>CAMAPE010000014.1:765000-10765000 GCA_945859875.1 Cuscuta europaea
GTCCACCCCATAGTGCCGGGCAAGCCTCCTATAGACGAGGGCTTGAGTAAAGAACTCGCTCCCATCATAATAGTCCTTGCCCTTCCAGGCTAACCATTATGCGTCGGGGCCCGTAGTCCACTCGTCAACAGAGGCTTCTACAGCTGAGGCCAGCCATTGCTTTCAGTCCTCAACCTTCCACCCCTCAGCAGTAAAGGTAGCAACAACGTATTCCCGGGCCTTGGCGATAGCCCCTTCCTTGGCAGCCTCGGCATCCTCGGCAGCCTTTTTGGCAGCCTCAGCAGCGGCCTTCTCAGCCTCGGCCATGCCCGTGGCTCTGGCCTCTGCTTTGGCCTTTTCCGCTTCAACCCTTTCTTGCCGAAGGATCTCCTCCAGCCTCGCCATCTCCCGAACGGCGGCAGCATTGTCGTGGACGAGCTTCTTCAAAGTCTCGTCCTGTTGTGCCTTCTGAAGGCGCAACTCTTCCATGCTTGGGGCCTGCTCACTGAGGGCAATACAAGCCTGTAAGCAACAAGCAAATGGGTTGGACTACTGAGCAAGATACGCTAAGGTAAAAAAGACTAAGGAAATGAAAAGAACAGACGGGGATCTTGCCGTAAGAGAAGACCGGAGAATCTTGGAGTCGAGGGCTTCATCGTCTAGCGGCTGAGGAATGCCATGTCCAGCTCAGGGGTGGCACCCTTCAGGAACTCCCCAGGGTCCACCGTGCCATGCATGATGGCAGTTCCCTTTATGAGGGAGAATTGCACATTCTTCCGAGGGAAGCCCACCTCAGCCGAAGGGGGCTTGGAGGAGGTCGTCGCCGCCACAACCGAGGGCTTGGACGAGGAGTGCTCATCCACAATCGCTTCCCGGAACCCCCTTTTTCGGCTTCTTGCCATCGGGCATGACAGCTTTGCCCGCCGCCTTCCTCTTCACAGCAGCGGCAGTAGCCTGGATGCCTCCAGCCTCGGCATCAGCAGGGACAGCCGACGGGGCCTCAGCTTCCCTCGGGAAGAACTCATCGACGGGTTTCTGGGTCCCCATCTCCTTTTTCTTTGGCTCTTTGGCCAAAATCTTCTTGAAACCAGTGAAGTTTCTCACGTCCAATTTGCCACCTGCAAGACAACACAAATCAATAAAGACGAAGGGTCAGGACAACAACAAGAATTAGACTACAAAAATTTTCTAAGTACAACAGGCTAGAGCCTCCGGGAACCACCTCATGTGCTCTCGAAGGCGCGATCAATGAGGGGGTACTTCTCGTCCCCTTCCCCAGGAAACGGTAGTGACGGAAGCATAAGATGTACAGGTCCTCTGGGAGGGTCAAGTCCTTGATTGCCACATGCTTCGTGGACCCCTCCGGAAGAGCAGAAAGCTTCTTTCCATCCTTCTCGAGGGCGGCGCTCCCCACCTTCAGATGATGTCTAAAATGGTTCCACAACCCCCAGGGAAAAGGGTTCACCGCCATCCTGACCTAGCAGAATCGGTCCTTCCAGCCTGTGTGAGACGAGGGCGCATCAGAAAAAGCCTCCATTGGGCGACCTGCTGCAGGTTCGCGAAGCCTTCAGCATTGGCATGACCCCCCGACAGAGGTTGAAACTCTAAAAGAATAGATCAAGGCTAGGAATCACCCCACGGGACCGGCAGCGGTTCACAAAACCGGCAATGTATGAATGGCTGTTAGGGGTCAGTTGGCAGGGGGCTAAGCCAACGTACCTTAGGTACTCAAGGAGGAAGGGGTGCAATGGAAACCGGAGGCCAAGCGCTATGGATAAAACATGTACGGCGAAGCACCCCTCGGGAGCTTGGGAGAGCACGTCATCAGGACCCGGCTCCACCACCGCCGCCGAAGGCCCAACATGGAGTTGCGTGATGTAACACTCCGCCCTATCAGCCCTCGACTTAAGCGCGAGGGAAGCAGTGTTCAAGAAGGAATGTCCCTCGGGTATCCCCACCGGCTTCCCAGAGTCCACTACTTTTTGCTTCTTCTTCTGGGGGGCCTTCATCTTATTCTTGTTCTTCACCGGAGCAGCCCGAAAGGGATTTGGGCTGAGGGGTCTTGAGGTTCCTGCTTGGCTGGATACAACCAAAGGGATGGCGATGGTAACCCGATGGTGCTCTTTCTCCTCCTCCTCCTCCTCCTCCTCCTCAGTAGTTTGCATAGTGAGGGCAAGCTCCTCATCCTCAACAACTTGCTCGAACTCTTCGGCCTCCGCTTCAGCCACAAGGTCCTTCTGCACCTCCTGTGCTACGACAGAATCGTTCTCGGACGAGGCCTCCCCGCTTGTTGACCTCCCATCCGACCAGGTCTCGGATTGAACAGAGGGATCTCCTGAGATGTTTTGGGAATCAGTAGCAGACGACATCCTTCGGAAGTATTGAAGAAAGGAGTTGGGAAAGGGAGAAGGGTCCTAAGGCCACTAACACTACACCTAGAGCTTGCAGAGCAAAGTATCAAAAATGGAGGAAGAAGTGACCTTGGAATTGGGGGTTTTGATCGACCCGAGTACTTTCTCTCTCTAGAAAATTTTTGACAGAGCTTCGCTACAACAAAATCGCACAAGGGGTATGGTCTCAGGGCAGGGGTATTTATAGCCTCCCCATTTTGGGCTTGGGTCGAGAACTGGGCCCCCGAATAAAAACACATCATTACAAACCGCGGCCCAGACATGGCGGCCCAAGTATCAATAAGCCCACAAATACACATGTAAGTGCCTTCGGCCTCCTTGGATGAGGGCTCCAAATTCCACAGAACAACCTCATTTGAGCATATGAAGCTAATAGGAGAAAATAGCAGAAATCAGGAGCCTTCGGCTCATAGGCCCCCATCGACATGAGGATAGCCTTCGGCTAAACAAAGCCTTCGGCAACAGCGTAATCATCGAAGATTCCCTTTGGGGATAGACAAACCACCACATTTAATGCGATGCACATGCATATGCCGGTGCCACCCCGATTGAGGTGACCCCTCGACCGTTAGATTGTTGACATGTGTACTCTCATCGCATTTATGGCTGCTATAAATAGCAGCCCTTATTCACCTTGTAAAGCACGCCGAGTTCATTGAATACATTTGACTCTCTCTCTTACTTGTTTGCTCTGAAATTCACTCTACTTATTCTCCGCAATAACCCTCCGGATAAGCTATCCCCCGGGTACACTATCCATCACTCAGAAGACTAAAATGTAGCACAGTTGGCACCCACGTGGGCCTCCATCAGCCAAAACACCTACTGACGCTGAATATGGTCCAGAAGACCAGAAGCACAGAGAGATCTTATACTTGGTCAAGCACTCCATCGGCCTGGCCTCCATCGACCAAAGAGACCTCACAGAGAGATCTTATACTTGGTCAAAATATTGTTTGTATTCAGCCCAATAGAGGCCTTATATTGTAATGGGCCTCCCAAGCCAAAGACTTGGGAGTCTCAACCCATATTTTTCCTATAAATACCCCTTTAGGGGTAGGTCCAAGAGGTTGAGTAATATTAATTGCACCCTCTCTCTCTAGCTCTCACTCCTATCTAAACTTATGCTCTATCAACTATTACTATTTAGGTGACAACTTCGGTACCCATTTTAAAAATGAGGTACCGTACCTACCACTCGCTTGATTGGTCCAAATCATTACATCATTTTGAATTCAAATTTAAATAATTCAACTGCAACATTATGATTGGTACCTTAAGGGTACCATAGAATCTACCTATTATTTATTATCTCTACAAACTGATAAAAATGTCAATCTTCCCGCCTAAACATACAATCGGCTACGATTGAGTACATAAAGTCTTAGATGGTTAGAGCATCTCCAATGCTACAAAGTGCACGGTGCACATGTGGAATGAGAGAGATAGACACAAAAGATTGATCTTATGACATTTCTCTCTTTGTCTTTTCACGGTCTTATGTATTTTTGGTAAGTTTTTCTCTGCAATGTCAACTACAATGCCTACATCTAGACATTGTCCTTGACATTGTGAACAAAAACTTACCAAAATGATATAAGATCCTTCATATAAGGAGAAATATATTTTAATTATTTTTTTATTGGCTATCTCTCATGCCACGTATGCACCGTTAACGTATTAGCATTGGAGATGCTCTTAGGTAAGGAGGAGAATAGTACGCATTTTCCACCAAATAGAGGTACTTTTGAATCCTATTTTCCAAATATGGGTAGTTTTAAACTAATTTTCCAAATGAGGATTCTTCAGCCATGTCGGTACAATGGTCACGTCATATATTACACATCATTCATTGCTCTTCCATATATTATCTAATTTAGGTGGGCTAAAAATGTTTTAAAAATGGAGGCTAAGGGGAATAGAACCCATGACCTAATGTACACAACATAAGGTCCACAACAATAGGCTACCTCATTCACTTATTACAACCTCTCTCTCTTTGGAATATTTTAAGTATATATACACATATTAAGTTCAGGAACGTATAAGCTTAACTCATTTATTACTTGTTTTTTTAAAAAATAAATTGCTTCTTACTCAAATAGTTATAAAATATAATAAAAGAATAATAATTTCATATATTCAATTAAAAATATACACCTCATTAAATTATACTAAAACTTAATATTGGACGTGAAATTAAAAATAACTCAACACTAAATACAATAAATGTACATTTAAAAAAGGTGAAGCACATAAATATTATACTTTGACACAGAGTTTCACAATTATATGTGTGTGTTATAAGATTTTGTAAGGAATAATTGTAATTAGATTTTGATGATGCTATACTTATTAGGACTTTAGAACACCCCCTGTTAGAAATTTGTATTAGATTTTTTCCATGTTAAGTTTCTTAGAATAGTCGACTGACAGAAGACCTCCTGACAGAAGACCTTCTCTGTGCCTATTAGTTTTTGTCCAGACAGAAGACCTTTTGGCTCTCTGTTGCCTCACTTTGTGGACAGAGGACCTCCTGGTTCTCTGTTGGACTTCACTTGAATAGAAGCTGTCAAGACCCTCTGTTAGCTCCTATCTTGACAGAAGACCTAAGGACCCTCTGGTAGCTTTTATCCCTACAGAAGTGCTCGAGACCCTCTCTGGTAGCTTCTCTGCTAAAGATACCAGAAGGCCTGACACTCATAGAATTTCCATGAATCTACCTTAGCCGGGGAAACCAACGGAAGATTCCTTCAACGGCTGAAAGACTTCAACGGAAAAGCTACAGTACGCGCATTAAATGCTCATTTAATGAGCCCCGTACCCTGAAGAGTAAAAGCTGATGATTGGCCAACATTCCAGGATATTTCAGGATATCTTTATCCCAAAATAGCAACTCGCCAACTTTACCGGGTCCTATTGGTCAAGTCAACTGTACGCGCATTTATTGTAGTTGTCCTCCTCCTCCAACGGGAAGACAACCCCAGTATAAAAGATACTACACGAAGAACAACCAAAAAGAACTTTTGCAAAAACAAAAATTGCTCAAACTTTGCTAGAACTTTTGATCAACATCCACTGAGACAAACATTTGAACTCACAAGCTTTTTGAGACCAGAACTTCTTCATCTCAAACAAGAAAAGCTTCAGTTGGAACGATAACTTTTTCACATCTTCACATTCCAACAAGAGTAAAGTTCCAACTGTTCTTCAACACTTCAAGCACTTCAACTACACATCCTTTGCGACGAAGCAAGTCAGAAAACCCCTGTTCTTACAAGAACTCTTCTCTAACGAGAAGGACGTCTAAGTAGCTGGAGTAGTGAAGTGGTTATAATTCAAGGAAGCTCAGTGAAAGGACCAGTCTTAAAGGAAGCCAGGAAGTGCATCCCAGGAGAAATCTAGGCTTGAAGAAGACGTGGAGAGCTTCTTAAGTGCTAGGACTAAGGCGTTGTAATCTGAGTTCTTACAAGCTTAGTGGAACAATGGATTAGAGGAACGAGTTGTTCCTTGAACCACTACAAAAATCCCTGGTGTCATTTACTTACTGCATTTATTTCCTGCATTTTCTTTAAACAGTTTGTTGGAGATATTTAATTGTGAATCAAGTTGGTCATAGATTAGCTTTATATTTAATCCTTGTATTTAATTAGTGCATGAATGAGATAGAAATCGGGCCAAGTGTTATGCCCATATAAACAGGCTAAAAACCTGGTACGCCTAACCTAAACCTCGCCTATAAAAAGGGAGCCGAGGTTTAGGAATAGGTTGAACGTCGTACTTATTATTCATAGCCTTACGAGCATATCTTTCTGTTGTACGAGTTCAAGGTTTATTAAAGAAGGTTTTACGGTGATTTATTCTGTGTTCATCTTTACGTTTAATCTTCCTTGTTAGATCGATTATTCATTGCTGTTATAGAAACAGGGACTAACAATTGGTATCAGAGCCGATCGAGAACCGATCAGAAGAACTCCTGCAGAATACTCTGTTTTTGTTAACGTAGTTCTTTCTGTCGATTTTTTGCTCTGTAATTTTGTTTCTTGTTCAAAAATTGTAAAAGTTACACCTTTGGAATCGCCTTTTCAAAGCGATCAAAAGGTATACTTCAGATCGTGTTTTACGCAAATTCAGATTTCGAGATATCTCGAGCAGGGGTTGTCGACATCCTGCTTTTTCACAGGTTCTGCTACGTTTTTCGAGCTGAAAACTTTACCCGAAGATCTCGACATTCTACTCTACAGGAAACTACCTTCAGATTTTGTTTATCTGATTTTTACAGGTTGCAGGATTTCGACATTGAGGATTTCGACATCTAGGATTTCGAGATCTCGATTTCGAGAAAAGGATTCGACATCTGGTCTCGACATTTGACTTCTCAGATTAAGATTTCGAGTGATTAACTTCTCGACATTTCAAATCTCGAGATCAGCATCTCGAAATTTGAAATCTCGAGATCCCTAATCTCGAGATCCTTAATTTCGAGCCCAAATCTCGATATCGGGCCTCCTTTATCGAAATCTTAGATTTCGATATTCAGATCTCGACATCTGATTTTTCGACTTTCTGCCTCTGAAAATCTTTTGATCATTTTTCTCGAACGGTCAGTTTAGTACAGCAATGGCTTCAGAATACAATGCACAAGGGAACAGCAGTACCCCTCCTAGCCTCAGGAAGGGAGAATATCAAATGTGGAGGAACAGATTTCTCAATTTCCTCGAACACAAAGAGAACTCCGCTGCGATGCTTGAATCATTGCTTGAAGGACCAGCTGAACTCTTGATTTCAGTTGGTGGAGATCCAGAAAATAATCCTCCTATTTTTTCAGAAATAAGGAGGAAAGTGCCATCTGAATACACAGAAGCTGACAAGCTCAGACTTCGTGGTGACCTTATGGCCAAAACATACCTCCTTCAAGCAATACCAAATGAAGTTTATGTTCTCATTGATAGCATGCAGACAACTAAGGAAATGTGGGATGAAATAGAGAAGCTGCTACAAGGCACAAGCATCAGCCTCAAAACCAAGAAGACTACGATTCTCATCGCTTATGACTCCTTCAAAGCAGGTCAAGGAGAACCATTGAATGAGACTTACAACAGACTTGTTCAACTGGTAAATGAGCTCAGAAAAATCAAAGTATTCAGGTCCAATCTAGAACTGAATATTAGATTTTTATCCAGCCTGCATCCTGCATGGGAAAAGACAGTGAAGGATGTCAGATCTCGGATAGATTTGGACGAAATTGACCTCTGCACACTCTATGAACATCTAAAGCAATTCGTCAACGAGGTTGCCTGTGTGAGGATCATCACACCATAAACCCCTTAGCTCTTGTAATGGAGGCTCAGCCATGAAGGACAACCACTTCACTAAAGAAGAAAAAGAAGAAGGTGGTGGTTGAATCAGATGATGATGAGAGTGAAGATGACAAATCTGATCTAGAAGCGGAGCTAGCAGACTTACAGAAGAAGATGGCACTGCTTGCCAAAAGATTTGCTAAGAAGAACAGCTCCTCCAACATGCTGAGAACTTCCTCCTCAAACTACAAGCAGAAGAACCATGATCAAGGATCTTCTAGGAAAGCATCATCAGCAGAAGAAGCTCCTAAATGCCATAATTGCGGCAAGCCTGGACATGTGATCAAAGACTGTCGCATTCCAAAGAAGAAAGATGCTAACTTCTACAAGCAGAAGATGATGTGGAATAAGCAGAAAATGCTGATGGTGCAGAAAGAAGAAGAAACCTCTGCCATGATTGCTGAGAATGAGAACTGGGCAGAAGATTCTTCTGAGGAGGAGGAGGAGGAAGACAACTATGCCCTTATGGCACGTGTGGAGGGAGATGAAAGAAAGGGTGATGCTGCAATCCCCGAAAGCGAGTGCTCAACAAGCTCTGTAAGTACCTCACATACTTCTTTAAATAATCAAATGCAGTCCTTACTTGAAAAGGACAATCTAATCAAAGAACTAAAGGAGAGACTAGACAATAATCATAGAGTACTGAAACAGAATCTAGACCAAAAGTCTTCCTTAAGTGTTCAACTTGAAATTGCAAAAGATCAAGTCAAAAAGGTGTCCTCAGATTTTGAAAACTTTGAACTGAAGATAGCTGAATTAACTAGGAAATTTGAGGACAGTGAACGGGAAAAAAGCACAGCAAAGGCTGAATGCGATTTTTTGCATAACAAAATAAGAACGCTTTTAAATAAAGTAAAAGAACTAGAAGATCTAGCTGCTAGAAGAGGTCAGTCTGAACAAACTGTTTTTCTGCTTAACAGCAAACAAAAGGATGACCGATTCAACAATGCTAAAACAGGACTGGGCATAACCAACCCACGTAATCTTAAGAAAGTTGATGGAGTATATGGCCCGGGAACCCCCGGCCCACAGACTCCTACTGCTCCATCGAAGGCCCAACAGGCCCGACAGACCCAAATCACAGCGCCCAGAGTACCAAGCAGTCCGCACAACGCGCCAGGGGTGCCTTCGGCCCACTGGCCGAAAGCTCCAAATTCTCACAGAACGGGTTTCTCAAGCAAATTAAGAAACTGGGAGAAAACGGCGAAAACAGTAGCCCTCGGCACTGTGAGCCATCGGCACCAGGGTGCCATCGGGTGGAAAAGCCCTCGGCTATTGCTCTATAGCCGAAGGCATCTCACTCGACAAGATATCCGCCTCACATGCGTACAGATCACCGTACCCCGCACAGACGTCCCATCCAACAGACGCATTAAATGCGGCCACATGCGGCTGCCAGCGCCAACCAGTTGAGGTGACCCCTCGGCCAATAAGCGCTTGACACGTGTCCCTGCCCGACATTTATTGCTACTATAAATAGCACCCCATTTCCTCATTTGTAACCACGCTGAAAACGGCATTCATACTGAATACACTCTCTCTCTACTTTTACTTACTTGCTCTGACTTCTCTCTAAGTTATTCCCCGTAATAACCCTTCGGATATATACCCCCGGGTAGACCATCCATCATTTGGTGCTCTCGTTGAGAGGTTGAACAATCGAGTAAGAAACCCTCCCCCTCGACCAAACACAAAACACTAGCCCTCTATCAAAATGGTGAGGACAACACATGCCAACTCAAAGAACGTAGAAGACAAGAACCTGGCCCTCGGCGACGTCAACGCCCCCGAAGCCTCTCACAGGGCTCCCGAGGGCGGTGTCATCGCTGGGCTGGAACAGGCGGCTGTCGACCTACGCCTTCAGATCCAACAAAATGCCCCCGATGCCCGCCTCGGCATCGAGGCCAAGAAGAAAAACCGGAGCGATGACCAAGTCAGCCCTCCGGTTCTCACCATCGACGTGCAATCGGCGCTCTCCGCCTTCATCCAGACGCTCACCCAGAACCCGGGTGCCTTTGGCACCCTGGCTCCGGCTCACCCTCAGATCGGGGAAAATATCATACTTCCCCCTCTGCCACACCCCTTCGGAAATCCCACCCCTCGGGTGAGAAACGACGAAGGGGTGGTGGACTAAGATACGTCCTCCCAGGAAGTTCAGTCCCGGGACCGCCATAATGACAACAGGGAAAGACCCCGTACTTCCGCCCTCAACCGGCTCGGAGGAGGGCCAGACCGCCGAGGGGTCCAAGACCGCCTCGGGGGGAAAGCACTCCAAAGGCCCCAGGAAAGCGGGGGATCTGTTTCAAGGGCAGACGAGGAGCGTCCCCCTCGGGACAAAGGCAAGGCACCCCTTCACGTCGATGATGCTCGGCACCAAATCAACCAGGCCCACTCGGCCCGGGTTCGTTCGCAGGGGGCGGAGACCCTCCCGAAGGATCCCCGGGACGAGATTATTGCGGCCCTCCAACGCCGGCTTGACGAGATGGAGTCCAACAAAGCTCACGCCACCACCTCCACCCCTCATTCAGATCTCAAATACGAGGCCATGATGGCCAAAATGGAGGAGTTACAGAAGAGGGTGGCCGAGGGCTCCGGGGAACCCGTCATCCAGCTCCGGACTCGGACGCCATTTACCCCAAGGGTATTGGCGGCCCGGATCCCGGAAAAATATCGAGGGCAACACATACAGCCCTACAACGTGAAAACGGACCCCCAGGAACACTACAGCAAATACCAGAACAACATGATGATGGTGGGGGCGTCAGACGAATATTTGTGTCGATGGTTCCTCTCCACCTTAAAGGGACCGGCATACGAATGGTTCAACAGGCTGCCCGAGGGCTGCATTGATTCATGGCAAGAACTCGCCCAACGATTCTTGACACAATTCACCGGGAGGCGTCGCACAAGGAAGCACTTCTCCCACCTCCTAACAATACGCCAGAAGAAGGATGAGACCCTTCAGGATTTCCTAGGGCGCTGGAGGACGGAGGCCGACAAGGTCGACGGTGCTGATGACGGGACCCTCCTGGCCCTCCTACAAACCGTCCTCCGCACCGGTAACTTTTCAAGGAGCCTCATCATTGAACCCCCCCCCCCCCCGCGACTACATAAGGGCTTTGCAGCGGGGGGGACCGATATGCTGAGGCCGAGGAGGTGGAGAAGTATCACCAGCATCCGGACCAGCAGTCCCCGAGGGCTGACAACAAGCATAACCGAGGGACGGGGGCTCCTCCAAATCGCCCCAAGGCTTCGGGACCCTCTGATGACCGCCCTCGGCAAGGCCAAGCCAAGCCCGGGGGAGGTTATAAGAGCAACCCTAAGACTTGGGCCCAGCCCATTCTCCTGGACCGCCCTCGGACACCATTGACGCACCCCGTCAGCATCATCCTCGATTTTGCCGAGGAGAGGGGCCTCGTTGAGCGCGACTCTCGCGCACCCCCGGAGGTACACGCTATCAACCCTCAGTTCCCCTACTGTCGCTTCCATCGGCACCAGGGGCACAGGACCGATGACTGCCATCAGCTGAAGACGGCCATCGAGAGATTAATACAGGCGGGGCACCTGTCCCAGTTTGTCCAGAGCCCTCGGCAGGAGGGACCTTCTCATCAGGGGCCTCCCCGAGGGCACCATACGAAGGTAAATGCCTGGGTAAATCCGAACACCATCCCCCTCGGCAAGAAGAGGGAGATCGGAAACTTGGAAGAAGAGGAGGAGGAGTACCCCCACTACCAGGAGAAGAAACGCCACATCCTCATGATCACCGGTGGCAATACAGGGGGCGATTCCACCAGCCAACGAAAGAAGTGGGCTCAATCGCTTTACGTGGGGGAAGTCACTCATATGCCCTCGGTAAAGCGATTGAGGGAGGAACCCATCACCTTTACCAACGCAGATCTCCCTCCTACTTCTTCTCCTCACAGGGATGCCTTGGTAATTCGGACGGAGATAAATGACACCATCATTCACCGAACTTACGTTGACACGGGCAGCTCCGTCAATGTAATGTACCTCAGCACCTTCAGAGAGCTACATCTGGAGAGGGGGTCCCTTCGGCCCATTAAAACCCCTCTTGCCGGCTTTACCGGCGACACTATTGATTCCGAGGGGGTAATAACCCTCCCGGTGATCTTCGGCGACGGGCTCCATAGAGCCCAGCTCGAGGTGGAGTTCGTCGTCGTCAACATTGACTGCGCCCACAACATCATCCTCGGCCGGCCAGCCCTCGAGGACCTCGAAGCCATCATCTCCATGAGGCATCTCTGCCTCAAGTTTCCCGCCGAGGGGGGAATTGGCTACTCCCGGGGAAACCAGAAAATTGCCCGCGCCTGCTATCTTCAGGTCACTAAGAAGGTAAGCAAGACGGAATTCCGTGTTGACACCATCACCGGAACCGTCGACCAAGAGGAAAAAAGGCCGAGGGCTGAACCGGCCGAGGACGTAGAAGACTTTGCGCTCGATCCGGCCCAGCCGGAGAGAGTCATGAAGATTGGAGCCCAGCTCCCTGAAGATTTGAAGACCGGTATCACCGACGCCCTCCGCGCCTACTCCACTGTCTTTGCATGGGGGCCGGAGGACATGCCAGGAATCAGCCGAAGGGTCATCACCCACCGCCTCTCGGTGGACCCTTCGGCAAAGGCAGTGCAACAACGAAGAAGACCCCTTTCCGCCGAGAGGAGGGAATTTGTGAAGAAGGAGGTCGCCATGCTCCTCTCCATTAAGCACATCAAGGAGGTGAAATATCCCTCATGGCTGGCGAATGTAGTCCTCGCACAGAAGCCCCCTACCTTCCGCATGTGCGTGGACTACACTGATCTCAACAAAGCATGCCCTATGGATCCATTCCCTCTACCAAACATTGATCAATTGGTGGATGAGACCGCAGGGTGTGAGATCATGTCCTTCCTCGATGCCTTCCGAGGGTACCATCAAATTTTCATGCACGAGGAGGACGCCGAAAAAACCGCCTTCATGACTCCCGAGGGCATCTTCTGCTACCTAGTGATGGCCTTCGGCCTAAAGAACTCGGGGGCCACTTACACCCGGATGGTGGCCCCGGTCTTTCAAGTTGTCCTAGGGCGCACCATGGAGGCCTATGTTGACGACATGATCGTCAAGAGCAAACAATCTTCCAACCATGCTGACGACCTCCGGGAAATCTTCGCCATCATGCAAAAATTCAACCTTCGGCTAAACCCGAAGAAGTGCACCTTCGGCGTCCAAGGGGGCAAATTCTTGGGCTACATGGTGAGCCGAAGGGGTATTGAGGCCAATCCCGAGAAGATCCAGGCCATCATCAACATGGAGCCCCCACGCAATGTGAAGGAAGTCCAACGGTTGACGGGCCGCCTGGCAGCACTCAACCGCTTTCTATCTAAATCGGCGGAGAAGTCTCTACCCTTCTTCCAGATCATGAGGAAGATGGCTGGCTTTCTATGGACTCCAGAATGCCAGGGGGCTTTCGACGAGCTCAAACGATATCTATCTTCACCTCCTGTGCTCTCCGAACCCAAGGTAGGGGAGACCCTCTACCTCTACCTTGGGGTTAGCCCGGCGGCCGTCAGCTCTGTGCTCATCCGGGAGGAAGACGACATCCAACATGCCATCTTCTACGTTAGCAAGACCCTAAGGGAGGCCGAGCTCAGGTACTCCCCTGTGGAAAAAACGGTGTTAGCCATCGTTTGGACTGTCACAAAGTTGGGCCATTACTTTCAGGCTCACCCGGTTCAGGTCCTCACTCATCAACCCCTCGGCGCCCTCATGAGGAGCCCCACCAGCTCCTCCCGCATGGTGAAATGGGCTATCTTCTTGAGCCAGTACAACATTGACATCCGCCCAAGGCCTACCATCAAGGGTCAAGCCCTGGCGGACTTTGTGACAGAGTGTACCGCAAGGGCAGCCACGGACGGGGAGCCCTCGGCTACCTCAGACGACTGGTGGACCCTCTACATTGACGGCTCCTCCGCGACCAAAGCATGCGAGGGAGGGGTAGTCCTCATTACTCCCGAGGGCTTCAGGGCCTACTATGCAATCCGCTTCTCCTTCAAGGTCTCCAACAATGAGGCCGAATATGAGGCCCTCCTATGTGGCCTTCGGCTGGCTGCCAACATGAGGGCTCGGCAGATCCACATCAAATGCGACTCCAAGTTGGTCGTTGGCCAAATCTACGAAGAATATGAGGCCAAGGAGGGGAGAATGAAACAGTACAAGGAAGCGGCCAAGGAGTTGCTTAAGGTATTTGAGGCACACTCTCTCACTCAAATACCGAGGGCTCAGAACTCCGAGGCCGACATATTATCTAAGCTCTCGGCAGACTCCCCCGAGCACATCTCCAAAATTGCCAAAATCGAGGAACTCAGCCTCTCAAGCATCCATGCAAGCCCCGTTATGAACATACAACAACGTCAGGAGGATTGGATCTCAGATATCACCGCCTTCATCTCCACAGGGCAGCTACCCGAGAATGAGGCCCGCGCTAAACTGGCAAAGCTGAGGGCTCCGAGCTACACCATCGAAGATGGAAGGCTCTACAAACGATCTTACAATGGCACGCTACTTCGGTGCCTTCATCCAGATGAAGCCGAGGTCGCAATGGAGGAAGTGCACAGTGGCACTTGCTCAGCTCACCAAGGACCCTTCTCCATGTCCCGAAGGCTCATTCTCTAGGGCTACTTCTGGCAAACCATGGCCAGGGATTGTGCTGACCTTGCCCGGAGGTGCACCGCATGTCAACATTTCCAGAAGGCTCCCGGCAGGCCAGCGGTCAACTATGCCCCCATCAGCACCTCTGTCCCCTTTTCTCGATGGGGAATAGACCTTGTGGGCCCTCTGCCGAGGGGCACCTCCAACAACAGATACATCATCGTGGCCGTCGACTACTTTACCAAGTGGGTGGAAGCTGAACCCCTCGCCAGCATCACAGAGGCGAAGTGCCGTCACTTCGTCCTCAAGAACATCCTCACAAGGTTTGGCGTCCCCCAGCAGATCATCTCCGACAATGGGACACAATTTGAGGCAGCCCCCTTCTGTGCCCTTCTGGAGGCATGGGGCATCAAACACACCTTCTCCTCCGTTGCCTACCCTCAAGGCAACGGGCAAGTAGAGAATGCCAACCGGACCTTGCTCGAGGGCCTCAAAAAGAAGCTAGAGGCCGAGGGCGGTGGCTGGGTGGAAGAACTCCACAACATCCTTTGGGCCTATCGCACCACCCCTCGGCGAGCAACAGGTGAAACACCCTTCTCCCTCTGCTACGGTTTTGAAGCCAAAGCTCCTACGGAAGTCACCCTTCCCACCCGAAGGGTAATCCAATATGACCCCGAGGTCAACGACAGCAACATGGCCCTCGACCTCCACCTCATTTCAGAACGCCGGGAGCAGGCCTTCATCCGGGCAGAAAACTACCGAAGGCAAGTTAAAAGATACATCGACGCCAAAGTTCGCACCCGAGAATTTCAAGTGGGGGACTATGTCCTCCGGAGGAGGGAAGCCAGCCAACCAACCGAGGGAGGAAAAATGGCACCAAAATTCGAAGGCCCCTACATCATAGCAGCCATCATCAAACCTGGGACCTACAAGCTCAAACGCCCCAACGGGAAAGAAGTCCCTAGGCACTGGAATGTACACCATTTAGTTAAATTTTATCAATAATGTAAGAGCGGCCAAGCCCTCATAACTAGTGAATGTACTATCCTATGGCCCAAGGCCTCCAATTTCGAAGAATGAAGATACATTCAAGACATCAAGCCCTCATACTGACTACAGGCACCAGGCCTCACCACGAGAAGAACCCCCTCCGGCACCAAGTGCCGAGGGCGGACACCATCAACACCTACAACAAACAGTGAAAACACCACGTGTTTTCAGTCAAGACCCCTCGGCACCCAGTGCCGAGGGAGGGAACTCCTATCACCAACAACAAGGAACGCCATGTGTTTCATTTCCCTTCGGCACCCAGTGCCGAGGGTACACTCCCACCTTCATTATAAAAAAAAATGAGAACACCAAGTGTTCCTACAGAAGACCCCTTCGGCACCCAGTGCCGAGGGTACATCTCCATCATCAAACATCGAAACGAAGAAAAAACACCAAAATGTTTCAAAGAAGACCCCTCAGCACCCAGTGCCAGGGATATGCTCTCCTATCAACTTCCAAACATCTGTTGGGAAACACCAAGTGTTTCATTTGAAGACCCTTCGGTACCAAGTACCGAGGGTAGACGCCTACATCAACTACGACAAAAGAGAACACCAAGTGTTCCTACAGAAGACCCCTCGGTACCAAGTACCGGGGGCTACACATCGAAACTAACACCAAGTGTTGTTTCTAAAAGCCGTACCCCACGAGGACGCATATACTGAAGGCGCCACCATCGGTGCCGGCGGCACGTAGTGCCCCCGGCCATTTGCAACTAGTGTGCAAATGAAAACCCTTCCTTGAAACGCTTTCCGCGTCACTACCCCCAGGGTATGACAGGCATGAGAAATGCCCAGGATTCGACTTTCAAAAACGGAACGCTATCCGCGTCACTACCCCCAGGGTATGACAGGCATGAGAAATGCCCAGGATTCGACTTCCAAACCGAAACGCTCCCCGCGCCACCACCCTAAGGGTGTGGCAGGCCACGGACTATGTCTAGCGCCGAGGGGACGACTTTCAAAAATGAGGCGCTTTCCGCGCCATCCCCCAAGGGGAGGCAGGTTACGGACCACCATATCTTGTGCCCAGGAAACGTCCCTCGATCCCCTCGGAACTCGGAAGGTTAACCCGAGGGAGGAGAGCCATTGGTGTATTCTGATGGTCTCCTAATAGGCCCAGCCTTACCAAGAAACCAAGTTTCTTGATGTCTTCCCTTCACCACCAACCAAAAAAAAAGAAGAGGGGGTGAAGGGGAGTAGACTCAGCGAGAAATCAAAGAGTACACTCCAACAGATCACAACAAGCCGAGGGCTCCCCACGGGAACACCTCCGGTAACTGAAGGCTCCTATTTCCCGAAGGATACTACTCAAACAAATATCATCAGGAAACGGCTAAGTCCACTACCTGCTCACCTCCGGTCACAAAAACACCGAAGGCTTCAACAATACAAAGGGACTGGACTATCCAAGGTCCACTAAACGGTACTTCAAACAAACACCGAAGGCATCTGTTATGCACAAATACCGAGGGCCCTTTCCCCATGACAAGGGTCAAATTCTACAACTTTTAAAGTGTATGCCGAGGGCACACACTCCTCATTGGCTTTCTTCACAACAACAGGATTCAACATCAATTTATGGTTAGAAAAAATTCTAAGTCCTGAAGGAGCAGCCCCCGGGCATCTCGCAAAGTAATGTAGAGTCAGAAGGCACCTATCACCCGAAGGCTACACAGGGAAAATCTACACTTAGAAGATTTTCTAAGTCCTACATATTTTCCCCCCCGGTCAACTACTCATACATCATGAAGGGATGCCATCTCCCGAAGGCTCCCAAGGGAAACTCTACACTTAGAAGATTTTCTAAGTCCTACATATTTCACCCTCATCTCAAGGGACCTAATTGCCGAAGGCTGCCTATCAATCGAAGGCTACAGTACACAAGGAATCAACACTGAAGAAAATTTTCTAAGTCCTGAAGAATTGGCCCCCGGCCTAATCAATATTTCAGTTGGGGCTCCACAGTAGCCGAAGGCTACGTGACATAATACACTTACAAAAATTTTCTAAGTCCTATACATTGGGCCCTCGGTCCAATATTTACACATCAGGAAGGGATGCCATATCCCGAAGGCTCACAAGGGAAAGTCTACACTTAGAAAATTTTTCTAAGTCCTAGGAATTGGGCTACCACAAACACCCGAAGGCCCCATACTGTGCTACACTTAGAAAAATTTTCTAAGTCCTAATTCCTGCTGAACCCTCGGTTGCATATCCAGCAGAGGGTGCCCGACTACCGAAGGCTCCCAAGGGCTAGCTACAATCAGATAATATTCTAAGTCCTAAAACATACATTCAAAGGAGCAAAGACATACATCCAAAACAAAAACGAAGGCATGCATTCAAGAAGAAAGGAATTGGAGAAAACAAATCATATAAACACAGCCCGAAGGCAATCATTCAATCATCAACAAACAGAAGGCAAATGTAATACGAATAAATGTTACAAGCAGGCCGAAGCCGAAGGATGAATAATGTCACCATTACAAATACATGTTTACATAATACAAAATACATATCAAATCATGTCATTCCCGGGGGCCGCCTCCCCCGATGGCTTCGAGGTGACTTCTGCGTCGGCCTCAGGTTCGTCGCCCTCGGCTTCCTTCATGAGCTCAGAGTCCTCCAGGTCTGGCCTCTCGACATCGGGGGGAAGAGGAACGTGGATGTCTGGCTGCAGGGGGGGAGCCCGTATGCTGCCGGGTCAAAGTCCTTTGGCTCGATCTTTAAGTGGCGAGCCATCCTCGGGTAGATGAGGGCTTGAGTGAAAAACTCGCCCCCATCATAGTATTGTTTACCCTTTCGGGAAACCCACTCCACGCCAGGCCCATCACACCACTCGTCGACCGAGGACTCGACGACCGAGGACAGCCATTGCTTGTGCTCCTCGGACCGCCACCCCCCTGCCAAGAACCCCGAGATTGCGTCCCCTCGGGCTCTCTCGACGGCTTCCACCTTCGCGGCCTCGGCTTCCTTGACAGCTATCTCCAAGGCCTCAGCTGCGGACCTCTCGGCTTCTGCCCTACCCCGATCTGCGGCCTCCGCCCGCAGGGTCATCTGCCGAAGGCTCTCCTCCAGCATAGCCATCTGTCGAACAACGTCTGCATTCTGGCGGATGAGCTCCCGCATCTTGGCCTCCTGCTCGGCCTTGCGAAGGCGCCACTCATCTAGCCGTCGGGCTTGCTCCCCGAGGGCAATGCAGGTCTACAAAAACAAAGGGGTTAGCAAGGCCAAACATGGTTTCTAAGCTCGAAGTAGAAGAGAAAGAAATAAAGATAAAAGACTTACTGTGAGGGAAGACCGGAGGATCCTGTCCTCGAGGGCTTCGTCTTCATCAGCCCCGAGGGCTACTCTGTCAATCTCGAGGGTGATGCCTCTCAGAAGTGCCCTCGGGTCGGCCGTACCGTTCATCACGGCCGTACCAGCCGGGAGGGAAACCATGAGGACCTCGGAAGATGGCCCCTGAACTCCCGGCGGCACTTTCGCCACCTGCATGTCGTCATCCGCCCCGGAGGCAGGGCCTTCATCAACAATGATCACCGGGGGGACTTTCTTCCCAGCATCCCCGGTCTTGGGCTTCTTGCCCTCGGGATCTCTGCCCGAGCCCTTCCTTTTGGCGGCAGCGGCAGCATCAGCACTTGGGCCCACCGATGGCCCCTCCGGTTTTTTGAAGAAGTCACCGACGGGTTTTGGGACACCGGCGTCCGTCCCCCTCGGGCCCTTGGAGGGTTTTTTCTTCTTCAGGTCTGCAAGGCCTCTGACGTTCATCATTTTCACTGGGACACCTGCAAAAAAAAAAGGTATGGGGTCAAAATCGAGGGGTTACTGACCGAAGGCACAAAAAAAAAACGAACAAAATAAGCTATGTGCTAAGATATGAAAACCGAGGGACCTCGTAGACTACCTCTTGTTCCCCCGAAGGCCTCAGCAAAAATGGGGTACTTCTCATCCGCTTCCCCAATAAATCGGTATCTCCGAAAGCCGAGGGCGTAGAATCCCTTGTCGGCAGTATAGTCCTTGATGGAGACCTGCTTTGTGCGACCCTCCGGGATTTTGGCTATCACCAGGCCATCTTTTTCGAGGGCGGCGCTTCCAACCTTCGGATGCCGACGGAAGCGATCCCGAAGTTCCGCCGGAAATGGGTTCTCAGCAACCCTGACATAGCACCAGCGCTCCTTCCAGCCCTTATTGGACGAAGGCGCCTCCGTAAACAGCTTCCACCTGGCCACCTGCTGCAGGTTGGTGAAGCCCTCGGCATTCGCGTGACCCCCTCGACAGAGGTTGAAGCTCTGGAAGAACAAGTCCAGGCTGGGGGTCACCCCTCGGTCCCTACAGAGGTTTAAAAAACCCGCCACGTAGGAGTGGCTATTAGGTGTCAGCTGGCAGGGTACCAAGCCAACAAACCTCAGGTACTCCTGGAGGAAGGGGTGCAGAGGGAACCGAAGGCCCATGGAGACCGACAGTACGTGTACTGCAATGCACCCCTCAGGCGCCCGAGAGAGCATATCGTCAACTCCCGGCTCGACCACCACGGCCGAGGGCCCTACATGTAGCTGCGTCACGTAGAGGTCCGCCCTGTCTGCCTTAGACTTTATCTCTAAGGCAGCCGTGTTGAGCCAGGAATACCCCTCCGGCATATCTACGGGTTTCCCCTGATCAGCAGCAATGACCTTCTTCTTGGGGGCAGCTGCCTTGGCCTTCTTCTTCCTGGGGGCCACCCGGATGGGAACTGCATTCAGCGGCTGGGAAGTACTGGCCTCACCAGTACCCCGAGGGGGAAGGACTGCCACAATGACCTTCGCCCTCTCCTTTTCCTCCTCCTCTTAAGCAACTTGGACGGCGAGGGCCAACTCTTCATCCTCGGCAGTTTGCTCGAATTCCTCCGCCTCAGCCTCCGCCATCAGATCCTTCTGCATCTCGGTGGCGAGGGCTGCATCACCACCATCCGAGGGCTGACCACTGCTGGACTCCACGTCGGAGATGCCTTCGTCCTCCATCGAGGACGTCCTCGAGATGTCCTGGGAATCGCTCGCGGACGACATTTTTATCACGAAGTGTGTCTAATGTTTCGAAGGCTTTCTACAGGACTAACCCTAATCTAAGGCCAGAGGGCGGGACTTACTAAAAGTTTGGAGAGGAAAACGGGCACTGACCTTGAAAGCAGAGTTTTGACCGAAGGCTGGAGTTTCTCTCTCTAGAATTTTCGGCAGAGCTTTGCTAAAACAAATGATCGCACAAGAGGGAATGGCCCTGGCCCTGGGGTATTTATAGGCGCTAGAATCCGGGCTTGGGCCCGGAAACCGGACCTCCGGAAGGACCGTCATCATTACACACCGTCGTTTCACCCAGTCGGTGACGCCGCCCACGAACAGCCAGCCATCACACGCCACGTGTGCCACCCCCCAATGGCTATATCCTGTCGTTACATATTCCAACGGCTATATTTCCAACGGCTATATTTCGGAAGCCCCCGGGTTTTCTACTTCACTCCACTTCATCAAGGGTAGCCCCCGGGTACACTCACTCAGAAGTGTGCCCAGGTTGTGCCCCAAACAACACATAACAGACGCCTTCGGGATCACTCCTTCAGAAACCCAGGGCTTCATATCAGGGCACCCCTCGGGGATTCCCCCTCAGCACTGCAAAGCCGGGTAGCCCCTGGGGAGTTGCCTCATTGACGGATGACCCATGGCACATAGGTAATGGGAGCCCTCAGGTATCTTCATCACCAACTAATCAACAAACAGTGGACCCCCCCGGTAACAACTTCACTGCTGCCCTCATCTGGCAGGCCCTCGATCCCTGGATTGAGGGGCTCCCCTTCGGCGCCACCAGGACATCAACAGCAAGCCTTCGGCTAATCAACACAGGAGCCCTCAGAAGAGAGAGCCTTCGGCATTCCCGTCATTCACCATTTTTTACCAAGGTTTGACATTTTCGATTCATCATTGGGGGAATTCGGTGCACTCTTTTTCCCTCATTAGGATTTTTTCCCAAAGGGTTTTTCCTAATGAGGTTTTTAACGAGGCATCCCCCCAAAATGAAACGAAAAGCGTCAGCCTTCGGCCCACAACAGCAATGCAACTACTTTACTCCTTTTCACCACTTTACAAGTGCCTCAAGGAGTGGGGGACTGGAGGACCCCCTCGGGAAAATCATTAAATTACAAAATCCGTGAAATTCCAACAAACAACAAAGCAAGCCCTCAAGTCCCGACATGTGGGTAACTGAGGGACTGCCTTCGGCAGGGACATAAAAGCAACAACTCCTCACCAACTTCAGAGACCACGACGGGACAACATCAAAGGGCAAGCACAAATTACTCCTTTTCCCTCGAGTACCTTTCGGCAAAAGGAGTGAGGGACTCCTGATGGAGTATATGGCCCGGGAACCCCCGGCCCACAGACTCCTACTGCTCCATCGAAGGCCCAACAGGCCCGACAGGCCCAAATCACAGCGCCCAGAGTACCAAGCAGTCCGCACAACGCGCCAGGGGTGCCTTCGGCCCACCGGCCGAAAGCTCCAAATTCTCACAGAACGGGTTTCTCAAGCAAATTAAGAAACTGGGAGAAAACGGCGAAAATAGTAGCCCTCGGCACTGTGAGCCCTCGGCACCAGGGTGCCATCGGGTGGAAAAGCCCTCGGCTATTGCTCTATAGCCGAAGGCATCTCACTCGACAAGATATCCGCCTCACATGCGTACAGATCACCGTACCCCGCACAGACGTCCCATCCAACAGCCGCATTAAATGCGGCCACATGCGGCTGCCAGCGCCAACCAGTTGAGGTGACCCCTCGGCCAATAAGCGCTTGACACGTGTCCCTGCCCGGCATTTATTGCTACTATAAATAGCACCCCATTTCCTCATTTGTAACCACGCTGAAAACGGCATTCATACTGAATACACTCTCTCTCTACTTTTACTTACTTGCTCTGACTTCTCTCTAAGTTATTCCCCGTAATAACCCTTCGGATATATACCCCCGGGTAGACCATCCATCAAAAGTTAACTGTATTCAAATCTATAACAAAGATTACATGGGACTAGGGTTTGGCGAGAAAATGTATTTTCGAAGTGATGAAGACTATGCTGAAGCAGAAGAAGAAAAGAGAAAGAATCCAAAACCTGCGATTTCTTGTGATTATCCCTCTGTAAATGAAAAACAACTTTCAGAAGAAAAACCTACTTCCTGCTTTAGTGAATGCCTTGACCCTTATGCCAAAGATATTCCTCACATAGGACACCCTCTAGACCCTCCCCCAAGAGTAGGTATTGCTAAAACTGGTGAGGAACCGTGTATATTTCCCATGGCTCAAAAGCTCAAAAACCTACAGAAAACTCTTGATAACGAGAGAGAGAGATTTGAAACTGAAAAGAAAGGTTTTGAGCGCAACTGGCAGGAACTTCTTCGAAAGTTCAATGATTTGAGTGAGCAGTTTCATGCTAAAACAGACCCTTCTACGACTAAGCCTGACAGCTCACACACCTCACATGAGAAAAACAATGCTTTTAAAGGTTCGTCCACTCATCTCTCTTCTCCTTTGTTTACAGGGAATGAAGTGAATAAGGAAGGAGAAGAGAAGAATGAGTGGAGGAAAAAGAGGAAGGAAATCGCAGATGGCAAAAAGAAAGTTTTTGAGAACAATGCCAGCCCTAGATCTAGTTCTATTTTTTACTCCAAAGTTAATTGTAATTCTGTCTCTACAAAGCAAACTTCTAGTAGTTCAGTCTTGAGTCCCAAGCTGAATATTTCTGAGACATCTTCTAGACAACGTTCTATTTATAATACAAGTGTTGCTTATGGTTATTCTGTTCCAGATCCCCATAATTATGAATGTGATGTGAATGTTGTTAAATCAAAGCCTCCCAGAAAGCTCAAACCTGAAAAAGAAACCAAGAAAGGAACTTCTAAGGGAACGTTTTGTATTCCTGACATGAAATATGCCCTTAGAGTTCATTCTAGGAAACATCTTGATCGGCTTTCTAAGGAGGAGATTTTCAAAACCAAACTTAAGAAACAACCGTTCAATCACAAAGCACATGTCTACTCTCCTCCTAAACCTAAAACGGAAAGATGGGTCCCCAAGATAAGACCCGTCAGAGCTGAAACTGAGAGGTGGGTCCCCAAGATGAGACCTACCAAAACTGAAACAGATAGGTGGGTCCCCAAACGAAGACCCATCAAAACTGAAACTGAGAGATGGGTCCCCAAGATAAGACCCATCAAAACTAAAACTGAAAGGTGGGTCCCCAAACGCAGACCCATCCAAACTAAAACTGAAAGATGGGTCCCCAATCAAAGACCCATCAAAACTGAAACTGAAAGATGGGTCCCCAATCAAAGACCCATCAAAACTGAAACTGAAAGGTGGGTTCCCAAAGTTAGACCCACCAGAACTAAAATGGAAAGATGGGTTCACAACATCAGACCCACCAAAATGGAAACTGCTAGGTGGACTCCAAACACCAGACACACTGCAAAAGCAGATCTGGCTATTGGAAAGCCCACCAAAGATAGATCTTTTGTTGAAAGAGCTGTTGACCTTGGATCACTGCTCAAAGCAAGATTTAAAAAGGTGTTTCTTGATAATAAGGAAGTACCCACTCCAAGTTGGGTACCTAAACCTGTTTGATTGTTTTGCAGGACGGTCATGTGTGGCACTTAGGCTCAGGAGGCTCAACCCACATGACCGGAATAAAGCACCTTTTGAGCAACTACACCAACTGCTACGGAGGAAATGTCAGATTCGGGAATGACGCCTCATCTCCTATCCTTGGGTATGGGGATGTCGTCTGTGCCAGTGTCACAATAAAAGATGTTTCATTTGTCAAAGGGCTCAAACACAACTTACTGAGCATTGGACAATTCTGTGACAGCGGGATGGAAGTGAGGTTCTTTGCAAAACAATGCTGTGTTCTTGACAGCACAGGGAATACATTATTAACGTGTTACAGAACATCAAATCTGTACACTATTGATCTAAAAAGCATCCAATCAACCACTTCCATCTGTCTGCTGTCCAAAGCTTCAACTGAACAGAACAACCTATGGCACAGACGTCTCTCCCATCTGAACTTCAAACATCTATCTACCTTGTCCTCCAAGAAACTTGTCAAGGGGCTTCCTCTGCTAAAGTCTTCCGCTGAAAATCATTGTAGTGCCTGCAAAATGGGCAAAATGACGCGAAGCTCCCACAAGTCAAAAGCCGAACCTTCATCTACTCATCAGTTGCAGCTAATACACATGGATCTGTGTGGACCTATGAGAGTTCAAAGCATCAACGGTCGCAAATACACTCTGGTGATCGTTGATGACTTCTCTAGGTATACATGGACAAAATTTCTCCGTTCAAAAGACGAAGCTGCGGAAAACATTATGACCTTTATCAGAACGATCCAGAAACTGCTACAACACAGTGTTCGAATTGTTAGAACTGACAATGGTACCGTGTTAAAAAATCAGACTCTCACTGAGTTCTATGAATCACTCGGTATCACTCAGCAATTTGCAGCAGCCAAAACTCCCCAGCAGAACGGAGTTGTTGAGAGAAAGAACAGAACCCTTGTTGAAGCAGCACACACCATGTTAATTCAATCAAGACTGCCTCACTTCATGTGGGCAGAGCCAATCAATATCGCGTGCTTCACTCAGAACAGAACTTTCATCCACAAGCGCTTCGACAAGACTCCATATGAGATCCTATTCAACAAAACTCCTGATATTTCTTTCCTCAAGATTTTTGGCTGCAAGTGCTTCATACTCAATGATCGGACAGAGAGAAGTAAGCTGGATCCCAAAGCCATAGAAGGCGTGTTCATTGGCTACTCACTGCAATCCAAAGCTTACAGAGTCTATCTTAGAGACAAGCGGACTGTCATCGAGATTGTAAATGTTACATTCTATGAAATGGCAAACTTTGCTATTGAACATCTCCAGACCGATCCATCCACTGATGTACCAGTAGCTTCTGATAAAGCTGAACCAAACACCGAACACGACGATGTGATTCTCGACTCTCTCTTCAGAAACTTTTACGAGAACTCACAACCTCCACCTCCTGCATACACTCCAGAGTCAACATCAACTCTAACAACAGAGATTCCGCTCCTCACAGGACCAGATGATGTACCATCCACACCCTCAACCCCTCAAACCAATCCCAGAGGTGTGGATGATCACGACTTTGCTATAAGTCCGGAATCATCTCCACAACACACCACAGCTGCCCCAGAGCCTTCAACCTCATATCAGGACTCAGATCAACCAATAATTACTCCAACTCCTCTAGCTCATGAGAGGAAGTGGACGAGAGCACATCCTGTTGAACAGATAATAGGTGATCCAAGTCAAGGTGTGCGAACAAGATCAGCAACATCGAATGAATGTCACTATGCATGCTTTCTAAGCAAGAATGAACCGTCCAAAGTCTCAGAGGCACTCGCTGATCCAGATTGGGTGATTGCCATGCAAGATGAGCTCAATCAGTTTGACAGACTAGACGTGTGGACACTCGTGCCTAAACCCTCTCAGAAAACCATCATTGGCACTAAATGGGTGTTCAAGAACAAGAAGGACGAAGAAGGCATAGTGATACGCAACAAGGCACGACTGGTCGCTAAAGGATATAATCAGCAAGAGGGCATAGACTATGATGAAACGTTTGCACCCGTAGCAAGAATTGAAGCAATTCGCCTTTTTCTTGCGTACGCGACCCACAAGAACTTTACCGTCTTTCAAATGGACGTTAAGACTGCCTTTCTGAATGGAGTCTTGGAAGAAGAAGTCTATGTCGCTCAGCCCGAAGGATTTGTAGATCCCAGATATCCCGACCATGTGTACAAGCTAAAGAAAGCTCTGTATGGGTTGAAACAAGCACCAAGAGCTTGGTACGATGCATTAACCGAATTTCTGGTTGACTCAGGTTTCTCAAAAGGGAAGATTGATACCACACTTTTCATCAAACGACAAAAATCTGACATCATCCTGATTCAGATCTATGTTGATGACGTTATCTTCGCCTCCTCAAATCCACGTCTGTGCAAACACTTTGAGAAACTGATGAAAACAAAGTTTGAAATGAGCATGATGGGAGAGCTGAATTTCTTCCTAGGCCTGCAAGTAAGACAACTCTCTGACGGCATTTTCATCAATCAGTCCAAGTATATTCTGGAAATGCTTAAGAGATTCAACATTGATGGCAAATCTTCCATGACGACCCCCATGTCCCCAAACAACAAACTGGACTCAGACCCCTCCGGGAAGCCAGTTGATGCTACAAACTACAAGGCCATCATTGGATCTTTGCTATATCTCACGTCAAGCAGGCCTGACATTGTCTTCTCCACATGCTTATGTGCACGCTTTTAGGAAAATCCGAAGGAATCCCATCTGACCGTTGTTCGAAGAATTCTGAGATACCTCAAAGGCACTGTGAATCTAGGCCTTTGGTATCCCAAGCACTCAGGTTTTGACCTAATCGGATACTCGGATGCTGACTTTGCTGGTTGCCGGATGGACCGCAAAAGTACATCGGGAGCTGTCCAATTCTTGGGCGATAAGTTAGTCTGCTGGTCTTCCAAGAAACAAAACTGTGTGTCAACATCTACGGCCGAGGCAGAATACGTCGCGGCTGCTAGCTGTTGTTCACAAATATTATGGATGAAGACCCAGCTAAAGGACTACGGTTACACTTTCCGCCATATCCCGATCTACAGTGACTCACAGAGCGCCATCGCCATCGCCATCACCAGCAACCCGGTTCATCACTCTCGCACCAAACACATCGACCTACGCTATCATTTCATCAAGGACCACGTGGAGAAAGGAGATATTGACATGTATTTTGTAAGCTCAGAGCTTCAACTGGCTGACTTGTTCACTAAGGCATTGGATGAAAAAAGATTCCAGTTCCTAGTCTCCAAGTTGGGCATGTTGAACCTCGAGCCTGTTTAATTATGTCTCCACTGATCTGCAAAGTGTGTGTGTGTGGGACTTGTAAAAAGTGTGTGTGCGTGTGATTTGTAAATAGTGTGTGTGCGTTGCATGTGTTGAGGGGGAGAAAACCAGAAAAATAACAAAAAATAGTGTGCGTGTGTTGCATGTGTTGAGTGTGTGTGAAAAATAAAAAAGAACAAAAATAGTGTGTGTGCGTTGCATTTGTACATATTGTTCGTTGCATTTTTTGAGGGGGAGAAAATTTTCACTGTTTGAGGGGGAGCTAATTTTCACTGATTAAGGGGGAGCTCTCTATTTTTACTGGTTTGGGCCTCCAAAATCTTTTAAGTGCCAGCCCAATAATTCGGGCTCAATTTGTTATGACGGAGGTCCAAAAAATTTCTCGCGTATAAATGCCTCGCGAAAACCCTTATCCTTTCATTCTGATTTTCTCAAAGGCCTAAAGTTTTCGAAAAAGCAGAGCTCTCAGACCTTCCATCTTCTTCCCAACCTTCGATCTCGCAATCTCCCTCTCTCTTTCTCGACTACCCTTCGAAGGTAGTTAACATTCACAATCGCAATCATCCATCTCGAAAACAAAGGATCATCTCGAAAACCTTTTTCGTTGTTCGTGTTCGAAATTCTGAAAAAGAACGGTTGATTTCGCTAAAACCTTTAACTTCTCCAAATCAAAATTAAATTAGGTTTTTTTTTTCGTTCGAATGTATGTCGAAATCTTGTTATAATCGTATTTGGTATATCGTTTCTATGATTTTGCAGGTGGATTCTTCGTTTCGAAATCACGATTTCGAGTTTTTGGATCTCGAGATCGTCGGTTCAACTTCTCGAAATCAAGATCTCGAGATGGGCATCTCGACATCTTGATCTCGAGATTTGAATCTCGAAATCAAGATCTCGAGATCTGTATCTCGACATCTTGATCCCGAGATTTGAATCTCGAAATCAAGATCTCGAGATCTGTATCTCGACATCTTGATCTCGAGATTTGAATCTCGAAATCAAGATCTCGAGATCTACATCTCGACATCTTGATCTCGAGATTTGAATCTCGAAATCAAGATCTCGAGATTTGGATCTCGAAATCATGATCTCGAGATTCAGATCTCGAGATTTGGACTTAGATTTTTTTTTTCAAAATTCCACCTGCATAAACTTATCTGAAAACTTCAAATCAAACTCTTTCAATCAAGTCAAACAGTTGAATTTCATATGCTGACCCCTACTTCTACAGTTCTAAAATGGCAGGAAACACCAAAGCACAGATCGATGATACCATCTACTCCCAAGAAAAATGGATCAAGGTGCTGGACAACAATTTCCAGCTAGACCTTGCAGTCTTCAAGTGCCAGAACCCGATCGTTCCAGCCATCATGAAAGGTCACTATCTCTGGCCTGCACTTCACAACTCAAAACCGGTGCCAGAGATATACCTACAACAGTTCTGGGGGCACATGCATACTGAATCAGCGAAGGATCGCTCCAAAATCAAGACTAAACTGAATGGCATGCGCGTGATACTGACACCATCAACACTGCAATCTACATTAGCGCTGCCAGTCCGAGATACATATGATGCGCTGCCGTCCATCCCCGATCTACTGAAAGACGTAGCATCACTAGGCTACACATCTTTACTGCCACAACTGTCCAACTTCAACGGCGCCTATCTCCGACAC
The DNA here is from genome assembly GCA_945859875.1 of Cuscuta europaea. Taxonomy (NCBI): domain Eukaryota; kingdom Viridiplantae; phylum Streptophyta; class Magnoliopsida; order Solanales; family Convolvulaceae; genus Cuscuta; species Cuscuta europaea. The sequence continues at coordinate 794,079 of CAMAPE010000014.1, forward strand.
CCGTGGAAGAATCTGTTTGGACTGGTGAACAAATGCTTGTCGCCAAAGCATGCTGGCTTCGACAAGTGCAACAAGCAAATACTGCTAGTCTTCCACGGGATTGCCTTCAACAAACATTATGACTTGGCACAGCTCTTTTTCTCAGAGCTAATGGACCTGGTCAAGGCCAAAGAAAAGAATATGCCAGGTATCATTCCGTACGCTAGATGGCTCGGGCTGATCATACACGACTGCATGGCAGAGCACGCCTCCATACCAAGACGCAGTACAGATCCTCACTTCACAGCACCGAAGCTACAGTACTTCAAAGCAGACAAGAATCCTACTTATGGTCTGAAGATACCTGGATTTCTGCTAAAGCTGGTAAAATCTTCAAATCCAGCAGTCCAACAATACAAAGAAGCCACCGAGAAAACCGTCCCTATGGTTCAGCAAAACCCAGTTGGACCTACCCCAGGGGCAAAGCCGAGTGTTAGTAAGGGTCCCAAGAGAGCCCAAAAGCCACAGAAACCAGTGGCCGGTTCGCCCAATGAAGGAAAGTCTGACGACTCTCTTGAGACGAGTCAGGCGGCTGAGGGCACCGAAAAAGACGCTGAGGAAACTGCCAATGAATCGTCAAGTGAAGCCCAAACAAACACTGACGACGAGGCTTCCGAGAGCGTGGATTCCACCATTAAGCCATGGGTGCAAGATGCAATGACCGCTCTAGCACAGGAATTTAGGACCACCCAAGCGGTTCAGTCTGAACAAACACCACCCCAACCTTCCCCTGAACCGTTCATCTCCCATACACAACCCATATCCTCCACCCCTCTATCCCACCAATCCATAAACCAAATTCCCATTCCCTCTATTTCTCGGGGAACCCAGGATACAGAACCAGTATTCTCCCACACCCGACCACACCCTCCATCGATCTCTCCTCACTATCCTTTGACACACTAGCTTCGGCTTTGCTGAACAACCTCTTAAACACCCCAGAAGACAAACTCACTCTTCATCAGCAAGCCATACTTGAAGCCCTTCTTTCTTCACCCGAAACCAAGAGCACTTGCAAGGAGAGTCTTCGTGGTCGCAAACGTTCCCATGAGGACCCTGATGATTCGGATCCTCATGAGGGGGAGAACAAGCGACCTCGATCACTTGAGCAAACTGCTCTACCAAGCCAAACTCCACAGCCAATCCAACCTGAAACCTCAACAAACCAACAGCCACCATCCACAGCCAAATTATCTAGCATGGTCGAGCTAGAAATAACATCCCGAGGCGTATCTCCAAGAGATACCAACCGAGGAGGGGATGGAAGTCCTGATGATGTTACCACTGGTACATCTTCTCCATCAGGCCATCAGTTGGAACCAAGTTCTAAGCTGATGTCAACGGGCAATCCAAATGAACCCGGTAGTGCTACTCAGGAACAATCACCGCCTGAACAAAGAATTCCATATATTTCCCCAGACAAAGACATCCATGATGCACTGGAAGAGGCGGTGATATATGACAAATGGCCAAGAAAATGGACAGAATGGGATGATCTTCGGGTTGAGGCCGAACAAGAGGACATGCAAAGAAACTGGTGGCTACGAGAGCTAATCAACAAATGCTCTGAAGATATTATAAGGCTCGAGGACGATGAACGCAAGGAAGGGGAGAATTACAAAGAATCCCAGAAGACTCTTGAATCGGTCGTAAGACAAACAACGGGAAGACTTCCCAAGACAGAGAAACCCTGGGATAATGTTCGCATCAAAGCCCCCTTCCAAGAAGAAATCAGAGAGCATATCTGGCGTAGACCAGACAGAGTCAAGCCACTGAATGAACTGAAGCTAAGAGGCCTTACTCACTTAAAAGGAAAGCAGGCTGGAGGTCATCTGCATATGTTGCTACAAAGGTCAACCGGTACACAGAGAGAACTAATGGAACAAGATCTGAAGTCGAATATTCTCCCGATTCATCAAATTCTACAAGTGAAGGCTGAAGACTATCATGGAGTAACATTCTATACTTACAGACTTCAATGCACCGATGGGAGCGAATTTACTTGTCAAGAGAACGACTTCATCATGCTGAAACCGGATGACATCTACCAAATGTTCATGGCCTACAGATACCTTCCAGTCAGGCAGAGCATAATATACAGCGAAGGCCTCGCAGCTATCAAGAGATTCATGCTTAGACAGATCCGAGTACACTCTTCACATGACCTACAGATGGCTATTGAGTGCAATCTGAAAAAGACAAATCTGACAAAGCCAAGACTGTATGGTCCAGAACTTGAAGATTTCCCAGCCTACCACATCTTCTTCACACCGCCAGCAGTCACCTATCTGAACCACAAGAATGAAAAGCGTCTGATGGTAGTCAGTGAAATTGAGAAGTACTGTGACGGAACACTGAAGATAATCAAAGAACAGATTCTAAAGATGAAGGCAGAGCTAGAGAAAAATCTTCAAGAGGCATCGTCTTATGTTCAAAAGGAACACTCTACAGTAGAGACTATTCTAAAGGCCATTGACGATCGCCTCGAAAAGAGAAATGTACTGAGGCAATATGAGCATGCACTTGGTATGAGGAAGCACTATTTCAAGTCTCAGAAGCAATAAGAGAATGACACTTGATCACAAAGGGGGAGATTGTTGGAGATATTTAATTGTGAATCAAGTTGGTCATAGATTAGCTTTATATTTAATCCTTGTATTTAATTAGTGCATGAATTAGATAGAAATCGGGCCAAGTGTTAGGCCCATATAAACAGGCTAAAAGCCTGGTACGCCTAACCTAAACCTCGCCTATAAAAAGGGAGCCGAGGTTTAGGAATAGGTTGAACGTCGTACTTATTATTCATAGCCTTACGCACATATCTTTCTGTTGTACGAGTTCAAGGTTTATCAAAGAAGGTTTTACGGTGATTTATTTTGTGTTCATCTTTACGTTTAATCTTCCTTGTTAGATCGATTATTCATTGCTCCTCGATTGAGTATTCAAGAGGGTATAAGTTATAGATGTAACAAGGATCGACTAAATATATCAACAAGTGGAAAGTAGCAAAGCCGAGTTCTTTTTATCTTTGAATTAAAACTCATATAAGTCGTTCATCTTAGCTTTTAATTTAATTAAATCATTCAAATCCAAAAAACCCCTTTAATTACTAGTTCATAAAAAGAAAAATATTCCTTTCCCTGTTGCCCCTTTAATTATTTTTCTTTTTATTTCAAAAAATATATACTACAAAAAAAGGTTGACTTTGCTTTTGTGAGCTTTATGGGAGTATATGGTAAAAAATCATGAGAAATGAAATTCGGAAAAACATAAGTAAGCCAATTTATAGCAACTTTGAAGAAGTTGTTATCATGGATACCCATACATCATCTATAGAGAGTCAAATTTCCGATTTGACTTCTCTAATAAAGGAGTTTATTTTATTTTCAAAATCTCAAGATGTCCAGACATGCAACATTTGCATGTCTCACAGGCATGTTACAGATTTTGTCCGAAGCTCCAAGAAGAATACTTTCAACAAATTGATGATGTTGATTTCCAAGGGAAAATATCCCAAAGGAGATATGATCTGTTCTCCAACAAACATTGTGACACTTCAAAAATTTAAATAAAAAATAAAAATAATTTTTAATCAGATAAAATATTACGAAAATAACATTTTAATTATTAATTGAGTCAGACAAAAAAAAATCAACAGTTGTAACATTCTAATCAGATAAAAATTTCCAAGTTTACGACTTTTTAATCAGATAAAAATGGCCCGATAATAGAAGTTATGTTTTAGTATAAAATTAATTTTTATATAACTATTTTAGGTTGTATAATATACAAAGTATAAACTAAATAATTAAAATACTCATAATACATATATATACGTACGTAATAATAATAGTATAACCTACGTAGTAATACATACATATATAAACTAAACTACCTACGTATACATATAACCTACGTTATACTTAGTAATACATACGTATATAAACTAAACTACATACATATACTCCTAAACAAACTAAACAACCCACGAACGAATCAAGAAGCTCACAACCGGGAGGAGTCCGGCAACTAAAAAAAAATGAAACTGATTAAATCCAACTCTAACTCTAACATCTCAGTCTAAAACCCTCATCTTTCCCTATAAATAATAGGCCAGAACCTGCGTTTTCTTCATCCCAAAATCTGTGAAATATACATATATACGTATATATATATTTTTTTTTTCGACCCACCGTTTTAGCCAGAAACAAGCCCTGAAAACACCCCTCAAACCTTCCCCTTCGCGAGACGAATCCAACGGAGAAAGAATCGTGGAAAACGGACGTCGGAGTAGGGAGAACAAGCTCGCCGGAGTATTCGCCGGACTGATTTTGCGACGGGAAACGGAGCAGGAAAAGAGAGCTGCCACCGCCGCCGCCGGACCATCTCAGACCTCCGCCGTCCCGAGGGAGTGCTCTGTCACCACAGTTCGCCCGTCCGACGAGGTAAGCCCCCCCCCCCCCCCCCCTTCTTTCTTCCTGTTTTCCGGCGACCTGGGGAAGAAGACAACCCATAAATCTGCTGGGGTCTGTTTTGGGCCTTTTTCAGGTTGGGCCAGAAAATTAAATTTGGGCCAGTTCGGCCCAGTTGCAATAAAAATTAAAAATAAAATAGTAAATGAAATCAATAAAATCTGGAAAACTATAAATTAAATACCTAGTATAAATATACATATTCGGACCAACCAGAATTGGAAAATAATATTTTTAGCTATTTTTAATTGATTTAATGGTAATTGGGCCAATTTATACACATTTAGTAAATAATTAACTAAATAACGAAAATAATTATGAAATAAATATTGGAGTAAACTAGGATAAATATATGCCTAACTAGGACCTTATGGACCATTTATAATTAATAAATATTAAGATTTAGTATATTTAATTCTAATTGAACCGGTTAATAGATATATGAAATTAAAGGAATAATTATGGAAGATAATTATAAAATAGATATCTGGACAACCTAGGTCAAATATAGATCCAAAATATAGTTATAGACGGTTACTAATTTATAAAGTCGATTCTTAGTCTATTTTTTTTAATTTGGCCATATAAAACTAGTTAAGTAATTAAATAAGGAAATATTAGTATTAATGGTGAAATAAATAAATCACTGAGGTTGAAAAATAATAGTCTGGACTAAAAGTGATGTTGGAATAAAATAAGGAAAATAAAATAAGGTTGGGTTAGCTAGCATAAATAATTGATTATATATAGACTTAATAAATAACTTAATTATGTAATTAGTGGACTAATTCAATTGATAATTTTTATGATTGATTATTAGAGATTCGGACTTCATATAAATATTTAAAATATTTGAATTCATAAATTAATGGTTTAATATAAATAAAGTAATTAGATAATAATTTATGAGTAGAGTAAATTAATGGTGATTATTGAATAATAATTTAGATGTTGTAGTTAATTATATTCGGATATTTTATTTCAAATATTGAAAATTAATAGATGAAATTAATAAGGAAATTTTATTAATAGAAAGTGAGTAATCAAATAATTCGGATAACTAATGAATTAAGTTAATAAATTCGAATAATAAAATAAAAGGAGAAAATCGGGTAAAGTAATTACAAATAGAATAAGTGACTAATTTATCATATTTAATTAAAAAGGTGATTATCTAGAGACCGGATTAGAGGAGGATAACTATGAGCAACAAGACTTAAGGTAAGTTTCTCTGTCAATCCAAAATTGTTTCCTCGTATTATATGCTTATTATGCATTATGTGATTAGGTGTGAATTGTGAATTTTGTGTATGTGATTTTGAGGAGATATTATATATATGGTAGTTAAGAAGTATAAATCAAGAACTTTTGGGGTATTAAATATTTTTAAATACCTTCGAGACTTTTAGAGGAATTAAGAAGTATTTTTGAAGTATTATTAAGCGAAGATAAAATTTACATTTTTATAAGAAGTTAGCATCTCGGGAGTAATCCGAGGTGTCGGTTTTTCCACATCCGGATAAATGTGGAGGGTGATTAGAGCTACTACTACTGAGAAGTACAGTTTAAATTTCAAGTGAGATTTGGATCTATGATCCCTTTTAAGTAAGATTTGGATCTATGATCCCTTTTAAGAAGAAGTTATAGTAGTAGTCCCTAATCATTCAAGAATTTTAGAATTGGGGTGGTTGGGTTCCGACCACTCGGGATGACTTACTACTCGGAGGGCTTGGAATCCCTTTTAGGGGGTGTGCACACTTAAGGTAGTCGTTTCGTTTCCAACAGAGCAGTTGTGGTACCGGCACTTGTTCGGGTGGCCGTCCGTAACCACGGTCCACCGGGCTCTACCGAAAGGTTAAGCACCGCCCTTCTAAATTACTAGGAAGTTAGAGAAGAAGTGATTTTCTTAAGAAGTTTAGAGAGAAGAAATACTACGAGATTTTCGAAGAGAAGTTGAGGATTTTAGTAAAGAAGTAATTTTAAGAAAAATCAAAGAGAAAAGTATTTTGGTGGAGTGCGTCATTTTTATATGATATTATATAAAAATCTATTTTTAGTCAAACCTGATTATTTTACGGGGTTGGGTAGTACTTACTTAGCTCTAAAGCTAATTTTTGTTATTTCTCTTGTCTCTCTCTTCTCCCTTAAATTTTATGAGGTGATGAGTTGGATGCTTATGTGGATTGTTGGATTGCTCGAGCTTGAGTGCGAATTAGAAGATGCCTTAGTTAAATCTAGTCATGAAATTAACATTTACTTATTATTACATTAGTTTTTATTGTTTTACTTTGAGTTGCCTGTGCATTCGGTTAAGAGATGACCGAATGTGGCGGTAACACTCATTTCCCTTTTAGACTTCCGCTGTATTTCTTCAACTCTTTGATGAATGAATAAAGTATTTCTTTTAAATATATCAATGTTTTGGGCGGGAAATTTAGGGGTGTTACAAATTGGTATCAGAGACTTAAGTTTTCCGAAGGGACTAGAACCCGAGGTAATAGGTCGTAGGGAGGAATTCTGTCACAAAGACGATAACAGTCTAAGCTAGTTGGTGCCTAATTGAGCCTTGCGCTCTTCCAACTAACTGGGAATTTCTCCTTGTGCTGAAACTTCGTTGTTCGAAATCTTTGACGAAAACTATAGTTTCGATGCGGGGATTTTTCAAAATGTTTTTGTAAAATTAGGAGAATTAACATACTAGGAAAAAGACCTTTTAGGACGCGGTGAGAGGGAGAAACCTTTGCGAAGTTATTGAGTTATGAAATGCATGAAATTCGTGCTTATGTGAAGTATGTGGAGTAAGTAAGATCCTTGGTATGTGTTTATCTGTTTGAAGACAGTAGAGAACTTGTATAACGTAGAAGCCTTATGCATGCCTTAGAACTTAGTACACGTTTTCTTTATTAAGAGTCATGCCGCCGAGAAGAGACATCCATGCGACCCCAACTGTCGACGAGTTGGCCCAAACTGTCCAGCGAATGGCGCAGCTCATCGGAGCAGCTTAACCCCAAAACCCTGGGATCAACTACGCAACAAAGGTAGCCGGACGGAACCCTCCAAAATACTTGGGCGAGGAGGACCACCTTATCTTGGAGGACTGGATCCACACTTTCGACAAGCTCTTTGATTCACTGAATTGCCCGTCGGAGCAACGGGTGAATATTGCGGTGTATTATCTGCACCAAGAAGCGGACCACTGGTGGGCCGCCAACGGACCAGCACTTCTCGGGCAACCGGGCTTCGATTGGGAGGACTTCATAGTAGCGTTGCGGGATCGCTTCTACCCAGATCACATGAAGGAAGCAAATTATGAAGAATTTGTCAACTTTAAACAAGGTGACCTGACTGTTCAGGAGTACCACACGAAATTCGTCCAACTGGCTCGTTTTGCCAAGGACCTGGTGTCGACAGAGGCCAGTATGACCCGCAGGTTTGTTAATGGGCTTAACTTCGGGGCCCAAAAGTTCGTGACGGTAGCGGAGCCGCGGAATTTGAACGAAGCTTATAGGAAGGCTGGTAAGTACTATCTAGTACACCAGAAGGAGAGAGAAGCCCATAAGAGAGATCGGAAGAATGCTGAGGTGGATCAGCAACAAAAGAAGGCCAGAACCGACCGCCCTGAGCAAAGGCAAATCAATCAAGGTGGAGGAAACTTCCAAAACCAGGGGCAGGGGAGAAACCAGCCAACTCAGATGCGGCACCATAAATGCAAATTATGCCCAAACAACCATCCTGGGAAGGATTGTGCGGGAAATGCAGTGAGGTGTCGCAACTGTAACCTCTTGGGGCATCGGGCATACGAGTGCAGGAAACCCCCGAACCAGGGACAAAACCAGGGAAACAACCAAGCCGGGGGTGGGGTTAATCACGCCAACAACAACCGTGGTAATCCTGGAAACCGCCCAGCGGAGGCCAACCGTAATCTGGGCCAGGGAGGGCAGAACAACACCCAAGGCCGGATTTACGTCATGAACCAGGCTCAAGCAAATGCGCACGATGTGGTATCAGGTACCTTCCTTGTAAATTCCACACCTGCTTATGTACTATTTGATTCGGGTGCTTCCCACAGTTTTATAGCCTCAAATTTGTGGAAAAGTCAAAGTTAGAACCTGACTCTAGACTTAATCTTAATGTAAAAACGGCATCCAACAAAATTGTAGCGTGTGGGAATGTTTTCTCCAATATTTTCATAGTCATATCCGATACCGAACTACCCGGTGATCTAATCCAGTTTGACTTGGAAGATATCGACGTGGTGTTGGGTATGGACTGGCTAGGGAAATATAAAGCCAAAATCCTATGTGATGAACAAAAGGTGGTCTTGAGAGGACCCAATAAGAAACGTATATCCTACAAAACGGTCACATCTAGGCAAGGCGTGAAGCTGGCAACCATGCAACAAATCAAACGATACGTCCGGAAGGGGTATGAGGTTTTCTTGTGCATGATCAAAGACTTGACGTCCGAGAGTCCAACCATTGACCAAATCCCTGTGGTCAATGAATTTCCGGACGTGTTTCCAGAAGAAATTCCGGGGATGCCGCCAGAGAGGGAAGTTGAGTTTTCAATAGATCTAATGCCAGGCACCGCACCCATCTCAAAAGCACCATACCGAATGGCACCGAAGGAGATGCAAGAGCTAAAAGAACAACTCGAGGAACTGTTGGAGAAGGGTTACATCAAACCGAGTGTCTCACCTTGGGGCGCTCCGGTCTTATTTGTGAAGAAGAAGGATGGAAGTCTGAGACTCTGCATCGATTACAGGGAGCTGAACAACACGACCATCAAAAACAAGTACATGCTACCTCGCATAGATGACCTGTTCGATCAACTGAAGGGAGCGGGTATATTTTCCAAGATTGATCTTCGATCCGGCTACCATCAGGTGAGGACCGCAGAGAAAGATATACCGAAGACTGCATTTCGTACAAGATATGGGCATTATGAGTTCACCGTGATGCCGTTTGGTTTAACCAACGCACCAGCAGTATTCATGGACTTAATGAACCGTGTATTTCGCCCATACCTTGATACATTTGTGGTAGTGTTTATTGATGATATTTTGGTGTACTCGAAGAACGAGAAAGATCACGAAGAGCATCTGAGGCTCGTCCTGCAGACTTTGAGAGAAAATCGGCTTTACGCCAAGCTCTCAAAGTGTGATTTCTGGAAGGACCGGGTCGCATTCTTGGGCCATATCATCACTCAAGAAGGTGTATCTGTAAGGAATAATTGTAATTAGATTTTGATGATGCTAGATTAATTAGGACTTTAGAGTACCCCTTTAGAAATTATGTATTAGAATTTTCCTTTGTAAAATTCTTAGAAGTGTTCGACTTGACAGAAGACCTTCAAGAGCAGAAGGGCTTCAAGAGCAGAAGGACTTCAAGAGCAGAAGTGCCTCTTAAGGAATTATTGAAACAGAGGACCTTTGGTTCTCTGCTCCAGAACAGAAGTCCTCAGGATCTCTGTTAGTCTTGACTCTGACAGAAACCCTTCTGGGTCTCTGTTGGATACTCCCAACAGAAGTGCTCCAGGCTTCCTCTGTTCTACTCTCAGACAAAGACACCAGAAGGTCTGACACTTAGAAGAATTTCAAAGAACCGGGAAGTCAACTAAAAGATTCCTTCAACGGCTAAGAGTATGAAACGGAAAAGCTATAGTGCATGCATTAAATGCTCATTTAATGCACCCCATGCTACGTAGAGTAATTGCAGATGATTGGCCGCAATGTCAGGAATTCTTTATCCCAAAATAGTAACCCGCCAACTTTATTGGGCTCTACTAGTCAAGTCAACTGATCGCGCATTATATGCAGTTGTCCTCCTACTCCTCCAACGGGAAGACAACCTCAGTATAAAAGATACACTACGAAGAACAACCGGATAACATTGAGATAACTTTGCCAAGATTACATTGCAACTTTTGCTAACCACAAGCAAGATATTCAAACTCTGAAAAGCAAAAAGCCTCCTTGAGATTCAAACTCATTATCCTCTACAAGAGAAGACAGAAGTTGGAAAAATACTCTTTCCAACTCAAGCAAAGTTCCAAGTGTTCTTCAACTCTTCAAGCTCATCACATACAAATCTTTTGTAATGAAGCTAGTTGGAGGAACCCCAGTTTCAACAGAAACTCTTCTTGCTACAAGAAGGACGTCCAAATAACTGGAGTAGTGAAGTGGTGATACTTCAAGGAAACTCAGTGAAAGGACCAGTGTTAAAGGAAGCCAGTCAGTGCATCCCAGGACACATCTAGGCTTGAAGAAGACGTGGAGTGCTTCTTAAGTACTAGGACTAAGGCTTTGTAAACGGCAGTTTTTACAGCTTAGTGGAACAGTGGATTAGAGGAACGAGTTGTTCCTTGAACCACTATAAAAATCCCCGGTGTCGTTTACTTACTGCTTTTAATAATTGCATTTAGTTAGAACTGTATAACTCCTTGGACTTGGTATCTGTGTTCAGCAGAACTTGTTCTACGAGTTAACAGAAGGCCTACTGCCTTTGCTTCTCTGAGGCTAACAGAACTCCCTACCAGAACCCCATCCGCTGCCAGTCTGTTCTTTCAACAGAACAGGCTATTCTGTAAATCTGGTACTTAGTTTAAAAAGCTAAAAACCAATACAGTCTATTCACCCCCCCTCTAGACTGTATCCAGTATAACCGGGACCAACAAGTGGTATCAGAGCCTCCTTGTTCTAATAATCTCTTAGGTTATTTGTTGAACAAAGATCCACTTGTTTTTCTGTTTAACCTCATTTCTATCTGATATAATGGATCACTCCTTGTCCAAGAATCTTATGTTTTCAAATCTTAAGTTTGATGACTGGAGGATCCGGATGAAAGCACATCTCTGTGCCCTGCATGATGAGATGTGGGAAGTTCCAGATATTGGCCCCTTCACAAGCTTCCAGAAGATCAATCCTGAACATGCCATAGACAACACCAGAACCAACAGAAGAGGTGACAGACAATCCTGCATTTCCAACACCTGCCCCAAACCCCCTTCTGTTGAATGAAGATGAAGACTCTGAAGATGAGGAACCAGAGAGACCAAGACAGCAGCTGACAGAACCAGACCTAACATGGTTAAGAGATCATCCTCCTAACCAAGTGATTGGTCAAATCAGAAGTGGAGTTCAAACCAGATCCACATCAAGAAGAGAAGCAATGCTTGCCTGCTATATATCTCAGATGGAACCTATGACAGTTGAGGAAGCTATGCAAGAAGAGCTCACTCAGTTTGAAAGGAACAAAGTATGGGAACTTGTTCCTAGGCCAAAGCACCAGAATGTCATTGGAACCAAATGGGTATTCAAGAACAAAGCAGATGAAGATGGCAACATTGTAAGGAACAAAGCAAGGCTAGTAGCTAAAGGATATTGTCAAGAAGAAGGAATAGATTTTGATGAGACTTTTGCACCAGTTGTCAGACTTGAAGCCATCAGAATTTTTCTAGCCTATGCTGCCTACAACAACATCAAGGTCTACCAGATGGATGTCAAGAGTGCATTTCTGAATGGAGATCTTGAAGAAGAAGTTTATGTGGAACAACCACCAGGTTTTGTCATTCCTACTCAATCTTCTTGTGTCTACAAGCTTAAAAAGGCCCTCTATGGTCTTAAGCAAGCTCCCAGAGCCTGGTATGACACATTGTCCCTTTTCCTAGTGAACCATGGGTTTACTAAAGGAAAGGTTGACAAAACTGTATTTCAAATATCTGTTGCTAATCATATCCTGTTAGTACAAATATATGTTGATGACATTATATTTGGTAGTACTAATCCAGAACTGTGCAAGAAATTTTCTCAAGTGATGCAGAGTCAATTTGAAATGAGTATGATGGGAGAACTCAGTTACTTCCTAGGACTCCAAGTCAAACAAGTTCCAGAAGGGATCTTTATCAATCAAGGGAAGTACACCAGAGATCTAATCAAGAAGTTTGGAGTGGAAGGCAAATCATTAGTGAAGATTCCCATGAACACGTCACAAGGAATTGGTCCAGATGATGAAGGAAAGGATGTAGATGCAACAACATATAGAAGAATCATAGGATCTCTGTTGTATCTAACTGCAAGCAGACCAGACATCTCATTCTCTGTTGGAATATGTGCCAGATACCAATCAAAGCCCAAGGAAAGCCATTTAAGTGCTGCAAAGAGAATCATCAGATACATCAAAGGAAATCCAAATGCAGGCCTATGGTATCCAAAGGGAGGTAACTTTGAACTAATTGGTTATTCTGACTCAGATTTTGCAGGTTGCAGACTAGACAAAAAAAGCACCTCTGGTCACTGCCAATTGCTAGGAGGAAGGCTTGTTTCCTGGTTTAGCAAAAAGCAGAACTCCATCTCGACAAGTACAGCTGAGGCAGAGTACATTGCAGCTGGGAGTTGCTGTGCTCAGCTACTTTGGATGAAGCAACAACTGAAAGACTATGGAATTCAAGCAAAGGAGATCAAACTGGTTTGTGACGACACCAGTGCCATTGCTATCACTCAGAATCCAGTTCTTCATTCCAGAACAAAGCACATTGAGATCAGACATCACTTCATCAGAGATCATGTGGAAAAGAAGCACATCTGCATGGAACATGTGCCAACAGAAGACCAGCTTGCAGATATCCTGACAAAGCCTCTCCCTGAGGCTAGGTTCAACAAACTGAGAGAGGAATTGGGAATGATGGATGAGATTCCAAGGGAAAGATGAAAAGGAAGGCCCTATGTTGCTTTTTTGCTGTTGACAGAATTCTTGTAGCAGAACCCCTTCTGTTAACCCCCTCTGTCAACCTCTTCTGATCCCTACCCTGGCAGAACACCTCAGCAACAGACCCCCCCCCCCTTGTTACTGAAAGACCCTCTCTTATCTAACAGAAGGTGGTGGACTTAGAAAATCTTGTAAACCGGGTGACCTAGTAAATTGTTAAAGGTCTTTTACCCTTTTACCCTTAAAACGGTATCAAGCCGTATAAAATTTACTGCGTCCCCGTTTATTTACTGCGCCCCTTTTTACATTTATTGGTATCTTGGAACCGTAAATTATCTCAAACGTCCACTAACCCATATCCATAAAACCCCCTTTCGCAAACCTAAACCGTTACTGCTCTCATAACTCTCAAGCTTTTGAACTCTTATCTCTCAGAAATTCTCTAACCGCAGTAAACTCCATGGCCTTCTTGAGCTTCTCCGATCTCTCAAAGGAACAAAAGGCAACCCTCCTGAAGAATGTTTTGACTGGACTGAGATGCGAACTGGAAGTACTACCCAGGTTTGCAGAGAAAAAGGAGCGGATGACCGCCATTGTTGTTGGTCTATCTAAATGCCAACTGAGCAAGATCATCTCCCATGGTTATGAAGCCTACAGCAACGTGGACACCGTTGAGTTCTATCTCAACGCATCCTTCAAGGATGAAGTCATCTCCTCCGTCGTCCAAGGAGAAAAGGTGTTGATTGATGCTGACGTCATCAACAACATCTTCAACATTCAGCAAAAGGAAGGAAGGGACTCTCTACTCGACTTGGTGGATACGGACATCCCTCTGACAGAATTCAAGAAGAAGTTCTGCAGAAAAGGGGAAGAAGTAGAGAAGATCAACATCAAGAAGAACTTGCTCAAGAGGGAATTTGAGCTGCTCATAAACATTTTCCACCAATGTTTATGGTGCAAGTACTCCTCCACAGATGATGTCACAACTGCCAATGCCAAGGCCCTGTATGCAGTGCATCATGGAGTGAACATCAATTGGGGACAAGTCATGGTGAAGTCCCTGATTGAAGTCATCAAGAAGAAGAACCCAAAAACTAGCCTCTACTCTGGGAAGCTAGGACATGGGCTACTGATTTCAGAAGTGCTTCTCAAACAAGGAATACACTTGAGGAAGGCTTCAACCTTGGATCACACCAAGGTAATCTTCCTAACTGCTTCTCCAAATAGGGAGAAAGCCATAAAGGCTGAAATGAAGAGACAACTTCAACTTGAGGCTAAGAGACAACAGGGAGAGAAAGTACAGAAACCTCTCTCTGTAGCCCCTTCTGCTGAGAAGAGGAAAAAGAAGAAGAAGAAGACTGAAGGGGAAGCACCCGTTGCCCCCCTAAGGCCGGACAGAAGAGGAAGAGGACCACCAAACCAAAGAAGAAGGTTTCTAAACCTGTGGTTTCTGAATCTGAAGGAGTAGCAGACACTCAGGGGGAACCAGAGATGCCCACCTATGCTGCATCTCCTGAACAGAACAGGGTGTCTACTTCAGCAGAACACCCCAGTCCTGTCAAAGATGGGTATCTGTCCTTGTTAGACAGACAGTTTACCCGGGTTCTCGAATGGAGAAGGTGGAGAATGGGACCCCTCTCCAAAATTATCCAGTATTTTGACCATTATGAGCCAGAAGAGGAAGCCATTCTGAGCTGGGTTGGGACTGATGATGTCTCAAAGTGCTTTGCCCTCAACTTCCTTCACTCTGTTCTTGAGAAGAAGAAGGCAAGCTACAAAGGGAAGGCCATTCTCATCTCCTCACCTTCAGAAGAGGCTGTCAAACCTTTGGAAGAGGAAGAAATTGAAGCATTCGAGGAATGGCTATTCACCAAGATGGCAACAGATTCTATGCAACCCCATCTCAACCCAGGAGAGCCCTCTGTACCCAAGACAGAAGGGCAAGCAATGATGGAGCATATCAAGGAGTGGAGGACTTCTTTGCTCAAGGAGAACATCATTGAGGTAATATCTCCAACCCCCTCTGATAATATCCCAACAGAACCCCTCATTCCCTCACCTCCTTCCAGCACCAGAACCCCTCCACCAGAACACCCTGAACCTTTATCTCCTAAACAGAAAACCCCCACCCCTCCTCATTCACCCAAACAGAAAATTGCATCTCCCTGCAGAGCAATTGTTCCCTTCAGAAACCGTTCACCCTCACCTCCACCATCCCCCCCTCAACAGAATGCCTCACCTGTTCACTCTTCACCCCTGCACCAGATCCCCTCTCCCCAACAAATCTCCTCCTCATCCTCTGAATCTGATCATCAATCTCCTCCTCCAGAATCTTCACCTCCACAACAACCTGCAGAAAACCTTAAACCTGTATGGTTTCTCAGGGATTCTGACCCTACAACTGTCTCCCCCATCTCTGCACCTCAAGGGAATTCTAGGCATTCTACTGCCCCCAATCCCTCCTTCAGAAAGAAGAAAAAGGTCATCAGGAACACCATACCTATATACTCCTCTTATGAAGACTCATCTGACATGGATGGATTCATGGTCAGCAAGTCTTATCAAACCACATCCAAGAGACAGAAGACCCCTCCTCTGACTCAACTGGAACATGAACAGGCTGTCCAATCTCTTTCATCTGTCCAAGAGCATCATCCTTTCCCTAAGGGAAGAGGTCTGGAGATGCCTCACCCTGATGGACAACAGAACAACGTTCCCTTCAACAAATTTGTTGAATCTGCTGAAGAATTTGGAGGACAGATCCTCCAAGGCTTGAACAAACTGATAGAGATCAATGACAAACACTATGGGCACCTTGCTCATGTGAATGACAATCTCAACTCAGGTATGCAGTTTATCTCTGATCGTTTTGAGAACCTCACTGGAACTCTCAACAACTTCATAGCCTCATCAACTGCCAGAACTGATGCCCTGTCAACAGAAGTGGTAGGCATCCACAACACTCTTTCTATCTTCCAGCAGACTCTCCGGAGTCAAGGCCATGCTATTCACAATATCTCAGAGCATCTTGAAGCTCTGAAAGAATCTAATGCCAGGACAGAAAGGCACTTGACCTCCATTGAGGCAATGTGCAGAGTGCATCAAGAACAGGCTCATGCACTTCTGTCCACTGACAGAGATCGGTATCAGAAGATGGTGCTCCTTGAAGCCAATAACAAGGACATCTTCTCTGCAATACAGAAGCAGCAGGGTCTGATTGAAGGCCTTACCTCTGTCACCCAGACACTACCAGAGGCCCTGGAGCAGATAGCCTCAACCCAGGCCTCAGAATTCCAGAAGATCAGTCTAATGATTGAAGATCTGAATGATGCCAAAAAGGGGGAAGAGGACCCTCAACAGACCAGGCCTAGGTCTCACAGAACTCCTACCAGAGCACCCTCCTCTGGTGAGCATGCAGTAGATCCGGCTCCCTATTTTGAAGCTGCCCTACAAAAGAAAAGAGCAGCAGGCATACCTAGACCCCCATCTCCAGTAAAGAAGAGCACCAAGAAGAAGAAAGTTTTCAACTTCACTGAGTGGAAATTGGGTGGCTCTCAGAACATTGACAGAGCTCAATTTGAAGAGATGAAGGCTAAAATGACTCCAACCCAACAACAGCACCTCTATCTGGACAAAGATGGTGTTGTCAGAGTTAGGTATGGAGGATCACTTAAAGAAGCAGAAGAATGGTACAAGAAGAACATTGTCCCAGGAAAGACCATACATGAAGGTGTCCTCAACTATTTGGACTGTAAGCTTTCTCCAATATGGGCATCTTATCAAAGGTCTAGCAATCTGTTCAAAATCAGAGCTGAAATAAACGAAGAACTGCTCAGGCTTCAAAGACTAGAGGAAGAAGCTCTACAGGCAGCTAATCTGGAGAATGTGTAAGGTTTAAACTCTGTAAAACCTATCTAATAAAATCACATCTCTGCCTTCTTACTTTGAAGTGCTTTTCCTCAAATTCTTGTCTTTTTTGCCTCCTGCTTGTGTTTGTTTATTTCTGTTATATTCTGCTATCTGAATGTATCATACTCTTACTATTTTCCTATGCCAAGTTGCCCACCAAGATTTTAATGGAAGTTTTTAAACTTAATATTTTTTTTGGTGAAGGCACTTCTCTGGAAATAGTTAAAGGGTTTTGGCATCATCAAAAAGGGGGAAATTGTAAGGAATAATTGTAATTAGATTTTGATGATGCTAGATTAATTAGGACTTTAGAGTACCCCTTTAGAAATTATGTATTAGAATTTTCCTTTGTAAAATTCTTAGAAGTGTTCGACTTGACAGAAGACCTTCAAGAGCAGAAGGGCTTCAAGAGCAGAAGGACTTCAAGAGCAGAAGTGCCTCTCAAGGAATTATTGAAACAGAGGACCTTTGGTTCTCTGCTCCAGAACAGAAGTCCTCAGGATCTCTGTTAGTCTTGACTCTGACAGAAACCCTTCTGGGTCTCTGTTGGATACTCCCAACAGAAGTGCTCCAGGCCTCCTCTGTTCTACTCTCAGACAAAGACACTAGAAGGTCTGACACTTAGAAGAATTTCAAAGAACCGGGAAGTCAACTAAAAGATTCCTTCAACGGCTAGGAGTATGAAACGGAAAAGCTACAGTGCATGCATTAAATGCTCATTTAATGCACCCCATGCTACGTAGAGTAATTGCAGATGATTGGCCGCAATGTCAGGAATTCTTTATCCCAAAATAGTAACCCGCGAACTTGATTGGGCTCTACTAGTCAAGTCAACTGATCGCGCATTAAATGCAGTTGTCCTCCTACTCCTCCAACGGGAAGACAACCTCAGTATAAAAGATACACTACGAAGAACAACCGGATAACTTTGAGATAACTTTGCCAAGATTACATTGCAACTTTTGCTAACCACAAGCAAGATATTCAAACTCTGAAAAGCAAAAAGCCTCCTTGAGATTCAAACTCATTATCCTCTACAAGAGAAGGCAGAAGTTGGAAAAATACTCTTTCCAACTCAAGCAAAGTTCCAAGTGTTCTTCAACTCTTCAAGCTCATCACATACAAATCTTTTGTAACGAAGCTAGTTGGAGGAACCCCAGTTTCAACAGAAACTCTTCTTGCTACAAGAAGGACGTCCAAATAACTGGAGTAGTGAAGTGGTGATACTTCAAGGAAACTCAGTGAAAGGACCAGTGTTAAAGGAAACCAGGCAGTGCATCCCAGGACACATCTAGGCTTGAAGAAGACATGGAGTGCTTCTTAAGTACTAGGACTAAGGCTTTGTAAACGGCAGTTTTTACAGCTTAGTGGAACAGTGGATTAGAGGAACGAGTTGTTCCTTGAACCACTATAAAAATCCCTGGTGTCGTTTACTTACTGCTTTTAATAATTGCATTTAGTTAGAACTGTATAACTCCTTGGACTTGGTATCTGTGTTCAGCAGAACTTGTTCTACGAGTTAACAGAAGGCCTACTGCCTATTGCTTCTCTAAGGCTAACAGAACTCCCTACCAGAACCCCATCCGCTGCCAGTCTGTTCTTCCAACAGAACAGGCTATTCTGTAAATCTCGTACTTAGTTTAAAAAGCTAAAAACCAATACAGTCTATTCACCCCCCTCTAGACTGTATCCAGTATAACCGGGACCAACAGTATCCGTTGATCCATCCAAGATCGAAGCGGTGATAGACTGGCCTGCACCCACAACCGTGACGGAGGTCCGGAGCTTTCTAGGTTTGGCAGGCTATTATCGCAGATTCGTGTAGGATTTCTCAAAGATAGCAAAGCCTTTGACTAATCTCACGAAGAAGACCACGAAGTTCATATGGAGTGATGAGTGCAAGAAAGCTTTCAAAGAGCTGAAGCAGAGATTAACAACTGCACCTATCTTGACCCTACCATTCGGGACTGAAGGGTTCGAGATTTACACCGATGCTTGTTTAAAGGGATTGGGTTGCGTATTGATGCAAAACGGCAAAGTGGTGGCCTATGCATCAAGGCAATAAAAGACACATGAGGTCAACTATCCGACTCATGACTTAGAACTGGCAGTGGTTATCTTTGCTCTAAAGCTGTGGAGGCACTATCTCTATGGGATACACTGTAAAGTTTACACCGATCACAAGAGCCTGAAGTACATTTTCACCCAAAAGGAGCTTAACATGAGACAGAGACGCTGGCCAGAACTCGTCAAAGACTACGACTTGGAGATCCAGTACCATGAAGGGAAAGCAAACGTAGTTGCCGACGCATTGAGCCGAAAATCAACTCACTCCTGCAAAGCAACATGGATACTTCCTGATGAGCTATATCGGGACTTTCAGAAGCTAGGCTTGGAAGTTCGGGATTTCGGAGAGATAGATCAGGAAACACGGTTACTCACCATGACCGTTACCCCATCTATTCTCGACGAAATTCGAGAAGGGCAACCTGGAGACATCAAGTTGGATAGAATCCGAGCCAGTATGACAAATGGCGTGAATGGACCGTTCAGACTGCACGAAGATGGGAGCATTCGACACAAAGGAAGGTGGTGTGTTCCGATGAAATGTGAAGAGCTTAAGAAGAAAATCATGGAGGAAGGGCACAACACGCCCTACTCAGTGCACCCTGGAGGCGACAAACTCTACAAAGACATCAACAAGAATTTTTGGTGGCCGAACATGAAGAAAGAGGTAGCTGAATTCGTGACTCGATGCTTGAACTGCCAGAAGGTGAAAGCCGAACGTTGCAAGCCCAAGGGACTCGTGCAATCCTTGGAAGTACCAAAATGGAAGTGGGATTCCATCTCCATGGACTTTGTTGGGGGCTTACCCCTAACCAAGTCTAGCCATGACAAAATTTGGGTTATGGTCGACCGGTTAACAAAGGCCGCTCGCTTTATCCCGATGAACGAGACTTGGAGCATGGAGAAGTTAGCCCGAGCCTACATCAAGCACGTGGTTAAGTACCATGGAATTCCTCAAGACATTGTTTCTGACCGAGATTCCAGATTCCTATCTCAACTCTGGAAGGAGTTACAAGCTGCTATGGGGACGAAGCTGAAGCTAAGTACTGCATTTCACCCGATGACCGATGGACAAACGGAGTGAACCATCCAAACACTCGAGGACATGCTGAGAGCATGTATGTTAGACCTACAAGGATCATGGGACGAACACTTAGACTTAATAGAGTTTTCATACAACAATAGCTACCACGCCAGTATCAAAATGGCCCCGTACGAAGCTCTATATGGTCAAAAGTGTAGAAGCCCACTATGCTGGAGTGACATGGAAGATCAAGTGGTGTTAGGGCCGGATTACCTCCAAGACACCATAGAGAAAGTGAAGATGATTCAAGCAAGGATGAAAGCTGCACAAGATCGTCAGAAGTCTTATGCAGACTTGGGAAGGAAGCCAGCCGAATTCGATGCGGGAGAGAAACTCCTACTCAGAGTCTCCCCGACCAAGGGAGTAATGAGATTTGGAAAGAAGGGAAAGCTAAGCCCGAGGTTCATTGGGCCATACGACATCCTCGAGCGAGTGGGAAAAGTTGCATATCGTCTAGCTCTACCCACCGAGTTGGCTAAGGTATAACCACTCGTTAGTAAATACCTTAGTAAACTTCTCTCAATACCAAAGTGTGTTATGCGTAGGTACACAATGTCTTCCATATCTCCCGATTGAAGAAGTATGTCCGTGACGAATCCCATATTCTTAGCCCCGAGGTACGAATAATAACCTTATGATGATTAGATCCAAGTAGCACATCTAACCTCGACTTTCTTAGGTGGTCGAGTTGGATGAATCGTTGACTTACGAGGAGAGGCCGACCCAGATTTTGGATACTAAGACTCGTGAGACTAGAAGAAAAGCGGTTAAGATGGTGAAGGTGTTGTGGTCTAACCATTTGGCCGAAAATGCCACATGGTAGACTGAGGAGGATATGCGCAAACGTTATCCCGAGTTATTTGACTAAGGTAAAATATTAGTTACGAGGACGTAACCTCTCTTTAAGGGGGGTAGAATGTAATACTTAAGAATTCGAGTATTTAGATTTAGTTAATGTTTCGGGACGAAACATCTTTTAAGGAGGGTAGAATGTGACACTTCAAAAATTTAAATAAAAAATAAAAATAATTTTTAATCAGATAAAATATTACGAAAATAACATTTTAATTATTAATTGAGTCAGACAAAAAAAAATTCAACAGTTGTAACATTCTAATCAAATAAAAATTTCCAAGTTTACGACTTTTTAATCAGATAAAAATGGCCCGATAATAGAAGTTATGTTTTAGTATAAAATTAATTTTTATATAACTATTTTAGGTTGTATAATATACAAAGTATAAACTAAATAATTAAAATACTCATAATACATATATATACGTACGTAATAATAATAGTATAACCTACGTAGTAATACATACATATATAAACTAAACTACCTACGTATACATATAACCTACGTTATACTTAGTAATACATACGTATATAAACTAAACTAAACTACATACATATACTCCTAAACAAACTAAACAACCCACGAACGAATCAAGAAGCTCACAACCGGGAGGAGTCCGACAACTAAAAAAAAACGAAACTGATTAAATCCAACTCTAACTCTAACATCTCAGTCTAAAACCCTCATCTTTCCCTATAAATAATAGGCCAGAACCTGCGTTTTCTTCATCCCAAAATCTGCGAAATATACATATATACGTATATATATATATATATATATATATATATATATATATTTTTTTTTTTTTCGACCCACCGTTTTAGCCAGAAACAAGCCCTGAAAACACCCCTCAAACCTTCCCCTTCGCGAGACGAATCCAACGGAGAAAGAATCGTGGAAAACGGACGTCGGAGTAGGGAGAACAAGCTCGCCGGAGTATTCGCCGGACTGATTTTGCGACGGGAAACGGAGCAGGAAAAGAGAGCTGCCACCGCCGCCGCCGGACCATCTCAGACCTCCGCCGTCCCGAGGGAGTGCTCTGTCACCACAGTTCGCCCGTCCGACGAGGTAAGCCCCCCCCCCCCCCCCCCCCCCTTCTTTCTTCCTGTTTTCCGGCGACCTGGGGAAGAAGACAACCCAGAAATCTGCTGGGGTCTGTTTTGGGCCTTTTTCAGGTTGGGCCAGAAAATTAAATTTGGGCCAGTTCGGCCAAGTTGCAATAAAAATTAAAAATAAAATAGTAAATGAAATAAATAAAATCTGGAAAAATATAAATTAAATACCTAGTATAAATATACATATTCGGACCAACCAGAATTGGAAAATAATATATTTAGCTATTTTTAATTGATTTAATGGTAATTGGGCCAATTTATACACATTTAGTAAATAATTAACTAAATAACGAAAATAATTATGAAATAAATATTGGAGTAAACTAGGATAACTATTTAATTAACTAGGATAACTAGGACCTTATGGACCATTTATAATTAATAAATATTAATATTTAGTATATTTAATTGTAATTGAACCGGTTAATAGATATATGAAATTAAAGGAATAATTATTGAAGATAATTATAAAATAGATATCTGGACAACCTAGGTCAAATATAGACCCAAAATATAGTTATAGACGGTTACTAATTTATAAAGTCGATTCTTAGTCTATTTTTTTTAGTTAGGCCATATAAAACTAGTTAAGTAATTAAATAAGGAAATATTAGTATTAATGGTGAAATAAATAAATCACTGAGGTTGAAAAATAATAGTCTGGACTAAAAATGATGTTGGAATAAAATAAGGAAAATAAAATAAGGTTGGGTTAGCTAGCATAAATAATTGATTATATATAGACTTAATAAATAACTTAATTATGTAATTAGTGGACTAATTCAATTGATAATTTTTATGATTGATTATTAGAGATTCGGACTTCATATAAATATTTAAAATATTTGAATTCATAAATTAATGGTTTAATATAAATAAAGTAATTAGATAATAATTTATGAGTAGAGTAAATTAATGGTGATTATTGAATAAAAATTTAGATGTTGTAGTTAATTATATTCGGATATTTTATTTCAAATATTGAAAATTAATGGATGAAATTAATAAGGAAATTTTATTAATAGAAAGTGAGTAATCAAATAAATTCGGATAACTAATGAATTAAGTTAATAAATTCGAATAATAAAATAAAAGGAGAAAATCGGGTAAAGTAATTACAAATAGAATAAGTGACTAATTTATTATATTTAATTAAAAAGGTGATTATCTAGAGACCGGATTAGAGGAGGATAACTAGGAGCAACAGGACTTAA
This sequence comes from Cuscuta europaea, assembly GCA_945859875.1. Classification (NCBI taxonomy): domain Eukaryota; kingdom Viridiplantae; phylum Streptophyta; class Magnoliopsida; order Solanales; family Convolvulaceae; genus Cuscuta; species Cuscuta europaea. Next base: position 817,540 of record CAMAPE010000014.1, read on the forward strand.
GGTAAGTTTCTCTGCCAATCCAAAATTGTTTCCTCGTATTATATGCTTATTATGCATTATGTGATTAAGTGTGAATTGTGAATTTTGTGTATGTGATTTTGAGGAGATATTATATATATGGTAGTTAAGAAGTATAAATCAAGAACTTTTGGGGTATTAAATATTTTTAAATACCTTCGAGACTTTTTAGAGGAATTAAGAAGTATTTTTGAAGTATTATTAAGCGAAGATAAAATTTACATTTTTATAAGAAGTTAGCATCTCGGGAGTAATCCGAGGTGTCGGTTTTTCCACATCCGGATAAATGTGGAGGGTGATTAGAGCTACTACTACTGAGAAGTACAGTTTAAATTTCAAGTGAGATTTGGATCTATGATCCCTTTTAAGTAAGATTTGGATCTATTATCCCTTTGAAGAAGAAGTTATAGTAGTAGTCCCTAATCATTCAAGAATTTTAGAATTGGGGTGGTTGGGTTCCGACCACTCGGGATGACTTACTACTCGGAGGGCTTGGAATCCCTTTTAGGGGGTGTACACACTTAAGGTAGTCGTTTCGTTTCCAACAGAGCAGTTGTGGTACCGGCACTTGTTCGGGGTGGCCGTCCGTAACCACGGTCCACCGGGCTCTACCGAAAGGTTAAGCACCGCCCTTCTAAATTACTAGGAAGTTAGAGAAGAAGTGATTTTCTTAAGAAGTTTAGAGAGAAGATATACTACGAGATTTTCGAAGAGAAGTTGAGGATTTTAGTAAAGAAGTAATTTTAAGAAAAATCAAAGAGAAAAGTATTTTGGTGGAGTGCGTCATTTTCATATATTATATAAAAATCTATTTTTAGTCAAACCTGATTATTTTACGGGGTTGGGTAGTACTTACTTAGCTCTAAAGCTAATTTTTGTTATTTCTCTTGTCTCTCTCTTCTCCCTTAAATTTTATCAGGTGATGAGTTGGATGCTTATGTGGATTGATGGATTGCTCGAGCTTGAGTGAGAATTAGAAGATGCCTTAGTTAAATCTAGTCATGAAATTAAGATTTACTTATTATTACATTAGTTTTTATTGTTTTACTTTGAGTTGCCTGTGCATTCGGTTAAGAGATGACCGAATGTGGCGGTAACACTCATTTCCCTTTTAGACTTCCGTTGTATTTCTTCAACTCTTTGATGAATGAATAAAGTATTTCTTTTAAATATATCAATGTTTTGGGCGGGAAATTTAGGGGTGTTACACACATAATCCAGGAAGGAGAGATCACATGTACTCAAATTCTTATTCTAGCATGTCTAATGAAGACATGATCCGAGCTCTCACTATCAACGTGACGAGTATGCAGAGAGATATTTCACAATGCCCGCAACAAACAGTGTCCAACGAACATAACTTGGAGAATCATTTGAAACAAATGTCAAGCATCGTGAACCAAATTGGCGATAAGGAAGAAGAAGATGAGCTTATGGAGAAAGATCAACCAGAGGAGGAGGAACCTCAAAACTCAACTCCACCACCGCCCATTCCTGAGATCATGCCACCATTACCTGAGGCTCTAAGGGAAACACAAAGGGGGGAGAAGGACAAGGACATCTACGTAATCTTCAACAGTTGTGAGTACCATTTTGATTTCTCCTCGTTCACAAATATGCAGGGAATAACAGTTGAGTTGAGAAAACATTTCATACCCCCTCTTATGCCACCCGGATCAAAACCTCTTCCATTGAGCATCCTAAATGGGAAATTTTTTCCCTCACTCTCACAACATGAGGTGATAGAAATCCGGATATTTGATCCCGGGAAGATTGTCAAAATGGAGGATCAACAAGTTGAGCCTTTCTATGAGAGTTACCAAGTTGAAGATGTGAAAAAGATGAATCATCACGGCCCAAATTTTAAAGATTGAACTTGAGAAGATGGCGTCGTGCCAAGACGTTAAATAAGGCGCTTCTTGGAAGGCAACCCAAGCAAGGTACGTGATTGTTTTTTTCCTAGTAGCCTCCTCTTCACCTCTTTTCACCTTTAATCTTCCAAAACACCATACAACTCCTCCCTAATCACCTCAAACCACATAACCATAGCATATCTCTCTTTCTTCATAAATCTACCCAAATCATCCACCAAACACAAAAAAAATCATAATCTTACTCCCATCACTTTCCTCTTGCTCCATGTAAATTTTAGAAACTCTCACCCCAACCCCTCCAAAATCCCCAACTATCTATAAAAAAAAAGAAGAAAAAGAAAACTTCAAACAATGGCAAAGACGAGCACTAGGGACAATGCTCAGTTTAGTAAGGGGGGAGAAGACACTTAATTTTGCATATGGTATTTCTTCTACATTGCATTTTCAAAAAAAAAATATACAAAAAAATAAAAATATAAAAAGACATAAAAGAAATATAATAAAAAGAAGAAATGCTAGTTAGGTTGAAAACCCAAACGGGCAACCTAAGCAACAATAACAAAAAAAAAAGAGTGAGTCGGAAAAAAAAGAGGCTAGGATGAAAACTCGAAAAGGCTCCTAGACAAAAGGAGAGAAATGAGAGAAGGAATTATTTTTATAGGAGTTCATTTTCACCATAGCAAGCAATTGGAGGGAGAAGCAATAACTTTCTATAGTGTGGATGAATTTAAACTGAAAAAGAAAACACTTCTGTTTTTCTTTTATCTTGTTGAAACTCTTTGGATGGTGATGAGCTTTATGGATTTTACTCGAGGACAAGTAAAAGACCAAGTGTGGGGGAGTTGATTGCATTGATTTTTGTGTGTTTTTATTTTTACTTTTAATTAGTTTTTACGGTGTGTTGTTGTGGTAATTGCACATTTACGGTGCAATCATTTTATTTTTCTAGTCTGTTGTAATTTAGTAAATTTAGAATCATCTTGAGCAAGAATCACTCAAGGATCAACAAAGGATCATGGAAGGGATCTTACAAAATCAATGGAAGGTGCAAGGGAGCAAGAAATCATGCAAAAAATGTGATTTGGTGTCATACCCGGTCGGGTATTTTTGATACCCGGTCGGGTATGACTTGACCCGGAGATTTACAAGATCGAATAAAGCAAGAGAACGTGGGAAAATCAGATTTGGTCATATACCCGGTCGGGTATATTGACATACCCGGTCGGGTATGACTAGATTTCAGCACTTTCGTGGCTACTGCCATAGATACCCGGTCGGGTATCCTCTATACCCGGTCGGGGATCAGACCCAACCTCACCAAAACACATATAAATACACCGGCCTCTTTCCCTTCCCATTTTGATATCCCTTCTTCCATATACTTAAGCTCAGTTTAGAATAGCATTTATTTATATTTTTCTAGCTGTGTTTAGTCTCCAAATGAGGAGCTAAACTTCCATTTCTTGGTTTTGCTTTTGAAGCTTGTTGATTATTAAAGTTGTGAGTTATTTTCTTAACTTCTCTCCTTGAATATTAATTCTTCCCTTAATCTATTTCTATATTAATGTTGGGGAGTGTTGCTAAGATGACAATTAGTCAACATCTCAATATTAATTATTACTAGAAACGATCAATGAACCGATGGTCAATCATTGATGGTTTCACAAGTAAGTAACTTCGGTTTATTAATGCACGGTCGTGGTTAATAAACTTAAGAGAGATTAATTTTGTTGGTTAAACCGAAACCGTTGTGTTGAGGTTATCAATCTCAATTGATTTCATCAAGGAGTTAGAAAGATTAAATGCTACTATTAAATCGGTATAAGGTGTTGTTCTATATTTGATTAATAGTAAGGGTTATTAGTGAACGGTCGTTGTTAATAACTATCCTCGATGAATTGGATATACTCCTCGATTGAGTATTCGAGAGGGGATAAGTTATAGATGTAAAGACTAACAGAGACCCTGAGGTCTTCTGTTCTGAAGCAGAGAACCAAAGGTCCTCTGTTCCAATAATGCCTTACGAGGCTCTTCTGCTCTTGGAGCCCTTCTGCTCAGAAGGTCTTCTGCTCTGAAGGCATTCTGTCAAGTCGATTACTCTAAGAACTTTACAAAGGAAAATTCTAATACATTAAATCTAAATAGGGGTACTCTAAAGTCCTAATTAATCTAGCATCATCAAAATCTAAATACAATTATTCCTTACAATTTCCCCCTTTTTGATGATGCCAAAACCCTTTAACTATTTCCAGAGAAGTGCCTTCACCATAAAGAAAAATTAAGTTTAAAAACTTCCATTAAGATCTTGGTGGGCAACTTGGCATAGGAAAATAGTAAGAGTACGGTACATTTGTGAGTATATATGTCCTAGCGACAATCATTTTTTTAAAGACATATGTACTTGATCACATTTAGTTTTTATATTTGATATATACACGGTATTACACTTTATGAATGATTGTTTTCGATTGTCAATGTTTTATTCATAATTGTGTTCCCTTGGATTTATGTTGTCAATAAGTAAGTGGGAGCTTATATGATATAACATAAGGTCCTAAAATGGCTCCAATCAATGATCATCAATAATGGGATATTGATGATATGCGATAAGATTGGTATGTGGACTGCATCATACTTTTAGAAAGTATAGTTGATCTCACGACTATGAGTTCCTGTAATTCATGATGGTCACATAGATATTTTAGAGAATATTGGCATACCCACCGAGAAACCATTTGATAAGTTCTATTCATGTGTCTATGGGATTATCGGCATATAGAGTAGTGTAATAGTCCTCCGACTTGAGGTCAATACGTACTACATGTGCGGAGTGATGTACTTTGACCATGACCAACGCTTGCACTCCAATCGGGGTAGATACGGCATGTGTTGGGTGCATCACGAAGCACATGGAGTAGTAGTTGAGCCAAGAAAGGATTCATTCCTCATAATATATTAAGAGAGAACATTATACTTCTCATATCTAGATGGATCATAAAGTCATTGGCCAATGCAAAGATATATTCGTTTTGGATATCGAATATGATCGTTATGGATCATCTAGAAAGATTGAGAGACAGAGACTGAGTTATTGGGATAGACACTATATCATATTCTAGACTTAGTTGAATGTTCGCTGAATGAAAGGACCGTATCACTATGAGCTCTATATTACAGGGAGTTTGTATAGTCCTCGCAAACGTCCTTATATATTAAGTTTGTCTGGAGAATCGTCTAGGGATTCACTAAGACCTTAATTTGATTAGTGCTTAATATATAAGGCCCTATGGGTCACACAACAAGTGATTATACCTTCCGATTGAATTGTTAGAAGGAATTAAATATTATTAATTGGATTAAATAATATTTAATTCGTAATACTGAAAATGAATTAAATATTAATTAGATTAAACATATTTAATTCATGAAACTGAAGGAGAGTTCTATTTGATAGAATTAATTAAGTAAGATAAATTAGATTTATCATACTTAAATAAGATGTATTTATTATTAAATAAAGTAGATATTTTCTTTTTGCGATTTGGAATTAAAAGAAAAGTAAATAAAATAAATATTAATATATAATAATTAGAAAGTGGCGTGCAGCCACATTTCAATTATTATTATTATTATTTTGTTTTGTTTTATCTACTTATTTAATTAATTAGGAGTATTGGTCCTAGTAGGATTAGAACTCATTAATTAGAAAGACTTTCATTGTGATTGGAAAACTAGTTTCGAACTAGTATAAATACATCCTTCTCCTTCATAATTTGTAGGCCAGTTTTTAGATTCAGTATTACCAGTTTATTTCCCCGCAAAGAGATTTCCTAGTCTTTCTCTTAGGGAGATCTAACCGTTCTTTCGGAGAGGAGAAATCACGTGGATACCTAAGGTCAAGGATTATCACCGCTAGGCTGGAAGATCTGTAAGTTCTAACTCAGATCTGTTATAATTATCATATTCGTTATTTTGTCATAATCAGGAAAGATCTGTTTGGAAAAATTTTAAACTTCCGCTGCCGTACATTCGAGGTACGTTACATCAATTTCCTAACAGTGGTATCAGAGCCAAACTGATTTTAATGACATCATACGAATTTTGTTAGATATTTTCGTTAGAAAAATCTGATCTGCTTCTGTTTCGTTGCTGAGAAATCATATTTTTGAATGTGTTGTCGACTATTTTAATTTTGGAAATTGATAAGTTGTTTTGGAAATCTAGATAGTGCTCCCTGTTTTCTTTGGACGGTTTCTCAGAAATCAATTTTAACTTTTGGTTTCTAAAATTTACGTTTTACAATTAAATGTTAAATTGAAATCAAAATAAAATTGAAGAAATAGATGATCTCGGATTTTTTCTTAACGTGGCGGCTGAAAGATCTTTATGCAAAGCTTCAGTTTGATGTGGCAGAGGCGTACTACTGGGACGGAGGTTTTTGTGTTTGAGTAGACTTGGTCCTTCTTTAAGAGTTAAAAGATGATTTTAAGGAGCTCTAATTAAAAGTTAATTTGGCCTTAATTGATTCGATTAATTTGATTAATGACCTTAGAGATAAACTAAGTTTAATTTAACAAATCTGACTTTAACCGATTGTTATATTATTATTGTTTTAAGCATGCTTAATTAGTTATTTGATAATTGTATCTGTTTATAAATTAGATTTGTATTGCATGCTTTAATTTATCTGTCTGAGTTAGATCTCGTTAACATATTATTTGATAATATGTTCTAGCATCTTGATTAAATAAAGTAATTTAATACCCCGCTAAATGTTCCCCATAAGTTAAAATTTAAGTCTTATCTGGGATAATGACATCACCCATCATAATTAAATTAGTAGATATATTTTTTCGTTGAAGAATATTTCACCCAAGTGTTTATTCCATTCGACAAAATATAGAACTAATTTATAGATACATATGTTTGTGATCATGTGATGGTTTTGACTTACTTAAATTAGCTCGAGTCGCCCAAGCGTCAGTGTTAATTTAGGGATGTCGATCAATTTGAAAATTGATCAACCAAGAGTTGCTTGGATGCAATTGGTCTAGGGACCTACCCATTATATTATTGTAGTGATCAGCCCAAGCTGGGACTATAATAATATCAATGTGGATCTTGGCCACTATGATTGTAAAACATTCCATGTTCCTTATATTGGGGTCAAAGAACATGTAAAATTAGTGGGAGCTAAATAATTAAAAGTCCATATTATTTAGTTAACTAGATGTGATCATAGGAATTAATATATGATTTTAATTCCGTTCTATTTGAACTTCTTTAGGCCTTTTAGGTATGTCGAATTTATCATTGAGAAGTATCTTGGATACAAATAATCTGATTGAACCAAACTTTCTAGACTTGGAACAAAATATGCGTTTCGTTCTTAGGCAAGAAAATATCGAACATGTATTTGATACATGTGTACCCGAGATCCTTGATGTTAGTTCTTCTGAATTAGCCATGTTTGACAAGGACATTCAGAAGAATCACATTGCTGAGGTACCAAATGATGTATGTCTCTACTGCAAAGAGACAAGACATTGGAAGAGAGATTGTGAGATATACAGGACTAATCTAGCCAAAGCACCGAGTGCTTCTAGCTTAGGCATTTTTGTCATTGATATTAATATGTCTACAACTAACTCTCACTGTTGGGTATTAGATATGGCTTGTGGCTCACACATTTGCAATAGTGTGCAAGGCCTAAATGACAGTAGAGCAGTTAGGCTGGGTGAGATTGACCTACGTGTAGGAAATGGAGCAAAAGTTGCTGCTGAACGTGTAGGGACTTATATATTAGATTTACCCAGTGGTTATAGATTAGAACTAAATAATTGTTATTTTGTTCCTTCTATAACAAAGAACATAATTTCCATTCCTATGTTAGACATTGAGGGTTTTTCTTTTCATTTTGCTAATAACACTTGTTGTTTTTCACAAAATGGTATTGTGTATGGAAATGCTCCTCTTATGAATGGTTTATATGTTCTTAATTGTAGACATGACATATTAAGTGTACAAAATAAAAGACCAAGGTTAAGTAATCTGAAAAATACCACATATCTTTGGCATTGTAGGCTTGGTCATATTAATGAAGCCAGAATAGCAAGGCTAAGTAAATTAAATTACTTAACGCCATTTGATTTTGAATCATATGGTAATTGCGATTCGTGTCTCTCAGCTAAAATGACGAGTAAACCTTTTCTTGGAAAAGGACTACGGGCCAAAGAAGTGCTTGAATTGGTTCACACAGATGTGTGTGGACCATTCCCAACTCAAGCTAGAGGAGGTTTTTCTTACTTCATCACGTTTACTGACGATTTCTCTAGGTTTGGATTTGTGTATCTTATGAAACACAAATCAGAAGCTTTTGAGAAATTCATGGAGTATAAGGCTGAAGTAGAGAAGCAACTTGACAAGAGTATCAAGACTCTACGATCTGATCGTGGAGGGGAGTACTTGAGTAAGGAGTTTCTTGATTACTTAAAAGGTCAGGGAATTCAGTCACAATGGACTCCTCCAAGAACACCTCAATTGAATGGTGTTTCTGAAAGGAGAAATAGAACCTTGTTAGACATGGTTAGGTCCATGATGAATTCCACGTCTCTTCCAACATCTCTTTGGGGGTATGCATTGCAAACTTCGATATACATTCTGAATAGAGTTCCATCTAAATCAGTGCAAAAGACACCATATGAGTTATGGTGTAATAAGAAGCCTGTTCTTTCACATATTAAAGTGTGGGGTTGCCCTGCTTATGTAAAGAAATTGCACACTGATAAGTTAGAAGCTAGAAGTGAGAGATGTTATTTTGTGGGGTATCCTAAAGAAACTAGGGGATACTATTTCTATCATCTTGAGGAACATAAAATCATTATTTCCAGACAGGCACGATTCCTAGAAGAAGACTTGGTCTTCAAGGAATTCAATCGCGAGAAGATAGTACTAGAAGAAATTCAAGAATCACAAAATAACATAGAGGATGAAGACTTGTTAGATGGTCAAAACAAGGATTCAGTGGGAGGATTAAGCGGAAGTATGTCTCTGGGAGGATATCCTTCAGCTAGTGGGAGTAATATAGGAAGCACCTCGCACCAGCAAGTGGTTCCTATTAGGCATGAAAGAAATGACATGGTTGTCATTCCTTCTGCACCTACTTCTCCTTCTCTGGAAACACTTAAAAGTGTAGCACTAGAAAATTCTCCAAGCATTGGACAGTCCAATGAAAGAGAACCTCTTCACAATCAGAATGAGCAGCCTGAACAATCGCAAAATATTCAACTTCGTAGGTCTACTAGGATTCGTCATGAACCAACTAGGTTTGGCTTCCTCATGGAGGATCATGATGATGTTGAAATTCCTGACAAGGATGAACCTAAGACTTACACTGAAGCAATATTAGATATTGATTCAGAGAGATGGCGAGAGGCCATGAAATCTGAAATGGACTCGATGTATATCAATCAAGTATGGAACTTGATTGACTTGCCTGTTGGGGTTAGACCCATTGGATGCAAATGGGTTTTCAAGAAGAAAATTGATGCCAAAGGCAAGGTGCAAACATACAAAGCTAGGCTAGTGGCTAAAGGTTATAGTCAAAGAGAGGGAATTGACTATAGTGACACCTATTCGCCAGTTGCAAAACTCAAGTCCATTCGAATTTTGCTTGCGATAGCAGCATACTATGATTATGAGATTTGGCAAATGGATGTCAAAACTGCTTTCCTTAATGGAAACCTCAAGGAGGAGGTGTACATGGTACAACCTGAAGGTTTTATATCCAAGTCAAATCCCAAATCAGTATGTAAATTGGAGAAATCCATATATGGGCTAAAGCAAGCCTCAAGGAGTTGGAATATCCGTTTTGATGAAGCGGTCAAATCGTTTGGCTTCATCAGAAGCAATGAGGATGCGTGTGTGTATACAAAACGCAGCAAGGATAGCGTGGTCTTTATGGTCATATATGTTGATGACATTCTGATCATAGGGAATGATATCCCCTTATTGAAGTCTGTGAAAGAATGGTTATCCAATATCTTCATGATGAAAGATCTAGGTGAAGCATGTTATATCCTTGGGATTAAGATCTATAGAGACAGAGTTAACAGGATGTTAGGTCTTTCACAATCCACGTATATTGACAAAATACTACATCGATTTAAAATGGAAGAATCTAAGAAAGGATTCCTCCCGATGGGTCATGGGATATCGTTATCAAAGAAGGATAGTCCTTCAACTGATGATGAGATCAAACGCATGAGAGGGATTCCATATGCTCCTGCAATTGGTTCAATCATGTATGCTATGATCTGTACTAGGCCAGATGTGGCTTATGCGCTTAGTATTGTTGGTCGATATCAAAATAATCCAGGAGAACGGCATTGGAGTGCTGTTAAGACTATTCTTAAGTATCTTAGACGAACTAAAGAATATTTCTTGGTTTATGGTGGACAAGAGAAACCAATAGCATCTGGTTACTCTGACGCTAGCTTCATGACAGATAAGGATGACTATAAGTCACAATCAGGATATGTTTTTAATCTCAATGGAGCAGCAGTAGACTGGAAGAGTTCCAAGCAAGACACTACAGCTGATTCGACAACAGAAGCCGAGTACATTGCTGCATCAGAAGCAGCTAAAGTGGCCATATGGATACGTGAATTCCTCAAAGAATTAGGGGTTGTTCCAAATGATAGTCATGCAATAACCATTTATTGTGACAATACTGGTGCTGTTGCACAAGCAAAGGAACCAAGATGCGACAAGAGGAATGGACATGTGCCGAGGCGCTATCATGTGATTCGAGAGCAGATAACAAGAGGAGAGGTTGCAATAGAACGTGTTTCCACTGAGGACAATTTGGCTGATCCCTTCACCAAACCTTTGAGCTGCGAGAAACATACTAGACATTTTGAGAATCTAGGTGTTAGACGTATTAGTGATTGGCACTAGGCCAAGTGGGAGATTGTTAGTATATATGTCCTAGCGACAATCATTTTTTTAAAGACATATGTACTTGATCACATTTAGTTTTTATATTTGATATATACACGGTATTACACTTTATGAATGATTGTTTTCGATTGTCAATGTTTTATTCATAATTGTGTTCCCTTGGATTTATGTTGTCAATAAGTAAGTGGGAGCTTATATGATATAACATAAGGTCCTAAAATGGCTCCAATCAATGATCATCAAGAATGGGATATTGATGATATGCGATAAGATTGGTATGTGGACTGCATCATACTTTTAGAAAGTATAGTTGATCTCACGACTATGAGTTCCTGTAATTCATGATGGTCACATAGATATTTTAGAGAATATTGGCATACCCACCGAGAAACCATTTGATAAGTTCTATTCATGTGTCTATGGGATTATCGGCATATAGAGTAGTGTAATAGTCCTCCGACTTGAGGTCAATACGTACTACATGTGCGGAGTGATGTACTTTGACCATGACCAACGCTTGCACTCCAATCGGGGTAGATACGGCATGTGTTGGGTGCATCACGAAGCACATGGAGTAGTAGTTGAGCCAAGAAAGGATTCATTCCTCATAATAGATTAAGAGAGAACATTCTACTTCTCATATCTAGATGGATCATAAAGTCATTGGCCAATGCAAAGATATATTCGTTTTGGATATCGAATATGATCGTTATGGATCATCTAGAAAGATTGAGAGACAGAGACTGAGTTATTGGGATAGACACTATATCATGTTCTAGACTTAGTTGAATGTTCGCTGAATGAAAGGACCGTATCACTATGAGCTCTATATTACAGGGAGTTTGTATAGTCCTCGCAAACGTCCTTATATATTAAGTTTGTCTGGAGAATCGTCTAGGGATTCGCTAAGACCTTAATTTGATTAGTGCTTAATATATAAGGCCCTATGGGTCACACAACAAGTGATTATACCTTCCGATTGAATTGTTAGAAGGAATTAAATATTATTAATTGGATTAAATAATATTTAATTCGTAATACTGAAAATGAATTAAATATTAATTAGATTAAACATATTTAATTCATGAAGCTGAAGGAGAGTTCTATTTGATAGAATTAATTAAGTAAGATAAATTAGATTTATCATACTTAAATAAGATGTATTTATTATTAAATAAAGTAGATATTTTCTTTTTGCGATTTGGAATTAAAAGAAAAGTAAATAAAATAAATATTAATATATAATAATTAGAAAGTGGCGTGCAGCCACATTTCAATTATTATTATTATTATTTTGTTTTGTTTTATCTACTTATTTAATTAATTAGGAGTATTGGTCCTAGTAGGATTAGAACTCATTAATTAGAAAGACTTTCATTGTGATTGGAAAACTAGTTTCGAACTAGTATAAATACATCCTTCTCCTTCATAATTTGTAGGCCAGTTTTTAGATTCAGTATTACCAGTTTATTTCCCCGCAAAGAGATTTCCTAGTCTTTCTCTTAGGGAGATCTAACCGTTCTTTCGGAGAGGAGAAATCACGTGGATACCTAAGGTCAAGGATTATCACCGCTAGGCTGGAAGATCTGTAAGTTCTAACTCAGATCTGTTATAATTATCATATTCGTTATTTTGTCATAATCAGGAAAGATCTGTTTGGAAAAATTTTAAACTTTCGCTGCCGTACTTTCGAGGTACGTTACATCAATTTCCTAACAACATTCAGATAGCAGAAAAATAAAAGAAATAAACAAACACAAGCAGAAGGCAAAAAGACAAGAATTTGAGGAAAAGCACTTCAAAGTAAGAAGGCAGAGATGTGATTTTATTAGATAAGTTTTACAGAGTTTAAACCTTACACGTTCTCTAGATTAGCTGCCTGTAGAGCTTCTTCGTCTAGTCTTTGAAGCCTGAGAAGTTCTTCGTTTATTTCAGCTCTGATTTTGAAAAGATTGCCAGACCTTTGATAAGATGCCCAAATTGGAGAAAGCTTGCAGTCCAAATAGTTGAGAACACCTTCATGTATAGTCTTTCCTGGGACAATGTTCTTCTTATACCATTCTTCTGCTTCTTCTAGTGATCCCCCATACCTAACTCTGACAACACCATCTTTGTCCAAATAGAGGTGCTGTTGTTGGGTAGGAGTCATTTTGGCCTTCATCTCCTCAAATTGAGCTCTGTCAATTTTCTGAGAACCACCCAATCTCCATTCAGTGAAGTTGAAAACTTTCTTCTTCTTGGTTCTTTTCTTTACTGGAGATGGGGGTCTAGGTATGCCTGCTGCTCTCTTCTTCTGTAGGGCAGCTTCAAAGTAGGGAGCCGGAACTACTGCAGGCTCATCAGAGGAGGGTGCCCTAGTAGGAGTTCTGTGGGACCTAGGCCTGGTCTGTTGAGGGCCCTCTTCCCCCTTTTTGGCATCATTCAGATCTTCTATCATAAGACTGATCTTCTGGAATTCTGAGGCCTGGGTGGAGGCTATCTGCTCCAGGGCCTCTGGTAGAGTCTGGGTGACAGAGGTAAGGCCTTCAATGAGACCTTGCTGCTTCTGTATGCTAGACAAGATGTCCTTGTTATTGGCTTCAAGGAGCACCATCTTCTGATAACGGTCTCTGTCAGTAGATAGAAGTGCGTGAGCCTGTTCTTGATGAACTCTGCACATTGCCCCAATAGAGGTCAAATGCCTCTCTGTCCTGGCATCAGATTCCTTCAGAGCCTCAAGATGCTCTGAGATAGTGTGAATTGCATGTCCTTGACTCAGGAGAGTCTGTTGAAAGATAGAGAGTGTGTTGTGGATGCCTACCACTTCTCTTGACAGGGCATCTGTTCTGGCAGAGGATGAGGCTATGAAGTTGTTGAGAGTTCCAGTGAGGTTCTCAAAACGATCAGAGATGAACTGCATACCTGAGTTTAGATTGTCATTCACATGAGTAAGGTGCCCATAGTGTTTGTCATTGATCTCTATCAGTTTGTTCATGCCTTGGAGGATCTGTCCTCCAAATTCTTAAGCAGATTCAACAAATTTGTTGAAGGGGATGTTGTTCTGTTGTCCATCAGCTTGAGGCATCTCTAGACCTCTTCCCTTAGGCAATGGGTGATGTTCTTGGACAGATGATAGAGATTGGACAAGCTGTTCATGTTCCAGTTGAGTCAGAGGAGGGGTCTTCTGTCTCTTTGATGTGGCCTTGTAGGATTTGCTGATCATGAATCCATCCATGTCAGAGGAAACTACATAAGGAGAGTAGATAGGTTTTCTGTTGCGGACTTCCTTCTTCTTCTTTCTGAGGGAAGGATTGGGGGCAACAGAGTCCCTAGAATACCCTTTGGGTGCAGAGATGGGGGAGACAGTTGTAGGTTCTGAGTCTCTGAGAAACCATACATGTTTAAGGTTCTCTGCAGGTTGTTGTGGAGGAGGTGATTCTGGAGGAGGGGATTGATGATCAGATTCAGAGGATGAAGAGGAGATCTGTTGGGGTGAGGGGTTCTGGTGCTGGGGTGAAGATTGAACAGGTGAGGCATTCTGTTGAGGGGGGGATGGTGGAGGTGAAGGTGAACGGTTTCTGAATGGAATATTTGCTCTGCAGGGAGATGCAATTTTTTGTTTGGGTGATTGAGGAGGGGTGGGGGTTTTCTGTTTAGGAGATTGAGGTTGAGGGTGTTCTGGTGGAGGGGTTCTGGTGCTGGAAGGAGGTGAGGGGATGTGGGGTTCTGTTGGGATAATAATAGAGGGGGTTGGAGAGTTTACCTCAATGATATTTTCCTCGAGCAAAGAAGTCCTCCACTCCTTGATATGCTCCATCATTGCTTGTCCTTCTGACTTGAGTACAGAGGACTCTCCTGGGTTGAGGTGGGGTTGCACAGAGTCTGTTGCCATTTTTGTGAACAGCCATTCTTCAAAGGCTTCAATTTCTTCCTCTTCTAGAGGTTTGACAGCCTCCTCTGAGGGTGAGGAGATAAGAATGGCCTTTCCCTTATAGCTCGCCTTCTTCTTCTCAAGAACAGAGTGAAGAAAGTTGAGGGCAAAGCACTTTGAGACATCATCAGTCCCAACCCAGTTCAGAATGGCTTCCTCTTCTGGCTCATAATGATCAAAATACTGGATTATTTTGGAGAGGGGTCCCATTCTCCACCTTCTCCATTCAAGGACCCGGGTAAACTGTCTCTCTAGCAAGGACAGATACCCATCTTTGACAGGACTGGGGTGTTCTGTTGAAGTAGACACCCTGTTCTGTTCAGGAGATGCAGCAGAGGTGGGGATCTCTGGTTCCCCCTGAGTGTCTGCCACTCCCTCAGACACAGAAACTGCAGGTTTAGTAACCTTCTCCTTGGGTTTTGTGGTCCTCTTCCTCTTCTGTCCAGCCTTTGGAGGAGCAACAGGTTCTGCCTTTTCGGTCTTCTTCTTCTTCTTCTTCTTCTTCTTCTTCTTCTCAGCAGAAGGGGCTACAGAGAGAGGTTTCTGTACCCTCTCTCCCTGTTGTCTTTTAGCCTCAAGTTGAAGCTGTCTCTTCACTTCTGCCTTTATGGCTTTCTCCCTATTTGGAGAAGCAGTCAAGAAAATTACCTTGGTGTGATCCAAGGCTGAAGCCTTCCTCAAGTGTACCCCTTGTTTGAGGAGCACTTCGGAAATGAGTAGCCCATGTCCTAGCTTCCCAGAATAGAGGCTAGTTTTTGGGTTCTTCTTCTTGATTACTTCAATCAGGGACTTCACCATGACTTGTCCCCAATTGATGTTTACTCCATGATGCACTGCATAAAGGGCCTTTGCATTGGCAGTTGTGACATCATCTGTGGAGGTGTACTTGCACCATAAACATTTGTGGAAAATGTTTATGAGCAGCTCAAATTCCCTCTTGAGCAAGTTCTTCTTGATGTTGACCTTCTCTACTTCTTCCCCTTTTCTGCAGAACTTCTTCTTGAATTCTGGCAGAGGGATGTCAGTATCCTCCAAATCGAGTAGAGAGGCCCTGCCTTCCTCTTGTTGAATATTGAAGATGTTGTTGATGACGTCAGCATCAATCAAAACTTCTTCTCCTTGGACGACGGAGGAGATGGTTTCATCCTTGAAGGATGCGTTGAGATAGAACTCAACGGTGTCAACGTTGCTGTAGGCTTCATAACCGTGAGAGATGACCTTGCTCAGTTGACATTGAGACAGTCCGTCAACAATGGAGGTCATCCTCTCCTTTTTCTCTGCGAATCTGGGTAGGACTTCCAGTTTGCATCTCATGCCTGTCAGTACATTCTTCAGGAGAGTTGCCTTTTGTTCCTTTGAGAGATCGGAGAAGCTCAAGAAAGCCATGGAGTTTACTGCGGTTAGAGAGTTTTTGGAGAGATAAGAGTTCAAAAGCTTGAGAGTTATGAGAGCAGTAACGGTTTAGGTTTGCGAAAAGGGGTTTTATGGATATGGGTTAGTGGACGTTTGAGATAATTTACGGTTCCAAGGTACCAATAAATGTAAAAAGGGGCGCAGTAAATATTATACGGCTGGATACCGTTTTAAGGGTAAAAGGGTAAAAGACCTTTAATAATTTACTAGGTCACCCGGTTTACAAAATTTTCTAAGGCCACCACCTTCTGTTAGACAAGAGAGGGTTTTTGTGTAGAGAGGGGGGGTTTTCTGTTGCTGAGGTGTTCTGCCAGGGTAGGGATCAGAAGAGGTTGACAGAAGGGGTTAACAGAAGAGGTTCTGCTACAGGTATTCTGTCAACAGCAAATGAGCAACAGAGGGCCTTCCTTTTCAACTTTCCCTTGGAATCTCATCCATCATTCCCAATTCCTCTCTCAGTTTGTGGAACCTAACCTCAGGAAGAGGCTTTGTCAGGATATCTGCAAGCTGGTCCTCTGTTAGCACATGTTGCATGCAGATGTGCTTCTTCTCAACATGATCTCTGATGAAGTGATGTCTGATCTCAATGTGCTTTGTCCTGGAATGAAGAACTGGGTTCTGAGTGATAGCAATGGCACTGGTGTTGTCACACAACAGCTTGATCTCCTTTGCTTGAATTCCATAGTCCTTCAGTTGTTGCTTCATCCAGAGTAGCTGAGCACAGCAACTCCCAGCTGCAATGTACTCAGCCTCAGCTGTACTTGTTGAGATGGAGTTCTGCTTCTTGCTAAACCAGGAAACAAGCCTTCCTGCTAGCAATTGGCAGTGACCAGAGGTGCTCTTTCTGTCTAGTCTGCAACCTGCAAAATCTGAGTCAGAATAACCAATTAGTTCAAAGTTACCTCCCTTTGGATACCATATGCCTGCATTTGGATTTCCTTTGATGTATCTGATGATTCTCTTTGCAGCACTTAGATGGCTTTCCTTGGGCTTTGATTGGTATCTGGCACATATTCCAACAGAGAATGAGATGTCTGGTCTGCTTGCAGTTAGATACAACAGAGATCCTATGATTCCTCTATATGTTGTTGCATCTACATCCTTTCCTTCATCATCTGGACCAATTCCTTGTGAAGTGTTCATGGGAATCTTCACTGATGATTTGCCTTCCACTCCAAACTTCTTGATTAGATCTCTGGTGTACTTCCCTTGATTGATAAAGATCCCTTCTGGAACTTGTTTGACTTGAAGTCCTAGGAAGTAACTGAGTTCTCCCATCATACTCATTTCAAATTGACTCTGCATCACTTGGGAAAATTTCTTGCATAATTCTGGATTAGTACTTCCAAATATAATATCATCAACATATATTTGTACTAACAGAATATGATCAGCAACAGAGATTTGAAATAGAGTTTTGTCAACTTTTCCTTTAGTAAACCCATGGTTCACCAGGAAAAGGGACAATGTGTCATACCAGGCTCTGGGAGCTTGCTTAAGACCATAGAGGGCCTTTTTAAGCTTGTAGACACAAGAAGATTGAGTAGGAATGACAAAACCTGGTGGTTGTTCCACATAAACTTCCTCTTCAAGATCTCCATTTAGAAATGCACTCTTGACATCCATCTGGTAGACCTTGATGTTGTTGTAGGCAGCATAGGCTAGAAAGATTCTGATGGCTTCAAGTCTGGCAAAATGTTGCCATCTTCATCAGCTTTGTTCTTGAATACCCATTTGGTTCCAATGACATTCTGGTGCTTTGGCCTAGGAACAAGTTCCCATACTTTGTTCCTTTCAAACTGAGTAAGCTCTTCTTGCATAGCATTGATCCAATCTGAGTCTGCAAGAGCTTCTTCAACTGTCATAGGTTCCATCTGGGATATATAGCAGGCAAGCATTGCTTCTCTTCTTGATGTGGATCTGGTTTGAACTCCACTTCTGATTTGACCAATCACTTGGTTAGGAGGATGATCTCTTAACCATGTCAGGTCTGGTTCTGTCAGCTGCTGTCTTGGTCTCTCTGGTTCCTCATCTTCAGAGTCTTCATCTTCATTCAACAGAAGGGGGTTTGGTGCAGGTGTGGGAAATGCAGGATTGTCTGCTACCTCTTCTGTTGGTTCTGGTGTTCTGTCTTCTATGCTGACTTCCTTGAGAATCTCTGTTACCTCTTTAACAGAGGTGCTTTCATTAAACTTCACATGTATAGATTCTTCAACATGTAGAGTTCTTCTGTTGAGTACTCTATAGGCTTTACTGGTGTTTGAATAGCCTATAAAGATTCCTTCATCAGCCTTTTCTTGAAATACTTTCAGATGCTCCTTTCCATTGTTAAGAATGTAGCACTTGCATCCAAATACATGAAAGTAGCTGATGTTTGGTTTTCTTCCCTTCCAGAGTTCATAAGGGGTCTTCTGGTGATTCTTGTTGATCATGCTTCTGTTCTGAGTATAGCATGCAGTGTTGATTGCTTCAGCCCAATATCTCATAGGCAATCCAGATTCTGCAATCATTGTTCTTGCAGCTTCTTTTAAAGTTCTGTTCCTTCTTTCTGCTACGCCATTCTGTTGAGGGGTTCTGGCGGCAGAAAGTTGATGAAAAGTTCCATTCTGATCACAGAAGTCCTTTATGACTTGGTTGACAAATTCAGTTCCTCTGTCTGATCTGATTGTCTTCACTTTCAAGTTCTTCTCAGTCTGAAGTTGCTTTAACAGAGATGGCAACTTCTGAAGAGTTTCATTTTTCTTTGATAGAAAAACAGTCCATGTATATCTGGAATAGTCATCAACCATGACTAGGGTATATTTCTTGCCACCAACACTTGGAGTCTCAACAGGTCCAAATAAATCCATGTGAATCAGATTTAGAGGACTTGTGGAAAGATCTTCAGCAATGGGTTTGAAGGAATTCTTCACTTGTTTGCCTTTCTGACATGCACTGCAGAGGGTCTCCTTCTTGTACACAATGTCTGGTAGCCCTTCTACAATGTGTTCTCTGGCCAGTTTGTTGATTGTTTTGAAATTCAAATGGTTGAGCTTTTTGTGCCAGTCCCAGCTCAGTTTTGAATCTCCTTTGGCTATCAGGCAAACTCCATCTTTTGCAGTGTTCCAATCAACTACATAGATGTTCTTCTTTCTTGATGCTGTAAGAACCACGTCCTTTGTTGTCTCATGCTTCACATAGCAGAAGTCCTTTGTGAATTCAACAGTGTAGACTTTGTCACAGAATTGGCTAGCACTTAGCAAGTTGAACTTCAGTCCTTTGACATATGAGACATCATCAATGATTATCTGGTTCCTGATCAGCTTTCCTCTTCCTTTTGTTTGACCTTCTTTGTCATTACCTCCAAAGGTAACTCTAGGTCCTTTGCATTTCTGGAACTCAGTTAGGCAACTTCTGTCACCTGTCATGTGCCTGGAGCATCCACTATCAATAAACCATTCTTGTTCGGAGATGGCTCCAGCACACAGTTCCTGCAAGATCAAAAGAAAGATTTAGGTACCCAAGCAATGCTGGGTCCTGGGGGGTCATGGAGTCTGGGTAGTTGGTACCATTTTGGTCTCATCAAGTGAAACCTTGGTGGATGGTACCCATTGTCCACCTGGTAGTTATTGTAAACTGAAGTGTGATTCACCTTGGGCAGATGCTTGTGAGGGTCATGCTTCCTGTTTACATACTTTTGCATAGCCCTTTTTGTTGGAAAGAAGCCCCATATACTATCAAGAGCAGAGGGACGGTTAACCTTGGGCTTCTGAAGTTGACCAGCCAACCTCTTCTGCCTGAAGTTAACTCTCTCTTGATATTTGCCCTTCTGGTGATCATTTCTGGCACGATTGACATGAGGTTGTCTGTCAATGAATGGTCTTTTATTTTTGTTATCTTGAAAACCTTTTCTGTTGTTAGGTTTTCTGCCAGGTTCATTATTTTTCAAAAAGGGTTTCTGTTGAACCTTTATCTTTCCCTTTTCTGGTCTGACTTCCTCATGAACAACCTTGGTGCCAGATACACCAGCTTGACAGATGGGGCTAGAAATCAGTGGCACTATGACCTTATCTGCCTTAGCAACTCTGGTGCTAGGCATTACAGAAGGCTCACCTGATTCTGTTGAGCCATAACCAAGACCAAAACCAATGCCAATCTGTTGATCAAGCACAATCTTTTCCATGGAAGACTGGGCCTTCTGGTAAGCTTTGTACTTAATCTCGAGAGGCTCTATTTCTCTTATTCTCTTGAGAAGAGAAACATTTTCAGTCTCCAGTTGATCTCTTTCCTTAATTAGAAGATTGATTTTGATCTCAACCCCCTTCTTTAAGTCAAGAATTTCAGCTTTTAACTTACTGTTTTCTTCTGTTACAGAAGAATAAGTGGCTTGTATGGCCTTAAACTCTTCCCAAAATTCTGACATTGAATCAGAATCAAAAGCTAAGCCTACCGAAGAAAAACTAGATTCAGAAGTAGAGGTTACCTCATCATCAGAATGAGCCATGAGGCAAAGGTCTTCTGTCTCAGTATCAAAGCAGCAGAAGGCCTCATTAGAATCTGAGTCAGAACTGGATTCTGTTTCTGACAGAGGGTCTTTCTCTAGCTGTTCTGTCACAAGTGCCTTTCTCCTTCTGGAGTTGTCCTCGTACTTCTTCTTTTCTCCATCCTGTCCTTGCTTCTTGGACACTCTAGGATGGGGACAATCAGCCTTGAAGTGACCTGGTTGTCTTCAGTTGTAACAGAGAAGCTCTCCACTGCTCTCTGTTGTTTTGACCTTCTGGTATGGCTTTCTGTTGAAAGATGGACTCCTTCCATCTTTGGGATTCTTCATAAACTTTTTGAATCTCCTGGCAAAGGCAGCCATATATTCATCAGATAAAAGTACTGAAGGGTCAAAATCATTTACCTTTGATGTGCTGGGAGTGAGGGCTGTAGTGGTCCTCTCTTCTGGTACATCTTCCTTTTCTTCAATCATTTCAAACTCATGAGCTTTGAGATCTGAAATGAGCTTATCAGTGGGATAAGTCTTTACATCCTTGCTGGCTTGGACAGCAACCACCTTCATCTTCCATGCTGAGGGCAGTCCCCTCAATACCTTCAGGTTGATCTCCTTGGTGGTGAGTTCCTTGCCAAGCTCAGAGATCTCTCCAGTGAGAGTGAGGAGCCTGTCATACATCTTGGAGATGCTTTCACCAGGGAGAAGTTTGAAGTCATCAAACTTCTTGTTGGCTATGGTCAGTTTGTTGTCCTTCTCTTGCTCATCACCAGCTCCAATGAGCTCAAGAGTATCCCAGATTTCCTTAGCAGTCTTGCACTTCTTGATTTTGTTGAAGTACCTATCATCAATGGACTTGTAGAGGATGTCCTTAGCAATGTTGTCTAGGTTGTACTTTCTCCTCTCTTCAGTGGTCCATTCTGACTTGGCTTTACTGATCATCTGGGGTCTGGTGTTGTCTATAACATGCTCAGGATTGACCTTCTGGAAGCTTGTGAAGGGGCCAATGTCTAGAACTTCCCACATCTCATCATGCAGGGCACATAGATGTGCTTTCATCCGGATCCTCCAGTCATCAAACTTAAGATCTGAAAACATAAGATTCTTGGACAAGGAGTGATCCATTATATCAGATAGAAATGAGGTCAAACAGAAAAACAAGTGGAACTTTGTTCAGCAAATAACCTAAGAGATTATTAGAACAAGGAGGCTCTGATACCACTTGTTGGTCTCGATTGTACTGGATACAGTCTAGAGGGGGGGGGGTGAATAGACTGTATTGGTTTTTAGCTTTTTTAACTAAGTACCATATTTACAGAATAGCCTGTTCTGTTGACAGAACAGACTGGCAGCGGATGGGGTTCTGGTAGGGAGTTCTGTTGATTTAGCCTCAGAGAAGCAAAGGCAGTAGGCCTTCTGTTAACTCGTAGAACAAGTTCTGCTGAACACAGATACCAAGTCCAAGGAGTTAGACAGTTCTATCTAAGTGCAAATATTAAAGCAGTAAGTAAACGACACCAGGGATTTTTATAGTGGTTCAAGGAACAACTTGTTCCTCTAGTCCACTGTTCCACTAAGCTGTAAAAACTTCCGTTTACTAAGCCTTAGTCCTAGCACTTAAGAAGCTCTCCACGTCTTCTTCAAGTCTAGATGTCTCCTGGGATGCACTGCCTGGCTTCCTTTAAGACTGGTCCTTTCACTGAGTTTCCTTGAAGTATCACCACTTCACTACTCCAGTTACTTGGACGTCCTTCTTGTAGCAAGAAGAGTTTCTGTTGAAACTGGGGTTCCTCTAACTAGCTTCGTTACAAAAGATATGTATGTGATGAGCTTGAAGAGTTGAAGAACACTTGGAACTTTGCTTGAGTTGGAAAGAGTATTTTTCTAACTTCTACCTTCTCTTGTAGAAGATGATGAGTTTGAATCTCAAGGAGGCTTTTTGCTTTTCAGAGTTTGAATATCTTGTTATGAAGAGTTGTAGCAATGGTTAGCAAAAGTTGCAAAGTTATCCGGTTGTTCTTCGTAGTGTATCTTTTATACTGAGGTTGTCTTCCCGTTGGAGGAGTAGGAGGACAACTGCATTAAATGCGCGATCAGTTGACTTGACTAGTAGAGCCCGGTAAAGTTGGCGGGTTACTATTTTGGGATAAAGTATTCCTGACAATGCGGCCAATCATCTGCAATTACTCTACGTAGCATGGGGTGCATTAAATGAGCATTTAATGCGTGTACTGTAGCTTTTCCGTTTCATACTCCTAGCCGTTGAAGGAATCTTTTAGTTGACTTCCCGGTTCTGTGAAATTCTTCTAAGTGTCAGACCTTCTGGTGTCTTTAACTGAGAGTAGAACAGAGGAGGTCTGGAGCACTTCTGTTGGGAGAGTATCCAACAGAGACCCAGAAGGGTTTCTGTCAGAGTAAAGACTAACAGAGACCCTGAGGTCTTCTGTTCTGAAGCAGAGAACCAAAGGTCCTCTGTTCCAATAATGCCTTACGAGGCTCTTCTGCTCTTGGAGCCCTTCTGCTCAGAAGGTCTTCTGCTCTGAAGGCATTCTGTCAAGTCGATTACTCTAAGAACTTTACAAAGGAAACTTCTAATACATTAAATCTAAATAGGGGTACTCTAAAGTCCTAATTAATCTAGCATCATCAAAATCTAAATACAATTATTCCTTACAGAAACCTAGACAACAACTGACAGAGCCTGATCTAACCTGGTTAAGAGATCATCCTCCTAACTAAGTAATTGGACAAATCAGAAGTGGTGTACAGACCAGATCTGCCACAACAAGAAGAGAAACAATGTTTGCCTACTACATATCTCAGATGGAACTTATGACTGTAAAAGAAGCCCTTGCAGACTCAGACTGGATCAATGCAATGCAAGAAGAGCTTACACAATTTGAGAGGAACAAAGTGTGGGAACTTGTTCCTAGACCAAAGCATCAGAATGTCATTGGAACCGAATGGGTATTCAAGAATAAAACAGATGAAGATGGCAACATCGTAAGGAATAAAGCTAGGCTGGTAGCTAAGGGATACTGCCAAGAAGAAGGAATTGATTTTGATGAGACTTTTGCACCAGTTGCCAGACTTGAAGCCATCAGAATGTTCCTAGCCTATGCTGCCTACAACAATATCAAAGTCTACCAGATGGATGTCAAGAGTGCATTTCTGAATGGAGATCTTGAGGAAGAAGTTTATGTGGAACAACCACAAGGTTTTATCATTCCTACTCAATCTTGCTGTGTCTAAAAGCTTACAAAGGCCCTCTATGATCTTAAGCAAGCTCTCAGAGCATGGTATGACATACTGTCCCTATTCCTAGTGAACCATGGGTTTACTAAGGGAAAGATTGACATAACTCTATTTCAGATCTCTGTTGCTAATCACATTCTGTTAGTACAAATATATGTTGATGATATTATATTTGGTAGTACTAATGCAGAACTATGCAAGAAATTTTCTCAAGTTATGCAGAGTCAATTTGAAATGAGCATGATGGGAGAACTGAGCTACTTCCTAGGACTACAAGTGAAGCAAGTTCCAGAAGGAATCTTTATCAATCAAGGGAAGTACACCAGAGACCTGATCAAGAAGTTTTGGATAGAAGGAAAATCCTCAGTGAAGATTCCCATGAACACTTTTCAAGGAATTGGTCCAGATGATGAAGGAAAAGATGTTGATGCAACAACCTACAGAGGAATAATAGGATCTATTCTGTATCTAACTGCAAGCAGACCAGATATATCCTTCTCTGTTGGAATCTGTGCCAGATACCAGTCAAAGCCTAAGGAAAGCCATCTAAGTGTTGCAAAAAGATTTATCAGATACATCTAAGGAAATCCAAATGCAGGCCTATGGTATCTCAAGGGAGGTAACTTTGAACTAATTGGTTACTCTGACTCAGATTTTGCAGGTTGCAGGTTAGACAGAAAGAGCACCTCTAGTCACTGCCATTTGCTTGGTGGGAGACTTGTCTCCTGGTTTAGCAAGAAGCAAAACTCAATCTCAACAAGCACAACTGAAGCTGAACACATTGAAGCTGGGAGTTGATGTACTCAACTACTCTGGATGAAGAAACAACTGAAGGATTATAGAATTCATGCAAAGGAGATCAAGCTGCTCTGTGACAACACCAGTGCCATTGCAATCACTCAGAATCTAGTCCTTCACTCCAGAACCAAGAACATTGAGATCAGACATCACTTCATCAGAGATCATGTTGAAAAGAAGCACATATGCATGGAGCATGTGTCAACAGAAGACCAGCTTGCAGATATTCAGACCAAGCCTTTGCCTGAGGCTAGGTTCAACAAACTGAGAGAAGAACTGGGAATGATGGATGAAATTCCAAGAGATGGTTAAAGGATAAGTCCTTCTGTTACAGAATCTCTGTTGCAAAATCTCTGTTACAGAAACCCAAGTACAGAACCCCCTCTGTTCTTCAATTCAAACAGAGAACCTCCGTTCCTACCAGAACCCCTCAACAATAGAAACCCTCTCTATCTCTCACTGAAGGTTGTGGACTTAAAAATTTTGAGGAAATGGGTGACCTGTTTACTAAGTAAATGTCTTTTACCTCTTTACCCCTAAAAGGTATTACAGCTGCAGAACATTTACTGCACCCTTTTTCATTTATTGGTACCTCGAAACCACCAATAATCTCAAACGTTCCCTAACCTAAACCAATATATTCCCCTCTTTTAAACATTAACCGCTACTGCTCCCATTATTCTCAAACCTTCGAACTCTCATATCTCTCAAGCTCTCAAACCTTAAAATCCTCTTCAATGGCTTTCATCAACATCAACGAGCTCAACGAAGAGGAAATCAACCTCCTGGTCGCCAATATCTACACAAGGATGAACTGCGACTTGTCCGCACTCCCTGAACTTGCAGCGAACCAAGACACCATGAAGAAAATAATCTAGGGAATGAAGGATTCCCAACTGGATAATCATTGATGATGTCTCATATGTCAAAGGCCTGAAGTTCAATCTTCTAAGTGCTAGCCAATTCTGTAATAAAGGCTATACTGTTGAATTCACAAAGGACTTCTGTTATGTAAAGCATGAGACAACGAAGGAAGTGGTTCTTACAGCAAAAAGAAAGAAGAATATCTATGTGGTTGATTGGAAAACTGCTAAAGATGGAGTATGCCTGATAGCCAAGGGAGATTCGAAACTAAGTTGGGACTGTCACAAGAAGCTTAGCCATTTTGAATTTCAAAACAATCAACAAATTGGCAAGAGAACACATTGTAGATGGACTGCCAGACATAGTGTACAAGAAAGAGACCCTCTGCAGCTAATGCCAGAAGGGAAAACAAGTGAAGAACACTTTCAAACCCATTGCTGGAGATCTCTCCACTAGTCCTATAAATCTCATCCACATGGATTTATTTGGACCAATTGAGACTCCAAGTGTTGGTGGTAAGAAATACACACTAGTCATGGTTGATGACTATTCCAGATATACATGGACAATCTTCATAACAAAGAAGAATTTCCTCTTGTAATTTGTGGCATTTAAGACTAGGGCATCCACACTTTGAAGCCCTCAAATCTGTACTCCAATATTGTAATGTGTCCACAATTAATAAAAGTGATATCTCTTTCTGTTCTTCTTGTTGTCTTGGAAAGGCACACAGATTACCTACACATTCTTCTAACAGTGTTTATCATTCACCATTTGAACTAATCTTTACTGATTTGTGGGGACCAGCACCAGTATTGTCCTTTGATGGATATTCATACTACATATCTTTTATAGATGCCTTTACAAGTTATACTTGGATCTATTTTTTGAAAAAGAAATTAGATGCTCTCACAGCCTTTCAAAACTTCTATCAGTATGTTATGACTCAATTTTCCACTCCTGCTAAATCCATTCATATCTGACTGGGGAGGGGAATTTAGATCCTTTACCAGTTTTCTCACTGAAAAGGCATCACATATAGGTTAATCTGTCCACACACATCACCAAAATGGTGTTGTGGAAAGAAAACACAAGACTATTGTGGAGAAAGGCCTATCCATTTTAGCTCATTCTTCTTTGCCTTTCAAATTCTGGGACACAGCTTTTGCAACCTCAGTTCACCTTCTCAACAGAACACCATCCAAATCAATTGCTAATTCTAGTCCTTATTTCAAAATTTATGGATCTATTCCAGACTATTCCATTCTTAAAGTCTTTGGTTGTTCTTGTTATCCTTTTATTCGACCTTACAAAAAACATAAAATGGACTTTCACTCTGAAGAGTGTGTTTTTATAGGTTACTCCCCTCAACACAAAGGCTATAAATGCCTCTCATCTTCTAGAAAAGTGTATATCTCCAAAGATGTCATATTTCATGAAACTAAATTTCCCTACTCACTTCTCTTTCCTTCATCATCATCATCATCATCATCATCATCATAATCATCATCATCATCATCTAATTCCACTACCCCACAGCCTTCACTTTCTGCTCCTCTAACTGTCCTTCATCCTCAACAAAATCAGTCTTCTTCTTTTGAATCTTCTCTTTCCCATTCCAATGAATCTCCATCAACTGCTTCTAAACTACACAGTTCATTTCACTCATCCCCTCCCAGTTCTCATGGTCTCCAAAGTCAACCTCTCAATTCTCCTCATTTGTCTCCAAGTCAGTCTCCTTCTGTATCATCCTCATCTTTTAGTTCACCTTCTCCTCCTCCAACTAACACTCATCCTATGCAAACCAGGGCAAAGTCAGGAGTTATCAAACATATACTAAATCATACCTTACTGTTAGCTCATACTGAGCCTAAGTCAGTTAAGCAAGCTCTTTCCTCTCCTCAATGGTATTCAGCTATGCAGGCTCAATATGATGCTTTAATGGAAAATAAAACATGATCCTTAGTTCCTCTACCTCCTGATAAGCAAGCTGTGGGATGCAAATGGATTTTCAGAGTTAAAGAAAACTCTGATGGCTCTCTAAACAAATTCAAAGCCAGATTAGTTGCTAAAGGGTTTCATCAAAGGTTTGAATTTGACTTTGGAGAGACATTTTCACCTGTTGTTAAGCCTGTCACTATCAGAATTCTACTTACCTTGGTTGTTTCTCATAACTGGTCTATTCAACAAATTGATGTAAATAATATCTTTCTAAATGGCAATCTTGAGGAAGAGATCTATATGATGTAAATAATGCCTTTCTAAATAGCTTATTCACAAACTGCATTCCTCATTCTCTCTCAAACATCTGGGTGACATTGATTTCTTTTTAGGAATTGAAGTCACAAAGCTAAGAAATGGTAGTCTACATCTTTCTCAAACAAAATATGTGAGAGATCTTCTACATAAAGCTGGAATGCTTGATTCCAAAGGAGTAAAAACTCCTATGACAAGCAGCTGCAAACTCACCAACTCAGGGAGTGACAATTTACCTGACCCCTATACTTACAGATCTATAGTTGGGGTTTTATAGTATGCTACTGTCACACGACCAGAGATTAGCTATGCAGTAAATAAGGTTTTTCAATTCATGGCCACACCTCTACATGATCATTGGAATGCAGTAAAACACATCCTCATATATCTCTCTGCCAGTGTACATCATGGCATCATTATTCAACCTCTTCCTCTGCAAACCATACCTCTACCAATCTCTGCATTCTGTGATGATGACTGGGCATCTGATCCTGTTGATAGAAAATCTACTTCTGGATCCTGTACCTTTCTTGGTCCAAATATCATCTCTTGGTGGTCCAAGAAGCAATTAAGGGTGCCCAGATCCTCAGCAGAAGCTGAGTATAGAAGTTTAGCAGACACAACAGCTGAAATCCTATGGGTTCAATTTCTACTTAAGGAGCTTCAAGTTCCTTTTGCTATTCCTGGAGTTTATTGTGATAATCTCAGCACAATACAACTTGCACACAATCATGTGCTACATTCTCGCATCAAACACATGGAAATTGATTTGTTCTTTGTGAGGGAAAAAGTTCAATCCAAATAACTTGAAGTATTCCATATTCCAGCCCCTTATAAAGTTGTTGATGTTCTCACAAAACCATTGCCTGTCTCATCCTTCCTTGAATTCAGAACCAAACATAGTGTGATTGATCTTCCCAATCAATCACCCTAATTTTGAGGGGGGAATGTTAGGAATACTATATGCACGCTTCTTGTAATAGTCTAGTATTAAAGTCTAGTTGTTATAGTTAGTTAAGTTGTACTGTTGTGTCTGTTATAAGTCGGTTAGAGCTTCAGTTCTATAAATACTTCTGTACTGTTATTCTGAGAGTTAATAAAATCACAATTCATCTTCTCCATTGCATTCTGTTAATTTTCTAATAGAGTGATAGTCTGTATTTAAACAAATGTCATTACTACTAAATTTTTTCATTCATTCAATACAAAATCAAAATTTCAACATTTGACATATTTTTCTATAATTCTAGTACTCAAACACATGGTTGTTATAAATCTTTGCATACTTTAACGCAATGACTGTGCCATGACACATCTTGCAACCCTAATATTTGGCATTTTTTGACACAAAGCAGTTGGTGTCACACAATAGTTGTTGTTCAACGCATTGATTCTGTCATGACACATCTTGCAACCCTAAGTTTTGGCATTTTTTGACACAAAGCAGTTGGTGTGACACAATAGTTGTTGTTCAACGCATTGACTCTGTCATGACACATGTTTTAACCCTAACATTTGGCATTTTTTGACACAAAAAAGTTGGTGTGACACAATATTTTTTGTTCAACACATTGACTCTGTCATGACACATTTTGCAACCCTAAGATTTGACATTTTTTTCCAGAAAACAGTTGGTTTGACACAATAGTTGTTGTTCAACGCATTGACTATGTCTTGACACATGTTGGAACCCTAACATTTGGCATTTTTTGACACAAATCAGTTGGTGTGACACAATATTTTTTGTTCAACGCATTGACTCTGTCATGACACATGTTGTAACCCTAACATTTGGCATTTTTTGACACAAAATAGTTCGAGTGACACACTACTTGTTGTTCAACGCATTGACTCTTTCATGGCACATCTTGCAACCCTAAGATTTGGCAATTTTGTCCTATTTCAGAAGAGGATACATTATTATTCATAGTTTCATTCTGACATTACACATTTGGCAACATTAACATTTGGCGAATTTTGCCCTGACCCAAATAGTATAAAACATGAAATTGGTATTACAATGTGAAATAAAAATAACTCTATCAAATTAATTAAATGAGTACAACACGTGAAATAACTCTATCAAATTAATTAAATTAATTATGGCCAAGTGATTTCAGTTTCTCTCCAGTGTTGTGCGCTGTTTGTTGTGTTCTCCAGGTTCGCACTTTAATGGAGTTGTTATTTTACGCGAATAAGAGATAAATGGAGTTGTTATTTTACGCGAATGGGAGAAGCTTTGCCGTTTTCATTTTTTCAAATTTTTCCGTTGCCGGTAGCCGGTACGTCCGCAGCACGCGCACAGCACGATGGCACAAAAACTGAAGTCTTTAGCTTGCCTTCATTAAGGGTATTATGGTCACTTTGGTATAACTTCCGTGTCAAACATTGTTGACCGAGTGGGACTCCTATTTTGGAATAGTTTCTATGTTCTACTCCCATATTGGGAATTTTCTCTTTATTTTTATACTTCAACAAGTGGTTTTCACAAAATAACTTATTTATACATAATTTAGTTTAATATTATCCATTTTATTTATGTTCTTATCAATGCTTTCAAGTTTGGAATTCAAGAACTCAACCATATTCGAAGGAAGAGTTTGATGAAATCAGAAATGTGTGGGCTAGATTTTTTGTAGATGACATTATGAATATGTAGGATTTGTAGACATTTGAAGATGTTAATGTAATTTCTTTTGATTGTGTTGGAATATTTGAACTTTTACGGAGTTGAAATCTGATTGTACGTTTAATATGGAGTTTACGAATGATTGTGCATGTAATGTCTTTCAAGCGTTTTGTAAATAAAGCAGGATATTTGATAATTAAAAAAATTGTTTTTTTAAAAAATTGAAATTAAAGGCACTTCTACAAATACACCACATGCATATGAGCTCTATGCCTCCTTCCATCCCGGTGCTTCAAGTTGATCCCGGGCTTGATCTGCGGGTAGGAAAAACAAACAACTACCCGCTCAACAATGTGCAGAGTGGTACGGTAATAACACATATAACATATTGAAGCATATACCGACATATCATAACTAACATGTGATCATTAGAACAAAATACACATACCTGAGTGAACTGGATAAACTTTCATGTATTTCAAAATATTCATACACGGAACAGATAATTCATGTTTTTAAAATGTATCATTAATAAGACAGACTAATTTACTTAGCCTTAAACCTAATAAGTTGGACCTAGACAGAGGAACACTAATGGTAAGGACTACAGTCACAAAGTCTGTACCCACTTTACCCAGAAAGGATATGGAAACGTAATCGCTGGAGCTACACTACTGATGGATAGTCTACCCGGGGGTATATATCCGAAGGGTTATTACGGGGAATAACTTAGAGAGAAGTCAGAGCAAGTAAGTAAAAGTAGAGAGAGAGTGTATTCAGTATGAATGCCGTTTTCAGCGTGGTTACAAATGAGGAAATGGGGTGCTATTTATAGTAGCAATAAATGCCGGGCAGGGACACGTGTCAAGCGCTCATTGGCTGAGGGGTCACCTCAACTGGTTGGCGTTGGCAGCCGCATGTGGCCGCATTTAATGCGGCTGTTGGATGGGACGTCTGTGCGGGGTACGGTGATCTGTACGCATGTGAGGCGTATATCTTGTCGAGTGAGATGCCTTCGGCTATAGAGCAGTAGCCGAGGGCTCTTCCACCCGATGGCACCCTGGTGCCGAGGGCTCACAGTGCCGAGGGCTACTGTTTTCGCCGTTTTCTCCCAGTTTCTTAATTTGCTTGAGAAACCCGTTCTGTGAGAATTTGGAGCCTTCGGCCAGGGGGCCGAAGGCACCGGTGGCGCGTTGTGCGGACTGCTTGGTACTCTGGGCGCTGTGATTTGGGCCTGTTGGGCCTGTTGGGCCTTCGCTGGAGTAGTAGGAGTCTGTGGACCGGGGGTTCCCGGGCCATATACTCCATCAGGAGTCCCTCACTCCTTTTGTCGAAAGGTACTTGAGGGAAAAGGAGTAATTTGTGCTTGCCCTTTGATGTTGTCCCGTCGTGATCTCTGAAGTCGGTGAGGAGTTGTTGCTTTTATGTCCCTGCCGAAGGCAGTCCCTCAGTTACCCACATGTCGGGACTTGAGGGCTTGCTTTGTTGTTTGTTGGAATTTCACAGATTTTGTAATTTAATGATTTTCCCGAGGGGGTCCTCGGGTCCCCCACTCCTTGAGGCACTTGTAAAGTGGTGAAAAGGAGTAAAGTAGTTATGTTGCTGTTGTGGGCCGAAGGCTGACGCTTTTCGTTTCATTTTGGGGGGATGCCTCGTTAAAAACCTCATTAGGAAAAACCCTTTGGGAAAAAAATCCTAATGAGGGAAAAAGAGTGCACCGAATTCCCCCAATGATGAATCGAAAATGTCAAACCTTGGTAAAAAATGGAGAATGGCGGGAATGCCGAAGGCTCTCTCTTCTGAGGGCTCCTGTGTTGATTAGCCGAAGGCTTGCTGTTGATGTCCTGGTGGCGCCGAAGGGGAGCCCCTCAATCCAGGGATCGAGGGCCTGCCAGATGAGGGCAGCAGTGAAGTTGTTACCGGGGGGTCCACTGTTGGTGATTAGTTGGTGATGAAGATACCCGAGGGCTCCCATTACCCGTGTGCCATGGGTCATCCGTCAATGAGGCAACTTCCCCGGGGGCTACCCGGTTTTGCAGTGCTGAGGGGGAATCCCCGAGGGGTGCCCTGATATGAAGCCCTGGGTTTCTGAAGGAGTGATCCCGAAGGCGTCTGTTATGTGCTGTCTGGGGCACAACCTGGGCACACTTCTGAGTGAGTGTACCCGGGGGCTACCCTTGATGAAGTGGAGTGAAGTAGAAAACCCGGGGGCTTCCGGAATATAGCCGTTGGAAATATAGCCGTTGGAATATGTAACGACAGGATATAGCCGTTGGGGGGGGGGTGGCACACGTGGCGTGTGATGGCTGGCTGTTCGTGGGCGGCGTCACCGACTGGGTGAAACGACGGTGTGTAATGATGACGGTCCGTCCGGAGGCCCGGTTTCCGGGCCCAAGCCCGGATTCTAGCGCCTATAAATACCCCAAGGCCAGAGCCATTCCCGCTGTGCGAACTCAGTTGTCTTAGCGAAGCTCTGCCAAAAAATCTAGTGAGAGAAACTCAAGCCTTCGGTCCTAACTCAGCTTTCGAGGTCATTGCTCCCTGCCTTTCTCCTTCTAGTATAGCTGTACATTGCGCCCTCGGGTTAGGAGATACAATTCACTAGAAACCTTAGTTCCCCCGAACCCTCGAGCTAGAGTTAGAATGTCGTCCCAGAGTGACTCTCAGGACATCTCGAGGACGCCCTCGATGGAGGACGAAGGCATCTCCGACGTGGAGTCCAGCAGCGGTCAGCCCTCAGATGGTGCTGATGCCGTCCTGGCCCGGGAGGTCCAGAAGGAACTCATTGCGGAGGTCGAAGCCGAGGGCTTCGAGCAGGAGTGCGAGGATGAAGACTTAGCCCTCGCATGGCAAACAGCGGAGGATGAGGCGCAGAATGAGAGCTCGAAGGTTACGATTGCTGTTCTCCCCCCTCGGGGTTCTGGGGAGGCCAGTAGCTCGAGGCCGTTGGATCCGATACCTCTGAGGGCGGTTTCCGGTTTGAAGAAGAAGAATGCCGCTACCAAGAAGAAGGAGAGGGCCGTCGATCAAGGAAAGCCCGTGGACATGCCCGAGGGGTACAGTTGGCTGAACACTGAGGCCCTCGAGATCAGGTCGAAGGCTGATAGGGCAGATCTGTACGTGACTCAGCTGCACGTGGGGCCCTCGTCCGAAGTGGTGGAGCCAGGTCCTGATGACGTGTTGTCCAGGGCACCCGAGGGGTGTATCGTTGTTCACGTCCTCTCGGTTTCCATGGGACTTAGGTTCCCTCTGCACCCGTTCCTCCGGGAGTATTTGAGGTTTGTTGGTTTGGTCCCCTGCCAACTCACGCCCAACAGCCACTCCTACATTGCGGGGTTCCTCCAGCTCTGTAAGTCCCGAGGGGTGAAGCCCTGCCTGGATCTATTCTTCCAGAGCTTTAATTTGTGCCGGGGGGGGGGGGCACAAAAACGGCGAGGGGTACGCAAACCTGCAGCAGATTGCCCGCTTCAAGCTATTCTCCGATGCTCCTTCTTCCAACAAAGGATGGGGGGAACGTTGGTGCTACGTAAAGTTGGGTGATAGCCCATTCCCGAGGGAGCTGCATGATCGATTCCAAAGGCACGAAAAAATCAAGAGTGCTGCTCTCGAGAAAGACGGCCTAAAGCTGGCCAAGTTCCCGGAGGGGAAAAATAAGAACGTGGCGATCAAAGACTGCACCCTCGAGGAGGATTTATACACCCTCGGGTTCCGGAGGTACCGCTTCATAGGGGAGACCGATGAGAAGTACCCTCCCTTCAACAAGGCCTTCGGAGGAGCCGGAGGTAGGAGCCGAGGGCTTTAGAATTCTGTACCTAGTTTTATTTTTGCTTGGATGTCATTGTCCCTTCGCTTAGACCCGTCAGACTAACCCTTCGTCTCCTTTTTGCAGGTATCCCCGTCTCCATGGTGAACGTGAAGGGCCTCGCTCGCCTGAGGAAGCAGGACCCGAAGGGGTCGGGACAGGGCAGCCAGAAGCCCGCCACAGCCCTCTTTAAGAAAGCCGAGGGCGATGCTGCTGCCGGCAAGAGGAAGGCGGCGACCAAGGGGTCCCCCCCGGCTACCAAAAAGCCGAAGAAGGGGGATGTCGCCGAGAAGGAGCCCCCGGTCATTATTGCTGATGAGCACCCCGCCTCCGGGGTGCATGTGGAGAAGCCGTCGGGCGAAACGCCGGCGGGGGCAGAGGAGTTGCTGCCTGAGGTCCTCCAAGTTTCGTTCCCGAGGGGAACATCCCTGGCCAGCGGCGCTGTCGACCCGGGGGCCATCTTGAGGGGCATAACCCCTGAGACTGATAGGGCTGCCCTCGGGGCATATAACGATGCGGCCCTCGAGGACCACATTCTCCGCTCCTCCCTTTCTGTAAGTGTTTACTCAGCTTTCTTCCTTTTCTCCTTTGATTATATTGTGCAATTGCCTTTAACCATTTTGGTTGTTGGTCTGCAGGCTTGTCTAGCCCTCGGTGAACATGCCCGGAGGCTTCAAGAATGGCGCCTCCATAAAGCCGAGCAGGACGCCAAGATGAAAGAATGCATCCTCAAAAATAAGGAGGCGGTGAAGCTGGGGGCCAGGCTGGAAGAGGAGCTTCGGCAAATGGAGCTGAGATTGGAAGCCACAGAGAAGGGCAAGGCCGATGCTGAGGCCGCTGCTGAGGAGGCCAGGAGAGCTGCCAAAGAGGCCGAGGACTCCAAGGCGCTAGCCGTCGCCAAGGCTCGGGAGGAAGCCGTTGATGCCTTCGTCGCCGAGGGCTAGAGGGCCGAGGGACGCAAGGTGTGGCTGTCCTCGGTCGTGGAGGCATACGTCGAGGAATGGGCCGAGGGCCCCGGGTGGGAATGGATGGCCCGGAAGGGCAGAGAATATTATGAGGCCGGCGAATTCTTCACCCAGGCCCTCATTTACCGGAGGATGGCTCGGCATTTGGGCATTGAGCAGAAGGATTTCTCCCCCTCGGCGTATGGCCTTCCTCCCCTGCAGCCTGATGTCCGTGAGTCGCTCCCGGAAGGTGTTCAGAGGCCCGACCTTGAGGATACGGAGTTGAAGAATGAGGCCGAGGACGACGCTGTCGAGGCCGGAGCGGAGGCATCATCGAGGCCGGCTGCAGAGGGCACCCCGGTGAATGATGCTGTTGTAGTTGTAGAGTGACTTTGTACTTAGAAATCCTTGAACATATTTTGTAATGAACATCATTGATCCTTCGGCTTCGGCCTGTTTGTAAATTTCACACTTACTTTGTTTTTTGATGAATGCATGCTGCCTCCGGGCTCTTTACACTTGAGTGCGCCTTATGTTTTGAATGTATGCCTTCTACTTCTTGAATGTATGTTTTAGGACTTAGAATGTTTTCTGACTGTGGCTTGCCCCCGGAAGCCTTCGGTAGCTGGGCGCCCTCTGATGGATATGCAACCGAGGGTTCAGCAGCAATTAGGACTTAGAAAATTTTTTCTAAGTGTAGCACAGCATGAGGCCTTCGGGCGTTTGTAGTAACCCAAATCCTAGGACTTAGAAAAATTTCTAAGTGTAGATTTCCCCTTGAGAGCCTTCGGGACATGGCATCCCTTCATGATGTGTGAATGTTGGACCGAGGGCCCAATGCACAGGACTTAGAGATTTTTTGCAAGTGTAGTATGTCATGTAGCCTTCGCTAATGTGGGGCCCCAACTGAAATATTGAATAGGCCGGGGGCCAATTCTTTAGGACTTAGAAAATTTTCTTGAGCGTTGATTCCTTGTGTACTGTAGCCCTCGATTGATAGGTAGCCTTCGGCAATTAGGTCCCTTGAGATGAGGGTGAAATATGTAGGACTTAGAAAATCTTCTAAGTGTAGAGTTTCCCTTGGGAGCCTTCGGGAGGTGGCATCCCTCCATGATGTATGAGTAGCAGACCGGGGGGGAAAATATGCAGGACTTAGAAAATATTCTAAGTGTAAAATCTCCCTTGGGAGCCTTCGGGAGATGGCATCCCTCCTTGATGTATGAGTAGTTGACTGGGGAAAAGCATGTAGGACTTAGAAAATATTCTAAGTGCAAAATCTCCTTTGGGAGCCTTCGGGAGATAGCATCCCTCCTTGATGTATGAGTAGGTTGCCGGGGAAAAGCATGTAGGACTTAGAAAACATTCTAAGTGTAGATTTTCCCTTGGGAGCCTTCGGGAGGTGGCATCCCTTCCTGATGTATGGCCTTCGACTGTCATATTCCTCTACTTGCAATACTGACTGAGCCGGGGGGCCATCTTTAGGGCATAGAATTTTTTTTGTTTGCAAGTGTTGTTGTATCGCATAGCCTTCGGCTATTGTATTCCCCTGGCTGTAATGTTGATTGAGCCGGGGGCCCAATTTTAGGACTTGGAATTTTTTCAAGTGTTGTTTCTTTGTGTAGCCTTCGGGTGATAGGTGCCATCTGACTCTGCATTACTTTGCGAGATGCCTGGGGGCTACTAATTTAGGACTTAGAATATTTTCTAAGCGTAAATTGGTGTTGAGCTTCCGGATGTAGATCCCTTGTGTTGTATGAGTCTCTGGCCGAGGGCCAAATATGTGTGGAATCTTCAGTGCCTTGCTGGAGCCTTCGGTGCCTGTGTGACCGGAGGTGACCAGGCAGTGGACTTAGACGTTTCCTGATGATATTTGTTTGAGCAGTGTCCTTCGGGAAATAGGAGCCTGCAATTACCGGAGGTGTCCCTGTGGGGAGCCCTCGGGATGTTGTAATCTGTTGGAGTGTACTCTTTGATTTCTCGCTGAGTCTACTCCCCTTCACCCCCTTTTTTTTTGGTTGGTGGTGAAGGGAAGGCATCAAGAAACTTGGTTTCTTGGTAAGGCTGGGCCTATTAGGAGACCATCAGAATACACCAATGGCTCTCCTCCCTCGGGTTAACCTTCCGAGTTCCGAGGGGATCGAGGGACGTTTCCTGGGCACAAGATATGGTGGTCCGTAACCTGCCTCCCCTTGGGGGATGGCGCGGAAAGCGCCTCATTTTTGAAAGTCGTCCCCTCGGCGCTAGACATAGTCCGTGGCCTGCCACACCCTTGGGGTGGTGGCGCGGGGAGCGTTTCGGTTTGGAAGTCGAATCCTGGGCATTTCTCATGCCTGTCATACCATGGGGGTAGTGACGCGGATAGCGTTCCGTTTTTGAAAGTCGAATCCTGGGCATTTCTCATGCCTGTCATACCCAGGGGGTAGTGACGCGGAAAGCGTTTCAAGGAAGGGTTTTCATTTGCACACTAGTTGCAAATGGCCGGGGGCACTACGTGCCGCCGGCACCGATGGTGGCGCCTTCGGTATATGCGTCCTCGTGGGGTACGGCTTTTTAGAAACAACACTTGGTGTTAGTTTCGATGTGTAGCCCCCGGTACTTGGTACCGAGGGGTCTTCTGTAGGAACACTTGGTGTTCTCTTTTGTCGTAGTTGATGGAGGTGTCTACCCTCGGTACTTGGTACCGAAGGGTCTCCAAATGAAACACTTGGTGTTTCCCAACAGATGTTTGGAAGTTGATAGGAGAGCATATCCCTGGCACTGGGTACCGAGGGGTCTTCCTTGAAACATTTTGATGATGGAGATGTACCCTCGGCACTGGGTGCCGAAGGGTCTTCTGTAGGAACACTTGGTGTTCTCATCTTTTCTTTTTTGATGTTGAAGGTGGGAATGTACCCTCGGCACTGGGTGCCGAAGGGAAATGAAACACATGGCGTTCCTTGTTGTTGGTGATAGGAGTTCCCTCCCTCGGCACTGGGTGCCGAGGGGTCTTGACTGAAAACACGTGGCGTTTTCACTGTTTGTTGTAGGTGTTGATGGTGTCCGCCCTCGGCACTTGGTGCCGGAGGGGGTTCTTCTCGTGGTGAGGCCTGGGGCCTATAGTCAGTATGAGGGCTTGATGTCTTGAATGTATCTTCATTCTTCAAAATTGGAGGCCTTGGGCCATAGGATAGTACATTCACTAGTTATGAGGGCTTGGCCGCTCTTACATTATTGATAAAATTTAACTAAATGGTGTACATTCCAGTGCCTAGGGACTTCTTTCCCATTGGGGCGTTTGAGCTTGTAGGTCCCGGGTTTGATGATGGCTGCTATGATGTAGGGGCCTTCGAATTTTGGTGCCATTTTTCCTCCCTCGGTTGGTTGGCTGGCTTCCCTCCTCCGGAGGACATAGTCCCCCACTTGAAATTCTCGGGTGCGTACTTTGGCGTCGATGTAGCTTTTAACTTGCCTTCGGTAGTTTTCTGCCCGGATGAAGGCCTGCTCCCGGCATTCTGAAATGAGGTGGAGGTCGAGGGCCATGTTGCTGTCGTTGACCTCGGGGTCATATTGGATCATCCTTCGGGTGGGAAGGGTGACTTCCGTAGGGGCTTTGGCTTCGAAACCGTAGCAGAGGGAGAAGGGTGTTTCACCTGTTGCTCGCCGAGGGGTGGTGCGATAGGCCCAAAGGATGTTGAGGAGTTCTTCTACCCAGCCACCGCCCTCGGCCTCCAGCTTCTTTTTGAGGCCCTCGAGCAAGGTCCGGTTGGCGTTCTCTACTTGCCCGTTGCCTTGAGGGTAGGCAACGGAGGGTAAGGTGTGTTTGATGCCCCATGCCTCCAGAAGGGCACAGAAGGGGGCTGCCTCAAATTGTGTCCCATTGTCGGAGATGATCTGCTGGGGGACGCCAAACCTTGTGAGGATGTTCTTGAGGACGAAGTGACGGCACTTTGCCTCTGTGATGCTGGCGAGGGGTTCAGCCTCCACCCACTTGGTAAAGTAGTCGACGGCCACAATGATGTACCTGTTGTTGGAGGTACCCCTCGGCAGAGGGCCCACAAGGTCTATCCCCCATCGAGAAAAAGGGACAGATGTGCTGATGGGGGCATAGTTGACTGCTGGCCTGCCGGGGGCTTTCTGGAAATGTTGACATGCGGTGCACCTCCGGGCAAGGTCAGCACAATCCCTGGCCATGGTTGGCCAGAAGTAGCCCTGGAGAATGAGCCTTCGGGACATGGAGAAGGCCCCCTGGTGAGCTGAGCAAGTGCCACTGTGCACTTCCTCCATTGCGACCTCGGCTTCATCTGGATGAAGGCACCGAAGTAGCGTGCCATTGTAAGATCGTTTGTAGAGCCTCCCATCTTCGATGGTGTAGCTAGGAGCCCTCAGCTTTGCCAGTTTAGCGCGGGCCTCATTCTCGGGTAGCTGCCCTGTGGAGATGAAGGCGGTGATATCTGAGATCCAATCCTCCTGACGTTGTTGTATGTTCATCACGGGGCTTGCATGGATGCTTGAGAGGCTGAGTTCCTCGATTTTGGCAATTTCTGAGATGTGCTCGGGGGAGTCTGCCGAGAGTTTAGATAATATGTCGGCCTCGGAGTTCTGAGCCCTCGGTATTTGAGTGAGAGAGTGTGCCTCAAATACCTTAAGCAACTCCTTGGCCGCTTCCTTGTACTGTTTCATTCTTCCCTCCTTGGCCTCATATTCTTCGGAGATTTGGCCAACGACCAACTTGGAGTCGCATTTGATGTGGATCTGCCGAGCCCTCATGTTGGCAGCCAGCCGAAGGCCACATAGGAGGGCCTCATATTCAGCCTCATTGTTGGAGACCTTGAAGGAGAAGCGGATTGCATAGTAGGCCCTGAAGCCCTCGGGAGTAATGAGGACTACCCCTCCCCCGCATGCTTTGGTCGCGGAGGAGCCATCAGTGTAGAGGGTCCACCAGTCGTCCGAGGTAGGGGAACTGAGGGTTGATAGCGTGTACCTCCGGGGGTGCGCGAGAGTCGCGCTCAACGAGGCCCCTCTCCTCGGCAAAATCGAGGATGATGCTGACGGGGTGCGTCAATGGTGTCCGAGGGCGGTCCAGGAGAATGGGCTGGGCCCAAGTCTTAGGGTTGCTCTTATAACCTCCCCCGGGCTTGGCTTGGCCTTGCCGAGGGCGGTCATCAGAGGGTCCCGAAGCCTTAGGGTGATTTGGAGGAGCCCCCGGCCCTCGGTTATGCTTGTTCTCAGCCCTCAGGGGTTGCTGGTCCGGATGCTGGTGATACTTCTCCACCTCCTCGTCTGCCCTCGAAACAGATCCCCCGCTTTCATGGGGCCTTTGGAGTGCTTTCCCCCCGAGGCGGTCTTGGACCCCTCGGCGGTCTGGCCCTCCTCCGAGCCGGTTGGGGCGGAAGTACGGGGCCTTTCCCTGTTGTCATTATGGCGGTCCCAGGACTGAACTTCCTGGGAGGACGTATCTTGGGCCACCACCCCTTCGCCGTTTCTCACCCGAGGGGTGGGATTTCCGAAGGGGTGTGGCAGAGGGGGAAGTATGATATTTTCCCCGATCTAAGGGTGAGCTGGAGCCAGGGTTCCGAAGGCACCCGGGTTCTGGGTGAGCGTCTGGATGAAGGCGGAGAGCGCCGATTGCACGTCGATGGTGAGTACCGGAGGGCTGACTTGGTCATCGCTCCGTTTTTTCTTTTTGGCCTCGATGCCGAGACGGGCATCGGGGGCATTTTGTTGGATCTGAAGGCGTAGGTCGACAGCCGCTTGTTCCAGCCCAGCGATGACACCGCCCTCGGGAGCCCTGTCAGAGGCTTCGGGGGCGTTGACGTCGCCGAGGGGCAGGTTCTTGTCTTCTACGTTCTTTGAGTTGGCACGTGTTGTCCTCACCATTTTGATAGAGGGCTTCTTACTCGATTGTTCAACCTCTCAACGAGAGCACCAAATGATGGATAGTCTACTCGGGGGTATATATCCGAAGGGTTATTACGGGGAATAACTTAGAGAGAAGTCAGAGCAAGTAAGTAAAAGTAGAGAGAGAGTGTATTCAGTATGAATGCCGTTTTCAGCGTGGTTACAAATGAGGAAATGGGGTGCTATTTATAGTAGCAATAAATGCCGGGCAGGGACACGTGTCAAGCTCTCATTGGCCGAGGGGTCACCTCAACTGGTTGGCGCTGGCAGACGCATGTGGCCGCATTTAATGCGGCTGTTGGATGGGACGTCTGTGCGGGGTACGGTGATCTGTACGCATGTGAGGCGGATATCTTGTCGAGTGAGATGCCTTCGGCTATAGAGCAGTAGCCGAGGGCTCTTCCACCCGATGGCACCCTGGTGCCGAGGGCTCACAGTGCCGAGGGCTACTGTTTTCGCCGTTTTCTCCCAGTTTCTTAATTTGCTTGAGAAACCCGTTCTGTGAGAATTTGGAGCCTTTGGCCAGGGGGCCGAAGGCACCCCTGGCGCGTTGTGCGGACTGCTTGGTACTCTGGGCGCTGTGATTTGGGCCTGTTGGGCCTTCGCTGGAGTAGTAGGAGTCTGTGGACCGGGGGTTCCCGGGCCATATACTCCATCAACTACCAATCCCTGACAGAAGCTAGCTGAACAGAAAGGACGAGATCACCGAAGAGACCTCATCCTTTAAAGATTTCAGGAGTGTACGAAGTTCACTAAACAGGAGAACACTAATTTCTCTAAGACAGAATTTAAGTAGTGTACGTAGTACACTAAACAGACAGGAGTATCCACGTCAGAGTGCCGGACCAAGAGTAAGTTTTTTTAGAAAATATAAACTTTGATTATTTTATCATTAATGCTTACATATGGTGTTTGAAATAACTAATTAATTCTCCCAAAAGTCATTTAGAAAATATGATAAGTGATCAAGTAAATTACACTAAAAAATCATTATAACGTAAAAGTGGCCATAATATTTAGGTAAACCTTTCATATTAACTAATTTATTTTACCCGTTTAAACTAACTTAAACATAACGAATAACATATAAGCTATGTACTTAACATGAAGTCTACACTTCTAGCTCCTATCAAGCTCACTCCATCCTCCATACCTCCATGGCTCCTCCATGGAGTGATGCTCCATCCCCTAGCCATTATTAAGAAGCATGGAGAGGCATGGGCTACAATATGGACAACAATGAATATGTCTCCAGCCCTGCCTATAAATAGGAAGCTCTTCCATTGATCAAAAGCATAAAAAAAATTCGGAGATAAAAGTAGTGAGAGTGATACACATATAGTGAGTGTATGAAAGGGTTGGTTTTTTGTAATAGTTGAGTGAGAGAGTTGCTTCTCCTATTGTAATTCTGTTCTGATTATGAATAGAAGAATTTTCCAATCCTAACAAGTGGTATCAGAGCGGGTTTAATCCACAAACCCATATTTCTATATTCTGCACGAATTTTTAGCAAAATTGTTTTGTTCCAGAATCGTGTTTTAAGGTTATCAATAGAAATCTCTCGTTCTCAGGATTCCAAAAATATATTTTTCGGAATGTTTTGACCACCGGAAGGCCTCCAAAAGTCCGGAAAACATTTCTCTCTCCTATCAATTATTGCCGCTGCAATACTCCAGTCTGGCAGCAACCTCGCCGGAGAAGATAACCATCAGCACGTCACGTCATCACCAACTCAGCGCCACAGCACGTCACACCATCGCCACGTCAGCATCCAATCATTCGCCACGTCACCGAAGGCCGATTTGTTGGACCGCTCGTCATCTGCCACGTCATCATCACGTCACTGCCCAGGTGGTACCACATCATCAGACTAGTTGGCAGCCCACTGTTTTGAGCTGATCCGGTCCGGTTCGATTCGTGGCTCAACACTTCGGTTCAACATCGTTCAGACCGGTTCCTGAAGAGGTGAGACCGGTACCCACCATTTTTGGCCATTCCGGATTCAACGGTGTGCTCCGTTTGGTCTAATTCAGCTTCCAGATTAAGGTACAAGAAAAATTGTACACTTTATCATGGAAAAAATCATCATCGGATACCATGATTGCGCTAACTTCCACGAATTACAACATGTGGAAACCTCGGATGGAGGATTTGCTAAATTTGAAAGATTTAGCTGATCCTCTTGATAATAATGGCGTTAAACCAGATAAAAAGACGGATGAAGAATGGGCTAAGATAAACACAAAAATTGTCACACAAATCCGACAATGGATTGATCATAGCGTGTTCCATCACGTTTCTCAAGAGCAAAGTGATAACACACTATGGGAGAAACTTAGTAGCATGTACCAAGCAAAAAATGCTCGGAATAAAATGCTGCTAATG
This sequence comes from Cuscuta europaea, assembly GCA_945859875.1. Taxonomy (NCBI): domain Eukaryota; kingdom Viridiplantae; phylum Streptophyta; class Magnoliopsida; order Solanales; family Convolvulaceae; genus Cuscuta; species Cuscuta europaea. Next base: position 861,000 of record CAMAPE010000014.1, read on the forward strand.
AGACGATTAGTTAACCACAAGTTACGTGGTGGCATTTCTGTGTAGGAACACACGAGTCACTTCCAAGATCTTGTAAACCAATTGAGAACAACCGGATGGGTTCTCAAAGATGAAGAACAAGCAATACTTCTACTGAGTTCTCTACCTGGTAACTGGGAAACTCTTGTTGTCACTCTCAGTAATTCTGCCCCAAATGGTATCGTGACTATGCAGATAGTCATAGACGCCTTGATGAATGAGGAAGCACGAAGGAAAGAAGCTGGGACTGATCAGTCTTATGCTCTTGTTCCAGAAACCACCAAATGAGGGGGAGGCAGAAATGGAGGCAGAGGCCGAGGCCGAGGCAGAGCTCGAGGTCAAAGTAGAGGAAGATCTCATGTTCGAGGAAGATCACAAGAGCGAGGAAAGTCTGTCGATACCAATACCTGGTTCGAGGGCTATTGCAACCATTGTGGTCATTACGGGCACATAAAGAGGGAATGCCGAAAGTTTCTTCAGGAGCAGCCCGAGACGAGTCAAAGTTTAAGCAAGGAAGATGGTGAGACCATGGTGACCATGTTACTAGACATTGCACTTGTTACTTGCGGAGAAGAAGGCATGCCTACACGTAGGTACGCATGATATTGAATGGGTGATTGATACCGCTGCATCATTTCACGCCACTCCGCACCAAAATCTATTTGCAACTTATAATCCCGGAGACCATGGTGCTGTAAAGATGGGAAATGCGATGATAGAGTATATGGTCCAGGGGCCCCCGACCCACATACTTCCACAACTGCAATCAGGCCCAACAGGCCCAAACGGGCCAAGCCCAGAAAAATGAAGCTCTAAGCAGCCCACAACACGCAAGCGGGTGCCTTCGGCCCCATGACCGAAGGCTACCGTTGACATAATTGAACCCAGAAACATCACAGAAGAATAAGGCTGAAAACCAAGCCTTCGGCACCTACAACTCTCGGCACATAGAGGCTCCCGACCCATGGAGCCTTCGGCACAGTAGGTATAGCCGAAGGCATCTTCCTCGATAGAATCTCCTCTCCACATGCGCAAGATCACCGTACCAAGTACAAACGTCGCATCCAACCACTGCATTTAATGCGGTCACATGCAAATGCCAGTGCCACCCCGATTAAGGTGACCCCTCGACCGTTAGATTGTTGACACGTGTACCCTCATCGCATTTATTGCTGCTATAAATAGCAGCCCATTTCCCCATTGTAAAACACGCTGAATTCATATCAAATATACACTCTCTCTTACTTATTTGCTCTGACTTCTCTCTAGTTATTCTCCGCAATAACCCCTCGGATAAGATACCCCACGGGTACACTATCCATCATTTGGTGCTCTCGTTGAGAGGTCGAACAATCAAGTAAGAAACCCTCCCCCTCACCGAACTCAAAACATCTACCGAAATGGGGAGAACCACTCGTGCCCAGTCCAAGACCCTTGAGGACAACAACCTGGCCCTCGGTGAAGTCGACCCCCCCGGAGCCTCTGACAAGGCTGTCGAGGGCGGAGTCATCGCTGGGTTGGAACAGGCTGCTGTTGACCTGCGCCTTCAGCTCCAGCAGAATGCTCCTGATGCCCGCCTTGGCATCGAGACCCGAAGGAAGGACCGGAGCGAAAATCAAGTGAGCCCTCCGGTCCTCACTATTGACATACAGTCGGCATTTTCTGCCTTCATCCAAACACTCATCTAGAATCCAGGTGCCTTCGACACTCTGGTACCACTTCAGCCGCAGGTCGGGGAGAACGCCATTCCCCCCCCCTCCTCCGCCCCCCTTCGTGAACCCTGTCCTTTGGCTAGGGAACAACGAAGGGGTCATGGCCCAGGACACCGCCTCCCAGGAAGTCCAGTCCTGGGACCAGCGCGGCGCAAACAAAGATGCACTCCGGACCTCTACCCTGTACAGGCTCGGAGGAATGTAGGACCACTGAGGGGGCCAAGACCGCCTCAGCGGTAAGGCATTCCAAAGGCCCCAGGAAAGTGGAGGATTCGTCTCGAGGGAAGAAGAGAGGCGTCCCCCTCGGGACAAGGGCAAGGGACTGCTCCATGCCGACGACGCCAGACACCAAATAAACCAGGCCCACTTGGCCCGTGCACAATCACAGGGGGCGGAGGCCCTCCCGAAGGATCACATGGACGAAATTATTGAAGCTCTCCAATGCCGCCTTGATGAAATGGAGACCCGCCAAGTGCGCACAACCGCTTCTGCCTCGCAGGCGGACCCCAAATACGCCACCATGCTAGCCAAAAATGGAGGAGATTCAAAGAAAATTCGCCGAGGGCTCCGGGGAACCTATCATCCAACTACGGACTAGGACGCCATTTACCCCAAGGTGCTGGCGACCCAGATTCCGGGAAAATACCGACGACAACCCATCAAGCCCTATGAAGGAAAGACCGACCCCCAGGAGCACTACATCAGATACCAGAACAACATGATGATGATGGGGGCATCAGATGAATATTTGTGTCATTGGTTCCTCTCCACTTTGGAGGACCGACATACGAATGGTTCAACCGGTTGCCCGAGGGCAGCATTGACTCTTGGCAAGAACTAGCCCAGCGCTTCTTGACACAATTTGCAGGAAGGCACCAATCCAAGAAGCACCTCTCCCACCTGCTCACAGTGAGGCAACAAAAGAGGAGACCTTCAAGATTTCCTTGAGCGCTAGAGGCTAGAGACGGACAAGGTCGACGGCGCCAACGATAGGACCCTTATGGCTCTCCTGCAGACGGTCCTCCGTACCGGCAACTTCTCCAGGAGCCTTATTATCGAGCCTCCACGTGACTATATAAAGGCCCTCCAACGGGGAGACCGATATGTGGAGGCCGAGGAGGTGGAGAGGTCCCATCGAAACCCTGTGTTGGTCCCGGTTATACTGGATACAGTCTAGAGGGGGGGTGAATAGACTGTATTGGTTTTTAGCTTTTTAAACTAAGTACCAGATTTACATAATAGCCTGTTCTGTTGAAAGAACAGACTGGCAGCGGATGGGGTTCTGGCAGGGAGTTCTGTTAGCCTCAGAGAAGCAAAGGCAGTAGGCCTTCTGTTAACTCGTAGAACAAGTTCTGCTGAACACAGATACCAAGTCCAAGGAGTTAGACAGTTCTATCTAAGTGCAAGTATTAAAAGCAGTAAGTAAACGACACCAGGGATTTTTATAGTGGTTCAAGGAACAACTCGTTCCTCTAATCCACTGTTCCACTAAGCTGTAAAAACTGCCGTTTACAAAGCCTTAGTCCTAGTACTTAAGAAGCACTCCACGTCTTCTTCAAGCCTAGATGTGTCCTGGGATGCACTGCCTGGCTTCCTTTAACACTGGTCCTTTCACTGAGTTTCCTTGAAGTATCACCACTTCACTACTCCAGTTACTTGGACGTCCTTCTTGTAGCAAAAAGAGTTTCTGTTGAAACAGGGGTTCCTCCAACTAGCTTCGTTACAAAAGATTTGTATGTGATGAGCTTGAAGAGTTGAAGAACACTTGGAACTTTGCTTGAGTTGGAAAAAGTATTTTCCAACTTCTGCCTTCTCTTGTAGAAGATATTGAGTTTGAATCTCAAGGAGGCTTTTTTCTTTTCAGAGTTTGAATATCTTGTTTGTAGCAACGGTTAGCAAAAGTTGTCTTGGCAAAGTTATGTAGGCAAAGTTATCCGGTTGTTCTTCGTAGTGTATCTTTTATACTGAGGTTGTCTTCCCGTTGGAGGAGTAGGAGGACAACTGCATTTAATGCGCGATCAGTTGACTTGACTAGTAGAGCCCAATAAAGTTGGCGGGTTACTATTTTGGGATAAAGTATTCCTGACATTGCGGCCAATCATCTGCAATTACTCTACGTAGCATGGGGTGCATTAAATGAGCACTTAATGCAAGCACTGTAGCTTTTCCGTTTCATACTCCTAGCCGTTGAAGGAATCTTTTAGTTGACTTCCCGGTTCTGTGAAATTCTTCTAAGTGTCAGACCTTTTGGTGTCTTTGTCTGAGAGTAGAACAGAGGAGGTCTGGAACACTTCTGTTGGGAGTATCCAACAGAGACCCAGAAGGGTTTCTGTCAGAGTCAAGACTAACAGAGATCCTGAGGACTTCTGTTCTGGAGTAGAGAACCAAAGGTCCTCTGTTTCAATAATGCCTTAAGAGGCACTTCTGCTCTTGAAGTCCTTCTGCTCTTGAAGCCCTTCTGCTCTTGAAGGTCTTCTGTCAAGTCGATTACTCTAAGAACTTTACAAAGGAAAATTCTAATACATAATTTCTAAAGGGGTACTCTAAAGTCCTAATTAATCTAGCATCATCAAAATCTAATTACAATTAATCCTTACAATTTCCCCCTTTTTGATGATGCCAAAACCCTTTAACTATTTCCAGAGAAGTGCCTTCACCATAAAGAAAAATTAAGTTTAACAACTTCCATTAAAATCTTGGTGGGCAACTTGGCATAGGAAAATAGTAAGAGTGCGGTACATTCAGATAGCAGAATATAACAGAAATAAACAAACACAAGCAGAAGGCAAAAAGACAAGAATTTGAGGAAAAGCACTTCAAAGTAAGAAGGCAGAGATGTGATTTTATTAGATAGATATTACAGAGTTTAAACCTTACACATTCTCCAGATTAGCTGCCTGTAGAGCTTCTTCCTCTAGTCTTTGAATCCTGAGCAGTTCTTCGTTTATTTCAGCTCTGATTTTGAACAGATTGCCAGACCTTTGATAAGATGCCCATATTGGAGAAAGCTTGCCGTCCAAATAGTTGAGGACACCTTCATGTATGGTCTTTCCTGGGACAATGTTCTTCTTGTACCATTCTTCTGCTTCTTCTAGTGAACCCCCATACCTAACTCTGACAACACCATCTTTGTCCAAATAGAGGTGTTGTTGTTGGGTAGGAGTCATTTTAGCCTTCATTTCTTCAAATTGAGTTCTGTCAATGTTCTGAGAGCCACCCAATCTCCACTCAGTGAAGTTGAAAATTTTCTTCTTCTTGGTGCTCTTCTTTACTGGAGATGGGGGTCTAGGTATGCCTGCTGCTCTTTTCTTTTGTAGGGCAGTTTCAAAGTAGGGAGCCGGATCTACTGCAGGCTCATCAGAGGAGGGTGGCCTGGTAGGAGTTCTGTGGGACCTAGGCCTGGTCTGTTGAGGGTCCTCTTCCCCCTTTTTGGCATCATTCAGATCTTCAATCATAAGACTGATCTTCTGGAATTCTGAGGCCTGGGTTGAGGCTATCTGCTCCAGGGCCTCTGGTAGAGTCTGGGTGACAGAGGTAAGGCCTTCAATGAGACCTTGCTGCTTCTGTATGTCAGAGAAGATGTCCTTGTTATTGGCTTCAAGAAGCACCATTTTCCGATAACGATCTCTGTCAATAGACAGAAGTGCTTGAGCCTGTTCTTGATGAACTCTGCACATTGCCTCAATAGAGGTCAAGTCCCTCTCTGTCCTGGCATCAGATTCCTTCAGAGCTTCAAGATGCTCTGAGATATTGTGAATAGCATGGCCTTGACTCAGGAGAGTCTGCTGGAAGATAGAAAGAGTGTTGTGGATGCCTACCACTTCTGTTGACAGGGCATCTGTTCTGGCGGATGATGAGGCTATGAAGTTGTTGAGAGTTCCAGTGAGGTTCTCAAAACGATCAGAGATGAACTGCATACCTGAGTTTAGATTGTCATTCACATGAGCAAGGTGCCCATAGTGTTTGTCATTGATCTCAATCAGTTTGTTCATGCCTTGGAGGATCTGTCCTTCGAATTCTTCAGCAGATTCAACAAATTTGTTGAAGGGAACGTTGTTCTGTTGTCCATCAGGTTGAGGCATCTCTAGACCTCTTCCCTTAGGCAAAGGATGATGCTCTTGGACAGATGAAAGAGATTGGACAGCCTGTTCATGTTCCAGTTGAGTCAGAGGAGGGGTCTTCTGTCTCTTGGATGTAGCTTGATAAGACTTGCTGACCATGAATCCATCCATGTCAGATGAATCTTCATAAGAGGAGTATATGGGTATGGTGTTCCTGATGACCTTCTTCTTCTTTCTGAAGGAGGGATTGGGGGCAGTAGAATGCCTAGAATTCCCTTGGGGTGCATAGATGGGGGAGACAATTGTAGGGTCAGAATCCCTGAGAAACCATACATGTTTAAGCTGTTCTGCAGGTTGGTGTGGAGGTGAAGATTCTGGAGGAGGAGATTGATGATCAGATTCAGAGGATGAGGAGGAGATCTGTTGGGGTGAGGGGTTCTGGTGCTGGGGTGAAGAGTGAACAGGTGAGGCATTCTGTTGAGGAGGGGATGGTGGGGGTGAAGGTGAACGGTTTCTGAATGGAACAATTGCTCTGCAGGGAGATGCAATTTTCTGTTTAGGTGAATGAGGAGGGGTGGGGGTTTTCTGTTTAGGAGATAAAGGTTCAGGGTGTTCTGGTGGAGGGGTTCTGGTGCTGGAAGGAGGTGAGGGAATGAGGGGTTCTGTTGGGATAATAACAGAGGGGGTTGGAGAGATTACCTCAATGATGTTCTCCTTGAGCAAAGAAGTCCTCCACTCCTGGATATGCTCCATCATTGCTTGCCCTTCTGTCTTGGGTACAGAGGGCTCTCCTGGGTTGAGATGGGGTTGCACAGAATCTGTTGCCATCTTTGTGAATAGCCATTCCTCAAAGGCTTCAATTTCTTCCTCTCTTAGAGGTTTGACAGCCTCTTCTGAAGGTGAGGAGATGAGAATGGCCTTCCCTTTGTAGCTCGCCTTCTTCTTCTCAAGAACAGAGTGAAGGAAGTTGAGGGCAAAACACTTCGAGACATCATCAGTCCCAACCCAGTTCAGAATGGCTTCCTCTTCTGGCTCATAATGGTCAAAATACTGGATTATTTTGGAGAGGGGTCCCATTCTCCACCTTCTCCATTCAAGAACCCGGGTAAACTGTCTGTCTAGCAAGGACAGATACCCATCTTTGACAGGACTGGGGTGTTCTGTTGAAGTAGACACCCTGTTCTGTTCAGGAGATGCAGCAGAGGTGGGGATCTCTGGTTCCCCCTAAGTGTATGCCACTCCTTCAGATGCAGAAACCACATGTTTAGAAACCTTCTTCTTTGGTTTTGTGGTCCTTTTCCTCTTCTGTCCGGCCTTAGAAGGGGCAACAGGTGCTTCCTCTTCGGTCTTCTTCTTCTTCTTCTTCTCAGCAGAAGGAGCTACAGAGAGAGGTTTCTGTACCTTCTCTCCCTGTTGTCTCTTAGCCTCAAGTTGAAGCTGTCTCTTTATTTCAGCCTTTATGGCTTTCTCCCTATTTGGAGAAGCAGTTAAGAAGATTACCTTGGTGTGATCCAAAGTTGAAGCCTTCCTCAAGTGTACCCCTTGTTTGAGAAGCACTTCTGAAATCAGTAGCCCATGTCCTAGCTTCCCAGAGTAGAGGCTAGTTTTTGGGTTCTTCTTCTTGATGACTTCAATCAGAGACTTCACCATGACTTGTCACCTGTAATACCCGAGATTAATTTAAGAGGATTAATAGTACTACTCATACCAACAGAGGTGCATCTCCTTTTAAGGGAGCTCATCACCCAAGAACTCCAAAGTTAAGCGTGCTTGCACGGGAGTAGTCTTGGGATGGGTGACCCCCTGGGAAGTTTCTCAGGGCGTGCATGAGTGAGGACAAAGTGCGCGGTAAAGGCTCGTGGTGGTTTGTGGGGACAGTACTAGAGGTCTAGAGTAACTACCTCGGGTCCGTGTGGGGCCGGGGTGTTACAGGTGGTATCAGAGCAACCCTGCGACAGTGTGCTGACCCGTTAGATATCGGGCGGGCACTTAGCGGGGCAAGATTCTGGGGTTTTATTGAGATTGGTTTAAGGGCGCAACGAGGACGTTGCGATCCTAAGTGGGGGTGATTGTAATACCCGAGATTAATTTAAGAGGATTAATAGTACTACTCATACCAACAGAGGTGCATCTCCTTTTAAGGGAGCTCATCACCCAAGAACTCCAAAGTTAAGCGTGCTTGCACGGGAGTAGTCTTGGGATGGGTGACCCCCTGGGAAGTTTCTCAGGGCGCGCATGAGTGAGGACAAAGTGCGCGGTAAAGGCTCGTGGTGGTTTGTGGGGACAGTACTAGAGGTCTAGAGTAACTACCTCGGGTCCGTGTGGGGCCGGGGTGTTACATCCCCAATTGATATTCACCCCATGATGCACTGCATACAGGGCCTTTGCATTGGCAGTTGTGACATCATCTGTGGAGGAGTACTTGCACCATAAACATTTGTGGAAAATGTTTATGAGCATCTCAAATTCCCTCTTGAGCAAGTTCTTCTTGATGTTGACCTTCTCTACTTCTTCCCCTTTTCTGCAGAACTTCTTCTTGAATTCTGTCAGAGGGATGTCAGTATCCTCCAAATCGAGTAGAGAGTCCCTTCCTTCCTCTTGCTGAATGTTGAAGATGTTGTTGATGACGTCAGCATCAATCAACACCTCTTCTCCTTGGACGACGGAGGAGATGATTTCACCCTTGAAGGATGCGTTGAGATAGAACTCAACGGTGTCCATGTTGCTGTAGGCTTCATAACCATGAGAGATGACCTTGCTCAGTTGACATTTAGACAGACCATCAACAATGGCGGTCATCCGCTCCTTTTTCTCTGCGAACCTGGGTAGTACTTCCAGTTCGCATCTCAAGCCAGTCAATACATTCTTCAGGAGGGTTGCCTTTTGTTCCTTTGAGAGATCGGAGAAGCTCAAGAAAGCCATGGAGTTTACTGCGGTTAAAAAGTTTTTGGAGAGATAAGAGTTCAAAAGCTTGAGAGTTATGAGAGCAGTAACGGTTTAGGTTTGCGAAAGGGGGTTTTATGGATATGGGTTAGTGGACGTTTGAGATAATTTACGGTTCCAAGATACCAATAAATGTAAAAAGGGGCGCAGTAAATAAACGGGGGCGCAGTAAATTTTATACGGCTTGATACCGTTTTAAGGGTAAAAGGGTAAAAGACCTTTAATAATTTACTAGGTCACCCGGTTTACAAGATTTTCTAAGTCCACCACCTTCTGATAGACATAAGAGGGTCTTTCTGTAAGAAGGGGGGTTTCTGTTGCTGAGGTGTTCTGCCAGGGTAGGGATCATAAGAGGTTGACAGAGGGGGTTAACAGAAGGGGTTCTGCTACAGGAATTCTGTCAACAGCAAATGAGCAACAGAGGGCCTTCCTTTTCATCTTTCCCTTGGAATCTCATCCATCATTCCCAATTCCTCTCTCAGTTTGTTGAACCAAGCCTCAGGAAGAGGCTTTGTCAAGATATCTGCAAGCTGGTCTTCTGTTAACACATGTTCCATGCAGATGTGCTTCTTCTCAACATGATCTCTGATGAAGTGATGTCTGATCTCAATGTGCTTTGTCCTGGAATGAAGAACTGGATTCTGAGTGATAGCAATGGCACTGGTGTTGTCACACAACAGCTTGATCTCCTTTGCTTGAATTCCATAGTCCTTCAGTTGTTCCTTCATCCAGAGTAGCTGAGCACAACAACTCCCAGCTGCAATGTACTCAGCCTCAGCTGTACTTGTTGAGATGGAGTTCTGCTTCTTGCTAAACCAGGAAACAAGCCTTCCTCCTAGCAATTGGCAGTGACCAGAGGTGCTCTTTCTGTCTAGTCTGCAACCTGCAAAATCTGAGTCAGAATAACCAATTAGTTCAAAGTTACCTCCCTTTGGATACCATAGGCCTGCATTTGGATTTCCTTTGATGTATCTGATGATTCTTTTTGCAGCACTTAAATGGCTTTCCTTGGGCTTTGATTGGTATCTGGCACAGATTCCAACAGAGAATGAGATGTCTGGTCTGCTTGCAGTTAGATACAACAGAGATCCTATGATTCCTCTATATGTTGTTGCATCTACATCCTTTCCTTCATCATCTGGACCAATTCCTTGTGAAGTGTTCATGGGAATCTTCACTGATGATTTGCCTTCCACTCCAAACTTCTTGATTAGATCTCTGGTGTACTTCCCTTGATTGATAAAGATCCCTTCTGGAACTTGTTTGACTTGAAGTCCTAGGAAGTAACTGAGTTCTCCCATCATACTCATTTCAAATTGACTCTGCATCACTTGAGAAAATTTCTTGCATAGTTCTGGATTAGTACTTCCAAATATAATGTCATCAACATAAATTTGTACTAACAGAATATGATTGGCAACAGAGATTTGAAATAGAGTTTTGTCAACCTTTCCTTTAGTAAAACCATGGTTCACTAGGAAAAGGGACAATGTGTCATACCAAGCTCTGGGAGCTTGCTTAAGACCATAGAGGGCCTTTTTAAGCTTGTAGACACAAGAAGATTGAGTAGGAATGACAAAACCTGGTGGTTGTTCCACATAAACTTCCTCTTCAAGATCTCCATTCAGAAATGCACTCTTGACATCCATCTGGTAGACCTTGATGTTGTTGTAGGCAGCATATGCTAGAAAGATTCTGATGGCTTCAAGTCTGGCAACTGGTGCAAAGGTCTCATCAAAATCTATTCCTTCTTCTTGACAGTATCCTTTAGCTACTAGCCTTGCTTTGTTCCTTACAATGTTGCCATCTTCATCTGCTTTGTTCTTGAATACCCATTTGGTTCCAATGACATTCTGGTGCTTTGGCCTAGGAACAAGTTCCCATACTTTGTTTCTTTCAAACTGAGTGAGCTCTTCTTGCATAGCATTGATCCAATCTGAGTCTGCAAGAGCTTCTTAAACTGTCATAGTATCCATCTGAGATATATAGCAGGCAAGCATTGCTTCTCTTCTAGATGTGGATCTGGTTTGAACTCCACTTCTGATTTGACCAATCACTTGGTTAGGAGGATGATCTCTTAACCATGTTAGGTCTGGTTCTGTTAGCTGCTGTCTTGGTCTCTCTGGTTCCTCATCTTCAGAGTCTTCATCTACATTCAACAGAAGGGGGTTTGGTGCAGGTGTAGGAAATGCAGGGTTGTCTGCCACCTCTTCTGTTGGTTCTGGTGTTCTGTCTTCTATGCTGACTTCCTTGAGAATCTCTGTTACCTCTTTAACAGAGATGCTTTCATCAAACTTCACATGTATGGATTCTTCAACATGTAGGGTCCTTCTGTTGAGTACTCTATAGGCTTTACCGGTGTTTGAATAGCCTATAAAGACATCCTTCATCAGCCTTTTCTTGAAATACCTTCAGATGCTCCTTTCCATTGTTGAGAATGTAGCACTTGCATCCAAATACATGAAAGTAGCTGATGTTTGGTTTTCTTCCCTTCCAGAGTTCATAAGGGGTCTTCTGGTGATTCTTGTTGATCATGCTTCTGTTCTGAGTATAGCATGCAGTGTTGATTGCTTCAGCCCAATATCTCATAGGCAATCCAGATTCTGCAATCATTGTTCTTGCAGCTTCTTTTAAAGTTCTGTTCCTCCTTTCTGCTACGCCATTCTGTTGAGGGGTTCTGGCGGCAGAAAGTTGATGAAAAGTTCCATTCTGATCACAGAAGTCCTTTATGACTTGGTTGACAAATTCAGTTCCTCTGTCTGATCTAATTGCCTTCACTTTCAAGTTCTTCTCAGTCTGAAGTTGCTTTAACAGAGATGGCAACTTCTGAAGAGTTTCATTTTTCTTTGATAGAAAAACAGTCCATGTGTATCTGGAGTAGTCATCAACCATGACTAAGGTATATTTCTTGCCACCAACACTTGGAGTCTCAACAGGTCCAAATAAATCCATGTGAATCAGATTTAGAGGGCTTGTAGACAGATCTCCAGCAATGGGCTTGAAGGAATTCTTCACTTGTTTGCCTTTCTGACATGCACTGCAGAGGGTCTCCTTCTTGTACACAATGTCTGGTAGCCCTTCTACAATGTGTTCTCTGGCCAGTTTGTTGATTGTTTTGAAATTCAAATGGTTGAGCTTTTTGTGCCAGTCCCAGCTCAGTTTTGAATCTCCTTTGGCTATCAGGCAAACTCCATCTTTTGCAGTGTTCCAATCAACTACATAGATGTTCTTCTTTCTTGATGTTGTAAGAACCACTTCCTTTGTTGTCTCATGCTTTACATAGCAGAAGTCCTTTGTGAATTCAACAGTGTAGCCTTTGTCACAGAATTGGCTAGCACTCAGCAAGTTGAACTTCAGTCCTTTGACATATGAGACATCATCAATGATTATCTGGTTCCTGATCAGCTTTCCTTTTCCTTTTGTTTGACCTTCTTTATCATTACCTCCAAAGGCAACTCTAGGTCCTTTGCATTTCTGGAACTCTGTTAGGCAACTTCTGTCACCTGTCATATGCCTGGAGCATCCACTATCAATAAACCATTCTTGTTCAGAGATGGCTCCAGCACACAGTTCCTGCAAGATCAAAAGAAAGATTTAGGTACCCAAGCAATGCTGGGTCCTGGGGGGTCATGGAGTCTGGGTAGTTGGTACCATTTCGGTCTCATCAAGTGAAACCTTGGTGGGTGGTACCCATTGTCCACCTGGTAGTTGTAGTAAACTAAAGTGTGATTCACTTTGGGCAGATGCTTGTGAGGGTCATGCTTCCTGTTTACATACTTTTGCATAGCCTTTTTAGTTGGAAAGAAGTCCCATATACTATCAAGAGTAGAGGGACGATTAACCTTGGGCTTCTGAAGTTGACCAGTCAACCTCTTCTGCCTGAAGTTAACTCTCTCTTGATATTTGCCCTTCTGGTGATCATTTCTGGCACAATTGACATGAGGTTGTCTGTCAATGAATGGTCTTTTATTTTTGTTATTTTGAAAACCTCTTCTGTTGTTAGGTTTTCTGCCAGGTTCATTATTTTTTCAAAAAGGGTTTCTGTTGAACCTTTATCTTACCCTTTTCTGGTCTGACTTCCTCATGAACAACCTTGGTGCCAGATACACCAGCTTGACAGATGGGGCTAGAAATCAGTGGCTCTATGACCTTATCTGCCTTAGCAACTCTGGTGCTAGGCATTACAGAAGGCTCACCTGATTCTGTTGAGCCATAACCAAGACCAAAACCAGTGCCAATCTGTTGATCAAGCACAATCTTTTCCATGGAAGACTGGGCCTTCTGGTAAGCTTTGTACTTAATCTCAAGAGGCTCTATTTCTCTTATTCTCTTAAGAAGAGAAACATTTTCAGTCTCCAGTTGATCTCTTTCCTCAATTAGAAGATTGATTTTGATCTCAACCTCCTTCTTTAAGTCAAGGATTTCAGCTTTCAACTTACTGTTTTCTTCTGTTACAGAAGAATAAGTGGCTTGTATGGCCTTAAACTTTTCCCAAAATTCTGACATTGAATCAGAATCAAAAGCTAAGCCTACCGAAGAAAAACTAGATTCAGAAGTAGAGGTTACCTCATCATCAGAATGAGCCATCAGGCAAAGGTCTTCTGTCTCAGTATCCAGGCAACAGAAGGCCTCATCAGAATCTGAGTCAGAACTGGATTCTGTTTCTGACAGAGGGTCTTTCTCCACCTGTTCTGTCACAAGTGCCTTTCTTCTTCTGGAGTTGTCCTCGTACTTCTTCTTTTCTCCATCCTGTCCTTGCTTCGTGGACACTCTAGGATGGGGACAATCAGCCTTGAAGTGACCAGGTTGTCTGCAATTGTAACAGAGAAGCTCTCCACTGCTTTCTGTTGATTTGACCTTCTGGTATGGCTTTCTGTTGAAAGATGGACTCCTTCCATCTTTGGGATTCTTCATAAACTTTTTGAATCTCCTGGCAAAGGCAGCCATATATTCATCAGATAAAAGTACTGAAGGGTCAAAATCATTTACCTTAGATGTGCTGGCAGTGAGGGCTGTAGTGGTCCTCTCTTCTGGTACATCTTCCTTCTCTTCAATCATTTCAAACTCATGAGCTTTGAGATCTGAAATGAGCTTATCAGTGGGATAAGTCTTTACATCCTTGCTGGCTTGGACAGCAACTACCTTCATCTTCCATGCTGAGGGCAGTCCCCTCAACACCTTCAGGTTGATCTCCTTGGTGGTGAGTTCCTTGCCAAGCTCAGAGATCTCTCCAGTGAGAGTGAGGAGCCTGTCATACATCTTGGAGATGCTTTCACCAGGGAGAAGTTTGAAGTCATCAAACTTCTTGTTGGCTATGGTTAGTTTGTTGTCCTTCTCTTGCTCATCACCAGCTCCAATGAGCTCAAGAGTATCCCAGATTTCCTTAGCAGTCTTGCACTTCTTGATTCTGTTGAAGTACCTATCATCAATGGACTTGTAGAGGATGTCCTTGGCAATATTGTCTAGGTTGTACTTTCTCCTCTCTTCAGTGGTCCATTCTGATTTGGCTTTACTGATCATCTGGGGTCTGGTGTTGTCTATGGCATGTTCAGGATTGACCTTCTGGAAGCTTGTGAACGGGCCAATATCTAGAACTTCCCACATCTCATCATGTAGAGCACAGAGATGTGCTTTCATCCGGATCCTCCAGTCATCAAACTTAAGATCTGAAAACATAAGATTCTTGGACAAGGAGGGTAAAACAGAAAAACAAGTGGATCTTTGTTCAACAAATAACCTAAGAGATTATTAGAACAAGGAGGCTCTGATACCACTTGTTGGTCCCGGTTATACTGGATACAGTCTAGAGGGGGGTGAATAGACTGTATTGGTTTTTAGCTTTTTAAACTAAGTACCAGATTTACAGAATAGCCTGTTCTGTTGAAAGAACAGACTGGCAGCGGATGGGGTTCTGGCAGGGAGTTCTGTTAGCCTCAGAGAAGCAAAGGCAGTAGGCCTTCTGTTAACTCGTAGAACAAGTTCTGCTGAACACAGATACCAAGTCCAAGGAGTTAGACAGTTCTATCTAAGTGCAAGTATTAAAAGCAGTAAGTAAACGACACCAGGGATTTTTATAGTGGTTCAAGGAACAACTCGTTCCTCTAATCCACTGTTCCACTAAGCTGTAAAAACTGCCGTTTACAAAGCCTTAGTCCTAGTACTTAAGAAGCACTCCACGTCTTCTTCAAGCCTAGATGTGTCCTGGGATGCACTGCCTGGCTTCCTTTAACATTGGTCCTTTCACTGAGTTTCCTTGAAGTATCACCACTTCACTACTCCAGTTACTTGGACGTCCTTCTTGTAGCAAGAAGAGTTTCTGTTGAAACAGGGGTTCCTCCAACTAGCTTCGTTACAAAAGATTTGTATGTGATGAGCTTGAAGAGTTGAAGAACACTTGGAACTTTACTTGAGTTGGAAAAAGTATTTTTCCAACTTCTGCCTTCTCTTGTAGAAGATATTGAGTTTGAATCTCAAGGAGGCTTTTTGCTTTTTAGAGTTTGAATATCTTGTTTGTAGCAATGGTTAGCAAAAGTTGTCTTGGCAAAGTTATGTAGGCAAAGTTATCCGGTTGTTCTTCGTAGTGTATCTTTTATACTGAGGTTGTCTTCCCGTTGGAGGAGTAGGAGGACAACTGCATTTAATGCGCGATCAGTTGACTTGACTAGTAGAGCAGAATAAAGTTGGCGGGTTACTATTTTGGGATAAAGTATTCCTGACATTGCGGCCAATCATCTGCAATTACTCTACGTAGCATGAGGTGCATTAAATGAGCATTTAATGCAAGCACTGTAGCTTTTCCGTTTCATACTCCTAGCCGTTGAAGGAATCTTTTAGTTGACTTCCCGGTTCTGTGAAATTCTTCTAAGTGTCAGACCTTCTGGTGTCTTTGTCTGAGAGTAGAACAGAGGAGGTCTGGAACACTTCTGTTGGGAGTATCCAACAGAGACCCAGAAGGGTTTCTGTCAGAGTCAAGACTAACAGAGATCCTGAGGACTTCTGTTCTGGAGCAGAGAACCAAAGGTCCTCTGTTTCAATAATGCCTTAAGAGGCACTTCTGCTCTTGAAGTCCTTCTGCTCTTGAAGCCCTTCTGCTCTTGAAGGTCTTCTGTCAAGTCGATTACTCTAAGAACTTTACAAAGGAAAATTCTAATACATAATTTCTAAAGGGGTACTCTAAAGTCCTAATTAATCTAGCATCATCAAAATCTAATTACAATTAATCCTTACACCCTGAACAACAACGCCCCAGGCAGGATGCCAGGAACAACCGGGGGTCGGCGGCTCCATTCCCTCAATCCAAAGGACAGGCGCCCTCCGGTGATCGCCCCCGGCATGACCAAGCCAAGCTCGGGGGAGGTTACAGGAGTAACCCGAAGGCTTGGGCACAACCCATCCTCCTGGAGCACCCTCGGACTCCCCTCACACAACCCATCAACGTCATCCTGGATTATGCCGAGGAGAGGGGCCTCGTGGAGCGCGACCACCGCGCACCCCTAGAGGTATATGTCGTCAACCCCAATGAACCATATTGTCGCTTCCATCGTAACCAAGGGCACATGACCGGTGACTATCACCAGCTGAAGATAGCCATCGAGAAGTTGATACAGGCGGGCCACCTGTCTCAATTTGTCAGGGCCCCCCAACATCAAGGGCCCCCACGACGGCCACCTGTGAGGGAAAATGCTTGGATCTATCCAAACACCATACCCCTCGGTGACCCGAAGGGTAAGAAAAGGGTGATCGGGAATCTCGGCGAGGAGGAAGAGTACCACCAGTACCAGGAGAAGAAGCGCCATATCCACATGATCACCGACGGCAACACGGGGGGAGACTCCACGAGCCAAAGAAAGAAGTGGGCACAGTCCCTTTATGTGGGGGAAGTCACTCATATGCCCCCCATAAAGCGGTTTAGGGAGGAACCCATCGTCTTCACAAACGCTGATCTCCCCCCGGTTTCCTCTCCTCACAGGGATGCACTGGTGAGCCAAAGTGAGATCAACAACACCATCATCCACAGAACTTACGTTGATACGGGCAGCTCCGTCAACGTAATGTACCTTAGCACATTCAAGGAGCTGCTCTTTGAGAGGGAGTCCCTTCGTCCCATCCGGACCCCTCTATCCGGCTTCACCGGAGATACCATAGATTCTGAGGGGGTGATAACCCTCCCGGTGCTCTTCGGCGACGGGCTCCATAGAGCCAAGCTCGAAGTGGAGTTCGTCGTCATCAACATCGACTGCGCTCACAACATCATCCTCGACCGTCCCGCCCTCGAAGACCTAGAGAATGTCATCTCCATGAGGCACCTTAGCCTCAAATTACCAGCTGAAGGGGGCATAGGGTACTCAAGGGGGATCCAAAAGCTCGCACGCACCTGCTACCTCCAAATAATGAAGAAGGTTAGTAAAACCGAGTTCCGTGTGGACACCATCATCGGGACTGTAGAAGAGGAGGAGAAGAGGCCGAAGGCAGAACCAGCCGAGGAAGTAGAAGACTTTGCGCTCGATCCGGCCAAGCCGGAGAGAGTCGTGAAGATTGGAGCCAAGCTCCCTGAAGATTTGAAGGCCAGCATCATGGATGCCCTTCACGCCTACTCCGTTGTTTTTGCATGGAGGGCAGAGGACATGCCGGGAATCAGCCGAAGGGTTATCACTCACTGCCTAACGGTGGACCCTTCCTCCAAACCTGTGCAACAAAGAAGAAGGCCCCTCTCGACCGAGAGGAGGGATTTCGTGAAGAAGGAGGTTGCCATGCTCATATCCATCAAACACATCGGGAGGTGAAATACCCCTCATGGTTGGCTAACGTGGTCCTCGCACAAAAGCCGCCCACCTTCCGCATGTGCGTGGATTACACCAATTTGAATAAGGCATGCCCTATGGACCCTTTCCCGCTGCCAAATATTGACCAACTAGTGGACGACTCAGCGGGATGCGAAATCATGTCATTCCTCGACGCCTCCCGCGGATATCACCAAATCTTCATGCACGAGGAAGACGCTGAAAAAACAGCCTTCATGACACCCGAAGGCATTTTCTGCTATCTGGTGATGGCCTTCGGCCTAAAAAATTCAGGTGCCACCTACACCTGGATGGTGGCTAGGGTCTTTCAAGCCGTCTTAGGGTGCACTATGGAGGCCTATGTGGACGACATGATCGTCAAGAGCAAACTATCGATAAGCCATGCTGACGACCTCCGGGAGATCTTTGCCATCATGCAAAAATTCAACCTTCGGCTAAACCTGAAGAAATGCACCTTCGGCGTGCAAGGAGGCAAGTTCTTGGGCTACATGGTGAGTCGAAGGGGCATTGAGGCCAACCCCGAGAAAATCCAGGCCATCATCAACATGGAGCCCCCACGCAATGTGAAGGAAGTCCAAAGGCTGACAGGCCGCCTGACAGCCCTCAACCGCTTCCTATCCAAATCAACGGAGAAATCCCTTCCCTTCTTCCAGATCATGAAGAAAACCGCCGGATTCCGGTGGACGTCAGAATGTCAGGAAGCCTTTGAAGAATTGAAAAGGTACCTGTCCTCACCTCCTGTGCTCTCCAAACCCGAGGCGGGGGAAACTTTATATCTCTACCTCGGCGTTAGCCCTGCTGCCGTCAGCTCAGTGCTAATCCGGGAGGAAGACGGCATCCAACATGCCATCTTCTATGTTAGCAAGACCCTGAGGGAGGCGGAACTCAGGTATTCTCCCGTGGAAAAGATGGTGTTAGCCATCGTTTGGACTGTCAAGAAACTAGGCCATTACTTCCAAGCCCATCCGGTCCAGGTCCTCACACACCAACCCCTCGGCGCTTTGATGAGGAGCCCCGCCAGCTCCTCCTGAATGGTAAAATGGGCTATCTTCCTTAGCCAGTACAACATTGACATCCGTCTGAGGCCTGCCATAAAGGGCCAAGCCCTAGCGGACTTCGTAATGGAATGCACGGCAAGATCAGTGGTGGATGAGGAGCCCTCGGAACCCTCGGATGAATGGTGGACCCTCTATACTGATGGCTCCTCTGCTACCAAAGCATGCGGAGGAGGGGTAGTTCTCATTACGCCCGAAGGCTTCCGCGCCTACTATGCCATCCGCTTCTCCTTCAAAGTCTCCAACAACGAAGTGGAGTATGAGGCCCTCCTCTGTGGCCTTCGGCTGACAGCTAACATGAAGGCCAGATAGATCCATGTGAAGTGCGACTCCAAGTTAGTCGTCGACCAAATTTTAGCGGAATATGAGGCCAAGGAAGGAAGAATGAAACAGTACAAGGAAACGGCCAAGGAGTTGCTTGAGGTTCTTTGAGGCACATTCTCTCACTCAAATACCGAGGGCTCAAAACTCTGAGGCCGACATCTTATCCAAGGTATCAGCTGAATCCCCGGAACACCTCTCAAGCATACACGCCAGCCCCATCATGCAAATACAACAAAAGCTTGAGGACTGGACATCAGATATCGTGAACTTCATCTCCGCAGGGCAGCTTCCCGAGGATGAAACCCACATCAAACTGGCAAAGCTGAGGGCTCCCAGCTACACCATCGAGGACGGAAAGCTTTACAAACGATCTTACAACGGCACGCTACTCCGCTGTCTCCATCAAGATGAGGCCAAAGTTGCAATGGAGGAGGTGCACAGTGGCACTTGCTCAGCTCACCAGGGACCCTTCTCCATGTCCCGAAGGCTCATAGTCCAAGGCTACTTCTGGCCCACAATGGCCTGAGATTGTGCGGATCTCGCCCGAAGTTGTGCGGCCTGCCAAAACTTTCAGAAGGCTCTCGACAGGCCAGCGGTCAACTATGCCCTCATCAGCACAGCAATACCCTTCTCCAGATGGGGTATTGACCTTGTAGGCCCACTGCCGAGGGGTACCTCCAACAACAGGTACATCATTGTGGCCATCGACTACTTCACCAAATGGGTGGAAGCTGAGCCCCTCGCCAGCATTACCGAGGCCAGGTGCCGCCATTTCGTCCTCAAAAACATCCTCACAAGGTTTGGCATCCCTCAGCAAATCAACTCCGACAACGGAACTCAATTTTAGGCAGCCCCCTTCTGTGACCTCCTAGAGGCGTGGGGCATCAAACACACATTCTCATCCGTTGCCTACCCTCAGGGCAACGGTCAGGTGGAAAACGCAAACCGAACTTTGCTGGAAGGATTAAAAAGAAGCTGGAGGCCGAAGGGGGAGGCTGGGTAGAAGAACTCCACAACATCTTGTGGTCCTACCGCACCACCCCTAGGCGGGCAACGGGTGAAACACCATTCTCCTTGTGTTACGGGTTCGAAGCTAAAGCACCCACGGAGGTAACTTTACCAACCCGAAAGGTAAACCAAAATGAGCTCGACGTCAACGATGCCAACATGGCCCTCGATCTTCATCTCATCTCGGA
The DNA here is from genome assembly GCA_945859875.1 of Cuscuta europaea. Taxonomy (NCBI): domain Eukaryota; kingdom Viridiplantae; phylum Streptophyta; class Magnoliopsida; order Solanales; family Convolvulaceae; genus Cuscuta; species Cuscuta europaea. The sequence continues at coordinate 881,110 of CAMAPE010000014.1, forward strand.
ACGTCGAGAGCAAGCTTTCATGCGGGCGGAGAACTACCGAAGATAAGTGAAAGGCTACATTGATGTCGAGGTCTGTTCCTGAGAATTTCAGGTGGGGGACTACGTCCTCCGAAGGAGAGAAGCTAGCCAACCAACCGAAGGTGGCAAGATGGCACCGAAGTTTGAAGGCCCCTATATCGTTGCAGCAATCATCAAGCCAGGGAGTTACAAACTCAAACGCCCCAATGGGACCGAGGTCCCTCGACATTGGAATGTACTCCACCTGATTAAATTTTATCAATGGTGTTAGAGCGGCCAAGCCCTCATGACTCATGAATGTATTATCCAGTCCTCCAAGGCCCCCAATTTTTCAAGAATAAAGATACGTTGAAGACACCAAGTATAAAGAACAAAACGCTTGTGAGCGGCCAAGCCCTCATACAAGCTCCTGGCCCAAGGCCTTATCACAAATAAGACCCCCCGGCACCAAGTGCCGAGGGTGGACCCTCCAATCAACTACGATAACAAAGACACCAAGTGTTTTCAAAAGAAGACCCCTCGGTACCAAGCACCGTGGGCAATGGATGAGAAATAACACCAAGTGTTAAGAATAAAGTCGTACCCCTCGAGGACGCAACCATACCGAAGCCACCACCTATCGGTACCGGGGGGTACCAAGTACCTCCGGCTATTTGCAACTAATATGCAAATAAAACCCTTCCTTGAAACACTTTCCGAGCCATTACCCCAAGGGAATGGCAGGCAACTAATATGCCCAGGATTCGACTTTCAAAAACGAAACGCTTCCCGCGCCATTACCCCAAGGGAATGGCAGGGAACAGACTATGTCTCGGGCTGAGGCAACAGACTATGTTTCGGGCCGAGGAAACGACCCTCGATCCCTTCGGAACCCGGAAGGTTAATCCCGAGGGGGAGCCAACAAGTAATATCGTTGCCTCCCGCATAGGCCAAGCCTTACCAAGAAACCAAGTTTCTTGAAGCCTTCCCTTCACTATAAAAAAAATGGAGTGAAGGGGACTAGAATCAACGAGCAATCAAAGAGTATGAATTTACAACAAAACACCCGTCGGCAGCTAGCAAGAATACTTCTCGCAAGGCAATCCATATCATGCCGAAGACTCCCCTGGGGAACACCTCCGGTACCTGAAGGCTCTTACTCAGAAAGTCACCTTCTAACAGTGGCCCTCATTCCGAAGGCTACTATCCACCAAGTGTTGACAAAATATGGCTAAGTCCACAATCTGATTGCCTCCGGCGTCAGCCAATACAATGGGCTCTAATCCTACAAATAGTTTGAATTGGTTAAGTCCAAGCTATGATGGTTGGGCTACAGAATTTCCCGGATACACACTTTGAAAATCCACCAAAGCCGAAGGCTCATATACACAACAAAGGATAGAGGGCACCTACTATACATCACCGAAGGCGTCTGCTCACAAACATGAGCTCAGAATTCCTAAGTCCACACTCCTATAGCCTCCGGCACCACAATCGACACCGAAGGCTTCGATTCTACGAGTAAGGTGAAGGTTCGCTAACTCCACATATCTACAGGGGGCTACTACTTGCAAAGACCATGGGGAATTTTCAAAGTCCATAAGCTTTGTGCCCACCGGCATCATCATTCCTTGCTAAGGAAAAGTTTGCCTAAGGCTACTTCGGCATCATCTAAAAGGAGTTTTCAACCGAGGGCCTAATGGTGAAACAACACTTAGCCGAATTTTCTAAGTCCCAAATATTTAGCCCTCGGATGACTCATGACACCCATGCAAAATTAAAATACAGCATCAATCGAGGGCCCACTGGTGGACATTGCTCAAAAAAATTCCTAAGTTCATGAGTTAAGGGTCCCCGGCACCACAGCGCTTTACTAAGAAGTTCAACCAAAGGCCTAGTGACACACATCACTTAGAAAATTTTCTAAGTTCTGAATGCTTAGCCCTCGGTCCATTCAAATTGCAGATATACATTCATGAGAAGAAAGCTAAAAAAGAAATATGAGGGCATTGACAAAGCACTCATTCATAAAAAAGGGGAAGGCATTCCATTCACTGGAAATATAAATTGTTATACATAAAAGGCCGAAGCCGAAAGCAGGAGGAACAAATCACAACACGGCGTTCAAAATTGTTTATACATCACAGAGAAGGATTACAAACACAATCTAGAATCAGCAACCTCGGCAGCACCCCCTTCGGCAGGCTTTGAGGCAGCATCCCCTGCGACCTCTTCTTCATCATCTTCAGCTTCTTTCATCAGCTTCGAGTCCTCCAAATCTGGCCTCTCTACGCCGGGGGAAGGGGAACTCGAGTATCTGGCTGCAGGGGGAGACCGTAGGTGGCAGGATTGAAGTCCTTGGGGTCCACCCGAAGTGCCGGGTGAGCCTTCGGTAGATCAGGGCTTGAGTGAAAAATTCACCCCCATCATATTAATCTTTGCCCCGCTGGGCCAACCACATAGCACCTGGGGCTTTTACCCAGGCATCTACTGAAGACTCCACCACCGAAGCCACCCACTGTTGCCACTCTGCGGCCTTACAGCCCCCGGCCACGAAGGCGGTCACCGCATCCTTCTCGGCTTGGAGCACCGCCTCCTTCTTGGCCTCCTCAGCTATCTTGGCGGCCTCGGCGGCAATATTCTCAGCCTCGGCCCTGCCTTCAGCCCTGGCCACCACCTTTGAATTATCAAGGATTTTTTGAAAAGTCTCCGTTTCGAGCCGGTGTGCCTTCTCAACGTCCTCGAGCTGCCTGCGAAGGCCGGCGTTCTCATCTTCAAACTTCTTGAGGTCCTAGTCCATTTGGACCTTCGCAATCCTCAGCCGCTCCACCCTTTGGGCTTGCTCGGAAGCAGCCAAGGCAGCCTGCAAACAAACATAGAGCAAAGGAACCTTAGCATCTAAACATATAGCAGAAGGCTCTACGTGAAGATATAGGCATAGTACTTATAAAATTCAAAGGAGAACAGAATGCGGGGGAGGCTCACCATAGTGCTGTAGCTGGCGACCTTGTAATCAAGGATTCCATCCTCCATCTGAGCCAGCGCAGATCTGTCCTTGGAGAACATCACACCCCGCATAAACCCGACGGGGTGCAAGGTACCATGCATAACAGCGGCCCCCGCCTTGACAGGGAACTGGATGATCTCGACAAGGGGGTTCTCCTCACCGATGTTTAGCGGCTGCGAGCGAGGGGGAGTGTTGGCCGGAGGCCCTGAAAGAGAGTGATCCTCTACGATCAGAATAGGGGCCTCCTTCTTCTCAGTAGCCCCCTTCTTTTGCTTCTTCCCCTCCAGGGCACCACGCCTTTTTCGACCCTTTTCCTCTTAAGCTTCCCGATTGGGGAGCCCCCGACATCAGAGCCGACATCTTCACTAACAGCAGCCTTCACCGAAGGCTCTCCATCCTTTCCAGTTCCCGCCTTCGGGAAGATTTCGTTCACTGCCCTCTGCTGAGCTGGAGCCTCCTTCTTCTTGCTTTCCTTTTGACCGGGCTACACTTGCAAGTGTACAAGTGCCGATATAGTAATAAATTCCGGTAAAATACCGGGTCGAATCCACAAGGAAACGTTGTTTAATTTAGTCCGCGAGTAGATAACTTTAAATGAAGAAATGAGTAAAGTGCATGGATTTTGATTTGTGTTTTATATTTTTGGCTTTTCACTTTTTGCTTAAGAAGATAATCGTTAACTAATTTTAAGTTTAAGATGAATGATAACAACAACTAAGGCTTCAGGAATCACATAAATGCTTTAATAGGGTTGAATATTAGTTCTTTGCCAATAATTATGAATACGATATCGCTAATATATTCCCAACTCCGGTTAAGGCAGCGAGAGCGTGGTTTTCGTTACGTGTGAGTCCCGTTACGGCTTACATTCATCTACCGAAAACCCCGTTGAATATCAAGACATCACACCCGTATCATATAAGACCGGATATATTTCTAATCTCGGTACTATATATGTTTATCCTTTAATGTTCATAGTTTAGACTTCAACGTTAATTGCAAGTATGAACTAAATTTAACATACTTCTATGTTGTACATCATAGTCATAAACAATCAATATATAAAGGATAAATCAAAATTTATTGGTTTAGAACTTTTATCAAACACCTAATGGGCATAGAAGTTCATCCCTAGCCTTAGCTAAGAATTTAGCCTCTAATGCTCATATTAATTACAAAAGTGTAACTAAGAACAACTAAATACAATAACATACAACAAAAATTACCTAGAACCAATTGTAGAGGAGAGAAATAGCTTCTTCTCCAAAGAACTTGAAGAAAAATAGCAAGAACAAAATATAAAAGCTATGAATTAATCTATGGAATGAAATGTTTTTGTATGATGAATTGAGGGCTTTATATAGGCTAAAGAATGACATCTTTTAGTCTATTCAAGCCCAACAAATAGGTATGGAGGAGATATTAGATCAAATATGAGGAAGGTGAAGTTTTCCCATCAAGAAATCCCTTGCACGTAGCTGTGTTTGTAGCAGAAATCAGAACAACCGACGCCGATTATAGGGTGTCCGGCGCCGGTCTTGTGAAAAAATGCACCGGTCGCTCTGCGCCGGTTTGAAACAGGCCGTTTTTGGGAAAAAATCCCAACGGCCGGCGCCGGATATGTGTTGACCGGCGCCGGTTCTTGCGCCCAAACTTGTACTTCGCTTCTTTTCTCTTTTGATGCCCAAAATTTATCCAGAAGTGCCGGTTTTCGATCCCTTTTGACCCTATTTTTGTTGTTCCAAGTCGTATTTCATGTTTGCGCTCATTCGGGAATATTTACCTGTTTTTGCTTCAGATTTTTGTACAGATAATTATAATCACTTATGTAAAACATGAGTAATTATTGTGCTTATCAAATTCCCCCACACTTGAGCATTGCTTGTCCTCAAACAATTTCTTTGTATTGATGCAAAATTAAAAAAGAAACTAAACCATGCAAATTAAAAGTTTAATAAGATATTAAAAATTAGATATAAACTCTTTAATCTTTCTCGAGCCAAAACCCTTTTTCTATTACTCACAATAAATGTATTTAAGATTAAGAAAAATATTTAAACACTTGATGGGTTTATTTTGTGACAATTTAGGCAATGTGTGGGTATGTCGGTGTTTTTTTTTGTGGACTGACAACTTGATTTTGTAGAGAAGGCTATTCTAGGAGAACATGAGTTTTTTTGTTCTCCGTTATTATATATCTAGAATGTCAGAAATGAGGAGAATCCGACAATAGAGTGATTTGGAGTTGGGATGAAACTTTTATTTTGAATTTGCACTCTATGCACATTTGTATGGATTTGGAAAATTGTCACAAGTCTGAGTGAAAGTGGTGGTTTCAAGATTAATAAATATTTTAATTAATCTAAAAATACATTTTTGTGAGTAAAAGAAAATCTTTCTCAACCAAAACCCTTAAAAGAGAGAATATCAAAAAATATAACCTTCCTAGAAAAAATTTTGCAAAAAAAGTTTCTCAACCAATTATTCACCCCCCCACACTTGATTTACATTGTCCTCAATGTAGAAGCCATAGGAACATAAAAACTTCAATCCCCCATAAAGTGTGTGTTTAGAGAAGAGTATGTCATATGAAATAACAAGAATGGGAACCTAATTTTGTGGGTCGGGAGGGGGGTGTCCAAATTGACCATAGTAGTGTTGGGTGAATTGCCCAAACCTTCGGTCAATGTGGTCCAAATGCTCTTCCATCCTTGTTTGACGGGTGCGGAGGTCCTCTTGGTTAGCTTCGTACACGTCCATCCGCGTATGCATACGGTCCATGGAGTCAACAATATAATCAATGCCCTGTGCCATAGTTCGTTGTGGCGGGGCTGCGGGTTGTGCGGCAGCTTCTCCCATCTCTTCGTCCCCATCATCGTCCTTGCAAACCCATGCACCTCCCACCTTCTTGAAGTGGAGGGACACCATAGTGCTTGGCCTCAAAATTTGGGCTTCGGTGGTGTACTCAACCTCTTCATTTCTAAGATCGATGCCAAAACTCCTAAAAATCATTGTGAGTAAAAGAGGATAAATAAAGTTTTTATCACCTCTTTTAGTTTTGACGACGCCCCTCATTTCTGTCATGATGAGAGGGGCCAACGGAATGCCCTCGATTTCTCCAAGCCCATTCATCATTTTGTGCATGAAATAGAGGTCCAACCGCCGAAGCACATGCGTGTCACTAGCTCTTGGCAAGATGTTGAAGCTCAAAAGGTATGCAATTAGTCTCTCTCGGGGTTCAAGAACACGGGCCTTAAGTTCTTCATCGAATCCATAGTTGTTCATGACATCAATCTCCTTGTAAGCAGGGTCGGTGAGCACCACTACAGAGTTCATTTCAACCGGATGACCGTCGTTGGGGACGTGAAGCAAGGTGCTCAATTGTTGCTTGCTAATGGTGATTTTTGTGCCTTTAACGGTGCTCACAATATTCCCAAACGGGTCCATTTTCCTCTCAATATTGGCATAGAACTCCCGTACAAGCGTCGGGTAGAATGCCCCAGTCAAAGTGAGCATGACGGCCCATCCCAATTTGTGAAAAGCGTCGGAGAGTCGATAGAGAGCTTCGATCTCCGGATGCACGGTCTTTTCAATCACAATTTTCCACTTCTTCCTTTGATCGTTCCAAGCCTCATTCTCCGGGGAGGTGAAACATGGTACGGATGAAGAGGAAGAAGTAGCATCATTTTGTCGTTTAGGAGCCATTTGACCTGCACAATTAGTTCAACATATACACATAACACCATTTGTTCATCAATTCAAGGTAAAATTTCAAAAATTTCTTCAATTTCCCCAAATTTCATGTTCATTCAAGAATTCTTGCAACAATCATGTTTAGAAGATTATCAACAACAATTCATATCAACATATATCTAAGCATCAATTATAAAAAAGAATTCATCAATGAACAAGAAATTCGAAATTAGGATTCTTGAGAAAATTTGCAAGAATTTCCCCTAATTTTGAACTTTAACCTCACAAGTTTGGACAAGAATCATGTTTATATATACCAAATGAACATAAGAGATCATCATTCAACATTTATAAGCATTCAATTTGCCAAGAATTGTAAAAGAGAAAAGATTTCAAAAATTAAGGGAATTTGAGTTTAAAGTCGAAATACCTTGAATTGATGAAGTAAAGTGATGATGAAGTTTTGAGGAGTGAGTCTTGGTGTTAATTCAATGCTCCTACGGGTGATTTACAGCTATGGGTGGCGGATTTGGGTGGTTTGGGATGATGGCCGATCGTTTAGCTCGTAAAATTTGGGGGTAAGGTTTGAAAACTGCTCTGTTTTTGGCGACCAGGTTTTTTTTAAACGGGACGACCGGCGCTAGATGTGTGATGACCGGTGCCGGTTATGCGTTTTTGATACGTCTCGAACTCTCTGTTTTGGACCGGGGCTGGTTGCCTCTAACCGGGACCGGTCGATCCATATTTGTTTTTTGAATTCAATTATAAATAAACATTAAAAAAAAGAAATTGTACATGTTTATTTATAATTGAAATTTTGATGTTGGGTTGCCTCCCAATTAGCGCTCAATTTAACATCGTAGGCCGGACGCAACGTACCTTTTATTCCTCCAAAGGGCAAACGGTGGTTGCCGAGGTGATATGATACTCCATGTATGGCTTAAGTCGGTGACCATTTACAAGAAATGGTGTTTGATCACCATTTTGAATCATCATTGACCCGTATGGTCGGACCTCGGTGATTGTGAATGGTCCCGACCATCGGGTTTTTAGCTTTTCAGGAAAAAGGCGAAGTCTAGAGTTGAAGAGTAGTACCTTTTGGCCGATGTGGAAGTCCCTCCGGTTGATGTTTTTGTCATGCCAAGCTTTTTCCCTTTCCTTGTAGATGCGGGAATTCTCATATGCATCCCTTCGGAGTTCTTCAAGTTCTGTCATTTGGAACATCCTTCTCTTCCTTGAGAGTGTAGGATCAAGATTTAGCTTGGAGAGTGCCCACTGTGCTTTGTGTTCAAGTTCCACGGGAAGATGGCATGACTTCCCATAAACAAGTCGGTATGGCGACATACCCAACGGTGTTTTGTAAGCCGCCCGGTATGCCCATAGTGCATCATCTAATTTTATGGCCCAATCTTTTCTAGAGGTGGTGACTGTTTTCTCTAGAATTGATTTAATCTCCCGGTTGGATACTTCAACTTGCCCATTGGTTTGTGGATGATAAGCTGCCCCGGTTCGGAAATTGCACCCATATTTCTTTAGCAAGCTAGAAAAATGGGCATTCTTGAAATGTGTGCCATTGTCACTTATGATGGTACGAGGGATACCGAACCGTGAAAAAATGTTTTTCTTCACAAATTCCCCCACACTTTTGCTGGTGTTGTCGGGTAGAGCTATTGCCTCCACCCACTTGGAGACGTAGTCCACTGAAGTCCATAGGATTTAGGAAAAGGTCCCATGAAGTCCAATCCCCATACATCAAAGAGTTCAACCACAAGGATCATATTTTGAGGCATTTCATTCCTTCGGCTAAGATTTCCGGTTCTTTGACATCGATCGCAAGCTTTCACACAACTCCTTGCATCTTTGAATAGTGTTGGCCAGAAGAAACCACATTGGAGGACCTTCGCTGCTGTCCGATCCGGACCATGGTGGCCACCACAAGGAAGGTTGTGGCAATAGTTCAAAACAGACATAATTTCCTCATCGGGGATGCATCTTCTAGCAATCCCGTCAGCACAATGCTTGAAAAGATATGGTTCATCCCAATAGTAATGCTTCACATCACTTAGTAATTTCTTCCTTTGATGGAAAGTGAGTGATGGAGGGAGAATTTCTTTTGCAAGAAAATTAATGAAATCGGTGAACCATGGCACTTGTACCTCTTTGATAGCCATGATTTGCTCATATGGGAAATCGTCTCTTATCTCCTCCTCCTTGTCATTTGGGGCGCCTTCAAGTCGTGAAAGATGATCCGCCACATGGTTTTCACTCCCTTTTTTGTCTTGGATTTCAAGGTCGAATTCTTGGACACTACAAAAAAAATGATTTATAGAGGCAACTCTTCGAGGCAAGTTATATTCCGTTGTCCCTAAAAGTATGTTTTAGCATCGTATAAGTCATGGTTGCCTCTAAAAACTATCATTTGAGACATCATATTCTACTTGCCTCTAAAAACTATCATTTGGGAGCAACCATGTTGTACTTGTCTCTAAAAACTATCATTTGGGAGCAACTTTTTATGTCTGCCTCCAAAAGTTTGACACAAAAGCATAACTGCCTCTAAAACATTTGCTTCTAAAAGTTTATTAAGGCAATAATACATTTGCGCCTCTAAAATATATATTTAACGTTAACTAAATTGTGGTGGTCTCTAAATGTGTGTATACATGTAATTGAATTTACATAATTAACTTAACATTTTCAAACATGTTTACAGACTTATAATTATTAATATATTTATAGAGTAAATTTGAATATTTTTGTTGGTCACCTTTGAATTCCCCTCAAATTAAAATTTCATTTTTTTTTATTTTTTCTAATTTTCACTAATAAGAAATAAAATATACCAATGGTCAAGGTTATACATTAATAAATGTGAGAATAGAAACATTGCAATTAAAAAAGAACAAAAGAAGTATTACTTTTGACATTTTTCCTACTCACTTTTTACAAATTTAGAAAGTATTATTTTTAACATTTCTGTTTAATATAAGGTGGAGTACCCTTTAATTTTAACGTGAAAATAGATTAAGAAGTCGTTTGGCAACACTGTTTTTCAGCTTATCAGCCAACTTTTTCACTAAACACGTAACTTTTGCTTTCGCGCGCTGAATTGTGTAATAAACAGAAAAAGTAAGGTCAAAGTAACTTTTCTAGCTGTATTGGCTGAAGTTATTGTAGATGGCCTTTTTATCTATTTTTACATACAATTTTTTCTTTATTTTATTAATAAATATATTTTAAAAATAATTATTTTCCTAAATCAGCAGAATCAACCAATACAGTCAATTCAACCAGAAATTTATAAATTTCAGCCGATTTTCGTGCTATCGAACAGGCAACATTTCAATTTGCTCCGAACTCTTTGAAATTTACTCCGCTGAGAATTAATTTTGCCAATCGCCAAATTCCCCTTAACCCTACCGTCCCTACGACCCTATGGGCGAGCGGCGAAGTGCGAAGCGAGAGGTGAGAGGCGCCAAGGGCGAGGTGTGAGCGGCGAGGCGTGAGCGGAGAGGGGCGAGCGGCGAGGGGCGAGCGGCGAGAAAGGGCGAGACTCAACAGAGGTTGATCGATCTTCTTGGCATTGAGTAGGTTGCTGGGCCAATCTCTGTTTTATCTTTCGAGCTTCATACTCTGCCTGTGATTTAATCTGCTACATAAGCTTGTTAAACAGGTTAGTATTCATCCTTAAATTTGTCATCTCTTTAGTATGAATGTTTTGTTAAATATCTAATTGTGCAATTTATTCAAGTCGACTTGAATTACTAGCGGAAGTACTGAATTATATCTGAATCATTAATTAGTTTCTACTTCGTGTTTTTCACGACTCAAGAATACACTTTTATGAATAATCATGGTAAAATTAGAATAAATCCTACACAGGGACTTTTGTCCCTGCAGGGACTCGTACCGGAAGTGTGCAAAACTACTGTGACTAATGCCTTTACGACGACGTTTGTTGCTCATGAGTGGCGCAGGGCATCCTACCGCGATGGAGTGCGCCGATAGGTATTGGGGCACGTAGTCTACTCTCCACACGGTTGCGAGCAGTGGCCGTACAACCTCAATCAACCATATACGATGCAGGGGAGCTCTTGAGTTGAACAATATCATACCAGGTTAGGGTTTTATTTCTTTCCCGACAATTCAAGATCTTTTAGTGATACGGGTGTTATCATTTCAAGCAAGCATCTGTCCTTCAATACATCTTCCCCTTTAATCTAGATTAGTTTCTGCTATTGATTTTGATTTTGATTGTGCCATTGGGTTGAGCGAATTCTTGTCAAAATTTCGGCCTAGAAAATCATTTTCCAGATTGTTATTAACGAATACATTAATATTCCGACTCTGGTCTTGTGAAAAAATGCACCGATCGCTCTGCTTGTAGCTGTGTTTGTAGCAGAAATCGGAACAATCGGCGCCGGTTATAGGGTGTCCGGCGCTGGTCTTGTGAAACAATGCACCGATCGCTCTGCGCCGGTTGGAAACAGGCCATTTTTGGGAAAAACTCCCAACGACCGGCGCCGGATATGTGATGACCGGCGCTGGTTCTTGCGCCCAAACCTGTACTTAGCTTCTTTTCTCTTTTGATGCCCAAAATTTATCCAGAAATGCCGCTTTTCGACCCCTTTTGACTTTTGACCCTATTTTTGCTGTTCCAAGCCATATTTCATGTTTCCGCTCATTCGGGAATATTTACCTGTTTTTGCTTCAGATTTTTGTACATATAATTATAATCACTTATGTAAAACATATGTAATTATTGTGCTTATCACCTTCGCCAGTTGCCTCTTTAGCTGGGCGAGGTTCTTGGCATCCATGTCTGGTCCTAAAAAAAAGGAAAACATACAAGTGTTAAATACTACTATAACAAGGAAATAAAGGAGAAGAGGGGAAAGAAAATCATAAATATAAAACAGAGAAAGCCCTCGGCAAATAACCTTCGGCACTTTGGTAGGCCCGATCGATCAGGGGATATCTCTCATCTTTCTCCCCCACCAGTCGAAATCGCCGAGAGCCAATGAGATAGAGTTCATCCAGATCGGTGGCATCTTTAATCAGCACATGTTTATCAGACCCCTCCGGCTTCTTGGACAATTTCCTTCCATTCTTCTCAAGGATGGCACCCTCCACCTTCGGATGTCACCGAAAGCTGTCACGAAGTGGGGCAGGGAAGGGGTTCTCCGCCAAACAGATATAGCAGAATTTATCCTTCCATCCCTTGTGGGACGAAAGCACATCGTCAAAGAGCCTAAACCCCGGAACCTGTTGCAAGTTGCCGAAACCTCCAGCATTTGAGTGACCCCTCGACATAGATTAAATGATAGAAAGAATTGGTCCAGAGTAGGAGGGACCCCCCAACACCAGCACATGGAAAGGAAGCCCGCGATATAGGAGTGGATGTTGGGAGTCAGTTGGCAGGGAGCCAGCTTCACAAACCTTAAATACTCCAACACAAAAGGGTGCAATGGAAACCGAAGCCCCAACTCCACCGAAAGGATGTGGACAACAAAGCAGCCCTCGGGCGCATGCAACAACACGTCATCCGACCCTGATTCCACTACCTATGCCGAAGGACCCACGAGGAATTGTGTGGCTTGGTACTCGGCGGCCGTCTCCCTCGTCTTCACATCCAGGGCCGCAGTGTTGAGGAAGGAATAACCCTCGGGGATACCCACCGGCTGCTCAGCATCGACGGCGGCCTGCTTCTTCTTCGGGGCTGCCTTCGTTTTCTTCTTTTTCTTGCCTGGAACCGCGCTGAGGGGTGTCAGGTTGAGGGGCCGAGAGCTCTCGGCCTCAGCATCGTTTCGAGGGGGTGGGAAATCGATGGTGACCTTCATCCTTTCCTTTTGTGCCTCCTCCTCAGCTACCTGGAAGGCAATGACCAGCTCCTCGTCTTCGCACACTTGCTCGAAGTCTTCGGCCTCCAATTCGATCCGAAGGCTTTTTTGTACCTCCTCAGCTACTGCGAGATCATTGTTGGCCGAGAGATTTTCGCTTGAGGACTCCACCTCAGATAGGCTCTCGACGGCTACCGAGGCCTCCCTCGAGATGTCTTGGGAATCGCTTTGCGAAGACATTTTAAAATACTAGAGGCCGAAGGGTTTCAAAAGAGGAAGATTCTAAAACAGAGGGCTTCCTATAGAGCTCTAAACACTTAATCTAAGGCCGCGAAGCAAAACTTACTAGAAGGGCGAAGAGCGGGTGAAGAACTGTCCTTGGAAGCTGAGTTTGATCGAAGGAAACGGTTTGTCTCTCTAGAAGATTTGCCAGAGCTTCGCTACAACGAGAATGTGTAAAGGAAAATGAAGTCACGACTTGGGGAATTTATAGCCTCCCCACTCCGGGCTTGGGCCGAAAATCGGGCCCATGATGGCAAAAACCATCATTACAAACCGCTGCCTCAACCAACCGGTGATGCCCGCCTGGGACAGTCAACGGGAACACGCCACGTGGACCCCACCTACAACGGTCATATCTCCAACGGCTATATCCCAATGGCTATACTTCCAACGGACACCTCACAACGATGCCTTCAGCTGGAACCCTTCGGGAAAAAACAACAAGCATAGTCAACCCTCAGTACAAAATCGGTGAACTCCTCGGTAACCCTTGGCCCCCAGTGTGAAATCAGAGAACCCCTCGGGAACCCCTGGCCCCCAGTGTAAAATAAGGGAACCCCTCTCGGCAACCCTTAGTCCCCAGTGTGAGATCGGGGAACCCCTCGGGAACCCTTAGCCCTCAACATATTGACAAACAGGGAACCCCCCTCGGCAACACAAGGACAATCACTGACATTCATCACCTCTGCATCCCCGGAACATGCACCCATGCTCCTCAACTACGGACATCTTCACGGGAATGTTCCCGGCAGTTATCCCCTCGGGTCATCACAAATAGCCTTCACCTAATCAACAAAGAAGCCCTCAGATCGAAGAGCCACCTTTTTTTATTCATCATTGGGGAAATTCGGTGCACTCTTTTTTCCTCATTAGGATTTTTTCCCACAGGGTTTTTCCTAATGAGGGTTTTTAACGAGGCATCCCCCCAAAATGAAACGAAAAGCGTCAGTCCTCGGTCCTAAACTGAAGGCAGACACTGTTCTACTCCTTTTCACCACATTGCATGTGCCTTAAGGAGTGGAGGACTGGGGAACCCCTTCGGGAAAATCACAAAATGTTAAAAGTTCTCCCAGAGCATCAACATCCTTCAGTCCCGAAATGTGGAGGACTGAGGGACTGCCCTCGGTAAAACAGGCAACACAAACCTCTCACGACTCTACAAACAGCAACGAAACAAACACCAACATCAGAGGACAAACACATATACTCCTTTTCCCTCAAGTACCTTTCCACAAAAGGAGTGAGGGACTCCTGATGGAGTATATGGTCCAGGGACCCCCGACCCACATACTTCCACAACTGCAATCAGGCCCAACAGGCCCAAACGGGCCAAGCCTAACAAAATGAAGCTTTAAGCAGCCCATAACATGCAAGGGGGTGCCTTCGGCCACATGACCGAAGGCTACCGTTGGCATAATTGAACCCATAAACATCACAGGAGAACAAGGCTGAAAACCAAGCCTTCGGCACCTACAGCCCTCAACACATAGAGGCCCCCAGCCCATGGATCCTTCGGCACAGTAGGTATAGCCGAAGGCGTCTTTCTTGATAGAATCTCCTCTCCACATGCGCTGGATCACCGAACCAAGTACAAACGTCGCATCCAACCACTGCATTTAATGCGGCTACATGCAAATGCCAGTGTCACCCCGATTGAGGTGTCCCCTCGACCGTTAGATTGTTGACACATGTACCCTCATCGCATTTATTGCTGTTATAAATAGCAGCCCATTTCCCCATTGTAAAACACGCTGAATTCATATCGAATATACACTCTCTCTCTTACTTATTTGCTCTGACTTCTCTCTAGTTATTCTCTGCAATAACCCCTCGAATAAGATACCCTCCGGGTACACTATCCATCATGCGAGTTTCTCAAACATTGTTGGCATCGGAGATGTGCACATTCAAACGAGTATTGGCTGCACACTTGTGTTGAAAGATGTTCGGCATGTTCCAGATCTGGGATTGAATCTTATCTCAGGAGTTGCTCTTGATCGTCATGGGTATGAAAGCCAGTTCAAAGGAGGTACGTGGAAACTATCTAAAGGCTCTATGATTATTGCAAGAGGTCATATTTGTGGTACCCTTTACAAAACCCATGCAAAGTTATGTCGTTCAAGTCTCAATGTTGTTCAAGGAGAGACATCACCAAATTTGTGGCACCGGAGGTTAGGCCACATGATCGTGAAAGGACTAAAAACTCTTGCAAAGAAGGAAGCAATCTGTATTGATAAAGATGTTGCTCTGGATCCCTACGAGCACTATCTATTTGGGAAACAGCATCGAGTTTCTTTCAGTTCCACTAGAAAGAATCATTCTGAAATACCCAGTCTTGTTCACTCTGATGTGTGTGAACTCATTGAAGAGGAGTCACTTTGAGGCATCAGATATTTTGCGACATTCATTGATGATGCATCGCGAAAGGTATGGTCTTACTGTCTCAAAACTAAGGATCAATTATTCGATTGCTTTAAAATATTTCATACGATGGTAGAAAGAGAGACATGAAAGAAGCTGAAGTGCCTTCGTTCTGACAATGGAGGTGAGCACACTTCCCGAGAGTTCTCAGCATATTGTGCTGAACATGGAATCAGGCCTGAGAAGTCGGCGACACGGACCCCACAACATAACGGTGTAGCCAAAAGAATGAATCACACTATTGTGGAGAAAGTTCGGTGCATGCTTAGTATGGCTAAACTACCGAAGACATTTTGGTGTGAAGCTGTGTTGACAGCTTGCTATCTTATAAATAGGTCACCCTCAGTTCCCTTAAACTTTGAAGTT
This sequence comes from Cuscuta europaea, assembly GCA_945859875.1. NCBI lineage: Eukaryota > Viridiplantae > Streptophyta > Magnoliopsida > Solanales > Convolvulaceae > Cuscuta > Cuscuta europaea. The sequence goes on from CAMAPE010000014.1 coordinate 896,716, forward strand.
CCTTAGAAGAGATGGTCAGGAAAAGACATTTCTTACTCTCACTTGAAAGTGTTCGGGTGCAAGGCATTTGCACATGTGTGCAAGGAGTTCAGGCAAAAACTTGATCTTAAGTCGAACTCATGCATCTTCATCGGCTATGGAGATCAAGAATTTGGATGCCGGTTGTGAGATCCTGAAATGAAAAAAGTCATTCGAAGCAGATGTGATGTTTCATGAATCCCAATTTCATGAGTTTACTCCAACGCACAACAAACAACATATCTCTCATGCCCCTGAAGACATTCCTGTAGCATTACATGTTCCTCTCAACAACGAGGAAGTGAATGATAATACTCACCAAGTAAATGATGGCTCAGTAGATGTTGATGATGTTCAAGATGAAGAAGTTCCTGAACAGGGGGAGCCTTCACAAGAAGGCCTTACCGACAACACTCAACTTCGACGTTCTACGCGAGGTACAGTTCCACAAAGAAGGTACCCGACATCTGAATGGATCCTTCTTACCAGCGAGGGGAGCCAGAGAGTTTTCGAGAAGCTCAATCTCATCAAGACAAGTCAAATTAGTGGGAAGCCATGGGGGATGAGATGAAATCCTTACAGAAGAACCAAACTTATGACTTGGTGCCACTTCCCAAAGGAAAGAAAGCCTTGAAAAATAAATGGGGTTTTAAGGTGAAGAAAGATGTCAAGGGTAATATTGTAAAACATAAGGCAAGACTCGTGGTCAAAGGATTCCAACAAAAACGGGGAGTTGACTTTAATGAGATTTTTTGCCGGTTGTGAAGATGATGTCGATCGGAGTTGTACTCGGGTTGGTTGCCAGTCCAAATCTTGAACTTGAACAGATGGATGTGAAAACCGCATTTCTCCATGGTGATCTGAAAGAAGAAATATACATGGAGCAACCCGAAGGTTTCCAAGTTCCAAAGAAAGAACATCTTGTTTCAGGTTAAAGAAGAACCTCTATGGCCTCAACCAAGCCCTGAGGCAATGGTACAAGAAGTTCGACTCATTCATGATGAAGCACCAATACAGGAGAGCAGTTGTAGACCACTGCGTGTACCTGAAGAAGTTCACAGGTGGAAAATTTATCATCCTTTTTCTCTATGTGGATGATATGCTGATAGTAAGCCAAAATGTGACCCTCATCAACAACATGAAACAAGATTTGTCTAAGTTTTTTGACATGAAAGACTTAGGCCCGGTGCAACAAGTTTTGGGCATGAAAATTGTTCGTGATCAGAAGGCAAGGAAGTTGTTCTTATCACAAGAGGAGTATGTTGAACGAGTGATCAACAGGTTCAACATGGACAGTGCCAAGCCTGTAGGCACTCCAGTAGCCAATCACTTCAAGTTGATTAAGGAAAGTTGTCCTTCTTCTGAGAAAGAAAAAGAGATGATGAAAGCAGTGCCCTACTCTTCAGCAATAGGAAGTTTGATGTATGCAATGGAAGTTTGATGTAAGCAGGTACTTGTCAAATCCAGGAAGTGAACATTGGGAAGCTGTCAAATGGATACTCAGGTATCTAAAGGGTACATAAAAGTTATGTTTGTGCTACGGGGGAGCGAAACCAATCTTGGAAGGCTATACAGATGCTGATATGGCTGGAGATCTTGATAGTAGAAAATCTACTTCAAGTTACGTATTCACACGAGCAGGGGAGCCGTCTCATGGCAGTCCAAGTTGCAGAGGTGTGTAGCATTGTCTACGACAGAAGCTGAATACATTGTCGCAACTGAAGCTGGGAAGGAGCTCAAGTGGCCGAAACGTTTTCTCCTAGAGTTGGGCTTTCCTCAAGAGGAGTACATCATTCATTGTGATAGTCAGAGTGCTATGGATCTTAGAAAGAATTCGATGTATCATTCACGCACAAAACATATCGATGTTCGATATCACTGGCTTAGAGAAGCAATTGACTAAGATGAACTAAAGCTCTCCAAGATACAAAAAAAACAGTAATGCGACAGACATGCTAACTAAAGTGGTACCACACGAGAACCACATGCTATGTACAAGCATCATTGGAATGAGAGAATTACAGAAGAAGCTGGAGGGGAAGATTTGTAGACTTCCAGCTCCTATCAAGCCCACTCCATCCTCCATACCTCCATGGAGTGGTGCTCCATCCCCTAGCCATTATTAAGAAGCATGGAGAGGCATGGGCTACAATATGGACAACAATGAATGTCTCCAGCCCTGCCTATAAATAGGAAGCTCTTTCATTGATCAAAAGCATAAAAAAAATTCGGAGAGAAAAGTAGTGAGAGTGATACACATATAGTGAGTGTATGAAAGGGTTGATTTTTTGTAATTGTTGAGTGAGAGAGTTGCTCCTCCTATTGTAAGTCTGTTTTGGTTATGAATAGAAGAATTTTCCAATCCTAACATGTAGTACTTATTAGTGCATATGGGTTTGCTAGAATTTAGCTTTTATTTTATTTGTGTATATGTGTGTGTGTGTCGGTCCAACGAGCTAGTTACGTTCATGCATCTTATATTTTATTTCAGTTTAGTTTGCTAAAGTAATCACAATAACTTTCTGCATATAGATAATAAAATATTAGCTAATACATACATGCATTTGAGAAGTACATACCCACGTAATATATTAGTGAGTGCCAGTTATAAATGTACTACATATATTTTATTACTCTTACGTAAACATGTTTTTAGTTATGCATGTACACTTACGGGGCATAAATATATGCATTTACATATTACTACGGTACTACCGTATATATTTTAAATTATTCTTTAGTGTATATATATAGGTAAACTAAAACACGTTTATTAAATATATATATACTACGGATATAAAGTATACATGTGTATATATTTTATTTCTTGGACTAACAAATACATACACTAAACACATAAGATGTATATAAGCTATCTAACATCAAATATCTCAGTATCCCACATAACCCACTTGGAAACGGGGACGACGACCGGACAGAAACATATTATTATGCATTATAACAGTAACTAAATAGGCAGAAAACGTACTAACCTTCCTGGTGAAACTTATCAAAAATAGTAGACTAGGTTTCTATCTACACGCACGGCTAACCGTCCTTGTTCTTTTAATAACGTAGCTAACCGTTATATTTTATTGGCTGAGGAAAACTATACGGAAAGAGGATTAAGGTGGAATATTTATAGTGGGTATCTTGAGACCTTCACCACCGATATCATTTCTGTTGCAGATTCATACTGCCAGATGGAGTACTTCATGCATATGAGGACACTCTTTGCCATTGTTCGTATTATTAAGATTTATCCTATGGAGACCAAGTGGCTTATGACATGGATAGTAACTTGCTGCATCACCATATTTTGAGATACTAGTTCATCGGACAACTAATCAAATTTTATTTTGATTCCATGAGACTTTATCCTAAATTGAAGTAAATAACGGAAGTAATATTTTTTTACCCCTTTTGACTTAATTAAATTTTCCCTTTTGACTCGGTTAATTGAAATATATTTTAGATTGTTAAAATTTTGCCCATATTTTATTTATTAGTATTAATGAGGAAGTATAATTATATTTCAATTTTAGCTAGACTGGTTTTCAGGGCGTTACATTTCTCTCCTCCTTAAAAAAAAATCGTCCACAAAATTACCTTAGCCAATGTTGTTGAATAGATGTGGATACCGAGCTAGCATAACTTCTTATGTTTCCCATGTTGCTTCTTCTGTGGTGTGATTTCTCCAGAGGACTTTGACTAAAGAAACAATTTTATTACTTAACACTTTTAGATCTCTAGCGATTATCTGCACCGGTTCCTCTTCATATGTCAAATCTTATCAATCTTCGCATTTCCGGGTGTTAGTACATGTGAAGGATCTAATTTGTATCTTCTTAGCATAGACACATGAAATACATCATGCATTTAACTTGGTTCTGATGGTAATGCTAGTCAATAGGCTATTGGACCAATACGTTCTCTGATTTCGTAAGGCCCAATAAACCTTGAACTCAACTTTCCCTTTTTACCAAAGTGTAGAACCTTTATCCAAGGAGACACTTTTAGGATCTGCAAGATCATACTCGATATCACGACGCTTGAGTTCTGCATATGACTTCTTTGTAACACTTGAGATTTAATTTAAATGGATTAATAGTACTACTCATACCAACAGAGGTGCATCTCCTTTTAAGGAAGCTCATCATCCAAGAACTCCAAAGTTAAGCGTGCTTGTATGGGAGTAGTCTTGGGATGGGTGACCCCCTGGGAAGTTTCTCAGGGCACACATGAGTGAGGACAAAGTGCGCGGTAAAGGCTCGTGGTGGTTTGTGAGGACAATACTAGAAGTCTGGAGTAACTACCTCGGGTCCTGCGGGGCCGGGGTGTTACAGGTGGTATCAGAGCAACCCTGTAACAGTGTGCTGACCCGTTGGATATCGGGCGGGGCACTTAGCAGGGGAGGATTCTGGGATTTGATTGAAATTTGAGATTGATCTATGGGCGCAACGAGGACGTTGCGATCTTAAGTGGGGGTGATTGTAACACTTGAGATTTAATTTAAATGGATTAATAGTTTACTCATACCAACAGAGGTGCATCTCCTTTTAAGGGAGCTCATCATCCAAGAACTCCAAAGTTAAGCATGCTTGCATGGGAGTAGTCTTGGGATGGGTGACCCACTGGGAAGTTTCTCAGGGCGCGCATGAGTGAGGACAAAATGCGCGGTAAAGGCTCGTGGTGGTTTGTGATGACAATACTAGAAGTCTGGAGTAACTACCTCGGGTCCTGCGGGGCTGGGGTGTTACACTTCTATCTATCAGATGTTGTTTTCAAACGTTCTTGAATCAATTTGATCTTTTCCTCTGTTTCTTGAATCATATCTGGCCCAATGATTTTTCTCGCTTAGCTGTGTCCAACAGACTGGAGGCCTACACTTACGACCATAGAGAGCTTCATATGGTGCCATTTGGATAGTAGCTTGATAGTTGTTGTTGTAAGCGAACTCCATAAGAGGTAGATATTTCTCCCAACTTCCTATGAATTCAGTAACACATCCTCGCATCATATCTTCAAGAATTCGAATAACTCTTTCAGATTGCCCATCTGTTTGAGGATGAAAAGTTGTGCTAAAATTTAGTTTTGTTCCAAGTGCCTTCTATAAGCTTCCCCAGAACTGAGAAATGAATCTTGGATCTCTATCAGATATGGACAGTGGTATCCCATGCAATCAGACTAGTTCTTGAATGTACAGTTCGGCCAACTTATTTAAGGAAAATCCCTTCTAATGGGTATGAAATGAGCAGATTTAGTAAGTCGTGCGGTCCACAATTCCCTAAATCGAGTCATTCTTCTTTGGGGCCAATGGTAATCTTGTCACAAAGTCCATGGTTATGCGATCCCATTTCCATTCTGGTATAATGACGGGTTGTAATAATCCAGATGGAACTCGATGTTCGGCTTTAACCTGTTGATAAGTAAGACACTTAGAAGTATATTCGGTGATGTCACGCTTCATACCAGACCACCAATATAGGTCCTTCAAATCTTTAATCATTTTATTGATGCCTGGATGCATAGAATATATGTTTCATGTGCCTCACGAAGAATTCTTTGTTTAATCTCTCCAATCGGAACAACTAAACGTTCTTGAAAGTACAATCCACCATTACCTTGTTTAGTGAAATCTGGTCGCTCCCCCTTAGAAATTGAATGTGCTATTTCAAGACATTGATCATCAGACTTTTGAGTTGCTATGATTTCCTCTTGAAGTGAAGGTTTGAGATGTAATTCAGCTAGAGTTTTCCGGCTTAACGCATCTGCCACGACGTTTACTTTTCTCGGGTGATAATCAATTGCGCAATCATAATCTTTGATTAACTCTAACTAGCGTATTTGCCTCAAATTTAACTCTTTTTGAGTAGGAAGATATTTAAGACTTTTGTGGTTGGTAAGATATAACATTTTTCTCCATAAAGATAATGTCGCCAGATCTTTAGAGCGAAGACCATGGCTGTTAGCTCCATATCGTGTGTAGGATAGTTCTTTTCGTGCTCCTTAAGTTGTCTTGAGGCATATGCGATTACCTTTCCTTTTTGCATTAGTACACACCTCAATCCATTATGGGAGGCATCACTTTATACGGTGAAATCTTAACCGGATACAGGTTGAACAAGTAGTGGAGCTTCAGTGAGAACCTTCTTACTTTATCAAAACTTTCTTGACAAGATGGTGTCCATTCAAAACGTGTGTTCTTCTTCAGGACTTTATGGAGAGGTAAAACTATCAAAGAAAAGCCTTTAACAAAACGACGATAGTAATCAGCTAATCCCTGAAAATTTCGAACCTCTGACACGTTTCAAGGCAGTTTCTAGTTTGTAATGGCTTGTAATTTAGTGGGATCCACGCTTATGCCATCTGCTGAAATGACATGACCCAAGAAAGTTTCTTTATCAAGCCAAAAATCACACTTTGAAAATTTGGCATAGAGTTTGTATTTTCTTAATGTCTCTAGCGTGATCTTGAGATGTTCTTTGTGCTCCTCCTCAGATTTCGAGTATACCAAGACGTCATCAATGAAGACGACAACAAACTGGTCAAGGAATGGTTTGAAAACCCTATTCATCAAGTCCATAAAAGTGGCTGGAGCATTAGTTAGCCCAAAAGGCATGACAAAAAATTCATAGTGACCGTATCTGGTTCTAAATGCAGTTTTGGGTACATCTTCCCTCTTGATAGGTAACTAATGATATCCCGATCGAAGATCAATCTTTGAAAACAACCATGCTCCTCTTAGTTGATAAAAAAGATCCTCAATTCTCAACAACGGGTAAAAAATTTTAACTGTCAATTTGTTCAGTTGTCGATAATCAATGCAGAGTCTCATAGATTCATCCTTTTTCTTCACAAATAGCACTGGTGCACCCCATAGAGACACACTAGGTTGGATGAATCCCTTATCTAAGATATCTTGAAATTGTGCCTTTAACTCTTTCATCTCGACAGTAGCCATTCGATATGGAGTTGCTGAAATGGGTGTTGTACCAGGTACCAAATCAATGATAAATTCCACTTCTCGAGATGGTGGTAGTCTCGGTAACTCTTCAGGGGAGACATCTGGGAAATCTCGAACGATAGGGATATCATTTAATGTTGGAGCTTCTTTCTGCGCGTCTCAAACATAGGCTAGGTATGCTTGACATTTCTTATGCATCAGCCTTTTCACATGCATCATATAAATAAGTTGATGAGGTTTTTTGAAATAATTCTCCAAGAACAAGAATAGTATCACCCTTCTCAGTTTGAAGTAGTAATGTTTTGTCTTGGCAATTCACCACAGCTTTATGCTTATAAAGCCAATCCATACAAAGAACTACATCAAATTCTCGATATGGTAATTCAATAAGATCTGCTTTGAATTGTTTCCCTTGAACCTCTAAAGGGCATTATCGATATACTTGATTAACGATGATACTTTTCCCCAAAGGTGTGGATACCTCCATATGGAAATCTAGATGTTCGTTTGGATGTTTATTTAAACAAGATGGGCGGACACATATATAGGAATGTGTACAACCGGGATCAATTAAGGCAGATATATCAGTGTTGAAAAGGGTGAACATACCAATAATGACGTCATTCTCCAGTTGCTCTTCTCTAGCTTGCATGGCATAAGTCCGAGCCTGAGGACGACCTTGTGTAGGCCTATTTACCGTTTCAGAGTGTCTTCTAGCATTGCCCTGGGTACGAGTTTGTTGACTCCTTTGCAGGGGCTGAGTAGGGCGACGTTGGATGAGATGCTTCCTTAATTCGAGACCGATGACTCTGGTATTTTCCCTTTCCACTATCATGTCTCTTCTCCATCGAGTTCTTGGTCGGTGTTGAGTGTGAAAATGTTCCCCTACTCGTCTTTCTTCTACGCCACCCTTCGAAACTTTGAGCGGCGTCAACAAGTTGTGTGAGGCTTGGGTGGCGTAAGGTAACCAATCCTCCAACGATTTCTTCGTTAAGCCCATACTCAAACTTCCGACACTTTTCGGCTTCTTCTTATACCATATCTTGACTGTACTTACTTAGTAGAAGGAATTCATATGCATACTCTGCCACTGTCATGGATCCTTGTGTCAGATCCATAAATTGTCATTTTCGTTCTTCTTGGTACCAGGCTGGGAGAATTGATCTATAAAGCATGCTTGAAAATAGTCCCACGTCACGGGTCTCGGTAGATCAGGTATGAGAAGTACCGATTTCCACCAATCGTAAGCTCCATGTTAGATTTCATTATATTCGAGATATAGTTGAAAAGGGAATTATAAAGTTAGAGAAAAATGCTTCAGAATTTAATCTTGCGGACATGGGTACTAAATGTTTACCTGCTGAAAAATTTGTTTCATGTCAGAAGATTTTAAATTTTGATTTTGGTTGATTTTTTTGTGTTGCATCAATTTACTATTAACTTACCTAGTGTTTCTTAATAGTTTGATGTTGGTTTCCCTTTGAACTCGAGGACCCATTGGTAGAGTTCAGTCCTTTATGGACTTTGCATGCTTGGTGTGTTGTCCCTTTGTGATTCGGAAAATACATTGTTTATTCTCCCATATTACTTGTATCGTCTTTGCGACAACACTTGCAATAATTCGGCAATGATGAGTCTGTGGTTCCACAAATTGCCACAGTTCACTACGATGGGCCAAAGGTGGAGATCGTTAATATATTATGGGTCCAAATAGCCTTTACATATTAATAATTGTTGACATCCTATTTAGCAACCGAGTACTCTTACTCGAGTTACCAAGTTTGATTTGTACAAGGTCTGTTTCTCCCATTTGAATTTGAACTTTGCTATTATTGAATAAATAAATGAAGTTTGTGATTGTGTTGTCCCTTGCATATCTATTCGCTCAACCCTTTGGGCTAATAAGCCAAATCATCACTCTGTATTATGAGGACTGTCCTCCACCCGCCTGCATGTGATATTGTTTCAACTGACAACAACTTCTTCCTTTAGCCGTGTATATCAATTATCTTTGTGAAGCATTTTCAAGAGTGCGTAAGAACTCATCTTCTTTGTGAAGCTGAGTGAGAGAGTGAATGAGGTAGAATATGTTGTTGTCCCCTTAGTCTAGTTGTGCACAAGAAAGACAATCGGAAACCGACCTCTGACATACTTGAGCCGAATTTGGTCGATGAAAACCGATCCATAACACGAAGAAGGGTGAAAGATTTTTTTATGTAGTTTGGTTGAATCGGAATTGAAATCAAGTACGAATAGATTTAAAGATATTGGAGAAAATTAAATCTGAAATTAAGTAATTTGGTTGAATAGGAATTATAAAAATAATGTGAATGATAATGGAGAAACTTAATTGAATCGGAAATTAGGTATTTTGGTTGAATAGGAATTGAAGTTATAAATCAAAATCTAACCTAATATCATTGAAGTATGAAGGATGCGACTTAGCACATGGCAGAACCGGCCGAGGTACACTCGATCTATCAGTTGGTACAAATAGATCGATCGTAATCACTTTGCATACAGTGTTTATGTTGAAGAGAGTCGACACCTTCGGTAATGTCATGAAGGCTTGATACACGACGACTGTCAAAATAGAATGGTGCAAAACCAACTGGGGTACACTCGGTCAATCGATATCACTTTGCATACAATGTTTATGTTGAATAGAGCTCACACCTTAGATAATATCATGAAGGCTTTATATACATGACGACCGGCGAAATTGGACGATGCGAGAGAAATGGGTGAGAAGACAGAGTTGTGTGGAGAAGGAAATGGTAATGGAGGAATCAGGTGAAGAAGAAATGGTGAATGAAGACTGAAGATTGATCTGAGCGGATGATTGAGATGTAGTTTGTGTGTAGACGGGAATACTGTTCATCAAACAGTAAAAAGCTTTTCATTAAGCAGTAAAAAGTTGTATTGTTGTTGTTGGGTTAATGGCCCAATGGGGATTGGCCCATAAACCACGTACTCAATGGGGATGAACGTCCCCAGAAGGCCAAAAGCAGTGGGATACCCCTCCCCATCATCAAGAGGGCATACGTAGCCAAAGGCAGGTGCCTTGGTCCAAGTACAGAACGGGACGTACGTCCCCAGAAGCAACACCAAGGCTAAGGGGACGTACGTATCCTAGCGTCAGCAGGTACCTTGGCCCAGGAGCAACACCAAGGCTAAGGGGACGTACGTATCCTAGCGTCAGCAGGTACCTTGGCCCAGTTGCAGCATGGAACGCACGTCTCGCAGGACTTTGGACCCAGTAGGAAACAGGAGGCAAGTGCAAGGGGACAAACGTCCCCACCCCTTGGAGGGAAACCAAGATCCTGGTGGGAAGCGCATTTAATGCAGAAGATTTGGTGGTTGGGATTGAGCCGTCCACAGCCAGCCACGTCAACACATCCAACCACCCATTGGCAATATAAATAGAGGCATTTATTTCACTGTGGGGGGACTAAGCACTCTAATAGTATAACATTGTAACAACTCGTAGCATAGGCTAGGGACGAACGGCCCCAGGCCTTTGTACCGAAATTAATGTACTAAACTCTTTATTAGGCCTTTCCTTTCTTGTTTCTTCATCTTTTCTTCTTACTCTTGCATTCGAAACCCTTAGGACACGTGTTGGTCCTACAAGTTGAAGGAATAAACCTCAACATTGGCGCCGTCTGTGGGAAAATGATCAAAAGGTCTTCCAAAACTAGGCTCTCAGCTAAAAACCACCTCTGAAAATAGTTAAGACAAGTAAGATGACAAGAAACAACGAGAGGAACCTCCAGTAGCTGCCCGAATGGCTGACCCACAGCAGGGGAGCCGCAACCGGGCGGCAGGGACCCACTCTAGCAATTCGTTTTCTCGCAGGGACTTCGGGGTGCTCACTGATATGATCCCCAATGAGGTCCGACGGGATCCGTACATCCTGCGGGAAATGGCAAACATTATTAAACATCTGGTGGATGACCGAGAGGCAGAACCGAAGTATTCCACAAACACGGAACGTACACCGTTTTCCCCTCTTCGTTCCATGCAGATGCTCGGCTAACGTACGAGTGAATATGCAGATTATCGCTCCTTGGCCCATAGGCGAATCATCAGGGACGCACGGTCCCAGGATATGGCGGCGAATACCGGACGCTGGTTCTTCAGGAGAACACAACAAAATGCGGTCCGGGACCGCACCCTTGTGATGCCCCGCAATGATCATGCGGTCAGGGAACAGACCCCCATGGTCAGTGGCATGGGACAGGGGGGCCGCATCACCAACAGGCAGCATGGCTCCGACGCCGTGCGTGCCCAGGATGCCTTGGCACTGGTGACCCCCGCGGCCGCAGCTACTGACCCACGAGACGCGATGCTCATGGATCTCAAAGGCAGATCAACGAGCTCAACCGGCGGGCGGAAACTGAGCCAGCTCAGCCCGGGATTGCTCTATTGTTGGGAATATTTTATGGTGTCCAATCAAATTAAATATCTTTGTATTTGTGTAGTTATTAATTAAATGTGTAATATGGGCCACAAATGTATACCAACCCAATAGCTTCTTTGTAATCCATAAGTTAGCCAACTTTTCCTATAAAAGGAAGCTAACTCATGGAAAACCTAAGGTTTCAAGGCTTCGAGAGCAATAGAGGCGGGATAGAGAGATTAGGTTTTACGATGCTCTCCTTCTCGAGGGAGAGTAGCGGCCTGTATACGGTATACCATATTTGTTTATTATTCTCGATATCTTTCTATCTTCTTCTTCTTCACTGTTATGATTGTTTGATTGTTAGAAACTGGGATTAACATGTACATTGCTCTCCTTCTCGAGGGAGAGCAGCGGCCTGTACACGGTATACCAGATTCGTTTATCATTCTCGATATCTTTCTATCTACTTCTTCTTCACTGTTACGATTGTTTGATTGTTAAAAACTAGGATTAACACCTATCCTCTCCCTTCTCTGCCAGAATCATGGCAGCGGAGATGCCAAGGGGCATTCGGTCGTCCGGTGCCCTAACTTATAATGGGGCTAGGGACCCAAAATCCCACCTACTTTCATTCAAAGGAGAACTTTCCATGTTGGGAGCCTCCGATGAGGTCATCTGCAGGCTGTTTTTCAGCACCCTCAGAGGGTCGGTGCATGAATGGTTCGGGCAGATCAGGCCCAGATCCATTGATAGCTTTGAACAGCTCTTCGAACAGTTCATGGCGCAGTTCATCTCTAGCTCCACGCCGAAGAGGCACTTCAGCTGGTTGATGAGTGTCCGCCAAGGGAAGGAGGAAACCCTATCCACCTTCCTCACATTGTGGAGGGATGAAACCCTGAAGGTCGAGGACCTCACGGAGAGCACGGCCATCACCCTCTTCACCAATGCACTTGCGACCAGGGATCTTTACTTGGAATTGAAGAGGAACACCGGGAGCAGTTATGCCGAGCTACTAGCCAGGGCACAGAGATATGCGGCGGTCGAAGAGGAGATCGCCCAGAGAGATGGGGTGGCCGCCCCTACAGCCCGGAAGATAGCAGACCAACTGGGGACGATGCCGGCAGAAGCCCCGGCGATGAAAAAGAAGAAGATGAGTGGTGGCTACGCCCCTTGGGGGACCTAGGGTCCTTCATCCAGCGACCGACGGGAGTTTTCCGGACTTATTCCATTGGCATTCACGGTGAGCCAAATCTTTAAGGCCATCAAGGATGAAGGGATGCTCGAAGAGCCGCCTGTCGCTAGAGGCCCGATGGGTAAGAACCTCAATGCCTACTACGAATACCATCGCACAGAAGGGCACAACACGGATCACTGCAACAGCATGAGGATGGCCATTGACGGACTTATGCGGAGGGGCTACCTCCCAGAGTTCGCAAGGGGACCGACCCCTCAGATCCAGAAACAGCTGAACCAGGAACTATTCACGTGGCGCAGGGACGATTGGCTGGAGGCAGAGGCCAGAGACGTCGATTATCGCCATGTCGATAGACGCCCGGAGGGATTCCTCGGGTCGAACGGCCACAAAAAGAAATTGGAGATTGAATAATCTTCGGGGGTGCAGAGTTTACGCTCGTCGAACGCTTTTGCTCCACAACATGGACAAACATGCTACTGGCATGCGGAACGTAGTGCAGCTAAAGAAATCCTATTAGTGACACCATTTCGCTAAATTCCTTTCTCCCAAAAAAACGGGGGAAGAGGGAGACATAACTCCCGAGGTCAGGAAATCCCAAGAGGATAAACCTGTTCTCCATCCAAGAACACTAACCAATGCGGTAAAACTGCCGGTGCGGTGGGAAGGTGGACGAACGTCCCAAGAGGACAACTGTTCTCCATCCAGGAACACTAACCAGTGCGGTAAAAATGCCGGTGTGGTGGGAAGGTGGACGAACGTCCCAAGAGGACAAATGTTCTCCATCCAAGAACACTAACCAGTGCGGTAAAACTGTTGGTGCGATGGGAAGGTGGACGAACGTCCCAAGAGGACAACTGTTCTCCATCCAAGAACACTAAACAGTGCGGTAAAACTGCTGGTACGGTGGGAAGGTGGACGAACGTCCCAAGAGGACAAATGTTCTCCATCCAAGAACACTAACCAGTGCGGTAAAACTGCTGGTGCGGTGGAAAGGTGGATGAACGTCCCAAGAGGACAACTGTTCTCCATCCAAGAACACTAACCAGTGCGGTAAAACTGCCAGTGCGGTAGGAAGGTGGATAAACGTCCCAAGAGGACAAATGTTCTCCATCCAAGAACACTAACCAGTGCGGTAAAACTACCAGTGCGGTGGGAAGGTGGATGAACGTCCCAAGAGGACAACTGTTCTCCATCCAAGAACACTAACCAGTGCGGTAAAACTGCCGGTGCGGTGGGAAGGTGGACGAACGTCCCAAGAGGACAAATGTTCTCCATCCAAGAACACTAACCAGTGCGGTGAAAAGCAGCCGGTGCGGTGGGAAGATGGACGAATGTCCCCAAGAGGATAAACCGTTCTCCATCTCGGAACACTAACCAGTGCGGTAAATCTGCCGGTGCAGTGGGAAGGTGGACGAATGTGCCCAAGAAGCTAAACCGTTCTGCATCTAGGAACACTAACCAGTGCAGTAAAGCTGCCGGTGCAGTGGGAAGATGGACGAACATGCCCAAGAGGTTAAACCGTTCTCCATCTCGGAACACCAACCAGTGCGGTAAAGCTACCGATGCGGTGGGAAGATGGACGAACGTCCCCAAGGGGATAAACTGTTCTCCATCTCGGAACACTAACTAGTGCGGTTAACTGTCGGTGCGGTGGGAAGGTGGATGAACGTCCCCAAAAAACTTTCTCCATCTCGGAACACTAACCAGTGCGGTACGGCCTCAGGACTTAAGTTGCCGGTGCGGTGGGAAAGTGAATGAATGTTCCCAAGAGGATGAACTCGTTCTCCATCAAAGAAAACTAACCAGTGCAATACGACCTTAGGGCTTAAGCTTCCGGTGCGGTGGGGAAATGGACGAACGAAACAAGGGGAACCAAGAAGCAGGAAACCCGTTCATATCCAAAGACTGGCGAGGAGCCAATGTAGAGGCCGAGTGTCTGGAGACAAGCATCTCCACTTCAGAGGTCGAGGGTCAGAGACAAGTATCTCCATTTCAGAGACCGAGGGTCCGGAGACAAGCATCTCCACTTCAGAGGCCGAGGGTCTGAAACAAGCATCTCCACTTCAAGGGCTGAGGTTCTAGGGAACGAACGTTCAATCCCTCACACACATGCCAACGAAGACGGAGGACGAGTGATGGAGTATATGGGCCCGGACTGTAACACCGTCCCCAAATGTATTTACCTTTAAGCGATTAATTTATTGAACCCTATGAAATTTTTGTGAATTTACGAGGTTGTGAATTTGTATAAAATTTTTCGCGTGAATAGTAAAATGCACGTGGGGCCCACATCGGGAGTGGGGACCGCCCGATATTATCGGGACCACCTATTAGATTCATCTGGGCCTAGAAAATATGTATATGGTGGTGGATATCCTAATTGGTCCATAGTAATGGCACAGGGTTGACCGGTTGGTCAAACAAGGCCAAATTATCGGTATCGGCAAATTTATCAGATAACAGCCCAAAAAGGGATTTCGGAGACTTCTAAATTGAGGTTGGGGAATGCATATTGATTATAGGGTCCCATAAGGATTGGGAACAAGTGTTATATTTTATTTGACCCGATAAAATAAAATATACTTAAAACAGTCCGGAAAATACAACTTTCGGGACCGATTGTACACTTCTGGACAAAAAGGGTTGACCTCCCACATGGGTGGGGGCCAACCCACGAATTTAGCCTCATTATTCAAGGACTGAGCAGGCTGGTAGGAGAGGTGAGGTGGGAGAGGACTGATTTGAGATATTTTGCATCAAAACAAATCATGGTGGCCCTCATCTCTTTCACTTATTGCCCAAAAGGAGACAAAGGGGCATTCCTACCCATCCCCCTCCTCACTAGTTCGGCCAGCAGCAAGGGAAAGGAGGAAAGAACCTCTACAACTTCATCTTTCATAGCAAAATTCGAGCTGAGCTCAAACAAGAAAGTTGGGAGGAAGTTAAACAAGGAAAAAGCTAGGAAAAAGTGTGAAAATTAAGGTAATGACCTTATCATAACTTTTCCTTTGTTTTTCTTCTAGCATATAAGATATATATCATATGAAAGACCTTTATTATTGTTATACATGATTTAAGTGTGGAATAATGGGTTGGAAAGTGATTCTAAGTCCAAAAACGGACTTAGAAGCCAAATCGACCGGTTTGCCGGAAAATAACCTTTTATAGGTTATTTGTGTTGATATGGGTTTTGTGATGATAAAACCTTGTTAGGAACTTGATTTAAAGTATTTTTGAGCTTCGCCGGAGTTTTGTCGGAGTTGGTCAAGTTCGCCGGAGTTGGTCAAAGTTCGCCGGAGTTGGTCAAAGTTCGCCGGAATTAGTCAAAGTTCAATCGAGAAGCATAGAACGCGCTTAAGTTTAATTAAGGTGAGGATGACCGACTATGTTACTTATAATCTTTGGGTTAATTTCATGGGATTTCCTAAGTGAATACAAATGTGATGTGCATAGGTTGTTAATGGTTATTAATGCCTAAATAAAATTAGTATTGATTTTAAGTATAGTATGCATGATACACAAATTTATGAATAAATTGTGTATGTTTAGATGTTATGATTATGTGTGTATGATGGTTGTACCAACCATGAATTTCATTTGAGATAGTATACTTGATACCATGAGGAGAAGCCATGAAGGTATGAAAGTGATACTTGATATTAAGGCAAATCATGCATGAAGGAAGAATTATATTGAAATAAATGAATAACTAGCATTGAAATATTAGTTGGAAATGTTAGTTGAGAAATGGATGAATTAGATCCTAAGAATGTGAATTATAAAGAATCGGTGATCATGAGCCGGGCTCGGGACCGATGTAGATCACGGTGATTATGAGCTGGGCTCTAGACCGTAGTAGATGACGGTGATTATGAGCTGGGCTCTAGACCGTAGTAGATGACGGTGATTATGAGCTGGGCTCTAGACCGTGGTAGATGACGGTGATTATGAGCGGGGCTCTAGACCGTAGTAGATAACGGTGATTATGAGCTGGGCTCTAGACCGTAGTAAGAAATGATGAATGGATACTAAATGGACGGATTAACTATAATGTAATAATGCTCTAGATTGAGGGCCTCAGAGATTTAAACTTCGATTATACTTAGTATAGTTGTCATTGTACTTGTCAAATGCTTCCAAGTACTGACCTCCCCTTCACGGGGGAAGCCACCTCACAGTTTCAGGTAGAACTTGAAGGTTGCTACCATCAGCCGCTGTTTCGGGAAGTTTCTGAGAAGAAGACTTGGTTCGTGCTTCTTCCGTTCTTGTTTTGAAAACAATATGAATAGTGCTCATGGATATTATTTTCTGAATATACATTTCGGGGGTTTGTATACCCATGTTTGCCAAGTGTGGCTTGTACACTTGTAATGTTGTTTCCGCTGTTTTAAATGAATGATTTACATTATGTTTGTTTATGGATGTACTATGTGTGAATGATATTCATGACGCCTTGTATAGTATGGATGAGTTGAACTGCGGTTGACTATTCGTACTGTGCGGCGGGTTGTTGACGTGTCCGGCTAGGTCCGGGGCGTGACACAGACCCCATGGCCCACATACTCGCAAGAACAAAAGGTACCACGATCGCCTGGTGGGACCCTCGTCGGCCAGATGACCTCCATCGGCTAGAAAGAAGTCTACTCAGAATACGGTCCAAGAGCCAGGAGAACCGGGTGACCTCGTCGGCCGGGTCTTCGTCGGCCATGCCCTCGTCGGCCGTGCCCTCATCGGCCACGAGCGGCCCCCCAGAATAGGATCTTCTACATAATTATTTCTACATCTCTTGTACTCAGCCCAATGGTTTTATCGTAAATGGGCCTCCCAAGCCCAAGACTTGGGAGCCCGGCCCTAATTTCCTCTATAAATACTCCCTTTGGGAGTCATGTAAAGGGTTCACAAATTCATTAATACAGAGCAAATATAGAACTTCTCTCTCTAACTCTCCCTTCTCTCTAGTCTTATAGTCTATCATTTGGTGCTTTCATTGAGAGCACCAAATGAACACAGAACCGATGAGAACACCTCGGCGTGGGAAGCTATTCCACATTGGCCGTATTGGCCGACAAAGCAATTACTCAGTTAGACACTTGGAAACTTCTTCAAGTGTGACGGTTAGAAAATTTTCCAAGGTATGAACAAGAAAAGAGGGGGGGGGGGGGGGGGGGGCGTAACGCCAAGACTTTGTGGATGCTCACTCATTTGAAGTCTTGGTACTTAGGAAAAATCCTAAAGTTCCTGTTAAGCGCAAGGGGTATTTCGCATAGACGAAGCGTACCCACCAAAGCTACCCACTTCGGCCAGAGCCAGGGAACAACCAAAAAACGACAGTTACCCGAGTCCCAATTTCAACACTTAGAAAAATTTCGGAAAACTTGAGAACAAAAGCAAAGAGAAAAACAAGTCGAGGAGGACACACAATAAAGCCGAAAACAATGGACATTTCATTCATATGGAAATTCATTACATCAGGGGGCTCGTCGGCCATTACAAAAAAAGGCATTACAAACATTTGCCTTACTAAACTACGTAAGTCAGTCGATCAACTCTCGGGGGCGGTTTCATCGGCCACTCGCTCCGCATCGGCTTTCTCGGATACAGCTCTGTTGCCCTCCTCCGTCCTTGCACCTCCACTCGCCTCGGCTGCTGAGGAGACGGCGGTGTCGGCTAAGGCGCCATCATCGGACCAATCAGGCTCACCGATGGAGGAACTAAGTACCGGATCCTGCCTCTCAGACGGGAGAGCTTCACCTCGGCCTCCGGATCTTTCATCAACCGTGGGAGCTTCAGATTCTTCTTAGCCCATTTCTGGGTGAGTTTCAACTTCTTGAAAGCTCGATGCAACCTCCGGTATATCAGCCGTTGCATCCTCTGCTGGCCCATGTCGTAGTAGACAGCCATTTCACGAGCAAAGTACTCCTGGCCAGCTGGGCAGTTCTGGCCCCAGTCTTCAAGCCGGTCCGCCACAACTTCATAGCACCAGGGCCGGCGGTCCTCGGCCTTCCAGCCTTCGGACAGGAACCTCTCGATAGCGCCATCAACGGCCTTCTCAGCAGCCCTCTCAGAGTCATTCTGAGCCCGCGCGGCATCCTCGGCCCGAAGCAGGGCCTCATCACGGCTTCTCGGGGCCTCATCCCTTGCCCTCAAAGCGTCATCCCTATCGGCCGCCACCTGCCGGTAGGCCACATCGGCCTCATCAACACCCTTTTGCAGGGCCTTTACCTCCCCCCGGAGCCGATCTAGGCAGGCCATGGCCTCCTCGGCCGAGGCAGCATTTTTCTCGGCTTCCTTCAGGCGGGGGCAATCTCTTGCTCTTGCCGCTTGTGGCTCTCCATCAGCATAAGAACACCCTGCAAAAAAGGAAAAAAGAAGAGTTAGGACGAAGCAAAACTCGTGACACAAAAAGATGTAAAGTACGAAGAACTTACTTGGACAATGAGGTCCATCCCGCCATCATAGATCCTGATGGGACCCAGCTTCTTCAAGTAAGCCCGATCCTCGACCGGGATAGCTTGGGCCAGAACATCATGACCGTCAACGGCGTCGTTGAAGACGCCACCCTTCACGGGGTACTCGACTTCGAGTTTGTAGGTCCCGACGGCCAGCTCCTTGCCGGCCCTTTGTCTACGGGGCTCCTGGCCGACAGGCGGCGGCTGGGGATAGAGCCGTTGAAGAGGGAACCGAAACCGCATCTACAACGGCAACGGCATTTGAGCCCCCGACATCCTCATCTGGTACGGTCAGACCACCGGCACCAGCATCGGCCAGAGGGGAATCCCTCTTCGGCTTCTTGGACTGCATACCGGCCTCAGTGAGCTTCCTCTGGCCGTCATCTGCAGGCTGTTTCTTCTTCGGCTGCGTAGGTGGTTTCTTCACTGCGTCAGAGCTCGACTGGGCGCCACTCGCAGCGGCCATCTTTGCGGCCTCTTTTGCGGCCATCTCCTCCTTCGCCTTAGCTTTGGCTAGGGCCATGACGGATCTGCGATCCATAGTGAAGTCTGCACAACGAGAAAAATAGTTAGCAAAAACAAAAAATAAATACGGACGAAGATGTCAGGGAGGGTATTACCATCGGCGTCAGCAGGAACGCCCATATCCGGGCCATCGGCCTCCTCAAAGGTAGTGGTCATCTTCGGCCACAACTCGGTGTCACTTTCCTTATCACCATAAACGAAGTACCGGAAGAAGCCGAGGGCGGTCAACTTGTACTTCGTTATGTACTCTTTTACGCTCCTCGACCCTCCTTTCAGAAATGCAGCCACCTGAGCATCCAAGATGCTGCTCCTCGGCACCTCATGGAGGTTGAATCTACCGTCATGGCCGACGGAGGGAAACTCAGTACCGCCCTCCCCCAAAGAAACAAAGACGAACTTACCCTTCAACCCATGAATGGACGTAGAAAGATCAGTAAAGGACCTCTTCTTTGGCAGCTGTTGGAGATTAGCATAACCGGCACATTTTTTGTGGCTCCCTCGGCCGATCTGGTACAGGTTCATGAACAGAGCTGTCGTCGGCCTAAAATCTAACTCATCACAGCGGAGGAGGAAGTCGATGATGAGTGAGTAGCTGTTTGGGGTCAACAGAGCCGGAGGGAGACCTACCATATCCAGATACTCCGTAATAAACGGGTGGAGGGGAAACCTAAGTCCCTTTGCAAAACTCATGTGGTATACT
Organism: Cuscuta europaea; assembly: GCA_945859875.1. Lineage (NCBI taxonomy): Eukaryota > Viridiplantae > Streptophyta > Magnoliopsida > Solanales > Convolvulaceae > Cuscuta > Cuscuta europaea. The sequence goes on from CAMAPE010000014.1 coordinate 916,975, forward strand.
CCAAAATACCCCGGAGGTGGATTCAACACATGATCCGTCGGCCTGGGCACCCTAACCCTCCCATACGGCCCCACGTACATCTGGGCCACCTGGTAATCGGCTGCGCTGCTCTCCGGCTTGATCAAATAGGTAGGAGAAGCCTGGACCCCTCTTCGGTCGACGCCTTCTCGCCGGGGGAGATCCCTTTACAGCAGAAACCTGTTTCGGGCAAGGGATTGCAGCCGATGTAGACGCTTCGCCCACGGCACAAGAAGCCACTACGTCCTCACCATCAGATGACGAGGCGGCCTCTTCGTCCTCACCTTCACTCCCCTCTTGCTCCCCTGATTTGAAGGAGCTCAGCTCCTCTATCTCCTCACAGCACTCCTCTACTACCCGGTAATCAAGAGATTTAGCAGAGGGCTCATCGTCATATGGGTAGTACTCGTTGTCCAAGGGTTTCATCATAACAACTAACTAAAGCCTAAGGGTTTTTACTTTGGATCTAAGGATGTTCCTCCACTAACAGCGGATCAAAAGCTAAAATAAGCAAAGTACACAAGTAATTTGGGAAAAGTTCGACGAACTGACCTTTGAAGTTTTGAAGAACGGAAGAACACACGGAAAGGCTCTCTCTCTCTCTAGAAAATTTGGCAGCACTTCGTTATCTCAGGAATGCAATGAGGAACCTCTTCGGAGGGGGGGGGGGTATTTATAGACCTCCCCCAACGGTCACTACACGTGGTAACCTCCCACTGGCCACGTGAACGGCCACCACCCCTAAGGCCCATAGGGCTGGCACCGGTTCAGAAGACGGGTCAGGCCCACTTCCACAATACCAGCTCATCGCCAACAGGCCAACCACTCAACGGCCACACTAAGAAATCGTGCCTACATCGGCCTCAACACAAACATAACTTCAAAGGGGTAGGTCACATCTCAAGGTGTGTTCATATCGGCTTGAACAGAATGCCAAGTGCATGGCCTTTTCAACGGCCACAACGGTGAAAGCAAAAAGAAACCCCACGCCGTCGGCCTTGTGTAAAACCTTGATGATAATTTCTTGAAAGCGACCTGCGTACAAGGGTTCTCCCACAGGGTTACCTTGGTCAGGAAATCACCAAGGAATTGGATTCAGGGGAATACAAGAGCCCGCTTCGGCCAGGGCAAATCCTTTACTCCTTCACCCCTCACCTACTCTTCGGTCTGAAGCAGTGGGGGACTGGGGGACTGCACTGGCCTTTGAAAGTCAGGACAAAATCAAACCCAAAAATAAACCAAGTCCACAACTACACCATCAGGTCACATATGCGCCACAACGTCCATAACCTTGTCGTGCACCATCGGCCGCGGAAAAGTAGCGAACAAAGAATTCCCTCCAAGTGCAACACTTGGGATCACACGGCACTTACCGGCTTTGAGACCACATACTCCACTCTCGCCCAGAAATAAAAGAACATGAACTCAACGTTCCTGAATCACCATCGTCCATAAGATCAGGATACGCAACACTCCTCCCAGATCAGTACCGCTATCGTCCTCAAAAACTTGGACACCAAGCTACGAATACCACCACTCCTCGGCCAAAGGCCCTGAATGAGAGCCTCAGCGGCCAAACAAGGCAAACAACACCCTCACCGGCCACCCGGAAACAAAAGGACACCCATCATCCTCGAACAGGAGATAACCACTAGGGCCTCCTCGGCCCAAAGCGCGAAATTCCGCCATCAACTGTCAGGAATAGGCATGACCTTCATCGGCACTCATGATAGAGGACGCTCATCGTCCCTACCAAGCAAAGACACTCGACGTCCTTAAAAATAGAAAATACACATCATGACTGGGTCCCTCATTGTCTACAGCGAAAGCCACACAGCGGCCAGAACGTTGAGTACCCACGGCAGCCAAAAGACAAGGAGCCAGGTCAAGGGGTGCCCACAATGGCTAAAAACAAGGAAGAATCCCTTAACGGCCAGAAAACGCCAAAACTATGGAATCTACTCTCCCTCACTTCGTCTACATCTCAGCTTAGAGAGTGGGGGACTCCTGATGGAGTATATGGGCCCGGACCCCATGGCTCACATACTCAGAAGAACAGAAGGTACCACGATCGCCTGGTGGGACCCTCGTCGGCCAGATGACCTCCATCGGCCAAAAAGAAGTCTACTCAGAATACGGTCCAGGAGCCAGGAGAACCGGGTGACCTCGTTGGCCGGGTCTTCGTCGGCCATGCCCTCGTCGGCCGTGCCCTCATCGGCCACGAGCAGCCCCCCAGAATAGGATCTTCTACTTAATTATTTCTACATCTCTTGTACTCAGCCCAATAGTGGCCCTATTGTAAATGGGCCTCCCAAGCCCAAGACTTGGGAGCCCGGCCCTAATTTCCTCTATAAATACTCCCCTTGGGAGACATGTAAAGGGTTCACAAATTCATTAATACAGAGCAAATATAGAACTTCTCTCTCTAGCTCTCCCTTCACTCTAGGCTTATAGTCTATCAACGAGTGTGGGCATGAGTATACTTTCTGGAGCAGATTCGCGAAACTCTTGGGTTAATCACCCTACGAACGTACCCAAAGACAAGCAACAGAGAATATCCCTTTTAGAAGACGTACGTCCTAGAAGGCTATGGAGATTCAGCAAATAAGGCAAGACGTTCGGAGGTCCGGAATGCAGCAGGCAACCATCGCGTCAGGAGCGTCGCTATCATCTCCGAAATTCATGGCAGATCGGAGTATACTCTTTTTCCTCCGTTAGGATTTTTTCCCACCGGGTTTTTTTCTCAGCGGAGTTTTTAATGAGGTACCCCTCTGCCTATGACTTGGGAGGCATCAAGGGTATTGGTTGGAGACGTACATCGGATTCAAATCTACTTCCTTATGTCCCGCGCAAGCTCGGAACATCAGAAGTGGGGGACTTGTGTTGAGTTAATGGCCCAATGAGGGTTGGCCCGTAAACCACGTACTCAACGGGGATGAACGTCCCCCGAAGGCCAAAGGTAGTGGGATACCCCTCCCCATCATCCAGAGGACGTACGTAGCCAAAGGCAGATGCCTTGGTCCAAGTACAGAACGGGACGTACGTCCCCAGAAGCAACACCAAGGCTAAGGGGATGTACGTATCCTAACGTCAGCAGGTACCTTGGCCCAGGATCAATACCAAGGCTAAGTGGACGTATGTATCCTATCGTTAGCATGTACCTTGGCCCAGGAGCAGCACGAGACGCACGTCCCACAGGACTTTGGACCCAGCAGGAAAGAAGAGGCAAGTGCAATGGGAGGAACGTCCCCACCCCTTGGAGGGAAACCAAGATCCTGGCGGGAAACGCATTTAATGCAGAAGATTTGGTGGTTAGGATCGAGCCGTCCACTGCCAGCCACGTCAACACATTCAACCACCCATTGGCAGTATAAATAGATACATTTATTTTACTGTGGGGGGGGGGGGGGGGGGGGGCAACTAAGCACTCTAATAGTATAGCATTGTAACAGCTCGTAGCATAGGCTAGGGACGAACGACCCAGGCCGTTGTACCGAAATTAATGTACTAAAACTCTTTATTGGGCCTTTCCTTGCTTGTTTCTTCATCTTTTCTTCTTACCCTTCCATTCGAAACCCTTAGGACACGTGTTGGACCTACGGGTTGAAGGATTAAACCTCAACAGTTGTTATGTACATATAAACTAAGTATATTACATTATGTAAGACTATACTAATTTTCAAAACTAAAAATTAAAGGGGGCGATGAACAGACACATCTAATTAAAGTATAGACATTTTATTAAAACATTTGACGGAGTATTTATAATAGAAAAATTTGAAAGTCCGTGACTAAATCCATCCTGGCTGCGGACATGGGAGAGAGCTTTGGGGCTATCGACGCAAAAGAGAAGGAGTCGGAAGAAAAGATGGATGAATTTAGGATTTAATATATTAGGGGTAAAACGGTAATAAGAGTCCCATTTTTTTGAGAAAATAATAAGAGTCGTCTTATTTAGAAAATATAAAACATTTGATGGATAGTGTACCCGGGGGTAGCTTATCCGAAAGGTTATTACGGCAAATAACTTAGAGAGAAGTCAGAGCAATAAGTAAGAGAGAGAGAGTCAGATATATTAATCGATTCTGATGAGGGATCCTTTACAAGAGGAGTAAGGGCTGCTATTTATAGCAGTCATAAATGTTGGGCGGGGACACGTGTCAAACATCTGACGGTCGAGGGCCACCTCAATCGGGGTGGCACCAACATTTGCATGTGCACCGCATTAAATGTGGTGGTTGGACGTGCCACCGCATTAAATGCGTTGGTTGCCTGTCTCTAAAAAGAATATTCATCGAGTCTGCTATATACCGAAGGCATACGTGTAGCCGAAGGCTAACATTTTAGCCAGAAATTTCCAGAAGCTTTGCAGGTCCATATCAAGTTGTCTCCTAGAATTTGAAGCCCTCGGCCATAGGGCCGAAGGCATACACATGTGCATTGTGGGCTTCTTCATGCTTGGACCGATACGTTTGAGCTTTGTGTGCCCATCGGACTTGATGGACGTGCATAGGAGAAGTAGGAGTCTATAGCCTAAGGGTTCCTGGACCATATACTCCATCAAAATTAACTCCTAACTCACAATTTTGATCATGTTTTAAAGATGATATTCCTAATGATATTAATATAAGCTATTTGGTTTGAGGACAAAAACATTTTACTTGGTTTTCTGTGCGGACCCTAGGAGTCTGCTAATTCAGTAATTTGTTACACCTTACTTTGGATTTGTTGTGTATTGTGAGTTTAGCTCTTCATTTCGTCTTCCCCCCAGACTGTCACTTACTTACTCTACTCGGCGGTTGATATGGTGTATAGGTTTTAAGGTTGTTTTCTCTCCCTTCTCTCCGTTAATCCACTCTGAGCTGCCATGGATAGATACCAGAAGGTCGAAAAACCGAAACCAGAGTCTCGCATAAACGAAAACGAGATTCGAATCACTTCTCAGGGCTTGATCCGGAACTACATTAACTATGCTACCACTCTTCTTCAGGTAGCGTCCCTAGTTTATCATTCCGCCGGGGAATATTGCGTACTTTTACTGATTTTCTCGTGTTTTATTGTGTTTGATGCGACGCTTAGGTTCTCCGTTCACGCTTTGTTGCATATTTATAGTCTGCTTTTGCGAACGATTTTACTACAGAAATTGCCAAGTGGTTGTTGGCATATTCATTTCTGATGCCTTTGGTTGGTGTGTCACTCTGCAGATTAATAAATGATAATGTGAATGGGTTAGTGTTTTTTAGTGACGTGTATAGTATTATAGTCATATCTGTAGCAGTTCTTTCAGAATGAAGCTGATATTATTCTCATTTAAACACATTTATCATTAATTTGATCTATTTTTATAGCCTATATCTGTACATGTCCCCAACTTCATCCCACTTTTCTTCCCATAGTAGGCTATAACATGTTAAATGAAGGGCATGTTGCATGCTGCAATAGACCTTAATATATGGCTCACTCAAATTCTTGACTACTCCACATGAGAAAGCCTATACTGTCTCAAATTGGTTTGTATTTGATCGCGTGCCAATTGTGACAAATTTTATCAACATGCATCCTTTGTAGTTATGATTCATTTCTATTTGATAATATTATGACAGTTCTACAACTATCATAATATTATGACAGATGTACAACTAGCTCGGTGCTTAAGATAGTTTGGATCTGTTTTTCCATGGTATATGTTTGTTTCAATTGACACTTTACTTCTACACGAATATAAGGATCTTATAAAATAGTTGAATGGCATTGCAGCCTTTTTTCATGGTACTTCTTAAGGGTGCTGATGGGTTGTTATATTATTTATTCCCATATAATCCGGAAAGGACATCTTAGTTCTTACGTATAATTTTAGTTAAATCGGATGGTTTAGGAGAGACATGGGGAAGATATTGTCCTGAAAGCAATGGGTCAGGCAATCAGCAAGTCAGTACTTGTTGCAGAAATTATCAAGGTGATTTATTTCTTACCTGAGATAATCTCTTAGGGACTCTTACTCTATCTATCTTACCTGCTTTGTTCATTCCTTTCATTTATATTATCACATCCTTGTTTCGTGATATATATTCTTGTTGAGTTACAGAGAAGATTTCCTAGATTTCACCAGGATACTGCCATCAGCTCTGTAAGCATAACAGATGTTTGGGAACCCATTGAAGAGGGGCTTGAGATGTGAGTTTGATTATGGCCATTTCACATGTTCTGGAGCTGAAATCCGTATTTCAGATGTTTTCAATCTTTGAAACCATTATGGGTAATGCTTATTACAGTGTGGAGCAGACTCGCAATGTTTCCATGGTTTCGATCACCTTATCAAGTAAAGAACTAAACAAGAACTCTCCCGGGTAATTTTCTTCGTATTAACAAAGACTTTATAACTGGATCCATATTTTTAATCGTCTTGAACATGTTTTTGTATTTTACATTTTAAACTTAAGATTCATCTTGTGAATCAACTTCTAATATTTTTCTAAGTTAAAATTTGTTTGCTTTCTCAATGTGTTATTATTTGATTACTATAAAGTTTCTCTGTAGCAATGGTTTAACATTTCACAAGCTTCGTAATATGTAATTCGGCATGGTTAGACTTCCCTGGAAATTGACTGTTTTGTGATGGCTACTCTTTCAGTGGGGCCTGACTGATTATTTATTCCATCAGGTATCAATCCCCATCTCATGCTGCTGATAATCGGAAACGTTATAATAACTACCAGCCACAGCTACCACCTAGACAGTCACGCCCTGCTTATGGTAGTCGTGGTAATGAAGGTGATGATGGAGTAGATCAGAATGTTAAGAAAAAATAAATTGAAACTTTGAAATAGTCAAACCAGTGCAGATTGTAATTGTTTGCTCTTTTCAGATTTTTATGATCGAGGAAGAGGTAGTGATAGGAGAGGAAGGGGTTGGAACGGACGTGGTGGATATGGAAACTATCAGGGGAACTACTATAATGGAAACCATCAGGGGAACTACTATAATGGAAACTATCAAGGGAAGTATCAAGAGAACTATCATGGGAGCTACCATAGAAATTATCAAGGTATTCATATTTTGTTTATGTGATCAATAAATATTAATCTGTACTTATTATTATGTACGATTGATTTTATATTTAAACTTTTTCATTGCTGTCGTGGTATGCTGAAAATGAAGGGTACTCAAACTGGGGACGAGATGGTGGTCGCAGTGGTTGGGGTTACCGTGGTTAGTTTACTTTTTGTTTTGTATTTCATGATTTTCTCAAACTAGCTGTGCATCATTATCAGCCTCTCAAGGGTATCTTTGGATCACATAAACGGTAGGGAAAATAAAAGATATGTTAAGGAAACTAGGAAAGTCAGTGTTCAGTTTTACATCAGAAAATGTGAAAGAAAATATGAAACTTCTAAATATGTTTAGATTTCATCTCTGTATACTATAAATAGTTATAATGAGTGAACAAACATAAAGTATGACCTAAACAATTTGAAAAAAATGTTTTATTTTCTTTACAGTTTTTATCCGTAAAAAAATCTCCCTTTAGTTTTCTTCTCTATTTTATTTCCATGGCATGTCCTGAGTTCCAAATGGACCCTTAGTGTCTTAGACTCTTAAGTATTGGAAATGATATACTTCATATTTGTTTGATGGCATTGGGAATGTATAAATAAGTAGTGATGTACATGGTGTTTGCATTCATTTGAATAGGGTCAGGAGGATATGCAGGCAGCGGTAGGGGCGGAGGTGGTAGGGGCTATGGTCGTGGAAGGATGGGCAACCACGGTCCTTCAAGAGGAGGTGGTGAGTATCATGACTACTAGGTTTGCCTGGGTTGTCATGATTTTTTGGGGTGGCGTCACTTATCTACTGAACTGCTAGACGATTTTTATTAGCACCCAAAAAGTCTTGTTTCAGTGCATTGCATTTTATGAAGCCATGAAATTCCAAGTGTAGCTAATTTTTGTCTGTCTTCATTTAATGCACCACTCTTACAAGTGTGTATATAATGGGTCAGCTGCTCGTTGCTCATGTTACATATTAGTTGTTCCAAATTGTACTCTGATTTCCTAGTTCCTCTGTTTTTATTATTTATTCTGTACTTTTTTGGAAAGTTTTTTTTTATAATTTGCTTTATCTTTTGACATTTTTTCTGTCCTTGATGATTTTCCATTCCCTACTTCTTTCATACTCCGTATCTTTTTTCTTTTTCCTGGTTTGTCTACTCCTTTCTTTTCTACCTTTTCATCTACTTCTTTTATACAGAGTACTATTCAGTCTCTATGACTTCCTTTTTGTAACAGAAAAGGACCAAATAAGGCCTTGTACTATTATGAAATAATCACATAAGACAATGTACTTAATAAAGTGTCATATAAGTACATCTACTTATAAAAAGCAATCAAATGAGTCATAATGACCTATTTAACACCTCTTAATCCCGTTTTCAAGGTACTTCTGACCATCTTTTTAGAATACATTATACGGTAGATGTTGAATATTTAACTAAGATTTGTTAAAATACAAGTAAAAAAAATCGACATGTAAGCTAAAATCGGGATTAGGAAGTGTTAAATAAGCTGTTAGGACTCATTTGATTGCTTTATACAAGTAGAGGTACTTATATGACATTTTATTGAGTATATGGGCCTTATGTGACCATTTCGTAATAGTAGAAGACCTTATTTGACCCTTTTCTCGTTTTGTAATCCCTGTAGTACTTTGGCAAGACACGTGAGGGTCCATGTCCTTTGATGAAAGAACAGCTTACTCTACTCCCACACCCTCAATCTGAGTTCTCCTATTGTGTTGCAATATGCGAAAAAAACCTATTCCTTTATTGGTGATCTGCCTTGCTCCAACTTTGATATGATCACACAGAAAGTTAGTAATTGTGCAATGCCTGATTGTACTTTTGGGGCTTGCAACCTCTTGGGGCTTACAACCTTTTGGGGCTTTGGGCTAAGGCGCACACAATTGTACTTTTGGGCAAGGTTTGAAATTGCGTATTGAATAGTCGTTAGGCATGGACCGGGCCCGGACCGGGCTTCGGGACAGGTCGGGATGGGACTGGGTTTTAGGGATGAGGGCCTGGTACCGGCCCGCGTTGGTACCAAAACTGGGTCGGGCTACCTAGTCGGGTCTCAGGTCGGGCTGTGTTGTGCTACCTGGCCGGTTCTCGAGTTGGGCCAAGCTGGGTTGAGCTTTTTTTTGATAATTTAGTTTAAAATTAATTCAACAAATGCTAAACAATAAAAAGTTAAAGTATATTTATTTCAAATATGAACTACAATTGAAAATTGGGTAGAATTTAAAACAATAAATACATTTCCTAAAAATCAGTCAGAATCTCTGCCACCGTCGGTTGTTGTTTCCTCCATGAAGTGGCGGATTGGGGTGATGCTAACTTTTTGAGTTCTACGTTGGGCCTTCAACCAATTGTGGAAGCACACAAGTGTCTCAAGAGATTTTGCGCTCAATCTCGTTCTATAATCCATTAAGAATTTAGGATGTTGTCGGGTGCACTAAATTCTTGTTCCACGACAACTGTTGATACCGACATTGCTAGCAGTTGCTTAGCCATTTTTTATAAAATCAGGAATGTTCTTTCTTTGTCCTTTCACCACGGCAGAACGTCAAAGTCATCCCCGTCTTCGTTGTCAACAAGAAACTTTAGATATAAAGAAAGCTTGTTTATCGAGCTTTGTGCAACAACGGGAGTTGATTTACTTTTTTCATAAGATTGCCAAATGTAGATTTCAAAAATGATTTTCCTTTAGATTAAAAAGATGTTCGTGTCGGGGGAGAGGGTGTGTTACCATATTATGCATGAAACTCATTATATAATTGATGAAATAAGTTACTAAACTTGTTGTATTGCTCTTTAGGATCTATGAGCTTATCTTCCTACATAGGAAATGAACCAAAAAAGGAAGCATAATAGTACTTAAACAACTTTGAAAAGCATTAAATTTGAAATGAGGATCAAGAATAAATGCAATATCATATATATGCGGAATATGTGAATAATATTTTAAAAACTTTTCTTTCATATGAAAGAACAAAAATGATGAACGTAAGGGGCATCGGAAAATTCACAAAAAGCATCGGTGAGATTAACAACTTCAACATAAAATTGGGTTGCGGACTTGCGGTAGGTTTAATCAAACAAGTGTATTAAAATTACCTAAAATTCCAACTAGTTTAATGGTTTAATTAACTAAAATTTCAATTAGTTTAATAGTTTAATGTAACAATTGTATTAAAATTAACTAAAAATGCAACTACTTTTATATTTTAATTAACTAAAATTCCAACTACTTTTATATTTTAATCTAACAAGTGCAGTAAAATTAACCAAAAATGCAGCTACTTTTATATTTTAATCTAACAAGTGTAGTATGATTAATATTAGTATTAGTATGTGACTAATATGATAATGTGACAAGTATAATAAAATCAACTAAAAATGCAATTAATATTAGTATGTCACAAATGAGAAAGTAACAAATATTAAAGGTGACCAAATGAGAAATGTAATCATTAACTAATTAACTAATACTAATGACAAATGTAACAGGAAAATGTATGGATTATACTAATTAATGGGAGTGTGAGTGTGTAAGTAATAGGATAAATTTAACTAATATTAATGAAAGTGTAACTAATATATAATATAATGTTTATAGTATATAATAGATAAGTATACTACTATAAGATGAGTAGTACACCTATATTTAATACTTTAATATATACCACATATATACTTAATATATTAATTATATATAATATATGTAAATATAAGTAGATATTAAGTAGATAATAAGTATATATTAAGTAGATAATAAATATAAGTAGATATAATATATGTATTTATAAGTAGATATAATAATTGTATAACTAATATATAATATAATGTTTATAGTATAATATATATATATATATATATATATATATATATATATATATATATATATATATATATATATATATATATATATATAAGTATACTACTATAAGATGAGTAGTACACTTAGATTTAATACTTTAATATATATACTTAATATATTAATTAGATGTAATATGTAAATATAAGTAAATAACAAGTACTCCCTTCGTCCCATAAAATTCTTCTCACTTTCCTTTTTGGGTCGTCCCAAAAAATTCTTCCCACTTACAATTTTTGGACAATCTGTGTGATTCACATTCATTTAACCTTTTTTTACACAACCACAACCATACATTTCCACTTTCTTGATCTCCGTGTCAGGTCAAAGTGGGAAGAATTTTATGGGACGGAGGTAGTATATAATAAGTACAACGTACGTATATATTAAGTAGATAATAAATATAAGTAGATATAAATTATATAATATATGTATTTATAAGTAGATAATAAATATATAAGTAAATAATAAATATAAGTAGATATAATATATATAGCCGTTAGGCCCGGACCGGCCAGCCTATTTGAAGACCCGTAGCCCGATGCCCCTTTACCAGGTTCGGCCCCCCAGTCCCGGTACTGCCCGCTCGGGCCGGGTCGGGCCTGAATAGTACCGGGCCGGGTCTCAGCCCGACCCGTCCCAATCCATGCCCAATAGTCGTAGTGTTTTTTAAAATTGAATACTAAGTAGTTAAATTTGCTACTCGGTAGCAACTCAATCAAGGGTCGAGCCACCGAGTAGCGAGTAGGACTGAGTACTTGAGATTACTCGATGATTACTCGCTCGTGTATGAGTTAACTTTAAAAATATAGGTGCTCAAAATTATAGTGATATCTTACTGTGATAGTTTTTAGATTATGGATACTAACCGAGAGATGATAATACTAGGGAAGAAGAAACAAGAAGATAGAACTAGGGAGGAGAATAACTTACCGAGAGATAAGGAGTAAGTGAGTAACTATTGGAATCAGTCTGAGATCGGCAGGCTCAGCGACGATGAGGACTTTGAAGAGCCTCCGCCAAAGAAGAACCATATTCACCTCATCGTAGGTGGGAATACCGGGGGGGACTCCGTCACCCAGAGGAAGAAATGGGCCCAATCCCTTTACATTGGGGAGGTGTCCCACGTTCTCCCCAGCCGAAGAAGCAGTGAACGGAGGCGATCACCTTCACCGACAAAGATCTGCCTCTGGGTATGGAATCACACAGGGACGCCCTCGTCATCCGGTGTGAGATCGGTGACTCCATCATCCATCGCACTTACATCGATACGGGGAGCTCCGTTAACGTGATGTACCTGGACACCTTCAGGCAGCTGAAGCTGGACAAAGCTCTACTGAAGCCGATCAAGACACCGTTGTCCGGCTTCACCGGGGACTCTATCGACGCCGAGGGCACGATAGTCCTCCCCGTGGAGGTCGGCGACGGCCCCCACCACGCCAAAATTGACATGGAGTTCATGGTGGTCAACCTCCAGTGCGCCCACAACCTGATCTTGGGGCGGCCAGCACTGGAGGACTTGAAGGCCATCATCTCCATGAAACACTTATGTCTGAAGTTCCCCACCAATGACGGCATCGGCTACGCCAGAGGAAACCAGAGGATATCCAGAGCATGCTACCTCAAGCTAACAAGGCCGGCCGAGAGGGAAGGACAGAGGATAGACACCATCATGGCCACCGTTGCCAAGGATGAGGAAAGACCGCATGCCGAACCGGTCGAGGAGGTCGAGGAGGTCCCCCTGGATACCTCCCGGCCGGAACGGGTCCTCAAAATCGGGAAGCAACTCCCACAGGACCATCGAGACGCCATCCTCCTCGTCCTACGGTTATACGCCGTTATCTTCGCGTGGGGCCCGGACGACATGCCAGGCATCAGCCGGTAGGTGATCACCCACCGGCTGACCGTCGATCCAGCCTCCGCGCCTGTCAAGCAGAAGCGGCGCTACTTATCCGCCGACAGGCGAGACTTCGTCAAAGGGGAGGTCGCCATGCTCCTCTCAATCAACCATATCAAGGAAGTGAAGTACCCGACGTGGCTAGCCAACGTCGTCCTCGCCCAGAAACCGCCGACATTCAGGATGTGTGTTGATTACACTGACCTGAACAAGGCGTGCCCCATGGACCCGTTCCCTCTCCCCAACATTGATCAGTTGGTGGATGAGACGACGGGATGCGAGTTGATGTCGTTCCTTGATGCTTTCAGAGGGTACCACCAAATTTTCATACATGAAGATGACGCTGAGAAAACGGCATTCATGATCCCGGAGGGAATTGTTTGCTACCTCGTCATGGCTTTCGGACTCAAAAACTTCGGCGCCACCTATACCAGGATGGTGGCCAAGATCTTTAGAGCAGTCCTCGGCCGGACGATGGAGGCATACGTCGACGACATGATTGTCAAGAGCAGGAAAGCCACCACACACGCTGACGACCTCCGGGAAATTTTTGAAATCATGAAGTAGTTCAAGCTCCGCCTCAACCCCAAGAAGTGCGCCTTTGGCGTCCAAGGCGGCAAGTTCCTCGGCTACATGGTCAGCCGGAGAGGTATCGAGATAAATCCAGAGAAGACACAGACTATCATCAACATGGAGCCGCCCCGCAACGTCAAGAAGGTACAGCGGCTGACGGGGCGCCTGGCGGCCCTGAGCCGTTTCCTCTCCAAGTCAGCCGAGAGGGCACTCCCTTTCTTCCAAATCATGCGCAAAGCAAGCAGCTTCAAATGGACGACAGAGTACCAGGAAGCATTTGAAGAACTGAAGAGGTACCTTTCGTCCCCACCAGTGCTCTCCAAGCCCAAAGCCGGCGAAACCCTCTTCTTGTACTTAGGGGTGAGAACGTCGGCCAACAGCTCCGTGCTCATCCGTGAGGACGAAGGGGTGCAGAAGACCATTTTCTACATCAGCAAAACACTTAGGGAGGCCGAGCTCAGGTACTCCCCCATTGAGAAGACGGTGCTAGCCATCGTCCATACGGTGAAAAAGCTGGGGCACTACTTCCAGGCCCATGCCGTCCATGTACTGACCCAGCAGCCCCTTGGCGCACTCATGAGGAGCCCCACTAGCTCCTCAAGGATGGTGAAATGGGCGATCTTCCTCAGCCAATTTCAGATTGAGATCAAGCCAAGGCCATCCATCAATGGGCGAGCCTTGGCCTACTTCGTCACCGAATGCACGGCAAGGGAGACAACCACTACCACCCCCGGGCCAGAGCCTGATGACACATGGATCCTCTTCACTGACGGCTCGTCGGCCGCGAAATCATGCGGCGGCGGCGGCGTCCTCATATCCCCTGAAGGATTCAGAGCTTACTATGCCATCCGCTTCAACTTCAGGGTATCCAACAATGAAGCCGAGTATGAGGCCCTCCTCAGCGGCCTCAGACTTGTCGCTGGCCTCAGAGCCAGGCACATCAGAATCAAGTGCGACTCCAAGCTGGTAGTGGGCCAGGTTGAGGGTACGTACGAAGCAAAGGAAGGCCGGATGAAGCAATACAAACAGGCGGCAGAGGAGTTGCTGAAGGCGTTCGAAACCCACGAGATCACACAGATCCCAAGGGCCGAGAACGCCGAGGCCGACATCCTCTCCAAACTCAGCTCGGACACTCCGGAGCACATCTCCCAGTTAGCCAAGATCGAGGAGCTGAGCATGTCCAGCATCCATGCCAGCCCCATCTTGTGCATCCAACAACGACCGGAGGACTGGATCTCCGACATCACCACCTTTATCACGACGGGGGAGCTACCCCAGGACGAGGAGAGGGCCAAGCTCGCCAAACTCAGGGCCCCAAGCTACACCATTGAAGATGACAAACTCTACAAACGATCCTATAATGGTACTCTCCTCCGATGCCTACACCAAGACGAGGCCGAGGTGGCCATGGAAGAAGTTCACTGCGGTGTTTGCTCCTCACACCAGGGCCCCTTCAGTATGTCCCGTCGTCTCGTCGTCCAGGGCTTTTTCTGGCCGACGATGGCGCGGGATTGTGCGGATCTAGCAAGGAAATGCACCACGTGCCAGGTGCTCCAGAAGGCCCCTGGTCGGCTAGCCGTCAACTACGCCCCCGTCAGCACTGCAATTCCCTTTTGGAGATGGGGAATTGACCTGGTCGGCCCTCTACCCAGAGCTGCTGGTAACAACCGCTACATCATCGTCGCAGTCGACTACTTCACCAAGTGGGTCGAAGCGGAACCTTTGGCCAGCATCACGGGGGCCAGGTGCCAGAAATTCGTCCACAAGAACATTCTCACCCGTTTTGGTGTCCCCCAAGAGATCATATCCGACAATGGCACCCAGTTCGAAGCGGCGCGCTTCCAAGAGCTCCTCCGAGAATGGGGGATAAAGCACCGTTTCTCCTCCATTGCCTACCCTCAAGGCAACGGGCAGGTTGAGAACGCCAACAGAACCATAATGGAGGGACTGAAGAAGAACCTACAAGACGCACGAGGAAGTTGGGCCGACGAGCTCCCCAACATCCTATGGTGCTATCGTACTACGGCAAGGAGGGCAATGGGTGAAACATCTTCTGCCTTGTGCTATGGCTTTGAAGCAAAGGCACCCACAGAGGTCACCATTCCCAGCCGACGGGTGGAGCAGTATGACCCAGAGGTCAACGAGGAAAACATGAAAATCGACCTCCACCTGGTCGATGAAAGACGTGAACAGACATTCATCCGAGCAGAGAACTACCGGCGTCAAGTGAAATCGTACTATGACGCCAAGGTACGTTCCCGAGAATTCCAAGTGGGGGACTACGTCCTCCGCCGAAGGGAAGCAAGTCAACCGACGGAAGGAGGCAAGCTAGCCTTGAAGTATGAAGGTCCCTACATCGTCAGTGCCATGGTGAAACCCGGCACCTACAAGCTTAAACGCCTAAACGGGACCAATGTACCACGAACGTGGAATGTACACCATTTGGTAAAGTTTTATCAATAATCCGAAGGAGGTGAAGCCGGCGAAGCCCTCACCCTTTGACGGGTTATTGATTGAACACCACCCTCGGCCTTGAGCCACTTTTGAATAAAGATCATGTTTCCCTTGATTTCTTGGAATTTGAGTAGCACATTAACAGGTGCCCTCATCGGCCACCTTAGAGCGAAAGGCTCAGGCATGGCCGATGTGGCGCTTCGCATCTGCAGCCTTAGAGCGAAAAGCTCAGGTATGCCCCATTGTATTTTGTATCAGCGAACGGTTTAGGCCCAGCTGAAAGAGCACGTCGTACCGGCCCCTCAGAGCAAATCGCTCAGGTAGGGCCGACGATGTCCCCAGGACGATGGGCCCGCAAACGGCCCACGTCTTGAAACGGGAAGTTCACCGCGTCGTCCACGCGCCTGATCGCAGGACGACAGGCCTGAAATCATGGTCGAGGTGACAAAATCCCCAAACTCAGGGATGGGCAACGGCAGCCGTTGGAAACCAACCAAAAGTCTAGCCCGCGTCCTAAATAGGCGACGGGACCCCCCCTGAGATCATGGACGTTATAAACGAAGTCCAAACCGGCCGGAGGACTATCGACCCCTTCGGCCGAAGCCCGAAAGAAGGACACTCCCCGAAATAGAGAACAAAAACAAAAAAAAAGAAAAAAAAGGGAAGCCGAGGATTGCGCACACTTGCCGGCCTCGAGCAGTGAAAATAAATCCCCACAAATAAGCCACATTTGGCTAAGTACATATCAGTTGAATACAAAGGTAACACTACCAACAGGTAACACGGACGAAGCGGCCACCCACTACAAGGAAAGTGTTGAGGACAGAGCATGCGCCCATAAAACCCTAACCAAATTGGTTGGGTGAAACAAGGGTGGTAACCTTCATCGGCCATAACCACCTGAAGCGCCAACACTTAGCATGAAAAAAGGAATTATAACTTCAAACTTAAACACAATCTTGAAGCTGACCACCGGAAAGGACGCCCAAGATGAAGTGAAACACGAGTGGCAACCCCTACCGGCCACAACATTCATGCTGACCGTTACATGCGCTAAAACCTAGGCGGTTGTTTAAGCTGGAAATCCTCCAAGACATTTGTCTAAGTGATTTCCAAACACTTAGAAAAATTCTGCAGAAAGTTGCCTGAGTGAACTCTAAACACTTAGAGAATTTCTTGAGGAAAGCAAACGCGAAGGAAAAGGCAAACACCTGGGCACCCTCATCGGCCACAACGCCCAACTCGGCCGACGACAGTACTAAGCAGACAAACTACACGGCCTAACACTTGGGCAATCTCCTCAACGAAGGGACAGTCTCAAGACGAAGCGGGCACTCAAATACCTGTAGGTGCACGTCTCGGCCTCGCCAACGGCCGGTAAGGTCTTTTTAACCGTTAAAGACACTACGACTAAAGCGGCCGCTCAAGTTGACACTCAGTGGACTCCAAACACTTAGGAAGTTTTCCGGAAAACACAAATACCAAAGGCGTGGCCGACAACGGTACCACACAGAAGAAACTGCACTTAGAGAAATCTCCAAAGTATTGAATATCGAAGGGGCAGCCTCGAGATGAAGCGGGCACCTAAATACTTGCAGGGCGGTAGTTACCTATGTTTTGTATTGACACTTAGATAAATTCCTAAGTTCAAAAAACCAAGGCAAGAAACAAAAACACTCAAGGCCGAAGGGGACAACCAACCCGTGCACTCCAAAGGCCAAGTCCCATA
Source organism: Cuscuta europaea (assembly GCA_945859875.1). Taxonomy (NCBI): domain Eukaryota; kingdom Viridiplantae; phylum Streptophyta; class Magnoliopsida; order Solanales; family Convolvulaceae; genus Cuscuta; species Cuscuta europaea. The sequence continues at coordinate 934,574 of CAMAPE010000014.1, forward strand.
GAGGACCACTTCGGCCATGACACTCAGACGGCAAAGGTCACTTACCCTTATCGGCCACAACACAGGAATCCAAGCCGACCTCCTGTTTAGATAAGGGGGATGGGAACAAAGCGGCCGCAAAGAATACCGGGCCGACAAGAACACCACGTGTGGCATTTGGTTCAACACTTGGGAAATTTTCCAAAACATCGGTCAACAGTGAAAGGGGGCGTAACATCAAGACGACGAGAACACCCACCCACTCGAAGCCCTGATACTTGGAGAATTTCCTGAGTCCCAATTCCAAAACACTTAGACGAATTTTGGAAAGAACAAAAACACAAAAACAAAGGAACCAAACGAAGAACAAGACGACAAAGACAGCAAGGAACTTAAACATGTTTCATTAACATAAATCATTACATGGTGGGCACTTCGGCCGTTACAGTCAAAACGATGAAACAAGGACACATTATAAGTTAAAGACAGTTGTGGACGATCATGCCTCCGTAGCAGCCTCGTCGGCAGCATGACCCACAACGTCCTCCTCAGCAACGAGCTCGGCACCACCATCGGCCCCAGCATCCAGGCCGGCCTCTACGGCGGAAGTGGCGGTGTCGTCCAAGTAATCGTCCTCTTCATACTCCGGTTCGCCAAAGCCGGAACTCTCTATGGGAGCTTGCCTGTCGCACAGAGGAAGGTTGATCTGCTCCTCCGGATTCCTCATTAGCCGAGGAAGCCGCATGTTCCGCCTGGCCCAACCCCGAGTATAGTTCAGGGTCCCGAGAGCGCGACTCAGCCGCCGATAGATGAGCCTCTGCATCCGATGCTGGCCCATGTTGTAGTACACGGACATTTCCCGTTCAAAATATTCTTGGTCTGCAGGGGAGTTCTGCCCCCAATCTTCAAGCTTGGCCGCTACGACCTCATAGCACCAGGGGAGGCGCTCGTCGGCCCTCCAGCCTTCAGCCAGGAACTTCGCCACAGCATCATCAACGGCCTTCACTGCCGCAGCCTCAGCTTCGGCCTTGGCCCTCTCGGCCTCATCTGCCCGCAGACGTTCAGCCTCACGGGCACTCTTCTCCTCGGCCAGTTTGGCCACGGCCTCTTCCTTGGCCGCATCGGCCGCATCAGCCCTCCTCTGCAAGGCCACAAAATCTCCCTGCAGCCTCCCCAAGCAGCTCATGGCCTCATCGGCCGAGGCTGCCTTCTCCTCAAACTCCTTCAAGTGGGCAATCTCCCGCTGCTGCCTCTTATTGCTCTCCATGAGAATAAAGGCACCCTGCAACGGAAAAGGCTATCAGGAAAAAGTGCAAAAATATCAAAGGAAAAACAACAAGGCTAAGGAAGAAAGGAATTATCTGGACGACAAGGTCCATACCACCGTCGTATATCTTAAAATCCCCCAGCTTGTCAAGATACACCCGGTCCTTGGCCGGGATGGCCTGAGAGAGCACGCTGTGGCCGTCAACGCCATCATTGAAACCCCCCGTCTTTGGGGTATTCAACCTCCAGCTTATATGTGGCCGTGGCCACCTCCTTGTCGGACCGCTTCGGCCGGGAGTCCTCAGCAAGGGAGGGGGGTTGAGAACCTTCCCCGGAAAGACCTGAGGTAAGGTCCATAAGGGCAGCTGCAGCACTGGACCCTCCTTCGTCCACAATTGGGACGGCTAGTACGCCGACTTCATCGGCAACGACAGAGGATGAAGCCTTCTTCGACTTCTTGGCGGGCTGCATACCGGCCTCAGACAGCTTCCTCTGGGATTCCTCCGCCGGCCGTTTTTTCTTCGGTTGGGGAGGGGGCCTTTTCGTCGCATCACCACCAGCAGCGGCCTTCGCTGCAGCTTCCTTGGTGGCCAACTCCGCCTTGGCCCTCGCAGCGGCCTTGTTCATCACGGATCTGCGATCCATAGCAAAGTCTACACAACAAGGAAAACGAACAGTTAGCAAAACATAAAAGAAAACATAGACGAAGACGCCAGGGGAGGTATTACCATCGGCATCAGCAGGAATGCCCATATCCGGGCCGTCGGCCTCCTCAAAAGTGGTGGTCATCTTCGGCCATAACTCGAGATCACCTTCGTTGTCACCATAAACATGGTACCTCATGAAGCCGAGGGCGGTCATTTTGTATTCCGTGATGTAATGTTTCACGCTCCTCGGCCCACCCTTCAGAAACGCTGCCAACTGGGCATCCAGAATACTGCTCTTCGGCACATCATGCAGGGTGAACTTACCGTCATGGCCAACCGAAGGAAACTCTGTGCCGTCCTCACCCAAGGACACGAAGACGAACTTGCTCTTCCATCCGTGAATAGACGAAGGGAGATCAGTGAAACTCCTCTTCTTCGGCAGCTGCTGAAGATTGGCGTAGCCATCACAGTTTTTGTGGCTTCCTCGGCCAATCTGGTACAGGTTCATAAACAGCGCCGTTGTCGGCCTAAAATCTAGCTCATCGCAGCAGAGAAGAAAGCCGACGATGAGCGAATAGCTGTTGGGAGTCAGCAAGGCCGGAGGGAGACCCACCATATCCAGATACTCCGTGATTAAGGGGTGAAGGGGAAACCTAAGTCCCTTTGCGAAGCTCATGGAGTATACTCCAAAATAACCCGGAGGTGGATTCAACACGTGATCCGTCGGCTTGGGCGCCCTAACCTGCCCGTACGGCCCCACGTACATCTGGGCCACCAGGTAGTCGGCCGCACTACTCTCCGGCTTAATCAGATAAAGATTGGAGAGATCCAGGTAGGAGAAACCTGGACCCCTCTTCGGCCGCCGCCTTCTCATCGGAGCAGCTCCCTTCACAGCAGAAACCGGCTTCGGGCAGGGGATCACAACCAATGTAGACGCTCCGTCCACAGCACGTGAAGCCCCTATTTCTTCACCATCAGACGACGAGGCAGCCTCTTCGTCCTCACCTTCACCCTCCCCGGACTTGAAGGAGCTCAACTCCTCTCTCCTCACAACACCCCTCTACCACCCGGTAATCAAGGGACCTAGCAGAGGGCTCGTCGTCGTACGGGTAGTACTCATCATCCAAAGGCTTCATTCTAACAGTTAACTAGAGCCTAGATATCTCTACTTTGGATCTAAGAGTCTATCTCCACTAACAAGGGATCAATGGCCTAGGAAGCGAAATAGGCAAATTACAGAGGGAAGTTTCAATGAACTAACCTTTGAAGTTTGGATGAACACGAAGAACACTTGCAAGAACTTTATCTCTCTAGAAAATTCAGCAGCACTTCGTTATCTCAGGAACGCAATGAGGAAACCTCTTCGGAGGAGGGGGGTATTTATAGACCCCCCCCCAACGGTCACTACATGTGGAAACCTACCATTGGCCACGTGAACGGCCACCACCCTCAAGGCCCATTGGGCTGGGCACCGGTTTAGAAGTCGGGTCAGGCCCACTTCCACAACACCAGCTCACCACCAACAGGCCAACCACTCAACGGCACACAAAGAAAGCGTGTGCGCATCGGCCCCAACACAGAGATACTTCAAATGGATAGGCCACATCTCAAGGCATGACCATATCGGCTTGAACAGAATGCCAATTGCATTGCCTTATCAACGGCCACGGCAGTAAAAACACCAAGAAAACCCCACGCCATCGACTCTGTATCAAACCCTGAGGATAATTTCTTGAAAGCGACCTGCGTCCAAGGGTTCTCCCACAGGGTTACCTTAACCAGGAAATCGCCAAGGAATTGGATTCAGGGGTATACAAGAGTCCGCTTCGACCTGGGTACATCCTTTACTCCTTCACCCCTCACCTAATCTTCGGCCTGAAGCAGTGGGGGACTGGGGGACTACACCGGCCTCTGCAAATCAGGACAAGATCAAAGAAATCCAAAAATATACTAAGTCCACAACATTAGACATGCACCACAACGTCCATAACATCGTGGTGCACCATCGGCCGCATCAAAGCTAGCAAACAAAGAATTCCCTCCCAGATCACCGCCATCATCGTCCTCAAGCGGCTTCGGCCAAAAAGCACACATCACTTTCACCGGCTACCTGGGAACAAAAGAACACTCATCATCCTCGAACAGGAGACAACCACAAGGGCCTCCTCGGCCCCAAAGAGCGAAGGGCAGCCACCAACTGTCACGAGTGGACATGACCATTCATCGGCCATTCATGACAAATGGCGCTCATCGTCCAACCAAAAGCAGCCCCAGTGGCCTCTTTGGCCAACAATACGAACTTTAACCAACGGTCAAAAGGAGTGAACAACACCCTTAACGGACACTCAAGATGAGGGAGGCACGTCATCTTCAAGCAAGAACGCAACCGCGGTGGCCTCTTCGGCCCAAAAAACAATCCACCCACCGAAGGTCGTGAGAAGGAAAGAATGTCTTCATCGGCCCCCCATGACCGGAACGCTCATCGTCCACATCAAGGGGAAGGCAACGGCCAAACTCAGAACAGGGCCACCAAACACCGCGACAGAGAGCGGCCAACGTGGTCCCGCATCGACCAAAAGCATCAAGCACAGAAATCTACTCTCCTTCACTTCGTCTACATCTCAGCTTAGAGAGTGGGGGACTCCTGATGGAGTATATGGGTCTAGGCCCCAGGACCCACATACTCAGAAGAACAGAAAGCACGAACCACTGCACAGTGCCCTCGTCGGCCAAAGGACCCATGACGGCCGAAGAGGGACCAACTCAGAATATAATCCTGAAGCCAGGGAACCAGGGTGTCCTCGTCGGCCGTGCTCTCATCGGCCGTGCCCTCGTCGGCCAAACCCTCGTCGGCAACGGAGGACTCGCAGGACTAGATTTTACACTTATTCATTTATATAGCCCATCAGTCACTTTGTATTCGGCCAAATAGCGGTCCAGTTGTAAATGGGCCTCCCAAGCCCAAGGTTTGGGAGCCCAGCCCGTATTTTTCCTATAAATACTTATCTGAATGTAGTTATAGGGGTTACAAAATCATTCTATTGAAGCATTTACTTGCACTTCTCTCTCTAGCTTTCACTTCTCTCTAGATATATACTCTATCAGATTTTTAACAAGCTTTAGTTCCATTTGGGAAATTCTACGGTAAAGTTTCTCCTCCAACCCAATTGTGAATCTATAGAATTGGTGTACGTGTATATACCTAAAAAAGAGGCGCGGACAAGAAGCTTCAGAATAGAGATTGAACAGATCCAGGAGGGTGAAGCACTGGAATTGTGATTGAACGGATCCAGGACGCTGAAGATGCCATCCATGTGTCTGCTTCCGATTTTTTTTTGATTTAGGGTTAGAGGATGAGGCGGAGGCTGCAGAGGAGGAGGAGAGTTCTGAGGAGGGCGATTGTTCACCACTTCAGAAGAGGGCTAAGACAGAAGACGAGGAAAGCGATCACGAGGAAAGCGATAACGGAAGATCAAATGGAGTTATTCTTAGCTTACCAGTCTCACGCTCGAAAGTATCATGGTTTTCATGTGGATATGAGTTTATGGCCGGATGGCGTTGGTATCATTGGTGGGATTGTGCCTGAGGACATTGAGAACGATGCAACCTCCAAAGCTGAAGTTTATGAGGCAGCTCGTCGTGCAATAAAAGTCGAGAACCCCGAGAGTCCGGAGCTGGAACTTGTACGGGTTATTCGAGCCAACTCAAATTGCTACGCTCTGTTCATAACCATGGTGGTTAAAGATGTGGCTTCGGAAAAAGAGGCAAATTATCAAGCACTTGCCAACTACTGGCCAAGAAAAGAGGGACCGGACTACTTCCGATTGTTCTTCTTAAGGCCAGAACCGAAAAAACATAGAATTGAAGATGTGGTTGAGACTGATGAAACACATGCAGGCCACTTTGAAGAGTAACACACACACACACAAGTTATTTAATGTGAAGGACTGGATGTTATTTAATACTCTGATCTTGAACTTAGTTAAGCCACTCTACGATTATTATTACTCCCTCCATCCCACGATGAACCTCATAGTTTGACCTACACATATATTAAGGAAATAAACTTATCGGGATATGTTTTACTGTTTTGACACTGTTTCGACACTGTTTATCACTGTTTTGACACTGTTTGGCACTGTTTTGCATTGTATGACACTGTTTTGATGTAGATTAACTTGCCATTTAAGGAAATGGGAACTTGTTTCTGGGACATCCAAAAAAGGAAAGTGGGATTATCATTGTGGGACGGAGGGAGTATTATGAACTTGTGGTGTTGTTGAGTACTCAAAGTCATGTGCTTGAACTCACTTAAGTTAGTCTACTATTATTATTATGAACTTGTGGTGCTGAGTATTGAGAATCTGTCATTCTGTTGCAAAAAAAACTAAAAACGAGACGCAAGACCTGTTTTACGTAACTTCTTTTCAAACCTTCTTCATCGTTGAGAATAGCCGCAGCTTCCAGGTACGTACATCAAGCTTCCTTCATATTTTTGAATTTTTCTCACACACACACCCCTCCCCACCCCCCATACACATATAGAGCCTCGTTCGCAAAGGTGCTGGACCGTAGTGGTGAAGGCTTCTCTTGTCACATGGAATGCAGTCATATAGAGTGGATTATCCTGCCCCGGTAGAAGTTATGTATTCTGAAATGTTTCGCATTATTGAGTTATTATAGAGTGGGGCTGCATGATTGGATTTCTTATTTTGACACATACATATATATTTTTGAGAGTACTCTTCCTGTCAGGAATTTCTGACCGGAACCGCCATCCGGACGAGAGAATTTGGGGTCCTTCCCGATTAAATTTTTTGATGCAATTTTTATGAAATGTTATTCATCAAGTCTAGTTTATCCATAAAAACTTTCAGCTAAAAATTCAATCGGGAAAACCGTCAAATGTGTTTTGGAAGATAACTGCGCCAAAATATACATATAAAACGCAGTTAACTTCCAAAAATTATTTCTCACCTTTCCCTATTGAATTTTTAGCTTAAATTGTGTATGGATAAACTAGACTTGATGAAGAACATTCCATAAAAATTTCATCAAAAACTTTCACCGGGAAGGCGGCCAAACGCTGCCTTCCAGACGGCGGTTCTGGCCCGAAATTCCGGACCTGAACATTTCTCTATATATGAAGCTTACACTTAAATTAGAGGGGAAGCATACATATATCATGCAATCGTTTTATCTTCTCGATTTTTCTTTTTTATAATTTGTTTTCATAATTTCTTTTTTATTGAATAATTGAGTTATGTACGTACACATCTAGCTTCATATTTTTGCTTCATGATTTATAGGTGACATAATATGGTGATGTCTTCAATCTCATGTCTATTACTCCACAGACCTAAAGTTTATCCAAACAATAAAAACAATTGTTCCAAAATACCAAAGCAAAAACAAATTCATAAAAAATAAATAACTAGTCTTCACACATAATGTTTCTAGTGTTCCAGCAAGTATTACTATTTAGTTTCCTCAAGACTTGAGCTTCTTTAACTGTAATAACACCTGCCACACAATAAAAGTACGATCAGTTTTTAAGTAATTTATTTTTCATAACTATTATTAGTAAAAGTAAATGCAGAAAATGGTACAAAAACATTCAATTACCAAAAAGACCATCCTTTTCCCATTCCTTTAAAATTTGATCTTGATACATCTCAAATGTCTCTCTAATGCTTACGGGAAGTTCGGTGACATCTTGATTCAAAATACGCTCTTGTTCTTGTCTCTTTTGAGCTTTCTCCTTAAACTTTTGAGCAGCCTCTTTTAACTGTTGATCCTTCTCCTTTAACCGTTGATCCTTCTCCTTCGATCTCTGAGCATCTTCTTTTAGCTTCAACTCTCTTTCCATTATCTTTTCTCGTAACTCAAAGTCTTTTAAGTCCTTTTCCCTCTTCATTTTGAGCTCTTCCTGACTATTACAAATCTGTTTTTCCATTGTAGTTTGTAACTTATTGAAAGCATCAACTACTAATTTTTCATCATTCAACCTCCTCTTTTTTTCTTTAGTAGCCTTTCTTCCTTCAAGGCATTCAATATCATTGCATTTACCATCATCATTAACATCTACATTGGGACACTTTTCACCTTCATTACATGATCTCCCTGGTTGGGTTGTTACTCGGGTATCACCACTTCCATTGGTAGCTTTTTGCTTAGAGTTATCTTTGCTCCTAGTGACCTCCTTTACGAACCATTTTGAATTTGTTTTCATGATCTCCCAACAATGCTCATACTGGAAAGACGGACCATTATTAATATCTTCATACATGCGCATTGCCTTTCGCCTCTACAAATAAAAAATCAACTCTTGAGCATAGATAAACACATTAAACAACTCAAACATCACATGTGAAAGAAGGCAGATTGTGGTTTTTAAAAGGAAGTGAGAATAAAAATATAACAATGTACAGAAAGCAAAAGAAAGAAAAACTACCATATCTGCATGGCTTGCTCCACTTTTTGGATGTCTTTGTAGTCGTTCATATAAAGCATGAAATTTATTCACTACTACAGCTACGATCTTACCCCAACGAGCTTATAAGCCATTTGTTGTGCGAGACTCATCATAAGTACCCATATTCTCCCTCGCAACTTGGAAGATTCGATTCCACATATTAGCAATTTTTTTATTGTTCCCGAAATCAGCATCAACGGAAATATATAGCCATGCCTTCGTTAGTGCTACATCTTTGTCTTTGCCCCAATTTTTACTCCCTCCTCCTGTGGGAGAGATACTAGTATTTTCTATGACCTTGTTATTTTTTTTGCTGCTTTGGTCGTTTTAGTAACATCACTCTCCAATGGAATATTAGAAGATGATGGTCCCGGATAGAGGTGAAAGTCTAGAGGGGGGAGGTGAATAAACATTCAATGCTTTTTCGACTTTGAAAACTTTTCCCTTCTAGATGAGTTGATCTAAAATCTTTTGGGAGATTTATAGATGCACAACGGAAGTCTTTAACCTCTTAGATAGACAGTGTATAACAACTTTCTATAATGGGTGAAGTTTGGACTTAAATGGTGAGCAATTGGCTTGGCAGTTGTCTGGATGGGAGAGAACTGCTGAGGTAACTGCTGGTGGAAAATAGGAGTTTGGAAGAGATGATTATGTGGCCTTTTACAGAATGATGAGGGCTTTCTGAAGATGTATTGAGCTGGAGACATTAAGGGGTTTTGCTTAAGCAGAGGTCTAAGCAGTTGGGTAGACCCAGGAAACTGCTAAGGCAACTGCTGCTTATAAAAGATGTATTTCTGAGAACAGGCAAAACGGACCTTTTAATAGTGATGTTCCAAGGCTCTTGTGAAATAGTTGTCTTAGGAAAAGTAAGTTATTAAGCAGTAGGATAAGCAGTAGAGTCAATTAAGACTACTGCTTAGGATGCTGCTGGCAAACCACAATCCCTTTAGTGAGAAGTGTTGGGTGTGTGCTTTGTTGACTGAAAGTAAATCAACACACAGTATATCCTAGTTCAGAGGTGATGTAATCCTCCTACATCCAGTCCCACCCTATTTCAGATGGATTTCACTAAAGTATTAAGCCCAATACACTTAGTGCCAATATAGCCTTTACAACACTGGCCTAGATTGAAGGTGTTTCACAATGAGTATAACACCACTCAAAGTTACTCAATCCTTTAGATTTTTCTCAAATGATCCAGTGGGGATCAAATGGTACTCTGTCTATCTAACCACACTTTAGGATTCGAACAACTGTTCTCCTAAGTGTTTACAACAATTTGTGAAATGTTACAAGAAAGTTCTAACCTCCAACTAGGAACTAAGCTTCTAGGATTTATCAATGATTACTTGTGACTTTGAAGTTTAGTGAAGCATGAGTCCAAGCAGAGAGTAAAGTATAGTTTCGCACTTTCTCTTTTGCTAGATAGCTCGTGAATGCTCAATGGAAGTATTTCTCTAATTAGGATGCTCAAAGCTTGGTTAGAACTTTTCGTTTCAGCCTATATTTATAGGCAACTCCGGTTGATTAATCTCATCCATTGGTTAGGATGAGTTAATCCTGTTCGTTGATTCCTTGTTTCGCAGAAGATAACATGTTGTTGTTTGTCTTCTTTTGCTGGAGCCGATATCTCTTTTGTTTTTGCTAGCCGCTGCAGACCTAGGCTGTATCCCATGCTTTGGGTCCCTGTACTTTTTCACGCATTAAATTTGCTCGTCACTTCTTGTCTTCTATATGCGGTGTACGCAATTTACGTACATATGTGACTTTTACTTGTGACATTTAAACTTTTGAGACTTAATGAAATACATGTCGGTAGGATTTAAATATCCCATTAAGGTAACAAAAAATTACCTTATTGCATTTTGATTTTTCCGATAGTATTTTATTAGTCTAAAAAATTGTACATTTATTTTGTCACCTATGATTAAGTAAAAATACCTGATTTAATTAAGACACAATGTACAGGTGCATAGTATTGCGGCATCATCAAAATCTATCAAAATTGGGTACTAACAATTTTCCCCTTTTTGATGATGCTAAAACTATACAACACAGGAACCAAATATTTTTATTGATTTTTGATGAGGTAAATGTACATTGGTCTAATATCTAAAGTACAATAGTTTTTAGTCACTTTCGGACTTTTGGTCTAATCTACTCTTGTTGGCTTCATCTACCTTTTTCTTGGCTTCTTCTTTTTCTTTAGCCTCTTCTGCCTTTTGTTTTCCTGATTTCCAATTCCTCTTGGAGGCATTTGTTCTTCTTCCTTGTCTTTGCAGCTTTCTTGGCTGCTTGTGATCTTATAGAGGAGGGGCCTGCTTGTGTTGTCCCCCTTTCCCCCTTTTTGGCATCAACAGGGGTCTGAATTTCTTGAAAGAGCGCCTCTATTTCAGGGTCCGAGTCAGCCTCTATTTGTCTTACTCTTCCTGGGTGCATATCAAGGACTTCGATGGAGAGGGCATTGACAAAGTTACGAACGTCCATGATATCTATCTTGACTTCATCTTTAACCTCGCATTCTAGGCCCTGCAGCGTGGTCTTTGTTGTGTTCAGTTCCTGGCCTAGCTTCTGATTGTCACTTCCTTGCTTCCAGAAGGTGTCCTGAGTTGCTTTATGTAGGAATTTGAAGTTGTTTGCAATGTCAGTGGTTATCTGCCTTATTGCTCGTTCATGAGCTACCTGCTTCTCTACGAACTTCTTATAGAGGTTGAAGATGCCAGGTAACTCATCGTTCTTTAGATTTTGGATGAAAGCTTCATGCTCCTGTATGGTTTGAAGTGCCTGCTCAAGATTAGGAGGTAAAGAAGGGGTAGAGGGTACGTGCGCAGAGGCCTCTGCTTATGTTTAAGAGGGCACTGCTGCTGCTTGTCCTTGTTGGAATGCTAGAATTTTATTCTCTAGCTCTTCGTCTCTTGCTCGCAGGGCAAGTAACTCTTGCGTTAGTTCAGAGATGATGGTTGGCTGGTTTGAGAGCTGGATTTGAAGTTGAGCCTTTTGCTCAGAGTTGAAAACTTGTTGAATCATCAGGTTGCTTCTGATGTGTCTGTGAACTTCTTCAAATCGCAAGTCCAAGAGTTGATCAAAGTGATTCTTCATCTTGATTAATCTCTTGTGCAGTCTAATCTCAGCATTACTGATGAATTTAACAGTGGCCGTTCTCTCCTAGATGAAGACCTCTGCTAGTGTCGGAGTGTCCTCTGCTCCATCAGTTAGTACTTGCTCTTTGAGGTCGATAGAGGTATTGGGCTGCTCAGGTTTATCTCCTTATTGATTGGGTTCCATGTTGAGATCAAGCATTTGAGTCCTCTGTTGTATGGTGGCAGCCAACTGCCCTTGAGGTGCCTTAGAGGATTCTGCTCCTTGAGTTTCCATCCTAGATTTTTCCATGACTATCCTGGCTTCTTTATCACTGGAGGAGGAGGAATGGATGATTTGCTTACCTCTTGAACTAGGTGGTCCTTTAGGGGCATCATCATCATCTTCTGAGTCTTCGATTGTATCCTTGGCGGTGAGCTGCTTCCTTTTTGCGGCGTAGGCTTGATTGATCTTGTAGAGAGTGGTTGCTATGGCTAGATCCTCTGTTCCAATCCAATGTAGCGCGAAGTCCTCTTCATCAATGAAATGTGGTAAGGTGTCTGCCTGCTTCCGGATTTTGGTCAGCTTCCAGGTTCTCCATAATTTTACCCTGGCATAATCTGCGTCCAGTTGCTCTAAAGGTGTTAGTTCGGGTGAGTTGTCTGCCGGTGATGGAGGAGCCACCTGCTCGTTGTCTAGAGTTCCCTGCTCCTCTGATTGATCCACCTGCTCCTCCATTTGAGCCGGTTGCTCTTTTTGTTGAGTTATCCTAGGAATGAGGACAGAGAGGGGTATAGCTGAGTTGTTGGTACCTTGAGAGGTGGAGGGAGATGGAGAGTGAGAGTCTGCTTCCTCATTTATGACTGCGAGAGGAGAGGCCACTTCTTCCTCATGGATGATGGCGAGAGGGGAGGCCACTGCTTCATCGTGGGTTAGTGGTTGATATGAGGCCGTTTCCTCCATTTCTTCTTGCAAGTTCCTTGTTGCTGTTCTTGGCCTTTTTGTTTTAGCCTCTTGACACCCGGATCGTAGTCTCTTTGCAGTCTTTGTGTCGACTTTGAAAGAGACCAAGAGGAGATCGTTAGAGATGAAAGAGTCGTTGGCCTTTGGTATTTCTGGGGCCCCTACCTTGGAGGTTTGAAATAGTAACTTCCTCTAGTTGGTTGCCTCCTTGGTTGTCCCTACTATCCCTTTCTTCTTTAGGAGTTCTTCAATCAGAAACACATACCCTAGTAATGGCAGAGTGCCATCTTCCTTCCTTCCTTTGTGTGATTTATTTATATATTTTACGAGCTGTTAGTGTACATACCTTGTCCAATTGTATGGGGACCCAGAGATTATAGCGGCTAGTGGCTTTGCTCTCTGTGCATTGATCTCGTCTAGTGCCGTGGTTCTTGTGGCAATGCACTTGTAGAGAATGTCTAGTAGGACATCGTATTCTTGAACCATCAACTTCTTCTTGATTTTGAAAGTGTTGAGGTTTTGAGCTCTTGGAAGGGAGACCTTTTCTTTGAAGTCTTCCTCGTCTAGGGTGAGGTGTTCTACATCTGGGGCTTCATCTCCAGGTAGAGAGAGCGGATCTTTGATGTCTTTTTCTTGAATTTCTACTTCAAGCCCCAAAACTACTGATTTGATTGTGCCATGGATGGAGTTGACGTAGAACTCTACTACTACCTCGGGGTAGAAGCAGGGATATGGGTAGGTAGCCATTTTCATGAGCCTTGTTGTTTCAAGTTTCCTTAGCAAATCTTTCATGAGGTCACTATTTTCATCTCTTTCAAGGGCTTTATAGGTGTTTAGGATGGAGCCGGTGAATATGGACTTAGAGATTTGGAGAAGTGAGACCATTTATGTGTTTGGAAATTGGATTGTTGGATGGTGTGTTGAGAGTGTGGTGGTAGTGCCTTTGAGAGTTTTAGAGAGTGCTTGAGAGGTTTAGAAAGAGTTAGAGAGATAGGTTGCAAAGTGAAAAGTGTTGGTGGATTGTACGGAGAGAGTATTTATAGGCTATTGGAAACTAGCCGTTGTGATATAGCCGTTGGAGAATACGGCTGGTCACTCTTGGCATTAACTGCTAGTTTGTATTTACACTGGTAGCAGGGGGCTCAATTTTGGGTAAGTTTATGATGGTTTTTTAGAACAAAACTTACCATTTTGGAATCCTTGATATGAGAGGATCGAGATGATATATGCCCAGTTCTGAGAAACTTTGTAGTTTTTCCAGATTTTGGGCCAACTTCTGTACTGAGATAGGCCTCTGCTCCTGAGACAGGTACCTGCTTGCAGGCACCTTCTTGATTTTTGTAAACCAGTGTTTTCCCTCCATTGTTCCTTCCTTATTCCACACTTGTCCTCCACTTTATTAATGCAAGTCTTCTTATTTCTCAAGTAGCAGTAGGCTAGTTTATGATCGCCAGTTGAGCCTACTGCTGGTGGAAGGCAGTAACCTGCTGAGCTCACTGCTTGAATTTTGACTTTTTGAAGTTTGGGATTAACTTTCTTCGGACCTTGATGCTTCATTCCTTACCTTTAACAGTTAGCTACCCCTTACTACTTCTTGAGAGTTCCCCCTCAGCAGGTGGCTAGGAATTTTCTCTTGATTAAGGTTCCCCCTGAATAGATGCAAGGTTTATTCTTTCACTTGATCAAGGTCATCTAGCATTCAAAGCTCTTGTCTTAGTTCATTGAATCTAGCTTCATTTAATGGCTTGGTGAAGATGTCAGCCAACTGCTTCTCTGTGGGGATGTATTCTAGCTTGATGGTCTTCTTCTCAACATGTTCTCTAATAAAGTGATGCATGATCTCAATATGCTTGTTTCTTGAGTGAAATACTGGATAGTGAGTGATAGCTATAGCACTTGTGTTATCACACAGGATGCTAATCTCCTTTGTTTCTTCTCCATAATCCTTCAATTGGTGTTTCATCCATAGTATTTCAGCCCAACAGCTGCCTGCAGCTATATATTCAGCTTCGGCAGTACCAGTGGCAATTGAATTTTGCTTCTTGCTGAACCATGAGACAAGTCTTCCACCAATTAGTTGATAAGTACCAGAGGTACTTTTTCTGTCAATCTTGCATCCAACAAAATCTGAGTCTGAATAGCCATAGAGATTAAATCCTCCATCAATTGGGTACCATAATCCAGAGTTAGGATTGCCTTTTAGGTACCTCAATATTTTCTTTGCAGCTAGGAGATGGCTTTCTTTAGGTTTTGATTGGAACCTTGCACAAACTCCAACTGAGTAGGATATGTCTTGCCTACTAGTAGTTAGATATAACAAAGAACCAATCAAACCTCTATAAAGTGTAGGATCAATATCTTTCCCATCTTCATCTAGACTTAAACATTGTGAAGTATTCATGGGAATTTTCAAAGTGGACTTGTTTTCAACTTTGAATTTCTTCATGAGATCTCTTGTATATTTGGCTTGGTTGATGAAGATACCTTATGGAGTCTGCTTTACTTGTAGTCCCAGAAAATAGTTTAACTCTCCCATCATGCTAATTTCAAATTTGCTTTGCATGAGAGCTGAAAATTTCTCACATAGTGCTTGATTTGAGCTTCCAAAGATAATGTCATCAACATAAATTTGAACAAGTAGTATGTGGGGATCTTCTTTACATTTGAATAGTGTCTTGTCTACTTTTCCTTTAGTGAACCCATTATTCACTAAATATACAGAGAGAGTGTCATACCATGCTCTTAGGGCTTGCTTGAGTCCATAAAGAGCTTTCTTCAATTTGTACACTTGATCTTTCTCTCTATTCATTTCAAATCCAGGAGGCTGCTCCACATACACCTCCTCTTCTAGTAGACCGTTTAGGAAGGCACTCTTCACGTCCATTTGATAGACACTGAATTGCTTATGAGCAGCATAAGCTAAGAATATTCTTATTGCTTCAAGTCTTGCAACAAGAGCGAATGTTTCATCAAAATCTATTCCTTCTTCCTGGCAGTAGCCTTTAGCTACCAATCTTGCCTTGTTCTTAACTATGGTGCCTTCCTCATCCATCTTGTTTCTGAACACCCATTTGGTTCCTATCACATCACTAGTACAAAAAATGTTTTTTACATCACCTTATTAACATGTGTTATTGTATAACCCATGTGAAATTTTGACACGCGGTCATTTTTGCAATTTTTATAAACTTTTTTACATGAGTTGTTGTTACAACCGATGTTAAATAGTGAAACGGGGTATATTTTAAAATTTTATAAAACAATTTACATCAGTTCTATGTGCAACCGATGTCAAAGAAAAAACGGGGTCAAGTTTTTAATTAATGAAAGTTTTGTTAACATTCGTTAAAACTGATTGAGAAAAGCAACGAGAAAAAATTGCCCTTCTTCCAGATCTAGTGTAACCACCGATCTGGGTGAATTAAAACCTGCGTCTCTTTGTTTTTATGATAAAAGCGTCTCAAACCTAAAGCAAACTAACAAGCGACATCTAACCAGGGACCGGCGGTATACTCCTAGGCTGAAGTTGGACCAACGACTAGCCGTCACTGACACGCGCGACTGTGGCATATAGTTGCCGCTGCTCCGACGAAGATCGCAGGACGCCGTTTGAGCATAGGACGTCGTTCGAGCGAGAATAGGATGCCCTTCGAGAGAGAAATAGGACGGCGTCGATTGCAGGTACGTATTTTAAATTTTATGTAGTATTTATTTAGGTAAAACTTCCGAAGAAAACCATCTCGAGTTTGTAGTTATTTCGTAAATTGAAGTAGCATTTCTTCACCTACCAAGTCAGTTCACTCTGAAACAGCTGGCCAAATTTGGCCACAGTCTGCGTATAAAAAAATTCGCCCCCAGCCTGGTGTCCATTGTCTAAGAGATGGGGATGACGTCAAAAAGAGGGCAATAGGGATCTCAAAGGTTAATTCTTCACTTTATGTAATACTGAAATTAGTTTTCAAACCCCTGATATTTAATTTATTTGGTTCAAAAGGCGAAGAACCCATCCAACCAGTTGTATGAGGTAGCTATTTACTTTTGCATATCAAGTTTTTGTTGAAATTGAAACTTGATTATTTATAGGTAAATGCAAAAACACACAATATACTTGTCAATGTAAAGTGTGAGCAAAAGTATATATTTTGTTCATTTGGTTTTCCATATCCTTTTCTACAAATGTTATATTCATCGTTGTACATGAAGTTATGAGCACACTATGGTAGTCTGGTGGCAACTCTTTAGTCTTCTTTTATTCACTTTTTACATTTTATAAGGTATTGTGTGACTATATGTCTTTAATGTTGATTTAAAACATGCTTTAAAACATGATATAGGTGATCTGAAATTCGGTTTGTCTTTTTCAGAGTGCCTTCATCGTTGGGTGGCATTTGTAAGCAGAGCAGTTCGCCGGCGTTCGAGAGTGAGTAGAGAAGTAGGTCGCTTTGCGAGAGAGCGGAGTGGATGGGACGGGGTCAATGTAGTCATCCCAGTAGAGCAGTTTCTATTCTATATAATGTGATTTAAAAATATATCTATTTAATGAAATAATTTGAGATTTATATTAAGTTTGTGTAAGTCACATGAATCAGCCAATGCTTCTTCAAGTCATCTTATTGCTTTCAGTTTTGTATTCCATGTATGATGAATTATAAATTTATCTATTTGATGAATTAATATGAGATATATTCAGTTTATTTGAGTCACATGAATCAGCAAATGTTTCTATAAGTCGTCTTATTACTTTTTGTTTTGTATTCCATGTAATATGAATTATAAATCTATCTATTTGATGAATTAATCTGAGATTTATATTCAGTTTCTTTTAGTCACATGAATCAGTCAATGTTTCTTTAAGTCATCTTATTGCTTTCAGTTTTATAAGAGAGACCAAGAACCAAGAACCTAGGATAAATGAGCACTAGTTTTTGTGTTGTACTAACTATTTTTTCCTTGGGCATTATGAAGCGTGTTCTAAGTATTAGTTTTTTCTTATACAGGATGAAACTACTGTTGGGGAGTTCATAGGAGCAGGTAAATACTTATTATAAAACACACATGCTTCATTTACTTGTAAATGTGTAAAGTTTTATGTTCAGAAAAGTATTGTTCACTTTGGTAAAAAACTGTTTATAGCTATTAAGATAGCCCAAGATATTCATTCTGTTTATTTTTAAAGACTGGATTTTGCTAGTATGGATGCTTAAAGCAATAAAACATTCATTAAACTTATACTACACAAAAAGACAGTACCAAAGCAATTACATCCACAATTACTATGGGCAACAAAAAAGAAATACTCTACCTGAGAAACTTTTACATCTAAAATAACTTCTTATATTAGAAACATTGGCTGATTCAGAGTGTAATGTCTTTTGTTGCCCATAGTAATTGTGAATGTAATTGCTTTTGTACTGTCTTTTTGTGTAGTATAAGTTTAATGAATGTTTTATTGCTTTAAGCATCCATACTAGCAAAATCCAGTCTTTAAAAATAAACAGAATGAATATCTTGGGCTATCTTAATAGTTATAAACAGTTTTTTACCAAAGTGAACAATACTTTTCTGAACATAAAACTTTACACATTTACAAGTAAATGAAGCATGTGTGTTTTATAATAAGTAATTACCTGCTCATGTGAACTCCCCAGCAGTAGTTTCATCCTGTATAAGAAAAAAACTAATACTTAGAAGTTAGAACACGCTTCATAATGCCCAAGGAAAAAATAGTTAGTACAACACAAAAACTAGTGCTCATTTATCCTAGGTTCTTGGTTCTTGGTCTCTCTTATAAAACTGAAAGTAATACGATGACTTAAAGAAACATTGACTGATTCATGTGACTAAAAGAAACTGAATATAAATCTCAGATTAATTCATCAAATAGATAGATTTATAATTCATATTACATGGAATACAAAACAAAAAGTAATAAGACGACTTATAGAAACATTTGCTGATTCATGTGACTCAAATAAACTGAATATATCTCATATTAATTCATCAAATAGATAAATTTATAATTCATCATACATGAAATACAAAACTGAAAGCAATAAGATGACTTGAAGAAACATTGGCTGATTCATGTGACTTACACAAACTGAATAAAATCTCAAATTATTTCATTAAATAGATATATTTTTAAATCACATTATATAGAATACAAACTGCTCTACTGGGATGACTCCATTGACACCGTCCCATCCACTCCGCTCTCTCGCACAGCGACCTACTGCTCTACTCACTCTCGAACGCCGGTGTACTACTCTGCTTACAAATGCCACCCAACGATGAAGGCACTCTGAAAAAGACAAACCGAATTTCAGATCACCTAAATCATGTTTTAAAGCATGTGTTAAACCAACAGTACAGACATATAGTCACACAATACCTTATAAAATGTAAAAAGTGAATAAAAGAAGACTAAAGAGTTGCCACCAGACTGCCATAGTGTGCTCAGAACTTAATGTACAACGATGAATATAACATTTGTAGAAAAGGATATGGAAAACCAAATGAACAAAATATATACTTTTGCTCACACTTTACATTTATAAGTATATTGTGTCTTTTTGCATTTACCTATAAATAATCAAGTTTCAATTTCAACAAAAACTTGATATGCAGAAGTAAATAGCTACCTCATACAACTGGTTGGAGGGGTTCTTTGCCTTTTGAACCAACAACAACAACATCCAAGCCTTAATCCCAAAAGAAGTTGGGGTCGGCTAACATGAATCGATCTATGATATCGATGCCAAAAAGAGAAGGTGGACAAGAAAAGGAAAAAAAGTAAGATAAAATGAATAATATAAAGATACATAAATAAAAGATAATAATAACACAAGAATATAACCAAGATAAAAGAAAAATAAATAAAAGAACATAAAAAAGCTAGAAGATAAAAATAACATAAGAATATAAAAAGATAAAGAAGATAAAAGATAAAAGAAACAAGAGAGGAAAGGTAGACAAGACATCAATCGTCCACATGGATGTGCGCCCTCCACTTTGCTCTCTCCAAAGCCATACTCTCACCCAACCCAAGAAGACGCATATCAGTTCTGATTACTCTAATCCAAGTCTGTTTGGGTCTTCCCCCCCTCTCTTCTCTGACTCTTCTCCCCACCCCTCAAGTCGTCTAACAGGTGCATCACTCGGTCTTCTATGCACATGCCCAAACCACCGCAAACGAGACTCCTGCATCTTATCTTCTATAGGTGCTACTCCCACCTTTTGTCTGATTACCTCATTCCTCAGGCGGTCTTTTCTGGTATGTCCACACATCCAACGCAGCATACGCATCTCTGTCACACTCATCTTTTGAATGTGACATTGCTTCACCGCCCAACACTACGCCATACATTAATGCCGGCCTAATTGCTGTACGATAAAATTTACCTTTCAATTTAGTCAGCATAACTCGATCGAATAGAAATCCTGAAGCACTTTTCCATTTCATCCACCCAGCTCTGATTCTATGACATACATCTCCATCTAATTCACCATCCTTCTGAATTATGGATCCCAAGTAACGGAACATATCACACACCGGTATCTCCTTACCATCAAGAGTAATCCCACTGTTGCTACCACTTCTACCTCCACCGAACTTGCACTCCATATACTCAGTCTTGCTTTGGCTCAGTTTGAAACCCTTGCTCTCCAATGTTTGTCGCCATACTTCCAACTTTGCTTTAACACCGGATTGTGTCTCATCAATCAATACAATATCGTCGGCAAACACCATGCACCACGGTATATCTTCTTGAATTAACTTCGTAAGTTCATCCATGACTAAAGAAAATAAGAAAGGACTCATAGCAGATCTTTGGTGCACTCCAATAGTAATAGGGAACTCTGCGGTCCTCCCTACACTAGTGCGGACCAAATAAATTAAATATCAGGAGTTTGAAAACTAATTTCAGTATTACATAAAGTGAAGAATTAACCTTTGAGATCCCTATTGCCCTCTTTTTGACGTCATCCCCATCTCTTAGACAATGGACACCAGGCTGGGGGCGAATTGTTTTATACGCAGGCTGTGGGCAAATCTGGCCAGCTGTTTCAGAGTGAAATGACTTGGTAGGTGAAGAAATGCTACTTCAATTTACGAAATAACTACAAACTCGAGATGGTTTTCTTCGTAAGTTTTACCTATATAAATACTACATAAAATTTAAAATACGTACATGCAATCGACATCGTCCTATATCTCTCGAAGGGCGTCCTATTCTCGCTCGAACGGTGTCCTGTGCTCGAACGGCGTCCTGTGATCTTCGTCGGAGCAGCGGCAACTATACGACACAGTCGCGCGTGTCAGTGGCGGCTAGTCGATGGTCCAACTTCAGCCTAGGAGTATACCGCCGGTCCCTGGTTAGACGTCGCTTGTTAGTTTGCTTTAGGTTTGAGACGCTTTTATCATAAAAACAAAGAGACGCAGGTTTTAATTCACCCAGATCGGTGGTTACACCAGATCTGGAAGAAGGGCAATTTTTTCTCGTTGCTTTTCTCAATCAGTTTTAACGAATGTTAACAAAGCTTTCATTAATTAAAAACTTGACCCCGTTTTTTCTTTGACATCGGTTGCACATAGAACTGATGTAAACTGTTTTATAAAATTTTAAAATATACCCCGTTTCACTATTTAACATCGGTTGTAACAACAACCCATGCAAAAAAGTTTATAAAAATTGCAAAAATGACCCCGTGTCAAAATTTCACATGGGTTATACAATAACACATGTTAATAAGGTGATGTAAAAAACATTTTTTGTACTAGTGATAGGAACCAAATGGGTGTTCAGAAACAAGATGGATGAGGAAGGCACCATAGTTAAGAACAAGGCAAGATTGGTAGCTAAAGGCTACTGCTAAGAAGAAGGAATAGATTTTGATGAAACCTTTGCTCCTATTGCAAGACTTGAAGCAATAAGAATATTCTTAGCTTATGCTGCTCATAAGCAATTCAGTGTCTATCAAAAGGACGTGAAGAGTGCCTTCCTAAACGGTCTACTAGAAGAGGAGGTGATGTGGAGCAACCTCCCTGATTTGAAATGAATAGAGAGAAAGATCAAGTGTACAAATTGAAGAAAGCTCTTTACGCACTCAAGCAAGCCCCAAGAGCATGGTATGACACTCTCTCTGTATATTTAGTGAATAATGGGTTCACTAAAGGAAAAGTAGACAAGACACTATTCAAACGTAAAGAAGATCCCCACATACTGCTTGTTCAAATTTATGTTGATGACATTATCTTTAGAAGCTCAAATCAAGCACTATTTGAGAAATTTTCAGCTCTCATGCAAAGCAAATTTGAAATGAGCATGATGGGAGAATTAAACTATTTTATGGGACTACAAGTAAAGAAGACTCCATAAGGTATCTTCATCAACCAAGCTAAATATACAAGAGATCTCATGAAGAAATTCAAAGTTGAAAACAAGTCCACTTTGAAAATTCCCATGAATACTTCACAATGTTTAAGTCTAGATGAAGATGGGAAAGATATTGATCCTAGACTTTATAGAGGTTTGATTGGTTCCTTGTTATATCTCACTACCAGTAGGCCAAACATATCATACACAGTTGGAGTTTGTGCAAGGTTCGAATCAAAACCTAAAGAAAGTCATCTCCTAGCTGCAAAGAAAATATTGAGGTACCTAAAAAGCAATCCTAACTCTGGATTATGGTACCCAATTGATGGAGGATTTAATCTCTATGGCTATTCAGACTCAGATTTTGTTGGATGCAAGATTTACAGAAAAAGTACCTCTGGTACTTGTCAACTAATTGGTGGAAGACTTGTCTCATGGTTCAGCAAGAAGCAAAATTCAATTGCCACTAGTACTGCCGAAGCTGAATATATAGCTGCAGGCAGCTGCTGTGCTCAAATACTATGGATGAAACACTAATTGAAGGATTATGGAGAAGAAACAAAGGAGATTAGCATCCTGTGTGATAACACAAGTGTTATAGCTATCACTCACAATCCAGTATTTCACTCAAGAACCAAGTATATTGAGATCAGGCATCACTTTATTAGAGAACATGTTGAGAAGAAGACCATCAAGCTAGAATACATCCCCACAAAGAAGCAGTTGGCTGACATCTTCACCAAGCCATTAAATGAAGCTAGATTCAATGAACTAAGACAAGAGCTTGGAATGCTAGATGATCGTGATCAAGTGAAAGAATAAACCTTGTATCTATTCAGGGGGAACCTTAATCAAGAGAAAGTTTCTAGCCACCTGCTGAGGGGGAACTTTCAAGAAGTACTAAGGGGTAGCTAACCGCTAAAGGTAAGGAATGAAGCATCAAGATCCGAAGAAAGTTAATCCCAAACTTCAAAAAGTCAAAATTCAAGCAGTGAGCTCAGCAGGTTACTGCCTTCCACCAACAGTAGGCTCAGCTGGCGATCATAAACTAGCCTACTGCTACTTGAGAAATAAGAAGACTTGCATTAATAAAGTGGAGGACAAGTATGGAATAAGGAAGGAACAATGGAGGGAAAACACTGGTTTACAAAAATCAAGAAGGTGCCTGCAAGCAGGTACCTGTCTCAGGAACAGAGGCCTATCTCAGTACACAAGTTGGCCCAAAATCTGGCAAAACTACAAAGTTTCTCAGAATTGGGCATATATCATCTTAATCCTCTCATATCAAGGATTCCAAAATGGTAAGTTTTGTTCTAAAAAACCATCATAAACTTACCCAAATTTGAGCCCCCTGCTACCAATGTAAACACAAACTAGCAGTTAATGCCAAGAGTGACCAGCCGTATTCTCCAACGACTATATCACAACGGCTAGTTTCTGATAGCCTATAAATACTCTCTCTGTACAATCCACCAACACTTTTCACTTTGCAACCTCTCTCTCTAACTCTTTCTAAAGCTCTCAAGCACTCTCTAAAACTCTCAAAGGCACTACCACCACACTCTCAACACACCATCCAACAACCCAATTTCCAAACACATAAATGGCCTCACTTCTCCAAATCTCTAAGTCCATATTCACCGACTCCATCCTAAACACCTATAAAGCCCTTCAAAGAGCTGAAAACAGTGACCTCATGAAAGATTTCACTAGTACAAAAAAGGCTTTTCACATCGGTCAAAAAAGGCTTTTCACATCGGTCAAACAGCCGATGTGGTTCCAGCACATGTGAAAATTAAAGTATTCACTTTTGACATCGGTCACACAGCCGATGTGAAAATTCTTTCTACATCGGTCGTTTAGTGCCCGATCTAGAAGATAGTCCGTAACGGCGTTTTTAATGATATTTCACATCGGTTATAACCCATGTAGAAAAGAAACCACATCGGTTATTTTACAACTGATGTAGAAAAGCTTTAATTTTTCCCGGAGCATAGGTTTTTCACATCGGTTATAACCCATGTAAAAAAAATCACATCGGCTATTTCACAACTGATGTGAAAAGCTTCGTTGTTTTTCGGAACATATGTGTTTCACATCGGTTGTAACCCATGTAAAAAAGAAATCACATCGGTTATTTCACAACTGATGTGAAAAGCTTCATTTTTTCGGAACATATGTGTTTCGTATCGGTTATAACCCATGTAGAAACTTTGTATCGTGACACTCCACAAGTAGGGCACTTGTGCAGGTCTTCATACTCTTTTCGATAGAGTATACAGTCATTAAGTGTAAGGAATAAATGTAATTAGATTTTGATGAAGCTAGGTTGATTAGTATTTGAAAGTACCCCAATAGAAATTTTGTATTAGTATTTGTCTTTGTATGTACTAGAATAGTCAACATGCAAGAAACCCTCTTTGTCTTCCTTATCAGAACTTCTACCAGAGATGCTCTCAGAGTTGCTTTCCAGAGAAGCCATCAGAGATGGATACCAGAGTTGGCATCAGAAGCTGCCATCAGAGTTCTGATCAGAAAACCTCATCAAACAAGCTCGCACCTTGCAGAACTCGAAGACACTTACCAACAGTCGTTAAACTAACGGGAAATCCCCTAACGGCTACGAACCTTTCAACGGAAACATGGTACTGTACACGCATTAGATGCTCAATTAATGTTGTACGTACGAAGATATATTTAAAGCTGATGATTGACCATGCGAGTATCTTCGCGCCCCCAAAATAGCAAGTCGAAGGTCCAAGACCTTTAACTTGAACAGGTCTTTTACCAGAATACCCCTGATTAATTATGTCGTTAACGGAAACGTTTTCCGCCCGCATTTCTTTAAATGATACCTCGAAACCATAAATTATCCCAAACGTCCACTAATCCAAAACCATTTATATCCAACCTCTTCAACCTAAACCGTTACTGTTATTTCTCTCTCTAATCGTACTTCCTTCAAAAATCCCCCAATATCCTGAATCTCTCAGAAAACCTTCTGAAAATGAACTTCATCAACATCAACGACCTCACCAAGGAAGAAGCCAAGACCATTGTGGCCAATGTGGTTACCGGGATGAAGGTAGTATTTATCTGCACTACCTCTACTAGCAGAGAATCAGAAGAGGATGGCGAAAATCATCCAAGGGATGAATGAATCCCAGCTGAGGAAGATTGTTGCTCATCCTTATGAAGAGTTCAGCACCAGGGATGTGGCTGAATTCTATCTGAACGCCACCATCACCAAAAACGGAGTTCACTCCAAGGTGCAGGGAAAGAGCATCTCCCTCAATGCCGATGCTCTGAATGAATTCTTTGAAGTCCAACTGGACTCTCAAGACCCTGATATTCCCACTCTCATTGACCTAGAGTCAGTGGAGGTCTCAGTTGAAGCATTTGCCCAGACCTACTGCCGCCCTGAGGCCGCCAATCTGGACAGGCTGTACATGAAGAAGTTTCTAGTGAAGAATGACTTCGAAAAGCTGGTTGTCATTCTGCACAGGAGCTTGTGGTGCAAAACTGGCTCAACTGATGAAATCAACAAGGCCAACTGCAAAGCTATATTTGTTGTTCATCATGGGATGAACATAAACTGGGGTGAGGTAATCTTCGGTTCTCTGACTGAACTTATCAAGAAGAAGGATCAGAAAACTGGCCTCTTCTCAACAAAGATGGGCCATGGCCTCCTTCTGTCTGCCATCCTCACTGCCCATGGAGTTCAACTCAGGGACCCTTCCCCAGTTGATCACTCCAAAACCCTGTTCCTAACTGCATCTCCCAAACTGAACATAGCGATCTCTGCTGAACTGAAGAGAGAAGAAAGGCTGGAGAAGAAAAGGGAACAACAGGCTGTCAAACCGAAACCTGCTGCCAAGAAGAGCATTAAGAAGCCCTCTGTGACTTCTGAACAGCCTGAGCAATCCCAGACTGCAAGGGATGTAAGGAAGAAAAAGAAAAATGATAGATGCACTCTATGAGAAGTGGATGCACCAGAAATGGGCGCATCAGAGTTGGCTCCCTCAAAATCTGTCAGAAACTCTCCTGCAAAGAAGCAGAAGTTGAAAAGGAGAAGGAAGCAAGTTGTTCAGAGTGAGGACTCTGACAACTCTAGTCTGAAACCTTTGAAGAAAAAGAAGAAGAAAACAACCTCACCTGCAAGGGAATCAGAAACTCAGGGGGAACCTGAACCTGTTGCCCAACCCCCCTCTGCACCAGACTTGGAATTCACTGCAGATTATCAGAACCCCAACACATCTCTGACGGAGTACCAGAGACTGGTTACAACACCATTATGAAAAAGCAGTTTGAAAAGGTTCTGACTTGGAGAAGATGGAGAATGGGACCTCTTCAGAAGATCATACAGTATTTTGACTGTTATGAAGCAGAAGAAGTTGCTGTCTTACACTGGGTAGGCACAGAAGATGTGTCTCAATGCTTCAACCTTGCCTTTCTCATCTCTGTCTTACAAAAGAAGAAAGAAAAACACCAAGGCAAAGCCCCTATGACTGCCCTATCTCCTGAAAGGCATGTCAAAGCTCTGGAAGAGCATGAGATGGAAGATTTTGATGCATGGCTAATGGAGAAGAAAAGAAAGGAATCTCTCATCAAGTTTCGCCACAGTGCCCGTGAGGAAGGAGAACCCTCAACAGCCAATGATGTTCCTCTGACCATAGAAAAGCTGGTCAAGGAATGGAGAGAATCCATGTTCTCAGAGACTGATCTTGAGGTAATTCCTGCACCCCCTCCTTCCCCTCCCAAATCTCCTTTTACTCAATCATCACCTCCTAAATCACCTTCAAAACCTCTAACCCCACTCAAACAGAAAACCCCATCTCCTCAGAAAACCTCCTCTCCCCCACCACCCCCCATCAGAATTCCTTCACCTCAGAAGACCAAATCAAAGTCTTCATCACCCTGCAAGCAACCCTCACCTCCTAGAAACCGGTCACCCTCACTTCCACCCTCTCCCAAACCTCTAAAATCTATCACTCCTCAGAACCCCTCTCCTCAGAACTCTCACCATCAGAACTCCCTCCATCAGAAAACCCACTCTCATCAGAGTTCACCTCCACAGCAACAACCCCTTTCAATCACCAAAGCTGCTACACCCCCACTGTCTCCTCATCTCTTTGTAGCCTCAACACCCAAGAGAGAGGTTCCCATTCGCATTCTGTCATCAGATGCTGACAATGATGGGTTCCTCACATCCTCTCTTGCGGCAGATTTCACATCCAAGAGGAGGAAGACCCCTCCCAGGGACCAACCTGCTGAACCCACTGGCAATACTGCTCCATTCCCCAAGGGAAGAGGTTTGGAGATGCCTGGATTTGTTCCAGAAGCCCCACAGATGGACTTCAACCAATGTGTACAGTCTGCAGAAGAGTTTGGTGGTCAGATGCTAGACAACATGAACAAGCTCATCGTCATCAATGACAAACATTATGAGCATCAGACACACACCAACATCCATCTTAATCAGGGCCTTCAGCAACTGTCAGAAAAGCTTGACACTCTGACAGAGTCCCTACACACCTTCATGAGCTCATCTAACAAGAAGATTGACACAATCTCCAGAGAAGTAGATGGAATTAACTCTGTCCTCTACTTTCACTCTCAATCAATGAATGGTCAGAATCAGAAACTACAGGAGATAGCTGAAGCCATTGACATTCTGCAATGGAATGCTGATCAAGCCTCAGAGCGCTTCATGGAGATAGGTATTATGTGTACAGAACACAAAGCGCAGGCCTTAGATATTCTTCACAAGAACAAGGAGCGTTATCAGAAGTTGGTACTCCTTGAAGCAAGTACACAGAGTATCCAGTCTACCATGGAAAGACAACAGAACCTGATTGAAGGTCTGGTCTCTGTTACCCAGACTCTGCCAGAAGCTCTGGATGAGATCAGAGATTCCCAAGCAACAGAATTCTCAAAGATTGAACTCCTCCTTGGCGATCTTGTTGATGCCAAAAAGGGGGAAGACACCAGAGAAGAAGAAGGTCCAAGCTCCAGAACCTTATCTATCAGAGGACCCTCATCTTCTGTTGATCCTGCTCCTTATTTCGAAGCTGCAAAGAAGAAAAAGCAAGCTAATGCAGGCACCAGACCTCCTCCTCCACCTTCCAGAAGTTCTAAGAAGAAGTCCTCCAAATTTACGTTCAATGAATGGATGAAGAGTGGGATGTATAAGCCTGACAGAGCCCAATTTACACAGATGAAGAAGCTGATGACTCCAC
This sequence comes from Cuscuta europaea, assembly GCA_945859875.1. Lineage (NCBI taxonomy): Eukaryota > Viridiplantae > Streptophyta > Magnoliopsida > Solanales > Convolvulaceae > Cuscuta > Cuscuta europaea. Next base: position 962,601 of record CAMAPE010000014.1, read on the forward strand.
TGCAACAAGAGAATTTGTTTATGGACAGTGATGGACTCGTCCAAATCAATCATGGTGGATCAATTCAAGAAGCTGAGAACTGGTGGCAGATGAGAGTTCTATCTGGCAAGAACATTTCAGAAGCAATCAGAAATTACTTAGATTGCAAGCTTGCACCTCATTGGGCAGACTATCAGAATCCAAGGGACTTAGCCTCCATCCAAGCAAAGGTCAATGCAGAGCTTGAAAGGATTGACAAAGCAGGACCTCAGGTAGATGAAGATGAATCCTAAATTTTATCTATCTCTGATTATGTAATTAACCATCTGATAATAAGATACCATCTCTGCCTCTAGTTTGCATGGCATCTTAAAATTATCTGTTCTTACTTACTCTCTGTGAATTCCTTGTGCTTGCTCTAGTTCTTTTTGTCCTTTTATTGCTATCTGATTGTACTGTACTCTTACTATTTCCCTATGCTAAGTTGCCCACCAAGATTTTAATAGAAGTTGTTTAACTTTATTCTTGTATGGTGAAAGGCACTTCTCTGGAAATAGTTAAAGGGTTTTGGCATCATCCAAAAGGGGGAAATTGTAAGGAATAAATGTAATTAGATTTTGATGATGCTAGGTTGATTAGTATTTGAAAGTACCCCAATAGAAATTTTGTATTAGTATTTGTCTTTGTATGTACTAGAATAGTCGACATGCCAGAAACCCTCTTTGTCTTCCTTATCAGAACTTCTACCAGAGATGCTCTCAGAGTTGCTCTCCAGAGAAGCCATCAGAGTTGGATACCAGAGTTTGCATCAGAAGCTGCCATCAGAGTTCTGATCAGAAAACCTCATCAGACAAGATCGCACCTTGCAGAACTCGAAGACACTTACCAACAATCGTTAAACTAACGGGAAATCCCCTAACGGCTACGAACCTTTCAACGGAAACATGGTAATGTACACGCATTAAATGCTCAATTAATGTTGTACGTACGAAGATATATTTAAAGCTGATGATTGACCATGCGAGTATCTTCGCGCCCCCAAAATAGCAAGTCGAAGGTCCAACCGGTCAAGTCAACAGTACAAGCATTTAATGAAGTTGTCTTCTACACCCCAACGGAAAGACTGCTCCCAGTATATAAGATACACTCTGAAGAACTACGAGGATAACTTTGCTACAACAATTGCCTGACGAACTTGCTCAGATCATTCTACTCTAAATCAAATACCTCCAAGCTTTCTTGAGATCAAAGACTTACTTACCTCAACAAGAAAAGCTCAAGTTGGAAGATATACTTTCTTATCCCTCATCCAACTAGCAAGTTGCAAAGTTCCTCAGTTCTTCAACACTTCGAAAACTTCATCTACACATTCTTTGTGAAGAAGCAACGTTGGAGAAAACTGATCTTGATTCAAACACTTCTTGAAAAAGAAGGGACGTCTCAAACTAACTAGAGTAAAGTGAAGTGGCGATACTTCCTAGAGACTCAGTGAAACGAGACCAGCCATCAGGAAGCAGGACTGCATCCCGGGTGGCAACTAGGCTTAAAGAAGACGTGGAGAGCTTCTTAAGTTCTAGGGACTAAGGCATTGTAAACTGTTGTTTTTGCAAGCTTAGTGGAACAGTGGACTAGAGGAACAAGTTGTTCCTTGAACCACTATAAAAATCCCCGGTGTCACTTAATTTACTCATTTCATTTCTGCACTTAAGAACTTGACTGCATAATTCAAAAGGTTGGAATTTGTGTTCAGCAGATCTTCCTCAAGAGTTATCAGAAAGGCATTTGCCTTAGTATTGTCTGAGGCTACCCGGACAGAACCTAATCCGCTGCCAGGTCCAGTTCTGCCATCAGAACTTGACCTTCTCTGTCACCAGATTTCGACCATCTCTGATAAGTCAGTTTTGACTTAGAGAAAAGTTTAAATTCCTGAACAGTCTATTCACCCCCCCCTCTAGACTGTTCCCATTACAAACGGGACCAACATTAAGACATGCATGTATTTTCTTGTACTCCATACCCATCGAACACAAAGTCTTCTTTGCCTCGTAATTTCGGTCAGGTAATGTGTTACCTTCGGGTAGCATGTATTTTAATAACTGGAGCAACTCAGTGAAACTCTTATCAGTCCAACCATTTGTTGCTTTGATATTGAAAAGTTTTAACACTGTTGTCAACCGTGTGAACTTAGTGCAACCCGGATACAATGGCAACTCAGCGTCAGTACTCAACTTATCACATACATGTGCTCGTGTGAATGACTCAACACTGAAATCACGTATCATGTCATTCATATGATCATACGTATCTCCACAAACTTCCTCCCTGTGTGAAGACATACTTGGCATTTCAACTGACTCACCATGCCTAATCCACTTTGTGTAGCTTTTACAAAATCCATCACAAATAAGATGCTCTCGTATAAGCTCAATATGCAGTTGTCGCAAGTTTATGCATTTAACACATGGACAATAAAATTTATTATTACGGTCAGGAAGATTTTTCTGGGCAAATTCTAGAAACTCTTGCACTCCATTTTCATACTCAGCACCAGTCCGTCTAGAATTTATCCAGCTACGATCCATAATCACAGTGCCTTCTGTAACATATTCAATCAAACATATCATTTAAAATTTATATGAGATGATGACTTAAACGGTCGAGTCACTTTGTCCCTCTATCCCCAAAAACCTAGTGGATTCCTATCATGATCCCATCCCTTTGTCTTTTTATTGGTGGTTGGTTATAAAACTCAAGCGGTGAGGGTCTTTTCTTATAAGTTATAAGAAGTCTTATTCGTGTGATAGATTTGAAACAGTAACATCTTTTAGTTTAAGCAAGTTGAAGTGAAGATAAAATAAATTCCATGACTTTTATAAAACTTTGTAATCGATATCCCAACACCGTCACAGCCGCCTCTCCAACTCCCACACCAGCCCCCTCCCCATCCCACCAGCACCCTCCCTAGCTCACCGGACCCTGCCCATCCCACCAGCCCCCTCCCCAGCTTGTTGAGTACGATTGTTTTGTTGTTGACTAACCATACAGGTGGAACGGTGGATAGAACCGCTCACAGTTCCTTGAGTAACAAAGAACAAATGGATATTATTAATCTGATTAACTAACCATGCAGGAGGAACTAATACAGCTCCATTTCTAAATCCGTAATATGATTTGAATTAATACGGATTGCACCTACTTGTTCCATTATTGCTAAGATATTTAATCCGGCTACCTTTTATATTGAGCTCGGATATGGGAAATATTATAAAGAAGGAAAGCAATTCAAAATATTGAGGCAAGTCCCAAGATTATAAGATCAACTATTCAAGGAAGGATGCTTAAACGGCCTGCCCAAGACAGCCTATATAAACGAAGCAGCCAAAGAGAAATGAAGCGTGCTTGACCGAACAATAAAAGAGAGAAATACTTATAAGAGAGTATCAAGACACAGGCAACTGGACCTGCTTATAGAGTTCTAGATATATTTTCTTTTCTCTTACTTGTTGTGTAATTGAAGGTTGAGGAAAAGCTTAAGGGTAGCTTCCTCAGGATGGGGTCGTGTGTGGGAGAGCTTTGTTGTAAAGCTGAGTGGCTCTCTACCCGCAAGGTAGAGATGCATAACTCTTGTAACCACAAAAGGCTTATTAGTGAAGTTGTTGAAAATTCCTCCGAGGGAGGTCGAGGTTTTTTAATCCCTTTGAGCCAAGGGATTTTTCCTCGTTAAATCCTTGTGCACTTTACTATTTAGTAATTCCCTGGACCCCACTAGAACTGTGCGAAAAAACTGCCACGGTTCCACACACACACAATTCACCCCCCCTCTTGTGTTGCTAACCGTTTCATCAATTGGTATCAGAGCCGGTCTTCGCCACATAAAGGTTAATACCTCGGGAAGAGATCCGGCAACATGAATACGGTTGAACGATTGGAGGAAGGATATTCGACTCAACGACCACTGTTGTTTAACGACAAATTTTACCAATTCTGGAAGAGTCGAATGGAGAACTTCATCAAGGCTGAGAACTATCAGGTATGGAATGTAACTGAGGCAGGTGATAACGTCATTACTAAGGTGGACTCCGAAGGTAAAGTTGTTCCTAAACCCAAATCTGAATTCACTACTGATGATTATCGTAAACTCGAGCATAATGCCCAAGCATTGAAATATTTGATCTGTGGACTTGGTCCGGCTGAGCACAACCGTGTTCTTGGATGCAAATTCGCAAAACAAATGTGGGATTTACTCGAGGTTACACATGAAGGTACCTCGCGTGTAAAAAGATTCAAAATTGACATATTTATGCGTAATTACAAATTGTTCGTGATGAAACCTAAAGAGTCAAATAGGGATATGATTACACGCTTTACTAATAATATAAATGAGCTTTCAGCACTTGGAAAGGATATTACTGTGGAAGATCAAGTGAGAAAAGTTATGAGAAGTTTGCCCTCCGCATGGAAGCCCAAAACTACGGCTATAGAAGAAGCCAAAGATCTCTCCACCATGACGTTAGAAGACCTAACCGGTTCGCTCATGACATATGAGTTAGGCCTTCAAGAAGAACAAGATGCCGAAAATGTGAGGAAGGAGCGAGGAATTGCTCTCAAGGCTCGAGAGGAAGAAGAAAATTCTGAAAGTGAATCGGAAGACGAAATGAGCATGTTTGCCAAGCAATTCGGAAAGATGTACCGAAAGTTTAAAGGCAACCGGAACAAGCAAGGTAAGAAAGGGTTTCAATCTTTTAATAACCAAGGTTGTTTTGTTTGTGGATCCTTTGAGCACAGGGAAAAAGATTGTCCTCAAAAGAAAAATGATAGAACCTACGACAAGAACAAGACCAGCTCTCACCGACGGTCCAGTGATGATAAAGGGTTCAACAGAGATCTCAAGAAGGCAATGATGGCAGCTTGGGGAGATTCATCCGATGATGAAGAAGAAGAAGAAGAAAAAGGCCTAAATCATGCAGGATTGTGCCTCATGGCTAATTCCGATGAAGAATCCGACCAAGAGAATTTCGAGGTAAACTTGGAAAGCTTTCTTTCTAAATTTGATTCCCTCTCTAAAGGCAAGGTTCGGAAGATTTTTAAAAGATTAACTATCGAGCTAAATCAAAGTCTTTCTGAAAACGATCATCTTAAACCACAAATCACCGAACTTGAGTCTAAACTCGAGGAAGCCACTAGAGCCAAGATAAGGCTGGAAACAAAAGTGGGAGAGTTAATAGATGAAAGACTCAAGTATAGTGAAGTGGTTTTAGAACAAGATAATCTCATTTGCTCACTCAAGCTCGATAGTATGAATAAACAAGTTAATGATGAAGAAAAACTTCTAAGAAAAATTCCGGACATTGCCTTGCTCATTATTCATCTCAATCGCCTCTTGGACGAGAGACATGATTTCAAAAACAAACCGGAATACCAACCATATAGTACCAAGGTAAGAACCAGGTCTAGACAACATTCTAGAACTGGACCCTCTCGGTACAAAAGAAAGGAAAACGAGACTGCTGGTCTCGGATATATTCCAAGAGACACTCAAATGAATCAAAAACGGAGTTTTCAGAACCAACCCTTTTATGGTAATAGAACTAGAGGAAAAACCAGTTCTAGGCCGTACAAAAGACAATCTAGAACTGGACCAACCTGGTTCGATAAGCTGGTTCAAAGACACAAAACAGGTTATGGACAAACACCTAATCGTGAATTTTATAAAACGGGCAAAGATTTTTTCGGAAATTGGAAAACCAAATATGTTGATACATATGATAGCCGAATTTGCGAGCATTGTGGCAAAGACGGACATCTTAGGTATCAATGTCACTCTCGGCAACAGGCCTTAGAGAGAAACTTTAATTTCAGTAAATATTCCTCAAACAAATATAAAATGGAACCCAAGCAGGTCAGGGTTCCACGCATTAAACCTTAATCCTGGAACAACGCCGAGTGAGGGGAAACAATCACTGGTTCCTTGACAGTGGTTGTTCTAAGCACATGACAGGAGATAAATCTTTATTCCTCTCACTACGCCATTTAGTGGTGGAAAGGTGACGTTTGGAGACAACAGCAAAGGAGAAATCATTGCTGTGGGGAAAATTGGAAAGTCACCTGACCATGCAATAGACAATGTTTTCCTAGTCAATGGTCTAAAGTTTAATTTGCTTAGCATTTCTCAGTTCTGCGATCGAGGTAACAGTGTAGTTTTTGATCATAATGTATGCCGCATTGTCAATAACGAATCTCAGCAAGTCATACTAGAAGGCAAGAGACTTGAAAATACATATAAAGTTGATCTCGACTTATTGCCAAGCATAAGTTTAACTTGCCTAAGCGTTATTGATAATGATCCCCTACTCTGGCATAAAAGACTGGGCCACGCTAGTTTTTCATTAATAAATAAACTCAAAAATAATGAATTGGTAGTCGGGCTACCTAAAATCAAATATTCCCTTGATCATATTTGCTCTGCCTGTGCCACCGGAAAACAATATCGATCATCTTTTAAAACAAAGAATTTTGTGAGCACAAGCAAGCCCATTGAACTAATTCATATGGATTTGTGTGATCCAATGTCAGTCCGAAGTCGGGGAAACAAAGAATATGTTTTAGTTATTGTTGATGACTTTTCACGATATACTTGGACTATCTTTCTTGCAAGTAAGAAAGATATGTTTAATGAGTTTGTTGTTTTTGTAAGGAAAATTGAGCATCAAACAGGGCTGCACCTAATTAAGATCTGATCTGATCATGGAACTGAGTTTGACAACTCACTATTTGATGCATTCTGCAAGGAACGAGGCATAGACCACAACTTCTCTGCCCCTAGAACTCCTCAACAAAATGGGGTAGTAGAACGGAAGAATAGAACCCTGGAGGATATGACTAGAATAATGTTGATTTCTAGTGGTCTAGCAAGAAACTTCTGGGCAGAAGCACTTAACACGGCATGTTATATAATTAACCGTGCTATGATCCGCCCACTCCTAGGGAAGACACCCTACAAACTACTCAAAGGGAGAAAACCTGTTAGTCCCTGTTTTCTATAACAACAGTATAATATGGCATACAGATGAAAGATTATCAACAAAGATGAACACAGAAAGATCAAGTGAAAACCTTCTCTGATATACCGTGAACCTTTCGTACAAGAATGATAAGCGCTAAGGCTATTTTGAGCAGATACGAAAGTTAACCGCAAACCTGAGTCCTCCGTCCTCTTTTATAGGCGAGGCTCAGGTATGCGTAAAAAGGCTTCTCGCCTAAGTATGGGCCTAACACTTGGCCCATATTGAATACTATTCTAACAGATATATTTAATCAGTGCAGAACAGAAATAGTAAACATCTAATTATTACAGACAAAACAGACAAACTTGATTCACAATAAAATAGTCTTCAACAATCTCCCCCTTTGTGATCAAGTGCCGTCTTGCATTTATTTTTGAGATCTGAAGTAATGCTTTCTGAAATTTAGCGCATGCTCATACTGTCTCAGCATTCTTCTCTTTTCAAGTTGCTCGTTGATAGGCTTTAGGATGGTCCACACCTTCTCGTATACTAGGAGCTCTTCCTCGCTGGCGTCCGCAAGTCTTGGATCTATATTCTCCTTGATCTCTTGCAGCTTAGTCTGGATGATCTTCAGAGTCCCATCACAATATTTGTGAATGTCTTCTACCCACATGAGTCTTTTCTGTTCCTCGTGATTGAGATATATGATAGAGACTGGGTCCTTGAAGATATGATATGGTCTGTACTTTTTGAGCTCTGGACCGTACAGAGTTGGCTTTACCAGATTTGCTTTTCTGACATTGTTTTCCAGGGCCATCTGTAGATCATGGGCAGCATAGAATCTGATCTGTCTCAGCATTAATCGTTTGATCGCCTCATAACCTTCTTCGTGTGTCCTGTTTCGACTCAGTGAGAGATACCTACTTACCATGAACATTTGGTAGATATCCTCCATCTTCATCATTATAAAATCATTTTCCTGGCAAATGAATATGCTGGAGTCTGTTCGTCGAACTTTGAAGCTGTAGAACGGGATGGTGTGATGATCTTCTCTGTGTATATCAAGGATAGCGTCAATAGGGTGGATGCTGGACTTCATGTCTCTTTCCAGTATTTGTCGTTGTTTTCCAGATGATCTGTGCATCAGCATGTGGAGATGTCCGCCAGCCAGTTTGCCCTTAAGGTGAGTCAAGACACGAATCTTCAGTTCATCGAGCTGTTTGAGCTTGTCTGCGGTTCTCCAAATTCCCTTTCTGATTTCCTCTTGGAAGGGGGCATTTATTCTGATGTTTTCCCAGAGCTTTTCTTTTGGGGGCAACTTGCCTGCCGTTTGTCTGATGACGGATTCTAGCTCCCTGGGTATCTTTTTATAGTACTCCCCTTCTTTGAGTTCCTCTTCATCAAGGCGTATGATATCTTCTGCGCATTTGGCCAGCAACTCTCTCAGCCACCAATTTCGCTGCATATCCTCTGTTTCAGCTTCGCATCTAAGATCATCCCACTCTGTCCACTTTCTCGGCCAAACGTCGTGTACCACAGCATCCTCGAGTGCATCATGAATGTCTTTGCCTTGGGGAATGTATGGGACTCTCAGTTGCGGTGATCTTTCTCGTGAAGCACAACCGGGTTCACTAGGATTGCCCATTGTCATCAGGTTAGAACTGAGTTCTGGCTGATGGCCTGACTTGACAGATGAATCAGAGATAGCATCGTCAGGACTTCCATCCCCTCCTCGAACGGTATCCTTTGGAGACACACCTCGGGATGTTGTCATCGATTTCGAACTGTGTTCTGATCGATGGCCTGAGCTTTGTGATGTACTCGAGGTAACCACTACAGGACTTCCATCCCCTCCTCGGATAGTATCTCTAGGAGATAAGCCTCGGGATGTTTCATCTAGCTCGACCAGGCTAGAGAGTTGGGCTTGGTTGTGGCTCGAGGAAGGTGGTGGTTGGTTGGTGGGTTGGTTTGATGAGGTGTTTGGCTGGGGTTCATGGCTGGTAGAGGCTGCTTGCTCAAGTGTCCGAGGTGTCTTGTTCTCCCCCTCATGAGGTTCCGAATCATCGGGATCCTCATGGGAACGTTTGAGGCCTCGGGGACTGTCACTGCAAGTGCCGTATTGAGGGCGGTCGTGGTTGAGGAAAACTTGGAGAAGGTCACGCTCGAAGGGTGTAAGGTTGCAAGCGTCGACCTCCAGCAACCGAAGAAACAGGAGATCGGCGAGCTTAAGACGGGATAGGTGGAAGGGATTGGTCGAGGCAGAGGGCGATACTAGTTCTGTATCGTGGGTTCCCCGAGAGGGTGAAGGGCTAAGGGGTTTGGTGGAGGTTATAGGGATGACAGGAGTGGGTTGTGGAATTGATTGAGAGGGTGAAGAGTGAGGTTTGGGGTGGCTCTGTTCACTATGAACCGCTGGGGTTGTCTTGGAGTCCTGTGCCCAAGCGGTGAATGCTTGTTGCACCCATGGTTTGATGGTGGACTCCATGTAGCGGTTCATGAGAACGGTAACGTCTTCGGGTGTAAGGGGTCCAGTTACGGGGGTTGTAACTGTTGTCACAGCATCAGTGAAGAGAGCTGATGTGTGGCCTGCGTTCAATGATGAAGTCATTGTTGGCATAGCAGGGCTTCCGACCATCATCGTTTGCACTTCGGTCGTTGTATTCAGGGTGTGTGCACCTGTATGTGCTGTGAATGGTGTAGGTGTCCTAGAAAAATTTGAAAAAGTGGGGAATGTGACACCTAGACTCGATGTGTGGAAAGAGGGGGTTGTGGCCTCGGGAGGTGGGCCACTAGAGCGCTCAACTGATTCGGAGGGAATCAGTGAGGTGGGTGAGTCCCGTGTTGTTGAAACGTTAGCCTTTTGGAAGGCTAACGAGTGGCTGGGGGAGGGCGGTGCATGCGCAGTTGAGCCTGATGCTGCGGCTTCTACTCGGGAACCAACAAGGTTGGCCCCTGTACTTAAAGATTCGGCCCGACTTATAGTGATGAAGGGAAGACAGTCGTCAAAGATGTGTAGGTCCTTCTCAGCGACCAAACTTTTTCTGACAGGACGCTGCTTCTTTGCCTTAGGTGAACGGGGAGAAGTAATCTTGGCTTTAACTGGCTCCTTCACTGGTTTGATGACGATAGTCTTGGGGCGGACAGCTATAACTGGAGCTGCATCCTCAGGGGTGATTTTCTTTGGAGGAGAATCAAGTGGCAGCTTCCCCTTTTGGATTAGAGCAAAAGTGTGCTCCACGTCGTCGATATCGTCGTCGTCATCATCATCGTTAGCGTCGTCATCATCCTTGGCCACGCTATTGGATGCCTCATCGTCAGCCTTTTTGTGGGCCGGGCTGGACGACTCATTGGCAGGTTCCGCAGCATTTGTACGTGTGCCCTCAGCCGTCTGAGTCCTCTCGAGAGAATCATCAGACTTCCCTTCATGGGGCACACGCGCCACCGGTTTCTGTGGCTTACGGGCTCTCTTTGGACCCTTACTTGCTCTCGGCTTAGGCCCCGGGGCAGGTCCAGTTGGGTTTTGCTGAACCATGGGGCCATCTCTCTGTAAGCTCTCTCTGTACTTGACAACTACGGAGTGTCGTGGATTGCCCAAGTCCAGCAGATAGTCTGGTATTGTCATCCCCACAGTGTCGTGTTTGAAGCTCTTGAAGTACTGGAGCTTGGGGGCAGTGTACTGATCTTCATCTCGGCGTTGTGGAATCCCTGGGTGGGCGGTCATGTATTCAGCAATGATGAGTGCCAACCATCTGGCGTAGGGAATTGTCATGCCCGTTTTTTCGTCCTCTTTGTCCTGGACTTGAGTCACTAGCTCGATCCAGAACAGCTGCGCCATGTCATAATTCTTGTTGAAGACGATCCCATGGAAGATTTGGAAGATCTGCAAGTTGCATTTGTCATGGCCAGCGTGCTTTGGAGATAGGCATTTGTTGACGAGGCCGAACAGTGTCTTCCATGGGTATGGCAGGTTCATCAACTTGAAGTGAGACAGGAACGACAGTGGTGCATCATATCCCAATTTCTCCAACCCTTGCATCAGTTCAGTCTTTGAGGGTAGCGAGTCATAGGTTTGGTGGACAGGCAGCTCCAGTGTGTTGCGTAGTGTGGACGCTGTTAGTGCCAGCCTTCTGTTGTGGAGCGTGGCACTGATACTAGATGCGTCCTTTTTGGAAGGCATGTGCATGGTCCCCCATAGCTGTTGCAGATAGATTTCGGGGACCGTTATAGCTTTGGTGAGTGCCGGCAAGATGTAGTGCCCCTTAAGGATGATAGGGATGACTGGGTCAGGGCACTTGAAGACGGCAAGGTCGAGCTGGTAGTTGTTGTCCTGTAGCCGAACCCATTTGTATTTGGGGAACAGCTGAGTGTAGAGTGCATCTTCCTGGGAAGTATCTTGTTGAGTGCCTGACATGTTTAGCTGAAAGAATAGCACACGTTAGCAAAAAAGAGTTTCCCCTTGGGGTTGATGATTTATGAGATGAGGAAACGAGTTCTGGCACCAAGTTATAAAACTCGAGATCATGGACACGAGTTTACAAACTCGAGCCCATGAGCGCGAGTTTACAAACTCGAGCCCATGAACACGAGCTTACAAACTCGAGGCCATGAGCGCGAGTTTACAAACTCGAGCCCATGAGCGCGAGTTTACAAACTCGAGCCCATGAGCGCGAGTTTACAAACTCGAGCCCATGAGCGCGAGTTTACAAACTCGAGCCCATGAGCGCGAGTTTACAAACTCGAGCCCATGAGCGTGAGTTTACAAACTCGAGCCCATGAGCGCGAGTTTACAAACTCGAGCCCATGAGCGCGAGTTTACAAATTCGAGCTCATGAGCGCGAGTTTACAAACTCGAGCTCATGGGGGCGAGTTTACAAACTCGCGGTCTGTCCTCGAATTTGAAACGCCAGATTTTGAACCAGACGTTTTAACTCGAGTTGCAGAACTCGTGTTCGCACGAAGAAGACGATAACCACCTGTAAAAGCATAAAAACAATACACATTCAACCAAAACCCTTTTTGAAAATGTTATTTGAGAAAAAACGCGTTTTTTGGTTTTGGGACCGTTCGTGGTGGCGTTCGAAAACCAAGGTGAGAGGGGAAGTTCGTAGTGAAGAGCTACCTGTGAGAGGGGTTTGATTTGGGGAGATGAGTGAGAGCGAGGGAAGTTTGCAAGACGACGGAGAGGGAGAAGAAGAATTCGAGCTCTGTTTGTTTCTGCGAGAGGGAAGCGTAGGAAAATGAGGAAGAGGAGGGGATCTGAGGTTTAAGTATGCGAGTTTTTAGGAACGGGCCTGGAGAAAGGAAAAATGTTTGGGCCAGAACAGGTAGCTGGGCCTGTTTGGCTTTAAAGGTGAAATGACCCATTTCTGATCAATAAAAAGTACTCCCCTTCGCTGGAATCAATACACACACTATTTTTGGGATTTTCAAATTTTCTCCCCCTCGATGAATGCAAACGCACGCACACTATTTTTTGATCTTTTTCAAATTTTCTCCCCCTCGATGAATGCAAACGCACGCACACTATTTTTTGATCTTTTTCAAATTTTCTCCCCCTCGATGAATGCAAACGCACGCACACTATTTTTTGATCTTTTTCAAAATTTCTCCCCCTCGATGAATGCAAACGCACGCACACTATTTTTCTATTTTTCTCTGGTTTCTCCCCCTAGACACATGCAACGCACACAAAACACAAAATGCAACTCACACACACTATTTACAGACACACGCACGCACACTTTGTACAAGTCCTACACACCCACACCTTTTTACAGACCAGTGGAAACAAAATTACATTGGCTCGAGGTTCAACATGCCTAATTTGGAAACCAAAAACTGGAATCTCTTTTCATCCAGTGCCTTAGTAAACAAATCAGCCAGTTGAAGCTCGGAGCTTACAAAGTACATGTCAATATCCACTTTTTCCACGTGGTCTTTGATGAAATGATAGCGCAGGTCGATGTGTTTGGTGCGGGAGTGATGAACCGGGTTGCTGGTGATGGCGATGGCACTCTGTGAGTCGCTGTAGATCGGGATATGGCAGAAAGTGTAACCGTAGTCCTTTAGCTGGGTCTTCATCCATAATATGTGTGAACAACAGCTAGCAGCCGCGACGTATTCTGCCTCGGCCGTAGATGTTGACACACAGTTCTGTTTCTTGGAAGACCAGCAGACTAACTTATCGCCCAAGAACTGGACAGCTCTCGATGTACTTTTGCGGTCCATCCGGAAACCAGCAAAATCTGCGTCAGAGTATCCGACTAGGTCAAAACCTGAGTGTTTGGGATACCAAAGGCCTAGATTCACAGTGCCTTTGAGGTATCTCAGAATTCTTCGAACAACGGTCAGATGGGACTCCTTTGGATTCGCTTGAAAGCGTGCACATAAGCATGTAGAGAAGACGATATCAGACCTGCTAGACGTGAGATATAGCAACGATCCAATGATGGCCCTATAGTTTGTGGCATCGACTGGCTTCCCAGAGCGGTCTGAGTCCAGTTTATTGGTGGGGGACATAGGGGTCGTCATGGAAGATTTGCTATCAATGTTGAATCTCTTAAGCATTTCCAGAATATACTTGGACTGATTGATGAAAATGCCGTCAGGGAGTTGTCTTACTTGCAAGCCTAGGAAGAAATTCAGCTCTCCCATCATGCTCATTTCAAACTTAGTTTTCATCATTTTCTCGAAATGTTTGCACAGACGTGGATTTGAGGAGGCGAAGATGATGTCATCAACATAGATCTCAATCAGGATGATGTCAGACTTCTGTCGCTTGATGAAAAGTGTGGTATCAATCTTCCCTTTTGAGAAACCTGAGTCAACCAGAAATTCGGTTAAGGCATCGTACCAAGCTCTTGGTGCCTGTTTCAGCCCATACAGAGCTTTCTTCAGCTTATATACATGGTTGGGATATCTGGGATCTACAAATCCTTCGGGCTGAGCGACATAGACTTCTTCTTCCAAGACTCCATTCAGAAAGGCAGTCTTGACGTCCATTTGAAAGACGATAAAGTTCTTGTTGGCCGCGTATGCAAGAAAGAGGCGTATTGCTTCAATTCTTGCTACGGGTGCAAATGTTTCATCATAGTCTATGCCCTCTTGCTGATTGTATCCTTTAGCGACCAGCCGTGCCTTGTTGCGTATCACTATGCCTTCTTCGTCCTTCTTGTTCTTGAACACCCATTTAGTGCCAATGATGGTTTTCTGAGGGGGTTTAGGCACGAGTGTCCACACTTCTAGTCTGTCAAACTGATTTAGCTCATCTTGCATGGCAATCACCCAATCTGGATCAGCGAGTGCATCTGAGACTTTGGACGGTTCATTCTGGCTTAGGAAGCATGCATAGTGACATTCATTCATAGTAGCCGATCTCGTACGCACACCTTGACCTGGATCACCGATTATTTGTTCAGTGGGATGAGCTCTTGTCCATTTCCTCTCATGTGCTAGAGGATTAGGAGTAATGATCGGTTGATCCGAGTCCAGGTAGGGGATTGGTGACTCTTGAGCAGCTGTGGTGTGCGGTGGAGATGACTCTGATGTGGTAGCAAAACCGTGGTCATCCACTCCTCCGTGATTATGTTGGGGAGTTGACGGAGTAGATGGTTCAGTATATGGTCCGTGAAGGAGTGGAATTTCAGTGAAAGGAGTCGGTTGCTGGGGAATAGTTGACGATGAAGCTGGTGTGCATGGAGAAGATAAGGGTTGTGAATTCTCGTAGAAGTTCTGAAAGAGAGAATTGAGAATCACACCTTCAGGTACAGGGTTTGGTTCAACTGTGTCAGAGTCCGCTGGTACAACAAGTGACGGGTCAGCCTGTAAGTGTTCCGTTGCGAAGTCAGCCATCTCATAGAATGTCACATTCACACTCTCAATGACCGTTCGCTTGTCTCTAAGATAGACTCTGTAAGCTTTGGACTGCTGTGAGTAGCCAATGAACACCCCTTCTTGGGCTTTTGCGTCTAGCTTACCTCTATCAGTTCTGTCATTCAGTACGAAGCACTTGCAGCCAAATATCTTGAAGAATGAGATATCCGGAGTTCGGTTGAAGAGGATTTCATATGGGGTCTTGTCGAAGCGTTTGTGGATAGATGTTCTGTTTTGGGTGTAGCACGCAGTATTAATGGCCTCTGCCCACATAAAGTGTGGCAATCTTGATTGGATGAGCATGGTGCGTGCCGCTTCGACAAGGGTCCTGTTCTTTCTTTCAACCACTCCATTCTGTTGGGGAGTTTTGGCTGCTGCAAATTGCTGCGTGATACCGAGAGATTCATAGAATCCAGTGAGAGTTTGATTCTTGAACTCGGTACCGTTGTCAGTTCTGATGATTCGAACACTGTGCTGCAGCAGTTTCTGGACTGTTCTGACAAAGGTCATGATGATTTCTGTTGCCTCGTCCTTTTTACGAAGAAATTTTGTCCATGTGTACCTAGAGAAGTCATCAACGATCACCAGTGTGAATTTGCGGCCGTTGATGCTTTGGACTCTCATAGGTCCACACAGGTCCATGTGTATCAGTTGCAGCGGTAGAGTAGATGATGGGACATGCTTTGACTTGTGGGAGCTTCTCGTCATTTTGCCCATTTTGCAGGCACTACAATGATTTTCAGCGGAAGACTTCAACGGAGGAAGCCCCTTCACAAGTTTCTTCGATGACAGGATGGACAGATTCTTGAAATTGAGATGGGAAAGACGTCTGTGCCAGAGGTTGTTTTGTTCTGTTGAAGCTTTGGACAGCAGACAGATGGAAGTGGTGGATTGAACGCTTTTCAGATCAATAGTGTACAAGTTTGAGGTCCTGTAACACGTTAATAATGAGTTGCCTTCGCTGTCAAGAACACAACATTGTTTGGCAAAGAACCTCACTTCCATCCCGCTGTCACAGAATTGCCCTATGCTCAGAAGATTGTGTTTGAGCCCTTTGACAAATGAGACATCCTTGATGGTGACACTGGCACAGATGACATCCCCATATCCAAGAATAGGAGACGAGGCGTCGTTCCCGAATCTAACATTCCCTATATAACAGTTGGTGTAGTTGCTCAGTAGGCACTTTATTCCGGTCATGTGGGTTGAGCATCCAGAATCCAAGTGCCACACATGACCGTCCTGCAAAGCAATTAAACAGGTTTAGGTACCCATCTTGGAATGGGTCCTTCCTTATCAATGAAAAACACCTTTTTAAATTTTGCTTTGAGCTGTGATCCAAGGTCAGCAGCTCTTTCAACAAAAGATCTATCTCTTGTGGGCTTTTTGATAGCCATATCTGCTTTTGCAGTGGGTCTGATTTTTGGAGCCCACTTAGCAGTTTCTATTTTAGTTTTGGTGGGTCTGTATTTGGGGACCCACCTTTCCATTTTAGTTCTGGTAGGTCTGAATTTGGGGACCCACCTTTCTGTTTCAGTTTGGATGGGTCTTCGTTCGAGGACCCACTATTCCGTTTCAGGTTTGGTAGGTCTCATCTTGGGGACCCACCTTTCAGTTTCAGTTTGGATGGGTCTTATCTTGGGGACTCACCTTTCCGTGTTAGGTTTAGGAGGAGAGTAGACAGGTGCTTTGTGATTGAACGGTTGTTTCTTCAGTTTAGTTTTGAAAATCTCCTCTTTAGAAAGCCGATTAAGATGTTTCCTTGAATGAACTCTAAGAGAATATTTCATATCAGGAATACAAAACGTTCCCTTAGAAGTTCCTTTCTTGGTTTTTCTTTCAGGTTTGAGCTTTCTGAAAGGCTTTGATTTAACAATGTTCACATCACATTCGTAATTTTGGGGGTCTGGAACAGAATAACCATAAGCAATAGTAGAATTATACATAGAGCCATGTTCAAAAGATGTCACAGAGTTTTTCAGCTTGGGACTCAAGACTGAACTACTAGAAGCTGAGTTTACGTGGACAGACATAGACTTAGTTTTAGAGTACAAAATGGAACTGGATCTGGGACCAGGTTTATTCTCAAAAACTTTCTTCTTGCCAGCAGCTATTTCCTTTCTTTTTATCTCCCACTCTTTCTTCTCTTCTCCTCTTCTTTTCCCTTCTTGTCCTGTGACAAAAGAAGAAGAGTGATGAATGGCAAATTTTTCAGAAGATTTAGTTTTATCAGAAGAGGTTTGAGCAGTTTTTAAAACAGAATGATATTTTTCACTCAATTCATCAAATTTGCTTAACAGTTCTTGCCAATTGCTCTCAGAACTTTTCTTTTCAGTTTCAAAACGCTCTCTCTCATTATCAAGGGTTTTCTGAAGATCCGCATATTTTTGGACCAACGGAGATATGCATTTGTACTGTTCGGTCTTAAGAATTCCAGTTTTGGGAGTGGGACCCATTGGACTTTCGAAATAAGGAATCCCTTTTGGGACATTAAAAATGTCAAACCCCTCCTCGTTGTAGATTACTTTTTCTTTAGAAAGAGCTTTCTCAACCAGAGGAGTATAGTCAAAAGAAGTTTCAATTTTAGGATTACTCCTCTTCTCTTCTTCTTCTTTAACGGTTTCTTCTTCACTTCCAAATTTCATTTTCTTTTCAATGTCTAGAGTTAAGTAGGTTGCATCATACAACTGGCAGCAGTCAACTTTCTTTAAATGACAAGGATTCGGCAGTCCAAGACCAGCTTTTGGGTTGTAGTGCTGAACGTCGCTTATTCAATTTAGAAAAACTGTATGTTCGGTTTGACCTCTTCTGACACACACGTCCTCAAGTTCCTTTACTTTGCTTAAAAGGCTGCTTCTTTTGTTTCTTAAAAATTCACAGTCAGCTTTGGCTGTGTTTTTCTCAACTTCGCTGTCTTGCAGATTCTTAGTTAGTTCAGCTATTTTAAGTTCAAAGCTTTCAAAGTTTGAGGACACCTTTTTGATTTGATCTTTGGCATTTTCAAGTTGAACACTTAAGGAAGATTTTTGGTCAAGATTCTGTTTCAGTACCCTGTAATTATTGTCTAATCTCTCCTGCAGTTCTTTAATGAGGTTGTCCTTATTGTGTAAGGACTGAGTTTGGATAGTGTGAGAGTGATTAGAGGTACTTACAGTGCTTGTAGAGCATTCACTTCCGGGGATCGCAGCATCACCCTTTTTCTCTTCTTCATCCTCCAGCCTTGCCATCAAAGCGAAGTTTTCTTCCTCTTCTTCTTCTTCTTCAGTATCATCTTCTGCCCACTGGACCAGCTCAGCATGTTTGCCAGAGGCTTCTACTTCCTCCTGTTGTGCCAAGAAGAGCTTTTGTTTATTCATCAGAATCTTCTGTTTATAGAAGTTTGCATCTCTCTTCTTGGGAAGCCGACAGTCTTTGCTGATATGTCCAGGCTTCCCGCAGTTATAGCACACAGAGGTGTTAGCAGTTGATGTAGCCTTCCTGGCTGAGCTTTGGTCCTGGTTCTTCTGTTTATAGTTGGACGAAGAGGTCCGTAGCTTATTTGAAGAGTTGTTCCTCTTGGCAAACTTCTTGGCAAGCAGGGCCATCTTCTTTTGGAGATCTGCAAGCTCAGCTTCAAGATCAGTTCCTTCTTCATCACTTTCATCTTCATCAGATTCAACCTCCACTATCTTCTTCTTCTGCAGAGGTTTCGCAGTTCTTTTGGGCTGAGCTTCCATCAGTAGAGCCAGAGGATTTGGGCTTGATTGCTCCTCAGTGCATACAACATCATTGACAAACTCCTTTAACAGCTCATTTAAGGTGAAGAGATCAATCTCATCCATGTCAATGCGTTGTCTTAAGTCCTTTACTGTTTTACTCCAAGATGGGTGCAGACTGGACAGAAATCTAGTATTCAGTTCCAGGTTGGTTCTGAATATTTTGATTTTCCTCATTTCATTCATCAGCTTCACAAGTCTGGCATGAGTCTCGTGAAGAGGTTCTCCAGGAGCAGCCTTGAACGAGTCATAAGCCATTAGAATAGCAGATTTCTTGGTTTTTAGGCTTATGCTCGTGCCTTGGAGTAATTTTTCAATCTCATCCCACATTTCTTTTGCGGTTTGCATACTGTCAATCATCACGTACACTTCATTGGGGATGGCTTGGAGGAGGTATGTTTTGGCCATAAGGTCTCCTCTCAGCCTTAGCTTGTCTGCTTCAGTGTATTCAGACGGCCTCTTTCGTCTTGTTTCTGGAGGAATGGGTGGATTATTAGTTGAGTCCCCTCCTACGTCAATCATCAGAACAGCTGGTCCTTCCAGGAGCGATTCCAGCATTGCGTCGGAGTTTTCTTTGTGCTCTAGGAAGTTCAAGAAACGAGTTCTCCACATTTGGTACTCCCCTTTCCTCAAAGATGGAGGAGTACTGCTGTTTCCTTGCGCATTGGATTCAGAAGCCATATCTGTAGCTGTAGAAAACTGACCGTTCGAGAAATAAGATCAGAAAATTTACTAAGTCAAGAACTCGAGTTCCTGAGTATTAAAAACCTAAACTCGAGGTCTGGGGAACTCGAGGTGAGAGTTCGAGTTTATAAACTCGAGGTCAAGAGTGCGAGTTTTCAAAACTCGAGGTGTAAACTCGCAAGGTCAAAACTCGTGGTCAGACTGCGAGTTTGCAGACTGCGAGTTTGTAGACTGTGAGTTGTAGACTGCGAGTTGTAGACTGCGAGTTCTTGAGCTCGAGTTTGCAGACAGCAAGTTTCTTAACTCGAGTTTGCAGCTGCGAGTTTATGCAATAACACCTGGACTGCGAATTCCTGAAAAAATAAAACTTCAGATTTTCAGAAAAACAAATATGGTAAGTTGTAGCCCTTGTTGTAGAGATCCTTTCACCCAAGTTTCAGGTCAAAAAGCTACACAGAGCTTAGAGAAACGAGGGATGCGAGTTCTTGGGTGCGAGTTTACAGAGAACGAAAAATTGCGGAAACGAAAAAAGAAGATATACTGCTTGATCGGCTTTGAAACGCGATTCTAACAGTATAACTTTTACAACTTTTGGTGCAGAAATAAGATTACAGATGATAAACTCGCTATTCTACAAAAGGAAGGAAAAACAGAGTCTTTCGCAGATAGTTCTTCTGATCAGCTCTCGATCGGCTCTGATACCATTTGTTAGTCCCTGTTTTCTATAACAACAGTATAATATGGCATACAGATGAAAGATTATCAACAAAGATGAACACAGAAAGATCAAGTGAAAACCTTCTCTGATATACCGTGAACCTTTCGTACAAGAATGATAAGCGCTAAGGCTATTTTGAGCAGATACGAAAGTTAACCGCAAACCTGAGTCCTCCGTCCTCTTTTATAGGCGAGGCTCAGGTATGCGTAAAAAGGCTTCTCGCCTAAGTATGGGCCTAACACTTGGCCCATATTGAATACTATTCTAACAGATATATTTAATCAGTGCAGAACAGAAATAGTAAACATCTAATTATTACAGACAAAACAGACAAACTTGATTCACAATAAAATAGTCTTCAACAAAACCAAACATCAGTCATCTAAGAACATTTGGATGCAAATGTTTCGTCCATAATAATGGGAAGGACAATATTGGCAAATTCGATGCAAGAAGTGACGAGGCAATCTTTCTCAGATATTCTACTCACAGCAAGGCCTACAAAGTTCTAAATAAACGAACTCAATGTGTGGAAGAAAGCATCCATGTAACTTTTTATGAAGCCCTCTCATTAAAGCCAAGGCAAGATGATGAAGGAGATATAAGAATCTTCCGCAAAGAAAATCAGCCTCATGAAAACGTTGAAACAAGCCATGATCAAACTGAGGAATCACTGGACAATGAGCAAAGCGAGTCTAGAACTGAAGAAGGACCCGGACTGACCACAACTAGTCAGATTGTAGAACCAGCTGGTCCAGGTCCAGATACCCTATACTAGTTGGTGGATCAACCCAACGCTCCAAGAGGATGGAAGCATCATCGATCACATCCCCTGGATAACCTCTTAACAGATCTAAATCAGGGAGTAACAACGAGATCTAAACTTAGAAATTTCTGTACTTTCTTTGCTTACTTATCACTTATAGAACCGGAGAACCATGAAGTGGCTCTCTCCGACACTGACTGGGTTCTAGCTATGCAGGAAGAACTAAATCAATTTGAAAGGAACAAGGTGTGACATCTAGAACCAAGACCCAAGAATAAAACAGTGATAGGTCTCAAATGGGTATTTAAAAATAAGCTTGATGAGCATGGACAGATCACAAGGAACAAAGCGAGGCTAGTCGTCAAGGGCTATAATCAACAAGAAGGGATAGATTTCAATGAAACATTCGCACCGGTGGCAAGGCTAGAAGCAATCCGAATGCTCATAGCATTTGCGGCTCATATGGGTTTCACCCTCCACCAAATGGATGTCAAGACGGCATTTGTGAATGGCTATCTTAAGGAAGAGGTATACGTTGAACAACCACCGGGGTTTGAAAATCCAGATTTTCCTAATCATGTTTTCAAACTAGATAAAGCACTTTATGGGCTCAAACAAGCACCACGTGCTTGGTATGAACGTCTATCAAAATTTCTTTTGGAAAATGGTTTTGAAAGAGGAAAAATAGATAAAACACTTTTTCTAAAAATAAAAGATCAATCCCTCTTGGTTGTTCAAATTTATGTAGATGATATTATTTTTTGTGCTACTAACAATTCACTTTGTGATGAATTTTTCTCTCTTATGAGCTCCGAGTTCGAGATGAGTATGATGGGTGAACTAAATTTTTTCCTTGGTCTCCAAATCAAACAAACAAGTAAAGGAACTCAAATATCTCAACAAAAATATCTCAACAAAAATATCTCAAGGAACTTCTCAAGAAGTATGGAGCAAGTGAAAGCAAGACAATGACAACACCGATGGGAACAAATGACAGGCTGGATGCAGACGAAGCAGGAACTAGCATAGACCAAAAGAAATACCGAGGAATGGTCGGGTCTCTACTATACCTAACTGCCAGTAGACCCGACATAGTTTTCAGCGTAGGTCTATGTGCCCGGTTCCAGGCAAATCCCAAGGAGTCTCACCTCAAAGCAGTCAAGAGGATACTCAAATATCTCAAAGGAACTATGAATCTATGCTTATGGTATCCACGTAATGAGGATTTTAATCTTATTGCATATTCAGATTCTGATTTTGCAGGTGATCTATTAAACAGAAAAAGCACATCTGGAACGACTCACTTCCTAGATCCTTGCTTGGTTTCATGGAGCTCTAAGAAACAAAACTCAGTTGCTCTTTCAACAGCCGAAGCCGAATACGTAGCAGCCGCATCGTGTTGCTCACAATCCTTGTGGATCATGCAACAAGTGAGTGACTACGGGATCATCCTAAATTGCACGCCAATTCTATGTGATGATACTAGTGTAATCAACATCTCAAAAGATCCGGTCATGCACTCACGAACAAAACATATCCACATCCGGCATCACTTTCTGAGAGATTGTGTGGAAAAGGGGCTAATCAAGGTAGAATATTGCAACACCGACAAGCAAATTGCTGACATTTTTACAAAGCCCCTGGGAAGAGAAAGGTTTGAATTAATTCGACTTGAACTTGGTCTCATCAATGCTTAAAACTATTTTAAATTATAACCCATGCTAGATCTTTTTTTTTCTCGGTACAACCTAAGGAGAAGTTCTTTATTTTCATAAAAAGAGGCAAGATCTTTTAAGTTTTAAACTGCCAAATTTTTGGGGGATAATACAGCTAAATAATCGGCCACTTCTTATTTGGAAAGAAATCATTAAAGTTTTTTTTTTGGGAAGTGGAAAA
The DNA here is from genome assembly GCA_945859875.1 of Cuscuta europaea. Classification (NCBI taxonomy): domain Eukaryota; kingdom Viridiplantae; phylum Streptophyta; class Magnoliopsida; order Solanales; family Convolvulaceae; genus Cuscuta; species Cuscuta europaea. The sequence goes on from CAMAPE010000014.1 coordinate 985,275, forward strand.
GAGTCCCATATACCAATACGCTGCCCACTTCCAAAAATAAAAACCTTCCATAACCTCTTCCTTTTTCTCCTTCTTAAACCGCCATGGTCAAAACCAGAGGTTGCGCTCTTCCAACTGCTCCTCTTCGTTCTAGCCGGAAACGAAGCGCACAACCACCTCCACCTTCATCACCTACTCCGATTGAACTCGAAGCCTCACCTCCTTCCAACATGCAATCCGAATCTCGTGATTCCTTACCACCATTCCCGGCGTCCTCTCAGGGGGAACAAGAGGAAGCCTCTCCATCGCCAATTAAACCTCCCAAAGGAAAACCACCAACTCGCGACGGAAAGGTTTTGCCCCAAAAGTACACTCGGAAAAGGGCAATTGCTGAAGGAATCATCTCCGAAAAGGGCTCCACCAAAAAATATCCAAGAATGGGGAGGGTAGTCGACGAAGACGCCGCGCGACTCAAGGAGGAGCATCTCTCCCATGGAATAGTTAAGGTACTCTCCATATCCTCTGGTGATCTTACTCGAAAAACCTCTGATTTTACTGAGCTTATTTCCTTCCAAAAATGGGAAACCTTGTTTGATTCCCAGAATTGTTCCTCTGTGTATCCTGAACTCATCTCAGAATTTCTGGCTAATCTTATTATCAAAGACAGTGTTTTATCCTCTAGGGTACAAGGTACCAAAATTCTGATAAATGTCAATGATCTGGGTCAAATTTTAGGTGTTCCATGTACTGGTATATGCCAATATAACAAAACCGAGTGGCCCCTAACTGACACTTCTCAAACAGTTGCACTTGAATATTTTAACCCAACCATTTCCGAATCCTCTCTTCATGTTGCGAGCCTTACACCAATTCCCAAACTACTGTTCTACTTTGTTCATCACAACTTGATTCCTAGGCTAGAAGGTAGATTCACACCCTCCAGAGTTGAACTGGCCTATATGTACCTTTTAGCCAACAAAATTCCTATCAACCTTCCTGGTTTAATGCTGGCTCATCTAAATTCTACCATTAGTACCTCATCCCGAAGGATTGGGATTCCATATGCCCCCTGCTTACCAAAATATTCTTATCTAAGGGCATTACTCTAGATAGGTTCTAAGCCTGCAAGGTCCTGGACAAGAGGTGTCTTAGCAACCTCGGACTAATTATATCAAACTCTCATCTACTTCCTAAACCGACCGATCCCTCGTCTTCAGAACAAAAACTCAAACCAAAACCAACTTCGGTTGCTTCCATCGACCCAATGACTGTGGTACCCCCAATCACTGACCGCATAGATCTCCTGGAACGATATATTCAACACCAATTTGCTTCCCTTTCAGACTCCATCTCTGCATTGGCAAAAAGGTGGACACACTGGCTGATTCCACCAATGCTATTCGGAATGATTTCCAATCCTTCAAACAGGAAGTAGCGGAGCGGCTCTGTGAATCTGGCTCGACTCATCGGAGAATAATTTACTCTTCTGAGGATGATTAAACATTTTCTACTCGGAGGGATTTTTGCTACATAACATCTTAACAAACTGTCCTATTTTGCACTTTTACTTGGCACTGTTTTGGTTATTTTCTGTTTCCTTTTGGTTGATGCCAAAAGGGGGAAATAATCAGGTGCCTGCCTCTTGTTGCTACACTAAAAACCTACTGTTACTTTATTGCTAAGTTTGGCTCAAGTACTAACCTGCAGGGACTCTTTTGGCACCAAAGGTTTGTCATCAACAAAAGGGGGGAATTTGTTGAGTACGATTGTTTTGTTGATGACTAACCATACAGGGGGAACGGCGGATAGAACCGCTCACAGTTCCTTGAGTAACAAAGAACAAATGGATATTATTAATCTGATTAACTAACCATGCAGGAGGAACTAATACAGCTCCATTTCTAAATCCGTAATATGATTTGAATTAATACGGATTGCACCTACTTATTCCACTATTGCTAAGCCTTCCTTATATGAGTAATTATTCTCCTTCCATACTTGATATAGCTTAGTATGGTACGTAAAATATTCCCTAGCTACACGGATGTGAAAGAATAGAAGTTGTTTGAAATATATTCCATATCTAAATTGGTTGATTGCTTATATTGAGAAAAATATTCCTACCTTTTTGAATATTGACCGAAGCCTACCTTATTTGGTAATTAATTGATCACTCAAGAGATGGACGAGCTGTTTGTATCTATTCTTAGTCCAGGACTGATATGCTACCCTGATTAAGATATTTAATCCGGCTGCCTTATATATTGAGCTGGGAAATATTATAAAGAAGGAAAGCAATTCAAAATATTGAGGCAAGTCCCAAGATTAGAAGATCAACTATTCAAGGAAGGATGCTTAAACGGCCTGCCCAAGACAGCCTATATAAATGAAGCAGCCAAAGAGAAATGAAGCGTGCTTGACCGAACAATAAAAGAGAGAAATACGTATAAGAGAGTATCAAGACCAAGGCAACTGGACCTGCTTATAGAGTTCTAGATATAGTTTCTTTTCTCTTACTTGTTGTGTAATTGAAGGTTCAAGAAAAGCTTAACGGTAGCTTCCTCAGGTTGGGGTCGTGTGTGTGAGAGTTTTGTTGTAAAGCTGAGTGGCTCTCTACCCGCAAGGTAGAGATGCATAACTCTTCCTAGAGGGGATAGAGTTGGGGTGGCTCAAGGGTAGATTAGGAGAATTTACCTTGTAACCACAAAAGGCTTATTAGTGAAGTTGTTGAAAATTCCTCCGAGGGAGGTCGAGGTTTTTTAATCCCTTTGAGCCAAGGGATTTTTCCTCGTTAAATCCTTGTGCACTTTACTATTTAGTAATTCTCTGGACCCCACTAGAATTGTGCGAAAAAACTGCCATGGTTCCACACACACACAATTCACCCCCCCCCCCCCCCCCCCCCCCCGTCTTGTGTTGCTAACCGTTTCATCACAGCTCCTCAGCCCCCTCCCCATCCCACCAGCCCCCTCCCCAGCTCCCCAGCCACCTCCCCAACCCCCTCCCCAGCTCACTAGACCCTCCCCATCCCACCATCCCCCTCCCCAGCTCCCCAGCCCCCTCCCCATCCCACCAGCCCCCTCCCCAGCTCCCCAGCCCCTCCCCATCCCACTAGCCCCCTCCCCAGCTCCCCAGCCCCCTCCCCAGCTCACCAGAACCCTCCCCATCCCACCAGCCCCTTCCTCAGCTCCCCAGCCACCTCCCCAGCCCCCTCCCCAGCTCCCCAGCCCCCTCCCTAGCTCACCAGAACCCTCCCCATCCCACCAGCCCCCTCCCCAGCTCCACAGCCCCCTCCCCAGCTCCACACCCCCTCCCCATTATTACATACATTATATTTCATGCACACCGTCATACACATTTGTTTCATGCACAGTCATAGACATTTGTGCAAAGTATTGAACAAATATACATTTACAAATGCACACTTCGAAATTTAACAAGAAACATATATGAATATGAAGTTAAACAAAGACACAACAATGTATGAAACCTAAACAAACTGCAGCAAATATAAATACATCATATCATTTTGATTAATCATTTGAATAAATTTTATTTTTTTACTCTATCTTTTAATACTTTATTATGCAATTTATTTTTGTTTCTAATGTGGGGTCTCAATATGACATTAAGCATAAGGTCTCTCAAACTTATTTGATTCCCCTGGACTTATAGCTGATAAAACTTACTTTTCCAAACATATATGGAGTAAAATTCTTACTCAAGTACATCTTTAATCGTTTTATAGGCAATACAGAACATCTTAAATGGCTCATTGTCCTCCAAAGGCATCACGATCCTTGATGCAGCCCCGTTCAAGTTATCTCGTCTTCTCTGGAAAGATAGGAACAGCAGCCAAGAAACCATTCGACTCTGACTTTTTGATTGCTTTTTTTTTTCTTTTCTATTGTACCCAAAAAAGAACTAGTAGAAATATATCAACACCCCCAAAAACACACTTATATACTCAGCAGACTGTTTCAAGGCATGAAAAGATATTAGTTTTTTGTATATTTGTTTCTTCGAAAAATTCAACATATTTATGTCATATGTATCATACCAGTGGATGGATTTACATACTTATTTCTAGTCATATCCTTTGTGATATGATCAGTTTTTTGCTTAATAGGGATAATGGGCATAACTTACTAACTTACGTAGACATTTGTTGCTAATGTTTTCTATGCAGGAAGTTTTTAAATTTTTAATCACATTTTTTTAATTTCTTGTCAATTGTCTTTCCTTTTTATCATGACCAGAATAATGCACACTTAGCCCGACGTCTCTTAATTGGGGAGCTAGATGCATCACAAGTATCAAGCATGACGCCAAACGAGTTGAAGGAAAGCTTTTGGTTGACATTTATTCTTCATTTGATTGTTCTCCAGTTTACTCCGAACACTACTTACTACCTAGATTTTTTTTTCTTTGTACAAAATTCTTTCTCAAGTACATCTTTAATCTTTTTTAGGCAATCCAGAACATCTTAAATGGCTCATTGTCCCCCAAAGGCATCACGATCCTTGATGCAGCCCCGTTCAAGTTATCCCGTCTTCTCTGGGAAGATAGGAACAACAGCCAAGAAACCATTCGACTCTTACTTTTTGATTGCTTTTTTTTCTTTTATGTTGTACCCAAAAAAGAACTAGTAGAAATATACCAACACCCCCAAAAACACACTTATATACTCAGCAGACTGTTTCATGACAGATTTGAGCACTCCTTTAAGCTCCCTCTTGATAGTTTTCAAATCTTAGATGATTAACCTCATGCTGCATATTGCAGAATCATTTTTAGAATCCTGGGAATGCTCACATGATCCTTTTCTTTTCCAATTGATAGTTGAAACTTGCAAATATGCTTTTGGAATATTGTCATGAACTTAAGCAGCTGGCTGCTGAGTTGAAATGCAATATATGACAGACATTAGGCTCCATGTCAATTGTCAACTAAACTTCCTTTTTTCTAATTAACGAGTAATCCTAGTAAAACCATTAAATTGTATGTCCATGTTACTCCTTCTTAATTGACTATCACCGACATACATTTTACTAAAGTATGAAGTTAGCATTCTAAAAAAGATTAAACTGGTTTAGTTAAAATTATGAAGTACTTCGTATTCAATACCACAATAAGCTTTCTAATAATTGAAATATGAAGTATTCATTCCAGAATTATGAAGTATTCAATCCCTAACATTCCAATGGCAGATTTCAGACATTTAGTTTCAAATATAACAACAGAATCATGGTAAAAATAGTTTAAAAACCCAATAAAATTATACCTTTAGAGAAAATAGCCAACTGACGAAAGTCCACTAGCTCAAAGATAGGCCGAAGAGGAAGGTTCGTCGACTCGAACTCGAAAGCCGCTGGAACGCTGTCTGCTCGAACACCTTCCGTTTTCTGCTCGAACGCCGCCGTCCGTAGTCCACTCGAGCGCCGTCCGCTTCCGCTCGAACGCTGCCGTCCGCAGTCCACTCGAGCGCCGTCCGCTTTCGCTCGAAAGCCGTCCACTGGCCGCTCGAAGTCCGTCCAAAGCCCTAACTCGCTTAGGCGCGGACTGACTTGCCCTTCCGTCTCTCGAAGTCCGTCCACTGGACTACTCGAAGTCTATCTTCTTTCCTTCACGCCTAGGTCTGAAATCGGCTAAGTGCAGGAGCGAAAAAATTTAAAATCATCCAGGTCGGGTAACAACATTTAGAATAAGAACGATTCTTTTTTTATTTCTTCCGCATCAGTTTTAACCAATCTAAAATAAAGTTTCATTAATTCTGAAAATTACTCCGTTTTTCTTTTCACATCGGTTGCAATTATAACCGATTTAGATTATTTCTTAAAATTTTTAAAAGTACCCCGTTTTGGTGTTTCACATGGGTTATAACTGCAACCTATGTAAAAACGTTTATAAAAATTATAAAAATGACCCCATCTTAGTATTCTACACGTGTTTTAAAATAACACATGTAGAAAAGGAGATGTAAAAAGCCTTTTTTGTACTAGTGCTGAGGTCTCCCTTGTCTCCTTGGTGGCAGGTTGTATGGCTTCTTTGGAGCAGATCCCTCCTTCTTCATGAATCTTTTGAACTTCCTTACAAACATTGCAAACTGCTCGTCATTAAGGAGATTGTTGAGGGATTTATCAGTGAATTTTGATGTGCTTGGCTCAGACACTAGAGCTAGTGTCTTTGGTTCTGTTAATCCCAGAATTTAACATTCAACAACCATAGCAAGAAGAATAAGAAGCAGATAGAAAGAAATCGACAAGATTGAACGCGAATCTGATATACCGTATGAATCTGCCGCTACTCTCCCTGGAGAAGGAGAGCAACGGCAACCTAATTTCTCTCTATCTCTACGCCTCTGCGTCTCTAAGCCTCTCTCGATTTTTTGGGTTCCCGTAAGTTAGCCTCCTTTTATAGGAGAAGTTGGCTAACTTACGGGTTACAAGGAAGCCCACGGGCTGATACACATTTGTGGCCCGTATTACACGTTTAATTAATAACTACACAAATACAAAGATAACTAACTAGATTGAACACCATAAAATATTCCCAACAATCTCCCCCTTGTTGATCAATCGTGTTGAATCAGCATTGCAGCGCAGATATCTTTGTCTTTGTTGTTATTGAGCTTCCTTTGTCTTTGAACTTGACTTCTGAGGAAGGCTATCTGAAGAAATCCTTGCAATCTCCCCTTTGATGTCTTCTTGACAATTTGATCTTTGATGCCTGGGGTTGAGGAATCTTCAATATCTTGCATGTAGTCCATGCCTTCCAGAAGTTGCTCTTGATCAGCTTGGATGAAGTCCGGTGACGCCTCTAGAATGAATATTCTTTGGAGAATAGGAGACGCCCATGGAATTCATCTTCAGGACACGAGTATTTGACCTCTGTCTCCTCCACAATGTAGTCTTTTTGACTATTTGGAATGAATGCATTTGAGGAGAACTTGTCGGTGGCACAGCGGAACATAATGATTGTTGATTTGTGAGTGTAGCTGACCATTTGATTTGAGTTGTAGAGATAACAGAGAAGGTATTTATTTTTGTGAAGGAGGAGTGAAGTGTCCCAGAATGATTTGTTCAGTGTTAACAGCATGTGGACCACTCTCCCCCTCATGACGATCCGATAAATTGGGATGTCATGCTTTTATTCTTTTATTCTGCCGAAATAAAAACAGGAAAAACAAGCAGAATGTAAAGAAGATAACACAGCCCCCCGAGGTCGTGAAGACGCCCGTTATCATCACTATAGAGATAAACTCTTAAGCAATGGCCTGAAAATGTTGGTGATTCTTATGTTGCAACAGCAGGACTTCCTTCCAATCATTAGTCTACATCTGCAATAGATGAGACCTATGGAAGTTCTCGCGGGTCATGTAGACCTGCAACTGACTCTAAAAGTGCGTCTGTGTCCTAGAAAATTTTAAAACATTTGGGAAGTGAGTAACTAGACACGACGTGATCAATGAAAATTCAGTGGCATGGGGTTGAGGCCACTGTAGTCAGTATTACTTGCCTCGGAAGGAGACAGTAATGAGAGATGCAGTTCCCCGTGAACTATGATTAAACACCTGTCTGTTGGGAGACAAGTGAGTGGTCTAGGGTAGGGTTGTGCATGCGCCGTTTGGACAAAATGCAGCGACTTCTACCCGGGATCTGAATAAATTCAGTCCTGAACCTATGGGGATAGTCCAGAGTATTTTAGTGGCTAGGAGCAAATGTTCAATTCATAGGAGGCAATTGAGGTAGCAGACTCATCATTGATAATTTTTTTTCTTCTCACTTGAGCCTTCTGCTTCCTAATGCTCATAATGTTCACTCACTCACTCGCTCACTTACGCACTTACGCTCGGCTTTGTCCCTTGGGTAGGCTTAGTTGGGTTTACTAAGCCATAGGGACATGTTCTCTCATTACTTTCTTCATTTTCTCTCTGTGCTCCCCCTCAACTGGAGCACCCGGTATGCTTTGTCATTGTTAGGCACCGGGGAGGATAACATTGAACACTCCCCCTAGAATGTTACATCCGATGAGAGATTCCTTGTTTTGTCGGTGTAAGGTGCCAGGAGGAGAAAACTGAAACTCCCCCTCAGAATGTGCAAGGTTTGATTGCTCACAGCTCGTCATACCCGCCATGTGTGTGGAGCAATCTGAACATGTACCACACATGACGGTTTCCCTGAGCTCACCATGTAGAATTTCAGCATATTGATGATCACATAATGTTGATGAGTCAGGGGAGGCTTCAGCAGTTGATTGTTGATTTGTTGTAAGGTGACCGTTGACGCGAGGTTTATTGAATTATCTACAATTTTCAGACCTTTACATTGAAGTTTAGAAAAGTTTTGACCTCAGGGTTGACAATGAAAGAATTTGAACAGATTTGCCTATGTTTTGACCTGGACATCGGTGATTTACAATGTTTGTCGGAAAACTAACGTTTTGACCCTCAAAGACTGAGAGTGAGGGCGCATGAGAATGGGTTCTGGGTCATATCCCAAGAATTAATGTAGATCTTCTCGTTAGCTTTTCAACAAAAAAAAGTTTGCTCAAATCGGATCACCGAGTCAAAAGTTATGGCCAAAACAGTGCGGTGTCGCAGAAAATCTCTAATTTTGAGTTTTTGAGGAATTTCTTCGAAGATGAGGTGCTCGATGTTAAATGTCGAGAGCAGGTGGATTTTAAACAAAATTCTAGAGATTCCCTCGAAGAATAATGGCCAAATCCACCTGCAAAACAAACCTCAGAATATCAAAATCTGCAGAATTTCAAAATGTTTGAACATCGAAAACTTTGGAGTTTCGAAAACCTCATAATCTCGAAAACTTGCTGTTTGAAAAACATCAGAAAATCGAAAACTCATGAAACATATATAAGCAGGGAATCATTTAGAGATCCTTATAATGTAAAGCTTCGATGAACTGCAAAGGATGTCAAGATTCGAATTGTGAGTTCCAAGAAACTGCAAACTTTGAAAGATTCAAAACATCGAGAAATTTTGAAAATCTCGAAATCTTCAGAATGTCGAGATCCAAAACATCGAGATCCCAAATGTCGAAATCCCAAAACTCGAAATTCCTAAACTCGAAATTCCAAATCTCGAGATTACAAATCTCGAGATCTTGATTTCGAGATTCAAATCTCGAGATCATGATTTCGAGATTCAAATCTCGAGGTCTTGATTTCGAGATCCAAATCTCGAGATCATGATTTCGAGATTCAAATCTCGAGATCTTGATTTCGAGATTCAAATCTCGAGATCTTGATTTCGAGATTCAAATCTCGAGATCAAGATGTCGAGATGCAAATCTCGAAATCAAGATTTCGAGATTCAAATCTCGAGATCAAGATGTCGAGATGCAAATCTCGAGATCAAGCTGTCGAGATGCAAATCTCGAGATCAAGATGTCGAGATGCAAATCGAGTCTCTAAATGTCGAGATCCTGCAAAACGAAAACATTGATTTTTGAAAATCTGAAACCTGTTCTGAATAGCCCTGAAAGTCGAGATTCTCATGTACCAGTTTCAAGCCAAAAACGTTTCTGCAGCAGTGAAAAAAGAGGATTTCGAGATCTCAATGTAGAGATCTTCGAAAAACAAAAATTGCAGAAAACGAAAAAAGAGGTATGCTGCTGGATCGGTTTTGAAAGGCGAATCCAACAGTATGATTTTTACAAAATTTCGTTCACAAACGAGATTACAGGAGCAAATCTCTACATATAGAAAAACAGAAGAAAAAACAGAGTAGTTCTTCGTTAGATCCAAAAAATCGCAGACAGATCCAACCTGTTTCACGCCTCGGCTCTGATACCAAATGTTAATCCCAGAATTTAACATTCAACAACCATAGCAAGAAGAATAAGAAGTAGATAGAAAGAAATCGACAAGATTGAACGCGAATCTGATATACCGTATGAATCTGCCGCTACTCTCCCTGGAGAAGGAGAGCAGCGGCAACCTAATTTCTCTCTATCTCTACGCCTCTGCGTCTCTAAGCCTCTCTCGATTTTTTGGGTTCCCGTAAGTTAGCCTCCTTTTATAGGAGAAGTTGGCTAACTTACGGGAACCTAAACTAATGGTGAGAGGCTTAGAGACGCAGAGGTGTAAAGATAGAGAGAGTAGGGTTGCCGCTGCTCTCCTTCTCCAGGGAGAGCAGCGGCCTGTTTTCATACGGTATATCAGATTCGCGTACAATCTTGTCGATTTCTTTCTATTACAAGAGCAAATCTCTACATGTAGAAAAACAGAAGAAAAAACAGAGCAGTTCTTCGTTATATCCAAAAATCGCAGATAGATCCAACCTGTTTCACGTCTCGGCTCTGATACCAAATGTTAATCCCAGTATTCTAAACAATCATACAATCTATAGCAGTTAATAAAGAGGCATATAGAAAGATATGTCGACAAGATTGAACGCAAATCTAGTATACCGTATGAAAACCGGCCGCTGCTCTCCCTGGAGAAGGAGAGCAGCGGCAACCCTACTCTCTCTATCTTTACGCCTCTGCGTCTCTGAGCCTCTTGCGATCGTTAGGGTTCCCGTAAGTTAGCCTCCTTTTATAGGAGAAGTTGGCTAACTTACGGGTTACAAGGAAGCCCACGGGCTGATACACATTTGTGGCCCGTATTACACGATTAATTAATAACTACACAAATACAAGGATAACTAACTAGATTGAACACCATAAAATATTCCCAACAGGTTCTTCATCCTTTTCATCTTTAATCTCCTTCATCTCAAATTCATAAGCTTTGAGATCATTGAAGAGCTTGTCAGTTGACAAAGTTCTTAGATCCCTGCTATCTCTCATAGCAGTCACCTTCACGTCCCACTTTGAGGGCAGTCCTCTCAAGACTTTAAGGGAAATCTCTTTCTGAGATAATTCTTTCCCTAAGTCAGAGACCTCTGCCACAATCTTCAGGAATCTGGACTCCATCTCATTGATAGATTCATTTGGCAGCATCTTGAAGTCCTCAAACTTCTTGAGGGCTATAGTGAGCTTGTTATCCTTTTCTTGTTCATCTCCTGCTCCAATCTTTGTTAGTTCATCCCAGACATCCTTGGTTGTTTCACATTTCCTAATCCTAAGAAATATGGATTCATCTACAGATTTGAAGAGAATATCTTTGGCAATGTTGTCAAGATTGTTTCTCTTCCTATCTTCATTTGTCCATTCCAATTTAGGTTTTGGAATGTACACATCCTCTTGATCATCAGTTTTAGATGTGCTGACCTTCATTATTTTGATAGGTCCAGTTGTAATCACTTCCAACATTTCATCATGTAAGGCACTAAGATGTGCGTTCATTCTTATTTTCCAGTCATCAAATTTGTTCAAATTGAACAAGAGATTCTTTTCAAGCTGACTATCAGTTTTCAGAAAGTGTTTGGGAAGTGAAGTGAGTTTGGATCTTTAGTTCAAATTAGTCAGAAAGTGACTCTAGGAACACTCTGCTCTGATACCACTTGATGGTCCCGGATAGAGGTGAAAGTCTAGAGGGGGGGTGAATAGACTTTCAAAGCTTTTTCGACTTTGAAAACTTTTCCCTTCTAGATGAGTTGATCTAAAATCTTTTGGGAGATTTATAGATTCACAATGGAAGTCTTTAACATCTTAGATAGACAGTGTATAACAACTTTCTATAATGGGTGAAGTTTGGACTTAAATGGTGAGTAGTTGGCTTGGCAGTTGTCTGGATGGCAGGGAACTGCTGAGGCAACTGCTGGTGGAAAATAGGAGTTCGGAAGAGATCATTATGTGGCCTTTTACAGAATGATGAGGGCTTTCTGAAGATGTATTGAGCTGGAGATATTAAGGGGTTTTGCTTAAGCAGAGGTCTAAGCAGTTGGGTAGACCGAGGAAACTGCTAAGGCAACTGCTGCTTATAAAAGATGTATTTCTGAGAACAGGCAAAACGGACCTTTTAATAGTGATGTTTCAAGGCTCTTGTGAAACAGTTGTCTTAGGAAAAGTAAGTTATTAAGCAGTAGGATAAGCAGTAGAGTCAATTAAGACTGCTGCTTAGGATGCTGCTGGAAAACCATAATCCCTTTAGTGAGAAGTGTTGGGTGTGTGCTTTGTTGACTGAAAGTAAATCAACACACAGTATATCCTAGTTCAGAGGTGATGTAATCCTCCTACATCTAGTCTCACTCTATTTCAGATGGATTTCACTAAAGTATTAAGCCCAATACACTTAGTGCCAATCTAGCCTTTATAACACTGGCCTAGATTGAAGGTGTTTCACAATGAGTATAACACCACTCAAAGTTACTCAATCCTTTAGATTTTTCTCAAATGATCCAGTGGGGATCAAATGGTACTCTGTCTATCTAACCACACTTTAGGATTCGAACAATTGTTCTCCTAAGTGTTTACAACAATTTGTGAAATGTTACAAGAAAGTTCTAACCTCCAACTAGGAACTAAGCTTCTAGGATTTATCAATGATTACTTGTGACTTTGAAGTTTAGTGATGCATGAGTCCAAACAGAGAGTAAAGTATAGTTTCGCAATTTCTCTTTTGCTAGATAGCTCGTGAATGCTCAATGGAAGTATTTCTCTACTTAGGATGCTCAAATCTTGGTTAGAAACTTTCGTTTCAGCCTATATTTATAGGCAACTCCGGTTGATTAATCTCATCCGTTGGTTAGGATGAGTTAATCCTGTTCATTGATTCCTTGTTTCGCAGAAGATAACATGTTGTTGTTTGTCTTCTTTTCATGGAGCCGATATCTCTTTTGTTTTTGCTAGCCGCTGCAGACCTAGGCTGTATCCCATGCTTTGGGTCCCTGTACTTTTTTACGCATTAAATTTGCTCGTCACTTCTTGTCTTCAATATGCGGTGTACGCAATTTACGTACATATGTGACTTTTACTTGTGACATTTAAACTTTTGAGACTTAATGAAATACATGTCGGTAGGATTCAAATATCCTATTAAGGTAATGAAAAATTACCTTATTGCATTTTGATTTTTCCGATAGTATTTTATTAGTCTCAAAAATTGTACATTTATTTTGTCACCTATCATTAAGTAAAAATACCTGATTTAATTAGACACAATGTACAGGTGCATAGTATAGTGACATCATCAAAATCTATCAAAATTGGGTACTAACAGAAGAGTTTGAAAGATCATGAAAAGCAAATTCATACCCAAAGGGTGAGTGAGTAGGAAGGAATGCAGGATTCATCATAAAATTAGGACTAAATGCTATGTTTGATAGACCGAACTGGTTAGATGCAAACATTGACGATTGTGTGTTAATCTGTGATGCACTTCTAGGTTGAGAAGTGAGATCATTTACTTCAGTATTTTTCTGAAGATGTTCATGGTATGCAAATGGTTGCGATGTTGACTCCATCTATGTATAAATCATTATTTCAATAAGATTAATAATCTGGTTATTTCAAGTTACAAACTGTAAAGTGGCACTGTAATCGACACATAATGCATATTCAAATCATTCATTCAATGATGCTAAAAAATTGATTAATAGAAGCACACAATGTCTTTGAACAGCTCAAAATAAAACAATATAGATGTACTTTTCTTCTATCACACTCTGGATATGACTATGAAACACAAAGGCCTGGTAATTATTTCCCTAATTCTTTGTAGTTGTGTGTTATAATAACTCTCTGTTATAATATTATTCGTTAATTAACTTGAATTCGCATGAAAATATTTTGGGCTTTCAACGTCAGTTTGTTAGAAACTAATGGCACTACATGAATAAAAATCATAAGGTCTAGTTCAGAAAAGAACCAGATTTTCAAAATAGAAATAAAATATTCATCTCCTATCAAAAAAGAGGATCCAGGAAAAGACCAAAAAAGGGTTGCAGCATACGTTGAACAAGAGTTTGGGTCGGCAATTTATAACCAATTGGTCGGAGAAGAGTTAAAAAAATACATGGAAGCCTTCAGGCTAACGCAGGTGAGAATAGCCGATGTGAACCGCGTGCGAAGAGAGGATGATGATGAGAAAACCAGATGCGAAAACCAGGTGCAAAGAAGAAAGGATGGAAAAGGAGTTTAACGACCCTTTTTGGAACCTGCGATTTTGAGTTTAGCGGAAATATTTTCAATTGTCGCCAAGAACTTCCAGGACAATCGAATTTTTGGCTGAGTGAGAGTGTGGAAAAGCCTTGCTGAAAGTAGAAGGTGAAGTAGAGGGCGTGCGTTTTTTCCATTCCAAGTCAGCAACGCAGGGTTTATAGACATTTGCGCTGGAGTAAGTAAATTTACCACAAAGTGTATTTATCTGATGTTGCAATTCATTTTTTAGCAACCCATTTTCCCGTTGTGGATGCTCTAAGCGCATAGATAATATGGACTTATCATGGTTAGAATACTTTCACAATGCCACATCCCCAAAGATAACATGAACGCATCTTTATTGTGGCATCGTCCCTAAATAGAGAGATATATTACGAGATTAGACAAGATAGTCAATTTATTTATTTAAATTTCCGGATGGGCAAACAAAAACATGCCTTTGTGGATGTGGATATTATATCTTTGTCTAAACATGTTTTGTGTTTTTGGACAAATTGCTCTTCTGGAGCACATAAAAGAGGTACATTTATCCGGTACAAAGAAAGTTTTGGAACCTTTTTACACAAAATTAAGAGTCCATTTGGTGACTCTGTTTTTCAGCTTATCAGTCAACTTTTTAACCAAACACGTAACTTTTGATTTTGCACGCTGAATTGTGTAATAATAAGAAAACGTAAGGTTGTGGTTACTTTTATGGCTGTAGTGGCTGAAGTTATTGTAGATGACCATTTTAGCTATTTTTCATATAATTTTTATTTTATTTTATTAATAAAATATATTTTAAATATAATTTTTTCATAAATCAGCAGAATCAGCAAATACAGTCACTTCAGCTAGAACTTCATATATTTCAGCAGAATCAACCGATCATGTCGATTTCAGTGTTACCAAATGGTCTGTTGGGAATATTTTATGGTGTTCAATCTAGTTAGTTATCTTTGTATTTGTGTAGTTATTAATTAATCGTGTAATACGGGCCACAAATATGTATCAGCCCGTGGGCTTCCTTGTAACCCGTAAGTTAGCCAACTTCTCCTATAAAAGGAGGCTAACTTACGGGAACCCTAAGAATCGTGAGAGGCTTAGAGACGCAGAGGCGTAAAGATAGAGAGAGTTTAGGTTTGCCGCTGCTCTCCTTCTGCAGGGAGAGCAGCGGCCGGATTTCATACGGTATACCAGATTTGGGTATAAACTTGTCGATTTCTTTCTATCTGCTTCTTCTATAACTGTTATATTTGTTGTTTGTTAAGTATTCTGGGATTATCAATTGGTATCAGAGCCGAGGCGTGAAACAGGTTGAATGTATCTGCGATTTTCTTGGATCTAACGAAGAATGCTCTGCTTTTCTTCTTTTTTTCTTCATATAGAGTTTTGCTCCTGTAATCTTGTTTGTGAACGAAAATCTGTAAAAATTATACTGTTGGAATCGCCTCTCAAAACCGATTCTACAGCATATCTTCTTTTTCGTTTTCTGCAAATTTTCATTTTCGAAAAACTCCCATTGAAAACTCGAGTTTATGCTTTTAACACTGCTGCAGAAACGTTTTTGACTTGAAACAGATACAGGAGGGATCGCGACCTTCAGGGCTATTCAGAACAGTTTTCAGATTCTCAAAATTCGACAGGTTTTAAAACCGAGAGTTTGTAAACTCGCGGTCATGAACTCGAGTTTGTAAACTCGCGGTCATGAACGAGAGTTTGTAAACTCGCGGTCATGAACGAGAGTTTGTAAACTCGCGGTCATGAACTCGAGTTTGTAAACTCGCGGTCATGAACTCGAGTTTGTAAACTCGCGGTCATGAACTCGAGTTTGTAAACTCGCGGTCATGAACTCGAGTTTGTAAACTCGCGGTCATGAACTCGAGTTTGTAAACTCGCGGTCATGAACTCGAGTTTGTAAACTCGCGGTCATGAACTCGAGTTTGTAAACTCGCGGTCATGAACTCGAGTTTTAAACCTCGAGTTTTTAAAAATTTGAGAGTTTTGGAATTGCGAGTTTTGGAATTTATTTCGAGTTTTAGGAACTCGATGTTTTGGATTTCGACATTCTAAAAAATTTCAGAATTTCCGGAATTTCTCGATGTTTTGAATCTTTCAAAGTTTACAGTTTCTTGGAACTCATAATTTGAATCTTGACATCCTTTGCAGTTCATCGAAGCTTTACATTTTAGATATCTGAATGATTCCCAGTTTTTCAAAGTTTAAGAAGTTTTCGATGTTCTGATGTTTTTCAAACAGCAAGCTTTCGATATTATGAGATTCTTCAAAACTCCAAAGTTTTCGAGGTTCCAAACATTTTGAAATTCTGAAGATTTCGTCATTCTGAGATCTGTTTTGCAGGAGGATTTCGTCATTACTCTTCAAGGCACACTTGAAATTAAAATCTCCAGATTTGGATTTCGAGTTTTTTTTCCTTAGAATTTTGTTTAAATTCACCTGCTCTCGAAATTCAACATCGAGAACCTCAACCTCAAAGATTTTCCTCAAAAACTCAAAATTTGAGATTTTCTGCGACTCCGCACTGTTTTGGCCATAACTTTTGACTCGGTGATCCGATTTGAGCAAACTTTTTTTTGTTGGAAAGCTAACGAAAAGATCTACATTTATTCTTGGACTACGCCCCAGAACACATTCTCACGCGCCCTCACTCGCAGTCTTTGAGGGTCAAAACGTGAGTTTTCCGACAAACATTGTAAATCACCGATGTCCAGGTCAAAACTTAGGCAAATCTGTTCAAATTCTTTCAAAGTCAACCCTGAGGTCAAACATTTTCTAAACTTCAATGTAAAGGTCTGAAAATCGTAGATAATTCAATCTACCTCGCGTCAACATTCATCTTACAACAATCAACAATCAACTGCTGAAGCCTCCCCTGACTCATCAACATTATGTGATCATCAACATGCTGAAATTCTACATGGTGAGCTCAGGAAACCGTCATGTGTGGTACATTTTCAGATTGCTCCACACACATGGCGGGTATGACAAGCTGTGAGCAATCAAACCTTGCACATTCTGAGGGGGAGTTTCAGTTTTCTCCTCCTGGCGCCTTACACCGACAAAGCAAGGAATCTCTCAAAGGATGCAACATTTTAGGGGGAGTGTTCAATGTTATCCTCCCCGGTGCCTAACAATGACAAAGCATACCGAGTGCTCGAGTTGAGGGGGAGTACAGAGAGAAAATGAGAAAGTAATGAGAGAACATGTCCCTATGGCTTAGTAAACCCAACTAAGCCTACCCAAGGGACAAAGCCGAGCGTAAGTGCGTAAGTGAGCGAGTGAGTAAGTGAACATTATGAGCATTAGGAAGCAGAAGGCTCGAGTGAGAAGGAAACAATTATCAATGATGAGTCTGCTACCTCAATTGCCTGCTATGATTTGACCATTTGCTCCTAGCCACTAAAATACTCTGGACTATCCCCATAGGTTCAGGACTGAATTTTTTCAGATCCCGGGTAGAAGTCGCTGCATTTTGTCCAAACGGCGCATGCACGACCCTACCCTAGACTACTCACTTGTCTCCCAACAGACAGGTGTTTAATCATAGTTCACGGGGAACCGCATCTCTCATTATTGTCTCCTTCCGAGGCAAGTAATACTGACTACAGTGGCCTCAGCCCCATGCCACTGAATTTTCATTGATCACGTCGTGTCTAGTTACTCACTTCCCAAATGTTTTGAAATTTTCTAGGACACAGACACATTTTTGAGTCAGTTGCTAGTCTTCATGACCCGCGAGAACTTCCATAGGGCTCATCTATTACAGATGTAGACCAATAATTGGAAGGAAGTCCTGCTGTTGCAACATAAGAATCACCAACATTTTCAGGCCATTGCTTAAGAGTTTATCTCTATAGTGATGATAACGGGCGTCTTCACGACCCCGGGGGGCTACGTTATCTTTTTTAGATTCTGCTTGTTTTTTCCTTTTTTTCCGCAGAATAAAAGAATAAAAGCATGACGTCCCGATTCATCGGATCGTCATGAGGGGGAGAGTGGTCCATGTGCTGTTAACACTGAACAAATCATTCTGGGACACTTCACTCCTCCATCACAAAATTCAACACCCTCTCTACTATCTCCGCAACTCAAATCAAATGGTCAGCTACACTCACAAATCAACCATCATTATGTTCCGCTGTGCCACCGACAAGTTCTCCTCAAATGCATTCAATCCAAATAGTCAAAAAGACTACATTGTGGAGGAGACAGAGGTCAAATACTCGTGTCCTGAAGATGAATTCCATGGACGTCTCCTATTCTCCAAAGAATATTCATTCTAGAGGCGTCACCGGACTTCATCCAAGCTGATCAAGAGCAACTTCTGGAAGGCAAGGACTACATGCAAGATACAGAAGGTCCCTCAACCCCCGGCATCAAAGATCAAATTGTCAAGAAGACATCAAAGGGGAGATTGCAAGGATTTCTTCAGATAGCCTTCCTCAGAAGTCAAGTTCAAAGACAAAGGAAGCTCAATAACAACAAAGACAAAGATATATGCGCTGCAATGCTGATTCAACACGATTGATCACCAAGGGGGAGATTGTTGGGAATATTTTATGGTGTTCAATCTAGTTAGTTATCTTTGTATTTGTGTAGTTATTAATTAATCGTGTAATACGGGCCACAAATGTGTATCAGCCCGTGGGCTTCCTTGTAATCCGTAAGTTAGCCAACTTCTCCTATAAAAGGAGGCTAACTTACGGGAACCCTAAGAATCGTGAGAGGCTTAGAGACGCAGAGGCGTAAAGATAGAGAGAGTTTAGGTTTGCCGCTGCTCTCCTTCTGCAGGGAGAGCAGCGGCCGGTTTTCATACGGTATACCAGATTTGGGTATAAACTTGTCGATTTCTTTCTATCTGCTTCTTCTATAACTGCTATATTTGTTGTTTGTTAAGTATTCTGGGATTATCACGGTCTTTAAGATTTAATGGTTAGAATTGAAAAAAGAAATACAAACAAGCAACTAAATTTTTTTGAAACTCGAAATTTGGTCACAAGTGGTTTTTCGTCCAGCATCTAGCATTTTAATTTTTCAGTAGTAAACTATTACTCGGTATTATTAAGGAAGTTTTTATTTGAATTGTATTCAGTCCCCAATCATACCAAATCAGAATAAATCCAATCAGATCAAAATAAATTAGACTAGATCAGATGAGAGTTAAACACTTATAAAAGAGATAGAGATCAGACCACACCAGGCATGATCAAACCACATAAAAAATTTCTATTCCGGTCAAAAACATACTAAAAATATAAAAACTCTGCAATCACTCTTTTCATTGAGAAGCCATTATTTCAATGTTCATAGAAGCTAAAAGAAAGATGCTCCATTGGTAGAAGGGTGTTGCTTCATGCACCCCCAGAATTGCTTAATGTAATCATGGGTGGACAAATTTGGCCTTCTTAATTATTAATTAAAATTAAGTATAATTAAAACATTAATCAAAATTGCTTTGCGCACCTCCATAGCTCCATGCCTTGCTCCTCCATATCAATTTGACATTAAGTATGCATCCAATAAAATGCTGTCATGTGGCAATTAATCCTTTTTTTTTATAAAATGTCATAACTTTTTCATTTTTGCTCTAATTTTTATAAAAATTATACCAAATTAGATATCTTTTTCTCCCTATGATGACGATCTAGTTCTTCTACTAACTCCCTTCAAACTCTAACCCATTCTTTTTCTCCCCAGCCTAAAAGCTCTGCAAGTGAGCGATATCCGCAATGTCCATCTCCAATAACGTCCACTACTTTACTAATATGCGCAAGCATAAATGTCTCAACATCATTACTGAAAATAAATTGCACTCGATTTTGATGTCTGTAAGATTTTCCTTTAATATCCTTGCAACGTTCACGAGAACCATGATATGATATTGTACCCTTGGATTTTTTGTATTTTTGCTCAGTGTACTCCCAGGCGCTTGGGTCTCAAGTGGTTGATTTTTTTGGACCATCCCTTCGTTTCATGAATTGATGGCTCTTTCATAGCATTAAGTTTTGGATTTCTCATCTCAATCCATTTTGTATGAAGTCTTTTTTTTTCTTGTGCTGACATACGACCTGATTGAAACTCATCAACTATGGTTTTTAGGACCACATCATCAACACTTATATCATCGACCTTTTCATTGTCATGTTCCTTATTCACATACCATTCAGCTCTTCTCCAAAATTCATGTACCATGGATGGATGTAGTGGACGATTATCGTGAATATAAGTTGCTAACTCGTGTGGACATGGTAAACCATAACATTCCCTCCACCAATAGTCATTGCATGTTGGATCATAATTTCCTGCTATGACCTCATTATGCATCCTTATTAACTTATTCATGCACTCATTTGACACCATGTGTTGAAGCTGGCTAAGTATTGGAATCTTATCCAATACCGTCAGAATGGTGCAACGTGACAATTCTAAAGATCGCCTCACTTCATCCAATTGATCATTCAGCAAGTTGTTTATCTCAGCAAAAACACTGTCAAACCCCTTAATGGATGAAGCTAATTGTAGCTTTAACGTTGCATGTGGAGATTCCACCTTGCGGCACAAAGTTAATGAAATAAAATCAAAGAAATTATTCATAATTTTTTATAAATATATTTATTTACCTGTTAGTAGTCCTTGTGCCAAAATGTGTGACATGGTCCATCCACACTCTCACTAAACGATCTTTGTACGGGTCTAACCAATTCTCACTAAGATATCTCATAAGGCCCCAATTGTTCTTCCATTTCGATCTCACATATTTTAATTGATCCTCATATTGATCGACAGTGGTTGAACTAAATAAATTCATGCATGCTTTTGAAAAGGATACTTGGATCGTCTTCATGTAGCTCAATTTTAAAGCTTTATCTTCTATGTTACGCTTGACATGTACCATGCACAATATATGCTTAGATTCTGGGAAAACTTCACCGATTGCTTTTATAAAACCTAACTCCCAGTCAGTCACAATCACTAATGGGGAACAAGGACATATTAGCTTTAACTCATTTAAAACCAAAATGTAGTGCTCTGCGCTTTCAGCTCCCATCCACGCAAATGCAATAGAGAATGTCTTCAACGTACTTGTGAATCCCACTTTATCCAGAAAAGGCTATTGTACCTGTTATAATTTATCAAGTATATTACGATAAGAGTAATATGGTCCTATTTTGAAATAAAAATATAAGAAGTCCTATTTTTAATTTTTACCCTAGTTTTACTCTTATTTGCGGTAATTTCTATACTTATAACTTGAAAGAAAAATATTTTACCTGTTGTGTACATGATGAGAACATAAGGGAAAAGTCACAATAATTTTAGTGAATATCGATACGCGAATATCATGTCATGTAAATCTTCACTCCATGGCACTAATCTATTGGCCTCAAAGTAATGAAGTAATTGTTGCATGACGGTGCGTCCATCCATCCATTCCTTTTTAAGCTTGCGTCTTGCGTTGTACACCTGCTTTTCTAGATGTAACATTTCCAGAGTTCGCGATTTTTAAACTTTGGAGAATGGGCTTAGGCTTGCAACCCGCCTCGGATAAGTCTCTCACCAAAGAAATCTCTTGCTTTGTCAATTTATCAGCAAATGCGTGACCGACTAAGCTCGTTGGAATAACATGATTGTGAAATCCACAATTAACCTGCAATCGCCATAAATTCCGCTCTACTTCACTCCCATATAATGCAAAAGGGTAATCACCTTTTTTTGTTCTTGTAGCTTTCTTTCCTTTATCTTGTTGCACCCCTAGAGCATTGACTTTTTTGCAGCTCCATACTTCCCGAATTTTTCACACGCGAGAAGGACATTACCAAGCCTTTTAGAATTACTTGGCCGCGATTTTGCAATAGTTAAGACCATGTATCTCTTATGGGCCTCAACTCTAGCCCAATCAATCATAGATTCCTGATCTGCCCAAATTTTATGAGTTTGAAAGTCTTCTGAAAAATCATGTGAAGTGAATGGTTGTGCTTCTTAAACAATTGAAGGTTCAAACTTCACTTCTTCTTCGACAAAACTCGAGCTATCATCATGAAAAATAAGACTGACATACACGTCACTGTCATTCTGCATATATCATATTTTTATAAAAGCAAATATATGAGATACATGTATTACAAGCAAAATATATTTATATTTAGACTTTTTATACCTTACTTATTTTTCAACAAGTTCTTAAATTAATAATTTATTAAATTGACTTAAAAATGCAAAATATTACACATATTTAATACTTTGTAACTCATTAAATTTACAAATAGAAACATATTTAAAAAATTGCAATACTTTTTTTATTTGCAACACATGTGCCTTAAGTTTATAATTGTTTTTATTAGTCATAAGTACACTAGAAAAGCATAAAAATAATAATCAAAATATAATATGTCAAGTTTCAAAGCATAAAAAGTTTTTTTAAATAACCCCAAAAAACTTAAACATTCATAATTGTTCAATTCTGGCCTGATCTGATCTAGTTTCGTACATGTGTTAGTAATATATAAGTTCGATATAGTATAGGATAATATGAGACTGAAACGAGTTCAACTGAAAATATCAGTTGCATACAAGTTCAAAAATAATCAACTGATTTTTATTTAAAATTTTGGATAAATAAAAAATATATTAAACTAACATTCTAAATTATATGTATGTAGGAGCCGTTAATTTATAAAAAAACAATTACAATTTGATGTGTACTTATTACTTTGAAAAAAATTAATTATTGGGTGACATTAATTTATTATTATAATACAAATAAGAATGTTTTTAATTGAATTAAAATTTACTGGTCTAGTCTAATCTGGTATAATCTTATCTTACTTGTTCTAGTAAGTTTGGTTTAATCTAGTCTGAATTGGTCTACTCTATTAGAAATATGTTTATGCACGGGTGTTTTTTTCTATATGTGTTATACAACCATCGAAATTTGATTTGGTTTGATTTGGGATAAAAAACATCTCAATTAAACATCTCAATTAAACAAAAAAAATCCTAGATACTGTCCATCGTAGTTATATGATATTAGAACAAAAACAATATTATTCATATTCAATATAAAGATGAATGAAAAAGTATACATATAACCATCAAACTATTAACATATTTTTTGACACAAGATATGATTCAGCATAACAGTAAGAATATAACTTACTAGTAGATCTTTTACAGAAATAGAGGGGGGATACTTCTCCTAAGCCAAGGTTTTTACACCTATTATGAAAACCGTAAAAGGTGTTGCTGGTACATGTAAAAACCAGATTTCCTCTAGCAGTAGATGAGGATCTAATTATTTCTTTGCAGCATTGGAAGAAGCCTGCTCTGGTTTGACCAAACTCAATTGCCCACCATCCTTTGTAGCAACAGTTGCCCCTCTTACTTCATTGCATTGATTTATAAACTTGGTCAGCTCACGATCGGCATCTGTGCTTTTCCCTGATTGTTGGAAAAATGTGTTAAAAATTGCATTAAATGGTCATTTTGGGGCAACTGTTTGAGTGGGGTCCACTTCCGATTTGGGTCGGGTTAAAGTGTTTTCGGATTGCCCTTGTTAAGGGCTACAATTCGATATGTGGTACACTCAAAACGGATAACGGGTGAATGAGAAATTGATTCTCGAAGTTCACTCGTTGAAATGGAAAAACTGGGAAAATGATGGATTTCTAGTGTGTTTTTTCCAACACCGGAAAACTCAAGGGATTTTCACCCCCTTATAAAGGGAAGCTTCTTTTAAGGAATTAAGATTCCTAAAGGTAAAGGCTCTCTCTTACGCGCAGAGGGTGCCGATCAAATCCCGAAACGGAAAAGAAAAAATACGACTCGTGTGCGCGGGCGACCTGCGGACACGAATGTCGTTCGAAAAATATATCATTCAAAGATATGGTCTAATTTTTGTTTTTTCCCAGTGCCAGAAGGGGTCGAATTCTGTCCGGAACAGAGATGCTCCGTTTCTGTCTAGAACAGAAGTGCTCGAGTTCTGTGCGCAACAGAAACCCTCGAGGTCTTCTGTGCGCAACAGAGACGCTCGAGGCCTTCTGTTGCGAATAGAAGGTCTTCTGGTCCGTTACAGCAATAAATGTCCAATGTTCTTCTCTTTTAATGTTGCGTTAAATGGACAGTTTATGGACGATTCAATGCCCAACGGACTGGTCATTGATGTCCAACGCTCAGGTCCATTAACCCCCATTTAACACACAACAAATCCTCCTATAAAAGGCTGGCAGGTGGTTTGCAACAAGGCAGAACACACAATACATTCATCACGTTTTCTTGAGCTAAAAACACTTCCAGCTACTTCGAATTTTCCTAAGTGTTCTTACTGTGTTCCAGTTCGCCGGAACTTTCATTTGTGTGCTCAAACGATCGTTCGTTAGCAACCGTATCCTGGGAAATGGTCGTTGCAACGCTCCTAGCACCGTGGGAGGCGACGAATACGTTTTAAGGACATCGTGCGTAGCACGAGCTCTGGCTAAAATCTGCTCCATCTTATTTTCTGTTTTCTGTTAGCTATTTTATTTATTAATTAATTTTATTTAATAATATTTCTTCGTCTTTTCTGAAACACACCCAACAATCTTAAAACGTATTCGGTGATTGTTCTACTCCGGTAAACAATCCTAAAACGTATTTTCCTTGGTTGTTGTACCGCGGTAAACAATCTAAAAACATAGTTTGTCACTCCGGTGAACGAACTTATTTTTTGTGTTTTCGAAAAACATTGAAAACGTTAAAATGGCTTCGCAAGAAATTGGAAATGTTGGTGGGCAGAACGTGCCACACGATAATCACTCTGAAAGTGGAACACCGGTGAACAATGGTTCACACGCGGTGCATCTACTTTGGGCAACCAAGGGGCAATCCCTATGGTTACTGTGCCAAGCAACTCTGTGGAGAAACCCGAAAAATTTAACGGGTTAAACTTCAAGAGGTGGCAGCAAAAGATGCTATTCTATCTCACTACTCTCGGTCTTGCAAGGTTCTTGACCGAAGATGCACCGGTAGCAACCGGGGGTGAGGTGGATGCGCAATCTTTCAACGCGGTTGAGGCTTGGAAGCATTCTGACTTCCTTTGTCGAAACTATGTGTTGAACGGGCTGCATGATGCTTTGTACGACATGTATAGCAAATTAGCTACGGGTAAGGAGCTATGGAATGCTTTGGACCACAAATATAAAAGCGAGGATGCCGGAGCAAAGAAATTTGTTGTTGGTCGATTCATTGATTTTAAAATGGTGGATTCGAAGACGATCTTGAGTCAAGTTGAGGAAATGCAAATGATCTTCAACGAAATTCGAGATGAAGGAATGACAGTTAGTGAGTCTTTCCAAGTGGCGTCAATTATCCATTTATTGCCGCCGGCTTGGAAGGATTTCAAAAACTACCTTAAGCACAAGCGAAGGGAAATGAACTTGGAGCAGTTGATCCTCCGTTTGCGGATTGAAGAGGATAACCGGAAAAACGATGGGAAACTCTCAATCGTTACCAGCGCCAAGGCCAACGTGGTGGAGCATGCTAAAGGCTCCAAAAAATAAAAATAATGAGAAGAGCAAGCTCGGTCCCAAGGGAGGCGTTTCCAAGACGAAGTTCAATGGAAAATGCTTCAATTGCAACAAGAACGGATACAAGTCCGCGGATTGCAAGGCACCAAAGAGGAAGAAAGATTCTCACGTGAACTTGGTGCAAGGTGGGCAAAAGGATGAAGACATCATCCTTACGGCTGTGGTGACCGAGGTCAACCTCGTTGGATCCAAATCCAAGGAGTGGTTCGTGGACACCGATGCAACCCAGCACATTTGCTCAAACTGGGTGTTATTCACTACTTTTGAGCCATCAAATGGTGAGAAGGTGTGGATGGGAAACTCAGCTCATTCCGCGGTTGAAGGTGTGGGCAAGGTAGTCCTGAAGATGACTTCGGGCAAGGAGCTAACTATCAACAATGTGTTGTACGTCCCGGAGATACGCAAAAACCTGATCTCGGGCTCATTGTTGAACAAGCATGGCTTCCGCATGGTTTTTGAGTTGGACAAACTAGTTTTGTCTAAATCGGGAATGTATGTGGGCAAGGGATATGCAGTTGATGGGCTGTTTAAGCTCAATGTAATGACTATTATTATTATTAATGATGGAGTAATGGGACTATGCCAGAAGCCTAATCAGCCCAAGCCCCGAACTTGGACCCGTGGATCCAAGTCCACAACCTGGAGCCTGCCTGCCAGCCTAGCGGAGAACCTGCCAGTCTGGCCGACCTCCCAACGCGAAAGAGTAACGGTCAAACAATTAATGCACTATTAATTATGTATTTAATTCCGTATTAATGTTGTAATTAATTAGTCATTATTATCGGTAGCGGTTACGATTTGTATACGCCTATAAAAGGCGGGTTGTAACTCAGATTATGGGAAGCGAATTGTAGATGCTTTTTCTGGATAACTTTCCATATTCGTACTTTCCTAATTCCTGCTTGAGTGTCGTACGTAGCTTTCCTAAAAGCCTACGAGCGTCCTATTTTGGACCAACATTGGTGCTTTCATTGAGAGCCTCTATTGATCTCTCACATCACTTTAGTAGGAAAAAATTCAAGAAATTCATCCCAATCCAAGGTGCTACAATTCCACTTCCTCCCGTTCTCTACGCCAATCACAGCTGGATGCCGCGCGCCGACGTCGCTGCTGGTCTCCCTCATCGTCATGCCTATTTATGAGATAGGCCTTCAAATGTGCGCCCACCTAATTCCTATGGAGCAAGAGTCTGCTCTGCGTTAAAGTGAATGGGCCAAGATTACACTAAGAACAAATTTGATTCTCCTCAAGGATGACGACGGGCTGCATTTTCAGCAACTCATTCGGGCCCGTTTGGTTCTAAAGCTAAGATTCCAAATATCCTCTATATTTGATACAAAAAAAAAATCATAAATTAAAACATTTGAAAAGATATTTAAGTGATATATTGCTTTTACTCTTGTTAAGTGTGTGTAATTTTAACATTGAAAAACGGACTTATGAAATCTGATCACTCAAGTACGCCGGACGAGCACACACACTCGTACACTGGCCGAGCACACACACTCACGCCACCGGGTCACGTTATATGGGTGTGACGATTAGTAAGCTCCAATATAAATGTTGATATCACACACTATTGACTTCATACGAGTTCTTGTGTGCTCTTACCTCTTCCTAGTGCATCACACTCCGACCTCGGGGGACGAGTCACCCGTTCAAAAGTTTTTACTTGCGGGTTCGAACTACTAACCTCGGGCGGCGAGTTAAACTCTTGCTAGTGGCCTAGAACCACGTTCTTGCGAGCAATTTTGTCACTTAATTGACATTCACATTTCTCGAAAAAGGTTGATATACTTTAGTTCTTTGGGGTCGGATTATCCATTCGACTGAGGAGTCCGACTCACTTACTCGCGGATTCAATCTTTCTTTCGGAGACTGGGTTAAGGCCTAACTTGGGAATTTGATGTCACTCTTTTCAAGTAGTGAGTCCGACTCACTTACACACTGAGGCGTGGTTCAATACCAGACCAGATGCTCTATTCTACACTAGTTTCTTTTATGTGTAGGTACAACTGAATGTAGTGGAGGACTGAGGGTCTTACCATCTTCAAGGAAGCAAATGACGAACCTGACGAGTCTGAGCCCGACGAGAAGAACTTTTCTAGCCATCCTATTTGCAGATGGCGGCCATTACAATAAAGGCTAAGGATCTCACCTCTTGCTTCATTTTGGGGGCGTCAGATGCACTCTTTTTCCCTTCATTAGGATTTTTTCCCATTGGGTTTTTTCCTAATGAAGGTTTTTAATGAGGCATCTCCTTAACATGGACAAGGGCGGGGATCTTATAGTCTCGGAGAAGAGCAACTGACTTGGACTACTCCCTCTTAGCCGAGTCTACTACTCGACTAAGGGAGTGGGGGACTCGTGATGGAGTAATGGGACTATGCCTGAAGCCTAATCAGCCCAAGCCCCGAACTTGGACCCGTGGATCCAAGTCCACAACCTGGAGCCTGCCTGCCAGCCTAGCGGGGAACCTGCCAGTCCGGCCGACCTCCCAACGCGAAAGAGTAACGGTCAAACAATTAATGCACTATTAATTATGTATTTAATTCCGTATTAATGTTGTAATTAATTAGTCATTATTATCGGTAGCGGTTACGATTTGTATACGCCTATAAAAGGCGGGTTGTAACTCAGATTATGGGAAGCGAATTGTAGATGCTTTTTCTGGCTAACTTTCCATATTCGTACTTTCCTAATTCCTGCTTGAGTGTCGTACGTAGCTTTTCTAAAAGCCTACGAGCGTCCTATTTTGGACCAACAATTAATAATAATAAAATACCTTCTGCTTACTTGCTTGAGTCTTCCAATGTGTGGCATGGTAGACTAGGACATGTTAATTTTAATTCTATACATAGATTAATTAACATGGAGCACATTCCTAAATTCACAATTGATGTGAAGCACAAATGTGAAGTTTGTGTAGACGCAATACTAACGAAAACGTCTTTCAAATCGGTTGAAAGAAAAACGGAACCACATGAATTAATTCATAGTGACGTTTGTGATTTTAAATCAATACAAACACGTGACGGTAATAAATATTTTATTACTTTTATCGATGATAGCACTCGCTATAGCTATGTTTATTTATTAAAAAATAAACACGAAACAATCGATAAATTCATTCTTTATAAGAATGAAGTGGAAAACCAACTTAATCGACGGATTAAAGCGGTTAGAAGTGATCGAGGTGGTGAGTATGAAGCACCAATCGGTGACTTTTGCGCGAGTGTGGGTATAGTACATGAACGTACTGCACCCTATTCACCTCAATCAAACGGTGTTGCCGAACGAAAGAATCGCACATTGAAAGATATGATGAATGCGATGCTAGTAAGTTCGGGCATGCCACAAAATATGTGGGGCGAAGCAGTCTTGTCAAGTAATTACCTTTTAAATAAGGTTCCCCGGAAAAAATATGATAAAACTCCGTACGAGTTGTGGAAAGGGAGACGGCCATCCTATCAATATTTAAAAGTGTGAGGGTGTCTGGCAAAGGTGCTTGTACCAACACCTAAGAAAATAAAAATAGGTCCAAAAACGGTGGATTGTATTTTTATTGGGTATGCACAAAATAGTAGTGCTTATCGGTTTTTAGTGTACGATTCAAATAATCCGGATGTACATAAAAACACAATAATTGAATCAAGGAATGCATCATTCTTTGAAGACGTATTTCCATGCAAGTCATACAAAGGACCAAGCACGTCAAAACGAACATTTGATGTAGCTATGGAAAATACTAGTGAGGGCTCCGGAGAAGAACCCGAACCCAGACGTAGCAAACGTGCTAGAATTGAAAAATCCTTCGGACTCGGATATTCTAACATGTATGGTAGAAAATGAACCGGATTTTCTAACATGTTTGGTAGAAAATGAACCAAGGACTTATACGGAAGTCGTGACGTCTACCGAAGGTCCTATGTGGAAAGAAGCCATCAAAAGTGAGGTGAATTCTATCCTTAAAATCACACATGGGAATTGGTTGATCTTCCTCCGGGAAATAAACCATTGGGATCCAAGTGGATTTTTAAACGGAAAATGAAACCTGACGGTTCCATCGATAAGTATAAGGCCAGACATGTAATCAAATGATACAAGCAACGTGAGGGCCATGATTACTTTGACACATATTCTCCTGTGACGAGAATAAATTCAATTAGGATGATACTAGCAATTGCCGCATTGCGGAAATTGGAAGTTCATCAAATGGACGTAAAAACCGCTTTTCTAAATGGTGATATAGACGAAGAAATCTATATGGAACAGCTCGAGGCCTTTCGTGTTCCAGGCCAGGAAAAGATAGTGTGTAAATTAATTAAATCATTGTATGGATTGAAACAAGCCCCTAAACAGTGGCACGAAAAGTTCGATCATGCAATGTTAATTAATGGGTTTAAAATAAACGAAAGTGACAAATGCGTCTATGTGAAGAGCACGGTAGACGGTTATGTCATTTTATGTTTATACGTGGATGATATACTCATCGTGGGTAGCAATAATCTAATGATTAATTCTACCAAAAACATGTTAAATTCTAAATTTGACATGAAGGATATGGGACTGACCGATTTAATCCTTGGGATTAAAATAATTAGGGGACCAGACGGTCTTACGCTAAGCCAATCCCATTACTTTGATAAAATCCTTACGAAATTTAATAAGGATGATTACCAAGAGGCAAGGACTCCATTAGATAAAAACGTACAACTTACCAAAAATTGTGGAGAGTGTATTTCTCAAGTAGAATACGCTAGGATTATTGGAAGCTTGATGTATCTAATGAGTTGTACCAGGCCTGATATTGCCTTTGTGGTTAGTAAGGTAAGTAGATATACTAGCAACCCCGGTGATGAACACTGGAAGGCAATAGTAAGGGTTTTGAGGTATTTACGTAAAACCCAAAACCTTGGACTGCACTATGGAAGATATCCAACTGTACTTGAAGGGTATAACGACGCTAGTTGGATATCCGACATAAAGGACTCTAAGTCCACAAGTGGATATGTTTTCACTTTGGGAGGTGCAGCCGTGTCATGGAAATCCTCAAAACAAACGTTAATAGCTAGATCCACGATGGAGTCTGAGCTAATAGCCTTGGATAAGTGCACTGAAGAGGCTGAATGGCTACGCCATTTTCTCGAGGATATTCCAAGTTGGGAAAAGCCTGTCCCTCCAATATGCATACATTGCGATTGTCAAGCGACAATTGGAAGGGTACAGAGCAATATGTACAATGGTAAGTCTAGACACGTTCGTCGTAGACATAACACCATTAAACAACTCCTCACAACGGGTGTTATCACTGTTGACTACGTGAAGTCAAAGGATAACATAGCAGATCCGCTAACCAAGGCATTGGATAGAGTATTGTTGGAGAAGTTGTCACGAGGAATGGGACTAAAGCCCGTGAATTGAAAAGTTCTATAGTGGATACCCAACCTAGTTGGTCCTAGGTTCAAAAGGGACAACTAAATTATAGAGCGAAGGATAGTCACTGTGGGGGTCCCGGACTCCTACCCACTCCTCGTTAAAACAGTGACTCCCGCACGAGGTTAGCAAAAACGTTTGCTTTAATGATTCTAAAATGTTGATCTACTCGTTAACATTGGAAGAGTATGCGGGATACTCGTGGAAGAATCACCTATGTGAGAGAGAAGAGGGCCGCTTCAAAGGAGAACTATAAAGGCTCAGTTCTTTAGAAACTCTTGCAGAACCAGGACGGTGACCCATGGCCAAAACGGGTACACCCATGAGAACGGAACAAAGTTGGAAGGTTCTTGTGTAAAGATAAGTCAATGTTTACACGACGGCAGTATAGTTCAAGGACATCGAGTCTACTAGACAGCCAGTAAATAAACGTGTCTTTACAACGGAAGGTTCAAAGGATAAAAACTACCTCTCCATATGCAAGGATCATCCGGTGAACACAATGTGTCCTCCTATCTTCATGTCTTTTTAAGTCTCGAAAATCAATTTTCATTCATGTGGGCGATTGTTGGAAAAATGTGTTAAAAATTGCATTAAATGGTCATTTTGGGGAAATTGTTTGAGTGGGGTCCACTTCCGATTTGGGTCGGATTAAAGTGGTTTCGGATTGTCCTTGTTAAGGGCTACAATTCGATATGTGGTACACTCAAAACGGATAACGGGTGAATGAGAAATTGATTCTCGAAGTTCACTCGTTGAAATGAAAAAACTGAGAAAATGATGGGTTTCTAGTGTGTTTTATCCCACGTCGAAGTTCACTCGTTGCAAAGAAGAAAAAGCAAGCTAATGCAGGCACCAGACCTCCTCCTCCACCTCCCAGAAGTTCCAAGAAGAAGTCCTCCAACTTTACCTTCAATGAATGGATGAAGAGTGGGATGTCTAAGCCTGACAGAGCCCAATTTACACAAATGAAGAAGCTGATGACTCCACTGCAGCAAGAAAATTTGTTTATGGACAGTGATGGACTCGTCCAAATCAATCATGGTGGATCAATTCAAGAAGCTGAGAACTGCTGGCAGATGAGAGTTCTATCTGGCAAGAACATCTCAGAAGCAATCAGAAATTACTTAGATTGCAAGCTTGCACCTCATTGGCCAGACTATCAGAATCCGAGGGACTTAGCCTCCATCAGAGCAAAGGTCAATGCAGAGCTTGAAAGGATTGACAAAGCAGGACCTCAGGTAGATGAAGATGAACCCTAATTTTATCTATCTCTGATTGTGTAATTAACCATCTGATAATAAGATTCCATCTCTGCCTCTAGTTTGCATGACATCTTAAAATTATCTGTTCTTACTTACTCTCTGTGAATTCCTTGTGCTTGCTCTAGTTCTTTTTGTCCTTTTATTGCTATCTGATTGTACTGTACTCTTACTATTTTCCTATGCTAAGTTGCCCACCAAGATTTTAATAGAAGTTGTTTAACTTTATTCTTGTATGGTGAAAGGCACTTCTTTGGAAATAGTTAAAGGGTTTTGGCATCATCAAAAAGGGGGAAATTGTAAGGAATATATGTAATTAGATTTTGATGATGCTAGGTTGATTAGTATTTGAAAGTACCCCAATAGAATTTTGTATTAGAATTTGTCTTTGTGAGTACTAGAATAGTCGACTTCCAGAAACCCTCTTGTGGTCTTTCTTATCAGAACCCCTACCAGAGATGCTCTCAGAGTTGCTCTCCAGAGAAGCCATCAGAGTTGGATACCAGAGTTGGCATCAGAAGCTGCCATCAGAGTTCTGATCAGAAAACCTCATCAGACAAGCTCGCACCTTGCAGAACTCAAAGACACTTACCAACGGTCGTTAAACTAACGGGAAATCCCCTAACGGCTACGAACCTTTCAACGGAAAAATGGTACTGTATACGCATTAAATGCTCAATTAATGATGTACGTACGAAGATATATTTAAAGCTGATGATTGACCATGCGAGTATCTTCGCGCCCCCAAAATAGCAAGTCGAAGGACCAACCGGTCAAGTCAACAGTACAAGCATTTAATGAAGCTGTCTTCTACACTCCAACGGGAAGACTGCTCCCAGTATATAAGATACACTCTGAAGAACTACGAGGATAACTTTGCTACAACAATTGTCTGACTAACTTGCTCAAGATCATTCTACTCTAAATCATTTACCTCCAAGCTTTCTTGAGATAAAAGACTTACTCACCTCAACAAGAAAAGCTCAAGTTGGAAGATATACTCTCTTATCCCTCATCCAACTAGCAAGTTGCAAAGTTCCTCAGTTCTTCAACATTTCGAAAACTTCATCTACACATCCTTTGTGAAGAAGCAACGTTGGAGAAAACTGATCTTGATTCAAACACTTCTTGAAAAAGAAGGGACGTCTCAAACTAACTGGAGTAAAGTGAAGTGGTGATACTTCCTAGAGACTCAGTGAAACGAGACCAGCCATCAGGAAGCAGGACTGCATCCCGGGTGGCAACTAGGCTTGAAGAAGACGTGGAGAGCTTCTTAAGTTCTAGGGACTAAGGCGTTGTAAACTGTCGTCTTTACAAGCTTAGTGGAACAGTGGACTAGAGGAATAAGTTGTTCCTTGAACCACTATAAAAATCCCCGGTATCACTTACTTTACTTATTTCATTTCTGCACTTAAGAACTTGACTGCATAACTCAAAAGGTTGGACTCTGTGTTCAGCAGATCTTCCTCAAGAGTTATCAGAAAGGCATTTGCCTTAGTGTTGTCTGAGGCTACCCGGACAGAACCTAATCCGCTGCTAGGTCCAGTTCTGCCATCAGAACTTGACCTTCTCTGTCACTGGATTTCAACCATCTCTGATAAGTCAGTTTTGACTTAGAGAAAAGTTTAAATTCCTGAACAGTCTATTCATCCCCCCTCTAGACTGTTCCCATTACAAACGGGACCAACAAGTGGTATCAGAGTCTCCTTGTTCTTGTAATCTCTTAGGTTACTTACTAAACAAGAGATCCACTTGTTTTAGCCTCTTTAATCTCATATTATGGATAACACTCTTTCAAAGAATCTTATGTTCTCAGTGACAAAGTTTGATGACTGGAGGATTCGCATGAAAGCTCACCTCTGCGCACTCCATGATGAAATGTGGGAAGTCCTTGATGTTGGTCCTTTCACAGAGTTTACTAAGATCAATCCTGAATACATTGCTGGTGGTGGTCTACCTCAGATGATCACCAAACTGCGACATGAGTGGTCCAATCAAGAAAGGAGGAAGTACAACCTTGATAACATTGCCAAGGACATCCTCTACAAGTCCATAGATGACAAATACTTCACAAGAATCAAGAAGTGCAACTCTGCCAAGGAAATCTGGGATACACTCACCTTGATAGGAGCTGGTGATGAGCAGGAAAAAGACAACAAACTGACCATTGCCATGAAGAAGTTTGAAGACTTCAAACTTCTACCCAAAGAGTGCATAGCTGAGATGTATGCATGACTACTCACACTCACTGCTGAGATATCAGAACTTGGGAAGGAGCTCACTCCCAAAGAGATCAATCTGAAGGTTCTCAGAGGCTTACCTTCACCCTGGAAGATGAAGGTCACTGCCATGAGAGATAGCAAAGATCTCAGAACCTACAGCACAGAGAAGCTCATCTCTGATCTCAAATCTTATGAGTTCGAGATGAATGAATAAGAGAAAGAAGAAGTTGAGGACAGAACAACTGCTGCCCTCACAGCCAACACATCTCAGGTAAATAACTTTGACCCTTCTATTCTTTTAACTGACGAATATATGGCTGCTTTTGCCAGGAAGTTCAGGAAATTCCTGAAGCCAAAGGACAGCAGAAGTCCATCCTCAAGCAGAAAGCCGCACCAGAAACCCAAAGCATCAGAAAGTAGTGGAGAGCTTCTCTGCTACAACTGCCGACAACCAAGTCACTTCAAAGTCAACTGTCCACATCCTATAGTCTCCAAAAGGCAAGGCCAGGAAGGAGAGAAGAAGTGTGAGCACAGAAGAAGGAAGGCACTCATCTCTGAACAACCAGAGAGGACCCCCTCTCTGAGACAGAGTCCAGCTCAGAATCAGAATCCGATGAGGCATTCTGTTGCCTGGATACAGAGACTGAAGACCTATGTCTTATGGGTCAATCTGATGATGAGGTATCCTCTACTTCTAACTCTAGTTTTTCTTCGGTAGGCAGAGCCTTTGATTCTGATTCAATGTCAGAATTTTGGGAAGAGTTTCAAGCCATCCAAGCAACTTATTCCTCTGTTAAAGAAGAAAACAGTAAGCTTAAGGTTGAAATCCTTGACTTAAGAAAGGAGGTTGAGATCAAAATCAATCTTCTGATTAAGGAGAGAGATCAACTGGAAGCTGAAAATGTTTCTCTTCTAAAGAGAATAAGGGAGATAGAGCCTTTTGAGATTAAGTATAAAACCTACCAGAAGGCCCAAGCCTCAATGGAAAGGTTTGTACTTGATCAACAAATTGGCGCTGGTTTTGGCCTTGGATATGGCTCAACAGAATCAGGTGAGCCTTCTGTAATGCCTAGCACCAGTGTTGCTAAGGCAGATAAGGTCATAGTGCCACTGATTTCTAGCCCCATTTGTCAAGCTGGTGTATCTGGCACCAAGGTTGTTCATGAGGAAGTCAGACCAGAAAAAGGAAGATAAAGGTTCAACAGAAACCCTTTTTGAAAAATAATGAACCTGACAGAGAACCTAACAACAGAAAGGGTTTTCAAGATAACAAAAATAAAAGACCATTTATTGACAGACAACCTCATGATAACCGTGCCAGAAATGACCACCAGAGAGGCAAATATCAAGAGAAGGTTAACTTCAGGCAGAAAAGGCTGGCTGGTCAACCTAAGAAGCCCAAAGCTAATCATTCCTCTGCTCTTGATAGTATATGGGACTTCTACCCAACCAAAAAGGTTATGCAGAAGTATGTAAACCGGAAGCATGATCCTCACAAGCATCTGCCCAAAGTGAATCACACTTCCGTTTACTATGACTACCAGGTGGACAATGGGTACCACCCACCAAGGTTTCACCTGATGAGACCAAAGTGGTACCGGCTGCCAAGACTGCATGAGCCCCTAGGACCCAACAGTGCTTAGGTACCTAAATCTTCCTTTTAATTGTTGTAGGAACTGTGTGCTGGAGCTATCCCTGAACAAGATTGGTACATTGATAGTGGATGCTC
This sequence comes from Cuscuta europaea, assembly GCA_945859875.1. Classification (NCBI taxonomy): domain Eukaryota; kingdom Viridiplantae; phylum Streptophyta; class Magnoliopsida; order Solanales; family Convolvulaceae; genus Cuscuta; species Cuscuta europaea. The sequence continues at coordinate 1,021,530 of CAMAPE010000014.1, forward strand.
CAGGCACATGAAAGGTGACAAGAGTTGCCTTACAGAGTTCCAGAAAATCAAAGGGCCCCGAGTTACCTTTGGTGGTAATGACAAAGATGGCCAAACTAAAGGAAAAGGGAAGCTGATCAGAAACCAGATAATCATTGAAGACGTCTCTTATGTCAAAGGCCTGAAATTCAACATGTTTAGTGCTAGCCAATTCTGTGATAAAGGCTACACAGTTGAATTCTCCAAAGAAGGTTGTTCTGTCAAGCATGAGACAACTATGGAAGTGGTACTGACTGCTACCAGGAAAAGAAACATCTATGTTGTTGATTGGTCTACTGCAAAAGGTGGAATCTGTCTTCTAGCTAAAGGAGATTCAAAACTCAGTTGGGAATGGCACAAGAAGCTGAGTCACCTGAATTTCAAAACAATCAACAAACTAGCAAGGGATCACATTGTTGATGGTATCCCCAACATTGTGTACAAGAAGGAGAGTCTGTGCAGTGCATGCCAGAAAGGAAAGCAAGTGAAAAACTCCTTCAAGCCCATTGCTGGAAACCTCTCTACTAGTCCTTTAAATCTGATTCACATGGATTTATTTGGACCAGTAGAAACTCCAAGTGTTGGTGGAAAAAGATATACCTTAGTCATGGTGGATGACTACTCAAGATACACCTGGACAATCTTTCTGAAGAAGAAAAATGAAACTCTGCAGAAACTACCATCTCTGTTGAAACTACTTCAGAATGAGCAGAACCAGAAAGTCAAATCTATCAGATCAGATAGAGGAACAGAGTTCGTCAACAAAGTAATACAAGAGTTCTGTGATCAAAATGGAACAATGCATCAACTCTCTGCAGCAAGAACTCCTCAACGGAATGGAGTTGCAGAAAGAAGAAATAGAACACTCAAGGAAGCTGCAAGGACCATGATTGCTGAATCAGGTCTGCCTTACAGATACTGGGCTGAAGCTATCAACACTGCATGCTACACCCAGAACCGGAGCATGATTCACAAAACTCATCAAAAGACCCCCTATGAGCTCTGGAAGGGAAGGAAACCTAACATCAGCTACTTTCATGCATTTGGAGGCAAATGCTATATACTCAATAATGGAAAGGAACATCTCAAAGTGTTCCAAGAAAAGGCTGATGAAGGAACATTCTTAGGCTACTCCAGCACCAGCAAAGCCTACAGAATACTCAACAAAAGAACCCTACTTGTTGAAGAATCGATTCATGTCAAGTTTGATGATCTCAATGTTGTTGAGGACATAACAGAGAACTTGGAGAAATTGAATCTAGAAGAAACGCCAGAAGTAACCACATCAGAAGTGGTCAACAATTCTGCCATACCAATCCACCTCCAGAATCCCATCCTACAAGACAAGGATAGTGATGAAGAACCTGAAGAAGAGCAAGAGAGACCAAGACAACACTTATCAGAACCTGACCTAACTTGGTTAAGGGATCATCCCCCAAACCAGGTGATAGGACAGATCAGAAGTGGAGTACAAACCAGATCTGCTACAATAAGGAGAGAAGCAATACTTGCATGCTACATATCTCAAATGGAACCCATGACTGCGGAAGAAGCTCTTGCAGACTCAGATTGGATCAATGCAATGCAAGAAGAGCTAACTCAATTTGAATGGAACAAAGTATGGGAACTTGTTCCTAGGCCAAAGCACCAGAATGTCATTGGAACCAAATGGGTATTTAAGAACAAAGCTGATGAAGATGGCAACATTGTAAGGAATAAAGCAAGGCTGGTAGCTAAAGGTTATTGCCAAGAAGAAGGAATAGATTTTGATGAGACTTTTGCACCAGTTGCCAGACTGGAAGCCGTCAGAATATTTCTAGCCTATGCTGCCTACATTAACATCAAGGTCTACCAGATGGATGTCAAAAGTGCATTTCTGAATGGAGATCTTGAAGAAGAAGTTTATGTGGAACAACCACCAGGTTTTGTCATTCCTACTCACTCCTCCTGTGTCTACAAGCTTAAAAAGGCCCTCTATGGTCTTAAGCAAGCACCCCAGCTTGGTATGACACATTGTCCCTTTTCCTAGTAGACCATGGGTTTACTAAAGGAAAGGTTGACAAAACTCTATTTCAAATCTCTGTTGCTAATCACATTCTGTTAGTACAAATATATGTTGATGATATTATTTTTGGTAGTACTAATCCAGAACTGTGCAATAAATTTTCTCAAGTGATGCAGAGTCAATTTGAAATGAGTATGATGGGAGAACTCAGCTACTTCCTAGGACTACAAGTCAAACAAGTTCCAAAAGGAATCTTTACCAATCAAGGGAAAGTATACTAGAGATCTGATCAAGAAGTTTGGAGTGGAAGGCAAATCCTCATTGAAGATACCCATGAACACCTCACAAGGAATTGGTCCAGATGATGAAGGAAAGGATGTCGATGCAACAACCTACAGAGGAATCATAGGATCTCTTCTCTATCTAACTGCAAGCAGACCAGATATCTCTTTCTCTGTTGGAATCTGTGCCAGATACCAATCAAAGCCCAAGGAGAGCCATCTTAGTGCTGCAAAGAGAATCATCAGATATATCAAAGGAAATCCAAATGCAGGCCTATGGTATCAAAAGGGAGGTAACTTTGAACTAACTGGTTACTCTGACTCAGATTTTGCAGGTTGCAGATTAGACAGGAAAAGCACCTCTGGTCATTGCCAAATGCTAGGAGGAAGGCTTGTTTCCTGGTTTAGCAAGAAGCAGAATTCAATCTCAACAAGTACAGCAGAAGTTGAGTGCATTGCAGCTGGGAGTTGCTGTGCTCAACTACTCTGGATGAAGAAACAGCTGAAGGATTATGGCATTCAAGCAAAGGAGATCAAATTGATGTGTGACAACACCAGTGCCATTGCAATCACTCAGAATCCTGTACTTCATTCCAAGACAAAGCACATTGAGATCAGACATCATTTCATCAGAGATCATGTGGAAAAGAAGCATATTTGTATGGAGCATGTACCTACAGAAGATCAGGTAGCGGATATCTTAACCAAGCCTTTACCAGAGGCAAGGTTCAACAAACTAAGAGAAGAACTGGGAATGATGGATGATCTTCCTAGAGATGCTTGAACCAGAATTGCTGTGGACCAGAACTGTTGTTTGGATCAGAAAACCCTACACCAGAATACCCCTTTTCTGATCACCAGAGCACCTCTCATCAGAGAACCTCCTTCTCTGATACAGGGATCCTTTTCTGAAGTCCTTCAGAGATCCTTGTGGACTTATGTTTTTTTAGGAACGGGCAAGACCTTTAACTTGAACAGGTCTTTTACCAGGATACCCCTGATTAATTATGTCGTTAACGGAAACGTTTTCCGCCCGCATTTCTTTTAATGATACCTCGAAACCATAAATTATCCCAAATGTCCACTCATCCAAAACCATTTATATCCATCTCCTTCAACCTAAACCGCTACTGTCATTTCTCTCTCTAAACGTACTAGCTTCAAAAATCCCCCAAAATCCTGAATCTCTCAGAAATCCTTCTGAAAATGAACTTCATCAACATCAACGACCTCACAAAAGAAGAAGCCAAGACTATTGTGGCCAATGTGGTTACCGGAATGAAGGTTGATTTGTCTGACTTCCTCTACTCGCAGAAAATCAAAAAAGAATGGCGAAAATCATCCAAGGGATGAATGAATCCCAGCTGAGCAAGATTATTGCTCACCCTTATGAAGAGTTCAGCACCAGGGGTGTGGCTGAATTCTATCTAAACGCCACCATCACCAAAAACGGAGTTCACTCCAAGGTGCAGGGAAAGAGCATCTTCCTCAATACCGATGCTCTGAATGAATTCTTTGGAGTCCAACTGGACTCTCAAGACCCTGACACTCCCACTCTCATTGACCTAGAGTCAGTGGAGGTCTCAGTAGAAGCATTTGCCCAGACCTACTGCCGCCCTGAGTTCGCCAATCTGGACAGACTCTACATGAAGAAGTTCCTACTGAAGGACTTCGAAAAGCTGGTTGTTATTCTGCACAGGAGCCTGTGGTGCAAAACTGGCTCAACTGATGAAATCAACAAGGCCAACTGCAAAGCTATCTTTGCTGTTCATCATGGGATGAACATCAACTGGGGTGAGGTAATCTTCGGTTCTCTGACTGAATTTATCAAGAAGAAGGATCAGAAAACTGGCATCTTCTCAACAAAGATGGGCCATGGCCTCCTTCTGTCTACCATCCTCACTGCCCATGGAGTTCAACTCAGGGACCCTTCCCCAGTTGATCACTCCAAAACCCTGTTCCTAACTGCATCTCCCAAACTGAACATAGCCATCTCTGCTGAACTGAAGAGAGAAGAAAGGCTAGAGAAGAAAAGGGAACAACAGGCTGTCAAACTGAAACCTGCTGCCAAGAAGAACATCACGAAGCCCTCTGTGACTTCTGAAAAACCTGAGCAATCCCAGATTGCAAAGGATGTAAGAAAGAAAAAGAAAAATGATAGATGCACTCCATCAGAAGTGGATGCACCAGAAATGGGTGCATCAGAGTTGGCTCCTTCAAAACTTGTCAGAAACTCTCTTGCAAAGAAGCAGAAGTTGAAAAGGAGAAGAAAGCAAGTTGTTCAGAGTGAGGACTCTGATAACTCTGGTCTGAAACCTGTGAAGAAAAAGAAGAAGCAAACAACCTCACCTGCAAGGGAATCAGAAACTCAGGGGGAACCTGAACCTGTTGCCCAACCCTCCTCTGCAACGGACCAGAAACTCACTGCAGATTTATCAGAACCCCAACTCATCTCTGACGGAGTACCAGAGATTGATTACAACTCCATTCTGCAAAAGCAGTTTGAAAGGGTTCTGACTTGGAGAAGATGGAGAATGGGACCTCTTCAAAAGATCATACAGTATTTTGACTGTTATGAAGCAGAGGAAGCTGCTGTCTTACACTGGGTAGGCACAGAAGATGTATCTCAGTGCTTCAACCTTGCCTTTCTCATCTCTGTCCTACAGAAGAAGAAAGAAAAACACCAAGGTAAAGCTCTTATGACTGCCCTATCTCCTGAAAGGCATGTCAAAGCTCTGGAGGAGCATGAGATGGAAGAGTTTGATGCTTGGCTAATGGAGAAGAAGAGAAAGGAATCTCTCATCAAGTTTCGCCACAGTGCCCATGAGGAAGGAGAACCCTCCACAGCCAATGATGTTCCTCTGACCATGGAAAAGCTGGTCAAGGAATGGAGAGAATCCATGTTCTCAGAGACTGTCCTTGAGGTAATTCCTACACCCCCTCCTTCCCTTCCCAAATCTCCTTTTACTCAATCATCACCTCCTAAATCACCTTCAAAACCTTCAACCCCCCTCAAACAGAAAACCCCATCTCCTCAGAAAACCTCATCTCCCCCACCATCCCCCATCATAATTCCTTCACCTCAGAAGACCAAATCTTAGTCTTCATCACCGTGCAAGCAACACTCCCCTCCTAGAAACCGGTCACCCTCACCACCACCCTCCCCCAAACCTATAAAATCTGTCACTCCTCAGAACCCCTCTCCTCAGAACTCCCCCCCATCAGAAAACCCCCTCTCATCAGAGTTCATCTCCACCACAGCAACCCCTTTCAATCATCAGAGCTGCTACACCCCCACTGTCTCCTCAGCTCTCTGTAGCCTCAACACCCAAGAGAGAGGTTCTCATTCGCATTCTGTCCTCAGATGCTGATAATGATGGGTTCCTCACATCCTCTCTTGCGGCAGATTTCACTTCCAAGAGGAGGAAGACCCCTCCCAGGGACCAACCTGCTGGCAATACTGCTCCATTCCCCAAGGGAAGAGGTTTGGAGATGCCTGGATTTGCTCCAGAAGCCCCACAGATGGACTTCAACCAATTTGTGCAGTCTGCAGAAGAATTTGGTGGTCAGATGCTAGACAATATGAACAAGCTCATCGTCATCAATGACAAACACTATGAGCATCTGACACACACCAACATCCATCTTAATCAGGGTCTTCAACAACTGTCAGAAAAGCTTGACACTCTGACAGAGTCCCTGCACACCTTCATGAGCTCATCCAACCAGAAGATTGACACCATCTCCAGAGAAGTAGATGGAATTAACTCTGTCCTCTACTTTCACTCTCAATCTATGAATGGTCAGAATCAGAAACTACAGGAGATAGCTGAAGCCATTGACATTTTGCAATGGAATGCTGATCAAGCCTCAAAGCGCTTCATGGAGATAGGTATTATGTGTACAGAACACAAAGCGCAAGCCTTAGATATTCTTCACAAGGACAAAGAGCGTTACCAGAAGTTGGTACTCCTTGAAGCAAGTACACAGAGTATCCAATCTACCATGGAAAGGCAACAAAGCCTGATTGAAGGTCTGTCTTCTGTTACCCAAACTCTGCCAGAAGCTCTGGATGAGATCAGAGATGCCCAAGCATCAGAATTCTCGAAGATTGAGCTCCTCCTTGGCGATCTTGTTGATGCCAAAAAGGGGGAAGACACCAGAGAAGAAGAAGGTCCAAGCTCCAGAACCTTATCCATCAGAGGACCCTCATCTTCGGTTGATCCTGCTCCTTATTTCGAAGCTGTAAAGAAGAAAAAGCAAGTTAATGCAGGCACCAGACCTCCTCCTCCACCTCCCAGAAGTTCCAAGAAGAAGTCCTCCAACTTTACCTTTAATGAATGGATGAAGAGTGGGATGTCTAAGCCTGACAGAGCCCAATTTACACGGATGAAGAAGCTGATGACTCCACTGCAACAAGAAAATTTGTTTATGGACAGTGATGGACTCGTCCAAATCAATCATGGTGGATCAATTCAAGAAGCTGAGAACTGGTGGCAAATGAGAGTTCTATTTGGCAAGAACATCTCAGAAGCAATCAGAAATTACTTAGATTGCAAGCTTGCACCTCATTGGGCAGACTATCAGAATCCGAGGGACTTAGCCTCCATCAGAGCAAAGGTCAATGCAGAGCTTGAAAGGATTGACAAAGCAGGACCTCAGGTAGATGAAGATGAACCCTAATTTTATCTATCTCTGATTGTGTAATTAACCATCTGATAATAAGATTCCATCTCTGCCTCTAGTTTGCATGGCATCTTAAAATTATCTGTTCTTACTTACTCTCTGTGAATTCCTTGTGCTTGCTCTAGTTCTTTTTGTCCTTTTATTGCTATCTGATTGTACTGTACTCTTACTATTTCCCTATGCTAAGTTGCCCACCAAGATTTTAATAGAAGTTGTTTAACTTTATTCTTGTATGGTGAAAGGCACTTCTCTGGAAATAGTTAAAGGGTTTTGGCATCATCAAAAGGGGGGAAATTGTAAGGAATATATGTAATTAGATTTTGATGATGCTAGGTTGATTAGTATTTGAAAGTACCCCAATAGAATTTTGTATTAGAATTTGTCTTTGTAAGTACTAGAATAGTCGACTGCCAGAAACCCTCTTCTGGTCTTCCTTATCATAACCCCTACCAGAGATGCTCTCAGAGTTGCTCTCCAGAGAAGCCATCAGAGTTGGATACCAGAGTTGGCATCAGAAGCTGCCATCAGAGTTCTGATCAGAAAACCTCATCAAACAAGCTCGCACCTTGCAGAACTCAAAGACACTTACCAACGGTCGTTAAACTAACGGGAAATCCCCTAACGGCTACGAACCTTTTAACGGAAACATGGTACTGTACACGCATTAAATGCTCAATTAATGTTGTACGTACGAAGATATATTTAAAGCTGATGATTTACCATGCGAGTATCTTCGCGCCCCCAAAATAGCAAGTCGAAGGACCAACCGGTCAAGTCAACAGTACAAGCATTTAATGAAGCTGTCTTCTACACTCCAACGGGAAGACTGCTCCTAGTATATAAGATACACTCTGAAGAACTACGAGGATAACTTTGCTACAACAATTGTCTGACTAACTTGCTCAAGATCATTTTACTCTAAATCAATTACCTCCAAGCTTTCTTGAGATAAAAGACTTACTCACCTCAACAAGAAAAGCTCAAGTTGGAAGATATACTCTCTTATCCCTCATCCAACTAGCAAGTTGCAAAGTTCCTCAATTCTTCAACACTTCGAAAACTTCATCTACACATCCTTTGTGAAGAAGCGACGTTGGAGAAAACTGATCTTGATTCAAACACTTCTTGAAAAAGAAGGGACGTCTCAAACTAACTGGAGTAAAGTGAAGTGGTGATACTTCCTAGAGACTCAGTGAAACGAGACCAGCCATCAGGAAGCAGGACTGCATCCCGGGTGGCAACTATGCTTGAAGAAGACGTGGAGAGCTTCTTAAGTTCTAGGGACTAAGGCGTTGTAAATTGTCGTCTTTACAAGCTTAGTGGAACAGTGGACTAGAGGAACAAGTTGTTCCTCTAACCACTATAAAAATCCCCGGTATCACTTACTTTACTTATTTCATTTCTGCACTTAAGAACTTGACTGCATAACTCAAAAGGTTGGACTCTGTGTTCAGCAGATCTTCCTCAAGAGTTATCAGAAAGGCATTTGCCTTAGTGTTGTCTGAGGCTACTCGGACAGAACCTAATCCGCTGCCAGGTCCAGTTCTACCATCAGAACTTGACCTTCTCTGATAAGTCAGTTTTTACTTAGAGAAAAGTTTAAATTCCTGAACAGTCTATTCACCCCCCCCCCTCTAGACTGTTCCCATTACAAACGGGACCAACAGTGTGCTCAAACGATCGTTCGTTACCCACCGTATCCTGGGAAACGATCGTTGCAACGCTCCTAGCACTGTGGGAGGAGACGAATACGTTTTAAGGACATCGTGCGTAGCACGAGCTCTGGCTAAAATCTGCTGCATCTTATTTTCTGTTTTCTTTTAGCTATTTTATTTATTAATTGATTTTATTTAATAATATTTCTTCGTCTTTTCCGAAACACACCCAACAATTTCACAACTCTCTTCCCTTTGCGAGTTTTAGGAGGTTTGCCATGGCGATTGGGAGGGATTGACTTCGCCTTTTGTCGGCCCTTGAAAAGATTGTCGTTTTGAGTCATCATTTAGGTTGAAATCTTGCGCTATGCTGCGGGCAGAGGATATTAACAAATATGGTGTATGACAAACTTAATTAATCATATCACAAAGAAAAACGGGGATACAGATAGTAAGACATATAAATACCTCATAAGTGTGAAAATCAAGAGTAGTATTGTTTAGATAATTTTCAGATTCATCTTCCATTGTATAAAAAGACTGTAAAAAATTATAAAAGCATTAATAATGAATTCCAAATATTTATATAGTAGTTGTTTGATGGTAGTTAGAAAGTGTAATCCTGATTGTATTAGGAATTTAAGTGTATTTAGAAACATGTAACACAAAATTTTGGAAATATAAAAACTTATTTTTATTTAAAAAGAAGCAATAACGGTGTATCACAATTTGTAAACCTATTTGGAAAATTTTGGAAACAAATTTGAGTGGGTAAGAGCATCTCCATCCATAGGATTATATGAAAATTAAGTTAGTGATGTGGCGGATTATTTTAGAGATCATTACTGAGTGATGCAGATTATTTTGTGAGATTATTTGACAAAATAATCCTGGATTGAAATATGAATCCAGATTATCTCAAGATTATTGTGTAGCTAGTATTAATTGGTGAGTGTAGGATCCACAAAAGATCTGATTATTTTAAGATGATGAATGGTGTAATTTAAAAGGCGTGAGATTATTTTGAAAAAATCTATGTGTCAATCTAAGTGTCATTAAAATCCGTTTATTTAAGTAGCATGAATGTTGATGCTCTAATGGAAACTTATTTTGGAAACAACTTTAAGTGTTAGGAGAAAAATACTGAACGTTGGGTGAAACTCCGATTTGTGGTAGGTGAGGTGCGCCCAGGAACAAAATTAGTGATGACAATGGGGCGAGGTTGACTCCCCCATCCCCGCCCCATGTCTAAAAAATCCCCCTACCCTCGCCCCATCCCCCACTACCATTCGACCTGCCCATCCCTGCCCCAACCCGTTAGACCCACGGGTACCCAACGGGGGCAATATTCATAAAAAAAATGAATAGCAAATAAATTTAAAATCGAACTGTCATATATGGGATATTTGTTTTTCGACGGTTCAGGGCCAAAACGTTAGAAATACCAGTGTTTTCCTTTGTTGGAAAACGGCGGATTGCTCTAATCCGCTAATATCCAAACGGCCCCATAGTTACTTGCGAATATTAAAAATAATACTCAATTAACTAAATAGTTACTGGCGCATCCATTAAAAATAACAGTTCTACAAAAATAATAATCAAATAATTAAGTTAACTAAATGCTCTTTAGAAAAATAGATAACTAAACACCGCTCTATAGAACTAGTAAAAAAAATAACACCATCTTTAAAAAAATAACTAAACGCCACTATAGACAATTTCTAATAATTAAACAACACATCTAATAGCTAAAAAACCATTTAGATTTTAAGAGTCAATGTAATCTTGCGTCCCATTTTAAATCTAGAACACGTTATACACCTTTTGATTGAGTCATTTTATCAAACACTTTATGAGCATTGATTGTGTCAATATATTGAGATAACCACGATTAGAAGACACAAAGTATGTTGCTTGAGAAAGATTGCACCAGTGGACCAAAGCATGAAAAAAACGGGGCAGACTCTGCTATGTTTTTCCTTAGATTCTACCGAGAGAAGATAAACAGTAGGGTATCCATTTCTTATTTTATAGGAAAGAAAAAGATTTTAAAACAATAATGCGATGAAGAAGATAAACAAAAACGAGCAAAACAACTAAAATGAACACAAACCTTAGCTATCCGGCTATCAAACTATCAAGCGATGTAAAGCTCGCGATCGGGTTTAGCACGAGACCAAGTATTCTCCGTCTTTAGCAGTTAGGCACTTCAGCTTAAGCGATGTAGTTTACTTTCTCAAACTATTTGCATTCCTGAAGTTAGCTTTGAGAGGGAGTGCATTCCCGAAGCTAGCTTTGAGAGGGAGAGAGTGAATCGATGAAATGCAAACATAAACTAAAGGGAGGTTAGGGTTAACCGATTAAGACTTAAGATTAAACATTTTGAATTTTTTACTTTTACTCCATATTATTTATTGTTTGACATATAAGGCATTTAGGGAGAACCCACTAGGGCAGACTCCATTAGTCCATTACATACGAGCCCACTAAACCCACTGATAGAGTATATAGACTCGGACCCCCGGGTCTCATGACTATTGGGCCCGGACAGCGGCCCACACACATCTTACGGATATCATTTGTATTATTGTACTGCTTATATGTCATTTGTATGTAACTATGTACTAGATTAGTCTTTTATGTAGTTGGGCTACCGGGCCCATATTAGCGACCCGGCCCATTATTTCCCTATTTATACTCCTCTTGGAGCCATTTGTAAACCTAGGACATAATTTCACAATTCACTATTCATTCATCTTCTTCCTCACATTAGCCCAAATCTCTCCATTTATTATAGACTTTGGATACCCTATAATCCATCAATGGTGCTCTCGTTGAGAGATTGAGCAACAATCAAGTGAGATTCCTCCCAAAGTATCAAAAAAATTCATTCGAATCGCAAAGAAATCAACCAAAATTGTTTTGGAAAATGCAAAAAAAATCTGGAAACGGAATAACACAACAATCTAGTATAGCAAGCAGCAAGGCGCCGGCCTGTGACCGGTTTATACCAGTCAGGTGACCAGTGGCTTTGGGATAGCTACGACCTTTTCCGCTGCTGAGCCTAGCCGGCTGCCGCTCACTCATTTGACTTGCAACTAACGCAACATGAGAAATCTGCTGGTTGGGGCGCCTGAGGTCTCAATTTTCACACTCACCTGCCATGTCGGTCATCACCGGCAGCGAGTTCACTTCCGTCGCGCGCGTGGTCTACTGGTCTCCTTCGTCGATGAGGTCGCCGCGTGCTGGCTTCACCGATACTATTGTGGTCGCCGGTCGCAGCTTCAAGTGGGTAGTTTCCGGTCACTTACAGTAATGCTCCTCGACCTTGCCGCTCATGCTTGGTTCTTTCTCCATTAATAGCGGCCTAGCAGATTTGGAAGCCTGTTGTAGCGGTAATCCGCGACAGGGCTCTGAGGAAATGGACGCTTCAAGATGCCATGGCGAACTCAGCAACTTGACCAGATATCTTTCCGACTTGCACCGAAATGGCTTGTTGATAATCCTTCGCCGCATTTTCTCTCCGTCTACACTAACCTGGAGGTATGCGACAACTATTCTAACCAAGAGAAAGTCTGCTCCTAGGTCAAAAGCAAAATCAACAAGCCAGAGACCAGCTTGTCAGGCTACATGGAGCTTAGAATTGATTATCAAAATGATGGGCCCAACTGCTAGAGCCCAAGCACTCCAATATTTCGGCCCAAATAAAAGCTAAGTGCCCAATACTCCTATTTATGCACTTAAAATATTTATTAAATGATAGTAGTATAATTATTACTATTATTAATTATATTACTTCCACCACCATTATGGCGGGTAAAAAACCCCCGAGGTGGTGAAGACCATTATGAGGGATTAAAATTTCCCGAGTTCACTAATGAAAATTTATTATTGGCGTTATTATTTTTATCATCACCATTAGAGCGGGTCAAAAACCCCAAAGTGGTGGACCCGAGCTCTAGTCTACCGAACATCTTTATTTGATGATTCGGATTATATTTAGGTCCATCGACCTACCCTAGTCACCTTTATTTGGTGACTCGGATATCTGAAAATGAGAGCCGCCACCGGCCGCACATGGCATTATGCCCGAGAACGGTAAACGGTACACCTCATTCTCCGAGACGCTAATCGCGCCGCCCAAAAGCTGTTGCCATGAACAACGCACCTATTGTATTCCGCTTATTTTTTGGAAATGTAAATAGAAGATACCACGTGTCGTATCGGCAGCCTTCGAGCGAAAGGCCCAGGTCTGCTCCACTTTGTATTTTGTATCAGCGAAGGGCTCAGGCCTAGCTGAGAGAGCACATCGTCCTGGCCCCGTAAGCCTAGAGTGAAACGCTCAGGTATGGCCGACGATGTCCCCAGGACGAGGGGCCCGCAAACGGCCCACGTTTTGAAACGGGAAGCTCACCGCGCCGTCCACGCGCCAGATCGCAGGACGACAGGCCTGAAATCATGGCCGAGGTGACAAAATCCCAAAACTCAGGGATGGGCAACGGCAGCCGTTGGAAACCAACCAAAAGTCTAGCCCGCGTCATAAATAGGCGACGGGACCCCCCCTGAGATCACGGACGTTATAAACGAAGTCCGAACCGGCCGAAGGACGAGCACACCCTTCGGCCGAAGCTTGAAAGAAGGATACTCCCCGAAATAGGGAACGCAAACGGAAATAAAAAAAAAGAAAAGGAAAAAGAAAAAATAAAAGAGGGAAGCTGAGGACCGCGCGCACTCGCCGTCCTCGAGCAACAAAAAATGAAATCCCCACAACAATACTAAGTACATATCAGGCAAATACTACACATTATGGACGAAGCAAGACCATACATGCGGATTAGACGAGCGCCCAGCGCCGTCCCTCGTCTTAGACGAGCGCCCAGCGCCGTCCTCCATTTGTAGACGAGCGCCCAGCGCCGTCCCTCATTTTCAGACGAGCGCCCAGCGCCGTCCCTCATTTTTAGACGAGCGCCCAGCGCCGTCCATCATCTCAGACGAGCGCCCAGCGCCGTCCATCATCTTAGACGAGCGCCCAGCGCCACCCCTCATCTTAGACGAGCGCCCAGCGCCGTCCTTCATTCTTAGACGAGCGCCCAGCGCCGTCCTTCATTTTTTACACGAGCGCCCAACGTCGTCCCTCATTTTCAGACGAGCGCCCAGCACCGTCCATCATCTCAGACGAGCGCCCAACGCCGTCCATCATCTCAGACGAGCACCCAGCGCCGTCCATCATCTCAAGATCGGCTTCCTCAGCGCCGCGAGTCTTGAGCCAGCGATCGGGCTCACCATCCCTTCCTGGATGGTGACCATCGCCTTTATATGACGATCAGCTTCATCAGCGCCTCGTCGTCATATTATAGGACCAGCTCCTCATCACCGTTGTCCTCACATCACGACCGGCCCCTCGGCCTCGGCGTGATCATCTATCTCAAGACCGGCTTCCTCAGCGCCGCGAGTCTTGAGCCAGCGATCGGGCTCGCCATCCCTTCCCGGATGGTGACCATCGCCTTTATATGACGATCGGCTTCATCAGCGCCTCGTCATCATATTATAGGACCGGCTCCTCATCGCCGTTGTCCTCACATCACGACTGGCCCCTCGGCCTCGGCGTGATCATCTATCTCAAGACCGGCTTCCTCAGCGCCGCGAGTCTTGAGCCAGCGATCGAGCTCGCCATCCCTTCCCGGATGGTGACCATCGCCTTTATATGACGATCGGCTTCATCAGCGCCTCGTCATCATATTATAGGACCGGCTCCTCATCGCCGTTGTCCTCACATCACGACCGGCCCCTCGGCCTCGGCGTGATCATCTATCTCAAGACCGACTTCCTTAGCGCCGTGAGTCTTGAGCCAGCGATCGGGCTCGCCATCCCTTCCCGGATGGTGACCATCGCCTCTATATGACGATCGGCTTCACCATCGCCTCGTCATCATTATTTGGACCGACTCCTCATCGTCGTTGTCCTCACATCACGACCGACCTCCTCGGCCTCGGCGTGATTATCTATCTCAAGACCGGCTTCCTCAGCGCCGCGAGTCTTGAGCTAGCGATCGGGCTCGCCATCCCTTCCCGGATGGTGACCATCGCCTTTATATGACGATCGGCTTCATCAGCACCTCGTCACCATATTATAGGACTGACTCCTCATCGCCGTTGTCCTCACATCACGGCCGGCCCCTCGGCCTCGGCGTGATTATCTATCTCAAGACCGGCTTCCTTAGCGCCGAGAGTCTTGAGCTGGCGATCGGGCTCATCATCCCTTCCCGGATGGTGACCATCGCCTCTATATGACGATCGGCTTCACCATCGCCTCGTCATCATTATTTGGACCGACTCCTCATCGCCGTCGTCCTCATATCACGATCGACCCCCTCGGCCTCGACTTGATTATTTATCTCGAGACCGGTCTTAGTCATCCCTTCCCGGATGGCGACCGTTGCATGGATCTTCGGACCGGCCCCTCAGTGCCTTCGTCCTCATATCACGGCCGGCCCCCTCGGCCTCGACGTGATTATTTATCTCGAGACCGGTCTTAGTCATTCCTTTACCGAATGACGACCGTTGCATGGATTTTTGGACTGGCCCCTCATCGCCGTCGTCCTCACATCATGCCCGGCCCCTCGGCCTCGGCGTGATTATCTATCTCAAGACCGGCTTCCTTAGCGCCGAGAGTCTTGAACTGGCGATCGGGCTCACCATCCCTTCCTGGATGGTGACCGTCGCCTTTATATGACGATTGGCCCATCATGGCCTCGTCATCATTTATTGGAACGGCTCATCATCGGCGCCATGCTCACGTCGCGGCAGACCCCTCGGTCTCAACGCGATCTTGAGCTAGCGACTGGGCTCACCATCCCTTCCTGGATGGTGACCATCGCCTCTATATGACGGCCGGCTCATCATTGCCCCGTCATCATATTTCGGATTGGCTCTTTTCATCGCCATCCGCGTATCACGACCGGCCCCTCGGCCTCGGCGTGACTATCTATCTCAAGACCGGCTTCCTCAGCGCCGAGAGTCTTGAGCTAGCGATCGGGCTCGCCATCCCTTCCTGGATGGTGACCATCGCCCTTATATGACGATTGGCTTCATTCTTGCCTCGTCATCATATTATCGGATCGGCTCATCATCTCCGTCCGCACATCACGATCGGCCCCTCGGCCTCGGCGTGATTATCTATTCCCAAGACCGGTCTCAGTCATTCCTTCATCGGATGGCGACCGCTCCTTGGACTTTTGGATCAGCCTCATAGTGCTGACGACCTCGCATCACGATCGGCCCCTCGGCCACGACGTCACACCCTATCCCAACACCGGCTTCATCAGCGCCGAGTGTGTTGGGCTAGCGATCAGGCTCGCCATCCCCTCCTGGATGGTGACTATCTCCTCTATATGACGATCGGCTCCATCTTCGCCTCGTCATCATATTTCGGACTGGCTCCTCATCATTGTCATCCGCACATCGCGATCAGCCTCTCGGCCGCGACGTGATTATTTATCTCAAGACCGGCTCCCAGCGCCGAAGTCTTGTTATAGCGATTGGGCTCGCCATCCCCTCCTGGATGGTGACTATCGCCCCTATATGACGCACGGCTCATCATCGCCTCGTCCTCACATTTAGACCGGCCCCAACGCCGAAGTCCTTATCTAGCGACCAGGCTCGCCATTCCCTTCCTGGATGGTGACCGTCGCCTTCATATGACGCATGGCTTATCATCGCCTCGTCCCGATATTCGGACCGGCTCACCAGCGCCATCGTCCCCATATTCGGACCGGTTCGTCCGCGCGGTCGTCCTCATATTCGGACCGACTCATCAGCGTCGTCGTCCTCATATTCAGACAGGCGTCCACCGCCTTGTCCCCCTATTCAGATATAGCGAACATCTTGCGGTCTCCGGCCGAAAGGCTAAAGGAGCCCAGAGTTCAGCTATATATCGCCTCGTCATCTTTATTTGATGACGTGAAGCTCATTTGTAGGCCCATCGGTCATATATCGCTCTGTCATCTTTATTTGATGATGAAGAGCTCATTTGTAGGCCCATCGGCCATATATCGCTCTGTCATCTTTATTTGATTATGAAGAGCTCATTTGTAGGCCCATCGGCCATATATCGCTCTGTCATCTTTATTTAATGACGAAGAGCTCATCTACAGGACCATCGGCCATATATCGTTCTGTCATCTTTATTTGATGACGAGGAACTCATTTGTAGGCCTCTGAGCCACATCTTGCTCCGTCATCTTTATTTGATGACGCGAAGCTCAGTTGTAGGCCCATCGGGCATATATCGCCTCGTCATCTTTATTTGATGACGCGAAGCTCATTTACAGGCCCATCGGCCATATCTCGCTCCGTCATCTTTATTTGATGACGTGGAGCTCTTATGCAGGCCCCTTGACCGCACCATCGCCCCGTCATCTTTATTTGACGACGTGGAGCTCTTATGCAGGCCCCTCGGCCGCACCATCGCCTCGTCGTCTTTATTTGACGACGTGGAGCTCTTATGCAGGCCCCTCGGCCGCACCATCGCCCCGTCGTCTTTATTTGACGACGTGGAGCTCTTATGCAGGCCCCTCGGCCGCACCATCGCCCCGTCGTCTTTATTTGACGACGTGGAACTCTTATGCAGGCCCCTCGGCCGCACCATCGCCCCGTCGCCTTTATTTGACAACGTGGAGCTCTCGTACAGGCCTCTCGGCCCATCGGCCTTACGTTCTGGTCATCTTTATTTGATGAACCAGACATCATATTGTGGACGGTCGCTCGACCCATCCCTTAGTCATCTTTATTTTATGACTAGGACTACTGATCATGATGAGCTTCCCACATCTAGAGATCGGCCTCGACCATCCAGCAGACGGGCACCGCTGTAGCTCCATCTCCAGGCCGAAGGGCTCGCACCTTTTGTTTCATTTTGGGGGCATCCGGTGTACTCTTTTTCCCTCATTAGGATTTTTTCCCACAGGGTTTTTCCTAATGAGGTTTTTAACGAGGCATCTCCCCATCGTGGATCAAAAGGTGTCAACCCTCGGCCCCCTGTTGAAGACATCATCCGACACGCATTACTCTACTCCTCTTCACCTCATTACACTCGCCTCAAGGAGTGGGGGACTGGAAGAGCGGGGGACTTAGCGCCTCCGTTAACCAAAGAAGCAGGAATTCAAATTTTTGTTCACGAAGTTTACTCACCAGACGACGACAGATCATCACACAGTTCTACTCTCTTTCGCCTCGAATACTCTCGACTCAGAGAGTGGGGGACTCCTGATAGAGTATATAGACTCGGACCCCCGGGTCTCATGACTATTGGGCCCGGACAGCGGCCCACACACATCTTACGGATATCATTTGCATTATTGTACTGCTTATATATCATTTGTATGTAACTATGTACTAGATTAGTCTTTTATGTAGTTGGGCTACCGGGCCCATATTAGCGGCCCGACCCATTATTTCCCTATTTATACTCCTCTTGGAGCCATTTGTAAACCTAAGACATAATTTCACAATTCACTATTCATTCATCTTCTTCCTCACATTAGCCCAAATCTCTCCATTTATTATAGACTTTGGATACCCAGTAATCCATCACCCACCATTGGCTATTATTATTATTATTATTATTATTATTATTATTATTATAATTATTATTATTATTATTATTTTTTTTATTATTATTCTTATTGTTGTTGTTGTTGTTATTATTGTTGTTGTTGTTATTATTGTTGTTATTATTATTGTTATTAGTATTGTTATTATTATTATTATTATTATTATTATGGAAAGGCATTTTATTAGGATAAGAAAGTTGAAGGATTACAAATAACAAGTAGGGAGCCTAACAACAAGTTGAGCTCCAATACCTTTTTGAATGACTAATCCAATTCTAATAAAAACAAAATTACCAACCCTTAAGGTGGAATTATTATTAGTATTATTATTCATATTATTATCATTATTATCATCATTATTATCTTCATTACTATCGTCATTACTATTGTCATTATTATCGTCATTATTATCATCATTATTATCATTATTATTATTATCATCATTATTATTGTTATCGTCATTGTTATCGTCATTATTGTCATCATTATTGTCATTATTATTATCATCATTATTATTATCGTTATTATTATTATTGTTATTATATATACAGGGGATGGGCTGGGACGGTGCGGGGATGCATAATTCCCCATCACCTGCTCCACTCCCCCCAACCGGACGGTTCCCCACGGCCCGTGCCCCATTGCCATCCTTAAACAAAATTGAGAAGCTCCAATTTATTTGAGCAGGGATACATTTTTCCATTTCTGCTAAAAAATCTGTGCGCTTAGCCTTATTAGAGGCGCGCCGAGCACGACCTTTGGGAGATAAACGGGAGGCTTGACTCGTAAGTAGAACCCAAGCAAATATCCAATTTTCCTAGATCAACTTCCGATTGATTTCAATAAATTCAAGATTTTGATGCATTCTTAATTAGATTCCTCACTCTGTACATTTCAGGCAAAAATGCAAAATGGATGTTGACCACATGAAGGAATTGAAATCTTCTACCTTGCCTTGCTCATAAAATTGAAATCTTCTGAAATGAGCCTTCACCCCCGCGCTCAATAAAATTTCTCATTCCAGTCTTCAGTCCTCGTTGCTCGCGACGGCCGAACCTCTCACTTCACGCCGACGCGAACGCTCCTCGGTTCATAGAGACTCGCTCTAGTCCCAGTAAACGAATAGCCTCCGCTTCTCCCAGCGGACGAATCTCCTCTCGAGTCTCGAAGAAGAAAATAGCTCAGGTACTTGATCGGCTCGAGTGCCCGACACCTCTCTCATTATTCTCTGAGTATCTGCTATATTGCTAGTCCTTATTCCCTCTTTCATGAACTTTGTAGGCTAACGTTTTCTTTCAATTCGGATGCAAAATCTATATCTTCTCTCTTTATTTCTATCTTATCATTTAAAAGTCTACATCTTTATGTTTATTTTTCTGCCATTTCCTTCTTTTTCTCTTAACAAGTTTTTTCTTTTAGTTTGATTTTTTTCTTTTTATTGTTTTATATTTTATAATTATAACTATAGTCTATACTGTATACTAATGGACGGTGAAACTTCAAGTGTTGCTGAGAATGTTGAAATGAAGTGCTCGAGAGCTGTGACTTTGGAATTGGGCTAGAATCTAATTTAATTTCAGTTTTAGTTTTACTATTTAAGACTTAAGTTATGGATTCTGATTTGGTGTTTTGTTTTTTGTGAGTAATGATTTTTGTATTACATTTGTTTCAATATTAAGTTGAATATATCAAGCTGGATAATTCTAGAATAGAATACAAAATATTTTGTAAACATTGCTCTTGGAATGAGTCAGTGAGTCAGTCGAGGGCTTTTTTTGCGCCTTGTGCCTCAGGCGATAGAGTACTGTAGCGCCTTGAGTGCACCTTGCGACTTTGACTATCTTGGGTTTGCGTGCCCATAGACATTGACTTGCACTCTCGTCTGTGTACTTTGGCACGAAAAACTATGTCTTAAACCACTATTATCTGTAGAACTGAATCTTCTTGAAATGTGTGAACATAATGTACACCAATGTAAAGCATTATTGATTGAACATAGCGCAGATGACACATACACATGTGTTTTTGGATCCTCCGCTTAGGAGGTAAGTCAGGCTTGCTCACAACACTCAGTATTTCTCATATGCCTTGCTTGATTTCCAATTCCTCCAGATTAGAGATGCCATCATTTTATGTGTTATTAGTAGTATGCATCGGCGTAGGAGATATCTGAATCCAGTCATACACAGTAATTCTTCTAGTCTTAATTCTTAAACCCCATGTTGTTAGGAACTGCAGGCACCAAAAGGATCCATAGGAAGGAATGAAGATAAACTTTACGCGTAGGTGATATTATCAATTTCAAGAAACAGAGCAATAGCAGCTACGGCGACAAGATTTAGGAGAGTGTGATTTCTTTTGGCGAATTGGCCTCCCTCACGTCACTATGGTGTTATTTCAGGAAGAGTTCGATTTGGAGTTAAAAAATAAATAAACACAACCTTTTCATCAGGGTGGTATTGGTTGACCACGACAATATAAGGTGATAAATTTGTAATTTATACATTTAATTTCTTAAATTTCTCTTTAGCGTTGAGAATTGTTTAGTACTGTACTACACATATTCTTTGTTATGAAGAAGCAATCAATTTATGCAATTTTCGACGCGATTTTCACTATGGTTCATCCGGGAACCGTCTCTTTGTGCTTTAGTACAGAGGTAAGACTGCATACATCCGATCCCCCTTACCCCACCGTAGGTGGGAGCCTTTGCGGCACTGGGGTAATGATGATGATGACATTTATTTTTTATCACTACTTTTTTGGCATTATTAGAAGCTCTTTATTTCGTTATATTTATATAATTATATGTGATTAACTTATCTCAATTATTACATTTTTTACATCCATAATTGATAAATAATATATTTTATGTTTCTTATTGTTTTGAATCGTCAAATATAAATTTTTAAATATAGCAAAAAGTACACTTCAATGCTTCACGTCAGACTGATTATAATGGTTGAGATAATGAGGTGACATATGTGAAGAGAGAGTATCAAGAATAATTACTATAAGGGGTATACTAGTAATTTGGTATTTCAAGAAGCCTAAAATTATGGTTTTTATTTCAATAAAGGTAAGTGTACTATTTTGCTACGTTTTTCGGTGCATTCATGTGATAATGTCTTGCCTTGCATTATTGGAAGATAGAAAATTAGATAACTTATCAGCATTCAATAGATGCATGCCATACAGGAATGCACCAAAAATGTATATCTAGTTTTACTTTTGAAGTAATCAATACTCCCTCCGTCCCATTGGACTTTGACAACTTTCCTTTTTTGGTTTTCCCAAAAAACTTTGCCACTTTCCTATTAAAGCAACGAATTTGTCGTTCTGCACATTTCTCTCTCCTCTGCACAAATTTCAACCACACAGTTTTTACTATTCTTATTTCTCACCTACTTAGCACTTGGCAAAGTCCACCGGGACCGAGGTAGTATTAAACAAAAGTATGAATTGATCTATACCCAGTAATGTAAAAATTATCCAGAATTCTTCTATATTTATCCAAGATATGCTTTGAATAAAGTTACTCATTTTTTTGTAGATTGGAATTTTGAAACGAGATCATAATTACTTAATGTTTCTTTTATTTGGTGCAAATGGGTCAAAATTATTATTTAAATAGTATAAAGTGACATATAATTGTATTGAATTGAAATAAAGTAACTTAGTTATACAAAATATACAATACATATTCATAAAAACTCTCTTTAGAAGTAAAATACTAACAAAGTCTACAAATTAAAATACTAGCAAAAAAGTCTAAAAATTTCAATAAAAAATAGTACTACGTATATAGTTAACATAATGGTGACATGTAGTTTATATATATATATATATATATATATATATAGAGAGAGAGAGAGAGAGAGAAAAGATCAGGCGAGAAGTCCTCCTTAAGATGAGAAGTGAGAAGTAATCTCAGCCCTTGGATTTGCATCTAATCTTACAACGCAACAAACTAATAGACTGAATATAGGAACTTATAACCAATAAATCATAACTTATAAAGCTCTCCATCTTAATTACGGAAATGCCACCGCGTCAAAAAATTTTCTAGGTTTCTGGAGTTATTTTGACGCGGTGGCATTTTCGTAATTATTTGTGAGGGGTCTATAAGTTTTGATTTATTGGTTAAAAGTTTGTATTTTTAGCTTATAAGTTAGACTTCACAGTTCTCAGCCTAAGGGCACTTCTCACCTGATCCGCTCCCTATATATATATATATATATATATATATATATATAAAATATGTAATATGTTTGTATATATATTCCAGCACTCCCTCATTATGTTCTCTGGTTCCACCTCTGAAAGTAGAAAAGTGGAATTGAATTATGGTTTGCAAAACTGCCTCCTTACCGGATGCACTCTTGCAAAGCATGCACGTTTCTTACATAAATCGTCGAGTTTGAGATTAAGCAGCTAAAACTCTTCAATTTCCACCATTTTCTTTAAGAAAATAAGCCCTGCCATACTTATTCTCCTGTTGTTGCTGGTTTCCCATCATGTTTGCCTGACTCTGCCATTGATTTTTAGATATTTGCATATGGCGCCATTAACAGCCTCCATCTCTTCAGTGTAGCTAGGGGTTTTCCCTTTTTTCCTTGAGCATAAACCGCTAATTATCTCAGTAATCAGTGTTTCGCCTGTACCAATTGATTGCATTCTCATTGTCGCTTTTATTTTAAAATTGACATTGGCAGGCCTGGGAGGACTGAGGAACCATTTTTTAAGCACTTTAACTATATATACGTAGTATATATTAAGCACTTCATTGTTTGGAACCCCATTCAGCTCCCCTACCTCCTATCCCCAACCCAAGGTCCGCCCCTCATTTGCAAATTTCTGACTATTAGGCATTAGCAAACGACTTCAACATCACCAATATTCATCTTTCTTTATAGCAAATGGAAGCTAAAGAGCCAATCATCATCACAGGAAAAGAGGATATGCGAAAATGGTCAAGATGCGTAAGAGCCCAAGGCAAGACCATAGGTTTTGTACCCACGATGGGCTACCTCCACGAAGGTCATATTTCCCTCATCAGAGAAGCACAAAAACACGCACAAGCCATAATAGTCTCCATCTATGTGAACCCAGGACAATTTTCTCCCAATGAGGACCTATCCACATACCCTAGTGATTTTCTCGGAGATATCCAAAAGCTAAGGTCAATTCCTGGTGGTGTAGATGCTGTGTTCCACCCTTATAACCTGTATAATCATGGAGACGGGTGTAAGAGGAGTCAACAACAAGAATTGGTTAGAGGAGAAGGAAATGAGGTTTCCTGTGTGGGAGAAAATGGGGGAGGAGGGCATCAGACGTGGGTCAGAGTTGAAAGATTAGAGAAGGGGTTGTGTGGGAAGAGCAGGCCTATCTTTTTCAGAGGGGTTGCTACTGTTGTTACCAAACTGTTCAACATCGTTGAGCCTGATGTTGCTGTCTTTGGCAAGAAGGATTATCAGCAATGGAGAATTATTCAGAAAATGGTGAGATTGTTTTCTTCAATGTTATGGTTTGTTTATTTTGATGTGGAAAGCAGGATAAATCATGTTACTTTTTTTTAATGTTTTCTACATTTTAAATCAAGTTAGAATTGATTTTAATTTTAATCTAGAGACTGCAATGTTTTATCATGATCATATGGAATCTTTATGTTCTTTTTTGCTCTAATCCAAAAAATATGTTATATCTAGTTTTTTTCTTCAGTTCGTTGATTGTTGTGTTCATGCCACTTTTAGTACCCATTTTTAGTATTGTTACTTTTAGTCCTCTAACTATCACGACATAGAACAAAGATTCGTTTTGTGCTTTTCTTTGATTTTTTTCACTTTTGAACTGCTTACAAGTTACTACTGTGATTATGACCTTAATTATTATGGAAGTGACACTTTGGCTCCTCCAACTATTGTGACAAAATCCAAAGACAAGTATAAGTGTCACAACCACAATAGTTAGGGGTTGGAAAATGAAAATTCAAAGACGGATACCAAAAGTATCCAAAAATGTTTGTCATAATATTCAAATGGCTAAAACTGAAAATGTAAAGACGGGTACCAAAAGTGAAATTGCCACAAACCCACAATGACTAAAAGTGAAGAACAGTAGAGGAGATATGTTACAAACAAAAATCTGTCAAAAAGTAGAGAAAGATGGAATTACGTCTTTTTCTAAGAGTTGCACTCCTGCATTTAGTTCTTAGGTTAGATTCTATTCACTGTTTTTAAATTAAGGAGTTGGCACTTAAAAAAGACACTGACTTCCTTTGATGCATTTTTTGTATCTTTAGGTGCAAGATCTTGATTTTGGAATCAAGGTGATTGGTGCCGAGGTTATGCGAGAAGACGATGGCCTTGCAATGAGTTCTCGTAATGTGCGGCTCTCGCCTGATGAGAGAAAACAGGTTCTCTCATTTTCTTATATGTTTCAATTATGTTTTCTTGAGAACAACAATAGCAGTTGGCAATTCTTATTGTTGTTTAATACTTTCTTTGTGTAATTAACCTTACATTGTTAATGGAAGATCTTGGTCTAAATGTGCAGTGCTGGCCATAGCCATTATGTAGATCCTAATTTTCAACTCTTAACTTTTCTTCAATATTGCAGTTATTTCAATTGCTCAAGTTTTTTCTTGTTATTATTATGCAGGCTCTATCAATAATTCTGGCACTTTCAAAAGCCAAAGTAGAAGCAGAGGTAGGTGGAAAGGATAACTGCAAGGAGTTGAGAAGTCTAGTTATCCAATCTGTAGAAAAGGCTGGTGGACGAATAGATTATGCCGAGGTGAGATCTCAAACTGTTCAAACAATCCAACACTATCGCCTTCTCTATTACCCACCTCTATTTGCAGTAACTTATTTTTTTGACAATAAAACCTTTTCTTAACTGCTAGTTGATAGATGTATCATACATCATTGATGCATGGTTGGTAATGTTAAATTCGAATAAATCTCTTGGGCATGAACTTTACAACCCATTCTGTAGGTTTGTTTTCAGATTATTAGTCATTTAGTGTTACTGCCCTTCTCTTCACCAAACTGTAACTACACCTCGTGAATGAGCTGATAATGCTGAAATTTACACTTTCTAGGTATACTGAAAATTCATTTTTATAATTATTTAAATTAACTACAAATATTTATATGATTGCATTAAATGATTTTTAGTGAATTTGAGCCCCAACTTCAGCACAAGAATATTGATAAAGTTGTTACACATTGTTAGGAATAGTGTATGAAAACTACACGTGTATTTCTTTGTAATACAGTACAACTATATTCTGTTAGGCTTCGGTTATGTTAGCTGATAGTTAGTTGTGACTACAGCTTATATAAATACTCTGTAATAACTCTTTCTCATTATGGTATCAGAGCTTTGCTCGATCCAACCATGACGAACTCTACATCTAATTTTACATCCTCGCAAACATCTTCTCATTCGACCGGGAATCTCTTGGTGCGCTTCGATACTGTTAGCATTCGCAGTCTGATAAGTGGTGGATTTATGAGGGGCCCCCATAGCTTTTGGCAACCTTGGTTATTTTACCTAAAACGAAAAGAAAGCAACCTAAGATTCTGGGAGCGGACCAAACTTTTAGCCTCTTAGATTTGGACTCCGATTTTATTTCATAAGCGAAGATACTCATCAGCCACCGCTTTATCGGCAATGACAATGTCATCACCAAGCAAAGCATTGTACCGAAGATTGGATGGCATTAACCGAAAGCTTGCAGCTATCATCCTCTACGTGTTAAACTCGATTCCAATAACTTTCTATTTTGGTGACATCATATTGAATCTGTAATACGTGCTCACAAACTTCTCAAGTTCATAGAGAATCTGATAAACCCAAAACTTAACAATCAAACAATCATAAGCAGTGAAGAAGAAGCAGATAGAAAGATATGGAGAAGATGAACCGAATCTGGTATACCGTATGAACTGGCCGCTGCTCTCCCTTGAGAAGGAGAGCAGCGGCAACCCTAATCTCTCTATCTCTGCGCCTCTATTCTCTAAAGCCTCAAGCTTTAGTTTGGGTTCCCGTAAGTTAGCTTCCTTTTATAGGAGAAGTTGGCTAACTTACGGGTTACAAGGAAGCTAACGGGTTGATACACATTTGTGGCCCGTATTACACGTTTAATTGATAACTACACAAATACAAAGATAACTAACTAGATTGAACACCATAAAATATTCCCAACAGAATCCTCATATACCAGAACGCTTCGCTGTTGGTGAAAATGGAGCAAAAACAATCAACGAAGCATACAACATCTGGGAGCAACAAGATCAAATCTTGTTTTCCTGGCTCTTGGCGTCGCTTTCTGAATCACTTCACGCTCGCGTCATCAATTGCACGCATGAGCTATGGAGTGAAATTCAAAATTTCTTTCGATAAAGTATCATCACCAGAGCTCGTCACAGAACTCTATAACACCGGAAAAGGTGATCGCTCAATTTCTGATTATCTGCTTCATATTCAGACAATAGTTGATAACTTAATGTCTGTCGGTGAGCCTATATCAACTAAGGATCATATCAATGTGATCCTTGAAGGTCTTCCTGAGGACTACGAGTCGCTTATATCATCTGTTACATCTCGAAGCATTTTAGATCCTGTCACTATCTCTGAACTTGAAGGTCTCTTATTGGCTAAGGAATTACGACTGAGAAAACTTCGTGATTCCTCACAGCAAACATTATTTTCTGCTAATGTTGCTCGGCTTGAAGCTCCTTCTCAAAACACTGAAACTGGAACTCAAAATACTTCAGAAAATGCTTCAGCTCAAATTGCTCAGTTTGATAGCCCTAGTGGCAATTCTTCCTATGGAGGTAGAGGTCATGGAGGTTTTAATAGAGGCAGAGGTGGTCGCTCTGGTAGTAGAAGAGCTCAGTAACCTGTCAAGTATGTGGTAAAAATGGCCACAATGCTCTTGTTTGTTACCAGAGATACAATCCATACACTAGCTCATCAAATCAATGGAATCCTTAGTTCCTTGCTCATCTAATGTGCAACAACCTCATCCATACTCAAACCAGTTTCAACAGCCTCAACATCATCCTTTTCCCATAACTAATTAATATCCAAATCAATACCAATCATCTTCTTCTGCTGCACCAAGATATTCACCCAATCAATCCAATCCATCACCCTTTAATTTGGGACCACCATCTTATCCCTATACACCACCACCTACTATTCCATCTGCACAGCCTGGGCATGTGCAAATCCTTCTGTGCTAGGACCACCTCCCAATACCCAGAATTGGTTCCCAGATTCTGGAGCTACACACCATGTCACAGCTGATCCTCTCAACTTCCAACACAGTGAGCCAATTGCTACTACTGATAAGCTTTTTATGGGCAATGGTCAAGGTTTGGAAATCAAGTCTATTGGTTTATCATCCTTTCCCTCTCCTTATCAATCATCTCTTTCTTTATCTTTCAATAACATTTTACATGTTCCTGCTATAACCAAAAATCTTTTAAGTGTCAGTCAATTTGCCAAGGATAACAATGCATGTTTTGAATTCCATCCTCATGAATGATTTGTCAAATCCCATATTTCTAAACAGATTCTTTACAAGTTTCAGTCCTTTCCAGCTCTTGGGTCTCACAACTCTACTTGCAAACATATCCAAGTCCTCCATAAATAGCTCTGTGTGTCCTAGTTCTCTTATGTCTACTTGTAATAAATCTCAGTCAAATAACAATTGTAATGTTTGGCATTTAAGACTAGGTCATCCTCATTTTTTAATATCTCTTATATCAATAAAAATGCTGTTGACTTTTGTTCTGCATGTTGCCTTGGCAAAGCTCACAGACTTCCTTCCTACCCCTCTACAACTGTTTTTCATTCTCCCTTTGAACTGATCTTTACTGATTTGTGGGGTCCAGCTCCTATTCAGTCCTTCGATGGCTACTCTTACTATATAACATTCATTGATGCCTTCACTAGGTACACTTGGATCTATTTTATCAAAAAGAAATCTGATGCTTTCTTAGCATTTCAAAACTTCTATCAATATATCTTAAACCAGTTCAACATCTCTATTAAGTCAATACAATCTCTATTAAGATCCCTCACACACACCATCAAAATTCAAAATGGTGTTGTTGAGAGGAAACATCGTAGTGATCGTACCATTGTTGATAAAGGTTTATGCCTCTTAGCCCATTCCTCTCCTTACCTTTCAAATTCTGGGACACTGCCTTTGACACTGCTGTACATCTCATATACAGAATTCCTTCTAAATCCATTCCTAATCTCAGTCCATATTTCGAACTTTATGGAACTGTTCCTGATTATTCCTTTGTCAGTCTTTGGTTGCTCATGTTATCCCCTCATTAGACCTTACAACAAGCATAAAATGGACTATCACTCAAAGGAATGTGTCCATCTGGAGTACTCCTCCCAACATAAAGGCTAGAAATGTCTTTCTCCCCGTGGAAAAATATCTCTCTCCAGGGATGTTATCTTTGATGAAACAAAATTTCCTTATCCTACTCTATTTCCTTCCACATCCAGTCCATCTCATAATATCCCAGTTTCACCTTCTGCTCCAATAACAATACATCATTCAGTACTTCTTCCACTCCTACATCTTCATCCACTACACCTTAGTTTAATTCCAGTCACCCAATTGATCATCAAGTATCCTCTCAAACTGACTCACCCCCTCTTCACCCCTTAAATGACACCACTACCATTTCTCATTCCACACCATCTGTTTCTTCCTCCTCTCCCACACCTCCAATTCCCTTCCATAACACTCATCCCATGCAAACCAGATCCAAATCTGGAATTGTTAAACCTAGAGTTAATCCCACCTTACTGTTAGCTCATATAGAGCCCAAATCAGTTAAGCAGGCTCTCTCCTCTCCACCTTAGTTTGCAGCAATGCAATTATGGACTGATCATCAAACCTCTTCCTTTGTTAAAAACACCTCTACCTATCTCAGCTTTTTGTGATGCTGACTTGGCATCAGATCCTACAGATAGGAAATCCATATTTGGGTCATGCATCTTTTTAGGCCCTAATATAATTTCCTGGTGGTCTAGAAAACAACTGAGGGTAGCCAGATCTTCAGCAAAAGCTGAATGTAGAAGCCTACCAGATACTACATCAGAGATATTATTGGTTCAATTTCTACTCAAAGAACTTCAAGCTCCTTTTATTACTCCAAGAATCTACTATGACAACCTTAGTACAATACAACTTGCTCACAATCCTGTATTACACTCTCGCATAAAGTACATGGAAATTGATCTCTTCTTTGTACAAGAGAAAGTCAAATTCAAACAGCTTGAAGTTTTTCACATTCCAGCTTCCCAACAAGTTGCAGATGTGCTGACCAAGCCTCTCTATCAGCTTCCACTTTTCTTGAGTTTAGAAACAAACTGAGTGTGATTGATTTTCCAAATCAATCACCCTCAGTTTGAGGGGGGAATGTTAGGAATAGTGTATGAAAACTACACGTGTATTTCTTTATAATAAAGTACAACTATATTCTGTTAGGCTTCGGTTATGTTAGCTGATAGTTAGTTGTGACTACAACTTATGTAAATACTCTGTAATAACTCTTTCTCATTAAGATGATTTCATTTCCATCTTCTACCTTGCTTCTATTCTAATACACATAGAGAAAATCTCTTGGTGAACAATACTCAAAGAGTTAAAGATATGCTTATGATTACAATTATGATGTACTATGTCTCCTAGTGTGATTTGTTAAATTGGAAAGCCAGGAGTCTAAATATATTCATTGAACTAATGCAACTCTACACCATTTCCTTGTAATGAAGATTGTTGACCTAGAAAGTCTAGAGCCAGCTGAAGTGATTAAGATGCCTGTGGTTTTCTGTGTGGCGGCTTGGTTTGGAAATGTCAGATTGATCGACAATATAGAAATCAATGCCTCTTGAAGATGTTGACCAATAACCTCTGGACTGGAAATGACTACTCAAAAGTCAGAAGGTTTTGCCCTGTCAAACATTTGGATCTCTATTTGTTACACATACATTACTTTGAAATCGTCAATGATAGAATTTGTCATGTGAGTAGTTAATAGAATCATCTAAGCATTTGAAATTAGGGAGTACTTTGAAAAGGTCAATAAAAGTTGCAATGTGTGTGCAATTTGTGTACTCATCAGAAAAATCTCAGCATTTGAATAATGAATACTTTATATTAGGGGTGGATTCGGTTCGGGCCACCCGGCCCGTGACCCGGCCCGGCCCGGTACTGTGCGGGCCCGGGACCGGCCCGGTCGGGCGGTCCGGGACCGGGTGTAGACCCGAACCGGTGGGAATGGGCGGGGCGGGAACGGTTCTGGAAAAATGCGACCTGGCCCGGCCGGGTCTGGCCCGGCCGGGTCAGGCCCGGGTCCGGGTCCGGGTCCAACGGTCATATTTAAAAAAAAAAATAAATTAAATGGCTACTAGCCGTTATGGGTGGGCTGGGGACAACCCAAACGGCTATATAGCCGTTGGGTGGGTCTTGGGGGGTCCGGGGGGGTTGGGTGGTGTGGGGGGGGTAAAAAAACCTATAAATACTCCTAATCTTAAACATTTTTTCATATCTCTTCTCCAATTCTTCCTAAATCCTATTCTTAACTCTCTACTCTCTAATTCTCTTATTCTTCATTCTCCAATATATTATATTTATTATTTATAGTTTATAACTTTATATTAATTATCTACTTATATAAACTATAAATAGATATAAATAGTATTATATTACTTATATTTGTTATCTAATTATATATTACTTATATATTTATTATATCTATTAATATAGTTGGAATTATATCTAATTAATTTGAAGCCATTCTATTACTCCCATCCGAAAGACCGAAAGTCCGAAAGAGGTACGAAATTATTCTATTATTTACACTTGTTTAATTTTGTATTAACGTTACTTGAAAAAAAAACTAGTTAATTAGGTTGTACAATTTGCTACAACTCGAATTAATAGTTAGATTAATATATTCTACAAAGTTCTAGTATTTACATTTGACTCTAGTTTAAAAAGCTAGTTGTAATTCTAATTATAGTTAAAGTTAAAGTGTATTAATTTCATTGTTAGTAAAAAAAATATATTGTACACAAAACTAGTTAATTCACTAGTTAATTTGCTATAACTCGAATTAATAGTTAGATAAATAGTTAATTACTTTTTTACAATTTTTTATTAATTGCTACATTTGACTCTAGTTTAAAAAAATATGTTGTACACAAAACTAGTTAATTCACTAGTTAATTTGCTATAACTCGAATTAATAGTTAGATAAATAGTTAATTACTTTTTTACAATTTTTTATTAATTGCTACATTTGACTCTAGTTTAAAAAAATATGTTGTACACAAAACTAGTTAATTCACTAGTTAATTTGCTATAACTCGAATTAATAGTTAGATAAATAGTTAATTACTTTTTTACAATTTTTTATTAATTGCTACATTTGACTCTAGTTTAAAAAAATATGTTGTACACAAAACTAGTTAATTCACTAGTTAATTTGCTTTTCCTAAAGATTTGATAGAAAGAGGTGAGAGATATGTGGCTTTTCCTAAAGATTTGTCTATTCGTTAGAATATTACCTATAAGTTAATTGGAGTTCTTCTTAGATATAAACAACATTTTCTTGCTTTTATGAAATAATATGATAACTATATTATAAACTCGGCTGAGATCGACACCTGTGAAAAAATTTGTAATGTTTTGATATATTTTAATAATGCAACTGAAACTTTTAGTCATGTTTATAAACCTACCTCAAACCAATTTATTCGTGAAGCTGTTAATCTCGCCGGTGCTTTTTCAAATTTTGAGAATGCTGATTATGTGAGTTATTTTGCTAGTTTTATGAAGGAAAAGTTTTTAAAATATTATTCACATATTCCGCATATTTATGGTATTGCATTTGTTCTCGATCCTCGTTTTAGACTTGGTTCTTTAGAAGAATGTTTGAATTATTATTATGCTGCTTTTTTGGTCCATTGCTAATGTATGAGGATAACCCAATTGATCCGAAAAAAGAATACAACGAGGTTAGTGATATATTTTATGCATTATTCAATGAGTTTCATGCACAATTTGGCAATGCGCCCCCTCCCCCGACACAAACATCATCTAAAGGAAAATCAATTTTCAAATGTACGTTTGCCGATCTTATTAAAAAAACGAAATCAACTTCCGCTACACAACAAAGCACAATTAATGAGATTTTTTTGTATTTAACTAATGATGTTGATTTTGAAGAAGATGATGATTTTGACGTACTAAACTGGTGGAAGGGAAAAGAAAGAATGTTCCCGGTTTTAGCAAAGATGACTAAGCAATTGCTATCAATGCCGGTTTCAACGGTTGTTGTGGAACAAGAATTTAGTTCGGCCGGCAATGTCCTAACACAAACCAGAACGAGGTTGAGCGCTGAATCTCTTGAGATGCTTATATGCTACCACGATTGGTTGAAAGTAGCTCGTAGAGCTCAAGAAATTGACATCACCCCATCCCAACACTTTATGGATGAATCTACAACCGAGGGTAGCTCTACCTATGCCGGAGATTCCGATTGAAATATTGAATGATTGATTAGTATTTCACGTTTTAAAAACAATTATAGTTCCTATTTAATTTTCAAATGTAGTTCCTATTTCATTTCAAATAAATGCACTTGAAGTTTGTTTTTTAATACTTGTATAAAACTATAAAGTATAAAATATAAATTAAAAAAAATATATTTAACCGGCCTGGCTCGGCGGGTGGCCCGACCTGTGACCCGGGCGGGTGGCCCGGTCCGAACCGGACCCGTCCAACCCTCGGGCCGGTCCCGGGCCCATGTGATACGAACCGGCGGCCCGACCGGCCGGGACCCGACCCGGCCCGAATCCACCCCTACTTTATATGATCATCAGTGTTATCTAACAGAAACATCTTACAATTTGTCCTATGAATAATGTATGCAATGCTATATCTGATCTGGATCCGGTTTGCATCAACCGATGTTTTCAGCACGGTTCCTAGCCAGGTTTTGAAGTAGGAAAAAGTGTGTACGGGTCAAATTGGAATAAGATGATTCAGTCCAATTTTAGAATAAGCGAAGTGAATCAGCACAAGGCCAAGTCTTGGTTCTAGAATTGTTCATTGGTTTGGTTTTTGTACACATAATTGACAGGTCTCGGTTCGAGTTCGGATACGCCGTATCCGAACTCGAACCGAGACCTGTCAATTATGTGTCCAAGGATTCCGGCCATTCTTGGTATACACAAAATGTGTACACAAATTGACATTGCTTGTCATTTTCATTTTCATTTACCCCAGTGCCGCAAAGGCTCCCACATACGGTGGGGTAAGGGGGGTTGGATGTACGTAGTCTTACCCCTGTACTAAAGCACAGAGAGACTGTTTCCGGATGACCCATAGTGAAAATCCCGTCCAAAATTGCATGGACTGACTGCTGCTTCATAACAAAGAAGCGCAAACAGTTAAGTGAGCCATTTTGCTTTATTCCATCATAATCTCAAGCCCAAAAATAATGAATCTTTGGCTCCATTGAAAATGATGGAAATTATGGGGGGTTTTGAACCGCTATAGCATTTAATAATATGTAGTACTACCTCCATCCTGCTATGATTGTCCCATTTTACCTTATCAGTCCGTCCCACTAAGATTGTCCCATACCAAATTTGGTAAAGTCTGTGTGCCTCTAAATCATTCTTACTTTATTCTTACTTTATCAATTCAATATAAAACACTTTTTATTAATTTGCGTGTCACTCCCTCTTGTCCCATTGTTAACAGGACGAAGGAAGTATATTATAAACAATGGGTGTTCCGTAGAGATTGGTTGTGATACCTATGGTATCGGGCCTATCGGCTATGAATCTAGAGTTTTCATGGGTTCATACTGATATACATTGGTGAATCCTCCCATTCTCGAATCACCACTAAGATATAGGGGTGGCGAGTGGGGTGGATTAGGGTGCATATGAACCGAGCCAAGCTTGAGAACATGGATTGTTCGAGTTTGAGCATGATAAGAATCCTTGAGTTCAGGGCCCCGGGCTCGAGCTTCTTGAATATGGGTATGCTTGAGCTTGATAAGAATTCACAAGTTCGGGTCCGCGCTCGAGCTTGAACTAGCTAAATAACTCGAGCTCGACTAGAGTTTTGCTAATGAATTTTTATGTCTGAGCTCGAATAAGATGCTCAAATTCGAGATAAATTTAAAATTTCTATTTTCCAAAAAAATATTAATATTAAAAATAATTTCAAAATAAAATTATTGTTCCCACTTTTAGTTCTTCTCTCCTTAACTCACTTTTTTTTATCTTATTTTACTATTAATAAATATTATAGATTATAATTTTTTCGAGGGGACATGCTAATCTTCTCTGTATCGTTCCAAATTTCCAATTTTATCCAATGTCCCCAAAGGGACATATTACAGATTATAATTATTACATATTATGATTATAATAATAAATATTATTTTATTTATAATTATTACTATTCTAATATACTTTGTAATAAGTATTGAAAATGGATGTACACATGAACTGACTCGCGCTAGGACTCGAGTTGAATTGACTTATTTACACCCCAGCGGGGATGTTGAGGCAGTGATAGACACTTGAGAGTTGGGACGTGCAACATGGAAATGGATTCAATATTTCTGGTACGGTTTGAATCTAACATAGGCCATTTCTATCACAAATAAATAGTAATAATTATAACACTAATAATAAAATAATAGTAATAATAATTTCGGTGAACACACTATACAAGAGAATGTACGTGTCACATGTTATATGTAGACTACAAGTGAAATGTGCAGGCGTGCAGCAGCATATAAAATGAAATGATATATCTTAAACACATAAGACTTCTGATTTCCGGTTAATGCCATCCTAATGAAACAAAATTAACATTTGAAACCCCCACAAACTGACAATACAATAATCAGAATCAAGGCGATGATAATCGCCAGGACAATGAGCTTTATCTTCATGTTCTGTAACCACATCTTCCTCCTCACCTGAGTTCCAGTTGTTCTGAAATCTTGTGCCTGCAATTTACCAAAGATGATTGACATTGAATAAAGGCTAACAATGAAAACTGTGACTGAGTGTAAACAAGTGGGTATCCAGCACAGATTTTTCATTTGTTGCCATTGAGGTCGGTAGTAATTTTGCAAAAATAAAGCATTAAATACATTTTTACTCGCTCAAAGTTTTGGTCCCTAAAAATACACTTCTATACTTTTGGTATCAATAATAATCCCTTGGTCCAAAGTTAAACGTCATTCTTCCTTCTTCATCCATCCGTAAATTATCTCAGCTTTCTTTTTAAGGATTTGATTGATTGTGTCGTTGATACTGCTAATTTTTCTCTCCTCCAAACAGATGTCATTTATACAATTTGAATTTTATTAAAAACTTGCAAAGTCAAACGACGAGTTAAAATTGGGACAAGGGGGCATGAAATTATTGTTTCACTTTTAGTCCTCGTCGTTACAATAAACTGTAAAATGTAAGTGGCTTCTCACGTGAACATCATATTTGGCATGCCACATCAACATATGTGCCAGGTTAGCGAGGAACTAACGCAGAAAATGTGTTATTAGAAGGACCAAATGAAAACCAGATGTATTTATGGCGACAAAAACATGTTTAGCCAGAAATAAGTGTATGATTTAAATTATGAAATGATTGCATCGTTCTAAACGAATGGAAACAGTCTACTCTATAATTAACTTAAGTTAAATGTAACAGAATGCAACCAAAAACGTGAAATTAAAATTGCAGTGACTGACCTGGGAGCGAAGGTTCTCACTTTTGTCTACTAGAATCTCAATCTTCTCACCACGGTCAAGAACCTGTAAGATCAAAATTGATCATTTAACTGACAATAACTCAATAAGAATGCCTTAATTGATTTTCTAAAGAAGAGTATTAAGTTTGCCAACTTTACCTTTTCTATGTTTTCCATCATCACCCCTTTGACTTCTGAAACCTGAGCTTTCACCTTTGCTAGCTTACTGATCTCTTCTGGATGATCCACACAGTACTGCATCTGCTCCTTCATCTTGGGCCTATACAGAACAATATATCATCTTCAAGATTAGCATCTCAAACTGAATAGAACTAGTGGAAAAGTTATACTGTTATAACTAATATAACTATTAACTAATAATGAAACATGAGCTACCCGAACTCTCTATTCAAGCTACCAGCAACAGCTGTAGCGGCTTTTCCTCCTCCATATTTCTTGGTAAACTCTTCCTTAATGCGTTCAAGAAATGCAATAGGAATCTGTCTGCCAACAGATTCTACGGCAACAACACAATACGCTGTTGTATGAAAACACAATTAGTCAGATAGAAAAATAAAATATAAAAAGAGAAAACATAGGCAGCAGAAGTCATCAATTAATTTATTAGAAAACCGTGGTTCTTATAACAAGCATGTTATTTTAACTTAACACGGCAGTCGGCAAACTTCCTGGCTAATTGCCAAATCACAGAATACGCTTCCTCATGACATAGTAATTATAAGATATATGCAATAAACCTCCAGTTCTTCATAGCTTTAAAAGATTTATAGCAGATCCAGAAAAAGGTTTCAGTGTATGTGATGAAAAAATACCTTAAAATATAAATTCCTTGCAGCTTGATTAAATAACATTCTCAAAGGATATCTTCCATTCTTGACCTAATTGGTTTGAGAAGGTTTTGTTGTTGAAATTTGTATAAATGTTTGCTCCCATTTTCAAAATTAACAATCTACATTGTGTTTTATATATTCTCTTCTTTTTTTTGCAACATCCAACTTTGGAAATTGGAAGATATGATCATGATTTCCAAATTCAAAAAATTCTAGAGATTTATATCCCGTAAGCAACCCATAAGTTATTCAACTACAACAGTCAACTTCTGGATGAGTTCATTTTCAAATTTTAAAGCTAGAGTTTTTCAGGATCTCCTGATTATGTATGTAAAATGTGATCCAAACTAAAGGCCTCAATTCCGTTGACATAGAATGGATTATTTTTAATAATATAGGCTTTACCTTGGTTTGAATGCCAACATTTGGAGATTTAAATGCGATCTAGGGTCTAAATCTAATGTCCTCAAATGTCAATAACACATAAAAGTTACGCATCTGCTAAACTATTCATTAAATGAAAACATAATTGCTCCCACCTAGATAATCATACGGCTCATATCAAACCAGGCAGGCTGAGATAGGAACGAAGGAAAAGTCGGACAGATATAGGCAACTTATGTACTTACTGAAGCCATCATCGACGAGGTAGTTGAATGTGTGGCCATCGCAGTCGTAAGTGAACTTGTTGTTGGTAGCAGGAAGTTTCTGAAGGCATTGCGAAGCTATGCTGGTGAAATTGCCGGTGAACTCCGTGTACTCAGAGAGGATCACCGTGCCTCTCGCCACGAAGCTGTAGATCAACGACTGCTGCCCCATTTCCGGCTGGCTTTTCTCCCAAACCAAACCCTAGTTAATGGAGTTCTAGAGAGAGAAATGTAGGGAGCGGAGGTGTGCTGGTGTGGTATGTTTGGGGAGAGAGAGAGAGAGAGAGGAAAAAGAGAGGCGTTATTATGAAGTATGATGATGCGGGAGATGAAGAATTTGATTTGGGTGGCACGAGAAGCAGAATAATGACTTCTTTAATGAAAAAATTCTTGCTGTATTTGTTTTCAAAACACCTACTGAGGACCCACAATCCCCATAAAACTCCAAGTCTACACGCCTCACATGTGTAAGCTGCTTTTTACTTATGTTGCGAAAACCGGACCGGGTAGCGGCCCCACCGGAACCCGGTCAACATAGAAATTAAATTATTATTCTATACATGTTTTGAAAAAATACAAAATGTATTTTAAATTAAATTGACAATACAATGTATGTGAATATGATGCTTATTAAAAAGAAAAAGAATAAATTTTATACACATACTTTCACTCATAATAATAATAATAATAACAACACCAAACTACGTATTGTTTATTAATAATGTTATATTTTTATTAAAACAAAATTTATTTATACAAATATGACTAATAATTACTACAACGTTGTGTCATGGTCATTTGAATTTAAAAATTGAATATAAGTTACAATGATTAAGTTATTACTATAGTCACTAGTCATATTTGTGTAAACAATATTTATTTTATTAATAAATATGTACGAGTAATTATTTCTAGCTTTCAATGTTTGACAGAGAGACGTATACGGTTAAAAATCATGTGTACAAACAGTCAAACACCCTAATGTAGTTCGCTGGTGTGGAGGTCGACTTTACACATTATAAACCAGCGTTTGAATACCTTTGGACGCCAAGCACCAGGAAGGATCTATCCGTAATTGTACTCCCTCCGTTCTGAAAAGGGTTTACCAAATTGACTTTTTTTTGTCAATGACAATCAACATTGACCAATGAAATTTTCTAATACAAAATTATTTTGAATATGAAAATTATATTAAATAATTCCTTATTCAAAATATTTTCATAAAAGTATAAAATTTATAAATTATATACAAATATAATAATTAAAATCATTGTTTAAAGTTTGTCATCATTTACCAAGAAAAGTCAATCTAGCAAACCTTTTCGGAATGGAGGTAGTATAAAAAGGCAGAATCACTCACGCAACACTCTCATACATCGATCCGATTAAGGTAATATTGAAGGATTTTGCTCCTCTTCATTAATTGGAAATGTCTAGTAGGAGAGAGATAGAGAGAAGTGTGGAAATGGTGGGGTAGAGAAAAAGAAAAGATTATGTTTAATTATTATTTTTAATGAGAAAGATAGAGTGAAAAAAAAATGGAAAAAGTAAATGAAGAGGAGTATAACTCAATATTGAATGACTAATGACAAATCACTCTTTAATGCGCAAAAAAAATCCCTTCACTCTAAAAGAAATCTCATTACGTTTACTTATTGTGTTACCTCTAAAGTCACACAAAGTTGTTGGATCAATTTTATACTCCATCCGTCCCTGTTTTATCTCCCATTTCGGCTGGGCACACTTATTAAGATAGTGGGTTTTGTGTGGTGGAGAGTTGTGCAGAGGAGAGAGAAATGTGTAAGAATGTGTAAGAATGATTGTGAACCACAAATTCTTTGCCAAAAAGGGAAGGAGGAGATAATTTTGGGACGGACGAAAAAGGAAAGTTTGAAGATAATTCAGGGACGGAGGAAGTATTGATTATGGTTTTTATCTTAAACGTTGTAATTTTCCTGTGTAAATGCAAATGATTGTCCCGTCTTTGTAACTTAATGAAATGCATCATGAACAAAGAAGACTTCCTCAAACGACGACTGAATTTAGGTCATTTTATTTGTATTGTCAAGTACAGGCTGTACAGCTGACCAAACCTCAAACATCAACATTTCACCGGATTTTAATTTTCAACTCGTTTAAACCCAAGCAATGTTGAAAATGTCAGTTGACACTAGTCCACGTTGAATTTTACTTAAAACAAATCTAACGAACCAGATTCATTCTCATTTTTCTACTAAGATAATGTCCTTATTTGAATCTAAACATGTGTGTATAGAGAGACAAAGAGAGAGAAATGCTCTTGTCCAGCAGTTCAGACAGGAGCCGCCGTCCGTACGCCGCCGCTTGGGCCGGTTCCCGGTGGAACTTTTTGATAATTTTTTTTGAGCAAGTTATTCATTAAGTCTAATTTATTCACAAAAAATTAAAATTAGATCGGGAAGACAATCAACTAATTTTTGAAGTGGACTGTGTCTTCTATGTATAATTTGGCACAGTTAACTTCAAAAAATTATTTGACTGTCTTTCTGATCGAAATTTCAGCTGATTTTTTTGGATAAATTAGACTTGATGAGGAATCGAACATGCTCAAAAAATTCATCATAAACTTTCACCAGGAACCGCTCCAAACGGCGGCATTCAGACGGCGGCTCCTGTCCAAACTGCTTGACATGAGCATCTCTCTCCCTCCGGTCTCCCCCCCCCCCTCTCTCTCTCTCTCTCTCTATATATATATATATATATATATATATATATATATATATATATATATATATATGCATATACATATATATATATACATATATATGTATGTATATATATATATCAGCTGATCAACTTTAAGAGACACATTACTCTGAAAATTAATATCAAAATCAGAGAATATGCATATAAACTTTAATCTCAAATTTGACATTAAATTTAAATAAAGCGACATCGGTTGTGAGTATCATGATAATGAAGTATAACATCAGAAATTTTATAGAGCGCGTTACGTGCTCTCTAGCGAGCACGTAAGTCTACGTGGCTGTTAATACGGAGCACTCCCTAACAATTGCTCTCCCATTCAATTTTTTTCTCAAAGCCCAATTAATTTTGCATTGGTCCACCTTGGAAGCAAGTATTTTAGCGGTATGTTTAAAAATAATAATATAGAAATAATAATAATAATTTCAATGATAATAATTATTACTCCGTACTACGTGTAATATAGGATGTTTTAATTTGGATTGTATTCAGAAAATCATTTGACTACCTTCTCGGTTTAATTTTTAGCTGAAATTTGATATGGGTAAACTAAACTTAATGAAGAACATTCTCCAAAAATTTCATCCAAAAATTCCACCGGGAACCTCCCCAATATGCGACGGCCGGGCATAACCTCCTATATAAGGGGCTAATTGAACACTTTAATTGACACAATTTTATTTTAAAACCATCATAGCCAGCCAACAAACACGGCAAGAATAATTGACAAATATTAACTCAAGACAATAACTCAAAGGACTAGAGAAAGTTCATGATACAAAATTTGAGTTTGAGATTGCGCTAACAGAAATGCTTTTTATCATGCTTCAACATTCTACATCTCGCAGATTGAGATCAAATTGTTGATTACATTTTTTAGACTTGCAATAACGACACATGTTACTATATTAAATATTTTGAACAATATAGATGGAATATAAAGGAATAAAACGAGTGCTTAATCAAATGTAAAATATTCAATACAAAGTCAAATTTTCACCTCTCTGACTGTGAAACTTGACATGATCTAGCATTATGGCCAATCTTCTTGCATTTTCTACGACGCCTAGCCTTTTCTGATGGGTGTTTAAGGCGTGCACCTGAGCCTCTGATTTTTGTAATTTTCGGATCTTTCACAGAAAGTTTTGGTGAGTGGAAAGACGATGTTAATGGATGACTTGTATTCATCCCCCCATCATTCATATGTGCAAAGTAATCCATAGCACCCTTTAAGACACCTGCGAAGTAGTTACTTCGTTCCTCAGTTAAGGATGCCATGTCAACAACTTCGAAAGCAGACAACCTTAGCTTGACCCACCTTGTCCATAATTTCTTACCAACAAAAGAATCAGTTGCAGGCTGATAAACCGGGTTTATCTTTGCTTTCTTTGTCCAACGATGAAGAATATATTTCTCTGGCAGTAACAACATCTGCTCAAGCCTCATCCATATGAGAATATGGCGGCAAGTAATCCCCATAAATTCAAATTTTTTACAACTGCAGGAAACAACATCTGAGGATATGTCGTATGTAAGCTTGTGTGTCGTAGAGCTATAAGTCAAATCCATATCACATCTTCTAACATCATAGATCTTAGTTTCAACAGAGCTAGAAACCAGGTGGCAAGTGTAAAAAGCACACTCGTCATATTGTTTCTGGAACTTACGAAAAATTGTCTTTGTGTATATTCAAGTCATTTGTCGTTCCATTAAATAACTTGATTTCACTTGTGGAACTTCATTTCGGTCGCGGTGATCAGCAAGAAGCTCTCTGTGCCTCTTTCTTACAATAGCCCGAGTAATACGTGTCACACACTCGCTCACAGTGCACTTCTTGTTAACATACTTTTTAAAAAAGCATGTGTGCTTTCGACACGTTGACTACTTAACATTCCAGCACAAAATATGTGTTTCACAAAACAAGGAACCC
The DNA here is from genome assembly GCA_945859875.1 of Cuscuta europaea. Lineage (NCBI taxonomy): Eukaryota > Viridiplantae > Streptophyta > Magnoliopsida > Solanales > Convolvulaceae > Cuscuta > Cuscuta europaea. The sequence continues at coordinate 1,063,788 of CAMAPE010000014.1, forward strand.
ACTTTGTACGAATTTCATAAATATCATCAAGCCAGCTATTTTCATTCAACTCTGGCAACAAAAGTTTCTCAGCCCACCGTTGCTCAAAATCACTTGTGCTCTGTGAACCCATTATAATATCAACTAATTCTTTATGGAGTTCAGTATATGCTGAGCTAGAGACATTCATCGTTTAAGGGAATTTTTTAAGTATATGCCATAAACAATGATGATGTGATACATCTGGTAATACATCAGCCACTACTCGAGCTATAGCTGCATCCTGGTCAGTTATTATTACTTTTGGATGGGGTATAGGATTCATAGCTTCTAAAAACTTTGATAGAAGCCAAGAAAATGACTCTGTCGATTGATCACTTAGCAAACCGTAACCGAAAACTGTAGTTTGACGATGATGCTTAACACCAACGATCGGAGCCAGATAAAATCCATACTTGTTTGTATTGAATGTTGTATCAAATACAACCACTTCGTTGAAAAATGAGTATGCATTCCTACTATCACTATCGGCCCAGAAGCATCTAGTAAGAACCTTTTCACTATCAATCTCAAACTTGTAGAAAAACTCACAATTCCTATGTTTTTCCGTTTGAAATCCATGAATCATTGTTTTCACATCGATCCCATTAAATTTGGATTTCAATGAGACGTTGTAATTATATATATCAGTCTCTGTGCACCCCATTTTAGCTAGGCCTCCAGCTTCATTCTCCAACAATCGAATTTGGGTATGTGTCTCAATATTTGCTTCTCCCCACTCATTCATCAATACTCTCTTAGAAGATGTCACTTCTTGATGAGAACGAAGCAAATGTATCTTACTAGGAGTAACAAGGTCATGATTATGTATCTTCTCGAATTGTGACACAGTCCACAAACCGCTTTGTCGATCTCTTGAAACATGCATCTTAGCAAGACACCCACACCTAGTTTGGCCCCTATTCCTTTCAAAGGTAATTTGATTTTTCTTCCGCGAAGAAACATTTGTCCGGCCTTCTTTAGAGCATGTAAATGCTCTCCATGTTATAACTCCAGATTTATTAATAGTTGAATTTTTTATTTTAGTACTGAACCCAATCAACTTTGCATATGCATTATAGAAAGCATGAGCCTCATCTAGTGAATGAAATTGTTGGCCTGATTTAGGCATTTCTTCAAAATAAAGATCTGAAAAAAATAATAATATTACACCAAATCTTGAATCAGTATATGAAATTAAGTTTCTTTTAAATTGGACTATTTTGGATCTGAAAATTATTTCAACAATTATAAATAAGTTTTGACAACAATTATTGGCCTAAAGTGTAGTTTTTATTTGAGATTAAAATACATACAAGAATAAATAATCTCAACGTTGCAACATACGAAAAGATTAGAAAGAGATTTTTTTTGGTGATGTACGTAACAAAAACTATACAAAAAATTAATTACTTAATTAAAGTGGATTACATGCTCAATGGCCTAAAAAATTATTATATTTGTATGTAATTTATAAATTTTATACGTTTATGAAAGATTTTTTAAATAAAGAATAATTTTCATATTTTAAATACTTTTTAATTAAAAATGTCATTGGTCAAACTTCACCACCATTGATCAAGAAAAGTCAATTTGGCTAATATTTTTGGAACGGAGAGAGTAAAAAATAATAGTATATTAAGGCATTAATTGAATTATAGTGAAGATGAAAAACCTTCATTCTCTTGTATATTCGTTGATGAAATATTGATAATATCTGCATCTGTAGACAGTACAGAAATTTTATACAGCCCGTTACGTGCTCCCTAGCGAGCACGTAAGTCTACGTGGCTATTAACACGGAGCACTCCCTAACAATTGCTCTCTCATTCAATTCTTTATTCAAAGCCCAATTAATTTTGCATTGGTCCACCTTGGAAGCAAGTATTTTAGCGGTATGTTTAAAAATAATAATATAGAAATAATAATAATAATAATAATAATAATAATTTCAATGATATTAATTATTACTCCGTACTACGTGTAATATAGGATGTTTTAATTTGGATTGTTTTCAGAAAATCATTTGACTACCTTCTCGATTTAAATTTTAGCTGAATTTGATATGGGTAAACTAGACTTAATGAAGAACATGCTCCAAAATTTTCATCCAAAAATTCCACCGGGAACCTCCCCAATATGCTACGGCCGGGCATAACCTTCTATATAAGGGGTTAATTGAACACTTTAATTGACACAATTTTATTTTAAAACTATCATAGCTAGCCAACAAACACGGCAGGAATAATTGACAGATATTAACTCAAGACAATAACTCAAAGGACTAGCAAAAGTTCATGATACAAAATTTGAGTTTGAGATTGCGCTAAGAGAAATGCTTTTTATCATGCTTCAACATTCTACATTTGGCAGATTGAGATCAAATTGTTGATTACATTTTTGAGACCTGCAATAACGACACATGTTACTATATTAAATATTTTGAACTATATAGATGGAATATAAAGGAATAAAACGAGTGCTTAATCAAATGTAAAATATTCAATACAAAGTCAAATTTTCACCTCTCTGGCTGTGAAACTTGACATGATCTAGCATTATGGCCAATCTTCTTGCATTTTCTACGACGCCTAGCCTTTTCTGATGGGTGTTTAAGGCGTGCACCTGAGCCTCTGATTTTTGTAATTTTCGGATCTTTCACAGAAAGTTTTGGTGAGTGGGAAGACGATGTTAATGGATGACTTGTATTCATCCCCCCATCGTTCATATGTGCAAAGTGATCCATAGCACCCTTTAAGACACATGCGAAGTAGTTACTTCGTTCCTCAGTTAAGGATGCCATGTCAACAACTTCGAAAGCACACAACCTTAGCTTGACCCGCCTTGTCCATAATTTCTTACCAACAAAAGAATGAGTTGCAGGCTGATAAATATGGTTTATCTTTGCTTTCTTTGTCCAACGATGAAGTATATATTTCTCTGGCAGTAACAACACCTGCTCGAGCCTCATCCATATGAGAATATGGCGGCAAGTAATCCCCATAAATTCAAATTTTTTACAGCTGCGGGAAACAACATCTGAGGATATGTCGTATGTAAGCTTGTGTGTCGTAGAGCTATAAGTCAAATCCATATCACATCTTTTAACATCATAGATCTTAGTTTCAACAGAGCTAGAAACCAGGTGGCAAGTGTGAAGAGCACACTCGTCATATTGTTTCTGGAACTTACGAAAAATTGTCTTTGTGTATATTCGAGTCATTTGTCGTTCCATTAAATAACTTGATTTTACCTGTGGAACTTCATTTCGGTCGCGGTGATCAGCAAGAAGCTCGCTGTGTCTTACAATAGCCCGAGTAATACGTGTCACACACTGGCTCACAGTGCACTTCTTGTTAACAAACTTTTTAAAAAAGCATGTGTGCTTTCGACACGTTGACTACTTAACATTCCAGCACAAAATATGTGTTTCACAAAACAAGGAACCCACTTTGTACGAATTTCATAAATATCAGCAAGCCAGCTATTTTCATTCCACTCTGGCAACAAAAGTTTCTCAGTCCACCGTTGCTCAAAATCACTTGTGCTCTGTGAACCCATAATAATATCAACTAATTCTTTATGGAGTTCAGTATATGCTGAGCTAGAGACATTCATCTTTTCAGGGAATTTTTTAAGTATATGTCATAAACAATGATGATGTGATACATCTGGTAATACATCAGCCACTGCTCGAGCTATAGCTGCATCCTGGTCAGTTATTATTACTTTTTGATGGGGTATAGGATTCATAGCTTCTAAAAACTTTGATAGAAGCCAAGAAAATGACTCCGTCGATTGATCACTTAGCAAACCGCAACCGAAAACAGTAGTTTGACGATGATGATTAACACCAAAGATCGGAGCCAGATAAAATCCACACTTGTTTGTATTGAATGTTGTATCAAATACAACCACTTCGTTGAAAAATGAGTATGCATTCCTACTATCACTATCGGCCCAGAAGCATCTAGTAAGAACCTTTTCACTATCAATCTCAAACGTATAGAAAAAGTCACAATTCCTATGTTTTTCCGTTTGAAATCCATGAATCATTGTTTTCACATCGATCCCATTAAATTTGGATTTCAATGAGGCGTTGTAATTATATATATGAGTCTCTGTTCACCCCATCTTAGCTAGGCCTCCAGCTTCGTTCTCCAACAATCGAATTTGGGTATGTGTCTCAGTATTTGCTTCTCCCCACTCATTTATCAATACTCTCTTAGAAGATGACACTTCTCGATGAGAACGAAGCAAATGTATCTTACTAGGAGTAACAAGGTCATGATTATGTATCTTCACGAATTGTGGCACAATCCACAAACCGCTTTGTCGATCTCTTGAAACATTTATCTTAGCAAGACACCCACACCTAGTTTGGCCCCTATTCCTTTCAAAGTTAATTTGTTTTTTCTTCCGCGAAGAAACATTTGTCCGGCCTTCTTTAGAGCATGTAAATGCTCTCCATGTTATAACTTCAGCTTTATTAATAGTTGAATTTTTTTATTTTAGTACTGAACCCAAGCAACTTTGCATATGCATTATAGAAAGCATGAGCATCATCTAGTGAATGAAATTGTTGGCCTAATTTAGGCATTTCTTCAAAATAAAGATCTGAAAAAAATAATAATATTACACCGAATCTTGAATTAGTATATGAAATTAAGTTTGTTTTAAATTGGACTATTTTGGATCTGAAAATTATTTCAACAATTATAAATAAGTTTTGACAACAATTATTGGCCTAAAGTGTAGTTTTTATTTGAGATTAAAACACATACAAGAATAAATAATCTCAACGTTGCAACATACGAAAAGATTAGAAAGAGATTTTTTTTGGTGATGTACGTAACAAAAACTATACAAAAAATTAATTACGTAATTAAAGTGGATTACATTCTCAATGGTCTAAAAAATTATTATATTTGTATGTAATTTATAAATTTTATACGTTTATGAAAGATTTTTTAAATAAAGAATAATTTTCATATTTTAAATAATTTTTTATTAAAAATGTCATTGGTCAAACTTCACCACCATTGATCAAGAAAAGTCAATTTGGCTAATATTTTTGGAACGAAGAGAGTAAAAAATAATAGTATATTAAGGCATTAATTGAATTGTAGTGAAGATGAAAAACCTTCATTCTCTTGTATATTCGTTGATGAAATATTGAGAATATCTGCATCTGTAGGCAGTACGCTATCATTATCCATGGGTAACTTTCGTTGTGCTCTAAGCCGTCTGCCGAAAGACAATTGAATAAACAACATCTGTAACTTCTACGGTAAATATATCAAAATTGTCGACAAAAATATGGGTAACATTAGAAATTAATTACGTTATTTAAAAATATGGGTAAAAAGATTGAATAAAAAATTGATAAGCCATATGTCAAGAATGGAGGATGATCCTTTCTTGATTTAATAAAGGATTAAAAATATGTAGAAGATTAGAAAGATGCAACATCGCACGCTATCGTTGAATAAAAAAATTAAAAAGATTGAATAAAAATTTATTACCTTTCATTGGTTTAGGATGATGCACTTGATTTTGTCCGATGCAGAAGAACGGAGGATTTAGGGATAGCTTAAAGCGTCTAAATATGTAGTGTTGGTTTAGGAGTAGAAGAATGAAACTAGCGTGCGACTGTAGGTAAGTTAATTTATTAATAAATTTTAATTAAAAGTGATGTAATTAATGTGGGAGCCGTGTTTAAAGTGGAGTACGTGCTCAATAAAGAGCATGTCACATGCTCCTTAAAATTTTCGAGTATAACATCGATCAAAATCAAATCCACTAGCGATGTAATAAGTTCAAAATTAATTGATAAATTATCACTATCAAATATTATTGATAATATGTTCATCTTTTCATTCAAATTTTGATACATTTAATCATTCTTGGTATGCAAATTGATATTTCTTTATGATCTTGATCAAAGAATTGCCTCATAGGTTTCGAAATAAATATGATATTTATCAATACCATATATTAAAAAATCTTAATATTCCTAATACTTCTCTGATATGGGTTGAAAACACATTGGTATTAATTTGAATTCTTAATTTTTTTTAGTTCTGCATACGTTTTTTATTTATTTTCTTCAATGCTGATAATATTCACAAACATCTCAATAATGAAGCGTGGATATCTTTTTTTTTCATATGAAATTGAAGAACAAAAATACTGAAATCTTCACACATTGACTTCTGTTAAAGAAGAAAACGTGTTTTAGGCTTTTAGCATACAAGAGTTTGATGGTTTCTTATTATGGTCATAGGTTTGAATGTTTTAGCATGCGCGTCCGGCGTCTCCTTCTTTGGTCTTCCAATGTTATAGACTTGGTCTTAAGTATCTCTTACAATAAGTGTCAAGTGTGTATGAGTCTTTAATTTTTTGTCAATTAAGAAAGTCAATTTATGCTTCAAAATATTGACCAAATACTTTTAAGGGATTATTCCCTAAATAGGACTAAACAAATCATTAATTGCTAGAATAGGAGTAATATTTAATATTTTCCCAAAAAGGAGCTATTTTTTGGACTTGGACATAAATACCCTGAACTTTGTCAAAACAGGACACCGGACCTCCACCGGTCGCCAGCTGCCGGTCGTTGGCCGCCGGTCACCGGTCAACGGTCGCCGGAGAATGACCGCCACTACACATCTGGTTGCTGCCAGTTCAGATCCGGCCATCGTTGTCGCATATCTGGCCACCACCACCGTAGATCTAGCTGCCTCTGTCGTAAATACAATCGATGCCGTAGATCCGGCCGAGGCGGATCAAGCCTCCCCCAATGCGGTTCTCGCAATCCTTGTCACTGATGCCAACAATATTATACGAATGCCAATATGAATAAAAATTGCCATATTAATGGCATTTTCAAAAGAAAAATGTCATCTTTGAAGAGTTAAAATGCCAATTTAATGGCATTTTTGAAGAGTTAAAAGGCCATTTTAATGGCATTTTTTAAATAAAATTTGGCATTTTTAAAAAAATCAAATGAAATGAAGATGTGCATCAAGTATACCATCTTCGATTGCATCTGAAGTTTCGAAGAGAGGGAAAGAGAGAAACGGAATAGAGAGGAGGTATTGAGGAAGATGAAGAAGAACCAAGAGGCAGAAAGAACAACGTGCCTAAATTACAAACAGATCTGAACTTAAGGACGCCGCCGGCCGTTGCTCAATGCTCGCCGCCGCTCCTTCACCTTCACCGCTCGCCACTCGCTGCCACTCATCACCGCAGCTTCGCCGATCTCTGTCGCCACTGCTGCTCGTTGCCTCTGTTCGTCACATTGAAGTGCTCCCTGAGGCTGAGTTGCGCAGGTACGATAGATAACAAAGAGGTGCATAGGTGTGAGTAGAAATAAGGAAGAGTGTGCGATAAGAATTAAATGGAGGGGTAAATGAGTACAATAGTCCTACTTAGGGAATAGAAATATACCTACTCCCATTTAGGAATTTAAGCAATGATTTAATCCTATTTAGGGCAAAAAACTCATACTTTTAATTCCGAAATAATTACATATTTCATATTTATGACTAAAACAAATGTTATATACAAAAAGGTGACTTCTTAAGTGTATTGAATTCTTAAGGTAATTACTATGTAATAACTTAGCCATAGTAACTTATGTTCCATTATTACACTTAAATGACCATAACATTATGCTCATAAATTTTGATAATATTTTTGAAAATAAGTTTCATTATAATATTTTTGAAAATCTCTCTTTCATTTCATTCTTTATTGTTATATTGTACTGACACCAATAACTCTTAAAAACTCTAGCGCAATTTCTAACCAAGGCTCTGGATAGAGAATTGTTGGAGAAGTTGTCACGAGGAATGGGACTAAAGCTCGTGAATTGAAAAGTTTTATAGTGGATATCCAACCTAGTTGGTCCTAGGTTCAAAAGGGACAACTAAACTATAGAGCGAAGGATGGTCACTATGGGGGTCCCGGACTTCTACTCACTCCTCGTTAAAAACAGTGACTCCCGCATGAGGTTAGCAAAAACGTTTGCTTTAATGATTCTAAAATGTTGATCTACTCGATAACATTGGAAGAGTATGCGGGATACTCGTGAAAGAATCACCTATGTGAGAGAGAAGAGGGTCGCTTCAAAGGAGAACTGTAAAGGCTCGGTTCTTTAGAAACTCTTGCAGAACCAGGACGATGACATATGGACAAAACGGGCACACCCATGAGAACGGGACAAAGTTGGAAGGTTCTTGTGTAAAGATAAGTCAATGTTTACATGACGACAATATAGTTCAAGGACATCGAGTCTACTAGACAGCCAGTAAATAAATGTGTCTTTACAGCGGAAGGTTCAAAGGATAAAACCTACCTCTCCGTATGCAAGGATCATCCGGTGAACACAATGTGTCCTCCTATCTTCGTGTCTTTTTAAGTCTCGAAAATCAATTTTCATTCATGTGGGAGATTGTTGGAAAAATGTGTTAAAAATTGCATTAAATGATCATTTTGGTGCAATTATTTGAGTGGGGTCCACTTCCGATTTGGGTCGGATCAAAGTGGTTTCGGATTGTCCTTGTTAAGAGCTACAATTCGATATATGATACGCTCAAAACGGATAACGGGTGAATGAGAAATTGATTCTCGAAGTTCACTCGTTGAAATGGAAAAACTGAGAAAATGATGGGTTTCTAGTGTGTTTTATACCACACCGGAAAATTCAAGGGATTTTGACCCCTTGATAAAGATAAGTCTCTTTAAAGGAGTTAAGATTCCTAAAGGTAAAGGCTCTCTCTTACGCGCAGGGGGGGTTCTGATCAAATCCCAAAACGGAGAAGAAAAATCGTGACTCGTGTGCGCGGGCAATCTGCGGACACGAATGTCATCCAAAAATCTTCCATTCAAAGATACAATTTATTTTTGGTTTCTTCTCGTTTCTCTCCGGACCAGAAGAGGGTTCTGTTCTCAACAGAACTGCTCCGAAGAAAAACCGTGACTCGTGTGCGCGGGCGACCTGCGGACACGAATGTCGTCCGAAAATCTATCATTCAAAGATACAATTTATTTTTGGTTTCTTCTCGTTTCTCTCCGGACCAGAAGAGGGTTCTGTTCTCAACAGAACTGCTCCGCATCAGAGACGCTCGAGGTCTTCTGTTCATAACAGAGAGACGTTTGAGGTCTTCTGTTCGCAACAGAGACGCTCGAGGTCTTCTGTTCGCAACAAAGACGCTCGAGGTCTTCTGGTCGCAACAGAGACGCTCGAGGTCTTCTGGTCCGTTACAGCAATAAATGCCCAACGTTCTTGTCTTTTAATGCTGCGTTAAATGGAAAGTTTATGGACGATTCAATGCCCAACAGACTGGTCATTGATGTCCAACGTTCAGGTCCATTAACACTACATTTTACACACAACAAATCCTCCTATAAATAACTGGCAGGTGGTTTGCAACAACACAACACAATACATTCCTCACATATTTTTGAGCTCTAAAACACTTCCAGCTACTCCGAAAATTTCTGAGTGTTCTGCCTTTGTTCACGTTCGCCGTAACTCTCGTTTATGTTCCGCCTTTGTTTTATGATTACACATTTCAGGCTTTTCAGCACTTCAAATTAAGATTTGGTGATTTGTCCTAAAACTTCCACGCTGAACGAGCCAGTTACCGAGTAGGTCGTCGACCTACTTAAAAACTGAAAGAAAGTACAGTTTCAGGATTCCATCCGAGGAGAAGAAGAAAGAGCAGCATAAGATGGGCTTGGCCTCTCTATCTTCTTTCTCCTTAGTTTCTTCGTCTCCTGCTACTCAATCAAAACTTCATCTTCCGCAACATCCGTTGCCAAACAAGCCTCTTCCTTCCTTGAATCGTCACTTCCGGAGATTGACATTGAGATGCAGATGTAGTACGGCTCCCGGCGGCACTGGTCCTGGTAATTCATTTTCTCTTCTCTAGGTTTTCTCGATTCTCATAATCTGTGGTTTCAGTTACTGGCGTTAATCCGCAGATCTTTAAGAAACTTACGTTGTTAGAATAACTCAAAAAGATTAAGCTTGAATGATCGATGGAGTTCGCAGGTGAGGCTGAGAGTAAAACAATTCTTGATGCTTTCTTCTTGGGGAGAGCTATAGGGGAAGTTCTTAGCGAGCGGTTAGAGTCTACATTGGGGGAGGTTATAAGTACAATCGGGAGATTGCAAGCTGAGCAACAAAAGCAAGTGCAGGATTTCGAGGTACTTTTATTTTATGTACTGTAAAGCATGAACTGATGATAGTAGTATATTGAAGTTATGTAAAGCCATATGGATGTATTAATAGAAATTAGTTCAAATAAGACTAAAACTATGGCAAAAACCTAAAATAAGACTTGCTATGTTTTTATTTCAAAATAGGACCATATGAGTCCTATCGGAAACATAACTATTTTTGCATTCCATTCTTACCCTTCCATTAAATATGAATTAAAAATAGTCAAAAGCCATAATTAAATGTTTAATTCATAATAAATTCGAAAAAAATTCAAAAATTCGTAGAAATATAATTAAAAAATTTATAAAATTTTTATAAAATAAAATATTCAATTTTTTTTTAAAATAATTTTATTTTTTAAAAATTAATAAAAAATAGTAAAACTCCGTAAAAAAAATTCAAAAAAATATGGATGCCTTTCCCACCGCCTGTACTACCTCCGGCCGATGAAAAAAATGTCATTTTCCCAGAAAAATGCCTTTTTTTCTGAAAATGCCAAAAAAGTGGCATATTTCTCTTTTCGAATGCCAACATTTTCATTTTTTTCTGCCATAAATATGGCATTCGTAATGAACTTGACATTTTTTTCCCCTGGTGACTGGAGGTGGTGGTGCTGAGGCGGAAGGCGGCGGCGATTTATTTTTGAGTTTTTATTTTGTTTTTTAATTAATTTTTTTTTAATTTTTTTAATTTTTTGAAAAAAAAAATTAATTAAATTTTTAATATCGAAATGTTTTTCTTAATATTTTAGTATTTTTTACGAATTTTTATTATTTTTTATTATTTTATTAGGAATTAAATCATTTTAATAGCTATAAGGGTATAATTGTCCAAGAGACACATAATTAGTCCTATGCAAACATAGTTTATTTTTTGGTCCTATTTGTGAAAAGTGAATGACTTTTAGTCCTATTTTGATAATTAACTCATGTATTAAAATGGCAGCTATCCAGACTTTAGCCAAGGGTGGAGACAGTGGCGGCTGGCGGGGCCTCGGTCCCCCAAGAGAAAATGTGTGTGTGTTGTGTGTGTTTGTGTGTGTGTATTTATATGTACGAATATTAATAAGCAGTAAAAAATATAGTGAAAATTTAAGCTTTGACCCCCCAATATAAATTCCTTAAGCCCCAGCCTCCCTAATCTGCCACCCTAATCTGCCACTGTCAGTAGTCCTTAATGGATGAAATACAACAAACTTTGCTATGTAAATACATTGTAAGAGTAACATTTTATTGCTGGAAACAAATCAAGATACTCAAGGTGGGTTAGGTGCAGTGGATTAAGATTTGAATCACTAGAGTGTTGTAACATCGTCAGTTCATCACTGGTGTTAATATATAACTATGTAGGGTTGGTGAACTTGTGATTAGTCCTGCCTGGCAATGATATCTGAATGAAAGTTGAGGTGTTGTGAGAATATTTCAAGTAACCCTGTCATTCTGTCGATATGAAGATTTGTTTCCATTCCAAAGTGTTCTGCGAAATATGTGACTATATATGGGCACAACCTAGTATGCGTGTCAAATTTTTCTCTTGTGTGTTTGTGCTTTTGATTCACAGGGAATTGCCGTTTTCTGCAAAGTATTCTGATTCAGCATATGTATATAAGAATGCACGTTGTAAATTAACTGTTGCTAGTTAAATTCACACACACGTATTTTGATAAAAATTGATTCAATCCTTCCTAATCTCACATATCTAGTGACCAATAGTATAATTTCTCCAAATATGTAAATCCAGGACTGCATATTACTCTAAAAGGCTCAATTGGAGATGAACCAACAGCAAAAAGTAACTCTAACAGTGACGATATTATTATTCTGCAGATAATAGATCTGCAGAATTCAGGCTGAGTTTGATTTCATTATTATTCTTTTTTAAATATAGAACTTACATGGGCAGGGTGAAAGTGGGTTAAGAGGCTTCTATGATGGATATAAGGCTGACTGATGTATTTAGATTCCAAGTCTTCTGTAATACTCTTCGATGGAATGGGCTAAAGTCTAGATGACCGCCACCTTTGAATTTCCAACTCCCAACCTAAAATGCTTAAATGTACATTAGTACATATTAACGAACAAATTCCCAAAAAAAAAATTGCAGCACAGAGTTCTTCAAATTTATGCACTCTCATTGTCTGCTAAGGGATTTTATATATCCATGACAATAAACTACAGGCTGTGAAAAAGCTATTGTAACTTATCAGACATTGATGTTGTAGGGTGGTAAAGTATATCATGATGCATGAGTCATTGCAATGCTCCATCTCCCAATATTGTATGAAACCTTGTTCAATAGAATAATAGTGTATGAGCATCACATCATCCCTTATTCCCTTCTTGAATGCTTTGCTAAGAAATACATGCTCTGACAGAATTTAATGCAAAAATGCAGGAGGAGGTTTTGGATAGGGCTAAAAAGGCCAAGGAAAAAGCAGCACGTGAAACATGGGAAGCACAAGGTCTTGTTCCAAAGCCAGCCACACCAAATAGTGATGTTAATGCTGCTGGACACCCAAGTCCACTTAATTCAGTAGTGTCAGCATATCCCAACTCAAATGCCCAGGACTTCAATGGGGAATCTGATTCTCCCGACGAAGATACTCCGTTTGGCTTATCCAATGAGGGCTAACAATCGTTTCTCTTCTTTACTACGTCTTCAAAGATTAAACATGGTGCTCATCTATAGTTCATATTTGTGGCCTCTGTTGGAAAAACAGCATTAGAATTTGCGACCTCATTTTATTTTTCAAAACTTTCAAACGTCTCTTTAGATCCTTATTTTTGGGTTAATTTCATGAGACCATTACAGAAAAAATTGTTTTCCATACAGTGCCTGTAGTACTGAAGTGGCCTCGGCTGCCTGGCTGGCACACCCTAGACAACACTCGTAAAGTACCTATTTTAAAAGAATAATATTTCATTTGTTTTATTTGCCATATTGTTTATTTATGTGTTTCCAAGACGATGACATCTTCAAGAATGAACAAATATACTCAACAACTATACATCTGAGAACGAGAACATGTGAACTTTTTTCTGGAAGAATTAAAACCTATAACAGCCGACGGCCGCACACCTTTTCCCTATGCCATTTTACTTTCCAGGATTTGGAGCAACATCAAGACTTTGCTTGGCATCCCAAGGGACATGCAGTGAAGTGGGAATGTGGGATTATTAAGAAGTCAAACACAGGGGAATGCCATTCTGAAACTACTATATTTTTCTTCGGAGCATTTTTCATATTCATCCAAAAACAAATATAAAAACACATAATTTCAAATAAAGAACAAATATAGGGACATTCATGTATTTATTTATTTGTCACACCGTATATCATTTATGTATTTCTTATAGATGACACGGTCTATCACTCTGTCAACTCATCCTTCATCCATGTTTTTAAAAATTTGTCTATAATTTCAGGTCAGGTACTTCAATCATCCATGAAATGTGAATACAATTGCTAGCCCCAACTACATATAGATTCCCAATAGTCTGAAACAGAAACATTTGATCGATTTAATTAAGGGAAAACTGTCAATTACACCCTCGTACTATGGGCGAATCCTCAATTGAGTCCTCCTACTTCGAAAACCTTCAATTGAATCCGCCAAGTCTCCAAAATCAATCAATTAGGTCTACATTACCGGTTGGTTCCCGGTTTGCCGGTTGCTTGCCTTCCTGGCGCTGACGTGGACTTTGACCAACCGGTTATATATTGGATTGACCGCCTACGTGGCACATGCAGTTGGCATTTTTTTATTTACTCTTTTCTATTTTTTCTTTTCCTTTTTCTTTTGGTATTTCCTTTGCATCTGCCTGCATCCGCATCTCCCTGCGCGTCTGCAACTGCTGATTCATGAAGGTGGTGGTGGTGGCGGCTAACTGGCTATGGAGGCCGGTGCGATTGGAGCCTTGGAGGTCGTTTCAATGGAAGAAGCGGAGGTGGAAGCCGGAAGCGGTGGTACGGTGGTAAGGACGGCGGAGGTGGTGGCTATGGAAGCCGACGCAATTGGAGGTTGTTTCAATGGAGTAGGCGAAGGGGAAGCCACACAGGTGGTGGCCGGAGGCGGTGTGGTGTGTATGGCGGTTGAGGCCGGACTTTGGAGACGTGGCTATGGAGGCTGGGCGGCAGAGTTGGTGGCTAGAGAGGCCGGAGCAGCGGAATCCGTTCCAGTGGAATCGACGGAGGCAACAAAAATGGAAGAAAGTAACCGGATTTCTGGTGGAGACAAGAAAGGAAGAAGAGAAGAAGGGGGAGCAGGATATTGGGAGAGCAGAAGAGGAACCGGCCAGGAAGAACGAAAGAAAGAGAAAAGAGAAGAGGAAGAGAAAAAGAAAAAAGAAAAGAGAAGAAAAAAATTAAAAAAAATCAAAAAACAGTAAAAAACCTAGTAAAAAATCAATTGAAGCCTTGAAGGCAAGCAACCGGCAAACCGGGAACCAACCGGTAATGTAGACCTAATTGATTGATTTTGGAGACTTGGCGGATTCAATTGAAGGTTTTCGAAGTAGGAGGACTCAATTGAGGATTCGCCCATAGTACGAGGGTGTAATTGACAATTTTCCCTTTAATTAAACAAAACAGTTTGACAAGTAATGAAACAACATTTGGATTTTTATGCCGGAGGTGATAATGTGATATTGTAGAAAGTGATCGTCAGTGAACCAACTAATATTAACCCCAAGTAGGGATGGACTCGGGCCGGGTGGCCCGACCCGGAACCGGCCCGGGACCGGTACTGTTCCGGCCCGGCCCGACCCGGTGGCCCGGTCAGTGACCGGTCCGGGTAGGCCCGGCCCGTGGGTTTTCCGGTCCGGGCTCGGGTCACCCAAAACAAGGCCCGACCCGGCCGGGCCCAGGCCCGGTTCGGGCCAAACAATTTTTTTTTTTGCAATTTTTTTTAAATTTTCGGGTTGGGCTGGGTATTTTGGGCCATTTGGGGTGGTTTGGGGGTGGGGGGGGTTAATTAGGAAGAGGAAAACAAAAAAAAAAATATAATGGGCCCGGACCGGCCCAGACCCGGACCGGACCCGGTGGTTACCCGGGCCGGTCCCGGGTCCACCATTTCTGACCCGCCGGCCCGCCCGGGCCTAGGCCCGGCCCGGACCCGGCCCGGACCCGAATCCATCCCTAACCCCAAGAAGTGGTTCCAAACTCTACCCTGACCTTGAGAACACCCTTTGCTGAGAAATTAGAATGTACAGTATACTTGAAGAGGTAATTATGTATTTGTGTGTAGTGTCCCAAATCCCAATATCCAATGAGCAATCCAGCATTCTTCAAATCCAAAAATAATTACTCATATTCAAATGAAAATTGTATAAATTGAAAACGAAGTGCAAAAAATACAAGAATGAAATGAGTATTTTTCAGCATATTGTGCCCTCTTTAGTGGCAATTACAAGGTAAAGAACTAAAGACACAAGATCTAACCAAAACTTCACTACACAGAAAAGGTTCACCAATTGGAATAAATAAAACACTCCATATCTATTGCATTGTGATTCCATTCTTGCTCATATCTTTGAAATATAGTTTACCCTGCAAATTCTACACTATTCATTCTCCAACATAACTCCTGAAGGTAGCTCAAATCGGTTTTTATTACCACCTGTATCACCAGTAACGGCATTCTCACTAACATCCATGGCGGAGTTGTGTTTGACATAATCCACCTTGAAATCATAATCTTCATCTTCCATTGCCGAGGAATCCTTATCCTTTTTCTTCCTTCTCTTCTCAGCTTTTCTCATTTTGGTATTCAAGATACCCTCATCGGTGTATAACTTCTCATTTTGCTTGCTACTGCCGCTTTTGCCACCTCCATCCTCTTCTCCTGAATCCATGGGTTCATCATCTCCCTTTTGGTCTTTTATATCTATACTTTCAGGTTGTTGTGGATTGTCCTGTCATGAGATCAAACAACATCTGGTCAACACCACACAATACTCCCTTCATCCCAACAGATATGGCATATTGACTGTTCTTGTTAAATGATGGTTAAATAATACGTAGTATTATTTAACATGAAATTTTTTAAAATATAAAGATCATGAAAATGATCTTTGTTAAATGTACTTTCATATGACTTAATTTCCTATGTAATGATCAATTGTTTAATTATATGAATTAGATGCAAATATGCATTTCTTTCTTTACATTCCTGTGTAATGATCAATAGATAAAGTTAATTATATACTTGACAAGGTGCAATAAACATGCACATTAACATGCACATTATAGAGCACGACTGACATCAAGAAACATATTTAAATAAAAATAAATGAGGAAATGTGCAAACATATTTGAACTTCTTAAAGCTGCAAAAGTACCCCTCATGTTTCTATAAGGGAGCGAATTTAGCCTTATTGACTTTAAATAAATAATATAAATTTTAAAAAGCACCAAAGAAATTTTAAATTTGAAATTGAAAAAAAAAACTTGTGTCCAATCCCCCTTTTGTTATTTTTATATCACAACTTAATATTGTTAGTATAAAAAAATGTTTCATAACTTTACTACATATTTATGATTCTTTCGGGAAAGTTTTAAATATGTGTTGCAATGTAACAAAATCATTATTTTTGGTATTCTTTGCACTATAAAATTACATATCTTGTATGATGATAAATAGTCCAAGATTACAAAATAGTGAAATCATATTTATTAAGTTTAAACAAAACCAAAGAATGTTATTTCAAAAAATGTAAAATGTGTTTGAAAATTCACAACAAGACTAAAATCACTATTTAAGAATTTGAAGTGCTTCAGTTACAAGGGAAAATAATAACTTTGCAATTTAAAATTAGATAGTTAACAAATTAACATAAAAAAATCTTTATTTTTAAATCTTTATTTTTTTTTCAATTTCGAATTTTAAATCTACAATTTGTTTTTATTTCTTTAAATATATCTTATTTATTTATAATCAATAAGGGTAAATTTGCTACTTTATAGGAACATTAGGGGTATTTTTGCACCTTTTCAAAGTTCAGCGGTATATCTGCACCTCCACATATACTTCAGGGGTATATTTGCATTTTCTCTAAAAACAAATCTATCTATTTAAAATAACATAGATTTCTATCAGAAGAAAGAGATTTCTATGTATTTATTCATCTTACAGGGACTTATATTAGTTGTTTATCAAATGGAGAGACGAAACAAAAGAGGCAACTAATTAAGATCAGACAAGGAAACACAGATACTCTCACAACAAACAGTGTATGAGAAGCTTGTTTTTACCTCAAGCATGCTCTCATCAAAGTTAACCGGGCAGTTGGATGGGACCTCAACTGGGTGGAACTCATTCACAGACTTGAGGCTGCCAATGAAAGAAGATTCACTGCCATAAACTTCATCTACGTTGAATTCTTTCCCCAATTCTGATACAATCCTAATTTCTGAATGCTCTACATCATTCCTCACAGGGGGCATTGTATAATACGGAATCTTACCTGAAATATGTCAAAACTGTCATATAACAACATAAAAAACAATATACATAGAAGACGCACATATACACATATATAGAAGGATGATCAAGTCAGTCCAAAACAAAGCTCATTACTGATAGAATTCCATCGCCACCACTTGGATTAGGTCATTACTCTCTCAATATGTGAATGTGTGTGAGACACACACAGAAAACAATGACCAAGTCAGGCTGGACTAGCAGAACTCTGTCAGGCCAAGTGACAGAACTCCGTCAGCAACTCCGGCCAAAACTATAGTTATTACTGACAAAATCCTGTCACCACCACAAGATCAGATCATTACACTCTCTGTATGTATGTGAGAGAAGAAGAAAGAGCGAGAGAGTTTTCTAAACCGATATGTTCTCCAATCTTTTAACAACTACTCCCTGAGAAAACAAATCCCACAGCCAACAACACATACCAACATTCCAGTCGTGTAGAACTATCCTTGCTGCTGCATCAATGTCAACAATGCCACCCTTTTTAAGTCTACCCCTTATAGTGGCAACCTTATGGAGAAAATCATCCGCTGTTTCAAAGATGGGAATCTTGTATAATGTTACCAAGGTTTTAGCAGGACAACGTTTGAGAATCTCCTTCACTGCAAAACCACATAACAAAGAGCAATTGCATCAATTTATTGACAAATGTAATATTGATTCTTTCTGCATAAATGGAAAATCCACAACCAAATACCTGGACCGATCGGGTCTTCTAACTTTTCTATTCTCTTGCAATTGCGTAGAGCAATAGATGCATCATTCTCAGCAGATCTAAGCATAACAACACCAGGGCAGTCAAGAAGCTTAACATTCTTGTCTAAATGGACTTCTTGCATGGATCTTGTTAAACCTGGCGTAGAGCCAACATTGACAACATGTGACCTCTTCAAGCTATTAATCAAACTACTTTTTCCAACATTCGGCAAACCAATAATCCCCACAGTAATAGATTTTTTGATCTGCAGCAAGAACAAAACATTACTAACTACAGCACTTAACTCGAATTACTTGAGGTAACAACACAGAATGAAAAAGATAAAAAAACACCCACAGTACTCCGACTTGAACCATCCTAACAAATGAAATAAATAAAAGTTCTAAATTTCAACAGGAAAATATGGAGAAATCAAGTGTTTCTGCACTTAGTTACTTCATGGCTTCTTGAGTAATTTTTCAGCAAACTTAATAGTGTTTCTGCACCAAGGCAATCACTTGTCTGCAACTGATTGGCAGTCTTTTTAGCTTTTGAGGATTTCCAACTCAAGTTTGACTTTTGCTCTTGAGTGTTACACTTGAAAGCAACAGCTGGGAATTCCTCCCGGAGATATTTGAGCCACTTTTCAACAGCTTCCCTAGGGACTAGATCTGAGAAGGAAGCAGCATATACTCTAGTTGTTAAAAATAGGAAAGGAAATTACATTAACCCAACACAAGGCTATGCTAAGTCTATATAGAGACTAAACATTATATTCAACTAACGTTTCAATCTGAACTGTTGATAGTAAAACATAGCAAGTCCATTCTATTTAAGTAAATCATAACTCCAATGTCTAAACCTAAAATATAGTGAGAAAGGAATGACAAGTGAATGGTGATCAGGTCCCCACTTTGGAGTAACTAACCAACCCCCTCAAAAAGGTATATGCATTCCCCTCCATCATACCCATTCTCTTAAACTTACCTAGCACTCCATCAGTATAGATAAGAGAAATTCAATCTAAGAAATTTTTGTTTCTAGTTTTAATAACGGCATGAAATTATTGTTCAGCTAAGTAATCAGCAAAGCAATGTAAATACAGCTTGAACCACTAAAATTCCTTGATGGTCTGAAATTTTAAAAAATATAACATGTGAACTGTATAATTAGAAAACAAGAAGAGGTAAAATGAGCCAGAGACAGTTAGAAGGAAAAAACATACCAATTTTATTAAGGAGCAATACAAGACGTTTGTCAGGCCCTGATCTCATAACCATGTTTTCCATGTCAATGCATCGGGTACCAAGTGGATCTCTGGCATCAAGGACTTCCAATATAACATCAGAAGCTTCAATAACTCTGACTAATTCCTTGTAGAAGGCCCGATCAGAGTTATCTGCATGATTGCAATGAAAAAATAAAAACACTAAATATGAAGTGGCAAAAAAACAACATCTTTGAGCACAAACCCACACGAATGTGAAGTGTAGAAAGCTTTCTAGCATACCAAGTTTTTTACCAACGGCTACAAGACCATCACCAATAGTTTCGGCGACAAACTTCTGCTCTTTTGTAGAAGCCATGTCTGCAAGTTTCGACAAGTCGTCATCCTCAAGAAGACCCAATTTTCGCTTCTTAGCCTGATAAAATATTAAAAAGGAATGCCTATAAGGTGACTAATAGAAAGGGGTGAACAAAGAATGGAAGAAAAATGTATCTTACACGGGAAGGAGGAACTTAGAAAATAAAACAACTAATCTATTCAGGCACTGCTTGAGAAATCTTTGAGATTCAAGAGTATCAAGCAAGTAGCATTTTTCCAGAAGAGTGAGAAACAATGCAGTCTACTTAAGAAACTAATAAAAAACAGTGATTTTTGTTTTTCATTCCTTGCATATTGAAGTTGTAAGAAAGAATATATATCCAACAAAGTACTCTGCGAGCGAGTACATCAGAAGCAGTGGCTTGATCCTCAGTATATTTTTTAAATATAAAGGGGCTAATTTTGCCTTTGTGGATGACTAGTCATTGTTGTCGTTTCTAGTCTATTTTTGTAAATATAATCCAACTGTGCTCCATTGGATTGCTTTTAGTCCTCAATGTTAAACTTTTTCGATTAAATTTCTTATCTGTTTATCAATAATCCACTAATGTAAGATGACATAGACCAGGGGTGTTAGGTCAAAGGATAAAAATTGTAATTTTATAAAGATTTTCAAGCAAAGAGTGGTTTTATTGCTTCCATTGGCATGTCATACAAGAATAGATATCTCTCAACATTGATCAATTCCTACGTTTTAACATAGCACAAGTAAAGCTAGCTAGTTGGTCCTAGTTAAGCTTCAATGCTTTTTAAAGTTTGATTCTTGTATAACGTAGAGAATAAAATCAAGCATTTCAATGTTGTAAATAGTAAAAATAGTACCCTCTCTTTGCGGGCAGCTTTCTTCAGCTCCAGTTCCTCGAGGGCTCTATTACGACGATCTTCTAGAGCCTTGAGCTCTTGTTCCTTGAAGGGCCAGTCGTTGGGGATGCCGGGGTCCTTCTCAACCTTGGACTTGCGGTGGAGGCCCGCCTTCTTCGCCTCCTTAGCCTTTTTCTTGTGGTGCTCCTTCACCTTCCGTATAACCTTGTACTTGTTCTTCAGGGATACCCTCTTGCTCTTACTCTCTGCATAGCAGGTACCAATCCCAAAAAAATATTAACTCAAAGCACAATTCCATTGAAGAAGGTAGATTAAATCGAAATTAAAGATAAAAGGGTAGAGACAGCATACTCTTGCTTTTCTTCACCATCTTCAGAGAGTTGAACTGCCCAACAACGTATAGAAGGGTTTAGGGTGTAAACCCCTGGGGAGCAGCTCGATCAACGAGCGATGACGGAAGCCAATAACCGTTAGGGTTTATGTAATATTATACGGAGAATTATTCTAGATGATAGAAGCCAGGAATCAGTTGAAGATGGACCAGACTGAAATGTGAAGGCTATGGATAACTTGTCGGCCCATTAGATTCTATCTTTAGGCCTGCAACTTTATAAATAAGAACCTGTTTGGAGATCTTGTTTTTCAGCTTATTAGGTTTATCAGTTAATTTTTTCATCAAACACATAATTTTTTATTTGTGCGCTAGATTTTGTAATAATAAGAAAAAATAAAGTTAAAATTATTTTTAATACAAGAATGACTATTTTTCATATATTTTTATTTTATTTTATTAATAAAAAATATTTTAAATTTCTTTCACAAATCAGTAGAATCAGTCAATTCAAGCACTTCCGTCACAACTTCATAAATTTCGGCAGAATCCGCCGATTCAGCCAATTTCAGTGTTATGAAACGGGATCTAAATAAGTTATAAATAAATGTGGTAATTACTCACATCGTCAACTTTGTGAACTGTATATCATTTAGAGAATTCTTTAAATAGGATCAAAACAATGATAAAATTCATAATTAAGAATATCAATTTTTTATTCTCAATAAGACTAAATAAGTTTTATTTGAGGAATAAATTATACTTAGTGTTATGAAATATAATGAAAAAAGCAGAATATAAGAAAGGATATAATATATTAAGTATGCTTTTAAGAGAGGTGTTCTTAGTAGTGTCTTAGTTACAATGAAGAAGACTCTTATTTGTGGAAGAAAGTGTGAACTCAATGAGAATAGTAGATGATTATGAGCCACACCATTATCACATTGAAATCATAATTATGATTTCCTAATTAGTTTTATAACGGTGATAATAATTCGTAATCATAAATAGTTAGAAGATGACGAATTAAATTATCTTTTAACACTTCATGTTGAATGATCATCTTCTAGTTATTCAAGGGTACTAGTCGCCTCGTTAATACCCTTCCTTGATTTAACATATATCTCGAAGACGACACATCCCAATTTTATGGACAAGTTCTTCAATTTTTTTCGAGGGCAATAATTTTGTGAATAAATTAGCAGAATTGTTGCAGGACTTGATTAGTTTAACATCAATTGTTCCTTCTTTCTCTAGATGACATGTGGAGAAAAATTTTGGTGTTAGATGTTTTGTTCTATCCATATTGATGTAACCTCCTTTTATCTTTCATAACAAAGAAAGTAAACAGACAGTATACATTCAGCATTTGTTCAGACTTCTCACTCAGCACACTTAGTAAACAGCTTGTTATCTCAGTGTAACTTAATCCAGACAGACGGCTTAATGCAGACAGACATCTTAATCCATTCAGGACTTAATGAAAAAAAGGTAAATGACCCCTAAGTCTTTTCAGCCTATAAAGCCTATTCAGTCATTGCATCCATTACCAAATAGGCTCGTAAAAAAATACACTTAACTTGTGATTTATTCTAATGCGGAAGACACACAAGTGCATTGATACAAATCTAACCTTTAAACGATCCCCACTATGAACGAATGATTATGGAGTTCGTATACCATGCAACCGTCCCACGGTGCGCATGGTATACCATGCCAAATTGCAGTGGGCTTTGTTATTTTTTATTTCTCCTTTTCTTATAAATGTTAATAATTTTTTTTATTTTTGATCCGATTTTTATAAAATTTATATCAAAATTTTTTATTTTTCATGATCTTTCAAACGAGACCAATATTGCATATGTAATTTTAACATATTAACATTTGCGTGTAAAAATATGTAACTTTACGTGTTAAAATATGTAACTCATGTTCAGTCAGGCCAAATGCAACTCGTGTGTATAAATATGTAACTCTACGTGTAAAAATATGTAACTTTACGTATAAAAAATATGTACCTCGCATTCAGACAGGTCAAATGCAACTCGTGTGTATAAATATGTAACTCGCGTGTATAAATATGTAACTTTAAGTGTAAAAATATGTAACTTGACGTGTAAATATATGTAACTCGCGTTCAGGCAGGTCAAATGCAACTCATGTGTATATATATGTAACTCGTGTGTAGAAATATGTAACTTTACATATAAAAATATGTAACTTCACATATAAAAATATGTAACTCACATGTATAAATACCTAATACAATAAATTTTTTATATACACAATTTTAAGATAAATTGTGATTTATACAATTATTTTTCTGTATTAACTTTAGTTCGGTTTTTCTTACAATCCAATAATCATTTATATAATAGTTCCATAATTTGATATAAATTTTATAAAAAAATCGGATATAAAATAAAAAAGTTATTACAATTTTTAACAATAAAAGGAATAAAAAATAATGGAACCGGGCCACAATACTCCGTCATTTTGCAACCGGGCCACAATACTCCGTCGTTTTGCAACCGGGCGCACCATCCTCACGGTGCGCCGGTTGCACGGTATAATCTGCGATGATTATGGTGTACAGACAAAATTCTACCATTTACTTAAGGATTAGATTCACCTGCACATTTGATAGTGTTTACATAATACATAAACTTTGGTACATTTTAGTTTGTAATTGGTAAAATCTGAGATAATTACTCTAGATATGATTCAAACTTTTTTTTTGTCTCAATCTATGACCTAACTAGTTCTTTTATCAAAATAATATTAAAATTCACAATATTTAATTAAAATTCGTAATAAATAAATTTGGTGAGCAAATACACTCTTTGAGTTATATCTATATAATGCAATAGGAGTTTTCTCTCTAGGGTTTAGCCGCTAGAGGTCTTTTCCATTTTCGACTGCAATCGAGAACAGCGCACATAAGGTCTTCGCAATCTTCTGCGATCGTGCTTGTTGCGGGTTGGTGATTCCGTCAAAGTTCCAGCGGGAGAAAAGAAGAAGTGCTGCTCGGCGGCTGCTTTAGTCCTCGGCCTGAACAGACAGAGGGTAGGGAATGAATCCGAAGGGGCTGTTTCGATGGATGATATCGTAAATAATTAGAAGAAGATGGATATTGGCGAGGAAGACAACGAACTCAATTTTGATGATGATGAAGCCACGAAGGTTGATGCAATCGACGAAAGAAGGGAATTCCCGGTGGTCGGGGTCGTGCTTACTGACCGGAAAATCAAATTCCAGGTATTCAAAGACCTTTTGGCTTCAATTTGGCGCCCGGGAAAAGGGGTTTCCATCAAAGAAATTGGAGATAAAAGGTACATTTTTACTTTCTAACATATTGCGGATATGAATCGTGTGCTGGAGGATGGCCCTTGGTTGCTGGAAAGAGATTTACTACTCTTGAAAGCTGTTCAGCCAGATGATATACCTCATAAGATGATTTTGCGTGAGACTGAGTTCTGGGTACAAGTCCACAATGTACCATTTAAATTCATGAATCTGGGATCTGCTAGGAGAATAGGAATCTATATTGGCACTTTTATTAGTTTTGATAAGAACCGGTTTGAGGAAAAATGAGAATCTTATATGAGAATAAGGGTGTGCATGGATGTGAGAAAGCCTCTCAAGAAGGGAATTTTTTTTTTAAAAAAAGAGGGAATTGGACATTGGATAGATTTTAAATATGAAAAACTACCTAATTTTTGCTTCATGTGTGGAGTGATTGGGCATTCTGACAAATTCTGCCTCTTGAAATATGAGGAAGGTATTGTGGTGGAGAAAACTTTTGGGGTAGAACTCCAGGCTGGTGGAGGGGGGAAGATAAGTCCCACATGGACTAATAAGTGGTTAGTGAATAATGCTTCAAGCTCAGGAGATGCCAGGCTACAGCGGAAGACAGGTCTAGAGAGTGAAGGGTAGGGGCACAGGATGGACGTGAGTCCTCAGCAGAAACAAGTAACAACGTGTCAAAGAAGGGAGGGATAAGTGACATTGAGGAGGTTCCAGGGGAGGCGAAACAGAGGAGGATTTGGGAAGACCAAATAAAAGAGTAGCTGTTTGGGAGGGCATGGCACTAGATGAATCAAAAAATGGGGAGGCGGGGGGGTCAGGGTTTCTAGACCCGCCGGTGGTGCATATGGTGATTCTGCTTAAGAGGACTAGCTGCGGTGTTTATTTATTTGCGTTTTTGCATTTTTATTTCCACGCTAAGACGGATGTTGTTGGTTTTTATTTTATTTTATGCCGTAAGATTTTTGCATTAGGAGTGGATGATGAGAGATCTGCGGTAATCGTCTTTGGCTTTATTATGCCCAAGTTGGGATGAACGAGTTATATTGTTTTGTCAAAGGTGATTAACTTTGAGTCTGGTCCAAGGGCGGATGGTTACATGTGGTCCTTTTGTTATTTTAAGCCATATCTGAATGCTTTTTTATCAATCTAAGCCCTCTTCGTTCAAAACAAAGTTATATCTATATAAAACCCAAAGCTCGTACTCTTTTCTCCAACCCTAGCTTCAAGTATCTCGCCTCTAGAGATTCATCCGCCTCATGCCCCCTGCCACACGCCCTCTGCCGTTGTCGCTCCACGGCCCGCCGTCCGCTGCCATCCAGGAGCATGATCGCCGACCACCAATGCATCCAGTCGCTTGCTTGACTACCTACCCCAACCCCATGCCCGCTCGCCCCAATCACCTTCCAGACCAACGCTAACACCCTGTCGTCGTCCCTAGGCATGTGAGCTGACAACGTCCCAATTCATGTTCACCGCTTCCATCCCGAGCCATGCCCGCATCTGCCCAGCCGCTCCCCTTTGCCGTTGCGCTTACCTACCATCACCACCCAACCTCCGTCCCCATCCAGGCCCGTCGCCTTCTACTGGCACGACCGCACTCCAACTCGTCGCCTTTGCGCAGCCGTTCGCCTCCATTTTCATTCTTCTTTTTGTATGTTTGAAATTAGGGTTTGTTAAAATTAGGATTTGTGGGCATTTAACATGGACAATGAGTATGACTAGTGAACATGACAATAAATATGATTGAGTGTGAAAAGAGATTATATTAGTAGATAATGTTGTAGATGAACAATGAATGAATGTGTTGACGATGTGTGTTGTGAAGTGAAACGAAATCAATACATCGTGCCATAACGTTGGACAATGAGTATGACTAGTGAACATGACAATAAATATGATTGAGTGTGAAAAGAGATTATATCAATAGATAATGTTGTAGATGGACAATGAATGAATATGTTGACGATGTGTGTTGTGAAGTGAAACGAAATCAATACATCGCGCCATAACGTTGGCGCAAAGTGCAGTGATTATGACCACTGATGCATAATGTAGAGGAGAAACACGACGTAAAATACTAAAATTATTTAACCTATAAAAAAAGAACTATAGATAATTCTTAAAGTGGATGAGAAGAGAACAAATGTTGGCGGAAGTGCAATGATATGTTACGGGATGTGCAGTAATGTTGTGCAATAACCGCAGTATAAAGTGCAATATTTTTAATTGAATGAAAATAGTAAATCGCACATTTCTTAAATAAGAGTATCTTCATCATTAAACATTTTAATATAAACGATTGTTTTTTGCTTTTCAATTGTACAAATGTCTAACAATATAACAAATCATATTTAGGGGAAAACTCAATCTGCTATTCATATCCCAAGAAATTACCCATAATCTATTTGAGATAAATATTTGGGCCGCCTAATGAATTTGGAGGCTCCGGTTCCAAATGAGAAAATGAGGCCCTCTAAAACAAAAAAAAAGAACAAATTTTAACAATGAAATACAAATAGATTAGGCAGTTCTATGAAATACAAGAATTATGATGTTTAAAATACACAAATTAGAGAATCTAAAAGTTGTATACTTCTTACATCCCTTAAAACTTTGTCAACTTTAACCGGCATGAGGATTAATAAAGTAAAAACTGTGTGATTGAGGTTTGTGCAGAGGAGAGAGATAAACTGAAATCACAAATTCTTTTCTTAAGAGAAAAATTGACAAAGTTAGTGATGTGACATCCAAAAAGGAATTTTGACAAAATTTTAAGGGCCGGAGGCAGTGTTCTAAAAGGCGGAAAAAGGCGAGGCCTAGCTAGGCACGCCTAGGCATGAGGTGGCGGAGAAACGCCTCACATTGTAGAAAGGAGTGGAAAAGGCGGTCAACTCAAAAGTTTACCACCAAAGGCGTGAAAAGGCGAAGCCTAGGCATGCTTAGGCGTGAAAAGGTGAAAGTTTTGTATATGAAATATTTTTTGCAAATAAAAAACTGATTAAATTTAAAAATAAAAGTACTTTTATAAACATGTTATATATGGAATCTAATATGGAGTAGTAAAAAACAACAATGTATCATTTTTGTATTTGCACTTTTTATTTATTTAAAAATTATATATATTGAACAAAATAATAATTAGGCTCAATCTTGTATAATATATTTTGGACATTTATTTTCTTCTTCATATATCAGTATTTAAATAATAATCATCAATAGAAATCTAAAACGCCTTTTCACGCCTAGGCTTCATCTATTCCCGCCTAGGCTTCAAAGGCTTAGAGCTTAGCCTCGATGCCTTGCCACGCCTCACGCCTTTTAGAACACTGGCCGGAGGGAGTACATTTTGGAATATTGAATAATACATAACATCTAGAATATAATACTACATTCTAAGTTTTTGGAGGCTCCCTACAAGAGTGGGCCCCGATGTCAAGCACTTATTGCACCTCCTAAAAGAGGACTTTCTCTGTATGTTTCGGAGTTTCAACTTTCTAGCGTGGCAAGCTTGTTATTTTTTTGCAC
The DNA here is from genome assembly GCA_945859875.1 of Cuscuta europaea. NCBI lineage: Eukaryota > Viridiplantae > Streptophyta > Magnoliopsida > Solanales > Convolvulaceae > Cuscuta > Cuscuta europaea. The sequence continues at coordinate 1,091,813 of CAMAPE010000014.1, forward strand.
TTGCATAATAAACGCTGAAGAGCCCGTTTGGTAGTATCAAAATCGATTGAATAAGATGATTCTACTGAAATTTATGAAATGTTGGCTGCAGTGGCTGATTCAACTGATTCTGTTGATTTATGAAAAAATTATATTTATTATTTAAAATATATTTTATTAATAAAATAATTAAAAAATTACATGTAAAAAGAGCTAAAATGATCCTCTACAATAACTTAAACTAATACACCTAGAAAAGTAACTCTAATCTTACTTTTTCTTATTATTACAAAATTCACCGCGCGACATCAAAGTTACGTGTTTGATAAAAAGTTGGCTACTAAGCTTGATAAACCGAAAAGCAACGTTACCGAACGGGCTCAAAATTAGGGGTGGGCATAAAACCCGAACCGAACCGGTACCGAACCATTCCGTAATAGTACCGAACCGAATACTGGGTATTTAAATGGTTATGTAGATTTTTATCCCGTACGGAAACCAAACCGTTTGAAACGAGTACGGGATCGGTCCTAGATTTTGAGAACCGAAAAATACCGGACCGAATCGTTCGAAAATAATGCATTTGAATTTTTTATAATTTATCTATACCAATAGATCTCTTTTATCGACAAACAATTTTATAGCCCACATATGTATTCATGTGTTCCTAAACTAGCTAAATGTGTGTGTTTATATTATATATATATATTGTTATTTTTCCTTTTTAGATAATTTATGTTATATTTTGATATGTATCGAAAGAATATTTAAATTTTAGAAATCATTAAGGACTGTTCATTTCTAGTAATGTAGTGTACATGACTTTTTGTGGTATCATGTTTGCGCAACTTTACAACTTAATTAATATGATTTAAATGTTAGCTCTCAAGGTTCAACTATAAATTAAATTAGATATTAATATGTAATATTTAACCTAGAATGAAGAAGAAGAACATTGAAGATTTCTATTATATTGAACAAATTGATGATATTCTTTTTTATATTTTCACATGAACTTAGTAAATTAAAGATGATATTTATCTCGTGCGTCATCGTTTTGCTATACTTTTTCTTAGTTGCGTTGCACTATTTGTCTATTTGTGAATTTTATTACTACATATGCAATTTCTTGTATTTATATCAATATTTCATATGAGTTGGTTGGTGTGAAGATATCTATATCTACCAATTGCAAGATTTGTTCAAATTTTTTAGCATGTGTTTGGCATTGTACTGTACCGTTTTGTACCGTTCCGAAACGGCATGGTACCGAACGGTTCTATCCTTGAAACCGTACCGTATCGGACCGTTAAAAGCCTAGCGGATACATTACGGATTTTACTAGTTTACCGGACCGTTCCGGACCGCGCCCACCCCTACTCAAAATGGTTTTCTTTTCAATCAATTGATTAAGCTCACCCAGCAATAGTTTCAAACTTTCAACTTTCAACAAGCACAGCGTTCTAAATAGTTTTGAGCTTCCCCAAACATGGCTCCGTGATTGTGTGACAGTTTATCACATGTTCGTGACAGTTTGGCTGTGTTTGGTAATTGGCGTTTCTGCCAGAACTTGGAGGGTTTGATCAATTTAGTTGTTTGAAAGTCTGGAAACGTTGTTTGGTAATTGGCGTTTTCGCTCAGCGTTTTGGATGAATTTGCCAAAATCAAACACGCTGCAACTAGGAGCGTTGACACTTTGGCGTTTTCAATTAATCATTGGATTTCCAACTTGTCCTCTCATTTTCTATTCTGTATTCGTTGCATCTGTTGAAGGTCTGCTGCTCTCTTACTGCTTCTCTGGGCCGCCGGAAGTTAGAACCCCGATCTTTTGATGTTCTAAAAAACTCATCCTATTGCTCTAGATTTTTGTTGTCTAATGAAGAAATTGCATATATGATTCTATTTGCATCTGATTGGATTTTTCTAGTCCAAGCTACGGCTAACATACGCCGCATATGCTAATTGTTGTTTGAGTTCTAGTAACTCATGAGAGTCGGCTAAGAATAAAAAATAAAACAAATGATAAGGATTCAATAGAAATTGATGACATCGAAATGGTTAATGAAATTACTATTTTTTTTGGGACTCAAATGTGCCATTCATTAATTAGACTGATATATTTTTGTATTATTATGATTTTATTGAGTCATATTTTAATCTGTAAGATGAACTTCTTATCAATTACGTAGTAATACATTAATAGCATTATTAAAAAATGGATACTAAAATTTATTAATGCATGTCTTCGTATGTCTTTTTGCCTACTAACCGCTATAAATAAACAGGTAAGTTACCAAACGTTTTTTTGTAACCCACCAAATTAATCTGCTGGTCAAATCCGCTAACTCAATCCGCTATTTTTAATCCGCTAACATTATCCGCTAACCGCCAATCAGGGATGCATTTAAGGGGGGTGACCGCCCCCTTGGAATTTCAAAATTTTCTACTATACATGTAGTATTTTCATACTTTAATTAGATATACGGAATATATGTTTTCGCCCTCCTTAACTTTTGGTTTTAAAAATTAATATGCATTACATAATGTATGTAATACATAATTGGAGATTTAAAAAAGTAACATCTAAAATAATTTACTTAACTTAAATGAATAAACAATAGCATAACCCATTGTTTAAGACATATGATATCTATTATATAAAAATTTCTAGCTTTGTAACATTTAATTGTCTTTATTAGATAATTGGTACTCGATATTGTAAAATATCGAACAATATTAAATATCATACACAGTAGTTAAATAATTTTTAGATCATGTGAAATGAATCTAAAATATAAATATTTATTGACATTAAATTACACAATTCATTTACTTATTACTTTCTAAAAACAATTTGTTGCATACATAGATAATAAACTTGAACTTACCGTAGCATTAATACAAATAATACAATATGCACCATATATGTGAATTAACAATATTATGTATAATATTATTCTAAAATAATAATATCACACATACTATTATTGTAATATTAAGAAAACTGCTCGTGACCCACGTACACCATATATCTTTATTCTAATAAGATTCATATGGATAAACAATTCTTTTTAGAGCATATTGGTTGATGTGTACCTTTTAAACTCTTTACCTTCAAATAATTTTCATTTGATTTGTCATTTTTTTACTTTAATGTATCAATACCTTTTTAGAGCATTTACAATTATAAAATTATTATTTTTCCATTGTTTAAATTTAGAATGTAATACTCCTCCAAAAAAAACTTAGAATGTAATAGATTTAAATATCATCGTGAATGTACCGATGAATTTTTTTGAATGAAAATTAGCCGCAGAGCCCTATGCTAGTGAAATAAATCATCCCGCTACACAAGCGAACAAAATTCCCCCGATACACTCATACACTAGCGATTTTTTTCACCCATATACTAACGGAAAAAAATTTGTCCTCTTGACTTGAAATCCTGGATCGATTCCTGCCGCCAATTACAAAACATGGCCTTTATCACATGTTCTACAACCGCTCTTCCCTTTAAAATTAACTCGTACCAAATTTTATTTTTACTTTATTTATTCGACATCAATCACTTATTTTACTCACATTTCTTATAATTATTCTTAGTGGGGATGGGGCAGTGCTTCGTATTAGTTAAATTTCTGAGTAAACAAGATTAAATTTCTCAGTGAAGAACACACAATTTATTGATAAAAATGGACCGCAGGCACACAATTTTACATTACATTCATACCAAATTAACGCCCACACATTCATTAAACACAATCAGAGCTCATTATATCTCCCAAATTCACAAAACGGATGCCCAGATTCAAAGCAGTCTAACCCGATATCTCAATGGATTTGATCTCAGGTTTCTTCACTTCCTCCTTTGGAACCGTCACAGTGAGGACACCATTCTCCATGGACGCCTTCACCTGTTCCACCTTAGCATTCTCCGGCAGCCGGAATTTCCGCAGGAACTTGCCGCTGCTGCGCTCCACACGGTGCCACTTGTCCTTCTTCTCCTCCTTCTCCCTGCTCCTCTCTCCGCTGATCTGCAGCACTCTCCCTTCCTCCACCTCCACTTTGACCTCTTCCTTTTTCAGCCCCGGGAGATCCGCCTTGAACACGTGAGCGTCCGGTGTCTCCTTCCAGTCGATGCGCGTGTTCACGAACGCCGATGTCTCGCTCGCCGATCCACCGGCGTTGGCGACGGCGTTAGAGATCGGGAATCCTTCAAACGGAACCCAGATATCGAGGGAGAATGGATCGAAGACGTTGCTCCGGCGAGCTCCAAAGATGCTTGGAATCAGAGACATTGATTCGATGTCAACCAAACAGCTGATAAGTTAGCCTCGTTGAGAGTATATGATAGGTACTTTGAACAGATTTCTTCTGATGCTTGATCGGAGGCATGGATGGCGTTTATATACGTGAGAGACTGTGATGACTCCTGAACTTTCAGGGCGGTTCCAGAGGGCTTTTGTGCGATCTTCCATTCTCTGTTCGCCAAAGTTCTACACAGTTCCCGACGTTGAGAGACGATTTGGTCACGTTCACATTAGCCGTTTTGAGCATAAAATGGGGCTAGGCAGCCCAATACAAGCAGAGGCCTTTTACTTTTAGTTGTGGGCCGGCCAATCCATTCAATTTGTCTCTAGTGGAAATATCCAGAACAAGTCCCTTTCTATCTAGCATTTCATTTATGTCCGTCTCTAAAATACTTTTCATTTTCAACTTTCAAATTTTCACTACAACTTCCATATTTCAAAAATAGCCCAAACCTCCATAAATCCAAAATAATAAAAAACCAGAAAAATTGATTGTAATAATCTCAACTATTGGCGGTACGTTTATAATAATCCCAACTATCGATTATCTCAGAATAATCCCAACTTTAGTGACCTTCCGCCAATAATGGTCTGACATGACCGGCCATAAATAAATTCCTATAGTTTCTAAAGTGAATGAGAAGAGATATAACAAGTAATCCCTATAAATAATTCAACTTTTAATTTTTACGCTTTATTTCTATTTAAAATTAACTTTTTATAGCAGGTCATATCTGGTCATGGATCATTATTGCCGGAAGGTCACTAAAGTTGGGATTATTCTGAGATAATCAATAGTTGAGATTATTATAAGCGTAACACCAATAGTTGAGATTATTATTTTTCCTAAAAACAAGTGTCCAAACTCTACGTATCGCCGTCTCCTAGCAGTTCTACACGTAACAAAAAGCCAAATTGAACGATAAAAATGGAAAACTTGTGAGAAGGTTGAAGAGTAAAGTTACGAAGCTCTACATCTCCGATCATCTCCTACAAAACCTGTTATTTTCGTTTCCTCACAGCTTCGATCCATCTTCCATCTCAGTAGATTAATTTCTTCAACCTGCCTCTCTCAACTTCGATAATCTCAATCACAGCGCCACCGCATCTCGACTTCACCTCAATCGCCGTGCCACCGCCTCTTAGCTTCACTTCAATCACAGCGCTGCCACCTCTCTCAGATACATGATTCAATCAACATGATACAATACACTTTCTCTTATCCCTAACTGGAATCGAGAACAAAAAGCCAAATTTGAAGGATCGACAACATCAATTTTCCACATATCATCTTCACTAATCAATAGTTTGGCTTTTGTGTTTGTTATAGGTATGGTTAATCATAATCATGCTCATACATCTACCATAGATTGACAATTTCCTAGCAAAGTTACATCTATATAGTGTTTGGTTGAGTTTGTGTATATGATATGGTAGTATAAATGTACTTCCCAATGACGAATGCCTCTTTAGAAGATGACCACAAGTGTTAATATAATTGCTAGTTAAGTTTTATATATTTTGCTGGATGTCTGGATTGGCTTGAATTGCAATGATGGTGGCTGATGAGAGTGCTAAGCATCGGTCACCGGAGAAGTTGCTCGAGTCCGATGGTGGAGAAACAACAACCTCGGATGTTCCAGGTGACATAGGTTTGGATATGGAATGCTTTGGAGCTCGGTTCCGGAGGAAGATTCTGAATTAGCACATGTATGCTTAAATTGCCTGCTTAGTAAGTTTGATTACTTTTGTCCCAATTGGAGTATTCTTGGCACATAAAGAGTAAGAATAGGTTCAATGTGTAGGGTCTATTTTTGTTCTTTTTTGTCATGCAATTCGCTCAACTTTATCTTTGCACGAGTATTTTGTTACGCAAGTTGCTGTTGTTGTTTATTGCTTAGTCCTTGATTGCTATTTGGGAGAATGATGACAAAAATCAAAATTAAGCTGAAAAGGGTTAGCTCTCTCTAGGTGTTTACTTAAAAAATTGGTATTTTGTAGGGAAGAAGTACCATCAACTAGTATGGAGACCGACAATAGATGATATATGTATCACAATCCAGATTGGAAGAAATTCGATGCCTCTTTTGGAGAGATAGAGTGATGATGGTGTCAATACGGGTGACATATTGGAGAAGAAATGAAAAGAAGTAAACCCAAATAATATAATGGATAAATGTAATAAATTGAAATAATAGATGGAATTGTATATTTGTTGTGATACTATTATATACTACCTCCGTCCCTTAAAATTTTGCCAAAGATGACCGGCACGGAGAATAATAATGTAAAAATTGTGTGGTTGAGGTTTGTGGAGAGGAGAGAGAAATAACAGAAACCACAAAATAATTGATTAAAAGGGAAAGTGGCAAAGTTTTTTGGGACGTCCCAAAAAAGAAAGATGACAAAGTTTTAAGGGACGGATGAAGTAATATTTTTTGTTTCTTTTTGTTGTATCATATGTGTTGCATTTTGTTGCATCGTGTTGCATTTTGTTTCAATTTGCTACTTTTTGTTGCACTGTGTTTCTTATTATTGTTTATTCATAGTTTTGTTGTTTACTTGAATTTCTTTCTTATTATTGTTTATTCATAGTTTTGTTGTTTACTTGAATTTCTGTTTACTTCTCTACATCCTTGAAATAGAACACTTATATAGATTTATATATAAACACCTAGTCAATACTTTTGAAGAATTGAGAAGAGAAAAAAGCTAAAATGTTAAATTTTGAATAATGAATATGAACAACAACTAGAATCATAGAGAAACAATAAAAAACAAAAATTCTAAAAGTATATTATCAACAAAAAGAAACACAAAGAAATCATAGGCAACAAGACTAAAATGATAAAAAAAATAACAATTTAAAAATTTGAGCAGTTCATAAAACGTTACATTAGAAAATTTGCATTTTTTCAGTTTTTTTTTTCAGCTTCATTATTTTATTTTGTTTTTCATATTTTATTCTCTGAGTTTATTTTAAGTTTATGCTCTTTTAGGTTACTTTAATTTTCGTTTTTTAATAGTTTTATGCAATAAATATTATTATTATTACTATTATATAATGTTAAATTAATTTATTTACATGTTTAATATTTTCGTTCTTCACGCTTTTGAATTTTCTAGTTTTGGTTTTATATTTTACACTCCTTATAGTTTACATTATTTTCCAGATTTTGTTTTTCAAATTTATGAGTTATATTTTCTATTTATTTTGTACTTTATAAATTATTCTGGATTTTTTAAATATTCTAAAAATCTATCTACATATATATATATATATATATATATATATATATATATATATCAATTTTATAGATTTTTTTACTTTGTATATATTCCTATTTTAAAAAATTTTATTCTTTCATAAAAATTTGTTGTTACTTTTCCTACTTTGTTAGTAGTTTTAATTTTTTTTATCATTTTACGTTTTTAATTGCAGTTTTAGTTTGAGTTCAACATTTTTAAAAATCTAATTTCATTTTTAGAATTCTAAGAATATATAAAAAATTTATTTTGTTGAGTTCATAAAATTTTTTCTACGTCTGTTTCTTTTTTCTATAACATTATATAATTTTCGTTTTACTATTTTAAATGTAGTTAAGATGTTTTTAAAAAATTCTCAATATTTAGATTTTTTTTAGTTTTTATAGCATCGTTTTGTATTTGTGACACTTGTTATTATATACTACGTACATATTATTTAGAATTTATCATTTCTATAAGCGGGTTGGATACAAACAGTACGTGCAAAGGAGAAGGTATTGAGGTTTGGGTGCTAACCGTTTGCTTAGAGACTATTATTGAAAGGAAATTTTGATTTGACTATTTTTGAAAACAACTTTAAAAGTTGAAAATAGTGATATTATGTTTACATTTTGGACTCTTTGTGATAAATTCGCTTGTCTCTATGATTAGTTCTGCATTTCAAAAGAAGATCCAGCTTCTTATTATATCAGGTATCTTTTTTTTTTTTAATCAACTAATACTTCTCGACCATCAATTACAATTTATGGACTAAGATTAAAAAGTGTAATTCAATTTACAAACACCATTTTGCTATATACAGCCCCCAATTGATTTATTACCCTTTTAACATAAAATCGATGCAACCATTTCACTAAATAAATTGATTAAGTTCAGCAGCTAGAGCTTAAACAATGGCTTCAAGCTCCGCACGGAAAGTGTTAAAGCGAGGACGGTGGAAACGGTCGCCAACGCAGCACCGCCTTCCTCATCTACATCTCTTTAGTTTTCTCCTACTTCCCTTCTATTTAATTTCATTTCTTCATCTGTTTCTTGATCCAAATTGTCTCGTCTTCTTCCCATTCTGCGCAAATGGGTTGAATACTGATTCTAGCCTTTTTATCTTTTCCTCTCTCCGCTTTCAAATTCTTGAAGCCGTGAACGTCGAGGATAACGAAGACGGACCAGAACAAAGGCCATAGGTTGCAGAGATCAAAGACTAGCACAGGCCGGAAGCTCTCGGCCTGAAGAAGGCCAGTGGATCACATCGGGTGCAAGGAAGAAGTTAAAGGAGCTGCGATGGATTTTTATAAGCTAAAGAGAGAAGATATTCCCAAAAAAACTAAGGAGAGAAGATCCTAATCTTCGGCTATGGCGGTGAACATTCTCATCTCTGAAGCTGAATTTAAGTTTTGATTTTTGACTGCTTTGTTTATGTAGTGGTTGTTATGGGGTTATGGCTTTCAATCCTTTAGTTTATAACAATTGGGTCTTTTTATAATGAAGAATGCTATGGCTGGAGAACTAAAATGAAGAACAGTGGTGAACTAAATCAATTTATTTAGTGAAATGGTTGCATCGATTTTATGTTAAAAGGGTAATATTGGAATCTAAATCGATTGGGGTTGTATATAGCAAAATGGTGTTTGTAAATAGAATTACCCATTTCTTTATTATCTTGACGGGGATAACATGATTCATCATATACATCGAGAGATTGGATCATAATTGAGAACTCAAAATAAAAGTTTTATTCACGTGGAATCTCTTCAAAACTTTTTCACCAAATCTTCATTCTTTAAATCATCTCAAATTCTTTCATGAGATATTTTGTATAATGTTTGAATCATCGACATGTATTGTAATTATGGTGAATCCCTAATTGGATCAACGAATGAAAATGCGAAGATATTTGTTTCTGTATCATTCTTAATTAGATATTCATTTGGACTTTTACACATATTCGTCAATATTCCTTTTGTCCATATAATGACTTTTGCGACTTAGTTGAAAACATAATTCAAATTTTCATATAAATGTTTGTTGAGGTTTATTCTCTTCAATCCGTAGGCCCAACACACAACCTATGAGTTTTGAGTGGATAGTTTAGGAGAATAAGGTCAAACAAGTAAGATGAGGCCCAACAAGAAGTTTCAATATAATTCTGTGGTTACGAGGCATGAGGCCATTCGTCCCACTGCTAGGCGTGAGGTCGTTCGTACAGAGCTATGCTACGAGCTGTTACAGTGCCATAATACTAGAGTGCTAAGTTGTTTCTCTTTACAATGAAATAAATGTTACTATTTATACTGCCAATGGGTAGTTAGATGTGTTGAACCCATATGTGGATGGCTTGATCACAACCACCAGATCTTCTGCATTAAATGCGCAACCACCAAATTTTCTGTATTAAATGCAGAATCCCGCCAGGAACTTAGCACGTTCGTCCACATGAGCCTGTCTCATGTCCCTTGATGGGCCCAAATTCCTGGGAGACGTGCGTCTCGTGCTGTTCCTGGTCCAAGGTACCTGCCTACGTTAGGATACGTACGTCTCCAGGATAATCGGAAGGGTATCATGTTGTCATAGGGCTTCGGGGGACGTTCGTCCCCATTGGCTTGCCTCCTGTTCCCTACTGGGCCCAATTCCTGCGAGATGTGCGTCTCGTTATGTTCCTGGGCCAAGGTACCTGCCTACGCTAGGATACGTACATCCTGCAATTGAGCCTTTGTTGACCATTTGGGGACGTACATCCCCTAAAGCGGGGGGGGGGGGGGGGGGCATCTTCAGTTGTCCCAAGTCCTTGGAGACGTTCGTACTGCCATTAGCCGACGCTCCTGACGTGACGGTGACTTCCTTGGCATGGTTTCCCGCCAATGGGTGGTGACGTTCGTTCCCAGGCATTAGCTGCATGGTGTCCCGTGGTGCCTTCCAAGTTCCTGAGCCACTCTGTGTCTCTTGACGTACGTCTCCTGATGCATTGTTTGCATGTTTAGATACCTCATGAGAGGAGGCCGTACGTCATCACCGCTTACTGCTATTTTGGTGCAGGAGCCGAACGTCATCACCGCCTTGGACCACTCTGATGGTATTTGTCCCCAGGCTGTTGGGCTTTGGGGACAGTCGTCCGGTGGGCCTCAGGGGTTAATGAGCCGGTCCTATTTGGGCCATTTACCCAACAATGTTATATCAAGTAATCTATATAAATATGTGGTCAATCACGACATCCATTAGGCACATTTGTAAATTTTTTTTATAAATAGACATATATGTCAATGCAACTATGTCAACTATCGGAGAATGAGCCTCTTCATGGTAAATTTGGTAAATTTTTGGCATTTTAGAAAAACCTGGAGCAATGAGTCAGGGTTTACATCTTAAAATTTCAATTGTCCCACTATGTTTGCTCCACCAACCGACATAATTGAAATCATTTGTAGCAATATATTTCAATTATATAATTGAAATCTAAAGTTTGTTGCTCAGAATCAGATCAGGCTTTTGAGTTACAAGAAAAATAAATGAATAATTGTGATACTTATATGAGAGTCACATGCAATGCGTTATAACATAGGAAAACCCTAATATATATAAAAAATACATCTCCAAATGACCATTACAGCAACCGACAACCTAACGGTTGGAATGTTTTTTCAAAAATCAGTTCTTTGACAAATAAACTCATCCAAAAAGCAAAGAATGCAAACAAATGCTCTAAAGGGGACTATGGCAACATTGGGATAAATTTAATAGTTTTATTATAATATTCTTCTTTAAAATTAATTTAACAAATGCCAGTGTTCGCACTTTTTGACTTAATAAATTTTTTCTGGTTTATGCGTAATGTTTGGTATAGGGGAGACCACCCAAACAAGACAAACAATGTGTTGCCTCCGGGTGAGGGATGTCTTGTGTTTGAGTGGTCTCGCCCATACCAAACATTATGTACAAACTGAGAGAAAAATTATTAAGTCAAAAAGTCTGAAAACTAACAAAGTTAAAGAAGAATATTATAATAAAAACTATTTAATTTACCATAATGTTGTCATAGTCTCCTTAAGAGCATTTGTTTGAATTCTTTGCTTCTTCAACAAGATCTTGTAAAAACATTCGAAATGTCAGGTTGTAGGTTTAAGTGATCCAAGTATATGGTCTGAGTCCCAAGTATATGATCAATCATTTTATTCAATTTTGAGCATAAAAACAAAAGGTAACAAAGAGCAACAAAAAAAGAACTCCCCAGTCACCACCAAAACAAATACACAGCCTATGCAAACCTTGAAAATGCCATATTTGTTGAACCTAGCCTCATGAGAAACTTTCTCATGTTTTTTTAGGTTTGTGCCAATGAAACCAACAGTAAATACTTGCTATGTACTCTGTTAAAGGTTGACGGACAGAGGAAATCACATATATAAGATAAATTTATGTAAACTCTGAGTGAGAAACAAAATCCAGTAAAGCTTGTTTCAAGATGTCCTTAACGACACATTGAGTTTTACTTTTATTACCCCTCGTTGTTTCAAATTTAACACAAAACTCTTCATATCCTTGTAGTTTTCTCAGTCATATTTCATTGGATGTCCTACACAAACTTGATCTTTATCTTATCATTGACATGCCATCAACATTCATCCTAGATTGGATGTAATATTCAAAAGAAGGAATTTCATTGCAAATAATAGCAGATTCATAAATCTCATTTCCTCATGAATTTTAACCTTACATACGGATTTATGCAAAGAAGTGATGGTGTGCCCAAATTCAGTAACGTCATAATTCAGATTCACTGGTTTAACTTTCGCCACGCCATCTGATAAGCGTGATTCTCAAATAATGACTTTGCTAGTGTATGACTGTTTTGAATCTATTAGTATGTAGAGAGACACGTCCTTGGCATCACGCTTATCAGATGGCGTGACCAAAGTCAAGTCTGTGAATCTGAATTGTGACGTTACTGAATTTGCACACGCCACAACTTCTTTGCTTAAATCCGCAGGTAAGGTTAAAATTCTTGAGAAAATGTGATTTAAGAATCTGTTATTATTTGCAGGGAAATCCCTCCCTCATCAGTTCGTGTACTACATACTATATAGGATGAAGGTTGATGACATTTCAATCCGTAACCATCGCGGAGAAAAGGTTTTAATTGACAAGGTAAAGGTCAAGTGGGTGTTGGGCATCCCATCAAGGAGGAAAATATGTATGAGAGAAACTAGGAAGATATGAGGAGTTTTGTGCTAAAACTGAAACAATGAAATTGGTCATTTGCTATTTGTGATATTTTATATTTTCTCTTTTTTCTTTTTTATTTACTTTTTTTTTTATCTTTTTTCTTTGTTTATCTTCTTTGTCCGCTCCTTCCCACAGACTTCACCGTTGTCCTTGGGTCGCTGGTGTGAGGATCTCCCAAGGTCCAAAACTATTGGCCGACCTAAATCTCAAGTCGAAGATATCAAAGCAGTCCAACAATGATATCCTTCAGATTCGTCCACATGAAATCGAAGATATGAAAGCAGTACATGAAAGCGGTGGCTACCTTCTCTTCTCGTTGTGCGACAAGAGGGACTATTGTGCATGCAGGGTCGTCGGGGAAGGGAGGACGAAGCTCTCTGCTCTTCTCTCCATCGGATCGCTAATTTCTTCACTCACCCAGTAGCTTCACACAGGGACTATTGAATAGACTCATTCACCCTCATCGCTCTGCCACGTCCCATTAATAGGAAGACCACCGACTGGGAAATCCATTTCGCCGCTCAAGCTCTGATCTCATCTACTTCTAAAATCTGATTATGTGTGTATATAAAATAGGGAGTATATAATATCATTTTTTTAAAATGAAATGATTAATTAGAAGTTCTTAGTTTTGGGGGAACACCCATTTAATAGTCGTTCTTTGCTTCGTAAACAAAATTGAAGCAGGAAGAAGATGATAGGAACTCGGAATGGGGTGAACTGATCACAGAGAAAGAAAAAGTAAAAAGGAAATGAAATAAAAAATTTAATCTGTATAATTAGCAAATGACCGGCTAAAAATGGTCAACTTCAGTCTTCAGGTAAATTAGCCAATTTGATCGTCTTTTAAGAATACATACGTTTATATGATACTTTTTTAGTACATGAGTTTAGATGATGAGTTTACAAATGTACATAGGTCTATTTGACCCTTTCTCCTTGTTTTTATATTCGAAAGTGAATATATTGATTCACCATATATTTGCACTCAAATGATATACTTGGATCTTTTAAAGGACAATGGAATGTTTTTCTAGAATCGGTGCTTGGACATAAAAACTAGTTCAAGAAGCAAAAATGCAGACAAATGCTTAACATAACCTGTGAGCGTAGCCCAACTGGTAGCGAGGGAAGCCACAAGGGTTAGGTCCCGGCTTCGAATCCCGGCAACTGCGATGAAAGGTGACTATGTTAAACGCTAGCGCCTCTGCAAGTACCGGGGACAGAGCCCCACTCTCTATCTGTCAGATTGGGATTATAGTCCAAATTACATCCTCCCAACGTACCATCCGATCGGGGTTGGGGGGCCGCAAGGATGGGATGTCATCCTTTTTTCGTTTGCTTAACATAATTGGGAATATTCAGATATCTAAAATGAAATGAAAAACTAACCGAAGGGCAATTTATGAAATTTTGACAGAAAGAGCTGAATTGGGTGAATATACCAATTTAAGTAAAAGTTATATCTAAAATATATTTTAAAATAATCCTCCACAGTAACTCCATCCAATTAAGCAGGAAAAGTAATTTCAAGTTTACTTATTTAATTTATTTATTAGCCAACTCCCCCAGCACATGAAGTCAAAACCTACGAACCCGTCCGGTAACACTGAACATAGCTGAATCGGCTGATTTTGCGGAAATTTATGAAGTTTTGGCTGAACTAGCCGGATTGGTTGATCCTGTTGATTTATGAAAATTATTTAAAATATATTTTACTAATAAATTAAATAAAAATTATATGAAAAACAACTAAAATGATCTCCTACATTAACTTCAGTCAATTCAACCAGAAAAGTAAATATAGCCTTACCTATTTTGATTATTACACAATTTTGTGTGCGAAAACAATAGTTACGTGTTTGGTAAAAAAATTGATTGATAATGCTGATAAGCTGAAAAGAGAGGTTATCAAATGGACTCTTATAATACATGACATCGATTAACAAATTATTAACAAAATACAACAACAACTACATCCAAGCCTTAATCCCAAAAGAATTTGGGATCGACTAACATGAATCGATCTCTGATATCGATGCCAAACAGAGAGACATACCGGGGGGGATAAAACGGATAAAATAAAGATAAATAAATATAAGATAACAATAACATAAGAATATAAGAAAGATAAAAAATATAAAGCTAAAAGAGCATAAAAAAGCTAGAAGATAAAAATAACATAAGAATATTAAAAGATATAGAAGACAAAGTGATGGAGTATATGGGTCTAGGCCCCAGGACCCACATACTCAGAAGAATAGGAGGTACAACTGCCACCCAGTGGGACCTCCATCGGCCAGGTGGCCCTCCATCAGCCGGTAAGAAGTCAACTCAGAAAATGACCCAGAAGCTAGGAGAACCCAGTGTCATCGTCGGCTAGACCCTCATCGGCCACAGAGAGCTCACAGAACCAGATTTCATACTTAGCCATTTATACATACTTTGTACTCGGCCCAGTAGTGGCCCTATTGAAGCATTTATTACACTTCTCTCTCTAGCTCTCACTTCTCTCTAAACAATTACTTTATCATCAAGTAACTGATCAAGTTAGCATCCCTCGTCACTACCAAGCACAACTAACTGATCATGGGAAGAACTAAGTCCAACCGTAACCTCGTCGGCAAGGCCATCCCTGCGACCCAAGAGAACAGGGAACACGAGGAAGAAGCAACATCCGACAAAGCCTCTGGGGGGATGTATTCCAGGAAGCCATCGACCTCACAGCTGATCTCCGCAACAAGCTCAACGGCGGTGCTCCAGATGCCCGCATCGGCTTGGACAAGAAGCGCGCGGAGAAGGGTGACAATGCCTCGGGGCAACCGGTTTCTCTTTCCATTGACCCTCAGCTCCAGGCCGCACACTCAGCTATCATTGCCAGCCTGGCTCAGAACCCCACCGTCCTTAGTGCACTCATACCAAGGGCCGGGGAGAACACTACACCGCTTCCTCAGTCCCTCCCAACCGTTGGCCATAAAGCTAGGTAACGACGAATGGGTGATACCTTAGGACACGGCGTCGTCCCACTCCCACCTTGCTTCTCCCCTTCGAGCTGGACCGATCCCATCGCGTGGAAAAGCCCCAACCTTCAATAGGTTGGGTGACACGTGTCGTCGACCAGCATCGGAGAGGATGGCAGGACGAATTGGGGAATGAGGGCCTGCCTCACCAAGGGAAAGCCTGGGGTCCGTATCCCGGGCAACGGATCGGCCCCGCCTGGACAAAGGTAAGGGGAAGTTACATGAGGATGATGCCCGCCATCAGATCAACACGGCTCACGAAGCTCGTGTGAGCAACCAGCAAGGTGCCACTGCGGCCGCCAAGGATCCTCGGGACGAGGTCATCGCCCAACTGGAGAGGAGATTGGTCCAGATGGAGGCCAGACAATCAGTCAACATCCCTACGGCCAACACATCCAGGGATCATGTTTTCAATGCGCTCATGCACAAGGTCAGCGCCCTGGAGAGGGAGCGGGCCGAGGGACGGGGCAACCTTGTCATCCAGGTCAGAACCAGGACCCCTTTCACCGTGAGGGTACTCTCGGCCCCGATCCCCAAAAAGTACATAGGAAATGCCATCAAGCCCTATGACGGCTGCACCGACCCTCAAGAGCACTTTAGCCGCTATCAGAACAACATGCTGATGGTAAATGCTTAGGATGAATACCTCTGTCGTTGGTTCCTTTCCACTCTAGAGGGGCCAGCATACGAGTGGTTCAGCACACTCCCCGAAGGGAGCATAGATTCGTGGCAGGATCTCGCCCAACGTTTCCTCACCCACTTTGTCGGGAGGAAGCGCGCGAAGAAGTACTTCACCCATCTCCTCTCAGTCAAACAGTAGCATGATGAATCACTCCGATCATTCATTGATCGATGGACGAAGGAGACCGACGAGGTCGAGGGGGCCGATGAGCGCACCCTCCTTGTCCTTTATCAGGGTGCCCTCCGCAGTACCCCCTATGCAAGGAGCCTCATCACTGACCTGCTGAGGTCATACGCAAAGGCACTCCAGCGAGGGAACTTGTACGCTGACGCCGACGAGCTCCATAGCCACAAAAAGGATGGAGGACACCCCTCCAAGAAGACAAATCCCGCACCGGCTCCAAGCGCACCCTCGGCCGGTCAGAGCGGGCAGAACCGCCACGGGTCCAACAGACATAACAAGAAGGATCGCCCGTGGCGGCCGAGGATGGAAAGGCCGAGAACCCCTCTCACACACTCGGTCAACACCATCCTCGATTACGCCGAGGAACATGATCTCATTGAGCGGGATCCTCGGACGGCGAAGGAAATCTACGCCGTTCACCAGGGCGACACCTACTGTCGTTTCCACAGGAACACCTTCCATAACACCGACGACTGCATCACGCTGAAGAAAGCCATCGAACGCCTGATTCGGCAGGTGGAACTCTCCCAATTTGTTAAAGGTGGCCCATGCAAAAATACATGGGTAAACACCGACAAGTCTGGGGGGGAACCCTCCACGAAGAAGTGCAAGATCAACAGACTCAGTGATGACGATGAAGATTTCGAGAAACCACCTCCGAAGAAGATCCACATTCACCTCATTGTGGGGGGGAATACTGGGCGGGACTCCGCCACTCAGAGAAATAAATGGGCCCAATCCCTTTACATTGGGGAGGTGTCCCACGTCCCCCCAGCCAAAGAAGCAGCGGACGGAGGCGATCACCTTCACCGACAAGGATCTACCTCTGGGTGCCACGTCACAAGGGATGCCCTCGTCATCTGATGTGAGATAGGCAATTCTATCATCCATCGCACTTACATCGATACGGGGAGCTTTGTCAACGTCATGTACCTTGACACCTTCAAACAGCTGAAGTTGAACAAGGCACTACTTAAGCCGATCAGGACACCGTTGTCCGGATTCACCGGGGATTCTATCCCCGTGGAAGTCAGCGATGGTTCCCATCGCACCAAGATTGACATGGAGTTCATGGTGGTCAACCTCGAGTGCGCCCACAACTTGATCTGGGGGCGGCCAGCATTGGAGGACCTGAAGGCCATCATCTCTATGAAACACTTATGTCTGAAGTTCCCCACCAACGGCGGTATCGGTTACGCCAGGGGAAACCAGAAGATAGCCAGAGCATGCTACCTCAAACTGACGAAGCTGGCCGTAGGCACTGAGCAAAGGGTAGACACCATCACTGCAACCGCCACCAAGGATAAGGAGAGACCACACGCCGAGCCGACCGAAGAAGTCGAGGAGGTCCCCTTGGATGCCTCCCGGCCAGAGCGGGTCTTAAAATTTGGGAGACAACTCCCCCAGGACCAATGCGACGGCATCCTCCTAGTCCTGCGGTCATATGCAATCATTTTCGCGTGGGGCTCGGACGACATGCCAGGCATCAACCGGAAGGTGATTACTCACCGGCTGTCAGTCGATCCGGCTTCCACGCCAGTCAAGCAAAAGCGGCGCTACCTTTCGGACGACAGGTGAGACTTTGTCAAAGGGGAGGTCACCATGCTCATCTCCATCAACCACATCAAGGAGGTGAAATATCCGACGTGGTCGGCCAACGTCGTCCTCGCCCAAAAGCCACCGATGTTCAGAATGTGTGTTGATTACACTGATCTAAACAAGGCGTGCCCTATGGACCCGTTCCCCTCCCCAATATTCATCAATTGGTGGACGAAACGGCGGGTTGCGAGCTGATGTTGTTCCTTGATGCCTTCAGAGGGTACCACCAGATCTTCATGCACGAAGATGACGCCGAGAAGACGGCCTTCATGACCCCGGAGGGAATTTTTTGCTACCTCGTCATGGCCTTTGGGCTCAAAAACTCAGGCGCCACCTACACCAGGATGGTAGGCAAGATCTTTAGAGCGGTCCTCGGCCGGACGATGGAGGCGTACGTCGATGATATGATCGTCAAGAGCAAGCAATCTACCACCCATGCCGATGACCTCCAGGAAATTTTTGAGATCATGAAGAAGTTCAACCTCCGCCTGAACCCCAAAAATTGGGCCTTCAGCGTCCAAAGAGGCAAGTTCCTCGGCTACATGGTCAGCCAGAGAGGCATTGAAATAAACCCAGAGAAGATACTGGCCATTGTCAACATGGAGCCACCGCGCAATGTCAAGGAGGTACAACGCCTGACGGGGCGGCTGACAGCCCTAAACCGTTTCCTCTCCAAATCGGCTGAAAGGTCACTCCCCTTCTTCCATATCATGCGCAAGGCAAACAGCTTCAAATGGACGACGGAGTGCTAGCAAGCATTAGAGGAGCTGAAGCAGTACCTCTCATCCCCACCAGTGCTCTCTAAGCCCAAGCCCGGTGAGACACTTTTCTAGTACTTGGGGGTGAGCACGTCGGCCATCAGCTCTGTGCTCATCCACGAGGATGATGGGGTGCAAAAGGCCATATTTTACGTCAGCAAGACACTCCGGGAGGTCGAGCTCAGGTACTCCCCCATTGAGAAGACGGTGCTAGCCATCATCCATACAATAAAAAAGCCAGGGCACTACTTCCAGGCCCATGCCGTCCATGTGTTGATGCAGCGGCCCCTCGGCGCCCTCATGCGGAGCCCCACTAGTTCCTCAAGGATTGTGAAGTGGGCAATCTTCCTCAGCCAGTTCCAGATTGAAATCAAGCCAAGGCCATCTATCAAAGGGTAAGCCTTGGCCGACTTTGTCACTGAATGCACAGCAAGGGAGACGCCCACTACCATCCCCGGGCCAGAGCCAGACGAGGCATGGACTCTTTTCACTGACGGTTCATCGGCCGCTAAAGCGTGTAGAGGCATCATCGTCATCATCTCCCCTGGAGGATGAAGCAGTACAAACAGGTGACCGAGGAGTTGCTCAAGGCGTTTGAAACCCATGAGATCACAGAGATCCCAAGGGCGAAGAATGTCGAGGCCGACATCCTCTCCAAGCTCAGCACGGATACTCCGGAGCACATCTCCAAAATAGCCAAGATCTAGGAACTCGGTATGTCCAACATCCATGCCAGCCCGATCATGTGCATCCAACAGCGCCCAGAGGACTGGATCTCTGACATCATGACCTTCATTACCTCGGGAGAGCTACCCCAGGACGAGGAGAGGGCCAAACTTGCCAAGCTACACCATTGAGGATGGGAAACTCTACAAGAGATCCTACAATGGTACTCTCCTCCGATGCTTGCACTAGGATGAGGCCAAAGTGGCCATGGAGGAAGTCCACTGCAGTGTCTGCTCCTCACATCAGGGGCCTTTCAGCATGTCTAGGCGTGTCGTCGTTCAGGGCTATTTCTGGCCGACGATGGCGCATGATTGTGCAGACCTCGTAAGGAGGTGTACCGCATGCCAGGTACTTCAGAAGGCCCCGGGTCGGCCAGCCGTCAATTACGCCCCGGTCAGCACTGCTACATCATCGTTGCAGTCGACTACTTCACCAAATGGGTCGAAGCGGAACCTTTGGCCAGCATCACAGGGGCGAGGTGCCAGAAATTTGTTCACAAGAACATCCTCACCCGCTTCGGCGTCCCCCAAGAGATAATATCCGATAACGTCACCCAGTTCGAAGCAGCACCCTTCCAGGAACTCCTCCGAGAATGGGGAATCAAGCATCATTTCTCCTCCGTCTCATACCCACAGGGCAACGGGCAAGTCGAGAACACCAACAGAACCATAATTGAAGGCCTGAAGAAGAAACTGCAGGATGCAGGAGGTAGCTGGGCCGATGACCTCCCCAACATTCTATGGTGCTATCGTACCACACCGAGAAGGGCGACGGGAGAAACACCTTTTGCCCTATGCTATGGTTTTGAGGCGAAGGCACCTACAGAGGTTGCCATTCCCAGCCGATGGGTGAAGCAATATGCACTCTAGGATAACGAAGAAAGCATGAAGATCGACCTACACTTGGTTGAAGAAAGACGCGAGCAAGCCTACATCCGAGCAGAGAATTACCAGCGTCAAGTAAAATCATACTATGACGCCAAGGTACATTCCCCTCTACATCGGTCTCCTTAGAGCGAAAGGCTCAGGTATGGCCGATGGAGCACATCGTATCGGCCCCTTAGAGCGAGACGCTCAGGTATGGATGACGGTGTCCCCAGGACGAGGGGCCCGCAAACGGCCCAAGTCTTGAAATGGGAAGCTCACTGTGTCGTCCACGCGCTGAATCGCAGGGCGACAGGTCTGAAATCATGGCCGAGGTGACAAAATCCCCAAACTCGGGGTTTAGAAACGGCAGCCGTTGGATACCAACCAAAAGCCTAGCCCGCGTCATGAATAGGCGACGGGACCTCCCCGAGATCATGGGACGACCCAGTAGGATGTACCACCAGCCGAAGGACTATCGACCCCCTCGACCAAAGCTTGAAAGAAGGATACTCCTCGCTCAAAGTAGAGGAAGAAATTAAAAGAGGGATAGACGAAGGACCGGGCACTTGTCGGCCTCAAGCGAAATCCCCAAAAATAAAAGAGGGAAGCCGATGGTCCGTGCACTTGCCGGCCTAGAGCAACAAAAAATGAAATCCCCACAAAATTCACTACGTACATATCAGTCAAGATGTAAAGATAATACTATGCAAAATATAAGGCTAATGTCACCCATCCAAACCTGGTCCTGATCAGGCACTGAACGAAGCGTGCACCCACAAAGCGCTTGTGTAATTTCCTCGAAGTAAAAGATGTGCAATACGGACAAAGCATACACGCATAGCCCACACCAACCAGTGCTACTGAGGTGCGCAGTTTCCATGGTTTGGCAAGTTTTTATAGAAGATACGGTCGTGATTTCAGTATGCACCCCTTAACGAGCTAATGAAGAAGAACATGGTTTTCAGGTGAGAGGAAAGACATGATCGAGAAATCCTTTAACATTCTTCAGGACGAATTATGCATTGTGCCTATATATTTTGTGTTTACCTAATATTGATAACACCTTTCAGGTTGAGTGTGAAGCATTTGATTTTGATTTTGGTATTGAGATGTTTTCATGCAAGAAGTGATCAATAGTCTATCTTAGTACGTGGGAAACTGATCGAGGAACCCAACACTCGATTATCCAACTTATTAGGAATAGTTGTATATTTTATTCGTTTGATTGGTTTAATTCGATTCAAGAACTAATCCTTTTCATGAGAGGAGGATGATGGAGACCTATTGATATGTATAGCCATTACTAGTTCTGGAAGGTCCAATTAGGAGTTCTCGTGCCAGGAAGATTTAACGGGCCATCATTAATTTTAGACAAACAAGTGCACCATCAACTACACCCCTCTTCTTCCTCCACCTATAATCAACACATCCATTTCCAGAGAGGCATTGAAATAAACCCAGAGAAGATACTGGCCATTGTCAACATGGAGCCACCGCGCAATGTCAAGGAGGTACAACGCCTGACGGGGCGGCTGACAGCCCTAAACCGTTTCCTCTCCAAATCGGCTGAAAGGTCACTCCCCTTCTTCCATATCATGCGCAAGGCAAACAGCTTCAAATGGACGACGGAGTGCTAGCAAGCATTAGAGGAGCTGAAGCAGTACCTCTCATCCCCACCAGTGCTCTCTAAGCCCAAGCCCGGTGAGACACTTTTCTAGTACTTGGGGGTGAGCACGTCGGCCATCAGCTCTGTGCTCATCCACGAGGATGATGGGGTGCAAAAGGCCATATTTTACGTCAGCAAGACACTCCGGGAGGTCGAGCTCAGGTACTCCCCCATTGAGAAGACGGTGCTAGCCATCATCCATACAATAAAAAAGCCAGGGCACTACTTCCAGGCCCATGCCGTCCATGTGTTGATGCAGCGGCCCCTCGGCGCCCTCATGCGGAGCCCCACTAGTTCCTCAAGGATTGTGAAGTGGGCAATCTTCCTCAGCCAGTTCCAGATTGAAATCAAGCCAAGGCCATCTATCAAAGGGTAAGCCTTGGCCGACTTTGTCACTGAATGCACAGCAAGGGAGACGCCCACTACCATCCCCGGGCCAGAGCCAGACGAGGCATGGACTCTTTTCACTGACGGTTCATCGGCCGCTAAAGCGTGTAGAGGCATCATCGTCATCATCTCCCCTGGAGGATGAAGCAGTACAAACAGGTGACCGAGGAGTTGCTCAAGGCGTTTGAAACCCATGAGATCACAGAGATCCCAAGGGCGAAGAATGTCGAGGCCGACATCCTCTCCAAGCTCAGCACGGATACTCCGGAGCACATCTCCAAAATAGCCAAGATCTAGGAACTCGGTATGTCCAACATCCATGCCAGCCCGATCATGTGCATCCAACAGCGCCCAGAGGACTGGATCTCTGACATCATGACCTTCATTACCTCGGGAGAGCTACCCCAGGACGAGGAGAGGGCCAAACTTGCCAAGCTACACCATTGAGGATGGGAAACTCTACAAGAGATCCTACAATGGTACTCTCCTCCGATGCTTGCACTAGGATGAGGCCAAAGTGGCCATGGAGGAAGTCCACTGCAGTGTCTGCTCCTCACATCAGGGGCCTTTCAGCATGTCTAGGCGTGTCGTCGTTCAGGGCTATTTCTGGCCGACGATGGCGCATGATTGTGCAGACCTCGTAAGGAGGTGTACCGCATGCCAGGTACTTCAGAAGGCCCCGGGTCGGCCAGCCGTCAATTACGCCCCGGTCAGCACTGCTACATCATCGTTGCAGTCGACTACTTCACCAAATGGGTCGAAGCGGAACCTTTGGCCAGCATCACAGGGGCGAGGTGCCAGAAATTTGTTCACAAGAACATCCTCACCCGCTTCGGCGTCCCCCAAGAGATAATATCCGATAACGTCACCCAGTTCGAAGCAGCACCCTTCCAGGAACTCCTCCGAGAATGGGGAATCAAGCATCATTTCTCCTCCGTCTCATACCCACAGGGCAACGGGCAAGTCGAGAACACCAACAGAACCATAATTGAAGGCCTGAAGAAGAAACTGCAGGATGCAGGAGGCAGCTGGGCCGATGACCTCCCCAACATTCTATGGTGCTATCGTACCACACCGAGAAGGGCGACGGGAGAAACACCTTTTGCCCTATGCTATGGTTTTGAGGCGAAGGCACCTACAGAGGTTGCCATTCCCAGCCGATGGGTGAAGCAATATGCACTCTAGGATAACGAAGAAAGCATGAGGATCGACCTACACTTGGTTGAAGAAAGACGCGAGCAAGCCTACATCCGAGCAGAGAATTACCAGCGTCAAGTAAAATCATACTATGACGCCAAGGTACATTCCCCTCTACATCGGTCTCCTTAGAGCGAAAGGCTCAGGTATGGCCGATGGAGCACATCGTATCGGCCCCTTAGAGCGAGACGCTCAGGTATGGATGACGGTGTCCCCAGGACGAGGGGCCTGCAAACGGCCCAAGTCTTGAAATGGGAAGCTCACTGTGTCGTCCACGCGCTGAATCGCAGGGCGACAGGTCTGAAATCATGGCCGAGGTGACAAAATCCCCAAACTCGGGGTTTAGAAACGGCAGCCGTTGGATACCAACCAAAAGCCTAGCCCGCGTCATGAATAGGCGACGGGACCTCCCCGAGATCATGGGACGACCCAGTAGGATGTACCACCAGCCGAAGGACTATCGACCCCCTCGACCAAAGCTTGAAAGAAGGATACTCCTCGCTCAAAGTAGAGGAAGAAATTAAAAGAGGGATAGACGAAGGACCGGGCACTTGTCGGCCTCAAGCGAAATCCCCAAAAATAAAAGAGGGAAGCCGATGGTCCGTGCACTTGCCGGCCTAGAGCAACAAAAAATGAAATCCCCACAAAATTCACTACGTACATATCAGTCAAGATGTAAAGATAATACTATGCAAAATATAAGGCTAATGTCACCCATCCAAACCTGGTCCTGATCAGGCACTGAACGAAGCGTGCACCCACAAAGCGCTTGTGTAATTTCCTCGAAGTAAAAGATGTGCAATACGGACAAAGCATACACGCATAAACTACCCCGAGAACACTTGGAAAAATTTACTTAACCGATGAGGGCCACAAGAAAGCTGACACGACCTCAGAGTATTCATAAGAAGCACTACCTCAGCCCAACAAAAGGGCGGAACCCTTCATCAGCCAAGACCAAAGGTAACAACTTCCTAAGTCCTAGTTTGACACTTAGAAAATTTTCAAAGTGGAATAACGATGCAACACAAAAGAGAAAGATACAATAAAAATTAAAAGCCGAAGGAGCCAAACGCATATTTTCATTCAAAATATCCAAGTACAAAAGGAGGCACCATGGCCGTTACAGTTCCACTAGCAAAACAAGGACAATAAAAACGGATCATGGCTACGGCGGGGCCTCCAGAGTTTGTTCTGCGTCGGCCCCTTCATTGGCAGCAGCAACGGACACAGCGGTGTCCTAAAAAATATCCGGCTCATAAGCCTAGTCATCGCTGATACGAGAACTCTCGATGGGGAGCTGCCTTTACTCAAGAGGGAGCTCCAGTTCGGCTTCAGGGTGCTTCATCTTCAGAGGCAGGTTCAAGCTGAGGGCCCACTCCTTGCTAACACTCAGCTCCAGGAACCGACGTTGAAGTCTGCGGTAAAGCAGCCGCTACATCCTATACTGACCAAGGTCGTAGAAGACCTTCAACTCCTTCTCCCAGTATGCCTGGCCGTCAGGGGACTTATTGACCCAATCATTGAACTTTGCCGCCACGACATCGAAGCACCATGGAAGCCGGTCCTCACCCTTCCAGCCGTCCTTAAGGAACTTCTGCACGGCGGCCTCTGCGGCTTTCCCCTCGGCAGCACTCAAAGCCGACATCGCATCGGCCTTACCCTTCTCAGCCTCTTCGGCGCGGCGAAGGGCTTCATCACGAGCATGCTCTGCATCGGCCAACCTTTGGAGAACCCCATCCCTCTCAACGGCAAGAGCAACGGCCTCATCCGCCTTCCTCTTCAGGCCCTCCACCTCGAGCCGCAACCTATCCAAGCTGCTCAGAGCTTCATCAGCCGAAGCCGCCTTTTGCTCGATCTGCTTCAGCCGAGCAATCTCCTCCTGCTGCCTCTTTTGGCTCTCCATCAGCATAAAGGCAGCTTTAAAGAGAAAAAACAAAGTTAGGATGAGGAAAATACTTACTGCACCGTAAACAAGGAAAGTAACAAAGTATGAAAGGATGACTTACTTGCACCAGGTGGTCCATCCCACCGTCGTATATCTTGACATTGCCAAGCCCATCATGGTAAGCCCGGTCCTTGTCTGGAACGGCCCGGGAGATCACCTCATGGCTGTCAATAATCTCATTAAACACCCCTCCCTTGACGAGGTATTCGACCTCAAGTTTATAGGTCCCCCTGACCAACTCTCGGCTGGTCCCTTTCTTCCGGGAGGCTACAGTAGGAAGGGGAGGGTTGGAGACAACGGTGGACGAAGGACCCGAGGTGAGCCGACCACCACATCAGCATTGGAGACGCCGTCGCCTCCAACTGGGACGGTCAATGCCCCGACATCATCACCATAAGAGGGGAAGCCCTCTTCGACTTCTTGGAAGGCTTTAAGCCCGCCTCCGTCAGCTTTTTATGGCCCTCTTCGACCGGCCGCTTCTTCTTCGGCTGCACAAGAGGCTTCGTTGTAGGAACATGAGCGGGATGATCCGCACCGGCTACGAGCTTAACGGTGTGCTTGACTTTCAACTCTTCGGCCGCCTTCTGCGCAGCCCTCTTCATAAATGAGGTACGATCCATAACCAAACCTGCACGAAAGCAAAAGAAAACACGAGGGTCAGTAAGCAAGAAGACAAACTGATGGTCAGAAGAAGGGCGTCGAGAGGACATTACCGTCGGCCTCAGCAGATACCCCCAGAGCAGAGCCATCGGCCTCCTCAAACGTCGTAGTCATCCTCGACCACAAATCAACATCATCTTCTGCGTCCCCGTAGATGAAGTACCTCACAAAGCCGAGAGCGGCCATTTTGTACTCCGTGATGTAATCTTTCACGCTCCTTGGCCCTCCTTTCAGGAACGCCACCACCTGGGCGTCCAAGAGCGCACTCTTCGGCACATCGTGAAGAATGAATCTCCCGGAATGGCCGAGGGAAGGGAACTCAGTACCCCCCTCGCCCAACGACACGAAAACAAACTTACTCTTTCAGCCATGAATGGACGAAGGAAGGTCAGTGAAAGACCTCTTGTTCTTCAGTTGCTGAAGATTGGCATAACCGGCACAATTCTTGTGGTGGCTACCTCGGCCTATCTGGTACAGGTTCATGAAGAGTGAAGTCGTCGGCGAGAAACCCAACTCAGAGCAACGTAGCAGAAACCCGACGATCAATGAATAAGAGTTTGGGGATAACAAGGCCGGAGGAAGCTCCACCATGTCCAAATACTCTGTAATGAAGGGGTGGAGGGGGAACCTGAGCCCCTAAAGCTCATAGGGTATACTCCAAAATAACCCAATGGGGGATGAAGCACGTGGTCCGTCGGCTTGGGGGCCCTAACCCTACCAAACGGACCCACGTACATCTGGGAACCCAAGTACTCGGCCGCATTGCTCTGCGGGCTGATGAGGAGAACGTTGGTGAGATCCAGGTAGGAGAAGCCCGAGCCCTTCTTCGGCCGACGCCTCCTCTTCGGCGGGGCATTCCCCTTGACGACGGAAACCGGCGTTGGGCAAGGTACAGTGGCTGAGGTGGACGCTCCGTCCATAACACGAGAGACCCCCACGTCCTCACCCTCGGATGACGAGGTAGCCTCCTCGTCCTAGTCTTCTTCGTCCTCCTGCTCCCCTGACTTGTAGGAACTCAAGTCCTCGATCTCCTCGCAGCACTCTTCCACCACTTGGTAATCGAGGGACTTGGCAGAGACCTCATTGTCGTAAGGTTAGTACTCTTCGTCTAGGGTCTTCATCATAACAACTATGAAAGCCCTAAGGGGAACTACTTCAGATCTAAAGGTGTTTTTCGACTAACACTAGATCAAAGGCTAAGGGAGCAAAGCATGCAAGAAAGCGGAGAATGTTTTGATGAACTGACCTTTGAAGTTTTGAAGAACGGAAGAACACTTGAACAAGCTTCTCTCTAGAAATTTGGGCAGCACTCCGTTAGCTCAGATTGCAAATGGGGGACTTCCTTCGGGAGGGGGGGGGGTATTTATAGACCTCCCCCCAACGGTCACTACACGTCGCACCCCCCAGTGGCCGCACCAACGGTCTGTAATACTTGAGATTTAATTTAAAAGGATTAATAGTACTACTCATACCAACAGAGGTGCATCTCCTTTTAAGGGAGCTCATCACCCAAGAACTCCAAAGTTAAGCGTGCTTGCACGAGAGTAGTCTTGGGATGGGTGACCCCCTGGGAAGTTTCTCAGGGCGTGCATGAGTGAGGACAAAGTGCGCGGTAAAGGCTCGTGGTGGTTTGTGAGGACAGTACAATTGGTCTAGAGTAGCTACCTCGGGTCTTGCGAGGCCGGGGTGTTACAAATGGTATCAGAGCAACCCTGCGACGGTGTGCTGATCCGTTGGATATCGGGTGGGCACTTAGTAGGGGAAAAGATTCTGGGATATGATTGAGATTGGTGTTTGGGCGCAACGAGGACGTTGCGTTCCTAAGTGGAGGTGATTGTAATAATTGAGATTTAATTTAAAAGGATTAATAGTACTACTCATACCAACATAGATGCATCTCCTTTTAAGGGAGCTCATCACCCAAGAACTCCAAAGTTAAGCGTGCTTGCACTAGAGTAGTCTTAGGATGGGTGACCCCCTGGGAAGTTTCTCAGGGCGTGCATGAGTGAGGACAAAGTGCGCGGTAAAGGCTCGTGGTGGTTTGTGAGGACAAGACAATTGGTCTAGAGTAGCTACCTCGGGTCTTGCGAGGCCGGGGTGTTACACGGTCACCACCACAAGGGCCAATGAGGTGCTCCGCTTCGAAGAATGGACCAGGCCCACTTCAGGCACCATCAGCCCACTAGCAAGGTGAACCCAACGGTTCAACACACGGACAAATGGCACCTACAACGGCCAAGACATTCAATGGCCCCACCAGAGCAATCAACATCACTGCAACGGCTGGCCCTATTTCAGAACGCCTCCTTGGCGTCAACAGCCCCAACCTGCGCCCATAACGGCCACAACAAAAAACCAACAAAATGGCCTCCACAACGACCACAACACCACAACGGAAAGAACCTAACAGCCATCGGCCCTTGTAGAAAACCCTACTGATGATAACCTATTGAAAGCGACCTGCGTCCAAGGGTTCTCCCACAGGGTTACCTTGGTCAGGAAATCGCCAGGGGGTTGGATTCAAGGGAAATACGAGGTTCCCGCTTCGGCCTGGGTCTCACATAACTCCTTCACCCCTCACTCACTCTTCGGCCTGAAGAAGTGGGGGACTGGGGACTACACCGGCCTCAAAACGCAAGGATAGAACAAGAAATCCATAAATGCATAAGTACACAACTAAACCACATCTTCTATGCGTCATAACGTCCAGGACCTTGTGGTGCACCTTCGGCCGCAGCAAGATAAGCAAACAAGGGAACAAAGCTCACTCTGGACATGACACTTGGCATCCCAACGGCCTTAGGGTCATGTAATCCGTCCCCGGCCAAGATGGGAAGATAGTACCTCTACGTCCACAAACACATGAGCTACCAGTCAACGCCATGTACAAGACATTCATCGTCCACAGACTCAGGGACGCATAACGTCCACTGATCCACGATAATTGACACCCTCAGAGCCATGCACCAAAATACGAATAAGAC
The DNA here is from genome assembly GCA_945859875.1 of Cuscuta europaea. Lineage (NCBI taxonomy): Eukaryota > Viridiplantae > Streptophyta > Magnoliopsida > Solanales > Convolvulaceae > Cuscuta > Cuscuta europaea. The sequence goes on from CAMAPE010000014.1 coordinate 1,121,259, forward strand.
CGCTTCGGCCTAGAGCGTTATAAGCGGCCATAGCGCCTCCTCGGCCAGAAACGCAAGAGGTAACTCACAACAGCCAAAGAGAAGAGATGCCACCCTCATCGGCTAATCAAACTAAAGACGCATATCGGCCACTACGCCAGTACACTCATCGTCCCAAAACCAAACAAGCGCACACCATCAGCGGAACAAAGACATATGTCGTCCTCAATAGGGAACACAACGACCACACACAGAGAATAACCACGGCGCCCCCGCGTCGGCCAGGATTATCAAAACTGCAGGAATCTACTCTCCTTCACTTCGTCTGCATCTCAGCTTAGAGAGTGGGGGACTCCTGATGGAGTATACGGGTTCAGGCCCCAGGACCCACATACTCAGAAGAATAGGAGGCACAACTGTCATCCAGTGGGACCTCCATCGGCCAGGTGGCCCTCCATCGGCCGGAAAGAAGTCAACTCAAAAAATGACCCAGAAGCCAGGAGAACCTGGTGTCCTCGTCAGCCAGGGTCTCCGTCGGCCAGACCCTCGTCGGCCACGGAGAGCTCACAGAACCAAATTTCATACTTAGCCATTTATACATACTTTGTACTCGACCCAGTAGTGGCCCTATTATAAATGGGCCTCCCAAGCCCAAGGCTTGTGAGCCCAATCCACATTTTCTCTATAAATACTCCCTTTGGGAGTAGTTGTAGGGGTTGACAAAATCATTTATTGAAGCATTTATTGCACTTGTCTCTCTAGCTCTCACTTCTCTCTAAACAATTACTCTATCACAAACTATAAAAGAAAGGGAAAATAATTAAAATACCCCAAACTTTGAAGGAGTGTGAGATAAACACCCCAAATTGGCATATGTAATTCAAATACCCCAAATTTTATATAAAAAGTTATTTTAACATCACGATCATGTATTAGTTATTTCAAAAATGTAAATTTGTGATGTTAATTGTATAATTTAAAATAGCAATTTGAAAACGTTGTAATTGTGTAGAGTGGGGGTAATACTATTTATTTTACAATGAAAGCTTAGAATGTTAATTGTATCTTCATTAATGCTAAAATATTTTAAATTATGAAATTAGCACAAAAAATTAACATTTTTGAAAGAAATAATGCATGACCATGGTGCTAAAATAACTTTTTATATAAAATTTGGGGTATTTAAATTACATATGCAAGTTTGAGGTGCTTACCTCACACCCCTTCAAAGTTTGAGGTATTTAAATTATTTTCCTCTTTAAGAAAAGAGAGAGGAAATGTTGAAAAAGACATCAATCGTCCACACGGATGTGCGCCCTCCATTTTGCTCTCTTTAACAAAATAAAGAAACAAATTTATTGTTGAAGTTTAATCCCGTAAACCCGAAAGCCCAACACAAACTTTGGATATATCAGGAAATGGGACGTTAATTCAGTGTATAAAAGAAATATAAAAGATGGATAATCGAATGCTCAAAAACCCACTTGTATTAATTAACCTGTTTGATGACGTAAAGATCTATAACAAGGGAATGCCCGAATCGCCACCCCGCAATGCTTTGCACTTTACCCGTATTCGCAAACAAAAACAACGTCTCCCTGAAGACGCCGAACGGCAACTTCGCCAATTGTTGCCTCCGCCTAGAGAATTTCATGCCGGATTCATCAGGCATCCTATGAGGCACCGACCGGGGCACGTTCTTGTGCACCTTGATTCTCTGATTGCTGGGCTTCGCTTCCCATTACATCCATTCATTGTGGAGTTCCTGCACCGGGTCTCCGTACTTTCGGCTCAGTTCATCCCCAGCACATACCGCATCCTGAACGGGTTCATTATCCATTGTCACGAACTGCGTATTGCTCCTAGTGTTGACTTATTCTTGTATCACTACTGTTATCAACCTTACTGGACGACGGGGTATCTGAAGCTGGTGGCTCGAATGGACCGTCAACTGTTCACAGAATACCCTACACCGCCGGCTGATCGGGAGGAACAGTTCCTCTTTGTTCATGCGGGTGTTTCTCTCCCATTCTCTGATCGGTGGAACGCTTACCCTGTTCGGGATTCTGAGCCCAGAATAGATGCCGTTCTGCGCTCTCAAGCCGAATCTCTACGTATGGAGGGAACTCGGAGTCTTCGGGGTTTTATTACCCCTTCCAAGATGCTAGCTGCCGGAATTGGTAAGTGTAACAGGTTTTTAACCCGATCGATCTTCTTTCAATTTAGTTTCTTATTTCTTATTCCCTCTTTTGTAGGTGTGATATCCCCTATACCCGTTCGTCGTTCCATATCTGCCGCAACCCCGACTGCCTCCTCTGAAAAAGGTAAGGAGAAGATGGTTGCCGATCATGCATCTGCTGAGCAAACCCGGAAGAAACGTAGAGGGAATGATGGCAGCATACTGATCCCGGTCGATCACGTGGTCGATTTGACCGGTCCGGATGACAAGCTGAAAATACTTATCATCCCTGCCCAGCCCCAAACTCCAGTGTTTAACAATACACCGGTCGATGATCAGATGTTTGTGGAGTTTTCCAATTTGGGGCCCCGAGCAGAGGGAAGGTACCTGTTCGGGCAGATGTCATCCTCTATGTGGTGCAGTACCTCCCTGAAGGTTCCACCCAATTTTTCTACTCTGACCCATTGGTCTGACCTGGTTGAGGCAGGTCACTTGGAGACTCTCAAGGTGCAGATCAATCACCAACCCCTTTATCCTTGATTTTCTTCTGATTTAGTATATGTTATCTGATTTCCTTTTTTACTATTTGTAGGCCGGAGTATACTATCACCGGGCCTTCCTGGCTGCTGAACAGGAGATGAAGCGTATAGCCAGTGATCGGGAAGATAGCCAGATCTCCTTTCCGCTGCTCGGAAACTGGCTGATAATCTGCAAGTCCGTGTTGATGAAGGTGAAAAAGCAAAGTCTGCTCTGGCTGAGATGGAGGGGAGGGCCCGACGTCGTGATCGGGAAATTGGAGATCTCATAGCTAAAGTGAGGGTGGCTGAATCCGCTAGGATGCGGTTTGTTAAATCGGAGAGATAATCCTCCCGAGCCGTATACTGCCAACACCTCCAAGATCACCAATCAGGCCTTGATCGAATATCAACGCAGTAAAGGATTGAATATCGCTTTACAGAACACCGCTCGACAATTTTTGGGACCTCATCTTGGCCAATTCTTGCGTGAGAGCGAGGACCCGATCAAGTCGGGGATAGAGCTTCTGGATAGCACGCCCGAAGGAAAATCTTTCTTAGATGTCCTGACGGAGAAAACTGTGAAGCAAAGTCAAGATCTGCTTCTAGACAGGAACCTCGACCTGATCATGGAACGCTTCCCCAAGCCGTTCGATCCTGATGAGTTGGGATTTGATGACCTGTTCGAGAATACTTACGATCGGGTCATGGAGATGAGACAGAAAGCAATCTCTGATGATGCAGCACATGCCGACAGCTCTCAACCTCAATCTTCCCCAAACGGCAATCATTCATTAGATTAGTCCTCTCATCTTTGTAATTTTATTCTTGTTTTCTTTGTACTTTCCGGCCAGTAGTGCCGAAGAATAAAGCTCAATTCTATACATAATCTTGTCTTTTCAAATACCTCTTTTTTACTTTTTTTCTTCTTTTTTTCTTTCCGGACGCGACTCAGTTTCGTCCACACTTATAGTTTTGACATCATCTCCCAGCTGTTTTGAATGAGTCAAACTCTGCTAGCTAAAATGATGGCTCCCTCCAAACCGTTAACACATTCATCATTCGTTCATCCGGAATGATTCTACGTGTTAAATGCTGAGGTGAGACTCTCTCTCTTCCAAACCCATAATTCTGATGCATTCCGAAGAGTTTCCTCCGATTCGTATCATCCATATTAGGGGTTTGAGGTGACCACTTTCAAACTGTAAGCAAGATCATTAGATCGGGTAATTTCTTACTTAAGCTAAAATAGCGGCTCCCTCCAAACAGTTAACCCGTTCATCATTCGATCATCCGGAATGATTCTACGTGTTAACAAGCTGAGGTGAGACTTTATGAAATCAGTGCCTCCCCGGACGACAATCCATGTTACCGAACGTCGCTCGTCTTGACAATACTTATTCTGACACCATCTCCAAGCCGTTTTGATCCCTTTACCGTTCGTGATCACAGGGTCAAAATCTTTTAGCTGAGGTGATTCCCTCCAAGCCGTTTTGGTCCCTCTATTTGTTTGTGATCACAGGGTCAAAAGTTGTTAGCTGAAATGATGGCTCCCACCAAACTGTTAACACGTTCGTCATTCGGTCATCCGGAATGATTCTACAGTTTAAAAGCTGAGATGAGACTCTCTCTTCCAAACCCATAATTCCGATGCATTCCGAAGAGTTTCCTCCAATTTGTATCATCCATATTAGGGGTCTGAGGTGACCGCTTTCAAACTGTAAGCAAGATCACTAGATCGGGTGATTTCTTACTTAAGCTAAAATGGCGACTCCCTCCAAACTGTTAACCCGTTCGTCATTCGGTCATCCGAAATGATTCTACGTGTTAACAAGCTGAGGTGAGACTTTCTGAAAGCAGTGCCTCCCCGGACGACAATCCATGTTACCGAACGTTGCTCGTCTTGACAATACTTGTTCTGACACCATCTCCAATCCGTTTTGATCCCTTTACCGTTCGTGATCACAGGGTCAAAATCTTTTAGCTGAGGTGGCGGCTCCCTCCAACCTGTTAACACGAAAGTCATTTATTCATTTGGAGTGACTATACATGTTAAAAGCTGAGGTGAGACTCTCTGGAAGTTATATCTCCTTCTCATCTCTTTTTTTTTGCAAGAGGTGGCAAAAACCATTTTTATTGATAAAATTTCCTCAGATGCTCTGTATTCCAAGTCCCTGCCGGTCGGCCTTCGGTAGATTGCAGACCGAACGTTCCTGAAGCATATTTTTTTTGCAGACCTCGTAAGGGCCTTCCCAATTTTGTGCCATCTTTCCTCCATCGAGAGGTTTGCTCTTTTCCCGCTTCTTCAAGACCAAGTCTCCTACTTTGATCGATCGGATTTTTACTTGTTTATCGAAGTATCTCCTTGTCGCTCTATGATATTCCTCCATTCGTATTGCAGCTAAGTCCCTCCTTTCCTCAATGAAGTGCAGTTCGGCTCACAGATTATCCTCATTGCGTTCGGGGTCATAATGCACTGTTCGGTGTGTGGGAACCAGAATTTCTGTTGGAACTTTAGCCTGGAATCCATAGGTAAGGGCAACCGGAGTCTCTCCAGTAGCCGTTCGGGGTGTCGTTCTGTATGTCCATAAGATATAATTCAATTGGTCCGGCCATGAGGAGGAACAGTGCTCTAGTTTTTTCTTCATACCATCCATAATGGTACGGTTCATGTTTTCCACTTGGCCATTCGCCTGAGGGTATGCTACAGACGCTCTGGAATGTTTGATTTGCTATTTGACTAAATAGTTTTCGAAGTTCCTGCTCACGAACTGTCTGCCATTATCTGTGATGATCTGTTCGGGGAGACCGAATCAGCAAATGATATTCTGTCAGACGAACTTTTGGCATTTGAAATCTGTAATACTTGCCAGTGGTTCGGCCTCCACCCACTTGGTGAAATAATCTATCCCGACGATGATGTATTTTAGTCCTCCGGGAGCAGTAGGTAGGGGCCCTAGCAAGTCGATCCCCCACCTGGCGAACGGAAGGGCAACTGTCATCGGGGTGTATAAAGTAGTTGGCTGTCCGCGGACCGGTGCATACAACCGGCAGACCTTGCACTTTCTGGTGTGAGCAAAGCAGTCTTGTTGGATCGTTGGCCAGTAGTACCCCTACAAGATGATCTTTCTTGCCAATGTTTTAGGCCCCTGATGGCTAGAACAGATTCCTTCATGAATTTCTTCCATTACTGCCGCTGCTAGACCGGGTGGTAGACACTTCAGATATGGTCCCCCGAATGTCTTTTTGTATAGCTGTCCGTCCATCAGTTCGAACATGGAAGCCCTCCTCTGAATACATTTGATATTATATGTTGAATTTTTGTCTTGTGGGAGGGTCCCGTCCTTTAGTAGTTGATCATATCTGTGACCCAACTGGGAACGACATAAGAGATGGCTTCTACCTGGAGGACCATGGTTGCTGGTGTTGTTAGGGTTTCCCGATGAGCAAACCGCTGGATGTGAGCCAGGATCATCTGTGCACGGTCATCAAGAGCTGCATTCTCCAATTTGGATAAGATATCCGCTTCATGATTTTCTATCGTGGAAACCTGGTCGAGCACTACATGTTCAAACTTCTCGATCTATTCCTCGACCAGTTCCTTGTAAGATTTCATCCTTTCTTCTTTAGTTTCGGCCGTACCATTCACTTGGTGGACCACCAGCTGGCTGTCTGACCGGACCTTGAGCTGATCAACGCCCAGGGCCTTTGCATATTTTAACCCTGCAATGAGAGCCTCATATTCGGCCTCATTTTTGGTTACCTTGAAGTCAAAATGGATGGAGTAGTATGCCTTAAAACCTTCAGGTGATGTGATCACAGCTCCACCCCCACAACCTTTAGCACTTGATGCACCATCTACGTACATCTCCCACCATTCACCTACCATGCTGCCTTCCGTCTCGATCTCCGAAGGCCGAGCAGTACATTCTGCTATAAAATCAGCCAATGCTTGATCTTTGATAGTGGGTCGAGGTATAAAGTCCACCTCATACTGCCCGATCAGGAGGCTCCACTTTGTGATGTGCCCGCTAGCCATTGGATTTCTCAGGATGGTGGCCAGTGGTTGTGTTGTATATACGGTTATCAGATGTGTCTGGAAATAAGGCGCAAGCCGTTTGATGGCTGCTATCAGGGCCAACACCATTTTTTCCATCAGAGTGTACCTAGTCTCTGGACCGTTCAGGGCTTTACTCACAATATATATAGGCCTCTGGATGCCATCTTTTTCTTTTAGCAACACAGAACTTACGGCTAGATCGGCCACCGCAAGGTACATATAAAGATGTTCCCCTGCAAAGGCAGCTAGGATAGCATTATGCTTCTCAGTCTACTGGATCTGGAGGATCAGGAATGCCACAAGATTTGATGGACTACTACCTAAAGAAGAACAGATTTTTGCAAGGATCAAGTACATTGTGTACAAAGTCTTGTATAGTATTTACCCACACGAGTTGGTGGTGTTTTGAAACTTTTGTGCCCCTTATTTTGCTCCTTTCTTTTTTGCATATAGTTGCTGGGGGTTAGCTTAAGTAGCGACATTAGGCTTGGTTACTTAAGTGGCTGCTTGTATCTTTTGGAGGTGACGGGTTATCCAATCTTTGGATAGCTTGCAATTTTGCTCACCCTTTTTTGATGTACATAAACTCTTTGGATGGTTCCTTATATATACTTATTGTTCATCCAAAAAAAAAGATGTTCCCCTGGGTCAGTGATGGAGTATATGGGTCTGAGCCCCCGGACCCACATACTCAGAAGAATAGAAAGCACAAGACACTGAGTGGTGCCCTCGTCGGCCAAGGGACCCCCGTCGGCCGAAAAGGTGCCAACTCAGATTATGGTCCTGAGTCCAAGGAACCCAGGTGCCCTCGTCGGCCGCGCCCTCGTCGGCCGTGCCCTCGTCGGCCACGCCCTCGTCGGCCACGAAGACCTTACAAAACCGGATTCTACACTTACTCATTTGTACAGCCCATTAGTGGCTTTGTATTCGGCCCAGTAGCAGTCCAGTTGTAAATGGGCCTCCCAAGCCCAAGGCTTGGGAGCCCAGCCCGTATTTTCTCTATAAATACTCCCCTTGGGAGTAGTTATGGGGGTTACAAATTCATTCTATTGAAGCATATTACTGCACTTCTCTCTCTAGCTCTCACTTCTCTCTAGATATATACTCTATCATTTGGTGCATTCATTGAGAGCTAGAACAATCAAGTTAGCACCCTTCGTCGCTACCAAGCACAGCTAACCACTGATCATGGGAAGAACTAAGTCAAACCGCAACCTCGTCAGCAAGGCCATCCCTGAGGACCAAGGGGCCAGGGAGCACGATGAGGACGCCACGGCCGACCAGGTCGGCGGGGGGGGACGTCTTCCAGGAGGCCTTCAACCTCACGACGGACCTCCGCAACCAACTCAACGGCGGAGCCCCTGACGCCCGTCTCGGCTTGGACAAGAAATGAGCTGAGAAGACGGACCACGCCCCGGCCCAGCCTATGGCCGCGGCCTCTCCGTCCGTGGATCCACAGGTCCAGGCCGCGCTGTCGGTCATCATCGCCAGCCTGGCTCAGAACCCCACCGTCCTCAGCGCACTCTTGCCAGGGACCGGGGGGAACGTCACTCCATCTCCTCAGCCCCAACCGTTGGCCGTCCAGATAGGCAACGATGAGGGGGTGATGGCCCAGGACACGGCGTCGTCCCACTCCCACCCCGCTTCCCCTCTTCGGCCTGGGCAGACCCCAGCGCGTGGAAAAGCCTCTGCCTTCAACAGGCTAGATGACACGCGCCGTCGTCCGGTTTCGGAGAGGATGGCAGGACGGATTGGTGAGCGTCGGCCTGGCTCGCCGAGGGAAAGCTTGGGGTCTGTGTCCCGGACAGCGGACCAGCCCCGCCCGGACAAAGGCAAGGGGAAGTTGCGCGAGGACGACGTGCGCCACCAGATCAATGCGGCTCATGACGAGCGCATGAGGAACCAGCCGGGCGCCGCTGCGGCCGCCAGGGACCCCCGGGACGAGGTCATCGCCCAGCTGGAAAGGAGGCTGGCTCAGATGGAGGCCAGGCAGTCGGCCAACGTCCCTACGGCCGACGCCTCCAACGACCCCGGCCTCAACGCGCTCATGAACAAAGTCAGCGCCCTGGAGAGGGAGTTGGCCGAGGGGCGAGGTGACCCCATCATCCAGGTCAGGACCAGGACCCCTTTCACCAACAGGGTCCTTTCGGCCCCCATCCCGGAGAAGTACAGGGGAAACGCCATCAAGTCCTACGACGGCCGATCAGACCCCCAGGAACACTTCAGCCGTTATCAGAACAACATGTTGATGGTGAACGCATCGGACGAATACCTCTGCCGTTGGTTCCTCTCTACTCTCGAGGGGCCAGCGTACGAGTGGTTCAACGCGCTCCCCGAAGGAAGCATCGACTCATGGCAAGATCTTGCCCAACGCTTCCTCACCCACTTTGCTGGGAGGAAGCGTGCGAAGAAGTATTTCACCCACCTCCTCTCCGTCAAGCAGCAGCATGATGAGTCCCTCCGGTCGTTTATTGATCGATGGACGAGGGAGACCGAAGAAGTCGAGGGAGCCGATGAGCGCACCCTCCTCTCCTTGTATCAGGGGGCCCTCCGCAGCTCCCCGTACGCTAGGAGCCTCATCACCGACCCCCCGAGGTCGTACGCCAAGGCGCTCCAGCGCGGAGGCTTGAACGCCGACGCCGACGAGCTCCACAATCACAAGAAAGAGGGGGGCCATCCCTCCAAGAAGACAAATCCTTCGCCGGCCCCGGGTCCGTCCCCGGTCGGCCAGGGTGCCCAGGGCCGTCACGGCTCTGGTGGACAGAGTAAGAAAGATCGCCACTGGCGGCCGAGGTTGGAACGGTCGGGGGTTTCCCTCACCCACCCGGTCGGCATCATCCTCGACTATGCCGAGAAGCACGGCCTCATCGAGCAGGCTCCTCGTCCGGCCGAGGAGGTCCTTGCCATCCAGCAGGGCGGCACATACTGCCGGTTCCACAAGAACTCGTCGCACAACACCGACGATTGCATCACACTGAAGAAGGCCATCGAGCGTCTTATTCGCCAGGGGGAACTCTCCCAGTTTGTTAAAGGTGGCCCACGCAAAAACACATGGGTAAACACCGGCAAACATGGGGGCGAACCCTCTGCGAAGAAGCGGGAGATTGGTAGGCTCAGCGACGACGAGGACTTCGAAGAGCCCCCGCCAAAGAAGAATCACATTCACCTCATCGTAGGTGGGAACACTGGGGGGGGGGGGGGACTCCGCCACTCAGAGAAAGAAATGGGCTCAATCTCTCTATATTGGGGAGGTGTCCCACGTTCCCCCCCAGCCGAAGAAGCAGCGAACGGAGGCGATCACCTTCACCGACAAGGATTTGCCTCCGGGGACGGAATCACACAGGGACGCCCTCGTCATCCGGTGTGAGATCGGTGACTCCATCATCCACCGCACTTACATCGATACGGGGAGCTCCGTCAACGTGATGTACCTGGATACCTTCCGGCAGCTGAAGCTGGACAGAGCTCTGCTAAAGCCGATCAAGACACCGTTATCCGGCTTCACCGGGGACTCTATCGATGCCGAGGGCACGATAGTCCTCCCCGTGGAGGTCGGTGACGGCCCCCACCGCGCCAGGATAGACATGGAGTTCATGGTGGTCAACCTCCAGTGCGCCCACAACCTGATCTTGGGACGGCCAACGCTGGAGGACTTGGAGGCCATCATCTCCATGAAGCACTTGTGCTTAAAGTTCCCCACCAATGACAGCATCGGCTACGCCAGAGGAAACCAGAGGATAGCCAGAGCATGCTACCTCAAGCTAACAAGGCCGGCCGAAAGGGAAGGACAGAGGATAGACACCATCACGGCAGCCGTTGCTAAGGACGAGGAGAGGCCGCATGCCGAACCGGCCGAGGAGGTCGAGGAAGTCCCTCTGAATACCTCCCGGCCGGAGCGGGTCCTCAGAATCGGGAAGCAGCTCCCTCCGGACCAACGAGACGCCATCCTCCTCGTCCTGCGGTCATACGCCGTTGTCTTCGCGTGGGGCCCAGACGACATTCCAGGCATCAGCCGCCAGGTGATTACTCACCGGCTGACCGTCGATCCGGCCTCCACGCCCGTCAAGCAGAAGCGACGCTACTTGTCCGCCGACAGGCGGGACTTCGTCAAAGGGGAGGTCGTCATGCTCCTCTCAATCAACCACATCAAAGAGGTGAAGTACCTGACGTGGCTGGCCAACGTCGTCCTCGCCTAGAAACCACCAACATTCAGGATGTGTGTTGATTACACTGACCTGAACAAGGCGTGCCCTATGGACCCATTCCCTCTCCCCAACATTGATCAGTTGGTGGACGAGACGGCGGGGTGCGAGTTGATGTCGTTCCTCGACGCTTTCAGAGGGTACCACCAGATCTCCATGCATGAAGGGGACGCCGAGAAGACGGCATTCATGACCCCAGAGGGAATCTTTTGCTACCTCGTCATGGCCTTCGGACTCAAAAATTCCGGCGCCACCTTTACTAGGATGGTGGCCAAGATCTTCAGAGCAGTCCTCGGCCGGACAATGGAGGCATACGTCGACGACATGATCGTCAAGAGCAGGCAGGCCTCCACCCATGCCGACAACCTCCAGGAAATCTTTGAAATCATGAAGGAATTCAGGCTCCGCCTCAACCCCAAGAAGTGAGCCTTCGGCATCCAAGGCGGCAAGTTCCTCGGCTACATGGTAAGCCGGAGAGGGATCGAGATAAACCCGGAGATGACACAGGCTATCATCGATATGGAGCCGCCCCGCAACGTCAAGGAAGTACAGCGCCTGACGGGGCGCCTGGTGGCCCTGAACCGTTTCCTCTCCAGGTCAGCCGAGAGGGCACTCCCCTTCTTTCAGATCATGCGTAAAGCCAACAGTTTCAAGTGGACGACGGAGTGCCAGGAAGCGTTCGAAGAGTTGAAAAGGTACCTATCAGCCCCGCCCGTGCTCTCCAAGCCCAAAGCCGGCGAAACCCTTTTTTTGTACTTAGGGGTGAGCACGTCGGCCATCAGCTCCGTGCTCATCCGTGAGGACGAAGGGGTGCAGAAGGCCATCTTCTACATCAGCAAGACGCTCAGGGAAGCCGAGCTCAGGTACTTCCAAGCCCACGCCGTCCATGTGCTAACCCAGCAGCCTCTCGGCGCACTCATGAGGAGCCCCACCAGCTCCTCAAGGATGGTGAAGTGGGCGATCTTCCTCAGCCAGTTTCAAATTGAGATCAAGCCAAGGCCATCTATCAAAGGGCAAGCCTTGGCCGACTTCGTCACTGAATGCACAGCAAGGGAGACGGCCGTTGCCAACCCCGGGCCAGAGGCGGACGATACATGGATCCTATTCACTGACGGCTCGTCGGCCGCGAAATCATGCGGTGGCGGCGTCGTCCTCATATCCCCCGAAGGATTCCGAGCTTACTACGCCATCCGGTTCAACTTCCGGGTATCCAACAATGAAGCCGAGTATGAGGCCCTCTTCAGCGGTCTCAGACTCGCCGCCGGCCTCAAGGCCAAGCACCTCAAAATCAAGTGCGACTCCAAACTGGTAGTGGGCCAGGTGGAGGGATCGTACGAAGCGAAGGAGGGACGGATGAAGCAGTACAAACAAGCAGCGGAGGAGCTGCTGAAGGCGTTCGAAACCCACGAGATCACACAGATCCCAAGGGCCGAGAACGCCGAGGCCGACATTCTCTCCAAACTCAGCTCGGACACCCCGGACCACATCTCCCAGCTGGCCAAGATCGAAGAGCTGAGCATGTCTAGCATTCATGCCAGCCCCGTCTTATACATCCAACGGCGACCAGAGAACTGGATCTCCGACATCGTCACCTTCATCACGACGGGGGAGCTGCCCCCGGACGAGGAGAGGGCCAAACTGGCCAAACTTAGGGCCCCTAGCTACACCATTGAAGGTGGCAAACTCTACAAACGATCCTATAATGGCACTCTCCTCCGATGCCTGCACCAGGATGAGGCTGACGTGGCCATGGAAGAAGTTCATTGTGGCGTCTGCTCCTCGCATCAGGGCCCTTTCAGCATGTCCCGACGTCTCGTCGTCCAGGGCTTCTTCTGGCCGACGATGGCGCGAGACTGTGCGGACCTGGCCAGGAAGTGTACCACGTGCCAGGTGCTCCAGAAGGCCCCTGGTCGGCCAGCCGTCAACTACGCCCCCGTCAGCACCGCAATTCCATTCTCTAGATAGGGGATTGACCTGGTCGGCCCCCTGCCCAGAGACGCCGGAAACAACCGCTACATCATCGTCGCCGTTGACTACTTCACCAAGTGGGTCGAGGCGGAACCCCTGGCCAGCATCACAGGGGTCAGATGCCAAAAATTTGTTTACAAGAACATCATCACACGCTTCGGCGTCCCCCAGGAGATTATATCAGACAACGGCACCCAATTCGAGGCAGCCCCTTTCCAGGAGCTCCTCCGGGAGTTTGGGGTGAAGCATCGTTTCTCCTCCGTTGCCTACCCTCAGGGCAACGGGCAGGTCGAGAACGCCAACAAGACAATCATGGAGGGGCTGAAGAAGAAACTCCAGGCCGCAGGAGGTAGTTGGGTCGACGAGCTCCCCAACATCCTGTGGTGCTACAGAACCACGCCGAGGAGGGCGACAGGTGAAACCCCTTTCGCCCTGTGTTACGGCTTTGAGGCAAAGGCACCCACGGAAGTTGCCATCCCCAGCCGGCGGGTGGAACAATACGAGCCTGACGCCAACGAAGAGAACATGAAGATTGACCTGCATCTGGTCGACGAGAGGCGTGAGCAAGCTTACGCCAGAGCAGAGAACTACCGGTGTCAAGTAAAGTCATACTATGACGCCAAGGTACGTTCCCGGGAATTTCAAGTGGGGGACTACGTCCTCCGTCGAAGGGAAGCAAGCCAGCCGACAGAGGGTGGCAAGCTAGCATTGAAGTACGAAGGGCCCTACATCGTCAGTGCCGTGGTCAAACCCGGCACCTACAAGCTTAAACGCCCGAATGGGTCCAATGTACCACGAACGTGGAATGTACACCATCTGGTGAAGTTTTATCAGTAATCCGAAGGAGGTGCAGACGGTGAAGTCCTCACCCCTTAACGGGTTACTGATTGAACGCCTTCCTCGGCCTCGAGCCACTTATGAATAAAATCATGTTCGTCTTGATTTTTTCTCTGGAATTTAAAGTAAAAAATTAGCAGGTGCCCTCATCGGCCACCTCAGAGCGAAAGACTCAGGTATGGCCGATATGGCACCTTGCATTTGCAACCTGCGAAACGACAAGCCCAGGTACTCCATTGCATTTTGTATCAGCGAAGGGCTCAGGCCTAGCTGAGAGAGCACATCGTCCTGGCCCCGTAAGCCTAGAATGAAACGCTCAGGTATGGCCGACGATGTCCCCAGGACGAGGGGCCCGCAAACGGCCCACGTCTTGAAACGGGAAGCTCACCGCGTCGTCCACGCGCCAGATCGCATGACGACAGGCCTGAAATCATGGCCAAGGTGACAAAATCCCAAAACTCAGGGATGGGCAACGACAGCCGTTGGAAACCGACCAAAAGTCTAGCCCGCGTCATAAATAGGCGACGGGACCCGCCCTGAGATCACGGACGTTATAAACGAAGTCCGAACCGACCGAAGGACGAGCACACCCTTCGGCCGAAGCCTGAAAGAAGGATACTCCCCTGAAATAGGGAACAAAAAAAAGAGGGAAGCCGACGACTGTGTACACTAGCCGGCCTCGAGCAGTAAAAATAAATCCCCACAATACAGCCACATTTGGCTAAGTACATATCAGTTGAATACAAAGGTAAACACTATCAACAGGTGACGTGGACGGAGCATACGCCTGTAAAACCCTAACCAAAGTGGTTGGGTGACACGCGAGTGGTAACCTTCATCGGCCACAGCCACTTGAAACACCATCACTTGGCATAAAAAAAAAGAGGGGAATTACAACTTCACTCCGAAAAGAGAAGCCCAGGACGAAGCAGGCAGTATTACCCCCGCGCGAAAGGCACGCACAAGGGTGGCAAACCCTGCCGGCCACAAAACTATTGCTGCCGTTGAAGGCACTAAACACTTAGCCGATGGGTTGAGCTGGAAATCTTCAAAGAAAATTGACCCAATGAATCCTAACACTTAGAGAACTCTAAGGAAAGCAAATGCAAAGGAAGAGGCAAAACACCTGTCACCTTCATCGGCCACACTATCTTACTTGGCCGACGACGACACTTCACAGATGAAGTTACGTGGCCTAAAAATTAGGCAATCTCCTCAACGAGGGAGGAGCTCAAGACGAAGCGGTCACTCAAGTACCTATAGGTGCCCGCATCGGCCTAACCAACAACCGGTAAGGACGTGCTAACCAACAAAGACAACAAAGGTGGCTGATCAAGTTGCCACGGTGGACTCCAAACACAAACATCGAGGGTATGGTCGACAAGGGTAACAGGAAGAGAAGACTACAACTCCCCAAATACCTAGACGAAGTGGGCACCCAAAATAATTAAGGGCACCCCCCTCGGCCAACCACTTGAAAGATTCCCTAAAGCTACGGCTGACACTCAATACTTAGGAAAATTTTCAAAAAATTCTAAGTATTATGGCAACAAGGCAGGCAACACCCACACGAGGACGTCGTACAAACACGGAAAGAAGAAAACGCGAAAACATTAAAATATGAAAGAAGCATTTCTTTTCATTCATTAGATTGGGAAGTACAAGGAGGGCTTCTAGGCCGTTACATAGTAGAAAGTCACAAAAAAACTACAAGGGATCATGACTCAGGAGGGGCTTCGGAGTCCCTCTCAGCCTCGGCTCCCTCCTCGGCCGTGGCAACAGACGTACCGGCAGCGACACCCGACGTCGCGGTGTCCTCAAACATGCTCCGCTCATACGCCCAGTCGTCGCTGATGCGTGAGCTCTCGATGGGGAGCTGCCGTTCAGCCACCGGAAGCTCCAACTCTGCTTCAGGATGCTTCATTAACGAAGGCAGCTCAAGGCCGACGGCCCACTCCTTGGTCACACCGATATCCAGGAAACGCCGTTGTAGCCTCCTATACAACAGCCGTTGCATCCGGTATTGGCCAAGGTCGTAGAAGATTTTCATCTCCTTCTCCCAATACGCCTGGCCTTCGGGGGATTGGGTCACCCAGTCAACGAGTCTGGCCGCCACGACCTCAAAGCAAAAGGGAAGCCAGCCCTCGTCCTTCCAACCGACTTCAAGAAACTTCTGCACAGCGGCATCAGCGGCTTTCTCCTCGGCAGCGCTAAGAGCCAGCTCTGCACTGGCCTTGCCCTTCTCGGCCTCCTCCGCACGCTGGAGGGCCTCGTCGCGAGCACGCTCCACGTCGGCCAAACGCTGGAGAGCCCCTTCCTTCTCGGCGGCCAGCTGATCGGCCTCGTCAGCCCTCTTCTTCAGGCTTTCAACCTCAAGACGCAACCTCTCAAAGCTGCCTAGCGCCTCATCGGCCGAGGCAACCTTCTGCTCGAATTGCCTCAGGCGAGCAATCTCTTTTTGTTGCCTCCTGTTGTTCTCCATCAACATGAAGGCACCCTGCAGTAAAAAATGGGTCAGACAATATTTCACAACAAACAACAAAGGGGGAGAGGAGACTGAGACGAAGCGAGCAAGAGTACTTACTTGGACGATGTGGTCCATCCCACCATTGTACATCTTCACATGGCCGAGCTTCTTGAGGTAAGCCCGGTCTTCGTCAGGGATGGCCTGAGAAATCACCTCATGGCCGTCAACAATTTCGTTGAACAGCCCCCCTTTGACGGGGTACTCCACTTCGAGCTTGTAGGTCCCCCTGACCAGCTCTCGACCAGACCCTTTCTTCCGGGCGGCCGTTAAGACAGCAGGAACGGTGGACAGAGTGGTGGACGACGGGCCCGAAGGGTGGTCCACCAAAACATCAGGGTTTGAACCCCCTCCGTCCCCAGAAGGAACAGCCGACGTCCCAGCATCATCAGCAGAGGAAGCCCTCTTTGACTTCTTGGGAGGCTTCATTCCCACCTCGGCCAGCTTCCTCTGGCCCTCATCGGCCTGCCGTTTTTTCTTCGGCTGTACCGGGGGCTTGGCCGCAGCGGTAGCTCCAGGCTGTTGGGCCTTCAGCTCCTCGGCCGCTTTCAGCTGCGCCCTCTTCATGAATGACATGCGATCCATCACAAAACCTGCATCACAAAAACACTAAGTGTTAGAAAAACGGAATACAAAAGTATGACGACAGGAAGCGCATCAGAAAGGACTTACCATCGGCCTCAGCTGGCACCCCCAGATCGGGACCATCAGCCTCCTCGTAAGACGTGGTCATCTTCGGCCATAACTCCACATCGTCGTCAAGATCACCATACACAAAATACCGTACAAAGCCGAGGGCGGCCATTTTGTACTCTGTAATATACGTCTTCACACTCCTCGGCCCTCCTTTCAGGAAAGCCTCAACCTGAGCGTCCAAGATGGAGCCCCTCGGCGTATCATGAAGATTAAAACGGCCGGTATGGCCGACAGAGGGAAACTCTGTGCCCCCCTCGCCCAAAGACACGAACACAAACTTTCCCTTCCAGCCGTGGATGGACGTCGGCAGGTCAGTAAAACTCCTCTTCTTGGGCAGTTGTTGGAGAGTGGCATACGACGCACAGTTCTGGTGACTCTCGCGTCCTATCTGGTAAAGATTCATGAACAGCGCCGTCGTCGGCCTGAAATCCAACTCAGCACACCGCAGAAGGAAGCCGACGATGAGCGAGTAACTATTCGGCGTCAACAAGGCCGGAGGGAGCCCCACCATATCTAGGTACTCAGTGATAAAGGGATGAAGCGGGAACCTAAGTCCTTTAGCGAAACTCATCGGGTACACTCCGAAGTAGCCCGGGGGTGGATTAAGGACATGGTCTGTCGGCCTGGGGGCCCTAACCCTGCCATACGGCCCTACATACATCTGGGCGACCAGGTATTCACCCGCATTACTCTGCGGCCTGATAAGATAGATGTTCGTCAAATCCAAGTAAGAGAAAGCTGGCCCTCTCTTCGGCCTTCTCACCCTCTTTGGCGGCACAACGCCCTTCACAGCAGACACAGGCTTCGGGCAGGGAATGGCAGCCGACGTGGACGCCCCATCAGCAGTTCGGGAGACACCTGCGTCCCCATCTCCAGACGATGACGCGGACCCCTCGTCCGCACCGTCCTCCTCGACCGGCTCCCCGGTCCTGAACGAGCTCAGATCCTCAAGCTCCTCACAGAACTCCTCGACCACCTGATAATCAAGGGACTGGGCGGAGGGCTCGTCGTCATAGGGATAGTACTCTTCATTGAAGTTCTTCATCTTAAACACTATTTCGGGTATACTGCAGCCTACTTCAAGATCTAAGGGTGTTCAAGCGCCTAACACTAGATCACTAGCCTATGAAGCAAAATACGCAAAGTACAGAGAAGATTTCGATGAACACTAACCTTGAACACGAAGAACACGAAGAACACGAGCTTGTGAGTTTATCTCTCTAGAAATTTGGCCAGCACTTCGACAATTCGGATTGCAAGTAAGAGATTCTCGTCGGATGGAGAGGGATATTTATAGAACCCCCCACCCAACGGTCACTACACGTGGCACCCTCCCAGTGGCCACATCAACGGCCACCAACGGGAGACCACCACGTCACCAATGGGCCAAGCCCAAACTACATATCAAAAGCCCGCTGGCAAATCAGGCTCTACGGAACGGGAACTCTACAGCCAACAGCATACAACGGTACCCCAACGGCGCTCGTATCGGCCACCCAGAAGGTCACACCATCCCGAAGGAGATGAACGTAACGTCCATGAGGCCCTCGCACTAAATCCTTGATGATAACCCTTTGAAAGCGATCTGCGTCCAAGGGTTCTCCCACATGGTTACCTTGGTCAGGAAATCGCCAAAGGGTTGGACTCAAGGGCAGTATGAGGATCCCACTTCGGCCTGCGTTTCAATCTACTCCTTCACCCCTCACTCACTCTTCGGCCTGAAGCAGTGGGGGACTGGGGGACTACACCGGCCCTCAAAGAACAAAAGGCAAAATCAAGAGAAATCCAAAAATACACCAAGTCCACAACTACAACATCAGACATGCACCACAACGTCCATAACGCCATGGTGCACCTTCGGCCACAGCAAAGCTTGAGATCATAGGACACTTATCGGCCCCGAAACCACATCACTCAAGCCAGGAACCAAGAGAAAGATCAACATACCTAAACCACTGACGTCCATGTACCACAACGGCGCCAAGGTTTTCGTGACTCCATCTCCGGCCAGACACTTTGGACAAACACGGCGCCTCGTCGGCCACATACCACCATCAATGACGGCCAAAAGGCCACCTAAGGCAAAGACACTCATCGTTCTCCGCCAACAGATAATCATAACGGGCTCGCCGGCCAAGGACACGAGAGCCAATCAGCGACGGCCAAAAGGAGTGTGCAAGCACCTTCATCGGCCACCCAAAGGAAAGGACGTCCGATGGAGCAAGGTTCAACCCCAAACGGCCTCATCGGCTCAAACATAAATCTCAACCATCAACGTCCAAGAAAGGGAAAGCGCGCCTTCAACGGCCACCATCGAAGCGGGACACTCATCGTCCCAAACGAACGCACCAAGGGAACAACGGCCTCCCCGTTCACAACGAGGAACAGGTAACGGCCAAGCACAGAACAAGATCACCAAGATGGAAACAGCGCCAACGCCGCAACAGCTAACGGCCTGGGAGTGCCCGCATCGGCCAAAAGCACCAAAGCACTGGAATCTACTCTCCTTCACTTCGTCTACGTCTCAGCTTAGAGAGTGGGGGACTCCTGATGGAGTATATGGGTCTGAGCCCCCGGACCCACATACTCAGAAGAACAGAAAGCACAAGACACTGAGTGGCGCCCTCGTCGGCCAAGGGACCCCCGTCGGCCGAAAAGGTGCCAACTCAGATTATGGTCCTGAGTCCAAGGAACCCGGGTGCCCTCGTCGGCCGCGCCCTCGTCGGCCGTGCCCTCGTCGGCCACGCCCTCGTCGGCCACGCCCTCGTCGGCCACGAAGACCTCACAGAACCGGATTCTACACTTACTCATTTGTACAGCCCATTAGTGACTTTGTATTCGGCCCAGTAGCGGTCCAGTTGTAAATGGGCCTCCCAAGCCCAAGGCTTGGGAGCCCAGCCCGTATTTTCTCTATAAATACTCCCCTTGAGAGTAGTTATGGGGGTTACAAATTCATTCTATTGAAGCATATTACTGCACTTCTCTCTCTAGCTCTCACTTCTCTCTAGATATATACTCTATCAGTCAGCTTTTGTTAATACCAGGGGAGAAGATAGATACAACTTGAACTCCTCGAAGGTCGTTTGGCATTCGGCAGTCCATTCAAAGGGGTTTGCTTTTTTCATGATCTGGAAAAATGGAATTGCCCGATCAACCAATTTGGACAAGAACCTGCTCAGGGCTTCTAATCGACCGGTCAATCTCTGAACCTCCTTGAGGTCCCTTGGAGCCTCCATATCCATGATCGCCTTTACCTTCTCACGATTAGGCTCAATGCCCCTCTCACTCATCATGTAACCCAAAAATTTGCCTCCCTTAACGGCAAAGGCACATTTTTTGGGGTTCAACCTCATGTTGGCTTTCTGTATTATCCCGATCACTCTTTCTATATCCAGGACATGGTCCTCCTTTTTCCGGCTTTTGATCAGGATGTCATCAACATAGGCCTCCATTGTGACCCCCAATACTTCTTTGGACAATATTCCAATCATCCTTTGGAAAGTAGCCATTGCATTCTTTAACCCGAACGACATAACAATATAGCAAAATACCTCGTCTGAAGTTACAAACACTGTTTTTTCTGTGTCATCTGGGTGCATGAAAATTTGATGATACCCCCGGAACGCATCCATGAAGCTTAAGAGCTCACATCCCGCTGTCTCATCCACTAACAGATCGATCCTCGGCACCGGATATGGGTCCATGGGACAAGCCTTATTCAAGTCAGAATAATCTACGCACATTCTCCAGGTGGACCCCTTTGGAGCTAGTACCACATTGGATAACCATTCAACGTGGATCACCGGTCGGGTGTGTTTTATCCTTAGCAAGGTGGGCACTTCTTGTTTTGTAAAATCACGCCGTTCGATCGCCTGGTATCTTTTCTTTTGCTGAACAGGCTTTGCATCAGATCGAACGACCAGCTTGTGGCAAATTATGTTCGGGTC
Organism: Cuscuta europaea; assembly: GCA_945859875.1. Lineage (NCBI taxonomy): Eukaryota > Viridiplantae > Streptophyta > Magnoliopsida > Solanales > Convolvulaceae > Cuscuta > Cuscuta europaea. Next base: position 1,142,166 of record CAMAPE010000014.1, read on the forward strand.
AATACCCGGCATGTCTTCTGGACCTCGGGCAAATAATACCTGAAACTTTTTAAGTACTGTTATTATACCCTCTCGAATTTTAGCCTCCAGATCCGCCCCGATGGTCACCTTCCGGTCGGGGGGAGAATCCAGGTCGATTTGCTCGAGGAGGGTGGCAGGCTCAGGATGTGCCTCGAACTCCGTTCGGCGGGCTTTAAGTTCAATGCTGTTAACTCGCATGCCCCGGGCATTCATATTTTTCAAGGCCTCCCGATAGCACGTTCGGGCTGTAGTTGGATCAGTTCTGGCCACCCCAACCCAGTGTCCGTGGGGAATTTGATACATGAGTGGCGGACAGAGACTATCGCCTCCAAATCTTTCAATCCCGGTCGGCCCAAAGTGGCGTTGTGGGCACATTTGATATCCACTACTACGAACGTCATTCGGACCGATGCCCTGTGTGCTTCATCTCCAATTTCAACCATCAATTGGATAGTCCCCTCTGCTTCGATGCAATTCCCGGTGAAGCTTGCCAGTGGTGTCCTATGGTGGGTTAGCTGATTTTTCAGGAGGCCCATTTTCTCGAACGATTGCAGGTAAAATATGTTCACACTACTTTCCGTGTCGACCAACACCCGGCGAATTAAAGCATTGTCTATGCACATACTTACAACCAACTCATCCCTGTGTGGACTTGGTGAGTTTGGCAAATCTGCGGGCCCGAAACTGATGGGGTCCGTTCTTCCTTTCTTCTGGGGCGACATGGCTACAGAACCCACGTACAAGCTTCGCTCGAAGTTCTTCCGTTCGGTGTTCGAGTCACCTGTCTCACCACCCCCAAATATCACATTTACCTCCATCTTGGGTTTTTTACCCGGGTTCCCCGAACCTTCCGGTTCGTCTCTGGGAGGGTTATATACATCATTTCTGGGGTGAGCATCACGTTGTACATCTCGCCTCCAGCTGTTGGATTTCTTGACCGGTTTCAGAATACCTGTAGCACTCGGGTCCGTATTTACATATTTACCCACATGGCCCATTTGGATCAATTTTTCAATGGCTATTTGCAATGCCTGACAGGATTGGGTGGAGTGACCGTTCCTGTTGTGGTACTTGCAAAAAGCATTTGCATCTGCCCCCATAAAACCTTTGGTGTCAGTCGGAGGAGGAATGTTGTCCTTCTCGTTCTGATAAATGGTTGCTACTCAAAGGACCAAAGGAGTGAATCATGCCGCTCTTGAAGGTGGAGCGGCTGTTGGGGTAGGACCCAGCCGATCGGCCAGTTTCATTGGCGTAGGGGTGCAGCTACCTTATCCCTGATCAGGATTTCTTCTTCCAGAGCCGCATGCTTTCGGGATCTGTCCAGCACTTCAGAATAAACCGTACCTGGATTCTTTTTCAGCTCTTTATACATTTCACCCGTTCGGAGAGCATTAGTAAATAGGGTGATGGCCGTATCATCCGTCATGCTCCCCACTTTTAGGGTTTCATCCCTCCATCTTTTGAGGAATTGATTTAGGGTCTCCTTCGGGCCCTGCCTGATACTAGTCAAGTAACTGAAATGCCTCTTCGGAGTGGCACTGGATGCAAACTGGGCCAGGAATAATGCTGACAATTCGGCAAAGCTGCCGATCGATCCGGGCTGCAGGGTCCCGAACCATTCTTGGGCAGGCCCACTGAGCATGCTGAAGAAAAGTCGGCAAATGGCCGGCTCCGACACTCCCAATAGCATAAGTCCCACTTGATAACTCCTCAAGTGTCCGTGGGGATCTCCCGCACCATCATATGTTTGACCGGTCGGTGGTTTGGAGACCCTGTGGATCTCCGCTTGCGTGATTTCCCGGGTGAAAGGGGAAGTGATTCCGACCTGAGCTGGAGTAGGTTGCAGAGGGGCTCTGTTCATTTGTTCCCACATTTCGTTCATCTGCCTCCTCATCTCGGCCATTTCTTCCTCTTGGGCTGTTAGGGGAGGCGGTGGTGGAGTTCCCAAGTTCACAAACTCCCGATTTGCTTCCGGCAGAGTTGTTCTTTGATTCTGACGTCTCTGCCCGAATCTCGTATTGTTACGCTCTTCACACTGGAACTGGCGGCCAATGGGCGTATCTCCTCTGGCCCGTGACCCGGTCGGGGTGCGGTCACTAGGAGTGTGATGCCTGCCCCTGGTCGCATGTGTTCTTGCGCGCTCTCCCCGGTGGGCTCGTGAGTGATTTGATGTCGTGGTTGTTTCTGCATCAGTGGTTTCATCATTGAATGATGGGGTTGTGTACCTAGTTTCCCCGGTGTAGCTAGACTGTCCCCCATCCTGCTCATCCGCCATATGTTGCATGACCTGAGCCAAATCTCGCATGGCATGGGGGTTCCTTCTTAATGCTTCGGGGATGAAAAAATCCCCATCAAAGTGTGGGTAGGATCCCCGACTGGATTGCCCTTGGGGTCCGGCTTTCCCCATGTCTATCTGAAGTTCCTCCGGTGTGATGAGAAGTAATTCTAACCATTTTGAAAATAGCTTTTTGTTTGGTGTGAAACTTTTTGTTCAGAGTTTCCCACAGACGGCGCCAATGTTGAAGTTTAATCCCGTAGACCCGAAAACCCAACACAAACTTTGGATATATCAGGAAATGGGACGTTAATTCAGTGTATAAAAGAAATATAAAAGATGGATAATCGAATGCTCAAAAACCCACTTGTATTAATTAACCTGTTTGATTACAAGGAAATTTCCCGAACGGCACGCCGGATTTGTGCTTAATACAAGAAACAAGAGTAATAAGGCTATTCTAGGGCTTGAGTATTAAAATGCTAACCCTTACAATGATACTAAACCTTCTATTTATACTAATGGAGAGTATGGGACGCTTTATGCTGATTGGCCGACGTTCCACCGACTTGATCACCCATGTCTCCACTTGCTGATGTCACAATCTGGCATTGATTGCGCCTGGACACCTGCTGGTTGTCTGTTGCCCGAACGGGATAATGGGCCCTGTGTAAAACATTGTTGATTTGACCCAAGTATGATGTATGACCTGAACCCCATTCGGTATGAATATCTCACTGGGCCTACTTATCATAGGGTAGTGGGCTCATTGTTTGGGCTGGATATCCTGGACCTTTAATCCGGGTATTGGGCTTCCGGGCCAATATCCCAACATTTATTATAAAAAATATGTTAATACTTTTTTTTGAAGAACAAAAATACTTTAATACTATAAGAATAATAAATTAAAAGTAGACATTAATTAAAAAAACTCATAACCTGAAATTACTTTAAACAATGAACAATTACTCTGGCCTGGGATACGAAATGTGGTAGACCTGCCTCATTATACCTAGGAATGACAATGGGGCGGGGTTGGGGCAGGGATTCACTCTTCCATCCTACACCCGGTGTCTAAAAAATCGCCCCCACCACCGCCCCATCCCTCACTACTCTTCGACTCGCCCCTTCCCCCGCCCCACCCGCTAGATCCGCGAGTACCCATCGAGGGAAATATTCGTCAAAAATTAACACTATTTTTTATTCAGACATTTTTTAAAAATCAAACAACAGTTCTAGTATGTAGTCAAAAACCTTTTAGCTTTAAGTGTCAATGTAATCTTACATCCTATTTCAAATCTAGAACACATTATACACGTTTTGATTTATTCATTTTATCAAACACTTTATTAGCATTGATCAGCTCTATAGTATTTTCTTAAGTCTTTCATTCAATCAACCATGGTCATTTGACAACATCTAGAACGACCTATGGTCACCAGATTTTTAAGAGCCCTAACTACAATCATAAAGATGACATTCATAAGAAAAGAATTAATGCACTAGAATAGTAAAAGAAGAAAACATGCACACAGTGCCTGAGGCGTTATTTAAGCTAATATTACTTTATAACTTTCCCAAATTCAATTTATTTTAGGGAAAACTGTCAATTACACCCTCGTACTATGGGCGAACCCTCAATTGAGCCCTCCTACTTTGATAACCTTCAATTGAATCCGCCAAGTCTCCAAAATCAATCAATTAGGTCTACATTACCGGTTGGTTCCCGGTTTGCCCGTTGCTTGCCTTCCTGGCGCTGACGTGGACTTTGCCTATCGGTCTTTCAGTGCTGACTCACTTAAATCATTTTACTTCCACTATCCACACCGTGCCCTGACCTTCATTGACGACCTTAATTCGAAGCTCTGCGAGAAGATAAGCAACATAGCACTCCTCGGCGCTGGTCATCCACTTCTCACCGTCCACGTGAAGAAGACAAACGCCAGGTTAGTTTATAGTTGTAAGTCCACCGTATTTACATGAGGTTGGTGATTTGTGTTCGTATTTGTCGCATGAATGTTGCTATTGTGATGATATTATTACGTGAAGCGATAGTCATTTGCACTTTAGAAACGTTCGTTTGGGTCATTGTTCTTTATCTAATAAAAATTTACACATTCCCAAATCTGATTTCAATATTTTCATATGTACAACATGTTTGACAAGGTTGAACTAATCATTCACCATGGAGGAAATTTGAAGTCTATTCCTGAGATAATATACGTAGGTGGTGCAGTTGATGTCTTACCAATTGACCCAGATTTGATTTGCTATCCTCATTTAATGAAGTGCCTAAAAACGGGTAGTTATGGTAACATTAAGGCTCTCTATTACAAAAAACCAAGGCAGAGTATGAAATCTTTAAGACACTTGTCTGATGATAAGTCAACCCTTCATCTCATACAGCAGGCTACTAGTTGTGGACAGTGTGACATATTTGTGGAACATGGCTTAGATGAGGTGGAATCGGTTGAACTTCTGCCTGCACCTGAGGCATCTCAACCTGAAGTTGATGTGACTAGAGTGGAGGCCCCAATTGATGGTACAAACAAAGACCATGTTCCTGAAGATGAGCCTGGAGCAAGTGAACATCAACAAACAGGTGCCCATATTCATGAAGATGTTGTTGTTGAAGATGAGGAGTCCAATGTCAGTTCAGATGAATCATGAAAGGCAGATGAAGGTCAGACACATGAATCATGGATGTCAGAAGACTCTGAGGCAGATGAGTCATGGATGGAAGAAGAATCTGAGATAGAAAAAGCTGCATCAACTGACCATCAAGAGAGAGATGAGGATGAGGTCAATGAAGATATACTGGGCTCTGAACACATACCTACACAACAGGGGGCAAACACGTGTAATGATAGTGAGAATGAGGAGAACAGTACAGAGTATGATTCATCTAATCCCCGCAGCTACATGTCTGAGGATGAGGATGATTCTGGGAGGTGTAAAAGGTCAGACAACAGGTATGCTTCATTTAATCCTGAATCAGAGCCCCCAAGTTTTGATGTTGGCATGTTATTTGAAGATGGAAAGCAATTTAAGAAGGCAGTCATTAAATATGCTGTGTTTGAAAAAAGAGATTTGTATTTCAACAAAAATGAGCCTAAGAGAGTGAGAGTGAAATGTGGGAAAACTTGCCCTTTTTCTTTAACAGCTTCATGGGTGGAGAGATTGAAGTGTTTTCAGGTCAAAGTTTTCAAAGAAGGACATAGCTGCAATCTGAGGTATAGGCTGAGAATAGTGTGCACCAAATTGGTAGCTGACATGTATGAGGAGAAAGTGGTTGAGAATCCATCAATGGGTGCAGTGGAATTGAAAAATCTTATCAAGGCTGAGTATAAACTCAATGTGTCTGAAAGCATGGCCAGCAGAGCTTTGAAAGCTATTGAAGAGAAAAACCAAACTGCTTTCAAAGACCAATTCAAAAAGATCAGGAACTATGCAGAGGAATGCCTTCAGTCAATACCTAATAGTACAGTTGTCATCAAAACTGTGAGAGTTGTCCCAGAACAACCAAGTGTATTCCAACGCATTTATGTCTGCTTTGGACCAGTGAAGAAGGGTTTTATAGAAGGGTGTAGGAAGATCATTGGTGTAGATGGATGTTTTTTAAAAGGACAAATGAAGGGAGAGATATTGAGTGCTGTAGGTAGAGATGCAAATAACCAAATGTATCCAATCGCATGGGCTGTGGTTGAGATAGAAAATACCTCATCTTGGACTTGGTTCTTGGAGTTGCTGCATAATGACTTGGATGTTACTGCCCCAAATGAGTGGACCTTCATCAGTGATCAACAGAAGGTTAAGTATCTTCATAACTGCTTACATGTTGTCCATTAATGTATATGATATGTCTTGGTTAATATTTTTTTTTGTAGGGCCTGGCTAATGCAATTACCAGAGTCTTCCCTAACTCTGAGCACAGGAACTGTGCATGCCATATTCATGGTAATTGGAGCAAAGCACATCGAGGGATGAATCTGAAGAAGTTGTTTTGGCAGTGTGCGAAGTCAACATGTGAACCTCAGTTGGAAGCTAATTTAGCTGAGCTAGATAAGGCTGATGCTCAAGCAGGTATTGACTTACGCAAACACCCATTCAAGTTATGGTGTAAAGCTTTCTTTAGGGATGCAGTGAAGTGTGACACAGTTGAGAACAACCTGTCTGAGGCCTTCAATAGCACACTTCTAAAAGCAAGATCCAAGCCTTTGATCCCAATGCTTGAGGACATTCGTGTTGCAACAATGAAAAGGATAGCCAAGAAGAGAAAATATGTTCTGAAATGGCCAGGTCTGGTTACACAGTAATATGTACTATTGATTATTCTATTTGATTATCAAATCTTATTAAGCATTTTTTTTCCAAATCTTATGCAGGTTCATTTGGTCCAATAATAATGAAGAAGCTGAATACTAATATTCTAGCAAGTCAAGGATGGAATGTGGATTTCAATGGTGATGATGGATATGAAATCAAGAAAGGAAGAGGGCAATTCAAAGTCAGTCTTAAGAAGAGATCATGTTCTTGTAGAAGGTGGGATCTCAGTGGTATCCCTTGTGCCCATGCCATTTGTGCCATCTATGACAAGGGGGAGGAGGCAGAAGCATACGTTGACCACTGTTACAGTAAGGAGATGTACCAGAAAACTTACTCCTACACATTGCATCCTATCAATGGGGAGCTGTTATGGCCGAGAACCCAGCATGAAGAGATCTTACCGCCTTTTCCAAAGAAGATGAGTGGCAGACCCAAAAAGAAGCGTGTAAGGGAACAAAGTGAAGCACGTCCACCCAGTTCTTCACAACTCTCAAGAAAAGGGCGCATCATGACTTGCTCATTGTGCGGAGGAGAAGGCCACAACAAGAAATCATGTTCTACTACTGCAGGTACAGTGACTCCAAGTGCAAGAGGCAGACGCCCAAGAGGAGGAAGAGGGAAGAGGGGGGGCAATACAAGCAGAAGGCAATCAGGGGTTGGTGTGTATGTCGATGAAGCTACTGGTGAAACCATTCTGGAAGTAAGTTCACACCTGACTTGTATGCTTAAGTCATTTCAATTTGTGGCAATGATGTTTTCTCATTTTGCTTTGTATGTTATATGCAACCTGGTCAGCCTGGAGAGACAGTGATTGGAGAACAACAGGAGGGATTGCTTTAATGAACATTTATGGAAGTAGTTTTTTGTCATTAGGTGGATGTAATGATAATGTACTATATTGGGATTGCTTTTGGTGTATGGATGTATGGCCGAGGTTCGAACTACCTTTTTTTGTGATGACCATTGATGGGGTCATTTATTGCATTATTGTAGTTCAACGGGTACTATGCATTATTGCTGAAGAAAGATTGCTTTTGAACTATTGACAGTAATATATGTGAGTTGCTCTTGAATTTCATCGGTGTACTACACCTTATTGTCCATACTTGAATGTCAGTTGTATATGAAATAATAGATGATCTTATCTTTGTGGTTTTAAGTGTATATTTTGAAGTTTTAATAGTACACATATTCTAAGTGTATACAGGTATATGAAATGCCACACAACATACACAATGAATACATTCCAGGAATCTAGATTCTTGACAATACAAAAGTACCTAAGATGAAAACGTGTGGAAAACTTGTTCAAACATAGATACCATATGACACTACATTCCACTTTCCATGACAATAAACTGGTGGTGAACTTTTTCAAACATAGATACCATTACATCCGAGACAATTCAACTATGATAGCTTGAATACATATTTGTTGCAAAGCACAGAAATACAGCCAACCCTATGACAACGAGCTTCCTGCACCTCTTTCTGGCCTTAACCTCATTCTCAAGAACGGTTTTTATAGTGGTTACATCTGCTTGAACATGGCTTAAGCGTTGGACAACACCTTCAACCATGGTCTTTACTTCATCAAACTTATCTCTCTTTTGGCCAGGCCTGATCATGTCTTCTCTTCCTATGTCATCCTTCCACAAGAAGTAGCCACACCCTTCTCCCTGTTGACAATACGAACACACCTATTATCACACGAACATGTTCTTCAAATTCAAAATCACTACCAATACAAGATTTGTTCAAAACATAACCTGCACAACCTACAGTATTATATATGCACATCAAATGAAAAAATGTAAATTCTTTCGACGTTTTACCAGCCAATTTTGACACCCATAGAATTGTCTTCCGCTCTCCCTTCCCACGCACAACGGCGCTTTCAATCCACACCAACAGTACACTGCAGGCTCGTAATTTGTAGTGCTTCTTCGCTCTTTTGTACTCGTTGCTGTAGACGAGGAGGCCATTGTTGGTCACGAGGTCGACGGTGAGAAGTGGATGACTATGTCGAGGAGTGCTATGTCGCAGAGCTTCGAATTAAGGTCGTCAATTAGGGCACGGTGTGGTGTTGATTGGGGGTGGATAGTGGAAGTAAAATGATTTAAGTGAGTCAGCACTGAAAGACCGATAGGCAAAGTCCACGTCAGCGCCAGGAAGGCAAGCAACGGGCAAACCGGGAACCAACCGGTAATGTAGACCTAATTGATTGATTTTGGAGACTTGACGGATTCAATTGAAGGTTATCAAAGTAGGAGGGCTCAATTGAGGGTTCGCCCATAGTACGAGGGTGTAATTGATAATTTTCCCTTTATTTTATATTATTTTGATAACCAATTTTACAAGATAGCTGAGTTATTAAACAAGAATTAGATAGACCCATTAGTCACAAATCATTAGATAGGAAACAACTAAACTCACCGGGCCACCATGCTATTTTAATTACTTCGTATTAGTAATTACATATTTATGACTAAAATGAAGATTATTTACAAAAATGTGACTAGTGACTAGATTAGTAATGAAATTATAGTAACTTATGTTCAATTTTTAAACTTAGGTTACTATGACACTACATTGTAGTAACTAATAATCATATTTGTGTAAAATAAATTTTATTTTAGTAATATTGTTGTAAAAACCCCTTATTATTAGTATTACTATTATTGTGATTATTATTATTAATTATTAATATGTGTGTATATACGGGGTACCACTACAAAAAAACATGTGATTGACAGAAATTTTGACAGGGATTTGGCAGAGATTTTGGCAGGAATATGCCAAATCCGTGTCAAAAACACTTTGGCACGAGCTATTTGGCAAAAAAAAAATGGTAAATCCGTGTCAAGTTCCATGTCAATCTCGTAATTTTTTTGTAGTGTACGGGGCGGGGACGGGGTGGGGTGCATAATCCATCACCTGCCCCGCCCCGCCCCACCACCCGTCCCAACTCCCCCCACGGGCCCGCCCCCATTGCCATCCTTAATTATACTCCATAAAGAAGAGGAGGGTTTATCTATCATTCTAGCCATCTGACATGTGCACCCTTTGTTGCACACCGAGAAAGAAAATTCAAAATCCCGTATTTTCGATTCTTCGTATTTTCAACGCTAATATGTCATTCTCGTTTTGGAGGGATGAGTTACCACTTACCAGGACAATTTGACCATTATGAGTAAGGTTGGTTTGTTGCTATGCATATTCAGCTTTCAAAATCAAGGAGGATCAAAGTATTCCAAATAGTTTGGAATATATATATCCTTCATGATTCAGAGGCGTTTTTCTCTTAAATATTTATATATATTCACAGGACTTGCTAATGATGACTGACAGTGGTGCACCAAAAGAGTTGTTCAGCCTTTTAGACATGATAGTTGAATGCTTAGTTCAAGTTCAAAAAGATGGACCAGAAGGGGCAGATGTTGCATTTAGCATTTGGAATCTTAAAAAGGTTGATATCGGTTTAAAGCACTCACACTCCACAGAGAAAAGCTAAAAGGATGAAGAGTACAGTTCACTTAAGCTAATACTTTGTAAATGTTGACATTATTCACCCAAGGAAATTGTTTTTGAAATTCATTCAAATAAATTACAGACAATTTAGATTCAAATAAGTAACTTAACAAAAAATGTCAACACATTGAACACATAATATATGCTGAGAAGGTTTGAGAAATACTCATCCCTTTACTTAGAGCACACCTTACTTCCCTAGTTCCCTCCATGGGAAAATATTTACAATATACAAATTAGTGAAGAGATACAGTAGAATGGGAGAGAGGTTCAATTGCGTTGGGTGTTTATGAAGTCGATGGCGAGCTAGAAAGCGAGAGCGCGAGGATCGGAGGCGGAGGTGAATGAAGAGGTGGGGAGGCGGATCGATTTTTATATAGTATTGTACTCTCGAACTAGTAATGTACCCGTGCGATGCACGGAACTAACACTATTATACAAAAAATAGTAACATTACTACAAAAAATAAATTGTTCTTGAAAAATTTCTGAATATATAATATTTATATATAGTATTTATCGTTGTAGATCATGAATATCAAGTGTATTTCTTATCAATATTTTTAGTCTTTCAGGCTTTGTAACTTATGAAATACTTTCTTTTGGGAATGGACCGAGGCTTATATCTACTATTGACCACAAAATATTACTTATATGTACTAAATCCAACCTTTGAAACTTATTGACGGAGCATGAGAAATAATAAAATAAAAATTACTACGTATGTGATTGAAATATGTGTAGAGAAGATAAACTAAAAGTAATATAAACTCTTATGAATGGGTATTGGTAAAGGAATTAGATGGAGAAATTGGGATTTCATGTGTCGGCCAAAAAAAGTGGGAGGTTTGGGTTTTAAGACGCTCCGGGAATTTAATCTGTCTATGCTAGCAAAACAAGCTTGGAATTTTTTTCTGAACTGGAATCTCTTGTTGGAAAGGTGTACAAAGCTAGATATTTTGGAGATGGGAATTTTTTGACTGCAAAATGGGGTAATAATTCTTCTTTTCATCTGGCAGAGCATTAATCATGCAAGGATATTATTGGAGAGTTGGAAATGGTTTGGCCATAAACATATGGACTGAACCGTGGCTTCCGGATAAAAACGATCAACCCCAAAGTTATTTCAAATCCTGTTTTGGAGCTTGAGAATGCAAGCGTCGGAAACCTTCTGTGCGCAGAGAACAAAGGTGGGATATCGATCTCATGAAAGGGATTCCACTCAGTTTCAGGTCAGTGCCAGATAAGTTGTGTTACAGGGCACTGGTCGGCAAAGCTGAAGGGGATGGGTGGACCGAATGGACTCAGATGTGGCGGTGGAAAATACCTCCTAAGGTTAAGCACTTTTTTGGCAGATTGTTACCCACGAAGCTTATTTTGAAGAACCGGTTTGTTAATTGCGTGGACTGCTGTCGGCTTGGTGGAATGAAAGAAGAGACTCTGCAACACCTGTTCGTTTCTTGCCCGATTACCATGGAAGCTTGGGATTCAATTAACTGGAGCTGGTCGTCTTCTTCTGGCCAGACATTCTTGGATGGCAGAATTCCAAGCTAAAAGAGAGGTGGAAGTTAGAATAGCAATTCACCGTGTGTTTTCGTATTGATTTATCAAATATATATACAAGATACATAGACATCCGTTTCCCGCTAGTAATACGTATAAGGTATGTACCATATATTCTAGCTAAATGAATGTAGACATAATATGAGCAATATACAAAGTCTAAATATGGGAATAATATCTAGTGTTGACCGGCCGTGCGTTGCAAGTGAACGTGGGTTGCTAAAACGCCCCCGTAGTTGACGCTTGGAGGACCAAGAGAGCAAGTTGTCACCTAAAAAAACACAATAGCCGTATGTAGATCGACGAGTGTCGGGGCAGCCGCCCCAGTCGGCGTCGGAGTAAGCAATGAGTTCTGTGACCGGGGAGGGTCGAGGATGAAGGCTGATGGAGTATATGGGTCTAGGCCCCAGGACCCACATACTTAGAACAGAAAGCACAGCCACTACGCGGTGCCCTCGTCGGCCGGAAGACCCTCATCGGCCGAAGAAGGGCCAACTCAGAATATGATCTTGAAGCCAAGGAACCAGGGCGTCCTCGTCGGCCGTGCCCTCATCGGCCGTGCCCTCGTCGATCGTGTCCTCGTCGGCCACGGAAGTCTCACAGAACTGGATTTTACACTTATTCATTTGTATAGCCCACCAGTGGCTTTGTATTCGGCCCAATAGCGGTCCAGTTGTAAATGGGCCTCCCAAGCCCAAGGCTTGGGAGCCCAGCCCGTATTTTCCCTATAAATACTTCCTCTGGAGGTAGTTATGGGGGTTACAAATTCATTCTATTGAGGCATATATTGCACTTCTCTCTCTAGATCTCACTTCTCTCTAGATGTACTTTATCATTTGGTGTTGTCGTTGAGAGCTAGAACAATCAAGTTAGCACCCTTCGTCGCTACCAAGCACAGCTAACCACTGATCATGGGAAGAACTAAGTCAAACCGCAACCTCGTCAGCAAGGCCATCCCTGAGGACCAGGAGACCAGGGAGCACGAGGAGGATGCTACGGCCGACCAGGTCGGCGGAGGGGACGTCTTCCAGGAGGCCATCAACCTCACGACGGACCTCCGCAACCAACTCAACGGCGGAGCCCCTGATGCTCGCATCGGCTTGGACAAGAAACGAGCTGAGAAGACAGACCATGCCCCGGCCCAGCCTATGGCCGCGACTTCTCCGTCTGTGGATCCGCAGGTCCAGGCCGCGCTGTCGGTCATCATCGCCAGCTTGGCCCAGAACCCCACCGTCCTCAGCGCACTCTTGCCAAGGACTGGGGGGAATGTTACTCCACCTCCTCAGCCCCAACCGTTGGCCGTCCAGATAGGCAACGATGAGGGGGTGATGGCCTAGGACACGGCGTCGTCCCACTCCCACCCCGCTTCCCCTCTTCGGCCTGGGCAGACCCCAGCGCGTGGAAAAGCCTCTGCCTTCAATAGGCTAGGTGACACGCGCCGTCGTCCGGTTTCGGAGAGGATGGCAGGGCGGATTGGTGAACGTCAGCCTGGCTCGCCAAGGGAAAGCTTGGGGTCTGTGTCCCGGACAGCGGACCAGCCCCGCCTGGACAAAGGCAAGGGAAAATTGCACGAAGACGACGTGCGCCACCAGATCAATGCAGCCCACGACGAGCGCATGAAGAACCAGCAGGGCGCCGCTGCGGCCTCCAGGGACCCCCGGGACGAGGTCATCGCCCAGCTGGAAAGGAGGCTGGCTCAGATGGAGGCCAGGCAATCAGCCAACATCCCCACGGCTGGCGCCTCCAACAACCCTGGCCTCAACACCCTCATGAACAAAGTCAGCGCCCTTGAGGGGGAGTTGGCCGAAGGGCGAGGTGACCCCGTCATCCAGGTCAGGACCAGGACCCCTTTCACCAACAGGGTGCTCTCGGCCCCCATCCCAGAGAAGTACAGGGGGAACGCCATCAAGTCCTACGATGGCCGATCAGACCCCCATGAGCACTTCAGCCGTTATCAGAACAACATGCTGATGGTGAACGTGTCGGATGAATATCTCTGCCGTTGGTTCCTCTCTACTCTCGAGGGACCAGCGTATGAGTGGTTCAACGCGCTCCCCGAAGGAAGTATTGACTCGTGGCAGGACCTTGCCCAACGCTTCCTCACCCACTTTGCCGGGAGGAAACGCGCGAAGAAGTATTTCACCCATCTCCTCTCCGTCAAGCAGCAACATGATGAGTCCCTCCGGTCGTTCATTGATCGGTGGACGAGGGAGACCGAGGAAGTCGAGGGGGCCGATGAGCGCACCCTCCTCGTCCTGTACCAGGGAGCCCTCCGCAGCTCCCCGTACGCCAGGAGCCTCATCACCGATCCTCCGAGGTCGTACGCAAAGGCACTCCAGCGCGGGAGCTTGTACGCTGACGCCGACGAGCTCCACAACCACAAGAGAGAGGGAGGCCATCTCTCCAAGAAGACAAATCCTTCGCCGGCCCCGGGACCATCCCCGTCCGGCCAGGGTGCCCAGGGCCGTCATGGCTCTGGTGGACAAAGTAAGAAAGACCGCCACTGGCGGCCGAGGTTGGAATGGCCGGGGGTCCCCCTCACCCACCCGGTCAGCACCATCCTCGACTATGCCGAGAAGCATGGCCTCATTGAGCAGGCTCCTCGGCCGGCCGAGGAGGTCCTTTCCATCCAGCAGGGCGGCACATACTGCCGGTTTCACAAGAACTCCTCGCACAACATCGACGACTGCATCACGCTAAAGAAAGCCATCGAGCGCCTTATTCGTCAGGGGGAACTCTCCCAATTTGTTAAAGGTGGCCCATGCAAAAATACGTGGGTAAACACCGGCAAACCTGGGGGCGAACCCTCTACGAAGAAGCGGGAGATCGGCAGGCTCAGCGACGACGAGGACTTTGAAGAGCCTCCGCCAAAGAAGAACCATATTCACCTCATTGTAGGTGGTAACACCGGGGGGGACTCCATCACCCAGAGAAAGAAATGGGCCCAATCCCTCTACATTGGGGAGGTGTCCCACGTTCCCCCCCAGCCGAAGAAACAGCGAACGGAGGTGATCACCTTCACCGACAAGGATCTGCCTCCGGGTACGGAATCACGTAGGGACGCCCTCGTCATCCGGTGTGAGATCGGTGACTCCATCATCCACCGCACTTACATCGATACGGGGAGCTCCGTCAACGTGATGTACCTGGACACCTCCAGGCAGCTGAAGCTGGACAAAGCTCTGCTGAAGCCGATCAAGACATCGTTATCCGGCTTCACCGGGGACTCTATTGACGCCGATGGCACGATAGTCCTCCCCGTGGAGGTCGGTGACGGCCCCCACCGCGCAAAAATTCACATGGAGTTCATGGTGGTCAACCTCCAGTGCGACCACAACCTGATTTTGGGGCGACCAGCACTGGAGGACCTGGAGGCCATCATCTCCATGAAGCACTTGTGCCTGAAATTCCCACCAATGGCGGCATCGGCTACGCCAGAGGAAACCAGAGGATAGCCAGAGCATGCTACCTCAAGCTAACGAGGCCGGCCGACAGGGAAGGACAGAGGATAGACACCATCACGGTAGCCGTGGCCAAGGACGAGGAGAGGCCGCACGCAGAACCGACCGAGGAGGTCGAGGAAGTCTCTCTGGATACCTCCCGGCCGGAGCGGGTCCTTAGAATCGGGAAGCAACTCCCACAGGACCAGCGAGACGCCATCCTCCTCGTCATACGGTCATACGCCGTTATCTTCGCGTGGGGCTTGGACGACATGCCAGGCATCGGCCGGCAGGTGATCACTCACCGGCTGACCGTCGATCCAGCCTCCGCGCCTGTCAAGCAGAAGCGGCGCTACTTATCCGCCGACAGGCGGGACTTCGTCAAAGGGGAGGTCGCCATGCTCCTCTCAATCAATCACATCAAAGAGGTGAAGTACCCGACGTGGCTAGCCAACGTCGTCCTCGCCCAAAAACCACCGACATTCAGAATGTGTGTTGATTACACTGATCTGAACAAGGCGTGCCCCATGGACCCGTTCCATCTCCCCAACATTGATCAGTTGGTGGACGAAACGGCGGGATGCGAGTTGATGTCATTCCTTGATGCTTTCAGAGGGTACCACCAAATTTTCATGCATGAAGATGACGCTGAGAAGACGGCATTCATGACCCCGGAGGGAATCTTTTGCTACCTCGTCATGGCTTTCGGACTCAAAAACTCCGGCGCCACCTACACAAGGATGGTGGCCAAAATCTTCAGAGCAGTCCTCGGCCGGACGATGGAGGCATACGTCGACGACATGATTGTCAAGAGCAGGCAAGCCACCACACATGCCGACGACCTCCGGGAAATCTTTGAAATCATGAAGGAGTTCAGGCTCCGCCTCAACCCCAAGAAGTGCGCCTTCGGCGTCCAAGGCGGAAAGTTCCTCGGCTACATGGTCAGCCGGAGAGGCATCGAGATAAATTCGGAGAAGACACAGGCTATCATCAACATGGAGCCTCCCCGCAACGTCAAGGAGGTACATCGGCTGACGGGGCGTCTGGCGGCCCTGAACCGTTTCCTCTCCAGGTTAACCGAGAGGGCACTCCCTTTCTTCCAGACCATGCGTAAAGCTAATAGCTTCAAATGGACGACGGAGTGCCAGGAAGCGTTCGAAGAGCTGAAGAGGTACCTATCGTCCCCACCCGTGCTCTCCAAGCCCAAAGCCGGCGAAACCCTCTTCTTGTACTTAGGGGTGAGCACGTCGGCCATTAGCTTTGTGCTCATCCGTGAGGACGAAGGGGTGCAGAAGGCCATTTTCTACATCAACAAGACACTTAGGGAGGCCGAGCTCAGGTACTCCCCCATTGAGAAGACGGTGCTAGCCATCGTCCATACGGTGAAAAAGCTGGGGCACTACTTCCAGGCCCATGCCGTCCATGTGCTGACCCAGCAGCCCCTTGGCGCACTCATGAGGAGCCCCACTAGCTCCTCAAGAATGGTGAAATGGGCGATCTTCCTCAGCCAATTCCAGATTGAGATCAAGCCAAGGCCATCTATCAAAGGGCAAGCTTTGGCCGACTTCGTCACCGAATGCACGGCAAGGGAGACAACCACTACCACCCCCGGGCCGGAGCCCGATGACACATGGATCCTCTTCACCGACGGCCCGTCGGCCGCGAAATCATGTGGCGTCGTCGTCGTCCTCATATCCTCTGAAGGATTCAGAGCTTACTATGCTATCCGCTTCAACTTCAGGGTGTCCAACAATAAAGCCGAGTATGAGGCCCTCCTCAGCGGTCTCAGACTCGCCGCCGGCCTCAGAGCCCGGCACATCAGAATCAGGTGCGACTCCAAGCTGGTAGTGGGCCAGGTTGAGGGTACGTACGAAGCAAAGGAAGGCCGAATGAAGCAGTACAAGCAGGCGGCAGAGGAGTTGCTGAAGGCGTTCGAAACTCACAAGATCACACAGATCCCAAGGGCTGAGAACGCCGAGGCCGACATCCTCTCCAAACTCAGCTCGGATACTCCGGAGCACATCTCCCAGTTAGCCAAGATCGAGGAGCTGAGCATGTCCAACATCCATGCCAGCCCCATCTTGTGCATCCAACAACGACCGGAGGACTGGAACTCCGACATCATCACCTTCATCACGACGGGGGAGCTACCCCAGGACGAGGAGAGGGCCAAACTCGCCAAACTCAGGGCCCCAAGCTACACCATTGAAGATGGCAAACTCTACAAACGATCATGGAAGAAGTTCACTGCGGTGTTTGCTCCTCACACCAGGGCCCTTTCAGTGTGTCCCGGCGCCTCGTCGTCCAGGGCTATTTCTGGCCGACCATGGCACGAGATTGTGCGGACCTTGCCAGGAAATGCACCACATGCCAGGTACTCCAGAAGGCCCCTGGTCGGCCTGCCGTCAACTACGCCCCCTTCAGCACTGCTATTCCTTTCTCGAGGTGGGGGATTGACCTGGTCGGCCCTCTGCCCAGAGCTGCTGGCAACAACCGCTACATCATCGTCGCGGTCGACTACTTCACCAAGTGGGTCGAAGCGGAACCTTTGGCCAGCATCACGGGAGCCAGGTGTTAGAAATTCGTTCACAAGAACATTCTCACCCGCTTCGGCGTCCCCCAAGAAATCATATCCGACAACGGCATCCAGTTCGAAGCGGCGCCCTTTCAGGAGCTCCTTCGAGAATGGGGAATAAAGCACCGTTTCTCCTCCGTTGCCTACCCTCAAGGCAACGGGCAGGTTGAGAACGCCAACAGAACTATAATGGAGGGGCTGAAGAAGAACCTACAGGACGCAGGGGGGAGTTGGGTCGACGAGCTCCCCAACATCCTGTGGTGCTATCGTACTACGCCGAGGAGGGCAACGGGTGAAACACCCTTCGCCCTGTGCTATGGCTTTGAAGCAAAGGCACCCACAGAAGTCACTATTCCCAGCCGACGGGTGGAACAGTACGACCCTCAGGTTAATGAGGAGAACATGAAGATCGACCTCCACCTGGTCGAAGAAAGACGCGAGCAGGCATTCATCCGAGCGGAGAACTACCGGCGTCAAGTAAAATCATACTATGACGCCAAGGTACGTTCCCGAGAATTCCAAGTGGGGGACTACGTCCTCCGCCGAAGGGAAGCAAGCCAGCCGACGGAAGGAGGCAAGTTAGCCTTGAAATATGAAGGTCCCTACATCGTCAGTGCCGTGGTGCAACCAGGCACCTACAAGCTTAAACGCCCAAACGGGACCAATGTACCACGAACGTGGAATGTACACCATTTGGTGAAGTTTTATTAGTGATCCGAAGGAGGTGCAGCCGGCGAAGCCCTCACCTTCTGACGGGTTATTGATTGAACGCCACCCTCGGCCTTGAGCCACTTTTGAATAAAATCATGTTTCCTTTGATTTATTGGAGTTCGACTTGAACATGAACAAGTGCCCTCATCGGCCACCTTAGAGCGAAAGGCTCAGGCATGGCCGATGTGGCGCTTCACATCTGCAACCTTAGAGCGAAAAAGCTCGGGTACGCCCATTGTATTTTGTATCAGCAAAAGGTTTAGGCCAGCTGAGAGAGCACGTCGTATCGGCTCCTTAGAGCGAGACGCTCAGGCAGAGTCGACGACGTCCCCAGGACAAGGGGCCCGCAAACGGCCCGCGTCTTGAAACGGGAAGCTCACCGCGTTGTCCACGCGCCTGATCGCAGGACGACAGGCCTGAAATCATGGCCGAGGTGACAAAATCCCCACACTCAGGGTTGGGCAACGACAGCCGTTGGAAACCAACCAAAAGTCTAGCCCGCGTCATAAATAGGCGACGGGACCCACCCTGAGATCACGGACGTTATAAACGAAGTCCGAACCGGCCAAAGGGCCATCGACCCCTTTGGCCGAAGCCTGAAAGAAGGACACTCCCTAAAATGGGGAACAAAAAAAAAGAGGGAAGCCGACGGCCGTGCGCACCTGCCGGCCTCGAGCAGTAAAAATATATTCCCCACAAAGGTACATATCAGTTGAATACAAAGGTAACACTACCAACAGGTAACGCGGACGAAGCGGCCACCTACTACAGGGAAATTGTAAAGGACGGAGCATACGCTCATGAAACCCTAACCAACATGGTTGGGTGAAACGAGGGTGGTAACCTTCATCGGCCATAACCTCTTGAAGCGCCAACACTTAGCATGAAAAAAGGAGGCCCAGGACGAAGCGGGCAGTAATACACCCGCGGGAAAGTTAAATATTCGAGTAACAACCTCTACCGGCCACAACATTCTCGACGGCCGTTACAGGCACCGAAACCTAGGTGGTTGGACAAGCTGGGAATCTTGGGGAAAATTTGTCTAAGTGATTCCCAAACACTTAGAGAAAATTCCTAAGGAAAAGGTTCCCTGAGTGAATTCTAACACTTAGAGAATTTCTTGAGGAAAGCAAACGCAAAGGAAAAGGCAAACACCTGGGCACCCTCATCGGCCATAAAGCCCAACTAGGCCGACGACGGTACGACACAGAAGAAACTACACTTAGACAAATCTCCAAAGTATTGGATATCAAATGGACAACCTCTAGACGAAGCGGGCAACTGAATACTTGCAGGCCGATAGTTACATATGTTTTATACTGACACTTAGATAAATTCTCAAGTTCAAAAAACCAAGGCAAGCAACGAAGATACTCAAGGCCGAAGGGGACAATCCACCCGTACACTCCAAGGCCAAGTCCCACAGAGGACCACTTCGGCCATGACACTTAGACGGCAAAGGTCACTCACCCTTATCGGCCACAACACGGGGATCAAGGCCGATCTCCTGCTTAGAGAAGGGGAATGGGAACAAGGCGGCCACAAAGAAGACCGGCTGACAAGAACACCCGCGTGGCATTTGGTCCAACACTTAGGAAATTTTCCAAAACATCGGTCAACAGTGAAAGGGGGCGTAACATCAGGACGATGAGAACACCCGCTCACTTGAAGCTCGAATACTTAGAGAATTTCCTCAGTCCCAATTCCAAAACACTTAGACAAATTTGAAAAGAAAACAAACAGCAGGGGAACCAAACAGACAATAAGACGACAAAGACAGTAAGGAACGTGAAGATGTTTTCATTTAACAAGTCAGTACATGGTGGGCACTTCGGCCGTTACAGTCAAAATTGTAAAACAAAAGGCCAATTACAAGTTGAAAACGGTTATGGACGATCATGGCTCTGTAGCGGCCTCGTCGGCAGCATGGCCCGCAACGTCCTCCTCGGCGACAAGCTCGGCACCAACTTCGATCTCAGGATCCAGGCCGGCCTCGACGGCGGAAGTGGCGGTGTCATCCAAGTAGTCGTCCTCCTCGTACTCTGGTTCGCCCAGGCCGGAACTCTCTATCGGAGCTTGCCTATCGCACAGAGGAAGGTTGACCTGCTCCTCCGGATCTCTCATCAGCCGAGGAAGCCGCAGATTCCGCCTGACCCAACCCGGGTATAGTTCAGGGTCCGAAGAGCGCGACTCAGCCGCTGATAGATGAGCCTCTGCATCCGATGCTGGCCCATATTGTAGTACACGGACATCTCCCGTTCAAAATATTTTTGGCTGGCAGGGGAGTTCTGCCCCCAATCCTCAAGCTTGGCCGCCACGACCTGATAGCACCAAGGGAGGCGCTCGTCGGCCCTCCAGCCTTCGGCCATGAACTTTGCGACAGCATCATCGGCAGCCTTTACTGCCGCAGCTTCAGCTTCGGCCTTGGCCCTTTCGGCCTCCTCCGCCCGCAGATGTTCAGCCTCACAAGCACTCTTCTCATTGGCCAGCTTGGCCAATGCATCTTCCTTGGCCGCATCAGCCTCATCAGCTTTCCTCTGCAAGGCCGCAAAGTCTGCCCGCAGCCTCCCCAAACAGCTCATGGCCTCATCGGCCGAGGCTGCCTTCTCTTCAAATTCCTTCAAACGGGCAATCTCCCACTGCTGCCTCTTATGGCTCTCCATGAGCATAAAGGCACCCTGCAATGGAAAAGGTTATCAGGAAAAAATGCCAAAACATCAAAAGGAAAAAAAGAAGAAGCAAAGGCTAAGGAAGAAAGAAATTACCTGGACGACAAGGTCCATACCACCGTCGTATATCTTGACATCTCCCAACTTGTCAAGATATACCCGGTCCTTGGCCGGGATGGCCTGAGAGAGGACGATGTGGCCGTCAACGCCATCGTTGAAAACCCCCCGTCTTTGGGGTATTCAACTTCCAACTTATAAGTGGACGAAGCCACCTCCTTGCCGCACCGCTTCGGACGGGAGTACCCAGCAAGGGAAAGGGGCTGAGATCCCCCTTCGGAAAGACCAGAGCCAAAGTCCACAAGGGCAGCAGCAGCGCTGGACCCTCCTTCGTCCACAATCGGGACGGCTAGCACGCTGGCCTCATCGGCAGTGGCAGAGGACGAAGCCTTCTTCGACTTCTTGGCGGGCTGCATGCCGGTCTCAGTCAGCTTCCTCTGAGTCTCCTCCGCCGGCCGTTTCTTCTTCGGCTGAGGAGGGGGCCTCTTCGTCGCATCACCACCAGTAGCGGCCTTCACCGCAGCCTCCTTGGCGGCCAGCTCCGCCTTGGCCTTCGCAGCGGCCTTGTTCATCACGGACCGACGATCCATCACAAAGTCTGTACAAAAAGCAAACAAGTCAGCAAATTAAAATGACAAAGTAAAATGAGGACGCCGAAGGGGGTATTACCATCAGCTTCGGCATGAATGCCCATATCGGGGCCGTCGGCCTCCTCGAAGGTCGTGGTCATCTTCGGCCATATTTGGATATCGTCCTCCTTATCACCATACACGAAGTACCTGAAGAAGCCGATAGCGGTCATCTTGTACTCCGTGATGTAGTGCTTCACACTCCTCGGCCCCCCTTCCAAGAAGGCCGCCACCTGAGCATCGAGAATCGAACTCTTAGGAGGGTCATGAAGGGTAAACCTTCCATCATGGCCGACGGAGGGGAACTCCGTGCCATCCTCGCCCAGGGACACGAAGACAAATTTGCTCTTCCAACCATGTTTGGACGAAGGCAAATCCGTGAACGTCCTCTTATTCGGCAGCTGCTGCAAAGTGGCATAGCAGGCACAATTCTTGTGGCTTCCTCGGCCAATCTGGTAGAGATTCATAAAGAGGGCCGTTGTCGGCCTGTAACCCAACTCCGCACAACGGAGAATGAAGCCCACGATCAGCGAATAATTGTTAGGGGTCAGCAAGGCTGGCGGAAGCCCCACCATGTCCAAGTACTCCTGAATGAAGGGATGGAGGGGAAACCTCAGCCCCTTGGCAAAGCTCATCGGATATACCCCGAAGTACCCCGGCGGCGGGTTGAGCACGTGGTCCGTCGGCCTCGACGCCCTGACCCTCCCGAACGGCCCCACGTACATCTGTGCGACCAGATAATCAGCGGCACTGCTCTCCGGCTTGATGAGAAAGATGTTGGTAAGGTCCAAGTAAGAGAAGCCTGGCCCATTCTTCGGCCGCCTGTTCCTCTTCGGCCGTGGCAGGCCCTTCACGGCAGATACCGGCTTCGGGCACGGGATAACAGTAGAGGCGGACGCCCCATCCACTACACGGGAGGCCTTTACGTCCTCACCCTCAGATGACGAAGCAGACCTTTCCTCCTCGTCCTCCTCGTCCGCAGGCCCCCCGGATTTGTACGGGCTCAGACGCTCGATCTCTTCGGCAGACTCTTCAATCACAGCATAGTCAAGAGACTTGGCGGAGGGCTCGTCGTCGTACGGGTAATATTCCTCTGATAGAGTATATCTCCTGAATTCTAGAGAGAAGTGAGAGCTAGAGAGAGAAGTGCAATAATATGCTTCAATAGAATGAATTTTGTAACCCCTATAACTACTCCCAAGGGGAGTATTTATAGAGAAAATTAGGGTTGGGCTCCCAAGCCTTGGGCTTGGGAGGCCCATTTACAACTGGACCGCTACTGGGCCGAATGCAAAGCCACTAATGGGCTGTACAAGTGAGTAAGTGTAGGATCCGATTCTGGGAGGTCCTCGTGGCCGACGAGGGCATGGCCGACGAGGGCACGGCTGACGAGGGCACGGCCGACGGGGGCACCCGGGTTCCTTGGACTCGGGATCATAATCCGGGTTGGCTTCCTCTCGGCCGACGAGGGCGTTTGGCCGACGAGGGCGCCACTCTGTCTTGTGCTCTGTTCTTCCGAGTATGTGGGTCCTGGGGCTCAGACCCATATACTCCATCAGGAGTCCCCCACTCTCTAAGCTGAGACGTAGACGAAGTGAAGGAGAGTAGATTTCTGTGCTTTGTTGCTTTTGGCCGACGCGGGCGTTTCCAGGCCGTTAGCCGTTGTGGCGTTGGCGTTGTTAGTGACGTTATGGGCCTTTGGCCGATGAGGTTCTGTTGTGCTGTATGGATGATGTGGCCATGTTTTGTGGTTACCTTGTTTATACCTTTGTTTCATTGAGGCCGGTGTAGTCCCCCAGTCCCCCACTGCTTCAGGCCGAAGAGAGTGAGGGGTGAAGGAGTTGCCTGAGTCCTTGGCCGAAGCGGTCTCGCCGTAGTCCCCCTGAATCCAACTCTCATGGCGATTTTCTGGCCAAGGTAACCCTGTGGGAGAACCCTTGTGCGCAGATCGCTTGTAGAGAGTTATCATCAAGGGTTATTACGAGGAGCCGAAGGCTGTGGGCTATTTGTTCCCTTTGTTCTGTGGCCGTTACGTACCTGGCCGTTGCCATCCTCTTATTGTTTGGCATTTGTGATATTGGTGAGCAAATGGGACGTTGAGGGCGCTTGCTGGCAGTTGTAAAGCCGTTGAGCGTGTGTAGGCCGTAGAGTCTGATTTGCCAGTGGGCCGTTGATATGGGTTGGTCCTGGCCCGTTGGTGACGTGGTGGCCCCCCAGTGGTGGCCGTTGATGTGGCCATTTGGTGAGTGCCACGTGTAGTGACCGTTGGTGGTGGGGTCTATAAATACCCCTTCCCCTCCGACGAAGAATCACATTTGCATTCTGAATTTGTCGAAGTGCTGGCCGATTTTCTAGAGAGAGAAACTCCCAAGCCTGTTCTTCGTGTTCTTCATTGTTTGAGGTTAGTGTTCATCACGATCTTCCTCACTTTTCATATTTTGCTCCGTAAGTAGTTGATCTAGTGTTAGGCATCTAAACACCCTTAGATCGTAAGTTCTCCTTAAGCCCGTAGTAGTAATGAAGAGTTTGAACGAGGACTACTACCCCTACGACGACCAGCCCTCCACGAGGTCCCTTGACTACGAGGTGCTCGAGGAGTTTGAAGAGGAGATGGAGCGTTTGAGCCCCTACAAATCCGTAGAGCTAATGGACGAGGAGATCGAGGACGAGGAGTCCGCCTCCTCTTCAGAGGGTGAGGACGTAGGTGCGTCACGAGCGGTGGACGGGGCGTCCACCTCTGCTGTCGTTCCGTGCCCGAAGCCGGTATCTGCCGTGAAGGGCGCATCGAAGCCGAAGAGAGTGAGGAGGCCGAAGAATGGGCCGGGTCTCTCCTACTTGGACCTTACCAACATATTCCTGATTAAGCCGGAGAGCAGTGAGGCCGACTATCTTGTCGCCCAGATGTACGTGGGGCCGTTCGGGCGGGTTAGGGCACCCAGGCCGACGGACCATGTTCTACTTCCGCCACCGGGATACTTCGGAGTATACCCGATGAGTTTTGCTAAGGGGCTGAGGTTCCCCCTTCACCCCTTCGTCACCGAGTATCTGGACATGGTGGGGCTTCCTCCGGCCCTGCTGACGCCGAACAGTTATTCCTTGATAGTGGGCTTCTTGCTTCGGTGTGAGGAGTTGGGCTACAGGCCGACCACGGCCTTATTCATGAACTTGTACCAGATCGGCCGAGGAAGCCACAAGAACTGTGCGGCCTATGCCACTCTTCAACAGCTGCCGAGGAAGAGGAGCTTCACGGATTTGCCTACGTCCATTCATGGGTGGAAGAGCAAGTTCGTGTTTGTGTCCATTGGTGAGAGTGGCACCGAGTTCCCCTCCCTCGGCCACACCGGGAGGTTCAACCTTCATGACCCGCCGAAGAGCTCTATTCTGGACGCTCAGGTGGAGGCTTTCCTCGAAGGGGGGCCGAGGAGCGTGAAAGATTACGTTACTGAATACAAGATGACGGCCCTCGGCTTCTTCAGATATCACTTGTATGGAGATAAGGAGGATGACCTCCAACTCTGGCCGAGGATGACCACCAACTTTGAGGAGGCCGATGGCCCGCCTTTGGGCATTCCCGCTGAGGCCGATGGTAATTCTTCTTCGGCTTTGTGTCTTTACGTTTTGTCCTTTGCCTTACTAATCTGTTTGTGCTTTTCCCTTGTAGATTTTGTCATGGACCGCCGTTCTATGATGGCGATTGCGAAGGCCAAAACGGCCGAGGAGATTGCTGCTAAGGCGGCCGAAGCGGCCAGGCGTGTCGCGGCCGGTGTGGGCGGGGCTAATGCAGATGCGGCCCCAAAGCCTGCCCCGTCCAAGAAAAAGAGACCGGCCACTGACGGCCAGAAGAAGTTGACCGAGGCCGGCGTGAGCGTCTCTAAGAAGACGAAGAGGGCTCCTTCCCCTTCTCCTGCCAGTGAGGCCGGTACGCTTACCGTCCCCAGCGTGGGCGATGGTGGTCCTGTCGTGGACCTTACTGTTGCTGATGGTGCCGCCCCAGCGCTTCCTCTCGTCCAGGAACCACGGACGCAGAGGGCCGGCAAAGAGGTTGCCGGTGCTACCTATCAGAAAGTGATAGAGTACCCCGTCGGCGGGGGCGTGTTCAATGAGCTCGTCCCCGGCCATGTCGTCCTGGCCAAGGCCATGCCGGCCAAAGATCGGACTCATCTGAAGAAGCTCGAGGAGCCGAAGATCTATGAGGGTGGCATGGATCTCCTCGTCCAAGTAAGTGATTGTCCTTATATCCTTGTCTTTCTTCGGCTATGTAGAGTTTTTGCCTGACCTTAGTTTTTCTTCTGCAGAGTGCCTTCATGCTTATGGAAAGCCATAAGAGGCAGTACTGGGAGATTGCCCGCCTGCAAGCACTGGAGTAGAAGGCTGCCTCGGCCGACGAGGCGGTGGCTTGCCTTGACCGGCTCCGGGAGGATGCCAAGGCGCTGCAGGCCAAAGCTGATGAGGCCGTCGCGGCCAGGGACGTTGCCCTGGTCCAGCTCGAAGAGAGCAAAAGGGAGCTCGCAGAGTCCCGTAGAGCGCTTGAGGCCGAGAAGCGCAGGAGTGAGGAGGCCGCCAAGGTGAAAGCTGAGGCCGAAGCCGCCGTTGTGAGGGCTGCCGATGAGGCTGTTGAGAAGTTCTTGGCCGAAGGGTGGAAGGCCGATGAGAGGCTCCCCTGGTGTTACGAGGTGGTGGCCGCCAGGCTGGAGAATTGGGGGATGAACTCCCCTGCCGGCCGGGAGTATTTCAGCCAGGAGATGTCTGTTTACTACAACCTGGGGCAGGAGCGGATGCAAAGGCTCCTGTACCGGCGGCTATCCCGGGCGTTGAAAGCCATGAATTACACGGCCGGGTGGGCTAGACGAAACCTGAAGCTCCCAAAGCTGATGAAGGATCCCGAAGGGCAGGTCGCGCTTCCGCTGTCGGAGCGGGAGTCCCCCATAGAAAGCTCCGGCCTCGGCGAACCGGACTATACCGAGTTCGATTTCTTGGATGATGCCACCAGCGCCGCTGCCGGCCAGGAAGCTGAGGCCGATGAGGAGGGGGCCGACGAGATTGAAGAGCCAGCCCCGGAGGCTTGATCGGCTAGTCCCTATTGTAGTTAGCTTTTCATTTTTTTGCCCAATTATGTAATGGCCGTAGTGCCCTCCAATTGTAATGAATTTTATCAATCGAGGAAATTTTTGCTGTCCTGTTCGGCCTTGAATCCTTTGTGTGCTTGTTTGCTGTGTCATTTCAATTCTGTAAATTGTCTAAGTATCAAGTCATAACTTGGGTCACCCGCGAGTGTCCGCTACGTCCGTGAGGTTGGCCTTTCCGTCCAGTAGTCTGGTCGGCCTATGACTTTTTGATTTACTGTCATAACACTTGGGAAAAAATTCCCCAAGTGTTTTTGGGTTCATGTAGATCCCGTCTTTACGGCCTAGTGGCTTCGTCGGCCTGGTGGCCATGTCGGCTTAGGTGCTTTCCTTTCGGCCTGGTGGCCATGTCGGCTTGACCGGTGTTCCTTTGCCATCATAACACTTAGGATTTTTTCAGACAATTTCCTAAGTGTTTTGGATTCCTTTTAGGTGCTTCCGTTTGTAGCCTTGACCGTAGTGTCCGTTCTGTTTTAGCGTTGGCGTCCTCATCGTCCTGGCCTTGGATACATCTGGCCATGGCCGTTGGCGGCTTGTATCCCTGTGTTCTGGCCGATAAGGGCACCTTCACCATAGTCTCGTGGACTTTGAATTTTTCACAAGTACACATGTGAAGGTGTAGGTGGCTAACGGCTTTGTAGTATACTGGTACCCGCTTCGGCCAGAGTTTCTCCATTTTAGTACTTAGATAATTTCCCAAGTATAAATGTTAGGCGTTTGCTTCTTCGCGGTGCCACTGCCGGCCGAGGTCTGGCTTGTGGCCGATGAGGGTGCTGGGCAAGAAACAGCTTGTCCAAGGAGATGGTCCTGTATTCGTCGGCTAGCTATGGTTCCAGTGCCTGTGTCGGCCATCCAAGGTGCTGTGCCCGCTTCGTCCCGGTCATCCTCAGGATTGCGATGCCTTGGTTCATACCCAGCGTTGGTGCCTCAAAGGTCCATGGCCGATGAAGGTCACCTCTCGCGTGTCACCCAACCGATGTGGTTAGGGTTTTTAAAGGCGTGTGTATCGGCCTTGATTGTTCCCTCGTGGTGCGTGGACGTGTCGTCCATGCTGCCTGTGAGTGGTACTAAACTTGTGTTCAACTGATATGTACTTGGCCGAAATGGGCCTGAATTTTGGGGATTTTATTTTTTCATTGCTCGAGGCCGGCAAGTGTGCGCGGCCGTCGGCTTCACTCTTTTTCCCTTGTATGTTTTTTTTTTTTTTTTTTTTTTTTTTTTTTGCGGGGGGTATCCTTCTTTCAGGCTTCGGCCGAAGGGTGTGCTCGTCCTTCGGCCGGTTCGGACTTCGTTTATAACGTCCGTGGTCTCAGGGCGGGTCCCGTCGCCTATTTATGACGCGGGCTAGACTTTTGGTCGGTTTCCAACGGCTGTCGTTGCCCATTCCTGAGTTTTGGGATTTTGTCACCTCGGCCATGATTTCAGGCCTGTCGTCCTGCGATCTAGCGCGTGTACGACACGGTGAGCTTCCCGTTTCAAGACGTGGGCCGTTTGCGGGCCCCTCGTCCTGGGGACATCGTCGGCCATACCTGAGCGTTTCACTTCTAGGTTTACGGGGCCAGGACGATGTGCTCTCTCAGCTAGGCCTGAGCCCTTCGCTGATACAAAGTACAATGGAGTGCCTGAGCTTGTCGCTCGTAGGCTGCAAATGCAAGGGGCCATGTCGGCCAGACCTGAGCCTTTCGCTCTAAGGTGGCCGACGAGGGCACCTGCTAATGTTTTTACTTTAAATTCCAGAGAAAAAATCAGAACATGATTTTATTCATAAGTGGCTCGAGGCCGAGGGTGGCGTTCAATCAGTAACCCGTTAAGGGGTGAGGGCTTCGCCGTCTACACCTCCTTCGGATTACTGATAAAACTTCACCAGATGATGTACATTCCATGTTCGTGGTACATTGGACCCATTCGGTCGTTTAAGTTTGTAGGTGCCGGGTTTGACCACGGCACTGACGATGTAGGGCCCTTCGTACTTCAATGCTAGCTTGCCACCCTCTGTCGGCTGGCTTGCTTCCCTTCGGCGGAGGACGTAGTCCCCCACCTGAAATTCCCGGGAACGTACCTTGGCGTCATAGTATGATTTCACTTGACGCCGGTAGTTCTCTGCTCGGACGTAAGCTTGCTCACGCCTCTCATCAACCAGGTGTAGGTCAATCTTCATGTTCTCTTCGTTGGTGTCAGGCTCATATTGCTCCACTCGCCGGCTGGGGATGGCTACCTCCGTGGGCGCCTTCGCCTCAAAGCCGTAGCATAGGGCGAAAGGTGTTTCGCCTGTCGCCCTCCTCGGCGTGGTTCTGTAGCACCACAGGATGTTGGGGAGCTCGTCGACCCAACTACCTCCGGCGGCTTGGAGGTTCTTCTTCAGCCCCTCCATTATTGTTCTGTTGGCGTTCTCGACCTGCCCGTTGCCCTGAGGATAGGCAACGGAGGAGAAGCGGTGCCTCACCCCAAACTCCTGGAGGAGCTCCTGAAAAGGGGCTGCCTCGAATTGGGTGCCGTTGTCTGATATAATCTCCTGGGGGACGCCAAAGCGTGTAATGATGTTCTTGTAAACAAATCTTTGGCATCTGGCCCCCGTGATGCTGGCCAAGGGTTCCGCCTCGACCCATTTGGTGAAGTAGTCGACGGCGACGATGATGTAGCGGTTATTCCCGGCGGCTCTGGGCAGGGGGCCGACCAGGTCAATCCCCCATCTGGAGAATGGAATTGCGGTGCTGACAGGGGCATAATTGACAGCTGGCCGACCAGGTGCCTTCTGGAGTACCTGGCATGTGGTGCATTTCCTGGCCAGGTCAGCGCAGTCGCGTGCCATCGTCGGCCAGAAAAAGCCCTGGACGACGAGACGCCGGGACATGCTGAAAGGGCCCTGGTGCGAGGAGCAGACGCCGCAATGTACTTCTTCCATGGTTGTGTCGGCCTCGTCCTGGTGCAGGCACCGTAGGAGAGTGCCATTATAGGACCGTTTGTAGAGTTTGCCATCTTCGATGGTGTAGCTTGGGGCCCTGAGTTTGGCGAGTTTGGCCCTCTCCTCGTTCGGGGGCAACTCCCCCGTTGTGATGAAGGTGGCTATGTCGGAGATCCAGTCCTCTGGTCGCTGGTGGACGCACAAGACGGGGCTGGCATGGATACTGGACATGCTCAACTCCTCGATCTTGGCCAACTGGGAGATGTGCTCCGGGGTGTCCGAGCTGAGCTTGGAGAGGATGTCGGCTTCGGCGTTCTCGGCCCTTGGGATCTGAGTGATCTCATGGGTTTCAAATGCTTTCAGCAATTCCTCCGTCGCTTGTTTGTACTGCCTCATTCGGCCTTCCTTTGCTTCGTACGATCCCTCCACCTGGCCCACTACTAGTTTGGAATCGCACTTGATTCTGAGGTGCTTGGCCTTGAGTCCGGCGGCGAGTCTGAGACCGCTGAGGACGGCCTCATACTCGGCTTCGTTGTTGGACACCCTGAAGTTGAAGCGGATGGCATAGTAGGCTCTGAATCCTTCAGGGGATATAAGGACAACGCCGCCGCCGCATGATTTCGCGGCCGACGAGCCGTCAGTGAACATGGTCCACGTGTCGTCCGGCTCCGGCCCGGGGTTGGCGATGGCCGTCTCCCTTGCTGTGCATTCGATGACGAAGTCGGCCAAGGCTTGCCCTTTGATAGATGGCCTTGGCTTGATCTCAATTTGAAACTGACTGAGGAAGATCGCCCACTTCACCATCCTCGAGGAGCTAGTGGGGCTCCTCATGAGCGCGCCGAGAGGCTGCTGGGTCAGCACATGGACGATGTGGGCTTGGAAATAGTGCCCCAGCTTCTTCACGGTGTGGACGATGGCCAGTACCGTCTTCTCAATGGGGGAGTACCTGAGCTCGGCCTCCCTAAGTGTCTTGCTGATGTAGAAGATGGCCTTCTGCACCCCTTCGTCCTCACGGATGAGCACGGAGCTGATGGCCGACGTGCTCACCCCTAAGTACAGGAAGAGGGTTTCGCCGGCTTTGGGCTTGGAGAGTATGGGTGGGGACGACAGGTACCTCTTCAATTCGTCGAATGCTCCCTGGCACTCCGTCGTCCACCTGAAGCTGGTTGCCTTGCGCATGATCTGGAAGAAGGGGAGTGCCCTCTCAGCTGACCTGGAGAGGAAACGGTTCAAGGCCGCCAGGCGCCCTGTCAGTCGCTGTACCTCCTTGACGTTGCGGGGCGGCTCCATGTTGATGATGGCCTGCGTCTTTTCCGGGTTTATCTCGATGCCTCTCCGGCTGACCATGTAGCCGAGGAACTTGCCACCCTGGACGCCGAAGGCGCATTTCTTGGGGTTGAGGCGGAGCCTGAATTCCTTCATTATCTCAAAGATTTCCCGGAGGTCGTCGGCGTGGGAGGTGGCCTGCCTGCTCTTGACGATCATGTCGTCGACGTACGCCTCCATCGTCCGGCCAAGGACCGCTCTGAAGATTTTGGCCACCATCCTAGTATATGTGGCGCCGGAGTTTTTGAGTCCGAAGGCCATGACGAGGTAGCAAAAGATTCCCTCTGGGGTCATAAATGCCGTCTTCTCGGCGTCCCCTTCATGCATGGAGATCTGGTGGTACCCTCTGAAAGCGTCGAGGAACGACATCAACTCGCACCCCGCCGTCTCGTCCACCAGCTGATCGATGTTGGGGAGAGGGAACGGGTCCATGGGGCACGCCTTGTTCAGGTCAGTGTAGTCAACACACATTCTGAACGTCGGCGGCTTCTGTGCGAGGACGACGTTGGCCAACCATGTTGGGTACTTCACCTCTTTGATATGTTTGATCGATAGGAGCATGGCGACCTCCCCTTTGACGAAGTCCCGCCTGTCAGCGGACAAGTAGCGCCGCTTCTGTTTGACGGGCGCGGAGGCCGGATCAACGGTCAGCCGGTGAGTGATCACCTGGCGGCTGATGCCGGGCATATCGTCCGGGCCCCACGTGAAGACAACGGCGTATGACCGTAGGACGAGGAGGATGGCGTCTCGCTGGTCCTGGGGGAGTTGCTTTCCGACCCTGAGAACCCGCTCCGGCCGGGAGGTATCCAGAGGGATTTCCTCGACCTCCTCGGCTGGCTCCGCATGTGGCCTCTCCTCGTCCATGGCGGCGGCGGCCGTGATGGTATCTATCCGCTATCCCTCCCTTTCGGCCGGCCTCGTCAGCTTGAGGTAGCAAGCTCTGGCTATCCTCTGATTTCCTCTGGCGTAGCCGATGCCGTCGCTGGTGGGGAACTTCAAGCATAGGTGCTTCATAGAGATGATGGCCTCCAAGTCCTCCAGCGCTGGCCGGCCCAAGATCAAGTTGTGGGCGCACTGGAGGTTGACCACCATGAACTCCATGTCAATTTTGGCATGGTGGGGGCCGTCACCGACTTCCACGGGGAGGACTATCGTGCCCTCGGCGTCGATAGAGTCCCCGGTGAAGCCGGATAACGGGGTCTTGATCGGCTTCAGCAGAGCTCTGTCCAGCTTCAGCTGCTTGAAGGTGTCTAGGTACATCACGTTGACGGAGCTCCCCGTATCGATGTAAGTGCGGTGGATGATGGAGTCACCGATCTCACATCGGATGACGAGGGCGTCCCTGTGTGACTCCGTACCCGGGGGCAGGTCCTTGTTGGTGAAGGTGATCGCCTCCGTTCGCTGCTTCTTCGGCTGGGGGGGAACGTGGGACACCTCTCCAATGTAAAGGGATTGGGCCCATTTCTTCCTCTGAGTGGCGGAGTCCCCCCCAGTGTTCCCGCCCACGATGAGGTGGATGTGATTCTTCTTCGGCGGAGGCTCCTCGAAGTCCTCGTCGTCGCTGAGTCTACCAATCTCGCGCTTCTTCGCAGAGGGTTTGCCCCCACGCTTGCCGGTGTTTACCCAAGTGTTTTTACGTGGGCCACCTTTGACAAACTGGGAGAGTTCCCCCTGGCGAATAAGACGCTCGATGGCCTTCTTTAATGTGATGCAATCGTCGGTGTTGTGCGACGAGTTCTTGTGGAACCGGCAATACGTGCCGCCCTGTTGGATGGCCAGGACCTCCTCGGCCGGCCGAGGAGCCTGCTCGATGAGGCCGTGCTTCTCAGCATAATCGAGGATGGTGCCGACCGGGTGGGTGAGGGCTACCCCCGGCCGTTCCATCCTCGGCCGCCAGTGGCGGTCTTTCTTACTTTGTCCACCAGAGCCGTGGCGGCCCTGGGCACCCTGACCGGCCGGGGACGGACCCGAGGCCGGCGAAGGATTTGTCTTCTTGGGGGGATGGCCCCCCTCTCTCTTGTGATTGTGGAGCTCGTCGGCGTCGGCATACAAGCCTCCGCGTTGGAGCGCTTTGGCGTACGACCTCGGGGGGTCAGTGATGAGGCTCCTGGCGTACGGGGAGCTGCGGAGGGCTCCCTGGTACAAGGCGAGGAGGGTGCGCTCATCGTCCCCCTCGACCTCCTCGGTCTCCCTCGTCCACCGGTCGATGAATGACCGGAGGGACTCCTCGTGCTGCTGTTTGACGGAGAGGAGGTGGGTGAAATACTTCTTGGCGCGCTTCCTCCCGGCAAAGTGAGTGAGGAAGCGCTGGGCGAGATCTTGCCATGAGTCAATGCTTCCCTCTGGCAGCCCGTTGAACCACTCGTACGCTGGCCCCTCGAGAGTAGAGAGGAACCAATGGCAGAGGTATTCGTCGGACGCGTTCACCATCAGCATGTTGTTTTGATAACGGCTGAAGTGCTCCTGGGGGTCTGATCGGCCATCGTAGGACTTGATGGCGTTCCCCCTGTACTTCTCAGGGATGGGGGCCGAGAGGACCCTGTTGGTGAAAGGGGTCCTGGTCCTGACCTGGATGATGGGGTCACCCCGCCCTTCGGCCAGCTCCCTCTCCAGGGCGCTGACTTTGTTCATGAGTGCGTTGAGGCCGGGGTCGTTGGAGGCGCCGGCCGTAGGGACGTTGGCCGACTGCTTGGCCTCCATCTGAGCCAACCTCCTTTCCAGCTGGGCGATGACCTCGTCCCGGGGGTCCCTGTCGGCCGCGACGGCACCCGGCTGGTTCCTCCGGCGCTCGTTGTGAGCCGCGTTGATCTGGTGACGCACGTCATCCTCGTGCAACTTCCCCTTGCCCTTGTCCGGGTGGGGCTGGTCCGCTGTCCGGGACACCGACCCCAAACTCTCCCTTGGCGAGCCAGGACGAGGATCACCAATCCGTCCCGCCATCCTCTCCGAAACCGGACGACGGCGCGTGTCACCTAGCCTATTGAAGGCAGAGGCTTTTCCACGCGCTGGGGTCTGCCCGGGCCGAAGAGGGGAAGCAGGGTGTGAGTGGGACGACGCCGTGTCCTGGGCCACAACCCCCTCATTGTTGCCTATCTGGTCGGCCAGGGGTTGGGGATGAGGAGGTGGAGTGACGTTTCCCCCGGTCCTTGGCAAGAGTGCGCTGAGGACGGTGGGATTCTGAGCCAAGCTGGCGATGATAGCCGATAGTGCGGCCTGGACCTGAGGATCTACGGACGGAGAGGCCGTGGCCATAGGCTGGGCCGGGGCGTGGTCCGCTTTCTCAGCTCGTTTCTTTTCCAGGCCGAGGCGGGCGTCGGGGACTCCGCCGTTGAGTTGGTTGCGGAGGTCCGTCGTGAGGTTGAAGGCTTCCTGGAAGAGGTCCCCTCCGCCGACCTGGTCGGCCGTGGCGTCCTCATCGTGCTCCCTGGGCTCTTGGTCCTCAGGGATGGCTTTGCTGACGAGGTTGCGGTTTGACTTAGTTCTCCCCATGATCAGTGGTTAGCTGTGCTTGGTAGCGACGAAGGGTGCTAACTTGATTGTCCTGGCTCTCAACGAGAGCACCAAATGATAGAGTATATCTCCTGAATTCTAGAGAGAAGTGAGAGCTAGAGAGAGAAGTGCAATAATATGCTTCAATAGAATGAATTTTGTAACCCCTATAACTACTCCCAAGGGGAGTATTTATAGAGAAAATTAGGGTTGGGCTCCCAAGCCTTGGGATTGGGAGGCCCATTTACAACTGGACCGCTACTGGGCCGAATGCAAAGCCACTAATGGGCTGTACAAGTGAGTAAGTGTAGGATCCGATTCTGGGAGGTCCTCGTGGCCGACGAGGGCACGGCCGACGAGGGCACGGCCGACGAGGGCACGGCCGACGGGGGCACCCGGGTTCCTTGGACTCGGGATCATAATCCGGGTTGGCTTTCTCTCGGCCGACGAGGGCGTTTGGCCGACGAGGGCGCCACTCTGTCTTGTGCTCTGTTCTTCCGAGTATGTGGGTCCTGGGGCTCAGACCCATATACTCCATCATCCTCGTTTAAGGATTTCATCCAAAACAACTCTTAAGGCATTAAGGGAAACTATTTTAGATCTAAGGTGTTGTTGTGACTAACACTGGATCATGGCCTAGGAAAGCAAAATATGTAACAAACACAAGAACGGGTTGAAGAACTAACCTTGAAGTTTTGAAGGGGGTGAAGAACACTTAGCAAGGTCTCTCTCTCTAAAAAATTTTGGGCAGCACTTCGTTACTCAGAATGCAAATGAGCTCCTCTCCTCGGAACGGGAGGGTATTTATAGCCACACTCCCAACGGTAACTACACGTGGCATCACCTCAGTGGCCACACCAACGGCCACCAATGGGATGCCACCACTCTATCTACAAATCAGCAGCCCACCACCGAAGCAGGCCCTACGGATCAAGAAGGGAAAAACAACACCCATAACGGTCAGGGCATTCAACGGCCAACACAGCCTACAGCTACCTAGGTAGCACTCGTACCGGCCTTTCAGGGGGGTCACACATTATGCACAGAAAGGTTTCACAACGGCCACAATACCCCAAAGGAAATGAACGTAACGGCCATGAGGCCCTCGCACTAAACCCCCGATGATAACCCTTTGAAAGCGACCTGCGTCCAAGGGTTCTCCCACAGGGTTACCTTGGTCAGGAAATCGCCAAAGGGTTGGATTCAAGGGCAGTATGAGGATCCCACTTCGGCCTAGGTTTCAATCTACTCCTTCACCCCTCACTCACTCTTCGGTCTGAAGCAGTGGGGGACTGGGGGACTACACCGGCCTCAAGAATAACAGGCAAAATTAAAAGAAATCCAAAAAAACACCAAGTCCACAACTACAACATCAGACATGCACCACAACGTCCATAACATCATGGTGCACCTTCGGCCACAGCAAAGCTTGGGATCACAGGACACTTATCGGCCTTGAAACCACCCATCACTCTCAAGCAAGGAATCAAGAGAAAGGTTAACATACCTAAATCACTATCGTCCATGTACCGCAACGGCCCTGAGGCCCTCACAACTCCATCTTTGGCCAGACAGTGTTGTCATCCCCAAAACCTTGGGCAATATGACGCCTGGTCGTCCAAAAACACAAGGCATCATCAACAACGGCCAAAAGGAATGCGGAGTGCCCTCATCGGCCTCACCAGCCCAAAAGGGAAACTCACCTAGTCAAAAACCAAGGACAGACACTAACTTCATCGGCCACCCGTGCCAGAACGCGCATCATCCAACAAACAAAGCGCACCAAAGGAACAATAGCCTTCCCCGGCCGCATCAGGGGACAGGCAACAGCCAAACTCAAAACACAAGGCCACCAAGCGCCGCGACAGGGAATGGCCAACCTGGTCCCGCATCGGCCAAGAAGCATTAAGCACAGAAATCTACTCTCCTTCACTTCGTCTACATCTCAGCTTAGAGAGTGGGGGACTCCTGATGGAGTATATGGGTCTAGGCCCCAGGACCCACATACTCAGAACAGAAAGCACAACCACTACGCGGTGCCCTCGTCGGCCGGAAGACCCTCGTCGGCCGAAGAAGGGCCAACTCAGAATATGATCTTGAAGCCAAGGAACCAGGGCGTCCTCGTCGGCCGTGCCCTCGTCGGCCGTGCCCTCGTCGGCCACGGAAGTCTCACAGAACCGGATTTTACACTTATTCATTTGTATAGCCCACCAGTGGCTTTGTATTCGGCCCAATAGCGGTCCAGTTGTAAATGGGCCTCCCAAGCCCAAGGCTTGGGAGCCCAGCCCGTATTTTCCCTATAAATACTTCTTCTGGAGGTAGTTATGGGGGTTACAAATTCATTCTATTGAGGCATATATTGCACTTCTCTCTCTAGCTCTCACTTCTCTCTAGATATACTCTATCAAAGGCCAAGGGTGGAGGTTCCTTTGATATATCGAAGGACCCGTTTAAGGGCATGAAGATGAGGTGCCCGGGGATCATGCATGAAGAGGCAAAGTTGTTGAACAGCGTAGGAAATGTCCGGCCGCGTGAAGGTCAAATACTGGAGGTTAGCCTCCTTTTATAGGAGAGAATGGCTAATTTACGGGACGTTACAAAGAAGCTAATGGGCTGATACACATTTGTGGCCCATATTACACATCTAAGTAATAACTACACAATTACAAAGATATTTAATTAGATTGAGCACCATAAAATAATCCTAACACATCTTAGTGTTAAATTCATTAAAACAAATCAATCTTAAAAACCCCCTTTTGTTACAATTTAATTAAAGCAAAGACATTCTTTTCCCTGTGGATACGATACTTACTTCATTATACTACGTATAAATATTGTATTGAATACTCCCTCCATCCCGAAAAGGTTGGCCAAAGTTGACTTTCACGTGGATTAATAAAGTAAAAACTGTGTGGTTGAAATTTGTGCACAGGAGAGAGAATTAATTTTAGCCACACATTCCTTACTTTAAATGGAAATGACAAATCTTTTTGGGACATCCAAAAAAGGAAATTTGGCCAACCTTTTTGGGACGGAGGGAGTATTATTTTGAGGCACACAACGACTTTAGTGCCGTCAGGTGGTCTCCGACAGTGGCCGCCGATGGGGGTCAAAGATGGTGGTGAACAGTAATCATTATCAGACTTGGTCGGGTATGTAGCTGTAAATGGTTGAACCCGGTAACGGTAATTGGCCGGGTTGGATAACTATAACTGGTCAGATTGGGAAACTGTAATTGATCGATCGGATAACTGTTAATGATCGGTCATGTAACTGTAACAGGCAGATCAGATAACTGTAATTGGCGGGTCGGGTAACTGTAATTAGTCAGTCATGTAATTTCAACTGAGCAGGTTGTGTAACTATAACTGGGAGGGTATAAAAGTAATACAAATCTCTTTTTTGGAAACAATTAAAAGTAGTTCTATTTTTGCCATGGGTTTCTATTTAGTAATATTAATGAAAAAACTCCTAAACCTTATTTTGAGGGTGTATTGTATTTGGAATTAGTGGCAAAATTTTAAAGTTCATGAATTTTAAAAGTTTACGTGTTTTCAATGTAGACTTTTAGAAGTCTAGCTAAAACGTTTAGGTCTATAAATGTCTAGACGTATTCAAACTTCTATTCATTCATATAGACTTCTAAAATCATGAATTCTAATAATAAGAGAAACCCCTACATTTGAAGAAAAATGTTGGGGTGTCTTTTATTATTGGGTTCATATAATTATTCTCTTCTCGTTATTTCCGCAATCGGTTTTGTATCGAGGGCTCGTTATATCATGAGAGAATTTCTGTAGCCTGAAAATAATTCTTTAGGACAACATCTAACGCGTCTTGAGCTATTGCTATACTTTAGGTACTTTTAGTGATTATTTTGCAAGACAATTTTTGTAACTAAATGGTCAATGAGGTCAACTTTGGAGCTACGTGATCAATACGTAGATTTTGAAGTGATAGAGCCAGGCCAATAATTTATATATGATAATATGAAAATCATTTTATTAAGTTTCACAAGAATATATTAGTTAAAACGATGGATTAGAGTTTGTCATCTTTGAATGAAAAAGTAAAAAATGATTAAATAGAAAGGGATAGATGTAGTATCTAATAAGGAGTACTCGTACTACGTATGTACGCTGACATTGGGCATGGGATGCATCATGCATGAGCTGATGAACAGAATGTGGCCATGCAAGCAGATAACCAGAAAGCAGTGACAGGTCTTGCGATCAAACATTGGGTGTTCAAAATTAATTTATCATTAAAATGTTGAACAATAATATTGATCGATCCAACAATTGAGCATGTGTTACTTTTTCAACAACAAAAAACAGGTAAATAAGATTACTTTTTCAAGAGATACAGTGTACTACGTGTTATCTAAAAAGCACACTATAAATAAGTACATAAATTCTACTTTCTTCGTCTCTTTTTAGTTGTAACAGTCAACATTTCACGATGGTCAACGCACAACTTTGACCGTCATTATATTTAATTTTGTATTAGAAAAACAAATTAAAAATCAGATTATAAAACTCGGTAATGAGACGAAGTTAACAACATTTTTCAAAAAAAAAACAATTCACATACATTAATAAATAAAATGTAGTCAAAGTAAAGTACATGAATAGTGTATATATTCCAATGTTGCAATTAATGAGATACGGAGGATCATATATGTTATTTTAACATTTTGTTTTCAATTTTTTGGTATTCAGATGAACCCCCATGAACAAAGGGAATCCGCCCCTGCCTGAAAGCCAAATTTGATGCTTTAAAGGAGTCGCTAGCTTAGTATGATTGAATTTGAATCCTTTTCTACTAGGCGTGCCGCAACCACCACATTTATTGGTGTGTGTTTGTTTAGGTCATTGATGAGCTGTGACTATACACGCTTTTTTAGATGTATTTTTGCATCACTTTTTGTAAAGTTCTCTTCTTGCCAATTAAATTCTTTCTATAAGAGAAACGTGATATATGTAAAAGCTAGCATCAATATATAGTACTTGCTTGATTTGATCGCATAATGGCGAGCAATTGTAGTTGTCATAGAATTGTTTGGATTATTGGGATTGTAATACTTTGTTTATTTATTTTGATTTCTCTTTTTTTCTATACCAAGCACTCGTCCTCCCTAGACCCGATACAACCGGTTTTTCATGTCATGAACGCGACCATGGCAAACATCACTTATAGAAACGACAGCCTCACCGCCGACTTTAACTTCACCCTCACAGCCGTCAACTACGACACAAACAAAACCGTTGACTTCACTAACTGCACGGAGGCAACAGAGCTCTATTTCAGAAGAGAAGTGGAGCTGGGGATGCCGGTGGCGTCGTCCACCACATTGCCCGTCCCGTCCCCGCTGACTCCCTGGAGTTCCGACAATGTGATCACCTTCGGTCTCCATGCACATGATGCGCCTCTCGACACCGGCAACTCCGAATTCTTCAAGACACTGAAGTCGGGGTATAGCACGTTCGACAATTGGATCTTCGCGCTCTTAGAGATGAAGTTTATGGCCAGATTGGATGAGAAATCAATGTACAAACTTCTTAAGGTGATATGTCGTGATCTGAGGTAGTCTTCCCAAGGTTTTGAGGTCAAGGACAGTTGGTGTGTCTCTTACTATGGGGGCTAGCTAGTTGATTTGTGATAGAGTATATCTCCTGAATTCTAGAGAGAAGTGAGAGCTAGAGAGAGAAGTGCAATAATATGCTTCAATAGAATGAATTTTGTAACCCCTATAACTACTCCCAAGGGGAGTATTTATAGAGAAAATTAGGGTTGGGCTCCCAAGCCTTGGGCTTGGGAGGCCCATTTACAACTGGACCGCTACTGGGCCGAATGCAAAGCCACTAATGGGCTGTACAAGTGAGTAAGTGTAGGATCCGATTCTGGGAGGTCCTCGTGGCCGACGAGGGCACGGCCGACGAGGGCACGGCCGACGAGGGCACGGCCGACGGGGGCACCCGGGTTCCTTGGACTCGGGATCATAATCCGGGTTGGCTTCCTCTCGGCCGACGAGGGCGTTTGGCCGACGAGGGCGCCACTCTGTCTTGTGCTCTGTTCTTCCGAGTATGTGGGTCCTGGGGCTCAGACCCATATACTCCATCAATTTGGTTTCCTGTTTTACAGCTTTTGCACAATTGCATGTGTGCGTTGCACGGAATAATAAATTAATTAAAACTGACTAAAACATTTACATAATACGAAGTAATTAGTAGGTTGATAGCATCACTCATATCCCTCTAAACTGAATATCATAGGTTCGAGTTTCATCTTAATCAAAAAGGAAACAAAGCACATCAATGAACCATCAAAGAAGTTCAATATGTCACAACATCTATAGATAACACCTCAAAAAAGTACAATGATCGGGCAACATCTTGAGTGCGTTCATCAATATATATTTATACTACGAATTAACTAGCGGTTGATCGCGCAAGGCGCGCAAGCTATTACTCAATGTTATAAGACTATTACAATTAAATTATGTATGTAACACAAGTTAAATACTCATTACAAGACAATAGTTGATAGATAACTGTGTACTTTTTTTAAGTAGTGATAATTGTGTATTTTTGGGTAATGATAATTGTGTGCTTTTTTTGGTAGTGATAACCATATACTTAATTACTCATAAGGTTACTATCAAGATGTTGATTTGTAACAAAATTTGATCCATATATACTTTGTAGTGGAAGAGAGATCGAGGGCACCTAAAGTTGGAGACTTAAACCTTTACATTAATCGTAAATAACTAAACCTTTATTGTTCGATCATTTGCGATTGCCACATTTTTGGAAATTTCATCATTTATTCTAAATAAGATTTTCAAAGTGGGTCGAAACAATATCACCATCAGAGTTAATTACCAAAATAGGACTAAAACATGTCTAATATCATAAATAGGACTATTGTTTAAGCAATATTTTGATAAGTTAAAACTAATTAAAAAGGAAAATTATATGTAGATCAGGTCACGTACAAGAGCAATAAGAAAGATGGCAAGATCAACAAGAAAGATGTCAAATGAGCAAAATAGAGTGTAATTCAGAGTGTTATTCAAGTGAGCAGCCTCCCATTACAATTGAGCTCGATACTACTTATAGGAGGGGTAATTAATGCCTTTTTATCCGTTATTGACGATTTCGACCGTTATGACGACATTCAAAGTCGTCATTATGTCGGCATTAACATCGGTCAGCCTATTTGAGAAACTTCCGCCTTAATTACATTAATAGCTGCAATAAAATCGTTATAATAATTAGTTAGCATTAAGCCTAATAAATGTGTCATTAATTGTCGTGATCAAGCCTCTTGAATGTGAAACAAGCTGTCAATTTCTTGCTTCTAAAATTGCCCACTTTCGAGAAGTTGAGGAGTACGATGCATATGTCGACCTATTAAGCAGCAACTTGTCAAAATTTGAAAGAGTTTATACTTCACATCTTGGTTCATTGCATATGTTGACTCGTCAGTGACATGACGCGACGTATTGATCAACTCGTCTGACGAAATACTTCTGTCTTTCTTTCAAGTAACTTCCGATCGAATCTGTCTCCTTGACTGAAACAATGAAGACTTAAAGTTGCACTAGTAGAAAAGTGGCTTACAGTGACACTATGTTAGTGACACTATGTTAGTGACCCTTTCTGAAATAATGCTACTAGTGACATAAAAGTGTCACTATTTTCTGACACATATATATCAACTTCACTTAGTGACACTCAAACATTTTTTAAGAGTATATTTTAACGCCCGTTACTATTTGGGCCGGGCTGCATAGCTTATATTTAATATGCGGAGTAGTAATATTTCAAGACTTAGGATGCGTTTACTTCGCTACTAAAGTTACAGTTAGGTTAGTAAGACAGGTGAAGTAAACACGCAAGTTGCTTAAAACGCTACTTACTAACCGAAAAAGGTGCTTAAAGTGCCGCTTACTAAGCATACCACCCCCATGTATTAATTAAGCGGCATTTTAAGCTTTTTCAGTTTCCGAATTTACCCTTACCTTTACCCCTTGCTCTTACCCTATTGCTACCCACTATCCCGCCCTACCCTACCTTACCCCGACCCCGACCCCACCCCTGACCCCCGACCCCACCCCCACCCTTGACCCGACCATACCCCACCCCCACCTTACCCCGACCACGACCCTACCCTCCACCACCTGCCCTACCCCACCCCCTCATTACCCTACCCCTTTACCCCCTACCACCTTCCCCTACCTTGACCCGACCCCGACCCCCGACCCCCGACCCCTACCCTACCCTGACCCTACCATTTTACCCCGTACCCCCTTGCCCCTACCTCGCCCCGCCCCTGCCCCCACCCCACCTCTATGAACCCTAGCTAATTAATCGATCGATGAAGACAGTGCCGCTGATCTTCCAGACGAAGGATATGAATATGAAAACAGGGACGAGGATACTTTGTATTTTATCTTCTTTTCTTTGGTTCTACTAGTGTGTTTTATTAATTGTTAATGATGTAATCATATTTGATTATTTATATTTTTGATTTCTGAGTATTCCTTGTAAGACATCAAGCTAGGAATATCAAGAGGTTGTTTTAAAAGCCAAGGAGCACGTACTTGTCGGGCACATTTTCCAAACAGTTCTCACTCAAAGGTGTGCACATTTGCAGATCCATTTGAGGTATACAAGGCCTACCCCTATCACACCTTTGTGTTCATATAACTCAACCTTAAAGTATCTCTTAAGACTACTTAAGGCATACTCATTTACAATCCTATCTCTTAGGATTAATTCCATCATTTATTTATATTAATCTCCCGACTAGTATTCCAACACTAGTCGGATAATCTTAGAACCGCCAAGTTCTTAAGTCATAGCCAATTAATTCATCTCGATTGATTTTCCAATCCAAATATAATTTAATCCAAATATCAACCATCACTTTTAACCATTCATGAATTTCATACATGAAGTAAAATTATATTTTATCACAATGTCATCATAGTAATTTCATTAACATGCCGTTCCATTCATTTCACATAATCATACACAATTATTCTAAATTTGTATATCATGCTTCACTCACTCATATCAATATTATTTTCATTTAGGCATTATTAATCATTAATAATCCATGAAAATCCCATCTAATTACTTTAGGCAATCTTATGAAATTAACCCACTAATTATAAGCAATATAGTCAGCCATCCTCACCTTATGATGTGCTGAAATAGTTGCCTTTGTTGAGCTCCCCGATAAATCCTCGTTTTAAACCGATGCAAAGGCAAAACTGGAATGCCTGGGCAAAAGCCGGGCGGCTTTCACGAAAGCCGGGCGGCTTTCGTAGTCTGCAGCTACGAACAGCTCCTTTGGAGTGGCGGTTTCCGGCGGTTTCGACTCCTATCGATTTGCCAACCCTTCTAAGTTAATTACCACCACTTTGTAACAATATTCCACACTTTTAAACGTGTAAAACATCATGTTTAATCCACCATATGATTTCTTACAAATCATACATGATAAAACTAGTTAAAAGAGGGTAGATGAGTTCTTACCTTCTTCTTAGCTAGTTTTCTCCTAGGATTTCTTCCTCCTAGCTTCCTCCAACTATGGCCTGCTGAGATAGCTTCCTGGAGCCCTTCTCTCTCCTCTTGTGTTGGCTGAATGAGTGGAATGGGAAGGGGGGAGGCACCTCTACTCAATCAAGCAAAATAATGCATGAGTAGGGTCCTAAAAATGGCAATTTTGACTCATGCCATCCCCTCACTTAATGACTCCGCACACACACACTTTGCATGGTCTCCTCCAGCTCCTTACTTGTCTGCTGGAGTCTAAAGGAACGTGGGGTGGCCCCCACTTAGGTGGGAGGTCATCCCGTTATGTCTCGGTGTGTACAATTGGTCCCGAAAGTTGTATTTCTCAGTCCGTTTTAATTATATTTTATTTTATCGGGCCAAATAAAATATATCACGTGTTCCTAATAATTATGGGCCTTTAGAATAGATTTACATTCCCCGACATTAATTTAGGAGTCTCCGAAACTCATTTCGGGCTGTTATCCGTTAAATTACCAATACCGGTAATTGGGCCCCGTTTGACCAACCGGTCAATCCCATGCCTTTCTTATGGCCCAAATAAAATATCCACCACCATATACATATTATCTAGACCAAGATGAATATAATATGTGGTTCGGGAATTATCGGGCGGTCCCCGTCCCGCTGTGGGCCCCACATGCA
Source organism: Cuscuta europaea (assembly GCA_945859875.1). NCBI lineage: Eukaryota > Viridiplantae > Streptophyta > Magnoliopsida > Solanales > Convolvulaceae > Cuscuta > Cuscuta europaea. The sequence goes on from CAMAPE010000014.1 coordinate 1,187,037, forward strand.
ATTTACTATTCACGTAAAAGAAATAATAAAAATTTACAATTACGCAAATTCATAAATCATCTTTCAAGGTTTATTACATAATTTACTAAAAGTAAATATGCTCGGGGTCGGTGTTAAAAGTTCACCCCCCCTTAACGGGAATTTCGTCCCCGAAATTCACAATGCTCATTCAAACAAAAACGCGTATTGCTCTTTCATCAAAGCTTCCGTCTCCCAAGTTTCCTCCTCAACTCGGTCACTTTTCCAAAGGATTTTAACCATTGGAACTTTCTTGCTTCTCAATTTCTTGACTTGCCTGTCAAGTATCTTCACCGGTTGCACGGCATAATTCAAGTCTTCCCGTATTTCCACGGGTGGTTTTTTCTAATACATGAGATGGATCCGTCATATACTTCTTAAGCATGGACACGTGGAATACGTTATGTATCTTTTCCAATTCTGGAGTCAACTGTAATCGGTATGCCACAGCCCCAATCCTCTCAAGAACCACGAATGGCCCTATGTATCGTGGGTTAAGTTTCCCTCGGCTCTGAAATCGGATGATTCCATTCCAAGGTGAAACTTTCAAAAATACTTCATCTCCCACCTTAAACTCCAAGGCTCTTCGGCGCTTATCGGCATAACTTTTCTGTCTATCCTGGGCCGCCTTAAGTCTCTCATGAATCATCTTCACCTTAGACTTGGTGATCTCCACCAATTCCGTGCTCTCGAGTTTGGCCATGCCAACCTCATCCCAACACAACGGTGTACGACATCTCCTCCCATACAATGCCTCGTATGGAGGCATGCCTATACTCGCCTGATAACTGTTGTTATAGGCAAACTCCACAAGTGACAAATGGTTGTCCCAACTCCCTTGGAACTCCAATGCACAGGCTCTCAACATATCCTCTAATATCTGTATAACCCGCTCAGATTGCCCATCCGTTTGTGGATGAAAAGCTGTACTGAATTTCAATTTTGTCCCCATAGATTCTTGGAACTTCGGCCAAAATCGTGATGTGAATCGCAGATCTCTATCAGATACAATGGTTATAGGAACCCCATGTAGCCTTACGATCTCGTCCACATACAACTTGGCTAACCTCTCCAGTGCATAGGTAGTGTTGATAGGTAGAAAGGGTGCACTCTTTGTGAGCCTATCGACCACAACCCATACGGCATCATAGTTCTTAACCGTTCGTGGCAGCCCCACCACGAAATCCATAGTCACGTGCTCCCACTTCCATTCAGGAATGGAAAGTGGCTGTAGTAACCCAGCCGGATGCTGATGTTCTGCCTTAACTTGCTGACAAGTAAGACACCTACTGATGTACTCGGCTATTTCCCTCTTCATACCCGACCACCAGTAGCTTTCCTTCAAATCACGGTACATCTTCGTGCCTCCCGGGTGCATGGCATACGCCGATGAATGAACCTCCTCTAAGATGGACTTTCGGAGCTCATCATCCAACGGTACACACACTCGGTCACGAAATAATAAGAGACCATCGTCTCTCTCCCTGAAATCCTCAACCGGTCCCGCTAGCATGCGTTCACGGATCTTCATAAGTTCTTCGTCGGTTTCTTGACCCTTCTTGATTTCATCAAGTAATGTAGGTCTCACCTCGAATCTAGCTAACAAGGCACCATCGCTAGATACCTCCAATTGGGCTCTCAATGCCCTCAAGCTAGTCAATAATGCCCCAGATGAATTCTTTCGGCTCAAGGCATCCACTACCACGTTGGCTTTACCGGGGTGGTACTCGATAACTAGATGGTAGTCTTTTATCAACTCCATCCACCGTCTCTGTCTCATGTTTAACTCTTTCTGAGTAAACACGTACTTCAGGCTTTTGTGGTCGGTGTATATATGACATGTTTCCCCGTAGAGATAATGTCTCCAAATCTTCAATGCGAACACCACCGCCCCCATCTCTAAGTCATGAGTGGGATAATTTACCTCATGCTTCTTCAACTGTTGTGAAGCATAGGCAATCACCCTCCCATTCTGCATCAAGACACATCCAAGCCCTTGGATGCTTGCGTCGCTGTAGACATCGTACCCCACACTCTGTTTGGGTAGTGCGAGTACCGGTGCCTCGGTCAATCTCTTCTTCAGTTCAAGGAATCCCTTCTCACATCGGTCATCCCATACAAACTTGGCCCCCTTTCGAGTGAGCTTTGTCAATGGCGATGCCAAAACTGAGAACCTCTCCACAAATTTTCGGTAGTACCCCGCCAATCCAAGGAAGCTACGAATTTCCTTGACGTTCTTTGGCCTCTCCCATTCAGTAATGGCCTCAATCTTCTTGTTATCTACGACAATCCCTGATCCTGAAACCACATGCCCGAGAAAGCCAATCTCCCTTAGCCAAAATTCACATTTGGAAAACTTGGCATAGAGTTGCTTCTCCCGTAGTGTCTCAAGAACAAGTATCAAGTGCTCCTCATGCTCTTCTTCACTCTTTGAGTAAATCAAGATATCATCTATGAACACAATCACAAACCGGTCCAAGTATTTATGAAATACTCGGTTCATCAAGTCCATAAATGCCGCCGGGGCGTTGGTTAGCCCGAATGACATAACTAGGAACTCGAAATGACCATACCTTGTGCGGAATGCACTCTTTGGTATGTCATCCTCCTTTATATTCAGTTGGTGGTACCCCGACCTCAAGTCAATCTTCGAAAACACCGTCGCTCCTCGGAGCTGATCAAACAAGTCATCAATCCTAGGCAAGGGATACCTATTCTTGATTGTGACCTTGTTCAGTTGACGATAGTCAATGCACATTCAAAGTGTTCCATCTTTCTTTTTCACGAAAAGGACCGGTGCTCCCCACGGAGAGTGACTCGGCCTTATGAAACCGATATCCAATATCTCTTGCAATTGGGTTTTCAACTCGTTAAGTTCAGCGGGTGCCATTCTGTATGGCGGTATAGAGATTGGTTTGGTGCCGGGTTCAACCTCGATCACGAACTCAATCTCCCTATAGGGTGGAAGTCCCGACAAGTCTTTTGGGAAGACATCCAGATACTTGCACACTACTCTCACATCATTGATGTCTATCTCTTCTTTGGTTTTGTCCACCACATACGCTAGGTATGCGTGGCATCCCTTTCTCATCATATTCCTCACCCTCACGGCGGATATGATACAACTGTTTGATTTGCCTCTATCTCCCTCGAAGCGTAAGGTCAACCCTTCACCGCCTTCGAGTTCAAGAATCTTTGTGTAGCAATCGACCCTAGCATGATGTTTCTCAAGCCAATCCATCCCGAGGATTGCATCAAACTCGATCATACTCAGCGGTACGAAATCACACGTCAAGTTCTTTCCCTCCACCTCCACCTCACACGATGGATAGTGGCTATCTCTCTCGATATCATCCCCTAGAGGCGTGGACACCAATAGGGTCTGAGTCATCGGTACAAGTGGTCCGTTGAATCCGCTGGCGAACGCCTCACTCACAAATGATCGTTGCGCCCCGGTATCAATAAGGATCCTTGCGTCTCTCCCGTTTATCTTTAGTGTTCCTACGTTCATAAGTAATGTAAGACACACTATCTAATAAATAGGCTTGTTTCTTAAGTCGTAGAGTATGTTGGTCGTGATTCGGGTGAAGTCCGTTCGACACCCTCCCGAAATTCCCCGGTTTCTAACCTTTAGAACCGCTCTAGGACAAAACCAGGTGAAAGCCGACCGCTTTTCACGAAAGCCGGCCGGTTTTCGTCTGCGAGAAAAATTCTTATATGTAAATCACGAAAGCCGGGCGGCTTTCACGAAAGCTAGCCGGTTTTCGTCGCCGCAGTTTTATTCAAGAAGTGGTCTCGAAGCCGGCCGGTTTCTACGAAACCTGGCCGGGTTTCAGCAGCGCAGGAATCCCCAGGCCCAACGAAAGCCGGGCGGCTTTCGCCAAAGCCGGGCGGCTTTCAGCTGCGAGAAATTTCCTAAGTCAGGCATTTATGAAAGTCGGCCGGTCTTTACAAAAGCCGGCCGGTTTTTGGTTGCGAGGATTTTCCAGATTAAATGTTGACGAAAGCCGGGCGGTTTTTGGTGGAAACCGGCCGGCATTCGTCGCCGCAGTATTTTCCCAATAAATCAAGACGAAAGGCGGGCGGCTTTCGTCAAATGCCGGGCGGCATTCGCTTAGGGCGGGGAATCTTCCTCCCTTTTCCCCTACAATCCCGACCAAACCGTCGGGGTTACAAATTTTGCACATTACAAACACTCCTATTGCATACAATGGAGTTAATAACATGAGTTTAAGATTTTACCCGACACGGAGTCCGGGTTAGCACGTGCGTCCGCCTCCGTCATCGCATAGACCCTAGCCTGGGTCTTTCCTTGGTTCACGGATGGCGCGTTGCTTGTACTTGGCCCTCCGTGCGTCGTGCTCGCGTGAGGTGCCCCGGCTCGGTTCCTACTTGCCGTGGTCCCGCTGCTAGGTCCTGCACCTATGACTCGCCCAAGTTGTGGGCAGTTTGATCTCAAGTGCCCCGTCTCCCCGCATTGGTAGCACCTAGGGGATCGCGGCACTTGCCCGCGTGGTTCCTCTTGCAGTTATTGCACCTGCTAATGCCCGAGCCTTGCGACCTCGAGCCTTGCCCTCCTGGGCCTTGATTTCCCCTAGATGGTGGTGCGGGCATTCTGAAAGACCCACCTCCCCCGTGGTTCCCCTTCTTGCTAGAACCTTGGGGGCCGGTGTTCTCCCATTTCCTCTTCTTTGCCTCCTCGGCGTTTTTCAGCTTTCTTTCTTCCCATTCCTTCTCCCCTTTCAGGCCTTGCTCCACCACTTGACTAAACGTCATGTTAGGCAATTGTGTTGCCCGTTCACGCACGTCTAAGTCTAAAGCATCCCAAAAGTGATTCACCATCCGGTTCTCATCACAAGCATACTCCGGTATGAACTCCGCGAGCTCCCTGAACTTGTGCTCAAGTTGCCTCACGGTATACTTGCCTCCTTGGGTCAAGTTGGTGTATTCTCTCCTCTTCAAGTTCACCTCGAAGTCGGAGTAGTATTGGTTGAAGAATTCCTGTCGGAAATTCTCCCAAGTTACGGCCTCACCGTACTTCCCCTTGACACCGTCCCACCATGTGGACGCCATCCCCTCTAGCAACCTTGTTGCTACTCTCATCTTCATGTTTGGCGGCAGCTGCATATCAAGGGCCGCTTCATTGAACCGCTTGATCCACTCCGCCGCAACGGATATATCTCCCGTTCCATCGAACGGTTTACACCCCAAATCTCTTGCTTCTTTGAGGTACTTCGAGATCCTTATTATCGGGACCTCGACACCTCGATCTACTCGGGACTCCACATGTCCCCTAGAACCCGCATGGCTTCCCCTTCTTGAAGCCCCTCCCAAAGCACGCCTTGCTCGGCGCCTTTGGCGATCCTGTTGAAATTGACGGAGTAGTTCCTCCATCCTTTCTAGAGCGTCATCATCGTCGCTCCCCTCACTGGCATCATCATACTCCCCATCATATGGGGTCTCAACCGGCTCAGTTCCCGGTTGATACGTCGAATCCTCCTCGGACTCATAGGACTCGTTGACTGTTTCCATATAACTGTCACTCACGGTCTGTTCTTGGCCTCCACGGCCCTGTCCTCTGGACACCCTAGAAGTCCCTCTACTGCCTTGCACGGATCCTCCCGGTGCTCGGCCGGTCGGGTTTCTCCTAGTTACTTTCCCGGTACGTTCCATTTCTGAAAGAAATTGAGAATGAGTCATTAGACTCGTATCAAATGTCAATTGACGGATAGGTACTTAAAGACATCCTTTGGCTCAAATCACCGCCATACCAATTGTTAAGGGTACCATCTTAACAATTAGAGACATTGCAACTCAAGTACCAAAAGTTCTATAAGTACAAAACCTTATGCTCATGGTTTTCAAATTCATTTTCAAAAAGAAATTTTGAAGCTTCATTATGATGTTTACGAACCTGGCTCTGATACCAATTAAATTGTCACGCCCCGGACCTGGCCGGACACGTCAACAACCCGCCGTACAGTACGAATAGTCAACCGCAGTCCAACTCATCCATACTATACAAGGCGTCATGAATATCATTCACACATAGTACATCCATAAACAAACATAATGTAAATCATGCATTTAAAACAGCGGAAGCATTAATACAATTGTTCAAGCCACACTTGGCATAACTAGGCATACAAGCCCCCAAAGTAATTATTAAGAAAATAGTATCCATGAGCATTAACGTAATTGTTTTTAAAACAGAACCGAAGAAGCACGAACCACGTCTTCTCCCCTTGATCCTCCCGAAGCCACGGGCGATGGTAGCAACCTTCAAGTCCTACCTGAAACTGTGAGGTGGCCTCCCCCGTGAAGGGGAGGTCAGTACTTGGAAATATTTGACAAGTACAATAGCAACTATACTAAGTATAATCAACTTTTTAATTTTCGAGACCCTCAACCTAGGGTACTATTATATTATAGGCAATAACCCTCGGTTACCCCTTTTTCCTTTAACTGTACTAACTTATATAAAGTCAAGTAGTCGGCCCGTAGGCCCATATTCATTTAGAATTCATCGTTTCCATTCCCCCGTGACCGCAAGTCACGATAACCTCGTGGGGTCCCATCGAGCCCCAATTGTATAGCATGGGCTCGGCCCAACTACATTTCTATACAATCCTATACTCAATATATCATATCAAAATTTGTATGGCAAGGGCTCGACCCAACTACGTTTCCATACCAACCATAACTTCGTGGCAAGGGCTCGGCCCAACTACGTTTCCACGGAGGTCACATATACATGGCAAGGGCTCGGCCCAACTACGTTTCCATGCTAATCATATTACATGGCATGGGCTCGGCCCAACTACATTTCCATGTCATCCTAGAGTCCAACTCTAATTATTTTCATAATTACATTCTCAAGCAAATCCTATGCCTAGAATCAATTTCCTTGGGTAGCCTTAGGCCTACCCCTATCACACCTTTGTGTTCATATAACTCAACCTTAAAGTATCTCTTAAGACTACTTAAGGCATACTCATTTACAATCCTATCTCTTAGGATTAATTCCATCATTTATTTATATTAATCTCCCGACTAGTATTCCAACACTAGTCGGATAATCTTAGAACCGCCAAGTTCTTAAGTCATAGCCAATTAATTCATCTCGATTGATTTTCCAATCCAAATATAATTTAATCCAAATATCAACCATCACTTTTAACCATTCATGAATTTCATACATGAAGTAAAATTATATTTTATCACAATGTCATCATAGTAATTTCATTAACATGCCGTTCCATTCATTTCACATAATCATACACAATTATTCTAAATTTGTATATCATGCTTCACTCACTCATATCAATATTATTTTCATTTAGGCATTATTAATCATTAATAATCCATGAAAATCCTATCTAATTACTTTAGGCAATCTTATGAAATTAACCCACTAATTATAAGCAATATAGTCAGCCATCCTCACCTTATGATGTGCTGAAATAGTTGCCTTTGTTGAGCTCCCCGATAAATCCTCGTTTTAAACCGATGCAAAGGCAAAACTGGACTGCCTGGGCAAAAGCCGGGCGGCTTTCACGAAAGCCGGGCGGCTTTCGTAGTCTGCAGCTACGAACAGCTCCTTTGGAGTGGCGGTTTCCAGCGGTTTCGACTCCTATCGATTTGCCAACCCTTCTAAGTTAATTACCACCACTTTGTAACAATATTCCACACTTTTAAACGTGTAAAACATCATGTTTAATTAATCCACCATATGATTTCTTACAAATCATACATGATAAAACTAGTTAAAAGAGGGTAGATGAGTTCTTACCTTCTTCTTAGCTAGTTTTCTCCTAGGATTTCTTCCTCCTAGCTTCCTCCAACTATGGCCTGTTGAGATAGCTTCCTGGAGCCCTTCTCTCTCCTCTTGTGTTGGCTGAATGAGTGGAATGGGAAGGGGGGAGACACCTCTACTCAATCAACCAAAATAATGCATGAGTAGGGTCCTAAAAATGGCAATTTTGACTCATGCCATCCCCTCACTTAATGACTCCGCACACACACACTTTCCATGGTCTCCTCCAGCTCCTCCCTTGTCTGCTGGAGTCTAACGGAACGTGGGGTGGCCCCAACTTAGGTGGGAGGTCATCCCGTTATGTCTCGGTGTGTACAATTGGTCCCGAAAGTTGTATTTCTCGGTCCGTTTTAATTATATTTTATTTTATCGGGCCAAATAAAATATATCACGTGTTCCTAATAATTATGGGCCTTTAGAATAGATGTACATTCCCCAACATTAATTTAGGAGTCTCCGAAACTCATTTCGGGCTGTTATCCGTTAAATTACCAATACCGGTAATTGGGCCCCGTTTGACCAACCGGTCAATCCCATGCCTTTCTTATGGCCCAAATAAAATATCCACCACCATATACATATTATCTAGACCAAGATGAATATAATATGTGGTTCGGGAATTATCGGGTGGTCCCCGTCCCGCTGTGGGCCCCACATGCAATTTACTATTCACGTAAAAGAAATAATAAAAATTTACAATTACGCAAATTCATAAATCATCTTTCAAGGTTTATTACATAATTTACTAAAAGTAAATATGCTCGGGGTCGGTGTTACATACTTCGTTATTCTAATCATAGTTTATTTGTCAGGCTAGGGGTGTATTTTAGTTGCTTCAAGTCCTAGATTCTTACTAGAGTTCAGAAGGTAATCATTTTATTGCTAGAAATAGGATATACTTGGTGCTCATAACATCGGATCTAACCTCATGCCTTGCTTCTTTAAATTTGTTTTCAGCTTTATATAGCATCTCTTCTTTACTTCGTATTTAGGTCAGCTTGAGCTCACTTCAATCACCTAATTTTCATATCATTATTGTAGGGGAAAATCACTAACCGTCCACTAGCAGGGACTGTCAGGAGAGGGAAGACTACTAAAGAAGACACAATGCTGGAAAAGAATCTTCGAAATGATCAAAAGCAATGTGTTGAGCACATAATGTTGGTTGACTTGGGAAGAAACGACGTGGGAAAGGTTCTGTGTTTTTTGGACGTGTCTTTATCATTCAATATGTTATGAGAAACATCAAGCTAGACTCATTTCATAACAAAACATTAACGTCAAGATCGTTTATGCCAATTTATTCATAATTCATACCTCAAACTGTATATTTAATCTATGATTCGAAATACTCCGTGTATATATAAATGATGAAAATGCATTCTCATAGTAGTCTTTGAGCCATTCACTCCATTGAACTCCTCTGATTGGTTCATAGTGCATGTTTTAGGTAAATGTTGTGATTCATGCTATCCTCCAAGTTGATTTTTTGGTTGCAGTGTATAGTTGTTTATAAAGGTTTTACTTCGATTCACTAATTCTAATAAACATCATCATGTTCATCTTAGCTGCTTACTGTTAAGAATTTGAGAACCCATGAGACCCTCTGCGGGTCATATTTATTCTCATAATTTGGTGAAAGAAATGATTTGTATTTCTGGGTGATAACTTGTCAAAAAAATTGGTGAAGTGAACAAGTGTCCAAAAAGCTAGTTATTTTTTCTGATATGTTTAAATAATACTTTTAAAACGGAACTATTCAAACTGTATTAATTCATTTCATGTCACCCCTTCTATTTTTTATTTCACTGAGATGTGTAGAATAGGGCATGGTTCGGTGTAGAATAGTAACAGAAAAAACCAAAAAATTAGCTAATGCTGTAATTCTTTTCACGTGACTGACCGATATACATTGGTGTAATGCTAATTTTTGGCAGGTTGATGACTATCCAACATTGTTATTCTAACCAGCAAGACACAAATCCAACCTTGTAATTTCCTAAATTAGTTTTGTGTTTCTTTTTCTTTTTGTTCTTCTTATTTTTGTAGAACTTCCTACAAAGTCAAGCTTAAAAGACTTGGCGACACTGATCAACAAGATGCTGAAAGAGCATGGAACCAAAACCAAAGATGAGCTCTAGGACACTTTCAAAACAACCACAGCAAGGCAGATGGCCGATGATGATACCAGGAATAATGATGTCTAGCGTGTAGAAATAAAAATGTTATATGGTTAAAGTGTAGATTTATAGCATATTGTAATACACTTTGCTGATATTGACATTGTAAAATAATTTGAGTAATAAATACAAATGTTGATCTTTTATGAGCTTATTTGTTATTATTTCTATAATTTTCATAGAATCGCTAACAAATAATATAATGATTATTATAATATCATTAGCATATTTATGACACCAATGTGTCGTATTTTTTATGATACCAACGTGTCACAAATTCTTATGATACTATTGTGTCGTAATCTTGAATCACATTAATGTGTCACAATTTACCGAAACTATTATGTTTTACGATCAGTGACACTATATTTAGTGTCGCTAGTCGCAACTTTCCCCGACACTTTTTTAGCGTCACAGAAACTTTTTGTGACACTAAATTAGTGTCACTGTAAGCCCTTTTTCTACTAGTGTTGGCAGCTTTATCTTCTTCCCTCCAAAATTGTGTTGATGACTAGATGACAGAAAATTACAACATTCATGTCGATGTCGTCACTTCAGTTGGCAAAGGAAACATCGTCTATTGTTGAAGATGACAAGTTTGGTTGCGTGAACGTGGTCCATATCCTGCAAAAACTTTGAATAATGTTTCGTTTGTACGTATTTTTAGCAATATTGTCGACACGAGTGTTTGTGATTTATGTCGATGTCATTTGTATTGTCTCCTAATGTTTTGGAGTTTTTCGTTGTCATGATCTTGGAGCATATGCTTCTGTTGTGTATTTCTGTAGTTTTGGCCAAAACATTGCGGAGAATCAGTGGTGTTTATACTCATGTTTAGCGTACATGAAAACCTCACTTCTTCCCCTAAAATTCTGTAAGCCCTCGTCAATTGTGTTTTGACGTTTTTGTAAGACTTTGTATGATGTATGTGAGGATTTTGTCATTGTCAATTGTTGATTGTACCTGTGTAAAACGGATTTGTGTGAATTATGCCTAGATTCAACAGTCGAATATATCTATGAATAATAGACATAATTTAAACAGTAGAAGAATAATTCAACATCAAGTCATACCGTATATTGATAATGATGAATCGGTGAAGAAACTGTACACATATGAATTGAGAGAGAATTATTGTAGGTGCTCTACGAAAAATATAATATGTGGAATAGAATATGTAGAGACTTAGAGCAGTTTAGAGCCATCTCAGCCTGTATTTATAGGAGAGATGCTTGAACAACCCTATTACAATTGGAATAAGCAGGGGCGTGTGTATGGGCCTAGTAGAGCATTAATATTGGGCATAATTCTCTCTCAATTAATCTAGCTTATACAAAGATTCATTAATTAAAATATAATTAATTTGAACACAATTAAATAATGATCTAATGGTCAAGTCCGCACGGCTCTCCCTGTCAGGCGCGCCTGACAGGATGTACTCTCTCTATCTCTCTACACACACACATATACATATATATATACTCCCTCCGTCCCTAAAAGGATTGCCAAGTTTGACCGGCACGTAGAATAATAAAGTAAAAACTGTGCGGTAGAGATTTGTGAAGAGGAAAGAGAAATAACAGGAGCCACAAATTGATTGATTAAAAGGGAAAGTGACAAAATTGTTGGGACAACCGAAAAAGGAAAGTTGCAAAGTTATAAGGGACGGAGGGAGTAATTGAAATAAAGCACAATTATTATTATTATAAAAAATGAACCTTCTATAACGGTTGCATTAGCAACTGCTATTAAATGTAGTACGTATATAGTGCATCCGGGTGTATGTACACCCGGTCCAAATAAGAAAGACAGTCCAACAATCAATACAAGCCCAAAAAAATTCGGTGGCTTTTTTATAATTTAAGTGAAAAATCACGGTTTCCGCTAAATGAGCAATAGTGTACATTTAGTGAGCATTTGACCTATTTTATTGAGTATTTAGAGGCTAACAATGCGTATCATGATTTTTGCTTCATATCTTCTAATTCAATTTTTTTCCTTATTTTTTCTTTTATAAAAACTAATTGAATTATATCTATAATACACTCCTATGAATTTCCATATGCGAATTTAATGCAATATGATACTTTTAAAATATGCATTGATATAACATTTTAAAATGAGCATAACATTAGTACCAAATGAGTATACGTAACTTATAAAATGTTTATTGATATGAAAATCGTAAGATTTGTTAGTTTAACCTAACGATATGTACATTGAGCACCAAACCTCATTTATTGAAATGAAAATCAAGCTTTCTGCTAAATGAGCATACCATTACTACCAAATGAGCATACATAACTTACGAAATGAGTATCAAAAAATTTAAAAACGCATTTTTGTGTGCTCATTCATTTTGGACGTCATACTCATTTGAATTTAACATAAAACTCATTTCTATTGTGCTCAATATGTGCTCAATATTCATTTGTGTATTGATATGACATTTTAAAATGAGCATAAAACGAATATTAAATGAGCATACGTAAATTACAAAATGAGATATAGAAAAATAAAACATTAATATCTAAAATATTTTATAATTGAATAAAGAGTAAAAAAATTAAGAAAAAGAATGAACTAAAGAAGGAAAAACATAAAAGGAAGAAAAGAAGAATAAGAAAGACAAAAGAGAAAAATGTTCCCACACCAGTAATCAATTGACCAACGCTGCACCGAGCAACAAACATCTTCGGAACCACGGGGGGGCATTCGAGCAGAAAGAAGAAGCGCAAACAAGAAGTGCATGCAAGAGGATGATACGCCAACTTCTTCTTCTTCACCATCACAAACTTCACCAGAATCGTCTGACTAGGAAATCGATCGGCACAGACATAGATGGAAACGGTGATGGCTTGGGAGAAGGAATCGGGGCAGCGCAGCGGACGATGGACTGAGAGAAGTTGATAATAATTTCAAAAATACCCGGATGTATGGTGAGGACCGCACATCCGGGTGTACGGTATAATTTGCGTATTAAATGGCTTCAACATGCATATGGAACCGACACGGAAAGCATTTTATTTATTTGAACAAACACTTTCGATAACGGTTATGAAACCTAACTCATATTAAAAACGTACAATAATGATTGTTTGAACCGACATGAAAAGTACACACTTTTAATAACTACCAGACAATGTCATTTTCCATTAGTGAAGAACTCTAGCAGACCTATATATATGAATCTATTGACATCTATGAAACATGCAACATTTATTCCTTGGAGCCACATAGCTACATTGAAGTCTCAAAAGAAAATTTTGGATTAAAGCAATGGAGGAGATCAAAATAGAAAAGAATGATACTTGGGAAATGGTAGATCTTTCACATAACATAGAGGTTATTGAAGTCAAATGGGTGTACAAATAAAACGAAACTGAATCCCAATAACTCAATTCAGAAGCATAAGACGAGGCTGGTTACAAAGGGGTATGCTCAAATATCGGGAGTTGACTACACGAAAACGTTTGCACCAGTTGTCCAGATGGACACAATAAGAACACTCATAGCTCTTGCAGCTGAGAAAGATTCATCATCAATCAGCCAGGCATCTGCAACATGCACCGAGACCTCCTATCAATCCCCTGAGCTTTCTGCCAGCCTTTCAAAAAACTTAGAGCCCCCGCCACTATACTCCTAAGTGAAAACATTTCACTTTAGTTTCTCCACCTAATCAGCATAAGTTTCAATTCAAGCAACAAAATTTGTAGCGTTTATGTGTTAGAACTATCTTCTTTTAATAGAACGAGGTTTAATGATAGTATTCCTCTAATTAATAAAACGGATGAAGGGCATTAAAGATCACTGTAAAGTAGAGTACAATGTTTTAAACAAAGTGTACAAGTTCTTGTGCATATACTAGATGGACATAATTGAAGGCTACTAACTCACATTCCCAAATATAAAGTTGTTAGATATTAGAAATTCCATATATTTACTCAGACTTCCATATATTATGTTTTTTAGAAGATTAATGTTGGTTCAAAATAGGACGTTTGTAGGCTTTTAGGAAAGCTACGTACGACACTCAAGCAGAAAATCAGGAAAATAATGCAAATAAGAAAATAAGCTAAAACTGTTTAGTTGTCAGAAATAGCATATCTCATTTCAAATTCGGACTTGCCTTTTATAGGCGATTTACAAATAGTAACTGCCAAAGATACTAACGGCTAATTAATTACAACATTAATACAGAATTAAATACATAATTAAGTCACGCATTGATTGGTGGCCGTTACTCTTCCTGACTGGCTGGCAAGTCGACCTGGCTAGCAGGCTGAACACTTGAGCTCCTCAGGCGGCAGGCTTCTGGTTGGACCGGTAGGCAGACTCCCCGCTGGGCTAGAGGACAGGCCGCTGGCCGGGCTGGAAGGCAGACTTCCTGTTGGGCTGGAAGGCAGGCCGCTGGCCGAGCTGGAAGGCTGGCCGCTGGCCGGGTTGGAAGGCAGGCTTCTCGTTGGGCTGGAATGCAGGCCTCCAATCGGGATGGAGACAGGCTCCTGGCTGGGCTGGAAGGCAGGTCATCTTGGGTTTCCGCTCCTTGATGGGCTTGATCGGTTGGGCCGGCTCGAGTGTTGGGTCGTTGGGCTTGGGCCTGCTGGTCCAAGTTCGGGGCCTGGTCCGATTAGGCTCTGGGCTTAGTCCTATAACCCCATCACGAGTCTCTCACTCCCTTAGTGGAGTAGTAGACTCGGGTAAGAGGGAGTAGTTCAAGTCAGCTGCCAATTTAAAAAATATTCACATATGAGAGAGCCATAATTGTGGATTCTGTCAATCCCATAATTTAGGGAGATTTCCTATTTTCATAGAAAAAGGCTCCAAATTAATTCTCTCAGCACCTTAGCACTCCAGCAGTCAGTTTTCTTCCAGGTTTCAGAATACAGGTCAGCTTCCAAAAATACCTAAAATTCATTATTTTATAAATATTCTTGAACTTTACTTTATCCCCCCCTTTTCTTTTCTTTTCTTTCCCTTTTTCCCTCTCTTTTTTAATCCTTTTATTTTCTTTTCTTTCCTTTCTCTCATCCGCGTGCATGCGTCTTTCTCGCGTAGCCCCAGCGCAGCAGTTGACACCACTTGACCGACGCCTAGGGTGGCGGCCCCCCAGCCGGCCAGACACTCATATTTGCAGGCAGTGTACTCAGACTGTCGGATCCCCGCGTCGATTTACAGCCAGTGCGGCGGCTCCCCAGGACGACGGTGCCTTCCTTCAGGCAAAGCCCTGGCGGCTCACCTAGCCCGCCGGACGCCTAAGTTGGTTGGTTGCTAACACGATTGACAAGATCTCTGCGTCGGTCCACAAACGAAGTTGTGGCATCACCGGACGACGCCCACCCAATTCTGAACGGCGCCCAATAGTAACTCGGACGGCTGCCGTTCAGTCAACAAGCAGGTTAGTTGACCAACGCCGGCCAAGTTTCCAGTGTGTCAGACACCCGTGGCAGACTCAAGGGGCAACGGCCTCCCGGTGGCAGTGGCGGAGCCAGAAATTTATGATTAAAGGGGTCGAGCTTTGAGAATTTTACATTGTAGGGGCCAAAGTTTACAATATGAACATATTTTCTCTAGATTCAAAGTATTTATACATAATATATACTTAATAATTTTTTTCTTGCAGGGGCCAAGGCCTCCTCCAGCCCCTCCCTATCTCCAACCCTGCCCGGTGGTGGCGGGCTTACCGCTTCCCAAGTTGCTTGAATTGTTTCAAGGCTACCGGCGTTGCCTTCAAATTGGATGAATTGCTTCCAAGGCTCTGGATGTCGCTTCCTGCCCGACAGCCATCCGGGCGGTGGCCGGTCTAAGGTCGAAGTGCTGGACTGGATGCCCTAGCTAGAGTCTCTATTCCCCGGGGTTCCGCATTGTCCGGCGGTCACCCCTGTGCTCTTCTTCCTCCGGGCAGCAATGTGGCGGCCAGGCGTCCAGGCGGTTAGGCGGCCGGGCGGCCAAGCTGGAGTTGGGGTAGGCGCCCAACTTTCTCCACGATCTTGAAGGTGGTTTGTTGCAGGCTGCTTCCCGGCGCCCCATGTGAGCAATTCCCTCGGTGCTCGACTTCACTTTGGCTAGACAGTGTTGGTTGGGGACAGATGGCCGCCCCTCTGCCGGCAGGCGTTGTTCAGGAAGCCGTCAACTACCCACTAGGCAGCCAAGGCGGGTGCTCCCTTTGTTGATGCACTCCATGTTAGCCTGCAGTTTGACGTTTGTTATTTCTCTTTGTTTTTTTTGTCTTTGCAGGTTTTCTTCAAGGCTAGGGGCGCATCTTGGACTGGTCATTGTTTCCAAGAAAATCTCCTTCACGATTCTGACAACGTAAAGATCATGGTGGCAGGCGACCAGAAAACCGGGCGGCCGGGCAGCAAGGCTCTTGCAGAGTTTCAGGCCTCGACTACGTTTTCACGCGTGCTTGAAGAAATGCGATGAGAGAGATAGCTCCATTCAACTTGGCGATCATTTGTCTAGAGGAGTATGACCATCTAGCGAGGACATTGCCGGAGGTTTCATTCAACTTGAGGTTTCTAGTAACTCTCGTGTCTGGATCATTGTACTTGATGGCTATGGGAACACCCGACAATGACTGTTGTACTTTTTTTGTATCTTGTAGCCACCATATGTAAAATTCGAATGAATGTTACCTTTTAATTCATATGTTTCCTTTTCTATTCTTCGCATGACGAATACTTAGCAATTTATTCAGGGATCCGGCTTCTCTAACCTACCGGGGTCGGTTAGGCTAGCGTGGCCAAGCCTATCGGTGCCCCTCCTGGTCGGATAGAAGTGATCTGTTCACTGCAGATATGGAACCAACAAGTATGCGACTTGTTCGGCCAGCAAGGTCGGACATTAAACTACGAGGAGGACCCTTAGGTCGGCATCATGAACGTTCATGACCCGGGGGTCACTCCTACTGTCGCTTTAACCCATCCGGTTTGCCCGGACTCGGGGAATAATCTGGTTGCTCCCGCGGGGATAGCCAAACAACAGGGGCGGACCCTGCATGATCCACCAGAACGGACCCGCACCGCCAACTCGGGGATGGCGAGAGTACGAGCTACTTGGCCAGCGATGTTAGTTGGCGAGCACTCAAAAGGACCCAAAGGTCAGCATCCTGAGCACCCTCGACCCGGAGGTCGGCCCTACTGTCGCCTCGACTGTCGCGGCTAGCTCTTTACTTTAGAAAATTGCTCGGATTCTTGAAAATCGCTTGGCTATTTTAAGTTAGAGAGCCTGGCCGAGGTCGGCCAAACACTGAGGGGGGCATAATACCTTTTTTTTTCTTTTTTTTTTCTTTTTTTTTGTCGCTGCCTTTTATTGCTAAGTGAGGTCGGACGTCTTTTGAAGACAAAATATCGCTAGCAAAGTATATTGAATTCATGATGTGGGCGGACCACATGAAGAATTACAAAATGTAATCCCGTGCTCGGGGCACAGGAGTTTACAAAGAAAAGTGAAACTTCGATTCTCTACTGGTAAAACTTCATCAGGTGCTCGACATTCCAGACGCAGTCTACTAGCCGGCCTATTGTTGTCTTCAACTTGTATGTATCAGGGCCGATCATGGCGTCAACCATGTAAGGGCCTTCCCACTTGACGGAAAGCTTACCTCCCTCTGTCGACTTGCTGGCCTTTCTACGTCTCAGAACGTAATCACCAACGTCAAAACTCCGGGTCCGGACTCGGCTGTCCTGGAACGCCTTAATTTGGCGTCGATAGTTTTTCACTTTGATGAAGGCACAGTCTCTTCTTTCCTCAATGAGGTGGAGCTCGGGTCGGAGCCTCTCCTCATTGCTAGCTGGTTCGAACTCTTCCAATCGTCGGATGGGGACTACGGCCTCGGACGGTGCCCTTGCCTCAAAGCCATAACACAAGGCGAAGGGAGTCTCTCCGGTTGCCTTCCTTGGGGTTGTCCTGAAGGTCCAGAGTATATTGTTCAACTCTTCCACCCAAGCAGTCCCGAGGGCCTCCAATTTCTTTCACAATCCATCAACGATTGTCCGGTTGGTGTTCTCCACATGTCCATTTGCTTGAGGGTAGCAGACCGCAACCCGGCTGGATTTTACGCCCCATTCTGCGTAGAACTGTCGGAAGGCCTCGCGGTCAAACTGCCTTCCGTTGTCGGAGATTATTTAGAGGGGAACCCCGAACCGGCAAAAAATATTCTTCCATATGAACTTTTTAAATTGAAGGTGAGTGATGCTGGCGAGCGGCTCGGCCTCAACCCACTTCGTAAAGTAGTCCACCGCGACAATGACAAACTTCCGGTTTCCGGACCCGGTTGGCAGGGGTCTGGCCAGGTCGACGCCCCATCTTGTGAATGGAAGGGCGGTTCCGATCGGTGTGTACATCGTTGCCAGCCAGCCAGGGTTCTTCTGTAACTTCTGGCATGTCTCACATTTTCTTGCATAGTCAGCGAGGTCCTTCATTATCGTTGGCCAAAAGTACCCCTGGAGGACGACCTTTCTAGCTATCGTGCATGCTCCCTGGTGGGCGCAGCAAACACCCCTATGAAGTTCGGAGACGATCATGTCCACCTCGTGTGACCGCAAACATTTTAGCAGGGTCCCATTGTAAGACCTCTTGTATAGCTTCCCGTCCAAGACGACGTAGCCCGGAGCTCGTCGCCGGACTAGCCTTGCTTCCTCTTCTTTATCGGGAAGCGTCTCGTCGGCTATGTAGCGCAGGAGGTCATCCACCTAGCACCAGGTGACCAGTTGCAGGGGAAGGACCTGGATGGACGGTGAGGCTGATATATTTGAAGTCGTCATCTCCTCAATGCGTGCGATTCTCGAAATGTGTTCGGGCAACCCTTGAGATAGCTTCAAGAGGAGGTCATCGTCCGAGTTTTGATTTCTCGGGATGCAGACCGACTCCGCCTGTTTGAATAGCCCAAGCAACTCCCGAACAGCGTCTCGGTACTTCATCATTATTTCTTCCTTCGCTTCAAACTCACCTTTGATTTGGGAAACCACTAGATGAGATTCACATTTCACCGTTATCCATTCTGCTCCCATGGCGGCTGCTAGTCGTAGCCCGGAGAGTAGGGCCTCATACTCCACTTCATTGTTGGAGACTTTGAAAAGATAGTGGTACGCATAGTAGGCCCGGAATCCCTCAGGTGAGATGAGGACGATTCCGCCCCCACATCCCTTTGCTCCGGTCGACCTGTTAGTCGTTAGGATCCACCACTGCTCGTTGCTCTCCTGTTGCTTCTCTGTCACCTCTAAGGAAGTGCACTCCACGATGAAATCAGACAAAGCCTGGCCTTTGATGGACGTCTGAGGCTGAAAGTCAACCTCATACTGGTTTAGGAGCATCGACCACTTCACCACCCGGGTTGTGCCGGGCGCCCTCAGAGCGGCGCTCAAAGGTTGGTCCGAAAAGATTCGAATCGGGTGTGCCTGGAAGTAGTGTGTCAACTTCTTGGCAGTGATGTAGGCGGCATATATTGTCTTCTTGAGCGGGGTGTACCGGAGCTCAGCATTCTGGAGGGTCTTGCTTACATAGTAGACGGGATATTGAACGCCTTCCTCCTCGCGAACGAGGACGGAACTGATTGCGCCTTGACAGACTCTGAGATAAAGGATCAGCGTCTCCCCCCTCTCCGGCTTGCTGAGTAAAGGTTCAGAGAGGGGGTACTTCTTCAAGTCCTCAAAGGCTTGGTGACACTCATCATTCCAAACGAAACCGTTATGTTTCTTCCAGACTTGGAAGAAGGGTAGGGACTTCTCGGCGGACTTGGACATGAAGCGTCCGAGGGCTGCTAGCCGGCCGGTGAGAATCTGGACTTCTTTCACCGATCTCAGAGGTTCCATCCCCCTCCGTGTGACCATGTACTCCAGAAACTTGTCTCCCTGGACGGCAAAGGTACATTTCTTCGGATTCAGGCGCAGTCAGACAACCTTCATGATACCAAAGATCTCTGCCAAGTCATCTGCATGATCGGACGCCCGAGTGCTCTTAACAATCATTTCTTCAACGTAAGCCTCTATGTTCCTTCTGAGCACCTTCCGGAATACCTTGGCCACCATCCTCGTGTATGTCGCCCCAAAATATTTCAGCCCGAAGGCCATGACGAGATAACAAAAAATACCCTCTTGGGTGACGAACGAGGTCTTCTCTGCATCGTCTTCATTCATGAAAATATGATGGTATCCTCGAAAAGCGTCCATGAAGCTAAGGAGCTCACATCCGGCCATCCCATCGACTAGTTGGTTGATGTTAGGCAATGGGAATGGATCCATCGGACATGCCTTGTTGAGATCGGTGTAGTCAACACACATCCTCCAGGTTGGCGGCTTCAGGGCCAGGACCACGTTTTGCAACCAGACCGGGTATAGGACCTCCCGAATGTGTTTGATTCTCAGTAGCATGATGACCTCCTTCTTCATGAATTCCCTCCTCTCGATTGAGAGGTGTCATCTTTCTACTGGACGGGCTTCACTATTGGGTCGACTGCCAGCCGATGGACAACGATGCTTCGGTCGAGGCCGGGCATGTCCTCCGGTCCCTATGAAAAGACAACGCTAAAAAGGACAAGGACCTAGATGATCTTTTCCCTCAAGCCGTCCGGGAGCCCGGTCCCGATCTTGACCCTCCGCTCTGGCCTTTTGGGGTCAAGTTGGATTTACTCCATTTCTGAGGTGGGTTCAGCGTGGAGCTGACCCTCCTCATACTTCACGACTTTGTTGTTGATGGTGTGGACCCTCAAGTCTTTCTGACCGATTTGTTTACAAGCTTTCAGATAGCAGCTCCTCGCCATCCACTGGTCACCCCTGGCAACTCCGACGCCATTCGGAGTGGGGAACCTCATGCATAGTGGCCTACCCATGATGATCTTATGCGCACAAGTTAGGCGTACGACGATAAACTCGACGTCTAACTTGGATACACAGAGCTCGGAGCCCATCATCACGGGGAGGACTATGTTGCCCTCCGACTCAATGGAGTCCACGGTGAAGCCCGAGAGTGGGGTTCTTACCGGGATCAAGTCCTTTCAGTCCAAGCCGAGACCCTGGAAGGTGTCATAGTACATGATGTTAATGGAGCTCCCATAGTCCACCAAGACTCGGTGGACGATGGTGTCGTTGATTTCGACCTTGATCACCAAGGCATCCCTGTGCGGCGGAGGCATCGGTGCAAATCTTCGTCGGTGAAGAAGATGGGATCCCTCTTCACCCTCTTGTCGACGGGAGCCCTGGTTATCTCCCCGATCTACAAGGCTCGGGCCCACTGCTTTTGTTCTCCAGAGGTGTCGCCTCCCTGGGGTCCCCCGAATATGAACGAACATCGATGGTATTTCCGGGAGCCGTTCCCTAGGTCGGAATCGTCTTCCTCTGAGAAGGTGTCGAGCTCTCGCTTCTTGGCATGTTGTTTCTCCTTTGACGTGGTAGCTTGGTCGGACCGTTGCCACATCAGGCTCCTCTTCTGTGGGATGCCTCCTTGTTTGCCAACGAATTGGGCCAGGTACCCTTTCTGGATGAGTTCCTCAATTTGCCGTCGGAGAACGAAACCATCATCTGTATCATGCCCTACTCTCCGATGGAATCGACAATATTGGTCGTGGTTGCGCTTGGCGGTCACCACATCACACTCCTCCAAAAAGTCGACTAAACCTTGCTCCTCTACGTAGTCGATGATGGCCCCAACCAGCTGAGCAAGTGGAGTCAATTGCTTGACGGGCAGGAGCGGTCCTCTCGGGACGTCCGCCTTGCCCTTTCCTTTGCTTTTGTTACCTTTGTACTTGTTTTTTTTGCTGCTAGCTTTGTCGTCAGCTTTCTCAGCACCTGAACTAGCTTCCTTCTTCTTCTCTTCTTTTGCGCCTTCTTCCTCATCTCTTTTCCTCTGCAAGGTGTCCTCTGCCCCAGCTTGACGGTCGGCACGGCCGAGCGCCTCCTCGTACGAGGTCGGGGGACTTCTGATGAAATCTTTGTAAAGCTCGTCCGACCGGATGAAGTTTGTGAGCATGGCCACACCGGTCCTGTCATCAAGGCCCTGAACCTTGACTGACTCGGCCCTCCTCCTCGTTAACAAGGTCGACAATGATTCCTTCTTCCCCTGTTTTAGGCCGAACAGGTGGATGAAGTTCTTCTTGAGGTCTCGGGAGCTCGGGAACCTCAAGACAAAGCGCTGAGACAACTCACAAAAATTCCTGATACTCCCGTCGGGAGAGAGTCATACCATTCACGAGCTGGGCCATCCAAAGTGGCAGAGAAACCGCGGCATCGGATGGCGTCTTCATACCCCATCATCACCATGTAGGAAAGGTACCGAGATACATGATGTTGGGGGTCAGAAGCGCCCTTGTATGCTTTGATGGTGCAAGGCTTGTAGCCCCTCGGCAATGGCACATCCATGACCGCCCGGGTGAAAGGTTCGGGTATCGGGAGGTTAGTCCTGTAGGGCTCCCCCCTGACGACCCTTCTTCTCAACTTGTCCAGGCGTTGTCGTAGATCTTCCACCTCGGCCGGCGGTGGGTTCCCTCGAACAGCCCCAGCGCGGGGCTGGGCTGTCCAGCCACACCTCCAAGTCGTCTGTGCACGTGAGGTCGGGGCCCCACGTTTTGCCTCTCCATGGAGCCAGTCTGACTGCTCGCCCGGTGAGAGTGGCGAGAGGGCCGCCTCCCTCCATTTGCATTGAGCTCCCCTGCCAGACGCCCCTCCCAGCCTGCCGATGGGACCGGCGAAGCTGCCGAGAGACTGTTTCCGCTCTGTGCTGGTTGGATCAAGAGCGTCGCTCGTCACGCCGCCTGGAGGACACCTCCACATCTGCCGGTGTCTGTTGACGGGCAGGCTCATCCATGTTACCGCCGGATACCATCTGCTGGAAACCTTGAGCCAAGGCCCCCAGAAATCGAGTCGCCTCCTGTAGGGCTTCCACCCCGACACTGAGTCGAGCCGAGTCCATGCGCGGAGCATGACGTCGGCCTCCTCCCCGTCGGCTGCGGACCGAGCGCTCACCTTGGGTGTGGTTGAGCGTCGCCCTCACGTCGTCGTGGCTTGACAATTGGTTCCGAAGGTTGCCTTGGCGTGTCGCCCCCCTTCCTAGTCTATGGTTGTCGGGGGCACGCTGGCGGCCAGACCGGGTGGATTCCTCGGTGTGGACTGAGACATGGTCACGTCGGGATGAGATTCCGGCCATCTTCCTTTGCGATTCCTACTCGAGCGATGTGAGAGACAATAGAGGCTCTCAATGAAAACACCAATGTTGGTCCAAAACAGGACGCTCGTAGGCTTTTAGGAAAGCTACGTACGACATTCAAGCAGAAAATCGGGAAAATAGGCGATTTATAAATAGTAACTGCCACAGATACTAATGGCTAATTAATTACAACATTAATACGGAATTAAATATATAATTAAGTCACACATTGATTGTTGGCCGTTACTCTTCCTGGCTGGCTGGCAGTTCGGCCTGGCTAGCAGGCTGAACGTTTGAGCTCCTCGGGCGGCAGGCTTCCGGTTGGGCCGGTAGGCAGGCTCCCCGCTGGGCTAGAGGATAGGCCGCTGGCCGAGCTGGAAGGCAGGCTTCCTGTTGGGCTGGAAGGCAAGCCGATGGCCGGGCTGGAAGGGAGGCTTCTCGCTGGGCTGGAAGGCAGGCTTTCCATCGGGCTGGAGGCAGACTCCTGGCTGGGCTGGAAGGTAGGTCATCTTGGGGTTCCGCTCCTTGTTGGGCTTGATCGGTTGGGCCGACTTGAGTGTTGGGTCTTTGGGCTTGAGCCTGCTGGTCCAAGTTCAGGGCCTGGATCGATTAGACTCTGGGCCTAGTCCTATAACCCCATCAACTAACATAAAAGAAATCATCGAAACAAATAAAAAAATACTCCCTCCGTTCCTAAAAATTCTTCCCGGTTTGACTTGGCACGCTTATTAAGAAAGTGGAATAAAGTGGAAATGTATGGTTGTGGTTGTGTAAGAAAAAGGTAAAATGAATGTGAGCCACACAAATTGTCCAAAAGGGGAAAGTGGGAAGTATTTTTGGGAACAGCCCAAAAAGGAAAGTGGGAAGTATTTTTGGGAACGGAGGGAGTATGAAGAAAAACATAAGCAGTTATATATCAACCTTCTCCAAGCGCAATATGCGTTCTTGCTACCTTTGAACATTAAGATTTAAGAATATGCACATATTGGTTTAATTTGACTCGCAAGGAAAATAAAAGTCCAAAGCGAGTAACTGAGAAAGCAAATTAGTGCATCAACATACATAGCTCCAAAGCTCATCATGCTAACCATTGTTTATATTCTACTAGATTCTCACTCGTGCGATGCACGGAACATAATCTAATGAAAGATATCATATGTTCACATTAACAATAACGTCAAAATTTCTTAAAACCAAAATTATACTACGTAAATGATTGGAAAGAGTAAAGAGTTGTATAATAAATTATTTCAATTAAGATGGAAGATAATGAGTTAATGCTTACAATGTATAAATTTTAATTTTAATTTTATATAAGTAAAATTATTCTTCATTATATAATCGAATGTCAGCATTATATAAATTTTAATTTTATTCTTCATTTACTTCTTTTGCTTTCGTTGTCTCAAATATCACCAAGTAAATTCTAACTCCCTTTGATGATAAAATGATCTTTTTCCTCCTGTTTGTCTTCTTCTATTCGAACTCCTTTGATGATTTGTCCACTTATCTTCTTTTTTTTTCATTAGTTTTTGTTAACTTAGTATCATAATCATTAGTACAATTCTTTAGATCCCCAAATGAAAATATAACTCCTACTTGGATTACTATAATTTTTTACTCCTGCTTAATTTTGCTTGTATTAACATTTTAATTCCATTTTTAGACTTAATTAAGATTATTACCATCTTATAAAAAATCAATTTCAGTTACATATTTTTAGAAAAACCATTCCAAACCCTCTTCAATTAAATTTTTTATATTAATTTGTTTAGTTTATTATTTCCAATATTGATAACATATTAACCAATAACAAACTACTGGTGACTCAAGAAATCAATAGATCTATTCGATATTGCTTATTTATATAAGCTACTCATACTCGCCTAGTTTTTTACACATTTAGTCAGCAAACTTAAGGATGTCAATGGGTCAGGCGAGCGTGTAGTGCAAGATCTGGATGACCGGACCCGCCCGCGACTTATTATGCAGTAAACAATACTTCCTCCGTCCCGTTAAGATTGTCCCATTTTACCTTTTCGGGAAGTCCCACTAAAATTGTCTCATACCATATTTGCTAAAGTTTTTGTGGCTCTTAATCATTCTTACTTTTCTTAATAATCGTACTTTTCTTAATAATCGTGCCACCTTCTTCCATCCTAATGTTAGTGAGACGGAGGTAGTAATAAATCACTCCGTATAAGAAAGATCAGCACTTGACCAAACTTTTAGCTTATCAGGCAGCTTATGTTAGTTACAACGTTTCCAGCACATCATATACAATATGCAACTTCAAGTGGAGATGCTCCACTTGAATAGTAATATTGATTGATCGATGAAACAATTAGTAAAAAACATAACTACTGTTTATTGAAAACAAAACTGGAAATTGAATAAATAAGAGCAAAAAAACTGAGAAAATAATGAACAAATCAGACATCTTGTTTACATACCCATCCAAAACGATTTTCTAACCAAATTTATTCTAAACTTGTTCTTTCTCTTTATGCGCGTGAAGTCAAATTTTTAATTACCCGTCATGATAATACCTGCATGTTTGGCATATATATAGATGATATTCTGTAGTACATAAAAAAACCATCAACAAACACAAGAAAAATAACAATTACAGTACACAATTTTTTTTTTAAAAAAACAATTAAATATCATTAGTAACAAATTAACTAAATGACTGAAACAATGACATTTATAAAAATATTAGTGCAAAACATAAATGAGTAATACAAAATACTTCATAATACGGAGTATATATTATTACCATCAATAAAAATTTATTCTTAAGTTATCATTAAAAAAATTCATACTCCGTAAAATGAGTGAATGAAAAAAATTACGGCATCAATAGCTTTGCAGTGGACAATGTTAGAACTCCAAATTGCAGAAAGAAAGTCTGAAGCAATTAAGCAGACTCGTTATTTGGAAGGTTGGAAGTTGGAACTACGTGGAACTTCAGAAGAAGATCATAGGAAGCAATAAAGCTGGGATTTGTGAATCTTCAATCGTCCCGTCCTGCCTCTTCCGGATTTGAGTCTCGCACTCTTGGGGCGTCTCAGTTCTCGAGCCTGGCTTTATGCAGGTGGAGTATCTATCCAGTATCTTGTTTATCAGGTGTAAACTCCTGCGTAGTAAATTTTAAGCCTTCTCGGCGAATAGAGTTTGACATTTGGGAAACTTCTCTACACCTTTTAAAGGTGTAAGTCTACCATTTTACTCATGGCATTGCTGCTTGCTCGCCAAATTAACTCATCCACCCTAATAAACAGATAGTTGAAAGTGGAATGTGAACATTTAGATCACTCAATCAAAGGATTCATTCTAAGAATGATAGGAAGAAATTATATATTCTCATAAGCATTCCGATTTCAGTTTTGATTTAAACTTAATAGATCTAAACACAGACACACACATATAAACATGCATATAGGCCTATATATAGAGAGAGAACAGAGCACATAACTCACCTTCTTATTAAAAAACGCCCTCTCCACGATTTTCTTCACGAACACTATCTGCGAAGGGATGAATATTCCGATGGCGATATGGACGAATTTCAATCGAGAGAGATGTACGATGAATTTTGATGTCGATGGATAAGTGTACCGGGGTATCTATCCGAGGGGTTACTGTGGGGAGTAACTAGAGAGAAGTCAGAGCAAAGAAGTAAGAGAGAGAGTCAAAATGTATTAAGTGAACTCAGCGTATTGAGCGTATTCAACGTGGTTTACAAATGGGGAAAAGGGTGCTATTTGCAGCAGCAATAAATGCTAGATAGGGACACATGTCATCATTCTGGTGGTCGAAGTGTCACCTCAACGGGGTGGCACTGGCACTCGCATGTGGCCGCATTAAATGCGGTGGTTGGACGTGACGTTTGTACTCGGTACGTTGATCCAGCGCATGTGGGTGGGAGATCCTGTCGAGGAGATGCCTTCGACCGTAGATGATTAGCCGAAGGCTCTTCATCCCGGGGGCCTCTAGGTGCCGAGGGTTCTAGGTGCAGAGGGCTACTGTTTTCGCCGTTTTCTCCCAGCAGCTTCGTAAGCCTAAAACAGTTGTTCTGTGAGATTTTGGGGCCTTCGGCCAGGGGACCGAAGGTGGCTGCGTGGGCTGCGTGAGCCTCCTGTCTCTTGAGGCGCAGTGAGTTGGGCCTGCTTTGCTTCCTGGGCCCGTTGGGCCTGTATTAGAATAGTGGGAGTCTATGGACCGGGGGTTCCCGGGCCGTATACTCCATCAGGAGTCCCTCACTCCTTTTGCCGAAAGGTACTTGAGGGAAAAGGAGTAAAATGTGTTTGTCCTCTGATGCTGGCGTTTTGCTCTGTAATTTGTGGAGTTTGTGAGGAGTTGTTGTTTGCACGTTTTGCTGAAGGCAGTCCCTCAGTCCCCCACCTTCTGGGATTTGAGGGATTGGGTTGCTGTTTTGGGGGAGACTTTTGATAATTTGCTTTTTTGAGATTTTCCCGAAGGGGTCTTCCAGTCCCCCACTCTTTCAGGCACTTGTAAAGTGGTGAAAAGGAGTAGAGTAGTGCCTGTCTGCAATATGGGCCCAGGGGTGACGCTTTTCGTTTCATTTTGGGGGGATGCCTCGTTAAAAACCTCATTAGGAAAAACCCTGTGGGAAAAAATCCTAATGAGGGAAAAAGAGTGCACCGAATTCCCCCAATGATGACTCAAAAGGGTCACCCTTGGTCTAAGATGAAAGATAATATTGATGCCGAGGGGTGCTCGTGAGTTGAGGGCCTTCTTACAGGAGTTAGTCGAAGGCTGACTGTTAATATCCCGTAGGTGCCGAGGGGAGTCCCTCAGTCAGGGAGGCTGAGGGCTTGTTCGTTGTTGACGAATCCTGTTGATCATTCCTGTGTGTTGAGGGGTGCCATGGTATTTTAACCGAAGACTAGCCACTGATGAGGGGATCTAAAGGTGTTGCCCCGGGGGGATTCCCTAGTTCTCAACATTTTGAGGGGTTTTCCGTTGTTACCCCGGGGGCTCCCCTTGGTGAAGGAGTCTGAAGGCATGCATAGTATTGTCTGAGGGGTTCCAGCTGAAGGCAACGCTGCGTAGTGACCGCTCGAAGTATAGCCGTTGGGATATATGACCGTTGGAATATGACCGTTGGAGGTGATGTCCACGTGTCGTGTACCCGTTGGCTGGCTGGGGGCGGGCGTCACCGGTTGGGTGAAACGACGGCATGCAATGATGACTTTTTAAACCGGAGGCCCAGTTTTCGGCCCATGCCCGGATTGGGGAGCCTATAAATACCCCATGGCCTGAGCTCCACTCCTTGTGCGATTTCATTTGTAGCGAAGCTCTCGCAAAATATTTCTAGAGAGAGAAAGTTCCCTTCGATCAAACCAAGTTCTCAAGGTCAGTTCTTCCTTCGTCCCTCACCTCAACTGCATACTTAGCTTTTCCAGCCTTAGATTAAGTGCTAGAGTTGTTTAGGAAGCCTTTGGTCTTAAACCTTCGACCTTTAGTTTTCGAAAATGTCGTGTGCAAGTGATTCGCAAGACATCTCGAGGGAGCCCTCGGTTGAGGAGGAAAGTGTCTCCGATGTGGAGTCCACAAGTGAGCAGTCCTCCGGTGGTGATTCTGCCCTCGCCATGGAGGTGCAAAAAGATCATGTCGCCGAAGTCGAGGCCTAAGGGTTCGAGCAGGAGTGTGAGGACGAGGAGTTATCTCTCGTCTACCAAGTGGCCGAGGAGGAGGCGCAGAAAGAGAGGATGAAGGTCATCGTCGCTGTCCCACCCCCTCGCAATGATGCTGAAGCCGGGAGCTCAAGGCCCCTGGACCCGACGCCTATCAGCGTGGCACCGGGTAAAAAGAAGAAGACAAGGGCAACACCGAGGAAGAAGCAGGCTGCCGTCGACGCGGGTCAACCAGTAGGGATTCCCGAAGGCTACTCTTACCTAAACACCGCCGCCCTGGATGTGAAGACTAGAGCCACACGAGGAGAATACATGGCGACACAGCTCTTGGTTGGGCCCTCGGCACAGGTGGTGGAGCCGGGGCCGGATGACGTTCTGTTATATGCCCCCACCGGCTGTTTTGTCGTGCATATACTCTCGGTGGAGTTGGGCCTCCGATTCCCCCTCCACCCCTTCGTGATCGCGTACCTTCGGTTCGTCAAACTCGCCCCCTGCCAACTGACCCCGAACAACCATTCCTACTTGGCTGGCTTCCTTTCCCTTTGCCGGAGCAGAGATGTGGAGCCCACTCTAGATCAATTCTTCCTCTCCTTCAACCTCTGTCGGGGAGGTCACTCAAATGCTGGGGGCTTCGCCAACCTGCAACAGCTCCCCAAATTCAGGCTTTTTGACGATGTCCCCTCGTCTCGCAAAGGGTGGAAAGACAAGTTCTGCTATGTCCGAATGGCGGAGAATCCCTTCCCGGCCCCACTCCGTGATAGCTTCCGAAGGCATGCAAAGGTACGGAGCGCAGCCTTGGAGAAGAAGGGGAGGAAACTCTCCAAGAAGCCTGAGGGGTCTGAGAAGCATACCAAGATCAAGGATGCCACCCTTCCGGACGAGTTGTACAAGCTCGGCTTCCGTCGGTATCGGCTCATGGGGGAGGAGGCCAAAAATTACCCCGAGATCGATCATGTATACGAGAGCGCCGAAGGTGGTAGCACTACCGAGAGCCTTATCTTGTGTATTTAGCAAAAAAAATTGCTTTGTTGTAGTAGTATTCTAACCCTTGTGTGCCTTCCTTGTTTTTCAGGACCAAATATGGACGCTAGGAACTTCTCCAAACTGAAGAAGCAACTTGCGAAGGAGAACAAGAAGAAGGATACCCCGGCGCAGCAGAGGGCGGTGGATGACATCTTACCGAAGGTGGGAACTGCCGACGGGGCCAAGGAGGTAGTGCCTGAGGTGAAGGCTGCTGCTGACGACGACGTCGGTTCTGATGCTGGAGGCTCTCCCCTTGGGGAGCTTAAGAAGAAAAGAGCCGGGAAGGCCGTAGTTGTAACACTTGAGATTTAATTTAAATGGATTAATAGTACTACTCATACCAACAAGATGCATCTCCTTTTAAGGGAGCTCATCACCCAAGAACTTCAAAGTTAAGCGTGCTTGCACGGGAGTAGTCTTGGGATGGGTGACCCCCTGGGAAGTTTCTCGGGGCGTGCACGAGTGAGGACAAAGTGCGCAGAAAAGGCTAGTGGCGGTTTGTGAGGACAGTACTAGAGGTCTGGAGTAACTACCTCGGGGCCTACGGGGCCGAGGTGTTACAAATGGTATCAGAGCAACTCTGCGACAGTGTACTGATCCGTTGGATATTGGGCGGGCACTTAGCAGGGGAAAAGATTCTGGGATTTGATTGAGATTTGAGATTGGTTTATGGGCGCAATGAGGACGCTGCGTTCCTAAGTGGGGGTGATTGTAACATTTGAGATTTAATTTAAATGGATTAATAGTACTACTCATACCAACAAGATGCATCTCCTTTTAAGGGAGCTCATCACCCAAGAACTTCAAAGTTAAGCGTGCTTGCACGGGAGTAGTCTTGGGATGGGTGACCCCCTGGGAAGTTTCTCGGGGCGTGCACGAGTGAGGACAAAGTGCGCAGAAAAGGCTAGTGGCGGTTTGTGAGGACAGTACTAGAGGTCTGGAGTAACTACCTCGGGGCCTACGGGGCCGAGGTGTTACAAATTATTGTAACACTTGAGATTTAATTTAAACGGATTAATAGTACTACTCATACCAACAGAGGTGCATCTCCTTTTAAGGGAGCTCATCACCCAAGAACTCCAAAGTTAAGCGTGCTTGCACGGGAGTAGTCTTGGGATGGGTGACCCCCTGGGAAGTTTCTCAGGGCGCGCACGAGTGAGGACAAAGTGCGCGGTAAAGGCTCGTGGTGGTTTGTGGGGACAGTACTAGAGGTCAAAAGTAACTACCTCGGGGCCTACGGGGCCGGGGTGTTACAAATGGTATCAGAGCAACCCTGCGACAGTGTGTTGGCCCGTTGGATATCGGGTGGGCACTTAGCGGGGCAAGATTCTGGGGTTTGATTGAGATAGTTAAGGGCGCAACGAGGACGTTGCGATCCTAAGTGGGGGTGATTGTAACACTTGAGATTTAATTTAAACGGATTAATAGTACTACTCATACCAACAGAGGTGCATCTCCTTTTAAGGGAGCTCATCACCCAAGAACTCCAAAGTTAAGCGTGCTTGCACGGGAGTAGTCTTGGGATGGGTGACCCCCTGGGAAGTTTCTCAGGGCGCGCACGAGTGAGGACAAAGTGCGCGGTAAAGGCTCGTGGTGGTTTGTGGGGACAGTACTAGAGGTCAAAAGTAACTACCTCGGGGCCTACGGGGCCGGGGTGTTACAGTAGTGCCCCCGGAGGAGAAGAAGCAAAAGAAGGGGGTCATCGGGATGAAAGAGGCCCCCATTGTCATTGTTGATGAACAACCCTCCGAGCCCTCGACTCTGGTTGCTGGCATGCCGTGGCCCCAAGATAATGTACAGTTCTCCATCACCAAGGGGACTGCCATCATGCACGCGACTTTGAACCCGAGGGAGTTCTTGAGGGGAGCCACCCCTCCGACTGATAAGTTTGTGCTCTCCCGACAGGCTGACGATGCCCTCTGCTCCAAGGTCCTTCAGGTCTCGGTCACTGTAAGTTCCCTTCTCTCTTCTTCTCTTTAGTCAACTCAGACTCAACATCTTCGTGCGTAGTGATTTTAACCTTCGATGTTTCCTGATCCCCCTTGCAGGCAACTAGGCAAGCCTTGGCCTCGGTGAACTCACCCAGAGGATGGAGCGTTATGCCCTTCAGAAGCAGAAGGATGACGAAGCCTTGGCTGTGGCCCAAAGGAGGCTTCGGGAGGCCGAGGAAGCTTTCAAAGTCGAGAGGGCGGCCCTCGAAAAAAATCTTGATAACGCCAAGACAGTGGCAAAGGCTGAGGGGAGAGCTGAGGCTGAGAAGGCAGCTGCTGAGGCCGCTAAGAAGACCGCTGAAGACGCCGAGGTCGCCAAGAGGGAGGCGGTGAGGGAAGCGGTGGTCGCCTTCATTGCCGAGGGCTGGAAAGCCGAGACCCAGAAAGCATGGGTGGCTTCGGTAGTTGAGGCCTCGGTAGACGAGTGGGTAAGACGCCCTGGGGTGATGTGGCTGGCCCAGAAGGGGAAGGAGTAATACAATGGGGGCGAGTACTTTATTCAGGCCCTCATCTATCGGAGGCTAGGCAGGCACCTGGGAACAGACCCGACGACATTTGATCTGGCGGCTTATGAGCTTCCCCTCTCCAGCCAGACACCAGAATTCCCCTTCCCGAGGGTGCTATGAGGCCAGATCTTGAAGACACCGTCTTGATGGCGGAGTGCAGCGATGAAGAGGAAGAGGCCGGGGATGACGCCACGTCGAAGCCTGCTGAGGGGGTGTTGTCGTAGTTGGATGATAATCTTGTTGTTGTATATTCTGAACAATTTGTTGTGATGAATATTTCTGTATCTTTCAGCCTCAGCCATCTTTTGTAATCCAAACACATTACTCTTTCCTTTCTTGTGAATGAATGCATGGGTGCCTTCGGGCTTGGCGATGTATGACGTTGCTTTTCTTTCGATAAATGCCTTCATTTTTTCTTTGTGAAATGAATGCCTTCGAATTTGTCTTGTGAATGAATGTCCTCGTACTTTGATGTTTAAGTTGTCAGTCGTTTAGAACTTAGAAAATTTTTTCTAAGTGTCTGTTCACAGCTTTGGCCTTGGGTTGCCATTCTCTTTTGTATGCCTTTTGTTATGTAAGCTATGAGCCCTACCCCACTGATGGTCGGGGGCTTGTTGTTCGGGACTTAGAAAATCCTTGAGCGTGGTTTTACCACTGAGCCTTCGGTTGTGTGACCCCTCTGGCTGCATGGAGATTTGACCGAGGGCCAAATATTTAGGACTTAGAAAAATTTTCCAATTGTAGTTTCACCATCGAGCCTTCGGTTGTGTGACCCCTCTGGCTGCATGGAGATTTGACCGAGGGCCAAATATTTAGGACTTAGAAATTTTTTCCAATTGTAGTTTCACCACTGAGCCTTCGGTTGTGTGACCCCTCTGGCTACATGGAGATTTGACCGAGGCCAAATATTTAGGACTTAGAAATTTTTTACAATTGTAGTTTCACCACTGAGCCTTCGGTAAATGAGCCCTGTGAGTACTAGCCTCCGGTGTTGATTGTAGCGCCGAGGGTTGCTGGGACTTGGACTTAGGAAATTCAAGATCATGTCTGTGGGTACTTGCCTTCGGTATTGTGTAGCAGGCGCCCTCGGCCATAGTGGGCTCCAAAGTGTGGACTTAGGAAAATTTTGTAAGACATTCATGTTGTAGTAAGGGCAGACGGAAAGTGGATGCCTTCGGTATCCCTTGAGCCGTTGTTGAGTGGACTTTTCCAATTTTCGGTAGCATTTGTTGAATAGCAGCCTTCTGGAATTAGTAGCTCCTAGGTATCGGAGGTGTTCCCATGGGGAGCCCTCGGTATGACCTTTCTGTTATGTAACAACCCTTCTTCCTGTTTGCCGAAGGGTGTTCCGTCATGGATTGTTGGAGTTGTGTACTCATTGATTGCTCGTTGAGTCTACTCCCCTCCACCCCCCCTCCCCCCTTTTGGTAGTGAAGGGAAGGCTTCAAGAAACTTGGTTTCTTGGTAAGGCTTGGCCTATCGGGAGGCAACATCATACACCATTAGCTCCCCCATCGGGTTAACTTTCCGAGTTCCGAGGGGATCGAGGGTCGTTTCCTCGGCATAAGACATAGTCTGTAGCCTGCCTCCCCTTGGGGGACGGCACGGAAAGCGCCTCAGTTTTGAAAGTCGTCCTCTCCGCGCGAGACATAGTCTGTGGCCTGCCATACCCTTAAGGTAATGGCGCGGGGAGCGTTTCGTTTTGGAAGTCGAATCCTGGGCATATTAGATGCCTGCCACTCCCTTGGGGCAATGGCGCGGAAAGCGTTCCGTTTTTGAAAGTCGAATCTTGGGCATATTAGTTGTCTGTCATTCCCTTGGGGTAATGACGTGGAAAGCGTTTCAAGGAAGGGTTTTCATTTGCACATGGGTTGCAAATGGCTGGGGGCACTACGTGCCGTCGGCACTGATAGGTGGCGCCTTCGGTATAAATGTGGCTTCAGAAACAACACTTGGTGTTTGTTTTGGCATACGGCCCCCGGTACTTGGTACCGAGGGGTCTTCAAAGGAAACACTTGGTGTTTTCCTCTGCCTGGAGTTGATAGGAGTACGGTCCCCGGTACTTGGTGCCAAGGGGTATTCTAGGAAACACTTGGTGTTTCCTTCATTTGTCGTAGGTGATTGGAGTGTCTACCCTCGGCACTTGGTGCCGAAGGGTTTTGCTTGTGACAAGGCCTTGGGCCAGTAGTCTGCATGAGGGTTTGGCCGCTCACATGTGTCTTGTTTCTTGTTCTTGGTGTCTTCAATATGTCTTCAAATTTGAAGGCCTTGGGCCGTAGGATAATACATTCATTAGTTATGAGGGCTTGGCCGCTCTAATATTACTGATAAAATTTAACTAGGTGATGTACATTCCAATGTCTAGGGACCTCTGTCCCATTGGGGCGTTTGAGTTTGTAAGTCCCAGGTTTGATGATGGTTGCTACGATGTAGGGGCCCTCAAACTTAGGTGCCATCTTGCCGCCCTCAGTTGGTTGGTTAGCTCCCTCCGTTGGAGAACATAATCCCCCACTTGGAATTCTCGAGAGCGGACCTTGGCGTCGATGTAGCTTTTGACTTGCCTTCGGTAGTTTTCCGCTCGTATGAAGGCTTGTTCTCGGCGTTCTGAAATGAGGTGAAGGTCAAGGGCCATGTCGGCGTCGTTAACTTCCGGGTCATATTGGGCCACCCTTCGGGTAGGAAGGGTCACTTCAGTGGGAGCTTTAGCCTCAAATCCATAGCACAGGGAGAAGGGTGTTTCACCTGTTGCCCGCCGAGGGGTGGTGCGGTAGGCCCATAGGATGTTGTGGAGTTCTTCTACCCAGCCTCCCCCTTCGGCCTCCAGCTTCTTTTTTAGGCCCTCAAGTAATGTCTGGTTGGCGTTCTCCACTTGACCGTTGCCTTGAGGGTAAGCAACGGATGAGAAGGTGTGCTTGATGCCCCATGCCTCTAGGAGGGCACAGAAGGGGGCTGCCTCAAATTGGGTCCCGTTGTCGGAGATGATTTGGTGGGGGACGCCAAACCTTGTGAGAATGTTCTTTAGGACAAAGTGGCGGCACCTGGCCTCAGTAATGCTGGCGAGGGGATCAGCCTCCACCCACTTGGTGAAGTAGTCAATGGCAACGATGATGTACCTATTGTTGGAGGTACCCCTCGGCAGAGGGCCCACAAGGTCTATGCCCCATCTAGTGAAGGGTATAGATGTGCTGATGGGGGCATAGTTGACCGCTGGCCTGCCGGGGGCCTTCTGGAAGTGTTGACAGGTGGTACTCCTTCGGGCGAGATCCGCACAATCTCGGGCCATTGTAGGCCAGAAGTAGCCTTGAACTATGAGCCTTCGGGACATGGAGAAGGGTTCCTGGTGAGCTGAGCAAGTGCCACTGTGCACTTCCTCCATGGCGACTTCGGCTTCATCTTGATGAAGGCATCAGAGTAGTGTGCCGTTGTAAGATCGTTTGTAGAGCCTTCCGTCTTCGACAGCGTAGTTGGGAGCCCTTAGCTTTGCTAGTTTGGTGCGGGCTTCATCCTCGGGTAGTTGCCCTCTGGTGATGAAGGCGATGATGTCTGAGATCCAGTCCTCTTGCCTTTGTTGGATTTGCATGATGGGGCTTGCGTGTATGCTTGAGAGGCTGAGTTCTTCTATCCTTGCAATTTTAGAGAGGTGCTCGGGGGATTCATCCGAGAGTTTTGATAAAATATCGGCCTCAGAATTTTGAGCCCTCGGTATTTGGGTGAGAGAATGTGCCTCAGATACCTTGAGCAATTCTTTAGCCGCCTCCCTGTATTGTTTCATCCTCCCTTCCTTGGCCTCATATTCCCTAGAGATTTGGCCCACGACTAGCTTGGAGTCACACTTGACGTGGATCATTCTGGCCTTCATATTCGCTGCCAGCCAAAGGCCACAAAGGAGGGCTTCATATTCCGCTTCATTATTGGAGACTTTGAAGGAGAAGCGGATGGCATAGTAGGCCTGGAAGCCTTCGGGAGTAATGAGAACTACTCCTCCCCCGCATGCTTTGGTGGTTGAGGAGCCATCGGTATAGAGGGTCCACCTCTCGTCCGAAGGTGCCGAGGGCTCCTCATCTACTGCTGATCTGGCCGTGCACTCCGTTACGAAGTCCGCCAGGGCTTGGCCCTTTATGGCAGGCCTCGGATGGATGTCAATGTTATATTGGCTGAGGAAGATGGCCCATTTTACCATTCTGGAGGAGCTGGTGGGGCTCCTCATGAGGGTGCCGAGGGGTTGATGTGTGAGCACTTGGACCGGATGAGCCTGAAAGTAGTGGCCAAGCTTTTTGACGGTCCAGACAATGGCCAGCACCGTTGTTTCCATAGGAGAGTACCTGAGTTCGGCCTCCCTAAGGGTCTTGCTAACATAGAAGATGGCATGTTGGACGCCATCTTCCTCCCGGATGAGCACTGAGCTGATGGCAGCCGGGCTGACGCCAAGGTAAAGGTACAGAGTTTCCCCTACCTTGGGTTTGGAGAGCACAGGGGGTGAAGATAAATACCTATTTAGTTCATCGAAGGCCTCCTGGCATTCTGAAGTCCATTGGAAACCGGCGGTCTTCCTCATGATCTGGAAGAAGGGTAAAGACTTCTCCACCGATTTGGATAGGAAGTGGTTGAGGGCTGCCAGGCGGCCTGTCAACCGTTGGACCTCCTTCACGTTGCGTGGGGGCTCCATGTGTATGATGGCCTGGATTTTATCGGGGTTGGCCTCAATACCCCTTCGGCTCACCATGTAGCCTAAGAATTTGCCTCCTTGCACGTTGAAGGTGCATTTCTTCGGGTTTAGCCGAAGGTTGAACTTTTGCATGATGGCGAAGATCTCCCGGAGGTCGTCAGCGTGGCTTGATGATTGTTTGCTTTTGATGATCATGTCGTCAACATAGGCCTCCATGGTGCGCCCTAGGACGTCCTGAAAGACTCTGGCCACCATCCGGGTGTAAGTGGCGCCTGAGTTCCTCAGGCCGAAGGCCATGACAAGATAGCAGAATATGCCCTTGGGAGTCATGAAGGCTGTTTTTTCTGCGTCTTCCTCATGCATAAAAATCTGGTGATATCCGCAGAATGCGTCGAGGAACGACATGATTTCGCACCCTGTGGTCTCATCCATGAGTTGATCGATGTTCAACAGAGGGAAAGGGTCCATAGGGCACGCCTTGTTGAGATTCGTGTAGTCCACGAACATGCGGAAGGTGGGTGGCTTCTGTGCGAGGACTACGTTCGCCAGCCATGAAAGGTATTTCACCTTCTTGATGTGCTTGATGGAGAGGTGCATGGCAACCTCCTTCTTCACAAATTCCCTCCTCTCAGCCGAGAGGGGCCTTCTTCACTGTTGTATAGGTCTTGCCGAAGGGTCCACCAAGAGGCGGTGGGTGATGACACTTCGGCTGATTCCGGGCATGTCCTCCGGCCCCATGCAAAAACAATGGAGTAGGCGCGGAGGGCTTCAGTTATGCCGGTCTTCAGATCTTCGGGAAGCTTGGCTCCAATCTTCACGACTCGAGTGCGAAGTCTTCTACTTCCCCAGCGGGTTCAGCCCTCGACCTCTTTTCTTCTTCCTCCACGGTCCCGGTGATGGTGTCAACATGAAACTCGGTCTTACTAACTTTCTTCGTCACCTGAAGGTAGCAAGCGCGGCTTAGTTTTTGATCCCCCCTTGAGTAACCGATGCCTCCTTCGGCAGGGAACTTGAGGCACAGATGCCTCATGGAGATGATGGCTTCAAGGTCCTCGAGGGCCGGTCTGCCGAGGATGATATTGTGGGCGCAGTCGATGTTGACGACGACGAACTCCACTTCAAACTTAGCTCTATGGAGCCCGTCGCCGAATAGTACCGGGAGGGTTATGACCCCCTCAGAATCAATGGTGTCTCCGGTGAAGCCGGCAAGAGGGGTCTTTATGGGCCGAAGGGACCCCCTCTCCAGATTCAGCTCTCTGAATGTACTGAGGTACATTACATTGACGAAGCTTCCCGTGTCAATGTAGGTTCGATGAACGATGGTGTTGTTTATTTCACTTTGGATCACCAAAGCATCCCTGTGAGGAGAGGAAGTAGGGGGGAGATCGGCGTTTGTGAATGTGATGGGCTCCTCCCTCAGCTGCTTTACCGGGGGCATATGAGTGACTTCCCCCACGTATAGCGATTGAGCCCACTTCTTCTGCTGGCTGGTGGAGTCCCCCCTGTGTTACCTCCAGTGATCATATGGATGTGGTGCTTCTTCTCCTGGTACTGGCTGTACTCCTCCTCCTCATCGAGGTTTCCAATCTCCCTTTTCTTACCCTTCGGGTCGCCGAGGGGGATGGTGTTTGGGTTGACCCAAGCACTTGCTTTCTTAGGGGGCCCCTGGTAGTGAGGGGTCCCCTGAGGAGGAGGGCCTCTGATGAACTGAGACAGGTGTCCTGCCTGTATTAACCTCTCAATGGCCGTCTTTAGCTGATGGCAATTGTCGGTATTGTGCCCTTGGTTGCGATGGAACCGACAGTAAGGATAACTAAGGTTGATGGCACATACCTCTAGAGGTGCGCGAGAGTCGCGCTCCACCAGGGCCCTCTCCTCGGCCAAGTCCAGGATGACGCTGATGGGGTGTGTCAAGGGCGTCCGAGGGTGCTCCAAGAGAATGGGTTGGGCCCAAGCCTTCGGGTTTCCCTTGTAACCTCCCCCGGGTTTGGCTTGACCATGCCGGGGGCAATCAACGAGGGCTGCCGAACCTTTGGATTGATTATGGAGAGCCCCTGGCCCCCGGTTGCCTTTGTCATCTGGCCGAGGGCGTTGTTGATCAGGGTTGTGATGGCATTTTTCTACCTCCTCGGCCTCAGCGTACCGGCCCCCCGTTGCAGGGCCCTTATGTAATCGCGGGGAGGTTCGATGATGAGGCTCCTTGAAAATTTCTCAAGGTGGAGGACTGTTTGAAAGAGGGCTAGGAGCGTCCCGTCGTTAGCACCGTCAACCTTATCATCCTCTGTTCTCCAGCGTTCCAAGAAGTCCCGAAGGGTCTCCTCTTTCCTTTGTCTCACCATCAGTAAGTGGGAGAAATGTTTCCTTGATCGGCGCCTCCCTGCAAACTCCGTCAAGAAGCGTTGGGCGAGTTCCTGCCATGAATCGATGCAGCCTTCGGGAAATCGGTTGAACCATTCGTACGCTGGTCCCTCTAAGGTGGAGAGGAACCAGCGGCACAAATATTCGTCTGATGCCCCCACCATCATCATGTTGTTTTGGTAGCGGCTGTAATGTTCCTGGGGGTCCATCTTTCCTTCATAGGGCCTGATGGGTTGCCCCCGGTATTTTTCCGGAATTCGAGCCGCCAATACCCTTGGGGTAAATGGCGTCCTAGTTCGGAGTTGGATGACAGGTTCCCCGGAGCCTTCGACTATTCTCTTTTGCATTTCCTCCATTTTGGCCATCATGGCCTCATATTTGGGATCTGCATGAGGGGTGGCGACGGCGGTATGCGCTCGATGGGCCTCCATCTCATTAAGCCGGCGCTGGAGGGCCGCAATGATCTCGTCCCTGGGATCCTTCGGGAGGGCCTCCGCCCCCTGCGAACGAACACGGGCCGAGTGGGCCTGATTGATTTGATGTCGGGCGTTGTCGGCATGGAGTGGGGCCTTGCCTTTGTCCTGAAGAGGACGTCTTTCGCCTGCCCTGGAGACGGGTCTGCCACTTTCGTGAGGTCTTTGGAACGCCTTCCCCCTAGGGCGGTCTTGGACCCCTCAGCGGTCTTGCGCCCCTCCGAGCCTCTCAAGGGCGGAGGTCCGGGGCCTTTCTTTGTTTGTGCCATGGCGGTCCCGGGATTGGACCTCCTGAGAGGCGGTGTCCTGGGCCACGATCCCCTCGTCGTTCCCAATCCGAAGGATAGGTTTCACGAGGGGGAGTGGTGGTGGGAGCGGTATGGCGTTCTCCCCGACCTGTGGTTGGATAGGCACCAGAGTGCCGAAGGCACCCGGGTTCTGAGTGAGTGTTTGGATGAAGGCGGAGAACGCCGATTGCACGTCAATAGTAAGGACCGGAGGGCTCACTTGGTTTTCGCTCCGGCCCTTCTTCCTGGCCTCGATGCCAAGGTGGGAATCGGGGGCATTTTGTTGGAGCTGAAGGCGTAGGTTGACAGCCGTTTGGTCCAACCCGGTAATGACGCCGCCCTCGGGAGCCCTGTTAGAGGCTTCGGGGACGTCGACTTCGCCGAGGGCCAGGTTCCTGTCCTCATGAGTCTTGGATTGGGCACGGGTGTTTCTTCCCATTTTGATAGGTGTTTTTAGCTGAAGGGAAGGGTTTCTTACTTGATTGTTCGACCTCTCAACGAGAGCACCAAATGATTGATAAGTGTACACGGGGTATCTATCCAAGGGGTTACTGCGGGGAGTAACTAGAGAGAAGTCAGAGCAAAGAAGTAAGAGAGAGAGTCAAAATGTATTAAGTGAACTCAGCGTATTGAGTGTTGTTTACAAATGGGGAAAGGGGTGCTATTTATAGCAGCAATAAATGCTAGGTAGGGACACGTGTCATCATTCTGGTGGTCGAGGGCTCACCTCAACGGGGTGGCACTAGCACTTGCATGTGGCCGCATTAAATGCGGTGGTTGGACGTGACGTTTGTACTCGGTACGTTGATCCAGCGCATGTGGGTGGGAGATCCTGTCGAGGAGATGCCTTCGGCCGTAGATGATTAGCCGAAGGCTCTTCATCCCGGGGGCCTCTAAGTACCGAGGGCTCTAGGTGCCGAGGGCTACTGTTTTCGCCGTTTTCTCCCAACAGCTTCGTAAGCCTAAAATAGTTGTTCTGTGAGATTTTGGGGCCTTCGACCAGGGGACTGAAGGCGGCTGCGTGGGCAGCGTAGGCCTCTTTTCTCTTGGGGCGCAGTGACTTGGGCCTGCTGTGCTTCCTGGGCCCGTTGGGCCTGTATTAGAATAGTGGGAGTCTATGGACCGGTGGTTCCCGGGTCGTATACTCCATCAGATGCTATATTCAATAAACAAATACGTGACAACATAAAGATTGTACCATGAACTCTGATACTGTCCCAATTACGGAGTTACAGCCAAAGCCCATAATGGGATCAAGCCCTCAGCGGGATCAGCCCTCAGCGGGATTAGCCCATAGACGGGATTAGCCCATAAACGGGATTACCCCTTAAACGGGATCATCCGATCAACGAGATTAATATTAAGTAGCCGCTAGGCCTAATTATGAATCAGGCCCACGACAGGAACCCACAACCAGGCCAGGCTA
Organism: Cuscuta europaea; assembly: GCA_945859875.1. Classification (NCBI taxonomy): domain Eukaryota; kingdom Viridiplantae; phylum Streptophyta; class Magnoliopsida; order Solanales; family Convolvulaceae; genus Cuscuta; species Cuscuta europaea. The sequence goes on from CAMAPE010000014.1 coordinate 1,228,581, forward strand.
GACAGCGGACCTCGATCCTGGGCGGAGGTCCAGGCAGGTCGGGATATTCCTAGGGCTTATGTGACAGGCTATCATTCGAGCATAGGTATCTGACAGCAGACAGGAATAACGGAAGGAACGTGGACTTAAAGGAATAATCATTGCCCAACGTCCAAAACGTTACAGGAGTCTAATTCGAGTGAACATGTAATTAATATCAGAAAAAATTCCACTTTTGGTCCCAGACTATTATACCACTTCCACATTTAATCTCTTACTTTCAGATTGTCCACATTTAGTCCGTGACCATTATCCCCTCACTACCCTCGGTCCTTTCGGCCAAAATTCCGCCAAATTTAGTCCATTTCTTTGCCTCAGAATCAGTCTTTGCATTTAATTTTGTATCAGGTTAGATTTTTCATATCAGTCTTTGCATTAAATTTGGTTTTTCATACCAAAAATCTGCATTTAATTTACCGGAATTTTGGCCGGAAGGGCGAGGGGTGGTGAGGGGTAATGGTCACGGACTAAATGTGGACAATCTGAAAGTAAGTGACTAAATGTGGAAGTGGTATAATAGTCATGGGACCAAAAGTGAATTTTTTTCTCAATATCATTTATTGTATCAGTTTCCTCCTAGAATACTAGTTCCTATAGTCTATAAATACTTCCTGTAAACTTCCTATCAAGGTACCGAACTCCGAATAATAGAATACTGCCTTACGCTGCCATATTTTCATCTGCTCTCGTAGATAAAGCTCCTGTAGTTGGATTAAACTCCATCATTTGGTGCTCTCGTTGAGAGAAAGATTTACGAACGATGATGGTTGGATCACACAGCAACAACCGCGTTGGCAGCAATCAAGGTGGCGCTCGTTTTAACCAAGTTGTGATCGAGGACAAAGGGTTTAGGTCACGACGGAGCGATTTCCGGAGGCGGAACGACAATTCCACGACTCAAGGGGATTTGAGGAATCAATTACATGGTTTCGGGGGTTCCAGGCATACGGCGGTGAGACCGCTGCACTTCCAGACGCCGGGTACTGGGAACCTCATCCCCAACATGGATCCAGCACAAGCTTTGGCCAGTCTGGCGACTTCCCAGAGGGCGGTGGAAACCTTGACTACCGCTTTTCAAGGTATCATTCGAGATCCTAATGGTAGGCTTCCCTCCCCTCGCCGGGTTCCGTCCATGCCTCGGCGAGAAGAAGAAACTCCTATTCAACCACGAGGAATTTCTCCGCCAGCGAGGTCTCAACGATTTCGTCACTCTAGGCAAACTCTGAGGGCCTCTGTGATGGATCGGGTGGGAGGACGGAGGATATCTTTCCATGACAGAATCTCCTCAAGGGCTGAGCTGAGTGAGGAAGCATCATTTGTGGCTTTCTCATCCCACCGTCGCAGTGTGCGTGGGGGAGATCTCAGGGACGAGATCAACGCTAACAGGCAGGCCCATGAAGATTGTCGGTCCCCACCTCATGCTCGAGAAGGTCGTGGTAATGATGACCTCAAAAGGAGACTAGACGAGCTCAGGAGGGAGGTGGACGGCAGGGTGAACCCCAATCTATGTGAGGATTCCTAAGCCGTTCATCCGCTAGATTATGGATGCACCACAGCCTCAGGGGTACAGGCTATCCAACATCGAGGCCTATCGAGGAAAGACTGATCCCCATCACCATGTCTCCAGATACGTGGCTTACATGGTGATGATGGGGTATGCCGATGTCATCAAATGCAGGGGGTTCTCAGTGACTTTGGATGGCCCAGCCCGGGAATGGTATGACTCTTTACCTGATGGGAGGATCCGAAACTTTAGAGAGTTGGCTCATGCATTCGTAGTCAGGTTTGCTAGCTCTAAAGACCTCAAAAAGAGTTTCTCTCACCTCTTAGGGATCCGAAAAGGGCTCGGGAAAGCTTGGTCGACTTCTTAGCTCGTTGGAGGGACGAATCGGTAAAGGTGGATGACCTGGATAATAAATTCGTCGTCGCCATCCTCACCAACGCCCTGAGGTCGGGTGAGTTGTGCAAGGAATTTGTGTGCAACCCCCTGACCTCTCACTGGAAAGCGTCAGCCTTAAGATGGGAAGAAAAAGACTTAAGAAAGGGAAGCCCACGACCCGGACAAGGGGAGTGGGTCCAAGAGGAAAAAGAAGGGCTGGGGAAAGAACAAATCGGGTGTCCCTAAAGGGCCCATATCCAGCCAATCTGAATTCTCAACACTGACACACCCGGTTAGCACCATCCTGGATTATGCGGCAAAGAAAGGTTTGATAACGGTCCCTGAGGGATGAAACATTGTCAATAGTTAGGCTGCCAAGGGTAAGTATTTCAAGCTTCACAAGAGTGATACTCATCAAACGGATGAATGCTACGTCTTCAAAAAGTACGTAGAGAGGCTTATCCGTGAGGGACAGTTGGATCAGTTCGTGAAGAAGAGTTGGCAAGAACAACCCCCTTAAAAGAAGAACACCTAGAATAGAGGGAAAGATGAGCCGACCTCAACCTCTAAGAAGAGAGAGGTCAGAGCCTAGTTCAAGGATGATGATGAGGAAGAAGATTCAGGACGGCAAAAGTGCCCACATGTCAACCAGATCTATGGTGGACCAGCGGGAGGACACACTGTGGGAGATAGGAAGAAGTGGAGTTATCAGCTGTTCATTGGAGAAATCAATCGCCCCCTTGCGGATAAAAAGCAGAAGCGGGAATCAATCATTTTCACAGATGACGACCTCCCGCCTTATCCCCCACCGACCTGAGAGCTAGGATAGTCTAGATCCTGAAAAAGTTCAAGGTGATTTTTGCTTGGGGACCTGAGGATATGCCCGGGCTCGATCCAAGCATAGGAGTCCACCGATTGAACATCGACCCAAAGGCAACTCTCGTGAAGCAAAAGAGAAGATACTTGTCTTTGGACAGGAAGGCCAAGAATTCGTCAAAGGGGAGGTAAGCATGCTATTGGGCATTAGGCATATCAGAGAAGTGCAGTATCTGTAATGGCTTGCCAACGTAGTTTTGGCCCCTAAGCCGCAAACCCGGAGAATGTGTGTGGACTATACAGATCTCAATAAGGTCTGCCCAATGGATCCTTTCCCTTTTCCAATCATAGATCAACTGGTGGTCAGACCGCTGGATGCGAACTCTTTTCTTTCATGGACGCATTCAGGGGGTATCATCAGATCTCCATGCACCCCGAGGATGCTGAGAAGACCTGATTTATCACGCTAGAGGGAGTCTTTTGTTACCTAGTGATGGCCTTCGGGCTGAGAAACTCTGGGGCCACTTATACCAGGATGGTGGCCAAGGTCTTCCAAGCAGTGGTGGGAAGGAACATGGAGTAGGCCTGGGATTTTAGAACTGGGAACCGAAAAAATGACCAGAACCGAACCGATATAACCTGGTTCGGTTTGGTTCCTGTTTTTGGTGATAAATAAATTATCGGTTCAGTTCTTATAAGAATATATCGCTTCGGTTCCGGTTTTTTAGAAAAAAAAATTGCTTGGAACCGAAAGAACCGTTATGGCGTTATTTTATCTGAGCATCTACTAGTTAGTGGGTTATCTTTATATCCCACTTATCCATATTTTGTAAGATCCGTATGGAGTATATATTACTTAAACATAGAAATAGAAGTAGCCCAAACAACCTTTAGCCCAAAGCAACTTTTAACCCTTTTCAATCTTAACAACGTACGACTTAAAGCTAAGGAGGAAAACCTAGCCGCTTCAGTCATCTGCGAGACTGCTACTCTGCTTGATCTTTCATATTCACGCTTCTCTCTCAATGATTTTATTGGCTTCCTAAAAGGAGAGGTCATAGATACGAAGTAGTAGGTATGCTTATCTTGCTCTCCCTGTTTCTTTAATTCATACTTTTGATTCTTTTGAACCTCCTGATAAAACTATCGAAGATTCATCTAATTACGTCTTTCCTTCTTGTTATGGTCAGCGATTTTTCTATACACATCGGATCTTCTATGTTTTTCCATCATTTGCAATGGAGCCAAAGATTCATTTTTTTGGCTTGAGATTATGATGGAATAAAGCAAAATGGCTCACTAAATTGTCTGCGATTCTTTGTTATGAAGCAGTAGTCAGTCCATGCAATTTTGGACACGATTTTCACTATGGGTCATCCGGAAAAAGTCTCTCTCAATTTTGCAAAGCTCCTCTAACCCACCGTAGGTGGGAGCCTTTGCGGCACTGGGGTAAATGAAAATGATCGGATCTTCTATGTAGAGCAAAGCTCCTGTCCGGTTCAATTGTCTTGCTCCGATTTTGCATCACTGTCCACTAACCCTACTGTCAAGAGCAAAGAGAAGGTATGTATGTGAATCTCCAAGCTATTCAATCTCTATTTCAAATCATTGTAATATTTGGTTTTCCATATGTGAAATATCATTTATGTTTCATTTTAGATTCTCAAAAGAGTGTTATTTTCATGAATTTTAGTTTACCCAGTATCTTATATAATTAAGCATAATTTTAGTTGAAGAACTTAAACCAATTACAGCATTTTGAATCCCCAACTTAATTAACTACTAATTAGACATGCCTTGTTATTGGAAGTCTTATATCAGACTCATCCTTGGTCAACTCTATGCTACTACTATAGTGTTTAAGATTTTAATCAATTTATGAAACTGTTTTTTTATCAAATATACCAGTGTTGGATATAATACATTGTTTAATAAACCATGTTTTAGATCACTGTTATGTATCTAGAGCTCAATATAAATATGGGTTACATTTGAAGTAATTACCTAACTAATGTGGATGAGATATTTTGTACTTCTAGGTATTCTAAAGTGAGAGTTTTTATATCCCATCACTAAAACCATTAAATAGTTTTAACAATGGATACTTTTAAAACAACCGGTGTGTTTTAACTATTATTACAACTCATTCTTTCTATTGATTAATTTGATGATTATTGTTTTATTGAGCTTATAGTAGATCAAATGGATAAAGTTCTGCCCAGTCGAATGCACTTCAATCAGATGAGCCACCAAAGGTAAGTTCAAAGAATTGGAAGATGCCTAGAGTTGAAATGGATAAAAATGAGATCTCGTATATGGGCACATTATGACACAAAAATTAAGCCTTTGATGAAAGTGAATGAAAATGGAGTAGATGTACAAATTGGTCACACTCAAATATCTACTTGTATGTATTGCTCTACTCAAATTGCTTCCGATTTAATAAAAAATGGGACTAGCAAACTACATAAGCATTTAGATCAGCACATAAAGTAGCATGTAAGTATATATTCAAATAAAAGGAAACATATTGTTGTGACTCTTATTTATTGTCAACTTAATGTCAATTTACAATATTATTTCAGGTTTGAGTTGCTGAAGTTGGACATTAATTCTTGTTACATTGGGCATCTACAACACTCTTATCGCTCCATTAAAACTGTAATAGGATATTCTTGTTAAGTTTTCAAGTTGGATATTTTAATTATGTATTAAACAAACGGGACTTCCTGTTAACTTTTCAATTTGTAATATTTGAACATTGACGTGTCATGATTGTAACGCTAAACTTATGTATTATTAAAAAATTATTTATGTTAAGGAACCGATAAAATGCAAGAACCGAACCGCTAAGATACGATTCGGTTCCATAGCGGTTCTACATTTTTTAACTAGAACCGAATCGAAATTAAGAGTTAGACATTTCTTAACGGTTCCACCAATTTTAATGAGGAGCTGAACCGGCCCTAGGACTAACATGGAGACCTACGTTGATGACATGATCATGAAAAGTCAAAAGGCCGGCGATCATGCAGATGACCTCAGGGAAGTATTTGGCATCATGAAGAAGGTAAACCTGAGACTCAATCCTAAGAAGTGCACTTTCCCGGTTCAAGGCGGAAAATTTATGGGATTTATGGTAACCCACAGAGGAATTGAACCTAACCCAGAAAAGGTCGAGGCAATTTTGGATATGGAGCCCCAAGGAATGTCAAAGAAGTCCAAATCCTCACAGGGAGACTGACAGCCCCGGGGAGTTTCCTATCCAAATTAGCCGATAAATGCTTACCATTTTCCCAAGTCTTGAAGAAGAGCAACGGGTTTCAGTGGACCCAAGAGTGTCAGGCCGCGTTCGAAGACCTCAAAAAATATCTACAGTCAGATCTGCTCCTCAGCAAACCTAAGGTCGACGAGGCACTCATTCTGTATTTGGAAGTGACCCAAAGTGCAGTCAGCTCTGCTTTAGTGCGAGAAGAATGGACCATGCAGAAGTCAGTCTACTACATCAACAAGGTTCTCCATGGGGCTGAGCTCAGATATCTAGCTCTGGAGAAAACCGCACGCGCCATCTACGTTGTAGCCAAGAAACTTGCTCACTACTTCCAGGCTCACCCTATCAAGGTCTTATCAAACCTGGGAGTGGGAACTCTGTTCAGAATAGCTAACATTGCGCGAGTGGTGAAATGGTCCTTGTTAATCATCCAAAATCAAGTAAGCTTCCACCCAAGAACATCGATCAAAGGCCAAGCCTTGGCAGATTTTTTAGTGGAATGGACTGCCAGAGATGTAGCTGAAGAAAGACGCCGCAACGAGGAAGATTGGTGGACGACCCTCATGATTGATGGATCATCATCAGGGTCCAAAGGTTGCGGAGGAAGGGTTGTCCTCATCACCCCTGAAGGCTTCAAGGCCTACTATGCCCTCAGGTACTCATTTAATCTATCCAATAATGAAGCAGAATACGAGGCCCTACTCTCCGGTGTCAGGATAGCCAGACACCTCAAAGTGCGAAAACTGAGAATCAAGAGTGACTCTAAGTTGGTAATCAAACAACTTAGAGGAGAATACGAAGCCAAAGAAGCCCGAATGCAAAAATACTGGGATGTAGCCCTGGGACTCATCAAAAAATTTGAGGAATCTGACTTGCTATGTGTTCCACGAGCTCAAAATGTTGAGGCAGATATCTTATCAAAATTAACAACGGATGCACCTGAGCACCTTATTCATATAGCTTGAACACATGAGTTAGACAGGCGAAGCATCAAGGTCACCAAGGACCGGGAGGTCTTGCCAATCAGCCAAGCCTCAAGATGTTGGATTGATGACCTAATAGAATATACAGAAGATGGAACACTGCCCTCAAATGAAGAAGAAGCAAGAATGGTCAGGAGACGGGCTCCAAACTATGTCGTCCAAGATGGCAAACTCTAAAAAAGAAGTTATAATGGCATACTAATGAAATGCCTAAGGTTGGACCAGGCTAAAAAAAGTGATCAAGGAGTTGCACGAAGGAATCTGCGCATCACACCAAGGTGCGTTCACTTTAAGTAGAAGGGCCCTTTTACAAGGGTACTTCTGGCCAACTATGATAAAAGACTATGTGGACTTCGCAGGGACGTGTGAGGTCTGCCAGAAGTTCCAAACGAACCCAGACAGGCCCACTACCCTATACATCCCTATCAGCACGACGATCCCCTCGTTGAGATGGGCAATTGATCTCGTAGGCCCCCTCCCACAGGGTTCAGGAGGTCGGAAGTTTGTCATAGTGGTTATCGACTATTTCACTAAGTGGGTTGATACGTTCGTAATTTCCATATTTATGTTTATGTTTTTAATTAGTTTTGCTTGACTTTTACTTTGGAAATTACACACTTTTGGTGTAATAGATTAGATTATTAAATTCTTGTAAATAGGTTAGATTAGATATATTCTGAGCTCAAGCAGGTTTTGGTCACTCAAAGTACAGTTGGTGAACCCAAAAAGTGAAAAGAAGGTGCAAAAGTTCAAAGACAAAAGAAGATCCTGAATTTTGGTCTATACTCGGTCGAGTATTAGCTATACTCGATCGGGTATTAGGTTGGAACTTCAAATCGGATCAGATCCGAAGACAAGGGAACATGCATGGAAGATTTCGGCCACGATTTTATGTCTATACCCGATCGGGTAGACCGACATACCCGATCGGGTATGCCTTTGAATTTCAAACGAAGATCGGTCGAGTATGGTCCGAATACCATTTTCTAAGCATACCCGACCGGGTATTCATATATACTCGATCGGGTATACGCTTAGAAAATAGCCTGAAACCGGTCGAGTATGCCTCGGATCGGGTGTTACACACATACTCGATCGGGTACCATGTATATACCCGATCGAGTACCCGAATCCCATCCCAAAAAGCCTATAAATACACCTCCTTTCCTTCACAAAAAGATATCCAATCCCTTTTTACATCTAAGCTCAGTATAGAAAAGCTCTTTCTTTATATTTTTCATCATGTTTAGTCTCCAAATGAGGAGCTAAACTCTTCCATCTTGGTTTTGCTACTTTGAAGCTTAATGAATTTGTAAGTTGTGAGTTATTTTCTTTAATCTTCTTCCTTGAATATTAATTCTTTCTTTCAAAATACTATCTCTATATCAAAGTTGGGGAGTGTTACTAAGATGACAATTAGTTAACATCTTGACATTGGTTATGGTAATAGCTATTTCTTCCTCTATGATAATATTGGGGAGTGTTACTAAGATGACAATTAGTTAACATCTTGATATTAATCATAGTAGGATTCATATATTTTAATATTCTTCCTTGAGTATTAATTAATTCCTATTCATATTTCATGTTAATATCTTAAACATTACTTAAAGTATCAACTAGTATTGTTTCTCATATTAATTATTACTAGAATCAATCGGTTAATACGCTTGTTATTAATCCGGTTCTTTCAACGGTAGTAAACTTGGAATATTAATGCATGCATCTCATGGTTAATATGCCAAGGGGAATTAATTATATTGATTAAACCAATAAACCGCTTGTGTTGAGGTTATCAATCTCAATCGTTTTCATCTTAAGTTTATTGCTACTGTCAAGTTAATATACGGCGCTTGTTCTATATTGACTCGATAGTAAGTTTTATTAATGAACGCATCTCGTTATTAATAACTACCCTCGATGAACTGGATATACTCCTCGATTGAGTATTCGAGAGGAAGATAGTTAAAGATATAACCGGGATCGACGAACATTTCATTAAGTGGATAAAAGCAAAACCAAGTCCCCATCTCATTGAATTAAACTCATATAGGTCGTTTATCTTAGTGTTATTAAACCAAACAAATCTAAACCCCCCTTGTTACTATTTATATAAAAGAAAAGTATTCCTTTCCCTGTGGATACGAACCTTACTACACTATACTACATATTAGTGTTGTATTGATTAATTATTTTGAGTGCACCTAACGACAAGTGCACGTCAAATTTGGCGCCGTTGCCGGGGAAAGGCAATCATTTTTCTTTTTATTTTATCTCATAAAAATCAAAAACACAAAAAAAAAATATATATATATATATAAATCTTAATCTTCTATTTTCTGAGCTTAAATGAGTTATGAGTATATGGATACCAACACTTCATCCTTAGAGAGCCAAATTTCCTTCTTGACTTCTCTAATAAAGGAATCTATCTTTAACTAAAAAGCTCAAGATGCCAAGACATGCAACATTTGCATGTCTCACAGGCATCTTACGGACTTCTGCCCAAAGCTCCAAGAAGAATACCTTGCACAAATTGATGATGTACCTCACATGAGGTATGATCCGTTCTCCAACTCTAATATGTCCACGGAGGACATGGTTCGGGCTCTTACTAACAGCGTAACCACCATGCAACAAAACATGGTGCAATTCCAAAATGAGACCAAGTCTAGCATTTTGAGCTTGGAATCTCAAGTGAGTCAAATAGCCGGAGCCGTGAGTAGGCTTGAAGCAAGGGATTCAGGAAAACTTTCCTCTCAAATAGAATGTGATCCTAGCCAGCAAACTTTTGCAATCACATTGACAAATGAAGAGGAAATGCAAAAAGAGATTCAGAATCCAGAAGAAGTAGAGGAAGAAAAAGACACATAGCTCCAACTGGTCAAAGAAGAGGATAATCTCAGCTTCAAGGTTAAATATCTATCCTTGTCATCTTTTGAGGTACCCCCATCAATTCTGAAAATTTTGAGGAAAACTCATAAACTTGAAAAAGACAATGACATTTCTGAAATATTCTTCAAAATTGAGGAGTCGAAAAACTTTTTATTGACCGTACTAAAGGATAATTTCTTCCCATTCCTCCCACCACACGAATCAATGAAAATCTGGATATTTGATCCTGGAAAAAATTCCAAAGTGGAGAGTCGAGAAATTGAGCACTCCTATGGAAGTCCTAAGAGTGAAAGTGTGAAGAAAATAAACTATCATGATCCAAGTTTGAATGACTAAAAACAATGATAGCGTCGTGCCGCGACGTTAAATGAGGCGCTTCTTGGGAGGCAACCCAAGTTTTTTTTTTGATGTGCAAGTGTGTATAATTCATTTTTTTTATTTAATTCAAGTATTTAGAATTCATTTTTTTTGTCTAATTATTTGAGAGATCAGTAAGGGAGGGCACTAATCACGGGTTTTTGGAAGAAAAGAAATAAAAAATGCAGGTTTTGGAACATCTGGGGACATACCCGATCGAGTACAACCTTATACTCGGTCGGGTATGACCAAAAAGAAAAGGGACCGGGCATTACTCGATCGAGGAAGCACTCAAAAAATTGAAAAACAAGGAATACCCGATCGGGTATCACTATACACCCGGTCGGGTATGTATAGAAATGCTAAAGTGGAAGGAAACTGACTCCCACACTCGACCGAGTACAAGCTTCAAAAGTAGAAAAGAGCACATACCCGATCGGGTATGGAAGAATACTTGACCGGGTACCGGAGGCAGGCTGCTCACAAACATCATTTTACAGATATACTCGACCGGGTAACCATACACTACCCGATCGAGTACAAGAGGCAGACTGCTCAAAAATGCCACTTTCCAGACATACCCGACCGAGTACCAGCACATACTCGATCGGGTATACGGGTATTATAACCCCAAATCAGCCCCAAAACACTTCGTCTTCTCCAAATTTCCAACCCTATCTCGAACAAAAACGCCCAAACCCCCATTTTTACACCTTCTCTCTACCATATCTTTTCCAAATCTTCACCAAATCCCCCCATTTCAACACCAAAACACTCCCCTCATCCTCCTCTACACATTCATACTCACCAATCCCATTCTCCCCCAATTTTCAGAGGTCCGAAAAACCCTACCCCCCACCTTCCAATTTCGGTTTTCAAAGGCCAAATTCACTCCAAATGGCTCCAAGGAAAGAGAAAGGGCAAAGCTCAAGCACTAGGGCATCCATCCCGGGCTACGAGGACATCCTCTTCGTGGACAACGAACATCGCACACGCTTCATGTCCACAATTGAAAGGCAAGTTAAACCTTCCCGCTTTTTATGCCATGATGCCCTAAAGGAATTAGGAGTGTACAAAATGATGAAGAAATGTTTTCATGAGTTGAGCATGGATAAAATTTTCAAAATGCAATACAACTCAAATGAAAAAATTATCTATGAATTCCTAAGCTCTGTGCACTTTGAGAACAATGAAGAGGACTTTAGGGATGATAAACTCAGGTTTCGATTGTTTAATCACAATCACACCATCACAAAACTTGAGTTCGCCGAACACTTTGGTATTCCGGTCCCGTACCAAAAATCTATATCCGACAATACCGCCTTCGGCCACACCCTATGGACAAAGATGACCGGGGAGACTAAATTTAGCTCCTCCCAACTCTATATTAGTCATGTCCAACATCCCGTCCTCCGCCTATTTTTGAAATTCCTCGCCAACTCCTTGCTTGGACGCCCCAACAACCATCATACTAGGATGGAGGATGTGTGCCTCATCTCGGTAGCCCTATTCCGTGTCCACGTGGATTTCAACCTATGTAATCTCATGTGGGCACATCTAAAAAAAAGAAAGTGTGGCAAAGGGTGCTATTGTAGTGGGCGGGGTGATTATGCACTTGGCCACAAAGTTCGGGTATACGGATGACTCTCCTATACCCGACTACTGTTTGATGAACATATCTTGGCTGGGCCACTCGGGGTGTACATCTTTTTCACACACCGTTTATGGTGAAGAAAGGCCCAGAAATATGTACAACTGGCACATCCACCCCAAACCCCTCAAATACTTCCTCTTGCCCAACCCAGAACCCCCCCAACTCCACTTCAAAACAGGAAGAGCGGAGCAACATTACCTCTTCCCAAACGCCCTCCCACCACATCTCCAGGAACCGGAACAGGAACCTCCCCAAAACCAACCCGATTACGAGCCCTATGAGCAACTCCATAGCCATCCAACCATGAGCCAGGACTTCCCAGAACAAAGCCAAAACCCTCCACCACCCGACTTCTTTCAACAACTTCTGGAGGGTCAACAACAACTGCTCACGGGAATAACCCAAATGGACAACCGGCTCAACCGATTAGAGGAGGAACAAAGAGCCGGTTTTCAACGATTGGAGGATGAGCAAAGGGCCGGCTTTCAACGATTGGAGGAGCTCAGGGAGACCGATAGACATCGGTATGAGGAAGACCAACATAGGTTCTACGGACCTATGTACTCTTATATGGCACAGCAGGGATCCTTCCATACCATGGCGAACCCTCCTCCACCACCCTCATGGTATGACCCCACTCATTGGGGTAACTTTGGAGGATCTGGCTCCGGGGGTGGAGGATACGACGACGGAGATGGCGGGGACACCTACATGGGAGATGGTGGCCAAGGGAGCGGCTTTGGAGGGAGCTACTACGAAGGAGAAGGCGGGCACTAGGGACAGTGCTTGATTCAAGTGCGGGGGAGACACTCATGATGGTATGTAATTTTCATTTCTACCTAGCACTATGCATGTAATTCTTTTGAATATTTTCACAAAAAAAAACAAAAATAAAGAAAAAATAAACAAAAGAAAATAAATGCTAGTTAGGTTGAAAACCCAACAAAATGGGCAATCTAAGCAAAAAAGGCTTATAAAAAAAATGAGTGAGTTGGAGAGAATGGAAAATGAAAAGAGGTGCTAGGATGAAAACCTGAAAAGGCTCCTAGGCAAAATGAGAGATATGAGAGAAATGTTTGTTCTTGCAGGCACTCATTGTATCCTTGTGAAGAATAAGAAGATTCAAGATAAAGAAGAAGAGAGGAGGAGAAAAGAAGATAACACTAGGAGGCCATTAAACCCAAGATGCTCTTTTGTAATTTGAGTTTAAAACTCATTTTTCTTTGTCATCCTTGGTGGTCTTTGTGTTTGTATTGTGTTTTTGTTGAACTGTGGAACTTTTGGACAAACATTGACACTTGTAAACATTTGATCTTACTCGAGACGAGTAAAGGTTTAAGTGTGGGGGAGTTGATACGTTCGTAATTTCCATATTTATGTTTATGTTTTTAATTAGTTTTGCTTGACTTTTACTTTGGAAATTACACACTTTTGGTGTAATAGATTAGATTGTTAAATTCTTGTAAATAGGTTAGATTAGATATATTCTGAGCTCAAGCAGGTTTTGGTCACTCAAAGTACAGTTGGTGAACCCAAAAAGTGAAAAGAAGGTGCAAAAGTTCAAAGACAAAAGAAGATCCTGAATTTTGGTCTATACTCGGTCGAGTATTAGCTATACTCGATCGGGTATTAGGTTGGAACTTCAAATCGGATCAGATCCGAAGACAAGGGAACATGCAGGGAAGATTTCGGCCACGATTTTATGTCTATACCCGATCGGGTAGACCGACATACCCGATCGGGTATGCCTTTGAATTTCAAACGAAGATCGGTCGAGTATGGTCCGAATACCATTTTCTAAGCATACCCGACCGGGTATTCATATATACTCGATCGGGTATACGCTTAGAAAATAGCCTGAAACCGGTCGAGTATGCCTCGGATCGGGTGTTACACACATACTCGATCGGGTACCATGTATATACCCGATCGAGTACCCGAATCCCATCCCAAAAAGCCTATAAATACACCTCCTTTCCTTCACAAAAAGATATCCAATCCCTTTGTACATCTAAGCTCAGTATAGAATAGCTCTTTCTTTATATTTTTCATCATGTTTAGTCTCAAAATGAGGAGCTAAACTCTTCCATCTTGGTTTTGCTACTTTGAAGCTTAATGAATTTGTAAGTTGTGAGTTATTTTCTTTAATCTTCTTCCTTGAATATTAATTCTTTCTTTCAAAATACTATCTCTATATCAAAGTTGGGGAGTGTTACTAAGATGACAATTAGTTAACATCTTGACATTGGTTATAGTAATAGCTATTTCTTCCTCTATGATAATATTGGGGAGTGTTACTAAGATGACAATTAGTTAACATCTTGATATTAATCATAGTAGGATTCATATATTTTAATATTCTTCCTTGAGTATTAATTAATTCCTATTCATATTTCATGTTAATATCTTAAACATTACTTAAAGTATCAACTAGTATTGTTTCTCATATTAATTACTACTAGAATCAATCGGTTAATACGCTTGTTATTAATCCGGTTCTTTCAACGGTAGTAAACTTGGAATATTAATGCATGCATCTCATGGTTAATATGCCAAGGGGAATTAATTATATTGATTAAACCAATAAACCGCTTGTGTTGAGGTTATCAATCTCAATCGTTTTCATCTTAAGTTTATTGCTACTGTCAAGTTAATATACGGCGCTTGTTCTATATTGACTCGATAGTAAGTTTTATTAATGAACGCATCTCGTTATTAATAACTACCCTCGATGAACTGGATATACTCCTCGATTGAGTATTCGAGAGGAAGATAATTAATGATATAACCGGGATCGACGAACATTTCATTAAGTGGATAAAAGCAAAACCAAGTCCCCATCTCATTGAATTAAACTCATATAGGTCGTTTATCTTAGTGTTATTAAACCAAACAAATCTAAACCCCCCTTGTTACTATTTATATAAAAGAAAAGTATTCCTTTCCCTGTGGATACGAACCTTACTACACTATACTACGTATTAGTGTTGTATTGATTAATTATTTTGAGTGCACCTAACGACAAGTGCACGTCATGGGTTGAGGCTGAACCTATGGCCACAATCACTGCCGAACAATGCAAAAGATTCGTCTGAAGAAATATATTTTGCCAGTTTGGTGTTCCCATGCAAATCATTACTGATAATGTGAAGCAGTTTGATTCTAAGCCCTTTAAACAATTTTGTGGGCAATGGGGAGTTGAGGCCAGTAGGGCGTCTGTTGCTTATCCACAGTGCAATGGCAAGTCGAAATGTAATCATAATGATTGTGCATGGCCTCAAGAAGAAACTGGAATCCATGGGAACAACCTGGGTGGATGAGCTCAACAACATCCTTTGGATCTACCGGACGACTCCAAGAAAGGCCACCCGTGAAACACCCTTTGCTCTAACCTATGGGTTTGAAGCTTGAGCTCCCTTAGAAGAATTAGTCCCAAGCAAAAGGGAGGAAGACTACAACCCTAAGGACAACGAAGAGATGTTGAGGGCAGAACTCCACCCTTTGGATATGGCTTTCATAAAGGCCAAGAATTATAGAAGGCAAGTGAAAGAATACCACGATGCCAGGGTTAAACCCAGATTATTTGATATCGGAGACTTGGTTCTGAGAAGGTCTGCTAGCAAGCCCTTGGAGGGCGGAAAGTTTGCCAAAAGTTGGGAAGGCCCCTAAAAAATCAAGGGAATCGTGGGGCCTGGGACCTACAAATTGTGTACTCCTAAAGGAAAACTGGTAGATAGGGTGTGGAATTCCGCGCACTTGATGAAATTCTACCAGTAAGTATGTAATCTTCTTGATTGTCCAAAATAAGTTTTTTATAAAATTTCAATTTTCTTTCACATATGTCCTTTATGTATTACTTGCGAAGGTTTCTTAACCAGCCATAAAAAATTAAGGTTATGCCTAATTGGTACTCGCAAAATGACAAAGTACAAATTCCAAACTCATCTAAATTCCAAAAGCTCGACTTAGTTTTGCTAAAGACAAGAGCGGGAATAAGACAACCTTTCTCGAGGTTAAACAGCGTTGAGGAAACCAGGGTTGCATGTCGAGGGCCGCCTCGTTGAATCTTTTGATCCATTCAGCCGCCACGGAGATGTCCCCCGTTCCATCAAACGGTTTACATCCCAAGTCTCTTGCCTCTTTGAGGTACTTTGAGATCCTTATTATAGGGACCTCAGCACCTCCCCCTCCTCGGGATTCTATGATCTCCCTAGGAGTCACGCGGCTTCCTCTCCTTGAAGCCCCTTCCAAAGCACGCCTTGCCCGGCGCCTTTGGCGATCTTGGTGGTATTGCCGGAGCAATTCCTAAATCCGTTCGAGAGCTTCATTATCATCGCTCTCGTCACTAACATCGTCGTACTCCCCATCATATGGGGTCTCAACCGGCTCGGTTCCCGGTTGGTAAGTTGAATCCTCCTCGGACTCATAGTGCTCGTCTATGGTTCCCACATGACCGTCACTCACGGTCAGCGAGTGGCCTGCACGGCCTTGTCTCCTGGACACCCTCGATCCTCCCCGACTGCCACGTTGGGATCCTCCCGGTGCTTGGCCCGTCGGGTTCTGTCGAGTAACCTTCCCGGTACGTTCCATTTCTGAATGAAATTTAGAATGAGTCATTAGACTCGTATCAAATGTCAATTGACGGATAGGCACTTAAAGACATCTTTTGGCTCAAATCACCGTCATGCCAATTGCTAAGGGTACCATCTTAACAATTAGAGACATTGCAACTCAAGTACCAAAAGTTCTTTAAGTACAAAACTTCTTATGCTCATGGTTTTAAATTTCATTTTCAAAAAGAATTTTGAAGCTTCTTTATGATGTTTACGGACTAAGTCTCTGATACGAATTAAATTGTCACGCCCCGAACCTAGCCGGACACGTCAATAACCCGCCGTATAGTACGAATAATTAACCGCAGTCCAACTCATCCATACTATACAAGGCGTCATGAATATCATTCACACGTAGTACATCCATAAACAAACATAATGTAAAACATGCTTTTAAAACAGCGGAAGCATTAGTACAATTGTTCAAGCCACACTTGGCATAACTAGGCATACAAGCCCCCAAAGTAATTATTCAGAAAATAGTATCCATGAGCATTAACGTAATTGTTTTTAAAATAGAACGGAAGAAGCACGAACCACGTCTTCTTCCCTTGATCCTCCCGAAGCAAAGGGCAATGGTAGCAACCTTCAAGTTCTACCTGAAACTGTGAGGTGGCCTCCCCCGTGAAGGGGAGGTCAGTACTTGGAAGCATTTGACAAGTACAATAGCAACTATACTAAGTATAATCAACGTTTTAATTTCCAAGACCCTCAAAATAGGGTGATATCATAATATAAATAATAAATTATATTTCCCACTTATTATCTTTATAATAAGTAAATTCATTTATTTGTTGGCACACGGCCCTTCTTGTGTATTCCTTTTCATTTATCATTTGCACAACCCAACCCTTGGGTCTTATTATTTCTACGGGACTTGCTACCGCTGTCCGAGACCTCATGAGGCTCCCAGTTCGGACTCCAACATCCTGCCCCTGGACTCATACCCATCATCCCGTAGGAAGGTAAGGCCCTTCGGGGTCCTATCTTATGTGTTACCGCTACCGGAACCTAGTTAGGTCTCCGATTCGGATTCCACCCTAACCCATGATCACGATGTAAGTCCATGCTATCCAACCCCGCTCTCTAAAGTCGGGAAGGGCCATGGTCCTTACTTATTTCCATAATTCAACCGGCTATCCACAAGGACTACCGAACACACCCGTAGGCCAATCCTATACTTAGGATCAATTTATTACTTACTTTATCTTGGGTATCCCTTAAGGCCTACCCCTAGTATAACTTAGAGTTCATACTTTCCTACCTTAAAGCATCTCTTAAGACTACTTAAGGCATAACATTTCACAATCCAATCTTAGGATCAATCTTAACAACGTTTCATTTTAAATGTCCAACTAGTATCTTAATACTAGTCAAATTCATACCAACAAACCAAGTTCTCAACTCATAGTCATATAGACAATTCCAACTGATTTTCCTTTGAAAATGTCATTTATCTCAATGTTCAAAATATTATTTTTAATCACTCATATATTCTAATATGAAGAAAAAATATACTTCAACATATGTTTCATAATTAATTCCACTTTCAAGTCAACATATTCATAACACATGATCATACACAATTTACTCTTAAATTCGTATATCATGCTCCTTTTTCTTTAGACATTAGTCTTTTCATTCTTAGGCATTATTAATCATTAATAATCCATAAAGAACACATTTAATTACCATAGCTAATCTCATGAAATTAACTCATTAATTATAAGCAATATAGTCAGCCATCCTCACCTCGTGACGTGCTACAATAGTTGCCTTTGTTAAGCCCCTCGATCAATCCCCGTTCTAGGCCGATTGAAAGTGGAAAACTGGACTGCTGGGCAAAAGTCGGGCGGCTTTCACAAAAGCCGGGCGGCTTTCGCGTTCTGCAGATACGAGCAGCTCCCTTAAAGTGGCGGTTTCCGGCGATTTCGACTCCTATCGATTCACCAACTCTTCTAAGTTAAATATCACCACTTTATATCAATATTCTACACTTTTAAACGTGTGGAACATCATGTTTAACCCACCATACGATTTCTTAAAAAATCATACACAATGTAACTAGTTAAAGAAGATAAATGAGTTCTTACCTTCTTCTAACTAGTTTTCTCGTAGGATTGTTCGTTGTTGTTGCTTCCCTCAAGCTTGGGCTGTGTGAAAGCTTTCTCTAGAGCTTCTCTCCCCTTGCTTTGGTCGAATGGATAGGAGTGAAAGGATGAGATTGCTCTTCTCAATCAATTGAGAAATAATGAGAGTATAAGTCAAATGAGGGGTGTGGGTTTGTCTCCAATCACTCCCTCATGCTCATGTCCGCCCAACCCCATTCCTTTTTGTCTCATTTCAGCTCCCATTCTGTCAAATGGAGCACACAAAAACGTGGGGTGGCCCCCACTCATGTGGGAGGTCATCCCATTACGTCTCGGTGTGTACAATTGGCCCCGAAAGTTGTATTTTTCCGGACTGTTTTAATTACATTTTATTTTATCAGGCCGGATAAAATATATCACACGTTTCTAATAATAATGGGCCTTTAGAATAGATGTACATTCCCCAACATTAATTTGGGAGTCTCCGAAACTCATTTCGGGCTGTTATCCGCTAAATTATCAATACCGGTAATTGGGCCTCGTTTGACCACCGGTCAACTCTGTGCCTTTCCTATGGCCCAAATAAAATGTCCACAACCATATGGATGTCATCTAGACCAAGATGAATATAATATGTGGTTCGGGAATTATCGGGCGGTCCCCGTTCCCGCTGTGGGCCCCACATGCAATTTACTATTCACGTAAAAGAAATAATAAAAATTTACAATCACGCAAATTCTTAAATCATCCTTCAAGGTTTATTACATAATTTACTAAAAGTAAATATACTCGGGGTCGGTGTTACAAGGATGAGAAGTACCCGATGATAGATCGGGTCTACGAGAGTGTAGGAGGTTGTTCCCAAAGGATTTAATTTCTTGTATTTAGAAATATTTTTATAGTCCCATTTTTGTTATTGCGTTGACCCCCTCGGCCTCATTGCTTGTGTTATCTTGCAGGTGCTAACATGGATGTGAAGGCTTTTGCCACTTTGAGATAGCAATTGGGCAAGGCCCAGAACAAGAAGGAGCCAGCGGTATAGAAGCTGGTTGGTGTTTTCTTCAAGAAGGGGGGTGGGGAGCCCTCGAAGGCTGCCGATGTTGGTGAAGATGTTGGGGGCTTGCGGACTGAGGTGGCCCAGAAGAAGAGGGCCGGAAGAGGTGTTGCGTGCCCATCGAAGAAGCATAAGGTGGCTGACACCGGGAAGAAGCCTGTCATTTTGGAGGAATGTCATTCTTCTTCCGAGCCCCCTCACGAGGTGACGACGCTCCCTCGGCCGCCTCCAGAGTATGTCGATGAAGCTTTCTTTGGCCGGGAGATCCTGGAGGTCTCGATAAAGAAGGGCCTCTTCATCATGGCCGGCACCATGAACCCCCTGGACTATATAGGGCGAATGATGCCCTCGGGTGACCGGTCCTTGCTCGCTAGGTTTGAGGATGACGTCTTGGAGGACAAAATCCTTCAAGCCAGTGCTTTGGTGAGTAACGTTTTTCCTTAGCCCTCTTTTTTACATTGTCTTCTGTTCTAGACATCTGACCCTTTGTTCTATTCTTTGCAGAATTATATGGGCCTCTGCGAGCATCTCTGGAGGGTCCACCATATGAGGATGGGTAAGTCGGTTGTTGACGAGGCCCTAAAGCTTGCTGTTGAGGAGAACCAAAGCTTGCAGAAGAAGTTGGCTGATGCTGAGGAGACCCTTCGGTCGGCTACGGAGGGCGTTCATCAGAGGCTGGAGGCTGCTAGGGCCGAGGGCAAAGCTACCGCGGAGGAGGCCGCCAAGCTGGCTGCCGAGGCTGCTGAGAGGGCTAAGCTCGAGGAGGTGGCTAAAGCTGAGAGGGCTGCCATTGATGCCTTTGTAGCCGAGGGCTGGAGTGCAGAGGACAGGAAGGATTGGCTTTCCTCGGTGGTGGAGAAGAGTGTGGACGTCTGGGTTGAAGGCCCCGACAAAATGTGGTTGGCCGTGAAAGGCAACTCATATTACCAAGGGGGTGAGTTCTTTACCCAGCGCTTGATATACCGGAAGCTGGCCCGGCATTTCAACATCCCTCTAGAGAACTTTGAGCCGGAAGCCTACGGCCTCCCCCTCGCCAGCCAGATGTCAGAATCCCCCTCCCTTCGGGTGAGGAGAGGCTTGTACTTGAAGATTCTGAGCTTATGAGCGAATTTGGCTTCGAAGATGAAGGCTTAGGCGTCGGGGAAGATGCCACATCGAAGGCCGTCGAGGAGGAGGATGCAGAGAACGTTCGTACTTAGAAATTGCTTAATAACATTATGTAACAAATTATTTTTATGCCTCCGGCTTCGGGTGTTGTGTAGAAATACATTTATCTTTATTTCAATGGATGCCTTATTGATCTCCGTCTTTCTTTGTTTCTTTGTGTACTTAGTCTTTTCTCACTTGTGTACTTGTGGCCGGGGGCCGTTGGTTTTGGACTTAGGAAAATTTAGGCCAATACACAAAGCACAAGCCTCCGGTATTGGTAGATGTGCCGAGGGTCCTCAAAATGTGAACTTAGTCAAATTTTCAACCCAACAAGTAACCATAAGCCTCCATTGATGAGTGAGTGTGTCGGGGGCTCTGAAATGGTGGGCTCTAAGGTATGGGAAGACGTGCGTCCCTACCTTTCCGCCAAGGTGAAGGGCGCCGGAGCCGGCCCGATGACGGACCAGGATAGGACGTTCGTCTGAAGGTGAAGGACGTTCATCTGAAGATGAAGGGTGACAGAGCCGGTCTAATGATGGACTAGGCTTCGACGCTCGTCTGAATGTGAAGTACGACGGTGAGACCCTGGAAATAGTCCAAGAGAAGGTAGCTTCGTCACAAGGACAACCGTCGGGGGACGTACGTCAGGAAACACAGGGGGGCGACGTACGTCTGTTTCAATCATTCCTTTCGTCCCCATGAGAGACGTTCGTCCTCAAAGTACCAAACCAGTAAAGGGGATGGTACATTCCAAGGACACTGGCAGGGGACGTACGTCAGGGAACACAGGGGGAGACGTACGTCTGATTCAATCCTTCCTTTCGTCCCCATGGGAGACGTTCATCCTCAAAGTACCAAACGAGTAAAGGGGATGGTGCATTCCAAGGACACCGGTCGGGGACGTACGTCTTCGTTTGAAACGTCCCAGTATTTTCTGTCGAAGGGTTTTGAAGTGTGGACTGTAAAAAATTCTCATTGATTGCTCGCCGAGTCTACTCCCCTTCACTCCTTTTTTTTGAAAGTGGGGGGAGGCTTCAAGAAACTTGGTTTCTTGGGAAGACTTGGTCTATTTGGGAACCAACGACATGAACCGCTGGCTCCCCCCTCAGTGTTTGACCTTCCAGGATCCGAGGGGTGTGAGAGTCATTTCCTCGGCCCGAGACATCGTCTGTTGCCTGCCTCCCCTTGGGGGATGGCGTGGAAAGCGTCTCTTTTTTGAAAGTCATTCCCTCAACCCGACACATCGTCTGTTGCCTGCTTCCCCTTGAGGGATAGCGCGGGAAGCGTTTCGTTTGTGAAAGTTGAATCCTGGGTCCGGGGCATCATCCGTCGTCTGCCATTCCCTTAGGGTAATGGCTTCGGAAAGCATTTCAGGGAAGCGTTTTATTTGCGTATTAGGAGCAAATGGTCGGGGGCACTTGGTGCTTCCGGAACCGATAGGTGGTGCCTTCGGTATGGGGGCGTCCTCGAGGGGAACAACTTTGTTCTTAGCATAATGTCATGGGCGTTCATTCAAAACACTCGATGTTATGTTCAATAATCTGCCTCCGGTACTTGGTACCGAGGGCTTCATTTAACAAAAAAAAACACTTGGTGTTTTTTTCTTCTAATTGTAGTTGATCCGAGGATACATCCCCAACACTTGGTACCGAGGGATTGTGTTTACATGATTAGAATGGAACACTTTCTATTTCATGCAATAAGGGATATTGTATCTGGGGGGTGGCTTATCTGAGGGATATTATAAGAAATATCAAGAGAGAGGTCAGGGCAACAAGTAAGAGAGAGAGTATGTATGTATTATAAATGAACTTGAGATTCGGATCCTTTACAATGAAGAAGAGGCTAGCTATTTATAGCTGCTATAAATGCGGTGTGAATAATGCAAGTACACGTGTCAAGTAACCAGCGGTGGAGAGTCAACTCAGTTAGGCATATCATGTGGCACCGGCATAGCATGTGACACCGCATTTAATGCGGTGGTTGGACGTGACACTGCATTTAATGTGGTGATTCAGATCATGTGAAGAGGAGATCATGTCGATGAGAGTGCCCTCAGCTACATGCAGTCGGGGGCTGCATGTGCCAAAATCCATGTTGCCATTTGGGCCTTGGCGGCGTGCTGGGGACGTATGTAGCTGGGAAGGACCTCATGTGTTGAAGGACGTACGTCCCCTGGGGCCATACGTAGCTGGGGAGGACTTCATGTGCAGGAGGACGTAAGCCCCTAAGGGCCGTCATGTGGTGGAAGGATGTACGTCCCCAAAGGGCCATCATGTGGTGAAGGACGTACGTCTCCAAAAAGCCATCACGTGGTGAAGGACGTATGTCCCCAAAGGGCCGTACGCAGCTGGAGCTCTTCATGTATTAGAGGCCATACGTACCTAGGGCTCTTCATGTGTTAGAGGCTGTATGTACCCAAGGTTCTTCATGTGTTAGAGGCCATACGTACACAAAGCTCTTCATGTGTTAGAGGTCGTACGTACCCAGGGCTCTTCATGTGTTAGAGGTCGTACATACTCAAAGCTCTTCATGTGCTGAAGGACGTACGTCCCCAAGAGGCTTTCATGTCCTGAAGGACGTATGTTTCCTGGGGTATTCATGTGACGAAGGGCGTACGTCCCCTAGGGCATTCATGTGACGAAGGACGTACGTCCCCTGGGGCATTCATGTGACGAAAGATGTACGTCTCCTAGGCTTTCAGGTATGGGGCGTAAGGCAACACCTTGTTGTAGTATGGGTTGTCCGGAGTCCAGCTTGCCGTTTTTGCTCCACTTCACCCTGTTGGGCCTGATTGTAGTAGTGGAATTATGTGGGCCGGGGATTCCTGGGCCATATACTCCATCAATAGAGGATCCAAATAAAGATATACCTCAGACATGGTGTGGACGGCGCACCAAACTGCAGTCCGGGGAGACAAATCCTTCACCTCCTCAGCGTCGACAGGGGGAGTGATAGCTAAGCCCAAGGACTCTGGGTTCACGGTGCGGCGGAATAAAGAGGCTGAACCCGCCTTCTTAGTAAGCTTGAGGGAATGGAGAGGTGTCGGGGTTTCCCCTGATTGCCACCACCTCTAGACTGTGCATCCAAGTAAGAGTCCACGTCGACAACCTCTTCAGCAGTTTTCGCAGTGGCTTTTCTTTTCTTCTTGGGCCCGGAGACGGGCTGAAGTGTCGGCCTCTTCCCAACCCCTTGTCAGTGGGGGCTGAGGGTCAACATGCAGCGTGGGCAGTATGTAACGCCCGTACTTTTTATCGACTTCTTATGCGCTAATTAATTATATATGATCATGTTTTAACTTATGGTTGAATGCTATATATATGAAGTATATGGATATCATGTGATTATGAACTTTGTGATAATGATATTTGAATTTACATGCTTGTATTATGTTTGAACGTGACATGCGATGGTAACCGATGAGCAATGAAACTACATCGTAATTGTAAGGAATATTTGTATTTAGATTTTGATGATGCTAGTTTAATTAGGATTTTAGAGTACCCCTCTTTAGACTTAATGTATTAGAATTTTCATTTGTAAAGTTCTTAGTTTAATCGACTTGGCAGAATGCCTTCAGAACAGAAGACCTTCTGAGCAGAAGGGCTCCAAGAGCAGAAGACCCTTCTAAGGCATTGTTGAACAGAGGACCTTTGGTTCTCTGCTTCAGAACAGAAGACCTCAGGGTCTCTGTTAGCCTTTACTCTGACAGAAACCCTCCTGGTTCTCTGTTGGATTTACTCTCAACAGAAGTGCTTCAGACCTCCTCTGATCAACTCTCAATTAAAGACACCAGAAGGTCTGACACTTAGAAGAATTCCACAAAGCCGGGAAATCAACTGAAAGATTCCTTCAACGGCTAGGAGTATTGAACGGAAAAGCTACAGTGCGCGCATTAAATGCTCATTTAATGCTCCCCATGCTCCGTAGAGTAATTGCAGATGATTGGCCGCAATGTCAGGATTACTTTATCCCAAAATAGTAACCCGCCAACTTTACCGGGCTCTACTGGTCAAGTCAACTGCTCGCTCATTTAATGCAGTTGTCCTCCTTCTCCTCCAACGGAAAGACAACCCCAGTATAAAAGATACACTACGAAGAACAACCGGATAACTTTGCAATTTTTGTTAACCATTGCTACAACTCTGCATACAAGAAATTCAATCGCTTAAAAGCAAAAAGCCTCCTTGAGATTAACACTTCATCATCCTCTACAAGAGAAGGCAGAAGTTGGAAAAATACTTTTTCTAACTCAAGCAAAGTTCCAAGTGTTCTTCAACTCTTTAAGCTTATCACGTACAAACTCTTTGTAACGAAGCTAGTTGGAGGAACCCCTGTTCTAAATAGAACCTCTTCTTTCACAAGAAGGACGTCCAAGTATCTGGAGCTGTGAAGTGGTGATACTTCTGGGAAGCTCAGTGAAAGGACCAGTCTTAGGGAAGCCGGAAGTGCATCCAAGGAGACATCTACACTTGAAGAAGACGTGGAGAGCTTCTTAAGTGATAGGGCTAAGGCATTGTAAACGGAAGTTTTTACAGCTTAGTGGAACAGTGGACTAGAGGAACAAGTTGTTCCTTGAACCACTATAAAAAGCCCTGGTGTCATTCTTACTGCTTTTCACTCATTGTTTTTACTTGAACTGTTTGACTCCAAAGACTTGGTATCTGTGTTCAGCAGAACTGGTCTTGTGAGTTAACAGAAGGCCTACTGCCTTTGCTTCTCTGAGGCTATTAACAGAACCCCCTACCAGAACCCCATCCGCTGCCAGTCTGTTCTGCCAACAGAACAGGATATCCTGTAAAATCTGGTACTTAGTTTAAAAAGCTAAAAACCAATACAGTCTATTCACCCCCCCCCCCTCTAGACTGTATCCAGTACAACCGGGACCAACAAGTGGTATCAGAGCCTCCTTGTTCTAATAATCTCTTAGGTTATTTGCTGAACAAAGATCCACTTGTTTTTCTGTTTGACCTCATTTTTATCTGATATAATGGATCACTCCTTGTCCAAGAATCTTATGTTTTCAGATCTTAAGTTTGATGATTGGAGGATCCGGATGAAGGCACATCTTTGTGCTCTTCATGATGAGATGTAGTTAGTTCTTGACATAGGACCCTTCACAAGCTTCCAGAAGGTCAACCCAGAACATGCTATTGACAACACAAGACCTCAGATGATCAATAAGGCCAAATTTGAGTGGACAACTGAAGAAAGAAGGAAGTACAATCTGGACAACATTGCTAAGGACATCCTTTACAAGTCCATTGATGATAGGTACTTCAACAGAATAAAGAAGTGCAAAACTGCAAAGGAAATCTGGGATACTCTTGAGCTCATTGGAGCTGGTGATGAGCAAGAGAAGGACAACAAGCTGACAATAGCCAACAAGAAGTTTGATGACTTCAAACTTCTCCCTGGTGAAAGCATCTCCAAGATGTATGACAGGCTCCTCACTCTCACTGGAGAGATCTCTGAGCTTGGCAAGGAACTCACCACCAAGGAGATCAACCTGAAGGTGTTGAGGGGACTGCCCTCAGCATGGAAGATGAAGGTGGTTGATGTCCAAGCCAGCAAGGATGTAAAGACTTATCCCACTGATAAGCTCGTTTCAGATCTCAAAGCTCATGAGTTTGAAATGATTGAAGAAAAGGAAGATGTACCAGAAGAGAGGACCACTACAGCCCTCACTACCAGCACATCAAAGGTAAATGATTTTGACCCTTCAGTACTTTTATCTGACGAATATATGGCTGCTTTTGCTAGGAGATTCAAGAAGTTTATGAAGAATCCCAAAGATGGAAGGAGTCCATCATTCAACAGAAAGCCATACCAGAAGGTCAAAACAACAGAAAGCAGTGGTGAGCTTCTCTGTTACAACTGCAGACAACCTGGACATTTCAAAGCAGAATGTCCACATCCTAGAGTGTCCAAGAAACAAGGGCATGATGGGGATAAGAAGAAGTATGAAGACAACTCCAGATATACATGGACTATCTTTCTATCAAAGAAAAATGAAACTCTTCAGAAGTTGCCATCTCTGTTAAAGCAACTTCAGACTGAGAAGAACTTGAAGGTCAAGACAATCAGGTCTGACAGAGGAACTGAATTTGTCAACCAAGTCATAAAGGACTTCTGTGATCAAAATGGAACCTTTCATCAACTCTCTGCCGCCAGAACCCCTCAACAGAATGGCGTAGCAGAAAGAAGGAACAGAACCTTAAAAGAAGCTGCAAGAACAATGATTGCAGAATCTGGACTACCTATGAGATATTGGGCTGAAGCAATCAACACTGCATGCTATACCCAGAACAGAAGCATGATCAACAAGAATCACCAGAAGACCCCTTATGAACTCTGGAAAGGAAGAAAACCCAACATCAGCTACTTTCACGTATTTGGATGCTAGTGCTACATTCTTAACAATGGAAAGGAGCATCTGAAAGTCTTTCAAGAGAAGGTTGATGAAGGAGTCTTTATAGGTTATTCAAACACCAGTAAAGCCTACAGAGTACTCAACAGAAGGACCCTACATGTTGAAGAATCCATACATGTAAAGTTTGATGAAAGCATCTCTGTTAAAGAGGTAACAGAGATCCTCAAGGAAGTCAGCATAGAAGACAGAA
The DNA here is from genome assembly GCA_945859875.1 of Cuscuta europaea. Taxonomy (NCBI): domain Eukaryota; kingdom Viridiplantae; phylum Streptophyta; class Magnoliopsida; order Solanales; family Convolvulaceae; genus Cuscuta; species Cuscuta europaea. Next base: position 1,256,004 of record CAMAPE010000014.1, read on the forward strand.
CACCAGAACCAACAGAAGAGGTAGCAGACAACCCTGCATTTCCAACACTTGCACCAAACCCCCTTCTGTTGAATGAAGATGAAGACTCTGAAGATGAGGAACCAGAGAGACCAAGACAGCAGCTGACAGAACCTGACCTAACATGGTTAATAGATCATCCCCCTAACCAAGTGATTGGTCAAATCAGAAGTGGAGTTCAAACTAGATCCACATCAAGAAGAGAAGCAATGCTTGCCTGCTATATATCTCAAATGGAACCCATGACTGTGGAAGAAGCTCTTGCAGACTCAGATTGGATCAATGCAATGCAAGAAGAGCTTACTCAGTTTGAAAGGAACAAAGTATGGGGACTTGTTCCTAGACCAAAGCACCAGAATGTCATTGGTACAAAATGGGTGTTCAAGAACAAGGCTGATGAAGATGGCAACATTGTAAGGAATAAAGCAAGGCTGGTAGCTAAAGGTTATTGCCAAGAAGAAGGAATAGATTTTGATGAGACCTTTGCACCAGTTGCCAGACTTGAAGCCATCAGAATCTTTCTAGCTTATGCTGCTTACAACAACATCAAGGTCTACCAGATGGATGTCAAGAGTGCATTTCTAAATGGAGATCTTGAAGAAGAAGTTTATGTGGAACAACCACCAGGTTTTGTCATTCCTACTCAATCCTCTTGTGTCTACAAGCTTAAAAAGGCCCTCTATGGTCTTAAGCAAGCTCCCAGAGCATGGTATAACACATTGTCCCTTTTCCTAGTGAACCATGGGTTTACTAAAGGAAAGGTTGACAAAACTTTATTTCAAATCTCTGTTGCTAATCATATTCTGTTAGTACAAATATATGTTGATGATATTATATTTGGTAGCACTAACCCAGAATTATGCAAGAAATTTTCTCAAGTAATGCAGAGTCAATTTGAAATGAGTATGATGGGAGAACTCAGCTACTTCCTAGGACTTCAAGTCAAACAAGTTCCAGAAAGGATCTTTATCAATCAAGGGAAGTATACCAGGGACCTGATCAAGAAGTTTGGAGTGGAAGGCAAATCCTCAGTGAAGATTCCCATGAACACTTCACAAGGAATTGGTCCAAATAATGAAGGAAAGGATGTGGATGCAACAACATACAGAGGAATAATAGGATCTCTGTTGTACCTGACTGCAAGCAGACCAGACATCTCATTTTCTGTTAGAATCTGTGCCAGATACCAATCAAAGCCCAAGGAAAGCCATCTAAGTGCTGCAAAGAGAATCATCAGATACATCAAAGGAAATCCAAATGCAGGCCTATGGTATCCAAAGGGAGGTAACTTTGAACTAATTGGTTACTCTGACTCAGACTTTGCAGGTTGCAGATTGGACAGGAAGAGCACCTCTGGACATTGCCAATTGCTAGGAGGAAGGCTTGTTTCCTGGTTTAGCAAGAAGCAGAACTCTATCTCAACAAGTACAACTGAAGCTGAGTACATTGCAGCTGGGAGTTGCTGTGCTCAGTTACTCTGGATGAAGCAACAGTTGAAGGACTATGGGATTCAAGCAAAGGAGATCAAGCTGTTGTGTGACAACACCAGTGCCATTGCTATCACTCAAAATCCAGTTCTTCACTCCAGGACAAAGCACATTGAAATCAGACATCACTTCATCAGAGATCATGTTGAAAAGAAGCACGTTTGCATGGAACATGTGCCAACAGAAGACCAGCTTGCAGACATCCTGACAAAGCCTCTTCCTGAGGCTAGATTCACCAAACTGAGAGAGGAATTGGGGATGATGGATGAAATCCCAAGGGAAAGTTGAAAGGGAAGGCCCTCTGTTGTTAAATCTCTGCTAACAGAATACCTGTTGCAGAACCCCCTTCTGTTAATCCCCTTCTGTTCTCTACCATGACAGAACACCTCAGCAACAGAAACCTTTTCTTCCTCCCTACAGAAAACCTCCTCTTATGTCTAACAGAAGGTTGTGGACTTGGAAAATTCTGAAAACCAGGTGGCCTAGTAAATTATTAAAGGTCTTTTACCCTTTTACCCTTAAAACGGTACACAGCCGCATAATATTTACTGCGCCCCTTTTTACATTTATTGGTACCTTGGAACCGTAAATTATCTCAAACGTCCACTAACTTGTACCCTTATATTCCCCTCCTTCCAACCTAAATCTCTACTGCTTTCATTACTCTCAAGCTTTTGAACTCTTATCTCTCCAAAACTCTCAAACCGCTAAAAACGACCATGGCTTTCTTGAGCTTCACTGATCTTTCCAAGGAACAAAAGGCAACTCTTCTCAAGAATGTGCTGACAGGAATGAGATGCGAACTGGATGTTCTACCCAGATTCGCGGAGAAAAAGGAAAGGATGACCACCATTGTTGACGGACTGACAGAGTGTCAACTGAGCAAGGTCATCACTCATGCTTATGAGGCCTACAGTAACATCGACACTGTTGAGTTCTATCTCAACGCATCCTTCAAGGATGAAACCATCTCCTCCGTCGTCCAAGGAAAAGAAGTTCTGGTTAAGGCTGACGTCATCAACAAAGTCTTTAACATTCAACTAGAGGAAGGCAAGGCCTCTCTATTTGACTTGGAAGAAACTCACATCCCTCTACCTGAATTCAAGAGGAAATTTTGCATAAAAGGTGAGGAAGTGGAGAAGGTTAATATCAAAAAGAACCTGCTCAAGAAGGAATTTGAGCTGCTCATTAACATTTTCCACAAATGTTTATGGTGCAAGTATACCTCCACTGATGATGTCACAACTGCAAATGTCAAGGCCCTCTATGCAGTACATCATGGGGTCAACATCAACTGGGGACAAGTTATGGTAAAGTCCCTGATTGAGGTTATCAAGAAGAAGAACCCCAAGACAAGCCTCTACTCTGGGAAGTTAGGGCATGGACTGTTCATCTCAGAACTGCTCCTCAAACAAGGTGTAACCTTGAGGAAGGCCACACCGTTGGATCACACCAAGGTAATCTTCCGGTCTGCCTCTCCAAACAGGGAAAAAGCTATAAAGGAAGAGCTGAAGAGACAGCTTCAGCTTGATGTTAAACGACAACAAGGAGAGAAGGTACAGAAACCCCTCTCAGGAGCCCCTTCTGATGAAAAGAAGAAGAAAAAGAAGACCAAGAAGGCAGAACTGGTTGCTCCTCCAACCATGAAGGCTGGACAGAAGAGGAAGAGGATCACAAAGACCAAGAAGAAGGTTGTTAAACCTGTGGTCACAGTGTCTGAGGAAGTAGCAGACATTCAGGGGGAACCAGAGATCTCCACCTCTGTTGCATCTCCTGAACAGAATAGGGTGACAACTCCAACAGAGCACCCCACTCTTGTCAAAGAAGGGTATCTGTCCTTGCTTGACAGACAGTTTGCCCGAGTCCTTGAATGGAGAAGATGGAGAATGGGACCCCTCCACAAAATCATCCAATACTTTGATCACTATGATCCAGAAGAAGAAGCCATCCTGCATTGGGTAGGCACCGATGATGTCTCCAAATGCTTTGCCCTCAATTTTCTTCATTCTGTTCTTGAAAAGAAGAAGGCAAGCTACAAAAGAAAGGCTGTCCTCATTTCTTCACCCTCAGAGGAGTTAGTCAAACCTCTAGAAGATGGAGAAATAGAAGCTTTTGAAGAATGGTTGTTTACCAAGATGGCAACTGAACCTGTTCAACCAAATTTCAACCCGGGAGAGCCTTCTATACCCAAGACAGAAGGGCAAGCTGTGATGGAACATATCAAGGAGTGGAGGACTTCTTTGCTTGAGGATAACATCATTGAGGTAATTTCTCCAACCCCTTCTGTTAATATCTCAACAGAACCCCATATCCCCTCACCTCTCACCATCACAGAAACCCCTCCACCAGAAAACTCTCAACCTAAATCTCCTGAACAGAAAACCCCCACCTCTCCTCACTCACCCAAACAGAAAACTGCATCACCTTGCAGAGCAATTATTCCCTTCAGAAACCGCTCACCTTCACCTCCACCATCTCCTCCTCAATAGAATGCCTCACCTCTTCAAACTTCACCTCAGCATCAGAACTCCTCATCCCAATAGAAATCCTCTTCACCTTCCGAGTCTGAACATCAAACCCCTCCACAAGAATCACCTCCACCACACCAACCTGCAGATCAGCTTAAACCTGTCTGGTTTCTCAGAGATTCTGACCCTACAACTATCTCCCCCATCTCTGCACCCCAAGGCCATTCTAGGCATTCTACTGCCCCCAATCCCTCCTTCCGGAAGAAGAAGAAGGTCATCAGGAACAGAATACCCATATACTACTCGTATGAAGACTCTTCTGACATGGATGGATTCATGGTCAGCAAGTCATACAAAGCTACTTCTAAGAGACAGAAGACCCCACCTCTGACTCAACTTGAGCATGAACTGCGTGTCCAATCTCTCTCCTCTGTCCAAGAACATCACCCTTTGCCTAAGGGAAGAGGTTTAGAGCTGCCTCCATCTGATGGATAACAGAATCACATTCCCTTCAACAAATTTGTTGAATCAGCAGAAGACTTTGGTGGACAAATCCTCCAAAGGCATGGACAAGCTGATCCAGATCAATGATAAGCATTTTGAGCACCTTGCTCATGTAAATGATAATCTCAATTCGGGAATGCAGTTCATATCAGATCGCTTTGAGAACCTCACAGAAACACTCAACAAGTTCATAACCTCCTCCTCTGCCAGAACAGATGCACTGTCAACAGAAGTGGTAGGCATCCACAAGACCCTCTTTGTCTTTCAACAGACATTCCTAAATCAAGGACAAGCAATCAACACAATCTCAGAGAGTCTTGAGACTCTGCAAAAATCTGATGCCAGAACTGAGAGGCAACTGACCTCCATCGAGGAAATGTGCAGAGCTCACCAAGATCAAGCTCAACTTCTCCTCTCTGTTGACAAAGACAGATATCAAAAGATGGTGCTGCTTGAAGCCAACAACAAGGACATCTTCTCTGCTATTCAGAAGCAGCAAGGTCTCATAGAAGGCCTTACTTCTGTCACTCAGACTCTACCAGAGGCCCTTGAGCAGATAGCCTCCTCTCAAGCCTCAGAGTTTCAGAAGATAAGCATGATGATAGAGGACCTACATGATGCCAAAAAGGGGGAAGAGGACCCTCAACAGACTAGGCCCCGATCCAACAGAACTCCTGCTAGAGCACCCTCCTCTGCTGAGCCTACAGTGGATCCTGCTCCTTACTTTGAAGCTGCCTTACAGAAGAAGAGAGCAGCAGGTATACCTAGACCCCCATCTCCAGTAAAGAAAGGCACCAAGAAGAAGAAAGTCTTTAACTTCACTGAATGGAGATTGGGTGGATCTCAGAGAATTGACAGAGCTCAATTTGAAGAAATGAAGGCCAAAATGACTCCCACCCAACAACAGAACCTCTATTTGGATAAAGATGGTGTTGTGCGAGTCAGGTATGGGGGATCCTTAGAAGAAGCTGAAGAATGGTACAAGAAAAATATTGTCCCAGGCAAGACAATACATGAAGGTGTTCTCAGCTATCTGGACTGCAAGCTTTCTCCCATATGGCATCTTATCAAAGCTCTGGCAACCTTTCCAAGATCAGAGCAGAAATCAATGAAGAACTGCTCAGGCTTCAAAGATTGGAGGAAGAAGCTCTGCAAGCAGCTAATTTGGAGAATGTGTAAGGATTATCTCTGTAAAACTTATCTAATAAAATCACATCTCTGCCTTTTCACTTTGAAGAGCTTTTCCTCATTTCCTGTCTTTTTGCCTTCTGTTTGTGTTTGCTTATTTCATTTATTTTCTGCTATCTGAATGTACTGTACTCTTACTATTTTCCTATGCCAAGTCGCCCTGTGCTACGGCTTTGAAGCAAAGGCGCCCACGGAAGTTGCCATCCCCAGCCGACGGGTGGAACAATATGAGCCTGACACCAACGAAGAGAACATGAAGATTGACCTACACCTGGTTGACGAGAGGCGTGAGCAAGCTTACGTCCGAGCAGAGAACTACCGGCGTCAAGTAAAATCATACTATGACGCCAAGGTACGTTCCCGGGAATTTCAGGTGGGGGACTACGTCCTCCGCCGGAGGGAAGCAAGCCAGCCGACAGAGGGTGGCAAGCTAGCATTGAAGTATGAAGGGCCCTACATCGTCAGTGCCGTGGTCAAACCCGGCACCTACAAGCTTAAACACCCGAATGGGTCCAATGTACCACGAACATGGAATGTACACCATCTGGTGAAGTTTTATCAGTAATCCGAAGGAGGTGTAGACGGCGAAGCCCTCACCCCTTAACGGGTTACTGATTGAACGCCACCCTCGGCCTCGAGCCACTTATGAATAAAATCATGTTCTGATTTTTTCTCTGGAAATTCAAAGTATAACATTAGCAGGTGCCCTCGTCGGCCACCTTAGAGCGAAAGGCTCAGGTCTGGCCGACATGGCCCCTTGCATTTGCAGCCTACGAGCGACAAGCTCAGGCACTCCATTGTATTTTGTATCAGCGAAGGGCTCAGGCCTAGCTGAGAGAGCACATCGTCCTGGCCCCGTAAGCCTAGAAGTGAAACACTCAGGTATGGCCGACGATGTCCCCAGGACGAGGGGCCCGCAAACGGCCCACGTCTTGAAACGGGAAGCTCACCGCGTCGTCCACGCGCCAGAACGCAGGACGACAGGCCTGAAATCATGGCCGAGGTGACAAAATCCCAAAACTCAGGGATGGGCAACGACAGCCGTTGGAAACCGACCAAAAGTCTAGCCCGCGTCATAAATAGGCGACGGGACCCGCCCTGAGACCACGGACGTTATAAACGAAGTCCGAACCGGCCGAAGGACGAGCACACCCTTCGGCCGAAGCCTGAAAGAAGGATACCCCCCGAAACAAACAAAAAACATACAAGGGAAAAAGAGGGAAGCCGACGGCCGTACACACTTGCCGGCCTCGAGCAATGAAAAAATAAAATCCCCACAACTCAGGCCCAACTAGGCCAAGTACATATCAGTTGAACACAAGTGTAGTACCACTGACAGGCAACATGGACGACACGTCCACACACTACAAGGGAATAATCAAGGCCGATACACACGCCTATGAAACCCTAACCTCATCGGTTGGGTGACACGCGAGAGGTGACCTTCATCGGCCATAGTCCTTTGAGGCACCAACGCTTGGTATGAAACAAAGCATCGCAATCCTGAGGATGACCAGGACGAAGCGGGCACTCATCACACCCGCGAAAGGATCAAGCAATCAAGAAACAACCTCTACTTGCCACAGCATCTCGGATGGCCGACGCCGGCACTGGAACCAGGGCTGTTGGTCAAACGAAAGTTCTTTAGGGATTCGTTTAAGTGTTTCCCAAACACTTAGAAAAAAAATCCTGAGAAAAGAAAGGGTTCCTCAACAACGAACCATGGCTAGCCGACGAAGGTAGGACCATCTCCTTGGACAAGCCGTTCCTTATCCAGCACCCTCATCGGCCACAAGCAAAGAAGTAAATGCCTCACATTTATACTTAGAAGATTATCTAAGTACTCAAATGAAGGAACTCTAGCCGAAGCGGGTACCAGTATACTCCAAGGCCGTTATCTACCCACACCTCTGCATGTGTACTTAGAAAAATTCTAAGTTCAAAAAGCTCAAGGTTAAGGTGCCCTTATCGGCCACAACACAAAGGATGCAGGCCGACAACGACACTGGCTCAAACACTTGGGACATCTCCCAGAGCATTTGTCAAAAATGATGAATCCAAGGCCCGGACGGAGCGGACACCACGGTCAAGGCTGAAAAGGGAAGCACCCATAGGGATCCAAAACACTTAGGAAATTTTTTTTTTAAAAAAAAAATCCTAAGTGTTATGATAGCCAAGAACCACCGGCCAAGCCGACAAGGCCACCAGGCCACAAGGAAGCAACTGTAAGAACCCAAAAACACTTAGGAAATTTTTCGAAAGGATCCTAAGTGTTATGATACTACATCAACACGGTCAGGCCGACCAAGCCACCAGACCGGGAAGAAGGCATCCAAGTGAACCCAAAACACTTAGGAAATTTTCTGAAAAAATCCTAAGTGTTATGGTAGTAAAGCAACGACGAACAAGCCGACCAGGCCACCGGACAGGGTAGACTACCCCATGGACGTAGCGGGCACTCGCGAGGTGACCCAAGTTGTGACCTTGACACTTAGAAAAAATTTCAAAAACGAAATGACAAAAAGCAAACAAGCATACAAGGGATTCAAAGCCGAACAGGACGGCAAAAATTTTTTCATTGATAGTCAAGTTCATTACAATTGGGGGGCGCTACGGCCGTTACAACATTTGGCAAAAATAAAAATTAACTACAGAGTAGCCGATCAAGCCTCTGGGGCACCTCCATCTGCGGCTGGCTCTTCGGCCTCGTCGGCCCCCTCCTCGGCTTCAATCTCCTGGCCGGCGGCGGCTGCAGCACTTGTGGCGTCGTCCAAAAAATCAAACTCGGTGTAATCCGGCTCGCCAAGGCCGGAGCTTTCAATTGGGGACTCCCACTCCGACAACGGAAGCTTTGCCTGCTCCTCTGGATCCTTCATCAGCTTCGGCAGCTTCAGGTTCCGTCTAGCCCACCCAGACGTATAGTTCATGGCTTTCAAAGCACGAGAGAGCCGCCGACACATGAGCCTTTGCATCCGCTCCTGGCCAAGGTTATAATACACGGACATCTCTCGGCTGAAATACTCCTGGCCGGCGGGGGAGTTCATTCCCCAACTCTCAAGCCTGGCGGCCACCACCTCGTAGCACCAGGGGAGCCTCTCATCGGCCTTCCACCCCTCGGCCAGGAATTTCTCGACGGCCTCGTCAGCAGCCCTCACAACGGCGGCCTCGGCCTCCGCCTTCGCCTTGACGGCCTCCTCGCTCTTGCGTCGCTCGGCCTCCAGGGCCCTTTGGGACTCCTCGAGCTCCCTTTTGCTCTCCTCGAGCTTGGCCAGGGCATCGTCCCTGGCTGCGGCGACTTCATCGGCTCTGGCCTGCAACGCCCTGGCATCCTCCCGGAGCCGGTCCAGGCAAGCAACCGCCTCATCGGCCGAGGCGGCCTTCTGCTCCAGCTCCTTCAAGCGAGCTATCTCTCGGTATTGCCTCTTGTGGCTCTCCATTAGCATGAAGGCACTCTGCAGAAATAAGGGAAACAAAAGTCAGGCAAATGGTTTTACACAGACGACGAGAAAGACAACGCATAAGGAAGGTAACTTACTTGGACGAGGAGGTCCATGCCGCTCTCATAAATATTCACGTCCCCGAGCTTCCTCAAGTAAGCCCGATCCTTGGCCGGCATGGCCTGTGCCAGGACGTCGTGGCCAAGGACGACGTCATCGAAGACACCCCCGCCGACGGGGTATTCTACCATCTTCTGGTAGGTGGCACCGGCAATCTCTTTGCCGGCCCTCTTCGTCCGTGGCTCCTGGACGAGAGGTAGTGATGGAGCAGCATCGCCAGCAGCGGTAAGGTCCACGACAGGACCACTATCGTCCACGCTGGGGACAGCCAGAGTACCGGCCTCGGTAGCCGGAGAAGGGGAAGGAACCCTCTTCGTCTTCTTAGAGACGCTCAGGCCGGCCTCAGTTAACTTTTGCTGGCCGTCAGTAGTCGGCCTCTTCTTCTTTGATAGGGCAGGTTTTGGGGCCGCATCAGCAGTAGCCCCGCTCCCATCGGCCGCGGCGCGTCTGGCCGCCTCGGCCGCCTTGGCAGCCAACTCCTCGGCCGCTTTGGCCTTGGCAATAGCCATTATGGAACGACGGTCCATGGCAAAATCTACAAAGGAAAAACACAACAGATTAGTAAGGCAAAGGACAAAAACATAAAAACAGAAAGCCGAAGAAATAATTACCATCGGCCTCAGCAGGAATGCCCAAATCCGGGCCGTCGGCCTCTTCAAATGTGGTGGTCATCCTCGGCCAGAGTTGGAGGTCATCCTCCTTATCGCCATACAGATGGTATCTGAAGAAGCCGAGGGCGGTCATCTTGTATTCGGTAACGTAATCCTTCACGCTCCTCGGCCCCCCTTCCAGGAAAGCCTCCACCTGAGCGTCCAAGATAGAGCTCTTCGGCGGGTCATGAAGATTGAACCTCCCGGTATGGCCGAGAGAGGGGAACTCGGTGCCACTCTCACCCAGGGATACGAAAACAAACTTGCTCTTCCACCCATGAATGGACGAAGGCAAGTCCGTGAAGCTCCTCTTCTTCGGCAGTTGCTGAAGAGTAGCATAGGCCGCACAGTTCTTGTGGCTTCCTCGGCCGATCTGGTACAGATTCATGAAGAGGGCCGTTGTCGGCCTGTAGCCCAGCTCCTCACACCGGAGTAAAAAGCCCACCATCAAGGAATAACTGTTCGGCGTCAGCAAGGCCGGAGGAAGCCCCACCATGTCCAGATACTCAGTGATGAAAGGGTGAAGGGGGAACCTCAACCCCTTAGCAAAACTCATCGGGTATACTCCAAAGTATCCCGGTGGCGGAAGTAGAACATGGTCCGTCGGCCTGGGTGCCCTAACCCGCCCGAACGGCCCCACATACATCTGGGCAACAAGATAGTCGGCCGCACTGCTCTCCGGCTTGATCAGGAATATGTTGGTGAGGTCCAGATACGAGAGGCCCGGCCCATTCTTCAGCCTCCTCACCCTCTTCGGCTTAGCTGCTCCCTTCACGGCAGACACCGGCCTCGGGCACGGAATGACAGCAGAAGTGGACGCCCCGTCCACCACTCGGGACGCACCTACGTCCTCACCCTTTGAAGAGGAGGCGGACTCCTCGTCCTCGCCTTCCTCGTCCACCGGCTCTCCGGATTTGTAGGGACTTAAACGCTCTATCTCCTCTTCGAACTCCTCGAGCACCTCGTAGTCAAGCGACCTCGTGGAGGGCTGGTCGTCGTAGGGGTAGTAGTCTTCGTTCAAGCTCTTCATAACTACTACTACGGGCCTAAGGAGACTAACTTAAGATCTAAGGATGTTCAAACGCCTAACACTAGATCAACAACCTAGGAAGCAAAGTATGAAAAGTGAGGAAGATCGCGATGAACACTAACCTTGAACAACGAAGAACACGAAGAACAGGCTTGGGAGTTTATCTCTCTAGAAAATCGGCCAGCACTTCGACAAATTCAGAATGCAAATACGTTTTCTCGTCGAAGGGGGAGGGATATTTATAGAACCCCCCACCCAACGGTCACTACACGTGGCACCCCCCAATGGCCACACCAATGGCCACCAATGGGGGACCACCACGTCACCAACGGGCCAAACTCAATATCAACAGCCCACTGGCAAGACGGACTCTACGGCCTACACACGCTCACCGGCTTTACAAATGCCAGCAAGCGCCCACAATGTCCCACTTGCTCGCCAAGATCACAACTGCCAAACAATAAGGAGACGGCAACGGACAGGAACGTAACGGCCACAAGATCAAAGGACCCAAGAGCCCACAAGCCATCGGCTCCTCGTCATGACCTTTGATGATAACTCTCTACAAGCGATCTGCGCACAAGGGTTCTCCCACAGGGTTACCTTGGCCAGAAAATCGCCATGAGAGTTGGATTCAGGGGGACTACGGAGAGGCCGCTTCGGCCAGGGACTCAAGCAACTCCTTCACCCCTCACACTCCTCGGCCTGAAGCAGTGGGGGACTAGGGGACTACACCGGCCTCAGCAAAACAAAAAGGAAACACTACAAAAAAAACATGAATGTGACCACAAAGCATGGCCACATCGTCCATACAGCACAACGGAGCTTCATCGGCCAAAGGCCCATAACGTCATTAGCGACGGCCAACAAGCCACTAGAGGCAAGGACACTCATCGTCCAAAGCCAACAATTAATCTTGACGGGCCCTTCGGCCAAGAACACGAAGGCCAACCAGCAACGGCCAAAAGGAGTGCGCAAACACCCTCATCGGCCACCCAAAGGAAAGGACGCCATCGTCCTCAAAGCAAGGAATAACTTCAGTGGCCTCATCGGCCCAAACACAAACTTCAACCATCAACGCCCAAGCAAAACGTGCCTTTCAACGGCCACCGTTGAAAGAAGGACACTTATCGTCCAAAAACAAAGACATCAAGTAAACAACGGCCTCCCTGTCCACAACAAGGAACGGATAACGGCCAAGGGCACCAAAGCATAGGAATCTACTCTCCTTCACTTCGTCTACGTCTCAGCTTAGAGAGTGGGGGACTCCTGATGGAGTATATGGGTCTGAGCCCCCGGACCCACATACTCGGAAGAAAAGAAAGCACAAGGCACAGAGTGGCGCCCTCGTCGGCCAGGACGCCCCCGTCGGCCGAAAAGGGGCCAACTCGGATTATGGTCCTGAGTCCAAGGAACCCGGGTGCCCTCGTCGGCCGTGCCCTCGTCAGCCGTGCCCTTGTCGGCCACGCCCTCGTCGGCCACGAAGACCTCACAGAATCGGATTTTATACTTACTCATTTGTGTAGCCCATTAGTGGCTTTGTATTCGGCCCAGTAGCGGTCCAGTTGTAAATGGGCCTCCCAAGCCCAAGGCTTGGGAGCCCAACCCTAATTTTCTCTATAAATACTCCCCTTGGGAGTAGTTAGGGGTTACGAATTCATTCTATTGAAGCATATTACTGCACTTCTCTCTCTAGCTCTCACTTCTCTCTAGAGATATACTCTATCATTAATCTTTCTTTATGGTGAAGACACTTCTCTGGAAATAGTTAAAGGGTTTTGGCATCATCAAAAAGGGGGAAATTGTAAGGAATATTTGTATTTAGATTTTGATGATGCTAGTTTAATTAGGATTTTAGAGTACCCCTCTTTAGACTTAATGTATTAGAATTTTCATTTGTAAAGTTCTTAGTTTAATCGACTTGGCATAATGCCTTCAGAACAGAAGACCTTCTCAGCAGAAGGGCTCCAAGAGCAGAAGACCCTTCTAAGGCATTGTTGAAAAGAGGACCTTTGGTTCTCTGCTTCAGAACAGAAGACCTCAGGGTCTCTGATAGCCTTTACTCTGACAGAAACCCTCCTGGTTCTCTGTTGGATTTACTCTCAACAAAAGTGCTCCAGACCTCCTCTGATCAACTCTCAGTTAAAGACACCAGAAGGTCTGACACTTAGAAGAATTCCACAAAGCCGGGAAATCAACTGAAAGATTCCTTCAACGGCTAGGAGTATTGAACGGAAAAGCTACAGTGCACGCATTAAATGCTCATTTAATGCTCCCCATGCTCCGTAGAGTAATTGCAGATGATTGACCGCAATGTCGGGATTACTTTATCCCAAAATAGTAACCCGCCAACTTTACCGGGCTCTACTGGTCAAGTCAACTGCTCGCTCATTTAATGCAGTTGTCCTCCTTCTCCTCCAACGGGAAGACAACCTCAGTATAAAAGATACACTACGAAGAACAACCGGATAACTTTGCAATTTTTGCTAACCATTGCTACAACTCTGCATACAAGAAATTCAATCGCTTAAAAGCAAAAAGCCTCCTTGAGATTAACACTTCATCATCCTCTACAAGAGAAGGCAGAAGTTGGAAAAATACTTTTTCTAACTCAAGCAAAGTTCCAAGTGTTCTTCAACTCTTCAAGCTTATCACATACAAACTCTTTGTAACGAAGCTAGTTGGAGGAACCCCTGTTCTAAATAGAACCTCTTCTTTCACAAGAAGGACGTCCAAGTATCTGGAGCTGTGAAGTGGTGATACTTCTGGGAAGCTCAGTGAAAGGACCAGTCTTAGGGAAGCCGGAAGTGCATCCAAGGAGACATCTACACTTGAAGAAGACGTGGAGAGCTTCTTAAGTGATAGGGCTAAGGCATTGTAAACGGAAGTTTTTACAGCTTAGTGGAACAGTGGACTAGAGGAACAAGTTGTTCCTTGAACCACTATAAAAAGCCCTGGTGTCATTCTTACTGCTTTTCACTCATTGTTTTTACTTGAACTGTTTGACTCCAAAGACTTGGTATCTGTGTTCAGCAGAACTGGTCTTGTGAGTTAACAGAAGGCCTACTGCCTTTGCTTCTCTGAGGCTATTAACAAAACCCCCTACCAGAACCCCATCCGCTGCCAGTCTGTTCTGCCAACAGAACAAACTATCCTGTAAAATCTGGTACTTAGTTTAAAAAGCTAAAAACCAATACAGTCTATTCACCCCCCCCCCCTCTAGACTGTATCCAGTACAACCCGGACCAACAGTAATAATCATTCGTATTTTTTGAATGTAATGGTATATCAATTTATTTTTCATGTTAGATAGTATTCGAGTGTGTAAAATATAGTTTACAAATGTCATCGGGGGTCTAGGATGTGAACGGTAACAATCGGGGTCGGTTTAGGGCGAAAAATGTCGTTTTCGGCACCCTGTTGGCCTCAAATCGACGCCGGTCCAAAACAGAAGCTTTAGGCGGTGGAAAGGCAGGACAACCGGCGCCGGTTGGGCCATAACAGGCGCCGGTCTAGGCGATTTTTGCCCAGGTCGGTGTACGGCATATTTAAACGGGAAAAATCCCTTTTTCCCCAAAACGAAGCACAGCTCGACCCCCTCTCTACAAACTCGTTTCCAAACCCTACCTAGACTGATTAATGCTCAAACTAAGTCTATTATTCATCAAGAATCATCACTTGGTAAGATTTCACACCTCACATGAAGTACTTTTTCCATAGTTTGATCCATAGTTCTTGTTTTGGGATTTAACTAGGTTTGAGTGAATTTTGGGTTGATTCTAAGAAATTAATGGATTTTATGGATGATAGGAGTGTTGTAGAGTGGTTGTTTATCCTTGGTTTAACAAGTTTTAAATCTATTCTTGAATAACTAGCTATCCCAAAACTATGTCAAATTGATAAAAGAATTTGGGGAATTTTCTTAGTATGTATAGTTCTTGGTTGAGGATTTTTCTAGGGTTGATTGATTTAGGGTTGATTCTAGGAAAATTAATGGATTTTCTTAATAATAAGGTTGTTATGGAGTTGTTGTTCATCCTTGATTGAAAACCCTTGTGAAGTTTTAAGTATTTAGCTACCCCAAAATTATACCCAATTTAATAAAAGAATTTGGGGAGTATTTTAATGATTAGTGGTTGATTCTAAATAGATACATGGAGTCCTTGATATTATGAGAGAGAGTTAATAGATGATGAGTCTTGATTCATGAAATTCAATCGGATTCTTAGTTATCTAGCTGTAAGGAATAATTGTAATTAGATTTTGATGATGCTATATTAATTAGGACTTTAGAGTACCCCTTCTTTAGATTTCATGCATTAGAATTTTCCTTGTAAAGTTCTTTAGAATAGTCGACTGACAGAAGACCTCCAGACAGAAGCCCGTTTGGCCCTCTGATGATAGTTTCTTGACAGAAGTCCTCCTGACTCTCTGTTGGACTCCTCTATGACAGAAGCCCTTAGTCCTCTGTTGGCCTCTCTCTTTACAGAAGGACTGAAGACCCTCTGGTGACTGACATTTCAACAGAAGTGCTCGAGACCTTCTCTGAGAGACTTTCTGCTAAAGACACCAGAAGGCCTGACACTTGGAGAATTTTTATGATACTACTTCAACCGGTGAAACCAACGAAAGATTCCTTCAACGGCTAGAAGACTTCAATGGAAAAGCTACAGTGCGTGCATTAAATGTGCATTTAATGCCTCCCATACTCTGTAGAGTAAATGCAGATGATTGGCCGCAATGTCAGGATAGCTTTATCCCAAAATAGTAACCCGCCAACTCTGCTGGGTCCTACTGGTCAAGTCAACTAGTCGCGCATTTAATGCAGTTGTCCTCCCTCTCCTCCAACGAGAAGACACCCCCAGTATAAAAGATACACTACGAAGAACAACCGGATAACTTTGCTACAACAGTGCGTATACAAAAACATTAAAACACTCAAAAACGCAAAAGCCTCCTTGAGATTAAATCTTCACCATCTTCTACAAGAGAAGGCAGACGTTGGAAAGATTCTTACTTACAACACAAGCAAAGTTCCATTCGTTCTTCAACACTTCAAGCACTTCATCTACAAATCTTTTGTAACGAAGCAAGTTGGAGGAACCCCTGTTTCAACAGAAACTCTTCTTTCACAAGAAGGACGTCCAAGTACCTGGAGCAGTGAAGTGGTGATACTTCCGGGAAGCTCAGTGAAAGGACCAGTCTTAAAGGAAGCCAGGAAGTGCATCCCAGGAGACATCTACACTTGAAGAAGACGTGGAGAGCTTCTTAAGTGATAGGACTAAGGCGTTGTAAACGGACGTTTTTACAAGCTTAGTGGAACAGTGGATTAGAGGAACGAGTTGTTCCTTGAACCACTATAAAAATCCCTGGTGTCATTTACTTACTGCAATTATTTATCGTTTTTATTTGAACTGTTTAACTCCAAAGACTTGGTCTCTGTGCTTAGCAGAACGTATCTTGTGAGTTAACAGAAGGCCTACTGCATTTGCTTCTCTGAGGCTAATCTCACAGAATCCCCACCAGAACCCCATCCGCTGCCAGTCTGTTCTATCAACAGAACAGACTATTCTGTTAAATCTGGTAATTGACTTGAAAAAGTTAAAAACCAATACAGTCTATTCACCCCCCCTAGACTGTATCCAGTACAACCGGGATCAACAAGTGGTATCAGAGCCTCCTTGTTCTAATAATCTCTTAGGTTATTTACTGAACAAAGATCCACTTGTTTTCTGTTTGTCTCATTTTCTTTAATCTGATATAATGGATCACTCTCTTTCCAAGAATCTTATGTTCTCAGATCTTAAGTTTGATGACTGGAGGATCCAAATGAAGGCACATCTCTGTGCTCTGCATGATGAGATGTGGGAAGTACTTGACATTGGGCCATTCAAAAGCTTTAAGAAGGTCAACCCTGAGCATGCTATTGACAATACCAGACCTCGTATGATCAACAAGGCCAAATCTGAGTGGACTACTCAAGAAAGAAGAAAGTACAATCTGAACAATATTGCTAAAGACATTCTTTACAAGTCCATCGATGATAGATACTTCAACAGGATAAAGAAGTGCAAGACTGCCAAGGAAATCTGGGATACCCTTGAGCTCATTGGAGCTGGTGATGAGCAAGAAAAGGATAACAAGCTGACAATAGCCAACAAGAAGTTTGATGACTTCAAGCTTCTTCCTGGTGAAAGCATCTCCAAGATGTATGACAGACTCCTCACTCTTATTGGAGAAATCTCTGAGCTTGGCAAGGAACTTACCACCAAGGAGATCAACCTCAAGGTGTTGAGAGGATTGCCCTCAGCATGGAAGATGAAGGTGGTTGCTGTCCAAGCCAGCAAGGATGTGAAGACTTATCCTACTGATAAGCTCATTTCAGATCTCAAAGCTCATGAGTTTGAAATGATTGAAGAAAAGGAAGATGTACCAGAAGAAAGGACCACCACAGCCCTCACTGCCAGTACATCAAAGGTAAATGATTTTGACCCCTCGATACTTTTATCTGACGAATATATGGCTGCTTTTGCTAGGAGATTCAAGAAGTTTATGAAGAATCCCAAAGATGGAAGAAGTCCATCATCCAGCAGAAAGCCATTCCAGAAGGTCAAAGCAACAGAGAGCAGTGGAGAGCTTCTCTGTTACAATTGCAGACAGTCTGGACACTTCAAAGCAGATTGTCCACATCCAAGAGTGTCCAAGAGACAAAGGCATGATGGAGAAAAGAAGAAATATGATGACAATACCAGAAGGAGGAAAGCACTCGTCACAGAACAGCTCGAAAAAGACCCTCTATCTGAGACAGAATCCAGTTCTGACTCCGACTCTGATGAGGCCTTCTGTTGCCTTGATACTGAGGCAGAAGACCTATGCCTTATGGCTCATTCTGATGATGAGGAACTGTGTGCTGGAGCTATCTCAGAGCAAGAATGGTTTATTGATAGTGGATGCTCCAGGCACATGACAGGTGACAGAAGTTGCCTAACAGAGTTCCAGAAATGCAAAGGACCTAGAGTTACCTTTGGAGGTAATGACAAAGAAGGTCAATTAAAAGGAAGAGGGAAGTTGATCAAGAACCAGATAGTCATTGATGATGTCTCATATGTCAAAAGCCTGAAGTTCAACTTACTGAGTGCTAGCCAATTCTGTGACAAAGACTACACTGTTGAATTCACAAAGGACTTCTGCTATGTGAAGCATGAAACAACAAAGGAAGTGGTTCTTACAGCATCAAGGAAGAAGAACATCTGTGTGGTTGATTGGAAAACTGCAAAGGATGGAGTTTTCCTGATAGCCAAGGGAGATTCAAAACTATGCTGGGACTGGCACAAGAAGCTTAGTCATTTGAACTTCAAAACAATCAACAAACTAGCAAGAGAACACATTGTTGATGGACTGCCACACATAGTATACAAGAAAGAGACCCTCTGCAGTGCATGCTAGAAGGGAAAACAACAGAAGAACTCTTTCAAACCCATTGTTGGAGATCTTTCTACAAGTCCTTTAAATCTGATCCACATGGATTTATTTGGACCTGTTGAGACTCCAAGTGTTAGTGGAAAGAAGTACACCCTTGTCATGGTTGATGACTACTCCAGATATACATGGACTATCTTTTTGTCAAAGAAGAATGAAACTCTTCAGAAGTTGCCATCTCTGTTAAAGCAACTTCAGACTGAGAAGAATTTGAATGTTAAGACAATCAGGTCTGACAGAGGAACTGAGTTTGTCAACCAAGTCATAAAGGACTTCTGTGATCAAAATGGAACCTTTCATCAACTCTCTGCCGCCAGAACCCCTCAACAGAATAGCGTAGCAGAAAGGAGGAACAGAACACTGAAAGAAGCTGCAAGGACAATGATTGCACAATCTAGACTACCAATGAGATACTGGGCTGAAGCAATCAACACTGCATGCTATACCTAGAACAGAAGTATGATCAACAAGAATCACCAATGGAAAGGAGCATCTGAAAGTCTTTCAAGAACAAAGGAAGAAAACCTAACATCAGTTACTTTCATGTATTTGGATGCAAATGCTACATTCTTAACAATGGAAAGGAGCATCTGAAAGTCTTTCAAGAACAAAGCAGATGAAGAAGGAAACATTGTAAGGAATAAGGCTAGGCTGGTAGCTAAGGGTTACTCCTAAGAAGAAGGAATAGATTTTTCTTATAAGGCATGTTCTCTTGGAAAAATGATCATCAATCTTCTATGAAAAAAAATGCAACTGAATCACCTGCATTTTTAGAAAGTATTCAAAGAGATATTTGTGGACCGATAGCCCCACCATGTGGACAATTTTGATATTTTATGGCGTTGATTGATGCTTCAACATGTTGGTCACATGTCAGTCTGTTATCGACTAGAAATCTAGCATTTGCTAAACTCCTTGCTCAAATCATACGATTAAGAGCTCATTTTACGGATCATTCTATAAAGAGAATCCGACTTGACAATGCAGGAGAATTTACATCCCAATCATTTAACGACTATTGTATGTCGATTGAGATTGATGTGGAGCACCCTGTTGCTCATGTCCATACACAAAATGGTCTTGTTGAATCTTTGATTAAACGATTACAATTAATCGCTAGACCATTATTAATGAAATGTAATTTACCTTCATCAGCTTGGGGACATGCTATTTTACATGCAACAACTTTAGTTCAGCTTAGACCAACTGCATATCATAAATATTCTCCAATGCGATTAGTTACTAGACAAGAACCAAACTTAGCACACATTAAGATATTTGGTTGTGCTGTTTATGTTCCGATTGCTCCACCTCATCAGCGTACAAAATGGGTCCTCAAAGAAGGTTGAGAATTTATGTTGGATTTGAATCTCCCTCAATAATAAAATAACTTGAACCGATGACCGGTGATTTATTTACCACACGGTTTGCAGACTGTCATTTCAATGACACAGTGTTCCCGACCTTTGGAGGAGAGAATAATAAATTAGACTCAAGTACGAAAGAAATTACATGGAATGCAATAGGATTATCACATCTTGATATAAGAACAAATATATGTGAGCGAGAAGTTCAAAAGATAATTCATTTACAAAATGTTGCAAATCAGTTGCCGGATGCATTCACAGACACAAAGAAAGTGACAAAGTCACATATTTCTGCTATGAATGCCCCTGTCAGAATCGAAATCCCGACAGAGAATTCTGAAAAATCTCTTGCAAATGATTCTTCTATACGTAAAAAGTGTGACATGCCACTTGGATCAAAAGACATAAAACCAAGAAAAACTAAAAGGCAGGAATTAATCTGTGATGCCAAAGGTGTTCATCCTTCTGAACAAGAAAATGAACAATTTGAAAATACTGACATAGAAAATGATATTGACAAAATAAACATTTCAAATGATGATCCAACTTCCTTAAATGAGGAAGATATTCCAGATAATGATAGAAACGTTGATAATTATAAAATTTCAATAAATTATGTTTGTACTGGAATGCAATGGAATCGAAAAGATGTTGATATTAATGAGATATTTGTCTACGTCGTTGCCACAAATGTTATGAATGAAAACAATGACAATGAGCCAACATCAATAGAAGAATGTCGGAAACGACACGATTGGCCAAAATGGAATGAAGCTATTTAGGCTGAATTAAAATCACTTGAAAGACGTGATGTTTTTGGACCGATAGTTCCTACACCAAAAGGCATAAAACCAATGGGTTTTAAATGGGTATTTGTGCGTAAACGCAATGAGAGAAACGAAAACGTAAGACATAAAGTCCGATTTGTTGCCCAAGGATTTTCTCAAATGCCATGAATTGATTATGAAGAAACATATTCTCCGGTAGTTGATGCAATTACATTAAGGTTTCTCATTGGCATGTCTGTTTTTGAAAGGCTACAAATGCACCTAATGGATGTAGTAACTGCATATTTATACGGTTCACTCGATACAAACATTTATATGAAAGTTCCCGGAGGATTAAAATGCCTGAAGCTTACAGCTTGAAACCTCGAGACATGTTTTCCATTGAACTACAAAAGTCATTGTATGGGAGCACTGAGTGCTATGGAAACTACATTTCTCAGTGAAGAGTAATGTAGCTAATTATTAAAATGGGAGCGTTGGGAGCGCATTTTATCTGGTCTAGTATTATTAGCTAAATACATCAGCGCTCCAATAGCACTCAGAAATGGTCTTCACTGAGACGATTAAACCACATTCGTTCATTGGAGCGTTGAGTGCTATTGGAGCACTGATGTATTTAGCTAATAATACTAGACCAGATATTGCATTTTCTATAAATTTATTAGCTAGGTACAACTCATGTCCAACAAGGCATCATTGGAACGAGATCAAACACATATTCCGTTATTTCTGCGGTACACCTGATCTCGGTCTATTTTACCACAAAGATGCAAAAGCACATTTAATCAGATATGCAGATGTTGGATACTTATCAGATCCTCAAAAGGCAAAATCACAAACTGGACACGTAATTACTTATGGTAACACCACAATTTCATGGAGATCTATGAAGCAAACATTGACAGCTACATCATCGAATCATTCCGAGTTAATTGCACTTTATGAAATCGGAAGAGTGTGTGTGGCTGTGATCTGTGATTCAACACACCCAAAATGAATGCGGTATGAAGCCTATTACTTGTCATCCTACTTTGATCTATGAAGACAACACTGCGTGCATAGCTCAAATTAAAGAAGGTTACATCAAAGGTGACAGAACAAAACACATATCACCAAAATTCTTCTCTACTCATGATCTGGAGAAAGAAGAGTTGATCAACATTCAACAAATCCGATCCAGTGAAAATCCGGTTGATCTCTTCACCAAAACTTTACCCCCGAAGTTCATAGAACTTGTACAGAAAATCGGCATGCGCCGCCTTCAAAATTTAGCCTAAGTTCAGGGGGGAGTAATTGAATGCACTGAACTCTTTTTTCCTTCATCGGATTTTTATTCCACTGGGTTTTCCTGATAAGGTCTTTAACGAGACAATATATTCAAATACAACGACATTATAAGTCGTAATCCTTACCCCTTTAATTTCACACTAATTTTTCACAATAAGTTTTTAACATAATAAATACATATTCAATGATGAACATTCAATGGGAGTGTTATAAATTCCTGAGAAAAACATGTGTGAAATGTTCATCCTTGTCATTAGGACACCAAGCTACTCCAGATCCTTGTAATGAGTCTACTCATCTAATTCATATCCCTGTAATCATAATTAAACAGGTGGGTAAATCTAATATTACAAGCAAATTGTGTAGAATAATTCCTAGATGATTCAATTCTTTGTAAACTCAATTCAAAAAAAATCGGATATTAAAAAATAATTCAAAGGTTTTTAGCTACATACTCCATATATGTATATCATAAATTTAGTCTCTTCTTCATTTCGCAACAAAAACTAAGGAGTACCTTATTTGGTAAGAAGAGGGGAGACTCGGGTAACGACTTGCACCGGCGACCTCAGCGGCAGAGGGGCGGTGACCTGCGATCCACGAGAACGAGATAAATCCGACCGCCAGATGGCTGAGTATCTTTGCCGGCGAGGCATGAATGGATGATTGCTTCTGGCATCTCTGAGGGTACTTCTGTGAGTTTTAACCATCCCTTTACAATTACTCCTATTTATAAACTTTTAACTCCTGTTTTATTACTCGGTTAATATCCCTTCACACTCGCTTCTTGTTCGCTTCTTCCCTTCCCAGTTCCCGTGAGTGCGCGTGAACTGGCAATAATATCCTCACCCCACCGATTCTGAAAAGCATCAAGTTCCCATTCTGCGTGTGAATTGGGATGCTCTGATCGCACATATGCATGCTCTACCTATACATCCGCTGTTTTGTCTTCATTTTCTCTGCTTACTCGGTCTCTCTTTCTTCTAAACTTGTAATGGCCTTAGTTTTCTTTTGCCTGTAACTGCCAACACAGTTTCATTTCGGCTCTTCTAGATCAATTGCGCTCTACAATTACAGTCTTTGTTAAACTTCTGACCCGATTAGATCCTGTTCCGGAAAATTGGATGGTATTGGAATCAAGCCAGAGCCAATCGTGGGAGGAATAGGGGAGCTGCATATAGAAGTTCGAAACCTGGAAACAAATGACTGATAATTTGGCTCCTGAGAAGCGTCACAGCTTCACCCATAAAGGTACGCTCTCTCTTGCTCAGTGTGCATTTGTGATTATTGGTTCCCCATCTGCTGTCATTTTTAGGGTTTTGTTATTGATTATCATTTCAGAATGTCTTCGAATTTGGTGGATCAAGCTTTAATGTAGTGATGATTCATATCATATGACTATTTGCGTGTGTTATTATGGAGTTTGCAGCATGGTCTTGCTAATCATGCGAAGACTATTTGTTCATTCCAAACATAGGTAATGTTTCTATAGATTAGGAGAAAATTAACCTATTTTTCGTCTTTATGCATTGTTCTAACCTCAAAAGACTACATCGTTTGCTTTTTTTGGTAGAAAATTTGGCTTATGCTAAGCGTCTTCTTTGAGAAAGTAGTGAACTAGTGATCATGTTATTAGGATGTTTTTACTTGCACTGTTTTCAACCCCAGACTAGACCAGACTTAAATATACCAGACCGGTTCAGACCAGACCAGATCAGACCAGCAAATTTCAGTCCAAATAAAAAAATCCTTAATATACAAAAGTATTTGTTTGATTAATATATATTGAAAATTGAAATGAAATTTCCCTAAGTAGGATTAAAACCTTGTGTAAGTGCATTAGTTAGTATGTATTATTCCCAGTATAGGAGTCATATACCCCCATTTTACTTTTCATATGATTCTGAAATATAATATAACCCCAGCTCCACTGTTTCGTACAGTACTCACTTCACCAGCTTTAACCGTTGTCACTCTCCTCTCACTCATTCAACGCTTTTCTTTCCTCAGCTTTTATTTTTAGTTAGTTACTCTACTCCCTATTGTCTGCTACTTTACTATCCTCCATTAGATGTCTCTTAATTTTATCTACTTCGTATTAAATGTTTTCTGCTATTTTACTGTCCTCCATCAGATGTCTTTTCCTTTTATTTTGTATTTTATGAAGTATAATTCTCTTCTGGTCAGGGCCTACACGATAAACATTCACCATAAATTTGATGTTGTATCATTTGTTCTTAGTTTTCCCAGACTTCTTCATAGAAATTCATTGCTCCATACTTCCATAACCTGCACATTCACCTGCATCTGATTATTTGGTTGACTACCATAACAATTGTTTTTGTTATTGCAACTAATCGATACAAAATCACAAATTAAACTAATTAAAGAGTCATATCTCTAATTAATATACTTGATTATGCATATTTTCTATTTGTTTGTATGAAGGTATTTCATAGCTATTGATCTGTCATATAGGTTTACTTTAAAAGCTATCACCTGCTAAGGATGGCATCTTACGCTTTGGCAGTTTTGAAGTTGTTAAATGCCATCTTTTTGTTATAAATGTCACATTCACGGTCACATTCTAAGTTTTTTACGAATGAAATTGATCTGAAAATGCCACACCCATACCTATTTGCCTATTAGTTTTTTCCCAAATTGCCAACGTTATCAGCGCAAGAAACATAACAAATTGTCACTTTCATTTTCAATTTACAACTACTTCATTTTGCATGATAACTTCTTCATGTGCAAACTGCCTCATAATTGTCAGTTTTCTATATGCCATGTAGGTAATATTTTTAAAACTGCCACCTGTTTAGGATTTCAACTTACCCTTTGTAATTTTTGAAGCTCTTAAATGCCATCTTTTTATGATAAATGCCGCATTCACTGCCACATTATTCTAAATTGTTTACCTTTTAAATTGGTCCCAGTATGTCACGTTCGCACCCGTTTGCCTATTATATTGTTCCCAGTTTGTCAAAGTTGTCAATGGAAGAAACATGACAAACTGCCACTTTCAATATTCCCGTCATTACTTTTTAGAGAAAGATAACTTCTGTATGTAAAGACTGCTAAATAATTGTCATTTTGGAAACTGCTAAAGCTATCAACACAACAAGCATAACCATGTGTCATTTTTCAGACAACAAGCATACCATTTTTCATAGTCACACCTGCACATTGCGGTGTTTAGCTATTGCTGATTTATTCGTCATTTTTCTATATCATTCTATTAATTCGGTGGAAATTGAATTTCACCTCTGTCCTTAAGTTTTACCGCCATTGCCAAAAACTTCAAAAAGTTAATGTCGTAGATTGTCAACAACAAATCAAATTTTGCCAAGCAACAAAAAGTTGCAGAGCATAAACTGCTTTGTTTCTTTCAAGCTTTCAAAAGAGTGCATTTTGTTGCCGCTGAAAACTTCTAGTTTTCGCCTCTTCTCTCTACTTTGCAGACCTGGATATAGAATTCCATGATTTCCATCCCTTAATTTAGAAGAAACCGGGAGGTTTCTGTTTCAAGTCAAGTCTTTAAAAGGGCGTATTCGGAATTTTGTTGACTTTTTACTCCTATACGAATGCACGGAAACGTAGCACTCCTATTTTTTCACTTTCACCTAGTTTTACTTCTAGTTAGGTAATTTTCACTAATATATATGGCATTTTCGAAACATCCATCAATACTAAAAAGTTCCCGTATTATGAAGAAGTGTGTGTTTTTTGTATGGGAAAGATCGTATTTTCTACTGATATAAAGGCATATCCTTTTCGGAGAATTTCATGATTTCATATCATTGATTGGTAATTGTTTGCATATGAAGTGATTATTTTAGGGCAACCATTTTTAAGAATGACAAACTGGAGGAACCAATTTATGCTTCATTTAAATGTATTTTTTATGCTTGCTGGTGTTAATTTAAATGACATCTTACAGGTGATGATACAAGGCATGTAATCCTTCAGGATAGCGATAGTGGACAGACTTGGCCTTCTCCTATCATGGATCAAGGTCAGTTGAATGCTACAGACCTTGCATCTTCATCTACCCGTCGCTACTCCTGCCTTGTCGTCGGGAATTACTGCCATGATGTTCTGATCAAAGATAACAGCGTGATCGCAAAATCCATCGGGGGCGCCACCTCCTTTATCTCTTCTGTGCTCGATGGATTCAATGTCGCGTCATGTTATGTTTCCAAGGTGGGCCCTGATTTTGCTTATCCCGTTACCCACCGGCCTCTGGTTTCATCTTCTTCGCAAACGACTGTATTCCATGCCTATTTCTCATCTGAAATCACGCGCCAGGATCGGATTCTCAAGCGGGTTAGGGCATGCGAACCGATCTTTCCCTGTGATCTCCCTAGCTCAAAATTCGATTTCGGGTTGGCCGTCGGTGTTGGCGGGGAGATTTTACCCGAAACCCTCGAGCGGATGATCGATATCTGTAAGACAGTCCTTGTTGATATCCAAGCGCTGATTCGGATCTTTGACCCAGCAGACGGAACAGTGAACCACGTTGACCTGAACCAAACTGGGTTCTTTTATCTACTCCCTAGAATAGGATTTCTGAAGGCCTCATCAGATGAGGCACCGTTCTTGGATGTGGAGGAGGTGAGGAAACGGTGTTGTGTGGTGCTGACCAATGGCAATGAGGGCTGCATGGTGTTCACTAAGGATTCAGAGCTAAAGATTGCACCATTTCCTACAATTCAAGTTGATCCAACTGGAGCTGGGGATAGCTTTCTGGGTGGATTAGTAACCGGACTTACTCATGGGTTAACCATGCCCGATTCTGCATTATTGGGGAACTTGTTCGGGTCGCTGACTGTCGGGCAAATGGGACATTCTAAATTTGACCCTCGGCTGGTACAGGTTAGTATTGATACAGTTTGTCTCTGGATTCTGCTGGCTTGAATTAATGAGACCAGCCTGAGATCAAAATTGAAAATCAATTTCTGAAAAAAAAAATGCTTCAGAACTAACAAGTAACAAGTACTCTATGAATTGCCTGTGTTTGAAAAAGTATCTGATTTTTACATGTAGCACCCTCACTACTAAGTACTAACCCTGCATTAATCACAACAAAGTCTAAAAATGCAGTTTTTTTAGACCTTAGAGAATGATAGGACATTGGACTTTTAAGATGCACAAAATATTGAGTACGTTTTCTGGCTAAACCTATGTATTGCGTTTTTTTTAAAAAAATTGAGTTCCATCCATTGTTTGTAATTGCAGTGAGGCTTACGCAATATTGCATACGCAATAAGGCGTTGAGAGGCGTACGCAATAGGAGGTTAGGATGTAAGGGTATTATTTGGGCTCACTCGACCCAATTCTTAACTTTTATGCTTAGCATTTTCTGCATTTCAAACTTTTATGATTTGTTTTTCCAGCCATCAATCTAATAAACTTGAAATTTTAATATGTTAGGAATTTTGTTATGATAACAGTTCAGGAGTGTTTGCTATCTTGTGGTACTTTGAACATTTTACTTTGCTAGGAATATGGTCTCACTATAATTTGTCTTAATATGACATTTGATAACTTTGGGTGAGTAAATATTTTTTATTTTTTATTTTTATTGTGTTTATATGTATATGTGTGTGTGTATTACGCCTCAGCGCCTCATTGCGCAATGAGGCTTACACAATATGCAATTTAAAAAAAATGCCATGACTACGCAATACGCAATTTTGAACCTTGATTTCATCCTAAAAGTTTAATGTGATAAGAACAGTAGCATAAAGTTTTTTTTGTGAGTATATTTTATACTAGTATTCTGTATTATATTTGGCCGGTGTGAGATGATGAGATGAATTAAAAAGCCTGTAAAAAATGATGGCTCCTTGGACCATATTAATTTTAATTCATTTACTCTTTTGAATCGTAGCACATTAATTACTTGTTTGATCTTAAGAGGCCGTGATACCAATATACCATACGTGGCGAGATTGACACCAATAATCCCTACTTTTACACATTTTACAAAAATAATCTCTATTCATAAATTTCACAAAAACAATCCCTACTAATTAACTGTTCCACTAAAATAATTCGAGTGCCAATGGTGTTAACTTTTCCCTTATTTTTTAATTTTGAATATATCAAAGCAAAAGTATGTATAAAAATTAATAATATTATGTTTGAGTTTAATCTTTATCTACGATAAATTTAATTTATTATTTAATATTTTTTCATAAACAGTCTCTTTGTGCTTTAGTACAGGGGTAAGACTGCGTACATTCGACCCCCCTTACCCTACCATAGGTGGGAGCCTTTGCGGCACTGGGGTAATGGTGACGATGATTTAATATTTTTTCATAAAATATAATAGAAATATCTGTATTAAATATTCAATATTCTACATCATTTGTATTAATATTTAATGTAGTATTACTAAAACTACTTTGAAATCACTATTATAATGAATAACAAAAATGAATATAAATAAAATATGGATAAGGAATAAAAGGGAATAGAGAATTTGAAGAGTGTGTACGATGTAGTGTTCAAATATTTCTGTCGTGTTTTATGAAAAATATTGAATATTAAATTAAATTTTTAGTAGTAACAAGATTAAACTCAAATATAATATTGTTAATGTTTATATATATTTTCCCTTCAATATATTTAAAATAAAAAAATAATGGAAAACTTAACACCGTTAGCAGTTGATTTATTTTTGTGAACCAATTAACTAGTTGGGATTATTGTTATGAACTTTTTAAGTAGGGATTATTTTTGAAAAGTGTGTAAAAGTAGGGATTATTGGTGTCAATTTTGCCTTGACTTTGAAGTGAATATGATACACCGAGTCGCCCATAGTATATGTGAACTTGTAGTATTATACGGAGTATGACTGCAGGTTTAACACTTCCTACAATAAGGTTAAATTTATACTCTCTGAAATCACCATGATTTATTTATTCATTTTCTTATTTCCTCGACAGAGAGTGAAAGAAGAGGTGGATAAGAGGAGAGATGATCATTGTGATGGGCTGCAGTTTTTTAGAGCTCTTGATGCTGCAAGATCATCATCATCTCTTGCTGGAAGCTTTCTCCAGAAAAGTAAGAGGGAATTGCCAAACAACACTAGTGGAGCAAAGTGCAACGATCAATCTTTGCTTCCTTCCATCTGTGAAAAAGAAGAACCTCATTCAATCAGTTGAAAAACAAAACAATATATATTTTCCCTCCACGCCCCCTGTCTGAAATTAGTTGGTTTATAAATAAAGCTTATGGAGATCAGAATATATTTTTATCAAATTCTATATCATGGTTTCCTAATTATTATAGTTTAATTATGATGCGAAGTATAACATATTTATCGATGGCAAATATTCGTAGTTTGCTCAATAATTCTTTACACGGCATAAGAATAACTGAATAACACTGAAGTATCAGTAATGGTTTGTAAAAGTTTTTGTACCTCTAGCATAACTCTTGTCTCAATGTGATCTAGATCGAGAAAGTTGTCAAATAAGTTCATATCTATCTATATATTACTAAAAACGCAATAGTGCAGCAACCTTTGGGCGGGAAGACTTCGTCAATTTTTTGGGCGGCCAATCTATGTAAAAATGGTTTATAAATGAATAAATGTGCCACATGACTACAAGAAATTAATGGCACGAGTGATTTCAATGTAATTGCACACGGTTGAAGAGAAAATTTCAAACACAATTAACGAGACAATTGCTTATGATTATTATTATTACATTCAAAGAATAAAGACACCATATTTATAGCAAAAAAACGGCATGTTTTTTTTTTTGTCTTTTCGTATTCCAATGTAAATTTAATCTGTCAAGGATGTTTCTTAATTAGTGAGGCGGTTTAGTTTGCAGAACTAAAACTAAAAAATATACTTGATGACCGAGTGAGAATGCTGAAAATTTCGAAGCGCCGTTTGTGTTTTCCATGAACATTGTTGCATGGCCGCCTTGCATCATCTATTTATTGGTTGTATGACACCCTGCATTCGTACAAGGCCATGATTCATGATTGTCTCCCTCTCGGTGAATACACCTTGTGCGGTCATTGACTCCATCAGCCTAGCTTCCAAATGACCGAAGATTTAACTATCTCTGTTTGTAGATCAATCTAAGTATGAATGTGCAGGTACAAATGTACAATATCCTTATGCATAGCTAACTTAGCAGTCGCACGTACTTTGTTTTTAGATTATCATTAGATTGTCATTCATTAAATTTGTTTGATTAGTTTGATAAGTATACTTTATGTACTTTTCTTTTCCTTACTAGTACTTAGGGTTGGATTCGGTTCGGGCCACCCGGCCCGTGACCCGGCCCGGCCCGGTACTGTGCGGGCCCGGGACCGGCCCGGTCGGGTGGTCCGGGACCGGGTCTGGGCCCGAACCGGGGGGAAGGGGCGGGGCGGGCTCGGTTCAGCATTTTTGTGACCCGGCCCGGCCGGGTCGGGCCCGGGTCCGGTTCAATTTAAAAAAAAAAAAATTGGTTTGGGCTCCTACTAGCCGTTGGGGGTGGGGCTGGGGACAACCCAAACGGCTATATAGCCGTTGGGTGGGGTAAAGGGGGGGTTCGGGGGGTTGGGTGGTGGGGGGGTGGGGGGTGGGGGGTAAAAAAAACCTATAAATACTCCTAATCTTAAACATTTTTTCATCTCTTCTCCAATTCTTCCTATTCTTATCTCTCTACTCTCTAATTCTCTTATTCTCCAATATATTATATATCTACTCTCATATTCTCTTCTCCAAGAAGTTAAGATGGAAAATCAAAATGCCATTATACGGTATAATTTTGATAAGCAGAAGGACCCGAAGACCGGGATGTGGTACGCAATTTGCAAATGGTGCGAAAAAAAATGTATAATGGGGGCTTCAGGCGGATTCGGGATGGCAATCAAGCATATGAAGTCATGTGACAAAGCCAAAGGATCGGGAGGTGCAGGAAGTTCCGATTGATTACAATTTTCAAAATGTTTATCTCGTAAAGTTTGTTTTAATTTTCAAATGTAGTTCCTATTTCATTTCAAATAAATGCAATTGAAGTTTGTTTTTAATACTCGTATAAAACTATAAACTATAAAATATAAATTATAAAAAAAAAATTAACCGGCCCGGCCCGAACCGGACCCGACCCGTGACCCGGGCGGGTGGCCCGGCCCGAACCGGACCCGTCCAACCCGCGGGCCGGTCCCGGGCCCACTTTTCTTGAACCGGCGGCCCGACCGGGCCTAGACCCAGCCCGGGCCCGACCCGGCCCGAATCCATCACTACTAGTACTCCCAAACAATGAATGCGTAGATCAGCAAATTGTGCTCACGACATGTCCAAGTATCAAAAAAATATATGGCCTCACAACTTATCAACTTATGTTAAAATTTCAAATGACAAATGAGTTGAATGTTCAGACCATTATATTGTTTTATTCTTTTTATCTTACTTAAATTAAATCTTTTCAATTATTTCCGGCATGATATAGATTACAAAACCTTAAAATCACCAATGTGATTAAAAAAAATATGCTAGCCGCACCTTCTTGAAAATTGTGGCATTTTATAGGACAAAATCTTAACCAACTATAACCATGAATTTATCTCATACTTTTTCTATATAATTTAAGAGCAAATTTGGTTGATATATGTTGTGATAAATAAAAATAAATGGTTACCTCATTTTTAAATACATGAAACATGTCGAATTTTACACTTTTTCCGTGTTGTACTTTGACTATATTTAATTTTTTATTTCTTAAGAAATTTAATTTTTAAAAAATATTGTCAAAATTTTCTCCCTTTAAATCTTTAAAATCTGATTTTTTACTAATCAAGAATGAGATACATTAATAATTAAATTTGTACATTCACAGACGTGAAAATGAAAATATTACATTACAATTAACGAATAATGCAGCATATATTTTTAAAATGAAAAAGTTACATTACAATTTACAATAACTAACTAAGAATATAATGAAGTATATAGTACTTAAAAACACCGTCGAAGTGTACTTGATATGGTAAATTATACGGAGTATTACGTGAGTTGCCACAATTAACCATCAGCTCATATTAATCTAGCTTCTGACCGTGAGCAATCTGCTTAAACGAAATAAATGAGATGCAGATTTTTTATGACTTTTGAAATCTCCTAGACAGAAGTTAAATAGTTTATTCAAATGGTGCCAATTAAGAATAAATGCCTTAAACTACTCCCATGCAAAGCTAGAATATGGTGCGGGAAGGAGATTATTGGAGAGGTTTTACGCTTTTGAGTTAGAAGATTAAGTCTTTGAAAATTTGTTTTAAGGTAAATATAAAAGAAAATACGTGATACGATTTATTGACTTAAATAAATACTCTCACCACCCCGTGGGTAGAATCTCATGGGTAAATGACAAGATTATTTTAGGCACTTGATTATATCAAGTAATTTGGGTTAAAAAAGAGGAAATAAAAAATTTAGAACAAAATAAACATGTAAAGTGAAAGTAATTAAATGGAGATAAGTTGGGGGAAGGAAAATTATGAGAGTTGGCATGTAATGAGTAGAAAATAAAAATTTGAACAAATGTGCAATTAAATAGAGTGAAATTTTTCCTAAAATGGAATGAGAACTTTTAAATGTGACACTCAAATAAGAAAAATGAGAATCTTTTAACAAGTCATAAAGCGTAATTGTTATGTTAGTCAAGTTTGTCAAAAGAGATTAAGATGATGAGAAGTAGTCCGTTTGTCTCTCAAATTGGGATAAAATAGTGGTGTTGTTTAAAAATAGAATTATGTGATTGGTATTGAATTATAGATTTAGATGATGTGAAGTACTCTCGATGTCTCCATTAAAATGTATCATCTTAATCCAATCTAATAATTTCACATTCTCATTCAATTCCCACACCCCAAGTTTCGAGTCGAGGTAAATGATTTGATTTACAAAATTAAATTTATTATTATATACATTTTATTTATCTATGTTAAATGTAATGAGTCAAAAAAATACATTGATATATAAAATAAATCTTCCCGTGCATCACACGGGTACAATACTAGTATTATATTAAAACTCTCAATTAAGTTTTTGTACTCTTTTTTTTAAAAAAATAAAAAAATAGTGGAATATTCACTTTCTGTTTTTGCCCTGGAACACCTTACCTATTAATTAAAACAAGTACAAAGAACCCGCACGGATAGCTCAGTTGGTCGAGTGGTGCGAGATTTGGAACAATAAACCAAGATTCGAATCCCCGCAGCGACCGGGTGGAGGTCACAGAACCTGAAATAAGGCTAGGCCTCTGGTGCGCACAGGTGTATGGGCCTACTGCCATTCTGCTGACTGAGTCACCGTGACTAACCTCCCCACCATCATGTCGGGTCGGGTGGGGGGGCTCCTGGGGTGGGAGATTCCACCTTTTTTGGAACAATAAAACAAGTACAAAGTAGGGGGTCCCAATTCAGCATTTTAACCGGTCGCTAAACAGTAACTCTGCTAATGTGGAGGTTGCCCCAGCTCCCTGTACATAAGGATGGACTCGGGTCGGTCCGGTCCCGGTTTTGGGCCGAGCTTGTCCGGTTTCAAAAACAATTCCTTGGGTTCAGGTCCAAATTGCTTTTTCTGGGTTTGGCCCGATCCTAGACACGGTTCTCGTTTTTTTTTTTAGTTTTTGGCTGACCGAAGCCTAAAAAAATCCTGAGATAACCAAACCGGGACTGCCTTGTTGGGTCCCAAAACTGTAAACCGGGACCATGAACTTGCTCTAGGGCGGACAAGTTAGGTCTCAGGCTCGAAACTGCTCAAAACGGACCTGGTCTGGTCCCAAACAGTTCCAGACCCGGTTCTGGGCAGGACTGGGTCTACCCCTACCTGCACTCTTCACGAGTAATCAGGGGAGGACGATTCTTCTTCCTAGGAAATCGCTGTTTCTTATTATTAATTGCAGAACACCAACGGTAGAAACCGAAGCACAAAACATCTGTGATGGTGGTGGTGATTGAACCAGAAGACATCATTGATGGCAGTGGAGACTAAAAAAGAAGTCTTTGAGGATGATCAAACCAGGCTAACTAAAGAAGTCCTAACTAGAAATGGAAGTGATGGATGGCGATTGAAGCAGTGTTGATGGGAATCGAGCCCATGGTCTTCAAGTTGGAGTTCTTCAAAATTGTATCTGCAAAGGCCAAAGGAGGCTATTTGTAGCGCTGTGGTCGATCAATTCCTATAGAGGTTTACGGTGAAGAGAATACAAATTACAGCACCTCAGGCTCCACATCAGCAGTAATTGGGTAACCTATCGATGAATGGCTAGAAAGCTGAATTGGGTGTTTTTTGATAGTTCAAAGTTGGGAGAACTATCAAATAAGCCTTCTAACTTTCATTAAAAGTGCAAATAAGACTTTTTATTGGAGGCTTTGTCCTACTGTCTCCATTTGTGGCGGTTTCCAGTGGAAGATTTTGATGAAATTTTTTGAACATCTACTTCACTAAGTCTAGTTTACCCATACCGAATTTCAGCTAAAAATTCAATCGAGAAGGCAGTCGAATGATTTTCTGAAATATATTGCGCTGCCTAACTGCGCACTTATCTTCAAAAAATCATTTGACTGCCTTCCGGATTGAACTTTTATGTGAAATTTGGTATGAGTAAACTAGACTTAATGAAGAGTATGTTAAAATAATTTCATCAAAAAAATTCACCGGAAACCGCTCCAAATGGTGACGGCCGGACAGAGCCTCCTATAAAAGGGCTTATTTGCACTTTTTATGAAAGTTCAAGGGCTTATTTGATAGTTCTTCCTTCAAAGTTTAATTGAACAATTTTATAGTACAAGTTTTTAATGGACATTTTTAATATGCTACATGAGTCATTGAGTCTGTTTTCCATTTGACATTTTTCTCATCTAGATCGAACAATTACTCACTTATTTATTACTCATCCCATCCAATTTACACCTTTACATTTTCCTTTATGGAATGCTCCATTTAAATCATTACATGTCCTTTTTGGTGACTTTTGTACATCTAATTGTCCTAATTACGTTTCACCACCCATACACTTTTTACATTTACTTGGACATCATTAATTACCCTCAAAAGTGAAAGATATTTGTTCTTCTATTTATTGATCTCCTAAAATACTGTGGCAAAAGCAAACGTCAACATTAACCGGGTGGAGGAAAATCTTTCACTGTAGCTACTTTTTGTTATCATCTATGATATGTGGGATTATTTTTAAAAGGTTTGTGCAATGAGGGGTGTATGGTTTGATATTTTGCAAAGAAAAGAAAATAAATCAGAATAACATGCCATCAATTAGAGATCAAAGATGGGGTGCAAATGTGAGATTGTTTTCAAATTACGATTAGATGACATTATTTTAAGAAGACTAGTAAAAAGCAGGATTATTAGCTTCCCATTTTTCAACTACATCAAATAAGATAAATTTATGTTTAATGTTTACCTTCGTTTCTAGGCGCTGCTAACACTTATAAACGCTTCCATGGAGATGTCGTCTGTTGGCCACACATGTAACAATGAAGCTCACGATTAAGCCGAATGAAGGGGGAAGAGACGACTTTGACTGAGGCAGAAGCGACGGAGACCAAGTGGAGACAGAGAGCTATGAACGACGGAGAGCGGCGTTCGAAGCGGACGACACGGTCTGGCAACGAAGAAGACGAAGCGATGGAGGAACGATAGAGTAGGGGAGTAGATCCAACGGAAGAAGGAACGACGCACGTGGGTCTGGGATTGGTCACTTTTTTGTAAATTTCTAAAATGGTCATATTTTTGTCCATTCAAACTTTATGTAATATTTTTACCATTCTTTCTAAAATTTATGTAGAGTAGAGAGAAATGTGCAGAACCACAAATTAGCTGCTTTAATAAGAAAATGACAATTTTTTTCGTCCAACCAAAAAGGAGAATTATCAAAGTCCAATGGGATGGAGGGGTAATTTAATTACTTGTCATTGTCAAAGAGGGTGTTTGGCAATTGGTTGATAGCTTTTAGCCGATAGCTGATTGTAATGGCGGATAGAAGATAGGTGATTGTAGTGGCAGTTTTGACCAGCCTATTATATTAGCGGTTTGTCAAAAGGTGTTTGGTAAAATAACGGTTTATTGTTAGCTGATTACGAGTATAATGACATAAAAAAGACATGGATAAAATCAACATACGAAGTAACTATGAAGAAATATTACAGTAAAATTTCTAATTTACTTAGTTAGAGTAACTATTTCAAATTTTTACACCGTAGAATTTTTTAACAAATGTTCATTTCAAATATTTGTGTTGAGTGGAGAAACATTACATTTTTTTGAAAACATGGAGAAACATTACATTAAAACACAAATATATACAATTTTAAAGTATTTTCTGTACGGACTATTGCTTATTTTATTGATATAGATAAGTAAAATGAGTTAAGAAAAGACGAGATTTTTCAAATTTGTAACTAGTGATGTAACAATGTTTTGAATTACTAAACATTCAATATAAATCAATTTTTTAACAAAAAAAATTAACAATTAAAAGCAGTACACATCTAAATCGTCTTCATAGTAAAGGGACTATGGAGACGGTTTATGTGAACAAGGAAGAATATGGGGGTACTCTAAAGCATTTATAGGGTTAGATTAGACTTTTAAAATTAAAATTAAACGGATGAAGCTAAAACGCTACAAACATTAGCGTTTTCAATTTTGGTCGCTTGGGGTGCAAATGCTATTTTAAACAGCTCGTAACCAAACACTTAGGAGGCGTTTACTTCGCTGCTAAAGTCACAGTTGGGTTAATAAGACAGGTGAAGTAAACACGCAAGTTGCTTAAAACACTGCTTACTAACCGAAAGAGGTGCTTAAAGTGTCGCTTACTAAGCATACCACCCCCCATGTATTAATTAAGCGGCATTTTAAGTTTTTTCAGTTTCCGAATTTACCCTTACCTTAACCCTTTGCCCTTACCCTATTGCTACCCCACTACCCCCGCCCTACCCTACCTTACATCGACCCCACCCCGACCCCTACCTCGACCCAACCCCTTCCCTACCCTGACCCCCACCCTAACCCTCTGCCTCTACCTCGACCCCACCCCACCCCTACCCCGACCCTACCCTCCACCATCTGCCCTACCCCACCCTCACTCCTTACCTCGACCCCACCCCTTCCCTACCCCGACCCCACCCTAACCCTCTGCCCCTACCTCGACCCCACCCCCACCCCTACCCCGACCCTGCCCTCCACCACCTGCCCTACCCCACCCCCACCCTCACTCCTTACCCTACCCATTTATCCCCTACTACCTTTCCCTACCTTGACCCGACCCCACCCTTCCCTACCCCGACCCTAACCCCATGCCCCTACTTGGACCCCACCCCCTTCCCTACGCCGGCCCCCCACCCTACCCCCACTTGTAACCCTTACCTCGACCCTGCCTTTTTACCCCTACCACCTTCCCCCGCCTCGATCCCACCTCGACCCCACCCACTCCCATTACGCATACCCCGACCCCTACCCCTTTACCCCATATCACCTGTCCCTACCTCGACCCAACCCTACGAGTAGGGTGGGGTTGGTATGGGTGGGAGTAGGGGTGGAGGGTAAGGTCATGGTAAGGGTAGGGGTAGGGAATGGATGGGGGTTAAGGGTGTGGAATTGGGGGTTAGGGTGTGGGGTGGGGGTACAGGGCAGGGTAGGGGTTAGGGGTGTGGGTAAGCGACTAAGCGTACGAGGTGACCCCACATATTATATTATATATTTGTGTTCATAAATGTTTGTGTGTGTATATCTATAGGGTTATTTTGGACATTGTAATGTTAAACGGTGTTTTAAATCATTTGAAGTAAACATGAGCTTACAACACTGCTTATTTTATGCGCCGCTTATTAACGCGAGTCTTAATATGCACCGTTTACTAACCCGTGAAGTAAACGTGTCCTTAAATTGGTGGATTGGAACGGTCAAATGGCTAAGGTTGGTCAAAACATTAAAAAATTGGCTGAAAGATTGGTTACCAAACACCCCCAAAGTCCAATGACAGAGTGACAAAATTTGTTGGATAAAAGAAACTAAGGAGTATATTATTCTCTCTAATCCACCAATAATTTCGCAGCCACTCCACCACTCCCACCAAAGCCTCCCTTTCAAAAAAAAAAAGAAATGCCCTAACACCAATCACTTGTAAAAGTGTGCATTTAAAACTTTTTTTGTGGGTGGGGGGTGGGGGGATTGTGTATTTGATTTATCTACTTTTTGTTGCTAAATATTCCAATTTGTAGCTACTAAAGGAGAGGACTACCAGATTCCATAGAAGCTTCAACGTGTCACTGGGAATCAATGAAGTCATAATATCAAAAGGTACTCTATATGTGTATATGTATTTGATTCAGATATCATTAAAGACTTGTAGACTCAAAGCTCATAAGCTCATTTTTGTTTGCAGGCTGCATCAGCTTTTTCAAATGGTGAACGACAATGAGCTTCTTATCTTGCTGCTCAGGTATGTACAATGGTGGCCATCACATCAGGTGTCTTTATATCAGGAATTGCATGCTTGTGCTTAGCTTATAAAAGTACTGTACATTTTGACTATATCACAGGGCAGGACACAAAACAAGAAGGCTTTGGAGGCTGAAGAAAAGGCCAGTCAGAATATATTTGAAGCCAGGTGCTTTTTTTGTTTCCCTCCGCAAATCCAAACAAGTTATATTGAACACAGTTATATGTAATAATTGTTGCTGCAGAAATAAGAGCATAGAGAATGTGATTACCATTGACTTGCATGGGCAGCATGTTAAACAAGCAATGAAAGCTTCACCTTGTTTTTGGTGCATATGGACGCTGTAATTATCTTTGACCCTTAATGCTTGAACTGTTGTTAATAATACTATAGATCGATAATTAATCGACTCTTGCTTTTCCAGCTGTGCGGTCATTCAGGGTAATCACCTGATGCGGGGGGCAAGGCCTTTGGAAGTCTAAGCTCAAACTCGCGGTACAAAGCAAAAATACATTTTACGCTCGTGCCACATAAAATTAAAATATATACCTAGCCCAGTGTCCTAGCGATATAAAATTCTTCAATGCAAACTTTCTAAAATGTGGAAGGGGTGCGCTAGTCCCTGTTTGGTAGGCATTTTTTCTAGCCTATCATCCTTATGTGCCATATTTTTATGAGGCTCTAGCATTTATCATTGTGCTGTGGTTGAATTGGCTGATGGTTTAAAAAGTAGTGTCAATTTTTTCGCGCTTAATTGGATTTAATTAGTTTAGAATGGGAGCCATGACGTACCGGTTAAGGTGTTGCTGTGTGACCAAGAGGTCACATGTTTTAGTCTCGGGACTCGGGAGCGGCCCTTTTGTAAATTTTGACAGGGAATGCTTGCTCCTGATACACCTTGTGGGGATCCCTTTGTGCACTGGGCTTCCCTAATTTCTTTGGCTTCAATTACTTTAAATGGCACTTTAACCTTCCATGTGAGATAGTTTATTTGATATGATTTATTCAAAAAGTGATTTAGATAAATTAGTCTAGAGAATCCCATCAGATTTGTCCAATTTAGCAGGTTCAGCTGTTAAGACCTTTTACCAAATGGGCTCTAGGACACGTTTTTCTCTTCCTATTTTACTTAGTTACCCTATAAATCTTTTAACCTACACATTTTCTGCCTTGTCAGTTTTGTGGCTCTTATTATTAACTGCAATTGGCGCACAGGTGTTGAATCTATTAGATAATGAAGGGATTGCTCATCAAGCTTCACGGACAAACAAATTTAAGCTCCCTGGATACTCCCCGTGCGTATTCACAGGTACTGTTATTATTATATATACATATTCACACTTTTTTAAATATCCCATATGGATCTAGTGACAGAGTTAACAATGAAAGCAATTCTGGGATAATCTGTATAGTCACTATTTAATTGATTGATGCATCTGATGACTTGAGATTTTTCCTACTCCATCTATTGTTTGCTGCAATATGTAGTATAGAAAAACTAGGAGATAAGGTGGAAAAATATAAAAAAGAAATTGAAAAAAAAAAGCAAGGGTAATTGAGTATTTTTAGAGAGAAATTTTACCAAAAAGGGAAAAGGCAGGAAACAAAAAAAAAACTTTCTGAAAAGGAAAGTGTAGCAAAAGAAGAATACGGAGGGAGTATTAATTGATTGATGCGTCTGAAGACAAAGAGAGAATTGTGGGTTTGTTAGGTGTTGACATGGTTCTGGACGGGGAGAAGTTAGTTTTCAAGTCGGATCCTGCATTGTGGGCAAGTCATAGAACAAGTCTGAAGTCGTTGACAGCAGGTTATGCTCTTAGCTCATATTACCGTTTGCAAAAGCAAGGTTGATATTCTTAGGAGATATGAAAGGGAAAGAAATGCCTTTGAGTTTGAGAGGGTAAAAAGGACACTATTGGAGACAGAGAGAACTGTGGCTACGGGAGGGTGTTGTGAATACTCAGGTTTTTTCATAGCTCAATTCACCAACAGAAAAGATAGAGAATTGATTGAGGTTAAAATCGAATCAAGGGTGTTTGGTTAGAGAGGGAAGAGTTTGATGGAACTTTGTGCGCATGTTCGTAATGAAGTCTAGATTATGTACATAAAATTCCAGCTTAAGATTCAATCGGGAGGTTAGTTAAATAGGTTATTGAAAAATACTATGCCAAAATGTATATTAAAACGCAGTTCTTTTCAATAGTTTATTTAACCGGCTTCTCTATTGAGTTTGAAAAAGAAATTTTGTGCACATAATCTACACTTCATGTTCACAAAATTTCATCAAAAAATTTACTCGAAAGCACCTCAAATAGATATGTTCCGGCAATAGCTCCCATCAGAACTAGATCTTTTATGTGGCAAAGAATACTTCGGAGCTTCTTTGTTGAAGTCACTCAGCAATAAAAGAATACTAGTGTTAGACTGTTAGAAAATGATTTGAGAAATACGAGAAGTGTTTCAAATGGCTTTAAATTTTCTCAGTTTCACTTATAAATCAATCCTCATTTGTGGACGTTGCTAAGTCTCTATTAATGCATTTCAATATCCTTTAATTAAAAAAATAGTAAAAAGAGAAAGATAAAAAAGTCTGAAAGATGAAAAAAGAAGCTAAACTTCTTTCAAATATTTTTGTTTTTAATACTTATTTTCTTTTTATTTAAAAATTATCAAATTTCATTTCCATAACTTTTTGAAAGATAAAAACAAGAGGTATTACTGAGAATTTTTATACGCTTTCCAAAAAAAACTTTAGTACACTTTCTTAATAGAAGGGACCAGGACAAGAAGCAAACAAAAATCAGTATGCCCAAGTGTTTTATGGCTATTTTAAACATGAGGGCAATAATTTCTTTGATAACTCAACTAAAATCATGGTAATAATATATACATAGACATTCAACTAATCATTGTATTAAAAGCCACAATGAAAAAGAGGAAATTTCATAACAAGTTACATGCTGGCCGTCTGGCCAGCAGATTTAGGCTACGTTCACATTATTACTTCTCTTACTCTGCAAAATTTGGTTGGTTGACATTCCCGTTAATGATGTGCTGGAAAATCATCAGCCTGCAAATGCGGAGCCACTATCATGAACTTGTGAAGCACAAATCTTTACACACATAATATGGGGGTTTTGTCGGAAGTCAGAACTCCTTAAATTGAGAACACTCTTATTGTTGATTTTTGTTAATCAATGCCTAAAACATTTTTGTAATTATTTAAGATTAGTTGCAAAAATAAACTGTTTTAATTTAGAAGTTACAAAAATAACACCTTTCTAGTGACAGCTATTGATTGAAAATAAAAAGAAAGATTGAAGATAAAAGTTCCCATAATAAGGTGGTGTTCTCATAGTAGTGACCTTCCCCATTATGGCATTATGTGTGTGTGCAAGTGTGCAACTGTGTGCTCACCACAGTGTGTTACATAGGCCTCCATCTTTGATGTGCAGTCTTCATTCTTGTCATTCAACACATGTCTCCTATGAGTCTTATATTTTCAAAGCATT
Organism: Cuscuta europaea; assembly: GCA_945859875.1. Taxonomy (NCBI): domain Eukaryota; kingdom Viridiplantae; phylum Streptophyta; class Magnoliopsida; order Solanales; family Convolvulaceae; genus Cuscuta; species Cuscuta europaea. The sequence goes on from CAMAPE010000014.1 coordinate 1,297,820, forward strand.
TTGAACATCACCATTTATTCCCAAATGAAATGGCTGCTTTTAAAAATCTCAGTCAAGGTGCACCTGACCATTCAATAGCAACATAATGTATTACTGTGTGAACCGCAATTCTTTCTCACAAGAAAATTTTCTGCATATCACTTAAGAATTCTTTGTAAGTTGGAGAGAATTAAGAACCTCTGAAACAGGAATCTTACAAGATTGATGACTCCCTGAACTCCCAAGATCTTTGCTGCTGCTTGGCTTGTTGTTAATATGACGTTCCACTGTTTGATTCTGGGGTTAAAATGGGAAAGAAATAGGGAAGGAGAAAGAACATGAGGATTAACAAAGCTACTTCCATAATTCATTCATCAGTTAAATAATCAAATATATTGTATGATTGCTTATTTAGAAGAGCAACACAAGCTATACCGTGTTGGTTAATATAATACACAAGCTATACCGTGTCAGGTAATATACCCATTTATTAAAACTTGGAGTTCAATTTCATGCGAGAACCTCTTTTAAAATGTAGTTTAATATATTTACACGTCGCATAAATAGAACATGCAAAGTTAACGACATCGTATATCTATAATAATGATCATGACTGTAACATACTTATTCATGATTTTGGTTTATCTTGACAAAGCCTATTGAAGTGGGAAAAAATGATTCGGTGATTGCAATTCTTGTCATACACGCTGTTAGTCATTTTTAGCTATTGTAATGGTATTGAGCATATGCATTTAATGAGTTAAAATATACAATCAACTGAAAAACATTTTTGTTTCTTCCACAAGGGCACTCGAGGGGATAGTGGGGTAGGGTCAGGGGCGGAGCCAAGGGGGGGTCAGGGTGGTCAGCCGACCCCGCTGAAAGATTGAGAGTATAGAGCTCTGAAACATCTTCGATTTGATATATTATGGCCCCCGTAACTCATTACGAGTAAAAAGTTATGACTCCTGGAAAATCAGCACTATCTAAACGTAAAATCAGCAAAATTTGACCCAAAATATAGATTATTTTTCCAAATTTTAAAAATAAGGTATAATTCACTCAATACTTATGTGACACGACTCAAAAACAGAGCAAAAACAATCTATCTTATTTCTACGAGTGCCTATTTATCTAAACTGAAATTCAACTCAGACATTGTTTAAAAACGATCCACCGTTTTCATTCTATATATAGGTTGAGTTTCGACCCCCTGAACCGTTTTTCTGGCTCCGCCACTGGGCAGTGTGGCATGGACACGGAGCCATAAGTAAGAGGGTGGGGGGATATTTTACAATTATATGGTGGGTACGGTATGCGCTTTTTGTACAAAACGTGACATGAATAACCACATATATTACGGTTGGAGACTTACCAGCGGCAACGTAACTTGTGCCTGGTGAACACCAAGAAATTGTTGATATGGATCTACAAAATTTGGTATTTGTTGCTGGTTAGGATTAAGGGAGACAAGTGGGGTTAAAATGGAACCTGATGTGGGTAGTCTAGAAGGATCTGGTTTTACAGGAAATGGAAATGATGGTGGTGGAATAGGAAATCTTGGGGTGTTCATTTGTGCTGCCGTAGTTGGATTTGGAAGCATTGATGAACCGGGTAGATGTGTTGGTGGTGGTGGTACTGAATATGGAGGAACCATGGGAGGCCGACTCATGCCCATATCCATGCACATCCCCATCATGTTCATACCCATCTTTGTTTGCATATACTGCTGCATACTGGCGGGATACATCATTGGGACCATGCCACATCCCATAGACATCATCTGTAGAGAAAAGATGCATTTGCAGTTAAAAGAAATTATCTGTGCATATAATGATGAGCAAATTAATGAGGGATGACAAAAAGGATAAATTTGGCCTTCTTCAGTGAGAATAGTACATATTAAAAGTCTGTTTGCCTGTTTGGTAATAGTTACTCTCCGAGTCTAGTGAACTTTCTCAAAGGGAAAGTGTTTGGTAGGATATACTCCGTATTTGATTCAAATAAGTTATGGCTCTGTTCGGTAATCAGGGCTTATTTCATTGTCAAATAAAGAAAATAAGTAATTTTTGACTTACTTGAATGGCTGAAATAATTTTACCAATAGTTTGTCCTAGAAAATCAGTGAAGTCAGCTATTTTAGTCTAGTAACCATATTAATCAATCAGCCTGATTTTAGTCAACTAACCATTGCCAAACAGAGGCTAAATCAGGACACAAGATTACTCTGGTACTTTATTTTGGTATCATTACACTTTTCAGGACTAGAGGTGCTAATTTGGTTTTAGGTGATGGGAGCCACCTCCGCAAAACTGCCGAAAGCGAATATTAATGACTAAGCAGTTAAAAGAAGGTGTTAGCGGCATACTTGCACTTGCACTTGTAAGGATTTCAAGTACTCGATTGCATCATCCAACATTGAAGCTTTGTCTGACTGAAAAAAACAAAACAAAAAGTAACATGAAACGTGTATAAATATATGATCTTCTCATTCACTTTTATTTGTTCTAGTAGTTTTTCATGAAATTTAAGAGAAACTTTTCAAGGATAGTGATTATTGCAGAATAAGTAGGGGAAGACGATGAAAGAGAACAGTATTTACGTCATTTAGTTATGAAGTACAAAAGTTGCCAAAAATGAAAAATGGGTGAGGGGTGCCAAAAGTTGCTAAAACTCGCTAGGCGCTAGGCGGCCGTTAAGGGCACCTAGCGACTAAATGGCCGACTAGGCTGATTTTTTGGCCGATTAGGCCAATTAGTCCTCTATAGTTAGGGCCGACTAGGCCGATTAATCGGTCCTACTAGGCCGATTTTTAGAAAAGTGGGGGCAAGTACTAATAAACTTCCATATAAAAGTGGAACAAGCAACCGTGTGTGTGAGAGAGTTTGCGTTTGTATCAGCCTATTTCCATTTGTAAAAAATGGCAATTCCAAGCATAGACAAAAAAAAAATAACTACTTCGTATAAGTTTTCGGTGAATCAAAACCTTGTTGCAGCGTGGTATGAGTTCTTGCAAAGCCCTCATCTTTTCATTAATCCTATCACGCCGCCTCTGCACCTCAGCATGCATTGAAAAGTGAGTAGAAAGCACAGTAGATGGAAAACAAGAACAAAAACAACAAAACAGCTCACAAATGACACTGTACACATACCCTTTCTGAGAGATTATGGACCTGTGCAGCCCGAGATCTCTTTGTTGAGGGGCAACCACGCTTATCCTTCTTTGTATCAACAGATTCTAAGTCCATATCCTATAAGGTTTAAGAATTCCATTCACATGCAACAGAAAGGTACACACTGACTAAGTATAGTGGCAATTAAGTACCATTGGATCTTTTAAGTAAATGTTGCCGAGAAGAAAACTGTGTGAGTGAAGAAACAATTACTACAATAATGCTCAAGTCCAGAATCCCACACAAAAAATGGTAACCAATTCAACAGACAAAATTAATACAATAAGTAATTGAAATTTTTGCATCAGATGACAAAACACTTTCATAAGTTCGCACAAAAATGTTGCCCTTGGCTGCAATGTTGGAATAGACTTTGCCAATTTAACCATCATCATCATTACTCAGTGCCGCAAAGGCTCCCCTCCTATGGTGGGATAAGGGGGTCGGATGTACGCAGTCTTACCTTTGCACTAAACATAGTGAAAACCACGTTGGAAATTGCATGGACTGACAGCTGCTTCATAACATTTTGCTTTATTCCATCATATTCTCAAGCAAAAAAATAGTGAGTTTTTGGCTCCATTGCAAATGATGGAAAAACTTTGTCAATTTAACCATCATCATTATCATTACCCCACCTACGGTGGGGTAAGGGGGGCCAGATGTACGCAGTCTTACCCCGTACTAAAGCACAGAGACTGTTTCCGAATGACCCATAGTGAAAATCCCTTCAAAATTGGATGAACTGACGTTTCATAACAAAGAAGCGCAAACAGTTTAGTGAGTCCATTTACTTTATTCCATCATATTCCCAAGCAAAAAAATAGTGAGTTTTTGGCTCCAACTTAACCAATTCAATAAAATAAATCAGAGCTTGAGTAAAAAGCAACACAAAAACTAGAAGATTGAACTCATAAACCAAAAATCCAGAGCGCAACATGGGATTCAGTGTCATCAAGTTTACTCGGTCTACTCTCAAATTTTCAGCTTCAAAGATCATTACTCCTTCCCACAAAAAGAGTCTCATTTCTAAATTTGCTTTTGTGTTAAAAAAGAATCATGACTAGACAAACTGTGTCCAATGAAAATGACTATTTGGCAAGAATAAGGTTACAAATAATTGTGATGTGCTGATTCCAATCAACCTATAAGATGCCAGAAATATAAGTGGGTGCAATTAAGTTCACATGCAGTTTCAGACAAAATATCCAAGTTCTATGGCTGTGTCCATTTCAGCGCTAACTAAGGTACGGAGGCTCCAATTTAGATTGAAGCCAAAGCGTGGAGACAGAGATTGTGATGCGTACATTTCAAAAGCTTTACTCCTGCCGTCCATATTACTTGTCCCCAACTGTTTATGAAGCTTGACTTAGCACAAAGCTAGTCTCTTTATATTAAAATATACGGAGTAAATTTTATTTTACCATTAACACATACTCCCCCGTCCCTAAATTTACTTCCAACTTTCCCTTTTCGTCCGTCCCAAAAAGAACTTCACTTTTCCTTTTTGGCAAAGAATTTGTGATTCACAGCATTTCTTTCTCCTCTACACAACTCTTTATCGCACAATTCCCACTTTCTTAATCACCGTGTCAATTTAATTTGGAAGAACATTTAGGGACGGAGGGAGTACATTTAAAAAAAATAAACAAACAGTTGAATTGAATAAAAAAATCCGATTTAAATATGAAAAATATTTAGTACTACGGTATTAATACAGGGACAGACAAGCCATGTGAAATGAGAGCATTAATTACTGTAGCAATTCTTGCGAATTTTACCGTTACCAGTAAAAATTACTTTTTGGGACAAATTTACACACGTGGCGGAACCGCAGTTTACTAACATTCCACGCGGGGAACGGTTAAAACAAAGTGATGCGCCAGAATTAAGAGACTGGTTAATTACCTCACTGTGGCCCTCCGTCTCGTCCGCTTCTCTTCCCTTACGCTTCCGGTCATCTACCGCTGCGTTTTGGGGCGGCTCCGCGCTGCCGCTGGCTCCTGAATCTCCGGGAGATGACGTTACCGTTTGCTCGCACGATACCTTTTCATCCCTTTTACCTCTTGGCGACGAGCCGGTGTCCACCGTGCCGCTTAACTTCCCGCCAGACACCGGCGTCACACTTTCTGCTACGTGTGGGGTCTCGCTCGAGTCCACGATCGTCGATTCTATTGGCGCCTTGCTCGAACTCAACGGCACCGGTTCGATCCTCCCTCTATGCAGTCGCGAGAAGTGGCTGAAGTTTTGGACGCGTGGCGCACCTCGAGCCTCAGGAGGTTTAGCCAGAGGTACACGTGGCGTCTGCGTTGGCGGCTGATGAATCCGAGCCTGACGGATCTCGGCTGCAGGCGAGCGGATTTCGCGTGTCGGGACGGAGGACACGGGAGGAGCAAACGTCGTAGCTGCAGGTGGATAAAGGAGATCAGAGCAGTAGAGATCACGGTCGTCAAAGGAGGGCTCATCGAGAGGGTAGTCAAGCCAAGATGCCATCTCATCCTCCTCCATGAACAGATGCTGGTTCGCCGCCGACGTTTCTTCTCCCGGCAGTCGAATCTGTCTGCCCACGGGCTGCTCAGCGGGAATTGCCGCGTCGCTGGAGAAGATTGGTTTATGATAGGATCTCTGGTTTTGAGTATGCATAACAACTTGACCGTTCTGCCATAGAAGCTCCATGATGTTCTCTTCATCCCTGTATTTAAAATCAAATTAAACACCAACCTCCGTTCTCCAATTAACTTCCACCGCAACTCACATGGATAGAGAGCATAAAACTTACATTGCAGGCTTCTTATTATGTCTGGTCGAACCAGAAGAAGTGGCGGTGGGAGGCAGATTGAATTCATCATCCACGTCGAAATCCGGAAGGCGGTGATCCATCGCGCGTCTCTGCAAGTTAATTTCTTCTAAAAAAGCAGAATTAAGTCAGCGAAATACACTTCCTTTCTATGATGTGATAGTTTGAACTTATCAACTGTAGCAAGCTAGCAATGATTCAGCGCTGGTAATTTTTGGGAAGTTTCTCCAAATTCACCTGTCTGTAAGCAACGTACTATACCCTAGTGGGAAGAACAGATTTGTGGGTCTCGATATTTTCAGATTTTATAATTATTTTGGTCTGGGGAGTTTGATTGCCTCGTTTCTGCGTATATAACCTAAATCGATAACCACCACGGATATTGTATTCTATTCTGACTCCCGTGTATTTTGCAGGTTCACAGAGTAAAAATTCTCACTAGACCCGAATATAACAAACAGCCAAAGAACTGCGCAAAGTTGAAATCTTGAAGTTAAACTTTGAGCGTTTGGAGGTAGAGGTGGTGACATTGTAGCATAATAAGACTCACCATGATGTTACTTGTAGTCTACCTAGGACATCGAAGGTGTTTATTACTAGTAGTAAAATGTTCAGAAAATGCTAGGGGTAGACAATTTTGTACACAAAATACAACCGTCTGACACTGACACAAGTTTGCAAATCAATCTATATATGTGTAGTGTTTGTGTGCACAGATGATATTTTCGTGTTGCACAGACAATTATTTGTCTGTGTGCACAGACGATGTTTACCACACAGATAATAGTTGTGCGTCTCACAAACAATAGTTGTTTGTACTGTGTGATCAACTTTAGTTGTCTGTGTGATCAATTTTAATTGTTTGGGTGAACAAAAAAAATAATTGTCTATACATCCAAATGAATGATGTAGTTGTATGTGTAATCAATTTACATGTAATTTGAAAAAAATAGAAAAATAATAAAAATAGATGAAATAAGATGAATAAGCTGATTTTGTGCAAACAATGAAAAAATTTGATATAAAAAGGTAGAGAAAAAGAGGATGAAAGAATGAAAGGAGGATGAAGAAGATAAGATGATCATCTTTTTTTGAGAATTTTAGAAGAGATTGGGTAGAGGAAAGAAAGAAGGGAGAGAGAAGGGAGAGAGAGAACCGAGAGAGAAGAGGGAAGGGAGAAATGAGATTTTTTTTGCTTTTATACCATGAACAACTTGTGTACATGGTGTGTACATTAAGCATTTTTCTAAAATGTTTTCGATTAGGGAAATTCTTGTTGTATACACGTCAAATCCATACACGCTTTATATACATTGTCTATGAGAGTATTTTTTCTGTACGTAAATACATTGTCCATAATTTGTCTATGGACAGTGTATTCATAGACAAAAAAAGTCTAATTTTAGTCTGATACTAGAGAAGTGAATTTGGACGTGTACAAATAGTTATTGTGTTTAGATTCATCTAATTTTAGTCTGATACTAGAGAAGTGAATCCAAACACTTTTAAATTGATGAGATTATATCACATTAGATTTGGGAGATCAGACAATAAAATATACATAAAGTAGACCTCTATTAAACCATAAAATTAAACTTTAAGTCCATTGAGAACATGATTAGTGTTTATAGTTTGGCCTTCATCTTAAGCTCATGAGGAAAGAAAAGAAATAAGAGAGGAGAGTATAGAGGAGGAATCACTATGGTATAAAAGAAGACAAGAATAACCAACTCAATTTTATATGACTCGATCAATTTCAATTATACTTGAGATCACTATTATCACTCACTATGGTAGTGGGGTGTTACCCCTATAAAAGTGAATAAACTAATTAAATTTTAGTTAAATCCATTTCTATCGCATTCTTATAAACACTACATTTCCTTAATTATTTGGGTATACATACAATTCCTCAAAAATATTGCATAAATTTCAAAAAGGTATGAAATTGTGTTTGTGAATAGAGTCTGTGCGAAGAACGATTACCGTCATGTTTTCAAAATAGGACTAAAACACTTTCAAAATTTCAAAATAGGACTGTCATGTTTTTTATTCCCAAAATGAGACTAATTACTGTCGTGTTTAGAAAATACTGTCATGTTTGAAGTCTGGTACTCCCAAAAAATGACAGTAATTAGTCATAATTTGGGAATAAAAACATGTCAGTCCTATTTTGGAATTTTCAAACCGTTTTAGTCCTATTTCGGGTAATATCTCTTAAAATTATTGGCAAGTGAACACAAAGAATCAAAGATAATGTAATGGAACAGAAATGAGTAGATGGTTTGAACCGGATCCCACATATCACCATTGTTACTTTACTTCATTTTCGGTCAATATCAAAGGAGTTGGATTCACCTCTGCGTGTCACCAGAAATATTGCCGGGAAAACAATACACCCTCCCTACCATAATTATCTTCATTCTTTCCATTTCGGTCTGTTACAAATTTATCCTTTCTTTTCCTTTTTGGAAAAGAATTCGTGGTTCACAATCATTCTTACACATTCTTACACATTTCTCTCTCATCTGCATAACTCTCCACCACACAATTCTCACTATCTTAATATGTGTGCCAAGTCAAAACCGAAGTTTTTATTGGGACGGAGGGAGTAAATAACAGAAGATGTTGTCGTAAATAGTGTTTGTATTGTTCTAAATTTTGGAAAAAAAATCGTGTGTGTGAAAAAATTAAACTGAAAAATTAGTATGAAAATATTTGTAAATCTAAGGTTTTTTTCCGTGGAAAATCAGACTTTACTAACAAGAAATGAGTATAGACATTCAACAAATATGAGTATAGACATTGTTTGTATATATAAAGACAACTAATATCTATATACAAACATTCATTTGCATGCAACTCACATTGGTTTGCCTATTTTTTCCAGAAACATCACTTTTTAGGTGCACGAAACTAATAAACATCGCACATACATTTTTTGTATGTATACAGATAACTAATGTCTGACTTATACATCTTTTCTTCGTGTGTAACATTTTTCGTTTGTGTACACAGACGATTAATGTCTATGCACGACCAGCAAATCGATGTGACTGACATGCAAACCAATATATATATATATATATATATATATATATATATATATATATAGATCAGACATTTTTGTTTGTAACGCAATTTTACAAAATGTTACTCCGTATTAGTTTTGCAATTTCATTTTCATTACAGACAGATTATATCGATATTTAGTATGACATGGATAATTTTTGTAGAGAAAATTTTTTTGACAAGTGTCATCTTTGCTTTTGTGGCGACTAATTTTCTTTTTTTTTAATTCCGGTATACATACAAAAATAAAGGTGAAGATGATGATGGAAGATAATGATGGATATGAAGTATGAATAGAAGGGGGAAAAAATAAAAAGAGAAGAAAAGAAAAAAGAGGGAGTGTTCATAGAGATGTCAATGGGGCGAGTCGGAGACCATTATGCATATAACTAGGGGTGGGCACGGGTCAGGACAGTTCGAGATTAGGGTTATCCCAATCCCAACCCAATTAGTAATCACGGTACGGGACAAGACTATCTAGTATTGTCCCATTCATATCAGGATCAAGATGATTCGGAATGTCCCAAACTAACAAAAGGATATTGTACAAAAAATCATCATTTCTAATTAAAATATATTTGCATTTCTAAAATATCATGCACTAAAATATTAACATTTTAAAAGTCAACCGATGTTCATCACAAGCTATGTATTTTCACTCTAGTAGGAAAATGAGCTATTACGACGCTTCATGTAGACTTGCTTGGGTGCAAAAAAGCGTCAGAAGTACTTTCACCGACGCTTTTACAAGCGCTTGCTTTGCTTGTGTCGCTAGACCTTCTCGCGATGCTAATCCTTGGTGTCGGTATAACACTCCAAAAGCGTCGCTAAACGTGAGATGATTTTCAATAACCTATTACGAGACCAAATTTGCAAGTGATCAAAGTTACGGGACTAATAATGAAAATGACTAAACATATTACCAGACGAAAATTGCAATTTCCAATAAAATTTTCAATACATAAAGATATAAGTGAATTGTGTTGACCTCTGTAACTTTCATTTTATCTCCCCAAAAGGTCTACATGCATTGGCAGCTTCTTTCAGAGAATGAGATGCTGATCGAAACAACATGCAAGCAATAATAAGTATAAAATCCCAATTCATAACATATAACTACTAATAATAAGTCATGGATAATAAGAATGTCATTGAATGTCATTGGTTATTATGATTCTATATCATGATTCAAATCTTCTCCACCCTTAAATTTCTTTAATTCCCCTACCGGTTAAACACAGCCACTGGATCGATACATAAAATTATTGCAATGATTAATAAAGCAACTAAAAAATAACATCAATTGCATGCCCACATATTTGATCTATTACACCACAATTTCCATAACAAAATTTGCACTACCACATATTTGATCAAGACAATTATAAAAGCACAATTTTCCACCAAAATACAAATTATATTCTTTTATTACCTTTTTATCTCTAAATTGTTTTGGGGTTTAGGCGTATATAGTTTGGTGTTTAGGATTTTAGAGTTTATTTAGTATTTAACATTTATGATTTAGTCGTGGCTGGCAGCTGCCGGCTACTGGCGAGCAGTACTGCGGTGGTGCCTTGAATTCCATAATGTATTTTCTTGTATTATATTAATTATAAAAATAATAAAGGTTGTAATGAAGGGTAAACTGTTCACAAACTAACCTTTTCATTTTTATTGAAGAAGTGACTTTTATTATACTTCGTATTATTCTAATGATTGTTGGAAATGATTGTACGTACACTTGATCACTTGCTCATTTATCACCCACTCGATTGTTATTATTACTACTATTATTACTTTTATTATTTTTATTACTATTATTATTCTTATTGTTATTAACTTTACCATCTTTCCTTTTTGGGACGTTCCAAAAAAACTTTGCCACTTTCCCTTTTAATCAATTATTTTGTGGTTTCTGTTATTTCTCTCTCCTCTGCACAAACTTTAACCATACAGTTTTTACTTTATTATTCTTCGTGTCGGTCAACTTTGACAAAGTTTTAATTAAGGGACGGAGATAGTATTATATACTAGTATCATACCATCATTCTATAATAGTTTCTTTCTCGCCATCATAGTTCGGATCCAGCGTCTCTGCCTTGGTTAAGCAGCCAAGGAGGGTGCCTGGCTGTTTCCTCCATCAGATCAAAAATGAAGGGTTGAAGATTAAGGAGCTCATTTTTTGCACGAATCTCGAAGCCTAATTTTTAATCTTGCCGTCCATTTAAGTAAGCCACTCTGCCTTATGGCATAGGATCTCAATCCTCTTAGTTCGTAACACTATGAAAATTGTAGAACTCTTATAGTTACTGTTCTATTTCTATGTTGCTTACGTATTAAATAAAAATGGTTGTAATTATATTTAATATTCTGCACAGCTCCCACATGAAATAGGTACTAGCCCTGAGTCCCCCAAAATTCATAACACATATGGTACAAATTTGGTATAACAGATGCTTAAAAAGATGCATAACAAAAAAGAGAAGATACTTCAGTTTTATCTTTTTCCAGTACCGTATAAGAGATGTACACGAGTACATCACTAAAGGGAATAAAAATAAATAAATACTCCGAATTATATAAATGGAAAAATGGGAGAACAACGCTTTAGAGAAAGAGAGTGAAGTGGAGGGATGATCTTTTTTTTTACCTTTTATCTTCTTTACCTTTGTATGTTCTTAATTTGTTACTTTATTTTTATCTTGTCTTTCTTATGTTCTTTTATCTTTTTATATTTTATCTTTTTATGTTATTCTCATCTAATATTTAATTTATCTATCCAATTTTGTTAGCCAACTTCAAAATATTTTGGAAATAAGGGTCAGGTATACCGTATATGTTGTAGTAGTTTTAAAACTTGAATTAACTTTCTAGTGACTAACGAGAATAAGAAAAATAGTTTACATTGCACATACTGACATACATATGATTAAAAGTACAAGTAGTCAAGTAGATGTCATGCTTTATCAACATAATAATAGACATCTGATATTTTGTCACAAAAACAATAACCAAAATTGGAAATTATATTTTATATAATTATATTTTAGAATTTTAATTTGGCATTCAAATTATATAGAAACCAATCAAATGGATTGCCTTGAACTAGTAGATTCAAATATGCAACAAGACGTATTTTGACTTTTGAGTCAACAAAACCAACATTTGATATTATGTCCCAACAGAGCAATCGCATAATATTTGGAAATTGTAATCAAGAGAATAGTATTAGAACTTGAATTTATCTTCTAATGACTTACAAAGCCATTCAACATATAAAACTCATATTAAAGTGTACATATGTATCTGTGAGTTTATAGTGAAAGATTGATGGCATTTATGACGAGAGAAGAACAAACAAACGTTGATTTTCATTATAATGGAGCCTGGAGAGAAGAAACAATAATTGTGCATCCTCAGACTGAAAACACACTATCCAATTACACCCCTCTAGCTATTTGAATTAAACAAAAAAATGGAAGACAAAAATTACATTACCAAGAAGAATACAACTTGCTAACACCCTCAATGCTCATTCACACTAATGTACACAACCAATCAGATGAAATCTAACTCCTCACACACCACCAATCAATTTATGGCGTCGCCAAAGCGATCAAATCTAACTTTGGGTGCCATCTATGGGGGTGCCTGTTCTTGCTTGTGATATCCGGTTTGCATAGATTGTTACCAATCTCAGTTGTGTACTATTCAGGCCTTCCAAGTATGGCAAAAACAATTTCCCCAGCATGATGTATATGTCAACTAAACAGAAAACCACAGTCTGCCAAAAAAGTAAAAGCACATAAATAATAATGAGAAGTCTCTAAGAGGACATGATGCACAAAGGATATAGGATGGAAATAATGGCCTAAATAATACTTAAGACTTGTCATGGACAAAAATATGACTAAGCCTTGGAGCATAAAGAGACTAAATTAGGAACGAATAGACTACAATACCAACGGTATGAATTCCCAAAATTAAACTCTTTCTCCTCCCTACACAAACCGTTTGTCTCCCCCCCTTCTCCAACCTTATCTATTTCGCTCCATCGTCAAACGCCATCTCTGTTGCATCCAAACACAAAGTCCATCACTGGAAATTTGCCTCTATTAAACAAAGTCGTCTTCTTTCACAGGCCACAGCTTCGACTTTCTTCAAATCGGCTTCATCTCACGACTTCTCCAGATCCAGCAATAAACCTTTCATCGCTGTCTGCTTCATCAATCATGCTTGAAATCATGGTTGTCATTCTTCGCTACTGTCCCTCTAAGTTGTCTTTTTTTTTGTTGACGTGATGACTAGGAAGGAGCATATATGAGAGGACCACAAGCATCATCAGTACAGGTGATCTGCCAAGTGGTGGAGGCGAGTAAACGACAGCTACTCTTTGAATGGGAGGCAGAGAGGGTTACAGGGGTGGGATGGATAGCACCTAGGGTTATAGAGGTGTGGTGGGCGTCTACGGTTAAGGACAGGAGGGAAGCGGGCAGGGTTTCATCTCCTTCGTTGATTTTTTACTTCTAGAGTTGCGACCGTTGTTACGGATGATGTCACTGGTCAGGCGGCTGTGCCACTGACCAAGACGGCAGTAGCCGTGATCAGGAATAGGGGTGGCAGTGATCAAGATGGCGATATCACGGCTGGAGGCTTCATTGTTACTGGCAGGAGGCTGCTAATGTGTAGCAGATAAATAAAAATCAACGGGGTGAACCGTTGCCCAGATAATCAACGATAAAAATACCGTTGCCCAAAGCCAAAAGGCTAAACTCTAACTTTATTCCAAGATAATCAGAATGAACCCTAGCAAGGGGTATAAATAGCTTCTACAAGAAACCCTAATCAAGCCCAAATTACTTAAACCCTAATTAAGCCCAATTTAACTTAACTAACCACTACTAATAATAGGCCCAACTAAAACATAATGATAAATTTTATAAATAAATAAAACTATAATCCCTAGCCCAGAACCGGCCCACGGAAGTGAGCCCAATCCCGTTCCCGCCCCAGATTCTTCTTGCTCTCTATCAATCCATCCCCCTTCAAATAACCTTGTCCTCAAGGTTGTAATTTCGCAGATCGATGACTGAAATTTCCAACCATGGAATAGACTGGAAAATATCCTTCATCGCCTTCCAGAACCTTTTCCCGACCAGTTATTTCACAGTACTCATGTTGCTGGAGGTCCAACTCCTCATCCTCCTCAGCTATCATTACCCGCAACTGCTTAAAGGGGCAGTCATGCCCTAGTGTAAATGGTTTCTTACACCTAAAGCATAATCCTTTCGCCCGCAATTCTGCAAACTCTTTCGGCGGAAGTCGAGTGAACTGTGAGCGTGTCGTGGGCTGCCCGGACAGCCCTGACTTTGTCCCCGGAGGCTGCCCAATGTCTTTAGGAAAGCTGCCATTCGATCCTCTTAAGCTGCCACCACCTATGGTCGTGCTTTTACTGCCAGTTGGGCGCAAAAAACTGCTCGAATGCAAGTTTGTGTCGAAGGGTTGACTTTCCCAGTCTCCCTCTTGAAGGGACAAGTTGTGCTCAATATCTTTGGCCAACTCCATTGCAATCTCCAGACTGTTTGGCCGCAGCAATCGTAAGGATCCCCGAATCGGTCCCTTCAGCCCGTTCATGAAATACCCCAAATAGTGATCATCGGACAGTCCAGGAACTTGACTGGCCAACTGCACAAAAAGGTTATTGTATTCTTCTATGGTTCCCAACTGTTTGGCCCCGGACAGCCGTTCAAATCGGTTGCCCTTGAACCGTGAATCAAAACGGGCCACCAGTGCATCTGTGAATTCCTCCCAAGTCAGGCCCGGTTTCCGTTCCCTCAACCAGGTCAACCAGTACAGGGCAGCCCCTTCCATGGCTACAGTAGCTGCTGCCACTTTGCTTCCAGGTAGGGTTTGATGAAGTTCAAACTGCTGCTCAGCTCTGGCCACCCATCCGATGGGATCTGCGCCATCAAACGCATGCAACAAGGTCGGAGTTGTGACGGGCGGCAACCCTTCGCCGCTGGTTGGAGTTGTGGTGCGCGGCAACCCTTCGCCGCTGGGCGCGGTCGCTGCTGTGCTTCCGACGGCCGCCGTGGATGTTTCCGGCGACACTGGCGGCACAAGGGCATGCGTCAGCGCTGCCAGGGAGGCGACGATCTCCGCCAGCTTTGCACCGTGGTCTTCGAGCGTCTGGTTCATGCGCTTCTGCTCGAGTGCCATCCGGGTTTGCTCAGCCCCCAGTCGGGCCACTTCCTCTCCCATTCGGTTCTGCTCGATTTCCATCTCTGTCAAGCGTTCATTCTGAGTTCTGGTCATCTTGGCGGGACGGGATCCGGCAGGTCGGACCAATTAATGTGTAGCAGATAAATAAAAATCAACGGGGTGAACCGTTGCCCAGATAATCAACGATAAAAATACCGTTGCCCAAAGCCAAAAGGCTAAACTCTAACTTTATTCCAAGATAATCAGAATGAACCCTAGCAAGGGGTATAAATAGCTTCTACAAGAAACCTTAATCAAGCCCAAATTACTTAAACCCTAATTAAGCCCAATTTAACTTAACTAACCACTACTAATAATAGGCCCAACTAAAACATAATGATAAATTTTATAAATAAATAAAACTATAATCCCTAGCCCAGAACCGGCCCACGGAAGTGAGCCCAATCCCGTTCCCGCCCCAGATTCTTCTTGCTCTCTATCAGCTGCTGTGTCATTGGTTGCATTGGAAAAAATGTACGCAGTACTCAGTAAGTAACTACTAGCAGGAGGGTCACCAATGGGTCATCGATGTCACGTCACGGGGCGGTGGGTCGACGAAAAATAGATCACTGGACAGAGCAAGAGTAACTGAACGGCAGTCATTGGGGCACCATGGTCACCAGTGGTGATTGGTCAGTGGTCACTGGGACACTGGAGTTTGTAAACTAATCTTATAAATGTCATCTTAGTCACTTTTTTGAAATTTTTTAAAACTAATCTTATTTGCACGTAGATTTTTCTTGAGCACTCCCGTCCAACAACACATTGCCAAATTTCTTGAATTAACTATCCCAATAAAGTTTGCCAATTCTATTTATGTGATTATGTTATGTATCTCTCTTCTGCACAATTCTGCAAGTCAAACTTGATTAAGTTTTGTGGGTTGGATGGAGTATTACTTATATCAAAACCCCACATGAACACAAGGACAGTTGCACTAACCAAGGACAGCACTAAGAATAAACTCTCTAATTAAAAAATGTACTATATCTGATAGAGATACGACTATTCTTAATAAGAAGGATAGATACTTTAGTCAAGTCTATTCTAGAAGAAATAAATAGACTAGTCGGTTAATAGTTGTTTTCTGTTATTAGCTATTAACTACTTTCGGTTGTGCTAGGAGGTTATAAATTGAACAAGTCTGGGATTGGTGAGACAGGCTGTTAGACAGTTGAGCTGGGGCGGGGAAGATTAGAGAATCGTTTTCTCTTCTCTTTGGGACTCGTTATACTGGTTTACCACCATTAATGAAGTTGGAGATTGTTTCTTAAGCTAGATTTCATACTGTTTTACTATTACATTACCTGCGATAATTCTATCAGTGGTATCAGAGAACGTCGAACAATGTGGATGGTCTGTACTCGTCCGAAAATGGAGATGTGAATGAACGACGTTGAGAGAATGGTGAAGAGACTGGATGAAAATATGATGGCGATGCAGACATCATTCGCAAATACGGAGAACGGGCTTCAAAGTCACTCGAGAAGTCAATCTCACCACTCAAACACTTCGCATTGCACATCACATCGCAGACATGCGAAAGGTTCTCATAGTTCGGAAGGTTCAGACGATCATTCCGGATATTCCTCATCGCATCACGATCGCGATCATCGCAGGTCACAGAAATCATCATACCGGACGAAAGATCGATTTACCTATTTTTATTGGGGATGATGCTTTCGGGTGGCTGGTTAGAATGGAGAAATCATCCAGAAGACAAGTGTGTGGATTACAAGATAAAAGGGGGATTACTATACTACAAAGGTAAACCGTTGTTACCTAAGGGATCCAGCAGAATACTCACCATCCTGAAGAAATATCATGACTCAACAGTAGGGGGACATTCAGGTTATTTTGGAACCATGAAGAGGATCTCAAGCTTATTTTTTTGGTCTGGCATGAGATCTGACATTAAGGATTACATCCAAGGTTGTGAGGTTTGCCAGAGAAATAAATATCAGGTCCTAAAACCTGCCGGCTTGTTACACCCTTTACCCATACCTGACCATATATGGACTGACATCAGTATGGACTTTATATAGGTGGGCTATCTAAATCCCAGGGTAAAGATACTGTGAAGGGTAAAAATACTGTGCTGGTGGTAGTTGATAGATTGACTAAATTTGCACATTTCCTGCCCCTATCCCACCCTTTTAATGCTAAGGGAGTTGCTGAGCTATTCATCCAAGAAGTTGTAAAGATACATGGGTTTCCTAAGTCAATTGTAAGTGACAGGATGGTATCTTTCTAAGTTCTTTCTAGTCAGAACTGTTTAAATTGGCAGGCACTCAACTAAAGTACAGCACTGCATACCATCCCCAGAGTGATGGGCAGACATAGTCAACAGGTATTTGGAAACATATTTGAGGTGTCTGACTGGCACGAAACCTAAACAGTGGGTGAAATGGTTACCCTGGGCAGAATTTTGGTACAACACCAACTACCACATTTCCCTAAAAAATACTCCGTATAAAGCATTGTTTGGACAAGAACCACCTACCATAATCAATAGGAGATGTAAGCTTAACTGCAGTGGCTGAAGTATCTAGATTAACAGCTGAAAGAAATGAGATTAAAAGAGCTGAAGGAAAACCTGGCTAAAGCTCAGAATATAATGAAACAGCAAGCTGACAAGCATAGAAGAGGAGTGGATTTGGAAGTTGGGGACAGAGTATTTTTGAAGGTACAACCTTATAAAATGAATAGCTTGGCTAAAAGAGTCAATCAGAAGCTAAGTCCCAGATTCTATGGTCCATATGAGATTATAGAAAAGTTAAACCATGTGGCTTTTAAACTCCAATTACCAGTGGATAGTAAAATACACCCTGTATTTCACATCTCTACTGAAAAAGGTGTTGAAACCTACAACTACCTATCAAGATCTTCCTAAGTGTCTCACAGAAGAATGTAAATTGCAAGTGATACCAGAGGAAGTGGGAGATGTCAGAATTAATCATGAAGGGAAAAGGAACTCCTGGCGCACAGGAGAAACTGTCCTGATTTTGAAGATTCATGGGAGACTGAACAAGTGATCCAAGATCAATTCCCAGATTTCAAACTTGAGGACAAGTTGGATTTTCAGAGGGGGAGTATTGATACGGATACAACTATTCTTAATAAGAAGGATAGATACTTTGGTCAAGTCTATTCTAGAAGACATAAATAGACTAGTTGGGTTAATAGTTGTTTTCTGTAATTAGCTATTAACTATTTTCGGTTGTGCTAGGAGGTTACAAATAGAATAAGTCTGGGATTAGTGAGACAGCGAAGATTAGAGAATTGTTTTCTCTTCTCTTTGGGACTCGTTGTACTGGTTTACCACCATTAATGATGTTGAAGATTGTTTCTTGAGCTAGATTTCATACTGTTTTACTATTACATGCCTGTGATAGTTCTATCAATATCACGATAGTAAACAAAATTGTTTTTGCCAAAAAGTTCATCATCACCTCAATCCACATTTATGTTGGGTTCAGGGTATGAGTCTTGTCCTCCTTTCAATGACAAATTGGTTAACACTAAATAGATTCAAATTCCAAAATTGACATTATCAGATGTTTCCCCACTTCGCATGGAAAAATATCAGGAGGCAACGATGAGTTTAAAATCCTATAGTTCAAGATATTTATGCTTTGACCCACTAACTTTTTGAATTGAAAAGTGAGCTTGCCTCTAGACCACTTTATTAGAATAATCAATTAATGAAAAATGAATTAGAAGTCACCTTGCGAACATCAGCACTTTGATTTCCAAACGCATCAAACAAGGCAGGCAAAAAAGATGGCAACTGAGACATTAGCTCATCCTGTGAGAGCCGGCCAACAAGCTGCAGTAAGAAGGCATTAAGAACACAAATAACCAACCAAGCAGTAAGCAAAAATTGGTTTGAGCTTATGCGTTTCTTATGATGTAATCTATGTAAAGCTATTGTTCATAATTCCACTGGATTAACAGGGGATACTAATACATTGATCCATATATTTTATACTAGTATTATCAGGGCACGAGGGAAATAACAACCTTTGTAAGACAGTTTATACATGTTACTAGAGTCTTTTCATCTTCAGTAACTAGAGCAGGAACAACAACCTGTCATTACAAAAAAAGTTAAAAAACAAGGCAGAACTAAAAAAAGAACAATCGCACGAAGGAAAAATAAGGAACCTTGGCAATCAAAGATTCAAAATGGAGGCTAATTAGAAATTACTTACGCTTAAACATCTGAATGGGTCATATTGCGACAACACTATTGTCAGGCAATGTTCTGCTTCATTCGCTACCTGAACCAGGAATTGGTTGACATCAATAGAAATATATAAACTGATACAATTTCACATCAGACGTGAGAGCCATAAAACTTTACTTTGGGGACTGCATCCTTGGTGATATGAACTAATTTTTCAATTACAATCTCAATAGAATCCTCCATAGCAGCTTTCTGAGATAAGCAAACAGATTGAGAAACTAGTAAAGCAGTCCATTTTCTCCAAAGAACAAGAAATAATTCCTATTGAATGGAAAAAACAGACCTGATTCTTCAACATTTCAACAATCACCGATAGAGCATGTTCACGCATGGATGATTCAGAATCACTTAAAACCTCAAGTATAGCTGTTAAAATCTGGTTAAAGAACTGCACCAACAAAGGATAACATGTTATTTACTCATATTCATATCCAAATACATATTTTTAACTGCTTTGTCAAAAGAAACATTTTAAACTAGATCTCTACAACATACGTCTCCTTAAATGTCAATCTTAAAATATAAATCAATATTTGATATAATGGTACATGCAGTTAACCCATCAGATTTGATTTTTATGGCAGTGATACCTTATTCCAAATTGATTGATCATTGCCGACGGAAACATCAACCAGCTGTTCCAGTGCAGCACACTTCTTTTCAATGGAACTTCCATCATTGCCACTGCAAATCTACCAAATATAGAGAAATGAAAGGTAATATTTCACGAGGTTCTACTGATTAGAAGGAAAAAGTACTTATCAAGCAACAAGAAGAAATAACATATATTGATTACAGCCTGTAGTAGGATGATAGATATTGACTTCATAAAACTCACCATGTGAAGAATCTGAGGGATGCTAGGTCCAGTTTCGGGAGCTGAACTAATCTGCAGTGTTGCTGCCATTGGATAACACAGTGATGAATCAAGTGAAGGCCCTCTATCAGTGCCAATGTCTGAATCAATTATCCGATTTATGTCTAAGCGAGTGGAGGTGGATTCCATGGTAGAACTAATTTCATCTGTTTCTGGCTGTTTAGTAAATGTTCCAGTTTCGTTTGTGACATTTGTCCCATATTTGGAAATCATGGCTTTAGTAGGAATAGTGGGGTTGGAACTAGTCTCCATACTGAGATAATTATCTTGAGTATCATCAGATAAAGGGAGACCGGTAGAGCCCGTGGTATAGGCTGAATCTTGAAGAGAGTTCCATCTTCTGCCCCCATCACTATCAATTGAACCACCAGAATACCTTCCAAATAAATTACTCTTCTTGGAAGATCCAATATATCCCTCTTCTGAAGATGTTCCAATAATATCAGATGGATCGTATGAAGTCTTGGAACGCTGCCTCTCTTTCTTGTTCTGGAGAAAATTCATCAAATCAACTTCAATGCGAGGAGTATATTGCTTAAGCGCTCTTCGCAAGGAATTTTGTTCCTCAACTGATAAACTAAGAATAAAATTCAGAACAGCTGTTGGATCGAAATGCGTGTAAACAGAAACAATGCAAGTTATAGAGGCTTCCTTTAGTTTTACGTTCTTATCATGGACCAGTGGTGTCAACTTGGCAAACCATAACTTGAGGATGCCAATGTTAAAAGAGCCTTCCGAACTCGAATGATGATTATTGAAAGAACCAATGGCAAATTCGATAACTGCCAATTTTGCCTTCGGAGAACGCTGTTCATCCAGAGAACGAAGCAACGCTGGTAAAAGTGTATCTATAACATAAGTTTTTCCAACTATATCCAAAGTAGTAGAGCAGGACTGCCTGACTAGTTCCTTTGGATCAATTAAGCGTGAAAAAACATGGGGCAAGATCCTCTCTATGTAACTTTCAAATGGTTTTTTGCAAGAAGGAATAAGCTCTGCAAGTGTTGAGAGTGCAGCCTGGGCAACTTTATGATGGGGATCATCAAGGTGCTGGTAAAACAACTTCATCACCTTCTCGAAACTCTGAATGATTTCTTGAATACCTCTAGGCCCTTGTTGTAACAAAGAACGAACATAGTTGAAAGCAGAAACTCTGGCATTCCAATCAGAAGTTGAACTAAGCCCACCACTTAGAGCATCACTAAGAGAAGATGGCCCCTCCACATAACCAGACATATCACCAAGGGGAATTTGGCTATCATCAAAACTCCTCCTGCTAGCAGACATCCGTCCTGCTGAACTTTTTCTCGATAAAGGCCTTTGGAAGTGAGGAACAGAGTTACTGTGTGAATCCCTAAAATTAGTTTCTCTATACTGCACATCTAAATATTGTCGGTCAGCATGTGGGTTTATGTGTCTCCTAGGCTCCCGAACATCAATACTCTCTTCAGCAAAGCCTCTTTCATATTGTTTTTCAGATATTCGTCTTGTTGGGTAAGATGAATGCATAGAGATGGGTTCATTTCCAAAGTTACCAAGATATGATAATTTAGTAGAATCTTTAGATGTTTTTATCTGCTTTATTATGTCAGACAAACCCAATCCGCCATTGTGGGTATTACCTTTAGAGGTACTCAATGGAGTATCTACCAATAAGGCATGAGTAAGATTGTTTGATGCCGGAACAGCGAATGGGAAAGGTGGATCACGTGAAGATGGTGGGTCAACTCCTGCACTAGGGGCAACAACACCTAAATTAAGCTTTTCATGAAATCAAGTAATCAAATATAGTAAAACTTCACTTTGAACTTAATATAACAGGGCCTAGCAACCCTTGCAGACTATCACTTCAAGAGAAACAAAATACAGAACATATTAGTGAGGATAAAATAATAATGGAAAGAAAAACAATTACCTAGATCTAAACTAGATGACCTTCTTTCAGATGTATCCAGGCCTTTTAGCAGACTTTCTATAGCAGAAACTTTCTGTTTACTTGCATGCAGTACACTTTCTAGACTTCGTTCTGAGCCAGTTGATGCATGTTTTGCCTGTGACAGAAGTACTCCAGAAGAAGTGGAAGTCCCCGAGGACAAAGTAGCACTTTTATCCATAGCAACAATTGCAGAAGTTCCATAACCAGGGATATATGAAGCAGATGCTTGAGGAGCAAGTGTATGTGAGCTTCTGTCGCGAAGAGATGGAGAGGCATGTCGCCTGTGCATACCACCATCTTCTTCATTTATTATCTGTATTCACATTTTTATTAAAGAGCATAAAAGATGTGCTAACGCTAAAAGTTGACAGAAATTTAAGAATAAATAAGGAACGCAAGTACCCTTTGAATCACAGCATCAAACGATAAAAACAACCTCCTTGAACGTTCTGGCCATGTTTTCGCAAACATTCTGTACAGGGTTCTTGCAGTTGATCGTACCTAATAAGTAATAATATCATAAGGGAGTACTCAGTAACAAAAAGATGCAACATACAGGAAGGCTATTAAGACAAGCAATGTGCAACCTGTCAAAAATAGGTCTATAAAACAAGATGGAGGCATTCATATATATTGTGTACAAATAATATCTAAAACGGGAAAACATGATTTACCTCACTCATTGCATCAGCCACACAACATTTTATAAGTTCCTCATACAGATCAGCAGAGCGTTGTATCTCAGGTGCATCAGGCCAATGTTCTAGAATCAAAAGTGCATATTCACAACATCTACAATAAAAGAATGAAATGCACAATTGGGTTGAGTTAGAATTTAAATCTTAAAAAATCAGTTCATTATTCAGGGGTGCAAAATCAAACCTAGCACGAAGTACTGCATTGCGGTCATTCTTTGCACAATCCGCTACCCTAGGTAGTACACGGGAAACTTTGCAGTTACGCAGCATCTGAGACCAAAATAACCATAGATTAGTTGAACTAAATATAATGCTACAGAACTGATTGATTGTTTTTCAGAAAAATTTACGTGAAGGATGATTACCGTTTTAATACAGTTATCAGCCGATTCTGCAATAACAAGAACAGTTATCACAACAAGCTTGAAAAGGACCTGAATTTCACAATAATAAAGTCAGAAAATGCATGTAAAAACAAGCATTACAATCAACAATGACAAAAGATCTCACCGGAATGAACATCTCTGCACATGCCTCAAAATCTCCCAGAAGCTCTTTTGATAAAAAGTTCAGTAGATGGCACGCCTACCAACATAGGGAAAAACCATGTATTGCACAATTACACATTACACATATACACAAAGATAGGTTCCATCAGAATGCAGAGGACAGAAGATGAGTCACATAGCATACAAATGCAGGGATATTACATTGGCATATAATAACAGTTTACAGAACAGAATCTACCCATGCCAGATTACATGCACAAGACAGTAAATAATGGCACATACAGTCTACTTCACAAAGAATATAACAATGTGTCTAGCAGTACGCATGAGACTGCACAATAAAAATTGAAGGGGTGTTTTTGGAATGCAACTATGCAAGGCAAATAAAATTTATAGTAACTTGGGGAAGAACAAATATGTTTGAAAATGAATATGAAAACAATTCTACCGCTTTTCAAAGATGCCACACATTTTCACATATCTGTCACTAAACCTGTTTCACGATGCTGGATCTCCGGTCAGATAATTGTGTGCTGAGAGGGCCAACA
This sequence comes from Cuscuta europaea, assembly GCA_945859875.1. NCBI lineage: Eukaryota > Viridiplantae > Streptophyta > Magnoliopsida > Solanales > Convolvulaceae > Cuscuta > Cuscuta europaea. The sequence continues at coordinate 1,321,919 of CAMAPE010000014.1, forward strand.
AGTTGCTTTAGAAGTCCACGAAAGCAAGGGTAATCAGCTGCACCTGGTAGAATAGTAAGAGATAGGGCAAACATGCATTGAGAACTCTACAGTAAGTATTTAGCCACTATAATACAGATTTAGCAAGTACAGAAACCAGCAAGTTTTCAGATGTGCTGTAGCCATATTTATCATAACACTATCAATCTTGTAACGGGTCATGACTATAGCAGTCATTTGTATACGTAGCTATCTTAGTTATTTACCAGGCACGTGAGAAACAGATATAATGATGTTTATTTTGTTAATTTCATTCACATTATTCTTTCAAAAGGTGGCAATAAAGCATTGGTGTAAAGTGTAAACCTTTGACTCTGCTCTTCTTGCATGAGTCTGTAGTGTCAAGTGTTGACCTAATTTGAGACAACTACTAGATACCATAATTTCATGTCACCGAACCCGCATTATGGTTAGAATTAAAATATTTGTGGTTAAGACAACTGTTTTTGAGTTGGTAATAATGGCAAAAATTAGTTTTGTTAGTTTCCATCCAAAGAAGCTACATGGAAGCAATCTTTTGTGTTTAATTCAACCTCTCTCTCTCTCCCTCTCTCCCTCTCCCTCTCTCTCTCTCTCTCTCTCTCTCTCTCTCTCTCTCTCTCTCTCTCTCAGCGTGATGAGAACTTGTAAGTAGGTTACATACCTCCAAGTACAAGTCCTTCTACTCTTTGCATGGCTGCAATACGAATAGACCAATCTTTCTCTGGTACAAAGGTGGATGCAATCTTCTCGAATTCCCTGGTGAGCTCCTTTTCGGAATATACTTTAATTGGGTCAACTGGTTTTTCTGTAACATCACCATCTCCTATAAAAGAAAGAATGCCATAGCAAGAGTCAAGACAAACTTTGGTAAAAGCCAACAACCACTTCCTTAGTTTAAACATTAGAAGATTGTCAAACACACTATCAAAATTTCCATTAAAGTTTCTGTTTTTTTAGAAAACACCATCTGATTATGTGGTAATACTAACCTCCAAAAAGGGATACTTCCCGTGCTGAATACTTGGCTTTGGGACTGCTTTTCTTGGTGTGGCTTAAAGGTTTAAAATCAGGAGCCATATAATTACTTGTGTATCCATCTACCTGGCGATTCTTAGGTTCAATTCTCTCAAGCCTTGTATTAATATCTTTTAACTGCAGCCAAATCACACATTAGAATAAATATGGAGCTAAAACATTATTTAGTGTACGGTGTACCGCAACATTGGCAACAAAAAGTATAAACTGAATAGATCACATGGACCTACCATCATTGGAGGAAGATTATGACGCTGGAGTTCATCAGCAAAGTGAGGACCAACTTGAGTAGACATTTCCTGGGGATGGAAGGAATCAGAAGCTGTTAAAGCCGTAAAGGTATATTTTTAGTCTAAAAAAATTGAAGTACGAAATAATGAAAAGAATATTATGACTGAAGAGTCCTGACTTAGAATCCTGTGATAATCTAAATGCAGTAATGCACTGTAGAAATTTATTCCCCTCCATGAAGCGGAGACATTTCCACTACCATAACCATACAACAACAACAACAACATCCAAGCCTTAGTCCCAAAAGATATTGGGGTCGGCTAACATGAATCGATACATGATATCACAACCAAAAGGAAAAGAAGGAATAAAGATAAAAAGATAAGCTATTATGAAAAGATAATATAAAAAAGATGACTATATATAAAAATGATAAAATAAAAAGGCTACAAATAATGCATACATATATACAAGAATATACCATAACCATAGTGATAGAAAAAAATATAGAGAGATAGAGAAAGTAAATTTCAATTACCTCGATACATGATGCAGCTGCTTCCCTCACACCAGGGTTTGGATCATTTAGAAGTTGCAAAATCTGAAAATATACGAGTATAAAAGTAATTGACGAATACAAAAGAGTGCATAATAGATTGAATAGGAAAAATAAAGTAGAATATATATAACATACAGGCGGAAGGATAGCCCGTTGAAGAGGCAGCTCTGTGGATGCAAAAAGACCAATTGCCGCTGTAACAGTACGAGCAAACTCTTCCCGCACTCTGAAGCTTTTATGCATCCAAGCATAAGATCCTGCTCTCTCAACAATGAGTGTGGGTGAAGAAACCTGCGGCATATGTAATTATGAGAGCAAGGAATGTATCTTGAGCTCCATTTGACCAGAGTCCAGTAAGAAAATCACAGGTAAACAAAACCATAAATGCCATCCTACTTGTGCCAATCCCTTTGGGCAGAAAAGCAAGTAGAAATAATATTACGGTTTACTGGTGCATACTGTAAAGTCGGAGTTGCAGCAAATTAACAATTTATAATTAAGCATATGACGTCTCAAAATGAAATTTTGAAAGCTTCAACATGTTATACTTCCTTGTGCAAAGCATTTGAATGATCTTTAGAAAATCACAAAACCAGACCCAAATGCTCTTCTATACGGAGTATTAGTTATTTTCCAAAGTAGCACAGAAACGTGAAAAGTGAAAAGCAAGAAACATCATTTAATAAAGTCGTAATAAATATTTTCTTAGAGTTTCCTAAAGGTTTCCAAGAAGTGTCTGTCTTTCTGAAACCTGTAAATGCATCTCCAAAGAGTTTCCAGGCATCATAGGTATTTTCCCCTGTGTGACCCCAATGCCCAATTGCTTATCATCATCTCAGATGACAGATACTATCCCCTTCCATAGCTTGTTTCTTAAGTATGATCGAGTCAATGGCAGAAATGAATGCTGTTTCCTATAGAGCATGGCTATCAAATTATACATCAAATGGTATACCACACACAGAACTCGATCTTCCACTTTATCTTTGCCAAGTGGAGGATAGTTGTAATCAAGTTGATCTTCATCTCCCTTTATGTATTTGTCCGTCAATAAGAGGTTATTAATTGTTATTAATTTTAGTTAAAATTTAATAAGGATTATTAAATTATTATAGGTACATCTACACTGAAACATGTGTATATTGTGTTTCATACTTGAATCTACTAAATTATGTTCAAAAAAAGGAAGAGAAGTGGAGGGTTAGTGGAGGAAACACTAAGCAAGTCTGAGGCACTGATGAAATTTATACACTCAATTGGGATCGAAACAAAGCAAAGAACATAAAACAAAAGGCAGAAAATAGTAAAACACAAACCAGGTGTATCCAATTATCTATACCAGTGCAAACAATTGCGATCGAAACAAAACAAAGAACATAAAACAAAGATAGAAAATAGGAAAATACAAACCAGGCGTATCCAAAACAGTTCAAAAACAATTGCAATCGAAACAGAGAAAAACGTAAATCAAGGTAAATTGAAAAGGCTATTGAAGAGTGAACGGGTGTCCATGCACTCGCACCTGCATCAAAGTAAGCAGCAGCCTTCTAGCGGCGTCGCGAACAGGCTGTTTGGCATCCCCCAACCTCTCGACGACGGCAGGAACAAGTGCATTGAAGTGGAGCTTGAAGTGATCGCCGGAGAGGATCGCGGCCGAGTCGAGAGCTTGTAGTGCTCCCTGAGAAACCCTAAAGTTGTTGTCTTTCAAGAGATCCATACAGACGTCGACGAGCGAAGTGACATCCGAGGAGGAGAGACTCTTTCTGGAAGTTTCCAGGAGTTGGTGGAGCCGCTCGACGCCAGCCATCCGCTCCTTAGTGTCCTTGGCACGTACCAACTCCAAGGCCTCCTCCATGAGCGGTTCGACTGAGCTTTCCGAGACTCCGATCTGTCACTCTAGGCGTCAGATCTGAGGTGAAAGAAAATGTTGGTCGGAATCTGAGTGGGAGTAGTGGGCGGGGACTGAACTTTGAAGAAATGAAGGTGGAAATCAAAAGTTGGAGAAGAGAGAGAGAACGCCGCAAAGAGATAAAGCTGTTTAAGAGGTGAAATTAATGTAAATTATTGTTCTAATCCTAAAAAATGGAGTATAAAATCATTATTAATTAAGAACCTCTTTTTGAATATAAAGAGTCGATTTTTATATTGAAAGTTGAGAAAAGATGCAATATAGCATACCCCAGAGAGAAGTCAGAGAGAGTCAAATGTATTAAATGAACTCAACCTGTTTTACAAGGTAAATAAGAGCTATTTGTAACAGCCATAAATTTGATGAGAGTACATGTGACAACAATCTAACGGCCGAGGGGTCACCTCAATCGGGGTGGCATCGGCATTCACATCTGCATCACATTAAATGCGGTGGGTGGATGTGACGCCGCATTAAATGCGGTGGTTGTATATCCCCAAAGGGAATCTTCGATGAGTGCGGTGTACCCGAAGGCTCTGTGCAGCCGAAGGCTACCCTCATGACGAGGGCGTCTCTGAGCCGAAGGCTCCTGATTTCTGTCGTTTTCTCCCAATAGCTTCGTACACCTGAAATCAGCTGTTTTCCTGGGGTTTGGAGCCTTCGGCTATGGTTTCGAAGGCATCCCCAAGCGCACCGTGGCTTCCTTTGACCTTGGGCCGCGGTGTTTTGGGCCTCATGTTCTTCTTGGCCCTGTTGGGTCTGTGTTGGAATAGTAGGAGTGTGTGGATCGGGGGTCCCCAGGCCATATATTCCATCAACGGGAAATAAACATATAATTAATCAGTCACCTCACGTAAAACAATCTGATTCGTTAGATATGAAACGGACAATTTATTAAAGTCTAAAACAATTGAACCTGAAATGCTCCTTATCAAATGTACCGTAAAGATCCAAATTTGTAAACTAAGCCTACTCTAACTAAAATAAAAATAAATACTACTAAAATAAGAACTTTTTATATTGACAATACAAAAGTACTCCCTTCGTACCTCTGTTATCGTCCCATTTCATATTCACTTGGTCAACACAAATCACTCTTAATCTCTTACTTTATGTATCAAATTTTTATCAAATTTGATTCTGGTTTTTGCGACTTTGTAAATCTTTTAATATAGTTTCTGAATATGTAATTTTTTTCCCTAAAAATAATTTGAGTGCGGACAGGGATCTGTTTGCTTTATCGTCGGCCAAACATCGTTAACCGCGATAGGACAATAACAGAGAGACGGAGGGAGTACTTTTTATACGTAGTATTACGTAAACTTGGTGATTCTATACAATTTTCTCCTCCAAATAATTTTAGATCACATAATTTCCCGATTCTTAATTTTGTGTCAAGTCAAAATTGAAGTTAATTATGAGACGGAAAGAGTAGTAGCAATGATTAAGAACCTTTTTCAAATGATTTATTCTAAATTGGGATACTATAAATATTATAAGTTGACACTGATTTCACTCTAGAAACAGAATTTCATAAATACGGAGTATAATAGATTGTTTTGGTAATTCTGTTTGGGGATAAACATTCTCTTCTATATATTTTAATTATATCTAAGTAAGATATTCAAATTATATTTAAGGAAGATTGGATTCGTTTTGCATTTTTGTTTCAACACTTACTTAATATCATCTCATTCTCCTATTACTTTGAAACAGCACTTCCAAGATGCACAAAATGGATGTAAAATGAAATAGTAAATTTAAACATAAAGCTTAAAATCTAGAGAGAATTGAATCAATTTTGAAACTTCAATAATTGGATGTAGCGAGCCACAAGAATTTAAAAGGGGTACAAAATCTAATTTCAAACTAACTATAGGTTCGGGAGGCGCCGACCTTGTTCGGCTTATGTTTGTGGCCGCTCATTTTGCATCGGCATATCTCGTGTGGGTAGCGTCAAATGAATTTTCAAGGGCACACAATTATGTTTGTTGATTTGGAAAAACTGTACAAGAAGATGATGTAGATGCAAAAGGTGAGGACGTCATGGTCTGATTGGGGACAAAATTTCTCTAAGCAAGGAAGAATTGTAACGATGAGAAAATTGATCTAGCCATAATTAATTTTTGTTTAAGAGTAATACGAATTTATGATTAGTTCATTTTATTGTTTATTAGATGGTTGTATACTTATATAACTACAAATGAATAAAATAAGATGCACCATTTCCCCAATGGTCATTGATTCAAAATTCAAATCCTTCCTTAAATTTTGCGTTTTACCTCTTGGTTTAACCCAAAGCTTTCCAGATATGTCTTAGATGTCATAAAGCCCTTTATTTTCCTTCTTCAATTCAAATTTGATGATTATTATGGAGAGAGTTTATTATCTCCAATCATTCACTTACTTGAACCTATTTTATTTAAGTTCATTGAACCTTAGATCATTCAATTTTTAGCCTATCCTTTTATCTCACCTTTTACATGACTTGAAACAATATAATATAAGTGGATGTCTAGGATTGGGGCTAACTCATATATGAATGGGAATGAATTTGTATATCATTCTGCTAGATAAATGAGGTGTAGCGCATGTACTCAATCAAATATTTTGTTATTTATTATGTATGTCATATGCGCTTATCTGAATTTTCCTTAGTAAATGCTTCATCTATCCAAAATGTTGTTCCCACTTTCCCTTTTTAGGTGTCTCAAAATGAAGTTACCATTTATCTAAGAAGATTCTTTTAATAGAAAATGTCACAATCACTCTTACTTTTCGCCTGCTTTTGGTTGGATTTGAAATAAAGTAAGGATATATTTGAAAATCAAAACAAAATCATCTGCATGTAAGTCAAAGTGGAAACTTATTTGCCAGTCGAAGGAGGTATATGTTTGTTGGGTAATATTATACCGGCCTGTTACTGTTCAGGGGCCCAAGACTTCACCCCGGTATTTATTTGTTGGGTAATATGTTGGGCTTTCGGATCTACGGGACTAAACCTTAACAATGTTTATTTATGTATTTCATGACGTTGAAATAATATTTTAGATATATGTTTAGTAGTTGATCTAAAAGTATATGGTTTACGTAAGAAGGGCGTTCATAATTACATTATATGTCCTATATTGTTTTCTAATATTTTACATCATATTTCAAATTAGTTTCATCATTTAACATGTGAACTCTCACTCTTATAAATACTCCCTAAAAATAAATGTTTTTAATGATGTTATACCATTGAAAATATTGTATACAAGAAGTGACTTTGAAATCGCAAGATGTCAACACAATTGCATATACTCAATTCTTTTGTATATATTATTGGTTGTACTATTTCAAAATTCCTACTATTATATGACGGTTTTGCATGTTATTTGATTTTAATGTTTAAAAATTAAATTTGAAATTCTTCGTTTATTTGCATTCGTATGAATTGATGAAGTTTTTAGTAATAATATGCACATGACATGTTTAATGGTCTTGTTTGTGATATGTCATCATTTTGTAATAAAAGTTGAGTGTCGAGTCATGAAACTTGGTGCACGATATCCTCTATAAATATATGTTAATTTTATGCATTGGATGATGTTAACATGCAAAATCCATCATTGATTTACAACTATATACTTTAGCATGACAGTTCCAAATTACTTTGACATGATTCATACTATGTTTTAAACAAGCTTTCTTATGTTTTAAACCATGTTTCGTGTTTCAGTATATTTGACTAATACAAAACGAGTGCACACATAATGTTTGTGCGATTTTATATACTCACATTATTTAAACCTTTGAAGTATGCTTTTTCTATATAAAGATGTCTGAGAGGATGTAGTGGGTAGCCTTCATGTTGTGAGTCCCGGTCAAATAAAGATGACTATAAAATAGGTCGAGCAATCATCCATAATATGATGTCCGGGTCATCAGATAAAGATGATCGGGAGATATAGCTGTGGGGTCAATATGAACTTTGGGTCATCAAAGAAAAATGACTAAGAGATATATGGCTGAGAGGCCAGTATGAACTACAAGTCATCAAATAAGGATGATCAAGAGATATGGCTGAGGGTCAGTATGAATTCCGAGTTACCAAATAAATATGATTAGGAGAGGTGGCTGAGGGGGAAGTGTGAACTCCACTCACGTTAACAAATAAAGATGATCAGGATGTATATGGTTGAGGAGACGATGTGAACTTCGTTCATCAAATAGAGATGATCTACCAACAGATATGGTCAGAGGGCTAGAATGAATTCCGAGTCAACAAATAAAGATAATTGAGACTAATATGATAGTCCTCATTTAGTTGTACACATGCATTTTAATAAAATGGTCATAATGAGCTTGGAGTTTACTATTTGAATATGGGCCTCAATATTACTGAAAAATAGTGGTCTCAAATTTCCAAGCTAGAGTTCAAGTAGATATTTGTGCTTAGTAGAGAGTGGGTCAAGACCCATATCTAGGACTCAACTCACCGTTCGAGGTCTCTATTCGAATCCGATAGTCTTGTGTTGTTGGGAAAATGTGTTAAAAATGGCATTAAATGGTGATTTTGGGGCAATTATTTGAGTGGGGTCCACTTCCGATTTGGGTCGGGTTAAAGTGGTTTCGGATTGTCCTTGTTAAGGGCTACAATTCGATATATGGTACACTCAAAACGGATAACGGGTGAATGAGAAATTGATTCTCGAAGTTCACTCGTTGAAATGGAAAAACTGGGAAAATGATGAGTTTCTAGTGTGTTTTATCCCACATCGGAAGACTCAAGGGATTTTCACCCCCTTATAAAGGGAAGCCTCTTTTAAGGAGTTAAGATTCCTAAGGGTAAAGGCTCTCTCTTACGCGCAAGGGGGGTGCCGATCAAATCCCGAAACGGAGAAGAAAAACCGCGACTCGTGTGCGCGGGCGACCTGCGGACACGAATGTCGTCCGAAAACCTATCATTCAAAGATACAGTCTAATTTTTGTTTCTTCCTGTAACGTTTTATTTTTTCCCAGGATCAGAGTTGCTCGAACTCTGGTGGCTTCGGACCAGAGTTGCTCGAACTCTGATGGCTTCGTACCAGAGACGCTCCAACTCTGGTGGCTTTGCATCAGAGTTGCTCCAACTCTGGTGGAGGTCTTCTGGTAGCATCGGAGTTGCTCCAACTCTGATGGAGGTATTCTGATCGCGCGTCAGAACTGTTCCAACTCTGATGGGGGTATTATGATTGCGCACCAGAATTGCTCCAAGCCGTTACAGCCATTAAATGTCCAACGTTCTTGTCTTTTAATGCAGCGTTAAATGGACAGTTTATGGATGATTTAATGCCCAACGGACTGGTCATTGATGTCCAACGTTCAGGTCCATTAACATCCCATTTAACACACAACAAATCCTCCTATGAAAGGCTGGCAGGTGCTTTGCAACAAACACACGGTTTCACAACACACAATACATTCCTCACGTTTTCTTGAGCGAAAAACACTTCCAACTACTCCCAAATTTCCTAAGTGTTCTTGCTGTGTTCCAATTCGCCGGAACTTTCGTTTGTGTGCTCAAACGATCATTCGTTAGCCACCGTATCCTGGGAAACGGTCGTTGCAACGCTCCTAGCACCGTGGGAGGCGACGAATACGTTTTAAGGACATCGTGCGTAGCACGAGCTCTGGCTAAAATCTGTTCCATCTTATTTTCTGATTTCTTTTAGCTATTTTGTTTATTAATTAATTTTATTTAATTAATATTTCTTCGTTTTTTTCCGAAACACACCCAACAATCTTAAAACGTATTCGTTGATCTTGTATCATACGGATACAATCTTAAAACTTATTAGGTGATTGTTCTACTCCGGTAAACAATCCTAAAACGTATGATAGAGTATATCTCTAGAGAGAAGTGAGAGCTAGAGAGAGAAGTGCAATAATATGCTTCAATAGAATGATTTTGTAACCCCTATAACTACTCCCAAGGAGAGTATTTATAGAGAAAATACGGGCTGGGCTCCCAAACCTTGGGCTTGGGAGGCCCATTTACAACTGGACCGCTATTGGGCCGAATACAAAGCCACTAATGGGTTGTACAAATGAATAAGTATAAAATCCGGTTCTGTGAGGTCTTCGGGGCCGACGAGGGCGTGGCCGACGAGGGCACGGCCGACGAGGGCACGGCCGACGAGGGCACCCGGGTTCCTTGGGCTCAGGACCATAATCTGAGTTGGCCCCTTTTCGGCCGACGGGGGCGTCTTGGCCGACGAGGGCGCCACTCTGTGTCTTGTGCTTTCTGTTCTTCCGAGTATGTGGGTCCGGGGGCTCAGACCCATATACTCCATCAGGAGTCCCCCACTCTCTAAGCTGAGATGTAGACGAAGTGAAGGAGAGTAGATTCCCGTGTTTTAGTGCTTTTGGCCGATGCGGGCACCCCCGGACCGTTAGTCGTTGCGGCGTTGGCGTTGTTTCCTCTTTGTTGATCCTGTTCTGTGCTTTGGCCGTTACCTGTTCCTCGCTGTGGGCGGGGAGGCCGTTGTTTCCTTAATGTGTTCATTTGAGGATGATGAGTGTCTTGTTTCAATGGCCGTTGAAGGCACGCTTTCCCTTTCCTGGACGTTGGTGGTTGAAGTTTATGTTTGGGCCGATGAGGCCGTTGAGGTTGTTCCTTGCTTTGAGGACGATGGCGTCCTTTCCTTTGGGTGGCCGATGAGGGTGCTCGCGCACTCCTTTTGGCCGTTGTTGATGATGTTATGTGCCTCTGGCCGATGTGTCCATTGTGATGCGTGGACGATGTGGCCATGCTTTGTGGTTACATTCATGTTCTTTTTATTGTTCCTCTTTGCTTTGTTGAGGCCGATGTAGTCCCCCAGTCCCCCACTGCTTCAGGCCGAAGAGTGTGAGGGGTGAAGGAGTTGCTTGAGTCCCTGGCCGAGGCGGCCTCTCCGTAGTCCCCCTGAATCCAACCCTCATGGCGATTTTCTGGCCAAGGTAACCCTGTGGGAGAACCCTTGTGCGCAGATCGCTTGTAGAGAGTTGTCATCAAGGGTCATTACGAGGAGCCGATGGCTGTGGGCTCTTTGTTCCTTTTGTTCTGTGGCCGTTACGGGCGTTCATTACGTTCCGAGCCGTTGACATCCCCTCATTGTTTGGTATTTGTGATCTTGGCGAGCAAGTAGGACGTTGTGGGCGCTGACGAGCAAATAGGACGATGTGGGCGCTTGCTGGCACTCGTGAAGCCGGCACGTGTATAGGCCGTAGAGTCCGTTTTGCCAGTGGGCTGTTGACAATGAGTTTGGCCCGTTGGTGACGTGGTGGCCTCCCATTGGTGACCGCTGATGTGGCCCATTGGGAGGGTGCCACGTGTAGTGACCGTTGGGTGGGGGGTTCTATAAATACCCCTCCCCCTCCGACGAGAAAACGTATTTGCATTCTAAATTTGTCGAAGTGCTGGCCAATTTTCTAGAGAGATAAACTCCAAAGCTTGTTCTTCGTGTTCTTCGTGTTCAAGGTTAGTGTTCATCGCAATCTTCCTCACTTTTCATACTTTGCTTCCTAGGCTAGTGATCTAGTGTTAGGCGTTTGAACACCCTTAAATCCTAGGTTAATCTCCTTAGGCTCGTAGTAGTAGTTATGATGAAGAGTTTGAACGAAGACTACTATCCCTACGACGACCAGCCCTCCACGAGGTCACTTGACTATGAGGTGCTCGAGGAGTTCGAGGAGGAGATACAACACTTGAGTCCTTACAAGTCCGAGGAGCCGGTGGACGACGAAGTCGAGGACGAGGAGTCCGCCTCTTCAAAAGGTGAGGACGCAGGTGCGTCCCGAGTGGTGGACGGGGCGTCCACTTCCGCTGTCATTCCCTGCCCGAGGCCGGTGTCTGCCGTGAAGGGAGCAGATAAGCCGAAGAGGGTGAGGAGGCCGAAGAGTGGGTCGGGCCTCTCCTACCTGGATCTCACCAACATCTTCTTGATTAAGCCGGAGAGCAGCGCGGCCGACTATCTTGTTGCCCAGATGTATGTGGGGCCGTTCGGGCAGGTTAGGGCACCCAGGCCGACGGACCATGTTCTTCTTCCGCCACCGGGATACTTTGGAGTATATCCGATGAGTTTCGCTAAGGGGTTGAGGTTCCCCCTTCACCCTTTCATCACTGAGTACCTGGACATGGTAGGGCTTCCTCCGGCCTTGCTGACGCCGAACATCTATTCCTTGATGGTGGGGTTTTTGCTCTGGTGTGAGGAGCTGGGCTACAGGCCGACAACGGCCCTATTCATGAATCTGTACCAGATCGGCCGAGGAAGCCACAAGAACTGTGCGGCCTATGCTACTCTTCAACAGCTGCCGAAGAAGAGGAGCTTCACGGACTTGCCTTCGTCCATTCATGGGTGGAAGAGCAAGTTCGTTTTTGTATCCCTGGGTGAGAGTGGCACCGAGTTTCCCTCCCTCGGCCATACCGGGAGGTTCAATCTCCATGACCCGCCGAAGAGCTCTATCTTGGACGCTCAGGTGGAGGCTTTCCTGGAAGGGGGGCCGAGGAGCGTGAAGGATTACATTACTGAATACAAGATGACCGCCCTCGGCTTCTTTAGATACCATGTGTATGGCGATAAGGAGGATGACATCCAACTCTGGCCGAGGATGACCACCACCTTTGAAGAGGCCGACGGCCCGGACTTGGGCATTCCTGCTGAGGCCGATGGTAACTATTTTTTCGGCTTTCTGTCTTTGTGCTTTGTTCTTTTGCCTTGCTAATATTTTGTGTTTTTCCTTTGTAGATTTTGTCATGGACCGTCGCTCTATCATGGCTATAGCAAAGGTCAAAGCGGCCGAGGAGTTGGCTGCTAAGGCGGCCGAGGCGACCAGACGTGTCGCGGCCGAGGGGAGCGGGGCTACCGCTGGTGCGGCCCCAAAGCCTGCCCAATCGAAGAAGAAGAGGCCGGCCACTGACGGCCAGAGAAAATTGACTGAAGCCGGCCTGAACGTCTCCAAGAAGACGAAGAGGGCACCGTCTCCTTCCCCGACTACTGAGGCCGGTACTCTGACTGTCCCGAGCGTGGACAATAGTGGTCCCGTCGTGGACCTTACTGCTGCTCCCAGTGATGCCGCCCAGTCGCTCCCTATCGTCCAGGAGCCACGGACGAGAAGGGCTGGCAAGGAGATCGCTGCTGCCACCTACCAGAAGGTGGTGGAATACCCCATCGGCGGGGGTGTGTTCGACGATGCCGTCCTCGGCCACGATGTGCTCGCACAGGCCATGCCGGCCAAAGACCGAGCTTACCTCAAGAAGCTAGGGGACGTGAAGGTGTACGAGGGTGGCATGGACCTCCTTGTCCAAGTAAGTTACTTTCCTTCGTATGTGTCGTCTTTTCTCGTCGTCCATGTAGAGTCGTTTGCTTGAGTTTTGTTTTCCTTGTTCTGCAGAGTGCCTTTATGCTCATGGAGATCCATAAAAGGCAGTACCGGGAGATAGCTCGTTTGAAGGAGCTGGAGGAGAAGGCTGCCTCGGCCGACGAGGCGGTAGCTTGCCTGGATCGGCTCCGGGAGGATGCCAAGGCTTTGCAGCAAAGGGCCAATGAAGCCTCTGCAGCCAGGGACGATGCCCTGGCCAAGCTCGAGGAGAGCAAAAGGGAGCTTGAGGCCGAGCGGCGCAAGAATGAAGAAGCCGTGAAGGCGAAAGCTGAGGCCGAGGCCGCCGCTGTGAGGGCTGCTGATGAGGCCGTTGAGAAGTTCCTGGCCGAGGGGTGGAAGGCCGATGAGAGGCTTCCCTGGTGCTATGAGGTGGTGGCCGCCAGGCTTGAGAATTGGGGGATGAACTCCCCCGCCGGCCAGGAGTATTTCAGTAGGGAGATGGCCGTCTATTATAACATGGGCCAGGAGCGGATGCAGAGGCTCCTGTGTCGGCGGCTGTCTCGTGCTTTGAAGGCCATGAACTACACGTCCGGGTGGGCCAGACGGAACCTGAAGCTGCCAAAGCTGATGAAGGATCCAGAAGAGCAGGCCAAGCTTCCTTTGTCGGAGCGGGAGTCCCCTATTGAAAGCTCCGGCCTTGGCGAGCCGGATTACACCGAATTTGATTTCCTGGACGATGCCACCAGTGCTGCAGCCGCCGCCGGCCAGGAGACTGAGGCCGAGGAGGGAGCCGACGAGGTCGAAGAGCCAGCCGCGGATGGAGGTGCCCAAGAGGCTTGATCGGCTACTCCCTGCTCCTTTGTAATTAGCTTTTCATTTTTTTGCCAAACTGATGTAATGGCCGAAGCGCCCCCAATTGTAATGAACTGACTATGAATGAAAGATTTTTGCCGTCCTGTTCGGCTTTGAATTCCTTGTATGCTTGTTTGCCATTTGTCATTTCAATTCTTAAATTTGTCTAAGTATCAAGGTCACAACTTAGGTCACCCGCGAGTATCCGCTACGTCCGCGAGGTCGTCCTCCCTGTCCGGTGGCCTGGTCGGCCTGTTCATCTTTGCTTTACTATCATAACACTTAGGATTTTTTTCAAAAATTTCCTAAGTGTTTTGGGTCCACGTAGTTGCTGTCTTTCCGGCCTGGTGGCTTGATCGGCCTGGCCGTCGTTTCTCTACTATCATAACACTTAGGATTTTTTCAAAAAATTTCTAAGTGTTTTGGATCCACTTAAGTGCCTTCTTTCCGGCCTGGTGACTTTGTCGGCCTGTTCGGTGTTGATGTAGTATCATAACACTTAGGATTTATTCAAAAATTTCCCAAGTGTTTTGGATTCATTTAGGTGCTTTCCCTTCGGCCTTTACCGTGGTGTCCGCTCCGTCCTGGCGTTGGATTTCTTCTTTTTTGTCAGAATTTTTCTAAGTGTCTAGCTTCAAGTGGCTGAGTGTTCTCATCGTCCTGGCCTTGGATTTATCATTCTTGACAAATGCTCTGGGAGATTTCCCAAGTGTTTTAACCAGTGTCGTTGTCGGCCTGCATCTTTGTGTTGTGGCCGATAAGGGCACCTGCACCTTGATCTTTGAACTTAGAATTTTTCTAAGTACACATGCAGAGGTGTAGGTAGCTAACGGCCTTGGAGTATACAGGTACCCGCTTCGGCTAGAGTTCCTTCATTTGAGTACTTAGAGAATTTTCTAAGTATAAATGTTAGGCATTTACTTCTTTGCGGTACCGCTGCCGGCCAAGGTCTGGCTTGTGGCCGATGAGGGTGCCAGATAAGGAATGGCTTTTCCAAGAAGATGGTCCTACCTTCGTCGTCCAGCCATGGTTCCTTGTTGAGGAACCCTCTTTTTTCTCAGGATTTTTTCTAAGTGTTTGGTAAACACTTGAACGAATTCCCAAATAACTTTCGCTTGACCAACAGCCTTGGTTCCAGTACCTGCAGCGGCCATCCGAGATGCTGTGGCAAGTAAGGATTGTCCCTTGATTGCTTGATTCTTCCGCGGGTGTGATAAGTGCCCGCTTCGTCCTGGTCATCCTCAGGATTGTGATTCTTTGTTTCATACCACACGTTGGTGCTTCAAAGGACTGTGGCCGATGAAGGTCACCTCTCGCGTGTCACCCAACCGATGCGGTTAGGGTTTCATGGGCGTGTGTTTCGGCCTTGATTATTCCCTTGTAGCGCGTGGACGTGTCGTCCATGTTACTTGTCAGTGGTACTACACTTGTGTTCAACTGATATGTACTTGGCCTAGTTGGGCCTGAGTTGTGGGGATTTTATTTTTTCATTGCTCGAGGCCGGCCAGTGTGCGCGGCCGTCGGCTTCCCTCTTTTTCCCTTGTATATATATTTTTTTGTTTGTTTCCGAGGAGTATCCTTCTTTCAGGCTTCGGCCGAAGGGTGTGCTCGTCCTTCGGCCGGTTCGGACTTCGTTATAACGTCCGTGATCTCAGGGCGGGTCCCGTCGCCTATTTATGACGCGGGCTAGACTTTTGGTCGGTTTCCAACGGCTGTCGTTGCCCATCCCTGAGTTTTGGGATTTTGTCACCTCGGCCATGATTTCAGGCCTGTCGTCCTGCGATCTGGCGCGTGGACGACGCGGTGAGCTTCCCGTTTCAAGACGTGGGCCGTTTGCGGGCCCCTTGTCCTGGGGACATCGTCGGCCATACCTGAGCGTTTCACTTCTAGGCTTACGGGGCCAGGACGATGTGCTCTCTCAGCTAGGCCTGAGCCCTTCGCTGATACAAAATACAATGGAGTGCCTGAGCTTGTTGCTCGTAGGCTTCAAATGCAAGGGGCCACGTCGGCCATACCTGAGCCTTTCGCTCTAAGGTGGCCGACGGGGGCACCTGCTAATGTTTTACTTTAAATTCCAGAGAAAAAATCAGGAACATGATTTTATTCATAAGTGGCTCGAGGCCGAGGGTGGCGTTCAATCAGTAACCCGTTAAGGGGTGAGGGCTTCACCGTCTACACCTCCTTCGGATTACTGATAAAACTTCACCAGATGGTGTACATTCCACGTTCGTGGTACATTGGACCCATTCGGGCGTTTAAGCTTGTAGGTGCCGGGTTTGACCACGGCACTGACGATGTAGGGCCCTTCGTACTTCAATGCTAGCTTGCCACCCTCTGTCGGCTGGCTTGCTTCCCTTCGGCGGAGGACGTAGTCCCCCACCTGAAATTCCCGGGAACGTACCTTGGCGTCATAGTATGATTTTACTTGACGCCGGTAGTTCTCTGCTCGGACGTAAGCTTGCTCACGCCTCTCATCGACCAGGTGCAGGTCAATCTTCATGCTTTCCTCATTGGCGTCAGGTTCGTATTGTTCCACCCGTCGGCTGGGGATGGCAACTTCCGTGGGCGCTTTTGCTTCGAAGCCGTAGCACAGGGCGAAAGGCGTTTCACCTGTCGCCCTCCTCGGCGTGGTTCTGTAGCACCACAGGATGTTGGGGAGCTCGTCGACCCAACTACCTCCTGCGGCCTGGAGCTTCTTCTTCAGCCCCTCCATAATTGTTCTGTTGGCGTTCTCGACCTGCCCGTTGCCCTGAGGGTAGGCAACGGAGGAGAAACGATGCTTTACCCCAAACTCCCGGAGGAGTTCTTGGAAAGGGGCTGCCTCGAATTGGGTGTCGTTGTCTGATATAATCTCCTGGGGGACGCCAAAGCGTGTGATGATGTTCTTGTAAACAAATTTTTGGCATCTGGCCCCCGTGATGCTAGCCAAGGGCTCCGCCTCGACCCACTTGGTGAAGTAGTCGACGACGACGATGATGTAGCGGTTATTCCCGGCGGCTCTTGGCAGGGGGGCGACCAGGTCAATCCCCCATCTGGAGAATGGAATTGCGGTACTGACGGGGGCGTAGTTGACAGCTGGCCGACCAGGGGCCTTCTGGAGTACCTGGCATGTGGTGCACTTCCTGGCCAGGTCAGCGCAGTCGCGTGCCATCGTCGGCCAGAAGAAGCCCTGGACGACGAGACGCCGGGACATGCTGAAAGGGCCCTGGTGTGAGGAACAGATGCCACAGTGAACTTCTTCCATGGCTATGTCGGCCTCATCCTGGTGGAGGCATCGAAGGAGAGTGCCATTGTAGGATCGTTTGTAGAGTTTGCCATCTTCGATGGTGTAGCTTGGGGCCCTGAGTTTGGCAAGCTTGGCTCTCTCCTCGTCCGGGGGCAGCTCCCCCGTTGCGATGAAGGTGGCGATGTCGGAGATCCAGTCCTCTGGTCGCTGTTGGACGCACAAGACGGGGCTGGCATGGATGCTGGACATGCTCAACTCCTCGATCTTGGCCAACTGGGAGATGTGCTCCGGGGTGTCCGAGCTGAGTTTGGAGAGGATGTCGGCTTCGGCGTTCTCGTCCCTTGGGATCTGAGTGATCTCGTGGGTCTCAAACGCTTTCAGCAACTCCTCCTCCGCTTGTTTGTACTGCTTCATCCGGCCTTCCTTTGCTTCGTACGATCCCTCCACCTGGCCCACTACCAGTTTGAAGTCACACTTGATTTTGAGGTGTTTGGCTTTGAGGCCGGCTGCGAGTCTGAGACCGCTGAGGAGGGCCTCATACTCGACTTCGTTGTTGGACACCCTGAAGTTGAAGCGGATGACATAGTAAGCTTTGAATCCTTCAGGGGATATGAGGACGCCGCCGCCGCCGCATGATTTCGCGGCCGACGAGCCGTCAGTGAACAGGGTCCATGTATCGTCCTGCTCCGGCCCGGGGTTGGTGACGGCCGTCTCCCTTGCTGTGCATTCGATGACGAAGTCGGCCAAGGCTTGCCCTTTGATGGATGGCCTCGGCTTGATCTCAATTTGAAATTGGCTGAGGAAAATTGCCCATTTCACCATCCTAGAGGAGCTGGTGGGGCTCCTCATGAGTGCCCCGAGAGGCTGCTGGGTCAGTACATGGACGGCGTGGGCCTGGAAGTAGTGTCCCAGCTTCTTCACCGTGTGGACGATGGCCAGCACCGTCTTCTCAATGGGGGAGTACCTGAGCTTAGCCACCCTGAGTGTCTTGCTGATGTAGAAGATGGCCTTCTGCACCCCTTCGTCCTCACGGATGAGCACGGAGCTGATGGCCGACGTGCTCACCCCTAAGTACAAGAAGAGGGTTTCGCCGGCTTTGGGCTTGGAGAGCACGGGTGGGGACGACAGGTACCTTTTCAATTCGTCGAATGCTTCCTGGCACTCCGTCGTCCACTTGAAGCTGTTTGCTTTACGCATGATCTGAAAGAAGGGGAGTGCCCTCTCGGCTGACATGGAGAGGAACCGGTTTAAGGCCGCCAGGCGCCCCGTCAGTCGATGTACCTCCTTGACGTTGCGGGGCGGCTCCATGTTGATGATAGCCTGCGTCTTCTCCGGGTTTATCTCGATGCCTCTCCGGCTGACCATGTAGCCGAGGAACTTGCCGCCCTGGACGCCGAAGGCGCACTTCTTGGGGTTGAGGCGGAGCCTGAACTCCTTCATTATTTCAAAGATTTCCCGGAGGTCGTCGGCGTGGGAGGTGGCCTGCCTGCTCTTGACGATCATGTCGTCGACGT
Organism: Cuscuta europaea; assembly: GCA_945859875.1. Lineage (NCBI taxonomy): Eukaryota > Viridiplantae > Streptophyta > Magnoliopsida > Solanales > Convolvulaceae > Cuscuta > Cuscuta europaea. The sequence continues at coordinate 1,340,590 of CAMAPE010000014.1, forward strand.
ACGCCTCCATCGTCCGACCAAGGACCGCTCTGAAGATCTTGGCCACCATCCTAGTATAGGTGGCACCAGAGTTTTTGAGTCCGAAGGCCATGACGAGGTAGCAAAAGATTCCCTCTGGGGTCATGAATGCCGTCTTCTCAGCGTCATCTTCATGCATGGAGATTTGGTGGTACCCTCTGAAAGCGTCGAGGAACGACATCAACTCGCACCCCGCCGTCTCGTCCACCAGCTGGTCAATGTTGGGGAGAGGGAACGGGTCCATGGGGCATGCCTTGTTCAGGTCAGTGTAATCAACACACATTCTGAACGTCGGCGGTTTCTGTGCGAGGACGACGTTGGCCAACCATGTCGGGTACTTCACCTCTTTGATGTGTTTGATTGAGAGGAGCCTGGCGACCTCCCCTTTGACGAAGTCCCGCCTGTCGGCGGACAAGTAGCGCCGCTTCTGTTTGACAGGCGCGGAGGCCGGATCGACGGTCAGCCGGTGAGTGATCACCTGGCGGCTGATGCCTGGCATATCGTCCGGGCCCCACGCGAAGACAACGGCGTATGACCGTAGGACGAGGAGGATGGCGTCTCGTTGGTCCTGGGGGAGTTGCTTTCCGACTCTGAGAACCCGCTCCGGCCGGGAGGTATCCAGAGGGATTTCCTCGACCTCCTCGGCCGGCTCAGCATGTGGCCTTTCCTCGTCCATGGCGACGGCGGCCGTGATGGTGTCTATCCTCTGGCCCTCCCTCTCGGCCGGCCTCATCAGTTTGAGGTAGCATGCCCTGGCTATCCTCTGGTTTCCTCTGGCGTAGCCGATGCCGTCGTTGGTGGGGAACTTCAGGCACAAGTGCTTCATGGAGATGATGGCCTCCAAGTCCTCCAGCGCTGGCCGCCCCAAGATCAGGTTGTGGGCGCACTGGAGGTTGACCACCATGAACTCCATGTTAATTCTGGCGTGGTGGGGGCCGTCACCGACCTCCACGGGGAGGACTATCGTGCCCTCGGCGTCGATAGAGTCCCTGGTGAAGCCGGATAACGGGGTCTTGATCGGCTTCAGCAGAGCTCTGTCCAGCTTCAGCTGCTTGAAGGTGTCCAGGTACATCACGTTGACGGAGCTCCCCGTATCGATGTAAGTACGGTGGATGATGGAGTCAGCGATCTCACATCGGATGACGAGGGCGTCCCTGTGTGATTCCGTTCCCGAAGGCAGATCCTTGTCGATGAAGGTGATCGCCTCCGTTCGCTGCCTCTTTGGCTGGGGGGGACGTGGGACACCTCCCCAGTGTAAAGGGATTGGGCCCATTTCTTTCTCTGAGTGGCGGAGTCCCCCCCAGTGTTCCCACCTACGATGAGGTGGATGTGATTCTTCTTCGGCGGGGGCTCTTCGAAGTCCTCGTCGTCGCTGAGCCTACCAATCTCCCGCTTCTTCGCAGAGGGTTCGCCCCCATGTTTGTCGGTGTTTACCCAAGTGTTCTTGCGTGGGCCACCTTTGACAAACTGGGAGAGTTCCCCCTGGCGAATAAGGCGCTCGACGGCCTTCTTCAGTGTGATGCAATCGTCGGTGTTGTGCGACGAGTTCTTGTGGAACCGGCAGTACGTGCCGCCCTGCTGGATGGCAAGGATCTCCTCGGCCGGCCGAGGAGCCTGCTCGATGAGGCCGTGCTTCTCGGCATAATCGAGGATGGTGCCGACCGGGTGGGTGAGGGTTACCCCCGGCCGTTCCAACCTCGGCCGCCAGTGGCGATATTTCTTACTTTTTCCACCAGAGCCGTGACGGCCCTGGGCACCCTGGCCGGCCGGGGACGGACCCAAAGCCGGCGAAGGATTTGTCTTCTTGGAGGGATGGCCCCCCTCTCTCTTGTGATTGTGGAGCTCGTCAGCGTCGGCATACAAGCCTCCGCGCTGGAGCGCCTTGGCGTACGACCTCGGGGGGTCGGTGATGAGGCTCCTGGCGTATGGGGAGCTGTGGAGGGCTCCCTGATACAAGGCGAGGAGGGTGCACTCATCGGCCCCCTCGACCTCCTCGGTTTCCCTCATCCACCGATCAATGAATGATCGGAGGGACTCCTCGTGCTGCTGCTTGACGGAGAGGAGGTGGGTGAAATACTTCTTCGCGCGCTTCCTCCCGGCAAAGTGAGTGAGGAAGCGCTGGGCGAGATCCTGCCATGAGTCGATGCTCCCTTCGGGGAGCGCGTTGAACCACTCGTACGCTGGCCCCTCGAGAGTAGAGAGGAACCAACGGCAGAGGTATTCGTCGGACGCGTTCACCATCAACATGTTGTTCTGGTAACGGCTGAAGTGTTCCTGGGGGTCTGATCGGCCTTCGTAGGACTTGATGGCGTTCCCCCTGTACTTCTCCGGGATGGGGGCCGAGAGGACCCTGTTGGTGAAAGGGGTCCTGGTCCTGACCTGGATGATGGGGTCACCTCGCCCCTCGGCCAGCTCCCTCTCCAGGGCGCTAACCTTGTTCATGAGCGCGTTGAGGCCGGGGTCGTTGGAGGCGCCGGCCGTAGGGATGTTGGCCGACTGCTTGGCCTCCATCTGAGCCAGCCTCCTTTCCAGCTGGGCGATGACCTCGTCCCAGGGGTCCCTGGCGGCCGCAGCGGCGCCCGGCTGGTTCCTCATGCGCTCGTTGTGAGCCGCGTTGATCTGGTGGCGCACGTCATCCTCGTGCAACTTTCCCTTGCCCTTGTCCGGGCGGGGCTGGTCCGCTGTCCGGGACACAGACCCCAAGCTTTCCCTCGGCGAGCCAGGACGAGGCTCACCAATTCGTCCCGCCATCCTCTCCGAAACCGGACGACGGCGTGTGTCACCTAGCCTATTGAAGGCAGAGGCTTTTCCACGCGCTGGGGTCTGCCCAGGCCGAAGAGGGGAAGCAGGGTGGGAGTGGGACGACGTCGTGTCCTGGGGCACCACCCCCTCATCGTTGCCTATCCGGACGGCCAACCGTTGGGGCTGAGGAGGTTGAGTGACGTTCCCCCCGGTCCTTGGCAAGAGTGCGCTGAGGACGGTGGGGTTCTGAGCCAGGCTGGCGATGATGACCGACAGCGCGGCCTGGACCTGCGGATCCACGGACGGAGAGGCCGCGGCCATAGGCTGGGCCGGGGCGTGGTCCGTCTTCTCAGCTCGTTTCTTGTCCAAGCCGAGGCGGGCGTCGGGGACTCCGCCGTTGAGTTGGTTGCGGAGGTCCGTCGTGAGGTTGAAGGCCTCCTGGAAGAGGTCCCCTCCGCCGGCCTGGTCGGCCGTGGCGTCCTCATCGTGCTCCCTGGGCTCTTGGTCCTCAGGGATGACTTTGCTGACGAGGTTGCGGTTTGACTTAGTTCTCCTCATGATCAGTGGTTAGCTGTGCTTGGTAGCGACGAAGGGTGCTAACTTGATTGTTCTAGCTCTCAACGAGAGCACCAAATGATAGAGTATATCTCTAGAGAGAAGTGAGAGCTAGAGAGAGAAGTGCAATAATATGCTTCAATAGAATGATTTTGTAACCCCTATAACTACTCCCAAGGGGAGTATTTATAGAGAAAATACGGGCTGGGCTCCCAAACCTTGGGCTTGGGAGGCCCATTTACAACTGGACCGCTACTGGGCCGAATACAAAGCCACTAATGGGCTGTACAAATGAATAAGTATAAAATCCGGTTCTGTGAGATCTTCGGGGCCGAGGCCGACGAGGGCACGACCGACGAGGGCACGACCGACGAGGGCACTCGGGTTCCTTGGGCTCAGGACCATAATCTGAGTTGGCTCCTTTTCGGCCGACGGGGGCGTCTTGGCCGACGAGGGCGCCACTCTGTGTCTTGTGCTTTCTGTTCTTCCGAGTATGTGGGTCCGGGGGCTCAGACCCATATACTCCATCAACGTATTTTCCTTGGTTGTTGTACTGCGGTAAACAATCTAAAAACGTAGTTTGTCACTTCGGTGAACGAACTTAATTTTTGTGTTTTCGGAAAACGTTGAAAACGTTAAAATAGCTTCGCAAGAAATTGGAAATGTTGGTGGGCAGAACGTGCCAAACGATAATCAATCTGAAAGTGGAGCACCGGTGAACAATGGTTCACAACGCGGTGCATCCACTTTGGGCAACCAAAGGGCAATCCCTATGGTTACCGTGCCAAGCAACTCTGTGGAGAAACCTGAAAAATTTAACGGGTTAAACTTCAAGAGGTGGCAGCAAAAGATGCTATTCTATCTCACTACTGTCGCTCTTGCAAGGTTCTTGACCGAAGATGCGCCGGTAGCAACCGGGGGTGAGGTGGATGCGCAATCTTTCAACGCGGTTGAAGCTTGGAAGCATTCTGACTTCCTTTGCCGAAACTATGTGTTGAACGGGCTGCATGATGCTTTGTACGACGTGTATAGCAAACTAGCTACGACTAAGGAGCTATGAAATGCTTTGGACCACAAATATAAAAGTGAGGATGCCGACGCAAAGAAATTTGTTGTTGGTCGATTCCTTGACTTTAAAATGGTGGATTCGAAGACGGTCTTGAGTCAAGTTGAGGAGATGCAAATGATCTTCAACGAAATTCGAGATGAAGGAATGAAAGTTAGTGAGTCTTTCCAAGTGGCGTCAATTATCCATTTATTGCCGCCGGCTTGGAAGGATTTCAAGAACTACCTTAAGCATAAGCGAAAGGAAATGAACTTGGAGCAATTGATCCTCCGTCTGCGGATTTAAGAGGATAACCGGAAGAACGATGGGAAACTCTCAATTGTTCATGGCGCCAAGGCAAACGTGGTGTAGCATGCAAAAGGCTCCAAAAATAAAAATAATGGGAAGAGCAAGCTCGGTCCCAAGGGAGGCGTTTCCAAAACGAAGTTTAATGGAAAATGCTTCAATTGCAACAAGAATGGACACAAGTCCTCGGATTGCAAGGCACCAAGAAAGAAGAAAAACTCCCAAGTCAACTTGGTGCAAGGTGGGCAAAAGGATGAAGACATCATCCTAGCGGTTGTGGTTACGGAAGTCAACCTCGTTGGATCCAATTCCAAGGAGTGGTTTGTGGACACCGGTGCAACCTGACATATTTGCTCAAACCGGGAGTTATTCACAACTTTTGAGCCATCAAATGGTGAGAAAGTGTTGATGGGTAACTCGTCTCATTCCACGGTTGAAGGCGTGGGAAAGGTGGTCCTGAAGATGACTTCGGGCAAAGAGCTGAATCTCAACCAAGTGCTGTTTGTTCCGGAAATACGCAAAAACCTGATTTCCGGTTCGTTGTTGAACAAGCATGGATTCCGCATGGTTTTTGAGTCGGACAAACTAGTTTTGTCTAAATCGGGAATGTATGTGGTTAATGGGTATGCACGTGATGGGCTGTTTAGGCTCAATGTAATGACTATTATTAATAATAATAAAATCCCTTCTGCTTACTTGCTTGAGTCTTCCAATGTGTGGCATGGTAGACTAGGACATGTTAATTTTAATTCTATACGTAGATTAAGTAACATGGAGCACATTCCTAAATTCACAATTGATGTGAAGCACAAATGTGAAGTTTGTGTAGAGGCAAAACTAACGAAAACGTCTTTCAAATCGGTTGAAAGAAAAACGGAACCACTTGAATTAATTCATAGTGACGTTTGTGATTTTAAATCAATACAAACACGTGGCGGTAATAAATATTTTATTACCTTTATCGATGATAGCACTCGCTATAGCTACGTTTATTTATTAAAAAATAAACACGAAGCAATCGATAAATTCATTCTTTATAAGAATGAAGTGGAAAACCAACTTAATCGACGAATTAAGATGGTTAGGAGTGATCGAGGTGGTGAGTATGAAGCACCAATTGGTGACTTTTGTGCTAGTGTGGGTATAGTACACGAACGTACCACACCCTATTCATCTCAATCAAACGGTGTTGCCGAACGAAAGAATCGCACATTGAAAGATATGATGAACGTGATGCTAGTAAGTTCGGGCTTGCCACAAAATATGTGGGGCGAAGCAATCTTGACAAGCAATTACCTTTTAAATAAGGTTCCCGGAAAAAATATGATAAAACTCCGTACGAGTTGTGGAAAGGCAGACGGCCTTCTTATCAATATTTAAAAGTGTGGGGGTGTCTTGCTAAGGTGCTTGTACCAACACCTAAGAAAATAAAAATAGGTCCAAATACGGTGGATTGTATTTTTATTGGATATGCACAAAATAGTAGTGCGTATCGGTTTTTAATGTACGATTCGAATAATCTTGATGTACATAAAAACACAATAATTGAATCAAGGAATGCTTCATTCTTTGAAGATGTATTTCCATGCAAGTCCAACGAAGGGCCTAGCACGTCAAAACGAACATTTGACGTAGCTATGGAAAATACTAGTGAGGGATCCGGAGAAGAACCCGAACCCAGACGAAGCAAACGTGCTAGAGTTTGAAAAATCCTTCGGACCGGATTTTCTCACCTACCTGGTAGAATTTGACTCGGATATTATAACATGTATGGTAGAAAATGAACCGGATTTTCTAACATGTTTGGTAGAAAATGAACCACGGACTTATACGGAAGCCGTGACGTCTACTGAAGGTCCTATGTGGAAAGAAGCCATCAAAAGTGAGGTGGATTCTATCCTTAAAAATCACACATGGGAATTGGTTGATCTTCCTCCGGGAAATAAACCTTTGGGATCCAAGTGGATTTTTAAACGGAAAATGAAACCTGACGATTCCATCGATAAGTACAAGGTCAGACTTGTAATCAAGGGATACAAGCAACGTGAGGGCCATGATTACTTTGACACGTATTCTCCAGTGACGAGAATAAATTCCATTAGGATGATACTAGCAATTTCCGCATTGTGGAAATTGGAAGTTCATCAAATGGACGTAAAAAACGCTTTTCTAAATGGCGATATAGACGAAGAAATCTATATGGAACAGCCCGAGGGCTTTCGTGTTCCAGGCCAAGAAAGGAAAGTGTACATGTAAATTAATTAAATCATTGTATGGATTGAAACAAGCCCCTAAACAGTGGCACGAAATGTTCGATCATGCAATGTTACTTAATGGGTTTAAAATAAACGAAAGTGACAAATGCGTCTATGTGAAGAGCACGGTAGACGGCTATGTCATTTTATGTTTATACGTGGATGATATACACATCGTGGGTAGCAATAATCTAATGATTAATTCTACCAAAAACATGTTAAATTCTAAATTTGACATGAAGGATATGGGGCTGGCCGATTTAATCCTTGGGATTAAAATAATCAGAGGACCTGACGGTCTTACGCTAAGCCAATCCCATTACGTTGATAAAATCCTTACGAAATTTAATAAGGATGATTATCAAGAGGCAAGGACTCCATTAGATAAAAACGTACAACTTACCAAAAATCGTGGAGAGTGTATTTCTCAAGTAGAATACGCTAGGATTATTGGAAGCTTGATGTATCTAATGAGTTTTATCAGGCCAAATATTGCCTTTGTGGTTAGTAAGCTAAGTAGATATACTAGCAACCACGGTGATGAACACTGGAAGGCAATAATAAGGGTTTTGAGGTATTTATGTAAAACCCAAAATCTTGGACTGCACTATGGAAGATATCCAGCTGTACTTGAAGGGTATAGCGACGCTAGTTGGATATCCGACATAAAGGACTCTAAGTGCACAAGTGGATATGTTTTCACTTTGGGAGGTGCAGTCGTGTCATGGACATCCTCAAAACAAACGTTAATAGCTAGATCCACGATGGAGTCTGAGCTAATAGCCTTGGATAAGTGCACTGAAGAGGCTGAATGGCTACACCACTTTCTTGAGGATATTCCAAGTTGGGAAAAGCTTGTCCCTCCAATATGCATACATTGCGATTGTCAAACGGCAATTGAAAGGGTACAGAGCAATATGTACAATGGTAAGTCTAGACACGTTCGTCGTAGACATAACACCATTAAACAACTCCTCACAACGGGTGTTATCACTGTTGACTACGTGAAGTCAAAGGATAACATAGCGGATCCGCTGACCAAGACATTGGATAGAGAATTGTTGGAGAAGTTGTCACGAGGAATGGGACTAAAGCCCGTGAAATTGAAAAGTTCTATAGTGGATACCCAACCTAGTTGGTCCTAGGTTCAAAAGGGACAACTAAATTATAGAGCGAAGGATGGTCACTGTGGGGGTCCCGGACTCCTACCCACTCCTCGTTAAAACAGTGACTCCCGCACGAGGTTAGCAAAAATGTTTGCTTTAATGATTCTAAAATATTGATCTACTCGATAACATTGGAAGAGTATGTGGGATACTCGTGAAAGAATCACCTATGTGAGAGAGAAGAGGGCCACTTCAAAGGAGAACTGTAAAGACTCAGTTCTTTAGAAACTCTTGCAGAACTAGGACGGTGACCCATGGCCAAAACGGGCACACCCATGAGAACGGAACAAAGTTGGAAGGTTCTTGTGTAAAGATAAGTCAATGTTTACACGACGGTAGTATAGTTCAAGGATATCGAGTCTACTAGACAACCAGTAAATAAACGTGTCTTTACAACGGAAGGTTCAAAGGATAAAACCTACCCCTCCGTATGCAAGGATCATTCGGTGAACACAACGTGTCCTCCTATCTTCGTGTCTTTTTAAGTCTCGAAAATCAATTTTCATTCATGTGGGGGATTGTTGGAAAAATGTGTTAAAAATGACATTAAATGGTGATTTTGGGGCAATTATTTGAGTGGGGTCCACTTTCGATTTGGGTCGGGTTAAAGTGGTTTCGGATTGTCCTTGTTAAGGGCTACAATTCGATATATGGTACACTCAAAACGGATAACGGGTGAATGAGAAATTGATTCTCGAAGTTCACTCGTTGAAATGGAAAAACAGGGAAAATGATGAGTTTCTAGTGTGTTTTATCCCACATCGGAAGACTCAAGGGATTTTCACCCCCTTATAAAGGGAAGCCTCTTTTAAGGAGTTAAGATTCCTAAGGGTAAAGGCTTTCTCTTACGCGCAGGGGGGTGCCGATCAAAACCCGAAACGGAGAAGAAAAATCGTGACTCATGTGCGCGGGCGACCTGCGGACACGAATGTCGTCCGAAAACCTATCATTCAAAGATAGGTTGCTCCAACTCTGGTGGCTTCGCATCAGAGTTGCTCCAACTCTGGTGGAGGTCTTCTGGTAGCATCGGAGTTGCTCCAACTCTGATGGGGGTATTCTGATCGCGCACCAGAACTGCTTCAACTCCGATGGGGGTATTCTGATCGCACACCAGAGCTGCTCCAAGCCGTTACAGCCATTAAATGTCCAACATTCTTGTCTTTTAATGCAGCGTTAAATGGACAGTTTATGGATGATTCAATGCCCAACGGACTGGTCATTGATGTCCAACGTTCAGGTCCATTAACACCCCATTTAACACACAACAAATCCTCCTATAAAAGGCTGGCAGGTGCTTTGCAACAAACACCCGGTTTCACAACACACAATACATTCCTCACGTTTTCTTGAGCGAAAAACACTTCTAGCTACTCCCAAATTTCCTAAGTGTTCTTGCTGTGTTCCAGTTCGCCGGAACTTTCGTTTGTGTGCTCAAACGATCGTTCGTTAGCCACCGTATCCTGGGAAACGGTCGTTGCAACGCTCCTAGCACCGTGGGAGGCGACGAATACGTTTTAAGGACATCGTGCGTAGCATGAGCTCTGACTAAAATTTGTTCCATCTTATTTTCTGTTTTCTTTTAGCTATTTTGTTTATTAATTAATTTTATTTAATTAATATTTCTTCGTTTTTTCCGAAACACACCCAACATGTGTTAGGGATGACACCCATCCCTCCCCGAGGTCGGAATTTGATGTGTACAGAGAGGAGCCCTAAGCACATAATAACTCATACACAACACATAATCGAGAGTTTATCATAATCATTGTCATTTTTCATACCGTTGTCATTTTTAAGGGCCCATACCGTGATTACATATCAGTTTGACTCTGATAGCATATTAATATTCATGGTTGCGTACTTACATCTGAAGAAGTCAATTTAATAGAAGGAGAAGCCTGAAATTTTAATAGAATACTTTATTAGTTCATATGTTATCGTTGTGGAAATACTTCAATATTGTTTCAACTTGTCAATTTTATGTGTCTGTTTTCCAGTCTATATTTTCAGTTTTCTTGTTTTGTTTCTGTATATGTTTTATAGTTTTTCCATTACATGTTTTATAATTGGGAAAATAATTAAAATACTCCAAACTTTGAAGGGGTGTGGGATTAACACCACAAACTTGAGTATGAAATTTAAATAGCTCAAACTTTGTATAAAAAATTATTTTAGCATCATAGTCAAGTATTACTCCCTCCGACCATTGGACTTTGCACTCTTTGAATTAGGTGAGAAACAAGAATAGTAAAATTTGTGCGGTTGAAGATTGTGCAGATAGAGAAATGAGCAGAACCACAAATTTGTTACTTTAATGGGATAGTGGCAAAGTTTTTGGAACAACCAAAAAGGGAAAGTTGGCAAAGTTCAATGGGACGGAGGGAGTATTATTTTTCAAAAATGTAAATTTATGGTGTTAATTGCATAATTTAAAATAGTTTAGAATTAATGAAGAAACAATCAACATTCTAAACTTCCATCGCGAAATAAATAATGTTACCCTCAATCTATATAATTGCAAGACTTTTAATTTTCTATTTTAAATTATGCAATTAACCCCATAAATTTACATTTTTGAAATGAATAATACACGACGATGGTGCAAAAAATCTTTTTATATAAAGTTTGGGGTATTTAAATTAGATATGCAAGTTTGGGTGTTTACCTCACACCCTTTCAAAATTTAGCGTATTTTTATTATTTTTCCCTTTATAATTTAGGAAACAGGTTTTTACCACGTGACATATATCCAATTTCTTATATATGACGCAAGAACAACATTAAAAAAAGATAATGATCAACGATGCTAATAGGGTTCAACAGAGCTATAGAGTTTGGAAGCAGGTGATGCTTTTAATGCTAGTGGTGACATTTGTTGTTAGCGGCAGGCGGCCAATGATAGGGTAGATTGGATAGAGTATAACAAGCTTTTGAATTTACATCACCAGCACACCCCTTGTTTATGTAAAAATGTACTCGTAAAATCTAATAGTGATATAGTATTGAAAATTTTCTAAAGTTATACTCCCTTCATCCTGTTAAGATTGTCGCATATTTCATTTCGTCCTAATACAGTATCATTGTATGATTGTAAACTACTCTTACTTTATTTTCACTTTATCAATTCAATATCAACTACATAAACTCACTAATAGATTATATGGACTCGGACCCCCGATCACACGACTATTGGGCTCGGACAACGCCCACGTACGCTCAGTAGATAACATTTACATTATTGTACACTCTATTTATTCATATGTACCCATTAGAATAGATTAAAATCCATTTATTAGCCATTTATTGGCCTTTTACTGTAACTAGGCCCGTCAGGCCCTAGCCTGAAGGTCCAATCTAATTTTCTCCTATAAATACCCCATTTGGGGAGCCATGTAAAGGGTTCATAATTCATTACATAGATCCACTTATCTCTCTAGCTCTACCTTCTCTCTGAGATTATAGTCTATCATTTGGTGTTCTTGTTGAGAGCTAGAACACATCAAGTGAGATCCTCTCAACCTGTTACACTTCGACCCAATTGGAGCTAATAGAGTTGCACCTCAGCCCAATTGGAGCTAATGAAACTGCACATCGGCCCAACTGGAGCAAGCAAGGCTGCACCTCGGCCCAATTAGAGCTAATAGAACTGCATCTCAACCCTATTTGTAACACTGTCCCCAAGCATATTTACTTTTTAGTAAATCATGTAATAAACCTTGAAGAATGAATTATGAATTTGCGAGATTGTAAATCTTTGTTATTACTTTTGCGTGAATAGTGAATTGCACGTGGGGCCCACATCGGGAGCGGGACCACTGTATATTTCCGAGACCACATATTATATTCTAGTTGGGCCATAACAAAGGCATAGGATCGACCGATTGGTCAAACAGGCCCAATTACCAGTTTTAGTAATTTATCGTATAACAGACCAAAATGAATTTCGGAGACTTCTAAATATAAGTCGGGGAATGCACATCCATTATAAAGCCCTTTAATGATTTGGAACATGTGTTATATTTTATTTGACCGGATAAAATAAAATATAAGTAAAATAGTCCGTGAAATACAACTTTCGGGGCCGATTGTACACTTCTGGATTCAAAGGGGTGACCTCCCACTTATGTGGGGGGGCAACCCACATTTTCTAGTCTTTCATTTAGCAAGGTGGAGCCGCAAAAGCCACTAGATGCATGAAAGAAAATGAATTGAGAGACCAAACATTAAAGGAGGTAGGATCCCTTTTATGTATTATTGAGAGAAATGCCAAAAAGGCATTCTCAATCACCCCCACCCCATATGCTCGACCAAAGCTCACCAAGAGGGGGATAAAACCTCTGAAAATTACTTCCTCCATAGCCAATAACATAGCTCAAGCAAAGTTGACCAAGGAAGAAGAGAAAAGAAGGAAAAAAAGTTAGGAAAAGTGTGAAGGATTAAGGTAATAAACTTATAATAACTCTTCCTCTACTTCTTATTTATCTTATGACTTATATAGCATATGGAGGACCCCTAGGATTGTTCTACATGTTTAGAAGTGTAGAACAAAGGGTTGGAAGGTAGTTCTAAGTCCAAGAATGGACTTAGAAGTCAAATGACCGGTTCACCAGAAAATAACCTTTTAGAGGTTATTTATGTTGATATGGGTTTTGTGATGATAAAACCTTATTAGGAGCTTGACTAAGGTGTTCCTAGTTGTCGACGGAGTTTCACCGGAGTTCAACCGAAAGGGGTAGAACTTCTTAATGCTCATTCGAGGTGATGATGACTGACTATATTGCTAATAATTATTGGGTTAATTTCATAATATTACCTAAAGTATTAAATGTGATTTTCATGGATTATTAATGATTAATAATGCCTAAATGAAAGTACTATTGCATGTGAGTAAATGAAGCATGATATACAAATTTAGAGAAATTGTGTATGATTATGTGTTATGAATATGATGGCATGATAGTAGGAATTTACTATCAAATATTGTGATAAAATATACTCTTACTTCATGTAAAGAATTCATGAATGAATAAAAGGGATATTTTTGATGTTGAGATTAAATTATATTTGGATTGGAAAATCATCGGAAATGAGTCATTGGACTATGAATTATGAACTTGGGTGTTCTAAGATTATCCGACTAGTATTAAAATACTAGTCGGGAGATTGATATGAAAAATGATGGAATTAATCCTAAGAGATATGATTGTGAATAGAGATGTCTTAAGTAGTCTTAAGAGATACGTTAAGATCGAACTGTACGAGCTCTGAGATATGTAAGGAGTGAGTCTTAAAGGCTACTCAAAGTGAATGGAGTCTAGGCATAGAAATTACTTAGAGACTTAGTAACGTGACTAAGAGCCAGACTCTAGCACGGAATAGTGGTGACTACGAGTGAGACTCTTGCTCAATATAGAGTGACTATAAACGAGGCTCTAGCACAAAGTAGAGTGACTAAGAGCCAGGCTCTAGCACTATGAAACGTGACTACGAGCGAGGCTCTAGCACGGTGTAATTATAATAAATGAACGGGGTTCCGAAATAGTGAAGTAACGCGTTAAGGTAAATCCTAGAACGACGTAATAATTTACTATAAATATATGATAATTGTGACTAGTAGTCACGTGGGATGAGGATAAGCGTTTTAAATAAATATGGGCCCACGGGCCGACTACTTGACTTTGTATATAAAGTAAGTATATTTTCAAAAGGGGTACCCGAGGGTTATGGCCTATAATATAATATCACCCTAGATTGAGGATCTTAGAGATTGAAATATTGATTATATAATAGTGTAGTTGTCATTGTACTTTTCAAATGCTTCAAAGTACTGACCTCCCCTTCACGGGGGAGGCCACCTCACAGTTTCAGGTAGAAGTTGAAGCTTGATACCGATGCCCGTGGCTTCGGTGATATCTAGGAGAGAAGACGTGGTTCGTGTTTCCTCTGTTTCTGTTTTGAAAACAATTATATAAATGCTCATGGATAATATTTTCTGAATAATTATTTGGGGGCTTCTATGCCTAAGTTTGCCAAGTGTGGCTTGAACACTTGTATTAGTGTTTCCGCTGATTGTTTATGGATATACTACGTATGAATGATATTCCAGACGCCTTGTACAGTATGGATGTGTTGGACTGCGGTTGACTATTCGTACTGTACGGCGTGTTGTTGACGTGTCAGGATAGGTCTGGGGCATGACAATTTAATTGGTATCAGAGCCGTAGTCCAAAACTTCATAATGAAGTCTCAAAATTCTTTTTTCCAAATGATTTTGAAAACCATGAGCATAAATATTTTGTATTTATAGAACTTTTGGTACTTGAGTTGCAATGTCTCTAATTGTTAAGATGGTACCCTTAGCAATTGGTATGACATTGATTTGAGCCAAAGGATGTCTTTAAGTACCTATCCGTCAATTGACACTTAATACGAATCTAATGACTCGTTCTCGATTTCTTTCAGGGAAAGTAACTAGAAGGAACCCGATTAGTCGGACATCGGGAGGGTCTGAGCATGGCAGTAGAGGGGCTTCTAGAGTGTCCAGGGGACGAGGGCGTGGAGGCCAATCACAGACCATGAGTGACGGCCATATGTGTCCGAAGATGATTCGACTTATCAATCAGAAACTGAGCCGGTTGAGACCCCATATGATGGGGAATACGATGATGCTAGTGAAGGGAACGATGATGATGACGCTCTAGAAAGGATGGAGGAACTACTCTGTCAATATCAAGAAGATCGCCAAAGGCTCTGGGCAAGGCGTGCTTTGGGAGGGGCTTCAAGAAGGGGAAGTCGTGCGAGTCCTAGGGATTTCAATAATAAGGATCTCAAAGTACCTCAAAGAGGCAAGGGATTTAGGATGCAAACCGTTCAATGGGATGGGGGACATCACCATAGCGGCTGAGTGGATCAAGAGGTTCAAAGAGGCGGCCCTCGACATGCAGTGACGTGCACTTTGTCACGGTGCGTCAAAATAAATCGATACTAACACTTATACGTAGTATAGGTGAAGTAGAGTTCATATCCACATGGAAAGGAATAATTATCTTTTTAATGAAAGAAGTAAATACAGGGGGGTTTGGATTGAGTGATTTAATTTAATTAAACACGAAGATGAACGACTTATATGAGATTTAATTCAAGAATAAAAGGGACTTGGCCTTGCTACTTTCCACTTGTTGATATATTTTAGTCGATCATTGTTATATCTATAACTTATCCCCTCTTGAATACTCAATCGAGGAGTATATCCAATTCATCGAGGGTAGTTATTAACAACGATCGTTCATTAATAACCCTTACTATTAGTCAAGTACAGAACACGGTCATATATCGACTTGATAGTAACATTTAATCTCTTAACTCCTTGATGAAATCAATTGAGATTGATAACCTCAACATAACGGTTTCGGTTTAACCAACAAAATTAATCCCTCTTAAGTTTATTAACCACGACCGTGCATTAATAAATCGAAGTTACTTACTTGTAAAACCATCAACGATTAACCATCGGTTCATTGACCGCTTCTAGTAATAATTAATGTCGGAGCGTTAACTAATCGTCACTTAGCAACCCTCTAACATTAATATAAATTGAGATTAAGGAAAGAATTAATAATCAAGAGAAGAAGTTAAGAAAATAACTCACAACTTTAATAATCAACAAGCTTCAAGAGCAAAACCAAGAAATGGAAGTTTAACTCCTCATTTGGAGACTAAACATGCTATAAAAATATAAAGAAATGCTATTCTAAACTGAGCTTAAGAGTATGGAAGAAGGAATGATTATTTGTGAAGAAAAAGTGTGCTATTTATAGGTGTTTTCAACACCTTGGGCCGGGTACCCGACCGGGTTAAGTGCCCACCCGACCGGGTGCATGTCAAGATCAGATAATCTTCCATGTTCTTGTGTTTCAGCACGTTAAAATGTCCCAGGTCAAATCCGACCTGACCGGGTCCAGCTCTTTCCTCAGAGGTTCGGTTTTCAAATCAGACCCGACCGGGTTCAGGGTCTGACCCGACCGGGTTTTTGTGCTCCTGGGTATTTTTGTCTTCAGCTTTTTCTCATTTTCCTTGCTAAAAACTCTACCACTATTCTACAACTATAAATGGAAGCTAAAAACAATTACAAACAAAATAAAACAAATGCTTACAAACTAACTAATAACAATAGAAAATCCACACAAAAAATATAAAAACATACATTTATGCATTATAAACTAGTGCATATCAAATATCCCACGCTTGAATCTTTACTCGTCTCGAGTAAATGCAATACAAGAAATCCTAAAATGATAAGTTCATCAATGTTGGGAATATTTTATGGTGTCCAATCTAATTACATATCTTTGTATTTGTGTAGTTATTAATGATTAAATGTGTAATATGGGTCACAAATTTATTTCAGCCCATTAGCCCACTTGTAAGCCTTAAGTTAGACATCCTTATGTATAAAAGGATGTTAACTTAAGAAAACCCTAAGTCTCGAACAAGCCTCTACGCACATTAACACACATATCATTTTGTAAGGCTTTCACGATATAAGGAAGAGGGAGTTCATCGTTCAAATACTGTTAAATCATTTTGTTATTCTTTGCTTCTATTATGTTGTATGATTGTTGATTGATTTTGGGACTAACAACTGCTATCAGAGCCGAGTCGTGAAAAAGATTGAATCTGTCTGCGATTTTTCGGATCTGCGATTGAAAGACTGTTTTTTTCTCAAGTTTTCAATAATTTCGAGTTTAGTCTTTGTAATCTTGTTTGTGATCCATAATCTGTAAAAGTTATACCATTGGAATCGCCATCATCTAACGATTCTACGACATATCTTATTTTTCGATTTCTGCAGTTTTTACGTTTTTAACATCTCTCTATAGGGATCTCGATACTTCGGTTTCTTCAGGCTGCAGGAAGAATTTCGACCCCAAACTGATACAGGTAGAATATCGAGATCAAGGGCTTTTCAAAACAGTTTTCAAAATTTCAAAACTCGAAATTTTCATTTTGCAGGATCTTGATATTTTGAGATTTCGAGACTTTGAGATTTCAATATTTTGAGACTTCGAGATTTTGAGATTTCGAGATTTTGAGATTTCGATATTGTGAGATTTCGAGATTTCGAGATTTCGAGATTTTGAGATTTCGAGATTTTGAGATTTCGATATTTTGAGATTTCGATATTTTGTGATTTCGATATTTCGAGATTTCAAGATTTTGAGATTTCGAGATTATGAGATTTCGATATTTTGAGATTTCGAGATTTTGAGATTTTGAGATTTTGAGATTTTGAGATTTCGATATTTTGAGATTTCGAGATTTTGAGATTTCGAGATTTTGAGATTTCGAGATTTTCAGCGTCACTGCACTGTTTTGGCCATAACTTTTGACTCGGTGATCCGATTTAAGCGAACTTTTTTTTCGTTTGAAAGCTAACGAAAAGATCTACATTTATTCTTGGGGGTTACCCCAGAACCCTTTTTTCACGCGCCCTCAGGCGCAGTCCTTGAGGGTCAAAACGTTTGTTTTCTGACAAACTTTGTAAATCACCGATGTCAAGGTCAAAACTTAGGCAAATCTGATCAAATTCTTTCAAAGTCGAACCAAGGTCAAATAGGGTCTAAGCTACACTACAGAGGTCTGAAAATCGTAGATAATTCAATCAAACACACGTCTACGGTCAACATTCAACAATCAACAATGGACGCTATATCTCCTTGCTCTTGCACCTTCAAAGTACATTCCGCGTCTGATAAGGATTCAATCATCAAAGAACTAAGGGAGAGATTAGAAAACAATCAAAGGGTCTTGGTTAAAAATCTGGACCAAAAGGCTTCTCTAAGCACACAGTTGGAAAATGCCAAGGAAGAGGTCAAGAAAATAACTTTGGAAACAGAGAAGCTGACTCTGAAAATAGCTGATCTAACGAAGGAGTTGAATCAGTCCCAGATAGAGCGAAGCACAACAAAAGTTGATAACGATTTTCTTCAAAATAAAAGAAGTGCCCTTTACCGCAAGATCAAAGATCTTGAAGACTTACTTGCTACAAAGGGGCAGACTGAACAAACAATCTTCTTGAACCAACCCAAGGACACCCGTTTCTATAATTCCAAAGAAGGGCTTGGTCTTTCCAATCCTTGTAATTTAGAGAAAGTGGACTGTGCTCAACTTTATGACATGAATTACATGGGTCTTGGACTGACCAAGCTAATTTACTTCACATATGAAAAGGAATGCGCAGAAGAAGGAGAAGAGAAGAGAACCAATCCCGGAACAGAAATTCTTTTTGATTATGATGCCTTGAACAAGAGCTATGAAACAAAAGAGCCCCCGTTGACTCCTCCTGAAGAGATTCCAACCTTTTACCCTGCAAAAGAAACTGTGCAAGATAAAGAGGAACCTTCAACTTCAGAGCCTGTAGCCAAACCAACATACATTTCACCCCTTGTGAGAAAGTTTGCTGAATTGAAAAAGCTTTTGATAAAGAAAAACAAGCTTTTGAACCGGAAAGAGAACAACTCTTGAAAGAAATATCTTTACACCGAACATCCTCTCAATCAAACACAGGCTCACAATCTCCTTCTCCTCCATCTTCTGAAAACTATGCTGAAAATTCAACCGATGATCCAGAATCTCCTACCACGCACTCTGAATCTCCTTTTCTGACACTAAACCTAGTAAAGAGGAGAGCAGAGAGGAGAGTGGAGAGAAAGGGAGAATGGATTGAGGAGAAACTGAGAAGAATAAAAAAGGAAGAAGAATCTCGTCAAAGGAACATGAGCCGATGTTCGAGTGCTCTGTTCTATGCCAAAAGAAAGACATCTGTCAACAACGACTACTGTTCAAGCTCTTCCACACTGAAATGTGTCAAATCAAGAAAAGTCTTCTGCTCTAAGTCTGTTGCCTCCTCAAATGATGATAAGGGTTTGAATGATCAGAAGTATCCAAAGAAACCAGCTTCCGCAGCGGTGAATGTTGAGGGAGAGTATAAATTACCATGGTTGAAATATCCTCTCAAGGTTCACTCACTCAAACACTTGAGAAGACTCTCTCAAGAACCAATCTTAAAGGATTATCTGTCTAACCATTCACCCAAGATCATTTTACAATGGGTTCCTAAGGCTGAAGCTGAGAAATTAAGAATGATAGACTCGTCTCAATCAGCTAGCCTAGGATCACAAATTAAACAGAAACTGAAATGGTTTTTCAGTGGTGAGAAGGAAGGACCCATCTGGAGGTGGGTACCGAAACATACTTAATCTTTGTTGATGGTCCGTCATGTGTGGTAACTAATCTGATTGCTCCACACACATGGCGGGTAAGAAGACGAGCTGTGAGCAATCAACTTATGCACATTATCAAGGAGAGTATTGACGTATATACTCTCCACCGAGATGAAAATCCAGAAATGCACACTTCAACACCGGCACACGCCAAGAACAAACAACAAGTGCATATTTTGAGGGGGAGTGTTTCTTTTTCACTACTCCTGGTGCCGAACAACGAAGAAAGCACATTCCAAGGGGGAGTTTTCTACTTTACTCCCAGGGTAACAAATAACAACTTGCAACTTTGGAGGGGGAGTTTCATGTTTCTCCTCCTGGTGCTATACAATGTAAAGTGCAAGGATTCTCTCAAGGATGCAGATTTTGACGGGGAGTCTTCAAACTTCTCCTCCCAAGCGCCAATCATCGTCAAAGGCGTCCTACTGAGTGCTACAATTGAGGGGGAGCATAGAGAGAAAAGAAAAAGAGCAAAGAGAAATGAGAGATAAGTCCCAATGGCTTAGTAAACCCAACTAAGCCTACCTAAGGGACAAAGTCGAGAGTGAGTGAGTAACTCAGTGAACACTATGAGAGTGAGGAAGCAGAAAGCTCAAGTGAGCAAGAGAACAATAATCATTGTCAAATCTGCTACCTCTATTGTGCTATCAATCGAGAAAATTACTCTCAGCCACTCAAATACTCTGGACAATCCCCATAGGTTCAGGACTGAATTTATTCAGATCCCGGGTAGAAGTCGCTGCATTTTGTCCAAACGGCTCATGCACAACCATACCTTAGACCACTCATTTGTCTCCCAACAAACAAGTGTTAAATCATATTTCACGGGGAACCTCATCTCTTATCACCGTCTCCTTCTGAGGCAACTGATACTGATTACAGTGGCTCACAACCCCACGCCACTGAACATTCATTGATCACGTCGTGTCTAGTTCTCTCACTCCCAAATGTTTTGAATTTTCTAGGACACAGACACTTTTTAGAGTCAGTTGCAGAACTTAATGACCCGCGAGAACTTCCATAGGGATCATCTACTATAGATGAAGACCAATGATTGGAAGGAAGTCCTGTTGTTGCAACATAGAAATCAACAACATGTTCAGGCCATCGCTTTAGAGTGGATCTCTATAGTGATGATAACGGGTGTCTACATGACCCCGGGGGGCTACCTTATCTTTGTTGATCTTTATGATCATGTCATAACAACTAGAGTGACATCTACTTTGGATGCCTCACAATAACTCGTTGGAAGTCCTGTTAGAGCTTTAATGTTTCTATCATTTTTTTACAGGCCACCCGTCAGTGTTTACATTGATGTTGTGTTAACGGAACATCTCAGTGTATCCGATTTTTATCATTTAACCTTTCTTTTTGTTTTTCTGTTTTGTTACCCAGAATAAAAGAATGAAGGCATGACGTCCCGATTCATCGGATCGTCATGAGGGGGAGAGTGGTCTGCATGTTGTTTACTCTCAAAAATCATTCTCAGATACTTCTCCTCCAACACAAAAAATGACAACTCTCTACTCTCTAAAATCATCAAAACTGTCAAGTCGGCTTCACATCAAATGGTTAGCTACGCTCACAAGTCAATCATCATTTTCCGCTGTGCAACCGACTGGTTCTCCTCAAAAGCATTCACCTCAAATAGTCAAAAGACTACATTGTGGAGGAGACAGAGGTCAGGTAATAAGAATCCCATGTGCGTCTGCAATTCTTCAAGGACAATCATTCTAGAGGCACCACCGGATTTCATCCAAGCTGATCAAGACCAACTTCTAGAAGGCAAGGACTACATGCAAGACACTGAAGATTCCTCAACCCCAACATCAAAGATCAAATTGCCAAGAAGACATCAAATGGGAGATTGCTAGGATTTCTTCATAAAGCCCTCTAAAGAAGTCGAGTTCAACACGAAGACAAAGGAAACTGAGTTCCACTGAAGATCAAGACAAAAGAGGAGCAACTCAACAGATTTTATCTACGCTCTCCTCTACATGGCTGAATAAACACAAAGACAAAGATATTCACGCTGCAATGCTGATTAACACGATTGAACACCAAGGGGGAGATTGTTGGGAATATTTTATGGTGTCCAATCTAATTAAATATCTTTGTATTTGTGTGGTTATTAATTAAATGTGTAATATGGGCCACAAATGTATTTCAGCCCATTAACCCACTTGTAAGCCTTAAGTTAGACATCCTTATGTATAAAAGGATGCTAACTTAAGCAAACCCTAAGTCTCGAACAATCCTCTACGCACATTAACGCACATATCATTTTGTAAGGCTTCCACGGCATAAGGAAGAGGGAGTTCATCGTTCAAATACTGTTGAATCATTTTGTGATTCTCTGCTTCTATTATATCGTATGATTGTTGATTGATTTTGGGACTAACAATCAACACTACCATCACAAAGTGTTTTTAGAACCAAAATAATCACAAAGTATCTCCAACATAAAAAGAATACATCAAGTGATATTCAATTCCAATTTCCTCATCGAATGAACTCTCTTTAATAATCACCCTTAGGATCCTGCAAAATCAAAAGAAATACTTTCTCTCATTCTCTCATTTTGCTTAGGTGCCCTTTCGGGTTTTCAACCCAGCTTCCCAAATTTTTCTTTAATAAATCTCACAAACTCACTCTTATTTTTGCTTTATTTTTGCTTAAGCTTCCCTTTGTGGGTTTTCAACTTAAGAAGCTTTTTTTTTTTTAATTTTTGCCGAAGGGGTATCGAGGCCAACCCCGAGAAGATCCAGGCCATCATCAACATGGAGCCCCCACGCAACGTAAAGGAGGTCCAACGATTGACGGGCCGCCTGACAGCCCTCAATCGCTTCTTATCAAAATCGGCGGAGAAGTCCTTACCCTTCTTCCAGATCATGAGAAAGACCGCCGGTTTCCAGTGGACTTCAGAGTGTCAGGGGGCCTTCGAGGAACTGAAACGATACTTATCTTCACCCCCTGTGCTCTCTAAACCCAAGGTGGGGGAGATCCTATACCTTTACCTGGGTGTTAGCCCGACAACCATCAGCTCAGTACTCATCCGGGAAGAGGATGGCATCCAACATGTCATCTTCTATGTTAGCAAGACCCTCAGAGAAGCAGAACTCCGGTATTCCCCTGTGGAAAAAACGGTGTTGGCTATTGTGTGGACTGTCAAGAAGTTGGGCCATTACTTCCAGGCTCACCCGGTCCAGGTCCTCACTCACCAACCCCTCGGCGCTTTGATGAGGAGCCCCACCAGCTTCTCCCGAATGGTAAAATGGGCTGTCTTCCTGAGCCAATACAACATCGACATCCGTCCTAGGCCCGCCATCAAGGGCCAAGCCCTAGCGGACTTCGTGACGGAATGTACAACAAGATCAGCCACGGACGAGGAGCCCTCGGCCCCTTCGGACGACTGGTGGAGCCTCTACACCGACGACTCCTCCGCTGTCAAAACATGTGGAGGAGGGGTGGTCCTCATCTCACCCGAAGGCTTCCAGGCCTATTATGCAGTCCGCTTCTCTTTCAAAGTCTCTAACAATGAAGTCGAATACGAGGCCCTCCTCTGTGGCCTTCGGCTGGCAGCTAACATGAAGGCCCGACAGATTCACGTCAAGTGCGACTCCAAGTTAGTCGTCGGCCAAATCTCCGGGGAGTACGAAGCCAAGGAAGGAAGAATGAGGCAGTACAAAGAAGCGGCCAAGGAGTTGCTTAAGGTATTTGAGGCACACTCTCTAACTCAAATACCGAGGGCTCAAAACTCCGAGGCCGACATTTTATCAAAGCTCTCGGAAGAATCCCCTGAGCATATCTCAAAGATTGCCAAGATCGAGGAGCTCAGCCTCTCCAGCATACATGCTAGCCCCATCATGCACATACAACAAAGGCAAGAAGACTGGATCTCATACATTGTCGCCTTCATCACCACGGGCCAACTGCCCGAGGATGAGGCCCGTGCCAAAATGGCAAAGCTGAGAGCTCCCAGCTACACTATCAAGGACGGAAGGCTTTACAAAAGATCGTACAACGGGACATTACTTCGGTGCCTTCATCAAGATGAAGCCAAAGTGGCGATGGAGGAAGTGCACAGTGGCACTTGTTCAGCTCACCAGGGACCCTTCTCCATGTCCCGAAGGCTAATCATCCAGGGCTACTTTTGGCCTACGATGGTCCGGGATTGTGCAGATCTCGCCCGAAGGTGTACCACATGCCAACACTTCCAGAAAGCCCCCGGCAGGCCAGCGGTCAACTACGCCCCCATCAGCACATCCATACCCTTCGCTCGATGGGGCATAGATCTCGTGGGCCCTCTGCCGAGGGGTACCTCCAACAACAGGTACATCATTGTCGCCATCGACTACTTCACCAAATGGGTGGAAGCCGAGCCCCTCGCTAGCATTACTGAGGCCAGATGCCGTCATTTTGTTCTAAAAAACATCCTCACAAGGTTTGGCGTCCCCCAGCAAATCAACTCCGACAATGGGACTCAGTTTGAGGCAGTCCCCTTTTGTGCCCTCCAAGAGGCGTGGGGCATCAAACACGCCTTCTCATCCGTTGCCTACCCTCAAGGCAACGGTCAAGTGGAGAACGCCAACAGGACCTTGCTCGAGGGCCTAAAGAAGAAACTGGAGGCCGAAGGGGGTGGTTAGGTAGAAGAGCTCCACAACATCTTATGGGCCTACCGTACCACCCCTCGCCGAGCAACAGGCGAGACACCCTTCTCCCTGTGCTACGGATTTGAAGCTAAGGCCCCCACTGAGGTAACTCTTCCGACCCGAAGGGTCACACAATATGATCCGGAGGTCAACGACGCCAATATGGCCCTCGACCTTCACCTTATTTCAGAACGCCGAGAGCAAGCATTCATACGCGCGGAAAACTACCGAAGGCAAGTGAAGCGTTACATTGACGCCAAAGTCCGCTCCAGGGAATTCCAAGTGGGGGATTATGTCCTCCGAAGAAGGGAAGCTAGTCAACCAACCGAGGGAGGAAAGATGGCACCAAAGTTCGAAGGCTCCTACATCGTGGCGGCCATCATCAAACCAGGAACTTACAAACTAAAACGCCCCAATGGGACTGAGGTCCCTAGACACTGGAATGTACATCACTTAGTTAAATTTTATCAATAACATTAGAGCGGCAAAGCCCTCATAACGAGTGAATGTATTATTTTACGGCCCAAGGCCTCAGATTTTGAAGAATGAAGGCATATTGAAGACACCAAGACCATGGAACAAGACTCTTACGAGTGGCCAAACCCTCACTTCAGCCCCTGGCCCAAGGCCTTATCTTGAACAAGAACCCTCAGCACCACGTGCCGAGGGTAGGCAATACTATCACCTACAACAAGGAAGAAAATACGAACTGTCTTCAATGAAGACCCCTCGGCACCCAATGCCAGGGGGATGCACTACTATCAACTTCCAACAAACGGAAGAAAAACACCAAGTGTTTCCCTTGAAGACCCTCCGGCACCAAGTGCCGAGGGTATACACCTCAATCACCTACGACAAATGAGTAAAAATACCAAATGTTTTTTACAGAAGACCCCTCGGTACCAAGTGTCGGGGGCCGTACACCGGAACAAACACCAAATGTTGTTCCTAAAGCCGTACCCCTCGAGGACGCATATACCGAAGGCGCCACCTATCGGTGCCGGTAGCACGTAGTGCCCCGACCATTTGCAACCAGTGTGCAAATGAAAGCCCTTCCCTGAAACGCTTTCCGCGTCACTACCCCAAGGGTATGACAGGCATGTAATATGCCCAGGATTCGACTTTCAAAAATGGAACGCTTTCGGCGCCATTACCCCAAGGGTATGACATGCATCTAATATGCCCAGGATTCGACTTCCAAATCGAAACGCTCCCCGCGCCACTACCCCAAGGGTGTGGCAGGCCACAGACTATGTCTGGCGCCGAGGGGGCGACTTTCAAAACTGAGGCGCTTTCCGTGCCATCTCCCAAGGGGAGGCAGGCTACAGACCATGTCTTATGCCCGGGAAACGACCCTCGATCCCCTCGGAACTCAGAAGGTTAACCCGAGGGGGGAGCTAATGGTGTATTCTGTTGCCTCCCGATAGGCCAAGCCTTACCAAAAAACCAAGTTTCTTGAAGCCTTCCCTTCACTACAAAAAAATGGGGTGGTGAAGGAGAGTAGACTCAGCGAGAAATCAATGAGTACACCACTCCAACAATTCACGGAAACATATCGAGGGCTCCCCATGGGAACACCTTCGGCACCTGGAAGTTCCTAAATTACCAAGGATACTATTCAACAAGTATCATCGACAAATGGCTAAGCCCACTTTTTGATTACCTCCGGATACATCAAAGACCGAAGGTTCAAATCATACAGAACTTGATAGGTTCACTCAACAAAATTTCAAATAATGCCGAAGCATCTTCTAATCAACAAAGATCGAAGGCAACTTCTAATCACCGAGGGATCTCTTACTCAGGATACTACAAACCGAAGGGTCTATTCACCATTGAATATGGAAAATGTCCCAAGCTCTAGATGGTTGGCCCTCAGCCAACCCATCATGCAACGAAGGCCTATTCAATGCAACCAAGCGAAGGCGTAGGCCGAAGGGCAGATGACAAGCAAAACTTAGAAAAATTTTCTAAGTCCTAAATATCCTGGCCCTCGGTCAAATCCTCAGACAGCCGAAGGGGCTGCGCAGCCGAAGACTCAGTAAAACAACACTTAGAGAAATTTTTCCTAAGTCCTGAATGCTTTGCCCCCTGTCGAGCCACCGGTCAACCGAAGGCACTCCTACGAAAGGCTCTCACATTTCACCGAAGGCTCCTACCTCATACAACTACACTTAGAAATATTTTCTAAGTCCTAAATATTTTTGACCCTCGGTCAAATCTCCATGCAGCCAGAGGGGCCACACGGTTGAAGGCTTGGTGAAACTACACTTATAAATATTTTCTAAGTCCTAAATATTTTGGGCCCTCGGTTATATATCCATGCAGCGAAGGGTGCCCACGTACCGAAGGCCAGACGGTATTCAAACACTTAGAAGAAATTTTCTAAGTCCCAAGCGCCTTGCCTCTGGTTATCTCATGAAGGCTGCACAGAACCAGAGGGAAGGAATTAGCCGAGGGCCAACAGATGAACGACACTTAGAAAAGATTTCTAAGTCCTGAACGTGTGGCCCTCGGTGAGACATTCAGATGACTAAATGGGCCTAGTAGCTGAGGGCTATGGGATGCACTATACTTAGAGAAATATTTTCTAAGTCCTAAAATTTTGCCCCCGGCCAGAATACCGCACAAACATGCATTCATTCACAGAGAAAGCGAAGGCATACATTCAAAAACAAGATACATTCATATATAAAAGCCCGAAGGCAGACATTCATTCATTGAAAGGAAAGGAGAGTTAAGATGTCTATTACAGAAGGGTTGAGGCCGAAAGCATACAGATATTCATTACAAAAAATGTTCAAAAATTGCTAAGTACAAATTTTCATTCAGCCTTCCCTTCCTCAGCGGGCTTCGAGGTGACCTCTTCCCCGACAGCAGCCTCGACATCACCATCGCCGGATCCCCCCATCATCATGGAATCGTGGATCACCGGCCTCTCTTCTCCTAGGGGGAGGTGGTTTCTTACATCCGGCTGCAGAGGAGGAAGGCCATACGCCGAGGGGTCGAACTCCTCGAGGGAGACTTTGAAATGCCTGGCGAGCCTCCGGTACACTAGATGTTGGGTGAAGAATTCACCTCCCTTATAATAGTTGTCTCCCCTCTCTGCCATCCAGTCGGCCCCGGGGCCCTTCACCCAGCTATCTACTGAAGACTCCACGACCGAGGCCACCCACTGCTGCCTGTCCTTGGTTTTCCAGCCCTCGGCCATGAATGCAGCAACAGCATCCTCTCGGGCTCCGGCGATGGCCTCGGCCTTGGCGGACTCCACCTCCTCGGCAACTTTCTTGGCAGCCCTCTCGGCTTCGAGCCTGGCCTCCTCCACGGCAGCCTTGATCCTCTGCTCGGCGCCCTCGGTAGCCTTCCGGAGATCCTCCTCCAGCAGGGCCATCTGCTTCACAACATCAGAGTTCTTCAGGACAAGCTCCTTCATCTCCCGATCCTGCTCCGCCTTCTGGAGGCGCCATTGCTCGAGCCTCTGTGCATGCTCCCCGAGGGCTATGCAAGTCTGATAAACAACAGGCGGAGGGGTTAGGCGAGTATTGGAAATACATCAAAGGTTAACACAATAGCAAGGGAGAAAACTTACAGCTAGTGAAGAGCGAAAGATCTTGCTATCGAGGGCCTCATCGTCATAAGTGGAGAGGGCCGCCTTGTCCATCGCCGAGGTGATCCCCCTCAGGAAGGCCTTCGGCTCTGCTGAGCCATGCATCACAGAAGCCCCCGGGGCCAAGGAGAGTTGCAGAATCTCCCGGGGGAAGATCAGTCCGAACTGTCGCCGCAACACCAACCGAGGGATCGGGAGAGGGGCGATCCTCTATGATCACCAAGGGGGCCTCCTGGCCAGCAATATCCCCAGGACCCCTCTGCTTCTTGGCAGGGGGCTCTACTGCCTTGCTGCCTTTCTTCTTTTTTGTGGCCCCCTCGGCCACACCGGTAACTACATCCGCAGCAGAGGGCTCCGGAGTCTCCTTCTGGAAAAAAGCCTCAACGGGCTGCTGGACCGAGGGGTCCTTCTTTTGAGCTTGGGCCTTGCCCTTCTTCTTCTTCAGAGCAAAAAGCTTCCCGGCGTCCATGTTCGCACCTGCAAACGACAAAAAACAGTTAGACCGAAGGGTAAGAAAGCGTGAACAAGAAAAATAAAGAAGGAAAAAATCCTAAGTACAAAATAGGAAGCCCTCGGCTACTACCTCCTGCTCCCTCGAAGGCTTTGTCCAACTCAGGGTACTTCTCGTCTGTCTCAGCGAGGAAGCGATATCTCCAGAAGCCGAGGGCGTAAAGATCCTTGTCAAGAATGTAATCTTTAATGGACACATTCTTCGTGCGACCCTCCAGAATCTTGGCTATAATCAAGCCATCCTTCTCGAGAGCAGCATTTCCGACCTTCGGATGACGCCGAAAGCGATCCCTTAGCTCCCTCGAGAATGGGCTCTCGTCCACTCTGACGTAACACCACCGCTCCTTCCAGCCTTTATTTGATGAGGGCGCCTCGGTAAACAGTTTCCACCTAGCTATCTGCTGCAGGTTCGCAAAGCCATCGACATTCGCATGACCCCCCCGACAGAGGTTGAAACTCTAGAAGAACAAATCCAGGATGGGGGTCACACCTCGGGACCGGCAGAGATTCAGAAAGCCTGTCACATAGGAGTGGCTATTGGGCGTCAATTGGAAGGGGACCAAACCCACGTACCTGATGTATTCCCGAAGGAATGGGTGCAGGGGGGACCGGAGCCCCATCGATACAGATAGAATGTGGACGGCGATGCAACCCTCGGGAGCCCGGGAGAGCACATCATCAGGACCCGGCGCCACCACCACGGCCGAAGGCCCCACATGCAGCTGAGTGACGTAAAGATCTTCCCGGTCAGCCTTCGATCCTATCTCGAGGGCAGCGGTATTCAGCCAAGAGTACCCCTCGGGCATATCAATGGGCTTTCCTTGATCAGCAGCAATGCCCTTCTTCTTGGGAGCAGCTTTCTTCTTCTCCTGCTTTTTCCCGGGGGCCACCCTTAGAGGTGTCGGGTTAAGGGGCCGAGAGCTCCCTGCCTCACCAGCACCACGAGGGGGGGCACAACGATGGTGACCTTCATTCTCTCCCTGTGCTCCTCCTCCTCCGCAACTTGAACGTCGAGGGCCATCTCCTCGTCTTCAACCACCTGCTCGAAGTCCTCAGCTTCGACTTCAGCCACGAGGTCCTTCTGTACCTCCATGGCCATCGCGGCATCCTCATGGGCCGAGGGTTGCTCGCTCGAGGACCCCACATCGGAAAAACTCCCCTCTTCCATCGAGGGCTCCCTCGATATGTCTTGAGAATGGCTTTGCGATGACATTGTTACACTAGGTCGAGGGTTCGGAGATGCTAAGTGCTCTAAGGTACAACTCCTAAATCTAAGGCCACTAAGCACAACTAGCTAAGAAGGGTGAAGGACGAGTGGGGAACTGACCTTGGAATCGAGGGCAGGAGTTTCTCTCTCTAGAAAATTTGGCAGAGCTCCGCTAACAACAATGATCGCACAATGGGTAAGTCCTCTGGCCTTGGGTATTTATAGGCGCCACAGATCCGGGCTTGGGTCGGAAACCGGGCCTCCGGTTGAAAAGCCAACGAACGCACACCACGTGGAAGCCCTCCCCCAACGGCTATATTTCTGACGTTAGGAATTCTAACGGCTCTATTTACAACGGCTATATTCTGGGAGCTCCCGGCTATGTTCGGCAGACCACTCCTTCATCAGCCAAGAAACTAGCCCCCGGGCTTTCTCCTTCACTCCACTTCGTCAAGAGGAGCTCCCGGGTACACTTTCCCAGAGATGCTCTCAGCTTAGGCCCCTCATACCGCATCACGAATGCCTTCGGGCTCACTCCTCCAGAAGCCCACGGCTTCACAACGGGCACACCCGTCGGGAACCCTCAGCCCTCAAACACACTGAGGGCCACGTAACCCTGGCCACGCAACAAGGAACACCTCGGGGCACCACAGCACCCCACTTGTAAATAAACAAGGGACCCCTCGGCAACACCGGAAATATCATTCACATTCGTCGCGCCCTCATTCTCATAATTTGAGGGCTCCCCCTTCGGCATCTCTCAGGATAACAACAGTGAACCTTCGGAAAATCAACACACGCGGCTTCAGACAGAGATAGCCTTCGGCTAATAATATTGCCACCCATTCCAAGCAAGGATTTCACCTTTTCGACTCATCATTGGGGGAAATCGGTGCACTCTTTTTCCCTCATTGGAATTTTTTTCCACATGGTTTTTTCCAACGAGGTTTTTAACGAGGCATCCCCCCAAAATGTAACGAAAAGTGTCACCCCTCGGCTCTATATTGCAGGCAGGCACTACTCCACTCCTTTTCACCACTTTGCAAGTGCCTCAAGGAGTGGGGGACTGGAGGACCCTTCGAGAAAATCTCAAAATACAAAAAATGTCAAAAACTTCCACAACAACGAGCATGATCCCTCAAGTCCCGGAACGTGGGTAACTAAGGGACTGCCCTCGGCTGAAACATGCACACAACAAACTACTCACATACTTTACAAACTACAACGGAACAACGCCAAAAGGACAAACACAGA
The DNA here is from genome assembly GCA_945859875.1 of Cuscuta europaea. Classification (NCBI taxonomy): domain Eukaryota; kingdom Viridiplantae; phylum Streptophyta; class Magnoliopsida; order Solanales; family Convolvulaceae; genus Cuscuta; species Cuscuta europaea. The sequence goes on from CAMAPE010000014.1 coordinate 1,371,189, forward strand.
TTACTCCTTTTCCCTCAAGTACCTTTCGACAAAAGGAGTGAGGGACTCCTGATGGAGTATATGGCCCAGGAACCCCCGACCCATAGACTCCTATTATTCTGATAAATGCCCAATAGTCCCAGGGGGCACAGCAGGCCCAAAACACAGCGCCCCAAGTACTGAGCAACCCACGCAGCACACTGGGGGTGCCTTCGCCCCCCCTGGCCGAAGGCTCCAAATTCTCACAGGATGGCCAACTCAAGCGAACAAAATTACTGGGAGAAAACGGCGAAAATCAGTAACCCTCGGCACCTAGAGCCCTCGGCACTAAGGAGGTCCCCGGTACTCAGAGCCCTCGACTAATCACCTACAGCCGAGGGCACCTTTCTCGACATAATATCCACTCCACATGCGCCTGAATCACCGTACAAGTACAACGTCACATCCAACAGCCGCATTAAATGCGGCCACATGCGATTGCCAGCGCCAAGCAGTTGATGTGACCCCTCGACCAATGGATGCTTGACACGTGTCCCTATCTGGCATTTATTGCTACTATAAATAGCACCCCATTTCCCCTTTTGTAACCCAAGCAAAATACGCTTAATACATATCGAATATACACTCTCTCTCTTACTTATTTACTCTGACTTCTCTCTAGTTATTCTCCGCAATAACCCCTCGGATAAGCTACCCCCGGGTACACTATCTGTCACGCCCCGGACCTAGCCGGACACGTCAACAACCCGCCGTATAGTACGAATAGTCAACCGCAGTCCAACTCATCCATACTATACAAGGCGTCATGAATATCATTCACACATAGTACATCCATAAACAAACATAATGTAAAACATGCATTTAAAATAGCGGAAGCATTAATACAATTGTTCAAGCCACACTTGGCATAACTAGGCATGCAAGCCCCCAAAGTAATTATTCAGAAAATATTATCCATGAGCATTAATGTAATTGTTTTTAAAACAGAATGGGAGAAGCACGAACCACGTCTTCTTCCCTTGATTCCCCCCGAAGCAACGGGCAATGGCAACGACCTTCAAGTTCTACCTGAAACTGTGAGGTGGCCTCCCCCGTGAAGGGGAGGTCAGTACTTGGAAATATTTGACAAGTACAATAGCAACTATACTAAGTATAATCAACGTTTTAATTTCCAAGACCCTCAACTTAGGGTACTATTATATTATAGGCCATAACCCTCGGTTACCCCTCTTTCTTTTAACTGTACTTACTTTACATAAAGTCAAGTAGTCAGCCCGTAGGCCCATACTCATTTAGAATTCATCTTTTCCATTCCCCCGTGACCGCGAGTCACGATAACCCCGTGGGGTCCCATCGAGCCCCAATTATATAGCATGGGCTCGGCCCAACTACATCTCTATACAATCCTCTAGCTCAATATATCATATCAAAATTTGTATGGCAAGGGCTCGGCCCAACTACGTTTCCATACCAACCATAACTTCGTGGCAAGGGCTCGGCCCAACTACGTTTCCACGGAGGTCACATATACATGGCAAGGGCTCGGCCCAACTACGTTTCCATGCTAATCATATTACATGGCATGGGCTCGGCCCAACTACATCTCCATGTCATCCTAGAGTCCAACTCTAATTATTCTCATAATCAAATTCTCAAGCAAGCCCTATGCCTAGAATCAATTCCCGTAGGTGGCCTTTAGGCCTACCCCTATCACACCTTAGTGTTCATACCATTCATCCTTAAGTATCTCTTGAGATTACTTAAGGCATATCTATTCACAATCCTACCTCTTAGGATTTGTTTCATCATTTATTTATATTAATTCCCCGACTAGTATTTTGATACTAATTGGATAACCTTAGAACATGCCAAGTTCCTATTTCCCAATTTGCATTTCATTTCCATTGATTTCTCAACCCAAATATAGTTTAATCTCAATATCAAAAATATCACTTTAATCCATTCATGAATTTCATACATGAAGTAAAGTATATTTTATCACAATGTCATCATAGTAATTCCATTAACAAGCCGTTCCATTCATTTCACATAATCATACACAATTATTCTAAATTTGTATATCATGCTTCACTTACTCATATCCATATTATTTTCATTTAGGCATTATTAATCATTAATAATTCATGAAAATCCCATCTAATTACTTTAGGCATTTTTATGAAATTAACTCACTAATTATAAGCAATATAGTCAGCCATCCTCACCTCGTGATGTGCTACAACAGTTGCCTTTGTTAAGCCCCTCGATCAATCCCCGTTCTAGGCCGATTGAAAGTGAAAAGCTGGATTTCTGGGCCAAAGCCGGGCGGCTTTCACGAAAGCCGGGCGGCTTTCGTAGTCTGCAACTACGAACAGCTCCCTATATGTGGCGGTTTCCGGCGATTTCGACTCCTATCGATTCACCAACTCTTCTAAGTTAATTAACACCACTTTATAACAATATTCTACACTTTTAGACGTGTAGAACTCATGGTTTAATCCACCATATGATTTCTCAAAAATCATACACAAAAAACTAGTTACAAGATTGTTTGTTGAGTTCTTACCTCAAGAACAACCCTCTTCTCTTTGGATTCTCTTCCTTGCTGCTTGCACTAGGAGAGGAGACTTCCCTGGAGCTTCTCTCTCTGCTTTGGTCGAGTGAATGGTGTCAAATGGAAGGGGGGAGGTATCTATCCTCACCCAAGCCAAAAACAATGAAGAGGTATGGCCAAGGGAGTGGTTGGTTGTCTCCAGCCATCCCTTCATGCACAGCCCATGTTTATTTGACTCACTCAGCTCCCAATGTGTCAATTAGATCACACAAAATCGTGGGGTGGCCCCCACTCATGTGGGAGGTCATCCCATTACGTCCCGGTGTGTATAATCGGCCCCGAAAGTTGTATTTCTCGGACTGCTTTAGTCATTTTTTATTTTATCGGGCCGGATAAAATATATCACGCGTTCCCAACAATTTTGGGCCTTTAGAATGGATGTACTATCCCCAACATTAATTTAGGAGTCTCCGAAACTCATTTCCGGCTGTTACCCGCTAATTTACCAATACCGGTAATTGGGCCCCGTTTGACCAACCGGTCAACTCTATGCCTTTCTTATGGCCCAAATAAAGTATCCACCACCATATAGGTGTCATCTAGACCAAGATGAATATAACATGTGGTTCGGGAATTATCGGGCGGTCCCCGTTCCCGCTGTGGGCCCCACGTGCAATTTACTATTCACGTAAAAGAAATAATAAAAATTTACAATTACGCAAATTCATAAATCATCATTCAAGGCTTATTACATAATTTACTAAAAGTAAATATGCTCGGGGTCGGTGTTACAAGTTCACCCTCCCTTAACGGGAATTTCGTCCCCGAAATTCACAATCGATTATTCAAACAGAAATGCATACTGCTCCTTCATCGATGCTTCAGTCTCCCAAGTTTCTTCTTCAACTCGGTCACTTTTCCAAAGGATTTTAACCATTGGAACTTTCTTGCTTCTTAGCTTCTTTACTTGTCTATCAAGTATCTTTACCGGTTGCACGGCGTAGTTCAGGTCTTCCCGTATTTCCACGGGTGGTTTCTCTAGTACATAAGATGGATCCGGAATATACTTCTTAAGCATAGACACATGGAATACATTATGTATTTTTTCCAATTCCGGAGTCAACTGTAATCGGTATGCTACGGCCCCAATTCTCTCAAGAATTACAAATGGCCCTATGTAACGTGGGTTGAGTTTCCCTCGGCTCTGAAATCGGATGATTCCTTTCCAAGGTGAAACTTTCAAAAATACCTCATCCCCAACCTTAAACTCTAAGGCTCTTCGGCGCTTATCGGCATAGCTCTTCTGTCTATCCTGTGCCGCCTTAAGTCTGTCACGAATCGTCTTTACCTTCGACTTGGTGATTTCCACCAGTTCCGTGCTCTCGAGTTTGGCCATGCCAACCTCATCCCAACACAAAGGTGTACGACATCTCCTCCCATACAATGCCTCGTATGGAGGCATGCCTATACTCGCCTGATAACTGTTGTTATAGGCAAACTCCACAAGTGCCAAATGGTTGTCCCAACTCCCTTGGAACTCCAATGCACAAGCTCTCAGCATATCCTCTAATATCTGTATAACCCGCTCGGATTGTCCATCCGTTTGCGGATGGAAAGCTGTACTGAATTTCAGTTTTGTCCCCATAGATTCTTGGAACTTCGGCCAAAATCGTGATGTGAATCGCGGATCTCTATCGGATACAATGGTTATAGGAACCCCATGCAGCCTCACGATCTCATCCACATACAACTTGGCTAACCTTTCCAGTGCATAGGTGGTGTTGATAGGTAGAAAGTGTGCACTCTTTGTGAGCCTATCGACCACAACCCATACGGCATCATAGTTCTTAATCGTCCGTGGCAGCCCCACCACGAAATCCATAGTCACGTGCTCCCACTTCCATTCAGGAATGGAAAGTGGCTGTAGTAACCCAGCCGGATGCTGATGTTCTGCCTTAACTTGCTGACAAGTAAGACACCTACTGATGTACTCGGCTATTTCCCTCTTCATACCCGACCACCAGTAACTCTCCTTCAAATCACGGTACATCTTCGTGCCTCCCGGGTGCATGGCATACGCCGATGAATGGGCCTCCTCTAAGATGGACTTTCGGAGCTCATCATCCAACGGTACACACACTCGGTCACGAAATAATAAGAGACCATCGTCTCTCTCCCTGAAATCCTCAACCGGTCCCGCTAGCATGCGTTCACGGATCTTCATAAGTTCTTCGTCGGTTTCTTGACCCTTCTTGATTTCATCAAGTAATGTAGGTCTAACCTCGAATCTAGCTAATAAGGCACCATCGCTAGATACCTCCAATTGGGCTCTCAATGCCCTCAAGCTAGTCAATAATGCCCCAGATGAATTCTTTCGGCTCAAGGCATCCGCTACCACGTTGGCTTTACCGGGGTGGTACTCGATAACTAGATGGTAGTCTTTTATCAACTCCATCCACCGTCTCTGTCTCATGTTTAACTCTTTTTGAGTAAACACGTACTTCAGGCTTTTGTGGTCGGTGTATATATGACATGTTTCCCCGTAGAGATAATGTCTCCAAATCTTCAATGCGAACACCACCGCCCCCAGCTCTAAGTCATGAGTGGGATAATTTACCTCATGCTTCTTCAACTGTCGTGAAGCATAGGCAATCACCCTCCCATTCTGCATCAAGACACACCCAAGCCCTTGGATGCTTGCGTCGCTGTAGACATCGTACCCCACACCCTGTTTGGGTAGTGCGAGTACCGGTGCCTCGGTCAATCTCTTCTTCAGTTCAAGCAATCCCTTCTCACATCGGTCATCCCATACAAACTTGGCCCCCTTTCGAGTGAGCTTTGTCAATGGCGATGCCAAAATTGAGAATCTCTCCACAAATTTTCGGCAGTACCCCGCCAATCCAAGGAAGCTACGAATTTCCTTGACGTTCTTTGGCCTCTCCCATTCAGTAATGGCCTCAATCTTCTTGTTATCTACGGCAATCCCTGATCCTGAAACCACATGCCCGAGAAAACCAATCTCCCTTAGCCAAAATTCACATTTGGAAAACTTGGCATATAGTTGCTTCTCCCGTAGTGTCTCAAGAACAAGTATCAAGTGCTCTTCATGCCTTTCTTCACTCTTCGAGTAAATCAAGATATCATCTATGAACACAATCACAAACCGGTCCAAGTATTTATGAAATACTCGGTTCATCAAGTCCATAAATGCTGCCGGGGCGTTGGTTAGCCCGAATGACATAACTAGGAACTCGAAATGACCATACCTTGTGCGGAATGCACTCTTCGGTATGTCGTCCTCCTTTATCTTCAGTTGGTGGTACCCCGACCTCAAGTCAATCTTCGAAAACACCGTCGCTCCTCGGAGCTGATCAAACAAGACATCAATCCTAGGCAAGGGATACCTATTCTTGATTGTGACCTTGTTCAGTTGACGATAGTCAATGCACATTCGAAGTGTTCCATCTTTCTTTTTCACGAAAAGGACCGGTGCTCCCCACGGAGAGTGACTCGGCCTTATGAAACCGTTATCCAATAGCTCTTGCAATTGGGTTTTCAACTCGTTAAGTTCAGCGGGTGCCATTCTGTATGGCGGTATAGAGATTGGTTTGGTGCCGGGTTCAACCTCGATCACGAACTCAATCTCCCTATCGGGTGGAAGTCCCGGCAAGTCTTTTGGGAAGACGTCCGGATACTTGCACACTACTCTCACATCATTGATGTCTATCTCTTCTTTGGTTTTATCCACCACATACGCTAGGTATGCGTGGCATCCCTTTCTCATCATATTCCTCGCCCTCACGGCGGATATGATACAACTGTTTGATTTGCCTCTATCTCCCTCGAAGCGTAAGGTCAACCCTTCACCGCCTTCGAGTTCAAGAATCTTCGTGTAGCAATCGACCCTAGCATGATGTTTCTCAAGCCAATCCATCCCGAGGATTGCATCAAACTCGATCATACTCAGCGGTACGAAATCACACGTCAAGTTCTGTCCCTCCACCTCCACCTCACACGATGGATAGTGGCTATCTCTCTCGATATCATCCCCTAGAGGCGTGGACACCAATAGGGTTTGAGTCATCGGTACAAATGGTCCGTTGAATCCGCTGGCGAACGCCTCACTCAAAAATGATCGTTGCGCCCCGGTATCAATAAGGATTCTTGTGTCTCTCCCGTTTATCTTTAGTGTTCCTACATTCATAAGTAATGTATAACACACTATCTAATTAATAGGCTTGTTTATTAAGTCGTAGAGTACGTTGGTCACGGTTCGGGTGGGGTCCGTTTCACACCTGTCCGAAAATTCCCCGGTTTCTAAGCTTTAGAACCGCTCTAGGACGAATCCAGGTGAAAGCCGGCCGCTTTTCACGAAAGCCGGCCGCTTTTCGTCTGCGAGAGAAATTCTCATATGAAAATCACGAAAGCCGGGCGGCTTTCATGAAAGCCGGCCGGTTTTCGTCGCCGCAGATTTATTCAGGAAATGATCTCAAAGCCGGCCGGTTTCTACGAAACCCGGCCGGGTTTCAGCAGCGCAGAAATCCCCAGGCCCAACGAAAGCCGGGCGGCTTTCGCCAAAGCCGGGCGGCTTTCAGCTGCGAGAAGTTTCCCCAGGTGAGGCATTTATGAAAGCCGGCCGGTCTTTACAAAAGCCGGCCGGTTTTTGGTTGCGAGGATTTTACAGATTAATTGTTGACGAAAGTCGGGCGGCTTTTGGTGGAAACCGGTCGGCATTCGTCGCCGCAGCATTTTCCCTATAATTCAAGACGAAAGCCGGGCGGCTTTTGTCAAATGCCGGGCGGCATTCGCCCAGGGCGGGGATTTTTCCTCCCCTTTCCCCTACAATCCCGACCAAACCGTCGGGGTTTCAAATTTTGCACATTCCAAACACTCCTATTGCATACAATAGAGTTAATAACATGAGTTTAAGATTTTACCCGCCACGGAGTCCGGGTTAGCACGTGCGTCCACCTCTGTCATCGCATAGACCCTAGCATGGGTCTTGCCTTGGTTCACGGATGGCGCGTTGCTTGTACTTGGCCCTCCGTGCGTCGTGCTCGCGTGAGGTGCCCCTGCTCGGTTCCTACTTGCCGTGGTCCCGCTGCTAGGTCCTGCACCCATGACTCGCCTGAGTTGTGGGCAGTTTGATCTCAAGTGCCCCGTCTCCCCGCATTGGTAGCACCTAGGGGGATCGCGGCACTTGCCCGCGTGGTTCCTCTTGCAGTTGTTGCACCTGCTAATGCCCGAGCCTTGTGACCTCGAGTTTTGCCCTCCTGGGCCTTGGTTTCCCCTAGATGGTGGTGCGGGCATTCTGAAAGACCCACCTCCCCCGTGGTTCCCCTTCTTGCTAGAACCTTGGGGGCCGGTGTTCTCCCATTTCCTCTTCTTCGCCTCCTCGGCGTTTTTCAGTTTTCTCTCTTCCCATTCTTTCTCCCCTTTCAGGCCCTGCTCCACCACTTGGCTAAACGTCATGTTGGGCAATTGTGTTGCTCGCTCACGCACGTCTAAATCCAAAGCATCCCAAAAGTGATTCACCATCCGGTTCTCATCACAAGCATACTCCGGTATGAACTCCGCGAGCTCCCTGAACTTGTGCTCAAGTTGCCTCACGGTATACTTGCCTCCTTGGGTCAAGTTGGTGTATTCTCTCCTCTTCAAGTTCACCTCGAAGTCGGAGTAGTATTGGTTGAAGAATTCCTGTCGGAAATTCTCCCAAGTTACGGCCTCACCGTACTTCCCCTTGACACCGTCCCACCATGTGGACGCCATCCCCTCTAGCAACCTTGTTGCTACTCTCATCTTCATGTTTGGCGGCAGCTGCATGTCAAGGGCCGCTTCATTGAACCGCTTGATCCACTCCGCCGCAACGGATATATCTCCCGTTCCATCGAACGGTTTACACCCCAAATCTCTTGCTTCTTTGAGGTACTTCGAGATCCTTATTATTGGGACCTCGACACCTCGATCTACTCGGGACTCCACATGTCCCCTAGAACCCGCATGGCTTCCCCTTCTTGAAGCCCCTCCCAAAGCACGCCTTGCCCGGCGCCTTTGGCGATCCTGTTGAAATTGACGGAGTAGTTCCTCCATCCTTTCTAGAGCGTCATCATCGTCGCTCCCCTCACTGTCATCGTCATACTCCCCATCATATGGGGTCTCAACCGGCTCAGTTCCCGGTTGATACGTCGAATCCTCTTCGGACTCATAGGACTCGTTGACTGTTTCCACATAACTGTCACTCACGGTCTGATCTTGGCCTCCACGGCCCTGTCCTCGGGACACCCTAGAATCCCCTCTACTGCCTTGCACGGATCCTCCCGGTGCTCGGCCAGTCGGGTTTCTTCTAGTCACTTTTCCGGTACCTTCCATTTCTGAAAGAAATTGAGAATGAGTCATTCGACTCGTATCAAATGTCAATTGACGAATAGGTACTTAAAGACATCCTTTGGCTCAAATCACCGTCATACCAATTGCTAAGGGTACCATCTTAACAATTAGAGACATTGCAACTCAAGTACCAAACGTTCTATAAGTACAAAACCTTATGCTAATGGTTTTCAAATTCGTTTTCAAAGAGAAATTTTGAAGCTTCATTATGATGTTTACGGACTAAGGCTCTGATACCAATTAAATTGTCACGCCCCGGACCTAGCCGGACACGTCAACAACCCGTCGTACAGTACGAATAGTCAACCGCAGTCCAACTCATCCATACTATACAAGGCGTCATGAATATCATTCACACATAGTACATCCATAAACAAACATAATGTAAAACATGCATTTAAAATAGTGGAAACATTAATACAATTGTTCAAGCCACACTTGGCATAACTAGGCATGCAACCCCCAAAGTAATTATTCAGAAAATATTATCCATGAGCATTAATGTAATTGTTTTTAAAACAGAACGGGAGAAGCACGAACCACGTCTTCTTCCCTTGATTCCTCCCGAAGCAACGGGCAATGGCAGCGACCTTCAAGTTCTACCTGAAACTGTGAGGTGGCCTCCCCCGTGAAGGGGAGGTCAGTACTTGGAAATATTTGACAAGTACAATAGCAACTATACTAAGTATAATCAACATTTTAATTTCCAAGACCCTCAACTTAGGGTACTATTATATTATAGGCCATAACCCTCGGTTACCCCTCTTTCTTTTAACTGTACTTACTTTACATAAAGTCAAGTAGTCAGCCCGTAGGCCCATACTCATTTAGAATTCATCTTTTCCATTCCCTCGTGACCGCGAGTCACGATAACCCCGTGGGGTCCCATCGAGCCCCAATTGTATAGCATGGGCTCGGCCCAACTACATCTCTATACAATCCTTTAGCTCAATATATCATATCAAAATTTGTATGGCAAGGGCTCGGCCCAACTACGTTTCCATACCAACCATAACTTCGTGGCAAGGGCTCGGCCCAACTACGTTTCCATGCTAATCATATTACATGGAATGGGCTCGGCCCAACTACATCTCCATGTCATCCTAGAGTCCAATTCTAATTATTCTCATAATCAAATTCTCAAACAAGCCCTATGCCTAGAATCAATTCCCGTAGGTGGCCTTTAGGCCTACCCCTATCACACCTTAGTGTTCATACCATTCATCCTTAAGTATCTCTTGAGACTACTTAAGGCATATCTATTCACAATCCTACCTCTTAGGATTTGTTTCATCATTTATTTATATTAATTCCCCGACTAGTATTTTGATACTAATTGGATAACCTTAGAACATGCCAAGTTCCTATTTCCCAATTTGCATTTCATTTCCATTGATTTCTCAACCCAAATATAGTTTAATCTCAATATCAAAAATATCACTTTAATCCATTCATGAATTTCATACATGAAGTAAAGTATATTTTATCACAATGTCATCATAGTAATTCCATTAACAAGCCGTTCCATTCATTTCACATAATCAAACACAATTATTCTAAATTTGTATATCATGCTTCACTTACTCATATCCATATTATTTTCATTTAGGCATTATTAATCATTAATAATTCATGAAAATCCCATCTAATTACTTTAGGCATTCTTATGAAATTAACTCACTAATTATAAGCAATATAGTCAGCCATCCTCACCTCGTGATGTGCTACAACAGTTGCCTTTGTTAAGCCCCTCGATCAATCCCCGTTCTAGGCCGATTGAAAGTGAAAAGCTGGATTTCTGGGCCAAAGCCGGGCGGCTTTCACGAAAGCCGGGCGGCTTTCGTAGTCTGCAACTACGAACAGCTCCCTATATGTGGCGGTTTCCGGCGATTTCGACTCCTATCGATTCACCAACTCTTCTAAGTTAATTAACACCACTTTATAACAATATTCTACACTTTTAGACGTGTAGAACTCATGGTTCAATCCACCATATGATTTCTCAAAAATCATACACAAAAAACTAGTTACAAGATTGTTTGTTGAGTTCTTACCTCAAGAACAACCCTCTTCTCTTTGGATTCTCTTCCTTGCTGCTTGCACTAGGAGAGGAGACTTCCCTGGAGCTTCTCTCTCTGCTTTGGTCGAGTGAATGGTGTCAAATGGAAGGGGGGAGGTATCTATCCTCACCCAAGCCAAAAACAATGAAGAGGTATGGCCAAGGGAGTGGTTGGTTGTCTCCAGCCATCCCTTCATGCACAGCCCATGTTTATTTGACTCACTCAGCTCCCAATGTGTCAATTAGATCACACAAAATCGTGGGGTGGCCCCCACTCATGTGGGAGGTCATCCCATTACGTCCCGGTGTGTATAATCGGCCTCGAAAGTTGTATTTCTCGGACTGTTTTAGTCATTTTTTATTTTATCGGGCCGGATAAAATATATCACGCGTTCCCAACAATTTTGGGCCTTTAGAATGGATGTACTATCCCCAACATTAATTTAGGAGTCTCCGAAACTCATTTCCGGCTGTTACCCGCTAATTTACCAATACCGGTAATTGGGCCCCGTTTGACCAACCGGTCAACTCGATGCTTTTCTTATGGCCCAAATAAAGTATCCACCACCATATAGGTGTCATCTAGACCAAGATGAATATAACATGTGGTTCGGGAATTATCGGGCGGTCCCCGTTCCCGCTGTGGGCCCCACATGCAATTTACTATTCACGTAAAAGAAATAATAAAAATTTACAATTACGCAAATTCATAAATCATCATTCAAGATTTATTACATAATTTACTAAAAGTAAATATGCTCGGGGTCGGTGTTACACTATCCATCATACACAAATAAGATTACTAAAATATATATATATATATATATATATGGGGGCTCCCGTGGGCACCCGTGGAGGACAGCTGGGTGGGGCAGGGACAGGGTGGGTATGGGAGTAACGGGGGATGAGGCGGGGATGAGGGGAACTTTTAAGACACGGGGCGGGGGATGGGGGAGTGAACCCCGCCCCAAACCCGCCCCGTAGTCATCCCTGATAAATACCCCCTTGGGGAGCCTTGTAAAGGGTTCACAATTCATTATAGAGAATATTACCCGAATTAGGTCTCAAAAGGTTTGAAAATTCCAAAATAGGACTGCCATGTTTTTTATTCCCGAAATATGACTAATTACTGTCATGTTTTGGCAACACCAGACTTCAAACATGGCAGTATTTTCTAAACTTGACAGTAATAACTCTTATATTGAGAATAAAAAACATGACAGTCCTATATTAGGAGTAGAAAACATGGGGAAATTCTTGGTGTACACCATGGGTTACACCATGGATTACACCTCATTTATTTGACATTCGCACAGAAAAAACACGTACAAATACAGATACTTTCGGTAAAACTGTCGGTGTGAATAAAATTAGTTTTTAGATCTGCCAGGCTGGTAACTGATTGCACGAAAACCAATGTCGATGTACACAGACATTAGTTGTCTGTGTAGACAAAAAGTGTCGGTGTGAAAAAAAAATGGTTTGCAAGTGTCGGTGTACACAGACACTAGTTGTCTGTGTAGAAACAAAAGTGTCTGTACATATGCAATTTTCGTTTGTGTACACAGACACTTAGAGCTAACCAGTGTCGGTGTACATAAACGTAAAAAGAAAGAGTTAAAGAAGAAGAAGAAGATGAACAACAATGATTCAAAGGAATCATTTCTAAACTTAGCTAATAAAACATAAAAAGGAAAGAAAAAGAGAAGAAGAGAGGAAAGAGGAAGAAAGAACAAGATGATGGAGAGGGGGAGGGGGGTTCGTATGGTGCAAAAGGGAGAGAAGAGAGTGGGGAGAGAGGGGAGAGAAAAAAGTGGGAAGATAGAAAATACAAAATGGGGGTTATATAGGGTGTACCTGGGGTGTATTGACAAGCCAACCTACCAACTTTCTATAACCTATAGAGTCCGTTTGGAATCCAGGATATAAATAACAACCTAAAAGGTTTGAAAGGAGAGCGTACCGGAAAACAAAGAGAGAAAATATGTGTATGGGTGATAAAAAAGATACACTAAATGAACTAATTTTAGACATCTCTTAGTAATCATTTCATATATTAAAGTCAAATTATAAGTTTAAGACTAATAATTCATAATAAATGAATCAAAACGTAGAAGCTTAAAACTAGTCATATTCATTGTTATGGGTCAAGTGTTTGTAATAACTAATACGGAGCAGTAATAACACTTTCACTTTCATTTATATTCCATCATATTTAACTTGTTTAAGTGTTTCTAATTTATTTTGCCAGATCACCTGAAAGATTAACTTGCATTGATCAAATAAGCTATAACCCCGTGAAAGATAAATTCAAACGCTGTTGTTTGTAACAAGTTGTATAAACCAAACACTTGAAGATACGTAAGCTCTCATACAAAAGTCCAGAGAAGTTCCCCTTTTCAGAGACAAAAAATGGAGAGAACTAAGACATAACGTGTTCGCGTACAAGATCAAACAGATTCTTTTTTAAGAAAACGCGTAACAAGAAGACAATGTATATGCTAAGAATAAAATAATAATAATAATAAACCTAATACTACATTCCCCTTATAAGTAACTATGGTTCGTCATCATAAGGTGCATTAAGTGTTGAAGATGACGCAGAATCGAGAACTAATTTTCCATAGACTTCAAACTTAGCAAGCACAGATGCATCAGCAGGGTTTTGACATGATACATTCCCACTCAAGTCCAAGAACTCTAGTTTCCCTAAGCAATGAAAAGGAAAAGCTTTAAGTTCCCGGCGCTATACTAGGAGAAATTTCAGGAGAGAATATATTGTATGCCGTTTTTAACTTCCCTATAAAATCCGTAGAAAGAAAAAGGAAAAATTGACACTTTTGAGTTTTCTGTTTTACTGAAGTAAAAAAGTTTAAACTGAAGTAATTAGTTCTTTTAGGTTTTAACAGAATAGTAGTTGGATTGCACAAGTGTTCATCACCAAATGTGTTACTTGTGCATTTATAAGCGGCTCTTGAAAAAAACTACACACAAAGTCACAAACACACACCTAAGGAGGAAGCTTCAGGGAGCATAAAACTGGCACGTAAGTGTTAGATCACTTGATGTCAATATTTAAAGAAGTAACTTTTCTGAGAAAAAGCAGCTACCCTAAGCACAACATATTAGCATTTAAACATACGCTAATTAGAGTTATATTCTATATCAAAGGTTTAGATGATAGACTTTGAGTACATTACTTAACTAGGTATACTGTATATGCATATAATGTTTGGGAAAATAGAGTGGTAGTTAATTAGAGTTTAAATGTTGAAAGAAGAGGTTACATACTTTTAGTAATCTAATGAGAGTCATATTCCGTATTTAATGACATATTCAAATGCAACACTAGAATATTGAACTTTGATTCTCACATGTTATGTCATTCTGTGCATCAAACACGTTACACAACTAGTTTTAGCAATAGTGTCAGATACTCAGATAGATGGAAAACAAAAAAGGCATTCAGAACATTTACCATTTGCAACTTCAAGGCCAGATCCTATGATTGCCAATGATTCAGCAGGCATGAGGTTATATCCAGCATTAATGGCTAAAAGTTCTTGTGCATGTAAAAAAAGCTTTGACATAAAGTTTGCAGTTTCAATGCCACCACGATTCTTGCTGCACAATGTCTCAAGAAGCTTTAATTTTTAGAACCCCCCTCTCATAAAAAAGAAATTACAGGAAAATATGTGCACTAATTAGATTGACCTTATGTTGATGCATAAGAGCTTTGAGTCTTCCACTATGTGTTCTCGCGCTTTTGAGAAGCCAGAGGAACCAAGTCCAACATCATCAATGTCAAGAGCTAGAATGCCTGTGCATATAAATTTGCCTATTGATTCTCCTATATCACTGCAAAAGTAAAATAAAAATGAAATACTAGTGTTGCTTAAGAGAAACAAATATAAAATATACGGAGTATCTTGTAAAAACTACTCAAACCTGCCAAGAGTGTTGCCACCAATTGAAAGAGAGGTAAGTGGTTTGTGCAAAGTAGAGAGAGATTCTAAAAGATGGCTCACCCCATTGAAAGTAAGCTCACAGTTTTCTAATCTCAACTCAACCATCTTACATTTATCCTCAATGTAAGTAATTAAACTCCTGAAAAATAAAACGGTTTATGATCTAGGAAATAGGAATTAGATAAGCATGTGCAGTTAAAACAATCAAATAACCTGACTCCATCATCCTCAATGGGATTGTCACTTAAATCAAGACTGTCCAAATTAGGCATGTAGATCTGCACATATCTGAGACAATCCACGTCATCCTTTTGTAAATTGTTGTTCCTGAAACAGAATGAGTCTATCAACACGAAATGATAGATCATCTAGCAAAAGGAAAAACAACTTTATAAAAATGCCTATTTACAGTCTGTGTTTTGAGTCAATAGCCAGTAACGACTAGCGTCAAACGGTCTAAATATTATTATTACCTGCAAAGACTAAAAACATCAGTGAAACAAAGTCCCCTTTCAGGTGCTGCTGAGCTTAGTGATTGTGAATAGGAAATATAGATAATACCTTAAATTCAGTACCCGTAAAGACTTCAATGAATTGGACATCCCACAAGGTAAGTGCATGCTACTTGTGGACTGCCATTTAAAATGAGAAAGCCATCCATTAATCTGCATTATAAAAAGGAAATCATAAGACTGGTAAATTAATGGTTATAAATTACTCCCTCCGTCGAAAAAAAGTGTCACATTTCCTTTTTTGGAAAGAAATACGTGGTCTTTCCGTTTATTGAACTCAAATCTCAACCACAACTTTGACTTTTTCAACCACTAATTGTGTCAAACCCAAAGAAGGCACATAAAATGGGCGGAGGTAGTAACAGAGTATATGTCAAGACTCACATTGTTTTCCGAAAGGTCTAGAATGGATATGCTAGACAAGGTGCTGAGGAGTGTGTGCAAGGTCATTCTCGCACTCTTTTGATTAAGTTTGTTATCAGACAAGTTCAATGAAGACAATGACCTGCAGAAACAAGATATACACTTGGAACTCCATACTACGGGAATATTAAAATGGATTAAAGTTAAACAGGTTCCCTGCCTTGGAAAGACAGACATTATTGAAATCATACATTCATACTTATATCCAAATAAGTTGAAAAAAGGCCAGCACTTTTGAATTCTGAAGTACTGAAAGTGAAAATGAACAGCTGACAAGGACATGCCAATCAATTTTTCTTCCCATTACAGTCATAGAAGTTCTAAAACTGAATCCATATATGGAAATAAGCCACCATGATGCATGTACGGCCTTGCTATCAGCACATGAGCTTCTGATGTTTAAGTACTAACTTATTGCAGAGTATTTCTTCAGATCAGACCTCCTATTAGTTGATTAGATAACTCGAATACAATTAATAGTTTAGTAGGGTAACTATTCAGTATTTAGCTAGATTAGTTGTTATCAAGGAGTTAAATGTTGTATTTAATTTGGACTGCAAGTAAGGTGATATTACAGCTACCCTGATTACATAATGAAGCATTAGCTACATTCTAAGACAAGCAATAAATTCCAAAAGAATGTTTCTCACTTTTGAATCTCAACAAAACCTCCCAAAAATTTTCATATTTACTCCGAGTGGAGGTTCCTAGTAACATTTTCTTAACAAAACATACTAGAAATAACTACTTCCATAAGTATAATCATCTAAGTATCTAAGTAGCCATAATATAATCCATAAGCTTATATTGAAAAAGAGGAGGAGATTCAGCAAAATTGAAGTCCCATAATGATGGTTTGAGTAACTAATATCTCAGCTAACTTTTAGTTTTATAAGTGAAGATCCTTATTACCCATATACTTCCATTCACCGTACATTAACTTCAAAGTTACTCCATTACCACCAACCACTTGATCACCAAGCATTATGCCATCAAAAAAACATAGAGTCTCTTTATTTTGGGATTTTTCATGGAGGAGTGGAGAATGAAGATTGAGAGGGAGGGAGAAAGAGAGAGCTTCAATCAAGGAGGATTAGTTGTATATGGACTTTAGGGGAGAGACTGGTTATGATCCATGATGTACTCTTATACATGATGATTTTACAATATTGATTTTGTAATGAGACGTGTGCACAATATCAACAACGTAAACTCAATTCAATTCACTGTCGCCTAATAATACTTCCCATGCAAGTAGAAGCCACCTATCATAATGAAAATTTTGGAATTGCAACCATTATTTCTCCGCGAGGTGGTGTCAAGAAGGGAATCCATCGTAAAACCTTTTCACGATGCCTTTATCCATTAACTTATAGTGTTAACTAATTTTTAAGAATCAATTGACACTAAATTTGATACCATCAACCCCAACAGAATTCAACTGAAGTGATGACGGTGTTGGTTTTGGTATTGGTGTTGGTGGAAATGATTAGAGAGAGAAGTGCCGCTTTAGGCATGTCCTTATCTCAAGTTCTCCAGTTCTAGATAAGAGCTCGTTTTGTTCTCCAAAATAGGGGGAAATGGAAAAGTTGAACATCAGTTTTACAATTTTCAAGTTTGAAATTGGGATATAGGTAACATATTATGAAGTTATTAAGAGCTGTATTACCCCAAAACTTAATTGACATAGGTAGGATTTTAGCAATTAATGTTGGGGAAAAAGGATAGTTTGGAATGAATCAGCTCATGGTGAATTTGAACAGCAAAAATCCATGACTAATGTTAGGATCACCAGGAGAAACAGTTTTCATACAAGTTTATATGGAATAAATGGATCTCCCAAGATGTCTATCCTAGCATGGAGAATAAGGGGTTCATGCCTGTGGATTCTATTGTCAAAAATAGAACAAAACTCCAAATGAGCTCTCAATATTTCTCATGAGAAGACCATGAACCAGATATTTTACTTTGTATATATAAGATTATATAAGGCTTGGACCATGAACCATATATTCCCCAAAATCTTTTGGGAATAAGGCTTGGATGTTGTTGTTGTTGTTCATATAATATTATAAGATCACTCTGAGAGAATGCAGCTTCATACAAAATTGAACTGTGAATGGGTGGATGCAAAGCCTGAATAGTATTAAAGCTATGGCAAACCAGGAATTGGATCAAAGTTCAGAGCATGAAGGCAGAAAAGAGGGCTCTGACTCAGAAGACCAAGGCCATTATCAATTATCTGGGGGACTCCAAACTGATTAAGGAGGATCAGGAAGTCAAACTAGGATTATATGATGAATTAAAACTAATATAGATGGCAGCGCAAGGAAACAAGCTCTTCCATAGGAGGTGTTACTTGGGATATAGCATTCTGAAACAAATTCCGCACTGCAACATCCTCACGAGTTAAGTTTATGCAATATGGAAATGTAATGAGATAGCTAAACTGAGTGGCTAGAAATCCATTGCTGCAGAAACAGATTCTGAAAAGGCTATTTGCGACACCTTGGAGGACAGAGGTCCATGGGAGCTGCTCTGGATTATTAACAGGATTAAAATTCTGATCAAATAGAACTGCAGGTTCAAATCCAGCATATTTCAGAGAGTACAACTGATAGAGAGCAAGAAGAACCTGGGCGGGAACGGGATTGGGCTCACTTCCGTGGGCCGGTTCTGGGCTAGGGATTATAGTTTTATTTATTTATAAAATTTATCGTTATGTTTTAGTTGGGCCTATTATTAGTAGAGTGGTTAGTTAAGTTAAATTGGGCTTA
The DNA here is from genome assembly GCA_945859875.1 of Cuscuta europaea. Taxonomy (NCBI): domain Eukaryota; kingdom Viridiplantae; phylum Streptophyta; class Magnoliopsida; order Solanales; family Convolvulaceae; genus Cuscuta; species Cuscuta europaea. The sequence continues at coordinate 1,389,848 of CAMAPE010000014.1, forward strand.
ATTAGGGTTTAAGTAATTTGGGCTTGATTAGGGTTTCTTGTAGAAGCTATTTATACCCCTTGCTAGGGTTCATTCTTACTATCTTGGAATAAAAGTGGGTTTAGCCTTTTGGCTCTGGGCAACGGTATTTATTTATCGTTGATTATCTGGGCAACGGTTCATCCCGTTGATTTTATTTATCTGCTACACATTAATTGGTCCGACCTGCCGGATCCCGTTTCCGCCGAAATGACTAGATCTAACACGGAGCGTTTGACGGAGGTGGAGGCCGAACAGGCCTCGATGAACCAGAAACTTGATGCGCTGAGTGCGCAACTGGGTGAGATCGCAGCCGCCCTGGCTGCGCTCACGACGGCAGGCGCAACTGGAGGGAAGGCGACAGCGGCGTCCGGGGCTTCGGCGGCGGCGATGACGTCGCAAATCGAGACGGCGGCCACCTTCAGCAGCGGCGGCGACTTCGAAGACCAGGGCGGCTTCGCCGCTTCTGGGCGACGTCCGCGAGTCACGCAAGAGGCGTTGCTTCCTTCGTTTGACGGGGCGGATCCCATTGGTTGGCTGGCTAGGGCAGAGTAGCAATTTGAACTGAGTTTTACGCCGCCAGAGAGGAAGGTACCAGCGGCTGTAGTCGCCATGGAAGGAGCAGCCTTGTACTGGGTAACGTGGTTAAGGAAGCGGAAACCTAGCATGATGTGGGAAGAGTTTACACAGGCACTGGTGGCGAGGTTTGACACACGGTTTACGGGCAGTCGTTTCGAGCGATTGTCCGGGGTCAAGCAGACAGGGACGGTGGAGGAGTATACCTCGATCTTTGTCCAGTTGGCGAGTCAGGTTCCTGGGTTATCTGACGATCATTACCTCGGGTATTTTATGAATGGACTAAAGGGACCAGTTCGGGGTTCGTTGCGGTTGCTGCGCCCGAATAGCTTGGAGACAGCCATGGAATTAGCTCGTGATGTGGAGTACAATCTGTCCGTCCAGCGTGGAGGAAGTGACAACCAGGATTATAAATTTATAATCCTTCAGGTGTACGTTCCAGTAGCTTTTTAAGGCCAAACACGAGCCCTCCGTTGACTGCCAGTGGTGACAACCTACAGGAATCAAGTGGCAGCTTCCCGAAGGATAGTGGACAACCCCCGAGGACAAAGTCAGGACTGTCCGGGCAGCCTACGACACGTTCTCAGTTCACTCGACTTCCGCCAAAGGAGTTCGCAGAATTGAGGGCTAAAGGATTATGCTTTAGGTGTAAGAAACCATTTACACCAAGGCATGACTGTCCCTTTAAGCAGTTGCGGGTAATGATAGCTGAGGAGGATGAGGAGTTGGACCTCCAGCAACATGAGTACTGTGAAATAACCGGCCGGGAAAAGGTTCCGGAAGGCGATGAAGGATATTTTCCAGTCTATTCCATGGTTGGAAATTTCAGTCCTCGACCAGCGAAATTACAACCTTGAGGACAAGGTTATTTGAAGGGGGATGGATTGATAGAGAGCAAGAAGAACCTGGGCGGGAACGGGATTGGGCTCACTTCCGTGGGCCGGTTCTGGGCTAGGGATTATAGTTTTATTTATTTATAAAATTTATCGTTATGTTTTAGTTGGGCCTATTATTAGTAGAGTGGTTAGTTAGGTTAAATTGGGCTTAATTAGGGTTTAAGTAATTTGGGCTTGATTAGGGTTTCTTGTAGAAGCTATTTATACCCCTTGCTAGGGTTCATTCTTACTATCTTGGAATAAAAGTGGGTTTAGCCTTTTGGCTCTGGGCAACGGTATTTATTTATCGTTGATTATCTGGGCAACGGTTCATCCCGTTGATTTTATTTATCTGCTACACATTAACAACACATTATCTGATGAAATTGTGAAATGGCTGAAGACTGGAATACTTTTGTTTAATAGAAAGGACACGGCTACTCATTCTGAACATATGAGAATACCTTATTTCAGGAAAGCCTCATAAGCTTTAGCATACTGTTATAACTGAATGGTACTTCTACTGATTCTTTCAGACATCATTTTCCTTTTGCAGATACCTAGTTATAGAACAACAAAACATTTAAGCCTTAGTCCCAAAATAGTTTGGGGTCGGCTAACATGAATCGCCATGTGAAATAAGAGCTAAAAAGAACAAAAAAGATAAGATAAGAAAAAGATAGAGATAAGATAAAGATAAAGTAGAAGATATAAAAAGATAAAACAAAGATAAAAAAATGAGATCATTCCCCAACACGTAAATTTTCCATCCACTTCACCCTCTCCAAAGTCATGCTCTCATCCAACTCAAGAAGTAACATATCATTCCTGAACCCTCAAATCCGAATCTGTTTGGGTCTTCCTCTTCCTTTCCTTCCAGCCGCTTCTCCCCACCTCTCAACTCATCTAGTTATATAGGTTATAAAATGATGATGGGTTGTTTAACCTAATCTTTGGGCTAGCAAGTTGACCTTAGTCATTTGGGAGGATGGACACCATTTCCGAGTTCTCGTGGGATGATCTTCAGCACCCCTTTGGAGTCCTTTGGACTTATTCTTCGTTTAGATTTACTGTGTTCCTTGACTCCATAAACTAACAATGTGGAGAAATTTGGATCTTCTAGGTGAGCTCAGTAGCTCAATTCCCACGGTTTGGTTAGTCCTGGAAACGATTCCTCCAGGATTGGTGACTCTGGTTTGGGCTATTGGTGGAGTTAATTTAGTGATTTGCTGTCTTTTGCAGTTACTCCAGTTAGTTTTGTAAAGAGACCGCTTTTGGTTTAGCCTTTCTTGTATTAGGATCCCTTCTCCTTATCTTTGTTGCATCCTTGGGGGGGAATGTATCCTTGAGATGTTGGCCCTACGCCTTGGCCCCCTCCTTCCTCTTTTGTCGCTCTTTTATTTTAATAAAGGCTGGTAAGAGCCAAGAGGTGCCTATCCCTTACCCCACCAAGTTTGGTGATTGTTTTTCTGGGTAAAAGAAAACACACACATTTTTATTTCTATTCTCTACTTTTTAAAAATTCTAGAAAAGCAAAGATTTTCTTGAGCTAGTAAACATCCCTTGTTTCAACCCCAAGTTCTCACCATGCTAATTAACAAGCATCTCCATGTTTTAAGTGAACTGGAGATCTTTAGGTTCTGATCTACTGTTCACACAAGCATTTTCCCTCATGATGAAATATATAGATCTATATAAGAAAGAAAAGGGTTACATTGAACATGGAAATTTTATGTGCCGGGTTTTCCCGTCACAGGAATGATTTGAAAGGATAAACAGAGGGGGCAGTGGAATTTTAAGGAGGCTTTCTTCTCCTTCGGAAATTGAGGAGTTCTTTCTCCTTAGTTTCTTCTTAATTCTTTAAAATTTTATTGGCAAAGCAATATTCCCTTTTATAATAGGGATTGCCTGCATATAAATGCCTATAACAAGGAAATGTAGTTTCTTCTTAACTATTTCTTTAAAATTTTATTGGCAAAGCAATATACTCTTTCTTTGCCATACTTTTTTCTCATTTTTTTTCTTTGGATAGGCACAGGATTCTTCTAATAATCTAAGTTCCATCATTGCTTAAGTGCGTCAATGATTTTGCAGAAGATGAGAAATGCACATATACCTCCCAGATGATAAGAAATGCAGCAGCCCACTGGGTGGAAGAGATCCATCGTTGTCCAAAAGAAGTCTTGATGCCATGATAGTGAAGTGCTGGATATGGTGAGTTTGAAGACCATTGAAGCATAGTGAGTTACAAATTGCAGTCAGAGATGATGCAGAAAACTTGGAATATATAAAACTAACGGACTTCAGTGTTCCACTATTCTGCCTCAAAAGCTTACATAATCCCTCAACCTGAAAGTCAGCAGGCAACAAATAAATGAAACTAGATCTATAAATTCTTTCCACTCAACTCACTTAATTGTCACAAAAATATGTTAACTGGCATTGATGTTGTACAGCTTATATAGATGCTATTTATGGTGATTGAATCACCATGATTCAGACATTAACTTTAATGATAGGTTTATCTGGTCATTAGTAAACCATCCCCCCCTCACCACTATAGCGGCTAAGATATATAAGTACAGGAAGAAAACTTACATCCTCTCCAGTTTGAGATTTTATCCACCTTAGTTCCAAACTCTGCAATTTAGCATTTCTTAACAAATGCTGCAACAATGAATAAGGACAGCAGTTCCAGACAGATTAAATGAATACCCTTAAGTTTGAGCAGACTATACTTTGTTTTGTCTTTCCATTTGGATACCGTTAAGAACTGTAACTTACACAGGTTTCTGCGACACAAAGCACACCAGGTAGCTTCAAATAACTGCAATACGAACAAATTACTTATACTCACTCTCAGGATATAATGATAATTAAGTAATAGAAGCAAAATATGCCCTGGCTTGTAAGCAGCAAAGGTGAATTTTAAGTTTACTATTTAACAGTTTTTACTTCTAACTTTACACTCAATCCCTCAGTATGTCAAGAAAGGAGAGTGCGGGGTGCTTAACTAAAAGTTTGAAACAAATAATAATTATTCGACAATTGTTTGGTGATTAAAGTTTCCAAACAAAACTAACACATTATTACCAGGCATATAATCCAAATTGCTGGCAGTGATACGAGAGCTTTGAGGGGTCACGAGGTGAGTTAGGCAAGTGTCCCCTATAACCAATGTACTTCAGTATAGAATCTGCAGAGAAGAAGCATCTGTTGACTAATCGACTACATACTACTTTTATTCATGACTTTAACTACAAATTCATGATTTCTGAAGTCTAATGCATTGTTTACATAGAGAATAAATGTTCTAAAAGACTAAAACCCAATGAGAATAGGTAACTTAAACCCAATGAGAATAGGAAACAATAATAATAAAACTAAAACTAGGATTGCAATTTACTATGTTTCTATAATTACTACTTTCTATACTTTAAGAGCATCTATGTTCGCAGCCCTATAGAAATGTCCTCTGGATGTACTCTTTGAGCTATGCTTAATTGTTACAAGACTTAAAGTACTTACATTGATGCATCAAGTTCAACCACTTCAAATGAAAGGAGGCACACAATAAACTGTACCCAAAATTCTTAAGAGGTTCGGGTTCCTTTAGTAAGCAACCGTGAGTAATACACTTATGTTTCTTAGTATCTAATATGATATTTTACCTTTAAAGATATTGGTATGTGCAACATAAAGTAGGAAGAAAGAAAACTTTTACGTACCAGGAACTTTAATTTCACCAATATGACCTTCAAAAGAGGGTAACAAAGCTATTTCTGCAGCTGCATCCAGACAACTGTACTTCAGATTAACATTGTGAAACTATTTAATGACAGATGAAGCAAGAAGAATTCACTGACATATATAAATCTATAAATATTAATAAATCACATCTCATACTTTTGTAGATGTCTCTCCCAGTAAATCTGCTGCCAGTCATGAGAGAATTCATGCTTCGACTCCCTTCTTCTGATTACATTCTGTAACGAGAATATTCGCCATTGCATATATTTCTTGTCACAATCAGGCCAGCGTGCTTTATACAAAGCCTCCCAAGCTTTCTCAAAACCCACATATCTGCATTCAATTAATTTTTGAATGTGAATTCTCATCATAATTGTTAAGCCCAAAGCATGAGAAACAAACTATGGAGTATATATATTTTGAAAGATAAAACTGATCACACGTTTCCATCATTTGCAATGGAGCCAAAGATTCATTATTTTTTGGCTTGAGATTATGATGGAATAAAGCAAAATGGCTCACTAAACTATTTGCGCTTCTTTGTTATGAAGCAGCAGTCAGTCCATGCAATTTTGGACGGGATTTTCACTATGGGTCATCCGGAAACAGTCTCTCTGTGCTTTAGTACAGGGGTAAGATTGCGTACATCCGACCCCCCCTTACCCCACCGTAGGTGGGAGCCTTTGCGGCACTCGGGTAAATGAAAATGAAATGAAAATGATAACACTGATCACACATTAACTCTATTATTGGATTCCATTTGCTTTAACTCATATGATTGTCCATACAGCAGGCAGACCTTCTCTTTTTTCTAGGAATGCCATAGTTATCAGTGGAAAATCTGTGATCATCCCAAAAGTCAGATGGCCTGCAGCATTAAATTATAAGTTAGGTATGATCTCCCAACCCTTGAAGGTGGATATTGAACATGACACAATGATGGGCTGACACTTGAAACGCGTCCAAAGAATTCACAAGAGACAAGTTCCATAAGACTTGGGTAGTCAAAGCATTAGTATTTAAGAAATGTTAGTCTCTTTTACTTTCAGTAAGGTACACTTGAGGTCAGGCAAACAATTGAAATAATGTAAAAGAGATATAGAAAGCAATTTGAGTACATGATAAAAATGAATGGTAATATTTCCATTAAACAGATACGGAGTAGTTTAATAAGCGCACCCATTGGTTGAGCTTTGCTAATATAACAATGTAAAAAAGTTGGCTGAATGTTTGACGAAACAACAGATTAGCAGCAATGATCATAAGATGAGAAGAAGAGAATCCACATATTTTACCATAAATACATTATACATAGATGTTTGATGAAATGAAAGGGAAAATATGGCATGCATAAGCATCTGCATTTTTAATTATACTACAATTACAACTATAATTACAATATTATAATAATATAAGATATGTAGATGTTTAATTAATGGCAATTGAAATTGACATTCGTTCTTGCAGTCTCTGCAAAGACAACGGAGGTAACAGTGGCAACAAGAGCTCAAACAACTCCGATGGAAGTTGATAAACGCAGGCGATGAGATCAGCATCACCACCTAACATTCATATAGCAAAAGCTTAATCAAGCAAGGACAATCAAGCTCTGAGGCAACCGCAGGAGCCGAAATAAAGAACTACGTAATAAAATTTTAGAATTAAAAGCTAAGAACTGAAAAGTAGAAATAAAAAATTACCGAGAAGGAGGTCATCTTTGATAACGTCAAAGCATAAATTGAGTAAAGACGGGACTCCAGTCCTACTGGAACGTTCTTTGCTCGCCATAGACGTTTTAACTTTTAAGGAGGATATGATATGACAAATTAGCCAACAACGACTAGAAATTCTGAGCGACGCATTCTTGAAGTTTCATTGAGCTCGATTGAAACAGCTCTGAAGTGCTGCTGAAAGGAGGCGATGGTTTTTTAGGTACTTTTCAAGTTTATCCTCCTACGGTAGTTTTCAGATAGTACATTGTTAGGGGGTGATTGGAACTTAAGGGGTGATTGGACCAAAAGCAAGACAAAAACAAGACCAAAAGCAAGACTTAGGGGGTGATTTGAACTAATTATGATTCTGCTTCTTTTTTAAAACAGAATCAGAACAAGACAAAAAGCAAAACTTAGGGGGTGATTGGAACTAATTAAAGACCAAAAGCAAGACTTAGGGGGTGATTGGAACTAATTATGATTCTGCTTCTTTTTTAAAGCAAAATCAGAATCAGTTTTCAGAAGTTGGTCACCCCAGTTTCTAAAAAAACCGATTCTAGGAGTAAATTAGAGCACCAGAATCACTTCTGCACTTTCACCCAAACACCCCAACTTCTGCTTCTGCTCCCTGAAGGAGCAGAAACGGTTTTAAGAATCAGATCCAAACACCCCCTTAATTATGTTTTTTTCATATGTAAGATTTATATAGTTTTACTTTAGAAAACATTATTGCTGCTTTCCATTTTTACCCTTTCTTCACTGTAGGTAACCCACGGAGAAGACGCGCCAGAGGAAATCAAATAACATTACGCCTCCTACGTGCAGTTTTGATTTTAATTAATTGCCTCTCTTCGTCGCAGGCTACATCTAAGTTCACCGTCGTTCATCATCGTCAGAGCTCGTCATCGCCGGAACCCTAAACACACACAAAGGCCAAAAAATCAATTCCTCAGCAATCACGGCCATGGAGAACTACTCCTACTCTTCCTATTCGGATTCCAGCGACTCCTCCCCTATCCCCCCAATTCCCGTGAAATCGAGTTCAATATCCTCCCTCGGATGATCCTAATAAGCTTCCTCCCAATTTCAAGGTCAAGTTCAATATCCTCCCATTTTTACGTTACCTGCTTTGCTATTGAGCTATTATCAGAACTTATTGTCTGTTTAATGACTACTTCTTGTCTATGTATTGTCTGCTATTGAGTTATTATCATAACTTATTGTGTTACCGTCTATGTATTGTCTGGTGTTTGCAAGTTTCCGATGAACAGTGTCATTGATCCTCGATTCCACCGGAACCCCGCTCATCCGCCGGCTTTGGCGGGTCCACTTGCCTCCCTCTCTTATGCCGGCAAACCGAAGGTGACAGATATGCTTCCCATTTTGGAGTCATATGCGGAGAATTGGGGAAGTGGGGAAGAAGAACAATAGTGATCTGGGCAATGCGAAGCTAAAAATGAGTGACAAGAGAAGGTGAGGCTTGCGTTTCAAATGAAATTCGATCCAAATGGAGGTGTGGTCTGCTACGGAATTTAAAAGCAAGGGCAATTTGGTCAAAGCATGTGCACTTAAGTCTTACGCTAATTTGTAGTCTTACATTGTAAAATTAGTATGATTAGGTCCTATATGTAAAATTTCCCTTTATATAGCCTATTTGGTAAAAATTGGAATCAATTCTTTCTATTAAAATTTATGAAGTTATGGTTGAAGTAACTGGATTGGCTGTTGCTTTATGGGGGGGAAATAAAAAATTATTTTTATTAATAAAATAAAGAAAAAATTAAATGAAGAAATAGCTAAAATTATCTTTTACAGTAACTTCAGTGATACAACCATAAAAGTAATTACAATCTTACTTTTTCTTAATGTTACACAATTCAGAGCGTAAAATCAAAAGTTACATGTTTCGTGAAAAGGTTGGTTGATAAAACAGATAACCCAAAAACGTGATTTCCAAACGGGTTTTTCGTGTTTGGATAAATATGTCCCATCTATGCAATTTTTTAACCAATCAAAACAAAAAATGTAAAGATAACAAGTATTGTTCTGAAATCTATTATGAAGACTAGATAAAAATTTTGTTTAAAAAGTGTAAATCGCAATGGAGGGATGGAAGACTCATATTCATAAAAGAAAATGTAATTTCTTTCGAATTATGAGTTAATTATGAATGACACAACTATCATCTTGAAATTGCAATCATGATTCTTTATCGGGAATATTTAAAAAAGTTTAAAAATTCCAAAATAGGACTGTCATGTTTGTATTCCCAAAATATGAGTAATTATTGCCAAGTTTAGAAAATATTGTCATGTCTAAAGTCTGGTACTGTCAAAACATGACCGTAATTAGTCCTATTTTGGGATAAAAATATGATAGTCCTCTTTTGAATATACAAACGATTTTAATCCTATTATGAGTAATTTCTCTTCTTTTTATTGTGACAATGACTTCTAATCATCAATAGTTAGAAAATGATATTTATAATTTCAACACTCTCACTTGAGTGTTCAGTCTTCTAATTATTCATAAGGATTAGTTGTCTTATTAAAAACATTATTACGAAAACATAATAGAATAAAAAGCAATTAAGGAAGATGACAATAAAAAGCAATAGTTGAGGGAAAAAAGAGTATAGCAATTAAATTTTGTATCACTATAATATATTAACTCGTTACAAATCTTATTAGAAAAAACACAGCGGAATAAAAACTTGAATGAAGAGGGAAAGAGTGTATGCATATACTACCCCTCAATTGAGCATAAATCTCAAAGATAGCACATTTCAATCTTATGTACAAGTTCTCCAAATTTTTCGGAGGGAATGATTTTGCAAATAAATCAATAGGATTGTCGCGAAACTTGATTCGTTTGATGTCAAATATTTTTTCTTTCTCAGGATCATGTGTGGAGAAATTTTTTGGCATTATAGGACTCATTTTGTCTCCTTTGATGTAACCTTCTTTAATATAAGATATACATAACGTGTTATCTTCATAATTTATAGGACGATCACATGTAAATGTTTTATAGCGCATTCATTTTGTATGTGTCGGATCATTCATCTCAACCACACACACTTTCGGTCTGCTTCATAAAGAACCATTAGTTCTGCATGATTTAATGATGTGGTAGATTATATTTGCTTCATGAGAAAGCGGTATCAACATAAGTGAATAAATATCATGCATCGGCATAGCCGACTAAGATGACATTTACATCATCTAGTCTAATATAATAGCAAAATAAAACTTGGAATGCAAGTTCCCGCCAAAAGTTGTGTTGAGTATCTTATCCCATCAAAATAAAATGCATCAACCTATTTGTCTAATAAAATGAAAGAAGCTACTGTTTTTTATCACTTAATACATAAAAAGAGTCAATTTAGGTTAAACTGATACTTATCTAGAGCCATTTTTTAGGGGTTTAATAAGTTGTCCAGCACAGCTCATCGATTTATGGGGCCCCAAATTTTTAAAAAATTATTAGTTGTTGGGTTAATAGGTTCGATAGCGGAACGGACCATTACCCTTAGCAAAATCTTTCCCTCTTCATCAAGGCCCATTTAGGGCACGATTCGGCAAAGGTATCGGTCAGACGCACGTCCGGACATCTAGACGTTCGGCCTCAGTGGCCTTGGCCCAACAAGGGCTAGATGACATTCCATGGCCTTCGGCAGGACGATCCACAAGAGCCGAGCGGAGCCCCTCCCTTGTGCTCAGCAAGAATCGGGATCCAAGATCCGGGGACGCTCGTCCAGATCCCTTAACGGGAAATCATGATATTGGCGGGAAACACATTTATTGCAGTAGATTTGGTGGTTGGGAAGCTAGTCACTCACAATCCTCGACATCATCATCATCAGTGTTACCTACTCATTAGTAATATAAATAATAGCTTTATTTCATTGTAATGAGTTGACAACTTGTATTCTATAGCAATAACAATTATCTCCCCTCCTCTTAGCTGAGATAGACGAACGGCTTGTAGTAAAGTGTGTTGTAACAGACCTCTTATTATTGATTGAATAAGATACGGCCCACTTACTATTCTCTTATTTGCACTTCCCTTGCTTGCTTGCATTATATTATACTTAACCCACTAGATATTCCATTCGAAACTCAAGGGAAAGTGTTGACCTTTGGAGTTGAAGGAATAAACCTCAACACTAGCGTCGTGTAATGCCTTGAAAACCAGTCTAGCTAAAATTGAAATATAACTATACTTCCTCGTTAATACTAATAAATAAAATATGGGCAAAATGTTAACAATCTAAAATATATTTCAACTAATCGAGTCAAAAGGGAAAATTTAATTAAGTCAAAAGGGGTAAAAAAAAATCATTACTTCCGTTATTTACTTCAATTTAGGATAAAGTCTCATGGAATCAAACTAAAATTTGATTAGTGGTCCGATGAACTAGTATATCAAAATATGGTGATGCAGCAAGTTACTAGCCATGTCACAAGCCACTTGGTCTCCATAGGATAAATCTTAACACTAAGAACAATGGCAAAGAGTGTCCTCATATGCATGAAGTACTCCATCTGGCAGTATGAATATGCAATATAAATGATATTGGCAGTGAAGGTCTCAAGATACCCACTATAAATATGCCCACCTTAATCCTCTTTCCATGTAGTTTTTCTCGGCCAATAAAATATACTCCTTTCGTCTCATTAGAAGGTTCTCATTTTTCTTTTTGGACGTTTCATATAAAGGTTCACTCATTTCCATTTTAGGAAACAATTATCAATCTTAAGTGACAAATTAATCATTAAATATTAAAAAGATATTAAATATTAAATAAGGCCTTCTACTATTATAAAATAGTCACATAAGATCATGTACTCAATAAAGTGTCATATAAGTACATCTACTTGTATAAATCAATCAAATGAGTCCTAACGACTTATTTAACACCTCCTAATCCCGATTTTAGCTTACATGTCAATTTTTTTGACTTGTATTTCAACCAATCTTAGTTAAATATTCAACATATGCCGTATAATGTATTCTAAAAAGATGGTCACAAGTACGTTGAAACCAGGATTAAGATGTTAAATAGGTCATTAGGACTCATTTGATTTTTTTTACAAGTAGATGTACTTATATGACACTTTATTGAGTACATGGTCTTGTGTGACTATTTCATAATAGTAGAAGGCCTAATTTGACCCTTTTCTCTATTAAAAATAATACATTTATAACATCACAATTATCAATACTAACTACATTATAATATATACCTATTAAAATTATTTCTCATCAATATATACCCGAAGTACTTTATTAAATTATTGACTAAATAATTGTGCCGTTTTGCTATGGGAAACTTTCAACGGGAGGGATGTTATAAGCTACGTACTTAAAATGCACTCCGCCAAAAATAAAATGTGCCATTTTACCTAAATATTATTGCCACTTTTACGTTATAATGATTTATGAGTGTAATTTACTTGATCACTTATGATATAGTGCGTATTATACACGATATATAGTGTGTGTGTATGTGTATATATATATATATATATATATATATATATATATATATAATGAATGAATAAATAAGAAGTAATCTTAGTCGTTAAAATAATAAAATGAATGAATCAGATCAATTTTAAAGTGGAAAATTCGGTGCCAATAGTGTAATATTAAAAAATTCGGTGCCAATAATGTAAATGATAAATGTGCATGATTATGGAGAAAAAGTTCATTGGAGTAACACAAAAGTGCATCACTTTTCAAGGTGGAAAGAAACAAGTATATAAATGGTTTGTGTTATTTTTTAGGAGGTGAATATGCACTCTTAGATATGACATATGCGCTTTTACTATTATGTATTACACATTTTTGTTTACCGTGAGTTTTGATCCACTCCATTCATTTTGAAGTGATCAAGGGCTTAGATCACTTCTCACTTTCCATGGGAAGACCCCTTTGTATTAGAACTCACCCCTATATATATATATATATATATATATATATATATATATATATATATATATATATACATAGGGAGTGGATCAGCTGAGAAGTGCCCTTAGGCTGAGAAGCTGCGAAGTCTAACTTATAAGCAAAAAACATGAACTTTTAATCAAAAAATCATAACTTATAGACCCCCTCAAAAACACGAACTTTCTGCAAAAATGTTTTCCAGATTTCTGGAGTTATTTTGATGCGGTGGCATTTTCGTAATTTTTTTGGAGGGGTTTATAAGTTATGATTTATTGGTTAAAAGATCGTGTTTTGAGCTTATAAGTTAGACTTCGCAGCTTCTCAGCCTAAGGGGGACTTCTCACATGATCTTTTCTCTCTCTCTCTCTATATATATATATATATGTGTGTGTGTGTGTGTGTGTGTGTTTTGGTTCAAATAAGAACATGATCTTAGGAGAGAAATGAGAATGAATCTGGACCGTTAGATTTAATTTAAGTGAAATTCAATGTGCATTAGATGAAACTGTAATGTGCATTAGGTGAAATTGAAATGTACAACAAAAATGTTACAATATAGTGGCATTATGTGAAGCGGAATTGTGCATTAGGTGAAATTGAAATGTGCACTAGGTGAAACTGAAATGTGCAGAATAAAAGGTACGACATGATGTTATTTTTATACCTTTTATTCTGCACATTTCCGTTTCATCTAATGCACACTTAAATTTAAATTTTTATTCTGCACATTTCAATATCATATAATGCACATTTCAGTTTCACCAAATGCACAATCCAGTTAAACATAGTACAATCCAACAGTTCAGATTCGTTCTCATTTCTCTCTTGGGAGTCCATTCTTACCTGAACCACTCCCCATACATACATACATACATACATACATACATACATACATACATACATACATACATACATACATACATACATACATACATACATACATACATAGGGGGAGGTTCAAATACAAAGTACTCGTCATATGAAAAATGAGAAGTAATCTTAGTCATTAAAATGAGAAAACGAGTGGATCAGATCAAATTTTAAGGGTGAAATTCGGTGCCAAAAGTGTAATTATCAAAAACTTTTTTGAAAAATAACGGCACAAATGTGCATCACTACGGAAGAAAAGTGCATTAGAATAACAAAAAAGTGCATCACTTTTCGGGAAAAACATAACAAGTATAAATATCGTTCCTGATATTTTTTTAAAAGGTGAATGTGCACCATTACATAGTGCATATGCACTTTTTCTAGTATGTATTACACATTCTGGTTGACCGTGAGTTTTGATCTATACCATCCATTTTTAAGTAATCAAGGGCTTAGATCACTCTCACTTTTCATGGGAAGACCTCTTTGTATTAGAACTCACCTATATATATATATATATATATATATATATATATATATATATAATATGGTATTCTCGTGCAAAGTGCAAAGTTTTCACTTGGTCCAACAAGTGGAATCTCCCACCCCAGGAGCCCCCCACCCCGACCCGACGGGATGGTGGAGAGGTTAATCACGGTGACTCGGTCAGCAAAGCGGCGGTAGACCTTATACACATGCGCACCGGAGGTCCAACCTTATTTCAGGTTCTGTAACCTCCACACCCGGGTTTCGAACCTTGGTCAATTGGTCCAATTTTCCCACCACTCGACCAACTGAGCTACCCGTGTAGTAAGTGCAAAGTTTTCACTTTTTCATGTTTCACTTGCACTTTTCTTCTTTGCATTGCATTTTTTGGCCATTTTGATTTTGGTCAAATTCGGCCAAAATGATGGTGGCAGTTTTGTAAATGAACCAATTTTTTTGAGCTACCGCGAAAAAGTGCAACGAAAGCAAGAAAAAATGCAAGCGAAACATGAAAAAGTGCAAACTTTGCACTTTGCACGTTAAGACTTCTTTTTATTTGAACCATCCCCTATATTTCTAAATGACTTTTGGGAGAATTAATTATTTATTTCAAACACCATACATTAATGATAAAATAATCAAAGTTTATATTTTCTGAAAAAGCCTTACTCTTGGTCTTGCACTCTGACGTCTATACTCCTGTCTATTTAGTGTACTACGTACACTCCTGGAATTCTTTTTTAGAGAAATTAATGTTCTCTTGTTTAGTGTACTTCGTACACTCCTGAAATCTTTTTAGAACACTATTACTCTCCTGTTAAGGATCGGGTCTCTTGTTGCATGCTGTTGAGGTTAACTCCCCTAAATCCAAAGGCTCAACACGTTCCTTTGTTTATCGTTGGAATCTAGAAACTAATATCGATGAGATCAATTAGCAAGAGCAAATAACCAATTGTATTGAAGCAAGTCTATCTGTTGATTACACAAGAATGGTCGAACGAGATTTGCTAAGTAGAATGCTAATACAAGAGCTAAGATCAAATATAGTACGTGTTCTGAGTATTAATTTTCTAACCCTTTATAATGACATAAATGCTGGTATTTATACTATGGATGAGCAGTTGGAGGGGGGCGATGTGGCTGATTCTGAGTGGGTGACCTTCACATCATGAAACCCCAATGCTTCTTGCATTAAATGCACTCCCCGCCAATACTGAGGCTTCCCGCCAATTCCCTTGGGCTGATCCTTCATGACTGACTCTCTTCCTCAGCAAAAGATATGTTTAGGCCGTTCGGTAACCCCTGTTCGGCATGTACCGTACGACCATTCCCGTTCATGACCCGTATCCGTTGGGTTCCGTTAAACATGGGCTTCCTAGTTCCTAGGGATATTTTGGGTCAGTTCTAGGGTCGGACCCTAATATCGCAACAACTGCATTTTCTCATTTTTATAGTATTTGTTCTGTTAAATGTCAACATTCTTGATTGGGATGAGTTTCGAACTTATGACCTCGTCATTCAGAGTGCCGCAATGATGCCACAATGATGTCATCAACCCACAAGGTGCTTGGCAAGAGGAGAGAAAAAGTTGAATAACATTGTTTTACACTTTTTGGAAATACATGCTCGCTCAAATATTAGAGTGCGGTTTTGTTCACCCCGAAGGATAAACATCACCCTCTTATTGTCGTGGCAATTCATTTCATTTTTTAAAATTGTTATATCTTTTTTAATGTATTATACAATTTTTATAAAATATTGATGGAGTATATAGACTCGGACCCCCGGGTCTCACGACTATTGGGCTTGGACAGCGGCCCACACACGCTTATCGGATGTCTTTTGTTTTATTGTATTGTTCATATATCGTCTGTGTTTACTAGATTAGTCTTTTATGTAGTTGAGCCTATCGAGCCCATATTAGCGGTCCAGCCCATTATTTCTCTATTTATACTCCTTTTGGAGCTTATAACTCAACACAACTCTAATACACATCACTACTATTCATCTTCTTCTCCACATTATTAAACTCAAATCTCTCCATTTTATTATAGTTTGGATACCCTATAATCCATCAATGATGCTCTCGTTGAGAGTTTTGAGCCAAATCAAGTGAGATTCCTCTCCACAAACATCAAGAAATTCATTAGAATCCCAAAATTTCATTACAACTTTGAAGAAATCTCTGAAAAACTGTTCTGAAAACACAGAGAAAAAAAAAGGAACGAAATATGTAAAATTTGGAATGTGGATTCCCCTGACCGGAGCTGGAGCCGTCGAGCCAGATCCATCCAGGTCGCACCGTGCGCAATCATTTGAAGCTTGCTGCCTGCTCAAACCCGCCTACACAGTCTCCATATCTCGCCACAACAGCTCGATGGTCGGAACTGGGGGCACCACCGTAATGTCCATAGCTCTTCGGTTGCAAGAGTAAGCCTCACAGGTCCACCATTAATGGCCGTTGAGAGCTCCAGGGGTAAAAATCATAAAGCAGTGCGCTCCTATGACTCAACTTGAAGAGCATATCGGTCACGTCCGAGGAAGCTTCGTCGCTAGTGTCGGTCGCCGAAGTCCCAGCAACCTCGCTCCGAGTCGTTTCTTCTCTAACGCTGGATTCGCCTGAGGAAGGTTCCAGTTTCCGCCTGAGAAAGCTTTGCCGCTGGTGCTGTCCGACAGAGTTGCGCCTTCACCATCCTCTGCCACTGATGGCTGCTCCCCTAGATGAGTTACAGTAGCGGCATGCTACTTGAGTACTTGGGATGGTTGCTGCGCACTCGCCAAACGTGAAAGGTGGAGCTGCGCACTCCCCTCGATGAGCTACAGTAGCGGCTTCTTATCAATTAGGTCTTCTATTTGGGATCTGTCTAGTAAAGAGTAAAGGCCCAACTAAACCAACCAACCCTCAATTTCAGCCCAACCAGCCCTCAATTTCAGCTCAATTCCAAAAGCTAAGTATTCTTAAATTATATCCATACCATTAATATGTGAACATATTTGATAAAAAATTATTGCAAAAAAAATCATAAATGAAATATTTTAATAATATAGCATCAAACTTCAATCTCAAGGGGCGAGTCATCCATGAAAAGACCCGTAAATAGCGTCTAGCGGATCCCAGCTACGAACTTGAGTGACAAGTTGAGCTAGATTATTAATTTATTATCATTATTTTTTTAAATAGTGTGTATTTTTTGACATTGAAAAAACGGACTTATGAAATTCCGAGCACTCGCGTACACCGGGCGAGCACACACACTCGCGTCACCGGGTCACGTCAAACGAGTGTGGATAGTAAGCTCCCAATCCAAATGTTATCTAATACATACTTTAATTTCTATGTTTTGTATGTGTTATGTGTGCCCTCTAGCTATCGGAAATGAACTGCAATCTCTTGGCGGTAGGTTCAATCCTTTATGCGTGTCACGCTCAACTAAGCATAGAAATCTAGCTTGAGCCCTAGCTTGGAAATTTGAGGCCACTTAATTTAGGCCCAAATCCAATAGCAAATTATAAGCTCAAGAAATTATAACAATTTTATTTGAATGCATACGTGCAACTATATGATGACATCATACCGGCCACTTAGCCGTCTCTCATGGTCATCTTTATTTGATGGCTTGGACTTCTTATAGACCTCTCGGCCACACGTCTCGGTCACTTTATTTGATGACCCAGACATCATATTATGGACGGTCACTCGATCTATCTCTTAGTCATCTTTATTTGATGACTAGGACTACTTATCATGCCGAGCTACTCACATCTAGAGACTGGTCTCGGTCATCCCCTCAGGAGACGGACACCGTTGCAGCTCCACACCTAGGTCGAAGGGCTCACCTCTTTTGCTTCATTTTGGGGGCATCCGGTGTACTCTTTTTCCCTCATTAGGATTTTTTCCCACTGGTTTTTTTCCTAATGAGGTTTTTAACGAGGCATCTTCCCAACGTGGACAAAAGGTGTCGACCCTCGGCCCCCTATTGAAGACATCACAAGACATGCACCATTCTACTCCTCTTCACCTAACTACATTCACCTCAAGGAGTGGGGGACTGGAGGAGCGGGGGACTTAGCGCCTCCGTTAACCAAAGAAGCAAAAATTCAATTTTTTTCACGAAGTTTACTCACCGGACAATGATAGATCAGCGCACAGTTCTACTCCCTTTCCCTCGAGTACTCTCGACTCAGGGAGTGGGGGACTCCTGATGGAGTATATAGACTCGGACCCCCGGGTCTCACGACTATTGGGCTTGGACAACGGCCCACACACGCTTATCGGATGTCTTTTGTTTTATTGTATTGTTCATATATCGTCTGTATGTACTAGATTAGTCTTTTATGTAGTTGGGCCTATCGGGCCCATATTAGCGGCCCAGCCCATTATTTCTCTATTTATACTCCTTTTGGAGCTTATAACTCAACACAACTCTAATACACATCACTACTATTCATCTTCTTCTCCACATTATTAAGCTCAAATCTCTCCATTTTGTGATAGTTTGGATCCCTATAATCCATTCCCTATAATCCATCAAATATATATCAGATTTAATAATTCTTAAGATCTTTCCAATGGTATCAGTATTGTTTATAAAAAAAATTGAAATAATTTTTTCAAAATATTCATTTTTAGCTGGATTTGTTTTAAAATGCTTCACATGAAATATTGATACCATATGATAAATCGCAAAAAAATGATATTTTTTTTTAAAAAAAATTGGATTAAAATTAAAGAAGTTAAAACAATTACCAAATAATAATAAAGAATTATCTTGCCACATGGCAAGCAATTAGGATGGGTGAATAGTCACCCTCTTTTGAAAGGGTGAACAAATTTAGTTTTCAAATATTACCTTATTTTGACATTCTTTCCAAAGTTATTAATGTTTCTTAAATAGTAGCTGCCAAAATCGAACCTTTTTAGTGGCTAATCAAACCGAGTTGCATTTTTTCTTCCATCAATTTCCTTTTTGGAGTATTTTTTAGTTGAGTAGCAATATTCAATTTCTATTACAAGTTCACATTATTGCAAAGTTAGTAAACTAATATACCCTTGAGAGATTATACAGTTTTGTGTCGCGGTCTAGTGTAATAATGAGCTATGCGACGATTAAGGTCCAAATTATTCTTATCATTTACAACTCTACATGGTTACACTCTGGCACCTTGCAAAAACTATAAATACAAAAATGGACGGCCCCCCCTCCATTCACCCACTTGACTTTCCTCACGCTAAAGAAGATATTCATGGATTGCATATTTGCATCCAATGATTATTTTCGATTAGTAATGTTCGGCTGTTGGTTTTATAAATGGATCCTTTTACATGGAACAAACCCTGCAATGCAGAAATTCCAAACCATCCCCATAACAAAAGGTATAGGAAACTCAACTCGTAGAAGCAAGAACAAAATTCAGACTGAAAGAAAAGGAATACAGTTTTCGACCATAAGCAAATAGCGATTACAGGTTAGCAGTTAGCGAAACAATCAATTATTATTATGAAACATTGCAATTTACAATTATAATACCGTCATGGACTTAAAAACTGAAATACTGATGATACAGAGACCAGCGGAGTAAAAGAGAACCATCACATTCTAGTTCATCATTTCAACAACTGCTTCGCGCACTATCTCTTCTAACAATTTCCCCTCAATTTCCTTTCCAATACTTTCCCATTCTAATTTCTTCCAACTTTGAATCCATCCCTTGCCCTCCATCTCCATCGCTACCATCTTTTGCACCACAGGGCTGTTCCCTTCCGCACCATAACTAGAGAGAGACACCATATTCCAAGAAAACCATTCCCTCATTTGCTCCCACACATAGTCCACCAACATTACACTATTACAAGGAAATATGTTTTGGGAAGAAATGTCCATCAATACAGCATTAACACAATCAAAGACAAGCTTCCTGGATGATCTCCTTTTCCTTTTCCAAGACTCATGTAGTGACTCCTCCTCATGTGAATCAATATACTTGTCTCTAAGTGATGGGTCCAACGGGCTTTCTGGTGAATGCCCATGGGACAAGAATGAATCATATCGCACTTCATCTAGGCCGGCCTCTGATAATATTTTCTGAACATAGAAGAACCATTCGTGTTCTTCTTCAGTCCTTTGAGTAGAGGACAGCTTTAGTGATAAAGACGTGGCAGTATCCAACAACCAAGAATCATCCCATGATAGGGTGCGAGCAATTGAACCAATAGGTGGGGATTTATCGATTAAATTGGACCTGACTGAGTGGACAGGCAACTCCCCTGTTTGGTTTTGGAAAACAGTCAGATAAAATAAAGCCAAGAAAGAATTTTTTGTGTGAATGATAATAGATGTTTACCATGACCAGATGATTTGATATTGTTTAGGGTTAAATATTCATCCTCCTCAAATGACGTCTCCAGAACTGAAATAGGACTTGGTTGATCTTGGTTGTCGGAATGAATTCCACAACGCCTATCCCTTTTGACAGATGGTCCAGGTTCAACCTACATAATATGTCCAGCATGAATCCATTTCAACCTTCTATGTTTGACATTAATTAGTCTACCAAATGTGAAGACAAAAATGTTGTAAAATACTGTAGAACTTTGGCAAAATTTTCTGCTTCACAACATAAAATCACAGCTATATCTGGGAAAAGTACATTAAAATGAACATTGAAAATATGCTTACTTATACTTGTAACCAATTACCTCAGAGGAACGGATGCCTTGCTTTTCAGTCAAGCCTGTAGAAGTTGTTTTGCCTGATGAGCCATGCACATAAGGAGCCAAGCCTTCATGCCCGATGCTGTTGAGACATTGACTCACGTTATTACCTACTACTCCAGGAGAATCAAAACGTTTTTCACCAAAATGAGGTTCATCACCAGATTTTGAGGTGCCAAGCTTTTGCTTCATAGGTTTCTTGTTCCTGGAGAACAAACCTGAAACTTTCCATTTGAGTGAGGATTTTATGCTTCTTTCATTTATTGTCTCTTCTCCATGTTCTGCTTTTACTGCCTCTGATTCTGAGCAATCTACTTTCAATTGGGACGAAAATGTGATAGAAGGCCCTGGGACAGAATTTGACCTCAAGAGATTATTCCTTGGGTAATTCTCCCTGCCTTCCATCATATTTGTATCGCTGACTTGGTTGGAATTCAACTCCCTTGCCTCTTTATCTCCTGCTCCTTCAAGTTTTCCTGACTTGTTTGCGTCAGATAGAGAAAGCATCTCACCTAAAGTACTGGAGCTTTTCCAGAGAGGCCTTTGTTCTTGGCAAACCCCATTCGATGCAACCATGGCCCATCTTTCAGAAAGTCGTTTTTTTGCTTCTCTAGAAACTAAAGATTCTGGAGAATACGATGCAGGAGTTAAAGAGGAGAAAGAATGAAGACTTTTAATCCTATTAATGAAATCCCATGAGTGTCTAGAAGCAGGAGACATGACTTCTGAATCACTCAGGTTGCCCATGGCATACTCATTTTCGGACTTGTTGAAAGAACTGCCGTCACTAATATAACCATCAGGGAACATAGAAGAAAGCATTGCCTCATCTCTTGGATGCCCGACCAAGTTTTTATGCATCTGCAGCGTAATTTCAGCTGCCAGTTCTCTTGATGCTTGAGCATCTTTGTCTTCATTGTCTTCCAACACATTTTCATGATGCAACCGTGCTGCAGGTATGCAAGGTGGGGACCTCCCAACCTTGTGGTTGTGAGACTTGCCAGTGCTAGGTTTAAGTACTACTATTCGAGTTGGTTGGGTGGCATTTCCATCAACATTGCAACTAGTTGTAGAAACAGAACGATCTAGGCCACTTTCATCCCTTTTGTTCAATTGGCTGACTAGCTGGTTGGCACTGTTTTTGTGTTTTTCAGTCATCACCTTGCCAGAAAATACACAGTTATCTACCATCTTAGAAGGTCTAAGGACAGTTATCCGTTTTATATCGGTAGGGGGGAGACTAGATTGCAGATTGGATATCTGCTGAGAAAACATAGGATTTGGTTCTTGCAAAAACTTGAGGAACAAATCAGTATTGGAGCTCAGAACTTCTAATGCATCTTGGAATTGATTAGTCTGGCGACATTTTTCATCTATAGACAGGGTTTTGGCCTCAATGAACTTCTGGCGTACATAGGCTATCCTTTTATCCTTTTCATCACACCTTCCACTTTCTGATAATTTATTTCTCAGAGAGCACTTCGGATGCAGCGATACTTCAAAAATATCTTTGCATTGATCTTGCTCTGCATCTAATGTTCCACTTTTGTTATCATTGCAGCAACTCAAGTGTGGGTCAGCATGAACTCGAGCACTGCCACAAGCATAATCTCTTTGTTTAGAAGAGCCAGGTTGTTGAGACGGAAGAGTGTCAAGCCCCATTAGCCTGGCTACGACACTTGGAGGATTAGGCTTATTGTTGATTTCTTTGGACATCTCTTGGGCAATCAGCATCTTCATTGGTGTTCCATTCGATTTCCTGTTTGAAATAGTTGCACTTGATTTTGGCACAATCTGCATGCACCATTGAAACACAAACAAGTACATACATCAGTAACATAGCTAATTTTTCAAAAAAAAATGGTTACTTTGTTCATCAGACAAATACACTGAAAAATTTACCTCTTTATCTTCAATTTGTTCCTTATATGGAGACGGGCGAGCCATGTGAGATTTGCCGCTGGTAGGAAATCCTGTAAAATCATTTATGCAATACATGATGTAAACAAACCAAGGAATAGAGGCATCAAAAAAACTGTTGTAATTTACTATGTACTAAAATAGTCAGAGAGATCATTACTTTCATTTCAGTCATGGAACAAGGTAACCTACGGGGATTATTAGACTATGTTGACAAAAATAATAACAAGAAACATGACATCATGCTCTTTTAATGCCATGCTGAAGAACAAAGACTTCGATAGATAATATACAGTTCTAAAGAACGCCCATTTACCATCTTGATGCTGCTTATCCATGAGCATCTTGTTTCCTGCAATCCCGATATTCAAGTCAAAGAGGTTGACCACTCTTCCCAAACATCCTGGAAAATGTTCCTCAGAAATTTGAGTTTTGCCCTTCTGAATTTGATTCATACCGATACCTGGGAATGAATTCAAATAGAATAAAATGCATCACCACATTATGATCCTTGAACAGGAGAATTATATGACAGTGCATAATAAGTGAGGTGGGCTTGCAAGTTGAGATCTGTGATTCTTCAGGTAGAACCACTCTAAATAACATAGATTTGCAAATAACCCATTGTTTTGGATTATCAATCTTAATGGATCAGAAAAAGGGGCAATCTTAACCCATTGTTATTTAATCTTAATGGATTAAATAACAACTCTATTTAACATGGATTACGTTTTGGAGGGGGTGAAATATAAATAGTCATAAGGGAGATGATGAAATAATAGAAGAAAAATCGTGAAAGATTGTTCGAATATTTCCACTCTACAAAGTTGATACCTTTATTTATGCAGTGGTTAAACATACAAGACACTAATGTATTCTCGAAACTTCACATCAATGGCCATTGGCTCAAAACAAAACCTGAAAAGCGTCCCAATATCCAACAAGGAGAGGGAAATAATCATAAACTTTTTCATAAAGGTGTAAAGGTACGCAGTCGCCCAAATCGTCTCAAGCCGAAACTCCTATCTTTTGTTTAAGCAAAAAGTACTTCGAGAATGAACAGTAAACTATTGAAACAGTAGCAGAAATTTGAATCGTCTTATTAATAATTACTTTCTCACACACTCACACACAAAAACCGAAGTCAAGCAAAACAAGTAAACTGCAAATTCGAGCAAAAGGCAGGGAAATATAGCCTAACAGATTCGATAGATCGATCTACCTTCGAAAAGCGAGATCGAAAGAGACTGAAACAACAAAGCACAGCCGCCAAAAAAAACTGCTAGAAGCAGCGAGAAGCGCCGGCAATGTCGCGCCCGTACGCTCGGCGCCGTGAACGCAGCCTGATTTCTACGATTTTATGAAGAGGCGGCGGAGAGCTCTAGGGACGGAAAAAATGAGTGTCAGTGTGGCACCTGAGCCAAAGGAGGTGAAGCGATAACCAGACCTCCGGTGGAAATGCCGCCGGTTAATCGGCGAATCGGGTCCGCAGAATGCTTCTCTTGTCCTCCTCCTCCTCTTCCCAGATGATGTGACTGGCACGTAGAGCGACTGCGATAATGGAGTGGATTTCCGGATGATAAATGAATAAATAAGGAAAAGAATACTATTACATCCATATACGTTCCGTTAAAAGACTCTTTATACCACAAAATCAGCAATGTTTTTGTATTATGATTAATTAATTGGGGATGAAGCTCTAATTGTATAGCATGTTTCTGTTCACCGTGGACAAAACAGATTTTCACCAAGTGAAGTTTAAACTAATGATGTCTTAATCGTTCCCTCAACACAAAAAACTGTCTTAATCATATGCTTTCCTTCTCACTTATAAATTCTTCTTTTAAATAGTTACTTTTTCCAAATCTCAATTTGAACATGAATGAATGTGTTTGATAATGATCACGTGGCTTTGTTGAGGTGGTTTCATACGATGCCGTCACGGCATCCCCCACAAAAGTAAGATGATGCCGTAATAAGTTTTTAATTGCACTCGTTTAAATTCCAGATTAGATCAGATCATTTCAAATTTGATCATATAGAAATTACTTCAAATAAATCTAAAACTATGATAAAAACACAAAATATAATTTACTATGTTTTTCTTTTCAAAATAAGACCATATTAGTCCTATTGTAAACATAACTATTTTTTATTCCATTCTTACCCTTCATTTAAATATGAGTTAATTAAATTTTTAATTCATAATAAATTCGAAAAAAATTCAAAAATTCGTAGAAAAATAATTAAAATATTTATAAAATAAAAAGTTAAAAAGTATTTTTTTTTAATTTTTAATTTTTATAAAAAATTAATAAAAATAGTAAAACTCCATAAAAAAATTAAAAAACAAATATGGGTGCCTTTCCCACCGCCTGTACTACCTCCCTGTACCACCATTTCCGTCCGGTGAAAACAATGCCATTTTTCCTAAAAACTGTCATTTTTTCTGAAAATGCCAAAAACATGGCATATTTCTCTTTGGGAATGCCAACATTTTCATTGTTTCTGCCATAAATATGGCATTCGTAATGAACTTGGCATTTCCCCCTGTTGACTGGAGGTGGTGGTGCAGAGGCGGCAAAGGCGACGTTGAATTTTATTTTATTTTTTTGAGTTTTTTATTTTTTTATTTTTTTATTTTTTGAAACTAAATAAATAAATAAATTATTATTATTGAAATATTTTTATTACTTTTTTAGTATTTTTACAATTTTTTATTATTTTTTATTATTTTATTATGAATTAAAACATTTCAATAGCTATAAGGATATATTTGTCCAAGACACACATAATTAGTCCTATGAAAACATAGTTTATTTTTTGTCCTATTTGTGCAAAGTGAGTGACTTTTAGTCCTATTTTAATAATTAACCTTTGATCACACTCAAACAGATCAAATCAGATCATATTTAAATAAATATCAGATCAATCAATCCAAATAAACACATTATTAATCTCGTTAGTCCCTATTCTTTAACAATCAAATGATCATAGCAGTGAAGAAGAAGCAGACAGAAAGATATTGAGATGAAACCCAAATCTGGTATACCATGAACATGACCGCTGCCCTCCCTCGAGAGAGAGAGAGAGAGAGAGAGAGAGAGAGAGAGAGAGAGAGAGAGAGAGAGCGGCAAATCCTACTCTATCTCGCCTCTATGCTCTTAGCCTCTGTTCATTTTATAGGAGAAGTTGGCTATATATACATTTGTAGGAGTTAATGGGCTTATATACATTTGTGTCCCATATTACACATTTAAATGGTAACTACACTAATACAAAGATATTTAATTAGATTGGACACCATAAAATATTCTTAACAATCTCCCTCTTAGTGTTCAATCGTGTTGAATCAGCATTGCAACGCAGATATCTTTGTCTTTGTTGTTATTGAGCTTCCTTTGTCTTCGAACTTGACTTCTTGAGAAGACTTTCTAAAGAAATCCTTGCAATCTTCCATTTGATGTCTTCTTGGCAATTTGAGCTTTGATGTTGGGGGTTGAGGAATCTTCCTTTGACTTGCTTGTAAACCTTGCCTTTAGAAGTAGCTCTTGATCAGCTTGAATGAAATCCGGTGGCGCCTCTAGAATAAATGTTCTTGAAGAAATGCAGACGCACATGAAAATCATCTTCAGAATTCGAGTAAGTGACCTTTATCTCCTCCACAATGTAGTTTTTTTGACTATTCGAAGTGAATGTGTTTGAGGAGACCTTGTCGGTGGCACAGCGGAAAATGATGATTGACTTGTGAGCGTAGCTGACCATTTGACAATTGATCTATGTATTACAGTTAAATTTACTAATGATACAGTTAAATTCTTTCTATCGATATCTAAAAGAAATAATAACTAATTTATATGATCACTCACGTGGCTAAAAAGGTGAGTTAATAACTTTTAATGATTATAGTTATGTTTAAATTTTATATAAAAATGGCTATAAAATAAAGATGTACTCTGGACCATGCTAGTCACACTTCTATCCGCAATTTTTATTTTAGTAATATTTAAGAAAAATCTCTTAATTAAATCAGTTTTAATAATTCAAATTCAGATGTTCATGTACTACTTTAAAAATTATATAAATGTGCAAGATTCAAATGAGAATATAATAATTAAATAAGTGAATAAAATCAGACAACGTGTATGAAAAAAGGGAGATTTACCTAAATAGGAGTGAATAAAAGGATAATTGAATTGCAACAATAGGAGTTTAAAGTTTAAATTCCCAAAATATGACTAACTCTTCCTATTCTACCCTTTCCTTTGTCCTTGATAATAGTATTTTTAAACAATCATTATAAAATATAAAAAAATCAAAAAAAAAAATCGTAAAAAATAATTAAAAAAAGTATAGACCCCAACCACCACCTCAGCCACCTTCCAGCACCGCCACCTCCCATCGCCGGAAAAGATTTCCAAGTTGGGGAAAAAATGTCATCATGATGGCAATTTTGAAGAGAAAGCAAGAGAAAGCTGGATATTTTCAAATAGTAAAAATGTCATCTTTATGGCATTTTCAGAGAAATGTAGCATTTTTTACACAAGATGACATTTTTTCCGATGACCGGAGTCGGTGGTGCTGGGAGGTAGAGGACGCGTTGGCAATGACCTACATATTTTTTAAATATTTTTTAGGTATTTTATTTTATTTTTTGGACTTTTTTAAAAAAATTTAAATAATTTTTTTATTGTTTTTATTTTTTTTATTTTTATTTTATTTTTTCACATTTTCATTATTATTTTATAAATATTTTATTATTTTTTATATTTTTGTTATAAACAAAACCATGATTTTCTTATTAATAAAATAAATCTATTGGAAATGATAGGAAGAGGGTAGAATGGGAAGAAGAGACATATATTAGTCCTTTTTTGGGAATAAAAGGATTGTACTCCTACTCAGGGCTAATACTCGTAAAAAAAAATTAAACTTTGTAAATCAATTTTGTATGTGGATGTATATCATCAAGCATCTCTAAAAAGAAGTAAAATTGATGTGGAATTCCAAATTATGAGCATTATTATTTTTTTATTCCCTTAATGTGAGTAATTAATGCAACATTTTGAATATATTACCCATTATGTCGGTAATTACGCAATATTCAAACTTGATGATGCCATAATATGGTTGTAAAATTTCAAAGTGAACGTAAATTACTCCAAATACATAAACAGTTAAATATATGTCTAAAATAAAGACGATGGACAAAATCATGTCCTTTTTATACAAAGTGATTATATTAGTGACTTCTAATAACTGTAATCATGTTCTGTTTTACACTTTACTGACTATCGAGTTAGTTATATACTCATGATAACTTCAGTCATATTTTGTCTACACTTATATTTTAGTAAAAATTTAGGAAAAAATCCAAAAAAACATATTACACCTATTTTAGAATTTTAAAATTTTTTACTCATATTTCGGGATTTACCATCGTGGGATATTTCAAGTTTCATTTAAGATGATTTTCTTTAAATACTATTGAAATAAAACATAAAAATGAAAGTGTGGCCAAAGTTACTATGTCACCATGGTCACTATTATTGAAATTTGAACGATATCATAATCTCTGAAATTACAATTATAATACGGAGTAATTGAAGTATAAAAAGTCCATTTTTATCCAATTAAAAAATCATTAAATCGCCAAAACCAATCAATATAAATAAATCTAGTATATTTTTTAAAGAATAAAAGAGAGTTTTACATATATTATTACAAAAATTTGTGTATAAAATAAGAATTTAAAAATATTTCAATCAAATACATATGTACGGAATAATTGTTTACCTGGTACAACAGCAACTTTTGTCCATACGAAGAAAAATACGCTATCCGGTTTTTATTCTCAAAATAACTAGGACATTAATGAAGATTAGATCCTCATACATTTTTTTGAAATGAAAAACCGCTTATATTAATATCTTTAGGATTCAGATCGTTATAACAAACTCTAAGAGACCAACATTGATAACAACAATTTGTAACCAACTAGCACTATCAACCCTACGATTAGACTTAGAAACGATTGTTGGGTTTCGGGCAGAAAAACGCAGCGGAATAAACAAAAAAAAATACTGCCCAAAAGTAAATAACCGGATCTGAGGTTCTTACTATAAACGAAATTACAAGATATAAGAGGGACTTACATAGCAATCTTAATCAAGGATGTCAGACAGTCCGAGAAAACGATCCCGAGCTCTACCGGTATCCACACGCACGTGATTGGATCGGCCGCAGGGAACGTGCTAACGTTCTCTTCTTTCTTCCTCTCTACTCTAGGTTTTAGAAGTGAATTTTAACTCTTAAAATTCGTGGGTTTATATAGCCCTATTTATAAGAGGAGGAAAGAAGGAGTTTTGTAGCTAATAAAACCCTCCAAGAGGCCCTAGCCCAATACCATTCGAAACCCTATTTCGAATTGGGCTAATCAGGCTATTTTAATGTTATTAACGAACATTAATGATCCAAATCACTTAGGTGTGTGACCCTGTAGGTTTATATATAATTGGCAGTGGGTTAAAAAATTAATTCAAGCCTCACAAATCATAAGCGGCCTCTAGCAAGGCATTATGACTATCCAAAATATATAAATGTCAATTAAATCTGACATAACCTTTTAATGATTAATTTGTGCTAATAATTCTCTTTTGTCAACTGATATCTTAATTGAGACAAGGTTAGGTCATGTCATCCTTGTTATTCTCAATTAATATTTCTTGATTATCAAGTAAGATTAATTTTGAACAAATGACACCTCATTTGAGCATGGCCATGCTAATTAATCTTGTTAGTACCAAATTTTGATAAGATTTTGATGATGCCACTGTACATAACACGTGTACATTGTGTCTCAATTTAATTTGCAATAAGTGACAAAATTAATGTACAATTTTTATGACTAATAAAATATGACCGGAAAAAGTAAAAATGCAATAAGGTAATTTTATTTACCTTAATAGGATATTTATATCCTACCGGTATATTTTATTAGCCCACAAAAATTAAATGTCACAAAACAAGGCCAAGTTCAAAAATAAAAGTACAATGAATGTATATGATTAGAGACAAAAACTTGACCGGTATTTAATACCGAATCAAGTACTGGGGACTACAACATGAGACACAAACGTGGAAGAAGATGCCGCAGCCGAATTATTTATAGACAAAAAACACCAGCCGAAATTAAAGCTCCAGCACAAGAAGACAAGAGTACTACTCGTACTCTTCAGAAGTTCAACGGAAGAGATCAAACTATCTTAACCAACGGATAAGATTGATCAGCCAAAAAGCCTATAAATAGAGGCTGAAACGAAAGTTTCTAACCAAGCATTTGAGCATCCAAAGAGAGAATTTCTATCACGAGCATTTACGAGATATCTAGCAAAAGAGAAAGTGTTATTCCAAACTTTACTCTCTGCTTGGACTCATGCTTCACTAAACTTCCGGTTTACAAAGCTTTTCATTGCCAAATCATAGAAGTTTAGTTCCTAGTTGGAGGTTAGAACTTTCTTGTAACAAATCACATATTGCTGTAAACACTTAGGAGAACAGTTGTTCGGATCCTACAGTGTAAGTAGATAGATAGAGTACCTTTTGATCCCCACTGGGTCATTAGAGAAAAGTCTAAGGACTGAGTAACTTTGAGTGGTGCTATACTCACTGTGAAAAACCTTCAATCTAGGCCTAAGTGTTGTAAAGGCTAGATTGGCACTAAGTGTATTGGGCTTAATACTTTAGTGAAATCCATCTGAAAGAGGGTGGGACTGGACGTAGGAGGATTACACCACCTCTGAACCAGGATATACTGTGTGTTGATTTACATTCATTCAACAAAGCACACAGTGATTCACTTTCTAAGTATAGCAGGTGCCTCAGCAGTTCCCTGGTGACCACTCAATTGCTGAGCCCTCTGCTCATATAAAAGTCACTTCCTGTGACCATCTCAGTTTCACCAGTCAGTCATAAATATCATTGTCCAAAAGTGTGTTCAAAATCAATCCCTGAAAGTCAGATCAAAATCTGAGCAGGTACCTCAGCAGTTCCCTCATCACCACTCAACTGCTGACCCCACTGCTCATATACATACATAACCGTTGAACATCACAACATTACCAGACTCCCTTAACATCATCAACAAGAAGTTTTACTCAAATGGATCTCTGAAAATCTGCTTATAACCTAAGCAGGTGGCTCAACAGTTTCCTCAGTACCACCCAACTGCCGAGACCACTGCTCCAGTAAAACTTCACTTTATTCCTGCTAAAGCACCTTTTCTGAAAGCCCTCATCATCCTAAACAATATTCCATCATCATTTTCATCATAAAGTCTGTATTTGTCTAGCAGTTGCCTCAGCAGTTCCCTACTACCTAGCCAACTGCTAAGCCAACTGCCAAGCCAACTGCTAGCTATCTAAGTCCAATCTTCCCCATATCAGAAAGTGGTTAAAACACTCATTATATAAAGGGTAAAGATTTCCGCTGTGCATCTATTAATCTCTCAAAAGATTATAGATCAACTCCTCTAGAGGTAAATCTTTGTAAAGGTCGAAAAGATTTAAAAGTCTATTCACCCCCCCCCCCCCCCCCCCCTCTAGACTTTTACCCTATCCGGGACCATCAAGTGGTATCAGAGCAGAGTGTTCCTAGAGTCATTTATTGACTAGTTTGAACTAAAGATCCAAAGCCACTTCCCCTCCCAAACAATTTCTAAACAATGGACAGTCAACTAGCCAAAAACCTCCTATTCAACTTAAACAAATTTGATGATTGGAGAATCAGGATGAAGGCACATCTCAGTGCCTTACATGATGAGATGCTGGAAGTAATCACTACTGGACCTATCAGGATAATGAAGGTCAGCACATCCAAAACTGATGACCAGGAGGATGTGTACATTCTCAAGCCCAAACTAGAATGGACAACTGAGGACAAAAAGAGAAATAACCTTGATAACATTGCCAAGGATATTCTCTTTAAATCTGTTGATGAATCCATATTTCCCAGGATTAGGAAATGTGAAACTGCAAAGGACGTTTGGGATGAGCTCACAAAAATTGGAGCTGGTGATGAACATGAGAAGGACAACAAACTGACCATGGCCCTCAAGAAATTTGAGGACTTCAAGATGCTGCAAAATGAGTCCATCCATGAGATGGAATCTAGGTTCCTAAAGATCACAGCAGAGGTCTCAGACCTAGGGAAAGATCTACCTCAAAAAGAGATTTCCCTTAAAGTCTTGAGAGGCCTGCCCTCCAAATGGGACATGAAGGTGACTGCTATGAGAGATAACAGAGATCTAAGAATCTTATGAACTGATAAGCTCTTCAGTGATCTCAAAGCCTATGAATTTGAGATGAAAGAAATAAAAGAAGACAAGGAAGATGAATCCAAGACAATAGCTCTAGTGTCTGAGCCTGGCCCTTCAAAATCCAGTGAAAATCCCTCAACAACCTACTTACTGACGACCAGTTTGCCATGTTTGTAAGGAAGTTTAAAAGGTTCATGAAGAAGGAGGGAACTGCTCCAAAAAGACCATACAATCTGCCACCCAGGAGACAAGGGAGACCTCAAACCAGCGAGGAGACTATCCTGTGCTACAACTGTAGACAATCAGGACATTACAAGAATGAATGCCCTCTGCCCTTAGCCCAGAAATATCAAGGGCAGCAGGGGACTGGTTACAAAGCTGGTTACAAGAAGGACTTCAAAGGCAAAAGACAAGCCTTTGTTAGTGAAAAGAAAAAGGAGGAACCCCAATCTGAATATGAAAGCAGCTCAAGTGATGAAATCTCTTCATCTGAGAGCTCAGAGGAAGCACTTCTATGCCTGGGATCCTGGCAGGTGGGTGAAGATGAAAGCAGTTGTCTCACTGCAGAGAGCAGCATGTGGCTCAGTGAATCTTCCACCAGCTCAAGTGAAAATAATGCAGGCAGCTCTCCCAAATGCTTAATGGCCAAGGACCACTACAACGATGTCGAGGTAACATCCTTCTCCTCCTATAGCTCTAGTGATTCTGGACCAAACAATATAACACTGGAATCTTTATTACAAGATTTCCAGAAAGTCCAAAATCACCACGTTCTCTTAAATGCTGAAAATGATAGACTGAAATAAGACATTAAGGCAATTCATTCCAAATTACTAGATCCCTTAAGAAAAAATGATGTCTTAGAAAAAGAGAACAAAGAGTTGAGAAACTCCAGCACAAATAGTAAAGACTCTCACCCTACTGCTGAAGTTACTCCAAAAAGAAAGAAAAGAGGTCTTGGTTACTCATCCCCCACCACACTCACTCAAAACAGTACATCTACAAGCAATACTCCATACACAAGAAAGCTCACTTACCAAAAACCTCATCCCCCAAATGTTCCCAAAAGAAGGAACCAACCTGCTCCCAAACCAAAATCCAAACACATGTATAAATCAACACCTCCTCACCATCTAAACCAAAGAACCTGTTGGCAACCAATCAATAAGACCAACCACAGCAAAAATACCAAGCAGACTCCTCAAATAAATAATCCATTTCCCACCTCAAGGAGGAAAAGGATTAACAAGTATATAGCCATTCCTTTTGATTACAACACCTCAAATGGCTATAGACCAATCTGCTTAGAACTCAATGGTTCTAGATGGGCATGGATGCCTAAACATGTACAAGGGAAGTCGCCCACTAACCTGTGGGCTACTACTCAACATTAATTTATACAGGAAGGTGCTGGAGCAGCTGAAACACAAACATGGTACATAGATTCAGGCTGCTCCAGGCACATGACGGGCAGCAGACGGCTCCTGTCAAACTATACAGCAAGGGTAGGACCCAAGGTAACATTTGGGAATGTGGAACAACAAGGAGAAACCAAAGGAGCAGGAGACCTATCAATTAATGGACTTACAATCCAAAACATATCATATGTTAAGGGTTTAAAGTTCAATCTCATAAGTACAAGCCAGCTCTGTGACAATGGCTACAACGTTACATTCTCCAAAGACATCTGCTTGATCAGAGATGTAAAAAATGACAAACTTGTGCTCACTGGTAGAAGGAAGAAGGACATGTATATTGTTGATTGGAGTTCTGCAAAGGAAGGAATCTGCTTAGTAACAAAGGCAGATTCAAACTTAAGTTGGGAATGGCACAACAAATTAAGCCATCTAAACTTCAAAACAATCAACAAACTGTCCAGAAAAGGTTTGGTGAAGGGACTCCCTGAAATCAACTTCAAAAAGGACCACCTCTGTGATGCTTGTCAAAAAGGGAAACAAACCAAGGTATCTTTCAAATCAAAAGAAGTCGAATCATCAACTAGGCCCTTAAGCCTTCTACACCTTGACTTGTTTGGACCAGTTGAACCAACAAGCTTAAGTGGTAGAAGGTACACCCTGGTTGTAGTTGATGATTATTCTAGATACACTTGGACCATATTTCTAAAGAAGAAGAATGAAACAGAGAAGAAAGTGCCTGAATTGATGAGGCTAATTCAAAATGAGAAAAGTCTCTCAATCCAGAAGATCAGGTCAGATAGAGGTACTGAATTTCTCAACTCAATAATAATTCAGTACTGTGAAGAAAATGGAATCCATCATCAAACCTGAGCAGCAAGAACACCTCAACAAAATGGTGTTGCTGAAAGAAGAAACCGAACTCTCAAGGAAGCAGGAAGGACAATCTTAGAAGCAGCTGGATTACCCAAAAGATTTTGGGCAGAAGCAATCAACATTGTTTGCTACACTCAAAATAGAAGTCTTATTCATAAGACTCACAAGAAGACACCATATGAGCTATGGAAAGAAAGGAAGCCTAATGTCAGTCATTTCCATGTGTTTGGATCCAAATGCTTCATCCTAAACAATGGAAAAGACTATCTCAAGCCATTTGATCCCAAATCTGATGAAGGGATCTTCCTGGGTTACTCAACAACTAGCAAGGCATTCCGAATTCTCAACAAAAGAACTCTGGTGGTAGAAGAATCAATCCATGTGGTATTTGAAAACCACCCCACTGCTCAAGTAAAAGAAAAAGGCGAGTCATCAAAATCAAGGGACACTGAAAAGGCTCCAAGCTGCCTTCCAAACAATAGTGTTAAAAAGGATGAAAATGTAATTGATTCAAAAGGCAGCCGACTGCCAGCAGTTGCCTCAAATGGCAACCAACTGCCAGCAGTTGACTCATCTGACAGCCCACTGCCAGCAGATGACTCACCAAAAGACAACCTTCCAAGCACTCATGACATTCCCAATCTTCCTACTCTACCAGATAATAGTGAAGAGGAAGAAGAGGAGGATGATGAACAACAAGTTCAATCCAAAACAACCATATCTGATGTTAGATGGTTGAGCAAACATCCTCCTCACCAAATCATTGGAAATATCAATACAGGGGTTCGTACCAGATCAGCAATTCAGAGAGAAGCACTATTCACATGCTTCATCTCTCAAATTAAACCCAAGAAAGTTGAAGAAGCCATGCTTGACTCTGACTGGATACAAGCCATGCAAGAAGAACTCAACCAGTTTGAAAGAAACAATGTATGGGAGCTTGTGTCCAGACCCTATCATCAACATGTGATAGGAACTAAATGGGTATTCAGAAACAAAATGGATGAGGAAGGCACCATTATCAAGAACAAGGCAAGACTGGTAGCCAAAGGCTACTGCCAAGAAGAAGGTATAGATTTTGATGAGACATTTGCACCTGTTGCCAGATCGGAGCCAATAAGAATCTTCTTGGCTTATGTTGCTCATAAGCAATTCACAGTCTATCAAATGGATGTGAAAAGTGCCTTCCTGAATGGTCTACTAGAAGAGGAGGTCTATGTGGAGCAACCTCCTGGCTTTGAAATCAATAGAGAGAAAGATCAAGTCTACAAATTGCACAAGGCTCTTTATGGACTCAAGCAAGCCCCAAGATCATGGTATGACACTCTCTCTGTATATTTAGTGAATAATGGATTCACTAAAGGCAAAGTAGACAAGACTCTATTCAAAATTGAAGAAGGCCCCCACATACTGCTTGTTCAAATCTATGTTGATATAATTTTTGGAAGTTCAAATCAAGCACTATGCGAGAAATTTTCAACTCTCATGCAAAGCAAGTTTAAAATGAGCATGATGGGAGAGTTGAATTATTTTCTGGGGTTACAAGTGAAGCAGACTCCAAATGGTATCTTTATCAACCAAGCCAAGTATACAAGAGATCTCATGAAAAAGTTCAAAGTTGAGAACAAGTCCACAGTGAAAATTCCCATGAACACATCCCAAGGTCTAAGTCAAGATGAAGATGGCAAAGATGTTGATCCTA
Source organism: Cuscuta europaea (assembly GCA_945859875.1). Taxonomy (NCBI): domain Eukaryota; kingdom Viridiplantae; phylum Streptophyta; class Magnoliopsida; order Solanales; family Convolvulaceae; genus Cuscuta; species Cuscuta europaea. Next base: position 1,426,034 of record CAMAPE010000014.1, read on the forward strand.
CACTTTATAGAGGCCTAATTGGTTCCTTGTTACATCTCACCACTAGTAGGCCAGATATATCCTACTCAGTTGGTGTATGTGCAAGGTTTCAATCAAAGCCCAAGGAAAGCCATCTTCTGGCTGCAAAGAAGATTTTGAGGTATCTAAAAGGTAATCCTAACTCTGGATTATGGTACCCAACAAATGGAGGCTTTGACCTCTATGGATATTCGGACTCTGACTTTACCGGGTGCAAAATTGATAGAAAAAGTACATCAGGTACCTGTCAATTAATTGGTGGAAGACTTGTCTCTTGGTTCAGCAACAAACAAAATTCAATTGCTACTAGCACTGCTGAAGCTGAATATATAGCTGCAGGCAGTTGCTGCGCTCAAATCCTATGGATGAAACAGCAATTGAAGGATTATGGAGAAGAAACAAAGGAAATCAGCATTTTGTGTGATAATACAAGTGCTATAGCTATCACTCATAATCCAGTATTTCACTCAAGAACCAAACACATTGAGATCAGACATCACTTTATCCGAGAGCATGTTGAAAAGAAGACCATCAAGCTAGAGTACATTCCTACTGAGAAGCAGTTGGCTGACATATTCACCAAGCCATTGAATGAAGCAAGATTCAATGAACTAAGACAGGAGCTTGGAATGCTAGATGATCTAGGTCAAGTGAAGGAATAGCCCTACACCCACTCAGGGGGGACATAACTCCATAATCAAGGGGGAATTCCTAGCCACCTGCTGAGGGGGAATTTTTGTGAAGTACTCTGGAGTAGGCACCTGCTAAAGGTAGGCTACTCAAAACATCAAAGGAATGAAGCATCAAGGTCCAAATAAGTCACTATCAGGATTTCAAGATCAAAAGGAGTCAAAATTCACAAAATTGGCTCAGCAGTTGACTGCATCATAGCAATCAGTGGGCTCAGCAGTTGAGTGGCCACTAGTCCACTGCTACTGCTAAAAAGAAAGAATATACACACTCTCTCAACAAGGAGGAAAACAACTAGAAAAGGAAGGAAAACTAATGGAGGGAAAATGATGGCTCAATATTTCGCACAGGTAACTGCCAGCAGGTGACTGCCTCTGAAGCAGGACACTGCGTGAGGCCAGCAGTTGGCTCAATTTCTGACAAATGTACCTGGAATCTCAGCTCATGGCTTATATCATCTTGATCACCTCATATTAAGGATTCCAAAAAGGTACTGGTTGCTCTCAAAAATCATCAGAAATCTACTCAAAAATTAGCCCTCTGCTACCAGTGTGAACGCAATAAATGCTGAAAAAGCCAGCCGTATTCTCCAACGGCTATATTCCAACGGCTAGTTCTCGATAGCCTATAAATACTCCCTCTGTACAAACTCCTCACACTTTTCACTCTGCAATCTCTTTCTATCTATTCTAAGCTCTAAAACCCTCTGAAAAGCTTTCGCACTTAAACAAACACTTCCATCCCCATACACGCCAAAGATGGCCTCATTAACCCAGATTTCCAAATCCATCTTTACCGGCTCTATCTTGTACACACCAAAAATCCTTGAGAGAGCAGAAAACCCAGATCTTATGAGGGAACTCCTAAGGAAGCTAGAAAGCACCGGACTCATGAAAATGGCCAGCTTCCCATACACCTGCTTCTATCCCGAAATAGTAGCAGAGTTCTACATTAATTCCACACCCAAAACACTAAAATCCATTGTACTTGGATTTGAAGTGGAGATCAAAGAGGAAGACATCAGGGAATTACTCTCTCTACCTGGAGATGAAGCACGAGACGTTGATGATATAACCCTGGAAGAGGAAGGCTTTAAAGAACTAGTATTCCTTCCAAAAGCTCAAAACCTCAACACACTCAAAATCAAGAAAAAGCTAATGGTCAAAGAATACTCTCTCCTTCTGGACATCCTCTAGAAGTGCATTGACACCAGAACTACAGCCCTGGACGAAGTGAATGCGCAAAGAGCAAAGCCATTGACAGCGATAATCTCAGGATCTCCACATAACTCGTCCAGGTATGTTTTCAAAGAACTTGTGAGATATGTAGACAAATCTCACAAGGATAGAAAAACCGATGGTACCCTACCATTGATAGGGTACGTATTTCTACTTGGGGAACTCCTCAAAAGGAAGGGATTCGAAGGTGAAGTTAAGGAAGAAACTGATTGGAGGAAATTCCTCCACCAAACCTCCAAAGCAGGGGCTCCACAAATACCAAGGGCAGACCCCTCCTTTGTCTCCAACGAACTACTCTTGGTATCTTTCAAAGTGGATACCAAGACAGCAAAACGGCTTAGATCTGGGTGCAAGGCAAGCACATCCAAGAAACCAAGGACGGCAACAAGAAACCTACAAACCGAAATGGAAGAAGCAGCATCTTCCCTGGCACCGATTCAAGAAGAAGAAGCAGTGGCATCCCCTCTTTCCATCATTCAAGAAGAAGACGCAATTGCCTCCTCTCCCCTAGCCATCAAGGATACAACAGAGCACTCACCCAGCTCATCAAAAGCAAGTAATAGCTCTGAACTACCCTTATCTGTACTCATTCCAAGAATGACTCAACAGGGAGAGCAGGTGACTCCCCAAGATACAGAGCAGATAATAGAGCAAGAAGAGCAGGTGGCTCTCTTACTAGAGCAGTTGGGTGCTTCATTTCCAGCAGCGGACTCATCCAAGCTGCCCCTCCAAGAAGCTGCGCAGGTGGCTCCTCTCAACGAGCAGCCCCCTCCATCACAAGCAGTAGAGTCACCCAAAATCACACCCCTAGAGCAATTGGACGCTGAATTTACAAGAGTCAAGGCCTGGAGATCATGGAAGCTATCTAGGAGCCGCCTTCAAGTTGAAAACTTCGCACACTTTGTCGAAGAAGAAGACTTTGTGGTGGATTGGCTAGGCACTGAAGATATGGCGGAAGCGACCAAGATGCTAAAGATCAATCAAGTCTACGCATTAAAGAAAAAGAACCTCACAACCAAAGATACAATCGAAGACTCAGATGATGATGATGATGATGATGATGATGATAATGCTGACAACGCACCCAAGGGACTGCCAAGATCAAGAGGTAAGCAAACCGTTCACTCCTCCTCCTCTAGTGATAAACAACTCAGACAGACCCTTGAGAAATCAAGGTTGGAGACTAAAGGAGGTGGTGAATCCTCTAAGGCACCCCAGAAACTGTTGGTTGCTACTATCCAGCAGGGGACTGCTATGATAGATCTTAACCTGGAACCCCACCAAGAAACAGCTCCTGAGCAGCCTGCCACGTCCAACGAAATTAAAAACCAAATTCAGCATGAGGATGAAGAAGACACTCCAACACTAGCAGAGGTCTTCATCAATGAAAGAAGAGCAACCACAAAATTCATTAGCAATGCTGAGGTACGGCTACACAAGAGACTGATCAAAATGAAGAAGCATTTTGATGAGCTGCTAGAAATGAGGTTCGCTGAAGTACACTGCCATCTAAAAAGCAATTTGATGATACAACAAGTATTCAACTCAGAGTAGAAAGCTCAGCTCAACATTCAACTCTCAAACCAACCAGCTCCGATGGAGGCACTTCACAACGAACTTGAAGCTTTGAAAGCCAGGGATGAAGAGCTGGAAAATCAGATTGTTGACTCACTGAAGAAGCTAAGGGAAAAAGAACTAGCAGTGGCCTCCCAAGCAGTAGAGCCCTCTGCCCAGGTACCTCATACCATCTCTTTACCTCCTAATCTTGAGCAGGCACTTAACACCATTCAAGAACATGAGGAATTCATCCAAAACATAAAAACGAAGGAGCTTCCAGCAATGCTTAAGCTCTCTCAGATGGTTGTAACAAAGCAAGTCGAGCACTCAAATGCCATTGGACAAACTCGAGCAGACATGGCATCCAACCTCAACTCCCTACATCAAGCAACTCAAAAGGAATTCCTACAGCATGGAAGTGACCTTCAGAGACTGGGACAAAACTTGGAAAACACTCACCAACGGCTTCAAAACCTGGAACATGAAGTCAGGGATGAAGTGAAGACTGACATTATGGACATCAACAATCACATCAAGGCACTATCCATTCAAGTCTATGGACTCAATCCAATAAGAAGAACAGCTGATGACATTGATGATGACATTGAGGATCTTTTTTATGAAAGCTACATCCCTGATGCTGCCAAAAAGGGGGAAAATACTCCTTCAACACAAGCAGGTCCCTCCTCCCTGAAAAGATCGCAAGCAGCTAAGAAAGCAGCAGAAACCAGAAAGAAGAACCAACGCCTCAAAGAAGAAGCTGAGATCAGAAGAAGGAAAGCCGAAGAAGCCAAGAAGAAACAAGAAGAAGACAAGCAAGACTAGGCTAGATTACAAGTCTGAAAAAGACTATAAACTACTGTACTCTAGAAAGTAGAACAATGTACAAAAATTTCAAAGAAAATCAATAAAAAATGTTTGTTACTTGTGTTGTATAGTTTTGGCATCATCAAAAAGGGGGAAATTGTTAGTACCAAATTTTGATAAGATTTTGATGATGCCATTGTACATAACACGTGTACATTGTGTCTCAATTTAATTTGCAATAAGTGACAAAATTAATGTACAATTTTTATGACTAATAAAATATGACCGGAAAAAGTAAAAATGCAATAAGGTAATTTTATTTACCTTAATAGGATATTTATATCCTACCGGTATATTTTATTAGCCCACAAAAATTAAATGTCACAAAACAAGGCCAAGTTCGAAAATAAATGTACAATGAATGTATATGATTAGAGACAAAAACTTGACCGGTATTTAATACCGAATCAAGTACTGGGGACTACAGCATGGGACACAAACCTGGAAGAAGATGCCGCGGCCGAATTATTTATAGACAAAAACACTAGCCGAAATTAAAGCTCCAGCACAAGAAGACAAGAGTACTACTCGTACTCTTCAGAAGTTCAACGGAAGAGATCAAACTATCCTAACCAACGGATAAGATTGATCAGCCAAAAAGCCTACAAATAGAGGCTGAAACGAAAGTTCTAACCAAGCATTTGAGCATCCAAAGAGAGAATTTCTATCACGAGCATTTACGAGATATCTAGCAAAAGAGAAAGTGCTATTCCAAACTTTACTCTCTGCTTGGACTCATGCTTCACTAAACTTCCAGTTTACAAAGCTTTTCATTGCCAAATCATAGAAGTTTAGTTCCTAGTTGGAGGTTAGAACTTTCTTGTAACAAATCACATATTGTTGTAAACACTTAGGAGAACAGTTGTTCGGATCCTACAGTGTAAGTAGATAGATAGAGTACCTTTTGATCCCCACTAGGTCATTAGAGAAAAGTCTAAGGACTGAGTAACTTTGAGTGGTGCTATACTCACTGTGAAAAACCTTCAATCTAGGCCTAAGTGTTGTAAATGCTAGATTGGCACTAAGTGTATTGGGCTTAATACTTTAGTGAAATCTATATGAAAGAGGGTGGGACTGGACGTAGGAGGATTACACCACCTCTGAACCAGGATATACTGTGTGTTGATTTACATTCATTCAACAAAGCAAACATTTAGCACTTCTCACAAAAAGATTGAAGTTTGCCAGCAGAATCTTAAGCAGTTGTCTTAACCGACCCAACTGCTTATCCTACTGCTTAATCACTTACTTTCTTTAAGACCATTTTCACACCAGAGACGCACCTCACCATCACTAAAAGGTCTGCTCTACCATTTCCCAGTAATTCACTTTCTAAGTATAGCAGGTGCCTCAGCAGTTCCCTGGTGACCACTCAACTGCTGAGCCCTCTGCTCATATAAAAGTCACTTCCTGTGACCATCTCAGTTTCACCAGTCAGTCATAAATATCATTGTCAAAAAGTGTGTTCAAAATCAATCCTTGAAAGTCAGATCAAAATCTGAGCAGGTACCTCAGCAGTTCCCTCATCACCACTCAACTGCTGACCCCACTGCTCATATACATACATAATCGTTGAACATCACAACATTACCAGACTCCCTTAACATCATCAACAAGAAGTTTTACTCAAACGGATCTCTGAAAATCTGCTTATAACCTAAGCAGGTGGCTCAGCAGTTTCCTCAGTACCACCCAACTGCCGAGACCACTGCTCCAGTAAAACCTCACCTTATTCCTGCTAAAGCACCTTTTCTGAAAGCCCTCATCATCCTAAACAATATTCCATCATCATTTTCATCATAAAGTCTGTATTTGTCTAGCAGTTGCCTCAACAGTTCCCTACTACCTAGCCAACTGCTAAGCCAACTGCCAAGCCAACTGCTAACTATCTAAGTCCAATCTTCCCCAGATCAGAAAGTGGTTAAAACACTCATTATATAAAGGGTAAAGACTTCTGCTGTGCATCTATTAATCTCTCAAAAGATTATAGATCAACTCCTCTAGAGGTAAATCTTTGTAAAGGTCGAAAAGATTTAAAAGTCTATTCACCCCCCTCTAGACTTTTACCCTATCCGGGACCATCAAATCTTACTTGTCAAGGGGTCCAATAGATATCTTTCTCTCGCTATACGAGAGTGAAAAAAACTATCTTGATAATTCACATACCACTACATGGTTCATAATATGTACAATCACCACCTTTATAATTACCCATTTAAAAATAATATTTAATGGTGTTAATACATATTAATTCGCATGCAAGTAACCATGATTATCTCAAGTATAAGAATATAGCACCTCATCATTATTGAGGACAACACTGATGACATATAACCTAGTAGTGTCCTCAAGTTGGGTCTGTCCAATGAACTTGTTCACTAACAAGCATCTATGTTATTAACTTGATATCTCTATACCCATGACTAGTGGAATATAGTTATCAGTTAATCCACATAATGGTCTATTAATTATTAATGTCCCAGATTAATAATATTAGACCATGGACAATTAGAATATTATGCTTATTTTAAAGTGTAGCATTCCAAAATTAAGGCACGTACTTAATTAGCTACTAAACATAATATTCAGGGACTAAAAATTAATAAAGAAAACTCACAATAATAATTAACATAAAATGAGTTTGTGACTTTATTAATTAATGAGCATTAAATATTCATTGATAAATCATAAAGTATGATTGTCCTAGGGCATACTTCCAACAGTCTCCCACTTGCACTAGGACCAATCGTGAACAAAACGAATGCCTAATGCACTAGTATGACGTTCATGCTTTGCTTGTGGTAGTGGCTTGGTGAGCGGGTCAGCCACATTTGCATCTGTCGGTACTTTGCATATCTTGACGTCACCTCTATTGACTATCTCTCGAATGAGATGATATCGCCTAAGTACATGCTTTGATTTCTGGTGTGATCTAAGTTTCTTGGCTTGTGCAATGGCTCCATTGTTATCACAATATAAGTCCATTGGTCCAACAATACTAGGAACGACACCGAGCTCAATAATGAATTTCCTTATCCATACTGCTTCTTTTGCTGCTTCTGAAGCAGCAATGTACTCAGCTTCTGTTGTAGAATCAGCCACCGTGTCTTGTTTAGAACTCTTCCAGCTCACTGCTCCGCCATTGAGGCAAAACACAAATCCTGACTGCGATCTAAAATCATCCTTATCGGATTGGAACCCAGCATCTGTGTAACCATTTACAACGAGCTGATCTTCACCGCCATAGACCAAGAATACATCCTTAGTTCTTCTCAAGTACTTTAGAATATTCTTGACCGCTATCCAGTGACTATCACCTGGATTTGACTGGTATCTACTAGTCATGCTTAGAGCGCAAGCTACATCAGGGCGAGTACATAGCATAGCATACATGATAGAACCTATAGCAGAAGCATAAGGGACTCTATTCATTCGATCTCGCTCATCTTGTGTTTGTGGACACTGAGTCTTGCTGAGATGTGTGCCATGTGACATAGGCAAGAACCCTCTCTTGGAATCTTGCATATTGAACCTATGTATGACCTTGTCAATGTAGTTACTTTGACTTAGTCCTATTAGCTTTCTAGATCTATCTCTATAGATCTTGATCCCTAACACATAGGATGCATCACCCAAGTCTTTCATTGAGAAACACTTTCCAAGCCAAGCCTTTACAGACGAAAGCATCGGAACATCATTCCCAATGAGAAGTATGTCATCTACATATAGGACTAGGAAAGTGATTGCACTTCCACTCAATTTCTTGTAAACACAAGGTTCCTCTTCGTTTTGATTGATACCAAACTCTTTGATTGCAGCATCAAAACGAAGATTCCAACTCCGAGATGCTTGCTTCAGACCATATATTGATCTTTTGAGCTTGCATACCTTCCCAGCATTGATTGGATGTTCAAAACCCTCAAGTTGTATCATATACACGTCCTCATCTAGATTTCCATTTAGGAAAGCAGTTTTGACATTCATTTGCCAGATCTCATAATCAAAATGAGCGACAATTGCTAAGAGAATCCGAATTGATTTAAGCATGGCAACTGGCGAGAATGTTTCATCATAGTCTATACCATGAATTTGTTTGTAACCTTTCGCCACTAAACTTTCTTTATAGACATCTACATTGCCATCTTTGTCTAATTTCTTTTTGTAGATCCATTTGCACCCAATGGTTCTACAACCATCAGGTAGATCAACTAAGTTCCAGACTTGATTGTCGACCATGGATCTCATTTCGGATTTCATGGCTTCTAGCCATTTATCGGAGTGAGGGCTCGATATTGCTTCTTGGTAGGTCAAATGTTCATCTTCGTCTATTAATAATACGTCACGATGCTCAGTTAAGATAAACATGTATCTAACTGGCTCGTTACGTACCCTAGATGACCTCCTTGGAGCGAGTGCTACCTCAGGTGTATCCACAACAACTTGTGGCTGAGATTGTGGGACTGCTTGCATAGTCTGACTATCTAGAACTTCTTGAATTTCTTCAAGCTGTATTTTACTCCCACTGGTTCTTTCAGAAAGAAATTCTCTTTCTAAGAAAATACCATTACGAGCAACAAACACTTTGTTCTCTGATGGGTTGTAAAAGTAATATCCTTTTGTTTCCTTAGGATAACCCACAAATAAACACTTATCTGATTTGGGTTCAAGCTTATTTGAAAGTAAACGTTTTACATAAACTTGACACCCCCAAATCTTCACAAAGGTTAGACTAGGAACTTTTCCTGTCCATATCTCATATGGTGTCCTTTCTGTAGCCTTTGTTGGAGCCCTATTGAGTATGAATGCAGCGGTTTCAAGAGCATAACCCCAGAAAGAGATTGGTAGTTCAGCGAGACTCATCATGGAACGAAACCATGTCTATCAAGGTCCGATTTCTCCATTCGGACACACCATTCCATTGTGGTGTACCTGGCGGAGTGAGTTGTGAAACAATTCCACAACCTCTTAGATGATCACTAAATTCCTGACTCAAATATTCACCACCTCGATCTGATCGAATGGCCTTTATTGTTTTGTCAAGTTGATTCTGAACTTCATTCTGCAATTCTTTGAACTTTTCAAAAGCTTCATGTTTATGCTTCATTAGGTACACATAACCAAACCTACTGAAGTCATCAGTGAATGTTATGAAGTACTGAAAACCTCTCCTAGCCATTGTTGACATTGGGCCACATACATCCGAGTGTATGAGGTCCAATAAACCGTGAGCTCTTTCACCTTTACCAGTAAATGGTGACTTGGCCATTTTACCTAATAAACAAGATTCACACTCCTCAATTGATTCAAAATCAAAAGAGTCAAGAAATCCACTAGAATGGAGTCTTTTAATGCGCTTCTCATTTATATGGCCTAGTCTACAATGCCAAAGGTATGTTGGGTTTGAGTCGTTAGATTTAAACCTTTTTGTATTTATGTGATAGATGGGCATTTCAAGGTCTAGAACATAAAGTCCATTTATAAGACTAGCACTACCATAAAAGATCTCATTAAAATAAATAGAACAAGTGTTGTCCTTTATTATAAAATGAAATCCTTTCTTGTCCAAACAAGAAACATAAATTATATTCCTACTAATGGCAGGTACATGATAACAATTATCAAGTTCTAAAACTAAGCCCGTGGGCAAACTTAAAGTAAATGTTCCTATTGCTAATGCTGTAACTTTTGCACCGTTGCCTACTCGTAAGTCAACTTCACCTTTAGCCATCCTTCTACTCCTTGTCAGTCCCTGCACATTTGAACAAATGTGAGAACCACAACCGGTATCTAATACCCATGAAGTAGTAGTAGTAGTAACATTTACTTCTATCACATAGATACCTGAATTGGAAGCATCACCATGCCCCTTTCTTTTCAGTTCTTCCAAATACGCCTTGCAATTCCGCTTCCAATGACCGGTTTTGTTGCAGTGGAAACATTTTTGCTCTTCTTTAGAAGTAGAGCTGGCAACAGATTTGCCTTTACCCGAGTTCTTAACCAGAGTTTTGGATTTCTTGTTTCCACCAACCTTGCCTTTTCCAGGCTTCTTGAATCCCTTTCCCTTTTTGATCATCAAAACGTCACTCCGATTTTTCTTGATGTTTTGCTCAGCGGAGTTGAGCATTCCATGCAATTCGATTAAGGTCTTCTCAAGACCATGCATATTATAGTTCAGGATGAACTGGTCATATGCCGGGGTGAGTGATGCGAGAATCACATCAGTAGCCAACTCTTGACTAATTGGAGATCCAAGTCTTTCCAAGTGGTCCCTATACCCAATCATCTTGAGTACGTGAGATCGAACTGGGCTCCCATCAGTAAGCCTTGTGTGAAACAAAGCCTTGGTTGTCTCGAACCTTTCGATCCGTGCTTGTTTCTGAAACAAGTTCTTGAGTTCATTAGAGATGTCATGTGCACGACGATTCAGAAACTGTTTCTGAAGATTAGCTTCCATGATGGTTAACATCAGACAAGTGACATCAACTTCATCACGGACATGCCTTTCATAAGCATCTCTAGTGGCTCTAGGAGCATTGGCCGCTGGTTCAGTAGGAATTGGTTGGTCAAGGACATATTCTTTACGCTCTTGCCTGAGAACAATTCTCAGATTCCTATCCCAGTCCGTGTAATTTGTTCCATTAAGTTTTTCCTTCTCAAAGATTGATCGCAGTGAAAAAGTTGTGTTGGTGGCCATATTAACTACAACAAATAATGCAAAGAATTTTAAATAATGCTCAAAATAACTCCCACTATATTAAATAGAAAATCCCAAATATAGTGGTCCAAGATCCATATTTCACTAAAATTTAAGTAAGCTTTGGCTTATCACTTAAACATTAGTTATTTAGGTAAACAACTCTTGTTAATCATATCCTATATGACTCTTGGTTTGTTTGGTCACCATCATATGATTATCCAAACATTCCTTGCTTCAAGGCCCAAAACCATTTTGATGGCCTTGTAAGTCCAAACCAATATTAAGACCCGAGAATGATGATCATTCAAAACATCTTCCTAAGATAGTGTGAAATGCTCTGCTTTGGCAGACACATAACACGACTAGCATAGTATAAATGGTGGTCATATTGGGAAAGCAATTTAGACTTATAATTAATAGGGACTACTTATTAAACACATGCAGCAATCATAGATTTAAATAAATAATTTAAAACTAGTGTAGTGATATAGCATGACCCCTAATACTTCATATCTCCTTGGCATCTTCAACCTGTGCAGTAGACTACTAAATATCTACGAGGTTGAAAACATTACAGGGGATATTCGGAATAACGACACGCAGGCCGTAAAACAACATAATATAAAACATACATTCGGATCATGCTATACCACCAATTCAATCTGTCCTGTGACGAAACAAAATAATTGCGCATGCACGGATTGAAAATTAAATTTTAAAATCCGCAAGTAATATGTAATTAATTTGGATCTCATCCGAAAAAAAAACATACATATTAATGAATTCTAAAATAATTCGTAGTATATATACACATGTACAGATCATATCCGTAATATAGATCAGTACACATATATAAATACGAATAAAGTATAATGAACTTAAATTCGAATTTGGCAGAACACTTGATCAAATCATTCGAATTATAATATGGGAGATTTGTCACGGCTTTGCCTTGATTTGTGTAGAGCTCGTCTTCCCGTTTCCGAAAAGTACTTATGGGTCGGAAACAGATTAACGAGTCAAAAGTTACGGCCAAAACAAGATTGTCTGATCCACAAAAACAGCTCAATAGCCGGCGGTTGCCAAAATAATTCGGATCTCATCCGAAAAATTAGAAACCAAATCTCCTAAAACTAAAATAATATTCTGAACCAGATCTGATTAAAAAAAAACTGAATTTTTGTTATCCACTCAGATCTGTTCCGAATAATTAGGCAGTAGTATTTTATCCAATTCCTAATTCCATTCAGATCTGATCCAAAAAATAATAAATAATATCATAAAATATTCTTAACATAAATTATGAGTATCAATTCGAACCCAATTCAAACTATTGAACTTTCATGTCCATTCAGATCTCTTCCGAATAATTAGGCTGTAGGATTTTATCCAATTCCTAATTTCATTCAGATCTGATCCGAAAAATAATAAATAATATCATAAAATATTCTTAACATAAATTATGAGTATCAATTTGGATCCAATTCAAACTATTGAATTTTCATGTCCATTCAGATCTCTTCCGAATAATTAGGATGTAGGATTTTATCCAATTCCTAATTCCATTCAGATCTGATCCGAAAAATAATAAATAATATCATAAAATATTCTTAACATAAATTATGAGTATCAATTCGGATCCAATTCAAACTATTGAATTTTCATGTCCATTCATATCTCTTCCGAATAATTAGGATGTAGGATTTTATCCAATTCCTAATTCCATTCAGATCTGATCCGAAAAATAATAAATAATATCACAAAATATTCCAAATATAATTGTGAATATATATTGGATTAAATTCGAAATATTCGAATATCACATCCTTACCAAAAAAATTTGGAATATAAATACACATAAATTCCGAAATTAATAAAAAAATCTAATTCCGAAATTAATAAAAATTAATTCCGAAAAATCCCAAAATAATAAAATTACTGATTATATAATAAATCAGGTAACCCGAATATAATAAAGAACCGTAGGCTTTGATACCACTGTTGGGTTTCGGACAGAAAAACACAGCGGAATAAACAAAAAAATACTGCCCAAAAGTAAACAACCGGATCTGAGGTTCTTACTATAAACGAAATTACAAGATATAAGAGGGACTTACATAGCAATCTTAATCAAGGATGTCAGACAGTCCGAGAAAACGATCCCGAGCTCTACGGGTATCCACACGCACGTGATTGGATCGGCCGCAGGGAACGTGCTAGCGTTCTCTTCTTTCTTCCTCTCTACTCTAGGTTTTAGAAGTGAATTTTAACTCTTAAAATTCGTGGGACCCAATAGATAGCTTTCTCTCGCTATACGAGAGTGACAAAAACTATCTTGATAATTCACATACTACTACATGGTTCATAATATGTACAATCACCACCTTTATAATTACCCATTTAAAAATAATATTTAATGGTGTTAATACATATTAATTTGCATGCAAGTAACCATGATTATCTCAAGTATAAGAATATAGCACCTCATCATTATTGAGGACAACACTGATGACATATAACCTAGCAGTGTCCTCAAGTTGGGTCTGTCCAATGAACTTGTTCACTAACAAGCATCTATGTTATTAACTTGATATCTCTATACCCATGACTAGTGGAATATAGCCATCAGTTAATCCACATAATGGTCTATTAATTATTAATGTCCCAGATTAATAATATTAGACCATGGACAATTAGAATATTATGCTTATTTTAAAGTGTAGCATTCCAAAATTAAGTCACGTACTTAATTAGCTACTAAACATAATATTCAGGGACTAAAAATTAATAAAGAAAACTCACAATAATAATTAACATAAAATGAGTTTGTGACTTTATTAATTAATGAGCATTAAATATTCATTGATAAATCATAAAGTATGATTGTCCTAGGGCATACTTCCAACAACGATCACCCCTGAAAAAGCAATACGAATCGCTAACCACCAAACGAGTGTGGCACAACCCTTCACCGCTCCCTGTTTACTCGTCGCCCGTGGCGCCTCCACGACCGCAAAAAATCAACCCTTCAACCTCCTCCTCAATTGCTGGAATGAGACAAGGTTGCTCTAGATCATTCATAGAAGCCATTGTTATCCTTTGTTGAACCTGCATTTGATCAAGATGCAAAAAAAAAACTAATCCGCAGAAGTGCGACATTGCACCCCTCTCGACACACGAGAGAAAACACCTAGCTCTCGACAAGCGAGAGAAAGACCACATAGTTGGACTCTTTTAATAAAAAAATTGTTTGGAAGAGTTATAAAATGATCATCGTACATGAAGTCTATTTTTCTTTCGTGATTTTTTATTCATATATTTTTAAAAAATTCTTCTATCGGAGATTTTGGGTTGTTTTGATCTACTTCTTAAAACCGCTTTCTACTCCTTCACGCAGCAGAAGCGGGTATTGGATGGTTGGAGTGTTTTGGAGAAATCTAAAAGTAATTTTGGATGCTCTAAATTGCTCTTAGAAACAGTTTTTTAGAAGATGGAGGATATCAACTTTTGAAAAATTGATTTTGATCTTACTTCTACTTTTAAAAGAAGATACGTAGAATCAATCTCAAACACTCCTATGAGAACGAAACAAGTAGAGTAGAAAATACTAAAATAGTTATACTAATAACTGTTACCTTATGTTATACAGAGTAAGAGCTTATGAACTTTTTGTTAAAATAAAAATTCATAGAATAAGGTCATTTTATAAGTAAGCAACAAAGATTTTGCACTAATTTCATTGTAATACTATTTCTAAAAGTATTAACTTGACAAAAGTTATAGCTCATTGTTCTTATTTAATTACCTCTTGAATACTTATTTAAAGTTCTTTTAAGAAAGGGAATTTTTTTGAAATAGGAGTAAAAACGTTTGAAAATTCCAAAATAAGACTGTGATGTTTTTATTCACTAAATAAATATGAGCAATTACTGCCAAAGTTTGGAAACTACTGTCATGTTTAAAGTCTAGTATTGGCAAAACATGACGGTAATTACACTTGTTTAGGGAATAAACACATGAAAATCCTATTTTACAATACACAAACGTTTTTACTCCTATTTAGGACAATTTCCCTTTATAAAATTATAAAATATCACAAATTCAATCTACACGACATGATATATTCACTTATTACCTCTTGAAAGTAAGGCAAAGTTCACAGAGAACAAAAGAGGATACTCTTAGCAAAACATCATTATATATATTAATATGAAACATGATTTACAAATATAATACCGTTGTGATATAAGAAAGGAAATGCTGATACACAGATCAACGAAGTAAAACCATCACATTCTAGTTTATCATTTCGACCAGTGCTTCACACACCATCTCTTCTAACAATTTTCCTTCAATTTCCTTTCCAATACTTTCCCATTCTAATTTCCAACAATGAATCCATCCCTTCTTTACAATCTCATTCGCTACCATGTTTTCCACTATGAGGCTGTTTCCATCTTCATCATAACCAGATGTACACACCATATTCCAAGAAAACCATTCCTTCATTTGCTCCCACACATGGTCCACTAACATTACACTATTACAAGGATATGTGTATTGGCAAGTAATATCCATCAACACTGAATTAACACAATCAAAGATCAGCTTTCTGATTAATCTCCTTTCCTTGTTCCTAGCCTCATGTAATGACTCCTCCTCATGTGAATCAATATACTTGTCTCTAAGGGATGGGTCCAACAGGCTCTCTGGTGAATGCCATCTTGAGATGAATGAATTATATTGCACTTGGTCGAGGCCAGCCTCTGATAGTATTGTCTGGACATAGTAGAACCACTCACGTTCTTCTTCGGTCCTTTGGGTTGAGGACGGCATCAGTGAAAAAGAGGTTGCCGTATCTAACAACCAGGAATCATCCCATGCTACTAGGGTGCGGGCAATAGAACCTATTGGCGGGGATTTGTCGATTAAATTGGACCTGACTGAGTGAACGCGCAACTCCCCTGTTTGATTTTGGAAAACAATCAGACAAAATACAGCGATAAATGAATTTTTGGCATGAATCATAAACTGATGAGAGAAGATATCAGGACCATAAGGTTTGACATTGTGTAAGATTACGCATCCATCCTCCTCGAATGATGTATCCAGAACCGAAACCGGACTTGGTTGATCTTGGTTCCCATTAAAATTTCCAGAACACATATCCCTTTTGACAGATGGTGCATGTTCAACCTGTATAATTTGTCCAACATGAATCCATGTCAATCTTCCTCTAAGTTGCATTAGTCAAGCAGAAGTAACAATAACCAATGTGCAGACCAATAAGTTATAAGATAGAACTTTAACTAATTTATATGCTGGCAGAATAAAACATAGGCAATATGCTTGCTATAGATATACCCAATCACCTCAGAATAACTAATGCCTTGCTTTTCATTCAAGCCTGAAGAAGTTTTTTTGCATGATGAGCCATGTATATAAGGAGATAAATACTCATCCCCACTGTTATTAAGGCAGTGATTCACATCATAACCTACTTCTCCAGGAGAATCTAAATGTTTGTCACCAAAATGAGATTCATCGTCAGTGTTTGAAATGCCAACCTTTTGCTTGCTAGGCTTCTTGTTCCTTGAGAACAAACCTGAAAATCTCCCTTTGAATGATGATTTTATGCTTCTTTCATTTATTGTCTCCTCTACAGGTTCTGTCTTTACTGCCCCTGATTCTGAGATTTCTGCTTTCAATTGGGAAGAAAACACAGTAGATGATACAGGGAGAGAATTTGACCTCAAAAGTTTACTTGGAGAGTTGTCCCCAGCTTCCATCATATTTGGATATCTGAATTGGATGGAATTCAATTGCCTTGGCTCTTTATCCCGTCCTTCTTCAAGGTTCCCTGATTTGTTTGTATCAGAAAGAGAAAGCATTTCACCTAATGTACTGGAGCTTCTCCAGAGAGGTCTTGGTTCTTGGCGAACTCCATTGGATGCAACCATGGCCCATCTTTCAGAAAGTCGTTTTTTTGCTTCTCTGGAAACTGGAGATTCTGGAGAATAAGGTGAATGAGGACTTCTAACCCTATTAATAAAGTCCCATGAATGCCTCGAAGCCGGTGACATGACTTCTGAATTACACAGGTTCCCCATAGCATGCTCATTTTCTGACCTGTTGAAGGAACTCTCATCACTAGTATAGCCATCTGGAGACCCAGAAGAGAACAATGTGCCATCCCTTTCATGCCCGATATAGTTTTTATGTCTCGGAAGTGTAATTTCACTCGGCAGTTCTCTTGATTCTGGAGCATCTTTATTTTCAGGGAATTCCAACACATTTTCATGATGTAACCCTGCCAATGGTAAGTATAGTGAAGAGTTCACATCCTTTAGGTTGCGTGACTTGCAAGTGCTAGGTTTTAGTACTACTATTCGAGTTAGTTGAGTGGAATTTCCATCACCACTGCAGCTAGCTGTAGAAGCAGAATGAGCCAGACGTATTTCATCCACTCTTTTCAATTGGCTGACCTGGTTGGCTTCGTTCTCTTGTTTTTCATTCATTTCCTTTCCAGAAAAAGTAGGGTTATCTACTATCTTGGAAGGTCTAAGTACAGTTATCCGTTTTATATCACTAGGAGAAGGACTAGACGGTAGACTGGATATCTGCTGGGGAAACTTGGGATTTGGTTCTTGTAAGAACTTCAGGAACAAATCGGTATTGGAGCTCAGAACCTCCAACGCATCTCGGAATTGATTAGTCTGATGACATTTTTCATCTATAGATAAGGATTTTGCTTCCAAGAACTTCTGGCGCACATAATCTATCCTTTTATCCTTCTCAACACACCTACTTTCTGAAACTGTGTTTCTCAGAGATCTCTTCTGTGGATGCTGCCAAACTTCATAAACATCTTTGCAGTGATTTTGTTTTGTGTATTGATGAAACTCATGACACAATTCTGCATTTAATGTTCCATTTCTGCTACAACTGCAATAACTCAACTGTGTGTCAGCATGAACACGTGCACTACCACCAGCACAGTCTCTTTGTCTAGAAGAGTCAGGTTGCTGAGAAGGAAGAGTGTCAAGCCCCATCAGCTTGGCTACAACACTTGGTGGATTATACTTATTGTTAATATCTTTGGACATTTCTTGGGCAATGAGCATCTTCATTGGTGTTCCCTTTGATTTCCTGTTTGAAATTGTTCCACTCGATTTTGCCACAACCTACGTGCACCATTGGAAAGTGTATATACATCAGTAACCTAGCTGAGTTTTCAAAAGACCTTGTTGATGTGTTTATCCCTCGTAAATAGATTGAAACTATTACCACTTTATCCTCAATTCGATCCTGTAATGGAGACAGGCTTGCCATGTTGGATTTGCCCCTTGCATGAAATCCTAAAAAATCATTTATGCAAAACATGACATGGGTGAACCAAAGAAAAGAGGCATTACAGGGCTGCAGTGATTTATTATGTACCAAAACAGTTAGAAAGTCATTAGTTTGTCCCAGTCATGGAACAAGGTGAACTAGCTAGTATACAGGCTTGTTTACAAAAAAAAAAACATGCTTGTTTCATGTGACACTACGAACCAAAGATTTTGAAGATCATATATGGTTACGGCATCGCTGTGTGATTGAGAGGTCACGGGTTCAAGTTTAGGGAGCGGCCTCTTGTCAAAGTGACAAGAGAAGAATTGCCCCTTATACACTTTTGTGATGGGATCCTTCCCCGGACCTCAACTTGCGGGGATGCCTATGTTCACTGGGCTTCCCCTTCATATACAGTTTGAAAGAAAGCCCAATTACCTTCTTGATATGGCTTATCCATCAGCAACTTGTTTCCTGCAACCCCAATATTCAAGTCAAAAAGTTTCACTACTCTTCCCAAGCATCCTGAAAAATGTTCCTCAGGAGCGTGACTTTTACCCTTCTGAATTCCTTTCATAGAGACACCAAAGAAAGAACTTCAAATTCAAAAATCCCATCACCACATTAATCACCCTATATCAGGAAAAATACTATGAAACAGTGCATAGAAGATACATACATCCTAAAAGGTGAGGGGTAACTTGCATGTTGCATCAAAATAAATCAAGTAGCATAACTCTAAGCAACATAGAATTGCAGAATTGCATAACTTATGCCAGAGAGAATACTTAATCAGTATTACCTACTCTTTCTCCATCTCAATATCTTTGTCTAGTCTTTCCTTTTTGCCTATCCCACTAAGTTTGTGTACTACATTAGTTCTAGTTTAAGAGGGCGTTCGGTAGGATGTAAAATAATTATTTTGAGTGCGAAGTGTAGGAACGTAAAAGGTTTACACCGTTTGGTTTGATTATTTAATGTAAACTGTAGGAAACTTTTTAAAAACATTTCGCACTATACCATGTAAAGTATTTTACGTGGGAAGAGGGTGCTAAAATACTTTGCATGTTTTTTATAAAGCACTGCAACGTCTTTACATGCTTTTTTAAATAAATTACACATCATCAAGTGAAACAATGAAATCTACTTTACATGCAAAATGATTGTTTCACTAAACTTTGTATGCAATCATTTCACGTGCAAACATTGAACTTGTAAACTACCATGAGCCCTAAGGTTCTTAGGCACTATTCACGCACTTAAATTAACTTCCTTTTAATATCTAATTTTATATAACGAGTTTGAATCATTTTAAGATGTACTTTCTGAATATGTATGCATTATTTATTAAAAGCAAAATAAATATTAAACATTATCATGGAAGAGTTAACTTTATGACCGGTCAACCATACACTGATACACAGAACTTTGAAAGGTCCACGGATGGTAATATTTATGTGGTTCGAATTTGTTTACTTTTATACTTTATTCATTCTTTATAAATTCAATATTACTATACAATTTACTTTAGTTAATAACAGTCCAAGTTCCTCATGTCCACTTCCTCATACCCCAATCATAGTGGGCCAGATGTACCATTTAACTTGGATTAAGATTGACAGGATAGAAAAGAAAAAGAGGTGCACAAAAGATGACAAGGAGATATTGAAAGGATATACTCCGTAATACAAAATCATGCAAGATATTCCAGTCTGCCTACACTGCAAAGTCGATACCTTTATGGCTTTATTTATGCAGTGGTTTACATACAAGACACTAACCTATTCTTGAAACATCACAGAAATGGTCATTGGCTCATAACAAAGCCTGAAAAGGCTCCCGATAACCGACAAGGAGAGGGGGGAAACCATAAACATTATCTAATGGTCTAAAGACATGGATTCACCCCAATCAGCTCAGTATGTCTAGATACATCCTCTTAAAAGCGTAAAAAATAAGCAGTAAATCTTCAGGAGACGTTTATAATGTCTCGTTGAAGTTACTTTTTTTTAAATGTATCTTTTGTTTAAGCAAAATATTTTAAATTCGATTGAACAGTACCCGAGGGCTGAATTGTCTTTCTAAAACTTGTTTTCCTAAGAATTAGAAGTTACAATTGAAGTTTAAGCAAAATAGTTAAAAGGCAAATTAAAGCATAAGTTATGGAATTATATACTAACAGATTCTATTGATCTACCATCGAGATGTGAGATCGAAAGTGGCAGAAACATCAACGCACAGCCGGCAAGAATTCTGCTGAATGTCGCCGCGCTCGTACACTTGAAGCGGAAAACTGAAACCGCCACCCGATTTATGCGGTTCTAGAAAGATATGGCAGGAGTTCTAGAGAGGGATACAAATGAGAGTGCCGTTGTGGAAACGGGCTAAACGAGAGGTGCCGAGAAACTGAGTGCCGGTGGAAACGTCGGCGGCGACTCGGCGATAATCGGGTCTTAATGGAGCTCTCCAGCTCGGTAGATGATGTGTCGGGCTCATAGAGCCACTGCGAGCGTGGATTGAGATATTTGGATAATAATAACTTTTTAGTTCATATGAAAAAATATTGTTTTAAAAAGGGGAAATCAGACTTTTGTTTCTTCAATTAATCGTCATATTGTTACGTTACATTCATGTTTATGAGATTGTAAACGTCATTCTTGAATTGACAAATGTATTATAAATTCACTAAGAGTGACATGTACAATACATCTTTCAATTCGAGGTAATGTTTAAAATATCAAAAACACGAGTCTGATATTTTAATATAATCAGGAGCGGAACTAGGACACTAGGTCAGATTCGGTCGACATAAAGAATATTTTTCGGAAAAAGACTACACGAAATTTTTTACCTTAAAAGTTAAGACAGTTTTTAAATTTGGTGTGGGTCAGGAATAGACTGGCCCTCTCTAGCTCCCTTCATGAATATGATTACTAATTGAAGGATCAAAAAAATGGATAATAACTTTTTAGTTCATATTAAAAAAGAAGACAAGAAAATCATTCTTTGGAGTATAAAATACTCACTTTTTAAACCAAATCAGCTTTGGGAATCCTTAAATTGCAGTTGAACCAGTAATTCAGCTTTCTAGAGCATATCACTGTTTCCCATTGGGTAAAATGGATTTTCACCAAGTGAGGTTTAAATTCATGATGTCTCGCTTGTTCCCTCAACAACCAATGATGTCTTAATCATAATTTAAAATAATAATGATGATGTCGTTAATCGTTCCCACAACGACAAATGATGTCTTAATCATGGGGTTTCCTTCTTAAATTCTCAATTCTTCTCTAAAATAGTTCTCATTTGACAAACTCCTATTCATAAGATTAATGCGCATGAGTGTATTTTAAAAGAAAAGTTGCCGAGTGGCTGCTCTCAACATTATTTGCTATAATAATAATAATATTTGGGACAATATCCAAGAAAAGTATTTGTTATCATATTTGTCTAATATTTACGTACGGAGTGGGCACAAAAAACCGTAACCGACTAATCAAATCAAAAACTGAAAAATGGTGTATTTTGCGGTTAACCGTATCAGGATTTTTAAAATTCACGGTACGATTAACAATTAATGTACTGCATGCATAAGCATGCATACGTACGTTACACATTCATGTATGGCCAGCACTTCAAATTAGGCATGGCAATGGGTCGGGTCGGGTCGGGGCGGGTATTGCAAGACCCAGACCCGCCCCGTGACTTGGCGGGGCGGGTCCGCCCGCCCCGTGACCTGTACGGGTCCAAATTTGTTGACCCATGACCCGCCCCGTCGCAACCTAATTAGCTAGTATGTATTTTTTTGTGGGAAGTTGTTACCAATTGAATCTACATAATGTTTATCTCTAAATAATAATTAAAAATCAATATATTAAATCAAATTCACGATACACTAAAAATTTCAAAAATTAAGGAAAAATTACTCAAACTTGAATAGTTAATCTTATTAGTTATATTAATAATTGAATATATGTATTAAAATTCTTTATATAAAGAAGACATTGATAATCCGTCGTGCTTCTCATTATAATATATACTCCGTATTCATATATTATAAGATCAAAGAATTTATGATTTATTGTATATACACATATGCATGTTGAAGTATATTTGTAGTATAATTTAAGAAAAAGTATGTATACTTATATATTCAGCGGACCCGCCCCAAATGTCTCGGGCCAGGGCGGGTCATTGCGGGTCGGATTTTTTTGACATCCCTACTTCAAATATCCCACTTTACCATATTTACATTATTCTCCATTATTATTTCATTTAATGTTAATTATCTCCTTACCTATTTTAGCTTAGCCGCGGGTCTCCTTTACTTGACCATATTGTACTTTAAAGAGAAAATTACCCATATAGGACTAAATGATAATATTATTTCACAAATAGGACCTAATATTTTCAGAAGTTTTACTAGGACTAAAAAAACAGTGGATGGACAGTAATACCCTTAATGAAATAACCGACACCTCCCACCTTCTGCCAGTTACGGCGTTCGATTACGTGGAGCATTGGGTACGCAAATACACTCGCGCCTCATTCAATACAGCCGTTCTACATTTTGAATTCATCGAGACATACTCTAAGCTTTGCGCAGATGGTTGAGAAGCACGAAGAAGGTTGAGAAGTACGCGGAACCTCATTCCGACTGGTAACAAATGTAGAAGTGGAATTAGAAGCAAAATTACAAGCTAAGCTTGACAACGGGCACAGAAGATTTAACAATGGCGGATTCCGACTTTGAATCAACAGGCCAAAAAGTAAAAATCAGAAGAGACCTGATATGAGTTCATGCTGTTATTGCCAAATTAGTTTGATTTTGTATATTGAATTAGTGTGTAAGATACATGCATATGTTTTTAAGACCTCAAATGCCAATTATTTTGTACTGATTACATTTTTCGGCTACTAGTTGCTGTCAATTGGTGTGTAAGATAAAAGTATACGTTGTTAGGACCTCAAATGGCAATTATTTTCTATTAATTCCTTTTTGGGCTACTATATTCTGTTAATGCCAAATTACTGAGACTTTGTGTATTGAATTAGTGTCTAAGATACATGATTATGTTTGTTAGGACCTCAAATGCAAATTATATACTATTAATTCCATTTTGGTAAAATAGTTGCTGTTAATTTCAAATTACTCAGATTTTGTGTATAAATTGGTGTCTAAGTTACATGCATATGTTGTTAAGGACCTCAAATGCCAATTATTTGTTATTAATTCCATTTTTGGGGAACTATTTTGCTGTTAATGCATAATTATTCAGAATTTTGTGTATTCAATTGGTGTGTAAGATACATGTATATGTTGTTAAGACCTCAAATGGCAATTATTTGATATTAGTTCCATTTTTGGGCTACTATTTGCTGTTAATGCCATATTACTGAGACTTTGTGTATTGAATTAGTGTCTAAGATACATGATTATGTTTGTTATGACCTCAAATGCAAATTATTTGCTATTAATTCCATTTTTGGTCTACTACTTGTTGTCTACTAGTTCCATTTTCAGCTACTAGTTGTTGTGAAAGCCAAATTAGCTTGATTGTGAAATTTAACTTGGTGTGTTCAATTGGTGCGTAAGATACAAGTATATGTTGTTAGGACCTCAAATGGCAATTATTTGCTATTAATTCCTTTTTGGGCCACTATTTTCTGTTAATGCCATTTTACTGAGACTTTGTGTATTGAATTAGTGTCTAAGATACATGATTATGTTTGTTAGGATCTCAAATGCAAATTATCTGCTATTAATTCCATTTTTGGTAAAATAGTTGCTGTTAATTTCAAATTACTCAGATTTTGTGTATAAATTGGTGTCTAAGATACATGTATATGTTGTTAGGGACCTCAAATGCCAATTATTTGCTATTAATTCCACTTTGGGGTACTATTTTGCTGTTAATGCATAATTAATCAGATTTTGTGTATTCAATTGGTGTGTAAGATACATGTATATGTTGTTAGGACCTCAAATGACAATTATTTGATATTAGTTCCATTTTTGGGCTACTATTTGCTGTTAATGCCATATTACTGAGACTTTGTGTATTGAATTAGTGTCTAAGATACATGATTATGTTTGTTAGGACCTCAAATGCAAATTATTTGCTATTCATTCCATTTTTGGTCTACTAGTTGTTGTCTACTAGTTCCATTTTCGGCTATTAGTTGCTGTGAAAGCCAAATTAGCTTGATTGTGAAATTTGACTTGGTGGATAGGATACATGCACATGTTTGTTTGAAGTAAAAAATGCCATTTGTTTGCTTTTAATTCAAATATTGTGCTACTGATTGCTGTTAATGCCTAATTATAATTGCAGACAATCACAAGGATTTGTGATCAGGGACTGATACAAACATTAGGAAAGCTGCGCGTGAACTGCTAGTGCAACTTGACTAAAATAGCTAAGCGCATTAAGTCAAAACTAAATGCAGAAGAACTTGAGCTATTTAGAGAGTCAGTTTTTTGTTGGATCCTAAAGATAGAAGAAATGCCAAGAATCAGCGGACAGTTGTGCATATGCTTCGTTGGAAACTACATAGAGGAGTTCAATGGCACAACTGAAAAGAATATAATAAGGTTTCATATAGGAAACAGTGTCATTGGATTCACAAAAGATGATTTAGCACTGGTAACTGGCTTGAAGATAGGTGGAGATATAGCTACTGTTCTAGACGTACCAGGAGGGGATTTGTGCAGAAGATACTTTGGCAGTAAGAAGATATTAGTCATTCAAGACACTGCCTGCTTTTGATTTGTACCGTACTGCTCTACTTTTTGTAAAGACGATTTTTATGAATAAATCTGGTAAATGTTCCCGACATTTACCTCACCTCCCAGGTGACTTTTCGGGGCAAAAAAAAAAGAGTGTCACAAAAAAAAAAGATATTAGTAATTCAAGACATTATTCATGCCATGGACGAGTACAATTCTGAGTATCCAGGGACGAAGAAGGAAGACGACACTAAACTCGCATTGTTGTATGTCATAGCACATGGATTCCTAGGTAATCAGTACTCGCATCATATCCCAGGAAAGCATATGAATTTGGCAGAAGATCTGAATGCTTTCAATTCTTACCCCTGGGGAGATGATGTTTGGATTGACATTGTCGCAAATATGAAAAACAGTGTTCAAGCTTTGAAAATAAACAAAGGAAAATGGGTTGCTTTCCCAGGTTGTATGCAAGCAATACAGATTTGGGCTTTTGAAACCTTTCCAAGCTTGACAAATGCAGGATTGTGCAGCAAAATAGAAGAATAAGAAGATCAAATACCCCGAACTCTAAGATGGTCTTTTCACAAAAAGCTTTCCATTGAAAAGTTTTGTGAGGTCATCTTCAACAACACCGAGGTAAATGCTATTTCATCAAAACAATCATTTATATACAAACATAAATATGTAATTTAAATATAATATAATAACTTCTTAAAGTTAAATGTTGCTTTAATTGTGGCAGTTTGAGTGGACAAGAATGATTCCAAATGAAGAAGAGAAAGATTGCATTGAAGGACTTCAGGGAACTGAAGGAAGTGAAGCATTTCCTGAATTAAGAATTGATGGTGATAGAGGATTAGGAAATAAGAAGAAAAAGAATGCAGAAAAAGGAAAAGGAAAGGAGAAAGAAAAAGAAAAGGTGCTAGATGCTAGAGCCAACAGAAAAAGTGAAACGAATAAGAAATTTGAAAGCAAAAATGAGAAAGGAGAGTGTAGTAAGAGAGTATTGAGAAAAAAGAGGGAAAATGATAATCAAGCCTCAGACGAAGATGAAGACGTGAACAGGCTCGGGGAGATGGCCATGATACTTCAAGAGATAAAAGAAATAAAAAAAGCAAAATAAACAGGATGCACTTTTTAAGAAGCAGGGAGCGGTTCTAAAGGATATTCTATCTCTTGTGAAGAAAATTTCAAAGAAAAAGAAGAAGAAGAAAGTTTATTCAATTGATGTGAGTGATCAAAACAGTGTTGGCCAGAATGACGAAGTACATGTTGAACATGATGGTCAGGTTAGTAAAAGAAAATGTTAAATTTTAAATATGGCATTAAAAGTCAATTTAATGGCATTAAGTAAAACATTTGAACTCACATGTATACTAATGAATGTAATTTTCTGTTGTAGGAGAACCAGAAAATGGTTGTCGACGTGGATGACAGTTTGGAAGAAACAGTAAAAGACACAGATGATAGAAGAAGCAATGAGAAGGGAGAAGATTTGGAAATGAAAGATGTTGTGGTAATTATGAATAATTTAATTTGAAATGTAATTCATTGTTTAAAAAATGATTGTAACACGTTTATTTATCTTAGGAGAGTGAGATGAATAACCACCAAAGTGGCATGGATGCTAATGTGAATGAGAATGATGGAGTAGAGGTTGAGCACAATGACCACATACTCCAGGTTATAAATGAAAGTGTTAATTTTCAAATGTGGCACTTATAGGCAGTTTAAATGACATTATGTAAAATAATTGGAACTAAATGTATAATATGAATATAATGTTGTTTGTAGGATAAACAGAAACGTGATGAAGAACTTAAGAATTGTGATGAAACTGCAGAAAAGCAAGTAGAAGAGCTGCAAAGGAATGATGTTGTGGTAATAATAAATCATTTAACTTCAAATTTATTTTTTCTTTCACTTATGATTGTTACATGTTTATTTATTGTAGGACAATCAGATGAGTGACCATCACATTACCATGGATGCTGATGACAATGAGAATGGGGGACTAGGGGATGATGAGAATCTCAAGGTTAGTAATTGAAAGAGTTCATTTTTAAATGTGGATCTTAAAGACAATGAAATGGCATTAAATACAAAACTTGGGCTTAAAATGTAGAAAATGAATATAATGCTTTTTGTAGGAAAATCAGAAAGATGATGAAACATGGAATAACAAAGTCTACAGTGACATTAAAAGTGAGAATGATAAGTCACTTCTAGACGAAGAAGCAATAACAAAAAGGCGTGCTAGTGACTATTTTTGGGCAAACTTGATCATTGATGGTCCAACAGTCAATATCTTTAGTCAGAATGAAGAAAGTGAAAAAGGACAAGAACAGGTAATAAATTTAATATTTCATATATTTGTTTACATATATAACATTACATTACATGTACATATATAAAATAAATTTATGTATTTTGACATATGATCAAAACAAGGACAAGGAAGAAGAATCAAGGGATGATGTGGCTGAGAAGGAAAAAAGAGCTGAAGGCAGTGCAGGAGAGTTAAAGGTAATATCATATGGTTAATACATATAAGGCATTAAGTTCCATCATTATGGAAATAAAGGATCATTTTCTAAATATTAAATGCAGGGGGCAAGTGATAATAAAGAATGTGAAGAAAAATACAGATGGAGTGAAGAGAACACACAATTTATAATGAAATTGTGTTTAAAAGCTGATGCAGCTGAAAAAGAATCACGTAAAAGACAAATGCAGGTCTGGGAGTTAATTTACACAAATAAATGTTAATATGTAGTTAATTAATCTTCTTTTTGTCATTATTATTAATTGAATACCATTTATTCTGTCATTATAGAATATAAGATGACATTAAAACATATATTCTGTCAGTTGGTCAGTTGGTCATTGTTACAAGATACATCTTCTGTCAGCTACTCAATGTGATGAATATTTTGAAGTGTTATGAAAAATAGGAAAAGGGAAAAGATAAACAACAAGGAAAACGTTGTGCAAGATCTCCTGATAGATACACTCCAGCTGGGCAGAGTAAGGAAGTCAAAAGAAGAAAGAAGGTGAAGGCAAAAAGGGAAAAAGAAGATGAATACTTGCCTCCTATGAAACAAATATGTGGACCATTCCCAGAAGACCCAACAAATGGGGTAGATGAATGAAAATAAAAGAAGTTGAAGATTTCTTGAATGTTGGGCTTCTAAAGGTTATGAACACTAAGGAGAAGAGAAAATACAAAATTGGTGATGAAAAAATGAATTCATGCCCATTGGTGCTGGACACCATGAAGATTGAAGCTAAAACTTGGTTGTATGACCTTTGGATGAACCATACATGGTTAACTGATTCGGTATGATTTATATTATATAAAAATTCATAAATAATACACAAATTGTAGGATGATAATTCATATTAATTTAATTTTGCAGCATATAGATGTGGGGATGTACTATTTAGCGATGAAGCGTGCTCACTACAAGCTGCCACAGAGATACACCACTGCAGGGCCGTTTTCCATTCAGATACTCAATAGAGAGTATGAATTAATGCTAAATGGACAAACCACTGTTGAGAACGTGGCAGATAGGAACACAATATATCATACAATTCTGGGGGATATGACTTCTTTCTATTTACATTGGGCAGATGCAGATTTTGTGTATATTCCTCTAAACACCAATAACCATTGAATTTTACTGGTGCTTGAGGTGAAAAAGAGGAAGGTCAAAGTATACAATTCAAGCAAGAGGAGATCTAATTCTTTGAGAGATATTGCATCCTACAGAGCTACTATTGAGAAATTTCTGCCACAAGTGATGGACTACCATCAAGTTTATGAAGCAATGGAACAAGAACCTATGCAACATAGGAAACTGCTTATCGAAGCAGTAGATGATTGCCCCCAATAGGATTCTGCGTAAGCTTCTAATTTCAGTATATATTGTTATTAATTGTACTTGGGCATTACATAATACAAAGTAAAATATTTGTTAAATGCAGGGACAATTGTGGGATGTACGTGCTAAAGATTGTTGATTTCTTGATGGTTGGAATGGACTTAAAAGAATTACAAGCTGCATATATGATAGTGTACCGCAAAAATATGGTAACACAGTTGGAGAGGATGAAAGCAGTAGGGATGAAGATCGGATGATGGCATTAAGGTTGACATGAAGCACAGAAGATGTCATTAAAGAAGAAAAAATCAAAAAGCAAAAGTTGAGAGCTTTCTCTCCCTAGGAATTTCGGCCTGGGCTCTTTTGCGCTAATGGAGTTGCGTTCTTCACTGATTTGTTTGTTGTAATCCGTTTTTTTGTTGTTGTTTCAGAGTCGAAAATCTGTTCTAATTTCATTTCTATCCTTGGATTTGAATTTGGAATGGTGATTTTTGGCTAGAAACGCAAAAACGAGATGTTGTAGCGTTGCTTTTACTGTTCACATTGACATCGAATCTTGGCTATAACTCCCGATTTCTAGCTTGTTGTTTTGGATTTCGAGAGTGGTTTGGGATTCTTGACATCTGGGCGAATCCCCCCAACCTCTTGGGGGACGGGGGACGGAGGACGGTCGGAAACCGCTGCAGGTTTCCGCTCTTGTCTGCTGCGGATTTACTGTTCATCACGACTCCTGAGGAAGGTGAAGAAGGTGGCCTGTGAGTCTGCTATCAAAAGAGCTACCAGATCCTCTTCCCGTTTTGAGCTTCTGGAAGAGACGGATGATGAGTTCCCAACTTTGAATTCAGGGAATAAGATCGTTCTTGAGACTGAAGTTCTTACGAACAATCTGTCTGCTGCTGCTAAAATGAAGACTGGGAATTCAGGCTTTAAAAAAGAGGGCTGACTCATAAACTTGGGAGCACTGTCACACCTGTTGAGCTCCCAGTCCAAACTCGTGGAAAAAGTGGGAAGGCTGGGAAACCAGTAGCTACTGGACATGTTGCTGATAAAACTTTGGCAGAGAATTCTTCTGCTGCACTAGCAGATTGCAGCTCTCCTGCTGCAATTGGGGTAACTGCACTGAAAGCTGGTGGGACTAATAAATGGGCTGAGCTTTTTAGGGATAATCGTGCTTCCTCCCAAGGTATTAAATTGAAATATTTACCTTCGGTAGATGATTGTATTGATCTTTCAAATTGTGTGTTGCCATCTATGATTTCTTTGTGGGGGTTTTGCCTTGTTGGATGCTTTACGGGAAGGTTCCCTGGGCTTAAAGCGATATATGAATTGATGAAAACATGGGGTGTACATTGTACGGTAAAACGCCATGACAAGGGATGGGTGGTGTTTAAATTTAAGAATGAACAGGATCGAACAAAGGTCTTCACCGAAGGACCTTATAATCTCTTTGGAAGGTTGCTTATATTGAAAATGTTGTCCGATGACTTCACTTTTGATGATGAAGCATTTCTTACGGTGCCTATTTGGGTGAAATTCCCTAATCTACCGTTAAACTTGTGGAATGAAGAGGCAATGAGCAAGATTGCATCAAAGGTTGGGGTACCTATCACCACGGACAAGTCACCCAAGAGATGTCAAACTATAATTTTGCGAGGGTTCTAATTGAGGTTGACATTACCAAAGCGCCGTGCCTCTCTTTTCCTATCCGGCTGCCTTCGGGGAAGACTTTTAAGTAATTGGTAGTCTATGAGACCTTTCCTAATTTCTGTTTTGAATGCAAATCGTACGGACACCACCCCTTTATTTGCAAAAATTTGGGATGACAAAGATCAAAAAAGAGGTGACAAAGGGTGTGAGGAAAGAAGGAAATGATATGGAGGTATGTGGTGATGAGATTGCTTCATTTGAGGTTGTGCGATACAAAGCCATAAAGGCGGCTGCCATAGGCAACTCTCAGCCAGAACACACTGCCCAGGGGCACCCGACCGGACCTGCTGCAAACCTGACCAGGCCTAGAGGGAAAATTGTTTTCCAGGAGTCTCCCATGGGTGCGGAAGAGACTACCATTGCAACCATTGTTGCGCAGATTGTCCAAGAAGACGCTGACACAAAGACTAGTGAGGAAGAGAGCTCCGGGCAGACTGATAAGGATGTGTTGAAGATAGACAACACTGAAGATTTGAAGGCACAAAATAAGGAAAGCTTTAATGAGCGTCTTGTTAGGGCTGATAAGGCACTTCGAATTTCATTGGCTGAATTACGGAGGGAACGTTATGGCTTGGAAGACACGGTTCCGGAAGCTGGGAGGCAAACAAACGCCACATGGAAAAAAGGGCTTCGGTATGGGAGTAAGAAAGAAAAAAGGGAGGTAAGCTTGCTTACTGGCAGACCATATCCAAGGGAGGGCGTTTGTTTTGATTATCAGTTGATTTATATGCTTTCGAGCTATAGCTTGTTAGTTATGGGATTTTCTTTTGATAGCTCACGGCTGGAGCTTTATTATTTAGGCAATGATTATATGATGTGGGGCTTGTCCCACTTATCTGATGCATTATATCTAGATTAGTTTACTCTAATTTAGATAGTTATTTTGATGTGGATTTAATGCATTGTAAGATGTTATTTTTGGGTGGCTATATACATTAACATTTCATCCAAAAAAAAATCAAACACTTAGTAATTTCAATACTATTTCAATGGGTTGTTGTTAGACACATTTTCAATTCTTATGCATGTTGACTGTATGGATGGAACTATGTTATTCATATAATATTTGTTGAACTACAATGTATTGTATTAAACTACATTTTCAAAGTGTTTTAAAACTAATGAATGTGTCCATTAAATATCATACTACCATAAAAAGTAGTATAACTTGGCAAATGATTCAAAAGTTTAGAAATCATATTTGTAAATTAAAAAGAATGCTAATGATTGTTTATTTATAACAACTATATTACTTAGAAATATGATATGTAGGCCATTAAAGCCATTTGTCTAACAATTTATCATTTGTGGTTACAAAGTAAGAAATTCTCTGGTTTAAGGTCCATATAGATAATTTCCATGAGGTGGGAAGAATGATAATCAATGAGTATACTGAAATGTTAGCCATTAATGGCATTTGTCTCACATGTAATAAACAAAACATGGCAATCATTGACATCAAATCTGCCAACTAAATTTAAATGCACAACATAGTAATGGATTGATTTTACATATGTATAAATCTGATATTTATAAAGACATAAAACAGATGTAGTACCAATAAATATAATTTGTAAAGACTTAATGATTGAATGTATCACACTTGTCTACACATAATGAATGAAGAAACACATGAACTTTCTTATTCATAGCATAATATGTTTCATTACAGTATATTACTTAACAAAGGATAACAGGAAGATAACAAACAAAAGAAGTAATGACTAAGATATGAAGTTTGTTATCCAAAGCATAATTTGTTCTATTACAGCACATTACTCAACAAAGTATAAAAGAAAGATTTTAAATTAAGTAAATAATGGTTATCCCTATACTGTTAGACAACACCAATGTTTCCCTTAGGAATTGGATTGCCACAAGTTTTTTGTTGTGTCCAATGGCATGGCAACGAGAGCATCTTCGAGGTTTTGATCCACGAAACTCTCCAATGGAAGGAATTCTGGATTTCTTTGGACGACCATGAGGTCTCTTCAAACAATTTGGAGGCTTGCACACAATGCTAAGAACACTTTGTGCAACTGACCATGACTTTGGATCGACAATTGGATGCATGCTACTACCCCATGTAGACAACCATGCATCACGAGAATAATAAGGAGAAATGAAATCATAGCAAGAGAGTCCTGGTCGAATACGAAGAGAAGCAACTCCATGTACACATATGAAATGATCCAATTAAAAAACACCACATGAATACATCTTCTTTGACAAGTTAACAATAAATGATCGGCAATCCCTATCAACAACCTCAAACTCCAAATATGAAGATGGTTTGACCTAGATGGTGAGAAAGTGGAAAAAGAATTAGAAAGGTAATTGTATATAAAATCACTAAATGGCATGGGAGAGAAAAGTAAATATGAAATAACTAAATGGCATTAACAACAAAACAAATGCCATTAAGGTACATATGTGTTTGACAGAACATACATAATAAAAACGTGAAAGTAATACATAATAATTCAGGTAAGATATAAAACTAATACCTGGATGTGTGTAGATGCATATTGCAATGCCACTAAATGTTTTTCACATTTACTGGACAAAATGGTAGTTTTTTTAGAAGCCTTTTCACTTCTTTCCGTGAACCACTTTTGCATGTGTTGACGTAAAAAGTCAATGAGCTTAGATATGGAATACTCTCTGACAGTAACATTAACCTTATTTAGTGACTCGGCACAATTAGAGGTAAGCACACCAAATCTTCGGGGACCAGCCATACATCTAGCCCATCTGTGACTCCCAATCTTATCTAACCACAGACGAATCTTGGCATTATCAACATCTTGCATAGCTAGGTATTCTTCATATTCAGGGATAGTGGCAGCCATATAAGCAGCCTTAAACTTCCACCCAAGACCATCACCAGAACCTCTGAATTTATGAATGAGATTGCGCCTAAGGTGTTCCACACAGAAACCGTGAATAACATGTGGAAAAATTTCAGATGCAGCTTTCATAAGTCTTTTATGGCGATCTGAAACAATATATAAGTCATGACGGTACTTAATAGTATCACGCAACTTCATCAAAAATCATTTCCAAGAAGCTGTGGATTCAGAATCACAAATGCCGAAAGCCAAAGGAACTATGTGCCTATTTGCATCTTGACCACACGTTGTTAGCAATGTTCCTTTGTAGTAAGCCTTCATAAATGAGCCATCCAGGATTAGCACAGGTCTACAAAACTGCCAAACATCAATCCACGCTGCAAGAGAAAAGAAAAATGACTGAAATGCGTCATCAACACCTCTAACAAGACTGATTGAAGATCCAGGGTTTGATTGGTCAAGCATGTGAGCCATGGATGGTAAAAGTTGGTATGAAGCTGCATCTGATCCAAACTGCTTTTCCATAGCAGTTTTTTGTGCTTTCCAAACTTTCTTGTAGGACATTGAAATTCCAAATTCCAAAGTCATATCATTGCGTAACTGCTTAGGAGTATACGGTTTTTCTGAAGCATCTAGGAATTTGTATGCAACCATATCTGCAATGATATCCGCTGTAGCTTGCTTGTGATTACCTTTTCTGTAGTCAACAGAACAAGTATGTTCAGGACGAAACCTGAAATGAGTCACACAGAATACTGCCATCAAACAAACATGGCATTTAAAACAAACATATGGCAATAATGTACAAATAAAGAAAGTCAAAGCAAGGAAATTTGTGAATACCTTCTAATCTGAAACATATTCACTCCAGATAATCTAACTGCGCGCACAGTCCACTTGCATTTTGGATCCATACAAATAACATGAAGGCATTTTTTTATGTAATTGTTCTATATTGGAAACTGTTATTGATTGCAAACATTTTCATGTGGTGGATAAGAGCAGCCTTGTCTTTATAGATGGCAAGACGAATCAGACAAGTAGGATGATGATGTGTAATGACCTCAACATTATGGTGAAGGGGAAAACTTTCAGAGGAAGACGATTTGGAACTAACAGAAGAAGACTTAGAAATTGAAGTTTTCTGGAACATCAGAAAACTCAGATGATGAAACATCATCATCTGGCACAAGATTTTGAACATCCTCATCATCAGAAACAACAATACCAGATTCAGTAAAAGGTTCAGACAAGGAAGAAGAAACATTTGATTTATTACAATGAGGAACTGAGTTGTGAAGTAGCAAGGAAGCATCAACAACTTCATTAGTAGCAAACTCAATACAAAGAGGTAACTTCTCAAAATCAGTGTGAAGAACTTTGAGATGAAGATAAAATTTGAAGGTGTCTTCATCATGAATACAAACTGGAGGTGGACAACCATCAACAATATAAGAAATTTTAAAAGATTGGTCTGGTTTGTAAAGATGCAAAATTCAGTCATGCTTTGTATAAAACATGCATATGAAGCATTTGCACGGATTTGAATACCACACACATCCCTATGTGTAAAAGTGCAATTAGACAACCATATACCATCCAGTTTGACCATAAGCAGCAAAATTGTATCCATCTGAAGATATGATTATCCAAAAAATGAAAAGTAACATGTAAGCAGGAATGTAAGAACAAACAAGGCATAAGCAGTTGACAACATAAAAACAGAAGATGGAATTAACAGTAAACGTGATGGCAATAGTGACAACCAGTGTACTGTAACATAAGAGTGAAAGTAAAAAAAAACAGAAACACTAAACAACAATGAGAATACTGAAAAAACGAATCATGTGTTTAATTAGAGTCCACAAACGAAAATCCAATACGAATTTGTACTCAAATACATAAATAACAGCAACAGATTTCGGTAAACACAATTCAACAATAAAGCAAAGATATAAACAATGAAGGATTGATCAAGTACAAGCGCAGATGAAGTTATTGATCAAGTAAAACATGAATTGAATTATGATTTTCTATACTTAAATACGTAAATAAAAACAACAAAAATATGGAAAAAGAATCAAAATTTCAAGCAAACATAAATTGATGAAGGATTGAAGAAGACTATTAAGAATTTATCGAAATTTGATTTGAACTTACCACAAAGCTTCGAACTCAATAGACGATCTTCAATTGATGTGCGACAATGAAAGGAAATGAGTGAGGTGATGAGAAGAACGAACGGCAGTTGAAGGTCGTTAAAGAATAACGAACAATAGGGAACGCAAGTTGATGACCGCATTCACGGCGTTGTGGTAAAACGGAGTCTAACGTTTCAGTTTTTTTCCCGAGTATCGTGTCTCTTGAGGAATGGCGGAGGAGTTTTCTTAATTTAGTCTTAGTCACGGGCTATCGCTAATTGTTGGGAGCTTTTTCAATACAAAAGAAGGTGATTGTGTTCTAAACTAGGCCAAATTGCAAAATTATACTATGAGCAAATTTCAACTAAAGATTTAAGATCAAATATTCTAAAGATTAATAAAAAGATTGAGGCAATTAAGGGCAATGAATTGAGTAATTGGAAATGGATATATTCTTGAACCTAGTAATTAGGGGAATTAAAACTAAAATTGGACTAATAATTTCTTTTCTCATAGACAAGAATAGAAATTACTTTCATTAATTTATCCTATTTCTAGGTTTCATTAATGTATTCAAAAATGGTTGGCTTGAATTAAATTCTAATCTCATAGACAAGACAGAAATAATTCTCCAATATTTTAATTAATAAAAATAGCCAAATTCACTAACTAATTAAATTCATTATTTAAGCAATTTGAATTTATTTCTCATAGACAAGATGTAAATCCATTTCATTAAAATTTCCTATTTCTAGGCCTTATTAATGTGCTTGAATAAAGTTGGCTCAAATTATTTTCTAATCTCATAGACAAGTTAGAAATAATTTTCCAAAAGTTAATTAATGAAAATGGCTAACAATTATTAATTACTAATTCATCAATTTGAATAACTAGCCCAATTAATTAATTTTAACCCCTAATTTTCGGCTAAAAATTCAATCCATGTTCTTTTACTCAATTCATGCCCAAAACAATTTTAGCTACTAAACATTATTTTTGCATTCAACAATATGGTAAATAAATTAACCATTAACAAGGAATTAAACATGTATAATAGTAAAAATTAAAAAAAAATAAGATCTTGTCAAAATAAACTTTCTGGAACTACAATATGACTTTCTGGATTTTTTCACGAATTTTTAAACCTAAAATCCAATTTTAACCCTAATTGATCATTTTCTCACTTTTAACTGTAAAATACAAAAGGCAATTAAAAATAGGTTAAATTCGTTCTAAATTTTCTACCGACTACTGGGGGTGATATTACAGTGAAATAAACTGGAATTAGGGCCGAAACTATTTTTTTACTATTTTTAAGTAATTAATTTAATTTATGCAATAATAACAACTCATTACCGAAATTAATTAAAAATTACTTCTCCTTCGGGAAAATTAACTTTCTTCACATAAATAACAACCTTGAGGCTAGTAAACAACTATATAAGTAATTGGAATGCATTCAACATCAACAACTAGTTTATTTAATATTTGGAAGAAAATGTGAAATACTTGATAAATACTCTGGAAAATTTCAAAGAACAGATCGAGAAAACAAAGCACAGATTCAGATTCTACTCGTTGAGAAGATGAAAATACATATAAAGAACTTACAATTTGAAGCTAAAATGAAGAAGATATGAAGATTTGAAGTTTCTCTCTTCCAAAAGACCTTGGAGCTGCGGAAATGGAGGAAGAACTGAAGCTTTTTGAACCGAATTAAGGTTGGAAGAGGTGTGTTTGAGTTCAGCAAAAATCGGGCTATTTATAGGACAAAAAATCCCGTAGGCGCCCAACCAGGCGGCCGCCTCTGGCCTTGTCCCGGCCGCCTTCCGTCACGTCACCGGCAGCGCGACATGCGCCGGTCTCTTCATCCGCCGCAGGCGGTCCAGTAGGCGGCCGCCTGCCGTTCCTGTCTGGCCGCCTGCCGTCAAATCCCACCGGCCGGTGGTTGCTTCGTCGCCTTGTGCCGCAAGCGGTCACCGAATGCGGCCGCCTTCCGTCCAGTGTCAGCAGCCTTCGATGTTTTCCGAATTCGATCCAAGTCAGAGTTTGACTTTCCAAAAATACCGTAGGCGGCCGCGAAGGCCTTCATTGTGGCCGCCTATCTGGCCGCCTGTGAGGTTATTTGTCTGAATTCTTCCTTATTTTGTGCTCTTCCATTTTGTCTTCTGGACCACTTTGATATAATGCTTGCTTCTTCCGGTATGATATCATTTGTCACTCAAATTGACTCATTGTGTGCTTAATTGACTCGAAATTTCGTCAAACATATCATGGGCGTGATTTTTACCTGGTTTCACGAAACTTGAACCAAAATATATAAAACATGCCTTTTCTTTCTGTTTTCGTTCAAAAATCGCTTAAATTTGATAAGAAAAATAAGTACAAAAATGGACTTATCACAAGTAGAAGACAGAGCAGCTGCGGGAAAGGTTTAATTGCACGCAGGGGTATTTTAGGAATAGGCAATGATGACTCATTAAAACAGTCCTATTTAGGGAATAAATTAGGGGTTAGTCCTATTTAGGAACTTTCCTATTATTTTAGTCCTATTTAGGGCAAATTCTTTACTTTAAATAACACTTTGAATTTGAATGGAAGACAAGCATTGACATTCTATCTTGGTATGAGGCCTGGTTCTTTTTCTCCTCTACCGTTCGGCCATGGCTTCCCAACCAAAATATCACCCAGCTCTAGTCATCTCCAACATAAAAAAATTCATTCCTATCACCCTCGATGTTGACACCGTCGAATATTCATCTTGGGCAGAACTCTTTAAGATTACTGCCCGCACTTATCAAGTGCTCGATCACATCCTCCCAATCCCAGCCATTGCCGCGACTCCCCCTCCTACCACTACTCTTGAACAGCGCCTCGAACAAGAGGATGCCGCGGCGGAACTTCGACTTCTTTGGGATCCACTTGATGATGTGGTCCTTCAATGGATCTATGGTACGATATCTCATGATCTACTCCATACCATTATCTCACCCAATTCTACGGCATAATCGGCTTGGGAACGCCTTGAAGACATTTTTCGAGATAACAAGCACTCCCGGGCGGTGTATTTGGAAAATGAGTTTTCCAATACACGTCTTGATCAGTTTCCCAACGCCGCCTCCTTCTGCAAGGCCCTAAAGCTCTTAGCCGATCAACTTGGTAACGTCGGCTCCCCAATTAGCAACCACTGTCTTGTCCTTCGCCTTGTGAATGGTCTGCCGGAGCACTACGACATTGTGGCGTCCCTTATCCAGCAGTCTGATCCCCTACCCTTATTCTCCAAGGCTAGATCGATGGTGTCCCTCAAAGAAACCTGAAAACAACACCAAGTCGACAGTTCCCCCTCTGCCCTGCTCCATCACAGACCACCCCCACTGCCCCTGGTGTCCATCCCACAACCCCTGGCATCCCCCTCCCACTGCTCCCACTCGCTCGGATGCCCGTCTAGCTCGGCCCTGTAATACACAAGATTAATTTAAGAGGATTAATAGTACTACTCATACCAACAGAGGTGCATCTCCTTTTAAGGGAGCTCATCATCCAAGAACCCCAAAGTTAAGCGTGCTTGCACGGGAGTAGTCTTGGCATGGGTGACCCCCTAGGAAGTTTCTCAGGGCGCGCACGAGTGAGGACAAAGTGCACGATAAAGGCTCATGATGGTTTATGAGAACAGTACTAGAGGTCTGAATGGTGTGTATGAGTAACTACCTCGGGCCCTACGGGGTGGGGTGTTACAAGCCCCGTGGCCACGGCAGCAGACAATGAACAACAAACCAACCCACTGCCCAGCAAACCAACCACCCTCCCATCAACCCTACCCACTACTATAACCCAACCATCAACCTCCTGGTGGACAGTGGTCCTCCCCCCCATGGCAGTATTGGCAGCAACCTCCCTCTGTTATGCCACATCACTTATTATTCTTTGTTATGTACATATATTTGCACTGTAACATTTTATTGCACGTAGTCATAGAATTAGTTTAGGAAAGATTTTAGTTTTATTTTCTTTCCTTATTCCTTGCATGGAAAGTGCGTAGTAGAAAGTTTTATTTTCTTTCCTTTTCCTCTGCATGGTAAGTTCGTACGTAGCTCATGTACTTTGTATATATGTTGGCCAAGTCGAGTAGACAAGGCAGAGAAGAGAATAAAGAAAATACTTCACAATATTCTTTCCATTTTAACATGGTATCAGAGCGGTGATTCGGGACCTACCGAACACTCTCGCACGACGACGACGACTCCATGGCCGGAGAAACCAATCACAACGGTGGAGACGGCCATCGTGAACCTGTTGAATGAAGGAAAATCAACGACCCTTCGTCCCCCTATTTTATCTCAAGTTCGGATCACCCCGGCATGGTGACATGTGCGGTTGTTCTTAGAGGGGAGAACAACTACCAGGAATGGGCCTGACAATGAAGAATGTGTTTCGTGCCAAACGGAAGATGGGTTTTCTTGATGGTACGATTGACCGACCTCTAAATGCACCAAGGGATCTTGAAGATTGGCTAACCGTCAACTCCATGACGGTGGGTTGGATTATGACTTCCGTGGATCCGGCATTGAGAACCAACTTGGCCTACATGGAAAGTGTGCATGAACTTTGGACTGACTTAGAGGCACGATTTTCTGTAGGAAATGCAATGAGAAAATATGAATTGAAGGAACTCCTGCGAAATTGCAAACAACATGGACAGCCCGTTACTGCCTATTTCGGCCAACTTAAATCTCTCTGGGAGGAATATGATGGAGTGCGCAATTTCCCTCACTGCAAATGCAACGGATGTACGTGTGATCTCAAGAAATCGTTTCTTAAATATGTGAAATCCGAAAAAATTAATGATTTCTTGATGGGTCTAGACCATGAAACATGCGGGAATTTGCGTTCTAATATTCTGAGCGCGGATGAACTGCCCACCTTGACAAAAGTTTATCACATGGTTACACAAGAAGAACGACATCGAAACATGACGCATGGCCGAGAAGACAAACCCGAAGCGGTGGCTTTTGCTGCACGTACCAGAGCATCTGCCGCGAAGGACGATCGAGCCAAGTGCACATAGTGCCACAAGCCGGGCCATGAGTTTGAAAATTGTTTCCGGCGAATAGGTGTGTATCCGGACTGGTGGCATGACAATCCTGGACGCGGTGGCAAAGGGCTGACTGGACAGAACCGAGGAGGGTCCGGGCGAGGTGGGTCTGGGCGAAATGCGGGAAGAAGTATGGTGCAAGCCATGCATGTGGGGGAACATCATCCAGAGGATCAAGTGGGACAAGGAACGAAGGATACCACGTAGCACAGGCCAGGATTTACCGATGAACAGTGGCAAACGTTCATCAAGTTGATGGAAAATTATAAGGCCACATCGTCGGAAGAAAAACTCTCAGGTATGCAATCTCTTGACCAATGGCTCCTCGACTCCAGAGCCTCGTATCACATGACTGGAAACAGCAGCCCAATGACGGAAATGGTGAGAATTCTGACGGTAGAAGTGATGATGCCGAACGGTGAAATCACCAAGGCGACGCACGTGGGCCAAGTGCAAATCTGTGGAAGCTTGAAATTGACCAACGTTTTACTTGTTCCTGGATTAAGATGCAATTTAATTTCTTTGGGGCAATTAATTGATAATCGAAAATGTGATGTATTTTTTACTAATGATTTATGTGTGATACAGGACCTACTTACGAGGACACCGATTGGAGTGGGTGAACGGCGAGGTGGAGTTTATTATTTCCGGGGTCTGAACCAAGCGCGAGCAAATGCAGTGGGTAGCGCGGACTCAGGAACTTTGTGGCACTCAAGGTTGGGACATCTGTCGATAAAAATTTTACGTTCTTTTAATTGGTTGAATAAATCATTGTTGGAACTTGTTGACAATAAGACGTGTGATGCCTGCATGCGAGGCAAACAAACACGGGACAGTTTTATTACTAGCAGTGCTAGAGCCATTGAATCTTTTGAGTTAATTCACTGTGATGTTTGGGGTCCGTACCATGTTTTATCTACTTGTGGTGCACGTAATTTCTTAACTGTGGTAGATTATTTTACTAGAGCTGTGTGGGTACATTTAATGAAAGACAAAGGTGAGGTGAAGAATATTCTCAAACAATTTCTTGCCATGGTTAATAGACAATTTAACAAAAATGTGAAAATAGTACGGAGTGATAATGGCAAGGAATTTATGAGCTTGCGAGAATATTTTGTGGATAATGGAATAATTTTTCAGAAATCGTGTGTTTACACCCCTCAACAGAACGGAAGTCTAGAACGAAAGCATAGGCATATTCTTGAGATGACAAGGACATTACGATTTCATGCTAATTTGCCTATTGATTTTTGGGGGGAGTGTGTTTTGACCGCGGGTTACTTGATCAACCGGTTACCTACACCAGTGCTAGACAATAAAAGCCCCTACGAGTTACTATATAATAAAATGCCTATGTATAGTCAACTCCGGGTCTTTGGATATCTATGCTACGCGCGCGTTTCGAACATCGGGGGTGACAAATTTGCGGCACAGGGAGTGAAATGTGTATTTTTGGGATATGCCTATTCCCAAAAGGGTTGGAAGGTGTACGATTTGGAGAATAGAAGACATTTTGTTTCCCGTGATGTACGATTTATTGAAACGGCATTCCCTTTTGCAATTGAAAAACCGGCATCTGGGGAGGAAGCCGAAGCCAAGAAAATTCGTATGCATGCATGGGACGGTCACGTCCCTGAAGATGACGTGCCTGATGATGCAGCCGTTGAA
Organism: Cuscuta europaea; assembly: GCA_945859875.1. Classification (NCBI taxonomy): domain Eukaryota; kingdom Viridiplantae; phylum Streptophyta; class Magnoliopsida; order Solanales; family Convolvulaceae; genus Cuscuta; species Cuscuta europaea. The sequence goes on from CAMAPE010000014.1 coordinate 1,468,513, forward strand.
GAGGGTGGCACGTGTGATTCCTCAGCCACGTATAGGAACACTGATCAATCGGAAGTCAGGGCCACCGAGATAATGTCTACAACTATGCCGCAGGAAGGAATACAAGGGCAGGAAGTGGGTGGTGAGATCTAGGGCTGCACAAGAATAACCCGAACCCGCATAACCCGCCCAACCCAACCCTACCCGACCCTATTTAATCGGGTGTTTGATTTTTTAAAATATTCATGGGTTAAACATGATTGAACCCGCATCTAATGGGTAGGGTTGCGGAATTAAAATCTCCAAGCCGATAGTACCCGATCCAGCCGAAGTTCATTTTACTATTATTATGCTACAATGTTTTCTTGGATAATTTCAATTTAAGACCAATGTGCTCTATCTAAGACTATGATATTAGAATTATAATTAAATATTTACCATTTTGACTAATTGATTATTATATATTTATGTTTCCTTTTAAATGATCTTCCTTTACGGAAGGATGTTTTAATACTATTATCTAATGTTTTTGCTTATAAAAGATATGAGTACCTGTATTTGTTTGTATGTTTTGAAAACAAGTTAATCGATTTTTAAATTGGTTACATTAATCTCCCACATAAAGATGCAACCCGAAGTGGTTTTTTTTTTCAATACCCGACCCTACCCGACCCGTTCATGCATGGTTTACCAACTTATTTTGCATATCACGGGTTGAATAATAGCCAACCCGAACAAATCGGGTAGGCCCAAAAAATATAACAAACCCGACCCAACCCGCCCGACGTGCAGCCCTAGTGAGACCCACGTGAATACTCCAAGTCACAGCCGCAGAAGTGAGCATACCCGTAGAGTTCCGTCGTGGCATAGAGATTATGACTTCCAATTACACACGGTTAAAATAAACTCTCACCCCGTCGTTAAACCCGCTCCTACGGCCGAATCGGGTACTCCTTATTCAATATCTCATTATATAAAATATGATCACTTTTCGGTTTCGCACCGGGCTTTTCTTGCAGCTATTTCCATGACGAAGGAACCAACCAGTTTTGCCGAAGCTGTCCGTGATCTGCGATGGAGGGAAGCCATGAGCCGTGAAATCCAGGCGCTGGAGTGCGCTGGCACATGGAAGATACAGAACTTGCCGCCGGGGAAGAGAGCCATTTTTTGCAAATGGGTATATAAAGTCAAATACAAAAGTGATGGATCCGTGGATCGTTTTAAGGCACATCTTGTTGTTTGCGGGAATAGAAAGGTGCAGGGCATTGATTACGATGAAACTTTTGCTCCGGTTGCTAAAATGGTAACCGTACGTACCATTTTGGCAGTCGCACCATCTTGCCATTGGAAGATACATCAAATGGATGTAGATAACGCCTTTCTTCATGATGACCTTCACGAGGAAGTCTATATGTAACTACCCCAGGGATACTCTGGGTCTTCACCTGGCAAGGTGTGCCGGTTACTATGCTCTCTTTATGGACTACGCCAGGCCCCACAGTGCTGGTTCTCTAAACTTACTACATCATTAAAGAAATATGAGTTTACACAGTCACATGCGGACTATTCCCTATTCACCATGCGTCGGGGACAGAAAATTATTTGTGTGCTTATTTATGTTGATGACATGTTAATTACGGGCAATGATCATACCATGATCGAAAAATTTAAAGTCTATTTGGAAGCCACATTTCCTATCAAGGATTTGGGTGTCATGAAATATTTTCTGGGCATCGAAATTGCGTGGAACCCCACCGGCATTTTTCTTTGTCAACGAAAATATGTGCTAGATATATTGACGGAGACCGGGATGTTGGGATGCAAACCGGTAGCATTTCCTATGGTACAAAATCATCACTTGCAGTCGGATTCTATCCCCCCTTTTCCTGATCCAGAACGTATAGGAGGTTGGTGGGAAAACTCATTTATCTGACACTGAGCAGGTCGGACATTTTTTACTCTGTTCACATACTCTCACAGTTCATGCAAAGTCCGAGACAGGCACATTGGGAGGCCGTGCTTCGGGTACTTAAATATCTAAAGGGACGGCCTGGCCAGGGTATTTTGCTTCGAACTGACTCATCTCTCTCTCTCACCGGTTTTTGTGACACCGATTGGGCGAGTTGTCCAATAACTCGTCGATCCGTCACCAGTTATTTTGTATCCTTGGGCTCGTCCCCGGTATCATGGAAGACCAAAAAGCAAACCACTGTTTCACGGTCTTCTGCAGAAGCCGAACACCGGTCTATGGCCTCTTTAACGTGTGAACTCATTTGGCTACGTTCTTTGCTTCGGTCATTGGGTGTCACCAATTCTGGCCCGACTCACCTCTATTGTGACAATCAAGCACCACTACACACCGCTTCCAATCCGGTCTATCATGAACGTACTAAACATATAGAGCTCGATTGTCATTTTATTCGTGATCATATACAGGTTGGGACTATTGCTCCGGACTACACCTCTACTTCCGAACAGCCTGCGGACCTACTTACCAAAGCCCTTGGAGCTCAACAATTTTCTTATTTGCTCGGCAAGACGGGCATTTGCGACCCTCATGCTCCATCTTGAGGGGGGGTGTTACGCCACATCACTTATTATTCTTTGTTATGTACATATATTTTCACTGTAACATGTTATTGCACGTAGTCATAGCATTAGTTTAGGAAAGATTTTAGTTTTATTTTCTTTCCTTTTTCCTTGCATGGAAAGTGCGTAGTAGATAGTTTTATTTTCTTTCCTTTTCCTTTGTATCGATATCTCTGCCCACAAAATAATTATTTCTAGACACGTTACATTTAATGAATCTGTCTTCCCACTCCAACCTTCACCAAAACCGACACCCAAACCCACCAACTCGACTACCCATCTCAAATTCTCAATCCCCTCGTACACACCCAACCAGAATTATTTGCATGGCCTTCTACTCCTGCCATGAATACGTCAAACACACCTCCTCCCTCTCGGGTTCCCCGGCCGGTCCGCCAAATGCTCAACACCATTCGCTCGGTCCCACCCCTATACATAACACCCCCTCGGTCACATCATCACCTACTTCCCCTCTCACGTCCAGTCCACTACAACCAACTGCCAACCCACCCAGCCCACCACCTCTAGGCTTATGGGTCACCTTATGCTAACCCGCGCCAAAGCCAGCATCTTTAAACCAAAGCAGCCCCTCAACCTCTCGGCCTTAACCACTTCCCCACTTCCCAAATCACCTATTTCTGCCCTCCATGATCCATTGTGGGAAGCCGCCATGATGATGAATTTAGTGCGCTTATTAAAAATGAAACGTGGGAGTTGGTTCCCTGACCCCCCGAAACTAATGTTGTTCGTTGTATGTTGTCACGCTCCGGACCTATCCGGACACGTCAACAACCCGCCATACAATACGAATAGTCAACCGCAGTCTAACACATCCATATTATATAAGGCATCTCGAATATCATTCACACATAAGTCATCCATAAACATATATAATAAGCAATTCAATACGCAGTAGAAAACATAGTTTAAAAACAAATGCCACATGGGGCAAACATGAGCACGCATGCTCTATAGTGAAAAGTATCCATGAGCATGTTTTATAAATGTTCAAAACAGAATGGAGGAAGCACGAACCAAGTCTTCACTCCCTGATGATCGCCCGAGCAACGAGCACAGGTAGCAAGCTCTATCCTCAACCTGAAATGGTGGTGGGACACCCCTCAAGGGGTCAACACTCTATAGGGCTATAAAGTGCTGGTGTGGATGGCATCTAATAGATATACAACCAGTATTTCAAACACAAGACCCTCAAATAGGGTGATAATATAATCTAGGCCGTAACCCCAAGTTACCCCTTTTCAAAAATATACTTACTTTATATATAAAGTCAAGTAGTCGGCCCGTAGGCCCAAATTTTATTTACAAAACATAACCCGAACCCCGTGACCCCTAGTCATGACAGTACATAGGGTTCAACCCTAACACATATGTTTGCATTTCTCGAGTCCAACTCGACTACATCACCATGCACCTTATATAATACAAGTTAATTACTCCACCGTGCATTTCTCGAGTCCAACTCGACTACATCACCATGCACCTTATATAACACAAGTTAATTACTCCACCGTGCATTTCTCGAGTCCAACTCGACCATATCACCATGCACATCATAGGCTACAGCCTCATATCTCCCATGCATTTCTTGAGTCCAACTCAACTACATCACCATGCATGTCATCAATCACCTTGTCATGTCTACCCAATGCAATTCTAGAGCACGAGCTCAAGTACATCTCCTTACATTGGCATAGAGCCCAAATTCCTAAGCACACGCTATGCCTAGAATTTGTAATATCAATAATCTAAATTGGGACATCCTTACGGACTGCCTCATCATGATCTTACATCATATTACATCAATTTTAGTTACTTTCATCACAATCATGTACGTCAATTATAATCAAATCCTTAGATTCAATTCCTTAACAATTGCAACAATCATTAATTAGTATTTCAATACTATTAAGATTATTCTTATCCATCATATATTCCGTTTGTAAATCCCTACATATTTAGAGATATGAAACAGCAACTTAATCATCCAATGTAATACATAAATAATCATTTATGTATCTACACAATTCACACATGAGTAAAAATGCCTAGTTCACACAATAGTTCATTTAACTCCATTTTTATCAATATGATTTCCAAATCATTTGTAATTTCATTCCTTATCTAATATATCAATATTTCATCAATAATAAGTCATTATAATCTATGAAAAACATGATGTAGACATTTAGGTAATCTCATGTTTAACCTACAAGTTGTAAGCAACTAGATGTCGATCCTCACCTCAAATGAGCTTTAATTTGTTCCTTCTCAACCCAATGCCCAAGCTTCGGCCAAGGAGGTTTGAGAATTGATTCCTTTTTTATAAATGAGCTTTAAACATCCTCCTAAATGTGCTAGATCAACTCCTATCCGAAGACACGAAAACAGTCCCTAGAACGGGTGTTTTCCGGCGAATTCGCTCCCTAACCTTTCAAGGTTTTGTCTAGGTTAGTATCTAACCTTTCCAACAATTAAAGTTGCTTTATAATAAAAATTTATACACTTCAACCAGTGCATAATAGTTCTTCAATCATTTGTATGATTTAGACAATAGAGAGGAGAGTTTTGGATTAAAACTTACTTTGAATACAAAATCATATTCTGTGAGGTTGCGTTTTGTTCGGACGATTTGGAGGCCTTAAACTGCTCCGTTTTCTTCAAACCGCACGTCTATGGATTCCTCCTCTCGATATATTTAAATTGGAACCTCACACGACCTTTTTGGATGAGTAAAAATCCAGATACGAGTCGAACAAGAAGACCTACGCACTGGATGACTAATCCTGCGGACAGCCCTCTCTCTTGCCTTTCTTTGGTTGTGAGACTCTCTCCTTCTCCCTTATCTTCAAGAGTCCGTATGGGAGTTAGGGGGAGGTGTCTGTGACCCCTCAAATAAGTTGTGTAGGTTGTGTGGAGTGAAATGAATTGATATGGACTTCCATGAGATATTTTAGACATGGGTGAGTCTCACCTTTGATTTCTTTTGTCATGTGCAGCCCCCCCAAGCCTATTATGTCCGACCCAAATAAGTTTTCTAACTTATTATCCTTATTTTTCAGGTGTTAGGAAGGTGTGGGGCGCCCTCTTATGTCCCCCAATTAATTTTGGGGCAAAATATCTACCAATACTTCCAAAAGTGGAAAGATGTGTCTTATTGTTTTTGTCCTTTGTCATAAGATGTACCTTTTGTACTCTCCCCAACTATTTAGATCAAGTCAACCTTCTACATCATATTATTGATCTCTAATATGTGTAGGATGGTCCCAATAGTTTATGTGATGTAATTATAAAAGAAAACCTCACTCCCATTATTTAGCCTAATAATGCCAAAGATGGGATCATATGCATTTGTATTCTTCTCCAATCACTCTATCACTTATTTATGATATTAATATTCATATAGCTGGGCTACTAACCGTGTGGGTCACCCTCCAGTGGGTCTAGGACACCATTCTTGGATAATTGCTATTTTTAGCAGGTTAGGCCCAAAATAACATTTGGGCTGCCCGACCGCTCTTACTTTGTACCGAGGGATTGTATATTTTTATTTAATAATGTTGGGCCCCAATACCAATAAGATGGCCCAATTAATTATTTAGAAGTCCATTACTATTATACGAGCCCAAACAGTAATATGATTAATCATACGTTACGTAAAACTTTAATCGTTTTACAATTGTTCGATAATAGGGAAATCCAATACATAAGCTTTGAAATTTAATTTGAATTTCAAGGACATTCGGGTGCGGTGTCACATATGTGGTTGTTTAATCATAAATTCAGGTATAATGGCTCCCTTGAACGTCACAAAGCTAGGCTCGTGGTAAATGGCAACTCCCAGCAGGTCGGTGTTGACAGTGACAAAATGTTTAGTCCGGTTGTAAAACCGGCAACTATCAGTACCGTGCTCAGTCTTGCTCTATCTAACTCCTGGCCATCACATCAACTCGATGTAAAAAACGATTTCCTTCACGGCCAGCTGGAAGAAACGGTCTACATGCATCAACCATCGGGCTACCGTGATTCAGCTCATCCGCATCATGTCTGCCGCCTACTGAAATCTTTATATGACCTAAAGCAAGCTCCAAGGGCTTGGTATCACCGTTTTTCTCTGTATGTTGTCACTCTTGGGTTCGTACATAGCAAGTGTGACCATTCCCTATGTATTCTTCGTTCACAGCACGGGACGACTTACATCCTGCTCTACGTGGATGACATCATACTTACAGCTTCCTCGGACAACCTTCACAGCACTATTGTTTCTCACTTGCACCAAGAATTTGCTATGACGGACCTCGGACCTCTATCTTATTTTCTGGGGATATCGGTTACTCCATGCATGGGCGGGCTATTTTTATCTCAACAACAATATGCCCGTGATATTATATCCCGCGCCGGCATGGAAACTTGCAACCTCATCTCTACTCCCGTAGACACCCAAACAAAACTGAGAGCCAATGCGGGTCTGCCCGTTCCCGACCCTACCTTGTACCGTCGGCTAGCCGGCGCACTTCGATATCTCACCTTCACCAGGCCGGACATCTCCTATGTTGTCCAACAAATATGCTTGTTCATGCATGATCCTTGGGTCCCACATCTTAATGCACTAAAACACATCATCTAGTACATCCGCGACACTACTCACCTTGGCATGCATCTCAATCGGTCACCACCGACCTCTCTCACGGCTTATATGGACGCCGATTGGGGCAGCTGCCCGGACACCCGTCGGTCTACTTCGGGATATTGTGTCTTCCTCGGCGAGAACATTTTATTTTGATCTTCCAAACGACAGCCTACAATTGCTCGGTCTAGTGCCGAGGCCGAGTACCGTGGGGTGGCTAACGTGGTAGCCAAAATATGTTGGCTTCAGAATCTATTATTAGAAGTTCACTGCTCCATACCAAAGGCCTCACTAATTTATTGTGACAACGTCAATACAATCTAGATGGCTGGAAACCCGGTACAACATCAACGGACAAAGCACATCAAGATAGACATTCAAGTTGTGCGGGAGAAAGTTGCCCGCGGGGAGGTCAAAGTTCTTCATGTCCCTTCCCGCCACCAATTTGCAGATATATTCACAAAAGACCTACCCCGTAAACTTTTTGAAGATTTCCGGTCCAGTCTTCACATCCAGCCACACGATGTTTTGACTGCGGGGGCGAATTAACGTATCGCATGCATAAGCATGCATACGTACGTTACACACTCATATATGGCCAGCACTTCAAATATCCCATTTTACCATATTTACATTATTCTCCATACTTATTTCATTTAATGTTAATTATCTCATTACCTATTTTAGCTTAGCCGCAGGTCTCCTTTACTTGACCATATTGTACTTTAAATAACACTTTGAATTTGAATGGAAGACAAGCATTGACAATCTATCTTTAACCAACCGCAAAGCAAAAACAGTATATGATATGATTATGGTTGAAATTATGTAAACATCAGTTAGCCACTAATTGAAAATTTATTTAAATGCTTATGGTATAATAATAATAATAATAATAATAATAATAATAATAATAATAGTAATAATAATAATAATAATCATAATCATAATCATAATCATAATCATAACCATAACCATAATCATAATCATAATCATAATAATAATAATAATAATCATAATCATAATCATAATCATAATCATAATAATAATAATAATAATAATAATAATAATAATAATAATAATAATAATAATAATAATAATAATAATAATAATAATGATCATAATCATGATCATCATCATGATCATAATCATGATCATAATCATGATCATCATCATGATCATAATCATGATCATAATCATGTTACGTTCTCCCCATTCCCTACTGTTGCGGTGAGATGATATTTGTGCTCATGCTTCCCAATCCAACAATCCTAGGTGGAATATTTTACGGAGCATATAATCCATATATAGTACGTGTTGCTCTATATAGCTCTACGTATTTCAAAATTATAGTACGTGTTATAGCTCTATACGGTGTTGCAGAGAGCTTTCTAGCGAGGGCTCAACGTATTTCTTAATTTAATTAGTTTTTAAATCTTTTATAGTGTATATTATTATTATTATTATCATGCACAATTGCACAAATAAATAAGCATATTGATATTGCAAAAAAAGAAGATAAATGAGCATATCGAGTGAGTAATAAACTTTACAACAAAAAAATTGTTATGGTTTATTGGTTAACCGTTACTCCGTTAGTGGTTAACCTAAATATTGGTTAACCAGCACCCGGTTAACCAATGTTATGGTACGTGTAACGGTATATAAAATTTAGTAACCAATAAGACGGTTAACAGAAAATTGGTTAACAGAAATGTACTGTGATTAACCGACCATGCCCACCCCTACCCGCGCTTGTATGTTCCGGTGCGATTTGTCTCCCTCAGTGTGTTCAGGGATGTAATCACTATCTTCACTTAATTAGGAGGTTATGTCTGCCTTCTTATTAGCCGTGTAGACTGGCAGATGCATGAAAATTGTATTTGACTCTACATATTCCTTCAAATGTTCGGAAAGAAGCAGGAAGATGAATTTGTTTTTCACCAATAATATATGGATCTTTTTCTTTGTAATTACCGGTTGGTGAATTTGTTGGAAGTGGTATTCATTTGGTCATTATAGACTTATATTTGTCCGCTTGGTGATTAGTGAGTAAATATATTTTTTAGTTGATTATTGACTTTATGTCTAACCCTAGAGATTGTGATCAGATATGGGACAACTGTCTAGATACATGTTACCATTTTCTCAGTAATTTAATATAATCCTTTTATCATTATAAATATGCAGAATTCATATGAATAATCAATACTTTCAGGGTATCCACAATAATAATCTCAACTGAGAGTGTTTATAAAAATAATCTGAACTAACAATGGTGCTTACATGGATAACTTTAAGAATTAAAATTAATGTTTGTTTAATACTCTCAACCGCAACCCGCACTTTTCCCTTATCCGCTCTTCTTGTCGAGGTGAAATCAAACTAGCGCTTGTTTAATCTCAACGTCATTTCCATTATATGTGGTTCTTCTTGTCGTATCGTATATTTATTAGAAATTGTGTTTCTCGCGTTTTTCCTTCCCCGTTTATCGTTTCGCGTTTTCGTGCTACTTAGGGGCTAGGGGTTGGGAGTATTAAATGGTATTAATTTGCATTAACCTCATTTTATTTTTGTGAACACCTTTGTTAGTTTTGATTATTCTTAGGAAATTACCCTAAATAGGACTAAAACGTTTGTATATTCCAAAATAGGACTATCATGTTTTTATTTCCAAAATAGGACTAATTACCGCCATGCTTTGACAGTACTAGACTTTAAACTAGGGCTGGCATTTTGAACCGAAAAACCGAAAACCGAACCGAAAATAACCGAACCGTTTTAGAAAAAAACCGAACCGGACCGAACCGAACGAAATTGGGTTCGGTTCGGGTTCGGTTTATGTGCACAAAATATCGGTTCGAACCGAACCGAACCGACATTTTTATATTAATAATAATAATTGTTATTTATAATAATAATAATAATAATTAATGACGAAAAATATAGTAATAATATAAACCCGAGTATGGTTTGAACAAAGATGACGAGTAGCGGAGTTGGTCGTTGTGCTCCTATCCCCAGCAAATGGTCGAGGGATCGATTCCCGTATGCTGTGTATGTTTCGTATTTTTAGAATTTGGCTTCTTTCTTCTTCTATTCTGTCCCACACCGGAAAATGAGCAGCTTACTACTCCAAAAACTTCAATATAAACCAGGTTCCCTTATTGTAGGATGCTAAGATACGTTCTAGACTTCCAATTGGGCTAATGGGGCTCAAATATTGGAAAGTTCCAATGAGCTTTAGTCTACTGAATATTAGTTCAAATTTAATTTTTAAAATTGAGTCGTTTTTTCGGTTCCCGGTAAACCGAACCGAATAATTCGGGCCCCAAAAATCGGTACCCTTTCTTAATACGGTTCGGTTTCGGTTTTTGTAATTTAGTAAACTGAAATATCGGTTCGGTTTGGGTTTATACTAAATCGATTCGGGTCCCGAACCGAACCCAGCCCTACTTTAAACATGACAGTATTTCCCAAACTTGACAGTAATTACTATTATTTTGAAAATAAAAATAAGTCAGTCCTATTTTGGAATTTTCAAACTTTTTTACTCCTGTTTCGAAAATTTCCCCTTGTTTTTACGCACACGCTCAGTAGAAATTATTATTGTAGAATCATTGAAAGTAGAGATTATTCTTAAGATTTGACCTTAGATAGGTGTCATACCTCCAACGTAAAAGCATTGATGGACTAAGCCCGGGCAAAACAAGTTGTTCTTGATTTTTTTACAGTAAACATTTTCATTTTATTTATCAAATGTTAAATATATCAATTATTAAATATATATATAATTATGTGTATATATATACATATAAATGTATATACTATATAGTATATACAAATGTTAAATGTGTGTGTGTGTGTGTGTGTGTGTGTATATATATATATATATATATATATATATATATATATATATATATATATATATATATATAGATTGTATATATACATATAAATGTGTATACTATATAGTATATTTATCAAATGTTAAATATATCAATTATTATATATATATATACTTATATATATATACTTATATATATATATAAGAGAATATTACCCGAAATAGGACTAAAAAGTTTGAAAATTCCAAATTAGGACTGTTATGTTTTTATTCCCAAAATATGACTAATTATTGCAATGTTTTGGCAGTACCAGACTTCAAACATGGCATTATTATTTTCTAAACTTGGCAGTAATTACTCCTATTTTGGGAATAAAAAACACGACAGTCCTATTTTGGAATTTTCAAACTGTTTGTCCTATTTAGGGAACTTTCCCTATATATAATTATTGATGATTACTTGTTCAAATACTCAGTTTTCAAACAATATCAATGTGATTTAGAAATAGGCATGTCAAAAAAACCGGCCCGTAGATAATTGTGATTTCAATTAATACTTTAATAAGGTTTCCATATTTATTAGGTTTCCTAATAAGGACACTTATTTATTATATATATGACATCTAAGGCTACCACATTTTTTTTACTCCAGGGGGCGTCTGGGGGAGGGGGGCTGGGGGAGCCTGAAGTAATCTAGGCTGAAACTCACTCCATTGAGTTCGAACCCGAGACTTCCCTTAAGGGAGAGTGAATCGGCGACCAGCTGGGCTGGACTGCTTCCTCTCTAAGGCTACCACATTGATAAGTCATTCCATTATTCTCGCATGATATCAAGAGCTCTGTGGTTTTAGTCAATTTAAAAAAAATCGATCCATGGCCTCTCAAGCTTCGCCCGCCGCTGCCACTGATGCTGTCGTCGTCGTCGTGAACCCTACGACGACGGAAGAGCAACCGGTCTTGAGCGCGGGACAGACACGCCCCTCCACGTTCGAGCCGCCGTATACAGCAGCCGGTTCGCCAATTATGAAGCCTGTAGCCCGCCTCTTCCCATACCGGTTCAGGCCCTCGGTCCCGATCACCGGGTCGGGTCAGGCCTGCACAATGGTGGGCCAGGCCGGGCTGACCCGTCCTACTCCATCCCTAATTCTACACTTGACTCCTTACCGATGGCTGGAAAAACCAGAATGTTTAATAGTATGTTTGAGAATTATTATGATTGTAACTAGCGGTGGACTTGGCCGGTTCAGCCCGACCCGAGACCTGGCCCGGTCCAATGGGACGTGACCGGGGCTGGGGCCCGAAACAGGGCATTAGTGTGGCGGGCTACGGGTAAGGATGGCAATAGGGGCGGGGCTCGTGGCCCCGTGGGGGGGGGGAGTTGGGCGGGTGGTGGGGTGGGTCGGGTATGGGGATGGCATAATTATTTCCTCCCCGCTTAAAAATGGGATGGGGGATGGGTTATGCACCCTGCACCGTCCCCGCACCGTCCCCCGTATATATACACATATTAATAATTAATAATAATAATCACAATAATAATACTAATAATAAGTTTTTTTACAAATATATTACTGAAATAAAATTTATTTTACACAAATATGACTATTTGTTACTACAATGTAGTGTCATAGTAACCTAAGTTTAAAAATTGAAATTAATTTACTATAATTTCATTACTACTCTAGTCATTAGTCACATTTTTGTAAACAGTTTCATTTTAGTCATAAATATGTAATTACTAATACGAAGTAATTAAAATAGCATAGTGATCCGATGGTTTAGTTGTTTCCTATCTAATGGGTTGTGCCTAATGGGTCTACCTAATTCTTGTTTAATAACTCACCTATCTTGTAAAATTGGTTATCAAAATCATATAAAGGAAAATGAATTTGGGAAAGTTATAAAGTGATATGAGCTTAAACGCCTCAAGCACAGTGTGAATGTTTTCTTCTTTTACTATTATAGTGCATTAATTCTTTCCTTATGAATGTCATTTTTATGATTGTAGTTAGGGCTCTTAAAAAATTGGTGACCATAGTCGTCCTAGATGTTGTCAAATGACCATGGTTGATTGAATGAAGGGCTTAAGGATATATTATAGAGCTAATCAATGCTAATAAAGTGTTTGATAAATGACTAAATCAAAACGTACAATGTGTTCTAGATTTAGAATAGGATGTAAGATTGCATTGACACTTAAAAACTAAAAAGTTTTTGGCTACATACTAGAAGTTGTTTGATTTTTGAAAAACTGTCTCGGTCTAAAATAATGTTAATTTTTGACGAATGTTTCCCCCATTGGGTACCCATGGATCTAGCGGGTCGAGGCGGGGGATGGGGCGGATCGAAATTGTATTGGGGGATGGGGCGGGGGCGGGGGTGGGGGCAATTTTTTAGACACGGGGCGGAGGATGGGGGAGTGAACCCCCGCCCCAACCCCGCCCCATTGCCATCCCTAGCACGGGCTTGATAAATGCTGAATAGGCCGGGCCGGGCCGAGCCCTATTATTTTTATTTATTTTTTCTCATTGGGCTGGCCTCTAGGTGGGTGGGATTGGGCGGTTTGGGGGGTTGGAATTAATTCGAAAAGACAAAAAAAACTACTACCTCTGTCCCTTAAAACTTTACTAAAGTTGACCGGCTCGAAGAATAATAAAGTAAAAACTGTGTGGTTGAGATTTGTGCAGAGGAGAGAGAAATAACTTTAACCACAAAATAATTGATTAAAAGAGTAAGTGGCAAAGTTTTTTAGGACATCCCAAAAAGGAATGATGGCAAAGTTTTAAGGGAAGGAGGGAGTATAAAAAATTGAAGCCCGACCCGGCCCGGTCCTGGTACAAACCCAGACCGGTACCGGGCCTCAATATTTAGGACCCGGAGCCCACCCCAGCCAAACCCGGGCCCGGTCCACTCCTAATCGTAGCATTATTATGATCATAGCATAATCAATCAATCTGCATGTAGCGTCTTATTCTTTGCGAGATTTGTGATTCAACTTTTTCAATTTAATCCGTTTGTTTCTATGTTTATTCGCATTGTAGCCTTGAACTATATGATTGTAATTGCTTTTTGTTGTCTTTATTAATACTATATGTAATAATTAAGTTATTTGTTTCCAAAAAATGAACAACAAAATCGGCTTTCTAAACACTTGATGAAAATGAGCCAGCAGCCCCCTATTGAGCAGTGGCTGCGGAAGCATTTGTCGCAGCAGGCTAAAGAGGAACGTGGCAAGTTCCTGCAGCTCCTTTGGTGGAGTTCGTAAGGTTTGTTAGTTTGACATAATGACATTTTCATTGAGCATCAATCATCCTCTATTGAGATGAAAATCACAATTTCTGTTAAATGAGCATTAATGAACTTTTAATGTGCATCAGACCTATTATGAACATTAAAACACTTCCAATGAGCATCAGACTTATTCGAATATAACACAAACTCTTTTCTATAATACCTAAAATATTTTATAATGCACAAATTATAAAATTTAAGTTAGAAGGTTGATTGGAAAAAGAAAAAACAAACTCAAATATTAAATAATAAATAATATTTTATATAATACAAATAATAATTGAATAAACAAAATAAAGTTAAAAAAATGATCATAAAATAAAGTAAAAATTGTTAAAGAAAAAATAAAGAAACGAAAAGCAACAATTAAAATAAACGAAAAGAAAGAAGCAAAAAGACATGTCAATGCAACGAAAGAAAAGAATGAGAAAAGAAAAAATGTCAAGCAACATCAAGGGTAATGCGCAGAAGCGGAAAAAACAAGACTAAAAGTAACGGGAGAGAGGGATGAGAGATTCAGGCTTAAAGTTGATACATATTACAAAAATACCGGGTGTACATGTACACCCGGGTGTACTATATAATTTGCGCCTTTGGTGAATCTGGAAACAAAGAAACAAAGTGGTGTGGGAAGAAAAAACCAAGAAGCTTCGGGTGTTGTGCATATGACGGCAAGCATGATGATTAATTGGAAGGAAGCTCAATCGAGGGGATGGTGAATGCCGCAGGACGCAGGTACGACGGGAAGAGGGATGCATGCAGTGGGTACGGTGGGTGTTACGGCCGACACGGGGTGGAGGAGACCGGGAACGGGGTGTGTGAAAATTAATGTTGATGGGGCGGTGAATCAAGCTGGAGGTGTTAGACTGTTAGAGGCTTAGAGCATGGGGATGGATTTAGGAGTGGACTCGGGCCGGTTCGGGCCCGGTTCGGGCCTGGGCCCGGCCGGGCCTCGGTTCAAGAAGGGGAGGCCCGGAACCGGCCCGGGTAAACCCCGGGTCCGGGCCGGGCCGGGCCTCGGGTATTTTTTTTTTTGTTTGGGGGCTTTTCCTAGTTAACCCCCACCCCTCCCCCTCACCCCCAAACCAACCCTAACCACCTCAAATGGCCCAAAATAACCAGCCCAATCCAAAAACTCAAAAAAAAATCAAAAAAAAAAATTAAAATTGGCCCGGCCCGGGCCCGAACCGGCCGGGCCGATTCACCTTTTGAAGGGCCCGAGCCCGAACCGAGAATCCACCGGGCCGGGTGGCCCGAACCGCCCAACGAACCGGTTCCCGGGCCGGTCCGGGCCCGCACAGTGGCGGGCCGGTCCGGTCCGGTTCCGAGCCGGTTGGCCCGGCCCGAGTCCACCCCTAGATGGATTGCAAGGGATGATCAAGGAGAGTTTACTCGGGCACAGGGTTATTCACACTGGGCTGAGTGGATAGCTGCAGAGACAGAGGCGTTGGGGATTCAGGATGCTATTCAAGGGGTTGTTGAAGCGGGGTGGAATAATGTGCTGATAAAGACAGAAGCGCTCACGGTGGTCCAAGGATTAAAGCGGAAGAAAGGTGAATCCTACTTATATATGGTTATCAACGATATTAAGGAGCTTCTAGAGTCAAAGAGTAATGTCAGTATCTCTTTTTGTAAAAGATGTGTGACGCATCATGTAGCTCATGCTTTAGCTAGAGCACATGTGGCTACACTAGATCAGAGGGTTATGTTTGAGTCTACTCCTGATTGTATTTTTAGCCAACTGGCTAACGATCTTTTGAATTGATATATATTCAGTTTGACGATTAAAAAAAACTTAATGAAAATCAATTAATCAAATATGTTCCCAAATGGAGGGAATAGAATTATAGCTTACATAGTCACATAACTCACATTCATAAACCCCAATCCACACGAGGTGTCGATTTTACCTTAATTCAAGGTAAACTCCGATCTATGAGTTAAGAAACATTCATCGGCAAAAAAGAAAAGAAAAAGAAATGTGAAATAATAGTTCAATCCAATATTGAACTACAAAGAAGTAAATCGGCTAAATTTACACTAAGTTGTTTCCCTGCTTATCAACGTACACCTATGTAGGCTATAGTAATAATTAATTAATAATAAAGAACACCAAAAATTAGAAGACAGAGAGGCGCCACTAGAAATCGCGGCAATTCCAAACACTCCTAATCTACAGTTCTACACTGAGAAACCCATCTGTTCTTTTCCACAACAATGGTGGTCCTTACCAGCACTGTACATTGTTGGCACACTGACCCCCCCCCCCCCCCCCTCTAGAAAGAGGCTTCTTCATACTCGTTTCTGTTATTCCAAGAGCGTCTTGGAATAAGTGCACCGCCATGCTCACTCATACTACCACTTGGTTTGTAAAAGATAGGATTACCCCTGGCACTCCTCAAGGGGCCCGATCTGTTCCCATGGGTTACCAGTCTTGAGGATGAGAATGGTCTGTCTTCTAACAGATCACAGCTATACTCCATTGTCATGAAGGAAGAGGCAATCCCATATGTTAACCGAGGTGTCATTGCACCCGCATTCCACCAACTGCTATCAGAAGGGATTTGATCGCCGTTTTTGTACTCAGAATCCGGAAGTGAAGACTCCTTTAGACTACAGCCGTCGTCTTCGCCTGTGTCGTCATTGTATATGAGCTTAAGTGCCTGGACGACTTCTCCCATGAACGGTCTTTGAGTCACTTCTGGGTGAACGCACATGGAAGCAATGGCTGCCACCTTTGCCATGTCATCGAAGTCGTAGTGACTTCCAGCCAAGGAAGGGTCCACCATTTGCTTAAGACCTTCTCTTGTGGTCAGTAGAGGTCTCGCCCAAGTCACAAGATTTTCTTGCCCAGGTGGTTGGGACATATCGACCGGTTTTCTTCCCGAAAGCAGCTCTAGTAGCACAACCCCATAACTGTATACATCACTTTTGACAAGTAGATGTCCTGTCATTGCATATTCTGGAGCAACATACCTATCATCCACCATAACTCCATAAGTCAAAACATTAACTTCTGCTAGTAACTCTGGACTTGCCATCTAACAGACAATCTCAAGTAGCTGTATACACACCAACTAAACTACATAATAACCAAGTATTTCAGAGATGGGCAAGAAAATAATACATTGAGCCATTGGCTTATCTTTCTTCTCTTTTTTGCTCAGTTATCATGGATCGGTTCATGTTAGCCAACCCTAAAAATTTTTGGGAATAAGGCTTGGATTTTGTTTGTTGTTGTGAGTCTGTGGCCAAACGCAACAGCATAAGAAAATGTATTGGGAATTCGGGATAATAAATTAATCAAAACTTTTTATTTTGCCTAAATTGCCCTCATTAAAATTCATCATCTCATTTATTTGGGGAAAGGGTAAATTGAATAGTAAAAAGGGCAATTAAGAAGAAAATATTTAATGTGTATTACTTCATAAATGGACATTAAAACGTATGATGACAATTGGTGAACGTAGATAGATAAGACAAGAATGGAGGGAGTAGCTGGAAAACAATTGACAGCGCAAGGCATAGGAAACTTAAGATTATCGGAATGCCACTTCTCACATCCCGAAATAGATTGTGAGTTCATTCTTGTTTAGAATATACATTTTCCCTCATCAGTAATAAACAACAAAACAAGTGCTTGTTGTATGATCTTGTTTCTTGGCTTATTAGAACTTATCCGCCATTTTTTTATATGAAACTTTTTTTCATTTCACATGTTGAACTGTTTATTAATAGAAATAAATATGATTTGAGGTTCTTTTCTAGCTACATGGCTGAAGAGGACAATTTTAGTTTTTTCATAGAGTTGTTTATTTAATATATTAATAAAATGTGTTTTAAATATATATTTTTTTACAAACCAGTCAATAAGGCAAATTCAGCTAATATTAGACTTACTCAAAAGGCTATAAATAAATAGATATATAAATAAATAAAGGGAAACCCGGAAACAAGATTTTCAAACCTGGGAATAAGATTTTCACATTTCTGACATGACTCATGAAACTAATATGGAGTAATTTTATTGGATATTGCCACAGCAGCACTATGGCAGACTGCAGTATATTCTTCCCATTAATTACTGCTAATACTATGCATCAAATGGAAAAAGAAACATACCCAAAAGTTCCCATGACTCGAGTTGATATATGTTGACTTCCTTCAGTTGCTTCCCTTGCCAACCCAAAATCTGAGACCTTGGGGGTATAATCATCTTCCAGCAAAACATTACTTGCTTTGAAGTCGCGATGGATTACACGAGGGTTAGAATCTTCATGAAGATAAGCTAGTCCCCTCGCAGCACCAAGAGCAATTTTTAACCGTGCATCCCAATCTAGAGGACATGTCATCTTGTCTATACCTTAAATACCAAGTGGATTCAGTCAAAATGTATTATAAGAAAAACTCTGCAAAAAAAAATATAATGTTCATGACAAAGAAGAGATTCTTTAACACTATGCACCCAGTTTGTAGGATGATGAAGACTTCCAGGAAAAGCCAGGCAGCAGACATTTCAAACCCCCGAGTCTCAAGATGACAAATCTAAGAAAGTGATAGTGATCAAAGTAAACAAAGAACATACCGTGTAAATGAGACTCTACGCTTCCATTTGGAACAACCTCATAAACCAAACAGCGTGTCCGTCCTTCAATGCATATGCCAATTAATTTCACAAGGTTACGGTGATGCAATCTGCTAAGCATTTCAACTTCAGCAATGAATTCACGATCTCCGTTCTGATTATTGCCCCTTGTGAGCAATTTGACAGCAATTTCTGTGTTGTCTTCCAAGACCCCATGATAAACACGTCCGAACCCTCCTTCCCCTAAAACTCGTTTCGAACTAAATTTTTCGGTGGCTTTCTCAAGCTCAGCAAGTGCAAATGTCCGCACAGAAAGAACAGATGAAGGCATTGCAGAAGCAAGGGACAGTGACATTGAGCTTGCTGGGCTACTAAATATCATAGAGCCCATTCCTGTGACACATTAATAGTTGAAGGTTTGTATAAATCTCTTTTATCAATTGGGCTTAGAAGAATTGTAAACCCAGTCAAAAAGCCAGACATATTATGAGCTACAGTACAGACTATATCATGTATGCACTAAACTTCCCAGGTTCATTCTACTTCCATAACCAAACGCTGACCATGTTACATAAGATGATAAGAGAGCAAAAAAGATTCACATAAATCAGAAAATACAATGTTCAAAAAAACATGTTCAAGAATAGTCAGCAAGAGACCTGAAAAAAGGCCCATTTCATATGAAATATGCTCCTAGTGGAGTATAAGTTGAGAATCCGGAAGTCTTAACGCTCCAATATTGCAATTGCAATCTTTATTAAACTAGATTATTAAAAATGTTGGAATACGCAGGAATGTCAAAATCATTCATTATGGAAGACTTAGAAAAAGATAGAGACGAAATAGCTCACTAAAAGAATTTAGATCACATCTCTTCATCGTCACCCTTCCTATGGGGGTGGGGGTAATAAAGGGGGAAACTAAGTGCTGTACATCCTAAATACATTGTATGATTGTGTTGTTTTAGCTACTTCACGCAAATGATGAGAAACCTGTGGCAGAAAATGTAGGAAAGTCAAAGATAACACATGAAACTCAAAATAAAATGCAAATAAAAGGAGGGAAGAAACGTATTTGAGCAAGAAGACAAACTAGTTGAGCAAAAGAACGACCCAGTGTAAATGAGCTCAAATTTGTCAATTTCACTTAAACTAGATAGGTACAAAAAAAGTGAGAAAGAAAGCGACTGGCTTGACATATCATCTTTAGTACATAGTACAAAATAGAATGACACAAAATGATACAAGACTCAGTTTTTGGAGCAGAGGTATAAGTGTATAACTATATGTGAATGACTTTATGCTCTGATAACCATGACATTTCAAGAAGTTTATACTGATGCATCCATGTCAAGCGCAACAAAAGAAAAGAACAGCATCAAATAAATGCAGAACATTAAAAAGGAATGTATTACACAACAATGAAAATAACAACAGGATGAAAATGATGATGGTTATAATATTTCATGCGTGAAAAAATTCAGACATACCAGATCTCTTGTTTAGAGAAGGAACGAAAGCTGGACCAACAGCGCTTGATGGTCTGCCTTGCCTCCTGCATTTTAGCATGATAACAATGGCTCCACAAAGAATCACTAGGAGTACCAACGCTGATGAAGCTATGAGAAATATCAGTCTAGGACTCAATTTCTGATTCGTATCCACTAAATCAGCAGTAACAGGAAACTGATGAGTGCCCGAACTTGAACTTGGACCATTAGAACTGCCAGTTGGTGGAGAAGAAGACAGCCCTGAGATTAAAATATTTAGACCTTATAACTATTCAAAATTACAAACAACAGGGAAAAACACTGTAATGAGTTCACCGTGTACCTGGATAGCTAATGGACATCACCTCATAATCACCAAATAAAGTATGGTTTAAAGTTACGTTCTTTTTCCAAAATCTTTCAGACGTGAGCTGAGCAGTGGTGTCATCAAACTTCTCTCCTAAAGGAACCAAGTTAAGATCAACCACCGTCCATTCCTGGTTTCGACTATCAGCACTTGCTCCAACAACAACCACCTGATGAGGGTCTAGGTATGTTTCTGCAGCAACCTCAAGCCCAAGTTCTCTAATAACAGGAAATACAGCATAAAGTGATACACCTACAACGAGCTTCACTTTCATTGGAAACACGCAATCACATCTTGAAAGGAGGGGAATTGAAGCAAATGGAGGCGAACAGATCTGACCACAGGCTGCCAGTTTAAGTTTTAACATCATTCATTAATACAAGAAACAATATGAGGATGACACACAAAAAGTGAGATGGAAGAGACGTATTCCCCTTATCATCATTATCATTATCATTAACCCAGTGCCGCAAAGGCTCCCACCTACAGTGGGGTAAGGGGGGGTCGGATGTACGCAGTCTTACCTCTGTACTAAAGCACAGAGAGACTGTATCCGGATGACCCATAGTGAAAATCGCGTCAAAAATTGCATGAACTGACTGTTGCTTCATAACAAAGAAGCGTAGACGTATTCCCCTTATATACATGTTAAATACGGCACAGCTTACAGCACTAACTGTAGCATACTAATCAATTTTTTTCTTCAAATCTCCTTGTGAAGAAATGCATGGGTCGTATATGATAAGAAATGCATCATTCTTCATTTCAGTGAATGGATATCTAGATTTGACCAAATAGATTAGCATAAATAGATTATGCCTTTGGTTGGAGGGACCAATTGTACAGAAATCATCACAAAATACAGAAGTTCCAAAAATCGTTAGTCACTAGGTGAGCAGCATAACTGAACGCTAGCAGTATGGTGGGATCATTGAAGTTTACATAGGAATAGCCGGGATTAGTTCAAGGATAAATCATAGGCGGCTGAGGGAAGACAATAGCATAGGCAGTGATATTTTGATTATTCGAACAGAGAAAAATACCCGATTCAGTAGCTGGTGAAATTGCTGGTCGAGTACTCCCTGGATGGTGATGGCCGCGATGATGCTTTCGCCACTTTTTGCCAACAGGACTGGGTACAGGACCTAGAGTAGTAAGCTTTGAATCAGTAAGGTGATGATCATAAGTTGAGATATCCAGTACTGCAATTACCTACCTGGAATCACCGGTGAAGAAGACGGTACAAGTATAGAAGGATTGAAATGCTTTCTATGGGGTGCTGATAGCGGAGCAAACGATGCACTGGTCGACTCTAACCTCACTGCAAAAGATAAAAGAGCAATTACTGTCACAAATACAAGACACTACATTGTTTTAAGAAAACTAAATGAGATAAATTAGGTGGATAGAAAAATGTAAAAGTGGGAAATAAAACTTTAATCAGAATATAGAAACTCCTGAGCTCACAATCTTTTGAGGAGAATATTCTGGCAAAGTGTGATTGGCTAGGGAAGAAAGGAGTAGATAAATTTGTAAAAGGACAACTCAGTCCATGTCCTATATTAGGTGAATGAGACTCATTCAAAACTGTTGTAATTTCATAAATGCTGCTCTATGTCCCAATATGTTCTCCCTGTTTGATTTTTACACTATAAACTGAGGGATTGAGATTTAAATAGAAAGGAAGAATTCATCTGAATTACAAACATCTTTCACTTAAAGGAAACAATTATTTTTCAGGACATGTTAAAAGGTAAGGGTGAAGAGCGTTTTGGGAAAGATAAAAAAGTGACAGAAATTAAAAATAGGAAAGGAATTTCTGGAATTGTCCTGAATTAGGCGAATGAAATGCTCATCCAGAATGTGTTGTAATTTCAATAAATGTTCTTCCCTCCACCCTAATCAGTTATTTAGGTTTGATTTTTATACTACTTAAGCCTTTAGGCAGTCAAGTTGTGTGGTCGAGAATTAACAAGAACCACACAACTCACTCCTCAAGAGGAAATGAGGAAGACTTTTTGGGACATTCCAAAGAGGTAAATGTGAGAAGACCGGAACATCATGAGACGGAGGGAGTAACCTTTAAGTGTCGACGAGTACTAGGCAACTCAAATATCTCTTAGGTAAGTAATTGCCTCCTTCAAAAGAAGTTTATTTATGCCCAGTATAATATAGGAACTGAGTCAGTCACTAACGGCAGGCCTTCAACCATAGTCTTATCATTCATGCAGCCATGATCATTAATGATAGATACATTGTACAGCGTTTAGAATGAAACAAGGACAAATACTTTAAGCAACCTCAAAGGCCCAAATCGGGTATAAAAACACAAACACAAATTGGGATGGAATGCACCAGAGTTTACTTTGTAATACAACAAATGGGTAAATTTCAAATATTGTAAACAAGGACAGCTATGTTGTGACATACAGAAAAGATTTAATATTATCATCAACAGCTTACTTTCAAATAAGCAAGCAAAAGATATTTTACAGAACTGCAATTCCATTATTTAATCCAAGCATGTCCATCTCTGATGCAAGGCTGGGGTTAGAAATTACCACAAAAGGAGGGTATAGCTTATTAAATAGGCTTCTCTAGTTCTCTACCACGCATGAAATACGTTCCGCAATCCGCACCTAATTTTCTAGATGGAGTCCCGGGCATACATTCTTTTTTAATTATCTTTACTAAAAAGGGAAGATTTTAAGTTCAAACAAGTAAACAGAAGTAATTCTCACGGATTAACTTATAAATCAGCGGGAAATTATAGGGAGTGGAGAATTTATAGGAACTAACAAAGAAGAAGGCAGCTGAAATTACCAAGACTAGTAGGAACCAGAGTGAACAGGGGAAGAAGAAAGAGAAATGCAAAAGCAGACATCTTCTATCTCTCGCACGCAACTCCAATCACCATTCCGAGAATCCGACCCGGCCCATCTAGCCCAGCACCCACTCCGGGTTATGCTACAACCAGACGCACCGACAGAGCACTCCATCAACTCCTCCACAAAAGCCGGAACATTGCATGTCTCTGCATCCAGTTCAAATCTCGGGCAAGAATTAGGAGAGTAGAACCCTAGCTCGAGTTCACAATGCAGCAGGACGCTTCACGGATCCACGAAATGTGGGTCGGGCGCGATCCCAGGAGTGAAAGTGGAGAGAGAAGCCAGGAGAAAATGCAGAGAGAGTAAGTGAGCGTGGAGAGATCGTTGAGGTTGAGCTGGCGGTGAGCGAAGGAGACCGAGAGAGGATTTAGCGGCAAGTGAGAGAAACACGGCGACGGAGGGAGAGTGGGATGAGGTTGGTCGCTTTAATGGCTGTATAGCGACCAGAACTATCTGCTTTCACGCGCTCCAGCTCCCGCGTGTACCTCACGTAGCAATAGCATTGCTGGGAACTGAGATAATGCTTTGACCGTGTGGCGTAAACCCTTTTACGGGGATGATAAAAGAAATTCGAAAAGGAAAAAGGGAGGTGTGCTGTGGCCCACTTGCTTCTTGTTTACATTCTTTTCAATTTTGTTTTTCGGCGAGTAAAAAAAAACTACGATTAAAAGTATGTTTGACATGACGTCTTGTTTGGAAGGGATAAAAATATACTCTCTCTGTCCCGAATTGAATTGCAAACTTTGATCGTCATAACTCACAAGGATTAAGGAATGACAATAATGATGCTTGCTTTTTACACTTTTGCTCATCTTTCTAAAAGTAGATGTCTTTAAGTTAATGGGAAAAAAGTAAACGTAAGGGTAAATTTGTCAATTTATTCTTATTCACATACCTAAAATAGAAAGTGGAAAATCATTTTGGGACAACCAAAAAATGAAATTTTGCAAATCAAATTGGGACGGAGGGAGTACGTAATACTCTCCCGTCCCGTAATTAAGTTACACTTTTCCTTTTTGGGTAGTTCTTAAATTAAGTTCACATTTCTTTACTTTCCTTATTTGGCAAATTATCTACATCAAAACAGTGTCAAACAGTGCAAAACATTGTCCAAACAGTGTAAAATAGTGCCAAATAGTGTCAAAAAGGTAGAATTTACCCCCGGTGATTTATTTCTTTAATATGTGTGAAATTCATCCCGTACCTTAATTGGGGGATGGAGGGAGTACTAATTTTTGTTTGGATAAAAAAAGTGATTAAGAGTATGTTTGACATAACTGACTGAAAAAATATTTTTTTTAGTATTTTAGTAACCGTTTACTTTTACTTATTGGAGTTTTTTCCGGAATAATGCTAATAAAATAAATAATTCCCAAAATATTGTTGGGTTAAAATAACTATCAAAGCACTGTTGGAATAACTGTGGTTAAGGAAAGCCGCCACTTGAAGTACATATATAAAACTCAGTATGTTTCAAGCATTTGTTTAATTGTTTACCCGATTGAATTTTGAGCTCAAATTTGGTATGCATAAACTAGACTTGATGAGGAACATGCTCAAAACATTTCGCCAAAAAAATCCACCGGGAAGGCCCTCTGATGGTGTTGTCTGCACGGGGGTTTCGGTTAGGACGTCATGACAAGAACGGAACATACACACACATATAGACAGCGATAAGTACAAATAAAAAGAGGTGCTCTCGTGCAAAGTGCGAACGGTTGCACTTTTTATTCACCGCGTTGCACTTTTGCATGCTTCTGTTGCACGTTTTCATCGTTGGCAAAAAAAACTTCAGTTTATTTACGAAAGTGTCACCGCGTTTTTAATCAGGTTTAGTGCATTTTTTGCTCGTTTTGAGCCATTAGATGTGAAAATAAATGCTAGATTAATTCTCACTTTGCATGGGAGTACCTCTTTGTATCTTAACCATCTCATATATAGATATAAATACATATAAACATACATAGGGGAGGGTTCAAATGCAAAGAGGGTTTCACATGCAAAGTGAGAATTAATCTTGTGCATTCATTTTCAGATCTAATGGCTTAAAATGAGCCAAAAAGCACTAAATTTGATCAAAAATGCGGTGACAATTTCGTAAATAAATCGAAGTTTTCTAACAGCGCGAAAAAGTGCAACAGAAACATGCAATAGTGCAACGCGGTGAGTGAAAAGTGCAACAGTTCGCACTTTGCACGGGAACACCTCTTTTTATTTGAACTCTTCCCTACACACACACATATAGAGAGTACATCCACACCAAAATTCAGCTAAAAATTCAATTATGAAAGTACTCAAATAATTTTTGGAAGATAACTGCGCCCAAAATATACATATAAAACGCAGTTAACTTCCAAAAATTATTTGACTGCCTTCCCGATAGAATTTTTAGCTGAATGTTTTTGTGGATAAACTGGACTTGATGAATAACATTCCATAAAAATGTAATCAAAAACTCGACCGGGAAGAGGCCTAAACGCCGCCGTTCGGACGGCGGTTCCTGTTCAGAATTCCGGACATGAATATTTCTCTCTCTCTCTCTCTCTCTCTCTCTATATATATATATATATATATATACATATATATATATATATATATATATATATATATGAGTGCGATCACATACAAACTAGTCCTCCCGTGCTAACCTACAAACTGTGCATCTTTACATTATTTGTATTGTATATTGAAGTTCAAAGTGTTGCATATTATTCAAACCATAAAAATAGCAGTTTCATATTTACATTATTTGTATGCATATTGAAGTTCAAAGTGTTGTGTATTATTGAGTTTGTATGTTGCTAAATTAAGCATGATTTGTGTTTGATTTCTAATACACACACGCACACGCTTACATAGTTTTAAATTATGTAGGTGAATTTCCACAAAATACTAGATTGAATGAACAAATTTTCACAAATGCTAAACGTACCCCAAAATGTACCTCATTTTTACCCCACCCCTAATGTGTGGCCATAAATGGGGCAATTCATTTAAGTGGGGCACCACTTAAATGAATATGTCCATTTATGGAAACAATTTAAGGGTTGAGGAAAAAATGGGGTACATTTTGGGGTACTCCTAGCAAAACTCAACAAATCATTGATCAGGCAATTTACAAAAGATTTAGGAGTCATACACTACTAGTATTTATACCCGTGCGTTGCACGGGAGTATAGTAACTACATACAAATTAATGTTGTAATTAGAAATTAAAGAATATGTTAAAAAGAAATATGATGTAGTCAAAAAAATCTTAACATACATACTCAACGAACCTTTGGATATAAAGTATTGCCACGTTAGAAGCTCGAGCTTACAATCTTTATGCAATTTAAATTCGTACAATACACTAACACGGAGTGGTGGATCAGGCGATAAGTTGGATGTATGTTCATCTTTTTTCGAGAAATGTGTATGTTCATTTAGGGATGGACCGGACCCAGGTTGGAACTGGGTCCAGGTCGGGCCTTGGGCGGGACTGGGTTTGGGAGTTGGAGGCCCAGTGCCGGCCCGGGTAGGTTCCAGGAACGGGCCGAGGCCGGAACGGGCCGAGGCCAGCTCGGGCCTTATATATATATATATATATATATATATATATATATATATATATATATATATATATATATATATATATATATATGGAGCGGTTCCGGTAAGAACGGACTCTCAGAAGAGAAATGAGAACGAATCTGGACCGTTGGATTGTATTATGTGGATCTAGATTGTGCATTTGGTGAAACTGAAATGTGCACCAAATGATATTGAAATGTGCAGAATAAAAAATTAAACTCAAGTGTGCATTAGGTGAAACTAAAATGTGCGAAATAAAAGGTACATAAATAACATCACATCGTACCTTTTATTTCAGCACATTTCAGTTTCACCTGGTACACATTTCAATTTCACCTAATGCACATTACACTTTCATCTAATGCATATTGAATTTCACTTAAAGCAAATCTAACGGTCCAGATTCGTTCTCATTTCTCTCCTAAGATCATCTTCTTATTTGAACCAAAACTTATATATATATATATATATATATATATATATATATATATTATTTTTCTTATTTATTGCTACCCCCACCCCCAAAACCCCCAACTACCTAGCCCAACCCGCCTACCACCCAATCCATTCGAGAGAAAAAAAAAACATTTTGGGCCCGGATTTGTCCCAGACCGGCCGAGCCGGTTCCAAGAGAGCTTGAGCTCGTGACCTGCCCCACCCCACCCCCCTGATTCGAGCCCAAGGCCCAATCCCGGTCAACCGGTTCGGGCCGGTACCGCACACTGGCAGTCCGGGCTAGGTACCGGGCCGGTCCCAGTCCATCTCTATGTTTATTCAGTTTGACCCAATACAGTATTTACTCCATCTGCTATCCAATCATCATCCATATTTTTCAAATTTTCAATCCTAATAATTAGAGCAACATAAGATGGTCTTAAAAACATGACCATTTAGTAAACCGAGATAGCTCAAAGTGAATAGTCTGTGTAGCTATTTGTCTATCTATCTCTAACTCATCAAGTAGAAATCATACGATCACTATACATTTATTTCTTTTTACATGGTGCAACCATTTGGGTGAAGAACGATATTTACTTATTTAGGCACATTATGGTCTTGATTATAATATACGGAGTGAGAAATACCCCTTTAATTGATTGACATATAAAACAGCAAACCTACAAAGTACAAATCTATCAATAAATAAATAATTTGTCTCGGCTTTGATTCTTTTCTCCACAAATATCAAGTTAGAATCAAGTCATTATTGCATATCATAATTTGGTAAGACTTCACTTGGTAATGAACTTCGTAGACGTACTCCATGACTTGCTTCTTTTCAAACTCATTAACTCGAGCTCTGGTTTCTTCGAAATGCTCCTCATCAACCCAAAGGCAAGAGCTGAAATGCTCATCCATGTGAAATCCAAAAAGTACCACAAAAAAGAAAATAGACGAAAATTAATGAGTACATCTGAAGAATAAAATCCGAGGAAGAACAAAATATGCTCAAATTGGTTCAAGTTATTTTAGATAATTTTTCAAACTAATAAATCTATTGTGATCTCATTAAACAAAATTAAACTTTAGCAATGATGTAAACACATTACATAAAATATAACATAGAATTGCAATTATATATAATCAATACATTGTAAAACATATGGCACAAACCTTGACATCACGATGAAGAAGGTGGTTTAAGTGCAAGCAATCAAGAATCATAAGCAAATAAACTAACCATTGATAGAGCTTCTCATTGTTTTTTTGGAAGAAGGTGGCTTATATTAAAATAACAGAACGTAAAATTATGTATAGGAAAAAATCAGCAATATTATCTTTCAACAAATGTAATTAAAATGACCTCTTCAGAAAAAATAGTTCCATTAGCTCTTTTGATGGCATCTCCCCTACTTTTTTATAAATGAAAAAAAAGTAAGAAGGAATCTAACATAGTAAAATAATCCTAAAATATCTAACATAGGGTATTGTCAAGCAGAGACTTGTGAGTAAATCTAAGTTATTAAATATTTTAGGATCGCTCACCAATTTGATGTTTTGCAATGTATTGATGGATGGCACGGTAAATCTCTTTCGATGGCATAGTAAATATCTTTTGATGGCATCTCAACTATATCACACCTCTATTATTGAAGACATAGCAACCTTGTAATCAAACCGTATTAATTCATAAATGTCAAACTAATGCAACCACACACATTCTTCAAATACAGTCATTACATAACAAACTCTAAAAGTCACGTTTTTTCGAAGAGGACTTTTTAGTTTTCAGAAGGTACAACAATTAAAGTTTGTTAAATTGTCCTTAAGGGTGAAATTGTCCTTAAGGGTGTTGGATGTAGTAGTTCCTTTGAGAAGTCATATATCATCATTTATTGTTGCAGACATTATGATGCTTATAAGATAGACAAAAAACCTATATTATTTCAGTTCAAAACAACTTTCATACAAAATAAGATGTTAACCGAAGACGTTAAAGTGGCCTGATGGACTCTTCTGAAAGAAATTTAGATGGAAACCAAAATGCTGTGTTAAGTAGAGCATGACTAACATGTTTCAAACTCACTGACACATGGTGAAATGCAGATTCTAAAAGTAGCTATTAGAATTCTCTTTAATTAATAACTTTGTAAAATAGATAAAATAACTAAAACATTTAGCGCTAAGTAGTAGGAAATCAAAAGATGACTCTACTTTTGATATTCTACCTCTATTTGAGAAATTTTAATGTCATATAATATAGTAGTCATTTAAAAGTAGAGTACATATTAGAAAATTGTTGTTAGTTTTTTAAAAAAGACCCAAAGGCTTCATGAATGCATTGGGAAATAACGGCCGCCAAATATAGGCTTAATGATTATTCTGTATTAAATTTAGCAAATCTGTGCAAAACAGTTGGCACACATAGTCCTTGTTTGGTTTAGATTCTAAAAAACTTAAGGTGGCAAGCATCAAGTACTTTCACATGTAATGATAATGATACTAATAGTTTGTTATTAGGAGTTCGAATAGAGAAATAAATGATTGAATACTCCATAAGCTCAAATATTCGCATACGAAGGGTTTTAAGAATGAACCAATAAGTGAAACATTTCTATTTCAGAGAAATTGAAATTGTTGTTAATATTAGAAATATGATGGAAATAGAGAATTAATACTCCATAAGCAAAAAATGCTCCAAAATTAGTCCATATAATCCGTCCTTCACAACCTTGCCAACTATACAAATAGATTGTTAAAAATCATCTTCTCAATTGGAGTTCGATTCCGAAGAAAAAAATCCTTCCGGCTAAAATGTGAACAATCCTATTTTGGAATGTAAGAAACCCATTTTTGAATGAAAAAAAAATAGTATCATCCATGAAATATAAAAAAGAAACATTGAAGAGGAGATCAGACCAGAGAAGACGAAAAGTGAAACCTGGTATACCTAGCTGACTCGCTCTGCATTCTTAAAGCAAGAACCACTGACCTGCTCTCATGTATGTAGAAATATCAGCTCACGGTTAGTATCAAGTATCAACCAAATGAAGTGACTTGGTCACCATCTAAACCTAAATCATACAACAACCTAAATTTAAACCTAACCCTGAACACCAAAAAATCATTTGCTTCCAGAACAATAAACCTTCTAAAACATTTGCAAAACTATTATTTATTCCCAAATTTGTTTCACTCATTCTTGTGTAGCTGCTTCTTGATTAGTTTGTGTAAGCCACATCCCGCAACATCTCAACTGGACTATTAAAGTATCATAAGTATGATCAAGTGAGTCAACTTTGTTTTGTCTTAATCTTTGATTTTCCATGAGTTGTTTAGTAAATAAAATTGCCTCACATGTAAACTAAGAACATATTCTAAGGAAGTAGCAGAAAGTTTTTACATTACTTGAGATTCGACTATGTATGTCATGCCATAAACTTTAATTAGTACTTCTTGGGCATGCTTTTACTTTTCATTTCTTTTGTTCTTATTGACAATAAGAAATTCCTGCCATGGGAAAGTTTTCTGTAACCACTTGGAGTCCATTAAGCGATGAAGTTTTGGTGTTGCATACTTCCATCCATCAGCTTCCATGCCTAGATGAAAATGATTATATATATCTAAAAGAAATGAAATGTAAACCTTCAAATGTTATGTGCAATATGGTATGCTAGAAAGATAGATAGAAACAAATAGAAAAGAATGTGAAAATAACATCACTTTGGCACAAATAAATCTGCAATTTTTAGCCTGCAGATAAGGTAATAAAAGAAGTGTATTGTTGAGGTAATTTACTCTATTTTTTGCAGTCATCCTTCTCAAAACTTAACCTTTTTATTTTCTTTTGTGCATACATGACACTTTTGTCCATTTACTAAGTGTTTAATTAAGAGCATTGGATGAGAAAACTTAACTTAAAGGGTAAGGGATTGAGGTTATATTTTGTCGTAGACGAAGAAGAAAACATGAATAAAAAAACGACAGAACAAAAAGAAAACATGTTGAACAAAACAGAACCAAAAAGATGCATTTGAAGGAAATCAAAACATATTTACCTATTTAACTCTAAGAAGAAATATCAGTCTTTTGCTATATTCTGAATTTTAAGTTTTACTAAAGAACCCCCAAAAAATGAATCTAGGTTACAAATGAAAAATGCTTGTAGTCAGACAGTTAGTCTCTGCTTCTCCCTACTTTATTCTTCTTCATTTGAAGGCTACAGATGAAAATAAGCATTTTACTATAGAAATAAACTAAACAATCAGTTCAAAGAAAATAAGGCATATGAAAAAAGATATTAGTAAAAAATGTTCATGAAGTGTTTATACAAATGTTTAATGCTATTAGTTAAAAAAATGACAGGACAAAAAGAAAACATGGTGAAAAAACAGAACCAAAAAGGTGAATTTGAAGGAATTGAAAAGAGATTTACCTATTGAACTCTAAGAAAAAATTTAGTTTTTTGCTTTAGCTCCCGATGATTATAGCTATAGTTCAGGAAGTGTTTAAACAAATTTTTAATGCCATTAGTTAAAAAATGATAGAATAAAAAGAAAATATGCCGAACAAAACAGAACCAAGCAGGTGAGTTTGAAGGAATTTAAAAGAGATTTACCTATTCAACTGTAAGAAGAAAATCAGTCTTTTGCTATACCTCCCTATGATTATTGCTATAGTTCACCAAGTGTTTAAACAAATGTTTAATGCTATTAGTTTAAAAAATGACAGAACAAAAAGAAAACATGTTGAACAAAACAGAACCAAAAAGATGCATTTGAAGGAATTCAAAACATGGTCTTTTACAAAAGGCTAAGATAAAGTGCTTTATGTTGTATAGACTTATCTCGTCTAGAATGAGAATGAACCCTATGAGCTTTGTTATGCTAATTGAAAGCCATTCACTCTGATTAGCAATGTTATTCTTGATGGACTTGAAAGAAAATTGGAAATTTAAATCTGAAAATGAAGATTGTAAGAACACAGTACCTCATAGAGATGAAAAATCGAGCTTTGTTAGGCTAATTGAAAGCCATTCACTCTGATTAGCAATGTTATTCTTGTAGAACTTGAAAGAAAATTGGAAATTTAAATCTAAAAATGAAGATTGTAAGAACACAGTACCTCATGGAGATGAAAAACCGAGCTTTCTTAGGCTAATTGAAAGCCATTAACTCTGATTAGCAATGTTATTTTTGAAGAACTTGAAAGAAAATTGGAAATTTAAATCTGAAAATGAAGATTGTAAGAATACAGTATACCTCATAGAGATGAAAAATCGAGATGGAGTGCCACGCCCACATATTTGCCGGTAAGGGAATTGACGAACGAAGGTATGGATATGGATGAATGACACTGAGGCGACGACACATATCTTCGCCGACAACCGAATTGACAAACAAAGCTATGGCTGATCGAAAGACCTTGATCGATTCAAAAGGCTGGCGTGATACAAAGGGTTGAGCGTTGAGGCGTGAATTCGAACGGTGAGAAAGTGAGAAGGTGAGAAAAAATTGACTGAAATGGGAGGAGACATTTCTGGGAGAGAAGAGAAAGGGTAGGTCAAAACTGATAAGCCGTAGATTGAGGTTCATAAAATCGTACGGGTGACAGGAAGAGTTCTGGTGGGCGGGAAGTTCTGTTCTGGAATTGTAGTGCTATTAAGGAGGGGATTTAAAATTTTCTATTTTATATGTAATACTAGCTTTCTAAATAGAATCACTTATAAGTTTAAAAGAAAAAATATATGTTCTGGTTTAAATTTTCTATTTAGGACAGTCATACACTATTTAGGACAATCATACTTTAGGACAGTCACTTCTTAAATACAATATAAGTTTATTTAAATCACTTATTTTGCTGAAATTGATTGAATTATGGTTAAATAAGTGGAATCTTCTGAATCATGAAAATATATGTGAAATATATTCCATTTGTGAAACAGAGAAAAAAATATATGAAAAAAAAAGTTAAATTGGTCTTCTACATAAGCATCTCAAATAAACATAATTGTTATGAACCCAATAATAAAAAAATTCTATATTTCTTAATTGTTAGATCTTACAGTTTACTCACTAATAAGAATGTTTTTTATTGAATTAAAATTTCGGGTTTGATTTGGTATGAATTAATATGGTCTATTAGATGTCTGTTTTTATGTTAGCCGACCCCAAATTCTTTTGGGATTAAGGCTTGGATGTTGTTGTGTATTGTTATAATTGTTAAAGTTTGATCTGATCTGATTTAATCTGGAACTGAAATCAATCCAATTAGAAACATTCTATTAAAATAAAAGTAGGAATTCGTAAACTTATAAAGATTTTCTAATTTGGATTAGGAATCTATTTCAAAAGTGAAGACATATTTGAATTTTAGGTGTAAAATAAAGAAACAACAAAAAAAAATTACTTATTTGGCTAAGCTAAACATATTTACTTGTGAAAATATATATACTTTATGTTGGTTATAATTTTTAATTTCATTTTTAATTATTTACTTATTTGAAGCTTAATAATTTATTAATAGGTGTCAAATTAATAAGTAAACTAATTTGCATATTTGTTTCTATTTAATTCGGTGTAGTAAACTAATATAAATTAGTTTCCATATCAATAAACGTTATTAGAATTTCGCTTTGATAACCAAAAATTATTTTACTTATTTGAAGCTTACCAAATTAATTAAGGTGGATTTATAAAGATTTTTGTTTCCATATCAATATGCAATCAAAAATAGCATCTAATAAAAACAAAAGGTATAAAAATAAGTAAATAATTGTTATATATAATGACATGGCAGGATTATGTGGCGCTTTGTATGCTCTTAAAAAGTTCCTCTTATATATATATATATATATATATATATATATATATATATATATATATATATATATCTTGATTTCCATAATAGTTTTATACTTTATCTAGATGTATTCTCATTTATTATAAGAGATTTTAAAATAGATGTTGGGATACAAGGTGTTGGGACTTGGGACTAATTAATATTAAAAGGTAAAGATTTTTCTCAGATGCTACTCATTGCAGCATCTCAAAAGATCTTTTATTTTTGAAATAATTCTTGAGAATTGGTGCCAAACATAGAATCATAAACTTTCAAACACTTTTTAAGTAGTATAAAAGCTATAAGGTAAGGCGTATGCCTACCAAACATGCACTAAAAATGATTTGAAAGGTCTGCAATGCCCTTAACCTAAATGGCCGCCCATCTGTTCTGTTTTTTTCACCAATATTACCCTTGGGCGTGCAACGAGCTCACTTGACAACTACCTAGATGGCGAGAAGATCGACGATGACATCCTCCGCGTCCAGGTCACCACCTCTTCATCCTCCTCAAGGTCGTCATCGTCACATTTTACTCATCTCTTTCTTCAATTTCTATTTGAAGTCGATGGTGGCGATGCGAAAACGAGGATTGCAGGTTGAGAAGTTGATGGCGAAATCGACAACTGCGATTTGAAAGCGATGGCGGCGATGGGGACTCCAGACGTCAGCAATGAGGGTTGTGGGATTATTGACGACCACAACTAGGGTTATGCGGTAATCGTTGGTTGTCGCGGCTAGGTTTTTGCGATCAATGGCAACCGCAATCTGGGGAGGCTGGAGGGGGGTTGTGGATTTGTGGCTAGGGGGCAGAGCATTAGAAGGAGGGGCTGGGTTTGAGGACTATTATACCCCTTGATGGAGTATATGGCCCAGGAACCCCCGACCCATAGACTCCCACTACTATAGCAGAGGCCCAATAGGCTCAGGAAGCACAGCAGGCCCAAATCACAGCGCCCCAAGTGCCAAACAGCCCACAACGAACACTGGGGTGCCTTCGGCCCCCTGGCCGAAGGCTCATAAACTTACAGTACAGCTTATTTTAAGCACTCAAAGTGTCTGGGAGAAAGCGGCGAAAACAGTAGCCCTCGCACCTAGAGCCCTCAGCACCTAGAGCCCTCGGCACCTAGAGGCCCCCGGGATGAAGAGCCTTTGGCCAATCATCTACAGCCAAAGGCATCTCCTCGACAGAATCTCCCACCCACATGCGCCGGATCAACGTACTGAGTACAAACGTCACATCCAACCACCGCATTTAATGCGGCCACATGCGAGTGCCAGTGCCACCCCGTTGAGGTGACCCCTCGACCACCAGAATGATGACACGTGTCCCTATCTGGCATTTATTACTACTATAAATAGCACCCCTTTCCCCATTTGTAATCCATGCTCAATACGCTCAATACTTTCTCAGCAATACA
This sequence comes from Cuscuta europaea, assembly GCA_945859875.1. Lineage (NCBI taxonomy): Eukaryota > Viridiplantae > Streptophyta > Magnoliopsida > Solanales > Convolvulaceae > Cuscuta > Cuscuta europaea. The sequence goes on from CAMAPE010000014.1 coordinate 1,504,467, forward strand.
TATTCTCTCTCTTACTTTTGCTCTGACTTCTCTCTAGTTACTCCCCACAGTAACCCCTCGGATAGATATCCCTCGAGTACACTTATCCATCACCCTTGTTAGGCCCATCTTTCCCATATTGTGAAGACTGACAAGGGTATTAACAAAGAACATGTTAGTCCCTGTTTCTGTAACAACAATGAATAACGATCTAACAACGAAGATTAAACGTAAGGATGAACACAGAATGAATCAAGTAAAACCCTCTTTGATAGACCGTGAACTCGTACAACACAAATATATGCGCGTAAGGCTATGAAGAATAAGTACGACGTTAACCTAATCCTAAACCCTCGGCTCCCTTTTTATAGGCTAGGTTTAGGTTAGGCGTACAAGGCTTTTAGCCTGTTTATATGGGCCTAACACTTGGCCCGATTGCTATCTAATTCATGCACTAATTAAATACAATGATTAAATATAAAGCTAATCTATGACAAACTTGATTCACAATTAAATATCTCCAACAATCTCCCCCTTTGTGATCAAGTGCCACTCTGTTATTGCTTTTGCGACTTGAAGTAGTGCTTCCTCATACCAAGTGCATGTTCATATTGCCTCAGCATATTTCTCTTTTCTAGGCGATCGTCAATGGCCTTTAAAATTGTCTCTACTGTAGAGTGTTCCTTTTGAACATAAGACGATGCCTCTTGAAGATTTTCCTCTAGTTCTGCCTTCGTCTTTAGAAGCTGTTCTTTGATTATCTTCAGCGTTCCGTCACAGTACTTCTCAATTTCATTGACTACCATCAGTCGTTTTTCGTTCTTGTGGTTCAGATAGGTGACTGCTGGCGGTGTGAAGAAGATGTGGTAGGCTGGGAAGTCTTCAAGTTCTGGACCATACAGTCTTGGCTTTGTCAGATTTGTCTTTTTCAGGTTGCACTCAATAGCCATCTGTAGGTCATGTGAAGAGTGTACTCTGATCTGTCTAAGCATGAATCTCTTGATTGCTGCAAGGCTTTCACTGTATGTTATGCTCTGCCTGACTGGAAGGTATCTATAGGCCATGAACATTTGATAGATATCGTCGGGTTTAAGCATGATGAAGTCATTCTCTTGGCAAGTGAATTCACTCTCGTCAGTGCGTTGAAGTCTGTAAGTGTAGAATGTTACTCCGTGATAATCTTCAGCTTTCACTTGTAAAATTTGATGAATCGGGAGAATATTTGACTTCAGATCTTGTTCCATCAGTTCTCTCTGAGTACCGGTTGACCTTTGTAGCAGTATATGCAGATGACCTCCAGCCTGTTTTCCTTTTAGATGAGTAAGGCCTCTTAGCTTCAGTTCATTTAGCGGCTTGACTTTGTCTGGTCTACGCCATATATGCTCTCTGATTTCCTCTTGGAAGGGGGCTTTGATGCGAACGTTATCCCAGGGTTTCTCTGTCTTGGGAAGTCTTCCCGCTGATTGTCTTACAACGGATTCAAGAGTTTTCTGGGATTCCTTGTAGTTCTCCCCTTCCTTGCGTTCATCGTCCTCGAGCCTAATGATATCTTCAGAGCATTTGTTAATTAGCTCTCGTAGCCACCAATTTCTTTGCATGTCCTCTTGTTCAGCCTCATTCCGAAGATCATCCCATTCTGTCCATTGTCTCGGCCATTTATCATATATCACCGCCTCCTCCAGTGCATCATGGATGTCTTTGCCTGGGGAGATGTATGGAACTCTTTGCTGCTTTTGAGGCAGTGATTGTTCCTTGGTAGCACAACCGGGTTCACTTGGATTGCCCGTTGACATTAGCTTAGAACTAGGTTCCAACTGATGGCCTGATGTGAAGGATGTACCAGTGGTAGCATCATCAGGACTTCCATCCCCTCCTCGGTTGGTATCTCTGGGAGATACGCCTCGGGATGTTATTTCTAGCTTGACCAAGCTAGATAAGTTGGCTGTGGGTGGTGGCTGTTGGTTTGTCGAGGTTTCGGGTTGGATGGGTTGTGGAGTTTGGCTTGGTAGGGCAGTTTGCTCAAGTGATCGAGGTCGCTTGTTCTCCCCCTCATTAGGATCCGAATCATCGGGGTCCTCATGGGAACGTTTGCGACCACGAGGACTCTCCTTGCAAATGCTCTTGGTTTCTGGTGAAGAAAGAAGGGCTTCGAGTATGGCTTGCTGATGAAGAGTAAGTTTGTCTTCAGGGGTGTTTAGAAGGTTGTTCAGCAAAGCCAATGCAAGAGTGTCGAAGGATAGTGAGGAGAGATCGATGGAGGGTGTGGTCGGGTGTGGGGAGAATACTGGTTCTGTATCCTGGGTTCCCCGAGAAAGAGAAGGAATGGGAATTTGGTTGATGGATTGGTGAGATAGAGGGGTGGAGGATACGGGTTGTGTATGGGATATGAAAGGTTCGGGTGAAGGTTGGGGTGGGGTTTGTTCAGACCGAACCGCTTGGGTGGTCCTAAATTCCTGTGCTAGAGCGGTCATTGCATCTTGCACCCATGGTTTAATGGTGGAATCTAGGAAGCGATTGAGTAGAACGTTTACGTCTTCAAAGGTAGGGTGACCAGTTACGGGGGTTGTAACTGTTGACACAGCATCAGTGAAGATTGCTGATGTGTGGCCTGCATTCAATGATGGAATCATTGTGGGCGTAGCAGGGCTTCCAACCGTCATAGCTTGCGCTCTGGTTGTTGCGTTCAGGGTGTGTGCACCTGTATGTGCAGTGAATAGTGTAGGTGTCCTAGAAAATGAATAAAATGTTGGGAATGTGACACCTAGACTCGATGTGTGAGAAGAAGGGGTTTTGACCTCGGGAGATAGGTCAATTGTACGCTCAACTGATTCAGAAGGAACCAGTGAGGGGGTGGAGTCCCGTTCTTTTGAAACAATAGCCTGTTGAGAGGCTATCGAGTGGCTGGGAGAGGGCTGTGCTTGCGCAGTTGAGCCAGATGTTGCGACTTCTACCCGGGAACCGAAAAGATCGGCTCCTGTGCTTAAGGATTCAACTCGGCTTATCTGGATAAATGTATCGCAGCCAGCAAAGATATGCTCGTCTGCCTTATCAATCAGACTCTTTCTGGCTTGGGGCTGGGGCTTTGCCTTAGCAGCCTTATCATTCTTAACTTTGGCCCTTTTCTCCCGGATGACGACTTCTTCAGAATTCTTGATTGTATGAGCTGCCTCGTCATAGTCGTCCTTTGAGCAGTTTGTCTCGCTGGAAACAACTATCAGTTTAGCTTTCTCCTTGATAGTGAAGACTTGGGGTCTGCCAGCGATTATTGGTGTTGCATCTTCAGCAGTTATTCTTTTCTTCTTAGGAGATTCAACTGGCAGCTTCCCTTTTCTGATCAGGGCATATGTGTGCTCCACGTCGTCACTGTCATTGTCGTCGTCGTCATCATCCGAGCCAGATTCCCCGCTCTCTGTGCCCACGCTCTCGGAAGCCTCGTCGTCAGTGTTTGTTTGGGCTTCACTTGACGATTCATTGGCTGTTTCCTCAGCGTCTGTTTCGGTGCCCTCAGCCGCCTGACTCGTCTCTAGAGAGTCGTCAGACTTTCCTTCATTGGGCGAACCGGCCACTGGTTTCTGTGGCTTTTGGGCTCTCTTTGGACCCTTACCAACACTCGGCTTTGCCCCTGGGGTAGGTCCAGCTGGGTTTTGCTGAACCATAGGGACAATTTTCTCTGTGGCTTCCTTGTACTGCTGGACCGCTGGATTTGAAGATTTGACCAGCTTGAGCAGAAATCCAGGTATCCTCAGACCGAAGGTAGGATTCTTGTCTGCTTTAAAGTATTGCACCTTCGGGGTGGTGAAGTGAGGATCAGTACTGCGTCTTGGTATTGAAGCGTGCTATGCCATGCAGTCGTGTATGATCAGCCCGAGCCACCTTGCGTACGGAATGGTACCTGGCCTGTTCTTTTCTTTGGCTTTGACCAGGTCCATTAGCTCTGAGAAGAAGAGTTGTGCCAGATCGTAGTTCTTGTTGAACGCGATGCCATGAAAGACTAGCAATATTTGCTTGTTGCACTTGTCGAAGCCGGCATGCTTAGGCGACATGCACTTGTTCACCAGCCCGAATAGATTTTTCCAAGGATGGTGAAGATATGCTCCGTTGAAGTTGGAGAGCTGTGGCAGTAGTGAGGTGTAGCCTAGGGACGCCACGTCTTTCAATAGATCTGGGATGGACGGTAGTGCATCATATTCGTCATGAATCGGCAGTGATAGAGTAGTCCGTAGAGTGGATGGTGTCAGAATCACCCGCATGCTGTTCAACTTGGTCTTGATCTTGGAGCGATCCTTCAGTGAATCCGTGTGCATATGACCCCAGAACTGTTGCAGGTATATCTCTGGCACCGGTTTTGAGTTGTGAAGAGCAGGCCAGAGATAGTGACCTTTCATGATTGCTGGAACTATGGGGTTCTGGCACTTGAACACCGCAAGGTCTAGCTGGAAATTGTTATCCAGGACCTTGATCCATTTCCCTTTGGGATAGATGGCATCATCGATTTGCGTTTGAGTGTTTCCTGCCATTTTAAACTGTAGAAGCAGGAGGTCAGCACATGAAGTTCAACTGTTTGATTTGATTGAAAGAGTTTGATTTGCAGTTTTCAGATAAGTATATGCAGGTGGAATTTTGGAAAAAAATTGCAAAGTTCAAATCTCGAGATCTGAATCTCGAGATCATGATTTCGAGATTCAAATCTCGAGATCTTGATTTCGAGATTCAAATCTCGAGATGAAGATGTCGAGATGCAGATCTCGAGATCTTGATTTCGAGATTCAAATCTCGAGATCAAGATGTCGAGATGCAGATCTCGAGATCTTGATCTCGAGATTCAAATCTCGAAATCAAGATCTCGAGATGCAGATCTCGAGATCTGTATGTCGAGATTCAAATCTCGAGATCAAGATCTCGAGATGCAGATCTCGAGATCTTGATTTCGAGATTCAAATCTCGAGATCAAGATGTCGAGATGCAGATCTCGAAATCTTGATTTCGAGAAGATGAAACGACGATTTCGAAGAGATTAACCACCTGCAAAAACAAAGATATGATATACGAAATCGATTACAAGCGAGATTACGACATTAAAAACTTAAATTGATTTCGATTTTTGAGAAATTTCAAGGGTTTGTTTTTGCGAAATCAAGCGTTTGTTTCTTGAAGACGAACACGAACAGGTTTTCGAGATGATCGTTCGTATTCGAGTTGGGTGAATGCGACTTGAGCATTAACTACCTTCGAAGGATGTCGGGAAGAGAGGATCGAAGAAGAAGAAGAAGGTAGGTTTTTGGGAAGACGAAGGTTTCTGAGAGCTCTGTCTTTGCGAAAAGATTTTGGCCTTTGATTTTGAGAATGGAGAGGAGGGTTTCCGATTGGGGCTTATATACGCGTGAAAAAAAAAATTTGGACCTCCTCCGTAACAATTGAGCCCGAATGATTGGGCTGGCACACAGTGCCCTTTTAAAAGATTTTCGAGGCCCAAGCCAGTAAAAATAGAGAGCTCCCCCTCAATCAGTGAAAATTTTCTCCCCCCCAAAAAATGCAATAAACAATGTGTACAAATGCAACGCACACACACTATTTTTGTTCTTTTTTTTTTATTTTTCACCCACTCAACACATGCAACACACGCACACTATTTTTTTGTTATTTTTTTTTTATTTTCTCCCCCTCAACACATGCAACGCACGCACACTATTTTTGTTATTTTTATGGTTTTCTCCCCCTCAACACATGCAACGCACACACACTATTTACAGATCACACACATACACTATTTACAAGTCCCACACACACACACACTTTTCAGGCCAGTGGAGACAAAAATTAAACAGGCTCGAGGTTCAATATGCCCAACTTGGAGACCAGGAACTGGAATCTTTTTTCATCCAATGCCTTAGTGAACAATTCAGCCAGTTGAAGCTCTGAGCTTACAAAGTACATATCTATGTCTCCTTTCTCCACGTGATCCTTGATGAAATGATAGCGCAGATCAATGTGTTTGGTGCGGGAGTGGTGAACCGGATTGCTTGTGATGGCGATGGCGCTTTGAGAGTCACTGTAGATCGGGATGTGGCAGAATGTGTAACCGTAGTCCTGTAGCTGAGTCTTCATCCATAATATTTGTGAACAACAACTAGCAGCCGCGACGTATTCGGCCTCAGCTGTAGATGTTGACACACAGTTCTGCTTTTTGGAAGACCAGTAGACTAGCTTCTCGCATAAGAATTGGACGGCTCCCGATGTACTTTTGCGGTCCATCCGGCAACCAGCAAAGTCAGCATCCGAGTATCCGACTATATCGAAGCCTGAATGCTTGGGATACCAAAGGCCTAGATTCACTGTGCCTTTGAGGTATCATAAAATTCGTCGTACATCTGTCAGATGAGATTCCTTCGGATTTGCTTGAAAGCGAGCACATAAGCATGTGGAGAAGACAATGTCAGGCCTGCTTGACGTGAGATATAGCAAAGATCCAATGATGGCCCTGTAATTCGTAGCATCAACTGGCTTCCCGGAGGGGTCTGAGTCCAGTTTGTTGTTTGGGGACATGGGGGTCGTCATGGAAGATTTGCCTTCTATGTTGAATCTCTTTAGCATATCCAGAATGTATTTGGACTGATTGATGAAAATGTCATCAGAGAGTTGTCTTACTTGCAGGCCTAAGAAGAAGTTAAGTTCGCCCATCATGCTCATCTCGAACTTTGTTTTCATCAGTTTCTCAAAGTGTTGGCACAGGTGCGGATTTGAAGAGGCAAAGATGATGTCATCAACATAGATCTGAATCAGGATGATGTCAGACTTCGGTCGCTTGATAAACAAAGTAGTATCGATCTTTCCTTTTGAGAAACCTGAATCGATCAAAAATTCGGTCAAGGCATCGTACCAAGCTCTGGGTGCCTGTTTCAACCCATAGAGAGCTTTCTTGAGCTTGTATACATGGTCTGGGAATTTTGGATCTACAAATCCTTCTAGTTGAGCGACATAGACTTCTTCTTCTAAAGTCCCATTTAGAAAAGCTGTTTTCACGTCCATCTGAAAGACGGGGAAGTTTTTGTGCGCCGCGTATGCAAGAAAGAGGCGGATTGCTTCAATTCTAGCTACGGGTGCAAACGTTTCATCGTAGTCTATGCCTTCCTGTTGATTATATCCCTTTGCGACCAGCCTTGCCTTGTTCCTTACGACTGTGCCTTCTTCATCTCTTTTATTTTTGAATACCCACTTCGTGCCAATGATTGTCTTTCTCTGAGGCCTGGGTACTAGTGACCATACATCCAGTCTGTCAAACTGATTGAGTTCATCTTGCATAGCAATCACCCAATCTGGATCAAGTAGCGCATCAGATACTTTTGATGGTTCTGACTGGCTTAGGAAGCATGCGAAGTGGCATTCATTCATCGTTGCGGATCTTGTGCGCACACCTTGACTCGGAACACCTATTATCTGTTCAACGGGATGTGCTCTTGTCCACTTCCTCTCATGAGCTAGAGGAGGTTGAGTAATGATTGGTTGATCCGAATCCTGATAAGAGGTTGAAGGCTCTGGAGCAGCTGTGGTGTGTAATGGAGATGATTCCGGACTCGTAGCAAAGCCGTGATCATCCACACCTCTGGGATTGGTTTGAGGGGTTGAGGGTGTGGATGGTATATCGTCTGGTCCTGTGAGGAGCAGAATCTCTGCTGTTGGAGTTGATGTTGACTCTGGAGTGCATGCAGGAGGTGGAGGTTGTGAGTTCTCGTAGAAGTTTCTGAAGAGAGAGTCGAGAATCACATCGTCGTGTTCGGTGTTTGGTTCAGCTTTATCAGAAGCTACTGGTACAGCAGTTGATGGATCAGTCTGTAGATGTTCGATCGCAAAGTCTGCCATTTCATAGAATGTAACATTTACACTCTCAATGACAGTGCGCTTGTCTCTGAGATAGACTCTGTAAGCTTTGGATTGCAGTGAGTAGCCAATAAACACGCCTTCTCTGGCTTTGGGATCCAGCTTACTTCTCTCTGTCCGATCATTTAGTATGAAGCACTTGCAGCCAAAAACCTTGACGAAAGAGATGTCGGGAGTTTTGTTGAATAAGATTTCATATGGAGTCTTGTCGAAGCGTTTATGGATGGATGTTCTGTTCTGAGTGAAGCACGCAGTATTGATTGCCTCTGCCCACATGAAGTGAGGCAGTCTGGATTGGATTAACATGGTGCGTGCTGCTTCAACAAGGGTTCTGTTCTTTCTCTCAACAACTCCGTTCTGTTGGGGAGTTTTAGCTGCTGCAAATTGCTGAGTGATACCGAGTGATTCATAGAACTCAGTGAGAGTTTGATTTTTGAACTCGGTACCATTGTCAGTTCTAACAATTCGAACACTGTGCTGTAGCAGTTTCTGGATGGTTCTGATAAAGGTCATAATGTTTTCTGCAACCTCGTCTTTTGAACGGAGAAATTTTGTCCATGTGTACCTAGAGAAATCATCAACGATCACCAGAGTGTATTTGCGATCGTTGATGCTTTGGACTCTCATAGGTCCACACAGATCCATGTGAATTAGCTGCAACTGATGTGTAGATGACGGTTCGGTTTTTGACTTGTGGGAGCTTCACGTCATTTTGCCCATTTTGCAGGCACTACAATGATTTTCAGCGGAAGACTTTAGCAGAGGAAGCCCCTTGACAAGTTTCTTGGAGGACAAGGTTGATAGATGTTTGAAGTTCAGATGGGAGAGACGTCTGTGCCATAGGTTGTTCTGTTCAGTTGAAGCTTTGGACAGCAGACAGATGGAAGTGGTGGATTGGACGCTTTTCAGATCAATAGTGTACAGATTTGATGTTCTGTAACACATTAAAAATGTATTACCTGTGTTGTCAAGAACACAGCATTGTTTTGCAAAGAACCTCACTTCCATCCCGCTGTCATAGAATTGTCCAATGCTCAGTAAGTTGTGTTTGAGCCCTTTGACAAATGAAACGTCTTTTATAGTGACACTGGCACAGACGACGTCCCCATACCCAAGAATAGGAGATGAGGCGTCATTCCCGAATCTGACATTGCCTCCGTAGCAATTGGTGTAGTTGCTCAAAAGTGCTTTATTCCGGTCATGTGAGTTGAGCATCCTGAGTCTAAGTGCCACACATGACCGTCCTGCAAAACAATCAAACAGGTTTAGGTACCCAACTTGGAGTGGGTCCTTCCTTATTATCAAGAAACACCTTTCTAAATCTTGCTTTGAGCTGTGATCCAAGGTCAGCATCTCTTTCAACAAAAGATCTATCTTTTGTGGACTCTCCAATAGCCAGATCTACTTTTGCAGTGGGTCTGGTTTTTGGAGCCCACTTAGCAGTTTCCATTTTGGTGGGTCTGATGTTGTGAACCCACCTTTCCATTTTAGTTCTGGTGGGTCTGAATTTGGGGACCCACCTTTCTGGTTCAGTTTTGATGGGTCTTCGATTGGGGACCCACCTTTCTGTTTCAGTTTTGATGGGTCTTCGATTGGGGACCCACCTATCTGTTTCAGGTTGGGTAGGTCTCATCTTGGGGACCCACCTTTTCGTTTCAGTTTTGGTGGGTCTTATCTTGGGGACCCACCTTTCCGTTTTAGGTTTAGGAGGAGAGTAGACAGGTGCTTTGTGATTGAATGGTTGTTTCTTAAGTTTGGTTTTGAAAATCTCCTCTTTAGAAAGCCGATTAAGATGTTTCCTTGAATGAACTCTAAGAGCATATTTCATATCAGGAATACAAAACGTTCCCTTAGATGTTCCTTTCTTGGTTTCTCTTTCTGGTTTGAGCTTTCTAAGAGGCTTTGTTTTAACAACATTCACATCACATTCATAATTATGGGGATCTGGAACAGAATAACCATAAGCAATACTTGTATTATGAAAAGAACGATGTCTAGAGGATGTCTCAGAAATATTCAGCTTGGGACTCAAGACTGAACTACTAGAAGTTTGTTTTGGAGAGACAGAATTACAATTGACTTTAGAGTAAAAAATAGAACTAGATCTAGGACTGACATTATTCTCAAAAACTTTCTTTTTGCCATCTGCGATTTCCTTCCTCTTTTTCCTCCACTCATTCTTCTCTTCTCCTTCCTTCTTCACTTCATTTCCTGTAAACAAAGGAGAAGAGAGATGAGTGGACAAACCTTTTAAAGCATTGTTTTTCTCATGTGAGGTGTGTGAGCTGTCAGGCTTAGTCGTAGAAGGGTCTGTTTTAGCATGATACTGCTCACTCAAATCATTGAACTTTTGAAGAAGTTCCTGCCAGTTGCGCTCAAAACCTTTCTTTTCAGTTTCAAATCTCTCTCTCTCGTTATCAAGAGTTTTCTGTAGGTTTTTGAGCTTTTGAGCCATGGGAAATATACAAGGTTCCTCACCAGTTTTAGCAATACCTACTCTTGGGGGAGGGTCTAGAGGATGTCCTATATGAGGAATATCTTTAGCATAAGGGTCAAGGCATTCACTAAAGCAGGAAGTAGGTTTTACTTGTGAAAGTTGTTTTTCATTTACAGAGGGATAATCACAAGAAATCGCAGATTTTGGATTCTTTCTCTTTTCTTCTTCTGCTTTAGCGTTTTCTTCATCACTTCGAAAATACATTTTCTCGCCAAACCCTAGTCCCATGTAATCTTTGTTATAGATTTGAATACAGTTAACTTTCTTTAGATTACGTGGGTTGGTTATGCCCAGTCCTGTTTTAGCATTGTCAAATCGGTCATCCTTTTGTTTGCTGTTAAGCAGAAAAACTGTTTGTTCTGATTGACCTCTCTTAGCAGCTAGATCCTCTAGTTATTTTACTTTATTTAAAAGTGTTCTTCTCTTGTTATGCAAAAAATCGCATTCAGTCTTTGCTGTGCTTTTTTCCCGTTCACTATCCTCAAATTTCCTAGTTAATTCAGCTATCTTAAGTTCAAAGCTTTCAAAATATGAGGACACCTTTTTGACCTGATCTTTTGCAATTTCAAGTTGAACACTTAAGGAAGACTTTTGGTCTAGATTCTGTTTCAGTACCCTGTGATTATTGTCTAGTCTCTCCTTTAGTTCTTTGATTAGATTGTCCTTCTCAAGTAAGGACTGCATTTGGTTATTTAAAGGAGTATGTGAGGTACTTACAGAGCTTGTTGAGCATTCGCTTTCGGGGATCGCAGCATCACCCTTTCTTTCATCTTCCTCCACTCGTGCCATAAGGGCATAGTTTTCTTCCTCCTCTTCCTCCTGAGAAGAATCTTCTGCCCAGTTCTCATTCTCAGCAATCATTGCAGAAGTTTCTTCTTCTTTCTGCACCATCAGCATTTTCTGCTTATTCCACAACATCTTCTGCTTGTAGAAATTAGCATCTTTCTTCTTTGGGAGGCGGCAGTCTTTGATGACATGTCCAGCCTTACCACAGTTGTAGCATTTGGGGGCATCTTCAGCTGATGGCGCCTTTCTGGAAGATCCTTGATCATGGTTCTTCTGCTTGTAGTTTGAGGAGGAGGTTCTCAGCTTAATGGAGGAGCTGTTCTTCTTAACAAATCTTTTGGCAAGCAGTGCCATCTTCTTCTGTAAGTCTGCTAGCTCAGCCTCTAGATCAGATTTGTCATCATCACTCTCGTCATCATCTGATTCAACCACCACCTTCTTCTTTTTCTTCTTTAGTGAAGTGGTTGTCCTTCTTGGCTGAGCCTCCATTACAAGAGCTAAGGGGTTTGTGGTGTGATGATCCTCGGCACACGCAACCTCGTTGACAAATTGCTTAAGATGTTCATAGAGTGTGCAGAGATCAATTTCGTCCAAATCAATCCGAGATCTGACATCCTTCACTGTCTTTTCCCATGCAGGATGCAGACTGGATAGAAATCTAATATTCAGTTCCATGTTCGACCTGAATACTTTGATTTTCCTAAGTTCATTGACCAGTTGAACAAGTCTGTTGTAAGTCTCATTCAATGGTTCTCCTGGACCTGCTTTGAAGGAGTCATAAGCAATAATAATCGTAGTCTTCTTGGTTTTAAGGCTGATGCTTGTGCCTTGGAGCAGCTTCTCTATCTCATCCCACATTTCCTTAGCTGTTTGCATGCTGTCTATGAGAACGTATACTTCATTGGGGATTGCTTGAAGAAGATATGTTTTGGCCATGAGATCACCACGAAGCCTGAGCCTGTCAGCTTCTGTGTATTCAGATGGCACTTTCCTCCTTATTTCTGGAAAAATAGGAGGATTATTTTCTGGATCACCACCAACTGAAATCAAGAGTTCAGCTGGTCCTTCAAGCAACGATTCAAGCATCGCAGCGGAGTTCTCTTTGTGCTCAAGGAAAATAAGGAATCTGTTCCTCCACATTTGGTATTCTCCCTTCCTGAGACTAGGAGGGGTACTGCTGTTCCCTTGCGCATTGAATTCTGAGGCCATTGCTGTACTAAACTGACCGTTCGAGAAAATTGATCAAAAGATTTTCAGAGGCAGAAAGTCGAAAAATCAGATGTCGAGTTCTGAATATCGAAATCTTAGATTTCGATAAAGGAGGCCCGGTATCGAGATTTGAGCTCGAGATTAAAGATCTCGAGATTAAGGATCTAGAGATTTCAAATTTCGAGAAGTTGATCTCGAGATTTGAAATGTCGAGAAGTTAAAACTCGAAATCTAATTTCGAGATGTCAAATGTCGAGACCAGATGTCGAGACATTGTTTTCGAAATCTTGATCTCGAAATCCTAGATGTCGAAATCCTCAATGTCGAAATCCTGCAACCTGTAAAAATCAGATAAGCAAAATCTGAAGGTAGTTTCCTGTAGAGTAGAATGTCGAGATCCTCGGGTAAAGTTTTCAGCTCAAAAAACGTAGCAGAACCTGTGAAAAATCAAGATGTCGACAAGCCCTACTCGAGATATCTCGAAAACAGAATATGCGTAAAACAAAATCTGAAGTATACCCCTTGATCGCTTTGAAAAGACGATTCTAAGGGTGTAACTTTTACAATTTTTGAACAAGAAACAAAATTACAGAGTGAAATATCGACAGTAAGAACAACGTAAAGAAAAACAGAGTCTTCTGCAGGCGTTCTTCTGATCGGCTCTCGATCGGCTCTGATACCAATTGCTAGTCCATGTTTCTGTAACAGCAATGAATAACGATCTAACAACGAAGATTAAACGTAAGGATGAACACAGAATGAATCAAGTAAAACCCTCTTTGATAGACCGTGAACTCGTACAACACAAATATATGCGCGTAAGGCTATGAAGAATAAGTACGACGTTAACCTAATCCTAAACCCTCGGCTCCCTTTTTATAGGCGAGGTTTAGGTTAGGCGTACAAGGCTTTTAGCCTGTTTATATGGGCCTAACACTTGGCCCGATTGCTATCTAATTCATGCACTAATTAAATACAAGAATTAAATATAAAGCTAATCTATGACAAACTTGATTCACAATTAAATATCTCCAACAGAACATTTTCATATAATTTTTACAAAAAATATAGTTGGTAAAAATCTTGAAAATAACAAAGTTTTTGGGACGAAACAGTATTATAAAGAAAATATTTTCAACTCTAGATGGAACATCTTTAGAAGGTTAAATGGCCAAATAGGCCCTTGTACAGGTCATATAAGCTCAATTCAGTCCTTGAACTAAAAAATGTCCAATTTGCACCTCGAATCGGAGAAAAATGGTTCAAATTTCATTTTTATGGGTAACCAACCGGTCACCCACCACATCACCAGCTTGAATGTCACATGTTCATCTAAAGTTGAAACTAAAAACTCCGATTAGCCCCTACACCTGTCAGTCTGTCACAGTTGATCAAATCACCCCTTAAACTATTAAAAAGTGTCAAAATTGTAATAATTCAAAAATAAAAAATAGAAACAATAAAGAAATTAAATATATATAAATATAAAATAAAAATGTAAATATGAAACTTAAGTTTAATTTTAGACTTTATATTGATACTTTATATCTGTGTTTTTACATCAATATTGTATTTAAGATTTCATTAATATTTTAATATTTTCTTTTATGTTATTATATTTTTATCATTTCGTTGGTTTTGAATTAAAACGTATGAAATATAAAATATGAATTTATAGCACTTCAAAAAATTGTAGAATAAAAAATGTAAAAGTTCAATCCGGAAATATCTTTAATAACTTAAAGTATAAATATGATTTTTTATCTATCTAATACAAAATAAAAAAATTGGAAAAGATTTAAAAATCTAGTGAAATATAAAATATAAATGTAAGGACAAAACTGAAACTCTAAAGAAAAAATTCCTAAGTAGGAATAAAACATAGCAACTATTCTCAAATAAGAATGTCATTATTTTCATATTAATAAAATATAATAACATAAAATAAAACATTAAAATTAAAAATGAAATCTTAAATAAAATATTGATGTAAAAACATAGATATAAAGTATGCATATTAAGTCTAAATAAAATTAAACTTCGAGGACCTGTGTCAGTTTCGGAAAGAGAGAATTTCCTAGATAGGAGTAAAAAAGTTTTAGAATTCCAAAATAGGAATATCATTTTTTTATTCCTTAAATAAGAGTAAATTTCTGCCAAGTTTGACATTACTAGGCTTTAAAACATGACATTTTTTTCAAACTTGGCAGATTACTTTTATTCAAAGAATAAAAAGCATGTTACTCCTATTTTAGAATTTCAAAACGTTTTGTACCTATTTAGAGCAATTTCTATTTTGGAAAAGTAGGAATCATAGTATCCATGAATACCTTACGATTTGGTATTTGGATCTCAAGAATCTGCCACAGGCGTTAACTATATTGTCCCAAATTACATGGTTTGACAACTTTATGATAACAAAACATTAACAGAACTGAGGTCATTCGTCTTATTCAAAGGGAACTCTACTTAGCCCCGGTTGTTAGGCCCGTTAAAAACTATCCCCCTTCGTTATATTACGTAATATTCACCTGCACATTTCTCTTCCTCTGAGGGATAGGTATACTATCTTCCACACTTGAATTAAGCCTCAATTGGGTTTTATTAAAGTTAATATTGTTACTAGAATTCTCCACAGTAGTATTATGAGATCGGGTTTTATTGCCAGAGGTTCCAATGGTTACTATAAAGGGCACACTAGTTATCTTGGTTCCACTAGAGACCTGACCGTCCCCTTTATGATATCATTATTTGTGGTAGACCTTTTATCGTTTAACTTCTCGTAACTAACTTTATCATTGAACTGGATAATTCGTAGGCATGTGCTGCTATTCGAGGAGAAATATTGCACCATTGGACCCATGGGCGGAGCTAGGGGTGGGCCAACCTAGGCCATGACTCACCCCAAATTTGAAAAATGGCTAAATTTTTAAGGTAAAAAATTTCGTGTAAATTTATTTCTAAAAATATTCTTTGTACAGACTCAGTCCGACCCAGTGTCCTAGCTCCGCCCCTGATTGGACCCGCTACAAAAGTTGCACGCGTGTGAGAAGCCGATACCACACCAATCGTTTTGCTTTTAGATCTATTAATGCTGGAGCTAATCGGACGGTTGATTATATTGCTTTTAATAAAGTTAGAATTAGTCGATACTAAATGCATTGTAATCAATTTGTCGGGACCCTTAAATATGATGTCATCAGTTACCCTTACTTCTAAATTTTTACCGGTGCTGGTAAAAAACTTAGTTGAGGATAAAAAAATGCTTCGATAATTGTATACTATCTATGTTTAAAAAAATTACACCTTTAAGCTTTTCACCAACTATATATTTTTATTGGATATTATTTATAATATAGAAATGATACCAAAACATTCTTTTTTAAAAAAGTACTTCCATTAAAGTATAAATTTTATATCTTCCATAAAATTATACCAATCAAAATCATGGTCTAAATTTTATGAGATGACAATTTTTTTGGGACAAATGTAGTATTAATTAGGGTATCTCTAACAATTACTACATCTATCCCACTAACATTGGTGTCGATCAAATCTCCGAAACGGAGAAGAAAAACCGCGACTCGTGTGCACGGGCGACCTGCGGACACGAATGTCGTCCGAAAATCTATCATTCAAAGATACGGTCTAATTTTTTTTCTTCCCATAACGTTTATTTTTCCCAGGACCAGAGGTGCTCGGACAGAACTGCTCGAACTCTGGTGGCTTCGTACCAGAGACGCTCCAACTCTGGTGGGGGTGCTCTGCTTATCCTGGGAAACGGTCATTGCAATCCTAAAACGTATTTTCATTGGTTGTTGTACTGCGTTAAACAATCTAAAAACGTAGTTTGTCACTTCGGTGAACGAACTTATTTTTTGTGTTTTCGGAAAACGTTGAAAACGTTAAAATGGCTTCGCAAGAAATTGGAAATGTTGGTGGGCAGAACGTGCCTAACGATAATCAATCTGAAATTGGAGCTCCGGTGAACAATGGTTCACAACGCGGAGCATCTACTTTGGGCAACCAAGGGGCAATCCCTATGGTTACCGTGCTGAGCAACTCTGTGGAGAAACCCGAAAAATTTAACGGGTTAAACTTCAAGAGGTGGCACCAAAAGATGCTATTTTACCTCACTACTCTCGGTCTTGCTAGGTTCTTGACCGAAGATGCGCCCGTACCAACCGGGGGTGAGGTCGATGCGCAATCTTTCAACGCGGTTGAAGCTTGGAAGCATTCTAACTTCCTTTTCCGAAACTACGTGTTGAGCGGGCTGCATGATGCTTTGTACGACGTGTATAGCAAATTAGCTACGGCTAAGGAGCTATGGAATGCTTTGGACCACAAATATAAAAGCGAGGATGCCGGCGCAAAGAAATTTGTTGTTGGTCGATTCCTTGATTTTAAAATGGTGGATTCGAAGACGGTCTTGAGTAAAGTTGAGGAAATGCAAATGATCTTCAATGAAATTCGAGATGAAGGAATAACAATTAGTGAGTCTTTCCAAGTGGCGTCAATTATCCATTTATTGCCGCCGACTTGGAAGGATTTCAAGAACTACCTTAAGCATAAGCGAAAGGAAATGAACTTGGAGCAATCGATCTTCCGTCTGCGGTTTTAAGAGGATGAACTTGGAGCATGCAAAAGGCTCCAAAAATAAAAATAATGGGAAGAGCAAGCTCGGTCCCAAGGGAGGCATTTCCAAGACAAATTTTAATGGAAAATGCTTCAATTGCAACAAGAATGGACACAAGTCCTCGGATTGTAAGGCACCAAGAAAGAAGAAAGATTCTCAAGTCAACTTGGTGCAAGGTGGGCAAAAGGATGGCGACATAATCCTTGCGGCCGTGGTGACTGAGGTCAACCTCGTTGGATCCAATTCCAAGGAGTGGTTCGTGGACACCGGTGCAACCCGGCACATTTGCTCAAACCGGGAGTTATTCACTACTTTTGAGTCATCAAATGGTGAGAAGGTGTGGATGGGAAACTCGGCTCATTCCGCGATTAAAGGCGTGGGCAAAGTGGTCCTGAAGATGACTTCGGGCAAGGAGCTGACTCTCAACCAAGTGTTGTTCGTTCCGGAGATACGCAAAAACCTGATTTCTGGTTCGTTGTTGAACAAGCATGGATTTCGCATGGTCTTTGAGTCGGACAAACTTGTTTTGTCTAAGTCGGGAATGTATATGGGCAAAGGGTATGCATGTGATGGGTTGTTTAAGCTCAATGTAATGACTATTAATAATAATAATAATAAAATCCCTTCTGCTTACTTGCTTGAGTCTTCCAATATGTGGCATGGTAGACTAGGACATGTTAATTTTTATTCTATACGTAGATTAATTAACATGGAGCACATTCCTAAATTCACAGAGGAGATTGTGAGGTTACACGGAGTTCCAATATCCATCGTCTCGGATAGGGACCCAAGATTCACACCTAGGTTTTGGCCAAAGTTCCAAGCATCATTGGGGACTAAACTGAAGTTTAGCACGGCGTTTCACCCTCAGACGGATGGACAATCCGAGCGGGTGATACAGATTTTGGAAGACATGCTTAGGGCGTGTGCTTTGGAGTTCCAGGGGAGTTGGGACAAACATTTGGCACTAGTGGAGTTTGCCTATAACAACAGTTATTAGGCGAGTATTGGCATGCCTCCATACGAGACATTGTATGGGAGGAAATGCAAGACGCCGTTGTGTTGGGACGAGGTTGGCAAGGCCAAGCTCGGAGGTATAGAACTTGTGAAGATCACCGAGGCTAAGGTGAAGGTTATTCGAGATAGACTTAAGGCTGCCCAAGATCGGCAGAAGAGCTATGCCGATAAACGACGTAGACCGTTAGAATTTGCAGTTGGTGATGAGGTGTTTCTAAGGATTTCTCCTTGGAAAGGTATCATCTGCATCATATCGAGGGGTAAGCTTAACCCCCGATACATTGGTTCGTTTGAAATCCTTGAAAGGATTGGGGCCGTGGCTTACCATCTCAAGTTATCACCTGAACTTGAGAAGATTCATGATGTGTTCCATGTATCGATGCTCAAGAAGTATGTACGAGATCCGTCACATATTTTTGAGAGACCACCGGTAGAGATTCGAGAGGACCTACAATATGCAGTGGAACCGGTGAAGATAGTGGGCCAACAGGTAAAGAGGATTAGGAACAAGGAGATTCCTATGATGAAGGTGCTTTGGAGGAGTGATCGAGTCGAAGAAGAAACCTGGGAGACTGAGGTCTCAATGAGGGAGCAATACCCGTTTCTTTTCGATTAGACACGGGATTTCAGGGACGAAATCCCAAATAACGGGGGTGAACTTGTAACACCGTCCCCAAGTATATTTACTTTTAGTAAATCATGTAATAAACCTTGAATAATGATTCGTGAATTTACGAGGTTGTAAATTTTTGTTATTACGTTCGCGTGAATAGTCAATTGCACGTGGGGCCCACATCGGGAGCGAGGACCACCCGATAAACCCGAGACCACATATTATATTCATCTTGGTCTAGATAATATGTATATGGTGGTAGATATTTTAGTTAGGCCATAGGAAGGGCATAGGGTTATACCCGTCGGTCAAACGAGGCCCAATTACCGGTATCGGTAATTTATCAGATAACAGCCCGGAACGGATTTCAGAGACGTCTAAATTAAAGTTGGGGAATGAATACTCATTCCAAGAGTCCATAATGATGGGGAACACATAGTACATTTTATTTGACCCGATAAAATAAAATATATTTAAAACAGTCCGAAAAATACAACTTTCGGGGCCGAATATACATTTCGGGACAAGTTGGGATGACCTCCCACATGAGTGGGGCCCACCCCACGTTTTTGGGTCTCAATTGAGACTTGAGTGGCCGCACAACATGTGAGGATTGAGCTAAGTTGATTGGAATGGGATCATTTGAGGTGTGGACCTCACCCCCACACATTATTGTCCACTAAGACAAAAAAGGACACTTCCTACCTCCTTCCTCATCATTGTGCTCGACCAACCCCCTCCAAGAAGAAGGAAATTTAGCTCCTAAACCACTATCCATTGCTGCAACTCAAGCTCAAGCCATACAGGTCCAAGGAGGAAGATTTGAGAAGGAAAAATCTAGGAAAAGTGTGAATAATAAAGGTAATGACCTTACAATAACTATTTCTTTATTTTCTTCTACCATATGAGGTATATATCATGTGAAGGACCCTTAGTATGGTTCCACATGTTATAAGTATGGATTTATGGGTTGGAAGATGGTTCTATGTCCAAGAACGGACTTAGGAGCCAAAATTACCGGTTCGCCGGAAAATAACCTTTTAAAGGTTATTTGTATTGATATAGGTTTTATGATGATAAAACCTTGTTAGGAACTTGACTAAAGGGTTTCTAGAGTTCGCCGGAGTTTTTCCGGAGTTCACCGTAGTTTCACCGGAGTTTCGCCGGAGTCCAACTAAGAAGAGTAGAACTTCTAAAAGCCCATTTGAGGTGAGTGGACGGCTTAATATCTTATAACTTTTGGGTTAATGATGAGATTACCTAAATAAATGTTATATGTATTCATAATGATGTTTAAAGGATGTTTAAACATGTGATTAGCCAAAATGATTAGGCTTGTATGAAATGAATTATTTGAATATACATGGAGTATGATGTGAGAATTTCTATGAAATTACATGCTATGTATTAAAGGGTAAAGGAAGCCTAGAATGAATATTATTGACTTAATATACATGATGATTGAGTTGATATGTACAAGGTTTGAAATGACGGTCAACGAAAACGTTGACCGACGGATAATGGATTAATTAATACCGGTTGGTATTAGTTAATTACAAACTTATATAAACGCATGGTTTGCATGAGTTGAGATACATAAGCTTTATGGATTGATTTAGCTATGAATGAATAAATATGATATAGACTCTATCTAGGTTGATAGGAGCTTGATCATAGGATTATATATTGGTGGAGGACCCTAGGACTTAAAGTCCTTAACACTCAAATTATATATTGGTGGAGGACCCTAGGACTTAAAGTCTTTAACACTCAAATTATATATTGGTGGAGGACCCTAGAACTTAAAGTTCTTAACACTCGGATTATATATTGGTGGAGGACCCTAGGACTTAAAGTCCTTAACACTCAAATTATATATTGGTGGAGGACCCTAGAACTTAACGTTCTTAACACTCGGATTATATATTGGTGGAGACCCTAGGACTAAAAGTCCTTAACACTCAAATATAAACTGGTGGAGTACCCAAGGATTTTGATCCTCAAAACTCATAGATTATGATATTGAAATATGGACAAGGAGGAGTCTTATACACTCATAGGTATATGGGTGGGTTGGGGTTTTGAGTCAAGAATATTGGCTATTACTATTTCCCCAAATAAAACGGTGATCTACGGATCAGGTATTTTCCAAATGTATATATATACTATTAAGTATTTCTTAACTTGGGGGAAAGGACTATTTATATAAGTATCACCCTACGTTTGGGTCTTATACTTGAAACACTAGTTGTTCTATATTTAGCCTGCTACTCGCTCGGTACTTGTACTGACCCCTTCGGGGGACCCCACCATTTTCAGGTTGAGGCTAGAGCTTGCTACCTGCACCTTTCTACGGGTGACATCAAATCAAGGAAGACGTGGTTCATGCTTCCTCGTTTTCTTTCAAATTACCAAACATTGCTCATGGATACTTTTATTTATTATAAACTACTTTTGGGTTTGCATGCCCATGTTATTGGCCGAATGTGGCCTATGAAGTACCGCTGAATATTTCCGCTATTCAATGGTTTAATTGTGATGTTTGTTATGTATGTTTACTACTGAGCATGGATGGATTGTTTTCTCGAACGCCTTGTATGATTAAGTGAGGTTGACCTGCGGGTGACGTCACTTGATTATACGGCGGTTGTACACGCGCTTAGATTGCGGTCTGGGGCGTGACAATTAAGTGGTCTCAGAGCCATCTCAGTTCTAAACTATGTAATCAACCTCTCACGAGAGATTTGCAAAAAGGAATTTTTACCTAAATCCATGAGCATTATATTTTGACGTTCATAGAACTATTGTTACCTAGGTTGCAAGGTCTCTAATTGTTAAGATGGTACCCTTAACAATTGGTATGGCGGTGACTTGGGCCAATACGTGTCTATAACGTTCTTCCGTCAATTGACATTGATAGGAGTCTAACGACTCATCCAAATCTTATTTCAGAAATGGAGGGTAGGCGAATGGCAACGAGGAACAATCCGAGGGGGCAGGCACCGGTAACATCCATGAGGGGTAGCTGGGCTGCATCTCGGGGGAGAAGAGGAGGCTGAGTAGGTCGTGGGGGCCACCGGGCCCAAACAGTGAGCGACGGCCACATAAGCTCGGTGTTTGAAACTAACACTGAGGACTATGACTCGACTTTTGTTCCCGGCACGGAGCATGAGGAGACCCCGTATGACGGGGGTGACTTCCACACTGATGAGGAAGACAATGATGAGAGTGATGCCCGATTCGCTCAAATGGGCAAATTGCTTGAGTGGTATCAAAAAGAGAAACTAAGGAGAGACCTTAGGCGCCAAGCAAGGCACGACTCTCGTGGTGGTTCGGTTCAAGCAAGCCGGGGAGCTTCAAGGGCCACTTCAGCGGCGTCACAAGGTGGGCGTGAAGGAGGGTTTTGTGTGAGAATCTCCAAGTACCTCAAGGAGGCTAGGGCCTTGGGGTGTAAATCCTTCGACGGCACCGGTGACATTACCGTTGCCGCCGATTAGATCAAGAAAGTGAAGGATGCATCAAGGGATATGCAGGTCACACCCGACGTGAAGTTGACTGTTGCTTCACGTTTGCTTGAAGGAATCGCTTCTACATGGTGGGAGAGTGTAGAAGGAAAGTACCGGGGGGCATCACATGGGCGAACTTCGAGCAGGAGTTATACGCCCAATACTACTCCGATTACGAGGTTAATGTCAAGCGTAGGGAGTACACCAACCTTAAACAGAAGGATGGTGGTTCTGTCAAGCAATTGGAGCAAGATTTTAGAACCTTGGCTAGGTTCTTACCGGAATACGCGGTCGATGAGGACCGCACGTCAGAACACTTTTGGGACGCCTTACTCCTGGACATCCGTGACCGAGCTACGTACTCTCGTCATATGGTGTTTAGCGAGGTGGTGGAACAGGGCCTACTTGGGGAGGCTCAGTGGAATGAAAGGAAAGAAAGAGACGCCGAAGAGGCGAAAAAGAGAAAGTGGCATAGTTCGGGGCTGCCCGAGCAATCACGAAAGAATAACCACGGTGTAGGTAGTGGTTCGTTCAAGACGCCGGCACCACCGGCAAAGAAGAACAGGGATTCTCGGTAGCACTAATCCTCCTCTCGAAATACGGGACCTCCTAGGTGTGCCAACAGTTCGAAGAATCACTTCGGGAAGTGCCACGCACCCCCGAGGTGTTATCAATGTGGGAACACAGGCCACATGAAGGCTAATTGCCCACAATTGGGGGGAGGAGGAGCTCCCGGGTCCGGAGGAGGTGCTTTGACGAGTAGAAACCGTACATGGCCGTCAAACAGCGGCACGGGAAGAGGTGGTGCATCAACGAGCCATGCCGCGTCCGTTAACCAAGTCGGGGCCCAAGCAAGGGTCTACGTGATGACCGAGGCCGATGCTCGGGCCAACCCCGACTCCGTTGCAGGTAACCCTTGCTAATGCTTGATAAAATATGTGTATTAATGTGTTAGAAGTGATAGCGGGGTTGTACGGGCCGGCCGGTGACTTTGCCGGTCGGTTTCTAAGTAAAAGGAGCAAGAAAAAGGGGAGGGGCTGCCCAGGGCCCAACCGGCGCTGTTCCCCGGCCAACCGGCGCCGTTCCCCGGCCAACCGGCACCGGTCGTAGCGTCCAAAACGCTATTGGCACCCATGCACGCGTGCGTCCCCCGTTTTTGGGCCAACCGGCGCCGTTCGTTGCGTTAAAATACTCTGTTATCCTACTGCCACCCACGCACGCGTGCGTACCCCATTTCCGACAAAAAAACGGCCCAACTGGCGCCGATTAGGCCCAGAACCGGCGCCGGTCTAGTACAACTTTAAAAAAAAATTATTAGCTCGTTTTTTATTCGGTACTTCGGGTAGGGTGTCTTACATCATTTGTAAATGTAGGAACACTCTTGATCAATGGAAGAAACGCAAGAATTCTCATTGATACTGGGGCGCAACGTTCTTTTGTGAGCGAAGCGTTTGCCGAAGGTCTTGACGTGCCATTGACGCCGATGACTCAGACCTTGTTAGTCTCCACACCGTTAGGATATGATGTGGAGAGGGAACACTATTATGAATCGTGTGAGGTAGAAGTGACGGGTCAACCTTTGACTTGTGATTTCGTACCTCTAAGTATGTTGGAGTTTGATGCGATCCTAGGGATGGATTGGCTCGAAAAGCATCATGCTAGAGTTGATTGCTACACCAAGGTCTTAGACCTTGAGGATGATGAGGGAAACACCATACGTTCCGAGGGAGATCGAGGGAGATCTCAAAGTTGTATCATATCCGTGATGAGAGCACGGAAGATGATGAAGAAAGGTTGCCACGCGTACCTTGCTTACGTGGTAGATGGGACCAAGAAGGAGGTCGACATCAACGATGTACGTGTTGTGTGTAAGTACCCGGATGTCTTCCCCAAAGACTTATCTTGGCTTCCACCCGATAGAGAGATCGAGTTCGTGATTGAAGTTGAGCCGGGAACTAAACCCATTTTGATTCCTCCTTATCGAATGGCACCGGTGGAACTTCAAGAGTTGAAAATCCAATTACAGGAGTTATTGGATAACGGGTTCATTAGACCTAGTCATTCACCGTGGGGAGCACCGGTACTCTTCGTGAAGAAGAAAGATGGTTCACTAAGAATGTGTATTGACTACCGACAGTCGAACAAGGTCACAATCAAGAATAGGTATCCCTTACCGAGGATTGATGACTTGTTTGATCAACTTTGGGGGGCGATAGTGTTCTCAAAGATTGATTTGAGGTCGGGCTACCATCAATTGAAGATAAAGAAGAGTGACATACCGAAGAGTGCATTTCGCACCAGATATGGTCACTACGAATTCCTTGTGATGTCGTTTGGTTTAACCAATGCACCAGCGGCATTCATGGATTTGATGAACCGTGTGTTTAGTGAGTACTTAGATCAGTTTGTGATTGTATTCATTGATGACATCTTGATATATTCGAAGAACGAAGAAGAGCATGAGCATCACCTGAGACTGGTGCTTGAAAGGCTAAGAGAAAAACAACTCTTTGCCAAGTTCTCTAAATGTGAATTTTGGCTTAAAGAGATTGGCTTTCTCGGTCATGTCATATCTGGATCAGGAGTTGCGGTGGACAATGCAAAGATAGAAGCCATTATGAATTGGGAACAACCCAAGAATGTGAAGGAGATACGTAGTTTCCTTGGCTTAGTGGGTTACTACCGTAAATTTGTTGAGAAATTCTCCGTGTTGGCGTCACCACTAACGAAGCTCACGAAGAAGGGGGCTAATTTCGTATGGGACGACAAATGTGAGAAAGGGTTTCTTGAGCTAAAGAAACGACTTACCGATGCACCAGTTCTTGCCCTACCAATACAAGGTATTGGGTATGATATTTATAGTGATGTTAGCATCCAAGGGCTTGGATGTGTACTAATGCAGAAGGGTAAGGTGATTGCCTATGCTTCTAGGCAATTGAGAAAACACGAGGTGAACTACCCTACCCATGACCTAGAGTTGGGAGCGGTAGTGTTTGCACTAAAGATTTGGAGGCATTATCTCTACGGGGAGACATGTCACATCTACACCGATCATAAGAGCTTGAAGTATGTATTCACTCAGAAAGAGTTGAATATGAGGCAAAAGAGATGGATGGAGTTGATCAAGGACTATGACTTGATCATCGACTATCATCCCGGTAAGGCCAACGTTGTGGTCGATGCACTGAGCAGGAAGAGTACGTCGGGGATGTTACTCACATGCCTACAAGCGTTACGGGCACACATGGAGGTGTCCTCGAACGGGGCACTCATAGCGAGATTTGAGGTTAGACCTAAGTTGCCGAGTGAGATCAGTAGAGGTCAAGACATTGATGAGGAATGTTAGAAGGTCCGCGAACGGATCCTTGCAGGACCCGTTGAGGATTTTCGGGTACGTGATGATGACCTTTTATTGTTCAAAGATCACGTATGCGTACCACATAATGAAGAACTCCGGAAATCCATACTCAAGGAAGCCCATTCTTCAGCCTATGCTATGCATCCAGGAGGTACAAAGATGTACCGAGACCTGAAGGAAAGTTATTGGTGGTCTGGTATGAAGAGAGACATCACGGAGTATGTGAGCCGATGCCTTACTTGTCAACAAGTTAAGGCGGAGCATCAGCACCCGGCGGGACTTTTGCAGCCACTTACCATTCCAAAATGGAAGTGGGAACATGTCACCATGGACTTTGTGGTAGGGTTACCACGGACGGTGAACAATTACGATGCAGTGTGGGTGGTGGTTGATAGGCTTACCAAAAGTGCACACTTCTTACCTATCAACATCACTTATCCTCTTGAATGTTTGGCCAAGTTATACACGGAGGAGATTGTGAGGTTACATGGAGTTCCAATATCCATCGTCTCAGATAGGGACCCAAGATTCACATCTAGGTTGTGACCAAAGTTCCAAGCATCATTGGGGACTAAACTGAAGTTTAGCACGGCGTTTCACCCTTAGACGGATGGACAATCTGAGCGGGTGATACAGATTTTGGAAGACATGCTTAGGGCGTGTGCTTTGGAGTTCCAGGGGAGTTGGGACAAACATTTGGAACTAGTGGAGTTTGCCTATAACAACAGTTATCAGGCGAGTATTGGCATGCCTCCATACGAGGCATTGTATGGGAGGAAATGCAGGACGCAGTTGTGTTGGGACAAGGTTGGCGAGGCCAAGCTCGAAGGTATAGACCTTGTCAAGATCATCAAGGCTAAGGTGAAGGTTATTCGAGATAGACTTAAGGCTGCCCAAGATCGGCAGAAGAGCTATGCCGATAAACGATGTAGACCGTTAGAATTTGCAGTTGGTGATGAGGTGTTTCTAAGGATTTTTCCTTGGAAAGGTATCATCCGATTCATATCGAGGGGTAAGCTTAACCCCCGATACATTGGTCCGATTGAAGGATTGGGGCCGTGGCTTACCGTCTCAAGTTATCACCTGAACTTGAGAAGATTCATGATGTGTTCCATGTATCGATGCTCAAGAAGTATGTACGAGATCCGTCACATATTTTTGAGAGACCACCGGTAGAGATTCGAGAGGACCTACAATATGCAGTGGAACCGGTGAAGATAGTGGGCCAGCAGGTCAAGAGGCTTAGGAACAAGGAGATTCCTATGGTGAAGGTGCTTTGGAGGAGTGATCGAGTCGAAGAAGAAACCTGGGAGACTGAGGTCTCAATGAGGGAGCAATACCCGTTTCTTTTCGATTAGACACGAGATTTCGGGGACGAAATCCCAAATAAAGGGGGGGGGGGGTGAACTTGTAACACCGTCCCCAAGTATATTTATATTTACTAAATCATGTAATAAACCTTGAATAAAGATTCATGAATTTACGAGGTTGTAAATTTTTGTTATGACGTTCGCGTGAATAGTCAATTGCACGTGGGGCCCACATCAGGAGCGGGGACCACCCGATAAACCCGGGAACACATATTATATTCATCTTGGTCTAGATAATATGTATATGGTGGCAGATATTTTACTTGGGACATAGAAAGGGCATAGGGTTGACCCGTTGGTCAAACGAGGCCCAATTACCGGTCGGTAATTTATCAGATAACAGCCCGGAACGGATTTTGGAGACGTCTAAATTAAAGTTGGGGAATGAATACTCATTCCAAGAGTCCATAATGATGGGGAACACATAATATATTTTATTTGACCCGATAAAATAAAATATAATTAAAACAGTCCGAAAAATACAACTTTCGAGGCCGAATATACATTTCGGGACAAGTTGGGATGACCTTCCACATGAGTTGGGGCCACCCCACGTTTTTGGATCTCAATTGAGACTTGAGTGGCCGCACAACATGTGAGGATTGAGCTAAGTTGATTGGAATGGGATCATTTGAGGTGTGGACCTCACCCCCACACATTATTGTCAACTAAGACAAAAAAGGACACTTCCTACCTCCTTCCTCATCATTGTGCTCGACCAACCCCCTCCAAGAAGAAGGAAATTGAGCTCTCAAACCACTATCCATTGCTGCAATTCAAGCTCAAGCCATAGAGGTCCAAGGAGAAAGATTTGAGAAGGAAAAATCTAGGAAAAGTGTGAATAATAAAGGCAATGACCTTACAATAACTATTTCTTTATTTTCTTCTACCATATGAGGTATATATCATGTGAAGGACCCTTAGTATGGTTCCACATGTTATAAGTATGGATTTATGGGTTGGAAGATGGTTCTATGTCCAAGAACGGACTTAGGAGCCAAAATTACCGGTTCGCCGGAAAATAACCTTTTAAAGGTTATTTGTATTGATATAGGTTTTATGATGATAAAACCTTGTTAGGAACTTCACTAAAGAGTTTCTAGAGTTCGCCGGAGTTTCGTCGGAGTCTAAATAATAAGAGTAGAACTTCTAAAAGCCCATTTGAGGTGAGTGGACGGCTTAATATCTTATAACTTTTGGGTTAATTATGAGATTACCTAAATAAATGTTATATGTATTCATAATGATGTTTAAAGGATGTTTAAACATGTGATTAGCCAAAATGATTAGGTTTTTATGAAATGAATTATTTTATTTGAATATACATGGAGTATGATGTGAGAATTTCTATGAAATTACATGCTATGTATTAAAGGGTAAAGGAAGCCTAGAATGAATATTATTGACTTAATATACATGATGATTGAGTTGATATGTACAAGGTTTGAAATGACGGTCAACGAAAACGTTGACCGATGGATAATGGATTAATTAATACCGGTTGGTATTAGTTAATTACAAACTTATATAAACGCATGGCTTGCATGAGTTGAGATACATAAGCTTTATGGATTGATTTAGCTATGAATGAATAAATATGATATAGACTCTATCTAGGTTGATAGGAGCTTGATCATAGGATTATATATTGGTGGAGGACCCTAGGACTTAAAGTCCTTAACACTCAAATTATATATTGGTGGAGGACCCTAGGACTTAAAGTCCTTAACACTCAAATTATATATTGGTTCAATAAGATTAGCACAATAAGTAAATCTATTAATTCCTTTGTGAAGATTAACACCCATATATTTAATAGGTAACTGAACTAGCTGCATACCAAGAATCTGCTTAATGGCTCTGAGTCTAGCTCTAGTATATTTACCACAAACAAAAGAGCTTTTATCAACTGGCCAGAAGCACCTTGATAAGAGTTAAGGAATCTTTTAAAATTAACTAGGGATATGGAATCTCCATTTAAAAAAATAAGTAGGTCATCAGCAAAACCTAAATGAGATACAGGAAATCCCACCTTGCCCATCCAGTAGGGTTTAATAAACCCCTCATCCATATATAACAACGTCAACACACAATCAAATACATAGTGGAATATTAATGTTTCATTGGAACCCACATATGGGAAAAACAAGAGCTCGCAGGCTCCCGAACAACGGGTACAGGAAGGGCCCGATGTTGAAAAATCAATTCAGAAAATGTAAGTGTATAATAAGAGAAAGAATCATAAAGCCTTAGTGCAACCTCACCAAAGAAAGTATCGACAGTCACGCAAACAATGAAAACAGACAAATCTCGTCTATTGGGCTTTGGACCCCCAAAATTGGTGGACAAAGTACATGGCTATTGAGCATCAAATAGTGAGGTGCTCGGAAGGGTCAGTACTACCGAAAAAGTACTGGCGAGAGCAGGCTATATGTATAATAACTACCATTTTAAACGCTAGACCCTCAACATAGGGTGATAATATAGTTATGGGAATAACATCTAGCTACCTCATTTCAAAACATATCATATACATATATACTACGTACATATGAGTACTACTCATTTTGGTTTTCAAAACCATCTAGACATAACATACCTACTCATCCCAAAAAGACGGAGGCTGGACGGTGCTCCTGTCAGGAAATTTTGGACAGTAACAACTCTCTCTCTCTCTCTCTCTCTCTCTCTCTCTCTTAATCTCAACCTTTCATTAATTGCAATCATTGGTTATGATTCACATGGCGTCATATTCAAAATTACCCCTAATGGTACCATGGATTCTGACCATGACCCAATTACATAGTCCAGCCCATAACGGGATCAGCACCTAACAGGATTAGTGTAATTAGCGGGATTAGCATATAAATGGGATGAGGCCCTGAACGGGGTTCATATTGAATAAGGTATTGGGCCCGATTAGGGATCAGGACCACGAGAGGAACCCACAGTCAGGCCGGGCTGGATAGCAGACCTCGAGTCTGGGTGGAGTTTTAGTGAGGTTAGGATATTCCTAGGGTTTACATGGCAGGCTATTATTTGAGCATAACTATTTGGCAGCGGGCAGGACTTAGCAGGAAACACATACTTGAAGGAAACAATCATTGCACGATGGCCAAGACGCCACATGAGTTCTATTCGAACTAATGTATAATCAATAGCATTTAATGTAATAGTTTCCTCCTAGAATACTAACTCCTAAAGTCTATAAATACCTCCCTTAAATACCTGGAAAGGGGATCGGTAAATCGTTCTTTCGAACAATAATAATACTGCCTTAGGCTACCATATTTTGATATCTTAGTAGATTTAAACTCCATTATTTGGTGCTCTCGTTGAGATCCAAGTTTATGAAGATGATGGTTGGACCATTAGTCACAATTGTATGGGTAGCAGTCAAGGCAGTGATCGTTCCCACCAGATCGTGGTCAAGGACGGAGATTCGAGATTTCGACAGAGCGATTTCTGAAGACGCGATGATAATGCGACGACCCAAGGCAATGCGGGGAATCATCTTCTTGGCACCGGGGACTCCGGGCGCAAGGCGGTACGACCATCGCAATTCCAGGCGCCAGGTACCGGGCGCAATACCCCCAACGTGGATCCGAAACGAGCCCTAGCAAGGTTTGACGACCTGGCCTCAATCTCTAGGAAGAGGGAGATCGGATCCCAATTCAAGAATGATGACCAAGAAGGAGGTTCAGGGCGACAGGAGCGCCCGCACGTCCACCAAATCTATGACGGACATGTCAGGGGGACGTCGTGGGGGAAAGAAAGGAGTGGAATCGCCAATTATTCGTCGGGAAAATCAATCGTCTTCTTGTTGGCGAAAGACTGAAGCGGGAATCCACCTCGCCTTCACGGACGACGATCTTCCTCCGTGCCCCCACCCCACAAAGATGCTCTGGTGATAAGGATGGGGGTTATGGATGCGATTGTCCACAGAGTTCTCGTGGACAACGAAAGCTCGGTCAACATTCTATACATGGATGCTTTCGTGGAGATCGGGCTCGAGGAAGGAGCACTCAGACCGGTAAGAACCCCCCTCTCTTAGGTTTCACCGGAGACACGATTGAGCCAGAAGGGGTGATCACCCTTAAGATCCATCTTGGGTCAGAGCCATGTGTCCGAAAGATCGAAACGGATTTCGTTGTTGTCCAACTGCCTAGTGTTCACAAGGCCATCCTGGACCGACCTCTACTGGAGGACCTGGGAGCCATTATTTCTCAGGCTCATCTGTGCATGAAGTTCTATATTTCGGCGGGAATAGGAACAGTGAGAGGAGACTAGAAGACGGCCGGAAGCTGTTACGTAAGGGCCTGCAAGGCTCACGGAGGAAATGGTGTAAAAATCCACACTATTGAACAGGACTTATCCAGGTATGAGGAAGGGCAGCTCAGAGCTCATCCCACCTCAGAGCTCGAGGAGGTCGGAGTCGACCCCCCCCGATCGGAGTGCCAGGTTAGGATAGAGGAAGGACTCCGGACCGACCTGAGAGCAAAGATAGTCCAGGTTCTGACATAATTCAAGATGGTTTTCGCTTGGGGGCCTCAAAGATATGCCAGGGCTTAACCCAAGCATAGCGGTTCACAGATTGAACGTGGATCCGAGGGTAGCGCCAATCAAACAAAAGAGAAGGTATTTTTCGTTGGATAGGAAGGAATTTGTTAGGGGGGGGGGTGAATATGCTGTTAGGCATCAAACATATCGGGAGGTGCAATACCAGTAATGGCTCGCCAATGTAGTTTTGGCTCCTAAACCACCTACTTGGAGAATGTGTGTAGACTATATGGACCTGAACAAGGCATGTCCCATGGATCCTTTCGCCTTGCCTAGCATAGATCAGTTGGTGGATCAAACCGCCGGATGCGAGCTCCTTTCCTTTTTGGATGCTTTCCGGGATACCATCAGATCTCTATGCACCCAGATGATGCAGAAAAGACCTCATATATCACTCCGGAAGGAATTTTTTGCTACTTGGGGATGGCTTTCGGATGGAGGAACTCTGGGGCAACTTATACTCAGATGGTAGCCAAGGTTTTCCGAGCGGTGCTAGGGAGAAACATGGAAGCTTATGTTGACGATATGATCGTGAAGAGCCAAAAATCTGGCGACCACGCGGATGATCTCAGGGAAGTATTCGGCATCATGAAGGAGGTAAATCTAAAACTCAATCCTAATAAGTGCACTTTTGCGGTCCAAGGTGGAAAGTTCTTGGGGTTTATGGTGACACACAGAGGCATTGAACCAAACCCGGAAAATGTTAAGGAAATTCTGGATATAGAGCCGCCAAGGAATGTCAAAGAGGTCCAGGTCCTCACGGGAAGGCTGACAGCCCTGGGAAGGTTCCTATCCAGCCCTGGAAGCCATTCTTCCAAGTCTTGAAAAAGAGCAATGGATTCCGCTGGACCCAGGAGTGTCAGGCTGCATTTGAAGATCTCAAGGTATGCATGCAGTCAGATCTGCTCCTCAGCAAACCTAAGGCTGGTGAGGCACTTGTTTTATATTTGGGGGTGACCCAGAGCGCAGTCAGCTCCGTTTTATGAGAGAAGAAGGGACGGCCCAGAGGCCGATTTATTATGTCAGCAAAATTCTCCATGGAGCCGAGCTCAGATACCCAGTCCTGGAGAAGACTGCCCTCGCGGTCTATGTCGCGGCAAAGAAACTTGCCCACTACTTTCAGGCTCACCCCATCAAGGTCTTGTCAGATCTGGGGGCGGGGACTCTGCTCAGAACAGCCCAGACTGCGTGAATTGTAAAATGATCCTTGCTGATCAACCAGTATCACGTGAGCTTCCAGCCTAGAACCGCAATTGAAGGGCAAGCTTTGGCAGACTTCCTGGTGGAATGTATTGCCAGGGACGTGGCTGAAGAAAGACGTCGTGAAAAGGAAGATTGGTGGACCCTAATGACTGATGGGTCATCATCAGGATCCAAAGGTTGCGGAGGAGGGGTGGTCCTCATCACCCCTGAAGGCTTCAAAAGTTACCATGCTCTCAGGTACTCATTCAACCTATCCAATAACGAAGTTGAATATGAGACCTTACTCTTCAGCCTCATGATAGCGAGATACTTTAAGGTCCAGAAACTGAGGATCAAGAGCGACTCTAAGTTGGTCATCAAACAGCTTAGAAGGGAATATGAAGTCAAGGAAGCCCGAATGCAGAAATACAGGGACACAACCCTGGAAATTGTAAAGGGATTTGAGGAGTCCGAGCTGCTATGTGTCCCGTGAGATCTGAATGTTGAGGCCGATATCCTGTCAAAACTAACAAACTACGCGCCTGAACATCTCACTCGCATAGCCCAAGTGCATGAACTGAGCAAGCCAAACATCGGAGTTACTAAGGAATAGGAGGTCTGGCCAGTCAACCAGGACTCAAGGTGCTGGGTTGACGACCTGATGGAATACATCGAGGGCGGAACGCTGCCCCCAGAATAGGATAAGGCAAGAGTGGTCAAGAGGCGGGCCCCCAACTATGTCATCCAGGGCGGCGAGCTTTACAAGAGAAGTTACAATGGAGTGCTACTAAAGTGTCTGAGGCCGGGTCAAGCTCAGCAAGTGATCAAAGAGTTGCATGAAGGGATATGCTCATCACATCAAGGTGCATTTACTCTAAGTAGAAAGGTTATCTTGTAGGGGTACTTTTGGCCAACCATGATAAGGGATTGTGCGGACTACGCACGAAAATTTGAGGTCTGCCAGAAGTTCCAAAAAAACCCGGGCAGTCCTGAAACTATGTATGTCCCCATAAGCACGACAATCCCCTTCTCAAGGTGGGGAATAGATCTCGTGAGCCCTCTTCTACAGGGTTCTGGAGGTTGGAAGTTCGTGATAGTTGCAGTTGATTACTTCACCAATTGGGTTGAGTTCGAGCCAATGGCCACAATCACCGCTGAGCAATGTAAAAGTTTGTTTGGAGAAACATATTTTGTCGGTTTGGCATTCCCATGCAAATCATCACTGATAACGGGAATGTAACACCATCCCCAATTGTATTTACTTTTATGTAAATCTTGTATTGAATCTTATGAACTGGTCAGTGAATTTACGGTGTTGTAAATTTTTGTTATTACTTTTGCGTGAATAGTAAATTTCACGCGGGGCCCACATCGAGAGCGGGGACCACCCTACATTTCCGAAACCACATATTATATTCATCTTGGTCTAGATAATATGTATATGGTGGTGGATATTTTAGTCGGGCCATGGAAAGGGCATAAGATTGACCGGTCAATCAAACAAAGCCCAATTACCGGTATTGGGGATTTATCGGATAACAGTCCAAAATGAATTTCGGAGACTTCAAAATTAAAGATGAGGAATTTATATTCATTCTAAGAGTCCATAATGATAGGAAACACATAATATATTTTATTTGACCTGATAAAATAAAATATAATTAAAACAGTCCGAAAAATACAACTTTCGGGGCCGATTGTACACCTCGGGACAAATTGGGATGACCTCCCACGTGAGTGGGGGCCACCCTACGTTTTTTAGTCTCACATTGACAATAGTAGGCTGCACAACATGGGTTGGTGTGGGCTGGAGTGAAAGAATTGAGAGCAAGAATGAGTGTGAACCTCACTCACTCTCATAATTTCCAAACGAGACAAGAGAGGCTCTCCTACCTCTCCCCTATGCATTATTTCGGCCAGAGCATCAAAGAAGAGAGAGAGATAGCTCCAAGACCAGTCTCCATTGTTGTAGCTCAAGCTCAAGCAAGAGTGATCCAAAAGGGGGAGTTTTAAGAAGGAAAAAGTGAGGAAAAACTTGGATAATTAAGGTAATGACCTTATAATAACTTTTCCTCTACTTTTTATTTATCATATGATTTATCTACCATATGGAGGACTCCTAGAATCATTCTACACATTTAGAAGTGTAGAATGAGGGGTTGGAAGGTGGTTCCAAGTCCAAGAACGGACTTAGAAGCCAAAATGACCGGTTTGCCGGAAAATAACCTTTTAGAGGTTATTTGTAATGATATGAGTTTTGTGATGAGGAAACTATGTTAGGAGCATAACTAAAGTGTTTCTAGAGTTTGCCGGAGTTTCGCCGGAGTTTCACCGGAGTTCAACTGAGGAGCGTAGAACGCGCTTAAGCTCATTTAAGGTGAGTGGACGGCTTAATATCTTATAACTTTTGGGTTAATTATTAGATTACCTAAATAAATGTTATATGTATTTATAATGATGTTTAAAAGATATTTAAACATGTGATTGGCCAAAATGATTAGGCATGTATGAAATGAAGTACATGAATATGCATGGAATATGATATGAGAATTTCTATGAAATTGCATGCTATGTTTGAAAGGTAAAGGAAGCATAAAATGAATATTATTAACTTAATATATATGATGATTAAGTTGATATGTATAAGGATTGAAATGACGATTAACGAAAACATTGACCGATGGATAATGGATTAATTAATACCTGTTGGTATTAGTTAATTATAAATTTATATAAATGCATGGCGATGCATGAATTGAGATACGTAAGCTTTATGAATTTATTTGGCTATGAATATGATATAGACTCTATCTAGGTTGATAGGAGGTTGATCATAGGATTATAAACTTGGCGGAGGACCCTAGGACTTGAAGTCCTTAACACTCGGAATATGAATTAGTGGAGGACCCTAAGACTTGAAGTCCTTAACACTCATATTACAAATTGGTGGAGGACCCTAGGACTCGAAGTCCTTAACACTCAGATTATAGATTGGTGGAGGACCCTAGGACTTGAAGTCCTTAACACTCAAATATATATATTGGTGAAGTACCCAAGTATTATGTTATCCTCAAAACTCATAGTTTATGATATTGAAATAGGATAAGGAGGAGTCCTATACACTCATAAGTATATGGGTGCGTTGGGGGGTTTTTAGTCAAGAATATTGACCACTACTATTTTCCCCAAATGAAATGGTGATCTACGGATCAAGTATTTTCCAAGTATATATATATATATATATATATATATATATATATATATATATATATATATATATATATATATATATATATATATATACTACTAAGTATTTATTAACTTGGGGGGAAGGACTATTTACATAAGTATCACCATATGTTTGGTTCTTATACTTGAAACGTTAGTTATTCTATATTTAGCTTGCTACTCGCTCGGTACTTGTACTGACCCCTTCGGGGGAGGGGGGGGGGGGGGGGGGGAGGGAGGGGGGACACCATTTCAGGTTGAAGTTAAGGCTGGACATCTACACCTTTGCACGGGTGAAGAGAATCCAGAGGAAGACGTGGTTCGTGCTCCCTCTACTATTTCAAATGATAAGTTATGTTCATGGATACTTTTGTATTAATACATTGTTTTTTCCTGCGAGCCTACATTTTGGTCATGTGTGGCCCACGATTGATTATTGAATATTTCCGCTATTCAATTAATCTAAACTGTGAAGTTGTTCTGTATGTTTACTGCTGAGTATGGATATATGATGTTCATGGACGCCTTGTATGATTAAGATATGTTAACTTGCGAGTGACGTTACTTGGTCATACGATGGTTGTACACGCGCCTAGATGCGGTCTGGGGCATGACAATTAAGTGGTATCAGAGCCATCTCAGTTCTAAACTATGTAACCAACCTCTCACAAGAGATTTTACAAAAGAGTTACCGAAAACAATGATCATTGTATTTTGACGTTTATAGGGCTATTGTTACCTAGGTTGCAAGGTCTCTAGTTGTTAAAATGGTACCCTTAACAATTGGTATGACGGTGACTTGGGCCAATATGTGTCTATAACGTGTTCCGTCAATTGACATTGATTGGAGTCTAACGACTCGTTCAAATTTCCTTATAGAAATGGAGGGTAGACGCATGCTGACGAGAAACAACCCCAGGGGACTAGCTGCAGGAGCCTCCGTGGGGGCTAGCCGAGCCACATCCCTTGGCTCTAGGGGAAGAAGGGGAGGCCGTGTAGGCCGTGGGGGCCACCGCACCCAAAAAGTGAGCGATGACCACATGAGCTCGGTGTATGAGACTAACACTGAGAACTATGATTCGACTTTCGTTCCGGAAACGGAGCATGAGGAAACCCCATATGATGGGGGCGATTTCCACACGGATAACGATGATGACAATGATGAAAGTGACACCCGTTTTGCTCAGATGGGTGAGCTATTTGAATGGTATCAAAAGGAAAAGCGGAGGATGGATCTTAGATGCCAAGCTAGGCATGCGATGTGAGTTTTCTCGCACTTAAACTAGATCGTAGAATAGTGGTGTAAGTACGAGTATCGTCTCCACAGGGACGAACAATAGGGAATTAAGAATTAATTAAATTCAGTGATTAAAAAGAAATAAAATAAAATAAATTTTGCGAGATTTGATTGATTGGAAAATTAACTTGCAATTAAATGAATACTAAAGCTAAGGGGTTCTTTCTAATTAACGACGAAGGGAATAGGGATTGATTCCGGGGTAACCAGATTTCTGGCAGATCAGGTCTTAATTACATGAAATTAATTTAATTGAGTCTAGCTAGTCATTACTAATTTCTTACCGCTCTCGCGGCGTAGAGTAAAATAATTTAGGGGACCAGGCTGATCTCTCATGCGATAGGATCCTAAATTATTGCCAAGACGAGCGAGCTTATGGCCCCTTAATCACTACTAATCTCTTAGCGAGCGATTAAGTGTGTGTGAATGTGTCCTAGAATAAATTAGATCTCTCTTAACTTATTCTACAAGCAATTGTAATTCTAGCGCGCGTTCTAGGTTACAAGAGATATCAGATAAATTATTCAAACACAAATTAAACGGCATTCATGCAATTAATCCATCAAGAATCTAGCCATACATCATGTTAACCCCTTCATCAATCCCAAATCCTTAATTAAACTACTCATAATTCATAATTGAAGAATCAACAGAATTGAGCTGAATAGAATTAATTTTAATTAATTAAAAAGATGGAACTTACAAAGAATCCCAAAAGATTGATGAACAAGGCTGAAAAGCTCTCTAAATTTCGTGCTAGGCACTCTCTCTAAGCCCCCCTCAAAACAGGGGTTTACAGGTTGTTTAAATAGGAAAAACGGAGCAATTCGAGTTAAATTAGGACTGAAGCGGGGCACGCACGCGTGCGTGGCGTCCGTGCGTCCGATAGACATGCGCGAAAAAACGTTGGACGCACGCATGCGTCCCTACACGCACGCGTGCGTGGCTGCCAGTGAGTTTTCCTGCTTTTTTAATCCGAATTTGACAAAACTTACCTCATGAAAGTTGTACATAATGAAGTCCTCTATCCACCACAGCTTGCTGAATTGGATTTGAATCATCCAATCAAGAGATATGAATAAAATGGTGGAATGTCTCATTCTGAAATCACAACAGGGATCATCTGACTTCATCGTCTGTTTTCACCTTCTTACTCTCAAATTCTTGCAATGGCGTCTTCATATAAGTTATAGCTATTGAAATTGGATTTCATATGCAACTTGAATTGTGTCCTTTGGATGCTTCTACGAATAGATATGCTTGAACGATTGTCAAAAGGTCATCCTGAACTTCGTTTTCAAGCTCTATTCGTCTTCATTTAATCTCGTAGCCAATCCTAGAGATCTTTTGTCGTCAAATCTTCATTGTGAACCTCCCGGTGACCTCCAAAGCTCTCAATTCACTCTCGAATTGTTGGGTCGCGGGTATGCGGTGCTAGCAATCTGCCAGCTTGCCGGTGCAATCGAACCGCGTGGCGCTTCGCTTGTGCTATAAAGGGGGAGGAGTGTGCTACACTATCAGCGATTGCTTTTAGTGTAGCGGTAAGCGCAACGATCCACACGAATGATTCTCGAATCATCCCGTTTGCTCCTTAAGCGCCGATACCGGGCCCTAAAAGACTTGATTTCAACTCTAAAAATACCAAAGCTCGATCCAACAACCGGCTAACGTGACCTGAGCTAAAATTGACACTTATGACGCCTTAAAGCTAGGAAAACTATCAAAATACGACCCCAATACGCATCAAATGTGTGTTGTAATATGCACTCATGAGATTCCCCCACACTTAAGCTTTTGCTTGTCCTCAAGCAAACTGAACATCGGGACTTACGATAATCACCACACGGAATTCAAAACAATCAGCATGCACACGTAGTCAAAGGGATATTCACGGAACAGAAAGACTAAATCAAGAAAAATCTTCCCTAAACTACATATTTGTACTCTAGCTAACTTAAATGACAAAATGATTCACAACATCCTCGAAGTAATGGCAGCTAACACTAGTGAATTAGCTACTGATCAGAAGGACTTGTGAAGGCGGTGGTGAATGGCGGATGGTAAAGAATAAAAGTCCCTTTCTTTGAGAGTTTTGGAATAATCTGACAAAAACTTAACGCGTTCAGGAATTTCAGGGCTATTCTTAGTATCAAGAAATTCAGTAGGCCACTAATTAGGAACTATCATTTAAACCTATGTATAGAGTAGACATGGTGTACAACTAAGCTAAACCGCCGCGACACATTGGTGCTTTGACGTATACTTGAAGTACGCGAAGGACTAAAGCTAATTTTTGCAATAGCCTTCAAATTCAATTAATTAAGTTCAGTTTTCCTTGTCATGTTCGCATGAGAACGCCATTTCTTGCGAAAGATACCCAAGTCTCATCTCATTGTGCGAACACTTATGATTTTTGACCGGGGCTCTCATTTTCTTTTTCGCAAGGTAAGAGGTCTAGCTATTCAATTAATTTTTTCAATTTTCAGATTTTCACTAGACATTACCCCATTCTAATCTCGGCCTCACCAAGGAAAATTAGCAATTAAGGTTCATTTATTCAAAGTGAATCTATGCCTACAATGCAATCCTCGAAAATATCAAATTCCTAAAAAGTGACTGCTCTTACCCCATTTGGGGCATAAGAACAGTGCCAAAATTGGCTCCTACAAAAATTTCCTAAACTTTAGCAAATTAATCCCCTAGTTCCCTAAATATCAAGACTTCGTCAGACTTATTCACGGGTCAAGAAATAAAGGTCATTTGGCTATGGAGCTCAATAGATTCGGTAAAGAATAAAATAGGCAGGCTCAAAGTGGCTTCTCTAAAGGACTTGTTTAGGTGAGATGGAAAAATTATGAATTAAATGAGTGACTAATGCCTTCATCCTTTCAACAACTAGATTATAGTGCAAGCAATTTAAGCCTAAACACTTCAAAGATGTTCTAAAAGCATAGTCAAAACGCTAGCCAGCTTACAAAGACACAGTCTAAAGAAAATTTTTCAAAATTTTGACATGAAATTTCTATGAATATACAACTAACACCTGCACATGCTAACTCTAAAAATCCCATGTGATAACTAGTGCCCGAATGCCCAATTCACTCCCCCACACTTAAACTTTGGCATCGCCCTCGATGACCAAAAATGCACTATGCACAAGGGGTAAAGAGGAAAGGGTCACGCGTGCTCAATCTCAACTCAAGTCAACATTATAAATAGGCGATTATAAGAGTTGCAGAAACT
Organism: Cuscuta europaea; assembly: GCA_945859875.1. Classification (NCBI taxonomy): domain Eukaryota; kingdom Viridiplantae; phylum Streptophyta; class Magnoliopsida; order Solanales; family Convolvulaceae; genus Cuscuta; species Cuscuta europaea. The sequence goes on from CAMAPE010000014.1 coordinate 1,544,823, forward strand.
TCCCTAAGGCGCTGGTGGTGAAGAACTAAACTGAGTCAAGTGATCCTCGGCACATCATCCCCAAAACAAGACCCTGAGCTGTAAAAACAAAACACACAAACACAAAAACAAAAACAGAAAACACCTCGGTTTTTTTTCTTTTTTTTCGAGGGTTTTCTTGAAAGCAAACAAACAAAGAAAAAAGTGCAAAATTAAACTTGGGTTGCCTCCCAAGAAGTGCTATTTTTAACGTCCTTTGCCCGACGATACCTCATATGCTCTCAAATAGCAATGACTGCAGTGGTGCACTAATAATCAACGTCTCGAGCTTCCTCTCAACAAATGCCATTAAGTGGCGCAGATTCTTAAATTCTTGAAAACACTTAGGAAGCGCATGGTCTTCATAACCCTCGTCAATACAGAAGTGAAGGATGAAACTTTCATCCTCTTGTTCAAAATGTATCACAAACACCTCCTTTCTTCATTCGAATGTGCTATGAAAATTCTGAGCACCTCCTTTTGAGTCGCTATCACTCTCCATCAATGCATCCCAATTCGTTTCGTCACTCTTCTTATTAATATCCTCCAAGCAGTTGTGATCATTCTCCACACAAAAAGAAATATCATCACCAAGGAATGGATCAAAGAAATCCAAACCTGGACTAACGTACGAGGAGTATTCTTGCATGTGGAGCGGGAATTCTTCGTCATGGGGATCATCTACCTTGCTACCACTCTCTTGGAGCTCGTGATTATCTTTTACCAACTCTTATTCAATGTCATGACTCATCCGCTCCATTTCCTCCTCGTCAGGGGTTGAGACTAATGGTAAATCAAACGGCTGGGGAGTTTCTATATGGAAATCACAGTGATCTTTGACTTCGTTAGTTACAGCTTGTACTATTCGAAACTTTTGCCTGTATTCTTGGAAAAACAACTCGAGACTACTATAATTTTGATCAAGTTCAACCATAAGTGGATCATCAAAAGCACGTGACCATTCCAGAATGGAAGTGGGAACATATGACCATGGACTTTGTGGTAGGATTGCCACGAACTGTGAACAATTACGATGCGGTATGAGTGGTAGTTGACAGGCTGACTAAGAGTGCACATTTCTTGCCTATTAACATCATTTATCCTCTTGAAAGATTGGCTCTTGTGTTGGGACAAACACTTGGCTCTTGTGGAGTTTGCCTATAACAACAGTTATCAGGCGAGTATTGGCATGCCTCCATATGAGGCATTGCATGGGAGGAAATGCAGGACACCACTGTGTTGGGACGAGGTTGGCGAGGCCAAGCTCGAGGGTATAGAACTGGTTGAGATAACCAAGGCTAAGATGAAGGTCATTCGGGATAGGCTTAAGGATTCCCAAGATCGGCATAAGAGCTATGCCGATAAACGACGTAGACCATTAGAATTTGCAGTTGGGGATGAGGTGTTCCTAAGGATTTCTCCTTGGAAGGGTATCATCCAATTCATATCGAGGGGTAAGCTTAACCCCCGATACATTGGTCCGTTTGAGATCCTTGAAAGGATTGGAGCCGTAGCTTATCGGCTCAAGTTGACACCTGAACTTGAGAAGATACATGACGTATTTCATGTATCCATGCTCAAGGAAGATTGTTGGTCAACAGGTAAAGAAATTGAGGAACAAGGATATTCCCATGGTAAAGGTTCTATGTAGAAGCGATCGATTCGAAGAAGAAACATGGGAGATCAAGGTCTAATTGAGGGAGCAATACCCATTTCTTTTCGATTAGGTACTTGGATTTCGGGGATGAAATCCCAAATAGGGGGGAGGGGGGTGAACTTGTAACACCGTCCCCAATTGTATTTACTTTTATGTAAATCTTGTATTGAATCTTATGAACTGGTCAGTGAATTTACGGTGTTGTGAATTTTTGTTATTACTTTTGCGTGAGTAGTAAATTTCACGCGGGGCCCACATCGGGAGCGGGGACCACCCTACATTTCCAAAACCACATATTATATTCATCTTGGTATAGATAATATGTATATGGTGGTGGATATTTTAGTCGGGCCATTGAAAGGGCATAAGGTTGACCGGTCGGTCAAATAAGGCCCAATTACCGGTATTGGGGATTTATCGGATAATAGTCCAAAATGAATTTCGGAGACTTCCAAATTAAACATGAGGAGTGTATATTCATTCTAAGAGTCCATAATGATGGGATACACATAATATATTTTATTTGACCTGATAAAATAAAATATAATTAAAATAGTCCGAAAAATACAACTTTCGGGGCCAATTGTACACCTCGGGACAAATTGGGATGACCTCCCACATGAGTGGCGGCCACCCCACGTTTTTTAGTCTCACATTGACAATAGTAGGCCGCACAACATGGGTTGGTGTGGGCTGGAGTGAAAGAATTGAGAGCAAGAATTAGTGTGGACCTCACTCACTCTCATAATTTCCAAACGAGACAAGAGAGGCTCTCCTACCTCTCCCCTATGCATTATTTCGGCCAGAGCATCAAAGAAGAGAGAGCTCCAAGATCAGTCTCCATTGTTGTAGCTCAATCTCAAGCAAGAGTGGTTCAAAAGGGGGAGTTTTAAGAAGAAAAAAGTGAGGAAAAACATGGATAATTAAGGTAATGACCTTATAATAACTTTTCCTCTACTCTTTATTAATAATATAATTTATATACCATATGGAGGACTCCTAGAATCATTCTACACATTTAGAAGTGTAGAATGAGGGGCTGGAAGGTGGTTCCAAGTCCAAGAACGGACTTAGAAGCCAAAACGACCGGTTCACCGGAAAATAACCTTTTAGAGGTAATTTGTATTGATATGAGTTTTGTGATGATGGAACTATGTTAGTAACATAACTAAAGTGTTTCTAGAGTTCGCCGGAGTTTCACCGGAGTTCGCCGGAGTTTCGCCGGAGTTTAACCAAGGAGCGTAGAACGCGCTTAAGCTCATTTAAGGTGAGTGGATGACTTAATATCTTATAACTTTTGGGTTAATTATGAGATTACCTAAATAAATGTTATATGTATTTGTAATGATGTTTAAAAGATATTTAAACATGTGATTAGCCAAAATGATTAGGCATGTATGAAATGAAGTACATGAATATGCATGGAATATGATATGAGAATTTCTATGAAATTGCATGCTATGTTTGAAAGGTAAAGGAAGCATAGAATGAATATTATTAACTTAATATATATGATGATTAAGTTGATATGTATAAGGATTGAAATGACGGTTAACGAAAACGTTGATCGATGGATAATGGATTAATTAATACCGGTTGGTATTAGTTAATTATAAATTTATATAAATGCATGGCGTTGCATGAATTGAGATACGTAAGCTTTATTAATTTATTTGGCTATGAATATGATATAGACTCTATCTAGATTGATAGGAGGTTGATCATAGGATTATAAACTTGGTGGAGGACCCTAGGACTTGAAGTCCTTAACACTCTATTATAAATTGGTGGAGGACCCTAGGACTCGAAGTCCTTAACACTCGGAATATAAATTGGTGGCGGACCCTAGGACTCGAAGTCCTTAACACTCGGAATATAAATTGGTGGAGGACTCTAGGACTTGAAGTCCTTAACACTCATATTACAAATTGGTGGAGGACCTTAGGACTGGAAGTCCTTAACACTCAGATTATAGATTGGTGGAGGACCCTAGGACTTGAAGTCCTTAACACTCAAATATATATATTCGTGGGTACCCAAGGATTATATTATTCTCAAAACTCATAGTTTATGATATTGAAATAAGGATAATGAGGAGTCCTATACACTCATAAGTATATGGGTGGGTTGGGGTTTTTAGTCAAGAATATTGACTACTACTATTTCCCCCAAATGAAACAGTGATCTACGGATCAGGTATTTTCCATGTGTATATATATACTATTAAGTATTTCTTAACTTGGGGGGAAGGACTATTTACATAAGTATCACCCTATGTTCGGGTCTTATACTTGAAACGTTAGTTATTCTATATTTAGCTTGCTACTCGCTCGGTACTTGTACTGACCCCTTCGGGGGGCCCACCATTTCAGGTTGAAGTTAAGGCTGGTCATGTACACCTTTGCACGGGTGAAGAGAATCCAGAGGAAGACGTGGTTCATGCTCCCTCTACTATTTCAAACGATAAATTATGCTCATGGATACTTTTGTATTAATACATTGTTTTTGGCCTGCGAGCCTACATTTTGGCCATGTGTGGCCCACGATTGATTATTAAATATTTTCGCTATTCAATTAATCTAAACTGTGATTTTGTTGTGTATGTTTACTACTGAGTATGGATATATTATGTTCATGGACGCCTTGTATGATTAAGATACGTTGACTTGCGAGTGACGTTACTTGGTCATACGGCGGTTGTACACGCGCCTAGATGCGGTCTGGGGCGTGACAGGGAAGCAGTTTGATTCCGAGCTCTTTAAGGAATTTTGTGGGAAATGGGGAGTTGAGGCTAGCAGGGTGACCGTTGCTTATCCCCAGTGCAACGAACAAGTTGAAAATGTGAGCAGAACGATTGTGGATGACCTCAAGAAGAAACTAGAATCTATGGGGACAACATAGGTAAACGAGCTCAACAATATCCTTTGGGCCTACCGCAGGACCCCAAGGAAAGTAAATGGTGAGACTCCCTTTGCTCTGACTTACGGCTTTGAAGCCCGAGCTCCCTCGGAAGCATTATTCCCAAGCAGAAGGGTGGAAGAATATGACCCTAAAAACAACGAGGAGATGCTAAGGGCGGAACTTCATCTGATTGAGGAAAAAAGAGATAGGGTCTTCCTCATAGCCGAGAATTATAGGCGACAAGTAAAAGAATACCATGATGCCAAGGTCAGACCAAGACAATTCGGGGTCGGAGATCTGATCCTAAAGAGGAGGTCTGCCAATAAGCCTCTTGTAACACCGTCCCCAAGTATATTTACTTTTTATTAAATCATGTAATAGACCTTGAATAATGATTTATGAATTTACGAGATTGTAAATTTTTGTTATTACTTTTGCGTGAATACTGGATTGCACGTGGGGCCATAAAACATCATTACAAGCCATTGTTCGAAATATATCTAATTATAGTGGAGTATAATTATTTGTTACAGAATGGCCGAAGCCGAAAGCCATAAAACATCATTACAAACCATTGTTCGAATTATATCTAAGTATAATCATTCAACGACGTCTTCCCCAGCAGCCTTGGAGGTGGCACCGCCTTCGGCCTCATCTTCATCTCCGAGGCCGCATTCCCTCATCGTTTCCGAGTCCTCGAGCAGAGGCCGCTCTTCACCCGGAGGGAGGGGGACCCTAACATCTAATTCCCCGGGGGAAGGCCGTAGGTCACCGGTTTGAAATCCCCAGAGACACGTTGAAATGCCTAGCCAGCTTGCGATAGACAAGGCGTTGGGTGAAGAACTCTCCGCCTCGATAGTAGGAGTCCCCCTTCACGGCAAGCCACATCTTGCTGGGGCGACCAACCCAGGCGTCGACCCTCCTCTCAACTACCGAGGACACCCAGTCAACCTTGTCCTCGGCCACCCAGCCCTTGGCCATAAAAGCCTCGATAACACCCTCCTTAGCTTTGGCCACCTCCTCGGCCTTCGCCTTTTCGGCCTCCTCGACAGCGATCTTGGCAGCTTCAGCAGCTGCCACCCCGGCTTCGGCTATGCCCTCAGCCTTGGCAGCTTGCATGCGCTGTTCCACACCCTCCGTCGCCAATCGAAGGGTGTCTTCCGCCTCGGCCAGCTTCCTCCGGAGGCTATCGATCTCCCCGTCATCAGCGGCCTTGTCCTTTAGGATTTGATCCACCCTCCGGACATGCTCACAGAAGCCCATCAAAGTCTGCAAGCGTGAGAAAGTACGAAGGATCAGGCATGTTACATAATTCACACAAAAAGAACAAATGAAAGTGGGGTCAGAAAGGGAACTTACCGAAGCACTGTTCAGGCGGAGTTTAGAGCTGAGGGCTTCATTGTCCAACCGGGAGATGGCTATCCTATCACCCGAGGGCATCACCTGGTTCATAAGCACCGAGGAGCTTAAGGTAGCCTCCAAAATAGAGCTGCCCCTCAGTATGACAGCCTCCAGCCTCTCCTGGCCGAAGAAATCCTCATTAACAAACTCCTGAGGCAGGGAGCCAGAGCCAACCCCCTCATCCACAATGATGACCTCATCGGAGGCGGGCTGCTTACCGGGATCGGTCACCTTGTGCTTCTTTGCCAGGGGGTCACCCCCTTTCCAACCTTCTTCTTCTTTGAAGCCACCATGGCTTGGGACACCCAGCCTCTCCCGTGACAGCTGCGGAAGGCTCCTCGACGGCCTCGGGGGGGGGGGGGGGGGTTCTGCTTGACCGGCTCCTTCTGGGCCTTTGACTTCTGCTTCTTCAAAGCGAAAAGAGACTTGACATCTATGTTAGAACCTGTAAAAACGATGAAGAATTAGACAGAGGGGTCAAATGCGAGGGCAAAAAAAATGGTGATGTGAAATTTAGCTAAGTACAAAAAGCTTAAAGCCTTCGGGAACCACCTCCAGTGCTCTCGAAGGCTCGACCAAGCAGGGGGTACTTCTCATCCTTTTCCCCCAGAAAACGATAGCGCTGGAAGCCCAGGGCGTACAAATCGTCCGGAAGAGTGAAGCCCCTAATCGTTGCAAGTTTGTTGGACCCCTCCGGGAAAGCTGTTATCTTCTTCCCACTCTTCTCGAGGGCAGCACTCCCCATTTTAGGGTGCCGCCTGAAGTAGTTCCTCAGCTCCCCCAGGAATGGGTTCTCCTCCATTCTGATATAGCAGAACCAATCCCTCCAGCCTTTATGTGACGAAGGCACGTCGGAGAAGAGCCTCCATTGGGGAACCTGTTGGAGGTTGGCAAACCCTTTGGCATTCGTGTGCCCCCTCGACAGAGGTTGAAACTTTGGAAGAACAAATCGAGGGTAGGGTTACCCTTCGAGACCGGTAGAGGTGCAGAAAGCTGGCGATATAGGAGTGACTATTTGGGGTTAGTTGGCAGGGGGCTAACCTAATGAACCGAAGGTATTCACGAAGGAAGGGGTGCAGTGGGAACCGAAGGCCCATGGAAACCGAGAGCACACATCGGGAGCCCTGGAGAACACATCATTGGGGACCGGCTCCACAACAGTCGTCGAAGGCCCAACGTGCAACTGCGTAACGTAGCACTCTGCCCTATCTGCCCTCAACTTCAACTCCAGGGCATTAGTATTCAGAAACGAGCATCCCTCCGGTATGCCGACGGGTTTCCCAGCATCGGCAACACTCCCCTTCTTCTTGGGGGCCTTCACCTTTTTCTTGATCCCTTCCCGGGGGCCACACTGAGAGGCTCCGGGTTGAGTGGCCGGGAGCTACTAGCCTCACCAGAGTTGTGAGGGGGAGGGATGGCGATGGTGACTCTCTGCCGCTCTTTTTCTTCTTTCTCCTCCGCGACTTGAACGGCGAGGGCTAATTCCTCATCCTCTGCTACCTACTCAAAATCCTCAGCTTCCAGCTCGGTTCGGAGGTTGTTTTGAACCTCTTCGGCCACCGCAGCGTCGTCACCAATCAAAGGTTGCTCATTCGAGGACTCTACGTCCGAGTAGCTCTCGGACTGCATCGAAGGCTCCCTTGAAATGTTCTGAGAATCATCCTCCGACGACATCCTTCGGTATCGATAGTAGGAAAAGATCGAAGGGAGAAAGGTTCTAAAGGCTCTAACAACATATCTAGAAGCTGGGAAGCAAAATATACTAAGAATCTCAAGAACAAGGAAGGAACTGACCTTGGATATTAGGGTTCGATCAAAAAGAAGCTTTCTCTCTCTGGGGAAATGATAAGTCCATTTTTGTACTTATTTTTCTCATCATATTTGAGCGATTTTCAGATAGGAAATAGAAAAACAAGGCATGTTTTAGATATTTTGGTTCAAGTTTCATGAAATCAGGTGAAAACCGCATTCATAATATGTTTGGCGAAATTTCGGGTCAATTGCGTGAAGAAAGTGGCATTTTTTCCCAACAAATGAATTGCTACGGAAGTTTGAAAGATATGTTGACCAAGTTTTTAAAAAGAAGAGTCCACGAGATGAAAAAAAATGAAAGGAAGTTCAAAACCAAGAAGAAGTCGCCTATATGGTCAGTTTTGATGAAAATGGACGATGCATAGAGACACATGTTCGTATTTTGATCATAACTTTGCGCATGATCTCTCAATGTTCGTGATACGAGTTGCATTACATTGAAATCTTCTTTCTCTACAACTAATATGAAGAACACAGAACCAAATAACAATCGTAGAATGGACATATTGCTCAAAGAAGTAAGACATTTGCAGTTGCGATGGAAAGTGACACATGCTCACCGTTTTGGTCATATCTCATAAACTACAAATACAATGAATGTAATTCAAAAACCAGTAGTTAGCCAAGAACGATATCCACAACTTTGGTGAAGACAACCTTTCCATTTAACGTGAGGCGGTCGATAAGGCGGCCGCCTTTCTGGGCGCCTACGAGTTTTTGACACTTTCAGCACACAGGACTTTGCATGATAAAAAAATAATGGAAGGCTGCCGACAAGGGCCGGAAGGCGGCCGAACTCCGTGGCCTCCTGCGGAGCGATGTGACTTTTGAGCTGCCGGTCACTGAGACAATATGGGAGGCGGCGAAATAGGCGGCCGCCCTCCACGGGCGCCTGCGGCGGATTTGACGCGTGCACGCAGCTTTGTCGGTGATTTGATGGAAGACTGCCGACCATGGCCGGAGGGCGGCCGCCCTTCTGGCCGCCTTCCACAAAACTCCAGCTAAAAAAGCTCTCTTCCATCCCCAACTCAAAACACACCATCTCACACCCAACTCAGATAAAAAAGGGTGTCTTCTTCCTCCTCAAAGCTCGAATTTCCACCATTGTTGGACCTTCAACTTCAATCTTTCATATCTTTCTCATTTTAGCTCCAATTTGTAAGTTCTTTATATGAATATTCATCTTCTCGTCGTGTAGATTTTGAATATGTTGTTTTTATTTCCCAAATATTTGTTAAAAATTCTCTGAATTAATTTTAAGAATTTCGTGTTTTCCATTTTTATTCAAGAAAAGTAGTTCTTGTTGTTATATTAATCTCCTACTTAGATAACCTCAATACCTAGTATAAATGTTGATTATTTGTGAAAGAAAAGAAATTTTAGATGTTGAGAGTATTCACTTTAATATTTTCTTTTGTTGTTAATATTTATGATAATGTCTTATTTTATATGTAAAGTGTTAAAACTAGTAATGAGTTCTTGTAGTTAATTTACTCTTGGGCATGAGTTGAATTAAAGAATATGGGTTGACCTTGTTTGACTGAAAATTAGGAGTTTAACTAATTTTATGGACTAGTTGTTTAAAATGATTAATTTGATTACTTAATAGAATTGGTCATTTCATTAATTAAACTTTAGAAGATTATTTATAACTTGTCTATGAGATTATAAATAGTTTAAGCCAAACATATTGAGCACATTAATGAAGCCTAGAGATAGGATAAATTAATGGATAGAATTTAATCTTTGTCTATGAGGAAGAAAGTCAATTGTTTAATATGAGAAATTTAATTAATTAATGAAGTTGACCATTTTGTTAGCTAAAATGCGGAAAGTTATATCCATCGTGTCCATGAGATTAGAATATAATTTAGGTCAACCATTTTAAACACATTAATGAAGCCTAGAAATAGGATAAATCAGTGAAGGTAAGTTAAATCTTGTCAATGAGAAAAGAAATTACTAGTCCAATCTTTAGTTATAAATACTCCTACTTATTAGGTCCAAGATAAAAGGATGTACCCATATTTTATAATTCAATTCATTGCCCTTCTTTGATCAATCCATTTAGAGTTTAATATTTTATTTTTAATTTAGTATATTTTTGAGCCATCATTAGTATTTGCATAATTTAATTTACTTTCTTTTTCAAAAACTAGTTTAGAAAATCAATCAAAAGTTTTAATTTGGAAAGCTTCCAATAATTTGCGATAACCTGTGACTGGACTTAAAATCAAGAAACTCCTCCGCCATTCCTCCAGAGACACGATACTCGGGGGAAACCGAAAGGTTAGACTCCGTTTTACTACAACGCCGTGAAAACGGTTATCAAATGGCGCCGTTGCCGGGGAATGGCACGGTGAATTCTTGATTTTAATTTTAGCATGGGCGAATTCAAGTTAGGGAGACTTTCTTTTTCTTTTTTGTTTTGTTCTCACGTGTTTGCTTGAATTTTCTTCATGGATTACTCAAATGAACATTTTCATTCTCATCCACCATATCACTATCCATATAATGAACAACAAGTTTTCCAAAATAATCAAAATGAAGGATACTATGAGCAAGGTTATGAGGATAACAATCAATGGTGCGAAAATCCACCTTTGGGGTATGGAGATTACCAATTTCAAGATAACTATTTCCACCAAGGGCAAAACTTTAATTGCTATGATGATTTTTCCTATCAAGGGGCTAGAAAATCATTACACCGGCACAAACGAGTACTCCTACGAGGTTGACTCTGGAATTTCACCTTATCCTGAACACGAGCTCGAAAAATTAAAACCATCCATGCTCAAGTTTGTGGAAGAATTAAAAAGGGCAAGGATTGAACTAGCATCTCGTGACGAGAGTCTCAAGAAATTGTGTGAACAAAACATTTATGATAATGAACACAAAGTTCAAGAGGAGACATACGAGGAAGGTGCTAAATCTGAGGAGGAGGCAGCGGTAACTATGAGCGAGACGGTTGAAACTCTTTGCACCCCTATTTCTTTTGAGCCTCTCATTGCTACTGAGCTAGAGTCTATCCTCGTAGAAATTAGTCCTGAAGAACTCAATCTGGAAGTGCCCACTGAAGTTGATGAAGAGATCATAGATGAGGAGATACTTTGTGACACCGGCCCTACCATACCATCTATGGATGATCTCTCACCTAAAGAGTCCTTGAAGGATAGCCTTAATGAAGACGTAGATCGTACACAAGCCCAAATGCTTGTTGAAGTTGTTATTGAAACATGTGATTTGGAGGAAACATTCTCCGATGATGCCTTCTTTGACTCTCTACTCAATGATGACAAACATAGTTGTTCTAGACAAGGATCTGTTTGCCGAGATGATATATGTAGGGTTAGTGAGTTAGGTAGTTGGGATGCATTCTTAGAGAGTGACACAAAGTCTAAACTTTGTGATTTTCATGTTGAGGGCATAGATGAAGAAGAGAAAACTCATCAAGAGGAGTATGACATCTCTAGTCAGGCTACTTTTACCTTGATGACTCCATTTGAGCGGTTGGAGAAACCAGAGGCACCTGATCCTGAAATACTTGTTGATTCTACAATGAGAGTGATGCAGGATATGTGCTAATTCCTTGTTCGAACGACGTGTTCTTTGAAGATTATGTCACATTTTGGTGGTCACGGGAGTTCGAAGGTCTACGCCATCTAATGGCATACCTGGAGGATAAGGTGGAGGCACTAATGATGAGTGCTCCACAACTGATTGGCATTACAGAGAGTTCTATCTCAAACATCAAGCTAGTGATGTAAAAGAAGCGCTTCTTGGGAGGCAACCCATGTTTTTCATAACTTTGTTTGTTTGTTTTGTGTGATTGCAGGTTGTGCTTCAATAAATAAATTGTGAGTTGAACGCTTTGACCCAATTTCAAAAAAACTAACTATGGATGATGTAAGGATATTTTTAAAACAATTTTATTCCTCTTTTCATCATTCCTCTTCACAAAATCTTTTCAAAACTCAAGTGTGAGGAAAGAACAAAAAATGTGCCTTTATTTCAAAATTTTGTGCATTAAAAAGAGACCTCGAGGGCGAGGTCCAGCTCAAGTGTGAGGAGGTTGCGTTTTACACTCAAAAGTTAAAACCTTGTTTTAGAATAATCTTTTTACTATTTTTGATATGAAACACTAAATTCTCAATTTGTTATCAATCACATAATAGCTTAGAGAATCACCCTTATTATAAGAATTTACTTTTATTATTATTTTTATAAAACTTGAAATTGTTATGGGTTTTTGGTTGCGAATGTAAGGGGTTAATTTTGTTTTAATTGGACATTCATTTTATTCATAAAAAAAAAACAAAAACAAAAAAATACTATCATTAATTGTTATAGGACAATTCCATCTCCGAAAAGGGGCTCTATTTCATTTGTTAATCATAGTCTGTGAGAATGAAATATGCATCTACCATGGGATAACACCGCCAACAAGAGTGGAAAAGAGGAAAAAAAAACATAATTTGTGAATAAGATAAATGTCCAAATTAGAATAATGAAAACCTTGGGATAAGGAATTGATTGGTGGTTTAACATAATCAATAGTTTTTATAAAGTAATAATAATTTTAAATTCTTGTATTTTGGGTGATTTTTCTAAAATGTTTAAAAATTGAGAATAAAAAAGGGAGATTTTCGTTTCTATTTCTTTAATAGCAATTCGATTGTGATTCAGTCAGGTTTTACCTTTTGAGTGTGTTTGCAAATGATTTGTCGCTTGAGGACAAACAAGATTTAAGAGTGAGGAGATTGATAAGTCCATTTTAGTACTTATTTTTCTCATCATATTTGAGCGATTTTCAGATAAGAAATAGAAAAACAAGGCATGTTTTAGATATTTTGGTTCAAGTTTCATGAAATCAGGTGAAAACCGCATTCATAATATGTTTGGCGAAATTTCGGGTCAATTGCGTAAAGAAAGTGGCATTTTTTCCCAAAAAATGAATTGCTACGGAAGTTTGAAAGATATGTTGACCAATTGTTCAAAAAGAAGTCTCCACGAGATGAAAAAATCATGAAAGGAAGTTCAAAACCAAGAAGAAGTCGCCTATATGGCCACTTTTGATGAAAATGGATGATGCATAGAGACACATGTTCTTATTTTGATCATAACTTTGCGCATGATTGCTCAACGATCGTGATAAGAGTTGCATTACATTTAAATCTTCTTTCTATACAACTCTTATGAAGAACACAGAACCAAATAACAATCGTAGAATGGACATATTTCTCAAAGAAGTCAGACATTTGCAGTAGCGATGGAAAGTGACACATGCTCACCGTTTTGGTCATATCTCATAAATTACAAATACAATGAATGTAATTAAAAACCCAGTAGTTAGCCAAGAAAGATATCTACAACTTTGGTGAAGACAACTTTTCCATTTGACGTGAGGCGTTCGATAAGGCGGCCGCCTTTCTGGGCGCCTACGAGTTTTTGACAGTTTCAGCACACAGGGCTTTGCATGGCGACAAAATAATGGAAGGCTCCCGACAAGGGCCGGAAGGCGGCCGCCTTCCGGGGCCACCTGCGGCGCGATGTGACTTTTGAGCTGTCGGTCGCTGAGACAAGACTGGAGGCGGCCAAATAGGCGGCCGCCCTCCACAGGCGCCTGCGGCGGATTTGACGCGTGCACGCAACTTTGTCGGTGATTTGATGGAAGGCTGCCGACCATGGCCGGAGGGCGGCCTCCCTTCTGACTGCCTTCCACTAAACTCCAGCTATAAAAGTTCTCTTCCATCCCCAACTCAAAACACACCATCTCACACCTAACTCAGATAAAAAAGGTGTCTTCTTTCTCCTCAAAACTCGGATTTCCACCATTGTTGGACCTTCAACTTCAATCTTTCATATCTTTCTCATTTTAGCTCCAATTTGTAAGTTCTTTATATGAAAATTCATTTTCTCGTCGTGTAGATTCTGAATATGTTGTTTTTATTTCCCAAATATTTGTTAAAAATTCTCTGAATTAATTTTAAGAATTTCGTGTTTTCCATTTTTATTCAAGAAAAGTAGTTCTTGTTGTTATATTAATCTCCTACTTAGATAACCTCAATACCTAGTATAAATGGTGATTATTTGTGAAAGAAAAGAAATTTTAGATGTTGAGAGTATTCACTTTAATATTTTCTTTTGTTGTTATTATTTATGATAATGTCTTATTTTATATGTAAAGTGTTAAAACTAGTAATGAGTTGTTGTAGTTAATTTACTCTTGGGCATGAGTTGAATTAAAGAATATGGGTTGACCTTGTTTGACTGAAAATTAGGATTTTAACTAATTTTATGGACTAGTTGTTTAAAATGATTAATTTGATTACTTAATAGAATTGGTCATTTCATTAATTAAACTTTAGAAGATTATTTATAACTTGTCTATGAGATTATAAATAGTTTAAGCCAAACATATTGAGCACATTAATGAAGCCTAGAGATAGGATAAATTAATGGATAAAATTTAATCTGTCTATGAGGAAGAAATTCAATTGTTTAATATGAGAAATTTAATTAATTAATGAAGTTGACCATTTTGTTAGCTAAAATGCGGAAAGTTATATCCATCTTGTCCATGAGATTAGAATATAATTTAGGTCAACCATTTTAAACACATTAATGAAGCCTAGAAATAGGATAAATTAGTGAAGGTAAGTTAAATCTTGTCAATGAGAAAAGAAATTACTAGTCGTCCAATCTTTAGTTATAAATACTCCTAATTATTAGGTCCAAGATAAAAGGATGTACCCATATTTTATAATTCAATTCATTGCCCTTCTTTGATCAATCCATTTAGAGTTTAATATTTTATTTTTAATTTAGTATATTTTTGAGCCATCATTAGTATTTGCATAATTTAATTTACTTTCTTTTTCAAAAACTAGTTTAGAAAATCAATCAAAAGTTTTAATTTGGAAAGCTTCCAATAATTTGAGATAACCTGTGACTGGACTTAAAATCAAGAAACTCCTCCGCTATTCCTCCAGAGACACGATACTCGGGGAAAACCGAAAGGTTAGACTCCGTTTTACTACAACGCCGTGAAAGCAGTTATCAAATGGCGCCGTTGCCGGGGAATGGCACGGTGAATTCTTGATTTTAATTTTAGCATGGACGAATTCAAGCTAGGGAGACTTTCTTTTTCTTTTTTGTTTTGTTCTCACGTGTTTGCTTGAAATTTCTTCATGGATTACTCAAATGAACATTTTCATTCTCATCCACCATATAACTATCCATATAATGAACAACAAGTTTTCCAAAATAATCAAAATGAAGGATACTATGAGCAAGGTTATGAGGATAACAATCAATGGTGCGAAAATCCACCTTTGGGGTATGGAGATTACCAATTTCAAGATAACTATTTCCACCAAGGGCAAAACTTTAATTGCTATGATGATTTTTCCTATCAAGGTAATTATCATGATAATTTTAATTATTACGAAAATTACCACAAGGGGCTAGAAAATCATTACACCGGCACAAACGAGTACTCCTACGAGGTTGACTCTAGAATTTCACCTTATCCTGAACACGAGCTCGAAAAATTAAAATCATCCTTGCTCAAGTTTGAATTAAAAAGTGCAAGGATTGAACTAGCATCTCGTGACGAGAGCCTCAAGAAATTGTGTGAACAAATCATTTATGATAATGAACACAAAGTTCAAGAGGAGACATACGAGGAAGGTGCTAAATCTGAGGAGGAGGTAGCGGTAACTATGAGCGAGACGGTTGAAACTCTTTGCACCCCTATTTCTTTTGAGCCTCTCATTGTTACTGAGCTAGAGTCTATCCTCGTAGAAATTAGTCCTGAAGAACTCAATCTGGAAGTGCCCACTGAAGTTGATGAAGAGATCATAGATGAGGAGATACTTTGTGACACCGGCCCTACCCTACCATCTATGGATGATCTCTCACCTAAAGAGTCCTTGAAGGATAGCCTTAATGAAGACGTTGATCGTACACAAGCCCAAATGCCTGTTGAAGTTGTTATTGAAATGTGTGATTTGGAGGAAACATTCTCCGATGACGCCTTCTTTGACTCTCTACTCAATGATGACAAACATAGTTGTTCTAGACAAGGATCTGTTTGCCTAGATGATATATGTAGGGTTAGTGAGTTAGGTAGTTGGGATGCATTCTTAGAGAGTGACACAAAGTCTAAACTTTGTGATTTTCATGTTGAGGGCATAGATGAAGAAGAGAAAACTCATCAAGAGGAATATGAAATCTCTAGTCAGGCTAGTTTTACCTTGATGACTCCATTTGAGCGGTTGGAGAAACCAGAGGCACCTGATCCTGAAATACTTGTTGATTCTACAATGAGAGTGATGCAGGATATGTGCTAATTCCTTGTTCGAACGACGTGTTCTTTGAAGATTATGTCACATTTTGGTGGTCACGGGAGTTCGAAGGTCTACGCCATCTGATGGCATACCTGGAGGATAAGGTGGAGGCACTAATGATGAGTGCTCCACAACTGATTGGCATTACAGAGAGTTCTATCTCAAACATCAAGCTAGTGATGTAAAAGAAGCGCTTCTTGGGAGGCAACCCATGTTTTTCATAACTTTGTTTGTTTGTTTTGTGTGATTGCAGGTTGTGCTTCAATAAATAAATTGTGAGTTGAACGCTTTGATCCAATTTCAAAAAAACTAACTATGGATGATGTAAGGTTATTTTTAAAACAATTTTATTCCTCTTTTCATCATTCCTCTTCACAAAATCTTTTCAAAACTCAAGTGTGTGGAAAGAACAAAAAAAATGTGCCTTTATTTCAAAACTTTGTGCATTAAAAAGAGACCTCGAGGGCGAGGTCCAGCTCAAGTGTGAGGAGGTTGCGTTTTACACTCAAAAGTTAAAACCTTGTTTTAGAACAATCTTTTTACTATTTTTGATATGAAACACTAAATTCGCAATTTGTTATCAATCACATAATAGCTTAGAGAATCACCCTTATTATAAGAATTTACTTTTATTATTATTTTTAGAAAACTTGAAATTGTTATGGGTTTTTGGTTGCGAATGTAAGGAGTTAATTTTGTTTTAATTGGACATTCATTTTATTCATAAAAAAAAAAACAAAAACAAAAAAATACTATCATTAATAAATCTCTTAAAAACTCATTGTTATAGGACAATTCCGTCTCCGAAAAGGGGCTCTGTTTCATTTGTTAATCATAGTCTGTGAGAATGAAATATGCATCTACCATGGGATAACACCGCCAACAAGAGTGGAAAAGAGGCAAAAAAAACATAATTTGTGAATAAGATAAATGTCCAAATTAGAATAATGAAAACCTTGGGATAAGGAATTGATTGGTGGTTTAACATAATCAATAGTTTTTATAAAGTAATAATAATTTTAAATTCTTGTATTTTGGGTGATTTTTCTAAAATGTTTAAAAATTGAGAATAAAAAAGGGAGATTTTCGTTTCTATTTCTTTAATAGCAATTCGATTGTAATTCAGTTAGGTTTTACCTTTTGAGTGTGTTTGCAAATGATTTGTCGCTTGAGGACAAGCAAGATTTAAGTGTGAGGAGATTGATAAGTCCATTTTAGTACTTATTTTTCTCATCATATTTGAGCGATTTTCAGATAGGAAATAGAAAAACAAGGCATGTTTTAGATATTTTGGTTCAAGTTTCATGAAATCAGGTGAAAACCGCATTCATAATATGTTTGGCGAAATTTCGTGTCAATTGCGTAAAGAAAGTGGCATTTTTTCCCAACAAATGAATTGCTACGGAAGTTTGAAAGATATGTTGACCAATTGTTCAAAAAGAAGACTCCACGAGATGAAAAAATCATGAAAGGAAGTTCAAAACCAAGAAGAAGTCGCCTATATGGCCACTTTTGATGAAAATGGATGATGCATAGAGACACATGTTCTTATTTTGATCATAACTTTGCGCATGATTGCTCAACGATCGTGATAAGAGTTGAATTACATTGAAATCTTCTTTCTCTACAACTCTTATGAAGAACACAGAACCAAATAACAATCGTAGAATGGACATATTGCTCAAAGAAGTCAGACATTTGCAGTTGCGATGGAAAGTGACACATGCTCACCGTTTTGGTCATATCTCATAAACTACAAATACAATAAATGTAAATCAAAAACCAGTAGTTAGCCAAGAAAGATATATACAACTTTGGTGAAGACAACGTTTCCATTTGACGTGAGGCGGTCGATTAGGCGGCCGTCTTTCTGGGCGCCTACGAGTTTTTGACAGTTTTAGCACACAGGGCTTTGCATGGCGACAAAATAATGGAAGGCTGCCGACAAGGGCCGGAAGGCGGACGCCCTCCGTGGCCGCCTGCGGCGCGATGTGACTTTTGAGCTGCCGGTCGCTGAGACAAGACGGGAGGCGGCCAAATAGGCGGCCGCCCTCCACGGGCGCCTGCGGCGGATTTGACGCGTGCACGTAGCTTTGTCGGTGATTTGATGGAAGGCTGCCGACCATGGCCGGAGGGCGGCCACCCTTCTGGCCGCCTTCCACAAAACTCCAGCTATAAAAGCTATCTTCTATCCCCAACTCAAAACACACCATCTCACACCCAACTTAGATAAAAAAGGGTGTCTTCTTCCTCCTCAAAGCTCGGATTTCCACCATTTTTGGACCTTCAACTTCAATCTTTCATATCTTTCTCATTTTAGCTCCAATTTGTAAGTTCTTTATATGAAAATTCATCTTCTCATCGTGTAGATTCTGAATATGTTGTTTTTATTTCCCAAATATTTGTTAAAAATTCTCTGAATTAATTTTAAGAATTTCGTATTTTCCGTTTTTATTCAAGAAAAGTAGTGCTTGTTGTTATATTAATCTCCTACTTAGATAACCTCAATACCTAGTATAAATGGTGATTATTTGTGAAAGAAAAGAAAGTTTAGATGTTGAGAGTATTCACTTTAATATTTTCTTTTGTTGTTATTATTTATGATAATGTCTTATTTTATATGTAAAGTGTTAAAACTAGTAATGAGTTGTTGTAGTTAATTTACTCTTGGGCATGAGTTGAATTAAAGAATATGGGCTGACCTTGTTTGACTGAAAATTAGGAGTTTAACTAATTTTATGGACTAGTTGTTTAAAATGATTAATTTGATTACTTAATAGAATTGGTCATTTCATTAATTAAATTTTGGAAGATTATTTATAACTTGTCTATGAGATTATAAATAGTTTAAGCCAAACATATTGAGCACATTAATGAAGCCTAGAGATAGGATAAATTAATGGATAGAATTTAATCTTTGTCTATGAGGAAGAAATTCAATTGTTTAATATGAGAAATTTAATTAATTAATGAAGTTGACCATTTTGTTAGCTAAAATGCGGAAACTTATATCCATCTTGTCCATGAGATTAGAATATAATTTAGGTCAACCATTTTAAACACATTAATGAAGCCTAGAAATAGGATAAATTAGTGAAGGTAAGTTAAATCTTGTCAATGAGAAAAGAAATTACTAGTCCAATCTTTAGTTATAAATACTCATAATTATTAGGTCCAAGATAGAAGGATGTACCCATATTTTATAATTCAATTCATTGCCCTTCTTTGATCAATCCATTTAGAGTTTAATATTTTATTTTTAATTTAGTATATTTTTGAGCCATCATTAGTATTTGCATAATTTAATTTACTTTCTTTTTCAAAAACTAGTTTGGAAAATCAATCAAAAGTTTTAATTTGGAAATCTTCCAATAATTTGCGATAACCTATGACTGAACTTAAAATCAAGAAACTCCTCCGCCATTCCTCCAGAGACACGATACTCGAGGAAAACCGAAAGGTTAGACTCCGTTTTACTACAACGCCGTGAAAGCGGTTATCAGGAAATTTTGCCAGAGCTTTGCTACAACAAGATCGCGCAGAGGGACTGCCCTCGGCAAATCACGCAACACAAACCCCTCACTACTCTACAAACTACAACGAAGCAAACGCCAACACCAGAGGACAAACGCAAATTACTCCTTTTCCCTCAAGTACCTTTCGGCAAAAGGAGTGAGAGACTCCTGATAGAGTATATGGACCACGGACCCCCGGTCCAAAGACTCCTACAACCCTAACACAGGCCCAACAGGACCAAGAAGCACAGGAGGCCCAAAGAACGGCGTCTCAAATATCGAGAAACCCGCGGTGCACATACGGGTGCCTTCGGCCCCATGGCCGAAGGCCCCAAAAACTCACAGGACAACTAATTTTACGCACACGAACCTACGGGGAGAAAACGGCGGAAGTCAAGAGCCTTCGGCACATGGAAGTCAGGAACCTTCTGCTCATGCATGCCTTCGGCACTTAGGTAGCCTTCAGCTACACATAGCCCCTGGCCACGGGGGAGCCCTCGGAGATAGCGCAAACATCGGAGATTCCCTTTGGAGACAGGAAACGGTTACATTTAATGCGACTTCACATCCACCCACCGCATTTAATGTGGTGCACATGCGTGTGTCGGTGCCATCCCGATTGAAGTGACCCCTCGACCGTTAAATTGTTGACACGTGTACTCTCATCGCATTTATTACTGCTATAAATAGCAGCCCATTCTCCATTGTAAAGCATCACAAGTTCACGTATTCGAATACACTCTCTCTCTTACTTATTGCTCTGACTTCTCTCTAGGTTATCCCCGCAATAACCCCTCGGATAAGCTACCCCCGGGTACACTATCCATCATTACTGTTAGTAATTAAGGGCTGGGCAGAGTCCTTAAAATTATTTGATTTGGACCGGAGGAGTCCTATACACTCATAGGTCTATGGGTGGGTTGGGGTTATAAGTCAAGGACCTTGACTACTACTATTTTCCCAAATAAACAATGACCTACGGGTCGGGTATTTCCAAGTGTGTAAAAGTACCGATATGTATTTTACAACTTGGGGTAAAGGAGTATAAGTATATGTATCATCCTATGTTTAGGTCTTATACTTAAAACGTTAGTTAGTCTACATTTAGCTTGCTACTCGCTTGGTACTTGTATTGACCCCTTCAGGGGGCCTTACCATTTTCAGGTTGAAGCTAAAGCTTGCCATCCGCATCTTGTTCGGTGGAGTGATCTAAAGGAAGACGTGGTTCGTGCTTCCTTTATTGTTTAAAACTACAAAATATGCTCATGGATATTTAATGTAACGTATACATTGTTTTGGGCCTGCGAGCCCGCCTTTGGCCATATGTGGCCCACGATTGATTATTGAATATTTCCGCTATTCAATTAATCTAAACTGTGATGTTGATATGTATGTTTACTACTGAGTATGGTGTGAACGATGTTCATGAACACCTTATGTGATTAAGAGAGGTTGACTTGCGAGTGACGTCACTTGATCACACGACGGTTGTATGCGGTCTGGGGCGTGACACCTCTGGAGGGCAGAAAGTTTGCTAAAAATGGGAAGGACCCTACAAAATCAAGGGGATTGTTGGGCCCGAGACCTATAAGTTGTGTGATCCTAAAGGGAAACTGGTAGACCGGGTGTGGAATTCTGCGCACCTATTGAAATTCTACCAGTAAGTATGTAACTTCCTTTCGGCATTATAAGTTTTGATAAAAGTTTCGTTTTCAGTCACAAATGTCCTTTATGCATTAATTGTGAAGGTTTCTTAACCAGCCAAAAAAGGGGGCTACGCCTAATTGGTACTCGCAAAAAGACAAAGTATAAATTCCAAACCCATCTAAGTTCTAAAAGCTCAACTTAGTCTTGCTAAAGACAAGAGCGGAGACAAAACAACCTTTCTCAAGGTTAAACAGCCTTACAAACGAAGTCAAATTTCCTAAAACAGGAAAGACAACCTTTCTCAGGGTTAAGACTGATTTTACAAGGCTAAAGATGAAATTAAAAGAATTAACTTTGCACCGGAGAGGCTCACAAGCCTCGCCAATTAAAGAGGCTGCTCACCAAGGTCAAAGCAACCTAAAGTGAAGCCCACCCAATCTAGCTCAACTATTAAGAGCCTAAGGGTTTGAAATTGACAATGTCATCCTTAACAAAGGAAAGACGACCTTGACCGGAAATTCAAGGCAAAAATACGCTAAGGCAAAAGTGATTGAATACAGAAATCAGGAAGGCCCGAGGGCCATCATGGGATTTATAAAACTGCACAGGTCAAGTCGAACAAGCAGCAAAGGCAGTTATGAATATGTACGGGTAAAAGTAAAACAGAATGTAAGGATGTTTGGTTACACACCGCCCCAAGGGCAGGAAACAGCTACAAGCACGCATGTCTGGAAATAATGTTCGTTAAAGGAGTGAGTGGGCCTTACAACCAGGTGTCAGGGCGTTCCCCCTGAGTGCCACCCAAAGACGACTGACATTCAGAACCCGCTTCTGCAGTAGCTTTACACAAGCTCTTCATAGCTCGGTATCTCTTCCCCTCGGGTAAGAAAACGGGGTGGTATGCCGGCCTCTTCCCAGCCTTTCTCGTCAGAGGGGGCTGGAGGTCTGCAGCCAGCGTTGCAAGAGTCACACCGTCGTTACCTTGTCGATTCCCCTCACGCTCCCCGAGGGAATCTTCCGCGGAGCCTTGGGTCCGGACCATCCTGGCCTTGGCCGCCAACCGCTCCATCCCGGAAGATATCCTCCTGTCCACTGAAATGGAAGGGAACGGTCAATAAATTTGGCTGTAAATAACAAAGAAAAAGATGAATAACTGGAAGCAAAGTCAGGTTTTGCCAACGGGAGGAGAACGTGAGCATGACCACCCAGTTACCACCGACGTAGTGGCCCAACAAGAAGGGAGAACCATCATCGATAAGGTTGGCAGTGTACGCGATTCCCTCATTCAGGATCAGCATAGTCCACCGCTGGATCAGCTCCCCCACTTGTTTTCAAACCACAGCCTTCCATCCGCTGGGGATACCCACACCCATTTTTGACTCTATCTGCCAGAAGGACCTGAAGAAGATCTAGCCTAAAAAAGGGGAGCGTCAGGCCTTTGGGAAAGCGCGAGGAACCCAGGTGCCTCAGCGATGCCAGGCCGGGCTGCATGGAAGAAGTGGAGAAACATGTTTATGTTCGGCCTGATTCTGAGGGAAATACACCGGGCCATAAACCCAATGATGAAGAGATGCGCGGTGGGAGTAAGCTGGCCAGGTACGACGCCAAAATGGAATAGAATGTGCAATGTGGTCGGATGAAGAGGAAACCTGAGCCCTCTCTCCAAACTGGATAGATGGACCCCGAAATGAGAAGGGGATGGTGAGTCAACGATGTTTCGACCTGGAGTGGGGCGAGTACAAGTAACACTGGGTTCGGCAAGGGCCACAGCGGCATCAAACTCATCATCAGTGATGGCGACCGCCAGGACCGTGCGGGCGATCTCAGCAGGAATTTAAAAGTGGGTTTCCCTTCCCCGAGAGTCCACCGGAATCCTGCGCCGATTGGGGTTAGCCCCGCGGGCTAGGGGAACGGAATGAGAAGAAGCAGAGTTAGAAGAAGACATGGTGGGACTTTTGTTTGAAAAGCAAAGAGGTGCGAATGCTAGAAGAGTGATGAAGATGATGAAACTGACCTTTATAGTAAAGCCTTAACCAACTTGGAACCACCCTGGAACCGTTTCCAAAGGCACTTGAGTACGAAGTTGAGACAACAGATTGGAAGTCGTGAGGACAGGCGCGCACTGTTTGCATTAAATGCTACGATGCGCTACAAATCCGAGGGAAGTTTGAAACTAGTTGAACCACTCAACTTACTCTCCCAAAATCCAGCCCTGCTGATTTTAGAGAGTAGGGAGCTCGTGATGGTACCATGGATTCTGACCATGGCCCAATTACATAGTCCAGCCCATAACGGGATCAGCACCTGACGGGATTAGTCTAATTAGCGGAATTAGCCTATAAATGGGATCAGGCTCTGAACGAGGTTCATATTGAATAAGCTGATAGGGTCGATTAGGGACCAGACCCACGATAAGAACCCATAGTCAGGTCGGGCGGACAGTAGACCTCGAGCCTAAGCGGAGTTCTAGTGAGGTTAGGATATTCCTAGGGTTTACATGGCAGGCTATTATTTGAGCATAACTATTTGGCAGCGGGCAAGACTCATCAGGAAACATAAAGTTGAAGAAAACAATCATTGCATGATGGTCAAGACGCCACATGAGTTCTATTCGAACTAATGTATAATTAATAGCATTTAATGTAATAGTTTCCTCTTAGAATACTAACTCCTAAAGTCTATAAATACCTCATGTAAATACCCGGAAAGGGGATCGTAAAATCGTTCTTCCGAACAATAATAATACTGCCTTACACTGTCATATTTTGATATCTTAGTAGATTTAGCTCTCGTAGTTGGATTAAACTCCATCAACCCCAAATTCAAATGGGGCCTTTTTTCAATTAATCCTAAAAATTTACAAAAATGTCACCTTGTCATTATTAGGCAATAATATTATCCATTGATTATAGTAATTAATGATGGAGATTAAAAGTTCTTATTTTAAAATGGGTTCTCATTTTAAGAGGGGTTCTCGTAAGAACCCTCCCATACATACATACATACATACATACATACGTACGTACGTACGTACGTATGTACCTACATACATACACACATACACACATACATACACACATACACACATACATACACACATACACACATACATACACACATACACACATACATACATACATACATACATACATACATACATACATACATACATACATACATACATACATACATACATACATACATACATACATACATACATACATACATACATACATACATACATACATACATACATACATACATACATACATACATACATACATACATACACATATATATAGGGAGTGGTTCCGATAAGAACGGACTCCAAGGAGAGAAATAAGAACGAATCTGGACCGTTGGATTGTATTATGTGGAACGGAAATGTGCATTTGATGAAACTGAAATGTGTAATACATGATACTGAAATGTGCAGAATAAAAATTTAAACTCAATTGTGCATTTGGTGAAACAAAAATGTGCAAAATAAAATGTACAAAAATAACATCACATCGTACCTTTTATTCTACACATTTCAGTTTCACCTAGTGCACATTTCATTTTCACCAAATGCACAATTCAGCTTCACTTAATGACATTGTATCATACGCTTTGTGTTGCACATTTCAATTTCACCTAATGCACATTACAGTTTCATCTAATGCACATCGAATTTCATTTAAAGCAAATCTAACGGTCCAGATTCGTTCTCATTTCTCTCCTAAGATCATGCTCTTATTTGAACCAAAACCTATATATATATGTGTGTGTGTGTGTAGAGTAATCTTCCGGTCAGGAATTCCTGACCGGAACCACCGTCCGGACGATGGCTTTTGGGGCCCTTGCCGGTGGAATTTTTTAATGAAAATTTTATGACATGTTCTACATCAAGTCTAGTTTATAAAAAAATCAGCTAAAAACTCAATCGGGAAGGTCGTCAATTGATTTTTGGAAGATAACTGCGCCGGAAAATACATATAAAACGCATTTATCAATCGGGAAGGTCGTCATATGATTTTTTTAATTGTACACATGCATTTTCTCTGCATTTTTATATCTTTTAATGTTTTCACAATTTTTTATATTTCATTTAGTGATGCAAACAATAGCAAGTTTATCAATATGCACACATACATATTAAAAGTGCATAAGAGTTAAAGTAAAGTGTTTCAACGATTATATGATTGAAAATACGCTTGTTAGTCGTTTATAACAAATACTACGTACATAAGTGCATAAATACATGAGTGAAGTATATGTTAACGTAATAGATAATGCAAGTAAATGAGATAAAAAATGATTGATATAATAAAATGTGCACGAGATTCTAAAATAAAAAAATTATGGCAATATGTGTAGAAGATGCACATATGTTAAAAACGAATGATAATTTAATTCAAATGTATCCATACATTTTACGTTGAGACGTTTTCCATGGCCGATTTCATTTTGAGTTCAAACTAATTGTTTTTTGGTGCACTTAACTTCGGTGATGATGCATAAAAATGTCTTAGCTAATGCACTTTTTTATACATGAAAGTGTATCTTAACGAAATCGTATTTTACATATTTGATTCAGATTCAAATGATGTTGACTTAAATTCCTCTATTAATTGAGGTATTCTTAAGTTTTGTTGTTTTTTTGCTGGTCATTTCCCTAATGAGTGCACTAGCACGACAACTTTCATGCACTTTTGACCTATGTTTTATCAAATTAAATTGTTGAATTTTGATGCACTTATCATACTTTGTTAATGCATTTTTCATTAGTTGTAACTTGTAACAAGTGTGAATGCATTTCACACTTGTTAGAAATTTTTGTATATATTTAATGCACATGATAAAAGCGCATTTCATTTTGTTAGAAAGTGCAAACGTAGAAATTTACAAAATGCATGCGATATAATAATACACTTTTGTTTATATTAAAAATTCACATGATAATTTTTTGTTTGCGCCAATGCATATATATTTACAAATTTATTAAAAAAATATTGAAGTTCACAATAATAAAATTGAATAACAGTGCATTAATTCAATTGTAGAATGCAAAAAAATTGGCATACGTACTAAAATTGAATCATTGAATTTTGTAATATAGCTAATCAAATTAAAGGAAGTACATATTTTCGAAAATAACATACAAGGAAGTGGCTTGGCATGCAAATTAATTTTCCTAATTCTTAGAAAATTCCAACAATACAATCATGCGTGTAACTAGGCCTGTCTACTAGTTTGACAGAAATACCCTTTAATTGCTATTTTAATGGGCTCTTACCAAATATGTAATTCATCACGCACGCCTCATGTGTTTATGTTAATCACGGATATTTGATATGTGAGCCGTACGATTGAATAAATGAATGACCCAACTTTGTTCTTTTTTTCTCCTGGAAGCTCTCTCTCTCTCACACACACATTATAAGATCAAAGAATTTATGATTTAAGATCATAAATTCTTTGATCTTATAATATATGTATATATATATATATATATATATTATAAGATCAAAGAATTTATGATTTATTGTATACACACATATGTATGTTGAAGTATATTTGTAGTATAATTTAAGAAAAAGTATGTATATACTTATATATTGAGAGGGTCGAGTCGGGACAGGTCGGGACGAAACGGGTCAATACTTATACCCGGACTCGCCCCATTATATAGGCGGGGCAGGGCGGACCCGCCCCATTTGCAAGACGGGGCGGGTCAAACTTGCCCCAAATGTCTCGGGCCAGGGCGGCCGGTCATTGTGGGCCAGGTTTTTTTGACATCCCTAGTAGGTTAGTAAATTAAACATAGTTTGTATGTGATCTCACCTCTATCTCTCTCTCTATATATATAGAGAGAGAGATATAAGATAAGGTGAGAAGCCCCCCTTAAAATGAGAAGTGAGAAGTAATCTCAGCCCTTGGATTTGCATCTAATCTTACAACGCAGTAAATTTATAGACTAAATATATGAACTTATAACCAATAAATCATACTCCCTCCGTCCCGCTAAGATTGTCCCGTTTTACCTTTTCGGGAAATCCCACTAAGATTGTCTCATACCAAATTTGGTAAATTTCATGTGGCTCTAAATCATTCTTACTTTATTTTTGAGTAAATTCCCTAAATGAGACTAAAACAATGGGAAAATGCAAAATTAGGACTACCATGTTTTTAGGACCTTTTTAGGATTAAAATATTGCAGCTTGACAAAATTACCCCTCAGTATAAAACTATAAGTTTCTGTTGTTTAATATAGCTGCTGCCACCACGCGGATGATCTCTCGCCTACCTCCAGATTCTTACCGCCAAGTGAATAGCAGAGAATTGATTCATTTATCCTTCTTTTCTTCCTCTTCTTCTTTTCTTCTTTTTCCTCTTATTATCTTTTTCAGGTTCTCTGTGCTTCAATTTTTCATTTTTTTTTCTATTAAAAATGAAAATACTATTTTGGATCTAAAATTTCAGATGAAAAGTAAGTTTCAACGAATGATCATGATCAGATATATCTGAATTTATATTTTATTTGCCAATTTTGTTTAATTCTGGTAAATTCTAGAAAATGTCACTTTTATAATCTGAGAATGTCAAAATTATAAGTTATTTGAAAAAATGTCACTTTTACGGCAGCATGTTCATCAAGATGGCAATCTCACTTTGAAAAAATGACATTTCAAAATGACATTCTCAGGTAAGCCATAAAAATGCCATAAAATGTCATAAGAATGACATTTTCTTATGGACATGACATTTTCAGATTGCCAACTTGATAAATATACTGCCACAAACATGACAGTTTTTTTTTCAAATAACCAATAAGTTTGACATTCTTAAATTATAAAAGTGACATTTTGCTGAATAAATAAAATTCAAACACAAAGAATCCAAATTAATTAATAAAATTCAAATCCAATCCCTATTAATCAAAATCATAATACTTCGTACAACTCAAATAAAAAGTTTGTTGTTGCTTGGAATCACACGTTTGATCTAAATGGTCACAAGTGAGATTTTTTTAGAAAAGTAAAAGAATTAAGAAAAATCAAAATGATTCTACAAAAATGCAAACAGAGCACCACATAAATGATGAGAAGATTAAGATCGAACCGGAAGGAGAAAAAAAGAGAAGAAGAAGAAGAAAGAAGAAAGAAGAAGAAAGAAGAAAGTTGGAGAGGATGGCCTGTTTTCACCGAAGAAATAGGTGTGATTGCCGTCGATGGGGAGGGCAGACGCCGTTGATGTTGTAGGGGCTGCGTTTCATAGTGGGCGGAGTGGTTGCGTTCAATCGCAGGCGAAGGGCTGCAATTCCATGACGAGGAGAAAAGTTGCAGAGTAAAGGGAACTGATTGGAAGGAAGAGTCGGTCGATTGGGTTTAATACATGAGGGCAAGAAATATGTAATGTGGAGTCCTATTTAGGGAATAATAAACTTAATGTCCTAATTAGGAATTTTGACAATGTTTTGGTCTTATTTAGGACAATTTTTTCTTTATTTTTACTTTATCAATTCAATATCAACCACATAAATCCACTTTTCTTAATAATCGTGTCACCTTCTTTCGTCCCAATGTTAGTGGGACGGAGGTAATAACTTATAAAGCTCTCCATCATAATTACGGAAATGCCATCGCGTCAAAAAAAAATTGAAGGTTTCTGGAGTTATTTTTTGCGGTGGCATTTTCGTAATTATTTTATGGAGTTATCTATAAGTTATGATTTATTAGTTAAAAGTTCGTATTTTTAGTCTATAAGTTAAACTTCGCAGTTCTAAGCTTAATGACACTTCTCACCTGATCCGCTCTCTCTCTCTCTCTCTCTCTCTCTCTCTCTCTCTCTCTATATATATATATATATATATATATATATATATATATATATATATATATATATTGGTTCAAATGAGAACAAGTCTTAACGTGAGAACGAATCATAACCATCTATTAATATACGCCATCTGCGATCAAATGAAGTTAACAAAAGGGCATTTAAGTATTTTTCTAATGGCCGTTTTTGTAACCCATGATGTTAGCCGCAATTTTCATCCGTTCCACTTGCAAATATTACGTTCCATTCCATATTATTAAATAAAGCATTTCATCTGTTCCACTATTTCAAAACTCAAGTTCCATATATAATTAAATAAAGCATTTGATTTGCCATGTGATTTGACTTTTGATGTTAATGCTCACTCATCTAAGAGAACAACCTTATTCATAACCTCTATTTTCACTATTTTATAATTTCAATGCACAATTGCTCTTGTTTATTTTCATTGCTCACCATATATAATTGCATATCTATGAGCACATATTTTCATTTTATGTCAGATATATCAATTGTGAGTTAGATACCGGTTCATGTGCATTATATATTGGGGGACCAAGTTGTGTGCTAGATATTGGATCAACATACTTTACGTCTTAACATTTGCATTTGTACAATTCACAACTGCACTATTGTGCCACTCAAATGCGGTATTTGGCGTTCTGTGCTAGATACCGGTTACTGTGCATGGTGTATTTGTTGTGACTCTCTATTTTCATTTCTTGGACATATATTTGTATTGTGCATTAGGTATTGATTCTTGTGTGTTATATATTAGTTTAAGTTGTGTGAAATCCTTATGTGTGAGAAATTAATTAGGTTTTAATTTGGTGTGTCAAATATTGTTCTTTGTGCATTGGATATTGGATTTTGTACTTAAGACACTTGTTTTAGTTTTTCTTATATATATTGTGTGTTGGACATTGTTTCATGTGCATTACATATTATTCGGTGTGTGTTAGATACATACTCCCTCCGTTCCTAAAAAATCTTTCCGGTTTGACTTGACACGCTTATTAAGAAAGTGGAATAAAGTGGAATAAAGTGGAAATGTATGGTTGTGTTGTGTAAGAAAAAGGTAAAATGAATGTGAGCCACACAAATTGTCCAAAATGGGAAAGTGGGAAGTATTTTTAGGAATAGCCCAAAAAGGAAAGTGGGAAGTATTTTTGGGAACGGAGGGAGTATTCTTGTACATGTGGTAGCTGAAGATAATGTTTGTTGTGATTTATTTTATACAGAGTACATATTATACTTATTTTTTAAAAAATAAAATTATATATGTCATATTGGTGTCATATGAAAGCTCATAAAAAATTATTTAATTTGATATAATTTTTGTTTAAATCAGATTATAATTTAAAAAGTTAAATCAATTATATTAAATTAATTTTTTATATTATTTGACCTTTTATCATTTCCTAATTTTTAGGTGGATGATAGCCTCTAACCGATTCTACATTAAAGGAATGTCAAAAGATTGACAATTTCACCCTTTGTGCAAACCACATAGTGATGTTAGTGTGCGTTGCAATGCACTAATTAATTGTGCACCACCAAATAATCAACCGTCTGATTCTTTTAATTAAGAGCTAGGATTTGTTTTCACGTTCTCACGTTAAGCATCATTCTCACTGGAACTGCACTATATATATATATTGTATGGTGCAGGCGCAAGAATTGCTCTGTCTTGTACAGTTGTACGTATGTTGGAGCGCTTAATTTATCAAATAGATAGTACTAAAGATGACACTCCATCTTTGAGGACCTCTCAACACCGGCGGTTAACTCGAAGAAAAAGTTTTTCAAATACTAGGAAGAGAAGGATGAGGAGTGTGTCTAAAAAGAAAGAGAGGATTTACCAGATTCTTACGTCCCCAGGGCCGGTTCCGGGGGAGAGGGGCGACCGCTTTAGGCCCGAAAAAAATAGAAGAAAAAATAGGCCCAATTTTTTTCTTTATATATAGTTTGAGTAGGCTTCTTTTTTATTCTTAAGTTCAATTAATTATACTAATGTTTAATTTTGTTGACAATTTGAAAATTTAAAATATAAATAAAAAGTCTTAAACAACATAGCCAAGTTAAAAAAGAATATATACATTAATTTTAAGTAGCATCGGTTGTAGTTTTTAAAATCAATACAATTGTTGATGCATCAATAAAAGACAAGCCTCTTTAGTCTTCACATCTCTTTAGCCTTTAAGGCTTTTTGTTCATTTTTATTATAACATAAAATCTTTATATAATTATTTTAGAGCCTCTCTCTCTCAAATCTCATCCCAATTATTTATTTGTTTTCATCAGCGGTCAATAAATCATTACTTATGATTTCAATATGTAGTACTACCTCCATCTCAAAAATGATTTTAATTATTATATTTGTATATAATTTATAAATTTTATACTTTTATGAAAATATATTGAATAAGGTACATTTTGATATAATTTTCATATTAAAAAAATCGTATTAAAACATATTATTAGTCAAAGTTGATTATCATTGACCAAGAAAAGTCAATTTGACGAAACTTTTCGGGACGAAGAGAGTAATACTTTTTTTTCATTTATCCTTTCAAAAGAAAGTTTAGTATTGTTATATGTAGACTGTGGTGATTTTATTGTTTGTCATATTAATTAGTGGAAATAAGGTTGCCTATGAAGCGATTATTGATGATTTGCTTCACATTGGTCTACGAGAAACGTTTTTTAGTAATGTTTTTTTCTTTTTATTCGATACTCGTGTTGTTACTTTTGTCCAAATATGTAACTTAAATAATAATAAAGTGATTCTCGTCCTTATTTTATGAACTTCATTGAATACTTCTATTATAATTCATATTTCAAATAAGTATATGATTTACGGTTTGTCTTGGATATAGGTCCACGTAGCGCCGGGCCTGTACGTCCCCACCTTCTATGAAAGTTCCCTCACATTTTCTTTGAAGTGAATTTTTCTTTTAAAGTAATCGAGGCTGTTCTATTTATTATAAAGTCAAGAAGCTTCTCATTTCCTAATATTCTCAACTATACCCCTCTCTCTCACCCATTTGGTGAAAGGTCGTTGGTTAGTTGGATCTTTTATCGAAAAGAATTTAGTAGACCAAGGATGTTTTTACTTGGATTGTAATTTGCTGGTCTGATCTGGTCTGGTTTCTTTGTATTTTTATAACTATCCAAGTCTGATCTGGTCTGAACTGGTTTGGTCTGAGAGGAATTACAGTCCAAGTAAAAACATCCAAATAGTTCCTTACTTTTATGAACTCGGTTGACAAGACAAATTATAATTCAAAAACGAAGTTTATTGTGATGATTGATACACATTAACAAAAAATGAATTTGAAAAGCAAAAAAAAAATGTGCAGCATGAAACTCTCAACAGCGAGCTCATATAGTAAAAATTAGAGCTGTCGCAACTGTTGAAACTGGGGAGTTGGGAAACTGTTTTAGAAAATCTGGCGGATTTCTCAGAGTATCGTGTGATCACTTTCCGAATCTAATATTTCGACCCTATGTCTGGGTTACACGAAATTTAGATTATGGGGATAATCACTCTTAGAGACAGTCTAAAACTGAGGCACCAATATATAGACCATGAACTAGCAGTTTTAGTAGAACTCGAATTCTTCTGATTACCAAAGAGATAAGGCCAATCAGTTAGAGTTTTACTCTAACAGAAAGTCATTCTATTAAATAATTAATATGGACATGTTTATCCGAAAATAAATTTCCATATTTATTTCTTTAATAAAATAAAATTTTGGTCCGGGGCGCTGCCCCGAGCCCCGCGAGGGCGGCCTCCCTCGACCCCGCTCGCTGACCGGGCAGCGAGACCCCCGCCAGGGACAGCACCCCTTGGACCCCGCCAGGGGCGCTGCCCCTTGGACCCCGCAAGGGGGCGCAGCCCCCTTGACCCCCGCCATTTAATCGAACCAAGTTTAAATTTAATTTCGTACAAGTGTGCGCTCTGCACCTCCTAACTTGTCTAAAATTAAACTTGAACTCCATTGGTAATCTGTAAATTCCATTACACTAAAATGAACCTGGTGATACTAAAATCACCAACAGCAACTGTTTACTATTATAGTCTCAGAGATCAATAGGGTGAGGGGAAACACAATGGATCTTTTGGAGTGGTGTAACAAGGCATCATTGTGATGAAAGTGGTGCTCTCTCAAAGTTTGAAGGAGGCCATAAGGCTATTGGTGGAAAGTAGGTCCTCATAGCACACTCCATTAGCTTTGTTGTGATTTGTAAGGGCAAATGTGCAATATTATGTTATTACTTACTTCAGGTTAACTGGTGGGCCGTGGGAGAGGTGAGCAGGAAATGTTTTTGCTCCCTACATAAATAGTACGGAGTATAAGGCACCAACTAGTGAGTAATGACCCACATTTTAACTGACGTAGTTACATGAAGGGGCAATGGCATATAGCCATATAGGCCGTTAGGCTTGGGATTAAAAGCTTTTCATAGAAAATGAAATGCTAAACTATTAACAGGAGTAGTAAGAGCAACTGCAAGAGTTAAAAAGTTGCAACCTTCCAAAAATAACAACAATATACACCAGTCAATGTATCATGCATGGGTATAAACCTTAAGTTCTACCCATGGACAAATTCCTTAATAAAATAGGCATATATCATCCAAAGCCGCCCACATAAATCACTCTCCCCCAAAATGGCATGCATACATATCAAATACCAAGAGCTATAGTCCCTATCAAACTGCTTGGACCAGGTCCGAGCACCATTGACCTCACCAAGAGCTATAGTCCCTATCAAACTGCTTTTGGAGGAGAGAAATTAGGGGTGAAGAATAAGAGTGGTTCGAGAGTTCATACATGTGCATCCAATTGTAACATCATAAGTGCGGGATAAATGCAGGATGTGCCGAAGGCTTGAGTTGGGTTTCCAGTTGCCTGTTTTCATATAAAATGCTTTGAACTGGAGGGGCACAAAAGGAATCCTGAGCAGGGAAGGATCTCAAATTAGTTCAGATTTGGCATGGCCAAGGGTCAGATTACTTAACCCACGAGCGATATTGTTCTTTCTGCCTTCTCTATGGGTTCTCCAAAGTGCTATTTTATCAGTAGCATCGCAGTGGGACACAACACAGTTCTTTCCCCAGTAGAGACATGGAGCCAGTGACTCACAAATATAACAATGACACTGTAATAAGTAAACCAACAATCATCAAAACAGCCAAAATGTAATACGAAGTATATCTTTTCGCACTCAAACTCAGAAAGGAAAGTTAAAACATTAACTTCTAACATATTTCCTTGGAACACATTAGTTGTTCTCTCGATCCTAGTTTAATGATGTTTTAGAAATGTGTCAATATTACAAAGTGCCAATGTTATCCCTATAGAGTTCAACATAAAAATGTCTCTAATATCTTCTCAAGGAAAAATTAAATAGCATCATACTTGTTACGGCGGTAAGGTGAGTCGTGGCGCCAACCGACCGCCATATTGCCTAGGCGACAAGGCACCCACCTAGGCGACAATTAGGTGACTAGTCATACATTGTATAGTATATTATATATTATGTATAATTATATATAACATTCTATAACTATGTTTAATTTGTAATTTATTGTATATTATATATAATAAATTACTAATTAAATTGTGTATTACCGAGAATTGAAACCAACAATTAATAATTGAAAGTTTGAAACAAAGGTTCAGTAAGGGCAATTCGAAGTAAAAATGGCTATCTCATAAAGTACGTATATCATAATTCATATACGGAGTATTTGTATACGTAATTATATACTAGTATAATACAGGGTAGTTTTTATTAATATTTTAATAGTTTATTAATTTATAACATACAGAGCATACAGTAATAGTATAATACTATAAAATCGCACCAAACATCCTATGCTCTGTGCCTCTGATTGACCGTATGCGTGTGTACTTGTTATGGCCTGGCCAATAGTCTAAGAACAATATGATCGGAAACGGAAAAGTAGAAGGGGAAGGGAGATAGACAGAATACTTGGGGAAGAAGTCAGTGAGAATAATGTAATAATCATTCTGCTTTTGTAAACGGACAGTACAAATATTTATACTATTCCTTCTTTCTAAGAATAGAAGCAACCCTCATAACATAAGTTGGGTTTTAATAATAAAGCATAGTCCAGCATAATAATATAGCATAATATATATTGGGTGCAATCCGGTCCACTTTTTATTCTTTAGTACGGCCCATCAGATAATTCTTCCCTTCTAGTTTACCGCTTCCACGCTTTTGAATGAGGAAACCTCCTTGCCCTTTGAATCAGCCGAGATCATGACAATACCCCCCCCTTTTTCCGATCCTTGTCCACAAGGATCACTAGCCGCAAACATCTCCCTGAACTTCCCTTTTGAGATCCACCCTTCGATAGTTCCCTGCCCTGGTTCGATGGACAGCAGTAACGTCATCTGCCCAGATCCTGAGGTTTTTGAGCGGATTTCCTTGATGGATGATGGAGCAATGAAGAAACACCCATTATGGTCAACTGGGGGAAGAGCAGATATCACCTTAGCTCTGGGACTGATGCAGCGTTTCAGTACAGAGACATGGAACACTGGATATATTTTAGCTCCCTCTGGTAAGTCAAGCTTATATGCTACCTTACCCACCCTTTCCAAGACGGCATACGGACCAAAGTACCTGGCTGTTAACTTGTGATTTTTTCTCAGTTGAACTGAGTGTTGTCTGTACGGTTGTAGTTTCAAATAGACCAAATCCCCGACTTCAAATTCCCTGTCCCTCCTCTTGCTATCTGCGAAGTATTTCATTCTTTCTTGTGCTAACCTTAGATTCTCCTTCAGCTCCTGTTTCATTTTCTGTCTCTGAGCTATGAGCTCCTTAACATCCATGTTTGTGGAGTTAGTTAGGGTTGATAAGGACAATGTTGGAGGTATGTAACCATAGAGGGCCTCAAATGGGGTGGTTTTGAGACTGGTATGGTAGTTGGTATTATACCAGTATTCTGCCAGGGGTATCCATTGCAGCCATTGCTTGGGATTATGAAAAGCCATAGCTCTGAGGTAAGCCTCTAAACACTGGTTTAGCCTCTCTGTCTGTCCATCAGACTGGGGGTGGTAGGATGAGGTGTAGCTCAAGTGTCCCCATAAGCTTGAATAACTCCTTCCAGAACCCACTCAGGAACACTACATCTCTGTCAGTCAATATGTCTAGAGGTTGCCCATGTAGTTTGTACACACAGTCTAAGAACACCTTAGCTACTATTGCAGCAGTATAGGGGTGTGATAAAGGCAGGAAATGCCCATACTTAGTTAGTCTGTCCACTACAACTAAGATGACATCCTTTCCATGTGACTTGGGCAACCCCTCGATGAAGTCCATACTGATGTGGCTCCAGACCTGGTCAGGGATAGGGAGAGGTTGTAGCAGCCCAGGATTGGGTCCCCCTTCTGGCTTGGATTGGGCACATATCTCACATTCCTTGACCCACCTGGTGATATCCCCCTTCATTTTAGGCCAGT
The DNA here is from genome assembly GCA_945859875.1 of Cuscuta europaea. Lineage (NCBI taxonomy): Eukaryota > Viridiplantae > Streptophyta > Magnoliopsida > Solanales > Convolvulaceae > Cuscuta > Cuscuta europaea. Next base: position 1,581,450 of record CAMAPE010000014.1, read on the forward strand.
AGAATAACCTTCTTATCCTCATGTAGGTGTCTTGTACACCGGAATGTCCCCCAATTGCAGATGTGTGTAATTCCTTGAAGATGGTGTATTTTAATTCTGTGGTGCGGCCAATGGTTACTCTCCCCTGATATCTTAAAATCCCATCAATGTTTTCAAAATCTGGATTTGAAGCAGGGTCTATGAGCTTTTCTTGTAATATTTGTGATAGATAGGTATCATGTTCATAGCTCTGGAGTACTTGCTGCATCCATGCAGGTCTCACCACTGATATAGACCAACATTCCTCCTTTTCCTTCTTCCTAGAGAGTGCATCAGCCACCTTGTTTTCAACCCCCTTTTTATATTGTATGTCATAATCTAATCCCAACAATTTGGTAATCCACCTTTCCTGGAGAGGAGTAGTTATATTCTGGTCTAGGAGGTATTTTAGTGCTTGTTGATGATAGGTAACTCAACAAAGCAGCAGAAATGTAGTGTTCAATTGATAAAATCTGAGGAACCGATCCTCCCGGTACAATGGCGCATAACAGTAAACCCATGTACAGTAGCGTAAAACAGAAAATAGAAGAGAAGAAAGGTTTGAGACAGTTCGAGTCGTCTCACACTCCCAAGGCCTAATTCCAGATCCAATTTCTACCTAACCTCCCCCACTCCTCCCTCTCACTCTTATACTAATTTTATTCTTAAAGGGCCCAAGCCCATATACATGGCCCAGAACCCTTATTTTTACTCTACCACCATTGCTTAACATCACTCTATTACTATTATCAGTATTTTTCTTCAGCCTGGGATCCTATCATATCTCCCCCCTTAGACAACCACCTTGTCCTCAAGGTGGGTGATAGGAAAAGGCCTTCTTGATCTTCAACTTCATCTTCATCCTGGCACCTCTGCCTTCCCAATATCTAACTGATGGCAGAACCATGAGCTTGCTTGCCTGGAGAACACACTGATTGTTGGGATTTTTGTAATGGTTTTGTTCCTCATGATCAAATGGTGCTGCTTGATCTTTCCTTTCAATATCCTTCTCTGGATGCACTGGCTGCGAATTGATCAAACTGCCAATGCTGCCAGTCATTAAAATAATGCGTCCATCTCTGGTTAAGCACAAAGCAAGTTCTTCCTCACTTCTATAAGGGATTCCACCTTCTGGTATCACAGTGCTTTGATGAACACCCAAAAATGCCTTAGAAGAAAAGACCAGAGATCTTGAGCTAGAGGGACTGTACATTAGAAACAAAACCAAGGGTGAACCAATATCAAGCAGAGCAACCTGACGGCTTTCAAACGCCATAACCCATTTGGATCATGCACTGCCAGATGCATACTGGGAAACTGACAAGTGAAAAGATAGCTGTGCATTGATACCCAGCACCACTTGGGAAAAGGGAGACTTCAGTGTTGGGTTCAGTGATCAAATGCAATCTTGTTTTCTCCAAGCCAGAGCTGCTGCCAAGCCTGTAATAGGGAACTTGACCAGATTTGTTCCCAATAGCAACACTCCAGGAGTTAGTGGAAGAGTTTAGAGTTGTTGTAGCTGCACTAGTATTAATGCTTTCCAAGCTCTTCACCTCAGATACAATAGCCCCAAGGTTGTAGAACCAAGCAGACTCATTATCAGCATCTTTCTCAAAATTCTCTTTTACTAGGATATAATCATTCTTCACCCCATAACCCTTCGTGTAAAAGTATTCCTTGATATCATAAGCCGACTCTACTGCCTTTGGGTAATTTCCACCAAATCCCGCTCCTTTTACACGTATTTCTTCAAGAAATTCCCTTGGCCTTGCCTTGCCCTGATCAATAGGCTCCCAAACCCATGATAATGCTTTGGCATGGACATTCCTCACTCCCTGAATTGTTCCTTCCCTGGTAGGAGAGGGTGTATCGAGTGACATTCCATTCGCTTCAGTAACCTTCCAGCCTTCAATAGCAACAAATGTTTGTTTGCTTTCCTGTGATGTACGACCTACACCTTTATTTACACCACCACCAAAAACAGGAACATAGTTGTGATAAATTGTTAACTCTTCATCCCTCTTGATGTCCCTTACTGTCTCAAGTACCTCACCAGTGGCAGAATTTGTTTTCATGCCCTGAACTTCTGCATTCTCATCCTCATTAATCTGCTCATCAGAATATACTGAGTTAACAAAAACTTCAACTCCATTTGACAGTTCACCTGTTGATCTAGGATTGACAGTAACTCCAAACAGTCTCATATTCCACACTCTTGAAACCCCAGTGCCTGGCTGTAGCCCAATCTCAACATTGTGAGGAAGATTTTGATCATATGAAGCATTTGGATTATTACCATATTCAGAAGTTACCGGTTGAACTCTACCCTCAACCTAGTTGAAGAGTCCCATAGAACATCGATAATCTGCGCATCCAAGATTAACACGACCACCGACAATTTCTCCTCGTTTTTCATAGTCGCCCTTAATGAACTTCTCTGCTTTCTCTCCACATTGCGAAGCACTCTTAGCGTCAGAGGAAGGTTGCTGCAGATTAATAACTTTCAAACTGAGCTGTGAAGCTTGTGAAGTGAGAGACTCTGCTGGCGATTTCTTCTGGCTTTCATTGTTGCCCTCAGTGAACTTCTCTCCATTTTCTCTGGAGCGCGACACACTCCTATCTGTAGAGTAAGATTGCCGTCCACTAACAAAGTCCTGTGGGACTGATGAAACCTGCGCACAGTGAGAAGTGTTTTGCGACAAAACCAGCGATGAGAACTGCGAACTGAGAGAAGTCACGCCTTGAGCCCTGCGAACTGGTAGACTGCAATTGCGAAGAAGTTCGCGATTTCGAACTTTGAGATGAAGATCGCGAAGAAGAAAATCTCGATTGTGAAGAAGAAAATCTCTGAATCTGTTCATTCAATATGGCCATATAAGTCGCGAAGTGGCTCTGAATCTGTTCGTTCATCGCTGTCAGAGAAGCTGCGATGTTTGTCATTTCCGTCCTCTCCCGTTCTTGAACAACAGAAGTAACATCTTCTTTAAAGAGTTGGACAGTATCTCACAGGCAGGTATGTTTTTCTTGGTGGCTAGATGCTGGCTCTAAATCCATCACTGATGTTTACAAACACTGTATGCCAGGGATAATAAACTGGCATATCTGGAAAACTTATGCTTCATACACTTGGGGGGATTCTAAGTCTAATTTTGAGCCACACTCGCTCAAGAAGGATATAAGCTCTTTTATCTGTCATTGGTCTGCGGGGATTCATATTCATAAGGGAAGACATATTCCGGAATTTCTAATTGAAGAAGGTCTTTGCCCTATTATGAATAAGAGGAACTTTATCCCTAAATTTCTTAAGATCAATTGGAAGGAACCAAGGAATACCTTCAAGATGAATTTCTGATTGGATCTCTTGATTTTTGATCTGTATCTCTTCCTGCTTCATTTCTGCAGCCTCTCTTTTCAGGGTTTCAGCTAACAGGGATTGTTCTATCCTTCTCTGTCCATCCAAGCATTCTTTCAGCCTGGTGCCTTCTGCCATCTTCCTGGATCAGACGGCTCTGATACCAAATGTTATGGCATGGCCAATAGTCGAAGAACAATATGATCGGAAACGGAAAAGTAGAAGGGAGATAGACAGAATACTTGGGGAAGAAGTCAGTGAGAATAATGTAATAATCATTCTGCTTTTGTAAACGGACAGTACAAATATTTATACTATTCCTTCTTTCTAAGAATAGAAGCAACCCTCATAACATAAGTTGGGTTTTAATAATAAAGCATAGTCCAACATAATAATATAGCATAATATATATTGGGTGCAATCCGGCCCACTTTTTATTCTTTGGTACGGCCCATCAGATAATTCTTCCCTTCTAGTTTACCGCTTCCACGCTTTTGAATGAGGAAACCTCCTTGCCCTTTGAATGAGCCGAGGTCATGACAGTACTGTGTATATAATAGACATATATAAATATAATGATATATGTATTTAAAAATACAACTTAATTAATTAGAATATTAAAAAATCAACCGACACATGAGAGGAGAAGTTCGACAAGACGAGAAGAGATGGGGGCCTGGGAGCATACTAGTCGGCTGCTTCCTGCGAGAGAGTGCAACTGTGAGAGTTCTGCTTCCTGGAGTTCTGCGCTCTCATCTGCGTCTCTAGACTACGTCTCTATGATCAGCTAAGATTACTTTGGGCTTTGGCTTTAATTAAAAGCCTTAATTAAATTAGTTTCTCGGGCCTGCGGACTGCGGTTAGACTAGCCAAAATCGGGATGCCTTATCGCCAAGAGCTTGCCTCAACGACGGGTGGACGCCACCAAGGTTGCCAACTCTTCTTCTGGCGAGACGAGGGAATCCGGCGACCAATCCCTAGCGCCAGGACACCTAGTCGCCAACTAGGTGAGGCCGTGACGAGTATGAATAGCATTTAATATGAGAAAAGTCAATGAGGGCAAATTTGGAAGACAGGTATGAAATACACATTGAGTTGCAATTATTTTAGGACAAAAAGATTGAATAAAATGAAAACGACAAAAAAGGGTGAGTATGTTAGGTTATAACTGGAATTGATCAGGGTACCTATCGAAGTGAGATAGTAACACCATATATTCATGGGAATAATAACCTTCTGCAGAAAGATATAAGTAGCAGAAAGCCTATCATGCAAGGATTGGCATACTAGAATATAAAGGAAACATAGTTACCTTGTCACAGTGGATTTCATGTGATGTTGTAGCAAAGGGGAATTTAGCACAAAGATGGCGAGGATGGGGAAAATCTCTACAGGCAACAACAACCTACATCAAAGTGGAAGCAAGACTAAGCAAAACTAAGCATCCTTTCTTTTATTTAATACGACCTAAAAAGGAGTGTGCTCTCACTGCACTCGTTGATCCCTTCCAGGTTTAAAAAATAAACTGGCATCATAGCATGGGTTCTTACATCCATATTTTGTAGTGAGGTTCATGGGGGTGGGGGGCTGCCTGCTTGTGTGGTACCTATCTTAGGTTAATTTACTTAATCAAACTAATTTTTATCTGCTTACAAATCAATATACAATAAGTCATTCCACATTTGTATTACCTACTTAACAAATATTGTGATGGCAACTGGAGATTAAACAGATTGTAAAATGAAGCATTTGAATTTTCTCGTTTTCACATAAAAATCGGAACTTCGTGCTTAGCAGTTACACGAAGTAAATTACACAAAGTCAAAACTGGTTTTTGCACACCAAGGTTACACTGAAATTGGATTTTGCACCACACCTGTAGAAATCTGAGTTCGCATCTCAAGTTTATATCTTTATGTTAAGCTTTGTTGAGACTATGGTGCAAAGTCCAAATTTATTGTAAACAAAAAATTTCCCTAATCTGGTGACTCTGGTCTGTAATGGTCTCTTCTAAACAAGACTAATCTGTTTGATTCTGTTTTGCATTAATCCTTTTCAGCCTAGTCTCAACTAGTCTTGTCTAGTTGTCTTGTCTTGTGGTATTTGTATTTTATTATTGTCTATGTCCAGTCTACCTTAATCTATTTTAGTCATTATTCTTAAACAAATTAAGGATCTCCATTATTCTCATAGGAGTATGCAGATTAAAAAAAACTTATCGCCACAATAATAATTTCATAAAAGTACTGCCACAAGTTACTATACTCGTATCCCATGAACCATATGGGTATTTAATACTATCTGTTCTCGATTCTCATTCACACCATACGCGCATATAAGATAAAACTAGCAAGTTGTTCGCGCGTTGCGCGATTTTAAAATGCCCAAACTCGTACTTGTTTTAAACTTTGGTTACGTGTGATAGAATTGTAGTTACGGATGGATTGTGGCAATGCAGAAATAAGACTAAGACGATACTTAGTATTGTTTGTTTAAAAAATTGTACTTTCAACCTATTCCCACACATCATTTGGAGTAATAGACATACACTTTTCTAGTCCACCTCAGTTAATCATAAACTCATATGAAATGAGAACTGATGGCTTAGCTACAAAAGCTCCATGAGACAGAGAAGATATCACCTAGGTCCTTATAGTTTGATGTTTTTAAGACTAAAACATAAGTCTAAAACAACCCCTACAAGTACTATAAGACTTTGAAAAAATTTATACTAATAATCCCAACGATTGGCAGTTCGCTTATAATAATCATAACTATCGTTTATTTCAGAATAATCCCAATTTTAGGGATCTTCCGGAAATAATGGTCCGACATGACAGGCTACATGTTGAGTAAATTAAAAAAGAAATATGAGATTATAGTATTCCGAACTATCATCGTTCGACGTCTGTTGGACCCAAAAAATTAAAATAAAATTTCCATAAATAAATAGAAAGGGTAAAAAAGATTAAAAAAATTATTTTTACTTAATTAACCTTTTTGATACTTTGTGGAACTAAAGAATATATAAAATATATTATTATAGAATATGGGAAAAATTTTAAAAATCAAAATTAAATTTCATAGCATGTAAGATACTCCCCCCGGTTCTGAAAGATCTTTACACTTTCCATTTTTAGCAGTACCAGAAAGATCTTTACACATCTTTATTTGCCTTATTTGGCAAATAAATCTACACCAAACAGTGCCAAACAGTAGTGCCAAACAGTGCCAAACGGTGCCACAGTGCCAAGATCTTTTGGAACCAGAGGGAGTATTATAAATAGATAACAAATATAAAATATATAAAGGAGAGTAAAAAATTCAATAATATAACCTTTAACGAAAAACAAAATTCAAACTAAATACAAATTCAAATAAAAAATGAAAACCTTGACTTTCAAATTTAAGAAAGTGAAAACGATAAATATTTTAATACATTTTTTCAAAATATTAAAAAAATTAAAAGCTAATCATCCTAAAATATTAAATCATTTTAAATCAGTTAAAAAATCATGAATTTGTAAAAGAATACAAAAATGATTATATATCAAAAATTTGATTTTTTTCTGAAAATAAAAAAGTAAAATGTAACATATTTTATTTCTAAAATGAAATAGGTTTTTATATTTAGTTAACATTTCATTTATAAAATTTGAAATTTGAAATTTAAATAAAATTTTCTATATATTTTTATAAAAAAAAGTTTAGTTGATAGTTGAGATTATTAAAAGAAGAATGAGCATAGTTCAGATTATTTATAAAATGCGCTTAGTTTCTATTTAAACTTGACTTGTGATAGCATGTAATAACCGGTCATGGATCATTATTGGCGGATGGTCCATATAGTTGGGATTAAACAAAAATAATCAATAGTTGAGATTATTGTTAGCGGACCGTCAATAGGTGGGATTATTATTTTTAATTTTTCTTAAGGCTTAAAGACACTAATAATAAGACTGAAACAATAAGCGACCCTAATGAGCTGAAAACGTGTGATTTAAAACAACACACAGTCAAACCTCTAGTGTGATTTTTGTTTCCTTTCATATGAACTTTTAGAAACCATTGAGTGACACACCCGAGTCTTAATTAATAAAAATCATGAAGTAAAAACGCAAAAAAAGTGCAGGAAAAAACGTAGCACAAACACATGTGGTGTGGTTTTAGCTTCCTTGAATATGAAGCTGAGGAGATGTTAAGCACAATCAAAGGCTTAAGTAATACGTAGTATTAAAGTAAGCAGTAAAAAATGGTGGGAAAATGTAGCAACAAATGCAGGCGAAACGTACGCAACCAAAAATGGAGGAAAACAAAGCAAAACCCGCAGTTAAAGCATGTTAACAATTTATATAATACCATTTCATTTATAAATCCATAAACATTATATATGTATGCTTTCGATTGCCAAAAGATGCAGTCTGGTTTGGACAACTATTTTTTTGTACACACTTTGTTTAAAAAATGTACTTTCTACTGTTTCTAGCTATTCCCTAAGATCATTTAGAGTAATTGGCACACACTTTTTACAGTTCAATTTAGCTATCCATTTTAGTTTAACCTTGACATAATATCAAACATGTAACCTACTCTTAGTTTCCTTTAATATCAACTGGTGGAGAGGTTTATCAAAATCATAAGCTTAAATACTCCAACAGTGAAAAACGCTGGGGAAACGAATGGAAAACGCAGCCAAAAATGCAGGGAAAACACAGTAAAGAGTGCAAGAAAATGCCACAAAAAAATCTCAATCTCACCTACGTAAACCAGCAACACTGGAGTACTTTTAATGTCTTTAAATAGTGAAGAAGTTAGATTTATGTGCATATAGTTCAGGGTAATTTGTGAATTCACATGTACATCAATAAAAGTATTCTATTAGGCATATCATCATTACCGCAGTGCCGCAAAGGCTCCCACCTACTGTGGGGTAAGGGGAGTCGGATGTACGCAGTCTTACCCCTGTACTAAAGCACAGAGAGACTATTTCCGGATGACCCATAGTGAAAATCGCGTCGAAAATTGCATGCACTGACCGTTGCTTCATAACAAAGAAGCGCAGACGGTTTAGTGAGTCAGTTTGCTTTATTCCACCATATTCCCCAGCCGAAATATAGTAAGTTTTTGACTCCATTGAAAATGATGGAAATCTATTAGGCATATAAACAAACAATTAGTAAGTTTAGTTTATATGCAAGAAGCTTCTAATGTTTTGAGTTTGTCCTCAAGTGGATGACCACAAACCAACTTCCAGGTTCGTATGCAAAAACAAAGTGTTGAATTCCACCCCAAACAAAGGCAAACATCAAGTTTAATCAATCCTTGGAGACTTTTGGAAAAACATACTAAAAATTACCTGGAATCTCAAACAGGGGGAAAGCTAAATAGTAAATTCTGGAAGCCTCATCTTCTTGTCTTCCGAAGCTGTATATAGGACTGGAGATGCGTAGGAAGATAATCTACAGGGATTATGTAGTATCGTTTAAGGGACCTATCAGCTTCAGCAACGGCTCATGGAGGAAGAAGAAAGAGTTCTAAGAGTTTCACGGTGTGCTATCTCAATTGTATAGTACGGAGTAATAATTTACTCAATGTTAGCCATTTAATAGAACATTCCTGGACCGATGAAAACTTAACACCATGACCCTAAAAACATAACACCCTCAAAAGAACAACACAACAACAATATTGTGTAGCAATTCTTTGACATTGTAATGATAGATGAGAGATCATTTAATACAAAAACTGTCCTTTATAAGATAGCTTAAGATATACTCCCTCCATCCCAATAAGATCGTCCCATCCACCCCGAAAAGATTATCCCATCTTTCCTTTTTTATCCGCACCACTAAGATTTCTCATATCAAATTTGATAAAGTTTGTGTGATTCTATATCATTTTTAGTTTACTCTTACTTTATCAATTCCATATCAACCGCATAAAACCATTTTCCTTAATAATCATGGCACCTTTACTGAGATGGAGTCATAGAGGTAGTCTATAACTATAAGAGTATATGAAAGTATCAATCTTCAATGTTCCTTTGAAAATTAGCCCGTTCATTTTCAATATTCAAATATACACCCTGCTAATATCATATAATTTTCAAAACCGCAGGATGCCAGGATCGGTATAAGGTATACCTATACCCCCGCCCGTATTTTCTTTGGACATTGCCGATCATTCACACCCTTATCTTCATTTAAGGAGGCAGCAAATAATGAGGAGCAGACTTTTTTTTAATTTGACACATTCCAGCGTAGAAGAGCTTGAACAATAGTGATTGTTGACAGATGTCTTTCTTTTGGCATAGAACAGAGCATTCAAACATCGACTCCTCTTCCTTAGATGTGATTCTTCTTCCTTCTTTCTTCTTCTCAACTTCTCCTCAATACATTCTCCTCTTCTTTCCACTCTTTTCTTCACATGGTACCTTGTTGGAGAAGGAGACTCAGAGTGAGAGGTAGAAGTTTCAGGATCATCAGTTGAGTTTTCAAAACAATTCTCAGTTGATTGAGGAGAAGGAGATTGTGAGCTTGTGCTTGATTGAGACGATGCTTTTAACAAGATAATTTCACTCAAAAGTTGTTCTCTTTCAAGTTCAAATGCATGTTTTTCTTTATCAAAAGTTTCTTTCAACTCAACAAACTTTCTCACAAGAGGTGAAATGTATGCTGGTTTGACTTGAGGCTCTGAAGTTGAAGATTCCTCTGCATCTTGCACGATCTCTTTTTCAGGATAAAAGGTCAGAATCTCATCAGCATGAGTCAATTGAGGCTCTTCTGTATCATAGCTCTTGTTCAAACCATCATAACTGAAAGAAATTTCAGTTCTGGGATTAGCTCTTTTTGCTTCTTCTTCTACCGCCATTTCTTTTGCACAAACAAAAGACATCAACTGGACCAGACCTAGACCCATGTAATTTATGTCATAAAATTGAATACAATTCACTTTCTTTAAATTACACGGATTAGACAGACCAAGTCTTTCCTTGGAAATATAGAAACGGGTGTCTTTGTTTTGATTGAGAAAGATTGTTTGCTCAGTCTGCCCTTTGGTTGCAATTAAGTCCTCTAACTCCTTGATTTTTATGTAAAGAGCGCTTCTTTGGATATGAAGAAAATATTTATCAGTTTTTTCTGTGCTTCGCTCTCTCTAACTTTCTTGCAACCTCTCCGTCAGATTAGCTATTTTATGTACTAGCTCTTCTGTTTCTGAGGTCATCTTCTTAATCTGATTCTTGCCGTTTTCTAATTGAATGCTCAGTGAGGTTTTCTGGTCCAGATTCTTTACCAAGACCAAGTAATTGTTGTCTAACCTTTCCTTTAGTTCCTTAATAACATCATCTTTGTTATGAATTTGACAAGTACAGGTACAAGGAGATGAGACGTCCATTGTTGTTGATTGTTGAATGTTGACCGTAGACGTGAGGTTGATTAAAGTTTCTGCAATTTTCTGGACCTTGAAATGTAGCTTTGGTCGTTGAGAAAAATAGTCTTAACCTTGAGATATTTTTTTTAATTCAAGGTTGACTCTTGGAAGCTTTGATTGTAGGGTTGACCTTTGGTGTTGGCTTTGGAAGAATTTGATTAGATTTGCCTAAGTTTTGACCTTGACATTGGTGATTGACAATGTTTCTAGGAAAGCTGACGATATCTCCCTCATGAAGATCTTTTCGTTAGCTTTCCAAGAATGTATGATTCGCTTAAATCGGATCACCGAGTCAAAAGTTATGGCCAAAACAGTGCGAAGACGCTGAAAATCTCGAAATTTGAATTATGAGAGATTTTTCGATATCCTGATGTCGGGATATTGATGTCGAGATCTTGATGTTGAGATCTTGATGTCGAGATGTTGATGTAGAGATCTTGATGTCGAAATCTTGATGTCGAGATCTTGATGTCGAGATCCTGGTGTCGAGAACCTGATGTCGAGGTCCTGATGTCGAGATCTTGATGTCGAGATCCTAATGTCGAGATCTTGATGTCGAGAAACCCGTTTTCTTCGCAAAACCTGCGAAAAAACTCAAAACTTCGAGATTTCAAAAATCCCAAAAACGGAATTTCACCCTTGTTTATCTCAAAACTTGATCGAAAACATCCATCAATTGCAGAATAGCGTCCAAACCAGGCCGATTCAGCCAAAATACGCAGAAAGTTAGATTTTTGAAGAAAAAATAGGAGAAGTTGGCTAACTTATGGATTACAAAGAAGTTAACGGGCCGATACACATTTGTGGCCCGTATTACACATTTAATTAATAACTACACAAATACAAAGATATTTAATTAGATTGGACACCATATAATATTCCCAACACGCTATAACATAATCCATTATTCGCTAACCGTTAAATGTCAAACACGTCCTTTAACCATAAACTGGCAACTAGTGAATGAGAATGTGACTAAGAAGTGGCACACTTGTAACCTATAGTTATTTTCAGAGGATGCAGCTCCTCTCCATTTCTTTCTCTCCATTTTCCCTCCATTTCCTTTTTACTTCCTATCTATCTCTACCTTTTTCTCTATCCTATTCACCAACATAGCCCACCTTTCATTTTCTCCTCTCTATCTCTCTCATAATGGAACTCTCTAGTTAATGGAGAGGATCCAAATTCATTTTCAGAAGTGGCACACTTGTAACCTATAGTTCTCTTACAATTAATTAACTCAATCAAATCGCCCAATGATTAAAAATGGGTCTACATTGTTATTTAGTCGGTGAGTAACCGGTTGTGCCGTTTGATACTGATGTGCTCGCATATATGATTGAATTAATTCTGTTTTTGAAAACTCTTGAATGATATGGCTTTCTTCCCCGTTTCTAGTTGAAGACCCCTTCTTCCATCTCCATTGTTCGTAACCCTGTCTTTGAGTCGTACGATTGTTGGCAGGTTCCAAAGCTGCTTATCCTTTGTGAATGAGAAAATTACCCATATAGGAGTAAATTATTGTAAAAGTGCAAATCTAAGACTTCAATGTTTCGTAATTGTTGGTCCAAAATAGGACGCTCGTAGGCTTTTAGGAAAGCTACGTAAGAACACTCAAGCAAGAATTAGGAAAGTACGAATATGGAAAGTTGCAAAGGGGATTTGGTAACCAGAAATAGCATATAGAATTTGTCTCCCCTAATCTGAATTACAACCCGCCTTTTGTAGGCGTATACAAATCGTAACTGTTACCGATAATAATGACTTATTAATTACAACATTAATACGGAATTAAATACATAATTAATAGCGCAATAATTGCTTGACCGTTACTCTTCCAGGCTGGGAGGTCGGCCGGACTGGCAGGCTCCCCGCTGGACTGGCAGGCAGGCTCCAGGTTATGGACTTGGATCCACGGGTCCAAGTTCGGGGCTTGGGATGATTAGGCTCTGGGCCTAGTCCTATTACTCCATCACGAGTCCCCCACTCCCTTAGTCGAGTAGTAGACTCGGCTAAGAGGGAGTAGTCTAAGTTAGTTGCTCTTCTCCGAGACTAGAAGATCCCCGCCCTTGTCCATGTTGGGGAGATGCCTCATTAAAAACCTTCACTAGGAAAAAACCCAATGGGAAAAAATCCTAATGAAGGGGAAAAGAGTACACCTGATGCCCCCAAGATGAAGCAAGAGGTGAAATCTTCAGCCTTTTATTGCCATGGTCACCATCTGCGAAGAGGATGGCTAGAACCGTTCTTCTCGTCGGGTTCGGACTCATCAAGCTCGTCTTCATTCAGTCGTACCTACGCATAAAAGTAACAAGTGTAGAATAGAGCATCTGGCCCGGTGTCGAACCATGACTTAGTGTGTAACTGAGTCGGACTCACCACTTGAAAAGAGTGACACCAAGTTCCAAGGTTAGGCCTCAACCCAGTCTCCGAAAGAAAGATTGAATCCGCGAGTAAGTGAGTCGGACTCCTCACTCAAACGGATAATCCAACCCCAAAGAACTAAAGTATATCAACCTTTTTGAGAAATGTGAATGTCAATTAAGTGACAAAATTGCTCGGAAGAGCGTGGCTCTAGGCCCCTAACAAGAGTTTAACTCGCCGCTCGAGGTTAGTAGTTCGAACCCGCAAGTAAAAACTTTTGAACGGGTGACTCGTCCCCCGAGGTCGGAGTGTGATGCACTATGAAGGGGTAAGAGCACGCGAGAACTCGTATTTATGAAGTCAAGAGTGTGCGGTATTAACATGTATATTGGAGCTTATTTATCGTCACACCCATATGACGTGACCCGGTGGCGCGAGTGTGTGTGCTCGACCAGTGTACGAGTGTGTGTGCTCGTCCGGCGTACTTGAGTAATGGGATTTCATAAGTCAGTTTTTCAATGTTAAAATTACACACACTTAACAAGAGTAAAAGCAATATATCACTTAAAATATCTTTTCAAATGTTTCAATTTATGATTTTTTAAACAAACATTTCCACAATTTATGGAGGGGGTTTGAACGGTACTTAGCTTTAAGGAGTTTTCAATTCGATCAAAATGATAACCACGATGCCAGGTGTGATTGAAGCCCAAAATTTGACTTTGTCCACAATTTTTGTCTTCCACGGCCCAATTTCATTTCAAAGCAAATGAAGGATGTGGAGGCACTATGCTTGACCTAGTCAACCTTACCACTAGCGGACTGCTTTTCAACGGCAGAAGATTCCACATTTATCCAAATGAGATAAATCCATAGGAGCTGCTGGCGATGGTCAGAAACAAAAGGAGACCACAACGGTTACCGCCGTTTGGCTGAACCCCACCTATGGTCGTCACTGGACGGAGGCGGAGGAGAAGGGAAAGAAAAACCCTTTCCGAACCGGAGAGAGCCTCGTTATCCTGCTAAGAGGATCGGCATTGCGCACTGTCGTTTTTGTTGCTCGATCGGGAAAGACAACATGGGCTGTGCCGCTGCCTGTGCGTCCCAGGCTAGCACTGTAGGAGACGAGGAAGGGCCCTCAACCAGTATCAACGGCAGTGAGAGAGATGAGTACCTCTGGCATCGCGTGCTTGGTTCGACCTCGGATATGTCTTCCGCAGACAAGTGGAGGGAAACCTCTGATGTTGCTACCACCGGTGAGGAGAGGGTGATGTTTTAGCGACGGATATTGTTGATGCGGCTAGAGGAGAGTAAATTGATGCTCTGACCAATGGAATGCGTCTTCCTCGCGCCTGCACTGGAGCCGATTGTTGCAAATTGTCTTCTTCCCGGGATCCAAGCTTGTTATTCCACATTTTTTATGTATTTTCCGATTAATTCCTACTAAAGTGACGTGAGAGACGATAAAGGCTCTCAATGAAAGCACCAATGTTGGTTCAAAATAGGACGCTCGTAGGCTTTTAGGAAAGCTACATAAGAACACTCAAGCAGGAATTAGGAAAGTACGAATATGGAAAGTTGCAAAGGGGATTTGGTAACCAGAAATAGCATATAGAATTTGTCTCCCCTAATCTGAATTACAACTCGCCTTTTGTAGGCGTATACAAATCGTAATTGTTACCGATAATAATGACTAATTAATTACAACATTAATACGGAATTAAATACATAATTAATAGCGCATTAATTGCTTGACCGTTACTCTTCCGGGCTGGGAGGTCGGCCGGACTGGTAGGCTCCCTGCTGGGCTGGCAGGCAGGCTCCAGGTTGTGGACTTGGATCCACGGGTCCAAGTTCGGGGCTTGGACTGATTAGGCTCTGGGCCTAGTCCTATTACTCCATCAGTAATGTTCCGTAGGACATAAAAGAATGGAGTTGACATCACTACCCTTAATGAGAAAAGTCAATTTCTTTATTATTAGTCAATATTATTATAAAACATACAGAGTAATAATAAAACGGATTTCAACAAAGGTGCAGCGCGTAGATGACATCAAGCATTCAAGCTGCACCAGATCTGGTGAGCCACGACTATCACCGCCACCACCAGCATTGATGTCGGCGCCACCACCGTCAGCGTTGGCTTTGCCGCCGCCTGCATCGTCATCATCGTTGTCCCCACCATAGGTGCCACCAGCTGCTCCATCTTTGACCTTATCTAGCTTTTCCGCCAGCCCCGCCATATCCGGCGTCGCCACCACCACACCATGGCTCATCTGCGTGAACAAGGTGACCTCTAGCGTCGCCGCTGCCTCCACTGTATATCTCATATCTTATTTCAAATATGATATGACTCTCACTCAAGTGCCATCTTGCAGTTGGACTGTCATCTTAATGACATTATTGCCATCCTGATACAAGCAAGATGTCATTTTCATATTAAAAAACATGGCATTAATGTCTTTCCGAATGAGTACTAATGTCATCTTCATAACATTAATTAATGCCATAAAAATGACGTTCTCAAAGTGAAATTTTCAAATCCAGAGTAACATTGTAAAATTAATCCCATAAAAATGACACAATTCTGAAATAAATTTGCAATTGATGATATTCAATGGGGAAAATTATAATAATAATATTTATTTCATTTTCAAATTAAAAAAATAAAAATCTCGAAATAAATATAAAGAACTAAAAAATCAAGAAATAATAAAAACAGAGATGGTTTCTCAACAAAAAATAGAGATGGTGGGAGAAGAAGAAGTAGAGGAGGAGGAGGAAGAAGATCCAACCAACCTGGATGTTGTTCACTTGTGGCCGTTCGCCGCTCACCGCCGTTCGCCGCTCATCGGTGGCTAGAAACGGAGAGAAACTTCATCATCCATATCTCTAAAAATCCCAGAGATGAAAGGAATCGAGATAGTTAAATAAAATTGAAACTGTTATACAAGAGAATAGAATAAAATAGAGGTCTCAGATTTAAATTTATGGATGATAGATGGGAAAGAAGAGATTTGGATTTGGGGAAGGAAGATGGGGGAAAGAATAAAGGGGAGATTGGGGAAAAAGAAGGTATGGAGTAGGGAGAAGAGAAAGAGATGTACGTCTCTTAGGCCTGAGGCGTGCGAGATGGGTATACTAGGTAGGTTAATTAAATTAGTCTTATTTAGATAATAAATTAAAGAGAGCTCATATTTTAGAACTTCTCTACTATTTTAGTCCTATTTAGAGCAAATACTTTTTGTGAATTCATATGTGAACGTTAGTTTAGAATAAGTGGCTAATTATATCATCTTAATTAAAAAGGTGATTATTTAGAGACCGGAGTAGAGGAAGAGAATTAGGAGCATTGGATTTGAGGTAAGTTTCTCTGCCAATCCAAAATTGTTTCCTCGTATTATATGCTTATTATGCATTATGTGATTAAGTGTGATTTGTGAATTTTGTGTATGTGATTTTGAGAAGATATTATATATATGGTAGTTAAGAAGTATAAATCAAGTACTTTTGGGGTATTAAATATTTTTAAATACCTTCGAGACTTTTTAGAGAAATTAAGAAGTATTTTTGAAGTATTATTAAGCGAAGATAAAATTTACATTTTCATAAGAAGATAGCATCTCGGGAGTAATCCGAGGTGTCGGTTTTTCCACATCCGGATAAATGTGGAGGGTGATTAGAGCTACTACTACTAAGAAGTACAGTTTGGATCTATGATCCCTTTTAAGCAAGATTTGGATCTATGATCCCTTTTAAGTGAGATTTGGATCTATGATCCCTTTTAAGAAGAAGTTATAGTAGTAGTCCCTAATCATTCAAGAATTTTAGAATTGGGGTGGTTGGGTTCCGACCACTCGGGATGACTTACTACTCGGAGGGCTTGGAATCCCTTTTAGGGGGTGTGCACACTTAAGGTAGTCGTTTCGTTTCCAACAGAGCAGTTGTGGTACCGGCACTTGTTCGGGGTGGCCGTCCGTAACCACGGTTCACCGGGCTCTATCGAAAGGTTGAGCACCGCCCTTCTAAATTACTAGGAAGTTAGAGAAGAAGTGATTTTCTTAAGAAGTTTAAAAAGAAGAGTTACTAAGAGATTTTCCAAGAGAAGTTTAAGATTTTAGCAAAGAAGTAGTTTGAGAAAAACCAAAGTGAAAAGAATTTTGATGGTGTGAGTATTTTTATATATTATTATATAAAAATCTATTTTTAGCCAAACCTGATTATTTTACGGGGTTGGGTAGTACTTACTTAGATCTAAAGCTAATTTTTGTTATTTTCTTGTTAAACTTTTCTAATTGTAAATTTTTAAAACCTTATTTTTTTTATTTTTTTTACTGATAGAGAATAATATACTGAGTATATTACTGGTCAAAATTGTGCATCAACAAATGTGACAAGTGGAGTGTTGCATTTACTTAAGAACAGATGTAGTGTATATTTAATAAAACTTATTTTCATGTGTAAAATAACATATTTTACAACATAAATGTCAAAGACAAAAATAAATATTATGAGAATAAGATTTTTTGTCAAAATCAATTACATAAACATCTCAAGCCCATAAGTATTGAACTAATTTTCACCTCCAAATCCAATGAGTTAAACTAATTATATTTCAGACACGGTGTGGGTTAAACTAAAATACAAAGTGAAGCTAGATCCTTAGCTAGATTTTTGCTCACCAAATTAACAACATATAATATTTCATACCAAATAACTGTAGCAAGCAAAAATTCAAAATTACAAAGATCATTTTTAGCTAAGGATCTAGCTTCACTTTGTATTTTAGAATCATTGTCTGTCTCGGCCAATTCTAGCAATGCTTCTCAAATGTCAATGATTTGAAATCTTATTGCTTTGACACTTTCCACACGACTTTCCCACCGTATGGTTGATAAGGATTTTAGAGTCAATCCTTGGACATTGTTTTTTAAAATTTACCATCTTTTTGTAGAATTAGCAAAGAATGTGTAGATTCGTTGCACTACAACAACAACATCCAAGCCTTAATCCCAAAAGAATTTGGGGTCGGCTAACATGAATCGATCTATGATATCGATGCCAAAAAGAGAAGGCGGACAAGAAAAGGAAAAAAAGTAAGATAAAATGAATAAAATAAAGATACATAAATATAAGATAACAATAACACAAGAATATAACCAAGATAAAAGAAAAATAAATAAAAGAGCATAAAAAAGCTAGAAGATAAAAATAACATAAGAATATAAAAAGATAAGGAAGATAAACGATAATGTAGATTCGTTGCACTACTCCAAAAAAATCTCTTGCTTTTCGAGAACAATTAGCAATGTCACACAAGGTCAAATTAAGGCTATGACTACCGCAAGGAGTATAGAATGCCCTAGGATTTACATCCAAGAGTCTTTTTTTGCACACCTTGATGCGTACCTCTCATGTTTGATCCATTATCATATCATTGCCCTCTAACATTATCAATATCAAGATCAAGAGACTTTAACACACTTTGCAACACTTCAAAAAGGCCATGTCCTGTTGTGTCATTCACAACCAAGAATTCCAAGAAAAATTCTTCTATTTTAATCGGATAAGAGGAGATATCAACACATCTTAATATCAAATTCATTTGTTCTTGCCTTCTTGGTGACTCGAATCAGGAGTACAATCAAGTATCACAGAAAAATATTTAGCTTCTTTGATTATTTTAATGATCTTAGATTTTACTCCTGAAGCAAGCATCTCTATCAATTCATTTTGAATCTTATGACTAAGATAATGGTGATGAGTATCCTTATTGTCGACGCGATGAATAAGCTCTTGAATAGTAGCATCAAATTCACCCAGCATCTCAATTAATCCTAAAAAATTCCCATTATGATTCTGATGGAGCCGCTCATTTGTTCCACGAAACAACAATTGCCTCCAAAAGTCCTTTTCATTCAAAAGTTGATCATGAGCTACTTTATCAATTGTCTCATTTTTTTTATCGAAGCCTCAACTCTACCCAACTCCTCATGTTACCCATATGCTCCACACCTGTTTCATGTTCTCTCAGTCTAGGACTAAGATGTCCCCAATCATCAAAACCCGTGTTAGCTAAAGAACCTTTGCCTACACCTTTTCTAAAAATCTTACAACAGAAGCAAAATACCCTATCAAGCTCCTTTGAATAAACAAGTCAGTCTCAATCACATTCCTCTCCATTAGGCAAACTTCTGGGGTAAAAAGCTGATGAGAATCTTCTAGAGAATTTATCTTTAGGCCCTTCCACAAAATTTAAATCTCTTTTAGGACCATTCTCTATCAAAATGTTTGTCAACTTTGAATCTAGAGCATCCCAGTTTCTTGGATCATATATGTCAAATAAACCAGAACTATTTGGCATATCATCTAAAACATCAATTCTGTGGTCCTCTTTATCAGGATTCTCAACCATTTCGTTAACACAATAATCAGGTATTTCAACATTATTTTCAACATTCACTTCTTGTTGTTCACCCTCTTGAACATCACTAACTTCTTTAATAATAAACTTATAAAGAGCTCCTTTTTGAGATTGGGTTAACTCGTCAAGTCTTCTTTTCCTTTGACGCTTGTCATGACCGGATTGGTATATATATGGAAACATAATTATTACCAATTATTGAAATTCTCTTATAATCTTGTACATGTTTATAAATTTTAAATTAATATTTAGTTTAAAATTAGGGTGAAAGCATGAATGACTATACTAATGTATAATTATAACTTATCAACCTCAAATTACCAATTTATCAACCTCAAGTTATCAATTTTAATTGCTAAACACATTTACAAAATTACACATTTATTATCAATTCAAATAATGATTTACTTTAACTGCAAAAAATCAACAAATAACGACAATACAACAATTCAACAAACATTAAATCTGAAAATGAACAAATTACAAGAATTCAACAAACAATTCATCAATTCAATAGATCGAAAGTTCACAAGAATTAGCAAATTAGTAACTAAATGAATAAAAGAAACTGGATGCAGTGGACTGACCGGAATTCTGGACGACTGGATTAAGGGAGGCGGTCAGGCGGGACCGTGGGAGCAGGGAGCTTGAGGTTCTGAGCGTCTGAGGGAGGCCGGAGGTGGGCGACTGCTGTGGAGTGCGGTGGCGCCGTGGCGAGAGCAGGGAGCTTGAGGTTGTGGCGGTGTGCGGTGTGCGGTTCGACTGGAGACGCGGAGGCGGCGGAGCTGTGGAGGTCGTGGGATAGGAGGTAATTGGGGCGTGGGTTGCTGACTTTCTGCATAGGGGGAATAGCGGAGGAGGTGGGTTGGGCGATGTCATGGAGCAGGGGATTTGGGGGAAGAGATTTGGGCTAAAAACTAATGGGCTGGGAGCTAATATTAATTTTTTTTGGACCCTTCAAAATTCCGGGCCCTGTGCGGTTGGACTGGGCAGACAGGCCCAGGGCCAACCCTGGGAGCCACCTGCTTGTCTAGGTGAGCCGCCTGCTCCTCAGTTTTAGCTGGCTGCTCTTGTTGCAGACCCTGTAGCTCTTCTTCATGCCTTAGTGTGGGCATGATCACTGATAGTGGGATGGCACTGCTGTTGCTTGCATTGGATGAGTTTGAGGAGGGCCCTGCTTCTTCATTGATTGTGGTGAGAGGAGAGGCAGATGCTTCCAGTTCTTCTTGTATGTTCCTTGGAGGATCAGGGGTTGATTCTGTTCTTGACTTCTTTGATTGGACTATTTCACACCCTGATCTGAGGCTCTTAACAGTTTTGGTCTTGATTATGTTGAATGCTGTTCGGAGAAGCTCGTTGGAAGGGATGGTATCATCTGGCCTTGGAATGTCTGGGGCTCCTGCTTTTGAAGTTTGGAAAAGGATTTTTCTCCAAGTTGATGGTTCCTTAGTTTCTCCCAGGATTCCCTTCCTTTTTAAGAGTTCCCCAATTAGGAAACCATAACCTACCCCATGGGAAAGTAGTGTCTTCTCTTCTCTCTTCATGTGATTTATTGACATACTCTTTGATGGTCCCGGATAGAGGTAAAAGTCTAGAGGGGGGTGGGGGGCTAATAGACTTTTAAAGCTTTTTCAACTTTAAAAACTTTTCCCTTCTAGAAGAGTTGATCTATAATCTTTTGAGAAGATTATAGATGCACAGCGGAAGTCTTTTAACCTCTAGTTAATCAGGGTGTGACACCTTCTAGCTTGAGTGATGTTCTGACTTATATAGTGAGCAGTTGGCTTGGCAGTTGGATTGATAGCAGGGAACTGCTGAGACAACTGTTAAGGAAATATTCAGTGTATGGTGAAAGTGAAGATAGAATATTGCTCAGAATGACGAGAGCTTTCTGGAAATATGCTGAGATGATTATAAGTGAGAGTTTATGAGAGCAGTGGTCTCGGCAGTTGGGTGGTCACCAGGGAACTGCTGAGAAAACTGCTTAAGGAAAGATGTGAGTATGGGAAGAGTGAATATATAATATTGCTCAGGGTGATTAGGGCTTTCTGAAAATATGTTTGGATGAATTGTGGTGTAAGTATATAAGAGCAGTGGGCTCAGCAGTTGTGTGGTTACAAGGGAACTGCTGAGGCACCTGTTGAGTAACAGGCGGATTTTCAGAAAGATGTTTGAACAAGTTTCTTTAGAGATGATGTTATAAGATCTTTGCAATGTAGAGCTGCCTCAAAGGAAGTAAGTAATTAAGCAGTAGGATTAACAGTAAAGTCAATTGAGACTACTGCTTAAGATGCTGGTGGCAAACTACAATCTTTTAGTGAGAAGTGTTGGGTGTGTGCTTTGTTGAATGAAAGTAAATCAACACACAATATATCCTGGTTCAAAGGTGGTGTAATCCTTTTACGTCCAGTCCCACCCTCTTTCAGATGGATTTCCACTAAAGTATTAAGCCCAGTACACTTAGTGCCAATCTAGCCTTTACAACACTTAGGCCTAGATTGAAGGTGTTTCACAAGGAGTACAACACCACTCCAAGTTACTCAATCCTTAGACTTTTCTCAATTGATCCAGTGGGGATCAAAAGGTACTCTATCTATCTAATCACACTTAGGACTTGATAACACAATCCTTCCAAGTGTTTACAACAATGTTTTGTGATTTGTTACAAGAAAGTTCTAACCTCCAACTAGGAACTAAACTTCTAGGATTTAGCAATGAATACTTGTGACTAAGAAGTTTAGTGAAGCATGAGTCCAAGCAGAGAGTAAAGTTAAGTTCGCACTTTCTCTTTTGCTAGATAGCTCGTATATGCTCAATGGAAGGTTTTCTCTACTTAGGATTCTCAAAATGCTTGGTTAGAAACTTTCGTTTCAGCCTATATTTATAGGCTACTCCTTTTGATTAATCTCATCCGTTGGTTAGGATGAGTTAATCTTCATCGTTGAAGGTCTGTCAGTGAGTTGTTATTTCGTCTTCTTGTGCTGGAGCTTTTAATGAGACTGTCTTCAATAATCATAGCCGCTGAATGATCTTCCATGTGTGCTTCTTATACAGCGGGTCTGTGTACCTCTTTGGCTTTAAATACCGGTCACTTTTTGTCTTCAATCATTTACGTTCAATGTATATGATTTTCGAACATGTGTGACTTTCTTTTTGTGACAATTTAATTTTTGTGTGCAAATAAATTTATACTGGTAGGATTTAAATAACCTATTTAAGATAAATAAAATTTACCTTATTGCATTTTAAAATTTCCAGTATAATTTTATTAGTCTCAAAATTTGTACATTTATTTGTCACTTATGATCAAAATTTAAACACTAATACTTGAATTAAATAAGACCCAATGTACAGGTGCAAAGTATAGTGGCATCGTCAAAATCTATCAAAATTGGGTACTAACACTCTTGCATTTGATTATACACATACCTTGACAAATTATGTGGTGTCCCTGAGATTATTGCAGCCAATGGAACTGCTCTTTTCGCATTTATCTTATCTAGAGCTGTACTCTTGGTGTCTATGCACTTGTAGAGGATGTCTAGTAAGAGAGCATATTCACGAACCACCAGCTTCTTCTTTACTTTGAGGGTTTTGATGGCTTGTGCACTTTGAATGAAAGCCTTTTCTTTGAAGTCTTCTTCGTCGAAGTTGAAATCTTCTACAAGTGGTGCTTCATCTCCGGGTAGGGATAGCAATACTCTGATGTCCCCTTCTTCAATTTCTACTGGCCTTCCTTTGATGACGGATTTTAGGGTCTTTTGTTCAGAATTGAGGTAGAATTCGGCCACCACTTCAGGATAGAAGTGCGAATAGGGATAGTTTGCCATTTTCATAAGCCCCATTGTCTCCAGTTTCCTTAGCAGCTCTCTCATTAGATCACTATTGTTGCCTTTGATCATGGCGACGTTAATGTTGAGAATGGATTCGGCGTAGATGGACTTTGAGATTTGGATGAGATAGGCCATTTGTGTTTATGATGAGCTTGGTGGATTAGGGAGTTGTTATGAGAGTAAGGTGGTAGTCTGAGAGTTTTTGAGAGTTTTGAGAGCGTTTGAGAATTTAGAAAGGAGTTTAGATAGAGATTGCAAGTAAAAAGTGTGAAAGAATTGTGCGGATGATGTAGTTATAGTCTATTGGAAACTAGCCGTTGAGATATAGCCGTTGGAGAATACGGTTGGTCACAAGAGGCATTAACTGTTAGTTTCTGTTTTCACACTGGGAGCAGGGGGCTCAAACTTGGGTGAATTTCTGAGAGCAAAATTTACCTTTTTGGAATCATTGATATGAGAGGATTAAGATGACATAGGCCAAGTGCTGAGATTCCATGTATCTTTGTCAGAAGTTGAGCCTACTGCTGTGCTGAGGTAGGCATCTACTGGCAGACACTTGCTGTCATGTGGCAGGCACCTGCTCGAATTTTATGAACCAGTGTTTTTACCTCCATTTCACCTTCCTTGTTACTCTCTTCTCTTTTTTGTATGAAATATATAATGCAAGTTCTCTGAGACCTTAAAAAGATGTAGCAGTAGGCTGGAGGCAGTCACCTGCTGAGTTGACTGCTGCTAGGGTCAGTCACCTGCTGAGCCTACTTCTTGGATTTAGACTCCTTCTTGATGTCTGAAAGTATGAGATTGACTTTCTTGGACCTGTATGCTTCATTCCTTGTAGATTTCAGTAACATTCCTTCAGCAGGTGGCTACCTGCTTAAGAGTTCCCCCTCAGCAGGTGGCTGGAAATTCCTACTTGATTTAGGAATCAAGTTCCCCCTGAATGAGTGCAGGGTTATTCCTTCACTTGATCACAAAGACGTATTTGCATGGAGTCACGAAGACATGACAGGTATTGATCCAAACATCATAACTCACAGGTTGAATGCCGACCCGTCATTCTAACCCGCCAGACAAAGGAGGAGACGCTTTGCCAAAGAAAGAAACGCCATTGTAAACCAAGAAGTCAACACACTGCACCGAACCGGCAAAATAAAGGAGGTAAGGTACCCTGACTGGTTGGCTAATGTTGTTGTCGTTCAGAAAAACAAGGGGAATGAGGAGGGCAAACCGTCTAAATGGCGAGTCTGTGTTGATTTCACCTACTTAAACAAAGCATGTTCGAAGGATTCTTTTCTAGTGCCGCATATAGACGCATTGGCTGATGCAACAACTGGGCACGAAATGTTATCATTCATGGATGCCTTCAGCGATTACCATCAAATCCGGCTACATCCAAACGACTAGGAAAAAATGGCTTTCATCACAGAAACAGGTACGCATTGCTGCATTGTTATGCCGTTTGGCCTTAAAAATCCGGTCACTATGATGTTCAAGGATCTGATGGGAGACACCATGGAGGTCTATATTGATGATATGATCGTCAAATCCAAGAAAAAAGAGGACCACATCAGTCACCTGACGGAATCTTTCAAAAGACTGAAGGAGTACAATCTAAAGCTCAATCCGGCGAAGTGTGCTTTCGGAATGTCATCATAAGAATTCTTGGGGTACATCGTCAGCGAACGGGGGATAGAGGCAAGCCCGGCACAAGTACGCGCCATCCTCGACATTGAATCCCCCACATCTGTCAAAGACGTCCAAAGGTTGACAGGCAGGGGCGGATCTAGCATTGGCGTTCAGCGAGGGCCAAATTTAATTCAATAACACATATTGCGAAAAAATGTCAAAATATAGTATTCCTTTAAATAATTACTTATGTTCTTAAATAAATGCAACATGTTGAATTTTACACTAATCATGTATTCTATTTTGATTACAGTTTATTTTTTAAAGAATTAATAACTTTTTTAAAAATATTGTTAAACTTTTCTGATTGTAAATTTTTAAAACCTTATTATTTTTATTTTTTTTACTGATAGAGAATAATATACTGAGTATATTACTGGTCAAAATTGTGCATCAACAAATGTGACAAGTGGAGTGTTGCATTTACTTAAGAACAGATGTAGTGTATATTTAATAAAACTTATTTTCATGTGTAAAATAACATATTTTACAACATAAATGTCAAAGACAAAAATAAATATTATGAGAATAAGATTTTTTGTCAAAATCAATTACATAAACATCTCAAGCCCATAAGTATTGAACTAATTTTCACCTCCAAATCCAATGAGTTAAACTAATTATATTTCAGACACGGTGTGGGTTAAAGATATTTGGGAAAAGAGAATTGAAATTTTTAAATACATGCTCTCCATCACAAAATTGTAGAACTCAGAAAAAATTGTTCTCACGGGGAATCAAACCCAAGACATTCATGTTACTATGTCCGCATGCTTATGGTCTACTACCATCCAACCATTTTGGTTTTTGTTAATGTTTTGATTGTTATTATTATTATACCATTTTTACACAACACTAAATATATTAATATATATATATATATAGGGAAGAGTTCAAATGAAAAGTGGTCTTCCCGTGCAAAGTGCAAAGTTTTTACTTTTTCATGTTTCACTTGCACTTTTTGTTGTTTGCGTTGCACTTTTTGGCCATTTTGATTTTGGCCGAATTCGGCCAAAATGACGGTGGCAGTTTTGTAAATAAACCAATTTTTTTAAGCTATCGCGAAAAAGTGCAACGAAAGCAAGAAAAAGTGCAAGCGAAACAAGAAAAAGTGTAAACTTTTCACTTTGCACGTTAAGACCTCTTTTTATTTGAACCATCCCCTATATATATATATATATATATATATATATATATATATATATATATATATATATATATACTAATTTATTTATTTATGAGCATGGGCCTAGGCCCTCCCCGGCCCATAGCTAAATCCGCCCCTGTAATGACAGGGATGGTCTGTAATACCCGAGATTAATTTAAGTGGATTAATAGTACTACTCATACCAACAAGGTGCATCTCCTTTTAAGGGAGCTCATCAGCTAAGAACTTCATAGTTAAGCGCGCTTGCACGGTAGTAGTATTGGGATGGGTGACCCCCTGGGAAGTTTCTTAGGGCGCGCACGAGTGAGGACAAAGTGCGCGAAAAAGGCTAGTGGCGGTTTGTGAGGACAGTATTAGAGGTCCAGACGGTTTGTATGAGTAACTACCTCGGGTCCTACAGGGCGGGGTGTTATAAGTGGTATCAGAGCAACCATGTGACAGTGTCCTGATCCGTTGGATATCGGGCGGGTACTTAGTGGGGCAAGATTCTGGGGTTTGATTGAGATTGGTTTAAGGACGCAACGAGGACGTTGCGATCTTAAGTGGGGGTGATTGTAATACCCGAGATTAATTTAAGCGGATTAATAGTACTACTCATACCAACAAGGTGCATCTCCTTTTAAAGGAGCTCATCAACTAAGAACTCCAAAGTTAAGTGTGCTTACACGGGAGTAGTCTTGGGATGGGTGACCCCCTGCGAAGTTTCTCAGGACGCGCACGAGTGAGGACAAAGTGTACGAAAAAGGCTAGTGGCGGTTTATGAGGATAGTACTAGAGGTCCGGACGGTGTGTATGAGTAACTACGTCGCAACCCTGCGACAGTGTGTTAATCCATTGGATATCGAGCGGGCACTTAGCGTGGCAAGATTCTGGGGTTTGATTGAGATTGGTTTAACTACGCAACGAGGACGTTGCGATCGTAAGTGGGGTGATTGTAATACCCGAGATTAATTTAAGCGGATTAATAGTACTACTCACACCAACAAGGTGCATCTCCTTTTAAGGGAGCTCATCAGCTAAGAACTCCAAAGTTAAGCGTGCTTGCACGGGAGTAGTCTTGGGATTGGTGATTCCCTGCGAAGTTTCTCAGGGTGCGCACGAGTGAGGACAAACTGCGCGAAAAAGGCTAGTGGCGGTTTTTGAGGACAGTACTAGAGGTCCAGACGGTGTGTATGAATAACTACCTCGGGTCCTACAGGGCGGGGTGTTACAGGGTCACAGCTCTAAATCGATTCATCTCAAAATCATCAGACAAGTGCCGCCTGTTTTATTACGTTTTGCGAAAGAATAAAAAAATTGAATGGACGGAACAACATGAACAGGCACTTCGAAAATTGAAGGAGTACATGACGACCCCACCGTTACTCGCAAAGCCAAAAGAAGATGAAGAACTCCAGCTTTATCTAGCCGTTTCGGAGCATGCTATCAATGCCATCTTGACAAGAGAAGAGGACGGACAACAGACATCAGTCTACTACGTGAGTAAGTCTCTAAATGGACCAGAATCCAAGCACGCTTTACTTGAAAAGTTAGTTTTGGCATTAATTGTGGCTTCAATTAAATTTCGTCCTTATTTTGAGTCTCATACAATCCGTGTTCGGACTAATTATCCCTTGAAGTCAATCATGAGGAAACCTGAGTTGACAGGTTGCATGGCCAAATGGTAAATCCAATTGGGAGCTTACGATCTCAGGTATGAGCCAAGAACGGCCTTGAAATCCCAAACACTCGCAGACTTTGTGGCAGACTTTAGCCCAAAACTCCAGATCGAGGCAGAAGAGGAGACATGCTTGCTGATCGACGGATTGCCCCACCAAAATTGGACGCTACACACTGACAGGGCATCAAATATGAATGGAGCAGGCCTGGGCGTAATTCTAAAGTCGCCACAGGGGGATACCATGCTCCAATCAGTCCATTGCGACTTCAATGCCACGAATAATGAAGCAGAATATGAAGTGTTGATTGTCGGTCTTACTATGGCAAAGGATCTAGGTGTCAAATTCCTTGAGGTAAAATGCGATTCTCTGTTAATAGTTAATCAAATTAACGGTGTTTATGCAGCAAAAGATCCCAAGATGACATCTTATTTACAAGTCGTCATAAAGTTGACAACATCATTTGAAGAAATTACCTTCGAGCAAGTCCCAAGGGAAGAAAACGCGCAAGCTGACGCCCTGGCAGCAATCGGGTCATGCTTTGGGGCAGAAGTGAACAACAACATTCCTTTTGTCCATTTTTCAAGACCGGCTATTGATAGGTTGGAATCCGTCACTGTTATCGGATCATCACCACAAGACGACTGGATGCAGCCGTACATAGCGTACCTAAAGCACAATGTCCTCCCAACAGACAAGAGAGAAGCAAAAGCATTTCTCTCAAAGGTAAGTAGATTTCTACTAATTGATGGTGTCTTGTTCAAAAGATCTGTAGCAAGTCCATATCAAAGATGCCTGACGTCTCAAGAAGCTGTCAAAGTGCTAAAAAAAACCTTCATGAAGGGGAATGTGGCAACCACACGGCCGGATGAAGTCTGTCTAACAAAGCTCTCAGATTTGGATATTACTGGCCAACCATGAGAGAGAATGCAACTCTAACACCCCCATTTTCCCACCCAAATAAAATCACATTTTTAAATGAAACCATCTTTATTATTAAACATATTTAGAATACAGCGGAAGTCTTTAAGGGAAAAACAGGTGCATCACTGCCACACTCAACCTATACATGATTGAGTGCACAGGCTATCCACCATAAGTTCAAATAACAATGAAATAGGTCTTAGGACAAAGTTTGTGAATTACAAATTTAAACAACGATAATTAATCAAACGTGTGCAACTAGCGGAACACTCGGGCAACAAGTACATCAATCTTCATAATCATAATCATTTGTACAATAGAGCAAAGAGAAGAAGACAAAAGAGACAAAAATTAGCTTTAGAGCTAAGTAAGATTCCACCCGAACCCGTAAAATAATATAATTTGGAAAATAGGTTTGGTATAGGTATATATATAGAAAATACCCTCTCATATCTCCAAAATAACTTCATGTCTCAAAATAATTTCTTCAATAGATAATGTCATTCCTCAATTCCTCCAAAAGTAATACTTTAGATTTCTTTTAGGAGTGGGCGAAACTCAAGATTCCTCGAGCCCAACGAGTCGTTGTTATTTACGACTCATCCCGGGATTCCGGCTCCCACCGATCACCAATTTGGAAGCTGAATTTCTACCTTAAGTGTGCACACCCTCTAAAAGGGATTCCAAGCCCTCCGAATAGTAAGAAATCCAAGTAGGCAGGATGTTTTCTACCACCTACTCACAAGGGACATTGTCCAGGGATAAATTAGGTAACTACTACTACAACCACCAAAGGACCTTTGGTCCTCAAATAAAAGCCCGAGATGTCTACCGGAGCATGTCATTGCCGGACTGGTTACCGACCCAAATAAATTTCACCAAAAGTAGTAGTAGTCCTAATCACCCACGTCTCGTGTTTCTCTCGAGACGTAAAAATATATTATGAAAAACTTTAAGTTTTTTCCAAAGTCATTCTTGTCACACTTTCCAAAAATATACTTTGTAATAAATATCAATCCACCAATATTCTTTAATAAAAAGAATATACATTTAATAATCCATAATAGATAATAATCCACCAATATCCATACATTCAAAATATTCATTCCATGTCAAACAAATAGTTTCCAATTCATAAATAGTCCACATAGTTCAAATATTGCATACATATAAATACGAGATAAAACATTTTTGGTTGACATAGAACTTACCTTAGATTGCGATAATCCCCTTAATAAAATCTCTAGCTTTGGTCTTCACTTGAATCCTCCTTCTAATATATATCAAAATTCTAAATCAATAACTACTCTATTATTTTTGTTATTTCCTATCTATCCAACCTTTAATTATTTTAATTTCATAATTCCTTCTTTAAATATAACTATTAAGTTAGATTCATAAACCTTATTTAAAATGTTAATTTCCAACCCAACCTTATTATTTTCTTTAATCATACTAATCCCTCCATAATTTATTTTAATTTATTTGATTAATTAGTTAACTAGTCTAATTATATTAACTACATAATAATTTAGTTATTTCAAATTTAAATAATCAATTTCAGTTCAAAATTCAGTTTACATAATTTATATAATTTATTTAATAAACCTTTTAATAATAATTTGACGTAAGCAATAATTCGAAATAATAATTATTAATGATATTCTAATCTCAATAACAACTTTAATTAGTTCAATAGTTTATTTATACTAACTAACCCAATTAAATTAATTAATCTAATCCTCCAGTTTTATTTATTTGATTAACTAATTTAATTGAATCAACTTCATCAACTAAATAAGTTTAATTATATCAATATAGCTAAATACATTAATCTAATTTAATTAAGGCCAATAATCAAATTCTAATTTCGTTTTAATTTTCTATTTTTAATATAAAGTCCAAAAATATTACCACGTCCATAATTTAACTAATTTATCCATTAAACTAATTGATTTAGTTAAACTAGTCCAATGAAGTCAATTAACTAAATTATTAAGTACACATTACTTAATTAATTTGTTTATATTAATCAACTAATTTTTATGAGTTCAAATAGTTTAATAATTTATATGGATTCCAAATCAATAATAATCAAGGATAATAATTATTAATTTAATCACACTAATTTAATTAGTCCACTAATTCAATAATTTATTTATTAAGTCCAAATATAGTCATTCATTTATGCTAGCTATCCCAACTTTTTTTTCCTTATTTTATTCCAAACCTCATTTTAGTCCAGAATACTATTTCCAATCTTAGTGATTTTATTTATTTCACCATTATTATTCAAATTTTCTTATTTAATTACTTAACTAGTTTTATATGGCCCAATTAAATTAAATAGCTTAAGAATCGACTTTATAAATTTATAACCGTCCATAACTATATTTTGGGTCTATATTGTACCTAGGTTGTCCAGATATTTATTTTAGAATTATTTCCCTTATTTATTCATTTAATTTCATATATCTATTAACCGGTTTAATTACAATTAAATATACTAATCCTAATTTTTATTAAATATAAATGATCCCAAATGTCCTAGTTAGTAATATATTTAATATAGTTTAATCCAATAATTATTTCATAATTTATTTTGTCGTTTAGTTAATTATTTACTAAATATGTACAAATTGGCCCAATTACAATTAAATCAATTAAAAATAGTTACAAATATTATTTTTCAATTCTGGTTGGTCCGAATATGTATATTTATACTAGGTATTTAATTTATATTTTTCCAGATTTTATTTATTTCATTTACTATTTTATTTTTAATTTTTATTGAAAATGGGCCGAACCGGCCCAAATACACGACCCGGCCCAAGAAGACTGGGTTGTCTTCTTCCTAGCTCTTCTCCAGGTCGCGATTCCGGCGACCAGAATTATGAAAACTTCGGCGAACGATAACTTTACTTACAGGTAACGGTTTTCGACGATTCAAGTTGCAAAATGATCCTCACGTCGAGACGAAGCTCCTCCACCCCTATCTACGGCCAAATGTCCGCTTTTGCTGAAGACCCGTTTGCGCGGCTTGAAACTCCGGTGACTACGAATCGGTCTAAAATTTATTGGGAAATATTTCTAGACCTTTCACGACCCTCCTCTATCGTTTTTACGAAGTTTGATACGTAAAATAATATAGATAAAATTTTCCGGCGAGATTATGTATATATATGTATATGTATATATAGCTTCTATCTCTCCGATTTGAAGTGTTTGGGATGGCTAAGAGGGTGTATTTATAGGTCTAGATGGTCCTTATGGTTTATTTTATTTATTTGATAATTGTATGAATAATAATAATAATAATAATAATAATAATATATAATAATAATAATAATGTATATGATAGGTTGGTAGTTGATGAACATGGCATGTGTATTGATTCATGATTTGATTCCCATTTATGTTGATGTTTAATTTATTTTATTTTATTTTTTTTATTTTAATTTTTACATATAAATATATATATTTATATATGTAAATATATGTACATAATGTATATACATTATTTGGTAGGTGATCCTAGCATGTGTCATTATTTTATGATCTGATATATTCATTTATTAATTTGATGCTATTATTAGTACTTTTTAATATTCTTACTATTTTTATTTATTTATTTATTTATTTATTCCGTCATCTATATTTTATCTGATTTATTTCTATTTTATTTTTATTTTATTTTTTCGATGCCACATAAGTGTTTAATTTTATTGCATGTAGCATGCATATTTTTTTATACACCAAGTATAATACAAAATATTTTGATATTACTTTCATTTGATTTATGAGATATAACTTATCTAATTTATTTATTTATTTATTTTTATTTCAAATTTTCAAGGTATCACATTCTACCCTCCTTAAAGAATGTTTCGTCCTCGAAGCATAAACTAAGACGAGAATTAAGTATGAAGATAAAGTATTACAAGTTTATAAGATGTTACATCCTGCCCCCCTAAAAGAAAGGTTACGTCCTCGTAACCCAATATTTACCTTAGTTGAACAGTTCAGGATATCGTTTACGCATATCCTCTTCTGTCTCCCATGTTGCATTCTCGGTCAAATGGTTTGACCAAAGTACTTTTACCATCTTAACTTTCTTCTTCCTCGTCTCTCGGGTTTTAGTATCAAGGATCTCTACGGGTTTTTCTGTAACACCCCGACCCCGTAGGCCCCGAGGTAGTTACTTCTGACCTCTAGTACTGTCCTCACAAACCGCCACTAGCCTTTTACACGCACTTTGTCCTCACTCATGCACGCCCTGAGAAACTTCCCAGAGGGTCACCCATCCCAAGACTACTCCCGTGCAAGCACGCTTAACTTTGGA
Source organism: Cuscuta europaea (assembly GCA_945859875.1). Lineage (NCBI taxonomy): Eukaryota > Viridiplantae > Streptophyta > Magnoliopsida > Solanales > Convolvulaceae > Cuscuta > Cuscuta europaea. The sequence continues at coordinate 1,614,650 of CAMAPE010000014.1, forward strand.
GTTCTTGGGTGATGAGCTCCCTTAAAAGGAGATGCACCTTGTTGGTATGAGTAGTACTATTAATCCATTTAAATTAAATCTCAGGTATTACATTTTCTTCGTAGGATAACGCCTCATCCATTTCAATCACCTAATAATATAAGGGTTAACTTATATTATTTCCAATTTACTTTGGTTCATGTTAAGTTTAGGGTCTCTTACCTCAGGATTGATGATATGTGACTCATCTCGAACGTACTTCTTTAATTGTGATACGTGAAAGACGTTATGTACCTAGCACAAGTCTGTATGTTAAGGATGAAATCTAATCGTTGAAAAGTATCTTGTTTTAAAATCGTTTGTTACCTTATCCAACTCTGTGGGTAGAGCTAATCGATATGCCACTTTTCCCACCTTCTCTAGGATGTCGTAGGGTCCGATGAACCTCGGGCTTAGTTTCCCTTTCTTCCCGAACCTCATTACTCCCCTTGTAGGAGAGACTTTGAGTTGAACTTTCTCCCCTACCTCGAATTCAGCTGGCTTCCTCCCAAGATCGGCATATGATTTCTGTCGGTCTTGGGCAGCCTTCATCCTCTCTTGGATGACTTTGACTTTCTCTATGGTATCTTGCAAGTATTGTGGTCCTAGTATTGTGGTCCTAGCTATCCCAACTTTATTTTTTTCCTTATTTTATTCCAAACCTCATTTTAGTCCAGAATACTATTTCCAATCTTAGTGATTTTATTTATTTCACCATTATTATTCAAATTTTCTTATTTAATTACTTAACTAGTTTTATATGGCCCAATTAAATTAAATAGCTTAAGAATCGACTTTATAAATTTATAACCGTCCATAACTATATTTTTGGTCTATATTTGACCTAGGTTGTCAATATATTTATTTTAGAATTATTTCCCTTATTTATTCATTTAATTTCATATATCTATTAACCGGTTTAATTACAATTAAATATACTAATCATAATTTTTATTAAATATAAATGATCCCAAATGTCCTAGTTAGTCATATGTTTAATCTAGTTTAATCCAATAATTATTTCATAATTTATTTCGTCGTTTAGTTAATTATTTACTAAATATGTACAAATTGGCCCAATTACAATTAAATCAATTAAAAATAGTTAAAAATATTATTTTTCAATTCTAGTTGGTCCGAATATGTATATTTATACTAGGTATTTAATTTATATTTTTCCAGATTTTATTATTTCATTTACTATTTTATTTTTAATGTTTATTGAAAATGGGCCGAACCGGCCCACATACGCGACCCGGCCCAAGAAAACTGGGTTGTCTTCTTCCCAGCTCTTCTCCAGGTCGCGATTCCGGCGACCGGAATTACGAAAACTTCAGCGAGCGATAACTTTACTTACAGGTAACGGTTTTCGACGATTCAAGTTGCAAAATGATCCTCACGTCGAGACGAAGCTCCTCCACCCATATCTACGGCCAAATGTCCGCTTTTGCTGAAGACCCGTTTGCACGGCTTGACACTCCGGCGACGTCTAAGCAACTCCGGTGACTACGAATCGGTCTAAAATTTATTGGGAAGTATTCCTAGACCTCTCACGACCCTCCTCTATCGTTTTTACGAAGTTTGATACGTAAAATAATATAGATATAAATTTTCCGGCGAGATTATATATATATATATGTATATGTATATATAGCTTCTATCTCTCCGATTTGAAGTGTTTGGGATGGCTAAGAGGGTGTATTTATAGGTCTAGATGGTCCTTATGGTTTATTTTATTTATTTGATAATTGTATGAATAATAATAATAATAATAATAATAATAATAATAATAATAATAATAATAATAATAATAAGAATAATAATAATAATAATAATAATAATAATTGATGGATTATAGGATATCCAAAGTATATTAAAATGGAGAGATTGAGCTAGATAATTGGAGAAGATGTATGAATAGTAGAAATGTGATATTGTGTATGAATTATGAGTTAGGAAAAGTTAGGTTTACAAATGGCTCCAAGAGGAGTATAAATAGGGAAATAATGGGCCGGGCCGCTAATATGGGCCCGGTAGCCCAACTACATAAAAGACTAATCTAGTACATAGTTACATACAAATGACATATAAGCAGTACAATAATACAAATGATATCCGTAAGATGTGTGTGGGCCGCTGTCCGGGCCCAATAGTCGTGAGACCTGGGGGTCCGAGTCTATATACTCTATCAGGAGTCCCCCACTCTCTGAGTCGAGAGTATTCGAGGCGAAAGAGAGTAGAACTGTGTGCTGATCTGTCGTCGTCTGGTGAGTAAACTTCGTGGACAAAAATTTGAATTTCTGCTTCTTTGGTTAACGGAGGCGCTAAGTCCCACACTCCTTGAGGCGAGTGTAATGAGGTGAAGAGGAGTAGAGTAATGCGTGTCGGATGATGTCTTCAACAGGGGGCCGAGGGTTGACACCTTTTGAACCACGATGGGGAGATGCCTCGTTAAAAACCTCATTAGGAAAAACCCTGTGGGAAAAAATCCTAATGAGGGAAAAAGAGTACACCGGATGCCCCCAAAATGAAACAAAAGGTGCGAGCCCTTCGGCCTGGAGATGGAGCTGCAGCGGTGCCCGTCTGCTGGATGGTCGAGGCCGATCTCTAGATGTGGGTAGCTCATCATGATCAGTAGTCCTAGTCATCAAATAAAGATGACTGAGGGATGGGTCGAGCGACCGTCCACAACATGATGTCTGGTTCATCAAATAAAGATGACCAGAACGTAAGGCCGATAGGCCGAGAGGCCTGTGCGAGAGCTCCATGTTGTCGAATAAGGCCGAGGGGCCTGCATAAGAGCTCCACGTCGTCAAATAAAGACGACGGGGCGATGGTGCGGCCGAGGGGCCTGCATAAGAGCTCCACGTCGTCAAATAAAGACGAAGGGGCGATGGTGCGGCCGAGAGGCCTGCATAAGAGCTCCACGTCGTCAAATAAAGACGACAGGGCGATGGTACGGCCGAGGGGCCTGCATAAGAGCTCCACGTCGTCAAATAAAGACGACGGGGTGATGGTGCGGCCGAGGGGCCTGCATAAGAGCTCCACGTCGTCAAATAAAGACGACGGGGCGATGGTGCGTCCGAGGGGCCTGCATAAGAGCTCCACGTCATCAAATAAAGATGACGGGGCGACGTCTGGCCGAGAGGCCTACATGAGAGCCCCACATCATCAAATAAAGATGACGGGGTGATGTATGGCCGAGAGAGGCCTATATGAGAGAGCCATGTCATCAAATAAAGATGACGGAGCGAGATATGGCCGATGGGCCCGTAAATGAGCTTCGCGTCATCAAATAAAGATGACGAGGCGATATATGCCCGATGGGCCTGCAACTGAGCTTCGCGTCATCAAATAAAGATGACGGAGCAAGATGTGGCTCAGAGGCCCACAAATGAGTTCATCGTCATTAAATAAAGATGACAGAACGATATATGGCCGATGGTCCTGTAGATGAGCTCTTCGTCATTAAATAAAGATGACAGAGCGATAGATGGCCGATGGGCCTACAAATGAGCTCTTCATCATCAAATAAAGATGACAGAGCGAGATATGGCCGAGGGGCCTGTAGATGAGCTCGACGTCATCAAATAAAGATGACAGAGCGATATATGGCCGATGGGCCTACAAATGAGCTCTTCATCATCAAATAAAGATGACAGAGCGATATATGGCCGATGGGCCTACAAATGAGCTCTTCATCATCAAATAAAGATGACAGAGCGATGTATGGCCGATGGGCCTGCAAATGAGCTTCGCGTCATCAAATAAAGATGACGGAGCGATATATGGCTGAACTCTGGGCTCCTTTAGCCTTTCAGCCGGAGACCGCAAGATGTTCGCTATATCTGAATAGGGGAACGAGGTGGTGGACGCCTGTCTGAATATGAGGACGACGACGCTGATGAGTCGGTCCGAATATGAGGACGACAGCGCTGACGAACCGGTCCGAATATGGGGACGATGGCGCTGGTGAGCCGGTCCGAATATGGGGGCGAGGCGATGATAAGCCATGCGTCATATGAAGGCGACGGTCACCATCCAGGAAGGGAATGGCGAGCCTGGTCGCTAGATAAGGACTTTGGCGCTGGGGCCGGTCTAAATGCGAGGACGAGGCGATGATGAGCCGTGCGTCATATAGGGGCGACGGTCACCGTCCGGGAAGGAATGGCGAGCCCAATCGCTATAACAAGACTTCGGCGCTGGGAGCCGGTCTTGAGATAAATAATCATGTCGCGGCCGAGAGGCTGATCGCGATGTGCGGACGACAATGATGAGGAGCCAGTCCGAAATATGATGACGAGGCGATGATGGAGCCGATCGTCATATAGAGGCGATAGTCACCATCCAGGAGGGGATGGCGAGCCTGATCGCTAGCCTAACACACTCGGCGCTGATGAAGCCGGTGTTGGGATAGGGTGTGACGTCGTGGCCGAGGGGCCGATCGTGATGCGAGGTCGTCAGCACTATGAGGCTGATCCAAAAGTCCAAGCAGCGGTCGCCATCCGATGAAGGAATGACTGAGACCGGTCTTGGGGATAGATAATCATACCGAGGCCGAGGGGCCGATCGTGATGTGCGGACGGAGATGATGAGCCGATCCGATAATATGATGACGAGGCAAGAATGAAGCTGATCGTCATATAAGGGCGATGGTCACCATCCAGGAAGGGATGGCGAGCCCGATCGCTAGCTCAAGACTCGCGGCGCTGAGGAAGCCGGTCTTGAGATAGATAATCACACCGAGGCCGAGGGGCCGGTCGTGATATGAGGACGACGACGATGAGGAGTCGGTCCAAACAATGATGACGAGGCGATGGTGAAGCCGATCGTCATATAAAGGCGATGGTCACCATCCGGGAAGGGATGGCGAGCCCGATCGCTAGCTCAAGACTCGCGGCGCTGAGGAAGCCGGTCTTGAGATAGATAATCACGCCGAGGCCGAGGGGCCGGTCGTGATATGAGGACAACGACGATGAGGAGTCGGTCCAAACAATGATGACGAGGCGATGGTGAAGTCGATCGTCATATAGAGGCGATGATCACCATCCAGGAAGGGATGGTGAGCCCAGTCGCTAGCTCAAGATCGCGTTGAGACCGAGGGGTCTGCCGCGATGTGAGCATGGCGGTGATGATGAGCCGTTCCAATAAATGATGACGAGGCCGTGATGGGCCAATCGTCATATAAAGGCGACGGTCACCATCCAGGAAGGGATGGTGAGCCCGATCACCAGCTCAAGACTCTCGGCGCTGAGGAAGCCGGTCTTGAGATAGATAATCACGCCGAGGCCGAGGGGGGCGGTCGTAATATGAGGACGACGACGATGAGGAGTCAGTCCAAATAATGATGAAGAGGCGATGGTGAAGCCGATCATCATATAGAGGCGATGGTCACCGTCCGGGAAGGGATGGCGAGCCCGATCGCTGGCTCAAGACTCGCGGCGCTGAGGAAGCCGGTCTTGAGATAGATGATCACGCCGAGGCCGAGGGGACGGTCGTGATGTGAGGACAACGGCGATGATAAGCCGGTCCTATAATATGATGACGAGGCGCTGATGAAGCCGATCGTCATATAAAGGCGATGGTCACCATCCGGGAAGGGATGGCGAGCCCGATCGCTAGCTCAAGACTCGCGGCGCTGAGGAAGCCGGTCTTGAGATAGATGATCACGCCGAGCCCGAGGGGCCGGCCGTGATGTGAGGACAACGGCGATGAGGAGCCGGTCCTATAATATGATGACGAGGCGCTGATGAAGCCGATCGTCATATAAAGGCGATGGTCACCATCCGGGAAGGGATGGCGAGCCCGATCGCTAGCTCAAGACTCGCGGCGCTGAGGAAGCCGGTCTTGAGATAGATAATCACGCCGAGGCCGAGGGGGTCGGTCGTGATATGAGGACGACGGCGATGAGGAGCCGGTCCTATAATATGATGACGAGGCACTGATGAAGCCGATCGTCATATAAAGGCGATGGTCACCATCCGGGAAGGGATGGCGAGCCCGATCGCTAGCTCAAGACTCGCGGCGCTGAGGAAGCCGGTCTTGAGATAGATGATCACACTGAGCCCGAGGGGCCAGCCGTGATGTGAGGACAACGGCGATGAGGAGTCGGTCCTATAATATGATGACGAGGCGCTGATGAAGCCGATCGTCATATAAAGGCGATGGTCACCATCCGGGAAGGGATGGCGAGCCCGATCGCTAGCTCAAGACTCGCGGCGCTGAGGAAGCCGGTCTTGAGATAGATAATCACGCCGAGGCCGAGGGGGTCGGTCGTGATATGAGGACGACGGCGATGAGGAGCCGGTCCTATAATATGATGACGAGGCGCTGATGAAGCCGATCGTCATATAAAGGCGATGGTCTTAACCTTGAGATATTTTTTTTAATTCAAGGTTGACTCTTGGAAGCTTTGATTGTAGGGTTGACCTTTGGTGTTGGCTTTGGAAGAATTTGATTAGATTTGCCTAAGTTTTGACCTTGACATTGGTGATTGACAATGTTTCTAGGAAAGCTGACGATATCTCCCTCATGAAGATCTTTTCGTTAGCTTTCCAAGAATGTATGATTCGCTTAAATCGGATCACCGAGTCAAAATTTATGGCCAAAACAGTGCGAAGACGCTGAAAATCTCGAAATTTGAATTATGAGAGATTTTTCGATATCCTGATGTCGGGATATTGATGTCGAGATCTTGATGTTGAGATCTTGATGTCGAGATGTTGATGTAGAGATCTTGATGTCGAAATCTTGATGTCGAGATCTTGATGTCGAGATCCTGGTGTCGAGAACCTGATGTCGAGGTCCTGATGTCGAGATCTTGATGTCGAGATCCTAATGTCGAGATCTTGATGTCGAGAAACCCGTTTTCTTCGCAAAACCTGCGAAAAAACTCAAAACTTCGAGATTTCAAAAATCCCAAAAACGGAATTTCACCCTTGTTTATCTCAAAACTTGATCGAAAACATCCATCAATTGCAGAATAGCGTCCAAACCAGGCCGATTCAGCCAAAATACGCAGAAAGTTAGATTTTTGAAGAAAAAATAGGAGAAGTTGGCTAACTTATGGATTACAAAGAAGTTAACGGGCCGATACACATTTGTGGCCCGTATTACACATTTAATTAATAACTACACAAATACAAAGATATTTAATTAGATTGGACACCATATAATATTCCCAACACGCTATAACATAATCCATTATTCGCTAACCGTTAAATGTCAAACACGTCCTTTAACCATAAACTGGCAACTAGTGAATGAGAATGTGACTAAGAAGTGGCACACTTGTAACCTATAGTTATTTTCAGAGGATGCAGCTCCTCTCCATTTCTTTCTCTCCATTTTCCCTCCATTTCCTTTTTACTTCCTATCTATCTCTACCTTTTTCTCTATCCTATTCACCAACATAGCCCACCTTTCATTTTCTCCTCTCTATCTCTCTCATAATGGAACTCTCTAGTTAATGGAGAGGATCCAAATTCATTTTCAGAAGTGGCACACTTGTAACCTATAGTTCTCTTACAATTAATTAACTCAATCAAATCGCCCAATGATTAAAAATGGGTCTACATTGTTATTTAGTCGGTGAGTAACCGGTTGTGCCGTTTGATACTGATGTGCTCGCATATATGATTGAATTAATTCTGTTTTTGAAAACTCTTGAATGATATGGCTTTCTTCCCCGTTTCTAGTTGAAGACCCCTTCTTCCATCTCCATTGTTCGTAACCCTGTCTTTGAGTCGTACGATTGTTGGCAGGTTCCAAAGCTGCTTATCCTTTGTGAATGAGAAAATTACCCATATAGGAGTAAATTATTGTAAAAGTGCAAATCTAAGACTTCAATGTTTCGTAATTGTTGGTCCAAAATAGGACGCTCGTAGGCTTTTAGGAAAGCTACGTAAGAACACTCAAGCAAGAATTAGGAAAGTACGAATATGGAAAGTTGCAAAGGGGATTTGGTAACCAGAAATAGCATATAGAATTTGTCTCCCCTAATCTGAATTACAACCCGCCTTTTGTAGGCGTATACAAATCGTAACTGTTACCGATAATAATGACTTATTAATTACAACATTAATACGGAATTAAATACATAATTAATAGCGCAATAATTGCTTGACCGTTACTCTTCCAGGCTGGGAGGTCGGCCGGACTGGCAGGCTCCCCGCTGGACTGGCAGGCAGGCTCCAGGTTATGGACTTGGATCCACGGGTCCAAGTTCGGGGCTTGGGATGATTAGGCTCTGGGCCTAGTCCTATTACTCCATCACGAGTCCCCCACTCCCTTAGTCGAGTAGTAGACTCGGCTAAGAGGGAGTAGTCTAAGTTAGTTGCTCTTCTCCGAGACTAGAAGATCCCCGCCCTTGTCCATGTTGGGGAGATGCCTCATTAAAAACCTTCACTAGGAAAAAACCCAATGGGAAAAATTCCTAATGAAGGGGAAAAGAGTACACCTGATGCCCCCAAGATGAAGCAAGAGGTGAAATCTTCAGCCTTTTATTGCCATGGTCACCATCTGCGAAGAGGATGGCTAGAACCGTTCTTCTCGTCGGGTTCGGACTCATCAAGCTCGTCTTCATTCAGTCGTACCTACGCATAAAAGTAACAAGTGTAGAATAGAGCATCTGGCCCGGTGTCGAACCATGACTTAGTGTGTAACTGAGTCGGACTCACCACTTGAAAAGAGTGACACCAAGTTCCAAGGTTAGGCCTCAACCCAGTCTCCGAAAGAAAGATTGAATCCGCGAGTAAGTGAGTCGGACTCCTCACTCAAACGGATAATCCAACCCCAAAGAACTAAAGTATATCAACCTTTTTGAGAAATGTGAATGTCAATTAAGTGACAAAATTGCTCGGAAGAGCGTGGCTCTAGGCCCCTAACAAGAGTTTAACTCGCCGCTCGAGGTTAGTAGTTCGAACCCGCAAGTAAAAACTTTTGAACGGGTGACTCGTCCCCCGAGGTCGGAGTGTGATGCACTATGAAGGGGTAAGAGCACGCGAGAACTCGTATTTATGAAGTCAAGAGTGTGCGGTATTAACATGTATATTGGAGCTTATTTATCGTCACACCCATATGACGTGACCCGGTGGCGCGAGTGTGTGTGCTCGACCAGTGTACGAGTGTGTGTGCTCGTCCGGCGTACTTGAGTAATGGGATTTCATAAGTCAGTTTTTCAATGTTAAAATTACACACACTTAACAAGAGTAAAAGCAATATATCACTTAAAATATCTTTTCAAATGTTTCAATTTATGATTTTTTAAACAAACATTTCCACAATTTATGGAGGGGGTTTGAACGGTACTTAGCTTTAAGGAGTTTTCAATTCGATCAAAATGATAACCACGATGCCAGGTGTGATTGAAGCCCAAAATTTGACTTTGTCCACAATTTTTGTCTTCCACGGCCCAATTTCATTTCAAAGCAAATGAAGGATGTGGAGGCACTATGCTTGACCTAGTCAACCTTACCACTAGCGGACTGCTTTTCAACGGCAGAAGATTCCACATTTATCCAAATGAGATAAATCCATAGGAGCTGCTGGCGATGGTCAGAAACAAAAGGAGACCACAACGGTTACCGCCGTTTGGCTGAACCCCACCTATGGTCGTCACTGGACGGAGGCGGAGGAGAAGGGAAAGAAAAACCCTTTCCGAACCGGAGAGAGCCTCGTTATCCTGCTAAGAGGATCGGCATTGCGCACTGTCGTTTTTGTTGCTCGATCGGGAAAGACAACATGGGCTGTGCCGCTGCCTGTGCGTCCCAGGCTAGCACTGTAGGAGACGAGGAAGGGCCCTCAACCAGTATCAACGGCAGTGAGAGAGATGAGTACCTCTGGCATCGCGTGCTTGGTTCGACCTCGGATATGTCTTCCGCAGACAAGTGGAGGGAAACCTCTTATGTTGCTACCACCGGTGAGGAGAGGGTGATGTTTTAGCGACGGATATTGTTGATGCGGCTAGAGGAGAGTAAATTGATGCTCTGACCAATGGAATGCGTCTTCCTCGCGCCTGCACTGGAGCCGATTGTTGCAAATTGTCTTCTTCCCGGGATCCAAGCTTGTTATTCCACATTTTTTATGTATTTTCCGATTAATTCCTACTAAAGTGACGTGAGAGACGATAAAGGCTCTCAATGAAAGCACCAATGTTGGTTCAAAATAGGACGCTCGTAGGCTTTTAGGAAAGCTACATAAGAACACTCAAGCAGGAATTAGGAAAGTACGAATATGGAAAGTTGCAAAGGGGATTTGGTAACCAGAAATAGCATATAGAATTTGTCTCCCCTAATCTGAATTACAACTCGCCTTTTGTAGGCGTATACAAATCGTAATTGTTACCGATAATAATGACTAATTAATTACAACATTAATACGGAATTAAATACATAATTAATAGCGCATTAATTGCTTGACCGTTACTCTTCCGGGCTGGGAGGTCGGCCGGACTGGTAGGCTCCCTGCTGGGCTGGCAGGCAGGCTCCAGGTTGTGGACTTGGATCCACGGGTCCAAGTTCGGGGCTTGGACTGATTAGGCTCTGGGCCTAGTCCTATTACTCCATCAGTAATGTTCCGTAGGACATAAAAGAATGGAGTTGACATCACTACCCTTAATGAGAAAAGTCAATTTCTTTATTATTAGTCAATATTATTATAAAACATACAGAGTAATAATAAAACGGATTTCAACAAAGGTGCAGCGCGTAGATGACATCAAGCATTCAAGCTGCACCAGATCTGGTGAGCCACGACTATCACCGCCACCACCAGCATTGATGTCGGCGCCACCACCGTCAGCGTTGGCTTTGCCGCCGCCTGCATCGTCATCATCGTTGTCCCCACCATAGGTGCCACCAGCTGCTCCATCTTTGACCTTATCTAGCTTTTCCGCCAGCCCCGCCATATCCGGCGTCGCCACCACCACACCATGGCTCATCTGCGTGAACAAGGTGACCTCTAGCGTCGCCGCTGCCTCCACTGTATATCTCATATCTTATTTCAAATATGATATGACTCTCACTCAAGTGCCATCTTGCAGTTGGACTGTCATCTTAATGACATTATTGCCATCCTGATACAAGCAAGATGTCATTTTCATATTAAAAAACATGGCATTAATGTCTTTCCGAATGAGTACTAATGTCATCTTCATAACATTAATTAATGCCATAAAAATGACGTTCTCAAAGTGAAATTTTCAAATCCAGAGTAACATTGTAAAATTAATCCCATAAAAATGACACAATTCTGAAATAAATTTGCAATTGATGATATTCAATGGGGAAAATTATAATAATAATATTTATTTCATTTTCAAATTAAAAAAATAAAAATCTCGAAATAAATATAAAGAACTAAAAAATCAAGAAATAATAAAAACAGAGATGGTTTCTCAACAAAAAAATAGAGATGGTGGGAGAAGAAGAAGTAGAGGAGGAGGAGGAAGAAGATCCAACCAACCTGGATGTTGTTCACTTGTGGCCGTTCGCCGCTCACCGCCGTTCGCCGCTCATCGGTGGCTAGAAACGGAGAGAAACTTCATCATCCATATCTCTAAAAATCCCAGAGATGAAAGGAATCGAGATAGTTAAATAAAATTGAAACTGTTATACAAGAGAATAGAATAAAATAGAGGTCTCAGATTTAAATTTATGGATGATAGATGGGAAAGAAGAGATTTGGATTTGGGGAAGGAAGATGGGGGAAAGAATAAAGGGGAGATTGGGGAAAAAGAAGGTATGGAGTAGGGAGAAGAGAAAGAGATGTACGTCTCTTAGGCCTGAGGCGTGCGAGATGGGTATACTAGGTAGGTTAATTAAATTAGTCTTATTTAGATAATAAATTAAAGAGAGCTCATATTTTAGAACTTCTCTACTATTTTAGTCCTATTTAGAGCAAATACTTTTTGTGAATTCATATGTGAACGTTAGTTTACACCTTAGGATTTGAATTCCCAAAAGAAAAAAGCAAAAATAAAGCGACATAGGATTGAGAACATTAAATATGGAAGGAGACAATCTTCAAAGAAATACGGGAAAACCTCAAAATTCAACAGGTTCTAGAAGTGTCACTAAAGATTTTTCCAAATGAGAGATTAATTCACGCCACATACGCGGCCACATTAGCTTCAAATGGCACAATCGGTTATTCATCGCCTAGAATAGCATTATCGGTCCATTTTTAATAGTTAGGGGATTTGATTGAGTTAATTAGGATCCGATTGAACTTTTCATTATAGTACGCGGACCTATTTGATAGTTTTCTCTAGTTTTTACTACATCTGTCATATTCAAATACAATAATTTAATATGCTAATTCAAATATATTTTGAGAAATAGTTTTGATGAGTATATAATATAATGAGTTATCAATGTAACTGTGATGTTATACATGTGACACCGCACGTGGACGTTCTTGAAATTACAATTTAAAATTCAAAGTTGATGTATTGATTTCTCTATTATCAAACATTTCTAAAACGATTAATGCTTTATGTAATATATGATTAATCATACTATCGTTTGGGCCCGTATTATAAGGATGAGCTTCCAAATACTTAATTGAGCTATCTTATTAGATATAAGAGCGCAATACTATGTAAAGAAATATTCATAACCCTTCTAGACAAAATATGGAAGATTGGGCAGCCCAAGTGTTACTTTGGACCCAACCTACTAAAAATAGCAAGTTTGATGGAAATAGATATCCTAGAACTACTTGAGCGTATCCCACACCTATTATATTTTCCAATTAAATATTAGGAGGACTATAGTAATTGATATATAAGAATAAAGGGGTGAGGGAACCCCTAGAGACAAAAACAAACTCCTACGGTCCCATCTTCGGCATTATTGAACTAAATGATGAGAGTAGGGTTTTTCTCATATAATTGTTGTAACACCCCTAAATTTCCCGCCCAAAACATTGACATATTTAAAAGAAATACTTTATTCATTCATCAAAGAGTTGAAGAAATACAGCGGAAGTCTAAAAGGGAAATGAGTGTTACCGCCACATTCGGTCATCTCTTAACCGAATGCACAGACAACTCAAAGTAAAACAATAAAAACTAATGTAATAATAAGTAAATGTTTGATTTATGACTAGATTTAACTAAGGCATCTTCTAATTCGCACTCAAGCTCGAGCAATCCGTCAATCCACATAGGTATCCAACTCATCACCTGATTTAAGGGAGAAAAGAGAGACAAGAAAATAACAAAAATTAGCTTTAGAGCTAAGTAAGTACTACCCAACCCCGTAAAATAATCAGGTTTGGCTAAAAATAGATTTTTATATAATAATATATAAAAATACTCACACCATCAAAATTCTTTTCACTTTGGTTTTTCTCAAACTACTTCTTTGCTAAAATCTTAAACTTCTCTTGGAAAATCTCTTAGTAACTCTTCTTTTTAAACTTCTTAAGAAAATCACTTCTTCTCTAACTTCCTAGTAATTTAGAAGGGCGGTGCTCAACCTTTCGATAGAGCCCGGTGAACCGTGGTTACGGACGGCCACCCCGAACAAGTGCCGGTACCACAACTGCTCTGTTGGAAACGAAACGACTACCTTAAGTGTGCACACCCCCTAAAAGGGATTCCAAGCCCTCCGAGTAGTAAGTCATCCCGAGTGGTCGGAACCCAACCACCCCAATTCTAAAATTCTTGAATGATTAGGGACTACTACTATAACTTCTTCTTAAAAGGGATCATAGATCCAAATCTCACTTAAAAGGGATCATAGATCCAAATCTTGCTTAAAAGGGATCATAGATCCAAACTGTACTTCTTAGTAGTAGTAGCTCTAATCACCCTCCACATTTATCCGGATGTGGAAAAACCGACACCTCGGATTACTCCCGAGATGCTATCTTCTTATGAAAATGTAAATTTTATCTTCGCTTAATAATACTTCAAAAATACTTCTTAATTTCTCTAAAAAGTCTCGAAGGTATTTAAAAATATTTAATACCCCAAAAGTACTTGATTTATACTTCTTAACTACCATATATATAATATCTTCTCAAAATCACATACACAAAATTCACAAATCACACTTAATCACATAATGCATAATAAGCATATAATACGAGGAAACAATTTTGGATTGGCAGAGAAACTTACCTCAAATCCAATGCTCCTAATTCTCTTCCTCTACTCCGGTCTCTAAATAATCACCTTTTTAATTAAGATGATATAATTAGCCACTTATTCTAAACTAACGTTCACATATGAATTCACAAAAAGTATTTGCTCTAAATAGGACTAAAATAGTAGAGAAGTTCTAAAATATGAGCTCTCTTTAATTTATTATCTAAATAAGACTAATTTAATTAACCTACCTAGTATACCCATCTCGCACGCCTCAGGCCTAAGAGACGTACATCTCTTTCTCTTCTCCCTACTCCATACCTTCTTTTTCCCCAATCTCCCCTTTATTCTTTCCCCCATCTTCCTTCCCCAAATCCAAATCTCTTCTTTCCCATCTATCATCCATAAATTTAAATCTGAGACCTCTATTTTATTCTATTCTCTTGTATAACAGTTTCAATTTTATTTAACTATCTCGATTCCTTTCATCTCTGGGATTTTTAGAGATATGGATGATGAAGTTTCTCTCCGTTTCTAGCCACCGATGAGCGGCGAACGGCGGTGAGCGGCGAACGGCCACAAGTGAACAACATCCAGGTTGGTTGGATCTTCTTCCTCCTCCTCCTCTACTTCTTCTTCTCCCACCATCTCTATTTTTTGTTGAGAAACCATCTCTGTTTTTATTATTTCTTGATTTTTTAGTTCTTTATATTTATTTCGAGATTTTTATTTTTTTAATTTGAAAATGAAATAAATATTATTATTATAATTTTCCCCATTGAATATCATCAATTGCAAATTTATTTCAGAATTGTGTCATTTTTATGGGATTAATTTTACAATGTTACTCTGGATTTGAAAATTTCACTTTGAGAACGTCATTTTTATGGCATTAATTAATGTTATGAAGATGACATTAGTACTCATTCGGAAAGACATTAATGCCATGTTTTTTAATATGAAAATGACATCTTGCTTGTATCAGGATGGCAATAATGTCATTAAGATGACAGTCCAACTGCAAGATGGCACTTGAGTGAGAGTCATATCATATTTGAAATAAGATATGAGATATACAGTGGAGGCAGCGGCGACGCTAGAGGTCACCTTGTTCACGCAGATGAGCCATGGTGTGGTGGTGGCGACGCCGGATATGGCGGGGCTGGCGGAAAAGCTAGATAAGGTCAAAGATGGAGCAGCTGGTGGCACCTATGGTGGGGACAACGATGATGACGATGCAGGCGGCGGCAAAGCCAACGCTGACGGTGGTGGCGCCGACATCAATGCTGGTGGTGGCGGTGATAGTCGTGGCTCACCAGATCTGGTGCAGCTTGAATGCTTGATGTCATCTACGCGCTGCACCTTTGTTGAAATCCGTTTTATTATTACTCTGTATGTTTTATAATAATATTGACTAATAATAAAGAAATTGACTTTTCTCATTAAGGGTAGTGATGTCAACTCCATTCTTTTATGTCCTACGGAACATTACTGATGGAGTAATAGGACTAGGCCCAGAGCCTAATCAGTCCAAGCCCCGAACTTGGACCCGTGGATCCAAGTCCACAACCTGGAGCCTGCCTGCCAGCCCAGCAGGGAGCCTACCAGTCCGGCCGACCTCCCAGCCCGGAAGAGTAACGGTCAAGCAATTAATGCGCTATTAATTATGTATTTAATTCCGTATTAATGTTGTAATTAATTAGTCATTATTATCGGTAACAATTACGATTTGTATACGCCTACAAAAGGCGAGTTGTAATTCAGATTAGGGGAGACAAATTCTATATGCTATTTCTGGTTACCAAATCCCCTTTGCAACTTTCCATATTCGTACTTTCCTAATTCCTGCTTGAGTGTTCTTATGTAGCTTTCCTAAAAGCCTACGAGCGTCCTATTTTGAACCAACATTGGTGCTTTCATTGAGAGCCTTTATCGTCTCTCACGTCACTTTAGTAGGAATTAATCGGAAAATACATAAAAAATGTGGAATAACAAGCTTGGATCCCGGGAAGAAGACAATTTGCAACAATCGGCTCCAGTGCAGGCGCGAGGAAGACGCATTCCATTGGTCAGAGCATCAATTTACTCTCCTCTAGCCGCATCAACAATATCCGTCGCTAAAACATCACCCTCTCCTCACCGGTGGTAGCAACATCAGAGGTTTCCCTCCACTTGTCTGCGGAAGACATATCCGAGGTCGAACCAAGCACGCGATGCCAGAGGTACTCATCTCTCTCACTGCCGTTGATACTGGTTGAGGGCCCTTCCTCGTCTCCTACAGTGCTAGCCTGGGACGCACAGGCAGCGGCACAGCCCATGTTGTCTTTCCCGATCGAGCAACAAAAACGACAGTGCGCAATGCCGATCCTCTTAGCAGGATAACGAGGCTCTCTCCGGTTCGGAAAGGGTTTTTCTTTCCCTTCTCCTCCGCCTCCGTCCAGTGACGACCATAGGTGGGGTTCAGCCAAACGGCGGTAACCGTTGTGGTCTCCTTTTGTTTCTGACCATCGCCAGCAGCTCCTATGGATTTATCTCATTTGGATAAATGTGGAATCTTCTGCCGTTGAAAAGCAGTCCGCTAGTGGTAAGGTTGACTAGGTCAAGCATAGTGCCTCCACATCCTTCATTTGCTTTGAAATGAAATTGGGCCGTGGAAGACAAAAATTGTGGACAAAGTCAAATTTTGGGCTTCAATCACACCTGGCATCGTGGTTATCATTTTGATCGAATTGAAAACTCCTTAAAGCTAAGTACCGTTCAAACCCCCTCCATAAATTGTGGAAATGTTTGTTTAAAAAATCATAAATTGAAACATTTGAAAAGATATTTTAAGTGATATATTGCTTTTACTCTTGTTAAGTGTGTGTAATTTTAACATTGAAAAACTGACTTATGAAATCCCATTACTCAAGTACGCCGGACGAGCACACACACTCGTACACTGGTCGAGCACACACACTCGCGCCACCGGGTCACGTCATATGGGTGTGACGATAAATAAGCTCCAATATACATGTTAATACCGCACACTCTTGACTTCATAAATACGAGTTCTCGCGTGCTCTTACCCCTTCATAGTGCATCACACTCCGACCTCGGGGGACGAGTCACCCGTTCAAAAGTTTTTACTTGCGGGTTCGAACTACTAACCTCGAGCGGCGAGTTAAACTCTTGTTAGGGGCCTAGAGCCACGCTCTTCCGAGCAATTTTGTCACTTAATTGACATTCACATTTCTCAAAAAGGTTGATATACTTTAGTTCTTTGGGGTTGGATTATCCGTTTGAGTGAGGAGTCCGACTCACTTACTCGCGGATTCAATCTTTCTTTCGGAGACTGGGTTGAGGCCTAACCTTGGAACTTGGTGTCACTCTTTTCAAGTGGTGAGTCCGACTCAGTTACACACTAAGTCATGGTTCGACACCGGGCCAGATGCTCTATTCTACACTTGTTACTTTTATGCGTAGGTACGACTGAATGAAGACGAGCTTGATGAGTCCGAACCCGACGAGAAGAACGGTTCTAGCCATCCTCTTCGCAGATGGTGACCATGGCAATAAAAGGCTGAAGATTTCACCTCTTGCTTCATCTTGGGGGCATCAGGTGTACTCTTTTCCCCTTCATTAGGAATTTTTCCCATTGGGTTTTTTCCTAGTGAAGGTTTTTAATGAGGCATCTCCCCAACATGGACAAGGGCGGGGATCTTCTAGTCTCGGAGAAGAGCAACTAACTTAGACTACTCCCTCTTAGCCGAGTCTACTACTCGACTAAGGGAGTGGGGGACTCGTGATGGAGTAATAGGACTAGGCCCAGAGCCTAATCATCCCAAGCCCCGAACTTGGACCCGTGGATCCAAGTCCATAACCTGGAGCCTGCCTGCCAGTCCAGCGGGGAGCCTGCCAGTCCGGCCGACCTCCCAGCCTGGAAGAGTAACGGTCAAGCAATTATTGCGCTATTAATTATGTATTTAATTCCGTATTAATGTTGTAATTAATAAGTCATTATTATCGGTAACAGTTACGATTTGTATACGCCTACAAAAGGCGGGTTGTAATTCAGATTAGGGGAGACAAATTCTATATGCTATTTCTGGTTACCAAATCCCCTTTGCAACTTTCCATATTCGTACTTTCCTAATTCTTGCTTGAGTGTTCTTACGTAGCTTTCCTAAAAGCCTACGAGCGTCCTATTTTGGACCAACAATTACGAAACATTGAAGTCTTAGATTTGCACTTTTACAATAATTTACTCCTATATGGGTAATTTTCTCATTCACAAAGGATAAGCAGCTTTGGAACCTGCCAACAATCGTACGACTCAAAGACAGGGTTACGAACAATGGAGATGGAAGAAGGGGTCTTCAACTAGAAACGGGGAAGAAAGCCATATCATTCAAGAGTTTTCAAAAACAGAATTAATTCAATCATATATGCGAGCACATCAGTATCAAACGGCACAACCGGTTACTCACCGACTAAATAACAATGTAGACCCATTTTTAATCATTGGGCGATTTGATTGAGTTAATTAATTGTAAGAGAACTATAGGTTACAAGTGTGCCACTTCTGAAAATGAATTTGGATCCTCTCCATTAACTAGAGAGTTCCATTATGAGAGAGATAGAGAGGAGAAAATGAAAGGTGGGCTATGTTGGTGAATAGGATAGAGAAAAAGGTAGAGATAGATAGGAAGTAAAAAGGAAATGGAGGGAAAATGGAGAGAAAGAAATGGAGAGGAGCTGCATCCTCTGAAAATAACTATAGGTTACAAGTGTGCCACTTCTTAGTCACATTCTCATTCACTAGTTGCCAGTTTATGGTTAAAGGACGTGTTTGACATTTAACGGTTAGCGAATAATGGATTATGTTATAGCGTGTTGGGAATATTATATGGTGTCCAATCTAATTAAATATCTTTGTATTTGTGTAGTTATTAATTAAATGTGTAATACGGGCCACAAATGTGTATCGGCCCGTTAACTTCTTTGTAATCCATAAGTTAGCCAACTTCTCCTATTTTTTCTTCAAAAATCTAACTTTCTGCGTATTTTGGCTGAATCGGCCTGGTTTGGACGCTATTCTGCAATTGATGGATGTTTTCGATCAAGTTTTGAGATAAACAAGGGTGAAATTCCGTTTTTGGGATTTTTGAAATCTCGAAGTTTTGAGTTTTTTCGCAGGTTTTGCGAAGAAAACGGGTTTCTCGACATCAAGATCTCGACATTAGGATCTCGACATCAAGATCTCGACATCAGGACCTCGACATCAGGTTCTCGACACCAGGATCTCGACATCAAGATCTCGACATCAAGATTTCGACATCAAGATCTCTACATCAACATCTCGACATCAAGATCTCAACATCAAGATCTCGACATCAATATCCCGACATCAGGATATCGAAAAATCTCTCATAATTCAAATTTCGAGATTTTCAGCGTCTTCGCACTGTTTTGGCCATAAATTTTGACTCGGTGATCCGATTTAAGCGAATCATACATTCTTGGAAAGCTAACGAAAAGATCTTCATGAGGGAGATATCGTCAGCTTTCCTAGAAACATTGTCAATCACCAATGTCAAGGTCAAAACTTAGGCAAATCTAATCAAATTCTTCCAAAGCCAACACCAAAGGTCAACCCTACAATCAAAGCTTCCAAGAGTCAACCTTGAATTAAAAAAAATATCTCAAGGTTAAGACCATCGCCTTTATATGACGATCGGCTTCATCAGCGCCTCGTCATCATATTATAGGACCGGCTCCTCATCGCCGTCGTCCTCATATCACGACCGACCCCCTCGGCCTCGGCGTGATTATCTATCTCAAGACCGGCTTCCTCAGCGCCGCGAGTCTTGAGCTAGCGATCGGGCTCGCCATCCCTTCCCGGATGGTGACCATCGCCTTTATATGACGATCGGCTTCATCAGCGCCTCGTCATCATATTATAGGACCGACTCCTCATCGCCGTTGTCCTCACATCACGGCTGGCCCCTCGGGCTCAGTGTGATCATCTATCTCAAGACCGGCTTCCTCAGCGCCGCGAGTCTTGAGCTAGCGATCGGGCTCGCCATCCCTTCCCGGATGGTGACCATCGCCTTTATATGACGATCGGCTTCATCAGTGCCTCGTCATCATATTATAGGACCGGCTCCTCATCGCCGTCGTCCTCATATCACGACCGACCCCCTCGGCCTCGGCGTGATTATCTATCTCAAGACCGGCTTCCTCAGCGCCGCGAGTCTTGAGCTAGCGATCGGGCTCGCCATCCCTTCCCGGATGGTGACCATCGCCTTTATATGACGATCGGCTTCATCAGCGCCTCGTCATCATATTATAGGACCGGCTCCTCATCGCCGTTGTCCTCACATCACGGCCGGCCCCTCGGGCTCGGCGTGATCATCTATCTCAAGACCGGCTTCCTCAGCGCCGCGAGTCTTGAGCTAGCGATCGGGCTCGCCATCCCTTCCCGGATGGTGACCATCGCCTTTATATGACGATCGGCTTCATCAGCGCCTCGTCATCATATTATAGGACCGGCTTATCATCGCCGTTGTCCTCACATCACGACCGGCCCCTCGGCCTCGGCGTGATCATCTATCTCAAGACCGGCTTCCTCAGCGCCGCGAGTCTTGAGCCAGCGATCGGGCTCGCCATCCCTTCCCGGACGGTGACCATCGCCTCTATATGATGATCGGCTTCACCATCGCCTCTTCATCATTATTTGGACTGACTCCTCATCGTCGTCGTCCTCATATTACGACCGCCCCCCTCGGCCTCGGCGTGATTATCTATCTCAAGACCGGCTTCCTCAGCGCCGAGAGTCTTGAGCTGGTGATCGGGCTCACCATCCCTTCCTGGATGGTGACCGTCGCCTTTATATGACGATTGGCCCATCACGGCCTCGTCATCATTTATTGGAACGGCTCATCATCACCGCCATGCTCACATCGCGGCAGACCCCTCGGTCTCAACGCGATCTTGAGCTAGCGACTGGGCTCACCATCCCTTCCTGGATGGTGATCATCGCCTCTATATGACGATCGACTTCACCATCGCCTCGTCATCATTGTTTGGACCGACTCCTCATCGTCGTTGTCCTCATATCACGACCGGCCCCTCGGCCTCGGCGTGATTATCTATCTCAAGACCGGCTTCCTCAGCGCCGCGAGTCTTGAGCTAGCGATCGGGCTCGCCATCCCTTCCCGGATGGTGACCATCGCCTTTATATGACGATCGGCTTCACCATCGCCTCGTCATCATT
Organism: Cuscuta europaea; assembly: GCA_945859875.1. Taxonomy (NCBI): domain Eukaryota; kingdom Viridiplantae; phylum Streptophyta; class Magnoliopsida; order Solanales; family Convolvulaceae; genus Cuscuta; species Cuscuta europaea. Next base: position 1,636,021 of record CAMAPE010000014.1, read on the forward strand.
GTTTGGACCGACTCCTCATCGTCGTCGTCCTCATATCACGACCGGCCCCTCGGCCTCGGTGTGATTATCTATCTCAAGACCGGCTTCCTCAGCGCCGCGAGTCTTGAGCTAGCGATCGGGCTCGCCATCCCTTCCTGGATGGTGACCATCGCCCTTATATGACGATCAGCTTCATTCTTGCCTCGTCATCATATTATCGGATCGGCTCATCATCTCCGTCCGCACATCACGATCGGCCCCTCGGCCTCGGTATGATTATCTATCCCCAAGACCGGTCTCAGTCATTCCTTCATCGGATGGCGACCGCTGCTTGGACTTTTGGATCAGCCTCATAGTGCTGACGACCTCGCATCACGATCGGCCCCTCGGCCACGACGTCACACCCTATCCCAACACCGGCTTCATCAGCGCCGAGTGTGTTAGGCTAGCGATCAGGCTCGCCATCCCCTCCTGGATGGTGACTATCGCCTCTATATGACGATCGGCTCCATCATCGCCTCGTCATCATATTTCGGACTGGCTCCTCATCATTGTCGTCCGCACATCGCGATCAGCCTCTCGGCCGCGACATGATTATTTATCTCAAGACCGGCTCCCAGCGCCGAAGTCTTGTTATAGCGATTGGGCTCGCCATTCCTTCCCGGACGGTGACCGTCGCCCCTATATGACGCACGGCTCATCATCGCCTCGTCCTCGCATTTAGACCGGCCCCAGCGCCAAAGTCCTTATCTAGCGACCAGGCTCGCCATTCCCTTCCTGGATGGTGACCGTCGCCTTCATATGACGCATGGCTTATCATCGCCTCGCCCCCATATTCGGACCGGCTCACCAGCGCCATCGTCCCCATATTCGGACCGGTTCGTCAGCGCTGTCGTCCTCATATTCGGACCGACTCATCAGCGTCGTCGTCCTCATATTCAGACAGGCGTCCACCACCTCGTTCCCCTATTCAGATATAGCGAACATCTTGCGGTCTCCGGCTGAAAGGCTAAAGGAGCCCAGAGTTCAGCCATATATCGCTCCGTCATCTTTATTTGATGACGCGAAGCTCATTTGCAGGCCCATCGGCCATACATCGCTCTGTCATCTTTATTTGATGATGAAGAGCTCATTTGTAGGCCCATCGGCCATATATCGCTCTGTCATCTTTATTTGATGATGAAGAGCTCATTTGTAGGCCCATCGGCCATATATCGCTCTGTCATCTTTATTTGATGACGTCGAGCTCATCTACAGGCCCCTCGGCCATATCTCGCTCTGTCATCTTTATTTGATGATGAAGAGCTCATTTGTAGGCCCATCGGCCATCTATCGCTCTGTCATCTTTATTTAATGACGAAGAGCTCATCTACAGGACCATCGGCCATATATCGTTCTGTCATCTTTATTTAATGACGATGAACTCACTTGTGGGCCTCTGAGCCACATCTTGCTCCGTCATCTTTATTTGATGACGCGAAGCTCAGTTGCAGGCCCATCGGGCATATATCGCCTCGTCATCTTTATTTGATGACGCGAAGCTCATTTACGGGCCCATCGGCCATATCTCGCTCCGTCATCTTTATTTGATGACATGGCTCTCTCATATAGGCCTCTCTCGGCCATACATCACCCCGTCATCTTTATTTGATGATGTGGGGCTCTCATGTAGGCCTCTCGGCCAGACGTCGCCCCATCATCTTTATTTGATGACGTGGAGCTCTTATGCAGGCCCCTCGGACGCACCATCGCCCCGTCGTCTTTATTTGACGACGTGGAGCTCTTATGCAGGCCCCTCGGCCGCACCATCACCCCGTCGTCTTTATTTGACGACGTGGAGCTCTTATGCAGGCCCCTCGGCCGTACCATCGCCCTGTCGTCTTTATTTGACGACGTGGAGCTCTTATGCAGGCCTCTCGGCCGCACCATCGCCCCTTCGTCTTTATTTGACGACGTGGAGCTCTTATGCAGGCCCCTCGGCCGCACCATCGCCCCGTCGTCTTTATTTGACGACGTGGAGCTCTTATGCAGGCCCCTCGGCCTTATTCGACAACATGGAGCTCTCGCACAGGCCTCTCGGCCTATCGGCCTTACGTTCTGGTCATCTTTATTTGATGAACCAGACATCATATTGTGGACGGTCGCTCGACCCATCCCTCAGTCATCTTTATTTGATGACTAGGACTACTGATCATGATGAGCTACCCACATCTAGAGATCGGCCTCGACCATCCAGCAGACGGGCACCGCTGCAGCTCCATCTCCAGGCCGAAGGGCTCGCACCTTTTGTTTCATTTTGGGGGCATCCGGTGTACTCTTTTTCCCTCATTAGGATTTTTTCCCACAGGGTTTTTCCTAATGAGGTTTTTAACGAGGCATCTCCCCATCGTGGTTCAAAAGGTGTCAACCCTCGGCCCCCTGTTGAAGACATCATCCGACACGCATTACTCTACTCCTCTTCACCTCATTACACTCGCCTCAAGGAGTGTGGGACTTAGCGCCTCCGTTAACCAAAGAAGCAGAAATTCAAATTTTTGTCCACGAAGTTTACTCACCAGACGACGACAGATCAGCACACAGTTCTACTCTCTTTCGCCTCGAATACTCTCGACTCAGAGAGTGGGGGACTCCTGATAGAGTATATAGACTCGGACCCCCAGGTCTCACGACTATTGGGCCCGTACAGCGGCCCACACACATCTTACGGATATCATTTGTATTATTGTACTGCTTATATGTCATTTGTATGTAACTATGTACTAGATTAGTCTTTTATGTAGTTGGGCTACCGGGCCCATATTAGCGGCCCGGCCCATTATTTCCCTATTTATACTCCTCTTGGAGCCATTTGTAAACCTAACTTTTCCTAACTCATAATTCATACACAATATCACATTTCTACTATTCATACATCTTCTCCAATTATCTAGCTCAATCTCTCCATTTTAATATACTTTGGATATCCTATAATCCATCAATTATTATTATTATTATTATTATTATTATTATTATTATTATTATTATTATTATTATTATTATTATTATTATTATTATTATTATTATTATTATTATTATTATTATTATTATTATTATTATTATTATTATTATTATTATTATTATTCATACAATTATCAAATAAATAAAATAAACCATAAGGACCATCTAGACCTATAAATACACCCTCTTAGCCATCCCAAACACTTCAAATCGGAGAGATAGAAGCTATATATACATATACATATATATATATAATCTCGCCGGAAAATTTATATCTATATTATTTTACGTATCAAACTTCGTAAAAACGATAGAGGAGGGTCGTGAGAGGTCTAGGAATACTTCCCAATAAATTTTAGACCGATTCGTAGTCACCGGAGTTGCTTAGACGTCGCCGGAGTGTCAAGCCGTGCAAACGGGTCTTCAGCAAAAGCGGACATTTGGCCGTAGATATGGGTGGAGGAGCTTCGTCTCGACGTGAGGATCATTTTGCAACTTGAATCGTCGAAAACCGTTACCTGTAAGTAAAGTTATCGCTCGCTGAAGTTTTCGTAATTCCGGTCGCCGGAATCGCGACCTGGAGAAGAGCTGGGAAGAAGACAACCCAGTTTTCTTGGGCCGGGTCGCGTATGTGGGCCGGTTCGGCCCATTTTCAATAAACATTAAAAATAAAATAGTAAATGAAATAATAAAATCTGGAAAAATATAAATTAAATACCTAGTATAAATATACATATTCGGACCAACTAGAATTGAAAAATAATATTTTTAACTATTTTTAATTGATTTAATTGTAATTGGGCCAATTTGTACATATTTAGTAAATAATTAACTAAACGACGAAATAAATTATGAAATAATTATTGGATTAAACTAGATTAAACATATGACTAACTAGGACATTTGGGATCATTTATATTTAATAAAAATTATGATTAGTATATTTAATTGTAATTAAACCGGTTAATAGATATATGAAATTAAATGAATAAATAAGGGAAATAATTCTAAAATAAATATATTGACAACCTAGGTCAAATATAGACCAAAAATATAGTTATGGACGGTTATAAATTTATAAAGTCGATTCTTAAGCTATTTAATTTAATTGGGCCATATAAAACTAGTTAAGTAATTAAATAAGAAAATTTGAATAATAATGGTGAAATAAATAAAATCACTAAGATTGGAAATAGTATTCTGGACTAAAATGAGGTTTGGAATAAAATAAGGAAAAAAATAAAGTTGGGATAGCTAGGACCACAATACTAGGACCACAATACTTGCAAGATACCATAGAGAAAGTCAAAGTCATCCAAGAGAGGATGAAGGCTGCCCAAGACCGACAGAAATCATATGCCGATCTTGGGAGGAAGCCAGCTGAATTCGAGGTAGGGGAGAAAGTTCAACTCAAAGTCTCTCCTACAAGGGGAGTAATGAGGTTCGGGAAGAAAGGGAAACTAAGCCCGAGGTTCATCGGACCCTACGACATCCTAGAGAAGGTGGGAAAAGTGGCATATCGATTAGCTCTACCCACAGAGTTGGATAAGGTAACAAACGATTTTAAAACAAGATACTTTTCAACGATTAGATTTCATCCTTAACATACAGACTTGTGCTAGGTACATAACGTCTTTCACGTATCACAATTAAAGAAGTACGTTCGAGATGAGTCACATATCATCAATCCTGAGGTAAGAGACCCTAAACTTAACATGAACCAAAGTAAATTGGAAATAATATAAGTTAACCCTTATATTATTAGGTGATTGAAATGGATGAGGCGTTATCCTACGAAGAAAATGTAATACCTGAGATTTAATTTAAATGGATTAATAGTACTACTCATACCAACAAGGTGCATCTCCTTTTAAGGGAGCTCATCACCCAAGAACTCCAAAGTTAAGCGTGCTTGCACGGGAGTAGTCTTGGGATGGGTGACCCTCTGGGAAGTTTCTCAGGGCGTGCATGAGTGAGGACAAAGTGCGTGTAAAAGGCTAGTGGCGGTTTGTGAGGACAGTACTAGAGGTCAGAAGTAACTACCTCGGGGCCTACGGGGTCGGGGTGTTACAGGAAGAAGAAAGTTAAGATGGTAAAAGTACTTTGGTCAAACCATTTGACCGAGAATGCAACATGGGAGACAGAAGAGGATATGCGTAAACGGTATCCTGAACTGTTCAACTAAGGTAAATATTGGGTTACGAGGACGTAACCTTTCTTTTAGGGGGGCAGGATGTAACATCTTATAAACTTGTAATACTTTATCTTCATACTTAATTCTCGTCTTAGTTTATGCTTCGAGGACGAAACATTCTTTAAGGAGGGTAGAATGTGATACCTTGAAAATTTGAAATAAAAATAAATAAATAAATAAATTAGATAAGTTATATCTCATAAATCAAATGAAAGTAATATCAAAATATTTTGTATTATACTTGGTGTATAAAAAAATATGCATGCTACATGCAATAAAATTAAACACTTATGTGGCATCGAAAAAATAAAATAAAAATAAAATAGAAATAAATCAGATAAAATATAGATGACGGAATAAATAAATAAATAAATAAATAAAAATAGTAAGAATATTAAAAAGTACTAATAATAGCATCAAATTAATAAATGAATATATCAGATCATAAAATAATGACACATGCTAGGATCACCTACCAAATAATGTATATACATTATGTACATATATTTACATATATAAATATATATATTTATATGTAAAAATTAAAATAAAAAAAATAAAATAAAATAAATTAAACATCAACATAAATGGGAATCAAATCATGAATCAATACACATGCCATGTTCATCAACTACCAACCTATCATATACATTATTATTATTATTATATATTATTATTATTATTATTATTATTATTCATACAATTATCAAATAAATAAAATAAACCATAAGGACCATCTAGACCTATAAATACACCCTCTTAGCCATCCCAAACACTTCAAATCGGAGAGATAGAAGCTATATATACATATACATATATATACATAATCTCGCCGGAAAATTTTATCTATATTATTTTACGTATCAAACTTCGTAAAAACGATAGAGGAGGGTCGTGAAAGGTCTAGAAATACTTCCCAATAAATTTTAGACCGATTCGTAGTCACCGGAGTTTCAAGCCGCGCAAACGGGTCTTCAGCAAAAGCGGACATTTGGCCGTAGATAGGGGTGAAGGAGCTTCGTCTCGACGTGAGGATCATTTTGCAACTTGAATCGTCGAAAACCGTTACCTGTAAGTAAAGTTATCGTTCGCCGAAGTTTTCATAATTCTGGTCGCCGGAATCGCGACCTGGAGAAGAGCTAGGAAGAAGACAACCCAGTCTTCTTGGGCCGGGTCGTGTATTTGGGCCGGTTCGGCCCATTTTCAATAAAAATTAAAAATAAAATAGTAAATGAAATAAATAAAATCTGGAAAAATATAAATTAAATACCTAGTATAAATATACATATTCGGACCAACCAGAATTGAAAAATAATATTTGTAACTATTTTTAATTGATTTAATTGTAATTGGGCCAATTTGTACATATTTAGTAAATAATTAACTAAACGACAAAATAAATTATGAAATAATTATTGGATTAAACTATATTAAATATATTACTAACTAGGACATTTGGGATCATTTATATTTAATAAAAATTAGGATTAGTATATTTAATTGTAATTAAACCGGTTAATAGATATATGAAATTAAATGAATAAATAAGGGAAATAATTCTAAAATAAATATCTGGACAACCTAGGTACAATATAGACCCAAAATATAGTTATGGACGGTTATAAATTTATAAAGTCGATTCTTAAGCTATTTAATTTAATTGGGCCATATAAAACTAGTTAAGTAATTAAATAAGAAAATTTGAATAATAATGGTGAAATAAATAAAATCACTAAGATTGGAAATAGTATTCTGGACTAAAATGAGGTTTGGAATAAAATAAGGAAAAAAAAGTTGGGATAGCTAGCATAAATGAATGACTATATTTGGACTTAATAAATAAATTATTGAATTAGTGGACTAATTAAATTAGTGTGATTAAATTAATAATTATTATCCTTGATTATTATTGATTTGGAATCCATATAAGTTATTAAACTATTTGAACTCATAAAAATTAGTTGATTAATATAAACAAATTAATTAAGTAATGTGTACTTAATAATTTAGTTAATTGACTTCATTGGACTAGTTTAACTAAATCAATTAGTTTAATGGATAAATTAGTTAAATTATGGACGTGGTAATATTTTTGGACTTTATATTAAAAATAGAAAATTAAAACGAAATTAGAATTTGATTATTGGCCTTAATTAAATTAGATTAATGTATTTAGCTATATTGATATAATTAAACTTATTTAGTTGATGAAGTTGATTCAATTAAATTAGTTAATCAAATAAATAAAACTGGAGGATTAGATTAATTAATTTAATTGGGTTAGTTAGTATAAATAAACTATTGAACTAATTAAAGTTGTTATTGAGATTAGAATATCATTAATAATTATTATTTCGAATTATTGCTTACGTCAAATTATTATTAAAAGGTTTATTAAATAAATTATATAAATTATGTAAACTGAATTTTGAACTGAAATTGATTATTTAAATTTGAAATAACTAAATTATTATGTAGTTAATATAATTAGACTAGTTAACTAATTAATCAAATAAATTAAAATAAATTATGGAGGGATTAGTATGATTAAAGAAAATAATAAGGTTGGGTTGGAAATTAACATTTTAAATAAGGTTTATGAATCTAACTTAATAGTTATATTTAAAGAAGGAATTATGAAATTAAAATAATTAAAGGTTGGATAGATAGGAAATAACAAAAATAATAGAGTAGTTATTGATTTAGAATTTTGATATATATTAGAAGGAGGATTCAAGTGAAGACCAAAGCTAGAGATTTTATTAAGGGGATTATCGCAATCTAAGGTAAGTTCTATGTCAACCAAAAATGTTTTATCTCGTATTTATATGTATGCAATATTTGAACTATGTGGACTATTTATGAATTGGAAACTATTTGTTTGACATGGAATGAATATTTTGAATGTATGGATATTGGTGGATTATTATCTATTATGGATTATTAAATGTATATTCTTTTTATTAAAGAATATTGGTGGATTGATATTTATTACAAAGTATATTTTTGGAAAGTGTGACAAGAATGACTTTGGAAAAAACTTAAAGTTTTTCATAATATATTTTTACGTCTCGAGAGAAACACGAGACGTGGGTGATTAGGACTACTACTACTTTTGGTGAAATTTATTTGGGTCGGTAACCAGTCCGGCAATGACATGCTCCGGTAGACATCTCGGGCTTTTATTTGAGGACCAAAGGTCCTTTGGTGGTTGTAGTAGTAGTTACCTAATTTATCCCTGGACAATGTCCCTTGTGAGTAGGTGGTAGAAAACATCCTGCCTACTTGGATTTCTTACTATTCGGAGGGCTTGGAATCCCTTTTAGAGGGTGTGCACACTTAAGGTAGAAATTCAGCTTCCAAATTGGTGATCGGTGGGAGCCGGAATCCCGGGATGAGTCGTAAATAACAACGACTCGTTGGGCTCGAGGAATCTTGAGTTTCGCCCACTCCTAAAAGAAATCTAAAGTATTACTTTTGGAGGAATTGAGGAATGACATTATCTATTGAAGAAATTATTTTGAGACATGAAGTTATTTTGGAGATATGAGAGGGTATTTTCTATATATATACCTATACCAAACCTATTTTCCAAATTATATTATTTTACGGGTTCGGGTGGAATCTTACTTAGCTCTAAAGCTAATTTTTGTCTCTTTTGTCTTCTTCTCTTTGCTCTATTGTACAAATGATTATGATTATGAAGATTGATGTACTTGTTGCCCGAGTGTTCCGCTAGTTGCACACGTTTGATTAATTATCGTTGTTTAAATTTGTAATTCACAAACTTTGTCCTAAGACCTATTTCATTGTTATTTGAACTTATGGTGGATAGCCTGTGCACTCAATCATGTATAGGTTGAGTGTGGCAGTGATGCACCTGTTTTTCCCTTAAAGACTTCCGCTGTATTCTAAATATGTTTAATAATAAAGATGGTTTCATTTAAAAATGTGATTTTATTTGGGTGGGAAAATGGGGGTGTTAGAGTTGCATTCTCTCTCATGGTTGGCCAGTAATATCCAAATCTGAGAGCTTTGTTAGACAGACTTCATCCGGCCGTGTGGTTGCCACATTCCCCTTCATGAAGGTTTTTTTTAGCACTTTGACAGCTTCTTGAGACGTCAGGCATCTTTGATATGGACTTGCTACAGATCTTTTGAACAAGACACCATCAATTAGTAGAAATCTACTTACCTTTGAGAGAAATGCCTTTGCTTCTCTCTTGTCTGTTGGGAGGACATTGTGCTTTAGGTACGCTATGTACGGCTGCATCCAGTCGTCTTGTGGTGATGATCCGATAACAGTGACGGATTCCAACCTATCAATAGCCGGTCTTGAAAAATGGACAAAAGGAATGTTGTTGTTCACTTCTGCCCCAAAGCATGACCCGATTGCTGCCAGGGCGTCAGCTTGCGCGTTTTCTTCCCTTGGGACTTGCTCGAAGGTAATTTCTTCAAATGATGTTGTCAACTTTATGACGACTTGTAAATAAGATGTCATCTTGGGATCTTTTGCTGCATAAACACCGTTAATTTGATTAACTATTAACAGAGAATCGCATTTTACCTCAAGGAATTTGACACCTAGATCCTTTGCCATAGTAAGACCGACAATCAACACTTCATATTCTGCTTCATTATTCGTGGCATTGAAGTCGCAATGGACTGATTGGAGCATGGTATCCCCCTGTGGCGACTTTAGAATTACGCCCAGGCCTGCTCCATTCATATTTGATGCCCTGTCAGTGTGTAGCGTCCAATTTTGGTGGGGCAATCCGTCGATCAGCAAGCATGTCTCCTCTTCTGCCTCGATCTGGAGTTTTGGGCTAAAGTCTGCCACAAAGTCTGCGAGTGTTTGGGATTTCAAGGCCGTTCTTGGCTCATACCTGAGATCGTAAGCTCCCAATTGGATTTACCATTTGGCCATGCAACCTGTCAACTCAGGTTTCCTCATGATTGACTTCAAGGGATAATTAGTCCGAACACGGATTGTATGAGACTCAAAATAAGGACGTAATTTAATTGAAGCCACAATTAATGCCAAAACTAACTTTTCAAGTTAAGCGTGCTTGGATTCTGGTCCATTTAGAGACTTACTCACGTAGTAGACTGATGTCTGTTGTCCGTCCTCTTCTCTTGTCAAGATGGCATTGATAGCATGCTCCGAAACGGCTAGATAAAGCTGGAGTTCTTCATCTTCTTTTGGCTTTGCGAGTAACGGTGGGGTCGTCATGTACTCCTTCAATTTTCGAAGTGCCTGTTCATGTTGTTCCGTCCATTCAATTTTTTTATTCTTTCGCAAAACGTAATAAAACAGGCGGCACTTGTCTGATGATTTTGAGATGAATCGATTTAGAGCTGTGACCCTGTAACACCCCGCCCTGTAGGACCCGAGGTAGTTATTCATACACACCGTCTGGACCTCTAGTACTGTCCTCAAAAACCGCCACTAGCCTTTTTCGCGCAGTTTGTCCTCACTCGTGCGCACCCTGAGAAACTTCGCAGGGAATCACCAATCCCAAGACTACTCCCGTGCAAGCACGCTTAACTTTGGAGTTCTTAGCTGATGAGCTCCCTTAAAAGGAGATGCACCTTGTTGGTGTGAGTAGTACTATTAATCCGCTTAAATTAATCTCGGGTATTACAATCACCCCACTTACGATCGCAACGTCCTCGTTGCGTAGTTAAACCAATCTCAATCAAACCCCAGAATCTTGCCACGCTAAGTGCCCGCTCGATATCCAATGGATTAACACACTGTCGCAGGGTTGCGACGTAGTTACTCATACACACCGTCCGGACCTCTAGTACTATCCTCATAAACCGCCACTAGCCTTTTTCGTACACTTTGTCCTCACTCGTGCGCGTCCTGAGAAACTTCGCAGGGGGTCACCCATCCCAAGACTACTCCCGTGTAAGCACACTTAACTTTGGAGTTCTTAGTTGATGAGCTCCTTTAAAAGGAGATGCACCTTGTTGGTATGAGTAGTACTATTAATCCGCTTAAATTAATCTCGGGTATTACAATCACCCCCACTTAAGATCGCAACGTCCTCGTTGCGTCCTTAAACCAATCTCAATCAAACCCCAGAATCTTGCCCCACTAAGTACCCGCCCGATATCCAACGGATCAGGACACTGTCACATGGTTGCTCTGATACCACTTATAACACCCCGCCCTGTAGGACCCGAGGTAGTTACTCATACAAACCGTCTGGACCTCTAATACTGTCCTCACAAACCGCCACTAGCCTTTTTCGCGCACTTTGTCCTCACTCGTGCGCGCCCTAAGAAACTTCCCAGGGGGTCACCCATCCCAATACTACTACCGTGCAAGCGCGCTTAACTATGAAGTTTTTAGCTGATGAGCTCCCTTAAAAGGAGATGCACCTTGTTGGTATGAGTAGTACTATTAATCCACTTAAATTAATCTCGGGTATTACAGACCATCCCTGTCATTACAGGGGCGGATTTAGCTATGGGCCAGGGAGGGCCTAGGCCCATGCTCATAAATAAATAAATTAGTATATATATATATATATATATATATATATATATATATAGGGGATGGTTCAAATAAAAAGAGGTCTTAACGTGCAAAGTGAAAAGTTTACACTTTTTCTTGTTTCGCTTGCACTTTTTCTTGCTTTCGTTGCACTTTTTCGCGATAGCTTAAAAAAATTGGTTTATTTACAAAACTGCCACCGTCATTTTGGCCGAATTCGGCCAAAATCAAAATGGCCAAAAAGTGCAACGCAAACAACAAAAAGTGCAAGTGAAACATGAAAAAGTAAAAACTTTGCACTTTGCACGGGAAGACCACTTTTCATTTGAACTCTTCCCTATATATATATATATATATTAATATATTTAGTGTTGTGTAAAAATGGTATAATAATAATAACAATCAAAACATTAACAAAAACCAAAATGGTTGGATGGTAGTAGACCATAAGCATGCGGACATAGTAACATGAATGTCTTGGGTTTGATTCCCCGTGAGAACAATTTTTTCTGAGTTCTACAATTTTGTGATGGAGAGCATGTATTTAAAAATTTCAATTCTCTTTTCCCAAATATCTTTAACCCACACCGTGTCTGAAATATAATTAGTTTAACTCATTGGATTTGGAGGTGAAAATTAGTTCAATACTTATGGGCTTGAGATGTTTATGTAATTGATTTTGACAAAAAATCTTATTCTCATAATATTTATTTTTGTCTTTGACATTTATGTTGTAAAATATGTTATTTTACACATGAAAATAAGTTTTATTAAATATACACTACATCTGTTCTTAAGTAAATGCAACACTCCACTTGTCACATTTGTTGATGCACAATTTTGACCAGTAATATACTCAGTATATTATTCTCTATCAGTAAAAAAAATAAAAAAAATAAGGTTTTAAAAATTTACAATTAGAAAAGTTTAACAATATTTTTAAAAAAGTTATTAATTCTTTAAAAAATAAACTGTAATCAAAATAGAATACATGATTAGTGTAAAATTCAACATGTTGCATTTATTTAAGAACATAAGTAATTATTTAAAGGAATACTATATTTTGACATTTTTTCGCAATATGTGTTATTGAATTAAATTTGGCCCTCGCTGAACGCCAATGCTAGATCCGCCCCTGCCTGTCAACCTTTGGACGTCTTTGACAGATGTGGGGGATTCAATGTCGAGGATGGCGCGTACTTGTGCCGGGCTTGCCTCTATCCCCCGTTCGCTGACGATGTACCCCAAGAATTCTTATGATGACATTCCGAAAGCACACTTCGCCGGATTGAGCTTTAGATTGTACTCCTTCAGTCTTTTGAAAGATTCCGTGAGGTGACTGATGTGGTCCTCTTTTTTCTTGGATTTGACGATCATATCATCAATATAGACCTCCATGGTGTCTCCCATCAGATCCTTGAACATCATAGTGACCGGATTTTTAAGGCCAAACGGCATAACAATGCAGCAATGCGTACCTGTTTCTGTGATGAAAGCCATTTTTTCCTAGTCGTTTGGATGTAGCCGGATTTGATGGTAATCGCTGAAGGCATCCATGAATGATAACATTTCGTGCCCAGTTGTTGCATCAGCCAATGCGTCTATATGCGGCACTAGAAAAGAATCCTTCGAACATGCTTTGTTTAAGTAGGTGAAATCAACACAGACTCGCCATTTAGACGGTTTGCCCTCCTCATTCCCCTTGTTTTTCTGAACGACAACAACATTAGCCAACCAGTCAGGGTACCTTACCTCCTTTATTTTGCCGGTTCGGTGCAGTGTGTTGACTTCTTGGTTTACAATGGCGTTTCTTTCTTTGGCAAAGCGTCTCCTCCTTTGTCTGGCGGGTTAGAATGACGGGTCGGCATTCAACCTGTGAGTTATGATGTTTGGATCAATACCTGTCATGTCTTCGTGACTCCATGCAAATACGTCTTTGTGATCAAGTGAAGGAATAACCCTGCACTCATTCAGGGGGAACTTGATTCCTAAATCAAGTAGGAATTTCCAGCCACCTGCTGAGGGGGAACTCTTAAGCAGGTAGCCACCTGCTGAAGGAATGTTACTGAAATCTACAAGGAATGAAGCATACAGGTCCAAGAAAGTCAATCTCATACTTTCAGACATCAAGAAGGAGTCTAAATCCAAGAAGTAGGCTCAGCAGGTGACTGACCCTAGCAGCAGTCAACTCAGCAGGTGACTGCCTCCAGCCTACTGCTACATCTTTTTAAGGTCTCAGAGAACTTGCATTATATATTTCATACAAAAAAGAGAAGAGAGTAACAAGGAAGGTGAAATGGAGGTAAAAACACTGGTTCATAAAATTCGAGCAGGTGCCTGCCACATGACAGCAAGTGTCTGCCAGTAGATGCCTACCTCAGCACAGCAGTAGGCTCAACTTCTGACAAAGATACATGGAATCTCAGCACTTGGCCTATGTCATCTTAATCCTCTCATATCAATGATTCCAAAAAGGTAAATTTTGCTCTCAGAAATTCACCCAAGTTTGAGCCCCCTGCTCCCAGTGTGAAAACAGAAACTAACAGTTAATGCCTCTTGTGACCAACCGTATTCTCCAACGGCTATATCTCAACGGCTAGTTTCCAATAGACTATAACTACATCATCCGCACAATTCTTTCACACTTTTTACTTGCAATCTCTATCTAAACTCCTTTCTAAATTCTCAAACGCTCTCAAAACTCTCAAAAACTCTCAGACTACCACCTTACTCTCATAACAACTCCCTAATCCACCAAGCTCATCATAAACACAAATGGCCTATCTCATCCAAATCTCAAAGTCCATCTACGCCGAATCCATTCTCAACATTAACGTCGCCATGATCAAAGGCAACAATAGTGATCTAATGAGAGAGCTGCTAAGGAAACTGGAGACAATGGGGCTTATGAAAATGGCAAACTATCCCTATTCGCACTTCTATCCTGAAGTGGTGGCCGAATTCTACCTCAATTCTGAACAAAAGACCCTAAAATCCGTCATCAAAGGAAGGCCAGTAGAAATTGAAGAAGGGGACATCAGAGTATTGCTATCCCTACCCGGAGATGAAGCACCACTTGTAGAAGATTTCAACTTCGACGAAGAAGACTTCAAAGAAAAGGCTTTCATTCAAAGTGCACAAGCCATCAAAACCCTCAAAGTAAAGAAGAAGCTGGTGGTTCGTGAATATGCTCTCTTACTAGACATCCTCTACAAGTGCATAGACACCAAGAGTACAGCTCTAGATAAGATAAATGCGAAAAGAGCAGTTCCATTGGCTGCAATAATCTCAGGGACACCACATAATTTGTCAAGGTATGTGTATAATCAAATGCAAGAGTGTTAGTACCCAATTTTGATAGATTTTGACGATGCCACTATACTTTGCACCTGTACATTGGGTCTTATTTAATTCAAGTATTAGTGTTTAAATTTTGATCATAAGTGACAAATAAATGTACAAATTTTGAGACTAATAAAATTATACTGGAAATTTTAAAATGCAATAAGGTAAATTTTATTTATCTTAAATAGGTTATTTAAATCCTACCAGTATAAATTTATTTGCACACAAAAATTAAATTGTCACAAAAAGAAAGTCACACATGTTCGAAAATCATATACATTGAATGTAAATGATTGAAGACAAAAAGTGACCGGTATTTAAAGCCAAAGAGGTACACAGACCCGCTGTATAAGAAGCACACATGGAAGATCATTCAGCGGCTATGATTATTGAAGACAGTCTCATTAAAAGCTCCAGCACAAGAAGACGAAATAACAACTCACTGACAGACCTTCAACGATGAAGATTAACTCATCCTAACCAACGGATGAGATTAATCAAAAGGAGTAGCCTATAAATATAGGCTGAAACGAAAGTTTCTAACCAAGCATTTTGAGAATCCTAAGTAGAGAAAACCTTCCATTGAGCATATACGAGCTATCTAGCAAAAGAGAAAGTGCGAACTTAACTTTACTCTCTGCTTGGACTCATGCTTCACTAAACTTCTTAGTCACAAGTATTCATTGCTAAATCCTAGAAGTTTAGTTCCTAGTTGGAGGTTAGAACTTTCTTGTAACAAATCACAAAACATTGTTGTAAACACTTGGAAGGATTGTGTTATCAAGTCCTAAGTGTGATTAGATAGATAGAGTACCTTTTGATCCCCACTGGATCAATTGAGAAAAGTCTAAGGATTGAGTAACTTGGAGTGGTGTTGTACTCCTTGTGAAACACCTTCAATCTAGGCCTAAGTGTTGTAAAGGCTAGATTGGCACTAAGTGTACTGGGCTTAATACTTTAGTGGAAATCCATCTGAAAGAGGGTGGGACTGGACGTAAAAGGATTACACCACCTTTGAACCAGGATATATTGTGTGTTGATTTACTTTCATTCAACAAAGCACACACCCAACACTTCTCACTAAAAGATTGTAGTTTGCCACCAGCATCTTAAGCAGTAGTCTCAATTGACTTTACTGTTAATCCTACTGCTTAATTACTTACTTCCTTTGAGGCAGCTCTACATTGCAAAGATCTTATAACATCATCTCTAAAGAAACTTGTTCAAACATCTTTCTGAAAATCCGCCTGTTACTCAACAGGTGCCTCAGCAGTTCCCTTGTAACCACACAACTGCTGAGCCCACTGCTCTTATATACTTACACCACAATTCATCCAAACATATTTTCAGAAAGCCCTAATCACCCTGAGCAATATTATATATTCACTCTTCCCATACTCACATCTTTCCTTAAGCAGTTTTCTCAGCAGTTCCCTGGTGACCACCCAACTGCCGAGACCACTGCTCTCATAAACTCTCACTTATAATCATCTCAGCATATTTCCAGAAAGCTCTCGTCATTCTGAGCAATATTCTATCTTCACTTTCACCATACACTGAATATTTCCTTAATAGTTGTCTCAGCAGTTCCCTGCTATCAATCCAACTGCCAAGCCAACTGCTCACTATATAAGTCAGAACATCACTCAAGCTAGAAGGTGTCACACCCTGATTAACTAGAGGTTAAAAGACTTCCGCTGTGCATCTATAATCTTCTCAAAAGATTATAGATCAACTCTTCTAGAAGGGAAAAGTTTTTAAAGTTGAAAAAGCTTTAAAAGTCTATTAGCCCCCCACCCCCCTCTAGACTTTTACCTCTATCCGGGACCATCAAAGAGTATGTCAATAAATCACATGAAGAGAGAAGAGAAGACACTACTTTCCCATGGGGTAGGTTATGGTTTCCTAATTGGGGAACTCTTAAAAAGGAAGGGAATCCTGGGAGAAACTAAGGAACCATCAACTTGGAGAAAAATCCTTTTCCAAACTTCAAAAGCAGGAGCCCCAGACATTCCAAGGCCAGATGATACCATCCCTTCCAACGAGCTTCTCCGAACAGCATTCAACATAATCAAGACCAAAACTGTTAAGAGCCTCAGATCAGGGTGTGAAATAGTCCAATCAAAGAAGTCAAGAACAGAATCAACCCCTGATCCTCCAAGGAACATACAAGAAGAACTGGAAGCATCTAAGGCATCCCACTATCAGTGATCATGCCCACACTAAGGCATGAAGAAGAGCTACAGGGTCTACAACAAGAGCAGCCAGCTAAAACTGAGGAGCAGGCGGCTCACCTAGACAAGCAGGTGGCTCCCAGGGCTGGCCCTGGGCCTGTCTGCCCAGTCCAACCGCACAGGGCCCGGAATTTTGAAGGGCCCAAAAAAAATTAATATTAGCTCCCAGCCCATTAGTTTTTAGCCCAAATCTCTTCCCCCAAATCCCCTGCTCCATGACATCGCCCAACCCACCTCCTCCGCTATTCCCCCTATGCAGAAAGTCAGCAACCCACGCCCCAATTACCTCCTATCCCACGACCTCCACAGCTCCGCCGCCTCCGCGTCTCCAGTCGAACCGCACACCGCACACCGCCACAACCTCAAGCTCCCTGCTCTCGCCACGGCGCCACCGCACTCCACAGCAGTCGCCCACCTCTGGCCTCCCTCAGACGCTCAGAACCTCAAGCTCCCTGCTCCCACGGTCCCGCCTGACCGCCTCCCTTAATCCAGTCGTCCAGAATTCCGGTCAGTCCACTGCATCCAGTTTCTTTTATTCATTTAGTTACTAATTTGCTAATTCTTGTGAACTTTCGATCTATTGAATTGATGAATTGTTTGTTGAATTCTTGTAATTTGTTCATTTTCAGATTTAATGTTTGTTGAATTGTTGTATTGTCGTTATTTGTTGATTTTTTGCAGTTAAAGTAAATCATTATTTGAATTGATAATAAATGTGTAATTTTGTAAATGTGTTTAGCAATTAAAATTGATAACTTGAGGTTGATAAATTGGTAATTTGAGGTTGATAAGTTATAATTATACATTAGTATAGTCATTCATGCTTTCACCCTAATTTTAAACTAAATATTAATTTAAAATTTATAAACATGTACAAGATTATAAGAGAATTTCAATAATTGGTAATAATTATGTTTCCATATATATACCAATCCGGTCATGACAAGCGTCAAAGGAAAAGAAGACTTGACGAGTTAACCCAATCTCAAAAAGGAGCTCTTTATAAGTTTATTATTAAAGAAGTTAGTGATGTTCAAGAGGGTGAACAACAAGAAGTGAATGTTGAAAATAATGTTGAAATATCTGATTATTGTGTTAACGAAATGGTTGAGAATCCTGATAAAGAGGACCACAGAATTGATGTTTTAGATGATATGCCAAATAGTTCTGGTTTATTTGACATATATGATCCAAGAAACTGGGATGCTCTAGATTCAAAGTTGACAAACATTTTGATAGAGAATGGTCCTAAAAGAGATTTAAATTTTGTGGAAGGGCCTAAAGATAAATTCTCTAGAAGATTCTCATCAGCTTTTTACCCCAGAAGTTTGCCTAATGGAGAGGAATGTGATTGAGACTGACTTGTTTATTCAAAGGAGCTTGATAGGGTATTTTGCTTCTGTTGTAAGATTTTTAGAAAAGGTGTAGGCAAAGGTTCTTTAGCTAACACGGGTTTTGATGATTGGGGACATCTTAGTCCTAGACTGAGAGAACATGAAACAGGTGTGGAGCATATGGGTAACATGAGGAGTTGGGTAGAGTTGAGGCTTCGATAAAAAAAATGAGACAATTGATAAAGTAGCTCATGATCAACTTTTGAATGAAAAGGACTTTTGGAGGCAATTGTTGTTTCGTGGAACAAATGAGCGGCTCCATCAGAATCATAATGGGAATTTTTTAGGATTAATTGAGATGCTGGGTGAATTTGATGCTACTATTCAAGAGCTTATTCATCGCGTCGACAATAAGGATACTCATCACCATTATCTTAGTCATAAGATTCAAAATGAATTGATAGAGATGCTTGCTTCAGGAGTAAAATCTAAGATCATTAAAATAATCAAAGAAGCTAAATATTTTTCTGTGATACTTGATTGTACTCCTGATTCGAGTCACCAAGAAGGCAAGAACAAATGAATTTGATATTAAGATGTGTTGATATCTCCTCTTATCCGATTAAAATAGAAGAATTTTTCTTGGAATTCTTGGTTGTGAATGACACAACAGGACTTGGCCTTTTTGAAGTGTTGCAAAGTGTGTTAAAGTCTCTTGATCTTGATATTGATAATGTTAGAGAGCAATGATATGATAATGGATCAAACATGAGAGGTACGCATCAAGGTGTGCAAAAAAAGACTCTTGGATGTAAATCCTAGGGCATTCTATACTCCTTGCGGTAGTCATAGCCTTAATTTGACCTTGTGTGACATTGCTAATTGTTCTCGAAAAGCAAGAGATTTTTTTGGAGTAGTGCAACGAATCTACATTATCGTTTATCTTCCTTATCTTTTTATATTCTTATGTTATTTTTATCTTCTAGCTTTTTTATGCTCTTTTATTTATTTTTCTTTTATCTTGGTTATATTCTTGTGTTATTGTTATCTTATATTTATGTATCTTTATTTTATTCATTTTATCTTACTTTTTTTCCTTTTCTTGTCCGCCTTCTCTTTTTGGCATCGATATCATAGATCGATTCATGTTAGCCGACCCCAAATTCTTTTGGGATTAAGGCTTGGATGTTGTTGTTGTAGTGCAACGAATCTACACATTCTTTGCTAATTCTACAAAAAGATGGTAAATTTTAAAAAACAATGTCCAAGGATTGACTCTAAAATCCTTATCAACCATACGGTGGGAAAGTCGTGTGGAAAGTGTCAAAGCAATAAGATTTCAAATCATTGACATTTGAGAAGCATTGCTAGAATTGGCCGAGACAGACAATGATTCTAAAATACAAAGTGAAGCTAGATCCTTAGCTAAAAATGATCTTTGTAATTTTGAATTTTTGCTTGCTACAGTTATTTGGTATGAAATATTATATGTTGTTAATTTGGTGAGCAAAAATCTACAAGCAAAAGATATGCTTCTTGATGTTGTTATTGTTGAAGTCAAAGGGCTAATTTCTTTTTTTAAGAAGTATAGAGAAACTGGTTTTTCTAGTGCTATGCATGTGGCTAAAGAAATAGCTAGTGAATTGGAAGTTGAACCAGTGTTTCCTCAGAAGCATGTAATCCGTAGAAAAAAAACAATTTAATGAGAGTGTTGGTGAATCTTCTGTATCATCCACATCAACACCAAAAGAGTTGTTCAGAGTGGAATACTTTGTCTACATAGTTGATCAGTCTATTGGCTCATTGACACGGAGGTTTGAGCAATACAAAGTATATGAAAATATGTTTGGGTTTTTGTTTAATTTTGAGAAGTTACAATCTCTTACGGATTTAGATTTGGAGTCATGTTGCACTGATTTACAAACAGTATTGCAGAGGGATGGGCAATGCAGCGATGTTGATGGAAACGATTTGTATATTGAGCTGAAGGTTCTTAGAGAGATTTTTGCCAAAGGAAAAGATAGGGGCAACAAGAATTTTGAATTCTTTAAAAGAAATGAACTGTTTTCCAAATGCCTTTATTGCATACAGAGTTTTGCTAACCATTCCGATTACAGTGGCCTCGGCAGAACGAAGTTTTTCCAAGTTGAAGTTGTTGAAGTCCTACTTGCGGTCATTTATGTCACAAGAGAGACTCAATGGATTGGTGTTGACATCCATAGAATCTGAAACACTCGAAGAGATTGACATTGCAAGTTTGGTATATGACTTTGCATCTAAGTATGCTCGAAGAATGTCTCTTTTTAAATAAACTGTAAGTTATTAATGACTTTTTTTCATTTCAATCATTACATTTATTAGTAACTTGTATTTTAAGACAACTTGTTTTTGTTTAAACTTTAAAAAAGGCCCAAATTTTATTGTTGCACATGGCCTCCGTTTTCTCGGGACCGGCCCTGGTGGCTCCTCTATCTCCAGCAGTTAGGTCACCCAATCTCACACCTTTAGAGCAGTTGGAGGCTGATTATGCCCGAGTGAAGAACTGGAGAAAATGGAAACTGTCTCGAATCCTGGAGCAAGGAGAAACCCTATCCACTTTCATTGAGGAAGAAGACTTTGCACTAGAGTGGCTGGGCACAGACGACCTTGCAACTGCAGTCAATCTCTACAAGATCAATCAAATGTATGCAACAAAGAAGAAGTAGCTCACTGCCAAGGCGGCAATGGATGACTCCAGTGATGATGATAATGATGATGATCCAAAGGGACCACCCATCTCAAAAGATAAGCAAATTATCCACTCCTCCTCTTCTAGTGACAAAGAACTTAGGAGATTTATGGAAAAATCAAGAATGGAAACTTAAGGAGGTGGAGAAACCTCTAGAGCAAACGAAGCAACTCAACGGCAGCCAACTGCCATCTCACAACAGGCAACTCCAATTCCTGACCTCAACAAGGAACCCAACCAAGACGAAATGAACAAAGAAACTCCTGAGCAACGACCTACTACCTCTGCCGATCTCAAAGAGAAAATTATCACTGATGGTGCGGAAGATACTCCTACAATGGCAGAGCTCTTCATTCAAGAAAGAAGAGCTACAACCAAATTCATCAGCAATGCCGTGGTCAGACTACACAAAAGATTGATCAAGATGCAAAAGCATTTTTACAATCTACTAGAGATGCGGTTTGCAGAAGTCCATTTCCACATCAAGAGCAACTTAATGATCCAGTAGGTCTTCAATTCTGAGCAAAAGGCACAACTAAACATTCAACTCTCCCAGCAGCCGGCTCAGATTGAAGCCATACACAAGGAGCTTGCAGACCTACGTGCACAAGGTAGAGAGCTGGAGAATCAGATTCTAACATCTCTGAGGGAACTGCAACAACAAGAGATAGGAATAGCCTCCCAACCAGCAGCAGAGTCCTCTTCCCAGGCACCTTATCTCCCTTCATTACCACCTAACCTTGAGGAGGCTCTCCAAAGAATACAAGAGAACGAGGAATACATCAACAAGCTGAAGAACGAGGAGTTCCCTGCCATGCTCAAGCTCTCTCGAAAATTCCTCGTAGAGCAGCAAGCTCATGCTCAAGCTTATGAGCAACTAACAAAGGACAATGCTCACAACTTCCAAGTTCTCTAAAAGGCCACTCGAGAAACCTTTTGTAAGCAAGGCAGTGACTTCCAAAAGTTGGGACAAGACCTGGAGCACATAAAGCAAAAGCTTCAAAACTTGGAACATGACGTCAAGGATGAGGTGAGGAGTGATCTTAGGGACATCCATAACTACATCAAGGCGTTGTCCATTCAGGTCTATGGCCTGGATCCAGCAAAGAAGCAACAAGAAGAACCCGATTCTAATGAGGAAATCGAAGCTCTCTTCCAAGAAAGTCACACCCCTCTTCTAGATGATGCCAAAAGGGGGAAAGAACAACTCCAACAGGCCCCTCATCCTCAAGATCACTAGCAGCCAAGAAGGGAGCTGAAACAAGAAGAAAGAACAAACTCTACCAGGAGGAAAGGGAAATCCGAAGAAGAAAAGGAGAAGAAGCCAAAGCAAGAGACGTGTCCAAGAAGAAGTTAGAAGATCTCAACAATAAGAGACTTGACCAACAGTCCGAAAGTGACTAAAAACTATTGTACGTTAAATTTTAAGAACAATGTACCATTCTCATTATTGATAAATAAAAATATTTTGTTTCCTGAGTTGTATAGTTTTGGCATCATCAAAAGGAGGGAAATTGTTAGTACCCAATTTTGATAGATTTTGATGATGCCGCTATACTTTACTCTTGTACATTGTGTCTTATTTACTTTGTGTGTTAGTATTCAAAATTAATCATAAGTGACAAATTCAATGTACAATTTTTGTGACAAATAAAATTATACCAGAAATATAAAAATGCAATAAGGTAATTTTTTTACCTTAAAAGGATATTCAAATCCTACCGGTATATATTTATTTAAACACAAAAATTATTATGTCACAAAGTCAAAATGTACGCATATCATATACACTGCATGTGTATGATTGAAGACAAAATTTGATAGGTAGTTAATGCAAAATTGTACATGGGACCCGGAGCATGGGACACACACAATAATGCAATTAATGCTAAATCGCACAAGGGACCCAAAGCATGGGACGCACACAATAAATCATTAAATTGATCTTGAAGTGATCTTTAAGCGGCTCATCAGTGAGAGACAAAGGAAATCCCCAATATCTTCTCCAACACATGAAGACAAAGGTCAAACACATTGAACGTCAGAGATTGACTCATCTTAACTAATGGATGAGATCAATCGAACTAAAGAAGCCTATAAGTATAGGCTGAAGCATGTAGTTCTAAGTAAGTTTTTGAGTCTTCTAAGTAGAGAAAACCTTACTAAGCATTCAAGAGATATCTAGCAAAAGAGAAAGTGCTTGTTTAACTTTGCTCTCTGCTTAGATTCATGCTTCACTAAACTTCCAAGTTAGAATTTCTCATTGCTATATTCTGGAAGTTTAGTTCTTAGTTGGAGACCAGTTTTATTGTAAATCATAAAACAGTTGTAAACACTTAGAAGGATTTTGTTATTAAGTCCTAAGTGTGGATAGATTGATAGAGTACCTTTTGATCCCCACTAGATCAATTGAGAAAAGTCTAAGGATTGAGTAACTTGGAGTGGTGTGTACTCCAAAGTGAAACACCTTCAATCTAGGCCAATTTGTTGTAAAGGCTAGATTGGCACTAAGTGTATTGGGCTTAATACTTTAGTGGAAATTAATCTGAAAGAGGGTGGGACTGGACGTAGGAGGATTACACCACCTCTGAACCAGGATATACTGTGTGTTGATTTACTTTCAGTCAACTGCTCACTCAAATAAGTCCATACTTCACTCAAACAGAGAAAGTCATTATACATTGTTTATTTAGAGGTCAAGACTTCCGTTGTGCATCTACAATCTTCCGAAATATTGTAGATCATCCTATCTAGTAGGGAAAACTTTTTAAAGTTGAAAAAGCTTTAAAGGTCCATTCACTTTTACCTCTATCAGGGACCATCACGTACTATCAAACATCTTCATTGATGGTGTGGCGAATTTTATTGGTATTTCCACATCGGTGATCTGTCTGCTAAAGGGGGAATCTGCATAACATGTTCGTGATGCTCGATCCAAAGGTGGGGGCACTCCCGGTAACCCGTTGATCTTTTCTTGCATCTGACGTAATTGGTCCATCATCATAGACATTGTATCTGCCAGACCTGGTTGAAGTAGTCCTCCCGTTGAAACCATTGGTCGTGTGACCTCGGGACGGGTTGGTGACGGAATGACTATGATTTCCGACGTCGCCCCCCGCAATTCTCATCCGTGAAAGTGACTGATCTACACGGTCGTTGTGTCTGAACCTCACGTGGCAGGTCGTCAAAGATGTTCCGTCTGCGGTTCTGCACGAAGATGGACGGACCGGGCTCACCATGAGTTCTGCTTTTGTAGTGAGGGACAGATGGTTCCGTCGGGTCTGATTCGGCCGAAGCCATTGGTAGGCTTTGAGTGGCCGAGTGCAAGCCTCTCGTTCTTGGTCCGGGGTGAAGGGACTCTTGAAAGAAACAAGTCGGTATGTTGGGAAGGGGGTCGTCTAAGGGACGAGAGGTGTGTAAGGGATGACCTGAGAGATGACTGTAGGTTGTGAATCTCCGGCAGGTGAGAGGCCCAATGTGAGAGACCCGGGTTCAGGGTGATGATAGGTGATTCCATTATTACCGGAATGGAATCCAATTCCATTCGTGTTCCGATGGGCGTGATATCGTTTCTCCGGTTGCCTCTAGAACAGGAGGCAATTGATACCGCTGATTGGACTTGGGATCGAAGTAGACCGTTCTTCCGTTGGAGATGGGCCATTCGTTCCGCCATCTCTCGTCGGATTTCCTCCTTTGCCGACTCGAACTGCGCATGAAACTCTGTCAACAAAGGATTACCGCCAGCCATGCTCAATGATATTTCTCTTGCACGATGCCCCACGGTGGGCGCCAAATTGTTTAAGAAATTTTTTGATATGCTAAAACTAATTAAAAAATAAAATGATATGAAGAATGGGCTTCGAACAAGAGCAATGAAGAAGATGACAAGTGAGTGAATAAGAGTGAAAACTTGTGTATCATTCGAATATGAGCTGCCTGGTTAGAATGAGGGGTATCCTATTTATAGGAAGGGTAATTAATGCTCTCATGATGGCTTTGTACGTTACTGACGGGTTTGTCAGCCGTACTGATGAATTCAAAATCCGTCATAAAGGCTGGTCAATTACATTTAATACCTTTCTTAATCATATTAAAGAGCCTAATAATGTACAGAAAACGTCACAACATCCATCATTAAGCCTCATGGACGTACCATTAACTTTTGCGGTCAACCCTCTTTAATGCAACATAAACCGTCAGATTCTTGCTCTAACAGTTTTCACAGTGAAATTATGACACATTTGTCAAATATAGATGAACAATTTAGGAGGAAAGTAAACACGTGGATGGCCGCGATCCACATCACTTGAATAACTGGGTAATCGGACTTTTACCTGCTAGATTTTAAATTTGATTGTTTTTATAAAGTTGGTGGGTTTAATTGTGTGCTTTTTTAGGACTCAATTGACCTTTTCGATATACTACGGGGGCCTATTGTTGGGCCCAGAATTGCTAGCAGGCCGGCCCACATCACCATCAAAAGAAAAGGAGGGTTTCATTCACATTTATTTCACTTTATTTTCTACCTTATTGGTTATTTCCATACATAGCTTTTGCCTATATTATGTACATACGTATGCATTGTATAGGGGGGGAGAATATTTTCTTTCCTTTCTAATTGCATGTAACCGCATCCATGAGGTTGTATATATGATCATTCTTGATCGAGAGGAGGCAGACTTGGGAATTGATAAAAAAGCTTCATCAATATATTATTATTCCGAATTAACAGTTATTTTGAGTACTCTTGTGCGATTCCCTTTTCAATTTCATTTGGTTGTTATTAGAATAGTTATTTATTGCTTTAACAATTTGGCGCCCACCGTGGAGCATCGTGCAAGAGAAATATTAGTGAACATGGTCGGTGATAACTCTTTGTTGGCGGAATTTCATGCGCAACTAGAGTCGGCAAAGGAAGCGATCCGGCGGGAAATGGTGGAACAAATGGCCAATCTCCAAAGGGAGAATGATCTGCCCCGATCCCAAGTCCAGTCAGCAGTGTCAATCGCCTCCAATTCTAGAGGAAACCGGAGGAACGACATCACGCCCATTGTGACACGATTGAATTTTGATCCCATTCCGGCAATGACGGAATCACTTATCACCCCCACTCAACTAGTCTCTCTCACATTGGGCCTCTCACCCACCAGAGATTTGCAACCCACCATCATTTCTTAGGTCATATCCTACTCACCTCTCGTCCCTGATATGACTCCCATCCCCAGTGTACCAGCTTGTTTCTTGCCAGACTCCCTTCGTCTCGGACCAAGAATGACCGGCTTGCAGTCAGCTACTCAAAGTTTACCAATGGCTTCAGCCGTGTCAGCTCTGACGGAGCCTTCCATCCCTCACTACATAAGCAGGACTCACGGAGAGCCCGGTCCGTCCTACTTTGGGCAGAACCGCAGACGAAATACCTTTGATGACCTGTTACCCGAAATTCAAACACAACGACCGCGTAGACCATCCGCTTCGAGTGATCAAAATTGTGGGGGGTGACGTCCAGAAATTATAGTCATTCTGTCACCAACCCGTCCTGAAGCGACTCAGACAGCAGGACCAATGATTTCAAGGGGAGGACTATTCCAACCAGGTCTGGCGGACACAATGTTTATGACAATGGATCAATTACATTAAATGCAAGAAAATATCAACGGGTTACCAGGGGTGCCCCCACCCTTGGATCGAGCGTCACAAACGTGTTATGCAGATTCCCCTTTTTGCAGGCAGGTCACCGATGTCGAAATACCATGAAAATTCGTCACACCGTCAATTAAGATGTTCGATGGGACATCTGATCAGGTGGAACATTGCTCAATACAAGCAACGAATGCTCAGCGTATCACTTCATCCGGATCAGAGAGAGGCATGCGTGTGTCGAGGCTTCGGAGCGACACTATCTGGTCCAGCACTAACTTTGTTCGTCAACCTACCGAATGAAGGGATTGGTTCGTTCGCAGATCTAGTTGATGCATTCAACCAACAGTTTGCAAGCGGTAGAGTACTTTGAAATCAGACAAGTGATCTATACAGAATTATCTAGCGTCAAGGCGAGTCACTGAAAGACTACCTGCACCTCTTCAACAAAGAAAAAGTGTCGATCTCCAAATGCGACATTCCAACAGCAGTAGAGGCATTTCGGAGGGGTTTGATCGACGATTCAGAGCTGTACAGAGAATTGACCAAATACCCATGCAGAACCTTCGAAGATGTCCAGGCCATGACCCTAGCTTTCATCAGGCTCGAAGAGGATCAACAATCATGGCTTCGACCGGATGGACATGACGGGGGAAACGTAAATCCAGTACGTCCAGGAAGCATGATGATTAGACGGGCAAACCCTATGCCAGGACGGAAGATTGTCTGGTGGCGTCAGTAGAAAGTTGGCTTGATGATCCAGATTTGCAACCCGTCATCAACAAATACTGCTTCAACGTTACCCCCCCGGGACTCATCCACTCTTTAGAGAAGCTGGGGGAAAAGGTTCGATGGCCCAAGAAAACCGACAAGTCAGCGGTACGTCGAGATCCAAATAAGCGTTGTGATTTTCACAATGATATCGGACACAACACTGAAGATTGCGTTGCGCTGCGGAAAGAGGTGGCGTACTTGCTGAGGAATGGGTATCTGACAAAGATCATGTATAAACATACCAAATCGGTGATGGGGCGGAATGTCAAAGTGTCACCAACTGAACCGCGACCTCCTTCACCATCAGCTCCTTGTCAGGTAATTAATTTCATTAATGGTGGATCTGACTTATGCGGGCTAACTTACTTCGCAGCCAAGAGACACACTCAGGATTATTCCCCAAGCAAGCTGTTGCAGGTGTGCTAGGTCGAGAAGCGTCAAGAAGACTGGAGAAATGCGTCAATCACCTTTGACGAGACGGACATTCCCGCAAATATAACCTCATCACGACACGTTGGTCATCTCTCTACAAGTGGTGAACTGTGAGGTCAACGGGAGCACCGCAAATATCACAACCATGAAAATGCTCTAGGAAATGGGAATTAAGGAAGAAGACGTGACGGAATCAGGATCAACCCTCATCGGATTCAACGGAGATCCGAGTCGGACTATAGGTAACATATCTCTTCCCGTATATGCCCATGGTCTTAACTTGCAGGTCAAATTCGATGTGGTCCAAGACCTACCATCTTACAACATGATTATGGGAACTCCATGGTTGCACCAAATGGGAGCCATCCCGTCAACATACCATCAACTCGTCAAATTCCCAACTCCATGGGGAGTGCAAGCTATCCAAGGGAACCAGAAGGCGGCCAAATCTTGCTACCAGGTTGCCCTAAAGCCAACAGCAGGCCAATCAACTTCGGCGTAGCAATTAAAGGGTGGCTCCGCTCTGGAAGAGGATGATGACGAAACCGATGAAGTTGCCATTGTCCCCGAACATCCAGAGAGAGTCCTCCGCATCGCGAAGAACATGCCAGAAGACCTCAAAGGAAAGCTATTGGAATTTCTCAAGGAACACAAAGGCGTATTTTCATGGAGTCACGAGGACATGACAAGTATTGATCCAAACATCATAACTCACATGTTGAATGTCGGTGTAACACTTGAGATTTAATTTAAACGGATTAATAGTACTACTCATACCAACAAGGTGCATCTCCTTTTAAGGGAGCTCATTAGCCAAGAACTCCAAAGGTAAGTGTGCTTGCACGGGAGTAGTCTTGTGATGGGTGACCCCCTGGGAAGTTTCTCATGGCGCGCACGAGTGAGGACAAAGTGCGCGGAAAAGGCTAGTGGCGGTTAGTGTGGACAATACTAGAGGTCAGAAGTAACTACCTCGGGGCCTACGGGGCCGGGGTGTTACAGGTGGTATCAGAGCAACCCTGCGACAGTGTGCTGACTTGTTAGATATCGGGCAGACACTTAGCAGGGAAAAAGATTCTGGGATTTGTTTGAGATTGGTTTATGGGCGCAACGAGGATGTTGTGTTCCTAAGTGGGGGTGATTGTAACACTTGAGATTTAATTTAAATGGATTAATAGTACTACTCATACCAACAAGGTGCATCTCCTTTTAAGGGAGATCATTAGCCAAGAACTCCAAAGTTAAGTGTGCTTGCACGGGAGTAGTCTTGTGATGGGTGACCCCCTGGGAAGTTTCTCAGGGCGCGCACGAGTGAGGACAAAGTGCGCGGAAAAGGCTAGTGGCGGTTTGTGAGGATAGTACTAGAGGTCAGAAGTAACTACCTCGGGGCCTACAGGTCCGGGGTGTTACAGTCGGTCCGTCATTCCAACCCGTCACACAAAGGAGAAGACGCTTCGCCAAGGAAAGAAACACCAATGTTAATCAAGAAGTTGACACATTGCTCCAAACCGGCAAAATAAAAGAGGTAAGGTATCCTGACTGGTTGGCTAATGTTGTTGTCGTCCAGAAAAAGAAGGGAAACGAGATGGGAAAATCGGCTAAATGGCGAGTCTATGTTGATTTCACCGACTTAAACAAAGCATGTCCGAAGGATTCATTTCCAATGTCGCATATAGACGCATTGGCTGATGCAACAGATGGGCACGAAATGCTATCATTCATGGACGCCTTCAGTGGTTACCACCAAATCCGGCTACATTCAGACGACCAAGAAAAAACGGATTTCATCACAGAAACAGGTACAGTCTGCTACATTGTTATGTCATTTGGCCTTAAAAATGCAGGTGCGACATTCCAGAGGTTGGTCACTATGATGTTCAAGGATATGATGGGAGACACCATGAAGGTCTATATTGACGATATGATCATCAAATCCAAGAAAAAAGAAGATCACATTGGTCGCCTGGCGGAATCTTTCAAAAGACTGAGGGAATACAATCTAAAGCTCAATCCGGCGAAGTGTGCTTTCAGAATGTCATCAGGAGAATTCTTGGGGTACATCGTCAGTGAACGGGGGATAAAGGCAAGCCCGGCACAAATGCGTGCCATCCTCGATATCGATCCCCAAATCTGTCAAAGACGTCCAAAGGTTGACAGGGAGGGTCGCAGCTCTAAACCGATTCATCTCAAAATCATCAGACAAGTGCCGCCTATTTTATGACGTTCTGCGAAAGAATAAAAAATTTGAATGGGCGGAACAACATGAACAGGAACTTCAACAATTGAAGGAGTACATGACGACCCCACCGTTACTCGCAAAGCCCAGAGAAGATGTGGAACTCCAGCTTTATCTAGCTGTTTCGAAGCATGCTGTCAGTGCCGTCTTAACAAGAGAAGAGGACGGACAACAGATGTCGATCTATTGCGTGAGTAAGTCTCTAAATGGACCAGAATCCAGGTACACTTTACTTGAAAAGTTAGTTTTGGCATTAATGGTGGCTTCAAATAAATTACGTCCTTATTTCGAATCTCATATAATCTGTGTTCGGACTAATTATCCCATGAAGTCAATCCTGAGGAAGCCTGAGTTGACAGGTCGCATGGCCAAATGGTCAATCCAAGCGGGGCTTACGATCTCAGGCATGAACCAAGAACGGCCTTGAAATCCCAAACACTCGCTGATTTTATGTCACACTTTAGCCCAAAGCTCCAGACCGAAGCTGAAGAGGAGACATGCTTGCTGATCGACGGATTGCCCCGTCAAAGATGGACGCTGCACACTGACGAAGCATCAAATATGAATGGAGCGGGCTTGGGCGTAGTTCTAAAGTCGCCACAGGGGGACACCATATTCTAATCAGTTTATTGCGATTTCAATGCCACAAATAATGAAGCGGATAATGAAGCATTGATTGTCGGTCTTATTCTGGCAAAAGATCTAAGCGTCAAATTCCTTAAGGTAAAATGCGATTCTCTGTTAATAGTTAATCAAACTAACGGTGTTTATGCAGCGAAAGACCCCAAGATGACGTCTTATTTGCAAGTTGTCATAAAGTTGACAACATCATTTGATAAAATTACAATCGAGCAAGTAACAAGAGAAGAAAACACACAAGCCGACGCCTTGGCAGCAATCGGATCATGCCTGGGAGCAGAAGTGAACAACAACATTCCTTTTGCCCATTTATCAAGACTGGCTATTGACAGATTGGAATCTGTCAATGTTATCGAATCATCACCACAAGACGACTGGATGCAGCCGTACATAGCGTACCAAAAGCACAATATCCTCCCAACAAACATAAGAGAAGCCAAGGCGTTCCTCTCAAAGGTAAGTAAATATCTACTAATTGATGGTGTTCTGTTCAAAAGATCTATAACAGGTCCATATCAAAGATGCCTGACGCCTCAAGAAGCTATCAAAGTGCTAAAGAGCCTTCATGAAGGGGAATGTGGCAACCACACGTCCGGATGAAGTCTGTCTAACAAAGCTCTCAGATTTGGATACTACTAAACAACCATGAGAGAATACGCAACCACCTTTACTCAAAGATGCAAGCCTTGTCAGATACATGGATCAATATGTCATCAGCCTTCCGAGTCACTTTATCCAATTCTATCACCTTGGCCCTTTATGAAGTGGGGGATGGACATCGTCGAAAAATTGCCAGAGGCACCCGGACAAAAAGTATACATGATGGCAATGAGGGATTACTTCTTAAAATGGGTAGAAGCTGAGCCACTCCGTCAGGTACGCGATGACCAAGTGATTTCGTTTATCAAAAGAAACATACTTTGCGGGTTCGGTATTCCGTCAGAGATCGTTTGCGACAACGGATCTCAGTTCATAAGTGCAAAGACCAGACAGTTCTGTGAAAGGTACAACATCAAGTTGGAAACGTTAACCCCTAGATACCCGCAATCAAATGGTCAGGTTGAATCCAACAACAAAATCATTGTGGCCAACTTAAAGAAGAGGCTCGAAAAAGCACAAGGCAGGTAGGCTGACGAGCTGCCATTAATACTATGGGCGGATAGGACAACTCCAAAAAATGCAACCGGACAGACTCCATTCTCTCTAGTATATGGCTGCGAAGCAGTAATACCTGCTGAAATCGAAGTACCATCTTCAAGATATGGGCTCATGACCGAAGAATTGAACAATGTGGAATTGACGCATGACCTGGATACCGTTGACGAGATCCGTGAACGGGCCAAGCTCCGGTTACATACGTATCAACAGATGGTGGCAAAAAGCTATAACAAAAATGTCAGGGCCAAAGTGTTCAAGAAGGGCGACTGGGTCCTAAGGAGAGCATTCGACAATGAGGCAGCCGGTAAGTTCAGTCCCAATTGGGAAGGAACATACAAGATCGTTGGTATTTTTAGACAGGGGGCATATCGCTTCGAATCAAACAACGGTAAACAAATCCCCAGAAGTGGGAATGCAGACACCTAAAACTTTTCCATTTTTAATTTATTGCGTACTATTTTTATCAAAAGAACGATATTACTAACTTAACCATCGGAGGGCCGTTGTCTTAAGGCCAACGACCGGTCTTAATAATGACTTAAGTACAGGAAACCCTTTGGAGGTAATCAAGGCGGAGGTAAGAAAACTAGACCCTGCATTACTTATTGCATTATGAACATCATTTACCAATTACTAACTTGACCGTCAGAGGGCCGTTGGTTTCAACGGTACCGTATATTTGCAGGGTTATGACGAACAGAAGAACAACGCAGACAGGTTGAAATAAAGGTACGACACCTAAACATAAAAATGACAAGACATTAATATTTAGGAGACATGGGGCTCATCATGAAGAAATCATGAATGAAGTCCCATGGAACCTAATACATTTTGGCCAAAACGCACACACATATATGACAAAACACGCACATATATGACAAAACATGCACATATGTGACATGGCATACACATAAATGACATGTTACACACAAATGACATGTTACACACCTATATGACAAATCACACTCACACGCGTTACAAGGCACACATACAAATGTTAGCAAAAATACGTTGCGCTTAATAACAAAACGTTGAAGTGTTCACATATGCAATTTAGAATGGGCTGGAAACAATTCCCCGGCACATAGCCTACAGTTTAGCAGCAATGCGTTAAGTCCCGGATAAACCATCAGGAGACTATAAAGCAAAGCAGATAGTGTCAGATCAGTTTAGGAAAGAAGAAAGCGTTTGGGACAGAACAATCTTAATGGGAGCACATTCAATTATCATTGGAACATTTAGATTCAGCCTCATCATTCGATTGGCCAACATCGAATCCATCCTCACCCAAAGGTGGATCCATCTCTTCTTTGAGCCTAGCCCAGGTAGCCACATCCTGCTCAGGTGACAAATTCAAGAAAACCTTCGACCAAAGGGGAAAAAAGGAAATCTCATACCGATCTTGAAGGGATACGGGAAGAAATTGATCCAGCCATCACAATACAAGTCAACTCGTTCATTGGCGGCCAGAAAACGGATAGATGCGTGAACGGGGAATCCAGACCCGGACTTGATGATGTCAATATGAGCTTCAGTGAGTTTGGCTTGCTTAGAGTTCTTTGGATCCAAGATATGTTGGGGAACGAACATCAAAGACGTCATAGATTCCGTCAAGGAGTTTCGAGGAGAGGAAGAAAAAAGGGAAATACGAAGTGACTGTAAAAGGAAGCCTCGAACGGAGAATAATATATGCGAGAGGCGCTTGGATAATCAAGAGAAATGAAGGGTGATGACTTTACAATTTTCAAGGCGGCTTAATGATGTCTAAATTCAGAAAAATAACTGGCCCTAAAGTTTGATATGGCGCCGGATATTATTTCGAATTTGGGGGTAATTGTTGGGCCCAGAATTGCTAGCAGGCCGGCCCACATCACCATCAAAAGAAAAGGAGGGTTTCATTCACATTTATTCCACTTTATTTTCTACCTTATTGGTTATTTCCATACATAGCTTTTGCCTATATTATGTACATACATATGCATTGTATGGGGGGAGAATATTTTCTTTCCTTTCTAATTGCATGTAACCGCGACCATGAGGCTATATATACGATCATTCTTGATCGAGAGGAGGCAGACTTGGGGATTGATAAAAAAGCTTCATCAATATATTATTATTCTGAGTTAACAGTTATTTTGTAATCCGTTCTGACCGGACAACAAAAGTGGAGATGTTTTGTCTATACTTATGTTGACATGTTTTGGTATTTATGTAATCCTTTCTTTGACGATTTAAGTTATGGTATTCATGTTTGTGTGTTTTAATGATCCATTTATACATGCATTTGCATTGAATTTAAATAAATCACTTCCTTAAACTGTGAATACATGGATGAATAGATGGCTTCATTCAAGCGCAAAACATCTGCACTTTGTTGTCCGGTCAGAACGGATTACATAAATACCAAAAGTCATGACTGTGGATATGTATACATACAGCAAAGATACTTACTCATACGTTCTTGCTGTAAGTAAGAAGCACATATGTCAGTAAAAGGGGTGGTGTCTGCCTCAGCCAGTTGACGGAAGTCCTGTCCTTCCTCGGTAGCGCCATCTTGAATCAAAATGCGGCGTGTGAATGACCACACATATGGAGATTCTTCTCAAAACAAAAGCTTATATCAGTGATTCGTTTGACGTAAGCATTTGAAACAAGATAGGTTGAGTATAACGCAAGACATTGATCCATCCCTTCAATGTCACCCTTGAATGCAGTAGCCTGAACTCTATTGCCCTGTAAAGAATAAACCCAGAAAATCGGCAGAAGGACAAGGTGAGAAGTAGTAAATAGCTGTAGTATTAAAAAAAGCTACAAACATAGAGCAGAATCCATTAGTATCATTGGCATAAACTTCAAGGGGAAGCTTTTCCGGTGCGCACATTTTGCTTTTCCACCACTGTAATGCGGCAAGTCCACGGCCTAGTTTCTGTCCTGATAGATAGGATAGGCAGCTCGGCTGTCATGTTTTCACTGGTTCACTGCATTAGTAAGCAAATTAGTATAATCTACAATAGTTAAGAAATGTAAATGTGAATAGTAATAAAATTTAACATACAATCAATGTATACTAACCTAGCTAATGTAAGGTAATATTTCATCATATACAATGTTAGGTGTTGTATGAGCCAACACTGGGTTGGGATCATCAGGACAAATGACGATTTTAATGGAATCTACGTTGCGAGCCCTTGACATCGCAACATAAAGTTGCCCGTGTGAAAAAACAGGTTCTTTTAGATATACGCCCACGAAATCAAGGGTTTGTCCCTGTGATTTGTTAATTGTCATTGTGAAGCAAACCTTCACAGGAAATTGGGTGCGTCTGAACGGAATAGGGCAGTTTTCACCCCTCGAAATTTCAAGGGGGATTTTAGGAATGAAGACATGTTTCCCCTTGTGGTCACCCGCAACGATGTAACAGCTTAGAATGTGATCCCCAAATGAATCACAAAGTAAATGGGTTCCATTGCATAAACCTTCACATGGATTAAGATTTCGAAGTAACATGATTGGGCAATTGTGCTTCAATGTCAATTTAAGCTGGGGCAATCCAGTGGGGGATAGGGTGTGTAAATAATCTTCACAGTATGTGTTCTTTGAGTCAACAGGAACATCATGACTAAGGAATGTGTGTTCTTCTCCATGGAAGTTATGCATCAAAGATGAATTGATAAAATCTACTATGTCATTCTTTGTTGTGAGTATGGCGCGGGACGTCAGAGAGTAAGGGTCACTTTCAAATAAGCTTAGGTCTGGGAACACAGCAGAAAAAAGTAAATCTAGGGAGATAGTTTCGCTAACCCAGGGAAGAAGAAAATTGGAAGGGATTTTGATTCGACCTGAAGATGTAGTGGGTTCAGTTCCGTTGCCAATCCATAGTAGGTAGTCACAAAACTCAGGATCTTCGTGAGCACGCATGTTTTGAACAAGGCCTAATCGGTGTACATGCAGCCATATTGGGATTGATCTAAGCAGGAACACATCTATGAAGCCATGTCTTGTGCCATAACGGACAACCGGTAACGTTTGTCTAAAATCACCGCCAAAAAGAGCGTCGACATCTAGTAAGTCTCTCATTGTAGTATCAAAGCTTTCAATTAATAGGCGGTTTGCCATAGACGCCTCGTCCCACAAGATAAGGAGTGCTTCTCTCAGAAGTCGTGCTTTAGAAGATTGTTTGTCAATATTGCACGTGTATTTAGATTCCCCATCAAGTGGTAATTTGAATCGTGAATGGGCAGTGCGGCCTCCAGGTAGAATAGACGCATCAATACCTAAACTCGCAATTGCAAGGGCAATCCACTTGTTTGTTCTGGTTGCAGTGAGTAAACATCTGTATAAGAAGCTTTGCCCAGTTCCTCCAGTACCATCAACGAAGAAGACACCCCCTTTACAAGCATGTATAGCCACCATGATGGAGTCGAATGTTGTTTGTTATTCAATATTTAATGTTGAAATGCCATTGAGGTGTGCATCACTGACAACGATATTAAGTTCTATCAACATCTCACGTGTGCCCCCTTCAGAGATAGTTTCGCGCAATTGAACATCCACCAAATTAAAGGAGTCGATATCTTTACCCATGTCAGTAAAAATATCGCGTAATAGTATGAGTGCGGCCTTTTTAGCAATTGGGTTTGGCTGAAACCTAGCGAGGTCTTCACACAAATGGATCTTGTATTCTTCCCAAAGTGAACGTGGGTTTGGCACATCTGAAAAGCACAAATGAGTGGCCAATAATTTACGAAGGCTGGATGGTAGCTGGAATAAGAAAGCCTCATCAAGGGATGCACGCATCACAAAATCACCCGACAACAAGCCCAAACGTTCAGCTGCAGCCCTGTATGTGGGCATATCATCGGCGCTATTTTTTTGAGATAACCAAATGATGTTGGGGCACACACATTGGAAAGCAAGAGTCGCATATAGTAACGCTCTCCTTCCATGGGATTCACAGAGACAAGCATTCCGATGACTTCCTTTCATTTGCGCTGAGTCCATTCCTTACGTTGTCCATTCCATACAAAGTAATGTGGGAATTCAACGTAAAGGAGTTGCCATGATCAGGCATGTTCATGGCAAAGAATTGTGTGAGCATTGTTTTCATCGAATCAACAGATTCTGTAATGTACGTTATGCGTTGGTTACCATAGAAGGTAATGTATTGAGAATTTTCCAAGTGCACTTGTAGTTGAAGAACGGCAGGCCGCATTTCCGTGATTGGGAAGCTAAATATGCGCCACGCAGCTTCAGGAGCAAAAACCCAACGGGCTTTTTGGAAATCAGAAATCTCATCAATCCCTTCATCTTTACTTATTTCTGATAATGACATGTTGACCCTATCATGCCCTTTGTACACGTATTTATATATGTAATAAACCAACCTCACACAGTCACACTCGCACAAACTTCCACATTTATATGGCAATCGTACTTACGCAGTAAGTGGGCATTATAAGGGACAACCCAGGGATTGTCAAGGCTATGTTTTCTCACTTCGATAGTAGTTTTTGAATTGCGTTGCCTATATGTGGGGAAACAGTTGTCATCAAACACTGTGACAGGAGAAAAGTTGCGTGGAAATTTCCTCCTGCACTTTGGCGATCTAGAACCACGTGCCAAAACCATGCAAGGACATTGTGGGTTCATCTCACCACAAAGGCCATGTATCATATGTTTTTTCACAAGTTGATACATCCCAGGAGATGAAGTAGGGTCTGGCAGTTCAGCACTAATTAGCTGATCACAACGGGAAGAAGTTGATATTTTCCATTCCCTGGACAGTATCAATAGAAAATGAGCATGAGGAAGACCTCTCTTTTGGAACTCAATAATGTATGTGTATGTGACCACCTTGCCAAACAAATCCTTTGAGACAATGTCTTTTTTGAATTCCTCGAGGCGTGCCTGAAACACACGTGATTTCGGTCATTGATTTCAGGCCAATTAGGGTTGCAAGTAATGGTAATAAACAAATCGGGTTTACCATAATTCTGTACAAGTGCCATTGCGTCCATATACCGACCACGCATGTCACGCGGGCCGCCAATGAATGATCCAAATAGGATTACACGCCGGCCAACATTGTTAGTGTCGTTTATACCTGTGTCAACGTTGTCAACCAAACCCTGATATGTGTCCCCGAGATATTCACGCTGTTTACTGTGGTAATAATCAAGCCTTAAAGTTTCAATCTTAATATATAAGTCAACTATGTATTGCTGAAAGAGGTGGCCACAATGCATGATAAATGAAGTGTTTTCATGACGTAGCTGCAACTTGTATGCGTAATACTGCCGAAAAGAAACTGAATGTCTTTTTTTCCTGTATTAAGCAAGTGTCCTTCTTCTGCAATTAAGGATTCATCTGGTGGAACGTGGTTCGAACTAATGAAAAGCGACCTTGCAGGGGTTGCCCCATGTTGCACAGTGCCAGCAGGGCCTTTGCGAACCCCCTCGTGCCAGCCCACTTCACCTAACAGAAACAAAAGCGGGTATTGAAGGGGGTCATAACAACCATAGTAATAATGAATGTTCTGAGACCGTCCACTATGGGCGTACACGCGCATGTTTCTGTTTGAAGCTACTCCCTCATACCCATCCTCCACCCAGACTGTAGCAACCTGTGATGAAGTTGGACGATTATAGACACGTTGATCAAGTCGAGGATTACCGTTGAGAACAATTGAAAACTCGTCTGTCTGTTCCAGGTCAGCCAGTGTTTTAAAGAACTCTGCATAGGGGTTTGCACTCATCACCTCCATCAATAATTGGATCACTTCCTCGTCTAGTCGATCTGTTGAATCCATTCTGCTAGCAAGTTCGTAGTCTGTATCGTAGAAATATAATTGAAGATTATGGGGTGGGCAGCCATCAGGCAGCAAGTCATTTATGAAGTGGCATATTTGGCCTTGAACTCTAAACGTATATATACCCTGGTTTCTACATCAAAGGTTTCTATCATAGATGTAGATCCCGATGGATGTAATGGAAAAGTGTTGTTGTATGTGCGAATGCATGATCGAAAGTGTTTTGATAAAGGGTCATGGGTCGTGAACAATTGAATCAATTGCTCTGGCATTTCAGTTGAGGTAAGCACTACTTCACCCTTTCTGCAGCACATACCTGCAGGTTCATATTGAAGTCGTTGAGCACCACAGAAGAAGCAATTAATCAGGTACGATCTGAAGGCGATATGTGTTGCTGTTAATGGAAGGGGACCGGCTGGACTTCCCCGCGGAGGAGTGGACTGAAACTGACACTACAACCACCACGTAGTTCAATATGGCACCAAGGTAAAGGCAATGAAGAACGCGTCGAATAGATGACCAACAGGATAAACAGTTTCAATTAATCATTGAGATAATGACCAGATAGATGGATGAACAGGGAAGCAAAGGTTACGAATAAAGCAAACACAAGGAAGGAAATAAGAAGACGGAAAATTGTAAATTTCATGGAAATAAGTTTAGGAGTAAATGAAAAGCATTGAGAATGTGTTGCAGTAACGTGAAGAGGGAGTATGTAAAAGGCACGAGGAAACAGTATCAATTACAGGTAAGCATATGGTTGGCAAGGTGTGTAGGTTACAAAGTTTGAGAGAAAGCAGGGAAGAGCAAGTTAGAACGCATCAGAAACAGGTGTTTGACCGTAGTATACATAAACAACCCTATATGTTTGGGGATAGACCTGAAGGAATTCTAGTGACGGTAGAAGCAGGATGACTTACTGCAGACCGGTCACTGTATGTTAGACGTCGGCGTTGCAGATGTCGTTCGGCTTTCCTTCTGGGGAGCCCTGACAGTCCGAACTACGAGGCTGCCCATACAAAAACTGTGGCAATAACTGTTATAGCACACACACTATTGAAGCAGTGGGAAAAATAAAACTTAAACTACTGTGTAACTAAAACAACTGATATTGCAGGTATAACCCAAAAACAAACGAAAAACAGTTTTGTCGAGTGACACACGAAGATGGTAATAGGCAAAGGTAGCATCACTGCACATAATATCAATTAACCAAACATAGCAATATTAATGATCAACCCGGATAAAGGTGTGATTTATATTTATACATTTTAAAAAAGGGAAAACAAATGAAATTAGGCACAATGCAAGAGAGACAAACGTAGGTAATCCAAAAGTACGAGCAACACAGTCAGAACACAACGTATTTTCAATTCCTTTTTGGGATCAAGGGTCGGATACTATCAGTACAACTATGAAGAGAAGTTTATGAAAAATTCAGGGTAACAACAAAGGTAGCCCTGTATGGACTCTGATATCTATTGAATAGGCCACATTAAGCAACGCCGAAACAGGAACACAACTGATTTCTAACATGAAGGCAGTAAAAAAAGTATGGGTGAGAGCATAGAAGACTTACGATTTTAGCAACTGGATTAGCGCAGCAGGAGTACCTATTACCAGACAGAAGGGAAAAAACATACATTCAAGCAGAGTCAAACCCGGTAGTCAGACTTACAAATTGAGCAATTAAAAATCTCAGACAACACAAATTACTGAAAACTCACCACCATCCCAGGTGGGTAAAATCACAGGGCTACGAAATTCAATTAACCAACACAAAGAAGAGTTCAACATCATGGACAGCCCAGCACGCAAACACAAGTAGATTTCGGCCAAACAAACAAACACACACAACAAAGAACACTGAAAACCATCCACCATGTAAGGGGGAGAAAAGTACAGCGCTGCCAATTCATTTAAACACTACAAACCAGAGATCAGCATGGTGGACACACCCCTATGCAAACACAAAGAGATTTGGGCCAACAAAAAAAGGAGAAAAACTCCATAAAACACAAACAAAATCGTGACCCACCCAATGACAAGGCCAAGCTCCCAATAGAAA
Organism: Cuscuta europaea; assembly: GCA_945859875.1. Classification (NCBI taxonomy): domain Eukaryota; kingdom Viridiplantae; phylum Streptophyta; class Magnoliopsida; order Solanales; family Convolvulaceae; genus Cuscuta; species Cuscuta europaea. Next base: position 1,677,086 of record CAMAPE010000014.1, read on the forward strand.
CAGAAGCAGATTGGCAATCCAGGGGCTGTAGCATACGCAAACATTACACTCCCACAGCCTGGATAACAGAAAACAAAGAAACAACCAGGATCATCTACAAGGAAAAAAATGATGAAACAAACAGTAAAAATCAAAACCAAAAAAGCAAAAAGAAAATCACTCACAATATTGAAAGACCAATTGAAGAACAGGCGGAGCAGAATAAAAAGAGAAATCAAGCGCAAAGAGTCGAACAAGGAACAAAATGAAATTAAGGACGATGGATTTGGTATAAAAGTTATTGTTGAGTTTTAGTCCCGTAGATCCGAAAGCCCAACATAACTTCGGATATTAAGGACGATGGATTTGGTATAAAAGTGAATAAATATATATACGTGTATGAATTAGCTATTTTTACGTGGAAACCCGAAAAGGGAGAAAACCACGGGACTTTTTAGGCTAACGTCCACGCCCGCACTTTCTCATTAATATGCTCTCCTCATCATATTTACATAATACAAACTTGAAGCCTCCATTAACGGAGCTTAGTTGCTAAACTAAGAAGAAGAAACAGTCAGGGGAAGAGCTCCCCAAAAGAGAAGGAAAGAAGCAGCCCCTTTATATGGGAAGCCTTGCTTCCTATTTATAGAAAGGAGGGTGGGATTTTTCTATTCTAATGGGCCAATAGGCCTAATGGGCCTTAATGGGCCGAAAACACCCCAAGTAGGCCGGGTGGGCCTAAATGGCCCTAAATGGGCCCGAGGGGCCTAAATGGACCTCGTCGATTGGGCTTTGTACCGGGGCGGTGTCTTGGGCCTCTGAACAGTAGTAGGCCGGGATAATATTCCTCAACAGTTATGTATTACGAAAAGGCTATCTACCTGCTCCATCACATAATAAGATCCAAAAATATTCAAATTCCAATTTCTTAATTCCCATTTTGATATGTTGTGTGTATCCTTTAGAGCCCGTTTGGTGACTTTTTTCGGCTTATCAGATTTATCAGCCAAAATTTTAACCAAACACGTAACTTTTAAATTCGTGCGCTGAGTTTTGTAATAATAAAAAAAGTAAGGTTGAAGTTACTTTTCTGACTGTATTGATTGAAGTTATCGTAAATCACCACTTTAGCTATTTTTCATATATAGTTTTTTATTTTATTAATAAAATATATTTTAAATATTATGATGGAGTATATGGCCCAGGGACCCCCGACCCACATACTTCATCTACTGCAATCACGCCCAACAGGCCCAAACGGGTCAAGCCCAGCAAGATGAAGCTCTGAGCAGCCCACAATACGCAATGGGGTGCCTTCGGCCCCATGGCCGAAGGCTACCAGTGACAGAATCGAGCTCAGAAACATCACAGGAGAACAAGGCTTAAAACCAAGCCTTCGACATACACAGCCCTCGGCACAAGGAGGCCCACGACCCAGATAGCCTTCGGCACAGTAGGTACAGCTGAGGACGTCTTCCTCGATAGAATCTCCTCTCCACATGCGCTGAATCACCGTACCACGTACAAACGTCGCATCCAACCGCCGCATTCAATGCGGCCACATGCAAATCCCGGTGCCACCCCGATTGACGTGGCCCTCGGCCGTCGGATGCTTGCCACGTGTCCCTCTCTAGCATTTATTGCTGCTATAAATAGCAGCTCATTCCCCGCTGTAGAGGCATCACAAGTCCACATAACGAATACTTACTCTCTCTCTTACTATTGCTCTGACTTCTCTCTAGTTATTCCCCGCAATAACTCCCCGGATAAGCTACCCGGTACACTATCCATCATATTACTTTTTCATAAATTAGCAGAACGAGCCAATACAATCACTTCAGCCAGAACTTAATAAATTTCAGTAGAATCAGCGGTTCGGCCGAATTAAGTGTTACAAAATGAGCTCTTAACATGCCAATTTTTTAAATGGTCTTACAAATCACAAATTCTTTCATTTTATCCTCTAACAAAATAAGCTAAAGCTACAAACGTACTTACGGAGTATTACACATCTAATAATTGTCCCTTCTTGCTTCATTCGATCAATTCTTACGGAGTAAAAAGTACACGCCTCTTTGTTTATGCTAAAAATAAACTAATCTAAGAATGAAATGGGAATCGAACAATTATGAAACGATCATGAACTGAAAAATAATAAGAATATATACTTTATTCACTGGGAATATTTGGAATAATAATGTATACTTGAATACAAAATGGATAGCTAAAATAATTACGTTGACAGTTCAAGTGTCTTCGGTCTCCCCATGTACACCGCACCTCTCTATTTATTCTATTATTAAGCATGCACTAACTTCAACTTCTCCACCCAAATAGGCGGCAAGACCTACTAAATAGGCTTCCTCCCACTTCTATCTACCCCATTTGCTTTATCTCTATTTTGAAATATTCCACTCTTATTGTGCCGCATGGATATCTCCCATTGGGCTGAATGTTATGCCACTAATTATGGATCTATCAGTCCATACGAAACATCATTTTTCCTGGTCCCAACAATTTCCCCCTTTCGAGAAGTTGAGGCGTATGGACGCACATGCCAACCCGTTAAGCATCAACTTTTCGAAATCTTGAAAGGCCTATCATCCTCGAACATTCCCATATAAACTCGTCATCTGTCTGATGAGATATGCTGTCAACCTGCCTTTCGTATAACAAGACGCTTTTGTCAACTTGTCACTTTTCTGATGACATGTTTCCTTCAACCCGTCACTTATCTGATGGGACGACTTCATTAATTTCCGTGCAAGTAGTTTCTGATCTAATTCATCTCTTTGACTAAAGCGCTGAAGAACGAAAGCTGATCTCCTATCATCTTCCCCTGAATTTATGCTAATGATCATAACTAGGCAATGCTGACGAGTTGAAACATCGTCCAGGTTGATGTCAACACTTCAGTTGGCAAAGGGAACTTCGTCCGTTGCTAGAGATGATGAGTCGGATTGCACGAACATAATCAAAACCCTGCAAAAACTTTGAATACTATTTCGTTTATGGTTTTAGTAATATCGTCAACATGAATATTTAAGATTTACGCCAATGTCTTTCATATTGTCTCCTTATGTTTTGGAGCTTGTGTTGTCATGCTCTTGGAGCACACGCTTCTGTTGTGTATTTTCTGTAGTTTTGGCCAAAACGTGTGAGGGGTATGAGTTTGTCTTTCATATTTTCTATATGAATCACCCTTACCGACCTCACTGCCCCTTTTTATGTTGTCAGGGATGGTGTGTAAGTGCCTTCTGTTAGCACGTTTGGAGTTTGTAGCAATATTTAACAATGTCTTCATTGTGTTGACATCCTGCATGGCATCATGCTGTCGGAGTCCGGCCGTTGGCTTTTGGCCAACGGCCCTCCGATGCCTAAGTTAGTGGTTGTTTATAGATAAACTAAAGTATTAAATTAAAAGTATGTATACAGAACTAGACAAATACTTATCATCAGGAATTGTCTGCAGTCAGACGATTTTAATCGTGTCGTTAGGTTTAACATAAGACAACATGCCCCCCTCGTCCGATGATTTCAGTCATGTCATTAAGTTTATCATAAGACGACATGCCCCCTCGTCCGACGATTTCAGTCATGTTGACAGGTTTATCTCGTCATAGGAGTGACAACAATATGCATGTAAAATATATTTTTTTTCAAACCACCAAAATCAGTGGGGTAAATGTCGGGGAACATTTACCAGATTTTATTAATGAAAAGAAAGAATACAAATAGAGGGGGGACCAAACCAAAAACCCTCCAAGGAGGCATACCTCCCAAAAAACAAACCAATAGGAAAACAAAAATGTGATCCATTGAGGGGGCTAGACCTGACCCAATGGATATCATAAGTAAATAAATCTAAAAGACGGAAAGCCGAACAGGTCCACAAAATAAGCAGTTTGGGCTTGAGAGGGAAAGTCCATAGTCCGCTTAAAAAGAAAACATTGGGCCGAGCGATGATCTGCCAAGTGATGGGCTACCCAATTGCATTCCCTAACACAAAAGGAAAATTCAACCCCTTTCCTATTTGCTCGATGTAAGCTTTCCTGAAATTTGACCTTCCATTTGCTCGCACCACCGCATGTAAAATAAAATATTAAACTAAAAATGAAACAACTTTAAGGGTACCATATTGCAGCTTTTTAGAACCCGTCTAGTATTGGATGACATGCCCCCTCGTCCGATGACTTCGATCATGTCATATGATCTATCTCGTGACGACTTGTTCCTCGGGTCTCAAATATGGGTTTCTATGCTTGTAATCATGCCTCTTGGGAGATTCTGATTTCCCATGCCCCCCTTCGCACTCAATCTGTCTTCGACGGGATCGTAGGTCTTCTTCTAAACGGTTGAAAGCCAACGTCTTTGCTTGGACATCTTCGAAGGACCGACGAGGGTATTTCGTCAGTTCCTGGTACAACTCTGAATCTTCATACAAACCTCTTCTGAATGCCTCAATGATGGTAGAGATGTCACATTTCGGGATCAACACCTTCTCTTTGTTGAAGTGGTAGAGGTAGTCTCTTAATGACTCGTTCCGCCTTTGGACTACTCGGTAGAGATCGCTGGTTTGCTTCTCTAGAACTCGACTGTTCGCAAGTTGCTAATTGAATAGATTGACTAACTCCGCGAACGAGTTGATGCCTTCGTTTGGTATGTTGACGAACCATGTCAACGCTGACCTTGTCAATGTCGTCCCAAATGCCTTGCACATACAAGCCTCCCGCTGTTCTGGTCTGACCGAGACAACAAGCATCTGCTGCTTGTATTGAGCGACATGTTCTAGGGGGTCGGTAGTTCCATCGAATAATTTCATCAAGAAGGCAGCGAACTTTCTTGGAATCTCAACGTCCGTGATGTGTCGTCCGAAAGGGGAATCTGCGTTTCAAAATATATTATTTTATAGAAAAAATAATGTTCAATTTATCTTATTACAGATTTTCAAAATCTGATTTTTAATTTTTTACTAATAGAGAATAAGATATATTTACGGTGAAAGATGTGCGTTGGCAAATGTGAAATGTTGACTGTTGCGACTAAGAAAGAACGAATGAAGTATATAATAACAAAATAGCGGGATAGAGATTTTGGGCGGTGAAATGTTGACCGTTGGCAAATGTGCGTTGACAAATGTGAAATGTTGACTGTTGCGACTAAAAAAGAATGAATGAAGTATATAATAACATAATTAATATATCTATATATCATATAGATATATTATTATGTCTACACTTCTATAAGCCTGAATATTGTTAGGGATATAACTATGATGAGATAAATGTTGGTATCTCTTTATGCAATGGAGAATTGTACCAAATGCTTATTCATTGCACTCTGCCGGTTCAATTACAATAAAACCCTACTGAGGTCACTTAACGTACTTCTTGTTGCCGTTAAAAACTTAAAACCATCGTATGTAGTATATGGAGTATTTCGCGTTCCTAAGACCAATTAATACTGCAAACTTTGTAGGGTATTAAACAGTTAAATCTTTCTTTTCCTCTCGATCTGATTTCACTCGACCGTCCCTCTTCTTTCTTTTCCGTTTAGATTAGAAAACCAGTATACAAGAAGGGTTGTGAAACGATCATTTGGATTTCTTGCCATCCTCCTGTAAGTTTTTATTATCTTCTAATATATCCCACTTTATTCATAAATTACCATAGTTGCTTTGCGTTGATTGTGTTTCTTCTATGTTTGTGTAAGCTTTGTTAGATTTCTAACATAAAGACGTTGTCATTGTCATGTATTTATACTTGGAGGCTGTTGTTTAAAGGCTGTTTGTTTATTTCATACAGTACAAAAATACAGGAAAAAGGCTGTTTGTTTGTTTGTAAAGCTGCCAAATAAACAAACAACCTTCTATGTTTGTTTCTTACAGCCTTTAAAAAAACTTTAGAACCTTGTTCAAAAAGGTCTAAAGGCTGTTTGTTTATTTCATTTCCCCCTCATTCTGGTTTGCAGGCTATGTGTTTGCTTAAATGCCCATTTAAAGTCTCTTTGATAACTAACTACAATAGTATAATGTACAGTTAACTTAATTTTTAGTAACTATAAAGTCCTTTTGCACTTTTGTGTATAGGGGTCTTTACTTTGGTTTGTACGACTCCATTTAGCCAGTTGTCTTAACTGGAGACTTACATGACTGTTTCTTTGCTGACTTTGCTCTTGATTGGCTGATTACAAATGGTGCTAGACTTGCTTCATACCCAATTGATAGTGTTTGTAGAAGGATGATGATGGAATCTGGTGAGGTAGTCAACTATTTCTATCAAACAATGGAGTTTAATTTGAAAATGGATTAAAATTTTGGGGGAATTCATTGCTTAGAGAACATATCGCACATGGCTTCCTGTGAGACCGTGTTCTCTATCCCTGTGAGACCATGTTTTTTAATAGCAGATTGCCCATGTATAGAGTATTGTAGTGTTGCGGTTAATGGCATTTAATAAACTAAAATTTACAGCCATGTATGCTGCTAAGGTTTAAGTATTGTGATGTTCTTTAAATTGCACATCGGTTAGGCTATTTCCAGGTTACATATTATTATCTTTATGTGTTACACTTTACTGCAATAGTGGCTAGCCATGCTTAGAGGGTTGAAAAGATGATATTTACTAGGTACTAGGTTCATGTTACGGAATTACAACTTTGCTTTTTGTAGAAATAAATAAACTATGTTCAAGTTCTTTAATTAAACATAGTTTAAAGCAACCAATTAGTAAATTGACTAGCTGATTCACTTAGTCAATCAATTCCCTAAATAAATTCATCAAAGAAGTAATCCCTTAAAGCATATTTTATGGAAAATTTGAATAGACGGATGGTTTGGCTATAGTTAGGGTTGATCATATCTGAGAATTAACACAACTATGTTCGTGACCTTTAATGAAATGATCAAATTAACTGATTGACTAATTGAATGAATCATTTAATCAAATACTAAATATATTAATCAAAGAATTCACCGTATAAAGCATTTAGTTTGTATGCTTTTATATGTATAGGGCTTGTCTTTCCCTTGGTAATAAAAGACGGTGAAATAGCACCTGAAGTGTAGTGGTGTTTATGGTTTACCCAAGGATAGAGTTTTAATTATTGTTAAATACTAGATTTGCCCAATTAGGTATTATTACTAGGTTCAACCAATTAGGAATGACTACTTTGGCTTAGTTGGACAAGAAAAAATAGAATGTGCATGTTCCTTAAAGTGAAATATAGTTGAAGTGTAATATCTTCTTAACAAGAAATAGGTGAACTTACTCTTTCAAATTAAATTTGCTAGCTTTATGGGAGTTGTTTTAGTTTTTGCTCCTAATAGTTTAACAATCATATGAAACACTACATTTTTAACCTCTTCACTGTTTTTCAAGTGTTTTTGTTATAAAATTACAGACCATTTTGTGAAAGATAAGACACAAAATTCCTCCATACCACTGACGAAGATAACAAACAAAATTCCTTTTACCTTTGAAGTTGAGGATATGAATGGTAAAACCGCTTAAGGTTGCGATATTATAAAGGATCCAGTTACTTCTTGTCTTGATGAAATTTTCAGTAATGACCCTTACCCGATAAATCTAAACATTCTACGTAGTACATTATATTCCTTTATCATTTCTAAAGAAGATGATAGAGAATATCGATACTCACAAGGATGAAGACAAGTAAAAGGAGTCTGTTCATGTTCTTAAAGTGAAATACAGTTCAGGTGAAATCACTACTTACAAAAAAAAGAGGAAAACTTGTTATTTCATATGAAATTTGCCAGCTTTATTTGTTTTTTTAATAACTTTCTGCTCCTAATAGTTTAACATACATATAAAAAAATATGTTTTTAATCTCTTTATTGCTTCTCAAGTGTTTTGTTATAATGTCACAGCCCATTTTTCCTGTGCACATTACATTACACTCTCTTTTTACTGTAGCTTAGTTTAAAAAATATGGCCTGGCCTGGGGCATTACTAGGATCAGACCACACTTAGACTCTTTGTATTTCCCCCCTCATTCCCCACCACGGGGTCCAACCACAATATGCAGTTCATGAGTTGTCGGAAAAGAGCTTCTGGAGGATGTTTGATGCTGGGCTCTATGAGCACTGCAGACGCAAGTATAAAATCATAGGCACCTTCATGAGTGTGTACTACAACTCAAAGAAGGGAAGGAAGACATAGAAGGAAGTGAAAGAGGTTGAACGGGAGAAACCTGAAGTGGAGACCCCTGATGTTAATTGATTAACTAGCAATATACTATTGGAGTTTCGTGTTGGTTCTTGGATTTATGGCCATTTTTTGTGTCTAGAGTTTCTATTTGTTTGGCATTGGTTCTCTTTTTTACTTGGGTGTGAGAGTGAGGTGGGTGGCTTTTCAATTTACATTAAAGGCCAGAATGCCAGATTCGACTTATTCATGTTTATAAAATTGGCCACATTTTTTTGTGTTCCCTTCATAAAGTTCATTTTAATTTATTTTGTAATTTTGTAAATAAAAAACTACATATTCAAATAATGTATCGATATTACTCATATATTCACTCAGCCCGAAACAAAGAATTAATGTTCCTATAATGGTCTTGGGCATTACCACGAACGCGCAACGCGCGTTGCTAAACTAGTTAATATAATAACATAATATATTAATAATCTTGGTAGTTTAATCTTGAGTAGTTAGATCTATTATGTTCCAAATTGATTTGCAAATTTGATTTTTCTTGGTCAAACAGTTTCATTTTAATTGCTTAATATGTCAATTTTTAATTACATTCTAATTTAGAGTTTGCAACTTTGGAGAGATTTTAATGTAGTTTCTGAATATTAAAATTTTTATTATTAAAACTTGGTTTATTATCAATAGGGAGGATTGACTTTTTTATTGGTTAACAACACTTTTTTATTATCAGTAGTTAATTAATTGTATATAAAATGAAAAGTGGGGATGAGTTAAATAATTGTCACCCGCCATGCTAGTGATATAACACTGAGCTTCTGCATTCAACAGCTAAGGTTGAGGACTTGAGGAGGACCTACTAAGTACTCCGTACTAACTACGCAGTACATGTTCCAAGTAAAATCACACTGAATTTTGGATTTGGATCAAATTTTTATAGTCACAAAGGAGGATCTATGTACAAACTATAGTGAACTGAAGCACTGTGTAACTTATTTTCTTCAAATTTTTTTGCTGTAAATTTTTTCATCGTTCATATTCACTAAATTCACCTCACCCCGCTAATGTTAGCCTATACGGAGTATATATAAATATGCTTGTTTCGTTCTATGATTCAACCTTTGGTTGAATCGGCTGATTATGCTAAAATTTATGAAATTCTAATTAAACCGACCGAATAGGCTAATTATGTTAATTTATGAAAATATATATTTAAAATGTATTTTAATAAAATAAACTTGAGAAATTAGCCAATAACTTCATTCAATCAATTCAGTCAGAAAAGTAATTTCAACTTTACTTATTTTGATTGTTACACGATTCAGCGTATGCGAAATCAAAATTTACGTATTTGATGAAAAAGTTATTTGATAAGGTTGATAAGTATTTTCTTTAAATTTCTTTAAGAGAATATTACCCGAAATAGGACAAGGTTTGAAAATTTCAAAATAGAACTACCATGTTTTTATTCCCAAAATAGGACTAATTACTGCCATGTTTTGGCAGTACCAGACTTCAAACATGACATTATTTTCTAAACTTGACAGTAATTACTCCTATTTTGGGAATAAAAACATGACAATCCTATTTTGGAATTTTCAAACTGTTTTAGTCCTATTTCGGGAACTTTCCCTTTCTTTAATTTTCACTATAATCCGTACGTCTTAATTTCCAGTAGTAGACATTTATAATTTTTATATGAACAATTTTAGTTAAAACAGCAGTGTTTGGCTGGGCAGCTACACTTTTCAGTTTTTTAAGAGAAAAGTTGTCTAATGTCTTAAAAATTAAAATGTCTCTTTGTCCAAATTCCAAATCCACACAAATCTAGACAGATTCACAAATGTCTCTAATCTTTCCTAAAATCTCATATTTTAAAAATGTCTAAGTTTCTTTAATTTTCACTATAGTCTGAACAATTTTAGACTTTTTATGAGCAATTTTAGTTAAAACAGCAGTGTTGGAGTGAGTACTTGTTAGCAGACTAGGGTAAGACATAAACCTTTGTTGGTAAGAAGAGATATATGAAGGAACAAGTTAGAATGGTGGACAGAGAAATAGGAAGGGAACAAGAAACAAAGAAGTTCTCCGTGTATGAGAGAATATATCTGCGTGGAAGAATTTAAAAAGAGCTAAGACTTCAACTTTTGTGTAAAGAAAATCTTATTTTTACTTTTTACGGATTATATTTTTATATAAAATTATAAAAATAGATACCGAGTAGATAAGTATTCTTTTCAATGTTGACGACGGTGGATGCACGAATGGTAGACAAATAGATAATTAAATAAAACTAGTGAAAATTGAAAAATAATAGGAAAATTTGAAAAGAATAATCCCAACTATTGTCGGTCCGCTAACAATAATCTCAACTATTGATTATTTTTGTATAATCCCAACTATATGGACCGTCCTCCAATAATGGTTCATGACCACATATTACATGCTCTAACAAGTGAATTTTTAATAGCAATTAAGCGTAAAAATTATACTGGATTTATTTATAGGGATTGTCTGCTATATCTCTTTAAAAACTATATGAATTTATTTATAGTTGGTCACGTCGGACCATTATTGGCGGAAGGTCCCTAAAGTTGGGATTATTCTGAAATAATCGACAGTTGGGATTATTATGACCGGACCGCCAATAGTTGGGATTATTACAATCAATTTTTCCAAAATAATAATCTCAATTATTGTCGCTCCGCTAACAATAATCTCAATCAATATATATATATATAAAAGATGAACTTTTTAAGAGCATACAAAACGCCACATAATTCTGCCATGTCATTATATATAACAATTATTTACTTATTTTTATACCTTTTGTTTTTATTAGATTTTATTTTTGATAGCATATTGATATTGAAACAAAAATCCTTATAAATCCACCTTAATTACTAATTTGGTAAGCTTCAAATAAGTAAAATAATTTTTGGTTATCAAAGTGAAATTCTAATAACGTTTATTGATATGGAAACTAATTTATATTAGTTTACTACACCGAATTAAATAGAAACAAATATGCAAATTAGTTTACTTATTAATTTGACACCTATTAATAAATTAGTAAGCTTCAAATAAGTAAATAATTAAAAATGAAATTAAAAATTATAACCAACACAAATAAGTATGTTACTACTTTAACCAGAATTCAATCAATTTCACCAAAATAAGTTAATTCTATTTACTTTAGTATTATCAAATAGACTCTATATTAGACTAAGTTTATTTTTCTTTTAAATCACATTATATGTGATCCGATAGAAATTAAATTTCAAATTAGCTAAATTACATATTGGCCGTGCATCGCACGGGCTTGAAAGCTAGTTATTGATTATTTTGTATAATTCCAATCATATGGACCATAAAAATAGAGTCTATTTGATAATACTAAAGGAGTATAACAATAAGTCACATAAAAAACAGAGATCTAACAGACCATATTAATTCATACCAAATCAAACCCGAAATTTTAATTCAATTAAAAACGTTCTTATTAATGAGCAAACTGTAAGATCTAACAATTAAGAAATATAGATTTTTTTTATTGTTGGGTTCATAACAATTATGTTTACTTCAAATGCTTATGTAGAAGACCAATTTAACTTTTTTTCATATATTTTTTTCTTTGTTTCACAAATGGAATATATTTCACATATATTTTTCATGATTAAGAAGATTCCACCTATTTAACCAGAATTCAATCAATTTCAGCAAAATAAGTTAATTCTATTTACTTTAGTATTATCAAGTAGACTCTATATTAGATTAAGTTTATTTTTCTTTTAAATCACATTATATGTGATCCGATAGAAATTAAATTTCAAATTAGCTAAATTACATACTGCCCGTGCATCGCACGGGCTTGAAAGCTAGTTATTGATCATTTTTGTATAATTCCAATCATATGGACCGTCTGTCAATAATGGTCCATGATCGGATATTACTAATTATAACAAGTCAATTTTAAATAGAAACTAATTAAGCGTATTCTATAAGTAATCCGAACTATGCTCGTTCTACTTTTAATAATATACAAAAAGTAGAAAAATTTACTTAAATTTCAAATTTTGAATTTTATAAGTGAAAGTTTAACTAAATATAAAAAACGTATTGCATTTAGAAATAAAAAATGTTACATTTTATTTTTTATTCTTATTTTCAGAAGAAGATTTTTTTGGATAAATAATCGTTTTGGGATTCTTTTAAAAATTCATGATTTTATTGATTTTAACTAGTTGAAAATGATTTAATATTTTAGGATGATTAGATTTAAAATTTTGTATATTTTGAAAATTATCCTAAAATATTGATTTTAAAAAAATATTTTTATCTAATTCACTTTCTTAATTTTGAAATCATTAAGAAACTTTCTTGATTTTAAACTTGATTTGATGATTAGAAATATTTTTGAAATCAAGTTAAACTTTCTTGATTAAACTTTCTTGATGATTAGAAACTTTAGGTACTTTAGGTATTTTATCAAAATATTTTTAATAAACTTTCTTGATGATTAGAAACTTGATTTGAAAAATATTTTAGGATGATACATCTAAAAAAATATTAAGTATTAGTATTTTTATCTAATTCACTTTCTTAATTTTGAAAATCAAGTTTTTTAATTTTTTTAATTTCAGTTTGTACTTAATTTGAATTTCATTTTTCCGTGAAGGTTTTTATATTAACCTTTTCACTCACCTTCTTTATATATTTAAAATATCTTACATGTTGTGAAATTTTAATCTTGAAATTCATATAAAATTTTCCATATTCTATAATTATATATTTTATATTCTTTAATTCTACAAACTATCTAAAAAGAGTTAATTAAGTAAAAAAAATCCCTTTATATTTAATTTTGCAAAATATAGTTTAATTTTTTGGGTCCAACAGAAATCGATAAATAATACGGATTAGTTCGGATTACTATAATCTGATGTTTCTTTTTAATTGACTACACAGGTAGCCGGTCACGTCGGACCATTATTGGCGGAAGGTACCTAAAGTTAGGATTATTCTAAAATAATCGATAGTTGAGATTATTATGAGCGGGCTGTCAATAATTAAAATTATTACTATCAGTTTTTCTATAAAACTATCATTAAAGGACATACTACATACCTACAGTGTACTCCAAACTTAATGCACTAATGGTTTTAAATTAATTTAAATATTTCAACCTTTAATGGTGTGTCAAATAAGTACTCCAAACTTGCATATATAATATACATCCCGAACTTTATATGAAAAGGTATTTTCGCACCATGATTGTATGTTTTTTACAAATACAGATTTATTAGAATAATAACATAATTTAAAAAACTTTAAGCCTTGTTAGAATGCAGTTAACATTCTAAAATATCATTTGTGAAATAAATAATATTACATCCGATATAATTTAATTTTAAATTACGTATTTTAAATTATGTACCTAAAATTAGATTTATGAAAAAGTATATGATCATGATGCTAACATAACTTTATATATATATTTTCGAGATATATATATGTGTATGTATATGTATATGTATATGTATATGTATATGTATACGCGCGTGTGTGTATATATATATGTATATATATATATATATATATGAGAAAAGTTCAGTTTGAACTTCATTCAATCTGCAGTAGAAAAAAAGAAATGTGCGCCTGATTTAATACAAATAGTAGAATGCGACATTAGTAAAAATAGAATGCGACATTAGTAGCAGTCACAATAACAATGAAACACCTAACAGTTTATTCCCAAGCAATATACAAACTGATATCTTTATTACTGGGTTATCCACATGAAGACCATCAATCAGTCATGAACCTGAATTGTTGGATTCTTCCTTTCCAAGCTGACTGTTAACGAACTTAAGCAGCGATAACCTTCACTGATCAAGATCAGCTTCTTCATGATTCAGCTTCATAGATTGCAGCATTTCTATGGCTTCTTAAAATGCTTAACGTGAGAACGTGAGAACGATGCTTAACGTGAGAACGTGAGAACACTCACATTTAAATCAACGTGGTGCACAATTGAGCTATTCTATTGCACATTTTCAATTTGCTCAATTAAAACTATATTAAATAAACACAGTGGCATTTTGATAAATATGGTGAAAATGTGAAAATGTGCAATATACAAGCTTCATTATGCAACACATGGGGGTAAATGGTAAATGTTGTGTTCTCACGTTAAGCATTGTTCTCATTTGATCTTTATTATATATATATATATATATGATGGTCCCTGTTGAGGTAAAAGTCTAGAGGGGGGAGGTGAATAGACATTTAAAATCTTTTCTTTTTCGGGCCTTTTTTCCTCAAACAGAATGAGTTACAATATCTTTTGAGAGACATTGAAACATACAGCGGAAGTATTGACCTCAAGGGTGTGACACTTTAGAGTAACAAAGGTTATGACTGTAGCACCGTCCCCAAGCATATTTACTTTTAGTAAATTATGTAATAAACCTTGAAGGATGATTTATGAGTTTGCGTAAATGTAAATTTTTATTAATTCTTTTACGTGAATAGTAAATTGCATGTGGGGCCCACGCCCGGACCGGGGGGGTCGCCCGATAATTCCCGAACCACATATTATATTCATCTTGGTCTAGATGACATCTATATGGTGGTGGATATTTTATTTGGGCCATAAGAAAGGCATGGAGTTGACCGGTTGGTCAAACGGGGCCCAATTACCGGTATTGGTAATTTAGCGGATAACAGCCCGAAACGAGTTTCGGAGACTCCTAAATTAATGTTGGGGAATGTATATCCATTCTAAAGGCCCATAAATTATTGGGAACGCGTGATATATTTTATTTGGTCCGATAAAATAAAATATGATTAAAACAGTCCGAGAAATACAACTTTCGGGGCCGATTGTACACACCGGGATATAATGGGATGACCTCCCACATAAGTGGGGGCCACCCCACGACCCAATGTGCTGCAAATGACAAGGAAGCAGCTGGGGGGTGTACCTAGTAGGTGGAAAGTCTCCAAGAGACAAAACTCATACCCACCATTACCCTACTCCCTTGTTTTTATGGATTGACTTAGGGGGATGGGGATAATCACTCATCCTAGCATCTCCTCAACCATCCACTCGGCCAAGGCAGAGAGAGAAGCTCTAGGGAAGTCTCCTCTCATAGTCCAAGCAGCAAGGAAGAGAATCCAAAGAGAAGAGGGTTGTTTTTGAGGTGAGAACTCAATAAACAATCTTTAACTAGTTTTATTATTGTATGATTTTTAAGAAATCATATGGTGGATTAAACCATGAGTTCTACACGTTTAAAAAGGTAGAATACCGATATAAAGTGGTGTTAATTAACTGAGAAGAGTTGGTGAATCGATAGGAGTCGAAATCGCCGGAAACCGCCACTTCAAAGGAGCTAGTCGTAGTTGCAGACCACGAAAGCCACCCGACTTTCGTGAAAGCCGTCCGGCTTTGGCTCAGAAATCCAGCTTTTCACTTTCAATCGGCTTAGAACGGGGATTTATCGAGGGGCTTACCAAAGGCAACTATTGTAGCACATCACGGGGTGAGGATGGCTGACTATATTGCTTATAATTAGTGAGTTAATTTCATAAGATTGCCTAAAGTAATTAGATGGGATTTTCATGGATTATTAATGATTAATAATGCCTAAATGAAAATAATATGGATATGAGTAAGTGAAGCATGATATACAAATTTAGAATAATTGTGTATGATTATGAGAAATGAATGGAACGACATGTTAATGGAATTACTATGATGACATTGTGATAAAATCTACTTTACTTCATGTATGAAATTCATGAATGGATTAAAGTGATATTTTTGATATTGAGATCAGACTATACTTGGGTTGAGAAATCAATGGAAATGAAATGCCAATTGGAAAATAGGAACTTGGCATGTTCTAATATTATACGATTAGTATCAAAATACTAGTCGGGAATTTATATAAATAAATGATGAAACAAATCCTAAGAGGTAGGATTGTGAATAGATAGGCCTTAAGTAGCCTCAAGAGATACTTAAGGTTGAATTGTATGAACACTAAGGTGTGATAGGGGTAGGCCTAAAGGCCACCTACGGGAATTGATTCTAGGCATAGGATTTGCTTGAGAATTTGATTATGAAATAATTAGAGTTGGACTCTAGGATGACATGGAAATGTAGTTGGGCCGAGCCCATGCCATGTAATATGATTAGCATGGAAACGTAGTTGGGCCGAGCCCTTGCCATGTATATGTGAGCTCCGTGGAAACGTAGTTGGGCCGAGCCCTTGCCACGAAGTTATGGTTGGTATGGAAACGTAGTTGGGCCGAGCCCTTGCCATACAAATTTTGATATGTTATATTGAGTCAGAGGATTGTATAGAAATGTAGTTGGGCCGAGCCCATGCTATACAATTGGGGCTCGAGGGGACCCCACGGGGTTATCGTGACTTACGGTCACGGGGGAATGGGAATGATGAATTCTAAACGAATATGGGCCCACGGGCCGACTACTTGACTCTATCTAAAGTAAGTACAATAAAGGAAAAAGGGGTAACCGAGGGTTATGACCCATAATATAATAGTACCCTAAGTTGAGGGTCTTAGAAATTAAAACATCAATTATACTTAGTATAGTTGCTATTGTACTTGTCAAATGTTTCCAAGTACTGACCTCCCCTTCGGGAGGAATCAAGGGAGGAAGACGTGGTTCGTGCTTCTTCCGTTCTGTTTTAAAAACAATTACATTAATGCTCATGGATACTATTTTTCTGAATAATTACTTTGGGGGCTTGTATGCCTAGTTATGCCAAGTGTGGCTTGAACAATTGTATTAATGCTTCCGCTATTTTAATTGCATGTTTTACATTATGTGTGTTTATGGATGTACTATGTGTGAATGGTATTCAAGACGCCTTGTATAGTATGGATGAGTTGGACTGCGGTTGACTATTCGTACTGTACGGCGGGTTGTTGACGTGTCCGGGTAGGTCCGGGGCGTGACAATTTAATTGGTATCAGAGCCTTAGTCCGTAAACATCATAATGAAGCTTCAAAACTTCTTTTTGAAAATGAATTTGAAAACCATGAGCATAAGGTTTTGTACTTATAGAACTTTTGGTACTTGAGTTGCAATGTCTCTAATTGTTAAGATGATACCCTTAGCAATTGGTATGGCGGTGATTTGAGCCAAAGGATGTCTTTAAGTACCTATCCGTCCATTGACATTTGATACGAGTCTAATGACTCATTCTCAATTTCTTTCAGAAATGGAACGTACCGGGAAAGTAACTAGAAGGAACCCGACTGGCCGAGCACCGGGAGGATCCGTGCAAGGCAGTAGAGGGGCTTCTAGGGTGTCCAGAGGACAGGGCCGTGGAGGCCAAGATCAGACCGTGAGTGACAGTTATGTTGAAACAGTCAACGAGTCCTATGAGTCCGAGGAGGATTCGACGTATCAACCGGGAACGGAGCCGGTTGAGACCCCATATGATGGGGAGTATGATGATGCTAGTGAGGAGAGCGACGATGATGACGCTCTGGAAAGGATGGAGGAACTACTCCGTCAATTTCAACAGGATCGCCAAAGGCGCCGAGCAAGGCGTGCTTTGGGAGGGGCTTCAAGAAGGGGAAGCCATGCGGGTTCTAGGGGACATGTGGAGTCCCGAGTAGATCGAGGTGTCGAGGTCCCGATAATAAGGATCTCGAAGTACCTCAAAGAAGCAAGAGATTTGGGGTGTAAACCGTTCGATGGAATGAGAGATATATCCGTTGCGGCGGAGTGGATCAAGAGGTTCAATGAAGCGGCCCTTGATATGCAGCTGCCGCCAAACATGAAGATGAGAGTAGCAACAAGGTTGCTAGAGGGGATGGCGTCCACATGGTGGGACGGTGTCAAGGGGAAGTACGGTGAGGCCGTAACTTGGGAGAATTTCCGACAGGAATTCTTCAACCAATACTACTCCGACTTCGAGGTGAACTTGAAGAGGAGAGAATACACCAACTTGACCCAAGGAGGCAAGTATACCGTGAGGCAACTTGAGCACAAGTTCAGGGAGCTCGCGGAGTTTATACCGGAGTATGCTTGTGATGAGAACCGGATGGTGAATCACTTTTGGGATGCTTTAGACTTAGACGTGCGTGAACGGGCAACACAATTGCCTAACATGACGTTTAGTCAAGTGGTGGAGCAAGGCCTGAAAGGGGAGAAGGAATGGGAAGAAAGAAAGCTGAAAAACGCCGAGGAGGCAAAGAAGAGGAAATGGGAGAACACCGGCCCCCAAGGTTCTAGCAAGAAGGGGAACCACGGGGGAGGTGGGTCTTTCAGAACGCCCGCACCACCATCTAGGGGAAATCAAGGCCCAGGAGGGCAAGGCTCGAGGTCGCAAGGCTCGGGCATTAACAGGTGCAACAACTGCAAGAGGAACCACGCGGGCAAGTGCCGCGATCCCCCTAGGTGCTACCAATGCGGGGAGACGGGGCACTTGAGATCAAACTACCCACAACTTGGGCGAGCCATGGGTGCATGACCTAGCAGCGGGACCACGGCAAGTAGGAACCGAGCAGGGGCACTTCACGCGAGCACGGCGCACGGAGGGCCAAGTACAAGTAATGCGCCATCCGTGAACCAAGGCAAGACCCAGGCTAGGGTCTATGCGATGACGGAGGTGGACGCACGTGCTAACCCGGACTCCGTGGCGGGTAAAATCTTAAACTCATGTTATTAAATCCATTGTATGCAATAGGAGTGTTTGTAATGTGCAAAAGTTGTAACCCCGACGGTTTGGTCGGGATTGTAGGGGAAAGGGGAGGAAAAATCCCCGCCCTGGGTAAATGCCGCTCGGCATTTGACGAAAGCCACCCGGCTTTCGTCTTGATTTATTGGGAAAATACTGCGACAACGAATGCCGGCCGGTTTCCACCAAAAACCGCCCGGCTTTCGTCAACATTTAATCAGGAAAATCCTCGCAACCAAAAATCGGCTGGCTTTTGTAAAGACCGGCCGGCTTTCATAAATGCCTGACCTGGGGAAATCTCTCGCAGCTGAAAGCCGCCCGGCTTTGAAGAAAGCCGCCCGGCTTTCGTTGGGCCTGGGGATTCCTGAGCTGCTGAAACCCGGCCGGGTTTCGTAGAAACTGGCCGACTTTGAAACCCATTCCATGAATAAAAACTGCGGCGATGAAAACCGGCCGGCTTTCGTGATTTTATATAAGGAATTTTTCTCGCAGACGAAAACCGGCCGGCTTTCGTGAAAAGCGGCCGGCTTTCACCTGGTTTAGTCCTAGAACGGTCCTAAAGGCTAGAAACCGGGAAATTTCGGAAGGGTATCGAACGGACTCCACCCGAAACACGACCAACATACTCTACGACTTAAGAAACAAGCCTATTGATTAGATAGTGTGTCTTACATTACTTATGAATGTAGGAACACTAAAGATAAACGGGAGAGACGCAAGGATCCTGATTGATACCGGGGCGCAACGATCATTTGTGAGTGAGGCGTTCGCCAGCGGATTCAACGGACCACTTGTACCGATGACTCAAACCCTATTGGTATCCACGCCTCTAGGGGATGATATCGAAAGGGATAGCCACTATCCATCGTGTGAGGTGGAGGTGGAGGGACAGAACTTGACGTGTGACTTCGTACCGCTGAGCATGATCGAGTTTGACGCGATCCTCGGGATGGATTGGCTAGAGAAGCATCATGCTAGGGTTGATTGTTATACGAAGGTTCTCGAACTCGAAAGCGGTGAAGGTTTGACCTTACGCTTCGAGGGAGATAGAGGCAAATCAAACAGTTGTATCATATCCGCCGTGAGAGCGAGGAATATGATGAGAAAAGGATGCCACGCATATCTAGCTTATGTGGTGGACAAAACCAAAGAAGAGGTAGACATCAACGATGTGAGAGTTGTGTGCAAGTATCCGGATGTCTTCCCAAAAGACTTGTCGGGACTTCCACCCGATAGGGAGATTGAGTTCGTGATCGAGGTCGAACCCGGCACCAAACCAATCTCTATACCGCCATACAGAATGGAACCCGCTGAACTTAACGAGTTGAAAACCCAATTGCAAGAGCTATTGGACAACGGTTTCATAAGGCCGAGTCACTCTCCGTGGGGAGCACCGGTCCTTTTCGTGAAAAAGAAAGATGGGACACTTCGAATGTGCATTGATTATCGTCAACTGAACAAGGTCACAATCAAGAATAGGTATCCCTTGCCTAGGATTGATGACTTGTTTGATCAGCTCCGAGGAGCGACGGTGTTTTCGAAGATCGACTTGAGGTCGGGGTACCACCAACTGAAAATAAAGGAGGATGACACACCGAAGAGTGCATTCCGCACAAGGTATGGTCATTTCGAGTTCCTAGTTATGTCGTTCGGGCTAACCAACGCCCCGGCGGCATTTATGGACTTGATGAACCGGGTATTTCATAAATACTTGGACCGGTTTGTGATTGTTTTCATAGATGATATCTTGATTTACTCGAAGAGTGAAGAAGAGCATGAGGAGCACTTGATACTTGTTCTTGAGACACTACGGGAGAAGCGACTCTATGCCAAGTTTTCCAAATGTGAATTTTGGCTAAGGGAGATTGGCTTTCTCGGGCATGTGGTTTCGGGATCAGGGATTGTCGTAGATAACAAGAAGATTGAGGCCATTACTGAATGGGAGAGGCCAAAGAACGTCAAGGAATATCGTAGCTTCCTTTGATTGGCAGGGTACTACCGAACATTTGTGGAGAAGTTCTCAGTTTTGGCATCGCCATTGACAAAGCTCACTCGAAAGGGGTCCAAGTTTGTATGGGATGACCGATGTGAGAAGGGATTCCTTGAACTGAAGAAGAGATTGACCGAGGCACCGGTACTTGCATTACCCCGACAGGGTATGGGGTACGATGTCTATAGTGACGCGAGCATCCAAGGGCTTGGATGCGTCTTGATGCAAAATGGGAGGGTGATTGCCTATGCTTCACGACAGTTGAAGAAGCATGAGGTAAATTATACTACTCATGATTTAGAGTTGGGGGCAGTGGTATTTGCGTTGAAGATTTGGAGACATTATCTCTACGGGGAAACATGTCATATATACACTGACCACAAAAGCCTGAAATACGTGTTTACTCAGAAAGAGTTAAACATGAGACAGAGACGGTGGATGGAGTTGATAAAAGACTACCATCTAGTTATCGAGTACCACCCCGGTAAAGCCAACGGGGTAGCGGATGCCCTGAGCCGAAAGAATTCGTCTGGGGCATTGTTGACTAGTTTGAGGGCATTGAGAGCCCGATTTGAGGTATCTAGTGACGGTGCTTTGTTAGCTAGATTCGAGGTGAGACCTACATTACTTGATGAGATCAAGAAGGGTCAAGAAACTGATGAAGAGCTCATGAAGGTCCGGGAACGCATGCTAGCGGGACCGGTTGAGGATTTCAGGGAAAGAGACGATGGTCTCTTATTATTTCGTGACCGAGTGTGTGTACCGTTGGATGATGAGCTCCGAAAGTCCATCTTAGAGGAGGCTCATTCATCGGCGTATGCCATGCACCCGGGAGGCACGAAAATGTACCGTGATTTGAAGGAAAGTTACTGGTGGTCCGGTATGAAGAGGGAGATAGCCGAGTACATCAGTAGGTGTCTTACTTGTCAGCAAGTTAAGGCAGAACATCAGCACCCAGCTGGGTTACTACAGCCACTTTCCATTCCGGAATGGAAGTGGGAGCACGTGTGTAACACCCCAAAATTTCCCACCCAAATAACTTGGATTTTTTTTATTTAATGACAGCTTTATTAGAATAATTTCAGCGGAAGTCTTTAACAACGGAAATTTAGAGTGTTACCGCCACACTTAGCAAAAACATGGCTAAGTGCACAGGCAAACAAAACAATGTACTTAGTAAAAATTAACGAGTGTGAAGTAAAGGTAACAAAGGTGGTCTAAGGCATATTCTTAAAAATAAATTCATAACATAAGTCTTGCTATAGTATCTTCTAATGGGCGCTCTCAAGTCTCTAATCATGCACATCATCCACAGCAATGTCATCTGTAATTGTAGAGAAGGAACAGAAGAAAAACAAGACAAAGATTAGCTTATGCTAAGTAAGCCCCACCCAACCCCGTAAAATAATATAGTTTGAGGAAAATACTTTGGAAAATATCATTTAATTCTAATTGGAAAATAGTATGCCTTTCAGAAGAAATCATTCACTTGTTTAAAAAAAATGCTAAGGTATCTTTTAAGAAGTGAGCGAAACTCAAGATTCCTCGAGCTCAATGAGTCGTTGTTATTTACGACTCATCCCGGAATTCCGGCTCCCACCGACCACCTATTGGAAACTGAACGACTACCTTAAGTGTGCACACCCCCTAAAAGGGATTCCAAGCCCTCTGAGTAGTAAGTCGCCCAAGTAGCCCAGTAGTACGTACTCGCTACTTCAGGAAAGGATATACTCCCAATTAAGTGATTAGGAACTAGCTACTGTGACCACCAAAGGACTTTTAAAGTCCTCAAAGATGCCGGGATGTCTACCGGACAATAATCAATAATCAAATAATCCACATAATATCAAATCAACCAAAAAAAACAGTAGTAGCCCCTAACCACCCCCTCACAATTAACGGTCGTGAAGGAGACCGACACCACGGATTTCTCCCGTGATGCCCACATTTACAAAAATTAATTTCGATCTTCCTTTTCCAAAAATTCAATAAAGACAATCCCAAAAGATCCTTCTTATTCTAAAACTTCTCATGGCCAACTTCGTATTTAAATTCACACATCACCAAACCTCATAATTTCATTTAATAGCAAGTATTTTCACATAGTATCAAATCATACATATAGCTTTACGAGGTAAAATAAGATTTTGGTTGACATGGAACTTACCTCAAACTCCAAGTTCTCCTAGTTAAGAATCCTACTTTGCTCCTCACTCAAATCACCTTCTATTATTAACATTTCAAAATCATTATCCATTCAAATTATAAATATTTCCTCTACCCTTTATTACTCCGTAATTATCAATAACAAATGATATATTGATTTAATTCAAACAAATATTAATTTAGTCCGATTATGTTGTGCTCATTTTATTAATCACCTTGTATGATTATATTCCATTTACGAGAATTCAGATATAGTCGTTCAAATAGGTCTAATAAAAAAAACAGCATATTTCACTTAATTTAAAACGGTTAACTAAAGTGACATGTTTAAAACTGAACGGTATAACATGTTACAACGTGACTATGGATTTCGTGGTGGGGCTGCCACGAACGGTCAAGAACTATGATGCCGTATGGGTTGTGGTCGATAGGCTCACGAAAAGTGCACACTTTCTACCTATCAACACCACCTATGCATTGGAAAGGTTAGCCAAGTTGTATGTGGATGAGATCGTGAGGCTACATGGAGTTCCCATAACCATTGTATCCGATAGAGATCCGCGATTCACATCACGATTTTGGCTGAAGTTCCAAGAATCTATGGGGACAAAACTGAAATTCAGTACAGCTTTTCATCCATAAACGGATGGGCAATCCGAGCGGGTTATACAGATATTAGAGGATATGCTGAGAGCTTGTGCATTGGAGTTCCAAGGGAGTTGGGACAACCATTTGGCACTTGTGGAGTTTGCCAATAACAACAGTTATCAGGCGAGTATAGGCATGCCTCCATACGAGGCACTGTATGGGAGGAGATGTCGTACACCCTTGTGTTGGGATGAGGTTGGCATGGCCAAACTCGAGAGCACGGAACTGGTGGAAATCACCAAGTCAAAGGTAAAGATGATTCGTGACAGACTCAAGGCGGCACAGGATAGACAGAAGAGCTATGCCGATAAGCGCCGAAGAGCCTTAGAGTTAAAAGGTTGGAGATGAGGTATTTTTGAAAGTTTCACCTTGGAAAGGAATCATCCGATTTCAGAGCCGAGGGAAACTTAACCCACGCTACATAGGGCCATTTGTAATTCTTGAGAGAATTGGGGCCGTAGCATACCGATTACAGTTGACTCCGGAATTGGAGAAGATACATAATGTATTCCATGTGTCTATGCTTAAAAGGTATATTTCGGATCCATCTCATGTACTAGAGAAACCACCTGTGGAAATACGGGAAGACTTGAACTACGCCGTGCAACCGGTGAGGATACTTGATAGGCAAGTAAAGAAGCTAAGAAGCAAGAAGGTTCCAATGGTTAAAATCCTTTGGAAGAGTGACCGAGTTGAAGAAGAAACTTTGGAGACTGAAGCCTCGATGAAGGAACAGTATTCATTTCTGTTTGAATAATCGTTGTGAATTACGGGGACGAAATTCCCGTTAAGGGGGGGTGAACTTGTAGCACCGTCCCCAAGCATATTTACTTTTAGTAAATTATGTAATAAACCTTGAAGGATGATTTATGAGTTTGCGTAAATGTAAATTTTTATTAATTCTTTTACGTGAATAGTAAATTGCATGTGGGGCCCACGCCCGGACCGGGGGGGGTCGCCCGATAATTCCCGAAGAAAGGCATGGAGTTGACCGGTTGGTCAAACGGGGCCAATTACCGGTATTGGTAATTTAGCGGATAACAGCCCGAAACGAGTTTCGAAGACTCCTAAATTAATGTTGGGGAATGTAAATCCATTCTAAAGGCCCATAAATTATTGGGAACGCGTGATATATTTTATTTGGTCCGATAAAATAAAATATGATTAAAACAGTCCGAGAAATACAACTTTCGGGGCCGATTGTACACACCGGATATAATGGGATGACCTCCCACATAAGTGGGGGCCACCCCACGACCCAATGTGCTGCAAATGACAAGGAAGCAGCTGGGGGTGTACCTAGTAGGTGGGAAGTCTCCAAGAGACAAAACCCATACCCACCATTACCCTACTCCCTTGTTTTTATGGGTTGACTTAGGGGGATGGGGATAATCACTCATCCTAACATCTCCTCAACCATCCACTCGGCCAAGGCAGAGAGAGAAGCTCTAGGGAAGTCTCCTCTCATAGTCCAAGCAGCAAGGAAGAGAATCCAAAGAGAAGAGGGTTGTTTTTGAGGTGAGAACTCAATAAACAATCTTTAACTAGTTTTATTATTGTATGATTTTTAAGAAATCATATGGTGGATTAAACCATGAGTTCTACACGTTTAAAAGTGTAGAATACCGATATAAAGTGGTGTTAATTAACTGAGAAGAGTTGGTGAATCGATAGGAGTCGAAATCGCCGGAAACCGCCACTTCAAAGGAGCTAGTCGTAGTTGCAGACCACGAAAGCCGCCCGACTTTCGTGAAAGCCGTCCGGCTTTGGCTCAGAAATCCAGCTTTTCACTTTCAATCGGCTTAGAACGGGGATTTATCGAGGGGCTTACCAAAGGCAACTATTGTAGCACATCACGAGGTGAGGATGGCTGACTATATTGCTTATAATTAGTGAATTAATTTCGTAAGATTGCCTAAAGTAATTAGATGGGATTTTCATGGATTATTAATGATTAATAATGCCTAAATGAAAATAATATGGATATGAGTAAGTGAAGCATGATATACAAATTTAGAATAATTGTGTATGATTATGAGAAATGAATGGAACGGCATGTTAATGGAATTACTTTGATGACATTGTGATAAAATCTACTTTACTTCATGTATGAAATTCATGAATGGATTAAAGTGATATTTTTTATATTGAGATCAGACTATACTTGGGTTGAGAAATCAATGGAAATGAAATGCCAATTGGAAAATAGAAACTTGGCATGTTCTAATATTATATGATTAGTATCAAAATACTAGTCGCGAATTTATATAAATAAATGATGAAACAAATCCTAAGAGGTAGGATTGTGAATAGATAGACCTTAAGTAGCCTCAAGAGATACTTAAGGTTGAATTGTATGAACACTAAGGTGTGATAGGGGTAGGCCTAAAGGCCACCTACAGGAATTGATTCTAGGCATAGGATTTACTTGAGAATTTGATTATGAAATAATTAGAGTTGGACTCTAGGATGACATGGAAATGTAGTTGGGCCGAGCCCATGCCATGTAATATGATTAGCATGGAAACGTAGTTGGGCCGAGCCCTTGCCATGTATATGTGAGCTCCGTGGAAACGTAGTTGGGCCGAGCCCTTGCCACGAAGTTATGGTTGATATGGAAACGTAGTTGGGCCGAGCCCTTGCCATACAAATTTTGATATGTTATATTGAGTCAGAGGATTGTATAGAAATGTAGTTGGGTCGAGCCCATGCTATACAATTGGGGCTCGAGGGGACCCCACGGGGTTATCGTGACTTACGGTCACGGGGGAATGGGAATGATGAATTCTAAACGAATATGGGCCCACGGGCCGACTACTTGACTCTATCTAAAGTAAGTACAGTAAAGGAAAAAGGGGTAACCGAGGGTTATGACCCATAATATAATAGTACCCTAAGTTGAGGGTCTTAGAAATTAAAACATCAATTATACTTAGTATAGTTGCTATTGTACTTGTCAAATGTTTTCATGTAATGACCTCCCCTTCACGGGGGAGGCCACCTCACAGTTTCAGGTAGAACTTGAAGGTTGCTACCCTTGCCCGCTGCTTCGGGAGGAATCAAGGGAGGAAGACGTGGTTCGTGCTTCTTCCGTTCTGTTTTAAAAACAATTACATTAATGCTCATGGATACTATTTTTCTGAATAATTACTTTGGGGGCTTGTATGCCTAGTTATGCCAAGTGTGGCTTGAACAATTGTATTAATGCTTCCGCTATTTTAATTGCATGTTTTACATTATGTTTGTTTATGGATGTACTATGTGTGAATGGTATTCAAGACGCCTTGTATAGTATGGATGAGTTGGACTGCGGTTGACTATTCGTACTGTACGGCGGGTTGTTGACATGTCCGGGTAGGTCTGGGGCGTGACAATGACCTTTTTAGTTGTGACATAGATGAATAGACAGAACACATATATATATGAAGGATTTAGACCTATTGAAATAGATCTCTTTTAAGTATGTAGGTAAGGAGTTTGATTCACATAAAACTTTAAAGAGTTTTCTGGACAGTGAGTATGCAAGCCTCTGAGATAGTATGAAGGTGAGTGAGAACTGAAGTGTGTGTTGGGTGCTGAATATAAAAGGTACACATGATGTATCCTGGTTCAGAGGTGGTGTATTCCTCCTACATCCAGTCCTAACCTATTTAAGATGGATTTCCACTAAATGAATATCCCATTACATTTAGTGCCCAATCTACCCTTGGCCAAGGCGTAGATTGTGAGGTTTTTCACAAGGAACTTAAACACCGTTCCAAGCTACTGAGTCCTCCAAGGTTTTTCACTAATGCCATTAACTCGCCAAGAGCTACTCATGTCCTTCAAGGTTTTTCACTAATTGCATTGACTCGCCAAGAGCTACTCATGTCCTTGCCCTTCTCACCTTCTGGATTTGAACACAAGCCCTCCAGAATGTCTAACACTAGTCTAGTTTACATGGGTTTAAACTAAACTACCAACTAATCTATGCTCCATAGATGTGCATGAATTATGAGCTATTCTAAGGGCATTAGATGAGTGGGGTGGTAACCAAAGTGGTGAAGGAGAATCAGCTTGCTGGATGAGTTCGTGTGAATCTTGATTCCCTTCAATTCCACTTGGCTCCATACATTATTTACCACATGTTACCACATGGTATATAATGTTGTTGCGGTTTACCACACTTGGTCTTTCCCTATTTCTTCTATATTTATAGACTTGTTGAATCTCAGCTCGTCTGTTGGCTAATGAGTTCAATCTTGACCGTTGCTTGATCTACTTGCTTTGTTCCACTTGACTGAGGCAACATGGTTGATTCTTGTCTTCTTGTGACACGGATCAAATATCTTCACTCAACTTGATTCCTCGTTTCTAGGTAAAGATAAAGATGATTTATCTTTATTTCTTTAGCACGTGGAAAATCAGTATTTAAGCTGAGCGTTGTTAAATGCTTGAATACAATAAAATCACTTGCTTTTAGTAAAATAATTTTATAAGAAATTGTGTCACATAATATCTTATAAAATTACTTTCTATTCTTTTTGTCATTTTGACTGCAAGTTGGTCTTCTGTTTAATTGTTTCTGTGCTAAGAGAAGAATAGTAGATTTTGGTACTTAATCGGAATACCATGAGGTCTTTTGTTCTGGTGTAAACAAACGACTAGTTCTATTGTTGATTAGAATACTTGAGGTCTTCTGGTTCGACCAGAACAGAAGGTCATCAGAAGGTTTTTTGATTTAGTATCCAATTTCATAAGGGCTTCAGTTGACTCTTTTCGTACCTTTTCTTTTTGTTTTATGGTACGTTTCTTCTCTTTTTTAGTATTCTTTGTTTTTCTTGAGTACTTTATCACTAATTCCGGAGCACATTACAAATAAGCAAAGCAAAACAAATACAAGCACCGGTCTAATACAGGAATAATACAAAAAGGGGTGGCATCATCAAAACAATACATAATGATATCAAAATCTAGGGGACCTAACAATTTCCCCCTTTTTGATGATGCCAAAAACTACAATAACAAACACTAAATAGTAGAAAAATTTATCCTAAGTGTTTGATTCTATTTTCCCCCCTTTTGGCAGCAGCAGACATCTACTTCTGGTGTCTTCCAAGGAGGATGTTGGCTATTTTTCTCTTTCTTCGTCTCTCATTTGCTACCTCGAGGTTATGTCGTTTGGAGTGGTAGGCTATGTTGATTGTTTTCATTGAGAGTGATGCCTCAATGTTTTATGTTTTGAGCCAGCCCATACCAAACGTTTCTTCATCCCTCATTTTGGGTGCATTGAGGACGAGTTGATCAATAGGGGATATCCTCCAAGCTCTCCATTCAAGCTCCGATGTTCTCTTAGTAGTAGCTCTTTTTCTTTTGCGAGTAAGATTCGTGATTCAAGATCAACGAAACACTCTTCTTCTGAAATTGTAGGAGCTTTCTGATGTGGTGCTGATGGTTGTGGAGGTGCAAGAGATAGTTCAAGGGATAGATGATTTGATGAGACATCCATTTGAATCAAGGTGATGATATTTTTGTAGAGGTTTCTGAAAAGGATGTTGTGATGAGATTGTTGAGAGTGAAGCTATTTTGCGAAGCAGAGAGAACATTTATAGTTACCATGCATCATTTCGCATTCAATTGTTTGCAGCAATCGAAGCATTTTGTTCTTCATTAATGATCTTATGGTTGTCTCTCTTTTCAGTACAGAAAGCAACTTGGCCATCGCCTTCTTCAGGCTTCTCGCCGGAAAAACGAAAGGCACGCAGGGATACTTCGGGTTACCTTATTGGTGGCAGGTGAGTGGCACGGTAGCGATGTCGGTGATCCTCAGCAAGTGTTTAGCAGTTTACTGGTGGCAGCGGTCGAAAACCCCCCATTCTTCGACGTCAAAACTCAGTCCGGCGGCCACTCCGGCGAATTCCAGCGAAGCTTTTCTCCCTCGTTTCACGATCGTTTTCAATGATTCTTTCACCTTTGGATTCCTCTCACGAAGGAGAAGGTTTTAGAAGTGTTTTCAAGGCTCGGTTTTTATTATAACAAAGGGTCGAAATTTTGTATGTATAAATATATACGTAAATATGTATGTATATATTGATCAAGTTCTGCAAAAAAAAATTGATCAAGTTCTGCTCTGGGAGTGGTTTAAAACAAAGGCCTGGGTAGCTATTTATAGGCGTAGGTCGAGGGTCCAGGTTGTGTTAGAGTTTGTGTAGAACTCGTTCTTATCTTTGTTAGAGTTTATCCGATCTATCTGGATCGATCAGTTTGGCCGGATATAATATCGTAGTTCTTCATGTTCTAGTCCTTTAGTACTAGTATACTTCTGTATCCAGACATCTTGCTGCTTTAGGCTCGTTGCAAGTTTAATCGTTATACGAAGCTTCGTTATGGAGTATTATGACCCATGAATTATCACGTATACTTCGAATCTATTAATTAGTATGTGTAAGTACATTAGGTGTTTATTTGATATTTTACTTTTTAACATTTAAATATATGTTGGGCATTTTTATACAAAATTAGAATATAACTTTTACTTCGTCATATGTATAAATGGTACCTGATATAAAACATTACATCTATTACCGGATCATTTTTATCAGTTTCAAACGTTAAATTTTTGTCTGGTTCACTTAAAATGTTGATTCTATCACTTAGTTAAATGTCTGGTTCACTTATTTATTTATTTTTTTTGTTTCTATTACTGGAATATTTTTATCTGACTAAAACGTCATATATTTTGAAATTTTATCTGATTAGAATGTCACGACTGTTGAATTTTTGTTTGGCTCACTTAATAATTAAAATGTTATTTTCGTAACATTTTATTTGACTAATAAAAATTATTATTATTATTATTATTATTATTATTATTATTTGAAGTGTCACAATTCAAGGGATAGATGATTTGATGAGACATCCATTTGAATCAATGTGATGATATTTTTGTAGAGGTTTCTGAGAAGGATGTTGTGATGAGATTGTTGAGAGTGAAGCTATTTTGCGAAGCGGAGAGAACATTTATAGTTACCATGCATCATTTCGCATTCAATTGTTTGCAGCAATCGAAGCATTTTGTTCTTCATTAATGATCTTATGGTTGTCTCTCTTTTCAGTACAGAAAGCAACTTAGATAAGCGAGCGAGAAATTGGGAAATTCAATTGACTTACTAATGAGGTTGCTTTTATATTTACTCCAATGGTTGAGTTAGCTACTTGATCACCATGTGTTGTGATAGTATGTTGCATGTTACTATAAATTCTTTTTGCTTCATTACTCTGATATGATAGAAGATAATCCTCTCTCAGGTTCATTAATGTAACACATTATCGAATGCTAGCATGCCTTTGATGTAATCAAGACTAATTCCTTCTGCATGGCTGAATTCGGACAAGCACTCCATAACTTATTTCAGGATTTTTCTTGATCAATTTGATCTTTCAGTTTTGAGCAATATCTGTAATTCTTGATTTTTCAGACAGCCCATTCTTTTTATTAATTTCCTGAAATTCTTGAAACAGTTGAGATGTTCCAAGTATAAAATAAAAATGGGAGTTGACTTTTAGGTGTTCAACATAACCTCTCTCCTGTTTGGACCAGGAGCTCTGTTCTTTGACAGAACAACTTGTGGTGTTTTGGTCGCACAGAGAAGCTTTGAGGTGTTCTGTTAGTGTCAACAGGCAGCTGGAGTTTACTGTTGGCTCAAAGATTCAGCTTGCTGTTTTTCCTGCTGACTTCATCCTTCTTTCCTTCTTTCTAGAGTTTCTGGTGAAGTATAACTAATTCTCCTTTTGAACGTCTCCTTCTATTATCCAGCACATTGACCGATCTCTGCCATAATGATTTGTTTTTATTGAACAAATCCCACCTGATCTTCAGAGCTAGTCAAGTCATCTGGTTTCTAGACTTTGTCAATTGGAGTTGATTAGTTGCAAGTGAATCCTAGAATACTCTTGAAAGATTAGGTAACAATTTAGCTAACATTTCTTTGTTACTCATGAAATCCTTTAGGCTTTTGTTGAGCCTTTTGATTTGAGAGTTTGCTAATGCTTTCTCATCACGAATGTTCATCTGAAGAATCCTCATTCTTCTGTTGTGATTGTATCCTCTTAAAGCATTTTGAACATCCCCCCGTGACGATGGTTTAGTCCCTTTGACTTGGTAACTCGGAAATGGACATTCTTAGGACGTTGTTTTTAGCATGATGTAGTTTGTTTAACAGGGTGCTCCTAATTTAGGACGCTTCTATTTAGTAGGTTGCTCCTATTTTTATTAGGACGTTGCTTAGAAGTAGGCTGCTCCTAATAAAAATAAGACACTACAGAACAGTAGGGTGCTCCTTTTTAATCAGAGTCCATTTCTTGAATTTTTATTGAGGTGAAGAAGTTCCCCCTCAATCTATGATAATCTTCTCGTAAGCTAGACGAATGTAGTAATATTTGCCTTAAACCTTTGAGTGACCCCCCTGACTTGTATGTCCTTCAATTGATATCAAATGATGATACCAATTGATATTTTAGTTTGATGAGGACAAATACCTTAGGGTCTTCTCACATACATATTCATTCTTCAAGGATGTTCAACATTCAAGCTCTTGCCTTGAGAAATAGATGTGCTAGGATCCTTTGATGGTTTGAAATATCTCACTCTTGTAGACATCATCAAAATCTATCTTTAGTGCAATGATTCTAACAATCTTTGTGTGATGTTGTTGATTTTGGTTCAATCCTTTTTGAATAAGGCCGTTGTGATTGGGATTGAACATCATCTGATACATCCACTTACTTTGGGGTTGGAGAAGAAGATCTTTTCAGCTGGTATTTTACCAACAATTTTTCAGCAGGCAGCTGGTAGCTTGCTGACTTTCTGTTTGAGAATCTCTTGTTTCCGGTGAGCACAACTTTGATGACACCCTTGAAAACTGGATGTCTTCTTTTGTCATAGACTAGCGTGTGCTCAATAGATAATTCTTTAGACCATTAACATAAGTTTTGTTAATGATATGAGAATTCCAGTTTGGTTATCTCCAGTCTTGACCTTTTTATTCCACTCAATATTTCCATCATCTTTTTATCTTTGGTCCTTCCTTTCCTTTCGGAGTAGTAGTACCACTTGTGATACCATTAGAAACCCACAATTATCTTTTGATATTCAAAAGCACCAATTGATAAGATGTATGATGTCAATTGATGAATAATGAAATCATTAGATATTTGTTTGTTCTATGATAATGGTTGCTCTCTTTCTCCCTTTATATCATTGAATCTCTTTTGAACCTTCTTTGATCCCCTTTTGTGAACTGGTTTACTTCTCAAAAATGTTGTCAACCAGAAGGGTAGGTGATAGGTTCTCTGGT
This sequence comes from Cuscuta europaea, assembly GCA_945859875.1. Taxonomy (NCBI): domain Eukaryota; kingdom Viridiplantae; phylum Streptophyta; class Magnoliopsida; order Solanales; family Convolvulaceae; genus Cuscuta; species Cuscuta europaea. The sequence goes on from CAMAPE010000014.1 coordinate 1,710,102, forward strand.
ATAGGAGTAAGGGTAAGGAGGATATGTGGTGATGTGGAAATATATAGCTGGTTACTGGTCCATTTATTAAGAGGTATGTATGGATAATGGATATACAAGTAAGTGTCTTTGGTTTTCTGGAGGTTGGGGACAGAATTTGGTAAAATCATATTCAATTCCAATCCAGTAGTATGATCTTCATTAGTAATGAACTTAATGAGATCTCTCAGTTTTATTCCTTATAAGATTAATCTTAATCATCAAATTATCCTCTTAGCAAATTTACTATTTGGACTTTTTGTAGTTTAAGATTTTCAGTTTGTGAAAGGAGTAAATTTATCTGAATGTTCTTTTGAGTGAAACACATATGGGATATAGGTTTGAACATTCAAGATAAACTGAGTTACTGGAGATGTGTTTGAATATACCTCTTCATGAGCATCTTTCTTTGATGGAGTTGGCCAGAATTGTGATGTCATAAGAGAAGGTTTGACTTCTTCTTGTTGAATAGTAGTCCTCTTCATGAGCATCTTTCTTTGATGGAGTTGGTTAGAATTGTGATGTCATAAGAGAAGGGTTGACTTCTTCTTGTTGAATAACAGTCCCTTGTGCCCATTAAGAAGTAAACAAATAAGAAGGAATCTCGGGCGAAAGGTTCAGTGCTTAGGGCGTTGGGGTCCCGGTTTACTCTAAGCTAGCGAGAATCCATTCTAACTCGAAATATCGTAAGAGAATAAAAAGAATGTTACGCCCCATTTATTCCATTTCTTTCTTGGTTTGACAAACCGGCGATTTCCATGAGCAAGAACAAGTCTCTCTTTTTGTTTGGGGGGAGCAGAGCAGTCAAAAAATGAACCAACCCAAATGATTGTTCTAGAATGGCTATTCCTCACAATTGCTTTCTCCTTGACTTTGTGAATCCAAAGTTTGAATAACAGCTTGCTTTCTCCTTCCTTGTTTCCTTTCCTTTTTGAAGAGTATCCTTTACAGTGTTTTCCATCTCTACTCGCTATAAGTGTTTTGGAAATTGGTGGTTGATCTTTTTGTTCATAATAAGTCGGTTAAGAAACTGGCTCTATGAACAACCGCTTTAATACCAATTGAGGGGGTACAATATCTTTTGAGAGATATTGAAACATACAGCGGAAGTCTTGACCTCAAGAGTGTGAAACTTTATAGTAACAAATGTTATGAACATTTTAGTTGTGACAGAGATGAATAGACAGAACACATATGTATGAAGGATTTAGACCTATTGAAATAGATCTCTTTGAAGTATGTAGGTAAGGAGTTTGATTCACGGAAAACTTTAGAGAGTTTTCTGGACAGTGAGTATGCAAGCCTATGAGATAGTATGAAGGTGAGTGAGAACTGAAGTGTGTGTTGGGTGCTGAATATAAAAGGTACACAAGATATATCCTGGTTCAGAGGTGGTGTAATCCTTCTACATCCAGTCCCAACCTATTTCAGATGGATTTCCACTAAACGAATATCTCATTACATTTAGTGCCCAATCTACCCTTGGCCAAGGCGTAGATTGTGAGGTTTTTCACAAGGAACTTAAACACCGTTCCAATCTACTCAGTCCTCCAAGGTTTTTCACTAATGACATTAACCCACCAAGAGCTACTCATGTCCTTCAAGGTTTTTCACTAATGACATTGACTCGCCAAGAGCTACTCATGTCCTTACCCTTCTCACCTTCTGGATTTGAACACAAAGCCATCTAGAATGTCTAACACTAGTCTAGTTTACATGAGTTTAAACTAAACTACCAACTAATATAAGCTCCATAGATGTGTATGAATTATGAGCTATTCTAAAAGCATTAGATGAGTGGGGTGGTAACCGAAGTGGTGAAGGAGAATCAGCTTGCTGGTTGAGTTCGTGTGAATCTTGATTCCCTTCAATTCCACTTGGCTCCATACATTATTTACCACATGTTACCACATGGTATATATTGTTGTTGCGGTTTACCAAACTTGGTCTTTCCCCATTTCTTCTGTATTTATAGACTTATTGAATCTCGCCCGTTGGCTGATGAGTTCAATCTTGACTGATCTACTTGCTTTGTTCCACTTGACTGAGGCAGCATGGTTGATTCTTATCTTCTTGTGATACTAATCAAATATCTTCACTCAAATTGATTCCTCGTTTCTAGGTAAAGATAAAGATGATTTATCTTTATTTCTTTAGCACGTGGAAAATCGGTATTTAAGCTGAGTGTTGTTCAATGCTTCAATACAATAAAATCACTTGCTTTTAGTAAAATAATTTTATAAGAAATTTTGTCACATAATTTATTATAAAATTACTTTCTATTCTTTCTTTCAATTTGATTGCAAGTTGCTCTTCTGTTTAATTGTTTCTGTGCTAAGAGAAGAATAGTAGATTTCGGTACTTAATTAGAATACCATGAGGTCTTCTTTTCTGGTGTAAACAGACGACTAGTTCTGTTGTTGACCATAATACTTGAGGTCTTCTGGTTCGACCAGAACAGAAGGTCATCAGAAGGTTTTCTGATTAAGTATCCGATTTCATAAGGGCTTCAGTTGACTCTTTTCGTACATTTTCTTTTTATTTCTTTTCTTTTTGTTTTATGGTACATTTCTTCTTTTTTAGTACTCTTTGTTTTTCTTGAATACTTTATCACTAATTTTTGAGCACATTACAAATAAACAAAGCACTAATCTAATACAAGAATAATACCAAAACGGGTGGCATCATCAAAACAATACATAATGATATCAAAATCTAGCTAGGGGACCTAACAATATATATATAGGTTTTGGTTCAAATAAGAACATGATCTTAGGAGAGAAATGAGAATGAATCTGGACCGTTAGATTTGCTTTAAGTGGAATTAAATGTGCATTAGATGAAACTGTAATGTTCATTAGGTGAAATTGAAATGTGCAGCACAAATGGTACGATGCAGTGACATTATGTGAAGCTGAATTGTGCATTAGTTGACATTGAAATGTGCACTAGGTGACTCTGAAATGTGCAGAATAAAATGTACGGTGTGATGTTATTTTTGTACCTTTTATTCCGCACATTTAAGTTTCATCTAATGCACATTTGAGTTTAAATTTTTATTCTTCACATTTCAATATCATTTAATGCACATTTCAATTTCAACAAATGCACAATTCAGTTCCACATGATACAATCCAACGGTCTAGATTCATTCTCATTTCTCTCCATATATATATAGGGGATGGTTCAAATAAAAAGTGGTCTTAACGTGCAAAGTGTAAAGTTTGCACTTTTTCATTTTTCGTTTGCACTTTTTCTTGCTTTCGTTGCACTTTTTCGCAAGAGCTCAAAAAATTGGTTTATTTACAAAACTGCCACCGTCATTTTGGCCGAATTTGGCCAAAATCAAAATGGCCAAAAAGTGCAACGCAAACAAGAAAAAGTGAAAACTTTTCACTTTGCACAGGAAGACCACTTTTCATTTGAACTCTTCCCTATATATATATATATATATATATATATATATATATATATATATATATATATATATATATATGTATGTATATATATACACACACACACACACACACACATATATATATATATATAGGGGAGAGTTCAAATACAAAGAGGTCTTCCCATACAAAGTGAGAATTAATCTCGTGCATTCATTTCCATATCTAATGGCTCAAAATGAGCCAAAAGTGAACTAAATTTGATCCAAAACGCGGTGGAAATTTCGTAATTAAAATGAAGTTTTTTACCACTGCGAAAAAGTGCAACAGAAACACGCAAAAGTGAAACGCGGTAAGGAAAAAGTACAATCGTTCACACTTTGCACGGGAGAACCTCTTTTTATTTGATCTCTTCCCTATATATATAGTTCATCATCTCTGTATATAATTCCCACGTTCTCACGTTAAGCATCGTTCTCACTGGAACCACATCCTATATATATACAAGGGTTAGATCACATACAAACCATGTTTAACTTACTAACCTACAAACTCAATGATATGCAACACTTTGAACTTCAATATGCAGTACAAATAATGTAAAGATGCACTCTTTGAATTTCAATATGCAATACAAATAATGTAAATATGAAACTGCTATTTTATGGCTTGAATAATATGAAACACTTTGAACTTCAATGTGCAATACAAATAATGTAAAGATGATTTGAATGGGAGGACTAGTTTGTATGTGATGCCACTGCATCTTTAGATTATTTGTTGAAGATCATTTAATTGTGAATCAAGTTTGTCACCTATCTTGTAATAGATTAGCTTTATTATATATGTGTACTCAATATTTGTATTTATTAGGTTAAAGAATATGGGACCAAGTGTCAGGCCCATATCAGGCTGAAAGCCTTTTCCGCCAACCCTATACCTGCACATATAAAAAGGCGCTTCAGGTTTAGGGTTGCGTTTACTTTCGTACTCGTTCCAAATAGCCTTAGCGCAAATTCTTCTCTGTACGAGTTCACGATATATCAAGGAAGGTTATCATCGATCATCTTGTGTTCATCTTTTATGTTAATCTTCTAATTGTTATACTGTTTATCTTTGCTGTAATAGAAAACAGGGACTAACAAATGGTATCAGAGCCGATCGAGAGCTGATCAGAAGAACGTCTGCAAAAAAACTCTGTTTTTCTTTACGCTTTTGTTTCTGTCAAGTTCTTACTCTGTAATCTTGTTTCTTGTCGAAAAGTTGTAAAAGTTATACCTTTAGAATCGTCGTTTCGAAGCGATCAAGGTGTATACTTCAGATTTGTTTTTCTGTAATATTTGTACTCGAGATATCTCGAGATCTAGATGTCGACATCTATGTTTTGAACAGGTTCTGCCTAGTTTTTCGAGCTGAAAACTTCACCTGAGGATCTCGACATCATACTCTACCAGGAACTACCCTCAGATTTTGCTAACCTAAGTTTTTCACTTTGCAGGATTTCGACATTGAGGATCTCGACATCCAAATCTCGAGGTTTCGATTTTAAGGTCTCGACTTCTGGTCCTCGACTTTTGATATCTCGAAATCATATCTCGAGTTTCATTTCTCAATTTCTCAAATCTCGAGATTTGCTTCTCGACATTTGAAATCTCGAGATTTCAAAACTCGACATTTGATATCTCGATATCAAATCTCGATATCAAATCTCGATATCGGGCCTCCTTTATCAAAATCTTGGATCTCGATATTCAGATCTCGACATCTGAATTTCGATATTCTGCCTTTGAAAATCTTTTGATCAAATATCTCGAACGGTTAGTTTTCTACAGCAATGGCTTCTGAATACAATGCCCAAGGGAACAGCAGTACTCCTCCCAGTCTAAGGAAAGGAGAATATCAGATGTGGAGGAATCGATTCCTAAATTTCCTCGAACACAAAGAAAATTCCGCTGCAATGCTTGAATCACTGCTTGAAGGACCAGCTGAGGTGATGATTTCAGTTGGAGGAGATCCAGACAACAACCCACCTATCCCTCCAGAAAGGAGACGGAAAGTGGCATCTGAATATACCGAAGCTGACAAGCTCAGACTTAGAGGTGATCTCATGGCAAAGACATACCTCCTTCAAGCCATTCCAAACGAAATATATGTGCTCATCGACAGCATGCAAAGTGCAAAGGAGATGTGGGATGAGATTGAGAAACTGCTCCAAGGCACAAGCGTCACCCTGAAAACCAAGAAAACAACCATCCTTATTGCCTATGACTCCTTCAAAGCTGCCCCAGGAGAACCATTGAACGAGACATACAACAGACTCGTCCAACTAGTCAATGAACTAAGGAAGATCAAAGTTTTTCAGGACCAACTTGGAACTGAATATAAGATTTCTATCCAGCTTACATCCTGCATGGGAAAAGACAGTAAAGGATGTCAGATCACGCATTGACTTGGATGAAATTGATCTCTGCACTCTTTATGAACACTTAAAGCAATTTGTCAATGAGGTTGCTTGTGCCAAGGATCAACACAACACAAATCGCCTGCCTCTAGTGATGGAAGCTCAACCCCGAAGAACAACCACACCACTGAAAAAGAAGAAGAAGAAGGTGGTGGTTGAATCAGATGAAGATGAGAGTGATGATGACAAATCAGACCTGGAGGCTGAACTTGCAGACCTACAGAATAAAATGGCACTGCTTGCCAAGAGATTTGCTAAGAAGAACAACTCCTCCAACAAGTTGAGAACCTCCTCCTCAAATTACAAACATAAGAACCATGATCAAGGATCTTCTAGGAAGGCACCAGCAGCTGAAGATGCCCCCAAATGCTACAACTGTGGAAAGGTTGGACATGTCATCAAAGACTGTCGCCTGCCAAAGAAGAGGGATGCAAACTTCTACAAGCAGAAGATGCTGTGGAATAAGCAAAAGATGCTGATGGTGCAGAAAGAAGAAGAAAATTCTGCAGTGCTTGCTGAAAATGATCATTGGGCAGAAGACACTTCTGATGAAGAGGAGGAGGAAGAAAACTATGCCTTGATGGCTCGAGTGGAGGAAGAAGATGAAAGAAAGGGTGATGCTGCGATCCCCGGAAGTGAATGCTCTACAAGCTCTGTAAGTACCTCTTATCTCCCTTGCAATAATCAAAATCAGTCCTTACTTGATAAGGACAATCTTATTAAAGAACTAAAGGAGATATTAGACAATAATCACAGGGTACTGAAACAGAATCTTGACCAAAAGTCTTCTCTAAGTGTTCAACTTGAAATTGCAAAAGAACGGGTCAAAAAAGGTGTCCTCAGATTTTGAAAGTTTTGAACTTAAGATAGCTGAATTGACTAAGAAATTTGAGGACAATGAACGAGAGAAAAGCACAGCAAAGGCTGAATGCGAATTTTTGCAAAATAAAAGAAGAACACTTTTAAACAAAGTAAAAGAACTAGAGGATCTAGCTGCCAGGAGAGGTCAATCTGAACAGACAATTTTTCTAAATCAAATAAAGGATGACCGGTTCTACAATCCTAAAATAGGACTGGGCATAACCAACCGACGTAATCTAAAGAAAGTTGACTGTCTTCAGATATATAACAAAGATTACATGGGACTAGGGTTTGGTGAGAAAATGTATTTTAGAAGTGATGAAGAAAACGCAGAAGAAGAAGAAAAGAGAAAGAACCCTAAGGCTGCGATTTCTTGTGATTATCCTTCTGTAAATGAAAAACAACTCACACACGAAGAACCTAGTTCCTGCTTTAGTGAATGTCTTGACCCTTATGCAAAGGATATTCCACACATAGGACATCCTTTAGACCCACCCCCAAGAGTAGGTATCTCAAAAACTAGAGAGAAACCCTGTATTTTTCCAATGGCACAAAAACTCAAAAACCTCCAGAAAACTCTAGACAACGAGAGAGAGAGATTTGAAACAGAAAGGAGAGGTTTTGAGAGTAACTGGCAGGAACTTCTTCACAAGTTCAATGAATTAAGTGAGCAATATCATGCTAAAACAACCTCTCAACCTGCTTCTAACAATAAGTCTGAAAATTCTCACACCTCACCTGATAAAACTAAGCTTTCAAAAGGTTCGTCCACTCATCACTCTTCTCCTTTGCACACGGGACAAGAAGTGAAGAAGGAAGGAGAAGAGAAGGACGAGTGGAGGAAGAAAAGGAAGGAAATCGATGAAGGGAAAAAGAAAGTTTTTGAAAATAAGACCAGCACTAGATCCAGTTCTATTTTGTACTCTAAAGTTAAATGTAATTCTGTCTCTGTCAAACAAACTCCTAGTAGTTCAGTCTTGAGTCCCAAGTTGAATATTTCTGAGACATCTTTTGGACATCGTTCAATTCATAATTCTAGTATTGCTTATGGTTATTCTGTTCCAGATCCTCATTATTATGAATGTGATGTGAATGTTGCTAAAGCCAAGCCTCACAGAAAGCTCAAACCGAGAAGGGAAACCGAGAACAGAACTTCTAAGGGAATATTTTGTATACCTTATATGAAATATCCCCTCCGAGTTCATTCAAGGAAACATCTTAATCGGCTTTCTAAGGAGGAAATTTTTAAAACCCAACTTAAGAAACAACCATTCAATCACAAAGCACGTGTCTACTCTCCTCCCACAACAAATCAAAGGTGGGTCCCCAAAAACAGACCCACCAAAACTGAAACTGAAAGGTGGGTCCCCAAAATCAGACCCACCAAGCCTGAAACTGAAAGGTGGGTCCCCAAAATCAGACCCACCAAAACTAAAACGGAAAGGTGGGTTCCCAAAAACAGCCCCACCAAAACGAAAACTGCTAAGTGGGCTCCAAAAACCAGACCCACTGCAAAGGCGGATCTGGCTGTTAGAGAGCCCGCGAGAGAAAAATCTTTTATTGAGAAAGCTGCTGACCTTGGATCACAGCTGAAAGCAAGATTCAAAAGGGTGTTTTATGTTGATAAGGAAGGATCCATTCCAAGATGGGTACCTAAACCTGTTTAATTGTTTTGCAGGACGGTCATGTGGGGCATTTGGATTCTGGATGCTCAACCCACATGACCGGAATAAAACACCTGTTGAGCAACTACACCAACTGTTACGGAGGCAATGTCAGATTTGGGAATGACGCCTCATCTCCTATTCTTGGATATGGGGATGTCATCTGTGCCAGTGTCACCATCAAAGACGTTTCTTTTGTTAAAGGGCTCAAACACAATCTACTGAGCATAGGGCAATTCTGTGACAGCGGGATGGAAGTGAGGTTCTTTGCAAGACAATGCTGTGTACTAGACAGCATGGGGAACACATTATTAACGTGCTACAGAACTTCAAATCTGTACACGATTGATCTGAAAAGCGTACAATCCACCACTTTCATCTGTCTGTTGTCCAAAGCTTCCACAGAACAGAACAACCTTTGGCACAGACGTCTTTCCCATCTGAACTTCAAGCATCTATCAATCCTGTCCTCCAAAAAACTTGTGAAGGGGCTTCCTCTATTAAAGTCTTCCGCTGAAAATCATTGTAGTGCCTGCAAAATGGGCAAAATGACGCGAAGCTCCCACAAGTCAAAAATAGTTCCATCATCTACTCACCACCTGCAGTTAATTCACATGGATCCGTGTGGACCTATGAGAGTCCAAAGCATCAACGATCGCAAATACACTCTGGTGATCGTTGATGACTTCTCAAGGTACACATGGACAAAATTTCTCCGTTCAAAGGACGAGGCAGCAGAAAACATTGTGACCTTTATCAGAACCATCTAGAAACTGCTACAGCACATTGTTCGAATAGTAAGAAGTGACAATGGTACCGAGTTCAAAAATCAAACTCTCACTGATTTATATGAATCTCTCGGTATCACTCAGGAATTTGAAGCAGCCAAAACTCCCCAACAGAACGGAGTTGTTGAGAGAAAGAACGGGACTCTTGTTGAAGCAGCACGCACCATGTTAATCCAATCCAGACTGCCTCACTTCATGTGGGCAGAGGCAATCAATACTGCGTGCTTCACCCAGAACAGAACATCCATTCATAAACGCTTCGACAAGACTCCTTATGAAATTCTCTTCAACAAAACTCCCGACATCTCTTTCTTCAAGATATTTTGTTGCAAGTGCTTCATACTGAACAATCGAACCGAAAGAAGTAAGCTGGACCCCAAAGCCAGAGAAGACGTGTTTATCGGCTACTCACTGCAATCCAAAGCTTACAGAGTCTATCTAAGAGACAAGCGAACTGTCATCGAGAGTGTAAATGTTACATTCTATGATATGGCAGACTTCGCGATCGAACATTTACAGGCTGATCCATCACATGTTGTACCAGTGGCTTCTGATAAAGCTGATTCGAACTCAGAACACGAAGATGTGATTCTTAATTCTCTCTTCAGAAACTTCTACGAGAATTCACAACCTTCGTCTCCTCCATGCACACCAGCTTCAACATCAACTCCAATAGCTGAGATCCCACTCCTTACAGGTCCAGGTGATGTACCATCCATGCCTTCAACCCCTCAATCCAATCACAGAGGAGTGGATGATCATGGCTTTGCTACAACTCCAGAAACATCTCCACTTCACACCACAGCTGCTCAAGAGCCCTCAAACACCTATCAGGACTCGGATCAACCAATCATCACTCCTACTCCTCTGGCTCATGAGAGGAAATGGACGAAATCACATCCCGTTGATCAAATAATAGGTGATCCGAGTCAAGGTGTGCGCACAAGATCCGCCACGATGAATGAATGCCACTTCGCCTGTTTCCTAAGCCAGTCAGAACCATCAAAGGTTTCCGATGCACTACTTGATCCAGATTGGGTGATTGCGATGCAAGATGAACTCAATCAGTTTGACAGACTGGATGTATGGACACTGGTACCCAAGCCACAGAAAAAGACCATCATTGGCACGAAGTGGATTTTCAAAAACAAAAGGGATGAAGAAGGGACAGTTGTACGAAACAAGGCAAGGCTGGTCGCAAAGGGATATAATCAGCAGGAAGGCATAGACTATGATGAAACGTTCGCGCCCATAGCTAGAATTGAAGCAATCCACCTCTTTCTTGCGTACGCGGCGCACAAGAACTTCACTGTCTTTCAGACCCCTATGTCCCCGAATAATAAACTGGACTCAGACCCCTCCGAGAAGCCAGTTGATGCTACAAATTACAGGACCATCATTGGATCTTTGTTGTATCTCACGTCAAGCAGGCCTGACATTGTCTTCTCCACATGCTTATGTGCTCGCTTTCAAGCTAATCCGAAGGAATCCCATATGACTACTGTGCGTCGAATCTTACGATACCTTAAAGGCACTGTGAATCTAGACCTTTGGTATCCCAAGCATTTAGGCTTTGACCTAGTCAGATATTCGGACGCTGATTTTGCAGGTTGCCGGATGGACCGTAAAAGTACATCGGGAGCCGTCCCGTTCTTGGGCGAGAAGTTAGTCTGGTGGTCTTCCAAAAAGCAGAATTGTGTGTCAACATCTACAGCTGAGGCCGAATACGTCGCGGCTGCTAGTTGTTGTTCACAAATATTATGGATGAAGACTCAGCTCAAAGACTATGGTTACACATTCCGCCATATCCCGATCTACAGTGACTCTCAGAGCGCCATCGCCATCACCAGCAACCCAGTTCATCACTCCCGCACCAAACACATTGATATGCGATATCACTTCATCAAGGATCACGTGGAAAAAGGAGATATTGATATGTACTTTGTAAGCTCAGAGCTTCAACTGGCTGACTTGTTTACTAAGGCGTTGGATGAAAAAAGAATCCAGTTCCTAGTCTCCAAGTTGGGCATGTTGAACCTCGAGCCTGTTTAAATTTCATCTCCACTGGTCCGAAAAGAGTGTGTGTGTGTGGGACTTGTAAAAAGCGTGTGTGGGTGTGATCTGTAAATAGCGTGTGTGTGTTGCATGTGTCAAGGGGGACAAAACCCAAAAAGATCAAAAAATAGTGTGTGTGTGTTGCATGTGTCAATGGGGAGAAAACTCAAAAGGAACAAAAATAGTGTGCGTGCGTTGCATCTGTACATAGTGTTTGTTGCATTCTTTTAGGGGGAGAAAAGGGTCAAATTTTTCACTGTTTGAGGGGGAGCTCTAATTTTTACTGATATTGGGCCTCAAAAATCCTTTTAAACAGGCCTTATGTGCAAGCTCATTCATTCGGGCCCAACTTTTACGGAAAAGGCCCATTTATCTCGCGTATATAAGACCTCGTGAAACCCTTCATCGCCCCCATTCTCAAAATCTTTCGCAAACCAGAGGTCCGGAATACTTTTCGCAAACCAGAGCTCCCTCCGAATTCCTTCGTCTTCTCCCCGAAATCTCTCCATCCCTCCCGATTTTCTCTTCGAAGGTTGTATAACGAGGCATCTCATCTTTTCTCCCGATCTGTATTTGAACAAAATCCCGTTTTTGCAAATCGATCGTGTAAATTTCAAAAACAAAAGAACAAAGGGTTTTTCTACGATTGTTTGGAGGTCGAAATCTTTCTAAGTTTCGTTTTTGCATCTGTGTTGTGTATGTTCTTGCAGGTGGGATCGTCGTCTCGAGATTCATGATCTCGAGTTTTGGCTCTCCATATCTCGATTTCGACGGTTTGTCTTCGAGATGAGATCTCGAGATATAGATTTCGACATCTGGATCTCGAGATTTGAAACTCGAGATCTCGATCTCGAGATTTGAATCTCGATCTCGAGATTTGAATCTCGATATCTCGATCTCGAGATTTGAATCTCGATATCTCGATCTAGTGATTTGAATCTCGATATCTCGATCTCGAGATTTGAATCTCGATATCTCGATCTCGAGATTTGAATCTCGATATCTCGATCTCGAGATTTGAATCTCGATATCTCGATCTTGAGATTTGGATCTCGAGATTTGGATATTGAGATTCGGATCTCGAGATTTAAAACTCGAGAACTCGAATCTCGAGATTTTGACTTAGTTCTTTTCAAAGCCCACCTGCACCCATTGTCTGAAACTTCCAAAATCAATTTTTTTTCAATCTAATCCCAAAGCAACGAATTAATATGCTGACCCCCTGCTTTTACAGTTCATTATGGCAGGAACACATCAAATTCAGATTGACGACGCCATCTACCCAAAAGGGAAGTAGATCAAGGTGCTGGATAACAATTTCCAGCTAGACCTCACTGCGTTCAAATGCCAGGACCCGGTCATTCCCGCCATAATGAAAGGTCACTATCTCTGTGCCGCACTCCACAACGCCAAACCAGTGCCAGAGATATACCTACAACAATTCTGGGGCCACATGCATACAGAGTCAGTGATGGATCGCTCCAAGATTAAGACGAAGCTGAATGGTATGCGCGTGATCCTGACGCCGTCCACACTACGATCCACCCTAGCGCTGCCAGTCCATGACACATATGATCCTCTGTCGTCCATTCCCGACCTCATCAAGGACGTTGCAGCTCTCGGCTACACTTCTCTTCTCCCCCAGCTGTCAAATTTCAATGGGGCGTATCTCCATCACCCGTGGAAGAGCTTGTTCGGACTGGTGAACAATTGCCTGTCACCGAAGCATGCCGGATTTGACAAATGCAACAAGCAGATTCTCCTGATCTTTCACGGCATTGCTTACAACAAGAGGTATGACATGGCTGAGCTGTTTCTTCTCAGAGCTCATGGATCTGGTCAAGGCAAAGGAGAAAAACAAGTCAGGCAACATTCCATATGCAAGGTGGATCGGGCTTATCATCCATGACACCATGACTCCACATGCCTCAATTCCACAAAGAAGTGATGATCCACACTTCACATCTCCAAAGCTCCTCTACTTCAAGACGGACAAAAACCCTATCACTGGTCTGCGGATTCCTGGGTTCCTGCTAAAACTTGCCAATCCGTCCAATCCTGCAGTCCAACAATACCACGAGAGTGTTGAGAGAACTGTCCCTATGGTTCAGCAAAACCCAGCTGGACCTACCCCGGGGACAAAGCCGAGTGCACGTGAGGGTCCTAAGAGAGCCCAAAAGCCACAGAAACAAGTGACCGGTTTGCCCCATGAAGGAAAGTCCGACGACTCTCTCGAGACGAGTCGGACGACTGAGGGCACCGCAACGGACGCTGAGGAATCTGCTGATGAATCGTCCAGTGATGCCCAAACTAACACTGACAATGAGGCATCCGATAGCGTGGGTACTGATGGCGATGAGTCAGATTCTGATGACGATGGTGATGACAGCGACGATGTTGAGCATACCTATGCGCTGATCAGAAAGGGTAAGATGTCTGCCAAATCTCCAAAGAAGATAACCACTGAAGACGCAACACCCATTATCATCGGCAGACCCAAGACATTCACCATCAAGGAATTACAAAATTCCAAAAGCGTACACAGAGAAACCAACAGCTCCAAGGTTGACTATGATGAAGCAGCCCACGCCATCAAGAACTCTCAGGATGCCATCATTCGCGAGAAACGGGAAAAAATAAAGAATGACAAATCTTCTAAGCCCAAGCCTCAGCCTCGCATCAGGAAGAGTCTCATAGATAAGGCTGACGAGCACATCTTCGCTGGCTGTGACCCTTTTATCCAGATAAGCCGAGCTGAATCCCTAAGTACAGGAGCCGATCTTTTCGGTTCCCGAGTAGAAGCCGCAGCATCTGGCTCAACTGCGCATGCACAACCCTCATCCAGCCACTCGTTAGCCTCCCAACAGGCTATCGTTTCAACAACACGGGACTCACCCACCTCTCTGGTTCCTTCCGAATCAGTTGAGCGAACTATTGACCAATCGCCCGAGGTCAAAACCCCTCCTTCAAACACATCGAGTCTAGGTGTCACATTTCCCACATTTTCTTCATTTTCTAGGACACCTACACTATTCACAGCACATACAAGTGCACCCACCCTGAACGCAACGACTAGAGCGCAAGCTATGACGGTCGGAAGTCCTGATATGCCTACAATGATTCCATCATTGAACGTAGGCCACACATAAGCTATATTCACTGATGTTGTAACAACAGTTACAACCCCCGTAACTGGCCACCCCACCTTTGAAGATGTCCACGTTCTCCTGAACCGCTTCCTGGATTCCACCATAAAACCATGGGTGCAAGAAGCAATGACTGCTCTTGCACAGGAATTTAGGACCACCCAAACGGTTCAACCTGAACATCCCACACCCCAACCCTCACCCGAACCCTTCATCTCACATACCCAACCAATTTCTTCCACCGCCCTCTCTCACCACTCCATCAACCAAATACCCATCCCTTCACCTTCTCGGGGCACCCATGATACAGAACCAGTATTATCCTCACACCCGACCACACCTTCCATCGATCTCCTATCGCTACCCTTCGAAACCTTGGCATCGGATTTGCTGGACCATCTCCTCAACATCCCAGAAGCCAACCTCACCCCCCCACCAGCAAGCCATCCTCGATGCCCTCCTCTCTTCACCTGAAACCAAGAGCAAATGCCATGACAGTCCTCATGGTCGCAAACGTTCCCATGAGGACCCCGACGATTCGGATCCTCATGAGAGGGAGAACAAGCGGTCACGAACACTCGAGCAAACTGCTTTAGCCAGCCACACTCCACAGCCCGTTCAACCTGAAACCTCCACCAACCAACAGCCACCCGTAACCAAACTTTGTAGCCTGGTCGAGCTAGAGGAAACATCCCGAGGCATATCTCCTAAAGATACCAACCGAGGAGGGGATGGAAGTCCTGATGATGCTACTACTGGTACATCTTATAAGTCAGGCCATCAGTTAGAACCTCCTTCGAAGCTGATGACAACGGGAAATCCTAGTGACACTGGTGTCCCATGTAACATGTCTTTGTCATTACAAGATCAACCAGCTACTACCAATATATCATCAGATGAAATGCACGATCAACTTGAGGATATCATCATTCACGACAAATGGCCCAGACAATGGACGGAGATGGATCAAATTATGCAGGATGAAGAACAAGAAGATATGCAAAGGAACTGGCTCTTACGAGAACTCATAAACAAATGTGCAGAGGACATAATCAGGCTCGAGGATGATGAACGAAAGGAAGGGGAAAACTACAAGGAAACTCAGAAAGAACTTGAATCTGTTGTCGGACAAACGGCGGGACGACTTCCCAAGACAGAGAAACCTTGGGAAAATGTACGCATCAAAGCCCCTTTCCAAGAGGAAATCAGAGAGCGTATATGGCGTAGACCAGAGAAAGTCAGACATCTGAATGAACTAAAGCTGCGTGGACTCACCCATCTCAAAGGAAAGCAGGCAGGAGGTCATCTACATATGCTAATGCAACGGTCAACTGGGTCTCAACGAGAGCTGATGGAACAGGATCTGAAATCCAATATTCTCCCAATTCATCAAATCCTAAAGGTCAAGGCTGAGGATTATCATGGAGTGAGATTCTACTCTTACAAACTTCAACACACCGATGGGAGTGAATTCACATGCCAGGATAATGATTTCATCATGCTCAAACCAGACAACATCTATCAAATGTTTATGGCATACAGATACCTCCCAGTGAGACAAAGCAGAACATACAATGAAGGCCTCGCAACAATCAAGAGGTTCATGCTCAGACAAGTCAGAGTTCATTCATCTCACGAGCTACTGATGGCTATCGAGTGCAACATGACAAAGACAAATCTAACACAGCCAAGACTGTATGGTCCAGAGCTCGAAGACTTCCCTGCATACCACATCTTCTTCACATCGCCAGCAGTCACATATCTCAACCACAAGAATGAAAAACACCTGATGATGGTTAGCGAAGTTGAGAAATACTGTGATGGAACACTGAAGATCATCAGAGAACAACTGCTGAAGATGAAGAAACAACTGGAGCAAAAACTTGAGGAGGCATCGTCATACATTCAAAAGGAACATTCAACACTGGAAATCATTCTAAAAGCCATCGACGATCGCCTGGACAAGAGAAACATGCTGAGACAATATGAGCACACGCTAAATATGAGGAAGCACTACTTCAAAGCTCAGAAGCAATAACAAGGGGGCACTTGATCACAAAGGGGGAGATTGTTGAAGATCATTTAATTGTGAATCAAGTTTGTCACCTATCTTGTAATAGATTAGCTTTATTATATACGTGTACTTAATATTTGTACTTATTAGGTTAAAGAATATGGGACCAAGTGTCAGGCCCATATCAGGCTGAAAGCCTTTTCCGCCAACCCTATACCTACGCATATAAAAAGGCGTTTCAGGTTTAGGGTTGCGTTAACTTTCGTACTCGTTCCGAATAGCCTTAGCGCAAATTCTTCTCTGTACGAGTTCACGGTATATCAAGGAAGGTTATCATCGATCATCTTGTGTTCATCTTTTCTGTTAATCTTCTACTTGTTATACTGTTTATCTTTGCTGTAATAGAAAACAGGGACTAACATTATTTTTACTGCATATTGAAGTTTAAAGTAATGCATATTATTGAGTTTGTAGGTTAGTATTTTAAGCATGATTTGTATTTGATCTATATATATATATATGTATGTATGTATGTATGTATGTATGTATGTATGTATGTATGTATGTATGTATGTATGTATGTATGTATGTATGTATGTATGTATGTATGTATGTATGTATGTATGTATGTATGTATGTATGTATGTATGTATGTATGTATGGTGCGGTTCCAGTGAGAACGATGCTTAACGTGAGAACGTGAGAACACTCACATTTAAATCAATGTGATGCACAATGAAGCCATTATGTTGCACATTTTCAATTTGCCCGAATTAAGCTATATTAAATAAACACGGTGGCATTTTGGTAAATATTGTGAAAATGTGAAAATGTGCAATATACAAGCTTCGTTGTGCAACACGTTGGGGTAAATGTGATGTTCTCACGTTCTCACGTTAAGCATTGTTCTCATTTGATCTTTATTATATATATATATATATATAGGGAAGAGATCAAATAAAAAGAGGTTCTCCCGTGCAAAGTGCGAACAATTGCACTTTTTCTTCACCGTGTTGCACTTTTGCGTGATTTTGTTGCACTATTTCGCGATGGCAAAAAACTTAGTTTTAATTACGAAATTGCCACCGCGTTTTTGATCAAATTTAGTTTACTTTTGGCTCATTTTGAGCCATTAGATCTCGAAATGAACGCACAAGATTAATTCTCACTTTGCATGGGAGGACCTCTTTGTATTTGAACCCTCCCCTATGTGTGTGTGTGTGTGTGTGTGTGTGTATATATATATATATATATATATATATATATATATATAGGGAGCGGTTCCGGTAAGAACGGATCTTAGGAGAGAAATGAGAACGAATATGGACCGTTGGATTGAATTATGTGGAACTGAATTGTGCATTTAGTGAAACCGAAATGTGCATCGGATGATATTGAAATGTGCAGAATTAAAATTTAAACTCACATGTGCATTAGATGAAACTGAAATGTGAAGAATAAAAGGTACAAAAATAACATCATATCGTACCCTTTATTATGCACATTTTAGTTTCATCTAGTGCACATTTCAAATTCATCTAATGCACAATTTAGCTTCACATAATGTCACTACATTGTACCATTTGTGTTGCACATTTCAATTTCACGTAATACACATTACAACTTCATCTAATGCACATTGAATTTCACATAAAACAAATCTAACGGTCCAGATTCATTCTCATTTTTCTCATAAGATCATATTCTTATTTGAACCAAAACCTATATATATATATATATACACACACACACATTACATGTGCAAGTTTGGAGTCACATCCCTTCCATAATTATATTTTATGGAATTGTATCTTAAATCGAGATTAAATTGAGGTTATACTATATATGGTACTCATTAAAATATGATCAGGCCATTGTACCTATAATACATTTGATTGTTCTGAGTAATTACTTCATTACTTATTCATATTTAAATTGTTTCTTAAAATTAATAAAAACAGAACGAATTGAATAAACTTGATTGGATTACTCAAGGGAAACAATAAATCATGTGAACCGAATAAACAGAGATGATGAATTATATGTAGGGTCTAAAGTCATTATAATGTAGGATTGGTGTTTTGTCGCACAGTATTCCCCAACAATAATAAGTGTGAGCAAGTTATGTAAATTCATTCGTAACATAATATAGTATGTTGATATGTGAGAATCATTCGTTTCATTATTTGTGTGAGGAGACCTCTATATATTACAATTATACATAACCGTATGGGTTGAACTACCACTATATATTAGGTGGGGGGGATACGTTAGATACTATTTTAGGTTAGCATGCTAGCTTAGATAGGTCTTTTGATTTTTTCTGATGCATTGTACTATGTTATTTTTCGAGATATATATACTTACATTTTATCCAAAAAAAAAAGTAGGAGGAGATTAAATACAAAATAATAAAACAAAATTATCTACCAAAGTCCCCAACTGGAGTCCACTTCTACGGCTGGATAATGCACATGCAATAATAATAATAATAATATAATACATCAACACCCCCTCAAGATGGAGCATGAGGATCAATAATGTCCATCTTGATAAGTAGATAAGAAAACTGAGATGCGCCAAGGGACTTACCGAAAAGATCAGCAAGTTGCTCCGTGGTAGATCGATATAAAGGAGTGATGATACCAGCTTGAATGTGATCACGAATAAAGTGGCAATCGAGCTCAATTTGCTAGGTGCGTTCATGAAAAACCGGATTGGACGCAATGTGAATGGCAGCTTTGTTGTCACAATAAACTGGTATGGGAGATTGATAGACCACTCCCAAAGAATGTAACAAATTCTTTAACCAAATAATCTCACATGTGACAGTAACCATAGAGCGATATTCTGCTTCAGCTGAAGAACGAGGCACAATAACTTGCTTCTTAGTTCGCCATGAGATAGGAGCGCCACCAAGGAGGACCAAATATCCCGTAACTGACCGACGAGTGATGGGACAACTTGCCCAGTCTGAATCACAAAATCCAGTTAGTGAAAGATAAGAAGAGGAACGGAGTAAAATACCCTTACCTGGATGACCTTTAAGGTATCGTAAGACTCGAACGATCGGATCTCAATGAGCCTGACGTGGTTGGTGCATAAAGTGAGAAAGAATATGAACAGAATAAGAGATGTCTGGCCGAGTCAGCATAAGATATATAAGTTTACCGACAAGCCTGTGCAGGGCCGATCCTGAGAAAATGGAGGTACTGGGCAATAACAAAATTTGGACCTTCCTTTCTAACACAAATAGAAATAAAACATAAATAAAAATCATAATAGTAACAAATAATGATAATTTGTGTTAAATTACAAGTTCATAAAGAAAATAATAATAAAAACCAAAGCACTCATTAAGTGAAAAGTATCAATTCACTACTACAAAAGTGACATACCACGTCACACATATAACGTCGGTTCTTAAAGAACTGTCGTTATAAGCAATCTAAGAAATGTTCTACGTCAGTTATTTTAAAAACTGACGTTGTATATTGTTTCCGGAAAAGTACATATTCTTTTAACGGTTGTTTATCCAATAACTGCCTTAATAGATCGGTCCGTGTTTTGTCTTACACGTCGATTTTTTTAAGACCGTCCTGGAAAGCAATTTTAATTTTAGGGCGCTTAGACGCACTGCATATTAAAGCCGCCTCCGCTGACGGGGTCATCTTCTTCTTATCTTTCTTGGCAAAAACTCCTCCAGATCCGTCGACTGCTCATCTGCTTCTTCTCCTCCTTTGCGAAAACCTCCGCCACCGACCGCTTCATCTTCTTCACTTTCTTTGCGAACACCTCTTCTGCCGAAATAGGCAAGGTTACAAGGTATTTTTCTATGCTCAATTTCGAACTGATATCTTCCTCTCATAACTAATTAGCTTCTTATGCTCAGAGTGGACGATTAAGGTCAGAGTTTCCGATATTCACAAGAATTCTTGTACTTGGACGATTGAGGAGGCAGGGTGCGGTATTCACAGGAAGCCATTTACTCTTGCTGCATCGATTCAATGATTTCTTCATCTCAGGTACGTTTTCCATTCTTATTTTTGCGTAATTGAACTTTTTCATTACTTTTTATTGTGTATTTGAAATACCTTTTTCCAGATTCAGGGTTTTATGTTAATTTAAGGGCATATCGAAATACCACCCAAATGTTATATTTTGATTTGTTATGAAAATAAGTTTGGTTTAATTTAGTTCAGTTCACAGATGCTACTTTTTAGTCAGTGTGGAAGAGTATAGCTGGGTAAAGGTCTGTGTCCACATGTTTTACCTCATCTTAATAACCTCGATCTTGAATTTGGATGCTTTTTGAATTCATGTTTGATTGGCTAAAAATATGATTTGCTCAAGTTTCTTATATAATGAAATTAGAGCCCTCCCATAGGAAGAATATTTGCTAATTTTAATTTTATGGTTATAAAATCCATTTCATAGGAAGATTATGTGCAAATTTTTACATATTAATCTAAACAAATTTGATTTGGAATTGAAGTAAATCTCATTTGGGATTTAGGATTCCAAGTTTTGTGTGTGTGTACTTACTTATTTTTAGGTATATTTGAAGGACAAAATGAGAGAGCATGTGTTTATATTGCAGGTCCTGCCCCAAAGTGTGTTTAAATTTCAGTGCCCCTAAATAATTGGCAGTTGATTAATTCATCCATAATGAGAAGTTGAAGAATGTATTTTCTAGCAATTTGTGGTCAAAGGGAATGATAAAGCTTTTGATGATTTTTTCCAACTCTCAAGCTTAATTTATGTGGTAAAATTTCATTCGGTCTCACTTTTTATATAATGTTAGTTGTCACTCAAATGTTTTATGCTCTTAGTGTACTGTTTTTTTGGAAAGAGACTGTTTTATGCTGTTAGGACTCTAATTTGAAATGGCAGATTCTCTGTATATTGCTCAATCTACATATAGATGAATCAAAACATTAGAGTTTCGTGTTATAGGGTCCATATAGTCTTGTTTATTAATAAGCTGGGGTCAGATAGTTGACCGACTGCACCATTGTTTTAAAATCTTTTTTCACTGTTCATTCATGATTAGTGCTCTAAAAATTGTTAATTGCTCTCTACAGTATTCCTTCGTTCTATCCATATAGCATTAATTGACCATTTTTACCATTATGCTTCCACATTCATAAGCCCTGCATGCTGCTTATTATTTTAAACAACAAGGATACTCTAGTGATATTATATTTATCTCAATTTTTGTTTTCTTTTGTTTTATTTGTATATGTGGGAACATCTAAATGACAAAAATAAGAAAAGAGCAATCAACATAAACATATTATGACATAAAAGTATAGCAGCTTTTCACCAACTTTTTAAAAAAAATAGGCCTAATGTCAATAAGTTATACATCAATTTAACATCGTATTAGGTAGGTGCAAATAACATTTTCGGTTGGATAGTTGGGTTCTTGGATCTTTATCTGAAGTTATTTCTATGAATAGCCTATTTTGGACATTGTTCTATTTTTCGAACATTGTCCTGTTTGGGCACTCGTTTTTGTTACTCTTCTAGATGTCAGTGTAGAGCTAGTCTTCTATTTTCTAGTGTTTGAATTTTTCACTCATCTTTTTTTCTCTTTTCTATACTTATTTACATGTTTTTTTTAAGACCTGATTCTTCTTTAATTTAGAGAGGATTCTTATGTTTTTAGCCGCTCTTCTATGCTTCATGTTTTTATTTACTTATCGACTCTAGCTGCCCTTACATCCAACCCTTGTCCTAGATGGAAGGTAAATTTTTATGTCAAATTCATAATCAAATTATATCACTTTTTGTATCATTGCATTTAAAGTTAGTAGTTTAATGATTTTCTATTTATCTGTTTTAATGGTATCAAACCCACACTGCAAGAATGAGATGAGTGCTGCAAATATAATTTTGATAAATTTGTGCAGAATAACACCTGATTTCTGTGGGTTTATCAACTCTATCATTATAGCAGATAAATAGAAACTCTAAATCTGAGTTGGGAAAGCATGCGATTTCCTCAATGTGAATGAACTTTATAACAACATTCTAGTTGGGGGGGGGGGGGGGGGGGGGGGTAAAATATAACTGTTGATTTCATGTTCTGGTTTACCTTGCGGCTAAAGTTTAGCATTTTATGGGTTTGTAATTCATTTGTCGCTATTGTTGTAAATCCTTTAATAGATAGTAGCTTGTTCTAAATCCCTTAAACAAATTTTGTTTGTTTCTTAGTTGCAGGAAACAGAGTGGCCCTGAACCATTTAGGCCTCATAATACATTTTAACTTTATAGCAAGTTAAACTATGCAATTCACTAACTAGTAAGTTAGGAACTAGCAGTGTACTAAAGAGGATATGATAGTGATGTGTTATTGTTATGATAGCTTCTTTTGTTCCGATTGATTAATGTTTTGATTTGGCCTAACTTGTTGCCTCGGTTCATTTATTGGATATAAATACAGGTTTTGACATCAAAGATGTTGGTGAAGGTGGCCAGCCTTTCATCTAGTGATGCAAACCCCTACTTATAGGTAGTTCTAAGAATCTACAATGGAGCAAACAATAAATCTGTATCACCTTTTGCTAAATTGGTATAATTTGAAGATTTGTTTCGAGAGAACAATTGGTAATATATCATGCAGTAATATTCAGTTTCTAGTTTTTTGATTTGATTTATATGTTTTCTTTGGTATGCTTATCCTATCTTGTGTAGTCGTGCTCGTATAAGGCTTCTTTTTATTGCTTTTGCCAATAGTTTGATTGCCCTACTTCACATAGGCTTCCAACATCAAGCCTTTCATGTGCATCTTGCATTTCCTATTGTTTCTCTTTGGTCTAGGAATTATACCTCACTTAGAATTTTTTAGTCAGTCTCACTGTTTGCTACCTACTATGGCAGTTGTGGAAAGGTGGATTTAGCTGTTACGATAGCCTACCATTAAGCTTTTGATATGGTATATAACTTTGATATGTTTGCTTATGCCAATGCCCTAAATTTTGCTTCTTCTTGCAGCACTCGTAGTCTCTCAAAAGCTTTTGGATCCACCTTTTTGAAATGGTTATAAGACTACAAAAGTGTTTCTGAATGCTCTCTATTGGTACATAAATCATCTTCCTTCTTACATTTCTTGGCTTCTTAGAAGCACATCGATACATTCATGGTGTGCCAATGGTTTCTTTACGCTACTCTACATCATGCTCCCTTTCCGTCATGAACACTGAAATTGCACTTCCATCAAAGAAACTGTTAATTAGGAGTGGATGTGTTCTCTTTGTTCTTGTGTTAGGTCCTTGTAAGACTTGAATTGAGAACTGATTCTTGATTCATTTGCAGTGTCAATTAATATGAGGTTGATTGATTGGTTTCAATATTGTTTTAAATCCCTTACTCTATAGTAGCTTGTTTGGTTAATTTCTTTTGCAGAAAAAGTTAACGTCCTGTTAATACTTTCAGGTAAATAAAGTTCCTCTCTTTGCAAAGAGTTTGTCATTCTCATTCTTGGGAAGGAAAGAAGTTTGTATATGAAGATTATTTTCACGTGTCTTAGTTTCAAGGATTTAGGTCATTCAACGAAGCTCTAGTAGCTTTGTATTTCACTCGATGATATGTATTTAATGAACAATCTGTAATGAAGTTTTAGTATTAGTGATTGATATGCACTTATCTATCCTATTCCACAGTTACTTTAAATCCGGTTTTCTGGTTTCATCGGAAAACCAACACAGTTTTTTTTGTTCTGGTGAAGGCTTTTAACGACGGTTATCAAGACAAACCGTCGTAGTATTGTCTCATAAAAACATATATCACGTCGCTTATCAACTAAAAACCGTCGTGGTTGAGTTTTCTAGAAACTTATTTCACGACGGTTATTTAACAAAACCGTCGTAAAAAGTCATATTTAACGTCGGTTTTAAAACCGACGTAAAATGTGTCCACTTTTAACGTCTCCTCCTTAGACGTCTCTTATAAAACCGACGTGAAATGTGCAAAATAACCGACGTGAAATGTCTCTTTTGTAGTAGTGATTTATTGAAATCCTCCAATAACCTGTACTTTTTTCTTGAAACTAGTGGCTGAATAGAATTAGTAATATCTCTGTGAAAAAGAACAAACCCTTAGTACAAAACACAACCCAAACCCACAAGAAGATAATTTGTGTGAATAAGGCCTCCTTTCAAGATAAGATGATTTAATCAACAGAACATGAAAAAAGAGCCTTACATAGATCATCATCTACAATAGACATTACTAGCAGCAGATTGAAACAAAGTAATCTGGCAGTATCCTCTGTTCAAACTAATGAGCAGTACCTGGACACCATAAAATGGAATGCATAATATTGTAACAAGATTGCTCCTCCAAGATTTTGTAGAATTAACACAGAGCTAATCCCCCCTATCTGCTCGTGGAATCCAAACCCTTACATTCCATATGGTTTTAGTGTCACTTTGATTTAAGTGAAAAGTTGGTTTATTTTTTGTTTAAGGACTATAACTAACAACTTAACAAGTATAAACATATTTATACCAATTTATTAAATATAAATAGTTTAATTAATTCATCAATTAATTACATTAAATTATACATAACAACCTAATTTTTAAATTTAATTATTTCATCAATTCATCAGGTTAGTAAGCTGACACCCTAAATCCCTATTCCCCATTGGTCCTAAGAAATGATTAAAATCACATATTCACATAAAGTCATAAATTACATAAAAAGTTAATAATGAAAACATTAATAAATTATTAATTTATTTCTTATCAGTTACGGAGGAGTGGAGGAATTACCAGGAGTGGAGTAGTGGAATCTTCGATTTGCTGATGGGAAGAAGAAAACGAGTGAAGAACCGCAGTCCCCAGCCGCAGGTCTCGCGCAATTGCTTGTCTTACTCAGTCGCTGGCTATGTGGCTGCGCCCTTCGGCCTTTCGCACTTCGTCCCCAGAATCAAATCGCAGTTGTCCTGTTCACCCCTGCCCCCCTCCCCTTGGCTTCACGCCTTCAGTCCTTCACTCCGTCTCTAGCTCCTTTTAATTTTGCTATTGGGGCAAGTGGCTAAGTAATACGGAGAAGTAGAGTAGTAGTAATACTACTACTAATTTTTTTTGGCCCTCCAACTTTTTGGGCCCTGTGCGATTGGGCTGCCTACACTCCCTCTAGGCCGGCCCTGAGCCTGCGATACCGTTCCGGATCAGAAAATAGTGGGCCAGAATCAGATTGTAAACAATGATTTTGAATCATAGGAAAACCAACTGGCTTGGCCCCAGTCAGTCCAGTTTTAGCCAGGATATCCAAAACATATTTGCGCTGGCATAAGAAAATTCCTGTAGAATTGCGTGCCACTTCCAGTCCCAAAAAATATTTTAATCGGCCCATATCTTTAATAGGAAAAGAAGATGCCAAGTAATGCTTGAAGCCAACAATCATGTCATGATTATTACCCGTGATAAGCACATCATCAACATACACCAAAACACATAATATACTATTGCCACGTCGAAGAGTAAACAAGGAGTAATCGACATGAGATTGTTGAAAACCATATTGTTTTAAAGAACCTGTCAATTTGGAAAACCAACATCTGGGAGCTTGACGCAATCCATATAGTGATCGTAAAAGACGACAAACCTGATCGGATGTAGATGCAGAATATCCCGGGGGCAAATGCATGTATACTTCCTCGCGAAGATCACCGTGCAAAAAAGCGTTATCGACATCCATTTGATGGGGCTCCCAGTGGCGAGATGCCGCCACCACTAACGGAGTACGCACGGTTACCATTTTAGCAACTGGAGCGAACGTCTCAGAATAATCAATTCCCTGCACCTGTCTATTGCCACAAACAACCAATCTCGCCTTATAACGATCTATTGTCCCATCAGATTTATATTTTATTTTATAAACCCATTTACAATAGATCGCCTTCTTACCGGGTGGCAATGGAGTAAGCGCCCACGTGCCAGTGCGTTCTAGTGCAGATATTTCGCGCTGCATAGCCTCTCTCCCACGAGGATCACATACAGCTTCTCGAAATGAACCTGGTTCCTTTGTAGCCGATATGACTGCAAGAAAGGCACAATGCTCGACCAAAAAGTGAGAATATTGTACATAATGAGATAAGGGATAAGGATTACCCGAGTTTACCAAAGAAGAGGAGCCAACGTCCGGGGGAGATGTTATTTTCACTGTATTGAGCTGAATCTCATAGTCCTGATGCCAAGCTGGAGGCCGTCGTACACGTTTCTGGGGCAGTGAAGTTATTTCTTGACCCGCAAGAGATGGGATGTTCAATCATGCATGCCACCTCATCAGTAGTGGCTCCATGTACAATGTCCATACTTCCTCCAGAATCTTGAGATCGGTCAATGCTCTCACATGTGGGTTGACTGTGTTCCAATGAGGATGGATTGGCAGCATCATGTAACTCTCCATGATCAACACGTGTGCTCTCATGTGGAGTATCCATATCATTAGGAGCCTGCCGTATAACCAAATTTTCCAGTAAAGGAGATGGCAACCGATTGATAAGGTAACCTGCCGTTAATACACACTCCCCCGAGAATTCAATGGGTAAATGTGCATGAAATCGAAGTGTTTTAGCCATATCCAAAATATGCCTATGTTTCCGTTCAACCCTCCCGTTTTGTTGAGGTGTATACACACAAGTGGTTTGAAAAATAATTCCATTATTCAAAAAGTAGCCTCTCAATTTTTGAAATTCCAAACCATTATCAGCTCTAACAACTTTCACTTGTTTATTAAACTGTCTGGTTGTCATAGCAATGAAATGTTTAAGAACGTTGAAAACTTCCCCCTTCTCACAAAGCAAATGTATCCAGACAGTGCGAGAAAAATCGTCAACTATGGTTAAAAAATAACGTGCTCCACTGGTGTCGGGTGTTCTATATGGACCCCATATATCACAGTGAATCAATTCAAATGGTTCAATTAATCTAGCAGTAATAATGCCAAATACATCACGAGTTTGTTTTCCACGCATGCATGCATCACTACACGTTTTATTCGAATAAAAAATAAATGGAGATTTATTCAAGCCACTAACTAGACGTAACACTATTTTGGAAGGATGACCCAGCCTTGAATGCCACAGATCACCTGAACGATCACCCTTGATGGAATGAGCTCGCAGCTTGTCAAGGAAGTGAAAATAGTATACTCCCCCGCACCATTTATCCACTCCAATCGGCATCCTCGTAGGTAGGTCCTGTATCACACATATATCATTATTAAAATAAACATCACATTTCAAATCATCGATTAACCGCGCTACCGAAATGAGATTACACTTCAAACCCGGCACCAATAAAACATTTTTAATTGATACCCTAGGGCTCAATCGTACTTGTCTCACACATGTTGCATGGTTAATATTTCCATCGGGTAGAGTTACGGGAATAGGTGCCAACTTCTCAACCTGGGTCAAGACTTGTGTATTTCCCGTCATGTGGTATGACGCACCGGAGTCTAGGAGCCATTCACAATCAGTGATATTCACACTTGTGAATTTATCTTGATCAGTTGACGGTCCCTTACAGTTTTCAACAAGTTTCAGAAAGCTCTTCCACTTGTCTTTGGTCAAGCCTCGTGCCATGTTCGACATCTCCTTCGTGTTGTTATGGCCAGTCGTATTCATCATCTCGGTAGTTATCAGTGCAACTTGTACTGTGATTAACGTATAGAGGATCTCAGGATCGTTAAATCACTGATACCATGTAATTTCATTCGTAACGTAATAGAGTACGTTGATATGTGAGAATCATTCATTTCATTATTTGTGTGAGGAGACCTCTATATATTACAATTATACATAACCGTATGGGTTGAACTACCACTATAGATCCTATAAAGTAGGAGGAGATTAAATACAAAATAATAAAACAAAATTATCTACAAAAGTCCCCAACTGGAGTCCACTTCTACGGCTGGATAATGCACATGCAATAATAATAATATAATAATACATCAACAAGTTATATGTAGCTTTTAGTACATATATGTGCTTGATGTAATTAAATGATGTTTTTTACTTAACACATGCTCTATTTTTGTATAATTTTCATTATAAGCTGTAAATGCGCATGATTCATGTGTAAGAAATTTAATATAAATAGTTTCTATTAGGTGTAAATATGATACATTACAATTTAAATTATATTATGAATAAATATGATATTTATTGATACGAAAGCTAAATGTTTAGTACAAATGACTTTACACGTACTACATAATGTAAGTCATGTTATTCAAAATGTAAATTGTGTGTCGTCAATTCAACATGTAAGTCTTATTACACAAAATGTAAAGTGTGTGTAAAAAATGTAAGCGTAGTGTATTTTTTTATAAAACTTACAATGAACTTTGTGGATTTCCAAATTGAATCACACGAACTACAAAAAATAAGCAGGGATGGAAGAAAAGTTGCAGACTTTAAAAAACAAATACAAATCTTAATTTTGTTTTAAATTAACAAAAGTTAATTAGCTGTGAATTGATAGAGAAAAAAACTAGATTTATTTGTGATTTAATTTGAAGGTGAAGAAGATCAAGGCCGCGGTCGGATTTATAATATTTTGATGAAGAATATGAATAAGAAGAAAAGAAGAAGAAGATGACAATTGAAGAAGATCGCAGTGAAGAAGAAGATCACAAGTTTCTAGACAAAAAATAGTCTGCTACAGGGATGTGATTTTTTTTCAATACAATATTATTTTTAATAAGCAAATTGAGAAAGTAATGTGATTAGTATATCATGCCCATGATATCACAATCTCACGGTATAATTTGCGGTAATGTCACGAGAAAATACTTAATTATGGTGACTTGTATATGTATATAAACTTTGAAATACAATAAAGAAAAGAGTAAAAAATTGATTACATTCATATATCGTAGGATTCCTATATAAAAAATAGGTGTTTTCATGAATATTACTCCGTAATAAATTATATTCAAAAAATAAAAATGTGAGTTGTTTTTAAATTTTCCAAAAAAGTGACATATTTAGTGACTAATTTTCAGTGACTCACCATCTATCAATGACTTGTGACTCTAAAATACAATATAATGACTCTTTCCAATTACTCAAACACAGTGACTAGTTATATTTTGGTCTAAAAACATAACTAATCATATTTTTGTCTGATATAACTCTATTAGTAATATACATGTCTTTTTTACGTTCTTTTGCTAGATTAGAATAACAATAAGAACATTAATTTCAACCATTACATATGTGATGTATTATTAAATCTAGGTATCCTTTGATCCTTTAAAAAACTTAGGTATAGATCAACAAAGTAGTACCGAGTGTAACATAAAAGCCTTGAGATTACAACAATAATTGAACCCCTTCACAATCAATATATGAATGTGTATTTGATTGGGGTGGAATGACATATGCTTTTTAGATGAGCGTCATGTGTCTTTCCCTCCCCACATAAGATACCATATAATCCCTTCTTCTCACACAACATGGCACACTTCAATTCAATTTGAATGTAGAATTAAAAGATAAAAATTGTGTGTTTGAAATTTTGTAGAGGAGGGAGAAGAAAGGATAATCACAAATTCACTACTTTAAAAGGAAAGTGACAAAGTTTTTGAGTCAAATAAAAATAAAAAAAATTGGTAAAATTTAATGGGACAAATGGAGTAATAGGTTCGTCTCTTCCAACATGAAATGAAATGGAGTGGTGCTAGCAGGGTCGTACCTTAAGGCTGGAGAGGTTTGAGTCTCAGTGCTCCAAAATTTGTAAATATTAGGGGTCCAAAATTTTGTATATATCATTAAAATACATATGTATTTTCTAGTTATTTATTATTTTCCCCCTTGGGTGTTTGACTTCTATCTCTAGATTTCTAGGCTCCAGATTTTATAGTTAATTCTATCTGTCTATGCTTGTTTGTATTTCCAGAAATTTTCTAACTTTATATTGATTTGCTAAATGATAATGTGATGTATAATTAATTCATCATGTGTGAATGCCAAATAGGCTAATTTGTAAATTTTTAAATACTAGTTGATTCTTGCTTGTTTTTATTTATTTAGTGTTATCAATATTGCAATTATGGAGTTCTCAGTTCACAATTAATTAAATGATTTGTATTTTATAGAGAAAATTACTAATATATAATGTTAAAGATTCCACTAAATTATGTATTCATTTATTTTTTAGTATCATGCCTCTCAAATCTTTGTTTTGATTTCAAAAGAGGAAAAGAAAATCACGTATTGAATCATTAACTCAAAGTCAGACCAAAAACATTAATGAGTACGTAGCACTTGATTCCGAATAAAAGAGTCACTTCGTAGAGCACATCTTCAAGCATGTCTCAGAAAAGGTTGAATGAACTAGCTAGCTATGATATCTACTGCCACATAATTCATTAATAACATAGATTATGCAAACTTTATTAAAACATTTGCATCTACAAATGTTCGACGAGTTGTACTTGATTAATTTTTTAATACATCCAATGGCATCTGTTATGATGTAAGACTTCAATTTTAGAATTGCATTTTTACGGTATTTAGTCATTGAATTTTAGTGAACCTATATGACAAGAAAACACTAGGTATAAGATGATAAGACCCATTTATGAAGCTCGACTCAAGGTTGAGTTTAGGTACAATCGATAGGGTCGTTGGACGACATGAGTGTTTATATTAAAAGGTTCATCCCTTCCAATTGGATCCTTTAATGTTGATGTCACATAAATATGAGAGAATGACAATCCTTCGTGTCATCATGCTCCATAATAAGCATGTTGAATTGATATACTTACTAATATTGGTTATATAACGTGCATGTCACATAATAAGTACCTTAATTATGTCAATATTAATTACATCAGCGAAGTATATTATTTGAAATTTGAAGTGGTTATAAAGGGATGAGATTGTTATTAGTCAATAACTCAACTATATACTCCCTCCGTCTCGGTCATTTCTTCCAATTTTGACTGGTATCGTAAATTTAGGTAGTGGGAAATAAATTTAGGTTATAAAAGACTACACGGTACATAATAAATTTTGTGTTGTACAGATAAAATAACCTAATGCTTCATATTGTTATCTTTAAAAGTAAAATAGTAGGATATGATGGGGAGAAAATTTTAAAAGTAAAAAAAAGGTAAAAGCTAGAATAACATAATTTATTTGTGTACCTGCCAAATTGTACACACCACATGTAGATGCCCGTTTTTATCTATGTAGAGACATTTCTTTTCCTTTTTTTAAAGTGAATGACGTTTTTCCTTAAATATTACTGAAATATAGTTAGCGGAGGAAAATGTTATTACAACTGCTATGCATAGTCACTATTACCGTACATGGTACAGGTAAACATAATCATAACCACTAAAGTCACTAGAGTAATAAGTTTAATAACTAAATCATATTTTTGTCCAGTACCTTTATTCCATTCATATATTAGTTATCAAAGTTATTAAGTGAATTGTCTATTTACAATTTGACATGTACAAAAAGATGAAAGAATAAACATATATCTTGAATAAATGAATGGACTCACCTAAAAGAAAAATGAAAAGCGAGCGAATGAATTACGTTAGTATTTTCAAAGTTTTTGGTTAAGCGCATTTATTAAGTCGTGTCTTTAAATAATGGGTGTTGAAATTTGAATAAAATGAAGGTAGATTCTACGGTACTCGTAAGGTACTATACCTTCGTCCACATAGACCAATCGGAATGTTGCAGTTGAATTATTTATATCTAAATTAAAAATGACATAATCATTTGGAACAATCAAGTGAATGGTAAGTACGATACCCCATTTTTTAAATGGGTATCGGAGTTCTCACCTAAAATGAATGATAATCACAACGGTACGAGAAGGAAAAGTTAACTACTTTATGACTTGCACAAAAGTAAAAATTTTACGGGTGAGTTAATTGTAAAGGGTTAAGAGTATATTCCATAAAATCAGGGGTTAACATTTCGGATTTCAGTTAAGATTTTTCCGTTTTTGCACAATTTTCATTAAGGATGGCCAAAAATACCCAATCAACATGGTAACAATAGGACCGGTATGGTACCGAATCGAAAAATGTGGTTCAAAACGATTTTCAATTTTTTTTTGTCTCGTACCGGATCGGTTCCAAACCATGTCATTACCGATTCTCATAGTATGAGAACCGATATTGGATTGAACCGGACCGAATTATGATTTATATAATTAATAATTTATAATTATTGTACATGTATACTATTACTCGGATTACTCCTTTGCACTTTATATACATTTATAATTATAGTTCGTTGCATGCTGCCTCCAGGGGAAGAATACCACAACTCTCCAAGCACTATGAAGATCTTTCGGGAAGATATTCATAGTGCTTGGAGAATTGTGGTCGTGAACGTTTTGTGATGTATGCTTTGTATTATTATAGTTTATATGAAATTTATTAATTATGAAAATTGATAAATTGTGTTGATTTTTGGAGAATGACTAAACTTTATTTTATCGAAATAATGACATTGTTTGTTATTGGTATGTCATGGTACCGTCTTGTTTGGAAATGAAACCTACCGAGCAGGTTAAGGTATACGAATTTTCAATAGTCACGGTCCGAGTATGGGCTCAGTAAAATATTGGACCGGACCGGACCGTGCCCACCCCTAATTTTCAATTAAGTTCTTATCGATTTTTAATTCAAATTGATTAACTTTGGAACAATGTGTTTTAAAAGATTTTTCTAAAATAAAATACAATATACTTTCTAGATAAAGTGTACAAGATCATCATTGTTTTCTTAATAAAAAGTTGGCCGATAACTCTTATCAATCTCAATATGTTTAACACCCATACAAATATCAATTGGTTTAGTGGTGGAAAAATTAAAACATTGATAAAAGATCAAAACATTATTGTTCCAACTCCATTTACAATGCATTAATTAAAAGTTATAGTTAACCATATATTCACAAATGTTTCTGATTTCACTCCGAACTCGTGTAGAATTTGATGCGATCATGTATTGCTCTATTTTGTTACGTAGAAATCGTTTAATATCTCGTTGGAATGATCTTACCAAATTCTAAAATTTGTCTTCAGGCGCTGGTTTCAAAATATCAAGGGATGGTTACACCTTAAGGCACCTTTACTTACACCCCATCCCCGCGCCCCCCCCCCAATCCTGACCGGATAGAGAGTGAAGCTCTATCCCCGGTACTTACAGAGACTCTATGTATTTTTAGCATAGTAACTATTCATGGCAGTCGACGGGATTCGAACTCAGGATCTAACCCTTTTATACTCACTCCGGCTACGCCCCAATTATATCTCCCCAATTATAAGTTTGGTGGATCCTTGCCTTCCTCTCTCTTTTTATGTGGCATTACTCGCCAGACCCATCACCATCTCGCACTACCACGCTACTACTGAGTGCGCTGAGTGAGCTTTTTGAGTTTGTCGTCGCCCGCTCTATCTCTATCTCTGCTAAGCTTCATAGCTCTCTTCTGCTACTCCGCACTGTCGACCTATCGCTATCAGCAATAATATACATCCACCTATATTTCTCTCCTGAGTTTGCAGTTGTCTCGACAATCTCCACCGGCTCGCTTGCCTGGTATCTCGAAGAAAAACCAAAACCCAGGTCAGTATTTTGGATTTTCCGCCATGAGTGTGTTCCAGATTTATTTCAATCTTGACAAACAAATGTCAGCCGTGTTTCTCTTGAATAGTAATATAATATGGTCACGTATGTTATTTAGACGGTGAGGGGTTGTGTGGAATAAGATGAGATAAGCGAAACAGTTGGGAAATTTCGAGTCTATGTATTTCAGTTTTCTCTGCTTCTTGATTTTAGTTTTTGATGATAATGATAAAACCCTGTTTTTGTTTTTTCCCTCCCGTGTAACGTGTCTGCAGAAGAATCAATTCTCTATCTGCTACTTGTCACTGTTTCGGCACCGCGGACAGAAATATCCATCGCCAGATGGTGGAGTGCCCATTACACGAACTGATCTCCATTGCTGCTCACCGTTTTTATATATCATCAGTGACGCGTATTCTCTTTGATTCTCACCGCTTGCTTCTGTTAGAATGGGTGTTGGCGTGACCTTGTTCGCTGCTCAAATCTCCAACCAGGCACCGCCTTTCCTATCAAAACTCCTCACACGCCTTCACGAACTGCCTGTGCTCGAGCTAGCGTCGATTTGCATTCACCTGACGTTGTTCCTTGTGTTCATCTCAGTGGTATCTGCCAAACAGATACGCTTGTGCTATGGCCGGATTAGGCCTGGTAAGGAGAGTTCAAATGCAGGTGCCGAACCAGTTCAGGTTTGTAGAAGAGTTGATGTTCAACTCCAGAGGGTTGAGATCAATAAAAGCTACAAATTTTCTCTCTTTTGTTGCTTCTATGTGTTGCTGCTGTGCATAGTTGTGTTGGGATATGACGGGGTGGGTTTGATAAGGGAGGCAGCACAATTGGAGAATGTTGTCAATTGGACGGTTATTCTTTTGCCTGCAACTCATAGTTTAGCTTGGTTTGTGTTGAGCTTCTCAGCAATCTACTGCAAATTCAGGGCAGCCGAGAAGTTCAACATGCTTATGAGGGTATGGTGGAGTCTATCTTTTTTCATCTCTTTGTGTACTTTGTATGTTGATGGTAAAGGTGTTGTATCAGAAGGGTCAGCGCACTTGAGCTCTCACGTGTTGGCAAATTTTGCTTCTACCCCTGCCCTTGCATTCCTGTGTTTTGTTGCAATTAGAGGTGACAGCGGTGTAAAAGTATACAGGAACCCAGATGCTGAAGAGCCATTATTGGTAGGCCAAGAAGAGCCAGAGTGTCTCAAAGTCACTCCTTACAGTTACGCTGGGTTCTTCAGTTTGGCCACTCTTTCCTGGTTAAACCCTCTCCTTTCCACTGGTGCAAAGAGACCACTTGATCTGAAAGACATCCCACTCCTTGCACAAAAAGACCGTTCCAAGACTAACTATAAATTCCTGAATTATAATTGGGAGAAGTTGAAGGCTGAAAGCCCTTCTAGACAACCTTCTTTAGCTTGGGCTATACTGAAATCGTTCTGGAGGGAGGCTGCTCTCAACGCAATTTTCGCTGCTATGAACACACTGGTTTCGTATGTGGGTCCATACTTGATTAGCTACTTTGTAGACTACTTAGCCGGAGTTGAAGCATTTCCCTATGAAGGATACATACTGACCGGAATCTTCTTTGTAGCAAAGTTGGTAGAGACCTTCACAAGCCGGCAATGGTATCTTGGGGTTGACATTTTGGGTATGCATGTTAGATCTGCTCTAACTGCAATGGTATATCGCAAAGGACTCAAGCTCTCAAGCTCTGCTAGGCAAAGCCACTCCACAGGGGAGATAGTTAATTACATGGCTGTTGATGTTCAGAGAGTAGGTGACTATTCTTGGTACCTTCATGATATATGGATGCTTCCTCTTCAAATTATCCTCGCACTTGCGATTCTATACAAGAATGTTGGAATTGCATCTGTTGCAACATTAATTGCCACTGTTGTATCTATTGTTGCAACAATCCCGTTAGCCCGCATTCAGGAGGACTATCAAGACAATTTAATGGGTGCTAAAGATGATAGAATGAGAAAGACTTCTGAATGCCTTAAGAACATGCGGATTCTCAAACTGCAAGCATGGGAAGATAGATACCGTCTCATATTGGAGGAAATGCGCAGTGTGGAATACAAGTATCTGCGCCTGGCTCTTTATACACAATCATTGGTTACTTTTATTTTTTGGAGTTCTCCTATATTTGTTTCTGCTGTCACTTTTGGGACATGCATAATGTTGGGGGGTAAGCTTACAGCAGGAAGTGTTCTTTCTGCCTTGGCCACTTTCAGAATCCTTCAGGAACCACTCCGAAATTTCCCTGACCTGGTTTCAATGATGGCTCAGACAAAAGTGTCCCTCGACCGGATAACTGGATTTCTGGTGGAGGAAGAGTTGCAGGAAGACGCAACTATTGTGCTTCCTCGTGGCACCAGTAATGTGGCAATAGAAATTAAAGACTGTGACTTTTGCTGGGATGCAACTTCAATGAAGCCAACATTGTCTGGCATACAATTAAGAGTTGATCGAGGAATGCGAGTAGCTGTCTGTGGTGTGGTGGGTTCTGGCAAGTCAAGCTTCCTTTCTTCCATCCTTGGTCAAATCCCTAAACTCACTGGTGAAGTAGGTATTTTGATTCATTATGGCATCACTTTAGTACTTCTTCGCTTTATGATATTTTTGGGACAAGGAATTTTTTAACTTTTTAATGTTTTATTATTAGGTTCGGGTTTGTGGTGCTGCAGCTTATGTCTCTCAGTCAGCATGGATACAATCTGGAACCATAGAAGATAACATTCTGTTTGGCAGCCCTGTGGATAAATTGAAGTACAAGAGTGTGATCCATGCTTGTTCTCTGGAAAGGGACTTGGAGCTTTTTTCACATGGTGACCAGACTATCATTGGTGATAGAGGCATAAACCTTAGTGGTGGTCAAAAGCAAAGGGTGCAGCTAGCCCGGGCACTCTATCAGGATGCAGATATATATTTGCTTGATGATCCCTTTAGTGCTGTTGATGCACACACTGGATCTGAATTGTTCAAGGTTCAATATATTTTTTCTTAATTGTACTTCCCATTCAGGGGAAAGATATGGACTTATACGTGACATTGTTCAATTGCAGGAGTACATAATGACAGCTCTAGCTACAAAAACTGTGGTTTTTGTGACTCATCAGGTTGAATTTTTGCCTGCAGCTGATTTAATACTGGTATGTAAGATTCTCTACTTGTACTTGCTATTATAAGATAAATTTTGTAAGGTGGGAATATCTTGTTTGGAGATCAGAAAGTTGAGGTTCCCTGTCCATCAATTAATGTTCTTTAGCAAATTTACAGCATACCTTTGATTTTGTTGTTGCTATGATTATATTTTTTTTCATTGGCATATTATACTGCCATCCAAAAGCAAGGGTGAAATGTGTCCTCGTTTTAAGCTTTTGATGTCGCAGTTCTAGTGTGGGAGTGCTCTTATACATCTTAGTCTTTCCTTAATTGGAGTGCTGGATGCCAATGTTTAGATTTTAGAGGGAATATGATACTTCTTCCATTCTTTATTAATCGATACCCTGACTTTTGAGCTATTCATACCCCTTGCAATGACTACGTTTTTCTACTAACATATATAACTAAATCAATTAGATAAACTATTATAAAAATTTTCTTAATGTAAACTACCAAAATATTAACTTTTTACAATACTAATACATCTTAAATATAATCATGACCAAAGTCGTGCATTGGCAAGTCAAACTATTGCAACTAAAAGAATGCAACTAGTATGATTTTGGCGAATCTTTTTATGTATAAGAGCATAAATAATTGGAAAGTTTTAGATAGATACGAATAGTTAGCCTATGGAGTGAGAACATATTCCCCTGAATGATAAGTGTTCCTAAGAGACATTAGGAAAAGCCAGTAGCTAGTGACCAGTGAGGCACCTATTTGAATTTTTACATTTCTGCAGGGACTTTTTAAGACAAAGTGACATGTTTTTGTCTGACTAATTTATTTTACTGATGTGTATCAAAGGAAAGGTGCTGAAGCTACGAGTTTAGAAAATGGTAGAATTATAAGTGCATCTACCATAGAGTATTAGGTGACTGTAATGACCATAGAGATTCAAACATACATCTTAAACAACGACTCACCCTCCTTCCCTTTATCAAAGAAACAGGAAGGGTTTTAAGGGAAACATATTAAATGCGTATTCTATCCATGATATGTTTTGTTTTGTGCTAATGTATGTGAAATTCCATCATTTCCAATGGAGCTAAAGACTCACCATTTTTTGGCTTGGGAGTATGATGGAATTAAGAAAAATGGCTCACTAAATTGTCTAAGCCTCTTTGTTATGAAGCAGCAGTTAGCCCATGCAATTTTCGACGTGATTTTCATCACGGGTTATCCAGAAACAGTCTCTTTGCGCTTTACTACAGGGGTAAGGCTGCGTATATCCGGCCCCCTTACCCCACTGTAGGTGGGAGCCTTTGCGGCACTGGGGTAATGTTGTTGTTTTGGTTACTTGTTATCCTCATGTATGCGAAGTATATTTGATTCTAGTAAACGTGGAAGATATTCCAACCAGAACTTGTCAAATTTTGCATGTGGAATATTTCCTTTCATTTGGGGTGGTATCAGGGCTACATTGTTGATATCCATTATTAGTTCATGTTGCTCAAATTTCTGTTAAACGATGTTAAACCAATGCTACCCCATGATTTTCATTCCAGCACAACAAGAAATGGTATAATGAAAGTGTAGTAATCATAGCGTATTCTCATTTTGACTTGCATTCACTCTCTCGTATAGGTTCTTAGGGAAGGCTGTATCATTCAGTGTGGGAAATATGATGAACTTCTTGAAGCAGGAACGGATTTCAGAAGTCTGGTTTCAGCACATAATGAAGCAATTGAAGCTATGGATTTATCTTACCATGATTGCGAAGAACCGGACGAACATCACCCTCTTGATGGCTCTATTCTGATGAGTAAAAAATGTGAGTCAATAGGAGCTAATATTGACACTCTGGGGAAAGAAGTGCAAGAGTCTACATCTGCTGCTGAAAAGAGAGCAATCAAAGAAAAAAAGAAAGCTAAACGTGCTAAGAAAAAGCAGCTCGTTCAGGAGGAGGAACGGGAGAGAGGAAGGGTTAGCATGAAAGTTTACCTGTCGTATATGGGTGCTGCATATAAGGGGTTATTGATTCCTCTCATCATAATTGCTCAAACGATGTTTCAAGTCCTTCAAATAGCTAGTAACTGGTGGATGGCTTGGGCAAATCCACAAACACCTGGCGATGAAGCTAAAACAAGTAGCGTGACTCTTATTCTTGTTTATATGGCCCTTGCCTTCGGGAGCTCGTTCTTTGTATTTGTCAGGGCTGCTCTGGTTGCTACTTTTGGTTTGGCTGCTGCACAGAAGTTGTTTGTGAACATGCTTAGAACAGTTTTCAGGGCGCCAATGTCTTTCTTCGACTCCACCCCTGCTGGGCGTATTCTGAATCGTGTATGTTCAACTGTTATGGTTTGCATGCCACGTTTTTAGCTGTACTTTACCTGTTCTTTGTTAAAAGGAAAAAATCATCTTCTCTATCCTTATGATGGGCTCTTTGTATCTTGAGTGCGGAATAATTTAAATCAAAACTTTTGGTCTGCCAGGTGTCTATTGATCAAAGTGTCATTGATCTTGATATTCCCTTCAGACTTGGAGGCTTTGCTGCAACAACAATCCAGCTGCTTGGTATAGTTGGTGTCATGACAGAAGTTACCTGGCAAATTTTGCTTCTTGTTATCCCAATGGCAGCAGCTTGCCTCTGGATGCAGGTGATTATTGATCCCATATTCCCATTCCACCATTTAGTACTCCTCACATGTATTTAGATCTATATGTTCTTTTTTAGTTCATCTCGAAATAATGCCAACATTTTAGGGATATACTCGTAAAATAAGGCAAAGCCCCCTAACCTAATTGCAGTAGAAAAGAAAAAACTTAAACCTCTTGAGGAAAACCGCTTAAGCAACATTCTTTTCCTTCCAACTAGGTTTATGGAAAGAAACATCTTATTCATTTTTCCTCAAAGCATGCCAAATACAATTACTCTAGTGTCTTGTTCAAAGTCGGGCATTTCTTCCATAAGCAAAATACAGTAATAATTTTCTGAAAAGCCAATACTAAGGGCAATCTTCCCATCCATTCTTAAAGAGCCTTCATTGTAAATGGAATTCCATAACTCAATATGCAATATTTCAAACTCGGATAATTTATTTTCCACGCACAAAGCTCAGAAAGTGAAAACTCTTAACTGTATGCAAATCGTTACAGAAATATTATATGGCTTCCTCGAGGGAATTGGTTCGCATTGTCAGCATCCAAAAATCTCCGATCATACATCTCTTTGGTGAGTCAATTGCTGGAGCCGCTACAATCAGAGGTTTTGGGCAAGAGAAAAGATTTATGAAGCGGAATCTCTACCTTCTTGATTGTTTCACACGCCCATTCTTCTGCAGTATAGCTGCTATAGAGTGGCTCTGCTTGCGCATGGAGTTGCTTTCAACATTTGTCTTTTCTTTCTGCATGGTTTTACTTGTGAGTTTTCCTGTTGGAAGTATAGATCCAAGTAAGTGTCTATCAGAAGCTAATAAATGTTTGAAGTTTTTCTTCTTAGACAACTTGGTGAACCATCATCTTTATAGACCTTCTAGAAGCATGGAGTTGTCTTTTAATATTTTATTCTGCATAAAGGCATCTGTAATCTTTAAGCAATGTACATTGTGATGGTTTGTGTATTAGTTTAAGATCTGTCCATCATGTTTGTTTTCCCGAACAAGACCTTTGAACTTAAAGCCTGGAACCCTCATCCTTAGTGAGCACCAACAAATGGTTTTATTAAATTCATTCTAGTATTTTATTATACAGAGAGTACTTGGTAATTATCTTATATTGTCTTTTCCTGATTCAGCTAAAAATTCAAGTTTTTTTCATTTGTAGGTATGGCAGGCCTTGCTGTTACCTATGGACTGAACTTGAATGCGCGCTTATCACGGTGGATACTTAGCTTTTGCAAGCTTGAAAATAAAATTATTTCTTTAGAAAGGATTCATCAATACTGTGAATTACCTAGTGAGGCTCCAGTGGTTATTGACAGTTCACGTCCGCCATTGTCTTGGCCAGAAGAAGGAACAATTGAACTCTTTGACTTAAAGGTATTCATATCAAGATTCAATTTCATCACATTGATTTACATCAAATCTGTCTTGAAAACGTGCTATTCCCGTATGTACAAAGAAATAGCACTGTAGAATGTAAACAACCAAGGTTCATTATGAACAGTTAGACATACCATATCATGCATATTTAAGGAATACCAAAGGCATGTAAAATTGTGAACCAAGACGTAAGGAAATAGTTAAAGAAAACATAACTGAGAAGTCGTGTCAATATAATTCAAGTCCTGTTACAATATGCTTTTGTGCCAAATCTGTGCATTTTATGCTTTAGAAGGAAATGTCTTATGGAGTAATAATGATTAGGCCTTATTTCTATGAATAAATACGCAACCTGAAAATTCAAACACTTCGGTTTGTTGTTACAGGTTCGTTACAAGGAGAGTCTTCCTACTGTGCTCCATGGAATATCCTGCAGATTTCCTGGCGGGAACAAAATTGGAATTGTTGGCCGAACAGGAAGTGGAAAGTCTACTTTGATTCAGGCCTTATTCCGGTTGGTTGAACCTGCTGGGGGGAGAATAACTATAGACAATATTGACATTTCAAACATTGGTTTGCACGACCTTCGCAGTCGTTTGAGTATTATACCCCAGGACCCAGCATTGTTTGAAGGGACGATTAGAGGAAACCTTGACCCGCTTGAAGAAAATACTGATGAACAAATATGGCAGGTTAATTAATGTTTTTAGTTTTCCTTGAGTACACATATTTGACAATGTTGCATTATTCAAACACTTTCAAATACTGATGTTACATTTATTTAGATTTTTAGTATTTATATAACTAAATAAATGCCATGACTGTCAACAAATATCTAAAATAAGTTCATTGTGCTGTGTTTTAGTCTGTGTTTTAATTCCCCCACATACTTTTTTTTTATTTTCCTTCAAAACAACCGAGCATTTTCCAGGGTCCAAATGTACCCTTAAGCCTCCTTTGGTTTTGTTTGAGCCTTTAACTTCTGTTAATAAATAATACACTAAAGGTTTTGCTTGAAAGCTATAAACTAGAGTAATAGTTTTGCATTTTTGAATTGGCACAGGCACTTGACAAGTCACAGCTTGGAGAAATAATCCGACAAAAAGAACAAAAACTAGATACTCCAGGTAGCTTATTATATATATATATATATATATATATATATATATATATATATATCACTTAAATTTCAAACTAATCGCTTTAAAACTTCTCTCTAACATGAGCAACTGATTTTTGTGCATGTCTCAGTGTTAGAAAATGGTGACAATTGGAGTGTAGGCCAGCGGCAGCTGGTATCTCTAGGCCGAGCTCTATTGAAACAGGCCAGGATTTTGGTGCTGGATGAAGCAACAGCATCAGTTGATTCAGCTACTGATAACCTTATCCAAAAGATTATTAGAACAGAATTCAAGGATTGCACAGTCTTGACCATTGCACACCGTATACCCACTGTAATTGATAGCGATCTTGTTTTGGTCCTCAGTGATGGTAACTTTCTTAGTTTCTTCTTCAATAAGATTAACCTTTCAAAGCATTTCTACGAAAGGAAATTGGCCTCCCTATTAAAAATCATATTATGTAGGAGTGTAGGACACATTGTTGATGGTCCCACATGGGATGTTTACCTGGTTTGAGTCTAGTATATAAACATGGAGAAGTGTGAGGTAAACATTACCTCTTAGGAATTGTTTTTGGGTGACTGGTGAGTTAGCAGTAATTCGATATGGTACAGTCTTGTACCGTTGTAGTTTGGCACCTCATACTTTGTATCAGCCCATATGGGTCTTTTTAACCCATTTGTCTATACCCTCTTCTCAATAGATGGGGGTGATCTGGCCCGGTTTCGGGCAACTATAGTCTATAGAGAAACAGAACTTTAACTGGGTGGTTCTGGGTTTAAAGTTACTCTTAAAGAACCAAAACCTGGCTGGTTGGATCCTATTGTTCAGGAACTGGATTGAGCTAGTTTTCGATAATGGCTCCAGTGCCGAACCAAAAAATGGTTCGTTTCTGGACAAAACACCGGTCTATTCTGCTTTAATTCCGGAACCATTCCTGGGGTGCTAAGTACATTGTATGTTTTATGGTTTTGAGTCTGATACAAATGTGTGAGGTAAACCTGCTGCAAGGATCCTTTTGGTATGAGTTATGTTAAGCTCAATAGTTGTCTTGAATGTCTTTTGACCATGTTCATGAAGACAAAAACTGTGAAATGTATCAGGGCGAATTGCTGAGTTTGACACCCCGTCTCAACTACTAGAGGACAAGTCGTCTATGTTTCTTAAATTGGTCTCAGAATACTCATCGCGATCAAGCAGCATGACTGATGTTTGATTGAGCCAGAAACCCCAACAATTCTGTAGAAAGGATATTTCATGGAGATCACTCGTATACTTCGTAAGACACAATGCAGTTTGGCGGCTGGAAAGGATTCGGCCACAACTTGAGGGAAGATGAAATGGGAAATGATTGTGCCATTTGTATTAGCCTTAAGGAATAAAATTTTCCATTTTCTTCATATATTTTTAACACGTTTGTAGAAACTGATAATAGAACAGAGTAGATTTTTTTAGTCAGTCAAGAGTGGAGCTTTGTAGTTTTCTTTAACCACATCCAACACTCAACATACTGTTCACTTTCCCTGTGACCCCTCATCCATGGAGTCGATAGGGGTGGGTGGCATTTAGGTATGCTGAAAGTTTGTGCACATTTATGAGTGTAAAATATCATTTCATATTACCCTCGCCCAATCTGAACATCTGGCTGCGTTTATTACATTCATCAGTTTATGTTTTTAATTTATCCTAATTTCATTCCAAATTTCCAACGGTTCCAGTTTTGTAAGAAAAATAATAAACCAACGGTCTGAATTGAGACCAAATTGTGAAAGTTATTTAATTTAATTTATATAATCAAATAATATAAATCATTACGAAATGGTAGTATATTATTTCAGTTTTAACCGTCCTGAACGTCACAAATTGAGTCGTTTTCTATTTCAGCTCTGTT
This sequence comes from Cuscuta europaea, assembly GCA_945859875.1. Taxonomy (NCBI): domain Eukaryota; kingdom Viridiplantae; phylum Streptophyta; class Magnoliopsida; order Solanales; family Convolvulaceae; genus Cuscuta; species Cuscuta europaea. The sequence goes on from CAMAPE010000014.1 coordinate 1,754,288, forward strand.
TTTAATGTGTTTGGAATTTAGGGGACAATGGATTATGTTAATGACTTGTTTTTTTTGAAAGGACGTTAATGAGTTTGACTAGCAGAATAAGTTAGTGAGTTGTAAAAGATGTTTTGTAATTTAGTTGTTTGGCCTTAGAAATTAATAAAAAATGATTTTTTTTTTCAAAACGCTAAATTGTTTTTTCACTTATTCTATAACACAAATATTTTGTTTCCAAACATTATCAACTTTAACTTTTTCCGGAAGTACTTTTTATAAAACATCATCATTTTTTACTAGGCTAAAGGGTCAAATAGGTACATGAATTAACTTAAAGTGTTCAATTAGCCCCTTATATAGGAGGTTCTGCCCGACAGTCGCCAATTGGGGCGGTTCCCGGTAAAATTTTTTGATGATTTTTTTTGAGCATCTTCTTCATTAAGTCTAGTTTACTCATATCAAATTTCAGCTAAAAATTAAATAGGGAAGGCAGTCAAATGATTTTCTGAAATGTACTGCGCTGTTTAACTGCGCAGTTATCTTCAAAAAATCATTTGACTGCCTTTCTGGTTGAATTTTTAGCTGAAATTTGGTATGAGTACACTAGACTTAATGAAGAAGATGCTAAAAAAATTTCATCAAAAAAATTCACCAGGAATTTCCCCAATTGGCGACGGCCGGGCAGAACCTCCTATTAAGGGGCTAATTGAACACTTTAAGTTAGTTCATGTACCTTTTAGTCTTTTTTACTATTAAATATTTCAGTCTTGCTTTGTGTACACGGTATTGTATACGCCGATCAAATTATCTGTGCACAGACAATTTGATGGTGCTTTATGAAGAAAACCAATTTTCACATAGACAAAAAATTGTTTGTATCACGGGCAATTTAAATTGTCAAATTGTCTGCGATACAGACAATTTTTTTTTTTTGTTTATTTGAAAATCAAATTTTTTCATAAAACTCCGGTCAAATTATTGATGTACAAACATTTTAACCGGCGTGTATAAATTGCCGTGTACAAAGAGCATTTTCCTAAATATTTTATCTAAATTCACCTTTTTTTAAGTAGGACTCCTAGCAAAACGCTTCATTGTTCTTCAAGCACAAGATGCCCATCGAATATGGCCATAACTTTTTCCGCCCTCTTAATTGTTTTTTCTAGGTATACACAAAATGTGTACAGAGATTTCTTCGTACAGACAACTTGTCTGTGGGGGACAGACAAGTGTACACATTTTGTGTACACCACGCATTTTTCTAATTGGTTTCCATGTCAGCTCCGTCTCAATTCCTCCCAACGGACTCTATGATGTCGTTACGTACTTTATGCACGTTCAACACAAAAAATTATTCCCTCCGTTCCATTTAATTGTTCAATTTTTCTGTTTTTGATGTTTCTCTGTTATTGTTCAATACTATATTTGGTAACATTTATGTGACTCTAATTGATTCTTACTTCATTCCTAATTTATTAACTCATTATCAACCACATAATTCTATTTTTCTTAAAAAATCACAGCACTCTCTTCCGTCCCAATATTAGGGGGGCGAAGGTAGTATCAAATTGCAGGAAACATTGGATCTGATTGCCCTAAATTTGACAAGAAACACAATGGAATCAAAAGAGAAGGTAAATTTAAGCGGGACTTTTAAAACATTCTTTGTAAAGAAAAATCAAGAAGAAAAGTTTTATAACAAAAAAGTGAGGCTTTCTTAGTTTATAACAAAAGGTAGTGATTAAGTGAATACATTGAGAGCCTATTTGGTGATCCTATTTTTAGATTTTTTAGATTTACCTGTTAAAATTTAAATCCATGATATGAAATAGGGAAAATAGCCCCAAATAAGACTAAATTACTGTTGAAATTCTAAACTAAGAGTAGTATAATTTTATTCCCTAAATAGGACCTTTCTTCCAATTTTACCCCTCTAATTCATTTAAACCATCTCCGGCTCACAACCTCCTCATCATTTTATTCAACTGTGCGGCATCGTTGTGTGCGCAGAGAGTTGGGCTTCAACTGCGAGCGGCAGCGAGCCCTGACGAACAGCTCCGGTGAGCGCCGGCGAACAGCGGCAGTGACCGCCAGGTCTCCTCTTCCTCTCACTCATCTGTTTCTTCAGTTTTTCCCCATCTGAATCTGGTATGGGTGGTGCTGCCAAGCTCGGGGCTCTTCTTTTCTCCTCTTTTCCGTCGATCTGTATATGTGTTATATCTTTGCTTCTCCTTCTTCCTCATTTGGATTTTTTAATTGCTCTGAGAGGATTTAAACTGCCGCGGGTTACTTGGCTTCTGGGAGGATTTTAATGGCTCGAATAAACCGTTGGGTGTCACAATTGCCATTATTTTTTGAAAATGCCATCAAATTGGCATTTTTACTCTTAAAAAATTCATATTCTTTTATAAAACGCCATTAAAATGACATTCTTCATTCATGTTGGCATTCTGTTCAAAAGTTTTGCATTAGTGGTGGCGTCCATCAGATATGTAGTAGCAGCGGTCGGATCTGTGGTGACGACGGCTGGATCCGCAGGGGCGGCGGTCGGTGGTCGACAGAGGACAGATCTAGTCCGATCTAGGGAGGCGGCGGCCAGATCTACGACTGCGGTGATCAGATTTGTAGCGGTGGCTAGTTTTGAGGTTGTGGCGGTTGGCGGCGGCGATGTCCGGCGACTAGCGGTGACCGGCGAGGACCGGCGAGGACCGGCGATCGGCGGCAGTCTGGCATTCTGGTTGGCGGCAGTGTTATTTCCAGGCTTCACATGGGCGTTTTTGTCCAATTTCAAATAATAACTCCTCTTTAGGGGATTTTTAAACTTAAGTCCTATTTTGGCAATTAAAGATTGATTTACTCCTATTTAGGTAAACACCTCTATGAAATATTAAGAGTGGAGCTAAATTATGATCGGAAGTGAATGACGTAGTGTCAACATTTTCTCCGAACACGTAACTTTTGATTTCCCGCGCTGAATTGTGCAATACTCCGTAATAAGAAAAAGTAATGTTGAAGTTACTTTTCTGGTTGTATTGGTTATAATTACCGTAAATGATCATTTTAGTTATTTCGTAACCTAATTTTATAAATGTAATTTTTTCATAAATCAGCAGAATCGGCCAGTTCATCCATTTCAATGAGAGCTTCATAAATTTCATTTGAATTAGCCAATACGATCGATTTGGATATTAGCAAACATACTCGAATTATAGACTCCTAATGAAATATAGTACTTCGTAAAATTAAAAGTGTAAACGCATGACTTCAGTGACACTCACCCAATGTAATGATGGAAAATGACCACTATAAATAACGAAATTGTTGTTATGTAATAATATTGGGAGAATTATACAAATAAGACTTAAACATTTCAATTTTCCAAAATCAGGACTACATTCTGGCGTAGGACATAACTGCACATATTTTGACTATTATACCCTTACTTTATAATCAATTGCTCAACCCAGGAAGAAATTGCAACGATGACTCTTCTTCGGAGTGGACTTGGGTGAGAGCATCAACAAGCTTCCCAATCCTACGAGCTTCCAAATTGATCGCTAAATGTGGTCCTTCCCTTGGCGGCGGCCACAGTCCATAAGAAGTCTCCCGAATAGTATAGTTGTCGACCACGGTAGATGGAGTCATTTCTTTGACGAACTTGATAGAGAGCATCCACAAGCTTCGACGAGTAGATCTGTTGGGCAGCCTGACTCTACGATTTGAGTCCACCCACACATGGAGGTGGCGTCTAATCCCGGCCTGAATCGCCGATTTTCCTCCGCTTCTTCCGTGATAGGTTTGAGTTGACATTAGGATTTGTGATCGAAGATGATAATTCCATCGTATCAATCAGCGAAGTCCATGAGTTTCTGAAACAGAACGCTCCTCTATCTTTGTGGTATTACAGACCGGAACCTGGAAGCAGGAATTTAGAGATTCAATTGCAACCGAAAATTGAAATGCTTGAGTAGACAATAATTAGTCCTTGATGGCATATGCACAGACATTAAATTCCTCCACATTAAACTCCTACAACTAAAGTAAGTATAAAACTTAAAAAAGTATAACACAAATTTGAAATTTAATAGATTCAATTGCTGAAATGACGCTTTAATATATTTATGAAGCATAGAATAATACAGATCACGTGATATAAATATAAAGTTGTTAAAGGTAAAAAGTGTAGTCTTATTTTAGTGTTATTCATAGAGTTCTTTCAAAACATGATTATATGCAATGTCCTTTTTTGAACATTAAATTAGTATAACTAAAGCAAAGTAAAAGAATTAGTATAAAATTATAATACATACCCCATGAATATGATTAAAGGTGGTCAACTAAAACATGTGGAACACCAAATGTTACAGATCCATATAAAGTAAATATTTTAGTGACACATGACAAGACGATATAGTTAATGTACTAAGTAGAAAGAAGTGAGTTGTTAAGTGCAATTTGATATAGACATTGTATATAAACAAGCGAGATAGTCATTAAATACACAATAAGAAGACATTAATTATGAATATGTCTGCTACTTATATATATATATATATATATATATATATATATATATATATATATATATATATATATATATATATATATATATATGACAACCAAAAGTACATCAACTGAAACACTAAAAACCATGTCAAACTATCATAAATTTCAATGCCAACAAATCATGGCACAAAGAATAGTGACAACAAAAGTAAAAGTCTTATAAATGTTATTCTAGGAAATAAAAAATGAATCCATGGAATATTATCAAACTAAGAAATACGAGTCGAGATATAACTCTTGCAAGACTTCTTATTGTGTCCGCCTTTCTTACGCCGTTAACAACGTTGTCGGTAACCAAACTCTCCAATTGAACATCAACAAGTAACTACGAATAGGAGGATCTTGTGGTAGAATTGACATCCTAGTTGAACTTCCACGACAAACCAGAAGTAGATCCTCTAAACTTTTGTCCTCATGTTGCCTAAAATGTGTTGAACAGAGTACCCATGTTCAACGTGCATGTGGGGAAACTATTCTTGCCACATGAATAATTTCCCCATGCCGATCTGAGACAATAAACAAATAAATTATCTCTATAAGCAAGAATCTTCTTTAGCTTAGCCTCACACCATAATTTCTATTCATGTCAACCACTATATTATTAGATTAAAAGCATAGGATTTTCTAGATGCATCTGCATATCGGTACTTTATAAATTCTGCAATAACTTCATATGTGAATTGTTGATCGATGATGACATTGTCTAAGACCAATAGAGTAGGAATGGTCAGAATCAAACCTGAAAAGAAGAACACAAAATATCAGATGAGTATAGACACTAAATAGTCCTTAAATAGTCCTTAAACAAATACAAAAGACATTAAAATAAAACAAAATGAAGTATATAAAATTCAGAATGAACACAACATGTCACTTGTAAAATAAAAACATGTACCTTCTAATATGCTTGTTTAACATATTAGAATCTGCTTGTTTAGCATCTTCAAAACCAGTACTTAGTATATTATCAAACTAAGAACTACATATCGGGATTGGCCGGATTCCCACAAGTACAAGGGACTCCCCATGACGGTACCAAACTATTAACAACGTTAAGACCTCGGAAGTTTCCAGTAAAACATCCCACAAGGCAGTTCCCCCAGTTTGAACCAACAACGTTATATCTTCTTCTTTCAGGAGTAAAACGTCATTACAAAGGGTGGGAAATACTCTTGTTGCATACCCTGAGTAGTATCCGTGTTGTTTTGAAATAGACCGACCCAATTTTTTGGGGGGTTGCACTGGTTTCTGATTGAGGACTTTTTTCGAGCACTTTATTTGATAAGTTGAACCCTCAATTTCAGAAAGTTCATGGACTACAACCGACTCTATCTAGTTCACCATAAGACAATCAAAGAATTATATGAAGTATAAACAACAGAAATTGATGTTGGAAACTAAAAAACAGAGAAGAGATACTTTGAACTGCAATTCAAGGTCAGAATGAGAATTCAATCTTAAATATGAAAGAACTGATACAGAATATATAAATGAAATTTGTTTATACGGGAAAACATCAAACAGTAACAAATTTGTAATAAAAATGAGTAATAAAACTTAACAAAAAGTGGAGAAATTTTGCACAATGTATGAAGCTCGATGAACCACTGAATGACGCTTTAGAATAATTCATGGACCATACGAGCACAATCGAAACTGGAGGTGAGCACGAATGAATAAAAGGACGATGATCTTGAGCTCGGTTGATTACACAAATGAAGAGAGAAAGAAGAAGAAAAGGTCGTTGCGATGAGATCAGTCGTTGCCCAAGTAATTCATCTTTGATACGTAGCCTAAAGTGGAGGGTAAAAATGGAAACTAAAAATTAAGTTTCCTAAAATAGAACTAAATAAAACGTACGGATGGAAAAACCTAACTAAGTCCTAATCTTGTAAAGTTTATATGATTTAGTCTTACTAACAACAATTTTCTCAATAATATTCTAAAGAAACACTACTCTTTCTTGCCCGTTAGTGGTGAGGGCAAATCCGACGTTATGTATTCATAGGATGTTTTTAGTTAGATAGTTTTCAGTCTCAGATCAGACTTAAACAATTCAGATCAGATCAGACTTTCATAATTATAAGTTTATAACATACACAAAAATCAGACATTTGCCAAATCAGTCCAGATCAAAATAATGGGATACTGGGTTCATTTTACGTTAACAACAACTTAGCTCAAAACTCAGCTAGGAAGATTTACTAAATAGGACCAAACCAATACATTTTTTCTTAAATGGGACCAACTAATTTCAAATGTTACAAATTGAACTTTTTGTTAGTGAATGGGTCAAAATAGCCTCATAAGGTTGAGTCCTTATATTATACGTCCGGGTCCGGGTGTACGTACAGCCGGCCCAATTAAAGGAGCAGCCCAATAACTAATAAAGCCAATTCGGACCCGTTCTTCGTTTTTGTTATTTTGTACGAAGTACATAACTCTCGGTATTCTTCCTTTCTCCTCCATCTTCCTCAAGTCTTCATCATCAATTCATCATACGCATATACCACCTGGAAATCAATTTCGTGGAAGGAAGGCAGTGGAAAACGAGTTACTCAACGGGAAAAGCACCAAGAAATGTTGTATTTTCCACAAGGAGAAGCCTTTTGACGAAGATTACAGCGATGAAGAAGAAAATAAAGCGGCCTGTTGTAATGAATAATGATCATCACCGCATTCAGGATCATGTGAATGTTGTGGTACCTCAGTAGATGCAGAGATCATTGGTTGATTGAACTTACATTAAAAAATTTGTGTTTCTTGCAATCTTTTGCAAAAAAAATGCAGACTTCCGAGATGCTGGGTTGGTCGGTTGGTGGTTTATAAAAAACGGACATTTTTAGTTGAAATTATAGAGATCATGAGCTGTTTCCACACCATCCATTTTTCAGATAATAAATTTTAAAGCTGGAAATTTTATTGGGAAGTGGTGAAACACTAAGGGGATGTTTGGATCTGATTCTTAAAACTGCTTCTGCTTCTTCAGAGAGCAGAAACAGAAGTTGGAGTGTTTGGGTGAAAATGCAGAAGTGATTCTGATGCTCTAATTTACTCATAGAATCAGTTTTTTTAGAAGCTGGGGGGTACCAGCTTCTGAAAACTGATTCTGATTCTGCTTCTGCTTTAAAAAAGAAGCAGAAGCAAAATCAGTTCCAAACACCCCCTAAATAGCTATCATTATCTCTATAGTTAGTTTTTCATGTGCTCTTTGCACAACTCCACCCCCCATTGTACGGGTATCAAAACTGTACGTCTCTAGCGCAATAGTCGAGCATTAAAAGTGAAAAAAAATCAAAGTCGAATATCAAAAGTATTAATGACATAGTTGTCGGGGGACTAAAAGTGTCAAAAACTCGAAAAAAAAATTAAAAAACTTGGAACCCCATTTCATACATGGAAATTGATTGAATCTATATTAATGAAATTTTAGTTGAAATGATTGAATTGAATAAATCATACAAAATCATATATATATATATATATATATATATATATATATATATAACATTTTTTTATAATTTAAAGAAATTAAATAAGAAAAAAAAACTAAGCGCAAAGGATAGACATAACATCATAAATGGTATTTGCAGTAGTTCAACAATCAAAATTATACTATAATGTTATTAGTTTTTTTGTTTAACTACTTATAAATGTTTCTTTTTTCATATTATATATGTAACTTAATATCATTACAATTTCAATTAATAATTCAATATATATGTATTATTAGTAAAATATAAATGTATTTTTGTCTCGGGTACAATACTAGTTTTATTGAAAACAACAAAAGACTCGGAATTAAAGAAAATTACTAGTATAAAACAATTGAAAGATGGTTCAGAAAAATGAGCACTACTGAACTTTTAGTGAGCAACAAACCTATTATGTTGAGTATTAGGAGTCTAATATTTAGAATTGTGATCTTTGCTTCATAACTTGCATTTCACTTTCTTTTTGTTATTAAATCGTAATTTTTGTTAGTTGAACATCATCACATTTTCATTGAACATCAAACCTCCACTATCGAGATGAAAATCACCGGTTCTAGTAAATGAGCACTAATGAACCTTTAATGAGCATCAGACCTATTATGTTGAGTATTAGGAGTCTGATATTGAGTATCGTGATCTATGTTTCATATCTTCTAATTCTTTTTCGTTTTGTTACTTTTTTTGGAAGCAGGTGGCTTATATTAATAAGAGAGAACGTAAGCAGGGTACAATCAGACAAAGAACTCATAGTCTGCCGTCTGCCCTTGAACCAGACTCTGAATCTGCCACCTCGAATGAAGCAACCAGAATCGCTGATCCTAAATTGGGCTTACATGAGCCAATGACTAGCAAACTAAGTTCCTCATCACCTGTCCTAGGTTCAATAGAGTTGAAAAAATTAAAAGTAAAAACAAACAGAAAGACTCGGTGTCCATCGCACAAAACAATAAAAATAAATTTAGATCTAAAAGTAGCAGCAACTGTGAAAATCCGCATGAACCCAAGCTTCACCGGTTTTGGCGGGTCTGGGTACTCCAGCCCGCCTCCTCCCTGTTTTTTGATCCCTCCAGGACCATATCATCCTCTTCTGTTTGATCCAGCTCATGTTCTTGTGCTTCCCATGTCTGTCTCCTCTTCTGCTCACCCGAACCTCCCATCTCGGTCTTTGATTCTTCCCCAACCTCCTGATCCTGGATCCTTATACGGTTCTGCCTGCCCTGGTTATCGATGGCCTTTGTTTGCAGCACTGTATAGTCTCTCCCTGTTCCTTTCTCTCCTACAAGCCATTTATTGCATATAGGCGGACGAGCTCTTCCCACCCCCGCCCTTAGCCACGGGCCAAAATGTTTCACAGCCACTAAATCACCCTTGTCATACAGAGACATACAAAAATTTTCAGCGTGTCCAATGACTCCACATGCAAAGCAGAAGCTGGGGAGTTTCTCATACTTGAAATCTACCCAATAGTCCTCCCCGTTCATCTTTTTCAATGTCGTACCTACCTTCAGAGGTTTCTTCACATCCAGAATAACCATAATCCTCATATAGGCTTCCCATTTATCATCAAATTGCTTATCATCCCAAGATATAAATTTCCCCAAATAGTTCCCGATTTTACGAGCATATCCCAAATTTGAAAAGCCGTAAGGTATATTATGAACATGAACCCAAAATCAGCCGTATCTAGCGGGATACTTTGAGGCATATCACCCTGCTTAATAGCTTTTAGCACTAACAAGTTCTTGTCAAACAGCAAGGGTCCATTATCCAATAAACGATTCATATCAATTTTGTGGTAAAAAGTGAAAAGATACCTTTTCTCACCAATTTCCTGAATCAACACACCTTTTCTAGGGCGCCAGAGAGACGCCATCAGATCACGAAAAAATTGAAACTTCACCACTTTGTCTGTGAGAATTGTGCCGACCACCGGAAAAACCTCCGCCTCCTTGCTCGCCGCTTCGTGTTCGGCTTCGTCGCTCTCCTCATCGTCCAACAGCAGTTCGTTCTCTGTGTTCTCCAATCCCAACCCCTCGTACTGATCAGCCAACCTCTCCACACTCTTCTCGCCGAAATCCGTCGCATCCTCCCCCCTCGCCGTCGAGGGTTCCCCCTCCTCGCCGATGATCCCCTTCGCGGGCTGTGGCCAGGTTCTTTCACTCCCCTGAATTCTCGATTGCTTACTTGTGTACCATGGCGATGTGGGTGAAGTCATCTCGCCGCTGCGAAGCCGCAATCCTTCGGCGGAAAGCTCTCAAAACCCTACGAGAGGAAGACCGCTTTTTCTTTTCTACCGTCACCCTCTGGCCTCACTTACAATTGTTATTTTTTCTTTTATAAAAACTATTAAATTATATCTATAATCCACTCCTATTAATTTCAATATGAGTCTAATGTAGTATGATACTTTCGAAATATGTTTTGAGATAGTATTTTAAAAATGAACATAACACCACTACCGAATGAGCATACGTAACTTACAAAGTGCACATTGATATGAAAATGGTAAGGTTTGTTAGTTGAACATCATGACATTTTAATTGAGCATCAACCTCCACCGTTGAGATGAAAATCACGACTTCTGGAGAATGAGTAATAACGAACTTTTAATGAGCATCAAACCTATTATATTGAGTATTAGGAGTCCAATATTTAGAATCGTGATCTCTGCTTCATAATTTCTAATTCACTTTCTTTGTTGTTATTTTTTCTTTTATAAAAACTTACTACATTATATTTATGACATTGATATGACATTTACAAAATGAGCATAAGATCAGTACCAGATGAACATACATAACTTACAAAATGAGTATTAGTGAATTTGTTAGTTGCTTTGTTAGTTGAACATCATGACATTTTAATTGAGCATCAAACCTTGGTTATTGAGATGAAAGTCACCGACCGTTTCTTCTGAATGAGCATTAATGAACGTTTAATGAGCATCAGACCTATTATGTTGAGTATTAGAAGTCTGATATTCAGAATCGTGATCTCTGCCGCATACCTTCTAAGAATCTAAGTCACTTTCTTTTTATTACTTTTTCTTTTTATAAAAACTTAATAAATTATATATATAATCAAATCTTATGAAATTCAATATGTGAATCTAATGTAAAATAGTACTTTAAAAAATGCATTGATATGATCATTAAAACACTTTTAATGAGCATCAGACTTATTCAATTGAGTATTAAGATCTTAACAATGTGAATCCAATGTCATATTCAACTTTTAAAATTCGTTTAAAATCATTAGTATGCTCAAATATTAAATGAGAATGAATAACCTATGAAATGAGTATCGAAAAAATTAAAATAAGCATTACACCAATATGCATGGATATGATATTTTAAAATGTATGATATAATGCTCATTTTAAAATGAGTATTACACCAGTATCAAATGAGTATAGATAACTTACGAAATGAGCATCGAAAATTTAAAAGAATAATTTAAAATTTCTAGTATGCTCAAATATCAATTTGTGTATGCTCATATTAGTATAACATAAAGAAACATCAATTTCTTATTGCAGACCAACCAATTCCTTAAATTAAATGCACGTTTAATTTAAATAATATACTCATAATTATTTAGAAAGTTGGAGCTTTTAATAGAAAAGTGAGAGAGGTATATATTTTTATTGAATTGTCATTCGATATGAATTTTTGAAAGAATTGTCTGAAAAAAATCTTGTAGAAAATTTACATTAAAATAAATAAAAAATAGGAGTTCAAAATTAGAGGAGCAGATACAAAAGTCATATATAAAAAGAAAAAACAAAAGCAGAAAAAACAAAAAGAAAAAGTTTGAAAATTTAAAGTTCAAAATTAAAGGAAAAGAGAAAAAGGAAAATAAAAACTGAAACAAGAAAAATAAGAAGAGAAGGGAGCAAATGGGAAAAATAAGAAAAATTCTAATTTTTAAAATTAGAAAAATTAAAGTTTCAAAATTAAAAGAAGAGAAGAAAAAAAGTAGCAGACAAAAGAGAAAGAAAAAACAATACGAAGCTACAAACAAATGATACGTGAAGCAGAATAGAAAAAATGTAAAATATAAAGAAATGAAAAAAGAAAAATCAAAGAGCAAATGGGAAGAGCAAATGGGCAGAGGAGGGAGCAACCGAAAGAAAATAAAGAAAGCAGATAACCTTCTCCCAAATTTAGTAGCCTCTCTTTTGCAAATAATTACAAAATTACCTGGATGTACCAACTCACAGGGTACACCCGGAATTTGGAGCACTTCCCCTAGTTCGCTGAACTATCGCCTGTTGTCTGCTGCCCGCCGCCGGAATTTGTTTCCTAGATCGCCTCTGTCGATCTACCATATTTCCACCGCCATCTGCTGCCTCCGAAAATCATTGCCACCACTACCATACTGACCCGCCACCATCGAATTGGTCTTGATTATGCAAAAAACTAAGGAACGATTAATTAGATTTCTTAATTAATTAAATTAGGACTAGAAATTAGATGACTTAATTAATTAGAGCAAATCAAATACTATGATTTTGTTTTTGAAAAAATGCTACGAAGTACTTCCTCCGTAACATACATATCTTCTCACTTTGCGTTTTTGGTCGTAACATTCATACTTTCCTCAGTAATTTTGAAAATAATACTCCCTCTGTTCTCTAATTGATGAGAGTATAGCCTTTGGCACAAGATTTAAGAAGGAATTAATAGGGGTAGGATAAAAGGTGTAGTGTGTTGTGTGTAAAGGTGAAAGTAGGAAAGAGAATGAAAAAGTAGGAAAGAGAATGAAGGTAAATGAGTATATTTATTGAAAAAACTTACCAAAAGTGGAAATGAAGACAACTAATAGAGAACATCCCAAAATGGAAAGAGGGCCAAGTATTAGAGAACAGAGGGAGTACACTACTACAATTTACAACTATATTTTTTGGAATTATCCTCCATTCCATCACATTATTCAACTCTCCTCTCATCATACTCTCAATAATTTATACACTCTTTCACTATTCACAATCTACCTACTTTTGGAATGGGAAGTTGGGAACATATTTACAAGCAAACATAATACAAGTATTCTTTTTAGTGAAAAGGGGCAAATAATCCCTCGAACTAACCGAAAAAGTGCAAATCACTCCTTTTATAGGAGGCTCTATCCGGACGTCGCCATTTGAGGTGGTTCCCGATGGAATTTTTTGATGAAATATTTTGAACATCTTCTTCATTAAGTCTAGTTTACCCACACCAAATTTCAGCTAAAAATTCAATCGTGAAATCAGTCAAATAAATGTTTGAAGATAACTGCGCAGTTAAACAACGCAGTATATTTCAGAAAATAATTTGACTGCCTTTCCGGTTGCATTTTTACCTAAAATTTGGTATGGGTAAACTAGACCTAATGACGACGATCAGACAGAGCCTCCTATAAAAGGGGTGATTTGTACTTTTGCGGTTAGTTCGAGAGCTTATTTGCACTTTTACCCTTCTTTTTAATTTCCGACCAGCCTCCGTGCCACTCTGCGTAATAAAATTGAACCTAAAGAACAATTGTTTCTCCCACTCTGAGGACAAAATGCACGGCTAACTGTTTCCAACTAAAAAATTAAGGAAAATGGTCAAATAAAGTCTTCTATTATGAAATTGTTAAATAAGATCATGTATTTAATAAAGTGTCATAAAAATACTGATGGTCCCGGATAGAGGTAAAAGTCTAGAGGAGGGGGGGTGAATAGACTTTTAAAGTTTTTTCAATTTTAAAAACTTTTCCATTCTAGATGAGTTGATCTATAATCTTTTGGGAGATTTATAGATGCACAGCGGAAGTCATTAACCTCTTATACAAATAGTGTATAACAACTTTCTATGATAGAAGAAGTTTGGATTTTATGTAGTGAGCAGTTGGCTTGGCAGAGGACTGGATGGCAGTGAACTGCTAGGGCAACTGCTGAGGAAATATTGATTGTATGATGAAAATGTGAGCATAATCTTTCTTAGAATGAAAAGGGCTTTCTGATGATGTAACGAGGTGGATTGATAATCAACCTTGATGAGAGCAGTGGTCTCACCAGTTGGGTAGTAACCAGGGGATTGTTGAGGCACCTGCTTCAGTGAAAGTGAAGGTATGGGAAGATTGATTATATAGTGTTTCTTAGGGTGATGAGGGCTTTCTGAAGGTGTGCTTAAGTATAAGTAAATGGGAGTTTTACTGGAGCAGTTGGCTCGGCAGTTGAGTGATAGTGAGGGAACTGCTGAGGCACTTGCTGGGTTTCAACTTAAGTTTCAGAGATCAATTTAAATAAACTCCTTGGTGAGATTTTTGTGAAGGTCTGGTGAAATTTAGATGTTCAAGAGAAATAAGTTTGTATGAGCAGTGGGCTCAGCAGTTGGGTAGTCACCAAGGGACTGCTGAGGCACCTGCTATGCCTTAAGATGATTTTCAGAGATTTGATAGAATAGGCCTTTGTGGTGATATTGCAAGCCTCTTGTATCTCAAAGAAAGTGAGTTATTAAGCAGTAGGGTCAATTAAGACTACTGCTTAGGATGCTGCTGGTAAACTACAATCTTTTGTGAGAAGTGTTTGGTGTGTGCTTTGTTGACTGAAAATAAATCAACACACAGTATATCCTGGTTCAGAGGTGGTGTAATCCTCCTACGTCCAGTCCCACCCTCTTTCAAATGGATTTCCACTAAAGTATTAAGCCCAATACACTTAGTGCCAATCTAGCCTTTACAACACTCAGGCCTAGATTGAAGGTTTTTCACAATGAGTATAACACCACTCAAAGTTACTCAGTCCTTAGACTTTTCTTAAATGATCCAGTGGGGATCAAAAGGTACTCTATCTATCTAACCACACTTTAGGATCCGAACAACTGTTCTCCTAAGTGTCTACAACAATTTGTGATTTGTTTACAAGAAAGTTCTAACCTCCAACTAGGAACTAAACTTCTAGGATTTAGCAATGAATACTTGAAACTAAGAAGTTTAGTGATGTCACGCCCCGGCCTAGCCGGACACGTCAACAACCCGCCGTACAGTACGAATAGTCAACCGCAGTCCGACTCATCCATACTATACAAGGCGTCATGAATATCATTCACACATAGTACATCCATAAACAAACATAATGTAAATCATTCATTTAAAACAGCGGAAGCATAAATACAATTGTTCAAGCCACACTTGGCATAACTCGGCATACAAGCCCCCAAAGTAATTATTCAAAAATAATATCCATGAGCATTAACGTAATTGTTTTTATAACAGAACGGAAGAAGCACGAACCATGTCTTCTCCCCTTGATCCTCCCGAAGCCACGGGCGATGGTAGCAACCTTCAAGTCTTACCTGAAACTGTGAGGTGGCCTCCCCCGTGAAGGGGAGGTCAGTACTTGGAAATATTTGACAAGTACAATAGCAACTATACTAAGTATAATCAACGTTTTAATTTCCAAGACCCTCAACATAGGGTACTATTATATTATAGGCCATAACCCTCGGTTACCCCTTTTTCCTTTAACTGTACTTACTTTATATAAAGTCAAGTAGTCGGCCCGTAGGCCCATATTCATTTAAAATTCATCGTTTCCATTCCCCCGTGACCGCAAGTCACGATAACCCCGTGGGGTCCCATCGAGCCCCAATTGTATAGCATGGGCTCGGCCCAACTACATTTCTATACAATCCTCTAACTCAATATATCATATCAAAATTGTAAGGCAAGGGCTCGGCCCAACTACGTTTCCATACCAACCATGACTTCGTGGCAAGGGTTCGGCCCAACTATGTTTCCACAGAGGTCACATATACATGGCAAGGGCTCAGCCCAACTACGTTTCCATGCTAATCATATTACATGGCATGGGCTCGGCCCAACTACATTTCCATGTCATCCTAGAGTCCAACTCTAATTATTTCATAATCAAATTCTCAAGAAAATCCTATGCCTAGAATCAATTCCCGTAGGTGGCCTTTAGGCCTACCCCTATCACACCTTAGTGTTCATACAATTCAACCTTAATTATCTCTTGAGACTACTTAAGGCATATCTATTCACAATCCTACCTCTTAGGATTTGTTTCACCATTTATTTATATTAATTCCCTGACTAGTATTTTGATACTAATTGTATAATCTTAGAACATGCCAAGTTCCTATTTTCCATTTGGCATTTTATTTCAATTGATTTCCCAACCCAAGTATAGTTTGATCTCAATGTCAAAAATATCACTTTAATCCATTCATGTATTTTCATACATGAATTAAAGTATATTCTATCACAATGTCATCATAGTAATTCCATTAACATGCCGTTCCATTCATTTCACATAATCATACACAATTATTCTAAATTTGTATATCATGCTTCACTTACTCATATCCATATTATTTTCGTTTAGGCATTGTTAATCATTAATAATCCATGAAAATCTCATCTAATTACTTTAGGCAATCTTATGAAATTAACTCACTAATTATAAGCAATATAGTCAGCCATCCTCACCTCGTGATGTGCTACAATAGTTGCCTTTGATAAGCCCCTCGATAAATCCCCGTTCTAAGCCGATTGAAAGTGGAAAGCTGGATTTCTGGGCCAAATCCGGGCGGCTTTCACGAAAGCCGGGCGGCTTTCGTAGTCTGCAACTACGAACAGCTCCCTATATGTGGCGGTTTCCGGCGATTTCGACTCCTATCGATTCACCAACTCTTCTAAGTTAATTAACACCACTTTATAACAATATTCTACACTTTTAAACGTGTAGAACTCATGGTTTAATCCACAGTATGATTTCTAAAAAATCATACAAGAATAAACTAGTTACAAGAATACTCATTGAGTTCTTACCTCAAACACTATACTTTTCTCCTTGGATTTCCTCTTCTCTTGCTTCCTTCAAGCTTGAGCTTTTTGAGAGGTGATGCCTAGAGCTTCTCTCTCCCTTTGGGTTATCCGTATTTCTCAAATGAGGGGGGAGGCACATATCCTCAATCAAACACCAAGTTGAGGTGTTGATAGGGCCCTAAATGGATGTGCATGTACCTCCAACCACTCCCTCAATCACAAGTCCGGATATGCCACCTTTGGATGTCCCCTTCACATTAATTTGGGTCAATCAGCACCCATAAAAACGTGGGGTGGCCCCCACTTATGTGGGAGGTCATCCCATTAAGTCCCGGTGTGTACAATCGGCCCCGAAAGTTGTATTTCTCGACCCGTTTTAATCATATTTTATTTTATCGGACCAAATAAAATATATCACGCGTTCCCAATAATTACGGGCCTTTAGAATAGATGTACATTCCCCAACATTAATTTAGGAGTCTCCGAAACTCATTTCGGGCTGTTATCCGCTAAATTACCAATACCGGTAATTGGGCCCCGTTTGACCAACCGGTCAACTCCATGCCTTTCTTATGGCCCAAATAAAATATCCACCACCATATAGATGTCATCTAGACCAAGATGAATATAATATGTGGTTCGGGAATTATCGGGCGACCCCCCGGTCTGGGCGTGGACCCCACATGCAATTTACTATTCACGTAAAAGAATTAATAAAAATTTACATTTACGCAAATTCATAAATCGTCCTTCAAGGTTTATTACATAATTTACTAAAAGCAAAAATGCTTGGGGACGGTGCTACAAGTGAAGCATGAGTCTAAGCAGAGAGTAAAGTATAGATTAACACTTTCTGTTTTGCTAGATATCTCGTGAATGCTAAATGGAAATATTTCTCTACTTAGAATGCTCAAGCTTAGTTAGAAACTTTCGTTTCAACCAATATTTATAGGCTTTTCTGGCTGATCAATCTTATCCATTGGTTAGGATAGATTGATCTTGGACGTTGAAATCTTGCAAGGACGAGTTGTACATTCGTCTTCTTGTGCTGGAGCCTTTATTGAGGTTGTCTCCAATAATCTTTAGTCGCTCAGCATCGTCCCATGTGTGCATCCAGTTGTAGGCCCGTGTACCTCTTTTACATTTAATGTCGGCGTACATTTTGTCTTCCAATCATAGTGTATTCGAGCATCTTTTCTTTAAAATGTGACAAGTTAATCTTTGAGCTAAATAATATCTACCGGTAGGATCTAACTATCCTATTACGGTATGTAAAAATTACCTTATTGCATTTTTACTTTTCCGGTAATATTTCTTTAGTCTCAAAAATTGTACATTTATTTTGTCACTTTTGAACACTTATACGTAAATAAATTAAGACACAATGTACTAGTGTTAAGTATAGTGGCATCATCAAAATCTATCAAAATTGGGTACTAACAAATACGTCTACTTATAAAAAGCAATCGGATGAGTCCTAACGTTGACAACCTCCTAATCTCAGTTTTAACGTATGTCTCACTATCTTTTTAGAATAGATTATAAGGCACACGTGGAATATTTAGTCAAGATTGATTGAAATACAATGCAAAAATAATGACACGTAAGCTAAAATCGGGATTAGGAGGTTGTCAACGGGTCATTAGGACTCAACCAATTGCTTTTTATAAGTAGACGTATTTATATGACACTTTATTGAGAACATGACCTTATGTGACGATTCTGTAATAGCAGAGACTTTATTTGATCATTTTCTCAAAAAAATAATGTTGTTGACATAAAAAACGTGTGAGCTTTTGCAAAATAGAACATACTTATAGATTAAGATGTTACTTACAATTTCATACGTAGTACACACTTATTTTATTTAAGTTTGTGCTTATTCTAATTTTTAATACTACTTATTTAATCTCCACTTTTAAGATGCTTATTCCCAACGCCATCTGAAGATGCTATTTTTTATGGCAAAATGTTGTTTGCTAGATGTATATTTCGGACCATCATCGATCGAGTGTTCTTATGTGTTAGTAAAAGGTTTATACTTGCTTTTTCGTCTATCACTAATCTTGATTTCTTCTGCATCAATATAGAGGTAAATTGCCCTCCTCCTGAACCACAAACGATCCAGGAAAATGTGATTGCATTAATTGTTTTCTTTCCGCTGGCTGGCGAAATTAGAATGATTTCTGCACTTGACTCTTAACCCAACGGCGGAGTCAAAGATGCCCCCCCCCCATTTTTTTCTCCGAGGTATATTTACCCCAAAATTTTCATATACACGTATTTGTATGTAATTTTTTCACTGCCGCTCCTCCTATTAAGATTTCTTGCACCCGCCGCTGCCCTGATCGGTGATTGGAAAAACCGGCAAATATAATAATTCCTTTTCGATGACTGGTCGAATCATACCTGTTTCAAGTAGCATGAACAGTCACACTGCATGAACAAGAGCGTCTGTACGATGTTTTTTTGTTCTTTGTCTCACCCTAGTATTGCATTGAACGTATTGTAATGTTTCGGCTTTTGATTGTTATGCTTTGTGTTACCCTTATCGATAATAATTAAGTTATTTTCTTTCGTGAAAGGTACTCCCTCTGTCCCATAAAACTTTAGCACGTTTGATCGACACGGAGATTAATAAAGTAAAAACGGTGTGATTGAGTTTTGTGCAGAGGAGAGAGAATTATTTCGAACCTCAAATTCTTTACTTAAAAGGGAAAATGACAAAGTTAGTTAATCATACAAAAAAGAAAAGTTGACAAATTTTTAAGGATCAGAGAATATCTCTTAAGTTTCTTAAAAAACTAAATTTTGATTGTAAATAATTTATAGTTCATACTCGGTATTAAATTGTGGAAGCATACAATCAAACAAAGAGTCACGCCTCGGTCACTAATTCTCGAATCAGACGAAAAGCAATCACAAAGCCATAAAAACACCCCATAAAAGCAATATGACACTCGCAAAGCCAACAATAACCAAACTAGCATCTTCACCACTCACGAGGACAAAGACTTGAAAAACTAAATAAACAAAAATGACAACACATCCCTCACAGCCTCAAGAGTGATTGAACAGTAAACTGAGAGGAGGTAAACAAGATTTTAATCACAAGGTGTCGGATAGCAAACATGACTTTGTAAAAGTTGACAAATTTTCAAGGATCAGAGATTTTACATATAAACCTCTCATCACAATTATTGGGATTCGAACTCACAATTTTTGCTCTATTATTTACAAGATGAGAAAACAAATAGTACGGAGTAGTAAAAATAAGGGAAAACTATCAAATAGGTCCTCCAACTTTCATAAAAAGATCAATTAAGTCTTTCTATAGGAAGTTTTGTCCGGCCGTCGCAATTTGGGGCGGTTCCCGGTGGAATTTTTTGATGAAATTTTTTGAGCATCTTATTCACCAAGTCTAGTTACTCATACCAAATTTCAGCTAAAAATTCAATCGGGAACACATTCAGATTAATTCTTGAACATAACTGCGCATTTTTGCGTTCTCGAATTAATTTGAATGCGCTCCCGTTTAAATTTTTAGCTGAAATTTGGTATGAGTAAACTAGACTTGATGAATAAGATACTCAAAAAATTTCATCAAAAAGTTCCACCGGGAACTGTCCCAAATCGCGACGACCGGACAAAGTGTCCTATAGAACGACTGAATTGATTTTTTTATGAAAGTTCGAAGACATATTTGACAGTTTTCCCTAAAAATAAAGGATCATACCAAACCATTACATAGTTGAATGGAGGATTTCAACATTCATTTAAATAAATTTGAAACATATACCTGTATATTTTTATACCACTACCAGGAGTAGGAGGTCCACCCTAGCCGTGCACTTAGTAAATGATGAGTAATGGGGGACACCTAGAACTTCAACTTTTTAGAACATCCATTACACAATTTACAAAGCTGAATTTACTAGCTTAGGCAACTACCCACACGTCACGGCTCTCCTAAGTCCTATTACCCACCATCCCCTCCCCTTTTCTGTAGAGATAGGCAAATCTGCGAAGGCAAATCGGCGACCATTTTGAGTGCTGTGACTCGGTCTAACCTCGCCCTCACATGGATTCCACTCCGTCCTTTGATTGACTCAGCCGCCGGCCTAATTTTCCACCCTTTTTTCCAAGGAAACCACCTTCTGCCCCCACCCCCACCACTTTATTGAACCGAAACTATATTAAGAGCCCCCACTAATCCTAACCAACAACCGCCCTTCTATTTCCCCCCTCAAAGATTCACTGTTTATCTACGAAATCAATATTCTTTTCCCCTTATAAGACTTCTACGCCATTAAAGTTGACACCTTTATCTGTTCATTTCAGTGGGTAAGGCCGCCCTGTCCTAATCAAGATCGAGACTCTGGGTTTCAAGAAGAGGATATATGGGTGGGTTGTTTGTAGAGAGCCCGGATGATGGTGGGATGGCTAGGAAACTGTGGATGAAGTTCCAGGATGAAACGGTATTTGCTATGTATACTCCATTTGTGGTGGGTTTGGCTTCTGCCAGTTTGGACTCTTCCACCTTTCTTCACTGTATCTCTCAAGATGTCTACTTTCTTCAGGCTTTCTCCAACGCGTAAGAATCTCTGTATTCATTTCTCTGGTTGACTGGTTTACTTTTTCGATTCAGCTATGGGGTTGACGTGTACAGTGTTTGATTGGCTTTGCATGTAAATGAAGGTATGAACTTGCAGAGGCATATGCTGATGACGATGAAGACAAGGAAGCTATCAGCATGTTGAGAAAGCGCGTCCTGAAGAGGCTCAGCGATCAGCATAATCTTGTTCGTGTAAGTTCTCCATCTCTGCCACTTTTTACAAATTTTTGCAATCGACTCCATCATATTATAATTTAATAGTACTCTTTCAGTACTTGTTTTAGAGTCCATATGGGAGGGGTGTATTTGGCTGGAGAAAGTTGTTGAAATTTCTGAGTTAATATCGATGAGGCATCTGAAATTGTAAAATTATTTTGAAAAAAGTTAATGAAAATATATAAATTGCTGCAAATATGAGTAAAACATGCGTGCACGAAAATGAGTATGAATATCATTGTTTTGTCATAAAAAATAGGGATCCCTAAAAACTATGACCTGTTCATTTCTAAAAAAGAATGAAAGTAGTTATAAATTGGGTTATTTTCGGAAGATGCAACAATAGTACTATTTGGGAAAATGTTTTCTTTGTCCGCTATATGGAACTTTCTATTCAAAATATAAATTTATACTTAGTACAGAGTATTAGATAAAGGAAATATGTCATAAAAGTTAAAATGATCCTCTTCTCTTTACCAAAGTCAGATAAACAATTAATACCTTATATATAGGTAGATTACGAACCTTTTACTTGCTCCATAAACTCTTTGACAAGTAAAGACCTTCCACATACCCATGACCTCACCTGTGCAAACACAAGGAACATGATATAACTCAAAAAAGGAAACACTATCTATATATATTTTCCTATCCTTTATGAAAGTTTATTATTCCGTATCACGGAGTACTTGCTTTAAATTTCATTTTTGGAAACTACCATAATATCAAAATCCATAGATATTCTTACTTCTGCATCTCATCTTTCATAACTTTTCTACTCTTTGTTCTATTCTCTCCAACTTTTTTCACTTTTTTACATTATTTACTACCCCTACAATTATACCCTTAGATTAATGTCAACTCACTAGGGGCGCAACTTAATGTAAATGGCTGTACAAATTATTGTGTAAAATGAAATGTAAATTGTAAAGCAAATAAAATAAAATGAGTTTGGGGATAGTGATTTGAATATTGATTTGCAGGATTGGGGCTTTGAGCTTCCAAAAGACAGCACTTGTGACAGTGCAACATTAAAATACACAGACTTTTTAATGGCAACAGCCTTGGGAAAAGTTGAAGGAGAAAAGTTCCCTGGAAAGATTGTGACTCCTTTTGAGAAGACAAAACTTGCTGCCTATACTTTAAGTGCCATTGCTCCTTGTATGAGGCTATACAGCTATGTAAGTAAGGGGATTAAAGCCATTCTTGAACCTCAAGAGAAAACGAACCCATACGAGAAGTGGATTGACAGTCTCTCCTCTGATAAATTTGAGGTGTGTGATTATTTTGATGGTCCAGGTTATATATATACATGCAATTATATACGGAGTATATGCGTATAAACTTCTGTTCTTTTGCAGTTGCAGTTGTTCGATTTCACATTACTTGTCCATTAATATATTTAGAATTTTTTTTTAGATGTGACTAAAACATTCATATATTCCTAATATATGACTAACAAATTTAAATATGCATTTATATGAGTAATGAATTGATGGGAGAAAAAGTAACATCAAAACACGTGTCATACTTGCAAAACACCATTAGTTTAAGAGTAGAAACTGTTTAGTCATATTGTAGGAATCACCACCTCTTTTAGTCACAGTCCTAATAATTTTCTCATATATTTAATGTACATTAGTAGATATTATCAAAAGATGATATTTGAAAATTGACATTAAAATAAGTTTAATAACAGTTTACATAATATGATCTGTTTTTATACATTACTCAAAAACATCAAAGTATGATATTTAAATAGTGCAAAAGTCAAAGTATTGCGATTAATAAAAAACAGAGGAAGTATATTCTAATAATGTTTTTATTTTATTTTATTGACACTTTTTACTTTTTATGTATCCAGGAAACCGCTTCAACAATTGAAGACTTACTAGATAAACTAAGCATATCTTTGACGGGTGGGGAGCTTGAAATTGTGGAAAAGCTATACCATCAATCTTTGAAACTTGAATTAGAATTCATATCAGTTCAACCAATTATTCAGTCATCATCAATTGTCCCGGTTGTTTCTCAAGTGCCTGTCGAATCGCATCTTAAAGTGTTCTGTGATTTTGACATGACATGTTCTGCTATTGATTCATCTCCCCTTTTAGCCGAGATGGCAATCTTGGCTTCAAGAAAAGCGTATCTGAATGAATCTGAAACTCAACCTTCTCAAGCTACAGCATCCAATCTTTCTGCCGCTTGGGGCAGTCTGTCCAGCAAGTACATTGAGGAGTTTGAGCAGTGCATTAAAAGAATCATACCCACTGAATCAGGTACATTGATGTGTTATGAGATATATGTAATTGTGGCCAATTATAAGCATAAGTGTACTGCTCTTCATAAAATATACGGAGTAAGAGCTGATTATGTTCAAATGAGAAATTGATCTTAGACTCAAAAGAGTACATGAAATTTAAAATTGGTCCTCTCTATTGAACTACCATCTTGCGAGACATGTGACATAATTTTTTTTTAGAATGGAACCGCAATGCCATCTAGCAATATATACTTTAATAGCAATTTTAAGTGTGCAATTGTTTCCAATTCGATGGCAGCGGAGAATTTTGATTACAATGGCCTTTGTAAAGCACTTCAAAACCTAGATGATTTTGAGAAAACGGCGAACCAGATGGTGGCTAATTCTGGTGTATTGAAAGGGCTGAGTGAAAATGATATAAGATGGGCTGGAGAGCACTTGATATTTCAAAGAGGTTGCAAATTCTTCTTCCAGGAAATAATGAGAAGTGAGAACCTTGCCGTGGATGTTCATGTTATATCCTACTGCTGGTCAGCGGATCTCATCAGGTCTGCTTTCTTTTCAGGTATATGAATTTGTCATTCTGAATTTTTCTGATAACAAGGCTTTGTCTTGTTTATTATTTTACTTATTGTTGAGTAGTTATATTAAATTTGGTTCTAACTCGCGACGGGTAGATTTGCGGTTTTACCTTATATTTATTGTCATCATGACCCAGTGTCGCAAAGGCTCCCACTTACGGTGGGGTAAGATGTACACAGCCTTAGCCCTGTACTAAAGTACATAGAGACTGTTTCCGGATAACAAAGAAGCGCACACAATTTAGTGATCCATTTTGCTTTATTCCATCATATTCCCAAGCCAAAAAATAGTGAATCTTTGGCTCTATTGCAAATGATGGAAAATGTTTCCCTCATATACTTGGCATAAATTGGTGAATTTTACGTGGGACACTTTACATGCACTCTGCTGAAACTGGTTTGGTATAGACAATTTGAGGGGTCGATAAATGGGCCAAGTTGACTGGACGTAAACAAAGCTATAGTGCCATATAAACAAATAAATCATAACTGGACCGGGTTGTAAAACTTGTAAGACCGTATTAAAGATGGGTGTAATTCACCCTAAAAAGATCTTGAAGAGGTATGCTTATGCATCATTGTTATATACTCCGTATTAAATACATACATGGTAAATATTCTATGTGACACACATAACAACCTAGGACATGACACTCTGTTTGATAGGCAACTTTGTCTTATAATACGTAGCAGCAAAGTAGACATGCAGCCCGAATAAGTTGTGTTTGCCTAATTGACTTACTTATTAGGACTAAATGGTTGTTACTGAACTTTTTTTTACTTCCGCCTGTTCGGGCATTTCAGCCAAATATCCCCTTACCAAACATGCCCTTCTGTTTTCTTCATATTCAGCAGGGAAAACAGGTTCTCTGAGTGTGCATTCAAACGAGTTGGTTTATGAAGGATCTATTACCACAGGCGAAATAATTCAGAAGGTAGAATCCCCTACGGACAAGCTTAGCGCCTTCAATGGCATCTTGAACAGCCACGGGAACAAGAGGAAACCACTAACAGTATACGTAGGAGGTTCTGTAGGTGACATGCTATGCCTTCTGAATGCAGATATTGGGATTGTGATAGGTATGAGTGACAGATTAAGGATTTTAGGTGAGCGGTTTGGGGTTACTTTTATTCCTTTCTTCTCTGGATTGGTCAAGAAACATAGAGAAATGCCAGGAAGTGGCTCCTTTAACTGGAATTCGATGTCGGGGATTCTCTATACAGTCTCCAGTTGGGCTGAGGTACATGCCGCCATTTTGGGGATGGCGATTCTACCCCCGCCCATATGAGGGTGGCATATGTTATACATCACAAAATTAAAAACATTGAAGAATACACAGTTTATAATGTCTAACACCAGCAGGTGGCTTATATATTTTCAGTACACCTGTGTGAGCTCTAGAATCTCCACTGTCATATTGGTTCTGTGTTAATTGATCTCAAGTATAGCCTATATGTATATTCTGTCTGGCTACAGGTCTGTGTCTGTAAAGTTTGATCAGGTATTCCGGAGGCTTGGGAGCAAGGAAGAGTTCCAAGGTTATGGGGTTGCTTCTTTTTCTTTCCAAGCTTCTTACATATATTACTTGAATATGAGGTGGTTTTATTATCTCATTTCATGTTGTAATTACGAAAGCGTGATGCAAATGTGTGTGTTAGAAATTTATTGATAAATGTAGCTGAAGTGTTCAAAATGATCCTTGAACATGTGAGATAGTTGTGGTGAAACATGTATTATTAAATATAATGTATTATTAAAGCTAAGATATAATTATGACTTAACTCTGTAATATATGTGATTCAATTCATTTATGTTAAAATATAATTGAATAACTCATTTTCTAACTATTCATGATCAGAAAGATATTATCATCATTATTCATAATTAGCACCTAGTTTAGAGAGGATTAATGATACTTTCTCATATTTGATTGTAGGGGTGGGCATGTTGATTTGGTTTAACCGGATCTAATCATACCATATCGAACTGAAACTAAACCATATGCTATTTGGTTTGAGTTTGAGTGCATATTTTTCAAACCGTATTAAATCGAATTGAACCGAAATTGAGAAAATTGAACTGAATTAAAGAAATTCAACAGAACTTTTATATATTATTAAAAAAATAACAATTCAAAACCGAATCAAACTGAATTGAATCAAATTGAAAGGTAGTATGGTTTATGTTTGGTAATCATTCTTTCAATTCATTTCAAAATCATCATCTCCACCACTATTTGGTTGTGTTGTTTATATACCAACAACTGGGGGTGGACCCGGGCTGGGCCTAGGCCTGGGCGGGCTATTTTTTCGGAATGTTGGGCCCGGAACCGGCCCGGCTTGATACCGGGTCTGGGCCAAATCGGGTCGGGCCGGGTCTGAGCCAAATCGGGTCGGGGTCGGGTCTATGTAATTTTTTTTTGTTTTGGCTTTCTAATTAACCCCCGACCCCCCTCCCTCACCCCCACCTAGGGTTGTAAACGAATCGAATAATTTTGATCCGATTCGCGATTCGAATTCGAAATTGATGATTCGAATTCGAAATATTCGAATACGAATTCGAATACGAATCAATTTTATTATTCGAATAAAATTCGAATACGAATACGAATATACATATATTCGATTCGTAAGTTATTCGAATATATTCGATTTGTATACTTACGAATTATAAATATATATTCTATTATATTTATAATTTTGAAATAATTCATATAATAGACATTTGTGAAAATCGAAAAATGCCTAAAATGAGTCATAATTTGAATCGGTGATTTTTTTTTGAAACTTCAAATATTTGAATTGGAATTCGAATATTCGAATTCGAATATTCGAATATACTCAAATACAATAAACGAATCGAATACGAATCGATTGTAAGATTCGAATAATATTCGAATACGAATACGAATATTCGTCAATTTATACGAATACGAATAATATTACTCACTATTCGATTCGATTCGATTCGTTTACAACCCTACCCCCACCCTCAAGACCTCCCAAAACACCCAGCCCTACCCAAGGAAAAGAAAAAAAATTGAAAAAAAAAAATTGAACCGGGCCTGGCCCGAACCACCCGAGCCGGTTCATGAAAATCGTGGCCCGGAACCGGCCTGGCAGAACCGCCCAAACCGGGCTAAAGTCCGGAATCGGCCATCTAGGCCCGCACAGTAGCGCGCCGGTCCGGTTCTGGGCCAATTCGGTTTTGGGCCGGTTCGGCCCGGTTGGGTCCATGCCTACCAACAACTCCACCTTATCATACAACTAGTTATGTAATGTGCGTTGCACGTTCGTGATAATGACCAAGGCCATCGTATTGATATTAATCCCTTGGTATGAATACAATATTTGAATACATATTTTGTTATTTATTGATAAGGAATCGTAATCTATAAAGTTTATAGGCTAGATTATAAGTTGGGAAATAAAGCAATTAATATGACTATTTTTGGGATAATGAGCCGGGTCCAAGACTATCGGCCCGTTACACCCGAACTTTGACCCAATCAAGCTCAGAACATAGTCTGACTAGTAGAAATTGGTCCGGGATTATATACTTATTAATTGAGCCGACTAGTAGAAATTGGTCCGATATCAACTGTTGAATCCTGGATACTTTAGGGGTACACTGGACCGCAGTCATAATGGGTCATATGGCAGTGATCGACTCGAAGGTGAGCCACGTCATGCTCTGCGCACGAAACCCGACAAAACTTGACGTTGGGGTGCAGGTGTTCCAGGAAGCCACCTATGCTCTAAACCTTTGGCTTAAGGCTTTCAATGGTTAATGTCGCGGGAAGAGGTGCACGAGCTTTCGAGCCATACCACTAACATGGACATGGAGACATTACTTTCGAGCCTACCTGGTGAGGTGGGCTCATGGTCACTACTAGGATGCTTGGTTGCACGAGCTCGACATGGTGATCCGGATACACAACAATAATCAATTGTTGTGGTAGCGCAAGACAGAGCTGCCGGAGAAAACGTCCGACCACAATCAATTGTCCGTGTAGCCCTGGTTAGACCTTGTGTAGGTAATCATGAGAGAGTCGTGTGCACTGTATCCCTGCACCCCAGAACCATTCACTCATACCATGATGAAGCACCGTTGTCAAAGGGGGCAAACCTTACAGCGCGTAGCTATTGCATGAAGGCGTGGAAGCACCGTTGCCAAGGGGTACAAACCTTGCAATGCAGAGCTACTACATGAAGGCGTGGGAGCATCGTTGCTAAAGTGGAACAAACCTTGCAACGCGGAGCTATTACATTAAGGTGTGGCAGAACCTTTTCCAAAGGGGTACAAACCTTGCAACACAGAGTTGTTTCATGAAGGCGTTCAAGCTGTTACACGAAGGCGTGAAAGCAACTCGGGCTGAGGTACCTCAGAGTCCATACCATCAACAACAAAGCTAAAAAGTATGAGGGTCAGCTCCGTGCTGAACTCACCTCAGAAGTAGAAGAAATCCAGGTCGACCCTGATAGATTGAAACGGAAGATTAAGATCATTGCAAATCCTGGCTGATCTTACAAGTTGAAGACCACAACATGGAGGCTTGTAGATCAAGTGCGGAGCACAAAGCACCTTGTCCAATTCTATGAGCAAAGCGGATCAAGCTTGTAGATCAAGTGTGGGGTGAATGACAACTTCTCAAATTCTACGAGCGGAGCACTGCAAGCTTGTAGATCAAGTGCAGAGCATAGGACACCTTGTCAAATTCTATGAGCGGAGCACTGCAAGCTTGTAGATCAAGTGCGGAGCGCATGGCACTTTGTCAAATCCTATGATCAGAGCATCGCAAGCTTATAGATCAAGTGCGGAGCACAAATCAACTTCTCAAATCCTATGAGCGCTAGCGGAGCATCACAAGCTTGTATATCAAGCACAGAGCGCAAATCAACTCTCTCACATTCTCTGTGTGGATCATCGCAAATTGTAGATCAAGTACACAACTTGGAGCAACTCTTCAAGTTCTCAAATTCATTCACTACTTAGAAAAATATATTTCGGTTTCCAAGTGCAGAACTTGGAGCAACTTGGTCTGACCTCACATGGAAATGAACGGGCGACAGGGAAAAAAGGAAAAAAAATAATATAACACCCCGCTCTCGGTGTTTAGTCGACCACGGCTCGATCCTCGGGCAAGGAAATGAACAAACTATTTTCTAAGTGCAGGATTAGCTGATCGGTCACGGCGACTGTAAGACTAGCCTCTGGGTCGAAAAGGTATGCAAGAGGTCATTCCCCGAGCCCATCTCGTACATCCATTGTCTGATGTTGCTGTCTAAACAGCTCACATATGTTAGATATACACTAGAATAGACTTTCCTATTTCTATTAAGAGTTCGGTTAGAGTCAGTAAGTTGTTGACCTAACTAACTCTATAAATACAATGTAATACAACGTCAGAGAACTACGATAATATCATTCAGCTTCTTCTTTCTCTTTCTATCTGTTTACTTTCTATTATGGTATCAGAGCTTTAGCTCGATCCATGGCAATTTCTGATGATTCTTCACACTCTACTGTCAATTCTAGCAATTCCAGTTCTATCGTAACCTTCGCACATGCTCTTCTGATCAAACTTGATGCGAACAATTTTCTCTTCTGGAAGCATCATGTGGAATCAGTTGTTCGAGCGCATAAACTACTGCGATTCATTGTAAGACCAGTGATTCCGAAGCAGTACAATTCTGATAATGATGAAGCAAGTGGAAACGTCAATGAAGAGTATGCTATCTGGGAGCAACAAAATCAGATGTTGTTTTCGTGGTTGCTAGCCTCGCTCTCTGAATCCTTCAATGCTCGCTTCATTCACTGTAGATTCTCGCATCAACTGTGGAGTGAGATCGATAGATATTTTAAGTCTCATATCCTCGCTAAAGCAAGACAATCCTTCTTACAATATTTCTTCAAATAACCAATACAATCCTTATTCAAACTATCAGCCTTCTAATCCTACACCAGCTCCTTAAGAACCAAGATTTCCTCCCAACCAATTCAATACTCCACCTCCTACTTCACATTTTCCTCACTGGGAACCACAACCATATACCTCACCTCATATACAATCCTACAATGCCTCAACTTCACAGCCTTATCCTTCAGCTTCTCAACAGTCATATGCTTCATCTCCTATTGCATCTTGAGCTAGTGCTACTCCTTCCATTCTAGGACCTGCTCCACAGAATCAAACTTGGTATCCAGACTCTGGAGCTACTCATCATGTTACTGCTGACCCTCTGAACCTGCAACACAGTTAACCACTTGTCACTAGGGGTGTATTCAAGCCGAGCCCGATCTGGGGTATGCTCGAACTCAAGCTCGAAATAATTATACTGACTTGAACTTGAGCTCGAGCTCGAACTAGTGTAATAATATGGGATCGAGTTTGGCTCATCAATATTTCATATGGTTTGAGCTCGGCTCGTTGGGCTCGGTAGGCTAGAATTTTCACATTCGCAAAGTCAAGCTTATGCTCGAAAACCAAATAAAATAACCAAATTTGTATATTAAAACAAAAATATGATGTACACTAAAATATCCAAACATGAGTTTTAAATACCATAACTAGTTTAATATCACAAGTTCACAACGGTTGTTCTAAACTCCAATACAAAAAATAATAACCACTAGTTATAGTTCTTTGAGCAAAAAAGGAAATTGAGTAAAGAAAAGCTTTGGGCATTCAAACGTGCTTTTCAACTCCAAGTTCCATGTATTTTGTCATCCGGATTGTATTAACAGCAAACACCCTTGCCAGAGAAAAGTTACCCTTGCTAGTCTGTAAATTTTAAACATCACATCAAACATGATTGTTTCTTCTATTATCTTTACAGAAATCAAGCATTAAGAATGCTAAGAGTATGTCATAATCAATGGAAATAGGACTTCTGTAGAACAAAGCTTGCGCACATATGCTCCTTGCATTCGATCCTTAAATATTTTTAACTCATGAGTCATAATAATAGAAATAGAATATGGCTAAATATGTTTTGTTCCCAAAAATAACTCACTTTGATTGTTAGGAAAAAATAAAATTTGTTCGAATTCTTTTTCGATAATGGAATTAAAGAGACGTATAAATTTTAGTAGATAGACAATAAAAGTGGTAAACCTTTTTTTTTACTGTAAAGTGGTCAACCTTATGAAGACAACAAGTAAGAATAGATTTGAAAAGAAAAAACAAAATAGAGACAATACGTATAAAATATAAAATAGATGCTGAAGTGGAAGCATCCATATCAGCAATTCAGCATATATAATAATATATGGTGGGAGATAGCACTGGGGATGAAAGAGTAAATTAAAAAAAACTACCATTGAACTTCTCTAACTACATTAGAGAAGGAAGTGAGGTGAGGAAGCAGCAGTAGAAGTAGAAGAAGTAGAAAAAATAGAGATGGTTGTAAGAAACATTGTATTTTAATTTTGCTAGCTACCTGCAAGTAGCCTTTGGTTTTTCTTTTTCCAACTCACCTCATTTTGGGAACTTATACTGCAAACTTTATGGCAAATAGAGAAAACAACGAATCTTACATTTTCACATTTTACAGAGCAAACTTGATGTTGCCTGCATTCAACACCCTATATGAGGACTCAACTTAAACTTTAGACTTTTGAGTTGAGATCAAGAAAGCTGCTACCTAGACTGAAGCAATCTTTCTTATGTTACCGTTTTGCTTTCTTTCCATCATAGTTATAACGACAGACTTTGTGTAAAAAACGTATTTAAAGTTAACCATCAAATAATGTATAGAGATTGAAAGTAACCTACTTTCATCATGCACTCGGGAAGAATTATTTCTTGGTATGACTGACGCAATACAAAGTAACCATTAATATAAATTTTAAGTAATGTATTTAAAATTACAAAAGCAAGATAATATTTCTTACTTTCTTTTTCATTATCCCATACATACGTCGAAGCCAATCTCCTCCACAAAGGAGAGCTTGAACCGTTTTAGGTAACAATGATGCACGATAAGAATCAATAACTCTTGTACCTGCACTAAAAGTGGCTTCGGAAGCCACACTTGTAACTGGAATGGAAAAAATATCTGTAACCATTTGTGCGAGTATTGGATACTGTATCCGGTTCATACACCACCAGTCCAAACAAGAAAAGTCTTCAGAAATTTCACTCTTCTTGAGGCGACTCTTATCTAGGTAATCTACAAGTTCAGATCTTATAGGCTCTACAGTCTCGACTTCTGCACAAAATGATTCAAGTTCGTCATCCCAAACATGGGCAGAACTTTTAGTAGTCTGAAGATTGCTTGAAGAACCACATCTTTCAGAATATATTGAAGAAGTATTCCCTTTGTTCACCGAATCAGCAACATACTCTTCATAAAGAGAAGTCAAAGTCTTCTTCACTTTTGAAATATTTTGTCCAGCTTCCTCCGACGAAAACATTTTAGGAAAACAAAACTCGATTGCAAGCAATTTCTTTGTGGGGTCTAACACCACAGCTATGGCCATCAATAAGTTGCACTCGCCCCAATATTTATCAAACTTTAGTTTCATTTTGCAAACTAACTCCCAAATGAAAGAATCCTTGTGACTTGAATTGGCATCCAAAGATGATTTGATTTTTTGGACTTCTTTCAAGAACAAATTCGAAGTAGGATAATCACTGCCTGAAACTATATGTGTCGCTGTCTAAAATACCTCCAACACCGAACTAATTTTTTGAACCTTTTCCCAGTCCTCTTCAAGAGGACAGCTAGTATACCTCGAATCACGATCACTTAGCATCCTAAAAGCGTCTTTAAACTTGAGCGCACAACTTAGCATTTCAAAAGTTGAGTTCCATCTAGTTTTGCTATCATAAATCAACTTCCTATCTTTCAATTGCAAATTTGCAATTGGTGCACACAATTAGCAAATTGAATCCTCCTTGCCTCTGAGCGATTAATATATTCAACACTGTCTTTGACTTCACTAATAATATGACGAATCTCATCTAGCCCATCTTGAACACACAAGTTTAAAATGTGAGCACAACAGCGAACATGGAATAAGATTCCATCGCAAACCAACTTTCTTGACATTTGGATTGTATTCTTCATATAACAAATTGCAGAATCGTTACTTGTAGCATTATAAACCGTGACAGTAAAAACTTTGTTCTCGATTCCCCACTCTTTCATCCACTTGAATAAAGAATCAGAAATTTGAAGACCTCCCCTTGGCGGTGGAATGTTGATGAAGCTCAAGACTCTCTTTTGTAATTTTCAAGAAGAATCAATCCAATGTCCAGTGACAACCATATACTCAATCTTTTGAGTTTTTGATTTCCAACAATCTGTTGTCAAGCTTATCTTACTAATTCCTTCCAGATTCTTTTTTAACTTCTTCTTCTCAAGCTCATAAACCTTCATGCAATCTGTCTTATGGTTGTTTCTACCGATTCTTTTCCATTCGGGCATTCCTCGTTTCATCATGCGGTTAAATCCTTCTTCTACAATGCTAAAAGGATGCTCATGCATCATTGTCCAATGTGCCGCTGATTCCCTCATTTGTGCCATGTCGAACTTTCCAGGATGTAAAGGAGGAAGTGATGGCGCAGCTCCATCGCACGGTGAAAAAGTCAATTTGGTTTGTTTCTCCAGTTTGTACACAAAAAGCCATAAGTGAAATAAGTTAGTTGGCTGTAAAGATAGGGAAGTAGATTTAATAATATATTGCTTATGTAGCTGATGATAATGGCTACGGATGGGAAATAACAAAATCTTTTGCATCTGCAGGTGCTGAAATTCTTGTTGGTACATGGGTTCCAGCTCTAAATATCTTTGAGAGCAGTCTGCAACGGGTGTACATGGTCTTTTCTGGCATCACCGTTGGCTTCAGCCATAATGGGGTCAGTTATGTATGTCAATAACGGCTGAAATGCTTGGTACTTGGAGTTGACAGCCCGGTGTTCAAGGGTCTTGACATTCCAAAAGACCAGAGCTATGAGTCTGCTAAACAACAAGTTGCTGCTGTTGTTGCATGTCCATGATTTCATTTATCCATAATAACAACCTTATATACAAAGGAAATAATATATTAGTAAGACCAGGCTATTTTAATTCTTACAAAACAAAATAACAAAAGATCAATTTATGTGTAAGAAAAAAATAATATACACTTGCATGGAACATTTAAAGACTTACCTTGAGTTTCAATTTTCTCTGCACGCAATTCTTCAGGTGCCTCTTGTAGCTAGTTGTGGTACCCATTTTAATCAATGCAAAATGGCGTGAACAATGAGTACACATCGCTTTGTTAACCCCTTTTACCATGACAACTTCAAAATCATCGCATACATGAGAAGTCTTTTTCCTTTTCTTTATTTGAAACTCCTCTTCTTCAGCATTTTGTGAAGTTCTATGGCTAGCTACAGTTGGTTCTATTCTTTCAACTTGATCACTTTGTTCTTGTAGCTCATTACTTTCAACAACTACACTGCTTGGGGTGTGTGGATTTAGTTGAATGGATGCATCTTATGTAGACATGCTTGATGAAACGAATACCTAGTCTGTAGAAGATTAAAGCAATTAGTTTATGTATTATCTTTTTCAAGAAGAAGAGGTTAGTACTCCTTTATCATTTTCCCACAATGAAAAGGATGTTAGTCTGCACTCTGAAACTAGCCAACTATTAGAAATAATAATACAATATGTAGCTGAAAAATACAAAAAGGTGGTTCACTAATTATATCATGGAGCATATGTTCATATAATAAAAACCGCTCTAAGCTACACTTTTATAGACTAAAACATTAGAAGCTAAAAC
Organism: Cuscuta europaea; assembly: GCA_945859875.1. NCBI lineage: Eukaryota > Viridiplantae > Streptophyta > Magnoliopsida > Solanales > Convolvulaceae > Cuscuta > Cuscuta europaea. Next base: position 1,789,605 of record CAMAPE010000014.1, read on the forward strand.
TTAAAAGCCACTCATAAAAGCTTCTAATTAAGTGGCTAAAGGCCTAAACTCTCTGTTATGAATTTCTAATAATGATATGAATTGAATTAGAGCACTATGAATATTTTAGATATTGTACACACAGGAAAATGTCAATACAATCAAACGGCAAGGAATCAAAGCAATAATCCAAAAATTCCCAAAACTGAAAGCAAAGGGTACTACTTCGCAGTGCTCTTCCAGTTCGCGGAGGAGATGCAGGTGATATTTCCTAGGCTCTGCACCGGCGTACTTCATTGTCTTGATAATAAATATAATCCTACTAGAACAAAGGACGGTGGAAATACCTAATTGAAGCGGGTTGTAATGGGGGAGAAGCTCGAGATAGACAAGCTACTTGGACGCCCTCTTCTACTGTGAGTATCACGCCATCGCTACTTGAGTAGTTGAGTTACGGTAGAAGATGTCTGGGCGCGAGAGGAGAAGAGAGACCAGAAGAACTTCATCGGATGAATAGTTTTAGAACTTTTAGCCAACTTTTAGGGTTACACATTTGATAAGGAGTTTAGAAAATAAGCCCACTTTAAACTTTTAATCACGGCCATTCATAAAATATTAAATATATATAAATATATGTATAAGTATAGTATGGCTCGCAAACCGGCTCGCGGGCCGTGAGCCAAGAATAATAGTGCTCGAACATGGCTCGACACCTTACCGAGCTAGCTCGAGTTCGGATCGAGTTCGAACATGACCGAACTCGAGGCGAGCGGTGATCGAGCGATTCACAAGTGCCTCGCGAGCGGCTTGGCTTGCGTGCACCCCTATTGTCACAACTGATAAGCTTTTTATGGGAAATGGTCAAGGTTTGGATATAAAGTCCATTGGTTTTACTACCTTTCCCTCACCCTATCAGTCCTCCTTATCGCTTTCTCTCAATAATATTTTGCATGTTCCTTCTATAACTAAGAATCTAATTAGTGTCATACAATTTGCTAAAGATAATAACGTCTTTTTTGAATTTTATCCTTATGAATGTTTTGTCAAATCTCAGGTTTCTAAACAGATTCTTTTGCATGGTATTCTTGGACATGATGGTCTTTATAGGTTTCAATCAGTTCCTGTTCAATCTCCTTCACCAAGTAGAATACCCTCTTCTTTGTCACCATCCAGTTCTACTTTTCTATCTACTTGTAATAATCCTAAACCATGTAATAACTCTGACACTTGTAATCTTTAGCATTTAAGACTTGGCCATCCTTATTTTGAGGCTCTCAAATGTGTACTTCAGCAATGTAATGTTCCTTTTGTTAATAAAACGATGTGGATTGTTGGTTAGGAACATTATGAAACTGCGCAAAGAGTGAAGCAGCTGTTGAGTTCTGTTCTGCTTGTTGTTTAGGCAAATCACACGGACTGCCTTCATTTTCTTCCACCACTACATACAATAACACCTTTTGAACTCATCTTTAATGATCTTTGGGGTCCAGCCCCATTTCTATCCTTTGATGGATACTCTTATTACATTGCTTTCATAGATGCATCAACCAGATTGACTTGGGTGTATTTTTTAAAAAGAAAATCTGATTCTGTTTCTTCATTCACCAACTTCTACAAATTATGTTCTTAACCAATTTTCCGTGTCAATTAAGTCCATACAATCTGACTGGGGAGGTGAATTCAGGTCTTTCAATCAATTATTGTCTGAAAAAGGAATCACTCACAGGATTATTTGTCTGCACACACATCACCAAAATGGTGTTGTGGAAAGGAAACATAGAACAATTGTTGAAAAAGGCCTATCTCTTCTCTCACATTCCTCACTTCCTCTTAAATTCTGGGATGCAACCTTTGCCACTGCAGTTCATCTCATCAACAGAACTCCATCCAAAAAATCTTTCTAATTCTAGCCCTTACTTCAAATTGTACAACTCTCATCCTGACTATTCTTTTCTCAAAGTTTTTGGCTGCTCCGGTTACCCTTTTATTGGACTATATAACAAACACAAACTTGCCTTTCACTCTGAAGAATGCATTTTTCTTAGATACTCTTCCACACACAAAGGTTACAAGTGTCTGTCTCCTTCAGGCAAGATATATCTCTCTCGAGATGTTATTTTTCATGAATCAAAATTTCCTTATCCCATTCTTTTTTCCCTTAACAACTTCTTCATCATCTGAACCTTCTTTACTTATATCTGTCCCTATATCTATCTCTTTTCCCTTCAATTCATCAACTTCTTCTAATAATTCCAGTTAGTCATCTTCTTCAAAATCTCAATCTTCTTCAAATCCGCAAAATCAACATTCTTCATCAAAGTCAGCCTCCTCTAATTCTTCCACTCCTGTGACCTTACCTATCAATACCACTCGGCCCTCACCTCCCAGTCTTCCCATCTCCTCTACTCCTGTCATCAATAATCATCCTATGAGGACTAGAGCCAAATCTGGGATAGTAAAACCAAGGCTTAATCCAACTTTACTGTTAGCTCATACTGAGCCTAACTCAGTGAAACAAGTTCTTTCTTCACCTCACTGGTTTGAGGCTATGCAATGCGAGTACAAAACAATTGGTCTCTTGTACCTCTTCCTCCAGACAAGCAAGCAATTGACTGTAAATGGGTGTTTAGAATTAAAAAAAAATCATGATGGTTCCTTAAACAAATACAAAGCCAGACTTGTGGCTAAGGGTTTTCGTCAAAAGATTGGTACTGACTTTGGAGAAACATTTTCTCCAGTTGTCAAACCTGTCACAATAAGAATTCTTCTCACACTTGCAGTGTCTAACAATTGGTCTGTTCACCAGTTGGATGTAAATAATGCATTCTTAAATGGTGAAATTGATGAAGAAGTTTACATGGTGCAGCCTCCAGGCTTCCAAGTGAAAGATACTTCCGTGGTTTGCAAGTTACACAAGTCCTTGTATGGTCTTAAACAAGCCCCAAAGGCTTGGTTTCTCAAATTAACATCAGTTGTTTATCAAGCAAGATTCAAACAAAGTAAATGTGATCCCTCCTTACTCATCTATCTGTCCTCTGGTATTCAAATATACATTCTGATCTATGTTGATGATATATTGGTTATTGGGAACCAGCCTACTGCTATCCATCAACTTATTAAAACACTTGAAACATCTGGGAGATCTTTGAAACATCTGGGAGATCCTGATTTCTTTTTAGGTATAGAAGCACACAAATTACCTGATGGAAGTCTACATCTCTTTCAAACTAAGCATATCAAGGATTTACTTAGTCAAACTGGTATGCTTGATTCCAAAGGAGTAAAAACACCCATGGTTGGCACTTGCAAACTCACTCAAGAGGGTAGTAATTATCTTCCCAACCCTTCCTACTACAGATATGTGGTAGATGTTCTACAATATGCTACTCTAACTAGACCTAACATCTGTTATTCAATCAACAAAGTCTGCCAGTTTATGGCTGCACCACTGCAAGAACATTGGCTTGCAGTCAAACATATTTTGAGATATCTATCAGGCACAATTAATCATGGTCTCGTCATCAAACCTTTACCTCTGTCCTCCATACCTCTTCCAATTCAGCCTACTGTGATGCAGACTGGACATCTGATCCTAATGATAGAAAATCTACATCTGGCTCATTGACATTCATGTAATTTCCATGTTTATGTTTATGTTTTTAGTTAGTTTAGATTGATTATTACTTTGGAAATTACACACTTTTGGTGTAATAGTTTAGTTTGTAAAAATGTATGTAATTTGTTTAGATTAGGTTTATACTGAGCTCAAACAGGTCCAAGATCACTCTAGGGACCATTGGTGAACATCACAAATGGAAGGAAGGTGCAAAAAATCTCAAGACAAATTGAAGATTTTGATTTTTGGTGTTGTACCCGGTCGGGTATGACCTATACCCGATCGGGTAAGTCGCTGAAAAATCAAATCGGATCAACCTGGGAACAAGGCAACATGCAGGGGAGATTTTGGCCATGATCGAGTGTTCATACCCGATCGGGTGGCCGACATACCCGATCGGGTATGTCCCAGTTTTTTATACTTCCGCGAAGCAACCGAGTACCTGATCGAGTGCCCTTACAGCCCGATCGGGTACACGACCCTGCAAGCCTAAAAAGCCTATAAATACACCTCATTTCCTCCTCATTAATTCACCAATTCACATATACTCTTAAGCTTAGTCTAGAATAGCATTTCTTTATATTTTTTTAGCATGTTTTAGTCTCCAAATGAGGAGCTAAACTTCCATTTCTTGGTTTTGCTCTTGAAGCTTGTTGATTATTAAAGTTGTGAGTTATTTTCTTAACTTCTTCTCTTGATTATTAATTCTTCCCTTAATCTCATTCTATATTAATGTTGGAGGGTTGCTAAGTGACGATTAGTTAACATTCCGACATTAATTACTACTAGAAACGATCAACGAACCGATGGTTAATCGTTGATGGTTTCACAAGTAAGTAACTTCGGTTTATTAATGCACGGTTGTGGTTAATAAACTAGAGAGGGATCAATTTTGTTGGTTAAACTGAAACCATTGTGTTGAGGTTATAAATCTCAAATGATTTCATCAAGGAGATAGAAAGATTAAATGCTTCTTTTAAATTAGTATAAGGCGTTGTTCTATATTTGATTAAAAGTAAGGATTATTAATGAACGGTCGTTGTTAATAACTACCCTCGATGAATTGGATATACTCCTCGATTGAGTATTCGAGAGGGGATAAGTTATAGATATAACAATGATCGACTAAAATATATCAACAAGTGGAAAGTAGCAAGACCAAGTCCTTTTTATCTTTGAATTAAATCTCATATAAGTCGTTCATCTTAGTGTTAATTAAATTAAAACATTCAATCCAAATCCCCCCTGTACTTACTTCTTAAATTAAAAAGAAAAGTATTCCTTTCCCTGTGGATACAAACTCTACTTCACCTATACTACGTATAAGTTTTAGTATCGATTTATTTTGACGCACCGTGACAAAGTGCTCGTCACTCATGCATTTTTCTGGGTTCCAATATCGTTTCCTAGTGGTCAAGAAAGCAACTCAGAGTAGCAAGATCTTCAGCTGAAGCTGAATATAGAAGCCTAGCTGATATTACTGCAGAAGTTCAGTGGATTCAATTTCTTCTATAAGAGCTCTGAGTATCTTTTTCCATTCCCAAAGTATATTGTGACAACCTGAGTACTGTACAACTTGCTCATAATCTTGTCCTACACTCTAGGATCAAGCATATGGAAATTGATCTCTTCTTTGTCAGAGAAAAAGTTCATCTGAAGCAGCTTCAAGTCTATCACATTCCTTCCTCATATCAAGTTGCAGATATTCTAACTAAACCACTCTCAAGCTCCAATTTTCTTGATCTCAGAACAAAGCTTAATGTTGTTGATACTACAGATCAGTCACCTTTACTTTGAGGGGGGGATGTTAGATATACACTAGAATAGACTTCCTATTTATGTTAAGAGTTAGGTTAGAGTCAGTTAGTTGTTGACCTAACTAACTCTATAAATACAATGTAATACTGCTTCAGAGAACTACAATAATATCATTCAACCTATCATTTCTATCTGTTAACTTTCTATTAGCATACTCGTTTGATCTAATCACCAGTGCGACGACTATTTGACCGGTCTCAGGGCCGAAGGTATGCGAGAGGTTGTGCTCCAAGCCCCTCTCGTACATCTATTGTCTGACGTTGCTAGGCTTAAAAGCCTGCATGCTCGTTTTATATAGTCAGCGGTGTGGGTCAGTTTTGGTCTGATCATGTAGGGCTTGCCCTTACATTTGACCGACTTCAGTTTGACTTTCAGAAAGGGATAACCAGATTTTTCCTAAGTATGAAATTAGTTGTACAAGTTAAGGTGTAAAACCGGCCTCCAGGTCGATGGTATGCAAGAGGTTGTGCCTCGAGCCCCTCTCGTACATACGTTGTCTCGCCATTGTACAAACAGCTTTCACAATCGTCGGTCCTATATCGATAGTGTGCAGGTCATCCTCGCCTTACTAAGCAGGGCACGATCAAGGTTGGACCTGCCAACCTCCCGCCCCTCACGACCTAGGTGGGGAGCCAAAACCCGATTAGTTCTCTAAATATTCTTGAATGGAAAACAACTAACTGAATTGAAAGATGAATGAAGCACACGTACAAGCTCAAACAATAAAGCAATCGTGAAGAATAGTTCCAAGATCACGACCATCATCTATGTGACATCTTGGAAAGCAGTTCTAAGTTATGCCCATGAATGACTCCATCCAGATCGTCAGGAACCTCCAAGAAGTGTCGAGGAGACCAAGTGTCGAGGCTTTCATCATTACCCACCTTCTTCACCTTATCAGGGTCAGCCATGATCCCTGATGAACGAAACTTCGTGGGTAAAAGCCAGGAAGAAGATTTGTCAACCTGCCATACAATGTAGTCTGCATATCATGCTCGCCAGATTTGGAAGAGATTATGACTTCCTAATCGTGCCAATCGCGACCCGCCTTGGTCCGCAGCTATGCTCGACATGCTCCGAATGTGAGGCCTCAATCCTAGAATTTGCACTCTAAAAGCACTAAGGAGGACTTGAACACTGCAACTATCTCATGCCCTGCATCCTGGGACAACGTTTCTAGGTGGCCCTACTTTGATTTAAGCTCGGGTAGAGCTTTCATATCCATTGTTGCATCCACGCTCGGGCATGCTCTGATCATTTGCTCCATGGCAAGCTGTGTATACCTTCAAGACATCCTCTGTTTTTTGTGCCCACTCCTGAGCGTAGACTACACGACGCTAGTTGAATCTCTTCTTTAATAGGGTTTGGAATTCAAACTAAGTGCATGGTCATGATGAGGCGAGTGATCATCACCTCACCATCCATTCCGAGTCACACACACTCATCTCCAACCTAAGTTCATGGAGTGTTATCTCAAGGCCAAGTTCATGCTAGACTATCTCCAAGCCAAGTTCATGTGGAGCCATCTCCGGGCCAAATTCATGCAGGGCTACCTCCAAGTCAAGTTCGTGCAGGGGTACCTTCAGGCCAAGTTCATGCGAGGCTATCTCGAGGTCAAGTTCATGCAGTGCTATGTCCTGGTCGAGGTTGCACGCGCATGGGAGTGGATGACTTACGTATGTGCTCATCGATGAACGAGAGCCAACCTTAGCTCCGAAATCGGGTCTCTAATGCCTACGAATAAATCATGGAAGATCGCACATGCCATCACAAGGTGGAGATTCCATCACTTGTGCATCTTCTCCGTCAAGCTCTCCATCTTAGTATCTGGCCAAGTTTGTGTAAAGGAGCGAGATCGTCCATCCTTTCAAACAACCTGCGATCGAGCAATGCTCTCACAATGTTGGAGAGGCACAGATCGATGCATAGCTTGGAAACCCGGATGCAATCACATGATATCCTCGTAAACAATCATTCATCTTGAGGAAGAAAAGTGGAGGTCCCGTCCGACTCACCATCTGTTGTTCCAAGACCATTGAGATGACCTATCACTCCGACCACCCTCAAATCATAGGAGGTTGGGCCACCTTGGGCTCCTTATCACGTTAGCAATTCTGTGCCTTCCTCTGATCACCTACTTGAATGAGTGGACCTACAAAAGAACTCTCTCAGTGACTCAACAAACGACATTGAATGAGTCATCCAAGCATTGCTCGTTTGCCCTACATCAAAGAGTTGTCCTATTACCACTTTCTTTCCCTGCATCAATGACTCCTCCAAGCACCACTCTCTTGCCTTGCATCAAGATATCTTACATCCGTCCTAAGAAGGCTTGAAGGTCAAAAGACATCGCAAGTCTAATCTTAGACTCCACTATGAACATTACCTTGTAGGTGTGTGTCAAACATAAAGTTTGGCCATCAGAATCATCACATTTCAAAGGGACCCCTCACCGTCGACGCCCTCATATTATGACGGGCCTTCAGCGTATGCGTAACTTGACCTATGATAAGCTACCATCACCTTGTCTTCATTTAGGGCATGTTCCTTAATGCCTAAACCTTGTCGGGAACAACTAAGCCTCATCATCCTCATATCAAGACCGATCCCATCCTCTTACACTTGGATATGATGATGACTGCTGCTTGAGAATCATGATCGGCCCACGAGTTTTCGTCCTCATCTGGATTGGCTTAACGTCGTCATACTCATTTCAAGATCGGTCACATTCTCCTTCACTTGGATGATGACCGCTGCTCGGAGTCCTGATCGGACCACGAGTCAACGTTCTCATCGGGAGTGTCTCAATGCCATTCTCATTTCAAGATCGGTCACATCCTCTCTTACTTGGATGATGATTGTTGCTTCAGATTCATGAGCGACCCTCGTGTCGTCGTCACAACTGGACTTAGCACCATCAACATAATCCTATCATCAGACTCGCTCTCCATCCTCATGGGTGGCGACTAATCCTTCACCGCAAGCCTGGTCTCAACCACTCCTTTAGCAGGTGGCACACCGTTGCAGATATCTCACAAACTCTGGCTAGGATGCAGGGTGAGCAAGAATTCTACCTTTTTTAGTACAAATTTGGCTATTCAACAGTACAACCCATGGTATTTCCAACATTCATAAATACTCAGCTTAGAAAGTAAATGTCCACACATAAGAGTCGATAGTCAAAATTTCAGAAAGCTTAGGCAATGAAAGAAGACATTCTTAAATTAAAGATGTGTATCAAACAAAAATATTAAAAAAAAGTGAAATGGCAATTAGGCCTCGATGATGGGATACTCAAAGACTACATCTTTTCCAGAAAGCTTCCTGTAGACACCAGAGTAAATTTCTAACTTGTATTCTGTGTCATTCCTGAACTTCAGATCCAATAGAATCTTCATTATTTTTGAACCATCAAGTCTGTATGTGATATGTGGATCGTTGTGCTTACCGCTACACTAAAAGCAATCACTGATAGTGTAGCACACTCCTCCCCCTTTATAACACAAGTGAAGCGCCATGCAGTTCGATTGCACTGGCAGGCTGGCAGATTGCTGTCACCGCATACCCACGGCCCAACAATCTCCCCCAGCACCTGCCAGCCTCAACTGCGCAACATGCTGTTGTCGGGGGTTGAACTCGTGACCTTGGATCTGATACCACTTGTGGATCGTTGCGCTTACCGTTACACTAAAAGCAATCACTGATAGTGTGGCACGCTCCTCTCCCTTTATAGCACAAGCAAAGCGCCACACGGATCGATTGCACCGGCAGGCTAGCAGATTGCTGGCACCGCATACCCGCGGCCCAACATGATGTGTTTCCCAACAATCTCAGTGGGGTACACCAGGTCCTCAAGAATAGCCTCATGCACAGCCGTAAGTGTACGAGAACGCGGCCTCTGTAAAGATGAACCCTTCTCGGGAGGTTGCACTATCCTTTGTTTGGAACTACAACAACATCCTTCCCACTGAACTTCTTCTCGATCTCCCTGACAAGCCTAAGATGTATCTTCTGGTAGGATTTCCTTAGCCTATATGAGACATGGATCAAACCAACTTTGCGATTTCCAAATACATCGATCTGAACAATAGCGTTTATGAATAAGTCCTTCAAATTGCTCTTTAGATCTTGGTTAGTGTTCTCAAAATCAAACAATGCTTGGGCAACAGACTCCTCAAATTCGGATGGCTCAACATCCTTATCCTTGTGAATCTTCGGCAATGCGTGTACATATTGAAACCTTCAATGAGCGATCGACAACCTATCAACTGCGGAGGAGCGTTCTCTCACCTGTAAACCCTGTTTCGGTGGCATAGGCAAGCAAGACTTCTGCTGGTCTGGTCCTGTCTCTCTACTGATGGTCAGTTTCAGACCCTTATAGACCTGATAGACCTGAGTCAGATGTCGAAGGTCAGGTCAGGGCAGCAAGTGTGCTTCTCCGACCTGTCATATCTGCAAGGAAACAAACAGGGCGAGCTAGGTTTTTTCTGATTGGGTTATCTCTCCTTGCCTGGCCTAAGGAGCAGTTTATACCTTTGCTCTTATCGGCAAGTTGCTCTTCTCGAAGCAGTGAAGCTGCGCGCTTCTTCCCAGCATCAGACAGAGAAGCTATGCACTTCTCTCGGACATTAAAAGGACTTGCATCAGATATCAAAGGTCGAGACTTATCATCCTTCATCGTATCCAAGGCAGCAAGAGCGCTTCTCTGGCCTGCCATACCTACGAGGAAACAAAGGTCAGGGCAGGGCAGCAAGTGCACTTCTCCGATCAACCATACTTACGAGGAAACGAAGGTCAGGGCAAGGCAGCAAGTGCGCTTCTCTGACCATCCATACCTACGAGGAAACAAAGGTCAGGGTAGGGCAGCAAGTGCGCTTCTCTGACCAGCCGCACCTACAAGGAAACTGAAGTCAGGGCAGGGTAGCAAACACGCTTCCCCAATGTGTCATACCTACGAGGAAATGAATAGAGTGAGCAAGGATTCTACCGGTTGGGTTATCTCCCCTTACCCGACCTAAGGAGCAGTTTATACCTCTACTCCTCTTGGCAAGTTGCTCTTCGCAAAGCACAGAGGCTGTTTGCTTTTCCGCAACATCAGACAGAGAAGCTTCACGCTTCTCCCCTATGTGAGACGGATCTGCATCAGACGTTGAAGGCTGAGACTTAGCTTCCTGCGTTGTAATGACTACAGATCATGGTGGGCTACTCACCAACATTCTCCTAGGCACATCAGATGAACATTGCTCAGACGCGAAGGCCGATTTCGACCATTGCACCGCATGCAGTAGCTGGAGGGCTCACCCTTTAGCTCCATTTTGGGGGCATCTGGTGAAGAGATCTCTCCGCCAGAAAAAGGAAGACACAGGGCTTCTAATAGGGCAAACAATACCCCACAATGCTGGTCGGACAAACAAGACCTCAGGCTGCTAATCAGACAAACAAGACCCCGAGCTGCTAATCGGACAAACAAGACCTCGGGCTGCTAATTGAATAGACAAGACCCTGAACGCTACCCAGGAGAAGGAAACCAATCCTTTCGAAAACGGTGGGGATCAATGTGGACAGCTGTGTAACCGGACTTTCCAGAGCATACCTCGTCTAACCATCATCAGTGGACAACTGAGCCTCTCCAAAGCATACCTCGGCTCAGCATCTGTAACACCGTCCCCAAATATATTTACTTTTACTTAAATCATATATTGAACCTTATGAAATGGTTAATGAATTTACGAGGTTGTAAATTTTTGTTATTACTTTTGCGTGAATAGTGAACTGCATGTGGGGCCCACATCGGGAGCGAGGACCACCCTGTATATCCAGTACCACGTATTATATTCATCTTGGTCTAGATAATACGTATATGGTGGTGATGTTCTAGTTGGGCCATGGAAAGGGCTTAAGGTTGACCGGTTGGTCAAACGAGGCCCATTTACCGGTATCAGTAATTTAACGGATAACAGTCCGAAACAAATTTCGGAGACTTCTAAATTAAATTTGGGGAATTTATATTCATTCTAAAGGTCCATGGTAATTGAGAATGTGTGATATATTTTATTTGACTCGATAAAATAAAATATAATTAAAACAGTCCGAGAAATACAACTTTCGGGGTCGATTGTACACCCTGGGACGCAAAGGGATGACCTCCCACATTAGTGTGGTCCACCCCACGTTTTTGTATGTTGAATTAGACAAGAAATGGGCTGGTTTACTTGGAAAGAGAGAAGGTGAGATTATGAGCATCAAAGGTACACCCAATGAACCCCTCCTTCCTCAGTCATTACCCATTTGAGACAAAAAGTACTATGTGCAATCCCTTCCCCTTATCATTTCGACCATACACCCTCCAAACAAGAGAAATAAGCTCTCCAACAAGTATCCTCCATATCCAAGGCAATCTCAAACAACAAGGAGCTCAAGGAAGAAGAAGTTGCATAAAAAGAGAAAAACCTTGGGAATAAAGGTAAGAAGCTCTTTAGTAACTTTTCTCCCTTCATTTAAATTCAAATGAATTATATAGCATATGATGAACCCCTAGAGAAGCTCTACGTGTTTAGAAGTGTAGAATGAGGGGTTGGAAGGTAGTTCTAAGTCCAAGAACGGACTTAGAGGCCAAAATGACCGATTCGCCGGAAAATAACCTTTTAAAGGTTATGTGTATTGATATGGGTTTTGTGATGATAAACCTTACTAGGAACTTGTCTAAAGTATTCTTAGAGATTCTCCGGAGTGTCGCCGGAAATTGTCAAAGTTCGTCGAAGTCACGTCGGAGTTCAACCGAGAAGGGTAGAACTTCATAAAGCTCATTCGAGGTGAGTGGATGACTTAATGTCTTGTAACTCTTGGGTTAAGTATGAGATTACATCATTAAATGCTATATGTATTCATAATGATGTTTAAGATGGTTTAATCATGTAATTAACCAAGATGAATAAGCTTATATGAAATGAACCATAATGATTATGCATGCAAAATGATATGAAAATGATATAAAAACATGTGCAATGTTTTGAATGGCCAAAATGGCAAATAATGATTGTTTAAGACTTAATTCATGTTTGGGTTAAGTTTTGAATCAATCGGAGTCGGTTCGGGCGGTCAACGGGTCGTTGACCGTAAAGGAAACAGTGGATCGGCGCCGGTTTGGGCTATAACCGACGCCGGTATGAGTACGGGGCAACTGAATTAATTAATTTAAATGTGAACCGGCACCGGTTATGGCTAAATCGGCGCCAGTTTGTGTTGTTTTGTCCCGTATGTTGATCTTCATGCATGGTTTTGTATGAACTGTTATGCTTAGGCTATAAATGGTGGAGACCCAAGGACGACGGTACTGTCCTCAAAACTCATATTTATAAATGGTAGAGAATCCAAGGACGACGGTACTGTCCTCAAACTCGTATGTATAAATTGATTTGGACCGGGAGGAGTCCTATACACTCATAGGATATGGATGAGTTGGGATTTAAGTTAAGAATATTGACTACTATGATTTTCCCAAATAAACAATGACCTACGGGTCGGGTATTTCTAAGTGTATATATATACCGATATGTATTTTATAACTTGGGGGAAAGTACTATACATGTATGTATCACCCTATGTTTGGATCATATACTTAAAACGTTAGTTATGCTACATTTAGCTTGCTACTCGCTCGGTACTTGTACTGACCCCTTCGGGGGGCCCCACCATTTTCATGTTGAAGCTAGGGCTTGCTACCTGCACCTTCTTACGGGTGAAGTCAATTCAAGGAACATGTGGTTCGTGCTTCCTTATTTCCTTTCAAACTACCAAACACTTGCTCACAGATATTTAATTTGCTATAAACTATTTTGGGCCTGTGAGCCCATGTTTTGGCCGGTTATGTCCCATGCTTTACCGTTGAATATTTCCGCTACTCATTTGTTTAAATGTGATGTTGTTATGTATGTTTACTACTGAGTATGGATGGATTATGTTCATAGACGCCTTGTATGATTTAGTCACGTTGACTTGCGAGTGAAGTCACTTGGTCATACGGTGGTTGTACACACGCATAGATGCGGTCTGGGGCGTGACAATTAAGTGGTATTAGAGTCATCTCAGTTCTAAATTATGTAATCAACCTCTCACGAGAGATTTTACAAAAAAGAGTTTTACCGAAAACCATGAGCATTGTATTTTGGCATTTATAGGACTATTGTTACCTGAGTTGCAAGGTCTCTAGTTGTTAAGATGGTACCTGTTAGTCCCTGTTTCTTTCACAGCAATGAATAATCGATCTAACAAAGGAAGATTAAACGTAAAGATGAAACAGAATGAATCACCGTAAAACCTTCTTTGATAAACCGTGGAACGTACAACAGAATGATAAGCGTAAGGCTATGAAATAATAAGTACGACGTTCAGCCTTTTCCTAAACCTCGGCTCCCTTTTTATAGGCGAGGTTTAGGTTAGGCGAAACAGGCTTTTGGCCTGTTTAAATGGGCCTAACACTTGGCCTGATTTCTATCTAATTTATGCACTTAATTAAATACAAGGATTAAATATAAAGCTAATCTATGACCAACTTGATTCACAATTAAATATCTCCAACAATCTCCCCCTTTGTGATCAAGTGCCATTCTCTTATTGCTTCTGTGATTTGAAGTAGTGCTTTCTCAATCCAAGTGCATGTTCATACTGTCTTAGCATATTTCTCTTTTCGAGGCGATCGTCAATGGCCTTTAAAATTGTCTCTACAGTAGAGTGTTCCTTTTGAACATAAGACGATGCCTCTTGAAGATTTTCTTCCAGCTTTGCCTTCATCTGTAGAATCTGCTCTCTGATTATCTTCAGTGTTCCGTCGTAGTACTTCTCGATTTCACTGACTACCATCAGACGCTTTTCGTTCTTGTGGTTCAGATAGGTGACTGCTGGCGGTTTGAAGAAGATGTGGTAGGCTGGGAAATCTTCAAGTTCCGGACCATACAGTTTTGGCTTTGTCAGATTTGTCTTCTTCAGATTGCATTCAATAGCCATCTGTAGGTCATGTGAAGAGTGTACTCTGATCTGTCTAAGCATGAATCTCTTGATAGCTGCGAGGCCTTCGCTGTATACTATGTTCTGCCTGACTGGAAGGTATCTGTAGGCCATGAGCATTTGGTAGATGTCATCCGGTTTCATCATGATGAAGTCGTTCTCTTGACAAGTGAATTCGCTCCCATCGGTGCGTTGAAGTCTGAAGGTGTAGAATGTTACTCCATGATAGTCTTCAGCCGTCACTTGTAGAATTTGATGTATCGGGAGAATATTCGACTTCAGATCTTGTTCCATCAGTTCTCTCTGTGTACCGGTTGACCTTTGAAGCAACATATGTAGATGACCTCCAGCCTGCTTTCCTTTCAAGTGAGTAAGGCCTCTTAGCTTCAGTTCGTTCAGTGGCTTGACTTTGTCTGGTCTACGCCAGATATGCTCTCTGATTTCTTCTTGGAATGGGGCTTTGATTCGAACGTTGTCCCAGGGTTTCTCTGTCTTGGGAAGTCTTCCCGCTGATTGTCTTACGACCGATTCAAGAGCTTTCTGGGATTCCTTGTAGTTCTCCCCTTCCTTGCGTTCATCGTCCTCGAGCCGTATAATATCTTCAGAGCATTTGTTGATCAGCTCTCGTAGCCACCAGTTTCTTTGCATGTCTTCTTGCTCGGCTTCAACCCGGAGATCATCCCATTCTGTCCATTTTCTCGGCCATTTGTCGTATATCACCGCCTCTTCCAGTGCATCATGGATGTCTTTGCCTGGGGAGATGTATGGAGTTCTTTGTTTAGGCGGTGATTGTTCCTGTGTAGCACTACCGGGTTCACTAGGATTGCCCGTTGACATCAGCTTAGAACTGGGTTCCAACTGATGGCCTGATGGAGAAGATGTACCAGTGGTATCATCATCAGGACTTCCATCCCCTCCTCGGTTGGTATCTCTAGGAGATACGCCTCGGGATGTTATTTCTAGCTCGACCACGCTAGAGAGTTTGGCTGTGGATGGTAGCTGTTGGTTTGTTGAGGTTTCAGGTTGAATTGGCTGTGGAGTTTGGCTTGGTAGAGCAGTTTGCTAAAGTGATCGAGGTCGCTTGTTCTCCCCCTCATGAGGATCCGAATCATCGGGGTCCTCATGGGAACGTTTGCGACCACGAAGACTCTCCTTGCAAGTACTCTTGGTTTCGGGTGAGGAAAGAAGAGCTTCTAGTATGGCTTGCTGATGAAGAGTGAGGTCGTCTTCTGGGGTATTTAAGAGGTTATTCAGCAAAGCCGAAGCTAGGGTGTCAAAGGATAGGGAGGAGAGATCGATGGAGGGTGTGGTCGGGTGTGGGGAGAATACTGGTTCTGTATTCTGGGTTCCCCGAGAAATAGAAGGGATAGGAATTTGGTTGATGGATTGGTGGGATAGAGGGGTGGAGGATATGGGTTGTGTATGGGAGATGAACGGTTCAGGAGAAGGTTGGGGTGGTGTCTGTTCAGACCGAACCGCTTGGGTGGTCCTAAATTCCTGTGCTAGAGCGGTCATTGCATCTTGCACCCATGGTTTAATGGTGGAATCTAGGAAGCGATTTAGTAGAACGTTTACGTCTTCAAAGGTAGGGTGACCAGTTACGGGGGTTGTAACTGTTGACACAGCATCAGTGAAGATTGCTGATGTGTGGCCTGCATTTAATGATGGAATCATTATGGGCGTAGCAGGGCTTCCAACCGTCATAGCTTGCGCTCTGGTTGTTGCGTTCAGGGTGAGTGCACCTGTATGTGCTGTGAATAGTGTAGGTGTCCTAGAAAAGGAAGAAAATGTGGGAAATGTGACACCTAGACTCGATGTGAGTGAAGAAGGGGTTTTGACCTCGGGAGATAGGTCAATTGTATGCTCAACTGATTCAGAAGGAACCAGCGAGGGGGTTGAGTCCCGTTCTTTTGAAACAATAGCCTTTTGAGAGGCAATTGAGTGGCTGGGAGAGGGCTGTGCATGCGCAGTTGAGCCAGATGCTGCGACTTCTACTCGGGAACCGAAAAGATCGGCTCCTGTGCTTAGGGATTCGGCTCGGCTTATCTGGATAAAGGAGTCGCAGCCCGCAAAGATGTGCTCATCTGCCTTATCAAACAGACTCTTTTGCGCTCGGGGCTGGGGCTTGGTCTTAGCAACCTTGTCATTTTTGACCTTAGCCCTGGTCTCTCGGATGACAACTTCTTCCTGGTTGATTGATGTCTTGATGGAGTGAGCTGCCTCGTCGTAATCATCCTTTGAGCAATTAGTCTCGCTCGGATCAGCTCTTGGTTTAGCTGTTTCTTTTATGGTGAAAACTTGAGGTCTGCGAGCTATGATTGGTGCTGCGTCTTCAGCAGTGATTCTTCTCTTCTTTGGAGATTCGACGGGCAGCTTTCCTTTTCTGATAAGGGCATATGTGAGCTCCACATCATCACTGTCGTTGTCATCATCGTCATCATCCGAGTCAGATTTTTCACTCTCCGTGTCTACGCTCTCAGAAGCCTCGTCGTCAGTATTCGTTTGGGCTTCACTTGACGATTCATTGGCCGTATCCTCAGCGTCTTTTTCGGTGCCCTCAGCCGCCTGACTCGTCTCTAGAGAGTCGTCAGACTTCCCTTCATTGGGCAAATCGGCCACTGGTTTCTGTGGCTTTTGGGCTCTCTTAGGACCCTTACTTACACTCGGCTTTGTCCCTTGGGTAGGTCCAGCTGGGTTTTGCTGAACCATAGGGACGGTCTTCTCGATTGCTTCCTTGTATTGCTGAATGGCTGGGTTTGAAGATCTCACAAGGTTGAGCAGAAACCCAGGAATCCTCAGACCATAGGTCGGGTTTTTGTCCGCTTTGAAGTATTGCAGCTTTGGGGCTTTAAAATGTGGATCGGAGCTGCGTTTTGGGATTGTTGAATGCTCTGCCATGAGGTCGTTGATGATCAACCCAAGCCACCTAGCGTACGGAATGGTACCTGGCCTATTCTTTTCTTTGGCCTTGACCAGGTCCATTAGCTCTGAGAAGAAGAGCTGTGCCATGTCGTAGTTCTTGTTGAAGGCAATGCCATGGAAGATGAGCAGGATCTGCTTGTTGCATTTGTCGAATCCGGCATGCTTCGGCGACAGGCACTTGTTCACCAGCCCGAAAAGATTTTTCCACGGGTGACGGAGATATGCACCGTTGAAATTTGACAGTTGTGGCAGTAGTGATGTGTAGCCAAGGGATGCCACGTCTTTGAGCAGATCAGGGATGGACGGCAGTGCATCATATTCGTCATGTATCGGCAGCGCTAGAGTGGTCCGTAGGGTGGATGGTGTCAGAATCACCCGCATGCCGTTCAACTTGGTCTTGATCTTGGAACGATCCTTCAATGAATCCGTGTGCATGTGCCCCCAGAACTGTTGTAGGTATATCTCTGGCACTGGTTTGGCGTTGTGAAGTGCAGGCCAGAGATAGTGACCTTTCATTATGGCCGGAATGATCGGGTTCTGGCACTTGAAGACGGTGAGGTCTAGCTGGAAGTTGTTGTCCAGCACCTTGATCCACTTGCCCTTAGGGTAGATGGCTTCGTCAATCTGTGTTTGAGTGTTTCCTGCCATTTTAAACTGTAGAAGCAGGGGTCAGCACATGAAGTTCAACTGTTGATTTGATTTTGAAGGAATTTAATTTGCTGTTTTCAGATAGGATTATGCAGGTGAAGTTTTGAAAAAAATTTAAGTCCAAATCTCAAATCTCGTGATTCATATCTCGAGATCAAGATGTCGAGATGCAGATCTCGAGATCTTGATTTCGAGATACAAATCTCGAGATCAAGATGTCGAGATGCAGATCTCGAGATCTTGATTTCGAGATTCAAATCTCGAGATCAAGATGTCGAGATGCAGATCTCGAGATCTTGATTTCGAGATCCAAATCTCGAGATCAAGATGTCGAGATGCAGATCTCGAGATCTTGATTTCGAGATTCAAATCTCGAGATCAAGATGTCGAGATGCAGATCTCGAGATCTTGATTTCGAGATTCAAATCTCGAGATCAAGATGTCGAGATGCCCATCTCGAGATCTTGATTTCGAGAAGATGAACCGACGAATTTTGACGAAATTTTCACCTGCAAAAACAACAATATAACAAACAATAACAATCGATTTCGACATACATTCAAACGAAAAAACCTAATATGAATTTGATTTAGGGAAAGTTCAAGGTTTTTGCGAAATCAAACGTTCTTTTTCAGGATTTCGAATACGAACAAAGAAAACAGTTTTTCGAGATGATCCTTTGTTTTCGAGATTTGCGATTGTGAACGTTAACTACCTTCAAAGGGTAGTTGAGAAAGATAGAAGGGGATTGCGAGATCGTAAGGTTGGGAAGAAGACGGAAGGTCTGAGAGCTCTGTTTTTTGCGAAAACTTTTGGCCTTTGAGAAAATCAGAATGAAAGAAGGAGAAGGGCTTTTGCGAGGCTTTTATACGCGAGAAAAAAATATGGACCTCCTTCGTAAAGATTTTCGATGCCCAAACAGAAAAAAATAGAGAGCTCCCCCTTAATCAGTGAAAATTTTCTCCCCCTCAAAAATTGCAACGAACAATATGTACAAATGCAACGCGCACACACTATTTTTGTTCTTTTTGATTTTTCACACATACTCAACACATGCAACACACGCACACTATTTTTGTTCTTTTTCAGATTTTCTCCCCCTCAACACATGCAACACACACACACTATTTTTTGTTCTTTTTGATTTTTCACACATACTCAACACATGCAACACACGCACACTATTTACAAATCCCACACACACACACTTTTTAGATCAGTGGAGACATAATTAAACGGGCTCGAGGTTCAACATGCCCAACTTGGAGACTAGGAACTGGAATCGTTTTTCATCCAATGCCTTAGTGAACAAGTCAGCTAGTTGAAGCTCTGTGCTTACAAAATACATGTCAATGTCTCCTTTCTCCACATGATCCTTGATGAAATGATAGCACAGGTCGATGTGTTTGGTGCGGGAGTGATGAACCGGGTTGCTGGTGATGGCTATGGCGCTTTGAGAGTCACTGTAGATCGGGATATGGCGGAGTGTGTAACCGTAGTCCTTTAGCTGGGTCTTCATCCATAATATTTGTGAACAACAGATAGCAGCCGCGACATATTCTGCCTCGGCCGTAGATGTTGACACACAGTTCTGTTTCTTGGAAGACCAGTAGACTAACTTATCGCCCAAGAATTGGACTGCCCCCAATGTGCTTTTGCGGTCCATCCGGCAACCAGCAAAGTCAGCATCCGAATATCCGACTAGGTCAAAACCTGAGTGCTTGGGATACCAAAGACCTAGATTCACAGTGCCTTTGAGATATCTCAGAATTCTTCGAATAGCGGTCAGATGGGATTCCTTCGGATTTGCCTGAAAGCGTGCACATAAGAATGTGGAGAAGACAATGTCAGGCCTGCTTGATGTGAGATATAGCAAAGATCCAATGATAGCCCTGTAGT
The DNA here is from genome assembly GCA_945859875.1 of Cuscuta europaea. Classification (NCBI taxonomy): domain Eukaryota; kingdom Viridiplantae; phylum Streptophyta; class Magnoliopsida; order Solanales; family Convolvulaceae; genus Cuscuta; species Cuscuta europaea. The sequence continues at coordinate 1,809,490 of CAMAPE010000014.1, forward strand.
TTGTAGCATCAACTGGCTTCCCGGAGGGGTCTGAGTCCAGTTTGTTGGTTGGGGACATGGGGGTCGTCATGGAAGATTTGCCATCAATGTTGAATCTCTTAAGCATTTCCAGAATATACTTTGACTGATTGATGAAAATGCCGTCAGAGAGTTGTCTTACTTGCAGGCCTAGAAAGAAATTCAGTTCTCCCATCATGCTCATCTCGAACTTGGTTTTCATCAGTTTCTCAAAGTGTTTGCACAGGCGTGGATTTGAGGAGGCGAAGATAATGTCATCAACATAGATCTGAATCAGGATGATGTCAGACTTCTGTCGCTTGATGAAAAGTGTGGTATCAATCTTCCCTTTTGAGAAACCTGAGTCAAACAGAAATTCGGTTAATGCATCATACCAAGCTCTTGGTGCCTGTTTTAACCCATACAGAGCTTTCTTTAACTTGTACACATGGTCGGGATATCTGGGATCTACGAATCCTTCGGGCTGAGCGACATAGACTTCTTCTTCCAAGACTCCATTCAGAAAGGCAGTCTTGACGTCCATTTGAAAGACAGTAAAGTTCTTGTGGGCCGCGTAAGCAAGAAAAAGGCGGATTGCTTCAATTCTTGCTACGGGTGCAAATGTTTCATCATAGCCTATGCCCTCTTGCTGATTATATCCTTTAGCGACCAGTCGTGCCTTGTTCCTTATCACTATGCCTTCTTCGTCCTTTTTGTTCTTGAACACCCACTTTGTGCCAATGATGGTTTTCTGAGGGGGTTTAGGTACGAGTGTCCATACATCTAGTCTGTCAAATTGATTGAGCTCATCTTGCATTGCAATCACCCAATCTGGATCAGCGAGTGCCTCTGAGACTTTGGACGGTTCATTCTTGCTTAGAAAGCATGCATAGTGACATTCTGAGTCCTGATATGAATTTGTTGGTCCCGGTTATACTGGATACAGTCTAGAGGGGGGGGGTGAATAGACTGTATTGGTTTTTTGTTTTTTTTTTTGAGTAAGTACCAGATTTTCAGAATAGCCTGTTCTGTTGAAAGAACAGACTGGCAGCAGATGGGGTTCTGGCAGGGAGTTCTGTTAGCCTCAGAGAAGCAAAGGCAGAAGGCCTTCTGTTAACTCGTAGAACCAGTTCTGCTGAACACAGATACCAAGTCCAAGGAGTTATACAGTTCTATCTAAGTGCAAGTATTAAAAGCAGTAAGTAAACGACACCAGGGATTTTTATAGTGGTTCAAGGAACAACTCGTTCCTCTAATCCACTGTTCCACTAAGTTGTAAAAACTGCCGTTTACAAAGCCTTAGTCCTAGCACTTAAGAAGCACTCCACGTCTTCTTCTAGTCTAGATGTGTCCTGGGATGCACTGCCTGGCTTCCTTTAACACTGGTCCTTTCACTGAGTCTCCTTGAAGTATCACCACTTCACTACTCCAGTTATTTGGACGTCCTTCTTGTAGCAAGAAGAGTTTCTGTTGAAACTGAGGTTCCTCCAACTAGCTTCGTTACAAAATATGTGTAGGTGAGGAGCTTGAAGAGTTGAAGAACACTTGGAACTTTGCTTGAGTTGGAAAGAGTATTTTTCCAACTTCTGCCTTCTCTTGTAGAGGATAATAAGTTTGAATCTCAAGGAGGCTTTTGCTTTTCAGAGTTTGAATATCTTGTTTGGTTAGCAATGTGGTTGCAGAATTATGGCAAAGTTATTCGGTTGTTCTTCGTAGTGTATCTTTTATACTGAGGTTGTCTTCCCGTTGGAGGAGTAGAAGGACAACTGCATTAAATGAGCGATCAGTTGACTTGACTAGTAGAGCCCGGTAAGGTTGGCGGGTTACTATTTTGGGATAAAGTATTCCTGACATTTCGGCCAATCATCTGCAATTACTCTACGTAGCATGGGGTGCATTAAATGAGCATTTAATGCATGCACTGTAGCTTTTCCGTTTTATACTCCTAGCCGTTGAAGGACTCTTTAAGTTGACTTCCTGGTTCTTTGAAAATCTTCTAAGTGTCAGACCTTCTGGTGTCTTTATCATGGAGTATAAAAGAGGAGGTCTGGAGCACTTCTGTTGGGAGTAGCCAACAGAGACCCAGAAGGGTTTCTGTCAGAGTCAATACTAACAGAGGTCCAGAGGACTTCTGTTCTGGAGCAGAGAACCAAGGGTCCTCTGTTCCAACAAAGCCTTAAGAGGCACTTCTGTTCTGGGAGCCCTTCTGTTCTTGAAGCACTTCTGTCAAGTCGAATACATCTAAGAATTTTTACAAAGGAAAATTCTAATACATCATTTCTAAAGGGGTACTTCTAAAGTCCTAATGGATATAGCATCATCAAAATCTAAATACAATTATTCCTTACAATTTCCCCCTTTTTGATGATGCCAAAACCCTTTAACTATTTCCAGAGAAGTGCCTTCACCATAAAAATATTAAGTTTAAAAACTTCTATTAAAATCTTGGTGGGCAACTTGGCATAGGAAAATAGTAAGAGTAAGATACATTCAGATAGCAGAGTATAACAAAAATAAACAAACACAAACAGAAGGCAAAAAGACAAGAATTTGAGGAAAAGCACTTCAAAGTAAGAAGGCAGAGATGTGATTTTATTAGATAGATATTACAGAGTTTAAGCCTTACACATTCTCCAGATTAGCTGCCTGTAGAGCTTCTTCCTCTAGTCTTTGAAGCCTGAGCAGTTCTTCATTTATTTCAGCTCTGATTTTGAACAGATTGCCCGACCTTTGATAAGATGCCCATATTGGAGAGAGTTTGCAGTCTAAGTAGTTGAGGACACCTTCATGTACAGTCTTTCCAGGGACAATGTTCTTCTTGTACCATTCTTCTGCTTCTTCAAGAGATCCTCCATACCTAACTCTGACAATACCATCTTTGTCTAGATAAAGGTGCTGTTGTTGGGTAGGAGTCATTTTGGCTTTCATTTCCTCAAATTGGGCTCTGTCAATGATTTGAGAGCCACCCAATCTCCATTCAGTAAAGTTGAAACTTCTCTTCTTCTTGGTGCTCTTCTTGACTGGAGATGGGGGTCTGGGTATGCCTGCTGCCCTTTTCTTTTGTAAGGCAGCCTCAAAGTAGGGAGCCGGATCTACTGCAGGCTCACCAGAGGAGGGTGCTCTGATAGGAGTTCTGTGAGACCTAGGCCTGGTCTGTTGAGGATCCTCTTCCCCCTTTTTGGCATCATGCAAGTCTTCTATCATAAGACTGATTTTCTGGAATTCTGATGCTTGGGTTGAGGCTATCTGCTCCAGGGCCTCTGGTAATGTCTGAGTGACAGATGTAAGGCCTTCAATCAGTCCTTGCTGCTTCTGGATGGCACAGAAGATGTCCTTGTTGTTGGCTTCAAGAAGCACCATCTTCTGATACCGGTCTCTGTCAGTAGATAGGAGGGCTTGAGCCTGTTCTTGATGAGTTCTGCACATCTTCTCAATAGAGGTCAAGTGCCTCTCTGTTCTGGCATCAGATTTCTTCAGAGCCTCAAGATGCTCTGAGATATGGTGGATTGCCTGACCTTGACTCAGGAGAGTCTGTTGAAAGATTGACAAAGTGTTGTGGATGCCTACCACTTCTGTGGACAGGACATCTGTTCTGGTAGTAGAGGAGGTAATGAAATTGTTGAGGGTCCCAGTGATGTTCTCAAAGCGGTCAGAGATGAACTGCATCCCTGAATTCAGATTGTCATTCACATGAGCAAGATGCCCATAGTGTTTATCATTTATCTCTATCAGCTTGTCCAAGCCTTGGAGGATCTGTCCTCCAAATTCTTCTGCAGATTCAACAAATCTGTTGAAGGGAATATCATTCTTTTGTCCATCTGTTTGAGGCATCTCTATACCTCTTCCCCTTGGTAGTGGGTGATGTTCTTGGACAGATGACAGAGAATGAACAAGTTGTTCATGTTCCAGTTGAGTCAGAGGAGGGGTCTTCTGTCTCTTGGAAGTGGCTTTGTGAGATTTGCTGATCATGAATCCATCCATGTCAGATGAATCTTCATAAGACGAATAGATAGGGATTCTGTTGCGTACTATCTTCTTTTTCTTCCTCAGAGAGGGATTGGGAGCAACTGAGTCCCTAGAATACCCGTTGGGTGCAGAGATAGGGGAGATAGTTGTAGGATCTGAGTCTCTTAGGAACCATACAGGTTTTAGGTTTCCTGCAGGTTGTTGTGGAGGAGGAGGTGATTCTGGTGGAGGATATTGATGATCTGCTTCTGATGAGGATGAGGAGGAGGAGATCTGTTGAGGTGAGGGGTTCTGGTGTTGGGGTGAGGAGTGAATAGATGAGGCATTCTGGTGAGGGGGAGATGGGGGAGGGGAAGGTGAGCGGTTTCTGTAGGGAACAATTGCTCTGCAAGGAGATACAATGTTCATTTTGGGTGATGGAGGAGGGGTGGGGGTGTTCTGTTCAGGAGATTTATGTGGAGGGAGTTCTGGTGTTGGGATTTCTGTGCTGCTGGGAGGTGAGGGTATATGAGGTTCTGTTGGAATTGAAACAGAAGGGGTTGGAGAGTTTACCTTAATGACGTTGTCCACGAGCAAGGAAGTCCTCCATTCCTTGATGTGCTCCATCATTGCTTGTCCTTCTGTCTTGAGAACAGAGGACTCTCCTGGGTTGAAGTTGGGCTGAACAGAGTCAGTCGCCATCTTGGTGAACAACCATTCTTCAAAGGCTTCAATTTCCCCATCTTCAAGAGGTTTGACAGTTTCCTCTGAGGGTGAAGAAATGAGAATGGCCTTACCCTTGTAGCTGGCCTTCTTCTTCTCAAGGACAGAGTGAAGGAAGTTGAGGGCAAAACACTTTGAGACATCATCAGTCCCAACCCAATTCAGGATTGCTTCCTCTTCTGCCTCATAATGATCAAAGAATTGGATTATCTTGTGGAGGGGTCCCATTCTCCATCTTCTCCATTCAAGGACCCGGGTAAACTGTCTGTCAAGCAAGGACAGATACCCATCTTTCACAGGGCTGGGGTGCTCTGGTGGAGTTGGCACCCTGTTCTGTTCAGGAGATGCAGCAGAGGTGGGGATCTCTGGTTCCCCCTGAGTGTCTGCCACTCCTTCAGATTCTGGAACCAGAGGTTGAGCAACCTTCTTCTTGGGTTTGGAGGTCCTCTTCCTCTTCTGTCCGGCCTTAGGGGGGGCAAGAGGTGCTTCCCCTTCAGTCTTCTGCTTCTCCTTCTTCTTCTTTTCTGCCTTCTTAGCAGAAGTGGCTACAGAGAGAGGTTTCTGTACCTTTTCTCCTTGTTTCCTCTTAGCTTCAAGTTGAAGCTGCCTCTTCAGTTCTGCCCTTATGGCTTTTTCCCTATTGGGAGAGGCAGTCAAGAAAATTACCTTGGTATGATCCAAGGCTGAGGCCTTCCTCAAGCTTACCCCTTGTTTGAGGAGTACTTCAGAAATGAGCAGTCCATGCCCTAGCTTCCCAGAGTAGAGGCTAGTCTTGGGATTCTTCTTCTTGATTACTTCAATCAGGGACTTCACCATGATTTGTCCCCAATTGACATTTATCCCATGATGCACTGCATACAGGGCTTTAGCATTAGCCGTGGTAACATCATCTGTGGATGTGTACTTGCACCATAAACATTTGTGGAAAATGTTTATAAGTAGCTCAAATTCCCTTTTGAGCAGGTTCTTCTTTATGTTGACCTTCTCAACTTCTTCCCCTTTCCTGCAGAACATCTTCTTGAATTCTGACAGAGGAATGTCGATTTCTTCTAGGTCAAGTAGAGAGTCCCTTCCTCCCTTTTGCTGAATATGGAAGATGTTGTTGATGACGTCAGCATCAACCACCACCTTTTCTCCTTGGACAACTGAGGAGATGACTTCATCCTTGAAGAATGCGTTGAGATAGAACTCAACTGTGTCCATGTTGCTGTATGCCTCATAAGCATGAGAGATGACCTTGCTCAGTTGGCATTGTGACAGTCCGTCAACAATGGAGGTCATCCTCTCCTTTTTCTCTGTGATCCTGGGGAGTACGTCTAGTTCGCATCTTAGGCCAGTCAAGACACTTTTGAGAAGTGTTGCCTTTTGTTCCTTTGAAAGATCGGAGAAGCTCAAGATGGCCATGGAGTTTACTGTGGTTTAGAAAATTCTGAGAGATAAAGGTTCAAAAGCTTGAGAGTTATGAGAGCAGTAACGGTTTAGGTTTGCGAAAGGGGGGTTTTATGGATATGAGTTAGTGGACGTTTGAGATAATTTACAGTTCCAAGAAACCAATAAATGTAAAAAGAGGCGCAGTAAATAAACGGGGGCCGCAGTAAATTTTGTACGGCTGGATACCGTTTTAAGGGTAAAAGGGTAAAAGACCTTTAAGAAGTTACTAGGTCACCCGGTTTTACAAAATTTTCTTTTCCAAGTCCACCACCTTCTGTTTGATAAGATAGGGTCCTCTGTAGAAGGGGTTGCTGTTGTATAGGTGTTCTGTCAGGGTAGAGAACAGAAGAGGTTGACAGAGGAGGGTTAACAGAGGGAGTTCTGCTACAGGAATTCTGTCAACAGCAAATGAGCAACAGAGGGCCTTTCTTTTCAACTTTCTCTTGGAATCTCATCCATCATTCCCAATTCTTCTCTCAGCTTATTGAACCTAGCCTCAGGGAGAGGCTTTGTCAGGATATCTGCAAGTTGGTCTTCTGTTGGCACATGTTTCATGCAGATATGCTTCTTCTCCACATGATCTCTGATGAAGTGATGTCTGATCTCAATATGCTTTGTTCTGGAATGAAGAACTGGATTCTGAGTGATAGCAATGGCACTGGTGTTGTCACACAACAGCTTGATCTCCTTTGCTTGAATTCCATAGTCCTTCAGTTGTTGCTTCATCCAGAGTAGCTGAGCACAGCAACTCCCAGCTGCAATGTACTCTGCCTCAGCTGTACTTGTTGAGATGGAGTTCTGCTTCTTGCTAAACCAGGAAACAAGCCTTCCTCCTAGAAATTGGCAGTGACCAGAGGTGCTCTTTCTGTCTAGTCTGCAACCTGCAAAATCTGAGTCAGAATAACCAATTAGTTCAAAGTTACCTCCCTTGGGATACCATAGGCCTGCATTGGGGTTTCCTTTGATATATCTGATGATTCTCTTTGCAGTACTTAGATGGCTTTCCTTGGGCTTTGATTGGTATCTGGAACAGATTCCAACAGAGAATGAGATGTCTGGTCTGCTTGCAGTCAAATACAACAGAGATCCTATGATTCCTCTGTATGTTGTTGCATTTATATCCTTTCCTTCATCATCTGGACCAATTCCTTGTGAGGTGTTCATGGGAATCTTCACTGATGACTTGCCTTCCACTCCAAACTTCTTGATTAGATCTCTGGTGTACTTCCCTTGATTGATAAAGATCCCTTCTGGAACTTGTTTGACTTGAAGTCCTAGGAAGTAGCTGAGTTCTCCCATCATACTCATTTCAAATTGACTCTGCATTACTTGAGAAAATTTCTTGCACAGTTCTGGATTAGTACTTCCAAATATAATGTCATCAACATATATTTGTACTAACAGAATATGATTAGCAACAGAGATTTGAAATAGAGTTTTGTCAACCTTTCCTTTAGTAAACCCATGGTTCACTAGGAAAAGGGACAATGTGTCATACCAGGCTCTGGGAGCTTGCTTAAGACCATAGAGGGCCTTTTTAAGCTTGTAGACACAAGAAGATTGAGTAGGAATGACAAAACCTGGTGGTTGTTCCACATAAACTTCTTCTTCAAGATCTCCATTCAGAAATGCGCTCTTGACATCCATCTGATAGACCTTGATGTTGTTGTAGGCAGCATAGGCTAGAAAAATTCTGATGGCTTCAAGTCTGGCAACTGGTGCAAAGGTCTCATCAAAATCTATTCCTTCTTCTTGACAATATCCTTTAGCTACTAGCCTTGCTTTGTTCCTTACAATGTTGCCGTCTTCATCTGCTTTGTTCTTGAATACCCATTTGGTTCCAATGACATTCTGGTGCTTCGGCCTAGGAACAAGTTCCCACACTTTGTTCCTTTCAAACTGAGTGAGCTCTTCTTGCATAGCATTGATCCAATCTGAGTCTGCAAGAGCTTCTTCAACTATCATAGGTTCCATCTGAGATATATAGCAGGCAAGCATTGCTTCTCTCCTTGATGTGGATCTGGTTTGAACTCCACTTCTGATTTGACCAATCACTTGGTTAGGAGGATGATCTCTTAACCATGTTAGGTCTGGTTCTGTCAGCTGCTGTCTTGGTCTCTCTGGTTCCTCATCTTCAGAGTCTTCATCTTTATTCAACAGAAGGGGGTTTGGTGCAGGAGTTGGAAATGCAGGGTTGTCTGCCACCTCTTCTGTTGGTCCTGGAGTTCTGTCTTCCATGCTGACTTCCTTGAGAGTCTCTGTTATTTCTTCAACAGAGGTGCTTTCATCAAACTTCACATGTATGGATTCTTCAACATGTAGGGTTCTTCTGTTGAGTACTCTATAGGCTTTACTGGTGTTTGAATAGCCTATAAAGACTCCTTCATCAGCCTTTTCTTGAAATACCTTCAGATGCTCCTTTCCATTGTTGAGAATGTAGCATTTGCATCCAAATATATGAAAGTAGTTGATGTTTGGTTTTCTTCCCTTCCAGAGTTCATAGGGGGTCTTCTGGTGATTCTTGTTGATCATGCTTCTGTTCTGAGTATAGCATGCAGTGTTGATTGCTTCAGCCCAATATCTCATAGGCAATCCAGATTCTGCAATCATTGTTCTTGCAGCTTCTTTTAGAGTTCTGTTCCTTCTTTCTGCTACGCCATTCTGTTGAGGAGTTCTGGCGGCAGAAAGTTGATGAAAAGTTCCATTCTGATCACAGAAGTCCTTTATGACTTGGTTGACAAATTCAGTTCCTCTGTCTGATCTGATTGTCTTCACTTTCAAGTTCTTCTCAGTCTGAAGTTGCTTTAACAGAGATGGCAACTTCTGAAGAGTTTCATTTTTCTTTGTCAGAAAAACAGTCCATGTGTATCTGGAGTAGTCATCAACCATGACTAGGGTGTATTTCTTGCCACCAACGCTTGGAGTCTCAACAGGTCCAAATAAATCCATGTGAATCAGATTTAGAGGACTTGTAGAAAGATCTCCAGCAATGGGTTTGAAGGAATTCTTTACTTGTTTTCCTTTCTGACATGCACTGCAAAGGGTCTCTCTCTTGTACACGATGTCTGGTAGCCCTTCTACAATGTGTTCTCTTGCTAGTTTGTTGATTGTTTTGAAATTCAAATGGTTGAGCTTTTTGTGCCAGTCCCAGCTCAGTTTTGAATCTCCCTTGGCTATTAGGCAAACTCCATCTTTTGCAGTGTTCCAATCAACTACATAGATGTTCTTTTTCCTTGATGCTGTAAGAACTACTTCCTTTGTTGTCTCATGCTTCACATAGCAGAATTCCTTTGTGAATTCAACAGTGTAGCCTTTGTCACAGAACTGGCTAGCACTCAGCAAGTTGAACTTCAGTCCTTTGACATATGAGATATCATCAATGGTGATCTGGTTCTTGATCAGCTTTCCTCTTCCTTTTGTTTGACCTTCTTTGTCATTACCTCCAAAGGTAACTCTGGGTCCTTTGCATTTCTGGAACTCTGTTAGGCAACTTCTGTCACCTGTCATGTGCCTGGAGCATCCACTATCAATAAACCATTCTTGTTTAGAGATAGCTCCAGCACACAGTTCCTGCAAGATCAAAAGAAGGATTTAGGTACCCAAGCAATGCTGGGTCCTGGGGGGTCATGGAGTCTGGGTAGTTGGTACCATTTTGGTCTCATCAAGTGAAACCTTGGTGGGTGGTACCCATTGTCCACCTGGTAGTTGTAGTAGACAGAAGTGTGATTCACTTTGGGCAGATGCTTGTGAGGGTCATGCTTCCTGTTTACATACTTTTGCATAGCTTTCTTTGTTGGAAAGAAGTCCCATATACTATCAAGAGCAGAGGGACGGTTAACTTTGGGCTTCTGAAGTTGACCAGCCAACCTCTTCTGCCTGAAGTTAACTCTCTCTTGATATTTGCCCTTCTGGTGATCACTTCTGGCACGATTGACATGAGGTTGTCTGTCAATAAATGGTCTTTTATTTTTGTTATTCTGAAAACCTCTTCTGTTGTTAGGTTTTCTGCCAGGTTCATTATTTTTCAAAAAGGGTTTCTGGTGAACCTTTATCTTACCCTTTTCTGGTCTGACTTCCTCATGAACAACCTTGGTGCCAGATACACCAGCTTGACAGATGGGGCTAGAAATCAGTGGCTCTATGACCTTATCTGCCTTAGCAACTCTGGTGCTAGGCATTTCAGAAGGCTCACCTGATTCTGTTGAGCCATAACCAAGACCAAAACCAGTGCCAATCTGTTGATCAAGCACAATCTTTTCCATTGAAGACTGGGCCTTCTGGTAAGCTTTGTACTTAATCTCGAGAGGCTCTATTTCTCTTATTCTCTTAAGAAGAGAAACATTTTCAGTCTCCAGTTGATCTCTTTCCTCAATTAGAAGATTGATTTTGATCTCAACCTCCTTCTTTAAGTCAAGAATTTCAGCTTTTAACTTACTGTTTTCTTCTGTTACAGAGGAATAAGTGGCTTGTATGGTCTTAAACTCTTCCCAAAATTCTGACATTGACTCAGAATCAAAAGCTAAGCCTACCGAAGAAAAACTAGATTCAGAAGTAGAGGTTACCTCATCATCAGAATGAGCCATGAGGCAAAGGTCTTCTGTCTCAGTATTCAAGCAACAGAAGGCCTCACCAGAATCTGAGTCAGAACTGGATTCTGTTTCTGACAGAGGGTCTTTCTCCACTTGTTCTGTCACAAGTGCCTTCCTCCTTCTGGGGCTGTCCTCGTACTTCTTCTTTTCTCCATCCTGTCCTTGCTTCTTGGACACTCTAGGATGGGGACAATCAGCCTTGAAGTGACCAGGTTGTCTGCAGTTGTAACAGAGAAGCTCTCCACTGCTTTCTGTTGATTTGACCTTCTGGTATGGCTTTCTGTTGAAAGATGGACTCCTTCCATCTTTGGGATTCTTCATAAACTTTTTGAATCTCCTGGCAAAGGCAGCCATATATTCATCAGATAAAAGTACTGAAGGGTCAAAATCATTTACCTTAGATGTGCTGGCAGTGAGGGCTGTAGTGGTCCTCTCTTCTGGTACGTCTTCCTTTTCTTCAATCATTTCAAACTCATGAGCTTTGAGATCTGAAATGAGCTTATCAGTGGGATAAGTCTTCACATCTTTGTTGGCTTGGACAGCAACTACCTTCATCTTCCATGCTGAGGGCAGTCCCCTCAACACCTTCAGGTTGATTTCCTTGGTTGTGAGATCCTTGCCAAGCTCAGAGATCTCTCCAGTGAGAGTGAGGAGCCTGTCATACATCTTGGAGATGCTTTCACCAGGGAGAAGTTTGAAGTCATCAAACTTCTTGTTGGCTATGGTAAGTTTGTTGTCCTTCTCTTGCTCATCACCAGCTCCAATGAGTTCAAGAGTGTCCCAGATCTCCTTAGCAGTCTTGCACTTCTTGATTCTGTTGAAGTACCTATCATCAATGGACTTGTAGAGGATGTCCTTGGCAATATTGTCTAGGTTGTACTTTCTCCTCTCTTCAGTGGTCCATTCTGACTTGGCTTTGCTGATCATCTGGGGTCTGGTGTTGTCTATGGCATGTTCAGGATTGACCTTCTGGAAGCTAGTGAAGGGGCCAATGTCCAGAACCTCCCACATCTCATCATGCAGGGCACAGAGATGTGCTTTCATCCGGATCCTCCAGTCATCAAATTTAAGATCTGAAAACATAAGATTCTTGGACAAGGAGTGATCCATTATATCAGATAGAAATGAGGTAAAACAGAAAGACAAGTGGATCTTTGTTCAACAAATAACCTAAGAGATTATTAGAACAAGGAGGCTCTGATACCACTTGTTGGTCCCGGTTATACTGGATACAGTCTAGAGGGGGGGGGGGTGAATAGACTGTATTGGTTTTTTTTTTTTTTTTTGAGTAAGTACCAGATTTTCAGAATAGCCTGTTCTGTTGAAAGAACAGACTGGCAGCAGATGGGGTTCTGGCAGGGAGTTCTGTTAGCCTCAGAGAAGCAAAGGCAGAAGGCCTTCTGTTAACTCGTAGAACCAGTTCTGCTGAACACAGATACCAAGTCCAAGGAGTTATACAGTTCTATCTAAGTGCAAGTATTAAAAGCAGTAAGTAAACGACACCAGGGATTTTTATAGTGGTTCAAGGAACAACTCGTTCCTCTAATCCACTGTTCCACTAAGTTGTAAAAACTGCCGTTTACAAAGCCTTAGTCCTAGCACTTAAGAAGCACTCCACGTCTTCTTCTAGTCTAGATGTGTCCTGGGATGCACTGCCTGGCTTCCTTTAACACTGGTCCTTTCACTGAGTCTCCTTGAAGTATCACCACTTCACTACTCCAGTTATTTGGACGTCCTTCTTGTAGCAAGAAGAGTTTCTGTTGAAACTGAGGTTCCTCCAACTAGCTTCGTTACAAAATATGTGTAGGTGAGGAGCTTGAAGAGTTGAAGAACACTTGGAACTTTGCTTGAGTTGGAAAGAGTATTTTTCCAACTTCTGCCTTCTCTTGTAGAGGATAATAAGTTTGAATCTCAAGGAGGCTTTTGCTTTTCAGAGTTTGAATATCTTGTTTGGTTAGCAATGTGGTTGCAGAATTATGGCAAAGTTATTCGGTTGTTCTTCGTAGTGTATCTTTTATACTGAGGTTGTCTTCCCGTTGGAGGAGTAGAAGGACAACTGCATTAAATGAGCGATCAGTTGACTTGACTAGTAGAGCCCGGTAAGGTTGGCGGGTTACTATTTTGGGATAAAGTATTCCTGACATTTCGGCCAATCATCTGCAATTACTCTACGTAGCATGGGGTGCATTAAATGAGCATTTAATGCATGCACTGTAGCTTTTCCGTTTTATACTCCTAGCCGTTGAAGGACTCTTTAAGTTGACTTCCTGGTTCTTTGAAAATCTTCTAAGTGTCAGACCTTCTGGTGTCTTTATCATGGAGTATAAAAGAGGAGGTCTGGAGCACTTCTGTTGGGAGTAGCCAACAGAGACCCAGAAGGGTTTCTGTCAGAGTCAATACTAACAGAGGTCCAGAGGACTTCTGTTCTGGAGCAGAGAACCAAGGGTCCTCTGTTCCAACAAAGCCTTAAGAGGCACTTCTGTTCTGGGAGCCCTTCTGTTCTTGAAGCACTTCTGTCAAGTCGAATACATCTAAGAATTTTTACAAAGGAAAATTCTAATACATCATTTCTAAAGGGGTACTTCTAAAGTCCTAATGGATATAGCATCATCAAAATCTAAATACAATTATTCCTTACAGAATTTGTACACCTTGACTTGGATCACCTATTATCTGTTCAACAGGATGTGCTCTTGTCCACTTCCTCTCATGAGCTAGAGGAGTTGGAGTAATTATTGGTTGATCTGAGTCCTGATATGAATTTGTAGGCTCTGGGGCAGTTGTGGTGTGTAGTGGAGATGATTCCGGGCTTATGGCAAAGCCGTGATCATCCACACCTCTGGGATTGGTTTGAGGGGTTGAGGGTGTGGATGGTACGTCATCTGGTCCTGTGAGGAGCGGAATCTCTGCTGTTGGAGTTGATGTTGACTCTGGAGTGTATGCAGGAGGTGGAGATTGTGAGTTCTCGTAAAAGTTTCTGAAGAGAGAGTCGAGAATCACATCGTCGTGTTCGGTGTTTGGTTCAGCTTTATCAGAAGCTACTGGTACAGCAGTGGATGGATCGGTCTGGAGATGTTCAATAGCAAAGTCTGCCATTTCATAGAATGTAACGTTTACACTCTCGATGACAGTCCGCTTGTCTCTGAGATAGACTCTGTAAGCTTTGGATTGCAGTGAGTAGCCAATGAACACGCCTTCTCTGGCTTTGGGATCCAGCTTACTTCTCTCTGTTCGATCATTGAGTATGAAGCACTTGCAGCCAAAAACCTTGAGGAAAGAAATATCAGGAGTTTTGTTGAATAGGATCTCATATGGAGTCTTGTCGAAGCGCTTGTGGATGAAGGTTCTGTTCTGAGTGAAGCACGCGGTATTGATTGCCTCTGCCCACATGAAGTGAGGCAGTCTTGATTGGATTAACATGGTGCGTGCTGCTTCAACAAGGGTTCTGTTCTTTCTCTCAACAACTCCGTTCTGCTGGGGAGTTTTAGCTGCTGCAAATTGCTGAGTGATACCGAGTGATTCATAGAACTCAGTGAGAGTCTGATTTTTGAACTCGGTACCATTGTCAGTTCTGACAATTCGAACACTGTGCTGTAGCAGTTTCTGGATCGTTCTGATAAAGGTCATAATGTTTTCCGCAGCTTCGTCTTTTGATCGTAGAAATTTTGTCCATGTATACCTAGAGAAGTCATCAACGATCACCAGAGTGTATTTGCGACCGTTGATGCTTTGAACTCTCATAGGTCCACACAGATCCATGTGTATTAGCTGCAACTGATGAGTAGATGAAGGTTCAGATTTTGACTTGTGGGAGCTTCGCGTCATTTTGCCCATTTTGCAGGCACTACAATGATTTTCAGAGGAAGACTTTAGCAGAGGAAGCCCCTTGACAAATTTCTTGGAGGACAAGGTTGATAGATGTTTGAAGTTCAGATGGGAGAGACGTCTGTGCCATAGGTTGTTCTGTTCAGTTGAAGCTTTGGACAGCAGACAGATGGAAGTGGTGGATTGGACGCTTTTCAGATCAATAGTGTACAGATTTGATGTTCTGTAACACGTTAATAATGTATTCCCTGTGCTGTCAAGAACACAGCATTGTTTTGCAAAGAACCTCACTTCCATCCCGCTGTCACATAATTGTCCAATGCTCAGTAAGTTGTGTTTGAGCCCTTTGACGAATGAAACATCTTTTAATGTAACGCTGGCATAGATGACGTCCCCATACCCAAGGATAGGAGATGAGGCGTCATTCCCGAATCTGACATTTCCTCCGTAGCAGTTGGTGTAGTTGCTCAAAAGGTGCTTTATTCCGGTCATGTGGGTTGAGCATCCTGAGTCCAAGTGCCACACATGACCGTCCTGCAAAACAATCAAAAAGGATTAGGTACCCAACTTGGAGTGGGTCCTTCCTTATTATCAAGAAACACCTTTTTAAAATTTGCTTTGAGCAGTGATCCAAGGTCAGCTGCTCTTTCAACAAAAGATCTATCTTCGATGGGCTTTCCAATTGCCAGATCTGCTTTTGCAGTGTGTCTGATTTTTGGAGTCCACCTAGCACTTTCCATTTTGGTGGGTCTGATGTAGTGAACCCACCTTTCCATTTTAGTCCGTGTGGGTCTAAGTTTGGGGGCCCACCTTTCAGTTGCAATTATGATGGGTCTTCGATTTGGATCCCACCTATCAGTTTTAGTTATGATGGGTCTACGATTGGGAACCCACCTTTCAGTTTTAGTTTGGATGGGTCTTCGTTTGTGGACCCACCTATTCGATTCAGGTTTGGTAGGTCTCATCTTGGGGACCCACCTTTCAGTTTCAGTTTTGACGGGTCTTATCTTGGGGACCCATCTTTTCGTTTTAGGTTCAGGAGGAGAGTAGACAGGTGCTTTGTGATTGAATGGTTGTTTCTTGAGTTTGGTTTTAAAAATCTCCTCCTTAGAAAGCCGATTAACATGTTTCCTAGAATGAACTCTAAGGGCATATTTCATATCTGGAATACAAAACGTTCTCTTAGAAGTTCCTTTCTTGGTTTCTTTTTCAGGTTTAAGCTTCTTGGAAGGCTTAGATTTAACAACATTCATATCACATTCATAATTATGGGGATCTGGAACAGAATAACCATAAGCAACACTTGTATTATAAATAGAACTTTGTCTAGAAGATGTCTCAGAAATATTCAGCTTGGGACTCAAGACTGAACTGTTAGAAGTTTGCTTTGTAGAGACAGAATTCCAATTAACTTTTGAGTAAAATATTGAACTAGATCTAGGGCTGGCACTTTTCTCAAAAACTTTCTTTTTGCCATCTGCGATTTCCTTCCTCTTTTTCCTCCACTCATTCTTCTCTTCTCCTTCCTTATTCACTTCATTCCCTGTAAATAAAGGAGAAGAGAGATGAGTGGACGAACCTTTAAAAGCATTGTTTTTCTCATGTGAGGTGTGTGAGCTGTCAGGCTTGTTCGTAGAAGGGTCTGTTTTAGCATGAAACTGCTCACTCAAATCATTAAATTTTTGAAGAAGTTCCTGCCAGTTGCGCTCAAACCCTTTCTTTTCAGTTTCAAATCTCTCTCTCTCGTTATCAAGAGTTTTCTGTAGGTTTTTGAGCTTTTGAGCCATGGGAAAAATACACGGTTCCTCACCAGTTTTAGCAATACCTACTCTTGGGGGAGGGTCTAGAGGGTGTCCTATGTGAGGAATATCTTTGGCATAAGGATCGAGGCATTCACTAAAGCAGGAAGTAGGTTTTTCTTCTGAAAGTTGTTTTTCATTTACAGAGGGATAATCACAAGAAATCGCAGGTTTTGGTTTCTCTCTTTTCTTCTTCTGCTTCAGCATAATCTTCATCACTTCGAAAATACATTTTCTCACCAAACCCTAGTCCCATGTAATCTTTGTTATAGATTTGAAGGCAATTAACTTTCTTAAGATTACGTGGGTTAGTTATGCCCAGTCCTGTTTTAGCATTGTAGAATCGGTCATCCTTTTGTTTGTTGTTAAGCAGAAAAACAGTTTGTTCAGATTGACCTCTTCTAGCAGCTAGATCTTCTAGTTCCTTTACTTTATTTAAAAGCGTTCTTCTTTTGTTATGCAAAAAGTCGCATTCAGCCTTTGCTGTGCTTTTTTCCCGTTCACTGTCCTCAAATTTCTTAGTTAGTTCAGCTATCTTGAGTTCAAAGTTTTCAAAATCTGAGGACACCTTTTTGACTTGATCTTTTGCAATTTCAAGTTGAATACTTAAGGAAGACTTTTGGTCTAGATTCTGTTTCAGAACTCTATGATTATTGTCTAGTCTCTCCTTTAGTTCTTTGATTAGATTGTCCTTTTCAAGTAAGGACTGCATTTGATTATTTAAAGAAGTATGGGAGGTACTTACCGAGCTTGTTGAGCACTTGCTTTCGGGGATCGCAGCATCACCCTTTATTTCATCTCCCTCCACACTTGCCATAAGAGCATAGTTGTCTTCCTCTTCCTCCTCCTCAGAAGAATCTTCTTCCCAGTTTTCATTCTCAGCAATCATGGCAGAGGTTTCTTCTTCTTTCTGCACCATCAACATTTTCTGCTTATTCCACAGCATCTTCTGCTTGTAGAAGTTAGCATCTTTCTTCTTTGGGAGGCGGCAGTCTTTGATCACATGTCCTGGTTTGCCGCAATTATAGCATTTAGGAGCTTCTTCTGCTGATGATGCCTTCCTAGAAGATCCTTGATCATGGTTCTTCTGCTTGTAGTTTGAGGAGGAAGTTCTCAGCCTGTTGGAGGGGGTGTTCTTCTTAGCAAATCTTTTGGCCAGCAGTGCCATCTTCTTTTGTAAGTCTGCTAGCTCGGCCTCTAGATCAGATTTGTCATCATCACTTTCATCATCATCTGATTCAACCACCACCTTCTTCTTTTTCTTCTTTAGTGAAGTGGTTGTCCTTCTTGGCTGAGCATCCATTACAAGAGCTAAGGGGTTTGTGGTGTGATGATCCTCAGCGCAGGCAACCTCGTTGACGAATTGCTTCAGATGTTCATAGAGTGTGCAAAGGTCAATTTCGTCCAAATCTATCCGAGATCTGACATCCTTCACTATCTTTTCCCATGCAGGATGTAGGCTAGATAAAAATCTAATATTCAGTTCCAGATTGGACCTGAATACTTTGATCTTTCTGAGCTCATTTACCAGTTGAACAAGTCTGTTGTAAGTCTCATTCAATGGTTCTCCTGGACCTGCTTTGAAGGAGTCATAAGCGATGAGAATCATAGTCTTCTTTGTTTTGAGGCTGATGCTTGTGCCTTGTAGCAGCTTCTCAATTTCATCCCACATCTCCTTAGCTGTCTGCATGCTATCTATGAGAACATAAACCTCGTTTGGTATTGCTTGAAGGAGGTACGTTTTGGCCATAAGATCACCACGAAGTCTGAGCTTGTCGGCTTCTGTGTATTCAGATGGCACTTTTCTCCTTATTTCTGGAAAAATAGGAGGATTGTTCTCTGGATCTCCACCAACTGAAATCAAGAGTTCAGCTGGTCCTTCAAGCAAAGATTCGAGCATTGCAGAAGAGTTCTCTTTGTGCTCGAGGAAGTTTAGAAATCTGTTCCTCCACATTTGATATTCTCCCTTCCTGAGGCTAGGAGGGGTACTACTGTTCCCTTGTGCATTGTATTCTGAACCCATTGCTGTACTAAACTGACCGTTCGAGAAAATTGATCAAAAGATTTTCAGAGGCAGAATCTCGAAAAATCAGATGTCGAGATCTGAATATCGAAATCTCAGATTTCGATAAAGGAGGCCCGGTATCGAGATTTGGGCTCGAGATTAAGGGTCTCGAGATTTGGGATCTCGAGATTTCAAATTTCGAGATGCTGATCTCGAGATTTGAAATGTCGAGAAGTTAATCTCTCGAAATCTTAATCTGATGAGTCAAATGTCGAGACCAGATGTCGAAACCTTTTCTCGAAATCAAGATTTCGAAATCCTAGATGTCAAAATCCTCAATGTCGAAATCTTTCAACCCGTAAAAATCAGATAATCAAAATCTGAAGATATTTTCCTGTAGAGTTGAATGTCGAGATCTTCTGGTAAAGTTTTCAGCTCGAAAAACGTAGCAAAACCTGTGAAGAAGTAGGATGTCGAGATGCCTAGCTCGAGATATCTCGAAATCAAAAATTGCGTAAAACACAAACTGAAGTATACCCTTTGATCGCTTTGAAAAGGCGATTCCAACGGTGGTGTAACTTTTACAACTTTTGAACAAGAAACAAAATTACAGAGCAAAAAAATCGACAGAATGAACTACGTTAACAAAAACAGAGTATTCTGCAGGAGTTCTTCTGATCGTTCTCGATCGGCTCTGATACCAATTGTTAGTCCCTGTTTCTTTCACAGCAATGAATAATCGATCTAACAAAGGAAGATTAAACGTAAAGATGAAACAGAATGAATCACCGTAAAACCTTCTTTGATAAACCGTGGAACGTACAGCAGAATGATAAGCGTAAGGCTATGAAATAATAAGTACGACGTTCAGCCTTTTCCTAAACCTCGGCTCCCTTTTTATAGGCGAGGTTTAGGTTAGGCGAAACAGGCTTTTGGCCTGTTTAAATGGGCCTAACACTTGGCCTGATTTCTATCTAATTTATGCACTTAATTAAATACAAGGATTAAATATAAAGCTAATCTATGACCAACTTGATTCACAATTGGTATGGCGGTGACTTGGGCCAATATGTGTCTATAACGTGTTCCGTCAATTGACATTGATTGGAGTCTAACGACTCGTTCAAATTTCTTTGTAGAAATCGAGGGTAGGCGTATGCCGACGAGAAACAACCTTAGGGGACTTGCTGCAGGAGCCTCAGTAGGGGCTAGCCGGGCCACATCCCGTGGTTCTAGGGGAAGAAGAGGAGACCGTGGAGGCTGTGGGGGCCACCGTGCCCAAACAGTGAGCGATGGCCACGTTAGTTCGATGTATGAAACTAACACCGAGAACTATGACTCAACTTATGTTCCCGAGACGGGACATGAGGAGACCCCGTATGACAGGGGAAACTTCCACACTGATGATGAAGAAGATGATGAGAGCGACGTCCGTTTTGATCAAATGGGTGAGGTACTCGAGTGGTATCAAAAGGAGAAGCTAAGGAGAGATCTTAGGCGTCAAGCTAGGCGTGCCTCTCAAGGGGGCTCGGGTCAAGGGAGCCGGGGAGCTTCAAGGGCTGTTCTGGGAACGTCTCAACGTGGACGTGAAGGAGATTTCTGTGTGAGAATCTCCAAATATCTCAAGGAGGCTAAAGCCTTGGGGTGCAGGTCCTTCGATGGCACCGACGATATTACTGTTGCCGCCGATTGGATAAAGAAACTGAAAGATGCATCGAGAGACATGAAAATAACACCTGACGTGAAGTTGACTGTTGCTTCATGTTTGCTTGAGCGGATAGCCTCTATATGGTGGGAGAGTGTGGAAGGAAAGTATCGTGGAACTATCTCATGGGAGAACTTTGAACAGGAGTTGTACGTTCAATACTACTTCGACTACGAGGTTAATGTGAAGCGTACAGAGTACACAAACCTTAAGCAAAAGGAAGGTGTCACTGTTAAGCAGTTGGAGCAAGAGTTTAGATCCTTGGCTAGGTTCTTACCCGAGTATGCGGCCGATGAGGACCACATGACTGAACATTTTTGGGATGCCTTACTATTGGACATCCGCGATCGGGCCGCATACTCGCGCCACATGACCTTTAGCGAGGTGGTGGAGCAAGGCATGCTTGGGGAGACCCAATGGAATGAAAGGAAAGAAAGAGACGCTGAAGAGGCGAAGAAAAGAAAGTGGAATAGTTCGGGACCGCCCGATCATTCGAGGAAGAACAACCACGGAGGCGGTGGTTCGTTCAAGGCACCGGCACCACCGGCGAAGAAGAATAGGGACTCTAGATGGCATTTGTCTCCTTATCACAAGTCGGGGCCACCTAAGTGTGCTAATTGTTCAAAGAACCACTTCGGGAAGTGCAATGCGCCCCCGAGGTGCTACCAATGTGGGAATATGGGGAACATGAAGGCCAATTGCCCACAATTGGGGAGAGAAGGGACTTCGGGAGCCGGAGGAGGAACCATGATGGGGGAAAACCGTGTGGGACCGTCTCATGGCGGCACGGGCTGAGGCGGCGCATCATCAAGCCATGTCGTGTTCGTCAATCAAGGCGGCGCCCAAGCAAGGATCTATGCGATGACCGAGGCTGATGTCCGGGAAAACCTGGACTCCGTCGCAGGTAATGCTTAAATTTGTGAATGTCTTTAGACTTTCATATTGAAATGTAAGTCGTAGGGGTTGAGTGCGGGCCACCCGGGGGTCAAACTGGGAGAAATTGGGCTGAAACAGGCTGAAAACAGCTCAGGCACGCCGTGCCTTCCATCGTGCCTAAGCGGCTGTATCATCCCAGGGGAAAAAATGTCAGACGCACACCGTGTGTGGCCTTCAGGCACGCCGTGCGTGGCCGGCAGTGGCTACCCAGATTTTCAATGTGCACGCACGCCTTGCGTGTGACCAGGCACATCGTGCGTGGCGAGGCAGGCACGTCATGCGTGGCCTGTAGGCACGCTGTGCGTGACCGCCAGTGACCAACCAAGAAGTTTGCGTGCAAGCACGCCGTGCGGGGAGGAACGCTTTGCCTGACCCCCAGGCGCCTCAAACTTCGTTTTTTGACCCGTTATTCCGCATTTAGACCTCTTTTTCGACCCTAAACACTAATATAACAATTTTAATCCCTTAAGAAGGTCTAGGAGTGATAGGAAGTGGCTCTTTCATGGTTTATAAATGTAGGAACACTCTTAATCAATGGAAGAAATGCAAGGATTCTCATTGATACCGGGGCACAACGTTCTTTTGTGAGCGAAACATTTGCCGAAAGTCTCTATGTACCATTAACGCCAATGACTCAGACCTTAACAGTCTCCACACCATTAGGAAATGACGTAGAAAGGGACCATTACTACCCATCATGTAAGGTAGAAGTGACGCGTCAACCTATGACGTGTGATTTCGTGCCTCTAAGCATGTTGGAGTTTGATACAATCCTGGGGATGGATTGGCTTGAGAAATATCACGCTCGAGTTGATTGCTATACCAAGATTTTTGTAAGGAATAATTGTAATTAGATTTTGATGATGCTAGATTAATTAGGACTTTAGAATACCCCTTTAGAAATTATGTATTAGAATTTTCCTTTGTAAAATTCTTAGAAGTATTCGACTTGACAGAAGACCTTCAAGAGCAGAAGGACTTCAAGAGCAGAAGTGCCTCTTAAGGCATTATTGAAACAGAGGACCTTTGGTTCTCTGCTCCAGAACAGAAGTCCTCAGGATCTCTGTTAGTCTTGACTCTGACAGAAACCCTTCTGGGTCTCTGTTGGATACTCCCAACAGAAGTGCTCCAGGCCTCCTCTGTTCTACTCTCAGACAAAGACACCAGAAGGTCTGACACTTAGAAGAATTTCAAAGAACCGGGAAGTCAACTAAAAGATTCCTTCAACGGCTAGGAGTATGAAACGGAAAAGCTACAGTGCTTGCATTAAATGCTCATTTAATGCACCCCATGCTACGTAGAGTAATTGCAGATGATTGGCCGCAATGTCAGGAATTCTTTATCCCAAAATAGTAACCCGCCAACTTTATCGGGCTCTACTAGTCAAGTCAACTGATCGCGCATTAAATGCAGTTGTCCTCCTACTCCTCCAACGGGAAGACAACCTCAGTATAAAAGATACACTACGAAGAACAACCGGATAACTTTGATATAACTTTGCCAAGATTACATTGCAACTTTTGCTAATCACAAGCAAGATATTCAAACTCTGAAAAGCAAAAAGCCTCCTTGAGATTCAAACTCATTATCCTCTACAAGAGAAGGCAGAAGTTGGAAAAATACTCTTTCCAACTCAAGCAAAGTTCCAAGTGTTCTTCAACTCTTCAAGCTCATCACATACAAATCTTTTGTAACGAAGCTAGTTGGAGGAACCCCAGTTTCAACAGAAACTCTTCTTGCTACAAGAAGGACGTCCAAATAACTGGAGTAGTGAAGTGGTGATACTTCAAGGAAACTCAGTGAAAGGACCAGTGTTAAAGGAAGCCAGGCAGTGCATCCCAGGACACATCTAGGCTTGAAGAAGACGTGGAGTGCTTCTTAAGTACTAGGACTAAGGCTTTGTAAACGGCAGTTTTTACAGCTTAGTGGAACAGTGGATTAGAGGAACGAGTTGTTCCTTGAACCACTATAAAAATCCCTGGTGTCGTTTACTTATTGCTTTTAATACTTGCATTTAGTTATAACTGTATAACTCCTTGGACTTGGTATCTGTGTTCAGCAGAACTTGTTCTACGAGTTAACAGAAGGCCTACTGCCTATTGCTTCTCTGAGGCTAACAGAACTCCCTACCAGAACCCCATCCGCTGCCAGTCTGTTCTTCCAACAGAACAGGCTATTCTGTAAATCTGGTACTTAGTTTAAAAAGCTAAAAACCAATACAGTCTATTCACCCCCCCCCCCCCTCTAGACTGTATCCAGTATAACCGGGACCAACA
This sequence comes from Cuscuta europaea, assembly GCA_945859875.1. Taxonomy (NCBI): domain Eukaryota; kingdom Viridiplantae; phylum Streptophyta; class Magnoliopsida; order Solanales; family Convolvulaceae; genus Cuscuta; species Cuscuta europaea. The sequence continues at coordinate 1,832,721 of CAMAPE010000014.1, forward strand.
AGTGGTATCAGAGCCTCCTTGTTCTAATAATCTCTTAGGTTATTTGTTTAACCTCATTTCTATCTGATATAATGGATCACTCCTTGTCCAAGAATCTTATGTTTTCAGATCTTAAGTTTGATGACTGGAGGATCCGGATGAAAGCACATCTCTGTGCCCTGCATGATGAAATGTGGGAAGTTCTTGACATTGGCCCCTTCACTAGCTTCCAGAAGGTCAATCCTGAACATGCCATAGACAACACCAGACCCCAGATGATTAGTAAAGCCAAGTCAGAATGGACCACTGAAGAGAGGAGAAAGTACAACCTAGACAATATTGCCAAGGACATCCTCTACAAGTCCATTGATGATAGGTACTTCAACAGAATCAAGAAGTGCAAGACTGCTAAGGAAATCTGGGATACTCTTGAGCTCATTGGAGCTGGTGATGAGCAAGAGAAGGACAACAAACTAACCATAGCCAACAAAAAGTTTGATGACTTCAAACTTCTCCCTGGTGAAAGCATCTCCGAGATGTATGACAGGCTCCTCACTCTCACTGGAGAGATCTCTGAGCTTGGCAAAGATCTCACAACCAAGGAGATCAACCTGAAGGTGTTGAGGGGACTGCCCTCAGCATGGAAGATGAAGGTAGTTGCTGTCCAAGCCAGCAAGGATGTAAAGACTTATTCCACTGATAAGCTCATTTCAGATCTCAAAGCTCATGAGTTTGAAATGATTGAAGAGAAGGAAGATGTACCAGAAGAGAGGACCACTACAGCCCTCACTGCCAGCACATCTAAGGTAAATGATTTTGACCCTTCAGTACTTTTATCTGATGAATATATGGCTGCCTTTGCCAGGAGATTCAAAAAGTTTATGAAGAATCCCAAAGATGGAAGGAGTCCATCTTTCAACAGAAAGCCATACCAGAAGGTCAAATCAACAGAAAGCAGTGGAGAGCTTCTCTGTTACAATTGCAGACAACCTGGTCACTTCAAGGCTGATTGTCCCCATCCTAGAGTGTCCAAGAAGCAAGGACAGGATGGAGAAAAGAAGAAGTACGAGGACAGCCCCAGAAGAAGAAAGGCACTTGTGACAGAACAGCTGGAGAAAGACCCTCTGTCAGAAACAGAATCCAGTTCTGACTCAGATTCTGATGAGGCCTTCTGTTGCCTTGATACTGAGACAGAAGACCTTTGCCTCATGGCTCATTCTGATGATGAGGTAACCTCTATTTCTGAATCTAGTTTTTCTTCGGTAGGCTTAGCTTTTGATTCTGATTCAATGTCAGAATTTTGGGAAGAGTTTAAGGCCATACAAGCCACTTATTCTTCTGTAACAGAAGAAAACAGTAAGTTGAAAGCTGAAATTCTTGACTTAAAGAAGGAGGTTGAGATCAAAATCAATCTTCTAATTGAGGAAAGAGATCAACTGGAGACTGAAAATGTTTCTCTTCTTAAGAGAATAAGAGAAATAGAGCCTCTCGAGATTAAGTACAAAGCTTACCAGAAGGCACAGTCTTCCATGGAAAAGATTGTGCTTGATCAACAGATTGGCACTGGTTTTGGTCTTGGTTATGGCTCAACAGAATCAGGTGAGCCTTCTGTAATGCCTAGCACCAGAGTTGCTAAGGCAGACAAGGTCATAGAGCCACTGATTTCTAGCCCCATCTGTCAAGCTGGTGTATCTGGCACCAAGGTCGTTCATGAGGAAGTCAGACCAGAAAAGGGTAAGATAAAGGTTCAACAGAAACCCTTTTTGAAAAATAATGAACCTGGCAGAAAACCTAACAACAGAAGAGGTTTTCAAAATAACAAAAATAAAAGACCATTCATTGACAGACAACCTCATGTCAATCGTGCCAGAAATGATCACCAGAAGGACAAATATCAAGAGAGAGTTAACTTCAGGCAGAAGAGGTTGGCTGGTCAACTTCAGAAGCCCAAGGTTAACCATCCCTCTGCTCTTGATAGTATATGGGACTTCTTTCCAACAAAGAAAGCTATGCAAAAGTATGTAAACAGGAAGCATGACCCTCACAAGCATCTCCCCAAAGTGAATCACACTTCAGTTTACTATAACTACCAGGTGGACAATGGGTACCACCCTCCAAGGTTTCACTTGATGAGACCAAAATGGTACCAACTACCCAGACTCCATGACCCCCCAGGACCCAGCATTGCTTGGGTACCTAAATCTTTCTTTTGATCTTGCAGGAACTGTGTGCTGGAGCCATCTCTGAACAAGAATGGTTTATTGATAGTGGATGCTCCAGGCACATGACAGGTGACAGAAGTTGCCTAACAGAGTTCCATAAATGCAAAGGACCTAGAGTTACCTTTGGAGGTAATGACAAAGAAGGTCAAACAAAAGGAAGAGGAAAGCTGATCACGAACCAGATAATCATTGATGATGTCTCATATGTCAAAGGACTGAGGTTCAACTTGCTGAGTGCTAGCCAATTCTGTGACAAAGGCTACACTGTTGAATTCACAAAGGACTTCTGCTATGTGAAGCATGAGACAACAAAGGAAGTGGTTCTTACAGCATCAAGGAAGAAGAACATCTATGTAGTTGATTGGAACACTGCAAAAGATGGAGTTTGCCTGATAGCCAAGGGAGATTCAAAACTGAGCTGGGACTGGCACAAAAAGCTCAACCATTTGAATTTCAAAACAATCAACAAACTGGCCAGAGAACACATTGTAGAAGGGCTACCAGACATTGTGTACAAGAAGGAGACCCTCTGCAGTGCATGTCAGAAAGGCAAACAAGTGAAGAATTCCTTCAAACCCATTGCTGGAGATCTTTCTACAAGTCCTCTAAATCTGATTCACATGGATTTATTTGGACCTGTTGAGACTCCAAGCGTTGGTGGCAAGAAATATACCTTAGTCATGGTTGATGACTACTCCAGATATACATGGACTGTTTTTCTATCAAAGAAAAATGAAACTCTTCAGAAGTTGTCATCTCTGTTAAAGCAACTTCAGACTGAGAAGAACTTGAAAGTGAAAACAATCAGATCAGACAGAGGAACTGAATTTGTCAACCAAGTCATAAAGGACTTCTGTGATCAGAATGGAACTTTTCATCAACTTTATGCCGCTAGAACCCCTCAACAGAATGGCGTAGCAGAAAGAAGGAACAGAACTTTAAAAGAAGCTGCAAGAACAATGATTGCAGAATCTGGATTGCCTATGAGATATTGGGCTGAAGCAATCAACACTGCATGCTATACTCAGAACAGAAGCATGATCAACAAGAATCACCAGAAGACCCCTTATGAACTCTGGAAGGGAAGAAAACCTAACATCAGCTACTTTCATGTATTTGGATGCAAGTGCTACATCCTCAACAATGGAAAGGAGCATATGAAAGTATTTCAAGAAAAGGCTGATGAAGGAGTCTTTATAGGCTATTCAAACACCAGTAAAGCCTATAGAGTACTCAACAGAAGGACCCTACATGTTGAAGAATCCATACATGTGAAGTTTGATGAAAGCGCCTCTGTTAAAGAGGTAACAGAGATTCTCAAGGAAGTCAGCATAGAAGACAGAACACCAGAACCAACAGAAGAGGTAGCAGACAATCCTGCATTTCCAACACCTGCCCCAAACCCCCTTCTGTTGAATGAAGATGAAGACTCTGAAGATGAGGAACCAGAGAGACCAAGACAGCAGCTGACAGAACCAGACCTAACATGGTTAAGAGACCATCCTCCTAACCAAGTGATTGGTCAAATCAGAAGTGGAGTTCAAACCAGATCCACATCAAGGAGAGAAGCAATGCTTGCCTGCTATATATCTCAGATGGAACCTATGACAGTGGAAGAAGCTCTTGCAGACTCAGATTGGATCAATGCTATGCAAGAAGAGCTCACTCAGTTTGAAAGGAACAAAGTATGGGAACTTGTTCCTAGGCCAAAGCACCAGAATGTCATTGGAACCAAATGGGTATTCAAGAACAAAGCTGATGAAGATGGCAACATTGTAAGGAACAAAGCAAGGCTAGTAGCTAAAGGATATTGTCAAGAAGAAGGAATATATTTTGATGAGACTTTTGCACCAGTTGCCAGACTTGAAGCCATCAGAATCTTTCTAGCCTATGCTGCCTACAAAAACATCAAGGTCTACCAGATGGATGTCAAGAGTGCATTTCTGAATGGAGATCTTGAAGAAGAAGTTTATGTGGAACAACCACCAGGTTTTGTCATTCCTACTCAATCTTCTTGTGTCTACAAGCTTAAAAAGGCCCTCTATGGTCTTAAGCAAGCTCCCAGAGCCTGGTATGACACATTGTCCCTTTTCCTAGTGAACCATGGGTTTACTAAAGGAAAGGTTGACAAAACTCTATTTCAAATCTCTGTTGCTAATCATATTCTGTTAGTACAAATATATGTTGATGACATTATATTTGGTAGTACTAATCCAGAACTGTGCAAGAAATTTTCTCAAGTGATGCAGAGTCAATTTGAAATGAGTATGATGGGAGAACTCAGTTACTTCCTAGGACTCCAAGTCAAACAAGTTCCAGAAGGGATCTTTATCAATCAAGGGAAGTACACCAGAGATCTAATCAAGAAGTTTGGAGTGGAAGGCAAATCATCAGTAAAGATTCCCATGAACACGTCACAAGGAATTGGTCCAGATGATGAAGGAAAGGATGTAGATGCAACAACATATAGAGGAATCATAGGATCTCTGTTGTATCTAACTGCAAGCAGACCAGACATCTCATTCTCTGTTGGAATCTGTGCCAGATACCAATCAAAGCCCAAGGAAAGCCATTTAAGTGCTGCAAAGAGAATCATCAGATACATCAAAGGAAATCCAAATGCAGGCCTATGGTATCCAAAGGGAGGTAACTTTGAACTAATTGGTTACTCTGACTCAGATTTTGCAGGTTGCAGACTAGACAGAAAAAGCACCTCTGGTCACTGCCAATTGCTAGGAGGAAGGCTTGTTTCCTGGTTTAGCAAGAAGCAGAACTCCATCTCAACAAGTACAGCTGAGGCAGAGTACATTGCAGCTGGGAGTTGCTGTGCTCAGCTACTCTGGATGAAGCAACAACTGAAGGACTATGGAATTCAAGCAAAGGAGATCAAACTGTTGTGTGACAACACCAGTGCCATTGCTATCACTCAGAATCCAGTTCTTCATTCCAGAACAAAGCACATTGAGATCAGACATCACTTCATCAGAGATCATGTGGAGAAGAAGCACATCTGCATGGAACATGTGCCAACAGAAGACCAGCTTGCAGATATCCTGACAAAGCCACTCCCTGAGGCTAGGTTCAACAAACTGAGAGAGGAATTGGGAATGATTGATGAGATTCCAAGGGAAAGATGAAAAGGAAGGCCCTCTGTTGCTCTTTTGCTGTTGACAGAATTCTTGTAGCAGAACCCCCTCTGTTAACCCCCTCTGTCAACCTCTTCTGATCCCTACCCTGGCAGAACACCTCAGCAACAGAAACCCCCCCTTCTTACTGAAAGACCCTCTCTTATCTAACAGAAGGTGGTGGACTTAGAAAATCTTGTAAACCGGGTGACCTAGTAAATTATTAAAGGTCTTTTACCCTTTTACCCTTAAAACGGTATCAAGCCGTATAAAATTTACTGCGCCCCCGTTTATTTACTGCGCCCCTTTTTACATTTATTGGTATCTTGGAACCGTAAATTATCTCAAACGTCCACTAACCATATCCATAAAACCCCCTTTCGCAAACCTAAACCGTTACTGCTCTCATAACTCTCAAGCTTTTGAACTCTTATCTCTCAGAAATTCTCTAACCGCAGTAAACTCCATGGCCTTCTTGAGCTTCTCCGATCTCTCAAAGGAACAAAAGGCAACCCTCCTGAAGAATGTTTTGACTAGCCTGAGATGCGAACTGGAAGTACTACCCAGGTTTGCAGAGAAAAAGGAGCGGATGACCGCCATTGTTGATGGTCTATCTAAATGCCAATTGAGCAAGATCATCACCCATTGTTATGAAGCCTACAGCAACGTGGACACCGTTGAGTTCTATCTCAACGCATCCTTCAAGGATGAAGTCATCTCCTCCGTCGTCCAAGGAGAAAAGGTGTTGATTAATGCTGACGTCATCAACAACATCTTCAACATTCAGCAAAAAGAAGGAAGGGACTCTCTACTCGACTTGGAGGATACTGTCATCCCTCTGACAGAATTCAAGAAGAAGTTCTGCAGAAAAGGGGAAGAAGTAGAGAAGATCAACATCAAGAAGAACTTGCTCAAGAGGGAATTTGAGCTGCTCATAAACATTTTCCTCAAATGTTTATGGTGCAAGTACTCCTCCACAGATGATGTCACAACTGCCAATGCTAAGGCCCTGTATGCAGTGCATCATGGAGTGAACATCAATTGGGGACAAGTCATGGTGAAGTCCCTGATTGAAGTCATCAAGAAGAAGAACCCAAAAACTAGCCTCTACTCTGGGAAGCTAGGACATGGGCTACTGATTTCAGAAGTGCTTCTCAAACAAGGAGTACACTTGAGGAAGGCTTCAACCTTGGATCACACCAAGGTAATCTTCTTAACTGCTTCTCCGAATAGGGAGAAAGCCATAAAGGCTGAAATGAAGAGACAGCTTCAACTTGAGGCTAAGAGACAACAGGGAGAGAAGGTACAGAAACCTCTCTCTGTAGCCCCTTCTGCTGAGAAGAAGAAGAAGAAGAAGAAGAAGAAGAAGAAGAAGACTGAAGGGGAAGCACCTGTTGCCCCCCCTAAGGCCGGACAGAAGAGGAAGAGGACCACCAAACCAAAGAAGCAGGTTTCTAAACCTGTGGTTTCTGAATCTGAAGGAGTGGCAGACACTCAGGGGGAACCAGAGATCCCCACCTCTGCTGCATCTCCTGAACAGAACAGGGTGTCTACTTCAGCAGAACACCCTAGTCCTGTCAAAGATGGGTATCTGTCCTTGTTAGACAGACAGTTTACCCGGGTTCTCGAATGGAGAAGGTGGAGAATGGGACCCCTCTCCAAAATCATCCAATATTTTGACCATTATGAGCCAGAAGAGGAAGCCATTCTGAGCTGGGTTGGGACTGATGATGTCTCAAAGTGCTTTGCCCTCAACTTCCTTCACTCTGTTCTTGAGAAGAAGAAGGCGAGCTACAAAGGGAAGGCCATTCTCATCTCCTCACCTTCAGAAGAGGCTGTCAAACCATTGGAAGAGGAAGAAATTGAAGCATTCGAGGAATGGCTATTCACCAAGATGGCAACAGATTCTGTGCAACCCCATCTCAACCCAGGAGAGCCCTCTGTACCCAAGACAGAAGGGCAAGCAATGATGGAGCATATCAAGGAGTGGAGGACTTCTTTGCTCAAGGAGAACATCATTGAGGTAATATCTCCAACCCCCTCTGTTAATATCCCAACAGAACCCCTCATTCCCTCACCTCCTTCCAGCACCAGAACCCCTCCACCAGAACACCCTGAACCTTTATCTCCTAAATAGAAAACCCCCACCCCTCCTCATTCACCCAAACAGAAAATTGCATCTCCCTGCAGAGCAATTGTTCCCTTCAGAAACCGTTCACCCTCACCTCCACCATCCCCCCCTCAACAGAATGCCTCACCTGTTCACTCTTCAGCCCAGCACCAGATCTCCTCTCCCCAACAAATCTCCTCCTCATCCTCTGAATCTGATCATCAATCTCCTCCTCCAGAATCTTCACCTCCACAACAACCTGAAGAAAACCTTAAACCTGTATGGTTTCTCAGGGATTCTGACCCTACAACTGTCTCCCCCATCTCTGCACCTCAAGGGAATTCTAGGCATTCTACTGCCCCCAATCCCTCCTTCAGAAAGAAGAAAAAGGTCATCAGGAACACCATACCCATATACTCCTCTTATGAAGACTCATCTGACATGGATGGATTCATGGTCAGCAAGTCTTATCAAGCCACATCCAAGAGACAGAAGACCCCTCCTCTGACTCAACTGGAACATGAACAGGCTGTCCAATCTCTTTCATCTGTCCAAGAGCATCATCCTTTGCCTAAGGGAAGAGGTCTAGAGATGCCTCAACCTGATGGACAACAGAACAACGTCCCCTTCAACAAATTTGTTGAATCTGCTGAAGAATTTGGAGGACAGATCCTCCAAGGCTTGAACAAACTGATTGAGGTCAATGACAAACACTATGGGCACCTTGCTCATGTGAATGACAATCTCAACTCAGGTATGCAGTTTATCTCTGATCGTTTTGAGAACCTCACAGGAACTCTCAACAACTTCATAGCCTCATCAACTGCCAGAACTGATGCCCTGTCAACAGAAGTGGTAGGCATCCACAACACTCTTTCTATCTTTCAACAGACTCTCCTGAGTCAAGGCCATGCTATTCACAATATCTCAGAGCATCTTGAAGCTCTAAAAGAATCTGATGCCAGGACAGAAAGGCACTTGACCTCCATTGAGGCAATGTGCAGAGTGCATCAAGAACAGGCTCATGCACTTATGTCCACTGACAGAGATCATTATCAGAAGATGGTGGTGCTCCTTGAAGCCAATAACAAGGACATCTTCTCTGCAATACAGAAGCAGCAAGGTCTGATTGAAGGCCTTACCTCTGTCACCCAGACACTACCAGAGGCCCTGGAGCAGATAGCCTCAACCCAGGCCTCAGAATTCCAGAAGATCAGTCTAATGATTGAAGATCTGAATGATGCCAAAAAGGGGGAAGAGGACCCTCAACTGACCAGGCCTAGGTCTCACAGAACTCCTACCAGAGCACCCTCCTCTGGTGAGCCTGCAGTAGATCCGGCTCCCTACTTTGAGGCTGCCCTACAAAAGAAGAGAGCAGCAGGCATACCTAGACCCCCATCTCCAGTAAAGAAGAGCACCAAGAAGAAGAAAGTTTTCAACTTCACTGAGTGGAGATTGGGTGGCTCTCAGAACATTGACAGAGCTCAATTTGAAGAGATGAAGGCTAAAATGACTCCTACCCAACAACAGCACCTCTATCTGGACAAAGATGGTGTTGTCAGAGTTAGGTATGGAGGTTCACTTGAAGAAGCAGAAGAATGGTACAAGAAGACCATTGTCCCAGGAAAGACCATACATGAAGGTGTCCTCAACTATTTGGACTGTAAGCTTTCTCCAATATGGGCATCTTATCAAAGGTCTGGCAATCTGTTCAAAATCAGAGCTGAAATAAACGAAGAACTGCTCAGGCTTCAAAGACTAGAGGAAGAAGCTCTACAGGCAGCTAATCTGGAGAATGTGTAAGGTTTAAACTCTGTAAAACCTATCTAATAAAATCACATCTCTGCCTTCTTACTTTGAAGTGCTTTTCCTCAAATTCTTGTCTTTTTTGCCTTCTGCTTGTGTTTGTTTATTTCTGTTATATTCTGCTATCTGAATGTATCGTACTCTTACTATTTTCCTATGCCTAGTTGCCCACCAAAATTTTAATGGAAGTTTTTAAACTTAATTTTTTTTTTGGTGAAGGCACTTCTCTGGAAATAGTTAAAGGGTTTTGGCATCATCAAAAAGGGGGAAATTGTAAGGAATAATTGTAATTAGATTTTGATGATGCTAGATTAATTAGGACTTTAGAATACCCCTTTAGAAATTATATATTAGAATTTTCCTTTGTAAAATTCTTAGAAGTATTCGACTTGACAGAAGACCTTCAAGAGCAGAAGGACTTCAAGAGCAGAAGTGCCTCTTAAGGCATTATTGAAACAGAGGACCTTTGGTTCTCTGCTCCAGAACAGAAGTCCTCAGGATCTCTGTTAGTCTTGACTCTGACAGAAACCCTTCTGGGTCTCTGTTGGATACTCCCAACAGAAGTGCTCCAGGCCTCCTCTGTTCTACTCTCAGACAAAGACACCAGAAGGTCTGACACTTAGAAGAATTTCAAAGAACCGGGAAGTCAACTAAAAGATTCCTTCAACGGCTAGGAGTATGAAACGGAAAAGCTACAGTGCTTGCATTAAATGCTCATTTAATGCACCCCATGCTACGTAGAGTAATTGCAGATGATTGGCCGCAATGTCAGGAATTCTTTATCCCAAAATAGTAACCCGCCAACTTTATCGGGCTCTACTAGTCAAGTCAACTGATCGCGCATTAAATGCAGTTGTCCTCCTACTCCTCCAACGGGAAGACAACCTCAGTATAAAAGATACACTACGAAGAACAACCGGATAACTTTGATATAACTTTGTCAAGATTACATTGCAACTTTTGCTAATCACAAGCAAGATATTCAAACTCTGAAAAGCAAAAAGCCTCCTTGAGATTCAAACTCATTATCCTCTACAAGAGAAGGCAGAAGTTGGAAAAATACTCTTTCCAACTCAAGCAAAGTTCCAAGTGTTCTTCAACTCTTCAAGCTCATCACATACAAATCTTTTGTAACGAAGCTAGTTGGAGGAACCCCAGTTTCAACAGAAACTCTTCTTGCTACAAGAAGGACGTCCAAATAACTGGAGTAGTGAAGTGGTGATACTTCAAGGAAACTCAGTGAAAGGACCAGTGTTAAAGGAAGCCAGGCAGTGCATCCCAGGACACATCTAGGCTTGAAGAAGACGTGGAGTGCTTCTTAAGTACTAGGACTAAGGCTTTGTAAACGACAGTTTTTACAGCTTAGTGGAACAGTGGATTAGAGGAACGAGTTGTTCCTTGAACCACTATAAAAATCCCTGGTGTCGTTTACTTATTGCTTTTAATACTTGCATTTAGTTAGAACTGTATAACTCCTTGGACTTGGTATCTGTGTTCAGCAGAACTTGTTCTACGAGTTAACAGAAGGCCTACTGCCTATTGCTTCTCTGAGGCTAACAGAACTCCCTACCAGAACCCCATCCGCTGCCAGTCTGTTCTTCCAACAGAACAGGCTATTCTGTAAATCTGGTACTTAGTTTAAAAAGCTAAAAACCAATACAATCTATTCACCCCCCCCCCCCCCTCTAGACTGTATCCAGTATAACCGGGACCAACAATTTTGGAACTTGAGGATGATGAGGGAAACACTTTACATTTTGAGGGAGATCGGGGACGATCTCATGGTTGTATCATATCCGTGATGAGAGCACGGAAGATGATGAAGAAAGGATGCCACGCGTACCTTGCTTTCGTGGTGGATGAGACAAAGAAAAAAATGGATATCAACGATGTACGAGTCATGTGAAAGTACCCGAACGTCTTTCCCAAGGACTTGTCGGGGCTTCCACCCGATAGGGACATTGAATTCGTGATCGAAGTAGAGCCAGGGACCAAACCCATTTCGATTCCTCCTTATCGAATGGCACTGGCGGAACTTCAAGAGTTGAAGGTCCACTTACAAGAAATATTGGACAACGGGTTCATCAGAACTAGTCATTCACCATGGGGATCAGCGGTACTATTCGTGAAAAAGAAAGATGGTACACTAAGAATGTGTATTGACTACCGACAGTTGAACAAAGTCACAATCAAGAATAGGTATCCTTTACCGAGGATTGATGACTTGTTTGATCAACTTCGGGGGCGATGGTGTTCTCAAAGATTGATTTGAGGTCGGGATATCATCAATTGAAGATCAAAGCGAGTGACATACCGAAGAGTGCATTTCACACTAGATATGGTCACTACGAGTTCCTTCTGATGTCATTTGGTTTAACCAATGCACCGTCGACGTTCATGGAATTGATGAACGGTGTGTTTAGTGAGTACTTAGATCAGTTTGTGATTGTAGTCATTGATGACATCTTAATATACTTGAAGGATGAAGAAGAACATGAGCATCACTTAGGACTTGTGCTTGAAAGGCTAAGAGAGAAGCAACTCTTCGCCAAGTTCTCTAAATGCGAATTTTGGCTTAAAGAGATTGGCTTTCTCGGGCATGTCATATATGGATTGGGCATTGCGGTGGACAATGCAAAGATTAAAGCTATTATGGATTGGGAAGAACCCAAGAATGTGAAAGAGATATGTAGTTTCCTTGGCTTAGCGGGTTACTATCGTAAGTTTGTTGAGAAATTCTTCGTGTTGGCGTCACCACTTACGAAGCTCACAAAGAAGGGGGCTAAGTTCGTATGGGACGACAAATGTGAGAAAGGGTTCCATGAACTAAAGAAAAGACTTACTGAGACATCAGTTCTCACTCTACCCATACAAGGTATATGGTATGATATTTATAGTGATGCTAGTATCCAAGGGCTTGGACGTGTGCTAATGCAAAACGGCAAGGTGATTGCCTATGCTTCTAGGCAATTGAGGGAACACGAGGTGAACTACCCTACCCATGACCTAGAGTCGGAGGCGGTAGTGTTTGCACTAAAGATTTGGAGGCATTATCTCTACGGGGAGACATGTCACATCTACACCGATCATAAAGAGTTGAATATAAGACAAAGGAGATGGATGGAGTTGATCAAGGACTATGACTTGATCATCGACTATCATCCCGATAAGGCTAACGTGGTGGCCGATGAGCTGAGCAGGAAGAGTACGTCGGGGACGTTACTCACATGCCTACGGGCATTGAGGGCACGCATGGATGTGACCACGAGTGGGGCCCTCATAGCAAGGTTCGAGGTTAGACGTACTTTGCTTGATGAGATCGGCAGATGTCAGGTAATTGACGAAGAATGTCAGAAGATCCGTGAACGGATCCTCATGAGGCCTGTTGAGGATTTCCGGGTACGAGAAGATGGTCTCTTATTGTTTAGAGATTGTGTATGTATACCGAAGAATGCAGAGCTCCAATAGTCCATACTAGAGGAGGCTCATTCTTTGGCCTATGCAATGCATCCAGGGAGTACAAAGATGTACCGAGACATGAAGAAATGTTATTGGTGGTCAGGTATGAAGAGGGACATCGCAGAGTATGTGAGTTGATGCCTTACTTGTCAACAAGTTAAGGTGGAGCATCAGCACCCGACAGGGCTTTTGCAGCCACTTACCATTCCAGAATGGAAGTGAGAACATGTGACCATGGACTTTGTGGTAGGGCGACCACAGATGGTGAACAACTACGATGCTGATGGAGTATAATCCCACATACCCCAGGGGTATCATAATCGGCGGTGGGAAGCATTGCAGGTCCATCAAGGGCGCAAAATATTAAGTCCACACTCCAAGACTGACCCCGACCGCCAAGGTCAGGAAAACACCAAGCTCAGAAATCAGCCAGACTCAACGGATGATGAAGTCGGCCGACCCCGACCCCGAGGTCGGGAAAACAACAGGCTCAGGAATCAACCAAACTCGGCAAGTTATGAGCCCGACCTCGATGCACCCGAGGTCAGTACCAGGTCTGACCCCGGAAGTCAAACACTGGGTCAACGATGATCAAAGCACCAGGCAGTTAAATGCCTCAAAGGCGGAAACAAAGGACAAAGGGGGGGGGTCTCCCATCACGAGCCCGAGCTTCTGAACATCGACCCCGGTGAACCCCAAGGTCTGAATAAAGCATCATGGACTTAGACAAAATCCGAGAGGATCTACCTCACAAGGGGAAATCGCCACGTCACCAGGGAATATTCTCAGTTACCCACGCTTAACCACACAGGATTTCTGGCAGCAATTCTGATAAGAGCAAACTCCAATCAGACAGCTATTGAAGACTCTCTCTCCAATCAGCTTTACACGTGGCTGCTCCCCATCGAATTAGCCTGTTAGTTTGTTAGAGTAGCTTTACACATGCCCCTCTCCTATTAGACTAGCATCATTTACTTGGGCACCAAGTATTGCCTTTTGTAGTATAAATATCACCTCCCAACTTGTGGAAGAGATCGCATTCTGAATTATATACTGTTATACTGCCGAAATTACGATCTGCACTTTCCGATCAGTTCATCCTCTCCCTTTCATTGAGAGTTGAACTGTGAACAAGTCAGATCCTCCCGATTCTTTCCAGACCTACAACAAACTTTTCTGCAACAATGGCTGGAAAGAGAACCTTGAGAAGTCGACGTGCTGCTGCCGCCGTCGCACAGGCGGAGCCCTCACTGGAAGCTACTGCTACTTCTGGCGATAGGAGGGCCACCGGGGGAAAACAAGTCACTGGAACTTCTGCGGATCTACGCAGTCAGATTCAGCGTGCTTCCCCACGCAGGTCTCGCTCAACCGTGACGCAGCGGCAATGCCATCCGCACAGGTGATCCCGCAATTCCAGAATCTTCTGATGGTGGATCCCTCTGCGGAGGTCGGCACCCTCATCGCCGGATTGCAGCAGGTACTCCCCACACTGAAATCTCAGCCTGCAGCTACTGTGGCTCCCCATGCCACCAGGCCTATCTCACCGGCGAACTCCAGATCCCGGTCTCTAAGAGTAGGCTCTATTGACGCCCCTCTAGTGGTGGAAAGACTGACACAGATGGTCTACCAATATCCCCCTCACCAAAGGGAAACTCCGGGGATCAACTCTCCCCCTATCCGTCAGGTGGCCTCCGCAGCACCTGTGAGCGCTGTGTCTCTCGCACAGCAGACGGGAACTTCTCGTCCCGCTACGGCGACACAGAGAATGGTGCCACCGCCACCTCCCATGCTACCGTCCAGGTACACCGCACGCCGTGTTGATTACAGTTGTGCCAATGATGAGGGTGTCTATGCTATCACCACTGAGGACTCCTCACAGTCCCCCTACCTGCAACAGGATGACAACCCCAATCCCTTGATTGAGGTGGGAAGGCGTCCCATCTTCTCCAGATTAGGGGATAGATCCATGGTGAATCAGCGCCTCTCTGTCAACATACGGGGGATCAACAGGGCGAATTCCCCAGTCCTCGACATCCCCCGGCAACAGCAACAACAACAGCCTGGGAGAAGGACTCCAGAGCGTGTACCCCGCTTTGGAGAGGCTAGGGGGCAATCATTCCCCCAGATTCGCCCCCTCCCCTCCACGCCACCAGCAGATGCCTTCTCCCCCAAGGCAATATCGCGCTTCACCATTGCGCCAACAATAACATCAGCAGCCCCTGTGCTAGCCAAGGCTATCACCGCCAAGGCGGCAGGTTGAATCTCCACCACAGCGCCAATGCCAGGTGGATCCGCGGGAAGAGCAGATCCGCCTCCTGACCCAATAGGTTAGTGAGCTGCGGGTTGCAGCTGTTACAGCGGTACTGCCACCGCCTCCCCAGCACACGGCGCGTGATGCTCAGCTGGAAGCGCTAGCGCTCCAGGTCCAGCAACTTCAGGCTCAGGTCAACCAGGAGCCTACTACGGTAAGGGTAAGGACTGCAACCCCCTTTACCACACGGATTATGCAGGCCCGTATACCCCCAAAGTATAAGGGGCCCAACATTCAACTCTATGGGGGTAAAACTGACCCCCAGGAGCACTATACCCGCTACCAGTCCAGCATGTATATGTTGGGCGCTAGCGATGAGTACATCTGCCATATGTTTCCTTCCACCTTAGAGAGGTAAACATATGATTGATTCAATGATCTCCCCGATGAGTCCATTGATTCATGCAGGGACTTAGCCACCCGCTTCCTCACCCACTTCGTTGCAAGGGCAAGGACGAAGAAACACTTCTCCTACCTGCTGTCTATTAAGAAGAGCAGAGATGAGCCTCTGGGAAAATTTCTGGAATGGCGGAATGAAGAGACCTCCAAGGTCTATGGGGCTGACGACAACACTCGTCTAGCTATGCTCCAAGAGGTCCTGTGGACTGGTGGCTTCTCAAGGAGCCTTATCATTGATCCCCCACGGGACTATCAGCGGGCGCTTCACCGCGGGCAAAATTATGCCTTAGCGAAGGAAGTGCACAGCCGCAAAAAAGCACAGGAAAATGTTGTCAAGCCACAAAAGCAGGAACAGAAGTTGCAGAATAAACCAAGTATATCACGGGAGGAAAAACCCCGCGATTACAGTGACAGGCACCCTTCCAGAGGCAACTTCAGAGTCAAACGCCCTTGGAACAGCCCCAAGTTGATGGCACCCGAGGTCCTGACCCCGCTGACCCATTCTGTCAGCCATATTCTGGAAGCAACTGGTCAGGAAGGCTTGGTGGTTCGGGACCCGCGAATCAACATAATCCAGCAGGGGGACAAGTCGGGCCCCTACTGCAAGTTTCACAGGTTTCATGGCCACACAACGGAGGAATGCCACACGCTAAAACTGGAGATCGAGAAGCTGATCAGCCGGGGCTACCTAACACGATTTGTCCGGAAGCCAGAATCTGGTCAGAAGTGGGGCCATGAGCGCAGATCTCGAGACGACGAGCGGGAACCAGACTGCTCCCCGAGGAAGAAGGATATCGCATTGATCTCCGATGATGATTCGGCCGAAGATAACAGGCGTAATCAGTGGCACCAACATGAGGTTCGGATGATCATCGGAGGAAACACAGGCGGAGACATTGCCGCACAGGGGAAAAAGTGGAACAACAAGCTTTTCGTGGGGGAGATTACAAACCCCCCACCTGCTGCCAAAATAGCAAGGTCGGACTTGATCTCGTTCACCGACCGTGACCTGCCAGACTTCCCTTCTCCCCACAAGGATGCTCTGGTGGTGAAATGCGAGGTGGACGCAGCCATCATCCACCCCGCTTACATTGACATCGGCTCTTCCGTCAACATTATGTACATACAAACGTTCCACGAGCTGGACCTCCATCTCAACTCTTTGAGGCCCATCCGAACTCCCCTCTATGGATTTACCGGTGACTCAATAGACGCCGAGGGCACTATCGAGCTCACCCTTAAGTTCGGGGATGGATCTCACCACTCCCGGATCCCCGTGGAGTTCATGGTGGTGCGACTTGAGTGTGCTCACAATGTCATACTCGGAAGGCCAGCACTGGAGGACCTGGAAGCAGTGATCTCCATGTGGCACCTCTGCATGAAATTCCCGACTGAGACTGGGGTCGGCTACTTCAGAGGTAGTCAGAGGATAGCCAGATCCTGCTACATGAAGATGACAAAGCGGATGGTAGTCAGATACATGCGCATCAACACCATCTCACAGGCCGCCCTCGAGGAAGAAACTCCAAGAGCCGAGCCTATAGATACTTTGGAGACCGTCATCCTGGATCAGTCCAACCCAGAAAGAGCTGTTCAGATTGGAACGAATTTGAATCCAGGACTAAGGCAAGCAATAATCTTTGTTCTTATTAAATACAAGGTTATTTTCGCTTTGGGCCCCGATTAAATGTCGGGGATCAGTCGTGACATAATCACGCACAGTCTATCCGTGGACCCGAACGCGACGCCTGTCAAATAGCGCAAGCGGTACGTGTCTACGGACAGAAGGGAATTCGTCAAGGCTGAGGTGACTATGCTCCTTAGCATAAATCACATCGCCGAAGTCGAATACCCGGATTGGCTGGCGAATGTTGTCTTGGCACCCAAACCGCCAACATTCCGCATGTGCGTCGATTATACCGACCTCAACAAGGCTTGCCCGATGGATCCATTCCCACTGCCGAACATCGATCATCTCGTTGATGAAACAGCCGGCTGCGAGCTCATGAGCTTCCTGGATGCCTTTCGGGGCTACCACCAGATTTTCATGAATGAACTCGACGCCCCAAAGACGGCATTCATGACTCCAGAGGGCATCTTCTGCTATCTGGTCATGGTGTTTGGGCTCAAGAACTCAGGCGCCACTTACACACGCATGGTGGCCAGGGTCTTCAAGGCTGTGCTCGGCAGAACTATGGAAGCATATCTGGATGACATGATAGTCAAATGCCGCAAAGCCAGCACACACGCTGACACGCCGACGATCTTGAGGAGATTTTCAAAATCATGAACAAGATCAACCTTCGGCTGAACCCCAAGAAGTGTACTTTTGCAGTTCAAGGGGGCAAAATCCAGGGCTATATGATCAGCCAGCGAGGAGTTGAACCAAACCCGGAGAAGGTGCAGGCCATACTTAATATGGAGCCGCCCCGAAATGTCAAGGAAGTCCAGAGGTTAACCGGAAAATTGGCAGCCCTCAACTGGTTTCTTTCAAAATCGGCTGAGCGTGCACTGCCTTTCTTCCAAATTATGAGGAAGTCTGCAAAATTTCAGTGGACTCCCGAATGCTAGGCAGCATTCGACGACCTTAAGAGATACCTAATCTCTCCACCAGTATTATCAAAACCTGAGCACGGAGAAATTCTATTCCTCTACCTCGGCGTCAGCCATGGGGCTGTGAGCTCGGTCCTGATTCGTGAGGAGGATGGAGCTCACAAGACCATCTACTACATAAGCAAAACTTTGCGCGATGCCAAACTCCGGTACTCCCCGGTAGAGAAGACTGTACTTGCGGTGGTATTGATGGTGAAGCGCCTGACCCACTACTTTCAGGCCCACGTTGTACATGCTCTCACCCACCAACCACTGGGCCAATTAATGCGGAGCCCAACAAGCTCAGCCAGGATGGTCAAATGGGCCATCTTCTTGAGCCAATACCAGATCGAGATCAAACTGAGGCCGTCCATCAAAGGGCAGGCCCTCGCCGACTTCATGGCAGAGTGCACTGCCAGAGATCTAACCATTGCCAGAGATCTAACCCCAGTCACCTCAACTGACGAGGACGGCTGGTGGACATTACTCACTGATAGCTCTTCAACAGCCAAAGCCTGCGGGGGGAGTTGTACTCATCACCCTCGAGGGCTTCCGAGCTTACTATGCTATACACTTTGCATTCAAAGTCTCCAATAACGAGGCATAATATGAAGCCTTATTATCTGGCCTACGCCTTGCAGCTAATATGCATGCGGGAAAGCTGAGGATCAAGTGTGATTCAAGGCTCGTGGCGGGCAAATCAACGGCTCCTGTGAGACAAAGGAGGCCCGGATGAAAGAATACAAAGATGCTGCACTGGAACTCCTGAGAACATTCCAGCCGTACGAAATTCCGCAGATACCACGAGCTTAAAATCAGGAAGCTGACATCATGTCCAAGCTGAGCTCGAATACACCTGAATATATCTCTAAGATAGCTCAGGTGGAGGAGATATCGACACCGAGCATACAACAAACTCTTATCCACCAGGTACAACCCATCCCAAGGGACTGGGCAGCTGATCTGAGAGAATACATTGACAACGGGCAACTGCCCCAGGGTGAGGCCGAGGCCAGTTTTGTCAAGCTCCGAGTCCCGAGTTACACCCTCCTTGATGGCAAGTTATATAAAAAATCTTACAATGGTACGCTTCTATGCTGCCTCAGCGACAGCGAGGCTAAGCTAGCCATGGAGGAGGTGCATGCCGAGGTCTGCTCCGCACACCAGGGGCCCCACACTATGTCCAGAAAGCTCCTCCTATAGAGATATTTCTGGCCCACTATGGCAAAGGATTGCGCTCGAATGGCCCGCAGATGCAATGCGCGCCAACAATTCCAGAACGCCCCGGGACGCCCCGCAGTAAACTACGCTCCCATCAGCACAACAATCCCATTTTCCAGATGGGGCATAGATCTCGTGGGACAGCTTCCTCGTGGTACCGACAACTGCAGGTGAATCATAGTCTCCATTGACTATTTCACCAAACGGATAGAAGCGGAACCACTGGTCAGCATAACCGAGGCGCAGTGCAGAAGATTTGTCCACAAGAATATCCTCACCTGCTTCAGTGTGCCACAGCAGCTCGTTACGGACAACGGTACTCAATTCGAGGCCAAAAGCTTCCAGGGCAGCCTCTGTCGCCTATCCACAGTGCAACGGGCAGGTGGAGAATGCAACCCGCACCATCTCGACGGGCTTAAAAAAGAAGCTACTGGTCCCGTTTGTAATGGGAACAGTCTAGAGGGGGGGGTGAATAGACTGTTCAGGAATTTAAACTTTTCTCTAAGTCAAAACTGACTTATCAGAGATGGTCAAAATTTGCTGACAGAGAAGGTCAAGTTCTGATGGCAGAACTGGACCTGGCAGCGGATTAGGTTCTGTCCGGGTAGCCTCAGACAACACTAAGGCAAATGCCTTTCTGATAACTCTTGAGGAAGATCTGCTGAACACAGAGTCCAACCTTTTGAGTTATGTAGTCAAGTTCTTAAGTGCAGAAATGAAATAAGTAAAGTAAGTGACACCAGGGATTTTTATAGTGGTTCAAGGAACAACTTGTTCCTCTAGTCCACTGTTCCACTAAGCTTACAAAAACAACAGTTTACAACGCCTTAGTCCCTAGAACTTAAGAAGCTCTCCACGTCTTCTTCAAGCCTAGTTGCCACCCGGGATGCAGTCCTGCTTCCTGATGGCTGGTCTCGTTTCACTGAGTCTCTTGGAAGTATCACCACTTCACTTACTCCAGTTAGTTTGAGACGCCCCTTCTTTTTCAAGAAGTGTTTGAATCAGGATCAGTTTTCTCCAACGTTGCTTCTTCACAAAGGATGTGTAGATGAAGTTTTCGAAGAGTTGAAGAACTGAGGAACTTTGCAACTTGCTAGTTGAATGAGGGATAAGAAAGTATATCTTCCAACTTGAGCTTTTCTTGTTGAGGTAAGTAAGTCTTTGATCTCAAGAAAGCTTGGAGGTATTTGATTTAGAGTAGAATGATCTGAGCAAGTTCGTCTGGCAAATGTTGTAGCAAAGTTATCCTAGTAGTTCTTCAGAGTGTATCTTATATACTGGGAGCAGTCTTCCCGTTGGAGTGTAGAAGACAGCTTCATTAAATGGTTGTACTGTTGACTTGACCGGTTGGACCTTCGAATTGCTATTTTGGGGGCGCGAAGATACTCGCATGGTCAATCATCAGCTTTAAATATATCTTCGTACGTACAACATTAATTGAGCATTTAATGCGTGTACGGTACCATGTTTCCGTTGAAAGGTTCGTAGCCGTTAGGGGATTTCCCGTTAGTTTAACGACCGTTGGTAAGAGTCTTCGAGTTCTGCAAGGTGCGAGCTTGTCTGAGGAGGTTTTCTGATCAGAACTCTGATGGCAGCTTCTGATGCCAACTCTGGTATCCAACTCTGATGGCTTCTCTGGAGAGCAACTCTGAGAGCATCTCTGGTAGAAGTTCTGATAAGGAAGACCAAGAGGGTTTCTGGCATGTCGACTATTCTAGTACATACAAAGACAAATTCTAATACAAAATTTCTATTGGGGTAGTTTCAAATACTAATCAACCTAGCATCATCAAAATCTAATTACATTTATTCCTTACAATTTCCCCCTTTTTGATGATGCCAAAACCCTTTAACTATTTCTAGAGAAGTGCCTTTCACCATACAAGAATAAAGTTAAAAACTTCTATTAAAATCTTGGTGGGCAACTTAGCATAGGAAAATAGTAAGAGTACAGTACAATAAGATAGCAATAAAAGGACAAAAAGAACTAGAGCAAGCACAAGGAATTCACAGAAAGTAAGTAAGAACAGATAATTTAAGATGCCATGCAAACTAGAGGCAGAGATGGTAT
This sequence comes from Cuscuta europaea, assembly GCA_945859875.1. NCBI lineage: Eukaryota > Viridiplantae > Streptophyta > Magnoliopsida > Solanales > Convolvulaceae > Cuscuta > Cuscuta europaea. Next base: position 1,854,016 of record CAMAPE010000014.1, read on the forward strand.
CTTATTATCAGATGGTTAATTACATAATTAGAGATAGATAAAATTTAGGATTCATCTTCATCTACCTGAGGTCCTGCTTTGTCAATCCTTTCAAGCTCTGCATTGACCTTTGCTCTGATGGAGGCTAAGTCCCTCGGATTCTGATAGTCTGCCCAATGAGGTGCAAGCTTGCAATCTAAGTAATTTCTGATTGCTTCTGAAATGTTCTTGCCAGATAAAACTCTCATCTGCCACCAGATCTCAGCTTCTTGAATTGATCCACCATGATTGATTTGGACGAGTCCATCACTGTCCATAAACAAATTCTCTTGTTGCAGTGGAGTCATCAGCTTCTTCATCTGTGTAAATTGGGCTCTGTCAGGCTTAGACATCCCACTCTTCATCCATTCATTGAAGGTAAAGTTGGAGGACTTCTTCTTAGAACTTCTGGGAGGTGGAGGTGGAGGTCTGGTGCCTGCATTAGCTTGCTTTTTCTTCTTTGCAACTTCGAAATAAGGAGCAGGATCAACAGAAGATGAGGGTCCTCTGATAGATAAGGTTCTGGAGCTTGGACCTTCTTCTTCTCTGGTGTCTTCCCCCTTTTGGCATCAACAAGATCGTCAAGGAGGAGTTCAATCTTTGAGAATTCTGATGCTTGGGCATCTCTGATCTCATCCAGAGCTTCTGGAAGAGTCTGGGTAACAGAGGCCAGACCTTCAATCAGGTTCTGTTGTCTTTCCATGGTAGACAGGATACTTTGTGTACTTGCCTCAAGGAGTACCAACTTCTGGTAACGCTCCTTGTCCTTGTGAAGAATATCTAAGGCCTGCGCTTTGTGTTCTGTACACATATTTCCTATCTCCATGAAGCGCTCTGAGGCTTGATCAGCATTCCATTGCAGAATGTCAATGGCTTCAGCGATCTCTTGTAGTTTCTGATTCTGACTATTCATTGATTGAGAGTGAAAGTAGAGGACAGAGTTAATTCCATCTACTTCTCTGGAGATTGTGTCAATCTTCTTGTTGGATGAGCTCATGAAGGTGTGCAGGGACTCTGTGAGAGTGTCAAGCTTTTCTGACAGTTGCTGAATGCCCTGATTAAGATGGATGTTGGTGTGTGTCAGATGCTCATAGTGTTTGTCATTGATGACGATGAGCTTGTTCATGTTGTCTAGCATCTGACCACCAAATTCTTCTGCAGACTGTACAAATTGGTTGAAGTCCATATGTGTGGCTTCTGGAGCAAATCCAGGCATCTCCAAACCTCTTCCCTTGGGGAATGGAGCAGTATTGCCAGTGGGTTCAGCAGGTTGATCCCTGGGAGGGGTCTTCCTCCTCTTGGATGTGAAATCTGCCGCAAGAGAGAATGTGAGGAACCCATCATTGTCAGCATCTGAGGACAGAATGCGAATGGGAATCTCTCTCTTGGGTGTAGAGGCTACAGAGAGCTGAGGAGAGAGTGGGGGTGTAGCAGCTCTGGTGATTGAAGGGGGTTGCTGATGTGGAGGTGAACTCTGATGAGAGGGGGTTTTCTGATGGGGGGAGTTCTGATGGTGAGAGTTCTGAGGAGAGGGGTTCTGAGGAGTGACATATTTTAGAGGTTTGGGAGAGGGTGGATGTGAGGGTGACCGGTTTCTAGGAGGTGAGGGTTGCTTGCAGGGTGATGGAGACTTTGATTTGGTCTCCTGAGGTGAAGGATTTCTGATGGGGGATGGTGGGGGAGAGGAGATTTTCTGAGGGGATGGGGTTTTCTGTTTGAGTGGGGTTGAAGGTTTTGAAGGTGATTTAGGAGGTGATGATTGAGTAAAAGGAGATTTGGGAGGGGAAGGAGGGGGTGTAGAAATTACCTCAAGAACAGTCTTAGAGAACAAGGATTCTCTCCATTCCTTGACCACCTTTTCCATGGTCAGAGGAACATCATTGGCTGTGGAGGGTTCTCCTTCCTCACGAGCACTGTGGCGAAACTTGATGAGAGATTCCTTTCTTTTCTTCTCCATTAGCCATGCATCAAAATCTTCCATCTCATGCTCCTCCAGAGCTTTGACATGCCTTTCAGGAGATAGGGCAGTCATAGGGGCTTTACCTTGGTGTTTTTCTTTCTTCTTCTGTAGAACAAAGATGAGAAAGGCAAGGTTGAAGCATTGAGACACATCTTCTGTGCCTACCCAGTGTAAGACATCAGCTTCTTCTGCTTCATAACAGTCAAAATACTGAATGATCTTCTGAAGAGGTCCCATTCTCCATCTTCTCCAAGTCAGAACCCTTTCAAACTGCTTTTGCAGAATGGTGTTGTAATCAGTCTCTGATACTCCGTCAGAGATGTGTTGGGGTTCTGATAAATCTGCAGTGAAATCCAAATCTGGTGCAGAGGAGGGTTGGGCAACAAGTTCAGGTTCCCCCCTGAGTTTCTGATTTCCTTGCAAGTGAGGTTGTTTTCTTCTTCTTTTTCTTCAAAGGTTTCAGACCAGAGTTGTCAGAGTCCTCACTCTGAACAACTTGTTTCCTTCTCCTTTTCAACTTCTGCTTCTTTGCAGGAGAGTTTCTGACAGATTTTGGGGGAGCCAACTCTGATGCGCCCATCTCTGGTGCATCCACTTTTGATAGAGTGCATCTATCATTTTTCTTCTTCTTCCTTACATCCCTTGCAATCTGGGATTGCTCAGGCTGTTCAGAAGTCACAGAGGGCTTCTTAATGATCTTCTTGGCAGCAGGTTTAGGTTTGACAGCCTGTTGTTCCCTTTTCTTCTCCAGCCTGTCTTCTATCTTTAGTTCAGCAGAGATGGCTATGTTCAGTTTGGGGGATGCAGTTAGGAACAGGGTTTTGGAGTGATCAACTGGGGAAGGGTCCCTGAGTTGAACTCCATGGGCAGTGAGGATGGCAGACAGAAGGAGGTCATGGCCCATCTTTGTTGAGAAGAGGCCAGTTTTCTGATCCTTCTTCTTGATGAATTCAGTCAGAGAACCGAAGATTACCTCACCACAGTTTATGTTCATCCCATGATGAACAGCAAAGATAGCTTTGCAGTTGGCCTTGTTGATTTCATCAGTTGAGCCAGTTTTGCACCACAAGTTCCTGTGCAGAATGACAACCAGCTTTTCGAAGTCCTTCTTCAGCGGAAACTTCTTCATGTAAAGTCTGTCCAGATTGGCGGCCTCAGGGCGGCAGTAGGTCTGGGCAAATGCTTCAACTGAGACCTCCACTGACTCTAGGTCAATGAGAGTGGGAGTCTCAGGGTCTTGAGAGTCCAGTTGGACTCCAAAGAATTCATTCAGAGCATTGGCATTGAGGGAGATGCTCTTTCCCTGCACCTTGGAGTGAACTCCGCTTTTGGTGATGGTGGCGTTCAGATAGAATTCAGCCACATCCCTGGTGCTGAACTCTTCATAAGGATGAGCAACAATCTTGCTCAGCTGGGATTCATTCATCCCTTAGATGATTTTCGCCATTCTCTTCTGATTCTCTGCGAGTAGAGGTAGTGCAGACAAATCAACCTTCATCCTGGTAACCACATTGGCCACAATGGTCTTGGCTTCTTCCTTGGTGAGGTCATTGATGTTGATGAAGTTCATTTTCAGAAGGATTTCTGAGAGATTCTGGATATTGGGGGATTTTTGAAGCTAGTACGTTTAGAGAGAGAAATAACAGTAGCGGTTTAGGTTAAAGGAGATGGATATAAATGGTTTTGGATTAGTGGACGTTTGGGATAATTTACGGTTTCGAGGTATCATTTAAAGAAATTCGGGCGGAAAACGTTTCCGTTAACGACATAATTAATCAGGGGTATTCTGGTAAAAGACCTGTTCAAGTTTAAAGGTCTTGCCCGTTCCTCGAAAAAATAATCAAGTCCACAAGGATCTCTGATGGAATACAGATAAGGATCCCTGTATCAGAGAAGGAGGTTCTCTGATGAGGGGTGCTCTGGTGATCAGATAAGAGGTATTTTGGTGTAGGGTTTTCTGATCCAGACACCAGTTCTGGTCCACAGCAATTCTGGCTGATGCATCTCTAGGAAGATCATCCATCATTCCCAGTTCTTCCCTTAGTTTGTTGAACCTTGCCTCTGGTAAAGGCTTGGTTAAGATATCCGCTAGCTGATCTTCTCTAGGTACATGCTCCATACAAATATGCATCTTCTCCACATAATCTCTGATGAAATGATGTCTGATCTCAATGTGCTTTGTCCTGGAATGAAGTACTGGATTCTGAGTGATTGCAATGGCACTAGTTTTGTCACAAAGCAGTTTGATCTCCTTTGCTTGAATGCCATAATCCTTCAGCTGTTGCTTTATCCAGAGTAACTGAGCACAGCAACTCCCAGTTGCAATATACTCAGCTTCTGCTGTACTTGTTGAGATTGAATTTTGCTTCTTGCTAAACCAGGAAACAAGCCTTCCTCCTAGCATTTGGCAATGACCAGAGGTGCTTTTCCTGTCTAATCTGCAACCTGCAAAATCTGAGTCAGAGTAACCAATTAATTCAAAGTTACCTCCCTTTGGATACCATAGGCCTGCATTAGGATTTCCTTTTATATATCTGATGATTCTCTTTGCAGCACTAAGATGGCTCTCCTTGGGCTTTGATTGGTATCTGGCACAGATTCCAACAGAAAATGAGATATCTGGTCTGCTTGCAGTCAGATACAGCAGAGATCCTATGATTCCTCTGTAGGTAGTTGCGTCGACATCCTTTCCTTCATCATCCGGACCAATTCCTTGTGAGGTGTTCAAGGGAATCTTCACTGAGGATTTGGCTTCCACTCCAAACTTCTTGATCAGGTCTCTAGTATACTTCCCTTTATTGATAAAGATTCCTTCTGGAACTTGTTTGACTTGTAGTCCTAGGAAGTAGCTGAGTTCTCCCATCATACTCATTTCAAATTGACTATGCATCACTTGAGAAAATTTCTTGCACAATTCTGAATTAGTACTACCAAATATAATATCATCAACATATATTTGTACTAACAGAATATGATTAGCAACAGAGATTTGAAATAGAGTTTTGTCAACCTTTCCTTTAGTAAACCCATGGTTCACTAGGAAAAGGGACAATGTGTCATACCATGCTCTGGGAGCTTGCTTAAGACCATAGAGGGCCTTTTTAAGCTTGTAGACACAAGAGGAGTGAGTAGGAATGACAAAACCTGGTGGTTGTTCCACATAAACTTCTTCTTCAAGATCTCCATTCAGAAATGCACTTTTGACATCCATCTGGTAGACCTTGATGTTATTGTAGGCAGCATAGGCTAAAAAGATTCTGATGGCTTCAAGTCTGGCAACTGGTGCAAATGTCTCATCAAAATCTATTCCTTCTTCTTGGCAGTATCCATTGGCTACCAGCCTAGCCTTATTCCTTACGATATTGCCTTCTTCATCTGCTTTGTTCTTGAATACCCACTTGGTTCCAATGACATTCTGATGTTGAGGTCTAGGAACAAGTTCCCATACGTTGTTCCTTTCAAACTGAGTGAGTTCTTCTTGCATTGCATTGATCCAATCTGAGTCTGCAAGAGCTTCTTCTACTATCATAGGTTCCATCTGAGATATGTAGCAAGCAAGCATTGCTTCTCTCCTTGTTGTAGCAGATCTGGTTTGTACTCCACTTCTGATCTGTCCTATCACCTGGTTTGGGGGATGATCCCTTAACCAAGTTAGGTCAGGTTCTGATAAGTGTTGTCTTGGTCTCTCTTGCTCTTCTTCAGGTTCTTCATCACTATCCTTGTCTTGTAGAATGGGATTCTGAAGGTGGATTGGTATGGCAGAGTTGTTGACCACTTCTGATGTTGTTACTTCTGGTGTTTCTTCTAGATTCAATTTATCCAAGTTCTCTGTTATGTCCTCAACAACGTTGAGATCATCAAACTTGACATGAATCGATTCTTCAACAAGTAGTCCTTTTGTTGAGTATTATGTAGGCTTTGCTTGTGCTGGAGTAGCCTAAGAATGTTCCTTCATCAGCCTTTTCTTGGAACACTTTGAGATGTTCCTTTCCATTATTGAGTATATAACATTTGCCTCCAAATGCATGAAAGTAGCTGATGTTAGGTTTCCTTCCCTTCCAGAGCTCATAGGGGGTCTTCTGATGAGTTTTGTGAATCATGCTCCGGTTCTGGGTGTAGCATCCAGTGTTGATAGCTTCAGCCCAGTATCTGTAAGGCAGACCTGATTCAGCAATCATGGTCCTTGAAGCTTCCTTGAGTGTTCTATTTCTTCTTTCTGCAACTTCATTCTGTTGAGGAGTTCTGGCTGCAGAGAGTTGATGCATTGTTCCATTTTGATCACAGAACTCTTGTATGACTTTGTTGACGAACTTTGTTCCTCTATCTGATCTGATAGATTTGACTTTCTGGTTCTGCTCATTCTGAAGTAGTTTCAACAGAGATGGTAGTTTCTGCAGAGTTTCATTTTTCTTCTTCAGAAAGATTGTCCAATTGTATCTTGAATAGTCATCCACCATGACTAAGGTATATCTTTTTCCACCAACACTTGGAGTTTCTACTGGTCCAAATAAATCCATGTGAATCAGATTTAAAGGACTAGTAGAGAGGTCTCCAACAATGGGTTTGAAAGAGTTCTTCACTTGCTTTCCTTTCTGGCATGCACTGCACAGACTCTCCTTCTTGTACACAATGTTGGGTATGCCATCAACAATGTGATCCCTTGCTAATTTGTTGATCGTTTTGAAATTCAGGTGACTCAACTTCTTGTGTCATTCCCAGCTGAGTTTTGAATCTCCTTTAGCTAAAAGACAGATTCCACCCTTTGTCGTAGACCAATCAACAACATAGATGTTTCTTTTCCTGGTAGCAGTCAGAACCACTTCCATAGTTGTCTCATGCTTGACAGAACAACCTTCTTTGGAGAATTCAACTGTGTAGCCTTTATCACAGAATTGGCTAGCACTAAGCAGGTTGAATTTCAGACCTTTGACATAAGAGACATCTTCAATGATTATCGGGTTTCTGATCAGCTTTCCTTTTCCTTTAGTTTGGCCATCTTTGTCATTACCACCAAAGGTAACTCTGGGCCCTTTGATTTTCTGGAAGTCTGTAAGGCAACTCTTGTCATCTGTCATGTGCCTGGAGCATCCACTATCAATGTACCAATCTTGTTCAGAGATAGCTCCAGCACACAGTTCCTACAACAATTAAAAGGAAGATTTAGGTACCCAAGCAATGTTGGGTCCTAGGGGGTCATGCAGTCTTGGCAGCCGGTACCACTTTGGTCTCATCAAGTGAAACCTTGGTGGGTGGTACCCATTGTCCACCTGGTAGTCATAGTAAACGGAAGTGTGATTCACTTTGGGAAGATACTTGTGAGGATCATGCTTCCGGTTTACATACTTCTGCATAGCCTTTTTGGTTGGGTAGAAGTCCCATATACTATCAAGAGCAGAGGAATGGTTAGCTTTGGGATTCTTAGGTTGACCAGCCAACCTTTTCTGCCTGAAGTTAACCTTCTCTTGATATTTGCCTCTCTGGTGGTCATTTCTGGCACGGTTATTATGAGGTTGTCTGTCAATAAATGGTCTTTTGTTTTTGTTATTCTGAAAATCCTTTCTGTTGTTAGGTTTTCTGCCAGGTTCATTATTTTTCAAAAAGGGTTTCTGTTGAACCTTTATCTTCCCTTTTTCTGGTCTGACTTCCTCATGAACAACCTTGGTGCCAAATACACCAGCTTGGCAGATGGGGCTAGAGATCAGTGGCACTATGACCTTGTCTGCCTTAGCAACTCTGGTGCTAGGCATTACAGAAGGCTCACCTGATTCTGTAGAGCCATAACCAAGGCCAAAGCCAGCGCCAATTTGTTGATCAAGTACAAACCTTTCCATTGAGGCTTGGGCCTTCTGGTAGGTTTTATACTTAATCTCAAGAGGCTCTATCTCCCTTATTCATTTAGAAGAGAAACATTTTCAGCTTCCAGCTGATCTCTCTCCTTAATCAGAAGATTGATTTTGATCTCAACCTGCTTTCTTAAGTCAAGGATTTCAACCTTAAGCTTACTGTTTTCTTCTTTAACAGAGGAATAAGTGGCTTGGATGGCTTGAAACTCTTCCCAAAATTCTGACATTGAATCAGAATCAAATGCTTTGGCTACCGAAGAAAAACTAGAGTTAGAAGTAGAGGATCCCTCATCATCAGATTGACCCATAAGGCATAGGTCTTCAGTCTCTATATCCAGGCAACATAATGCCTCATCGGATTCTGATTCTGAGCTGGACTCTGTCTCAGAGAGGGGGTCCTTCTCTGGTTATTCAGTGATGAGTGCCTTCCTTCTTCTGTGCTCATACTTCTTCTCTCCTTCATGGCCTTGCCTTTTGGAGACTATAGGATGTGGATAGTTGACTTTGAAGTGACCTTGTTGTCGGCAGTTGTAGCAGAGAAGCTCTCCACTACTTTCTGATGCTTTGGGTTTCTGGTGCGGCTTTCTGCTTGAGGATGGACTTCTGCTGTCCTTTGGCTTCAGGAATTTCCTGAACTTCCTGGCAAAAGCAGCCATATATTCGTCAGTTAAAAGGATAGAAGGGTCAAAGTTATTTACCTGAGATGTGCTGGCTGTGAGGGCAGCAGTTGTTCTGTCCTCAACTTCTTCTTTCTCTTCTTCATTCATCTCGAACTCATAAGATTTGAGATCAGAGATGAGCTTCTCTGTGTTGTAGGTTCTGAGATCTTTGCTATCTCTCATGGCAGTGACCTTCATCTTCCAGGGTGAAGGTAAGCCTCTGAGAACCTTCAGATTGATCTCCTTGGGAGTGAGCTCCTTCCCAAGTTCTGATATCTCAGCAGTGAGTGTAAGTAGGCGTGCATACATCTCAGCTATGCACTCTTTGGGTAGAAGTTTGAAGTCTTCAAACTTCTTCATGGCAATGATCAGTTTGTTGTCTTTTTCCTGCTCATCACCAGCTCCTATCAGGGTGAGTGTATCCCAGATTTCTTTGGCAGAGGTGCACTTCTTGATTCTTGTGAAGTATTTGTCATCTATGGACTTGTAGAGGATGTCCTTGGCAATGTTATCAAGGTTGTACTTCCTCCTTTCTTCATTGGACCACTCATGTCGCAGCTTGGTGATCATCTGAGGTAGACCACCACCAGCAATGTATTCAGGATTGATCTTAGTAAACTCTGTGAAAGGACCAGCATCAAGGACTTCCCACATTTCATCATGGAGTGCGCAGAGGTGAGCTTTCATGCGAATCCTCCAGTTATCAAACTTTGTCACTGAGAACATAAGATTCTTTGAAAGAGTGTTATCCATAATATGAGATTAAAGAGGCTAAAATAAGTGGATCTCTTGTTTAGTAAGTAACCTAAAAGATTACAAGAACAAGGAGGCTCTGATACCACTTGTTGGTCCCATTTGTAATGGGAACAATCTAGAGGGGGGGTGAATAGACTGTTCAGGAATTTAAACTTTTTTCTAAGTCAAAACTGACTTATCAGAGATGGTCAAAATCTGGTGACAGAGAAGGTCAAGTTCTGATGGCAGAACTGGACCTGGCAGCGGATTAGGTTCTGTCCGGGTAGCCTCAGACAACACTAAGGCAAATGCCTTTCTGATAACTCTTGAGGAAGATCTGCTGAACACAGAGTCCAACCTTTTGAGTTATGCAGTCAAGTTCTTAAGTGCAGAAATGAAATAAGTAAAGTAAGTGACACCGAGGATTTTTATAGTGGTTCAAGGAACAACTTGTTCCTCTAGTCCACTGTTCCACTAAGCTTGCAAAAACAACAGTTTACAACGCCTTAGTTCCTAGAACTTAAGAAGCTCTCCACGTCTTCTTCAAGCCTAGTTGCCACCCGGGATGCAGTCCTGCTTCCTGATGGTTGGTCTCGTTTCACTGAGTCTCTTGGAAGTATCACCACTTCACTTACTCCAGTTAGTTTGAGACGCCCCTTCTTTTTGAAGAAGTGTTTGAATCAAGATCAGTTTTCTCCAACGTTGCTTCTTCACAAAGGATGTGTAGATGAAGTTTTCGAAGTGTTGAAGAACTGAGGAACTTTGCAACTTGCTAGTTGGATGAGGGATAAGAAAGTATATCTTCCAACTTGAGCTTTTCTTGTTGAGGTAAGTAAGTCTTTGATCTCAAGAAAGCTTGGAGGTATTTGATTTAGAGTAGAATGATCTGAGCAAGTTCGTCTGGCAAATGTTGTAGCAAAGTTATCCTAGTAGTTCTTCAGAGTGTATCTTATATACTGGGAGCAGTCTTCCCGTTGGAGTGTAGAAGACATCTTCATTAAATGCTTGTATTGTTGACTTGACCGGTTGGACCTTCGACTTGCTATTTTGGGGGCGCGAAGATACTCGCATGGTCAATCATCAGCTTTAAATATATCTTCGTACGTACAACATTAATTGAGCATTTAATGCGTGTACAGTACCATGTTTCCGTTGAAAGGTTCGTAGCCGTTAGGGGATTTCCCGTTAGTTTAACGACCGTTGGTAAGAGTCTTCGAGTTCTGCAAGGTGCGAGCTTGTCTGAGGAGGTTTTCTGATCAAAACTCTGATGGTAGCTTCTGATGCCAACTTTGGTATCCAACTCTGATGGCTTCTCTGGAGAGCAACTCTGAGAGCATCTCTGGTAGAAGTTCTGATAAGGAAGACCAAGAGGGTTTCTGGCATGTCGACTATTCTAGTACATACAAAGACAAATTCTAATACAAAATTTCTATTGGGGTAGTTTCAAATACTAATCAACCTAGCATCATCAAAATCTAGTTACATTTATTCCTTACAGAAGCTCACGGACGAAGGCGGAGGCTGGGTGGAAGAGCTCCATAACATTATGTGGGCCTACAGGACAACTCCCCGCAGAGCGACGGGTGAGACTCCATTTTCACTCTGTTATGGCTTCGAAGCCAAAGCCCCTACGGAGGTCACAATCCCCACCCCGCGGGTCCTGTCATACGACCCTGAGCAAAATGAGCAGAACATGCGGATTGACCTCAACTTCATTGATGAAAGAAGGGAGAATGCTTTCCTGAGGTCGTTGAACTACAGACGCCAGGTCAAGAGCTATTACGATGCACGAGTCCGAGGTCGGAAGTTCCATGTGGGGGACTACGTTCTCAGGCGACAAACAGCCAGCCAACCCAACGAGGGAGGGAAGATGGCCAAAAAATTTGAAGGGCCCTACATCATCACCACTGTAGTCCGGCCCGGAACTTATAAACTAAGCACTCCAAAAGGCACGGAGGTCCCGAGGTTATGGAACGTCCACCACCTGGTGAGGTACTACCAGTGACCCAGCGCTGTAAAGGAGACTATAAGCCCTCGCCAAATGGAAACTTTGCACAGTCACGGGCATGGGAAATCCGGGGTCACTGATAGCAACCTCAGCCTTACACTGTAAACTGTTCACGGCTCTCGTTTCAAATCAAAAAAGAGTTCAACACGAAACTCTCCCTGGGAGCAATTTATAAGTCTTCCAGTCCGAGCTCAATGCTGATATAAGCCGAGGCAGCTTCGTAAGTCCTCGCAACCATTGGCTCTACAGCCCATTATCGAATTCCAAGGCCGCTCTGTAAGTCCTTGATGCTTCCGGGACAACAGCCCCAGCGGCTCCCAAAATTCGAGGTCGTTCTGTAATCCTTCGACAACGTACGCTCATCAATCGAGCTCCAATAAACGAGGCAACTTCATAAGTCCTCACGAATACAGGCTCTCCAGCCAAAGCTCTGACAAGCCGAGGCGACTTTGTAAGCCCTCGTGAGCGCAGACTTCTCAGCCTACAATTAAATTATGAGGCAACTTTGTAAGCCCTCCGATCTACAGGGATAACAGCCTCGATGGTTCCCAATCTCCGAGGCCGCTTTGTACGTCCTCAACTAAACAGGGATAATAGCCCCACGCGGCTCCCAAAGAGAGAAGTCAAGGCATCTATATAAGCCCTTGTTCCTTCCTCACAAAACAAGCAGGGATAGTAGCCCAACGCGGTTCCTGAATTTTGAGCTGGGGCAACTTTGTAAGTCCTTGCACCCCACCAAATTTCGTCTCCCCCTTTAGCATTGAAGGCGGGGGGGATAGAGGCGCAATGTCAAAGGCCGGGGTACTTGACGGCCCTGACCTTGGTCGAGCACCACTCGTTTCCGACCCCGCCAGTGTAACACCCCCAGATTCCCCACCCAAAACGTTGACATAATTGAAATAAAACTTTTATTTATTCATCAAAGAGTTGAAGAAATACAGCGGAAGTCTAAAATAGGGAAATGGGTGTTACCGCCACATCCGGTCATCTCTCAACCGGATGCACAGGCAACTAAAAACATAACAACTAATTTAATAAAAGTAGAGTGTTTGAAAAGTAAATGCTTATTTCATGACTAGTATAACTAAGGCGACTTCTAACTCGCTCTCGGGCGTGCAAGCAATCATCACTCGACAACATCATCCTCACCTGCACAAATAAAGTGCAGAAACAAAACAAGGAAAAGAAAACAAAAATTAGCTTTAGAGCTAAGTAAGTACTACCCAACCCCGTAAAATAATCATGTTTGACAAAAATAGAATTTTTATATAATAATATATAAAAATACTCACACCATCGAAATTCTTTTTATCAAGACTACTTCTTTACAACAATCCTCAACTTCTCTATAAAACTTCATAATAACTCTTCTCTTTGATTCCCTCAAAAATCACTTCTTCTCTAACTTCCTAGTAATTTAGAAGGGCGGTGCTCAACCTTTCGGTAGAGCCCGGTGGACCGTGGTTACGGACGGCCACCCCGAACAAGTGCCGGTACCACAACTGCTCTGTTGGAAACGAAACGACTACCTTAAGTGTGCACACCCCCTAAAAGGGATTCCAAGCCCCCCGAGTAGTAAGTCGTAACGAGTAGTCGGGACTCAGTCTACCAACTACCCCTGAATAAGATATTTTGAATGACTAGGGACTACTACTACCATAACTTCTTCTTAAAAGGGATCATCGATCCAAATATCACTTTAAACTCAAACTGTACTTCTTAGTAGTAGCAGACCTAATCACCCTCCACATTTATCCGGACATGGAAAACCGACACCACGGATTTCTCCCGTGATGCTCACCTCTTATGAAATCATTCTTTTATCTTGAATTAATATACTGCAAAATATTTCTCAACTTCTCAAACTGCTTTAAAAATATTTAGATAAAATATTTACCCCCAAAAGCACTTAGTTTCACGAATCATCTCAGAATCACATGCATAAAAATCATACTTCACACTTAAAATCACGTATCACATAATACATATATAATACGAGGAAACGATTTTTGGATTGGCAGAGAAACTTACCTCTAGTCCGGGTGCTCCTAATTCTCTTCTTCTACTCCGGTCTCTAAATAATCACCTTTTTAATTAAGATGATATAATTAGTCACTTACTCTTTAATAATTATTTTACTCGATTTTTACCTTTTATTTTATTTTTTTCGAATTCACTAATTATTTTATTATCCGCGCTAATCACTGCTTATTAATTAAATTACCTTATTAATTTAGTCGTTAATTAAAATACTTAAATTCTAAAACATACGAATATAATTAAGTACAATATCAACTTTTTAATTTAATAATCATCTTTTTATTTACTCAACTCCTAAAGCATATGGTATGTCTTAATATTATATCCGAATTATTTTTAATCTAACTAATCAAATATCAAAATTAGTTTATATTAACATTATTAGCCTTAATAAATCCGAATTAACTAATATATTCTGATTTTATTAATTACTTAAACACTTAATATTTTAAAGTCCGTAATTATGCAAATGTTATATTACTCTACCTTAATTAGTCCAATAATTAGTGAAAACAAAATCTACCAATTTATTTAATCTAATCATGATACCAAGTCGAAACAATTATTTTATTATAATATTCTTTAATGAATATTAAACTATAAATTCATTTCATCGATAATAAAAATTTTATTATTTAATTACTTAATTAGCTTTATATGGTCCAATTTAATAAAATAGCCAAGAGTCGACTTTATAAATTAATAACCGTTCATAACTACATTTTGGTTCTATATTTGGCTTAGGTTGTCCAAATATTTATTTTATAATTCATTTTCCTTAATTATTCATTTATTTTCGTATATCAAATAACCGGTCCATTTACAATTAAATATACTAATATTAATTTTTATTAATTATAAATGGTCCATAATGTCTTAGTTAGTCTTATATTTATCCTAGTTTGCTCCAATATTTATTTCATAATTAATTTCGCCATTTACTTATTTATTTACTAATTGTGTACAAATTGGCCCAATTACCATTAAATCAATTAAAAATAGCTAAAAATATTATTTTTCAATTCTGGTTGGTCCGAACATGTATAATTACACCAGGTATTTAATTTATATTTTTCCAGATTTTATTTATTTCATTTACTATTTTATTTTTAATTTTTATTGCAACTGGGCCGAACTGGCCCAAATTTAATTTTTTTCTGGCCCAAAGATCAGGCCCAAGACAGACCTCAGCCTTGGCTGGGTTGTCTTCTCCGGTGAATCGCCGGAAAAACGGGCAAGAAGGGGGGAAAGAACCTACCTCGACGGAAACGGCCAACGGGGTAGCGGTGCACTCCTCTCGGGACGGCGAAGCTCGGTGAAGGGTTGGCGGCGGCGACGGCGGCTCCTGCTCCTCCGTTTTCCGTCGGGAAAGTTTTCCGGCGAAAACTCCGGCGAGCGTTTTCTCCCTCGTTTCACGACCGTTTTCAATGATTCTTCCTCCGTTGGACTCCTCTCACGAAGGGGAAGGTCTGGGAAGCGTTTTCAGGGCTCGGTTTTGAGTCTAACGATGGGTTGGAAAAATTAAGTTATATATATATATATATATATATACGTTTTTCCGACGGAATTTTTGGGATGAAAAGGCCAGGCAACTCTTCTGCTATTTATAGAGATGGCTGGGTGTAAAGCTTCTGATTCAGATCCTAAAATCCTGCTCCTAAGATTTTTTTTTTTCTCTTTGAACGTTACATGCGTTAGATGATTTCCTCCATAAATTTTTTTTTTAAAAAGTTTTGTAACTGATGCGTTTGGGGAACGTATATAACCTATTATTATTTTTTTTGCTCTTATGGCTAAAAATTTCTTCCTTTGTAACTGACGCATAGGTAAAAAAAAAACTTGTTTCTTTAACGTATAGTATTATACGTATAGTATTATACATTTAGGAGTAAAAATGGAAATTGTTTTTTGTAAAAATAAAATATAGCTTTTACTTCTTATGTCATATGTATAATTGGTACTTGATATAAAATATTACTTCTTTTATTGGACCATTTTTATCTGACTAAAAATGTCACAATTGTTAATTTTCTGTCTGGTTCACTTGTTTCATAAAATGTTGTTCCTATTACTGAAATATTTTTATTTGACTAAGACGTCATAAATTTTGAAATTTTTATCTGATTAGAATGTTACAACTGTTGAATTTTTGTCTGACTCAATTAATAAAATGTCACTTCCGCAATATTTTATGATTTATCTGGCTAAAAATTATTATTTTTTTTTTTAAATTTTTGGAGTGTCACATTCTACCCTCCTTAAAAGATGTTTCGTCCCGAAACATTAACTATATCTAAACAATCAAATTCTTAAGTATTACATTCTACCCCCCTCAAAGAGAGGTTACGTCCTCGTAACTCAAATTTTATCTTATTCAAATAACTCTGGATAACGTTTGCGCATATCGTCCTCAGTCTCCCATGTGGCATTTTCGGCCAAATGGTTAGACCACAACACCTTCACCATCTTAACCGCTTTTCTTCTAGTCTCACGGGTCTTAGTATCCAAAATCTGGACTGGCCTCTCCTCGTAAGTCAACGATTCATCCAACTCGACCACCTAAAAAGTCGAGGTTATATGTGATACTTGGATCTAATAATTATCATAAGGTTACGATTCGTACCTCGGGGCTAAGAATATGGGATTCGTCGCGGACATACTTCTTCAATTGGGAGATATGGAAAACGTTGTGTACCTACGCATAGCACACTTTAGGTTTTGAGAGATATTTACTAAGGTATTCACTAACGAGCGGTTTATAGTATGTAATACCTTAGCCAACTCGGTGGGTAGAGCTAGCCGATATGCCACTCTTCCCACTCGCTCGAGGATGTCATATGGGCCAATGAACCTCGGGCTTAGCTTTCCCTTCTTTCCAAACCTCATTACTCCCTTGGTCGGGGAGACTCTGAGTAGGACTTTCTCTCCCGCTTCAAATTCTGCTGGCTTCCTTTTCAGGTCTGCATAAGACTTCTGACGATCTTGTGCAGCTTTCATCCTTGCTTGAATCGTCTTCACTTTCTCTATGGTGTCTTGGAGGTAATCCGGCCCTAACACCACTTGATCTTCCATGCGACCCCAACTGTTGAGGAGTTGGCTCAAACTATTCAGCAGATGGCGCAACACATCGGAGCAGCTCAAACCCATAACCAGGGGGTTGACTATGCAGCGCGCGTAGCCGGAAGGAACCCCCCAAAATACCTGGGGGAGGAGGATCATCTGATTCTAGAAGACTGGATCCGAACCTTCGACAAGCTCTTTGATTCGCTCAACTGCCCGTTAGAGCAGCGGGTAAACATAGCGGTGTACTACTTGCACCAAGAGGCGGATCATTGGTGGGCTGCCACCGGGACAACTCTGCTCGAGCAACCGGAATTTTGTTGGGAAGACTTCAAGATAGCCCTACGCGACCGTTTCTATCCGGACCATGTGAAAGAGGCAAACTATGATGAGTTTGTCAACTTCAAAAATACTTCTCAATTTCTCTAAAAAGTCTTGAAGGTATTTAAAAATATTTAATACCCCAAAAGTACTTAATTTATATTCCTCAACTACCACATATATAATATCTCTTCAAAAATCACATACACAAAATTCAACAATTCACACTTATTCACATAATGCATAATAAGCATATAATACGAGGAAACAATTTTAGATTGGCAGAGAAACTTACCTTAAGTCCGATGCTCCTAATTCACGTCATCTACTTCAGTCTCTAAATGATCACCTTTTTAATTAAGATGATATAATTAGTCACTTACTCTTTAATAATTATTTTACTCGATTTTTACCTTTTATTTTATTTTTTTCGAATTCACTAATTATTTTATTATCCGCGCTAATCACTGCTTATTAATTAAATTACCTTATTAATTTAGTCGTTAATTAAAATACTTAAATTCTAAAACATACGAATATAATTAAGTACAATATCAACTTTTTAATTTAATAATCATCTTTTTATTTACTCAACTCCTAAAGCATATGGTATGTCTTAATATTATATCCGAATTATTTTTAATCTAACTAATCAAATATCAAAATTAGTTTATATTAACATTATTAGCCTTAATAAATCTGAATTAACTAATATATTCTGATTTTATTAATTACTTAAACACTTAATATTTTAAAGTCCGTAATTATGCAAATGTTATATTACTCTACCTTAATTAGTCCAATAATTAGTGAAAACAAAATCTACCAATTTATTTAATCTAATCATGATACCAAGTCGAAACAATTATTTTATTATAATATTCTTTAATGAATATTAAACTATAAATTCATTTCATCGATAATAAAAATTTTATTATTTAATTACTTAATTAGCTTTATATGGTCCAATTTAATAAAATAGCCAAGAGTCGACTTTATAAATTAATAACCGTTCATAACTACATTTTGGTTCTATATTTGGCTTAGGTTGTCCAAATATTTATTTTATAATTCATTTTCCTTAATTATTCATTTATTTTCGTATATCAAATAACCGGTCCATTTACAATTAAATATACTAATATTAATTTTTATTAATTATAAATGGTCCATAATGTCTTAGTTAGTCTTATATTTATCCTAGTTTGCTCCAATATTTATTTCATAATTAATTTCGCCATTTACTTATTTATTTACTAATTGTGTACAAATTGGCCCAATTACCATTAAATCAATTAAAAATAGCTAAAAATATTATTTTTCAATTCTGGTTGGTCCGAACATGTATAATTACACCAGGTATTTAATTTATATTTTTCCAGATTTTATTTATTTCATTTACTATTTTATTTTTAATTTTTATTGCAACTGGGCCGAACTGGCCCAAATTTAATTTTTTTCTGGCCCAAAGATCAGGCCCAAGACAGACCTCAGCCTTGGCTGGGTTGTCTTCTCCGGTGAATCGCCGGAAAAACGGGCAAGAAGGGGGGAAAGAACCTACCTCGACGGAAACGGCCAACGGGGTAGCGGTGCACTCCTCTCGGGACGGCGAAGCTCGGTGAAGGGTTGGCGGCGGCGACGGCGGCTCCTGCTCCTCCGTTTTCCGTCGGGAAAGTTTTCCGGCGAAAACTCCGGCGAGCGTTTTCTCCCTCGTTTCACGACCGTTTTCAATGATTCTTCCTCCGTTGGACTCCTCTCACGAAGGGGAAGGTCTGGGAAGCGTTTTCAGGGCTCGGTTTTGAGTCTAACGATGGGTTGGAAAAATTAAGTTATATATATATATATATATATATATATACGTTTTTCCGACGGAATTTTTGGGATGAAAAGGCCAGGCAACTCTTCTGCTATTTATAGAGATGGCTGGGTGTAAAGCTTCTGATTCAGATCCTAAAATCCTGCTCCTAAGATTTTTTTTTTTTTCTCTTTGAACGTTACATGCGTTAGATGATTTCCTCCATAAATTTTTTTTTTAAAAAGTTTTGTAACTGATGCGTTTGGGGAACGTATATAACCTATTATTATTTTTTTTGCTCTTATGGCTAAAAATTTCTTCCTTTGTAACTGACGCATAGGTAAAAAAAAAACTTGTTTCTTTAACGTATAGTATTATACGTATAGTATTATACATTTAGGAGTAAAAATGGAAATTGTTTTTTGTAAAAATAAAATATAGCTTTTACTTCTTATGTCATATGTATAATTGGTACTTGATATAAAATATTACTTCTTTTATTGGACCATTTTTATCTGACTAAAAATGTCACAATTGTTAATTTTCTGTCTGGTTCACTTGTTTCATAAAATGTTGTTCCTATTACTGAAATATTTTTATTTGACTAAGACGTCATAAATTTTGAAATTTTTATCTGATTAGAATGTTACAACTGTTGAATTTTTGTCTGACTCAATTAATAAAATGTCACTTCCGCAATATTTTATGATTTATCTGGCTAAAAATTATTATTTTTTTTTTAAATTTTTGGAGTGTCACATTCTACCCTCCTTAAAAGATGTTTCGTCCCGAAACATTAACTATATCTAAACAATCAAATTCTTAAGTATTACAGCCAGGCTCTCATACGAATCCTGCAGCGCCGAGCTCTAGCCCATACCTCGCGGTCTGGGAGGTGGTCAGCTCCCTAAATTGAGGCGCAAACGCCGAAGGCTGGACTACTTGACGGTCCTGACCTTGGTTGAGCACCTCTCGCTTCTGACCTCGCTGAGCTCTCGTACGAATCTCGCAGTGCCGAGCTCTAGTCCATATCTCGCGGTCTGGAAGGAGGACAACTCCCTAAATTGATGGCGCAATGCCACAGTCTGGAATTAAAGTCCGACTGCTTGCACCTCTCGCTTCCGACCACGTCGGGCTCTCGTACGAATCCCGCATAGCTGAGCTCTAGTCCATATCTTGCGGTCCAGAAGGAGGTCGCTACCAAAATCTCTGACGCAAAGCCAAAAAGCCTGGAATTGAAGTCCGGCTGTAACACAATGCATCACTGCAGATTCCAGTCGAGCTTGCCTAAAGACCTCGTATCTGGAACATGATTGTCGAGCCCACTTCTCAAGCCCTGCAGACATCTTAAGACCTACTTTCCAGATTCGGTTTACATATTATAGCTGTTTGGGATATTTTGTAAAATAAAATGCCTTTGCAATAGCCACTTATAGCAAGTGAAGCAGTTGTCGCAACTCTGCTAAAACTTTCTTGTCACAGGCTGAGCAAGTGCACTTAATAGCACGGGCTCAGACCAGTTAACAGGGGAGGACTTCAAAAAATGAGGTTACCTCACCTGTTCAACGCACCTGATGACCTTGCATTGTAATTAAAGAGATAAACTAAAGCGAAGGTTTCAAACTACTTTCCTAAGGAAAAACTAGTCCCAAAAAACTTTATTAGACACAGGGCACCAAACAAACGAGTTAGTGGCCGCAAGAAAATGGCACAACTTAAAGCTCCAAGGTGACGGCCAAAAGCTCCGATGAAAGCTCCAACAGTTAGCAATCACTGCTACTGATAAACTCTTCAGTAATGGACCCCTGAAAATCCATTACTGCACAAGCATGCAACATGCAGAATCCAGCATAGATACCTGAAAATCCATGGTTGTGAACCAAGCAAAGGAAAGTTCCCTACCATTAAAAAACAGCAAGGAGCCAACAATGCCTCACCCAAACAAGGTTGACTATGCAACCTCTGCTGGGGACAATTGTGGCAACTCAGCAAACACATGCTGAGCTCAGAGCAAAAGGAGGACAGGCCAGATAAACATGGCCCATCCCCACCAAACAACTCCTGCGCAATACATAAGCAAATACGCAAAGCAATAAACACAAAAGGAAGAGTGCAGATAAAGGAATGCATCATATACACAATATGGTTATCAAAAGATGTCCAAATGATTACAACAAAGGCCCAACAACCAGATATACAGAAAAGATTAGGGGGGGGGGTCTACTCCTTTCTTTTTCTCTTCCTTTCTTTTCCTGCCACCTCTTCACCGGCCTCAGCTGGTTGTGCCTGAGCAGTTAGTGAGTATTGAATTTGTTGGTTAGGGGCAATCTTCGGATGCTTTATGGGCCTGGGAAGCTTGTAAGTCTTATAGTTGAAGCCTGGCATGCTTTCTCGGAGCCTGTCGTATATATCTTTTTGCATCTGGTACTTCCCGTAATTCAGGGTGGGCAGCAACTGTTCCTGCACGAACTCCAGCCCCGCGGGCGTGGTCAACCAACTATTGATATGCTTGCCCATTACCCCATGAAGCCAATTGACAGCTTAAGGAGAGGCTGGATCCTTAGAAAAAGATGCCTGGAACTCAGAAACAGCACCAGCTTTGGCCCTCTCGATGGTCATTGAGTGACCTGGCGTGTAGTTCTCGAGCCTTTTCTGCGCCACGGCCAAATCACCCTCAAGTTGCACTAACCGTGCCCTATCAAGGCCAGATGCAACCCGGATCTCTTCAAGCTCTTTTCTCAGCTTCACCAGTTCATCATCCCTGGAGGCAATATCAATTTCGAGATCATAAGCCCGGGTTTTGGCACAGTTCGCCTCCTCAGCCTGCCGTTCGAGCTTCTCCAAGACACGTCCTTGCTTGCTAACTTGGGAGCGGGCTTCTTTCAGCTCGAGAGCGACTTTGTCATGCTATGCATCCCATTCACGGCGTTCTCGCATGACCACCGCGAGTTGGCTCTCTAAGGTGGAGCACTGGGTCTTGAAGGAGCACAGCTCCGCCTCAATTCCCCCGAGGGACTTCCGGAGTTTATCCCTTTCCTTCATGGCCAGACTGGATACATCTATCATCCGCTGCCACTCTGCCACACTGATTTTTTCCTTCTCAATGGCGGTGGCGACCTTGTCCTCAGCGGCCTGGGCCCACTCTTCAGCACGTTGGGAATGGGCCTCTGCCTCACTCAAAGCCCGGACAGCCTCGTCAATGGATTCCTTCAAGGCCGCAAACTGGGCCTGGCAATCTTTGAGTTGACACTCAGCATTCATGGCCCTCTCTTGGAGACCCGAAACCAGACCCTGGGACGCCTCCAAGGCCTGTTCAGCAAGGCGCCGGGCTTCACGGAGATCCGATTGCCTTGATGAGGCCCTCTTGGCTCGGAGCTCAGCGGCTTCCAGTCTAAGGGCCATTTCATAGCCCAAGGTGGTTGTCTGCATCAGCAAAAGAACAAAGTCAGAAAGGTAAAAAAAATACACGAAGAGATGGAAACAAGATACCAAGAGGAAATATTACCTTAAGGGCATTGGATGTAAGCTCCTCAGCAACAGATGGACTATCCATCTTACCCAGGACCTTGGTATCACAGGGCAGCCTTAGCCTTGCCAGCATATCCATGGCCCCAACATTCTCAGAGACAAAGCCCTCATCGTCCCTTACAGAAAATTGGAAGATGTGCCTTTTCCTTTCACTCACAGAATCATGGGGAGGGCCACTACCCCTAGCCATGGAACGTTTCTTCTAGCCGCTAGCCGGAACGAAACCGATGGGGCCAGCAGTATCTAAGCCCAGGTGGCTTCGGAGCTGTTGAACAGTCTCCTTGTCATCTTCATCATCACCCTCATCCGTGGCATCCTTAATGACCACGTCCGGTGGAGAGGCAGTGGTGGCATTCGCCACGGCTTGCGCGGGCACTGCAGTGTTTTCTCCTTGTGCCGCAGCATAAGTTAGCCAGGCATCCCCCCTGCTAGCAACATCAGCAGCATCATTATTACCTCCGTCCTCTAAGCTCTCGGAAGAGGAGGAGGAGCCACTGGGCGATCGGTCAGCGTACTTAACACCAGCTGAGGGCTGGGTTTTCTTCCCACCCTCCTGAGCACGGTTAACGAGGTCAAATAGGATGGTACTGCCTGCAACGGCAAAACCAGTACAGTAAACAACAATGAAAGCATACAACACACAGATCGAAATACCAAATCATAATCAAAGGAAAACATACTTGACGAAGTAACATCAGGTTGAGCAGAGGAAGCCAAATCAACCTTTGCCGGATCTGCCATTTTCTTGGCGGGCTCAGCTCCAAATTTTGCAGGATTTGCCATTCTTGCAGAGCCAGCAAACCCATAGGGTTGAGAGGAGGAAGCCAAATAAACCTTTGCAGGATCTGCCATTCCTGCAGAACTGGCAACCCCAGGAGCAAACGCCTCCCCCGAACGTTTCTTCCTCTCCAATGCAGGCTCCTCATCCTCTGAGTACTCGGTCCTAGGAGGGGACATATGGGTAAAGGCCCTCTCCTCACCCGAGGACTGGGGGCCCAACACATCAGAAGCAGTGGGACCATCAACCGAGACCTGTCCCGTGGCCAGGGACGCGGCGATAGCTGCAACGATGTCAGCTTCCTCCCGGGCGCCAATCTGATCCCCACCTTGAGGCTTGGCACCAACCGCAGCCCCTTGGTCTTCATCAGGAACCTCGGTATAAAAGACGAAGCCCAAGTCCTTCAGCTTCTTTTCGGGCAAGAAAGTTGTGATCTCCAGGTCACCATACCTGACATAGGTGCCCACATCGTCAGCAAACTCACCCAACGCACCAGCATCGTGCATATTGAACGACAGGGAACCTGGGGCAGTGAAAGGAGATCCCCCTTTCTATCAGTACAGACGAATACGAACTTGTGCTTCCACCCAGGGTGAGACGACGGGGTGTGGTAGAACCCACTCCTGTCGGACCGTTGGGAGATAAGGGCGTAGCCCTGATTCTCGAGAGAGCTGTTAAGCCCAATTTGAAACAAGTGCCTAAATAGGCCAACGCTAGCCTCCAAACCCAGATCCTTGCAGCGCAAGAGGAAGGCAGCCATCAGGTAGAACCCATTGGGGGTTACCTGACAAGGTAGTAGCCCAACCCAGTTGAGATACTCCACGAAGAACGGGTGCAGCGGAAAGCGAAACTCATGATCTAGTGCGTCCAGATGAACCGCGAAAAAGCCAAGGGTGCAAGAGGACGCCAGACTCCCAACTTCGGGCCTCATGATATCGACAATAGGACCAGCCATGCGCCTGGATTCAGCCCACTCGGCGTCAGTAAGGGCGCAAACGTCCACGAGGGGCCCGTTCTCCGCAAGGGTGCCCACCACGCCCCCACGCCCCCCTTACCACCTTTCCGCCTCCTGAACGAACGGAGGGGGGCACATCAAACACTACGGAACTCCTTCAACATCCCGTGGAGGTCCAACATTATCTTCAGCGGTAGCAGAAGCGCCTTGAGAAGACATTTTCGAAATCTGCAGAAAAATACACGTACATGCAGAAAACAAAATCGGGGTTGAGAACCAATAATCCGACCCCAAACAAAAATTGAACGCTCGAATCAACATCAGTATGCGATTCCGAGTCCAGGCTACCAACCTCATCAAGAATGGGGGACTGTAAACCCCCCATTGTTCACAGAGCCAGATTTGACGAAAAAACCCCTTATTCTGGGTTTCTTCCGACCAAACTACAACAGGCGAAGAACGAACAAACAGAGCCGGAGACTAACCTGGTTAGGGGAGTCGACAAAGAAAGCTGGAACTTCGGAAGCGCTGACCAGAGAAGACGAGCTCTTGAAATGCTTGAAAACTCTGAAAACTCGAATACAAAAGAAAGGGCAAAGGAGAAAGACGAAAGCTTTTGCCTTTTATACTTCCCTTCAAAAATAAACGGGAAGCCTACACGTGGCGCACAATCACCCAACCGCCCAAAAAACTCAAAGGTTTTTTCAAAAAGGCGTGCAAAAAGGCGCAATGATGGCGCCGTACAATCACTTCAAACGCCATCCCTCGCATTGAATGCTGAGAAGCGGCTATTAATTCATAATGTTGCAAAAGGAATGTTTAAAGATTCCTATTTGTACACATCAGCGTTACTACACGCCACAAATTCTCCTAAGTCCACCAAGCGATAAATGCAACTGCCTCATCCCCCTCAAACTCATACTCTTCCGCACTTAGAAAATATTCTAAGTCAACAAGAGTGGGGGACTGGTAAGTGGGGAACTCGGGAAAGAAATCAAAAAACAAAACAAGGCTACAACAAGCTCATAACAACGCAGCCACCTCGGGATCAGCACCAAACAGGTATATCTTCGAAAAATAAGCTACGCACACATACATTAAAATTCCTTACAAATTTTCTAAAACTTTTATCAACCCACGGCCGAGGCCGCGGATGTAGCAACTAACCCATGAGGCGGGTTTGGAATGCGGAATACACGGAGCTCGAGCTCAGACTTCTCTGCAGCGGGGTATGGCTTTCCTCTCCGGACTTCATGGCAAAGCGGAGTAGACTCTTTTTCCTCCGTTAGGATTTTTTCCCACAGGATTTTCCTTAGCGGAGTTTTTAATGAGGTACCCCTTTGTCATGACCATGGGAGAGCAACACCCCTGCTGGGCGAGCGTGCCCAGGAAATTGAAGATTTATTCTCTCTCACCTCAAGTTTCACTTTCGCTTCGGAGAGTGGGGGACTCATGATGGAGTATAATCTCACATACCCCAGGGGTATCATAATCGATGGTGGGAAGAATTGCAGGTCCATCAAGGGGGCAAAATACTAAGTCCACACTCCAAGACTGACCCCAACCGCCAAGGTCAGGAAAACACCAAGCTCAGAAATCAGCCAGACTCAACGGATGATGAAGTCGGCCGACCCCGACCCCGACCCCAAGGTCGGGAAAACAACAGGCTCAGGAATCAACAGAACTCGGCAAGTTATGAGCCCGACCTCGATGCACCCGAGGTCGGTACAAGGTCTGACTCCGGAAGTCAAACACTGGGTCAACGATGATCAAAGCACCAGGCAGTCAAATGCCTCAAAGGCGGGAACAGAGGACAAAGGGGGGGGCGAGTCCTCCCATCACGAGCCCGAGCTTCTGAACATCGACCCCTGTGAACCCCAAGGTCTGAATAAAGCATCATGGACTTAGACAAAATCCGCAAGGATCTACCTCACAAGGGGAAATCGCCACGTCACTTGGGAATATTCTCAGTTACCCACGCTTAACCGCACGACATTTCTGGCAGCAATTCTGATAGGAGCAAACTCCAATCACCTTTACACGTGGCTGCTCCCCATCGAATTAGGCTGTTAGTTTGTTAGAGTAGCTTTACACGTGCCCCTCTCCTATTAGACTAGCATCTTTTACTTGGGAACCAAGTATTGCCTTTTGTAGTATAAATATCACCTCCCAACCTGTGGAAGGGATCGCATTCTGAACTATATAATGTTATACTGTCGAAATTACGATCTGCACTTTTCGATCAGTTCATCCTCTCCCTTTTTCCTTACTCTCGATGGATTCTGGCCACCCCTGGTCCGACAATCCATCAGATGCAGTATGGTTGGTGGTTAATAGGCTTACCAAGAGTGCACATTTCTTGCATATTAACATTACTTATCCTCTTGAAAGATTGGTCAAGTTATACACTGAAGAGATTGTGAGATTGCATGGAGTCCCGATATCCATTGTGTCGGATAGAGATCCACGATACACATCTAGATTTTGGCCAAGGTTTCAAGCATCTTTATGAACTAAACTGAAGTTTAGCACGACATTTCACCCACAGACGGATGGACAATTCGAGTGGGTGATACGGATTTTGGAAGACATGCTTAGGGCATGTGCTTTGGAGTTCCAAGGGAGTTTGCCTATAACAACAGTTATCAGGCAAGTATTGACATGCCTCCATATGAGGCATTGTATGGGAGGAAATGCAGAACACCGTTGTGTTGGGATGAGGTTGGCGATGCCAATGTTGAAGGCATAGAACTTGTTGAGATCACCAAGGCTAATGTGAACATTACTCGGGATAGACTTAAGGCTGCCCAAGATCGGCAGAAGAGCTATGTCGATAAATGGCGTAGACCGTTAAGAGTTTGAGGTTGGTGATAAGGTGTTTCTAAGGATTTCTCCTTGGAAAGGTATCATCCGATTCATATCAAGGGGTAAGCTTAACCCCCGATACATTGGTCCGTTTGAGATTCTTGAAAGGATTGGAGACGTGGCTTACCGGCTCAAGTTGACACCTGAACTTGAGAAGATACATGACATGTTTCATGTATCCATGCTCAAGAGATATGTACGAGATCAGTCTCATATTCTTGAGAAACCACCGGTAGAGATCTGTGAGGACTTGCAATATGCAGTGGAACCGGTAAAGATTGTTGGTAAACACGTAAAGAAATTGAGGAACAAGAAGATTCCTATGGTAAATGTTCTATGGAGGAGTGATCGAGTCGGGGAAGAAACATGGGAGATCGATGTCTCAATGAGGGAGCAATACCCATTGATGGAGTATATGGACCCCGACCCCCCAGCCTGCCGACTATTGAGCCTGGACAGCGATTCACATACACAAGCAGACAACATTTATATTACTA
The DNA here is from genome assembly GCA_945859875.1 of Cuscuta europaea. Lineage (NCBI taxonomy): Eukaryota > Viridiplantae > Streptophyta > Magnoliopsida > Solanales > Convolvulaceae > Cuscuta > Cuscuta europaea. Next base: position 1,881,078 of record CAMAPE010000014.1, read on the forward strand.
TATAATTTACATATTCATTGTATGTACTAGATTAGCATTTTATACTATTAGTCCATTTATGTAACCAGGTCTGTTGGGCCCATATTAGAGGTCGAGACCCGGATTTCCCTATATATACTCCTTATAGGAGGCTTGTAAACCTAAGTCACAACTTTCATATTCATACACAATACACTCATATCTTTCTCCCTTTTTGTTCAATCTCTCTTAAATTATAGGATATGGGTATCGATTATCCATCAAATGGTGCTCCTGTTGAGAGATTGAACACAATCAAGTGAGAAATCCTCCCAAAATTCATAAATTCATCACCGTCTCATGAATCTACAGAAAAAATCATCTGCTATTCTGGATTCTAGCTGCGATTTACAGATCCACGTCTGTATTTCTGGATCTGAAGAAGGCAAGAAACAATCTGATCGGAGCGGAAGGGTCTGGACATCTGGGCTTGGGTCCTCGACCCACCGTTCAAGAAATAGCGATAGGGCTTTCCATCCCTTCCAGGATGGGGACCGTCGCCTTTACGACAAACGACCTCTCAGTTCCGCGTCCTTAGATCATGAATGGCCCCTCGACCTCGGCGTGATTCTATATCTCAAGGACGTCTTGAGCCAGCGATAGGGCTCTCCATCCCTTACAGGATGGGAACCGTCGCCTTTACGACGAACGACCTCTCAGTTCTGTCGTCCTCATATCACGAACGTCTCCTCAGCCTCAGCGTGATCCTTTATCTCAAGACCGACTTCCTCAGCGCCGGACGTCTTGAGCCAGCGATAGGGCCCTCCATCCCTTCCAGGATGGGGACCGTCGCCTTTACGACGAATGACCTCTCAGTTCCGTCGTCCTCGGATCACGAACGACTCCTCAGCCTCAGCGTGATCCTTTATCTCAAGACTAGCTTTGTAATACCCGAGATTAATTTAAGAGGATTAATAGTACTACTCATACCAACTGAGGTGCATCTCCTTTTAAGGGAGCTCATCACCCAAGAACTCCAAAGTTAAGCGTGCTTGCACAGGAGTAGTCTTGGGATGGGTGACCCCCTGGGAAGTTTCTCAGGGCGCGCACGAGTGAGGACAAAGTGCGCGGTAAAGGCTCGTGGTGGTTTGTGGGGGCAGTACTAGAGGTCTAGAGTAACTACCTCGGGTCCGTGTGGGGCCCCGGGGTGTTACAGGTGGTATCAGAGCAACCCTGCGACAGTGTGCTGACCCGTTAGATATCGGGCGGGCACTTAGCGGGGCAAGATTCTGGGGTTTTATTGAGATTGGTTTAAGGGCGCAACGAGGACGTTGCGATCCTAAGTGGGGGTGATTGTAATACCCGAGATTAATTTAAGAGGATTAATAGTACTACTCATACCAACTGAGGTGCATCTCCTTTTAAGGGAGCTCATCACCCAAGAACTCCAAAGTTAAGCGTGCTTGCACGGGAGTAGTCTTGGGATGGGTGACCCCCTGGGAAGTTTCTCAGGGCACGCATGAGTGAGGACAAAGTGTGTGGTAAAGGCTCGTGGTGGTTTGTGGGGACAGTACTAGAGGTCTAGAGTAACTACCTCGGGTCCGTGTGGGGCCCCGGGGTGTTACAGGTGGTATCAGAGCAACCCTGCGACAGTGTGCTGACCCGTTAGATATCGGGCGGGCACTTAGCGGGGCAAGATTCTGGGGTTTTATTGAGATTGGTTTAAGGGCGCAACGAGGACGTTGCGATCCTAAGTGGGGGTGATTGTAATACCCGAGATTAATTTAAGAGGATTAATAGTACTACTCATACCAACTGAGGTGCATCTCCTTTTAAGGGAGCTCATCACCCAAGAACTCCAAAGTTAAGCGTGCTTGCACAGGAGTAGTCTTGGGATGGGTGACCCCCTGGGAAGTTTCTCAGGGCGCGCACGAGTGAGGACAAAGTGCGCGGTAAAGGCTCGTGGTGGTTTGTGAGGGCAGTACTAGAGGTCTAGAGTAACTACCTCGGGTCCGTGTGGGGCCCCGGGGTGTTACAAGCTTCCTCAGCGCCGGGCGTCTTGAGCCAGCGATAGGGCTCTCCATCCCTTCCAGGATGGGGACCGTCGCCTTTACGATGAACGACCTCTCAGTTCCGTCGTCCTCAGATCACGAACGGCTCCTCAGCCTCGGCGTGATCCTTTATCTCAAGACCGGCTTCCTCAACGCCGGACGACTTGAGCTAGCGATAGGGCTCTCCATCCCTTCCAAGATGGGGACCGTCACCTTTACGACGAATGGCCTCTCAAAGCCGTCATCCTCGGAATCACGAACGGCCTCTCGGCCTCCCCATCATTATGCTAAGAACAAAGGCGTTCCCTTTGAGGACGCCCCTACACCGAAGGCACCACCTATCGGTTCCGGAAGCACCAAGTGCCCCCGGACATTTGCGTATAACATGCAAATAAAACCCTTCCCTGAAACGCTTTCTGAGCCATTCCCCTAGGGAATGGCAGGCAACGGACGATGTCCCAGGCCCAGGATTTGACTTTCACAAATGAAACGCTTCCTGCACTATCTCCCAAGGGCAAGCAGGTAACAGATGATGTCTCGGGCTAAGGGAACGACTTTCAAAACCGAGGCGCTTTCCGTGCCATCCCCTAAGGGGAGGCAGGCATTAGACGATGTCTTGGGCCGAGGAAACGACTCTCACACCCCTCGGAACCCGGAAGGTCAAACACTGAGGGGGGAGCCAGCGGCCCAAACAGACCAAGTCTTTCCCAGAAACCAAGTTTCTTGAAGCCTCCCCCTACCTTCCAAAAAAAGGAGTGAGGGGGAGTAGACTCAATGAACAATCAAAAGTTCTTTGTGGAATTTTTTGATGATTTTTTTTGAGCATCTTATTCATTAAGTCTAGTTTACTCATACCAAATGTCAGCTAAATGTTCAACCAGGAAGGCACTCAAATGAAATTTTGAAGATAACTGCGTAGTTAAAAGCGCAGTATATTTCAGAAAATCATTTGACTGCCTTCTCGGTTGAGCTGAAATTTGGTATGGGTAAACTAAACTTAATGAAGAAAATTCTCAAAAAATATCATCCAAAAATTTCACCGAAAACCGCTCCAAATAGCGATGGTCGGACAAAATCTACTATAAAAGGGCTTATTTGCACTTTTTATGTAAGTTCGAGGGCTTATTTGATAGTTCTGCCTAATCTAAATTATCAAAAGATAGGGGAATTCTATTCATAGTCACATAAGTTGTATTCACATCCACTAACCGGTGGACGTAGCTCAACTGGTGGGAAGGGGGTGCCACAAGGGTTAAGTCCCGGGTTCGAATCCCGACAACTGCGATGAGGGGTTACTATGCTAAAAAATGCATAGGGCCTCTGCAAGTACCGGGGACAGAGCCCCACTCTCTATCTGTCAGATTGGGATTATAGTCCAACTTACATCCTCCCAACGTACCGTTCGGTCGGAGTTGGGGGGCCCTCAGGGATGGGGTGTCATCCTTTTTTTTTGTATTGACATCCACTATAATTAATTTTAATAAATATTTTTTTTAAAAGTATCTGATTTACCCTCCATTTTGACCCATCCTCCATAAGTCATAACAACCCCTTGAGTGTTTCTTCTTCACTTTCGTAAGACTCCATTAGAACGGAAAAAGAGGCATTTCCATCCCTGGGGACGGAGCGTGACTTTGGCGGTTCGGGTCACCGGCATCCTATTTTGGAATCCGGTCTCTTGTGGTCCTTGTCTGGCCCCTCTGCATCTGCCTTGGTAGGAAGTACGCAAGCTAAGTGATGTACGTAAGCTTCGATTCTTGAGATGATCTATTCTTTCACTGGATCCAAATGTGTTGCTAGACACAAGCTTAATTTTCCGGCGATGCTCCTGACCATTCTTCCTCTCCGCCTTGGTTCTTGTTGAAGAAGGAGGGTCAAGTGTACCCCTCAGTTTTCAGAGTCAGAACGAGTGAAGGCTCCACAACCGTATGGATGAGGTTCAGTTGGATGGGAGGATAAAACAGATATTTTAAAGGTGACAACCCGGTATCGTACCTACCATTCATTTGATTGGACAACACCACTTTATCATTTTTAATTTAGATTTAAATAATTCAACTGCTACATTCTCATTGGTCCATGTGGACAAAGGTATGAGACCTTGTGATACCATAGAATCTACCTATTTTAAAAAGAAATGTTTATTTTATTTTTATTTTGTGGTTGTGATTAGTAATTGTGCGAATGTGAATAGAGTTTATCCTAAATATTATTCAATCCTATTATCCTAATACTCCGTATTACTTAATAAGGCCCAATAAGCTAAAACCCATTATGCTAATGAAGAATCAATCTAGGAGTTTAATCTTGATAGTTGACATCACAAATCATCGCATAAAAGGAAAAAGAGAAGATTTTTTTGGACACTCCAAAACGGTAAGACTATTTGTAGTGGTGGGGAGGCCAACGTGTCAAAATTGGACTTCTTCCATATGAAAAAAGTTTTTAGATTCATATTTTCATGCATTCCAGCACCGTCAATAAAATACATTCAACATCTTTTTTACATATCAATTTAGTGAAATATTAATTAAATTATTGTAAATAATGTTTTCCTTTTAATTTTTTCCCTGAATAATTGCGACATAAAAAATACACATTTCGATGTAAAAATAAATAAAATTCATTTTTTTTACATTTTTCAGTTCACAAAAAATGAACTTAGTTCAAGTAATATTTGTGAAAGCTCCATGAATTAAAAAATTATGTCTCGTGTTTTTTCGGGCTCAATAAAACTCCAATAGTTAAAACTTCAGATTTTCTTTCATTTGATATATATTACATATTGGTATCATATGAAAGATAATAAAAATTCATGAATTTTGATATATATTTTTGAAAAATATGGAGAACAAATAAAAAAGTTATAAGCCTTTTAAAAAATTTGGGATTACAATGATGTGAGTATAAGGAGATCCCCACATCCATGCAATGCACCCTTCACCTCTCCTTCCCCATTTCTTTTATTTTTTCTTTACCCTCTCCTATTAACCCACCCTCTATTTCTGACTCGCTTCCCCATTTAGCTTATCACTGCATGAAATTAGAAGTCTAAAAATTTCACCTTTAACATTTTAGACTTCTAATAACTACACCATTGTAAATGGTCTAAGTGAGAAGAATTTTTGGGACGGAAGTAATACTTCACTAATAAAATAAAGAAAAAAATGAAAAATTACTAAAATTGTTTTTTTTACACTAACTTCATACAATTGAATGAGAAAAGTAATTTAAATTATACTTATTTTACTTAAAAAAAATCTGTATGTACCCACCCCTTATATCCACTGATGGAGTATATGGCACAGGGACCCCGACCCATAGACTCCTACTTCTCTAATCAAGGCCCAATAGGCCCAGGAAGCACAACAGGCCCAAATCACAGTGATGGAGTATATGGCCCAGGAACCCCCGGCTCATAGACTCCTACTATTCTGATGGAGGCCCAACAGGCCCAGGGAGCACAGCAGGCCCAAAACACAGCGCCCCAAGTACTGAGCAACCCACGCAGCACACCGGGAGTGCCTTCGGCCCCCTGGCCGAAGGCTCCAAATTCTCACAGAATGGCCAATTCAAGCGGACAAAATCACTGGGAGAAAACGGCGAAAATCAGTAGCCCTCGGCACCTAGAGCCCTCGGTACTAAGGGGTCCCCGGTACCCGGAGCCCTCGGCTAATCGTCTGCAGTCGAGGGCACCTTTCTCGACACAATATCCTCTCCACATGCGCCTGAATCACCGTACCAAGTACAATGTCACATCCAACAGCCGCATTAAATGCGGCCACATGCGACTGCCAGCGCCAACCAGTTGATGTGACCCCTCGGCCATTGGATGCTTGACACGTGTCCCTGTCTGGCATTTATTACTACTATAAATAGCACCACATTTCCCCATTTGTAAAGAGAGCAAAAATACGCTTAATACATATCGAATATACACTCTCTCTCTTACTTACTTGCTCTGACTTCTCTCTAGTTATTCCCCGCAATAACCCCTTGGATAAGCTACCCCCCGGGTACACCATCCATCATTTGGTGCTCTCGTTGAGAGGTCGAATAATCAAGTAAGAAACCCTCCCCCTCGCCAAACACAAAACACCTAGCTAAGATGGTGAGAACAACTCGTGCCAACTCCAAGAACGTCGAGGACAGGAACCTGGCCCTCGGCGAAGTCGACGTCCCCGAAGCCTCTAACAGGGCTCCCGGGGGCGGCGTCATCGCCGGGTTGGACCAGACGGTCGTCGACCTACGCCATCAGATTCAACAGAATGCCCCTGATGCCCGCCTCGGCATCGAGGCCAAGATGAAGGACCGGAGCGAGAACCAAGTTAGCCCTCCGGTCATCACTATCGACATACAATCGGCGTTTTCCGCCTTCATCCAGACGCTCACCCAGAACCCGGGTGCCTTCGGCACTTTGGTTCCCCTCCAACCTCAGGTCGGGGAGAATATCATGCCTCCCCCTCATCTACACCCCCTCGGGAACCCTGTCCTCCGGATTGGGAACGTCGAAGGGGTCGTGGCCCAAGATACGGCCTCCCAGGAAGTCCAATCCCGGCCTCCCGGGACCGCCACAACGTGAACAAGGAACAACCCCGGACCTCCGCCCTCGAGAGACTCGGAGGGGCGCAAGACCGCCGAGGGGTCCAAGACCGCCTCGGGGGGAAGGTGTTCCAGAGGCCTCGGGAAAGTGGCGGATCCGTCTCCAGGGCCAATGAAAGACGTCCCCCTCAGGACAAAGGCACGACACTTCTCCATGCCAACGACGCTTGTCACCAAATCAACCAGGACCACTCGGCCCGTGTTCATTCGCAGGGGGCGGAGGCCCTCCCGAAGGACCCCCGGGACGAAATCATTGCGGCCCTCCAGCGCCGGCTTGACGAGATGGAGGCCACCAAAGCACACGCCGCCACTTCTGTCCCTCATACAGACCTCAAGTATGAGGCCATGTTGGCCAAGATGGAGGAAATGCAGAAAAAGATAATCGAGGGCTACGGGGAACCCACCATACAGCTCCGGACCCGAACGTCATTTACCCCAAGGGTATTGGCGGCCCAGATCCCGGAGAAATACCGAGGGCAACTCATCAAGCCCTACGACGGAAAAATTGACCCCCAAGAGCACTACGGCAGGTACCAAAACAGTATGATGATGGTGGGGGCATCGGATGAGTACTTGTGCCGTTGGTTCCTCTCCACCTTAGAGGGACCGGCTTACGAATGGTTCAATCGATTGCCCGAGGGCTGCATTGACTCATGGCAAGAACTCGCCCAGCGATTCTTGACACAATTTGCGGGAAGGCGCCGCACAAGAAAACACTTATCCCACTTGCTGATAGTGAGGCAAAGGAAGGAGGAGACCCTTCAGGACTTCTTGGAGTGCTGGAGAACGGAGGCTGATAAAGTTGATGGTGCAGACGACGGGACCCTCCTGGCCCTCCTCCAGACAGTGCTCCGACTTGGGAATTTTTCAAGGAGCCTCATCATCGACCCCCCCCCCCCCGCGATTATATAAGGGCCCAACAGCGGGGGGACAGGTATGCCGAAGCTGAGGAGGTGGAGAAATGCCATCACAACCCCGATCAGCAACGCCCTCGGCCAGACGACAAAGGCAACCGGGGGCCGGGGGCTCCCTGTAATCAACCCAAAGATTCGGCGCCCCCTGGTGACCACCCCCGGCATGGCCAAGCCAAACCCGGGGGAGGTTACAAGGGAAACCCGAGGGCTTGGGCATAGCCTGTTCTCCTGGAGCACCCTCGGACACCCTTGACGCACCCCGTCAGCGTCATTCTCGATTTCGCTGAAGAGAGGGGCCTGGTGGAACGAGATTCTCATGCACCCGCGGAGGTATATGCTATCAATCAAAACTACCCCTATTGTCGCTTTCACCGGCATCAGGGGCACAGAACAGATGATTTCCATCAGCTGAAGACGGCCATCAAAAGGTTAATACAGGCGGGCCATCTGTCCCAATTTGTTCAGGGCCCTCAGCAACAGGGGCCCCCTCATCAAGGGCCACCTCGAGGGCACCCTGCGAGAGCAAACGCATGGATCAACCCCAACACCACCCCCCTTGGAAAAAAGAGGGAGATTGGGAACCTGGAAGAAGAGGAGGAAGAGTACCCTCGGTACCAAGAGAAGAAGCGCCACATCCTCATGATCACGGGGGGCAATACCGGGGGTGGCTCTACAAGTCAACGAAAGAAGTGGGCTCAATCACTTTACATGGGGGAAGTCACTCATATGCCCCCAGTAAAGCGGCTGAGGGAGGAACCCATCACCTTCACTAACGCTGATCTCCCCCCAGTGTCCTCTCCACACAGGGATGCCCTCGTCATCCGCACAGAGATCAATGACACTGTCATTCACCGAACTTACATTGACACAGGCAGCTCCGTCAATGTAATGTACCTCAGTACCTTCAGAGAGCTGCATCTGGAGAGGGGGTCCCTTCGGCCCATCAAGACCCCTCTTGCCGACTTCACCGGAGACACCATTGATTCCGAGGGGGTCATTACCCTCCCGGTACTCTTCGGTGACGGGCTCCATAGAACCAAGCTCGAAGTGGAGTTCGTCGTCGTCAACATCGACTGCGCCCACAACATCATCCTCGGCCGGCCAGCCCTCGAGGATCTCGAAGCCGTCATCTCCATGAGGCACCTCTGCCTCAAGTTCCCAGTCGAGGGGGGAATCGGTTACTCAAGGGGCAACCAAAAACTTACCCGCGCTTGCTACCTTCAAGTGACAAAGAAGGTTAGCAAGACGGAGTTCCGCGTTGACACCATCACCGGAACCGCGGAAGCAGAGGAAAGGAGACCGAGGGCTGAACCAGCCGAGGAGGTAGAAGACTTTGCGCTCGATCCGTCCAAGCCGGAGAGAGTCGTGAAGATTGGAGCCAAGCTCCCCGAAGACTTGAAGACCGGCATCATCAGCGCCCTCCGCGCCTACTCCATTGTTTTTGCATGGGGGCCGGAGGACATGCCGGGGATCAACCGAAGGGTCATCACCCACCGCCTCTCGGTGGACCCTTCGGCTAAACCAGTACAGCAACGGAGGAGGCCCCTCTCGGTTGAGAGGAGGGAATTTGTGAAGAAGGAGGTCGCCATGCTCCTCTCTATCAAGCACATCAAGGAGGTAAAGTACCCCGCATGGCTGGCAAACGTAGTCCTCGCACAAAAACCGCCCTCATTCCGCATGTGCGTGGACTACACGGATCACAACAAGGCGTGTCCCATGGACCCCTTTCCTTTGCCAAATATTGATCAACTTGTAGATGAAACCGCGGGGTGTGAAATTATGTCATTTCTCGACGCATTCCGCGGGTATCATCAAATATTTATGCATGAGGACGATGTTGAAAAAACAGCCTTCATGACTCCCGAGGGCATCTTCTGCTACCTTGTCATGGCCTTCGGCCTAAAGAACTCAGGCGCCACCTACACCCGGATGGTGGCCAGGGTATTTCAAGCGGTCCTAAGGCGCACCATGGAGGCATATGTTGACGACTTGATCGTCAAAAGCAAGCAATCAGCAAGCCATGCTGACGACCTGAGAGAAATCTTCGCCATCATGCAGAAGTTCAACCTTCGGCTAAACCCGAAGAAGTGTACCTTCGGCGTACAAGGGGGGAAATTCTTAGGCTACATGGTGAGCCGAAGGGGTATCGAGGCCAACCCCGAGAAGATCCAGGCCATCATCAACATGGAACCCCCACGCAACGTAAAGGAGAAGTCCTTACCCTTCTTCCAGATCATGAGGAAGACCGCCGGTTTCCAGTGGACTTCAGAGTGTCAGGGGGCCTTCGAGGAACTGAAACGGTACTTATCCTCACCCCCTGTGCTCTCTAAACCCAAGGTGGGGGAGACCTTATACCTTTACCTGGGTGTTAGCCCGACAGCCGTCAGCTCAGTACTCATCCGGGAAGAGGATGGCATCCAACATGCCATCTTCTATGTTAGCAAGACCCTCAAGGAGGCAGAACTCCGGTATTCCCCTGTGGAAAAAACGGTGTTGGCTATCGTGTGGACTGTCAAGAAGTTGGGCCATTACTTCCAAGCTCACCCGGTCCAGGTCCTCACTCACCAACCCCTCGGCGCTTTGATGAGGAGCCCCACCAGCTCCTCCCGAATGGTAAAGTGGGCTGTCTTCCTGAGCCAATACAACATCGACATCCGTCCTAGGCCCTCCATCAAGGGCCAAGCCCTAGCGGACTTCATGACGGAGTGCACGGCAAGATCAGCCACGGACGAGGAGCCCTCGGCCCCTCGGACGATTGGTGAACCCTCTACACCGATGGCTCCTCCGCCGTCAAGGCATGTGGAGGAGGGGTGGTTCTCATCTCACCCGAAGGCTTCCGGGCCTATTACGCAGTCCGCTTCTATTTCAAAGTCTCTAAAAATGAAGCCGAATATGAGGCCCTCCTCTATGGCCTTCGGCTGGCAGCTAACATGAAGGCCCGACAGATCCACGTCAAGTGCGACTCAAAATTAGTTGTCGGCCAAATTTCCGGGGAGTATGAAGTCAAGGAAGGGAGAATGAAGCAAAACAAAGAAGCGGCTAAGGAGTTGCTTAAGGTATTTGAGGCACACTCTCTTACTCAAATACCGAGGGCTCAAAACTCCGAGGCCGACTTTTTATCAAAGCTCTCGGCAGAATCCCTTGAGCATAGCTCAAAGATTGCCAAGATCGAGGAGCTCAGTCTCTCCAGCATACATGATAGCCCCATCATGCACATACAACAAAGGCAGGAAGACTGGATCTCAGACATTGTCGCCTTCATCACCACGGGGCAACTGCCCAAGGATGAGGCCCGTGCCAAGCTGGCAAAGCTGAGAGCTCCCAGTTACACTATCGAGGACGGAAGGCTTTACAAAAGATCGTAAAACGGGACATTACTTCGGTGCCTTCATCAAGATGAAGCCGAAGTGGCGATGGAGGAAGTGCACAGTGGCACTTGTTCAGCTCACCAAGGACCCTTCTCCATGTCCCAAAGGCTAATAGTCCAGGGCTACTTTTGGCCTACGATGGCCCGAGATTGTGCAGATCTCGCTCGAAGGTGTACCGCATGCCAACACTTCCAGAAAGCCCCCGGCAGGCCAGCGGTCAACTATGCCCCCATCAGCACACCCATACCCTTCGCTCGATGGGGCATAGATCTTATGGGCCCTCTGCCGAGGGGTACCTCCAAAAACAGGTACATCATTGTCGCCATCGACTACTTCACCAAATGGGTGGAAGCCGAGCCCCTCGCCAGCATTACTGAGGCCAGATGTTGTCATTTTGTTCTCAAAAACATCCTCACAAGGTTTGGCGTCCCCCAGCAAATCATCTCCGACAACGAGACTCAGTTTGAGGCATCCCCCTTTTGTGCCCTCCTAGAGGCGTGGGGCATCAAACACACCTTCTCATCCGTTGCCTACCCTCAAGGCAACGGTCAAGTGGAGAACGCCAACAGGACCTTGCTCGAGGGCCTAAAGAAGAAACTGGAGGCCGAAGGGGGTGGTTGGGTAGAAGAGCTCCACAACATCTTATGGGCCTACCGTACCACCCCTCGGCGAGCAACAGGCGAGACACCCTTTTCCCTTTGCTACGGATTTGAAGCTAAGGCCCCCACTGAGGTAACTCTTCCGACCCGAAGGGTCACACAGTATGACCCCGAGGTCAACGACGCCAATATGGCCCTCGACCTTCACCTTATTTCAGAACGCCGAGAGCAAGCCTTCATACGCGCGGAAAACTACCGAAGGCAAGTGAAGAGTGACATTGACGCCAAAGTCCGCTCCCGGGAATTCCAAGTGGGGGATTATGTCTTTCGAAGAAGGGAAGCTAGCCAACCAACAGAGGGCGGAAAGATGGCACCGAAGTTCGAGGGCCCCTACATCGTGGCGGCCATCATCAAACCAGGAACTTACAAACTAAAACGCCCCAATGGGACTGAGGTCCCTAGACACTGGAATGTACATCACTTAGTTAAATTTTATCAATAACATCAGAGCGGCCAAGCCCTCATAACTAGTGAATGTATTATTTTACGGCCCAAGGCCTCCGATTTTGAAGAATGAAGGCATATTGAAGACACCAAGACCATGGAACAAGACTCTTATGAGCGGCCAAGCCCTCATATCGACCCCTGGCCCAAGGCCGATCACAAGGAAGAACCCTCGGCACCAAGTGTCGATGGTAGACTATACTACCACCCACAGCGTAGAAGAGAACACCAAGTGTTTCTACAGAAGACCCCTCGGCACCCAATGCCGGGGGGATACACTACTATCAACTTTCAACAAACGGAAGAAAAACACCAAGCGTTTCCCTTGAAGACCCTCCGGCACCAAGTGCCGAGGGTATACACGTCAATCACCTACGACAAATGAGTAAAAACACCAAATGTTTTTTACAGAAAACCCCCCGGTGCCAATTACCGGGTGCCGTATACCGAAACAAACACCAAGTGTTGTTTCTAAAAGCCGTACCCCTCGAGGACGCATATACCGAAGGCGCCATCTCTCGGTGCCGGTAGCACGTAGTGCTCCTGGCCATTTGCAACCAGTGTGCAAATGAAAACCCTTCCCTGAAACGCTTTCCGCGTCACTACCCCAAGGGTATGACAGGCAAGTAATATGCTCAGGATTCGACTTTCAAAAACGGAACGCTTTCCGCGCCACTTCCCCAAGGGATTGGCAGGCATCTAATATGCCCAGGATTCGACTTCCAAATCGAAACGCTCCCCGCACCACTACCCCAAGGGTGTGGCAGGCCACAGACTATGTCTGGCGCCGAGGGGACGACTTTCAAAACTGATGCGCTTTCCATGCCATTTCCCAAGGGGAGGCAGGCTACAGACCATGTCTTGTGCCCAGGAAACGACCCTCGATCCCCTCGGAACTCGGAAGGTTAGCCCGGGGGAGCTAATGGTGTATATTCTATTGCCTCCCGATAGGCCAAGTCTTACCAAGAAACTAAGTTTCTTGAAGCCTTCCCTTCACTACCAAAAAAAATGGGGTGGTGAAGGGGAGTAGACCCAGCGAGAAATCGATGAGTACACCTCTCCAAACAAACTCATGGGAACATGCCGAGGGCTCCCCACAGGAACACCTTCGGTACCCGGAAGCTCCTAATTACCAAAGATACAGGACTTGATAGGGTCACTCAACAATATTTCAAGTGGTGCCGAAGGCACCTGCATCCTCACCGGCACCTAATACGGCATAAATGTTCTACGAAATCTCATAAGTCCACCCCTGGAAACATGATGAAGTTCGAAGGCACCTCTGATCAACAAAGATCGAAGGCAACTTCCACTCAAAATACCACAACTCGGAGGGTCTATTTACCATGAAATATGGAAAGTGTCCCAAGCCCTAGATGGTTGGCCCTCAGCCAACCCATCATGCAATGAAGGCCTATTCAATGCAACCAAGCGAAGGCGTAGGCCGAAGGGCAGATGACAAGCAACACTTGGAAAAATTTTCTAAGTCCTAAGTATCCTGGCCCTCGCTCAAATCCTCAGACAGCCGGAGGGGCTGCGCAGCCGAAGACTCAGTAAAACAACACTTAGAAAAATTGTTTTTGCTAAGTTCTACATATTTGGCCTTCGGTCACGTATTCTCACGCCCAGGAGGGGCAAGTGATCGAAGGCGTGATACAAAACAACACTTAGAGAAATTTTTCCTAAGTCCGGAATGCATTGCCCCCTGTCGAGCCACTGGTCAACCGAAGGCACTCCTACGAAAGGCTCTCACATTTCACCCGAAGGCTCCTACCTCATACAACTACACTTAGAAATATTTTCTAAGTCCTAAATATTTTTGACCCTCGGTCAAATCTCCATGCTGTCATACCCGAGATTAATTTAAGAGGATTAATAGTACTACTCATACCAACAAGATGCATCTCCTTTTAAGGGAGCTCATTAGCCAAGAAATCCAAAGTTAAGCGTGCTGGCACGGGAGTAGTCTTGGGATGGGTGACCCCCTGGGAAGTTTCTCAGGGCGCGCATGAGTGAGGACAAAGTGCGCGGTAAAGGCTCGTGGTGGTTTGTGCGGATAGTACTATTGGTCTAGAGTAGCTACCTCGGGTCCTGCGAGGCCGGGGTGTTACAAATGGTATCAGAGAAACCCTGCGACAGTGTGCTGATCCGTATCAGGCGGGCACTTAGTAAGGGAAAAGATTATGGGATTTGATTGAGATTGATTTAAGGGCGCAACGAGGACGTTGCGATCCTAAGTGGGGTGATTGTAATACCAGAGATTAATTTAAGAGGATTAATAGTACTACTCATACCAACAAGATGCATCTCCTTTTAAGGGAGCTCATTAGCCAAGAACTCCAAAGTTAAGCGTGCTTGCACAGGAGTAGTCTTGGGATGGGTGACCCCCTGGGAAGTTTCTCAGGGCGCGCATGAGTGAGGACAAAGTGCGTGGTAAAGGCTCGTGGTGGTTTGCGGGGATAGTACTAGAGGTTTGGAGTAACTCCCTCAGGTCCTGCGGGGCCGGGGTGTTACACATGCAGCCAGAGGGGCCGCAAGGTTGAAGGCTTGGTAAAACTACACTTAGAAATATTTTCTAAGTCCTAAATATTTTGGGCCCTCAGTTATATATCCATGCAGCGAAGGGTGCCCACGTACCGAAGGCCAGACGGTATTCAAACACTTAGAAAAAATTTTCTAAGTCCTAAGCGCCTTGCCTCCGGTTATCTCATGAAGGCCACACAGAACCAGAGGGAAGGAATTAGTCGGGGGCCAACAGATGAACAACACTTAGAAAAGATTTCTAAGTCCTGAACGCTGGGCCATCGGTGAAATATTCAGATGAGTGGACGGGCCTAGTAGCCAAGGGCTACGGGGGGCACTATACTTAGAGAAATATTTTCTAAGTCCTAAGAGTTGGCCCCCTCGGCCAGAGTACCGCACAAACATACACTCATTCACAAAGAAGAACGAAGGCATACATTCAAAGAAATCGGAGGCATACATTCAAAAAAACATTCAAAGGAAAACGAATTAGGTACAAAAGCCCGAAGGCAGTATATATGCAAAAAGCCTAAAGGCATCCCTTGATCAATTCACAAAAAGAAGAGGCAAATCGCCATACATAAAGGCCGAAGCCGGGAGGCTGTACATGTTCGTTACAAAAAAAAGAGTAGAATTTTTTAAGGACTACACAATAATGACATCATCATTGACAACAGCATCGCCTCCGTCAGCAGGCTTCAACGTAGCATCCCCCACAGCATCCTCTTCTTCATCGCTGCACTCCGCCATCAGGACGGTGTCCTCGAGATCTGGCCTGCTAATTCCCTCGGGGAGGAGAACTCTGGTGTCTGGCTGAAGAGGGGGGAGCCCATAAGCCGCCAGGTCAAATGCTGATGGGTCTGTTCCCAGGTGCCTGGCCAGCCTCTGGTAGATGAGGGCTTGAGTGAAGTACTCACCCCCATCATAATATTCTTTCCCCTTCTGGGCCAGCCACATCGCCCCGGGGCCTCTCACCCATTCCTCTACGGAGGCCTCGACAACCGCATCCACCCATGCTTTCTGGGCCTCGGCTTTCCATCCCTCGGTGACGAAGGCTGCCACCGCTTCCCCCACCGCCTCCTTCTTGGCAATCTCGGCGTCTTCAGCAGCCTTCTTAGCAGCCTCAGCGGCTGCCTTCTCAGCCTCAGCCCTCCCCTCGGCCTTTGCCAGTACCTTGGCATTTTCAAGGATTTTTTCGAAGGCCGCCCTCTCAACTCTGGAAGCCTCCTCTGCCTCCCGAAGCCGCCTTTGGGCCACAGCCAAGGCTTCATCATCCTTCTGCTTCTGAAGGGCATAGCGTTCCATCCTCTGGGTGAGTTCACCAAGGCCGAGGCTTGCCTACAAGAGGGATCATGAAGCACCGAAGGTTAAAACCACTACGCACAAAAAAAGGGAGAAGGAAAAGGAAACTTACAGTGACCGAGGCCTGAAGGATCTTGGAACAGAGGGCATCATCGGCTTGCCGAGAGAGCACAGATTTATCCGTCGGGGTGGTGGCCCCCTTCAGGAACTCCCTCGGGTTCAACGTCGCATGCATAATGGCAGTCCCTTTGGTAATGGAGAACTGCACATTATCTTGAGGCCATGCCAGTCCGGGGGCTTGGACCGGGGGCTCGGAGGAGGAATGCTCCTCGACGATAACAATCGGGGCCTCTTTCATCTCAAGGCCCCCCTTTTTTTGCTTCTTCCCCTCCGGGGGCACCGCGGCCTTCCCGGCCCGTTTCCTCTTCAGCTCCTCAACAGGGGAGCCCTCGGCGGTGGAACCAACATCGTCGCCAGCGGCAGCATTCTCCTTGGGCATGGTCTCCTTGGCCCCGTCGGCTGCCCCCGCCCTCGGGAAGATCTCATCCACCGCCCTCTGTTGCACCGAGGGGTCCTTCTTTTTGTTCTCCTTAGCAAGTTGTTTCTTCAACTTTGAGAGATTCCTGGCGTCCATGTCTGGTCCTGAAAAGTAAGGGAAATACAGAAGGGTTAGGAGGATAATACTACAAAAAAGAAAAAGGAAAGAAAAATATTCTAAGTACGAAATGGGAGCCCTCGATAAGTTAACTACCTCTGGCGCTTTGATATACCCTATCGACGGGGGGATATCTCTCGTCGCTTTCCCCCATCAACCGATACCGCCGGAAGCCCAGGTTGTAAAGATCATCTGGAAGGGTAGCATCCATGATCTTGGTATGCTTCTCAGACCCCTCGGGCTTCTTGGAGAGCTTCTTCCCCTTTTTCTCCAAGGCGGCGCTCCCTACCTTGACGTGCCTTCGAAAGCTATCACGGAGTGGGGCCGGGAAGGGATTCTCCGCCATCTGAACGTAGCAAAACTTATCTTTCCATCCCTTGTGGGACGAAGGGACATCATCGAAAAGCCTGAATTTAGGGAGCTGCTGCAGGTTGGCAAAGCCCTCGGCATTCGAATGCCCCCCCCCCCCCCCCCCCCCGCACAGGTTGAAGGAGAGGAAGAATTAGTCTAGAGAAGGCTCCACATCCTGGCTCTGGCAGAGGGAAAGAAAGCCAGCCAAGTAGGAATGGTTGTTCGGGGTCAATTGGCAGGGAGCAAGTTTAACAAACTGAAGGTACTCCACCACGAAGGGATGGAGGGGGAATCGGAGGCCCAACTCCACCGAGATTATATGCACGGCAAAGCAACCGGCGGGAGCGTATAGCAAAACATCATCTGGCCCCGGCTCCACTACCTGTGCCGAGGGCCCTACCAAGAGCTGTGTCGCCATATATTCTCCCCATGTGGCTCGGGTCTTCACGTCCAAGGCAGCAGTGTTCAGGTAGGAATAGCCTTCGGGAATTCCTACTGGCTGCCTAGCGTCGACGGCAACCTGTTTTTTTCTCGCGGCAGCCTTCGCCTTTCTCTTCCTCCTAGGGGCCACGCTGATGGGTGTCGGGTTCAATGGCTGAGAGCTTCCGGCCTCTGCATTCCGAGGGGGAGGAACAACGATAGTGACCTTCAGGCTTTCCTTTTGGGCCTCATCCTCAGCCACTTGAAAAGCAAGTTCCAGCTCCTCGTCCTCGCACACCTGCTCGAACTCCTCCGCTTCCAACTCAAGCCGAAGGCTTGCTTGTACCTCCTCAGCCACCGCAAGGTCCTGGTTGACCGAGGTGCGTTCGCTCGAGGACTCCGCCTCAGAGAAGCTCTCGACCTCTACCGGAGGCTCCTTCGAAACGTTTTGAGAATCACTTTGCGAAGACATCCTCAATAGCTAAGGGATGAGGGGTTTTTTAAGGCGGGAGGCTTCCTAAGGTGCTTAAACGCTTAACCTAAGGCCACAAAGCTACAACTCGCTAATATGACAACAGATGGGTGGAGAACTGACCTCGGGAGACTGGTTGATCGAAGGCAGTTGTTTCTCTCTCTAGAAAATTCTGCAGAGCTTCGCTATAATGAAATCGCACAAGGGTAATGACCCTGGCCTTGGGGTATTTATAGGCGCCTGGATCCGGGCTTGGGCTTGGAAACCGGACCTCCGGTTACAAAGTCATCATTACCCGCCGACTTTCCACCCAATCAGTAGCACCCGCCCGCAGGCATCCAGTGGATACGCGCCACGTGGAAGCCCCCCAATGGCTATATTTCTGTCGTTAGATATTCCAACGGCTCTATTAACAACGGCTATATTCGGGAAACCAAACCCGCGCCCTCGGCGGACCGCTCCTTCATCAACCAAACACTAGCCCCCGGGCTTTCTCCTTCACTCCACTTCATCAGGAGGAGCTCCCGGGTACACTTACCCAGGGGGCTCCCGGCTTATGTCCCTCATACAACATCACAAAGGCCTTCGGGCTCACTCCTTCAGAAGCCCACGGTTCACAACGGGCACACTCCTCGGGAACCATCAGCCCCCCAAAACATTGAGGACCACGAAGCCCCCGGTGGAGCACGCCTTCATCAAAGGGTGCCCTCCACTCACCAACAAACAAGGGACCCCTCGACAACACCGGAAATATCATCCACATTCATCGCCACCTCATTCTCATCATTTGGGGGCACCCCTTCGGCATCGCTCAGGATAACGACAGGGACCCTTCGGAAAATCAACACACGCGCCTTCAGACAGGGATAGCCTTCGGAAAAAATATTACCACTCATTTCAAACCGGGATTTCACCTTTTCGACTCATCATTGGGGGAATTCGGTGCACTCTTTTTCCCTCATTGGAATTTTTTCCCACAGTTTTTTTTTCAATGAGGTTTTTAACGAGGCATCCCCCCAAAATGAAACGAAAAGTGTCACCCCTCGGCTTCATATTGCAGACAGGCACTACTCTACTCCTTTTCACCACTTTGCAAGTGCCTCAAGGAGTGGGGGACTGGAGGACCCCTTCGGGAAAATCCCAAAATACAAAAAATGTCAAAAACTCCCACAATAAACGAGCATGATCCCTCAAGTCCCGGAATGTGGGTAACTAAGGGACTACCCTCGGCTGAAACATGCACACAACAAACTAGTCACAAACTTTACAAACCACAACGGAACAACACCAAAAAGGCAAACACACACTACTCCTTTTCCCTCAAGTACCTTTCGGCAAAAGGAGTGAGGGACTCCTGATGGAGTATATGGCCCAAGAACCCCCGGCCCATAGACTCCTACTATTCTGATGGAGGCCCAACAGGCCCAGGGAGCACAGCAGGCCCAAAACACAGCGCCCCAAGTACTGAGCAACCCACGCAGCACACCGGGAGTGCCTTCGGCCCCCTGGCCGAAGGCTCCAAATTCTCACAGAATGGCCAATTCAAGCGGACAAAATCACTGGGAGAAAACGGTGAAAATCAGTAGCCCTCGGCACCTAGAGCCCTCGGCACTAAGGGGGTCCCCGGTACCCGGAGCCCTCGACTAATCGTCTGCAGCCGAGGGCACCTTTCTCGACACAATATCCTCTCCACATGCGCCTGAATCACCGTACCAAGTACAACGTCACATCCAACAGCCGCATTAAATGTGGCCACATGCGACTGCCAGCGCCAACCAGTTGATGTGACCCCTCGGCCATTGGATGCTTGACACATGTCCCTGTCTCGCATTTATTACTACTATAAATAACACCCCATTTCCCCATTTGTAAAGAGAGCAAAAATACGCTGAATACATATCGAATATACATTCTCTCTCTTACTTACTTACTCTGACTTCTCTCTAGTTATTCCCCGCAATAACCCCTCGGATAAGCTACCCTCCGGGTACACTATCCATCACACAGCGCGCCGAGTACCAAGCAGCCAACAATACCCTTGGCTGGAGGCTCCTGATACTCACAGAAAGGCTATTTTCAGCATACGAAGACACTGGGAGAAGATAGTAAAAACAGCAGCCCTCGGCAGGTGGAGCCCTCGCCACCTAGGATGCCCCCGGAAGGAAGAGCCTTCGGTCAATCATCTACGGCCGAAGGCTTCTCCTCGACAGAATCTCCCACCCACATGCGCTGGATCAACGTACCAAGTACAAACGTCACATCCAACCACCACATTTAATACGGCCACATGTGAATTCCAGTGAGACCCGGTTGATGTGACCCCTCGGCCGCTAGATGCGTGAAACGTGTCCCCTTCTTGCATTTATTACTACTATAAATAGCATCCCTTTTCCCCTTTTGTAATCCAAGCTAAACTCGCTCACTACATTCTCAGCAATATACTGTCTCTCTCTCTTACTTTTGCTCTGACTTCTCTCTAGTTACTCCCCGCAGTAACCCTTTGGATACATACCCCTGGGTAGACTATCCATCATTTGGTGCTTTCATTGAGAGGTCGAATAATCAAGTAAGAAACCCTTCCCCTCGCCAAACACAGAAAACCTAGCGAAAATGGTGAGAACAACTCGTGCCAACTCCAAGAACGTTGAGGACAGGAACCTGGCCCTCGGCGAAGTCGACGTCCCCGAGGCCTCTAAAAAGGCTCCCGGGGGCGGTGTCATCGCCGGGTTGGACCAGACGGTTGTCGACCTACGCCTCCAGAATCAACAAAGTGCCCTCGATGCCCGCCTCGACATCGAGGCCAAAAAGAAGGACCGATACGAAAACCAAGTTAGCCCCCCGGTCATCCCTATCGACGTACAGTCGGCATTTTCCGCCTTCATCCAAACGCTCACCCAAAACTCGGGTGCCTTCGGCACCTTGGTTCCCCTTCAACCCCAGTTTGGGGAAAACATCATGCCTCCCCCTCATCCACACCCCCTCGGGAACCCTGCCCTTCGGATTGGGAATGTCGAGGGGGTCGTGGCCCAAGATACGGCCTCCCAGTAAGTCCAATCCCGGGACCGCCACAACATGAACAAGGAACAGCCCCGGACCTCCGCCCTCGAGAGACTCGGAGGGGCGCAAGACCGTCGAGGGGTCCAAGACCGCCTCAGGGGGAAGGTGCTCCAAAGGCCTCAGGAAAGTGGCGGATCTGTGTCCCGTGCGGATGAAAGACATCCCCCTCAGGACAAAGGCAAGGCACCTCTCCATGCCGACGACGCCCGTCACCGTATCAACCAGGCCCACTCGGCCCGTGCCCATTCGCAGGAGGCGGAGGCCCTCCAAAGGATCCCCGGGACAAAATCATTGCGGCCCTCCAGTGCCGGCTTGACGAGATGGAGGCCACCAAAGCACACGCCACCACTTCTGCCCCTCATACAGACCTGAAGTATGAGGCCATGTTGGCTAAGATGGAGGAGATGCAAAAGAAGATGGCTGAGGGCTCCGGGGAACCCACCATACAAATCCGGACCCGGACGCCATTTACCCCAAGGGTATTGGCGGCCCAGATCCCAGAGAAATACCGAGGGCAACTCATCAAGCCCTACGACGGAAAAACCGACCCCTATGAGCACTACAGCAAGTACCAAAACAGTATGATGATGGTGGGGGCATCGGATGAGTATTTGTGCCGCTGGTTCCTCTCCACCTTACAGGGGCCGGGTTACGAATGGTTCAATCGATTGCGTGAAGGCTGCATCGACTCGTGGCAAGAACTCGCCCAGCGATTTTTGACACAATTTGCGGGAAGGCGCCGAACAAGAAAACACTTCTCCCACTTGCTGACAGTGAGGCAAAGGAAAGAGGAGACCCTTCGGGACTTCTTGGAGCGCTGGAGAACGGAGGCTGATAAAGTTGATGGCGCAGACGACGGGACCCTCCTGGCCCTCCTCCAGACAGTGCTCCGCCCTAGCAACTTCTCAAGGAGCCTCATCATCGAACCCCCCCCCCCCCCCCCCCCGCGATTACATAAGGGCCGAGCGGACCGATACGCCGAGGCCGAGGAGGTGGAGAAATGCCATCACAACCCCGATCAGCAACGCCCTCAGCCAGATGATAAAGGCAACCGGGGGCCGGGGGTTCCTCATAATCAACCAAAGGGTTCAGCACCCCCCAGTGATCGCCCCCGGCACGGCCAAGCCAAGCCCGGGGGAGGTTACAAGGGTAACCCGAAGGCTTGGGCACAACCTGTTCTCCTGGAGCATCCTCGGACACTTTTAACGCACCCCGTCAGCGTCATCCTCGAATTCGCTGAGGAGAGGGGTCTGGTGGAACGAGATTCCCGCGCACCCCCAGAGGTATATGCCATCAATACGAACTACCCCTACTGTCGCTTCCACCGACATCAAGGGCACAAAACCGATGACTGCCATCAACTGAAGACGGCCATCGAGAGGTTAATATAGGCGGGCCATCTATCCCAATTTGTCCAAAGCCCTCAGCAACAGGGTCCTCCATACCAAGGGCCCCCCCGAGGGCGCCCAGCGAAGGCAAACGCTTGGGTTAACCCAAACACCATCCCCGTCGGCAGGAAGAGGGAGATCGGGAATTTGGAGGAGGAAGAAGAAGAATGCCCCCATGGCCTCGAGAAGAAGCGCCACATCCTCATGATCACCGGTGGCAACACAGGGGGAGACTCCACCAGCCAACGGAAGAAGTGGGCTCAATCGCTATACGTGGGGGAAGTCACTCATATGCCCCCGGTAAAGCGGCTGAGGGAGGAACCCATCACCTTCACTAACACCGATCTCCCCCCGGTGTGCTCTCCACACAGGGATGCCCTTGTCATCCGCACGGAGATCAATGATACTATCATCCGCAGAACTTACGTTGACACGGGCAACTCTGTCAATGTAATGTATCTCAGCACCTTCAGAGAGCTGCACCTGGAAAGGGGTCCCTTCGGCCCATCAAGACCCCTCTTGCCTGCTTCACCGGTGACACCATTGATTCCGAGGGGGTCATAACCCTCCCGATACTATTCGGCGACGGGCTCCATAGAGCCAAGCTCGAAGTGGAGTTCGTCGTCATCAACATCGATTGCGCCCACAACAGCATCCTTGGCCGGCCAGCCCTCGAGGATCTCGAAGCTATCATCTCCATGAGGCACCTCTGCCTCAAGTTCGCAGCCGAAGGGGGCATCAGCTACTCGAGGGGAAATCAGAAACTTGCCCGCGCTTGCTATCTCCAGGTGACAAAGAAGGTTAGCAAAACCGAGTTCCGTGTTAACACCATCACCGGGGCTATTGAAGTAGAGGAGAAGAGGCCGAGGGCTGAACCGGCCAAGGACGTAGAAGACTTTGCGCTCGATTCGGCCAAGCCGGAGAGAGTCATGAAGATTGGAGCCCAGCTCCCCGAAGACTTGAAGACCGGCATCATCAGCGCCCTCCGCGCCTACTCCATTGTTTTTGCATGGGGGCCGGAGGACATGCCGGGGATCAGCCGAAGGGTCATCACCCACCGCCTCTCGGTGGACCCTTGTGCTAAACCAGTACAACAGCGGAGGAGACCCCTCTCGGCCGAGAGGAGAGAATTTGTGAAGAAGGAGGTCACCATGCTCCTCTCTATTAAGCACATCAAGGAGGTAAAATACCCCTCATGGCTAGCAAACGTGGTCCTCGCACAAAAGCCTCCCACCTTCCGCATGTGCGGGGACTACACGAACCTCAACAACGTGTGCCCCATGGACCCCTTCCCTTTACCAAACATTGATCAATTGGTAGATGAGACCGCGGGATGCGAAATCATGTCCTTCCTCGACGCCTTCCGAGGGTATCACCAAATTTTCATGCACGAGGAAAACGCCGAAAAAACAGCCTTCATGACTCCCGAGGGCATCTTCTGTTACCTTGTAATGGCCTTTGGCCTCAAAAACTCAGGCGCCACTTACACCCGGAAGGTGGCCAGGGTATTTCAGGCCGTTCTGGGGCGCACCATGGAGGCGTATGTTGACGACATGATCGTCAAAAGCAAGCAATCCTCCAGCCATGCTGACGACCTCAGGGAAATCTTCGCCATCATGCAGAAGTTCAACCCCCGACTAAACCCGAAGAAGTGTACCTTCGGCGTGCAAGGAGGCAAATTCTTAGGCTACATGATGAGCCGAAGGGGTATCGAGGCCAACCCCGAAAAAATCCAGACCATCATCAACATGGAACCCCCATGCAACGTGAAGGAGGTCCAACGGTTGACGGGCCGTCTGGCAGCCCTCAATCGCTTCCTATCAAAATCGGCGGAGAAATCCTTGCCCTTCTTCCAGATCATGAGAAAGACCGCCGGTTTCCAGTGGACTTCGGAGTGTCAGGAGGCCTTCGAGGAACTGAAACGGTACTTATCTTCACCCCCTGTGCTCTCAAAACCGAAGGTAGGGGAGACCCTATACCTTTACCTTGGTGTTAGCCCGGCAGCCATCAGCTCAGTACTCATCCGGGAAGAAGATGGCGTCCAGCATGCCATCTTCTATGTTATCAAGACCCTCAAGGAAGCAGAACTCCGGTATTCCCCTGTGTAAAAAACAGTGTTGGCTATCGTTTGGACTGTCAAGAAGTTGGGCCATTACTTCCAAGCTCACCCGGTCCAGGTCCTCACTCACCAACCCCTCGGCGCTTTGATGAGGAGCCCCACAAGCTCCTCCCGAATGGTAAAGTGGGTTGTCTTCCTGAGCCAATACAACATCGACATCCGTCCTAGGCCCTCCATCAAGGGCCAAGCCCTAGCGGACTTCATGACGGAGTGCACGGCAAGATCAGCCACGGACGAGGAGCCCTCACTCCCCTCGGCGATTGGTGGACCCTCTACACCGACGACTCCTCCGTTGTCAAAGCATGTGGAGGAGGGGTGGTTCTCATCTCACCCGAAGGCTTCTGGGCCTATTACGCATTCCGCTTCTCCTTCACGGTCTCCAACAATGAAGCCGAATATGAGGCCCTCCTCTGTGGCCTTCGGCTGGCAGCTAACATGAAGGCCCGACAGATCCACGTCAAGTGCGACTCCAAGTTAGTCGTTGGCCAGATTTCCGGGGAGTACGAAGCCAAGGAAGGAAGAATGAAGCAATACAAGGAGGCGGCTAAAGAATTGCCCAAGGTATTTGAGGCACACTCCCTCACCCAAATACCGAGGGCTCAAAACTATGAGGCCGACATTTTATCGAAGCTCTCGGCCGAATTCCTTGAACATATCTCAAAGATTGCCAAAATCGAGGAGCTCAGCCTCTCCAGCATACATGATAGCCCCATCATGCACATACAACAAAGGCAAGAGGACTGGATCTCAGATATTGTCACCTTCATCACCACAGGGCGACTGCCCGAGGACGAGGTCCGTTCCAAGCTAGCAAAACTTAGGGTTCCCAGCTACGCTATCGAAGACGGGAGGCTTTACAAAAGATCGTACAACGGGACATTACTTCGGTGCCTTCATCAAGATGAAGCCGAATTTGCGATGGAGGAAGTGCATATTGGCACTTGTTCAGCTCACCAGGGACCCTTCTCCATGTCCCAAAGGCTCATAATCCAGGGCTACTTTTGGCCTACAGTGGCTCGGGATTGTGCGAATCTCGCCCGAAGGTGTACCGCATGCCAACACTTCCTGAAAGCCCCCATCAGGCAAGCGGTCAACTATGCCCCCATCAGCACATCCATACCCTTCGCTCGATGGGGCATAGACCTTGTGGGCCCTCTGCCGAGGGGTACCTCCAACAACAGGTACATCATCGTCGCCATCGACTATTTCACCAAATGGGTGGAAGCTGAGCCCCTCGCCAGCATCACCGAGGCCAAGTGCTGTCATTTTGTTCTCAAGAACATCCTCACAAGGTTTGAGGCAGTCCCTTCTGTGCCCTCCTAGAGGCATGGGGCATCAAACACACATTCTCATCCGTTGCCTACCCTCAAGGCAACGGTCAAGTGGAAAACGCCAACCGGACCTTGCTCGAGGGCCTAAAGAAGAAGCTGGAGGCCGAAGGGGGTGGTTGGGTAGAAGAGCTCCACAACATCTTATGAGCCTACCGCACCACCCCTCGGCGAGCAACAGGTGAGACACCCTTCTCCCTTTGCTACGGATTTGAAGCTAAGGCCCCCACTGAGGTAACTCTTCCGACCCGAAGGGTCACACAATATGATCTCGAGGTCAACGACGCCAATATGGCCCTCGACCTTCACCTTATTTCAGAATGCCGAGAGCAAGCCTTCATACACGTGGAAAACTACCGAAGGCAAGTGAAGAGTTACATTGACGCCAAAGTCCGCTCCCGTGAATTCCAAGTGAGGGACTATGTCCTCCGAAGAAGGGAAGCTAGCCAACCAACCGAGGGCGGTAAGATGGCACCAAAGTTCGAAGGCCCCTACATTGTGGCGGCCATTATCAAACCAGGAACTTACAAACTTAAACGCCCCAATGGGACCGAAGTCCCTAGACATTGGAATGTACATCACTTAGTTAAATTTTATCAGTAATAGAGAGGCCAAGCCCTCATAACTAGTGAATGTATTACCCTACGGTCCAAGGCCTCCGATTTTGAAGAATGAAGATATATTGAAGACACAAAAACAGAAGACAAAACTATCATGAGCGGCCAAGCCCTCATACGAGCTCCCGGCCCAAGGCTTTTTCGTAGGAGGAAAAACACCAAGTGTTTTCTCCTCAAAGAAGACCCTTCGGCACCAAATGTTTCCTTGGAAGTCCCTTCGGCACCAAGTGTACGCATTCCTATCAACCTTCAACAAACACCCAGTGTTTTCAAAGAAGACCCCTCGGTATACCGGGGGCCGTAAACTAGAACAAACAGCAAGTGTTGTTTCTGAAGCCGTACCCCTCGAGGACGCATGTAATACTTGAGATTTAATTTAAATGGATTAATAGTATTACTCATACCAACAAGGTGCATCTCCTCTTAAGGGAGCTCATTAGCCAAGAACTCCAAAGTTAAGCGTGCTTGCACGGGAGTAGTCTTGGGATGGGTGACCCCCTGGGTAGTATCTCAGGGCGCGCATGGGTGAGGACAAAGTGCGCGGAAAAGGCTAGTGGCGGTTTGTGAGGATAGTACTAGAGGTCAGAAGTAACTACCTCGGGGCCTACGGGGCCGGGGTGTTACAGGTGGTATCAGAGCAACCCTGCGACAGTGTGTTGATCCGTTGGATATCGGGCGGGCGCTTAGCAGGGAAAAAGATTCTGGGATATGATTGAGATTGGTTTAAGGGCGCAACGAGGACGTTGCGTTCCTAAGTGGGGGTGATTGTAATACTTGAGATTTAATTTAAATGGATTAATAGTATTACTCATACCAACAAGGTGCATCTCCTTTTAAGGGAGCTCATTAGCCAAGAACTCCAAAGTTAAGCGTGCTTGCACGGGAGTAGTCTTGGGATGGGTGATGTAATACCCCGGCCCCCAGGACCCAAGGTAGTTACTCCAGACCTCTAGTACTGTCCTCACAAACCGCAATAGCCTTTTCCGCGCATTTTGTCCTCACTCGTGCGCGCCCTGAGAAACTTCCCAGGAGGGTCACCCATCCCAAGACAACTACCGTTCAAGCACGCTTAACTTTGAAGTTCTTGGTGATGAGCTCCCTTAAAAGGAGATGCATCTTGTTGGTATGAGTAGTACTATTAATCCGTTTAAATTAAATCTCAAGTATTACAATCACCCCCACTTAGGAACGCAACGTCCTCGTTGCGCCCATAAAACAATCTCAATCATATCCCAGAATCTTTTCCCCTGCTAAATGCCCGCCCGATATCCAACGGATCAGCACACTGTCGCAGGGTTGCTCTGATACCACCTTGTAATTCCCCGGCCCCAGGACCCGAGGTAGTTACTCCAGACCTCTAGTACTGTCCTCACAAACCGCCAGTAGCCTTTTCCGCGCACTTTTTTTTGATGAAATGTAAATATATATTAACACCCAAGAAAACTATACATCAAGAAGGTTCTAGATCTCCCAAAACCCCCCACCCGTGTCAAGGGTTAGGAGAGGTTTTTGTTCGATCTAAATAGAAATCAAAAGGGGCCTAAGTATACAATACTAAATGCCCAAGACCACAAAAAAATAACTCGGTGCTGCAAGCGTGCACGCACACAGGTCACAAAAAATGAAAGGGAACCCAGTCAAGAGGAGGTTATAGTATACACTCCCCTTAGCCCAAACAGAAATCCAAGGTGTTGCAAGGCGCGCACACACTTGTCCCAAAACGGTTATGCCGTGGCTCCAGCAGCCATCCCTCAGAAATTGATCAAGTCATGCGGGTATAGGCTATATAGGACCTTATACACCACATGCTTGATCTTAGCAATGATATCTTCTTCCGTCTTCGATCCTCCATCAAAACGTAACTCATTCCTTGCATGCCAAATGTAGTAGACCGCGGCACAAAACACTAAACGGGCAGCCTTTGCCTTCAGTGTTGATCCCTTGTGCGTCTTCATGATCCACTTGATGGCGCTCAGCAGTGTTGTCATATCATGTCCGAGTCCCATCCAATTCGTAATATGCTGACATACCCTACAAGTAAAGGGGCAAAGGAAGAAAAGGTGTGGTATTGTCTCCAAACTACCCTTGCACAAGTCACACCTATTCACCAAGTGTAGATAACCGAGGCTATCATGGGTAGGAAGCCGGTTCCTTAAAGCCAACCAAACGTTAAACGAGAGTTTCGGGGGGATGTAGGATTTCCAGATGAAACTCATCCATGCCCTAACTGTTCCTTTAATTCTTAGAAGCTCATGCACTTTGCTTGAGATTAGTTTCCCGTTAATTGATCGAGAGGCTAATCCCAAGATGGTGTCATTTTTATTATTAAAACATCTCATGATATTATCGCGTATGGTCGCCAAATTCTTCATAAACATCGAATCCCGGTTGTGTGGGACGAATTCCCACACACTCTTACCCTTAAGGTAGATGCCATTTACCCACTTCACCCACAAGGTGTCCTTTTTTAGGTGGCCATGTAATACTCGAGATTAATTTAAGAGGATTAATAGTACTACTCATACCAACAAGGTGCATCTCCTTTTAAGGGAGCTCATTAGCCAAGAACTCCAAAGTTAAGCGTGCTTGCACGGGAGTAGTCTTGGGATGGGTGACCCCCTGGGAAGTTTCTCAGGGCGCGCACGAGTGAGGACAAAGTGTGCGGAAAAGGCTAGTGGCGGTTTTTGAGGACAGTACTAGAGGTCAGAAGTAACTACCTCGGGGCCTACGGGGCCGGGGTGTTACAAAATGGTATCAGAGCAACCCTGCGACAGTGTGTTGACCCGTTATATATTGGGCAGGCACTTAGCGGGGCAAGATTCTGGGATTTGATTGAGAGTGTTAAGGGCGCAACGAGGACGTTGTGATCCTAAGTGGGGGTGATTGTAATACCCGAGATTAATTTAAGAGGATTAATAGTACTACTCATACCAACAAGGTGCATCTCCTTTTAAGGGAGCTCATTAGCCAAGGACTCCAAAGTTAAGCGTGCTTGCACGGGAGTAGTCTTGGGATGGGTGACCCCCTGGGAAGTTTCTCAGGGCGCGCACGAGTGAGGACAAAGTGCGCGGAAAAGGCTAGTGGCGATTTGTGAGGACAGTACTAGAGGTCAGAAGTAACTACCTCGGGGCCTACGGGGCCGGGGTGTTACAGGACATCCCATAGTGTACGATAAAGGAGGGCTTGATTCCAAATTTTTGCATTATGTATACCGAGACCCCCTCCTCTTTTGGGAGGCAAATGTCATCCCATGCCACTTTCACGAATTTCCCTCCCCATAAAAATATACGACAAATGGATACAATTCTATCTAGAATAGCTCGAGGTACCGGAAAAACTTGTAGCCAAAACGATTGGACCCCTTGGATCACTGATCTTATTAGCTCGAGTTTCCCGGCATAAGAAATGGTTTTCGTATTCCAAGCATTTAAGAATTCTAAGATCGTATCAATTAGAGGGGCATATTGGGCCACCGATACTTTAAGTGGGGCAAGGGGAATTCCAAGGTACTTGACCGGGAAATTTCCTTGCCCAAAGTCAACAATGTCCAAAATGTTTTGGAGTTCAAATTCATTCACACCCCCCACGAAAATGTTTGATTTATTGTAATTCACCCTAAGACCCGATGCGTCCCCAAAATCTTGTAGGGCTTTGACGAGAATTTCAATAGAGCCCTTGTCGCCCCTAGAGAACAACATAAGGCCATCAGCATAGGCCAAGTGGGAGATTCGCAATGGTGCACATTTAGGGTGAAAATTAAAATTGGGTCCATTTGTTCTCAAGTTGAGTGATCGGGATAAGTACTCAAGGCACAAGACAAACAATAAAGGAGACATTGGATCTCCTTGTCGAATGCCCCTTTTACCCTCAAAGAATCCATATAGCGACCCATTCACTGAAACAGAAAAAGATGCAGACGTGACGCATGCCATAATCCATTCAACAAATCTCAAAGGGAAGCCCAAGCCCTTGAGCACCCTATCAAGAAAATCCCGTGAAATAGTGTCATAGGCCTTACGAAGATCCACCTTGATCATGCATCTCGGTGAGATCCGCTTCCTCGTGTATCCTCTAACAAGTTCCTGGGCTAGGAAAATGTTATCAAACATGAGGCGGCCATCAAAAAATGCCCCTTGGGCTTGATCAATCATGGCGGGAAGGCACGGTGTGAGTCTCGCTGCTATAATCTTTGTGATAATTTTATATAACACATTCGTACAAGAAATGGGTCTATAGTCCGAAACTTTTGGGGAATGGTTCGTTTTTGGGATAAGTGCGATAACCGTGTGGTTAATTTGTTTGAGCAACTTGCCCGTACGAAAAAATTCCTTAATAGCATGGACTATGTCATTCCCCACCGTCTCCCAATTTGCTTTGAAAAAAACCAAAGAAAACCCATCCGAGCCCGGAGCCTTGTCATTGCCAATATCAAATAGAGCGTTTTTAATCTCTATTGATTGAATTGGAGCAACAAGGCTTTCATGAACACTAGGTTCAATGAGGGGGCCCGAGGCCAAGACCATGGGGTCTAGGCCGAAATAATCAACCTGTGTACCAAATAAATCAATAAAAAACTTTACAAACTCATTTCCCACTTGGTCTAGAGACGTAGTGAGTGAGCCATCTTCCAAGGAGATAGAAGAGATTGCATTTCTTGATGCGTTTCTCTTCACAATGGCGTGAAAATACCTAGTGCCCTTGTCGGTCTCCAAGATGTGAGTCGCTTTCGCCTTTTGTTGATAGAAACTTGTTTCCGCTTCGCTAAGGAAGGTGGCCCGTTTCCTTGCTTCTTTCAATTGGCATTGAAGTCCCTCATCAAATGGATTTTGGAGCACTGGCTTATTGATTCTCTTGAACTCCTCTTTCGCCACTTTAGCCTTGCTAGAAATATGGCCAAAATGTTTTTCATTTAGCTTCTTTAACGGGCCCTTCAACATCTTTAATTTTTTAACCAACGAGTATTGGGTCGTGCCCTCTACCCTTTGGTTCCTTACCTGCGCTAAAAGGTTAGAAAAATCGTGGTGTTTTAACCACATGTTGAAGAATTTAAATGGCTTCACTTTATGTGAATGGTTGCGGAGTATAGATGTAACGGAGGCTGTATGATCAAACTCGACTTCCATTTCGTTAAAGTGTGTGCTACAAGTAAAGCCATTTTGTCCCCAACCATCATTAATTAAAACACGGTCAAGCTTATCCCAAAGGACACCCTTATTCCACGTGAAGAATTCCCTCGTAGATGGGACGTCCATTAAGTTATTCGAGACCTTAAAATCCAACAAATGTTGCATCATATATGCCGTAGGGGGGGAGACCCCCACCCTTTCATTCGGAGCGCAAACACAATTAAAGTCACCCGCAATTAGCCAAGGTTCGGTAAAACCATCCCCTAGCGAAGTGAGGTATTCCCATAATGATTTACGGTCCAAAACGGAATATAGAGTATACACAAAAGTAGCAAAGAAAGAAGTTTGCGTAATACGACAAACGATTTTCGTATGCATAAACTGTTTTTCATTCTCTAAAACCACACGATTAATAAAATTTGGGTTCCACATTAAAGCCATGCGGCCCCCATTTATTTTTTCAAAATTATTTTCGCACAACCAGCCGGGCCATTTGTTAGAAACAAAGTTTGTAAAATTGGCCTTTGTCATTTTTGTATCTAAAAAACAACATAAATTCACATTGTTTGATTTAATAATACTAGCAATTAACTTATGCTTGGAGGTTTTATTCAAACCTCATACATTCCATGTGAGGATCTTTATCATTAGGAGAGATAGAAGTCCGAGGTCTACCCGTCATCCCCCGGTTGGACAGCCCCCTTCTCTTTATCACGAGCCTCTTTCCTCTTCCTTCTTTGCATTTCTTTGAAGTATTTTTTGTTCCATGCGGTGTTGGCATCAAAAAAATTAAATACTTCGTTAGTAAAAATTAAATCATCAAAATCATACCAATCCTTGTTTTTCTTGACCGTTGGAGAGAAAGTAGGCATGGCTCAGTGAAAAAGACTCCCGGTTCTTCACAAGACACCCATTGGAGATTAGGTCCCACTTTCACCACTTTCTCATCATTATCCACATCATCCAAAGGCAATACAAAAGCCACCCTTTTGTCATTTTCATCCTTGAAGAAGCCGGTGACTACATCATCATCATACATTTGATGCATGTTTCGAATCAAGCGTCCTTCCGGATCTTCTATAGTAGTCCGTGTGCCCTCCTCTCCGGTAATTGGATCACACATTGAAAGCATGGTGTAAGTAGGCTTCGGCTTTATAGCTTTGGATGTGCTAGCACCATCCACGGTTTCAGGGGGCTTCGGATCCACGGTGGCTGCTCCCTTGGCCAGAACTTTAGCTTGCAAGAAGTGTTGATTGTGCCTAGCATTGACATAAAAAAAACTAGCAACTTTAGCAATAAACAGAGGTTTATTAAAAGCATACCACCTGATGGAGTATATGGCCCGGGAACACCCGGCCCACAGACTCCTACTACACCAATGAAGGCCCAATAGGCCCAGGAGGCCCAACAGGCCCAAATCACTGCGCCCAGAGTACCAAGCAGCCCACAATACGCACCAGGGGTGCCTTCGGCCCCCTGGCCGAATGCTCCAAACTATCACAGCATGGATATTTCGAACAAACAGAGGAACTGGGAGAAAACGGCGAAAACAGTAGCCCTCGGCACTGTGAGCCCTCGGCACTCAGGGCCCCTCAGCACTAAGAGCCCTCGGCTAGTCCTCTGCAGCCGAGGGCACCTCTCCCGACATGATATCCGCCTCACATGCGTGCAGATCACCGTACCCTGCAGAGACGTCCCATCCAACAGTCGCATTAAATGCAGCCACATGCGGCTGCCAACGCCAACCAGTTGAGGTGACCCCTCGGCCAATAGGCGCTTGACACGTGTCCCTATCCGGCATTTATTGCTACTATAAATAGCACCCCATTTCCCCATTTGTAAGCACGCTGAAAACGCTCCACATTTATAATACACTCTCTCTCTCCACATTTACTTGCTCTGACTTCTCTCTAAGTTATTCCCCGCAATAACCCTTCGGATACATACCCCCGGGTAGACTATCCATCATTTGGTGCTCTCGTTGAGAGGTCGAACGATCAAGTAAGAAACCTTCCCCCTTTCGCCAAACACTAGCCCTCTACCAAAAATGGTGAGAACAACACGTGCCAACTCAAAGAACGTAGAAGACAAGAACCTGGCCCTCGGCGACGTCAACGCCCCTGAAGCCTCTCACATGGCTCCCGAGGGCGGTGTCATCGCTGGGCTGGAACAGGCGGCTGTCGACCTACGCCTTCAGATCCAACAAAATTCCCCCGATGCCCGCCTCGGCATCGAGGCCAAGAAGAAAAACCGGAGCGATGACCAAGTCAGCCCTCCGGTTCTCACCATCGACGTGCAATCGGCACTCTCCGCCTTCATCCAAACGCTCACTCAGAACCCGGGTGCCTTCGGCACCCTGGCTCCGGCTCACCCCCAGGTTGGGGAAAACATCATACTTCCCCCTCCGCCACACCCCTTCGGAAATCCCACCCCTCGGGTGAGGAATGACGAAGGGGTAGTGGCCCAGGACACGTCCTCCCAGGAAGTACAGTCCCGGGATCGCCACAATGACAACAGGGAGAGGCCCCGCACTTCCGCCCTCAACCGGCTCGGAGGAGGGCCAGACCGCCGAGGGGTCCAAGACCGCCTCGGAGGAAAGGCACTCCAAAGGCCCCAGGAAAGTGGAGGGTCTGTCTCGAGGGCAGACGAGAAGCGTCCCCCTCGGGACAAGGGCAAGGCACCCCTTCATGCCAATGATGCCCGCCACCAAATCAACCAGGCCCACTCGGCCCAGGTTCGTTCGCAGGGGGCGGAGATCCTCCCGAAGGATCCCCGGGACGAGATTATTGCGGCCCTCCAACGCCGGCTTGACGAAATAGAGTCCAACAAAGCTCACGCCACCACCTCCACCCCTCATTCAGACCTGAAATACGAGGCCATGATGGCCAAAATGGAGGAGTTACAGAAGAAGGTGGCCGAGGGCTCCGGGGAACCCGTCATCCAGCTCTGGACTTGGACGCCATTTACCCCAAGGGTATTGGCGGCCCGGATCCCGGAGAAATACCGAGGGCAACACATACAGCCCTACAACGGGAAAACGGACCCCCAGGAACACTACAGCAAATACCAGAACAGCATGATGATGGTGGGGGCGTCAGACGAATATTTGTGTCGATGGTTCCTCTCCACCTTAGAGGGACCGGCATACGAATGGTTCAACAGGCTGCCCGAGGGCTGCATTGATTCGTGGCAAGAACTCGCCCAGCGATTCTTGACACAATTTGCCGGGAGGCGTCGCACGAGGAAGCACTTCTCCCACCTCCTAACCATACGCCAAAAGAGGGATGAGACCCTTCGGGACTTCCTGGAGCGCTGGAGGACGGAGGCCGACAAGGTCGACGGTGCTGATGACGGGACCCTCCTGGCCCTCCTACAAACCGTCCTCCGCACCGGCAACTTTTCAGAGAGCCTCATCATTGAACCCCCCCCCCCCTGCGATTACATAAGGGCTTTGCAGCGGGGGGACCGATATGCTGAGGCCGAGGAGGTGGAAAAATATCATCAGCATCCAGATCAGCAGCCCCCGAGGGCTGACAACAAAAACAACCGAGGGCCGGGGGCCCCTCCGAATCACCCCAAACCTTTAGGACCCTCTGATGACCGCCCTCGGCAAGGCCAAGCCAAGCCCGAGGGAGGTTATAAGAGCAACCCTAAGACTTGGGCACAGCCCATTCTCCTGGACCGCCCTCGGACACCATTGACGCACCCCGTCAGCATCATCCTCGATTTTGCCGAGGAGAGGGGCCTCGTTGAGCGCGACTCTCGCGCACCCCCGGAGGTACACGCTATCAACCCTCAGTTCCCCTACTGTCGCTTCCATCGGCATCAGGGGCACAGAACCGATGATTGCCATCAGCTGAAGATGGCCATGGAGAGATTAATACAAGCGGGACACCTGTCCCAGTTTGTTCAGGGCCCTCGGCAGGAGGGACCTTCTCATCAGGGGCCTCCCCGAGGGCACCACACGAAGGTAAATGCTTGGGTGAACCCGAATACCATCCCCCTCGGCAAGAAGAGGGAGATCGGAAACTTGGAAGAGGAAGAAGATGAATACCCCCACTACCAGGAGAAAAAACGCCACATCCTCATGATCACCGGTGGCAATACAGGGGGCGATTCCACCAGCCAGAGAAAGAAGTGGGCTCAATCACTTTACGTGGGGGAAGTCACTCATATGCCCCCGGTAAAGCGACTGAGGGAGGAACCCATCACCTTCACCAACGCAGATCTCCCTCCTACTTCTTCTCCTCACAGGGATGCCTTGGTGATTCGGACCGAAATAAACGACACCATTATTCACCGAACTTACATTGACACGGGCAGCTCCGTCAATGTAATGTACCTCAGCACCTTCAGAGAGCTGCATCTGGAGAGGGGTCCCTTCGGCCCATTAAGACCCCTCTTGCCGGCTTCACCGGCGACACTATTGATTCCGAGGGGGTAATAACCCTCCCGGTAATCTTCGGCGACGGGCTCCATAGAGCCCAGCTCGAAGTGGGGTTCGTCGTCGTCAACATCGACTGCGCCCACAACATCATCCTAGGCCGGCCAGCCCTCGAGGACCTCGAAGCCATCATCTCCTTGAGGCACCTCTGCCTCAAGTTTCCCGCCGAGGGGGGCATTGGCTACTCCCGGGGAAATCAGAAAATTGCCCGCGCCTGCTATCTTCAAGTCACTAAGAAGGTAAGCAAGACGGAATTCCGTGTTGACACCATCACCGGAACCATCGACCAAGAGGAAAGAAGGCCGAGGGCTGAACCGGCCGAGGACGTAGAAGGCTTTGCGCTCGATCCGGCCCAGCCGGAGAGAGTCGTGAAGATTGGAGCCCAGCTCCCTGAAGATTTGAAGACCGGTATCACCGACGCCCTCCGCGCCTACTCCACTGTCTTTGCATGGGGGCCGGAGGACATGCCGGGAATCAGCCGAAGGGTCATCACCCACCGCCTCTCGGTGGACCCCTCGACAAAAGCAGTGCAACAACGAAGAAGGCCCCTCTCCACCGAGAGGAGGGAGTTTGTGAAGAAGGAGGTCGCCATGCTCCTCTCTATTAAACACATCAAGGAGGTGAAATATCCCTCATGGCTGGCGAATGTAGTCCTCGTGTGCCCTATGGATCCATTCCCTCTACCAAATATTGATCAACTAGTGGATGAGACCGCAGGGTGTGAGATCATGTCCTTCCTCGATGCCTTCCGAGGGTATCATCAAATTTTCATGCACGAGGAAGACGCCGAAAAAACTGCCTTCATGACTCCCGAGGGCATCTTCTGCTACCTAGTAATGGCCTTCGGCCTAAAGAACTCAGGGGCCACTTACACCTGGATGGTGGCCCGGGTCTTTCAAGCCGTCCTAGGGCGCACCATGGAGGCCTATGTTGACGACATGATCGTCAAGAGCAAACAATCTTCCAGCCATGCTGACGACCTCCGGGAAATCTTCGCCATCATGCAAAAGTTCAGCCTTCGGCTGAACCCGAAGAAGTGCACCTTCGGCGTCCAAGGGGGCAAGTTCTTGGGCTACATGGTGAGCCGAAGGGGTATTGAGGCCAATCCCGAGAAGATCCAGGCAATCATCAACATGGAGCCCCCACGCAATGTGAAGGAAGTCCAACGGTTGACGGGCCGCCTGGCAGCCCTCAACCGCTTTCTATCTAAATCGGCAAAGAAATCTCTACCCTTCTTCTAGATCATGAGGAAGACGGCTGACTTTCTATGGACTCCGGAATGCCAGGGGGCTTTCGACGAGCTCAAACGATATCTATCTTCACCTCCTGTGCTCTCAAAACCAAAGGTAGGGGAGACCCTCTATCTCTACCTTAGGGTCAGCCCGGCGGCCATCAGCTCTGTGCTCATCCGGGAGGAAGACGGCATCCAACATGCCATCTTTTACGTTAGCAAGACCCTAAGGGAGGCCGAGCTTAGGTACTCTCCTGTGGAAAAAATGGTGTTAGCCATCGTTTGGACCGTAAAGAAGTTGGGCCACTACTTTCAGGCTCACCCGGTTCAGGTCCTCACTCATCAACCCCTCGGCGCTCTCATGAGGAGCCCCACCAGCTCCTCCCGCATGGTGAAGTGGGCCATCTTCTTGAGCCAGTACAACATTGACATCCGTCCAAGGCCTGCCATCAAGGGCCAAGCCCTGGCGGACTTTGTGACGGAGTGTACCGCAAGGGCAGCCACGGACGGGGAGCCCTCGGCCACCTCGGACGATTGGTGGACCCTCTACACCGATGGCTCCTCCGCGACCAAAGCATGCGGGGGAGGGGTAGTCCTCATTACTCCCGAGGGCTTCAGAGCCTACTATGCGATCCGCTTCTCCTTCAAAGTCTCCAACAACGAGGCCGAATATGAGGCCCTCCTATGTGGCCTTCGGCTGGCTGCCAACATGAGGGCTCTGCAGATCCACATCAAATGCGACTCCAAGTTGGTCATTGGCCAAATCTCCGAGGAATATGAGGCCAAGGAGGGAAGAATGAAACAATACAAGGAAGCGGCCAAGGAGTTGCTCAAGGTATTTGAGGCACACTCTCTCACTCAAATACCGAGGGCTCAGAACTCCAAGGCCGACATATTATCTAAGCTCTCGGCCGACTCCCCCGAGCACATCTCCAAAATTGCCAAAATTGAGGAACTCAGCCTCTCAAGTATCCATGCGAGCCCCGTTATGAACATACAACAACACCCAGAGGATTGGATCTCAGATATCACCGCCTTCATGTCCACAGGGCAGCTACCCGAGAATGAGACCCGCGCTAAACTGGCGAAGCTGAGGGCTCCTAGCTACACCATCGAAGACGGAAGGCTCTACAAACGATCTTACAATGGCACGCTACTTCGATGCCTTCATCAAGATGAGGCCGAGGTCGCAATGGAGGAAGTGCACAGTGGCACTTGCTCAGCTCATCAGGGACCCTTCTCCATGTCCCGAAGGCTCATTCTCCAGGGCTACTTCTGGCCAACCATGGCCAGAGATTGTGCTGACCTTGCCCGGAGGTGCACCGCATGTCAACATTTCCAGAAAGCCCCCGGCAGGCCAGCAGTCAACTATGCCCCCATCAGCACATCTGTCCCTTTTTCTCGATGGGGGATAGACCTTGTGGGCCCTCTGCTGAGGGGTACATCCAACAATAGGTACATTATTGTGGCCATCGACTACTTTACAAAGTGGGTGGAGGCTGAGCCCCTCGCCAGTATCACAGAGGCGAAGTGCCGTCATTTCGTCCTCAAGAACATCCTCACAAGGTTTGGCGTCCCCCAGCAGATCATCTCCGACAATGGGACACAATTTGAGGCAGCCCCCTTCTGTGCCCTTCTGGAGGCATGGGGCATCAAACACACCTTCTCCTCCGTTGCCTACCCTCAAGGCAACGGTCAAGTAGAGAATGCCAACCGGACCTTGCTCGAGGGCCTCAAAAAGAAGCTGGAGGCCGAGGGCGGTGGCTGGGTGGAAGAACTCCACAACGTCCTTTGGGCCTACCGCACCACCCCTCGGCGCGCAACAGGTGAAACACCCTTCTCCCTCTGCTACGGTTTTGAAGCCAAAGCTCCAACGGAAGTCACCCTTCCCACCCGAAGGGTGATCCAATATGACCCCGAAATCAACGATAGCAACATGGCCCTCGACCTCCACCTCATTTCAGAACGCCGGGAGCAGGCCTTCATCCGGGCAGAAAATTACCGAAGGCAAGTCAAAAGCTACATCAACGCCAAAGTTCGCACCAGAGAATTCCAAGTGGGGGACTATGTCCTCCGGAGGAGGGAAGCTAGCCAACCAACCGAGGGAGGAAAAATGGCACCAAAATTCGAAGGCCCCTACATCATAGCAGCCATCATCAAACCCGGGACTTACAAACTCAAACGCCCCAACGGGAGAGAGGTCCCTAGGCACTGGAATGTACACCATTTAGTTAAATTTTACCAATAATGTAAGAGCGGCCAAGCCCTCATAACTAGTGAATGTACTATCTTATGGCCCAAAGCCTCCAATTTCGAAGAATGAAGATACATTCAAGACATCAAGCCCTCATACCGACTACAGGCCCCAGGCCTCACCACGAGAAGAATCCCCTCCGGCACCAAGTGTCGAGGGCGGACACCATCAACACCTATAACAGCAGTGAAAACACCACGTGTTTTCAGTCAAGACCCCTCGGTACCAAGTACCGAGGGAGGGAACTCCTATCACCAAAAACAAGGAACGCCATGTGTTTCATTTCCCTTCGGCACCCAGTGCCGGGGGTACATCCCCACCTTCAACATCAAAAAAGAAAAAATGAGAACACCAAGTGTTCCTACAGAAGACCCTTCGGCACCCAGTGCCGACGGTACACCTCCATCATCAAACATCGAAACGAAGAAAAAACACCAAATGTTTCAAAGAAGACCCCTCGGCACCCAGTTCCAGGGATATGCTCTCCTATCAGCTTCCAAACATCTGTTGGGAAACACCAAGTGTTTCCTCCGAGGGCCCCTCCGGCACCAAACACTCCAATCAGAACACCAAGTGTTCCTACAGAAGACCCCTCGGTACCAAGTACCGGGGCTACGAATCGAAACTAACACCAAGTGTTGTTTCTAAAAGCTGTACCCCACGAGGACGCATATACCGAAGGCGCCACCATCGGTGCCGGCGGCACGTAGTGCCCCCGGCCATTTGCAACTAGTGTGCAAATGAAAACCCTTCCTTGAAACGCTTTCCGCGTCACTACCCCCAGGGTATGACAGGCATGAGAAATGCCCAGGATTCGACTTTCAAAAACGGAACGCTATCCGCGTCATCACCCCAAGGGTATGACAGGCACGAGAAATGCCCACGATTCGACTTCCAAACCGAAACGCTCCCCGCGCCACCACCCCAAGGGTGTGGCAGGCCACGGACTATGTCTTACGCCGAGGGGACGACTTTCAAAAATGAGGCACTTTCCGCGCCATCCCCCAAGGGGAGGCAGGTTACGGACCACCGTATCTTGTGCCCAGGAAACGACCCTCGATCCCCTCGGAACTCGGAAGGTTAACCCGAGGGAGGAGAGCCATTGGTGTATTCTGATGGTCTCCTAATAGGCCCAGCCTTACCAAGAAACCAAATTTCTTGATGCCTTCCCTTCACCACCAACTAAAAAAAAACAAAAACAAAAACAAAAAAAAGGGGTGAAGGGGAGTAGACTCAGCGAGAAATCAAAGAGTACACTCCAACAGATCACAATATGCCGAGGGCTCCCCACAGGAACACCTCCGGTAACTGAAGGCTCCTATTTCCCGAAGGATACTACTCGAACAAATAGCATCAAGAAACGGCTAAGTCCACTGCTTGGTCACCTCCGGTCACACAAACACCGAAGGCTTCAACAATAAAAAGGGACTGGACTATCCAAAGTACACTAAAACGGTACCTTCAAACAAATACGGAAGGCATCTGTTACGCACTAGTACCGAGGGCCCTTACCCCATGACAAGGGTCAAATTCTACAACTTTTAAAGTGTATGCCGAGGGCACACACTCCTCATTGGCTTTCTTCACAACAACAGGATTCAACATCAATTTATGCTTAGAAAATATTCTAAGTCCTGAATGAGCAGCCCCCGGGCATCTCGCAAAGTAATGTAGAGTCAGAGGGCACCTATCACCCGAAGGCTACACAAGGAAGCAGCACTTGAAAAAATTCTAAGTTCTAAAGATTGGGCCCCCGGCCCAATCAATATTACAGCCAAGGGAATATGGTAACCGAAGGCCATGCAATACAACAACACTTAAAAAAAATATATTTTGTCCTAAATGAGCAGCCCCTGGGCATCTCACAAAGTGATGTGGAGTCAGAGGGTACCTATCTCCCGAAGGCTCCCAAGGGAAAATCTACACTTAGAATATTTTCTAAGTCCTACGTGTTTTTCCCCCGGTCAACTACTCATACATCAAGAAGGGATGCCATCTCCCGAAGGCTCCCAAGGGAAAATCTACACTTAGAATATTTTCTAAGTCCTACATGTTTTTCCCCCGGTCGACTACTCATACATCAAGAAGGGATGCCATCTCCCGAAGGCTCCCAAGGGAAGAACTGCACTTAGAAATCTTTCTAAGTCCTACATATTTCACCCTCAACTTATAAAGGGACCCAATAGCCGAAGGCCACCTATCAATCGAAGGCTACAGTACACAAGGAATCAACACTGAAGAAGAAATTCTAAGTCCTAAAGAATTGGCCCCCGGCCTAATCAATATTTCAGTTGGGGCTCCACAGTAGCCGAAGGCTACGTGACATACTACACTTGCAAAGATTTTCTAAGTCCTGTACATTGGGCCCTCGGTCCAACATTCACACATCAGGAAGGGATGCCATATCCCGAAGGCTCTCAAGGGAAAATCTACACTTAGAAATTTTTCTAAGTCCTAGGAATTGGGTTACTACAAACACCCGAAGGCCCTAAGGTGTGCTACACTTAGAAAAATTTTCTAAGTCCTAATTCCTACTGAACCCTCGGTTGCATATCCAGCAGAGGGTGCCCAACTACCGAAGGCTTCCAGGGGCAAGCTACAATCAGAAAATATTCTAAGTCCTAAAACATACATTCAAAGGAGCAAGGCATACATCCAAAGCAAGACGAAGGCATGTATTCGACAATGAACAAATCAAAAGGAATCATATTGTATATCAAAGGCCCGAGGGCATATGTACTCATCCATTCAAAAAAAAAGGGAAGTTTGATTGTGCTTTACAAAGGGGGCCGAGGCCAACAATTACAACACAAAAGGGGGGAATACAATTCAAGAAGGGGGGACTGTAGATATTGCCTCGCTCTCGGCTTCATCCTCTTCGCCCCCAAGGCCGCACTCCCGGAGGGTCTCCGAGTCTTCAAGAACTGGTCTCTCTTCCCTTTCGGGGAGCGGGATCCTGACATCTGGCTGGCGGGGTGGAAGGCCATAAGCCTCGGGACGGAACTCCTCCGGTGCCACCTGAAAGTGCTTCGCAAGCTTCCGGTAGATGAGGCGTTGGGTGAAGAACTCCCCGCCTTGGTAGTACGAGTCGCCCCTCTCAGCAAGCCACATCTTTCCGGGGCCTCCGACCCACTCTTCTACTGAAGCCCCCACCACCGAAGCGAGCCACTCCCTCCGGTCTTCGGCCTTCCACCCCTCGGCTGTGAAGCTGGTCACCGCATCCTCTCGGGCCTTGGAGACGGCCTCTTCTTGAGCCGCGCGGGCTTCATCAGCAGCAATGCGGGCGGCCTCCCCGGCCCTGGCCAGTCCCTCATTAACCCCTTCGGCCCTGGCAGCCTGCACCCTCTGCTCTATGCCGTCGGTGGCCAGACGAAGAGAGTCCTCGGCTTCAGCAAGCTTCTTCCTGAGGAGGGCGGCCTCCCCCTCGGCTACTCCCTTGGCCTCCCTCATTTGATCCACCCTCCGGAGGTGCTCGCAGAGGCCCATAAAGCTCTGCAATTCACGAAGGCAAGAATAAGGCACAACGAACATAGTACAGAAGGAAAGAACAACAATCAACAAAGAAGGGGGGGTGACTTACGGAGGCAGCATTCAGGAGGACCTTCGCCTCGAGGGATCCCTCGTCCAACCGGGCAAGAGCTAGTCGGTCGGCCGACGGCAGCATTTGGCTCATCAGAGCCGAAGGGTTCAGACTGCCCTCCAACACGGAGGCTCCCTTCGGTACTAACGCCTCCAACCTCTCCCGCCCGAAGAACTCCTGATTGATTTGTTCCTGGGGGGTGGAGGCAGAGGCGTGCCCTTCGTCAACGATCACCACCACACCGGTGATCGGCTGTTTGGTAGGGGCGGTAGTCTTCGGCTTCTTGGCCGGGGGCTCGGTCCCCTTGCCGGCGTTCTTCTTTTTTACGGGCCCGGCACCCTTGGACCCTCCGGCGCCAGCGGTGGCGACAGCAGTTTGAGAGGGCCCCTCCCTGGCAGAAGCACCCCCCCGGGGCCTTCTTCTTCCCTTTCGCATTCTTCAGAGCGAAGAGGGAACCGACGTCCATATTGTTACCTGCAAGCAACAAAAAAACACAAGGGGGTTAGATCGAAGGCTACCAGTCACTACGTCATAAAAAAATGGGGAATAAGAGAGAACTATCAACGCATCAGTGAACCATTCGGTGATCACCTCCAGCTCCTTCGAAGACTCGATCGAGGGGAGGGTATCTTTCATCCGAAGAGCCCCTCGGCCTGAACTGCCGGAAGCCCAAGCTGAGCAGTTCCTCCGGAAGGGTGACGTCTCTGATCTTGACGTGCTTGTCAGACCCCTCCGGCTTCCTGGCAAGCACTTTGCCATTCTTCTCCAGAGCTGCGCTCCCCACCCTTGGATGGCGCCGGAAGCTATTGCGGAGTTGGGCCGGGAAGGGGTTCTCTTCGAGGCGAATGTAGCAGAACCTCTCCTTCCACCCCTTGTGGGACGAGGGCACATCATCAAAAAGCCGGAACTCCGGTACCTCCTGAAGGTTGGCAAAGCCCTCAGCGTTTGAATGTCCCCCCCGGCAGAGGTTGAAGGACATGAAGAATTGATCAAGTGTGGGCTCGACCCCCCGGCTCTGACACAAGGAGAGGAAGCCGACCACATAGGAGTGGCTGTTGGGCGTTAGCTGGCAGGGGGCCAACCCCACAAACCTCAGATACTCCAAGAGAAAAGGATGGAGCGGGAACCGAAGCCCCATCTCCACCGAGAGGGTGTGAGCAGCAAAGCACCCCTCGGGCGCATATCGCACCAAATCATCCGCCCTGGGCTCCACCACGTGCGCCGAAGGGCCAACCAACATCTGGGTGGACTGGTATTCTGCCGGGGACGCCTTCGTCTTCAGCTCTAGAGCGGCAGTATTCAAGAACGAATGGCCCTCGGGTATGCCCACCGGCCGCCCGGCATCCACTGCCGCTTGCTTCTTCCTCGGGGCCGCCTTCATCTTGTTTTTCTTCCCGGGAGCCACACTTATGGGCGTCGGGTCCAATGGCCGGGAGGAGCTGGCTTCCCCGGCACCCCGGGGGGGGGAGGAATGGCAACCGTCACCTTCAGCCTCTCCCTCTCCTCTTCTTGCTCGGCGGTCTGCACGGCGAGGGCAAGCTCTTCGTCCTCGTTTTCTTGTTCGAAGCCCTCGGCTTCGACTTCGGCCTGGAGGTCCTTCTCCACTTCCATGGCCACTGCG
Organism: Cuscuta europaea; assembly: GCA_945859875.1. NCBI lineage: Eukaryota > Viridiplantae > Streptophyta > Magnoliopsida > Solanales > Convolvulaceae > Cuscuta > Cuscuta europaea. Next base: position 1,925,562 of record CAMAPE010000014.1, read on the forward strand.
GCATCACCACCCGCCGAAGACTCCACGCTCGACGACTCCACATCTGAGCATGTCTCCATCTCTACCGAAGGCTCCCCCGAGATATCCTGGGAGTCGCTCTGGGACGACATTCTGACTCTAGTTCGAAGGTTTGTAGACGCTAGTGTTTTCTAAATGTTCTATCTCCTAGCCTAAGGGCACAATACAGGTAGCTAAGAGGTGAAGGGCAAGTGGAGAACTGACCTTAAGAACAAAGGATTCAACCGAGGGTTGCTGTTTCTCTCTCTAGAAAAATTGGCAGAGCTTCGCTAACAAGGTTTTCGCACATGGAGGAATGCCTGGCCTTGGGGTATTTATAGGCGATGGAATCCGGGCTTGGGCCTGGATTCCGGGCCTCCGGATGGACCGCCATCATTACACACCGCGTCTTCGCCCAACCAGTGATGCCGCCCACGGACAGCCAGCCATCACGCGCCACGTGTCCCCCCCCCAACGGCTATATCCTGACGTTACATATTCCAACGGTTATATTTCCAACGACTATATTTCCAACGGCTATATTCTGGAAGCCCCCGGGTTTTCTACTCCACTCCGCTACATCAAGGAGAGCCTCCGGGTACACTTACCCAGAGACGCCCCCGGGTTGTGCCCCACACAGCACATAGCAGATGCCTTCGGGATCACTCCTTCAGAACCCAGGGTTTCATTTCAGGGCACCCCTCGGGGATTCCCCCTCAGTACTGCAAAACCGGGTAGCCCCCGGGGAGTTGCCTCATTGACGGATAACCCATGGCACACAGGTAATGGGAGCCCTCAGGTATCTTCATCACCAACTAATCAACAAACAGTGGACCCCCCGGTAACAACTCCACTGCTGCCCTCATCCGGCAGGCCCTCGATCCCCGGATTGGGGGGCTCCCCTTCGGCGCCCCCAGGACATCAACAGCAAGCCTTCGGCTAATCAACACATGAGCCCTCAGAAAAGGAAGAGCCTTCGGCATTACCGTTATTCTCCATTGTTGACCAAGGTTTCACATTTTCGATTCATCATTGGGGGAATTCGGTGCACTCTTTTTCCCTCATTAGGATTTTTTCCCCCAGGGTTTTTCCTAATGAGGTTTTTAACGAGGCATCCCCCCAAAATGAAATGAAAAGAGTCAACCTTCGGCCCACAACAGCAACGCAACTACTCTACTCCTTTTCACCACTTTACAAGTGCCTCAAGGAGTGGGGGACTGGAGGACCCCCTCGGGAAAATCATTAAATTACAAAATTAGTGAAATTCCAACAAACGACAAAGCAAGCCCTCAAGTCCCGACATGTGGGTAACTGAGGGACTGCCTTCGTCAGGGACATAAAAGCAACAACTCCTCACTAACTTCAGAGATCACGACAGGACAACATCAAAGGGCAAGCACAAATTACTCCTTTTCCCTCAAATACCTTTCGGCAAAAGGAGTGAGGGACTCCTGATGGAGTATATGGCCCGGGAACACCCGGCCCACAGACTCCTACTACACCAATGAAGGCCCAACAGGCCCAGGAGGCCCAACAGGCCCAAATCACGGCGCCCAGAGTACCAAGCAGCCCACAATACGCACCAGGGGTGCCTTCGGCCCCCTGGCCGAAGGCTCCAAACTATCACAGCATGGATATTTCGAACAAACAGAGGAATTGGGAGAAAACGGCGAAAACAGTAGCCCTCGGCACTGTGAGCCCTCGGCACTTAGGGCCCCTCAGCACTAAGAGCCCTCGGCTAGTCCTCTGCAGCCGAGGGCACCTCTCCCGACATGATATCCGCCTCACATGCGTGCAGATCACCGTACCCTGCACAGACGTCCCATCCAACAGCCGCATTAAATGCGGCCACATGCGGCTGCCAACGCCAACCAGTTGAGGTGACCCCTCGGCCAATAGGCGCTTGACACGTGTCCCTGTCCGGCATTTATTGCTACTATAAATAGCACCCCATTTCCCCATTTGTAAGCACGCTGAAAACGCTCCACATTTATAATACACTCTCTCTCTCCACATTTACTTGCTCTGACTTCTCTCTAAGTTATTCCCCGCAATAACCCTTCGGATACATACCCCCGGGTAGACTATCCATCACCACCTTCTTGCACGTTTCACCCCGGGGAGAGATGTGAGACATAGGTCCGTGAAAAAGATTCTCGGTTCGCTATCCTTTGCCTCTTTATGCAACACCATACCGATCCTAGCCACCGAGTAAATGCTCTTTATTTGATGATGCTTTTTCACAAAGACTTCTTGAACACCGTCTTCATTAGTAACAAACTTGTTAACAATGTCGTCCGGCTCCATTTCGTGTACACTTGAGATAGCACGGCCCTACCATTCGTAGTCACCTTCCTTGAATACTTTTTTGGTCTTGGGTTTGTCACTAGGCAAAGCAAGGGAAACCGGCAGCTTGAAGAAATCAATAGCTTTGCCTTTGTTAACCCCCACTTGACTCGTATTTGCCTTGACCACAACCAGTGTAGTGCCTTTAGCCGTGTCACCTCCCTTGGTAACTTCCTTCCGTGGGTTAAGAATATTACACGTGAAGGCATGATGGCCAAATTTTTTGCAATGGTAGCAAAAATTTGGATAGGTTTCATATATCACTCTTTGTGTGTGTTCTTTCCCGGATGGAAGAATAATTGGAAATTGGAGGATCGGCTGTTTTGATGCATCAATTTCAATGAGAACCCAAGCAAAAGAAGTATAAGTTTGCTCTTGGGTTATTTTATCCGTTGTGATCGGAACCCCCACCATTGAAGCAATACGCCCAATCTCATTTGCTTGCCACAACCGCATCGGTAACCTAGGGAATTTAACCCATGTTGGTACTTTTAAAAATTCATCACTGTCTACGGAAAAATCCTCCGATAGCTCTTTAAGGAACATAGTTTTTCCATACAAGACATAGGGCCCTTCGGAAAGCACTTTCGTTCGGTCAACCTCGCATGGAAACTTGAAAATCACCCAACCCTTGCTATGAGTCTTAACCTGTACTTCCACTTCCCAAGCTTTGGTCATAGCGATTATAGCTTTCATCCCCGGAAACCTTCCCGAGAAATGGCCTACCAAGCAATAACCCCACACCTCAATGAGTGACGGTACCTTGAGATGTGAGAAATCTAATTTTTCTCCGGTAGGAGGGAAGTATTCAAGCTTTAATCCATATGAGGGGGCTCGGTTATCATGGAACAATTTAGACCATTGTTTATCACCACCCTCCTCCTTTTCAATTGGTTTCTTTGGCATGGTGTCTTGTGATCCGAGTGTGATAGAGTCATCCTCTTCTTCTATAGTCACTTGATTCTCATCCGAAACCTCAATGGAACTTGTTTTAGCATTGGTAATAGAAATCTCCTTTGTTGCCCCAACATTTGTTGAGGAGGAAATCCCCAAGAGTGCCTCTGCAAAAGAACCACCTCCCCCCGTTGTATGGGGGGCAAGAGATGGCTCCTTATTTGAAGCATCATCACCCTTAGCAATAGAAATAGCCAAGGAAGCCTCGGCCACAGTAGTATCCTCAGGAGATGGAGTCTCAATCTCAGCGTTCGGGTCCAAAGAATCACCCACAATGGAGTTGGAAGAGCCTTGTTGATCCGGTGTTGGTAAAACCTCCACCATGTCCACGCTTTCACCTCTCTTCGCTTTCTTTTTTAGCTCAGCCGCTAATTTCTTAGCTTGTATGTACTTGGCCTTCTCTTCAAACTTAGCATCTTTTGGTGGGGGGGGGGGGGGGGTACGGGTTTGCTTATTCTTCTTTGTCATCACAAAGAGAGAACCTGTAAACAGTACATTTCCAAACCAAAAAAGCTCCAGAAATTCTTACTCAACTCCGGTGAAACAGGTATCCAGATGCTCGCCTTGAAGTTACGAACCTCGGACTGTGCTCAGAAACCAATTTGAACGAAAGGATTTTGAGAAATCTTTGGTCAAAGCTTCGTCGGTGAACAGTGCAAACCCCAACGGATCTTTACTATCTGCGGTACGGCGGCGTCAAGGTGGTCGGAAACCAGGCGTGGGAGGTACGCCAGAGTCCGGCGACCCCCAACCAACCTTCGTCTTCCCCACACAACTCCCATAAATTAGATCCAAGCTGGGTTTCTATTTCGGGAATGAACAGTAACCTGTGAACTCGGTTTTCCAAAAGGCTTCGTTCCTTGTCTAAAAATCAGAATCTCACCAATCTAAACTGTAGATATGGAAGATAGATGATTTCCGAGCTGGAGGAAGCAAAGATCTTGAGGGTTATACGGAAGAAAATCGTTTAGAAAGAGCTGGAGCCTTTGACGCAAAGAAGCTAAGAGGTTCCGACCCAGGGGGTGCGAAAAATCCTAGAGAGAAGCAGGAGCGTTCTCAACTAAGCGGTACTGAGAGCTCTTTCGAGATTCTCACTTTTCCGCGCACTTTGTCCTCACTCGTGCGCGCCCTGAGAAACTTCCCAGGAGAGTCACCCATCCCAAGACTACTCTCGTGCAAGCACGCTTAACTTTGAAGTTCTTGGTGATGAGCTCCCTTAAATGGAGATGCATCTTGTTGGTATGAGTAATACTATTAATCCGTTTAAATTAAATCTCAAGTATTACAGGTGACCCCCTGGGAAGTGTCTCAGGGCGCGCATGAGTGAGGACAAAGTGCACGGAAAAGGCTAGTGGCGGTTTGTGAGGATAGTACTAGAGGTCAGAAGTAACTACCTCGGGGCCTACGGGGCCGGAGTGTTACAACGCATATACCGAAGGCGCCACCTATCGGTGCCGGTAGCACGTAGTGCCACCGGTCATTTGCAACCAGTGTGCAAATGAAATCCCTTCCTTGAAACGCTTTTGCGTCACTACCCCAAGCGTATGACAGGCAAGTAATATGCCCAGGATTCGACTTTCAAAAACGGAACGCTTTCCGCGCCATTTCCCCCAGGGATTGGCAGGCATCTAATATGCCCAGGATTCGACTTCCAAACCGAAACGCTCCCCGCGCCACTACCCCAAGGGTGTGGCAGGCCACGGACTATGTCTGGTGCCGAGGGGACGACTTTCAAACCTGAGGCGCTTTCCGTGCCATCTCCCAAGGGGAGGCAGGCTGCAGACCATGTCTTGTGCCCAGGAAACGACCCTCGATCCCCTCGGAACTCGGAAGGTTAACCCGAGGGGGAGCCAATGGTGTATTCTGTTGCCTCCCGATAGGCCCAGCCTTACCAAGAAACCAAGTTTCTTGAAGCCTTCCTTTCACTAACAAAAAAGGGGGGGGGGGGGGGTTGGGGTGGTGAAGGGGAGTAGACTCGGCGAGAAATCAATGAGTACACAACTCTAACAAATTACATCAGAACGCCCTTCGGCATCACAAGGGGTTTTAAAATCATACCGAGGGCTCCCCACGGGAACACCTCCGGTGCCTGAAAGCTCCTAAATTCCCGAAGGATGCCATCCAACAAACATCACTAGGAAAGGGCTAAGTCCTCAATTTGGTCGCCTACGACATCCATCAACACCGAAGGCTCTAATCTTACAAAATGGATAGAATTCGTTAAGTCCACCCAACAACATTTCAAGGAACGCAGAAGGCACCTACTCCCCATCGGCACCTGCTATGACATCAATGTTCTACGAAATTTCCTAAGTCCACCCTTTGAAAACATGACAACGGCCGAAGGCTCTTATGATCAACAAAGATCAAAGGCAACTACTACTACTACTCACTGAGGGCCTGTCTCACAGGCCGGGGGAGATGCCACCTAAAAATCTGCAAACATCTTGGCTCCACATACTGAAGGCCAGATGATATTCAAACACTTAGAAAGATTTCTAAGTCCTAAAGTGTTGGGCCCTCTATCATTCAACCGAAGGCGCACTACGACAAGGCTCTCACAATCATTCGAAGGCTCTTATCTCGCACATCTGGAGGGATCCACTAACCGAGGGTCCAACGTCTAAGTTACGCTTAGAAAATTTTCTAAGTCCTAAACGCTTTGCCTCCGGTCATCTCATGAAGGCTACACAGAATCAGAGGGAAGGAATTAGCCCAGGGCCAAGTGATGAACAACACTTAGAAAAAATTTCTAAGTCCTGAACATTTGGCCCTCGGTGAAATATTCAGATGACTAAAGGGACCTAGTAGCTGAAGGCTACGGGATGCACTATACTTAGAAAAATATCTCCTAAGTACTAAAAGTTGGCCCCTCGGCCAAATTACCGTACAAGCATACATTCATACACAAAGGAAGGAAAAAGCGAAGGCATACATTTAAAGGGGAAGGCAGATTCAAATGTCAAAAGCCCGAAGGCAACACCAATTCATACATTCACAAAGAGTAGGTTGTTACATAGCGGCCGAAGGAATATATGTGTTCATTACAAAGTGATGTTCAAAAAACGACTAAGTACAAATCAAATATTGTCAACCCCGGTGGCAGCCTCTTCCACAGGCTTCGACGTCACATCATCTCCGGCCTCCTCCCCGTCACTGCACTCGCCCATCAAGATGGTGTCTTCAAGGTCAGGCCTGGCCATGCCCTTGGGTAGGGGAATCCGGGTGTCTGGCTGGAGAGGGGGGAGACCATAAGCCACCGGGTCAAAGGCCGTCGGGTCCATCCCCAGATGTCGGGCCATCCTTCGGTAGATGAGGGCCTAAGTGAAGAACTCACCCCCATCGTAGTATTCTTTGCCCTTGCGGGCCATCCACTCCCAGCTAGGGCCCTTGACCCAATCATCTACGGACGCCTTCACCACCGAGGACACCCAGTTCTTATGGCCTTCGGCTCTCCACCCGTCCTCAACGAAGCCAGCAACAGCGTCCTCCCGAGCTTTAGCCACGGCCTCTCCCCTGGCGGCTTCGGCATCTTCGGCGGCCTTTTTGGCAGCCTCAGCTGCAATCTTCTCCGCATCCGCTTTACCCTCAGCCATGGCCGCTGTCTTGGCATTTTCAAGAATTTTGCTGAAGGCGGCTTGTTCAACTCTGAGAGCTTCTTCAGCCTCCCCAAGCTGCCTTCGGGCTTCAGCCAGAGCTTCGTCAGCTTTCTGCTTCTGGAGGGAAGATTCCTCCATCCTCCGGATGAGCTCACCAAGGCCGAGGCTTGCCTGCAAAGGGAAGTAGAAAACATCGAAGGATAAGCCACCATGCATTATATGATAAAGTCTAAAATAACCATGAATGAGGAGAAAGGAAGAAAGGCACTTACAGTAACCGAGGCCTGGAGGACCTTGGAGCGGAGGGCATCATCAGCCTGCCGGGAAAGCACAGACTTATCAGTCGGAGGGGCGGCGCCCCTCAAAATCTCCTTCGGGTTCAGGGTCCCGTGCATAATGGCGGTTCCCTTAGTAATGGAGAATTTGACGTGGTCCTGGGGCCAGGTCAGACCGGTGGCTGGACCCGAAGGCTTGGGAGGAGAGGACTCATCCACAATCACGACGGGGGCCTCCTTCGACTCCGCGGCCCCCCCTCTTCTTCTTCTTCTTCTCCTCCGGATGTGCCGGGCCTTTCCCGGCTCTTTTTCTCTTGAGCTCCACCCCCGGGGAGCCCCCTGCATCAGAACCAGCGTCCTCGCCGGTCGCAACTTTGGTCACCTGCCCTACATCTTGGCCCCCCTCTGCAGTTCCCGCCTTCGGGAATATTTCATCCACTACCCTTTGTTGCGCCGGGCCTCCTCCTTCTTTCCCTCCTTGGCCAGTTGCCTTTTCAGCTTGGCAAGTTACCTGGCATCCATATCTGGTCCTGAAAAATAAAGAAGGCATACAAATATTAGCTTACGACTACAATAAAAACAAATTAAAAAAATTCTAAGTATAAGAACTAAAGCCCTCGGCAAGGTAACAACCTTCAGCACTCTCATACACACGGTCAATTTCGGGGTAGCTTTCGGCCTTCTCCCCCATCAAACGATACCGACGGAAGCCAATTTTGAACAGCTCATCCGAAAGAATAGCATCCTTGATTTTTACATGTTTGTCGGATCCCTCCGGCTTCTTGGATAGCTTCCGACCATTCATTTCTAGAATGGCACCCTCCGCCTTTGGATGCCGCCGGAAACTGTCACGAAGGGGAGCAGGAAAAGGGTTCTCCGCAAGGCGAACATAGCAAAACTTGTCCTTCAATCCCTTATGGGACGAAGGCACCTCATCGATGAGTCTGAACCCCAGAAGCTGTTGCAAGTTCCCGAAACCTCCGACATTTGAATGCCCCCCGGCATAAGTTGAATGACAGGAAGAACTGCTCCAATGTTGGAGAGACCCCCCGGCTCCGGCACAAGGACAGGAAGCCCACTATGTAAGAGTGACTATTCGGCGTCAGTTGACAAGGAGCAAGTCTTACGAACCGCAAATACTCCAACAAAAAAGGGTGAACGGGAAATCGAAGCCCCAACTCCACCGAAAGTAGATGGACAGTAAAGCACCCTTCGGGCGCCCTCAACAACACATCATTCGGCCTCGGTTCTACCACTTGCGCCGAAGGACCCACGAGGAATTGCGTAGCCCGGTACTCCGCTGCCGTCGCCCTCGTCTTTACCTCTAAGGCCGCAGTATTGAGGAAAGAGTACCCTTAGGGAATCCCAACCGGTTGACCCGCATCAACGGTAGCTTGCTTCTTCTTCGGGGCCGCCCTCGCCTTCTTCTTCCTAGCCGGAGCCACGCTGAGTGGTATCGCGTCAAGGGGCCGAGAGCTCCCGGATACTGCATCACCCCGAGGGGATGGAACGGAAACGGTGACCCTCATTCTCTCCTTCTGGGCCTCGTCCTCAGCCACTTGGAATGCGAGAGCTAACTCTTCGTCTTCGCATTCTTGTTCAAAGACTTCGGCCTCCATTTCCAGATGGAGGCTCTTCTGCATCTCCTCGGCTACGGTCAAGTCACGATTGCCCAAGGAGCTTTGGCTGGAAGACCCCACCTCCGATATGCTCTCGACAGCTACCGAGGGCTCCCTAGAGATGTCTTGCGAATCACTCGCCGACGATATTTTTCACAACGAGGGGTCGAAGGGCTCAAATGCAGAAGGGTTCCTAGACGGACTCTAAACACTGAATCTAAGGCCTCGGATACTAAACTAACCAAAATATGGAGAACAGATGGAGAACTGACCTCTGGGAGCTTGATTTGATCGAAGGACTCTTTCTCTCTCTAGAAAAAATCCGGCAGAGCTTCGCTACACTGAAATCGCACAAGGGGAAGTGACCTTGGCCTTGGGGTATTTATAGGCGCCCAGATCCGGGCTTGGGCCTGAAAACCGGGCCTCCGGTTACAAAGTCATCATTACTACCGTCGTTTCGCCCAATCGGTAACGCCCGCCCGCAGATAACCAGTGGATACGCGCCACGTGGAAGCCCCCCCCCCCCAACGGCTATATTTCCGACGTTACATATTCCAACGACTCTATTACAACGGCTATATTCTGGGAACCCGGCCTTTCTCCTACACTCCGCTTTATCAAGCGGAGCTCCCGGGCACACTTACCCAGAGGTGCTCTCGCCCTGTGCCCCTCATACTACGTCACAAATGCCTTCAGGCTCACCCCTTCAGAAGCCCACGGCTTCACAAGGGGCACACCCTGCGGGAACACATAGCCCTCAAACACATTGAGGACCACGTAACCCCGGGGAGCACACCTTCATCAACAGTTACCCCCGATTACGCAACAAGGAAACCCCCCGGGGTACCACGACCCCCACTTGTCAACAAATAAGGGACCCCTCGACAACACAAGAAATATCACCTACATTCATCGCGCCCTCATTCTCATGAATTAAGGGCTCCTCCTTCGGCATCCCCCAGGATATCAGAAGCAAGCCTTCGGCAAAGCAGCACACGCGCCCTCAGACAAGGATAGCCTTCGGCAAGAATACTGCCACTCATTTCAGACCAGGGCTTCACCTTTTCGACTCATCATTGGGGGAATTCAGTGCACTCTTTTTCCCTCATTGGAATTTTTTCCCACAGGGTTTTTCCAATGAGGTTTTTAACGAGGCATCCCCCCAAAATGAAATGAAAAGCGTCACCCCTCGGCTTCATATTACAGGCAGGCACTACTCTACTCCTTTTCACCACTTTGCAAGTGCCTCAAGGAGTGAGGGATTGGAGAACCCCTTCGGGAAAAATCTCAAAAAACAAAAAATGTCAAAAACTCCCACAACGACAAACATGATCCCTCAAGTCCCGGAATGTGGGTAACTGAGGGACTGCCCTCGGCTGAAACATGCACACAACGAACTACTCACAAACTTTGCAAACAACAACGGAACAACGGCAGAGGATAGACACAATTACTCCGTTTTCCCTCAAGTACCTTTCGGCAAAAGGAGTGAGGGACTCGTGATGGAGTATATGGCCCAGGGACCCCCGGCCCATAGACTCCTACTACTCTAATCAAGGCCCAATAGGCCCAGGAAGCACAACAGGCCCAAATCACAGCGCCCCGAGTACCAAGCAGCCAACAATACCCTTGGCCGAAGGCTCCTGATACTCACAGAAAGGCTATTTTCAGCATACGAAGACACTGGGAGAAGACAGTAAAAACAGAAGCCCTCGGCACCTAGGATGCCCCCGAAAGGAAGAGCCTTCGGTCTGTCATCTACGGCCGAAGGCTTCTCCTCGACAGAATCTCCCACCCACATGCGCTGGATCAACGTACCAAGTACAAACGTCACATCCAACCACCACATTTAATGCGGCCACATGCGAATGCCAGTGACACCCGGTTGATGTGACCCCTCGGCCGTTAGATGCGTGACATGTGTCCCCTTCTTGCATTTATTACTACTATAAATAGCGCCCCTTTCCCCTTTTGTAATCCAAGCTAAACTCGCTCACTACATTCTCAGCAATATACTCTCTCTCTCTCTCTCTTACTTTTGCTCTGACTTCTCTCTAGTTACTCCCCGGAGTAACCCTTCGGATACATACCCCCGGGTAGACTATCCATCATCCACAATTGTGCGAAGATGTCTTTTACATGTCTTGTTTTGTCTGTAAACATGTTCACAAACAAAAAACAATCTTCTCACATTAGTGAGTATGAGGATACTTAGGGAAAAGTGTCAAATAAGACATTCTACTATTAAAGAATCGTCACATAAGATCATATACTCAATAAAGTGTCATATAAATGCATACAATTAGATGAATCAAAATGACCCGTTGACAACCTCCTAATCCTGATTTTAGTTTACTTGTTATTTATGCATGTATTTGAGCCAATCGTGATCAAATATTTCACGTCGGCCTTATAATCCATCTCAAAAAGATAGCCAGACGTACGCTAAAATTGGAATTACGAGGTTGTCAACAGGTCGTTTTGACTCATCCGATTGCTTTTTATAAATAAATGTATTTATATAACACTTCATTGAGTACATGATCTTATGTGACGATTCCGTAATGATAGAAGATCCTATTTGACTCTTTTTTCTTTTACTTATTATATAATTCAATATAAGAAATCAAAAATCACATTTTCATAAAAAATGTTGAAAAAGTAAAGGAAGATTGGTTAACCTAAATATTTTAGTAAAATTTATCAAAACTGCGTCGTTTTGTTTGGGTTTAAAAAGCTCAACACCTATTGCAGCTGGATACACCGCTACCATTTCCTAAAACCTCCGCCGCCGTTTCTTCTGTTGCAAACTGATAGGCGCCGTTGGATTCCCTCCCCCCGCCTTAGCGATTATCCCGGCCAGTCTATGCGCCACCGTCTCTAATCGCATTTTTTTATCTCGGCGTTGAATCGTGTCCCCTGGTCCTTCACTGTCTTACTGGTTCAGCCCCGAAGATCCAGAGTTCAGATCGCATTTTGAAGTTGAGGACTTGAGGTTTCTTTTTAATCTTCCCAATTTCAAAATTTTAGGTTTATGATAAAACTTTCTGGGAAAAAAAAACAAAATGGGATAGAGTTTTGAGAAAATAAGTGTGTAAATTGCAACGTGCGTGATATATAGGATGAATAGGAAAAGAAAATTCAGACCAAATTGAGCTATTAAAACTTTGTAAACACACAATGCTGATATTCTCAGTTTGGCTGGTTGATTCGTATCTGAAATTCTGGGCTGGAGACTATCAGACTAAGCTCTAGCATTATTATTTCCTAAATTCAAACGATGCTATGATGGATAGTGGAGCTGAATTTTCTGTTCAAGCCTTTGAGATTGGACCTCAACAGTACAACCTCACTTTATAGTTTTATACTAAATCACATAGAATCCCTAAAATGCTACCATATGTAGAGTTAGTAGGAAGTTTAAGGGCCTGTTTACTTTGTTTCCAGGTTTCTATATTTGTTTCTGTTTTCCGTTCTCCAGTTTTCTGTTTGCATTCTTCAAATCTGAACATATTCCGGAAGCATTAGCACACTTGACGCACTCTAGCACATCATATTTACTTTTTGGAAAACACGGAAAAGTTACTGTTCATGGTCTTCCTCAGGCATTTTTTAACGGCGTGACCTTCTTGTGATAATGGAGCTCAAACACATAAACCACTTTGATAAAAAATGAAACACATGACCCTATCTGAAAACGGGCTCAACCGCAGGTACCTTTTCCATACTTTTCCCTACTTTTTTTACTATAAGAACTTAAGTGATGGATTGAAAATAGTAGGAAGATATATATGACCTTTTCTCTACTTATTTTACTTGCTATCCCTCTCTACACCTGAGATCCATAACCCATCACCAACTATTACTTAGTTCTAAACCAACTATACTATGAATGGATAGTTAATTAAAGGGAACCCTTAATTAAAAGAGGTAGGTGGAGAATAGGAACTCCTGTGCTACATGCACAATCCCACCAATCATTTTTCATAAAATTTCCTGCCTACAAAAGAGTCCATAAAAATCCCTGCTCTTTTGTTTTAGATAATAAGTCACACATATCGACTTCTTTTAATTTTTGGTTCTGTTTTTTTTTTCAGAAGTTCTCAAAACTCTTTTGGCGTTCATGTAAAAAGGACAGGTGCAACCTCTCATTGGTGCTAACTTAAAATGGAGAAAGGATTTATGACAACTGTAATGTGCACAAAAAACTTGGTGCGCAATTGCATCGGAATCCATGTTTTATGGTTCTGTCTACAATTCTTTTGTCATGTGGACCTTTAAAGGTCAGTGCAATTTTTGAAGGATTCAAAGCTGCGTGAAGAAATTTGCACTGTTAACAATGGCAGTCACTCGAAGAACCAGAAGAGCTTACAAAGCTATGAAAGCTATTGGAATATCCAGAGCAAGGGTGAAACCTGTACTGAAAAATCTTTTGAAAATTTATCAGAGTAACTGGAGATACATTGAAGAGGAGAATTATAGAGCCCTTGCTGATGCGGTCTTTGAGAGTGCGGAACCAAAGGTTTCTTTTGTTGTCTTTTTCTATCCACTTGTTTCCGACTTTTAGCCATAGATTTTCATTTACCCTGCTTTTATTAAGCATCGACTTTGAGAATAGTGAAGTTATAAGCTTGTTTCATGTATTCTTTTTTGATGATTTTTCAAATATATTACTTTGTTTTTTTAATTTTATCTATCTATTTATTTATTTATTTTTTATTTAATTACTCACTCGCTCGCCCGCCTACCCACCCACCCACTCACCCACTCACTCACTCACTCACTCACTCATCTATTCATTCATTCATTTACTCACCTCACCTATTTGTTTATGTGTCTAGATTGTACTTTATGCTTTTTCCTAAACGTGTGTTATGTCCTCCTTACCAGGTTGCGAGGAGCGGAGAGCCTGAGAATAGTGAAGTAATCAGATCGTTTTCTAATTTGTTTCAATTTGCGTTTTTCCAACATGTTACTTTTGTTGTTCTCCGATTGATTCCACCTTTCTTTGTTGTCCTCATAGCTCTTTTACTTTTGTAGCAAAGAGCTTTGGAAGGAGAAATCTTACCCAAGGACCTTGAGCAACCACATAAGAGACTGCGGTCACAATATCAAGGAGATCAGCCTTCTTCTTGTTACAACCCTAGCTCCACCTTGGCTGAAGCATCCCAGAAAAATGGTAAAGTGAAGGATGATGTTGTGTCTATTGATTGTTGCACCCATGAGTTGCCCGACATGACGGGTTCTCACCAGTCCAGTCATGTAGAGATGGCTGTGGGAACATCTTCTCACTCATTACAGATGCATGATAAAAACAAAGGAAAGGAACCCATTTCACCAGAATCTTTGGTGTTGCTAAATAAATCTGTTTCAACTCAGCCTGCTAGCCTTGAGAAAACCCCCTTTAATTCCCTGAAGAAGGCTGGACGAAAGTCTAGCTCTCATCCAATGCGACTTAGAAGTAAACAAAGAGAACCTCAAGATCATAAATCTGCATCCCGGAAAAAGAAGTCGAGGCTAAACCTTAAAGACACGAAGAATCAAACTTGTCCTGTTCAATCTGCTCAGCAGAATAATTTTGGTGCTCATGTTTCAATAGAGAATAAGGATGTTACATTAATTGGTGATATGCCTGACTTCAAGGTTCCCATTGCTGTTTTCCCTCTTGGTAACTATTAGGCTCAGTGTCATTTGCATATTTTCCTTTGTTGATGATGGGATGCTAAGTTTTTGGGAAAAAATCTAATATGTTAATTTCTTGCTAAGCAGAGTCATCAGATGATGACGGTGTTCGATGTGGAAATGGGCATGTAGGTTCCAATGGGACCAAGGATGAAATTATCTGTATTACATCATCATCCAGTGAAATGAAAACCAATCAGAAGCCGGTGAGGATAAATAAAAACCTTCAAGTTGCATCATCTCTTTTTGGGAAGTGAAAATATTAAATTAATTGTGACTCTGCGCTTGGAAGACTCTCCCTCCCTATAGGGAAATTAAAATCCCAAAATCTTAAAAAATTGTAACTCTACCCATGGAAGACATAGAGTTAGAGAGGTTTGTTTAATTTTTTATTGGGGGGGTGGGGTGGACAGACAAGTCCACTTCTTGCTTGAGATTTGATAAAAAAATGGTAATGGCATAATAGGTGATCATGTAACATATTAATCACTCTTTATATGATTTCAGAATCATTCTATTTAGAAACATTCTTTTTATTATTCCTTAAAAGCCTTTCCCTCCAAAGCATTCCAAAACCCTCCATCCGAACTGACCCTTACTTTCATTTGCATAGTCTAGAAGATGTACTTATCTTGGGCAGAGAAAAAGTTTCTGATCACAAACTGATGACTCAAAACTTTATGTGATGAAACTGGTGAAGGGGATAAAAACAGAAGACATGACAACATCTACTAATCTGTCGAAATCATTTTCTCTGAAAGAAGCTTTCCATTCTAGATGCAGGCCTCTTGATTCTGAAGATGAATATATTGAATCTCTTGATGCTGCTTTTGTTCTTGCCAGGTACAACAACTTTCTCCTCACAGTGATGGTGCAGACAACGAATCAAGATCTAAAGAAGATGCATCTCAGAATAACCACTGTATAGCTGCTGAAAGTGGTCAGTGTGTGAGTGAACATTTGAATTCTCCAAGTCCAGAGGCTGTTGAATCATTCCAGCTATCTCCGGATAATACCGGCACTCTAAATAAGGTCATTGACATTACCAAGAAGCAAGAAAGTATCACAATTTCATTAGTCAATGAAGTTAATAGCAAACGCCCACCATCTTTCCACTACATATCTGAAAGTACAGTATTCCGGAATGCACATATAAACATTTCTCTGGATCGTATCGGGGACGATCATAGCTGTTCGACTTGTTCTGGTGACTGTTTGTCATTGACCATACCATGTGCTTGTTCATACGAAACTGGGGGTGAGTTTGCATACACAAGAGAAGGTCTCGTGAAAGAGCAGTTTCTGAACGAGTGTATTTCTATGAACCGTGACCCAGAAAAACACTGTCAGTACTATTGCACCGAGTGCCCACATGAAAGATCTAAAAGCACTGTAGATCCTTGCAAAGGTCATCTTGTGAGGAATTTCATCAAAGAGTGCTGGAGAAAGTGTGGATGTGATATGCATTGTGGCAATCGCGTAGTACAACGAGGAATTACTCGAAAGTTACAGGCAAGCATTTGCAAACGTGTCACATTTTTTATTAACCATGGAACAATGTGAGTCCACCTGTATTGTTAATCATTGCATCATGTCGGTGAGTAAAGTGGCCTAATACATCTTAGAGAGCTGTGCTTTAATTTTTCCAATTACTTGCATCTGTTTCTATCATTTCCATCATTTGCAATGGAATAAAACAAAATGGCTCACTAAACTGGTTGCGCTTCTTTGTTATGAAGCAGCAGTCAAGCCATGCAATTTTTTACCCGATTTTCACCATAGGTCATCTGAAAACAGTCTCTCTGTGCTAAACAGGGGTAAGGCTGTGTACATCTGACCCCCTTACCACACCGTAGGTGGGAGCCTTTGTGGCATTGGGGTAATGATGATAATGATGATGATGACTTGCATCCGTTTTTACTCAATTATATATTTTCAGGTGTTTATGACTCCTGGAGGGAAAGGATGGGGCCTGCGTACTCTAGAGGACCTGCCAAAAGGTGCATTTGTTTGTGAATATGTGGGAGAAGTTCTTACAAATTCTGAACTATTTGATCGTATTTCGCGGAGCTCTGGTAAGGAGAAACACTTTTATCCTGTGCTGCTTGATGCTGATTGGGCAGCAGAAGGTGTGTTGAAGGATGAAGAAGCTCTGTGTTTGGATGCTACTTACTATGGGAATGTGGCAAGGTTTATAAACCACAGGTGAAGTTTATATACAAGGGACTGGATGTCTGGTCAGGTCATTAGATTATTCGGTGATGTGTTGCATGCATTTGTGTGGCCGTGCATATCATGTTTTAATTTACTTGCAACTCTGTTGGTGCTTTGCAGATGTTTTGATTCAAATTTGGTTGAGATACCAGTTGAGATAGAGACTCCGGATCACCATTACTACCATGTATGGATTCTTATCCTCTATGGTTCAGTTTATGTCATTTCATGAGCCATGGTTTTGGATGCTTCATACAGCTTATCCTCTTGTACACTGGTTTTTCTACTTTCATACAGCTTGCCTTTTTCACTACAAGAGAAGTTAAAGCTAGGGAAGAGCTGACATGGGTGAGTTCAAGCTGTGTAAATTTTGTATTTACTTCTTTATAGCCTTGAGTATATATGCATAGACTATTGAAGCAGCTACTTATTTGAAGTAATTGGTATAGGGAGCAAGAACGGTGGGTACTCCATACCCCCATTTGTTCATGTGAAGTGTTCAGATTTTTTTTCTGTAAAAGGGAAGCCCATTGGGTTTACAAAAGATGAAGTGCTTGTTTCAATGCCATGATATGAGTGTTGATTGAGTGTATCCTTTATCTCAACCCATTACCTGTTTCATGATACTTTCCATGGATCATACTTGTCATGGCGTCGCCTAGGCGTCCCGGTGCTAGGGAGTGCTCGCCGGGTACCCTCGCCTCGCCGGAAGAAGATTAGTCGATCTTGGCGTCGTCTAGGCGTCATCCAGGCGTGAATTTGGTGACAAGTCATCGCCTAGTTTTGCCCAGCAGACGTCCGCAGGGCCAGACCCAAAAAAGAAATTGAGAATAGATAAAGCCCAAAATAATCTTAGGTACTTCGTTTCCATCATCGTCTAACTCAAGTAGCAGAGTCGTAGAGTCGAAGCAGATGAACCCTAGAATGCCACGTAGCCGAAGTCGCCGGCTCGCCCTCCCTCAGTCCATCGTTGAAGCAGGCGACTAGAGGCCACCGATTTCCTATTTTCTTCTCGTATAGTGGATTCAGTTTTTTAATATTTTAACTAATAAAGTATTTAAGTTGTATATTTATATATATGTGTGTATCAATACATGCGTATGTATATACTTTTATATTATATAAACAATTATACACACTGCACCTGCTGAGCTGCTTATATGCTCTGTACATGATTTAATATACTATACGAGTATGTTATAAAATAATAAACTATTAAACTAATAATGAAAATTAATATATACTTCGTATATAATTACATAATATTTGAGACAGACATTTTTACTCTTACATCCCATTAATTAACCTTGTTTTCGATTATCAATTGTGGGTTTCAATTCTATGTTCTATATGTAGTACAATTTAATTAGTAATATATTATAATTTATACATAATATATAATGTGCGACTAGTCGTCTAATTGTCGCCTAGGCGGGCGCCTTATCGCCTAGGTGATATGACGGTTGGCTATACCGCCGTGACAAGTATACCATGGATGTGGAAAAACTTATGTCAGCGACAGTTTTGGGATTTCAAGAACTCCGTGATAAGGTTGCAACTGGAAGGGCATCGCTTTTTCCTCCAAGTTGGAGTTTGCACCCGTTGTTTTAAAGCATTAATTATTAGTTGCACACCAAGTTTGATAATTTGTGCTCCATTTTATTTTCCAAATTGGAATCTGCACCCTATTATTAATGGTCTTTTCTAACTTTAAGGTGCAGATATTAATGATTTCAAAAGTGTAATTCAATTTTAGATGAAAAAGCAATGTCTAAACTCTAATCCACCCCCTCCTGAATGATGAATTCAGAGTGTTGGTTAATTTTTGCCAAGTAATTGTCATTATAAATATCTTGTTGCTATGCCAATATGGTTGTGCTTGAGGGCGTGGCGATGATGGTGAAACCAGTTTCCAGAGTTGGCTTAATCCTGCCTCTAACATAGATGTATGTCATGTGTTCAGGACTATGGAATTGATTTTGGCGATCACAAGCATCCAATCAAAGCTTTTAAATGCCAGTGTGGGAGTACTCTCTGCAGAAACATCAAGCGTCTCAGTAAGTACCACGAGAAGGATAATATATTCACATTCCATTTAGTTGCCTACACATCATTACTACTGTCTACCTCAATCTTTGTTTGATCTAGCTTTATCAACGGAGTTGTTGGCCATTCTTTATTAACCTTTATGGTGTGGCATGTTTTAGGGTCCAAAAGGGCAAGGAGATGGACCAAACCATCAAGGAAATGAAAATGCATTGATGATGATTCACATTATCGCTCTTGAATATCGTGAAGATGTTGGAACCATCTACAGTTCTGTCATGCATCTTTGTTGTGGGCTATTAATGATTTGCTCTTTTTTCTTGGTGCTGATACATCGCATTTTTTTTAGTGTTGTAGCACCCCCTGTATTTTAATAATCAATTCATCCTAACCTGGGTTTTTTATGAATAGAAATGTTGTTGAGAGTTTTAGTGCCCATAGGATTTAGGGATGTTGTCCACTAATCATTTAAGAGAAAACTGAAAACAAGCTCGGGCATATAAGTATATATGATAAGACTGGTATGTAAATACGCTTACCTATATTACTATGAGTGTTATAGTGCACTGTGCACCTATATTACTATGAGTCCTTTCCGATGTCAACCATATGATTACCTTTATAATTAGACAAAAATATGGCTTACTAATCATAGTGTTTAATAGCACTTACTTGTATTCCCTCCGTTTCAACTTAATTTGCAAAAATTCTATTTTTATTGTGTCCAAATGATTTTCCACATGACAACATTTTGCGCTAAATAAAGGAATAATATTTAGAAAACAGTTTCTGCCCTCCCAAACTTATAGACATTTACTTTAGAGGCAGGGTTGGACTCGGGCCGGGTCGGGCCCGGTCGGGCCGGGTCGGGCCCGGTCGGGCCGGCGGTTCTATATAGCTGGACCCGGGACCGGCCCGGGTAGCCACCGGGTCCGGTCTGGGCCCGGGCCGGGCTGGGCCGGGCCTCGGGTTTGGTTAATTTTTTTTTTGCTTAGCTACCCATCCCTGACCCCCCCCCTCACCCCCCAAACCCCTCCTAAACATCAAGCCCAACCCGGTGGAGCCCAAACAAATGAAAAAAAACAAAAAATAAATAAATTTGGCCCAGGCCGGGCCTTGTTATGGGTGACCCGAGCCCGGACCGGAAACCCACCGGGTCGGGCCTACCCGGACCGGAAACCCACCGGGTCGGGCCTACCCGGACCGGAAACCCACCGGGTCGGGCCTACCCGGACCGGTCACTGACCGGGCCACCGGTTCGGGCCGGGCCGGAACAGTACCGGTCCCGGGCCGGTTCCGGGTCGGGCCACCCGGCCCGAGTCCAACCCTACTTTAGACAAAATTCATAAGAATAATTCCTACTTTTAGAGGATCTACAACAGTAATTCCCATCGAGAGTGTTCATAAAAATAATCTGAACCATCAATAGTGTTTACAAGAATAAGTTGAGTGAATTCAAATTAATACGCGTTTACTAATGTGGTCTTCTCGTGCAAAGTGCAAAATTTTCATTTTTTCATGTTTCTCTTGCACTTTTTCTTGTTTACGTTGCAAAATCAAAATGGCCAAAAAGTGAAACGAAAGCAAGAAAAAGTGCAAGTGAAACATTAAAAAGTGCAAACTTTGCACTTTGCACGTTAAGACCACTTTTTATTTGAACCTATTCCGGTAAGAACGGACTCCCAGGAGAGAAATGAGAATGAATCTGGACCGTTAGATTGTATTATGTGGAACTGAACTGTGCATTTGATGAAACTGAAATGTGCATTAGATGATACTACCTTCGTCCCTTAAAACTTTGCCAAAGTTGACCGGTACGGAGAATAATAAAGTAAAAACTGTGTGGTTGAGGTTTGTGCAGAGGAGAGAGAAATAACAGAAAACACAAAATAATTGATTAAAAGGGAAAGTGGCAAAGTTTTTTGGGACATCCCAAAAAGGAAAGAAGACAAAGTTTTAGGGGACGGAGGGAGTATTGAAATGTGCAGAATAAAAATCTAAACTCAGGTGTGCATTAGATGAAACTGAAATGTGCGGAATAAAAGGTACAAAAATAACATTACATCGTACTATTTATTCTATACATTTCAGTTTCACCTAGTCAACATTTCAATTTCATTTAATGCACAATTCAGCTTCACATAATGTCACTTTATCGTACTATTTGTGTTGCACATATCAATTTCACCTAATGCACATTACAATTTTATAGGGTTGGACTCGGGCCGGGTGGCCCGACCCGGAACCGACCCAGGACCGGTACTGTTCCGGCCCGGCCCGAACCCGTGGCCCGGTCAGTGACCGGTCCGGGTAGGCCCGACCCGGTGGGTTTCCGGTCCGGGCTCGGGTCACCCATAACAAGGCCCGGCCCGGCCCGGTTCGGGCCAAATTTATTTATTTTTTTTGGTTTTTTTCATTTGTTTGGGCTCCACCGGGTTGGGCTTGATGTTTAGGAGGGGTTTGGGGGGTTTGGGGGGTGGGGGTCAGGGGGGGGGGTCAGGGATGGGTAGCTAAGCAAAAAAAAATAACCAAACCCGAGACCCGGCCCCGCCTGGCCCGGCCCGGACCGGACCCGGTGGCTACCCAGGCCGGTCCCGGGTCCTGCTATATAGAACCGCCGGCCCGACCGGGCCTAGGCCCAGCCCGGCCCGAGTCCAACCATACAATTTCATGTAATGCACATCGAGTTTCACTTAAAACAAATCTAACGGTCCAGATTCATTCTTATTTCTTCCCTAAGATCATGATCTTATTTGAACCAAAACCTATATATATATGTATATATGTATATGTGTATATGTATATGTGTACATACATATGTATATATGTGTACATACATATGTATATATGTGTACATACATATGTATATATGTGTACATACATATGTATATATGTGTACATACATATGTATATATGTGTACATACATATGTGTACATACATATGTGTATATATATATATATATATATATATATATATATATATATATATATATATATATATATATATATATATATATATATATATATATATATATATATATATATATATATATATATATATATATATATATATATATATGGGAGGGTTCTAGTGAGAACCCCTCCTATATTGTCTATGAGCCCGTTTGGTAACACTATAATTGGCTGAATTGACTGATTCTGCTGAAATTTATGAAGTTCTGGCTGAAGTGACTGTATTGGCTGATTTTGCCAATTTGAAAACATTATATTTAATTTTTTTTATTAATAAATAAAATAAAAAATTATATGGAAAAATAGCTAAAATGATCCTCTACAGTAACTTCAGCCAATACAACCAGAAAAGTAACTCCAACCTTACTTTTTCAGCTTATTACACAATTTAGCCGTGAAATCAAAAGTTACATGTTTGGTGAAAAACTAAGTCAAACCGCAACCTCGTCAGCAAGGCCATCCCTGAGGATCAGGAAAACAGGGAGCGTGAGGAGGACGCCACGGCCGATCAGGTCGGAGGAGAGGACATCTTCCAGGAGGCCTTCAACCTCACGACGGACCTCCGCAACCAACTCAACGGCGGAGTCCCTGACGCCCGCCTCGGCCTGGAAAAGAAACGAGCTGGGAAAGCGGACCACGCCCCGGCCCAGCCTATGGCCGCGGCCTCTCCGTCCGTAGATCCTCAGGTCCAGGCCGCACTATCGGCTATCATCGCCAGCTTGGCTCAGAATCCCACCGTCCTCAGCGCACTCTTGCCAAGGACCGGGGAAAACGTCACTCCACCTCCTCATCCCCAACCACTGGCCGACCAGATAGGTAACAATGAGGGGGTTGTGGCCCAGGACACGGCGTCGTCCCACTCCCACCCTGCTTCCCCTCTTCGGCCCGGGCAGACCCCAGCGCGTGGAAAAGCCTCTGCCTTCAATAGGCTAGGTGACACGCGCCGTCGTCCGGTTTCGGAGAGGATGGCGGGACGGATTGGTGATCCTCGTCCTGGCTCGCCAAGGGAGAGTTTGGGGTCTGTGTCCCGGACAGCGGACCAGCCCCGCCCGGACAAGGGCAAGGGGAAGTTGCACGAGGATGACGTGCGTCACCAGATCAACGCGGCTCACAACGAGCGCCTGAGGAACCAGCCGGGTGCCGCCGCGGCCGACAGGGACCCCCGGGACGAGGTCATCGCCCAGCTGGAAAGGAGGTTGGCTCAGATGGAGGCCAAGCAGTCGGCCAACATCCCTACGGCCGGCGCCTCCAACGACCCCGGCCACAACGCGCTCATGAACAAAGTCAGCGCCCTGGAGAGGGAGCTGGCCGAAGGGCGGGGTGACCCCATCATCCAGGTCAGGACTAGGACCCCTTTCACCAACAGGGTCCTCTCGGCCCCCATCCCTGAGAAGTACAGGGGGAACGCCATCAAGTCCTACGATGGCCGATCAGACCCCCAGGAGCACTTCAGCCGTTATCAAAACAACATGCTGATGGTGAACGCGTCCGACGAATACCTCTGCCGTTGGTTCCTCTCTACTCTCGAGGGGCCAGCGTACGAGTGGTTCAACGGGCTGCCAGAGGGAAGCATTGACTCATGGAAAGATCTCGCCCAGCGCTTCCTCACTCACTTTGCCGGGAGGAAGCGCGCCAAGAAGTATTTCACCCACCTCCTCTCCGTCAAACAGCAGCACGAGGAGTCCCTCCGGTCATTCATCGACCGGTGGACGAGGGAGACCGAGGAGGTCGAGGGGGCCGATGAGCGCACCCTCCTCGCCTTGTACCAGGGAGCCCTCCGCAGCTCCCCGTACGCCAGGAGCCTCATCACTGACCCCCCGAGGTCGTACGCCAAGGCGCTCCAGCGCGGAGGCTTGTATGCTGACGCCGACGAGCTCCACAATCACAAGAGAGAGGGGGGCCATCCCCCCAAGAAGACAAATCCTTCGCCGGCCTCGGGTCCGTCCCCGGCCGGCCAGGGTGCCCAAGGCCGCCACGGCTCTGGTGGACAAAGTAAGAAAGACCGCCACTGGCGGCCGAGGCTGGAACGGCCGGGGGTAACCCTCACCCACCCGGTTGGCACCATCCTCGACTATGCCGAGAAGCACGGCCTCATCGAGCAGGCTCCTCGGCCGGCCGAGGAGATCCTTGCCATCCAGCAGGGCGGCACATACTGCCGGTTCCACAAGAACTCGTCGCACAACACTGACGATTGCATCACATTGAAGAAGGCCATCGAGCGCCTTATCCGCCAGGGGGAACTCTCCCAGTTTGTCAAAGGTGGCCTACGGAAAAACACTTGGGTAAACACCGGAAAACGTGGGGGCGAACCCTCTTCGAAGAAGCGCGAGATTGGTAGGCTCAGCGACGACGAGGACTTCGAGGAGCCTCCGCCGAAGAAGAATCACATCCACCTCATCGTAGGCGGGAACACTGGGGGAGACTCCGCCACTCAGAGGAAGAAATGGGCCCAATCCCTTTACATTGGAGAGGTGTCCCACGTTCCCCCCCCAGCCGAAGAAGCAGCGAATGGAGGCGATCACCTTCACCGACAAGGATCTGCCTCCGGGTACGGAGTCACACAGGGACGCCCTCGTCATCCGATATGAGATCGGTGACTCCATCATCCACCGCACTTACATCGATACGGGGAGCTCCGTCAACGTGATGTACCTAGACACCTTCAAGCAGCTGAAGCTGGACAGAGCTCTGCTGAAGCCGATCAAGACCCCGTTATCCGGCTTCACCGGGGACTCTATCGACGCCGAGGGCACGGTAGTCCTCCCCGTGGAAGTCGGTGACGGCCCCCACCATGCCAAAATTGACATGGAGTTCATGGTAGTCAACCTCCAGTGCGCCCACAACCTGATCTTGGGCCGGCCAGCGCTGGAGGACTTGGAGGCCATCATTTCCATGAAGCACCTATGCTTGAAGTTTCCCACCAATGACGGCATCGGCTACGCCAGAGGAAACCAGAAGATAGCCAGAGCTTGCTACCTCAAGCTGACGAGGCCGGCCGAAAGGGAAGGACAGCGGATAGACACCATCACGGCCGCCGTCGCCATGGACGAGGAGAGGCCACATGCGGAGCCGGCCGAGGAGGTCGATGAAATCCCTCTGGATACCTCCCGGCCGGAGCGGGTTCTCAGGGTCGGAAAGCAACTCCCCCAGGACCAACGAGACGCCATCCTCCTCGTCCTACGGTCATACGCCGTTGTCTTCGCGTGGGGCCCGGACGATATGCCCGGCATCAGCCGCCAGGTGATCACTCACCGGCTAACCGTCGATCCGGCCTCCACGCCCGTCAAACAGAAGCGGCGTTACTTGTCCGCTGACAGGCGGGACTTCGTCAAAGGGGAGGTCGCCATGCTCCTATCGATCAAACATATTAAAGAGGTGAAGTACCCAACATGGTTGGCCAACGTCGTCCTCGCACAGAAACCGCCGACATTCAGAATGTGTGTTGACTACACTGACCTGAACAAGGCGTGCCCCATGGACCCGTTCCCTCTCCCCAACATTGATCAGTTGGTGGACGAGACGGCAGGGTGCGAGTTGATGTCGTTCCTCGACGCTTTCAGAGGGTACCACCAGATCTCCATGCACGAAGATGACGCCGAGAAGACGGCATTCATGACCCCAGAGGGAATATTTTGCTACCTCGTCATGGCCTTCGGACTCAAAAACTCCGGCGCCACCTATACTAGGATGGTGGCCAAAATCTTCAGAGCGGTCCTTGGCCGGACGATGGAGGCGTACGTCGACGACATGATCGTCAAGAGCAGGCAGGCCACCTCCCACGCCGACGACCTCCGGGAAATCTTTGAAATCATGAAGGAATTCAGGCTCCACCTTAACCCCAAGAAGTGTGCCTTCGGCGTCCAAGGCGGCAAGTTCCTTGGCTACATGGTCAGCCGGAGAGGCATCGAGATAAACCCGGAGAAGACGCAGGCCATCATCAACATGGAGCCGCCCCGCAACGTCAAGGAGGTACAGCGATTGACGGGGCGCCTGGCGGCCTTAAACCGTTTCCTCTCCAGGTCAGCTGAGAGGGCACTCCCTTTCTTCCAGATCATGCGCAAGGCAACCAGCTTCAGGTGGACGACGGAGTGCCAGGAAGCATTCGACGAATTGAAAAGGTACCTGTCGTCCCCACCCATACTCTCCAAACCCAAAGCCGGCGAAACCCTCTTCCTGTACTTAGGGGTGAGCACGTCGGCCATCAGCTCCGTGCTCATCCGTGAGGACGAAGGGGTGCAGAAGGCCATCTTCTACATCAGCAAGACGCTTAGGGAGGCCGAGCTCAGGTACTCCCCCATTGAGAAGACGGTGCTGGCCATCGTCCACACCGTAAAGAAGCTAGGGCACTATTTCCAAGCCCACACCGTCCATGTGCTGACCCAGCAGCCTCTCGGCGCGCTCATGAGGAGCCCCACTAGCTCCTCGAGGATGGTGAAATGGGCGATCTTCCTCAGCCAGTTTCAGATTGAGATCAAGCCAAGGCCATCTATCAAAGGGCAAGCCTTGGCCGACTTCGTCATCGAATGCACAGCAAGGGAGACGGCCGTCGCCAACCCCGGGCCAGAGCCAGACGACACGTGGACCCTGTTCACTGACGGCTCGTCGGCCGCGAAATCATGCGGCGGCGGCGTCGTCCTCATATCCCCTGAAGGATTCAGAGCCTACTATGCCATCCGCTTCAACTTCAGGGTATCCAACAACGAAGCCGAGTATGAGGCTCTCCTCAGCGGTCTCAGACTCGCCGCCGGCCTCAAAGCCAAGCACCTCAGAATCAAGTGCGATTCCAAACTGGTAGTGGGCCAGGTGGAGGGATCGTACGAAGCAAAGGAAGGCCGGATGAAGCAGTACAAACAAGCGGCGGAGGAATTGCTGAAAGCGTTTGAAACCCACGAGATCACTCAGATCCCCAGGGCCGAGAACGCCGAAGCCGACATCCTCTCCAAGCTCAGCTCGGACACCCCGGAGCACATCTCCCAGTTGGCCAAGATCGAGGAGTTGAGCATGTCCAGTATCCATGCCAGCCCCGTCTTGTGCGTCCACCAGTGACCAGAGGACTGGATCTCCGACATCACCACCTTCATCACAACGGGGGAGTTGCCCCCGGACGAGGAGAGGGCCAAACTCGCCAAACTCAGGGCCCCAAGCTACACCATAGAAGATGGCAAACTCTACAAACGGTCCTACAATGACACTCTCCTCCGATGCCTGCACCAGGACGAGGCCGATACCGCCATGGAAGAAGTTCACTGCGGCGTCTGCTCCTCGCACCAGGGTCCCTTCAGCATGTCCCGGCGTCTCGTCGTCCAGGGCTTCTTCTGGCCGACGATGGCACGGGACTGCGCTGATCTGGCCAGGAAGTGCACCACATGCCAGGTACTCCAGAAGGCCCCTGGTCGGCCAGCTGTCAACTATGCCCCTGTCAGCACCGCAATTCCATTCTCCAGATGGGGGATTGACCTGGTCGGCCCCCTGCCCAGAGCCGCTGGGAATAACCGCTACATCATCATCGCCGTCGACTACTTCACCAAGTGGGTCGAGGCGGAACCCTTGGCCAGCATCACGGGGGCCAGATGCCAAAAGTTCGTTTACAAAAACATCATCACACGCTTTGGCATCCCCCAGGAGATCATATCAGACAACGGCACCCAATTCGAGGCAGCCCCTTTCCAGGAGCTCCTCCGGGAGTTTGGGGTGAGGCACCGCTTCTCCTCCGTTGCCTATCCTCAGGGCAACGGGCAGGTTGAGAACGCCAACAGAACAATAATGGAGGGGCTGAAGAAGAACCTCCAGGCCGCAGGAGGTAGTTGGGTCGACGAGCTCCCCAACATCCTGTGGTGCTACAGAACCACGCCGAGGAGGGCGACAGGCGAAACACCTTTCGCCCTGTGCTACGGCTTTGAGGCGAAGGCGCCCACGGAGGTAGCCATCCCCAGCCGGCGAGTGGAGCAATATGAGCCTGACACCAACGAAGAGAACATGAAGATTGACCTACATCTGGTTGATGAGAGGCGTGAGCAAGCTTACGTCCGAGCAGAGAACTACCGGCGTCAAGTGAAATCATACTATGACGCCAAGGTACGCTCCCGGGAATTTCAGGTGGGGGACTACGTCCTCCGCCGAAGGGAAGCAAGCCAGCCGACAGAGGGCGACAAGCTATCATTGAAGTACGAAGGGCCCTACATCGTCAGTGCCGTGGTCAAACCCGGCACCTACAAGCTTAAACGACCGAATGGGTCCAATGTACCACGAACATGGAATGTACATCATCTGGTGAAATTTTATCAGTAATCCGGAGGAGGTGTAGACGGCGAAGCCCTCACCCCTTAACGGGTTACTGATTGAACGCCACCCTCGGCCTCGAGCCACTTATGAATAAAATCATGTTCTGATTTTTTCTCTGGAATTTAAAGTAAAACATTAGCAGGTGCCCTCGTCGGCCACCTTAGAGCGAAAGGCTCAGGACTGGCCGACATGGCCCCTCGCATTTGCAGCCTACGAGCGACAAGCTCAGGCACTCCATTGTATTTTGTATCAGCGAAGGGCTCAGGCCTAGCTGAGAGAGCACATCGTCCTGGCCCCGTAAGCCTAGAAGTGAAACGCTCAGGTATGGCCGACGATGTCCCCAGGACGAGGGGCCCGCAAACGGCCCACGTCTTGAAACGGGAAGCTCACCGCGTCGTCCACGCGCCAGATCGCAGGACGACAGGCCTGAAATCATGGCCGAGGTGACAAAATCCCAAAACTCAGGGATGGGCAACGACAGCCGTTGGAAACCGACCAAAAGTCTAGCCCGCGTCATAAATAGGCGACGGGACCCGCCCTGAGACCACGGACGTTATAAACGAAGTCCGAACCGGCCGAAGGACGAGCACACCCTTCGGCCGAAGCCTGAAAGAAGGATACCCCCCGAAACGAAATATATATATATATATATATATATATATATATATATATATATATATATACAAGGGAAAAAGAGGGAAGCCGACGGCCGCGCACACTTGCCGGCCTCGAGCAATGAAAAAATAAAATCCCCACAAGTCAGGCCCAACTAGGCCAAGTACATATCAGTTGAACACAAGTTTAAGTACCACTGACAGGCAGCATGGACGACACCTCCGCACACCACGAGGGAACAATCGAGGCCGATACACACGCCTATGAAACCCTAACCACATCGGTTGGGTGCCACGCGAGAGGTGACCTTCATCGGCCATAGTCCTTTGAGGCACCAACGCTTGGTATGAAACAAAGCATCGCAAACCGGAGGATGACCGGGACGAAGCGGGCACTTAGCACACCCGCGAAAGGATCAAGTAATCAAGATGCAACCTCTACTTGCCACCGCACCTCGTATAGCCGACACAGGCACTAGAACCATGACTAGCCGACGAAGGCAGGACCATCTCCTTGGACGAGCTACTCCTTATCCAACACCCTTATCGGCCACGAGCCAGCCGACAAGGGCACCGCAAAGACGTAAACACCTGACATTTCTACTCAGGAAATTCTCTAAGTACTCAAATGAAGGAATTCTAGCCAAAGCGGGTACCAGCATACTACAAAGCCGTTAACCACCTACAGCTCTACATGTGTATTTGTGAAAAATTCAGTCCACAAGACTATGGTGAAGGTGCCCTTATCGGCCAGAACACAGGGTTACAAACCGACAACGGCCCTGGCTAAAACACCTGGGATGAATCCAAGGCCAGGACGATAAGGACGCCAACGCCTGGACGGAACGGACACTGCGGCCAGGGCTAAAAAGGGAAGCACTTAAAAGGAATCAAAAACACTTAGGAAATTTTGTGAAAAAATCCTAAGTGTTATGATGGCAAGGGAACACCGGTCAAGCCGACCAGGCCACCAGGCCGAAAGGGAAGCACCTAAGTGGATCCCAAAACACTTAGAAAAATTTTGAAAAATTCCTAAGTGTTATGAAACTACGTCCAAGCCGATCAGGCCACTAGGCCGTAAAGACAGGAGCTACATGGACCCAAAAAACACTTGGGGAATTTTTGAAGCAAAATCCTAAGTGTTATGACAGTAAAGCAAAGAGGCATAGGCCGACCAGATTACTGGACGGGAAGGCCAACCTCATGGACGTAGCGGACACTCACGGGTGACCCAAGTTATGACTTGATACTTAAGACAATTTACAGAATTGAAATGACAAAGCAAACAAGCACACAAAGGATTCAAGGCCGAAAAGGACAGCAAAAATTTCTTCAATTGATAAATTTCATTACAATTGGGGGGCACTACGGCCATTACATAATTGGGCAACAAATGAAAAGCTAACTACAATGGGGACTAGCCGATCAAGCCTCCGGGGCTGGCTCTTCAACCTCGTCGGCCCCCTCCTCATTGGCCTCAGCTTCCTGGCCGGCAGCGGCGCTGGTGGCATCATCCAAGAAATCGAACTCAGTATAGTCCGGCTTGCCGAGGCCGGAGCTTTCTATGGGGGACTCCCGCTCCGACAGCGGAAGCGTGGCCTGCCCTTCGGGATCCTTCATCAGCTTTGGGAGCTTCAGGTTCCGTCTAGCCCATCCAGCCGTGTAATTCATGGCCTTCAACGCCCGGGATAGCCGCCGGTACAGGAGCCTTTGCATCCGCTCCTGGCCCAGGTTGTAGTAAACAGACATCTCCTGGCTGAAATACTCCCGGCCGGCAGGGGAGTTCATCCCCCAATTCTCCAGCCTGGCGGCCACCACCTCGTAGCACCAGGGGAGCCTCTCATCGGCCTTCCACCCTTCGGCCAAGAACTTCTCAACAGCCTCATCAGCAGCCCTCACGACGGCGGCCTCGGCCTCAGCTTTCGCCTTGGCGGCCTCCTCACTCCTGCGCTTCTCGGCCTCAAGCGCTCTACGGGACTCTGCGAGCTCCCTTTTGCTCTCTTCGAGCTGGACCAGGGCAACGTCCCTGGCCGCGACGGCCTCATCAGCTTTGGCCTGCAGCGCCTTGGCATCCTCCCGAAGCCGGTCAAGGCAAGCTACCGCCTCGTCGGCCGAGGCAGCCTTCTGCTCCAGTGCTTGCAGGCGGACTATCTCCCAGTACTGCCTCTTATGGCTTTCCATAAGCATGAAGGCACTCTGCATAAGAAAAACAAAGGTCAGGCAAAAACTCTACATAGACGAAGAGAGACAAGAATATAAAGACAATCACTTACTTGGACGAGGAGATCCATGCCGCCCTCATAAATCTTCGGGTCCTCGAGCTTCTTCAGATGAGCCCGATCTTTGGCCGGCATGGGAGTAGTTATAGGGGTTACAAAATCATTCTATTGAAGCATATTATCGCACTTCTCTCTCTAGCTCTCACTTCTCTCTAGAATCTAGGAGTTAATACTCCATCAAATATATTACCCTAATAGGCTAATACGATACACGAAATGGATATATTATACATGTATATAGTACAATTTATCACAAACCTAGTACTACATCCGTCCCTAAATTTACTTTCATAGTACAAATAGCACGGGGATTAAGATAGTGGGTATTATGTGGTAGAGAGTTGTGCAGAGGAAGAGAAATATGTAAGAATAGTTGTGAACCACAAATTCTTTGCAAAAAAGGGAAGGTGAAGTTCTTTTTAGGATGGATGAAAAGGGAAAGTTGGAAATATTTTTAGGGACAGAGGGAGTATGTTGTATATCCAATAAAATCAGGCTTTGAGTTTTTAATTTATCACAATCTCTTGTGAGCACAATGAAGACGTATAAACCAATGCTCTCAAAATGTAGAAAGAAAAAAACATTGGTTTGCAAATTATCTAACTGTAAAAGCAAGTGATTCCAATGCTGGCATCTATTGCTCTTGGTGAGGCAATAATTCCTTGGATACCTGATACACTTATCAACTCTAAAACCCAATGTAATAACATATCATTCAAATTGGTCATATGCTACCAAGATTGGCTAAAAACAAAACATCATTGATAAGATATGAGACGGGAATCCAATTTCATGAAAACAAGAGAAGATAGTGTTATTTTTATATTCCTTATCTTTTTATATTCTTAGGTTATTTTTATCTTCTAGCTTTTTTATGTTCTTTTATTTATTTTTCTTTTATCTTGGTTATATTCTTGTGTTATTATTATCTTATATTTATGTATCTTTATTTTATTCATTTTATCTTACTTTTTTTTTCCTTTTCTTGTCCGCCTTCTCTTTTTGGCATCGATATCATAGATCGATTCATGTTAACCGACCTCAAATTGTTTTGGGATTAAGGCTTGGATGTTGTTGTTGTTGAAGAGAAGATAGTGTGAGCTTTGGTTCTCTGTAACACTAATTAAAGGATACACGAAACAACTAATTTTGGTAAGAATCGAGAGTTAATTCAAATTTGTTTTCTGTAACAGAAAATTGTATATGTAGGTTATGCAAATCATATCAGTTACTGATAATTTTGGTTCTAACAAATGGGGGATCAGAACTGTGTGTCTTTTGTGTCCAACCTAACCATTGGTCTCCATCTACAATGTAGCAACTTTCAGAATGAACAAAAGAACACATACATTGTTATTCAACTTAAGAAGGTACAACAGTTGGAGAACAGCCAGATCTAAAGACCATAAAGCATTTGAAAGAGGACATCGCCTGGTGTCAGCTACACTGCTTGTTAAGATTACATTTGGCCAAACAAACTATATATTATACACTATACAACACTGCTAATCCACGAGGGCCGAGGAAATGGAGCACAAGCACCAGGTAAAGGATGAAAGTCATCAATACTCAAGAAGCCGTTTAGGAAAATGGGG
Organism: Cuscuta europaea; assembly: GCA_945859875.1. NCBI lineage: Eukaryota > Viridiplantae > Streptophyta > Magnoliopsida > Solanales > Convolvulaceae > Cuscuta > Cuscuta europaea. The sequence continues at coordinate 1,958,037 of CAMAPE010000014.1, forward strand.
GGCATCCAATGGGGCCGCACTCTCTACTACTCATTCTAGTGAAACTGGGATAAGAATGAAGAGGTCAATCTGTCTCCAATCTAGCAATATACTGATCATAGTAATTACCAGCTCGCTCCAAATCTCCAAGCTCAGTGTAACAGTCAGCAATTGCTCCATAGGCTTCAGTATTCCCAGAATCCTCTCCTTCTCTTGCTGAAATCTCCAAAACCAGAGAGTGGTATTTAATTGCATCCCGGTACTTACCTTGCCTTTGCAATGATGCCCCTGCAAATATACCAGCACTCAGCTCAAATCTTGCGCCTCACTTTCCTTTTATCAATTGTGTACGACTCATTTTGGATTTGATCAATGTCAATTAGAAAAAAAAAATAAATACCCCAAACTTTGAAGGGGTGCGAGATAAGCACCCCAAACTTTATATAAAAATTTAAATTAGTACCATGATCAATTTTTTTTCACAAATGTAATTTATGGTGTTAAGTACATAACTAAAAGTACAGAAAACATTTATGAGGATGCAATTAAAATTAAATTAAACCGGAGGTAGTATTACTTATTTCACAAATGAAGTTTTAGTATGTTAACTGCATTCTAACAAAGCTTAGAGTATTATTTTAAATCATGTAATTATTCTAATAAATTTGTATTTGTAAAAAAATACAATAATTCTGAAAACAACTTGTTGCATAATGTTTGGGGTATATATATTACATATGAAAGTTCAGGGTATTTAAATAGCATAAGAAAGATAGAACGTAAAAATAACATAAGAATATAGAAAGATAAAGAAGATAAAGATGAAAGGAAAAGGAGAGAGAAAAGATAGCAATCGTCCACACGAATGTGCACCCTCCACTTTGCTCTCTACAAAGCCACACTCTCATCCAACCCAAGTAGACGCATATCAGGTCTTATTCCTCTAATCCAAGTCTGTTTGGGTCTTCCTCTCTCTCTCCTTCCCACATTTCAAGTCGTCTAATAGACGCATTACTTGATCTTCTGCGCACATAGCATTTCTCTCTCTTTCTTTTCACGACTTATATCATTTTAGTAACTTTTTCTCAAAACTGTCAACCACAATGTCTAAAGTTTGACATTCTTCTTGACATTGTGGAGAAAAGCTGACCAAAAATATATAAGACTGTTCAAATAAGGAGAGAGATATTTTGCTTACTAATATTTATGTGTATATCTCTCATGACACATGTGCACCGTACTTATTGTGTCATTGGAGATTCTTTTAGAGTCAAATGAAATAAATATTAATGGAAGGGACGAGTAGCAAGGGTAATTGAAAGTCAAAGGGTAACTAATTTAATTTTTAAACCATAAAGTTAGACAAATGAGTATGGTTTAATCTCAAGGGGTTATAGTAATTTTCCTTTAATTGGTTATAGAAAACTATGTTCATATAGCCTAATCACACTATTCCAATACACATAAATATAACAACATGAACAACATCCAAGCCTTAATCCCAAAAGAATTTGGGGTCGGCTTCCAATAGACATAAATGAACAGCTTAAATCATTAATAATATTTACCATACTTCATAATAATTAATAAAAACCATATTTATTACTCCTTCCGTCCCAATTTGTAAGATACTTTACGGTTTACGATATTTGATCGGCAATAAAGCAATTTGATCCTTGTCAACACTCAAATTAGGTTTAGAAAACAAAATTGTCATATTCAGAAACTACATTAAAACAGCTACAAAACCTACAAAAAATAATTCAAATCTCATAAACTTTTGATATATAACGTAAAAAATTAAGAGTGATTTATGTTGACCGAGTAAATAGTAAATGTATCTTACAATTTGGGACTGAGGGAGTATAACTACTCCCTCAGTCCCACTAAGATTGTCCCATTTTTCCTTTTCGGTCCATCCCACTAAGATTGTCTCATACTAAATTTGATAAAGTTTGTGTGGTTCTAAATCATTTTTACTTTATTATTACTTTATCAATTCAATATCAACTACATAACCTCACTTTTTTTAATAACAGCGTCACCCCCTCATGTCCCAATGTTAGTGGGACAGAGATATGTACCATGCAATATATATTGTCCTCAATGTTCTAAAAGGCGCTAGGTATTAGTCGGGTGCCAGCCTAGCGCCTAGGCGGCTAGGCTGGGATTAATCGGAACATAAAAATTATATTTCATCAACATTTTGCAGAAATAGGAATATAGGATGAGTAATAGTGTTTTTGTGTTTGTCAATACACACCCATTAACATGCATGAAGTGACAAGCATAAATGTATAAAATTTATAAATTATATATAAATATAATTATTAAAATCATTGTCCAAAGTTTGCCATCATTGACTAAGAAAAGTCAATATGACGACCCTTTTCGAGACGATGGTAGTAATGATTTAAGAATATATACAAGCATATATAACTTTTATTTTAATCTACAAATAATTTTCTTCATATCCATGGTTAAACTTAAAAGTACATATATTCTAATGCTATATATCTCTAAAAAAAAGAGCAAAAAACATGTTTGACAACTATCTAGACGTCCTAAGCGGCCGATTAGGCGCTCTAGGCGGGCAAGTAGGCGCTCTAGGAGGTCGGCTAATTCAACTAGGCGCTAAACCAATTAACCGGGACGCCTAAACTAAAACTGGGGTGCCCCGCCACCGCTTAGGCGGGGACTAGTCGGGCGCCTAGAACGATTTTTAGAACAATGATTGTACTTATATTTACCATATTTATTATGTACTAATATTTACCATACCATATATATGTACTTATATAAATGAACAACTTATATAATTAACAATATTTACCATACAATATTTATTATATCTCTCATGCCATGTGTGCGCTTATTGTGTTATTGAAGATGCTATTAGAGTCAAATGAGATAAATATTAATGGAAGGGGTGAGTAGCAAGAATAACTGAAAGTCAAAGGGTAACTAATTTAATTTTGAAAACACAAAGTTGGACAAATGAATATGGTCTAATCTCAAGGGGTTAGAGTAATTTTCCTTCAATTAGATGTAGAAAATTATGTTCATATACCCTAATCAGATGATTCCAATACACATAAATGAACAGCTTAAATAATTAACAATATTTACCATACTTCATAATAAAAACCTTGTCATACGAGTGAACGCGATTTAACAAAAAACACAACAATATTACCCTAGTGCCACAAAGACTCCCACCTATCCGACTGCTGCTTCATAACAAAACAGCGCAGTCAATTTAATGAGCCATTTTGCTTTATTCCATCATATCAACAAGCCAAAAAATAGTGAGTCTTTAGCTCTATTGAAATGATGGAAAAAGATTTAACAAAAAACAATGAATGAAATTTATACGTAGTATTTTTTAACTTTAAATAAAAAATTTGTATAAGATAAGAAAAAATATAAATATATATTTTAAGATGATGAAAAAGTAGTTGGTTTGTCCAAGAAATAGTATATGTTTCATATACAAGGGAAATAGAGAGTGTAGTATAGTAGTGCTCATTTATAATTTTATTATATGCACTTTTGTCATTGTCTAGATGAGATCTGGTATTCAAATAAATGACTCAGAAAGCACAATAAGAAAATGCAAGGACATTTTTCTTAAGTTTACTCCATATCATTTCCTTTTGGGATTCTCCTTCCATCTCCTTTTCGAGTTCAAAAATTTGGTCTTCATATATCTTTTCAATCACAACTACTGTTATTTTTTCCTTTTTGACAAAAAACAAAGATATAATAAGAAACAATGAATCTCTCTAAAATATACACAATATATTATATGTGCAAGACATACCTAATCCTCTGGCAGCCTTCTTTTCCTCTATTGGGTCCTTTAAATTCTGTGCAGCCTCAAGTGCTATTTTGAACTCCGAGAAGGCCTTCTCTGGGGCTTGATTTCTAAGAAAGTTCTTGCCTTTTTTCAAATGAGAAATCAATTCTTGCTTCCTAGGATCTACAATCACTTCACTTTCAGGTATCCTTCCACCAATGGGAGCATAGCTTAAGCTTGGGGCATAAGACTCGATTTTAGCTTGCCTTCTCAAAGCAGTGTTTATCTGCCTCAACTGCTCATTCACCCTCTCAAGTTCTCCTCGCCTCTGCCGAGCAAGAAGTCCTGCAAGTAATTTATATAAAACATAAATCAATTGTGATTGTGTAAAGTTACTTAAAACTATAAATGCAACCAAAAACGTTAGTCTAAACCACTTAGAGGCAACACCCGAAAAAACTTCTCTATGCCCAAATCAGATTGAAGTACTGAAGTAAGACACACATCTATTAAATAGAGTCCAATAATTTTTCCTCCATTGATTAAACGATTAGGAAAATATCAAATAAGAATAACAAGCAGAACGTAAGAAACGATAGTAAAATATGTACCAAAAAGTTAATACTTTCCTATAAACTTTTCAATAAAGCCAAAAATTACTAGACCCCACATCTAAATTCATGTAAATTTCATGTCAAGAACTCACATCGATGCTAGATAACATGCATTTTTATTTGCATTACACAGTGTAGATATCTTTCCATCATTTGCAATGGAGCAAAAGATTCATTATTTTTTGGCTTGAGATTAAGATGGAATAAAGCAAAATGGCTCATTAAATTGTGTGCGCTTCTTTGTTATGAAGCAGCAGTCAGTCCATGCAATTTTGGACGAGATTTTCACTATGGGTTATCCGGAAACAGTCTCTCTGTGCTTTAGTACAGGGGTAAGACTGCGTACATCCGACCCCCCCTTACCCCACCATAGGTGGGAGCCTTTGCGGCACTGGGGTAAATGAAAATGATGATGAAATGAATGATGTACACAGTGTAGATATGGAACATCACCAAAAGCCATTATGATGTGCAAAAAGATGAAATGCCTACCTCCAACAGTCGCCCCAATAAGGGAAACCAACAGAAGCAGTGGCATATTGAAGCTAGACTTATCAGGTACACATGTTTCTGCTATGGCTTCTAATGGGGCTGATAAAAGCAACGCATTAGCAACAACAAGTGGCATTGTGGGGATCCTGCAAGCCAACATTGCCTGCTAAGAAAATGATAGTGGAAGCCACCACAAATGAGGATTAGATAAGTGGAGAAGGATAAGTCCAATGCCAGACCACTGGATCAAACCCTATAAATTTGGACCAAGCATATTTTTGTTTCATCCATTAACAATTAATCAACTGTAAGCATACAGTTTCCTTCTCATAATCCAAAAGCAAAAATGTTTCCTTCATGTCCTGCCCCTATACTCCTAAAGTATGCTTCCCTTCTGCTTTTGGGTAGTGTTCACAAGGTTATCTTAATTTACTCAGATTTCAACACAAGTCAAATCCAAAATTTGCTATACAAAACACAGCCATAGATGTTAAGAAACACTAACACTTAGCTACTAATTTCTGGATACAGCTATGTTGAATATAATCAACAACACAAAATCAAGATTGAGCAAAAAACCGAGTCACCCCCTAAACGGGCAGCTTGTCAACAAAAATCCTAAAGTAGCAATTCGAAAATATGTACCTCGACACGAATTCCCATCCAGTGGTGTGATTTATTGGGGATTTTATTGGCAAGTTTCTGGTCAACAACGGCTAGTATCTGGCGCCTGAGTGGGCTATGCTCGAAGGGCTCGAGAGTGGTCAAGAAAATGGGTTTAAGAGTGTGGGGTTTCAGAACAGTTAATGAAGGAGGGCATGAATTCAATGGCAGAGAGCATTGTATCATGATCATCGTCATCGTTGTCATCTGCTTTGCTAGTTCGCTTCTCAGTCCGCTGTCTGGTTCCGGCCGATGACGTAGCCGTTTTGGTTATGTAAAAGAAAAATGTGAAGCATTAGGTCACTCAATTAGTAACTATATTAAAATGTCAGATTTATCTTTCTGAAATTAACAAATTTGTTGTAAATGTCATTTCCGATTAATTTATTAATAGTCCAGAAATAGAGATGAATTATGAACGACAAAGATTCATTTACAACAATTTGTCAATTCGATGGTGACATTTACAATCTCAGAAACACGGGTGTTACATTTCAATATGGTGACTAATTGAGTGATCATAAGTGCGATTTTCTCATTATTATATTAAGAGCTGTATTACATATTAAATGTGATAGCTTTGCATGAATAATTTAGTTTAGGCTAAATGGTCAAATAAGCCCTCGAACTAACTTAAAAAGTGCAAATCACCTTTTATATAGGAGGTTCAGTCCGGCCGTCGCCATTTAGGGCGGTTCCCGGTAGAATTTTTTGATGAAATGTTTTTAGCATCTTCTTCATTAAGTCTAATTTACTCATACCAAATTTGAGCTAAAAATTCAATCGGGAAGGCATTCAAATGAATTTTTGAAGATAACTGTGCAGTTATACAACGTAGTACATTTCAGAAAATTATTTGACTGTCATCCCGGTTGAAATTTTATCTAAAATTTGGTATGGATAAACTTTACTTAATGAAGAAGATGCTCAAAAAATTTCATCAAAAAATTCCACGGGGAACAGCTTCAAAAGACGTCAGCCGAACAAAGCCGCCTATATAAGGGGTGATTTGCACTTTTTGAATTGGTTCGAACACCTATTTGACCCTTTAGCCTTTAGTTTATTTATGAAAGCAAGTGTCATATTTGAAAAGTACTATCAACAATTTAATCCAGAGGCATAATATTCCTAATTTGATATTTCACATTATTTTTATTTCTACTTTGAGAAATATTTGCCTACACAAATAAATCATGTTAACTACACTTATAAGTCTAAACATCGTAAGGGTACAAATTTTATGATTTGATACCCATAGAGAATAAAGAGAAAAATTTAAATCTTCTATTATACAAAAGGAGGAGAAAAACAAATCAGTTTTCCCGTCCAAAGTGATGTCCATATATGGCCAGGCCGGGTTCTACAATGGGCTGAAATATTGCAGAAACTAGGGTTGCACATCGGGCGGGTTGGGTCGGGTTTGCTATATTTTTTTGGCCTACCCGATTTGTTCGGGTTGGCTATTATTCAACCCGCGGTACGAAAAATAAGTTGGTAACCCATGCATGAACGGGTCGGGTAAGGTCGGGTATTGAAAAAAAATCACTTCGGGTTGCATGTTTATGTGAGAGATTAATGTAACCAATTTAAAACTCGATTAACTTGTTTTCAAAACACACAAACAAATACAAATACTCGTATCTTTTATAAGCAAAAACATTAGATAATAGTATTAAAACATCCTTCTGTAAAGGAAGATCATTTAGAAGGAAACATAAATATATAATAATCACCTAGTCAAAATGGTAAATGTTTAATTATAATTCTAGTATCATAAAGTCCTAGATAGAGCACATTGATCTTAAATCGAAATTATCCAAGAAAACATTGTAGCATAATAATAGTAAAATGAACTTCGGCCGGGTCGGATACTATCGGGTTGGAGATTTTAATTCCGCAACCCTACCCATTAACTGCGGGTTCAATCATATTTAACCCATGAATATTTTTAAAAATCAAATACCCGATTAAATAGGGTCGGGTAGGGTTGGGTCGGGCGGGTTATGCGGGTTCGGGTTATTCTTGTGACGTCCTAGCAGAAACGAGCTTTATATAATGCATTTAATGCAGTCTAAAAGAAGTTCACCTTTTGCTTTTTCAGACTTCGTGGCTCAGTACGTATTTTGTGGCGCGAGGTAAGGGTCCTATTCGTTCCCGAAGTTACATGAAAAAGGTTAAATAACTCCTTACTGCCCGCCCGTCGCCATTTGGGGAAGTTCCAGATGGAATGTTTTGATGAAATTTTTTGAGCATCTTATTCATTAAGTCTAGTTTACTCGTACCAAATTTCAGCTAAAACTTCAATCGAGAAGGCATTCAAACGAATTCTTGAAGGTAACTGTGCTTTTAACTGCACAATTTTTTGGGTTTCAGGCAGAAAAATGCAGCGGAATAAACAAAAAAAATACTGCCCAAAAGTAAACAACCGGATCTGAGGTTCTTACTATAAACGAAATTACAAGATATAAGAGGGACTTACATAGCAATCTTAATCAAGGATGTCAGACAGTCCGAGAAAACGATCCCGAGCTCTACCGAAATCCACACGCATGTGATTGGATCGGCCGCAGGGAACGTGCTAGCGTTCTCTTCTTTCTTCCTCTCTACTCTAGGTTTTAGAAGTGAATTTTAACTCTTAAAATTCGTGGGTCTATATAGCCCTATTTATAAGAGGAGGAAAGAAGGAGTTTTTATAGCTAATAAAACCCTCCAAGAGGCCCTAGCCCAATACCATTCGAAACCCTATTTCGAATTGGGCTAATCAGGCTATTTTAATGTTATTAACGAACATTAATGATCCAAATCACTTAGGTGTGTGACCCTGTAGGTTTATATATTATTGGCAGTGGGCTAAAAATATAATTCAAGCCTCACAAATTATAAGCGGCCTCTAGCAAGGCATTATGATTATCCAAAATATATAAATGTCAATTAAATCTGACATAACCTTTTAATGATTAATTTGTGCTAATAATTCTCTTTTGTCAAACGATATCTTAATTGGGACAAGGTTAGGTCATGTCATCCTTGTTATTCTCAATTAATATTTCTTGATTACTAAGTAAGATTAATTTTGAATAAATGACACCTCATTTGAGCATGGCCATGCTAATTAATCTTACTTGTCAAGGGGCCCAATAGATATCTTTCTATCGCTATACGAGAGTGACAAAAACTATCTTGATAATTCACTTACCACTACATGGTTCATAATATGTACAATCACCACCTTTATTGTAACACTTGAGATTTAATTTAAATGAATTAATAGTACTACTCATACCAATAAGGTGCATCTCCTTTTAAGGGAGCTCATTAGCCAAGAACTCCAAAGTTAAGCGTGCTTGCACGGGAGTAGTCTTGGGATGGGTGACCCCCTGGGAAGTTTCTCAGGGCGCGCACGAGTGAGGACAAAGTGCGCGGAAAAGGCTAGTGGCGGTTTGTGAGGACAGTACTAGAGGTCAGAAGTAACTACCTCGGAGCCTACGGGGTCGGGGTGTTACAGGTGGTATCAGAGCAACCCTGCGACAGTGTGTTGACCCGTTAGATATCGGGCAGACACTTAGCGGGGGAAAAAGATTCTGGGATTTGATTGAGATTGGTTTATGGGCGCAACGAGGACGTTGCGTTCCTAAGTGAGGGTGATTGTAACACTTGAGATTTAATTTAAATGGATTAATAGTACTACTCATACCAATAAGGTGCATCTCCTTTTAAGGGAGCTCATTAGCCAAGAACTCCAAAGTTGAGCGTGCTTGCACGGGAGTAGTCTTGGGATGGGTGACCCCCTGGGAAGTTTCTCAGGGCGCTCACGAGTGAGGACAAAGTGCGCGGAAAAGGCTAGTGGCGGTTTGTGAGGACAGTACTAGAGGTCAGAACTAACTACCTCGGAGCCTACGGGGTCGGGGTGTTACATTTATAATTACCCATTTAAAAATAATATTTAATGGTGTTAATACATATTAATTCGCATGCAAGTAACCATGATTATCTCAAGTATAAGAATATAGCACCTCATCATTATTGAGGACAACACTGATGACATATAACCTAGCAGTGTCCTCAAGTTGGGTCTGTCCAATGAACTTGTTCACTAACAAGCATCTATGTTATTAACTTGATATCTCTATACCCATGACTAGTGGAATATAGCCATCAGTTAATCCACATAATGGTCTATTAATTATTAATGTCCCAGATTAATAATATTAGACCATGAACAATTAGAATATTATGCTTATTTTAAAGTGTAGCATTCCAAAATTAAGTCACGTACTTAATTAGCTACTGAACATAATATTCAGGGACTAAATATTAATAAATAAAACTCACAATAATAATTAACATAAAATGAGTTTGTGACTTTATTAATTAATGAGCATTAAATATTCATTGATAAATCATAAAGTATGATTGTCCTAGGGCATACTTCCAACACAGTTATCTTCAAGACTTCATTTGAATGCCTTCCCGATTGAAGTTTTAGCCGAAATTTGGTATGAATAAACTAGACTTAATGATTAAGATGATCCAAAAATTTCATCAAAAAACTCCACCGGAAACCACCCGGGATGGTGACGGCCGGACAGAGCCTCCTATATAAGGACTTATTTGACCCTTTTTATGCAACTTCGAGGACCAATGTGACCCTTACCTCTTTGTGGCGCAATGGTTGCATTTTATGCATGAAAATCTTTAGCCTGAAATAATGCAATTCGAATTAATAAAAATTAGTCTATGATTGAATTATTGTGTAATACTCCCTCCGTCCCGCTAAGATTGTCTTATTTTACCTTTTCGGGAAATCCTACTAAGATTGTCCCAAACCAAATTTGGTAAAGTTGGTGTGGCTCTAAATTATTTTTACTTTATTCTTACTTTAGCAATTTAATATCAACCATATAAACCCACTTTTTTAATAATCGTGTCATCTTCTCTTGTCCCAATCTTAGTGGAACGAAACTAGTAGCATTTAATGTATTATAGTATAAACAACATCAATGTCCTTACTACTGTATTTCAAATAAGGAGCTCTCTGGAGTAGAGTAATACATGACTGGCCAGCACACATTATTTAATGTTTTTGTACTACAAAATCTTGGAGTAAAGATTTCTGAGTACGAATTAACCAGTGGTTAAAACGAATTTGCAAATAACAAGACAAATTTATTTTTTTATTAAGATCTCAAGTACAAATATATTGTGTTGTCTATTCAAATGTCATATCATTTAATTGCAATATTACATTATTTGGACCATTGGGTAACTTCTCATACATATTCAAAGATGTTCTAAATTGTAGTATAAATATGTCCACTTTATTTAGTTAGGAATGTTAGAGCAACACACAACATAGCAATGGCTTTGGAAGTAAGATGTATGAGCCTTTGAAGTTTGACAACATTATAGGAGGGGGGACAGTGACAATTGTTTTCTACAATGAACATGTATATATCATGTGCTTAAAACTCTTCAAAAAATATACAAATATAATTTATGTATGCTAAGTAGTGTTTCTCTAAGTTGACAAGAGTGGGAATATTGTTGATACTACGAGTAATTACTGTCAACCAACACATTGGTGAGACTCGATCTCTACAATAAGTTCTTATCATTCCTATTCTTTTGTATGCTTTCTAACACTTGATTATCATACTGGTGAAAAGAATTTATTTATATCAACATATATGTGCATATCAATAATTCAATATTAAATAAATAAGATGGTGATATTTTAAGAACGCGGAAAAGAACAACCGTTGAAGAAAGATGAGAGGGAAAAAAAGAAGAAACGGGAGAGGGAGAGGGGGAGATACAAGAAAGAAGATGATAACTTATTGATAAATCGTAGTCACAGCTCTAGGAGGATAGCCGATGTCTGGAACTTTGCTTAACCTAGGTTGTAACGTAGATTTTCAATTTTACAAGGGATCGAGTTAGATTGAATAACTTGCTAAGTTGAAAAGTACTTCACCGAGTTGAGAAACTCGCGGAATACTCGGCGAGTAACTCGGAAATATAAGACGGACCGAGTCAGGTAGCTACTCGGCAAGGCCAGTACCCGAGTTGCGATGCGAGTACTTGCCGAGTAGATAATCTAGCGAACCGCCACTGCTTCAGCTTCTCTCGGTTCTCGATCTGCCCTCACAACCTCCTTCCAAGCTGCAATAAAGCGGCTTGAGTCTTCACTCGCGACCCACCCCCAGGCTCGGACTCCCTTAGCTTGGTCTACTGCCGCATCGACGTTGATTTTTACCCATCCCAAATCCGCCCTTCTCCAAGCATCAGACCTCTGTGTGCTGCTTCTGGGAATTCCTTGTACCTACCTGCTGGGAGACCTCTTGAAACAATTCCTCTACAAGAGAAACCCCCCTCTTTTTAGATCAGGTTATTCCTTGCTTTCCAAATGCTCCAAAAAGCCACAATCAAAGCCACAATCAATTCCTCAACAATTCCTTGTATTGCTCAAAAATGTTAGGATTGGAAAATTTTTCTATTCATAACCAGAACAGAATTACAATAGGAGGAGCAACTCTCTCACTCAACTATCACAAAAAACCAACCCTTTCATACACTCACTATATGTGTTTCACTCTCACTACTTTTCTCTCCGATTTTTTGATGCCTTTGAACAATGGAAGAGCATCCTATTTATAGGCAATGCTGGAGACATATTCATTGGTGCCCATGCTACAACCCATACCTCCTCTCCATGCTTCTCTTCAGTGGGCAGGAGATGGAAGACCATCCCATGGTATGGAGGATGGAGTGGGCTTGCTGGGAGCTGGAATTCTACAAATCTCCCCATCCAGCTTCTTCCGTAATTCTCTCATTCCAATGATGCTTGTACATAGCTCGTGTTTCTCGTGTGGTACCACTTTAGTTAGCATGTCTGTCGCATTTTTGTTTGTGTGTATCGTGGAGAGCTTTAGTTCATCTTCCTCAATTGCTTCTCTAAGCCAGTGATATCGAACATCAATATGTTTTGTGCGTGAATGATACATCGAGTTCTTGCTAAGATCCATAACACTCTGACTATCACAATGAATGATGTACTCCTCTTGAGGAAAGCCCAACTCATGGAGAAAACGTTTTAGCCACTTGAGCTCCTTCCCAGCTTCAACAGCGGCAATGTATTCAGCTTCTGTCGTAGACAATGCTACACACCTTTGCAACTTGGACTGCCATGAGACGGCTCTCCTGCTAGTGTGAATATGTAACTTGAAGTAGATTTTCTACTATCAAGATCTCCAGCCATATCAGCATCTGTATAACCTTCCAAGATTGGTTTCACTCCCCCGTAGCACAAACACAGCTTTGATGTACCCTTCAGATACCTGAGTATCCATTTGACAGCTTCCTACTGTTCTCTTCCTGGATTTGACAAGAACTTGCTTACAACACCAATATAGTGAGCAATATCAGGTCTTGTACACACCATTGCATACATCAAACTTCCAACGGCTGAAGAGTAGGGCACCGCTTTCATCATCTCCTTTTCTTTCTCAGAAGAAGGACAACTTTCCTTACTCAACTTGAAGTGATTGGCTAGAGGAGTGCCTACAGGATTGGCACTATCCATGTTGAACCTTTTGATCACGCGCTCAACATACTCCTCTTGTGATAAGAACAACTTCCTTGTCTTTCGATCATGAATAATTTTCATGCCCAAAATTTGTTGCGCCGGGCCCAAGTCTTTCATATCGAAAAACTTAGACAAATCTAGCTTCAAGTTGTTGATGAGAGACGCATATTGGCCTACTATAAGCATATCATCCACATAGAGCAAAAGGATGATAAATTTTCCATCTCGGAACTTCTTTAGGTACACACAGTGGTCTACAACTATTCTCCTGTATTGGTGCTTTACCATGAACGAGTCGAACTTCTTGTACCATTGCCTCGGGGCTTGTTTGAGACCATAGAGGCTCTTCTTTAACCTGCAAACAAGATGTTCTTTCTTTGGAACTTGGAAACCTTCAGGTTGCTCAATGTATATTTCTTCTTTTATATCACCATGGAGAAATGCAGTTTTCACATCCATCTGTTCAAGTTCAAGATTTAAACTTGCAACCAACCCGAGTACAACTCGAATCGACATCATCTTCACAACCGGCGAAAAAATATCATCAAAGTCAATTCCTTGCTTCTGTTGGAATCCTTTGACCACGAGTCTTGCCTTGTGTTTCACAATATTACCATTGACATCTTTCTTCACCTTGAAAACCCATTTGTTTTTCAAGGCTTTCTTTCCTTTGGGAAGTGGCATCAAGTCATAAGTTTGGTTCTTCTGCAAGGATTTCATCTCATCTCCCATGGCTTCCCACCAATTGGACTTGTCTTGATGAGATTGAGCTTCTTGAAAGCTCTCTGGCACCCCCTCACTGGTAAGAAGGATCCATTCAAATGTCGGGTATCTTTGTTGTGGAACTGTACCTCGCGTAGAACGTCGAAGTTGAGGGCTGTCATCAAGGCCTTCATGTGAAGGCTCCCCCTGCTCAGGAACTTCTTCATCTTGAGCATCGTCATCATCTACTGGCCATCATGCACTTGTTCAGTATTATCATTCACTTCCTCGTTGTTGAGAGGAACGTGTGATACTACAGGAACATCTTCAGGAGCATGTTGTTTGTTGTGTGTTGGAGTAAACTCATGAAATTGGGATTCATGAAAAATCACATCTCTGCTTCGAATGACTTTCTTCATTTCGGGATCCCACAACCTGTATCCAAATTCTTGATCTCCGTAGCCGATGAAGATGCATGGCTTTGATTTAAGATCAAGTTTTTGCCTCAACTCCTTAGACACATGTGCAAATGCCTTGCATCCGAACACTTTCAAGTGAGAGTAAGAAATGTCTTTTCCTGACCATTTCTTCTCAGGAGCTTCAAAGTTTAAGGGAACTGAGGGTGACCTGTTTATAATATAGCAAGTTGTGAGCACAACTTCACCCCAGAATGGCTTTGGATGTTTAGCCATACTGAGCATGCACCGAACTTTCTCCACGATAGTTCGATTCATTCTTTCGGCTACACTGTTGTGTTGTGGGATCCGTGGCACTAACTTCTCATGTTTGATTCCATTTTTAGCACAATATGTTGAGAATTCTCGAGAAGTGTACTCACCTCCATTGTCATAACGAAGCCACTTCAGCTTCTTTCCTGTCTCTCTTTCTACCATAGTATGAAATATTTTAAAGCGATCAAATACTTGATCCTTAGTTTTGAGACAGTAAGCTCATACCTTCCGTGACGCATCATCAATGAATGTCACAAAATATTTGCTACCTCCAAGTGACTCCTCTTCAATGGGTCCACATACATCAGAGTGGACAAGGCTGAGTAACTCAGAATGATTTTTTCTAGTGGAACTGAAAGAAACCCGATGTTGTTTCCCAAATAGACAGTGTTCGCAGGGGTCCAGAGCAACATCTTTGTCAATAGAAATTGCTTCCTTCTTTGCAAGAGTTGTCAGTCCCTTCACGCTCATGTGGCCTAACCTCCGGTGCCACAAATTTGGTGATGTCTCTCCTTGAACAGCATTGAGACTTGGACGACGCAACTTTACATGGGTTTTGTAAAGAGTACCACAAATATGACCTCTTTCAATTATCATAGAGCCTTTAAATAATTTCAACGTACCTTCTTTGAACTGGCTTTCATACCCCTGACGATCCAGAGCAACTCCTGAGATAAGATTCAATCTCAGATCTGGAACATCTCGAACATCTTTCAACACAAGTGTGCAGCCAACACTCGTTTGAATGTGCACATCTCCAATGCCAACAATGTTTGAGAAACTCGTATTTCCCATCTTCACATCACCATGGTCTCCGAGAATATAAGTTGTAAATAGATTTAGGTGCGGAGTAGCGTGAAATGATGCAACAGTATCAATCACCAACTCAATATCATGTGTACCTACGTGTAGGCATGCTTCTTCTCCGCAAGTAACAAGTGCAATGTCTGGTAACATGGTTACCTTGCTCTCACCATCTTCCTTGCTTGAACTTTGACTCGTCTGAGACTGCCCCCGTAGAAACTTTCGGCATTCCCTCTTTCTAAGCTCGTAATGACCACAACAGTTGCAATAGCCCTCGAACCAAGTATTGGTATCGACGGACTTCCCCCACTCTTGTGATCTTCCTCGAACTTGAGATCTCCCTCTACTTTGACCTCGTGCTCTACCTCTGCCTCGACCTCGTCCTCTACCTCCATTTCTGCCTCCCCCTCGTCTGCTGGTTTCTGAAATGAGAGCATATGATTGATCAGTTCCAGCTTCCTTCATTCGTGCTTCCTCATTCATCAAGGCGTCCGTGATCATCTGCATAGTCACGGTACCATTTGGTGCAGAATTACTGAGAGTAACAACAAGGGTCTCCCAGTTATCATGTAGAGAACTAAGGAGAAGTATTGCTTGTTCTTCATCTTTGAGGACCCATCCGGTGGTGCTCAATTGGTTCACAAGATCCTGGAACTGACTCGTGTGTTCCGACACAGAAATGCCACCACGTAACTTGTGGTTCACTAATCGTCTCATCAACAACGTTTTATTCCGAGCAGTTTTGGCTTGATACATGCTACTAAGTTTCTCCCATAGTGTGTGAGCACTTTGCTCTTGAGCAACATGATGAAACACGCTATGATCAATCCACTGTCGGATTTGTGCGACAGTTTTTTTTTTTGGAAAAAATAGATTTTATTGATAAAATTGAGAGTACAAAGCGAAAAAGGGAAAAATGAAAAAAGGTACAGAGAATAAAAAGAGGAAAAAATTAAAAGTCCTAAATTAAAGGAAAAGCAAGCTAATCCCATGGGAAATCTCTGGATTGGGACCTAGTTCTCATGTTGTGACGCCTCTTGTTCTTTTGAGATTTCTTGTAGATTTTTAGCTGCGTGTTCAAGTTCTCGGTTGGTAGACAATTCTCGGTCGGTAGATTTGTGCGACAGTTTTTCTGTTCATCTTAGCTCATTCTTCATTCGTCTTTTTATCTGGTTTAATTCCATTATTATTAAGAGGATCAACTAAATCTTTCAAATTTAGCAAATCCTCCATCCGAGGTTTCCACATGTTGTAATTCGTGGAAGTTAGCGCAATCATGGTATCCGATGATGATTTTTCCATGATAAAGTGTACAATTTTTCTTGTACCTTAATTTGGAAGCTGAATTAGGCCAAACGGATCACACCGTTGAATCCGGAATGGCCAAAAATGGTGGGAACCGGTCTCACCTCTTCAAGAACCGGCCAGAAAGGGTGTGAACAGGAGTGTTGAACCACGAACCGAACCGGACCGGTTCTGGCCAAAATCAGAGGGCAGCCAATCAGGCTGATGAGGTGGCACCACCTGGCAGTGACGTGTCCGTGGCGTGGCATCGGGACAGTGGTCCAATCGGCAGGCCGTCGGAGACGTTGCGGATGACTTGGCGATGACGTGGCGTGACCTGGTGATGACGTGGCTAGGGGTGGGCAAACATATCGGAAAATCGGTATACCGCACTTACCCTACCGAAAAATACCGGAATATTGGTATACCGTCATTTTCGGTACAGTATCATACCGTACCGATTTATTTCGGTACGGTAACGGTAAATGTTTTCAAATACCGCGGTATACCGGTATAAAACCGTACCGACTCCCTACCCAACAATTATTACTTTTAATTCTAGAGTATTATAAAACTCCATTACAATTATGAAGCCCAAAATTAATACTTACATTGGTTACAATTCTCCAATGACTAATTAGTAATGTACTAATGTCCAAAAACAAGTTCATCTTGTTCCAAGAGCTTGCGAGTTGCGATGACTGAGTCGCTGAGTAGCTGATGAGTGGAGAGAGGTACACTTATGTGACAGGTGTGGTGTATCTACATAGGGATTCCACGAGTCGAGGCACACAACTTTGTTCGAAAGTCTTATTCATTTTTTAAAAAAAATATAAAAATGACTAAATGCACAATATCATACTACCTCCATCCCAAAATGATTAGTCAAATCCAAAACTTTTATGATTAATATATATTTATTGGAAATTATTTATAATATAAAAATTATATGAAAATGTTCTTTGTTAAAAGTACTTTCATAAAAGTATAAAATTTATAAATTTCACAATATTATACCAATCAAAATCATGGTCCAAATTTTGAGATTTGGCAAAACATTTTGGGACAGAGGTAGTATTAGGAATAAATGATTTTATATCCATGTTGTTTGAATAATTTTATTTATTATTGTTAGAGATCACTATTGATTTAATTATACCTATATCGTTCAAGTTATTTTAGGTGAATGTGTTGTTTTTTAATATGTGGCATGTTGAACTGCTTAAATATACTAATAATAATTATTGTTCAATATTGAGTATGACATCAATAGATTATTAATAATATTTGTAAAATTTTAATAATGAAATAAATATGTCACTAGTAACACCGATTTAGCATATTTCGTTAGTCTATGATAATTTGTTGTATCGGAAGACATGCATGGTAATTTACCGATACCGTACCGTTACCGAACCGAAATTTCGGTATACTGAAATGCGGTATACCGAAACTTCGGTAAGGTAACGGTATATAAATTTTGCATACCGAAAGTTTTGGTACGGTAAAGGTATGAGAGAAAATATTTGGTATACCGTACCGAACCACCCCTAGACGTGGCTAGAGGACTGGTCGTCTTCTCCGGCGAGGTTGCTGCCGGACTGGAGTACTGCAGCGGCTTGACTGGCAAGAGAGAGAAATTTTGACCGGACATTTGGAGGCCTTCCGGTGCTCAAAAAATTCCAAAAAAAAATATTTTGGAATCCTCAGAACGCGAGCTTTCTAATGGTGACCTCAAAACACGATTCTGGAACAAAAACTTTTCGACCAAAAAATCGGGTAGAATGTAGAAATCTGGGTTTCTGGATTAAATTGGCTCTGATACCACTTGTTATGATTGGAAAATTCTTCTATTCATAACCAGAACAGAATTACAATAACAGGAGCAACTCTCTCACTCAACTATTACCTAAAACCAACCCTTTCATACACTCACTATATGTGTATCACTCTCACAACTTTTCTCTCCGATTTTTTGATGCCTTTGAACAATGGAAGAACATCCTATTTATAGGCAAGGCTGGAGACGTATTCATTGATGCCCATGTTACAACCCATGGTACAACATGCCTCCTCTCCATGCCTCTCCATGCTTCTCTTGAGTGAGCGGGAGATGGAAGACCATCTCATGGTATGGAGGATGGAGTAAACTTGCTGGGAGCCGGAATTCTATAAAAAACAGCCTGCACCCAAGTTCTTAAATTTGCTCCTCTAGCTTGAAAACAGCCGGCAAGCAATGGCCAAACTTCTTCTATGTCATCTACGTTAATAATCTTTGAATTTTTATTCGTAATATTTGTAAAGAAATAATGAGAAGAATAATATTATCGGCTTTTGAATGGACAAAATAAAATAAGATTAACTTTTCATTTAGACAATTAAAAAGAGACTAATTAAAATTGAATGGACAAAAACACGGAAAATATATCCTACATCCGGATGTACATGTACATCCGGTTATTTTGTAATTGTTAGCAACTTTAAGCCTTTGCTCTCTCATCTTAAATTCCTTCTCGCTGGATCTCCATTCCATCTTCTTTCCTCTTCCGCCGTCTTCCTCTTTTCCCTTTTCTCGTTGGATCTTCGTTCCATTTTCTTTTCTTTTCTCTTCAGTGGCCATCCCCTTTTCTTTCGCCGCCATACTCTTCGTTCCTCTTTTCGTTGTCATTCCTAATTGTTACTATTTAGTTTTGTCTTTACTTTTATTGGTAGCTGGTTGGTTTGACTTCCTTTTGTTTTGTTTTTTTCTTTACTTCTTTCTGATTTGTTTTTTTAGTTCTTTTATGATTTGTTGTTTACTTCCTTTTCTTTATATATTAATTAATACTGAACATATTAGAAATGAGTTTTACTTTATACTCAAATGAGTAAAACGTCTAAAAAAATGAACATACAGAAATGAGTTTTTGAATTTTTGGATACTCATTTTGTAAGTTATGTATGTTCATTTAGTATTTCTGTTATGCTCATTTTTAAAATGTTTTAGCAATGTATATTTTAAAAGTCTCATATTGCATTAGATTTATATAGGAGTTCATTATATACACGAGACCACAAATCATGATCGATACTTAATTGCAGATTCTAATACTCAATAATGGAGATTTGATGCTCATTGAAAATGTATTGACGCTCAACGAACAAAACTTACAATTTTCATATCAATGCTCATCTTACAAGTTGCATACGCTCATTTTTATAGGTCTGATACTCATTTTTATGTTACTGAGGTAGTAATAAATATCTGGATGTCTAAATAAGGTCATAAGGATTTTAACTTTTTAGTACGTGGTATTTGATTTTAACTTGCTGAATGGCTAAATGCCTATATATATATATATATATATATATATATATATATATATATATATATATATATATATTGATGGAGTATATGGCCCGGGAACACCCGACCCACAGACTCCTACTACTCCAGTGAAGGCCCAACAGGCCCAGAAGGCCCAACAGGCCCCAAATCACGGTGCCCAGAGTACCAAGCAGCCCGCAATACGCACCAGGGGGTGCCTTCGGCCCCCTGGCCGAAGGCTCCAAACTATCACAGCGTGGATATTTCGAACAAACAGAGGAACTGGGAGAAAACGGCAAAAACAGTAGCCCTCGGCACCTGGAGCCCTCGGCACTCAGGGGTCCTAGGCACTCAGAGCCCTCGGCTAGTCCTCTGCAGCCGAGGGCACTTCTCCCGACATGATATCCGCCTCACAGGCGTACAGATCACCGTACCCTGTACAGATGTCCCATCCAACAGCCGCATTAAATGCGGCCACATGCGGCTGCCAACGCCAACCAGTTGAGGTGACCTCTCGGCCAATGGGCGCTTGACACGTGTCCCTGTCCGGCATTTATTGCTACTATAAATAGCACCCCATTTCCCCATTTGTAACCACGACATTCATACTAAATACACTCTCTCTTACTTACTGGTGCTCTGACTTCTCTCTAAGTTATTCTCTGCAATAACCCCTCGGATATATACCCCCCGGGTAGATTATCCATCATTTGGTGCTCTCGTTGAGAGGTCGAACAATCGAGTAAGAAACCCTCCCCCTTCGCCAAACACTAGCCCTCTACCAAAATGGTGAGAACAACACGTGCCAACTCCAAAAACGTAGAAGACAAGAACCTGTCCCTCGGCGACGTCAACGCCCCCGAAGCCTCTCACAGGGCTCCCGAGGGCGGTGTCATCGCTGGGCTGGAACAGGCGGCTGTCGACCTACGCCTTCAGATCCAACAGAATGCCCCCGATGCCAGCCTCGACATCGAGGCCAAGAAGAAAAACCGGAGCGATGACCAAGTCAGCCCTCCGGTTCTCACCATCGACGTGCAATCGGCGCTCTCCGCCTTCATCCAAACGCTCACTCAGAACCCGGGTGCCTTCGGCACCCTGGCTCCGGCTCACCCCCAGGTTGGGGAGAACATCATACTTCCCCCTCTGCCACACCCCTTCGGAAACCCCACCCCTCGGGTTAGGAACGACGAAGGGGTAGTGGCCCAAGATACGTCCTCCCAGGAAGTTCAGTCCCGGGACCGCCACAATGACAACAGAGAAAGGCCCCGCACTTCCGCCCTCAACCGGCTCGGAGGAGGGCCAGACCGCCGAGGGGTCCAAGACCGCCTCGGAGGGAAAGCACTCCAAAGGCCCCAGGAAAGCGGAGGGTCTGTCTCGAGGGCAGACGAGGAGCGTCCCCCTCGGGACAAAGGCAAGGCACCCCTTCATGCCGATGATGCTCGCCACCAAATCAACCAGGCCCACTCGGCCCGGGTTCGTTCGCAGGGGGCGGAGACCCTCCCGAAGGATCCCCGGGACGAAATTATTGCGGCCCTCCAACGCCGGCTTGACGAAATGGAGGCCAACAAAGCTCACGCCGCCACCTCCATCCCTCATTCAGACCTCAAATACGAGGCCATGATGGCCAAAATGGAGGAATTACTGAAGAGGGTGGCCGAGGGCTCCGGGGAACCCGTCATCCAGCTCCGGACCCGGACGCCATTTACCCCAAGGGTACTGGCGGCCCGGATCCCGGAAAAATACCGAGGGCAACACATACAGCCCTACAACGGGAAGACGGACCCCCAGGAACACTACAGCAAATATCAGAACAACATGATGATGGTAGGGGCATCGGACGAATATTTGTGTCGTTGGTTCCTCTCCACCTTAGAGGGGCCGACATACGAATGGTTCAACCGGTTGCCCGAGGGCTGCATTGATTCGTGGCAAGAACTCGCCCAGCGATTCTTGACACAATTTGCCGGGAGGCGTCGCACGAGGAAGCACTTCTCCCACCTCCTAACCATACGCCAGAAGAGGGATGAGACCCTTCGGGACTTCCTGGAACGATGGAGAACGGAGGCCGACAAAGTCGACGTTGCTGACGACGGGACCCTCCTGGCCCTCCTGCAAACCGTCCTCCGCACCGGCAACTTTTCAAGGAGCCTCATCATTGAACCCCCCCGCGACTACATAAGGGCTTTGCAGCGGGGGGACCGATATGCTGAGGCCGAGGAGGTGGAGAAATACCACCAGCATCCTGATCAGCAGCCCCCGAGGGCTGACAACAAGAATAACCGGGGGCCGGGGGCTCCTCCAAATCACCCCAAGGCTTCAGGACCCTCTGATGACCGCCCTCGGCAAGGCCAAGCCAAGCCCGGGGGAGGTTATAAGAACAACCCTAAGACTTGGGCACAGCCCATTCTCCTGGACCGCCCCCGGACACCATTGATGCACCCCGTCAGCATCATCCTTGATTTTGCCGAGGAGAGGGGCCTCGTTGAGCGCGATTCTCGCGCACCCCCGGAGGTACATACTATCAACCCTCAGTTTCCCTACTGTCGTTTCCACCGGCACCAGGGGCACAGGACCGATGACTGTCACCAGCTAAAGACGGCCATCGAGAGATTGATACAAGCGGGGCACCTGTCCCGATTTGTTCAGAGCCCTCGGCAAGAGGGACCTTCTCATCAGGGACCTCCCCGAGGGCACCACACGAAGGTGAACGCTTGGGTGAACCCGAACACCATCCCCCTCGGCAAGAAGAGGGAGATCGGAAACTTGGAAGAAGAAGAGGAGGAGTACCCCCACTACCAGGAGAAAAAACGCCACATCCTCATGATCACCGGTGGCAATACAGGGGGCGATTCCACCAGCCAGCGAAAGAAGTGGGCTCAATCGCTTTACGTGGGGGAAATCACTCATATGCCCCCGGTAAAGCGACTGAGGGAGGAACCCATCACCTTCACCAATGCAGATCTCCCTCCTACTTCTTCTCCTCACAGGGATGCCTTGGTGATTCGGACTGAAATAAACGACACCATCATTCACCGAACTTACGTTGACACGGGCAGCTCCGTCAATGTAATGTACCTCAGCACCTTCAGAGAGTTGCATCTGGAGAGGGGGTCCCTTCGGCCCATTAAGACCCCTCTTGCCGGCTTCACCGACGATACTATTGATTCCGAGGGGGTAATAACCCTCCCGGTGATCTTCGGCGACGGGCTCCATAGAGCCCAACTCGAAGTGGAGTTCGTCGTCGTCAACATCGACTGCGCCCACAACATCATCCTCGGCCGGCCAGCCCTCGAGGACCTTGAGGCCATCATCTCCATGAGGCACCTCTGCCTCAAGTTTCCCGCCGAGGGGGGCATTGGCTACTCCCGGGGGAACCAGAAAATCGCCCGCGCCTGCTATCTTCAAGTCACTAAGAAGGTAAGTAAGACGGAATTCCGTGTTGACACCATCACCGGAACCATCGACCAGGAAGAAAAGAGGTCGAGGGCTGAACCAGCCGAGGACGTAGAAGACTTTGCGCTCGATCTGGCCCAGCCGGAGAGAGTCGTGAAGATTGGAGCCCAGCTCCCTGAAGATCTGAAGACCGGTATCACCGACGCCCTCCGCACCTACTCCACTGTCTTTGCATGGGGACCGGAGGACATGCCGGGAATCAGCCGAAGGGTCATCACCCACCGCCTCTCGGTGGACCCCTCGGCAAAAGCAGTTCAGCAACGAAGAAGACCCCTCTCCGCCGAAAGGAGGGAATTTGTGAAGAAGGAGGTCGCCATGCTCCTCTCTATTAAGCACATCAAGGAGGTGAAATACCCCTCATGGCTGGCAAACGTGGTCCTCGCACAGAAGCCTCCTACCTTCCGCATGTGCGTGGACTACACAGATCTCAACAAGGCGTGCCCTATGGACCCTTTTCCTTTGCCCAATATCGATCAGCTTGTAGATGAAACCGCGGGGTGTGAAATCATGTCATTCCTCGACGCATTCCGCGGGTATCACCAGATCTTCATGCATGAGGAAGACGCCGAAAAGACAGCCTTCATGACTCCCGAGGGCATCTTCCGCTACCTAGTAATGGCCTTCGGCCTAAAGAACTCAGGGGCCACTTACACCCGGATGGTGGCCCGAGTCTTTCAAGCCATCCTAGGGCGCACCATGGAGGCCTATATTGACGACATGATCGTCAAGAGGTTAACATAAACAGCAGTAGGAATAATTTTAGTACCAAAATCGGCAGGGTTAACATCTCCAGTAATCTTATCAATTTTAATATTACCTTTAGAAATCTCATCTCTAATGTAATGAAATCTAACATCTATGTGCTTAGTCTTTTCATGATACATAGGGTCTTTGCACAAGTATATGGCACTTTGGCTATCAGAGAAGACACTAGGAACAACGTTTGTCCCCAGAACTTCACCCACTATACCTTTTAACCATTTGCCTCTTTGATAGCCTCAGTGGCTGCAATATACTCAGCCTCTGTAGTAGATAAAACTACTACAGATTGCAGTTGAGATTTCCAAGATATACAAATACCAGCCCAAGTAAAGAACCAAGAAGTAGTAGATTTTCTTGAATCTTTACATCCAGCATAATCAGAATCAACAAAACCTTTCAGATCACACAAATCAGAATTAGAGTATTTCAGACCAAGGTTCTTAGTACCAGACAAATATCTTAGAGTATATTTCATAGCAGTCCAATGTTTGGTCCTAGGATCAGACATAAATCTGCTAAGTATGCTAACAGCAAAAGCAAGATCAGGCCTAGTACACAATATGGCATACATGAGAGAACCAGAAGCAACATCATAGGGGATCTTAGCCATTTTCTCAGATTCTTCTAAAGTCATAGGATAGGGATCTCTAGAGAGTTCTAAATGCCCTCCTAAGGGTAAGGGGGTGGATTTAGAGTCATTCATATTAAACCTATCCAAGATTTTAGTCAAATAATCACCCTGTGACAAGAACATGATCCTATTGGATCTATCCCTAGTAATGTCAATACCCAAAATTCTCTTAGCAGAGCCAATATCCTTCATGTCAAAATGCAGTTTCAGATCATCCTTAACACTAACAATCAGCATTTTACAAGGACCAATTAAGAGAATATCATCAACATACAACAGGATATAAACAGCATTTTCAGTTCCAACATGTTTATAATACAAGGAAGTATCATATTTACTTCTTAAAAAACCAAGTTCACTCATGCAGGAATCAAACTTCAAATTCCATTGTCTGGGAGACTGTTTAAGTCCATAGATAGATTTTTTAAGAAGACAAACATGTTCAGGAAACTCTTTATTAATAAAGCCAGGAGGTTGAGACATAAAAATTGTTTCTTTTAAGTCCCCATGCAAAAAAGCAGTCTTAACATCCATTTGCTCCAACTCCCAGTAAAAAATAGTGGTTATAGCCAGCATTAATCTCAGGGTTTTGAATTTTATAACAGGTGCAAAAATATCTTGATAATCAATTCCTTCCTTATGTCTAAAACCTTTGGCTACAAGCCTGGCTTTAAACTTAGGAGGTTCAGTAGGGTCAAGACTATCTTTTAACCTAAAAATCCACCTACAGTCAATTATTTTGACATTTTTAGGTTTAGGAACTAAAATCCAAGTTTTATTAAAGAACATGGAATGAAGTTCTTCCTGCATGGCTTTCATCCACTCATTAGACTTAGCGATTCATGGCTTGTTCAAAATTATCAGGGGCCAACTGTTTAACCACCTCAGCAGCAATCAGTACAAATTCAGCTAGATTAGAGAAGTATCTTTTATTAAGAATAATAGTTCTAGGTTCTCTGTCTCTAGCCAATTGATAATCAGCTAAATTAGGTGCATTATGATTTTCAGTTTCATCATTATTATCAGGCACATTATTTATCATAGTAGTGTCAGTCAGATCATGCACACAAGGATTATGAGAACCAGAAAAACTACCTTGTGAGTCTGAGCTCACTACTACCTGTTCACCTCCATTGAGGTCACCTTGTTGGCCTGTTTCAGATTCCGAATAATCATTTGTTGTATTGTGGAATATTCCACTGTCATCCTCTTTGTAAAAAGAGTCATCATCATCCAAAGATTCAAAGAAATTTCCATCAGAAACATCTGCAGTCTTACTCAAGGCAGTATCAGTTCTTTTTAAAGGAAAATCACATTCATTGAAAGTAACATCTCTGGATACAAAACACTTATAAGCCCCTGATTGTAAAACCAGTAGCTTATAACCTTTAACTCCCTCAGGATAACCTAACATTACACAGTTTAAGGCTCTAGGTTGTAATTTACCTTGAGAAACATGGGCATAGGCTGCACACCCAAAAGGCCTCAAATGAGAAATGTTTGGTTTAATTCCAGACCACATTTCCTGTGGAGTTTTGAAACTGATCACAGAAGATGGGGATCTGTTTATTAGGTAAGAAGCAGTAACCACTGCTTCACCCCACAGGGAATTGCCAAGGCCTGAACTGATGAGCATACACCTTGCCTTTTCAAGCAGGGTTCTGCTCATCCTTTCAGCAGTACCATTCTGCTGAGGAGTACCAGGGACGGTAAGTAACCTTTTAACCCCTTCATTTTTGCAAAAGACATTGAATTCATTGTTACAGAACTCAAGACCATTATCAGTTTTCAAAGCTTTCAGTTTAAAATTGGATTGACTCAACCAATATTTTCCAATTTTTAAAGTTCTCAAAGGTTTCATCCTTAGTTTTTAACAAGAAAACCCACACCTTCCTAGAAAAGTGATCAACTAGAGATAGAAAATATTTCCTACCTCCAGTTGTACTCACTTCAGAAGGTCCCCATAAATCAGAATGAACCAATTCTAAGGGAGCAGAAGCAACATAAGATGATTGTTCAAAAGGATGCCTAGTTTTCTTGCCAAAAACACAGTTTTCACAAAAAACAAGGTTTTCAGGTTTAAAGTCTAAGAAACCAGTTTTAAACAGCTTATTCAAACCCACATTCCCAATATGACCCAATCTGTTATGCCAAATTTCAGTTTGATTTTGAGTTGTGCTATTATTAACAGAAACAGCTAAGTTAAGTTCAAGGGAGCAATTAACTAAGTAAAGTCCCCCACTTTTATTAGCTTTAATAAGGTCATTTCCATTTCTGGAAACCACCTTATATCCATCCTGTGTATTAATAGTGCAACCCAGATCATCAAAAACAGATTCAGATAGAAGGTTCCTTCTTAAGAATGGAACCCATCTAACATTTTGGATAACCCTTACAACCCCATCAAACATCCTCAGCGGAACATTACCCACACCTTTGATATCTAGGGCAGTATTGTCTCCTAGCATGACCTTTCCCCCCATCATGAAGAGTCAGGGAGGAGAAGTAGGCCTTGTTAGGAGTTACATGTAATGTACACCCAGAGTCTAAAATCCATTCATCATTCAAAGAAGATCCAGAACAAACAAGCAATTCATGTTGAAAAACATTTGCAGATTCTGTGTTAGGAGTAGGGTTAGGATTATTCTTGTTATCACCTTGTTTATCCCTTTTCTTCTTCCTACAGTCTCTTGCAAAATGTCCTTCAATGCCACAGTTTTGACATTTGAAGGTTTTCTTTTCAGAATTATCTTTATCAGTTTTATTCTTCTTCTTAGAACTGTTCTTTTTATTCTTTGGTTTCCCTTTAATCATAAGAGCTTCATTTTTGGGCTCAGTTTTCTCAGTATTAGAGGGATCAGATTTAAACTTAAAAACTTTAAGAGATTCATTCTTCTCAAGTATAGCATCAGTGATCTTACCAGGGGTGAGATCCTCATTAGAATACTGGATGACATCTTTAAAGTTATCAAACTGTGAAGGTAAAGAATTTAACAGAATAACAACTTGGTGGGTGTCTTTTATCTTTTCATCTACCTTTTCAATTTCTTGAGTCAATTTCAGAAAATTATCCAAATTCTCAGACAAAGACACAGAAACATTCATTTTGAAGGTAAACAGTCTACAGAGCAGAGAGATCTTTCTAGACATAGATTTTTTCATATAAGTGGACTCAAGGGTATCCCATAACACTTTAGGGTCAGTGATTGTGGAAAATTTTCTAGCCACATTGTCAAAAGGATGAATAATCAATTCAGAATATGCAGCATTTTTTAGTTCAGTTAGATCAGAACTAGACACATTGGGAACAGTATCAGAAGAGACAACTCCAAAGCATTTCTGCTTCATCAGGAGAGCTTTCATCTTAAGCTGCCACATGGGAAAGTCACTGATACCATCAAAGATACGAATCTTGGTACCAGTGTCAGACATATTTACAGATTAAGATCAAGATACAAACCAATAACAGCAACAGAAGGCAATCAGACAAGAACAGAAAGAGACGCAATCAAGATTCGAACATTTTTGAGCTAGGGTTTCAGGATCGAAAAACAGTAAACCAAAAAATTAGGGTTTCTTGGAAAAACTCAATCAAATCAGAAATTTAGATTAGGTTTTCAAGAATCTAATGTAAAGGCTCTGATACCAAAATTGTTCACAGACTATATTGATAGTCACAGTCAAAATACCGGATTCAAGTATCAAGCAGAATTTAAAGATAAAGAACACACGATATGTTGACGCAGTTCGGATAAATCCTACTCTGCGGGGTTTCAACAAGGGAAACCCGATCCCAAGAATCCACTAGCTCAGAAAAGTTTGAATACAAAGATGGTTGCAAAGCAAGGAACAAAAGTAACAGATCTAACACACTAGAATCAGCCAAATACGAGCAAACGAATAAAATAAGAAAAGGAACAGAAATAACCGGACGAAACTCCCAAAACCCAGGAGTTATCAGATTCTTGGTCTCGAATCAACTGCCCTGGATCCGCGCTTCACCACACGGTATAATCCTTGCCTTTCTCAGCTTATCCCGAATCCAGTGTATCTCGGATCACGAAGAAGAAGAAAACCAGAGGTTAACTCTTCGCAAGCTCTCTCTGTATCGCCGTTCTGTATTAGGGTTTTGAATATGACGTAATAGATGTCTCCAGAAGAAGGAAAGAGACTATTTATAGGCGAGAGAAAGAGCTGGATCAAAGTAATAAGAACCGAGCTCACCACGGTTAAAAATAGGCCCAATCCAAATGAGAGGATAAAACTGAAACGGGCCAGACCTATTTAATGGTCCAATTGAAGAAATCATTTAGAGTCCATTAAATATAATTACTTTCTAACCTTGCTTTACCTTCCTATCTAAGTATTAAAACATCAAATATAACATAACAAGAATTAGGATCACAAATATAACACTATTGTCCGGAAATACACATGATAAAGAAGAAGAAGAATTTCGGCTCAACGTCCTCGTCATCAGCATCCTAGACCGGGGTCGGAGGACTGGGAATCTCGCCACTTTCTACGGCTTGGGCCCGCTTCAGGTCCCGATCCACCTTGTCGGTGACCCTCCGGAGCTCATCATCTTGCATATAATTCGCCAAGTTGTAGGTGGGACCACCAAGCTGGGCGAGGAACTGATTGTCGAGTGGGGTCCATTCCAGGAGCTGCACCTCGTGAGCCAGACGCTCTTTTTCTCTTGGCCCGTAGCTCCTCCTTAAAAACGTCTCTCATGGCCCCACGACAGTAACGACAGGCGAAGATCATGAAGTCTGACGACTTCCCACCCTCAAGAGATGGGGGGGGGGGCAGGAGCAACGATGACGTCGTGCTTCTCCATCACGACCAATTTGGAAAGGAGATCCTGCCTCTTCTTCTCAGCCAAATCCAGGGCGGCCTGGAGTTTCTTCATCTGCTCCGCGGCAGCCTCTTTCTCCCGTCGGGCGGCCTCATGGGCCAACTTCAGAGCCTCATCGGCCTTCCTCTTAGCCTCGAGAGCGTCCTGCTCCCTAGCTGCCTCAGACCGCAGCAAACTTAGCCCGGTGTGGACATATTAAAATTATTGGGCCAACGTTCGATTCTGTTGGGCTACTCGTGATGGTTGTTGGGCCTTATAGAAATATTAATATGGACCCATTCGGATAAAAAAATTTAATAATTGAATTAATTTGGGTCATTTAAAATATCCAATTAATTTAATTATAAATTAAATCTTTAAAAGAATGGACTAATCCTATTAATTTATTTATTTTGAGCCCAATATCAAATAATGGCCCGATAAATAGGAGTCATGATCCAATTAATAAAGAGAGCAATGAATATGGTTAAGGAATCCATCCGTATGCATGGAAAATGGCTGTGAACCTTGTTAAAAAGGCTGTCCAGATACATTGAACGAGTGCCAATTTTTCTATCTATTAAATGCAAGCACATAGAGTCCAAAGCCCATTTTAATTAGGGCCCGTGAGATATGGACGAATTTGACAATCCTAAAAGCATATTTTCACCCCATCCACACCTATAAATAGGGGTCTCAGTTGAGAGGGAAGAGGAGGAGAATTTTCAGACGAAGAAACGTTGCAAAAAAGCTCTCAAGAACTCCCGTAAGGCTCTGAACGATCCCGAAGAAGAGGAATAGATCAAGCCACGATTTTTGTTAAGAATATACGAATAATCCTTCGTGATTTCGTCGATTCTTAATAAAATAAATCCAAAAGTTGAAGAACGTTCGAAGATCTGAAGAACGAAGCTTGAAGATTCGAAGATCTAAATAACAAGACTTTGAAGATTTGAAGATATGAAGAACGAAACTTTGAAGATTTGAAGATATTCATATTAAGATTGAATCAAGATTCAATTGAAGATCAAGCCACATATCCCGGGAGGTCCTTAAACAAAAGATCAAGCCATAAAACGGCCCTTTTGTTGAAGATCAAGCCACTTGAAAACCGGAGGCCCTTCAAGCTGAATTCTTAATTCAAGAATATTTGAAGATTCAAGGAACGAAGATTCGAAGATTCAAAGAACAAAACTTTGAAGGTTCGAAGATACGAAGAACGAAGGTTCGAAGATTTGAAGATCTGACGAACGTTCGAATATTTGAAGAATTAAAGATTTAATTTTGAATTAATTTCTTTAATTATATTTATGTCAAATTGCAAGTGAAGAATCAGAGGATTCATATTTAGAGATTGTACCTAATATTCTCACATATTATTATTTGCGATCAATTTTAAGTAAATACTTAAAATTTGTTTCACACCCGGTCTGAAAGAAACAAAGAAAATGAGGGGAGGAACGACTTACAAGGGTTAGAATAATCACAAGGAGGAAAAATACGTACCTGGAGGGTCAACACCAAAGCATGGCAGACAGCCTCAACCGATGTGCAGGGGGCTGATGCACTCCAGATTGGAGGGCAATTTCCCTCCAAATCTCAGTGACCGGGCGGTCGAGAGGAGGCATTACAGAATCCTCAGCCACAAGAATGGAGGTCTCAGGGCGGGGCCTCTTTGGCCTCTTTTCCTTGACCGTTTCCCTGCCTTTGGGGAGAGCAACCTTCAGCAGCTCCACATCCTGAACGAAGCCAGATCCAACATTAGGGGCCTCCGTGTTTTGCCCCATTACAGCCTCAATGAGTTGTTGTTCGGCCTCCCCAGTACGCTTGTTAGCCTGGGAGGATGCAGAAGAGTTGGCTTATGAAGACTGGGCAACTTTGGCCCTTTCCAGCGCCGCCTGGCGTTTGGCAGCCTTAGCCGCTCTGTTAGCCAGGACCTTATCTTGATTCATTTGTTCTTCGATGGGGGGAAGACCTGGAGACAGGAAACAAAAAAAGGTTAGAACTGGGCGGTATGAACCTCAAGGATGCTTACCTCAGGAGCAGGACCGCCCAGGCCCTCAAGCAGAGCATAAACGAATGAAGAGACACGGGCGATACCTATCCCTGCCTAGGAAAGCGCCATGGGAGATAAGTAATCCTTTAAGGCTCGATTCCGCCCGTTTTTAGCTTCCTGACATCCCCTCCTTCAAGTCATCAGTTAACTCTGGTGGCCCGATCTTGGGAGGGTACCCGTTCCACCTCACAGGGAGCTGGCCGTCCGGATGACGCAGGAACAAAAATCGGTTCTTCAAGTCGTGAATGGAGGTCGGATCCCTAGAGAATAGTTTTTGACCGGGGCGGGCAGCAACGCTCCGAAACCCATCGACATTCTAGGGGTAACCCTGAAAAAATAATGGAAACCAAGATTCCGGTGAGTACCGCATTTAATGCAGACGAATTGGTGGTTGAGGCTCTAGCCATCCATAGCTCACCACGTCAGCATGTCCAACTGTCCATTGATGGTATAAATATTAACATTTATTTCATTGTAAAGGGTTGACAACTTAGCACTCTTAGCAAAATAACAATTGTAACAGCTCACAACATAGCATTAGACGAACGGCTTCAGGGCTTTTGTACGTACTGAAGTGTATTATGTACGGATTCTATCATCTTTAATAGACCCGACCCACTTACTATGGATTATTTAGCCCATCTCTGCTTGTTTAACATCTATTCTACCACCTTCTTCATTCGAAATCTTTGAGTTACGTGTTGGGCCTACGGATTGAATGAATAAACCTCAACACACACAACATTTAGATGCAATATCTTGAACATTTCGTCAACTTGGCAATTACAACTGAAAAATGAACTAGATTGATAAAGACTAAGAGCCCGTTTGGTAACCCTTGCTTTTGACTCACCAACCTCAACAATCAACTTGAAGCAACTATAGAGGACGATTTTTGTTATTTTCATATAATTTTTTTTATTTAATTTATGAGCTTTTTTGAAAAATATTACTGAAGTGAAACTTAATTACAAAAATATGACTAATAGTTACTATAGTATAATCTCATAGTCACTTAAGATTCAAAATTGAACATAAGTTGTTAAGTTACTACACTACGTATATAGTCATTAGTCACATTTTTTGTAAACTACATTTATATACATTTATTTCTTATAAAATATCTTAAATAAAATTTTTGCATAAGTTGGTCGCTTGGGCCATAAATTCATTATTAGCAATAGATTTAGCTAATTCAGTCAATTTCAATGTTATCAAAAGGGTTCTAAATAGAATAAGAACTAAAATGAAAGATTTATTAATTTAGAGACCAAAATGATATGATGATGATAGTTTAAAGACCATTTGTACATTTTTTTTCTTTTTCCTTCCCAAAAGTTTATTTGTTAACTAAAGTCAAATTAAACTTAAAAATATTAAAATAAAAATTATAAAATTCACGATATTTAGATCTTAGATCGACAGTTTTCAATCATTCGATCTCTATATCGGCAAACATAATATTTTATATACTTGATTGTTGTAAGAAATATTTGTTAATGAGAGACAAATATACTGATCATGTTAATCATTTCGGAAATAAAAATTGAATTAAAAAATTCTAAGCTACATTAATGAGAGACACTGGTGGTATTACGGATTAAGAAGTATCATTGAATTTGTTTAACTTCATACGGAGGAACTACATGCTCATCTTTCCTTTGTCGCGGTAATTTTACTGAAAAGGAACAACATGATCACTAAATTCGTTAATTTTTTCGCAAAGACTTGCGGTAATTGTGATATTGCGAACAAATATAGAACCCGTTTGGTAGCATGAAAATCGGCTGATTTGGTTAATTCTGGTGAAATTTATGAAGTTTTGGTTGAAGTGGCAGCATTGACCGATTCTGCTGATTTAAGAAAAAAAAAATTAAAATATATTTGTGATGGAGTATATAGACTCAGACCCCCGGGTCTCACGATTATTGGGCCCGGACAGCGGCCCACACACGCTTATCGGACGTCATTTATATCTTGGCTAAAGGGTCAAATAGGTCCCTGTACTCATATCAATAGCTCAATTGGGTACCCGAACTAAAAAAAGGTCCAATCCAATCCTCCAACTCTTCAAAATCGTTCAATTTTTTCGTTTAGCCGGTAAGACAACTTTTTAATGTTGAGTCAGCACGTTAAGTGCCAAGTGTTATCTTGACTTATGCAAATACATTACGATGTGGACGGAATGCTTGTCTTGAAAAAACGAAAAATCTGGAAGAAAGAGGGGAGAGGGAAAATGCGACGATGAACAGTGACGAATCAACGACGTTGAGTCAGAACGAAGATTCGAAGATTCAAAGAACAAAACTTTGAAGGTTCGAAGATACGAAGAACGAAGGTTCGAAGATTTGAAGATCTGACGAACGTTCGAATATTCGAAAGATTTAATTTTGAATTAATTTCTTTAATTATATTTATGTCAAATTGCAAGTGAAGAATCAGAGGATTCATATTTAGAGATTGTACCCAATATTCTCACATATTATTATTTACGATCAATTTTAAGTAAATACTTAAAATTTGTTTCACAAATTTTTGGCACGCCCGGTGGGACATCTCTACCTCTCATCTCTTCACTTTTGAAAACGAACCCATGGCATCAAACAAGCCCGTGTTCACTCTAAATTCTAGAGCATCATCAAGCTCGAATCAAAACATGCAAGGCCCTATCACTAGGAGCCGTTCAAGAATAATGACTGCGCAGTCATCTTCGGGAACTACTCCCGGTGCGATGGATAGATTTCAAATTGTGCAAGAGATGGTCGGGAAGCTTTCTTCACCCATACGTGAAGTTACTTCCCCAAAATGGGCAAGTAGTGGTGAAAGCACATCATCTGGGTCAGACTCTACTTCCCCGTCAACCTCTCCACGAAGAACTACTCCGCAGTGGTCAAATGTCTACACTGTGATACCCACTATGTGTACAAGCACGACATCTATGGAAGAACAAATCGCCCATTTAACTAAGGTCATCGAGGGAATGAGCATGTTCATGCAATCTCAAGATCAGAAGTTGAATGATCTGAACAACAAAGTGGAAAGTTTGAAAGGTGAGTCAAGTCATACCCATGAGAAGGATCCCGAAGTGCATGAAGATAATGATTCTCACCAAGAGGATTCGGGAAAGAACATTTCATCCTCTGGGGGCATGATCCCTATTGATCAACTTAAAGACTTCATCAGAGGAACCATAAAGGGGAACATAGAAGGAAGTCAATCTACTTACTCCTATGTTAAGCCATATACTCAAAGGATCGGGGATCTGAAAATGCCCATTGGTTACCAGCCGCTGAACTTCGTCCAGTTTGATGGGAAAGGAAATCCAAGACAACATGTTGCCCATTTTGTGGAGACTTGCAACAATGCGGGAACAAGTGGGGATCACCTCGTCAAGCAGTTCGTGCGCTCCCTTAAAGCAAATGCATTTGACTGGTATACTGACCTAGAACCCGGTTCCATTGACAACTGGCAAGATATGGAACGTGAGTTCTTAAACCGTTTCTACAGCACAAGGAGGGTGGTGAGCTTGCTTGAGTTGACAACTACTCGTCAACAGAAAGATGAGCCTGTGATAGCTTACATACAGCGTTGGAGAGATCTTGCTCTAAATTGCAAAGATCGAATCTCTACAAGTTCCGCTATCGATATGTGCATTGAAGGAATGCATTGGGAATTGTGCTACATTCTCAAAGGAGTCAATCCAAACACTTTCGACGAGCTAGCAAGCAAAGCTCGTAACATGGAGTTAAGCATTGCAAGCAGTGGAAGGAAAACCATGGGTATGTATCCCATAAACAATGTTGTTGAAAAACAAGATACCAAGAATGGGGGCAAGCCCTTTTCTAAGATTGAAAATAAAGAAGCAATGGTCGTGAAGGTTGCACCTGTTAAGATCTTCTCTCAAAATTCAAAACAAGTTCCTAGGGTCGACTTGGAGGCGTCTAAACGTGTTAAACCATTTCTAGAAGAGATGCTAGAAAAGAAATACCCCTTCTTAGACTCTGACGTTCCTCCCATGTTTGAGGAACTGATGAGATTGAAGCTTATTGATTTGCCTGAGTCCAAACGACCCGAGGAAGCTACAAAGATAGATGACCCCAATTATTGCAAGTACCATCGACTTTTAAGTCACCCCACTGAAAAGTGTTGGGTGCTTAAAGATAAAATTATGGCCCTGGCTCGTCAAGGAAAGATTGAGCTCGCCGATTCTGCTGCAAGCACAAACCAAATTGCCATCACTTTTGGCAAGTTTTCTCCATTTATGGTTAAAGACAACTCGAAAGAAGGGAATAAGAGCTCTCACAATCGAAGACTTCCTTTTACTATCAAAGTGATGGGAAACTACTCTCGCGTGAGAGATGAAGAAAATAATGGCAAAGAAGGTCCATGGATCTTAGTAGATTGAGATAAACAAAATAAGAGGCAAAAATTGATCCTACCCCCAGTGAAGGGAGTAAAGAAATGGGTCAAGAAAAGGGAGGTTTATAAACTCAAGCTAAAGAAGGAAAGAAAGACTAGTGTTTGTTCCAAGGTTGAGCGAAGGTCAGTTACTCTAGACAATTATATGCCAAAGGATTTCAAGAACAAGGTGAATCAAACTTCAAGTTCTTGCCTTGGCACTCATGAAAAAGAAGTTGAGAGCTCAAGCAAATGCTCATCACCAACTTCAACTAAGAAAGAAGATGTAAAAACACAGAACTCTACCTCGTATGCTACTGATATTGTCTTTAAAGACGAAGATCTTATGTTGGGTGCCACACCCCATAATCGCCCACTTTTTGTTGAGGGATATACTTGTGGACAAGGATTCAAAAGAATCATGATTGACCAAGGATCCGCTGTTAACATTTTGACAGTTCAGGCTATGAAAGACCTTGGAATATCAATTGATGAACTCTCCCAAAGCCGCTTGATGATTCAAGGCTTCAATCAAGAGGGGCAAAGGGCAATTGGAATGATACGACTTGATTTGGTCATCGACAA
Organism: Cuscuta europaea; assembly: GCA_945859875.1. Lineage (NCBI taxonomy): Eukaryota > Viridiplantae > Streptophyta > Magnoliopsida > Solanales > Convolvulaceae > Cuscuta > Cuscuta europaea. The sequence goes on from CAMAPE010000014.1 coordinate 1,994,719, forward strand.
GCTGAAGGCAAGCACTCTATGCCATGTCATTGATGCCAAAGCTTTGTATAATCTTCTGTTAGGACGCCCATGGATCCATGAAAATGGTGTAATTTCGTCAACTTTGCACCAATGCTTCATGTATGAAGAAAATGGTGTTGTGAAGAAGGTGTTGGCTGATGAGACTCCATTCACAGAAGCTGAGTCCTATTTTGCAGATGCAAAGTTATACTTCAAGGCTAAAGTCTCTAAAGATGAGGATGCTCGAAAAGATGATGTGTATCGCCCTTTGACTGAGCCTAAATTGAAAGAAAAGCTTGTTGAAGGTGTGGAGAGGCTCACATTCCCTCTTGCACAGATTGAGATATCAAAACCTTCTCAAAAGGCTCCTAAAGAGGAAGCTGAAAAGAAATGCAAGTCTGAGCTGCCTAGTGCACGTACGAAAGAAGGATTTGAACCAAACGCATACAAGCTCTTTGCCAAAGCCGGTTATAATCATAACGAACAAAAGTTAGGGAAGCTCATTCCAGAAGCTGGTGGAGAAGGAACACCGAAGCAAATCAACTTAAGAGGCCACATTGGATTGGGCTATGTTCAACCTAAGCCTATAAAAATCCTCATAAATAGAGCCGCAATACATCATATCAGTGCTGATGAGGAAGATGAAATAACTTCTAAGCCAAAGTACTCCGTCTTTGATAGGATTGGGGGGGCAAGATCAAGACCCGCCATCTTTGAAAGAATGGCGTCGAAGCCAAAGAAGACCGTGAAGAAGACTTTACAAGAATGGCTTGAAACGAGCCCGATGATGTTGAAACACGCTGAAGGCCTATGCATGGGACAAAACTTCAGAAGAAAGTCTGTTCATGAAAGATTGGGATTGAAGCATGAAAGCAATAAATTTACTAAAGTTCCTCTCGAAAAGAAAAGTCTTAATGAGTATAAAAGCTTTATCCCATCTCATATGAAACGAGAAACCGATGTGAAAGTAACATATGGAAATGCATTCAAAGTCAAGCCAGTGACCATTGTGCACACTCATGGTCAATATGAAGACCAATATGTGAACTCCTGCATTATCAATGTGAGGATACAGTACCCTTCATGTCAGGGTATGCATATGACCAAACAAAATGTTAAATGGCTTAAACCACCAATGATGTTGTAAGTGGCTAAACTGCTAAAACATCTCACTTTGTCTATGGGTGAGCATAATCATAGATACTCTTGGCCCACGAGAGTTTAAAATGTGTACGGCGAGCTCTTGGCCCACGAGAGTTTAAAATGTGTACGGTGAGCTCTTGGCCCACGAGAGTTTAAAATGTGTACGGCAAGCTCCTGGCCCGCATGAGTTAAAACTGTGTACGGTCCCCTCCTTTAAATTACCAGTTCAAATGGTACTTATGAACTACGTTTGACTTGATCTCCTTCACAGGAGTACGTAGGCAACTCGAAAGTTTTATTTTTGAGTTCAGTTATAACAAAATAAATCTCAACTAAGTCATTTTTTCAAAGAGAATATCAGAAGTTTGCTTACAAAAAAGGTCAAATCAACGGGAAAGGTTTAGGGAATTATTTGATCTCCTCCTCATCGGAAGTGTATTGAGTTGAGCTTCGAACAACATCTCCACAACGATGACACCATCCCAACAATGAACAGGTGGCGCGCTGACAACAACGACATCGGTAATGTCTCTTGCACTTTGAACGACGACATCATCTCAACAACGGAGCAGGTGGCGTCGATGGCAGTAGCATCGAAGGACTGCTACAAGCTCCAACAGGACTGCTACAAGCTCCTGTCGGACCGCTACAAGCTCCTGCCGGACCGCTACAAGCTCCTGCAAGACTGCTTCAAGCTCTGGCAAGACCGCCCCAAGTTCTGGCAAAACCGCTTCAAATTCCGGCAAGTCCGCTTTAAGCTCCAGCAAACCCGCTTCAAGCTCCATGAAATTTCCCTCCACTGCATCAACAAAGCTCTAGGAAACATCTGCACCGACAAAATAGCCGGTCTTCAAACCGACGAAGTGGCTGGTCTTCGCACCGAAAAAATAGCCGGTTTTCAAACCGACGAAGTGACCGGTCTTCGCACCGACAAAATAGCCGGTCTTCAAACCGACGAAGTGGCCGGTCTTCATACCCACAAAATAGCGAGTCTTCACACCGACGATATGCAATCGGCCTAATTCTTCAGATCGGTGCCACTAACCCAACGAAGGGCCCCAAGTGACACCGATGATCGGAAATCAGACCAATTCTTTAGATCGGTGCCATTAACCCAACGAAGGGTCCCAAGCGACGCCGATGACCAGCAATCGGACTAATACTTTTTATCGGTGCCACTAACCCAACGAAGGGCCCCAAGCAGCACCGAAAACCGACAATAGCTCTTCAATTAATGGCGTCATCACCTGAAATAACAAAAAACAGGGGCCTCGTTGTGATCTTAGGATTGCCCGGATTCATGGGAAGGCTCAAATCATAAAATAGGCCCAAAAGCCTAATTTATTTAAATTAAAGAAGCTGGCCCAATTTGCTCTTCAATTCCGTCGCACGCAGAACATGAGGCAGTCATTCTTCTTCTAGCTTCTTCGCAAGAAGCACGAGAACATCGTCAAAAAAAAATCGATCGAATTCCTCTCTCCAAAGCCGCAGCAGAGCAAATAAAAGCAGTACCACCATCAGCCCCAAACTCAGTGCCCAACTCCAGCGGCGGCTATTTCTTTTCTCCTCCAGCGAACCAGCAGCAACATCAACCCAGCTTCCAACTGCAGCAGCCATGGTCAATACCTTCTGAACTTTGAGAGACGGTCTACTCTTGCACAACCTCTACGCCTCTTCAGAATTCTGGCTCCTTCATTGTCTTCTTGGCATAATAGCAGATTCACCAATTTGGTGGTCCATCTCCCTTGACGTCACCATCTCATCTTCCTCGCCAGATTAATTCTTCTTGGAGAACGAGTAGCAACAGCAACTGAGCAATGGTTTCTTCGGATTGAAACAGCTACGGCGGCTCCTATTGAACATCGAACGGGTATTATCTTCTCCGGCGGCAAGATGACAACCTGCGATGGAACTGTTTCGGCTTCAATTTCCACCGGGATTTAATCTGAAATCAACATGGTCCCTGCTGCACCTTCAGGTGAATCTCCTTCCCAACGGAAATTTGCTGAAATTCGGAACTTTGAGGTCGCACCAGCAATAACAGGTCTTTTTTTCCCTGTAATACGCAAAAAAAAAGAGAGAAAGAATAGCAGAGAAGAAAAGTTACCTGCTATGAACTTCGCTTCCATAAATCTTTGATAGCTTTGAGTCTTAAAATGGAAGATGCAGAAGAGCATAAGCTGCGATTGATATTTATACACATGGATGGAGAGTTTAGATCTCAAAATCAGCAGAACATTAGTCTTAATTGGATAGAAATCCTTGAAAGTTGAGGATAATCTGGACTCTCCGACTTAATGCCCCGTATGACTTAATATTTCCCAGCTAAATGTTTGAGACTTGGACTCTGACTCCGAGTTGCAATTGAAGTCCATCACTCCATAATTCAGTGTTGGGGGTGCGTATGTTAATTTCTTAAAACAAAGAAATTGAGCCGTCACATTTTTGGGCCTATTAGAAATAATAGAATTCTAAATAAATGAATTATGTTGATCTCGCTACTGAAGTACTGATTTTGATGAGTTAATAAAATTAATTTTCGAGACTCACTTGTTCGTGATTAAATCAGTACATCCAAGCAAGTCTCGAGGGGGCATTTGTGGACATATTAAAATTATTGGGCCAACGTTCGATTCTGTTGGGCTACTCGTGATGGTTGTTGGGCCTTATAGAAATATTAATATGGACCCATTCGGATAAAAAAATTTAATAATTGAATTAATTTGGGTCATTTAAAATATCCAATTAATTTAATTATAAATTAAATCTTTAAAAGAATGGACTAATCCTATTAATTTATTTATTTTGAGCCCAATATCAAATAATGGCCCGATAAATAAGAGTCATGATCCAATTAATAAAGAGAGCAATGAATATGGTTAAGGAATCCATCCGTATGCATGGAAAATGGCTGCGAACCTTGTTAAAAAGGCTATCCAGATACATCAAAGATACGAATCTTGGTACCAGTGTCAGACATATTTGCAGATTAAGATCAAGATACAAACCAATAACAGCAACAGAAGGCAATCAGACAAGAACAGAAAGAGACGCAATCAAGATTCGAACAGTTTTGAGCTAGGGTTTCAGGATCGAAAAACAGTAAACCAAAAAATTAGGGTTTCTTGGAAAAACTCAATCAAATCAGAAATTTAGATTAGGTTTTCAAGAATCTGATGTAAAGGCTCTGATACCAAAATTGTTCACAGACTATATTGATAGTCACAGTCAAAATACCGGATTCAAGTATCAAGCAGAATTTAAAGATAAAGAACACACGATATGTTGACGCAGTTCGGATAAATCCTACTCTGCGGGGTTTCAACAGGGGAAACCCGGTCCCAAGAATCCACTAGCTCAGAAAAGTTTGAATACAAAGATGGTTGCAAAGCAAGGAACAAAAGTAACAGATCTGACACACTAGAATCAGCCAAATACGAGCAAACGAATAAAATAAGAAAAGGAACAGAAATAACCGGACGAAACTCCCAAAACCCAGGAGTTATCAGATTCTTGGTCTCGAATCAACTGCCCTGGATCTGCGCTTCACCACACGGTATAATCCTTGCCTTTCTCAGCTTATCCCGAATCCAGTGTATCTCGGATCACGAAGAAGAAGAAGAAAACCAGAGGTTAACTCTTCGCAAGCTCTCTCTGTATCGCCGTTCTGTATTAGGGTTTTGAATATGGCGTAATAGATGTCTCCAGAAGAAGGAAGGAGACTATTTATAGGCGAGAGAAAGAGCTGGATCAAAGTAATAAGAACCGAGCTCACCACGGTTAAAAACAGGCCCAATCCAAATGAGAGGATAAAACTGAAACGGGCCAGACCTATTTAATGGTCCAATTGAAGAAATCAATTAGAGTCCATTAAATATAATTACTTTCTAACCTTGATTTACCTTCCTATCTAAGTATTCAAACATCAAGTATAACATAACTAGAATTAGGATTACAAATATAACACTAAACAAACGCCCATTTTATTCTTCGGCGCTATTGGCCGGAAATACACATGATAAAGAAGAAGAATTTCGGCTCAACGTCCTCGTCATCAGCATCCAAGACCGGGGTCGGAGGACTGGGAATCTCGCCACTTTCAACCGCTTGGGCCCGCTTCAGGTCCTGATCCACCTTGTCGGTGACCCTCCGGAGCTCATCATCTTGCATATAATTCGCCAAGTTGTAGGTGGGACCACCAAGCTGGGCGAGGATGATGCCAAGGTAGTAGCCACTGGCAAAGCCATCATCAGCCACATCAAGTAGGAACTGATTGCCGAGTGGGGTCCATTCCAGGAGCTGCACCTCATGAGCCAGGCGCTCTTTTTCTCTTGGCCCGTAGCTCCTCCTTAAAAACGTCTCTCATGGCCCCACGACAGTAACGACAGGCGAAGATCATGAAGTCTGCCGACTTCCCACCCTCAAGAGATGGGGGGGGGGGGGGGGGGCAGGAGCAACGGTGATGTCGTGCTTCTCCATCACGGCCAATTTGGAAAGGAGATCCTGCCTCTTCTTCTCAGCCAAATCCAGGGCGGCCTGGAGTTTCTTCATCTGCTCCGCGGCAGCCTCTTTCTCACGTTGGGCGGCCTCATGGGCCAACTTCAGAGCCTCATCGGCCTTCCTCTTAGCCTCGAGAGCGTCCTGCTCCCTAGCTGCCTCAAACCGCAGCAAACTTAGCCCGGTGTGGACATATTAAAATTTTTGGGCCAACGTTCGATTCTGTTTGGCTACTCGTGATGGTTGTTGGGCCTTATAGAAATATTAATATGGACCCATTCGGATAAAAAATTTAATAATTGAATTAATTTGGGTCATTTAAAATATCCAATTAATTTAATTATAAATTAAATCTTTAAAAGAATGGACTAATCCTATTAATTTATTTATTTTGAGCCCAATATCAAATAATGGCCCGATAAATAGGAGTCATGATCCAATTAATAAAGAGAGCAATGAATATGGTTATGGAACCCATCCGTATGCATGGAAAATGGTTGCGAACCTTGTTAAAAAGGCTGTCCAGATACATTGAACGAGTGCCGATTTTTCTATCTATTAAATGCAAGCACATAGAGTCCAAAGCCCATTTTAATTAGGGCCCATGAGATATGGACGAATTTGACAACCCTAAAAGCATATTTTCACCCCATCCACACCTATAAATAGGGGTCTCAGTTGAGAGGGAAGAGGAGGAGAATTTTAAGACGAAGAAACGTTGCAGAAAAGCTCTCAAGAACTCCCGTAAGGCTCTGAACGATCCCGAAGAAGAGGAATAGATCAAGCCACGATTTTTGTTAAGAATATACGAATAATCCTTCGTGATTTCGTCGATTCTTAATAAAATAAATCCAAAAGTTGAAGAACGTTCGAAGATCTGAAGAACGAAGCTTGAAGATTCGAAGATCTGAAGAACAAGACTTTGAAGATTTGAAGATATGAAGAACGAAACTTTGAAGATTTGAAGATATTCATATTAAGATTGAATCAAGATTCAATTGAATATCAAGCCACATATCTCGGGAGGCCCTTAAACAGAAGATCAAGCCATAAAACGGCCCTTTTGTTGAAGATCAAGCCACTTGAAAACCGGAGGCCCTTCAAGCTGAATTCTTAATTCAAGAATATTTGAAGATTCAAAGAACGAAGATTCGAAGATTCAAAGAACAAAACTTTGAAGGTTCGAAGATACGAAGAATGAAGGTTCGAAGATTTGAAGATCTGACGAACGTTCGAAAATTTGAAGAATTAAAGATTTAATTTTGAATTAATTTCTTTAATTATATTTATGTCAAATTGCAAGTGAAGAATCAGAGGATTCATATTTAGAGATTGTACCCAATATTCTCACATATTATTATTTGCGATCAATTTTAAGTAAATACTTAAAATTTGTTTCACACCCGGTCTGAAAGAAACAAAGCAAATGAGGGGAGGAACGACTTACAAGGGTTAGAATAATCACAAGGAGGAAAAATACGTACCTGGAGGGTCAACACCATAGCATGGCTGACAGCCTCAACCGATGTGCAGGGGGCTGATGCACTCCAGTTTGGAGGGCAATTTCCCTCCAAATCTCAGTGACCGGGCGGTCGAGAGGAGGCATTGCAGAATCCTCAGCCACAAGAATGGAGGTCTCAGGGCGGGGCCTCTTTGGCCTCTTTTCCTTGACCGTTTCCCTGCCTTTGGGGAGAGCAACCTTCAACAGCTCCACATCCTGAACGAAGCCAGATCCAACATTAGGGGCCTCCGTGTTTTGCCCCATTACAGCCTCAATGAGTTGTTGTTCGGCCTCCCCAGTACGCTTGTTATCCTGGGAGGACGCAGAAGAGTTGGCTTCTGAAGACTGGGCAACTTTGGCCCTTTCCAGCGTCGCCTGGCGTTTGGCAGCCTTAGCCGCTCTGTTAGCCAGGACCTTATCTTGATTCATTTGTTCTTCGATGGGGGGAAGACCTGGAGACCGGAAACAAAAAAAGGTTAGAACTGGGCGGTATGAACCTCAAGGATGCTTACCTCAAGAGCAGGACCGCCCAGGCCCTCAAGCAGAGCATAAACGAATGAAGAGACACGGGCGATACCTATCCCTGCCTAGGAAAGCGCCATGGGAGATAAGTAATCCTTTAAGGCTCGATTCCGCCCGTTTTTAGCTTCCTGACATCCCCTCCTTCAAGTCATCAGTTAACTCTGGTGGCCCGATCTTGGGAGGGTACCCGTTCCACGTCACACGGAGCTGGCCGTCCGGATGACGCAGGAACAAAAATCGGTTCTTCAAGTCGTGAATGGAGGTCGGAGCCCTAGAGAATAGTTTTTGACCAGGGCGGGCAGCAACGCTCCGAAACCCATCGACATTCTAGGGGTAACCCTGAAAAAATAATGGAAACCAAGATTCCGGTGAGTACCGCATTTAATGCAGACGAATTGGTGGTTGAGGCTCTAGCCATCCATAGCTCACCACGTCAGCATGTCCAACTGTCCATTGGTGGTATAAATATTAACATTTATTTCATTGTAAAGGGTTGACAACTTAGCACTCTTAGCAAAATAACAATTGTAACAGCTCACAACATAGCATTAGACGAACGGCTTCAGGGCTTTTGTACGTACTGAAGTGTATTATGTACGGATTCTATCATCTTTAATAGACCCGACCCACTTACTATGGATTATTTAGCCCATCTCTGCTTGTTTAACATCTATTCTATCACCTTCTTCATTCGAAATCTTTGGGTTACGTGTTGGGCCTACGGATTGAAGGAATAAACCTCAACACACACAACATTTAGATGCAATATCTTGAACATTTCGTCAACTTGGCAATTACAACTGAAAAATGAACTAGATTGATAAAGACTAAGAGCCCGTTTGGTAACCCTTGCTTTTGACTCACCAACCTCAACAATCAACTTGAAGCAACTATAGAGGACGATTTTTGTTATTTTCATATAATTTTTTTATTTAATTTATGAGCTTTTTTGAAAAATATTACTGAAGTGAAACTTAATTACAAAAATATGACTAATAGTTACTATAGTATAATCTCATAGTCACTTAAGTTTCACTATTGAACATAAGTTGTTAAGTTACTACACTACGTATATAGTCATTAGTCACATTTTTTGTAAACTACATTTATATACATTTATTTCTTATAAAATATCTTAAATAAAATTTTTGCATAAGTTGGTCGCTTGGGCCATAAATTCATTATTATCAATAAATTTAGCTAATTCAGTCAATTTCAATGTTATCAAAAGGGTTCTAAATAGAATAAGAACTAAAATGAAAGATTTATTAATTTAGAGACCAAAATGATATGATGATGATAGTTTAAAGACCATTTGTACATTTTTTTTTTCTTTTTCCTTCCCAAAAGTTTATTTGTTAACTAAAGTCAAATTAAACTTAAAAATATTAAAATAAAAATTATAAAATTCACGATATTTAGATCTTAGATCGACAGTTTTCAATCATTCGATCTCTATATCGGCAAACATAATATTTTATATACTTGATTGTTGTAAGAAATATTTGTTAATGAGAGACAAATATACTAATCATGTTAATCATTTCGGAAATAAAAATTGAATTAAAAAATTCTAAGCTACATTAATGAGAGACACTGGTGGTATTACGGATTAAGAAGTATCATTGAATTTGTTTAACTTCATACGGAGGAACTACATGCTCATCTTTCCTTTGTCGCGGTAATTTTACCGAAAAGGAACAACATGATCACTAAATTCGTTAATTTTTTCGCAAAGACTTGCGGTAATTGTGATATTGCGAACAAATATAGAGCCCGTTTGGTAGCATGAAAATTGGCTGATTTGGTTAATTCTGGTGAAATTTATGAAGTTTTGGTTGAAGTGGCAGCATTGACCGATTCTGCTGATTTAAGGGAAAAAAAAATTAAAATATATTTGTGATGGAGTATATAGACTCAGACCCCCGGGTCTCACGATTATTGGGCCCGGACAGCGGCCCACACACGCTTATCGGACGTCATTTATATCTTGGCTAAAGGGTCAAATAGGTCCCTGTACTCATATCAATAGCTCAATTGGGTACCCGAACTAAAAAAAGGTCCAATCCAATCCTCCAACTCTTCAAAATCGTTCAATTTTTTCGTTTAGCCGGTAAGACAACTTTTTAATGTTGAGTCAGCACGTTAAGTGCCAAGTGTTATCTTGACTTATGCAAATACATTACGACGTGGACGGAATGCTTGTCTTGAAAAAACGAAAAATCTGGAAGAAAGAGGGAAGAGGGAAAATGCGACGATGAACAGTGACGAATCAACGAGGACAACGAGTGAAGGGCGAAGAGAGAAGAAAGAACGCTGAAGGACGAGCGACGATAAACACAAGGTACCAATAAAAGTCTATCATTTGTAAAAATTGTAAATGATTATCTGTATTTAAGTGAATTGTTCAAGATACCCTAATTAAAGAATGGAGGAGAAATTTTGAAAAAAAAAAAGATACCCTAATTGTGTGATTTCTTGACATTGAGGTTGTGAACTGTATGTATATGTGTTATATATCTGGTGTGTATGTTTGTTTTGTATATGTGTTGGTTATTTGTTTAAAAATGTTATATTTTTCAGAATGTGGGAGACTTTGGATTTAATTGTACATTATGGTGGAAGTTTTGAAAGGGGCAGACCAACGAGGTATGTGAATGAGAGTATTGAGGTTATTAAGAGTGACCCAGATGTCATTTCTTATCCTCATTTGAAGAAATATCTTGAATCTGGGCAATTTGGATGTGTAAAAGAAATGCTTTTTAAACTGCCATATGAACCATTAGAAGCATTAAGGAAATTAGTGGATGATGCAAGCACTTTGGAGTTGGTCAGTTTGTGTTCTAGTGTAGGAAAGTGTGACCTTTATGTAGATCATGGGGATGTTGTTGGTGCTGACACACATAATATGGATACAATGGAAACAGTTGGGTTTGTTGGTGAAAGGGATGACACCTTTAACTGTGACTTTGATAATGTTTTGTAGGGTCTGATCAATGTCATTCAAGCTCTACTACTTGAAGCAGAGCATAGGAATTGTGCAAGGCACATTCATGCAAATTGGAGCAAGGAACACAAAGGCACATACATGAAGAAACTTTTTTGGATGTGTGCGAGGTCTACTTCACAATCACAACTTCAAGAGTCATTAGAATTATTGGGTAAGAAAGACAGTAAAGCTAGAGAGGATATAGAGAAGTACACATTCAAGTTGTGGTGCAAAGCATTTCTGAGAACATCTGTTAAGTGTGACGCTGTAGACAACAACATGTTGGAGGCCTTTAATCGTACTTTGATTGGATGTAGGAGCAAAGCCATAATTCCAATGTTGGAGGACATAAGGGTAGGAATGATGACACGAATTGCTATGAAGAGGCAACATGCAGGAAGATGGAAAGGTAACATATGCCCTAATGTTAAAAAAATATTAAATGGAAACATTATGAATAGTTCAAAGTGGAGGATTGTTTTTAATGGAGATGATGGTTATGAGGTGAAGAGAGGGAAATACCAATACAAGGTAAAGTTGGAGGGTCAGACATGCTCTTGCAGGTTATGGGACCTCACTGGAATCCCTTGTTCTCACGCCATATGTGCGATGTTTGACTGTGGAAAAGACCCAGAAAGCTATGTTGATGAATGTTATAGTCTTGCTGCTTTCAAGAGAACATATGCACACACTTTAGAACCCATTAATGGTGAAACTGCATGGCCTAATGCAGGTGGAGAAAAGATACATCCTCCTCTTCCAAAGAAAATGTCAGGTAGGCCTAAGAAGAAAAGAATCCGAGAAGAAAGTGAACCTCCTGCTGCAAAAGTTTCTAGAATAGGTCGTGTGATGACATGCTCAAACTGTAAGCAAAGTAAACAAAATACTACGCTTCCAAAACAATATCAATACACTTGAGAGTGCATCAAAATTCTACACCAGTACATAGCAACCACTACCATCAACTAAAAGGCACTGCAATTCATACCAAAGCTTATACTTCCCTTCCCATGAAAGCAGCCACAAAAACATTTACAAAAAGTAGATACATTTTTTTCCAGATTTTCTTCTCTTTAGCTTCCCTGTGGAGGATATTCTTTATCACAGTAATATCACTCTGTTGTGCTAACAGCAGGGCCTTCAAGTCCTCAACTGTGGTTGCTTTGGTTTCTGCATAATCAAGTTGTGTGACTGCATCATTATCTTTCTCATTTCTTGAGCATACAAGGTCTTCCTTCCAAAGGAAGTACCCACAACCCAACCCATCCTAAAAGAGGAAAACACATAATCACAATTCCAAAAATCAAACATTTTAATTAATGAAATTCAACAAATTAGTAGAACTATCTTACCTTCCATTTTTTGCATCCGTAAAATTGCCGTCCGCTCCCTCGTGCGGTACACAACCGAGCTCTCAAACCACAAGTGCAATTAACCGAGGGTTCATGCTGTTAGGAAATTGATGTACGTACCTCGAAAGTACTGCAGCGGAAGTTTAAAATTTTCCCAAACAGATCTTCCCTGATTATGACAAAACAACGAATAAAACAATAAAAACAGATCTGAGTCAGAACTTACAGATCTTCCAGCCTAGCGGTGATAATCCTTGACCTTTGGTATCCGCGTGATTTCTCCTTTCCGAAAGAACGATTAGATCTCCCTAAAAGAAAGGCTAGGAAATCTCTTCGCAGGGAAATAAACTGGTATTACTGAATCTAAAAATTGGTCTGTGAATTATGAAGGAGGAGGGTGTATTTATACTAGTTCTAAACTAGTTTCCCAATCACAATGAAAGTGTTCTTCATTAATGAGTTTTAATCCTAATAGGACCAATACTCCTTATTAATGATTCAATTAATTAAACAAAACAAAAATAACCAACAATAAGAGTAAAGTGGGCTTGCACGCCACTTTTACTCATGATCATTATTAATTTTTATTTTCTCTTTTCTTTTAATTCTAAATTATAAAGAAAAGTACGAACTTTATTTAATTAAAAATACATCTTAATTAAGTACAATAAATCCAATTTATTCCACTTAATTAATTCTATCAAATAGAACTCTCCTTCAACTTCATGAATTAAATATGTTTTATCTAATTAATATTTAATCCATTTTCAGTATTTACTAATTAAATATTATTTAATTCAATTAATAATATTTAATTTCTTCTAACAATTCAATCGGAAGGTATAATCACTTGTTGTGTGACCCACAGGGCCTTATATATTAAGCACTAATCAAATTAAGGTCTTAGTAGAATCCCTAGACGATTTACCAGACAAACTCAATATATAAGAACGTTTGCGAGGACTATTCAAACTCCCTGTAATATAGAGCTCATAGTGATACGGTCCTTTCATTCAGCGAACATGCAACTAAGTCTAGAACATGATATAGTGTCTATCCCAATAACTCAGTCTCTGTCTCTCAATCTTTCTAGATGATCCATAACGATCATATTCGATATCCAAAACGAATATATCTTTGCATTGGCCAATGACTTTATGATCCATCTAGATATGAGAAGTAGAATGTTCTCTCTTAATCTATTATGAGGAATGAATCCTTTCTTGGCTCAACTACTACTCCATGTGCTTCGTGATGCACCCAACACATGCCGTATCTACCCCGATTGGAGTGCAAGTGTTGGTCATGGTCAAAGTACATCACTCCGCACATGTAGTACGTATTGACCTCAAGTCGGAGGACTATTACACTACTCTATACGCCGATAATCCCATAGACACATGAATAGAACTTATCAAATGGTTTCTCGGTGGGTATGCCAATATTCTCTAAAATATCTATGTGACCATCATGAATTACATGAACTCATAGTTGTGAGATCAACTATACTTTCTAAAAGTATGATGCAGTCCACATACCAATCTTATCGCATATCATCAATATCCCATTCTTGATGATCATTGATTGGGGCTATTTTAGGACTTTATGTTATATCATATAAGCTCCCACTTACTTATTGACAACATAAGTCCAAGGGAACACAATTATGAATAAGATATTGACAATCGAAATACTTAATCATCAATGTGTAATACCATATATATCAAATATATAAAACTGAATGTGATCAAGTACATATATCTCTAAAAAGTGATTGTCGCTAGGACATATATACTAACAATCTCCCACTTGGCCTAGTGCCAATCACCGATGCGTCTAACACGTAGTCTCTTAAAAGTCTAGTATGTTTCTCGCATCTCAAATGTTTGGTGAATGGGTGAGCCAAATTGTCCTCTACGGGAAGGCATTCTATTGCAACTTCTCATCTTGCTATTTGTTATCAAAACATGATAGCATACTGGTATTTTCTAGTTCCTTACTTCGCATCTTGGTTCCTTAGCTTGTGCAAATGCACCAGGTACAATCACAATGACAATTATTGGATAACTGTCACTACGAACTACCCCTATGTCTTTTAGGAACTAACGTATCTAAACACTTACCTATGTTGCATCAAATGCAACAATTTACTAGGCTCTAGTTATCGAATTTATTGTAGTTTCTAACTTGTAACTCTTTCAGCACTACTATTACATTGAGACTAAAAACATATATTGACTGTGACTCGTAGTCTTTCTTATCATACACGAAACTAGTGTTAGAATAATTAAATTCTACTAGTTCTTTTTGTCTACCATAGACAAAAAGATGTTCATGAAGATTTTGGGTGACCATCCTTTCACGGACTTCAACGAGAGGATATCATTCTCTATGATCAACATATATCATTATAAAGATCATGTAATCCTTGTTGCGCACTCTAAACACGTAAGCACCCTCATTTCATTTGATGAGGTCAAACGATTTGACTATTTCATCAAAATTAACACTTCAACTCCTAGAGGTTTGTTTTAGCCCATAAATAGATTTCTCCAATCAACATATTGATATAGAATTTGACTTGGATACTCAAATAGTCAAACGATTTGACAATTTCATCAAAATTTACACTTCAGGTTGTACCATGTACACCTCCTCCTCGAGGTTTCCATTAAGGAAAGGGGTTTTGACATCTATTTGTCAAATCTCATAATCATATTATGCAGCTATAACAAGCAAAATTCAAATGGACTTCAGTTTTACAACTGGCGAACAGGTATCACTATAATCAATTCCTTTTCTTTGACTATAACCTTTAGTCTCTAGCCTAGCTCTGTATGTTTGCACCTTGCCTTCAGCATTAATTTTCTTGTTGAAAATCATTTGGATCCAACGGGTCCAACCCCAATAGGCAAGTCAACCAAGTTCCATACTTGATTGATACACATCGAGTCCATTTTAGATTTTATGGCTTTTCGCCACCTCTATGAATCAACATCTAATATTGCTTCTATGTGGGTCTCAGGTTCATCCGTATCAGGAATCTTAACATCATCATGATCCTCCATGAGGAAGCCAAACCTAGTTAGTTCATGACGAATCCTAGTAGACCCACAAAATTGAATGTTTTGCATTTTGTTTAGGCTCTTCATTCTGATCGTGAAGAGGTTCTCTTTTATTGGACTATCCAATGCTCAAAGAGTTTTCTAGTGCTATACTCATAGAGGGAGAGTTAGGTGCAGAAGGAATGACAACCATGCCATTACTTTCTTCATGAGAATCACTTGCTGGTGCAAAGCGCTTCCTATATTACTCCCACTAGCTGAAGGATATCCTCCTAGAGACATTCTTCAACTTAATTCTCCCATTGAATCCTTCGTCAGACCATCTAACGAATCTTCATTTTCTATGTCACTTCACCTTTCAATTTGATTAGTGCACATTTCTTTACATATGTAGGGCAACCCATATTTAATATGTGAAGAAAATGTCCTTTATTATACTATAACTCATATAGTACGTTTTTCACTAATCAAACTATTCAGAATGCATATTGAGATTTATAGCGTGTATCCTCAAAAGAATGTTTGGAAGAGAAAATGAATTCATCATAGATCTATCCATGTCTAACAAAGCCCTATTTCTCCTTGCAGAAACGCCAGACTTCTAAGGTGTTCTGGAGGAGTTCATTATGACCGAATTCTTTGACCTTTTAAATAAATCAGAAATTTTTACTTAAGTACTCTTTGGCTTGCTATCCTTTTTCCTAGAAAAGGTTTATTAGTCAAGTTACTTGAAAGACAAGATTCACAATTTCCATGACTCAAGGCAAATGGTGTTAAATAATCTAATTTATTTAACGTTGCTATTCTTGTTTCATTAATTTGACCAAGTTTGCAATGTCATAGATAAGTAGTAATTTTTCTGATTACTTAATCGAGATCCTTTTATTTTATTCATTTAATATCTAACATGTCGATTGAAAATTAACCATTCATAAGAAAAGCATTTCCACAACAACACCATTTTACGAAAATAACAATTATTATTAGCAAAATGAAAACATAAATCTTTTAATGTCTAACATATGAATGGAAATAATCTTCTTGGTAATAGAAGGAATAAAATAACAATTATTTAATTCTAATCTAAAACCACTGGGCAAATCTAAACTATAAGATCCTATCACGTTCAGCAGCAACCTTTGCTCCAGCCTTCACGCGTAGGTCAATTTTACCCAGTCCAACTGCTACACTGTCTCTCAGGCTTCTGCACATTTTTACAAATGTGTAAGCCATAAGTTGTATCTAATACTTTAACAATGACAGTTAGTTATAGACATATTTATTTAATGATAAAAATACCTGAGCTTGAAGCACCCGGTGCTTTGGGTAGATTAGCCTTATACAGCTCACAATCTCTCTTCCAATGCCCCTTCTCTTTGCAGTAGAGGCAAACATCCTTTGCAACCTTTGGCTTCATATGACCTCCACCTTTAGGCTTCAGAGCTGTAGGAGTAGGCCCAACCTTACCTTTCTTCTTTTGCTTATTCTTGTTCTTAGAACGAGACTTAGCATTAGAGCTTACCATAAGAACAGTCTTTCCTTTAGAGGTTGAGGCTTCATAAGACTTGAGCATGTTATGGAGTTCAGGCATGGTCGCTTTCGTTTTGTTCAAATTATAATTCACAATGAAGTTAGTAAATGAACTCGGAAGCGAATATAGGATGATAGCAGTCGAGACACGATCCTCAAACTTAATTCCGGTGGTAGCAACTCTTTCAATTAAGCCAATCATTTTGAGGACGTGCTCAGACATGTTGCCACCCTCTTGAAGCCTACATTTGAAAATGTCTGTCAGAAGTTCATACTCTAGAGTCTGACTTTCTGAATCAAACAGACTTTTCAAGTGTTCAAGCATCTCGAAGGCGCTCATCCTATCGTGTTGCCTTTGCAACTCCATAGACATTGCAGCCAACATAACACATTGCACAGTTTTAGCATCAGTGACGTGTTTCTCTCGAGCAGTAAGGTCAAACGCGGCAAACTCAGGAGAGTTGGCATCAGGGATTTTGGGTACCGGTGTGTCTAACACATACTCAATATTTTCTTGTCTAAGAACTAAACGCACATTTCTTTCCCAGTCCAGAAAGTTTGGTCCAGTAAGCTTGCATGTATCCAAAATACTTCTCAATGATAAATTCGACATTCCTAAAAGTCTAAAGAAGTTCAAATAGAACGGAATTAAAATCATATATTAATTGCTATGATCACATCTAGTTAACTAAATAATATGGACTTTTAATTATTTAGCTCCCACTATTTTGCATGCTCTTTGACCCCAATAAAAAGAACATGGATTGTTTTCACAATCATAGTGGCCAAGATCCACATTCATACTATTACAGTCCCAGCTTGGGCTGATCACTGCAATAATATAATGGGTAGGCGACTCCTTAAATTAACACTGACGCTTAGGCGACTCGAGCTAATTTAGGTAAGTCAAAACCATCACACGATCACAAACATATGTATCTATAAATTAGTTCTATATTTTGTCGAATGGAATAAACACTTGGGTGAAATATTTGTTCAACGAAAAAATATTTCTACTAATTTAATTATGATGGGTGATGTCGTTATCCTAGATAAGACTTAAATTTTAATTTATGGGGAATATTTAACGAGGTATTAAATTACTTAAACAAGATGCTAAAACATATTATCAAATAATATGTTAATGAGATCTAACTCAAACAGATAAATTACATATGCAATATAAATCTAATTTATAAACAGATATAATCAACAATTAATATCAGCATGCTTAAAACATACGATAATACTTGACTAAATCAAGTTTATCAAAATTAAACTTATTCAATCTCTAAGATAATCAATCTAAATAAATAAGGTTAATTTTAATATTTTACTAATATTAAAAATCTGCCATTTCCAATATTAATTAAAAACTATGGAACCCAAGGCCCCAAGCAACCAAGTAGTAACCCAGTACTCCGTAAAGACCGTACTTCTTATCCAGCAGGTCTCTAAATGTTAATCAAGACTTTGTAAAATTGCAGGAAGGACCTTGATGTTTATCTAATTTCTAATTTCAAGCTCAAGGCCTAATCTCCCAATTCGGGCAACAACGTATAATTCCTCCAGATTCCTCCTTGTAGAGACTTCAGCCAGCAACCGGCCATCTATACGAAAGAACATCACAGAAGGTCGTCGGCCACAGATGTTTTCATTCGCCTAGGTGTTCTTCGGCTACCATGATCGCTCCGGTGCAGAGAGGACAGTAGTAAATAAGCAAGAAAACGACAGAACAGAGGCGTAAGGAAGATCGTCAATTTTGTAAAGATCGTTCAAGAAACGGCATGACTATTTCTATTTACAAAACAAAAACTTAAGATCTTCCAATAATAAACATTATTGATTCTAATTTCCAAAATCAAAACTAATAATAAAGTGCCGAACACCTTCATGAATCAGCCAGCAGACAAATCGTAGATCCACAACTTTGATAAAAACATAATCTCAGAATTATGCATTTAGATCCACGAAAACAAATATGTATATCTACCAAATTCGTGTAATGCCATTAGAATCAGTTTGGCTCTGATACCACTGTTAGGAAATTGATGTACGTACCTCGAAAGTACAGCAGCGGAAGTTTAAAATTTTCCCAAACAGATCTTCCCTGATTATGACAAAACAACGAATAAAACAATAATAACAGATCTGAGTCAGAACTTACAGATCTTCCAGCCTAGTGGTGATAATCCTTGACCTTTGGTATCCACGAGATTTCTCCTTTCCGAAAGAACGATTAGATCTCCCTAAAAGAAAGGCTAGGAAATCTCTTCGCAAGGAAATAAACTGGTATTACTGAATCTAAAAATTGGTCTGTGAATTATGAAGGAGGAGGGTGTATTTATACTAGTTCTAAACTAGTTTCCCAATCACAATGAAAGTGTTCTTCATTAATGAGTTTTAATCCTAATAGGACCAATACTCCTTATTAATGATTCAATTAATTAAACAAAACAAAAATAACCAACAATAAGAGTAAAGTGGGCTTGCACGCCACTTTTACTCATGATCATTATTAATTTTTATTTTCTCTTTTCTTTTAATTCTAAATTATAAAGAAAAGTACCAACTTTATTTAATTAAAAATACATCTTAATTAAGTACAATAAATCCAATTTATTCCACTTAATTAATTCTATCAAATAGAACTCTCCTTCAACTTCATGAATTAAATATGTTTTATCTAATTAATATTTAATCCATTTTCAGTATTTACTAATTAAATATTATTTAATCCAATTAATAATATTTAATTTCTTCTAACAATTCAATCGGAAGGTATAATCACTTGTTGTGTGACCCATAGGGCCTTATATAATAAGCACTAATCAAATTAAGGTCTTAGTAGAATCCCTAGACGATTTACCAGACAAACTCAATATATAAGGACGTTTGCGAGGACTATTCAAACTCCATGTAATATAGAGCTCATAGTGATACGGTCCTTTCATTCAACGAACATTCAACTAAGTCTAGAACATGATATAGTGTCTATCCCAATAACTCAGTCTCTGTCTCTCAATCTTTCTAGATGATCCATAACGATCATATTCGATATCCAAAACGAATATATCTTTGCATTGGCCAATGACTTTATGATCCATCTAGATATGAGAAGTAGAATGTTCTCTCTTAATCTATTATGAGGAATGAATCATTTCTTGGCTCAACTACTACTCCATGTGCTTCGTGATGCACCCAACACATGCCGTATCTACCCCGATTGGAGTGCAAGCGTTGGTCATGGTCAAAGTATATCACTCCGCACATGTAGTACGTATTGACCTCAAGTCGGAGGACTATTACACTACTCTATACGCCGATAATCCCATAGACACATGAATAGAACTTATCAAATGGTTTCTCGGTGGGTATGCCAATATTCTCTAAAATATTTATGTGACCATCATGAATTACATGAACTCATAGTTGTGAGATCAACTATACTTTCTAAAAGTATGATGCAGTCCACATACCAATCTTATCACATATCATCAATATCCCATTCTTGATGATCATTGATTGGGGCTATTTTAGGACTTTATGTTATATCATATAAGCTCCCACTTACTTATTGACAACATAAGTCCAAGGGAACACAATTATGAATAAGATATTGACAATCGAAATACTTAATCATCAATGTGTAATACCGTATATATCAAATATATAAAACTGAATGTGATCAAGTACATATATCTCTAAAAAGTGATTGTCGCTAGGACATATATACTAACACATGCGCTTGCCGATGACATCACTGATTCAGACATTAGGAGTTACGCAACTTTTCTTACCTTCGTCTTCCTAGGTCGGAGCACGCAGGTTTAAGAACGACTGGAAGGGTGGGTTAATAAATTAGGTTTTGGGTGTGATATAAATTAGGTTAAGGGTGAGTCAGCAAAATATTTAAATTAAATAAACTCTTTTTTTATGTTGACTCAGCATTAAACGGATTACTAGGAGAGGCAACCGGGAGTTTACCGGCTAAACGAAAAAATTTAACGATTTTGAAGAGTTGGAGGATTGGATTGGACCTTTTTTTAGTTCGGGTACCCAATTGAGCTATTGATATGAGTACAGGGACCTATTTGACCCTTTAGCCTTATATCTTTTGTATTATTGTACTGTTCATATATCATCTGTATGTACTAGATTAGTCTTTTATGTAGTTGGGCATATCGGGCCCATATTAGCGTCCCGACCCATTATTTCTCTATATATACTCCTTTTGGAGCTTGTAAACCCTAGAATGATGATTACACGAGCAATATCACTATTCATCATCTTCTTCCTATCTATAGCTCAATCTCTCCATTTAATTATTTAATTATATGTTTGGATCCCTATAATCCATCAAATGGTGCTTTCATTGAGAGATTAGAGCAAAATCAAGTGAGAAATCCTCCCAAAACATACAAAAAATTCATTCCAATCAAAAGAAATCAAGAAACAGTTCTGGGATTATGAGCAAAAAAAGGGGTCCGCATCTTTGGATCTGGAACCGTCGTGCGCCGTTCTTCTCCTCCACAACCAGGTCTGCTCAGAATCTCGCCTCGACAGTGGAGCTCCCAATGCCCACAACTTGCCAGTCTCGGTGGAAGCTCGAGGCACCCCACCGCAACAGCTTGGCAGTCGCTGAACTAGCTCGCTACTCCGCCTCCTTCGCAGCGCGAACTTGAACCGACAATGTCCCTCAAGGCTCGGACCAGCCCAGCGTCTGGCAGCAGAATGGAGTTCGTCGCATGTCGTACGACCCCCAAGATGAGCTCTGCCACTCCCATCACCGCGTCGCCCGCCGCCGAGTTTTGCAGAACTCGCTCGCCGAGATCAGGTAGCAAGATTGGGGACACCCTGGGCGAGATACTCCGAACTATCGATGGCTGAGTTCCCATCACCCTTTCCGGCTAAAACAGAGGGTATCTCCCCTCCCTCTCCAAGCTGAGGAACCCGCCGGCCAAGGAAGCCACAAGTCTGAGCTCCGCCCCCGAGGATACCTCGCAGTTGCAACCAGAGCCTTCAGGGTCTTCCCTCTCCGGCCGGAAGCAGTGACCTCGATTCTCGATCCTAATGCGATAGTAGGCGACGAGGGTGAAGTTGCGACCGTTTTCCGGCGGCTGCAATGAAGGTAAGCAGGTTCGTTTGAAGAAAGGCCTGGCGTGATAGTTTAGCTGGAAACTTTGGCCAAAAGGGAAGCAATGGACCAGCCCACCAATCATGTTCTTCATCAGCCCAAAGTCCAAATAAAAAAGCTAAGTGCCCAATACTCCTATTTATACACTTAAAATATTTATTAAATTATAGTAGTACAATTATTACTATTATTAATTATATTTTTTCCACCACCATTAGGGCGGGTTGAAAACCCTCGAGGTGGACCATTATGGCAGATTAAAGTTTCTCGAGGTCGCTAATGATGCATTATTATTGGCGTTATTATTTTTATCACCGCCACTAGAGCGGGTCAAAAAACCCCAAAGTGGTGGACCCGAGCTCTAGTCTACCGAACATCTTTATTTGATGATTCAGATTATATTTAGGTCCATCGACCTACCCCAGTCACCTTTATTTGGTGACTCGGGCATCTAAAATTGAGAGCCGCTATCGGCCGCACACGACATTATTATGCTTAAGAGCGGTAAACGGTACACCTCAGTCTAAGATACCACATATTATGTCGACCCCTTAGAGCGAAACGCTCAGGTATGACCGACAGAGCACATCGTTTCGGCCCCTTAGAGCGAGACGCTCAGGTAAGGCCGACGGTGTCCCCAGGACGAAGGCCCGCAAAGAGCCCACGTCTTGAAATGGGAAGCTCACCGCGTCGTCCACTCGCGAAATCGCAGGACGACAGGTCTGAAATCATGGCCGAGGTGACAAAAATCCCCCAACTCAGGGATAAGGAACAGCGGCCGTCGATAACCGACCAAAAGCCTTAGCCCGCGTCATAAATAGGCGACGGGACCTCCCTGAGATCACATGACAATCCAGTAGGACTCCTTACCCGCCGAGGGACTATCGACCCCCTCGACCGAAGCCTGAAAGAAGGATACTCACTCCTTGCTCGAAGAAGTAAAGAGGAAGAATATAAAAGAGGGACAGCCGAAGGACCGTGTACTTGCCGGCCTAAAGCGAAATCCCCAAAAATAAAAGAGGGACAACCGAAGGACCGTGCACTTGCCGGCCTAAAGCGAAATCCCCACAACTCAAAAGAGGGACAACGGAGGACCACACACTCGCCGGTCTCAAGTTAAATCCCCACAAATCAAAAGAGGGAAGCCGAAGACCGCACACTCGCCGGCCTGAAGCGATAAAAGTAAAATCCCCACAAATCAAGCCACATATTTGGCTAAGTACATATCAGGCAAATATTATACATTATGGACAAAGCAAGACCATACATGCGGATCAGACGAGCGCCCAGCGCCGTACATCATCTCAGGCGAGCGCCCAGCGCCGTCCCTCATCTCAGACGAGCACCCAGCGCCGTCCCTCAGACGAGCGCCCAACGCCGTCCCTCAGACGAGCGCCCAGCGCCGTCCCTCAGATGAGCGCCCAGCGCCGTCCCTCATCTCAGACGAGCGACCAACGTTGTCCCTCATCTTTAGACGAGCGTCCAAGCCTAGTCCATGTTCAGTACGGCATCATCACTTTGCCCTTCATCACATCACGGCCGGCCCCTCAGCCTCGGTGTGATTATCTATCTCAAGACCGGCTTCCTCAAAGCTAAGAGTCTTGAGCTAGCGATCGGGCTCACCATCCCTTCCTGGATGGTGACTGTCGCCTTTGTATGACGATGGCTCATCATCACCTCGTAAACATATTATCGGACCGGCTCCTCATCATCGCCATCCGCACATCACGATCGGCCTCTTGGCCTAGACGTGATTATTTATCTCGAGACCGGTCTTAGTCGTTCCTTTACCGGATGGCGATCGTTGCATGGATTGTAGGACCGGCTCCTCATCGCCAATGTCCTCACATCACGACCAGCCCCTCGGCTATGGCGTGATTCTCTCTCAAGACCAGCTTCCTCAGCGTCGATAGTCTTGGGCTAGCGATCGGGCTCGCCATCCCTTCCTGGATGGTGACCATCGCCTCTATATGACGGTCGGCTCGTCATCGCTCCGTCATCATATTATAGGAGCGGCTCCTCATCGCCGTCGTCCTCACATCGTGACCAGCCCCTCGGCTATGGCGTGATGCTCTCTCAAGACCGGCTTCCCTAGCGCCGAGTGTCTTGAGCTAGCGATTGGGCTCGCCATCCCTTCCTGGATGGTGACCATAGCCTCTATATGACGGCCGACTCATCATTGCCCCATCATGATATTTCGAATGGGCTCCTTCTCATCGCCATCCGCACATCGCGACCGGCCCCTCAGCCTCGGTGTGATTATTTATCTCAAGACCGGCTTCCTTAGAGCCGAGAATATTGAGGTAGCGATCGGGCTCGCTATTCCCCTCCCGGATAAGCGACCGTCGCCTTATATGACGATCAGCTCATCATCGCCTCGTCATCACATTATTGGACCAGCCTCTCATCGTCGTCGTCTGTACATCACGACCAGCCTCTCGGCATAGTGTGATTATCTTTATGAAGACCGGTTTCATCCCCGCACACTAGGGATGTGAACCGTTGCTTGGATCTCTGGACCGACCGCTCAGTGTTGACATCATTGCATCATGGCAGGCCCTCTCGGCCTCAACATGATCTTTTATATCGACACGGTAGACCTCTCGGTCTCAATGTGATCATCATACTCTGAAGACCGGCCTCATCCTCTCACTTTATGGATAAGGACCGCTGCATGGACTTTCGGATCGGCCTCCCAGTGCTGACGTCCGTACATCATGACCGGCCCCTCAGCCTCGAGATGATGATCTATCTCAAGACCGGATTTGAAGGATCGATCCCACAGCCGTGAGGCAGCCTACCGATATTGTCCGCTTTGGGTTGCCCCTCACGGATTTAAAACATGTCGATAGTGGTGAAGAACCTAGGCCTTATAAGGTACCAAGGACTCTCCTAGCCCACCGGTGTGGGATTCTTTGGCATTCCTACCGAAGAGGCAGGTTTAAGATGCGCGAGTTTCCCCGGCTCAAGGGACTGGTAGGCCCTTACCTAACAATCCCCCCCACACCGGTGCTACCCCCTGGCTCTGATACCAATTGAAGGATCGATCCCACAGTCGGGAGGCAGCCTACCGATATTGTCCGCTTTGGGTTGCCCCTCACGGATTTAAAACACGTTGATAGTGGTGAAGAGCCTAGGCCTTATAAGGTACCAAGGACTCTCCTAGCCCACCGGTGTGGGATTCTTTGGCATTCCTACCGAAGAGGCGGGTTTAAGATGCGCGAGTTTCCCCGGCTCAAGGGACTGGTAAGCCCATGCCTAACAGGCTTCCTCAGTGCCGAGAGTCTTGAGCCAACGATCGGGCTCACCATCCCGTCCTGGATGGTGACCGTCGCCTTTATATGAGGATGGGCTCATCATTGCCTCGTCATCATATTTTGGACTGGATCCTCCTCATCGCTGTCCACACATCACGACCGACCCCTCGGCCTCGGCATAATTATTTATCTCAAGACCGGCCTCCTCAGCGCCGAGAGTCTTGATCTAGCGATCGGGCTCACCATCCCTTCTTGGATGGTGACTGTTGCCTCTATATGATGGCCGGCTCATCATCGACCCGTCATCATATTTCGGATTGGCTCCTTCTCATCGCCATCCGCACATCACGACTGGCCCCTCGGCCTCGGTGTGATTATCTATCTCAAGACCGGCTTCCTCAGCGTCGAGAGTCTTGAGCTAGCGATTGGGCTCGTTATTCCCTTCCCGGATAAGCGACCGTCGCCTTCATATGATGACCGGCTCATCATCGCCTCGTCATCATATTACGAACTGGTTCCAGGTCATCGCCATCCACACACCAAGACCGGCCCTCGGCCTCGGCGTGATTATTTTCTCAAGGCCTCACATTCAGACCGACTCATCAGCGTCGTCGTCCTCATATTCAAACAGGCGTCCGCCGCCTCGTCCCTCTATTCAGATATAGCGAACATCTTGCGGTCTCCGGCTGAAAGGCTAAAGGAGCCCAGAGTTCAGCCATATATCGTTCCGTCTTTATTTGATGACGCGGAGCTCATTTACAGGCCCATCGGCCATATATCACTCCGTCATCTTTATTTGATGACGCGAAGCTCATTTACAGGCCCATGGGACATATATCGCCTCGTCATCTTTATTTGGGAAGTGGGAACCTTCTAACGGGACGGAGGGAGTATTATATTATATTATATTATATTACATTACATTATATTATATTATATTATATTATATTATATTATATTATATTATATTATATTATATTATATTATATTATATTATATTATATTATATTATATTATATTATATTATATTATATTATATTATATTATATTATATTATATTATATTATATTATATTATATTATATTATATTATATTATATTATATTATATTATATTATATTATATTATATTATATTATATTATATTATATTATATTATATTATATTATATTATATTATATTATATTATATTATATTATATTATATTATATTATATTATATTATATTATATTATATTATATTATATTATATTATATTATATTATATTATATTATATTATATTATATTATATTATATTATATTATATTATATTATATTATATTATATTATATTACCCATCATAATTAAATTAGTAGAAATATTTTTTCGTTGAAGCTTATTCCATTCAACAAAATATAGAACTAATTTATAGATACATATGTTTGTGATCGTGTGATGGTTTTGACTTACTTAAATTAGCTCGAGTTGCCCAAGCGTCAGTGTTAATTTAAGGATGTTGATCAATTTAAAAATTGATCAACCAAGAATTGCTTGGACGCAATCGGTCTAGGGACCTACCCATTATATTATTGCAGTGATCAGCCCAAGCTAGGACTGTAATAGTATGAATGTGGATCTTGGCCACTATGGTTATGCAAACAATCCATGTTCTTTTTATTGGGGTCAAAGACCATGTAAAAATAGTGGGAGCTAAATAATTAAAAGTCCATATTATTTAGTTAACTAAATGTGATCATAGGAATTATTATATGAATTTTAATTCCCGTTCTATTTGAACTTCTTCAGGCTTTTAGGAATGTCAAATTTATCATTGAGAAGTATCCTGGATACATGCAAGCTTACTGGACCAAACTTTCTTGACTGGGAAAGAAATGTGCTTTTAGTTCTTAGACAAGAAAATATTGAGTATGTGTTAGACACACCGGTACCCAAGATTCTTGATGCCAACTCTCCTGAGTTTGCCACCTTTGACCTGACTTCTCGAGAGAAACATGTCACTGATGCTAAAACTGTGCAATGTGTTATGTTGGCTGCAATGTCTATGGAGTTGCAAAGGCAACACGATAGGATGAGCGCCTTCGAGATGCTTGAACACTTGAAAAGTCTGTTTGATTCAGAAAGTCAGACTCTAGAGTATGGACTTCTGACAGACATTTTCAAGTGTAGGCTTCAAGAGGGTGGCAACGTGTCTGAGCACGTCCTCAAAATGATTGGCTTAATTGAAAGAGTTGCTACCACCGGAATTAAGTTTGAGGATCGTGTCTCAGCTGCTATCATCCTATATTCGCTTCCGAGTCCATTTACTAACTTCATTGTGAATTATAATTTGAACAAAACGAAAGCAACCATGCCTGAACTCCATAACATGCTCAAGTCTTATGAAGCCTCAACCTCTAAAGGAAAGACTGTTCTTATGGTAAGCTCTAATGCTAAGTCTCGTTCTAAGAACAAGAATAAGCAAAAGAAGAAAGGTAAGGTTGGACCTACTCCTACAGCTCTGAAGCCTAAAGGTGGAGGTCATATGAAGCCAAAGGTTGCAAAGGATGTTTGCCTCTACTGCAAAGAGAAGGGGCATTGGAAGAGAGATTGTGAGTTGTATAAGGCTAATCTAGCCAAAGCACCGGGTGCTTCAAGCTCAGGTATTTTTATCATTAAATAAATATGTCTATAACTAACTCTCATTGTTAAAGTATTAGATACAACTTATGGCTTACACATTTGTAAAAATGTGTAGAAGCCTGAGAAGAAGTGTAGCAGTTGGACTGGGTAAAATTGACCTACTCTCGAAGGCTGGAGCAAAAGTTGTTGCTGAACGTGATAGGATCTTAAAGTTTAGATTTGCCTAGTGGTTTTAGATTAGAATTAAATAATTGTTATTTTATTCCTTCTATTACCAAGAAGATTATTTCCATTCATATGTTAGACATTAAAAGATTTCTATTTCCATTTTGCTAATAATAATTGTTATTTTCATAAAATGGTGTTGTTGTGGAAATGCTTTTCTTATGAATGGTTAATTATCAATCGACATATTAGATATTAAATGAATAAAATAAAAGGATCTCGATTAAGTAATCAGAAAAATTACTACCTATCTATGACATTGCAAACTTGGTCAAATTAATGAAACAAGAATAGCAACGTTAAATAAATTAGATTATTTAACACCATTTGCTTTTGATTCATATGGAAATTGTGAATCTTGTCTTTCAAGCAACTTGACTAATAAACCTTTTCTAGGAAAAAGGATAGCAAGCCAAAGAGTATTCAAGTAAAATTTCTGATTTATTTAAAAGGTCAAAGAATTCGGTCATAATGAACTCCTTAGAAGTCTGGCGTTTCTGCAAGGAGAAATAGAGCTTTGTTAGACATGGCTAGATCTATGATGAATTCATTTTCTCTTCCAAACATTCGTTTGAGGGTACACGCTATAAATCTCAATATGCATTCTGAATAGTTTGATTAGTGAAAAACGTACTATATGAGTTATAGTATAATAAAAAACATTTTCTTCACATATTAAATATGGGTTGCCCTACATATGTAAAGAAATGTGCACTAATCAAATTGAAAGGTGAAGTAACATAGAAAATGAAGATTCGTTAGATGGTCTGACGAAGGATTCAGTGGGAGAATTAAGTTGAAGAATGTCTCTAGGAGGATATCCTTCAGCTAGTGGGAGTAATATAGGAAGCGCTTCGCACCAGCAAGTGATTCTTATGAAGAAAGTAATGGCATGGTTGTCATTCCTTCTGCACCTAACTCTCCCTCTATGAGTATAGCACCAGAGAACTCTCTAAGCATTGGATAGTCCAATAAAAGAGAACCTCTTCATGATCAGAATGAAGAGCCTGAACAAAATGCAAAACATTCAATTCTGTGGGTCTACTTGGATTCGTCATGAACTAACTAGGTTTGGCTTCCTCATGGAGGATCATGATGATGTTAAGATTCCTGATACGGATGAACCTGAGACCCACATAGAAGCAATATTAGATGTTGATTCATAGAGGTGCGAGAAACCATAAAATCTAAAATGGACTCGAAGTGTATCAATCAAGTATGGAACTTGGTTGACTTGCCTGTTGGGGTTGGGCCCATTGGATGCAAATGATTTTCAAGAAGAAAATTAATGTTGAAGGCAAGGTGCAAACATACAAAGCTAGGCTAGTGGCTAAAGGTTATAGTCAAAGAGAAGGAATTGACTATAGTGATACCTATTCGCTAGTTGCAAAACTCAAGTCCATTCGGATTTTGTTTGTGACAGCTGCATACTATAATTATGAGATTTGACAAATGGATATCAAAACCCATTTCCTTAATGAAAACCTCAAGGAGGAGGTGTACATGGTACAACCTGAAGGCTTTTGCATCCATGTCAAATTCTAAATCATTATGTTAATTAGAGAAATCTATTTATGGGCTAAAACAAGCCTCTAGGAGTTGAAATATTAATTTTGATGAAATAGTCAAATCGTTTGACCTCATCAAATGAAATGAGAATGCTTGCGTGTTTAGAATGCACAAAAAGGATAGCGTGGTCTTTATAATGATATATGTTGATCATAGAGAATGATATCCCCTCATTGAAGTCCGTGAAAGGATGGTCACCCAAAATATTCATGAACATCTTTTTGTCTATGGTAGACAAAAAAGGACTAGTAGAATTTAAATATTCTAGCACTAGTTTCATGTATGATAACAAAGACTACGAGTCACAGTCAATATATGTTTTTAGTCTCAATGTAATAGTAGTGCTGAAAGAGTTACAAGTTAGAAACTACTATAAATTCGACAACTAGAGCCTAGTAAATTGTTGCATTTGATACAACATAGGTAAGCGTTTAGATATGTTAGTTCCTTAAAGACATAGGGTAGTTCCTAGCGACAGTTATCCAATAATTGTTATTGTGATTGTACCTGGTGCATTTGCACAAGCTAAGGAACCAAGATGCGAAGTAAGGAACTAGAAAATACCAGTATGCTATCATGTTTTGATAACAAATAGCAAGATGAGAAGTTTCAATAGAATGCCTTCCCGTAGAGGACAATTTGGCTCACCCATTCACCAAACCTTTGAGATGCGAGAAACATACTAGACTTTTAAGAGACTAGGTGTTAGACGCATCGGTGATTGGCACTAGGCCAAGTGGGAGATTGTTAGTATATATGTCTTACACATTGATGATTAAGTATTTCGATTGTCAATATCTTATTCATAATTGTGTTCCCTTGGACTTATGTTGTCAATAAGTAAGTGGGAGCTCATATGATATAACATAAAGTCCTAAAATAGCCCCAATCAATGATCATCAAGAATGTGATACTGATGATATGCGATAAGATTGGTATGTGGACTGCATCATACTTTTAGAAAGTATAGTTGATCTCACAACTATTACTTCATGTAATTCATGATGGTCACATAGATATTTTAGAGAATATTGGCATACCCACCGAGAAACCATTTGATAAGTTCTATTCATGTGTCTATAGGATTATCGGCGTATAGAGTAGTGTAATAGTCATCCGACTTGAGGTCAATACGTACTACATGTGCGGAGTGATGTACTTTGACCATGACCAACGCTTGCACTCCAATCGGGGTAGATACGGCATGTGTTGGATGCATCACGAAGCACATGGAGAAGTAGTTGAGCCAAGAAAGGATTCATTCCTCATAATAGATTAAGAGAGAACATTCTACTTCTCATATCTAGATGGATCATAAAGTCATTGGCCAATGCAAAGATATATTCATTTTGGATATCGAATATGATCGTTATGGATCATCTAGAAAGATTGACACACAGAGACTGAGTTATTGGGATAGACACTATATCATGTTCTAGACTTAGTTGAATGTTCACTGAATGAAAGGACCGTATCACTATGAGCTCTATATTACAGGGAGTTTGAATAGTCCTCGCAAACATCTTTATATATTAAGTTTGTCTGGTAAATCGTCTAGGGATTCTACTAAGACCTTAGATTGATTAGTGCTTAATATATAAGGCCATATGGGTCACACAACAAGTGATTATACCTTCCGATTGAATTGTTAGAAGGAATTAAATATTATTAATTGGATTAAATAATATTTAATTAGTAATACTGAAAATGGATTAAATATTAATTAGATTAAACATATTTAATTCATGAAGTTGAAGGAGAGTTCTATTTGATAGAATTAATTAAGTGGAATAAATTGGATTTATTGTACTTAATTAAGATGTATTTTTAATTAAATAAAGTTGGTACTTTTCTTTATAATTTAAAATTAAAAGAAAAGAGAAAATAAAAATAAATAATGATCATGAGTAAAAGTGGCGTGCAAGCCCACTTTACTCTTATTGTTGGTTATTTTTGTTTCGTTTAATTAATTGAATCATTAATAAGGAGTATTGGTCCTGTTAGGATTAAAACTCATTAATGAAGAACACTTTCATTTTGATTGGGAAACTAGTTTAGAACTAGTATAAATACACCCTCCTCCTTCATAATTTATAGACCAGTTTTTAGATTTAGTATTACCAGTTTATTTCCCTGCGAAGAGATTTCCTAGCCTTTCTCTTAGGGAGATCTAACCGTTCTTTCGGAAAGGAGAAATCACGTGGATACCAAAGGTCAAGGATTATCACCGCTAGGCTGGAAGATCTGTATGTTCTGACTCAGATCTGTTATTATTATTTTATTCGTTGTTTTGTCATGATCAGGGAAGATCTGTTTGGGAAAATTTTAAACTTCCGATGCTGTACTTTCGAGGTACGTTACATCAATTTCCTAACAATCATATCATATCATATCATATCATATCATATCATATCATATCATATCATATCATATCATATCATATCATATCATATCATATCATATCATATCATATCATATCATATCATATCATATCATATCATATCATATCATATCATATCATATGATAAGTTCAGTTCCAGACAATAGTTCAAGTTCAGTTCCAGACAATAGTTTCTGTTTCAGACAATATACCCTATTTCAGACATTAACCTCCAGTTCCAGCTTTTTGTGCATGTTATTCATCAAGTCTAGTTAATCCATAACAAATTTTAGAACCAATCTCAATCGAGAAAGCAGTCAAATAAGTTTTTAAAGATAACTACGTTTTATATGTATAACTCGACGTAGTTATCTTTCAAAAATCATTTGACGGCCTTTCGGATTGAATGTTTTTCTAAAATTTGGTATGACCGAACTAGACTTTGTTAAGAACATACAAAAAAATTTCATCAAAACATACTGATGAAACAGTTAGCAACACAAGAGGGGGGGGGGGGGGGTGAATTGTGTGTGTGAACCGTGGCAGTTTTTTCGCACAGTTCTAGTGTGGGGTCCAGGGAATTACTAAATAGTAAAGTGCACAAGGATTTAACGAGGAAAAATCCCTTGGCTCAAAGGGATTAAAAAACCTCGACCTCCCTCGGAGGAATTTTCAACAACTTCACTAATAAGCCTTTTGTGGTTACAAGGTAAATTCTCCTAATCTACCCTTGAGCCACCCCAACTCTATCCCCTCTAGGAAGAGTTATGCATCTCTACCTTGCGGGTAGAGAGCCACTCAGCTTTACAACAAAGCTCTCACACACCCGACCCCAACCTGAGGAAGCTACCCTTAAGCTTTTCCTCAACCTTCAATTACACAACAAGTAAGAGAAAATAAACTATATCTAGAACTCTATAAGCAGGTCCAGTTGCCTTGGTCTTGATACTCTCTTATACGTATTTCTCTCTTTTATTGTTCGGTCAAGCACACTTAATTTCTCTTTGGCTGCTTCGTTTATATAGGCTGTCTTGGGCAGGCCGTTTAAGCATCCTTCCTTGAATAGTTGATCTTCTAATCTTGGGACTTGCCTCAATATTTTGAATTGCTTTCCTTCTTTATAATATTTCCCATATCCGAGCTCAATATATAAGGCAGCCGGATTAAATATCTTAATCAAGGTAGCATATCAGTCCTGGACTAAGAATAGATACAAACAGCTCGTCCATCTCTTGAGTGATCAATTAATTACCAAATAAGGTAGGCTTCAGTCAATATTCAAAAAGGTAGGAATATTTTTCTCAATATAAGCAATCAACTAATATAGATAAGGAATATATTTCAATCAACTTCTATTCTTTCACATCCGTGTAGCTAGGGAATATTTTACGTACCATACTAAGCTATATCAAGTATGGAAGGAGAATAATTACTCATATAAGGAAAGCTTAGCAATAGTGGAACAAGTAGGTGCAATCCGTATTAATTCAAATCATATTACGGATTTAGAAATGGAGCTGTATTAGTTCCTCCTGCATAGTTAGTTAATCAGATTAATAATATCCATTTGTTCTTTGTTACTCAAGGAACTGTGAGCGGTTCTATCCGCTGTTCCCCCTGTATGGTTAGTCATCAACAAAACAACCGTTTTCAACAAATTCCCCCTTTTTGTTGATGACAAACCTTTGGTGCCAAAAGAGTCCCTGCAGGTTAGTACTTGAGCCAAACTTAGCAATAAAGTAACAGTAGGTTTTTAGTGTAGCAACCAGAGGCAGGCACCTGATTATTTCCCCCTTTTGGCATCAACCAAAAGGAAACAGAAAATAACCAAAACAGTGCCAAGTAAAAGTGCAAAATAGGACAGTTTGTTAAGATGTTATGTAGCAAAAATCCCTTCCAGTAGAAAATGTTTAATCTTCTTCAGAAGAGTAAATTATTCTCCGATGAGTCGAGCCAGATTCACAGAGCCGCTCCGCTACTTCTTGTTTGAAGGATTGGAAATCATTCCGAATAGCATTGGTGGAATCAGCTAGTGTGTCCACCTTTTTTGCCAATGCAGAGATGGAGTCTGAAAGGGAAGCAAATTGGTGTTGAATATATCGTTCCAAGAGATCTATGCAGTCAGTGATTGGGGGTACCACCATCATTGGGTCGATGGAAGGAACCGGAGTTGGTTTTGGTTTGGGTTTTTGTTCTGAAGACGAGGGATCGGTCGGTTTAGGAAGTAGATGAGAGTTTGATATAATTAGTCCGAGGTTGCTAAGACACCTCTTGTCCAGGACCTTGCAGGCTTCTTCAGAGGAGAACCTATCTAGAGCAATGCCCTTAGATAAGAATATTTTGGTAAGCAGTGGGGCATATGGAATCCCAATCCTTCGGGATGAGGTACTAATGGTAGAACTTAGATGAGCCAACATTAAACTAGGAAGGTTGATAGGAATTTTGTTGGTTAAAAGGTACATATAGGCCAGTTCCTCTGGAGGGTGTGAATCTACCTTCTAGCCTAGGAATCAAGTTGTGATGAACAAAGTAGAACAGTAGTTTGGGAATTGGTGCAAGGCTCGCAACATGAAGAGAGGATTCGGAAATGGTTGGGTTAAAATATTCAAGTGCAACTGTTTGAGAAGTGTCAGTTAGGGGCCACTCGGTTTTGTTATATTGGCATATACCAGTACATGGAACACCTAAAATTTGACCGAGATCATCGACATTTATCAGAATTTTGGTACCTTGTACCCTAGAGGATAAAACATTGTCTTTGATAATAAGATTAGCCAGAAATTTTGAGATGAGTTCAGGATACACAGAGGAACAATTCTGGGAATCAAACAGGGTTTCCCATTTTTGGAAGGAAATAAGCTCAGTAAAATAAGAGGTTTTTCGAGTAAGATCACCAGAGGATATGGAGAGTACCTTAACTATTCCACGGGAGAGATACTCCTCCTTGAGTCGCGCGGTGTCTTCGTCGACTACCCTCCCCATTCTTGGATATTTTTTGGTGGAGCCCTTTTCGGAGATGATTCCTTCAGCAATTGCCCTTTTCCGAGTGTACTTTTGGGGCAAAACCTTTCCGTCGCGAGTTGGTGGTTTTCCTTTGGGAGGTTTAATTGGCGATGGAGAGGCTTCCTCTTGTTCCCCCTGAGAGGACGCCGGGAATGGTGGTAAGGAATCACGAGATTCAGATTGCATGTTGGAAGGAGGTGAGGCTTCGTGTTCAATCGGAGTAGGTGATGAAGGTGGAGGTGGTTGTGCGCTTCGTTTCCGGCTAGAACGACGAGGAGCAGTTGGAGGAGTGCAACCTCTGGTTTTGACCATGGCGGTTTAAGAAGGAGAAGAAGGAAGAGGTTATGGAAGGTTTTTTATTTTTGGAAGTGGGCAGCGTATTGGTATATGGGACTCTTTTCCACTTCCCAAAAAAAACTTTAATGATTTCTTTCCAAATAAGAAGTGGCCGATTATTTAGCTGTATTATCCCCAAAAAATTTGGCAGTTTAAAACTTAAAAGATCTTGCCTCTTTTTATGAAAATAAAGAACTTCTCTTTAGGTTGTACCGAAAAAAAAAAGATATAGCATGGGTTAGAATTTAAAATAGTTTTAAGCATTGATGAGACCAAGTTCAAGTCGAATTAATTCAAACCTTTCTCTTCCCAGGGGCTTTGTAAAAATGTCAGCAATTTGCTTGTCTGTGTTGCAATATTCTACCTTGATTAGCCCCTTTTCCACGCAATCTCTCAAAAAGTGATGCCGGATGTGGATATGTTTTGTTCGTGAGTGCATGACCGGGTCTTTTGAGATGCTGATTGCACTATTATTGTCACATAGAATTGGCGTGCAATTTAGGATGATCCCGTAGTCACTCACTTGTTGCATGATCCACAAGGACTGTGAGCAACACGATGCGGCTGCTACGTATTCGGCTTCGGCTGTTGAAAGAGCAACTGAGTTTTGTTTCTTAGAGCTCCATGAAACGAAGCAAGGACCTAGGAAGTGAGTCGTTCCAGATGTGCTTTCTCTGTTTAATAGATCACCTGCAAAATCAGAATCTGAATATGCAATAAGATTAAAATCCTCATTACGTGGATACCATAAGCATAGATTCATAGTTCCTTTGAGATATTTGAGTATCCTCTTGACTGCTTTGAGGTGAGACTCCTTGGGATTTGCCTGGAACCGGGCACATAGACCTACGCTGAAAACTATGTCAGGTCTACTGGAAGTTAGGTATGGTAGAGACCTGATCATTCCTCGGTATTTCTTTTGGTCTATGCTGGTTCCTGCTTCGTCTGCATCCAACCTGTCATTTGTTCCCATCGGTGTTGTCATTGTCTTGCTTTCACTTGCTCCATACTTCTTGAGAAGTTCCTTGAGATATTTTTGTTGAGATATTTGATTTCCTTTACTTGTTTGTTTGATTTGGAGACCAAGGAAAAAATTTAGTTCACCCATCGTACTCATCTCGAACTCGGAGCTCATAAGAGAGGAAAATTCATCACAAAGTGAATTGTTAGTAGCACCAAAAATAATATCATCTACATAAATTTGAACAACCAAGAGGGATTGATCTTTTATTTTTAGAAAAAGTGTTTTATCTATTTTTCCTCTTTCAAAACTATTTTCCAAAAGAAATTTTGATAGACGTTCATACCAAGCACGTGGTGCTTGTTTAAGCCCATAAAGTGCTTTATCTAGTTTGAAAACATGATTAGGAAAATCTGGATTTTCAAACCCCGGTGGTTGTTCAACGTATACCTCTTCCTTAAGATAGCCATTCAAAAATGTCGTCTTGACATCCATTTGGTGGAGGGTGAAACCCATATGAGCCGCAAATGCTATGAACATTCGGATTGCTTCTAGCCTTGCCACCGGTGCGAATGTTTCATTGAAATCTATCCCTTCTTGTTGATTATAGCCCTTGACGACCAGCCTCGCTTTGTTCCTTGTGATCTGTCCATGCTCATCAAGCTTATTTTTAAATACCCATTTGAGACCTATCACTGTTTTATTCTTGGGTCTTGGTTCTAGATGCCACACCTTGTTCCTTTCAAATTGATTTAGTTCTTCCTGCATAGCTAGAACCCAGTCAGTGTCGGAGAGAGCCACTTCATGGTTCTCCGGTTCTATAAGTGATAAGTAAGCAAAGAAAGTACAGAAATTTCTAAGTTTAGATCTCGTTGTTACTCCCTGATTTAGATCTGTTAAGAGGTTATCCAGGGGATGTGATCGATGATGCTTCCATCCTCTTGGAGCGTTGGGTTGATCCACCAACTCGTATAGGGTAT
The DNA here is from genome assembly GCA_945859875.1 of Cuscuta europaea. Classification (NCBI taxonomy): domain Eukaryota; kingdom Viridiplantae; phylum Streptophyta; class Magnoliopsida; order Solanales; family Convolvulaceae; genus Cuscuta; species Cuscuta europaea. The sequence continues at coordinate 2,031,783 of CAMAPE010000014.1, forward strand.
CTGGACCTGGACCAGCTGGTTCTACAATCTGACTAGTCGTGGTCAGTTCGGGTCCTTCTTCAGTTCTAGACTCGCTTTGCTCATTGTCCAGTGATTCCTCAGTTTGATCATGGCTTGTTTCAACGTTTTCATGAGGATGATTCTCTTTGCGGAAGATTCCTATATCTCCTTCATCATCTTGCCTTGGCTTTAATGAGAGGGCTTCATCAAAAATTGCATGGATGCTTTCTTCCACACATTATTGAGTTCGCTTATTTAGAACTTTGTAGGCCTTGCTGTGAGTAGAATATCCGAGAAAGATTGCCTCGTCACTTCTTGCATCGAATTTGCCAATATTGTCCTTCCCATTATTATGGACGAAACATTTGCATCCAAATATTCTTAGATGACTGATGTTTGGTTTTCTCCCTTTGAGTAGTTCGTAGGGTGTCTTCCCTAGGAGTGGGCGGATCATAGCACGGTTAATTATATAGCATGCCATGTTAAGTGCTTCTGCCCAGAAGTTTCTTGCTAGACCACTAGAAATCAACATTGTTCTAGTCATATCCTCCAGGGTTCTATTCTTCCGTTCTACTACCCCATTTTGTTGAGGAGTTCTAGGGGCAGAGAAGTTGTGGTCTATCCCTCGTTCCTTGCAGAATGCATCAAATAGTGAGTTGTCAAACTCAGTTCCATGATCAGATCGGATCTTAATTAGGTGCAGCCCTGTTTGATGCTCAATTTTCCTTACAAAAACAACAAACTCATTAAACGTATCTTTCTTACTTGCAAGAAAGATAGTCCAAGTATATCGTGAAAAGTCATCAACAATAACTAAAACATATTCTTTGTTTCCCAGACTTCGGACTGACATTGGACCACACAAATCCATATGAATTAGTTCAATGGGCTTGCTTGTGCTCACAAAATTCTTTGTTTTAAAAGATGATCGAGATTGTTTTCCGGTGGCACAGGCAGAGCGAATATGATCAAGGGAATATTTGATTTTAGGTAGCCCGACTACCAATTCATTATTTTTGAGTTTATTTATTAATGAAAAACTAGCGTGACCCAGTCTTTTATGCCAGAGTAGGGGATCATTATCAATAACGCTTAGGCAAGTTAAACTTATGCTTGGCAATAAGTCGAGATCAACTTTATATGTATTTTCAAGTCTCTTGCCTTCTAGTATGACTTGCTGAGATTCGTTATTGACAATGCGGCATACATTATGATCAAAAACTACACTGTTACCTCGATCGCAAAACTGAGAAATGCTAAGCAAATTAAACTTTAGACCCTTGACTGGGAAAACATTGTCTATTGCATGGTCAGGTGACTTTCCAATTTTCCCCACAATAATGATTTTTCCTTTGATGTTGTCTCCAAACGTCACCTTTCCACCACTAAATGCCCGTAGTGAGAGGAATAAAGATTTATCTCCTGTCATGTGCTTAGAACAACCACTGTCAAGGAACCAGTTATTGTTCCCCCTCACTCGGCGTTGTTCCAGGATTAAGGTTTAGTGCGTGGAACCCAGACCTGCTTGGGTTCCATTTTATATTTGTTTGAGGAATATTTACTGAAATTAAAGCTTCTCTCTAAGGCCTATTGCCGAGAGTGACATTGATACCTAAGATGTCCGTCTTTGCCACAATGCCCGCAAATTCGGCTATCATATGTATCAACATATTTGGTTTTCCAATTTCCGAAAAAATCTTTGCCCCTTTTATAAAATTCCCGGTTAGGTGTTTGTCCATAACCTGTTTTGTGTCTTTGAACCAGCTTATCGAACCAGGTTGGTCCAGTTCTAGATTGTCTTTGGTACGACCTAGAACTGGTTTGTCCTCTAGTTCTATTACCATAAAAGGGTTGGTTCTGAAAACTCGGTTTTTGATTCATTTGAGTGTCTCTTGGAATATATCCGAGACCAGCAGTCTCGTTTTCCTTTCTTTTGTACCGAGAGGGTCCAGTTCTAGAATGATGTCTAGACCTGGTTCTTACCTTGGTACTATATGGTTGGTATTCCAGTTTGTTTTTGAAATCCTGTCTCTCGTCCTCAAGGCGATTGAGATGATTAATGAGCAAGGCAATGTCCGAAATTTTTCTTAGAAGTTTTTCTTCATCATTAACTTGTTTATTCATACTATCGAGCTTGAGTGAGCAAATGAGATTATCTTGTTCTAAAACCACTTCACTATACTTGAGCCTTTCATCTATTAACTCTCCCACTTTTGTTTCCAGCCTTATCTTGGCTCTAGTGGTTTCCTCGAGTTTAGACTCAAGTTCGGTGATTTGTGATTTAAGATGATCGTTTTCAGAAAGACTTTGATTTAGCTTGATAGTTAATCTTTTAAAAATCTTCCGAACCTTGCCTTTAGAGAGGGAATCAAATTTAGAAAGAAAGCTTTCCAAGTTTACCTCGAAATTCTCTTGGTCGGATTCTTCATCGGAATTAGCCATGAGGCACAATCCTGCATGATTTAGGCCTTTTTCTTCTTCTTCTTCTTCTTCTTCTTCATCATCATCAGATGAATCTCCCCAAGCTGCCATCATTGCCTTCTTGAGGTCTCTGTTGAACCCTTTATCATCACTGGACCGTTGGTGAGAGTTGGTCTTGTTCTTGTCGTAGGTTCTATCATTTTTCTTTTGAGGACAATCTTTTGCCCTGTGCTCAAAGGATCCACAAACAAAACAACCTTGGTTATTAAAAGATTGAAACCCTTTCTTACCTTGCTTGTTCCGGTTGCCTTTAAACTTTCGGTACATCTTTCCGAATTGCTTGGCAAACATGCTCATTTCGTCTTCCGATTCACTTTCGGAATTTTCTTCTTCCTCTCGAGCCTTGAGAGCAATTCCTCGCTCCTTCCTCACATTTCCGGCATCTTGTTCTTCTTGAAGGCCTAACTCATATGTCATGAGCGAACCGGTTAGGTTTTCTAACGTCATGGTGGAGAGATCTTTGGCTTCCTCTATACCTGTAGTTTTGGGCTTCCATGCGGAGGGCAAACTTCTCATAACTTTTCTCACTTGATCTTCCACAGTAATATCCTTTCCAAGTGCTGAAAGCTCATTTATAATATTAGTAAAACGTGTAATCATATCCCTAATTGACTCTTTAGGTTTCATCACGAACAATTCGTAATTACGCATAAATATGTCAATTTTGGATCTTTTTACACGCGAGGTACCTTCATGTGTAACCTCGAGTAAATCCCACATTTGTTTTGCGGATTTGCATCCAAGAACACGGTTGTGCTCAGCCGGACCAAGTCCACAGATCAAATATTTCAATGCTTGGGCATTATGCTCGAGTTTACGATAATCATCAGTAGTGAATTCAGATTTGGGTTTAGGAACAACTTTACCTTCGGAGTCCACCTTAGTAATGACGTTATCATCTGCCTCAATTACATTCCATACCTGATAGTTCTCAGACTTGATGAAGTTCTCCATTCGACTCTTCCAGAATTGGTAAAATTTGTCGTTAAACAACGGTGGTCGTTGAGTCGAGTATCCTTCCTCCAATCGTTCAATCGTATTCATGCTGCCGGATCTCTTCCCGAGGTATTAACCTTTATGTGGCGAAGACCGGCTCTGATACCAATTGATGAAACGGTTAGCAACACAAGAGGGGGGGGTGAATTGTGTGTGTGTGAACCGTGGCAGTTTTTTCGCACAGTTCTAGTGTGGGGTCCAGGGAATTACTAAATAGTAAAGTGCACAAGGATTTAACGAGGAAAAATCCCTTGGCTCAAAGGGATTAAAAAACCTCGACCTCCCTCGGAGGAATTTTCAACAACTTCACTAATAAGCCTTTTGTGGTTACAAGGTAAATTCTCCTAATCTACCCTTGAGCCACCCCAACTCTATCCCCTCTAGGAAGAGTTATGCATCTCTACCTTGCGGGTAGAGAGCCACTCAGCTTTACAACAAAGCTCTCACACACCCGACCCCAACCTGAGGAAGCTACCCTTAAGCTTTTCCTCAACCTTCAATTACACAACAAGTAAGAGAAAAGAAACTATATCTAGAACTCTATAAGCAGGTCCAGTTGCCTTGGTCTTGATACTCTCTTATAAGTATTTCTCTCTTTTATTGTTCGGTCAAGCACACTTAATTTCTCTTTGGCTGCTTCGTTTATATAGGCTGTCTTGGGCAGGCCGTTTAAGCATCCTTCCTTGAATAGTTGATCTTCTAATCTTGGGACTTGCCTCAATATTTTGAATTGCTTTCCTTCTTTATAATATTTCCCATATCCGAGCTCAATATATAAGGCAGCCGGATTAAATATCTTAATCAAGGTAGCATATCAGTCCTGGACTAAGAATAGATACAAACAGCTCGTCCATCTCTTGAGTGATCAATTAATTACCAAATAAGGTAGGCTTCGGTCAATATTCAAAAAGGTAGGAATATTTTTCTCAATATAAGCAATCAACTAATTTAGATATGGAATATATTTCAAACAACTTCTATTCTTTCACATCCGTGTAGCTAGGTAATATTTTACGTACCATACTAAGCTATATCAAGTATGGAAGGAGAATAATTACTCATATAAGGAAAGCTTAGCAATAGTGGAACAAGTAGGTGCAATCCGTATTAATTCAAATCATATTACGGATTTAGAAATGGAGCTGTATTAGTTCCTCCTGCATGGTTAGTTAATCAGATTAATAATATCCATTTGTTCTTTGTTACTCAAGGAACTGTGAGCGGTTCTATCCGTTGTTCCCCCTGTATGGTTAGTCATCAACAAAACAATCGTTTTCAACACATACCATCGGGAACCACCTCAAATTGAGGTGGCCGGACCACCCTTTTGTCATAACGTCCTGACCGGAACCCCCCGTGGACAACACCATCAGAGGGTGTTTCCGGTGGAAGTTTTTGATTAATTTTTTTGAGCATGTTCCTCATCAAGTCTAGTTTATGCATATCAAAGTTCAACTCAAAGTTCAATAGGAAAGACGGTTAAATAAATTCTTGAAACATACTGCGTTTTATATATGTACAAAATGGACTGTAAGAGAAGAGCTGCCCATTAAAGTGGCGGATTTTGTACTATAAGAGAAGAACGGTCACTCGGAGTGTTTTGCTTTAATTCCAGCCATATTTTGGGAAGGGGGTTGCTAGGCGCACCCCTCTAATTGCTTAATGTAACCTTAGGATGACTAATTAGTCCTTTTCCATTCTTTAATCAAATTTGAAATAAAACATGCTACGGGATACGGGGATAGTTGATAGAAGATCAGAAGCTTGAGATATCCATGAAGGACCGGACAATACTTCCGTGTATATGAAAAATCAATATCAAGATTTACTCTAAACCTAATAATTTAGTGACACATGGCAAATAATTACTACATACGTAGTATTATTTTATAAAATTACATGTCATAACTATTTCAGTTGTGCTCCCATCTTTACAAAAAATATTTAAAAGTTAAGCAATTTTTTATGATATCTCATGTAACAATAATATTATATATGTAAAATTTTGAAAAACAAAAGTATTTAGGTTTGGTCTATTTGTATCTGGACTGATAATTTTTTTACTATTGTTTAAAGATGTTTAAGTCTAATCTGGTCTAACTTAAGATAGTGACAAAAGTATTTAAAGATGTTTTTAATTGGATTGAAGTTTCCTGGGTTGGTCTGATCTAGTTGCTCTATTTAAGTCTGGTCTGGTCCATCTTAATCTGGTAGATTTCTATCGAAATCTAGTTTAGTCTGTTTGTTTTAGTCTGATCTGTTTAAGTCTGATTTGATGTGGAATTAAAACTAAACCATTAAAAACATTTTAAATAGAGTAACCTTTTTTTCTTGTATTTGACAATACAATGATGTGTTTGTCAACAATATTGAAGTCTACTTGTTTAATACTTCTGTCTTTTTGCGTTTTGTTACAATGCTTCATTTTCAGGCTAGCTAGAGCGCAATTTTGATTAATAATATATTTCATTATCCACTCGAAAAGAAATTATAAAAATTTGATTTTTAAAATTAATAATAAAAATAATTTAACAACTTTTTTTCAAGAAATTAAATTTTTAATACATTAATAAATAAAATATAATCAAAATAGAGTATGAAAATATTGTAGATCGAATTCAATATGTTGCAATTATTTAATAAGAAGACAAGAATGAATAGAATTGTTAAATTTTCAAATGGTGTCAATTGTATTTTACAACAAATTAATTGATGAATAAAAAAATGATTTATTTTAGTAAATTGAGATTTCATGCCGGTGTACTAATTAATTTAATACTCCGTATTACGTAAAAGGAAATAAGAAAATTTGAGAAACATACGTGCACCCAATATGAAATGAGACAATGAGAAAAATTGTCCAATTATGAAAAATTGAAAAGCATTAAAATTAGTGGAAAGAATTGCTACGTGAGTTTCCGTGAGCACATGACTGCAAGAGGACAAATCGGTCTAAGAGTGGAAAAATAGAGGCGTGCCTAGTCACTTTGATGGTGCTCAAAGGAGGTCCGTTTGGGAATTATTCTTAACCCGACATTATTTCAGAAATTATTCTTAATTCCTAATAAAAAGTAGTCAATATACCAAGAGCAACGTACACAAACCGTAACACAACATGATAACTTAAACCCAAACAAACCGTAAGACAACATGATAACTTAAACCCAACCAAATATTACTCCGTAATTGATAGAGCACATACGTAGGATATCAGGACTCCACTTACTTTGTTTACACAAATACTTGCGGTAATTGTGATATTGCGAACAAATAAACTCTTGCTGCTTTAAACCCTACGCGCTCACCATCTCTTTCAGAAAACCTCCTCCAATGGCGACTACCCAAGCAGGAATACCAGCAGACATCATTCGCAGTGTGCTCTTGAATCTGCCCGTGAAAGCTCTGCTGAAGTTTGAGTGTGTATGCAAAGAGTGGTGCTCCTTAATACGCGATTCAAATTTCAAGCACTCCTATCGAGGGGAAGAGCGGTTGATTGCCCTATCGAAGTCGCCGGGATTTTCCCATCCGATCAAAATTAGCCTTGTTGATCCCTTAAGCCACGTTTGTGTCCTTGAACAGCTTGGCGAGTTCACAGAGCATTTGTCCTTTCTTAAAGACAAGCGCTATCCTAGGCCTCATGTTTTGGGTTGCTGCAATGGCCTTGTGCTTCTCTCTTTTAATTCTCATATTTTTCTGTGGAATCCATCAACCCGACATTGTTCAAAAGTGCTTCAGCTCTTGACTGATTCCGTAGGTGGCCCCAAGGGTTCAGGTTTTTTCTATGACTCTTCAACTGGAGATTACAATGCCATTATATTACTTCCCCGTTTGGTTCTTGTTGCCAGCCTCAAAAAGAAAGAGTGGCGAGAGTTGTCCCTTCCCAACAACCTGCGTTGTGGTAGACATGTCCTTCAATTCCGCAATATATTTCATTTTGAAGCAATTGATCTACAATGGGGGACAGATCACTTTTCACGACGGTATAAAATCCTTTATTTTGATCCGGAGAGTGAAAAGTTTAAACCTTTCCCTGCACCCAAAGTAAAGGATGGAGTAGCTCAAGAAATAAGTGCTTTTGGGGTTATAGAGGATTGTTTTTCTATAACTATCCACAATAGGTGTGACAATACCACAGAAATACTTTCCATGAAGAAATATGGTGTAGCTGAATCCTGGGTTAGTATGTTTATCATCTCAGGGTCTGAACTCCCAATTCTTTATTATGACAGAGTCACCTTTTATTCTCTGAAAAGAAAGGGTTTAATTTGGCGTTGTTGGCGTCCGCCTACAATGTTTGTTCTTGATATGGAGACAAAAGAAAGAAAGACGGTACTAGACGGCATAACAAGGGAAACCATTGCTGGTGGACTTGATACATGTCTGGTTGTTGAAAGTCTAGCCTCGCCCCATGAATTCATTTGGATAGATGATCAACACAAACATTTCGCGAAGGAGATTACATTAAGAGGAACTAGTCTGCAGATTATAGGGCGGTGTGGTATAGCAATAGGGGCAATATCAAATTAAATTTCTCTGTTTTATGGTGTTTTTGATATATTTATTAAGAATTAATATTTAACAATAAACATAACAATATTAGTTAGAAATACTCTATTGCATTTCATGCTGCTGAATGCTGCTCATTTTGCTTGCTCTTAAGGTTATGAGCCATCATATGGAAGTATTTTGATAAGTATAAATTTCACAGTAGCTAAACATTGCGCTGGCAGCTTGGACCAATGCTGGCTTGAGTGCTTTGCCATCTGTGAATTGCAAATTGGGAACTGGCCGACTTGGGTAATTGGCAGCACTTGTCTTGTTTTGTTGTCTCATCTATGATGTAAGGTTGCTTTTAACTATGGTAGTTTGCATCTACCAGATTGTTTGTTAAAAATCAATCAGATAAAAAGTTTCTTGTTCAGCTCAGAATTCTGACTAACCGGAGACGGCTTTACAACATTTCCCTTATTAGCCGCAAAAAACCATCCCCTTGCATTTGCAGCCTTGAAACTGGAATCTTTCTAAGGCAATATTTGATTCTTGATGTTTGACTTTCTATGAAGCAAAAGAACACAAATTTGTAGTTTTTATTGTGACAGTAGTTTTTCATATTCATCCCTCTATCTTAAAGAAGCCAAACTGGTTTTAGAGTTTCTATATGTGTTACCCCTTACCCCCGTTTACAAGAGCAGCGGTGTAGTTAGACCTTTTATTAGAGTATCAAGGTCATATGGAGCTGGGTTTTATAGTCTTAGATTAAGTTCTGTAAGATACGGAGTATGATAGAATAGTTAATACTTCTTAAAGGTAACAATTGGTGTATTACAAAGGGAACACTTGTGCAGTTCCGTTTGTTCATCAACAATGGAAGATTGCATCTTATACTAATTTGAGTTCATACTACGTATATTTTATTTGTTCTTTTCAACTTTGTGCATTTACATCTAGCCACAAAATTAGAATGTGACTATCCCGATTCCCTTATGTTTTAGCTGAGTTTTTCCAAAATAATGTTAGGAAAAAATTATTTCCAAAATTAAGGTCGAGTTAAAAATATTTATCAAAATACTGTTGGAACTGTTTAGGGTTAGGCAAAGTCGCCAATGGCGACTTCAAACTTCAAAATCGCCCATTGCAACTTACCCTTAAGAATCTCCCATACCACGGGAGAAAGGCATGGCAAAGCCGTTAGTGGGACTCCCAAATTAAAAAAAATCCCTTTTTATTTAAAGTGATATAGCTTTTGTATTTATACTCTAAATTTTATGAAAAAGATATCAAATTTTGCAAAAAAAATTCATATGACATCAATATTGCATATATAAAGTTGAAAAATAATTAAAGTCCAAATGGGATGAAAAGATTAATTGCAACCATGTTCCATCAATAAACTTAACTTTGAACCATTTTATACAAAAATTATGTATCTATCTTGTGAATCTTGTCATTCCAATTTTTTCATACAATCTCGCAACCCTCCCCAACCCGACATCACACACCTCCTTTTTAACAGTTGTGTCTATGTTAACCTTAATCCGCCATGCTAGCTTTACCCATTTGTTCAAACATTGAGTTCGACTGCCTGGCAGGCTGGCACACAGGGGCGGACGCATGTAGTAATGAGGGTAAACACATGTTTCACCTTAATAAATGTTGTTAGCCCATATGGTAGTGCTGCAAAATTGAAGTCTTTCTTAGGCTCCATATCTTGTGTTCGAAATCCGTTAAAGATTCATTCACTATTTTAATTTTTGAAGTGCCTGCTAATTTAAAAATGAAACAGCCTTTTTAGGCTTTCATCAAGTTTCAAAGGCAAAGATTTCACTCGCTAATTGTTGCATCATCTCTTTTTTAAAGACTTATTGTTATTAAAGAATTATTATAAAAAAGAATTATTATTATTATTACTTACGAAGTATTATTATTGTTACAAAATGTCTGATATTTCAATTTCTTAAGTGTGTAAATTGCCGGTGTAGTTTTACTACTTTCTTCGTCTCAAAATGTTTTGTAAAGTCAACTTTTCTTATTCAACACAGCTTCACTGTATTTACTGTTTTTTTCTAAATCAAATTTTTATTATATTTTAATTTGAACTTTGCGAATTTATAGAACTTTCTATGTAGTTTACACATGTGTACACTTTAATTATTAAAACATATTTAACTATTTGTAGGTATTATTCAACTTTGTCATTGATCAGTCTTATTTTGAAGAGATAATCGATCCATCTTAAAAATCACAAATTGCAATTCAATATGGGACCGAAGAAACATATACATATACTTAGATTTTATCTAACTTTTGCTATTGTAATAATCTCTTAAAATTTATTACTGAGTATTAGATATTATATATGTGCATATACTAACCACCAATGTCTAGATCCGCCATTGCTAGTGGCCCACTTTCCATTCCCTTGGCTCGGTTCCATCCGCCCTTGGAGTAATAAAATCCCAAGAAAACTCCCATTCCCAGATTCAAACCGCTTCTGAATCCAACCTGCAAAATTCGTCCCATCTGGTGTAGGACAATTAACCCTCCTAGCCGCTAGTTTATCTGCTCTAGGCAAACCTTGAACACACTTGTCACGAAAAAACTTACTTGTTTTTGTACTGTTCTATCAAACTTACTTGTTTTGATTATTATAGAATTTAACACGCGAAGTAAAAAATTACTCGTTTGATGAAAAAATTGGTTAATAAGATTCATAATCCGAAAACAGGGTCACCGATCGGGATCTAAATCTAAATACATGAGTTAAGTTATTTCTACTTTTAGGCACAAACAATAAAGGAAAAGAAAATGAAAGACTTTCAATGATGGCATGTGAAAAACCATAGCCGAGTTTTCAAAAATGACCAAAAGAACGTTAAATTCGCGAATATTTGGTGTATTTGAAACTTGAGTGTCCAATATGATATTCTTATGTGACCATAATGTCCAATTTCTTCCATTTGAAACCTTAGTATCAAATATGATACTCCGTATTTAGGTGTAGCCATAGTGCCCAATTTAGAACTCGTTTGGTAACACTGAAATCGATTGAATCGGCTGATTCTGCTGAAATTTATGAGGTTCTAGCTTAAGTGTTTGTATTGGTTGATTTTGTTGATTTATGCAAAAAAAAAAAATGAAATATAGCTAAAATAGTCATCTACAGTAACTTCAGCCAATACAGCCATAACGGTAACTTCAACCTTACTTTTTCTTATTATTACACTATTCAGTCCGCGAAATTAATAGTTACGTGTTTGATTCACAAAGGAAAAAATAACTAAAATACCCCAAATTATGAAGAGGTGTGAGGTAAGCATCTCAAACTTGCGGGCATATGTAATTTAAATACCTTAAACTTTAGATAACAAGTTATTTTAGCACCATGGTCATACAATGTTCTTTCAAAATGTAAATTTTTGTTGTTAGTTTCATAATTTAATATATTTTAGCATTCATAAAGATACAATTAACATTCTAAACTTCCATTGTAAAATAAATAATACTACCCCCACTCTAAATAATTTCATCATTTTTAATTTTCTACTTTAAATTATGCTATTAACATCATAAGTTTACATTTTTGAAAGAAATAATATATGACCATTATGCTAAAATAACTTTTTATACTTGTATAAAGTTTGGGGTATTTAAATTATATATGAAAGTTCAGGGTGTTTATCTTACACTTCTTCAAAGTTTAAGGTATTTTAGTTATTTTTCCCATTCAAAAGTTGGCTAATAAGCCGAAAAATATAGTCACCAAATGGACTCTTAATCTTTATCCTTTTTTTTGGACCATTCTTCTAAACCTATTATAGTATTTGCTCTTGTTAATGCCAACATCCTTGTTTGGGATGAGACTCGAACCTGCGACTTTTTCTTTAGGAGATCAGCAGTGATTCCATCAAACCACAAGGTACTTGGCAATCTTTATTCCTTTTAAGTGCTCAATTTCCTGATGTTTTTGTCCAATCATAAATAATAAGTCCCTTTACTAAAATTTTAAACATTGTAAACTCCTAGTTTTTGGAAATTGGATGTGTTTGGGTGGGGGAATTCACCCTTTACTTTATTCATTCGATGTTCCTCCCAATATAAATGAAAATGGGAGAACATAAAAAGTATAAACAAATGAGTAAGTTAAATTATTAATATTTTAAGTTAAAAACTTATAGCGGAAAATAAAATAAATCGAAATAGGAAAGTGCATCCAAGTCGTGAGGAGCGAAGTAGCACGAAAACTCCATGAAAGGAGTATATTTTCGTTTTGAAAAATATACGGAAACACTATAATAACTCTCCTACTATGGTAAGTATTTTCTTGATTTTTGCTTTGTCGTCCAAAGGCTAGGAGCAGGGCCGGTCTTGAGGAAATGAGGGTCCTGTGCAACAAAAATAATTAGGCCTTCTTTTCAAAGTTTCAACACAAGTTAAAAAAACCGAACCGAAACCGCATCGACTCAAACGGGACTCGAAAGTCGGGACTCGAACATAAATCGGTTTAATGAAGGGTTTTTAGTTATAAAATCGGTTCAAACCGAACCGAACCGATTTTTATTAAGAGATATTTTTAATTATTTATTTTGTAGAACAAATAGGTAATATAAAGCTTGTACGTCCTTATTTCAACAAATAGTTGATTCGTTCCAGTGGGTTGATGTTTAGAGATAAGCGTGCATGATTTTATTTTCACCTGAGTTCGAATCCCGCATGCCTCAATTCTTATCTTTTTAGTTTCTAAAACTTAAGATTCCCACACCGATGGAAATGGAGGATTTACTACTCATTCGTTCCTATATATACGCTCCACCTCAAAGTAATACTAGTATATTACTACAAAAAAAATTGGGCCCTTCCAATTTTTTGGGCCCTGTGCGGTTGGACACCCTGCACACCGCCAGGGCCGGCCCTGGCTAGGAGTATATGGTAAGTATTTTCTTCTCCACTCGATCATGTACGGATTCAGGATTTCGAGTTAAGGAGAGCGAAATTTTTTTCCGCTTGTGTAGTGAGGCGAATTTTTTCGCTAGCGTAGGGCTCTACGGCTAATTTTCATTCCAAAAAATTCATCTGTACATACACGATGATATTTAAATCTATTACATTCTAAGTTTAAACAATGGAAAAATAATTTTAATTTTATAATTGTAAGTGTTCTAAAAACATACTAATACATTAAAGCGTAAGAAATAACAAATTAAATGAGAATTATTTGAAGCTAAAGAGTTTAAAAAGTACACACCAACCAAGGGTTTTTAAATAACTTCTGTCTTGTTTAACTATATGAATCTTATTAGAATAAATAATTGGTTTTTGAATTGCAATTTTTGTCTACCAAGGATGATGTTCGTGGGTAACGAGAATTGAACTTTTCTTAATATTATATTACAATAGTATGTATGAGAATATTATTTTTAGAATAATATTATACACAGTACATATTATTGTTAATTCACATATATGGTGCGTATTGTATTTGTATTAATGTTAAAATAAGTTAAAGTTTATTATCTATGCAACAAATTGTTTTTAGACAGTAATAAATAAATGAATTGTGTAATTTAATATACTTTCTGATCGTGAGCTACTAGACCGTGTTGCTGACACTGAATGGGACTCGGCCAGTTCTAGATTGCTACCTCGATGGAGTGCTCGTATCAAGGCTAAAAAATTGGCGACGCATAGTTCTACTTTTCAGAACTAGTTTATTGATATTTTGGGGAGTTCATCTCTTTTGGGCAACTTAATATTATTCGGCGGGGAGCTTTTCGCTTACTTTGAGGCTTTGAATGGTGGTAGATTTGCGGGGCCTTTTTGAATTGTTCACTCATTAGCGTTTTTGTTTCACTTGTTTTCTTTGTTCACTAGCTTTCCTTCTTCATTTTGTACTCTTCTTTTTATTTTTTAATAAATTTCCCTTTCATTAAAAAAAAATACTCCGTATAAAAAAAAGAATTGTGTAATTTAATGTCAATGAACATTTATATTTTAGATTCACTTCACATGATCTAAAAATTGTTTAACTAGTGTGTCTGGTATTTAATATTGTTTGATATTTTACAAAATCAAGTACTAATCATCCAATAAAGACAATTAAATGTTACAAAGCTTGAAATTTTATATAATAAGTATCCTATGTCTTAAACAATGAGTTGTGCTGTTGTTTTTTTTGCAAGGAGAACACTTAATTAGCATTAATCAAATCATTGTCAAGAGCAACTACAATAAACGGAGGAAAATAAAACCATGAACGCGAACCAGACAAAGAACAAGCGGCTTTTGCTAAGAGATGGATGTCTTATTCGCTGATCGCCTAATATGACTAAAAGAAGCGCTTGGAAAAATCTTCACTAAGTCTTGAATGTCATCGCTCAATAATCCCACTGAAGAACAACTGGTTCCTTTTGAAATTTCTGAAATAGCACGGTGTGCATCCGTTTCCACTTCAATGTCCGACCATCCTTGTTCTTGAAGCCAACTGAGAGCCTCTCTAATCCCGAACAACTCCACCCCCAAAGGAGATAATTTACCTCTCCATGATCACGCCACACCTGCTACAAATCTGTCAGTGTCATCACGCAAGCACCATCCAACCCCACAACAACCAGGGCGAACGACATCATCCACATTAAGCTTGAGCTTCCCCGGATGCGGTCGTCTCCAAGCAACAACAGCCTGATATCCTCGCTGCCCCCTAACTATCCGAGCACCTTGCACTTCTTTCCAGACAATAACCGAAGCTTCAGCCCTCTGAATGATACGTTGCACCGATGAGGGAACTCCCTGCCATACCCGGTGATTTCTCTCGCACCACAACGCCCAGCAACCCCATATCATCCTTTCCACCAATTCCTTACGTTTAGACTGGAACTCCAGATTAATTTGGTCCAAGAAGCTTGCTGCCCCTCCGCTTATCCAGTTCCAGGACATCATGGTCCAAGCTTCACGAGCAACCTCATAGTTAAAAAAGATATGCAGCAGCGATTCATCTTCCTTACCGCACAGTCCGCACAACTCCGAACAGTCCACTCGGCGGCTCAATAAATTCTCCCTTGTTGGTAAACAACCGCTGCACACCTGTTAGTATATATGTCCTAGCGATAATCACTTTTTAGAGATATATGTACTTGATCACATTCAGTTTTATATATTTGATATATACGATATTACACGTTGATGATTAAGTATTTCGATTGTCAATATCTTATTCATAATTGTGTTCCCTTGGACTTATGTTGTCAATAAGTAAGTGGAGCTTATATGATATAACATAAAGTCCTAAAATAGCCCCAATCAATGATCATCAAGAATGGGATATTGATGATATGCGATAAGATTGGTATGCGGACTGCATCATACTTTTAGAAAGTATAGTTGATCTCACAACTATGAGTTCATGTAATTCATGATGGTCACATAGATATTTTAGAAAATATTGGCATACCCATCGAGAAACCATTTGATAAGTTCTATTCATGTGTCTATGGGATTATCGGCGTATAGAGTAGTGTAATAGTCCTCCGACTTGAGGTCAATACGTACTACATGTGCAGAGTGATGTACTTTGACCATGACCAACACTTGCACTCCAATCGGGGTAGATACGGCATGTGTTGGGTGCATCACAAAGCACATGGAGTAGTAGTTGAGCCAAGAAAGGATTCATTCCTCATAATAGATTAAGAGAGAACATTCTACTTCTCATATCTAGATGGATCATAAAGTCATTGGCCAATGCAAAGATATATTCGTTTTGGATATCGAATATGATCGTTATGAATCATCTAGAAAGATTGAGAGACAGAGACTGAGTTATTGGGATAGACACTATATCATGTTCTAGACTTAGTTGAATGTTCGCTAAATGAAAGGACCGTATCACTATGAGCTCTATATTACAGGGAGTTTGAATAGTCCTCGCAAACGTTCTTATATATTAAGTTTGTCTGATAAATCATCTAGGGATTCTACTAAGACCTTAAGTTGATTAGTGCTTAATATATAAGGCCCTATGGGTCACACAACAAGTGATTATACCTTCCGATTGAATTGTTAGAAGGAATTAAATATTATTAATTGGATTAAATAATATTCAATTAGTAATACTGAAAATGGATTAAATATTAATTAGATTAAACATATTTAATTGATGAAGTTGAAGGAGAGTTCTATTTGATAGAATTAATTAAGTGGAATAAATTGGATTTATTGTACTTAATTAAGATGTATTTTTAATTAAATAAAGTTGGTACTTTTCTTTATAATTTAGAATTAAAAGAAAAGAGAAAATAAAATAAATAATGATCATGAGTAAAAGTGGCGTGCAACCCCACTTTACTCTTATTGTTTGTTATTTTTGTTTTGTTTAATTAATTGAATCATTAATAAGGAGTATTGGTCCTGTTAGGATTAAAACTCACTAATGAACAACACTTTCATTGTGATTGGGAAACTAGTTTAGAACTAGTATAAATACATCCTTCTCCTTCATAATTGATAGACCAGTTTTCAGATTCAGTATTATCAGTTTATTTCCCCGCGAAGAGATTTCCTAGCCTTTCTCTTAGAGAGATCTAACCGTTCTTTCGGAAAGGAGAAATCACGTGGATACCTAAGGTCAAGGAGTATCACCGCTAGGCTGGAAGATCTGTAAGTTCTAACTCAGATATGTTATTATTATCATATTCGTTGTTTTGTCATAATCAGGAAAGATCTGTTTGGGAAAATTTTAAACTTCCGCTGCTGTACTTTCGAGGTATGTTACATCAATTTCCAAACAGTGGTATCAGAGCCAAACTGATTCTAATGACATTATACGAATTTTGATCAATAAATTCGTAGGTCAAAGATATTTTTTATATTAATTGACCTATTTTTTTTAGAATTTAAAATCTGGGATATCCTAATTACGAATGGTTTCTAAAAGAAAAGGTAGGTGTTACGATGTATTTCTTTCTTGCTATTTCCTTCCGCTCCTTTTTCGACAAGTTGCGATTCAAGACTGGAAGATCTATCGCAATCCCAGAAAGGCCACAAGATAGCTTCATTTTTTTTATCGATCTGGAAGTTTTAATCGTTCTGCCTTGCGTATCGAGATGTCGTCGGAGTCCTCATGCTTTGCTCGTTATTGGTGTTTCATCGCCGAAAATAATGGATGCATACGAACAGGGTCACTAGGTTTAAATAACAGACAGGAGCAGGAGGTTAAAATAGTCTGGTGAATAAAATAGTGGCCATCGCTGCACCTTCGATCTGAGTTTTTTTTTAATAAGCCGTCAGGTGTCAGCGTTGTAGCTTTTGGGTTTCTCCCATAACAAAGGACAATAACATGACAGCAGAGGATTTGCGACGGATGACAATTTCGAACCAATTTCTTCCGACGAAATCCACGACGAACAATTCTGGAGTTGAACATCAAATTGTGCCCAGAATAGAGTTCTTTTAACGTTGTGCTATTTTTTTGGAAAATACATTGAACTAAAAGTCCCTTAGAGAATTTCGGAAAGTGCGTGAATCATTAAAACCTATTTTGGAAATTAGATTTAACCAAGTACTCTTTACAATTTTAGAAATTGTAAACATAAGTTGATTCCTCTTACTTCGTACATTAGTAAACGCATCAAGGATTCTCAATCCTTATTAGATAAAAATAGTTATCATTCTTATTGATAATGAAATTAAAATAACCTTAATTTAATTAGATTAAATATCTTAGAGATTAAGGATCTTGTTAATTTCCATTATGTATTTCGGTTGTGTTATTACAATTATTATTATTTTAAGTATGTTGATATTAATTGTTGATTATATATCTTTATAAATTAGATGTATATGCATACTTTAATTTTATATGTTTGAGTTAGATCTCATTAACATATTATTTGATAATATGTTATTAGCTTCTTGATTAAATAATTTAATACCCCGCTAAATGTTCCCCATAAATTAAAATTTAAATCTTGTCTGGGATAACGACATCACCCATCATAATTAAATTAGTAGAAATATTTTTTCGTTGAAGAATATTTCACCCAAGTGTTTATTCCATTCGACAAAATATAGAACTAATTTATAGATACATATGTTTGTGATCGTGTGATGGTTTTTGACTTACTTAAATTAGCTCGAGTCGCCCAAGCGTCAGTGTTAATTTAAGGATATCGATCAATTTAAAAATTGATCAACCAAGAATTGCTTGGACGCAATTGGTTTAGGGACCTACCCATTATATTATTGCAGTGATCAGCCCAAGCTGGGACTGTAATAGTATGAATGTGGATCTTGGCCACTATGATTGTGAAAAGAATCCATGTTCTTTTTATTGGGGTCAAAGAGCATGCAAAATAGTGGGAGCTAAATAATTAAAAGTCTATATTATTTAGTTAACTAGATGTGATCATAGGAATTAATATATGATTTTAATTCCGTTCTATTTGAACTTCTTTAGGCTTTTAGGAATGTCGAATTTATCATTGAGAAGTATTTTGGATACATGCAAGTTTACTGGACCAAACTTTCTGGACCGGGAAAGAAATGTGCGTCTAGTTCTTAGATAAGAAAATATTGAGTATGTGTTAGACACACCGGTACCCAAGATCCCTGATGCCAACTCTCTTGAGTTTGCCACGTTTGACCTAACTGCTCGAGAGAAACACGTCACTGATGCCAAAACTGTGCAATGTGTTATGTTGGCTGCAATGTCTATGGAGTTGCAAAGGCAACACGATAGGATGAGCGCCTTCGAGATGCTTGAACACTTGAAAAGTCTGTTTGATTCAGAAAGTCAGACTCTAGAGTATTAACCTCTGACAGACATTTTCAAGTGTAGGCTTCAAGAGGGTGGTAACGTGTCTGAGCACGTCCTCAAAATGATTGGCTTAATTGAAAGAGTTGCTACCACCGGAATTAAGTTTGAGGATCGTGTCTCGGCTGCTATCATCCTATATTCGCTTCCGAGTTCATTTACTAACTTCATTGTGAATTATAATTTGAACAAAACGAAAGCGACCATGTCTGAACTCCATAACATGCTCAAGTCTTATGAAGCCTCAACCTCTAAAGGAAAGACTGTTCTTATGGTAAGCTCTAATGCTAAGTCTCGTTCTAAGAACAAGAATAAGCAAAAGAAGAAAGGTAAGGTTGGACCTACTCCTACAGCTCTGAAGCCTAAAGGTGGAGGTCATATGAAGCCAAAGGTTGCAAAGGATGTTTGCCTCTACTGCAAAGAGAAGGGGCATTGGAAGAGAGATTGTGAGCTGTATAAGGCTAATCTAGCCAAAGCACCGGGTGCTTCAAGCTCAGGTATTTTATCATTAAATAAATATGTCTATAACTAACTCTCATTGTTAAAGTATTAGATACAACTTATGGCTTACACATTTGTAAAAATGTGCAGAAGCCTGAGAGACAGTGTAGCAGTTGGACTGGGTAAAATTGACCTACGCGTGAAGGCTAGAGCAAAAGTTGCTGCTGAACGTGATAGGATCTTATAGTTTAGATTTGCCCAGTGGTTTTAAATTAGAATTAAATAATTGTTATTTTATTCTTTCTATTACTAAGAAGATTATTTCCATTCATATGTTAGACATTAAAAGATTTCTGTTTTCATTTTGCTAATAATAATTGTTATTTTCGTAAAATGGTGTTGTTGTGGAAATGCTTTTCTTATGAATGGTTAATTTTCAATCGACATGTTAGATATTAAATGAATAAAATAAAAGGATCTCGATTAAGTAATCAGAAAAATTACTACTTATCTATGACATTGCAAACTTGGTCAAATTAATGAAACAAGAATAGCAACGTTAAATAAATTAGATTATTTAACACCATTTTCCTTGAGTCATATGGAAATTGTGAATCTTGTCTTTCAAGTAACTTGACTAATAAACCTTTTCTAGGAAAAAGGATAGCAAGCCAAAAAGTACTTAAGTAAAATTTCTGATTTATTTAAAAGGTCAAAGAATTTGGTCATAATGAACTCCTCCAGAACACCTTAGAAGTCTGGCGTTTCTGCAAGGAGAAATAGGGCTTTGTTAGACATGGATAGATCTATGATGAATTCATTTTCTCTTCCAAACATTCTTTTGAGGATACACACTATAAATCGCAATATGCATTCTGAATAGTTTGATTAGTGAAAAACGTACTATATGAGTTATAGTATAATAAAAGACATTTTCTTCACATATTAAATATGGGTTGCCCTACATATGTAAAGAAATGTGCACTAATCAAATTGAAAGGTGAAGTAACATAGAAAATGAAGATTCGTTAGATGGTCTGACGAAGGATTCAGTGGGAGAATTAAGTTGAAGAATGTCTCAAGGAGGATATCCTTCAGCTAGTGGGAGTAATATAGGAAGCGCTTCGCACCAGCAAGTGATTCTTATGAAGAAAGTAATGGCATGATTGTCATTCCTTCTGCACCTAACTCTCCCTCTATGAGTATAGCACCAGAAAACTCTCTGAGCATTGGATAGTCCAATAAAAGAGAACCTCTTCACGATCAGAATGAAGAGCCTGAACAAAATGCAAAGCATTCAATTCTGTGGGTCTACTAGGATTCGTCATGAACTAACTAGGTTTGGCTTCCTCATGGAGGATCATGATGATGTTAAGATTCTTGATACGGATGAACCTGAGACCCACATAGAAGCAATATTAGATGTTGATTCATAGAGATGGCGAGAAGCCATAAAATCTAAAATGGACTCGATGTGTATCAATCAAGTATGGAACTTGGTTGACTTGCCTATTGGGGTTGGACCCGTTGGATCCAAATGATTTTCAAGAAGAAAATTAATGCTGAAGGCAAGGTGAAAACATACAAAGCTAGGCTAGAGACTAAAGGTTATAGTCAAAGAAAAGGAATTGACTATAGTGATACATGTTCGCCAGTTGCAAAACTGAAGTCCATTTGGATTTTGCTTGTTATAGCTGCATAATATGATTATGAGATTTGACAAATAGATGTCAAAACCCCTTTCCTTAATGGAAACCTCGAGGAGGAGGTGTACATGGTACAACCTGAAGTTTTTTTTTTATCCAAGTCAAATTCTATATCAATATGTTAATTGGAGAAATCTATTTATGGGCTAAAACAAACCTCTAGGAGTTGAAGTGTTAATTTTGATGAAATAGTCAAATCGTTTGACCTCATCAAATGAAATGAGGGTGCTTGTGTGTTTAGAGTGCGCAACAAGGATAATGTGGTCTTTATAATGATATATGTTGATAATAGAGAATGATATTCCCTCATTGAAGTCCGTGAAAGGATGGTCACCCAAAATCTTCATGAACATCTTTTTGTCTATGGTAGACAAAAAGAACTAGTAGAATTTAATTATTCTAGCACTAGTTTCATGTATGATAAGAAAGACTACGAGTCAGAGTCAATATATGTTTTTAGTCTCAATGTAATAGTAGTGTTGAAAGAGTTACAAGTTAGAAACTACTATAAATTCGATAACTAGAGCCCAGTAAATTGTTGCATTTGATGCAACATAGGTAAGCGTTTAGATACGTTAGTTCCTTAAAGACATAGGGGTAGTTCCTAGCTACAGTTATCCAATAATTGTCATTGTGATTGTACCTGGTGCATTTGCACAAGCTAAGGAACCAAGATGCCAAGTAAGGAACTAGAAAATACCAGTATGCTATCATGTTTTGATAACAAATAGCAAGATGAGAAGTTACAATAGAATGCCTTCCCGTAGAGGACAATTTGGCTCACCCATTCACCAAACCTTTGAGATGCGAGAAACATACTAGACCTTTAAGAGACTAGGTGTTAGACGCATCGGTGATTGGCACTAGACCAAGTGGGAGATTGTTAGTATATATGTCCTAGCGATAATCACTTTTTAGAGATATATGTACTTGATCACATTCAGTTTTATATATTTGATATATACGGTATTACACATTGATGATTAAGTATTTCGATTGTCAATATCTTATTCATAATTGTGTTCTCTTGGACTTATGTTGTCAATAAGTAAGTGGGAGCTTATATGATATAACATAAAGTCCTACAATAGCCCCAATCAATGATCATCAAGAATGGGATATTGATGATATGCGATAAGATTGGTATGTGGACTGCATCATACTTTTAGAAAGTATAGTTGATCTCACAACTATGAGTTCATGTAATTCATGATGGTCACATAGATATTTTAGAGAATATTGGCATACCCACCGAGAAACCATTTGATAAGTTCTATTCATGTGTCTATGGGATTATCGGCATATAGAGTAGTGTAATAGTCCTCCGGATTAAAACTCATTAATGAACAACACTTTCATTGTGATTGGGAAACTAGTTTAGAACTAGTATAAATACATCCTTCTCCTTCATAATTGATAGACCAGTTTTCAGATTCAGTATTATCAGTTTATTTCCCCGCGAAGAGATTTCCTAGCCTTTCTCTTAGGGAGATCTAACCGTTCTTTCGGAAAGGAGAAATCACGTGGATACCTAAGGTCAATGATTATCACCGCTAGGCTGGAAGATCTGTAAGTTCTAACTCAGATATGTTATTATTATCATATTCGTTGTTTTGTCATAATCAGGAAAGATCTGTTTGGGAAAATTTTAAACTTCCGCTGCTGTACTTTTGAGGTATGTTACATCAATTTCCTAACAACACCTGACAAAAGAAAGTTTTAATTTTAGGCGGAAGACTCCAAGACCACATACAGTCCACCTCAAATCCTCTGAAGACTCCATTTCCCCAAGAAGCTTGCGGTAACAACTTCGGACTGAAAAATGTCCATCCTCCTCCCATCTTCAGCAAAGTTTATCCGGAGTTGGTCGCAAGCTAACTGGAATTCCATGGATTAACGAAACTTCTAGCTGTTCAAAAATATCCTGGAGAATATCTAAGTCCCACCCCCTTTTGCTTTCCTCCAGCAGATTGGCTACAACAGCCCGGTCTACACCCACCCCAACTTTCGAGATCACCCTGGGATTATCTTTGTCTGGCAGCCAGGGATCTTCCCAAACATGAATAGATTGCTCGTACCCTACCTGCCAAAAATATCCATCCCGAATCAGATTTTGTGTACTAATTAAACTCCGCCAAACAAAAGACGGGTTATTTCCCGGTTTAGCATTTAGAAAATTGCCATTGGGAAAATATCGGGCCTTGTAAACTTTACCCACCAAAGAGTCGGGGTTAGTAAAAATTTCGCCACGCCTGTTTAGATAACATAGCCAAATTAAAATCTCTTAATCTCTGAAAACCCAACCCGCCTGCCTTTTTCGGCTTACAATGAGAAGCCCACTCCATCCAGCGGATCCCTGCCCCTGCCTTCCCCTTCCACCACAATCCATTCATTAAAATCTCAATCTCCCGACAAAGTTCAAGTGGAAGTAAAAAGACATTCATAGCATAGGTTGGCATAGCCTGAATAACAGCTTTCAAAAGAACCTCACGCCCGGCCTTAGAAAAGAATTTATTATTCCAATTATTAATACGACTAACCACCCGATGTCTCAAATAGCTAAGACTGTCCCTTCTACACCTCCCCACCAAAGCAGATAACCCCAAATATTTTTCATCATTGCCGGCTAAACCCTAGGAGTTCAAGCAAACCGTCTCTCCAATCACTTGCAACATTAGAGCTAAAAAATACTTTAGCTTTATTAAAATTAATTACCTGACCCGAATCCCTTTCGTAATCAGCTAATGTTTCCTTCACCAAAGATGCTTCCCCATGAGTAGCTCTGAAAAATAGAAAACTGTCATCTGCAAATAACAAATGTGAGGTCATAGGCGCTCTACGAGCAACCGAAACACCATGTAATAGGCTCGTGGCCTCATGTATGTGGAGTAAAGCACTGAGACCTTCGGCAACAATCAAGAATAAGTATGGCGATAATGGATCACCCTGAAGTAACCCTCTCCCAGGCAAAGATAGAAAAATTTCTGAATCATCAAACGAGATAGAGTAAGAAACTGTGGTAACACATTCCATAATCAGCCGTATCCACCGCATATCAAAACCCAAATGTCTCATCATACCCTCTAGAAAGGGCCATTCCACCCTATCATAGTCCTTGCTCATATCAAGCTTAAGGCCCACAAAACTCACCTTCCCTTGCCGCTTCCTCCTCAGAAAATGTTGAGTTTCGAATGCAAGCATAATATTATCCACGATATACCGTCCGGAAATAAATGCACTCTGTTGTTCAGAAATACACAAATGAAGCACCCTCTTCATACGGTTAGCCAGTAGCTTAGAAAATAATTTATAGATGACATTACAGAGTGCAATCGGCCTCCAATCACTCATAAGCTCCGACTTCTCCTTTTTGGGGATTAAAACAATATTAGTGTGGTTAAACTTATCAGGCAACTTACCTCATTCGAAAGCCTCTGCGCAAAAATTAATGATATCAGACACCACCATATCTTAGTAGTGCTGGTAAAATCTCGGGCTAAAACCATCCGGACCAGGAGATTTATTAGGAGACATAGCAAACAATGTCTCTTTCACCTCTTCCCCGCGGGAAGGTCGCAATAGAGCCTCGTTATGATGCTCCTCCAACTTCTGATCAACGCAGCTGAATACAAAATCATCACTTGTCGGACCTGCGGTAAAAATATGGTTAAAATAATCCCCAATTAATCTGCCTATGTCCTCCTGTCACTCTCCCAGTGACCATTCTCCAACCGAAACTCCTCAATTTTATTTTTCTGTCGACACTGCTTAACCGAATTGTGGAAAAACCTTGTGTTAAGGTCCCTGTCTTGAATCCAAAATTCCTTTGCTCTTTGTTTGCAAAAAATATTTTCTCTCTCCAGAAGCTCAAGGTATTCATGTTTCACTCTCTGGAATTCCCCCACGCTCCAACTATCCCACCTTTTTCGAAGATATTCTGTTCTTTTTCTGCAAAAACTAATACGTTTTCCATACGAACCAATCTTGTCATGGCCCCAGTCACCCACCGCCTTTCCACAAACTGCCAACTGCCCCATAATTCCAAAATTGCGACCAAGCCCCCAACTCCGGGACACAATTTCGCGGCAATCTTCTTCCCGGAGCCAAATATTTTCAAATTTAAAATTCTGCCTCTGCCGGAACGGTCTTGAAGGAAACATTTTGATAAATAGCGCCAAATGATCACTGGGTGAGCCCTCAAGAGATTCCGCCTTAACCTCCCCAAATAAGTCCAACCATCTCTCTAACACAAGAATTCTGACCAGTTTCTCTTCAACCCAATTTAGGGATCCCCTCCCGCGATCCCAGGTAAACTGATAACCTTGAAATGCAAAATTCTGCAACCCGCATTCCCATACTGTCTCTCGAAATCCCCTGAGGAGCCATGGAGGATGAGGAGTTCGACCTCTCTTCTCAGATGCAAACATGAGGTCATTAAAATCCCCCATAACCAACCACGGACGATCTCCCCCTACACTCAAAGATTTAAGGGTATCCCAAGACTAGCTCTCGTCTTCTACCTCTCTCCGGACAGCCGTTAAAACCAGTAATTAAACCGCCAACTCGGTGCACCAAGCTCCAAACAAACTTGAGCATCAATGTAATGGTTCGAAGACCCCATTATTTGTACATGGGATCCCTCGCCCCATATAAGTGCCAAGCCTCCTCTATGACCGTCACACTCCACCACGAAGCAATAATCCAGTCCCAGTTTGCGCATAACAAATTCCACCTTATTCCTGCTAGCAAAAGTCTCCATTAAGAAAACTACTGATGGCTTATTCAAGTGAACAGCATCCACTAAAGATTGAACTGTCGCCGGGTTGCCAAGTCCCCGACAGTTCCAGCTAAGACAACTCATGGCTCTTGGCGGGCCTGGAATCCAGAGCCCGCCGCTACTCCGTTTTTTGGACAAGTAACATCCATGTTTTGACTCTCTGAAAAGTTCTGGTAAAAGGAATCCCCATGGGTCTACGTTTTTTGGCAGCCCCACCATCAATCTGTGAAGATACCTCAGCCGGGGTGTCCTCATCCAAGCCAAGACAAACTAAGCTACTGCCAGAGGAAGGATTACCGAAAAGAAACTTATCCTCCCCGTCGACCAGCCATATACTCCCCTTGCCTGCACTTCCTCGTCTGAAAATAGCCCGTAACCAAACCCCAAAGGCCTTGAGCGTAAGTAATCTGCCTACCATACATAAAGGTGCTGCCGGCGGCGGCTCATCTGCTAGCACTTCATCGAGGTCAACTCCTATAGGACGAAGAAGAAATTAAGGAACAAGAATCTTTTCTTTTGTGTTCTTCTTGCCTTTCAATACATAATACCGTCCAGGATTTATACAAGAGGAGCTAATTTAAAGTTAGAAATAAAATAAATGATATACATACAATAAGGAAAGAATATATATTCTTGCCATAATAAGATAATGCGTAACACCCCCCTCAAGTTGGAGCATGAAGATTTGAAATGCCCAACTTGGAAAGTAGATACTGAAACTGTCGTCGGCCAAGTGCTTTGGTGATTATATCCGCAAGCTGAGAGGATGTGTGAACATAAGTCGGTGCAATAGTACGGCGAAGAATTTCATCACGAACGAAGTGACAGTCAATTTCGATATGCTTGGTCCGTTCATGAAAGACAGGATTATTAGCAATGTGTAAAGCAGCTTGACTGTCACAGTATAAAGGAGTAGGAGTAGTAGGAGAGATGCCCAGTCCACGAAGCAAATTCTTCAACCAAAGAAGTTCACATGTGGCGGCCGCCATAGCACGATATTCTTCTTCAGCGGAAGAACGAGATACAGTTGCCTGTTTCTTGGTCTTCCATGAGATAGGAGATCCGCCAAGAAATACAAAATATGATGTAATGGACCGACGACTTAAAGGGAAACTAGCCCAATCTGCGTCACAATAAGCTTCCAAAGTTAAGGGAGAATCGGCCCGCAACAAAATACCTTGGCCCGGACAGGATTTTAAATAACGAACAACTTTGAGAGCCGCTACCCATTGGGTCGTGGTAGGTTGATGCATGAATTGTGCCAAAATGTGTACAAAGTAGCATAATTCCGGCCGAGTGATGGTGAGATAAATCAAACGACCAACTAACCGTCTATAACGAGCTGGATCAGTCATAGTAGTATCAGAAGCGAGTGCCAAGGAATGATTTTCTTCCATTGGAATACTAGCTGGTTTGGATCCCAGTAAGCCGGTTTTAGTCAAAATATCGAGAGCATATTTTCTCTGACAAAGAAAGATCCCGGTAGATTTACGTGCAACCTCGAGACCCAAAATATATTTCAACTTTCCCAAATCTTTCATATGAAAGCATGAGCCGAGATATGCTTTGAAATCAGCAATAGCAACACTATTGTTTCCCGCAATAACAAGATCATCAACGTATATCAAAACATGAAGAGAAATATCATTCTTATTGTAAATAAATAATGAATGATCACACGGACTAGCAGAAAAACCGTATGTGCGCAGAGAAGCGGCTAGTTTGGCATACCAGCACTGAGGAGCCTGACGTAATCCATAAAGAGATTTACGAAGACGACATACCTTTCCTGGAGTACCACAATGAAAACCGGGAGGTAGTCGCATATAAACCTCCCTCATGTAAATCACCATGCAAAAATGCATTATGAACATCCATTTGATGCAATTCCCAATTTTGAGCTGCAGCAACTGTAAGAAAAACACGTACAGTGACCATTTTCACCGTGGGAGCGAATGTTTCTCCATAATCAACACCCTCGACCTGATGATTACCGAAGACAACCAATCGGGCTTTGTATCGTTCTATCGAACCATCAGACCGATACTTTATGCGAAACACCCACATGCACCCAATAGCAAGCTTGCCTTGCGGCAGATCTTCAATTGTCCAAGTGTTGTTGTTTTCCAACGCTCTTAATTCATCTGTCATAGCTTGTCGCCATCTTGGATCTTGCATCGCCTCTTTAGAGGAACTAGGCTCAGTATCAGATGTAATAGCTGCAAGAAAATGACGATGTGCAACCGAAAAAGCATTACAATCCACAAAATGTGTTATGGGATAAGGCGTACCTGAGGATGAAATTGGTGGGGATAAGCTGGAGGAGGGGGGAAGCAAAGTTGTGCTGAGTATATAATCGTGATATCGGACATTATCAAATTTCTTACGCTTGCCTCGGCCAAGAAGATTGCTAGAAGTGTCGTCCAAATTATCAACCTGTGTAGAAGTATCTTCAGAAGCACCGGTCGGGTTTACAAACTCGATATCCATCTCGGCTGGGACATCATGTGATGCTTCAGTGTGTGGCTTAATATAATTCTCAGGAAGGGCTGGAGAGGATTGCTCAAGTTGAGCGTGTCCATCATCTTCGAGGAATAATTCTTCATGTGCAGCATTAAATTCAACTCCCTCATTATTTGAAAACGGGGAATTAAATTTTGACAATTCCTTTTGATCAGCCAAAGGAAACACATTCTCAAGAAAAATGACATCACGAGAATGAAAATAATCGCCATTGTCTAAATCATACACACTCCAACCCTTTTTGCCAAAAGGATATCCAAGGAAAATACAACGACGACTCTGGCTATCAAATTTGTCACAAGGATTTAAATTCTTGGCATAACACAAACATCCAAAAACGCGAAGATGGCTAATATCAGGAACACGTCCAAAAAGTAATTCAAAAGGCGTTTTTCCTTGAATTACTTGAGAAGGAGTTCGGTTAATCAAATATGCTGCTGTAAGTACACATTCTCCCCAAAAATCAATAGGAAGATGACCTTGAAACCTTAATGCACGAGCAATGTTGAGAATATGACGGTGCTTTCTTTCTACCCTTGCATTCTGTTGAGGAGTCCTTACCATGGATGTTTGATGGATTATTCCATGTTCCTCAAAATATTTATTCAACTTTCTAAATTCCGTTCCATTATCACTACGTCGAATCTTAATCTTACGATTAAATTGGCAGTCTAGTAGTGCAAAATAATTCAAAAGTAAATCAGGAACTACATCTTTAGTTTTTAACAGATAAACCCAGACGCTTCGAGAGAAATAATCCACAATAGTCAAAAAATATCGAGAGCCACATGAACGATTAGGCTTGTATGGGCCCCAAACATCACAGTGAATTAAATCAAATAACTCTGCAGCTTTATTTTCACTAATAGGGAAAACATCCCTAGTCTGTTTTGCTCGATAACAGACATCAAAAGGAGCATTTTCTAATAAACTTTTATTTTTAGTACTAGCTAGAGAAAGATAATCTAGTACTTGCTTCGAAGGGTGCCCAAGACGCATATGCCACAAGTCAAAAGAAACCTCTGTCGATGCAGCGTTTAACTGAGCTTTTCCCCCCCTCGTCAAGTAGTAGAGACCACCAATCTGTTTACCCACACCAATCGTCATCCTCGAGGTAAGGTCCTGCACAACACATTCAGTGTGAGTAAAATGTATGCTTAAACGATTTTCAACTAACAACTGAGATACTGATAACAGATTGCAACAGAACTTCGGCACATATAAAACGTTTATGAGAGTAAGGTTCTTATTTAAAGTCACATCTCCAATCTTCGTGGCCCGAGTAGTATCTCCATTCGGCAATCTGATCTCAACGGGACTAATGTCACGAAGATTGTCAAATACGCTATCAACACAAGAAACATGATGTGAGGCCCCGGTATCCACAATCCACGTGTCAGTCATCTTACCATTCAGACGAATACTATTCGTGGCAGCTTGTACCTCACCGATCACAGCATTTGTTTTAGCAGGAATATCCGTTCCACCTTTACCACGTCCACCTTGCTTTCTATCAAACCAGCCCTCGGGATAGCCATGCTTTTGGTAGCACATGTCCTCTAAATGGCATGTGCGTCCGCAGTGTGTACATAGCAAAGGTGACCTGCCTCCACGTCCAGCCACCCCTGCACCACGTCCTGCAGTATTAGAAACAGGGCCACACACAGCAAAAGTCATAGGTGCAGTGGCTTCTGTTTTCACCACAGTAGCTGCACGGACTTCTTCTTCTTGGATTAATCTAGAATAAACCAAGTTCAGGGAAGGCAGCGTGTCACGCCAAAGCAGATTTGACCGAACAACAGCATAATAAGGTTCAAGACCCATCAAGAATTCCCGCACTTGGTTGTCTGCTCTCCTCTTCAGCAGCGCCACAGTTATTCCGCACCGGCAACCATTACAGGAACATGATGGCAAAGCATCATAATCGTTCACATCGTCCCACAATTTCTTCAACCGATTAAAATAACTCATAATCGATTCGCCGCTTCTTTGTTTGCAGTCAGTCAATTCGCACTTCAATTGATAAATTTTGACCCCGTTTCCAACAGAGAAACGTTGCCGTATGTCTTCCCATAGATCTCGAGCAGAATCACGGTAGGAGATGCTAGACCGAAGTGACGGATCGATGGTGTTAAAAATCCAGGCTACGATCATTGAATTCGCCGTCTACCAGTGATCGAGGTCGGGAGAATTAGCATCCGGTTCTTTCAACGAGCCATCAACGAAAACAAGTTTGCGTTTAGCACGCAAAGATATCCTGAATCCTTTAGCCCACTTCTCATAATTTGATCCTACGAGGACAACATGGGTGATCTTGGTTCCAGGGTTATCGGTCGGACTTAGAGCATAAACAGGATTCACAACTGCCGGCGACGGCGGAGGATTTGACTCCGGCGGCGGCAGCTCTGATACCATATAGGACGAAGAAGAAATTAAGGAACAAGAATCTTTTCTTTTGTGTTCTTCTTGCCTTTCAATACATAATACCGTCCAGGATTTATACAAGAGGAGCTAATTTAAAGTTAGAAATAAAATAAATGATATACATACAAAAAGAATATATATTCTTGCCATAATAAGATAATGCGTAACAACTCCTTCTTCATCATCATCTTCAAGACTCAAACGTGCGTACAGGTCTTCCATGTCGTTGGCCATTTAGAAAGCAAAGGAGAAAACAACGTCCAAAAGCTACGTGAATAGTAGATGACATAATAGTATCTCCAATTACGTACTTCCTCCGTCCCATTAGACTTTGCCAAATTTCCTTTTTGGGTGTCCCAAAAAACTTTGCCACTTTCCAATTAAAGCAATTAATTTGTGGTTCTTCACATTTCTCTCTCCTCTGCACAAATCTCAACCACACAATTTTTACTTTTCTTATTTCTCACATACTTTGCACTTGTCAAAGTCCAACGGGACGGAGGTAGTATTACATTATGTAATGCTATATATTACTCCGTAAATTTGAAAATTAAAAGTTAAACGGGGCAAAAAAATATATATCTAATTAAAGTATGATAATATTTTAGTAGAAAATTTTGAAAGTACAAGTGTCGTCCCCCCTGCGCCTCTTAGGCCATCTCCAACAGTCTACACCATTTTTTACACTAAAATAGTGTAAACATCACATCATACAGTATTTTACCTCCAACAGTTTACACCATTTTAAACACCAAAAAGGAATATTCTCTTTTTAATCTTTTACTAACTTTTTACCATTCTTCTGTTTAAGTATTTAATTATCATATATTTATACATTAGCCCCTCATTTCATATTTTGACATTTCACACATTATTTCACACATACAAACTAAAATACACCATTTTAATATGCATTTTCACGCATTTAACTAATTAAAATACAATAATCAATATTTCGCAAATACAAGCTAAAACCACATAAAATTAATATTACAATAATATTATAATAATTTGTACGTCATTTCTAAATTTTACAAAAAAAATAATAATTGGGAATCAGCTGCATTTGGGAATCAATTTGATGGTCTTGGAGGGTCAGGAAGCGGGTTGAATGACTACTAATTTCTAAATTAGTATGTACTATGTATGTTTTTAATTATGTTTTAATTTTAATTATAATGGTGTTATTAATTGCAATTTTAATTATGTAATTTTCTTAAGTATCATTTGTATTCTGTTATTATGTTGTTTGGATTTGAAACTATTTATAATATTGTGTGATTTAAATTTAATTATATTTTTTTATTTTCTATCAAATTAATAATTTTAATTACTTGTTCTATACGGAGGTTTTTAGTTGGATTGCGATTTGTTCCAGATTAGATCAGACCGGATTGACCAAACTTGAGTAGTTATAAAAATATAAAGAAATCAGACCTGACCACATCAGTTCAGATCAGATCAAATCATACCAACCTAGAGCAGACCACCAATTTCAGTCCAAGTAAAAACATCCTAATTTGTTGTTTTAAAAATGGGTCAAAACTATAACAATCAAAACTTTGGGTCACTTTTGAAATAAAAAAAAATTAAAACAAAAAATGGTGGAACATTTGGTGTGCGCCATATTTGGTGTGAACTCTCCCCCTCCCCCATTTTGGTGTAATGGTGTTGAAAATGGAATGGCTGTTGGAGCAATTTTTTGGGAAATACACCATTTTGGTGTGATAAATGGTGCTTGTTGGAGTTGGTCTTAGAGCATCTTCAATGTTATAATGTGCACGGTGCACATGTGGCATGAGAGAGATAGACACAAAACATTGATTTTATGACATTTCTCTCTCATTCTTTCCATGGTCTTATGTGTTTTTTGTAAGTTTTTGTCTGCAATGTCAACTACAATGTCTACATCTAGACATTGTGCTTGACATTATGAATAAAAACTTAACAAAATAATGTAAGATGCTTCGAATAAAGAGAGATATATTCTGTTTATTGCTTTTTAATTGATTATTTTTCGTGTGGCATCCGACCTTTTGGCATCGGAAACGCTTTAAATCCGTCCCTACACTCGACCTATTGATGCTCTGCTCCTCAACTGCCTTTCTTTATTCTCAACTCCATTGCTCTGTTTCTTATTCATAGAAAGATTTGATTCTCCCACAGATAAGTAGAATACAATGAAAAGCAGAGCAGTTATAGACGAAGGGTACGTATACGCTGAAGAAAAGCATCTGACTGTTCGGAAAACATCTCTTTTCTTCGCCGGAGACGGATTCTCCGCCTACGATTGCGACGGCGGACTTCTCTTCCGCGTAGACACTTACGGCCCCGATGCGCGTGACCGGAGCGAAGTCGTCCTCATGGACGCTGCCGGAAAATGCCTCCTCTCCGTCCGGCGGAAGAGGCCGAGCCTGCATAACCGATGGGAGGGGTACTTAGGGGAGAGAGTGGAGGGGCAGAATCCGATCTTCAGCGTGCGGAGGTCGTCGATAATCGGACGGTCGAGCGTTGCGGTGGAGGTGTACCACACTCCCAGCGAAGAGTACACCATCGAAGGGTCGTTCGCCCACCGGAGCTGCAAGATGTACAACGCCGACAAGGAATGCGTGGCGGAGATTCGTCGCAAAGTCGACTTATCAGCGAATGTGGTGCTGGGTAAGGACGTGTTCTCACTCACACTCAATCCTGGCTTCGATGGGGCATTTGCAATGGGCTTAATCCTCGTGCTGGACCAGATCGACGGTGATGATTATCTCAGCCCTGATAAACGAGTCAACGTGGATCCCACCTGTGGTGACACCAATATTACTCCTTAATTGATTGATCAAATAATAACAAACCTAGACATAGATCCATTGTACTCTAATAAAACTTTCAACATTAAGGTAGTTGCAAGTTGTTTACCTGCAAAAAGGTATGTTTGTTGTTTTATGGTCCAGCATGTCAAGTATTTTAAATCAAAAGTTTCTTTCTAATATTTTTTTAGAAAGATCTTATTTTAAGGTAGTTGTTTAAAAGTTTCTTTCTAACATTAAGGTAGTTCCAGTTGATAGACCATTTGTAGTGGTTAAAGATTAGGAGTCAAAAGATTAAAATTGAAATTTTTAGACTCTTATTTGTGTGTAGTGGAGGAATAAAAGGGGGAGTAAAAATGGAAAAGGGGATGAAAGAGTTTATTAATGAAGGGTGTCAAATGTGGGGGCTAAAAAAAGGAAGGGGAGTGGAGGCAGCACTTTTGTGCGCAGAGGGGAAAAGGGGGTGGGGGATGGTTGATTGGCCACGTAGGATGCGCAGGAAGGGGAGTGGGGGATTTAATTTTTGTGATGTTACGATGACTAAATGATGATCACACACCAATAAGTTTTAAAAATATTGGTAGATCCAACGGTTGTGATGATTTGGACACTGTTTGAACGGGAAAAAATTGATCCAACGGCTGAAATTGAAATCCAATGGTTAAGATAATTTATTTTATTTTTCCATTATTTTTAATTAATATTTTGTCCGAAAATCCTATATAAACACCTCATTCCTTCCTATTTTAATCACACATCTCTCATTTATCTCATTCTTCATCATATTTTCTTTACTATCTGATGGAGTATATGGCCCAGGGACCCCCGCCCCATAGACTCCTACTGCTGCAATCAGGCCCAAACGGGCCAAGCCCAGCAAAATGAAGCTCCAAGCAACCCACGACACGCAAATGGGTGCCTTCATCCCCATGACCGGAGGCTACCGTTGACAGAACCAAGCTCAGAAACACCACATGAGAACAAGGCTTGAGAACCGAGCCTTCGGCACTTGGAGCCTTCGGCACTATGAGGCCCTCGGTACGAAGAGCCTTCGGATTGTCATCTAGAGCAGAAGGCATCCTCCTCGACAGAATATCCTCTCCACATGCACCTGAATCACCGTACCAAGTACAACGTCACATCCAACCACCGCATTTATGCAGCCACATGCAGGTGCTGGTGCCACCTGGTTGAGGTGACCCCTCGACCGTTAGATTATTGACACGTGTACTCTCATCGCATTTATTGCTGCTATAAATAGCAGCCCCTCTTCACCATTGTAAGGCATCACAACTTGATCACGAATTCACATACTGAATACATATTCTCTCTCTACTTATTGCTCTGACTTCTCTCTAGTTATTCCCCGAAATAACCCCTCGAATAAGCTACCCCCGGGTACACTATCCATCATTTGGTGCTCTCGTTGAGAGGTCGAACAATCAAGTAAGAAATCCTCCCCTTCACCAAACACAAAAACACCTATCGAAATGGGAAGAACCACCCGTGCTCAGTCCAAGACCCTTGAGGAGGACAACTTGGCCCTCAGTGAAGTCGACGCCCCCGGAGCCTCCAACAAGGCACCCGAGGGCGGGCGGAGTCAACGCTGGGTTGGACCAGGCTGCTGTTGACCTGCGCCTTCAGCTCCAACAAAATGCTCCTGATGCCCACCTTGGCATCGAAACCCGAAGGAGGGACCGGAGCGAAAATCAAGTGAGCTCTCTGGTTCTCACTATTGACGTACAGTCGACAATTTCCGCCTTCATCCAAACACTCACCCAGAATCCAGGTGCCTTCGGCACGCTGGTACCACTTCAGCCGCAGGTCGGGGAGAACGCCGTTCCTCCCCCTCCTCCGTCCCCTTCGTGAACCCTATCCTTCGGCTAGGGAACGCTGAAGGGGTCATGGCTCAAGACACCGCATCCCTGGAAGTCCAATCCCGGGACCAGCGCGGTGCGAACAAAGAGAGGTCTCGGACCTCCACTCTCGAAAGGCTTGGAGGGGTGCAAGATCGCCGAGGGGTCCAAGACCGCCTCGGTGGTAAAACGTTCCAAAGACCTCAATAGAGCGGAGGGTCTGTCTCGAGGGCAGACGAGAGATGTCCCCCTCGGGACAAAGGCAAGGGATTGTTGCATGCAGACGATGCCCGACACCAAATCAACCAGGCTCACTCCGCCCGGATACACTCGCAGGGGGCGGAGGCCCTCCCGAGGGATCCCAGGGACGAAGTGATTG
The DNA here is from genome assembly GCA_945859875.1 of Cuscuta europaea. Classification (NCBI taxonomy): domain Eukaryota; kingdom Viridiplantae; phylum Streptophyta; class Magnoliopsida; order Solanales; family Convolvulaceae; genus Cuscuta; species Cuscuta europaea. The sequence goes on from CAMAPE010000014.1 coordinate 2,067,468, forward strand.
AGACCCTCCAACGCCGCCTCGATGAAATGGAGGCTCTCCAAGCGCACACGACGACTTCCGCCTCCCAAGCGGACCCCAAATACATCGCCATGCTGGCCAAAATGGAGGAGGTGCAGAAGAAAATGGCCGAGGGCTCCGGGGAACCCGTCATTTAACTCCGGACTAGGACGCCATTTACCCCAAGGGTATTGGCAGCCCGAATTCCGGGAAAGTATCGAGGGCAACCCATCAAGCCCTACGAAGGGAAGACATACCCCATGAGCACTACAGCAGCCAGCAGGTATCAGAACAACATGATGATGGTGGGGGGCATCAGACGAATATTTGTGCTGTTGGTTCCTCTCCATCTTGGAGGGACCGTCATACGAATGGTTCAACCGATTGCCCAAAGGCAGCATTGACTCATGGCAAAAACTCGCCCAATGTTTCTTGACACAGTTTGCGGGAAGGCGCCGGTCAAGAAAACACTTCTCCCACTTGCTAACGGTGAGGCAAAGGAAGGAGGAGACCCTCCGGGACTTCTTGGAACGCTGCAGGATGGAGACAGATAAGGTTGACGGCGCCGATGACAGAACCCTCCTAGCTCTCCTACAAGCAGTCATCTGCACCGGGAACTCTTCGAGGAGCCTCATCATCGAACCCCCTCGCGATTACATAAGGGCCCTCCAGCGGGGAGACTGGTATGCAGAAGCCGAGGAGGTAGAAAAATGTCACCAGAACCCCGAGCAGCAACGCCCCTGGCCAGATGACAGGAATAGCCGGGGGCCGGGGGCTCCATTCCATCAATCCAAAGGTCCGACCCCTTCGGATGACCACCCCCGGCACGGCCAAGCCAAGACCGGGGGAGGTTACAAGAATAATCTGAAGGCTTGGGCACAACCCATCCTCCTCGAACACCCTCGGACGCCACTCACACAACCCATCAGCGTCATCCTAGACTACGCCGAGGAGAGGGGCCTCGTGGAGCGCGACTCTCGCGCACCCCTAGAGCTATATGTCGTCAACCCCAATGAACCGTATTGTCACTTTCATCGTAATCAAGAGCACAGAACCGATGACTGCCACCAGCTAAAGGCAGCCATCGAGAGGCTTATACAGGCGGGCCATCTATCCTAATTTGTCATGGGCCCTCAGCCTCAAGAGCCCCTGTGAGGACCACCGGCAAGGGTAAACGCCTAGGTCAACCCAAACACCATTCCCCTCGGAGATCCGAACAACAAGGAGAGGGAGATCGGGAACCTGAATGAAGAAGAGGGGTACAACCAGTGCCAAGAAAAGAAACGCCATATCCACATGATCACCGGCGGCAATACGGGGGGAGACTCCACTAGCCAGAGGAAGAAATGGGCGCAATCCCTTTACGTTGGGGAAGTATCTCATATGCCCCCTCTAAAACGATTAAGGGAGGAACCCATCGTATTCACCAACGTAGATCTGCCCCCGGTTTCCTCTCCTCACAGGGATACAATGGTGATCCAAAGCGAGATCAATGACACCATCATCCACCGAACTTACGTTGACACGGGCAGCTCCGTCAACGTAATGTACCTCAGCACATTCAAGGAGCTGCATCTGGAGAGGGAGTCCTTTCGGCCCATCCGGACCCCTCTGTCCGGCTTCACCGGAGACACTATTGATTCCGAGGCGGTCATAACCCTCCCGGTACTATTCGGCGACGGGCTCCATAGGGCCAAGCTCGAAGTGGAGTTCATCATCGTCAATATCGACTGCGCCCATAACATCATCCTCGGCCGGCCTGCCTTCGAGGACCTAGAGGCCATCATCTCCATGAGGCACCTTTGCCTCAAGTTCCCGGCTGAAGGAGGCATCGGGTACTCAAGGGGGAACCAGAAGCTCGCCCGCGCCTGCTACCTTCAAATAACAAAGAAGGTTAGTAAGACCGAGTTCTGTGTTGACACCATCACCGGGACTGTAGAGGAAGAAGAGAAGAGACCAAGGGCAAAACCGGCCGAGGAGGTAGAAGACTTTGCACTTGATCCGGCCAAGCCGGAGAGAGTCGTGAAGATTGGAGCCAAGCTCCCCGAAGATTTGAAGACTGGCATCACGGAGGCCCTCTGTGCCTACTCCATTGTTTTTGCATGGGGGGCAGAGGACATGCCGGGAATTAGCCGAAGGGTCATCACTCACCGCCTGTCGGTGGATCCTTCCTCCAAACCTGTGCAACAGAGAAGAAGACCCCTCTCGGCCGAGAGGAGGGATTTTGTGAAAAAGGAGGTCAACATGCTCATCTCCATCAAACACATCAAGGAGGTAAAGTACCACTCATGGCTGGCTAATGTGGTCCTCGCACAAAAACCACCCACGTTCCGCATGTGCGTGGACTGCACAGATCTGAATAAGGCGTGCCACATGGACCCCTTCCCGCTACCAAATATTGATCAACTGGTGGACGAAACGGCGGGATGCGAAATTATGTCATTCCTCGACGCCTTCCGTAGATATCACCAGATCGTTATGCACGAGGAAGACGCTGAAAAACGGCTTTCATGACTCCCGAAGGCATCTTCTGCTATCTAGTGATGGCCTTCGGCCTAAAAAATTCAGATGCCACCTACACCTGGATGGTGGCTGGGGTCTTTTAAGCCGTCCTAGGGCGCACTGTGGAGGCCTATGTTGACGACATGATCGTCAAGAGCAAACAATCGACGAGCCATGCGGACGACCTCCAGGAGATCTTTGCCATCATGCAAAAATTCAACCTTTGGATAAACCCGAAGAAATGCACCTTCGGCGTGCAAGGAGGCAAGTTCCTAGGCTACATGGTAAGCCGAAGAGGTATTGAGGCCAACCCCGAGAAAATCTAGGCCATCATCAACATGGATCCCCCACGCAATGTGAAGGAAGTCCAAAGACTAACGGACCGCCTGGCAGCCCTCAACCGCTTCCTATCCAAATCGGCGGAGAAATCCCTTCCCTTCTTCCAGATCATGAGGAAGACCGCCGGCTTCCAATGGACTCCTGAGTGCCAGGTGGCCTTTGATGAGCTGAAAAGTACCTGTGTACGCCCCATGTGCTCTCCAAACCCAAGGTGGGGGAAACCCTATACCTCTATCTGGGCGTCAGCCCTGCTGCCATTAGCTCAGTCCTCATCCGGGAGGAAGATGGCGTTCAACATGCCATCTTCTATGTTAGCAAGACTCTCAGGGAGGCGGAACTCAGGTATTCTCTCGTGGAGATGACGGTGCTAGCTATTGTTTGGACCGTAGAAAAGCTAAGCCATTATTTCCAAGCACATCCAGTCCAGGTCCTCACGCACCAACCCCTCGGCGCTTTGATGAGGAACCCCACTAGCTCCTCCCGAATGGTGAAATGGGTTATCTTCCTCATCCAATACAACATCAACATCCGCCCGAGGCCCGCCATCAAGGGCCAAGCCCTGGCAGACTTCGTGACAGTGTGCATGACAAGGTCAGCATTAGATGAGGAGCCCTCGGCACCTTCGGATGAATGGTGGACCCTCTATACCGATGGCTCCTCTGCTACCAAAGCATGCGGAGGAGGGGTAGTTCTCATTACGCCTGAAGGCTTCCGCGCCTATTATGCCGTCCGCTTTTCCTTCAAAGTCTCCAACAACGAAGCGGAGTATGAGGCCCTCCTCTGTGGCCTCCGGCTGGCAGCTAACATGAAGGCCAGACAGATCCATCTGAAGTGCGACTCTAAGTTAGTCGTCGGTCAAATTTTGGGGGAGTATGAAGCCAAGGAAGGGAGAATGAAACAGTACAAGGAGGCGGCCAAGGAGTTGCTTAAGGTATTTGAGGCACACTCTCTTACCCAAATACCGAGGGCTCAAAACTCCGAGGCCGATATTTTATCAAAGCTCTTGGCTGAGACCTTGGAGCACCTCTCAAAGATTGCGAGAATAGAGGAACTCAGCCTCTCAAGCATACACGCCAGCCCCATCATGCAAATACAACAAAGGCTTGAGGACTCGATATCAGATATCGTGAACTTCATCTCCACAGGGCAGCTGCCCGGGGATGAAACCCGTGCCAAACTAGCAAAGCTGAGGGCTCCCAGCTACACCATTGAAGACGGAAGGCTTTACAAGCGATCTTGTAACGGTACGTTACTCCGGTGCCTTCATCAAGATGAAGGCAAAGTTGCAATGGAGGAAGTGCACAGTGGCACTTTCTTAGCTCACTAGGGACCCTTCTCCATGTCCCGAAGGCTCAGAGTCCAGGGTTACTTCTGGCCCACGATGGCCCGAGATTGTGCCGACCTCGCTCGAAGGTGCGCCACATGCCAGCATTTTCAGAAGGCCACCGGGAGGCCAGCAGTTAACTATGCCCCCATCAGCACAGCAATACCCTTCTCCAGGTGGGGCATTGACCTTATAGGCCCACTGCCGAGGGGTACCTCCAACAACACGTACATCATTGTGGCCATCGACTACTTCACCAAGTGGGTGGAGGCTGAACCCCTCGCTAGCATTACCGAGGCCAGGTGCCGCCACTTCGTCCTCAATTACATCCTCACAAGGTTTGGCGTCCCCCAGCAAATCATCTCCGACAACGAGACTCAGTTTGAGGCAGCCCCCTTCTGTTCCCTCCTGGAGGCATGGGGCATCAAACATACTTTCTCGTCTGTTGCCTACCCTCAGGGCAACGGTCAAGTGGAGAATGCCAACCGAACTTTACTTGAGGGCCTAAAAAAGAAACTGGAGGCCGAAGGGGGAGGCTGGGTAGAAGAGCTTCACAATATCCTATGGGCCTACCGCACCACCCCTTGGCGGTCAACAGGTGAAACGCCCTTCTCCCTTTGCTATGGATTCGAGGCCAAAGCTCCCACTGAGGTAACCCTTCCTACCCGAAGGGTGAACCAATATGAGCCTGAGGCCAACGATGCCAACATGGACCTCGACCTTCACCTAATCTCAGAACACCGAGAGCAAGCCTTCCTAAGGGCAGAAAACTACCAGAGACAAGTGAAGGGCAATATCGATGCCAAGGTTCGTTCCCGGGAATTTCAAGTGGGGGACTACGTCCTTCGAAGGAGAGAAGCTAGCCAGCCAACCGAGGGTGGCAAGATGGCACCAAAGTTCGAAGGCCCCTACATCGTCACAACCATCATCAAACCAGGGACTTACAAACTAAAGCGCCCTAATGGGACAGAGATCCCTAGACATTGTAATGTACACCACCTGGTCAAATTTTATCAGTAACATATGAGCGGCCAAGCCCTCATGACTTACAAATGTACTTATCCAACGGCCCAAGGCCTCCTATTTTTCAAGAATAAATGCATGTTGAAGACACCAAAAGTACCAAGTACACAACACACATGAACGGCCAAGCCCTCATGCAAGCTCCTGGCCCAAGGCCTTATCACAAGACCCCTCGGCACCAAGTGCCGAGGGTGGACGCTCCAATAAACTACGATGCTAAAACACCAAGTATTTTTTGAAGGCGACCCCTCGGTACCAAGTGCCGGGGGCGGTATGCGACAAATAACACCAAGTGTTAAAAATAAAGCCGTACCCCTCGAGGACGCAATTATGCCGAAGGCCCCACCTATCGGTGCCGGATGTACCAAGTACCCCGGCCTTTTGCAACTAATATGCAAATAAAACCCTTCCCTGAAACGCTTTCCGCGCCATTACCCCGAGGGAATGGCAGACAACTAATATGCCTAGGATTCGACTTTCAAAAATGAAACGCTTCCCGCGCCATTACTCTAAGGGAATGGCAGGCAATAGACCATGTCTCGGGCTGAGGGAACGACTTTCAAAACTGAGGCGCTTTCCGTGCCATCCCCCAAGGGGAGGCGGGCAACAGACTATGTCTCGTACCAAGGAAACGACCCTCGATCCCCTCGGAACCCGGAAGGTAATCCCGAGGGGGGAGCCAACGGTGTATACCATTGCCTCCCGATAGGCCAAGCCTTACCAAGAAACCAAGTTTCTTGAAGGCTTCCCCTCACTATAAAAAAATGGAGTGAAGGGGAGTAGACTCAACGAGCAATCAATGAGTATACAACAAACACCCGTCGACAGCTGGCAAGAATATTTCTCACAAGGCAATCCAGACCATACCGAAGGCTCCTCTGGGGAACACCTCCGGTACCTGAAGGCTTTTATTCAGAAAGTCACCTTTGACAGTGGCCCTTATTCCGAAGGCTATTATTCAACATGTATTGCCAAAAATTGGCTAAATCCACACTCTGCCAGCCCCCAGCATTTTAACACACTTGTCTACATTTTGGAAGGTAACTCTGGAGGCTTCTACTGTGCAGCGCTCTACATCTTAGCATGGACCAAAGGCACTTGCCCTCATGTTTCAGGCTAAAATCATCTAAGCCTACACTTTGAAAGATAGAGCCGAAGGCTCCTATTGTACATCTTTTGAAGAGTCAACGACATCACCATCCTTTGCTAAGGAAAACTTTGCCTAAGACTACTACAAGCCGAGGGCATATTCATGGCATCACCCAAAAATTTGGCTAAGTCCACAATACCAGTCCCCCCAGGGGCATATGGCGAAGGCTAGCTACTTCATACAACTGATGGGAGGTGTCAGCCGAGGGTCTAGTGGCGAGGCATCACTTGAAAAGTCTCTAAGTCCTGAATCTTAGGCCCTCAGTCAGCTTGTGGCACTCATACGAAATAAAGTACAACTAAATGGAGACATCAGCCGAGAGCCCAGCAGTGAACATTACTTAGAGATTTTTCTAAGTCCTAAACAATCACCCCCCGACCATAAATGGAAGAGGGTTTACAACTCATTCACACAACATAAAGTACGTGAAGGAAGATGTCAATCGAGGGCCAAGTGGTACACATCACTTTGAGATGTTTTCTAAGTCCTAAATCCTTTGCCCTCGGTCAACTCATGACATCTACACAAACTCAAAGGAAGCATCGACCGAAGGCCTAGTACTGAACGACACTTAGAAAAGTTTTCTTGAGTCCCGGATGATTTGCCTTCGGCCCATTCATGATGAAAGCATACGGAGAAGCAAATACATTCATAAATAAGGCATCAACGAAACGAGGGCATTCATTCAAAACATAAAAGAAAGACGAAGGCATCAAATCATTCATACATTCACAAAAACGAAGAGTAAATTGTCACACATCAGGGCCGAAGCCGAAGGTTACATAATGTTATATTACAGAATATTGTTCAAAAAATTGTCTAAGTACAAATCAAATGTCAGGTTCAGCAGTCACCTCTTCGGCGGGCTTGGAAGAGACATCCTCTTTGGGCTCCTCTTCACCATCATCTTGTGCCTCCTGCATCAGCACTGAATCCTCCAAGTCCGGTCTCTCAAAATACGGGGGGGGGGGGATTCTGACATCAGGTTGAAGGGGGGAAGACCGTAGGCCGAAGGATCAAAGTCCTTTTGGTCCACCCCGAAGTGTCGCGCGAGCCTCCGGTAGATGAGGGCCTGAGCGAAGAACTTCCCCCCAACATAATAATCCTCGCCCTTGCGGGCTAGCCACATTGCCTCGGGGCCTTTCACCCAAGCATCCACCGAGGCCTCCACCACCAAGGCCACCCATTGTCTCTGGTCATCGGCCCTCCACCCCTCGGCGATGAAGGAAGCAACATCATCACCCGGGCATTGGCAACGGCTTCCGCCTTGGAGACCTCTGCCTCCTCGAGGGCTTTCTTGGCAGCCTCAGCAGCGGCCTTCTCAGCTTTGGCCTGGCCCTCGACCTTGTCTCTCTCAGCTTCGGCCTTTGCCTGCCAGAGGTCTTCCTCCAACTTCGCCATTTTCCTAACGACGTCAGCGTTGTCATGGATGAGCTTCTTCAGAGACTCAATCTGTTGGGCCTTCTGAAGGTGCCATTCCTCAAACCTCCGGGCCTGCTCACCGAGGGCTATGCAAGCCTGTAAACAACAAAACAAGAGAGTTAGACTATTATGCAAAACATGCTAAGTTATTAAAAAAGGAACAAAGGGAAAGGGACTTACGGTAAGAGAAGACCGAATGATCTTGTTCTCGAGGGCGTCATCGTCATAAGTGCCGAGAGCAGTCTTGTCCATCTCCGAAGTGATACCCTTTAGGAACGCCTTCGGCTCAACTGTATCGTGCATCACGGCGGTCCCCTTCACGAGGGAGAGCTGTATGGTGTCCTGAGGGAAGTCTCCCGAAGGGGGATTGGATGGAGCCGTCGCCACCACGACATGCGGCTCAGAAGCGGAGTGCTCATCCACGATCACTACCGAGGGAGCCTTCTTCCCGACATCCCCCTTTCTGGGCTTCTTCCCTTCGGGGCCTATGCTCTTGCCCGCTGCCTTCCTCTTCGCAGCATCATCAACAGGGGCAGGCGAGGGCTCACCACCCTTCTTAAAGAACTCGCCAACGAGCTTCTGCTTGCCCGACTCCTTTTTGCCTTGGCCCTTCGCCTTTTGCTTCTTTAGAACGACAAATGAGTTGATGTCCATGTTGGTACCTGCGAGACAACAAGATTTGTTAGGACGAGGGATCAACTACAACGACAGGAATTAAACTACAACAAAATTTCTAAGTACAAAAATCGGCGCCTTCAGGAAGCTACCTCCTGTACTCTCGAAGGCTCGATCAAGTACGGGGTACTTCGCATCCATCTCCCCCAGGAAACGATAGCGCCCAAAGCCGAGGAGATGCAAGTCATCCTCCAAGGTGGACCCCTTGATGGTCACGTGCTTGTCCTGACCCTATGGGATCTTGGCGAGCTTTTTACCATCCTTCTCGAGGGCGGCACTCCCCACCTTCGGGTGCCGTCTGAAACGATCCCGCAACTCCCCCGGAAACGGGCTCTCGGCCAGCCTAACATAGCAGAAACGGTCCTTCCAACCCTTGTGCGACGAGGGCGTCTCTGTAAACAACCTCCACTTGGCAATCTGCTGCAAGTTCGCAAAGCCCTCAGAATTCTCATGCCCCCCCCGGCAGAGATTGAAACTCTGGAAGAACAAGTCGAGGCTGGGAGCCACCCCCGGGACCGGTAAAGGTGCAGAAAGCCGGCGATATACGAGTGGCTGTTGGGGACTTGGGGGTGAGTCTGCAAGGCACTTGACCCACGAACCGGAGATATTCACGGAGAAACGGGTGCAGGGGGAACCGGAGGCCTAGGGAAACCGAAAGAATGTGGACGGCAATACACCCCTCGGGAGCCCGGGAGAGAACATCATCAGGTCCCGGTTGCACCACGATAGCCGAAGGCCCGACGTGCAACTGCGTGACATAGCACTCCACCCTATCAGCCCTTGACCTCAACTCGAGAATGGCGGTGTTCAAGAATGAGTAACCCTCCGGCAGATCGACGGGTTTCCCTTGGTCTGCAACACTGCCCTTCTTCTTGGCTCCCCATTCTTCTTTTCTCTCTTCCCCGGAGCCACCCTGAGAAGTTCCGGGTTGAGTGGCCGAGAGCTGCTGGCCTCACCAGCGTTGTGTGGAGGAAGGACGGCTAGAGTAACCTTCTGCCGCTCCTTCTCCTCCTCCTCTTCAGCCGTCTGCATAGCGAGGGCCATCTCCTCATCCTCTATGACCTGCTCAAACTCCTCGGCTTCAGCCTCGGTGATGAGCTCATTCTGGACTTCAACGGCAACCTCCATATCATTTCCCGCCAATGGCTGCTCATTAGAAGACTCCACATCGGAGATGCTTTCCGCCTCAACCGAAGGCTCCCCCGAGATATCCTGGGAGTCGCTTTGCGAAGACATTTCCAAATACTAAAGGGCGAAGGGTTTCGAAAGAGAAGATTTGTAAAGAGTTCTAAAAGCCCTAAACACTAGATCTAAGCGCAAGGAAGCTAAACTTACTAAAAAGGCGAGGAACGGGTGAGGAACTGACTTTGGAAGCTGAGTTCAATCGAAAGGATCTTTCTCTCTCTAGAAAAATTTCAGCAGAGTTTCGCTACAACAAATCGCACAAGAGGGATGAGGTCGGGCAAGGGGTATTTATAGCCTCCCCATTCCCGGCTTGGGCCGAAAACTGGGGGCCCGGTTGGAAAAGTCATCATTACAAACCGCCGCCTCAGCCAACCGGTGACACCCGCCCGCGGACAGCCAACGAACACGCGCCACGTGGAAGCCCTCTCCAACGGTCATATTCTAACGGCTATTTTCTGAAAACCCGGAGTCCCCCCCCCAGTTGGCACCCTTCGTGCAAAATGGATCCAGCCCTTGGGCTATCACATTCAAAATCCCCTCATCAACAGTAAGGCCCTCCAACTTCAAAATGGGAGAACCCCACGGGAACCTTTGGCCCTCATCAACAGTGAGCCCCCAACATAAATACCAGGGGACCCCCCTCGGCGTCTCCCGGACATCAACAAGGTACCTTCGGCAAATCAACAAGCAGGCCCTCAGATCAAGGGGAGCCTTCGTTATCAGCATCATACTCAGACCAAGGGTCCATCTTTTTCGATTCATCATTGGGGGAACTCGGTGCACTCTTTTTCCCTCATTGGGATTTTTTCCCACAGGGTTTTTCCTATTGAGGTTTTTAACGAGGCATCCCCCCAAAATGAAATGAAAATAGTCAGCCCTCGGCCCCATACCGAAGACGGGCACTGCTCTACTCCTCTTCACCACTTCACATTTTCCTCAAGGAGTGGGAGACTGGAGGACCCCTTCAGGAAAATGTCAAAATCCTCCCCAAGCATCAACATAATCCTTCAAGTCCGAGAATGTGGGGGGCTGAGAGACTGCCCTCAGAATATCATACAAACACAAATTCCTCACAACCCTACAAACCACAACGAAGCGAACACCAGCATCAGAGGACAAACGCAATTACTCCTTTTCCCTCAAGTACCTTTCGGCAAAAAGAGTGAGGGGCTCCTGATGGAGTATATGGCCCATGGACCCCCGACCCATAGACTCCTACTGCAGCAATCAGGCCCAACAGGCCTAAACGGACCAAACCCAGCAAAATGAAACTCCAAGCAACCCACGACACGCAAATGGGTGCCTTCGGCCCCATGACTGAAGGCTACCGTTGACAGAACCAAGCCCAGAAACACCACAGGAGAACAAGGCTTGAGAACCGAGCCTTCGGCACTTGGAGCCCTCGGCACTATGAGGCCCCCGGTACGAAGAGCCTTCAGATTGTCATCTACAGCAGAAGGCATCCTCCTCGACGGAATATCCTCTCCACATGCACCTGAATCACCGTATCAAGTACAACGTCACATCCAACCACCGCATTTAATGCAGCTACATGCAGGTACCGATGCCACCCGGTTGAGGTGACCCCTCGACCGTTAGATTATTGACACGTGTACTATCATCGCATTTATTGCTGCTATAAATAGCAGCCCCTTTTCTCCATTGTAAGGCATCACAATTTGATCACGAATTCACATACTCAATACATATTCTCTCTCTACTTAATTACTATGACTTCTCTCTAGTTATTCCCTGAAATAACCCCTCGGATAAGCTATCCCCCGGGTACATTATCCATCACTATCTAAATTTTTGTGATGTCTTCCTCAAGAAGAGGTGCTAATTGGAGTGTTAGTGAGGATGTTGCTCTATGCAACGCTTGGGTAAGCATATCCGAAGATGGTGCGATTGGTATATATCAACCGGGGGAGAGTTTTTGGGGCCGAATTCACGTATCATTTTTGCAAAAATGTGACGTTCCACGGAGTCGGGATTCTATTGAGTCCCGTTTCAAGATCATCAATCACCAATGCTCTTCATTGAAAGCTTGTGTGCGGAAGGCGAACGCAACCCCAACGAGTGGGTCGAATTTAGCCGATTTGGTAACTTATAAACTATTCCATTATTTCATTTTAATTCATAAAGTACATATTAATAATTTTTATATAACTATTTTAATACTAATATACTATATAAAACTAATATATTTTCGCAGTTTTATAAAACTGTAATTACTTATTCATGCGCATAACTAATACTTTTATATTTTATACTATTTTAATATAACGCAATCACTATTTTAGCAGATATATATATATATATATAATTGTAATTAAAAAATTATATACTAATATATTTTCGAAATATATTTATTATATTAATACTTTTTAGTACATATTAATAAAGTGTATATAATATATACACTTTTCATATTATATTAACTATAATATTATGCATGATAAAAAAAAAGAAATAATTACATAAATATGACCAAAATAAAGATGGTTTACAAAAATATGACAAGTTACTAGAGTAGTAATGAAATCATAGTAATTCATGTTCAAGTTTTGTACTTAAGTTACCACAACACCACGTTATAGTAATGAATAGTCATTTTTATGTAAATAAGTTTTATTTTAGTAATATTCTTGTAAAAACCCCCGAAAAACTATATTATTATGCATTTTACGCATTTATTTTTATATTGTAGGATTTTCAAGTCAAGAACATTTTCATGAATGATAATCATGGCAAGCCATTCAAATTTGAGCATGCATGACGTATCCTTCACTCGTGCCCAAAGTGGTACCAACAATACGAAGCTCTGGTATCATTCACCCGGCCAATATCGCCTCCACAATCGCACGATTCGCCCACACTCGGAGGTAGTGCTAGCTCTCCCTCGGATGGAGAGCCACTTCAACGCCCTGAAGGGCGGGACAAACAAAAGGCCAAAAGAAGTGGAAAGGCAAAGGCGTCTAAGCTATATCCAATGATGACGCAATGTTTTCAAGAAATGATTGAGCAAGGCAGAGAACAAGTTGCAAGAAAGCGAAACGCGATGAGCTTAAACACAAAGCCGTGGAGTCGGAGATTATGAAAAACCAGTATGACTTACTAGCTGCGGACGTTTCAAAGTTTTCACCGAGGAAGCAAAGGTGGATTAGGCAAAAGCAAGATGAAATCATGGGGTATTCTCAAAATGCCTCAAGTGATGTTCCCAACACTTTCGTAGAAGAAGTGTATCGTCCCCACTTCGATTTCTAGTTATTTATGTGTTGTTGTTTTTATTTTGTATTGTGTTATAAGTTGAATTTCACCTATGTTTCAATTTTAAATTCTGTATTTTGTTATTTGAATTTATTCCATGTGTTATTATTTTAATTATCACATATGTTTCAATTATAAATTCCGTGTGTGCTTATTTTAATGTTCACAATTATTTTTATTTTAATTCCATTTATTATAGTAATTATAAGTCTTTCACATTATTCAGTAATAAGATATTAGAAAGATATAAATAGATTACACAAACTCAAATATTTTTTAAGGCACATAAAAGTTCTAGAAATACATAAAGATTTTAGGAAAAACATAAATAGTACAAATACGAAGTTAACACTAGTAAATGAAATACATGAAACACAATTGGATTAAGGAAATACATAAATATTGATTATATGGCTTACCGTCCACGCGGAACTTGTGATATGAATATACACTAAAGTTGAAAAAGGAATCCATTGTGCTATGGATAGACACACATGTTGAGAAGAGAATCCAATGCTCCAATGTGTTTGAACTTACTTTATCGAAAAACGTAAAAAAATATTAATGATTTTTTTTTCACATCGAAATCTGTCTTTTTTATTTTATAATTAATCAAAGAAAAAATTATAAGAAAAACATTACTTATAATAATTTAATTAATGTTTTACTAAATTGATATGTAAAAAATGTGCAGGGTGCATTTTATTGACGATGCTGGAATGCAGAGAAATAGGAGTTAAAACACTGTTTTCATATGAACGGAGTCCATTTTTACACTTAGACTCTCCCACCACTCCAAATGGTCTTACATCTGATTTTATTAAATCTTATCCATTACCGATCAATTTGGCTCTCAGAATAATGCGATAATAATTTACATGATTAATTATTCTGAGTATATATGTATATGTATGTGTACATGTGCATTATAAGAAACTGAAGTGTGCACTACCATAAATTAAAAAATGTACATTTCAATTGTGCATTATTTTAATCACAAATGTCCATATTCGAACTATGCATTATTTTAATCACAAATGAGCATCTTTGTGAACCAAAATGTGCATTTTTTATCATTTTCATTTCTCACAAAATGGAACTAAATGTTCTCAATGGAACCAGACATCTATAAATGTGCGTGTATATATATTGTATGAAATAAAAAGAGGCTTTGATGTTAAAAAACAGAATGTGTAAAAAATGAAGGTGATTGAGTTCAAAATGCGATGACATTGAGAATGAATCAAGACCGTTAGATTTGCTTTAAGTGAAATTCAATGTGCATTAGATGAAACTGTAATGTGAATTAAATGAAATTGAAATGTGTAGCACAAATGGTACGATACAATGACATTATGTGAAGCTGAATTGTGCATCAGGTGAAATTGAAATGTGCACTAGGTGAAACTTAAATGTGCAGTAAAAGGTATGATGTGATGTTATTTTTGTACCATTTATTCCGCACATTTCAGTTTTACCTAATGCACACTTGAGTTTAAATTTATATTTTGCACATTTCAATATCGTCTGATGCACATTTTAGTTTCACCAAATGCACAATCCAATTCCACATAATACAATCCAACGGTCCAGATTCTTTCTCATTTCTCTCCTGGGAGTCCGTTCTTACCAGAACCGCTCCCTATATATATATATATATGAAATTGGACTCACATGAGAGAAATGAGAACGAATCTGGACCGTTGAATTGTATTATGTGAAATTGGATTGTGCATTTGGTAAAACTGAAATGTGCATTAAGTTAAATTGAAATGTGCAGAATGAAAAATAAAACTCAAATGTGCATTACATGAAATTGAAATGTGCAGAATAAAAGGCACAAAATGCCACTGCATCCTAGTTTTTACTCTGCACGTTTCAGTTTCACGTAGTGCACATTTCAGTTTTTCATAATGCACAATTCAACTTCACACAATACCACTATGTCTTACATTTTGTGTTGCACATTTCGATTTCACATTTTCACCTAATGCACACATCAGTTTCACTTAATGCACATCCAGTTTCACAGAATACAATCTAACGTTCCAGATTTATTCTCATTTCTCTCATATATATATATATATATATGTGTGTGTGTGTGTGTGTGTGTGTGTGTGTGACTTTGTGCTTCTGATTCGACAAAGTTAAAGCTCAATTCCATTTGGACACAAAAGTGACTAAATGTATATGAATAGGCAAAGTACAGAAAATGTACTTGTGATTTGGGTCAATTTCAGATAGTAGCATGTGTTTCAATTTTTAACAAAGTAGGACATGTGTTTAAGTTTCGTTATCAAAGGCGGGGCATGACGAATAATGCCGTTAGAAAAATTAACTCTGATTTTCTAAAGTCTCCGAGAAATTAAAAAAAAAAAATACAAGGAGGTGCGCTTCATCTAGAAGACCTCCAGACTATTTTTCCTTTTTTGTTTCCATTCACCCTGTCGCCAGAAGTCCACTGGAAAAATAATATTAGCGTATTAGTTTTTTAAAAATAATCCAAACAGAGCCAAAAAATCCAAAGAGAACGATAGTTTGTTGGTCTCCTTGACGAGACGCACCTTCCAATATTTTTCTTTTAATTTTTTGGAGACTTTGAAAATCGGGCTTCATTTTTCTAACGGCCTTAACGCCACGCCCTAGCTGTGATAACAAAATTGAAACACATGTCTCACTTTATTAAAAACTGAAACAGGTGCCCCTATATGAAAATGTCTCAACTCACATGTACATTTTATGTACTTTTCCATTTATCTTTATATGTATTTATGGTTCATTATGTTTAAATTTAAGCTTTTAGTTTTTAAGAACTAGCCCATCCAATATAATATCTATTTTTATACTTAAAGATAATATTCTGTGCTTCAATTTTAAGTTTTTCATGATTATATTTGTCTAAATGTTTTTTGTGAATATGGCGAGAGGCCTATAAACGTTATGAACATCATATTAACAATTTTTAAAATGTTGTACGTAGTACTATTTTATGAAAATTTAAATACTGTTTATAAAATTTGGAAAGATTTTAAAGTATCCTTGGGCCGGACGGCCCGGTGGACAGTAGACTGTCCGGTCCGCTCTTATGAGCTGGTATGGACATCTGGTTTGCAGACTGGGACGTACTCACCTAAATCGATCATCATAAAATTTAGACAAAGTCTGACCCAAACTCATTCTTGTGCACGTCTAATTGAAACCATACTCATTCACATTTTCAATGCTTTTACATGAACCGATTTCAATTCTAGAGACCAAAGTGGAGCAAATCAAATTAGACTAATTATTAAATCAGATTTCAACATTTTTTTATCATCAACTCTAACAATTCTTATTAACCCAAACAGTTATTAGCCAATAGGCTAGCAATACATCCAGGTAACACACAGTGGCGGATCCAGGAAATGAATTTATTGGGGGCAGATCGGGTATTAATTAAAAATACTTATGAAGAATATAAAATAGTAAATTATCATCATATTATTATTACAATAGTAAACGTATAACAAAAGACATTACAATTGTTCTTGCCGAGTTTTCATTTTTTATTTGAAGTGATTCGTTACAGTTTTACTTAACATTTTTCTTAGAATATTACTGAAATGTAATTAATGGATAAAAAAACGTCTAGAGTTACTGTGTGTGTACATTGCTTCATAATCACGTGTAAAATTGAATACAAAAATAATCCTACTTAACTAAAAATTACGGAGTACTATTTCAGTTATATCATACAAGGTTACATTTTCTCATCATCTTTATTTTAGTCATATATTTCGTACATATATCATTATTGCTTTATTTAACTATCTAGAATAATAACATACTCTATCCGTCCCTTAAAATTTGGTCAAATTTGACTGACACAAAAATTAATAAAGAAAAAATTGTGTGGTTGAGATTTGCGCAAATGAGAGATGATTAACGGGAAACTCAAATTCTTTACTTAAAAGAGAAA
Organism: Cuscuta europaea; assembly: GCA_945859875.1. Classification (NCBI taxonomy): domain Eukaryota; kingdom Viridiplantae; phylum Streptophyta; class Magnoliopsida; order Solanales; family Convolvulaceae; genus Cuscuta; species Cuscuta europaea. Next base: position 2,084,313 of record CAMAPE010000014.1, read on the forward strand.
GTGACAAAGTTGACAAAATTTTAAGAGACGGATGAAGTACTATTTACATTTTGAATTTCTATGTATTTAAATGACTTCTTTAAAAAAATGTATCTAACTGACATTTGCTAGTCATCCATTTGAATATAATCTAACAGAAATATTATTAACCCTTACAATTGCTAGTATGTACTGATGTACATTTACTAAATTACCATTTTTAGTAATCACTAGCCTTCCAAGAATATATTACATACTGAATAATGGATATATAAGGGTTAATACTACATTGTGTCTCACTATAATAAATTAATAAATTTAAAACAACATGATTAATATTAATATAGAAGTAAGAATTAATGTAAAGCATTAATCAACATACGGAAGAATGGGGTAGCGGGTGAGTCCAAAATCTCATTTTGAGATTTAGCCATTTCCGTTGGGGAAGGAAGACTATTGGGGGCAGTCATATTTTTTAATTGGGGGCAAAAAATTAGTCTTTTAATAATTTGTAATAAGATATATGGGTTTAGTGGAAATCTATTGGGGGCAGCTGCCCCCCTATTCCTTTATTGCATCCGCCCCTGGTAACACATCATAGCTACTATACTGACCTGGGAGATCTACATGTGCTCTTGCAATTGTATGAGCCACACGATTCGCAGACCGTTTACAAAAAAGACAGAAAAAAGACTCTTTATTTCCAAAACCTCCCTAATATTATCAATGATAATATGAAAATAAGATGATCCTCCCCCATTCGGAACACTCTTTACGACTGTCATAACATCTATTTCAAACTCCACCTTATTCCAACCTTCCTCAATTGCTCCAGTTATAGCCTCCTTTAGCCCCATTGCTTCGGTCTCAGCTACCAACCGGTTTGCTTTAGCCGAACCCCCCTTCGCTTTCAGGAGCTTTCCTTCATCATCCCGAGCAACCCAACCCCATGCTCTAATTCCACCTGATTTATTGAACGCCCCATCAATATTGATTTTAATGGCATCTTTAACTGGTTTTCTCCACTTCTCCGCTTCCGTGTCATTATTACTTCTTTTGTACATATTACGGTCTTGAACTTCCTCCAACCTTGTAATCATCTATGTTGCACAATTTATCACATTGGTCGCATCTTGTTTCTGATCCTTCCAGACTGCATTATTGCACCTCTTCCATAGCACCCACAACAGCGAGATAAATCTGCTCATGCGTTCTTCCTCAGTTGTCACTATGTTCCGTCGTACCCATTCTTCTACTGCTCAGTCCTCCTCTACCGCAAATCCTGCCTTCTACCAGACCGTTTTTGCCCAGTTACAGCTCCGTAAGGCATTGTTCAAGGATTCACCCTGATCATGACATAATTTGCATCCATACTGCACCGCTATGCCCCTTCGCCGCAGGTTGTCTACCGTCGGTAGCGACCCATCTAGTACATGCGAAATAAAAAAATTAAATTTTGGGGGTACCTTGGAATTCCATAGCTTTTTTCACACATCAGTTGCTTCCCCTGTATATTCCCCCATCTGCATTCTGTAATACTCCCTCCGTCCCCCTGTTATTGTCCCATTGCGGTTTACGATGCTTGACCGACGATAAAGCAAACAGATCCCTGTCCGCACTCAAATTATTTTTAGGAAAAAACATTACATATTCATAAACTACATTAAAAGATTTACAAAGTCGCAAAAATCAGAATCAAATTTGATAAAAATTTGATACATAAAGTAAGAGATTAAGAGTGATTTGTGTTGACCAAGTGAATAGGAAATGAGACAATAATAGGGGGACGGAGGGAGTAGCTCTTAACAAAAAAAGTCCATTAGCCTCCCCTTTCCACCGGGATCCATCTGCCCGGTCTACCGCAGTAATCGGAATGCTTAAAATCTTCCTCCTATCCTCCTCATTAAACAATGAATTTATTCTTCCTCAATCCGCTTTATTCCTGTAATGTCTCGTAAAGCAACTACATTCATGTCCCGTATCCCCGTTGGCCTCGCAGAAGTAATCCTCCCAACATCACATCCTGGCAATCATGCATCCGCCCACACTTGGACATTAATTCCATTGCCCACCCTCCGTCGAGTATTATCTCTCAAAATATTCTGAGTCTAAAAATGCTCCTCCACACGAAAGAAGGGTTACTTCCCAATTTAGCATTAAGAAAATCTGAGTTAGGAAAGTACCTTGCTTTCATGATCCTCCCCATTAAGCTGTTCACGTCATTAATCAATCTCCAACCTTGCTTTGCTAACATTGTCAGGTTACGTCATTAATCAATCTCCAGCCCTACTTTGCTAACATTGCCTAGTTAAACTCCCTGAGCCTTCTAAAACCCAGTCCACCTGCCTCGGTTGGTTTGCACAAATTTTTTCAGCTTCTCTACCTCATCCCTTTCAAATCAAGCTTTGATCCCCTCCACCAAAACCCATTCATCGGCTTCTCTATATCCTTGCATAACTCCTTTGGCAATAAAAATACATTCATTGCATAAGTAGGCATCGCCTGAATAACATTTTTGAGTAAAACTGCACGCCCTGCTCTAGAGAGAAATCGATTGTTCGAGCTGTTAATTTTAGCATATATACGGTATCTTAAATAACCCAAAATTGCCCCCTTGTTTCGCCCCACCATGGACGGAAAGCCCAAGTACTGCCCCTGATCACCATCTGAAAAAATACGCAAAATCTGTCTGCAAATAACTCTGGTTTATCTGTCGTGTTTGGGCTAAAATTGATTGATGACTTCGAGAAATTCACCATATGTCCTTATAATTCCTCGTAGTGATTTAAAATCTTCCTGACCGTGTCACATTCACCCGGAGTCACTTTAAAAAAATAAGAAACTATCATCAACAAAAAATAAATGTGATACCTTTGGTGCTCCTCTACATACAACCACTCCATGTAATTCCCCACTGCTTTCGGCTTTTCTTAGTAAAGAACTCAGTCCCTCTGTTACCAGAATAAATAAATAAATAAGGTGATAATGGGTCTCCTTGCCTTAGTCCTCTTCCTGGGATAATCGGCCCCAAATTCCCTTTGTCCAATTGAACAAGATAACTAACCGAGGTGACACACTCCATTACCAGCCGTATCCATCTATCCTCAAAGCTCATATGTCCCAAAATATCTTTTAAAAAATTTCAGTCTACTCTGTCATAGGCCTTGCTCATATCCTGTTTTAACGCCACAAAACCCTCCTTTCCTCCTCGTTTTCTTTTCAGGCAATGTTGTGTCTCAAACGCCACTAAGATATTATCAACTATCGACCTTCCCGGTATAAAAACGCTTTGATTTTCCCCAAGCAATTAAATAACCCAACAATCCTTTCATCCGATTAGCGAGAACCTTGGAGAAAATTTTATACACAACATTACACAACGCTATAGGCCTCCAATCCCCCATACTCGCTGGTATCTCTTTGTTTGGAATTAATACAATATTTGTGAGATTTAATTCTGACGAAATTTTCCCATAATTAAAAATCTCAATCCAACCACTTCAGGTCCAACTATATCCCAATTTTTTTTGAAAAAAGACCGGATTCATACCATCTATCTTGGGACATTTTCTGGATGCATATCAAAACTTCCTTCTTTCACTTCATAAGCAGTAATCTGCCTCATCAGCCTCCTATTGTGTTCCGGTTTTACCCTTCCCATCGGCCTGTAATTTCCCTTTAAAAAGTACGGAGTACGTAACCCTAAGGCGCACAGCTAAAATCCATCCTCAGTAAACCCTGCGTTGAGCATGACAACTCGCGTCTCCGATTCTCTCAGAACGCGTTCGACGATGACGCCGCCGCCAGACATCCTTCGCTCTATACTGTTACGATTGCCTGTAAAATCTCTCCTTCGTCTCCAAAGCGCTTGTAAAGAGTGGCTTTCTTTAATACAAGATTCGGATTTCAGGCATTCGTATTCTCACAAAGAACGGCTCATCGTGATATATGAGTCATATGATACTCCGAGTTATGCCAACCCAAATAGATTTATCGTTAGTTCCATCAACCAAAGCTTCCAGGTTGAAAAGGTTTACTATTTCACAGAGCATTTATCCCTTTTTAAAGGAACATACTTCCATAGGCATGATGTTTTGGGTTCTTGCAATGGACTTGTGCTTCTGTCGGTGAATACCCATATTTTTCTGTGGAATCCATCCACCCGACATTGTACAAAAGTGCTTGAGCATGAATGCTTGATGGATTCTGTTAGAGACTTTGCTTCAGGATTTTGTTATGATTCTTCCACAGGAGATTATAAGGCCGTCCTATTACTTCCCAAATTTGTTATTGTTGCCAGCCTCAGGCAGAAAGAGTGGAGACAAGTGTCCTTCCCTTATGACCTGCTTTCTCGCAGAGCATCCCTTCACTTTCGTAATATATTTCATTTGGTACCAAGTGATGTAAGGTGGCAAGATAATAGCTTTTCAGGATGCGAGAAGATTGTGTATTTTGATCCGGATAGTGAAAAGTTTGAACTTTTGCCTACCTCTAAAGTTAAGGAGGGAGGAGTCAACATAATAGGTGCTTTGGGAGTTATAGAGGGTTGTCTTTCTATGGCTCTCTATGAGAGTAATACTATAGAAATCCTTGTCATGAAGGAATATGGTGTTGCAGAATCATGGGTTACTTTGTATACTGTCTCACAGCTTGAACTCCGTGTTGGTAACTATAGCAAAGTAACGTTTTACTCTCTGAAGAATAATGTTCTGATTTGGCAGCAGGGTGACTGTAGGATATTTGTTATTGATATGAAAACAAAAGAAAGAAAAGAAAGAGAGACCGTATTATTCGGGATAAGAAATGAATTTGTTGATACGTGTTTGTATGTTGAAAGTCTTGCTTCACCTCATGAATATACTTGGATTGATGAACAACACAAACAGTTTTCCAAGAAGATCAAATGGACAGGACCCAATTTGAGGAAATAAATGAAGAACAATTTTGCTATAGGTACCCCAATTTTACCCCAACTGGTACCCCATATAAATACCCCTCCAAAAAAATTACCCCCCACCTCCCTCCGTCTAAATTTCTCCCTCACCTCCCTTTCTAGATCTACGGCTTTTCCACTCTTCCCCTTCTCAGGAAAAATCAAAATTGTCATCGACCTCACCCCCTCATTTCGCGTCACAGACCTTCCCAAACCCTGCCATCTTTAGCTCTCTTCCGGCTCCGTCACCGACCTCACCCCCTCTCAACCGGCTTCGTCTACGCCTTCTCTCCGTTGCCGGAGTACAGTGACTCCGCCTGCCGACAGTCCAAAACAACAGTCTAAGAGCCCCAGATTCTTCCACCGCTCACAGCCTTCTTCTCCGCGTTCTCCTTCCCCTTTTTCTCTCCTCAAATCCAGCCTCTGTCTTTCTAAGGTATGTATTGAATGCAGATGCTCTACATCATTGAAATTGGAAAATACTGTTTATCTTCTTAGTCGGATTTGTGTACTTATTGATATAAAAAATTTTGAATAACAGAGCAGGTGTGGGATATGTTCAAGGACGGTGAAATTCGGGCAAGGGGCGACCATATTCATGGTGGAATGCTCTCATAGCTTTCACTTCCCCTGCGTTGCCAAAACAGAATTCCCAAAAATCATTTTCACACAAACTACCTCTTCATTTGTTGCTTATTAAATGAATAATTTTCCCCATTCTAAAGAGTGCGCTAAAGGCATTCCAGTTTTGCGCCTTCTAATTCATTTATGTAATTCTTCAAGAATAGAATACCACAAATGAATGTTATTAGATTAACTGGATGGCTCTTGTTCAGGGATATAACTGTTTGTGGTGCGGACAAGCTTATCGAAAATGGCTGAAAGGTATGTTTTTTGTTGTATTTTTGTTTGTTGAAAATTGGTTTATAGTTGTCTGTGAAGTGAAAAGAGTTGTCTGGCGTTGCATTTGATTTGTCTGTAACTTGAAATGAATTCTTTAAAATTGATTTGTAGTTATCTGTATGTGAAAAGCGTTGTCTGGCATTCCATTTGAGTTGTCTGTAATGTGAAGATAATTGTCTGTCTGGTGAAATTGTAAAGTAGTTATGTACATTTAGATTGCTCTGTGATGATATTGAGATGTCTGTCATGGTATTTTGAATATTATGTAATTGGTTTGGAGTTGCCTGTCAATTTATTTTGAATTGTTTAAAATTGATTTATAGTTGCCTGTCATGTGAAAGTAGTTGTCTGGCAAGGCATATTAGTTGTCTGGCACATGAAATCCAATTGTCTGTAATGTGATATAAAATGTATGGCCTTCCTTCTGATTTGTCTATCTACAGGTCGGGAGAAGCTTGGCACACCTTGAAGCATTGTGCGAGAAGCTTTACAACTCGCAAGATTCTGCTGAACGAGCACATGCAGAGAACACTCTCAAATGCTTCTCAAGAAGCTTTATTTGTTTGAGTACATAGAACAACTTTATGCATGCACATCTTCTTATTTTACAAATGTATTTTATATTACGTGTGATGACTTTTGTGATGTCTCTCTTCAGATGTTGAAAATTGCTTTGTAGTTGTCTGTGAAGTGAAAAGAGTTGTCTGACATTCCATTTGATTTGTCTGTAATGTGAAATGAATTCTTTAAAAATAATTTGTAGTTGTCTGTATGTGAAAAGCGTTGTCTGGCATTCCATTTGAGTTGTATGTAATGTGAAAATAGTCCGTCTGTCTACATATGTATTGCAACAAATTGTCTGTAATGTGATATAAAATGTCTGGCATTTATTCTGAGTTGTCTGTCTACAGGTCAGGAGAATGTGGAGTGATGGTGGCTTCCTTTGCAGAGCAGTTGTTAATTGAAAAGTCATTGATTCCAGGTTGCGAGTATGCAAACATGTGGAACAAGGTGGAGGAAGCATAAGAATTGTTATTAATGTGGGAATGTATTTTTGTGGGTTGTTTTGATGAGTTTAGTAAAACTGTATTTTATAGTACATTTTGATGAGTTTAGTAATTGTTAATGTGGTTATATAAAAGTGTTCGGAGATATGATTGTATTTGTTAATGTACAAATGAATTTGGTGAAAACCAAACATGTATAATATTGTCTGTGTTGGTATGGAGTTTTCCTAACATTATACAATATTCAACACATTTTCCCAACTACATGTTCAAAAAATCACAAGTTCAAAACAGGCACATTTCCCCAACACTATATACTTCAGCATCCTTGCATTTGTTTCTCCATTGCAAAAGAAGTCACACTTGGTATAATTTTTGTAAATGAATTAGCGTCCACTTGGAACTCTTTTTCAGCCTTACATTTGAAGTCATTCGTCATCTTGAAGTGAATACCTACGATTAATACACAACACGTAGTCAGAACACATATTTGGTGCAAATAGCATATGTGAGGCATAATCAATTTGTCTGGAAGAGACAATTGTTGTCTGGCACAACCAACTTTTTTCTGGCTGTGAGACAGAGAGTAGTTAATTGGCCCACTCTACTAATGTCTGGCCCAAACAAAATTTGTCTGACTGTAAGACAGAGAGTAGTTAAATGGCCCAGACTACTAATGTCTGGCCCAGACAAAATTTGTTTGCCTATAAGACAGAGAGTAGTCAATTGGCCCAGACTACTAATGTCTGGCCCAGACAAAATTTGTCTGGCTGTAAGACAGAGCGTAGTTAATTGGCCCAGACTACTAATGTCTGGACCAGACAAAATTTGTCTGACTATAAGACAGACAGTAGTTAATTGGCCCAAACTTTAAGACAAAACCGTGTTCACTTTAGGCTAGACAGACACTGCAGTTCTAAATTGTCTGTCCGCCAAACAAAATACAAACAAATTACAAAAAAACAACATACTCTTTTCCAAAACATCAATTAAATTACTATATCATATTAAATTGGAAATCCATAAAAATACTCATTAAACATTGAGGTACAAAAAATGGGAAAAAAGTCTTGAATTTCAACAAAAACTTCATTGAGTAATTTCTACAAACATGTTATGGGCATAAAATGAAATAGAGAAATTACACTAAAATTTTAATTAGGTAACACCTCAAAATCATTACAATGAAACAAAATAATCATTTATTCACTTTTATATCATACATAATATACATAAAATCGAAAAAAGGAATATTTATATGGGGTAGGAAATGAGGTAAGTATGGGGTACCTATAGCAAAATTGAATGAAGAAAGGGAGGGACAGCAATAATATGAGGTGAGGCTCATCAAGATCGATGCATGTCATACTTTTTTCCATTTTTTGTTCCTAAGGTGTTAGAAATTGTTATTTTCTCTATTTTAAATCCTATATATTTTAGTTATAAGTTGGAGTTATATAAGAAATATTCACTATTTCGTTCCATGTTCCTGTTATGGCTATTTTAAAAGGTACGAGCATGTTGGGCCTGAGCTGTATTGTGTGCCTAAAACTGAACGATAAGCTACTTTTAAATTGAATTGGGGGCACCAAACGCTAAGGAGAAAGTAACCTCCGTCTCCTTAGTGTTTGCTGACCCCCGTTTGTGCCCAATACAAATATAGTGAATTAAGGGTACGAGTATGTTGGGCCTGAGATGCATTGTGTGCCTAAAAGTGAACGATAAGCTAATTTTAAATTCAATTGGGGGACAGCAAATGCTAAGAAGAAAGTAACCTCCGTCTCCTTGGTGTTTGCGGACCCCCATTTGTGCCCAATACAAAATAGTGAATTTAATTTTATACTACCTCCGTTCCTATTATAACTTCCAAATAGGTTTGACACACAATTTAAGATAGTGGGTATTGTGTGGTGGAGAGTTGTGCAGAGAAGAGAGAAATCTGTAAGAAATGTTGTGAACCACAAATTCTTTACCAAAAAGGGAAAGTGGAAGTTTTAATTGGAACTGACGAAAAAGGAAAATCGGAAGTTATAATAGGAACGGAGGGAGTAATGGTTAAACAAAATCAAAGAATGTTATTTCAAAAAATATAACATTGTGTTCAAAATTTCGTAACAAGACTAAAGATAAATAAGTATAAGATAACAATAACATAAAAATATAAGAAAGATAAAAGATATAAGGATTAAAGATAGAAAGATAAAAGAGCATAAAAAGTAAGAAAATAAAAATAACATAAAAAGATAAAGAAGATAAATGATAAAATAAAAGAGAGAGAAAATGTAGAAAAGACATCAATCGTCCACATGGATGTGTGTCCTCCACTTTTGCTCTCTCTCAAAGCCATACTCTCATCTAATTAATGTGTTTCATCTTTGATCAAAAGATAAAATAAAAGCCTGATGACATCTAACTGAGCAACTCTTTAATGAGAGAATCCAAATGTTACTCTCTGTAAATGTATGTCACTATGTGTGAAACAAAAAACGAAAGGGATGTAACGCATAAATCCATAGTATTAACCCATGATCATATCAATATAGTTTGGATCAGGATGATTGCACAATGCCTTCTTGATTCATAACATGCTTTTAATAAAGTTCGTTTGGAGGTAAACCATCAAAGATGTTGTTCTTATTTTAAAGTGTCAATATGTATTTTGTATTATCCTACGTACGTAGTATGTAATTAAGAGGCTAAGGGGGCATTTACTTTTGACTTAATGGGGTCTGAATGGAAACAACGGCTTACTCGTTCAGCTATATACGCTTGTTTACTTAGGACTTATTGTAAAATACGACTTATTCGCTCAGATCATTTTTGACTTAATCGTTCAGCTCAAAGTGAACACTCCTTACGCTTCAAGCGTAGCTGCTATCTCTTTTCTAACCCTCGTTCCTCCATCGCTACTTCATAGCTAATATCTCCTACTGCGGCGAAGTGAAGAGCTTGCGGCCCATCAGTCTGCTACACCCTACGTATTTCATTTCTAGCTCTGATTCCTCCATCCCTCATCTTCTCCATATTGATATTTCATCTCCAGCTTTCATCCCTAACCTTCTCCATACTCATTTCATATTTTCTCTTTATTTTGCTTTGTGTTTCCCCTAATAAGAGTTTACTCCTTGTTCTCTATCATACTTTCCACTACCTATGCACTGTAGTTTCGAATTTTTGGGTAAATTCATTACAATTTTATATTCAGGTCAATTTTTTATTATTTAATTTACATATGCCGTATGGTTATACTTCATGTCTGATGTTCAATAGTTTCATATTAGAGGTTCATTAATGATTTTATGATGTGTTCTTCATTAGATGTTGTATAATTTAGCTAATTTTCATAACAGTTAATGCACTTTGAATATAAAAAGCAGGGATTAAATGTGATATGCAAATTGTATTACCCCAAATTAAGAAAAACTTAAAAAGTAGTTCACCGAGGAAGCTAATTCAATTCTTATGGCAGGTTTATATTTTTCTGCATTTCAGCATATATGGTTAATGTTATTTATGTTTGATCTTCAAAAAGAAGTAATAAAAAGCTTGATACATTGAAGAGGATAATTTTCTATAACAGGTTGATCTCCCTGCATTTTATCATATATCATGCATTCATGTGATTTATGTATACAATTTTATTTATCAAAATTAAAAAAAATGATTCATAGAGGAAGCTAATGATTTTTGAAGTCAAGGTTACAATGGGATGACAAATAACATTTGAAGCAAGAGCACTCCAGTATACCGATCACACAGAAAATTCCAGCATTGTTAATGCTCTATTTTTTATCTTTTCTCTATTTTTTCTCAAATATACTTGAAATTCAAAGTTTCCAATCTTAGAATAGATGGCTCCTTATCCATTTGTGATACAAAGGAATGTGGTGAATGTTTTTTTTGGCGTTCATTATTTTATTATGAAGTCTAACATTAATGATGATTTTTTCAATGAATGGGATGATTACACTAAACCACAAAGAAGCACAAGAGGAAGGTGAAAATATTGGAGAAGTACATGTTTCACTATACGGTACACAAAATCTACAATATATGATACATTTGGGGGATGAGATTGCTAATAGACTAGTAGGAGATGTTTAAATTGAAAATGTTGTTCTCGTAAAATATTTGACTTTTTCTTATCATGTAATTTGACTTTTTTTTAGATAACCCATAGTATTATTATTCTGAGGCATATGAAATGATTTAGACTTCCGATTCATCATACTTATAGTAAACAATTTGTTATCCCACTGCCACTTAATCCTTTTGGGATTAAGGTTTGGATTAGGGATGAACCGGGATTGGGTCGGGTCAGGCTCCAGGCTGGGATTGGGCGGGCTCGAGACTAAAAATTTCGGGCCCGGTACTGGCTCGGGTTTTACCGGAATCAGGCTGGGCCTAAACAGAACCGGGTTGGGACCGGGCCAGGCCTAAACAGTACCGGGTCGAGACCGAGCCTGGACGGGCCTGGGCAATAAATTAAATTAAAAAATAGTGCTATAGGGCCCGACCGGGTCGGGCCTAAAAATGAGCCCGAAGCCCGCCCTTATAGCCACCGGGCCGGGCTCAGGGCTTTTGTTTCCATGTGTAAATCCTCCCAGATTTGTAATTTTTGTTGTTGTTTAGCAGAACTAGTTGTTTGTGAAATTGTTAAAAGACTCATAAAGGCTAAGATATTTCATGGAGATGTGGATCAATAAGTTTTAGGTTCCTCTTGAGAAGTACGGAGTTTTGTTTTGGTTTGCTATTCTATATCTCTTCACTTCTGTTAGTTTTACTCACTCCTTATACTCATCTTTATACTCACCAATGTGATAGACCATTTTTTTATATATGAATCACGTTCACAGACAAAACAAACATGTTTATGTTTGAACATTTTCTCATACAATTTTCACAAATAGGAGTTGGGTATAATAGAATTTTTAATATCTATTTGTCCGCACCCAACTTCACAAAACCAACAAAGTATTGATGCATTATTGATGCATTCTAGTACTTCAACAATTCAATGAGGCAAATTAATACCTTAAATACAATTTATTGTTACATATTGAAAATGTTTTGAAATTTAGAAATTACTTAAAACAGGATAAAAACATAGGCATTATTCTTAATTAATAGGATCAATTATGTTTCTTCCGAAAACATTACTAAAAGAATAAAAAAAATTAGGAAGAGAATAATGAAACTGCTATTTCAGAAAATTTGCAATATTTTACTCTTATTTAGAAATGAATATAATTTTTCTTTACAACTTTGGTCAAAATAATTAAATCGGACTCTCGGCCATATAACTCCTAATCATCTTTATTTGATGTCTTAGAGTTCGCACTGGCGTCTCAGCCATATACCTTCTAGTTATCTTTATTTGATGATTTGAAGTTCGCACTAGCCCTCGATCATATATCTTCTAGTCATCTTCATTTGATGACTTAGGATGTTTTTACTTGCCCTAGTATGGTCTGGTCTGATTTGGTCTGTATGGGATTAAAAATAGTCCTAGTAAAAACATTCTTAGAGATCATATTGACGTCTCAGTCATATACCTCGTGGTCATCTTTATTTGAGGAATCGAAGTTCATATCACTATATCAACCCCTCGCACGTATACCTTTTAGTCATCTTTATTTGATGACTCAAAGTTTATATGGCCTCTTGAACATACACCTTTTAGTCATCTTTATTTGATGACTCAGAATTCATATGATTTCTCGACCATATCTCGTACTCATCTTTATTTGATGATTCAAATTTCATAATAGCCCTTGACCGTATCCTGACCATCTTTATTTGATGATTCAGAAATCATATTTGATGACTAGGACTACTTGTCATGATAGACTACTCATCACATCCTTTCACTCATTTTTATTTGATGACCGAGAATATATCGTAACGTTTAATTTGATAATTTCAATATATGTGATTTTCATTCAATACACACACACACACACACACACACACACACACACACACACACACACACACACACACACACACATATATATATATATATATATATATATATATATATATATATATGTGTGTGTGTGTGTGTGTGTGTGTGTGTGTGTGTGGGTGGTGGGTGGGATAAGGATCATATTTGATCTTAAAGTTTTAAATGTGCAAAATTAGACATTATGGTTATAAGTGAATCTCATATTGAATACTACGATTTCAAATGGACCAAATATGTACATATTCAACATTTTTTATCATTTTTGGACTATCATAAAAGGATTTTCAAATTCCATCAATGAAAGCTATTAGTATTCATTTTCTTCTATTTTTGTACCTACAAATAAAAACAACTTAATTGGTTTATTTAAATTTACAATATATAATTACATGTTCTAATATATATAATCTATTACGTTAAATCAATTTAACAAATCGATATTTCCAAAGTTCCATCAAAATCGTAATAATGAAAGTGCTAAATATATATCGACTTTTTTTGGGAAGTAAATATATTTTAACTTGTTAAATCTAACAAGTTTTTAATAAAATTCGACTTACATATTCTAAAATCTCGAATTTAATATTTTAAAATTATATCCATCAATTAAGTTAGTTTATTGGCACCAAAAAAGAAATGAAAAATAAGACCAACAATTTTTATTAATAAAAAAACGTAAATTAGTGTCCAAAAACAACGAACTACAACGTCCTTGATCATCAATATGAAATTTACTAGCAACCATGATATTCGATTTAGTCCACACGAGATCTTAGTGATAAATATAAGATCCACACATGCCAGAAGATTGTGTATTTTGATCCGGATAGGGAAAAGTTTGAACTTTTGCCTACCCCTAAAGTTAAGGAGGGAAGAGTCAACATATATAATAGATGCTCTGGGAGTTATAGAGGGTTGTCTTTCTATCAGAAACGTACTATAGAAATACTTGCCATGAAGGAATATGGTGTTGCAGAATCATGGGTAACATTTCATTCTCTCAAGAATAATGTTCTCATTTGGCATTGGGATCAGGGAGAAATATTTGTTATTGATATGAAGACTAAAGAAAGAAAGATTGTATTAGACTGCAAAAGAGCTGAAAACGTTGTTGGTACATGTTTGTATACTGAAAGTCTAGCTTCACCTTATGATTATACAAAAGAAGATCAAATGGATAGGACCCGATTTGAGGAAAAGGAGAAAAGACAATTACTAAGGTGAAGCTATCCATTTGATCAACAAGATCGATGCATGTCATATGTTGCTCCACTTTTGTTTCCAAGTTGTTAGATTGTTATTTACTCCATCTTTAGTCCTATATATTTTAGTTATATGTTTGAATTGTATAAGAAACATTCACCATTTCGTTCCATGTTGCTATTATAGTGTTATGGCTATTTTAAAGTGACGGGTATGTTGGACCTGACCTATATTGTGTGCTTAAATGTGAATGACAAGCTACTTTTATGGGATTAAATAAATAGCTCCAAAGTTTCAGTGTTTTAAAAATCAGTACTATAATGGGTGTTCAGCAATGAAAATAAATACTTCCTTCATTCTTTTTTAATTGCAATAGTCAACTATGATAAAAAATTGCAACAATCAACTGATAGAGTATATCTAGAGAGAAGTGAGAGCTAGAGAGAGAAGTGCAATAATATGCTTCAATAGAATGAATTTGTAACCCCTATAACTACTCCCAAGGGGAGTATTTATAGAGAAAATTAGGGTTGGGCTCCCAAGCCTTGGGCTTGGGAGGCCCATTTACAACTGGACCGCTACTGGGCCGAATACAAAGCCACTAATGGGCTGTACAAATGAGTAAGTATAAAATCCGATTCTGTGAGGTCTTCGTGGCCGAAGAGGGCGTGGCCGACGAGGGCACGGCCGACGAGGGCACCCGGGTTCCTTGGACTCAGGACCATAATCCGAGTTGGTCCCTTTTCGGCCGACGGGGGCGTCTTGGCCGACGAGGGCGCCACTCTGTTATCTTGTGCTTTCTGTTCTTCCGAGTATGTGGGTCCGGGGGCTCAGACCCATATACTCCATCAGGAGTCCCCCACTCTCTAAGCTGAGACGTAGACGAAGTGAAGGAGAGTAGATTCCTGTGCTTTGTTGCCCTTGGCCGTTACCTGTTCCTCGTTGTGGACAGGGAGGCCGTTTTTTACTTGATGTCTTCGTTTTGGGACGATGAGTGTCCTTCTTTCAATGGTGGCCGTTGAAGGCACGTTTTGCTCGGGCGCTGATGGTTGAAGTTTGTATTTGGGCTGATGAGGCCACTGAAGTTATTCCTTGCTTGGAGGACGATGGCGTCCTTTCCTTTGGGTGGCCGATGAGGGTGTTTGTGCACTCCTTTTGGCCGTCGTTGATTAGCTTTCATGTTTCTGGCCGAAGGGCCCCTCGTGATTAAGTGATGGCGGAGGACGATGAGTGTCCTTGCCTTTGGTGACTCGTTGGCCGTTGCAGATGACGTTGCGTGCATACCGACGAGGTGCAGCGTGATGTGTGGCCGATGTGGCCATGCTCTGTGGTTACCTTGTTTGCATTTTCTTTCGTTTTGTTGAGGCCGGTGTAGTCCCCCAGTCCCCCACTGCTTCAGGCCGAAGAGTGTGAGGGGTGAAGGAGTTGCTTGAGACCCCGGCCGAAGCGGTCTCGCCGTAGTCCCCCTGAATCTAGCCCTCATGGCGATTTTCTGGCCAAGGTAACCCTGTGGGAGAACCCTTGTGCGCAGATCGCTTGTAGAGGGTTATCATCAAGGGTTATTACGGGGAGCCGATGGCTTTTGGGCTCTTGGGTCCTTTGATCTTGTGGCCGTTACGTTCCTGGCTGTTGACGTCTCCTTATTGTTTGGCCGTTGTGATCTTGGTGAGCAAGTGGGACGTTGTGGGCGCTTGCTGGCATTTGTAAATCCGGTGAGCGTGTGTAGGCCGTAGAGTCCGTCTTGCCAGTGGGTTGTTGATATTGAGTTTGGCCCGTTGGTGACGTGGTGGTCCTCCATTGGTGGCCGTTGGTGTGGCCATTGGGGGGGGTGCCACGTGTAGTGACCGTTGGGTGGGGGGTTCTATAAATACCCCTCCCCCTCTGACGAGGAATCACGTTTGCATTCTGAATTGTCGAAGTGCTGCCCATTTTTCTAGAGAGATAAACTCCCAAGCTTGTTCTTCGTGTTCGTCGTTGTTCAAGGTTAGTGTTCATCGCGATCTTCCTCATTTTTCATACTTTGCTCCCTAGGTTGTTGATCTAGTGTTAGGTGTTTGAACACACTTAGATCTTAAGTTAGTCTCCTTAGGCCCGTAGTAGTAGTTATGAAGAGCTTGAACGAAGACTACTACCCCTACGACGACCAGCCCTCCACGAGGTCGCTTGACTACGAGGTGCTCGAGGAGTTTGAAGAGGAGATAGAGCGTTTAAGTCCCTACAAATCCGGAGAGCCGGTGGACGAGGAAGGCGAGGACGAGGAGTCCGCCTCCTCTTCAAAGGGTGAGGACGTAGGCGCGTCCCGAGTGGTGGACGGGGCGTCCACTTCTGCTTTCATTCCGTGCCCGAGGCCGGTGTCTGCCGTGAAGGGAGCAGCTAAGCCGAAGAGAGTGAGGAGGCCGAAGAGTGGGCCCGGTATCTCTTATCTGGATCTCACCAACATCTACCTGATCAAGCCGGAGAGCAGTGCAGCCGACTATCTTGTTGCCCAGATGTACGTGGGGCCGTTCGGGCGGGTTAGGGCACCCAGGCCGACGGACCATGTTCTTCTGCCACCACCGGGATACTTTGGAGTATACCCGATGAGTTTTGCTAAGGGGTTGAGGTTCCCCCTTCACCCTTTCATAACTGAGTACCTGGACATGGTAGGGCTTCCTCCGGCCTTGCTGACGCCGAACAGCTACTCCTTGATGGTGGGGTTCTTGCTCCGGTGTGAGGAGTTGGGCTACCAGCCGACAACGGCACTATTCATGAATTTGTACCAGATCGGCCGAGGAAGTCACAAGAACTGTGCGGCCTACGCTACTCTTCAGCAGCTGCCGAAGAAGAGGAGCTTCACGGATTTGCCTACGTCCATTCATGGGTGGAAGAGCAAGTTCGTGTTTGTGTCCATTGGTGAGAGTGGCACCGAGTTTCCCTCCCTCGGCCACACCGGGAGGTTTAACCTGCACGACCCGCCGAAGAGCTCTATTTTGGACGCTCAGGTGGAGGCTTTCTTGGAAGGGGGGCCGAGGAGCGTGAAGGACTACATCACGGAATATAAGATGGCCGCCCTCGGCTTCTGTAGATACTATGTATATGGTGATAAGGAGGATGATCTCCAAATCTGGCCGAGGATGACTACCACTTTCGAAGAGGCCGACGGCCCGGATTTGGGCATTCCTGCTGAGGCCGATGGTAATTACCTTTTCGACTTTCTGTCTTTATGCTTTGTTCTTTTGCCTTACTAATCTGGTATTTTTCCTTTGTAGATTTCGTCATGGATCGCCGTTCCATAATGGCGATTGCTAAGGCCAAGGCGGCCGAGGAGCTGGCTGCTAAGGCGGCCGAGGCGGCCAGACGTGCCGCGGCCGGTGGGAGCGGGGCTACTGCTGATGCGGCCCCAAAGCCTGCTCCGAAGAAGAAAAGGCCGGCTACTGACGGCCAGAAAAAGTTAACTGAGGCCGGCCTGAGCGCCTCGAAGAAGACGAAGAGGGCTCCTTCCCCTTCTCCGGCCACTGAGGCCGGTTCTCTGACTGTCCCCAGCGTGGACGATGGTGGCCCCGTCGTGGACCTTACTGCTGCTGACAATGCTGTTCCATCACTGCCTCTCGTCCAGGAGCCGCGGACGAAGAGGGCCGGCAAGGAGATTGCCGGTGCCACCTACCAGAAGGTGGTAGAATACCCCGTCGGCGGGGGCGTGTTTAATGATCTCGTCCCTGGCCACGTCGTCCTGGCCCAAGCCATGCTGGCCAAAGATCGGGCTTACTTGAAGAAGCTTGGGGACGAGAAGATTTACGAGGGCGGCATGGACCTCTTCGTCCAAGTAAGTTACTGTCCTTATGTTTTTGTCTTTCTCTTCGTCTGTGTAGAGTCTTTTGCCTGACCTTTGTTTTCCTTCTGCAGAGTGCCTTTATGCTTATGGAAGGCCATAAGAGGCAGTATTGGGAGATAGCTCGCTTGAAAGAGCTGGAGCAGAAGGCTGCCTCGGCCGACGAGGCGGTAGCTTGCCTTGATCGGCTCCGGGAGGATGCCAAGGCGTTGCAGGCAAGTGCTGATGAAGCCGCCGCAGCCAGGGACGATGCCCTGGCCAAGCTCGAGGAGAGCAAAAGGGAGCTCGAGGAGTCCCAAAGGGCGCTTGAGGCCGAGAGGCGCAAGAGCGAGGAGGCCGTCAAGGCGAAAGCTGAGGCCGAGGCCGCCGTCGTGAGGGCTGCTGATGAGGCCGTTGAGCGGTTCCTGGCCGAGGGGTGGAAGGCCGATGAGAGGCTCCCCTGGTGCTACGAAGTGGTTGCCGCCAGGCTTGAAGATTGGGGGATGAACTCCCCCGCCGGCCAGGAGTACTTCAGCAGGGAGATGGCCGTCTACTACAACATGGGCCAGCAGCGGATGCAAAGGCTCCTGTGTCGTCGGCTATCCCGTGCATTGAAAGCCATGAACTACACGTCCAGGTGGGCCAGACGGAACCTGAGGCTGCCAAAGCTGATGAAGGATCCAGAGGAGCAAGCCCAGCTTCCTTTGTCGGAGCGGGAGTCCCCAATTGAAAGTTCCGGCCTTGGCGAGCCGGATTATACTGAATTCGATTTTCTGGACGACGCCACCAGTGCTGCACCTGCTGCCGGCCAAGAAGCTGAGGCCGATGAGGGAGCTGATGAGGCCGTTGAGACAGCCGCAGGTGGAGGTGCCCCCGAAGCTTGATAGGCTACTCATTTGTAATTAGTTTTTATTTTTTCCAAATGATGTAACGGCCGAAGAGCCCTCCTTTGTACTGAACTGAATATGAATGAACAATTTTTTGCCGTCCGGGTCGGCTTTCAATTCCTTGTATGCTTGTTTGCTTTTTGTCATTTCGTTTTTGAAATTTTTTCTCAAGTGTCATGGTCACAACTTGGGTCACCCGCGAGTGTCCGCTACGTCCGTGAGGTAGCCCACCCCGTCCGGTGGTCTGGTCGGCTTGTTTGTCGTTGCTTTACTATCATAACACTTAGGAATTTTCTTAAAAATTTCCTAAGTGTTTTCTTCTTGCCCTTGATCGTGGTGTCCGCTACGTCCATGGGGTTTAGTCTCTCCCCATTATTGAACCAGTGTCATTGTCGGCCTGCATCCCTGTGTTGTGGCCGATAAGGGCACCTTCACCATAGTCTTGTGGACTTTGAATTTTTCCCAAGTACACATGCAGAGGTGTAGGTAGCTAACGGCTTTGTAGTATACTGGTACCCGCTTCGGCTAGAGTTCCTTCATTTGAGTACTTAGATAATTCGTAAGTATAAATGTTAGGCATTTACTTCTTTGCGGTGCCGCTGCCGGCCAAGGTCTGGCTTGTGGCCGATGAGGGTGCTGGATAAGGAATGGCTTGTCCAAGGAGATGGTCTTGCCTTCGTCGGCTAGCCATGGTTCCTTGTTGAGGAACCCTCTTTTCTCAGGATTTTTTCTAAGTGTTTGGGAAACATTTAAACAAATTCCCAAAGAACTTTCGCTTCGACCTACGGCCTTGGTTCCATTGCCTGCGTCGGCCATCCGAGGTGCTGTGGCAAGTAGGGGTTGTTTCTTGATTGCTTGATCCTTTCGCGGGTGTGATAAGTGCCCACTTCGTCCTGGTCATCCTCAGGATTGCGATGCCTTGTTTCATACCCAGCGTTGGTGCCTCAAAGGACTATGGCCGATGAAGGTCACCTCTCGCTTGTCACCCAACCGATGCGGTTAGGGTTTTGTAGGCGTGTGTTTCGGCCTTGATTATTCCCTTGTAGTGCGTGGACGTGTCGTCCATGTTACCTGTTTGTGGTACTACACTTGTGTTCAACTGATATGTACTTGGCCTAGTTCGGCCTGAGTTGTGGGGATATTATTTTTTCATTGCTCGAGGCCGGCAAGTGTGCACGGCCGTCGGCTTCCCTCTTTTTCCCTTATATGTTTTTTTTTGTTTCGGGGGGTATCCTTCTTTCAGGCTTCGGCCGAAGGGTGTGCTCGTCCTTCGGCCGGTTCGGACTTCGTTTATAACGTCCGTGGTCTCAGGGCGGGTCCCGTCGCCTATTTATGACGCGGGCTAGACTTTTGGTCGGTTTCCAACGGCTGTCGTTGCCCATCCCTGAGTTTTGGGATTTTGTCACCTCGGCCATGATTTCAGGCCTGTCGTCCTGCGTTCTGGCGCGTGGACGACGCGGTGAGCTTCCCGTTTCAAGACGTGGGCCGTTTGCGGGCCCCTCGTCCTGGGGACATCGTCGGCCATACCTGAACGTTTCACTTCTAGGTTTACGGGGCCAGGACGATGTGCTCTCTCAGCTAGGCCTGAGCCTTTCGCTGATACAAAATACAATGGAGTGCCTGAGCTTGTCGCTCGTAGGCTGCAAATGCAAGGGGCCATGTCGGCTAGACCTGAGCCTTTCGCTCTAAGGTGGCCGACGAGGGCACCTGCTAATCTTTTACTTTGAATTTCCAGATAAAAAATCAGAACATGATTTTATTCATAAGTGGCTCGAGGCCGAGGGTGGCGTTCAATCAGTGACCCGTCAAGGGGTGAGGGCTTCGCCGTCTGCACCTCCTTCGGATCACTGATAAAACTTCACCAGATGGTGTACATTCCACGTTCGTGGTACATTGGACCCATTTGGGCGTTTAAGCTTGTAGGTGCTGGGTTTGACCACGGCACTGACGATGTAGGGCCCTTCGTACTTCAATGCTAGCTTGCCACCCTCTGTCGACTGGCTTGCTTCCCTTCGGCGGAGGACGTAGTCCCCCACCTGAAATTCTCGGGAACGTACCTTGGCGTCATAGTATGATTTTACTTGACGCCGGTAGTTCTCTGCTCGGACGTAAGCTTGCTCACGCCTCTCATCAACCAGGTGTAGGTCAATCTTCATGTTCTCTTCGTTGGTGTCAGGCTCATATTGTTCCACCCGCCGGCTGGGGATGGCCACTTCCGTGGGTGCCTTTGCTTCAAAGCCGTAGCACAGGGCGAAAGGTGTTTCGCCTGTCGCCCTCCTCGGCGTGGTCCTGTAGCACCACAGGATGTTGGGGAGCTCGTCGACCCAACTACCTCCTGCGGCCTGGAGGTTTTTCTTCAGCCCTTCCATAATTGTTCTGTTGGCATTCTCGACCTGCCCGTTGCCCTGAGGATAGGCAACGGAGGAGAAACGGTGCCTCACCCCAAACTCCCGGAGGAGCTCCTGGAAAGGGGCTGCCTCGAATTGGGTGCCGTTGTCTGATATAATCTCCTGGGGGACGCCAAAGCGTGTGATGATGTTTTTGTAAACAAATCTTTGGCATCTGGCCCCCGTGATGCTGGCCAGGGGTTCCGCCTCGACCCACTTGGTGAAGTAGTCGACGACGACGATGATGTAGCGGTTATTCCCGGTGGCTCTGGGCAGGGGGGCGACCAGGTCAATCCCCCATCTGGAGAATGGAATTGCGGTGCTGACAGGGGCATAATTGACAGCTGGCCGACCAGGGGCCTTCTGGAGCACCTGGCAGGTGGTGCACTTCCTGGCCAGGTCAGCGCATTCGCGTGCCATCGTCGGCCAAAAGAAACCCTGGATGACGAGACGCCGGGACATGCTGAAAGGGCCCTGGTGTGAGGAGCAGACGCCACAATGAACTTCTTCCATGGCTGTGTCGGCCTCGTCCTGGTGTAGGCATCGGAGGAGAGTGCCATTATAGGACCGTTTGTAAAGTTTGCCATCTTCGATGGTGTAGCTTGGGGCCCTGAGTTTGGCAAGTTTGGCCCTCTCCTCGTCCGGGGGCAGCTCCCCCGTTGTGATGAAGGTGGCGATGTCGGAGATCCAGTCCTCTGGTCGCTGTTGGACGCACAAGACGGGGCTGGCATGGATGCTGGACATGCTCAACTCCTCGATCTTGGCCAACTGGGAGATGTGCTCCGGGGTGTCCGAGCTGAGCTTGGAGAGGATGTCGGCTTCGGCGTTCTCGGCCCTGGGGATCTGAGTGATCTCGTGGGTTTCAAACGCTTTCAGCAACTCCTCCGCCGCTTGTTTATACTGCTTCATCCGGCCTTCCTTTGCTTCGTATGATCCCTCCACCTGGCCCACTACCAGTTTGGAGTCGCACTTGATTTTGAGGTGCTTGGCCTTGAGGCCGGCGGCGAGTCTGAGACCGCTGAGGAGGGCCTCATACTCGGCTTCGTTGTTGGATACCCTGAAGTTGAAGCGGATGGCATAGTAAGCTCTGAACCCTTCAGGGGATATGAGGACGACGCCGCCGCCGCATGATTTCGCGGCCGATGAGCCGTCAGTGAACAGGGTCCACGTATCGTCCGACTCCGGCCCGGGGTTGGCGACGGCCGTCTCCCTTGCTGTGCATTCAATGACGAAGTCAGCCAACGCTTGCCCTTTGATGGATGGCCTTGGCTTGATCTCAATCTGAAACTGGCTGAGGAAGATCGCCCATTTCACCATCCTCGAGGAGCTTGTGGGGCTCCTCATGAGTGCGCCAAGAGGCTGCTGGGTCAGCACATGGACGGTGTGGGCTTGGAAATAGTGCCCCAGCTTCTTCACTGTGTGGACGATGGACAACACCGTCTTCTCAATGGGGGAGTACCAGAGCTCGGCCTCCCTGAGTGTCTTGCTGATGTAGAAGATGGCCTTCTGCACCCCTTCGTCCTCACGGATGAGCACGGAGCTGATGGCCGACGTGCTCACCCCTAAGTACAAGAAGAGGGTTTCGCCGGCTTTGGGCTTGGAGAGCACAGGTGGGGACGACAGGTACCTCTTCAATTCGTCGAATGCTTCCTGGCACTCCGTTGTCCACTTGAAGCTGTTTACCTTACGCATGATCTGGAAGAAGGGGAGTGCCCTCTCGGCTGACCTGGAGAGGAAACGGTTTAAGGCCGCCAGGCGCCCCGTCAATCGCTGTACCTCCTTGACGTTGCGGGGCGGCTCCATGTTGATGATAGCCTGCGTCTTCTCCGGGTTTATCTCGATGCCTCTCCGGCTGACCATGTAGCCGAGGAACTTGCCACCCTGGACGCCGAAGGCGCACTTCTTGGGGTTGAGGCGGAGCCTGAACTCCTTCATTATTTCAAAGATTTCCCGGAGGTCGTCGGCGTGGGAGGTGGCCTGCCTGGTCTTGACGATCATGTCGTCGACGTACGCCTCCATCGTCCGGCCAAGAACCGCTCTGTAGATCTTGGCCACCATCCTAGTGTAGGTGGCGCCGGAGTTTTTGAGTCTGAAGGCCATGACGAGGTAGCAAAAGATTCCCTCTGGGGTCATGAATGCCGTCTTCTCAGCGTCATCTTCATGCATGGAGATTTGGTGGTACCCTCTGAAAGCATCGAGGAACGACATCAACTCGCACCCCGCCGTCTCATCCACCAGCTGATCAATGTTGGGGAGAGGGAACGGGTCCATGGGGCACGCCTTGTTCAGGTCAGTGTAGTCAACACACATTCTGAACGTCGGCGGTTTTTGCGCGAGGACGACGTTGGCCAACCATGTCGGGTACTTGACCTCTTTGATGTGTTTGATTGAGAGGAGCATGGCGACCTCCCCTCTGACGAAGTCCCGCCTGTCGGCGGACAAGTAGCGCCGCTTCTGCTTGACGGGCGCGGAGGCCGGATCGACGGTCAGCCGGTGAGTGATCACCTGGCGGCTGATGCCTGGCATATCGTCCGGGCCCCACGCGAAGACAACGGCGTATGACCGTAGGACGAGGAGGATGGCGTCTCGTTGGTCCCAGGGGAGTTGCTTTCCGACCCTGAGAACCCGCTCCGGCCGGGAGGTATCCAGGGGGATTTCCTCGACCTCCTCGGCCGGCTCCACATGTGGCCTCTCCTCGTCCATGGCGACGGCGGCCGTAATGGTGTCTATCCTCTGTCCTTCCCTCTCGGCCGGCCTCGTTAACTTGAGGTAGCAAGCTCTGGCTATCCTCTGATTTCCTCTGGCGTAGCCGATGCCGTCATTGGTGGGGAACTTCAAACATAAGTGCTTCATGGAGATGATGGCCTCCAAGTCCTCCAGCGCTGGCCGGCCCAAGATCAGGTTGTGGGCGCACTGGAGGTTGACAACCATGAACTCCATGTCAATTTTGGCGTGGTGGGGGCCGTCACCAACCTCTACGGGGAGGACTATCGTGCCCTCGGCGTCGATAGAGTCCCCGGTGAAGCCGGATAACGGGGTCTTGATCGGCTTCAGCAAAGCTCTGTCCAGCTTCAGCTGCTTGAAGGTGTCCAGGTACATCACGTTGACGGAGCTCCCCGTATCGATGTAAGTACGGTGGATGATGGAGTCACCGATCTCACATCGGATGACGAGGGCGTCCCTGTGTGATTCCGTACCCGGAGGCAGATCCTTGTCGGTGAAGGTGATCGCCTCCGTTCGCTGCCTCTTCGGCTGGGGGGAACGTGGGACACCTCCCCAATGTAAAGGGATTGGGCCCATTTCTTTCTCTGAGTGGCGGAGTCCCCCCCAGTGTTCCCACCTACGATGAGGTGGATGTGATTCTTCTTCGGCGGAGGCTCATCGAAGTCCTCGTCGTCGCTGAGTCTACCAATCTCCCGCTTCTTCGTAGAGGGTTCGCCCCCATGTTTGCCGGTGTTTACCCAAGTGTTCTTGCGTGGGCCACCTTTGACAAACTGGGAGAGTTCCCCCTGGCGAATAAGGCGCTCGATGGCCTTCTTCAATGTGATGCAATCGTCGGTGTTGTGCGACGAGTTCTTGTGGAACCGGCAGTACGTGCCGCCCTGCTGGATGGCAAGGATCTCCTCGGCCGGCCGAGGAGCCTGCTCGATGAGGCCGTGCTTCTCGGCATAATCGAGGATGGTGCCGACCGGGTGGGTGAGGGTTACCCCCGGCCGTTCCAGCCTCGGCCGCCAGTGGCGGTCTTTCTTACTCTGTCCACCAGAGCCGTGACGGCCCTGGGCACCCTGGCCGGCCGGGGACGGACCCGGGGCCGGCGAAGGATTTGTCTTCTTGGGGGGATGGCCCCCCTCTCTGTTGTGATTGTGGAGCTCGTCGGCGTCGGCATACAAGCCTCCGCGCTGGAGCGCCTTGGCGTACGACCTCGGGGGGTCGGTGATGAGGCTCCTAGCGTACGGAGAGCTGCGGAGGGCTCCCTGGTACAAGGCGAGGAGGGTGCACTCATCGCCCCCCTCGACCTCCTCGGTCTCCCTCGTCCACCGATCGATGAATGACCGGAGGGACTCCTCGTGCTGCTGCTTGACGGAGAGGAGGTGGGTGAAGTACTTCTTCGCGCGCTTCCTCCCGGCAAAGTGAGTGAGGAAGCGCTGGGCGAGATCCTGCCACGAGTCGATGCTTCCTTCCGGGAGCCCGTTGAACCACTCGTACGCTGGCCCCTCGAGAGTAGAGAGGAACCAACGGCAGAGGTATTCGTCGGACGTGTTCACCATCAGCATGTTGTTCTGGTAACGGCTGAAGTGCTCCTGGGGGTCTGATCGGCCATCGTAGGACTTGATGGCGTTCCCTCTGTACTTCTCAGGGACGGGGGCCGAGAGGACCCTGTTGGTGAAAGGGGTCCTAGTCCTGACCTGGATGATGGGGTCACCCCGCCCTTCGGCCAGCTCCCTCTCCAGGGCGCTAACTTTGTTCATGAGCGCGTTGAGGCTGGGGTCGTTGGAGGCGCCGGCCGTAGGGATGTTGGCCGACTGCTTGGCCTCCATCTGAGCCAGCCTCCTTTCCAGCTGGGCGATGACCTCGTCCCGAGGGTCCCTGTTGGCCGCAGCGGAGCCCGGCTGGTTCCTTAGGCGCTCGTTGTGAGCCGCGTTGATCTGGTGACGCACGTCATCCTCGTGCAACTTCCCCTTGCCCTTATCCGGGCGGGGCTGGTCCGCTGTCCGGGACACAGACCCCAAGCTTTCCCTTGGCGAGCCAGGACGAGGATCACCAATCCGTCCTGCCATCCTCTCCGAAACCGGACGACGGCTCGTGTCACCTAGCCTATTGAAGGCAGAGGATTTTCCACGCGCTGGGGTCTGCCTGGGCCGAAGAGGGGAAGCAGGGTGGGAGTGGGACGACGCCGTGTCCTGGGGCACCACCCCCTCATCGTTGCCTATCTGGACGGCCAACGGTTGGTGCTGAGGAGGTTGAGTGACGTTCCCCCCGGTCCGTGGCAAGAGTGCGCTGAGGATGGTGGGGTTCTGAGCCAAGCTGGCGATGATAGCCGATAGTGCGGCCTGGACCTGAGGATCTACGGACGGAGAGGCCGTGACCATAGGCTGGGCCGGGGCGTGATCCGTCTTTTCAGCTCGATTCTTGTCCAAGCCGAGGCGGGCATCAGGGCCGCCGCCGTTGAGTTGGTTGCGGAGGTCCGTTGTGAGGTTGAAGGCCTCCTGGAAGAGATCCCCTCCGCCGGCCTGGTCGGCCGTGGCGTCCTCATCGTGCTCCCTGGGCTCTTGGTCCTCAGGGATGACTTTGCTGACGAGGTTGCGGTTTGACTTAGTTCTCCCCATGATCAGTGGTTAGCTGTGCTTGGTAGCGACGAAGGGTGCTAACTTGATAGTTCTAGCTCTCAATGAAAGCACCAAATGATAGAGTATATCTAGAGAGAAGTGAGAGCTAGAGAGAGAAGTGCAATAATATGCTTCAATAGAATGAATTTGTAACCCCTATAACTACTCCCAAGGGGAGTATTTATAGAGAAAATTAGGGTTGGGCTCCCAAGCCTTGGGCTTGGGAGGCCCATTTACAACTGGACCGCTACTGGGCCGAATACAAAGCCACTAATGGGCTGTACAAATGAGTAAGTATAAAATCCGATTCTGTGAGGTCTTCGTGGCTGACGAGGGCGTGGCCGACGAGGGCACGGCCGACGAGGGCACCCGGGTTCCTTGGACTCAGGACCATAATCCGAGTTGGTCTATTTTCGGCCGACGGGGGCGTCTTGGCCGACGAGGGCGCCACTCTGTTATCTTGTGCTTTCTGTTCTTCCGAGTATGTGGGTCCGGGGGCTCAGACCCATATACTCCATCATCAACTTTTCACGTTTGTCAACGCACAAGTTTGACTACTACTTCCTCCGTTCCTATTAAAACTTCCAACTTTCCTTTATCGTCCGTTCCAATTAAAACTTCCACTTTCCGTTTTTAGTAAAGATTTTTGTGGTTCACAACATTTCTTACACATTTCTCTCTCCTCTGCACAACTCTCCACCACACAATACCCACTATCTTAAATTGTGTGCCAAACCTATTTGGAAGATAAAATAGGAACAGATGGAGTAATATCTTTCATTCCTTATTAGTAAAAAAATTAAAAAATCAGATTTTGAAAATTTAAAATGAGAAGAATTTAACAATATTATTTAAAAATTTAATTTATAATGTATTAATAAATAAAATATAGTCAAAGTAGAATATGTGAATAGTGCAAAAAGTCAAATGTTGCAATTAAAAGAGAACAGATGTAGTATATAAGACTTATATTAGGAATGGGACTTTGGAACCAAGAACCAGAGAACTAAACCGAACCGAACCTTTGTGATTCTCTATAACGGTTCGATTCTCAGTTCCTGAAAAGAAAAAAAGTACTTGGAAACGTTAAATAACTGTTATATATAATAATTAAACTTTATATATTTCTTATTAGTATATATATATATATTAATGTGTGTTTACTTTTTTATTTTTATATTACACCAACTATTTTAGTTTAGTTATTTAAGTATGTAACATTATTATTTATTTCAACGAGTGATGAAACGGTTAGCAACACAAGAGAGGGGGGGGGGGGGGGGGGGGGTGAATTGTGTATGTGGAACCGTGGCAGATTTTCGCACAGTTCTAGTGTGGGGTTCAGGGAAATGCGAAATAGTAAAGTGCACAAGGATTTAATGAGGAAAAATCCCTTGGCTCAAAGGGATTAAAAAACCTCGACCTCCCTCGGAGGAATTTGAACAACTCCACTAAAAAGTCTTTGAATGATTACAAGGGAAACTCTCCTACTCTACCCTTGAGCCACCCCAACTCTATCCTCTCTAGGAAGAGTTATGCTTCTCTACCTTGCGGATAGAGTGTGACACTCCAAAAATTCAAATAAAAATAAAAATAATTTTTATTAGTCAGATAAAATATTGTGGAAATGACAATTTAATTATTAAGTGAGTCAAACAAAAATTCAACAAATGTGACATTCGAATCAGATAAAAGTGATCCGATAATAAAAGTTACATTTTTACCATTTTAAGTAAAACGTAATTTGTGTATAAAATACACAAATTACAAATTTGGCTTTTCTAATGATAAAATCCTAGTATGAAAATATACCTACGTGCATGATAATATGTTATGCATATAATACATATCAATCCTATAATACGTACATGATAGTATACTATGTATAACTCCGTATATCATAACTATTAATACATACTAATAGTATACATCATAATACTCCGTAGACCATAAAATATATATGTAGGAAACACAACCAGGTCCAACTAAACTATGTATCCAACCGTAATTACGACCAAGATACACATAACAATCAGAATAAAACTCAAACACCCACACCCGGGATAAGCTTTAACGCCGAATACAACTGCCAACAGGTAGGATAATGAAGCTAGCGGAATTTAACTCAAACTCTAACGCTATCTACCCTCGACCTACACCCATAAATATCACCCTCAGACCTGCGAATTCTTCCATTCCCAACCAGAGTTCGACACTCACACACATATATATACATATACGTATATATGTATATGAAAAACGCAACACTTCGTTTTAGCCAAAACAGAGCCGTAAAAATACTCTAAAAACCTTCCCCTTCGTGATACGAATCCAACGGAAAAAGAATCGTTGAAAACGGTCGTGAAACGAGAGAGATCGCTCGCCGGAGTTGCAAGTTGTGGAAGCGGGTCTTTATAAAAAGCAGATATTTTGCCGTATATAGGGGTGGAGGAGCTTCGTCTCGCCGAAAGGATCATTTTGCAACTTGAATCGTCGAAATCCGTTATCTGTAAGTCAAGTTATAGCTCGCCGGAGTTTTCTAGTTTCCGGCGAAGTCGCCGGAATCGACCTGGAGAAGATGACCCAGTTGTCTGGGTCAGAACTCTTGGGCCGGGTTGGTTTAATGGGCCAGTTCGGCCCAGTTTTAATAAAAATTAAAAATAAAATAGTAAATCAAATAAATAAAATCCGGAAAAATATAAATTAAATACCTAGTATAAATATACATATTCGGACCAACCAGAATTGAAAAATAATATTTTTAGCTATATTTAATTAATTTAATTGTAATTGGGCCAATTTATACACATTTAGTAAATAATTAACTAAATAACGAAAATAATTACGAAATAAATATTGGAGTAAACTAGGATAAATATATGACTAACTAGGACCTTATGGACCATTTATAATTAATAAATATTAAGATTTAGTATATTTAATTGTAATTGAACCGGTTAATAGATATATGAAATTAAGGGAATAATTATGGAAATAATTATAAAATAGATATCTGGACAACCTAGGTCAAATATAGACCCAAAATATAGTTATAGACGGTTTTTAATTTATAATGTCGATTCTTAGTCTATTTAATTTAATTGGGCCATATAAAACTAGTTAAGTAATTAAATAAGGGAATATTAATATTAATGGTGAAATAAATAAATCACTGAGATTGAAAAATAATATTCTGGACTAAAAATGATGTTGGAATAAAATAAGGAAAATAAAATAAGGTTGGATTAGCTAACATAAATAATTGACTATATGTAGACTTAATAAATAACTTAGTTATGTAATTAGTGGACTAATTCAATTAATAATTTTTATGATTTATTATTAGATATTCGGACTTCATATAAATATTTAAAATATTTGAATTCATAAATTAATGGGTTAATATAAATAAAGTAATTAGATAATAATTTATGAGTAGAGTAAATTAATGGTGATTATTGAATAAAAATTGGATGTTGTGGTTAATTATATTCGGATATTTTAATTAATATTAGAATTCAAATATTGTAATTAATGGCTGAATTAATAAGGTAATTTGATTAATAAAAAGTTATTAATCAAATAAATTCGAATAACTAATAAATTAAGTTAATAAATAAGGAAATAAAAGGGGAAAAATTGAATAAAATAATTTATAAATAGAATAAGTGACTAATTATATCATCTAAATTAAAAAGGTGCTCATTTAGAGACTGGAATTGAAGAAGAGAAGTAGGAGCATTTGGATTTAAGGTAAGTTTCACGTCAACCGAAATTAGTTCTTTTTCTTCGTGATTTCTTTTAAATATATTGGGTGCATATTTGAGAATTGAATTTATGTGTGCTGAATTTGAGTGAATATTATTATACGAAAGGGTTGTATTTGAGATATTAGTTGATATATTGTTTTGTTGATGAGTTATTATATATAATTTTGGGAGATTTTATAATAGTACGTAATTTATTATCTTTGTGGGAGTTTGACAAAAAGGGGATTTTTGAAGTATAAACTTCGATTGATTTTGAGAAAAATAAATATTTTCATAAAAGGTGAGCATCACGGGAGAAATTCGTGGTGTTGGTTTTCCACATCCCTTAAAATGTGGAGAGTGGTTAGGTCTACTACTACTCAATTTTTTGTTGGTTTTGGTTTGAGGTGAATTGACAGTCGGTAGAAAACATCCCGGCTTT
Source organism: Cuscuta europaea (assembly GCA_945859875.1). NCBI lineage: Eukaryota > Viridiplantae > Streptophyta > Magnoliopsida > Solanales > Convolvulaceae > Cuscuta > Cuscuta europaea. The sequence continues at coordinate 2,114,885 of CAMAPE010000014.1, forward strand.
TGAGTAGTAGGGGTAGTAGTAGATCCTAATCATTCAGTTTTTTAGGTGGGGTAGTTGGTAGAAAACATCACGGCTACCCGGATCGACTTACTAACCCGGAGGGCTTGGAATACCTTTAGGGGGTGTGCACACTTAAAGTAGTTGTTTCCGTTTCCAAGGAGCAGTTGTGGTACCGTCGATAGTTCCGGGGTGGCCGTACATAACAACGGACCACCGGGCTCAACCAGAGTGTTGAGCACCGCCCTTCTAAATTACTAGGAAGTTAGATACAAAGTGATTTTGGGGGAAATTCAAAAGAGGGGAATTTTGGTGTTTCATGTATTTTGGAATTATTATGGTTTACGAGTTAATTATGTGATTGGGAGTTTATATAGAAATCGTTTACTTATGATTTATGGTTTATAAAGTGTTGAAAAATATTTTATGAGGTTGTACGAATTTTATATATATTATTTATTATTATTTTAAACGGTTAGGTGGAACTTACTTAGTATTATTGCTAATATTTGTTTCTTTTATTTTTGTTTCTGTACTTGATTTTGTACAGGTGTTAAGTTGGTCCCGTTGAAGTGGATTTCGAGAGAGCTTACGCTAGAACACAAAATTAGTAAATAATTGTAATTACATTTTCAGCATCTTAAATTGGTGAACATTTATTTTAGAAGTTTAATCTATTTTGAGTTTAAATTGATTTAGCCTGTGCACTCGGTTAGGTTAGAACCGAGTGTGGCGGTAACACCCTATTTCCCCTTTGAATTTTCCGCTGCACATTTTGTGATGTTTTCAAATAAAGCTAATAATACTTTCCAATAAAGATAATAAATAATGTTTTATTTAAAGGTATTTTTGGGTGGGAAATTTGGGGGTGTTACATAGAGAGTCTATCAGCTTTACAACAAAGCTCTCACAACACACTAACCAACCCGAGGATGCTACACTTAGTCAATCCTCAAAGTCCCAATTACAATATGAAGAAGGGAAAAAGAAACTCTGTCTGGAACTCCGTGAGCAGGTTCAGGTGCCTTGGACTTAGTAAATATTCTCTAAGTTTAGATCTAGTAGTTACTCCCTGATTTAGATCTGTTAAGAGGTTATCCAGGGGATGTGATCGATGATGCTTCCACCCTCTTGGAGCATTTGGTTGATCCACCAATTCGTGTAGAGTATCTGAAACTGGTTCTACAGACTGACTGTGTCACGCCCCGGACCTACCCGGACACGTCAACAACCCGCCGTACAGTACGAATAGTCAACCGCAGTCCGACTCATCCATACTATACAAGGCGTCTTGAATACCATTAACACATAGTACATCCATAAACAAACATAATGTAAAACATTTATTAAAGCAGCGGAAACAGTTAATACAAGTGTTCAAGCCACACTTGGCATAATTAGGCATGCAAGCCCCCAAAGTAATTATTCAGAAAATATTATCCATGAGCATTATTTTAAATTGTTTTCAAAACAGAAATGGAAGAAACACGAACCACGTCTTCTCCCTTCGATCTTCCCGAAGCAACGGGTAGGTGACAGCAACCTTCAAGTTCTACCGGAAACTGTGAGGTGGCCTCCCCCGTGAAGGGGAGGTCAGTACTTGGAAACATTTGACAAGTACAATAACAACTATACTAAGTATAATCAATGTTTAAATTTCTAAGACCCTCAATTCAGGGTGATATTACATTACAGGCCATAACCCTCGGTTACCCATTTTTGCTATTTAAATCATACTTACTTTATATGAAGTCAAGTAGTCGGCCCGTGGGCCCATATTCATTTAGAATTCATCATTTCCATTCCCCCGTGACCGCAAGTCACGATAACCCCGTGGGGTCCCATCGAGCCCCAATTGTATAGCAAGGGCTCGGCCCAACTACATTTCTATACAATCTTCTAACTCAATATAACACATCAAAATTGTATGGCAAGGGCTCGGCCCAACTACGTTTCCATACCAACCATAACTTCGTGGCAAAGGCTCGGCCCAACTACGTTTCCACGAAGATCACAAATACATGGCAAGGGCTCGGCCCAACTACGTTTCCATGCTAATCATATTACATGGCAAGGGCTCGGCCCAACTACATTTCCATGTCATCCTAGAGTCCAACTCTAATTATTTTCATAATCCAATTCTCAAGCAAATCCTATGCCTAGAATCAATTCCCTTGGGTAACCTTTAGGCCCACCCCTAACACACCTTAGTGTTCATACAATTCAACCTTAAAGTATCTCTTGGGACTACTTAAGGCATATCTATTCACAATCCTACCTCTTAGGATTTATTTCATAATTTATTTATATTAATCCCCCGACTAGTATTTTGATACTAATTGGATAATCTTAGAACATGCCAAGTTCCTATTTTCCAATTGGCATTTCATTTCAATTGATTTTCCAACCCAAGTATAGTTTGATCCCAATATCAAAAATATCACTTTAATCCATTCATGAATTTCATACATGAAGTAAAGTATATTTTATCACAATGTCATCATAGTAATTCCATTCACATGCCGTTCCATTCATTTCACATAATCATACACAATTGTTCTAGATTTGTATATCATGCTTCACTTATTCGTATCAATATTATTTTTCATTTAGGCATTATTAATCATTAATAATCCATGAAAATCCCATTTAATTACCTTAGACAATCTTACGAAATTAACTCACTAATTATAAGCAATATAGTCAGCCATCCTCACCTCGTGATGTGCTACAATAGTTGCCCTTGTTAAGCCCCTCGATCAATCCCCGTTCTAGGCCGATTGAAAGTGAAAATCTGGACTGCTGGGCCAAAGCCGGGCAGCTTTCACAAAAGCCGGGCGGCTTTCGTGTTCTGCAGATACGAGCAACTCCCTTAAAGTGGTGGTTTCCGGCGATTTCGACTCCTATCGATTCACCAACTCCTCTAAGTTAAATATCACCACTTTATATCAATATTCTACACTTTTAAACGTGTAGAACTTCATATTTAATCCACCATATGATTTCTTAAAAATCATACTATCAAAAACTAGTTAAAAGAACTATTTGAGTTCTTACCTTAATTTCTAGCCTTTTTGAGTTGGATTTCCTTTACTCCTTGCTTCCTTCAAGCTATGAGATTTGTGAGGGTCTTCTCATGAGATCCTCTCCTTGCCTTGGTCGTATGATTGAGGATGAGAAATGATAGGGGACAACTCTCCTCAATCAAATGGGAAGTCAATGTGTAGGACATGGGGTTTGGTCTCAATCCATCCCCTCTTCCTATAGTTCGACCCCAGCTCATTTTCCTTGTCTCTTCCAGATCCCATTCAGTCAAATGGAGCACACAAAAAACGTGGGGTGGCCCCCACTTAGGTGGGAGGTCATCCCGTTATGTCCCGGTGTGTACAATCGGCCCCGAAAGTTGTATTTCTCGGTCCGTTTTAATTATATTTTATTTTATGAGGCCAAATAAAATATGTCACTCGTTCCTAATAATATGGGCCTTTAGAATAGATGTACATTCCCCAACATTAATTTAGGAGTCTCCGACACTCATTTCGGGCTGTTATCCGCTAAATTACCAATACCGGTAATTGGGCCTCGTTTGACCACCGGTCAACTCCGCGCCTTTCCTATGGCCCAAATAAAATATCCACAACCATATAAATGTCATCTAGACCAAGATGAATATAATATGTGGTTCAAGAATTATCGGGCGGCCCCCGCTCCCGTTGTGGGCCCCACATGCAATTTACTATTCACGTAAAAGAAATAATAAAATTTAACAATTACGTAAATTCATAAATCATCTTTCAAGGTTTACTACATCATTTACTAAAAGTAAACATGCTTGGGGACGGTGTCACAGACTGGCTGAAGTCTGTCCAGTTTCTTCTTTAGTTCTAGACTCATTATATTCATTGGTCAGTGATGGTTCTCCAGTTTGGTTGGTGTCATGGTTAGTTCCACTTTCCCTTTGAGGTTGTATCTCCTTACGTGTCATTCATATTTCTTCATCATCGATTTGGGTTGGTCTTAAGGCAAGTGCTTCATCAAAGATTACATGGATACTTTCTTCCACACATTGTGTGCGTTTGTTTAGAACTTTGTAAGCTTTGCTATGAGTTGAGTATCCGAGGAAGACTGCTTCATCACTTCTTGCATCGAACTTGCCGATGTTGTCTTTCCCATTGTTATGAACAAAACATTTGCATCCAAATGTTCTTAGATGACTAATGTTGGGCTTTCTCCCTTTTAGTAGTTCGTAGGGTGTCTTCCCTAGGAGTGGACGGATCATAGCACAGTTAATTATATAGCATGCCGTGTTTAGTGCTTCTGCCCAAAAGTTTATCGCTAGACCACTGGAAATCAGCATTGTTCTAGTCATGTCCTCCAGTGTTCTATTCTTCCGTTCTACTACCCCATTTTGTTGAGGAGTTCTAGGGGCAGAGAAGTTGTGGTCTATGCCTCGTTCCTTGTAGAATGCATCAAAGAGTGAGTTCTCAAACTCAGTTCCATGATCCAATCGGATGTTGATCAATTGTAGCCCTGTTTGATGTTCAACTTTCCTTACAAAAACAACAAACTCATTAAAAGTATCTTTCTTGCTTGCAAGAAAGATAGTCCAAGTATATCTTGAAAAGTCATCAACAATAACTAAAACATATTCTTTATTTCCTCGGCTACGGACTCACATTGGACCACACAAATCCATGTGAATTAGTTCTATGGGCTTGCTTGTGCCCACCAAATTCTTTGTTTTAAAAGATGATCGCGATTGTTTTCCGGTGGCACAAGCGGAGCAAATATGATCAAGTGAATATTTTATATTAGGTAGCCCAATTACCAAATCATTATTTTTGAGTTTATTTATTAATGAAAAACTAGCGTGTCCAAGTCTTTTATGCCATAACAGGGGATCATTGTAAATAACGCCCATGCAAGTTAGACTTATATTTGGCAATAAATCAAGATCAACCTTATAAGTATTTTCTAGTCTCTTGCCTTCTAGTATAACTTGCCGTGATTCGTTATTAACAATGCGACATACATTATGATAAAAAACTACACTGTTACCTTAGTCACAAAATTGAGAAATACTTAGCAAATTAAACTTTAAACCCTTGACTAGAAAGACATTGTCAATTGCATGGTTAGGTGACTTTCCAACTTTTCCCACGGCAATTATTTCTCCTTTACCGTTGTCTCCAAATGTCACCCTTCCACCGCTAAATGGCCGCAGTGAGAGGAATAATGATTTATCTCCCGTCATGTGTTTAGAAAAACCACTGTCAAGGAACCAGTGATTGTTCCCCCTCACTCGGCGCTGTTCCATAATTAAGGGTTAGTGCGTGGAACCCAGACCTGCTTGGGTTCCATTTTGTATTTGTTTGAGAAATATTTACTATAGTTAAAGCTTCTTTCTAAGGCCTGTTGCCGAGAGTGACATTGATACCTAAGATGACCGACTTTGCCACAATGCCCGCAAATTCGGCTATCATATGTATCAACGTATTTGGTTTTCCAATTTCCATAAAAATCTTTGTCCCTTTTATAAAACTCTCGGTTAGGTGTTTGTCCATAACCCGTTTTGTGTCTTTGAACCAATTTATCGAACCAGGTTGGTCCAGTTCTAGATTGCCTTTGATACGGCCTAGAACTGGTTTGTCCTCTAGTTCTATTACCATAAAAGGATTGGTTCTGAAAAGTCGGATTTTGATTCATTTGGGTTACTCTAGGAACATATCCGAGACCAGCAATCTCGTTTTCCTTCCTTTTGTACCGAGAGGGTCCAGTTCCAGATTAATTTCTGGACCTGGTTCTATCTTTGGTACTATACGGCTGATATTCCGGTTTATTCTTGAAATCATGTCTCTCGTTCTCAAGGCGATTAGGATGATTAATGAGCAAGGCAATGTCCGAAATTTTTTTTAGTAGTTTTTCTTCATCATTAACTAGTTTATTCACGCTATCGAGCTTGAGTGAGTAAATGAGATTATCTTGTTCTAAAACCACTTCACTGTACTTGAGCCTTTCATCTATTAACTCTCCCACTTTTGTTTCCAGCCTTATCTTGGCTCTAGTGGCTTCCTCGAGTTTAGACTCAAGTTCGATGATTTGTGATTTAAGATGGTCGTGTTCAGAAAGACTTTGATTAAGCTCGATAGTTATTCTCTTAAAAAATTTCCGAACCTTGCCTTTAGAAAGGGAATCAAATTTAGATAGAAAGCTTTCTAAGTTTACCTCGAAATTCTCTTGGTCGGAATTAGCCATGAGGCATAACCTTGCATGATTGGAACTCTTTTCACCTTCTTCCTCATCATCATCGGATGAGTCTCCCCAAGCTACCATCATTGTCTTCTTGAGGTCTCTGTTGAACCCTTTGTCTTCATTGGACCTCCGGTGGGAACTGATCTTGTTCTTGTGGTAGGTTCTGTCACTTTTCTTTTGGGGACAATCTTTTGCCCTGTGCTCAAAGGAACCACAAATGAAACAACCTTGGTTATTAATGGATTGAAAATTCTTTTTACCTTGCTTATTCCGGTTGCCTTTGAATTTCCGGTATATCTTTCCGAATTGCTTGGCAAACATGCTCATTTCGTCTTCCGATTCACTTTCGGATTCTTCTTCTTCTTCTCGAGCTTTGAGAGTTATTCCTCTCTCCTTCCTCACATTTTCGGCATCTTGTTCTTCTTGTAAGCCTAACTCATATGTCATGAGTGAACCGGTCAAGTCTTCTAGCGTCATGGTAGAGAGATCTTTAGCTTCTTCTATAGCCGTAGTTTTGGGCTTCCATGCGGAGGGCAAGCTTCTTATAACTTTTCTCACTTGATCTTCCACAGTAATATCCATTCCAAGTGCTGAAAGCTCATTTATAATATTAGTAAAGCGTGTAATCATATCCCTAATTGACTCTTTAGGTTTCATCACGAACAATTCGTAATTACGCATAAATGTGTCAATTTTGGATCTTTTTACACGCGAGGTACCCTCATGTGTAACCTCGAGTAAATCCCACATTTGTTTTGCGGATTTGCATCCAAGAACCCGGTTGTGCTCAGCCGGACCAAGTCCACAAATCAAATATTTCAATGCTTGGGCATTATGCTCGAGCTTACGATAATCATCAGTAGTAAATTCAGATTTAGGTTTAGGGACAATCTTACCTTCGGCATCCACCTTAGTGATGATGTTATCACCTGCCTCAATTACGTTCCATACCTGGTAGTTCTCAGCCTTGATGAGGTTCTCCATTCAACTCTTCCAGAATTGGTAAAATTTGCCGTTGAACAACGGTGGTCATTGAGTTGAGTAACCTTCTTCCAATCTTTCAACCGTATTCATATTGCCGGTTCTCTTCCCAAGGTTTTACCCTTTCTGTGGTGAAGACCGACTCTGATACCAATTGATGAAATGGTTAGCAACACAAGAGGGGGGGGGGGGGGGGGGTGAATTGTGTGTGTGTGGAACCGTGGCAGATTTTCGCACAATTCTAGTGTGGGGTTCAGGGAAATGCGAAATAGTAAAGGGCACAAGGATTTAACGAGGAAAAATCCCTTGGCTCAAAGGGATTAAAAAACCTCGACCTCCCTCGGAGGAATTTGAACAACTCCACTAAAAAGCCTTTGAATGATTACAAGGGAAACTCTCCTAGTCTACCCTTGAGTCACCCCAACTCTATCCTCTCTAGGAAGAGTTATGCTTCTCTACCTTGCGGGTAGAGAGCCTCTCAGGTTTACAACAAAGCTCTCACAACACACTAACCAACCCGAGGATGCTACACTTAGCCAATCCTCAAAATCCCAATTACAATATGAAGAAGGGAAAAATAAACTGTCTGGAACTCTGTGAGCAGGTTCAAGTGCCTTGGACTTAGTAAATATTCTCGTGTATATTTCTCAATAGAAGCTCGGTCAAGCACACAACTTTTGTTTGGTCTTCAGTCCAATATATATAGCATCCGTAGCCTCTCCTTTCCTTGGTTGAATATTTGGACTTTCCTTGATATTTTGAATTACCTTCCTTGAATAATATGTCTCATACTTTGAGCTAACGGCATATGTCAATTATATTGATAGACACAAGATATTCTAGAATATGTCAATTGAAAGAATATGTAATGCATGCAACGGTCTCAAGGTAATATAGCAAGGAAAGAATATATCTACCTATTATAGCAAGAAGCAACGGTTCACAATAGGTAAGCAATATTCTATTCAAAAGTATTTAAAATATTTAATCATGGATGTAGATAAATTCGTATAGTAGGAGATGCAATCAAATCATATGCTACCAAAAATATTCCTTTTGATGTATTTTGAAAGAGGACCATCAATATAAACATAACAAGATTACTTTCTATAGTAAGAGAAACGGAACATGGTAGCAAATACTATTTAGCTTATTTGAATTTATTCGAATAATGTAAGGAAGCTTTCCATAGTACATTACTCAAATCATGCAACGACCTTAATTTAGCAAGCCACTATTACTTTTTATAAAGTATGAAGCACAATTAAGGTTAACTTACTTAAGTGGTGTCCAATCATTTATAAAAAGATATTTGAATTGTGCCTCTTTCATGATTACCTTTTATAAAGTATAAAGGCATAATCATTTATGAAAAGATGTTTAAATTGTGCCACTTTCATGCATAACATATCTAGGTACGTAGATATGGCATTATCATGCAATAACATATGAATTCATTTATTCGTTATGTACATTAATCATTCACACAAAACAGAACTAAGTATAGTTTTAATTTTCGTTCCTGATAGAACGGAGAGAAGTTCTATCCGCTGGTCTACCTGCAGGGTTAGTCAACGATAGTTCCTTCTTTTGTTCCTGTATGGTTAGTCATCAACAAAACTAAATATTCAACAACGAGTTGCTCTAAAGTTCTTAGACCTCTTATTAGAGACCTTGATGGTCGGAAGTGAGTGCTCTGCTCGTGACCCTTGAAATGAATGATTTTTTTGCTCGCTAACTATGTTGTTTTCTTTTATGTACTAAAAAATTTCAGTTTGATATGCATTTATGTTTTAAACTCAACTTTTGAGGTTTGGAATTATGGTAAACATATTTGTATTTCTTGTAATTTCAAATGTTGAATGCCTTTTGGGCAAAAATTTAACAATGATTTGTAAGAATTTTTTTAAAAACTAGGAATGGTTAAATGACAAGAATCGAACTGTTAAGAATGGTGTGGTTCCATATCGATTCTATACAAAACTTATAAGAACCGAGCCATTATTAAGATTTTGTGATGAACCCAAATGCAAGTCATTTATTCATTCACATATAGTGTGTGTGTGTGTGTGTGTGTGTGTATAAGGGGAGGGGAGCTAGGGTACAACATGACATGGGCCAAGACATATGGGCATGTGCTAGGAACTATGGACATCCATATTTATATAGCACTCTCCCTTGGATGTACATTGCTAAATAGAAGTATTACAAGAAAATATAATACAAAACATTATTCTCTTCATACGTGTTGGTGATGATGTCTCGTTAAAAAAACTTTCCCGAGGAAATCTTAGTGGGGCAAAACATTGATCAAGGGAAAAAAAGTGCAGCGCGTATATACTCCCCTGTTGACTACATCGCTTCAAAACTTCTTGTTGTATCCAATATAATCTGACAACTAGTTGGAAAAATAGTACTCCTTGTAGCAAAAATAGTACTATATGTATGTCTCATTAAAAACCTTGTTGGAAAAACCCTTTGGGAAAACCAATTAAGGAAAAGAGTACTTTATATATGTAAAACGATGTGTTGTATTGACTGTCTCATTAAAAACCTTTAACTAAGCAAACCATGTGGGAAAAACTTAATAAAGGAAAAGAGTACAGTCATTGGACTTCGAGGCCTAATTTTCTGGATTGCATTTAAATTTATTCTTCCAAAGAAAATAATACTCCAAATCTTATGTATCATAATTCATAATATGTTGTTTGAGAATCACAAACTGCCTCGTTAAAACCTTTGACCAAGAAAAACTCTATGGGACAAAACTTGGTTAAGGAAAAAGAGTACGGTTGCATTTGATCTTCCGGACCAATCAATTATTCGACCTCACAAGTACCAATTAAGAACTTCAGGGTACTATTTTTTGAACTAATATTTAAAACACACTTCTTGAGGATAATAGTCTTCCGAATGTTATGTATCTTTCTCATTCTTTAAAAATCACAAAATACCTTAAAACCTTTGGCCAAGAAAACCCTTTGGAAAAAAACTTGGCTAGGAAAAAGGAATAACACATGGTCTTCTGGACCAATTATATGTTTCACCTCAATCGACTTCATATAATTTGAGCTGATGAAAATTTTTAGTATACAAAACCTCCATCATTATTTATACACATTTGACGGGCATCAGTAACCGAACTCTTCAAGAGTTTCTAAGCAGAAGCAATTGTCTAAACTCATGATTTTGTAATGTGTATTCTAAGACCATTTATAATACCACTCCAGCAACTCAAAACACGCCCTCAATTGGGTCCTCCTGAATCATACGTAGTATAATTTATCACAATGCGTTGTAATAGAATCATATTGAAGAACTGATTTTGTAGTAATAATGCTGAAAGTTTTTTATCATCCTTTGGAGCTTTTAGATGAACGATGCTTTGCACCTTAATTTAAACAGCGGAAAAATCGAGCAAATAAGGGGAAACTACCCCGGTTTTATAAAAAGATCTGGAGCTGTGTCTAAATAACTTTGACAAGGAAGGGAGAAATTGTAACAATTTTAGAGGTAAGAAGGGTTTGATCAGTAATAAGACAAGCACTTTTATTTGTCTAATACCTTCAAATATTTTTCTACGCTCTTCTAAACCTAGAACTTTAAAAAGAAATTGTCCCATATAGGACTAAAAAACTTTTAAAATTCATAATTAGAACTAAGTATGTTTATTTCCCTAAGTAGGACTTTATTAATCCTATACTAAAACATACGTATTTTACCCGTACAGAATTGCCCCTGCGTTGAAAATACCGGACTCATTGTGCGTAACCATTTTTCCCCATTTTTTTGCTTCCTGATTTTCAGACATTCAGTTACGATGTTTTCCCCTTGTTTTACGCTCCCCTGTATTATCTCCTTCCGTTTTCACCGTGTGTTTCTGTATCAACGAATCGCTTATGCCATATCTCATCTTTGCTCTGTCTATCATAAGCTACGACCAAACGCATATGTTGAGGTGAAGTGTTGCAATTGTTCTGGTAATTATCAACTGCTAATATTATCAGTTTCTTCATTATTCATCTTTCGTATTATCGGATGTTGTAGAAGAAGGTAGCGACAATTGTCATGTATTTTAATGTATTTGTTGTTAATGACAAGTGGATGGTAACATAAGAGTATAAATATGGTGAACAATGGCAAAAACATAATGTACAACTATGTTATGCTTTGAATGTTACGCCAACAAATTTTTTGTCACCGGTTTTCAGTACTAGTTTTTGTGCTATTGTGTCAACTCTTGCCACAATTAGGTTTTGTCATTCTGAGGCAGAGGATTCGTTTGTTTCATTGCATGGAAAGAAGGATGGATTGCTTCTCCATCACACACTCACCTTCTTATAAGGCGGAGAGGAAATACATAAACAAATAAAATAAAAAAATAATAAGAAGATGAAAAAAGGAAACAAAGTGTCATAAAAACAAACGGAGAAAATTTCTAATGAGAAAAGGTGAAAATTGATACTCCCTACGCACTCCTAACTTTGTCCCGTTTTACCTTTTTCGTCCGTCTCATTAAGTTTGTCCCATACTATATTTGATAATATTTGGGTGGTTACAATCCATTCTTACTTTATTCAAACTTTATCAATTTAATATCAACCACATAATTCTATTTTTTCTTAAAAATCATACCACACCCTTTGTTCCAAACTTAGGGGGATAGAGGTAGTATATTGCACTGTCTTAAGAATCGGTGAAAAGGATTGTTGATGCGATATTTTAATTGAAAATGTAAAAAACATGATATAAGAATGATAGAAGAAGTGCTAATACTTTCTTTTCCCAAGTGTCATTCGGCTACGTGAGTCCTGCGAGTTTCATAAACTTTGGAGCAGCGCCGCCTCCTAGGGTTTTCCTAAGGGCGTTTGTCCGGCTACGATTGTTCAGTCGTGGTGCGAGTTTGGATTTTGCGTCTGTTAGTTGCTGATATAGGCATAACATATCGATTCTGTGTTTTCTTTTTTGGGATTGGGGTCATCGACCTAATCATTTTGGGATCTGTCTTGGTTGATTCGAGCAAAGCATTTGTTGGTGGGTTTAATTGTGCCCGAGGTGCTGGGTCTCGACAATGAGCAGGTTCGGAGGTTCTGACAGAGGGTTAGAGCAACAGTTTTGCATGGATAGCTTCGTGGACAAATACAAGAAGATGGCGAGTGGGGCAAAGGAAGAAGATCTGGATCCAGATGGGGCTGATGTTGAGATTGTGGCGGATAAATGGCGGCCCCCGCCCTCCTGAGCCGCCGCCATGGAGTGCAAGTAAATCTAGGATTTGGAAAAAGACTTATCTTATTTGTTTTGTTTATTTTTCCAGCGGTTTTTATGTCTGCTTTGTTATTTTCTTTTTCTTTATTATTCCAGTTTGTAAGACATTGATTTTGGATATGGGGGATGAGAGGAATATGGTGACCGTTTTTGGCTCATTTGTGCCCATTAATGGATCAACGAGTTATATTGCTTCTGATAAGGTGATTAACTATGAGTCTGGTTCGCGGGACGACGGTTGTCAGGATTCTACTTTTCAGATTACCCATCGTCTAAATGTTGAGATTTCAATTTAAGCCAAATTCTTCCAAAAAAAGAATGATAGAAGAAGTAATTAATGGGTTATAAGGCACTAAAGAAGATGTGATGCAAATGTGAGGTTGCTTTGAGATTACGGGACTATTCTGAGAAGACCGATTAAATGTGAGATCATTGTTATCAATTTTTTTTAAATAGTAAAACTTACTACTTCCGTCTCCCTAAGATCGAGACATGAGAATGTGAGAGAATTATAAAGAAAAGTGAGTTTGTGATTGATATTAAATTGATAAAGTATAAATTAAGAATTATTTAGAATCACACAAATTGATAAAGTACAAATTAATACTACTTCCGTCCCGCAAAGAAGTTCTTACTTTCCTTTTATGAATGTCCCAAAAAGAAGTTATCATTTCTATAAAAGGAAAACACTTTTAATTAAAAAGTCACAGTTACCCTTACTTTTTACCCATTTTTCCCTTGATTTGACATAAAATAAGTGTATATTTGGAAAATCAAAACAAAACTCTAACTTACATAAACATACGTGTAGATCGAAATAGGAACTTGTTTGCGGGAGGAAGGAAGTATGATACAATCTTAAAGAAACCAACCAAAATGGAAACCTACAACAATCATAGCATTACGAAACCTAGAAAACCTAGAGCCTAAAGGTCGGGAATTTCCATATGAAGCAAGAACTACTAGTACTCCGTAATTCCCCATCTAATAAACTGCCCTCAGGCGCATAGCTTAGCAAGGCCGTAAAACAGGTTGCTATAATCCCCCCTCAGTGAACCCTGCGGCGACATTTGAGCATGACAACTGCGTCTCGGCTTCTCCCAGAAAGCGTTCGACGAGGACGCTGCCGATAGACATCCTCCGCTCTATACTTTTACGATTGCCGGTAAAATCTCTCCTCCGCCTCCAAAGCGTTTGTAAAGAGTGGCATTCGTTAATACAAGATACGGATTTCAACCATTCGTATTCTCACAAAGAACGACTGATATTGGTATCTGATAGGCCGGGGAAGTATTGCAACGTGAAGAGCCTTAGGGTTTGTTCCGTTAGCCACAACCTTCGGCTTGAAAAGCTATTCGATTTCACAGAGCATTTATCCTTTGTCAAAGGAACATCCTTCCAAAGGCGTCGTGTTTTGGGTTCTTGCAATGGATTTGTGCTTCTGTCGGTGGATACCCATTATTTTTCTGTGGAATCCATCCACCCGACATTGTACGAAAGTGCTTGAGCATAAATGCTTCACATATAATTTCACAAGATTTGAATGGGGATTTTGTTATGACTCTTCGAGAGGAGATTATAAAGCCGTCCTATTACTTCCCGACTTTGTTATTGTTGCCAGCCTCAGACAGAAAGAGTGGAGACGAGTGTCCCTCCCTCCTGACCTGTTTCATACATGGGCATCCTTTCACTTTCATAAGGAAAATGCTATGTGTACACAACATTGTACACATCACCCTACACATAATAGAACACCCTACACATAATAGAAAGGCCACCCCCTCCCTATTCTAACCCATATAATCCCCCACCCCCTAATTTGAATTGAGCCTCGTGCGGCTAAAAAAAAACCACCCCACTTCGTTTTCTCATTTCCGCATCCCACATAAAAACACCCCAAGAAACCGATTCTCTCCATACTGTGATTTGACGGCTATCGTTTGCTTTTCCCTATGATTGTCATGATTACTGTCGTTTAGTCTTTTCATTACACACGTGTTTAGCTTAAATGGTTCTAGGGACATGTCGCTTCCTGATTGGTCCTCGATACGGCGGTTTTAAGGCTATAAATTAGCCCTTAACTTCTCAAATCCGGGTTTCGAATTTTCAATCTTATTCGTGCTTTTACCGGTTCTCCTTCCTTTGAATCTTTCTCTTCTTTACCTCGATCGTTATGAATTCTCAACGGTGTTCTGATTCGGAAATGGCTTCTCAAGGGGAGGACCGTGATGTGGAGATTATCACCGTCCCTTTTGATGAGGGTTCCGGCGAAGGCGGAGGTTAGGGCGGAGATGGATGATTCCTCCGGCAGCTCTTCTTCCTCCAGTGAAGATTCCGATGACACCAAGTCCGAAGATGAGCTAACTTCCATGGCGGCCGGACGTCCCAACGATTGCCCCCGTCATACACTTGACCTAAAATTGATTAGGGAGAGGCGGCAAAAACTGACCTCCCACAATAGGGCCGAAATTCCGGCCCTAATCCCAGACCTAGTGAATTTCCGATTGCGAGCTGGCCTTCACCCAGTGCGTCATACCCCTGGGATGGTTGTAGTCCATTTTGATTCAATTAGGGTCGGGCTTAGGTTTCCGTTACATTCTTTTTTCGTTTCATTTTTTAATTTCTATGAAATTGTACCGGCCCAAATCATGCTGAACTCCTATCGGGCAATGGCGGGCTTTATTTGCCGTTGTAAAGATGCCGGTGCCCGGCCGACCTTAGATTAAGGTAGCCCCTCAACAAACACATGGCTATTTGGCCACTAGTGCCCGAACGGGACATATCTTGTTCAAGGGCAATCCGACTTCAATCAAGGGGTGGAAAGATCGGTTCTTCTTTGTGTCTGTCCCAGATGGCCTGGTTCCCCGCAAATGGAATGCCTTCCCCCGCAAATCTCCTGATCTAGTCCTTACTGAGGAAATTTACAAGGATGTGCTTGCTGTGGAGAAAGACAAATGCGTGGATATCATGAGTTATCTGACTCCCGATCGGCTAATCGAAGCCGGGATAGGTACTGCCCGTTCTCTTGGGTTTACTTGTTTTGAGAAATCAAGTGCCATGGTCCGGGCGGTCCTTCCCGTGCGAGAAACTGTTGGTCCCGGTTATACTGGATACAGTCTAGAGGGGGGGGGGTGAATAGACTGTATTGGTTTTTAGCTTTTTAAACTAAGTACCAGATTTACAGAATAGCTTGTTCTGTTGAAAGAACAGACTGGCAGCGGATGGGGTTCTGGCAGGGAGTTCTGTTAGCCTCAGAGAAGCAAAGGCAGTAGGCCTTCTGTTAACTCGTAGAACAAGTTCTGCTGAACACAGATACCAAGTCCAAGGAGTTAGACAGTTCTATCTAAGTGCAAGTATTAAAAGCAGTAAGTAAACGACACCAGGGATTTTTATAGTGGTTCAAGGAACAACTCGTTCCTCTAATCCACTGTTCCACTAAGCTGTAAAAACTGCCGTTTACAAAGCCTTAGTCCTAGTACTTAAGAAGCACTCCACGTCTTCTTCAAGCCTAGATGTGTCCTGGGATGCACTGCCTGGCTTCCTTTAACACTGGTCCTTTCACTGAGTTTCCTTGAAGTATCACCACTTCACTACTCCAGTTACTTGGACGTCCTTCTTGTAGCAAGAAGAGTTTCTGTTGAAACTGGGGTTCCTCCAACTAGCTTCGTTACAAAGGATTTGTATGTGATGAGCTTGAAGAGTTGAAGAACACTTGGAACTTTGCTTGAGTTGGAAAGAGTATTTTTCCAACTTCTGCCTTCTCTTGTAGAAGATAATGAGTTTGAATCTCAAGGAGGCTTTTTGCTTTTTCAGAGTTTGAATATCTTGCTTGTAGCAATCGTTAGCAAAAGTTGCAAAGTTATCTTGGCAAAGTTATAGCAAAGTTATCCGGTTGTTCTTCGTAGTGTATCTTTTATACTGAGGTTGTCTTCCCGTTGGAGGAGTAGGAGGACAACTGCATTTAATGCGTGAGCAGTTGACTTGACCAGTAGGACCCGGTAAAGTTGGCGGGTTACTATTTTGGGATAAAGTAATCCTGACATTGCGGCCAATCATCTGCAGTTACTCCACGGAGCATGGGGAGCATTAAATGAGCATTTAATGCGAGCACTGTAGCTTTTCCGTTTCATACTCCTAGCCGTTGAAGGAATCTTTTAGTTGACTTCCCGGCTTTGTGGATTTCTTCCAAGTGTCAGACCTTCTGGTGTCTTTGGCAGAGAACTGATTCAGAGAAGATCTTGAGCACTTCTGATGATAGTAGCTTACAGAGAACCAAGAGGGTTTCTGTCAAGCTAAAGGGTAACAGAGACCCTGAGGTTTTCTGTTCCTAGACAGAGAGCCAAAATCTTCTGTCCGGAGGTCTTCTGGTAGTCGATTATGCTAAGAACTTTACAAGGGAAAATTCTAATACATAATTTCTAAAAGGGGGTACTTTAAAGTCCTAATAAATATAGCATCATCAAAATCTAAATACAATTATTCCTTACAATTTCCCCCTTTTTGATGATGCCAAAACCCTTTAACTATTTCCAGAGAAGTGCCTCCACCATAAAAATTTAAAGTTTAAAACTTTTCATTAAAATCTTGGTGGGCAACTTGGCATAGGAAAATAGTAAGAGTACGGTACATTCAGATAGCAGTTCAAAAAGAAACAAGTACAGAATGAAATAGTAAGCAACAAAGAGTAAAGAAGCAAAGAGACTTTAGAAGGAGCAGAGATAAGCTTTTATTAGATCAAGAGTATTAAGAGAAGTTTAAAAGGAATTACAGATTTTCCCTTTCAGCTTCAGCTCTGGTTCTGCGATCTTGTTCCTTCAGATTCTTCAGTTCAGCATTCACTTCTTCTCTTATGCCAGCCAGATTTCCTGGTGCTTGACATGAGGCCCAAATGGGAGAGAGCTTGCAATTCAGATAGTGAAGTACTCCTTCATGTACATCCTTGCCTGGGAGTACTCTCTTGTGGAACCAATATTCAGCCTCTTCCAAGGAAGCACCATGTCTGATCCTTATATGACCATCTCTGTCAAGATAGAGATTCTGTCTTTGAGTTGGGGTCATCTTCTGTTGTATTTCTTCAAACTGTGCTCTATCAATCTTTTGAGAGCCTCCAAGTCTCCACTCAGTTAAGCTCAAGGGTTTCTTCTTCTTGGTAGAACCTCTGCGAGGAGAAGAAGGTCTTGAAGTACCAGCTTCTCTCTTCTTCTGTTGGGAGGCCTAGAAGTAAGGGGTTGGATCAATATCAGATGGGGGTCCAGCAGTTGGCCTAGGGGGCAATTTCTTCTGTTGGGGGTCCTTTTCCTTTTCCCCTCTTTTGGCATCATCCAGGTCAGAGATCATCATGGCAATCTTCTGGAACTCTGTTGCCTGGGAGATGGCTATCTGCTCAAGAGTTTCTGGTAAGGTCTGCGTGACAGAGGTCAGACCTTCTATCAAGTTCTGTTGACGATCAAGAGCAGACTTGATGTCCTGAGAGCCAGCTTCAAGTAGTATCAGCTTCTGATACCTTTCTTGATCCTTCTTGATCAGGGTGGCCACTTGATCTTTGTGATCATTATTCAAGAGTTGTAACTGCATAAACTTCTCAGCAGATTGGTCTTCATACCATTGTACAATGTTAAGAGATTCTGTTATATCCTTGAGTTGTTTATTCCGCTTATTGAGGATCTGAGATTGCGAGTAGAGAACAGAGTGGACACCATCAACTTCTCTGGCAACAACATTAAGTTTTGCAGATGATGATTCCATGAAGGTGACCAGTGTCTGAGTCAGAGCTTCAACCTTCTCTGAGATGTGCTGAAGTCCAGCCTCAAGATTATAATGAACAAAGGTGATATGTTCATGGTGCTTAGTGTTGATCTCAGCCAATTGATCCATTCCATCAAGCATTTTACCACCAAAGTCCTCAGTTGCAGTGACAAATTGATTGAAGGAGATTTGGGGCTTAGCTTCTTTGGATTCTGTGTTCCCAGGCATACCTAGACCTCTTGATTTAGGCATAGGAGGCCTTCTGGGTTGTTCTTCATTCAGGGGAGGGGTCTTCCTCCTTTTGGAAGTTTCATCAGCAGCAATGGAGGATGTAAGAAATCCATCATTGTCACTGGAAGAAGAGGGCACCCTGAAGATAGGTTTCTTGATGGGGGGTAGAAGCCACAGAGTGTTGAGGGCAGATAGGAATGGCTGCATCTTGTGGTGCAGGCTTTGGAGAAGCAGTTCTAGATTTCTTGATGGAGGGGTTTTCTTGTAGATGTGAGGGAGCATGCTGTTGTTGTGGAGGAGAGGGTGGAGGTGATGGTGATCTGGATCTGATTGAGGGTTGGGATTTGCAGGGAGAAGGGTTTTTGGTTTTGGGTGAGGAGGTATTCTGTTGGGGTGAAGTTGTAGAGGAAATGATCTGTTGGTGTTGGTATGGGATAATTTGTCCTTGAGGGGATGGTGATTTGTTCTTTGGAGGAGAGAACGGTTTGCAGGGTGAAGGTGATGAAGATTTGGGGGTGGAGGGTTTCTGGTGTGTAGGGGTTTTCTGTGCAGAGACGGTTCTCTGTGGGGGTGAGGGGGATTTCTGTTGGGGTTGGGGAGAAGTGTTTTTAGGAGAGGGAGGGGGAGAAGGAATGATTGGGGGAATTACCTCTAGTATTGTTTCTGTGAACAGAGAGTCTCTCCATTCTTTGACAAGCCTTTCAATGACCAGGGGTAGATCATTGGCAGTAGAGGGTTCACCTTCTCCATGTGCACTGTGCCGAAACTTGATCATTGACTCCTTCCTCTTCTTCTTAACTAACCAAGCATCAAAGTCATGCATCTCATGCTCTTGAAGAGCCTTCACATGGTCTTCTGGTGAGTTTCTGACCAGAGGTGCTTTTCCTTGAAGTTTTTCCTTCTTCTTCTGTAGGACAGAAAGAAGAAAATCCTTGTTTAGGCATGACTCCACATCTTCTGAGTCAGCCCATCTGAGTACTTCTTCTTCTTCAGAGATGAAGTAGGACAAGTTCTTGAGGAGTTCAGTGAGAGGTCCCACTCTCCATTTTCTCCATGCCAGAACCCTGATGAATTTCCTATCAGGGCTTGAAGTGCTGCTTACTTCTTGGTGTTCTGGTGAAGAAACCACCATAGGTTGATCGTTTGCAGAGGCAGGAGGAGAAGAATGTGGTTCCCCCTGAGTAGTGGCATTCTGCACCACTTTTTCTTCTTCTGAGTCACTTGACTCAAAGATGATCCTCTTGCCGTGCCAAGCATTTCTGTTGGTTGGGGCAGAGGTGACAGAGTCCTCCAGCGTCTCCTGTGCTGCAGGTGTCAAAATTTTGGTCTTCTTTGCAATGGGGGAGGCAGAAGGGGTGCTTTCTGAAGAGATAGGTGAAGGTGTCTTTCTCTTAAGGACAGATTTCTTTGCCACCATCTTGTGGACTTTGACAGGTGTGGTCTTCTTCTTGGGAACCTTCTTGACCACCTTCTTCACCAAAGGCATTTCTTCTTCAGAATCAGAGGGGGTAGGAGGTTTCTGTTGCTTCTTTGAAACTTTCTTTGGTTGAACAACCTTCTGTTGTTGCCTTTCTCTGTTGAACTCAAGGGTTGTGAGTCTTTTCTGCTCTGCCTTGAAAGCAACCTTCCTGTCACTTGAAGTGTTGAGGAAGAGCAATTTGGTGTAGTCTGCCTCAATAGGGTTTCTCAGCCCTATCCTTGCCTTGAGCAAGGTTTCAGAGATTAGGAGACCATAACCCATGGGGGTTTTGAACAGACCGGTCTCCTTGTCTTTCTTCTTGATGAATTCAACAAGGGATTTGACAATTACCTGTCCCCAGTTGATGTTCATCCCATGATGAACTGCAAAGACAGCCTTTGCATTCAGTGCATTCATGTCATCTGTGGAGGTGCTCTTGCTCCAGACACACCTATGCAGGATGTTGACCAACTTCTCATAGTCGCTCAGAAGGAGGTTTTTCTTCATGTAAAGCTTTGGAACTCTACCCACTTCAGGTCGGCAGTAGAGTTGGACAAAGTTGTCCACAGTGACATTGACACTGTCCAGAGTTAGGAAACCTTCAATTTCTTCTTCTTGAGGGTCCTCTACTACGCCAAAGACGGCGTTGAGGTCTGCAGGGGTGAGGGTAATGTCTTCACCATTGACATTAGACCGGATGGTCTCCCCTTCGTATGTAGCGTTGAGATAGAACTCTGCTACGTCTCTTGTACTGTAGGATTCAAAGTGATAACCTACCACTTTGTTTAGTTGGGAGTCCTCCATTCCCTTGATGATTTTCATCATCGTTTCGTGGTTTGAAGCGAGTTCAGGGAGTGCGGAGAGGTCGCAGTTCATCCCTGTGTAGATGTTTGAAACAAGAGTGTTGATTTCCTCCTTGGTGAGGTCGTTGATGTTGATGAAGGCCATTTGATCAGAGAGTAATCAGAGAGCTTGAGAGCTATGGAGGTTTGAAAGTTTGAAAGTAATGAGAGCAGTAGCGGTTTAGGTTTGCGAAAGGGGAATTTATGGGTTTGGGTTAGTGGACGCTTGGAATTAATTTATGGTTCCAAGAAACCAATAAATGTAAAAAGGGGCGGAGTAAATAAACGGGGGCACAGTAAATATAATACGGCTTGATACCGTTTTAAGGGTAAAAGGGTAAAAGGCCTTTAATAATTTACTAGGACACCCGGTTTCAGAAAATTTTCAAGTCCACAACCTTCTGAGGGTTTTTCTGTAGAAGGGGGGTTTTCTGTTGCTGAGGTGTTCTGCCAGGGTAGGGATCAGAAGAGGTTGACAGAAGGGGTTCTGCTGCAGGTATTCTGTCAACAACAAATGAGCAACAGAGGGCCTTCCTTTTCATCTTTCCCTTGGAATCTCATCCATCATTCCCAATTCCTCTCTCAGTTTGTTGAACCTAGCCTCAGGAAGAGGCTTTGTCAGGATATCTGCAAGCTGGTCTTCTGTTGGCACATGTTCCATGCAGATGTGCTTCTTCTCAACATGATCTCTGATGAAGTGATGTCTGATCTCAACGTGCTTTGTCCTGGAATGAAGAACTGGATTCTGAGTGATAGCAATGGCACTGGTGTTGTCACACAACAGATTGATCTCCTTTGCTTGAATTCCATAGTCCTTCAGTTGTTGCTTCATCCAGAGTAGCTGAGCACAGCAACTCCCAGCGGCAATGTACTCTGCCTCAGCTGTACTTGTTGAGATGGAGTTCTGCTTCTTGCTAAACCAGGAAACAAGCCTTCCTCCTAGCAATTGGCAGTGACCAGAGGTGCTTTTTCTGTCTAGTCTGCAACCTGCAAAATCTGAGTCAGAATAACCAATTAGTTCAAAGTTACCTCCTTTTGGATACCATAGGCCTGCATTTGGATTTCCTTTGATGTATCTGATGATTCTCTTTGCAGCACTCAGATGGCTTTCCTTGGGCTTTGATTGGTATCTGGCACATATTCCAACAGAGAATGAGATGTCTGGTCTGCTTGCAGTTAGATACAACAGAGATCCTATGATTCCTCTATATGTTGTTGCATCTACATCCTTTCCTTCATCATCTGGACCAATTCCTTGTGAAGTGTTCATGGGAATCTTTACTGATGACTTGCCTTCCACTCCAAACTTCTTGATTAGATCTCTGGTGTACTTCCCTTGATTGATAAAGATCCCTTTTGGAACTTGTTTGACTTGAAGTCCTAGGAAGTAACTGAGTTCTCCCATCATACTCATTTCAAATTGACTCTGCATCACTTGAGAGAATTTCTTGCACAGTTCTGGATTAGTACTACCAAATATAATGTCATCAACATATATTTGTACTAACAGAATATGATTAGCAACAGAGATTTGAAATAGAGTTTTGTCAACCTTTCCTTTAGTAAACCCATGGTTCACCAGGAAAAGGGACAATGTGTCATACCAGGCTCTGGGAGCTTGCTTAAGACCATAGAGGGCCTTTTTAAGCTTGTAGACACAAGAAGATTGAGTAGGAATGACAAAACCTGGTGGTTGTTCCACATAAACTTCCTCTTCAAGATCTCCATTCAGAAATGCACTCTTGACATCCATCTGGTAGACCTTGATGTTGTTGTAGGCAGCATAGGCTAGAAAGATTCTGATGGCCTCAAGTCTGGCAACTGGTGCAAAGGTCTCATCAAATTTTATTCCTTCTTCTTGACAGTATCCTTTAGCTACTAGCCTTGCTTTATTCCTTACAATGTTGCCATCTTCATCTGCTTTGTTCTTGAATACCCATTTGGTTCCAATGACATTCTGGTGCTTTGGCCTAGGAACAAGTTCCCATACTTTGTTCCTTTCAAACTGAGTGAGCTCTTCTTGCATAGCATTGATCCAATCTGATTCTGCAAGAGCTTCTTCAACTGTCATAGGTTCCATCTGAGATATATAGCAGGCAAGCATTGCTTCTCTTCTTGATGTGGATCTGGTTTGAACTCCACTTCTGATTTGACCAATCACTTGGTTAGGAGGATGATCTCTTAACTATGTCAGGTCTGGTTCTGTCAGCTGCTGTCTTGGTCTCTCTGGTTCCTCATCTTCAGAGTTTTCATCTTCATTCAACAGAAGGGGGTTTGGTGCAGGTGTAGGAAATGCAGGGTTGTCTGCCACCTCTTCTGTTGGTTCTGGTGTTCTGTCTTCTATGCTGACTTCCTTGAGAATCTCTGTTACCTCTTTAACAGAGATGCTTTCATCAAACTTCACATGTATGGATTCTTCAACATGTAGGGTCCTTCTGTTGAGTACTCTATAGGCTTTACTAGTGTTTGAATAGCCTATAAAGACTCCTTCATCAGCCTTTTCTTGAAATACTTTCATATGCTCCTTTCCATTGTTGAGAATGTAGCACTTGCATCCAAATACATGAAAGTAGCTGATGTTAGGTTTTCTTCCCTTCCAGAGTTCATAAGGGGTCTTCTGGTGATTCTTGGTGATCATGCTTCTGTTCTGAGTATAGCATGCAATGTTGATTGCTTCAACCCAATATCTCATAGGCAATCCAGATTCTGCAATCAATGTTCTTGCAGCTTCTTTTAACGTTTTGTTCCTTCTTTCTGCTACGCCATTCTGTTGAGGGGTTCTGGCGGCAGAAAGTTGATGAAAAGTTCCATTCTGATCACAGAAGTCCTTTATGACTTGGTTGACAAATTCAGTTCCTCTGTCTGATCTGATTGTCTTCACTTTCAAGTTCTTCTCAGTCTGAAGTTGCTTTAACAGAGATGGCAACTTCTGAAGAGTTTCATTTTTCTTTGATAGAAAAACAGTCCATGTATATCTGGAGTAGTCATCAACCATGACTAGGGTGTATTTCTTGCCACCAACACTTGGAGTCTCAACATGTCCAAATAAATCCATGTGAATCAGATTTAGAGGGCTTGTAGAAAGATCTCCAGCAATGGGCTTGAATGAATTCTTCACTTGTTTGCCTTTCTGACATGCACTGCAGAGGGTCTCCTTCTTGTACACAATGTCTGGTAGCCCTTCTACAATGTGTTCTCTGGCCAGTTTGTTGATTGTTTTGAAATTCAAATGGTTGAGCTTTTTGTGCCAGTCCCAGCTCAGTTTTGAATCTCCTTTGGCTATCAGGCAAACTCCATCTTTTGCAGTGTTCCAATCAACTACATAGATGTTCTTCTTCCTTGATGCTGTAAGAACCACTTCCTTTGTTGTCTCATGCTTCACATAGCAGAAGTCCTTTGTGAATTCAACAGTGTAGCCTTTGTCACAGAATTGGCGAGCACTTAGCAAGTTGAACTTCAGTCCTTTGACATATGAGACATCGTCAATTATTATCTGGTTCTTGATCAGCTTTCCTCTTCCTTTTGTTTGACCTTCTTTGTCATTACCTCCAAAGGTAACTCTAGGTCCTTTGCATTTCTGGAACTCTGTTAGGCAACTTCTGTCACCTGTCATGTGCCTGGAGCATCCACTATCAATAAACCATTCTTGTTCAGAGATGGCTCCAGCACACAGTTCCTGCAAGATCAAAAGAAAGATTTAGCTACCCAAGCAATGCTGGGTCCTGGGGGGTCATGGAGTCTGGGTAGTTGGTACCATTTTGGTCTCATCAAGTGAAACCTTGGTGGGTGGTACCCATTGTCCACCTGGTAGTCATAGTAAACTGAAGTGTGATTCACTTTGGGCAGATGTTTGTAAGGGTCATGCTTCCTGTTTACATACTTTTGCATAGCTTTCTTTGTTGGAAAGAAGTCCCATATACTATCAAGAGCAGAGGAACGGTTAACCTTGGGCTTCTGAAGTTGACCAGCCAACCTCTTCTGCCTGAAGTTAACTCTCTCTTGATATTTGCCTTTCTGGTGATCATTTCTGGCACGATTGACATGAGGTTGTCTGTCAATGAATGGTCTTTTATTTTTGTTATCTTGAAAACCTTTTCTGTTGTTTGGTTTTCTGCCAGGTTCATTATTTTTCAAAAAGGGTTTCTGTTGAACCTTTATCTTACCCTTTTCTGGTCTGACTTCCTCATGAACAACCTTGGTGCCAGATACACCAGCTTGACAGATGGGGCTAGAAATCAGTGGCTCTATGACCTTATCTGCCTTAGCAACTCTGGTGCTAGGCATTACAGAAGGCTCACCTGATTCTGTTGAGCCATAACCAAGACCAAAACCAGTGCCAATCTGTTGATCAAGCACAATCTTTTCCATGGAAGACTGGGCCTTCTGGTAAGCTTTGTACTTAATCTCGAGAGGCTCTATTTCTCTTATTCTCTTGAGAAGAGAAACATTTTCAGTCTCCAGTTGATCTCTTTCCTCAATTAGAAGATTGATTTTGATCTCAGCCTCCTTCTTTAAGTCAAGAATTTCAGCTTTTAACTTACTGTTTTCTTCTGTTACAGAGGAATAAGTGGCTTGTATGGCCTTAAACTCTTCCCAAAATTCTGACATTGAATCAGAATCAAAAGCTAAGCCTACCGAAGAAAAACTAGATTCAGAAGTAGAGGTTACCTCATCATCAGAATGAGCCATGAGGCAAAGGTCTTCTGTCTCAGTATCAAGGCAACAGAAGGCCTCATCAGAATCTGAGTCAGAACTGGATTCTGTTTCTGACAGAGGGTCTTTCTCTTGCTGTTCTGTCACAAGTGCCTTTCTCCTTCTGGAGTTGTCCTCGTACTTCTTCTTTTCTCCATCCTGTCCTTGCTTCTTGGACACTCTAGGATGGGGACAGTCAGCCTTGAAGTGACCAGGTTGTCTGCAGTTGTAACAGAGAAGCTCTCCACTGCTTTCTGTTGATTTAACCTTCTGGTATGGCTTTCTGTTGAAAGATGGACTCCTTCCATCTTTGGGATTCTTCATAAACTTTTTGAATCTCCTGGCAAAGGCAGCCATATATTCATCAGATAAAAGTACTGAAGGGTCAAAATCATTTACCTTAGATGTGCTGGCGGTGAGGGCTGTAGTGGTCCTCTCTTCTGGTACATCTTCCTTCTCTTCAATCATTTCAAACTCATGAGCTTTGAGATCTGAAATGAGCTTATCAGTGGGATAAGTCTTTACATCCTTGCTGGCTTGGACAACAACTACCTTCATCTTCCATGCTGAGGGCAGTCCCCTCAACACCTTCAGGTTGATCTCCTTGGTGGTGAGTTCCTTGCCAAGCTCAGAGATCTCTCCAGTGAGAGTGAGGAGCCTGTCATACATCTTGGAGATGCTTTCACCAGGGAGAAGTTTGAAGTCATCAAACTTCTTGTTGGCTATAGTTAGTTTGTTGTCCTTCTCTTGCTCATCACCAGCTCCAATGAGCTCAAGAGTATCCCAGATTTCCTTAGCAGTCTTGCACTTCTTGATTCTGTTGAAGTACCTATCATCAATGGACTTGTAGAGGATGTCCTTGGCAATATTGTCTAGGTTGTACTTTCTCCTCTCTTCAGTGGTCCATTCTGACTTGGCTTTACTGATCATCTGGGGTCTGGTGTTGTCTACGGCATGCTCAGGATTGACCTTCTGGAAGCTTGTGAAGGGGCCAATATCTAGAACTTCCCACATCTCATCATGTAGGGCACAGAGATGTGCTTTTATCCGGATCCTCCAGTCATCAAACTTAAGATCTGAAAACATAAGATTCTTGGACAAGGAGTGATCCATTATAGAAATGAGGTTAAACAGAAAAACAAGTGGATCTTTGTTCAAAAAATAACCTAAGAGATTATTAGAACAAGGAGGCTCTGATACCACTTGTTGGTCCCGGTTATACTGGATACAGTCTAGAGGGGGGGGGGTGAATAGACTGTATTGGTTTTTAGCTTTTTAAACTAAGTACCAGATTTACAGAATAACCTGTTCTGTTGAAAGAACAGACTGGCAGCGGATGGGGTTCTGGCAGGGAGTTCTGTTAGCCTCAGAGAAGCAAAGGCAGTAGGCCTTCTGTTAACTCGTAGAACAAGTTCTGCTGAACACAGATACCAAGTCCAAGGAGTTAGACAGTTCTATCTAAGTGCAAGTATTAAAAGCAGTAAGTAAACGACACCAGGGATTTTTATAGTGGTTCAAGGAACAACTCGTTCCTCTAATCCACTGTTCCACTAAGCTGTAAAAACTGCCGTTTACAAAGCCTTAGTCCTAGTACTTAAGAAGCACTCCACGTCTTATTCAAGCCTAGATGTGTCCTGGGATGCACTGCCTGGCTTCCTTTAACACTGGTCCTTTCACTGAGTTTCCTTGAAGTATCACCACTTCACTACTCCAGTTACTTGGACGTCCTTCTTGTAGCAAGAAGAGTTTCTGTTGAAACTGGGGTTCCTCCAACTAGCTTCGTTACAAAGGATTTGTATGTGATGAGCTTGAAGAGTTGAAGAACACTTGGAACTTTGCTTGAGTTGGAAAGAGTATTTTTCCAACTTCTGCCTTCTCTTGTAGAAGATAATGAGTTTGAATCTCAAGGAGGCTTTTTGCTTTTTCAGAGTTTCAATATCTTGCTTGTAGCAATGGTTAGCAAAAGTTGCAAAGTTATCTTGGCAAAGTTATAGCAAAGTTATCCGGTTGTTCTTCGTAGTGTATCTTTTATACTGAGGTTGTCTTCCCGTTGGAGGAGTAGGAGGACAACTGCATTTAATGCGCGAGCAGTTGACTTGACCAGTAGGACCCGGTAAAGTTGGCGGGTTACTATTTTGGAATAAAGTAATCCTGACATTGCGGCCAATCATCTGCAATTACTCCACGGAGCATGGGGAGCATTAAATGAGCATTTAATGCGAGCACTGTAGCTTTTCCGTTTCATACTCCTAGCCGTTGAAGGAATCTTTTAGTTGACTTCCCGGCTTTGTGGATTTCTTCCAAGTGTCAGACCTTCTGGTGTCTTTGGCAGAGAACTGATTCAGAGAAGATCTTGAGCACTTCTGATGATAGTAGCTTACAGAGAACCAAGAGGGTTTCTGTCAAGCTAAAGGGTAACAGAGACCCTGAGGTTTTCTGTTCCTAGACAGAGAGCCAAAATCTTCTGTCCGGAGGTCTTCTGGTAGAGAGGCCTTCTGGTAGTCGATTATGCTAAGAACTTTACAAGGGAAAATTCTAATACATAATTTCTAAAAGGGGGTACTCTAATGTCCTAATAAATATAGCATCATCAAAATCTAAATACAATTATTCCTTACAGAAACGTTTTCTTCTTTCTTGTTTCCCACGTGCTAAGGTCCGCTCGGTACTAATATTTTCCTTTGCTATTTTTTAGTTCTCAACCCAGACGCATCTATGGACAATAGTAGAGTTCTTGCAGCTGGTGGGGTCGGCAAACGGAAAAAAGCCAGGAAGAACCCCCAACCTACTCCCTCCACTATTACTGCTCAGGATGCTGGATCTTCTCAACCAGTTCCAGAACCACAACAGCTGCAACAGGTCCATCAGGAACAATTTGATGCCATGCTGGTCGATGATCGGTTTGGTTCTGATCAGATGCATCAATTTCCTGAGCACTTCCAGGCTGCTCAGGAGACTGGTCAGGGTGCGGGTGATATGCCCACCGTCCAGCTGTCTGGCCAGGTCGACCGGATCTCACTGGCGGATCTAGTTCATGAAGTTGTAGAAAAAGGTGGATGTTCGGCAAGCCAGATTTGGTCTACCTCCGCTTTCTTCAACAATTTCACTGTTCCCAAGCTGTCGGTCGAGCAATCTATGGAATGTTTGGCCTTAGCAGCCCTGAAGGTATTTTACTTTTTTCCCTATATTTTTCTCATAATTTAAATTTCGTTTTACCATCTCATTTCTCGAACGGCATCCTGCAGGTTGGGCATTACAGTTTGCAACTGAAAGAGGCTCGACTGGCTAAGGAGCGGGATCTGATCGTCGCTCGGACTTCTGCGGAGCAGAATGCGACTGCTGCTTTTGCCGCTCTGGAGGCCGAACGGAAGGCCTCCACAGAGGAGAAAAAACGCCTTGAGTCAGAGCTTGGTGAACTCAGGGTTCAGCTCGGGGCCTTCCAAGCCAAAGTTCTTGCTGCTGAAGCTGCTTTGGTGAAGTTCGAAGAGAGCGCTCCCCGTATCCCGGACGGCCCAGCTGAGGTGAAGGTTGATCTGTCCGCCATCCGGGAAGCATTCAAAGGATCTGAGGAGTCCGCTGCCCTGAAGAAAGACTATGCGCAGCAGGAACTCCCGGCCACCTTTGGTGCTTATCTCGAACGATTCTCCACGGGTGATGCCCGCCGCAGCGAGGGGGTCAAACTGCTCGACCAGGATCCAAGGGGCAAAAAATTTAATGACTCCCTGGCCCGATCTCTTTATGTCATGGGCTGCCAGCATATTATGGCCCCCTTTATTGCCAAACTGCAAGAATTCCTAGGGAGGCCGGTCGAGCTGGCTGATCTTCCCCAGGCGCCCATCGTTGAAGCCCAATACGAAAAATATCAACGGGACTTGCAACGGGCTGCTGATCGTGAAGCGGGGAGGGAGCCTGATCCCCCCACTGACTCAGACGAGGAGGAGGGTGATGAAGAAGACACTAGGGAGGAACAGTAGATTTAGAATTTAGTATTTTTAGCAACTGTAATCCCTTCCCCCCTTCTCCTTTTTTGCAAACCTTATTTGTACTTTCCGGGCGATAGAGCCGATGAATATATATATGATCTCTTTTGCACAAAGCATCATATATTGTCTTACTTGCCTTTATTGATTGATTGCTTACCATTCGGGATTCGGTCCGTTTTATAGGACTTAACAGTTTTCTAACCTCATTTTTTACTTTACATTCCTATCACCGTTCGATTGCCGCTCGGGCATCAGATAGTTCTGACAATTTACCAGGACTTGGCCCCTTTTTTGTGTTGATTGCCGCTCGAGATTCAGATAGTTCTGTAGGACAGTCGTTTAGTGAATTTTGTTTTTGTTGATTACCGCTCGAGCTTCAGATAGTTCTGTAGGACTTACTCATTTTTTAGGACTTAGCAGTTTTTTTTTCTGGCCTCAGATGGTTCCGACAATTTACCAGGATTTGGCCTTCCTCTTGTGTCGATAGCCGTTCGGGCTTCAGATCATTTTGTAGGACTTAGCAGTTTTTTCTGGCCTTAATGCCACATTATTCTGCTCGATGCTCGGTCTGTTTTGTAATCGGTAATTTAGCATGGACTTTGCTAATTCTCTGTGAGACCGTTCGTTATTCGGCAATTTTGAAGGGTCTTAGTCATTTGGCTCGATGTTCGTTAATTGGAGAGTCGAGTAGTATTTAGTTGTTCTCATGGACCTTGTTGCATTCCTTTGTGTGAAAAGATTGCCTCAAAACGTATGTGCCCGTTCGACGTTCGCTTGCCTGGTTAACCAGTACTCGCAACCATGTTTCTTCATTGCCCGTTCGGGGTACGTGCCTAACAATGAGCCATAAATACGCCCTGATTAATCATAATCACGTAATGGATTAAGGTTTTGGGCGGCACTTTCTCTATTTATAGAGAGGTGCTTGATCCTCATTTTTCTTGTTGTTTCAACTTTTTTCTCTCGTGTATCTCCAGGCTTTCTCTCTCTAGAATTCTCAGGATTCCTCAAGTGGTTTTATGTATTTTCCTTCTAGCTCAGAATATGAGGAAATGCCGTTGATTCGTGTGGGAAAAACTTCTGCTGGGAACAAGGCCAAAGGTTCTTCTTCCCAAGTACCTAATTTCGGCAATTCTATCACAGGAAAAGATACCGAACAGTTTCGTGATGACGAGTGCCTATCAGGGGACGATGTACAGATCTATAACAAGGGAATGCCCGAGCGGCCACCCCGCATTGTCCTGCACTTCAATCGTATTCACAAACAGAAACAACGTCTTCCTGAAGATGCCGAACGACAACTTTGCCAACTATTGCCTCCACCAAGAGAATTTTACGCTGGATTTATCAGGCATCCAATGAGGCACCGACCGGGACACGTGCTAGTGCATCTTGATGCATTGATTGCCGGGCTTCGCTTCCCTTTCACCCATTCGTTGTGGAGTTCCTGCGTCGGGTTTCCGTACTTCCCGCTCAGTTCGTACCTAGCACCTACCGCATTCTGACTGGCTTCATAATTCGATGCCAGGAATTGAGGATCGCTCCAAGTGTTGATTTATTTCTACACCATTACAGCTATCAGCCTTATTGGACGACCAGGTACCTGAAGCTGGTAGCCCGAGCTGATCGTCAGTTGTTTACAGATAATCCTACCCCGCCGGCTGACTGGGAGGAGCGATTTCTATTCGTTCGTATAGGCGATTCTCTCCCATTTCCTGATCGGTGGAACGCTTACCCCATTCGGGATTCTCAGCCCAGAATACATGTCGTTCTACGCTCCCAAGCTGAATCTCTGCGTATGGGAGGAACTCGAAGTCTTCGGGGTTTTATTACCCCTTCTAATATGCTATCTGCTGGGATTGGTAAGTGTAACAAGGTTTTAACCCGATCGTCCTCCTTTCAATTTAGTTTCTTATCTCTTATTTCCTTTGTTGTAGGTGTGATATCCCATATACCCGTTCGGCGTTCCATATCTGCCGCTACTCCGACAGCTTCCTACGGAAAAGGCAAGGAGAAGATGATTGCCGATCATGCATCTGCTGAGCAAACCTGGAAGAAACGCAGAGGGAATGATGGCAGCATACTGATCCCGGTCGATCACATGGCCGATTTGACCGGAACGGAGGCTGAGCCAAAAAGATTTGTGCCTGCCAAACCGAAAACTCCAGTTCTTTCTGATACGCCGGTCGATGATCGGATGTTTGTTGAGTTTTCAAACATGGGGCCTAGAGCAGAAGGAAGATACCTGTTTGGGCTAATGCCATCATCCATGTGGTGCAGCACTTTGCTGAAGGTTCCCCCTAGCTTCACAAACCTGACTCACTGGTCAGATCTTCTTGAGGCAGGTCATCAAGAGGCACTCAAGATACACATCATTTTGATCCATACTTTCCTACTTTTTATTTGTTCATCTTATCTGACTTCATTTGTCACTTGTCTTCAGGCCGGTGTATATTATCACAAGGCCTTCCCGGCGGCCGAAAAGGAAATGAAACTCCTGGCCAGCGATCGAGACGATAGCCAGGTCCTTCTTTCCGCTGCTCGGAAATTAGCTGCAGATCTACAAGAACGCGCCAAAGAAGGTGAGAAAGCGAAGGCAGCTCTGGCTGTGATGCAAGAGAAGACCCGACGTCACGATTGGGAGATTAAAGAACTCCGGGCCAAGGTGCGGGCTGTTGAATCTGCCGGGGTAAAATTTGATAAGGTCCTTGGTGACAATCTTCCCGAGCCTTATACTGCCAACACTTCCCAGATTGCCAATCAATCAATAGTTGACTATCAACGGGGTAAAGGGCTGAACGTCGCTCTGGAGAATACAACCCGACAATTCCCGGGACCTCATCTTGGCCAATTTTTGCGTGAAAGCGAAGATCCCGTTAAGGCAGGCATCGATCTCCTAGATAGCACACCGGAAGAGAAGTCTTTTCTAGATGTCCTGACCGAGAAGACTGTGAAACAAAGTCAGGATCTGCTTTTAGACAGGAACCTTGATCTGATCCTGGAGCATTTCCCTAAGCCATTCGATCCTGATGAGTTGGGATTTGATGATCTGTTCGGGAATACCTATGATCGGGTTATGTAGAAATGAAAAGAAGCAGTGCCTGATGATGCAGCGCAGGCAGGGAGCTCCCGACCCTTATCTTCCCCGAACGGCGATTCTCCTGTAGCATAGCCTTGTATATTTATTTTTCGCCTTCTCTTCTTTTTCTTTTGTATCTTTTTGGCTAGTAGTGCCGAAGAATAAACTGGATATTTTCCTTTAACCGTGTTGAAGTATTGCTCTTCTGTTTATTGATTTTTTGTCATTTCTCTTGTTCATAATATTTTCTGCGTTGCCGAACATCACTCGGCTCATGTATCTCTATATTTCTGACATTGTTTCCAAGCCTTTTTTATCCCTCTATTCGGTCGTAAGGCCAGGATCAAATTCTTTTGGCTGAAATAATGTCTTCCTCCAAACCGTTCGTCATTCGGTCATATCTCTGAAAATTCCGATTCTGGGAACGACAATCCATGTTACCGAACGTCGCTCGCTTTGACAATAGTTGTCCTGACACCATTCCCAAGCCGGTTTTGATCCCTTTATCGTTCGTGATCCATGAAGTCAAAAATATTTTAGCAGAGGTGAATCCCTCAACGCCGTTTTGATCGTGATCACAGGGTCAAATTTTCAGCTGAGATGGCGGCTCCCTCCAAACTGTTAACCCGTTCGTTATTCGGTCATCCGGAATGATCCCACGTGTTAACAAGCTGAGGTGAGACTCTCTCCCTTCCAAACTCATAATTCTGATGCATTCCGAACAATTCTCTCTGGCTTGTATCATCCATATTAGGGGTCCGAGGTAACCCTTTTCAAAATGTAAGCAAGGTCACCGGATCGGGTTATTCCTTACTTATAGCTAAAAGGGCGTCTCGCTTCCAAATCAAGTTAATGACTGAGGCGAGATTTTTCAAAACCATAGTTCCGATTCCCCGGACGACAATCTGTACCTTATCCGAACGTCGCTTGGTTCGTCCATACTTATAGTCTTGACACCATCTCCAAGCCGTTTTGATCCCTTTGCCCGGTCGTAATTACAGGGTCAAATTCTGTTAGCTAAGTTGATGGCTCAGCTCCCTCCAAACTGTTAACCCGTTCCTCATTCGGTCATCCGGAATGATTCTGCGTGTTAAAAGCTAAGGTGAGATTCCCTGACATCAAAATCCAAGCCGTTTTGATCCCTTTAACAATTCGTAATTACAGGGTCAAATTCTGTTAGCTGAGATAATGGCTCCCTCCAAACTGCTAACATGTTCCTCATTCGGTTATCCAGAACGATTCCCATGTTAATCGCTGAGATGAGACTCTCTGAGCGTCAAACTCCAAGCCGTTTTGATCCCTCTTATGATTGCAGGGTCAAATTCTGTTACCTGAGGATGACTTTCCTTCTATGTTGTTAACCCGTTCGTCATTCGGTCATCCGGAATGACCGTGTTAACCATGGGCTGAGATTTTCTGAGCATCGATTCTCCAAGCCGTTTTGATCCCTTTATTCGTTCATAATTCTAGTGTCAACTTCTTTTAGCTGAGAATGATTTTCCTTCCATGTTGTTAACCCGTTCTTCATTCGGTCATCCAGAATGACTGTGTGTTAACCATGAGCTAAGATTTTCTGGAAGTTATGTCTCCCTCTATATATATTTTTCTTTGCAGAGGTGGCAACAATCGTTTTTATTGATAAAACTTTCTTAAATGTTCTGTATTCCATGTGCCTGCCGGTCGACCTTCGGTACATTGTAGGCCAAACGTTCCTGAAGCATACTTCTTGCATATTTGATACGGGCCTTCCCAATTTTGTGCCATTTTTCCACCTTCGAGAGGTTTGCTTTTTTCTCGCTTCCTTAGCACCAGGTCCCCTACTTCGATTGAACGAATTTTAACTTGTTTGTCATAGTATCTTCTCGTGGCCCTGTGATATTCTTCCATTCGTGCAGCTGCCAGATCCCTTCTTTCTTCTATGAAGTGCAATTCGGCCCATAGGTTGTCCTCATTCCGCTATGGGCTATAATGCACCGTTCGGTGTGTAGGAACTAGGACATCCGTTGGTACTTTGGCCTGGAAGCCGTAAGTAAGGGCAAATGGAGTTTCTCCTGTGGCCGTTCGGGGTGTGGTCCTGTAGGTCCATAGGATATAATTTAACTGATCCGGCCATGATGATGAGTATTCTTCCATCTTCTTCTTCATGTCGTCCATGATGGTACGGTTCATATTCTCTACTTGGCCATTCGCCTGGGGGTATGCCACAGATGCTCTGGAATGCTTGATTCCCCATTTGATAAGGTAGTTCTCAAAATTCCGGCTCATGAACTGTCTTCCATTATCTGTTATAATCTGTTCGGGGACTCCGAAACGACAAATGATATTCTTCCGGACAAACTTTTGACATTTGATATCTGTGATGCTAGTCAGTGGCTCGGCCTCCACCCATTTGGTGAAATAATCTATCCCCACGATGATGTACTTGTTGTTCCCAGGGGCAATAGGTAGGGGGCCTAGCAGGTCGATCCCCCATATAGCTGGCATACTTTACATTTTCTAGTATGCGCAAAGCAATCTTGTTGGATGGTTAGCCAATAATACCCTTGCAGAATGATTTTTCTGGCCAGTGCCTTGGGCCCTTGGTGGCTTGAGCTGACACCTTCATGAATTTCTTCCATTACTGCCGCCGCTAGATCGGGTGGGAGGCATTTCAAATATGGCCCCCCAAACGTCTTTTTGTACAACTGTCCGTCCACCAGCTCGAACATGGAAGCCCTCCTCTGAATGCATTTTATCTGATAAGCGGGTTTTTTATCTTGTGGGAAGGTTCCGTCTTTTAGGCATTTGGTCATAACTATGACCCAACTGGAGACGGCATAAGATATGGCCTCGATCTGGAGCACCATGATTGCTGGGGTTGCCAAGGTTTCCCGATGTGCAAACCGTTGGATATGAGCCAGAATGTCCTTTGCCCGATCGTCGAGCGTTGCATTTTCTAATTTGGATAAGATGTCTACTTCGGTATTTTCTATTCTGGATATTTGGTCGAGCACCACCTGTTCAAATTTGTTTATCTGCTCCTCGACTAGCTCTTTGTAAGCCTTCATTCTTTCCTCTTTAGCCTCAGTTGTGCCATTTACCTGATTTACCACCAATTGACTATCCGACCGGACTTATAACCGATCGACGCCCAGGGTCTTCACATATTTTAAACCCGCAATAAGGGCCTGATACTCAGCCTCATTGTTGGTTACTTTGAAGTCAAAATGAATGGAGTAATATGCTTTGAACCCTTCGGGCGATGTGATCACAACTCCGGCTCCACAACTCTTGGCACTAGCTGCACCATCCACATACATCTCCCACCAGTTATCCAGCACATTGTTCTCTGAATCTATTTCCGAAGGCCGAGCGGTACATTCTGCAATGAAATCCGCCAGGGCCTGCCCTTTGATAGTAGGTCGAGGCCTGAAATCCACCTCATATTTCCGATCAGGAGACTCCACTTTGTAATGCGCCCACTTGCCATTGGGTTTCTCAAGATGGTGGCGAGTGGCTGAGTAGTATACATAGTTACCAGATGAGTCTGGAAATATGGTGCTAGACGTTTAATAGCAGCTATCAGGGCCAGTACTGTTTTCTCCAGTAAGGTGTACCTGGTTTCCGGCCCGTTCAAAACCTTGCTTACAAAATAGATGGGCCGCTGGATGCCATCTTCTTCTTTCAGTAATACCGTGCTCACGGCCAGGTCAGCTACATCAAGGTACATATACAGGTGTTCCCCTGGATCGGGTTTTGTCAAGACCAGGGGAGAAGATAGGTATGCCTTGAAATCTTCAAAAGCCGTTTGACATTCGGCGGTCCATTCAAAAGGGTTGGCTTTTTTCATGATCTGGAAGAATGGAATAGCTCGATCGGCTAGCTTGGATAAGAATCTACTCAGAGCTGCTAACCGACCGGTCAATCTCTGCACTTCCTTGAGGTTTCTAGGAGCCTCCATATCCACAATTGCCTTTACCTTCTCAGGATTGGGCTCAATCCCCTTCTCGCTCATCATGTATCCCAAAAACTTGCCCCCTCTCACAGCAAAATCACATTTTTTGGGATTCAGCCTCATGTTAGCTTTCTGCATTATCCCGAACACCTTTTCTATGTCCAGGATATGATTCTCCTTCTTCCGGCTTTTGATCAGGATATCAATAACATAAGCCTCCATTGTGACTCCCAACACTTCTTTGAAAAGCATCCCGATCATCCTCTGAAGAGTTGCCATTGCGTTCTTTAATCCGAATGGCATGACAATATAGCAAAACACACCATCCGAAGTAACGAACGCTGTTTTCTCTGCATCATCTGGGTGCATGAAAATCTGATGATATCCCCGGAATGCATCCATGAAGCTCAACAATTCACATCCGGCCGTTTCATCTATTAACAGATCGATCCTCGGCACCGGATAAGGGTCCATGGGTCAAGCTTTATTCAGATCCGAGTAATCCACGCAAATCCTCCAAGTCGATTGTTTTGGAGCTAGGACCACATTGGATAGCCATTTGACATGGATTACCAGACGGATGTGTACTATTCTCAGCAAGGTGGCCACTTCCTGCTTTGTGAAATCCCGCCGTTCGGTTGCTTGGTATCGTTTCTTTTGCTGGATCGGTTTTGCATCAGGCCGAACGGCAAGCTTGTGACATATTATCTCTGGGTCAATGCCCGACATATCTTCTGGCCCTCGGGCGAATAATATCTGAAACTTCTTTAGGACGGAAATCACGCCATCCCGAATGTCAGCCTCCAGATCTACCCCGATAGCTACCTTCCTGTTCGGGGGGAGTCCAGGTCAATTTGCTCGAGGAGAGTGGAAGGTTCTGGATGCGCCTCGAACTCCGTTCGGTGGGTCTCCACCTCAATACTGTTAACTCGCATTCCCCGGGTATTCATTTGCTTCAGGGCCTCTCGGTAGCACGTTCGGGCTCTCGTTGGATCTGTTCTGGCCACCCCAACCCCAGTGTCCGTGGGGAATTTGATGCACGAGTGGCGGACAGAGGCTATTGCCTCCAGATCTTCCAATCCTGGTCGACCCAAGATGGCATTATGGGCACATTTTATGTCCACCACCACGAACGTCATTCGGAGTGATGCCTTGTGCGTTTCGTCCCCAATTTCAACTAACAAATGGATGGTCCCCTCAGCCTCAATACAGTTACTGGTGAAGCTTGCCAGTGGGGTTCTTAGGTGGGTCAGTTGACTTCTCTGTAGGCCCATTTTCTCGAACGATCGTAAATACAATACATTCACACCGCTCCCCGTATCGATCAGTACCCGGCGAATCAAAGCATTGTCAATGCACATGCTCACCACCAATTCATCCCTGTGCGGGCTTGGTGAGTTAAGTAAATCAGCCGGCCCGAACGTGATTGGATCCGTCCTTCCTTTCTTCTGGGGGGAGTGGAGATGGATCCTACATAAAGACTTCGCTCGAACATTTTCCGTTCGGCGTTCGAATGCCCTGTTTCCCCACCCCCAAATATAACTTTGACCTCCATTCGAGGTTTCTTTCCGGGGCCTCCCGAGCCCTCTGGTTCATCCTTGGGAGGAATATATACGTCATTCTGGGGCTGGGCATCACGTTGGGCATCCCGTCGCCAGCTGTTGGGTTTCCTGATCGGTTTTAAAGTGTCTACCGCACTGGGGTCTTTACTTACGTACTTGCCTAGATGACCCCGCCGAATCAAGTCCTCAATAGCCGTTTGTAGTGCCCTACAAGCGTTGGTGGTGTGACCTTTCCTGTTATGATATTTACAAAAAGCAGACTCATCTGCTACCATATAATTTGAAGAATCAGTCGGAAGGGGAATGTTGTCCTTCTCGTTCTGATAAATGGTTGCCACGGACAGGACCAGGGGAGTAAATCGCCCTTGCTTAGGAGGGAGAGCGGCCGCTGGGGTAGGACCCAGCCGATCGGCCTTCTTGATTGGGGCAGAAGGTGCAGCGACCTTGTCCCTGATCATAATCTCTTCTTCCAGGGCAGCATGCTTGCGGGCTCTGTCTAACACCTCGGCATACGCCGTACCTCGATACTTCTTCAAATCTTTGTATAATTCTCCCGTTCGGAGAGCGTTAGTGAATAGGGTGATGGCGGTGTCATCCGTCATGTTTCCCACCGTCAGAGTTTCGTCCCTCCATCTTTTCAAAAATTGATTAAGGGTCTCCTTGGAGTTATGCTTCACGCTAGTCAGGTAGCTGAAATGCTGTTTTGGGTTGGCACTGGAGGCAAATTGGGCCAAGAACAACGTTGATAGTTCGGCAAAACTGTTGATCGACCCAGGTTGCAGGGTCCCGAACCATTCTTGAGCGGGTCCTCTGAGCGTACTGAAGAACAATCGGCAGATGGCCGCCTCGGGCGCTCCTAGTAACATGAGTCCTCCTTGATAACTCCTTAAATGGACATGGGGATCGCCTACCCCATCATAAATCTGACCGGTCGGTGGTTTGGCACCTCCCTGGTTATCCGCATACATAATTTCCCTGGTGAAAGGGGAAGTAATCCCGAGCTGAATCGGAGCAGGTTGTACGAGCGCCCTATTCATCTGATCTCTCATTTCATTCATTTGCCTCCTCATTTCGGCCATTTCTTCCTCCTGGGCCATCAAAGGGGGCGGTGGTGGAGTCCTCAAATCTGTATACTCCCGATCCCAGTGGCCCTAGTATGATTCCGTTCGTCATGCTGAAAATGACAGCCAATAGGAGTGGGTCCCCCTGCTTGTGACCCGATCGGGGTCCGGTCACTGGGAATACGATGCGCTACTGTTGGAGCGCCATGACGATTATCCCGACGGGCCCGTGAGTGGGATGACGCTGTGGTCGTTTCTGTGCGGGCAGTTTCCCCTGTAAAATTGGATCCTCCTTCTTCCTCGTTTGCCATGTGCTGCATGACCTGGGCCATATCTTGCATGGCCTGAGGATTCCTCCTTAAGGCTTCAGGAATTACAAAGTCCCCATCCAAATGAGGATATGATCCTCGGCTGGATTGTCCCTGAGGGGTTTGATTTCTCGGGGCGTGACTCCTTCCGTGACGGCGCGAACCATCATTTGTGTGATAAGAACTGATTCCGACCATTTTAGAAAATAGTTGTTTTGGATAATTGAATGTGAAACTTTTTGAATGCTTCCCACAGACGGCACCAATGTTGAGGTTAAGTCCCGTAGATCCGAAAGCCCAACACGAACTTTGGATATATCAGGAATGGATCAGAATCAAAGTGTATAACAAAATATAAACGATGAATCAACTAATACCCAAAACCCCACTTATATTAATTAACCTGTTTGATTACAAGGAAACTTCCCGATCGATAGGTCGGAACAGTGCTTTTAATACAAGAAACAAGAGTAATAATGCTATTCTAGAGCTTGAGTATCTAAATGCTATTCTAGAGCTTCAGTATCAAAATGCTATTCTAGAGCTTGAGTATCAAAATGCTATTCTAGAGATTGAGTATCAAAATGCTATTTTAGAGCTTGAGTATCAAAATGCTAACTCTTACAATGATATTAAACCTTCTATTTATACTAATGGAGAGCATGGGCTGCTCTATGCTGATTGGCTGTTGTTTCACCGACTTGATCACCCATGTTTCCACTTGCTGATGTCACCATCTGGCATTAATTGCACCTGGCCACTTGCTGGTTGTCTGTTGCTCGAACGGGATACTGGACCATGCGGAAGACGCTGCCAAATTGACCCAAGTGTGATATATGACCCGAACGTTCGGTATTTCTGCTTTCTGGGCCGGCTTCTACTTGGACCGAACCCCGTTCGGTATGGATTCTTCACTGGGCCTACTCATCATAGGGTAATGGAGTCGTTGTTTGGGCCGGGTATCCTGGGCCTTTTTAATCCGCATATTGGGCCTCCGGGTCAATATCCCAACAGACTCTATCTAGGTTGATCATAGGATTAATAACTTGGTGGAGGACCCTAGGACTTAAAGTCCTTAACACTCATATTATATTTTGGTGGAGGAACCTAGGACCTAAAGTCCTTAACACTCGTATTTTGGTGGAGGACCCTAGGACTTAAAGTCCTTAACACTCGGATTATAAATTGGTGGAGGACCCTAGGACTTAAAGTCCTTAACACTCGGATTATAAATTGGTGGAGGACCCTAGGACTTAAAGTCCTTAACACTCGGATAATAAATTGGTGGAGGACATTAGGACTAAAAGTCCTTAACACTCAAATACAACTTTGGTGGAGTACCCAAGGATTATGATCCTCAAAACTCATAGATTATGATATTGAAGTATGGACAAGGAGGAGTCCTATACACTCATAGGCATATGGGTGGGTTGGGATTTTTAGTCAAGGATATTGACTATTAATATTTTCCCAAATAAAACGGTGATCTACGGATCGGGTATTTTCCAAGTGTATACGTACTACTAAGTATTTCTTAACTTGGGAGGAAAGACTATTTATATAAGTATCACCCTATGTTCGGGTCTTATACTTGAAACACTAGTTATTCTATATTTAGCCTGCTACTCGCTCGGTACTTGTACTGACCCCTTCGGGGGGGCCCACCATTTCAGGTTGAACTTAAGGCTTCTCATCTACCCCTTTGCATGGGTGAAGAGAATCCATAGGAAGACATGGTTCGTGCTCCCTCTACTATTTCAAAAGATAAACTATGCTCATGGATACTTTTGTATTAATACATTGCTTTGGCCTGCGAGCCTACGTTTTGGCCATGTGTGGCCCACGATTGATTATTGAATATTTCCGCTATTCAACTAATCTAAACTGTGATGTTGTTGTGTATGTTTACTACTGAGTATGGATATATATTATGTTCATGGACGCCTTGTATGATTAAGACACGTTGACTTGCGAGTGGCGTTACTTGGTCATACGGCGGTTGTACACGCGCCTAGATGCGGTCTGGGGCGTGACAATTAAGTGGTATCAGAGCTATCTCAGTTCTAAACTATGTGATCAACCTCTCACAAGAGATTTTGCAAAAAAAAAGAGGAGAAATTTTTACCAAAAACCATGAGCATTGTATTTTGACGTTCATAGAACTATTGTTACCTAGGTTGCAAGGCCTCTAGTTGTTAAGATGGTACCCTTAACAATTGGTATGGTGGTGACTTGGGCCAATACGTGTCTATAACGTTCTTCCGTCAATTGACATTGATAGGAGTCTAACGACTCGTCCAAATCTCATTTCAGAAATGGAGGGTAGGCGAATGGCAACGAGGAACTATCCGAGGGGGCAGGCACCGGTAACATCCATGAGGGGTAGCCGGGCTGCATCTTGGGGGAGAAGAGGAGGCCGAGTAGGCCGTGGGGGCCACCGGGCCCAAACAGTGAGCGACGACCACGTAAACTCGGTGTTTGAAACTAACACTGAGGACTATGACTCGACTTTTGTTCCCGGCACAGAGCATGAGGAGACCCCATATGACGGGGGTGACTTCCACACTGTAGAGCAAGACAACGATGAGGGTGATGCCCGATTCGCTCAAATGGGCGACTTGCTTGAGTGGTATCAAAAAGAGAAACTAAGGAGAGACCTTAGGCGCCAAGCAAGGCACGGCTCTTGTGGTGGTTCGGTTCAAGGAAGCCGGGGAGCTTCAAGGGCCACTCCAGCGGCGTCACAAGGTGGGCGTGAAGCAGGGTTTTGTGTGAGAATCTCCAAGTACCTTAATGAGGCTAGGTCCTTGGGGTGTAAATCCTTTGACGGCACCGGTGACATTACTGTTGCCGCCGATTGGATCAAGAAAGTGAAGGATGCATCAAGGGATATGCAGGTCACACCCGACGTGAAGTTGACTGTTGCTTCACGTTTGCTTGAAGAAATCACTTCTACATGGTGGGAGAGTGTAGAAGGAGTGTACCGGGGGGCCATCACATGGGCGAACTTTGAGCACGAGTTCTACGCCCAATACTACTCTGACTACGAGGTTAATGTCAAGCGTAGGGAGTACACCAACCTTAAACAGAAGGAGGGTGGTTCTGTCAAGCAATTGGAGCAAGATTTTAGAACCTTGGCTAGGTTCTTGACGGAATACGCAGTCGATGAGGACCGCATGTCGGAACACTTTTGGGACGCCTTACTCCTGGACATCCGTGACCGAGCTACGTACTCTCGTCATATGACGTTTAGCGAGGTGGTGGAACAGGGCCTACTTGGGGAGGCTCAGTGGAATGAGAGGAAAGAAAGAGACGCCGAAGAGGCGAAAAAGAGAAAGTGGCATAGTTCAGGGCTGTCCGAGCAAACACGAAAGAATAACCACAGTGTAGGCAGTTGTTCGTTCAAGACGCCGGCACCACCGGCAAAGAAAAACAAGGATGCTCGGTGGCACTCATCCTTCTCTCAAAATACGGGACCTCCTAGGTGTGCCAACTGTTCGAAGAATCACTTCAGGAAGTGCAACGCACCCCCGAGGTGTTATCAGTGTGGGAACACGGGCCACATGAAGGCCAATTGCCCACAATTGGGGGGAAGAGGAGCTCCCAGGTCCGGAGGAGGTGCTTTGACGAGTAGAAACCATACAGGGCCGTCAAACGGCGGCACGGGAAGAGGTGGTGCATCAACGACCCATGCTGCGTCCGTCAACCAAGGCGGGGCCCAAGCGAGGGTCTATGCCATGACCGAAGTGGATGCGCACGTTAACCCGGACTTCGTTACAGGTAATACACTAAATTTCGACTGTTCTAGACTTATTTTGATGATGCAGGCCGTAGGATTTGGGTACGCCCACCCGGGGGATGAACCGGGAAAGTTATGGCCGAAACGGGGTTGATTTGGCTACTGCACGCCACGCACGCCCACACGCACGCGTGTGTGCTGCCGTGCGTGGGTGGCAGTAGGCCTCCAGGGAATTTGTTGTCGGACGCACGGCCGTGCGTGGGGTGACGCACGCGTGCGTCCCTCCGTGCGTTGTGGGCAGTAGCCCCGGGTGAGAAACCGGAGCCACGCACGCGTGCGTACCTCCTACGCACGCCGTGCGTGGCACCCAGACTGCCCAACATAGAGTTTTTCGTGACGTTTTGCGACGTTTGGACCCCCATTTGATTCCAAACCTTTATATGAACCCAATAGCCTCCTAAATGCATCCAAAAGCATTAGAAAAGGTATCTTACATGGTGTATAAATGTAGGAACATTAAAGATCAATGGTAGGGGTGCGAGGATCCTCATTGATACCAGGGCACAACGCTCATTTGTGAGTGAGGCATTTGCCGAGGGTCTCGACGTGCCATTGATGCCTATGACACAAACATTGCTAGTCTCAACACCGTTAGGAGACAACGTGGAGAAGGATCATTACTATCCATCAAGACAACGTGGAGGACCCTAGGACTTAAATTCCTTAACACTCGGATTATAAATTGGTGGAGGACCCTAGGACTTAAAGTCCTTAACACTCGGATAATAAATTGGTGGAGGACCCTAGGACTAAAAGTCCTTAACACTCAAATACAACTTTGGTGGAGTACCCAAGGATTATGATCCTCAAAACTCATAGATTATGATATTGAAGTATGGACAAGGAGGAGTCCTATACACTCATAGGCATATGGGTGGGTTGGGATTTTTAGTCAAGGATATTGACTATTAATATTTTCCC
Organism: Cuscuta europaea; assembly: GCA_945859875.1. NCBI lineage: Eukaryota > Viridiplantae > Streptophyta > Magnoliopsida > Solanales > Convolvulaceae > Cuscuta > Cuscuta europaea. The sequence goes on from CAMAPE010000014.1 coordinate 2,158,993, forward strand.
AAATAAAATGGTGATATATGGATAAGGTATTTTCCAAGTGTATACGTACTACTAAGTATTTCTTAACTTGGGGGGAAAGACTATTTATATAAGTATCACTCTATGTTCGGGTCTTATACTTGAAACGCTAGTTATTCTATATTTAGCCTGCTACTCGCTCGGTACTTGTACAGTTGTACTGACCCCTTCAGGGGCCCCCACCATTTCAGGTTGAAGTTAAGGCTTGTCATCTACCCCTTTGCACGGGTGAAGAGAATCCAGATGAAGATGTGGATCGTGCTCCCTCTACTATTTCAAAAGATAAACTATGCTCATGGATACTTTTGTATTAATACATTGTTTTGGCCTGCGAGCCTACGTTTTGGCCATGTGTGGCCCACGATTGATTATTGAATATTTCTGCTATTCAACTAATCTAAATTGTGATGTTGTTGTGTATGTTTACTACTGAGTATGGATATATATTATGTTCATGGACGCCTTGTATGATTAAGACACGTTGACTTGCGAGTGGTGTTACTTGGTCATACGGCGGTTGTACACGCACCTAGATGCGGTCTGGGGCGTGACATGTTCTCCCCCGTCCTTGGCATGAGTGCGCTGAGGACAGTGGGATTCTAGGCCAAGCTGGCGATGATGGCCGAGAGTGCGGCCTGAAGCTGAGGGTCAACAGCAGGAGAGGCTGGTTGCACCGAGGCATTGTCGCCTTTTTCCGCGCGCTTCTTGTCCAAGCCGATGCGGGCATCGGGGGCGCCGTCGTTGAGCTTGTTGCGCAGGTCTCCTGCGAGGTCGATGGCTTCCTGGAAGACATCCCCCTCGGCGGCCTTGTCGGCCGTAGCATCCTCCTCGTGCTCTTGGTTCTCCTATGCCTCAGGGATGGCCTTGCTGAGGAGGTTGCGGTTTGACTTAGTTCTTCCCATTTTCAGTTAGCTGTGCTTGGTAGCGACAAAGGAAGCTAACTTGATTGTTCTAGCTCTCAATGAAAGCACCAAATGATAGACTATAAGTCTAGAGAGAAGTGAGAGCTAGAGAGAGAAGTGCTATATTTGCTCTGTATTAATGATTTTTGTGAACCCTTACAACTACTCCTAGAGGGAGTATTTATAGGAAAAATTAGGGCTGGGACTTGGGAGGCCCATTTACAATAGGGTAACTAATGGGCCGGATACAAAGTGCATAGAAAAGACTAAGTGTAAATCCTGTTCTGGAGGTTGTCTATGGCCGACGAGGGCATGGCCGACGAGGGCATGGCCGACGAAGACCCGGCCGACGAGGTCACCCTACTCTTCCTGGCTTCTGGATCACATTCTGACTAGACTTCTTTCTGGCCGATGAGGGTCATCTGGCCGACGAGGGTCCCACCAGGTGGTCGTGGTACCTTCTGTTCTTACGAGTATGTGGTCCCAAGGGTCCAGGCCCATATACTCCATCAACCGTATTCCTTCATAGCAAGTATTTGTAGAGTACGATTTTTATAAAGAGCAATAGAGAGACAACCCTCTATAACTCCAAAAGCAGCTATTGTGTTGACTGTTCTCACCATAACATCAAGGGTAGGTAAAAGTTCAAACTTTTCACCACTCGGATCAAAATATACTATCTTCTCACATCCTGAAAAGTGAACAGTAGTATCTTGATTCGTTTCATCAACCATTACCGAATGAAATATATTATGAAAGGAAAAATGTAATGTGTATACAGCATTGTACACACCACCCTACACATCATAAAAAGGCCACCCCTCCCTTTTCTAACCCATATAACCCCCACCCCTAATTTAAATTGCGCCTCGTGCGACTAAAAAAAAACCACCCCACTTTATTTTCTCATTTCCGCACCCCACATAAAAACATCCCAAGAAACCGATTCTCTCCCCCAGACGATTTACCCACCCCCGCCATCTTCCCTTCGAACTGCTTCAGCGCCGCCCGAGCCACTCCATCGCCGCCCCTCTCCATCGAAGTTCACTGATACTTCCACCCTCCCGTCCGGTGTCTGCAAGAAATCCAGAAGTCATACCACCACCACTTCAGTCTTAATTGGAAATGGTTCGCACTTCATTGATGGAATTGGCTCAAAGGTATTTTTTTAACCATGTTTTGAGTTTATTTTAGAGTGATAGAGGACGGCCAACACTTACTAAGTTGTCTGTGTAGTGTGTATATTAGTTCCCTGAGATGTCTGTGTAGTTTGTTATATACGTTTGTGGTTCTTTTCACTTGTCTATATGGTTTTATTGAGATATCTGTGTAGTGTGTATATTATTTTCCTGAGATGTCTGTGTAGTAGTTATATACGTTTTTGCTTCTTTTCACTTGTCTATATGGTTGATGACTTCAAGCAGTTTCAATCTTGTCCGTGGTCAGTGGAGTCTTACAAGGAGAGAAGACGGTCGAGAACTACATTATTGAGGCCTTATTTTATGGTATACATATGAGTGCTAATAAAAAACAATATAAAGTTGATTCATAAATATTTATTATCCCTTTCCATTGTTTGTAGCAACAAGTATTGAACAAAAAAATTGATGACAACGCACAGTGGGTGGGGGGGGAGGGGGGGGAGGATCGCCATCTGGTCAAAACGAATTGGTCTTCATTTGATACCGTATTTTTGGGCAGGTATGTCAACTACTCAAGGAAGTGAAAGTATTAACGCCTTCTTTGATGAGTATGTTCATTCTAAAACTACTCTCAAGGAGTTCGTGGATCAATATGGACGCACTTTGAGAAAGAAGGTTGAAAACGAATTTCAAGCCGATGGCCTTTCTTTGACTAAAATGATTCCATGTGTTACGTCGTTTGCAATTGAAAAACAAGTGCAAGGTGTTTACACCATAGCCAAGTTCAAAGAGTTTCAAACCCAATTAGTTGATCAATTGTATTGTTATGGCATACCTATGATGGATGGTAAGACATATGAAGTCAAAGAGAATCGTGTCATCCATGGGTTTGATAAGAGTTGGACCTTCATTGTTGAGTATGATGTTTCTACATCTAAAGGAATGTGTAGTTGCCACTTGTTCGAGTTTCAAGGCATTTTGTGTAGACATTTTCTTATGGTGGCACAAAGATATCAAGTGAAAGTGTTGCCTGATTGTTACATAGCACCAAGGTGGCGGCGAGACATCAAAAGAGCTTACAAACGAATGAAGATCAACTACGACGGGTGGATAACTACGAATGAAGACCAATTCGTTTTGACCTGATGGCGATCTCCCCCCCACTGTGCGTTGTCATCAATTTTTTTGTTCAAGACTTGTTGCTACAAACAATGGCAAGGGATAATAAATATTTATGAATTCACTTTATATGGTTTTTTATTAGCACTCATATGTATACCATAAAATAAGGCCCCAATAATGTAGTTCTCGGCCGTCTTCTCACCTTGTAAGACTCCATTGACCACGGACAAGATTGAAACTGCTTGAAGTCATCAACCAGGCGCAAATAATCCGGATGGATTCTTGTTTGCGGATCCCTGGCTAGCAAACAGCAATGCACCAAAAACAAAGAACCTAACTTCACACGGTCCATGAAATCTTCTTCATCATGGGGGCTATCCCTGAGTTCTATGATCTTTGCCCTCAACATGCCATAACTTACATCATCACATCAACCAAAGTATTTGTCAACGACTCCCAACCGGCCATCAACATCATACGCTGGCCAAATCACATGATCTTTGATACCAGTTATCCTCTTAAAGTCATCATAAGTGAATTTCATCAACCTTCCCTCCACGGCAAACCACATCTCATCCTTGGGCTGGTCACGAACAAGGCGTAACAACAAGAGATGAATCAGTTGGGCCGACAATTGTAGTTGTGCAACATCAAGCAAGTGTCCAAACGACATCTTTGTTAGCTTCAACCACTGCTTCATCGTAAGGCATTCGCCAAGCTGGTCCAAGGCCGCTAAGAAAGAAGACCGTACAGAGTACTGCGCGGGAAAGTAATCTTTAAGAGGAATTTGCAATTCCATCCTGTAAATATTGACATAGACATTTGTCAAAAACACAGACATCTCATTTACACACAACCCATGCTGACAAACATCTTACGAAAAGTATATAGACAACTGAACAATGCACAAACGTAAATTACGAAGTACACAGACATCTCAGGAAAATAATTTACACACTACAGAGACATCTCAGTAAAACCATATAGACAAGTGAAAAGAAGCACAAACGTATATAACAAACTACACAGACATCTCAAAAAAATAATATACACACTACACAGACATCTCAATAAAACCATATAGACAAGTGAAAAGAACCACAAACATATATAACAAACTACACAGACATCTCAGGGAACTAATATACACACTACACAGACATCTTAGTAAGTGTTGTCCGTCCTCTGTCACTCCAAAATAAACTCAAAACAAGGTTAAAAAAATTACCTTTGACTACAGAAGTAACCATGGTTGATGACTACTCCAGATATACATGGACTATCTTCTTGTCAAAGAAAAATGAAACTCTTCAGAAGTTGCCATTTCTGTTAAAGCAACTTCAGACTGAGAAGAATTTGAAAGTAAGGACAATCAGGTCTGACAGAGGAATTGAATTTGTCAACCAAGTCATAAAGGGCTTCTGTGATCAAAATGGAACCTTTCATCAACTCTCTACCGCCCAGAACACCTCAACAGAATGGCGTAGCAGAAAGGAGAAACAGGACGTTGAAAGAAGCTGCAAGAACAATGATTGCAGAATCTGGACTACCAATGAGATACTGGGCTGAAGCAATCAACACCGCATGCTACACCCATAACAGAAGTATGATCAACAAGAATCACCAGAAGACCCCTTATGAACTTTGGAAAGGAACAAAACCCAACATTAGTTACTTTCATATATTTGGATGCAAATGCTACATTCTCAACAATGGAAAGGAGCATCTGAAAGTTTTCAAGAGAAAGCTGATGAAGGAGTATTCATAGGTGATAAGTCCATTTTTGTACTTATTTTTCTTATCAATTTTAAGCGATTTTGGATGGGAAAATAGAAAAACAAGGCATGTTTTATATATTTTGGTTCAAGTTTCATGAAATCGGGTAAGAATCACGTCCATGATATGTTTGACGAAATTTCGGGTCAATTAAGCACAAAATGCGTCAATTTGAGTGAAAAATGATATCATACCGAAAGAAGCAAGCAGAATTTCAAAGTGGTCCAGAAGGGAAAGTTGAAGAGCACAAAATACAGAACAAGATGGTCAAATAAACTCATAGGCGGCCTAGCAGGCGGCCAAAAAATGGAGGCCTGCGCGGCCGCCTGCCGTTTTTTTTTTTTGAAAAATCAATTTTTTTTGGAAATTTGACCTAATCGGAGAAAAACGGAAGGCGGCCGACACTGGACGGAAGGCGGCCGCCTTCGATGACCGCCTGCGGCACAAGACGACGAAACGAACAACCGGTCGGTGCGATGTGACGGCAGGCGGCCGGAGCAAGGCGGCAGGCGGCCGCCTGTTTGGAGGCCTGCGAGATTTTTGGTGCTATAAATAGCCCGATTTTTGCTGAACTCAAATACACCATTCTTAGCCCGAAACTAGTTCAAAAAGGTCTTCTTCTTCCTCTTCAAAGCTCGGATTTCCACCATTGTTGCACCTTCAACTTCAATCTTTCATATCTTTTTCATTTTAGCTCCAATTTGTAAGTTCTCTATATGTATTTGTAAGTTCTTTATATGTAGCTCGGATTTCTCCCGCGGTGCCCCAATTATGAAAACAGTCTTTTATCTTCTATTTTCAAAACTCAATATTTATTTTTTATAGACATTAGTGTCACCATTAAAAATATTAACTTTCCTTTGTTTTCTCAAATTCCAATCAAAAGTTCATATCTTTCAAAATACGCTAAAATTCCCATATATTTTATCAAAATCCAATTTATTCACAACACCACCAAAATATTCACCATTAGAAAATTCTCCCAAAAATCATATACAATAACTTGTATCAAAATCCAATAATAACAAACCAATATATATAGTACAAACAACTTCAATTTACTCAAATTTAGTACACACAATACATTACTCGAATTGTACATTAAAACATTCAAAATAATTACGAGACAAAAGGTATAATTTTGGTTGCAATGAAACTTACCTCAATTCGCGATAATTCATAACCAAAGCTTCTATCTTGATCTTCTCCAAATTCACCTTCTAAATATTAAAATTCTAAAATTATTTCCTTTATAATTTATGGTTTAACACTCCCATTTATCATTTAAGTTCCATAATCCTCATTAATGAATTATATTCATTTGTTTCAATGATTATTGATTCAGCCGATATTATCCAAACTTCAGCCCCTACTAATAAACTAGCATAATACGAGTAAGTTAAAGTGATACGGAGTACGGTGTGCACGCAGGTGGTCGTCGCCTTCCTCGACGATGCTAGCCGGCGGACGCAGACGGCAATAAGGCAGTTTCCGACGGTGACAGGCTGGCAGCAGGGCAGGTCGTGGACGGCGAAACACCTTGGCAGTAGCAGCAGTCCGGTACGGCGGTAGCCACTCAAACTCCTTCTCCGGTGGCTGAAATCGTGTTATCTCCAACGACGGCGAGACCGGCGATTCTTCCAGAAGCGGTTTATACAGATCGTGGTGACTCTGTGATTCACCAACGTTAACGTAAGGTTCATTCAATACGGTTTCGTCGTCTTCCATGTAAGTCTCCGAATTCCGGCGACGAAGCTACGGCCCTCCGACGTGAAACCCAGTCCGACAATGACTCCGGCGAGCGATTGCTTGCTCTCCTCACGATCGTTTCTCATTCTATCACTTTAGATTTCTTGTTTTCTCACGAGCCGAAGGTTTGGGAGTACAGTTTGGTGCCGCGAAGGTCTTCAGTGGTTCGGCTATTTATATAGCGGCCCAAGAGCTCCACTCGTCCGTTTCTTATGTTAAGAAATCTTTTGCTTTAATTTTTCACTTAAAGACTTTCCTTCTTTGGTTAAGTGTGGGTTAATACGCATGTAGTTTGATGGAGTATATGGCCCGGGAACCCCCGGCCCACAGACTCCTACTACACCAATAAAGGTCCAACCGGCCCAGGAAGCACAGCAGGTTCAAATTACGGCGCCCCCAAGCACTTAGCAGCCCACAGCGCGCACTGGGGAGCCTTCGGCCCCTGGCCGAAGGCTCGAAACTCTCACAGAACGGGGTTTTCAAGCAAACTAAGAAACTGGGAGAAAAACGGCAGAAAACAGTAGCCCTCGGCACCTGGAGCCCTCGGTACCCAGGGGGTCCCCGGCACTCAGAACCCTCGGCTAGTCCTCTGCAGCCGAGGGCACCTCTCCCGACATAATATCCGCGCCACATGCGTACAGATCACCGTACCCTGTACAACGTCCCATCCAACAGCCGCATTAAATGCGGCCACATGCGGCTGCCAGCGCCAACCAGCTGAGGTGACCTCTCGGCCAATGGACGCTTGACACGTGTCCCTGTCCGGCATTTATTGCTACTATAAATAGCACCCCATTTCCCCGTTTGTAAAAAGGTCACAAGTCATAAATGTTGCATACTTTCTAAATACACTTTCTCTCTCTATACTTACTTGCTCTGACTTCTCTCTTATTATTCCCCGCAATAACCCCCCGGATAAGCTACCCCCCGGGTACACTGTCCATCATTTGGTGCTCTCGTTGAGAGGTCGAACAATCAAGTAAGAAACCCTCCCCCCTCGCCAAACACTAGCCCTCTACCAAAAATGGTGAGAACAACACGTGCCAACTCCAAAAACGTAGAAGACAAGAACCTGGCCCTCGGCGACGTCAACGCCCCCGAAGCCTCTCACAGGGCTCCCGAGGGCGGTGTCATCGCTGGGCTGGAACAGGCGGCTGTCGACCTACGCCTTCAGATCCAGCAGAATGCCCTCGATGCCCACCTCGGCATCGAGGCCAAGAAGATAAACCGGAGCGATGACCAAGTCAGCCCTCCGGTTCTCACCATCGACGTTCATTCGACGCTCTCCGCCTTCATCGAGACGCTCACTCAGAACCCGGGTGCCTTCGGCACCCTGGCTCCGGCTCAACCCCAGGTTGGGGAGAACATCCTGCTTCCCCCTCTGCCACACCCCTTCGGAAACCCTTTCCCATCCCTCGGATTGGGAATGACGAAGGGATAGTGGCCCAAGATACGGCCTCCCAGGAGGTTCAGTCCCGGGACCGCCACAATGACAACAGAGAAAGGCCCCACACTTCCGCCCTCAACCGGCTCGGAGGGGGGCAAGACCGCCGAGGGGTCCAAGACCACCTCGGAGGAAAGGCACCCCGAAGGCCCCAGGAAAGCGGAGGGTCTGTCTCAAGGGCAGACGAGGAGCGTCCTCCTCGGGACAAAGGCAAGGCACCCCTTCATGCCGACAATGCTCGCCACCAAATCAACCAGGCCCACTCGGCACGGGTTCATTCGCAGGGGGCGGAGACCCTCCCGAAGGACCCTCGGGACGAAATTATTGCGGCCCTCCAACGCCGACTTGATGAAATGGAGGCCAACAAAGCTCACGCCACCACCTCCACCCCTCATTCAGACCTCAAATACGAGGCCATGATGGCCAAAATGGAGAAATTACAGAAGAAGGTAGCCGAGGGCTCCGGGGAACCCATCATCCAGCTCCGGACCTAGACGCCATTCACCCCAAGGGTATTGGCGGCCCGGATCCCGGAAAAATACCGAGGGCAACACATACAGCCCTACAACGGGAAGACGGACCCCCAGGAACACTACAGCAAATATCAGAACAACATGATGATGGTAGGGGCGTCGGACGAATATTTGTGTCGTTGGTTCCTCTCCACCTTAGAGGGGACGGCGTACGAATGGTTCAACCGGTTGCCCAAAGGCTGCATTGATTCGTGGCAAGAACTCGCCCAGCGATTCTTGACGCAATTTGCCGGGAGGCGTCGCACGAGGAAGCACTTCTCCCACCTCCTAACCATACGCCAGAGGAGGGATGAGACCCTTCGGGACTTCCTGGAGCGTTGGAGAACGGAAGCCGACAAAGTCGACGGTGCTGACGACGGGACCCTCCTGGCCCTCCTACAAACCGTCCTCCGCACCGGCAACTTTTCAAGGAGCCTCATCATTGAACCCCCTCGCGACTCCATAAGGGCCCTGCAGCGGGGGGACCGATATGCCGAGGCCGAGGAGGTGGAGAAATACCACCAGCATCCGGATCAGCAACCCCCGAAGGCTGACAACAGGAACAACCGGGGGCCGGGGGCTCCTCCAAATCAGCCCAAGGCTTCAGGACCCTCTGATGACCGCCCTCGGCAAGGCCAAGCCAAGCCCGGGGGAGGTTATAAGAACAACCCCAAGACTTGGGCACAACCCATTCTCCTGGACCGCCCCCGGACACCATTGACGCACCCCGTCAGCATCATCCTTGATTTTGCCGAGGAGAGGGGCCTCGTTGAGCGCGATTCTCGCGCACCCCCGGAGGTACATGCTATCAACCCTCAGTTCCCATACTGTCGTTTCCATCGGCACCAGGGGCACAGAACCGATGACTGCCATCAGCTAAAGACGGCCATCGAGAGATTGATACATGCGGGGCACCTGTCCCAATTCATCCAGAGCCCTCGGCAGGATGGACCTTCTCATCAGGGACCTCCCCGAGGGCACCACACGAAGGTGAACGCTTGGGTGAACCCGAACACCATCCCCCTCCGCAAGAAGAGGGAGATCGGAAACTTGGAGGAGGAAGAGGAGGAGTACCCCCACTACCAGGAGAAAAAATGCCACATCCTCATGATCACCGGTGGCAATACAGGGGGCGATTCCACCAGCCAGCGGAAAAAGTGGGCTCAATCGCTTTACGTGGGGGAAGTCGCTCATATGCCCCCGGTAATGCGGCTGAGGGAGGAACCCATCACCTTCACCAACGCAGATCTCCCTCCTACTTCTTCTCCTCACAGGGATGCCTTGGTGATTCGGACTGAAATAAACAACACCATCATTCACCGAACTTACATTGACACGGGCAGCTTCGTCAATGTAATGTACCTCAGCACCTTTAGAGAGCTGCATCTGGAGAGGGGGTCCCTTCGGCCCATTAAGACCCCTCTTGCCGGCTTCACCGGCGATACTATTGATTCCGAGGGGGTAATAACCCTCCCGGTAATCTTCGGCGACGGGCTCCATAGAGCCCAGCTCGAAGTGGAGTTCATCGTCGTCAACATCGACTGCGCCCACAACATCATCCTCGGCCGGCCAGCCCTCGAGGACCTCGAGGCCGTCATCTCCATGAGGCACCTCTGCCTCAAATTCCCCGCCGAGGGGGGCATTGGCTACTCCCGGGGGAATCAGAAAATTGCCCGCGCTTGCTATCTTCAAGTCACGAAGAAAGTAAGTAAGACGGAATTCCGTGTTGACACCATCACCGGAACCATCGACGAAGAAGAAAAGAGGTCGAGGGCTAAACCAGTCGAGGACGTAGAAGACTTTGCGCTCGATCCGGCCAAACCGGAGAGAGTCGTGAAGATTGGAGCCCGGCTCCCTGAAGATCTGAAGACCGGTATCACCGACGCCCTCCGCGCCTAGTCCACTGTCTTTGCATGGGGGCCGGAGGACATGCCGGGAATAAGCCGAAGGGTCATCACCCACCGCCTCTCGGTGGACCCCTCGGCAAAAGCAATACAGCAACGAAGAAGACCCCTCTCCGTCGAAAGGAGGGAATTTGTGAAGAAGGAGGTCGCCATGCTCCTCTCTATTAAGCACATCAAGGAGGTAAAATACCCCTCATGGCTGGCGAACGTAGTCCTCGCACAGAAGCCTCCCACCTTCCGCATGTGCGTGGACTACACGGATCTCAACAAAGCGTGCCCTATGGACCCTTTTCCTTTGCCCAATATCGATCAACTTGTAGATGAGACCACGGGGTGTGAAATCATGTCATTCCTCGACGCATTCCGCGGGTATCATCAGATCTTCATGCATGAGGAAGACGCCGAAAAGGCAGCCTTCATGACTCCCGAGGGCATCTTCTGTTACCTAGTGATGGCCTTCGGCCTAAAGAACTCAGGGGCCACTTACACCCGGATGGTGGCCCGAGTCTTTCAAGACGTCCTGGGGCGCACCATGGAGGCCTATGTTGACGACATGATCGTCAAAAACAAACAATCTTCCAGCCATGCCGACGACCTCCGGGAAATCTTCGTCATCATGCGAAAGTTCAACCTTCGGCTAAACCCGAAGAAATGCACCTTCGGCGTCCAAGGGGGCAAATTCTTGGGCTACATGGTGAGCCGAAGGGGTATTGAGGCCAATCCCGAGAAGATCCAGGCCATCATTAACATGGAGCCCCCATATAATGTGAAGGAAGTTCAACGGTTGACGGGCCGCCAGGCAGCTCTCAACCGCTTTCTATCTAAATCAGCGGAGAAGTCTTTACCCTTCTTCCAGATCATGAGGAAGACGGCTGGCTTTCAATGGACTTCAGAATGCCAGGAGGCTTTCGACGAGCTCAAACGATACTTATCTTCACCCCCTGTGCTCTCCAAACCAAAGGTAAGGGAGACCCTCTACCTCTACCTTGGGGTCAGCCCGGCAGCCATCAGCTCTGTGCTCATCCGGGAGGAAGACGGCATCCAACATGCCATCTTCTATGTAAGTAAGACCCTAAGGGAGGCCGAGCTCAGGTACTCCCCTGTGGAAAAAACGGTGTTAGCCATCGTTTGGACCGTCAAGAAGTTGCGTCACTACTTTCAGGCTCACCCAGTTCAGGTCCTCACTCATCAACCCCTCGGCGCCCTCATGAGGAGCCCCACCAGCTCCTCCCGCAATGGGCTATCTTCTTGAGCCAGTACAACATTGACATCCGTCCGAGGCCCGCCGTCAAGGGCCGAGCCCTGGCGGACTTTGTGACGGAGTGTACCGCAAGGGCAGCCACGGACGGGGAGCCCTCGGCTACCTCGGACGACTGGTGGACCCTCTACACCGAAGGCTCCTCCGCAACCAAAGCATGCGGGGAAGGGGTAGTCCTCATTACTCCCGAGGGATTCAAGGCCTACTATGCAATCCGCTTCTCCTTCAAAGTCTCCAACAACGAGGCCGAGTATGAGGCCCTCCTATGTGGCCTTCGGCTGGCTGCTGACGTGCACTCGTCGTTAGGTGCACTCAAAATAATTAATCAATACGACACTGATACGTAGTATAGTGTAGTAAGGTTCGTATCCACAGGGAAAGGAATACTTTTTCTTTTATATGAATAGTAACAAGGGGGGTTTAGATTTGTTTGGTTTAATAACACTAAGATAAACGACCTATATGAGTTTAATTCAATGGGATGGGGACTTGGTTTTGCTTTTATCCACTTAATGAAATGTTCGTCGATCCCGGTTATATCTTTAACTATCTTCCTCTCGAATACTCAATCGAGGAGTATATCCAGTTCATCGAGGGTAGTTATTAATAACGAGATGCGTTTATTAATAAAACTTACTATCGAGTCAATATAGAACAAGCGCCGTATATTAACTTGATAGTAGCAATAAACTTAAGATGAAAACGATTGAGATTGATAACCTCAACACAAGCGGTTTATTGGTTTAATCAATATAATTAATTCCCCTTGGCATATTAACCATGAGATGCATGCATTAATATTCCAAGTTTACTACCGTTGAAAGAACCGGATTAATAACAAGCGTATTAACCGATTGATTCTAGTAATAATTAATATGAGAAACAATACTAGTTGATACTTTAAGTAATGTTTAAGATATTAACATGAAATATGAATAGGAATTAATTAACACTCAAGGAAGAATATTAAAATATATGAATCCTACTATGATTAATATCAAGATGTTAACTAATTGTCATCTTAGTAACACTCCCCAATATTATCATAGAGGAAGAAATAGCTATTACTATAACCAATGTCAAGATGTTAACTAATTGTCATCTTAGTAACACTCCCCAACTTTGATATAGAGATAGTATTTTGAAAGAAAGAATTAATATTCAAGGAAGAAGATTAAAGAAAATAACTCACAACTTACAAATTCATTAAGCTTCAAAGTAGCAAAACCAAGATGGAAGAGTTTAGCTCCTCATTTGGAGACTAAACATGATGAAAAATATAAAGAAAGAGCTATTCTATACTCAGCTTAGATGTACAAAGGGATTGGGTATCTTTTTGTGAAGGAAAGGAGGTGTATTTATAGGCTTTTGGGAGCTAATTCGGGTACTCGATCGGGTATATACATGGTACCCGATCGAGTATGTGTGTAACACTCGATCCGAGGCCTACTCGACCGGTTTCAGGCTATTTTCTAAGAGTATACCCGATCGAGTATATATGAATACCCGGTCGAGTATGCTTAGAAAATGGTATTCGGACCATACTCGACCGATCTTCGTTTGAAATTCAAAGGCATACCCGATCGGGTATGTCGGTCTACCCGATCGGGTATAGACATAAAATCGTGGCCGAAATCTTCCCTGCATGTTCCCTTGTCTTCGGATCTGATCCGATTTGAAGTTCTAACCTAATACCCGATCGAGTATAGCTAATACTCAACCGAGTATAGGCCAAAATTCAGGATCTTCTTTTGTCTTTGAACTTTTGCACCTTCTTTTCACTTTTTGGGTTCACCAACTGTACTTCGAGTGACCAAAACCTGCTTGAGCTCAGAATATATATAATCTAACCTATTTACAAGAATTTAACAATCTAATCTATTACACCAAAAGTGTGTAATTTCCAAAGTAAAAGTCAAGCAAAACTAATTAAAAACATAAACATAAATATGGAAATTACGAACGTATCAGCTGCCAACATGAAGGCTCGACAGATCCATATCAAATGCGACTCCAAGTTGGTCGTTGGCCAAATCTCCGAGGAGTATGAGGCCAAGGAGGGAAGAATGAAACAGTACAAGGAGGCGGCCAAGGAGTTGCTTAAGGTATTTGAGGCACACTCTCTCACTCAAATACCAAGGGCTCAGAACTCCAAGGCCGACATACTATCTAAGCTCTCGGCCGACTCCCCCGAGCACATCTCCAAGATTGCTAAAATTGAGGAACTCAGTCTCTCGAGTATCCATTCGAGCCCCGTCATGAACATACAACAACGCCAAGAGGACTGGATCTCAGATATCATCACCTTCATCTCCACAGGACAGCTACCCGAAAATGAGACCCACGCTAAACTAGCAAAGCTGAGGGCTCCTAGCTACACCATCGAAGACGGAAGGCTCTACAAACGATCCTACAACGGCATGCTACTTCGGTGCCTTCATCAAGATGAAGTCGAGGTCGCAATGGAGGAAGTGCACAGTGGCACTTGCTCAGCTCACCAGGGACCCTTCTCCATGTCCCGAAGGCTCATTCTCCAGGGCTACTTCTGGCCAACCATGGCCACAGATTGTGCTAACCTTGCCCGAAGGTGCGCCGCATGCCAACATTTTCAGAAAGCCCCCGGCAGGCCAGCGGTCAACTATGCCCCCATCAGCACATCCGTCCCCTTTTCTCGATGGGGGATAGACCTTGTGGGCCCTCTGCCAAGGGGTGCCTCCAACAACAGGTACATCATTGTGTCCATCGACTACTTTACCAAGTGGGTGGAGGCTGAGCCCCTCGCCAGCATCACAGAGGCGAAGTGCCGTCACTTCGTCCTCAAGAACATCCTCACAAGGTTTGGCGTCCCCCAGCAGTTCATCTCCGACAACGGAACACAATTTGAGGCAGCCCCCTTCTGTGCCCTTCTGGAGGCATGGGGCATCAAACACACCTTCTCCTCCGTTGCCTACCCTCAAGGCAACGGGCAAGTAGAGAACGCCAACCGGACCTTGCTCGAGGGCCTCAAAAAGAAGCTGGAGGCCGAGGGCGGTGGCTGGGTAGAAGAACTCCACAACATCCTTTGGGCCTACCGCACCACCCCTCGGCGAGAAACAGGTGAAACACCCTTCTCCCTCTGCTACGGGTTCGAAGCCAAAGCTCCTATGGAAGTCACCCTTCCCACCCGGAGGGTGATCCAATATGACCCCGAGGTCAATGACAACAACATGGCCCTCGATCTCCACCTCCTTTCAGAATGCCGGGAGCAAGCCTTCATCCGGGCAGAAAACTACCGAAGGCAAGTCAAAGGCTACATCGACGCCAAGGTTCGCACCCGAGAATTCCAAGTGGGAGACTATGTCCTCCGGAGGAGGGAAGCCAGCCAACCGACTGAGGGAGGCAAAATGGCATCAAAGTTCGAAAGCCCCTACATCATAGCAGCCATCATCAAACCTGGGACTTACAAGCTCAAACGCCCCAACGGGAAAGAGGTCCCTAGGAACTGGAATGTACACCACTTAGTTAAATTTTATCAATAATGTAAGAGCGGCCAAGCCCTCATAACTAGTGAATGTACTATCCTATGGCCCGAGGCCTCCAATTTTGAAGAATGAAGACACATTCAAGACACCAAGAACAACCACAAGACACTTGTGAGCGGCCAAGCCCTCATACCTACTACAGGCCCAGGGCCTCACCACTAGAAGAACCCCCTCCGGCACCGAGTGCCGAGGGCGGACACCACCAACACCTACAACAACAGTGAAAACAGCAAGTGTTTTTGAACAAGACCCCTCGGTACCAAGTACCGAAGGAGGGAACTCCCATCACCGGCAACAAAGAAACACCAAGTGTTTCATTTCAAGACCCTTCGGCACCCGGTGCCGGGGGTACACATCTCCACCGTCAACATCAAAAAGAAGAAGAACACCAAGTGTTCCTACAGAAGACCCCTCGGTACCAAGTGTCGGGGGCTATATATCGAAACTAACACCAAGTGTTGTTTCTAAAGCCGTACCCCACGAGGACGCATATACCGAAGGCGCCACCATCGGTGCCGGCGGCACATAGTGCCCCCGGCCATTTGCAACTAGTGTGCAAATGAAAACCCTTCCTTGAAACGCTTTCCGCGTCACTACCCCCAGGGTATGACAGGCATGAGAAATGCCCAGGATTCGACTTTCAAAAACGGAACGCTTTCCGCGTCATCACCCCAAGGGTATGACAGGCCTGAGAAATGCCCAGGATTCGACTTCCAAACCGAAACGCTCCCCGCGCCACCACCCCAAGGGTGTGGCAGGCCACAGACTATGTCTAGCGCCGAGGGGACGACTTTCAAAACTGGGGCGCTTTCCGCGCCATCCCCCAAGGGGAGGCAAGTTACAGACCACCATATCTTGTGCCCAGGAAACGACCCTCGATCCCCTCGGAACTCGGAAGGTTAACCCGAGGGAGGAGAGCCATTGGTGTATTCTGATGGTCTCCTGATAGGCCCAGCCTTACCAAGAAACCAAGTTTCTTGATGCCTTCCCTTCACCACCAATAAAAAAAAAATAAAAAAAAATCAAAAAAGGGGGTGAAGGGGAGTAGACTCATCGAGAAATCAGTGAGTACAACACTCCAACAAATCACAACATACCGAGGACTCCCTACGGGAACACCTCCGGTAACTGAAGGCTCCTATTTCCCGAAGGTTACTACTCAACAACACAAAGGGATTGGACTGTCTCAAGTACAATGAACGGCTGAGTTCACTTCAAATAAGTGTCGAGGGCACCTACCATGCTACCTCGGTCATCCATTGCTAACGAGGGGTCCTATCCTGTAAGAGAGGATGCAACTGACTAAGGCAACTCAACAACCCTTCAAGTGAATGTCGAGGGCACCTATATCCCACCAGCATTCACTACAACATCAATGTCCTACAAAGTTTCCTAAGTCCACACTTTTGAAAAAATGACAACAGCCGGAGGCTCACATATCACCCACCAACCGAAGGCATCTATTACAAATCATCAAAGGCCAACCAAAGGGGCTTATTCCAAAATAATGTCGCCCTCGGGAAATCTCAATGGGAAAACACTACTAACCGAAGGCTACACAAGGAAGCAACACTTAGAAAATTTTCTAAGTCCTGAAGATTGGGCCCTCGGCCTGATCAATATTTCAACTGAGGAACCACGATAGCCGAAGGCTACGAGATGCAACGGCACTTAGAAAATTTCTTAAGACCTCCATATTTTTCCCTCGGTCAAACTACTTATACATCAAGGAGAAGGCTATCACCCCGGAGCCGAAGGCTACTTGACACCATGCATTTGGAAGTAAGGCTAAGTCCTAAATATTTGGCCCTCGGCCAAATATCCACGCAACAGGAAGGTTCACCCGATGATTTGAGGGCTCCTATCGGGACCACTCGAAGGCTCAACATCTGAGGTCTACTTAGAAAATTTTTGAAGTCCTGAATATTTGCCCCTCGGACAGACTCCTCACTGACCGAAGGTTCAACATCCACAACATACTTAGAAAATTTTCTAAGTCCTACATATTTGGCCCTCGGTCAAATATTCACACATCAGGAAGGAGGCTGCCAACCGAGGGCTTCCAATGGGAGACTACACTTAGAAATTTTTCTAAGTCCTAAGGATTGGGTTCTCAACCTAATCATCTCTCAAGAATTGAACTGCAAACACCCGAAGGCCCTATGGTGTGCTACACTTAGAAAAATTTTCTAAGTCCTAACTATTGCTGGGCCCTCGGTTGTATATCCAGCGAAGGGTGCCCAACTACCGAAGGCTACAACTGTATTCAAACACTTAGAAAAATTTTCTAAGACCTAAGCTCCTCACCTGTGTTTATCTCATAAACACTACAAAGAACCGGAGGGAAGGATTAGCCGGGGGCCAACAGATGAACAAACACTTGGAAGAATATTTCCTAAGTCCTAATCATACATTCAAAGGAGCAAAGGCATACATTCAAAACGAAACGAGGGCATACATTCAAGGAAAAATGCTCGGAGGAAACGAACTATACAAAAAGCCCGAAGGCAAACATTCATGCATTCAGGGAGGAGTTAAAGTATATATGTTACAATATGGCCGAGGCCGAGAGTACACGAATATTCATTACAAACAAAAAGCAAAGGTATTCAAAAGCTACTGAGTACAAGTGTTTTCTTCTGTCGTGATCTCCTCGGCGGGCTTCGAGGTGACCTCCCCCCCGATGGCGTCCTCGGCATCACCATCGCCGGATCCCCCCATCATCATGGAGTCATGGATCACGGGCCTCTCTTCGCCCGGGGGGAGGGGGTTTCTCACGTCTGGCTGCAAAGGAGGAAGGCCATACGCTGAGGGGTCGAATTCCTCGAGGGAGACTTGGAAGTGTCTGGCCAGCCGCCGATACACAAGGTGCTGAGTGAAGAATTCACCCCCTTGGTAGTAACTATCTTCCTTCTCCGCCATCCAGTCTCCCCCGGGGCCCTTCACCCAGTCGTCTACCGATGACTCTACGACCGAGGCCACCCACTGCCGCCTATCTTCGGCTTTCCAGCCCTCGACCATGAATACGGAGACAGCTTCTTCTCGGGCTTTGGCGATGGCCTCGGCCTTAGCTATCTCCGCCTCCTCGGCAGCTTTCTTGGCTGCCCTTTCAGCCTCCTGCCTGGCTTCCTCCGCTGCAGCTTTGCCCTCGGCAGCCTTCCGGAGATCTTCCTCCAGCATTGCCATCTGCTTCACGGCCTCGGAGTTCTTCAGGACGAGCTCCTTCATCTCCCGGTCCTGCTCCGCCTTCCGGAGACGCCATTGCTCAAGCCTCCGCGCGTGCTCCCCGAGGGCTACGCAAGCCTGAAGAACAACAGAAGGAGGGGTCAGATTAACATGAAAAGAACATTGAAAGTAAAACGCAAAACCTAAGGGAGCAAACTTACAGTTAGCGAAGACTGGAGGATCCTGTTCTCGAGGGCCTCGTCATCGTAAGTGGAGAGGGCAGCCTTGTCCATCACCGAGGTAATCCCCCTCAGGAAAGCTTTCGGCTCCGCCGAGCCGTGTAGAACAGAAGCCCCCGGGGCCAGAGAGAGCTGCAGGATCTCCCGAGGGGGGCTTCTCAGGGGAGGATTGGATTGGGCCATCACCGCAGTATCAACCGGGGGGTCCGGAGAGGGGCAGTCCTCGATAACCACCAAGGGGGCATCCTTGGCGACAGTGCCCCCTGTGCCCCGCTGCTTCTTGGCCGGGGGCTCAATCACCTTGCCCCCCTTCTTCTTCTTTGTGGCCCCCTCCGCCACACCAACGACCCCCTCAGCAGCAGAGGGCTCTGGGACCTCTTTTTGGAAGAAGGCTCCCACGGGCGATTGGACCGAAGGGTCCTTCTTTTAGGCCTGGGACTTGCCTTTCTTCTTCTTCAGGGCGAAGAGTTTGCCGGCATCCATGTTAACTCCTGCAAACAAAAAAACAAAAGGGTCAGACCGAAGAGGAAAAGAGCGAAAGAAAAGGAAAGGGGAAAATCCTAAGTACAAAAAAAGAAAAAAGGAGGGAAGCCCTCGGAGACTACCTCTTGTCAACACAGGATACTTCTCATCTGTTTCGCCAAGGAAGCGATATCTGCGGAAGCCGAGAGCAAAGAGCTCCTTGTCAGCAGTGAAGTCCTTGATGGAGACTTGCTTCGTGCGGCCCGCCGGGATCTTGGCTATTATCGAGCCATCCTTCTCCAAAGCAGCACTTCCGACTTTCGGATGCCGACAGAAGCGATCCCTAAGCTCCATCGGGAACGGGCTCTCGGCAATTCTGACGTAACACCACCTCTCCTTCCAGCCTTTGTTGGACGAGGGCGCTTCCGTGAATAACTTCCACCGAGCCACCTGTTGCAGATTGGCAAACCCCTCGGCGTTCGCATGACCCCCTCGGCAGAGGTTGAAGCTCTGGAAAAACAGATCCAGGCTGGGGGTCACCCCTCGGGCCCGGCAGAGGTTCAGAAAGCCTGCCACGTAGGAGTGGCTGTTGGGCGTCAGCTGGCAGGGGACCAAGCCCACATACCGGAGATATTCCCGAAGGAATGGGTGCAGGGGGAACCGGAGCCCCATTGACACCGACAGGATGTGCACAGCAATGCACCCCTCGGGGGCCCGGGAAAGAACGTCGTCTGGGCCCGGCGCCACCACCGCAGCAGAGGGCCCCACGTGCAGCTGGGTCACATACATGTCCTCCCTATCAGCCTTCGACCCTATCTCTAGGGCGGCAGTGTTGAGCCAGGAATACCCCTCGGGCACATCTATGGGTTTCCCCTGATCGGCAGTGACAATTTTCTTGGTGGGTGCAGTTTTCTTCTTCTCCGGTTGGTTCCCGGGGGCCACTCTTATAGGCGTCGGGTCGAGGGGCCGAGAGCTCCCTGCCTCACCAGCACCCCGAGGGGGAAGGACGGCCACGGTCACCTTCGTCCTCTCCTTTGCTTCCTCCTCCTCTGCAACCTGCACAGCGAGGGCCAGCTCTTTGTCTTCCACCTCCTGCTCGAAGCCCTCGGCTTCAACTTCAGCCAACAGCTCCTTCTGCACTTCTACCGCCATCGCAACATCCTCCTGGGCCGAGGACTGTACGTTTGAGGACTCCACATCCGAGAGGACTTCATCCTCCATCGAGGGCGCCCCCGAGATGTCTTGAGAATCACTCTGTGAAGACATTGCTATACTACGTCGAGGGTTCGGAAACGCTAAGTGCTCTAAGCTACCCACCTAATCTAAGGCCACAAAGACAGCTAGCTAAGAGGTGAAGTGCGAATGGAGAACTGACCTTAGAATCTGATCGAGGGCTGCTGTTTCTCTCTCTAGAAAATTTAGCAGAGCTTCGCTATAAGGATTTCGCACAAAGGGAAGGAAGCCCGGCCATGGGTATTTATAGACGCCGGAATCCGGGCTTGGGCCTGGAAACCGGGCCTCCGGTTGGACTATCATCATTACTCGTCGTGTCCTCACCCAATCGGTGACGCCCGCCCACGGGCAGCCAACGAGCACGCACCACGTGGCAACCCCCCTCCAACGGCTATATTCGGACGGTACATATTCCAACGGCTATATTTCCAACGGCTATATTCTGGGAGCCCCCGGCTTTTTACTTCACTCCACTTCATCAAGGGGAGCCCCCGGGTACACTTACCCAGAGACGCTCCCGGGTTGTGCCCCACACAGTACGTAACATACGCCTTCGGTGTCACTCCTTCAGAAGCTCAAAGCTTTTTATCAGGCCACCCCTCGGGGATCCCCCCTCAGCACTGTAAGGGCCGGGTAGCCCCCGGGGAGTATGCCTCATTGACGGATAGCCTACGGCACACAGGTAATGGGGAGCCCTCGGGTATCTTCATCACCAACTAATCAACAAACAGGGGACCCCCCAGTAACAACTCGACTGCCACCCGCATTCATTACGCCCTCGATCCCCAGATTGAGGGACTTCCCTTCGGCACCTCCCAGGACATCAACAACAAGCCTCCGGGTAATCAACACAGGAGCCCTCAGAACATGGAGAGCCTTCGGTATTTCCATTATTCTCCATTTTTGAGCCAAGGCTTCACATTTTCGATTCATCGTTGGGGGAATCCGGTGCACTCTTTTTCCCTCATTAGGATTTTTTCCCACAGGGTTTTTCCTAATGAGGTTTTTAACGAGGCATCCCCCCAAAATGAAACGAAAAGCGTCACCCTTCGACCCGCAACAGCAACGCAACTACTTCACTCATTTTCACCACTTTACAAATGCCTCAAGGAGTGGGGGACTGGAGGACCCCCTCGGGAAAATCATTAAATTACAAAATGGTGAAAAATTCCAACAAACGGCAAAGCAATCCCTCAAGTCCCGACATGTGGGTAACTGAGGGACTGCCTTCGGCAGGGACATGAAAGCAACAACTCCTCACCAACTTCAGAGATTACAACGGGACAACATCAAAGGGCAAGCACAAATTACTCCTTTTCCCTCAAGTACCTTTCGGCAAAAGGAGTGAGGGACTCCTGATGGAGTATATGGCCCGGGAACCCCCGGCCCACAGACTCCTACTACACCAATAAAGGCCCAACCGGCCCAGGAAACACAGCAGGCCCAAATTACGGCGCCCCCAAGCACTTAGCAGCCCACACCGCGCACTGGGGAGCCTTCGGCCCCTGGCCGAAGGCTCGAAACTCTCACAGAACGGGTTTTTCAAGAAAACTAAGAAACTGGGAGAAAAACGGCAGAAAACAGTATCCCTCGGCACCTGGAGCCCTCGGTACCCAGGGGGTCCCCGGCACTCAGAACCCTCGGCTAGTCCTCTGCAGCCGAGGGCACCTCTCCCGACATAATATCCGCGCCACATGCGTACAGATCACCGTACCCAGTACAACGTCCCATCCAACAGCCGCATTAAATGCGGCCACATGCGGCTGCCAGCGCCAACCAGCTGAGGTGACCTCTTGGCCAATGGACGCTTGACACGTGTCCCTGTCCGGCATTTATTGCTACTATAAATAGCACCCCATTTTCCCGTTTGTAAAAAGGTCACAAGTCATAAACGCTGCATACTTTCTAAATACACTTTCTCTCTCTATACTTACTTGCTCTGACTTCTCTCTTATTATTCCCCGCAATAACCCCCCGGATAAGCTACCCCCCGGGTACACTGTCCATCATAGTTTATTTTGTAAAGAATCATCCGGCTTTCCATCAATTCCATGCGTTAAGTTTATACGAAGTATATATGTATGTCAACTTTTGTTTGAATTAGCTGCTGCCAACACTTTCCATCTGTGCATCAAATGTGGAGTTCAAATACGAAGTATATAGGTAATATGCATGTCTGCATGCGAATAGTAATATAAGCGTATGTATGTGTTAAGCCAAAGTAATGGTCTGGTCAAGAGTCAACACTTCCGATGTTTGTTCTTACGGCATGCATGGTGTAGGAGTGTTAAATTGTACAATATTACTATTACTATTGTGTAGAAAAGTCAACCTTTACATTAGGTTTCGACAATTTAATGCACCATGTACCCATATTATACTATCATATTGACCGACACTTTACATTACAAATCTTTATTTGTCACTTTTTATTAAATCAAAGTTTTATTTTCTAACGTTTATTATCTGCTAAAATTTCACTTTTATCGTATAAGGCATGATTTTATGTAACTAATGTAATTATCATAAAAAAAATATCTCTTTTTGACATTTTATCTAACAACATTATTTATTTTACCCTCCTTAAAAGATGTTTCGTCCCCGAAGTACTCACTTACTCAAAGAAGGTTACGTTACAAATCATGTTATAAAAGTGTGCGATAATGTATTCTGATCCGTATGTTTGAATATTAATTTACATTTTATTTCAAATTATTATTTATTTTATTTTATTTTATTTGAATTTATATTTTTAGGGTGTCACATTCTACCCCTCTTAAAAAGATGCTTCGTCCCCGAAGCACTTAACTTATTCGAGAGTAGTAGTCTCTCTATGGTTGGTCTCTCCTTTGGCATGTTTCCGTTTCTTCTTATGTGTTTCCTTCTGGAGTTGTTGCACTCAATAATGGTAGCAGCTTTGTTGCAGGCCTCGTTCAGTTCTTGGCAATCTAAAATGTAAAGAGTTTTTAGTGTCTCGAAGTTAAGACGACTAATAAACTTTCTAGCGTCACTAATTTAATTAGGAACTAACGCAGATGCTGATTGTGTAGGCTCCAAGTATTTGGAGTGGTATTATTCGACGGTCATACTCCCTTGTTGTGGGTGTAAGAATTCCTCATACTTCACAGCTTTCGCGTGCTCTGGTTAGAATCTTTCTCACATGGCCTCGTAATACATCTCCCAAGAGAAGTCGGTTTGTTGACGCAATGTTGGTTCGGTCGTGACCGACCATTTGTTTGCCTCTTGACGTAGGTAGTATATCGATCCACAGGTGATTTATAGTATCGAAGAGTTTGTCAAAATCGCAAATTCAATCCTCAAGGATGACGGGATCTCCTTGGCCTAAATAAGTTGGGGAATTACACCCAACTGCGTGTTTCGTAGTAACATTGCGCTTGTTAAGACAATGTTGACGTTGATTTTGAAGTAGCGCATTTGTGACGGTCTGGATGTGTTGAGTAAGTTGTCCCGAAGCTTGATTCAACTCCGCGTTCGTCGATGAGGTGCCAATGTCTTACACGTTGTCCCCAGTAGTCGTCATTGTCTTCTTGAAAAGATAGCGTTTAGGATACGAATAAGAAATGTATCGAGTACTATTCGTAATAATAATACCTTAGCTAATAACTTCACTAAGGATATATCCAAAACAAAAAGAATATCTCAAACAATTCAAATGAACCATATACTCAACAAAAACCAAAAAAAATCCAAATCTCACAATCTCACTGCGACCTAAAATTTTATTTTTAGTCCTAGAAATCCTTAATCATTCTTCAAATATTTTAGAAAAGCATTTTGAAAGTTCCCTTGAAAAACAATTAAACAAAGTCTTAAAAAAATGTTCGCAAACCTCTATAGAAAACCTTAGAAAACTTTAAAAAAATAATTGTTTAGAAAACTTTTTAGATACTTTTGGCTCTACTTGCCGCCATACCAGTTGCTAAGGGTACCATCTTAATAACCAGAGACTTTGCAACTCGAGTCTCAAAAGCTCTGATACCAACTTGTAACACCCCCAAATTTCCCACCCAAAAACGCTTTGAAATAATACTTTATTATTAATTTTATTTGAAAACATCATAGTTGTGCAGCGGAAAATTCAAAGGGAAATAGGGGTGTTACCGCCACACTCGGTTCTAACCTAACCGAGTGCACTGGCTAATCACCTCCAAAACAATTTAAGCTCCAAAATAATTATTCACTAAAGATCTTGAAAGTATAAGTTACAATGATTTACTAATTAGGCGTTCTAGCGGAATCTCTCTTGAATCAACATCGTCATCAAATAGGTACTCAAGTCTTACCTCCTGCACAAATAAAGTACAGAAAGAAAAGAAAAGCAAAGAGACAAAAATTAGCCGGAAATGCTAAGTAAGTCTCACCCAACCCCGTAAAATAATCAGGTTTGGTACATATATAAGTTTTTGTAAACCCATTTGGGAGGAAAAGTCTTTTCAAAACATTAATATCTATCATAAGTAAAACAATATTTATAATAAATTCTCATAACTTAATTCATATGTAAAATAATAATATTCCAAATCATAATAATTCCAATCATTAGAAAATGTAATAAAAATTCTCATAAATATTCCAAAGCATATATCATATACACAACTCCAAATATCCATCTCAAAACTCACTTAAGAACTTTATCAAAATCCTTAAAAACACATAATCAATGTCCACAAATATGTTTTCCAAACCAATATCACAAGTATTTGTACTTTAGAATTTCACAATTAATAAAATGATTAAGTATTTAGTCAACTCTTTAACCCAACTCTTTAAGAGTAAAATACCAAAACATTTGATTTACCTCAAAATAGCTTTATAGCTAATTCTCCTAGTTAATTTAGAAGGGCGGTGCTCAAGCGTTATCTCGATTCTTGAGCCCAGTGATCCGTTGTTTCGTACGGTCACTCTGATCTGCTCTCGGTACCACATCTCCTCTATTAGAATCTAGACTTCTACCTTAAGTGTGCACACCCCCTAAAGGGATTCCAAGCCCTCTGAGTAGTATGAAGTCTAAGTAGTTCTGACGTCAACGTCTCCCTACTCCAAATGGGATATACTCCCTAAGTTCTAGGTTCAAAGACCCTTAAGAGAATAGGTACTACTACTACTGCTCTAATAAAAAGGGATCTGATGCCCAGTTGTTCGGGGTGGTTACCGAACCCTCCAAAATTCATTTAATTTGTTTCACACCTCTCAATTCAAGTAGTAGTAGTCCTAACCCTCCCTCACCATTAACGGACGTGAAGGTGGCCCGAGAGCTGCGGATTTCTCCCGCGGTGCCCCAATTATGAAAACAGTCTTTTATCTTCTATTTTCAAAACTCAATATTTATGTCTTATAGACATTAGTGTCACCATTAAAAATATTAACTTTCCTTTGTTTTCTCAAATTCCAATCAAAAGTTCATATCTTTCAAAATACGCTAAAATTCCCGTATATTTTATCAAAATCCAATTTACTCACAACACCACCAAAATATTCACCATTAGAAAAATCTCCCAAAAATCATATACAATAACTTGTATCAAAATCCAATAATAACAAACCAATATATATAGTACAAACAACTTCAATTTACTCAAATTTAATACACACAATACATTACTCGAATTGTACATTAAAACATTCAAAATAATTACGAGACAAAAGGTATAATTTTGGTTGCAATGAAACTTACCTCAATTCGCGATAATTCATAACCAAAGCTTCTATCTTGATCTTCTCCAAATTCACCTTCTAAATATTAAAATTCTAAAATTATTTCCTTTATAATTTATGGTTTAACACTCCCATTTATCATTTAAGTTCCATAATCCTCATTAATGAATTATATTCATTTGTTTCAATGATTATTGATTCAGCCGATATTATCCAAACTTCAGCCCCTACTAATAAACTAGCATAATACGGAGTAAGTTAAAGTGATACGGAGTACGTACGTGTGCACGCAGGTGGTCGTCGCCTTCCTCGACGATGCTAGCCGGCGGACGCAGACGGCAATAAGGCAGTTTCCGACGGTGACAGGCTGGCAGCAGGGCAGGTCGTGGATGGCGAAACACCTTGGCAGTAGCAGCAGTCCGGTACGGCGGTAGCCACTCAGACTCCTTCTCCGGCGGCTGAAATCGTGTTATCTCCAACGACGGCGAGACCGGCGATTCTTCCAGAAGCGGTTTATACAGATCGTGGTGACTCTGTGATTCACCAACGTTAACGTAAGGTTCATTCAATACAGTTTCGTCGTCTTCCATGTAAGTCTCCGAATTCCGGCGACGAAGCTACGGCCCTCCGACGTGAAACCCAGTCCGGCAATGACTCCGGCGAGCGATTGCTTGCTCTCCTCACGATCGTTTCTCATTCTATCACTTTAGATTTCTTGTTTTCTCACGAGCCGAAGGTTTGGGAGTACAGTTTGGTGCCGCGAAGGTCTTCAGTGGTTCGGCTATTTATATAGCGGCCCAAGAGCTCCACTCGTCCGTTTCTTATGTTAAGAAATCTTTTGCTTTAATTTTTCACTTAAAGACTTTCCTTCTTTGGTTAAGTGTGGGTTAATACGCATGTAGTTTATTTTGTAAAGAATCATCCGGCTTTCCATCAATTCCATGCGTTAAGTTTATACGAAGTATATATGTATGTCAACTTTTGTTTGAATTAGCTGCTGCCAACACTTTCCATCTGTGCATCAAATATGGAGTTCAAATACGAAGTATATAGGTAATATGCATGTCTGCATGCGAATAGTAATATAAGCGTATGTATGTGTTAAGCCAAAGTAATGGTCTGCTCAAGAGTCAAGACTTCCGATGTTTGTTCTTACGGCATGCATGGTGTAGGAGTGTTAAATTGTACAATATTACTATTACTATTGTGTAGAAAAGTAACCCTTTACATTAGGTTTCGACAATTTAATGCACCATGTACCCATATTATACTATCATATTGACCGACACTTTACATTAGAAATCTTTATTTGTCACTTTTTATTAAATCAAAGTTTTATTTTTCTAACGTTTATTATCTGCTAAAATTTCAATTTTATCGTATAAGGCATGATTTTATCTAACTAATATAATTATCATAAAAAAAATATCTCTTTTTGACATTTTATCTAACAACATTATTTATTTTATTTTATTTAAAGTTTTGGAGTGTAACAGGCTTCCCTTCCACCACAACAACCTCCAACTCAACAAAAACCTGTCTGGTTTCTGAGAAACTCTGATCCTAAAACAGTCTCCCTTGTTTCTGCACCTCAAGGCTACTCTAGGCATTCTACTGCCTCCAATCCTTCTTTTCGCAAAAAGACAAAGGTGATCCGGAACAGAATCCCAATTTACTCTTCTTATGAGGACTCTTCTGACATGGAGGGATTCATCATCAGCAAGTCCAACCAAGCTACCTCTAAGAGACAGAAGACCCCCCCTCTGACTCAACTCGAGCGTGAAATGCATGTACAATCTCTCTCCTCTGTCCAAGAACATCACTCTTTGCCTAAGGGAAGAGGCTTAGAGATGCCTAATTCTGCTGGACAAGAGCACCAGATTCCTTTCAACGAGTTTGTGGCTGTAGTAGAGGACTTTGGTGGACAGATGCTGGAAGGAATGAACAAGCTTGTGCTCATCAATGATAAACACTTCGAACATCTGACCCAAGTAGATGCAACCATTGAATCTGGTTTCAAGCATCTATCAGATACTCTTGAAACCTCCCTCTAGAACTTCATGAACTCATCCAATGCAAAGGTTGATGCCATCTCGAATGAAGTGGTCAATGTCAAGGCAGTTCTATCTGCCATGAGTCAAACTCTCAACTCTCAGCACACCTCTATTACAACCCTCACCCAAGCTGTTCAATCACTACAAAGGTCTGATGTCCGACTCCAAGAGAACCTCAAGAATCTTCACACTCTCTGCAAGGAGCATTCTGACCAAGGCAAGTTACTCCTGGCTGCTGATAAAGACAGGTATTAGAAAATGGTACTTCTGGAAGCCAGTAACAAAGATATACTTTCTGCCATTCAGAAGCAGCAAGGATTAATAGAGGGTCTGACCTCTGTTACTCAAACTCTGCCAGAAACGCTTGAACAGATTGCTTCTACTCAAGCGTCAGAGTTCTAGAAGCTTTCTTTGATGATTGGCGATCTGGATGATGCCAAAAAGGGGGAAGAAGACCCTCATCACCCTAAGCCTCGCCCTACCAGGACTTCTGTCAGAGCATCATCTTCTGCTGAACCAACGGTTGATCCTGCACCGTATTTTGAAGCTGCCATTTAGAAGAAGAGGCTAGCCGACATTCAGAGACCCCCATCTTCTGTCACAAAGGGCACCAAGAAGAAGAAGGCCTTGAACTTCAGAGAATGGAGATTGGGTGGCTCTCGGAAAATTGATAGAAATCAATTTGAGGAAATGAAGGAAAAGATGACCCCAATGCAGCAACAGAATCTATATCTTGACAAAGATGGTCTAGTGAAGGTGAGTCATGGTGGTCCTTAGAAGAAGCTAAGTTCTGGTACCTCAACAAAATTCTCCCCGGAAAGGACATTCATGAAGGTGTTCTCAGCTATCTGGATTGCAAGCTCTCGCCTATCTCGGTCTCACATCAGAGCTTAGGGAATCTTGTAGGAATTCGAGAAGTTGTCAATGCTGAGCTAAAAAGATTACAAGAACTGGACGATCAAGCCTTAACTGCAGCTGAAAGGGATAACTTGTAAGAGAACACTCTTGTAATCTATTAATAAAAGAACATCTTTGCTTTTCACTTTGTAAGGCAATTCCTTCATATCTCTCTCTTTTCTCTGATTATGATTGCGTGTTTGTTTTCCTGATTATTATCTGCTATCTGATTGTACTGTACTCTTACTATTTTCCTATGCCAAATTGCCCACCAAGATTTTAATGAAAGTTTTAAACTTTAACTCTTTTATGGTGAAGGCACTTCTCTGGAAATAGTTAAAGGGTTTTGGCATCATCAAAAAGGGGGAAATTGTAAGGAATAATTGTAATTAGATTTTGATGATGCTATATTAATTAGGACTTTAGAGTACCCCTTCTTTAGATTTAATGTATTAGAAATTTTCCTTGTAAAGTTTCTTTGAGTTGTCGACTGACAGAAGACCTTCAGAACAGAAGACCTCTGGGTCTCTGTTAGCCTTGACACGGACAGAAACCCTCCTGGTTCTCTGTTGAGCATTTCGTCAACAGAAACCCTCAAGACTCTCTGATAGCCTTTTCCTGCAGAAGTGCTCAAAACCTTCTCTGATCGACTCTCTGCTAAAGACACCAGAAGGCCTGACACTTAGAGAATTTTACCAAGTCGGTAAACCAACTGAAGACTCCTTCAACGACTAGGAATCTTGAACGGAAAAGCTACAGTACGCGCATTAAATGCACATTTAATGCCTCCCGTACTCTGTAGAGTAAATGCAGATGATTGGCCGCAATGTCAGGATAACACTATCCCAAAATAGTAACCCGCCAACTTTGCTGGGGTCTACCGGTCAAGTCAACTGCTCACACATTTAATGCAGTTGTCCTCCTCCTCCAACGGGAAGACAACCTCAGTATAAAAGATACATTACGAAGAATAACAAACAACTTTGCTACAACAGTGCGAATACAACGACATTCAAACAACTAAAACGCACAAGCCTCCTTGAGATCAAATCCTTATCATCCTCTACAAGAGAAGGCAGACGTTGAAAAGATTCTTACTTCCAACTCAAGCAAAGTTCCATTCGTTCTTCATCACTTCAAGCACTTCATCTACAAATCCTTTGTAACGAAGCTAGTTAGAAAACCTCTGTTCTATCAAGAACTCTTCTCTCACGAGAAGGACGTCCAAGTAACTGGAGCAGTGAAGTGGTGATACTTTTGGGAAGTTCAGCGAAAGGACGAGTCTTAAAGGAATGGAGGAAGTGCATCCCATGAGACATCTAGACTTGAAGAAGACGTGGAGAGCTTCTTAAGTGCTAGGACTAAGGCGTTGTAAACGGACGTTTTTACAAGCTTAGTGGAACAGTGGATTAGAGGAACGAGTTGTTCCTTGAACCACTATCAAAATCCCTGGTGTCATTTACTTACTGCATTTACTTATCGCTTTTAGTTAGAACTGATTAACTCCAAAGACTTGGCCTCTGTGTTCAGCAGAACGTGTCTTGTGAGTTAACAGAAGGCATACTGCCTTTGCTTCTCTGAGGCTAATCTAACAGAACCCCTACCAGAACCCCATCCGCTGCCAGTCTGTTCTGCCAACAGAACAGGCTATTCTGTTAAATCTGGTATTTAGCTTGAAAAAGTTTTAAAACCAGTACAGTCTATTCACCCCCCCCCCCCCCCCCCTCTAGACTGTACCTAATATAACCGGGACCAACAAATCCTCTACTACCCGGTAATCAAGGGATTTAGCGGAGGGCTCATCGTCATAAGGGTAGTACTCGTCATCCAAGGGTTTCATCATAACAACTAGCTAAGGCCTTAAGGGAATTACCTTGGATCTAAGGGTGATTCTCCGCTAACACTAGATTAAGGCTCTAGGAAAGAAAAGTATGCAAGAAATTGGAGGAGAGTGTGATGAACTGACCTTTGAATGTTTGAAGTCTTGAAGAACACTCGAACAAGCCTTTATCTCTCTAGAATGGGGCAGCACTTCGTTATCTCAAGAAAGCAATAACGATTCTCTTCGGTTGGAGAGGGGTATTTATAGACCCCCCAAATGGTCATTACACGTGGCGCATGCCCGTTGGCCACATGAACGGCCACCACCCCCAAGGCCCATTGGGCTGGTACCGGTTCAGGAGGCGGGTCAGGCCCACTTCCACAGTACAGCCCATCGCCAACATGCCAGCAATCAGCGCCCGTAATGGCCAACCACTCAACGGCCACACCAAGAAAGCGTGCCTACATCAACCTCAACACAAAGATGACTTCAAAAGGGTAGGTCACACCTCAAGATGTGTCCATACCGGCTCAAACAAAATGCCAATAGCATGGCCTTTTCAACAGCCACAACAGCAAAGCAAAAAGCAACCCCACAGCCGTCGGCCTTGTATAAAACCCTGATGATAATTTCTTGAAAGCGACCTGCGTCCGAGGGTTCTCCTACAGGGTTTCCCTTGTCAGGAAATCGCCAAGGAATTGGATTCAGGGGAATGCAAGAATCCGCTTCGACCTAGGGAAATCCTTTACTCCTTCACCCCTCGCTTACTCTTCGGCCTGAAGTAGTGGGGGACTGGGGGATTACACCGGCCTTTGAAAATCAGGACAAAATCAAAGAAATCCAAAAATATACACATTCCACAACTACAACATCAGATCACATATGCACCACAGCGTCCATAACCTTGCGGTGCACCATCGGCCACAGCTATCGTCAGCAAACAAAGAATTCCCTCCAAAGATCACAGGGCACTCAACGGCTTAGAGCCCGCATACTCCACTCTCGGCCAGGAATTAAGACAGGAACTCATCGTCCCCAAAACATGGACACCAAGCCGCGAATACCATCGCTCCTCAGCCAAAAACACAGAATGAGAGCCACAGCGGCCAAATAAAGCAAATAGCACCCTCACCGGCTACCCGGAGGAAGAAGGACACTCATCGTCCTCAAACAGGAAATGACCACAATGGTCTCCTCGGCCATGAGTACGAAGTTCAACCATCAACGGCCAGGAGTAGAGAAACATCGTCTTCATCGGCCACTCACGCAAGAGAACACTCATCATCTCCACCAAGCAAAGGCACTTGTCGTCCCTGACCAAAGACACGCATCATCCGCATGACTAGAGCCCTCTTCGTCTGCGGTGAAGGCCACACAACGGCCAGAACGTGGGGTGCCCATAACGGCCAAAAAACGAAGAACCAGAGCAAAGGATGCCAATAACGGCCAGGAAAAAGTCAACATCAGGGACTACTCTCCTTCACTTCGTCTACATCTCGGCTCAGAGAGTGGGGGACTCCTGATGGAGTATATGGGCCTGGACCCCAGGGCCCACATACTCGGAAGAACAGAAGGTACCACGATCACCTGGTGGGACCCTCGTCGGCCAAATGACCCTCATCGCCAGAAAGAAGTCTACTCATAATGTAATCCAGAAGCCAGGAAGAGCAGGGTGACCTCGTCGGCCGGGTCTTCGTCGGTCATGCCCTTGTCGGCCATGCCCTCATCGGCCATAGACAACCTCTAGAACAGGATTTACACTTAATCTTTTCTATGCACTTTGTATCCGGCCCATTAGTGGCCCTATTGTAAATGGGCCTCCAAGCCCAAGACTTGGGAGCTCTGCCCTAATTTTTCCTATAAGTACTCCCTGTCGGAGTAGTTGTAAGGGTTCACAAAAATCATTAATACAGAGCAAATATAACATTTCTCTCTCTATCTCTCACTTCTCTCTAGACTTATAGTCTATCAACGGTGTAGCAGAAACATGGGTTACTTTGTATACCATCTCACAAAATGAACTCCATTTTTGCTATATCGGAGGAACATTTTATTCTCTCAAGAATAATGTTGTCATTTGGAATTGGCCTGGCGTGGAGATATTTGCTATGGATATGAAGACAAAAGAAAGAGAGAGACTATCAGGTAGTGCCAGCATGGGATATCAAAACATCGTTGATACATGTTTGTACATTGAAAGTCTAGCTTCACCTCATGAATATGCTTGGATTGGTGAGCAACACAATCAATTTTCCAAGAAGATAAAATGTATAAGGCCCAATTCGAGGAAAAGGATGAAGAAAAGAAGGGACGACAATAATTAGATTATATGAGATGAAGCTCAACAAGATCAATGCATGTCATATGTTGCTCCATTTTTTGCTCCCAAGATGTGAGATTGTTATTTTCTCTATTTTTAATCCTATATGTTTAGTTAGAAGTTTGAATTATATAAGAAATACTCACCATTTCGTTCCTAATTGTTGTTATGGCTATTTTAAACACTACAAGAAAAAAGCCTATTTGCGAAAGAAAAACTGGTCGCGGAAATTGAAAAAACAGTGGCTGATGATTATTTGCGACCAGAAAATGTGGTCATATGTCTGTCCATATTGTCCTTGCTGCAAAAGATAATTTGCGACTGGGAAAAGTGGTCGGTTGTTAATACATTTTGGGACTAAATAAAATATGGTTGCTAATGACACTTGCAATACAAACTGATTTTATATTTCCTTTGATTATTTTTGTAAGGTCTCTTACACATCCAAAAATATACAATTATAATTTCCCAATGGTGTTCCCATCCAAAAAAATCACTCTTACTATCCTCCGTATCATAGTAGTTGCAACAATGGAATTTACACAATATTTATGTACTCTACTTTGATTACATTTTATTTATTAGTGTATGTGATTTTTTTTTGAAAAATATTGTTGAATTTGTCTTATTACAAAGTTTCATATTCTGATTTTAAAAAGTTT
Organism: Cuscuta europaea; assembly: GCA_945859875.1. Lineage (NCBI taxonomy): Eukaryota > Viridiplantae > Streptophyta > Magnoliopsida > Solanales > Convolvulaceae > Cuscuta > Cuscuta europaea. The sequence continues at coordinate 2,192,871 of CAMAPE010000014.1, forward strand.
TTTACTAATAGAGAATTAAATATAATGACGGTTAAAGTTGTGCATTGGCAAGCGTGAAAAAAGTGAATGTTGCAACTAAAAAAGACGGGGAAGTATTTTTTAAGAAGAAAGGAGAATTTTATTGAATACAAATTGGAGGAAATTACCAAAATACGGGGTTTTCCCATCTGACAATCCAAATTGCGGGACTTGCAATTAGGTTACCAAATTACGGGAGTCGAATTTGGCAAATCCGACTAAGGAGGCTTTTCGAATTAGGGTGTAGAGTACCTAGTCGGAATTGTGGAATCCGACTATGAGGTTTGAATATTTTTGTTTCCATTATTTGTTTAATCCCAATGAATTAAAAAAATAAAAATAAATAAAACCTAGTCGGAACTATGTAATCCGACTCGGGGTGTTTGAATTTTTTTAATGTTTAATAATGTGTAATCAAAAGAAATAAAAAATAAATAAATAAATAAAAACAAAAAAAAAATTGTCGGATAGCCCACATCCGACTAGGGATGTTGTTTAAAAATTTTATATTTGAAAATACATATATTTGTTTTATTTTAAGAAATTTTATAAATTAAATTTTATAAATTAAATTGTTATTTTAAGAATTTTATATTCGAGATAAATTTTGTTTTATGTAAACCATAACGTTAAAAGTATTTATTAGATAAAATTGATAATCAGATAAAATTTAATTAGATAAGTTCAATCAGATAAAATGAATCAGATACAATTTTATCATATATAATTCAATCAAAATTCAATATTCTATCCAACCATATCCGTACAAAAATAAAGTGACCCAAAATTCAATATTGTATGTGCCGGATTATAAAACCTCCAATTTGACCCAATAAGGGCACAGTCATTCAAATTTTATGCAATCAGTCTATATCATGAACACGAGTTGTAAAATTGGCCACGAGTTCCTTAATATAGAGATAACAATTTAATATTAACACTTGTGATTCACATTTTTTAGATTCGGATCATAAAAACCCAAATTCGACCTGGTAAAGATACAATCTTCTGAAATGCAATTAGCATATATCATGAACACGAATTGTGAAATTGACCACGAGTTACTTAATATATAAATGAAATTTTAATATTCACATTTGTGATTCACATTTTTTAGACCCGGATCATAAAAACCCATATTCGACCCAGTAGGGATACAATCATTTGAAATGTAATCAGCCCATATCATGAACACGAGTTGTAAAATTGACAATGATTTACTTAACATATAGATGGAATTTTAATATCCATACTTGTGATTCACATTTTTTAGACCCGGATCATAAACCTCCAATTTGACCCAATAAAGGCACAATCATTCGAATTTTATGCAATCAACCTATATCATGAACACGAGTTGTGAAATTGACCACGAGTTCCTTAATATATAGATGACAATTTAATATTAACACTTGTGATTCACATTTTTTAGACCCGGATCATAAAAACCCCAATTCGACCCAGTAAGGATACATACAATCTTCTGAAATGCAATTAGCAAATGATTGTATCCCTACTGGGTCGAATAGGGGTTTTTATGATCCGGGACTAAAAAATGTGAATCACAAATGTGAATATTAAAATTTCATTTATATATTAAGTAACTCGTGGTCAATTTCACAATTCATGTTCATGATAAAAAGAAGCTTTGCAATAAAAAAAAGCTTTAATTGACCCCCTGAACTCGATAAAAAGTTTCAAAATTTACTTTTTGCATGTCACAATCCAGTCATGGCCACATCACCTGGTAGAATTCCAACTATGCATGTGACGTGGAAACTTAGGTGATCAAATAAGCCCATGAACCTGTTTAAATCGTTCAATTCACCCCCAACTCTAAAAAAACATCAAAATTTTGAGAAATAGAAATAAAAAATGAAAATAGAAATTAATATATTTATAATAAATAATATATATAATATGTAGTTACTATATATATAAATATAAAGTATTTATATTTTTTGGTAAATTCATAATAATGATATAAAATATTAACTAAAAGAAATTAATATATTTATAATAAATAATATAAATATGTAGTTATTATATATATATATATATAATATGTAAAAAAAAATTCAATATATATCAAAAATTAATCATATATATGAATTAAAATATAAAAATAGTAACTACATATTATATATATATATATATAAATAATATGTAGTTACTATTTTTATATTTTAATTCATATATATGATTAAATTTTTAATTACTATAGATATAAAAAGGTGTAATTAGTAACTTTGAAAACAAATAGTTACATTAAAGTTGTATATTTATTTTGAGTATATTTTTAAATAAATTAAAAATATGAAATGAAAAAAAAAACACAAGTGGATAATTTAAAATAATTCTTCGTATAAATTATGAAACTAAAAACCTAAAACTTGTGTTATATTACATTAGATATAATACATAAAATAAAAAGTTAAATATAGTTGGTAAAAAAACATTGTTAATTTCTTATATGAAATATTCTTAGTAGTTATAAAATATGGAAATAAATCAAAGAATTTTTTATTTTATTTTTATTTTTTATTTTGAATTTACCTTAACCGATTAATATTTCTTATTAATAATATTTTATATTTTCTAAATTTATTTTTTTATAATTTTATTTATATTTGTATTTATATTTTTTTTCAAACTTTTGATATTTTTTAGGCTTGAGGGGTAAATTGAACGATTCGGTGAGGTTCAAGGGCTTATTTGACCCTTAAGTTGCGACGTTTCATGCACAGTTGGCACCCTACCGGGTGATGTGGCAGTGACTGGATTGAAACATGTAGAAAATGAGATTTGAATCTTTTTATCAAGTTCAGGGTGCCAATTGAAGTTTTTTTGGGTTAATGGGGCAAATCGAGATATTCGAAAGGGTATAGTGACCTACTTGACCCTTTAGCCAAAATTATGAGATTTTAATTTGACAATGCTAACTAAGCAGGGATGGAGATTAATAATAGATACAGGGAGTCTTATGGTGCGGGCTCTAAAGGCAAGATATTTTCCTGACACTAGTTTTTTAAAAGCTAGACTAGGAAATAATTCATCTTTTATTTGGGGGAGTATATTTGAGACCCGAGAAATCTTGGGAAAAAATGTTAGAAGCAGAGTGGACAATGGAAGGATATTCAAGTTAAGGTAGTGATGGAGTATATGGCCCGGGAACCCCTGGTCCACAGACTCCTACTACTCCAACAAAGGCCCAATAGGCCCAGGGAGCACGACAGGCCCAAATCATAGCGCCCAGAGTACCAAGCGGCCCACAGTGCGCGCTAGGTGTGCCTTCGGCCCCCTGGCCGAAGGCTCCAATTCTCACAGGAGGGCCAAATCAGGAAAACAAAGTTACTGGGAGAAAACGGCGAAAATCAGTAGCCCTCGGCACCTAGAGCCTTCGGCACTAAGGAGGTCCCCGGTACTTAGAGCCCTCGGTCAATCATCTACAGCCGAGGGCACCTATTCCGACATATTATCCGCTCCACATGCGAATGGATCACCGTACCAAGTACGACGTCACATCCAACAGCCGCATTAAATGCGGCCACATGCGATTGCCAGCGTCAACCAGTTGAAGTGACCCCTCGGCCAATGGAAGCTTGACACGTGTCCCTATCTGGCATTTATTACTACTATAAATAGCACTCCATCTCCCCATTTGTAACCCAGAAGCAAATACGCTCAAGAGCCTTAACTTACATATTCAATACACTTTCTCTCTCTTACTTGCTCTGACTTCTCTCTAGTTATTCTCCGTAATAACCCCTCGGATAAGCTACCCCCCGGGTATACTATCCATCATTTGGTGCTCTCGTTGAGAGGTCGAACAATCAAGTAAGAAACCCTCCCCCTCGACCAAACACAAAACACATAGCTAAAATGGTGAGAACAACTCGTGCCAACTCCAAGAATGTCGAGGACAGGAATCTGGCCCTCGGCGAGGTCGACGTCCCCGAAGCCTCTAACAGGGCTCCCGGGGGCGGCGTCATCGTCGGGTTGGACCAGACGGCTGTCGACCGATGCCATCAGATTCAACAGAATGCCCCCGATGCCCGCCTCGGCATCGAGGCCAAGAAGAAGGACCGGAGCGAGAATTAAATTAGCCCTCCGGTCATCACCATCGACGTGCATTCGGCGTTTTCCGCCTTCATCCAGACGCACACCCAGAACCCAGGTGCCTTCGGCACTTTGGTTCCCCTCCAACCTCAGGTCGGGGAGAATGTCATGCCTCCCCCTCATCCACACCCCCTCGGGAACCCAGTCCTCCGGATTGGGAACATCGAGGGGGTCGTGGCCCAAGATACGGCCTCCCAGGAAGTCCAATCCCGGGACTGCCACAACGTGAACAAAGAACAACTCCGGACCTCCGCCCTCGAGAGACCTCGGAGGGCGCAAGACCGCCGAGGGGTCTAAGACCACCTCGGGGGGAAGGCGTTCCAGAGGCCTCAGGAAAGTGGCGGATCCATCTCCAGGGCCAATGAAAGGCGTCCCCCTCAGGACAAAAGCAATGCACCTCTCCATGCCAACGACGCCCACCACCAAATCAACCAGGCCCACTCGGCTCGCGTCCATTCGCAGGGGGCGGAAGCCCTCCCGAAGGACCCCCGGGACGAAATCATTGCGGCCCTCCAGCGCCAGCTTGACGAGATGGAGGCCACCAAAGCACACGCCACCACTTCTGCCCCTCATACAGACCTCAAGTATGAGGCGATGTTGGCCAAGATGGAGGAAATGCAGAAGAAGATAGCCGAGGGCTCCGGGGAACCCACCATACAGCTCCGGACCCGGACGCCATTTACCCCAAGGGTATTGGCGGCCCGGATCCCGGAAAAATATCGAAGGCAGCTCATCAAGCCCTACGACGGAAAGACTGGTGACCCAAGAGCACTACATCAGGTACCAAAACAACATGATGATGGTGGGGGCATCGGATGAGTATTCGTGCCACTGGTTCCTCTCCACCTTAGAGGGGCTGGCTTACGAATGGTTCAATCGATTGCCCGAGGGCTGCATTGACTCATGGCAAGAACTCGCCCAGCGATTCTTGACGCAATTTGCGGGAAGGCGCCGTACAAGAAAACACTTCTCCCACTTGCTGACAGTGAGGCAGAGGAAGGAGGAGACCCTTCGGGACTTCTTGGAGCGCTGGAGAATGGAGGCTGATAAAGTTGATGGTGCTGACGACGGGACCCTCCCGGCCCTCCTCCAAACGGTACTCCGCCCCGGGAACTTCTCAAGGAGCCTCATCATCGAACCCCCCCCCCCCCCCCCCGCGATTATATAAGGGCCCTACAGCGGGGGGACCGGTACGCCGAAGCCGAGGAGGTGGAGAAATGCCACCACGTACCAGATCAGCAGCGCCCTTGGTTAGACGACAAAGGTAACCGAGGGCCGGGGGCTCCCCGCAATCATCCCAAGGATTCTGCCCCCTCCGGTGATCGCCCCCGGCATGGCCAAGCCAAGCCCGGGGGAGGCTACAAGGGGAACCCGAGAGCTTGGGCACAGCCTGTTCTGCTGGAGCACCATCGGACACCTTTGACGCACCCCGTCAGCGTCATTCTTGATTTCGCCAAGGAGAGGGGCCTGGTGGAGCGATATTCCCGCGCACCCCCAGAGGTATATGCCAAACTACCCCTATTGTCGCTTCCACTGGCATCAAGGGCACAGAACCGATGACTGCCATCAGCTGAAGACGGCCATCGAAAGATTAATACAGGCGGGCCATTTTTCCCAAATTATTCAAGGCCCTCAGCAACAGGGTCCCCCCCATCAAGGGCCACCCCGAGGGCAAACTGCGAGAGCAAATGCATGGGTCAACCCCAACACCATCCCCCTCGGCAAGAAGAGGGAGATTGGGAACCTGGAAGAAGAGGAGGAGGAGTACCCTGGGTACCAAGAAAAGAAGCGCCACATCCTCATGATCACCGGGAGCAATACCGAGGGTGACTCTACGAGTCAACGAAAGAAGTGGGCTCAGTCACTTTACGTGGGGGAAGTCACTCATATGCCCCCAGTAAAGCAGCTGAGGGAGGAACCCATCACCTTCACTAATGCTGATCTCCCCCCAGTGTCCTCCCCACACAGGGATGCCCTCGTCATCCGCACAGAGATCAATGACACTATTATTCACAGAACTTACATTGACACGGGCAGCTCCGTCAATGTAATGTACCTCAGCACCTTCAGAGAGCTGCATCTGGAGAGGGGGTCCCTTCGGCCCATCAAGACCCCTCTTGCCGGCTTCACCGGCGACACCATTGATTCCGAGGGGGTTATAACCCTCCCGATACTCTTCGGCGACGGGCTCCATAGAGCCAAGCTCGAGGTGGAGTTCGTCGTCATCAACATCTACTGCGCCCACAACATCATCCTCGGCCGGCCAGCCCTCGAGGATCTCGAAGCCGTCATCTCCATGAGGCACCTCTGCCTCAAATTCCCGGCCGAGGGGGGAATCGGTTACTCAAGGGGGAACCAAAAACTTGCCCGCGCTTGCTACCTCCAAGTAACAAAAAAGGTTAGCAAGACGGAGTTCCGCGTTGACACCATCACCGGAACTGTGGAAGCGGAAGAAAGGAGGCCGAGGGCTGAACCAGCCGAGGAGGTAGAAGACTTCGCGCTCGATCCGGCCAAGCCGGAGAGAGTCGTAAAGATTGGAGCCAAGCTCCCCGAAGACTTGAAGATCGGCATCATTAGCGCCCTCCGTGCCTACTCCATCGTTTTTGCATGGGGGCCGGAGGACATGCCGGGGATCAGCCGAAGGGTCATCACCCACCGCCTCTCGGTGGACCCTTCGGCCAAACCAGTACAGCAACGAAGGAGACCCCTCTCAGCCAAGAGGAGGGAATTTGTGAAGAAGGAGGTCGCCATGATCCTCTCTATCAAGCACATCAAGGAGGTAAAGTACCCCTCATGGTTGGCAAACGTGGTCCTTGCACAAAACCGCCCTCATTCCGCATGTGCGTGGACTACACGGATCTCAACAAGGCGTGTCCCATGGACCCCTTTCCTCTGCCAAAAATTGATCAACTTGTGGATGAAACCGCGAGGTGTGAAATCATGTCATTCCTCGACGCATTCCGCGGATATCATCAAATATTTATGCATGAGGAAGACGCTGAAAAAACAGCCTTCATGACTCCCGGGGGCATCTTCTACTACTTTGTCATGGCCTTCGGCCTAAAGAACTCAAGCGCCACCTACACTCGGATGGTGGCCAGGGTATTTCAAGCTGTCCTAGGGCGCACCACGGAGGCATATGTTGACGACATGATCGTAAAAAGCAAGCAATCAGCAAACCATGCTGACGACCTGAGGGAGATCTTCGCCATCATGCAGAAATTCAACCTTCGGCTAAACCCGAAGAAGTGTACCTTCGGCGTTCAAGGGGGCAAATTCTTGGGCTACATGGTGAGCCGAAGGGGTATCGAGGCCAACCCCGAGAAGATCCAAGCCATCATCAACATAGAGCCCCCACGCAATGTAAAGGAGGTCCAACGATTGACGGGCCGTCTGGCAGCCCTCAATCGCTTCTTATCAAAATCGGCGGAGAAGTCCTTACCCTTCTTCCAGATCATGAGAAAAACCGCCGGTTTCCAGTGGACTTCAGAGTGTCAGGGGGCCTTCGAGGAACTGAAACGGTACTTATCTTCACCCCTTGTACTCTCTAAACCAAGGTGGGGGAGATCCTATACCTTTACCTGGGTGTTAGCCCGGCATCCATCAGCTCAGTGCTCATCCGGGAGGAGGATGGCATCCAACATGCCATCTTCTATGTTAGCAAGACCCTCAGGGAGGTAGAACTCCGGTACTCCCCCGTGGAAAAACGGTGTTGGCTATCGTGTGGACCGTCAAGAAGTTGGGCCATTACTTCCAAGCTCACCCGGTCCAGGTCTTCCCGAATGGTAAAATGGGTCGTCTTCTTGAGCCAATACAACATCGACATCCGCCCTAGGCCCGCCATCAAGGGCCAAGCCCTAGCGGACTTCGTGACGGAATGTACGGCGAGATCAGCCACGGACGAGGAGCCCTCGGCTCCTTCGGATGATTAGTGGACCCTCTACACCGACGGCTCCTCCACCGTCAAGGCATGTGGAGGAGGGAGGGGTGGTTCTCATCTCACCCGAAGGCTTTCGGGCCTATTATGCAGTCCGCTTCTCCTTCAAAGTCTCTAACAATGAAGCCGAATACGAGGCCCTCCTCTGTGGCCTTCGGCTGGCAGCTAACATGAAGGCCCGACAAATTCACGTCAAGTGCGACTCCAAGTTAGTCATCGGCCAAATCTCCGGAGAGTACGAAGCCAAGGAAGGGAGAATGAAGCAATACAAGGAGGCGGCCAAGGAGTTGCTTAAGTTATTTGAGGCACACTCTCTTACTCAAATACCGAGGGCTCAAAACTCCGAGGCCGACATTTTATCAAAGCTCTCGGCAAAATCCCCTGAGCATATCTCGAAGATTGCCAAAGTGGAAGAGCTCAGCCTCTCCAGCATACATGTTAGCCCCGTCATGAACATACAATAAAGGCAGGGTGACTGGATCTCAGACATTGTCGCCTTCATCACCACAGGGCAACTGCCCGGGGATGAGGCCCGCGCTAAGCTAGCAAAGCTGAGGGCTCCCAGCTACGCTATCGAAGACGGGAGGCTTTACAAAAGGTCCTACAACGGAACATTACTTCGGTGCCTTCATCAAGATGAAGCCGAAGTAGCGATGGAGGAAGTGCACAGTGGCACTTGTTCAGCTCACCAGGGACCCTTCTCCATGTCCCGAAGGCTAATAATCCAGGACTACTTCTGGCCCACAATGGCCCAGGATTGTGCAGATCTTTCCCGAAGGTGTTCCGCATGCCAACACTTCCAGAAAGCCCTCGGCAGGCCAGCGGTCAACTATGCCCCCATCAGCACATCCATACCTTTCGCTCGATGGGGCATAGACCTTATGGGCCCTCTGCCGAGGGGTACCTCCAACAACAGGTACATCATCGTCGCCATCGATTACTTCACCAAATGGGTGGAAGCTGAGCCCCTCGCTAGCATTACTGAGGCCAGGTGTCGTCATTTTGTTCTCAAAAACATCCTCACAAGGTTTGGCGCCCCCAGCAAATCATCTCCGACAACGGGACTCAGTTCGAGGCAGCCCCCTTATGTGCCCTCCTCGAGGCACGGGGCATCAAACACACCTTCTCATCCGTCGCCTACCCTCAGGGCAACGGTCAGGTGGAGAACGCCAACAGGACCTTGCTCGAGGGCCTAAAGAAGAAACAGGAGGCCGAAGGGGGTGGTTGGGTAGAAGAGCTCCACAACATCTTATGGGCCTACCGTACCACCCCTCGGCGGGCAACTGGAGAGACACCCTTCTCCCTTTGCTACGGATTTGAAGCTAAGGCTCCCACTGAGGTAACTCTTCCAACCCGAAGGGTCACATAGTATGATCCAGAGACCAACGACGCCAATATGGCCCTCGATCTCCACCTTATTTCAGAACGCCGAGAGCAAACCTTCATACGCGCAGAAAACTACCGAAGGCAAGTGAAGAGTTACATTGACGCCAAGGTCCGCTCCCGGGAATTCCAAGTGGGGGATTATGTCCTCCGAAGAAGGGAAGCCAGCCAACCGACCGAGGGCGGGAAGATGGCACCAAAGTTCGAGGGCCCATCATCAAACCAGGAACTTACAAACTAAAACGCCCCAATGGGACTGAAGTCCCTAGACACTGGAATGTACATCACTTAGTTAAATTTTATCAATAACATCAGAGCGGCCAAGCCCTCATAACTAGTGAATGTATTATTTTGCGGCCCAAGGCCTAAAAATTTTGAAGAATGAAGGCATATTGAAGACACCAAGGACATGGAACAAGACTCTTATGAGTGGCCAAGCCCTCATACCACCCCCTGGCCCAAGGCCTTACCACAAGGAAGAACCCTCGGCACCAAGTGCCGAGGGTAGACAATACTATCACCTACAAACAGGAAGAAAGTACCAACTGTGTTCAATTGAGACCCCTCGGCACCTAATACCGGGGGGATACACCACTGTCAACTTTCAACGAACGGAAGAAAACACCAAGTGTTTTCACAAAAGACCCCTCGGTACCAAGTACCGAGGGTAGACAACACAATCACATGCGACAAATAAAGGAAAAACACCAAGTGTTTCCCCAGAAGACCCCTCGGTACCAAGTGCCGGGGGCCGTACATCGGAACAAACACCAAGTGTTGTTTCTAAAGCCGTACCCCTCGAGGACGCTTATACCGAAGGCGCCACCTATCGGTGCCGGTAGCACGTAGTGCCCCGGCCATTTGCAACCAGTGTGCAAATGAAAACCCTTCCCTGAAACGCTTTCCGCGTCACTACCCCAAGGGTATGACAGGCACGAAATATGCCCAGGATTCGACTTTCAAAAACGGAACGCTTTCCGCGCCATTTCCCCAAGGGATTGGCAGGCATCTAAAATGCCCAGGATTCGACTTCCAAATCGAAACGCTCCCCGCACCACTACCCCAAGGGTGTGGCAGGCCACGGACTATGTCTAGCACCGAGGGGACGACTTTCAAAGCTGAGGTGCTTTCCGTGCCATCCCCCAAGGGGAGACAGGCTACAGACCACCATATCTTGTACCCAGGAAACGACCCTCGATCCCCTCGGAACTCGGAAGGTTAACCCGAGGGGGGAGCTAATGGTGTATTCTGTTACCTCCCGATAGGCCAAGCCTTACCAAGAAACCAAGTTTTTTGAAGTCTTCCCTTCACTTCCAAAAAAAATGGGGTGGTGAAGGGGAGTAGACTCAGCGAGAAATCAATGAGTACACCATTCCAACAAATTCACGAGGACATACCGAGGGCTCCCCATGGGAATGCCTTCGGTACCTGGAAGCTCATAAGTACCAAAGATATCATTCACAACAGACATCATCAACAAATGGCTAAGTCCACTACATGATTGCCTCCGGCTATATCAAAACCGAAGGCTCAAATCCTACAAAACATGACAGGCTCACCCAACAACAACTCAAAACGTTCCCGAAGGCTACTATATGACAAAACTATCAGATGTTGGCCAAATCAAAGCAAGAATCACCTCCGGCACCTCACTAGAAGCCGAGGGGACACACCCAGACAAGGTCCGAGGGAGTCTGTCTTTTCATGTTGGACTCTGATTACAAACTTTCCTAAGTCAAACTGTGGGGACATAACAACAGGCGAAGGCTTTTTGTTGCCGCAGGCCAACATTGCAAGGCAAAGGAAACTATCCTAAACTTGCAACGCATTAAGCCGAAGGGTCCCCGCCCGAAGGCCAGCAATAGAAAGTACTTAGAAAAATTTTCTAAGTCCTGAGTACTCTGCCCTCTGACGAGTCACCATTCAACCGAGGGTACACCTACGACAAGGCTCTCACATTTCACCCGAAGGCTCCTAACTCATACAACTACACTTAGAAATATTTTCTAAGTCCTAAATATCTTTGACCCTCGGCCAAATCTCCATGCAGCCAGAGGGGGCCATAAGGTTGAAGACTTGGTGGAGCTACACTTAGAAAAAAATTCTAAGTCCTAAACATTTTGAGCCCTCAGTTAATATACCCACGCAGCGAAGGGTACCCACGCACTGAAGGCTAGACAATATCCAAACACTTAGAAAAAATTTCTAAGTCCTAAGCACCTTGCCTCCGGTTATCTCATGAAAGCTACACAGAACCAGAGGGAAGGAATTAGCCGGGGGCCAACAGATGAACAACACTTAGAAAAATTTCTAAGTCCTGAACGTTGGGCCCTCGACAAAATGTTCAGATGACTAAATAGGCCTAGTGGCCGAGGGCTACAAGAGGCACTATACTTAGAGGAATATATTCTAAGTCCTAACATACATTCAGAAAAGACGAAGGCATACACTAAGAAAGGACGAGGGCATACATTCAAAGAACAACAGTCAAAGGAAACGAATTATATGCAAAAACCCGAAGGCGGGTATCCATTCATCAAAAGGAAGAAGGAGTTAAAATGTATATTACAAAATGGCCGAAGCCGAGAGCATACAAATATTCGTTACAACAAGATTGTTCAGAATTTTCTAAGTATTACACAATAACAACATCATCATTTACGGCAGCGTCGCCTCCGTCGGCAGGCTTCGATGTAGCATCCCCCACATCATCCTCTTCTTCATCACTACACTCCGCCATCAGGATGGTGTCCTCGAGATCTGGCCTGATGGTTCCCTCGGGGAGGGGAACTCTGGTGTCCGGCTGAAGAGGGGGGAGCCCGTAAGCCGCGGCGTCAAATGCCGACGGGTGTGCTCCCAGGTGCCTGTTTAGCCTCCGGTAGATGAGGGCTTGAGTGAAGTACTCGCCCCCATCATAGTATTCTTTCCCCTTCTGGGCCAGCCACATTGCCCCGGGGCCTCTCACCCATTCCTCCACGGAGGTCTCGACAACCGCAGCCACCCACACTTTCTGGGCCTCGGCCTTCCATCCCTCGGCGATGAAGACTGCCACCGCTTCCCCCACCGCCTCATTCTTGGCAATCTCGGCGTCTTCAGCAGTCTTCTTGGCGGCCTCAGCGGCTGCCTTCTCAGCTTCAGCCCTCCCCTCGGCTTTTGCCAGCACCTTGGCATTCTCAAGGAGTTTCTCGAAGGCCGTCCTCTCCACCCTGGAAGCCTCCTCTGCCTCCCGGAGCCGCCTTTGGACCACAGCCAAGAACTCATCATCCTTCTGCTTCTGGAGGGCATAGCGTTCCATCCGTTGGGTGAGCTCACCGAGGCCGAGGCTTGCCTGCAAAAGGGATCACGAATCACGAAGGTTAAAACCACCATGCAAGAAAAAAAAGAGGGAGAAGGAAAGGGGAACTTATAGTAACCGAGGCCTGAAGGATCTTGGAACAGAGGGCGTCATCGGTTTGCCGAGAGAGCACAGATTTATCCGTCGGGGGGTGGGCCCCCTCAGGAACTCCCTCGGGTTCAACGTTGCATGCATAATGGCAGTCCCCTTAGTGATGGAGAACTGCACATTATCCTAGGGCCATGCCAGTCCGGGGGCTTGGGCCGGAGGCTCAGAGGAGGAATGCTCCTCCACAATAACAATCGGGGCCTCTTTCGGCTCGGGGCCCCCCTTCTTCTGTTTCTTCCCCTCCGGGGGCACCACGGCCTTCCCAGCCCTTTTCCTCTTCAACGCCTCAGCAGGGGAGCCCTCGGTGTTGGAACCAGCGTCGTCGCCGGCGGCAGTCTTCTCCTTGGGCACGTTCTCCTTGGCCCTGTCATTTGTACCTGCCCTCGGGAAGATCTCGTCCAACCCCCTCTGTTGCACCGAGGGGTCCTTCTTTTTGTTCTCCTACGCAAGTTGCTTTTTCAACTTGGAGAGATTCCGGGCGTCCATGTCTGGTCCTGAAAAGCAAAAGAAATACAAAAGGGTTAGGAGGATAATACCACAAAAAAAAGAAAAATATATTCTAAGTACAAAATGGGAGCCCTCGACAAGCTGACTACCTCCGACACTTTGATAAACTCTATCGACGGGGGGATATCTCTCGTCGCTTTCCCCCATCAACCGATACCGCTGAAAGCCCAAGTTGAAAAGATCGTCTGGAAGGGTAGCATCCCTGATCTTGGTATGCTTATCAGACCCCTCAGGCTTCTTGGAGAGCTTCCTTCCCTTTTTCTCCAAGGCGGCGCTCCTACCTTGACGTGCCTGCGGAAGATATCACGAAGTGGGACCGGGAAGGGATTCTCCGCCATCCGAATGTAGCAGAACTTATCTTTCCATCCCTTGTGGGACGAAGGGACATCATCGAAGAGCCTGAATTCTGGGAGCTGCTGCAGGTTGGCAAAGCCCCCAGCATTCGAGTGCCCCCCCCCCCCTCGACACAGGTTGAAAGAAAGGAAGAATTGGTCCAGAAAAGGCTCCACATCCCGGCTCCGGCAGAGGGAAAGAAAGCCAGCCAAGTAGGAGTGGCTGTTCAGGGTCAATTGGCAGGGAGCAAGCTTGACAAACCGAAGGTACTCCACCACGAAGGGATGGAGGGGGAATCGGAGGCCCAACTCCACCGAAAGCAGATGCACGACAAAACAACCGGCGGGAGCATATAGCATAACATCATCTGGCCCCGGCTCCACTACCAGTACCGAGGGCCCTACCAAGAGCTGTGTCGCCATGAATTCTCCCCGTGTGGCTTGGGTCTTCACGTCCAAAGCAGTGGTGTTCAGGTAGGAGTAGCCTTCGGGAATTCCTACTGGTTGCCCAGCGTCGACGGCATCCTGCTTTTTCTTCCCGGCGGCCTTCGCCTTTCTCTTCCTCCCAGGGGTCACGCTGATGGGTGTCGGGTTTAGTGGCTGAGAGCTTCCGGCCTCTGCATCCCGAGGGGGAGGAACATCGATGGTGACCTTCAGGCTTTCCTTCCGGGCCTCATCCTCAGCCACTTGAAAGGCAAGTGCCAGCTCCTCATCCTCGCACACCTGCTCGAACTCCTCCGCTTCCAATTCTAGCCGAAGGCTTGCTTGTACCTCCTCAGCCACCACAGAGTCCTGGTTGACTGAGGTGCGTTCGCTCGAGGACTCCGCCTCAGAGAAGCTTTCGACTCCTACCGGAGGCTCCCTCGAGACGTTTTGAGAATCACTTTGCGAAGACATCCTCAACAGCTAAGGGATGAGGGGTTTCTAAGGCAGGAGGCTTCCTAAGGTAGTTAAACACTTAACCTAAGGCCACACAACTACAACTCACTAATGCTACAACAGATGGGCAGAGAACTGACCTCGGAAGACGGGTTGATCGAAGGCAGCTGTTTCTCTCTCTAGGAATTTTGGCAGAGCTCCGCTAACACAAATATCGCACAAGGGGGGAAGTGGCCTGGCCTTGGGGTATTTATAGGCACCTGGATCCGGGCTTGGGCCTGGAAACTGGGCCTCCGGTTAAACAACCATCATTACGAACCATCGAACTACCCAATCAGTGACGCCCGCCCACAGGCAGCCAACGAGCACGCACCACGTGGAAGCCCCCCCCCCCCCCCCAACGGCTATATTTTGACGTTAGGTATTCCAACGACTATATTTACAACGGCTATATTCTGGGAGCTCCCGGCTATATTCAGCAGACCAATCCTTCATCAACCAAGAAACTAGCCCCCGGGCTTTTTACTTCATTCCACTTCATCAAGATGAGCCCCCGGGTGCACTTACCCAGAGATGTTCCCGGTTTATGCCCCTCATACTACATAACAAATTCCTTCGGGTTCACTCCTTCAGAAGCCCACGGCTTCATAACGGGCACACCCCTCGGGGATTCTCCCCTCAACACTTTGAGGACCAGGTAGCCCCCGAGGAGTACACCTCATTGACGGATAGCCTACGCCACACAGGTAACGGGAGCCCTCGGATACCCTCCTCACCAACTGATCAACAAACAGGGGACCCCCCCGATAACACTTCAACTACTACTCACATTCAACACGCCCTCGATCCCCAGATTGAGGGACTCCCCTTCGGCACCTCCCAGGATATCAACAGTAAGCCTTCGGCTAATCAACACACGTGCCCTCAGAACAAGGATAGCCTTCGGCATAAGCATTGTACTCCATTTCAAACCAGGGCTTCACGTTTTCAATTCATCGTTGGGGGAATTCGGTGCACTCTTTTTCCCTCATTAGGATTTTTTCCCACAGGGTTTTCCCTAATGAGGTTTTTAACAAGGCATCCCCCCAAAATGAAACGAAAAGCGTCAGACTTCGGCCCATTACAGCAACATGACTACTCTACTCCTTTTCACCACTTTGCAAGTGCCTCAAGGAGTGGGGGACTGAAGAACCCCCCCCCCCCCCCCCCCCCCCGGGGAAAAATCACAAAAAATGCAGACAACAAATATGACCCCTCAAGTCCCTACATGTGGATAACTGAGGGACTGCCCTCGGCAGAATAAACAAACAGCAAACCACCCACAACTCTACAAACTACAACGGAACAACGGCAGAGGACAAACACAATTACTCCTTTTCCCTCAAGTACCTTTCGGCAAAAGGAGTGAGGGACTCCTGATGGAGTATATGGCCCGGGAACCCCCGGTCCACAGACTCCTACTACTCCAACAAAGGCCCAATAGGCCCAGGGAGCACGACAGGCCCAAATCACAGCGCCCAGAGTATCAAGCGGCCCACAGTGCGCGCTAGGGGTGCCTTCGGCCCCCTGACCGAAGGCTCCAATTCTCACAGGAGGGACAAATCAGGAAAACAAAGTTACTCGGAGAAAACAGCGAAAATCAGTAGCCCTCGGCACCTAGAGCCCTCGGCACTAAGGAGGTCCCCAGTACTCAGAGCCCTCGGTCAATCATCTACAGTCGAGGGCACCTTTTCCGACATAATATCCGCTCCACATGCGCATGGATCACCTTACCAAGTACGACGTCACATCCAACAGCCGCATTAAATGCGGCCACATGCGATTGCCAGCGCCAACCAGTTGAAGTGACCCCTCGGCCAATGGAAGCTTGACACGTGTCCCTATCTGGCATTTATTACTACTATAAATAGCACCCCATCTCCCCATTTGTAACCCAGAAGCAAATACGCTCAAGAGCCTTAACTTACATATTCAATACACTTTCTCTCTCTTACTTGCTCTGACTTCTCTCTAGTTATTCCCCGTAATAATCCCTCGGATAAGCTACCCCCCGGGTATACTATCCATCAGGTAGATGCATGGCTTCTTGCGCAGGGCACATGTAGGATTCAGTCGAGTAGACCGGTGGGTATCAGGGACATGAATGTTGCGGCACTGAGGGACTTTACCGAGAAGAATTGGAATAGGGAGAAAATTGTGTCCACTTTTAACAAGGCTGGTAGTGATTTAATTTTGAGCATTCCTATTAGCTTGGAGGACCAAGAGGATGGCTATTAATGGACTGGAGAGAAAAATGGGTTTTTCGGTGAAGAGCTGTTATAGGAAAGTAGCGGATTGATCGAGTACGACAGGCTGGAATGGATAGTCAACTTTGTGGGAGCTTGACATACCTCCAAAGATGAAGTATTTGGCATGGAAAATCTTGGATGGATCCCTTCCTTCCCTTGATAATTTATCTAGAAGGGGGTGGAACTTCAAATAGAGTGCAAGCTGTGTGGAGGGGAATCAGAGACAACGTATCATGCTATTAGATCCTGTGAGAAGGTTCGGAAAGTTTGGCAATGTTGGTTATTTTAGTAAGCAATCCAAATACTTGATTATCAACCCCTATACACGAACCCCAACTGGCAAGCGACGAGAGTGGAGATTGGCTCTCACATTCACACCGTGGAGACTTGGGTGCAATCTCAAATTACTTTGCCGTGCAACGAGAAAAGAGGTAAATTTATAATGCTGTTGTGGAGTATTTGGAAGAGGCGAAACAGTTTTGTGTGGAAAGATACATGGCAGGGGACGACAACAGTTCTCGATTTAGCGGCAAGTATGTTGGTCTCATGGAGAGAGGCACAACAACGGGGTTCAAAGTCGACACAACGGGGAAGAGATGCAAAGTTGAGTTGGCAGAGACCCAGTCGAGGAATTGTCAAGATATATGTTGATGTTGCGGTCAATCATATGGAAGAGGTTAGAGCTTGGGGCTGGATTGCTAAGGATGAGCAAGGGTAGTTTATTAAGGCAGTTGGGGAGTCAAGAAGAGCAGGATGGTCTCCGGCTAAAACGGAAGCTATGGGAATTAAATAGGCTATTTTGGGAGCTACAAAAGAAGGGTGGTCAGAGGTTGTAATAGAATCAGATGCTCAAGTGGTAGTGAATGACATTAAAAAAGGGGAAGGAAACTCATACACTGATTTAGTCGTTGATGATATACTAATGTTGCTTCAAACAAAGAATAATTTTAAGATCTCGGCCAAACAAATAAGATCTTCGAGCTATTGGTCTTTTGGAAGAGAAGCTCATATCGTCTAATTACTCTTTGTGAAAGAAGATTTTTAAACCAGTTCGATGGAATAAGCCAAGATTCGGAATGAAATTTTACACTGACGCTTCATTCTTACCTAGACGAGCCTCGGGTGGAGCGATTCTCGGAGATAGCCATGACAGATTGATAGTTGCAGTGAGCTACCCTATCACTGCGACCTCAAGCTTCGAAGCTGAACTTCGGTCTGCTTCACCGTGACTAGAACCGGATAAGCCTGTCGGGTTGTCGAACACTGAACCAGAAGTGATGTCATCCAATAGATCTACCACCGCCGCCTTTGAAGAGATCAACCACTGTCGTTGATGAGATAAATGACTGGGTTGAAGTCGCGTTTCACTGGCTGGAGGCCATTGATGATTGTTGATTGGGATTGGGGTTAGGGAAGGCTAGATGAAAATTCTATTGGGGTAGTTAAGACTTTTACTTCTTAAATCATTTTTGTCCAAAATAAAAAAGGTTAACATTTTGGAAACCCGCAGCAGTGCTGAAGAGCAGGGGTCGAGTTTGGTGCGACAAAGATTAACATGGGAGAGAGAGATGGTGATTTAGGCACAGAGAAAGAAATGATCGATAGAATTTTAGGGTTTTGGATATTATTACATAGGAGGATATAGTGGTAATCTGGAGTTTTATTTAGGGAATAAAAAAGATGTGGTCCTATTTGTGCATTTAATTTTACTTTTAGTCCTATATAGGACAATTGCTATAAAAAAAATACTCCGTAACATTTTAATACTCAGTATAAAACTCAAACATAAAATCTTTTAACACACATATTAAAATAAATATTTGTTTTTATTCAATTTTATAACAATTTTTCAATATAGGTTACTCTATTTTGAAGAAGAAGTAATTTTACATTGTATTTTTTTTTATCTTCCAAGTTCAATTGTTTTGATATTTTGGTGTTTCTTAAAATTTTATTTACTTAAAAGGATTAGTTCACTCCTTGATAAAAACATTAAAAATATCTTTGGACCATTCAATACTTTAACCATGTACGTGTACACACACCCTATTACTTCACGGAAATCATGTAACTCAAAAACTATTTGAAATTATATAGTGAATTATTTCTCTTCATTCTATCGATTAGGTTATAGAGGCGCTTTAAATGAGCGATTCTACTTTTTTTGAGTTGACAGAAGAAGTAATGTTCTTCTAATACGGAGTATTAGAATAAAAATAAAAAATTATTTGATCAAAGGAATTAACAAAATTATTACCCATTTCCACGTTCTACTCCCATTCCTCCAAGATTTGAGCTTGTAATATTTCATATTTAGCTCGCACAGTTGGCGAAAGCCTACTCAAATTAAGATTCATTATACGTTCTTGATCAGCTCTTATTTTATCGTGCTCTTTTAGCTCTATCTCCTTTTTTGTTACTTGCTCCCTAAATGCACGCTCATTCATTTTGTTTTACTTCTTCATCTCCAACTCGGCCTTATTATATTCTATTTGTTTGTCCAAGGTACACGGTAATTTATTCAGTTTTTCAACCACTTCGTTTCGGAATTCAGCTTTCTTTTTCTGTCTTTGGCACTTTTCCTTCCCAAGGGCCACACAATTCCATCAGTTTTGACTTGCTCAGGTTCTGTAGACTGACTTTCTGGAACCAGTGGGGTGTCACATACTTCTGTTGTAGTTTTTTTTATCTGAAAAGTTTTTATCTAACCCAGAAGCCTTTCTGAGTTGGTTTGTACACCATTTTGGGTTCGCTATCAAAAGCTCCCAGCAATGGATATACTTGAATTCCTTTTTCTTTTTATCACTGAAGAGTCTCTCGTACATTACCAATGCCTTCCTTTTCTGAAATAAAAAGAAGTGCATAAATCGCACAATAAAGTACTTCTAATTCCTTATATATTAGTGAAAATTAATTTATGAAAGTAACACTTGCCATGTCTTTTGTGTTCGAGCCACTTTGGGGATGCCTTTCAAGTTTTGTTGGTCCCGGTTGTACTGGATACAGTCTAGAGGGGGGGTGAATAGACTGTATTGGTTTTTAACTTTTTCAAGCTAAGTACCAGATTTAACAGAATAGTCTGTTCTGTTGGCAGAACAGACTGGCAGCGGATGGGGTTCTGGTAGGGAGTTCTGTTAGTAGCCTCAGAGAAGCAAAGGCAGTAGGCCTTCTGTTAACTCACAAGACAAGTTCTGCTGAACACAGATACCAAGTCTTTGGAGTTAAGCAGTTCAAATGAAAATAAATGAATGTAACGCAGTAAGTAAATGACACCAGGGATTTTTATAGTGGTTCAAGGAACAACTTGTTCCTCTAGTCCACTGTTCCACTAAGCTTGTAAAAACGTCCGTTTACAATGCCTTAGCCCTATCACTTAAGAAGCTCTCCACGTCTTCTTCAAGTGTAGATGTCTTCTTGGATGCACTTCCGGCTTCTCTAAGACTGGTCCTTTCACTGAGCTTTCCCAGAAGTATCACCACTTCACTGCTCCAGGTACTTGGACGTCCTTCTTGTGAAAGAAGAGGTTCTATTTATAACAGAGGTTCCTCCAACTTGCTTCGTTACAAAGAATTTGTATGTGATGAGTTTGAAGAGTTGAAGAACACTTAGAACTTTGCTTGAGTTGGAAATAAGGATTTTTCCAACTTCTGCCTTCTCTTGTAGAGGATGATGAAGATTTAATCTCAAGGAGGTTTTTTGCGTTTTTGCGTTTGAATATCTTGTATGTGCAGAGTTGTAGCAAAAGTTATAGCAAAGTTATCCGATTGTTCTTCGTAGTGTATCTTTTATACTGAGGTTGTCTTCCCGTTGAAGGAGAAGGAGGACAACTGCATTAAATGAGCGGGCAGTTGACTTGACCAGTAGGACTCGGTAAAGTTGGCGGGTTACTATTTTGGGATAAAGTAATCCTGACATTGCGGCCAATCATATGCAATTACTCTACAGAGTACGGAAGGCATTAAATGTGCATTTAATGTGCGTACTGTAGCTTTTCCGTTCAAGGCTCCTAGCCATTGAAGGAATCTTTCAGTTGGTTTCCCGGCTTGGTGAAATTCTCCTAAGTGTCACGCCTTCTGGTGTCTTCAGCAGAGAGTTGATCAGAGAAGGTCTTGAGCACTTCTGTTGAAAAGATATCCAACAGAGAACCATGAGGGTTTCTGTCATAGTAAAGGATAACAGAGACCCTGAGGTCTTCTGTTCTAAAGCAGAGAACCAAAGGCCTTCTGTTCAACCAAAGCCTTAACAAGGGTCTTCTTTCAGGGGGTCTTCTGCTCTGGAGGATTTCTGCTTTGGAGGCCTTCTTTTCTGCTTTGGAGGCCTTCTGCTCTTGAGGATTTCTGCTAGTCGATTATACTAAAGAGAATTACAAAGGAAAATTCTAATACATTAAGTCTAAAGAGGGGTACTCTAAAGTCCTAATTAATCTAGCATCATCAAAATCTAATTACAAATATTCCTTACAATTTCCCCCTTTTGATGATGCCAAAACCCTTTAACTATTTCCAGAGAAGTGCCTTCACCACAAAGAATTACAGTTTAAACTTTCATTAAAATCTTGGTGGGCAACTTGGCATAGGAAAATAGTAAGAGTGCAGTACATTCAGATAGCAGATAATAATTCAAATAGCAAACAAACACAGGCAGAAAGCAAAGAGACAAGAATTGAGGAAAAGCCTTACAAAGTGAAAGGCAGAGAGGTGATTTTATTAGATACAGTTTACAGAAATTATTTCTTACACATTCTCCATAGTAGCTGCTTGCAGAGTTTCTTCCTCCAATCTTTGAAGCCTTAGCAGCTCTTCATTGATTTCTGCTCTAATCTGAGATAGGTTACCAGAGCTTTGATAGGATGCCCATATGGGAGATAGCTTGCAATCCAAATATCTAAGAACTCCTTCATGAATTGTCTTGCCAGGAACAACGTTCTTCTGGTACCAATCTTCAGCTTCTTCTAGGGATCCTCCATATCTGACTCGTACAACACCATCCTTATCTAGGAAGAGGTTCTGTTGTTGTGTGGGAGTCATTTTCATTTTCATTTCTTCAAATTGAGCTCTATCAATTTTCTGGGATCCACCCAATCTCCAATCAGTAAAACTAAGGATTTTCTTCTTCTTGGTGCCCTTCTTTACTAGAGATGGGGGTCTGGGTATACCTGTTGCTCTCTTTTTCTGTATGGCAGCTTCAAAGTATGGTGCAGGGTCAACAATTGGTTCAGCAGAGGAGGATGCTCTAGCAGGAGTTCTAGTGGACCGAGGCTTAGTCTGTTGAGGGTCCTCTTCCCCCTTTTTGGCATCATGG
Organism: Cuscuta europaea; assembly: GCA_945859875.1. Taxonomy (NCBI): domain Eukaryota; kingdom Viridiplantae; phylum Streptophyta; class Magnoliopsida; order Solanales; family Convolvulaceae; genus Cuscuta; species Cuscuta europaea. The sequence continues at coordinate 2,215,077 of CAMAPE010000014.1, forward strand.
AGGTCCTCTAGCATTAGACTCATTTTCTGGAATTCTGAGGCTTGAGAAGTAGCTATCTGCTCAAGGGCCTCTGGTAAAGTCTGAGTGACAGAAGTGAGACCTTCTATCAGTCCTTGTTGCTTCTGAATAGCAGAGAAGATGTCCTTGTTGTTGGCTTCCAGCAGGACCATCTTCTGGTATCTGTCTCTGTCAGCAGAGAGAAGATGTTGAGCTTGATCTTGGTGGGCTTTGCACATTTCTTCTATGGAAAGCAGTTGCTTCTTAGTTCTGTAGTCAGATCTTTGCAGTGCCTCAAGATTCTCAGATATTGTGCTGATGGCCTTTCCTTGATTCAGTAGAGTTTGATGAAAGACAGAGAGAGTCTTGTGAATACTGTCCACTTCTGTTGACAGTGCATTTGTTCTGGCAGAGGATGAGGCCATGAAGTTGTGGAGGGATTCTGTGAGATTTTCAAAGCGGTCTGAGATAAACTGCATCCCAGAGTTGAGGTTATCATTCACATGAACAAGGTGCTCGAAGTGCTTGTCATTGATTTGGATCAGTTTGTCCATGCCTTCCAGGACTTGACCACCAAACACGTCTGCCGTTTCAACAAACCTGTTGAATGGGATTTGAGGTATAGATCCTTCAGGCTCTGGCATTCCTAGTCCTCTATACCTGTGCATGGGAGGCCTTCTGGTCTGTTGCAGAGAGGGTTTCTGGGGAGAGGGTTCTCTGGTAGGAGTAGGTTGACGTTTAGAAGTAAGGTCTCCAGCAAGAGAGGATGACAGGAAGCCATCATTCTCACTATCAGACGAGAGAATGCGGTGAAGAGGCTGTCTCTTGGGAGTAGATGCAGCAGAGTGCAGAGAGGTTCTCTGGTTCCCTCTGAATGTCTGTCACCTTCTTAGAAATGGTAATTAAAGGTTTAACAACCTTCTTCTTAGTCTTGGTGGTCCTCTTCCTTTTGTTTCCAGTCTTCATGGGTGGAGGAGGTGCAATCAGTTCTGCTTTCTTCACCTTCTTCTTCTTCTCCACAGAAGGTGCTTCAGAGAGAGGTTTCTGGACCTTGTCTCCTTGTTGTCTCTTGTTATCAAGCTGAAGCTGTCTCTTAAGCTCTGCCTTGATAGCAATTTCCCTGTTTGGAGAAGCAGATAGGAAGATTACCTTTGTGTGATCCAGAGGTATGGCCTTCCTCAAGGTTACCCCTTGATTGAGAAGCAGTTCAGAGATGAGCAACCCATGGCCTAATTTTCCAGAATATAGACCTATCTTGGGGTTCTTCTTTTTTATGAACTCGATCAGGGACCGTACCATAACCTGTCCCCAGTTGACATTTACCCCATAATGTACTGCATAGAGGGCCTTGGCATTTGCAGTAGTAACATCATCAGTGGAGGTAAACTTGCACCATAAACATTTGTGGAAAATGTTAATGAGCAGCTCAAAGTCCTTCTTGAGCAGATTTTTCTTGATGTTCACCTTTTCCACTTCTTCCCCTTTTCTGCAGTAGTTCCTTTTGAATTCAGGAACAGTGATGTCTGCTTCCTCTAGATCAAATAGAGAGGCCCTGCCTTCCTCTAGTTGAATGTCAAAAACTTTGTTGATGACGTCAGCATCAACCAGTATCTCTTCTCCTTGGACTCTAGAGGTGATGGTTTCATCTTTGTAGGACGCGTTGAGGTAGAATTCAATAGTGTCAATGTTGATGTATACTTCATAAGCGTAGGAGATGACCTTGCTTAGTTGGCACTCTATCAGCCCATCAATGATGTTGGTCATCCTTTCTCCTTTCTCAGCAAATCTGGGTAGTACATCCAGTTCGCACTTCATCCCTGTCAACACATTCTTGAGCAGGGTTGCTTTTTGTTCCTTGGAAAGATCAGTGAAGTTCAAGAAAGCCATAGCCGGATTTAGCGGTTGAGAGTTTTGGAGAGATAAGAATTCGTAAGCTTGAGAGTAATGGAAGCAGTAGCGGTTTAGGTTGAAATGAGGGGAATATATGGGTACGGGTTAGTGGACGTTTGAGATAATTTGTGGTTCCAAGGTACCAATAAATGAAAAAAGGGGCGCAGTAAATATTTTGCGGCTGTATACCGTTTTAAGAGTAAAAGGGTAAAAGACCGTCATTAAGTTACTAGGTCACCCGGCTTTTCAAAATTTTCCTAAGTCCATAACCTTTTCTGTTAGATGTAGGAAGAGGTTTTCTGAAGGAAAGAAGGGAGGGTTTCTGTTGCTGAGGTGTTCTGTCAGAAATGGAGGTGCTCTGTTCAGGATAAAGAACAGAGGGGGTTAACAGAAGGGGTTTTTCAACAGGTATTCTGTTAGAAGAGATTTGCAACAGAGGGCCTTCCTTTTCAACTTTCTCTTGGAATTTCATCCATCATTCCCAATTCTTCTCTCAGTTTGTTGAATCTAGCCTCAGGAAGAGGCTTTGTCAGAATGTCTGCAAGCTGGTCTTCTGTTGGCACATGCTCCATGCATATGTGCTTCTTTTCAACATGATCTCTGATGAAGTGATGTCTGATCTCAATGTGCTTTGTCCTGGAGTGAAGAACTGGATTCTGAGTGATGGCAATGGCACTGTTGTTGTCACAAAGCAATTTGATCTCCTTTGCTTGAATGCCATAGTCCTTCAGCTATTGCTTCATCCAGAGTAGCTGAGCACAGCAACTCCCAGCTGCAATGTATTCAGCTTCTGTTGTACTTGTTGAGATTGAATTCTGCTTCTTGCTAAACTAGGAAACAAGCCTTCCTCCTAGCATTTGGCAGTGACCAGAGGTGCTCTTCCTGTCTAATCTGCAACCTGCAAAATCTGAGTCAGAGTAACCAATTAGTTCAAAGTTACCTCCCTTTGGATACAATAGGCCTGCATTTGGATTTCCTTTGATATATCTGATGATTCTCTTTGCAACACTAAGATGGCTCTCCTTGGGCTTTGTTTGGTATCTGGCACAGATTCCAACAGAGAATGAAATGTCTGGTCTGCTTGCAGTCAGGTACAGCAAGGATCCTATGATTCCTCTGTAGGTAGTTGCATCGACATCTTTGCCTGCATCATCTGGACCAATTCCTTGTGAGGTGTTCATGGGAATTTTCACTGAGGATTTGCCTTCTACTCCAAACTTCTTGATCAGGTCTCTAGTATACTTCCCTTGATTGATAAAGATTCCTTCTGGAACTTGTTTGACTTGTAGTCCTAGGAAGTAGCTGAGTTCTCCCATCATACTCATTTCAAATTGACTCTGCATTACTTGAGAAAATTTCTTGCACAGTTCTGAGTTAGTACTACCAAATATAATATCATCAACATTTATTTGCACTAACAAAATATGATTAGCAACAGAGATTTGAAAAAGAGTTTTGTCAACTTTTCCCTTAGTAAACCCATGGTTCACTAGGAATAGGGACAGTGTGTCATACCATGCTCTGGGAGCTTGCTTAAGACCATAGAGGGCCTTTTTAAGATTGTAGACACAGGAGGAGTGAGTAGGAATGACAAAACCTGGTGGTTGTTCCACATAAACTTCTTCTTCAAGATCTCCATTCAGAAATGCACTTTTGACATCCATCTGGTAGACCTTGATGTTGTTGTAGGCAGGATAGGCTAGAAATATTCTGATGGCTTCCAGTCTAGCAACTGGTGCAAATGTCTCATCAAAATCTATTCCTTCTTCTTGGCAATAACCTTTAGCTACCAGCCTTGCTTTATTCCTTACAATGTTGCCATCTTCATCAGCTTTGTTCTTGAATACCCATTTTGTTCCAATGACATTCTGGTGCTTTGGCCTAGGAACAAGTTCCCATACTTTGTTCCTTTCAAATTGAGTAAGCTCTTCTTACATTGCATTGATCCAATCCGAGTCTGCAAGAGCTTCTTCTACAGTCATGGGTTCCATCTGAGATATATAGCAGACAAGCATTACTTCTCTCCTTGTTGATGCTGATCTGGTCTGCACACCACTTCTGATATGTCCAATTACTTGATTAGGGGGGTGGTCTCTTAACCATGTCAGATCAGGTTCTGTCAGTTGCTGTCTGGGTCTCTCTAATTCTTCATCTTCCGAGTTTTCATCTTCATTCAACAGAAGGAGGTTTGGTGCAGGTGTTGGAAATGTAGGGTTATCTGCCACCTCTTCTGTTGGTTCAGGTGTTCTGTCTTCTATGCTGACTTCTTTGAGGATCTCTGTTACTTCTTGAACAGAGGTGCTATCATCAAACTTCACATGTATAGACTCTTCAACATGTAGAGTCCTTTTTTTGAGTACTCTATAGGCATTACTGGTGTTTGAATAGCCTATAAAGATACCATCATCAGCTTTCTCTTAAAAGACTTTCAGATGCTCCTTTCCATTGTTAAGGATGTAGCACTTGCATCCAAACACATGAAAGTAACTGATGTTGGGTTTTCTTCCTTTCCAGAGTTCATAAGGGGTCTTTTGGTGATTCTTGTTGATCATGCTTCTGTTCTGGGTATATCATGCAGTGTTGATTGCTTCAGCCCAATATCTCATAGGTAGTCCAGATTCTGCAATCATTTTCCTTGCAGCTTCTTTTAAAGTTCTGTTCCTCCTTTCTGCTACGCCATTCTGTTGAGGGGTTCTGGCGGCAGAGAGTTGATGAAAGGTTCCATTTTGATCACAGAAGTCCTTTAGGGCTTGGTTGACAAATTCAGTTCCCCTGTCAGACCTGATTGTCTTAACCTTCAAGTTCTTCTCAGTATGAAGTTGCTTTAACAGAGATGGCAACTTTTGAAGAGTTTCATTTTTCTTTGATAGAAAGATAGTCCATGTATATCTGGAATATTCATCAACCATGACTAGAGTGTATTTCTTGCCACCAACACTTGGAGTTTCAACAGGTCCAAATAAATCCATGTGGATCAGATTTAAAGGACTTGTAGAAAGATCTCCAGCAATGGGTTTGAAAGAGTTCTTCTGTTGCTTTCCCTTCTGGCATGCACTGCAGAGGGTCTCTTTCTTGTGAACTATGTCTGGCAGTCCATCAACTATGTTTTCTCTTGCCAGTTTGTTGATTGTTTTGAAGTTAAAATGGCTAAGCTTCTTGTGCTAGTCCCAGCTTAGTTTTGAATCTCCCTTGGCTATCAGGCAAACCCCATCCTTTGCAGTGTTCCAATCAACCACATAGATATTCTTCTTCCTTGATGCTGTAAGAACCACTTCTTTTGTTGTCTCATGCTTCACATAGCAGAAGTCCTTAGTGAATTCAACAGTGTAGCTTTTGTCACAGAATTGGCTAGCACTCAGCAAGTTGAACTTCAGTCCTTTAACATATGAGACATCATCAATGACTATCTGGTTCTTGATCAGCTTTCCTCTTCCTTTTGTTTGACCTTCTTTGTCATTACCTCCTAACTCCAGGTCCTTTGCATTTCTGGAACTCAGTTAGGCAACTTATGTCACCTGTCATGTGTCTGGAGCATCCACTATCAATAAATCATTCTTGCTCTGAGATAGCTCCGGCACACAGTTCCTGCAAGATCAAAAGAAAGATTTAGGTACCCGAGCAATGTTGGGTCCTGGGGGGTCATGGAGTCTGGGTAGTTGGTACCATTTTGGTCTCGTCATGTGAAACCTTGGTGGATGGTACCCATTGTCCACCTGGTAGTTATAGTAAACCGAAGTGTGATTCACTTTGGGCAGATGCTTGTGAGGGTCATGCTTCCTGTTTACATACTTTTGCATAGCTTTCTTTGTTGGAAAGAAGTCCCATATACTATCAAGAGCAGAGGGACGGTTAGCTTTGGGCTTCTGAAGTTGACCAGTCAACCTCTTCTGCCTAAAGTTAACTCTCTTGATATTTGCCCTTCTGGTGGTCATTTCTGGCACGATTGTCATGAGGTTGTCTGTCAATGAATGGTCTTTTATTTTTGTTGTTTTGAAAACCCTTTCTGTTGTTAGATTTTCTGCCAGGTTCATTATTTTTCAAAAAGGGTTTCTGTTGAACCTTTATCTTTCCCTTTTCTGGTCTAACTTCCTCATGAACAACCTTGGTGCCAGATACACCAGCTTGACAGATGGGGCTAGAAATCAGTGGCACTATGACCTTATCTGCCTTAACAACACTGGTGCTAGGCATTACAGAAGGCTCACCTGATTCTGTTGAGCCATAACCAAGACCAAAGCCAGTGCCAATCTGTTGATCAAGTAAAATCTTTTCCATGGAAGACTGGGCCTTCTGGTAAGCTTTGTACTTAATCTCAAGAGGCTCAATTTCTCTTATTCTCTTGAGAAGAGAAACATTTTCAGTTTTCAGCTGATCTCTCTACTTAATTAGAAGATTGATTTTGATCTCAACCTCCCTTTTTAAGTCAAGAATTTCAGCCTTCAGCTTACTGTTTTCTTCTGTGACAGAGGAATAAGTGGCTTGAATGGCCTTAAACTCTTCCCAAAATTCTGACATTGAATCAGAATCAAAAGCTAAGCCTACCAAAGAAAAACTAGATGCAGAAGTAGAGGTTACTTCATCATCAGAATAAGCCATGAGGCATAGGTCTTCTGTCTCAGTATCAAGGCAACAGAAGGCCTCATCAGAATCAGAGTCAGAACTGGATTCTGTCTCAGACAGAGGGTCTTTCTCGAGCTGTTCTGTCACGAGTGCTTTCCTTCTTCTGGAATTGTCTTCATATTTCTTCTTTTCTCCATCATGCCCTTGTTTCTTGGACACTCTTGGATGTGGACACTCTGCCTTGAAATGTCCAGGTTGTCTGCAGTTGTAACAGAGAAGCTCACCACTGCTTTCTGTTGTTTTTACCTTCTGGAATGGCTTTCTGCTGAATGATGAACTTCTTCCATCTTTGGGATTCTTCATAAACTTCTTGAATCTCCTAGCAAAAGCAGCCATATATTCGTCAGATAAAAGTACTGAGGGGTCAAAGTCATTTACCTTTGATGTGCTGGCAGTGAGGGCTGTAGTGGTCCTCTCTTCTGGTACATCTTCTTTTTCTTCAATCATTTCAAACTCATGAGCTTTGAGATCTAAAATGAGCTTATCAGTGGGATAAGTCTTCACATCCTTGCTGGCTTAGACAGCAACCACCTTCATTTTCCATGCTGGGGGCAGTCTCCTCAACACCTTAAGGTTGATCTCCTTGGTGGTGAGTTCCTTGCCAAGCTCAGAGATCTCTCCAGTGAGAGTGAGGAGCCTGTCATACATCTTGGAGATGCTTTCACCAGGAAGAAGCTTGAAGTCATCAAACTTCTTGTTGGCCATTGTCAGCATGTTGTCATTCTCTAGCTCATCACCAGCTCCAATGAGCTCAAGAGTATCCCAGATTTCCTTTGCATTCTTGCACTTCTTTATTCTGTTGAAGTACCTATCATCGATGGACTTGTAAAGAATGTCCTTAGCAATGTTGTCCAGATTGTACTTCCTTCTTTCTTCAGTAGTCCACTCAGATTTGGCCTTATTGATCATCTGAGGTCTGGTGTTATCAATAGCATGTTCAGGGTTGACCTTCTGGAAGCTTGTGAAGGGCCCAATGTCCAGTACTTCCCACATCTCATCATGCAGAGCACAGAGATGTGCCCTCATCCGGATCCTCCAGTCATCAAACTTGAGATCTGAGAACATAAGATTCTTGGAAAGGGAGTGATCTGTTGGTCCCGGTTATACTGGATACAGTCTAGAGGGGGGGTGAATAGACTGTATTGGTTTTTAGCTTTTTAAACTAAGTACCAGATTTACAGAATAGCCTGTTCTGTTGAAGGAACAGACTGGCAGCGGATGGGGTTCTGGTAGGGAGTTCTGTTAGCCTCAGAGGAGCAAAGGCAGTAGGCCTTCTGTTAACTCGTAGAACAAGTTCTGCTGAACACAGATACCAAGTTCAAGGAGTTATACAGTTCTAACTAAATGCAAGTATTAAAAGCAGTAAGTAAACGACACCAGGGATTTTTATAGTGGTTCAAGGAACAACTCGTTCCTCTAATCCACTGTTCCACTAAGCTGTAAAACCTGCCGTTTACAAAGCCTTAGTCCTAGCACTTAAGAATCACTCCACGTCTTCTTCAAGCCTAGATGTGTCCTGGGATGCACTGCCTGGATTCCTTTAACACTGGTCCTTTCACTGAGTCTCCTTGAAGTATCATCACTTCACTACTCCAGTTATTCGGACGTCCTTCTTGTAGCAAGAAGAGTTTCTGTTGAAACAGGGGTTCCTCCGACTAGCTTCGTTACAAAAGATTTGTATGTGATGAGCTTGAAGAGTTGAAGAACACTTTGAACTTTGCTTGAGTTGGAAAGAGTATTTTTCCAACTTCTGCCTTCTCTTGTAGAGGATAGTGAATTTGAATCTCAAGGAGGCTTTTGCTTTTCAGAGTTTGAATATCTTGCTTGTAGCAATGTGATAGCAAAGTTGAATCAAGGTTGCAAAGTTATCCGGTTGTTCTTCGTAGTGTATCTTTTATACTGAGGTTGTCTTCCCGTTGGAGGAGTAGGAGGACAACTGCATTTAATGCGCGAGCAGTTGACTTGACCAGTAGGACCCGGTAAAGTTGGCGGGTTACTATTTCGGGATAAAGTAATCCTGACATTGCGGCCAATCATCTGCAATTACTCCACGGAGCATGGGGAGCATTAAATGATCATTTAATGCGAGCACTGTAGCTTTTCCGTTTCATACTCCTAGCCGTTGAAGGAATCTTTAAGTTGACTTCCCGGCTTTGTGGATTTCTTCCAAGTGTCAGACTTTCTGGTGTCATTGGCAGAGAACTGATTCTGGGAAGATCATGAGCACTTCTGTTGTTGGTAGCTTACAGAGAACCAGGAGGGTTTCTGTCACGCTAAAGGGTAACAGAGACCCTGACGTTTTTTGTTCCTAGACAGAGAACCAAGATCTTTTGTCTGGAGGACTTCTGGTAGAGAGGCCTTCTGGTGGTCGAATATGCTAAGAACTTTACAAGGGAAAATTCTAATACATAATTTCTAAAGGGGTACTCTACAGTCCTAATTAATATAGCATCATCAAAATCTAAATACAATTATTCCTTACAATTTCCCCCTTTTTGATGATGCCAAAACCCTTTAACTACTTCCAGAGAAGTGCCTTTACCATAAAAATTTAAAGTTTAAAACTTTTCATTAAAATCTTGGTGGGCAACTTGGCATAGGAAAATAGTAAGAGTGCGATACATTCAGATAGCAGAATATAACAGAAATAAACAAACACAAACAGAAGGCAAAAAGACAAGAATTTGAGGAAAAGCACTTCAAAGTTAGAAGGTAGAGATGTGATTTTATTAGATAGATATTACAGGGTATAAACCTTACATATTCTCCAGATTAGCTGCCTGTAGAGCTTTTTCCTCTAGTCTTTGAAGCCTGAGCAGTTCTTCGTTTATTTCAGCTCTGATTTTGACCAGATTGCCAGACCTTTGATAAGATGCCCATATAGGAGAAAGCTTACAGTCCAAGTAGTTAAGGACACCTTCATGTATGGTCTTTCCTGGGACAATGTTCTTTTTGTACCATTCTTCTGCTTCTTCAAGAGATCCTCCATACCTAACTCTGACAACACCATCTTTGTCTAGATAGAGGTGCTGTTGTTGGGTAGGAGTCATTTTAGCCTTCATCTCTTCAAATTGAGCTCTGTCAATTTTCTGAGAGCCACCCAATCTCCACTCTGTGAAGTTGAAAACTTTCTTCTTCTTGGTAGAGCCTCTGCGAGGAGAAGAAGGTCTTGAAGTACCAGCTTCCCTCTTCTTCTGTAGGGAGGCCTGGAAGTAAGGAGTTGGGTCAATATCAGATGAGGGCCCAACAGTTGGCCTAGGGGGCAATTTTTTCTGTTGGGGGTCCTTTTCCTTTTCCCCCTTTTTGGCATCATCCAGGTCAGAGATCATCATGGCGATTTTCTGGAACTCTGTTGCCTGGGAGATGGCTATCTGCTCAAGGGTTTCTGGCAAGGTCTGCGTGACAGAGGTCAGACCTTCTATCAAGTTCTGTTGACGATCAAGAGCAGACTTGATGTCCTGAGAGCCAGCTTCAAGTAGTATCAGCTTCTGATACCTTTCTTGATCCTTCTTGATCAGGGTGGCCACTTGATCTTTGTGATCATTATTCAGGAGTTGTAGCTGCATAAACTTCTCAGCAGATTGGTCTTCATACCATTGTACAATGTCCAGGGATTCTGTTATATCCTTGAGTTGCTTGTTCTGCTTGTTGAGAATCTGAGACTGGGAGTAAAGAACAGAGTGGACACCATCCACTTCTCTGGCAACAGCATTAAGCTTTGCAGAGGATGATTCCATGAAGGTGACCAATGTCTGGGTCAGAGCTTCAACCTTCTCTGAGATGTGCTGAAGTCCAGCCTCAAGATGATTGTGAACAAAGGTGAGATGTTCATGGTGCTTGGTGTTGATCTCAGCCAATTGATCCATGCCATCAAGCATTTTACCACCAAAATCTTCAGCTGCAGTGACAAACTGATTGAAGGAGATTTGGGGCTTATCTTCTTTGGATTCGGTTTCCTGAGGCATACCTAGACCTCTTGATTTAGGCATAGGAGGCCTTCTGGGTTGTTCTTCATGCTGAGGAGGGGTCTTCCTCCTCTTGGAAGTTTCATCAACAGCAATGGAGGATGTAAGAAATCCATCATTGTCACTGGAAGAGGAGGGCACCCTGAAGATAGGTTTCCTGATGGGGGTAGAAGCCACAGAGTGTTGAGGGGAGATAGGTGTGGCTGCATCTTGTGGTGTAAGCTGTGGAGAAGCAGTTCTGGATGTCTTGATGGAGGGGTTTTGATGTTGTTGTGAGGGAGCATGCTGTTGTTGTGGAGGAGAGGGTGGAGGTGATGGTGATCTGGATCTGATTGAGGGTTGGGATTTGCAGGGAGATGGATTTTTTGTTTTTGGTGAGGAGGTTTTCTGTTGGGGTGAGGTTGTAGAGGAGATGATCTGTTGGTGTCGGTAAGGGATAATTTGTCCTTGAGGGGACGGTGATTTGTCCTTGGGAGGAGAGAACGTTTTGCAGTGTGAAGGAGATGAAGATTTGGGGGTTGAGGTTTTCTGGTGTGAAGGGGTGTTCTGTGCAGAGATGGTTTTCTGTTGGAGTGAGGGGGATTTCTGTTGGGGTTGGGGTGAAGTGATTTTAGGAGAGGGAGGGGGAGAAGGAATGGTTGGGGGAATTACCTCTAGTATTGTTTCGGTGAACAGAGAGTCTCTCCATTCTTTGATAAGTTTTTCCATGACCAGAGGTAGATCATTGGCAGTAGAGGGTTCACCTTCTCCATGTGCACTGTGGCGAAATTTTATCATTGATTCCTTCCTCTTCTTCTCAACCAGCCAATCATCAAAGGCATGCATCTCATGCTCTTGAAGAGCCTTCACATGGTCTTCTGGTGAGTTTCTGACCAGAGGTGCTTTTCCTTGAAGTTTCTCCTTCTTCTTCTGTAGAACAGAGAGAAGGAAATCCTTGTTTAGACAGGACTCCACATCTTCTGTGTCAGCCCATCTGAGTACTTCTTCTTCTTCAGAGATGAAGTAGGACAAGTTTTTGAGGAGCTCAGTGAGAGGTCCCACTCTCCACTTTCTCCATGCCAGAATCCTGATGAATTTCCTATCAGGGCTAGAAGTACTGCTTCCTTCTTGGTGTTCTGGTGAAGGAACCACCATAGGTTGATCATTTTCAGAGGCAGGAGGAGAAGAATGTAGTTCCCCCTGAGAAGTGGCATTCTGCGCAACTTCTTCTTCTTCTGAGTCACTTGACTCAAAGATGATCCTCTTGCCGTGCCAAGCATTTCTGTTGGCTGGGGCAGAGGTGACAGAGTCCTCCAGCTTCTCCTGTGCTGCAGGTGTCAAAATTTTGGTCTTCTTAGCAATGGGGGAGGCAGAAGGGGTGCTTGCTGAAGAGATAGGTGAAGGAGCCTTTCTCTTAAGGACGGATTTCTTGGCCACCAACTTGTGGACTTTGACAGGTGTGGTCTTCTTCTTGGGAACCTTCTTGACCACCTTCTTCACCAAAGGTATTTCTTCTTCAGAGTCAGAAGGGGTAGGGGGTTTCTGTTGCTTCTTTGAAACTTTCTTTGGTTGAACAACCTTCTGTTGTTGCCTTTCCCTGTTGAACTCAAGGGTTCTGAGTCTTTTCTGCTCTGCCTTGATAGCAACCTTCCTGTCACTTGAAGTGTTGAGGAAGAGCAGCTTGGTGTAGTCTGCCTCAATAGAGTTTCTCAGCCCTATCCTTGCTGTGAGCAGGATTTCAGAGATTAGGAGACCATAACCCATGGGGGTCCTGAACAGACCTGTCTCCTTGTCTTTCTTCTTGATGAATTCAACAAGGGATTTGACAATTACCTGTCCCCAGTTGATGTTCATCCCATGATGAACTGCAAAGACAGCCTTTGCATTCAGCGCATTCATGTCATCTGTGGAGGTGCTCTTGCTCCAGACACACCTATGCAGGATGTTGACCAATTTCTCATAGTCGCTCAGGAGGAGGTTTTTCTTCATGTAGAGCTTTGGAACTCTACCCACTTCAGGTCGGCAATAGAGTTGGACAAAGTTGTCCACAGTGACGTTGACACTGTCCAGAGTGAGGAAACCTTCAGTTTCTTCTTCTTGTGGGTCCTCTACTACGCCAAAGAGGGCGTTGAGGTCTGCAGGGGTGAGTGTAATGTCTTCACCATTGACGTTAGACCGGATGGTCTCCCCTTCGTATGTAGCGTTGAGATAAAACTCTGCTACATCCCTTGTACTGTAGGATTCAAAGTGATAACCTACCACTTTGTTCAGTTGGGAGTCCTCCATTCCCTTGATGATCTTCATCATCGTGTCGTGGTTAGAGGCGAGTTCAGGGAGTGCGGAGAGGTCGCAGTTCATCCCTGTGTAGATATTTGAAACGAGGGTGTTGATTTCCTCCTTGGTGAGGTCGTTGATGTTGATGAAAGCCATTTGTTCAGAGAAGAAATGCAGAAAGCTTGAGAGCTATGGAGGTTTGAGAGTTTGAAAGTAGTGAGAGCAGTAGCGGTTTAGGTTTGCGAAAGGGGAATTTATGTGTTTGGGTTAGTGGACGTTTGGAATTAATTTATGGTTCCAAGAAACCAATAAATGTAAAAAGGGGCGGAGTAAATAAACGGGGGTGCAGTAAATATTATACGGCTTGATACCGTTTTAAGGGTAAAAGGGTAAAAGACCTTTAATAATTTACTAAGATACCCGGTTTCAGAAAATTTCTATGTCCACAACCTTCTGAGGATTTTTCTGTAGAAGAGGAGGTTTTCTGTTGCTGAGGGGTTCTGCCATGGTGAGGACCAGAAGAGGTTAACAGAAGGGGTTCTGCTACAAGAATTCTGTCAACGGCAAACGAGCAACAGAGGGCCTTCCTTTTCATCTTTCCCTTGGAATCTCATCCATCATTCCCAATTCCTCTCTCAGTTTGTTGAACCTAGCCTCAGGAAGAGGCTTTGTCAGGATATCTGCAAGCTGGTCTTCTGTTGGCACATGTTCCATGCAGATGTGCTTCTTCTCCACATGATCTCTGATGAAGTGATGTCTGATCTCAATATGCTTTGTTCTGGAATGAAGAACTGGATTCTGAGTGATAGCAATAGCACTGGTGTTGTCACACAATAACTTGATCTCCTTTGCTTGAATTCCATAGTCCTTAAGTTGTTGCTTCATCCAGAGTAGCTGAGCACAGCAACTCCCAGCTGCAATGTACTCTGCCTCAGCTGTACTTGTTGAGATGGAGTTCTGCTTCTTGCTAAACCAGGAAACAAGCCTTCCTCCTAGCAATTGGCAGTGACCAGAGGTGCTCTTTCTGTCTAGTCTGCAACCTGCAAAATCTGAGTCAGAGTAACCAATTAGTTCAAAGTTACCTCCCTTGGGATACCATAGGCCTGCATTGGGATTTCCTTTGATGTATCTGATGATTCTCTTTGCAGCACTTAGATGGCTTTCCTTGGGCTTTGATTGGTATCTGGCACAGATTCCAACAGAGAATGAGATGTCTGGTCTGCTTGCAGTTAGATACAACAGAGATCCTATGATTCCTCTGTATGTTGTTGCATCTACATCCTTTCCTTCATCATCTGGACCAATTCCTTGTGAAGTGTTCATGGGAATCTTCACTGATGATTTGCCTTCCACTCCAAACTTCTTGATCAGATCTCTGGTGTACTTCCCTTGATTGATAAAGATCCCTTCTGGAACTTGTTTGACTTGAAGTCCTAGGAAGTAACTGAGTTCTCCCATCATACTCATTTCAAATTGACTCTGCATCACTTGAGAAAATTTCTTGCACAGTTTAGTACTTCCAAATATAATGTCATCAACATATATTTGTACTAACAGAATATGATTGGCAACAGAGATTTGAAATAGAGTTTTGTCAACCTTTCCTTTAGTAAATCCATGGTTTACTAGGAAAAGGGACAATGTGTCATACCAGGCTCTGGGAGCTTGCTTAAGACCATAGAGGGCCTTTTTAAGCTTGTAGACACAAGAAGATTGAGTAGGAATGACAAAACCTGGTGGTTGTTCCACATAAACTTCTTCTTCAAGATCTCCATTCAGAAATGCACTCTTGACATCCATCTGGTAGACCTTGATGTTGTTGTAGGCAGCATAGGCTAGAAAGATTCTGATGGCTTCAAGTCTGGCAACTGGTGCAAAAGTCTCATCAAAATCTATTCCTTCTTCTTGACAATATCCTTTAGCTACTAGCCTTGCTTTGTTCCTTACAATGTTTCCATCTTCATCTGCTTTGTTCTTGAATACCCATTTGGTTCCAATGACATTCTGGTGGTTTGGCCTAGGAACAAGTTCCCATACTTTGTTCCTTTCAAACTGAGTGAGCTCTTCTTGCATAGCATTGATCCAATCTGAGTCTGCAAGAGCTTCTTCAACTGTCATAGGTTCCATCTGAGATATATAGCAGGCAAGCATTGCTTCTCTCCTTGATGTGGATCTGGTTTGAACTCCACTTCTGATTTGACCAATCACTTGGTTAGGAGGATGATCTCTTAACCATGTTAGGTCTGGTTCTGTCAGCTGCTGTCTTGGTCTCTCTGGTTCATCATCTTCAGAGTCTTCATCTTCATTCAACAGAAGGGGGTTTGGTGCAGGTGTTGGAAATGTAGGGTTGTCTGCCACCTCTTCTGTTGGTGCTGGTGTTCTATCTTCTATGTTGACTTCCTTGAGAATCTCTGTTACCTCTTTAACAGAGACGCTTTCATCAAACTTCACATGTATGGTTTCTTCAACATGTAGGGTTCTTCTGTTGAGTACTCTATAGGCTTTACTGGTGTTTGAATAGCCTATAAAGACTCCTTCATCAGCCTTTTCTTGAAATACTTTCAGATGCTCCTTTCCATTGTTGAGAATGTAGCACTTGCATCCAAATACATGAAAGTAGCTGATGTTCGGTTTTCTTCCCTTCCAGAGTTCATAAGGGGTCTTCTGGTGATTCTTGTTGATCATGCTTCTGTTCTGAGTATAGCATGCAGTGTTGATTGCTTCAGCCCAATATCTCATAGGCAATCCAGATTCTGCAATCATTGTTCTTGCAGCTTCTTTTAACGTTCTGTTCCTTCTTTCTGCTACGCCATTCTGTTGAGGAGTTCTGGCGGCAGAAAGTTGATGAAAAGTTCCATTCTGATCACAGAAGTCCTTTATGACTTGGTTAACAAATTCAGTTCCTCTGTCTGATCTGATTGTCTTCACTTTCAAGTTCTTCTCAGTCTGAAGTTGCTTTAACAGAGATGGCAACTTCTGAAGAGTTTCATTTTTCTTTGTCAGAAAAACAGTCCATGTGTATCTGGAGTAGTCATCAACCATGACTAGGGTGTATTTCTTACCACCAACGCTTGGAGTCTCAACAGGTCCAAATAAATCCATGTGAATCAGATTTAGAGGACTTGTAGAAAGATCTCCAGCAATGGGTTTGAATGAATTCTTCACTTGTTTGCCTTTCTTACATGCACTGCAGAGGGTCTCCTTCTTGTACACAATGTCTGGTAGCCCTTCTACAATGTGTTCTCTGGCCAGTTTGTTGATTGTTTTGAAATTCAAATGATTGAGCTTTTTGTGCCAGTCCCAGCTCAGTTTTGAATCTCCTTTGGCTATCAGGCAAACTCCATCTTTTGCAGTGTTCCAATCAACTACATAGATGTTCTTCTTCCTTGATGCTGTAAGAACCACTTCCTTTGTTGTCTCATGCTTCACATAGCAGAAGTCCTTTGTGAATTCAACAGTGTAACCTTTGTCACAGAATTGGCTAGCACTCAGTAAGTTGAACTTCAGTCCTTTGACATATGAGACATCATCAATGATTATATGGTTCTTGATCAGCTTTCCTCTTCCTTTTGTTTGACCTTCTTTGTCATTACCTCCAAAGGTAACTCTAGGTCCTTTGCATTTCTGGAACTCTGTTAGGCAACTTCTGTCACCTGTCATGTGCCTGGAGCATCCACTATCAATAAACCATTCTTGTTCAGAGATGGCTCCAGCACACAGTTCCTGCAAGATCAAAAGAAAGATTTAGGTACCCAAGCAATGCTGGGTCCTGGGGGGTAATGGAGTCTGGGTAGTTGGTACCATTTTGGTCTCATCAAGTGAAACCTTGGTGGGTGGTACCCATTGTCCACCTGGTAGTTGTAGTAGACAGAAGTGTGATTCACTTTGGGCAGATGCTTGTGAGGATCATGCTTCCTGTTTACATACTTTTGCATAGCTTTCTTTGTTGGAAAGAAGTCCCATATATTATCAAGAGCAGAGGGACGGTTAACCTTGGGCTTCTGAAGTTGACCAGCCAACCTCTTCTGCCTGAAGTTAACTTTCTCTTGATATTTGCCTTTCTGGTGATCATTTCTGGCACGATTGACATGAGGTTGTCTGTCAATGAATGGTCTTTTATTTTTGTTATTTTGAAAACCTCTTCTGTTGTTAGGTTTTCTGCCAGGTTCATTATTTTTCAAAAAGGGTTTCTGTTGAACCTTTATCTTACCCTTTTCTGGTCTGACTTCCTCATGAACAACCTTGGTGCCAGATACACCAGCTTGACAGATGGGGCTAGAGATCAGTGGCTCTATGACCTTATCTGCCTTAGCAACTTTGGTGCTAGGCATTACAGAAGGCTCACCTGATTCTGTTGAGCCATAACCAAGACCAAAACCAGTGCCAATCTGTTGATCAAGCACAATCTTTTCCATGGAAGACTGGGCCTTCTGGTAAGCTTTGTACTTAATCTCGAGAGGCTCTATTTCTCTTATTCTCTTAAGAAGAGAAACATTTTCAGTTTCCAGTTGATCTCTTTCCTCAATTAGAAGATTGATTTTGATCTCAACCTCCTTCTTTAAGTCAAGAATTTCAGCTTTCAACTTACTGTTTTCTTCTGTTACAGAAGAATAAGTGGTTTGTATGGCCTTGAACTCTTCCCAAAATTCTAACATTGAATCAGAATTAAAAGCTAAGACTACCGAAGAAAAACTAGATTCAGAAGTAGAGGTTACCTCATCATCAGAATGAGCCATCAGGCAAAGGTCTTCTGTCTCAGTATCCAGGCAACAGAAGGCCTCATCAGAATCTGAGTCAGAACTGGATTCTGTTTCTGACAGAGGGTCTTTCTCCAGCTGTTCTGTCACAAGTGCCTTTCTTCTTCTGGATTTGTCCTCGTACTTCTTCTTTTCTCCATCCTGTCCTTGCTTCTTGGACACTCTAGGGTGGGGACAATCAGCCTTGAAGTGACCAGGTTGTCTGCAGTTGTAACAGAGAAGCTCTCCACTGCTTTCTGTTGATTTGACCTTCTGGTATGACTTTCTGTTGAAAGATGGACTCCTTCCATCTTTGGGATTCTTCATAAACTTTTTGAATCTCCTGGCAAAGGCAGCCATATATTCATCAGATAAAAGTACTGAAGGGTCAAAATCATTTACCTTAGATGTGCTGGCAGTGAGGGCTGTAGTGGTCCTCTCTTCTGGTACATCTTCCTTTTCTTCAATCATTTCAAACTCATGAGCTTTGAGATCTGAAATGAGCTTATCAGTGGGATAAGTCTTTACATCCTTGCTGGCTTGGACAGCAACTACCTTCATCTTCCATGCTGAGGGCAGTCCCCTCAACACTTTCAGGTTGATCTCCTTGGTTGTGAGATCCTTGCCAAGCTCAGAAATCTCTCCAGTGAGAGTGAGAAGCCTGTCATACATCTTGGAGATGCTTTCACCAGGGAGAAGTTTGAAGTCATCAAACTTCTTGTTGGCTATGGTGAGTTTGTTGTCCTTCTCTTGCTCATCACCAGCTCCAATGAGCTCAAGAGTATCCCAGATTTCCTTAGCCGTCTCTCACTTCTTGATTCTGTTGAAGTACCTATCATCAATGGACTTGTAGAGAATGTCCTTGGCAATATTGTCTAGGTTGTACTTTCTCCTCTCTTCAGTGGTCCATTCTGACTTGGCTTTGCTAATCATCTGGGGTCTGGTATTGTCTATGGCATGTTCAGGGTTGACCTTCTGGAAGCTTGTGAAGGGGCCAATATCTAGAACTTCCCACATCTCATCATGCAGAGCACAGAGATGTGCTTTCATCCGGATCCTCCAGTCATCAAACTTAAGATCTGAAAACATAAGATTCTTGGACAAGGAGTGATCCATTATATCAAATAGAAATGAGGTAAAACAGAAAAACAAGTGGATCTTTGTTCAACAAATAACCTAAGAGATTATTAGAACAAGGAGGCTCTGATACCACTTGTTGGTCCCGGTTATACTGGATACAGTCTAGAGGGGGGGGTGAATAGACTGTATTGGTTCTTAGCTTTTTAAACTAAGTACCAGATTTACAGAATAGCCTGTTCTGTTGAAGGAACAGACTGGCAGCGGATGGGGTTCTGGTAGGGAGTTCTGTTAGCCTCAGAGGAGCAAAGGCAGTAGGCCTTCTGTTAACTCGTAGAACAAGTTCTGCTGAACACAGATACCAAGTTCAAGGAGTTATACAGTTCTAACTAAATGCAAGTATTAAAAGCAGTAAGTAAACGACACCAGGGATTTTTATAGTGGTTCAAGGAACAACTCGTTCCTCTAATCCACTGTTCCACTAAGCTGTAAAAACTGCCGTTTACAAAGCCTTAGTCCTAGCACTTAAGAAGCACTCCACGTCTTCTTCAAGCCTAGATGTGTCCTGGGATGCACTGCCTGGCTTCCTTTAACACTGGTCCTTTCACTGAGTCTCCTTGAAGTATCACCACTTCACTACTCCAGTTATTCGGACGTCCTTCTTGTAGCAAGAAGAGTTTCTGTTGAAACAGGGGTTCCTCCAACTAGCTTCGTTACAAAAGATTTGTATGTGATGAGCTTGAAGAGTTGAAGAACACTTTGAACTTTGCTTGAGTTGGAAAGAGTATTTTTCCAACTTCTGCCTTCTCTTGTAGAGGATAGTGAATTTGAATCTCAAGGAGGCTTTTGCTTTTCAGAGTTTGAATATCTTGCTTGTAGCAATGTGATAGCAAAGTTGAATCAAGGTTGCAAAGTTATCCGGTTGTTCTTCGTAGTGTATCTTTTATACTGAGGTTGTCTTCCCGTTGGAGGAGTAGGAGGACAACTGCATTTAATGCGCGAGCAGTTGACTTGACCAGTAGGACCCGGTAAAGTTGGCGGGTTACTATTTCGGGATAAAGTAATCCTGACATTGCGGCCAATCATCTGCAATTACTCCACGGAGCATGGGGAGCATTAAATGAGCATTTAATGCGAGCACTGTAGCTTTTCCGTTTCATACTCCTAGCCGTTGAAGGAATCTTTAAGTTGACTTCCCGGCTTTGTGGATTTCTTCCAAGTGTCAGACTTTCTGGTGTCATTGGCAGAGAACTGATTCTGGGAAGATCATGAGCACTTCTGTTGTTGGTAGCTTACAGAGAACCAGGAGGGTTTCTGTCACGCTAAAGGGTAACAGAGACCCTGACGTTTTTTGTTCCTAGACAGAGAACCAAGATCTTTTGTCTGGAGGACTTCTGGTAGAGAGGCCTTCTGGTGGTCGAATATGCTAAGAACTTTACAAGGGAAAATTCTAATACATAATTTCTAAAGGGGTACTCTACAGTCCTAATTAATATAGCATCATCAAAATCTAAATACAATTATTCCTTACATGATCCATTATATCATATTAAAAATGAGGTAAAACAGAAAAACAAGTGGATCTTTGTTCAGCAAATAACCTAAGAGATTATTAGAACAAGGAGGCTTTGATACCACTTGTTGGTCCCGGTTGTACGGGATACAGTCTAGAGGGGGGGGGGTGAATAGACTGTACTGGTTTTTAACTTTTTCAAGCTAAGTACCAGATTTAACAGAATAGTCTGTTCTGTTGGCAGAACAGACTGGCAGCGGATGGGGTTCTGGTAGGGAGTTCTGTTAGTAGCCTCAGAGAAGCAAAGGAAGTAGGCCTTCTGTTAACTCACAAGACAAGTTATGCTGAACACAGATACCAAGTCTTTGGAGTTAAGCAGTTCAAATGAAAATAAATGAATGTAACGCAGTAAGTAAATGACACCAGGGATTTTTATAGTGGTTCAAGGAACAACTTGTTCCTCTAGTCCACTGTTCCACTAAGCTTGTAAAAACGTCCGTTTACAATGCCTTAGCCCTATCACTTAAGAAGCTCTCCACGTCTTCTTCAAGTGTAGATGTCTTCTTGGATGCACTTCCGGCTTCCCTAAGACTGGTCCTTTCACTGAGCTTTCCCAGAAGTATCACCACTTCACTGCTCCAGGTACTTGGACGTCCTTCTTGTGAAAGAAGAGGTTCTATTTAGAACAGAGGTTCCTCCAACTTGCTTCGTTACAAAGAATTTGTATGTGATGAGTTTGAAGAGTTGAAGAACACTTAGAACTTTGCTTGAGTTGGAAATAAGGATTTTTCCAACTTCTGCCTTCTCTTGTAGAGGATGATGAAGATTTAATATCAAGGAGGCTTTTTGCGTTTTTGCGTTTGAATATCTTGTATGTGCAGAGTTGTAGCAAAAGTTATTGCAAAGTTATCTGGTTGTTCTTCGTAGTGTATCTTTTATACTGAGGTTGTCTTCCCGTTGGAGGAGAAGGAGGACAACTGCATTATATGAGCAGGCAGTTGACTTGACCAGTAGGACCCGGTAAAGTTGGCGGGTTACTATTTTGGGATAAAGTAATCCTGACATTGCGGCCAATCATCTGCAATTACTCTACAGAGTACGGAAGGCATTAAATGTGCATTTAATGCGCGTACTATAGCTTTTCCGTTCAAGGCTCCTAGCCGTTGAAGGAATCTTTCAGTTGGTTTCCCGGCTTGGTGAAATTCTCCTAAGTGTCAGGCCTTCTGGTGTCTTTAGCATAGAGTTGATCAGAGAAGGTCTTGAGCACTTCTGTTGAAAAGATATCCAACATAGAACCATGAGGGTTTCTGTCAGAGTAAAGGATAACAGAGACCCTGGGGTCTTCTGTTCTAAAGCAGAGAACCAAAGGCCTTCTGTTCAACCAAAGCCTTAGCAAGGGTCTTCTGTCAGGGGGTCTTCTGCTCTGGAGGATTTCTGCTTTGGAGGCCTTCTTTTCTGCTTTGGAGGCCTTCTGCTCTTGAGGATTTCTGCTAGTCGATTATACTAAAGAGATTTACAAAGGAAAATTCTAATACATTAAGTCTAAAGAGGGGTACTCTAAAGTCCTAATTAATCTAGCATCATCAAAATCTAATTACAAATATTCCTTACAAGTTTCTCGTAAATTCCATGAAATTTGTTCACTGCTTTTTGTATTTTATTCCACCGGCATTGAAGGCTATTACTACTTCTAACCTTGCAGCTTTCCCCCATTGCTATGCTTTTCTGATTTTTACCAACATCAGAATCCATAGAAATGTTTAACCATGCTTCTGTTAAAGCAATATCTTCTTCTGAACTCCAATCTCTTTTTATAGTAGACGATTGAGAACTGTTGAAATTATTTTGGTCATCTTTATGTTTCTTTCTCCCCCCTCCAGATGCCCTAGGAGTTTCAGTGGCTCCACTAGAAAATACAGGAGTGTTCAAAATATTTTGGAACGAGAATGGATGTGCATAAGATAGGTTATATAAGGAGAACAAGAACCATTCATGGGATTGAACTGATATGGAGGCTGGAATGGAGGACTGATTGAATTGAACTGGTTTGGTGCTTGATTTGTGTAGTTAACATAGGTGGGAGTTTGGGAGCTCGGGAATGGGCTAGACTCAGGATCATTTCTTGTAGTCTCTGCGTGTACATAAAGAAAACAAAAAATGGAAAGAATAACAATAAGTTTTGTACTTTATACTTACTGCCATTACAATAAAATATTTTTGACACTACGAAAATTGCTACTTGTATACAATGCATAATTGATCGAGTTGGATAATAAGTTAACAATTCATAATTACCCGCTAAATTACATAGAGAATACACCAAAAAAGAAGTAGCACACTAAAACACAATTATCTGCAAACGACCATAAAATCTCAATGGAAAAATCTGCAAAACCCCAACTATAATATAACACTAACATGTTTAATGGAGAAATGAAGAACTAAAAAGTTTGTAAAACTAATCAAGGAGTGTTACACCGTCACTGAGTCGGTGTAGTAGTATGATTGTAGTTATCAAGCATTTGAAGCTTTAGAACTACATAAATAGCCAAAGGTACTTGATAACATATACGTAGTATAAAGCACTATTACATTTAGCAAAAGTCCAAAGCAGATTAAGAAGAAGCAAGAAAACTAATTAAATGACCTCTTGAAGAAAGCACTAGCATGCACTTTAGCAGAAAGGAGAGGCAGTGACGACCCCATGATAATATTGTAAGAGATTAAAAGAAAAAGACCACAAAGATTAAGAGAGTACAATTGCTATTTAATAGGGAAGGCCTTCTTCAAAATCAGCTGACTGTAAACCAATAGAGCAAAAATTAAAATTTGTCAGAATCTGGTCAATTGTAGTAGTAAGATTGTAAACGGGCTGTTAGCGTGTGTACAGACTTTTGCTAAAAATGAGTTGTTATTTCTGTTTAAATAATGATGCATATACAAAACATGTATTAAACAAACACATTCTATTATATTTTAGTAGAGTTGCTTTTTACCTATATGTAATTCATAGTTTTTATTGTTACATCATACACTCTCTAACAAATTGTTAGATCGCACACTCTATAACAAGATGTGTAAAACATCTATAACTAAGACTAATATTACAGATTTTATCCTTTGGACTTCAACTATTAAACATTAAAATGAACTAAGTTCATTAGTTGGAAACCTAAAATGGTTCATTTCCAAGACCAGTATGATACAGTGTCTATACCTATATTTTTCTGGTTCCACATATACTATAAATAAAGTAGGAAACAAATAACACATGAAATCAGGAACATATAAGCCGTATTTTCACATATAAGCTATATTTTACCTTCAATAAAACCAATCATATAGCTAAAATCACCTTCTGAGAGATACTTATCTATAAAAAGTTGTTAGCAGATAGAAGTAAAAAACTTAAGGCACTTCAACAAACTGGTGTTTTTTTATGCACGGTCTTCCTTGATGGGAGAAAATTATTACTCCACTGGATTTGCTACAAAATAGCTGTGATATGATAGCTACAAATGAAAGAACTAAACTAATGGTCAGATTAGTTGAATGTGTGAAATCTTTGGATGAATTTAAAGGATGTGATACTAGTTTGAAAGAGAGTAGGAGAGGGTTTGTCTTGTCCACCCCTTACCCAGGGATTCTTGTAATCCGACAATCAAAAACTGGAAGAGCTTCAAAACTATGGCCGATCACTATTAAACCTAATCGCAGTAGCTAAATACAAAATAGCAGCGACCCAACAAAAAATTAAAGACGACCATTACGAATAGAAGAATTTTAGGATGTGCGAATTAGAATCAAGAGTGTTCATCGATGGAGTTGATAGAGAGAAAGAAATTGACATACCTGATTACCAGTATGAGAATAGAGTTCGCTGCTTCAAAAAGAATCTCATGAAATAGGTCTTTGGCTGAGAGGGGAGGTTATATGGGTTTTCATTTCCCTCCCAATATTTCATCAGGCGCCCTTTTTTTGGTGAGTCAGCAAGTTTTTACGGGCATTTTATATCCTGGGATCGGCGCACCATGAGGATGGTGTGCCCGATCCCAAAACGGTGTAGTTTTATACGGAGTATTAAAAAATTGATGAGCTCGATCAAAGGTCCATCTCTGTAAACTCCGAATATGTCACACTTGCTCCTGAACTGAAATTCTACTCATAGAACTCCCGTCTCCATTAATGGAGGAAGAACCTCTGAATTTCCGAAGCTATTGGAAATAACTGAATGATAAGTTTTCTTCTTATTTCTTCTCCTCCTCCTCCTCCTCCATGTCCTCCAGGAAGATTTATGCATAATCATTTTAAAATTGAATGCAAATTCTTTTGATTTGATTTAGTATTATTCCAATTCAGATTAATCTGAATTTTTCCATTCTCCTGGATGTTGATTTCACAAGTTACTGTTAGTAAATATGTCCTAGCGACAATCATTTTTTTAAAGACATATGTACTTGATCACATTTAGTTTTTATATTTGATATAAACACGATATTACACTTTATGAATGATTGTTTTTCGATTGTCAATGTTTTATTCATAATTGTGTTCCCTTGGATTTATGTTGTCAATAAGTAAGTGGGAGCTTATATGATATAACATAAGGTCCTAAAATAGCCCCGATCAATGATCATCAAGAATGAGATATTTATGATATGCGATGAGATTGGTATGTGGACTGCATCATACTTTTAGAAAGTATAGTTGATCTCACGACTATGAGTTCCTGTAATTCATGATGGTCACATAGATATTTTAGAGAATATTGGCATACCCACTGAGAAACCATTTGATAAGTTCTATTCATGTGTCTATGGGATTATCGGCGTATAGAGTAGTGTAATAGTCCTCCGACTTGAGGTCAATACGTACTACATGTGCGGAGTGATGTACTTTGACCATGACCAACGCTTGCACTCCAATCGGGGTAGATACGACATGTGTTGGGTGCATCACGAAGCACATGGAGTAGTAGTTGAGCCAAGAAAGGATTCATTCCTCATAATAGATTAAGAGAGAACATTCTACTTCTCATATCTAGATGGATCATAAAGTCATTGGCCAATGCAAAGATATATTCGTTTTGGATATCGAATATGATCATTATGGATCATCTAGAAAGATTGAGAGACAGAGACTGAGTTATTGGGATAGACACAATATCATGTTCTAGACTTAGTTGAATGTTCATTGAATGAAAGGACCGTATCACTATGAGCTCTATATTACAGGGAGTTTGAATAGTCCTCGCAAACGTCCTTATATATTAAGTTTGTCTGGTAAATCGTCTAGGGATTCTACTAAGACCTTAATTTGATTAGTGCTTAATATATAAGGCCCTATGGGTCACACAACAAGTGATTATACCTTCCGATTTAATCGTTTTCGATTAGATTAAATATCTACTATTGAGATAGATTAACTATAATTGTAATTTTTAGGCATGCTTATGTTATGGACGTTTGACTACTATATCTGTTTGTAAATTAGATTTATATTGCATGTTTGAGTTATCTGTCTGAGTTAGATCTCGTTAACATATTATTTGATAATATGTTCTAGCATCTTGATTAAATAGAATAATTTAATGCCCCGCCAAATGTTCCCCATAAATTAAAATTTAAGTCTTATCTGGGATAACGACATCACCCTTCATAATTAAATTAGTAGAAATATTTTTTCGTTGAAGAATATTTCACCCAAGTGTTTATTCCATTCGACAAAATATAGAACTAATTTATAGATACATATATTTGTGATCGTGTGATGGTTTTGACTTACTTAAATTAGCTTGAGTCGCCCAAGCGTCAGTGTTAATTTAGGGATGTCGATCAATTTGAAAAATTGATCAACCAAGAGTTGCTTTGATGCAATTGGTCTAGGGACCTACCCATTATATTATTGTAGTGATCAGCCCAAGCTGGGACTATAATAATATGAATGTGGATCTTGGCCACTACGATTGTAAAAACAATCTATGTTCTTTTTATTGGGGTCAAAGAACATGAAAAATAGTGGGAACTAAATAATTAAAAGTCCATATTATTTAGTTAACTAGATGTGATCATATGAATTAATATATGATTTTAATTCCGTTCTATTTGAACTTCTTTAGACTTTTTAGGTATGTCGAATTTATCATTGAGAAGTATCTTGGATACAAATAATCTGATTGAACCAAACTTTCTAGACTTGGAACAAAATATGCGTTTCGTTCTTAGGCAAGAAAATATCGAACATGTATTTGATACATGTGTACCCGAGATCCTTGATGTTAGCTCTTCTGAATTAGCCATGTTTGACAAGGACATTCAGAAGAATCACATTGCTAAGGTACCAAATGATGTATGTCTCTACTGCAAAGAGATAGGACATTGGAAGAGAGATTGTGAGATATACAGGACTAATCTAGCCAAAGCACCGAGTGCTTCTAGCTTAGGCATTTTTGTCATTGATATTAATATGTCTACAACTAACTCTCACTGTTGGGTATTAGATACGGCTTGTGGCTCACACATTTGCAATAGTGTGCAAGGCCTAAATGACAGTAGAGCAGTTAGGCTGGGTGAGATTGACCTACGTGTAGGAAATGGAGCAAAAGTTGTTGCTGAACGTGTAGGGACTTATATATTAGATTTACCCAGTGGTTATAGATTAGAACTAAATAATTGTTATTTTGTTCCTTCTATAACAAAGAACATAATTTCCATTCCTATGTTAGACATTGAGGGGGTTTCCTTTCATTTTGCTAATAACACTTGTTATTTTTCACAAAATGGTATTGTGTATGGAAATGCTCCTCTTATGAATGGTTTATATGTTCTTAATTGTAGACATGACATATTAAATGTACAAAATAAAAGACCAAGGTTAAGTAATCTGAAAAATACCACATATCTTTGGCATTGTAGGCTTGGTCATATTAATGAAGCTAGAATAGCAAGGTTAAGTAAATTAAATTACTTAACACCATTTGATTTTGAATCATATGGTAATTGCGATTCGTGTCTCTCAGCTAAAATGATGAGTAAACCTTTTCTTGGAAAAGGACTACGGGCCAAAGAAGTGCTTGAATTGGTTCACACAGATGTGTGTGGACCATTCCCAACTCAAGCTAGAGGAGGTTTTTCTTACTTCATCACGTTTACTGACGATTTCTCTAGGTTTGGATTTGTGTATCTTATGAAACACAAATCAGAAGCTTTTGAGAAATTCATGGAGTATAAGGCTGAAGTAGAGAAGCAACTTGACAAGAGTATCAAGACTCTACGATCTGATCGTGGAGGGGAATACTTGAGTAAGGAGTTTCTTGATTACTTAAAAGGTCAAGGAATTCAGTCACAATGGACTCCTCCAAGAACACCTCAATTGAATGGTGTCTCTGAAAGGAGAAATAGAACCTTGTTAGACATGGTTAGGTCCATGATGAATTCCACGTCTCTTCCAACATCTCTTTGGGGGTATGCATTGCAAACTTCGATATACATTCTGAATAGAGTTCCATCTAAACCAGTGCAAAAGACACCATATGAGTTATGGTGTAATAAGAAGCCTGTTCTTCCACATATTAAAGTGTGGGGTTGCCCTGCTTATGTAAAGAAATTGCACACTGATAAGTTAGGAGCTAGAAGTGAGAGATGTTATTTTGTGGGGTATCCTAAAGAAACTAGGGGATACTATTTCTATCATCCTGAGGAACATAAAATCATTATTTCCAGACAGGCACAATTCCTAGAAGAAGACTTGGTCTTCAAGGAATTCAATCGTGAGAAGATAGTACTAGAAGAAATTCAAGAATCACAAAATAACATAGAGGATGAAGACTTGTTAGATGGTCAAAACAAGGATTCAGTGGGAGGATTAAGCGGAAGTATGTCTCTAGGAGGATATCCTTCAGCTAGTGGGAGTAATATAGGAAGCACCTCGCACCAGCAAGTGGTTCCTATTAGGCATGAAAGAAACGACATGGCTGTCATTCCTTCTGCACCTACTTCTCCTTCTCTGGAAACACTTAAAAGTGTAGCACCAGAAAATTCTCCGAGCATTGGACAGTCCAATGAAAGAGAACCTCTTCACAATCAGAATGAGCAGCCTGAACAATCACAAAATATTCAACTTCGTAGGTCTACTAGGATTCGTCATGAACCAACTAGGTTTGGCTTCCTCATGGAGGATCATGATGATGTTGAAATTCCTGACAAGGATGAACCTAAGACTTACGCTGAAGCAATATTAGATATTGATTCAGAGAGGTGGCGAGAGGCCATGAAATCTGAAATGGACTCGATGTATATCAATCAAGTATGGAACTTGGTTGACTTGCCTGTTGGGGTTAGACCCATTGGATGCAAATGGGTTTTCAAGAAGAAAATTGATGCTGAAGGCAAGGTGCAAACATACAAAGCTAGGCTAGTGGCTAAAGGTTATAGTCAAAGAAAGGGAATTGACTATAGTGACACCTATTCGCCAGTTGCAAAACTCAAGTCCATTCGAATTTTGCTTGCGATAGCAGCATACTATGATTATGAGATTTGGAAAATGGATGTTAAAACTGCTTTCCTTAATGGAAACCTCAAGGAGGAGGTGTACATGGTACAACCTGAAGGTTTTATATCCAAATCAAATCCCAAATCAGTATGTAAATTGGAGAAATCCATATATGGGCTAAATCAAGCCTCAAGGAGTTGGAATATCCGTTTTGATGAAGCGGTCAAAACGTTTGGCTTCATCAGAAGCAATGAGGATGTGTGTGTGTATACAAAATGCAGCAAGGATAGCGTGGTCTTTATGGTCATATATGTTGATGACATTCTGATCATAGGGAATGATATCCCCTTATTGAAGTTCATGAAAGAATGGTTATCCATTATCTTCATGATGAAAGATCTAGGTGAAGCCTGTTATATCCTTGGGATTAAGATCTATAGAGACAGAGTTAACAGGATGTTGGGTCTTTCACAATCCACGTATATTGACAAAATACTACATCGATTTAAAATGGAAGAATCTAAGAAAGGATTCCTCCCGATGGGTCATGGGATATCGTAATCAAAGAAGGATAATCCTTCAACTGATGATGAGATCAAACGCATGAGAGGGATTCCATATGCTTCTGCAATTGGTTCAATCATGTATGCTATGATCTGTACTAGGCCAGATGTGGCTTATGCGCTTAGTATTGTTGGTCGATATCAAAATAATCCAGGAGAACGGCATTGGAGTGCTGTTAAGACTATTCTTAAGTATCTTAGACGAACTAAAGAATATTTCTTGGTTTATGGTGGACAAGAGAGACTAATAGCATCCGGATACTCTGACGCTAGCTTCATGACAGATAAGGATGACTATAAGTCACAATCAGGATATGTTTTTAATCTTAATGGAGCAGCAGTAGACTGGAAGAGTTCCAAGCAAGACACTACAGCTGATTCGACAACAGAAGCCGAGTACATTGCTGCATCAGAAGCAGCTAAAGTGGCCATATGGATACGTGAATTCCTCAAAGAATTAGGCGTTCCAAATGACAGTCATCCAATAACCGTTTATTGTGACAATACCAGTGCTGTTGCACAAGCAAAGGAACCAAGATGCGACAAGAGAAATGGACATGTGCCGAGGCGCTATCATGTGATTCGAGAGCAGATAGCAAGAGGAGAGGTTGCAATAGAACATGTTTCCACTGAGGACAATTTGGCTGATCCCTTCACCAAACCTTTGAGCTGCGAGAAACATACTAGACATTTTGAGAATCTAGGTGTTAGACGCATTGGTGATTGGCACTAGGCCAAGTGGGAGATTGTTAGTATATATGTCCTAGCGACAATCATTTTTTTAAAGACATATGTACTTGATCACATTTAGTTTTTATATTTGATATAAACACGGTATTACACTTTATGAATGATTGTTTTTCGATTGTCAATGTTTTATTCATAATTGTGTTCCCTTGGATTTATGTTGTCAATAAGTAAGTGAGAGCTTATATGATATAACATAAGGTCCTAAAATAGCCCCAATCAATGATCATCAAGAATGGGATATTGATGATATGCGATGAGATTGGTATGTGAACTGCATCATACTTTTAGAAAGTATAGTTGATCTCACGACTATGAGTTCCTGTAATTCATGATGGTCACATAGATAGTTTAGAGAATATTGACATACCCACTGAGAAACCATTTGATAAGTTCTATTCATGTGTCTATGGGATTATCGGCGTATAGAGTAGTGTAATAGTCCTCCGACTTGAGGTCAATACGTACTACATGTGCGGAGTGATGTACTTTGATCATGACCAACGCTTGCACTCCAATCGGGGTAGATACGGCATGTGTTGGGTGCATCACGAAGCACATGGAGTAGTAGTTGAGCCAAGAAAGGATTCATTCCTCATAATAGATTAAGAGAGAACATTCTACTTCTCATATCTAGATGGATCATAAAGTCATTGGCCAATGCAAAGATATATTCGTTTTGGATATCGAATATGATCATTATGGATCATCTAGAAAGATTGAGAGACAGAGACTGAGTTATTGGGATAGACACAATATCATGTTCTAGACTTAGTTGAATGTTCGTTGAATGAAATGACCGTATCACTATGAGCTCTATATTACAGGGAGTTTGAATAGTCCTCGCAAACGTCCTTATATATTAAGTTTGTCCGGTAAATCGTCTAGGGATTCTACTAAAACCTTAATTTGATTAGTGCTTAATATATAAGGCCCTATGGATCACACAACAAGTGATTATACCTTCCGATTGAATTGTTAGAAGAAATTAAATATTATAAATTGGATAAAATAATATTTAATTAGTAATACTGAAAATGAATTAAATATTAATTAGATTAAACATATTTAATTCATGAAGTTGAAGGAGAGTTCTATTTGATAGAATTAATTAAGTGGAATAAATTAGATTTATTGTACTTAATTAAGATTTATTTATTATTAAATAAAGTTGCTATTTACTTTTATGATTTGGAACTAAAAGGAAAAGAAAAAGAAAATAAATAATAATATATAGATATAACAAATAGAGAGTGGCGTGCCACTTCTCTATTGTTATTAATATTATTATTAATTATTTTGTTTTATTCAACTATTTAATTAAATAATGAGTTTTGGTCCTAATAGGATTAAAACTCATTAATGAAAAACACTTTCATTCTGATTGGGAAAGTAGTTTAGAACTAGTATAAATACATCATTCTCCTTCATAATTGAAAGACCAGTTTTCAGATTCAGTATTACCAGTTTATTTCTCTACGAAGAGATTTCCTAGCCTTTCTCTTAGGGAGATCTAACCGTTCTTTCGGAAAGGGGAAATCACGTGGATACCAAAGGTCAAGGATTATCACCGCTAGGCTGGAAAATCTGTAAGTTATAACTCAGATCTGTTATTATTATCATATTCGTTATTTTGTCATAATCAGGGAAGATCTGTTTGAGAAAAATTTAAACTTCCGTTGCCGTACTTTCGAGGTACGTTACATCAATTTCCTAATAGTTACATCTCCTTGTTCCCAAGTTACATTTGAATAGGCTAAAGTTACATTCACAAATTACATCTGACTTGTTCCCAAGTTACATTTAAATCAAAACAGTTTACATTTCAATGAGTTACATTTGAATGGGTGTAATTTACATCTTGATAAACTTGAAGTTACATGTGAATTACCATGATTTAATTTACATTACATATAACCTTGGGAGCAGGATGCTCACCCTGCACCGCTCCCATGGTATAGCAACTGGTTTTTATGCCTTTGCTCGGAAATTCACATTCATAGTGTGCAATTTTTTTGACAGGTCAGCAAGTGACTACCAGCGTTGGAAAGAAAAAGAAAAGCACAATATCTAACTTATTGACGTGGCACACTAAACTTAGACTAAACAGAACCGCATTGCGGTTGCTTTTAATTAAGGTGACAACTCCTGTACCCATTTAAAAATTGGGGTACTGTACCTACAGATCACTTGATTGGTCCAAATCATTATATCATTTTTAATTTAGATTTAAATAATTCAACTGCAACATTCTAATTAGTCCATGTGGACAAATGTATGGTACCATAAGGTCAGTTCTTATACCGTGGTATCATCCCACGGTGAGCACCGTGCTCCACTCCCAAAACGACGTAGTTTTGCACATTGTTTTTTAAAAAATTCGCGTGAACAGTACACGCGCGTACAGTACACGTGTGTACAGTAACTGTTTTTTCTTTCTTTTTGTTCCAGTAGCATGAATGATGTAACTCGTGTGTAAAGATATGTAACTTACGTTAGTGATCAATGTAACTCACATGTGTTCGAAATGTAACTTGTCAAATACATACTATTACAAATACAATATTGATTTCAATGTAAATAATGAAAAAAAGAGTCTAATTGCACAATTGCTTTAGGTAAACCGTGACTATGTTTGTTTATCATGACCATAATTTTTTTTAAAAGAAATCATTTTTTTGTTTCAATAGCAATGGTTGATTTTTTAATGTAACTCATGTTATTACAAATGTAACTCGCGTTGATGACAAATATAACTTAGGTGTATACATAATGTAACTTCTTGGAAAATTGAACAATTTTTTTGTGTGTGTTTGAAAATAATATATATATATATATATATATATATATATATATATATATATATATATATATATATCCTAAACATTGATTTCAATGTAAACAATGAAAAATTGATCCTAATAGCTTGATTACTTTTTTATAAATAATTTTTTTATAAATAATGAATATGTTTTATTTTTAATATTAGACAAATAAAAATGATATAGATGTAACTCGCATATATTTTTTTATTCCGTGGTGTAACTCACATAAATTAGATATAACTCACGTATATTAAGATGTAACTTGCGCAGAAGAAGATGTCATTTCATGATATTTTATCAAATGTAACTTCAAGAATCCAAATAAATAAATTCAATGTTTTAAAAACCTCTCAAAAATTATAAATTCGGTAGTAATTTCAATTGAAGAAAAGGGTAAAAAAGTAGTGTATGAAAGAGACGAGTATTTTCCTCATATTGTCTCCCTCCAATTTGAATCAAAGAGATAATAAATTTAGTCTTGGGTATGACTTATTACATACGTATAACGTATTGATCTGTGCATGGAGTAGATCTGATTGGGATCAGAGATTTATAGGGTTTGTTGAACTGTTATGCTTGTTGATATGCACATGGAGTATTTTTCTTCTTGAATGGGCGTGCAGAAATTGACCAGAAGAGAGCAGGGAACTAAGAACAACAGAAGAGACCTGCTATTCCGATGCGGTGCTCCCAGGAGTCCCAGATTCAGAGCAATTACAGAGAGAAAGGAGGATCGTTGCTTGGAAGCAGAGCAGATGCACAACAACGAAGGTCGGGACTCACTGTTTGAGTGGCGCAACATTTTTTTTAATATAAAAATTGTACGTGCTCACGGTGCAACGATCCCATGGTATATTTTGCCGTTTAAGTTACCATATAATCTACCTTTAATTAATTGACATTTGGTATTTTCTGACCTGGCACACAAACTCCATATCCTTATTTTGGATCGATACAAAAAGAGGTGGAATCCCCCCCTAGAGCCCTGCCGAACCCGATTGGGAGGTTAGTGACACCCGGGTGTCTCCGTATCCTCCGGAGGTGGAATCTCCATATCCTTATTTTGCAATTTTTGCCTCTCGTGTCTCTCCCAGACTCCCTCTTTCGCCGTCCCTTCCCAGCACAATTTAAATTCCTCCCTCCGGTTCCTTGAGTATATATTATGACTGCATGTGGTGCTTAAAGATGGCCATTTTGCCCAGTCATCAGTTCTACCCAAGAAGAACAAGGCTGCAGCTTCTCAGGTATAGTTCTTCTGCCCCCTTCAAGAAACAACCTTTCGGCGAATCAAATAGAACCCTCTCCCCAGATAGTAGTTTAGGGAAGACTCATAATAAAAATTCAATTTTTATTCCGAGAAACAACGTTAAGAAGTGGGGCCTGCAACAGTCAAGTTATGCTCGTTCTTGGTTAGACAAGTGGAATGAAGACTTTAAGAACAATAAGTTGAAAAGACCTCAAATTGTGTTGAACTATAGGAATGGTGGGGAATATTCTGATTCAGATGGAGAAGGGAGTGATAGTGGTAGCACGATGGAGAAAATTGTTCAAAAATTAAAAGCAAATGGGTATACTGATGTTGTTAGTGACAAGAATACGAAAGTAGAGAGAGTGATAGAGAAAGGTTCTATTGAGGATATATTTCATGTTCGAGAAGGTTTATTGCCAAATCCTAGAGGTGGGTTTTCTGAGAAGCATCCATTTGGGGATGAAAGTGTGCTTGATAGTGATGGAGAAGTTAGATTTCCATGGGAGGAGTCAATAAAGGAAGAAGAAAAGAGGTATTCAGTGAGGAAGAAGAGTAGTATTTATTTGGCTAAGGTAAGTCTACCTGAGCCAGAGTTAAGAAGGCTGACCAATTTTGCTCTTGGGATAAAAAACAAGATGAGGGTTACTGGGGCAGGTGTTACCCAACATGTTGTAGAAACTATTCACGAGAAATGGAAATCTTCTGAGGTGGTGAGGCTGAAAATTGAAGGTCCTCCAGCTCTTAATATGAAGAGGGTGCATGAGATACTAGAGGTAAACTATTCATCTTTCCACTCCGCCCACTCTTTCAATTTCTCACCATGTAGAAATTGTTTCTATTTGGTTGTGTTTCTTCTAGTTCCTATATCTGTTAAGTAGGGCTCATACTCCATGACACAATAACGAATCTGGGTTCCAGGAGCCGGTTGTAAGGGTGAATTTGGCTATAATGACTGAAGTTGCTGAAATAATGGCTTCTATTGAAGCAATTGATGATTTATGTACAAATTTTTAAATGTATTTTTATTCATAAAGCAGAGAAACAATCTATAAAGAATAGCTAAAGTGACCCTATTCAGCAACTTCAGCTAACAAAGTACGTCATACTTTGGTGTTAAATGCCAGTTTGATTACTTTGGTGTCGACGTGTCGTAAATTTTTTGTCATTTCAAATCGTTGATAAATAAACCTTTGGCTATAATGACTGAAGTTGCTGAAATAATTGCTTATATTGAGGCAATTGGTGATTTATGAACAATTTTTTAAATGTATTTTATTGATAAAACAGAGAAACAATCTATAAAGAATAGCTAAAGTGACCCTATTTACCAATTTCAACTAACAAAGTAACTCTGAACTAACTGCCAGTTTGGTTACTTCGCTATCATAATTTTTTTGTCATTTCAAATCCTCAATAAATAAAACAAAACTTATAAAGCGTCTTTTTAATGGAATTCAGCTAATGTATCCCATCTGGTATTCAGAGGAAAACTGGTGGATTGGTGATTTGGAGATCTGGCACTTCAGTGGCTCTGTATAGAGGCGTTAATTATGAGGCTCCTGAAAGATCAAAAAAGCGAATATTCAACGGAAATGAGATTCCCCACAATTCATATTCAAAGGTGGATAAAACGTCTAGGAAGGAACCTTCAGAAAGTGTTCTTGACAACTTGAGTACATCAGATGAGAACAAAGATATTGAGGGACAAGTAGAGGTGAAATATGACGATGAAGTGGACAGGCTGTTGGATTGCCTTGGGCCGAGGTATTTGGATTGGCCTGGACCAGGCCCATTGCCAGTGGATGGAGATCTTCTCCCAGGTATAATCCCGGGTTATCAACCTCCTTTTAGGGTACTTCCATATGGGGTTAGATCTACACTTGGAACTAAGGAAGCAACAGCTTTACGAAGGCTAGCAAGAACATTGCCACCGCATTTTGCTATAGGTAAGGATTCTTTCCTGCAGGAAAGTCGCACTTTAAGATATTTAATTGTTTCAGATGATGTAATACATGACATGTTTGTCAACTTTTTCAAACATAATTCCTCAATCATTATAATATAAATAACAATAATTCTGTCATGTTAAAATAATTGTTTACACCATTAAAGTTATTGGTTTGGCGTGGGGGGCATTATTGGCTTATGTATTTCTAAGGACGCTGCCATTAAACCTTACACTATTCATTGATTTTAGTGGGAAAATATTCTAGTTTTAGTTCCATGATTTTAGCTCATTCTTACTTTGAGTCCACACATTTGATTTTTCTACTCTTGTGCATGACTATAAGTTTTTCTTCCACTTTTGGTCATCTCACCTCTCAGACAGAAACCAACCAGGGATGTGTGAAAGTTGGCTGGATAAGTGACCAGGCAGACCAAAAAATCACATATTGTACTATTATCTAATTCCACACATTATTTATGAGAATGCCCCTCATAAACATTCATACATAAAAGTTAATTTTAACAGTATGGACTAGTGGTAACACAACTTATGGGCTAAAGATACAAAATCTGAATGGCAGGCCACTAACAACATAATGTTCAATAATTAAGGACTAAAATTACAGTACCGTTTTCCCTATAATTCATATGCATTTATTGGTGTTAGCATGGCTTCATCTAAGTGTTTTTTTTTCAGGTAGGAGCAGGCAGCATCATGGTTTGGCATCAGCCATGATTAAGCTGTGGGAAAGATGTTCTATTGCAAAGGTTGCACTAAAGCATGGTGTGCAACTAACTACAAGTGAGAGAATGGCTGATGATATTAAGGTATACCATTTTACTCACAGTATTAGTGAATTTCAAAGATCATATCCTCATGTAATTTTTTAAAAACTTGGTTTGCAACCAACTACACGTGAGAGAATGGCTGATGATATTAAGGTATACCAATTTACTCGCAGTATTTGTGAATGCTAAAGATCATATGCTTACAATAATTTGCTAATAACTTACTCCGCTCTCAAATAGCTTTCCATTACTAACTAACTAACTAACTAACTAACTAATGACAGTTATTCACAAGTAACTATCTATTTATTTAACCAGCAAAGTAAAACATGCTAAAATGACAGTGTTCCTCCCATATCTATTTCGCATTTTCACCTCTTCTGCTCTTACTTTTAGAGCATTTTTTGGGATACATGCATTACAGCATTTAGTAAAGTTTCAACTATTTATAAAAAGCATCATGTTTGGGAATGTTTCAACTATAACTGTGAAAAACTATTTCAACAAATTTTAGCTGTTTTGGAGAAGCTGGAACCTTGTAGCTTATGGCTACTATGTAACATCATAATCTTTCTTTCAGCTACTATCATCATACTCATTTACCAATGCTAGTTTTTAGGTTGCATGGTTGCACCCAAGCAAAATTAATTATTTCCAAACCACTTTCCATCAAACTTTACTGTCTACCAAACAACAACAACAACAATACCCCAGTGCCGCAAAGGCTCCCTTACCTATGGTGGGGTAAGGGGGGTCGGATGTACGCCACCTTACCCATGTACTAAAGCACAAGGAGACTGTTTCTTGATGACACGTGAGGAAAATCACGTCGAAAATTGCATGGACTAACTGCTGCATCATAACAAAGAAGCGGCTGAAGCGCATACAGTTTAGTGAGCCATTTTGCTTTATTCCCTCATATTTCCAAGCAAAAAAATAGTGAATCGTTGGCTTAATCGGAAATGATGGAAATCTTTGCTGTATGGCCAAAAAATAAAAATAAAAACTGATTCTGATTATAAGCTATTATTTAAATAATATAATCTTTCAACGTGTTAGATATACTACACATATTGTAATTAGTATAAGTCAGTTGGAGATCGATTAATTAGTTAGTTTAGTTGAGCAGTAACCCTCTATATAAACTCTATGTACACTTCATTTCAATTTATGAGAATCTATTACATTCATCATTCTCTCTCTCTCTCTCTAATTCTATTATGGTATCAGAGCTTTAACTCGATCCAATCATGGTGACCTCCATGACTACTTCGTCTTCAACCGCTGGAAGCCCTACGCTTTCAGTAATCTTCAATCATCCTCTTCCGATCAAACTTGACTCCAATAACTTTCTGTTTAGGAAGCATCATGTTGAATCTGTAATGCGAGCTCACAAACTCCTGAAGTTTGTTGAAAAACCTAAGATTCCAGAACAATTCATCACTGGCGATGATGGCGAGACTAAAATGTTGAACGAAGACTACGTTATCTGGGAGCAAGCCGAGCAACAGGACCAGATGTTGTTTTCCTGGCTTCTCGCATCTCTCACTGAATCGCTCCATGCTCGTGTCATTCAGTGTCGTCATTCGTATTAAATCTGGAATGAAATTCAAAAGTTCTTCCAGTCAAACATTGTTGCACGAGCTCGTCAGCTTAAATCTGAACTCTACAACACTGGTAAAGGTGATCGATATATTACTGACTATCTCTTACGCATTCAATCCATCGTTGAAAGTCTTACAGCCATAGGAGAACCTATTTCTACCAAGGATCACATTAATGTAATCCTTGAAGGACTTCCAGAAGAATACAAGGCTCTCGTATCATCTGTTTCTTCATGAAGCATTCTGGATCCAGTTTCTGTCTCTGAACTTGAAGCTTTACTACCAGCCAAGGAACTTCGAGTTAGAAAACAGCGTGAATCATCACAACAAAACCTGCTCTCTGCAAATGTTGCTCGCCTAGAAACCTCAACTCCAAATAATGATTCTACATCTCAAAACACTACAGAAAATTCATCTGCTTATGTTGCTCAATTTCCTAATTACAATAATAATACTCCCTACAAAGGTAGAGGTCATGGAGGCCCCTTCAGAGAACGTGGAGGTCATTATGGAGGTCGATACCCTGTTGTTTGTCAAGTATGTGGTAAATCTGGCCACATTGTATTGGTATGTTATCATCGTTGCAACCCTACATATACCACTGCCATTTCTGGCAATTCCAACACTCCTTACCCTCAACTAAATCATTAATATCCTTCACAAACTTCCACCTTTTCAACTCAACCAAAATTTCCTCCAATCAATCCACAACAAAACCTTCCAGAAAACTACAACTGGAGTTACTTTCCATCTCAAACACCTTCGAACCAGTAACTTCAAACTCCTGCACCCACTGCTGCCTGGGCATATCTGCTAACTCCTCTATACTTGGACCTCATACACATTCTCACACCTAGTTTTCAGGAGCTACACACCATGTTATTGCTGATCCACTAAATCTACAACATAGTGAACCTACTATTACGACTGAGTACTGACCTTGGTTTAAAAAAGCGCGCCTGAGGCGCGCAAAGGCGCGAGGCGCCCTAAGGCGATCACGTTATCGCATCTTCCACCCCCAGGTGGCATAGGTTCCAAGAGGCGTGCCTTATATGGCGCTTTTTGACGCCTTTTGCGCCTCTGAGAGGCGTGCGCTTCTCACGCATCATGGATGTCTCTTTTGGCGATTGAGTCTCTAGTCTTCTCCCTTCTTCCTTCTGCGTTTGGTTTGCTTCCGAGTTCCCACATCTGCAGTCCTGTTTCTTGTTCGCGTAGCAAGACTCGCAAGTCTTTTTCTTCCGCTACTTTCTCGCGTCACAGAGTAGTCGCGGGTAAGTATTTATTTCTTCTCTTCTACAGTTTGTTCTCTTATACGTGTGATAGTTTACTAATTAAGTATGTATTATTTTATATTTTATTACCTTGAAATTGTAGTGTTACTACCTCTGTTGGTCTGTTCTAGATCATGCTGAGTAGGGTACCTAAATATTTGATTTTATTTAACAAATATATAAGACAGCTTTTATTATTAACAATTTTTTATATAACATCTTATTAATTATGTTTTGAAATTTTAAGATTGAGTTTTCTGACTTGACTCTTGCCAATGATGCCGTTTGATATTTATTTCTTGCTATTGTCTTAATAAATATTTGATTTGTCTTATGATGTATGTTAAGATTGTTTAATAGTTTGAAGTATTTTTGTGATGTTATCATTTTTTGAGATGAGTGCTTCATGTAGAAGACTAGAAATAGTATACTATATATCTTACCAAAGATATGATGTTAAGATCCGTGAGGCGCGCGCCTCGTCGCCTAGCGCCTCGCGCCTCGGGTAAATCAATGAAAACGCCTCGTGCCGCCTCGCGCCTTTTAAAACTAAGGTACTGACAAGCTCTTCATGGGCAATGGTCAAGGTTTGGATATTAAGTCTATTGGTTTCTCTTCCTTTTCTTCCCCTTATCATCCCTCTTATACTCTTTTCCTTAACAATATTCTCCATTCCATAACCAAAAACTTGCTCAGTTTGCCAGAGATAACAATGCTTTCTGGAATTTCACCCTCATGAATACTTTGTCAAATCACAGGCTTCTAAGAAGGTCCTATTACATGGAATTCTGGGTGCAGATGGTCTTTACAAGTTTCAGTCTCTTCCAGCACTTGTTTCTTGTCAATCTGTTTCTCACAATAAATCTTGTAATAACATTCAGTCTTGTAATAGTTCTATATCTTGTAATCTGTGGCATTTGAGGTTTGGTCATCCTCGTCTTGAGTCTCTAAAATCTGTACTGAAATATTGTAATATTCCTACTGTTAATAAAAGTGCAATTGACTTTTGCTCATCTTGTTGTCTTGGCAAAGCACACAGACTCCCATCATCCCCCTCCACTACTATTTTTCACTCACCATTTGGATAAATATTCACTGATCTTTGGGGACCTGCTCCCATTTCATCTTTTGATGGTTATTCCTACTATATTTCCTTTATTGATGCTTTCACAAGATACACATGGATTTATTTCCCTAAAAAGAAGTCTGATGCTCTTGTAGCATTTCAAAAAAATTATCAGTACATCCTCAATCAATTTTCTGTCTCTATCAAATTTATTCAGTCTGATTGGGGAGGTGACTTTGGAGAAACCTTTTCTCCAGTTGTTAAACCTATTACTGATAGGACCTTCCAATTCACAGAAATTAATCACAGAAGTAGGAACTATTTGTAAAAGAAAACTGAAAGCTTCATTAATAGAGGATCGGAACACACAGTCCCAAAGAAGGAGATAAACTCCAACTTCCCAGTCCCAGACCAAATGAGTCTAAACAGCCTACCTTTTATTGCCCACTCCCCTTCTATTTATACTACTCTATCTATTACATTTCTTCTTTACTCTTATTCTACCGGGTCCCTAACATATCTCCCCCCCTAAACATCCACCTTGCCCTCAAGGTGGTCGGTAAGAGACAGCCCAGATCTTCTGCTTCTTCTTCTTCCTTGCACCCCTTCCTTCCCAATATCTTCCAAATGTCAGGATCCTTAACTTCTTGACTTGAATCTTCCTTCTCACTGCTTCTCGCAAAAACAACATTAGCTCCTTTTTCTTCCAATCATCAATATTAGGCCCGTGCCTTTGATCATGCTGGTACTGATCTTTACCTACCATCCCTTTCTCATTCTTCCATGTGCTAATAGCTCTTGCTACAGGATATAACTCAAATCTTTGAGTTTCAGTTGCTTCACTCTTTGAAATTTCAGCATCTTCATTAGCCAACTTATTTGAGAAGGAAAACCTCAAAGGTTTTAGCAGGTAGGTAAGGATATCCACTATTCCAGTTGCATTTCCCCCAACTGAAGAACAGGAAAGCCTATTATCCATGCAAAACTTCCAAAGTAGGTTTTCTTGAAGGTAGACAGATTCTTCATTAGAAGAAAACAATTCACTTTTCAAGCCTTGTTTCAGCTTCAACTGTCCATTTGCTACAGCTTCCAATCCCACGACCATACTCTGAGTATTAAGATCCAGGACCACACTGATTTTATCCAACTGATATTCAAAAGTAAATTCATCAGCCCTTTTCAATCTATAATTACATGAGTCCCAATTTGCATAAAGTGTCAATCTGCAGTCCTTAACTCCCATCCCAGAATTGACATTGGAGTGAATGAAGACCGATCCTTCAAATGTACAAATCTGTGGATCATTCTTTCCCAACTGCCCTGCTAAGATACTCTGGACTTTTACCCCCTTTTTATCCCCAATAACTTGATCCTGGCTGTCAGAATCAGCAACATACTTGTCCATAGACACATCATTCACCAATTCTTTTTGAAAATTCTTCCTAGAAGTAACCCTTTCCACTCTAAGGCTATCAGAAGTGTTCATTCCTTCTAACGTAATCTTTGATGACTGACAACCTCTGGTGAGTTCAGCAACGGCATCAGCTTCATGTTCAAAGTTATCTGATGATTTCTTCTTGTTTTTCTTGTCACCATTCTGCTGATTAGTCAACTCCT
Organism: Cuscuta europaea; assembly: GCA_945859875.1. NCBI lineage: Eukaryota > Viridiplantae > Streptophyta > Magnoliopsida > Solanales > Convolvulaceae > Cuscuta > Cuscuta europaea. Next base: position 2,257,296 of record CAMAPE010000014.1, read on the forward strand.
GAAGCAATTCAGGGGACTCAGAGGGATATTGCGAAATGGGGTCTTCTGTTTTCCTAGAAACCAGAGGTCCTCTCACTCGCGTCTTTCTTGGAAGTGAATGGATGGCTGGTGAGGAAGTCTGCGAACTGAAAGAAACTGTTTGCGACTGTGAACAGTGACAAGAAGTTCGCGATTGCGAGTCAAGAGAAGTAGTTCGCGACTCAGCCTGCGAACTTGTGAGCGACTGCGACGAACGATATCTAGGGCTCCTCGCTCGAAGTTCGTTGTTGCCATGCTCTCCGTGGTCGGAATTTCTTGGATGTCCCTTGTGCGAAGTATGGTGCGACCTATGCGAAGGGTGAGAATGGTGCGATGTATGTCGCGAACGACTTTGAAGTCGGTTCTGCAATTCTGCGATGCTAGCTTGCATCGCCGCTTGCATCACGGCCATATTAGCCGCTATATTCGCCATCCTAACTTGCATTTGACACTGATTCCTCTCCACTTCAGTGAGTCGTCCCTCCATTTTCAGGCGTGGTTATCTCAGCGATCGACTTCTCTGATACCAATGATAGGACCTTCCAATTCACAGAAATTAATCACAGAAGTAGGAACTATTTGTAAAAGAAAACTGAAAGCTTCATTAATAGAGGATCGGAACACACAGTCCCAAAGAAGGAGATAAACTCCAACTTCCCAGTCCCAGACCAAATGAGTCTAAACAGCCTACCTTTTATTGCCCACTCCCCTTCTATTTATACTACTCTATCTATTACATTTCTTCTTTACTCTTATTCTACCGGGTCCCTAACAATTACTATCAGGATTCTTCTTACTCTTGCTGTCTCCCATCAATGGTTTATTCAACAGTTGGATGTCAACAATGCTTTTCTTAATGGGGATCTTAATGAAGAAGTTTATATGGTACAACCTCCAGGATTTCAAGCAGAAGACACATCTTTAGTTTGCAGACTTCACAAGTCTCTATATGGCCTGAAACAGGCCCCTAGGTCCTAGTTTCACAAGCTGACTGCAGTCCTATACAGTGCTGGGTTCAAGCAAAGCAAGTGTGATCCTTCCTTGCTTCTCTTTGCATCTTCTGGTGTTCAAATATACATCCTGGTCTATGTTGATGACATGCTTGTCATTGGAAACAATCCTGCAGCTATCCACAAACTCATCCACAAGTTGCATTCCTCATTCTCTCTTAAACACTTGGGAGACATTGATTTCTTTTGAGGGATCCAAGTTCACAAACTTCAAGATGGCAGCTTACACCTCTCTCAAGCTAATTATGTTAGAGTCTTACTCAATCAAGTTGGCATGATAGACTCTAAGGGAGTTAAGACACCTATGGTCAGTAGTTGCAAGCTCACTCATGGAGAGAGTGACTCACTGCTTGATCCTTCTCTCTAAAGATCTATAGTAGGTATCTTACAATTCGCTACCTTAACAAGACCTGAGACAAGCTATGCTGTAAACAAGTTATGTCCGTTCATGGCTGCACCTCTGCAAGAGCACTGGAAAGCAGTTAAACATATCCTACGCTATCGCTCGGGCACCATTACACATGGAATTATTATCAAACCCATTCCTTTATCCACTATGTCACTACCCATTTCAGCATTCAGAAATTAGTTCAAATAGGACTAAAACTATGGCAAAAAAAAATAGGACTTGCTATGTTTTTATTCCAAAATAGGACCATATGAGTCCTATTGAAAACATACCTATTTTTGCATTCCATTCTTACCCTTCCATTAAATATGAATTAAAAATAGTCAAAAGCCATAATTAAATGTTTAATTCATAATAAATTCGAAAAAAAATCAAAAATTCGTAGAAATATAATTAAAAAATTATAAAATTTTTATAAAATAAAAAATTCAAAAACTTTTTTTTAATAATTTTATTTTTAAAAAAATTAATAAAAAATAGTAAAACTCCGTAAAAAAATTTAAAAAAATATGGATGTCTTTCCCACCGCCTGTACTACCTCCCAGCACCACCACCTCCGGCCGATGAAAAAAATGCCATTTTCCCAGAAAAATGCCATTTTTTTCTGAAAATGCCAAAAAAGTGGTATATTTCTCTTTTCGAATGCCAGCATTTTAATTTTTTTCTGCCATAAATATGGCATTCGTAATGAACTTGACATTTTTTTCCCCTGGTGACTAAAGGTGGTGGTGCTGAGGCGGCAGAGGCGGCGGCGATTTTTTTTTTTGAGTTTTTTTTTAAATTTTTTTAATTTTTGAAAAAAAAATTAATTAAATTTTTAATATCGAAATGTTTTTCTTTATTTTTTAGTATTTTTTAGGAATTTTTATTAATTTTTATGATTTTATTAGGGATTAAAACATTTTAATAGCTATAAGGGTATAATTGTCCAAGGTACACATAATTAGTCCTATGCAAACATAGTTCATTTTTTAGTCCTATTTGTGAAAAGTGAATGACTTTTAGTCCTATTTTGATAATTAACTCTTTCAGCATTTTGTGATGCTGATTGGGCCTATGATCCTACTAATAGAAGATCTACATCAGGGTCTTGCACTTTTCTTGGTCCAAATATCATTTCTTTGTGGTCCAAGAAACAGTTGCGTGTTGCCAGATCCTCAGCAGAAGCTGAGTATAGAAGTATGGCTGATACTGCAATAGAACTTCTATGGGTTCAGTTTCTTCTTCATGAACTTCAAGTCCCCTTTGTCACTCCAAAAACTTATTGTGACAATCTAAGCACTGTTCAACTGGCACATAATCCTGTGTTACACTCTTGAATCAAGCATATGGAGATTGATCTGTTTTTTTTGTGCGAGAGAAAGTCCAGCTGAAGCAACTGCAACTGTTCCACATTCGTGCTTAAGACCAACTTGCTGATGTTCTAATTAAACCTTTGTCTGCTTCATCCTTCATTGACTTAACAACCAAACTCAGTGTGATTGCTCTTGCAGACCAATCACCCCTGAGTTTGAGGGGGGGGGGATGTTAGATATACTACACGTATTGTAATTAGTATAAGTCAGTTGGAGATCAGTTAGTTAGTTACTTTAGTTGAGTAGTAGCCCTCTTTATAAACTCTCTGTACACTTCATTTCAATGTATGAGAATCTATTACATTCATCATTCTCTCTCTCTCTCTAATTCTATTACAACGGAGTTTAAGTTAATGTCCTTCATTAATAATAGTTGTAATTTTGTCAATTTATGAATAAATTACTCTCATCTTAAGAACCATTTTTAAAAATTGTAACTAACTGTTATTTGAGAGGTACAGAGTAGTTCACTAATGGAATCCTGAATCCTCATTACTCAAAGCAGTGTAAGTTAATGTCCTTCATCAATTGTGGTTCCTTAAAACAGAAATTAACCAGAGGCATTCTGCTCTCCAGAAACAAGGACTTTCTGGTGTTCTATAGAGGGAAAGATTTTTTATCTCAAGAAGTTGCCGATGCATTATTGGAAAAGGAGAGGTTTGCCAAGGCATTGCAAGATGAAGAAGAGAAAGCACGTCTATGTGCTTCGGTTTTGGTGGCCCCACATGTCCATGTGGAAGATTCTTCTGGAAGAGCTGGCACACTTGAAGAAACTCTGGATGCAAATGCTAAATGGGGGAAAACGGTGGATGAGACGGACAAGGAGAAGGTGATGAGGGAAGCTGAAATTTTAAGGCATGCTAACCTTGTAAGGAAGCTTCAAACGAACCTTGCCATAGTAAGTATGCAAAGAGTGTTCTCTTTTATAAGTTTATTATTCACCGAAAAGTTATCATTAAAATTAACTTAAGGGTCAGTTTGGATTTCAGGTTTTGTAGAGGAAGGTTTTGGACGGTTTGGTCTATATCTTGAAAATTAAAATGTATCCAAAAACGAATAAAGAGTTGCTTAAATGTTATTCCTTCAACTTTATAAAATGTCAAACATATCAAGTCATAGGCTTAGCGCTCCAAACTCTTCTCTCCCATAGTCCCCCAAAAAGCTCCGTCCAAATTGACCCTATGGACACTTGACTGTTTGATATTCCCTATGCCCTATTTTACTTGTCCTATTTTCCTTTTTAGTCCATCACTCCGTCCCAATGTAATGGTCACTTTCTAATTTAAACAATACTAGCTTTTTACTTTTCCATTCCACCCCTTCTCTCTCTTAATTTTTTGAATATTTGACAGTGCTAGATAATCTTTCTGGGGATATTTTGGAAATTGTATTTCATCATACTGATAATCATGCTGAATGAAAAAGTTCCCTATAATTTAGAACGGATGGAGTTTACGGTAAGTTTGAAATGAGATGAAGTAGGATCACATTTAAGCTTAGAGGAGCAATTGTTTGACAGGCTGAAAGGAAAGTAATGAAAGCAGAACGGGCCTTGTCAAAGGTGGAGGAGACTTTGAAGCCATTAGAGCAGCCAGCAGATCCATATAGCATAACCGATGACGAGAGATTTATGTTCCGCAAACTGGGATTAAGGATGAAAGCTTTCTTACTTCTAGGTAAAGTTAAATCTATCCCAAAAACCCTTAAAATTCTAGGCTATGTTTGGAAGGTGGAACTTAGAAAATGTTAGGGAAAGGAAAAGATACAAAGGAAAGTGGCTTAGGATGTTTTTACTTGGACTATTTTCAGTCCCAGACTAGACTTAAACAGACAAGACCAGACCAGACTTAAACAGACCAGACCAAACCAGACTTCCATAGTTCCATAGTTATAAAATACACAGAGACCAGACATTTAGCAGACGTGACCAACAAATTTCAGTCCAAGTAAAAACATCCCTAATTTTTAGTTTCACTTTAGAACGTATGGAGGGAAACCAAATTTGTTGAAAACTATTTTCAAATTTTACATACTAGATTTCATAGTTTGTATGTAATACAAATACTTATGTAAAGTGAGTTTGAACAAATATGAGAGAATAACATAATTAGGAGTAAAAGGCAGCTAAAAATCACAAATAGGACCCCATTGTTTTAAATTCTCTAAATAGGACTAATCATGTGTGTTTAGACAAATATACCCTTGTAGCTTTTAGGGCTAAAATAAATACTCCCTCCGTTCCAATTTGATTTGCAAAATTTCCTATTTTGATTGTCCCAAAACCGTTTTCCACTTTCTATTTTAGGTATGTAAATAAAAACAAAGTTACAAATTTACCCTTACTTTTACTTTTTCACCATTAACCTAAAGGCACCTACTTTTAAAAACATGGGCAAAAGTGTAAAAAGCAAGCGTCATTTATTGTCATTCCTTGATCCTTGTGCCGGTCAAAGTTTGCAATTCAATTCGGGACGGAGGGAGTAATTAGTAAAATTAATACAATTAGAAAATTAAAAATTATAAATTAAAAAAAATTAACAAACGTAAAAAAAATATATACAGGCCTTTGCCTCCGCCTCTGCCTCCCCAGCAGCACCAGCTCCGATCAATGGGAAAAAATGCCAACATGCATTAGTATTGCCATATTCTTGGCATTTTCAGAAAAATGACATTTTTTTTACATAAAATGGAATTTTTTTACTAATCGGATGTGATTGTGCCGGGAGGCGGTAGAGGCCGTGGGAAAGGCATCCATATACATTTTATGTTTTTTCACTATTTTTTATTAATTTTTTAGTTTTTTTATTTCTTTTTAAAAGAATTATAACTTTTAATGTATAAATATTTTCTTAATTTTTATTATTTTCCCACGATATTTATTGTTTTTTACGATTTTATTATGAATTAAAACATTTTATTATGAATTAATACCCTTGGGGTATTAAGTGTAGAAAATTAATGTTTAGTCCTATTTGTGAATGATTTAGGTTTTAGTCCTATTTGTGATTTTTAGGCATGTTTTTGTCCAATTTGGGGCAATTACTAAACAAATATCTGTAATTGATTTATTGAGCTTGAAGCTGTCGTATTTTGTCCCACATATCTCTTCTTCCAAATTTCCTTCATATTTTCCTTCCGTAGCATTTACGACTTCCGAACAACTTAAGTTCAAAGTGCCTTGACAAAAAACACTTATGTCAGGTAGACGTGGAGTTTTTAGTGGTACCGTGGAGAACATGCACTTGCATTGGAAATACCGAGAACTGGTTAAGATCATTGTGAAAGCTAAGGATATTGAACAAGTAAAAAGTATTGCCTTAGCACTAGAAGCAGAGAGCGGCGGTGTATTGGTTTCATTGGACAAAGTATCCAAAGGGTATGCTGTAGTTGTGTTCCGAGGAAAGGATTATCAACGCCCTCCTACCCTTCGACCCAAAAACCTTTTAACCAAGAGGAAAGCTTTGGCACGTTCCATTGAGCTACAGAGACGCGAGGTTCTTTTCTATATTTTTAAACCTTTTCAAAAGCCTTTATTATACATTTTTTATGTGTCTATTGTTCATTAACATTTTTTTGTTTGTGAAACAGGCTCTTCTGAGTCATATTGAAACTGTTCAAAAGAGAGTAAAGCAGCTGAAGGCGGAAATTGTATGTTTTGTATCTGGTTGCTATTGTCCATGGCGTTTTAAAACAACATTTCTTGTTTCTTTTTAGCAATTTCTACCCATTCTGGTCTTGGCCTGAAACTTTCTTCCTTTTATTTCTCAAGGAACAAATGGATAGTATTAGATATCATGGAGATGAGGAACTATATGACAAGTTGGACTCGGCATATCCTAGTGATGACGAGGAGAGTGAGGTTAGTTTTCCTTTTACATACAGAGTATAAAATATAGGGGGGGGGGGTCATATATCACATTGCGCTGTGATATATGAATTGGCTCAATGTCACGTAAGGATCTGGAGGAATTGTAGCAAAAGTGAACTCAATTCCCATTTCATGGAATCTGACAGTGCATTCAATGTTTAGGCCATCCTAATGTTTTGTCCCTGTTCATTTCAAGAAAAGAAATGTATTGTCAAAACTGTTTTCCGCTCTTCTAAATAAGTGTGCCGAGGCTAAAAAACAAATATTTAGGATAGAGTATAATATTTCTAGGTACATAAATGAACCAAACGTTAGCTAAGGGTTGTATTTCTACACCACAGGTACTTTACATACCTGTTTATGTGTAGGTGATGTGTATACGCCTCTTCGTATGATTAAAAAAATTGTTTTTTTTGGTACAATAATAATTAACAGGAAGACGCGGGTGTCGATCAAGATGGCACTAATGAAGAATTTATAAATGGAAGTGACAGTTCAGGCTATTCCGAAACCAAGTTTACATGCGATGATAGCCAAGATGAAGAGGAAGAAGTAGTACTTCTTCCTAGTGGAACGATAATGTAATGGATTTTCGTATTCCAGGAATGTCATATCTATATGAGAAGTGTGACTGTTATCCTTGTATAGTTTCATCACTTGCATGTGAGTATTTTCTTGTTTGATAAAATTAAAATTGACAGAATATGTTTGAATTGATAAAATTTTAGTTGAAACGACTGAAATGACTGAATGTGCATAATTGTTGAAAAATGATATTTAAAACATTTTGCTAATAAAATAAAGAGAAACATATATGAAAAATAGATAAAATAGCTAAAATTGTCCTCTACGGGAAACTTCATTCAATTCATTTAGAAAAGTAATTTTATTTTATTTTGATTAATATATACATGAGCGTGTGAAATTAAGAAATTAAGAGTTATTTGTTTGGTAAACAAGTTGACTAATAATTTCAAAAGAGGTGTTATCAAAACGGTTTTAGAATGTTTTTGCTTTCATTCATTTCAATCCTAAATCAAATCAGCCACATCAAATTAGATTTTGACTATTACAAATTATAAAATATTAAGATGCAACTATGCAAGACATTTATCAGAAAATTTTAGTTCAATTAAACACATTCTTAAATTCCATAAAGTAAGCTGATCAGGGGATGATCAGGGGAAGAGGTTATTAATCTTGCATGAATGGTTGGTGACTTAAGCGTCATTTTCATTTTTCAATAAAAGTGAAATGTGAAGTCTAGTTTTGTATTTTAATTGAGGAAGGACATATCACTACCTAATTATATATTCCTTGAATATTGCTAAAGAAATGCTGATTTTCAAGAATGTGTCCACTTTTACGTGACTAAAATAAAGTGATAGTCAAATGTCGCCGTGCCACTGGCATTCCGTGTCATTGCCGTCGCCGCCAACCATAGTGACACCTTTGTAGTGACAACTTCACAACATTTCTGTGGTGATATCTTCGCCCAATCTCTGGCTACAATGACATCTTCGTCATCTGGCCACCACCGCTGACGTTCATAGTCACACAAAATTACTCCGGCCACTGCACTCCAGTCAGTTACCATCGCCTCTCCCCGACACCTGCACGACAACCACTGCCCCACCCCCAAACCACCTTCACTGTACCGCACGCTACCACCGCATTCCACCACCATCACCACCACGCTACTGTCGCCCGCCACCAGCCCTCGCCAACTAGCCCCCCTCTGCAGCTCCCCAACCCTCCCCACTCCAGACCCCTCCTCAGCCCCCAGTTATGCCAAGTCAGTCCACCCCAGCTCCCTAATCCTTGCACCTCCCCCACCCCCCACACCTATGTCCTTCCCACTGCCCCTCACCACCACAGTTGCAGCCACCACCTTTTTCATGATTCCGTACTTATCCAAATTCACACATGCGCTTTCCCCTTTAAAATCACTTTTAAAGGGTTCCGTACTTATCCAAATCCACCACTCCGGCCAGCCACCACCTATTTGTAAAAAAAATCACTTTTTGAATGGTTCACAATCTTTTCTTTTTCTATTGGATTGTTGTTATCTGAATTTGTAATTTGATATATTTTTAGACAAAACTTTGAATACTATGTTAGAATAGCATTGGAGTGGATATTCTTGCTTCACAGTGAATATCATTCTTTTAAGTGATATCATTCGAAATGCTATTCATTGAAATTCAAAGAATGCATGCAAGTCTGATGCAAATGTAGATTTTTTGAGTATAATACAACCCAAAATTTTAAATGGAATAAATCGTTTGGAGTTCTGAGTCACAATTCGCATATCACAATAGGGACACAAGTATGTAAAATAAACATGACCACATGAGTAACCTAAGAAGTTAAAAAAAGTTTTCAACTTTAAATTCTTAAAAAGCTAAAGCAATTAATCAATTAAAATTTAAAGCAATTAAAGCAATGAAAGTAATTAATCAAAAAAATTGCACTACTGTGAGAGTATAAGGGGTCACTTGTAGCTGGTAAGAAATTGCTAATCTTAGAAGTTAGAGGCTTAAAGCCACTTCTGTGCAAAGTACACTAGTAGTGTGCAAAGTCATGATGTGTTTTAGAACAGAAAATGTCCAAAGTACTATGATGCTTCAAGAAGACACCAAACATCAAATAAAACTAATGTTGTAGAAATGTATTACTCCCTCCGGTCCTAAATAAACTTCACACTTTGATTTCACACAAATAAAGGAAATAAATTTGACTTTACTGTAGAGTACACTGTTGTGACACTGTTTGACACTATTTTGCACTGTTTTGATGCAGATAATTTGCCAAATAAGGAAGGGAAAAGAAGTGTGAAGTTTATTTTGGACCTACCCAAAAAAGAAAGTGTGGAGTTTATTTAAGACCGAAGGGAGTATGTTTTTAGATCACAAAAATGCCCAAAGTACTATGGTGCTTCAAGAAGACACTAAATATCAAATAAAACTAACGTTGAAACAATGCATTCTTAAAGTATGCGGAGTATGCAAGCGAGACAAAGTACACACAATAATGATGAATTTTGTTGGATGTAAACTGTACCGTGAGCAGTGCAACCAAATATTTGGGACTGAATAAGTCCAACTAATGAACTAAAAAACCATCATAATATTTGAATAGTAAAATCTTTAAGCATTAATTGGAATCGTGAATTTTTAAATTTGGTTTACAAAATTGTGTTAGTTATTAGATTTCAAATGGTCTATTAAATTCAGTGAGGATTTAGAATATACTACTATCGCAAAACTAAAACAAAAAGGGTACAAAAATAAAATAAGAAGTTACTCAGTGACCATAGTGTGCATATTGCTGAAAAGGGAGCAGTAGCGTGAAACACTAATTTGGAAAATTAGGGCAGAATCCCAAAGTTGTTTATTCATCCTTCGGTTAGGAGTATTTATACAAGCTAATTACAAGTAATAGGGTTAACTAAATACATAAAGTGAGCCCATATAATACAAACTAAATACAATACAAGCCGAGCTCATATAATCGGCTTAACACCCCCCTCAAGTTGGAGCATGCGGCTCAAAAATGCCCAACTTGCGAAGTAAATAAAGAAACAGACGTTTGCCCAAGGCTTTCGTGAAAATGTCAGCGAGCTGATCTGTGGTAGAAACGTGGTGTGCAATGAGCAAGCCGGCCTGAATAGCATCGCGAACATAGTGGCAATCCACCTCGATGTGCTTCGTGCGCTCATGAAAGACAAAGTTGTGAGCGATATGTAAAGCAGACCGACTATCACAGACTAAGGACATGGGACAATAATGAGGAATACCAAGACTAAGGAGAAGGCCCTTAGCCCATTTTAGTTCAACCGTGGTAACTGCCATGGAACGATATCAAGCCTCGGTAGAGGAGCGAGAGACTGTGTGTTGTTTCTTAGTCTTCCAGGAGATAGGAGAGTCACCCAGGAAGACGATCCATCATGTGAGAGAACGGCGAGTAAGGGGACAACTAGCCTAGTCTGAATCACACCAGCCGGTAAAAGTAAGATCACATTCTGAGCGAAGAAGTATCCCCTGACCCGGAGTGCCTTTGAGATAGCGAACTATCCGTAATGTCGCCAACCAATGATCCTGACGTGGAGCCTGCATAAACTGAGATAAGATGTGAACATCATATGCATGATCCAATCGGGTGAAGGAGAGATAAATCAGGCGACCAACAAGACGGTGATATGGTTCCGGATCAGCCAAAAGGGTGCTTTGAGAGAGAGAGAGTGCATGATTTTGCTCCATTGGAAAAGCGGCTGGTTTGGCTCCTAGAAGACCTGTTTCGGAAATAATATCCAAAATATATTTGCGTTGGCATAGAAAAATGCCATCAACACTGCGTGCCACCTCGATTCCGAGGAAATATTTTAGTACACCAAGGTCCTTCATATGAAAGCAATTATGCAGATAAGATTTGAATTTAGAGATTGCTCTCGAGTCGTTGCCTGCTATAATCAAGTCATCAACATAAATGAGAACATACAGCCGAACAGGCCCTTGACACAGTGTAAAAAGAGAATAGTCAGAGTAAGACTGCAGAAAACCATAAGTCTTTAAAGAAGATGCCAATTTAGCGAACCAACATCGGGGAGCCTGACGCAATCCATATAAAGACTTCTGCAATCCACATACCTGTCCTGGCTGAGAGGCTTTAAAGCCTGGAGGAAGTTTCATATAAACCTCCTCCTGCAAGTCCCCGTGAAGAAAAGCGTTGTGAACATCCATTTGATGCAATTCCCAGTTTTAGCGGCTGCAACGGCTAAAAATATGCGCACTGTAACCATTTTGGCTACAGGAGCAAACGTCTGAGTGTAATCAATACCCTCTTGTTGATGATTGCCAAAAACAACCAGCCGCGCCTTGAAGCGCTCAACAGGGCCATCAGAGTGGTATTTAATTTTGTACACCCATTTACATCTGAGTGCTTTCTTACCCGGTGGGAGGGGCGCCATGACCCAAGTGTGGTTATTTTCAAGGGCCTGAATCTCATGCTGCATAGCTGCACGCCATCCGGCATCTGTCATAGCTTCTTTAAAAGACCGCGGTTCCCGACCTGCAAGTATTGCTCCAAGAAATGTACGATGACCAATAGAGTACTTGTCACATTTTACAAAATTAGCTATAGGATAAGACGTACCCGAGAAACTGTCAGAGGAGGTAGACAACGGGGATAGGCTCAGTGTGCTGACATCGCGCGTGACAAAATCCCGTAATAAAACTGACGGGCGCTTGGATCGTAGTCCTTGGCCGAGGACATCAACGGCTGACTGAGAAGCCGCGGCATGCTGAGACGACGAAGACATGTTTTCATTGTCCGAAGTGGACCCTTCCTCCTGGTGTTGGATAATGACGGGATCAGGATCCAATATCACCGGAGAGGAGTCTAACAAAGCAGTTTCATGCGTTGAGGAGTCCTAGGCGAAGGAATTGATGCCAGAAATGGGAAATCATCCTCATGGAAAATCACGTCTCCGGAGACAAATATTTCTCCCGTGATCCAATCAAGCACTTTCCATCCTTTCTTGCCATGTGGATACCCCACAAAAACTCCACGTCGGCTGCGTGGGAGAAATTTGTTTGCACGACATTTGGTATTGTGAGCAAAACACAAACAACCAAACACCCGTAAGTGAGAGAAATCGGGGGCAACACCATTAAGGAGCTCATAAGGTGTTTTACCGCCCAAAATACCAGATGGAGTTCTGTTAATAAGATGCACTGCAGTAAGAACACATTCACCCCACAATCGTATGGGTATATTAGCCTGAAACATGAGTGCCCGTGCCACATTTAAAATGTGACGATGTTTGCGCTCCACTCGCCCATTTTGCTGGGGGGTATGGACGCATGAGGTTTGAAAAAGAATACCATGAATATCAAAGTAAGGCAGCATACATTTAAATTCAGTCCCATTATCACTACGCACAATTTTGATAGAAGTTGCATATTGTTTCTCAACCATAGCAATAAATGAGAGGAAAAATTGATGAACCTTCTTTTTGTCACGCAATAAATAAACCCACACATCACGAGAAAAATCATCCACAAGCGTAAGAAAATAAGTCGCATCACAGGTAGATGGGGTTTTATACGGACCCCATAAATCACAATGAATAAGTTCAAGTGTCCTATTTGGTTTATTATTACTACTGGGAAAAGAATCACGAACTTGCTTGGCCTGTGGACACACCTCACAAGCTTTATTCAATTTTTTCTGAAAAGAACTAGAAGCAACTGTAGGTAATAATTTAATGTCCCGATCAGAAGGATGACCCAACCGGTGATGTTACAATTCAAACTCCGACATAGCTGCGGACGTCTGAACCTTGTGCAAAACTGGCACCCGTCTGAAATAGAAGAGCCCATCCCGTCGTTCACCGGCTCCAATCAGGTTCCTCGAGGGTAGGTCCTGTATAGCACAAAGATTATTAGTAAAAGTGACAAGACAATTAGATTGATCCATTAACGGTGATACTGAAATAAGATGACAATTAAGTCCCGACACATAAAGAACATTATCAAGAATGAGAATTGTGGCCAATATGACTCGGCCCATCAAAACAACAGCCTCCGTACGTCCATCCGGCAGTCCCACCGGACGTGGAAGAATGCTTTCGGGGTTCACAAGACAGGTCACGTCCCCTGTAACGTGGTGAGAGGCCCCGGTGTCAATGATCCACTCAAGAGAAGAATACGTACCCGTCATCCGGTCACAAGTTCTAGTATCGACATCAATTAAATTCAAGAGAGCCTGCACCTGCTCTTTGCTTAAATTAGCCAAAGCATCACCGCCAGTATTTGCAGCAGCCGAACCTTCTCCCGCTGGCAGCAGAGTGGTCGCCACAAAATGTGTCCGGACCCCCCTCCACGGCCAGCTGACTGGCCCTTGCTGCGGTTCCGTTCCTCCCACCATTCCGGATACCCGTGCAATTTAAAGCATGACCCGACCTCATGACCTTTCTGCTTGCAGTGAGTACAAGTCGGCCTCAGATGGTCTGATTTTTCTGCCCGGCTTCTAGCAGTCCGATCCGCCTGGAGAGCAAAGGCATGGACATCCGCGACAGTGTTCTTCCCACGAGCAACTGCTCTGGAATTTTCCTCCTGGAGAAAAGCTTGCAGCGCACGGTCAGTATCCGGCAAGGGATTCTGGGATAAGAGATTAGAACGTACGGTCCCATACAATTCGTCATCGATTCCAACCAAATATTGGTGAAATCGTTCTTCATCTCATTCTGCCTCAATCTTCCCAACGACATTACATGTGCAGAGCCCACATGTGCACGTCGGCAATGGCTTCAACCTGTACAGTTCATCATATAGACCCATCAACGCCGTATAATAGGCATCAACACTCATGTCTTTACTCTGTTTGCAGGTCGAGATTGATGCCTTCAGTTGTTGCAGCCGAGGTCCATTAGCCACGCTAAACCTCTTTTCTAAATAAATCCACAGTGCCCGTGCTTCGTCATAAAACGGAATCGAGATCACCACAGACGGTTCCATGCTACGCAAGAGCCACGACACCACCATGGAATTGACGGTGTCCCAATCAGATTGTTTCGCCGCTTCTGCCAGCTTTCTAATCGTGCCATCCACAAATCCATGTTTCCGGCGTGCCTTTAAGGACAAGGAGATTGCACGAGACCAAGCTACGTAGTTATCCCTTTTGAAAATCACGTGTGTGATTAAGTTACCCGGTTGATCACCAGAGCCAAGATAATAGGGTGACGATGTATCTCCCATGTTTGCCAGGCTGCTAGAGCACGATGGTGCCTAACTGGTCGACGAAGCTCAACGGAAGAGAAGAACGAGCTGCGCTACTCGTTCGTGCGCTCTGATACCATGCTGAAAAGAGAGTAGTAGCGTGAAACACTAATATGGAAAATTAGGGTACAATCCCAAAGTTGTTTATTCATCATTCGGTTAGGAGTATTTATACAAGCTAATTACAAGTTATAGGGTTAACTAAATACATAAAGTGAGCCCATATAATACAAACTAAATACTTCCTCTGTCTCTTTTTAGTTGCAACAGTCAACATTTCACGTTTGCCAACGCACAACTTTGACCGTCATTATATTTAATTCTGTATTAGTAAAAATAAAATAAAAATCAGATTATAAAACTTAGTAATGAGTTGAATTTAACAATATTTATAAAAAAAAACAATTCACAAACATTAATAAATAAAATGTTGTCAAAGTAAAGTACATGAATAGTGTATATATTCCAATGTTGCAATTAATGTGATACGGAGGATAGTACAATACAAGCCGAGCCCATATAATCGGCTTAACACATATCCTAGCCATTCTGCTAAATATCCACTTCCAAAAAAATTCATTCAAAGGCCATGGTGCTACTAACCTACGGTTTGTATTAAGAAATCCCTGGACTGTCACCGGCATTAAACAAATTAGTCATTTACAAATAGTGGATGTATTTGTGAATGAATTGGTCAACACTCTCTACCCGTGAAAACTAATAAGAAATTTGGATGTATTAGTTATCTGGCCTGGTATGTGAAAATATTACTAATGAATACTCTCCCTGGACAAACAATCAGGAAGAAAAATGCAAAACAAACACAAAAAATGAATAATAATTTTCTTGAGTAGTTGGAGTACAGTCAGTCAGGATGTTTTTACTTGAACCGTAATTCCTTCCAGACCAGCCCAGACCAGACTTAATTATAAAAATACAAAGAAACCAGATCAGACCAGACCAGTTCAGATCAAACCAGACAAAACCGGCAAGTTACAATCCAAGTAAAAACATCCTCAATCCGCAACCCTTCATCAGTTGATAGATGAATATGATCGTATGGGGGGAGAAAGAAAAGCTAATGAGCTACTAACAACAAAGTGGAGAGGGATGTACGTGGAAGATTAAAAGAGATGGTTTTAATATTTGGCAAGCTTTGCAGGAGAAGAAGAGGTGGCATTTGAGTGTGGGAAAAGGGCAAATAAAAGTTGGAATTTGGAAAAAGAGAACTATAATATCCAAGCTAAGCTAAGTGGTGATCAATCAAAGGGGCTGAGAAAATCCCTGCATAGTCTACTGAACCATCCTCAATAGATGTTCTCTTGATAAAAATGATGGCTTTAATATTCTTGTTAAAAGGGAGGTGGAGCACTGGAGCAAAAGGACCCAAACCTTTTCAACTCCATTATTGTTATATTTCATTCGTGCGTTCCACGGGAATCCTCTAATCAATACGTAATTTTAAGTAAGTATTATAATTCAAAAAAATGACAAATAAAAAATCTATCTATTAAAATTACAATCTATCTGATTTGTTTAGGATTCCAACACTTTGCATATAAGGACAGGCTCTTTCTAGAACCAGGCAAAACTTTAATTCTTCAATACTCCTCCGTCCCGCTAACAATGGGACAAAAGGGAGTGATACGCAAATTAATAAAAAGTGGTTTATGTGGTTGATATTGAATTAATAAAGTAAGAATGATTTAGAGCTACACAAACTTTACCAAATTTGGTATGAGACAATCTTATTGGGATAAGGTAAAATGGGACAATCATAGCGGGACGGAGGTAGTATTAGGTATCAGATCAGTCACTTCGATATCCAATAAATATTTTTCATTTTTTGTTAAAGGGCTATAAAGAGTAGTTTGGCTAAGGGGCTAGAACTTCTAGCGAATATATGATTGTTGGGGGGAGGGAGTAATCTATATTTTTCAACAACACCATATTTATTTTTGGCAAAAGGGTCAAATAGGCCCCTGTATCGGTCATGTAAGCCTAATTCAGTCCCTGAACTAAAAAAATGTTCAATTCACACCCCGAATCAACAAAAAACGGTTCAAATTTCATTTTTTACGGGTAAACAACCGGTCATTTTTTTTTTTAGTTTCTGTTTTTTATTTCCGATTTATTGCAATTTTGACACTTTTTAATAGTTTAGGGATGCGAATTGGATCTTTTTTACTGGTTGTTTAACCTTAAAAAATGAAATTTGAACCATTTTTTGACGACTGGGGCCGGGTGTGAATTGGACCTTTTTTTGGTTCAGGGACTGAATTGAGCTTACACGACCGGTACATGGGCCTATTTGACCATTTAGCCTTTATTTTTCTATAAAAACGACTCATGAAAATTTATTAAGTCCAAGATTTGCAACCACACCACATTTTTAATTTCTATAAAAAATGACTCATGGCTCTTCCAAAAAAAAGACTCATGACAGTTTGTATCTCAAAGATCCCTTCACATGTTTTGTTCGCTAACATATACAAAGTACTTTACATAATTATATTTCCTCTATAACTCTTATGCTTACAACACATAATAAGTTCTTACGATAGTATGTTCTATACATGCATCTTGTGAATTTATATGATACCGGGTTTTACAGTTTTCTTGATTGCATACAAGTAGGGAACCAAATATACAGAAAATACCATGCAAAATTAGAAGAAGAAGAAAATATAGAAAATGTAATGTATAAATTAAAACATAAACCAAAAGATTAGTGATGTAACCCTTTCCTTCATCAGTTCCATCTATGTGTTTATCTTTCACCATGTATACGACCCACATTAGTAAAAAAGAGAGTATAGAATTAAAAGTACTACCATAAAGAATACTAAGGTTCTCAAGAATCATCATTACTACAAAGTGACAAACAAAGTATTCTTTTTGTCTCCAATGTAATGTGCACAAAAACACTTTTGGGGTTGGATAACTAAGGAGGGACATGGACTCCATTATTATTAATATTTGTTGGTAGAAAATAATCCGGGTAGAGAAACTGACAGCATTTCAGTATAGTTAAAAAATAACCCCCGAATACAAGGGGTTGGAGGTCTATTTATAGACGTATACAATATGCCCACCAAATAAGTGATACATGGGCTTGGCCCGATTAATCTACTAATACTGACGCTAATGGGCCAGCCAGCCCAATAAGTAATTAAATAATCCCAGACCAGTATCCACTAGCCAGACTGTGATCCGAGCTTGGTCGGGTCAAAGCTCGGGTGTAACGGGCCGATAGTCTTGGACCCAACCTATTATCCCAACATGAGACCCCCACTCACTTAGTCGAGTAGTAGACTCGGCTAAAAGGGAGTAGTTAAGCTGTTTTGGAATTGGTCCGATTCTTGGTCCGGCCGGCTGGTCATTAGCGAGCCTTGAATTAGATCCAATTGTTTGTGAAAGGATGGAGTCTTCCTTGTTCCGACCGGTACACCTCTTCCTTTGTTCATGATGAGAGGGTGCCTCGTCAAAACCTTACTAGGAAAAAAACCCAGTGGGAAAAAATCCTAGTGAAGGAAAAAGAGTACACCGGAACCTGAAAATAAAGCAAAGGAAGGCTAGTCTCCTCGGTTCTTGATTGAGTGTCTGCTTTACTGGTAAGTTGAGATATGTTCCGGGAAGGTCAGTCCTACGGCTGTTTGCCAGTGGCGGCGGTCGAGCCAAGGTATGCTCGGGAGAGACCAGTTGCACAATTATCTGTTGATGATGCAGAACCGAGGTGCGCTCGGGAGAGGCCATCCGCTCAACTGTCTGTTGATGATGCCGAGCTGAGGTGTGCTCGGGAGAGGTCAGCAGATCAGTTGTCCGCTGATGATGATCAGGCGAGGTATGCTCTGAAAAAGCCGGTTGCACGTTGTCGACATTATTCCCCACTGCTTGCGAAAGGACTTTGTTTCCTTCGTCTGGGTAGTAGTCCGGGTCTTGTTTGTTCGACTAGCAGCCCAGGGTCTTGTTTCTCCGACTAGCATCCCTGGGTCTTGTTTATCCGATTAGCAGTCCAGGGTCTTCTTCCAAATTCAGCAAAAAGGTGAGCCCTCCGATCACTGCGTGCAGCTGCAACGATCGCCATCTACTATGGGAATGGCAAAGACCGGTCTTCACTTGTGAACAATGCTCATCTAACGTTCTCAGAAGGATGCTTTGAGTAGTCCACCATGATAAGTAGTCCCTGTTCATTGCTATTACTAAGGTGTAATTTGACCTTCAAGTTTCCCCCAAGGTGGATGTAAGATTCCAGACTGAGAGCGATGCTTGGAGGGGGACTCCGTAATGCAGAGCAAGGGAGCGATGCTTGGACGACTCCTTGAATTGATTCAGGAAAAGGGAGAAATGCTTGGGTGACTCATTCCTTGTCGTTTGTTGAATAGGTGAGAGAGTTCTTTTGCAGGTGCGCTCATTCATGCCAGTGATCAGAGGGTTGCACCTATTTTCTCATGTGACAAGGAGCCCAAGGTGCCCCCCACCTGTTGCGATTCGAGGGCGGTCGGAGTGACATGTCATCTTAATGGTCTCCGAATATCATGGATGGTGAGCGAGGCGGGACTTCCACTTTGCTTCATCTTGATGAATGATTGTTGACGAGGGTAGCATGTGATCGCATTCAGGCTTCCAAGCTATGCATCAATCTGTGCCTCTCCAACATTGTGAGAGCATCGCTTGATCGTAGGTGGTTTGGAAAGATAGACAATCTCGCTCCTTTGAACAAACTTGGCCATATACCAGGAGGACGATCTTGACATAGAAGATTTACAAGTGACGAAATCTCCACCTTGTGATGGCATATGTGACCGACCATGATTTATTCTTAGGAATGAGAGTCCCGAGCTCGAAGCTTGGTCTGGCTCTCACTCATCGATGAGCCCATACGTAAGCCATGCACTGTCACGCGCGCACAAACTCGACGAGGGGGCAGCCCTGGACGAACTTGACCTGGAGGTAGCCCTGCACGAACTTGGGCTGGAGATGAGTGTGCGAGACTCGACATAGATGGTGAGGTGATGATCGGTGGCCTCGCCATGACCACATACTTGGTTTGAATTGTAAAGAAGAGCTTGAACTAGTGTCGAGTAGTCTAGGCTCAGGAGTGGACGGAGAAAGCAGAGGATGCCTTGAAGGTGCACAGCTTGCCATGGAGCAAATGATCGGAGCATACCCAAGTGTGGTTGCGACCAAAGATATGAAAGTTCTGTCTGAGCCTATATCAAAGTAAGACTAGCTGGAGTCGTTTTCCTAAGATGCAAGGCATAAGGTAGTTGCACCGTTAAAGCATTCCCAGTGATTTCAGAGTTTGCAAGCTCTAGGCTCGAGGCATAGCCTCCGAGGCATGTCCGAGCATCGAGGACGTAGTAGATGAGGCAATCGCCATTTTCAAGGTCTTCCTAAAGTTTCCGGATCTCGTCACTTCTTGGATCGAGGATCGGCGTCCGGAGTATGTCCAAGCTCAGTTGCGGACCAAGGAGGGTTGCAGTTGGCACGCAAAAGAGGCCTTGTTCCCTTTTAGATGTGGCATGCATGACATGCAGACTACCCATGATGAGGCGGAGAAGATGGGCAATGATGATCTTGGAGTTGTTCTCCGTGATTGATTTATCGCTTGAGCTTGTATGTATGCATCGTTCGTTCTTTCAATTTACCTAGTCATTTTTCATTCAAGAATACTTGGAGAACTAATCGGGGATTTGGCTCCCCACCTAGACCGTGAGGGGCAGAAGGTTAGAAGGGCCGACTTTGACCACGCTCTGCTTGGTAAGGCGGGGCTGACCCACACACTATCGATCTCGGACCCATAAGTGTGCAAGCTGTTTGGCCATCGGTCAGATAACGGATGTACGAGAGGGGATTGGGACACGACCTCTCGCATACCCTCGACCCGGAGGCCGGTCTTACACCTTGACTTGTACAACTAGTTTCATACTTAGGAAATATTTTGGCTATTCCCTTTCTGAAAGTCGAACTGAAGTCGGCCAAACGTAAGGGCAAGGCCCTGCATGATCAGACCAGAACGGACCTGCACAATTGATCCTGTCAAGCGCATATGCGGGCTGCTAAGACTAGCAATGTCAGACAACGGATGTATGAAAGGGGCTCGGAGCACAACCTTCTGCATACCTTCGGTCCGGAGACCGGTAATATAGTTGCCGCATTGTTGGTTGGATCATACGTGCATGCGAGCTGTTTAGACGGAAACGTCAGACAACGGATGTATGAGAGGGGCTCGGGGCATGACCTCTCGCATACCTTTTCGACCCGGAGGCCGGTATTACGGTCGCCCTGACCGAGCAGCTAATCCTAGACTTAGAAAATAGTTTGATCATTTCCTTGCCTGAGGATTGAGCAATGGTCGTCTAAACACCGAGAGCAGGGCGTCATAGTATTTTTATTTATTTATTTATTTATTTATTTATTTATTTATTTATTTATTTATTTATTTATTTATTTATTTATTTATTTATTTATTTATTGTATTTTTTTTAATTTATCTTTTCGTCTTCATTTTTTTGCCGTCGCCCGTTCATTTCCAAGTGAGGTCGGACCTCATTAAATTCCAGACTGGAAAACGAAATATTTTTGATGGAGTATATGGTTCAGGGACCCTCGGACCATACTCCCACTACCATAACAAAGGCCCAATAAGCCCAGGAAGCACAACAGGCCAAGCAGCCCGCGACATACACTTGGGTGCCTTCGCCCCCCATGGCCGAAGGCTCATAAACTTACAGTACAGCTTCTTTTAAGCACTCGAAGTTACTGGAAGAAAACGGCGAAAACAGTAGCCCTCGGCACTTAGAGCCCTCGGCACCTAGAAGTCCCCGGGATGAAGAGCCTTCGGACTATCATCTACAGCCGAAGGCGCCCTCCTCGACAGAATCTCCCATTCACATGCGCTGGATCAACGTACCAAGTACAAAACGTCACATCCAACCACCGCATTTAATGCGGCCACATGCAATTGCCAGTGCCACCCCGATTGAAGTGACCCTCGGCCGTCGGATGCTTGACACGTGTCCTCGTCTCGCATTTATTGCTGCTATAAATACCCCCCCTTTTCCCCATTGTAAACCACGCTTGATACGCTGAATTCATATTGAATACTCACACTCTCTCTTGCTTATTTGTTCTGACTTCTCTCTACTTATTCTCCGCAATAACCCCTCGGATAAATTACCCCCCAGGTAAAATATCCATCATTTGGTGCTCTCGTTGAGAGCTCGAAAAATCAAGTAAGAAACCCTCCCCTTCAGCTAAAAACACCTATCAAAATGGGAAGAAACACCCGTGCCCAATCCAAGACTCACGAGGACAGGAACCTGGCCTTCGGCGAAGTCGACGTCCCCGAAGCCTCTAATAGGGCTCCCGAGGGCAGCGTCATCGTCGTGTTAGACAAGACGACTGTCGACCTACGCCTTCATCTCCAACAAAATGCCCCCGATGCCCGCCTTGGCATCGAGGCCAGGAAGAAGGACCGGAGCAAAAACCAAGTGAGTCCTCCGGTCCTTACTATTGACGTGCAATCAGCGTTCTCCGCCTTCATCCAGACACTCACTCAGAACCTGAGTGCCTTCGGCACTCTGGTGCCTCTTCAACCACAGGTCGGGGAGAACGCCATACCGCTCCCACAACCACTCCCCCTCGCGAAACCTATCCTTCGGATTGGGAACGACGAGGGGGTCTTGGCCCAGGACACCGCCTCTGAGGAGGTCCAATCCCGGGACCGCCATGGCGCAAACAAAGAAAGACCTCGGACCTCCGCCCTCGAGAGGCTCGGAGGGGCGCAAGACCGCCGAGGGGTCCAAGACCGCCTCGGGGGGAAGGCGTTCCAAAGACCTCAAGAAAGTGGCGGATCCGTCTCTAGGGCAGACGAAAGACGTCCTCTTCAGGACAAAGGCAAGGCCCCACTCCATGCCGACGACACCCGACACCAAATCAACCAGGCCCACTCGGCCCGTATCCGTTCGTAGGGGGCGGAGGCCCTCCCGAAGGACCCCAGGGACCAAATTATTGCGACCCTCCAGCGCCGGCTTGATGAGATGGAGGCCACCAGAGCACACGCCACCGTTTCTGCCCCTCATGCAGATCTCAAATATGAGGCCATGCTGGTCAAAATGGAGGAGATGCAGAAGAAGATGGACGAGGGCTACGAGGAACCCATCATCCAACTCCGGACCAGGACGCCATTTACCCCAAGAGTATTGGCGGCCCGGATCCCGGATAAGTACCGAGGACAGCCCATCCGGCCTTATGAAGGAAAAACAGATCCCCAAGAACATTACAGCCGCTACCAAAATAGCATGATGATGGTGGGGGCATCAGACGAATATTTGTGCCGCTGGTTTCTTTCCACCTTAGAGGGACCGGCGTACGAATGGTTCAACCGATTTCCCGAAGGCAGCATCGATTCGTGGCAAGAACTCGCCCATCATTTCTTGACATAGTTTGCGGGAAGGCGCCGAACAAGAAAACACTTCTCCCACTTACTAACAGTGAGGCAGAAGAAGGAAGAGACCCTTCGGGGCTTCTTGGAACGCTGGACGACGGAGGCAGATAAGGTTGACGGCACCGACGACGGGACCCTCCTGGCCCTCCTACATACCGTCCTCCGTACCGGGAACTTCTCAAGGAGCCTCATCATTGAACCCCCTGCGATTACATAAGGGCCCTGCAGCGGGGGGACTGGTACGCCGAGGCCGAGGAGGTGGAAAAATGCCATCACAACCCTGACCAGCAATGCCCTCGGCCAGATGACAAAGGCAACTGGGGACCGGGGGCTCCCCCAAATCAATCCAAAGGTTCAGCACCCCCCGGTGATCGCCCCCGGCATGGCCAAGCCAAACCCAGGGGAGGTTACAAAGGAAACTTGAAGGCTTGGGCCCAGCCAATTCTCTTGGAGCACCCTCGAACGCCCCTGGCACACCCCGTCAGTGTCATCCTTGACTTCGCCGAGGAGAGAGGCCTAGTGGAGCGCGACTCTCACACACCCCTAGAGGTATATGCCATCAACCCCAATTATCCTTACTGTCAGTTCCATCGCAACCAAGGGCACAACACCGATGACTGCCATCAACTGAAGACAGCCATTGAGAGGTTGATACAGGCAGGCCACCTGTCTCAGTTCATCAGAGGCCCTCCTTCTCCTCAGGGGATCCCTCACTACCAGGGGCCCTGATAATCATGTAATTTCCATGTGTATGTTTGTATGTTTAATTAGTTTTGAGTGATTTTTACTTTGGAAATTACACACTTTTGGTGTAATAGTTTAGTTTGTTAAATTCTTGTAAATTGTTTAGATGAGGTTTATTCTGAGCTCAAACAGGTCTTGATCAACTCAAAGGACAGTTGGTGAACCCCAAAAGTGGAAGGAAGGTGCAAAATCAAAAGAAAAAAAGAAGATCCTGATTTTTTGGTCTATACTAGGTCGAGTATCACCTATACTCGATCGGGTATCTTGTTGAAACTTCAAATCGGATCGGATCCGAAGACAAAGGATCATGCAGAGAAGGTTCGGACCACGATCGAGTGTCCATAACCGATCGGGTACACCGACACACCCGATCGGGTATCTCTTCAAATTCAAACCTGAATTCGGTCGAGTATGCCCCGGATATGAAGTTATAAGCATACTCGACCGGGTACAAAGGTATACTCTATCGGGTATGCTTATGAAATTTTCCCTTTGATCGATCGAGTATACCTCGAATTTGAGGTATTACACATACCCGATCAGGTAACGTGGTATATACCCGATCGGGTACCCGAGCTGCATCTCAAAAGCCTATAAGTACACCCCCTTTCCTTCACAATGAGATATCAAATTCCTACATACTTCTAAGATCAGTCTAGAATAGTTCTTTCTTTATATTTTCTTCATGTTTAGTCTCCAAATGAGGAGCTAAACTCTTCCATCTTGGTTTTGCTACTTTGAAGCTTAATGAATTTGTAAGTTGTGAGTTATTTTCTTTAATCTTCTTCCTTGAATATTAATTCTTCCTTTAAAATACTATTTCTATATCAAAGTTGGGGAGTGTTACTAATATGACAATTAGTTAACATCTTGACATTGGTTATAGTAATAGTTATTTCTTCCTCTATGTTGATATTGGGGAGTGTTACTAAGATGACAATTAGTTAACATCTTGATATTAACGATAGTAGGATTCATATTCTTTAATATTCTTCCTTGAGTATTAATTAATTCCTATTCATATTTCATGTTAATATTTTGAACATTACTTAAAGGATTAACTAGTTTTGTTTCATATATTAACTATTACTAGAATCAATCGATTAATACGCTTGTTGTGAATTCGGTTCCTTCAAAGGTAGTAAACTTGGATTGTTAATGCATGCATCTCATGGTTAATAAACCAAGGGGAATTAATTATATTGATTAAACCAATAAACCGCTTGTGTTGAGGTTATCAATCTCAATCGTTTTCATCTTAAGCTTATTGCTACTATCGAATTAATATACGGCGCTTGTTCTATGTTGACTCGATAGTAAGTTTTATTAATGAACACATCTCGTTATTAATAACTACCCTCGATGAACTGGATATACTCCTCGATTGAGTATTCGAGAGGAAGATAGTTAAAGATATAACCGGGATCGACGAACATCTCATTAAGTGAATAAAAGCAAAACCAAGTCCGCATCTCTATTATTTAAACTCATATAAGTTGTTCATCTTAATGTTAATTAAATTAAATCAAATCAAACTCAAAACCCCCCCTTTCGTTACTGTTATTATAACAGATAAATATTCCTTTCCCTGTGGATACGAACCTTACTTCGTTATACTACGTATATTCGTTGTATTGTATTTATTTTGAGTGCACCTCACGACAAAAACACGTCAAATTTGGCGCCGTTGTCGGGGAAATGCAATAATTTTTCTTTTATTTCATTTCAAGAAAAGTCAATAAAAAAAATATTAAATAAAAATATAAAGAGTTCTTATTTTTCTATTTCCGAGTTTTGAATTATATGGTTAAATATCGTTCGTTGAACGAAATCACCTACCAATCAAACCCTGAAATAGAACAAACTTTCGAGCGGTTGAAAAGTAAATTTTCAAACACCGACTCGGAGGAATCATCTACCAGAGATTCATCCACCGCTAACTCGAGTTCTAGCGAATCCGAAGAGTCCTTCCGCGTGGCTCTTGAAACAAGAACACTGAGGGAGCTCACAGCTCCAAACTTGAACCAACAACCGTTATGTATTTACCTTCCCTACTCTTGATGAGGGTAATACATTTGAGCTAAAATCTAGGCTCATTCATCTGCTGCCATCCTTCCATGGCTTGAGAGGAGAGGATCCAAACAAACACCTCTCGGAGTTTCACATCGTTTGCACAAGCATGTGTCCAAACGGTGTAACTGAAGAACAAATCAAACTGCGGGCTTTTCCATTCTCACTAAAAGACACCGCAAAGGATTGGCTTTTCTATCTTCCTTCGGGAAGCATAGATACATGGGCGGCTATGAAGAAATGCTTCTTGGAAAGGTACTATCCCGCCTCCGTCTCCTCCTCTTTAAAGAAGCAAATAAGCAATATTGAACAAGGTGATGATGAATCACTTTATGAATATTGGGAGCGCTTCAAAAATCTTTGCGCTAGCTGCCCATATCATGGGTATACAGAGCAAGACCTCATCCTCTACTTCTATGATGGTCTTGCGGAACATGATAGACGCATGGTGAATGCGGCGTGTGGGGGGGGGGGGGGGCATCGTGAACAAAACCCCCTCTCAAGCAAGGAACCTCATCTCGGAGTTAGCCGAAAACTCGAGACGTTACAATGGGAGGTCATCATCAAAATAAGTTATGGCGGTAGAATCTACCTCATCAATCGAGAATGAACTGGCCGGCTTGACTTCATTGGTTAAGGATTTTCTCTTAAATTCCAAAAACCAAGAGGTCAAGGTCTGCGGCATATGCACACAACAAAGACATCCCACCGATTCATGCCCAACTCTTCAAGAAGACAATCCCGAGCATGTCAACGCTTTGGGGTTCCAACACCAAAAGAGGTATGATTCTTATGACAATACTTACAATCCCGGGTGGAGAGATCACCCGAATTTGAGATATGGGAACCCTCAACCACAACAATGTCAGCCCTTGCAACAATCTTTCCCAAATCACCAAGGTCAAACTTCAAGCTCAAGTATGTCCACCGAAGACATGATCCGAGCACTTACTTCAAATGTCTCAACCATGCAACAAAACATGGTTCGATTTCAGCATGAGACCAAGTCCAACATTCAAAACTTGAAAAGCTAATTGAGTCAAATAGCTGGAGCCGTAAGCAGGCTTGAAGCAAAAGGTTCCGGAAAGCTCCCCTCTCAAACAGAACAAAATCCGAGACAACATGTGAATGCAATCATGTTGAGAAATGGGGCGGAAACAAAGGCAGATCTAAGAATTGAAGAGGCGGATCCTGAAGAAGAAGTTCAGCCGGAGGAGGGGATCACTACAGCCAAACCCCCTCCACTTTCATATGAACCAGTAGCCCCATTCCCCGAGGCGCTTACAGAGACAAGGAGGCCAAAGAAAGATGCTGACATCTATGAAACTTTCGCCAAGTGCGAGGTAAATATTCCACTCCTCAACTTAATGAAAAGTGTTCCTCGTTTTGCTAAATTTCTAAAAGAATTATGCAAAACAAAAAGGAACAATAAATTGAAAGAGAAACAAAAGGTTAAAGTCAGTGAACATGTCTCAGCTATTTTCCAAAATAAACTCCCAAAAAAATGTAGCGACCCAGGCATGTTCACTATTCCTTGGACGATAGGGGATACCACATTTCCTAAGGCCTTATTAGATTTAGGGGCATCAATAAACGTCATCCCTTATTCCGTTTATAAATCCCTACAACTTGGCCCACTACATCAAACCGGTGTAGTAATTCAACTAGCAGATCGTTCTAGTACTTACCCGAATGGTGTGATAGAAGATGTGTTAGTGAAAATAGAAAATATGGTTTTCCCTGTTGACTTCTATGTCCTCAAAATGGGAAATGATGACGAAACAACACCCATCATTTTGGGTAGACCCTTCTTGAAGACCGCGAAAACTAAAATTGACGTGTCTAGTGGTTCACTAACCTTAGAGTTTAATGACCAAAAAGTAGAGTTCAATATCTTTGACTCTACGAAAAAACAAATTAAAGATCAATCTCTTTACTCTTTAAATGTTTTTGAACCACAAGAACCAATATTTTTGAAGAAATTTGATAAAATCTTTCAAGAAGGGGAGAAAATTGAGCATAGGGAGTCATCGTTGGTTGGAATAAAGTCATTGAGATGCAAACTTAAACCACCTGTGATTGAGGTGTTGATGAAAATGAAAGTTCGGCCCTATTGGAAAAGGCCGAAAGATAAAATTGAAAAATGGCCAAATGGGGCCTCGAAAAAAGAAACAAGGGATGCTCAAGATCCCACATAAAAAAATGAATAACGTCGTGCCGCGACGTTAAATAAGGCGCTTCTTGGGAGGCAACCTAAGTTTTATTTTTATTTTTTGTTATTTCGAGTGTTTAAAGTTCATTTTTTTAATTATTTGAGAGATCAGTGAGAGAGGGAACTAACCGCTTGTTTGGAGGGAAAGAAATTACAGGTTTTGAAGTATCTGGGGACATACCCGATCGAGTACCACTATACACCCAGTCGGGTATGGATAAAAAAGCAGAACCGAAGTCATACTCGATTGAAGGAGCAAAAGTTTTTTCAAAAATGCATGTATACTCGATCGGGTATAATTACATACCCGGTCGAGTATTCATAAAAAGGCAAAGCGAGGGCCATCTCCTCGTCGGCGTTAACTTGCTCGAAGTCCTCGGCTTCGGTGACCAGATCTTTTTGCACCTCCATGGCGAGGGTAGAATCACCACCGGCCGAGGGCTGCTCGCTTGTAGACTCCACATCAGAGACGCTTTCCTCCTCAACCGAGGGCTCCCTCGAGATGTCTTGCGAGTCATTTGGGACGAAATTTTTTGATTACTAGAGTACAAGGGTTTCTAAACCGAAGGCTTCCTAAAGAGCTCTAACACTTAATCTAAGGCCAGAGAGCAGAACTTACTAAAACGGTGAAGAACGGGTGAAGAACTGACCTTGAAAACGAGGATTGGATCGAAGGAAGCTTTCTCTATCTAGAAATATTTTGCCAGAGCTTCGCTACAATATGATCGCACAGGGGAAATGGCCCTGGCCATGGGGTATTTATAGGCCTCCCACTCCGGGCTTGGGCCAAGAAACCGGGCCCCCAATGGAAAGTCATCATTACACGCCGCCCCTTCCGCCAACCGGTGATACCCGCCCGAAGCCAGCCAACATCTACACGCCACGTGGACATCACCTCCAACATCCATATTCCGACGATCCATATTCCAATGGTCATATCTCAACGGCTCTATTTCGCAGGCTAAGGTGCCCTCAGCTGGACCTATCAAACAACACTGTGCATGCCTTCAGGCTTTCTCCCTCAGAATCCTTCATCAAGGGGAGCCCGCGGCTTAACAAAGGGAAAACCCCTAGGGACCCCTCAGCCCTCAACATGTTGGAAATCAGGAGCCCCCTCGGGGCCACACCTTCAAAACCCCCTCATCTGTGGTTAGCCTCCGTCTAAAACACCAGGGAACCCCTCGGCACACAGGGACTATCACTGACACTCATCAACCACGATCACACCTTCAGCCTCATTGATCGGTGGACTACCCTCAGCAGTCCCCGGGATGCTCGCTCATGCTTATCAACTACGGACGCCTTCGGAGGAATGCTCCCAGCAGACCCTCCGGGATATCAATAAAGCCCCTTCGGCAACTCCACAGACACGCCCTCCGATCAATAGTAGCCTTTGGCATTAAGGTTTCACCTTTTCGATTCATCGTTGGGGGAATTCGATGCACTCTTTTTCCCTCATTGGGATTTTTTCCCACAGGGTTTTTCCTAATGAGGTTTTTAACGAGGCATCCCCCCAAAATGAAACGAAAAGCGTCACCCCTCAGCCCACATTGCAGACAGGCACTACTTTACTCCTTTTCACCACTTTACAAGTGCCTCAAGGAGTGGGCGACTGGAAGACCCCTTCGGGAAAATCTCAAAAAAGAAAATTATCAAAACTCTCCCCAAAACAGCAACCCGATCCCTCAAATCCCATAATGTGGGGGACAAAGGGACTGCCTTCGGCAAAAACGTGCAAACGACAACTCCTCACAAACTCCACGAATTACAGAGCAAAACGCCAGCATCAGAGGACAAACGCATTTTACTCCTTTTCCCTCAAGTACCTTTCGGCAAAAGGAGTGAGGGACTCCTGATGGAGTATATGGTCCAGGGACCCCCAGACCATACTCCAACTACCATAACAAAGGCCCAATAAGCCCAAGAAGCACAACAGGCCCAAATCACAGCGCCCTAAGTGCCAAGCAGCCCACGATGTACACTTGGGTGCCTTCGGCCCCCATGGCCGAAGGCTCATAAACTTACACTACAACTGCTTTTAAGTACTCGAAGTTACTGGGAGAAAACGGTGAAAACAGTTTCCCTCGGCACTTAGAGCCCTCAGCACCTAGAGGCCCCCGGGATGAAGAGCCTTCAGACTATCATCTACAGCCGAAGGCGTCCTCCTCGACAGAATCTCCCATCCACATGCGCTGGATCAACGTACCAAGTACAAAACGTCACATCCAACCACCGCATTTAATACGGCCACATGCAATTGCCAGTGCCACCACGATTGACGTGACCCTCGGCCGTTGGATGCTTGACATGTGTCCTCGTATCACATTTATTGCTGCTATAAATAGCCCCCCTTTTCCCCATTGTAAACCACACTCGATACGTTGAATTCATATTGAATACTCACACTCTCTCTTGCTTATTTGTTCTGACTTCTCTATAGTTATTCTCCGCAATAACCCCTCGGATAAACTACCCCCGGGGTACACTATCCATCAATTTTTTTTTAAGTAATGAAAGAATTTGAGAACTTGAGGAGTTGCCTCGAGTTCTACACCTGATTTACAATTTGTGATGATGGACTCATAGAATGTGAGAGAGCTGATCTGCCATCCACACTTGATCAACGATCTTGCGGTGCTCCACTCATAGGATTAGAAAAGATGCCCGGCGCTCGACATTTGATCTGCGAGCTTGCAGTGCTGTGCTCATAGAATTTGACAAGGTGCCATGCACTCTGTACTTGATCAAAAAGCTTGCGGTGCTCCGCTCGTAGGATCTCACAAGGTGCCCCGCGCTCCGCACCTGATCTACGAGCTTGTAGTGCTCCGCTTATAGGATTTGGCAAGGTGCCCTGCGCTCCGCGCCTGAAATACAAGCTCGTAGTGCTCCGGTCATAGGATTTGGCAAGGTGCTCTGCACTCGGCACTTGATCTTCGAGCTTGCCCGTCGTGATCTTCAACTTGTAAGATCGGTCTGGAGTCTTGCACCTAACTTGACCCTCCTATCCGGTCTCTCGAGGTTGACATGGATTTCTTCGACTAGTCATGCTCAAGGTGTACAATTTCACGGCATACGAGCTCTTTGACGGGCCAGAGTTGCAACCTATGGTCTCTCATGCACGTCAGTGAGTTGCAGCCAATCACACAGGTTGTAGAAGGTCAGTGGCATCTTCTTCTTCAATTGATCATGCTCGGGGCGTAGGGGTGCACGACGTACGAGCTCTCTGACGGGCAAGAGTACAACCTCTGGTCTCTCATGCACGTCGGTGAGTCGCAACCGACCATCCGGGCCGTTGAAGATCTGTGACATCTTCGTCTTCAATCTGTCATTCTCCGGGCGTAGGGGTGCACGACGTACGAGCTATCTGACGGGTAAGCGTACAACCTCTGGTCTCTCATGCACGCCGGTGCGTCAAAGCTTGATCACACAGGTTGAAGAAGGTCCATGGCATCTTCCTCTTCAACTGATCATGCTCGGGGCGTAGGGGTGCACGTCGTACGAGCTCTCTGACGGGCAAGAGTACAACCTCTTGTCTGTGACACTCATAATTTTATAATAAAGATAACAATAAAAAAATAAAGCAGATACAATTTATCTCATAAAATAAACCAGATATAAATTATGGAATGTAAAAATAAAGTAGAAAATAAAATAAAGCATTAAATATTTTTTGTTGATATTTGAAAGCATTAATTAAAAATGAAATGAGATGATAGTACGTTACAATTTTAGCTAAGCATATTCGAATGATATGATCACCATACATGATACATCAGTATTCTACGTACATACATACTTTTATAACATACTACGTACCTCATATACTCATATGCGCAGGTCTTTAATAGGAAACGGCCAAAACGATTATTACACATAAATTCCTAGGCTTAGAATATTGGTTACATATGTATAATTATGGAAACATTGGTAATGGAAATAAATGGAAAAGATTTTTTAACATATGAAACGAAAAATCTAGAATCATCGGGTACGTATGTATATACGCTTGAAGTCTTGGGCAGCAGTTTCGTATCTGTGAAAAACTCCCTGCACAATCAAACATATGTCCGCCGCATATGCATAGACGGACAGTCACACTACTGCAAACCTAACCTCTCTGCGCACAGCAACCCAAACAGCCCGCGTCTTGACCAGAAGCATGAAAGAATGACAGCCTGGTTAGTGCCGGACCACCATACTCACCGGAGAAGGAGACCTAGTTGTACATCGGACTGCCGGAACTCACAACGTCGGAGGAACACCGTCGACGTGCTTCTTCCCTCAGCGAAGTAGAAGAGACCGTAGCCCTACCGCCTTCTCCATTGGAAGAAAACGCCAGAGCTTGCTACAACCGGAAGAGTTGCGCCGCCGAAGAAGAAGCACCGCAGCTGTCTTGCTGAAACTGTACCGGACTGCTGCCGCTGAACATCTCCGCTGTCGGAATACGAGCTCGTGCGCCAGACGGAAGAATGAAGCTGCCGA
Organism: Cuscuta europaea; assembly: GCA_945859875.1. Classification (NCBI taxonomy): domain Eukaryota; kingdom Viridiplantae; phylum Streptophyta; class Magnoliopsida; order Solanales; family Convolvulaceae; genus Cuscuta; species Cuscuta europaea. The sequence goes on from CAMAPE010000014.1 coordinate 2,289,697, forward strand.
ACCGTTTCCGCCGATATATATATATATTCGCCGGAGTACTCCTGCCGGACTGAATTCACGCCGGAGGGGGGATCAATTCCGCTGCAACTTGAGCGGACCTTCTGTTGCCGCCGGAGGGCCCTACCTGCACACGTCGGTTGAGTTTCGACGGAGGCGACGATTGCACGTAAGCTTTAAAATCCGTAGTCTGCTACTACTCTTTTGCCTTGAGCCAGACATTATAATTTAACAAGAATGGGTTTACTTTATGATGATGAGGCTGGCCTGAAACTAAGAGAAAAGGATGGATTTACGGGAGTTTCATGCCTCCATTCCCAAAATACGAATGTCAGAATTAGGGTACGAATTTACGGGAAACGGAGTTGGCTAATCCGACTTTTCCTAGGGTTTTGGATGAGTTTCTAAGTTGGACGTAACGGTAAGCCAAAGATGTCAGAATCTCTTTTTTCGGATTCTCCTAATCCGACTTTGGGTTTTATTTTGGGTGAAAAACGGATTTAGTGAATCCGAAATTTTCAAAACCAAAAAAAATAAATCGGATGTCAGGAGTGTAAGCCATGTTGTTAGGAGTGGTACTGTGGCAATGAAATTCGGATTTCACTAATCCGAAATATGAAGCTCCCGGATTGGCCAGAACAAGTTTACCCGGATCGTGCTTCTTGAGTTCATTTTTCAACCGTAGGATTTAACAAACTCATCCCAATTGTCCATTGTTTTGCACGGAAATCCATACTCCCAATCTCAAACTTAACCTATTTAAATCACTTCAACATCATATTCAGCCTACTACCATAAAAATAAATTTAGTTACAAAAAACTATTGAGTGTTCTTGCTAATTCTATTCTCCGAGTTTTTCAAAGAAAGGTTAGAATTTTAATTATATATTTACTCTTTACCGTTAATTTTTTGTACTGGTTGTGTTATGTCAGCCTGAATATTTCGAAAATCTTAATATTAATATGTAATTAATCTTAATTGCTATTAAGATTGTTGATATATGTCATACTAAATATATAACAATAGAAATAATTAGCCCACAACTTATAATTATTTGTAGTGTTTCCTTTACGGTAGTTAATTTATGTTGATAATGTAAGCACATTTACTGTTTTTCAATTACTCTAATTATTGGTTCACTAATATTTGTTACTAATGTATTAAATACTCCTACCGTCCCATAAAATTCTTCCCACTTTTTTTTTGGACCGTCCCAAAAAATTCTTCCCACTTTTTTTTTGGACTGTCCCAAAAAATTCTTCCCACTTACCATTTTTGGACAATTTGTGTGGTTCACATTTATTTGACCTTTTGCACAGATTCCACTCACTTTAAATTAAATCAATCAACTTTTAATTTTTCAGACAGATTCCCTGTCACTTCGGGAATCAATAATTCTACACAACATTCAATTTTTTTTCAATGACTTATTGTTCGAAATAATTTCAACCACTTCTCCCAACCACTAGCACCCACCTAAACCCACTCCCAACAACCAATAATTTTTTCAAACACTTCCTCTCAACCACTTGCACCCAAATACTCATAACTACTATTATTAAAGAAATTACACACACCTTTCCTACGAAGTACTAATTTTTTTTTACTATAAAAGGCTCATCACTATCCTCAGTCACCATATTCTTGCTATCTATTTATCACCTTAGAGTTCCTAGCTATCTATCATCAACTCCCTATAATTCCTACGATATTACTTATCATATACAAAAAATGGCAACTGAGCATAACACTCCAGTTTGTGTCCACTGGAATGGTTCTATTATTATGAAAGATGATGAAGTAGAGTATTCCATTCCTCCGAGCGCAGCGCTGTTAATCAGCAATGACGATGGCTTTAACGCTATAAACGAGCGGATTGTCGAAGAGTGTGCGCAGAGAGGTTTTGGAGAAATTGTATCCATTCACGGAAAATTACCAAAGTACAAAAATCGTGTGTATGTGGCATCAAGACTGTGGCCCATCCATGATGATGATACTTGGAAGCACTTTTTCCGACTTGCTGAAAGAGAGTATGGAGAATTACATATTTTCCTGGATGCACGAAGAACCTCTATAGTCCAACCACAAATATCAACATATGGAGGAGGTGACACCCACAATTGTGAAACTTTTCACAATATCCACTCCAACGATGACTGACCATCAACGAGATACGGCGGACGCTACAACCCGCATACTATTGAACATGAAGATGGCCCTTCAACAGCATATGAAGAGGAAGATGATCCAGATTATGAACAATTTTCTGGAAATGACGATGCAACAACAAATTCTGACGATAGTGATGACGCTCATGACACAATATGGGCCGATATTGAGCTGGAACAACCATATGTTGAACCAGCGAATCGTGATAATGAAACTATTGCGGTCGGCAAAATATATGATTCATACGACTTACTGAAAGAAGCCGTAGCAATAGAAAATATTCGGCAATCTCGAATTTTTAAGACAGAAGACAAACGTGTGAGATCGTGGAAGGCAGTTTGCATCTATGATGACATGTGTATGTGGCACATTCAGGCGGGAAACCTTCTCAACACCAATTTGTGGAAGGTGAAAAAATATCAACCACTACACAACTGCAGAGTGGATTATAAAAGAGCCCGTAATGACAGGCTTATGACGAGCAAGATCATAGCGAGTGTAATCGCTACAAAAGTGCATGTTGATCCGGACTACAGCATTAAACTCGTGATGCAAGACATATATGACAAATTCAGAATCAATGTCAAGTACAAAAAGGCGTGGTATGGACGTTTGATTGCCCTTGAACGAAGATTCGGGAACTAGGAGGCGGCCTACAATGATTTACCCAATTTGTTGCTTGCGATAAGAAAATCAAATCCGGGGTCAGTGGTAGATTTCCAACCAAAACCAACCAGTCATGATGGTACGTATGAATTTCATCGTGCGTTTTGGGCTTTTAAAGCTTCCATTGATGGGTTTGAACACTGTCTGCCCGTAGTATCTGTTGATGGTACTCACTTGTACGGAAAGTTCAAGGGCCATCTCCTGGTTGCAGTCGCCATGAATGCTAACCGTGAGATTTACCCTCTCGCGTAAGCAGTTGTGGAAAGTGAAAACACAAATAGTTGGTCCTGGTTTTTGGAACACATTATGACTTATGTTGTCAGACCAAATCGGCATGTGTGCATAATATCAGATCGACACCCTGGCATCCTAAGTGCCTATCAATCAGTACCTCAATTGAAAACCTCCCAAGTTTCGAAGCGGTTCTGCCTCCGACACATTAGAAGCAATTTCATGACAAAATTCAGGAGCACTGAACTGAAAAAGCTCCGTTGGCAGGCCGGGAGTACACCCATGGTGAGTGAATTTTACCAAACAATGGCTCAAATTCGTGCTACGAATGAGAATGCGTTCACGTATTTGAACGCTATTCCACGTGAAAATTGGGCACTGTGCTTCGACGATGGACGACGTTACGGCATCCTCACAACAAATCTTTCCGAGAGCTTCAATAACGTTCTAAAGGGATGTCGAACACTTCCAATCACCGCGCTGGTTAAGGCGACTTATAACAAAGTTGTCCAACTATTTGCCGATCGACGTAGGGCCGGTCAAATGTGGCGGCAAGCTGGGTTCCTATATCCGCAAAATATATGGAAAGATATTCTTGAACGTTCGCAGAAAAGACATCAGTGCACTATTGTCCCGCATAACCGAACAACGGGAATATACTCTGTTTCCATCCGTGATTATCCGCCGGTAACGGTAAATCTCTCACGTTGCGAATGTGATTGCGGTTTTTGGAAGCAAAATGGATTTCCATGTGTGCACGCCTATGCAACATGCCATTTCTTAGAAATAACTGTAGATCATCTCATCCCGGACGTGTATAAATTAGGTGTGTACATCCGTACGTATGCTACAGATATTATGCCTATGCATGACGTAAGTGCGATGCCTGATACCGGATATGTAGTGATACCGCCTCAAAGTGCTCGACGCAGTCAAACCGGTAGGCCTCAAAGGACACGATTTACAAATGAAATGGATATGCGTCCGAGTAGGAGAGCACAAAAGTAAAAATTTATATGTATTTTGTAACTCTTTTTCAATGAATAAAAATTTGTATTTCTTTGTCATGTTGTTGTTCAAGAAGAAATGAGTAATGAAATATTTATATTATTTATTTTTGCGGGAACATTGAATAAATTCGTAATACAATATAATTAAATATGTATATTCACTATTACAATCTCTAACATAACAATTGATTATTTCTTATTTAATAAAATAATACACATCTTTCCAACTATAAATATCACTAAATTATTTATTTTTATACATATTATGCTTCATATGCTCTATTATTTATCCCACTCACAAATTTTTATTGAAATATTTGTGTTTTCCTCTTTGAAAAAAATGTAACTAACCAATCTAAAAAACCTAAGAAATCTTTTAAAAAAATTGAAAAATTAAATAATTCGTTTTTTAACATTCCCTACACCTCCCGCAGCATCTTCCAGCAGTTTGCAAAAAAATTAAAACCATATTTCGGATTCATCTAATCCGTTTTTTAACTTCCCACCTAAACCCTACATATTTCGGATTCATGGAACACGTTTCCCGTTTTTTTAGAAACCCTAAAAAAGTCCCGCATTTGAAAGTAAAGTTACTAAATAATAATAAACATTTCTAAGTTGAATGATTACACATAAAATACTTACTAGTGTACTTGTCTCCCTGTTAGTAGTTGCCAAATGAGCACCCTCGTGTATGTGGTGAGTTCCTCATTTGTGCTGTGCTGATGTACCGGCCAACGTTGTAGGGCATTCATTCTTATTACAGATGTGTTTAAGTCGTTGTTGTTTGGCGTGAAACCGACGAAGTCCGTGCACATTTGCATCCAAAGTGCTTTCGAGTTCGTCCTAGATCCGGACAGTGGTTCTCCGTCGATGGGCAACCCCAACAACACTTCTACGTCCTGTAAGGTGATGCCCACCTCACCAAAAGGAAAATGAAAAGCGTGTGTCTCTGGTCTCCATCGCTCAACCAACGCCGTAATAAGCGACCGCTCTAACTGCAACCTTCCGATGCAGTCAACGCCGTAAAAGCCGAAGGCCTTCAGCAACGCTACCACTCCTGGGTGACGCGGGCCGTCTTTGTACACCATTGAACAATATACATTACACCTCAACCTGTCATCCATGGATGTAGCATCATTCCAGACAAGGTCCGCTCGATGCGCGTAACGTGGCATCACCAGCACAGACCGATCAACCGGGTCCATAAGTGGTATTTGTGCAGCCATTCGTATCTCAACTGACAATAAGAATCATATATTAGTGTTATATATGTGTGTGTATGTATATTATAATGACGTGTTTTATTAAATGAAATTATAAATTACACATAAACTTTCAATGAAATTATATCAGTCTTATGTATTACATTATAATATATGTATGGTTGATATTGGGCTTATCCACTGAACAATATTACCACCGTGCCAGAAACTAGAAAAGGACTAGTTCTAGACGAGCTTGTGAAAATTGTACCAGTATAGTGCAATTATATTATATGTTCCCATACAAATTTTAGACTTGCCACTGAGTAATATTCTCACTGTGCCAGAAACTAGAAAAGGACTAGTTCTAGACATAACGTTTGCCAGAAACTAGAAAATGACTAGTTCTAGACGAGCTTGTGAAAGTCGTACCAGTATAGTGCAATTATATTATATGTACCGATACAAGTTTTAGACTTGTCACTGAGTAATATTCTCACTGTGCCAGAAACTAGAAAAGGACTAGTTCTAGACATAACATTTGCCAGAAACTAGAAAAGCACTAGTTCTAGACCAGCTTGTGAAAATCGTACCAGTATAGTGCAATTATATTATATGTACCGATACAAATTTTAGACTTGTCATTGAGTAATATTCTCACTGTGCCAGAAACTAGAAAAGGACTAGTTCTAGACACAACATTTGCCAGAAACTAGAAAAGGACTAGTTCTAGACGAGCTTGTGAAAATTTTACCAGTATAGTGTAATTATAATTTATGTTCGCTTTTATGGCTCAATTATAATAAATGTTACGGAGTATGAACTAAATTATATTACGTAGTATAATGTTATTTGGAAATAAGTAGTGATGACTAAATTAAAATGTTCAACTAACTAAACTAAATTTAAATTGTAATCGCAATGTAGTCTCAAATTACCATATACACTAATTTAGTACTCCCTCCGTCCTAGAAAATTCTTCCCACTTTAACTTGACACGGAAATTAAGAAAGTGTAATAAAGTGGAAATATGTGATTGTAGTTGTGTAAGAAAAATGTCAAATAAATGTGAACCACACAAATTGTCCAAAAATGGTAAGTGGGAAGAATTTTTTGGGACGATCCAAAAAAAAGTGGGAAGAATTTTATGGGACGGTGGGAGTATTTAATACATTAGTAACAAATATTAGTGAACCAATAATTAGAGTAATTGAAAAACAGTAAATGTGCTTACATTATCAACATAAATTAACTACTGTAAAGGAAACACTACAAATAATTATAAGTTGTGGGCTAATTATTTCTATTGTTATATATTTAGTATGACATACATCAACAATCTTAATAGCAATTAAGATTAATTACATATTAATATTAAGATTTTCGAAATATTCAGGCTGACATAACACAACCAGTACAAAAAATTAACGGTAAAGAGTAAATATATAATTAAAATTCTAACCTTTCTTTGAAAAACTCGGAGAATAGAATTAGCAAGAACACTCAATAGTTTTTTGTAACTAAATTTATTTTTATGGTAGTAGGCTGAATATGATGTTGAAGTGATTTAAATAGGTTAAGTTTGAGATTGGGAGTATGGATTTCTGTGCAAAACAATGGACAATTGGGATGAGTTTGTTAAATCCTACGATTGAAAAATGAACTGAAGAAGCACGATCCGGGTAAGTTTGTTCTGATCAATCCGGGAGCTTCAAATTTCGGATTAGTGAAGTCCGATTTCATTGCCACAGTACCACTCCTGACAACATGGCTTACACTCCTGACATCCGAATTTCTTTTTTTTTTTGGTTTTGAAAATTTCGGATTCACTAAATCCGTTTTCCACCCAAAATAAAACCCAAAGTCGGATTAGGAGAATCCGAAAAAAGAGATTCCGACAGCTCTGGCTTACCTTTACGTCCAACTTAGAAACTCATCCAAAAACCTAGGAAAAGTCGGATTAGCCAACTCCGTTTCCCGTAAATTCGTACCCTAATTCTGACATTCGTATATTGGGAATGGACGCATGAAACTCCCGTAAATCCATCCTTTTCTCCCGTAAAATAGGCGGTTTGATCTATTATAACAATAATGGTGGTAGCAAATTAGCAATACAAACGATTATAACAAAAATGATACTAATGATATTAAGACTGATCAATGGCACCAAAATCGAGTGAAATGTATCAATTATTATGGACTATAGATTAATACTTTGTGAAATAAGAAGCATGAGAGGGGAAATTTATAAATAAATGGTAGGTAAATCATGATGAGATAAAATATTGATATTAGAATTTTAATATTTTAGAAGGTGAATTTGAAGAATATCAAGATAGAATCTTTGTTTATGAATTATCGCGACTTGAGGTAAGTTTCACATCAACCAAAATTATACTTTTCTTCGTAAATCATTTTTGAAATTATTTGAGTATTCTATGAGATTTCTAGTATTTACATTGATATTTGAGTATTTGAAATTTCTTATGGATTGTTATTGAGAATTATATTTGAGATTTGAGTATTGGATATTTGATGATATTTTTGAGTATTTGAGATATTTTATGAATTGTTATTGGGATTATATATTTATGAAGTATTTGGCTCTTTTGTGAAATTTTATTTTATGGTGAATTCGAGGGTAGTTTGTTGGAGTTAATATTTTATATTTTAGATGATTTTGTGGAGTTTGGATTTCATATCCGTTTTGATTGAGATTGAATTATGATTTTGTGAGCACCCGGAGAAATCCGTGGTGTCGGTTTGCCACGTCCGGGTAAATGTGGAATATTTGGTGATTGGTAATGGCTATAAGTCTAAATCCACCAGGGGTACTACCCAAAAGCGGAGTATCCCAGCTTAATTGTAGTGTAGTTGGTAGAAAAATCCCGACTACTCGGGCTTCTTACTACCCGAAGGGCTTGGAATCCCTTTTAGGGGGTGTAGCACACTTAAGGTAGGAGTTCGGCTTCCACTGGACTTTGATTGGTTTTGAGACTTTGAGGTGAATTCCACTGGACTTTGGTTGGTTTGGATATTGATTGGACTTTGGTTGGACATGAGGTGAAGATTATTTGATTGGATTGGATTTGAGGTGAAATTGAATTATTGGATTGATTGAAATTGTTGGATTATTGGATTGGATATTATTTGGATTGAATTTGAGTTGGATTGAGTTTTTAAAGTATTGTGGGTTTTTAGAGTATAAATACTTTTGGATTTGATTTGGTTTGAGTATGTTGAATATTGTTTATAATTATATATAAGTACTTTGAGATGAATATTTGATGTTTGATTTATGATTTGGATAGTTTGCGATGATTTTGGTGGTTTATGTATATTGATATTTTGGAATTATTATGGTTTTGAAATATGTACTTATATTTGAAATATTGATATTTTGCATATTATTTGTGTTATAAGAATATTTTATAAATGGTGTTTTACTTATGATTTATAAAGTATTTTGAATATATATTTTTTTTACGAAATATTTTACGAATATATATATATATATATATATATATATATATATATATATATATATATTCTTTATTGTTTATTTTTTTGGGGGGTTAGGTGGAACTTACTTAGCATTGTTGCTAATGTTTGTTTCTTTTATTTTTTTTCTGTACTTGATTTTGTACGGGTGTTGAGTTGATCCCGTTGAAGTTGATTTCGAGAGAGCTTCCGCTAGAACACAAAAATAGTAAAATCATTGTAATCTCATTTTCAATAGCTCTAGTTAGTGAATATTTGTTTTTGGAGTTTAAATTGTTTTAGCCTGTGCACTCGGTTAGGTTAGAACCGAGTGTGGCGGTAACACCCTATTTCCCTTTTGATTTTCCGCTGCACAATTCTGATGTTTTCAAACAAAGTAAATAAATAATGTTTTATTTAAAGGTATTTTTGGGTGAGAAATTTGCCGGTGAGTCAAAGCTTGATCACACAGGTTGAAGAAGGTCCATGGCATCTTCCTCTTCAACTGATCATGCTCGGGGCGTAGGGGTGCACGTCGTACGAGCTCTCTGACGGGCAAGAGTACAACCTCTGGTCTCTCATGCATGTCGGTGAGTCACAGCCGACCACCCGGGCTGTAGAAGATCTGTGACATCTTCCTCTTTAATCTGCCATGCTCCGCGCGTAGGGGTGCACAACGTACGAGCTCTCCGACGGGCAAGAGTACAACCTATGGTCTCTCATGCACGTCGGTGAGTCACAGCTGATCACCTGGGTCGTCATAAGGTCTGTGGCATATTCCTCTTCAACTGATCATGCTCAGCCACTAGGGGCCATACAACTAAGCCTCTTGGTGATGACCGAATGTTCACCTTGCCGGGTTGAGCTCGTGCAACCAAGCCCCCTGGTGACGACCGTGCGGCCGTCTCGCCATGGCGAGCTCGTGCAACAAAGCCCTAGAGTCGTGACATTCGATCACCTCGCCAATTTGAGCTCGTGTAGGGGTCCCCGATCTGTTGCCGGTGTTCTACAAAGTGGTGGCGAAATGCTCACGTCGCCGAGTTGGGATTGTACGACCACGCATCCTGGTGACGACCGTGCGGCCGTCACACCAAGGCGGGTTCATGCAACCAAACTTCCGGGCGTCACATTCTGTCCACCTCGCCAGGTTGAGCTTGGTGTTCGGTAGGCTGAAGACGTCCACAGATAGGGTGAGCATCGTGATGTCTTTCACCTTTGGATTATGTTGGGCGTATAGGGCGCATGGACGCAGAACATACCGACATACATGGTGATAGGTGCAACGTGCACGGCCTCACAATAATGCTACACGACTGTGACTTGTCGACACCCATGACTATCCTGCAATTTAAAAAAATAAGTATAGATTTTAATGTTTGATATGTCGCCGTTGATAATCACTCCGGTTTGAATGCAGTGCTTGATAAAAAACCACTGAACCAAAGCTCTGGTCTCCTTGACTTGGTTAGTGATGAGTTACTCCAGATCCATCTTCTTTTGCCCCTCACGGCGTCAAATAATACAGTACTTCATAGCTCGGAGGCTTTTATTTTCTAAGTCCCCAACACCGAAACTTTTATTGACATCTCAATTCTTTTTTGATTAGGTCAAAATTGAATGTATTGCTTTGATAAAAGACAGTGCTTATACCGTGGAATCGGTGCATGGTGAGCACCATGCACCCTTTGTTATTTTTTATTTCTCCTTTTCTTAAAATTGTTAATAATATTTTTATTTTTGATCTGATTTTTATAAAATTTATGTCAATTTTTTTTTATTTTTCATGATCTTTCAAATGAGACCAATACTGCCTATGTAATTTTAATTTTTTACATTCATACATTTTTTTGTAATATATTTTTATATGCATACACGTTTTCTATAATATATTTTTTTTTATCACTTTTATATGTTTTTAGAGGTTTTTAAGATATTGAGTTTGTTTATTTTGCTTCTAGCTTGGAGTTACATTTGATAATATACGAAGTTACATCATCTTATACTTCAGTTACAAGTTATTATGTGTGAGTTACATCTTGATATACACGAGTTACATACTTTTATGCGTGAGTTACATGTAATTATGTGTGAGTTATATCTTGTTATGTGTGAGTTACATCTTGTTATACACGAGTTACATACTTTTATGCGCGAGTTACATGTAATTATGTGTGAGTTATATCTAATTATTTGTGATTTTTTACTTATCTTTATCTTGAACTAATTCAATTATAACTGAATTAATTTTTTTCTTTGCCAATTTAATACAAAATTTTATTAATCCACATAAAATAAGTATATTGTATTTCATATTCATACACTATTTTTCAAATGATAAAAATGAAAGATGTAGTAGGGGTTTATTTCATGGTGTAACTCACATACATTAAGATGTAACTCGCGTATATTAAGATGTAACTCGCGTACAATAAGTTGTAACTCGCGCAGAAAAAGATGTAACTTCATGATATATTATCAAATGTAACTTCAAAATAATTTGTAAAAATTACGTAAGCAATATTGGTCTCATTTGATAGATCATGAAAAATAAAAAAAAAATTGATATAAAATTTATAAAAATCGGATATCAAATAAAAAAGTTATTACAATTTTTAACAATAAAAAATAAAATATAATGGATGTTGCGTCGTTTTGGGATAGCGCGCACCATTCTCATGCTGCGCTGATCCCAGGATATAAATTGCCATAAAAAGAAGGGTGGAATTTTGACTGGTCAAGATTGAAGGCTGCTGGGAGAAAGAGAAATCCAGCGTGGGCAGTCATCCCCTCCACCCGGCTTTGCTGCTCTGCGGGTCTACATGCTGGGAAGAGAGAATCGTGCTACAGATCGGAAGTCGGAAGCTGTTGCCTGGGACAATTGGGGAGAAGGGGACCCTCGTGCGTCACAGTCGTTTGAGCTGCCTCTATCCATGGGCATCGCCCGGTGGAGTTGGAGGTGGAGCCCTAGCCGCTGCGTTGCTGCCCTGGTGCGGATGGATCCCTGTCCCTGAGGTCGGCCGAAAAGAGCTCGTATACAGTATACCCGCCAATTAAGTGTTTCGTGGGCTTGTCGCGATTAATCTACTAATACAGACGCTAATGGGCCAGCCAACCCAATAAGTAATTAAATAATACCGTACCAATATCCACTAGCCGGACTGTGATCCAAGCTTGGTCGGGCCAAAGCTTGGGTGTAACGTGCCGATAGTCTTGGACCGGGTCCATTTTCGCAACAATATTGGACCGTGTCCAATATTTTCAGAAGAATTTATAAGAAGAGGGATGATTAGTGCATAAATGGATGTCAACAACGACCCCAAGAAAAACCAAATGAGGGACTAAGAATCTGCATGAGCTTAATGGTTCACTGAGGACCTTAACCTAGTCGTAGTGAGGCTGGTTTGGCGTTCGAAGCTGGTCTTCAGTTGAGGAATGAATTTCAGCAACACACATTTAATGCATCATCACTGTTCGAGCACTGCTGCTATGACCTGCATCCTCAAAATCTTCAGTTTCATTGACCTGCGCCTTCAGCTCCAACAGAATGCTCCCGATGCCCGCCTCGGCATCGAGGCTCGAAGAAAGGACCGCAACGAAAACCAAGTGAGCCCTCCGGTTCTCACTATTGATGTGCAGTCAGCATTTTCCAACTTCATCCAGACACTCACCCAGAATCCAGGTGCCTTTGGCACTCTGGTGCTACTTCAACCACAGGTTGGGGAAAATGTTGTTCCTCCCCCGCCTCCACCCCCCTTCGTAAACCCTATCCTTCGGTTTGGGAATAATGAAGGGGTTGTGGCTCAGGACACCGCTTCCCAGGAAGTCCAATCCCGGGACCAGCGCGGTGAGAACAAAGATAGGCCTCGGACCTCTGTCCTTGAGAGGTTAGGAGGAGCGCAAGATCGCCGAGGGGTCCAAGACCGCCTCGGGGGTAAGGTGTTCCAAAGACCTCAGGAAAGCGGAGGATCTGTATCAAGGGCAGACGAGAGACGTCCTCCTCAGGACAAGGGCAAGGGACAACTCCACGCCGATGATGCCAAACACAGAATCAACCAGGCTCATTCGGCCCGCGTACAATCGCAGGGGGCGGCGGCCCTCCCGAAGGATCACAGAGACGAGATCATTGAGGCCCTCCAACGCCGCCTCGACGAAATGGAGGCCCGTCAGGTTCACGCAACCACTTCCGCCTCCCATGCGGATCCTAAGTATGAGGTCATGATGGCCAAAATGGAAGAGATGCAGAAAAAGATTGCTGAAGGCTCCGGGGAACCCGTCATCCAGCTCCAAACAAGGACGCCATTTACCCCAAGGATATTGGCGGCCCAGATTCCGGGAAAATATCGAGGACAACCCATCAATCCCTATGAAGGGAAGACCGACCCCCAGGAGCACTATAGCAGGTACCAGAACATCATGATGATGGTGGGGGCATCAGATGAATATTTATGCCGCTGGTTCCTTTCCACCTTGGAGGGACCGACATATGAATGGTTCAACCGATTGCCCGAAGGCAGCATTGACTCATGGCAAGAACTTGTCAACCGTTTCTTGACACAATTCGTCGGGAGGCACCGGTCAAAGAAACATTTCTCCCACCTTATGAATGTAAGGCAACAGAAGGAGGAAACCCTCCGAAGTTTCCTAGAACGTTGGAGGCAGGCCTCCATCAAAGTCGATGGCGCCGACGATAGAACGCTGATGGCCCTATTCCACACCGTCCTCCGCAACGGTAATTTCTCCAGGAGCCTTATTACTGATCCCCCTGCGATTATACGAGGGCCCTCCTGCGGGGGGACCGATATGCCGAGGCTGAGGAGATCGAGAAAGATCGCCGCAACCCAGAGCCTTCACAAAAGCACGAAGGCAAAAATCGCCCCGGAGGGCCACCCCTCCGGCCAACCGCGAGGAACAGTGCAGCGACCGACCCCGGAATGGCCAAGCCAAACCCGGGAGCGGCTACAAGAACAATCCGAGGGCATGGGCCCAGCCTACCCTCCTGAAGTGCCCATGCACTCCTCTGACGCATCCCATCAGTGTTATCTTGGACTATGCGAAGGAAAGAGGCCTTGTGGAGCGAGACTCATGGGCACCCCTAAAGGTATACGCCATCAATCCCAACGAACCTTATTGTCGCTTTCATCGCCACCAAGGGCACAGGACCGATGATTTCCACCATCTGAAGGCAGCCATCGAAAGGTTAATACAGGCAAGCCATCTTTCTCAATTCGTCAGGGCCCTCCTCCTCAGGGGACCCCTCACCACCAAGGCCCCCCTCCGAAAGCCAATAAATGGGTTAACCCAAACACCATCCCCCTGGGAAACCCACAGGGGAAGAAGCGTGAGATTGGGAACCTCAGTGAGGAGGAGGATCCAGAGCACCAGTACAAGCGCCACGTCCACATGATCAATGGTGGCAACACTGGTGGGGACTCCACGAGTCAAAGGAAGAAGTGGGCTCAATCCCTTTACGTCAGGGAGGTCAATCATATACCCCCAACCAAGAGGCCGAGGGCGGATCCTATTTTCTTTACAGATGCGGATCTGCCCCCGAGCTCTCTTCCTTATAGGGATGCCCTCGTCATCCAGACAGAGATCAACAACACCATCATCCTCCGCACCTATGTTGACACAGGTAGCTCTGTCAACGTTATGTATCTCAGTACTTTCCGGGAGCTTGAACTAGATATGGGATCCCTTCGGCGGATCAAAATGCCTCTCTCCGGATTCACAGGGGGCAACATCGACGCTGAGGCGTGATTCCTTTGATGGTTGATTTCGGCGATGGATTCCATAGGGCCAAGCTCGAAGTGGAATTCGCCGTCGTCAACCTTGACTGCGCCCACAACATCATCCTTGGTCGACCCGCCCTCGAGGACCTGGAAGCCGTGTTCTCCATGAGGCACCTCTGCCTCAAGTTCCCCACACCCAGTGGCATTGGCTACTCGAGGGGGAATCAAAAGCTCTCTCAGGATTGCTACCTTCAACTCACCAAGAAGGTTTGTAAGACCGAACTACGCGTTGATACAATCACCGTCGCCTTGAATGGGGAAGAAGGCAGGCCGAGGGCTGAGCCTGTCGAGGAGACAGAAGACTTTATACTCGATCCGGCCAATCCGGAGAGAGTCTTGAAGGTTGGGGCCAAGCTCCCCCGAAGACTTGAAGACCGGCATTACCGAAGCCCTCCGCGCCTACTCCATTGTTTTTGCATGGGGGCGGAGGATATGCCGAGGATCCACCGAAGGATCATCACTCACCGCCTGGCGGTGGACCCTTCAGCCAAACCTGTACAACAGAGAAGAAGGCCCCTCTCAGCCGAAAGGAGGGACTTCGTGAAGAAGGAGGTTTCCATGCTCCTCTCCATCAAACACATCCGGGAGGTGAAATACCCCTCATGGATGGCTAATGTGGTCCTGGCACATAAGCCACCCACCTTCCGCATGTGTGTGGACTACACCGATTTGAATTAGGCATGCCCTATGGATCCTTTCCCCCTACCAAACATTGATCAGTTGGTAGATGAGACAGCGGGCTGTGAAATCATGTCATTCCTCGAGGCCTTCTGTGGGTATCACCAGATCTACATGCACGAGGAAGACGCGGAAAAGACAACCTTCATGACACCCGAAGGCATCTTCTGCTGTCTGGTTATAGCATTCGCCCTGAAGAATTTGGGTGCCACTTACACCTGGATGGTGGCCAGAATCTTTCAAGCCGTCCTAGGGCGCACCATGGAGGCTTATGTCGATGACATGATCATCAAAAGTAAGCGAGCATCAAGCCACGCTGATGACCTCCGGGAGATATTTGCCATCATGCAGAAGTTTAACCTTCGACTGAATCCAAAGAAGTGCACCTGATAGTATAGAATTGTTATTGTTTATATTTGTAATTTTAACTAGTTTTTATTAGTTCTAGTTGTGGAAATTACACACTTTTGGTGTAATACTTTATTTTCAGAATTATTTGTAATTTGTTTAGATTAGGACTATTCTGAGCTAAATAGGTCAAAGATCATCCAAGGGGTCAAGATTGGACTTCAAAAGATCAAGGAAATTTCAAGGAGACAAGAAAGATTTCGATTTGGAATAATTACTCTTATATCCGGTCGGGTATAGGTAATACTCCATCGGGTATTTGCTTGATTCAATTGTCCACATCAAATCCGGGAATAAATGATCGTGGGAGCAAATATTCGTAAAGATTTGTCACATACCTGATCGGGTATGTCGACATACCCGATCGGGTATGCCCAGAAAAGTGAATTTCTGGGAAATTTCCTAAGATACCCGGTCGGGTATCAGACCCAGAAGCTCCCGAAAGCCTATAAATACACCCCTTTCCTTCACAATAAAAACATCAATTCACATATACTCCTTAGCTCAGTTTAGACAAGTTCTTTCTTTATATTTTCTTCATGTTTAGTCTCCAAATGAGGAGCTAAACTCTTCCATCTTGGTTTTGCTACTTTGAAGCTTAATGAATTTGTAAGTTGTGAGTTATTCTCTTTAATTTTCTTCCTTGAATATTAATTCTTCCTTTAAATACTATTTCTATATCAATGTTGGGGAGTGTTACTAAGATGACAATTAGTTAACATCTTGACATTAGTTATAGTAATAGTTATTTCTTCCTCTATGTTAATATTGGGGAGTGTTACTAAGAGGACAATTAGTTAACATCTTGATATTAACTATAGTAGGATTCAACTTCTTTAATATTCTTCCTTGAGTATTAATTAATTCCTATTCATATTTCATATTAATATTTTGGGCAATACTTATTGGATCAACCGGTTTTGTTTCATATATTAATTATTACTAGAATCAATCGATTAATACGCTTGTTATTAATTCGGTTCTTTCAACGGTAGTAAACTTGGATTATTAATGCATGCGGCTCATGGTTAATAATCTAAGGGGAATTAATTATATTGATTAAATCGATAAACCGCTTGTGTTGAGGTTATCAATCTCAATCGTTTTCATCTTAAGTTTATTGCTACTATCGTGTTAATATACGGCGCGTGTTCTATATTGACTCGGTAGTAAGTTTTATTAATGAACGTGTCTCGTTATTAATAACTACCCTCGATGAAATGGTTATACTCCTCGATTGAGTATTCGAGAGGAAGATAGTTGAAGATATAACCGGGATCGACGAACATTTTATTAAGGGGATAAAAGCAAAACCAAGTCCCCATCTCTATTAATTAAACTCATATAGGTTGTTCA
This sequence comes from Cuscuta europaea, assembly GCA_945859875.1. Classification (NCBI taxonomy): domain Eukaryota; kingdom Viridiplantae; phylum Streptophyta; class Magnoliopsida; order Solanales; family Convolvulaceae; genus Cuscuta; species Cuscuta europaea. The sequence goes on from CAMAPE010000014.1 coordinate 2,306,687, forward strand.
ACTTAGTGTTTAAATACATTTAAATTTATCAACAATCATAAAATCCCCCCTCTTGTTACTAGTTACGTAAAAGATAAATATTCCTTTCCCTGTGGACATGAACCTTACTTCAATATACTACGTATATTTGTTGTATTGTATTTATTTTGAGTGCACACTACGACAAAGTGCACGTCAAATTTGGCGTCGTTGTCGGGGAAAGGCAATTATTTTTCTTTTTATTTTATCTCATAAAAATAAAAAACAATATATATATATATAAATTTACTCTTCTATTATCTGAGCTTACATGAGTTATGAGTATATGGATACCAACACTTCATCCTTAGAGAGTCAAATTTCCTTCTTGACTTCTAATAAAGGAATTTACCTTAAGCTCAAAAGCTCAAGATGCCAAGACATGCAACATTTGCATGTCTCACAGGCATCAGACGAATTTCTGCCCAAAGCTCCAAGAAGAATACCTTGCACAAATTGATTATGTCCCTCACACGAGGTATGATCCATTCTCCAACTCTAATATGTCCATTGAGGACATGGTTCGGGCTCTTACTAACAACGTGACCACAATGCAGCAAAATATGGTGCAATTCCAAAATGAGACCAAGTCTAGTATTTTAAACTTGGAAACTCAAATGAGTCAAATAGCCGGAGCCGTGAGTAGACTTGAAGCAAGGGATTCGGAAAAACTTCCTTCTCAAATAGAATATGATCCTAAACAACAAACTTTTGCAATCACATTGACAAATGAAAAGGAAATGCAAAAGGAGATCCAGAATCCGGAAGAAGTTGAGGAAGAAAAAGACACGGAGCTCCAGTTGGTCAAAGAAGAAGATAAGCTGAGCTTCAAATTCAAATTTTTGTCCTTGTCATCCTTTGAGGTATCTCCATTATCTCTAGAAACGTTAAGAGAAACTCATAAACTTGGAAAGGACAATGACATTTCTGAAATCTTCTTCAAAATTGAGGGATCGGAAAACTTTTCATTGATCATACTAAACGATCATTCCTTCCCTTTCCTCCCACCACATGAATCAATGACAATCTGGATATTTGATCCTGGAAAGATTTCCAAAGTGAAGAGTCGAGAAATTGAGCACTCCTATGGACGTCCTAGGAGTGAAAGTGTGAAGAAGATAAACTATCATGATCCAAGTTTGAATGACTGAACATAATGATAACGTCGTGCCGCGACGTTAAATGAGGCGCTTCTTGGGCGGCAACCCAAGCCAAGGTTTGCTGATGGAGTATATGGGTCCAGGCCCAAGGACCCACATACTCAGAAAAACAGAAGGAACATCCATCACCTAGTAGGATCCCCGTCGGCCAGATGACCTCCATTGGCCAGGAAGACATCAACTCAGAATATGGTCCAGAAGCCAGGAGAACCGGGTGCCCCCGTCGGTCGGGTCTCCGTCGGCCATGCCTTCGTCGGCCACGGAGAACTCACAGAACAAGATTTCATACTTAGTCATTTCTACATATCTTGTATTCGACTCAGTAGCGGTCCAGTTGTAGATGGGCCTCCCAAGCCCAAGACTTGGGAGCCCAGCCCACATTTTCCCTATAAATACTCCTTTTGGGAGTAGTTGTAGGGGTTCACAAAATCATTAATTGAAGCATTTACTGCACTTCTCTCTCTAGCTCTCACTTCTCTCTAAACAATTACTCTATCATTTGGTGCTTTCATTGAGAGCTAGAACAATCAAGTTAGCATCCCTCGTCGCTACCAAGCACAACTAACTGATCATGGGAAGAACTAAGTCCAACCGCAACCTCGTCGGCAAGACCATCCCTGAGACTCGGGAGAATAGGGAACACGAGGAGGAAGCCACGACCGACAAGGCCGCTCGGGGAGATGTCTTCCAGGAAGCCATCGACCTCACAACTGACCTGCGCAACAAGCTCAACGGCGGCGCCCTAGACGCCCGCATCGGCTTGGACAAGAAGCGCGCAGAAAAGGGAGACAATGCCTCTGGGCAACCGGCCTCTCCTGTCGTTGACCCTCAAGTCCAGGCCGCACTCTCGGCCATCATCGCCAGCCTGGCCCAAAACCCCACCGTCCTTAGTGCAACGCTACACCGCCCCCTCAGCCCCAGCCGTTGGCCATCAAGATCGGCAACGACGAAGGGGTGGAGCCTCAGGACACGTCATCATCCCACTCTCACCCTGTTTCCCCGCTTCGAGCTGGACCGGCCCCAGCGCGTGGAAAAGCCTCAACTTTCAATAGGGTAGGTGACACGCGCCGTCGGCCAACATCGGAGAGGATGGCGGGACAGATTGGCGAGCGTGAGCCTGGCTCATCAAGGCAAAGCTTGGGGTACGTGTCCCGGACAGCGGATCGGCCCCGCCTGGACATGGGCAAAGGGAAACTACACGAGGATGACGCGCGCCACCAGATCAACATGGCTCACGCAGCCCGTGTGCGCAACCAGCAAGGCACCACTGCGGCCGCCAAAGATCCTCGGGACGAGGTCATCGCCCAGCTGGAAAGGAGACTGGCCAGATAGAGGCCAGACAATCGGCCAACATCCCTACGGCCAACGCGTCAGGAGATCCTGGTTACAACGCGCTCATGCATAAGGTCAGCGCTCTGCAGAGGGAGCTGGCCGAGGGGCGAGGTGACCCCATCATCCAGGTCAGGACCCGGATCCCCTTCGCTACAAGGGTACTTTCAGCTCCTATTCCCGAGAAGTACAGGGGAAATGCCGTCTATCAAGTCTTACGACGGCCGCACCGACCCTTAGGAGCACTTCAACCGCTATCAGAAAAACATGCTGATGGTGAATGCGTCGGATGAATACCTCTACCGCTGGTTCCTCTCCGCTCTTGAGGGGCCAGCGTATGAGTGGTTCAATGCGCTCCCTGAAGGAAGCATAGACTCCTGGCAGGATCTTGCACAGCGCTTCCTCACACACATTGCCGGGAGGAAGCGCGCGAAGAAATATTTCACCCATCTCCTTTCCGTCAAACAGCAGCACGACGAATCACTCCGGTCATTCATAGATCGGTGGACGAAGGAGACCGACGAGGTCGAGGGGGGCGATGAGCTCTCCCTCCTCGTCCTTTACCAGGGAGCCCTCCGCAGCACCCCATACGCGAGGAGCCTCATTAGTGACCCGCCGAGGTCATACACAAAGGCGCTCCAGTGAGGGAATCTGTATGCTGACGCTGACGAGCTCCATAGCCACAAGAAGGAGGGAGAGCACCCCTCCAGGAAGACAAATCCCGCACCTACCCCTGGCGCACCCTCGGCCGGTCAGGGCGGACAGAACCGCCACGGGTCTGGCAGTCAGAACAAGAAGGATCGCTCGTGGCGGCCAAAGATGGAAAGGCCGAGGAACCCTCTCACACAATCGGTCAGCACCATCCTCGATTACCCCGAGGAACATGATCTTATTGAACGAGATCCTTGGTCAGCAAAGGAAATCTAGGTCGTTCACCAGGGCGGTACCTACTGCCATTTCCACCGAAACACCTCCCACAACACCGACGACTGCGTCACGCTGAAGAAAGCCATCGAACGCCTGATTCGGCAGGGGGAACTCTCCCAATTTGTTAAAGGTGGCCTGCGCAAAAATACGTGGGTAAACACTGGCAAACCTGGGGGGAACCCTCTACGAAGAAACGGGAGATCGGTAGGCTCAGTGATGACGATGAAGACTTTGAGGAGCCTCCGCCGAAGAAGAACCACATTCACCTCATTGTGGGTGGAAACACTGGGGGGGACTCTGCCACCCAGAGAAAGAAATGGGCTCAGTCCCTCTACGTCGGTGAGGTATCTCACGTTCCCCCTCAGTCGAAGAAGCAGCGGACGGAGGCGATCACCTTCACCGACAAGGATCTGCCTCCGGGCACCGGATCACACAGGGACGCCCTCGTCATCCGATGTGAGATAAGCAATTCTATCATTCACCACACTTACATTGATACGTGGAGCTCCATCAATGTTATGTACCTTGACACCTTCAAACACCTGAAGTTGGACAGGGCACTGCTTAAGCCGATCTGGACGCCGTTGTCCGGCTTCACCGGGGACTCTATCGATGCCGAGGGCACGATAGTCCTTCCCGTGGAGGTCGGCGACGGCTCCCATCACACCAAAATGGACATGGAGTTCATGGTGGTCAACCTTCAATGCGCCCACAACTTGATCTGGGGGCGGCCAGCATTGGAGGACTTGGAGGCCATCATCTCCATGAAGCACCTATGCTTGAAGTTCCCTACCAGTGGCGGGATCGGCTACGCCAGGGGAAACCAGAAGATAGCCAGGGCATGTTACCTGAAATTGACGAAGCCGGCTACAGATGCCGGGAAAAGGGTAGACACAATCACCGCCACCGTTGCCAAGGACGAAGAGAGGCCACATGTTGAGCCAGCCGAAGAGGTCGAAGAGGTCCCCTTAGATGCCTCCCGGACGGAGCGAGTCCTGAAAATTGGGAAGCAACTCAAACAGGACCAGCGCGACGGCATCCTCCTAGTCCTGCGAACCGTACACAATTATCTTTGCTTGGGGGCTGGACGACATGACAGGCATTAGCCGGAAGGTGATCACTCACCGGCTGTCAGTCGATCCGGCTTCCACGCCAGTCAAGCAGAAGCGGCGCTATCTTTCGGCCGATAGACGAGAATTCGTCAAGGGGGATGTCATCATGCTCCTCTCCATCAGCCACATCAAGGAGGTGACGTACCCGACGTGGCTAGCCAACGTCGTCCTCGCCCGAAAGCCGCCGACGTTCAGAATGTGCGTTGATTACACTGACCTGAACAAGGCGTGCCCAATGGACCCGTTCCCTCTCCCCAATATTGATTAGTTGGTGGACGAGACGGTGGGATGCGAGTTGATGTAATTGCTTGACGCCTTCAGAGGGTACCACCATATTTTCATGCACGAAGATGACACCGAGATGACGGCTTTCATGACCCCGGAGGGAGTCTTCTGCTACCTCGTCATGGTCTTTGGGCTCAAAAATTCAGGCGCCACATACACCAGAATGGTGGCCAAAATTTTCAGAGCAGTTCTCAGCCGGACATGATCGTCAAGAGCAAGCAGTGTACCACCCATGCTGACGACCTCCGGGAAATTTTTGAAATCATGAAGAAGTTCAACCTTCGCCTGAATCCTAAGAAGTGCGCCTTCAGCATCCAGGGTGGCAGATTCCTCGGCTATATGGTCAGCCGGAGAGGCATTGAAATAAACCCAGAGAAGATAGAGGCCATTGTCAACATGGAGCCACCGCGCAATGTCAAGGAGGTACAACGGCTAATGGGACGGCTGGCGGCCCTGAGCCGTTTTCTCTCCAAATCACCCGAGAGATCACTCACTTTCTTCCAAATCATGCGCAAAGCCAACAGCTTCAAATGGACGACGTAATGCCAGCAAGCATTTGAGGAGCTGAAGCGCTACCTATCGTCCCCACCCGTGCTGTCGAAGCCCAAAGCCGGTGAAACCTTCTTCTTGTACTTGGGGGTGAGCACGTCGGCCATCAGTTGCGTGCTCATCTGCGAGGATGAAGGGGTGCAGAAGGCAATTTTCTACGTCAGCAAGACGCTACGGGAGGCCGAGCTCAGGTACTCCCCCATTGAGACCCAGCAGCCCCTTGAAGCACAGTGAAAAAGCTAGGGCACTAGTTCCAGGCCCATGCTATCCACGTCTTGACCCAGCAGCCCCTCAGCGCACTCATGCGGAGCCCCACCAGTTCCTCAAGGATGGTGAAGTGGGCGATCTTCCTCAGCCAATTTCAGATTGAAATCAGGCCAATGCCATATATCAAGGGGCAGGCCTTGGCCGACTTCATCACTGAGTGCACGGCAAGGGAGGCAGCTGCTACCATACCCGAGCCGGATCCAGACGAGACGTGGACCCTATTCACTGATGGGTCGTCGGCCGCAAAAGCATGTGGTGGCGGCGTCGTCCTCATCTCCCCTGAAGGATTCAGAGCTTACTATGCCATCTGATTCAACTTCAGGGTATCCAACAACGAAGCTGAGTATGAGGCCCTCCTCAGCGGCCTCAGACTCGCCGTCGGCCTCAAAGCTCGACACATCAGAATCAGATGCGACTCCAAACTCGTGGTGGGCCAAATCGAGGGCTCATACGAAGCCAAAGAAGAGAGGATGAAGCAGTACAAACAGGTAGCAGAGGAGTTGCTAAAGGCATTTGAAACCCATGAGATCACACAGATCCCAAGGGCGGAGAATGTTGAGGCCGACATCCTCTCTAAGCTCAGGACGAACACTCCAAAGCACATCTTTAGGATAGCCCAGGTTGAGGAGCTGAGCATGTCCAGCATCCATGCCAGCCCGGTCATGTGCATCCAACATCGGCCGGACGACTGGATCACCGACATCATGACCTTCACCTCGAGAGAGCACCCCCAGGACAAGGAGAGGGCCAAGCAAGCCAAGCTCAGGGCCCCAAGCTACACCATCGAGGATGGAAAACTCTACAAAAGATCCTACGATGGCACTCTCCTCCGATGCCTGCATCAGGATGAGGCCGAAGTGGCCATGGAGGAAGTCCACTACGGCGTCTGCTCCTCACACCAGGTCCCTTTTAGCATGTCTCGGCGTCTCGTCGTCCGGGGCTATTTCTGGCCAACGATGGCACGGGATTGCGCGAACCTCGCAAGGAAGTGTACCGCATGCCAGGTACTTCAGAAGGCCCCTGGTCGGCCAGCCGTCAATTACGCCCCGGTCAGCACTGCTATCTCATTCTCCAGATGGGGGATTGACCTGGTCGGTCCCCTGCCCAAAGTTGCCGGCAACAACCGCTACATCATCGTCACAGTCGACTACTTCACCAAATGGGTCGAAGCGGAGCCCTTGGCCAGCGTTACAGGGTCGAGGTGCCAGAAGTTTGTCCACAAGAACATCCTTACACGCTTCGGCATTCCTAACGAAATCATATCCGACGACGGTACTCAATTCGAGGCCGCACCCTTCCAAGAGCTCCTCCGGGAATGGGGGATCAAGCATCGTTTCTCCTCTGTTTCCTATCCTCAAGGCAACGGGCAGGTTGAGAACGCTAACAGAACCATAATGGAGGGCCTGAAGAAGAAGCTACAGGACGCAGGAGGCAGCTGGGCTGATGAGCTCCCCAACATCCTGTGGTGCTGTAACACCCCGGCCTCGCAGGACCCGAGGTAGCTACTCTAGACCAATAGTACTGTCCTCACAAACCACCACGAGCCTTTTACCGCGCACTTTGTCCTCACTCATGCGCGCCCTGAGAACCTTCCCAGGGGGTCACCCATCCCAAGACTACTCTCGTGCAAGCACGCTTAACTTTGGAGTTCTTGGGTGATGAGCTCCCTTAAAAGGAGATGCACCTCTGTTGGTATGAGTAGTACTATTAATCCTCTTATATTAATCTCGGGTATTACAATCACCCCCACTTAGGATCGCAACGTCCTCGTTGCGTCCTTAACAATCTCAATCAAACCCCAGAATCTTGCCCCGCTAAATGCCCGCCCGATATCTAACGGGTCTGTACATTGTCGCAGGGTTGCTCTGAATTTGAAACACCCCCATTTTCCCCAACCAAAAATACACTTAAATAATGATTTATTTAAAAGAATTATCAACTTTATTTGAAAACATCAGAGAGAGATAGCAGAAGCCTTAATAGGGAAATGGGTGTTACCGCCACATTCGGTCATCTCTTAACCGAATGCACAGGCAACTCAAAGCAAAACAACAAAAACTAATGTAATAATAAGCAAATGTTTATTTCATGACTAGATTTGACTAAGGCATCTTCTAAGTCGCTCTCAGGCTCGAGCAATCAATCAATCAACATAATCATCATCACCTGCACAAGTAAAGTGCAGAAAACAAAACAAAGAAAAAGAAACAAAAATTAGCTTTAGAGCTAAGTAAGTACTACCCAACCCCGTAAAATAATCATGTTTGTCAAAAATAGTTTTTTCATATAATATTATATAAAAATGACGCACTCCACCAAAATACTTTTCTCTTTGATTTTTCTTAAAATCACTTCTTTGCTAAAATCCTCAACTTCTCTTGGAAAATATCATAGTAATTCTTCTCTTTAAATTTCATAAGAAAATCTCTTTTTCACTAACTTCCTAGTAATTTAGAAGGGCGGTGCTCAACCTTTCGACTGAGCCCGGTGGACCGTGGTTACGGACGGCCACCCCGAACAAGTGCCGGTACCACAACTGCTCTGTTGGAAACGGAACGACTACCTTAAGTGTGCACACCCCCTAAAAGGGATTCCAAGCCCCCCGAGTAGTAAGTCGTAACGAATAGTCGGGACTCAGTCTACCAACTACCCCTGAATAAGATATTTTGAATGACTAGGGACTACTACTACCATAACTTCTTCTTAAAAGGGATCATCGATCCAAATATCACTTTAAACTCAAACTGTACTTCTTAGTAGTAGCAGACCTAATCACCCTCCACATTTATCCGGACGTGGAAAACCGACACCACGGATTTCTCCCGTGATGCTCACCTCTTATAAAAATGTAAATTTTATCTTCAATAAATAATACTTCAAAAATACTTCTCAATTTCTCTAAAAAGTCTTGAAGGTATTTAAAAATATTAAATACCCCAAAAGTACTTAATTTATATTTCTCAACTACCATATATATAATATCTCTTCAAAAATCACATACACAAAATTCAACAATTCACACTTATTCACATAATGCATAATAAGCATATAATACGAGGAAACAATTTTAGATTGGCAGAGAAACTTACAATTTAGGGTTTATCCAAAACTAGTTCCAAAATAATATTTAATACCATATTCAAAATAATCCAATAAGGATATTTATAACTCCAGAATATATATGTAAATTTTCATACCAAATTATACATTTAAAAATATATAATTTATCCCAAAAGATTTGATCTCACAACACTTTCCAAAAAGAGGGTTTAACCCAAACATCCACTTCCTAAAAGTAGCATTTACTACTACCACCAAAATAATCAAATTGGAATATTGTGAACCCATAATATATTTTCAATATAACCAGTTACAATAGTCTCAAATCATTCTTCAACTCATACCAAAACAATCACAAAAATTTTCCAATCCCAAAAGAACAATCATCAAAAATCACAATTTTAGCCATGATAAACTGATTTGATAAATTCACCAAAAATCACACGTTCATAAATTCCCAGAAAAGAATACATCATCATACTCATACTATTATAGCCGAATTATCCATAAAATTTCAGAAAGAAACTCAAATCATAGCACAAACCCTAGTTTATACAATATAGGGGCAAAATAGTAATTTTGGTTACAATAGTCCTTACCTCGAGGCTAGCAACGAATCCTAAACGTGAAACCTAGTTTGATGAGTCATTCACACGTACCTAGGAAGTGATAGGGTAGAAGGATCACAATTTAAGAGAGAAATCAAGGAAACGGATACATGATGCGAATTAGGCAACAAACGACTTACCGGAAGATTGGATTGTTTGATCACGTTCTTGGACTCAAAAATCGTGTTGTTTATGTTACTATTTAAGATCTGGAATAGATAGAGGTTGAAGAGGCGGTCCTAGGGTTTTTGGAATGAGGAAAATCGGATTAGGGATGTATTTATAGTGAATTTCCGAAGTTTGAGTCGCATTAGGATAAAATAGGGACACACTCGTGCGTACCTTCCACGCACGCCTTGCGTGACCCCCAGACGCCCCAAACCTTAGTTTTTGTCCCGTTTCTTCCCCATTTGGACCTCCCCTTTGTCCCAAACACTAAACCAAACATAATAAACGACCTAAAGACCGTGTAACCAATATGAAACACAATTTTAATTATTTCCCAAATTCTCTTAAATTTTTGGGGTATTACAGGTGCTACCATACCACGCCGAGGAGGGCGACAGGTGAAACACCTTTTGCCCTTTGCTATGGCTTCGAAGCGAAAGCACCCCTAGAAGTTGCCATCCCAAGCCGATGGGTGGAGCAGTATGAACCTGAGGCCAATGAAGAGAACATGAAGATCGACCTCCACCTGGTTGAAGAACTACGCGAGCAAGCTTTCATTCGGGCAGAGAACTACCGGCGTCAAGTAAAATCATACTATGACGCCAAGGTATTTTCCCGGGAATTCCAAGTGGGGGATTACGTCCTACGCCGAAGGGAGGCGAGCAAGCCGACGGAAGGAGGCAAGCTAGCCCTGAAGTATGAAGGCCCCTACATCGTCAGTGCCGTAGTGAAACCCGACACTTACAAACTTAAACACCCTAATGGGTCTAATGTACCACGAACATGGAATGTACATCATTTGGTGAAGTTCTATCAATAATCCGAAGGAGGCGAAGCCGGCGAAGCCCTCACCCCTTAACGGGTTATTGATCGATTACCACCCTCGGCCTCGAGCCACTTATCAATGAAATTGTGTTCCCATTTTTGAGAATTCAACGTAAAAGATACTTGGTACTGCGTCGGGCCCCTTAGAGCGAAAGGCTCAGGTGTGGCCGACACTGCGCTTTACACAAGCCTCCCTTAGAGCGAAAGGCTCAGGGATGACCAACATTGCACGTCACATTGGCCCCCTTAGAGCGAAAGGCTCAGGTATGGCCAACAGAGCACATTGTATCGACCCCTTAGAGCAAGGCGCTCAGGTAAGGCTGACGATGTCCCCAGGACGAGGGCCCCGCAAACGGCCCACGTCTTGAAATGGGAAGCTCTCCGCGTCGTTCACGCGCTGGATCGCAGGACGACAGGTCTGAAATCATGGCCGAGGTGACAAAATCCCCAAACTTGGGGTTGGGAAACGGCAGCCGTTGGATACCAGCCAAAAGACTAGCCTACGTCATAAATAGGCGACGAGACCTCCCCGAGATCATGGGACGATCTAATAGGACGTCCCACCGGCCGAAGGACTATCGACCCACTCGGCTGAAGCCTGAAAGAAGGATACTCTTCACTCAAGGTAGGGGAAGACAATAAAAAGAGGGATAGCCGAAGGATCGCGCACTCGCCGGCCTCGAGCGAAATCCCCAAAAATCAAAAGAGGGAAAGCCGAAGGACCGCGCACTCACCGGCCTCGAGCAACAAAAAATAAAATCCCCACAAAATACGCTAAGTACATATCAGTTAAACGCAAAATGTAAACTTAATACCACCCATCCAAGCCGAGCCCCGGGCAATCCTTGGACGAAGCGTGCACCTACAAACCATCCCAAAAGCACTTGGAAAATTCCCAAGTGGCACCCGGATGGGCAAAACAAGGGTCGTCACCCTCATCGGCCACAACAAGGTGAAACAAGTACATGATCACTCAACACTTAGCATATTTTCTAAGTATGAAGGGATAACAGGAGAAGGTACACAAGCCGAGGGAGACACTAAGGTGTGCAAAGTTAATCACCTATTATTTCCATTAAAGGAATGGTATGGACGAAGCATACACGCACAAGTTACCCAAGATCAAACCCTTCATCGGCCGTGACTGGAGAAAACAAATACCTAAGTCTCAGCTAAACACTTAGAAAAATTTCAAAGTGAAACAACAAACCAACACAACAAGAAACGAGGAAAGCATAGTAAACTTCAGAAGCCGAAGGAGCCACATGCATACTCTCATTCATAAGTTCAAAATACAAAGGGGGATTCATGGCCGTTACATTTCAACTAATAAAACAAGCAGGGCAATGACGTATCATGACTCCGGCGAGGCCTTCAGGGTTTCTTCACCACCGGCCCTTTCCTCGGCTTAAGGAGTTGCCCCATCGGCAACAGCACCAGATGTAGCAGTGTCCTCGAAAATGCTCGACTCATAAGCCCACTCATCACTAACATGGGAGCTATCAATGGGGAGTTGTCTTTCCTCGACAGGAAGCTCTAATTCGGCCTCAGGGTGCTTCATCATCGGAGGCAGGTCCAGGCCGACAGCCCACTCCTTTGTAACACCTAGGTCCAGGAACCGACGTTGAAGCCTCCGGTAAAGCAACCACTGCATCCTGTACTGGCCGAGGTCGTAGAAGACCTTCATCTCCTTCTCCCAGTATGCCTGGCCGTCAGGGCACTTATTGACCCAGTCGAGGAGCTTCGCCGCCACAACATCAAAACACCAAGGAAGTCGATCCTCGCCCTACCAGCCGTCCTCAAGGAACTTCTGCACGGCGGCCTCGACGGCTTTATCCTCAGCAGCACTCAGGGCCAACTCCGCCTCAGCCTTACCCTTCTCGGCCTCCTCGGCGCGACGAAGGGCCTCATCACGACCATGCTCCACATCGGCCAACCTTTGGAGAGCCTCGTCCCTCTCAACAGCAAGCGAATCGGCCCCGTCCGCCCTCTTCTTCAGGCCCTCCACCTCGAGTCGCAGCCTGTTCAAGCTGCTCAGAGCCTCATCAGCCGAAGCCACCTTTTGCTCGATCTGCTTCAGCCGAGCAATCTCCAGTTGCTGCCACTTATTGCTCTCCATCAGCATAAAGGCACCCTGCAGAAACAAAATGGTTAGACAATGACGACACATGCAATAAAACAAAAAAAGAAGGCAAAGTAAGCAAAAGAAACTTACTTGGACGATGTGGTCCATCCCACCGTCGTAGATTTTGGCATCGCCAAGCTTATCAAGATAAGCCTGGTCCTCGTCGGGGACGGCCTGGGAGATCACCTCATGACCATCAACAATCTCGTTGAACACACTGCGCCCTTAACGGGATATTCAACCTCAAGCTTATAAGTCCCCCTGACCAACTCTCGGCTGCCCCCCTTCTTCCGGGAGGTTATGGTGGCAAGGGGAAGGTTGGAGACATCGGTGGACGAAGGACCCGAGGTGAGATCCACCACCACATCGGCATTGGAGCCACCTTCGCCCCGAGATGGAACGGTCAGCGCCCCGGCGTCACCACCAGAAGGAGAAGCCCTCTTCGACTTCTTGGTAGGCTTCAGGCCTGCCTCCGTAAGCTTCTTCTGGCCCTCTTCGACCGACCGTTTCTTCTTCGGCTGTACGGGAGGCTTCGCCGCAGGAACAGTAGCGGGTTGGCCCGCATCGGCTGTCGACTTAGCGGCCTGCTGAGCCTTCAGCTCTTCAGACGCCTTTAGCCGTGCCCTCTTCATGAACGACATGCAGTCCATAACAAAATATGCACAAAAACAAAAATACACAAAGGGTCAGCGAACAAGAGGATAACCAGCGATGAGCAAAAGGGCGTCGATAGGACATTACCATCGAGCTCAGCTGGCACCCCCATGTCAGGGCCATCGGCCTCCTCAAAAGTCGTGGTCATCTTCGGCCATAGCTCAACATCATCCTCCTTGTCACCATATACAAAATATCTCACAAAGCCGAGGGCGGCCATCTTGTACTCCGTGATGTACTCTTTCACGCTCCACGACCCTCCTTTCAAGAACGCCGCCACCTGCGCGTCCAAAATTGAACTCTTCAGTGGATCATGGAGGTTGAACCTCCAACTGTGGCCGAAAGAAGGAAATTCGGTGCCTCCCTTACCCAGCGACACAAAAACAAACTTACTCTTCCAGCCATGGATGGACGAAGGAAGATCAGTGAAGGACCTCTTTCTCTTGATCTGTTGAAGGGTGGCATAGCAAGCACAATTCTTGTGACTGCCTCGGCCTATTTGGTACAAATTCATAAACAACGTCGTCGTCGGCGTAAAGCCCAACTCAGCACAGTGGAGGAGGAAGCCGACGATCAAGGAATAGCTGTTCGGTGTCAGCAAATCCGGAGGGAGACCCACCATGTCCAGGTACTCCGTAATGAAAGGATGAAGCGGGAACTGAAGTCCTTTTGCAAAACTCATCGGGTACACTCCAAAATACACCGCCAGAGGGTTAAGTACATGGTCCGTCGGCCTGGGCGCCCTAACCCTCCCAAACGGCCCCACGTACATTTGGGCGACCAGGTACTCTCCCACGTTACTCTGCGGCCTGATGATGTAGATATTGGCGAGGTCTAAATAGGAGAAGCCTGTACCATTCTTTGGCCGACACATCCTCTTAACAGGCGTCTTCCCCTTCACAACAGACACCGACTTGGGGCATGGAATGGTGGCCGAGGTAGACGCCCCGTCCATGGCACGAGAGACCCCGACGTCCTCACCTTCAGATGACGATGCGGCCTCCTCGTCCTGGCCCTCCTCGTCCTCCTGCTCCCCAGACTTAAAGGAGCTCAGATCCTCAATCTCCTCGCAGAACTCTTCGACCACCCCATAATCGAGGGACTTCACGGAGACCTCGTCATCATACGGGTAGTACTCTTCGTCTAAAGGCTTCATCGCAACAACTACTAAAGCCCTACGGGGTTCTATTTGTGGATTTAAGTAGGGTTCACTGACTAACACTAGATCAAAGGCCAAGGACGCAAAATATATAAGAAATGAAGGAAAGGGTGATGAACTGACCTTTGAAGATTCGAAGAAACGGAAGAACACTCGAGCAAGCTTCGCTCTCTAGGAATTTGGGCAGCACTTCGTTAACTTAAAATGCAAGTGGGGGACTTCCTTCAGGAAGGGGGGTATTTATAGACCTTCCCCCCCCCAACGGTCACTACACGTGGCACCCCACCAGTGGCCACCCCAACGGTCACAACTACAAGGCCCAATGAGGTGCCACCACTTCGTAAACGGGTCAGGCCCACTTCGGGCACAGCCAGCCCACTTCAAATGGAGCACCAACGGCTCAACCCACGGACAAATGGCATCTACAACGGCCAAGACATTCAACGACCTCAATAGAGCAATCCAATTTCACTTCAACGGCTGCCTGACATCGAACACCACCACGGCATACAAGGCCTCAAAGGGCGCCCGTATCGGCCACACGAATCACCAGCAGCATGGCCCCCATAACGGCCAAAAAAGCAATGTAAAATACAACCTAACAGCCATCGGCCCTCGTAAAAAAATGTTGATGATAACCCTTTGTAAGCGACCTGTGTCCAAGGGTTCTCCCACAGGGTTACCTTGGTCAGGAAATCGCCAAAGGGTCGGATTCAAGGGCAATACGAGGATCCCGCTTCGGCCTGGGTCTTACACTACTCCTTCACCCCTCGATCACTCTTCGCCCTGAAGCAGTGGGGGACTGGGGAACTACACCAGCCTCAAAACGCAAAGATATGAACGAGAACCAGGGACACGTAACGTCCTCTAGTCCAGGACTACTATCATCCCCAAAGCAAACAAGAAAACATTCATCACTCACGCCGCTTCGGCCCAGAGCCCTGAAGAAAGTAAACAGCACCCTCACCATCCACGCGAAGCAAAGGACACTCATCGTCCTCAAACAAGAGACAACCACAACGACCTCCTCGGCCCAAAACACGGAATTCAACCATCAATGATCAGGGAAAAGAAAAACACCGCCCCCATCGGCCACTCATACCAAAGACGCATATCGGCCACTAAGCCATCACACTCATCGACCCCCAAACGAACGAGCGCGCACTATCGGCGGGACAAAGACATCCCTCGTCCTCAATGGGGAACACAACGGCCAAATATAAAGAATAACCTCATCGTCTCTACATCGGCCTAAAACACCAAAACTGCAGAAATCTACTCTCCTTCACTTCGTCTACATCTCAGCTTAGAGAGTGGGGGACTCCTGATGGAGTATATGGGTCCAGGCCCCAGGACCCACATACTCAGAAGAACAGAAGGCACAGCCGTCACCTAGTAGGATCCCCGTCGGCCAGATGACCTCCATCGGCCGGGGAGACATCAACTCAGAATATGGTCCAGAAGCAAGGAGAACCGGGTGCCCCCGTCAGCCGGGTCTCCGCCGGCCATGCCTTCGTCGGCCCTGCCTCCGTTGGTCATGCCTCCGTCGGCTACGCCCTCGTCGGCCACAGAGAACTCATAGAACAAGATTTCATACTTAGTCATTTCTACATTTCTTGTATTCGGCCCAGTAGTGGTCCAGTTGTAGATGGGCCTCCCAAGCCCAAGACTTGGGAGCCCAGCCCACATTTTCCCTATATATACTCCCTTTGGGAGTAGTTGTAGGGGTTGACAAAATCATTAATTGAAGCATTTATTGCACTTCTCTCTCTAGCTCTCACTTTTCTCTAAACAATTACTCTATCATACGCATTTTTCATCTTTTCTTTTCAATTTTTGTTTTGGAATGTCAACTTTGAGAAAATGGGGAAACTCTCAAAAGAAAATAAGGGAAAATCATGTTTTGAAAGCCTGGGAAAATCTCTGATCGGTCATCATCACTTACCCGGTCGAATCCATGCCAAAAAGAGGGTGAAATTGGACAAAATCACACCCGAGGGTAGTGTACCCGATCGGGCCCCACTACTGCACCCGATCGGGTACAGATGAAAAAGGTAGGGTTGTGGAGCAAAAACACCACACCCGATCGAGTCAGGGCTGAAAACAAGGCCAGTACCCGATATGGTAGACCTATGACCCGATCGGGTATAAATCCAAAAAATTAAGAATTTTCTTCGTCCCGATTCACCCGATCGAGTACCCCCAAAAAACTCGATCGGGTACGAACCCCTGGAGCATTTTTGAAAAAAAAGCGAACTACCCGATCGGGTACACCCATATACCCGGTCGGGTGAATTAATGTTTAAAGCTGGAATTTCCACGGCGCAATTCGCCCGATCGAGTAAAACCCAAACTCGATCGGGCTCGATCTCGGAACATGAGGAAACAAGAGAGTACCCGATCGGGTATGTCGGGCCACCCGATCGGGTACACAAACTTTTAACCCAATTCAAACACCCAATCGACAAGCCCTCCCCCAAACCAGCATAGTCAAATTTGCTTTCTCAAATTACCCCCTCTTCCTCCCCACCTCTCATCCAAATTCAAGCCTCTCTCACAATCCCAATGCCAAACACACCAAACTCTAAATCCCAAACAACCTCAAATTCACTATCCCTTTGAGCCGAATTTATTTGAAAACCCCAATTTTTGTTTTCATCCACTCCCCTCAAATCTCAACCCCCCCCCCCCCCAAAAAAAAATCCAAACAATGACAAAATGAGAGCACTAGGGACAGTGCTCGGACTAAGTGAGGGGGAGTCACACATTTGGTATGTACTCATTCTTTCTAGTTTGAACTTGCATTATTCTTTAAAAAAAACAAAAAAAAAAGAAAAACAAATGCTAGTTAGATTGAAAACCCAAAATTGGGCAATCTAAGCAAAAGTGGCTAAAATGAGTGAGTTGGGAGAAGAAGGAAAATAAAAAGAGAGGCTAGGATGAAAAGCTAAAAAGGCTCCTAGGAAGAATGAGAGAATGATAGGAAATTTTATCTGTGTTTATACACGAACTCATTTCATTTGAGAGTTTTTGGGACGCAAGCAATGAAAAGAATAGTTGTTTGTGAAGATCATGAAAACCCTCTTTCTTTGAAAATTGAGGATGAATGAAAATATGAACATGTTTTTTTTCGGATTTGTCTGTTCTGTGGATTGTGAACTGTTATGGTGGCTTTTACTCGAGGACGAGTAATGGACTAAAGTATGGGGGAGTTTGATAGTATAGAATTGTTATTGTTTATATTTGTAATTTTAACTAGTTTTTATTAGTTCTAGTTGTGGAAATTACACACTTTTGGTGTAATACTTTATTTTCAGCATTATTTGTAATTTGTTTAGATTAGGACTATTCTGAGCTAAATAGGTCAAAGATCATCCAAGGGATCAAGATTGGACTTCAAAAGATCAAGGAAAGTTCAAGGAGACAAGAAAGATTTCGATTTGGAAAAATTACACTTATACCCGGTCTCGAGTATAGGCAATACCCGATCGGGTATTTGCTTGATTCGGTTGTCCAAATCAAATCCGGGAACAAATGATCGTGGGAGCAAATTTTCGTAAAGATTTGTCACATACCCGATCGGGTATGCCGACATACCCGATCGGGTATGCTGACGTACCCGATCGGGTATGCCCAGAAAAGTGAATTTCTGGGAAATTTCCTAAGATACCCGGTCGGGTATCAGACCCTGCAGCTCCCAAAAGCCTATAAATACACCACTTTTCTTCACAATAAAAACATCAATTCACATATACTTCTTAGTTCAGTTTAGACAAGCTTTTTCTTTATATTTTCTTCATGTTTAGTCTCCAAATGAGGAGCTAAACTCTTCCATCTTGGTTTTGCTACTTTAAAGCTTAATGAATTTGTAAGTTGTGAGTTATTCTCTTTAATTTTCTTCCTTGAATATTAATTCTTCCTTTACATACTATTTCTATAACAATGTTGGGGAGTGTTACTAAGATGACAATTAGTTAACATCTTGACATTAGTTATAGTAATAGTCATTTCTTCCTCTATGTTAATATTGA
The DNA here is from genome assembly GCA_945859875.1 of Cuscuta europaea. Classification (NCBI taxonomy): domain Eukaryota; kingdom Viridiplantae; phylum Streptophyta; class Magnoliopsida; order Solanales; family Convolvulaceae; genus Cuscuta; species Cuscuta europaea. The sequence goes on from CAMAPE010000014.1 coordinate 2,324,964, forward strand.
GGAGTGTTACTAAGATGACAATTAGTTAACATCTTGATATTAACTATAGTAGGATTCATCTTCTTTAATATTCTTCCTTGAGTATTAATTAATTCCTATTCATATTTCATATTAATATTTTGAGCATAACTTAAAGGATCAACTAGTTTTGTTTCATATATTAAGTATAACTAGAATCAATCGATTAATACGCTTGTTATTAATTCAGTTCTTTCAACAGTAGTAAACTTGGATTATTAATGCATGTGTCTCATGGTTAAGAATCTAAGGGGGATTAATTATATTGATTAAACCAATAAACCGCTTGTGTTGAGGTTATCAATCTCAATCGTTTTCATCTTAAGTTTATTGGTACTATCGTGTTAATATACGGCGCGTGTTCTATATTGACTCGGTAGTAAGTTTTATTAATGAACGCGTCTCGTTATTAATAACTACTCTCGATGAACTGGATATACTCCTCGATTGAGTATTCGAGAGGAAGATAGTTAAAGATATAACCGGGATCGACGAACATTTCATTAAGTGGATAAAAGCAAAACCAAGTCCCCATCTCTATTAATTAAACTGATATAGGTTGTTCATCTTAGTGTTTAAATACATTTAAATTTATCAACAATCATAAAATCCCCCCTCCTGTTACTAGTTACGTAAAAGATAAATATTCCTTTCCCTGTGGACACGAACCTTACTTCAATATACTACGTATATTTGTTGTATTGTATTTATTTTGAGTGTACACTACGACAAAGTGCACGTCAAATTTGGCGCCGTTATCGGGGAAAGGCAATTATTTTTCTTTTTATTTTATCTCATAAAAATAAAAAACAAAAAAATATATATATATAAAAAACTTACTCTTCTATTTTCCGAGCTTACATGAGTTATGAGTATATGGATACCAACACTTCATCCTTAGAGAGTCAAATTTCCTTCTTGACTTCTCTAATAAAGGAATTTACCTTAAGCTCAAAAGCTCAAGATGCCAAGACATGCAACATTTGCATGTCTCACAGGCATCTGACGGATTTCTACCCAAAGCTCCAAGAAGAATACCTTGCACAAATTGATTATGTCCCTCACACGAGGTATGATCCATTCTCCAACTCTAATATGTCCACGGAGGACATGGTTCGGGCTCTTACTAACAGCGTGACCACCATGCAACAAAACATGATGCAATTCCAAAATGAGACCAAGTCTAGTATTTTAAACTTGGAAACTCAAGTGAGTCAAATAGCCGGAGCCGTGAGTAGACTTGAAGTAAGGGATTCGGAAAAACTTTCTTCTCAAATAAAATGTGATCCTAAACAGCAAACTTTTGCAATCACATTGACAAATGAAAAGAAAATGCAAAAGGAGATCCAGAATCCGGAAGAAGTAGAGGAAGAAAAAACACGGAGCTCCAACTGATCAAAGAAGAGGATAAGCTGAGCTTCAAATTCAAATTTTTGTCCTTGTCATACTTTGAGGTATCTCCATTATCTCTGGATGCTTTAAGAGAAACTCGTAACTTGGAAAGGACAATGACATTTCTGAAATCTTCTTCAAAATTGAGGGATTGGAAAACTTTTCATTGACCATACTAAACGACAATTTCTTTCCTTTCCTCCCACCACATGAATCAATGACAATCTGAATATTTGATCTTAGAAAGATTTCCAAAGTGAAGAGTCGAGAAATTGCGCACTCCTATGGACGTCCTAGGAGTGAAAGTGTGAAGAAGATAAACTATCATGATCCAAGTTTGAATGATTTAACACAATGATAGCGTCGTGCCGCGACGTTAAATGAGGCGCTTCTTGTGAGGCAACCCAAGCCAAGGTACGCTGATGGAGTATATGGGTCTAGGCCCAGGACCCACATACTCAGAAGAACAGAAGGCACAGCCGTCACCTAGTAGGATCCCCGTCGGCCAGATGACCTCCATCGGTTAGGGAGACATCAACTCAGAATATGGTCTAAAAGCTAGGAGAACCGGGTGCACCCGTCGGCCGGGTCTCCGTGAGCCATGCCTCCGTCGGCCACGGAGAACTCACAGAACAGGATTTCATACTTAGTCATTTCTACATATCTTGTATTCGGCCCAGTAGCGGTCCAGTTGTAGATGGGCCTCCTAAGCCCAAGATTTGGGAGCCCAACCCACATTTTCCCTAAATACTCCCTTTGGGAGTAGTTGTAGGGGTTGACAAAATCATTAATTGAAGCATTTACTGCACTTCTCTCTTTAGCTCTCACTTCTCTCTAAACAATTACTCTATCATTTGGTGCTTTCATTGAGAGCTAGAACAATCAAGTTAGCATCCCTCGTCGCTACCAAGCACAACTAACTGATCAAGGGAAGAACTAAGTGTTGGAAGTATGCCCTAGGACAATCATACTTTATGATTTATCAATGAATATTTAATGCTCATTAATTAATAAAGTCACAAACTCATTTTATTTTAATTATTATTGTGAGTTTTCTTTATTAATATTTAGTCCCTGAATATTATGTTTAGTAGCTAATTAAGTACGTGACTTAATTTTGGAATGCTACACTTTAAAATAAGCATAATATTCTAATTGTCCGTGGTCTAATATTATTAATCTGGGACATTAATAATTAATAGACCATTATGTGGATTAACTGATGGCTATATTCCACTAGTCATGGGTATAGAGATATCAAGTTAATAACATAGATGCTTGTTAGTGAACAAGTTAATTGGACAGACCCAACTTGAGGACACTGCTAGGTTATATGTCATCAGTGTTGTCCTCAATAATGATGAGGTGTATATTCTTATACTTGAGATAATCATGGTTACTTGCATGCAAATTAATATGTATTAACACCATTAAATATTATTTTTAAATGGGTAATTATAAAGGTGGTGATTGTACATATTATGAACCATGTAGTGGTATGTGAATTATCAAGATAGTTTTTGTCACTCCCGTATAGCGAGAGAAAGATATCTATTAGGCCCCTTGACAAGTAAGATTAATTAGCATGGCCATGCTCAAATGAGGTGTCATTTGTTCAAAATTAATCTTACTTGGTAATCAAGAAATATTAATTGAGAATAACAAGGATGACATGACCTAACCTTGTCTCAATTAAGATATCGTTTGACAAAAGAGAATTATTAGCACAAATTAATCATTAAAAGGTTATGTCAGATTTAATTGACATTTATATATTTTGGATAGTCGTAATGCCTTGCTAGAGGTCGCTTATGATTTGTGAGGCTTGAATTAATTTTTTAGCCCACTACCAATAATATATAAACCTACAGGGTCACACACCTAAGTGATTTGGATCATTAATGTTCGTTAATAACATTAAAATAGCCTGATTAGCCCAATTCGAAATAGGGTTTCGAATGGTATTGGGCTAGGGCCTCTTGGAGGGTTTTATTAGCTATAAAACTCCTTCTTTGCTCCTCTTATAAATAGGGCTATATAGACCCACGAATTTTAAGAGTTAAAATTCACTTCTAAAACCTAGAGTAGAGAGGAAGAAAGAAGAGAACGCTAGCACGTTCCCTGTGGCCGATCCAATCACGTGCGTGTGGATACCGGTAGAGCTCGGGATCGTTTTCTCGGACTGTCTGACATCCTTGATTAAGATTGCTATGTAAGTCCCTCTTATATCTTGTAATTTCGTTTATAGTAAGAATCTCAGATCCGGTTGTTTACTTTTGGGCAGTATTTTTGTTTATTCCGCTGCGTTTTTCTGCCCGAAACCCAACAGTGGTATCAGAGCTTACGATTCTTTATTATATTCGGGTTACCTGATTTAATATATAATCAGTAATTTGATTATTTTGGGTTTTTTCGGAATTAATTTTTATTAATTTCGGAATTAATATTTTTATTAATTTCGGAATTTATGTGTATTTATATTCCGATTTTTTTTTGTAACGATATGATATTCGAATATTTCGAATTTGATCCAATATATATTCACAATTATATTTGGAATATTTTGTGATATTATTTATTATTTTTCGGATCAGATCTGAATGGAATTAGGAATTGGATAAAATCCTACAGCCTAATTATTTTGAAGAGATCTGAATGGACATGAAAGTTCAATGGTTTGAATTGGATCCAAATTGACACTCATAATTTATGTTAAGAATATTTTATGATATTATTTATTATTTTTCGGATCAGATCTGAATAGAATTAGGAATTGGATAAAATCCTACAGCCTAATTATTCGGAAGAGATCCGAATGGACATGAAAGTTCAATAGTTTGAATTGGATCCGAATTGACACTCATAATTTATGTTAAGAATATTTTATGATATTATTTATTATTTTTCGGATCAGATGTGAATGGAATTAGGAATTGGATAAAATCCTACAGCCTAATTATTCAGAAGAGATCTGAATGGACATGAAAGTTCAATAGTTTGAATTGGATCCGAATTGATACTCATAATTTATGTTAAGAATATTTTATGATATTATTTATTATTTTTCGGATCAGATCTGAATGGAATTAGGAATTGGATAAAATCCTACTACCTAATTATTCGGAAAAGATCTGAGTGGATATAAAAAAATCAGTTTTTTTTAATCAAATCTGGTTCAGAATATTATTTTAATTTTAGGAGATTTGGTTTCTAATTTTTCGGATGAGATTCGAATTATTTTGGCAACCGCCGGCTAATGAGCTGTTTTTGTGGATCGAACAATCTTGTTTTGGCCGTAACTTTTGACTCGTTAATCCGTTTCCGACCCATAAGTACTTTTCGGAAACGGGAAGACGATCTCTACACAAATCAAGGCAAAGCCGTGACAAATCTCCCATATTATAATTCGAATGATTTGATCAAGTGTTCTGCCAAATTCGAATTTAAGTTCATTATATTTTATTCGTATTTATATGTGTGTACTGATCTATATAACGGATATGATCTGTACATGTGTATATATAATACGGATTATTTTAGAATTCATTAATATGTATGTTTATTTTTCGGATGAGATCCAAATTAATTACATATTGCTTGCGGATTTTAAAATTTAATTTTCAATCCGTGCATGCGCAATTATTTTGTTTCGTCACAGGACAGATTGAATTGGTGGTATAGCATGATCCAAATGTATGTTTTATATTATGTTGTTTTACGGCCTGCGTGTCGTTATTCCGAATATCCCCTGTAATGTTTTCAACCCCGTAGATATTTAGTAGTCTACTGCACAGGTTGAAGATGCCAAGGAGATATGAAGTATTAGGGGTCATGCTATATCACTACACTAGTTTTAAATTATTTATTTAAATCTATGATTGCTGCATGTGTTTAATAATTAGTCCCTATTAATTATAAGTCTAAATTGCTTTCCCAATATGACCACCATTTATATTATGCTAGTCGTGTTATGTGTCTGCCAAAGCAGAGCATTTCACACTATCTTAGGAAGATGTTTTGAATGATCGTCATTCTCGGGTCTTAATATTGGTTTGGACTTACAAGGCCATCAAAATGGTTTTGGGCCTTCAAGCAAGGAATGTTTGAATAATCATATGATGGTGACCAAACAAACCAAGAGTCATATAGGATATGATTAACAAGAGTTGTTTACCTAAATAACTAATGTTTAAGTGATAAGCCAAACCTTACTTAAATTTTAGTGAAATATGGATCTTGGACCACTATATTTGGGACTTTCTATTTAATATAGTGGGAGTTATTTTGAGCATTATTTAAAATTCTTTGTGTTATTTGTTGTAGTTAATATGGCCACCAACACAACTTTTTCACTGCGATCAATCCTTGAGAAGGAAAAACTTAATGGAACAAATTACATGGACTGGGATAGGAATCTGAGAATTGTTCTCAGGCAAGAGCGTAAAGAATATGTCCTTGACCAACCAATTCCTGCTGAACCAGCGGCCAATGCTCCTAGAGCCACTAGAGATGCTTATGAAAGGCATGTCCGTGATGAAGTTGATGTCACTTGTCTGATGTTAACCATCATGGAAGCTAATCTTCAGAAACAGTTTCTGAATCGTCGTGCGCATGACATCTCTAATGAACTCAAGAACTTGTTTCAGAAACAAGCACGGATCGAAAGGTTCGAGACAACCAAGGCTTTGTTTCACACAAGGCTTACTGATGGGAGCCCAGTTGGACCTCACGTACTCAAGATGATTGGGTATAGGGACCACTTGGAAAGACTTGGATCTCCAATTAGTCAAGAGTTGGCTACTGATGTGATTCTCGCATCACTCACCCCGGCATATGACCAGTTCATCCTGAACTATAATATGCATGGTCTTGAGAAGACCTTAACCGAATTGCATGGAATGCTCAACTCCGCTGAGCAAAACATCAAGAAAAATCGGAGTGACGTTTTGATGATCAAAAAGGGAAAGGGATTCAAGAAGCCTAGAAAAGACAAGGTTGGTGGAAACAAGAAATCCAAAACTCTGGTTAAGAACTCGGGTAAAGGCAAATCTGTTGCCAGCTCTACTTCTAAAGAAGAGCAAAAATGTTTCCACTGCAACAAAACCGGTCATTGGAAGCGGAATTGCAAGGCGTATTTGGAAGAACAGAAAAGAAAGGGGCATGGTGATGCTTCCAATTCAGGTATCTATGTGATAGAAGTAAATGTTACTACTACTACTTCATGGGTATTAGATACCGGTTGTGGTTCTCACATTTGTTCAAATGTGAAGGGACTAACAAGGAGTAGAAGGATGGCTAAAGGTGAAGTTGACCTACAAGTAGGCAACGGTGCAAAAGTTGCAGCATTACCAATAGGAACATTTACTTTAAGTTTGCCCACGGGCTTAGTTTTAGAACTTGATAATTGTTATCATGTACCTGCCATTAGTAGGAATATAATTTCTGTTTCTTGTTTCGACAAGAAAGGATTTCATTTTATAATAAAGGACAACACTTGTTCTATTTATTTTAATGAGATCTTTTATGGTAGTGCTAGTCTTATAAATGGACTTTATGTTTTAGACCTTGAAATGCCCATCTATCACATAAATACAAAAGGTTTAAATCTAACGACTCAAACCCAACATACCTTTGGCATTGTAGACTAGACCATATAAATGAGAAGCGCATTAAAAGACTTCATTCTAGTGGATTTCTTGACTCTTTTGATTTTGAATCAATCGAGGAGTGTGAATCTTGTTTATTAGGTAAAATGGCCAAGTCACCATTTACTGGTAAAGGTGAAAGAGCTCACGGTTTATTGGACCTCATACACTTGGATGTATGTGGCCCAATGTCAACAATGGCCAGGGGAGGTTTTCAGTACTTCATAACATTCACTGATGACTTCAGTAGGTTTGGTTATGTGTACCTAATGAAGCATAAACATCAAGCTATTGAAAAGTTCAAAGAATTCCAGAATGAAGTTCAGAATGAACTTGGCAAAACAATAAAGGCCATTCGATCAGATCGAGGTGGTGAATATTTGAGTCAGGAATTTAGTGATCATCTAAGAGGTTGTGGAATTGTTTCACAACTCACTCCGCCAGGTACACCACAATGGAATGGTGTGTCTGAACGGAGAAATCGGACCTTGTTAGACATGGTTCGTTCCATGATGAGTCTCGCTGAACTACCAATCTCTTTCTGGGGTTATGCTCTTGAAACCGCTGCATTCATACTCAATAGGGCTCCAACAAAGGTTACAGAAAGGACACCATATGAGATATGGACATGAAATGTTCCTAGTCTAACCTTTGTGAAGATTTGGGGGTGTCAAGTTTATGTAAAACGTTTACTTTCAAATAAGCTTGAACCCAAATCAGATAAGTGTTTATTTGTGGGTTATCCTAAGGAAACAAAAGGATATTACTTTTACAACCCATCAGAGAACAAAGTGTTTGTTGCTCGTAATGGTATTTTCTTAGAAAGAGAATTTCTTTCTGAAAGAACCAGTGGGAGTAAAATACAGCTTGAAGAAATTCAAGAAGTTCTAGATAGTCAGACTATGCAAGCAGTCCCACAATCTCAGCCACAAGTTGTTGTGGATACACCTGAGGTAGCACTCGATCCAAGGAGGTCATCTAGGGTACGTAACGAGCCAGTTAGATACATGTTTATCTTAACTGAGCATCGTGACGTATTATTAATAGACGAAGATGAACCTTTGACCTACCAAGAAGCAATATCGAGCCCTCACTCCGATAAATGGCTAGAAGCCATGAAATCAGAAATGAGATCCATGGTCGACAATCAAGTCTGGGACTTAGTTGATCTACCTGATGGTTGTAGAACCATTGGGTGCAAATGGATCTACAAAAAGAAATTAGACAAAGATGACAATGTAGATGTCTATAAAGCACGTTTAGTGGCGAAAGGTTATAAACACATTCATGGTATAGACTATGATGAAACATTCTCGCCAGTTGCCATGCTTAAATCAATTCGGATTCTCTTAGCAATTGCCGCTCATTTTGATTATGAGATTTGGCAAATGGATGTCAAAACTGCTTTCCTAAATGGAAATCTAGATGAGGACGTGTATATGATACAACCTGAGGGTTTTGAACATCCAATCAATGCTGGGAAGGTATGCAAGCTCAAAAGATCAATATATGGTCTGGAGCAAGCATCTCGGAGTTGGAATCTTCGTTTTGATGCTGCAATCAAAGAGTTTGGTTTCAATCAAAACGAAGAGGAACCTTGTGTTTACAAGAAATTGAGTGGAAGTGCAATCACTTTCCTAGTCCTATATGTAGATGACATACTTCTCGTTGGGAATGATGTTCCGATGCTTTCGTCTGTAAAGGCTTGGCTTGGAAAGTGTTTCTCAATGAAAGACTTGGGTGATGCATCCTATGTGTTAGGGATCAAGATCTATAGAGATAGATCTAGAAAGCTAATAGGACTAAGTCAAAGTAACTACATTGACAAGGTCCTACATAGGTTCAATATGCAAGATTCCAAGAGAGGGTTCTTGCTTATGTCACATGGCACACATCTCAGCAAGACTCAGTGTCCACAAACACAAGATGAGCGAGATCGAATGAATAGAGTCCCTTATGCTTCTGCTATAGGTTCTATCATGTATGTTATGTTATGTACTCGCCCTGATGTAGCTTGCGCTCTAAGCATGACTAGTAGATACCAGTCAGATCCAGGTGATAGTCACTGGATAGCAGTCAAGAATATTCTAAAGTACTTGAGAAGAACTAAGGATGTATTCTTGGTCTATGGCGGTGAAGATCAGCTCATTGTAAATGGTTACACAGATGCTGGGTTCCAATCCGATAAGGATGATTTGAGATCGCAGTCAGGATTTGTGTTTTGCCTCAATGGCGGAGCAGTGAGCTGGAAGAGTTCTAAACAAGACACTGTGGCTGATTCTACAACAGAAGCTGAGTACATTGCTGCTTCAGAAGCAGCAAAAGAAGCAGTATGGATAAGGAAATTCATTATTGAGCTCGGTGTCGTTCCTAGTATTGTTGGACCAATGGACTTATATTGTGATAACAATGGAGCCATTGCACAAGCCAAGGAACCTAGATCACACCAGAAATCAAAGCATGTACTCACGCGATATCATCTCATTCGAAAGATAGTCAATAGAGGTGACATCAAGATATGCAAAGTACCAACACATGCAAATGTGGCTGACCCGCTCACCAAGCCACTACCACAAGAAAAGCATGAACGGCATACTAGTGCATTAGGCATTCGTTTTGTTCACGATTGGTCCTAGTGCAAGTGGGAGACTGTTGGAAGTATGCCCTAGGACAATCATACTGTAACACTTGAGATTTAATTTAAATGGATTAATAGTACTACTCATACCAACAGAGGTACATCTCCTTTTAAGGGAGCTCATCAGCTAAGAACTCCAAAGTTAAGCGTGCTTGCACGGGAGTAGTCTTGGGATGGGTGACCCCATGGGAAGTTTCTCAGGGCATGCACGAGTGAGGACAAAGTGCGCGGTAAAGGCTCGTGGTGGTTTGTGAGGACAGTACTAGAGGTCCGGAGAGAGGTCTGGAGTAACTACCTCGGGCTCTACGGGGCGGGGTGTTACAAATGGTATCAGAGCAACCCTGCGACAGTGTGCTGATTCGTTGGATATCGGGCAGGCACTTAGCGGGGCAAAAGATTCTGGGATTTGATTGAGATTGGTTTATGGGCGCAACGAGAACGTTGCGTTCCTAAGTGGGGGTGATTGTAACACTTGAGATTTAATTTAAATGGATTAATAGTACTACTCATACCAACAGAGGTGCATCTCCTTTTAAGGGAGCTCATCAGCTAAGAACTCCAAAGTTAAGCGTGCTTGCACGGGAGTAGTCTTGGGATGGGTGACCCCCTGGGAAGTTTCTCAGGGCATGCACTAGTGAGGACAAAGTGCGCGGTAAAGGCTCGTGGTGGTTTGTGAGGACAGTACTAGAGGTCCGGAGAGAGGTCTGGAGTAACTACCTCGGGCCCTACGGGGCGGGGTGTTACACATACTTTATGATTTATCAATGAATATTTAATGCTCATTAATTAATAAAGTCACAAACTCATTTTATGTTAATTATTATTGTGAGTTTTCTTTATTAATATTTAGTCCCTGAATATTATGTTTAGTAGCTAATTAAGTACATGACTTAATTTTGGAATGCTACACTTTAAAATAAGCATAATATTCTAATTGTCCATGGTCTAATATTATTAATCTGGGACATTAATAATTAATAGACCATTATGTGGATTAACTGATGGCTATATTCCAATAGTCATGGGTATAGAGATATCAAGTTAATAACATAGATGCTTGTTAGTGAACAAGTTCATTGGACAGACCCAACTTGAGGACACTGCTAGGTTACATGTCATCAGTGTTGTCCTCAATAATGATGAGGTGCTATATTCTTATACTTGAGATAATCATGGTTACTTGCATGCGAATTAATATGTATTAACACCATTAAATAATATTTTTAAATGGGTAATTATAAAGGTGGTGATTGTACATATTATGAACCATGTAGTGGTATGTGAATTATCAAGACACTTTTTGTCACTCCCGTATAGCGAGAGAAAGATATCTATTGGGCCCCTTGATAAGTAAGATTAATTAGCATGGCCATGCTCAAATGAGGTGTCATTTGTTCAAAATTAATCTTACTTGGTAATCAAGAAATATTAATTGAGAATAACAAGGATGACATGACCTAACCTTGTCTCAATTAAGATATCGTTTGACAAAAGAGAATTATTAGCACAAATTAATCATTAAAAGGTTATGTCAGATTTAATTGACATTTATATATTTTGGATAGTCATAATGCTTTGCTAGAGGCCGCTTATGATTTGTGAGGCTTGAATTAATTTTTTAGCCCACTGCCAATAATATATAAACCTATAGGGTCACACACCTAAGTGATTTGGATCATTAATGTTCGTCAATAACATTAAAATAGCCTGATTAGCCCAATTCGAAATAGGGTTTCGAATGGTATTGGGCTAGGGCCTCTTGGAGGATTTTATTAGCTATAAAACTCCTTCTTTCCTCCTCTTATAAATAGGGCTATATAGACCCACGAATTTTAAGAGTTAAAATTCACTTCTAAAACCAAGAGTAGAGAGGAAGAAAGAAGAGAACGCTAGCACGTTCCCTGCGGCCGATCCAATCACGTGCGTGTGGATACCGGTAGAGCTCGGGATCGTTTTCTCGGACTGTCTGACATCCTTGATTAAGATTGCTAGTAAGTCCCTCTTATATCTTGTAATTTCGTTTATAGTAAGAACCTCATATCCGGTTGTTTACTTTTGGCAGTATTTTTTGTTTATTCTGCTGCGTTTTTCTCCCCGAAACCCAACACTAAGTCCAACTGCAACCTCGTCGGCAAGACCATCCTTGAGACTCAGGAGAGCAGGGAACACGAGGAGGAAGCGACGGTCGACAAGGCCGCTGGGGGAGATGTCTTCTAGGAAGCCACCGACCTCAAAACTGACCTGCGCAACAAGCTCGACGGCAGCGCCCCAGACGCCCACATCGGCTTGGACAAGAAGCGCGCAGAAAAGGGCGACAATGCCTCGGGGCAACCGGCCTCTCCTGCCGTTGACCCTCAGGTCTTCCGGGATTGTGCAAACCTTGCCTGAAGGTCCACCGCATGCCAACACTTTCAGAAGGCCCCCGACAGACCAGCGGTCAACTACGCCCCCATCAGCACTGCCATACCCTTCTCCAGATGGGGCATCGACCTAGTAGGCCCTTTGCCGAGGGGTACCTCCAACAACAGGTACATCATTGTGGACATAGACTACTTCACCAAGTGGGTGGAAGTAGAGCCCCTCCCCAGCATCACCGAGGCCAGATGTCGTCTTTTTGTTCTCAAAAACATCCTCACAAGATTCGGCGTTCCCCAACAAATTATCACTGACAATGGAACTCAGTTTGAGGCAGCCCCCTTCTGCGCCCTCCTAGAGGCGTGGGGCATCAAACACACCTTCTCATCAGTTGTCTATCCCCAAGGCAACGGATAAGTGAAGAATGCCAACCAAACTCTGCTGGAAGGGCTAAATAGAAGCTGGAAGCCGAAGGGGGAGGTTGGGTAGAAGAACTCCACAATATCTTATGGTCCTACCGCCCCACCCCTAGGAGGGCAACTGGCGAAACACCCTTCTCCCTGTGTTATGGGTTTGAGGCTAAAGCCCCCACGGAGGTGACTCTATCAACCCGAAGGATAGACCAATATGACCCTGAGGTCAACGACATCCACATGGCCCTCGACCTTCATCTCATTTCGGAACGCCGAGAACAAGCCTTCCTGAGGGCTGAAAACTATAGGCACCAAGTCAAAGGCTACATCGACGCAAAGGTCCGCTCCCGAGAATTTCAAGTGGGGGACTATTTCCTCCGAAGGAGGGAGGCTAGCCAACCCACCGAAGGCGGAAAGATGGCACCCAAATTTGAAGGCCCATACATCATCGCAGTCATCATCAAACCAGGGATATACAAGCTAAAACGCTCTAATGGGACTGAGGTCCCTAGACATTGGAATATACACCACCTGGTCAAATTCTATCAATAACATATGAGCGGTCAAGCCCTCATAACTCATGAATGTATTACCCGAACGGCCCAAAGCCCCATACTTTCCAAAAATAAAAATATGTTGAAGACACCGAGTACCAAGTACAAAGCACGCATGAGCGGCCAAGCCCTCATTTGAGCCCTCGGCTAAAGACCTTATTTCATGATGATTTTAAAAGGCGACCCCTCGATACCAAATGTTAAAAATAACACCAAGTGTTAAAAATGAAGTTGTTCCCCGTGAGGACGCAACTATACCGAAGGCACCATCTATTGGTGTTGGTCCCGGTTATACTGGATACAGTCTAGAGGGGGGGTGAATAGACTGTATTGGTTTTTAGCTTTTTAAACTAAGTACCAGATTTACAGAATAGCATGTTCTGTTGACAGAACAGACTGGCAGCGGATGGGGTTCTGGTAGGGAGTTCTGTTGATTTAGCCTCAGAGAAGCAAAGGCAGTAGGCCTTCTGTTAACTCGTAGAACAAGTTCTGCTGAACACAGATACCAAGTCCAAGGAGTTAGACAGTTCTATCTAAGTGAAAGTATTAAAGCAGTAAGTAAACGACACCAGGGATTTTTATAGTGGTTCAAGGAACAACTTGTTCCTCTAGTCCACTGTTCCACTAAGCTGTAAAAACTTCCGTTTACAAAGCCTTAGTCCTAGCACTTAAGAAGCTCTCCACGTCTTCTTCAAGTCTAGATGTCTCCTGGGATGCACTGCCTGGCTTCCTTTAAGACTGGTCCTTTCACTGAGCTTCCTGGAAGTATCACCACTTCACTACTCCAGTTACTTGGACGTCCTTCTTGTAGCAAGAAGAGTTTCTGTTGAAACTGGGGTTCCTCCAACTAGCTTCGTTACAAAAGATTTGTATGTGATGAGCTTGAAGAGTTGAAGAACACTTGGAACTTTGCTTGAGTTGGAAAAAGTATTTTTCCAACTTCTGCCTTCTCTTGTAGAAGATAATGAGTTTGAATCTCAAGGAGGCTTTTTGCTTTTCAGAGTTTTGATATCTTGTATGAAGAGTTGTAGCAATGTATAGCAAAAGTTGCAAAGTTATCCGGTTGTTCTTCGTAGTGTATCTTTTATACTGAGGTTGTCTTCCCGTTGGAGGAGTAGGAGGACAACTGCATTTAATGCGCGAGCAGTTGACTTGACCAGTAGGACCCGGTAAAGTTGGCGGGTTATTATTTTGGGATAAAGTAATCCTGACATTGCGGCCAATCATCTGCAATTACTCCACGGAGCATGGGGAGCATTAAATGAGCATTTAATGCGAGCACTGTAGCTTTTCCGTTTCATACTCCTAGCCGTTGAGGGAATCTTTTAGTTGACTTCCCGGCTTTGTGGATTTCTTCCAAGTGTCAGACCTTCTGGTGTCTTTGGCAGAGAACTGATCAGAGAAGATCTTGAGCACTTCTGTTGAAAGTAGCTTACAGAGAACCAAGAGGGTTTCTGTCAAACTAAAGGGTAATGGAGACCCTGAGGTTTTCTGTTCCTTGACAGAGAACCAAAATCTTCTGTCAGGAGGTCTTCTGGTAGAGAGGCCTTCTGGTAGTCGATTATGCTAAGAACTTTACGAAGGAAAATTCTAATACATAATTTCTAAAAGGGGTACTCTAAAGTCCTAATTAATACAGCATCATCAAAATCTAAATACAATTATTCCTTACAATTTCCCGCTTTGTGATGATGTCAAAACCCTTTAACTATTTCCAGAGAAGTGCCTTCACCACAAAAATTTAAAGTTTAAAACTTTTCATTAAAATCTTGGTGGGCAACTTGGCATAGGAAAATAGTAAGAGTGCGGTACATTCAGATAGCAGTTCAAAAAGAAACAAGTATCAGAATAAAACAGTAAGCAACAAAGAGTAGAGAAGCAAAGAGACTTTAGAAGGAGCAGAGATAAGCTTTTATTAGATCAAGAGTTTTAAGAGAGGTTTAAAAGGAATTACAGATTTTCCCTTTCAGCTTCAGCTCTGGTTCTGCGATCTTGTTCTTTCAGATTCTTAAGTTCAGCATTCACTTCTTCTCTTATGCCAGCCAAATTTCCTGGTGCTTGGCAGGAGGCCCAAATGGGAGAGAGCTTGCAATTCAGATAATGAAGTACTCCCTCATGTACATCCTTGCCTGGGAGTACTCTCTTGTGAAACCAATATTCAGCCTCTTCCAATGAACCACCATGTCTGACCCTTATATGACCGTCTCTGTCAAGATAGAGATTCTGTCTTTGAGTAGGGGTCATCTTCTGTTGTATTTCTTCAAACTGTGCTCTGTCAATCTTTTGAGATCCTCCAAGTCTCCACTCAGTTAAGCTCAAGGGTTTCTTCTTCTTGGTAGAACCTCTGCGAGGAGAAGAAGGTCTTGGAGTGCCAGCTTCTCTCTTCTTCTGTTGGGAGGCCTGGAAGTAGGGGGTTGGATCAATATCAGATGAGGGTCCAGCAGTTGGCCTAGGAGGCAATTTCTTCTGTTGGGGGTCCTTTTCCTTTTCCCCCTTTTTGGCATCATCCAGGTCAGAGATCATCATAGCAATCTTCTGGAACTCTATTGCCTGGGAGATGGCAATCTGCTCAAGAGCTTCTGGTAAGGTTTGCGTGACAGAAGTCAGACCTTCTATCAAGTTCTGTTGTCGATCAAGAGCAGACTTGATGTCCTGAGAGCTAGCTTCAAGTAGTATCAACTTCTGATATCTTTCTTGATCCTTCTTGATCAGGTTGGCCACCTGATCTTTGTGATCATTGTTTAAGAGTTGTAGCTGCATAAACTTCTCAGCAGATTGGTCTTCATACCATTGTACAATGTCAAGGGATTCTGTTATATCCTTGAGTTGTTTATTCTGCTTGTTGAGAGTCTGAGATTGGGAGTAGAGAACAGAGTGGACACCATCAACTTCTCTGGCAACAGCATCAAGTTTTGCAGATGATGATTTCATGAAGGTGACCAGTGTCTGAGTCAGTGCTTCAACCTTCTCTGAGATATGCTGAAGTCCAGCCTCAAGATGATTATGAACAAAGGTGATATGTTCATGGTGCTTAGTGTTGATCTCAGCCAGTTGATCCATTCCATCAAGCACTTTACCACCAAAGTCCTCAGCTGCAGTGACAAACTGATTGAAGGAGATTTGGGGCTTAGCTTGTTTGGATTCTGTGTATCCAGGCATACCTAGACCTCTTGACTTAGGCATAGGAGGCCTTCTGGATTGTTCTTCATTCTGGGGAGGGTTCTTCCTCCTTTTGGAAGTAAGGTCAGCAGCTATGGAGGAAGTTAGGAACCCATCATTATCACTAGAAGATGAGTGAACCATGAAGATAGGTTTCTTGATGGGAGTAGAAGCCACAGAGTGTTGAGGGGAGATAGGAATGGCTGCATCTTGTGGTGCAGGTTTTGGAGAAGAGGGGGTTGGACTTCTGGATTTCTTGTTGGAGGGGTTTTCCTGTTGATGTGAAGATTGGCGTGAGGGAGCATTCTTTTGTTGTGGAGGAGATGGTGGAGGTGATGGTGATCTGGATCTGATTGAGGGTTGGGATTTGCAGGGAGAGGGGTTTTTGGTTTTGGGTGAAGAGGTTTTCTGTTGGGGTGGTGTTGTTGAAGAGATGATCTGTTGGTGTTGGTATTGAATAATTTGTCCTTGAGGGGATGGTGATCTGTTCTTTGGAGGAGAGAACGGTTTGCAGGGTGAAGGAGATGAAGATTTGGGAGTGGAGGGTTTCTGGTGTGTAAGGGTTTTCTGTGGGGGTGAGGGGGATTTATGTTGGGGTTGGGGAGAAGTGCTTTTAGGAGATGGAGGGGGAGAAGGAATGATATGGGAATTACCTCTAGTATAGTTTCTGTGAACATAGAATCTCTCCATTCTTTGACAAGCTTTTCCATGACCAGGGGTAGATCATTTGCAGTAGAGGGTTCACCTTCTCCATGTGCACTGTGGCGAAACTTGATCATTGACTCCTTCCTCTTCTTCTCAACTAACCAAGCATCAAAGTCATTCATCTCATGCTCTTGAAGAGCCTTCACATGGTCTTCTGGTGAGTTTCTGATCAGAGGTGCTTTTCCTTGAAGTTTCTCCTTCTTCTTCTGTAGGACAGAAAGAAGAAAATCCTTGTTCAGGCATGACTCCACATCTTCTGTGTCAGCCCATCTGAGTACTTCTTCTTCTTCAGAGATGAAGTGGGACATGTTCTTCAGTAGCTCAGTGAGAGGTCCCACTCTCCACTTTCTCCATGCCAGAACCCTGATGAATTCCCTATCAGGGATGGGGTAGTTGTTCAGTAGGGGTTCTGCAGGGCTTGAAATTATGCTATCTTCTTGGTGTTCTGGTGAAGAAACCACCAGAGGTTGATCATGTGCAGAGGCAAGAGGAGAAGAAAGTGGTTCCCCCTGAGTAGTGGCATTCTGCACCACTACTTCTTCTTCTGAGTCACTTGACTCAAAGATGATCCTCTTGCCGTGCCAAGCATTTCTGTTGGCTGGGGCAGAGGTGACAGAGTCCTCCAGCTTCTCCTGTGCTGCAGGTGTCAAAATCTTGGCCTTCTTTGAAATGGGGGAGGCAGAGGGGGTGCTTTCTGTAGAGATAGGTGAAGGTGCCTTTCTCTTTAGGACAGATTTCTTTGCCACCATCTTGTGGACTTCGACAGGTGTGGTCTTCTTCTTGGGAACCTTCTTGACCACCTTCTTCACCAAAGACATTTCTTCTTCAGAATCAGAAGGGGTAGGAGGTTTCTGTTGTTGCCTTTCTCTGTTGAACTCAAGGGTTCTGAGTCTTTTCTGCTCTGCCTGAGAGCAACCTTCCTGTCACTTGAAGTGTTGAGGAAGAGCAACTTGGTGTAGTCTGCCTCAATAGGGTTTCTCAGCCCTATCCTTGCCTTGAGCAAGGTTTCAGAGATTAGGAGACCATAACCCATGGGGGTTTTGAACAGACCGGTCTCCTTGTCTTTCTTCTTGATGAATTCAACAAGGGATTTGACAATTACCTGTCCCCAGTTGATGTTCATCCCATGATGAACTGCAAAGACAGCCTTTGCATTCAGTACATTCATGTCATCTGTGGAGGTGCTCTTGCTCCAGACACACATATGCAGGATGTTGACCAACTTCTCATAGTCGCTCAGAAGGAGGTTTTTCTTCATGTACAGCTTTGGAACTCTACCCACTTCAGGTCGGCAGTAGAGTTGGACAAAGTTGTCCACAGTGACGTTGATACTGTCCAGAGTTAAGAAACCTTCAGTTTCTTCTTTTTGAGGGTCCTCCACTAAGCCAAAGAGGGCGTTGAGGTCTGCAGGAGTGAGGGTAATGTCTTCACCATTGACATTTGACCGAATGGTCTCCCCTTCGTATGTAGCGTTGAGATAAAACTCTGCTACGTCTCTTGTACTGTAGGACTCAAAGTGATATCCTACCACTTTGTTCAGTTGGGAGTCCTCCATTCCCTTGATGATTTTCATCATCGTTTCGTGGTTTGAAGTGAGTTCAGGGAGTGCGGAGAGGTCGCAGTTCATCCCTGTGTAGATGTTTGAAACTAGAGTGTTGATTTCCTCCTTGGTGAGGTCGTTAATGTTGATGAAGGACATTTGAGCAGAGAAAAATTGCAGAAAGCTTGAGAGCTATGGAGGTTTGAAGGTTTGAAAGTAATGAGAGCAGTAGCGGTTTAGGTTTGCGAAAGGGGATTTTATGGGTTTGGGTTAGTGGACGCTTGGAATTAATTTATGGTTCCAAGATACCAATAAATGTAAAAAGGGGCGCAGTAAATAAACGGGGGCGCAGTAAATATTATACGGCTTGATACCGTTTTAAGGGTAAAAGGGTAAAAGACCTTTAATAATTTACTAGGTTACCCGATTTACAAAATTTTCTAAGTCCACAACCTTCTGATAGACATAAGAGGAGGTTTTACTGTAGAGGGGGGGGGGGGTTCTGTTGCTGAGGTGTTCTGCCAGGGTAGGGATCAGAAGAGGTTGACAGAAGGGGTTCTGCTGCAGGTATTCTGTCAACAGCAAATGAGCAACAGAGGGCCTTCCTTTTCAACTTTCCCTTGGAATCTCATCCATCATTCCCAATTCTTCTCTCAGTTTGTTGAACCTAGCCTCAGGAAGAGGCTTTGTCAGGATATCTGCAAGCTGGTCTTCTGTTGGCACATGTTCCATGCAGATGTGCTTCTTCTCAACATGATCTCTGATGAAGTGATGTCTGATCTCAATGTGCTTTGTCCTGGAATGAAGAACTGGGTTCTGAGTGATAGCAATGGCACTGGTGTTGTCACACAACAGCTTGATCTCCTTTGCTTGAATTCCATAGTCCTTCAGTTGTTGCTTCATCCAGAGTAGCTGAGCACAGCAACTCCCAGCTGCAATGTACTCAGCCTCAGCTGTACTTGTTGAGATGGAGTTCTGCTTCTTGCTAAACCAGGAAACAAGCCTTCCTCCTAGCAATTGGCAGTGACCAGAGGTGCTCTTTCTGTCTAGTCTGCAACCTGCAAAATCTGAGTCAGAATAACCAATTAGTTCAAAGTTACCTCCCTTTGGATACCATAGGCCTGCATTTGGATTTCCTTTGATGTATCTGATGATTCTCTTTGCAGCACTTAGATGGCTTTCCTTGGGCTTTGATTGGTATCTGGCACAGATTCCAACAGAGAATGAGATGTCTGGTCTGCTTGCAGTTAGATACAACAGAGATCCTATGATTCCTCTATATGATGTTGCATCTACATCCTTTCCTTCATCATCTGGACCAATTCCTTGTGAAGTGTTCATGGGAATCTTCACTGATGATTTGCCTTCCACTCCAAACTTCTTGATTAGATCTCTGGTGTACTTCCCTTGATTGATAAAGATCCCTTCTGGAACTTGTTTGACTTGAAGTCCTAGGAAGTAACTGAGTTCTCCCATCATACTCATTTCAAATTGACTCTGCATTACTTGAGAAAATTTCTTGCACAGTTCTGGATTAGTACTTCCAAATATAATATCATCAACATATATTTGTACTAACAGAATATGATTAGCAACAGAGATTTGAAATAGAGTTTTGTCAACCTTTCCTTTAGTAAACCCATGGTTCACCAGGAAAAGGGACAATGTGTCATACCAGGCTCTGGGAGCTTGCTTAAGACCATAGAGGGCCTTTTTAAGCTTGTAGACACACGAAGATTGAGTAGGAATGACAAAACCTGGTGGTTGTTCCACATAAACTTCCTCTTCAAGATCTCCATTCAGAAATGCACTCTTGACATCCATCTGGTAGACCTTGATGTTGTTGTAGGCAGCATAGGCTAGAAAGATCTTGATGGCTTCAAGTCTGGCAACTGGTGCAAAGGTCTCATCAAAATCTATTCCTTCTTCTTGACAGTATCCTTTAGCTACTAGCCTTGCTTTATTCCTTACAATGTTGCCATCTTCATCTGCTTTGTTCTTGAATACCCATTTGGTTCCAATGACATTCTGGTGCTTTGGCCTAGGAACAAGTTCCCATACTTTGTTCCTTTCAAACTGAGTGAGCTCTTCTTGCATAGCATTGATCCAATCTGAGTCTGCAAGAGCTTCTTCAACTGTCATAGGTTCCATCTGAGATATATAGCAGGCAAGCATTGCTTCTCTTCTAGATGTGGAACTGGTTTGAACTCCACTTCTGATTTGACCAATCACTTGGTTAGGAGGATGATCTCTTAACCATGTCAGGTCTGGTTCTGTCAGCTGATGTCTTGGTCTCTCTGGTTCCTCATCTTCAGAGTCTTCATCTTCATTCAACAGAAGGGGGTTTGGTGCAGGTGTAGGAAATGCAGGGTTGTCTGCCACCTCTTCTGTTGGTTCTGGTGTTCTGTCTTCTATGCTGACTTCCTTGAGAATCTCTGTTACCTCTTTAACAGGGGTGCTTTCATCAAACTTCACATGTATGGATTCTTCAACATGTAGAGTTCTTCTGTTGAGTACTCTATAGGCTTTACTGGTGTTTGAATATCCTATAAAGACTCCTTCATCAGCCTTTTCTTGAAATACTTTCAAATGCTCCTTTCCATTGTTAAGAATGTAGCACTTGCATCCAAATACATGAAAGTAGCTGATGTTTGGTTTTCTTCCCTTCCAGAGTTCATAAGGGGTCTTCTGGTGATTCTTGTTGATCATGCTTCTGTTCTGAGTATAACATGCAGTGTTGATTGCTTCAGCCCAATATCTCATAGGCAATCCAGATTCTGCAATCATTGTTCTTGCAGCTTCTTTTAAAGTTCTGTTCCTTCTTTCTGCTACGCCATTCTGTTGAGGGGTTCTGGCGGCAGAAAGTTGATGAAAAGTTCCATTCTGATCACAGAAGTCCTTTATGACTTGGTTGACAAATTCAGTTCCTCTGTCTGATCTGATTGTCTTCACTTTCAAATTCTTCTCAGTCTGAAGTTGCTTTAACAGAGATGGCAACTTCTGAAGAGTTTCATTTTTCTTTGATAGAAAACAGTCCATGTATATCTGGAGTAGTCATCAACCATTACTAGGGTATATTTCTTGCCACCAACGCTTGGAGTCTCAACAGGTCCAAATAAATCCATGTGAATCAGATTTAGAGGGCTTATAGAAAGATCTCCAGCAATGGGTTTGAAGGAATTCTTCACTTGTTTGCCTTTCTGACATGCACTGCAGAGGGTCTCCTTCTTGTACACAATGTCTGGTAGCCCTTCTACAATGTGTTCTCTGGCCAGTTTGTTGATTGTTTTGAAATTCAAAAGGTTGAGCTTTTTGTGCCAGTCCCAGCTCAGTTTTGAATCTCCTTTGGCTATCAGGCAAACTCCATCTTTTGCAGTGTTCCAATCAACTACATAGATGTTCTTCTTCCTTGATGCTGTAAGAACCACTTCCTTTGTTGTCTCATGCTTCACATAGCAGAAGTCCTTTGTGAATTCAACAGTGTAGCCTTTGTCACAGAATTGGCTAGCACTTAGCAAGTTGAACTTCAGTCCTTTGACATATGAGACATCATCAATGATTATCTGGTTCCTGATCAGCTTTCCTCTGCCTTTTGTTTGACCTTCTTTGTCATTACCTCCAAAGGTAACTCTAGGTCCTTTGCATTTCTGGAACTCAGTTAGGCAACTTCTGTCACCTGTCATGTGCCTGGAGCATCCACTATCAATAAACCACTCTTGTTCAGAGATGGCTCCAGCACACAGTTCCTGCAAGATCAAAAGAAAGATTTAGGTACCCAAGCAATGCTGGGTCCTGGGGGGTCATGGAGTCTGGGTAGTTGGTACCATTTTGGTCTCATCAAGTGAAACCTTGGTGGGTGGTACCCATTGTCCACCTGGTAGTTGTAGTAAACTGAAGTGTGATTCACTTTGGGCAGATGCTTGTGAGGGTCATGCTTCCTGTTTACATACTTTTGCATAGCCTTTTTTGTTGGAAAGAAGTCCCATATACTATCAAGAGCAGAGGGACGGTTAACCTTGGGCTTCTGAAGTTGACCAGCCAACCTCTTCTGCCTGAAGTTAATTCTCTCTTGATACTTGCCCTTCTGGTGATCATTTCTGGCACGATTGACATGAGGTTGTCTGTCAATGAATGGTCTTTTATTTTTGTTATCTTGAAAACCTTTTCTGTTGTTAGGTTTTCTGCCAGGTTCATTATTTTTCAAAAAGGGTTTCTGTTGAACCTTTATTTTTCCCTTTTCTGGTCTGACTTCCTCATGAACAACCTTGGTGCCAGATACACCAGCTTGACAGATGGGGCTAGAAATCAGTGGCACTATGACCTTATCTGCCTTAGCAACTCTGGTGCTAGGCATTACAGAAGGCTCACCTGATTCTGTTGAGCCATAACCAAGACCAAAACCAGTGCCAATCTGTTGATCAAGCACAATCTTTTCCATGGAAGACTGGGCCTTCTGGTAAGCTTTGTACTTAATCTCGAGAGGCTCTATTTCTCTTATTCTCTTGAGAAGAGAAACATTTTCAGTCTCCAGATGATCTCTTTCCTCAATTAGAAGATTGATTTTGATCTCAACCTCCTTCTTTAAGTCAAGAATTTCAGCTTTCAACTTACTGTTTTCTTCTGTTACAGAAGAATAAGTGGCTTGTATGGCCTTAAACTCTTCCCAAAATTCTGACATTGAATCAAAATCAAAAGCTAAGCCTACCGAAGAAAAACTAGATTCAGAAGTAGAGGTTACCTCATCATCAGAATGAGCCATCAGGCAAAGGTCTTCTGTCTCAGTATCAAGGCAACAGAAGGCCTCATCAGAATCTGAGTCAGAACTGGATTCTGTTTCTGACAGAGGGTCTTTCTCTAGTTGTTCTGTCACAAGTGCCTTTCTCCTTCTGGAGTTGTCCTCGTACTTCTTCTTTTCTCCATCCTGTCCTTGCTTCTTGGACACTCTAGGATGGGGACAATCAGCCTTGAAGTGACCAGGTTGTCTGCAATTGTAACAGAGAAGCTCTCCACTGCTTTCTGTTGTTTTGACCTTCTGGTATGGCTTTCTGTTGAAAGATGGACTCCTTCCATCTTTGGGATTCTTCATAAACTTTTTGAATCTCCTGGCAAAGGCAGCCATATATTCATCAGATAAAAGTACTGAAGGGTCAAAATCATTTACCTTAGATGTGCTGGCAGTGAGGGCTGTAGTGGTCCTCTCTTATGGTACATCTTCCTTCTCTTCAATCATTTCAAACTCATGAGCTTTGAGATCTGAAATGAGCTTATCAGTGGGATAAGTCTTTACATCTTTGCTGGCTTGGACAGCAACCACCTTCATCTTCCATGCTGAGGGCAGTCCCCTCAACACCTTCAGGTTGATCTCCTTGGTGGTGAGTTCCTTACCAAGCTCAGAGATCTCTCCAGTGAGAGTGAGGAGCCTGTCATACATCTTGGAGATGCTTTCACCAGGGAAAAGTTTGAAGTCATCAAACTTCTTGTTGGCTATGGTTAGTTTGTTGTCCTTCTCTTGCTCATCACCAGCTCCAATGAGCTCAAGAGTATCCCAGATTTCCTTAGCAGTCTTGCACTTCTTGATTCTGTTGAAGTACCTATCATCAATGGACTTGTAGAGGATGTCCTTAGCAATATTGTCTAGGTTGTACTTTCTCCTCTCTTCAGTGGTCCATTCTGACTTGGCTTTACTGATCATATGGGGGTCTGGTGTTATCAATGGCATGCTCAGGATTGACCTTCTGGAAGCTTGTGAAAGGGCCAATATCTAGAACTTCCCACATCTCATCATGTAGAGCACAGAGATGTGCTTTCATCCGGATCCTCCAGTCATCAAACATAAGATCTGAAAACATAAGATTCTTGGACAAGGAGTGATCCATTATATCAGATAGAAATGAGGTAAAACAGAAAAACAAGTGGACCTTTGTTCAACAAATAACCTAAGAGATTATTAGAACAAGGAGCCTCTGATACCACTTGTTGGTCCCGGTTATACTGGATACAGTCTAGAGGGGGGGTGAATAGACTGTATTGGTTTTTAGCTTTTTAAACTAAGTACCAAATTTACAGAATAGCCTGTTCTGTTGACAGAACAGACTGGCAGCGGATGGGGTTCTGGTAGGAAGTTCTGTTGATTTAGCCTCAGAGAAGCAAAGGCAGTAGGCCTTCTGTTAACTCGTAGAACAAGTTCTACTGAACACAGATACCAAGTCCAAGGAGTTAGACAGTTCTATCTAAGTGCAAGTATTAAAGCAGTAAGTAAACGACACCAGGGATTTTTATAGTGGTTCAAGGAACAACTTGTTCCTCTAGTCCACTGTTCCACTAAGCTGTAAAAACTTCCGTTTACAAAGCCTTAGTCCTAGCACTTAAGAAGCTCTCCACGTCTTCTTCAAGTCTAGATGTCTCCTGGGATGCACTGCCTGGCTTCCTTTAAGACTGGTCCTTTCACTGAGCTTCCTGGAAGTATCACCACTTCACTACTCCAGTTACTTGGACGTCCTTCTTGTAGCAAGAAGAGTTTCTGTTGAAACTGGGGTTCCTCCAACTAGCTTCGTTACAAAAGATTTGTATGTGATGAGCTTGAAGAGTTGAAGAACACTTGGAACTTTGCTTGAGTTGGAAAAAGTATTTTTCCAACTTCTGCCTTCTCTTGTAGAAGATAATGAGTTTGAATCTCAAGGAGGCTTTTTGCTTTTCAGAGTTTTGATATCTTGTGTGAAGAGTTGTAGCAATGTATAGCAAAAGTTGCAAAGTTATCCGGTTGTTCTTCGTAGTGTATCTTTTATACTGAGGTTGTCTTCCCGTTGGAGGAGTAGGAAGACAACTGCATTTAATGCGCGAGCAGTTGACTTGACCAGTAGGACCCGGTAAAGTTGACGGGTTACTATTTTGGGATAAAGTAATCCTGACATTGTGGCCAATCATCTGCAATTACTCCACGGAGCATGGGGAGCATTAAATGAGCATTTAATGCGAGCATTGTAGCTTTTCCGTTTCATACTCCTAGCCGTTGAGGGAATCTTTTAGTTGACTTCCCGGCTTTGTGGATTTCTTCCAAGTGTCAGACCTTCTGGTGTCTTTGGCAGAGAACTGATCAGAGAAGATCTTGAGCACTTCTGTTGAAAGTAGCTTACAGAGAACCAAGAGGGTTTCTGTCAAACTAAAGGGTAATAGAGACCCTGAGGTTTTCTGTTCCTTGACAGAGAACCAAAATCTTCTGTCAGGAGGTCTTCTGGTAGAGAGGCCTTCTGGTAGTCGATTATGCTAAGAACTTTACAAAGGAAAATTCTAATACATAATTTCTAAAAGGGGTACTCTAAAGTCCTAATTAATACAGCATCATCAAAATCTAAATACAATTATTCCTTACAATTGGCCCCAGGGGCAATTTTGCAGCTAATGTGCAAATAAAACCCTTCCTCGAAACACTTTCCGCGCCATTATTCCAAGGGAATGGCAGGCAACGAACCATGTCTCGGGCCCAGGATTCGACTTTCAAAATGAAATGCTTCCCGCGCCATTACTTCAAGGGAATGGGAGGCAACAGACCATGTCTCAGGTTAAGGGAACGACTTTCAAAATTGAGTCGCTTTCCGTGCCATCCCCCAAGGGGAGGCAGGCAACAAACTATGTCTCGGGCCGAGGAAACGACCCTCGATCCCCTCAGAAACCGGAAGGTTAATCCCGAGGGGGAGCAAACAACTTATACCGTTGCCTCCCGCATAGGCCAAGCCTTACCAAGAAACCAAGTTTCTTGAAGCCTTCCCTTCATAATTCCAAAAAAAAAGAGAGAGAGAGATTAGGGTGAAGGGGAGTAGACTCAACGAGCAATCAATGAGTACCAATTTTACAATGGAACAGCCTTCGGCAGCCAACAAGAAGATTGCCTTCAAATCCAACCACTATTCAACAAGTATTGCCAAAATTGGCTAACTCCACACTCTGGTGGCCTCCGGCATCATTCAACACCGAAGGCGCTAATCCTACAAATGGTTTGAATTCGGTTAAAGCCCAATATACTACAGGGTCCCGGCATTTCTAAGGTCAACTCCGAAGGCCTCTACTGAGCAGCACCCTCCATCTTAGCATGGCCCGAAGGCATCTGCCCTTATGTATCAGGATGAAAATCATCCAAGCCCACCTTTTGAATTCCTAAGTCCACACTTTGGAATCCATCAAAGCCAAAGGCTCATATGCTCAACAAGGAACGACGATGCCTACTATATATTACCGAAGGCGTATGCTCACAAACATGAGCTCAAATTTCCCATGTCCACACTCCTAGAGCCTCTGGCACCACAATCGACACCAGAGGCTCATATTCTACGAGTAAGACGGGGGTTCACTAACTCTACGTTTCTACAGAGGGCTGCTAGTTGCAAACTCAATGGAAATTTTTCTAAGTCCATGAATTAGGTGCCCCCGGCGCCATCATACCTTGCTAAGGGAAACTCTGCCCAAGACTAATACCAATCGAGGGAACCACCTACTAAGGGAAGATGTCAAACGAGGGCATGTTCATGACATTACCCAAAAAATGGCTAAGTCCTTAAATGCCAACCCCCCAGGGATAGATGACGAGGGCTAGTTATTTCATACAACTAGGAGGAGATTTCAACCGAGGGCCTAGTGGTAAACATCACTTAGAAATTTTTTCTAAGTCCTAAATGTTTGGCCCTCGGTCCACTCGTGATGCAAACATACATTCATGAAACCATAAGCATACAGGAAGGTGAAAAACGAACAAGGAACGAAGGCTGCCATATCAGAAAGCCCATAGGCGCATCATTCATTCAAGAAAAAAAGATAAATAAAACATTCAAGTATAAAAGATGTTTGGTTTACAAGCACGGCCGAAGCCGGAGGCCTACAAGCTATTACAAAAATTGTACTTAGGAAAATTCCTAAGTTTGAACATCTCCAAGAACATCCTCCTTCGGCTTGGAGGCGGCGTCATCTCCAGCCTCCCCTTCCTCATCATCATCATCCTCGACCTCTTTCATCAATTCGGAATCTTGCAAATCTGGCCTCTCCACGCCCGGAGGGAGGGGAACTCAAGTATCTGGCTGAAGGGGAGGGGAGACCATAGGTGGCAGGATTGAAATCCTTGGGGTCCATCCCGAAGTGTCTGGCGAGCCTTCGGTAGATCATGGCTTGTGTGAAGAATTCACCCTCATCATAATAATATTTGCCCCGCAGGGCGAACCACATAGCACCAGGGACTTTTACCCAGGCATCTACCAAAGACTCCACCACCGAAACCACCCACTATTGCCACTCTTCGGCCTTCCAGCCCCCGGCAACAAAAGCAGCCACCGCATCCTTCTCTGCTTGAAGCATCGCCTCCTTCTTGGCCTCCTCAGCTTTCTCAGCGGCGGATAAGGCGCCGACGGCCCGTTCAGCTTCGGTCTTACCTTCAGCCTTGCCCTCGGCTCTGGCCACCACCTTGTTATTCTCAAGGATTTTATTAAAAGCCTCCTTCTCCAACCGGAAGGCCTCCTGAGCCCCCTGAAGTTGCCTCGGGGCAACGATCAGGGCTTCATCAGCCTGCACCTTCTGAAGTTGTGATTGCGCCATCCTCTAGATGAGCTCACCAAGCCCAAGGCATGCCTGCAAAGGGAGCCAACAAACATAAAGAGTGAAGCTACTACGCATAATATGTTAAATCTAATGGCCTAAAGGGAAGATGGAAGGGAGAATCTTACAGTATTTGAAGCTTGGAGGACCTTCGCACCGAGGGCATCATCCGTCTGCCGGGAGAGCACCGACTTGTCTGTCGAAGGGGTGGCACCCCTCAGGAACTCCCTCGGGTTAAGGGTGCCATGCATAATGGCAGTCCCCTTACTAATGGAGATTTGCACATTTTCCCGAGTCCATGGCATCTCAGTAGCCTGACCCGGGGGCTCGGAGGAAGAATGTTCCTCGAGGATGACGATGGGGGCACCCTCCTTCTCGGAGGCCCCCTACTTCTGCTTCTTCTCGGCGGGCACAATGCCTTTGCCTGCCGCCTTCCGCTTGGCAGCAGCAGCCAGGGAACCTCCGGCCTCAGCACCGGCACCAGCACCGGCGACAATTTCCTTCGAGGGCTCTGTGACCTCGGGAACCCTCTTCGGGAAAAACTCGTCCACAGGCTTCTGTTTACCGGGAGCCTCTTTCTTCTTGCCCTCTTTGGCCAATTGCTTTTTAAGCTTGGCAAGGTTCCTGTTGTCCATATCCGGTCCTGAAATGGGAAACATGCAAGTGTTAAGATGCTACAACTAAACAATTGAAAAAAAAAACCTAAGTGTGAAAAAGAAGAGCCCTCGGCAACAACCTCCAGCGCTTTGGTAGACCCGATCGATCAGGGGATATATCTCATCTTTTCCCCCATTAACCGGTACCGGTGGAAGTCCAGATCATATAACTTTTCCGAGAGGGTGGCATCCCTAATCAGCACATGCTTGTCGGACCCCTACGGCTTCTTATACAGTTTTCTTCCATTCTTTTCGAGGGTGACACTCCCCACCTTCGGGTGCCTCCGAAAGCTGTCACGAAGTGGGGCATGGAAGGGGTTCTCCGCCAAACGGATGTAACAGAATTTATCCTTCCATCCCTTATGGGACAAAGGCACATCGTCGAAGAGCCTGAAATCGGGGACTTGCTGCAGGTTTGCGAAGCCTCCGGTGTTTGAATGCCCGCCCCGACAGAGGTTGAACGATAGAAAGAATTGGTCCAAAGTAGGTGGGACTCCCGGCTCCGGCACAAGGAAAGGAAGCCTGCAATATAGGAGTGGCTGTTGGGCGTCAACTGGCAGGGAGCCAGCTTCACAAACCTCAAGTACTCTAAGAAAAATGGATGGAGGGGAAATCGGAGCCCCAATTCTACTGAGAGGACGTGAACAGCAAAACAGCCCTCAGGTGCGCGCAACAGTACATCGTCCGTCCCCGGTTTCACTACCCGCGCCGAAGGACCGGCAAAGAATTGTGTGGCTTGGTACTCAGCAGCCATCGCCCTCGTCCTCACGTCCAATGCAGCGGTGTTCAAATAGGAGTACCCCTCGGGAATACCCACCGGCTGCCCAGCGTCCGCAGCGGCTTATTTCTTCTTGGGGGCAACCCTCACCTTCTTCTTCTTGCCCGGAGCCACATTGAGAGGTTCCGGATCAAAGGGCCTGGAGCTTTCGGCCTCGTCATCGTTGCGAGCGGGTAGAACAGCGATAGTAACTTGCTGCCTCTCTTTTTCTTCTTCCTCCTCCGCAACTTGAACGGCGAGGGTTAATTCCTCATCCTCTACTACCTGCTCAAAATCCTCAGCTTCCAGCTCGGTTCGGAGGTTTTTTGAACCTGTTCGACCACCGCAGCGTCGTCACCGGTCGAAGGCTGCTCATTCGAGGACTCCACGTCTGAATAGCTCTCAGATTGCACCGAGGGCTCCTTGAAATGTTCTGAGAATCATCATCCGACGACATCCTTCGGTATCGATAATAGAAAAAATCGAAGGAAGAAAAGTCTTAAAGGCTCTAACAATAGATCTAAGGCTCGGGAAGCAAAATATGCGAGAATGTACCAAGAACGGAGAAGAACTGACCTCAGGGGCTGAGGTTTGGTCGAAAGGAGGTTTCTCTCTCTAGAAAATTTTCGATAGAGCTTCGCTACAACAAGAACGCGTAAAGGAGAATGAGATCAGGCCTTGGGTATTTATAGCCGCCCCATTTCGGGCCTGGGCCGAGAACTGGGCCCCCAGTTCCAAAAACCATCATTACAAACCGCCGCCTTAGCCAACTGGTGACACCCGCCCGGAAATAGCCAACGGGTCATTCCAAAAACATGGACGCCATCTCCAAGGGTCATATCCCAACAGCTATTTTTTGGGGACACAGAGGTGCCCTCAGTTGCCACCCTTCGTGAAACTACAGGGCCAACCCTCGGGAACTCTTAGACCTCAATATATTGAGAACAAGATAACCCCTCCCCCCTCGGCGACATAGGAACAATCACTTGCATTTGTCTGCAACGACCACGCCCTCAGCCCTCAATGACTGGGGGACTCCCCTCGGCATCCTCGGAATATCCACAAGGGGCCTTCGGCCAATCGGCGAGAAAGCCCTCAGATCATGGACAGCTTTCGGTCTCAACATTATACTCAGACCAAGGGTCCATCTTTTTTATTCATCATTGGGGGAACCCGATGCACTTTTTTCCCTCATTAGGATTTTTCCCACATGGTTTTTTCTAATGAGGGTTTTAACGAGACGTCCCCCAAAATGAAACGAAAAGCGTCAGCCCTCGGCCCTATGCTGAGAACATGCGTTGCTCTACTCCTTTTTTACCACATTACATGTGCCTCAAGGAGTGGGGGACCGGAGAACCCCTTCAGGAAAATCACAAAAAGTTAAAAGCTTATCAACATGATCCTTCAGACCCAAGCCATGGAGGACTAAGGGACTGGCCCCGACAAATCACGCAGACACAAATCTCTCACAACTTTACAAATTACAACGAAACAAACACGAGAGGACAAACACAATTACTCCTTTTCCCCCAAATACTTTTCGGCAAAAGGAGTGAGGGACTCCTGATGGAGTATATGGCCCAGGGACCCCCGGCCCACATACTTACTACTCTGACACAAGCCCAACAGGCCCAAGAAACACAAGAGGCCCAAAGGACAGGCCACGGTGCACATACAGGTGCTTTCGGCCCCATGGCCGAGGGCTTCTAAATCTCACAGGACACCTGATTTTAGGCATACAAACCTACTGGGAGAAAACAACGAAAATCAGGAGCCTTCGGCTCATGCACGCTTCCGGTACTTGAGTAGTCTACGGATACACAGGGCCCCCTGTAACACCATCCCCAAGTATATTTACTTTTAGTAAATCATGTAATAAACCTTGAATAATGATTCGTGAATTTACGAGGTTGTAAATTTTTGTTATTACATTTGCGTGAATAGTGAATTGCACGTGGGGCCCACATCGGGAGCAGGGACCACCCGATAAACCCGGGACCACGTATTATATTCATCTTGGTCTAGATAATATTTATATGGTGGTGGATATTTTAATTGGGCCATAGAAAGGGCATAGGGTTGACCCGTTGGTCAAACGAGGCCCAATTACCGGTATTAGTAAATTATCGAATAACAGTCCGAAACGAATTTCGGAGACTTCTAAATTAAAGTTGGGGTATGTAGATTCATTCTAAAGACCCATAATGATGGAGGACACTTAATATATTTTATTTGACTCGATAAAATAAAATATAGTTAAAACAGTCCAAGAAATACAACTTTCGGGGTCGATTGTACATTTCGGGACACAAAGGGATGACCTCCCACGTGAGTGGGGGCCACCCCACGTTTTTGGGTGTTTCTATTGTCAAATTATGGCTGTGAATAATGAGAAGGGGGCTGAGGGTGATGTATTGGGTGAGAAAGGACCAAAGGTGGACTTCCACCTCACTCATTTGTCTAAATGAGACAAAAATTACCTCTCTCCCCTCACCACCTCCATTCATCCGCCCAAGCTGACCAATATAGCAAGAGGAAGCTCTGTAACTCATCCTTTTCACACCCAAATTCGAGCTCTAGCCATAGTGGTCCAAAGAGGAGGATTTAAGAAGGAAACAATTAGCAAAAGTGTGAAGCATTAAGGTAATGACCTCATAATAACTTTTCCTCTACTTTTCATTTATCATATGGCTTATATAGCATATGAAGGGCCCCTAGTATTATTCTACATTTTTAGAAGTGTAGAATGAGGGGTTGGAAGGTGGTTCTAAGTCCAAGAACGGACTTAGAAGCCAAAACGACCGGTTCGCCGGAAAATAACCTTTTAGGGGTTATTTGTGTGATATGGGTTTTGTAATGATAAAACCATGTTAGGATCTTGACTAAAGTGCTTCTAGATTTCGCCGGAGTTCCGTCGGAGTTTCGTCGGAGTTTCGTCGGAGTTTCGCCGGAGTTCGTCGGAGTCTCGTCGGAGTTCAATTAAGAAGAGTGGAATCCTCCTAAAGCTCATTTGAGGTGAGTGGATGGCTTAACGTCTTGTAACTTTTGGGTTAAGCATGAGATTACCTAAGTATATGTTATGTGTGTTCATAATAATGTTTAAATGAATTAAACATGTGATTAGCCAATTAAAGTGATTAGGCTTGTATGAAGTGAATTATTGAAATATGCATGATTTGTGAAGTGAAAATGCTCATAAAAACATGTGTGATATGTTTAGAGATGAAATGTGCATAAAATAGTTATTTAAAACTTAGTACATATTGTAACTAAGTTTGACACACATTGGATTTGGAATGGCGGGTCAACCAAGAGTTGACCGGCGCCGGTTTGGCCTTACTTTACCTATATGCTAATTTTAATGCATGAGTTGCATGGATGATTTTGTTTAGGCCTTAAGACTTGGTCTAGTCTTGTTTATTGATTATGATATAGACCTTATCTAGTATGATATGTGGTAGATCATAGGTCGGGTGGAGTACCAAGGGATCGGGCGGTATCCTCAAAACTCGGTGATGTAGGGTGGAGTACCTAAGGATCGGGGGGTATCCTCAAAACTCAGTTATATAGGGTGGAGTACTCAAGGATCGAGCGGTATCCTCAAAACTCGGTTATATAGGGTGGAGTACCCAAGGATCGGGCGTGTATCCTCAAAACTCATAGATTAGTATTTAGTAATTCAGGACCGGGTGGTGTCCTTATGATTATTTGATTTGGACAGGAGGAGTCCTATACACTCATAGGTCTATGGGGGTGGGGTTTTAAGTCAAGGACATTGACTACTATTATTTTTCCCAATTAAACAATGACCTACGGGTCGGGTATTTCCAAGTGTATATAAGTACTGATATGTATTTTGTAACTTGGGGTAAAGAAGTATAAGTATATGTATCACCCTATGTTTGGGTCTTATACTTGAAATGTTAGTTACTCTACATTTAGCTTGCTACTCGCTCGGTACTTGTACTGACCCCTTCGGGGGGCCCCACCATTTCAGGTTGAAGCTAGAGCCTGTTGTCTATACCTTTGCACGGGTGGAAAGAATCTAGAGGAAGATGTGGTTCGTGCTTCCTTTATTATTTTAAATCATAAACTATGCTCATGGATACTTTTGTAATACTACATTGTTTTGGCCTGCGAGCCTACGTTTTGCCATATGTGGCTTATGATTGACCGTTGAATATTTTCCGCTATTCATTCAATCTATGATGTGATGTTGTTATGTATGTTTACTACTGAGTATGGTGTGAACGATGTCCATTAACGTCTTGTGTGATTATGTGAGGTTGATATGCGAGTGACGTCACTTAATCACACGGCGGTTGTACACGCGCTTATATGCGGTCTGGGGCGTGACAATTAAGTGGTATCAGATCCATCTCAGTTCTAAACTATGTAATGAACCTCTCACATGAAATGTTGCAAGAAGAAATTTTTCCTGAAAACCATGAGCATTGTATTTTGACATTCATAGAACTATTGTTACCTAGGGTGCAAGATCTCTAGTTGTTAAGATGGTACCCTTAACAATTGGTATGGCAGTGACTTGGGCCGATATGTGTCTATAACGTGTTCCGTCAATTGACATTGATTGGAGTCTAACGACTCGTTCAAATATCTTTTTAGAAATGGAGGGTAGACGTACGCCGATGAGGAACAACCCTAGGGGACTAGCTGCTGGAGCCTCCGTGGGGGCTAGCCGAGTCACATCCCTTGGCTCTAGGGGGGAGAAGAGGAGGTCGTGTAGGCCGTGGGGGCCACCGCTCCCAAACAGTGAGCGATGGCCACGTGAGCTCGGTGTATGAGACTAACACCCAGAACTATGATTCAACTTGCGTTCCAGAAACGGAGCATGAGGAAACACCATATGATGGGGGCGATTTCCACACGGATGACGATGATGACAATAGTGAAAGTGATGCCCGTTTTGCTCAGATGGGTGAGCTATTTGAATGGTATCAAAAGGAAAAGATGAGGAGAGATCTTAGATGCCAATCTAGGTGTGCCTCTCAAGGCGGATCGGGCCAAGGGAGCCGGGGGGCTTCAAGGGCTGTTTCAGGGGCATCTCGGGGTAGACGTGAGGAAGATTTCTGTGTGAGGATATCCAAATACCTCAAGGAGGCTAGAGCCTTGGGGTGCAGGTCCTTCGACGGCACCGGCGATATTACCGTTGCCGCCGATTGGATAAAGAAGGTGAAAGATGCAGCTAGAGACATGCAAATAACACCTGACGTGAAGTTGACCGTTGCTTCACATTTGCTTGAAGGGATAGCTTCTACATGGTGGGAGAGTGTGGAAGGAAAGTACCGTGGGAACATCTCATGGGCAAGCTTTGAGCATGAGTTCTACGCCCAATACTACTCGGACTATGAGGTGAATGTGAAATGTAGAGAGTACACAAACCTCAAACAGAAGGAGGGTGTGTCCGTTAAGCAATTGGAGAAAGAGTTTAGAACCTTGGCTAGGTTCTTACCAGAGTATGTGGCCGATGAGGACCGCATGACCGAACACTTTTGGGATGCCTTATTGTTAGACATCCGTGATCGGGCCACATACTCACGCCACATGACTTTTAGTGAAGTAGTGGAGTAGGGCATGCTTGGGGAAACCCAATGGAATGATAGAAAGGAAAGGGACGCCGAAGAGGCGAAAAAGAGGACGTGGAACAATCCGAGGCAACCCGATCATTCTCGGAAGAACAACCACGGTGGTGGTGGTCGTTCATTTAGACCACCGGCGCCACCGGCAAAGAAGAATAGGGATGCAAGGTGGCACGGACCTAGGCCACAGAATTCGGGGGCACCTAGATACCCCAATTGCACCAAACAGCACTTTGGGAAGTGCAATGAACCACCAAGGTGTTTCAAGTGCGGGAATGCGGGCCATATGAAGGCCAATTGCCCTCAATTGACACAAGGAAATGCATCAGGAGCCGAGGGAGGGGCCATGACGGGGAGGAACCATGCAGGACCGTCACACGGTGGAACGTGAAGAGGCGGCGCGTCAACGAGCAACGCCGCGTCCATTAACCAAGGCGGGGCCCAAGCAAGGGTCTACACGATGACCGAGGCTGATGCTCGGGCTAACCCCGACTCCGTTAAAGGTAATCCCTTGCTAATGCTTGATAAAATACGTGTATTAATGTGTTAGAAGTGATAGTGGGGTTGTACGGGCCGGGCGGTGACTTTGCCGGTCGGTTTCTAAATAAAAGGAGCAAGAAAAAGGGGAAGGGGCTGCCCAGGACCCAACCGGCGCCGTTCCCCGGCCAACCGGCGCCGGTCGTAGCTTCCAAAACGCTACTGGCACCCACGCACGCGTGCGTGCGAAGGGACACACGTGTGCGTCCCCCGTTTTTGGGCCAACCGGCGCCGTTCGTTGCATTAAACCACTCCGTTACCCTACTGCCACCCACGCACGCGTGTGTGGGAAGGGACGCACGGGTGCGTAGCCCATTTCCGACAAAAAACAAACGGCCCAACCGGCGCCGGTTAGGCCCGGAACCGGCGCCGGTCCAATCCAATTTGAAAAAACAAATATCTTGTTTTTGATTCGGTACTTCGGGTAGGGTGTCTTACATCATCTGTAAATGTAGGAACACTCTTGATCAATGGAAGAAACGCAAGAATTCTCATTGATACCGGGGCGCAAAGTTCTTTCGTGAGTGAAGCGTTTGCCGAAGGTCTTGACGTGCCATTGACGCCGATGACTCAGACCTTGTTAGTCTCCACACCGTTAGGAGATGATATGGAGAGGGACCACTATTATGAATCGTGTGAGGTAGAAGTGACGGGTC
This sequence comes from Cuscuta europaea, assembly GCA_945859875.1. NCBI lineage: Eukaryota > Viridiplantae > Streptophyta > Magnoliopsida > Solanales > Convolvulaceae > Cuscuta > Cuscuta europaea. Next base: position 2,361,165 of record CAMAPE010000014.1, read on the forward strand.
AACCTTTGACTTGTGATTTCGTTCCTCTAAGTATGTTGGAGTTTGATGCGATCCTAGGGATGGATTGGCTCGAAAAGCATCATGCTAGAGTTGATTGCTACACCAAGGTCTTAGAGCTTGAGGATGATGAGGGAAACACCATACGTTTCGAGGGAGATCGAGGAGATCTCAAAGTTGTATCATATCTGTGATGAGGGCACGGAAGATGATGAAGAAAGGTTGCCACGCGTACCTTGCTTACGTGGTAGATGGGACAAAGAAGGAGGTCGACATCAACGATGTACGTGTCGTGTGTAAGTACCCGGACGTCTTCCCCAAAGACCGGACGTCTTCGTCTCGGATAGGGACCCAAAATTCACATCTAGGTTTTGGCCAAAGTTCCAAGCATCATTGGGGACTAAATTGAAGTTTAGCACGGCGTTTCACCCTCAGACGGATGGACAATCTGAGCGGGTGATACAGATTTTGGAAGACATGCTTAGGGCGTGTGCTTTGGAGTTCCAGGGGGTTGGGAAAAACATTTAGCACTAGTTGAGTTTGCCTATAACAACAGTTATTAGGCGAGTATTGGCATGCCTCCATACGAGGCATTGTATGGGAGGAAATGCAGGACGTCGTTGTGTTGGGACGAGGTTGGCGAGGCCAAACTCGAAGGCATAGAACTTGTCAAGATCACCAAGACCAAGGTGAAGATTATTCGAGATAGGCTTAATGCTGCCCAAGATCGGCAGAAGAGCTATGCCGATAAACGGCGCAGGCCGTTAGAGTTTGCAGTTGGGGATGATGTGTTTCTAAGGATTTCACCTTGGAAAGGTATCATCCGATTCATATCGAGGGTGTTAGTCCCTGTTTCTGTAACAGCAATGAATAATCGATCTAACAAGGAAGATTAAACGTAAAGATGAACACAGAATGAATCACCGTAAAACCTTCTTTGATAAACCGTGGACACGTACAACAGAATGATATGCGTAAGACTATGAATAATAAGTACGACGTTCAGCCTATTCCTAAACCTCGGCTCCTTTTTTATAGGCGAGGTTTAGGTTAGGCGTACCAGGCTTTTAGCCTGTTTATATGGGCCTAACACTTGGCCTGATTTCTATCTAATTCATGCACTAATTAAATACAAGGATTAAATATAAAGCTAATCTATGACCAACTTGATTCACAATTAAATATCTCCAACAATCTCCCCCTTTGTGATCAAGTGCCGTTCTCTTATTGCTTCTGAGACTTGAAGTAGTGCTTCCTCATACCAAGTGCATGTTCATACTGCCTCAGCACATTTCTCTTTTCGAGGCGATCGTCAATGGCCTTTAAAATTGTCTCTACAGTAGAGTGTTCCTTTAGAACATAAGACGATGCCTCTTGAAGATTTTCCTCTAGCTTTGCCTTCATCTTTAGAATCTGCTCTTTGATTATCTTCCGTGTTCCGTCACAGTACTTCTCAATTTCACTGACTACCATCAGACGTTTTTCGTTCTTGTGGTTCAGATAGGTGACTGCTGGCGGTTTGAAGAAGATGTGGTAGGCTGGGAAATCTTCAAGTTCTGGACCATACAGTCTTGGCTTTGTCAGATTTGTCTTCTTCAGATTGCACTCAATAGCCATCTGTAGGTCATGTGAAGAGTGTACTCGGATTTGTCTAAGCATGAATCTCTTGATAGCTGCGAGGCCTTCGCTGTATATTATGCTCTGCCTGACTGGAAGGTATCTGTAGGCCATGAACATTTGGTAGATGTCATCCGGTTTCAGCATGATGAAGTCGTTCTCTTGGCAAGTGAATTCGCTCCCATCGGTGCGTTGAAGTCTGTAAGTGTAGAATGTTACTCCATGATAGTCTTCAGCCTTTACTTGTAGAATTTGATGAATCGGGAGAATATTCGACTTCAGATCTTGTTCCATTAGTTCTCTCTGTGTACCGGTTGACCTTTGTAGCAACATATGCAGATGACCTCCAGCCTGCTTTCCTTTCAAGTGAGTAAGGCCTCTTAGCTTCAGTTCATTTAGTGGCTTGACTCTGTCTGGTCTACGCCAGATATGCTCTCTGATTTCTTCTTGGAAGGGGGCTTTGATGCTAACATTATCCCAGGGTTTCTCTGTCTTGGGAAGTCTTCCCGCTGTTTGTCTTACGACCCATTCAAGAGTCTTCTGGGATTCTTTGTAATTCTCCCCTTCCTTGCGTTCATCGTCCTCGAGCCTTATAATATCTTCAGAGCATTTGTTGATTAGCTCTCGTAGCCACCAGTTTCTTTGCATGTCCTCTTGTTCGGCCTCAACCCTAAGATCATCCCATTCTGTCCATTTTCTTGGCCATTTGTCATATATCACCGCCTCTTCCAGTGCATCATGGATGTCTTTGCCTGGGGAAATATATGGAATTCTTTGTTCAGGCGGTGATTGTTCCTGAGTAGCACTACCGGGTTCACTTGGATTGCCCGTTGACATCAGCTTAGAACTGGGTTCCAACTGATGGCCTGATGGAGAAGATGTACCAGTGGTAACATCATCAGGACTTCCATCCCCTCCTCGGTTGGTATCTCTGGGATATACGCCTCGGGATGTTATTTCTAGCCCGACCATGCTAGATAGTTTGGCTGTGGATGGTGGCTGTTGGTTTGTTGAGGTTTCAGGTTGGATTGGCTGTGGAGTTTGGCTTGGTAGAGCAGTTTGCTCAAGTGATCGAGGTCGCTTGTTCTCCCCCTCATGAGGATCCGAATCATCGGGGTCCTCATGGGAACGTTTGTGACCACGAAGACTCTCCTTGCAAGTGCTCTTGGTTTCGGGTGAAGAAAGAAGGGCTTCAAGTATGGCTTGCTGATGAAGAGTGAGCTTGTCTTCTGGGGTGTTTAAGAGGTTGTTCAGCAAAGCCGAAGCTAGTGTGTCAAAGGATAGTGAGGAGAGATCAATGGAGGGTGTGGTCGGGTGTGGGGAGAATACTGGTTCTGTATCCTGGGTTCCCCGAGAAATAGAGGGAATGGGAATTTGGTTTATGGATTGGTGGGATAGAGGGGTGGAGGATATGGGTTGTGTATGGGAGATGAACGGTTCAGGGGAAGGTTGGGGTGGTGTTTGTTCAGACCGAACCGCTTGGGTGGTCCTAAATTCCTGTGCTAGAGCGGTCATTGCATCTTGCACCCCATGGCTTAATGGTGGAATCCAGGAAGCGATTCAGTAGAACGTTTACATCTTCAAAGGTAGGGTGACCAGTTACGGGGGTTGTAACTGTTGACACAGCATCAGTGAAGATTGCTGATGTGTGGCCTGCATTTAATGATGGAATCATTATGGGCGTAGCAGGGCTTCCAACCGTCATAGCTTGCGCTCTGGTTGTTGCGTTCAGGGTGAGTGCACCTGTATGTGCAGTGAATAGTGTAGGTGTCCTAGAAAATGAAGAAAATGTGGGGAATGTGACACCTAGACTCGATGTGTGAGAAGAAGGGGTTTTGACCTCGGGAGATAGGTCAATTGTATGCTCAACTGATTCAGAAGGAACCAGCGAGGGTGTTGAGTCCCGTTCTTTTGAAACAATAGCCTTTTGATATGCTATCGAGTGGCTTGGAGAGGGCTGTGCATGCGCAGTTGAGCCAGATGCTGCGACTTCTACCCGGGAACCGAAAAGATCGGCTCCTGTGCTTAGGGATTCGGTTCGGCTTATCTGGATAAAGGAGTCGCAGCCCGCGAAGATGTGCTCGTCTGCCTTATCAAACAGGCTCTTTTTGGCTCGGGGCTGGGGCTTGGCCTTGGCAGCCTTGTCATTCTTGACTTTTGCCCTGGTCTCTCGGATGACGACTTCTTCCGAGTTGAATGATGCCTTAATGGAATGAGCCGCCTCGTCATAGTCATCCTTGGAGCAATTTGTCTCGCTGGGATCGGCTCTCGGTTTAGCTCTTTCTTTGATCGTGAAGACTTGAGGTCTGCCAGCTATAATTGGTGCTGCGTCTTCAGCAGTAATTCTTCTCTTCTTCGGAGATTCGACGGGCAACTTCCCTTTTCTGATCAGGGCATATGTGAGCTCCACATCATCACTATCGTTGTCATCATCGTCATCATCCGAGCCAGATTCTCCGCTCTCCGTGCCCACGCTCTCGGAAGCCTCGTCGTCAGTGTTTGTTTGGGCTTCACTTGACGATTCATTGGCAGTTTCCTCAGCGTCTTTTTCGGTGCCCTCAGCCGCCTGACTCGTCTCAAGAGAGTCGTCGGACTTTCCTTCATTGGGCGAACCGGCCACTGGTTTCTGTGGCTTTTGGGCTCTCTTGGGACCCTTACTCACACTCGGCTTTGTCCCTTGGGTAGGTCCAGCTGGGTTTTGCTGAACCATAGGGACGGTCTTCTCTGTGGCTTCCTTGTACTGCTGAATTGCAGGATTTGAAGATTTTACAAGGTTGAGCAGAAACCCAGGGATCCGCAGACCGTAGGTAGGGTTCTTGTCTGCTTTGAAGTACTGTAGCTTCGGTGCTGTGAAGTGAGGATCTGTACTGCGTCTTGGTATGGAGACGTGCTCTGCCATGCAGTCGTGTATGATCAGCCCGAGCCATCTAGCGTATGGAATGGTACCTGGCCTATTCTTTTCTTTGGACTTGACCAGGTCCATTAGCTCTGAGAAGAAGAGATGTGCCAAGTCATAATGTTTGTTGAAGGGAATCCCGTGGAAGACTAGCAGTATTTGCTTGTTGCATTTGTCGAAGCCAGCATGCTTTGGCGACAAACATTTGTTCACCAGTCCAAACAGATTCTTCCACGGGTGTCTGAGATATGCGTCGTTGAAGTTCGACAGTTGTGGCAGTAGAGACGTGTAGCCTAGTGATGCTACGTCTTTCAGTAGATCGGGGATGGACGGCAGCGCATCATATGTATCTCGGACTGGCAGCGCTAATGTAGATTGCAGTGTTGATGGCGTCAGGATCACGCGCATGCCATTCAGTTTAGTCTTGATTTTGGAGCGATCCTTTGCTGATTCAGTATGCATGTGCCCCCAGAACTGTTGTAGGTATATCTCTGGCACCGGCTCTGAGTTGTGAAGTGCAGGCCAGAGATAGTGACCTTTCATGATGGCTGGAACGATCGGGTTCTGGCATTTGAAGACTGCAAGGTCTAGCTGGAAGTTGTTGTCCAGCACCTTGATCCATTTTTCTTGAAAGTAGATGGCATCATCGATCTGTGCTTTTGTGTTTCCTGCCATTTTAAACTGTAGAAGCATGGGGTCAGCACATGAAGTTCAACTGTTTGATTTGATTTTGAAAGTGTTTGATTTGCGTTTGTCAGATAAGTTTATGCAGATGGAGTTTTGGGAAAAATTTCTAAGTCCAAATCTCGAGATCTGAATCTCGAGATCATGATTTCGAGATCCAGATCTCGAGATCTTGATTTCGAGATTCAAATCTCGAGATCAAGATGTCGAGATGCCCATCTCGAGATCTTGATTTCGAGAAGATGAACCGACGATTTCAATGAGATTATCCACCTGCAAAAACGAAATCAAAAGATGCAAAAAACAATATTCAATATGATTTCGACCTGAAATTAAACTTAAACCCTTTTTCCTTTTTGATTTTGAGAGATTTCGAACGTTTTTGCGAGAACAATATTTCAATTGAATTCGATTTTAAGGATTTCGATATCGAACGATGTTGATGGGAAGAGATATGTCCCGTTTAACTACCTTCGCCGGAGAGAAGCGGAGTGGGAAGAAAGATGGAGAAAAGTCGAAGGGTTTTTGGAGAAGAAGGTTTTTGCTCGTTCCGTGCCTGGTTTGCGAAATATGTGAGAATGGGAAGGGAAAGGTTTAAGGAGGGTTTATATACGCGAGAAGATTTGGGCCTCTTTCGAAAAAGATGAGCCCGAAGGATTGGGCTGGTACACAGTGCCCTTTTAAAAGACTTTCGAGGCCCAAACAGTAAAAAATAGAGAGCTCCCCCTTAATCAGTGGAAATTAGCTCCCCCTCAACCAGTGAAAATTTTCTCCCCCTCAAAAAGTGCAACGAACAATATGTACAGATGCAATGCACACACACTATTTTTGTTCTTTTTGATTTTTCACACACACTATTTTTGTTCTTTTTGATTTTTCACACACACTCAACACATGCAACACACGCACACTATTTTTTGTTATTTTTGATTTTTCACACACACTCAACACATGCAACGCACACACACTATTTTTTGTTATTTTTCTGGTTTTCTCCCCCTCAACACATGCAACGCACACACACTATTTACAATCACACGCACACACACTTTTTACAAGTCCCACACACACACACTTTTCAGATCAGTGGAGACAAAAGTTAAACGGGCTCGAGGTTCAACATGCCCAACTTGGAGACCAGGAACTGGAATCTTTTTTCATCCAATGCCTTAGTGAACAAGTCAGCCAGTTGAAGCTCTGAGCTTACAAAATACATGTCAATGTCTCCTTTCTCCACGTGATCCTTGATGAAATGATAGCGCAGGTCGATGTGTTTGGTGCGGGAGTGATGAACCGGGTTGCTGGTGATGGCGATGGCGCTCTGTGAGTCACTGTAGATCGGGATATGGCGGAGAGTGTAACCATAGTCCTTTAGCTGGGTCTTCATCCATAATATTTGTGAACAACAGGTAGCAGCCGCGACATATTCTGCCTCGGCCGTAGATGTTGACACACAGTTCTGTTTCTTGGAAGACCAGCAGACTAGCTTATCGCCCAAGAATTGGACGGCTCCCGATGTGCTTTTGCGGTCCATCCGGAAACCAGCAAAGTCAGCATCCGAGTATCCGACTAGGTCAAAACCTGAGTGCTTGGGATACCAAAGACCTAGATTCACAGTGCCTTTGAGGTATCTCAGAATTCTTCGAACAGCGGTCAGATGGGATTCCTTCGGATTTGCCTGAAAGCGTGCACATAAGCATGTGGAGAAGACAATGTCAGGCCTGCTTGACGTGAGATATAGCAAAGATCCAATGATGGCCCTGTAGTTTGTAGCATCAACTGGCTTCCCTAAGGGGTCTGAGTCCAGTTTGTTGTTGGGGGACATAGGGGTAGTTGTAAGGAATAATTGTATTTAGATTTTGATGATGCTATATTCATTAGGACTTTAGAAGTACCCCTTTAGAATTTATGTATTAGAATTTTCCTTTGTAAAATTCTTAGATGTATTCGACTTGACAGAAGTGCTTCAAGAGCAGAAGTGCTTCAAGAGCAGAAGTGCTTCAAGAACAGAAGGGCTCCCAGAGCAGAAGTGCCTCTTAAGGCTTTATTGAAACAGAGGACCTTTGGTTCTCTGCTCCATAACAGAAGTCCTCAGGACCCTCTGCTAGTATTGACCCTGACAGAAACCCTTCTGGGTCTCTGTTGGATACTCCCAACAAAAGTGCTCCAGACCTCCTCTGTTCTACTCTCTGACAAAGACACCAGAAGGTCTGACACTTAGAAGATTTTCAAAGAACCGGGAAGTCAACTTAAAGATTCCTTCAACGGCTAGGAGTATAAAACGGAAAAGCTACAGTGCATGCATTAAATGCTCATTTAATGCACCCCATGCTACGTAGAGTAATTGCAGATGATTGGCCGGAATGTCAGGAATACTTTATCCCAAAATAGTAACCCGCCAACCTTACCGGGCTCTACTAGTCAAGTCAACTGATCGCTCATTTAATGCAGTTGTCCTCCTACTCCTCCAACGGGAAGACAACCTCAGTATAAAAGATGCACTACGAAGAACAACCGGATAACTTTGCCATAACCTTGCTATCACATTGCTAACCAAGCAAGATATTCAAACTCTGAAAAGCAAAAGCCTCCTTGAGATTCAAACTCATTACCCTCTACAAGAGAAGGCAGAAGTTGGAAAAATACTCTTTCCAACTCAAGCAAAGTTCCAAGTGTTCTTCAACTCTTCAAGCTCTTCACATACACACATTTTGTAACGAAGCTAGTTGGAGGAACCTCAGTTTCAACAGAAACTCTTCTTGCTACAAGAAGGACGTCCAAATAACTGGAGTAGTGAAGTGGTGATACTTCAAAGAGACTCAGTGAAAGGACCAGTGTTAAAGGAAGCCAGGCAGTGCATCCCAGGACACATCTAGACTTGAAGAAGACGTGGAGTGCTTCTTAAGTGCTAGGACTAAGGCTTTGTAAACGGCAGTTTTTACAGCTTAGTGGAACAGTGGACTAGAGGAACAAGTTGTTCCTTGAACCACTATAAAAATCCCTGGTGTCATTTACTTACTGCTTTTAATACTTGCACTTAGATAGAACTGCTTAACTCCTTGGACTTGGTATCTGTGTTCAGCAGAAATGGTTCTACGAGTTAACAGAAGGCCCTCTGCCTTTGCTTCTCTGAGGCTAACCGAACTCCCTGCCAGAACCCCATCCGCTGCCAGTCTGTTCTTTCAACAGAACAGGCTATTCTGAAAATCTGGTACTTAGTTTAAAAAGCTAAAAACCAATACAGTCTATTCACCCCCCCTCCTCTAGACTGTATCCAGTATAACCGGGACCAACAAGTGGTATCAGAGCCTCCTTGTTCTAATAATCTTTTAGGTTATTTGTTGAACAAAGATCCACTTGTTTTTCTGTTTTACCTCATTTCTATCTGATATAATGGATCACTCCCTGTCCAAGAATCTTATGTTTTCAGATCTTAAGTTTGATGACTGGAGGATCCGGATGAAAGCACATCTCTGTGCCCTGCATGATGAGATGTGGGAAGTTCTTGATATTGGCCCCTTCACTAGCTTCCAGAAGGTCAACCCTGAACATGCCATAGACAATACTAGACCCCAGATGATTAGCAAAGCCAAGTCAGAATGGACCACTGAAGAGAGGAGAAAGTACAACTTAGACAATATTGCCAAGGACATCCTCTACAAGTCCATTGATGATAGATACTTCAACAGAATCAAGAAGTGCAAGACTGCTAAAGAGATCTGGGATACTCTTGAGCTCATTGGAGCTGATGATGAGCAAGAGAAAGACAACAAACTAACCATAGCCAACAAGAAGTTTGATGACTTCAAACTTCTCCCTGGTGAAAGCATCTCCAAGATGTATGACAGGCTCCTCACTCTCACTGGAGAGATTTCTGAGCTTGGCAAGGATCTCACAACCAAGGAGATCAACCTGAAGGTGTTGAGGGGACTGCCCTCAGCATGGAAGATGAAAGTAGTTGCTGTCCAAGCCAGCAAGGATGTAAAGACTTATCCCACTGATAAGCTCATTTCAGATCTCAAAGCTCATGAGTTTGAAATGATTGAAGAAAAGGAAGATGTACCAGAAGAGAGGACCACTACAGCCCTCACTGCCAGCACATCTAAGGTAAATGATTTTGACCCTTCAGTACTTTTATCTGATGAATATATGGCTGCCTTTGCCAGGAGATTCAAAAAGTTTATGAAGAATCCCAAAGATGGAAGGAGTCCATCTTTCAACAGAAAGCCATACCAGAAGGTCAAATCAACAGAAAGCAGTGGAGAGCTTCTCTGTTACAATTGCAGACAACCTGGTCACTTCAAGGCTGATTGTCCCCATCCTAGAGTGTCCAAGAAGCAAGGACAGGATGGAGAAAAGAAGAAGTACGAGGACAACTCCAGAAGGAGAAAGGCACTTGTGACAGAACAGGTGGAGAAAGACCCTCTGTCAGAAACAGAATCCAGTTCTGACTCAGATTCTGATGAGGCCTTCTGTTGCCTGGATACTGAGACAGAAGACCTTTGCCTAATGGCTCATTCTGATGATGAGGTAACCTCTACTTATGAATCTAGTTTCTCTTCGGTAGGTTTAGCTTTTGATTCTGATTCAATGTCAGAATTTTGGGAAGAGTTTAAGGCCATACAAGCCACTTATTCTTCTGTAACAGAAGAAAACAGTAAGTTAAAAGCTGAAATTCTTGACTTAAAGAAGGAGGTTGAGATCAAAATCAATCTTCTAATTGAGGAAAGAGATCAACTGAAGACTGAAAATGTTTCTCTTCTTAAGAGAATAAGAGAAATAGAGCCTCTCGAGATTAAGTACAAAGCTTACCAGAAGGCCCAGTCTTCCATGGAAAAGATTGTGCTTGATCAACAGATTGGCACTGGTTTTGGTCTTGGTTATGGCTCAACAGAATCAGGTGAGCCTTCTGTAATGCCTAGCACCAGAGTTGCTAAGGCAGACAAGGTCATAGAGCCACTGATTTCTAGCCCTATCTGTCAAGCTGGTGTATCTGGCACCAAGGTTGTCCATGAGGAAGTCAGACCAGAAAAGGGTAAGATAAAGGTTCAACAGAAACCCTTTTTGAAAAATAATGAACCTGGCAGAAAACCTAACAACAGAAGAGGTTTTCAGAATAACAAAAATAAAAGACCATTCATTGACAGACAACCTCATGACAATCGTGCTAGAAATGATCACCAGAAGGGCAAATATCAAGAGAGAGTTAACTTCAGGCAGAAGAGGTTGGCTGGTCAACTTCAGAAGCCCAAAGTTAACCGTCCCTCTGCTCTTGATAGTATATGGGACTTCTTTCCAACAAAGAAAGCTATGCAAAAGTATGTAAACAGGAAGCATGACCCTCACAAGCATCTGCCCAAAGTGAATCACACTTCTGTCTACTACAACTACCAGGTGGACAATGGGTACCACCCACCAAGGTTTCACTTGATGAGACCAAAATGGTACCAACTACCCAGACTCCATGACCCCCCAGGACCCAGCATTGCTTGGGTACCTAAATCTTTCTTTTGATCTTGCAGGAACTGTGTGCTGGAGCCATCTCTGAACAAGAATGGTTTATTGATAGTGGATGCTCCAGGCACATGACAGGTGACAGAAGTTGCCTAACAGAGTTCCAGAAATACAAAGGACCCAGAGTTACCTTTGGAGGTAATGACAAAGAAGGTCAAACAAAAGGAAGAGGAAAGCTGATCAAGAACCAAATCACCATTGATGATATCTCATATGTCAAAGGACTGAAGTTCAACTTGCTGAGTGCTAGCCAGTTCTGTGACAAAGGCTACACTGTTGAATTCACAAAGGACTTCTGCTATGTGAAGCATGAGACAACAAAGGAAGTGGTTCTTACAGCCTCAAGGAAAAAGAACATCTATGTAGTTGATTGGAACACTGCAAAAGATGGAGTTTGCCTGATAGCCAAGGGAGATTCAAAACTGAGCTGGGACTGGCACAAAAAGCTCAACCATTTGAATTTCAAAACAATCAACAAACTAGCAAGGGAACACATTGTAGAAGGGCTACCAGACATTGTGTACAAGAAGGAGACCCTCTGCAGTGCATGTCAGAAAGGCAAACAAGTGAAGAATTCCTTCAAACCCATTGCTGGAGATCTTTCTGTTAGGAAATTGATGTAACGTACCTCGAAAGTACGGCAGCGGAAGTTTAAAATTTTCCCAAACAGATCTTTCTGATTATGACAAAATAACGAATATGATAATAATAACAGATCTGAGTTAGAACTTACAGATCTTCCAGCCTAGCGGTGATAATCCTTGACCTTTGGTATCCACGTGATTTCTCCTTTCCGAAAGAACGGTTAGATCTCCCTAAGAGAAAGACTAGGAAATCTCTTTGCAGGGAAATAAACTAGTAATACTGAATCTTAAAACTGGTCTCTAATTATGAAGGAGAAGGATGTATTTATACTAGTTCGAAACTAGTTTCCCAATCACAATGAAAGTCTTTCTAATTAATGAGTTCTAATCCTACTAGGACCAATACTCCTAATTAAATAAATAAGTAGATAAAACAAAACACAATAATAATAATAATAATTGAGATGTGGCTGCACGCCACTTTCTAATTATTATATATTAATATTTATTTTATTTACTTTTCTTTTAATTCCAAATTACAAAAGAAAATATCTACTTTATTTAATAATAAATACATCTTAATTAAGTATGATAAATCTAATTTATCTTACTTAATTAATTCTATCAAATAGAACTCTCCTTCAGCTTCATGAATTAAATATGTTTAATCTAATTAATATTTAATTCATTTTCAGTATTACGAATTAAATATTATTTAATCCAATTAATAATATTTAATTCCTTCTAACAATTCAATCGGAATGTATAATCACTTGTTGTGTGACCCATAGGGCCTTATATATTAAGCACTAATCAAATTAAGGTCTTAGCGAATCCCTAGACGATTCTCCAGACAAACTTAATATATAAGGACGTTTGCGAGGACTATACAAACTCCCTGTAATATAGAGCTCATAGTGATACGGTCCTTTCATTCAGCGAACATTCAACTAAGTCTAGAACATGATATAGTGTCTATCCCAATAACTCAGTCTCTGTCTCTCAATCTTTCTAGATGATCCATAACGATCATATTCGATATCCAAAACGAATATATCTTTGCATTGGCCAATGACTTTATGATCCATCTAGATATGAGAAGTAGAATGTTCTCTCTTAATCTATTATGAGGAATGAATCCTTTCTTGGCTCAACTACTGCTCCATGTGCTTCGTGATGCACCCAACACATGCCGTATCTACCCCGATTGGAGTGCAAGCGTTGGTCATGGTCAAAGTACATCACTCCGCACATGTAGTACGTATTGACCTCAAGTCGGAGGACTATTACACTACTCTATACGCCGATAATCCCATAGACACATGAATAGAACTTATCAAATGGTTTCTCGGTGGGTATGCCAATATTCTCTAAAATATCTATGTGACCATCATGAATTACAGGAACTCATAGTCGTGAGATCAACTATACTTTCTAAAAGTATGATGCAGTCCACATACCAATCTTATCGTATATCATCAATATCCCATTCTTGATGATCATTGATTGGGGCTATTTTAGGACCTTATGTTATATCATATAAGCTCCCACTTACTTATTGACAACATAAATCCAAGGGAACACAATTATGAATAAAACATTGACAATCGAAAACAATCATTCATAAAGTGTAATACCGTGTATATATCAAATATAAAAACTAAATGTGATCAAGTACATATGTCTTTAAAGAAATGATTGTCGCTATGACATATATACTAACAATCTCCCACTTGGCCTAGTGCCAATCACCAATGCGTCTAACACCTAGATTCTCAAAATGTCTAGTATGTTTCTCACAGCTCAAAGGTTTGGTGAAGGGATCAGCTAAATTGTCCTCAGTGGAAACACGTTCTATTGGAACCTCTCCTCTTGCTATCTGCTCTCGAATCACATGATAGCGCCTCGGCACATGTCCATTCCTCTTGTCGCATCTTGGTTCCTTTGCTTGTGCAACAGCACCAGTATTGTCACAATAAATGGTTGATGGATGACTATCATTTGGAACAACCCCTAATTCTTTGAGGAATTCACGTATCCATACGGCCACTTTAGCTGCTTCTGATGCAGCAATGTACTCGGCTTCTGTTGTCGAATCAGCTGTAGTGTCTTGCTTGGAACTCTTCCAGTCAACTGCTGCTCCATTGAGATTAAAAACATATCCTGATTGTGACTTATAGTCATCCTTATCTGTCATGAAGCTAGCGTCAGAGTAACCAGATGCTATTAGTTTCTCTTGTCCACCATAAACCAAGAAATATTCTTTAGTTCGTCTAAGATACTTAAGAATAGTCTTAATAGCACTCCAATGCCGTTCTCCTGGATTATTTTGATATCGACCAACAATACTAAGCGCATAAGCCACATCTGGCCTAGTACAGATCATAGCATACATGATTGAACCAATTGCAGAAGCATATGGAATCCCTCTCATGCGTTTGATCTCATCATCAGTTGAAGGACTATCCTTCTTTGATAACGATATCCCATGACCCATCGGGAGGAATCCTTTCTTAGATTCTTCCATTTTAAATCGATGTAGTATTTTGTCAATATACGTGGATTGTGAAAGACCTAACATCCTGTTAACTCTGTCTCTATAGATCTTAATCCCAAGGATATAACAGGCTTCACCTAGATCTTTCATCATGAAGATATTGGATAACCATTCTTTCACGGACTTCAATAAGGGGATATCATTCCCTATGATCAGAATGTCATCAACATATATGACCATAAAGACCACGCTATCCTTGCTGCGTTTTGTATATACACACGCATCTTCATTGCTTCTGATGAAGCCAAACGATTTGACCGCTTCATCAAAACGGATATTCCAACTCCTTGAGGCTTGCTTTAGCCCATATATGGATTTCTCCAATTTACATACTGATTTGGGATTTGACTTGGATATAAAACCTTCAGGTTGTACCATGTACACCTCCTCCTTGAGGTTTCCATTAAGGAAAGCAGTTTTGACATCCATTTGCCAAATTTCATAATCATAGTATGCTGCTATCGCAAGCAAAATTCGAATGGACTTGAGTTTTGCAACTGGCGAATAGGTGTCACTATAGTCAATTCCCTCTCTTTGACTATAACCTTTAGCCACTAGCCTAGCTTTGTATGTTTGCACCTTGCCTTCGGCATCAATTTTCTTCTTGAAAACCCATTTGCATCCAATGGGTCTAACCCCAACAGGCAAGTCAACCAAGTTCCATACTTGATTGATATACATCGAGTCCATTTCAGATTTCATGGCTTCTTGCCACCTCTCTGAATCAATATCTAATATTGCTTCAGTGTAAGTCTTAGGTTCATCCTTGTCAGGAATTTCAACATCATCATGATCCTCCATGAGGAAGCCAAACCTAGTTGGTTCATGACGAATCCTAGTAGACCTACGAAGTTGAATATTTTGCGATTGTTCAGGCTGCTCATTCTGATTGTGAAGAGGTTCTCTTGCATTGGACTGTCCAATGCTCGGAGAATTTTCTGGTGCTACACTTTTAAGTGTTTCCAGAGAAGGAGAAGTAGGTGCAGAAGGAATGACAACCATGTCATTTCTTTCATGCCTAATAGGAACCACTTGCTGGTGCGAGGTGCTTCCTATATTACTCCCACTAGCTGAAGGATATCCTCCTAGAGACATACTTCCGCTTAATCCTCCCACTGAATCCTTGTTTTGACCATCTAACAAGTCTTCATCCTCTATGTTATTTTGTGATTCTTGAATTTCTTCTAGTACTATCTTCTCACGATTGAATTTCTTGAAGACCAAGTCTTCTTCTAGGAATCGTGCCTATCTGGAAATAATGATTTTATGTTCCTCAGGGTGATAGAAATAATATCCCCTTGTTTCTTTAGGATACCCCACAAAATAACATCTCTCACTTCTAGCTCCTAACTTATCAGTGTGCAATTTCTTTACATAAGAAGGGCAACCCCACACTTTAATATGTGAAAGAACAGGCTTCTTATTACACCATAACTCATATGGTGTCTTTTGCACTGATTTAGATGGAACTCTATTCAGAATGTATATCGAAGTTTGCAATGCATACCCCCAAAGAGATGTTGGAAGAGACGTGGAATTCATCATGGACCTAACCATGTCTAACAAGGTTCTATTTCTCCTTTCAGAGACACCATTCAATTGAGGTGTTCTTGGAGGAGTCCATTGTGACTGAATTCCCTGACCTTTTAAGTAATCGAGAAACTCCTTACTCAAGTATTCCCCTCCACGATCAGATCGTAGAGTCTTGATACTCTTATCAAGTTGCTTCTCTACTTCAGCCTTATACTCCATGAATTTCTCAAAAGCTTCTGATTTGTGTTTCATAAGATACACAAATCCAAACCTAGAGAAATCGTCAGTAAACGTGATGAAGTAAGAAAAACCTCCTCTAGCTTGAGTTGGGAATGGTCCACACACATCTGTGTGAACCAATTCAAGCACTTCTTTGGCCCGTAGTCCTTTTCCAAGAAAAGGTTTACTCGTCATTTTAGCTGAGAGACACGAATCGCAATTACCATATGATTCAAAATCAAATGGCGTTAAGTAATTTAATTTACTTAGCCTTGTTATTCTAGCTTCATTAATATGACCAAGCCTACAATGCCAAAGATATGTGGTATTTTTCAGATTACTTAACCTTGGTCTTTTATTTTGTACATATAATATGTCATGTCTACAATTAAGAACATATAAACCATTCATAAGAGGAGCATTTCCATACACAATACCATTTTGTGAAAAACAACAAGTGTTATTAGCAAAATGAAAAGAAAAACCCTCAATGTCTAACATAGGAATGGAAATTATGTTCTTTGTTATAGAAGGAACAAAATAACAATTATTTAGTTCTAATCTATAACCACTGGGTAAATCTAATATATAAGTCCCTACACGTTCAGCAGCAACTTTTGCTCCATTTCCTACACGTAGGTCAATCTCACCCAGCCTAACTGCTCTACTGTCATTTAGGCCTTGCACACTATTGCAAATGTGTGAGCCACAAGCCGTATCTAATACCCAACAGTGAGAGTTAGTTGTAGACATATTAATATCAATGACAAAAATGCCTAAGCTAGAAGCACTCGGTGCTTTGGCTAGATTAGTCCTGTATATCTCACAATCTCTCTTCCAATGTCCTGTCTCTTTGCAGTAGAGACATACATCATTTGGTACCTCAGCAATGTGATTCTTCTGAATGTCCTTGTCAAACATGGCTAATTCAGAAGGACTAACATCAAGGATCTCGGGTACACATGTATCAAATACATGTTCGATATTTTCTTGCCTAAGAACGAAACGCATATTTTGTTCCAAGTCTAGAAAGTTTGGTTCAATCAGATTATTTGTATCCAAGATACTTCTCAATGATAAATTCGACATACCTAAAAAGCCTAGAGAAGTTCAAATAGAACGGAATTAAAATCATATATTAATTCCTATGATCACATCTAGTTAACTAAATAATATGGACTTTTAATTATTTAGCTCCCACTATTTTTTACATGCTCTTTGACCCCAATAAAAGGAACATGGAATATTTTGTAATCATAGTGGCCAAAATCCTCATTCATACTATTACAGTCCCAACTTGGGCTGATCACTGCAATAATATAATGGGTAGGTCCCCAGACCAATTGCGTCCAAACAACTTTTGGTTGATCAATTTTGTTTTTAAATTGATCGACATCCTTACATTAACACTGACGCTTGGGCGACTCGAGCTAATTTAAGTAAGTCAAAACCATCACACGATCACAAACATATGTATCTATAAATTAGTTCTATATTTTGTCGAATGGAATAAACACTTGGGTGAAATATTCTTCAACGAAAAAATATTTCTACTAATTTAATTATGATGGGTGATGTCGTTATCCCAGATAAGACTTAAATTTTAAATTATGGGGAACATTTAGCGGGGTATTAAATTACTTTATTTAATCAAGATGCTAACGACATATTATCAAATAATAATATGTTAATGAGATCTAACTCAGACAGATAATTTAAAGCATGTAATATAAATCTAATTTATAAACAAATACAATAATCAAACAATTAAATTAAAAGCAAGCTTATGGTAATATAGTTATTGATTAAATTTTAACTCAACCATAATTATAATTATAATTATAATTATAACCAATAACTTTACCGGACGATAGTCTCTGAGACTTCCACTAAGTACTACGGAGTAACAATCTACGAATTTAAGTACTTCGTATTTTACTATAAGTAAAACAGGGACTCCATTAATAACTAATTTGAATTGATCAATTTAAGTGGATGTCAAAAACGTTTTCTACAAAAACGTGACTACATGAGAAACACCAATTCTTTTCCTTAAAAAATGGAGAATTTCAAAAATGCCCCCAAAGCATGCAGCTCAAAATTTAAAACTAAGACTTCCATTAGTCTTTGTTTTAGGATGAAGACTTGGCTTGGACAGTCGAGGACGGTAGCAGTAAAACAATCATCCATGCCTGCTGAAAACTATGTTGTTGCGTCTCCTCTGTCTTCTTCATGAGTACGTCCAGGCTTTTTTTCAGGTGAAGGTCATCGTTGTTCGTGGTTTTTTTCGTTTCTCTCCAAGAGACAGTGTTTGTCCAGAAGGAACGCGGACAAGTATCGATTGCAGATCGATCGATAAGGAAAGAAAAGAAAGATGCAACGGAAATCGACTACTTGCAGTAGATCTTTTCGGATTTCACTTTCTAAAATCAAATTTTATAGCTAATTCCAAATTATTTGATTGTGCTGTTTTAAGAACATAAAATCTGATCTCAAAAATCATACTGGAAAACAATTTTAGATTCCAGATATAACTGATTTCGAAAATAAGATTAGGACAAAAATATAGTTTCTGAAAAATATATATTCTTGTCCTACGAACATATCTATGAAAATTCGTATAATGCCATTAAAATCAGTTTGGCTCTGATACCACTGTTAGGAAATTGATGTAACGTACCTCGAAAGTACGGCAGCGGAAGTTTAAAATTTTCCCAAACAGATCTTTCTGATTATGACAAAATAACGAATATGATAATAATAACAGATCTGAGTTAGAACTTACAGATCTTCCAGCCTAGCGGTGATAATCCTTGACCTTTGGTATCCACGTGATTTCTCCTTTCCGAAAGAACGGTTAGATCTCCCTAAGAGAAAGACTAGGAAATCTCTTTGCAGGGAAATAAACTGGTAATACTGAATCTTAAAACTGGTCTCTAATTATGAAGGAGAAGGATGTATTTATACTAGTTCGAAACTAGTTTCCCAATCACAATGAAAGTCTTTCTAATTAATGAGTTCTAATCCTACTAGGACCAATACTCCTAATTAATTAAATAAGTAGATAAAACAAAACAAAATAATAATAATAATAATTGAGATGTGGCTGCACGCCACTTTCTAATTATTATATATTAATATTTATTTTATTTACTTTTCTTTTAATTCCAAATTACAAAAGAAAATATCTACTTTATTTAATAATAAATACATCTTAATTAAGTATGATAAATCTAATTTATCTTACTTAATTAATTCTATCAAATAGAACTCTCCTTCAGCTTCATGAATTAAATATGTTTAATCTAATTAATATTTAATTCATTTTCAGTATTACGAATTAAATATTATTTAATCCAATTAATAATATTTAATTCCTTCTAACAATTCAATCGGAATGTATAATCACTTGTTGTGTGACCCATAGGGCCTTATATATTAAGCACTAATCAAATTAAGGTCTTAGCGGATCCCTAGACGATTCTCCAGACAAACTTAATATATAAGGACGTTTGCGAGGACTATACAAACTCCCTGTAATATAGAGCTCATAGTGATACGGTCCTTTCATTCAGCGAACATTCAACTAAGTTTAGAACATGATATAGTGTCTATCCCAATAACTCAGTCTCTGTCTCTCAATCTTTCTAGATGATCCATAACGATCATATTCGATATCCAAAACGAATATATCTTTGCATTGGCCAATGAATTTATGATCCATCTAGATATGAGAAGTAGAATGTTCTCTCTTAATCTATTATGAGGAATGAATCCTTTCTTGGCTCAACTACTACTCCATGTGCTTCGTGATGCATCCAACACATGCCGTATCTACCCCGATTGGAGTGCAAGCGTTGGTCATGGTCAAAGTACATCACTCCGCACATGTAGTACGTATTGACCTCAAGTCGGAGGACTATTACACTACTCTATACGCCGATAATCCCATAGACACATGAATAGAACTTATCAAATGGTTTCTCGGTGGGTATGCCAATATTCTCTAAAATATCTATGTGACCATCATGAATTACAGGAACTCATAGTCGTGAGATCAACTATACTTTCTAAAAGTATGATGCAGTCCACATACCAATCTTATCGTATATCATCAATATCCCATTCTTGATGATCATTGATTGGGGCTATTTTAGGACCTTATGTTATATCATATAAGCTCCCACTTACTTATTGACAACATAAATCCAAGGGAACACAATTATGAATAAAACATTGACAATCGAAAACAATCATTCATAAAGTGTAATACCGTGTATATATCAAATATAAAAATTAAATGTGATCAAGTACATATGTCTTTAAAGAAATGATTGTCGCTATGACATATATACTAACACTTTCTACAAGTCCTCTAAATCTGATTCACATGGATTTATTTGGACCTGTTGAGACTCCAAGCGTTGGTGGCAAGAAATACACCCTAGTCATGGTTGATGACTACTCCAGATACACATGGACTGTATTTCTGACAAAGAAAAATGAAACTCTTCAGAAGTTGCCATCTCTGTTAAAGCAACTTCAGACTGAGAAGAACTTGAAAGTGAAGACAATCAGATCAGACAGAGGAACTGAATTTGTCAACCAAGTCATAAAGGACTTCTGTGATCAGAATGGAACTTTTCATCAACTTTCAGCCGCCAGAACCCCTCAACAGAATGGCGTAGCAGAAAGAAGGAACATAACTCTAAAAGAAGCTGCAAGAACAATGATTGCAGAATCTGGATTGCCTATGAGATATTGGGCTGAAGCAATCAACACTGCATGCTATACTCAAAACAGAAGCATGATCAACAAGAATCACCAGAAGACCCCTTATGAACTCTGGAAGGGAAGAAAACCTAACATCAGCTACTTTCATGTATTTGGATGCAAGTGCTACATTCTCAACAATGGAAAGGAGCATCTGAAAGTATTTCAAGAAAAGGCTGATGAAGGAGTCTTTATAGGCTATTCAAACACAAGTAAAGCCTATAGAGTACTCAACAGAAGGACCCTACATGTTGAAGAATCCATACACGTGAAGTTTGATGAAAGCACCTCTGCTGAAGAGGTAACAGAGATTCTCAAGGATGTCAGCTTAGAAGACAGAACACCAGAACCAACAGAAGAGGTGGCAGACAACCCTGCATTTCCAACACCTGCACCAAACCCCCTTCTGTTGAATAAAGATGAAGACTCTGAAGATGAGGAACCAGAGAGACCAAGACAGCAGCTGACAGAACCAGACCTAACATGGTTAAGAGATTATCCTCCGAACCAAGTGATTGGTCAAATCAGAAGTGGAGTTCAAACCAGATCCACATCAAGGAGAGAAGCAATGCTTGCCTGCTACATATCTGAGATGGAACCTATGACAGTAGACGAAGCTCTTGCAGACTCAGATTGGATCAATGCTATGCAAGAAGAGCTCACTCAGTTTGAAAGGAACAAAGTATGGGAACTTGTTCCTAGGCCAAAGCACCAGAATGTCATTGGAACCAAATGGGTATTCAAAAACAAAGCAGATGAAGACGACAACATTGTAAGGAACAAAGCAAGGCTAGTGGCTAAAGGATACTGTCAAGAAGAAGGAATAGATTTTGATGAGACCTTTGCACCAGTTGCCAGACTTGAAGCCATCAGAATTTTTCTAGCCTATGCTGCATACAACAACATCAAGGTCTACCAGATGGATGTCAAGAGTGCATTTCTGAATGGAGATCTTGAAGAAGAAGTTTATGTGGAACAACCACCAGGTTTTGTCATTCCTACTCAATCTTCCTGTGTCTACAAGCTTAAAAAGGCCCTCTATGGTCTTAAGCAAGCTCCCAGAGCCTGGTATGACACATTGTCCCTTTTCCTAGTGAATCATGGGTTTACTAAAGGAAAGGTTGACAAAACTCTATTTCAAATCTCTGTTGCTAATCATATTCTGTTAGTACAAATATATGTTGATGACATTATATTTGGTAGTACTAATCCAGAACTGTGCAAGAAATTTTCTCAAGTGAAGCAGAGTCAATTTGAAATGAGTATGATGGGAGAACTCAGTTACTTCCTAGGACTTCAAGTCAAACAAGTTACAGAAGGGATCTTTATCAATCAAGGGAAGTACACCAGAGATCTGATCAAGAAGTTTGGAGTGGAAGGCAAATCATCAGTGAAGATTCCCATGAACACTTCACAAGGGATTGGTCCAGATGATGAAGGAAAAGATGTAGATGCAACAACATACAGAGGGATCATTGGATCTCTGCTGTATCTAACTGCAAGCAGACCAGATATCTCGTTCTCTGTTGGAATCTGTGCCAGATACCAATCAAAGCCCAAGGAAAGCCATCTAAGTGCTGCAAAGAGAATCATCAGATACATCAAAGGAAATCCAAATGCAGGCTTATGGTATCCCAAAGGAGGTAACTTTGAACTAATTGGTTATTCTGACTCAGATTTTGTAGGTTGCAGACTAGACAGAAAGAGCACCTCTGGTCACTGCCAATTGCTAGGAGGAAGGCTTGTTTCCTGGTTTAGCAAGAAGCAGAACTCCATCTCAACAAGTACAGCTGAGGCTGAATACATTGCAGCTGGGAGTTGCTGTGCTCAGCTACTCTGGATGAAGCAACAACTGAAGGACTATGGAATTCAAGAAAAGGAGATCAAGCTGTTGTGTGACAACACCAGTGCCATTGCTATCACTCAGAATCCAGTTCTTCATTCCAGAACAAAGCATATTGAGATCAGACATCACTTCATCAGAGATCATGTGGAGAAGAAGCATATCTGCATGGAACATGTGCCAACAGAAGACCAACTTGCAGATATCCTGACAAAGCCTCTTCCTGAGGCTAGGTTCAATAAATTGAGAGAAGAATTGGGAATGATGGATGAGATTCCAAGGGAAAATTGAAAAGGAAGGCCCTCTGTTGCTCACTTGCTGTTGACAGAATTCCTGTAGCAGAACCCCTTCTGTTGACCCTCCTCTGTCAACCTCTTCTGTTCTCTACCCTGGCAGAACACCTATGCAACAGAAACCCTCTCTACAGAGAACCCTATCTTGTCAAACAGAAGGTGGTGGACTTAGAAAAGAAAATTTTGTAAACCGGGTGACCTAGTAACTTCTTAAAGGTCTTTTACCCTTTTACCCTTAAAACGGTATCCAGCCGTACAAAATTTACTGCGCCCCCGTTTATTTACTGGGCATCTTTTTACATTTATTGGTTTCTTGGAACCGTAAATTATCTCAAACGTCCACTAACTCATATCCATAAAACCCCCTTTCGCAAACCTAAACCGTTACTGCTCTCATAACTCTGAAGCTTTTGAACTCTTACCTCTACTCTGGGA
This sequence comes from Cuscuta europaea, assembly GCA_945859875.1. Taxonomy (NCBI): domain Eukaryota; kingdom Viridiplantae; phylum Streptophyta; class Magnoliopsida; order Solanales; family Convolvulaceae; genus Cuscuta; species Cuscuta europaea. The sequence continues at coordinate 2,384,110 of CAMAPE010000014.1, forward strand.
AGCTAGGGCATGGACTGCTCATTTCTGAAGTGCTCCTCAAACAAGGAGTAAGCTTGAGGAAGGCTTCAGTCTTGGATCATACCAAGGTAATTTTCTTGACTGCCTCTCCCAATAGGGAAAAAGCCATAAAGGCAGAACTGAAGAGACAGCTTCAGCTTGAAGCTAAGAGGAAACAGGGAGAGAAGGTACAGAAACCTATCTCTGTAGCCACTTCTGCTAAGAAGGCAGAAAAGAAGAAGAAGAAGAAGACTGAAGGGGAAGCACCTCTTGCCCCCCCTAAGGCAGGAGAGAAGAGGAAAAGGACCTCCAAACCAAAGAAAAAGGTTGCTCAACCTCTGGTTTCAGAATCTGAAGGAGTGGCAAACACTCAGGGGGAACCAGAGATCCCCACCTCTGCTGCATCTCCTGAACAGAACAGGGTGCCAACTCCACCAGAGCACCCCAGTCCTGTGAAAGATGGGTATCCGTCCTTGCTTGACAGACAGTTTACCCGGGTCCTTGAATGGAGAAGATGGAGAATGGGACCCCTCCACAAGATAATCCAGTTCTTTGATCATTATGAGGCAGAAGAGGAAGCAATCCTGAATTGGGTTGGGACTGATGATGTCTCAAAGTGTTTTGCCCTCAACTTTCTTCACTCTGTCCTTGAGAAGAAGAAGGCCAGCTACAAGGGTAAGGCCATTCTCATTTCTTCACCCTCAGAGGAAACTGTCAAACCTCTTGAAGATGGGGAAATTGAAGCCTTTGAAGAATGGTTGTTCACCAAGATGGCAACTGACTCTGTTCAGCCCAACTTCAACCCAGGAGAGTCCTCTGTTCTCAAGACAGAAGGACAAGCAATGATGGAGCAAATCAAGGAATGGAGGACTTCCTTGCTCGTGGACAACATCATTGAGGTAAACTCTCCAACCCCTTCTGTTTCTATTCCAACAGAACCACATATACCCTCACCTTCCACCAGCACAGAAACCCCTCCACCAGCACACAAATCTCCTGAACAGAACACCCCCACCCCTCCTCCATCACCCAAAATGAAAATTGCATCTCCTTGCAGAGCAATTGTTCCCTACAGAAACCGCTCACCTTCACCTCCCCCATCTCCCCCTCACCAGATTGCCTCACCTTTTCACTCCTCACCCCAACACCAGAACCCCTCACCCCAACAGATCTCCTCCTCCTCATCCTCATCAGAATCAGATCATCAATCTCCTCCACCAGAATCACCTCCTCCACAACAACCTGCAGGAAACCTAAAACCTGTATGGTTTCTAAGGGACTCAGATCCTACCACTATCTCCCCCATCTCTGCACCCAAAGGGTACTCTAGGGACTCTGTTGCTTCCAATCCCTCTCTGAGAAAGAAAAAGAAGATAGTGCGCAACAGAATCCCTATCTATTCGTCTTATGAAGATTCATCTGACATTGATGGATTCATGATCAGCAAATCTCACAAAGCCACTTCCAAGAGACAGAAGACCCCTCCTCTGACTCAACTGGAACATGAACAGCTTGTTCACTCTCTGTCATCTGTCCAAGAACATCACCCACTACCTAGGGGAAGAGGTCTAGAGATGCCTCAAGCAGATGGACAAAAGAATGACATTCCCTTCAACAAGTTTGTTGAATCTGCAGAAGAATTTGGAGGACAGATCCTCCAAGGCTTGGACAAGCTGATAGAGATAAATGATAAGCACTATGGGCATCTTGCTCATATGAATGACAATCTGAATTCAGGGATGCAGTTCATCTCTGACCGCTTTGAAAACCTCACTGGGACCCTCAACAACTTCATCGCCTCTTCTACTGCCAGAACAGATGTCCTGTCAACAGAAGTGGTAGGCATCCACAACACCTTGACAATCTTTCAACGGACTCTCCTGAGTCAAGGACAGGCAATCCACCATATCTCAGAGCATCTTGAGGCTCTGAAGAAATCTGATGCCAGAACAGAGAGGCACTTGACCTCTCTTGAGCAGATGTGCAGAACTCATCAAGAACAGGCTCAAGCCCTCCTATCTACTGACAGAGACCGGTATCAGAAGATGGTGCTCCTTGAAGCCAACAACAAGGACATCTTCTCTGCCATCCAGAAGCAGCAAGGTCTGATTGAAGGCCTTACATCTGTCACTCAGACATTACCAGAGGCCCTGGAGCAGATAGCCTCAACCCAAGCATCAGAATTCCAGAAGATCAGTCTTATGATAGAAGACTTGAATGATGCCAAAAAGGGGGAAGCGGACCCTCAACAGACCAGGCCTAGGTCTCACAGAACTCCTACCAGAGCACCCTCCTCTGGTGAGCCTGCAGTAGATCCGGCTCCCTACTTTGAGGCTGCCTTACAAAAGAAAAGGGCAGCAGGTATACCAAGACCCCCATCTCCAGTCAAGAAGAGCACCAAGAAGAAGAAAGCTCTCAACTTTACTGAATGGAGATTGGGTGGCTCTCAGAATATTGACAGAGCCCAATTTGAGGAAATGAAAGCCAAAATGACTCCTACCCAACAACAACACCTTTATCTAGACAAAGATGGTGTTGTCAGAGTTAGGTATGGAGGATCTCTTGAAGAAGCAGAAGAATGGTACAAAAAGAACATTGTCCCTGGAAAGACTGTACATGAAGGTGTCCTCAACTACTTGGACTGCAAACTCTCTCCAATATGGGCATCTTATCAAAGGTCGGGCAATCTGTTCAGAATCAGAGCTGAAATAAATGAAGAACTGCTCAGGCTTCAAAGACTAGAGGAAGAAGCTCTACAGGCAGCTAATCTGGAGAATGTGTAAGGCTTAAACTCTGTAATATCTATCTAATAAAATCACATCTCTGCCTTCTTACTTTGAAGTGCTTTTCCTCAAATTCTTGTCTTTGTGCCTTCTGTTTGTGTTTGTTTATTTCTGTTATACTCTGCTATCTGAATGTATCTTACTCTTACTATTTTCCTATGCCAAGTTGCCCACCAAGATTTTAATGGAAGTTTTTAAACTTAATTTTTTTTATGGTAAAGGCACTTCTCTGGAAATAGTTAAATGGTTTTGGCATCATCAAAAAGGGGGAAATTGTAAGGAATAATTGTATTTAGATTTTGATGATGCTATATTCATTAGGACTTTAGAAGTACCCCTTTAGAATTTATGTATTAGAATTTTCCTTTGTAAAATTCTTAGATGTATTCGACTTGACAGAAGTGCTTCAAGAGCAGAAGTGCTTCAAGAGCAGAAGTGCTTCAAGAACAGAAGGGCTCCCAGAGCAGAAGTGCCTCTTAAGGCTTTATTGAAACAGAGGACCTTTGGTTCTCTGCTCCATAACAGAAGTCCTCAGGACCTCTGCTAGTATTGACCCTGACAGAAACCCTTCTGGGTCTCTGTTGGATACTCCCAACAGAAGTGCTCCAGACCTCCTCTGTTCTACTCTCTGACAAAGACACCAGAAGGTCTGACACTTAGAAGATTTTCAAAGAACCGGGAAGTCAACTTAAAGATTCCTTCAACGGCTAGGAGTATAAAACGGAAAAGCTACAGTGCATGCATTAAATGCTCATTTAATGCACCCCATGCTACGTAGAGTAATTGCAGATGATTGGCCGGAATGTCAGGAATACTTTATCCCAAAATAGTAACCCGCCAACCTTACCGGGCTCTACTAGTCAAGTCAACTGATCGCTCATTTAATGCAGTTGTCCTCCTACTCCTCCAACGGGAAGACAACCTCAGTATAAAAGATGCACTACGAAGAACAACCGGATAACTTTGCCATAACCTTGCTATCACATTGCTAACCAAGCAAGATATTCAAACTCTGAAAAGCAAAAGCCTCCTTGAGATTCAAACTCATTACCCTCTACAAGAGAAGGCAGAAGTTGGAAAAATACTCTTTCCAACTCAAGCAAAGTTCCAAGTGTTCTTCAACTCTTCAAGCTCTTCACATACACACATTTTGTAACGAAGCTAGTTGGAGGAACCTCAGTTTCAACAGAAACTCTTCTTGCTACAAGAAGGACGTCCAAATAACTGGAGTAGTGAAGTGGTGATACTTCAAAGAGACTCAGTGAAAGGACCAGTGTTAAAGGAAGCCAGGCAGTGCATCCCAGGACACATCTAGACTTGAAGAAGACGTGGAGTGCTTCTTAAGTGCTAGGACTAAGGCTTTGTAAACGGCAGTTTTTACAGCTTAGTGGAACAGTGGACTAGAGGAACAAGTTGTTCCTTGAACCACTATAAAAATCCCTGGTGTCATTTACTTACTGCTTTTAATACTTGCACTTAGATAGAACTGCTTAACTCCTTGGACTTGGTATCTGTGTTCAGCAGAACTGGTTCTACGAGTTAATAGAAGGCCCTCTGCCTTTGCTTCTCTGAGGCTAACCGAACTCCCTGCCAGAACCCCATCCGCTGCCAGTCTGTTCTTTCAACAGAACAGGCTATTCTGAAAATCTGGTACTTAGTTTAAAAAGCTAAAAACCAATACAGTCTATTCACCCCCCCCTCTAGACTGTATCCAGTATAACCGGGACCAACAGTAGTCATGGAAGATTTTCCATCAATGTTGAATCTCTTAAGCATTTCCAGAATATACTTGGACTGATTGATGAAAATGTCGTCAGAGAGTTGTCTTACTTGCAGGCCTAGGAAGAAATTCAGTTCGCCCATCATGCTCATCTCGAACTTGGTTTTCATCAGTTTCTCAAAGTGTTTGCACAGACGTGGATTTGAGGAGGCGAAGATAATGTCATCAACATAGATCTGAATCAGGATGATGTCAGACTTCTGTCGTTTGATGAAAAGTGTGGTATCAATCTTCCCTTTTGAGAAACCTGAGTCAACCAGAAATTCGGTTAATGCATCGTACCAAGCTCTTGGTGCCTGTTTCAACCCATACAGAGCTTTCTTTAGCCTGTACACATGGTCGGGATATCTGGGATCTACAAATCCTTCGGGCTGAGCGACATAGACTTCTTCTTCCAAGACTCCATTCAGAAAGGCAGTCTTGACGTCCATTTGAAAGACGGTAAAGTTCTTGTGGGCCGCGTACGCAAGAAAAAGGCGGATTGCTTCAATTCTTGCTACGGGTGCAAATGTTTCATCATAGTCTATGCCCTCTTGCTGATTATATCCTTTAGCGACCAGTCGTGCCTTGTTCCGTATCACTATGCCTTCTTCGTCCTTCTTGTTCTTGAACACCCATTTAGTGCCAATGATGGTTTTCTGAGGGGGTTTAGGCACGAGTGTCCACACGTCTAGTCTGTCAAACTGATTGAGCTCATCTTGCATGGCAATCACCCAATCTGGATCAGCGAGTGCCTCTGAGACTTTGGACGGTTCATTCTTGCTTAGAAAGCATGCATAGTGACATTCATTTGTTGTTGCTGATCTTGTTCGCACACCTTGACTTGGATCACCTATTATCTGTTCAACAGGATGTGCTCTCGTCCACTTCCTCTCATGAGCTAGAGGAGTTGGAGTAATTATTGGTTGATCTGAGTCCTGGTATGAGTTTGAAGGCTCTGGGGCAGCTGTGGTGTGTAGTGGAGATGATTCCGGACTTATAGCAAAGCCGTGATCATCCACACCTCTGGGATTGGTTTGAGGGGTTGAGGGTGTGGATGGTACATCACCTGGTCCTGTGAGGAGCGGAATCTCTGCTATTGGAGTTGATGTTGACTCTGGAGTGTATGTAGGAGGTGGAGGTTGTGAGTTCTCGTAAAAGTTTCTGAAGAGAGAGTCGAGAATCACATCGTCGTGTTCGGTGTTTGGTTCAGCTTTATCAGAAGCTACTGGTACAGCAGTTGATGGATCGGTCTGGAGATGCTCAATAGCAAAGTCTGCCATTTCATAGAATGTAACATTTACACTCTCGATGACAGTCCGCTTGTCTCTGAGATAGACTCTGTAAGCTTTGGATTGCAGTGAGTAGCCAATGAACACACCTTCTCTGGCTTTGGGATACAGCTTACTTCTCTCTGTCCGATCATTGAGTATGAAGCACTTGCAGCCAAAAACCTTGAGGAAAGAAATATCAGGAGTTTTGTTGAAAAGGATCTCATATGGAGTCTTGTCGAAGCGCTTGTGGATGAAAGTTCTGTTCTGAGTGAAGCACGCAGTATTGATTGCCTCTGCCCACATGAAGTGAGGCAGTCTAGATTGAATTAACATGGTGCGTGCTGCTTCAACAAGGGTTCTGTTCTTTCTCTCAACAACTCCGTTCTGCTGGGGAGTTTTAGCTGCTGCAAATTGCTGAGTGATACCGAGTGATTCATAGAACTCAGTGAGAGTCTGATTTTTGAACTCGGTACCATTGTCACTTCTAACAATTCGAACACTGTGCTGTAGCAGTTCCTGGATCGTTCTGATAAAGGTCATAATGTTTTCCGCAGCTTCATCTTTTGAACGGAGAAATTTTGTCCATGTATACCTAGAGAAGTCATCAACGATCACTAGCGTGTATTTGCGACCGTTGATGCTTTGAACTCTCATAGGTCCACACAGATCCATGTGTATTAGCTGCAACTGATGAGTAGATGAAGGTTCGATTTTTGACTTGTGGGAGCTTCGCGTCATTTTTCCCATTTTGCAGGCACTACAATGATTTTCAGCGGAAGACTTTAGCAGAGGAAGCCCCTTGACAAGTTTCTTGGAGGACAAAGTTGATAGATGTTTGAAGTTCAGATGGGAGAGACGTATGTGCCATAGGTTGTTCTGTTCAGTTGAAGCTTTGGACAGCAGACAGATGGAAGTGGTGGATTGGACGCTTTTCAGATCAATAGTGTACAGATTTGATGTTCTGTAACACGTTAATAATGTATTCCATGTGCTGTCAAGAACACAACATTGTTTTGCAAAGAACCTCACTTCCATCCCGCTGTCACAGAATTGTCCAATGCTCAGTAAGTTGTGTTTGAGCCCTTTGACAAATGAAACATCTTTTATTGTGACACTGGCACAGACGACGTCCCCATACCCAAGAATAGGAGATGAGGCGTCATTCCCGAATCTGACATTTCCTCCGTAGCAGTTGGTGTAGTTGCTCAAAAGGTGCTTTATTCCGGTCATGTGGGTTGAGCATCCTGAGTCTAAGTGCCACACATGACCGTCCTGCAAAACAATCAAACAGGTTTAGGTACCCAACTTGGAGTGGGTCCTTCATTATTATCAAGAAACACCTTTTTAAATCTTGCTTTGAGCAGTGATCCAAGGTCAGCTGCTCTTTCAACAAAAGATCTATCTTTGGTGAGCTTTCCAATAGCCAGATCTGCTTTTGCAGTGTGTCTGGTTTTTGGAGTCCACCTAGCAGTTTCCATTTTGGTGGGTCTGATGTTGTGAACCCACCTTTCCATTTTAGTTCTGGTGGGTCTAAATTTGGGGACCCACCTTTCAGTTGCAGTTTTGATGGGTCTTTGATTGGGAACCCACCTTTCAATTTCAGTTTGGATGGGTCTTCGTTTGGGGACCCACCTTTCAGTTTCAGTTTGGGTAGGTCTCATCTTGGGGACCCACCTCTCTGTTTCAGTTTTGGTAGATCTCATTTTGGGGAGCCACCTCTCAGTTTCAGCTTTGACGGGTCTTATCTTGGGGACCCATCTTTCCGTTTTAGATTTAGGAGGAGAGTAGACAGGTGCTTTGTGATTGAACGGTTGTTTCTTAAGTTTGGTTTTGAATATCTCCTCCTTAGAAAGCCGATTAAGATGTTTCCTAGAATGAACTCTAAGGGCATATTTCATATCAGGAATACAAAACGTTCCCTTAGTAGTTCCTTTCTTGGTATCTTTTTCAGGTTTGAGCTTTCTGGAAGGCTTAGATTTAACAACATTCACATCACATTCATAATTATGGGGATCTGGAATAGAATAACCATAAGCATCACTTGTATTATAAATAGAACGTTGTCTAGAAAATGTCTCAGAAATATTCAGCTTGGGACTCAAGACTGAACTACTAGAAGTTTGCTTTGTAGAGACAGAATTACAATTAACTTTGGAGTAAAAAATAGAACTAGATCTAGGGCTGGCATTATTCTCAAAAACTTTCTTTTTGCCATCTGCGATTTCCTGCCTCTTTTTCCTCCACTCATTCTTCTCTTCTCCTTCCTTATTCACTTCATTCCCTGTAAACAAAGGAGAAGAGAGATGAGTGGACGAACCTTTAAAATCATTGTTTTTCTCATGTGAGGTGTGTGAGTTGTCAGGCTTAGTCGTAGAAAGGTCTGTTTTAGCATGAAAATGCTCACTCAAATCGTTAAATTTTTGAAGAAGTTCCTGCCAGTTGCGCTCAAAACCTTTCTTTTCAGTTTTAAATCTCTCTCTCTCGTCATCAAGAGTCTTCTGTAGGTTTTTGAGCTTTTGAGCCATGGGAAATATACACGGTTCCTCACCAGTTTTAGCAATACCTACTCTTGGGGGAGGGTCTAGAGGGTGTCCTATGTGAGGAATATCTTTAGCATAAGGGTCAAGGCATTCACTAAAGCAGGAAGTAGGTTTTTCTTCTGAAAGTTGTTTTTCATTTACAGAGGGATAATCACAAGAAATCGCAGGTTTTGGTTTCTTTCTCTTTTCTTCTTCTGCTTCAGCATAGTCTTCATCACTTCGAAAATACATTTTCTCGCCAAACCCTAGTCCCATGTAATCTTTGTTATAGATTTGAAGACAGTTAACTTTCTTAAGATTATGTGGGTTGGTTATGCCCAGTCCTGATTTAGCATTGTAGAATCGGTCATCCTTTTGTTTGCTATTAAGCAGAAAAACAGTTTGTTCAGATTGACCTCTTCTAGCAGCTAGATCTTCTAGTTCTTTTACTTTATTTAAAAGCGTTCTTCTTTTGTTATGCAAAAAATCGCATTCAGCCTTTGCTGTGCTTTTTTCCCGTTCACTGTCCTCAAATTTCTTAGTTAATTCAGCTATCTTTAGTTCAAAGCTTTCAAAATCTGAGGACACCTTTTTGACTTGATCTTTTGCAATTTCAAGTTGAACACTTAAGGAAGACTTTTGGTCTAGATTCTGTTTCAGTACTCTATGATTATTGTCTAGTCTCTCCTTTAGTTCTTTGATTAGATTGTCCTTTTCAAGTAAGGACTGCATTTGATTATTTAAAGAAGTATGTGAGGTACTTACAGAGCTTGTTGAACACTCGCTTTCGGGGATCGCAGCATCACCCTTTCTTTCATCTCCTTTCACACGTGCCATAAGGGCATAGTTGTCTTCCTCCTCCTCCTCCTCAGAAGAATCTTCTGCCCAGTTCTCATTCTCAGCAATCATGGCAGAGGTTTCTTCTTCTTTCTGCACCATCAGCATTTACTGCTTATTCCACAGCATCTTCTGCTTGTAGAAGTTAGCATCTTTCTTCTTTGGGAGGTGGCAGTCTTTGATCACATGTCCAGGCTTGCCGCAATTATAGCATTTAGGAGCTTCTTCTGCTGATGATGCCTTCCTAGAGGATCCTTGATCATGGTTCTTCTGCTTGTAGTTTGAGGAGGAAGTTCTCAGCCTGTTGGAGGAGCTGTTCTTCTTAGCAAATATTTTGGCCAGCAGTGCCATCTTCTTCTGTAAGTCTGCTAGCTCAGCCTCTAGATCAGATTTGTCATCATCACTCTCATCATCATCTGATTCAACCACCACCTTCTTCTTTTTCTTCTTTAGTGAAGTGGTTGTCCTTCTTGGCTGAGCCTCCATTACTAGAGCTAAGGGATTTGTGGTGTGATGATCCTCAGCACAGGCAACCTCGTTGACGAATTGCTTCAGATGTTCATAGAGTGTGCAGAGGTCAATTTCGTCCAAATCTATCCGAGATCTGACATCCTTCACTGTCTTTTCCCATGCAGGATGCAGGCTGGATAAGAATCTAATATTCAGTTCCAGATTGGACCTGAATACTTTGATCTTTCTGAGTTCATTTACCAGTTGAATAAGTCTGTTGTAAGTCTCATTCAATGGTTCTCCTGGACCTGCTTTGAAGGAGTCATAAGCGATGAGAATCGTAGTCTTCTTGGTTTTGAGGCTGATGCTTGTGCCTTGTAGCAGCTTCTCTATTTCATCCCACATTTCCTTAGCTGTCTGCATGCTATCAATGAGAACATAAACTTCATTTGGTATTGCTTGAAGAAGGTATGTTTTGGCCATAAGGTCACCACGAAGTCTGAGCTTGTCAGCTTCTGTGTATTCAGATGGCACTTTCCTCCTTAAATTCTGGAAAAATAGGAGGATTATTTTCTGGATCTCCACCAACTGAAATCAAGAGTTCAGCTGGTCCTTCAAGCAAATATTCAAGCATCGCAGCAGAGTTCTCTTTGTGCTCGAGGAAATTTAGAAATTTGTTCCTCCACATTTGATATTCTCCCTTCCTGAGGCTAGGAGGGGTACTGCTGTTCCCTTGTGCATTGTATTCAGAAGCCATTGTTGTACTAAACTGACCGTTCGAGAAAATTGATCAAAAGATTTTCAGAGGCAGAAAGTCGAAAAATCAGATGTCGAGATCTGAATATCGAAATCTCAGATTTCGATAAAGGAGGCCCGGTATCGAGATTTGGGCTCGAGATTAAGGATCTCGAGATTAGGGATCTCGAGATTAGGGATCTCGAGATTTCAAATTTCGAGATGCTGATCTCGAGATTTGAAATGTCGAGAAGTTAATCACTTCGAAATCTTAATCTGAGAAGTCAAATGTCGAGACCAGATGTCGAGACCAGATGTCGAATCCTTTTCTCGAAATCAAGATCTCGAAATCCTAGATGTCGAAATCCTCAATGTCGAAATCCTGCAACCTGTAAAAATCAGATAAACAAAATCTGAAGGTAGTTTCCTGTAGAGTAGAATGTCGAGATCCTTGGGTAAAGTTTTCAGCTCGAAAAACGTAGCAGAACCTGTGAAAAAGCAGGATGTCGACAACCCCTGCTCGAGATATCTCGAAATCTGTATTTGCGTAAAACACAATCTGAAGTATACCCTTTGATCGCTTTGAAAAGGCGATTCCAAAGGTGTAACTTTTACAATTTTTGAACAAGAAACAAAATTACAGAGCAAAAAATCGACAGAAAGAACTACGTTAACAAAAACAGAGTATTCTGCAGGAGTTCTTCTGATCGGTTCTCGATCGGCTCTGATACCAATTGTTAGTCCCTGTTTCTGTAACAGCAATGAATAATCGATCTAACAAGGAAGATTAAACGTAAAGATGAACACAGAATGAATCACCGTAAAACCTTCTTTGATAAACCGTGGACACGTACAACAGAATGATATGCGTAAGACTATGAATAATAAGTACGACGTTCAGCCTATTCCTAAACCTCGGCTCCTTTTTTATAGGCGAGGTTTAGGTTAGGCGTACCAGGCTTTTAGCCTGTTTATATGGGCCTAACACTTGGCCTAATTTCTATCTAATTCATGCACTAATTAAATACAAGGATTAAATATAAAGCTAATCTATGACCAACTTGATTCACAATTAAATACAAGGGAGCCGAGGTTTAGGAATAGGTTGAACGTCGTACTTATTATTCATAGTCTTACGCATATCATTCTGTTGTACGTTTCCACGGTTTATCAAAGAAGGTTTTACGGTGATTCATTCTGTGTTCATCTTTACGTTTAATCTTCCTTGTTAGATCGATTATTCATTGCTATTACAGAAACAGGGACTAACAGAGGGGTAAGCTTAACCCCCGATACATTGGTCCGTTTGAAATCCTTGAAAGGATTGGGGTCGTGGCTTACCGTCTCAAGTTATCACCTGAACTTGAGAAGATTCATGATGTGTTCCATGTATCGATGCTCAAGAAGTATGTACGAGATCTGTCACATATTCTTGAGAGACCACCGGTAGATATTCGAGAGGATTTAAAATATGCAGTGGAACCGGTGAAGATAGTGGGTCTCAATGAGGGACAAGGAGATTCCTATGGTGAAGGTGCTTTGGAGGAGTGATCGAGTCGAAGAAGAAACCTGAGAGACTGAGGTCTCAATGAGGGAGCAATACTCGTTTCTTTTCGATTAGACATGAGATTTCGGGGACGAAATCCCAAATAAGGGGGGTGGACTTGTAACACCGTCCCCAAGTATATTTACTTTTAGTAAATCATGTAATAAACCTTGAATAATGATTCGTGAATTTACGAGGTTGTAAATTTTTGTTATTACGTTTGCGTGAATAGTGAATTGCATGTGGGACCCACATCGGGAGCGGGGACCACCCGATAAACCCGGGACCATGTATTATATTCATCTTGGTCCAGATAATATTTATATGGTGGTGGATATTTTAATTGGGCCATAGAAAGGACATAGGGTTGACCCGTTGGTCAAACGAGGCCCAATTACCGGTATTAGTAAATTATCGGATAACAGTCCGAAATGAATTTCGGAGACTTCTAAATTAAAGTTGGGGTATGTAGATTCATTCTAAAGACCCATAATGATGGAGGACACTTAATATATTTTATTTGACCCGATAAAATAAAATATAGTTAAAACAGTCCAAGAAATACAACTTTCAGGGTCGATTGTACATTTCGGGACACAAAGGGATGACCTCCCACGTGAGTGGGGGCACCCCACGTTTTTGGGTGTTGATATTGTCAAATTATGGCTGTGAATAATGAGAAGGAGGGCTGAGGGTGATGTATTGGGTGAGAAAGGACCAAAGGTGGACCTCCACCTCACTCATTTGTCTAAATGAGACAAAAGTTACCTCTCTCCCCTCACCACCTCCATTCATCCGTCCAAGCTCACCAAGATAGCAAGAGGAAGCTCTGCAACTCACCCTTTTCACACCCAAATTCGAGCTCTAGCCATAGTGGTCCAAAGAGGAGGATTTAAGAAGGAAAAAGTTAGCAAAAGTGTGAAGCATTGAGGTAATGACCTCATAATAACTTTTCCTCTACTTTTCATTTATCATATTGCTTATATATCATATGAAGGACCCCTAGGATTGTTCTACATGTTTAGAAGTGTAGAATGAGAGGTTGGAAGGTGGTTCTAAGTCCAAGAACGGACTTAGAAGCTAAAACGACTGATTCGCCGAAAAATAACCTTTTAGGGGTTACTTGTGTTGATATGGGTTTTGTAATTATAAAACCATGTTAGGAGCTTGACTAAAGTGGTTCTAGATTTCGCCGGAGTTTCGCCGGAGTTTCGTCGGAGTTTCGCCGGAGTTCGCCGGAGTTCAACTAAGAAGAGTGGAATCTTCCTAAAGCTCATTTGAGGTGAGTGGATGACTTAATGTCTTGTAACTTTTGGGTTAAGCATGAGATTACCTAAGTATATGTTATGTGTGTTCATAATAATGTTTAAATGAATTAAACATGTGATTAGCCAATTAAAGTGATTAGGCTTGTATGAAGTGAACTATTGAAATATGCATGATTTGTGAAGTGAAAATGCTCATAAAAACATATGTGATATGTTTAGAGATGAAATGTGCATAAAATAGTTATTTATAACTTAGTACACATTGTGACTAAGTTTGACACACATTAGATTTGGAATGGCGGGTCAACCAAGAGTTGACCAGCGTCGGTTTGGCCTTACTTTACCTATATGCTAATTTTAATGCATGAGTTGCATGGATGATTTTGTTTAGGCCTTAAGACTTAGTCTAGTCTTGTTTATTGATTATGATATAGGCCCTATCTAGTATGATATGTGGTAGATCATAGGTCGGGTGGAGTACCCAAGGATTGGGCAGTATCCTCAAAACTCGGTTATGTAGGGTGGAGTACCCAAGGATCGAGCGGTATCCTCAAAACTCGGTTATATAGGGTGGAGTACCCAAGGATCGGGCGGTATCCTCAAAACTCGGTTATATAGGGTGGAGTACCCAAGGATCGGGCGTGTATCCTCAAAACTCATAGTTTACTATTTAGTAATTCAGGATCGGGCGGCGTCCCTATGATTATTTGATTTGGACAGGAGGAGTCCTATACACTCATAGGTCTATGGGTGGGTTGGGGTTTTAAGTCAAGGACATTGACTACTATTATTTTTCCCAATTAAACAATGACCTACGGGTCGGGTATTTCCAAGTGTATATAAGTACTGATATGTATTTTGTAACTTGGGGTAAGGAAGTATAAGTATATGTATCACCCTATGTTTGGGTCTTATACTTGAAACGTTAGTTACTCTACATTTTGCTTGCTACTCGCTCGGTACTTGTACTGACCCCTTCGGGGGGCCCCACCATTTCAGGTTGAAATTAGAGCCTGTTGTCTACACCTTTGCACGGGTGGAAAGAATCTAGAGGAAGATGTGGTTCGTGCTTCCTTTATTATTTTAAATCATAAACTATGCTCATGGATACTTTTGTAATACTACATTGTTTTGGCCTGCGAGCCTACGTTTTGCCATATGTGGCTTATGATTGACCGTTGAATATTTTCCGATATTCATTCAATCTATGATGTGATGTTGTTATATATGTTTACTACTGAGTATGGTGTCAACGATGTTCATGAACGCCTTGTGTGATTATGTGAGGTTGACATGCGAGTGACGTCACTTAATCACACGGCGGTTGTACACGCGCTTAGATGCGGTCTGGGGCGTGACACCCCCGGCCACGGGGGAGCCTTCGGCTACAGCACAAATATCAAAGATTCCCTTTGGAGACAAGCAACAGCCGCATTTAATGCGGCGTCACGTCCACCCACCGCATTTAATGCGGTGCACATGCGTATGCTGGTGCCATCCCGATTGAGGTCACCCCTCGACCGTTAAATTGTTGACACGTGTGCTCTCATCGCATTTATTACTGCTATAAATAGCAGCCCATTCTCCATTGTAAAGCATCGCGAGTTCACATATTCGAATACACTTTCTCTCTCTTGCTTACTGCTCTGACTTCTCTCTACGTTATTCCCGCAAAAACCACTCGGATAAGTTACCCCCGGGTACACTATCCATCAAAATGTCAACCTGATAGGAGTAGCTCAGATCTTAATATAGTGTTTAATTCTTTCAGAGGTATCCGGTGTGGGAATTTAACACTCATCCTCACGACCAGACACTTCGTCTAGATCGTGCCGTCATTCATTTTTTTCTTTAGTTCGTCATTGCCATTTTTTATAATCGTGCCATCATTTTTCATAAGGGGACCTCACACCATGAATCGATTTGACTCTGATATCATGTTAAAACCTAAGTTTCCATCATAAAAGATCAACCTGATATCATGCCGTCATTCATTTTTTCATTAGTTCGTCATTGTCGTTTTTTTATAATCGTGCCATCATTTTTCATAAGGGGACCTCACATCATGGATCGATTTGACTATGATATCATGTTAAGACCTAAAATTCCATCATAAAAGTCAACGGAGTAACTCACATCTTTGGAATTATCCACATCTAAGTCTTTTCACCATGACCTAAAAATATGTCGATCCTGAAAATTGAGGTCTAAAACTCAATGAATTGGTCAAATATCTGTAGCCGTGAAAAGTAATAAGAAAACTGAATTGACAAATATTAGCAATGAATACTGTGTTGACAAATAATCAGAAAGAAAAATGCAGCACGACTACAAAAACAGAAAATTGAATTGTATTTGTTTTCAATTCATCATGCTTTATACCAGGAATAACGAATAACCAGAAATTGATTTGTGTGAACAATTATCATATCATACCGATTCTAATTTTATGAATGAGTAGAAATCATTTTCGATATACCCACTGCCACAAGAGAAGAAAGAATAACTAAAACTGATTTGTGTGAATAATTCTAATTTAAATTTTAATGGAGTGCAACACAAAATAAGATGCGGAGTATCATTCTAAAAGTTTTATTGTTTCAAAAGTCAAAACAGTGTTAGTTTTCTTGTCTTCGATCTACTTTTCAAACACACTCCATGGCTTTCGCATGATGGGAACAGTGAAATTTTTATAAATGAGAAAGTATTTGTATTTATCTCTTAGGGCATGTTTGGTTTCATGTAATCTCACATGAAGGCCGGAATGTGATTCACGGAATATCAGATACCCATGTTTGGTTCACGGGTTTAAGAAAAAATCGGAAAAGTTACATTCCGGGAATGTAATATGGATGGGAATCTTATAACCATCCATGCCTTAGGTTATCTTAGATTTTCAGGGATGGTCTAATTTTCTTCCGAAAATACAATCAATTAGTTACTCCCTCTGTCCCTCATCAATACTTTGTCATGTTTGACCAGCACAAGAAATAATAAAATAAAAACTGTGTGATTGAGATATGTGCTGAGGAAAAAGAAATAACAGAAACCACAAACTCATTGATTAAAAGAAAAGTGAAAGTTTTTGGGACATCCAAAAATGGAAATCTGAGGTGATTGTGCATATATAAAAGTTTGAAAAAATCTTATACGGAGTACATGTTAGATGTAATCAAGAATCCAAGTTGAGTTGGGAAGAGGAAGAAAAGTAAAGAAACTTGAGAACTCAAAAGTATGCGCGGCTGCGAGAGTCCATCTGAAGAATATAAAAAACGTAGCGGCCTTTACAAAAATACCTCTAAGTCGCTAGCGGGAAACAAACTTAAATCGATTAATATATATATATATATATATATATATATATATATATATATAGAGAGAGAGAGAGAGAGAGAGAGAGAGTAATCTTCCGGTGAGTCCTTCCTGACTGGAACCGCCGTCCGGCCGACGGAGTTTTGGACCCTTCCTGGTGGAATTTCTTGATGATGTTTTTATGACATGTTCTTCATCAAGTCTAGTTCATCTATATCAAATTTGAGAAAATACTCACTCGGGAAGGTTGTCAAATAATTTTTGAAAGATAACTGCGCCGGAATATCTATCTATATACAAAAGGAGGTGGATTTCAGCCAAATTTCCCGCCTAAACTACCGGGTCAGCTGTGGGTCGAGTCTGGGTCGGGTCAGCACTAACGGGTCTGCCAACTCCACTTATGTAAAAGTGTAAAAGTACAGCTCAATAAATGATTACCCATATGAAACCCAGCGGATAAGAAGGCAATAAATGAGAATCTTGATTGAAGATTTTCTCTTAAAATCTACGATTCCCGTGATTCGAAGTATATGTAAAAAGTACATATCATTTAATCAAGACTTTAAAATTGTAGAGTACATGCAGTAAACTTTGTCAGACTTCTTTATGCATTGTCAATTCGACATTTAATTGATAGCTTGCTCTCTCATTGCCCATGTCCCTCCAAAGATTGGTGTATTAAACACAATATGTTTTTATGAATATAACCACCGATCAGGACAAAAGAATCCCCACCAAACAAACTAATATTCCTTCTCATTTTCCCTTCTCAAAGCACAAGCATCGTGGAAGCTGGTGAGAACTTGGTGTCGATGTCATATTCCTTCTTATGCACGCCGTAATCCAAAATCATCATCCAGATGTTTATGTCTTGCAACCAGTTAAAACCATCGATTTCATCTGGAACCGCCAAGCAGTCCATACCGCAGGACCTCACATTGAATGGCGGCGCTTCTGGAATTGAGGCTGTGATTTGGTGAGGAAGAGGCAGAGCATTGGGCAATTCGACGGCTAGGTTATATATCATCTATTGCAGCGGTGTAAATGGAGGGCCATAGACCCCTAACCGACCTCTAACCCAGCAACGCGGCGGTGAGCACGCTGGCCGATTGAGAGAGCTCGCGACCTGGTGTCTCACCAACCTGTTTTCCAAACTTGGAGATGGGGACGGTGAACTTAGGCTTTCTGTTTCAACTATGGTGCCCAACAGAGAGACATCGCCAAAATCCAAGGACCTAGGGGAAATCAGCAAAGTCGAAGGAATGGAAACAGTTCCGCGGCGGGGGAGGTTGCCGGTAGCAATATGTTGACCGGATATTTCAGTCAAGTCCGCTACTCATGACAAATTTTCAGTTTCTGGGTTCAAATTTTTATTGAAAGTAAATACTTCCATTTGATATTATTGACTTATCTTGAGAATTTTATGGATTATTGGCTTATCTTGAGATTCATAGTTTCTATGAATTTTGATCTTGATAAACAACAGAATGGACGAATCTGTGCTTCATGAAGCACTGCATGCTCCCAGAGTGGAGTAGTAGTGATTGGAAATTTCTGGTCCAAGATGTTTTGCAAATTCCTGGTAAGATTTGTCCTCTTACATTTCCATGGATTTGGATTTGGAGTAATTCCAGACTGCTTTTAAATATCAGGCATATTATATTATCAATCTATGTATATAATCCATATATCAACAAGCTGTTATTTTGCTTTTGAATAATTCTTGGGCTATTTCTTATCACACACGGGTTGTGTGTGTAAATATGTGCACATAATTTTTTTAATTATTTTTATGTTAATTAAAAATGTCTACATCATTTTATCGTGTTACTTATAAGATAACCTCTCATGTTTTAAATTCTTCGCTTATGAATGTTGCGGTATGTATTTAATGTCTTCCCTTATGAATAATGTTACAGTATGTAAACTGCATTGCAAGGAACATGGTTGGGTTTAGCTGCCCTGCGAAGAGGGAAAGAAGGGTCCAATATGAGACTGAATTGTTTTAAATGTTGGAATGGTTTAGGGTGTTTCCGTTTCCCTTGACCGAGAAAGACAGGCGGCATCTACACCGACACACCCTTAATGCTTTAGAGACGCATTTGTACGCACGAATATCTAATTTAGTGCGATAAAGGTTTAATTCATGATAAATACTTAAATCTTTCTTTTTTTTCCACCCGTAGTAGATAACTTATGTAAACTAAGTTTCACAAACTATGAAAATGAGTTATATTCAGAGTTTCATATTTTTCTTAAATATAATTACCAGTAAGAAAATCATTTTTTGTTGAACAAGCTTTCAATACAATCGTGTATTTCTCGAACAATCTCAAAAAATCATATGTTTGAATGTGAAAAAGCTAATCTACAGTTTCAACTTCATCTATAGTACTCCATATATTAGTATGTCAAGGATGATCATATTTTAAGCTCTATGTCGATGTAAAGGCCCGTGATTTACCGACTAAAAGGAATCCCGACTATATAGGGTTGATTATTGTACTTTTAATTGTTTTGTCTAAAACATTGATTTTTGAACGATTTGTGATTTGTTTATGTGTGATTTATATTTTTGATGCTTTGTTTAATCATGACACATTGGGACATCATTTTTCATGGACATCATTTCAGATTCATATATACCAAATTCTTTTAAATTTGGTGTAAATTGAATGTGAATTGCCCATCTTCAATAACATAGGGACATCTGGCAGATAAATAAAGAACATATCACCATGACACAAAGCACCTACATTAAATTCGGACAATCATCTATTTTTAAAATAAACCAATGATGAAGAAAACATGATTCATAATAAAATGCAATCCATTTAAAATTAAAGTTTATTTTTGAATACAATAGTGTTAAAAACCGAATTATAAAATTCAAGTAAGCACTCAGTAAAATAAATTTGACTACCTAAATTTATACTACTGGATTTTAAAAATGCCATATTGCCATCTTAAAAAAATGCCACAATGTGGCAGGCATCATTTTCCTTCTACCACCCTCTCTTTCGTTTTCTATGCAGCTTGCATTTTATAATTTACACATTTTATTTGTATAAGAATTTTTTTCACTAATAATGCTAACAAATAATAAAATATAATTGGTGCTTAATTTTAATTCGTGCATCGCACGGGTGATATTCTAGTACATATAAAACGCAGTTATATTTCAAAAATCATTTGACGACCTTCCCTATTGAATTGTTTTCTCAAATTTGATATGGATGAACTAGACTTGATGGTGAACATTCCGTAAAAAATTTATCAAAAAATTTCACCGAAAAGGACCCTAAAAGCCATCGAATGGATGGAGATTCGGGTCAAGAAGGCCTGACATGAATATTTCTATTTATATGTGTGTGTATATATGTATATCATAGATATAGATAGATTAGATTGAAATTTTATACTCGAAATGGAGAAGTCATAAAGATTGGTGAAATGAGGAACCAACCCATTTTGTTGAAAATTTCAATTTGTAAAATAAGAAATGTCTGATTGTTTGCTCACTATTAATGGGATGAAGGTAGTATGATTTAAGGTTAGGAGAGTGTTTGCAACGGTCTGTGCTTTAAAAAAATCACTTTTAAAAGTGATTTTGGAAAAAGTGTTTAATAATAAAATTGATAGTTTTTGAGAAAAAAGTGATTTTGAAAAGTAAAAGTTGATAGTGTTTGGTAAAATATGTGTTTTTTGTGTAATAGAAAAAATAAAAATCAGAATTTAGTTTTTAACTTTATAGTGTTGTACTCCCTCCGTCCAGAAAAGGTTTGACAAATTTCCTTTTTTGGATGTCCCAAAAAGATTTGTCATTTCCATTTAAAGTAAGGAATATGTGGCTAAAATTAATTATCTTGTCTCTGCACAAATTTCAACTACACAGTTTTTACTTTATTAATCTAGGGATGGACTCGGGCCGGGTGGCCGGGACCGGTACTGTTCCGGCCCGGTCCGACCCGGTGGCCCGGTCAGTGACCGGTCCGGGTAGGCCCGATCCGTGGGTTTTCCGGTCCGGGCTCGGGTCACCCAAAACAAGGCCCGGGCTCAGTTCGGGCCAAAATTGATTTGTTTTTCATTTTTTTTTAAATTTTTGGGTTGGGCTGGGTATTTTGGGCCATTTGGGGTGGTTTGGGGGGTTGGGGCCAACTTGGGGGTGGGAGGGGGTTAATTAGGAAGAGGGAAAAAAATGATAATAGGTCCGGCCCGGACCGGACCCTGTGGGTACCCGGACCGGACAC
Source organism: Cuscuta europaea (assembly GCA_945859875.1). Classification (NCBI taxonomy): domain Eukaryota; kingdom Viridiplantae; phylum Streptophyta; class Magnoliopsida; order Solanales; family Convolvulaceae; genus Cuscuta; species Cuscuta europaea. The sequence goes on from CAMAPE010000014.1 coordinate 2,404,840, forward strand.
GGTGGATACCCGGGCCGATCCTGGGCCCATCTATTCAGAACCGGCAGCCCGACTTGAGTCCAACTCTATATTAATCCACGTGAAAGTCAACTTTTGATAACTTTTTCAGGACAAAGGAAGTATTTATATAAAAATTGTCATTTGAAAACACTCTTTTTGCTTTGTTGAGACGAGAAGCGCTTTTTTTAAGGGTTTGCAAACCCGGCCTAAAACACAAAATGAAATTAGAAAAATAAGAGTTAGGGGATTGGGATTAGATTAGTTGAAAAGAAGACTATGCAAACAATATCTATCAAAAATAGGTCCATCCGTCCATAGTCTGTCTACCAGTTACTGTATAAATTGGACAATATAATCTGTTTTGCTCTCTCAAACAGAAAAAATAAAAAGACCCAAATGAAAATCTCAAACAAGCCAACCATCCTCCACCTCCTCCTCCTACTGATATATGCTCTGTGTTCAACTCCACCGGTCATCGGCGTGGCCTCCGGGAAGTCCCCGGCGTTTCGGGAATACATAGGCGCAAAGTTCAGAATCGTCAAGTTCTCCGACGTGCCCATAAACCCAAACGTTGACCACTTCCACTTCATTCTGTCCTTCACCATTGACTACAAAACCTCATCTTCCTCTCCCCCTTCTCCTACCAACAGGGCCGGCCCTGGCGGTGTGCAAGGCGTCCAACCGCACAGGGCCCAAAAAATTGGAAGGACCCAAATTTTTTTGTAGTAATATACTAGTATTACTTAGAGGTGGAGCGTATATATAGAAACGAAGGAGTAGTAAATACTCTGTTTCCACCGGTGTGGGAATCTTAAGCTTTAGAAACTAAAAAGATAAGAAGCGAGGCATGCGGGATTCGAACCCGGGTGAAAATAAAATCATGCACACTGATCTCTAAACATCAACCCACTGGACCAAATCAACTAATTCTTGAAATAAGGACGTACAAGCTTTATATTACCTATTAGTTCTACAAAATAAATAATTAAAAATATCTCTTAATAAAAATCGGTTCGGTTCGGTTTGAACCGATTTTATAACTCAAAAAACCTTCATTAAACCGATTTATGTACGAGTCCCGACTTTCGGGTCCCGTTTGAGTCGGTGCGGTTTCTGTTCAGTTTTTTTAACTTGTGTTGAAACTTTAATTTGAAAAGAAGGCCCAATTATTTTTGTTGTACAGGACCTTCATTTCCTCAGGACCGGCCCTGCCTACTAATGGCGAATTCAACATTTTGTGGGATTCCCATAACCTCTCCCATTCCCATGTCTCCGCCATCAAGTCTAAACATTCTAATGTTAAGGTTGCTCCTAAACACTTCTTTTATTCTTTTTAATTGTATTCATATTTCGGTTATCTTAGGTTTAGGTGCTTTTACTTTTTCGAAGACGCCTTTAAATTCAATCAAAATCTCATTCAAATGACATTATTGAACAATTAAGTATTGTGATGGGATCGAGGGACCCAAAAAACATTGACTTTTTATCCTTTATTTGTAATCTCTCTTTTAAATTAAGACTCATATCAGCTCAATAGAAGATGCATTCCAGACACAATAGAAGGGTAAAGGAAATTTGACAATCCTAAAATAATACTCCTTCCGTCCCATAAATTACTTTCAACTTTTCCTTTTCGCCTGTCCCAAAAAGAACTTCTCTTTCCCTTTTTGGCAAAGAATTTGTAGTTCACAACAATTCTTACAAATTTCTCTTTCCTTTGCACAACTCTCCACCACACAATTCCCATTTTCTTAATCCGTCTGTCATTTGTACTATGAAAGTAAATTTTGGGACGGAGGGAGTAGAAGCAAGTCTAAACTAGTTTTTTCGGTTGATAAGAAAATTCAGCCATAACAGCCAATTTGACAAGTGTTTGGCAATTTTTATGTACTTTAAAGCTTATCAGCCCATTTTTGGTGCTCCAAACATCCCCATTATGATAGTAAATAAATGGAGAAGCTAAGAATGTCTTTAGTTTGACCGTTTTGATTCTCAGACCAAACCAGCTCAGATGAGACTTAAACAAACAATATCATATCAGATTAGACCAGACTTAAACAAACTAGACGAAATCAACAAATTTGAAAGAATTCATATCCCATCACACTGACATTCTTTTGTAGTGAAGACGCTCCATATACCAAAAAATCTGTTTGTACCCAGTTTTGTACCAACTCCCTATTTTTCCTGTGCACACAGACAATTCATTAAGAAGAAGACAGCATTTCGTCTATGTTTGTCTTTTTACACGGACAAAATAAGGGTGGGTAGAAATGTGGGTTCACTTTACTGCAAACAAAAAGATTCTCCATATACTCCGTATATTTTTGGTGGTTTACCTTGACCAGTAGGCAGTAGTCCACTACCCCAATTAATTATTTAAAAACTTTTGAACTCAAATGAATCTTACACTTATAATTAAAAGGATGCAGTAATAAGAAATACGTAGTAGTAAATATCAATAGTAATAGATTATTTTATATTTGGCATTTAAGAATGAAAAAATATATGCTATAAATAAGGGCAGGGTTAGACGCAAATTATACGGTGGGATCGGCCCACCTTCCGCATGGTGTGCCGATCCCACTTTTAGGAAAGTTACGTTGTTTTCCTTTTCCCACTTCCTTTGTCTCCAACTTTGTTATTTCCTTTTCCTTTGCTTTTTTTTTTTTTCTTTTGTTCAATTCTTTTCTTTTTCCATCAAATTAAAATACTAAAAATTTAATTGCAATCCTACTTTCTTTATCTTCATCTTAAATTATAATTGAATCTATTTTTTATTCTTTATCAATACATAATAATTCATCTAAAAAAATCTTTATCTTCATGTTCATAATTTTTTTTCTATAATATATTTCTTTATCTCTTTATAAAAAAAATATATTTCTTATCTCTTTGATATGTTTTTAGTTTTTTTAAGACATAAAATTTGTTTTTTCGATTTAAATTTCATAAAACATGAATTATATTACGTTTTTCATATGTGTGAGTTATGTTTATAGCCAATTTATGGAATTACATGTGATATTATATGAAGTTACATCTTTTTATAGGCGAATTACATCTTGTTGTCCATGAGTTACATCTTCTTATACACGAGTTACATTTAGACTTGCCTCAATAAGCTATATTTTGCATACACCTAATTTAGATTTTTTAGCATGAGTTACATGTTTTCATAACACGAGTTACATCACGAAATAAATCCATCCATTGAAACCAAAAAATAATTTTTTTTTGCAAACAAAAATGATTTTTTTTGGAAAAAAATGATTTTTCGGCAAAAAAAATTATATTTGTGGCAAAAAATATTATTTTTCTTTGAAACATTTTTATGGCCTTAATACAAAAAACAAAACATACTAACTATTTACGTTAAAAAATTTAAACAATTAGACTTCATGTTTTCATTGTTTACATTTGATAGTATATGAAGTTACATCTTCTTATACGCAGGTTACATCTTTTTATGCGTGAGTTACATCTTCCTTTACACGAGTTACATTTGGACTTACCTTAACAAGTTACATTTTACATTGACCAAAGTTAGATTTTTCATCAACGTGAGTTACATTTTATATAACATAAGTTACATCGCAACATAAAGCTCTACTATTGAAACAAAAAAATCATTTTTTGCCAAACAAGGCAAAAAATGATTTCTTTAGCAAAAAAGTGATTTAAAAAAAAAATATTTTTTGGCAGAACATATTCACTATTTAAGTAAACACATGCTATTGAAACAAAAAAACGAGTTTTTCGCAAGGGAAAAAAATGGCGGAAAAATGATTTTTTTGCAAAAAAATGATTTTTTGGCAAAAAAAAAACTGATTTTAAGGGAAAAAATTATTTATGCTCTTAATATTAAAAACAAAACATATTCACTATTTACGTAAAGTAATTGAGCAATTAGACTCCTTGTTTCAAGGAAATCAATGTTTTATTTCTTATAGTTCGTATTAGACAAGTTACGTTTGGACTTGCCTGCAGTTACAGTTCTGATCAGCGTGAGTTACATTTCTTTACACGCGGGTTACATTACTCTGCTACTGGACACTGGAAAAACAAAAAATAAGTTACTGTTCACGCGTGAACAGTAACACGCGTATTTTTGTCTGTGGGAGCAGCATGCTCATGGTGGGCTGCTCCCACGGTATAACAACCATCCTCGTGGAATTTTTTGATGACATTTTTATGGCATGTTTTTCATCAAGTCTAGTTCATCTATATCAAATTTGAGAAAATATTCAATCGGGAAGGTTGTCAAATGATTTTTGAAAGATAACTGCGTCGGAATATACATATAAAACACAGTTATCTTTCAAAAATCATTTGACAACCTTCCCGATTGAATTTTTTTCTCAAATTTGGTATGGATGAACTAGACTTGATGAAGAACATTCTATAAATATTTCATCAAAAAAATTCACTGGGAAAGGCCCCAAAAGCCATCGAATGGATGGCAATTACGGTCAAGAACACTACAAAAAATCACTCAATTTGTCACGGATTTTGTCACGGACAGTAGTTCAAAAATTCCGTGACAAATGAACTTTGTCACGGACGTTGTCACGGCTCAAATCCGTGACATCAGGGGCGTGACAAAGTTTTTGTCACGGACACGAGTCCGTGACAAAATTTGTTACGGATTTGTCATGGCCTCCATCCGTGACAAAACACTTCACAGGAACTATACCGGTCCTTATTTGTCACGGCCGTAGCCATGACTCCTTTTTTTATTTTAAAAAAAATTAATTATGTTTGTCACAGATATTTTTGTGACAAAGTTTTTGAAAATTTGAAAAAAAAAATCGAAATAGGCTGGGCGGGTATTTGAAACATGATTTGAAATTCAAATTTTTCATCTTGTCACAGAAATATCTGTGACAACATTTTCTGAAAATTTTCGAAACCCGCTGGGCGGGTACTTTGAATATTCAAAATTTTGATCTTGTCACGGATAGAATCTGTGACAAACAGTTTTATTTTTTAATAAAAATACAATATTTTCAGTGCTCTTTTAAATAAAAATACTGAATTCATATTTTGTCACGGACCCGTCCGTGACAAACTTTTTATATTTAAAAAAAAATAAATTTTCGGCACATTTTTTAATTAAAATTTAAAAGTTTATTTAATTGTTTATAATAAATTAAACATTTTTTGCAAACAATCAAACGTGACAAACTTTTTATATTTAAAAAAAATAATAAAATTTTATGCGCATTTTTTAATTAAAATTAAAAGTTTATTTAATTGTTTATAATAAATTAAACATTTTTTGCAAACAATCAAATAAACTATATAACAAAAAGGTCGGATCTTCATCCGCATCTGGTTGATACGAGGTCGAAGCTTCGGGAAGATCATTAAATGGTTGTGGTGGGTTAAACTGTGTCGTTGAAGCACCGTATACATAATATGACATTCTTCGCTCCCACGTCATTTGATCATAGGCTCCCCACCCACTCATGCGACGTTACGAGATGAACCTACTCTTTGTGGTAAAAGTGATGGATCGAAAGGTTCGCCATGAGAAGTCCAATTATAATAATTGGCAACAAAACATTTTTCGAACAAATCCCACACAACTTGGTCGACATCTTTACATTGGAGATTTTTACACTTTGCACATGGACATCTTATTTTATCGACATCCATATAATTCTTCTGTTCTAGTGTAAATTTAATAAAATCTTCTACACCATTAAAAAATTCATTGCGTATTCCATAGTTATCGCAATGTTTTTGGTACATCCAACTTCTATTTTGTCTATACATTATGCCTGAATATTATAATCAAAATATTATAATAAGTACATTAAGTAACGTTCAATTAATATTATTAATTAACTAAAAGCAGTACATTTGTGGCATTAATAATTTAAATTAACTAATTTTTCAATCATGACTAATTCATATTTAGAAACATTAATATGTTAAATTTCACTCAAGTTCACTATTAATATTATTAATTAACTAAAATCAATATGTTAATGGCCGGCATTAATAATTTAATAATTAACTAAAGTTCACTAATAAAATTAATATATTAAATTTCACTAAAGTTCACTAAAATTAACTAACGTTCAATTAAAATTACTAATCAACTAATAGTAATACGTTAATGGCATTAATCGTTTCAATTATTAACTAATTCACAATATTAGAATTTGTGCACCAAATATACTAAATTATTACGTTAATGACATTTATTCACAATACTAAAGTTCACTAATTTAACTTATTAGTTAATTTCTATTTAACTAATATTGTTAAATATCATTAGTTCACAATAATATATAATTCACACTTAATTAATAAAGTTTCAATCCTAACTTAAATCACTACAAATCCTAAATTATGCATTAACAAAAATTATTGCTAATAAACAAACCTAATATATCATCATTGGTTATAATTAAACCCATTTCAAATAACTAATATTTAAATTTAACTAATATTATCAATTCAAATTCTAAACCCATGCATTTCAAATAACTAATATTTACATTTAACTAATATTGTTAAATATTAGTCATGGAACTAAATTAATTAAAGTTCACCAATTTAACTTAGCTAATTTCCTTTTAACTAATATTGTTAAATATCATTAAATCACAATAATAAATCACACTAAACTAATTAATAAAGTTTCAATCCTAACTTAAATCACTACAAATCCTAAATTATGTATTAACAATAATTGCTAATAAACAAATCTAATAATTGGTTATATAAACCCATTTCAATTAAATAATAATTATATTTAACTAATATTTAAATTTAACTAAATTACGTTAATAGTTTAATATATTGTTAATAATATGAAAATTAACACGACCTCACTAAATTACGTTAAAATTACGTTAATAGTTTAAATAAATTAACAACCTCAATAATTTAACAATTTTAATAATTTAATATGAAAATACATATTAGTACTTATTAAAAGAAATACATACTAAAATGACATACCTTGTCTCCATAAACAGGAAAAATCATGAACTGACAGATTACATACCTTGTCTCCATATGAATTTTTGAATTGATAAGTGTTCTTCGTAGCTACAACTCTAATGAATGAAGTCGGGATATATAAAAAACGTTGTCACGGAGTTGTCACGGATAAATCCGTGACAAATGCTTTTCCGTACCGCATTATTAAAGGTTACCGCTGGAATATCAATAATTGAGGATTGTCACGGATTTTGTCACGGTCTCGTCCGTGACAAACGTTTTTTGAATTCTGTCACCGAATTTGACACGGATCCGTCCGTGACAAATGCCCGGGAGTAAAAAATGTTTTGGCCGGAGTAAAATGCCGGTCACCGAAGAAAATTCGTCACAGAGCAAAGCTGTGACAAATAATTGGCACGGATTTTGTCACGGACGTATCCTTGACAAAACCTATTCGTGACAAATCCCATTTTTCCGTGACAAAGCCCATGACAAATTTGTCACGGCCGTGATCCGTGACAAAAAACCGTGACAAAACGGAAGTTTTTTTTGTAGTGGAAGGCCTGACATGAATATTTCTATATATATATATATAGGGGGCGGGTTCTAATGAGAAGACATCTTAACGTGAGAAGTGAGAAGTTACACATTTACCTATTTTTGATGCACTTTTTTGCTAATCTGATGCACTTTTTGCGATGGCAGAAAAGTTCCGATTAATTACAGAAATGCCACCGCGTCTAGGATCATTTTCTTAATATTTTTTGCACTTTCCCGTGTACTTTTTTGCAAATCTGATGCACAGATCTTAAATTAAACGCACCAGATGCATTCTCACTTCTTATGATAAGCATCTTCTCATTTGATCCTTATTATATATATATATATATGTATGTATGTATATGTATATCATAGATATAGATTGATTAGATTGAAATTTTATACTTGAAATGGAGAACTCATAAAGATTGGTGAAATGAGGAACCTACCCATTTTGTTGAAAATTTCAATTTGTAAAATAAGAAATGTCTGATTGTTGTCTCACTGTTAATGGGATGAAGGTAGTATGATTTAACGTTAGGAGAGTGTTTGCAACAACTTGTGCTTTAAAAAAATCAATTTTCAAAGTGATTTTAGAAAAAGTGCTTAATAATAAAAGTCGATAATGTTTGAGAAAAAACGATTTTGAAACGTAAAAGTTGGTAATGTTTGACAAAATGTATGCTTTTTGTGTAATAGAAAAAGTAAAAAGCAGATTTTAGTTTTTAACTTTTTAGAGTTTTATTTAAACAAAAGGTGTCATTTGAAAACACAGTTTATGCTTTTTTGAGCCAAAAGACGAGAAACACTTTTTTAAGCGTTTGCAAAGACTGTCTAAAGCACAAAATGAAGTTAGAAAAATACGGAGTAAGAGTTAGGGGATTGGGATTAGGTTAGTTGAAAAGAAGATGTTCCTATGCAAACAATATCTATCAAACATAGGTCCATGAGTCCATCCGTCCATAGTCTAGCAAATACCGTATAAATTGGACAATATACGGAGTAATATGTTTTGCTCTTCATACACAAATTCTCTCTCGAACAGAAAAAATAAAAAGACCCAAATGAAAATCTCAAACAAGCCAACCATCCTCCTCCTCCTCCTGATATATGCTCTGTGTTCAATTCCACCGGTCATCGGCGTGGCGTCCGGGAAGTCCCCGGTGTTTCGGGAATACATAGGCGCAGAGTTCACAAACGTCAAGTTCTCCGACGTGCCCATAAACCCAAACGTTGACCACTTCCACTTCATTCTGTCCTTCGCCATTGACTACAAAACCTCATCTTCCTCTCCCCCTTCTCCTACCAATGGCGAATTCAACATTTTCTGGGATTCCCATAACCTCTCCCCTTCCCATGTCTCCGCCATCAAGTCTAAGCATTCTAATGTTAAGGTTGCTCCTAAACACTTCTTGTATTCTTTTTAATTGTATAATTGTATTCATATATCGGTTATTTGACAAATGTTCAGGTCCGGAAATCTGGATCAGAACTGCCGTCTGTCCGATGATTTTTGGGGCACTTCTTGGTGGGTTTTTTATGAAATTTGTATGTCATGTTCTTCATCAAGTCTAGTTTATCCACAAAAAAATTCAGCTAAAAACTCAATCCGGAAGGTCGTCAAATGATTTTTGGAAGTTAACTGCGTTTTATATGTATTTTTTAGCGCAGTTAACTTCAAAAAATCATTTGACAACCTTCCCGATTGAATTTTTAACTGAAATTTTTTGTTTATAAACTAGACTTAATAAAGATCATGCCATAAAATTTTCATAAAAAAAACCACCGGGAAGGACTCCAAAAGACGTCGGCCGGACAGCGGTTCCGGTCAGGAAGGCCTGACCGGAACACTACTCTCGGTTATCTTAGGTTTAGGTGCAATCGTTTCATTGTCATAAGTTAAAAAGTATCAGGAACAGATCTTCACTCTCTATCTTTTAGATTACGATTTTAGTTCAATTTACATCCTACCAATATACTGTCCGGTCAGGATTAGGGGCCGTCAGGAATGGGGTGTCATCCTTTTTTTATTATTAAGTTAAAGCTTTTACTTTTTCGTAGACATATTTAAATTCAATCAATTCAAATGACATTATTGAACAATTAAGTATTGTGATGGGATCGAGGGACCCAAAAACTTTGACTTTTTATCCTTTATTTGTAATTTCTCTTTTAAATTAAGACTCATATTATGATGGGTAAATAAATGGAAAGGATGACATCTCAGTCTCGGAGGGCCCCCCAATTCTGATCGCACGGTACGTTGGTAGGATGTAAATTAATCTGACAGATAGAAAGCGGGGTTCTGTCTCCGGTTCTTGCAGAGGCCCTATGCATTTTTAGCATAGTGACCCCTCATCGCAGTTGCCGGGATTCTAACCCGGAACCTAACCTTACCTTTGTGACACTTCTTTGCTACCAGTTGAGCTACGCCCACCGATTGGATAAATAAATGGAGAAGCTAAGAATGTCTTTAGTTTGACCGTTTTCGGATCAAATTTAAATAAATCAGACTAAACTAGCTCAGATTAGTCTTAAACAAATCAGATCATATTAGACTAGACTAAATCAAACCATCACATTTGAGTTAAGTAAAAATATCCTAAATTATGAGAGTCACCCATTTAAAAGTTTGAAAGAATCCATATCCCATCAGACTGACGTTGTAGTGAGGACGCTCCATATATATTTTTGGTGGTTTACCTTGACCAGTTGGCAGTAGTCCACTACCCCCTTTTATTACTCCGTATTTAAAAGCTGTTGAACTCAAATAAATCTTACACTTATAGTCGGTGGAGGAGCTAGGGGGGGCAACGGGGGCAAGCGCCCCCGCTCCGACTAATTTTTTTTACTAGTATTATTTATAATATGTTTCTTGCCCCGGCTTCTTTTTAAATTTTAAAAACAATAAGTACAACTTAAGGTTATTTTAAGATGAAGTGTTAAAATAAATAAAAAAGTATTTTCAGAAAAAGTAAAAAAAATGAAATATAGAATAAAGGGGGATTAATGTATGTAATACATTTGGCATCCCAATTTGCCAATAATCCGGAGTAGCTTAGTGGAGATAGGTAACATGCTCCCTTCGTATCACCCGTGTTCGAATCCCCCCAGGACAGATTAAGTTAAACTTGTTTTGCTTTTCTTCCGCCCCAATACTTCCAATTTTATTTTCTTCAGCCTACAACTCGTCCCACACCGGATGAAATAGAGGATTCACTCCTCATTTGAGCTTATATAATCGCTCCTTCATAGTTGATAAAGATTAAGTTGCTAGTAAAGCTTGAGTGCAAGTATTAGCTCCTTCAATATAAACAAATATTGAATACCCATTCGGTTTTTGTGAAAAAACCGAATAACCGGACCGAAAATTCGGTGTCCGAAAAATTGGGTCCCAACTTAGATCGGTTCGGTTTCGGGTTATAGAATATACGAAACCGAAAGATCGGTTCGGTTCGGATATTTCCTATTTCGGTTCGGTTCCTGAACTGAATCCAACCCTAGTTCTCACTTCTCCCCATTTGTTCTCAGATTCTGCAATTTTCAAGTAAGTTTCTCATCTGCCAATTTATGCCCATATTAATTATTTGCTCTCATCCCTAACGAAAAGTCAGAAATTATTTGTGTGAATCCTCAAATCTCAGTTCTAGATGCAATTTAATGCTATTTGTATAAGGAACATTTTTAATTCATACTTATTTTTGTTATATTTAGGAGTATGAGTTTGGATAAATTTGTAATTAAGACTAAGAGGTCTTTGATTGGAGGTGTTAGTTCTTCAATTGTTCCTAATCAGTCTATCTCTAGTGTTGAAAATGCCACTGCGTCAAATGAAAATATTGCTAGAGATGAGAGGAATGAGAGGGACAAGAGAGCCCGAACAGAAAGTACACATGAATGGGATATTATTAGTGATCCATTTTTACGAAAATCAATTAATGAATATGCGCCGGGGATTAGGGATGATGTGATGAAGCATATGGAGCTTAAAGAACAACTCCAAGTTTGGATATATGAGATGAGTGGAAATGAAGCATTTTCCACTTTACAAAGTATTGGTGAAGTGTCTAAGAAGATGGTTGAGCTTACAATTCACAAATCTTTTCACTTGGTCTATCGTCTTATTGAGTTGGCTCTAGTGTTACCAGTTTCAACAGCCACAGATGAAAGAGCTTTCTCATCGATGAATATTATCAAGACAGATCTTCGCAATAAGATGGGAGATGACTATCTTACGGATTGCTTAGTATGCTACATCGAAAGAGACATTTTTCAAGCAATTGATAATGAAGCTATTATGCAGCATTTTCAAAATATGAAAACTCGTAGGATTGATTTGCCTAGGTTGCAGAAGTAAATCAAGTAGTATGTAATGAACTATAATTTTTTGTTAAATTATTACGCTATTGTTGTTCTTATTATATTTTGGACACGAACTTTAAAATTTTTAGTCTTTGGTTTGCCCCTCCTTGGACAAACCTCTGGCTCCGCCACTGCTTATAGTTAAAAGAATGCAGTAATTAGAAATAGTAAATATCAATTGCATGTATTAGATTATTTTATATTTGGGATTTAAGAATGAAAAAATCTCATTTCAAGAAAAGAAAAACTAATAGTGGTACTTAAGAAAATATACAGTATGTTATAAATAAGGGCAGGGTTAGACCGAAATTTAGAGTAATTACTACGGAATACTCCCTCCTTCCCATAAAATTCTTCCTACTTTCCTTTTTAGGTCATCCCAAAAAAAATTCTCCACTTACCATTTTTGGATAATTTGTGTCGTTCACATTCATTTCACATTTTTCTTACACAACTCACAACCACACATTTCCACTTTCTTAATATCTGTGTCGAGTCAAAGCGGAAAGAATTTTGTGGGACGGAAGTAGTATATTTTAACATCAATAATGTGAGCTAAATATAGAAATGAAAAAAAAATTACACCTAAAAGTTGAACAAAATTAAGTTGTCATGAACTTAAACTCACTATAATGCTACCATAGAACCTCCTCCCTTCTCGGTTAAAAATGTTGTACATAATGTTTCTTGTAGACACGTACTAAATGTATCTTAATCTCTCTCTAGCTATCAAAATAAACTACTAAATTAATTTGGGATGTCCCAAAAATTCTTCTCATTTACTCCCTCCGCTGCTAAATAAACTTCACACTTTGACTTTACACAAATTAAGCAAATAAATTTGACTTTACCGTAGAGTACACTGTTTGTGACACTGTTTGACACTGTTTTGCACTGTTTTGATGTATATAATTTGCCAAATAAGTAAGAAAGAAGAAGTGTGAAGTTTATTTTGGAGCTACCCAAAAAAGAGGGTGTGAAGTTTATTTAGGACTGGATGGAGTACTATTTTTCAAATGTTTTGTGTAGTTAATTTTTTTTAGCTCAAAGACTTCAGCTATCAGTGAGAGAAACACTACTAAAATGTCAATGTTTTGGTACGCAGTGCAATTATAAGGAAAAGGATAAATAATATTATAGCTCAATACTTCAGCTATCAGTGAGCTAGAGAAACACTACTAAAATGTCAATGTTTTGGAAACAGAAAAAAGACTCCTTCAAGGGTAAAGAGTACTTCAGAAGTCCTTTAAAGGTCTTGCACACTCAAACCTGGAGGGAGAGAATCGAGAGATTGCTTCAACTTTTCAGCTTTCTCTGAATCAAACACACACAGGGTATAAAGATACTTGGAACAGCGAACCTTGGATTTCACTACATCCTTTCCTCTCTTGATCTTCACAGATCTAGCATCTTTCCTTCTAGCAGTAAGAAGGAAATCTTGCTCAACAAGTTTTGTGTAGTTAATATTTATTTACTTTTCTTATTCAATCACAATCATATATTTTCATTTTATTCTCATTTTCTTAATAGACATATATACAATTCAAAGCGGAAAGTATTTTGTTGGGAAGGAGTACTATGCAACGTTTTTACTCGAGAAAATCACACTTTTAGTACATGAAATAGTCATCATATTGAAATATTAAACTCATTTCTCATTTTAAGGTGTAATACTTTGGTCTAACATTTTGAGATTGAAATGTACATATTATTCTAACATTACTCGTGTTCAACTTTTAGGTTTAAAACTTTAGTCTTAACATTTCAATATGTTGACCCGCGAGCGTCACCCTTTAATTGTCCAAATTATTATAAATGTACTCTTTTGAGATTGAAATGTACTCATCGCCCGGTGTACATTTCACCTTAAAAGGATCACATTTAGAGCATTTTGTACAATTGAGAAGTGACATTTATAAAATGGAGAATCGAGTCTAACATTTCAATATGTCTACTATAGAGATTAAAAGTGCGACTTTCTTGCATAATTTTGTCAAACACTCCTGCTTAATAATCACTCTCTCTTTTGTTATAAAGGTAGCCGTCAGCTTAGGCGGCGACACTGTAAATAAAGCCCCCGTCCGTTTTGCACCGTCTTCCGTCGATTCTTGGGTTTCAAACGCCGTGTCTTCCCTGACACGGATCATCGGAGAGTACCACCTCGACGGCATCGACATAGACTACGAGCACTTCGAACCCGACTCCGACCCAGACACGCTCGTGGAGTGCATCGGAAGGCTGATCACAGCCCTGAAGAAAAACAGAGTGATTTCATTCGCCTCCATAGCGCCGTTCGACGACGCCACCGTCCAGAAACATTACACCGCTCTGTGGAAGCGATACGGTGGCGTGATAGACTACGTCAACTTTCAATTCTACGCATATGATGCGGGGACCACCGTGAAGCAGTTCATAAGCCATTTCAACAAGCAGAGGGATGAAAACTACGGCGGGGGGAGAGTGCTGGCGAGCTTCGTTAGCGGCGGGGGAGGCGGGCTGTCGCCGGAAAAGGGGTTCTTTAAGGCTTGCGGCGAGCTGAAGAGGGAGGGGAAGCTCGATGGGATATTTGTGTGGTGTGCCGATGATTCGAAATCGAATGGGTTCAAGTATGAGAAGAGGGCGCAGGCTCTACTCGCCGACCAAAAATAATCTATTATCATCACAATTATTACATTGATGAATAAACAAAGTGATAACTGCCTTTATTATTTCTACCTTTTTTGTTTTCTCTCCAATAATTGTTACAAGCGCCTTGTGAAATAAAAATAAATTTGTTGGATAAAAGTACACGTAGGAAGTCTTTGCATACTAAATTATATATTATTATTTTATGAATATTATTTTTTAAAATAAATATTGTTCTATTTATCTCATTATAAATATTCAAAATCTTATTTTTAATATTTTTTTGCTAATAGAATTAAGATATAATTACGGTCAAAGACGTGAGTTGAGAAATGTGAAATGTTGACCGTTGCAACTAAAAAAGAACGGATGAAGTATTATATTTATCATCACTTATATTGGTTTGTTGTACAGTACTATGTTTCCCTTTTGAACAAGGTTTACTTTTTTTTCCCTGTTGAATTTTGTTACTTGGTAATATTTTTTATGAGACAACATAATATTCACTAACTCGCATTTTAATTTTGCAAACGTAAAACAATGTTGAAAAAAGAACATAATTATTATAATGAAGCTTTAGGTACCACCAATTGAGAACATAACATATAAAATTTTAGTTTCACAACATGCAAAACAAATTACATAACATACATAAACTTCATACTTAAAGTGTAAATCATCAACTTCATTTTCACTTTGAAAATCATAATTGGCCATTAAAATAAACTTCATAGCATTCAAAATCCAATAGAAATTATAAGAGAAGTCAACAACAAGAAAAATTATACCCATTAGTGCACTAATTTTAGAAGCTAAATCAAACTTAGAAAATATCGAACGCATAAGAGAAGGGTAAAAATCGATAAAAGCAAAGGGATATGAAACCTGGTGATTAGATGGTCAGGCCGAAGATGAATCTGAGAACCGGAAAATTAGAGACGAATTATTAGAGAACCAGCCAATCCAAGAAGAATAAAAAAATCAACGAATCCAAGAAGAATTTGAAAAACATGTGAATCCATGAACAAGCTGAGTGAATCGAGTTTCTAACATCAAAGATCAAACAAGTGTAAATTTTTATATATCGTTAATTCTACAACAAATTTTATATCCACTACAAAAAATATGATACTGTCATACCAATATACTGTTGGGATCCCTCCTTAATTGGAGAGGTTCTAGAAAAATTCTAGAGCTTTCTAGAGAAGTATAGAATTTTCTAGAACGTTGCGGAGAATCCTATAGAAGTCTAGAACTCTCTAGAAGCTTGCGCAATAGTGTTGAATCCTCTGGAATATTCTGGAGATGTGTGGAACCTTCCGGAAGCTTATGGAAGAGTATGAAAGCATATGGAAGAGAGTGGAGAGGTGTAGAGATTCCTTGTAATTCTCTAGAATATGTAGTCATGTGTAGATCATTCTAGATCATTATGGAGGTGGAGTAGTATAAATAGGAGTAGGAGTCTCCATTCCTAACCATCCTAGCAATCCTAGCCAAGAGTGAATCCACTTCTTAGAGTGAGAAAATTAGAGAGCCTCTTTGAGAGAGAAGAGAGATAGCTTGGGAAGTTTCTATCCTCAAGCTTGAGTGAGCCACCATTGAGTGAGACAATTTTGTAACATCCTTGTAAATCCCACTATTCTTTTGTATAGCGGAAGAATCTCCATATTGGAGAATTTAAATCGTGTGCTCCCATTACTACTTTAATTCCTAAGTGCCTATCTTAACTTCACGAAGCGGGAAAAGTCCGGAGTTTTTCCCAACAGTGATATCAGAGACAGGTTCATATGAAGTCGTCATTAGCTCGTGCAGTTCAAGATGGAGGATAGTGTGGCTCATGATAGTGACATGTTCAAGCTCACCGCCAACAACTACTCATATTGGAAGCCGGTGATGGAGGATCATCTATACTGCAAGGATTTGCATGAGCTCATCATCTACAAAGAGAAGGTAGAAGGCAAGAGCGACGCTCAATGGGAGCTACTGAATCGGAAGGCCGTTGCTATGATCCGTAAGTACATCAACAAATCCCTCTTCGACCATGTGTCCACTTACACGAATGCTTATGAATTATGGACAAAGCTTGAGTCCATGATTCAAAAGAAAACACCTCATAATAAGGCCAATTTAGTTCGACGATTGGTGAAGTTGGAGTATAAGGATGATCATAGTATGATTGAACACTTGAACAATTTCAAGGGGCTCGTAAATCAATTAACCAAAATTGAGATGAAGATTGATGACGAGTTGCAAGTCCTTCTACTCCTTAGTTCCTTGTCGGAAAGTTGGGACACACTCGTGGTTATGCTTAGTAACTCAGCTCCGGTAGGAAAACTAACCATGGACACCGTCAGTGATAGTCTTCTTGGTGAAGAATCAAGGAGAATAGAACGAGGTGAGTCTATGCATCCCGAGGCTAATGTTATCGAGAACCGAGGTAGGAATGAGACTCTTGGACGCAGTAAGAGCTGAGATCCGCAACAATCTCGAGGTAGGTCCAAGTCACGCTCGAAGATCACATGCTACCACTGTGGAAGAATGGGCCACAGGAAAATGGAGTGTCGATCCTTCAAAAGAGATCAAAAGGCCGGTAACGTCGAACCAGACCAAGTCAGCCCAACGAAGAAGCAGCAAGAAGAGAAGAGTACCACTGCCGTAGTAGGAAAAGAAGATCTGCTATATCTCGTTGGAGAAGGTAATATCCTAAACATTGCTTGTGATGATAGTTCTTGGATTATCGATTCTGGTGCTTCCTTCCATGTTACTCCCCATGGAAGTTTCTTCTCATCTTACCAAAGCGGTGACTTTGGTACGGTTCAAATGGGAAACCAAGATAGAAGCAAGATAGTTGGGATAGGATACATCGTCCTAACAACTAGCACCGGATGCAAGCTTGTTCTAAAAGATGTGAGGCATGTTCCGGCCATGCGCCTCAATATCATCACCATTGGGAAGCTAGACGATGCTGGTCTGATGAATTACTTTGGTGGAGAAAAATGGAAGCTCACCAAAGGAAGTTTGGTCATGGTTCGAGGGAAGATGGAAGGATCATTGTACGTGATGCAAGCAAAGCTTTGTAAAGGAGAGATAAATATAATCACTGATGATATGGATGTATGGCATAAATGTTGGGGTATATCACGTAGGGGGTGATAATCGAGTACTTGGATTGCTTAAGGATCATGTAAGTTCACTTTCCGAATTGATATTTCTCCCCTATGCCTAGGTTACAAGAAATTCAATCTAGGATAATCCTTAAGGACACTCTAGAACTTAGGCACAAGAACTATAGCCAAACTAGTCGAGTATATGGATTGTTATCTTTAATTTGAGTGCCAAAGTGATGAAGATATGTTGGATTTGTTTCCTCCTACTCCTCTGTACGAAATATGGTGATATATATCCATATTCACTGTTCTAGGCAGTTGCAACACGTTTAAGAATAACCGCAGCAGTTTTTTGGGAAACTGCTGGAAACTGCCTAACCGTTCTAGAATTCGGTCTAGGACCACAGAGCTGGTCTACTGAAAGTTATACCTCGAGTTCCACTAATGTAGACACGTTGGAATTAAACTAGTTCTTATATACAAGTGTGCACTCCACACCTACTAACTTGTATTAGATCATAGTTCTAATTCCCATTGGCACTCATGTCATTTCCAATTACACAAACGGCCGGTGACACTAAAATCACCAGCAATCCTCCCCCATTTTAGTGTAACCCATGAAATGACATAACAAAGTTTACAAACCAAAACTTGCACATAAATGGAAATGTCGATACAATTGAATTTCCATCTTAGTATTTTACACATTCAAAATATTCGAGAATCGGGGTGTCCTACGGATTGAACCCTTCAACCCATTTGAATACCTCAAGATAAAATACATACAAGTTTCTATACTCAATTAGAATACAAACTTGACACAATTATAAAGCTGTGTGTCCTAATCCCATTCATGATCGTATAAAATCCAAGTCCCAAGCTTTTTGAAGTACGACTACATTTCACGATCATATAGGTAATTCCTTTACTCGTGTACCTGCTTACACTTTATCAAAGGAATTATTAAGAAATAAATTCAACCTCCCTACTACAGGTCCGAACACACACCTTGGGATGATTTTCATTGTGTGTTCCAATCCATTAAGTGTGATCTTTTCGCATTGAATTCAGCCTCTAACGTTGTATTAGAGGGGAATTGGGTGTCTCACCATTAAGGATTAAATGGACTTTAAACCCATCCCTATAACAGACTTGTGCACTAAGTCCCGGGCCAAACTTTTGGTCAAGTGGTCCGCCAAGTTATGTTGTGATCTTACAAATTCCACCGAAATTACACCATTCATGATTAGTTCTCTAATCATACTATGTCTAACACCTAAGTGTCTAGACTTGCCTTTATAAACATGACTATACGCCTTAGCCAAAGTGGCAGCACTATCACAATGGATAGAAATAGGTGCAATCGGCTTCCCCCACAATGGAATCTCAAAAATTAAATTTCTTAACCACTCCGCCTCTTTACCGGTGGTAGCCAACGCAACAAACTCAGATTCCATCGTTGAACTTGTGATACAAGTTTGCTTCTTGGATGCCCAAGAAATGGCACCTCCCCCAAGCAAGAATACCAAACCACTTGTAGAAGAATGATCCTCTACATTGGATATCCAACTTGCATCCGAATATCCCTCTAAAATTGAAGGATACTCAAAGTAACACAAACCATAATCCATGGTTCCCTTTAAATACTTGAACACTCTCTTCATTGTGTGCCAATGTAGAGTACTAGGATTACTAGTAAACCGGCTCAACCTACCCACGGCATAAGCAATATCCGGCCGAGTGCTTGTCATGGCATACATCAGACTACCAATGGCTTGAGAGTACTCAAGTTGTGATACCGCCTTTCCTTTATTAGGCATCAACTTCACACTAGAATCCTTGCTGTGTGCATATTCCGCAGACCTTGACCTCTTGGTTTCTAGGATTTAAAAGGAAATCCTTAACCAAAGAAGTCAAGCCGGCCATTTGACTTTCGAGAGATAATATAGATTCAGCCGCGGCTACTCTTCGGGTTGAGGGCCGCCCGGTGTAATGCCTGGAATTCTCGGCCAACTCCGAGATGAGGTTTCTTGCTTGAGAGGGTGTTTTGTTAACAATACCCCCTCCGCATGCCGCATTAACCATTCGTCTATCATGCTCCGCAAGACCATCATAAAAATAGAGAATGAGGTCTTGCTCCGTATATCCATGGTATGGACAACTAGCATAGAGCTTTTTGAAGCGCTCCAAGAATTCATAAAGTGATTCATCATCACCTTGTTCGATATTGCTTATTTGCTTCTTTAAAGAGGAGGAGACGGAGGCGGAATAATACCTTTCCAAGAAGCATTTCTTCATTGCCGCCCATGTGTCTATGCTTCCCGAAGGAAGATAGAAAAGCCAATCCTTTGCGGTGTCTTTTAGTGAGAATGGAAAAGTCCGCAGTTTGATTTGTTCTTCGGTAACTCCATTAGGACGCATGCTTGTGCATACGACGTGGAACTTCGAGAGGTGTTTATTTGGATCCTCACATCTTAAGCCATGGAAGGAAGGAAGTAGATGAATCAGCCCAGATTTAAGCTTAAATGTGTTACCTTCGTTGAGTGTAGGGAAGGTAATACGCAGTGGTTGTTGATTCAAGTTTGGAGCTGTGAGCTCCCTCAGTATTCTTATTTCAAGATCCATGTGAAAGGACTCTTCGGATTCGCTAGAACTCGAGCTAGCGGTGGATGAATCTCTGGTAGATGATTCCTCCAAGTCGGTGTTTGAAAATTTACTTTTCAACCGCTCGAAAGTTTGTTCTATTTCGGGGTTTGATTGGTAGGTGATTTCGTTCAGTGAACGATATTTAACCATATACTTCAAAGCTCAGAAATAGAAAAATAAGAACTCTTTATATTTTATTTATATACTTTTTATACTTTTTTTTTGACTTTTCTTGAAATGAAATAAAAGAAAAATTATTGCCTTTCCGCGGCAACGACGCCAAATTTGACGTGAACTTGTCGTGAGGTGCACTCAAAATAAATACAATACAACGAATATACGTAGTATAATGAAGTAAGGTTCGTATCCACAGGGAAAGGAATACTTTTCTTTTATATAATTGGTAACAAGGGGGGCGGGGTTGATTGTTGTTGAATTTGAAGTAAATTTAAACACTAAGATGAACGACTTATGTGGTTTAATTAATAGAGATGAGGACTTGGTTTTGCTTTTATCCACTTAATGAAATGTTCGTCGATCCCGATTATATCTTTAACTATCTTCCTCTCAAATACTCAATCGAGGAGTATATCCAGTTCATCGAGGGTAGTTATTAATAACGAGACGCGTTCATTAATAAAACTTACTATCGAGTCAATATAGAACATGCGCCGTATATTATCCTGATAGTAGCAATAAACTTAAGATGAAAACGATTGAGATTGATAACCTCAACACAAGCGGTTTAATGGTTTAATCAATATAATTAACCCCCCTTAGATTATTAACTATGAGACGCATGCATTAATAATCCAAGTTTTACTACCGTTGAAAGTACCGAATTAATAACAAACGTATTAATCGATTGATTCTAGTAATAATTAATATATGTGTTGAGGGTATGTCCCGTAGATCCGAAAGCCCAACACGAACTTTGGATATATCAGGAATGGCCCAGAATCAAAGCGTAAAAGAAAATATAAGATCTGAACTAACTAAAACTCGAAAGCTCACTTGTATTAATTAACCAATCTGATTACAAGGGATTTCCCGATCGATAAGTCGGAAATTATGCCTTAATACAAGAAATAAGAGCAAATGATGATATTCTAGAGCTTGAGTATTGAAATGCTAACCCTTACAATGACTTGAAAACCTTCTATTTATACTAATGGAGAGCATGGGCTGCCTCTTGCTGATTGGCCGTTGTTCCACCGACTTGGTCATCCATGCTTCCACTTGCTGATGTCATAGTCTGGCATTAACTGCACCTGGCCACTTGCTGGTTGGCCGTTGCTCGAACGGGATGTTGGGCTGTACTGAAGATGTTGTCAAATTGGCCCAAGTATGATATATAGCCCGAACCTCGTTCGGTATGTCTTCTTATTGGGCCAACCTTTATTTGGGCCGAACCCCGTTCGGTATGTCTCTTTATTGGATCTTTTCATCATAGAGTGATGGGCCTGTTACTTGGGCCGGACACCTTGGGCCTTCCCGAACTGGGTATTGGGCCTCTAGGCCAATATCCCAACACAAGTCCCCCACTTCCGATGTCTCGAACGAAGTGAGTGCATCAGGAAGTATACCAATGTCATAATACCCCGAATGGCGATCGGGGTACAGAAGTAGCTAGTTCCCCATGCGGCGATTTGACGGCTGCCGCTTCATTTCCCCATATTCATCATGATAACCGTCGTTTAGTCTTTTCATTAGACGCGTGTCTAGCTTAAATGCCCCTAGTGATGTGTTGCTCTCTGATTGGTTCTTGACACGGCGGTTTCAAGGCTTATAAATTAGCCCTTAACTCCTCAATTCCGGGTTTCGACTCTGCAATTCATTGGCCTTCGTTGTTTCCTCTGCAAATTTCCCCCTGCTTCCCTTGCTCAGGTAATTTCCCAATCTTGGATTCCCCATCTTTATTTCTGGCTTCGATCAAGATGAGCCCCACAGAGCATTCTTCTGATTCGGAGATGGCCTCTTATGGAGATGACCGTGACACCGCCATTGTAGATGCCATCCCAGTTCCGTTTGCCGGCATTTCTACTGAGACGGCGACGAATACCAGGGCTGAGGCGGAGGACCTCCCTAGCACTTCTTCTTCCTCCAGTGAGGATTCTGATGACACCAAATCCGAGGACGAAATAGCCTCCATGGCGGCCGGACGTCCCACCGATGTTCCTCGCCATACTCTTGACCTAAAATTGATTAGGGAGAGGAGGCAAAAATTGACTTCTCACAATAGGGCCGAAATTCCGGCCCTTATCCCTGATCCGGTGGATTTCCGTTTGCAAGCCGGGCTTCACCCAATGCGTCATAGGCCCGGAATGACCATAGTCCACTTTGACTCGATTAGGGCCGGCCTTAGATTTCCGCTACACCCCTTTTTCATTTCTTTCTTCAATTTCTACGAAGTTGTACCAGCCCAGATTATGCCGAACTCCTATCGGGCAATGGCGGGGTTCATTTGTCATTGCAAAGATGCCGGTGCCCGACCAACCCTAGATCTCTTCCATCAATTCTTCAAAGTAGCCCCCCAACAAACCCACGGTTATCTGGCCACCAGTGCCCGAACGGGACACATCCTGTTCAAAGGAAATCCAACTTCAATTAAAGGGTGGAAAGACCGTTTTTTCTTCGTGTCTGTCCCGGACGGCCTAATTCCCCGCAAATGGAATGTCTTTCCTCGCAAGACTCCCGATCCTGTCCTTACTGAAGAAATTTACAAGGACGTACTTGCCGTGGAGAAGGATAAATGCATGGACATCATGAGTTATCTGACTCCTGAACGACTTATTACAGCCGGGATAGGTACTGCCCGTTCTCTTGGGTTTACTTGTTTTGAGAAACCAAGTGCCATGGTCCGGGCGGTCCTTCCCGTGCGAGAAACGTTCTTTTGTTCTTTTTTCTAGTTTCTCACACGCTAAGGTCGCTCGATACTAACATTGTTCTTTTGTCTTTTTTCAGCACAAAACCCAGATCTACCTATGGACAACAGCAGAGTTATGGCAGCTGGTGGGGTCGGTAAGCGGAAAAAGGCCAGGAAGAACCCCCAACCTACTCCCTCTACTGTTCCTGCCCAGGATGCTGGGTCTTCTCAACCGCTTCCAGAGCCACAGCCGATACAGCAGGTCCATCAGGATCAAATCGATGCCATGCTGGTCGATGATCGGTTTGGCTCTGATCAACTGCAGCAATTTCCCGAGCATTTTCAAGCTGCTCCAGAAGCCGGCCAGGGTACGGGTGAAACTCCCACCGTTCAGTTATCTGGCCAGGTTGACCGGATTTCCCTGGCGGATCCGGTTCATGATGTTGTGGAAAGAGGTGGTTGTTCGGCAAGTCAGATCTGGTCTACCTCCGCCTTCTTCAACAATTTCACCATCCCTAAGTTATCGATCGAGCAGTCCGAGGAATGCCTTGCCTTGGCAGCTCTGAAGGTATCTTGCCATTCCATAGTTTAAATCTTTCTTAATCTACAATTTCTCTTCCCCATTTCATTCCCTGAATGTCATTCCGCAGGTTGGGCTTTATAGCCTGCAGCTGAAGGAAGCTCGGTTGGCCAAGGAGCGGGAGCTGATCGTTGCTCAGAGTTCCGCGGAGCAGAATGCAGCAGCTGCTTTTGCTGCCCTGGAGGCCGAGCGGAAGGCCCATACTGAGGAGAAGAAACGTCTTGAATCGGAGCTTGGCGAGCTTCGGGTTCAACTCGGAGTTTCTCAGTCCAAGGTCCATGCTGCAGAAGCTGCCTTGGTTAAATTCGAAGAGCATGACCCTCGCATCCCGGACGGCCCTGCTGAAATACAGGTTGACCTGTCCGCCGTTCGGGAGTCATTTAAAGGGTCTGATGAGTTTGCCCTTTTGAAGAAAGATTTCGCACAGCAGCAACTCCCAGTCACCTTTGGTGATTATCTTGACCATTTTTCCACGGGTGACGCCCGTCGGAGCGAGGGGGTCAAATTGCTCGATCAGGACCCCAGGGGGAAAAAAATTAATGATTCCCTGGCTCGATCTCTGTACGTCATGGGTTGTCAGCACATCATGGCTCCCTTTATCGCCAAATTCCAAGAATTGCTAGGGAGGCCGGTCGAGCTTACTGATCTCCCTCAGGCGCCCATAGTCGAAGCTCAATATGAGAAATATCAAAGAGACTTACAACGGGCTGCTGATCGGGAGGCGGGAAAGGAGCCTGATCCCCTTACTGATTCGGATGAGGAGGGTGATGAAGAAGACAATGGGGCAGGGCAATAGAGTAGTATTTTAGTAACTGTAACCCCTTTTTGTTCTTCCCTTACAAAGAACCTTAACTGTATTTCCCGGTCAGTAGAGCCGATGAATATATATCTCTTTTTTGCATGAAATTTTGTGTACTATCTTTTCTGTCTTTAATGCATGATTTACTCGCCATTCGGGATTCGGTCTGTTTCGTAGGACTTAACCAATTTCCTAACTTATTTCTTGCTCAAATAATCCTAACGCCGTTGATCGCCGTTCGGGCATTAGAAAGTTCTGATAATTTACTTAAGGAAAAAACCTCTTCCCCCTGGTACTCAGCCGTTCGGGCTTCATACCGAATTTTAGGACTTGGCACATTCTCGCTTCAGATAATCTCCTACAACTTGATAGCTGGTCGGGCTTCAGTTCACTCCTAGGCTATCTTTTTATGACGTTGATAACTGGTCGGTCTTCAGGTCAACTTTTAGGACTTAGCAGTTTTCTTCCAGATAACCTTTTACAATACTGTTGGCCGGTCGGGCTTCAGGCTGACATTTAGGACTTAGCATTTTCTTCCTGAACCTTTTACAATACTGTTGGCCGGTCGGGCTTCAGGCTGATATTTAGGGCTTAGCATTTTCTTCCTGACTTTTAGCATTTTCTAAACAGCAAGCCCCTGTGATCTTTGCTAATCCTCTGTAAGCCCGTCCGGGGTACGTGCATAAAAAATGAATCATAAATGCCCCAAATTAATCGTAACCACCCAATGCCACGTGTTGCTCCTGGATTAGGGATTTGTGCGGTACTTTCCCTATTTATAGGGAGGTGCTTCCCCTAATTTCTCCTGCTGTTTTCTCACTTTTCTTTCGAGCTTTCTCTCTCTAGAATTCCTTTGCATACTCTCAAACCTTCTCTCTCTAGAGTTCCAGAATTTCCTCCAGCGTTTTTATGTACTACTCCTCTAGCTCAGAATCTGAAGAGATGCCTTTGATTCGTAAGAGCAAAACATCCGCTGGTAATCAGGCCGAAGGCTCTTCGTCCCAAACACCCAAACCTGCCAATACTCAGGTCAGCAAACCTATCGAGCAGTCGCAGGAGGACGGATGCCTGTCGGGAGATGACCTTCAGGTTTAAAACAAGGGGATGCCCGAGCGGCCACCCCGCATTGCCCTACACTTCAATCGCATACGCAAACACAAACAACGTCTCCCGGAAGACGTTGAACGGAAACTTAACCAGTTGTTGCCCCCACCAAGAGAATACTATGCCGGATTCATTCGGCATCCTATGAGGCACAGACCGGGGCACGTGCTAGTGCATCTCGATGCCCTGACTGCTGGACTTCGGTTCCCTCTCCACTCATTCATAGTGGAGTTCTTACGCCGGGTTGCTGTACTGCCCGCTCAGTTCGTGCCCAGCACCTACCGGATTCTGACAGGCTTCATTATCCGGTGCCACGAGTTGAGGATCACCCCGAGCGTCGATCTATTTCTTTATCATTACTGCTATCAGCCATACTGGACGACCGGGTACTTGAAGCTGGTAGCCCGTTCTGACCGTCAGCTGTTCACAGAGAACGTTACCCCGCAGGCTGACTGGGAAGAGCGGTTTTTGTTCGTTCGGGTAGGTGATTCTTTGCCATTCCCGGACCGGTGGAACGCATATCCCGTCCGGGATTCTCTGCCCAGGGTGGATGCCGTTCTACGCTCCCAGGCTGAGTCTCTGCGAATGGGAGGGACCAGAAGTCTTCGCAGCTTTGTCACTGCCTCGAGCATGTTATCTGCTGGAATTGGTAAGCATAGTAGGGTTTTAACCCGATCATCCTTCGCTCTCGGAATTCAACTTTCTTATTTTTTATTTCTCTTTCTTGTAGGTGTGATCTCTCCCATACCCGTCCGGCGTTCCATCTCCTCTGCTAAAGGGAAAGAGAAAATGATAGCCGATCGTGATTCGGCGGGGCAAACCCGAAAAAAGCGCAAAGGAAATGATGGCGATCATCTGATCCCGATCGACCATGTGGTTGACTTGACTGGGCCGGAGGTTGAGCCCAAAAGTTCAGTACCTGCCAACAGACCAACTCCGGTTCTTACTGCCACACCGATCGATGATCGGATGTTTGTTGAGTTCTCAAATATGGGGCCCAGATCGGAAGGGAGGTATCTGTTCGGGTTGATGCCATCTTCTATGTGGTGTCATACCGCGATCAAAGTTCCCCCGAGCTTCACTAACTTGACTCACTGGTCGGACCTTTTTGAAGCAGGTCACCAGGAAGCACTTAAGGTATATTTCAGTCCGTCCCATACCTTTCTGTTATTTATGTTCTACCTTTTCTGACCTTCATTGTAACCTTGTTTTCAGACTGGCGTGTATTATCACAAAGCCTTTCTTGCCGCGGAGAAGGAGATGAAAGCCCTGGCCAGTGATCGGGAAAGTCAGGACCTGCTTCTGGATAGGAATCTTGAACTGATCTTAGAGCGTTTCCCCAAGCCGTTCGATCCTGATGAACTAGGCTTCGATGATCTGTTCGGGAATACGTATGATCGCGTTATGGAGAAAAGATCCAAAGCAGCGCCTGACGATGCAGTGCAGGCAGGGAGCTCTCAGTCTACATCCTCCCCGAACGGCGATCATCCATTAGTGTAGCCTTTCCTTATCTGTTGTCTTCTTTCTTGTATATTTGTTTTTGTATATTCCGGCTAGTAACGCCGAAGAATAAACTGGACTTTCTTCCTTTGTCTGTTGCACTTTTTCTGGCCCTTTGATTTTTTGTCCACAATCTTTTCTTCATGGCCGAACCTCACTCGGCTTATGTATTTTTATATCTGACCTTTTCCGGACCCGTTTTGATCCCTTTTCCTGTTCGTGATGCACGAGTTCAAAACTCTCAGCTGAGGTGAATTCCTCCAAGCCGTTTTGACCGTGACCACAGGGTCAAACTCTCGGCTGGGATAGGGGCTCCCTCCAAACTGTTCTGACACCTTCCCGAACCCGTTTTGATCCCTTTTCCTGTTCGTGACGCACGGGTTCAAAACTCTTTAGCTGAGGTGAATTCCTCCAAGCCGTTTTGATCGTGATCACAGGGTCAAACTCTCGGCTGAGATAGGGGCTCCCTCCAAACTGTTAACCCGCTCGTCATTCGGTCATCCAGAATGATTTCATGCGTTAACAAGCTGAGGTGAGACTCTCTTTATAATGGTTCTGACACCTTCCCGAACCCGTTTTGATCCCTTTTCCTGTTCGTGACGCACGGGTTCAAAACTCTTTAGCTGAGGTGAATTCCTCCAAGCTGTTCTGATCGTGATCACAGGGTCAAACTCTCGGCTGAGATAGGGGCTCCCTCAAAACTGTTAACCCGTTCGTCATTCGGTCATCCAGAATGATTTCATGCGTTAACAAGCTGAGGTGAGACTCTCTCCTTCCAAACCCATAATTCCGATGCATTCCGAACTGTTTTCTCTGGCTCGTATCATCCATATTAGGGGTCTGAGGTAACCCTTTTCGAACTGTAAGCAAGATCACCGAATTTGGGTCATTCCTTACTTATAGTTAAAAGGGCGACTAGCTTC
This sequence comes from Cuscuta europaea, assembly GCA_945859875.1. Classification (NCBI taxonomy): domain Eukaryota; kingdom Viridiplantae; phylum Streptophyta; class Magnoliopsida; order Solanales; family Convolvulaceae; genus Cuscuta; species Cuscuta europaea. The sequence goes on from CAMAPE010000014.1 coordinate 2,432,852, forward strand.
CAAGTCAAGTTTTATGACTGAGGCGAGATTTTTCAAAACCATAGTTCCGATTCCCCGGGCGACAATCCGTACCTTATCCGAACGTCGCTCGGTTAATCCATATCTTACAGTCTTGACAGCATCTCCAAGCCGTTTTGATCCCTTTGCCCGTACGTAATTACAGGGTCGACTTTGGCTAAGTTGACGACTCAGCTCCCTCCAAGCCATTAACCCGTTCGTCATTCGGTCATCCAGAATGATTCTACGTGTTAACAAGCTGAGGTGAGAATCACTGTCCTTCGAACTCCAGGCCATTTTGATCCCTTCATCAATGCGTAATTACAGGGTCAAAACTCTTGCTGAAATGTATGGCTCCCTCCAAACTGCTAATATGTTCGTCATTCGGTTTTCCAGAATCGATTCTCATATTAACCGCTGAGGTGAGACTATCTGAGCGTCAAATTCCCAGTCGTTTGGCTGAGAATGACCTTCCTTCCATGGAGTTAACCCGTTCGTCATTCGGTCATCCGGAATGATCGAGTTAACCATGGGCACCGATTTTCTGAGCCTCAATTCTTCAAGCCATTTTTGATCCCTTTACTCTTACATAATTGTAGGGTCAAAAACTCTCTAAACTGAGAATTGATTTTCCTTCCATGGAATTAACCCGTTCGTCATTCGGTCATCCGGAATGATTGAGTTAACCATGGGCACCGATTTTCTGAGCCTCAATTCTTCAAGCCGTTTTTGATCCCTTTATTCTTTCGTAATTCTAGGGTCAAAAACTCTCTAAACTGAGAATTGATTTTCCTTCCATGTTGTTAACCCGTTCGTCATCCGGTTATCCGGAATGATTGAGTTAACCATGGGCTGAGTTTGTGGAAGTTATGTCTCTCTCTCCCTATTTTTTTTAGAGGTGGCAACAGCCGTTTTTACAGATAAAATCTCCTCAGATGCTCTACATTCCAGGTTCCTGCCGGTCGGCCTTCGGTATTCTGTAGGCCAAACGTTTCTGAAGCATACTTTTTACATACTTGGTAAGGGCCTTCCCAATTTTGTGCCATTTTGCCCCCTTCGAGCGGTTTGCTTTTCTCTCTCTTTCTTAGTACCAGGTCCCCTATCTCGATTGAACGAACTCTAACCTTCTTATCGAAGTATCTTCTTGTGGTTCTGTGATACTCTTCCATTCGTGCCGCTGCCAGATCCCTTCTTTCTTCTACGAAATGCAATTCGGCCCGTAAGTCATCTTCATTCTGTTCTGGGCTGTAATGCATCGTTCGGTGTGTGGGAACCAGGATCTCTGTTGGTACTTTGGCTTGAAAACCATAGGCAAGGGCAAATGGAGTCTCTCCCGTGGCCGTTCGGGGTGTGGTCCTGTAAGTCCATAGAATGTAATTCAACTGATCGGGCCACGACGAGGAGTATTCTTCTAGCTTCTTCTTCATGCCATCCATGATGGTTCGGTTCATATTTTCTACCTGGCCATTTGCCTGAGGGTATGCGACGGATGCTCTGGAATGCTTGATCCCCCATTTGACCAGATAGTTCTCAAAATTCCGGCTCACGAACTGCCTTCCATTGTCAGTTATAATCTGTTCAGGGATTCCGAACCGGCAAATGATATTTTTCCAGACAAACTTCTGGCATTTTATATCTGTGATGCTGGCCAGTGGCTCGGCCTCTACCCATTTAGTGAAGTAATCTATCCCCACAATGATGTATTTGTTGTTTCCGGGTGCAGTAGGTAGAGGACCTAACAGGTCTATTCCCCATCTTGCGAATGGAAGGGCCACCGTTATTGGAGTGTAGAAAGTGGCAGGCCGTCCGGGAACCGGTGCGTATAATTGGCATACCTTACATTTCCTGGTATGCGCGAAGCAGTCCTGTTGGATAGTTGGCCAATAATACCCTTGCAAGATGATTTTTCTGGCCAGCGTCTTGGGCCCTTGGTGACTGGAACAGATACCCTCATGAATCTCTTCCATTACGGCCGCCGCCAGACCGGGTGGGAGGCATTTCAGATACGGTCCCCCAAATGTCTTTTTGTACAGCTGCCCGTCCACTAATTCGAACATGGAAGCCCTCCTCTGGATGCATTTTATTTGATAAGCAGGATTTTTATCTTGCGGGAGGGTTCCGTCTTTTAGGTAGTTGGTCATATCCACGACCCAGCTCGGGATGGCATAAGAAACGGCCTCGATCTGGATAACCATTTTTGCTGGGGTTGCCAATGTTTCCCGATGGGCAAATCGTTGGATATGAGCCGGGATCTCATGTGCCCGATCGTCGAACGCTGCATGTTCTAATTTGGACAGGATATCTGCTTCAGTATTTTCGATTCTGGATATCTGGTCGAGCACCACCTGTTCAAATTTTCGTATCTGCTCCTCGACCATTTCCTTGTATGCCTTCATCCTTTCTTCTTTGGCCTCAGCCGTGCCGTTCACTTGATGTACCACCAGTTGACTGTCCGATCTTACTTTTAACCGATCGGCGCCCAGGGCCCTTGCATACTTTAAACCAGCAATGAGAGCCTCATATTCAGCCTCATTGTTGGTCACCTTGAAATCAAAATGAATGGAATAATACGCTTTGAACCCTTCGGGCGATGTGATCACAGCTCCAGCTCCACAACCTTTGGCACTAGATGCTCCATCCACGTACATTTCCCACCAATTATCCAGCCCGTTGTTCTCTGAACAGTTTTCTGAGGGCCGGGCGGTACATTCTGCAATGAAATCTGCCAGGGCCTGCCCTTTGATAGTAGGCCGGGGTTTGAAATCTACCTCGTACTGACCGATCAGGAGACTCCACTTGGTAATGCGCTCACTCGCCATAGGATTTCTCAAGATGGTGGATAATGGTTGGGTAGTATATACAGTTACCGGGTGGGTTTGGAAATACGGGGCCAGGCGTTTAATGGCAGCTATCAGGGCCAGTATATTTTTTCCAGCAAGGTGTACCTGGTTTCCGGGCCGTTCAACGCCTTGCTCACAAAATAGATTGGCCGTTGAACGCCAGCTTCTTCTTTCAGCAGAACCGTGCTTACGGCCAAGTCGGCTACAGCCAGGTACATATACAGATGTTCCCCTAGTTCGGGCTTTGTCAAGACCAGGGGGGGAGACAGATATGTCTTGAAATCCTCGAAGGCCGTTTGGCATTCGGCCGTCCACTCGAAAGGGTTGGCTTTCTTCATGATTTGAAAAAACGGGATAGCTCGATCGGCCAGTTTTGATAGGAATCTGCTCAGGGCTGCTAGCCGACCGGTCAATCTTTGCACTTCCTTGAGATTCCTCGGGGGCTCCATGTCCACAATGGCCTTTACTTTTTCTGGATTGGGCTCAATCCCCTTCTCGCTCATCATGTACCCCAAAAATTTGCCTCCTCTTACAGCAAAAGCGCATTTCTTGGGATTGAGCCTCATATTCGCCTTTTGCATTATCCCGAACACCTTTTCTATGTCCAGGACATGGTTTTCCTTCTTTTTGCTCTTGATCAGGATGTCATCAACGTAGGCTTCCATTGTGACACCCAGTACATCTTCAAACAGCATCCCGATCATCCTCTGGAAGGTTGCCATCGCGTTCTTTAATCCGAATGGCATGACGATGTAGCAGAACACGCCATCCGAAGTAACAAACGCCGTTTTCTCTGCATCGGCCGGATGCATGAATATCTGATGATAACCCCGGAACGCATCCATGAAGCTCAGTAACTCGCACCCAGCAGTCTCATCCACTAGCAGATCGATCCTCGGCACCGGGTAGGGATCCATGGGGCATGCTTTATTGAGATCGGAGTAATCCACGCACATCCTCCAGGTAGATTGCTTTGGAGCTAGAACCACATTGGATAGCCATTCTACGTGGATTACCGGACGGATATGCTTTATCCTCAGCAAAGTGGCCACTTCCTTCTTGGTGAATTCCCGTCGTTCGGTCGCTTGGTATCGTTTCTTCTGTTGGACCGGTTTTGCATCAGACCGAACGGCAAGTTTGTGGCATATTATTTCTGGATCAATGCCGGGCATATCTTCTGGCCCCCGGGCAAATAGCACCTGAAACTTTTTGAGGACGGCAATCACGCCATCCCGGATATGTGCCTCCAGATCTACCCCGATAGCGACCTTACGGTTCGGGGGAAAGTCGAGGTCGATTTGTTCAAGAAGGGTGGCGGGCTCCGGATGTGCCTCGAACTCCGTTCGGTGGGTTTCCACCTCAATTGTATTCACCCGCATCCCACGAGTGTTCATCTGTTTCAGGGCCTCCCGATAACATGTCCGGGCTGTTGTTGGGTCAGTTCTGGCCACCCCTACCCCAGTGTCTGTGGGGAATTTGATGCATGAGTGGCGGACAGAGGCTATTGCCTCCAGATCTTCTAATCCCGGTCGGCCCAAAATGGCATTATGGGCGCACTTTATGTCTACCACCACGAACGTCATTCGGAGTGACGCTCTGTGGGTTTCATCTCCAATTTCAACCATCAATTGGATGGTCCCTTCCGCCTCGATGCAGTTACCGGTAAAACTTGCCAGCGGAGTCCGCAGGTGGGTCAGGTTGCTCCTTTGCAGACCCATTTTCTCGAATGATTGTAGATACAATACATTCACACTGCTCCCAGTATCGACCAGCACTCGGCGGATTAAAGCATTGTCAATACACATGCTTACTACCAGTTCATCCCTGTGGGGGCTTGGAGAGTTGGGTAGATCAGCTGGCCCGAACGTGATCGGGTCTGTCCTTCCTTTCTTCTGGGGGGGGAGCGGAGACGGACCCCACATAAAGACTCCGCTCGAACCTTTTCCGTTCGGCGTTCGAATCTCCGGTCTCTCCGCCCCCAAATATGACCCTGACCTCCATTCGAGGCTTCTTTCCGGGGCCTCCCGAGCCCTCTGGCTCCTCTCTGGGAGGAACATACACATCATTCTGAGGCTGGGCGTCACGTTGAGCATCCCGGCGCCAGCTGTTAGGTTTCCTGGCCGGTTTTAACGTGCCCATTGCATTCGGATCTTTGTTCACATATTTGCCCAGATGGCCCCTTCAGATCAGATCCTCAATTGCTGTTTGCAGGGCCCTGCAGGCGTTGGTGGCATGACCCTTTCTGTTGTGATATTTACAGAAAGCATTGTCATCCGTTCCCATGAATTGTCCAGAATCAGTCGGGATGGGAATATTGTCCCTCTCGTTCTGATAGATGGCCGCTATTGATAGAACCAGGGGTGTAAATCTCCCTTGTTTGGGAGGTAAAGTGGCCGCTGGGCTAGGACCCAGCCGATCAGCCAGTCTGATCGGGGCAGCAGGCGTAATGACCTTATCCCTGATCATTATTTCTTCTTCTAGGGCGGCATGCTTGCGCGCCCTATCTAATACTTCGGCGTACGCCGTGCCCGGATTCTTCTTCAACTCTTTGTACAACTCCCCCGTTCGGAGAGCATTCGTGAACAGGGTGATGGCGGTATCATCCGTCATGCTCCCCACTGTTAAAGTTTCATCCCCCCACCTTTTCAGGAATTGGTTGAGGGTCTCCTTGGCGTTTTGCTTCACGCTGGTCAGATAGCTGAAGTGCCGTTTGGGATTGGCACTGGAGGCAAATTGAGCCAAGAATAACGTTGATAACTCGGTAAAGCTATTGATTGATCCAGGCTGTAATGTCCCGAACCATTCCTGGGCAGGCCCCCTGAGCGTGCTGAAAAACAAACGGCAAATGGCAGCCTCGGGTGCTCCTAGCAGCATAAGTCCGCCTTGGTAACTCCTCAGATGTACGTGGGGATCTCCCACCCCATCATATATTTGACCGGTCGGAGGCTTGGCACCCCCTTGGATGTCCGCGTACATGAGCTCCCTTGTAAACGGGGAAGTAATCCCCAGTTGGACTGGTGCAGGTTGTGCAGGTACCCTGTTCATGTGGTCCCGCATTTCGTTCATTTGCCTCCTCATCTCGGCCATCTCTTCCTCCTGGGCCGTCAAAGGGGGCGGTGGTGGAACCCTCATATCCGCACAGTCCCGGTCCCAATGCCGCTGAGGGGACCTAGTATTTTCCCGCTCGGCATATTGGAAATGATGACCGACGGGAGTTGGTCCTCTAGCTTGCGACCCGACTGGGGTTCGGTCACTGGGACTGGGATGCGCTGCTGGTGGGGCGCTACGCCGATTATCCCGATGGGTATGTGAGCGGGATGACGCTGTGGTCGTTTCCGCGCGTGGAGTTTCTCCTGTAAAGCTGGAACCTCCTTCTTCTTCGTTTGCCATGTGCTGCATGAACTGGGCCATGTCCCGCATGGCCTGGGATCACAAAATCCCCATTAACGCGAGGATAGGATCCTCGACTGGACTGTCCCTGGGGGTTTTGACTCCCCGGGGTGTGACTCCTCCCGTGACGGTGTGAACCGTCGTTTGTATGATAGGAATTGATTCTGACCATTTTTAGAAATAGAGGTTTTTTGGATGTTTAGAAAGTGAAACTTTTCGCAAGTTTCCCACAGACGGCGCCAATGTTGAGGGTAAGTCCCGTAGATCCGAAAGCCCAACACGAACTTTGGATATATCAGGAATGGCCCAGAATCAAAGCGTAAAAGAAAATATAAGATCTGAACTAACTAAAACTCGAAAGCTCACTTGTATTAATTAACCAATCTGATTACAAGGGATTTCCCGATTGATAAGTCGGAAATTATGCCTTAATACAAGAAATAAGAGCAAATGATGCTATTCTAGAGCTTGAGTATTGAAATGCTAACCCTTACAATGACTTGAAAACCTTCTATTTATACTAATGGAGAGCATGGGCTGCCTCTTGCTGATTGGCCGTTGTTCCACCGACTTGGTCATCCATGCTTCCACTTGCTGATGTCATAGTCTGGCATTAACTGCACATGGCCACTTGCTGGTTGGCCGTTGCTCGAACGGGATGTTGGGCTGTACTGAAGATGCTGTCAAATTGGTCCAAGTATGATATATAGCTCGAACCTCGTTCGGTATGTCTTCTTATAGGGCCAACCTTTATTTGGGCCGAACCCCGTTCGGTATGTCTCTTTATTGGATCTTTTCATCATAGAGTGATGGGCCTGTTACTTGGGCCGGACACCTTGGGCCTTCCCGAACTGGGTATTGGGCCTCTAGGCCAATATCCCAACAATATGAAACAAAACTAGTTGATCCTTTAAGTAATGCTCAAAATATTAATATGGAATATGAATAGGAAATAATTAATAGGAAAAATTGATTGTAATAATCCCAACTATTGGCGGTCCGTTTATAATAATCTCAACTATCGATTATCTCAGAATAATCCCAACTTTAGTGACCTTCCGCCAATAATGGTGCATGACCAGATATGACCTGCTATAACAAGTGAATTTTAAATAGAAATAAAGCGTAAAAATTAAAAGTTCAATTATTTATAGGGATTACTTGTTATAACTCTTCTCATCCACTTTAGAAATTATAGGAATTTATTTATAGCCGGTCATGTCGGACCATTATTGGCGTAAGGTTACTAAAGTTAGGATTATTCGGAGATAATCGATAGTTGGGATTATTATAAGCGGACCGCCAGTAGTTGGGATTATTACAATCAATTTTTCCTAATTAATATTCAAGGAAGAAGATTAAAGAAAATAACTCACAACTTACAAATTCATTAAGCTTCAAAGTAGCAAAACCAAGATGGAAGAGGTTAGCTCCTCATTTGGAGACTAAACATGAAGAAAATATAAAGAAAGAACTATTCTAGACTGAGCATAGAAGTATATAGGAAGTTGGATATCTAATTGTGAAGGAAAGGGGGTGTATTTATAAGCTTTTGGGATGCAGCTCGGGTACCCGATCGGGTATATACACGGTACCCGATCGGGTATGTGTAAAATGCCAGATTCGAGGTATACTCGATCGATTATAGGCTATATTCTATAGGTATACCCGATCGGGTGTGCTTTTATACCCGATCGAGTATGTGTAGAAAATGGTATTCGGGCTATACTTGACCGGATTTGGGGTTAAACTCAAAGGCATACCCGATCGGGTATGTCGGTCTACCCGATCGGGTATAGACACTCGATTGTGGTCAAAATCTTCCCTGCATGTTCCTTTGTCTTTGGATCCGATCCGATTTGAAGTTTCAACAAGATACCCGATCGAGTATAGATGATACCCGACCGGGTATAGACCAAAAATTCAGAATCATATTTTCTCTTGAGATTATGCACCTTTCTTCAACTTTTGGGGTTCACCAACTGTCATTTGAGTGATCAAGGCCCGTTTGAGCTCAGAATGAACCTAATCTAAACAATTTACAAGAATTTAACAAACTAAACTATTACACCAAAAGTGTGTAATTTCCAAAGTAAAAATCAATCAAAACTAATTAAAAATACAAACATACACATGGAAATTACATGATTATCAACCTCCTCCTCCAAGGTGCCATGCAAAATGCATTATTAACATCCAACTGACGTAGGGGCCAGCCTCGCGCGAGAGCAAAAGTGAGAACACTACGAAGTGTACGACTTAAATACTGGGCTGAATGTTTCAGCATAATCCCTACCTGGTTAGTGCAAGAAACCACAGGCAACTAAATGGGCTTTATAACGGGCAACACTCCCGTCGGTGTTCCGTTTGACCCGAAACAACCAGCGGTAGGTAATAGGCTGGTGCTGTCCAGACGGTACAAGGTCCCACGTATGATTGCACTAAAGCGCAGCAAACTCCTCATCCATGGCTTGCTTCCACCTGGGATCCTGTAAGGCAACCTTAAAAGAAGAAGGTTCAAGTGTAGGAGAAATGGGATGAACACTCATATTATTCACAAACACACTGCTGTAGTACTTAGGGTTTGGTTTACGGTTTCGGGTTGGGCGGGATGGGTCGGTGCTGACTGTGTTAGGAACAGATGCAGCACTCAGAGTGATGGTGTTATTAGGTTCTGTACTTCTGTGGGAGGAGTTTCGGTGCTGGCTGGCTCAGGGGGATGGGGAGATAGGTTGGGGTTACTGGGTTGCGAAAGAAGAAGAGGAGGGGCTGGTGGGTTGATAGCAGCCAGCGGGGCAGCTGCTGAGGGTACATGTGAGGAGTTCACTGGGGGTGCCGTAGGAAGAACCGCCGGGGGAGAAGTAGGTGGAGCCGTAGTGCGCACCGGTGAGGATGGAACAGGGGATTCGTGAAAGAAGAGATGAAGAGGATGAAACCGGACATGACGAGAAACTTAGACCCGATTTGTGGATGGGTCAAGACACAAGAAAGCATACTGACAGAGAGAGAGTAACCAACAAATACACAAGGAATAGAGAGAGGTTGTAGTTTGTGAGTGGTGTATGGACGGAGCCAGGGATAACACAGACAACCAAACGGCTGAAGTTTAAAGTAGTTTGGTGGCCTATGGTATATCCGAAAATAGGGCGACTCATTTTGAAGAACATGTGTAGGGAGACGGTTGATAAGATATACCGCCGTAGAAAAGGCGTAGGACCAAAATTTAAGGGGCATACCGGCATAATGAAGTAGTGAAAGACCGGTGTCAATGATGTGACGATGCTGGCGTTCCGCCAGTCCATTGTGCTCTGGAGTGTGTGGAGGTGTAGTAAAGTGAGATATGCCATTCTTATTAAGATAGTCACGCAACTTAATGAATTCACCACCATTGTTAGAATAAAAAGAGACCACAGGGAGGTTAAAGTATTTTTCAACAAGGCGGTGAAATTGAGGAAAAATAATAGCCACATCTGATTTGCGTTTAAGTGGATAGAGCAAGGTATAGCGTGTGAAGTAGTCAACAAAAATAACATAATAAGAAAAACCATCAATAGAAGTAACATGAGAACTCCACACATCAGAATAAATTAATTGAAGTGGTTTAGTAGTAGACATAGTATTAGTAAAAAACGGAAGCTTATGACTTTTATTAATAGCACATGACATACACTGATGACGAGACACATTATTGTTAGCTAATTTAGGAAAAAATAAATGACAGACACGACTGGAAGGGTGACCAAAAGTGTGATGCCAATGAGGTGGCAGTGTAGTCTGAGTGACATGAATCTGAGGGGATTTGAGAACCGGTGCGTAGTAGACATTATATTTATTCTCCCCTCGAAGCAGTGGCACCCCTGTGATACGATCCTTCACAAGAAAATAATGAGGAAAAAATTCAATAGATACGTGATTAGTTTTGCATAATTGTGCAATAGATATTAAATTTTTGCGCAACTGAGAGACACAAAGGGTATTAGTTTAGGATAAAGGACGGGTGGGGCATGTAAAGCAGTAGTACCAGTGTGAGTAATAGGAAGTGACGTACCATCACCTAACTTAACCTCATCAGGGCCTCCATAATCCGCATAAGTAGGGATGTTGGCAACATCAGACGTGACATGATGAGATGTGCCACTATCAAACAACCACGGCTGGTCCGGCGGCGAAGGGTTGGCAGACATATGATTCACGCTTGGGGCAGCCGACATGACCTGATGATTGCGAAGGAAGCGCTGAAGCTTGCGGCAGTGATTGACTTCATGGCCCACATTCTCGCAAAAATGACAAGTAATCTGCCGAGGAGCACCACGACCACCAGCCGCAGGTGGAAAGCCCCCGCGACTGCGACCGCGGCCAGAGCGTGACCTACGTTCTGACTGTTGCTGCTGTGCACCGTCTCGTGGGCCATGGGAATCCCGGGGACGACATTGGACGTAATTGGCCGTAGGGAGGTGCTGGTGACCCACCGCTGCATGCTGCGCCTGCACAGCCTCATGCTCCCGGAGAATGTCCTGCAATTCGGTGAAAGAATGAGCCGTCTCATACTCTCACATACCCGGACTGCTGCCAGGATGTCTGAGTATTCGGGTCCCAACCCCTGCAAAATACTGATGACAAAATCTTCCTCGGGAGTAAGGTTTTGGGCCAGTGCAAGTGCCTCAGCGAGACCTTGCATCTCGGTGAGGTATGCATCAATTGTCTTGGAACCTTTGGTGGTCTTGGCAAGTGTAGTTTTGAGAGATATAATTCATCCACGCGAAGAGCTTGCGTAGGTGGAGGAGATCTTATCCCAGGCTTGACGAGCAGTGGCCGTGGAGGAGATGACGGGCTGAATAGCGTCGGAGCAACTACCAAGGAGAGCACTGAGTATTGATTTGTCTTGACGGTACCATATGTGGTATACCGGATTGGGCCGAGACTTGGCATCGTCAAGATGAGTCGACGGGGCTGCTAGTTTGCCGTCGACATAGCCTTCAAGACCAAGGCCAATTAGGGCAGCATAAACTTGAGACTTTCAGACCGGATAATTGGTAGAGGTGAGTTTGATGGGAAAGTGTGTAGCAGCGGTGATGGAGACAACCTTGGTGTCAGCAGTAATTTGGGCGGCCATGGTGATGACCAAGATGTGAAGGGCACGACGGTAGCTAGGGTTCAAGAGTGGCGGACGGCCGAGCTAAAAAAATTGTTGAGAGAACCTCGTTAGAGAATGGCTCTTGATACCATAAAGATGTGGAAGAATGGAATAATATCATTGAAGAAATACAAGAGTATATATAATACGAGAGTCCTAATGTATGTGAACTAGGTATATACCAAATAATATAACACATGTACATGGGCCTAAAATATACAACTTAACATAATAATAATTAGCCCGTATTACATGGGTGTACCCACTTAAGCGCACTTTGGTTTGATTTTAATCGTTAGAGATGGGTGATGAATGCTTACCGTTAGACCACGTCAGCGATGGCCATAGCCGAGAGAGTGGAGATGAAGGAGCGCAGAGATGGAGCGCATGCAGGGATGGTCGGTCAGGTATGAGAGTTTTCTAAAGAGGTAATTTTTAGGAAATACTTTAGCGGGAGAATATTTTTCAGTTTGCCGCTCTTAAAATTTGCACGCAGATTGTCAAATGACATACAACGAGTCTCAAAATTTTCAACTATCAATAATGAGGGTATTACTTAAAATTGCTCAATATTTTAATTAGAGGATTTTTCCCTCATAAAAGCTCTACAAATAGTATTTTTAATGAGGGAATTATCCGCCCGTCACAAATTTTCCTAGTGAAAACTAGCTTTTCTTGTAGTGAACGTCTCTTCATGTCATGCCGTCTTGACACGTCTTGCGTGTTTTAGAATTTTGGTTATAATCCATTGAAAATATGCTTAAAGAGTATAATTTTTAAAATGAAGTGTGTTTTGTTAACAAATTCTTTATTAATTAATATTTTTTAATTTCACATAATGTAATATGAGTAGTAATTAATACTCCCTCCGGTCCCAAAACAAATTCACTCACAGTTTACGATGCTTGACTGACGATAAAGTAACTCGATCCCTGTTCATGCTCAGATTATTTTTAGTAAATAAAATTTACATATTCAGAAATTACATTAATACCGCTACAAAGTCTGATCAAGAAAATTTAAAGTTGATAAAAATTTGATATATAAAATAAAAAATTAAGAGTGATTTAAGTTGACCAATGAATAGTAAGTGTGAATTTGTTTTGGGACCAGAGGGAGTAATTAATATAGTGTACAATATACGTAGTATTATATTTTTACTTTTGTAAATAAAATACCCAATTTTTACTCTTGCAAGGATCCCTGCATTGTCACGACCGGGCCTGTGCCCTTAAATAATCAACATGAATACATGGTTTTCTAGTACTTTTTGGGAGTGCTTTCTTAAAAAGATGGGAAAATTCATGACATCGGAGTAAAAAAGTTTGAAAATTACAAAATAGGATTATCATGTTTTTATTTGCAATTGATCAAATGGTGAAATCTCCCACCCCAGGAGCCCCCACCCCGACCCGACATGATGGTGGGGAGGTTAGTCACGGTGACTCAGTCAACAGAATGATAGTAGGCCCACACATCCGTGCGCACGAGAGCCTCAGTCTTATTTCAGGTTCTGTGACCTCCACCCGGTCGCTGCGAGAATTCGAACCTTGGTCCATTGATCCAAATCTCCCACCACTCGACCAACTGAGCTACCCGTGCGGGTACATGTTTTTATTTCCAAAATAGAAATAATTAATGCCAAGTTTGGAAAGTACTGCCACGTTTAAAATCTGGTACTGCCAAAACATGACAGTAATTAGTCCTATTTTGGGAATAAAAATATGATAGTCCTATTTTGAAATATACAAACGGTTTTAGTCCTATTTCGGGTAATTAGAATGAATGTTGTTCTCGGTCTATCTGCTTGTTGGCAACCTCAACTGTGGTTGCTTCAATTCCCTTAGCTTCCAATCAAACCCCTATGCCATATTATGATGATGACCCTTTAACTGCCACCGGTCCACCACCGCATCAGTTGGTGGCATGGCGCCATCATCATATCATTATGTATATGCACCCACCTCCTTCCGGCCTAGCTTCAATCCTACGACATTCTATTATATGATAGCCGGCCGGCAGCCATCCAACAGGATCTATATATCTAACTTCAGATCGATCCCGGCCTCTTCATCAACCCCCCATGGCGGCTGGTTTCTTTACAGGCTCCCATTTCAACGCCCAGGACCATGACCCGGCGCTGGTAATCTCATCTCATCTCATTACTTAACGTCTTTTCATTTGAAAATTGAAATGCTTTTCATTTCCCGCCACTTCTTTTGACTCTTTACTTCACAAATCGTAATAATAGGTGATAACTCGGGTACCTTTCTAAAAAGGTAGATTATATGGTACCCATAAGGTACCATACATTTGTCCACATGGACCAATGAGAATGTAGCAGTTGAATTATTTAAATCTAAATTAAAAATGATAAAGTGGTGTGGTCCAATCAAATGAATGGTAGGTACGGTATCTCATTTTTTAGAAAGGTACCGGAGTTGTCACCTTCTAAAAAATGGGGGTACCGTATCTATCATTCATTTGATTGGACCACATTACTTTATCATTTTTAATTTAAATTTAAATAATTCAACTGCTACATTCTCATTGGTTCACGTGGACAAAGGTATGGTACTTTATGGGTGCCATAGAATCTACCTAATAATAATACTCCTTCCGCTTAAAGGTTTCCACGCGGTTTACGATATTTAACTGATTATAAAGTTAAGTGATCTCTGTCTTTAATAGGACTATGTTTAGTAAATAAAATTTACATATTTAGAATCCGCATTAGAAGTTTTATAATATTTGATCAAAAAATTTAAATTTGATAAAAGTTAGAAATATAAAGTAAAAGATTAAGAACAATTGACGTTGATCGGAGAATAGTGATCGAGAACTTTTAAATGAGATAACGGGAGTAATACTTTATAGTACTGTAGTAAGTGATAACTGATAATCAATTAACAAAATAATACGTAATAATTGTGGGAGATCAATTTCATCAACTTAGTTTGATCGTTAATCAATTCTTTAATTATCTCATTTAGATCACTATATTGAAGCTAACAACCTTTATTACAACCCCCCCCCCCCCCCAATCACTCACTTGAAACGAAGTTGTAATAAACATGGAAAGTAGTAGTAGGAATTACAAAAACTCACTCTATACATTAATGTATGGTTCATCCATTGCTAAAAAGAGAAGAATAATATATTTACATGAAACTAAATAATACAAGGGAGATTTGACTTTGCATTCCACTTTTTGGTTCATATTCAACTTTGCACTCCATTTTCAAAACTTTGATTTTACACGTACTCCAACACGTAACATTTTATGAAACAAATTTCTGAATGAGGTCAAACTCAAATGTCTTATTTCTAAAGATCAAATGTCAACGACTTGCAAAGGAAAAATAAGTTTAATGCATCAAATGATTTCAAATCTCCTCAAATTAATAAATTCTTCGTGAGATGCCATGAAAGAACGGCGGAAAAGCTTATGATACTCAGAATTACATCACATTGACGCATTAAACTTCGATTATTATTATTACTTTTATATAATAAGACAAATTCTATGATACTCTAAAGTTTTGAAGTATCATACCTTACCTATGTGGATCAATTGGAATATTGCAATTGAATAATTAAAATAATTCATGCATAAACTGATGATGAGAAGAACCGATAATCGGGAAGTAGGGAGTACTAGGGTGTTCATTGGTTCGGTTTCATCAGACTCGGTTTTAGAAAAGGAGAAACCGATAACTGAACCGCACTACTTGAGTCGGTTTCGGTTTGATTTCGATTCAGTTAATTTTGATCGATTTGTACCAATTTCAGACGGTTTTAACACATTTTGTGGGTCGGTTTGGATTGGACAGTTTTTAACCCAAATGTAGAAATTGTAAACCTAACAGCCCAAAATTGTAAACCCAACAGCCAAAGATAAGACGGTTCCGTTTGGGTGTAATTCCATTTTTCGGTTATTTTGTTCAGTTATTATCTAGCTAGTTAGTTGGCT
Source organism: Cuscuta europaea (assembly GCA_945859875.1). Taxonomy (NCBI): domain Eukaryota; kingdom Viridiplantae; phylum Streptophyta; class Magnoliopsida; order Solanales; family Convolvulaceae; genus Cuscuta; species Cuscuta europaea. The sequence goes on from CAMAPE010000014.1 coordinate 2,448,186, forward strand.
CATGGTTTAGGTATACTCCGTATATCATAAGACTGAGGTGGGAATTGATTCATGTGCAGCATCCGCGGCCTCAGCAATCCAGAGATGGAGGGGAGAAGAAGATATGCGGGGTATGTGGAGACGAGATAGGTTTGACGGCAGAGAACGGAAAAGTGTTTGTGGCGTGCAATGAGTGTGCTTTCCCAGTCTGTAAACCTTGTTATGAGTACGAGAGAAGCGAAGGAAACCAGTCTTGTCCGCAGTGCAACACTCGCTATAAGCGTCACAAAGGTACACCCAACACATGACATGTTTTTCTACTTTTGGAATTTTCGTCATATAAGGCTGTCCTGGAACTGTGTTGGTATAAATATTAGGACCTTTCATTCATATATAAATAAATGAAATTGATGTGCATATATTGCAGGCTTTCCTAGAGTTATTGGGGATGATGAAGATCATTTTGAGGGGGAAGAGTTTGACCAAGAATTTCATACCAAGAATTACCCTCAATCAGTTACTCTCCTCCTAATACACTACTTTTGTTTTTCCACTACTGTCTATCTATTAGTGATAAGTCTCTTAGTCATAACTGATGACTTCTAGATTACATCTTGGCAGGAAAAGGAAGACTACCATAATAATCAGCCGCACCACAACCCAAACTGTGAGTTTTTTTTTTAATTCTGAAACCTTAAATTTCTGATGAAGATGTGGTTGATTACCCTCTCATCCATCTTCATGATCCGCTGAACCACTAACTGTAACTATTTCTTTTGAATTGAGGATTTAAATTGTGCACGTGCTCACATATGCAGTGGGTGGCAAGGATTTGGAAGATGATCATCAGAAGGAGGTTGTCGGGAACGCGCAATGGAAGGACAGAGTTGAGAAGTGGAAAACCAAACAAGCAAAGAAGGGCCTGATAACCAGGTTTGACGATGACAAAGGCACTGATGAAGATGATGATGAGTTTATGTAAGATTTTCTATTCTTCAATATAATATGAAGTCATGCATTTGCATGTAGTATTAAACTATCTCAATCTCTTAATTCAGCATGGCAGAAGCTAGGCAGCCACTGTGGAGAAAAATCCCAATTTCGCCAAGCCTAATCAGTCCATACAGGATAGTCATTGTGCTCAGGCTTATCATTCTATGTTTCTTCTTCCACTTTCGTGTTTCAACCCCTGCCTACGACGCATTCCCTTTATGGATCATCTCTGTGATATGTGAAATCTGGTTCGGCCTGTCATGGATTCTTGATCAATTTCCCAAATGGTTCCCTATGAACCGTGAGACCTACCTCGATCGCCTATCCTTGAGGTTTGAGCGTGAGGGCCAACCAGACTCCTTAGCCCTAGTGGATGTTTATGTCAGTACAGTTGACCCTCTTAAGGAACCTCCCATCATCACAGCAAACACGGTCTTGTCCATCTTAGCCGTTGATTATCCTGTGGATAAGATCAGCTGCTATGTATCAGATGATGGCGCATCTATGCTTCTTTTTGACACCTTAGCAGATACCGCTGAATTCGCAAGGAGATGGGTTCCGTTCTGTAAGAAGTATAGCATTGAGCCAAGAGCTCCAGAGTTTTACTTCAATCAGAAAATCGACTATTTGAGAGATAAAGTTCAGCCCACCTTTGTCAAGGAACGAAGAGCAATGAAGGTAACTGCTTAAAACATTCATAAAATCTTTTTTAGTTTCTCGTGCATCTGTGAAAAAATCTCTTAATAAGTGTTGACAATCCCCATCTCTTACTTTATCATTTAGGGTTGAGTTAGGTTCACAGTTGCAGGGTTAAATAGTACTTCAGCTTTTCAAGAATCAGGTCCCAAACTTAACTCTATGGTGTTACCGTGTTACATAACGACTTTATCTCATATTCGAATTCGGGTTTTGTAGTTGAATAGAACCCTTTGTGTAGTTTCTACATACTTAAACTTAAGTTATAAATAATAATTCAAATATTGTTAGGTGAGGATGAAGATTATCATCAGTTAACCATTGTAAAGTGTAAAGTGTACCGCGAACCTAAATAATGTTGGTGATTTTAGTATCACCAGGTTCATTTTAGTGTAATGGAATTTACAGATTACCAATGGAGTTCAAGTTTAATTTTAGACAAGTTAGGAGGTGCGGAGCGCACACTTGTACGAAATTAAATTTAAACTTGGTTCGATTAAATGGCGGGGGTCAAGGGGGCTGCGCCCCCTTGCGGGGTCCAAGGGGCAGCGCCCCGGACCAAAATTTTATTTTATTATAGAAATAAATATGGAAATTTATTTTCGGATAAACATGTCCATATTAATTATTTAATAGAATGACTTTCTGTTAGAGTAAAACTCTAACCGATTGGCCTTATCTCTTTGGTAATCAGAAGAATTCGAGTTCTACTAAAACTGCTAGTTCGTGGTCTATATATTGGTGCCTCAGTTTTAGACTGTCTCTCAGAGTGATTATCCCCATAATCTAAATTTCGTGTAACCCAGGCATAGGGTCGAAATATTAGATTCGGAAAGTGATCACACGATACTCTGAGAAATCCGCCAGATTTTCTAAAACAGTTTCCCAACTCCCCAGTTCTAACAAATAAGTGATGGAGGGAGTATCTTACACCGGCTAAATATGACTATGAATGTTTGACGTCGTTCTTAAAATGTATTGTGATATGCTTTACTTTGTGATTTCTATTGAACATTGTGAATGACAAGCGTTTCTATTGTGGCAGAGACAATATGAAGAATACAAAGTACGACTCAATGCATTAGTGGCAAAGGCACAGAAGAAACCAGAGGAGGGATGGGTTATGCAAGATGGAACACCATGGCCCGGGAACAACGCTAGGGACCATCCAGGAATGATTCAGGTTTATCTAGGAAGTGAGGGTGCTCTTGATGTGGAAGGAAATGAGCTTCCAAGACTTGTGTATGTTTCACGTGAGAAACGGCCTGGGTATCAGCATCACAAGAAGGCTGGTGCCATGAATGCTCTGGTTAGTGTCACGGCTTGGCGTTCTATTTTAAAATGTCAAACCTAATAGAAGTAGACTTAATGCCTTATACTTTTACTAGTTTGATGTGGGATAACTTAACAAATGGTACATTACCTCTAGTCATCTAGTAATAGCTTCTAAAAATATATTTCGTTAGCCCTATTTGTTGCACTAATTTTCTTTTATAATCATTATATTAAATTAGGTTCGCGTGTCAGCTGTATTAACCAATGCACCCTTTATGTTGAACTTGGATTGTGATCACTACATCAATAACAGCAAGGCCATTAGAGAAGCAATGTGCTTCTTAATGGATCCCCAGTTTGGGAAGAAGCTCTGCTATGTCCAATTCCCTCAGAGGTTTGATGGCATTGATCGCCATGATCGATATGCTAATCGCAATGTCGTCTTCTTTGACGTAAGCATCAGAATTGCAATCCAGTCAAAAACAGATTTAAACATATTTTAATTGTTTGTGTTATCTAAACTATATGTCTTGGGGTGACAGATCAATATGAAAGGACTTGATGGAATTCAAGGACCCGTGTACGTTGGGACTGGCTGTGTTTTCAACAGGCAAGCTTTGTACGGTTATGATCCGCCGGTTTTCGAGAAGCGTTCTAAGATGACATGTGACTGTTTTCCCAAATGGTGTTGTTGTTGTGGTGGTTCAAGGAAACCCAAGTCTAAGAAGAAAGGACTGAAGGCTTTGTTGGGCCTTGGAAAGATGTTCAAGAAGAAAAAGAAAATTGCCGGACAGAACTACAATTGGATTAAATCATCTAGACAATTGTTCGATCTTGAGGAGATTGAGGAGGGTCTTGAAGGGTACGATGAGCTCGACAAATCATCCCTCATGTCTCAAAAGAACTTTGAGAAAAGGTTTGGACAGTCTCCTGTCTTCATCACTTCCACACTGATGGAAGACGGTGGCCTTCCACAAGGGACTAACCCAACGACACTTATCAAAGAAGCCATTCATGTCATCAGTTGTGGGTATGAAGAGAAGACTGAGTGGGGCAAAGAGGTAAGACTATAATGTTTATTTTAAGTGCAGTGATTCTAACTCCTAACTTTGTTAAGGGCACAAACGTCACCTTAATTACACATTAGTATGATATTGTCCGCTTTAAGCCAAACCCATACGGTTATGGGCTCCTCCCAAAAGACCTCATTCAAATGGAATTAGGTGGACACTTCAAATTCGGGGTGATTTTCCCTTCTTTTACAAACATAACTGCTAATGAGTTGTTCTCTTCACCTGAAAATATATTTGAATCTTTTAGGCTCTTGTCTGAATTTATCTGTTAAGGCCTGTAGGCTCTTGTCTGAATTTATCTGTTCAGACCTGTACGGGATGTTTGATGTTTCTAGTGTAATCCGGAAACAGTCTATTTATGCTTTAGTACAAGCGTAAGACTGCGTATATCTAACCCCCTTACCCCACTGAAGGTGGGAGCCTTTGCGGCACTGGGGTAATGATGATGTAATCTGATTACATAACTGCTAATGTGTTCTCTTCACCTAAGCATTGAAGTATTTATGCAGCTAGGGTGGATTTACGGTTCGATCACAGAAGATATATTAACAGGATTCAAGATGCATTGCCGAGGCTGGAGATCAGTGTACTGCTGCCCAAAGAGGGCTGCTTTTAAGGGATCAGCTCCCATCAATCTATCAGATAGGCTGCACCAAGTCCTGAGGTGGGCCCTTGGTTCTGTTGAAATCTTCCTTAGCCGACATTGCCCGTTGTGGTATGCCTGGGGTGGAAAACTGAAACTGCTTGAGAGGCTTGCTTACATTAACACGATTGTTTACCCTTTCACTTCCATTGCTCTCTTGGCTTACTGCACTCTTCCTGCGATTTGCCTTCTCACTGGCAAATTCATTGTCCCAACTGTAAGTTTTACCATGTACTCCTTCCATCCCAGCTTTAGGTTCTCACATTTCTTTTTCCTTTTTCAGGCTCCATTATATTATATTCCCATCGCAACTATTTCTCAAAATATACTCGAATTACCTTATTTAATGGTCTAAATAATCATGTCATTTTTCAATGAGAACCTTAACACGGGACGGAGGTAGTATTATTAAGAGCTATGTGTAATCTTCAGACTAGTGCCCATTCTTGTTGTCTTACGAATTTGTGTGCGTGTGAGAACAAATTAGCCTTATCTATGTGAAGGTGAAATAAATGGTGATGTACAAAAAAAAATTATTGTTTATTGTCAATAGGCATTGGAGGTATACATTGCAAAAAGGGTGTATATGTTTCTCATTCCTGTATATATTCTCCACCACCCTAGGCTAAAAACGTGCATGACTCGATGTAATCTAACCTTACATTTTGTCCATAGCTCTTTGGAAACTATGCAGGGAGGCGACGCTAATCAAATTATTATCCCTACATTCAATTTATACATCCATAGCTATTTAAAAATATAATACTCCTTAGTTAACAAGTTTTAAAGAGGTTTTCCTTAAATATTATTGAAATATAGCATATAAGCGAAAATATTACCATAGTTACTATACATAGTCACTATAGTGTAAAGTTGAACTGTTGAAGTCACTAAAGTTACTTAGATAGTTACTGAAGTATAAAAATTCGTATTTTATTTCCACTACCTTTATTTCGGTCATATATTTGTCAGTATTTTATTTTTAAAACTAAAATAATGAGCAAAAAATACTGTAAGATGTGATTTATCGTTTTGATAAAAATAAATGGGGAGCTAGAGGGATTAAAAAGAGGAAACATAAGTTACACATATGAATAACAAAAATTGAATTTACAAGCATCTAAAAAAGCAACGTTTGCAAGGACGAGAAGCTTAGTTAAGCATACAAAAAATTCATTTCTTTGACCCTACATTTTATCTCTTTTTTACAGTTGAACAGCTTCGCTAGCATATGGTTCATGGCACTTTTCCTCTCCATCATAGTCACAGGTGTGCTTGAGCTACGATGGAGTGGGGTAAGCATAGAGGACTGGTGGAGAAACGAGCAGTTCTGGGTGATTGGTGGTGTCTCAGCACATCTCTTTGCAGTCTTCCAAGGCCTTCTCAAAGTCCTTGCCGGCGTTGATACAAACTTCACCGTGACCGCAAAGGCTGCAGATGATGCTGAGTTTGGGGAGCTCTACCTCTTCAAATGGACCACACTTCTCATCCCACCCACCACTCTCATAATCTTGAACATTGTTGGGGTTGTGGCTGGTATCTCTGGTGCCATCAACAATGGTTACGGATCGTGGGGTCCCCTCTTCGGGAAGCTCTTCTTTGCCTTTTGGGTCATAGTTCATCTCTATCCTTTCCTCAAGGGGCTGATGGGGAGACAAAACAGGACTCCTACCATTGTCGTCCTCTGGTCTATCCTTCTTGCTTCAATATTTTCTTTAGTATGGGTTAGAATCGATCCTTTCTTGCCCAAACAGACTGGCCCTATACTCAAACAATGTGGGGTTGAGTGCTGATTTCTATCTGTTATGACACTTTTTTGACAATTTTGCTAGCTTTCTTTTGCATTGCAACTTGTAGTAACTTTTCTTAACCAATAAGAAATGGGAAGCACTAAAACTAAATTGTTGAAATATATGAGGTGTCAATCGTGTCATATATGTATATTTGCAACTTATATTTGAAATATATACTACCTCCGTCCCGAAAAGAAATTCTCACTTTCCTTTTATAGATGTCCCAAAAAGTCAAAAAGAAATTCTCATTTCTATAAATAGTTACTACTTTTAAGTTTTAACCAACAAGACACAATTACTCTTACTTTTTATCCACTTATTGTTTGATTTGACATAAAGCAATGATATGCTTGGAAAGTCAAAACAAAATTATATCTTATATGAAGTATAAATGTGTGTAGGTCAAACAGGAAACTTTAATTTGGGACTGAGGAAGTGATACTATTATGTATATTTGTGAAAATTGTAATACTACTACTACAAGTTTCAGGAATAACCAGGGACGGATTCAGGATATCGAATCGAGGGGGCGAATTTTTTTCCCATTGTTTAGAGTGGTAAAAAAAATTCGCTAGTGTAGTGGGTCGAATTTTTTTCCGTTAGTGTAGCTGAGCAAAAAAAATTCGCTAGTGTAGGATTGTGTGGGTATTTTTTATTAAAAAAAATCATTAATACATGCATGAATACATTTAATTTTTTCATGCTTATTAATTATTATATAAAAAATACTTATTATATAAAAATTTCTAATTAAAGTATGGAAATTTTATGAAAATATTACATATATATGAAACTTTTGAAAGGGGGACGGAGGGAGTAACTAATACAGTAAGGTTGTTTTCTTTTGGATTAAAATTGTTGGTCTAATATGGTCTGGTCTGGATAATATCTTGTCTTTGTGTATTTTAATACTCCCTCCGTCCCTCTTATATTGTCCCGTTTTACCTTTTCGAGAAGTCCCACTAAAATTGTCTCATACCATATTTGGTAAAGTTTGTGTGATTCTAAATCATTCTTACTTTATTCTTACTTTATCAATTAATATCAACCACACAACCTCACTTTTCTTAATAATCGTGCCACTCTCTTCGACCCAATATAAGAGGGACGGAGGTAGGACTATCCAAGTTTGGTATAGTCTAATCTATTTTGTTTAAGTCTGATCTCGTCTGGTTTGATTTGGGACTCAAAATCGTCCAAAAAAAAACATATTAATATGTACTCCTTCTGTCCCATTAGAAGGTTCTCTCACTTACCTTTTTTGGATGACCCGTTAGAAGGTTCCCATTTCCATTTTAGGAAACAATTAACAATCTTAAGTGACAAATTAATCATTAAATATTAAAAATAATACATTTATAACATCACTGTTATCAATACTAACTACATTATAATTTATAATATATACATATTAAAATTATTTCTCAAAATATACTCAAAGTACTTTATTTAATTATTGCTTAAATAATCGTGTCATTTTGCTACGGAAACCTTCCAACGAGAAGGAGGGAGTAGTATAATATGAGGACCAAAGGCTACGTATTGTCATGAGAACAATAAGTTTATTGAGATTTTTGGTATGGCTTATGAAGTGGTTTTGGAGAAAGTATTTCATAGTTAGAGTAGATAGTGTTTTTAAAATAAAGGTGATTATGGTGAAAATGTTACATAAGAGTATTTGGCAAAAAACATGCAATATTTTGTTAAATTACAAAAAAGCCATTACATGTATTTGTATGGAGTAATCTTTCTCTTTCAAAAATATACTCTGTATTATTGTTTCTAGTACTAGTATGTCTGTATTTGAACCCTTTCTCTAGTCATCTTCCTCGTCATAGACCAAAGCTTTATTGGTTTCCATCTGCCTGCGGATTCTTGATGTCATTGTCCAAGTAAACTTTACTATCTAATTTGAGAAGATATTAAATTAAATCAATCATTTTCATTTACCCCAGTGCCGCAAAGGCTCCCACCTACGGTGGGGTAAGGGGGGGTCGGATGTACGCAGTCTTACCCCTGTACTAAAGCACAGAGAGACTGTTTCCGAATGACCCATAGTGAAAATCCCGTCCAAAATTGCATGGACTGACTGCTGCTTCATGACAAAGAAGCGCAAACAGTTTAGTGAGCCATTTTGCTTTATTCCATCATAATCTCAAGCCAAAAAATAATGAATCTTTGGCTCCATTGCAAATGATGCAAATCGGAAGTTAATGTATTTGATTAGAGAGGGAAACTTAGGCATGGATCCGGTCCGGAATCGGGTATGACACTATTTGGGTTCGGATTTGGTCTGTTTTTCCCAGATTCGGGCTTGAGACCAACCATGTCCACCCAAGAAGGGTACCCCGTCCCGGTTCATAGATTTGGGGATCGAACCGGGCGATTTTGGTCCCGACAGGCAATTTTTTCAACCTATTTCTGGGCAGTTTTTAAAAAAAGAATATATAACAGGACTGTCAACACAGGGTACCCAGAACCAACCCATACCCGAAAATGACGGGCTTGGTCCCGGTCTTCTTCCAAAACTGACAAGGGCTGGGCGGTCCATGCCTATAGAATGAGTAGGAATGGTGAAGCGAGAGCCGGGGCATTAAGCGAGACTGGCCCAATACAAAAACATATTTTTGGGGAAAAAAATTACACATAAATTTTTACACCAAAAATATAAACACATTCTTTAAATTTGAGATGGTCCAGGACCTAGGTTGAATTACTCACTATCTGACTAGAAAAAAGGATTAGCAATCTCATCGGTTCCATATGTTGGCTCCAAAAACATAACAATAGTTTTTAATCCCCCTACAAACTTACCTGGTGGAGTATACAGCCAAGAACCCTCCCCCCAGTCCACATACTCCTACCACCTCAACAAGTCCAACTACATCGAGCAACCCAAACAAGCAATTGGACACCCCTGGGGTATAACACCCCAAAGTTTCACAAGAAAAGATGTGCTAAAACAGCAAGTATAAATTGAATATGTATCTAATGTTTCCTTGTGATTATGAAGAAGGTGAGGACTTTAATATATTACAATGGAAAGACAAATAGTCATTGTTTCATGTATTATCAACAAGGGCTTAACAAGATATATTCAGTCAAAAAGTTGAATTAACCATTCAGAGGAAAAATAGTAGACCTTCCCATTAAGACGTTCATTAAGACAACTTTTTTGTCAAATTTTTTTAATCGATTGTGAAATAGATTAATATTAATAAATGAAATTTCTCATTGACATTATAGTCTAAGAGTTATAATAATAAATTGATTATCTTACTCATTTCAGACTGTGTATTCAACACACAAAATAAATAATTCCATATAAAAATACTACTTAATTCAGACAGACATATTAATCAAGACAGACATCTTAATTCAGATCATACTTAATAAAAAAAGTAAACAGTCCCTTAATACAAGCCGTCCCAAGCCTCATATTTTTCAGGGACGGACCTGGAACCCGCCATAGTCCACCCCTAAGTCTAAACCATAATGACCATAAGCCACTATTGGATACATAAAAGTCAAAGGGGGTGTTTCGCAAATGGTTGGTGGCTGTTGGTCGTTGGCTGATTGTGTTGGCTGATCGATAACGACGGATTGTGTTGGTTGTTTCGATCAGCTGCCAGTATTAACAGTTTGTAAAATGGTGTTTGATTAAATGATTGTTTATAATTAGCTGATAACATTTTAAATGACTTTTAAGGACATTAATTATTTTTATTGACTAACTACTTTTACATACGCAGTATCAATTTTGTTAATGTTATTTGCATTAAAAATATATTAAAAATCTCTTTCTTTAAAAAAGATTGTATTTGCATGACTAGGCCATAACCGTTTTTATGATTTACAAACGCTAAAAAAATATTATCAGAAGCAATAATTTTTTTACACATTATTTTTAATATATCAACAAAACCCAATATCAGTAGGAGTCATTGGATAAATAGTAGCAAAACCCAATTTTAGTATGAATTCAAATAAAAAGAAAAAAAGAAAAACAAATTTAGCAGCAATCCATTACCAATTTGATGATTTGAGTGGGACCTGTATATATGAGTTGAATTATCAGAAGAACGTATGGATACTTGGGTAGATTAGGAAATGACTTGTATATGTGAGTTGTATATTAATCGAATGTAACTGTATCGGAAGAGATTTAAGAGAACGTAGCGGTACTAGGGTAGATTAGGAAAATTAGACGAGAAACTCAAACCACCAAGGCTAAAAGCTAAGTTTTGTGGCTTTTTTGAATTTTGGGTGTTTAGATAAGAAGCTAAATAAAAAAGCCAGGTAAGCAAACACTCGTATTAACTGATTCATTTGGTCAAAAAAGCCAAACCTGGGTCAAAACAGCCAAAAAATGGCTGATAGACCATTAACCAAACACCCCCAAAGCGTATACTTGTTTGGAAGGCCAGGAAAATACTAGTAAATACGACGTAGTTCAGAACTTCATATTGCTTAACGATTATACTACAAAATTAACATGTATTAGAAATTGAAAATAAAACCTACAAAACATGTATCAGAAATTGAAAATAAAAAAACGAGATTAAATCAGAAAGTATGACTCCGTAAAAGATATCAAGCTACATGTTGAGGTTTAATCCCGTAGATCCGAAAGCCCAACACACGCTTTGGATATTTTAGGACGTGGATAATGATTTGTGTGTAAGAAAATATAAAATCTGAATAATAATAATCTCAAAGCCCACTTGGATTAAGTAATTTGCTGAATTACACAAGAACTTCCCGAACGGTACGTCGGAGTAGTGATTAATACAACAATGATAATGAGAAAACTATTCTAGGCCTTGGGTATCAAAATGCTAACCCTTTACAATGAGATTAATCCATCTATTTATACTAATGGAGGGTATGGGGTGCTCCTTGCTGATTGGTTGCTGATCCAGCCACTTGGATGCCCATCCTCCCACTTCCTAATGTCACACTCTAGCATTTAATGGACTTCGCCACTTGCCAATGGTCCATTGCCCGATCGAAGTGGTGGGCCATGCTGAAACGTCGTTGATTTGACCCAAGTATCACGGCTGGTCCGAACCCCGTTCCGTATTTATCCATGGGCCTGTTCATCTTTTGGGCCTATTCGTCTTCTGGATTCCGAGCCATTTATTGGACTGGATATATTAGGTCTTTGATCCGGGTATTGGGCCTTCGGCCCAATATCCCAACACGAGTCCCCCACTTCCGATGTCTCGAACGGTAGTGAGTGCATTGGGAAGTAGAACTTTTTACGCCGAATGGCGATCGGGATCCAGAAATCGCTTGTTCCCCATGTCATGATTAGTACCTTATTTGCGACTGTCGTTTGATTTTTTTCGTAATCGTCATAATTAAAACGGACCGAGAAATAGAACTTTCGGGCCGATTGAACACACCGGGACATAACAGGATGACCTCCCACATGAGTGGGGGCCACCCCACGTTTTTAGGCACCCTAGTTGACTAAGTGAGAGCTGGAAGGGATAACCCAATGTGTTTGGTGCGGACTTAAGGGTGATGAGATGTTAAGGACAAACACCCACACCTCCTATACCCCATCTATGCATTATTTTTGCATTTGATTGGGGGGATGTTTCCTCTTCTATTGTGAGCCATACGCACAAGCCAAGGGGATAGAGAAGCTCTGGGAAAGTCATCTCACGAGTGTTAGTTCGGAGGCAGCAAGAGGGAAGCAATCCAATAAGAAATAGTTTGAGTTCAAGGTAAGAACTCTATCTATTTTCTTTAACTAGTTTTTGCGTATGATTTTTAAGAAATCATATGGTGGATTAAACATGATGTTCTACACGTTTAAAAGTGTAGAATATTGATATAAAATGGTGGTATTTAACTTAGAAGAGTTGTGGAATCGATAGGAGTCGAAACCGCCGGAAAACCGCCATTGTTGGGGACTGTTTTCGAGCTGCAGGCCCGAAAGCCGCCCACCTTTCACGAAAGCCGCCCGGCTTTCGCTTGATTCCCAGATTTTTCACTCTTGAACGGCCTAGAACGAGGACGGATCGAGGGGGTTACGCTAAGGCAGCTAGTTGAGCACATCATAAGGTGAGGATGGTTGACTATATTGCTTATAATTAGTGAGTTAATTTCATGAGATTATCTAAGGTAATTAAATGTGTTTTTTATGGATTGTTAATGATTAATAATGCCTAAAAATGAGAAGACTAATGTCTAAAGAAAAAGGAGCATGATATACAAATTTAAGAGTAAATTGTGTATGATCATGTGTTATGAATATGTTAACTTGAAAGTGGAATTAATTATGAAACATATGTTGAAATATACTTTTTCTTCATATTAGAATATATGAGTGATTAAAAGTGATATTTTGAATATTGAGATAAATGATATTTTCAAAGGAAAATCAGTTGGAATTGTCTATATGACTATGAGTTGAGAACTTGGTTTGTTGGTATTAATTTGACTAGTATTAAGATACTAGTTGGACATTAAGATGAAATGTTGTTAAGATTATTCTAAGGTTGGATTGTGAAATGTTATGCCTTAAGTAGTCTTAAGAGATGCTTTAAGATAGGAAAGTATGAACTCTAAGTTATACTAGGGGTAGGCCTTAAGGGATACCCAAGATAAAGTAAGTAATAAATTGATCCTAAGTATAGGATTGGCCTACGGGTGTGTTCGGTAGTCCTTGTGGATAGCCGGTTGAATTATGGAAATAGTAAGGACCATGGCCCTTCCCGACTCTAGAGAGCGGGGTTGGATAGCATGGACTTACATCGTGATCACGGGTTAGGGTGGAATCCGAATCGGAGACCTAACTAGGTTCCGGTAGCGGTAACACATAAGATAGGACCCCGAAGGGCCTTACCTTCCTACGGGATGATGGGTATGAGTCCAGGGGCGGGATGTTGGAGTCCGAACTGGGAGCCTCATGAGGTCTCGGACAGCGGTAGCAAGTCCCGTAGAAATAATAAGACCCAAGGGTTGGGTTGTGCAAATGATAAATGAAAAGGAACATATAAGAAAGGCCGTGTGCCGACAAATAAATAAATTCACTTATTATAAAGATAATAAGTGGGAAATATAAATTATTATTTATATTATGATATCACCCTATTTTGAGGGTCTTGGAAATTAAAACGTTGATTATACTTAGTATAGTTGCTATTGTACTTGTCAAATATTTCCAAGTACTGACCTCCCCTTCACGGGGGAGGCCACCTCACAGTTTCAGGTAGAACTTGAAGGTTGCTACCATTGCCCGTTGCTTCGGGAGGATCAAGGGGAGAAGACGTGGTTCGTGCTTCTTCCGTTCTGTTTTAAAAACAATTACGATAATGCTCATGGATACTATTTTCTGAATAATTACTTTGGGGGCTTGTATGCCTAGTTATGCCAAGTGTGGCTTGAACAATTGTATTAATGCTTCCGCTGTTTTAAATGCATGTTTTACATTATGTTTGTTTATGGATGTACTATGTGTGAATGATATTCATGACGCCTTGTATAGTATGGATGAGTTGGACTGCGGTTGACTATTCGTACTGTACGGTGGGTTGTTGACGTGTCCGGCTAGGTCCGGGGCGTGACAATTTAATTGGTATCAGAGCCTTAGTCCGTAAACGTCATAATGAAGCTTCAAAATTCTTTTTGAAAATGAAATTGAAAACCATGAGCATAAGAAGTTTTGTACTTATAGAACTTTTGGTACTTGAATTGCAATGTCTCTAATTGTTAAGATGGTACCCTTAGCAATTGGCATGACGGTGATTTGAGCCAAAGGATGTCTTTAAGTGCCTATCCGTCAATTGACATTTGATACGACTCTAATGACTCATTCTCAATTTCTTTCAGAAATGGAACGTACCGGTAAAGTTACTCGACGGAACCCGACTAGCCAGGCACCGGGAGGATCCCAACGTGGCAGCCGGGGAGGGTCGAGGGTGTCTCGGGGACAGGGCCGTGCAGGCCACTCACTGACGGTGAGTGACGGTCATGTGGAGACGATTGATGAGCAATATGAGTCCGAGGAGGATTCAACTTACCAACCGGGAACTGAGCCGGTTGAGACCCCATATGATGGGGAGTACGACGATGTTAGTGACGAGAGCGATGATAATGAAGCTCTCGAACGGATTGAGGAATTGCTCCAGCAATACCACCAAGATCGCCAAAGGCGCCGGGCAAGGCGTGCTGTGGAAGGGGCTTCGAGGAGAGGGAGCCGTGTGACTCCTAGGGAGATCATAGAATCCCGAGGAGAGGGTTCACGTATAAAACATCCGATTACGTATTTTGTCCAAAAATTCATTAAAATACGCGTATTTTGAAGGTAAAACGTATAATTCTCGTATCAATCCGTATTTATACGTATTTAAATTAAAAAAAGCCCAACTAAAAAGTAGACTAAAGCGTAAAGCGTGCATACCGTTGCCACAAAGCCCGAGGCCCCAAAAATACTTCGTATTAATAATGTGGGCTAGTATAGTATAGCTGTCCAATCAACTTATAAACTGCCTAAGGTATACGGAAGCAAAGCACAGACCTTTCAGAAATCTGTGTGACTTATGTTGATGATGCAGATGGGTTTGAAGATTTTACTTTTGATTTTTGAGACTTTATTAGAGACTTTAGTGTTGATTTACTTTAGATTTTAGACTTTGGTGTTTTATGTTTTTCTTTCATGATTACTGCATTTATTGTCATGAAAACTTGTTACTATCCTTCTTTATTTTGGATTTAGTTTTCTTGATGTGATTTCCATAGAAAACTTAAAGTTAGAATCATTTTACTTAAAATTGGCTTTTTTATTATAGTTGTTACATCATATACTACGTATCTAAGAATATATATATTTATTTATTAAGAAAAATTGCATCTTAAATCGTTGAAAATGTTGAGATGTTAAATAATCATTTCTTTCTATCAATAATTTAGTGTAAATATAAACACGTATTATATGACGTATTTTTAAATTATTAAAAGTTTAAAACACGTACGTATCCGTATTCTTGCTGCGAACGTATATAACATATATTAAGCCATATTTTATAAAAGTGTGTCGTATTATACATGAACGTACATACTATTGTATTATTCTCGTACCGTATATTACTAACAAAGATCTATGCAAGATGATCTTTCTTGCCAACGTTTTAGGCCCCTGATGGCTCGAACGGATACCCTCGTGAATTTCTTCCATTATTGCCGCTGCTAGACCGGGTGGAAGGCATTTTAAATATGGTCCTCCGAATCTTTTTGTATAGCTGTCCATCCACCAGTTTGAACATGGAAGCCCTCCTCTGAATGAACTTCATATTATATGCTGAATTTTTGTCTTCTGGGAGAGTCCCGTCCATCAGGTAGTTAGTCATATCCGTGACCCAACTGGGAACGGCATAAGAAATAGCTTTTACCTGGAGGATCATAGTTGTTGGTGTTGTCAGGGTTTCCCGATGGGCAAACCGCTGGATGTGAGCTCGGATCATCTGTGCTCGGTCATTAAAGGCTGCATTTTCCAATTTGGATAAGATATCTACCTCATGATTTTCTATTCTGGAAATCTGGTCGAGTACCACCTGTTCGAATTTTCTGATTTGCTCCTCGGATCGACCAGTTCCTTGTATGCCTTCATGCTCTCTTCTTTTGCTTCGGTCGTGCCATTCACTTGGTGGATCACCAGTTGGCTATCTGATCGGACCTTGAGCCGATCGGCACCAAGGGCCCTTGCATACTTTAAACCTGCAATGAGGGCCTCATATTCGGCCTCATTGTTGGTTACCTTAAAATCAAAATGGATGGAGTAGTATGCTTAAACCCTTCGGGTGATGTGATCACGGCTCCACCCCCACAACCTTTTGTGCTTGATGCACCATCTACGTACATCTCCCACCAGGTACCTAGCATGCTGCTCCCTGACTCAGTTTCCGAAGGCCGAGCAGTACATTCCGCTATAAAATCTGCTAAGGCCTGACCTTTGATAGTGGGTTGAGGTTTAAAATCTACCTCATACTGCCCGATCAGGAGACTCCACTTTGTAATGCGCCCACTAGCCATTGGATATCTCAGGATGGTAGCTAGCGGGTGAGTTGTATACATGGTTATTTGATGTGCCTGAAAATAGGGTGCAAGCCGTTTGATGGCTGCTATGAGGGCCAATACTATTTTCTCCATCAGGGTGTACCTAGTCTCCGACTCATTCAGGGCTTTACTCACAAAATAAATGGGTTGCTGGATGCCATCTTCCTCTTTCAGCAATACTGAACTTACAGCCAGATCGGCCACGGCGAGGTACATATACAGGTGTTCCTCTGGGTCAGCTTTTGTTAAAACCAGAGGAGAAGACAGATACAATTTGAACTCATCGAAGGCCGTTTGGCATTCGGCGCTCCATTCGAAGGGATTTGCCTTTTTCATAATTTTGGAAGAATGGGATTGCTCGTTCGGCAAGTTTGGACAAAAATCTGCTTAAGGCTGCCAATCGGCCGGTCAATCTCTAAACCTCCTTGAGGTTCCTTGGAGCTTCCATATCCATGATCGTCATCACCTTTTCTGGGTTAGGCTCAATACCCCTCTCACTCATCATGTAACCCAAGAATTTGCCTCCCTTTACTGCAAAGGCACATTTCTTGGGGTTCAATCTCATTTCTTCCTTTTGCATTATCCCGAACACCTTTTAATTTCCATGTCCGGGACATGATCCTCCTTCCATCTTTTGATCAGAATGTCATCCACATAAGCCTCCATCGTTACTCCCAATACTTCTTTGAAAAGTATCCCGATCATTCTTTGGAATGTAGCCACGGCGTTCTTTAACCCGAACGGCATCACAATGTAGCAAATTACGTCATCTGAAGTGACGAATGTTGTTTTCTCCGCATCGTCTGGGTGCATAAAAACTTGATGATATCCCCGGAAGGCATCCATTAAACTCAATAGCTCGCACCCAGCTGTTTCATCTACCAGGATATCAATCCGTGGCACTGGATATAGATCCATTGGGCAGGCTTTATTCAGATCAGAGTAATCTACACACATTCTCCAGATGGATCCCTTTGGTGCTACTACCACGTTCGACAGCCATTCCACATGGATAACTAGCCGGATGTGTTTGATCCGTAGAAAGGTGACAACTTCCTCCTTAGCAAAATCCCGCCATTCGGCAGCCTGATATCTTTTTTTCTGTTGAACCAGCTTGGCATTAGGCCGAACGGCCAACTTGTGGCAGACTATTTTTGGGTCAATGCCAGACATGTCTTCTTGTCCTCGAGCGAATAGCATCTAGAATTTCTTCAGGACCATAATAACACCTTCCCGAATTCTAGCTTCCAGGTCCACCCCGATCGCCACTTTTCGGTTGGTGGGAAAATCAATGTCAATCTGCTCTAAGAGGGTAGCAGGCTCAGGATGTTCCTCAAACTTTGTTCGGCGAGTTTCAACTTCAATACTGTTAACCCGCATCCCTCGGGCATTCTGGATCAGTTCTGGCCACTCCAACCCCTGTGTCCGTTGGGAACTTGATGCATGAGTGGCGGACAGAGGCTATCGCCTCCAGATCTTCCAATCCCGATCGGCACGGAATGGCGTTGTGGGCACATTTAATGTCCACCACCACAAACGTCATTCGAACCGATGCCTTGTGTGTTTCATCTCCAATCTCAACCATCGACTAGATGGTGCCATGCGCTTCAATGCAATTCCCTGTAAAGCTCGCAAACGGTGTCTTTAAGTGAGTTAGTTGGTTCCTCTGTAGGCCCATTTTCTTGAACGATTGTAGATACAATACGTTCACACTGCTCCCAGTGTCTACCAACATTCGGCGGATCAATACATTATCTATACACATGCTTACGACCAATTCGTCCCTGTGCGGGCTTGGTGAATTGGGCCAATCCACAGGTCCGAATGTGATCTGCTCCATTCTGCCTTTCTTTTGGGGTAATGTGGATACGGAGTCCACATAGAGGCTCCAATCGAATTTCTTCCGTTCGGAGTTTGAGTCACCTGTCTCCCCACCCCCAAATATAACCTTCACCTCCATTCTCGGTTTTTACCCGGGTTCTCCGAACCCTCTGCCTCGTCCCTGGGGGAATATACACATCATTCCTGGGCCGAGCATCACACTGAGCATCCCGTCTCTAGCTGTTGGATCTTTTGACCGGCTTCAGAATGCCTACAACACTCGGGTCTTTATTCACATGTTTGTTCAGATGACCTCGCTCGATCAATTCCTCAATTGCTATCTGTAATGCCCAACAGGAATAGCTGGAGTGACCCTTCCTGTTGTGGTATTTACAAAAGGCATTTTCATCTGCCCCCATGTAATTTTTTGTATGAGTTTGAAGGGGAATGTTGTCCTTCTCGTTCTGATAAATGGTCACAACAGACAGGACCAGGGGGGTGAATCATCCTGGTTTCGGAGGGGGTGCGGCCGCGGGGATAGGACCCAGCCGATCGGCCAATCTTGTAGGTGCAGAGGGTGTAGCTACCTTATCCCTGATCATGGTTTCCTCCTCCAGAGTTGCATGCTTTCGGGACCTATCCAGCACTTCATAATACACAATGCTCGGATTCTTTTTCAAATCTTTATACAGTTCACTTGTTCAGAGAACGTTAGTGAATAGGGTGATGGCTGTATCATCCGTCATGTTTCCAACTTTTAGGGTTTCATCCTCCACCTTTTCATAAACTGATTTAGGGTCTCCTTTGGCCCATGCTTAACACTAGTTAGGTAGCTAAAATGCTGCTTTGGGGTGGTACTAGAAGCAAACTGGGCCAGAAATAAGGATGATAATCCAGCAAAGTTGTCGATCGATCCTGGCTGCTGGGTCCCGAACCATTCCTGGGCAGGTCCCTGAGTGTGCTGAAGAAAAGCCGACAAATAGCCGCCTATGTTGCCCCCAACAACATGAGCCCCCCTTGGTAACTCCTCAAATGCACATGGGGGTCTCCCGCCCTGTCATATATCTAACCGGTCAGCGGTTTGACATCTCTGTGGATTTCGGCATCCATTATTTCCCGGGTAAAGGGGGAAGTGATCCCAACTCGCACCGGGGTAGGTTGCAGAGGTGCCCTGTTCATCTGGTTCCTCATTTCGTTCATGTGTCTCCTCATTTCGGCCATCTCTTCCTCCTGGTCCGTTAGGGGAGGTGGTGGTGGAGTTCCCAGATTAACACTCTCTCGAGTTCCATTTGGTGGGATTTCTCTCTGGTTCTGACGTCCCTGTCTGGATCGGGTGTTATCATGTTCATAACGGAAATGGCACCCAACCGGCGTATCTCCTCTAGCTCGTGACCCAGTCGGGGTGTGGTCACAGGGAGTGTGATGCCTACCCCCAGACGTATGAGCCCTTCTGTACTCTCCCCGATGGGCTCGTGAATGATTTGAAGCCGTGGTGGTTTCTGTATCGGTAGTTTCCTCTTGGAATGATTGCATCGTGGATGGGGTCGTGTATCTCGTTTCCCCCGTATAGCTGGATCGTCCCCCATCCTGCTCATCCGCCAGGTGCTGCATGACCTGAGCTAAATCTCGCATTGCACGAGGATTCCTCTTCAATGCTTCAAGGATGAAGAAATCCCCATCATAGTGCGGGTAAGATCCCCGGCTGGATTGCCCTTGGGGGGTCCGGCTCTCCCCGCGTTTTCCGGAACCTTCACTAGTGTGATGAGAGGTGATTCTAACCATTTTGATAATAGGTTGATTTGGGTAAGTGATTCGTGTGAAACTTTTTGTTCGAGTTTCCCACAAACGGCGCCAATGTTGAGGTTTAATCCCGTAGATCCGAAAGCCCAACACACGCTTTGGATATTTTAGGACGTGGATAATGATTTGTGTGTAAGAAAATATAAAATCTGAATAATAATAATCTCAAAGCCCACTTGTATTAAGTAATTTGCTGAATTACACAAGAACTTTCCGAATGGTACGTCGGAGTAGTGATTAATACAACAATGATAATGAGAAAACTATTCTAGGCCTTGAGTATCAAAATGCTAACCCTTTACAATGAGATTAATCCATCTATTTATACTAATAGGGGTATGGGGTGCTCCTTGCTGATTGGTTGCTGATCCAGCCACTTGGATAGTTGGATGCCCATCCTCCCACTTGTTGATGTCACACTCTAGCATTTAATGCACTTCACCACTTGTCAATGGTCCGTGGCCCGATCGGAGTGGTGGGCCATGCTGAAACGTCGTTGATTTGACCCAAGTATCGCGGCAAGTCCGAACCCCGTTCGGTATTTATCCCTGGGCCTGTTCATCTTCTAGATTCCGGGCCATTTATTGGACTAGATGTATTGGGCCTTGGATCCAGGTATTGGGCATTCGGCCCAATATCCCAACACTACACATTACTCCATAGCCCATAGTATTGGGAAAATTCCAGAAATAAAACAAAAAGTTTGAAAATTCCAAAATAAAACTGTCATATTTTTTTTTCCAAATTAGAAGTAATTACTGCCAGGTCTGAAAACTACAGTCATGTTTAAAATCTGGTACTGCCAAAATATGACAGTGATTAGTCATATTTTTGGAATAAAAAAATGATGGTCCTATTTTAGAATATACAAATGTTTTTAATTCTATTTAAGGTAATCTCCCCCATATTATTTTATTGTTTATATTGGTCTTTTACGCGAGGTTGGTTTTGTGTGAGTGTTTGGCTTGTCTTTCCATTTTATAATTATAGCTATAATTAATAAACCATGACTAAATTGAAAAGTTCCCCAAGAGTGATTGACCGTCAATCATTGACGTAAGTACGTTGATCAATAGATTCAGAACCCGTTTGATGATCCTTTTTCAACTTATGATGAGCCAGCTTTTTCACCAAACACGTAACTTTTGATTTCGCGTGCTGAATTGTGTAATAAGCAAAAAAAGTAATGTTGGAATTACTTTTCTGGCTGTATTGGCTGAAGTTACTATAGAGGATCATTTTAGATATTTTTTCATATAATTTTTTATTTTATTTATTAATAAAAAATATTTTAAATATAATTTTAAAAAAAATCAGCAGAATCAACCAATACAACCACTTCAACCAGAACTTCATAACTTTCAGCAGAATCAGCCAATTCAACCAATTTTAGTGTTACCGAACGAGCTCTCAATATCTGTGTAGCTAGATTTAAATCGTATACTATAAGACTATAAGTTCTTCCCATCTTTATAATAAGAATCTAATTTACAACTCCATTGAAATCCAAACTATGAAGTCTTGAATATAAATGCCATTTAAAAAAACGTTACACTCCTACTTTGAACCCCGCGGGATTGTTTTACACAAAAAGTCCAAAACAGTCTTATAAAATCTCAACCCATAACAAGTGGTATGTGTGTGTGTGTATAGTCAAAGGTTGATACAGTATATAGTAATTATAGATGGCATATTAATGTTAGTGAGACACTATACAATTTAAATCAGTGCAAGGAAGATTCTGCACTAAGTGAGCCAATGAAGTGTTGTCGGTCTGATTACCTCTTTTCATAACAATGACATAGGGGTAAAAATAGAATGTCTCAAGCCAATACAAGGGATGCTCAGAGTAGCTCGGGCAGACTTGTGTATGCATTCAAATCCACCTGAGAACTTTGGACACAATTCACGGCGTGATGATAAGACAAGGCACTTAAAGGGCCTCTGAGGGTTGCTACAAGTTTTCAGCATGTTTTGATTCTTCACTGCATTACTCTGATATTTTTTATCAGGTGATTCTCCGAAACTTGTTACACCCCATAAGACATCTTTTTTATCTTCACCTACTAAAACCTATAAAAAAACAAGACAAACATAGCCCAGCTGCAGTCTAAATCCAAGATGCTCTGTGTATTATTTGGGATTAAATAAAAAAGAAGATGCACACTTCATCTCGGGATAATGAAAACAGTAATAATATTTTTTTTAGTTCTATAGAAGTGTTGCTGTCAAGTCTTCTTCTACCTTGTCATCCTTGCATCTCTTGAGGAAAAGAAACTGACAGCGCAAGTGCAGAATCTGTAAGGGTTCACAGTAGCAATGGGTCATTTTGCTAATTGAACTTATCCTAAAGAATATTTTTAAAATGAAACCTGCTAGCAGAAAAAAAAACTAATGCAAATAGGGGTTTCTTCAATCTTCATACATTTGGTGTGTTTGGATCCTTGAAAATGCTAAGAAAAACAAATGCCAAGGAAATTTACTAACTTAAGTTGGCTTTACCTTTAAAATGCATAGAAACTGAAATATGATTTTACTTGTACTATGTATTTTTGTTTTAAATCTTCAGTCCAGCATCCTAAAAATAGGCTAGCTATCAATTAAGGACCCAGAAGATGAAAATATCAAAATAGGGCTTAAATGATTGAAAATTATTAATCAAAGACTTAAAGTGACGTAATTATTTAATTTAATTAATTTTAATATGATTGAGTTTGTTAAAAATTACCAAACTTTGGTGAAGAAAAATTCATTGAAAATTAGTATAAAAATACCTAAAATAAAAAATAATTTGTATGTGTGATTTTTAAGTCAGTGATAGTTTTAAATCATTAGGGCCATAAATACCCGTTCCATCTTTCAAGTCCTTGATTGAAAGTTAAAGTGTTTTTCTGGTCACGAATTGAGAAAATTCCTTAATTTCTCTGTGTTTATGTAATAGAAATAATTAAATATAATGAGTTCAGATCTAAAAAACTAAGTTTGAACACATCTTCTATTTTTATGCCATTTTCTCTCCCGTGAGGGTTCTAAACGCCTTAGGGAGTTTATTAAATAGGTCCCTATGAAATATGACTTGGTATGAAACATAATTTGAACATGCATGGGTAGCTGGGATTAAAAGGGGATGATATACTATACTAATAGCATGGTTACATAACCAAATTGAGAGGAGCAATTTTTATTTCTTGATTTGAGTTAGCAAATATGATGACGCCATGACGCTTGAAACTAAATGGAAAGAAATTTGGACAATAAAAGGAAAGTAAAAGAATGCCTGACCTCTTCTTGGAGTACCAGAGGAAGGTTTTCTATAGAAGAAAGGCTGTTCATTTCCTCCAAAACCCTTCCTTCTTTGATATTTGACCATGTCTCGGGGGGCAATGCCAATAGTAGAGCTGTTAGGACATCATTGGTTGCTGGATGAAAATTATCCAAAGAACTATCAGTGCCAGAAGCACAGCAGCTCGGTTTCAAACAAGATGTAGGGACTAGAACATCCAACCCTTCTTCTACCTTATCATTACCGTCCATAACTTTCCCTGACACTATAGTAACAGATTTGTCTTCTCCACTAGCTCTGTAGCATCTCACGCATGTTTCCTGGCAGCAAAACATATGTGATGAACGGAATCCCCCTGCAAAAAGACCTGCACCTTGGCGGCAAACTCTTGCAGCAATATCAGACAAATTATCTGCATGACGGCCTCCCATCAGGCAGCAAGATCTTTCTGAGGATAAAATGTCCGCCAGTTGTTTATAAAGATCAGTCTCCCTGATCTTCTTCAGCACATCTTCCTGGAAAGTATGATGCATATAGCGTTCAAGAATAACATATAGGGACTGATCCTTTAAAACATGATAGCAATTCAGACGTTATCCTATATTCTTTTGGATGTTTTTACTTGGACTTATTTCAGTTCCCGACCAGACTAGACTTCAACAGTTGTAAAATACATAGAGACAAGACATTTACCAGACTAGTTCAGACTTCATACCACACCATATCAGACCAAACTAGACCAGAAAAGTTTAGTCCAAGTAAAAACATCATTGACGAGTTAATTGACTTAATTCAAAATCTTTTCCTGAGTAGTTACCTTCATAGCAAGTCTTCCTTTTTCTTCTTCACTCAAACTTGTAGCACCTTCCTCTTGTCTTCGAATTTCTGCTACCCACTTGATAAATTCTGAAAAATTAGCAGGCAGAGATGCTAAAACAGATGAGAGAACATCTTTTACGTCCTTCACATTTTCTGAACTCAACAGCAAAGGAACACCATCTATTAAGTACTTCGCGATATCAACCCAACTTTCATGCTTACAGCTCTGCATCATTTCAAAGAAATAGCTTAATACGGATGGACTAACTTTTCAAATAGCAGAGAAATTGATACGGAAGATATACAAACTTCACAAGAAGATTAATGTAAATATATACCAGGGTGTAAAGCAATGCTGGTGCTCTGTAGAGCCTGGAAACAAGCATGAAACTGGATTTTTTATGGCAAACAGGAAATTCGTGAATCGATTAGGTCAGTCGATAAAAATATTGTGTAAACACATGGACAACGATAATTATATGACCCATACGTGGCTAAGGGAGAAAAAAGAGAACATGATACTAATGTCAAAATGTAAAGCAGTGTCAACCATGTGCTATGAGGGAGCACAATGGGGGAAAGAAGTATATTAAAAAAAGTATATCTTCAGATGGCCATAATAGCCCATGTATGCCACTATACTTATCTGAATTCAGCAATCATCTCAAAATGATAAATACTCATGGCATAAATTGCATAATCAATGTAAAAATCTGGCACGACAAGATCATTGTAACTTCTATGATAAATCTGGTGAACTGGTCCAAGAGACATCTACTTTATTGAATATTTAGAAATGGATTTGGTCATTGGTCTAATTGCTGATTCAGGAAATATCCAATTCAGGGAATATAAATGACCCATAAGTTCCTTAATCTCTACAATAATTTACTCTGAATTTGATACACCTTTTTAATTATGGAAGCCACTTTTGATACATTAACTATTTAACACAGGCATCTGCAACTTCCATGTAAAAATAAGATAGTAAGAAGCGTATATATGTAAGTCACATACCCCCTATGTAACCCTGTTGCTTCATCGACAGTATCCATAGCTTCCCAGAGAAGTGGAAGTGGAACCCAATGAGGGGGGTATTTAAATCGTGCAACGTCTAGAATCAATGCCATGTCCCTTCCAGCATGATAACCGCCAATAGGTGAAAAGTGACCTGTTCCTGTCTGTGGTCATTGCAGCAATAATGGTTTCACCACTTCATGAAGCATGATAGAGTAGAAAATACTCACTGAATGTGCTAGTCTTGTTGATTACCTGTTTAAAGGCGCCTCTATGATACGATGAAATTAGATGGCAATCATCAGAAGTAGAGCATGCTATGAGATACTTACGGAAGTCATCTATGCTGGTCTGACTTGTGCGAAAAGCTTCCACTTTTGCTCCAGCACAACGCGCCAAACACACAACTTTTCCAAAAGAGATGCCTTTAGCTTTAACCTTTTCTAATGGCTCACAGCAGTCCAACATTGATTCATCGAACCATCTCCAAGGCCCTGTGTGCACAATTTGCTAAATCACAAAATTTATATGATGGAATCACAACTTTGTGAATGTCAAGCTGAATTCACAGCTAAAAAAATACAAATTGAAATGGTCAAAGTGAAAATAATGGTTTAACAACCTAAATTTGTTCCTGTTTTAAAAACCTACATCAGTGAAATAACAATAATCTCACCTTTCCATTTTCTTCCTGGATCAATAGAAAGGGCATTCAAAACCATGGAAAGACTAGCCAAACCACAGTACGCAGGTTCAGATTGTGTCTGAAAATATGAAATCAGCTTGAAAAAACCTTCCATTGTTCCATTTTGTGTGGCGTCCATGAAAAGTTGCTGCATTTAAAGTGTTAGTGTAGTTTAGAGAAAGCAAGACGACAGGCCCAAACAAGAAAATGCAGCAACTGGGAAAATTATATAATGTTCTCTCTTTTACTGACATCCATTGGTCTTATCTTTACTTTTTCGATCTATACCACACAAAAAAATTGAAAAAAACAAAAATAGAGATATACTACGTAGCATATTTCATCCTCCACAGAAATAATTCACACTGAAACAATCGAATATCCAAATTTACTCGTGGGGTGGAATCTAGCAACCTAAACTTTCAGATCCATGCTAAATCATCAAGACCTAAAAATGTTGTTCATAGATCATAAATCATTCCGACTGAAGATAACGTTAAATTGTTAATCCTATTTGCAAATATACTAAGTGTCATAGTAGAATCAAGTAAACCCTAGCCTTCAATGGACTAAGAGGAATCAGAAATAGTTAAAACTTGAGACCTTTCCTTCGGTAGAAGCGAAATCAATAGCCGGGGGTGACGGGAGAATGCGCCTGTAAAGACCTGCAGTTGCCATTTTTTCAGGCGGCGGACTGCGACTGAGCTAGTGTTGTGGTTAGGGACTTCCACCCGCGTAAAGTAACCGCTTTTGCTTTTTAAACAATTAATCAAATGCAAAATTAAAAGAGAAAAGTGTGTGTTTGCTACATGAACTTGGGAGCCGGGAGTAAAGGGTACATGATTCTGTCAGTGGGATTTAACGTTACATCAACTTGCCAAATCGGGTATAATTTAGTCCTTCGGGTTATTAGGTCTCCTAATATGGTGACCTGACCAACGGATTACTGATATGGCCTAACAATTAGCCTTTCGTGTGGTAAATCGTGACCTCCAAGTCAGCATCTTCCTAAATACTCCAATCGAACCCTAGAAATTGAGACAAGCTCAATAGAAGACGGTGCAAGTGAGTTCGTTGTTGAAGGTGAAGGTGAGTTCATCCTCCAGCATATCGTCTTCCTCCGGCGAAGGTACGGGTTTGTGTTCATTTGTAATCTTCTGTTGTATTCAGAATTTCAGATAATGACGAAACGAAATGCATTCCATTTCCTTAGGTTTGAGAACGACACAAATGTCTTATGGAAATTGCTACTGTGGAATTCCAGCAAAGATAATGACTTCATGGACAAATGACAATCCAGGAAGACGATTCATCGCCTGCTCAAGAGTAAGAGCATTCGAATGATAAAACTATGTTATTTTTTATTTTTTGTTGATTTTGATTCTTGTTGAATTAATGGTATCATTACAAGTAGGGTACAGGTGCTTGTATCATTACAGAAGGTAGCTTGGAAGATGTGTGATGCTGCCATGGATTAAGTTAAAATGGAAGTTTTATGAACTGATGTATCATTTTGTTAGCTTTGATGTATCACTATCTTAGCTTTGATGTATCAGAATTCAGAACTGTGTAACACTTTCAGTTGCTTTAGTTGATGTTTTAGTGCAACTGGTATGATTTACCAGTTGCTTAGGTTTGTTGTATCACTTTAAGTTGATGTAATTTAGGTGTATCATTTGCTCACTTTTATTTAGACAATTTCAGTTCAGTTGCTTGATCAGTTGCTTAGGTATGAATCTATTTCTTTGAATGATATGGACCATATAATAGCAGTGAATCAATGAACTCACTTTTGGCCTGAAATGGACCTAAAATATGACCTAAAATATGACCTCAGACTCATATGGACCTGAAATATGACCTCATGCTCATATGGACCTGAAATATGGCCTCAGGCTGATATGAACCTCAAATATGACCTGCAATATGACCTCAGCCTTAAACCAGACCTGCTATAACACCTCAATACCAGCTCAAGCAATATTGACCTCAAAACATGAAAACATTGATCTAAACCTTGACTACATGAAAACATTGACCTGTTATAAACACACATGAATACATACATGAATACATACATGAATACCATACATGAAAACATTGATCTTGAACCAGACCTGCTATAAACACCTCAATACCAGCGCAAGCAACATTGACCTCAAAACATTGACCTGAAACATTTCATTCACAACATACATGAACTTAAAGCCCATGAACTGAAACCATTGTGTTTAATACATACATGGTTGAAATTTAAAACTACATCACCTGAATATCATATGCAAGTAAAAATAACACAAAAATCTTGCAAATGACCCCCATAAGACCACATACATATATGGTTTTGTTTAATATCCTTATAGGGCCAAAAATGGCAATAGGATCTTCCCAAAAAACATTAAATAAGCTAACTAATGCCCATCATTGTCTTCCATGGAGTCAAACAAAGCATGGAACCTCTCTCTTGCAGTTGTGGCATCAGTATGAACTTCCACCTCTTCAGCACCTGTTTTCCTTAATCTTCTAGCATTTGCATTCCTTTCTTTTTGATTCCTTGCTCTCACTCTCTGCACAAATTCAAAGCAATCCATTACTTACATTCATTTTCCTCCTCATTTTTATATGTAATAGAGAACTGAAAATTATAAATACGCAAGCAAACCTCCAAACCAGCAACAGTAATTGCTTTTTTCCCTCTCCATTGGAATAAACCCTCACCACCTGGAACCTTTGAGCATTGGTTTTCAGTGAAATAAGATTGCAAAGTACTACCACCAACATTTGATTGTGTTGTAGGTACATTGACACCATTGCTTTCCTGGCATCATGTAATACACACACTTAAAACATTGCTTTCTTGCTTCCTTATCATTGATTTTGCTTTCTTCATTTGTTCTAGAGATACATCACAATTGAGTTCTCTTTTAACCATCTCTTTCATAGCACTGGTTTTAATGTCAGACACACCAGGCTTAGTGTTGAAAAAAATTTGCACCAACCACTTTGCAGTGGCACTAGGAATTTGCCAGCCTGGATTGCATGTATGGTCCTTGATGTAGGTCTTCACCACCCACTTTTTACTGTTACTTCTGTTCTCAATGCCAAAGTAGTCCATCCATGTGCAAGTCTTGTTCAAATTTGAACACTTGGCCCTAAGCATGGTGGAGCAGTTTTTTGCCCAATAGAAGGGGTACCTATTACTCACAGAGTATTTATTAATAGCATCTTTTACCTGACTTTTTGACTCAAAATTCATTCCCAAAGTAAAATCAACCTTGTCATCTGGTTTGAAGCTTGGAAATCTGGATTTTACTCTTACAAAATCTTCTTCTTCATTGTTAGAAGCAGATTTGTAACTTCCTTCATCGCTTGAAATGAAGTATTCTGTGTCATTGCCATCATCCTCCAAACCTACCTCTTCTTGAACTAGTGTTTCATTGGCACCACTATTGTTGTTGTCTTTACTTTTCCCAGGAATCTTTGAATTTGTCACCAGCTTCTTTAGCAAAAACCTAGCATGGAGTAACTCCTCATCATCTTCATTTTCAGAATTTGCCTCATCCTCAAACAGTAGACCTGCTTCTGCCTCAAGAATTGGATCTTTAAAACCCAAATCAACAATGAATGGAAGTTCAGTAGTAGGACCCTCCTTTGTTTGTCTGTTTCATAATAAATGTGTTACCATTTCAGTAATACGACCCTACATATGTTCAATGCATCTCATACAGTTAATTTACATGCAATGCATCTCATCTACTTATGTTCAATGCTGAACTACTTATACTCACTTTATACACAGGTAAAACATGTCTTAACAGTAAGGTAGTACGAAACTGACAGTGGCGTACCTGGCTTTAGAAGACCCCATCTCCATCTGTGAATTAGGGTGTTCAATCTTCTTCTTTGCGCTCTTAGTTGTGGTACTTTCACTTTCATATTTCCCCAACGAGCACTACAGTTAGGTTTAGAAACTCCTAAGTGTGTGTACGCGGTTGAGGTGGCTAATTGTTATGCCATATCAGTAATCTGTTGGTCAGGTCAGCATATTAGGAGACCTAATAGCCTGAAGGACTAAATTATACCCGATTTGGCAAGTTGATGTACCGTTGAATCCCACTGGCAGAATCATGTACTCTTTACTCCCCCGCTCCCAAGTTCATGTACCAAACTGATACTTTTCTCAAAATTAAAAACAAAAGCGGAAAAATACTATTCCCATCAACTATTCCATTAAAAAGGCACTTATTGATGTATAATTAAAGAACGTAATTTGAGTATATTTTCAGAAGCAAATTTGATGTCTATATAACGTAATTAGTTTTCAACACGCGCGTTGCGCGATTGAGTAAAATGTCCAATGTATTCTTTATTGAGAAATATGTATATTGCATGTAGATTTGATATGATTACTTTTAACGTTTGATATGTTAACAATTGCATCAATTTTAAAAAATAGTATTTAGTATTTCTTCATATGAAAGAGGACCCAAAAATAAATAAAAAATGCAAACGCACAACGGGATAGACCATATTTTTCTAGTTTCATTATAAAAAATATCATTCGCAAAGTGAAAAATATCTAGTACATATCTAACTATCAAAGGTTCTTATTCGATCTAATATGCGGCCTTCACATGATAATATACAAGATATGAAATGGAAGGTATAGTAAACGAGAGAAATATAAGGTTCACTAATGCAAAATAAGTATTTTTATTGTTCAAGAGAAAATAAAGATTTATTAAGTATTATTTCTTGTATTTGATATGTTTGATTTTATTCAAACTTCACAAATCACCATTAATTGTTTGGATATAGGATTGTTCAAGAAGACCAATGAACTATTAGTTACAAATCTTCAGTAATAAACATTTGTAACTAGACTTTAAATATGAATTGTATTATTCCGCAAAGCGGACACCCTTGCCACTTCTAATGTGCAATACAAAAGTTACTCATCAAAATACTATGAGCTCATATTTCAATACTCTTTTTTTGAGGTGAACAAAGTTATTCTATTTATCAAATGTTCATCAGTAAATAGTTATACATCTACCCCATTGTATGTGTCTTGCTTTGATTTGACACAATTATTAATATAATAAAGTGAGATATTATGGACTATGTATTTCTTTCTGAAAAAATATGACAATTACGTACAATGGAACGGAGGGGTATCAATTATTGGAGAAGTGTCCACCGCAAAATGAAATAGAGAATTAGCAACTTTCAAATACATTGTTTATTAATTAATACCAAAAAAGAGAAAACGATAGAAAGCAAGCAGCAAAAGTCCCTCTCCTTTCTTCTTTTTCACCCTCTGCTCGTGTTCAGGGACGGATTCAGGATTTCGAGTCAAGGGGGGCGAAAATTTTCGTTAGTGTAGGAGATAAAAAATTCATTAGTGTCGCGGGGTGAATTTTTTTTCTAGTGTAGCGGGGCGAATTTTTTCACTAGTGTAAGGCTCTGCGGCTATTTTTATTCAAAAAAAATTCATTAATACATACGTGACGACATTTAAATCTATATATTACATTCTAAGTTTAGACAATGACAAAATAACTTTAATTTTATAATTGGAGTGCTCTAGAAAAAAGTATTTATACATTAAAGCATAAGAAATGACAAATCAATGGAAAATAATACAAAAATAAAAAAGGATATATAACATTTTATTTAAATATAAAGAGTTTATAAGGTTCACATTCACGAGTACTTTTAAAATAATTTCAACATTGTTTAACTACATGAGTCTTATAGAAATAAAGAATTGATTTTTGAATTACAATTTTTGTCTATCATTGAGGGTGCTCATAAGTCACAAGCAGTTCTTTTAATATTACAACAGTATGTATGATATTATTATTTTTAGAATAATATTATATTGATAATTCATATATATAGTGCATATTATATTTGTATTAATGCTAAAATAATTAAATTTTATTATCTATGCAATAAAGTCTTTTTAGAATGTAAGAAGTAAATGAATAGTGTAATTCAATGTCAATAAACATTTATAATTTGGATTACTTCACATGATCTAAAAACATTTTGATATATATTTTTCAAAATTATTTACTAGTTATCGAATAAAGATAATTAAACATTACAAAACTAAGAATTTTTATATAATAAGTATCCTACATCTCAAATAATGAGTTCTTCTATTGTTTATTTAAGTTATGTAAATTATTTTAGATGTTCCTTTTTTAAGTCTCCGATTAAGTATTACATTATGTAAGACTATATATCAATTTTAAAAACTAAAAGTTAAGGGGGGCAATGTTCAACAAAAAAAAAATAAGGGGGGCGAATCTAATTAAAGTATCAAAATTTTACAAAAACATTACATATATAGTAGAAAAATTTGAAAGTCCAAGGGGGGCGCGTCGCACCCCCGCGCCCCCCTTAAATCCATCCCTGCTCGTGTTCGCTCAATACATTTTTTTCTTTTTATTTGTGAAATTAATTTTTTCACAAACCCACCATATTTATCTATGTTATTTTATTAAATAATATGTATTTCAGAGTTTTTATTTTTACAAGATATGTATCCATATTTGTTGTGATTTGAGAGCGAGTCTTTGAATCTAGAAATTAAAGAATATAGATTAAGAGTCCATTTGATTACATTGAAATTGATTGATTCACCCGAAATTTAAGAAGTTCTAGCTGAAGTGGCTAGATTGGATGATTCTAATGATTTATGAAAAATAATTAATTTTTTTTAGTAAAATAAAGAAAGATTTGTACGAAAATAGCTAACATTGTCATATGGAGTAACTTTAGCCGATTAAGTCGCAAAATAACTTCAATTTTAATTATTTTTATTATTATACAATGCAGCGCGTGAAATCAAAATTTACGTTTTTATGGAAAAAATTGAGTGATAAAATTGATAATCCAAAAAAAGAGGTCACCAAACGGGGTCTATACAATTGCAAGTAAAAAACTTACAATAGTATAAAGCAATGACTAATCAATCAGGGTGTATTAATTAAGTAATAGATAAATAATGAGTAAGACATTGTTTGGGTCTACTGAACTAAGGAGTAAGGACACAATTTGGCCAAAACTATACAATAATTGGGAGTGTATTTTTATATATGAAAACTACTTACTCGTGACTGAAGCCATTGAGTTTTGATTTTAATTTTCTAAAAGGGTTTTCAAAAGTGGCAAGTAATAGTTATTTTGTGCTTGTTAGGATTTGTGGTTTAGATTGACGGATTAACTTGAAAAATTACATTTTACATGGACTATATGTTTTTTCAGATGACATAACACTTTTATGGTGCATAAATTCAGACCACAATGTCTCACTCTGGTGAAATATCAACCGTAACTTTAAACCATATGTTTCATTTTTTACTCAATTGACATTTCTCACCCTCATATCCCATTTCTGCTGTGTTGCTTTCCATTAAGTTATAGAGGAATATAGATTAAGAGTCCATTTGATTACATTGAAATTGACTGATGTAATTGAAATTTAGGCTATGTTTGGTAAGCCACATAAGCTCAATTTGGGCTGAAATATTAGAAATTCAGTCAATTATTATACAACTAATGATGTTTGGATGAAAGGCTAAAATGAACTTGAGCTGAAAAAATCATCTGAATTAAAACGTTTCAAGGAGCAACGTTTCGATTCAGCCGCTGCCTTCTTTCCTATATTAGCCTTTACATATGCATTTTCCAATATCTCTGACTCTCTGTTGCGCACTATAAAAACAAACGGCAGCTTCAATTATATTAATCCAATATGCAAGGGCCAAAGAAGAATGAAAAAATTAAGGGCCCCTATTCAACTGTTTTTTTAATCGATTCACTGGAATTTAAGAAAATTATAATAAATATTGTATCTTCTTTTAATAAAATTATACTACGCATGTCCTATGTATAATGTAATTTTAAAAATATTTATAATAAATGTTTTGTTATATTAATAAATCATTTGTCCTTTAACGTAATTTCGTATTATTCGGCACCTTTTCAGCTCGTTTTGCCAAATGAGGCTATTACATTCAGCTAACAATTCAGATTCAGCACTTCAATATTCAGCTTCAGACAATAGCCTCTGATTCAGACAATAGCCCCAAATTCAGACATTAGCCTCCAGCTTCAGCTCGTTACGCCAAACATAGCCTTAGTAAGTTCTAGATGAAGTGGCTGGATTGAGTGATTTTATTTAGTTATGAATAATAATTAATTTTTTTAGTAAAATAAAGAAAGATTTATAAGAAAATAACTAAAATGGCCATCTAGAGTAACTTTAGTCAATTATGTCGGAAAATAAGTTCAACTTTAATTATTTTGATCGTTATAAAATACAGCGCGTGAAATCAAAAGTACGTTTTTATGAAAAAATTTACTAATAAAACTGATATCGCGCAAAAAAAGAGTCACCAAAAGCGCTCTAAATCGATATATTTGATAGCAATCTTTCTTTCGATTACAATAAAAAGATTATTGATTGAATCATTATCACTTTCTTATGCTCTTATCACTTGATTGAAATAAACTTAAACTTTTAATGTTTTAAAAAATCATTTGTAGATTATCTAATTTATTAGAATTATGTTATTGATGATTGTATTTGAGAGAGAATGAACGGAATGTCCACCGCTTGCGAATAAAAGTTTAAAATGGCATATTAAAAAAATATAAGAACATCATGACTTTACATTAATGCAAGTATAAATAATTACACTAAAAAATGAGTGGGGGAAATGCTAGTTACCACTATGTATTATTATTTGAAATAATGATTATGAAAAGAAAATACATATACGTTATATACAAAAAAAACGCGCATACCACTCATAGAAAATCCAAATAATAATCATTCTCCGTAATAATTAAAAAAAAAATCTATTTGATGTTTTACATGCTTTCCTGCAACAAGGAAATGAGGGAGAAGATTGGTCTTCAATAACGTTGCTGCAATTCAGACCTAGGCTAAATGCAAAGACGGGTAAATGCAATGAAGCTAAGGGCCGGGGGTTGAACGCTTGGAATTTAACGGAAGTAGCAGAGGAAAAGAAGAGTAAAAATACTTCGTATATGGTATAATGATGGGAGCATAATGTACAAGAGCATGTTGCTTTGTGCTACACCAACACATTTAATATACCAAAAACACCCTAACCCTCATTGGTGTTAATAATATTTTAATTTTAATAATATTCTATTTTATTATATTTTTAGATGAGAATGTCAAGTATCTTGTGGACCGGTGAAACCGTTGTAACCGAGCATACCAGCCAGTGGCGGAACCAGAGGGGGGCGAGTCGGTGCTGGGCCCCCCTTCGCCGGAGATGTTAGGGTAGATATATAGATACTCTCGACAGCGCCCCGGTCATCTTCTTCCCTGTAGCTTGTGTTTTCCGTCAATGGTGTGTGGTTGAGCGAAATAGCGAATGTCAATTCAAGTCTGAGAATCCAGATTGCTTTTTAACTTAATCCAAACGACGTTGTTGGGTTAAGTATTGACGGATTGGAAACTGTGTCGCTGGGCTAGTGGGTAGAAGTTAGGTTTATTTTGATTTTAATACGTTATTATCAAGCCAAAAGCCCAATTGCCTAAATGCTAAAATCCGAAACGGCAGGCATAAGGGAGAGAGCAGGCGAGCAACGTCAGCCAATTCCGTGATTTGGCCATTTGAATTTGCGGTCAGCCGATTGAGGAAAGGGAAGCACCGACTGGCCTCTACGTTTTATTGTTTCAAGCTACAGCCAGGTTTATTATTTATTTGTTCAACACTTCAACTTGCGATTAGTTTTTTGTTCGAGACTTGTAGTTATTCTATTTTTCATTGTTAAGATTTGGGTTACCTGCGAAGTTGAAATTAATGGAGTATTAATATGTTGTATATTTATATATAGCTATAAAGGTTCAACTTTACACTTTAACGATTGCCAATTTTAGAATTGACAGAATGTGTAGTAATGCTTTTTTCTTTAATTAATTTTCTGTTTAGCAATTTGCATTTTACCATCTTGCTATAAATTCACTGTTTTAGGCCAAAATTTTTATCATTTTAATTATTTGAATGTGTGAATTTATTTGAACATTAAATATTATGAAATGCTCAAGTATTCTTATTCAACAATACAGTGAAATTTTCAAATATGTAGTATTTTGGAAGAATATCAAATGACATTATTAGATACTCATAAATAACAAAATGCTACTTCCTAAGTATTAAAATTATTTTATTATTGTAGTGAAGAATAAATAATTTTTTTGAGACTATAATATATGTTTATTACAGAGTACTATAAAGTTTTATATAAAAGTTGATCCGATCTTCCCGACTTTGATTGGGTTGACCCACCGAATCCGGGTTGACCCGTGACTCGGTGATTTGGAGAGTTTCTCAGCCCCCGCTCCAATATCCTTATGGTTCCGCCACTGATACCAGCCCAGCTGGTTGTGAGGTTACTGGTGCATACGTGAGGTCTCGTGTTCAAAACCCGTTATGCACCAAAGGGAAGATGATGAGGGTTTTGCTCCCAATGATTCTTTCGACCTTCACGGAGTTGTTCATCGACTAAAAAGTGAGAGGATGGTAATGCAGCTTTGCGGATTCGTGTGGTAGGAGGACCCCCTATGCAGCAAGGCTATGCGGGCTGCCAGGCTTTGGAAGTCCTACTGGATTCGTCCTGTGGAGCCAGTACTGACGAGACTGATTGTGATTAGATGCAGATTTAACTGTCTAGGTGCTTTGGACGTTAGTTCATAAACTCCAGGATTAGGGGAGCGCAAACATCGGCACCTGAATCATAAAAAAAAGTGAAACCATTGTGACACTCCAAAAGAGTAAGTCACAAGTTCAAATCACATCATAGTTCAAGAATGTCAGCATTAACATAGAACAGATACCATAATCTGTCAGAAAACTTTATCAAAAAATGATATCATTGATCATACTTGTAATTTTAAAGATACGTTTTTTTAACATTTTACGATTAAATTTCATTTAAAAGTAGAAACTAAAAGCTTTAGTTGGGGCTTCAAAAATACATGTGTATACCAACAACAACAACAACATCCAAGCCTTAGTCCCAAAAGATATTGGGGTCGGCTAACATGAATCGATACATGATATCACTTTCATATTTCGATTCATGTCATGTGATGTGACTAGGTGATACTGTTGGCCGTCACACGCCTACCACATATACATGTGTATACCAAGCAACAAAAATAAAAGAATGCGTAACACCCACTTTAATTTGCAATTTTACTTTTCTAGTGCCCATACTCTTATTTTACTCTCTTTTTGGTATTTATTAATATTAATTTTTGAGATATTCTTATTGTACTTTTACAATTTCATAGAGTTTCCCCGGAGTACATATTTGTATTGGTGTTTTCGTGTAGATTTGAATATTGGCAGAATATCTCATTGGAAAATGACAAATTAAAAATATCACGCCCGCACTTTTAGAACATGAAAATCTGACTACTTTTTCATTTTCCTAGAAATGTAATTGACTAATAGTTGTTTAATCAATATATTTTTATTTTTATTCCAACCCAATTACTGCAGACGGTCACGGATTGATGTCTATCATCATAACTTTTTTGGAGTTTTTTTTAGTTTTCGTCCCAACTTTATTCGTATCATGTTTCACGATGACAGTTACATTTGTTAGTAACATAAGAATGTGACTGTGACATCACACATTTTCAAATTTATTATCTTGTTAATCACATTTTTGTCTATAGGTAAAAAAATTCTTTTTTTAAATAAGCTTCACTTTAATCATATTTTAGGAAAAACCTCAACCTAATTTAAGTCACATCAATTAACATTTACACTTTTTTATTAACATTTACACTTCTTTCTACAAAAAGTATTTGTTACTATTGGTCAAGTCAAATACTACCACATGGTCTTAATTTCTTTTAAAGAAAATAGCTTATATTAAAATCTACCGAATCAAAGCAACAAGCATGTCCCAAGAGCTAGATCTTCCTCTCTTCAACCAATACCAAAGCCTATCGCCCATCACGTCATGATCAGACATAGAGTAGTCCACCCCGGAAAGAGCGAGACTAATCGATGAAACAGTGAGAACAAAGAGGTTATAGCGGCTGAGTCAGCCTGAGTGCCTCCAACAAGAATTTTGCATATCAAACAAAACCAACTGATGGAGTATATGGCTCAGGGATCCCCGCCCCACATACTTTTACAATTGCAAACGGGCCAAGCCCAGCAAACAAAGCCCTAAGCAACCCACGATACGCAAGTGGGGGACTTCGGTCTCTTGCCCGAAGGCTGACAATCGTGGAATCAAGTCCAGAAACCTCACATGAGAACAAGGCTTGAAAATTTGCCTTCGGCACCTACAGTCCTCGGCAGATAGAGCCCCCGGTTAGAAGAGCCGCGACCCAACATGTACGGCCGAAGGCATCCTCCTTGACAGAATCTCCTCTCCACGTGCGCCTGAATTACCCTACCAAGTACAACGTCACGTCCAACCACCGCATTGAATGCGGTCACATGCAAATGCCGGTGCCACCCCGATGGAAGTGACCTTCGGCCGTTAGATTGTTGACACGTGTACTCTCATCGCATTTATGGCTGCTATAAATAGCAGCCCTTGTTTACCTTGTGAAGCACGTTGAGTTCATTTAATACATCTGGCTCTCTCTTACTTGTTTACTCTGACTTCTCTCTAGTTATTCTGCGCAATAACCCTCGGATAAACTACCCCCCATGTATACTATCCGTCATTTGGTGCTCTCGTTGAGAGGTCGAACAATCAAGTAAGAAACCCTCCCCTTCATCGGACTCAAAAACATCTACCAAAATGGGAAGAACCACTCGTGCCCAGTCCAAGACCCTTGAGGACAACAACCTGGCCCTCGGCGAAGTCGACGCCACCGGAACCTCCAATAAGGCTCCCGAGGGCGGAGTCATCGCTGGGCTGGAACAGGCTGCTGTTGACATGCGCCTTCAGCTCCAGCAAAATGCTCTTGATGCCCGCCTTGGCATCGAAACTCGAAGGAGGGACCGGAGCGAAAATCAAGTGAGCCCTCCGGTCCTCACTATTGACGTACAATCGACATTTTCTGCCTTCATCCAGACACTCACCCAGAATCCAGGGGCCTTCGGCACTCTGGTGCCACTTCAGCCACAGGTCGGGGAGAACGTTGTTCCTCCCCCACCTCCGCCCCCCTTCATGAACCCTGTCCTTCGGCTAGGGAATAGGGAACAATGAAGGAGTCATGGCCCAAGATACCGCATCCCAGGAGGTCCAATCCCGAGACCAGCGCGGTGCGAACAAAGAGAGGCCTCGAACCTCTGCCCTCAAGAGGATCGAAGGGGTGCAGGATCGCCGAGGGGTCCAAGACCACCTCGTTGGTAACGCACTCCAAAGACCTCAAGAAAGCGGGGGGGGGGGGGGGGGGTCTATATCGAGGGCAGACGAGAGGCATCCCCCTCAGGACAAAGGAAAGGCACCACTACATGCTGATGACGCCAGGCACCAAATCAACCAGGCTCACTCAGACCGCGTGCAATCTCTGGGGGCAGAGCCAATGCCGAAGGACCCCAGGGATGACATCATTGAGGCCCTCCAACGCCGCCTTGATGAAATGGAGGCCCGCCAAGCGCACACGACCGTTTCCGCCTCACAGGCGAACCCCAAATACGCCATATACCATCATCCAACTCCGAACAAGGACGCCATATACCCCAAGGGTATTGGCGGCCCAGATTCCGGGAAAATACCGAGGGCAACCCATCAAGCCCTACGAAGGAAAGACTAACCCCTAGGAGCACTACAGCAGGTACCAGAACAGCATGATGATGGTGGGGGCATCGGATGAATATTTGTGCCGTTGGTTCCTTTCTACCTTAGAAGGACCAGCATACGAATGGTTCAACCGATTGCCCGAGGGGAGTATGGACTCATGGCAAGAACTCGCCCAACGCTTTTTAACACAATTTGCGGGAAGACGCCGGTCAAGGAAACACTTTTCCCACTTACTAACGGTGAGGCAACGGAAGGATGAGCGTCACACTTCTTGGAATGCTGGAGGCTAGAGACAGATAAGGTTAACGGCGCCGACGATGGAACCCTTCTGGCTCTCCTACAGACGGTCCTCTCCATCGGGAACTTTTCAAGGAGCCTCATCATTGAACCCCCTCGTGACTATATAAGGGCCCTTTAGCGAGGAGACCGATACCCAGAGGCCGAGGAGGTGGAGAAATGCCACCAAAACCCCGAATAACAACGCCCTAGGATAGACGATAAGAATCACCGGGGGCCGGGGGGGCCCGTTCCACCCGTCCAAAGGTCCGGCTCCCTCGGGTGATCGCCCCCAGCATGGCCAAGCCAAGTCCGGGGGAGGTTACAAAAACAACCCAAAGGCCTGGGCGCAGCCTGTTCTCTTGGAGCACCCTCGGACACCCCTGACGCATCCCATCAGCGTCATTCTCGACTTCGCCGAGTAGAGGGGCCTCGTAGAGAGAGACTCTCGCACGTCCCTGGAAGTATATGCCATCAACCCCGATGAACCTTACTGTCGCTTTCACCGCCATCAAGGGCACAGGACTGATGACTGCCATCAGCTGAAGGCAGCCATCGAAAGGTTGATACAGGCAGGCAACCTGTCTCAATTCGTCAGGGGCCCTCCTCCTCAGGGGACCCCTCATAACCAAGGGCCCCCGCCGAAGGCCAACAAGTGGGTTAACCCAAATACCATCCCTTTGGGGAATCCACAGGGGATGAAGCGAGAGATTAGGAACCTCAGTGAAGAGGAGGATCCCCATCACCAATACAAGCGCCACATTAACATGATCAATGGAGGCAACACAGGGGGTGACTCCACGAGCCAAAGGAAAAAGTGGGCGCAGGCTCTTTACGTGAGGGAAGTCACTCATATGCCCCCCGTAAAGCGGTTGAAGGAGGAACCCATTGTATTCACCAACGCCGATCTCCCCCCGGTTTCCTCTCCTCACAGGGATGCAGTAGTGATCAAAAGTGAGATCAACAACACCATCATCCATAGAACTTACGTTGACACAGGCAGCTCCGTCAACGTAATGTACCTCAGCACATTCAAGGAACTGCACCTGGAGAGGGAGTCCCTTCAGCCCATCCGGACCCCTCTGTCCGGCTTCACTGGAGACACTATTGATTTCGAGGGGGTCATTACCCTCTCGGTGCTTTTCGGCGACAGGCTCCATAGAGCCAAGCTCGAAGTGGAGTTCGTCGTCGTCAACATCGATTGCGCTCACAACATTATCCTCGGTCGGCCTCCCCTCGAGGACCTGGAGGCAATCATCTCCATGAAGCACCTATGCCTTAAGTTCCCAGCTGAAGGGGGCATCGAATACTCAAGAGGGGACCAACAACTCGCACGCGCCTGCTACCTCCAAGTAACAAAGATGGTTAGTAAGACCGAATTCCGTGTAGACACCATCACCGGAAGAGTAGAAGAGGCCGAGGGCAGAACCAGTCGAGGAGGTAGAAGACTTTGCGCTCAATCTGGCCAAGCCGGAGAGAGTCGTGAAGATTGGAGCCAAGCTCCCTGAAGATTTGAAGACCGGCATCATCGAAGCTCTCCGCACCTACTCCATTGTTTTTGCATGGGGGCCGGAGGATATGTCGGGGATCCACCGAAGGGTCATCAGTCATCACCTGGAGGTGGACCCTTCGTCCAACCCAGTACAGAAGAGGCGGAGGCCGCTCTCGGTCGAAAGGAGGGACTTCATGAAAAAGGAGGTTGCCATGCT
Source organism: Cuscuta europaea (assembly GCA_945859875.1). Lineage (NCBI taxonomy): Eukaryota > Viridiplantae > Streptophyta > Magnoliopsida > Solanales > Convolvulaceae > Cuscuta > Cuscuta europaea. Next base: position 2,489,892 of record CAMAPE010000014.1, read on the forward strand.
CCTCTCCATCAAGCACATCCGGGAGGTGAAATACCCTTCATGGCTGGCCAACGTAGTCCTCGCACAAAAACCACCCTCCTTCTGCATGTGTGTGGGCTACACGGACTTAAATAAAGCATGCCCTATGGATCCCTTCCCACTGCCGAATATTGACCAACTCGTAGACGAAACAGCGGGATGCGAAATCATGTCATTCCTCGATGCCTTCCGCGGGTTTCACCAGATCTACATGCACGACGAAGACGCGGAAAAGACAGCCTTCATGACACCTGAAGGCATCTTCTGCTATTTGGTTATGGTCTTTAGCCTAAAGAATTCGGGTGCCACTTACACCCGGATGGTGGCCAGAATATTTCAAGCCGTCCTGGGCCGCACCATGGAGGCTTATGTCGATGATATGATCGTCAAAAGTAAGCAAGCATCAAGCCATGTTGATGACCTCCGGGAGATTTTCTCCATCATGCAGAAGTTTAACCTTCGGCTAAACCCGAAGAAATGCACCTTTGGCATGGAGGGGGGAAGTTCTTAGGCTACATGGTGACCCGAAGGGGCATTGAGACCAACCCAGAAAAGATCCAGGACATCATCACCATGGAGCCCCCACGCAACGTGAAGGAAGTACAAAGGCTAACGGGCCGCCTAGCGGCCCTCAACCGCTTCCTATCCAAATCAGCGTAGAAATCCCTTCCCTTCTTCCAGATCATGCGGAAGACCACCGGCTTCCAGTGGACTACTGAGTGCCGGGTGGCCTTTGATGAGCTGAAACTGTATCTGTCTTCACCCCCTGTGCTCTCCAAGCCCAAGGTGGGGGAAACCCTATATCTCCATCTTGGCATCAGTCCTGCTGCCATCAGCTCAGTCCTCATCCAGGAGGAAGATGGCATCCAACATGCCATCTTCTATGTTAGCAAGACTCTCAGGGAGGCGGAACTCGGGTATTCTACCGTGGAGAAGACGGTGCTAGCCATTGTTTGGACCGTCAAAAAGCTGGGCCATTATTTCCAGGCACATCCGGTCCAAGTCCTCACGCACCAACCCCTCGGCGCTTTGATGAGAAGCCCCACCAGCTCCTCCCGAATGGTGAAATGGGCTATCTTCCTTAGCCAATACAACATTGACATCCGCCCGAGGCCTGCCATCAAGGGCCAAGCCCTGGCAGACTTCGTAACGGACTGCACGGAATGGTCTGAGGTGGATGAGGAGCCCCCGACACCTATGGACGAATGGTGGACCCTATACACAGACGGCTCCTCGGCCGCCTAAGCATGCGGAGGAGGCGTTGTCCTCATCGATCACACCCGAAGGCTTCCGCGCCTACTACACCATCCGCTTCTCCTTCAAAGTTTCCAACAATGAAGCGGAGTATGAGGTCCTCCTCTGTGGCCTTCGGCTGGCAGCTAACATGAAGGCCAGACAGATCCACGTAAAGTGCGATTCCAAGCTAGTCGTCGGCCAACATTCTGGGGAGTATGAGGCCAAGGAAGGAAGGATGAAACAATACAAAGAAGCGGCCAAGGATTTGCTTAAGGTATTTGAGGCACATTCTCTCACTCAAATACCGAGGGTGTAAGGAATATTTGTAATTAGATTTTGATGATGCTATATTAATTAGGACTTTAGAGTACCCCTCTTTAGATTTAATGTATTAGAATTTTCCTTGTAAAGTTCTTTAGTATAATCGACTGGTAGAAGGCCTCCAGAACATAAGACCTCAGGGTCTCTGTTAGCTCTTACTCTGACAGAAACCCTCCTGGTTCTCTGTTGGATATTTCTATAACAGAAACCCTCAAGAGTCTCTGGTAACCTTCTCCAACAGAAGTGCTCAAGACCTTCTCTGATCAACTCTCTACTGAAGACACCAGAAGGCCTGACACTTAGAAGAATTTCACCAAGCCGGTAAACCAACTGAAAGATTCCTTCAACGGCTAGGAGTCTTGAACGGAAAAGCTACAGTACGCGCATTAAATGCACATTTAATGCCTCCCGTACTCTGTAGAGTAATTGCAGATGATTGGCCGCAATGTCAGGATAACTTTATCCCAAAATAGTAACCCGCCTACTTTGTTGGGTCCTACTGGTCAAGTCAACTGCCCGCTCATTTAATGCAGTTGTCCTCCTTCTCCTCCAACGGGAAGACAACCTCAGTATAAAAGATACACTATGAAGAACAATCGGATAACTTTGCTACAACTGTGCGCATACAAAATATTCAAAACGCTAAAAACGCAAAAGCCTCCTTGAGATTAAATCTTCTTTATCTTCTACAAGAGAAGGCAGACGTTGGAAAGATCCTTACTTTCAACTCAAGCAAAGTTCTCATCGTTCTTCAACTCTTCAAGCACCTCATATACAAATCTTTTGTAACGAAGCAAGTTGGAGGAACCCCTGTTTTTAACAGAAACTCTTCTTTCACAAGAAGGACGTCCAAGTAGCTGGAGTAGTGAAGTGGTGATACTTCCGGAAAGCTCAGTGAAAGGACCAGTCTTAGGGAAACCAGAAGTGCATCCAAGAAGACATCTACACTTGAAGAAGACGTGGAGAGCTTCTTAAGTGATAGGGCTAAGGCGTTGTAAACGGTCGTTTTTACAAGCTTAGTGGAACAGTGGACTAGAGGAACAAGTTGTTCCTTGAACCACTATAAAAAGCCCTGGTGTCATTTACTTACTGCATTATATTTATCGCTTTTATTTGAACTACTTAACTCCAAAGACTTGGTATCTGTGTTCATCAGAACTTGTCTTGTGAGTTAACAGAAGGCCTACTGCCTTTGCTTCTCTGAGGCTATACTAACAGAACTCCCTACCAGAACCCCATCCGCTGCCAGTCTGTTCTGCCAACAGAACATGCTATTTTGTTAAATCTAGTACTTAGCTTGAAAACGTTAAAAACCAATACAGTCTATTCACCCCCCTCTAGACTGTATCCAGTACAACCGGGACCAAGAAGTGGTATCAGAGCCTCCTTGTTCTAATAATCTCTTAGGTTATTTGTTGAACAAAGATCCACTTGTTTTTCTGTTTTACCTCATTTTTAATCTGATATAATGGATCACTCCCTTTCCAAGAATCTTATGTTCTCAGATCTCAAGTTTGATGACTGGAGAATCCGAATGAAGGCACATCTCTGTGCTCTGCATGATGAGATGTGGGAAGTACTTGACATTGGGCCCTTCACAAGCTTCCAGAAGGTCAACCCGGAGCATGCTATTGATAACACCAGACCTCAGATGATCAATAAGGCCAAATCTGAGTGGACTACTGAAGAAAGAAGGAAGTACAATTTGGACAACATTGCTAAAGACATTCTTTACAAGTCCATCGATGATAGGTACTTCAACAGGATAAAGAAGTGCAAGTCTGCAAAGGAAATCTGGGATACTCTTGAGCTCATTGGAGCTGGTGATGAGCAAGAGAAGGACAACAAGCTGACAATAGCTAACAAGAAATTTGATGACTTCAAGCTCCTTCCTGGTGAAAGCATCTCCAAGATGTATGACAGGCTTCTCACTCTCACTAGAGAGATCTCTGAGCTAGGCAAGGAACTCACCACCAAGGAGATCAACCTCAAGGTGTTGAGAGGACTGCCCTCAGCATGGAAGATGAAGGTGGTTGTTGTCCAAGCCAGCAAGGATGTGAAGACTTATCCCACTGATAAGCTCATTTCAGATCTCAAAGCTCATGAGTTTGAAATGATTGAAGAAAAAGAAGATGTACCAGAAGAGAGGACCACTACAGCCCTCATGCCAGCACATCAAAGGTAAATGATTTTGACCCCTCAGTACTTTTATCTGACGAATATATGGCTGATTTTGCTAGGAGATTCAAGAAGTTTATGAAGAATCCCAAAGATGGAAGAAGTCCATCATTCAGCAGAAAGTCCTTCCAGAAGGTCAAAACAACAGAGAGCAGTGGTGAGCTTCTCTGTTACAACTGCAGACAACCTGGACATTTCAAGGCAGAGTGTCCACATCCAAGAGTGTCCAAGAAACAAGGGCATGATGGAGAAAAGAAGAAGTATGAAGACAATTCCAGAAGAAGGAAAGCACTCGTAACAGAACAGCTCGAGAAAGACCCTCTGTCTGAGACAGAATCTAGTTCTGACTCTGATGAGGCCTTCTGTTGCCTTGATACTGAGACAGAAGACCTATGCCTCATGGCTCATTCTGATGATGAGGTAACCTCTACTTCTGCATCTAGTTTTTCTTCGGTAGGCTTAGCTTTTGATTATGATTCAATGTCAGAATTTTGGGAAGAGTTTAAGGCCATTCAAGCCACTTATTCCTCTGTCACAGAAGAAAATAGTAAGCTGAAGGCTGAAATTCTTGACTTAAAAAAGGAGGTTGAGATCAAAATGAATCTTCTAATTAAGGAGAGAGATCAACTGGAAACTGAAAATGTTTCTCTTCTCAAGAGAATAAGAGAAATTGAGCCTCTTGAGATTAAGTACAAAGCTTACCAGAAGGCCCAGTCTTCCATGGAAAAGATTTTACTTGATCAACAAATTGGCACTGGCTTTGGTCTTGGTTATGGCTCAACAGAATCAGGTGAGCCTTCTGTAATGCCTAACACCAGTGTTGCTAAGGCAGATAAGGTCATAGTGCAACTGATCTCTAGCCCCATCTGCCAAGCTGGTGTATCTGGCACCAAGGTTGTTCATGAGGAAGTCAGACCAGAAAAAGGGAAGATAAAGGTTCAACAGAAACCCTTTTTGAAAAATAATGAACCTGGCAGAAAACCTAACAACAGAAAGGGTTTTCAGAATAACAAAAATAAAAGACCATTCATTGACAGACGACCTCATGATAACCGTGCCAGAAATGACCACCAGAAGGGTAGATATCAAGAGAGAGTTAACTTTAGGCAGAAGAGGTTGGCTGGTCAACTTCAGAAGCCCAAAGCTAACCGTCCCTCTGCTCTTGATAGTATATGGGACTTCTTTCCAACAAAGAAAGCTATGCAAAAATACGTAAACAGGAAGCGTGACCCTCACAAGCATCTGCCCAAAGTGAATCACACTTCAGTTTACTATAACTACCAGGTGGACAATGGGTACCATCCACCAAGGTTTCACCTGATGAGACCTAAATGGTACCAACTACCCAGACTCCATGACCCCTCGGGACCCAACATTGCCTGGGTACCTAAACCTTTGTTTTGATCTTGCAGGAACTGTGTGCTAGAGCTATCTCAGAGCAAGAATGGTTTATTGATAGTGGATGCTCCAGGCACATGACAGGTGACAGAAGTTTCCTAACAGAGTTCCAGAAATGCAAAGGACCTAGAGTTACATTTGGAGGTAATGACAAAGAAGGTCAAACAAAAGGAAAAAGGAAGCTGGTCAAGAACCAGATAGTCATTGATGATGTCTCATTTGTTAAAGGACTGAAGTTCAACTTGCTGAGTGCTAGCCAATTATGTGACAAAGGCTACACTGTTGAATTCACAAAGGACTTCTGCTATGTGAAGCATGAGACAACAAAAGAAGTGATTCTTACAGCATCAAGGAAGAAGAACATCTATGTGGTTGATTGGAACACTGCAAAGGATGGAGTTTGCTTGATAGCCAAGGGAGATTCAAAACTAAGCTGGGATTGGCACAAGAAGCTTAGCCATTTGAACTTCAAATCAATCAACAAACTGGCAAGAGAACACATTGTTGATGGATTGCCAGACATAGTTTACAAGAAAGAGACCCTCTGTAGTGCATGCCAGAAGGGAAAGCAACAGAAGAACTCTTTCAAACCCATTGCTGGAGATCTTTCTACAAGTCCTTTAAATCTGATCCACATGGAATTATTTGGACCTGTTGAGACTCCAAGTGTTGGTGGCAAGAAATACACCCTAGTCATGGTTGATGACTATTCCAGATTTACATGGACTATCTTTCTGTCAAAGAAGAATGAAACTCTTCAGAAGTTGTCATCTCTGTTAAAGCAACTTCAGACTCAGAAGAACTTGAAGGTTAAGACAATCAGGTCTGACAGAGGAACTGAATTTGTCAACCAAGTCATAAAGGACTTCTGTGATCAAAATGGAACCTTTCATCAACTCTCTGCCGCCAGAACCCCTCAACAGAATGGCGTAGCAGAAAGGAGGAACACAACATTAAAAGAAGCTGCAAGGACAATGATAGCAGAATCTGGACTACCTATGAGATATTGGGCTGAAGCAATCAACACTGCATGCTATACCCAGAACAGAAGCATGATCAACTTTGGAAAGAAAGAAAACCTAACATCAGTTACTTTCATGTATTTGGGTGCAAATGCTACATCCTTAACAATGGAAAGGAGCATCTAAAAGTCTTTCAAGAGAAAGCTGATGAAGGTATCTTTATAGGCTATTCAAACACCAGTAAAGCCTATAGAGTACTCAACAGAAGGACTCTACATGTTGAAGAGTCTATACATGTGAAGTTTGATGATAGCACCTCTGTTAAAGAAGTAACAGAGACCCTCAAAGAAGTCAGCATAGAAGACAGAACACCTGAACCAACCGAAGAGGTAGCAGATAACCCTGCATTTCCAACACCTGCACCAAACTCCCTTCTGTTGAATGAAGATGAAGACTCAGAAGATGAAGAACCAGAGAGACCCAGACAGCAATTAACAGAACCTGATCTGACATGGTTTAGAGACCATCCCCCTAACCAAGTAATTGGACATATAAGAAGCGGTGTACAGACCAGATCAGCATCAACAAGGAGAGAAACAATGCTTGTCTGCTATATATCTCAGATAGAACCCATGACTATAGAAGAAGCTCTTGCAGACTCAGATTGGATCAACGCAATGCAAGAAGAGCTTACTCAATTTGAAAGGAACAAAGTATGGGAACTTGTTCCTAGGCCAAAGCACCAGAATGTCATTGGAACAAAATGGGTATTCAAGAACAAAGCTGATGAAGATGGAAACATTGTAAGGAATAAAGCAAGGCTAGTAGCTAAGGGTTACTGCCAAGAAGAAGGAATAGATTTTGATGAGACTTTTGCACCAGTTTCCAGACTGGAAGCCATCAGAATATTTCTAGCCTATGCTGCCTACAACAACATCAAGGTCTACCAGATGGATGTCAAGAGTGCATTTCTGAATGGAGATCTTGAAGAAGAGGTTTATGTGGAACAACCACCAGGTTTTGTCATTCCTACTCACTCCTCCTGTGTCTACAAGCTTAAAAAGGCCCTCTATGGTCTTAAGCAAGCTCCCAGAGCATGGTATGACACATTGTCCCTATTCTTAGTGAACCATGGGTTTACTAAGGGAAAGGTTGACAAAACTCTATTTCAAATCTCTGTTGCTAATCATATTCTGTTAGTACAAATATATGTTGATGATATTATATTTGGTAGTACTAATTCAGAACTATGCAAGAAATTATCTCAAGTAATGCAGAGTCAATTTGAAATGAGTATGATGGGAGAACTCAGCTACTTCCTAGGACTACAAGTCAAACAAGTTCCAGAAGGAATCTTTATCAATCAAGGGAAGTATACCAGAGACCTGATCAAGAAGTTTGGAGTGGAAGGCAAATCCTCAGTGAAGATTCCCATGAACACCTTACAAGGAATTGGTCCAGATGATGAAGGAAATGATGTCGATGCAACAACTTACAGAGGAATAATAGGATCTCTGCTGTATCTGACTGCAAGCAGACCAGATATCTCATTCTCTGTTGGAATCTGTGCCAGATACCAATCAAAGCCCAAGGAGAGCCATCTTAGTGCTGCAAAGAGAATCATCAGATATATCAAAGGAAATCCAAATGCAGACATATGGTATCCAAAGGGAGGTAACTTTGAACTAATTGGTTAGTCTGACTCAGATTTTGCAGGTTGCAGATTAGACAGGAAGAGCACTTCTGGTCACTGCCAAATGCTAGGAGGAAGGCTTGTTTCCTGGTTTAGCAAGAAGCAGAATTCAATCTCAACAAGTACAGCAGAAGCTGAATACATTGCAGCTGGGAGTTGTTGTGCTCAGCTACTCTGGATGAAGCAACAGCTGAAGGACTATGACATTCAAGCAAAGGAGATCAAACTGTTATGTGACAACACCAGTGCCATTGCCATCACTCAGAATCCAGTTCTTCACTCCAGGACAAAGCACATTGAGATCAGACATCACTTTATCAGAGATCATGTTGAAAAGAAGAACATATGCATGGAGCATGTGCCAACAGAAGACCAGCTTGCAGACATTCTGACAAAGCCTCTGCATGAGGCTAGATTCAACAAACTGAGAGAGGAATTGGGAATGATGGATGAAATTCCAAGAGAAAGTTGAAAAGGAAGACCTTCTGTTGCATACTCTCTGCTGACAAAATACCTGCTGAAGAACCCCTTCTGTTCTCTTTCCTGAACAGAAAACTTTCGTTCCTGACAGAACACCTCAGCAACAGAAACCCTTCCTACCTACCCTCAGAAACCCTTTTCTGTAACAGAAGTTTGTGGACTTAGAAAAATTTTGAGAAACCGGGTGACATAGTAACTTAATGAAGGTCTTTTACCCCTTTACCCTTAAAACGGTATACAACCGCAAAATATTTACTGCGCCCCTTTTTTCATTTATTGGTACCTCGGAACCGTAAATAATCTCAAGCGTCCACTAACCCGAACCCATATATTCCTCTTTCTCAAACCTAAATCGTTACTGCTTTCATTACTCTCAAATTCTCAAACCTCCATTGCTCTCAAAGTTCTCAGAAACGTTTCCCTGCTCTAATGGCTTTCATCAACATTACCGACCTCACCAAGGAAGAAATCAATACCTTGGTCACTAACATCTATACTGGGATGAACTGCGATCTTTCCGCACTCCCTGAACTCGCAGCAAATCATGATACGATGATGAAAATCATCAAGGGAATGGAGGAATCACAACTAAGCAAGGTTGTAGGTTATCATTTTGATTCCTACAGTACGAAGGACGTGGCAGAGTTCTATCTCAATGCTACATATGAAGGGGAGACTATCAAGTCAAATGTCAATGGTGATGACATCATCCTCACTCCAGAAACTATCAACGCTCTATTTGGCGTAGTGCAGGATCCTCAAGAAGAAGACACGGAAGGCTTCTTATCCCTAGACAGTGTCAAGGTCACTGTTGACAACTTTGTCCAACTCTACTGCCGACCTAAAGTGGATAGAGTTCCCAAATTGTACATGAAGAAGAATCTTCTTCAAAGTGACTATGAGAAGCTCGTCAACATCTTCCATAGGTGTGTCTGGAGCAAGAGCACCTCTACTGACGATATGACAGTTCTCAATGCAAAAGCGGTTTTTGCAGTTCATCATGGGATGAACATCAACTGAGGACAGGTAATCATCAAATCCCTAGTTGAATTCATCAAGAAGAAAGAGAAGGAAACCGGCCTTTTCAAAACCCCCATGGGTTATGGCCTTCTGATATCTGAAACCCTGCTAAAGGCAAGGATAGGGCTGAGAAACCCTATTGAGGCAGGCTACACCAAACTACTTTTCCTCAATACCTCTGGTGACAGAAAGATTGCCCTCAAGGCTGAACAGAAGAGGCTGAGGACTCTGTAGTTTAACCGGGAGAAGCTCCAACAGAAGGTCATCAAACCCAAGAAGGCTGTGAAGAAACAGCAGAAACCTTCTACCCCATCAGAATCCGAAGAAGAAGAGGTTCTGATAAGAAAACCTGTGAAGAAGGTTGTTTTGAGGAAGGCTGCCCCAGCCAAAGTTCAGAAGCTGGTGGCAAAGAAGTCTGGAATAAAGAGAAAGGCACCTTCCCCTATCTCTACAGAAAGCACCCCATCTGCCTCCCCCATTGCAAAGAAGGCCAAGATTTTGACTCCTGCAATACAGGAGGAGCTTGAGGATTCTGTCACCTCTGCCCCAGTCAACAGAAATGCCTGGCAAGGCAAGAGGATTGTCTTTGAGTCAAGTTACTCTGAAGAGGAAGTAGTAGTACCGGATGCTACTATTCAGGGGGAATCTCACAGATCTCCCTATGCAACCATGCCGGATCAACCCATGATGCTTTCCTCACCAGAACATCATGAATCTAACAGAACCCCTGAGCCCTCAGAACCCCAGGAGAATATCCCCTTTGCTCTAGACAAAGAATTTCTCAGGGTTCTGTCTTGGAGGAAGTGGAGAGTGGGATCTCTCTCTGAACTGATCAGAATGCTCCCCAACTTTATCATTGAGGAAGCTGAAGTCCTCAGGTGGACTGGTACAGAAGATGTTGAGCAATGCCTCAACAAGGATTTCCTTCTATCTGTTCTTGCAGAGAAGAAAAAGAAGGAATGCAAAGGCAAAAGCAAGCACACTCATGACAATGAAGAAGAGCATGTCAAAGCTCTGATAGAAGATGAGATGGCAGCCTTTGATGAGTGGCTGATTGAGAAGAAGAGGAAGGAATCTCTTATCAAATTTCGTCATAGCGCTCATGGAGAAGGGGAACCCTCCACTACTAATGATCTTCCTTTGGCCATGGAGAAGCTGGTCAAGGAATGGAGGGATTCACAATTCACAGAAACCATACTCGAGGTAATCCCTAAATCTCCCTCTATTCATACAGAACCTCATTTTCGTTCTCCTCCCATATCACCTCCTAAACCCCAATCTCCTCACCAGAAATCCCCATCCTCACAGAAATCCCTCCCACCACAGAAAACAACTTCCCCACTAAATACCCCCTCACCCTCACCCCAGAAAACTCCTTCTGTCAAATCCAAACCTTCTTCCCCTTGTAAACCAACACCTTCTACCAGAAATCGTTCTCCTTCACCTCCACCATCTCCTCCACAACAGAAAATCCCTTCTCCCAAACCTACACCCCAGCACCAGAAAACCCCCTCAACTCATAAATCCCCTACTCAACCTCAACAGAAGTCACCCTCTCCTGCAGCAAACTCTCCCATAACCTCTCTGCATTATGCTGCATCTACTCCCAAGAGACAGCCTCTACACCGTATCCTCTCGTCTGATAGTGAGAATGATGGTTTCCTTCCATCCTCTCTTGCTGGAGATCTCACCTCTAAATGTCAACCAACTCCTACCAGAGAACCCTCTCCTCAGAAACCCTCTCTGCAACAAACTAGAAGGCCTCCTATGCACAGGTCCAGAGGACTGGGAATGCCAGAACCTGCAGGAACAGAACCCCAAATGCCCTTCAATCAATTCGTTGAAGCTGCAGAATAATTTGGTGGTCAAATTTTGGATGGCATGAACAAGCATATTCAAATCAACGACAAACACATTGAGCACCTATCCCACGTCAATGACAACCTCAATTCTGGTATGGACTTCATCTCATCCCGTTTTGCTGCCCTAACAGAATCCCTACACAACTTCATGGATTCCTCCACTGCTAAGACTGAAGCTCTTTCATCCGAAGTAGAAGGCATTCATAAGACCTTATTCACCTTTCACCAAACCCTGCTGACCCAAGGTGAAGCAATTCACACCATTTCTACCAACCTTGAAGAACTTCAATGAGCTGACACAAAGACTAAAGAGCAGTTACTAGACATTGAAGAACTCTGCAAAGTCCACCGTGATCAAACCAGAACTCTGTTTTCTGATGACAAAGATAGATACCAGAAATTGGTTCTCCTTGAAGCAAGTTCCAAGGATATTGCCTCAGCTGTCCACAAACAACAAGGTCTGATAGAAGGTCTAACCTCTGTTACACAAACCCTTCCAGAAACCCTTGAGCAGATTGCCACATCCCAGGCAACAGAGTTTCAGAGAATTGTTATGATGATCTCTGACCTGGATGATGCCAAAAAGGGGGAAGAGGACCCTCATCCAAAGAAGAAGCAACTTGCCAGAACCTCAGTTGGCCCCTCTGTTGATCCAGCTCCCTACTTTCAGGCTTCCATGCAAAAGAAGAAAGAAGCTGGAGTCTGTAGACCCTCATCTCCCCACAGAACCTCATCCAAGAAGAGAAAAGCTCTAAACTTCAGAGAATGGAGATTAAATGGATCTCGGAGGATAGGCAGAGCTCAGTTCGAAGAAATTCAACAGAAAATGACTCCTACACAGCAGCAGAACCTCTACCTTGACAGAGAAGGTTGAATAAGAGTTAGGCATGGCGGCTCTTTGGAAGAAGCTGAGTACTGGTACCTTAACAGAATTCTTCCAGGGAAGGACGTCCATGAAAGTGTCCTTAACTACCTTGACTGCAAGCTTTCACCCATTTGGGCATCCTATCAAAGAGCTGGGAACCTCACAGCTATTAGAGAAGAAGTCAATACTGAGCTGAAAAGACTAAAAGAATTGGATGATCAGGTCATAGCTCATGCTGCAAGGGAAAATTTGTAAAGGAACACCCCCACTCTTTCCCTTAATAAAAGATCATCTCTGCCTCCATTTGTGTAAGGCAATTCCTTCTAAACTGTCTTTTCTGAATGTTTGATTGCTTTCTGTGTTTCTTGTCTTGCTCAGTTATATTTGTTTTATCTGCTATCTGAATGTACTGTACTCTTACTATTTTCCTATGCCAAGTTGCCCACCAAGATTTTAATGAAAGTTTTAAAACTTTAATTCTTTATGGTGAAGACACTTCTCTGGAAATAGTTAAAGGGTTTTGGCATCATCAAAAAGGGGGAAATTGTAAGGAATATTTGTAATTAGATTTTGATGATGCTATATTAATTAGGACTTTAGAGTACCCCTCTTTAGATTTAATGTATTAGAATTTTCCTTGTAAAGTTCTTTAGTATAATCGACTGGCAGAAGGCCTCCAGAACAGAAGACCTCAGGGTCTCTGTTAGCTCTTACTCTGACAGAAACCCTCCTGGTTCTCTGTTGGATATTTCTTTAACAGAAACCCTCAAGAGTCTCTGGTAACCTTCTCCAACAGAAGTGCTCAAGACCTTCTCTGATCAACTCTCTGCTGAAGACACCAGAAGGCCTGACACTTAGAAGAATTTCACCAAGCCGGTAAACCAACTGAAAGATTCCTTAAACGGCTATGAGTCTTGAACGGAAAAGCTACAGTACGCGCATTAAATGCACATTTAATGCCTCTCGTACTCTGTAGAATAATTGTAGATGATTGGCCGCAATGTCAGGATAACTTTATCCCAAAATAGAAACCCGCCTACTTTGCTGGGTCCTACTGGTCAAGTCAACTGCCCGCTCATTTAATGCAGTTGTCCTCCTTCTCCTCCAACGGGAAGACAACCTCAGTATAAAAGATACACTACGAAGAACAACCGGATAACTTTGCTACAATTGTGCGCATACAAAATATTCAAAACGCTAAAAACGCAAAAGCCTCCTTGAGATTAAATCTTCTTTATCTTCTACAAGAGAAGGCAGACGTTGGAAAGATCCTTACTTTCAACTCAAGCAAAGTTCTCATCGTTCTTCAACTCTTCAAGCACCTCATATACAAATCTTTTGTAACGAAGCAAGTTGGAGGAACCCCTGTTTTTAACAGAAACTCTTCTTTCACAAGAAGGACGTCCAAGTACCTGGAGCAGTGAAGTGGTGATACTTCCGGAAAGCTCAGTGAAAGGACCAGTCTTAGGGAAGCTAGAAGTGCATCCAAGAAGACATCTACACTTGAAGAAGACGTGGAGAGCTTCTTAAGTGATAGGGCTAAGGCGTTGTAAACGGTCGTTTTTACAAGCTTAGTGGAGCAGTGGACTAGAGGAACAAGTTGTTCCTTGAACCACTATAAAAAGCCCTGGTGTCATTTACTTACTGCATTATATTTATCGCTTTTATTTGAACTGCTTAACTCCAAAGACTTGGTATCTGTGTTCAGCTGAACTTGTCTTGTGAGTTAACAGAAGGCCTACTGCCTTTGCTTCTCTGAGGCTATACTAACAGAACTCCCTACCAGAACCCCATCCGCTGCCAGTCTGTTCTGCCAACAGAACACGTTATTCTGTTAAATATGGTACTTAGCTTGAAAAAGTTAAAAACCAATACAGTCTATTCACCCCCCCTCTAAACTGTATCCAGTACAACTGGGACCAACAGAGGGCTCAAAACTTTGAGGCCGACATTTTATCAAAACTCTCGGATGAGTCCCCAGAGCACCTCTCAAAGATTGCGAGGATAGAGGAACTCAGCCTCTCAAGCATACACGTCAGCCCCGTCATGAGCATACGCCAAAAGCCTGGGGATTGGATCTCAGATATCGTCAACTTCATCACCACATGGCAACTGCCCGAGGATGAGGCCCGTGCGAAATTAGCAAAACTGAGGGCTCCCACCTACACCATCGAGGACGGAAAGCTCTACAAACGGTCTTACAATGGTACACTACTCCGTTGCCCCCATCAAGATGAAGTTGAGGCTGCAATGGTACACAGTGGCACTTGCTCAGCTCACTAGGGACCCTTCTCCTACCCCGAAGGCTCATAGTGCAAGGGTACTTCTGGCCCACAATGGCCCGGGGTTGTGCGGACCTTGCCCAAAGGTGCGTCTACTGCCAACACTTTCATAAGGCTCCCGACAGACCAGCGGTCAACTATGTCCCCATTAGCACAGCGATACCCTTCTCCATGTGGGGCATTGACCTTGTGGGCCCACTGTCGAGGGGTACCTCCAACAACAGGTGCATCATTGTGGCCATAGACTACTTCACCAACTGGGTGGAAGGAGAGCCCCTCGCCAGCATCACCGAGGCCAGATGCCGTCACTTTGTCCTCAAAAACATCCTCATAAGATTTGGCGTTCCCCAACAAATCATCTCCGACAATGGAACTCAGTTTGAGGCAACCCCCTTCTGCGCCCTCCTAGAGGCGTGGGGCATCAAACACACCTTCTCATCAGTTGCCTACCCCCAAGGCAACGGACAAGTGGAGAACGCAAACCGAAATCTGCTAGAGGGGTTAAAAAAGAAGCTGGAGGCCGAAGGGGGAGGCTGGGTAGAAGAACTCCACAACATCTTGAGGGCCTACCGCGCCACCCCTAGGCAAGCAACGGGCGAAACACCATTCTCCCTGTGCTATGGGTTCGAAGCTAAAGCTCCCACTGAAGTCACTCTCCCTACCCGAAGGGTGGACCAATATGAACCAGAGATCAATGACACCGACATGGATCTCGACCTTCATCTTATCTCGGAGCACCGAGAACATGCCTTCCTAAGGGCAGAAAAGTAACACCGACCCCGAGCATATTTACTTTTAGTAAATTATGTAATAAACCTTGAAAGATGATTTATGAATTTGCGTAATTGTTAAGTTTCATTATTTCTTTTACGTGAATAGTAAATTGCATGTGGGGCCCACAGCGAGAACGTGGACCGCCCGATAATTCCCGAACCACATATTATATTCATCTTGGTCTAGATGACACCTATATGGGGGTGGATATTCTATTTGGGCCATAAGAAAGGCATGGAGTTGACCGGTTGGTCAAACGGGGCCCAATTACCGGTATTGGCAATTTAACGAATAACAGCCCGAAATGAGTTTCGGAGACTCCTAAATTAATGTTGGGGAATATACATCTATTCCAAAGGCCCATAATTATTAGGAACACGTGATATATTTTATTTGGCCCGATAAAATAAAATATGATTAAAACGGACCGAAAAATACAACTTTCGGGGCCGATTGTACACACCGGGACGTAATGGGATGACCTCCCACATAAGTGGGGGCCACCCCACGTTTTTATGGGTGCTGATTGATCAAATAATGGGGGAGGGGAGCAGCTAAACGTGATGGTACGCACAAGGGAGAGGGAGGAAGTCTCCTTTGAGACAAAAACCCATGCTAGGGTCCTATCCCACACAAATCATTGTGTTGGTTGAAAAGGACCTCTCCCCTACCCTCTCTTCAATCCATTCGGCCAGCACAAGGGAGATAAGGTCCAGGGAAAAGGCTCTCAAAGTTCTGGAGCTGAAGAAACCAAGAGGAGAGAAGGATCCCAGAAGAAAAGCTAGAAGAAGAGGGTAAGAACACAATTTCTACTCTTTTAACTAGTTTTATTGTGCATGATTTTTAAGAAATCATATGGTGGATTAAATCATGAGTTCTACACGTTTAAAAGTGTAGAATATTGATATAAAGTGGTGGTAATTAACTTAGGAGGGTTGGCCAATCGATAGGAGTCGAAACCGCCGGAAACCGCCACTTCAAAGGAGCTAGTCGTAGTTGCAGACCACGAAAGCCGCCCGGCTTTCGTGAAAGCCGCCCGGCTTTTGCCCACCAGTTCAGTTCTACAACTTCAATCGGCCTAGAACGGGGATTGATCGAGGGGCTTAGCAAAGGCAACTATTTCAGCACTTCATAAGGTGAGGATGGCTGACTATATTGCTTATAATTAGTGAGTTAATTTCATGAGATTACCGAAGGTAATTAAAAGTGTTTTTATGGATTATTAATGTTTAATAATGCCTAAAAATGAAAAGACTAAATGTCTAAAGAAAAAGGGAGCATGATATACAAATTTAAGAGTAAATTGTGTATGTTCATGTATTATGAGTATGTTGACTTGAAAGTTGAATTTATTATGAAACATATGTTGAAATATACTTTTTCTTCATATTAGGATATATGAGTGATTAAAAGTGATATTTTGAATATTGAAATAAATGATATTTTTCAAAGGAAAATCAGTTGGAATTGTCTATACGACTATGAGTTGAGAACTTGGTTTGTTGATATTAATTTGACTAGTATTAAGATACTAGTTGGACATTAAAATGAAATGTTGTTAAGATTGATCCTAAGGTTGGATTGTGAAATGTTATGCCTTAAGTAGTCTTAAGAGATGCTTTAAGGTAGGAAAGTATGAACTTTAAGTTATACTAGGGTAGGCCTTAAGGGATACCCAAGATAATGCAAATATTAAATTGATCCTAAGTATAGGATTGGCCTACGGGTGTGTTCGGTAGTCCTTGTGGATAGCCGGTCGAATTATGGAAATAGTAAGGACCATGGCCCTTCCCGACTCTAGAGAGCGGGGTTGGATAGCATGGACTTACATCGTGATCACGGGTTAGGGTGGAATCCGAATCGGAGACCTAACTAGGTTCCGGTAGCGGTAACACATAAGATAGGACCCCGAAGGGCCTTACCTTCCTACGGGATGATGGGTACGAGTCCATGGGCGGGATGTTGGAGTCCGAACCGGGAGCCTCATGAGGTCTCGGACAGTGGTAGCAAGTCCCGTAGAAATAATAGGACCCAAGGGTTGGGTTGTGCAAATGATAAATAAAAGGGGATATATAAGAAGGTCCGTGTGCCGACGAATAAATAAATTTACTTATTATAAGGATAATAAGTGGGAAATATAAATTATTATTTATATTATGATATCACCCTATTTTGAGGGTCTTGGAAATTAAAACGTTGATTATACTTAGTATAGTTGCTATTGTACTTGTCAAATATTTCCAAGTACTGACCTCCCCTTCACGGGGGAGGCCACCTCACAGTTTCAGGTAGGACTTGAAGGTTGCTACCGGTGCCCGTTGCTCGGGATATTCAGAGGAGAAGATGTGGTTCGTGCTTCTTCTGTTTTTCTGATTTCAAAAACAATTATAATAATGCTCATGGATATTATTTTGAATAACTATTTGGGGGCTTGCATGCCCATGTATGCCAAAGTGTGGCTAAGACACTTTTATTAAATGTTTCCGCTGTTTTAAATGAATGTTTTACATTATGTTTGTTTATGGATGTACTATGTGTGAATGATATTCATGACGCCTTGTATAGTATGGATGAGTTGGACTGCGGTTGACTATTCGTACTGTACGGCGGGTTGTTGACGTGTCTGGCTAGGTCCGGGGCGTGACAAGAAAACTACCGGAGATAGGTAAAAGGCTACATCGACGCCAAAGTCCGTTCCAGAGAATTTCAAGTGGGGGACTATGTCCTCCGGAGGAGAGAAGCTAGCCAACCAACCGAGGGCGGCAAAATGGCGCCAAAATTTGAAGGCCCCTACATCGTAGCATCCATCATCAAACCTGGAACGTACAAACTAAAACGCCCCAATGGGACCTAGGTCCCTAGACATTGGAATGTACATCACCTGGTCAAATTCTATCAGTAACATATGAGCGGTCAAGCCCTCATAACTTACGAATGTATTTATCCAATGGCCCAAGGCCCCCTACTTTCAAGAATAAATACATATTGAAGACACCAAGTACCAAGCACAAGGCACACATGAGCGTCCAAGCCCTCATTCAAGCCCTCGGCCCAAGGCCTTATCCCGAGCTGATTTTGTGAACAGAGACCCCTCAGCACCAAGTGTTCTATTTCATCAAAATGAGCCCTTGGTACCAAGTACCAGGGGCATGGATCATAACACCAAATGTTTGGATAAACACCCTCAGCATTACGCTAGTTACGAAGTCGTTCCCCTTGAGGGTGCAACTGTACCGAAGGCGCCACATATCGATGTCGGAGGTACCCAGTGCCCCGGCCGTTTGAAACTAATATGCAAACAAAACCCTTCCTCGAAACCCTTTCCGCGCCATTACCCCAAGGGAATGGCAGACAACTAATATGCCCAGGATTCGACTTTCAAAAACGAAACTCTCCCCGCGCCATTACCTTAAGGGAATGGCAGGCGACAGACCATATCTCGGGTTGAGGGAACGACTTTCAAAACCGAGGCGCTTTCTGTGCCATCCCTTAAGGGGAGGCAGGCAATAGACTATGTCTCAGGCCAAGGAAACGACCCTTGAACCCCTCGGAACCCGAAGGTTAATCCCGAGTGGGGAGCCAACGGTGTATACCGTTTGCCTCCCAATAGGCCAAGCCTTACCAAGAAACCAAGTTTCTTGAAGCCTTCCCTTCACTACACCCAAAAAATGGGGTGAAGGGGAGTAGACTCAACGATCAATCAATGAGTACAGATTTTACAGTGGAACAGCCTTCGGCGGCTAACAAAAAGATGGCGGCCTCCGGCATCGTTCAACATTGAAGGCTCTAGTCCTACAGTGGGGTTGAATTTGGTTAAAATCCAACATACCACAGCTTCCGGCATTTCAACAAACGCTGAGGGCAATGACTCTAAGTATGGGGCTTGAATACCAAATTTCTAAGGTCAACTTGGAAGGCCTCCACTATGTGGCGCCCCCATGTTGGCATGGACCGAAGGCATCCGTCCTCATGGAGACAACATAAGACGAGGGCTACAAAATTCCTAAGTCCACACTTGGGAATCCATCAAGCTGAAGGCTCATATGCTTAACAAAGGATCGAGGGCGCCTACTATGCATTACCGAAGGCATCTGCTCACAAACATGAACTCAAAATTTCCTAAGTCCACACTTGGGAATCCAACATCACCGGAGGCTCCTACGCTACGCATGGACTAAGTTTGCCTAAGACTACTACAGGCCGAGGGCGTATTCATGGCATTACCCAAAAATTTGGCTATGTCCACAACATCAGTCCCCCCAGGGTAGATGACGAAGGCTAACTATTTCATACAGCTAAAAGGAGGTTTCAACCGAGGGCCTAGTTGTGAAACAACACTTAGCAAAATTTTCTAAGTCGTAAGTGTTTAGCCCTCAGACGACTCATGACATCCACGCAAAATTAAAAGGCAGCATCGACCGAGGGCCCAGTGGTGATCATTGCTTAGAAAATTTCCTAAGTCCATGATTTAAGGGCCCCCAGCACCACAACGTTTTGCTAAGGAGGATTCAACCGAAGGCCTAGTGATACACATCACTTAGAAAATTTTCTAAGTCCTAAATGTTTGGCCCCCAGTCAACTCATGGTGTAGACAGACATTCAAGAAAGAAAGCATAGAACAAAAACGAAGGCATCAACAACAAACATGCATTCATAAAGCCGTGAAGAAAACATAAACAAAAACCATTGGGGGCAAATTCATACATCGAATGGCCCGGAGGCATGCATTCATCCATTCACAAAAAAAGAATATTATCAAAAGTGTTTGTTACATCTGCCGAAGGCTACAAAATATTTATACATTACATTGTTCAAAGATTATCTAAATACAATCATTCGTCGGCACCCTCGGGGACAGCCGAGGAGGTAGCGCCATCGTCGGCCTCTTCATCATCGCCCAAGCCGCACTCCCTCATCTGCTCGGAGTCTTCCAGGGTGGGCCTCTCCACATCCAAGGGTAGGGGATCCTAACGTCCGGCTGGCAGGGGGCTATATGCCTCCGGCAAGAACTCCTCCGGGGAAACACCAAAGTTCTTGGCCAGCTTCCAGTAAATGAGGCATTGAGTGAAGAACTAGCCGCCCTGGTAGTAGGATTCGCCCCTCTCGGCCAACCACATCTTGCAGGGGCCTCCAACCCACGCATCCACCCTCTTCTGCACCACCGAAGAGACCCATTCCTCCCTGGCCTCGGCCTCCCAACCCCGACAACAAAGGTCTCAACAGCTGCTTTTTCGGCCTCAGTGACTGCCTCCTTCTTCGCTTGCTCGGTGGCCTCAGCAGCAGTACGGGCAGCCTCAACAGCAATTCGGGCGGCCTCTGCAGCAGCCTCCCTAGCCTCGGCCAAGATCTCATCTCTGCCTTCGGACTTAGCAGCCTGCACCCGCTGCTCCACGCCTTCGGTCATCAGACGGAGGGTTTCTTTGGCCTCAGCTAACTTCCTCCTGAGATTGGCAGCCTCCTCATCATCTGCAACCTTGGCTTCCCTCAGCTGGTCCGTCCTGCGGAGCTGCTCACATAGACCTATGAGGGCTTGCAACAATAAGGGCATGAAGGGTCAAAAACCATGTGTAAGTTACAAAGTAAATAAACATAAAGATTGACGAGGAGAAGTGACTTACGGAGGCGCTATCCCGAAGGACCCTTGAGTTGAGGGCCTCATCTTTCATCCGAGCGAGGGCCAGTCTATCAGCCGAAGGCATCACCTGGCTCACTAACGCCGAAGGGCAGAGGGTGGCGTCCAGGATAGAGCTGCCCTTTGGCACAATTGTCTCCAGCTTCTCCCGGCCGAAGAAGTCCTCGTTAATATGTTCCTGAGGCACGGAGGAGGCAGTTGCGTCATCCACAACGATGACGGCCTCGGCGGCAGGCTGCTTGCTAGAGCCAGCCATCTTATGCTTCTTCGCCAAGGGTTCTGGGCCCTTCGGCGGCATTTTCTTCTTCTTGGCCGCATCGTCCTGAAAGCCCTCGGCTCCAACTTCGACAGCAGTGACTCGGGAGGACTCTTCACCCCCCTTCTGGAAGAAGGTGTCCACCGGCTTGGGAGCTGTCGGCTCCCTCTTCTTCTTGACTGGGGCCTTGCCCTTCTGCTTTTTTAAGGCTGCAAAGTATAGGACATCCATATTAGCACCTGCAAGGACGACACAAAATTAGTAAGAATGAGGGATCAAGACGACAACAAATCAGGCTACAAAAAATTTCTAAGGATAAAAGAGGAGCCTTCGAGAACCACCTCTGGTGCCCTCAAACGCCCGGTCAAGGATAGGATACTTCTCATCTCATTCACCTAGAAAGCGGTAGCGTCGAAAGCCCAAACTGTACAAGTCCTTCGGGAGGGTAAAGTCCGTAATGGTCACATGCTTTGTAGCCCCCTCTGGAAGAGACTTGTCTTCCTCCCGGCCTTCTCGAGGGCGACACTCTCCACCTTCGGATGCCTCCTAAAGTGGTTCCGCTGCTCCCTCGGGAACGGATTTTCTGCCATCTTAATGTAACAAAACCGGTCCCTCCAGCCCTTGTGGGACGAAGGCACATCATCGAAAAGCCTCCACGGGGAGATCTGCTGCAGGTTCGCGAAGCCCTCGACATTAGTGTGCCCCCCCCCCCCCCCCCCGGCAGAGGTTGAAACTCTGGAAAAATAGGTCGAGACTAGTAGTCACCCCCCGGGACCGGTAGAGGCTCAGAAAACCGGTGATATATGAATGGCTATTAGAGGTCAGTTGGCAGGGGGCTAGGCCAACGTATCTAAGATATTCAAGGAGGAAGGGGTGCAAGGGAAACCGAAGGCCAATGCTGACGGATAACACGTGTACAACGAAGCACCCCTCGGGAGCTTGGGAGAGCACGTCATCGGGGCCCGGCTCCACCACAATCGCCGAAGGCCCAACGTGGAGTTGCGTTACATAGCACTCCGCCTATCAGCCCTCGACTTCAAAGCGAGGGCGGCAGTGTTCAGAAAAGAGTGCCCCTCGGGTATCCCCACAGGTTTCCCTTGGTCAGCCACACTCTGCTTCTTACCCGGAGCAGTCCTCTCTTTCTTCTTCTTCCCGGGGGCCACCCTAAGAGGCTTCGAGTCTAGGGGACAGGAGCTGCAGGCCTCACCAGCATTGCGTGGGGGAAGGACGGCGATGGTGACCTTCTGCCACTCCTTCTCCTCCTCTTCAGCAATCTGCATCGCGAGGGCAAGCTCCACATCTTCCACTACTTGCTCGAACTCTTCGGCCTCGACTTCGGCCACCAAATCCTTCTGCACCTCCATGGCAACAACAGAATCACCATTGGAAGAATCCCCCTCGCTTGCTGCTATCTCCTCCGACCAGGTCTCCGACTGGGCTGAGGGCTCTCGAGATATATCTTGGGAGTCACTAGATGACGACATCTTTCGATAGTCTGACGGGTTACAGGCAATGGAAACCCTGAGGCTACTAACACTAGATCTAAGGCCACTGTTGGTCCCGTTTGTAATGGGAACAGTCTAGAGGGGGGGTGAATAGACTGTTCAGAAATTTAAACTTTTCTCTAAGTCACAACTGACTTATCAGAGATGGTCGAAATCTGGTGACAGAGAAGGTCAAGTTCTGATGGCAGAACTGGACCTGACAGCGGATTAGATTCTGTCCGGGTAGCCTCAGACAACACTAAGACAAATGCCTTTCTGATAACTCTTGAGGAAGATCTGCTGAGCACAGAGTCCAACCTTTTGAGTTATGCAGTCAAATTCTTAAGTGCAAAAATGAAATAAGTAAAGTAAGTGACACCGGTGATTTTTATAGTGGTTCAAGGAACAACTTGTTCCTCTAGTCCACTGTTCCACTAAGCTTGCAAAAACAACAGTTTTCAACGCCATAGTCCCTATAACTTAAGAAGCTCTCCACGTCTTCTTCAAGCCTAGTTGCCACCCGGGATGCAGTCCTGCTTCCTGATGGCTGGTCTCGTTTCACTGAGTCTCTTGGAAGTATCACCACTTCACTTACTCCAGTTAGTTTGAGACGCCCCTTCTTTTTCAAGAAGTGTTTGAAACAAGATCAGTTTTCTCCAACGTTGCTTCTTCACAAAGGATGTGTTGATGAAGTTTTCGAAGTGTTAAAGAACTGAGAAACTTTGCAACTTGCTAGTTGGATGAGAGATAGGAAGCTATATCTTCCCACTTGAGCTTTTCTTGTTGAGGTAAGTGAATCTTTGATCTCAAGAAAGCTTGGAGGTATTTGATTTAGAGTAGAATGATCTGAGCAAGTTCGTCTGGCAAACGTTGTAGCAAAGTTATCCTAGTAGTTCTTCAGAGTGTATCTTATATACTGGGAGCAGTCTTCCCGTTGGAGTGTAGAAGACAACTTCATTAAATGCTTGTAGTGTTGACTTGACCGGTTGGACCTTCGACTTGCTATTTTGGGGGCGCGAAGATACTCGCATGGTCAATCATCAGCTTTAAATATATCTTCGTACGTTCAGCATTAATTGAGCATTTAATGCGTGTACAGTACCATGTTCCCGTTGAAAGGTTCTTAGCCGTTAGTGGATTTCCCGTTAGTTTAACGACCGTTGGTAAGTGCCTTCGGGTTCTGCAAGGTGCGAGCTTGTCTGATGAGGTTTTCTGATCAGAACTCTGATGGCAGCTTCTGATGCCAACTCTGGTATCCACTCTGATGGCTTCTCTGGAGAGCAACTCTGGGAGCAACTCTGGTTGAAGTTCTGATAAGGAAGACCAAGAGGGTTTCTGGCATGTCGACTATTCAAGTACATACAAAGACAAACTCTAACACAAAATTTCTATTGGGGTACTTTCAAATACTAACCAACCTAGCATCATCAAAATCTAATTACATTTATTCCTTACAATTTCCCCCTTTTTGATGATGCCAAAACCCTTTAACTTTTTCGAGAGAAGTGCCTTTCACCATAAAAGAATACAGTTAAAAACGTTTATTAAAATCTTGGTGGGCAACTTAGCATAGGAAAAAAGTAAGAGTACAGAACAATCAGATAGCAATAAAAGGACAAAAAGAACCAGAGCAAACACAAGGAATTCACAGAAAGTAAGTAAGAATAGATAATTTAAGATGCCATGCAAACAAGAGGCAGAGATTGTATCTTATTATCAGATGGTTAATTACATGAACAGAGATAGATAAAATTAAGATTCATCTTCATCTACCTGAGGTCCTGCTTTGTCAATCCTTTCAAGCTCTGAATTGACCTTTGCTCTGATGGAGGCTAAGTCCCTCGGATTCTGATAGTCTGCCCAGTGAGGTGCAAGCTTGCAATCTAAGTAATTTCTGATTGCTTCTGATATGTTCTTGCCAGATAGAACTCTCATCTGCCACCAGATCTCAGCTTTTTTATTTGATCCACCATGATTGATTTGGACGAGTCCATCATTATCCATAAACAGATTCTCTTGTTGCAGTGGAGTCATCAGCTTCTTCATCTGTGTAAATCGGGCTCTGTCACGCTTAGACATCCCACTCTTCATCCATTCATTGAAGGTAAAGTTGGAGGACTTCTTCTTAGAACTTCTGGGAGGTGGAGGAGGAGGTCTGGTGCCTGCATTAGCTTGCTTTTTCTTTTTGGCAGCTTCGAAGTAAGGAGCAGGATCAACAGATGATGGGGGGTCCTCTGATAGATAAGGTTCTGGAGCTTGGACCTTCTTCTTCTCTGGTGTCTTCCCCCTTTTTTGCATCAACAAGATCGCCAAGGAGGAGTTGAATCTTTGAGAACTCTGATGCTTGGGCATCTCTGATCTCATCCAGAGCTTCTGGCAAATTCTGGGTAACAGAGGCCAGACCTTCAATCAGGTTCAGTTGTCTTTCCATGGTAGATTGGATACTCTGTGTACTGGCTTCAAGGAGTACCAATTTCTGGTAATGCTCCTTGTCCTTGTGAAGAAGATCTAAAGCCTGCGCTTTGTGTCCTGTACACATATTTCCTATCTCCATGAAGCGCTCTGAGGCTTGATCAGCATTGCATTGTAGAATGTCAATGGCTTCAGCGATCTCCTTTAGTTTCTCATTCTGATTATTCAGAGATTGGGAGTGAAAGTAGAGGACAGAGTTAATTCCATCTACTTCTCTGGAGATTGTATCAATCTTCTTGTTGGATGAGTTCATGAAGGTGTGCAGGGACTCTGTCAGAGTGTCAAGCTTTTCTGACAGTTGCTGTAGGCCCTGATTAAGATTGATGTTTGTGTGTGTCAGATGCTCATAGTGTTTGTCATTGATAACGATGAGCTTGTTCATGTTGTCTAGCATCTGACCACCAAACTCTTCTGCAGAATGGACAAATTGGTTGAAGTCCATCTGAGGGGCTTCTGGAGCAAATCAAGGCATCTCCAAACCTCTTCCCTTGGGGAATGGAGCAGTATTGCCAGTGGGTTCAGCAGATTGATCCCTGGGAGGCGTCTTCCTTCTCTTGGATGTGAAGTATGCCGCAAGAGAGGATGTGAGGAACCCATCATTGTCAGCATCTGAGGACAGAATGCGAATGGGAATCTCTCTCTTGGGTGTTGAGGCTACAGAGAGCTGAGGAGAGAGTGGGGTGTAGCAGCTCTGGTGATTGACATGGGTTGCTGCTGTGGAGGTGAACTCTGATGTGAGGGGGTTTTCTGATGGGGGGAGTTCTGATGGTGAGAGTTCTGGGGAGAGGAGTTCTTAGGAGTGATTGATTTTAGAGGTTTGGGGAAGGGTGGTGGTGAGGGTGACCGGTTTCTAGGAGGTGAGGGTTGCTTGCAGGGTGATGGAGACTTTGATTTGGTCTCCAGAGGTGTTGGATTTCTGATGAGGGATGGTGGGGGAGAGGAGGTTTTCTGAGGTGATGGGGTTTTCTGCTTGATTGGGGTTGAAGGTTTTGAGGGTGATTTGGGAGGTGAGGAAAATGTAGGTGAAGGTACTTTAGGAGGGGGTGAATGTGTAAAAGGAGATTTGGGAGGGGAAGGAGGGGGTGTAGGAATTACCTCAAGAAAAGTTTCAGAGAACAAGGATTCTCTCCATTCCTTGACCAGCTTTTCCATTGTCAGAGGAACATCATTGGCTGTGGAGGGTTCCCCTTCTTCACGAGCACTGTGGCGAAACTTGATGAGAGATTCCTTTCTTTTCTTCTCCATTAGCCATTCATCAAACTCTTTCATCTCATGTTCCTCCAAAGCTTTGACATGCCTTTCAGGAGATAAGGTAGTCATAGGTGCTTTACCTTGATGTTTCTCTTTCTTCTTCTGTAGGACAGAAATGAGAAAGGCAAGGTCGAAGCATTGAGACACATCTTCTGTGCCCACCCAGTGTAAAACAGCAGCTTCTTCTGCTTCAAAACAGTCAAAATATTGTATGATCTTCTGAAGAGGCCCCATTCTCCATCTTCTCCAGGTCAGAACCCTTTCAAACTGCCTTTGAAGAATGGTGTTGTAATCAGTCTCTGGTACTCTGTCAGATATGTGTTGGGGTTCTGATAAATCTGCAGTGAAAACCAAGTCTGGTGCAGAGGAGGGTTGTGCAACAAATTCAGGTTCCCCCTGAGTTTCTGATCTCCGTGCAGGTGTGGTTGTCTTCTTCTTCTTCTTCTTCTTCTTCTTTTTCAAAGGTTTCAGACCAGAGTTGTCAGAGTCCTCACTCGGAACAACTTACTTCCTTCTCCTTTTCAACTTTTGCTTCTTTTCAGGAGAGTTTCTGATAGATTTTGGGGGAGCCAACTCTGATGCGCCCATCTCTGGTGCATCCACTTCTGATAGAGTGCTTCTATCATTCTTCTTCTTCTTCCTTACATCCCTTGCAATCTGGGATTGCTCAGGCTGTTCTGAAGTCACAGAGGGCTTCTTAATGATCTTCTTGGTAGCAGGTTTAGGTTTGATAGCCTGTTGTTCCCTTTTCTTTTCCAGCCTTTCTTCTCTCTTCAGTTCAGTAGAGATGGCTATGTTCAGCTTGGGGGATGCATTCAGGAATAAGGTCTTGGAGTGATCAACTGGGGAAGGGTCCCTGAGTTGAACTCCATGGGCAGTGAGGATGGCAGACAGAAGGAGGCCATGGCCCATCTTTGTTGAGAAAAGGCCAGTTTTCTGATCCTTCTTCTTGATGAATTCAGTTAAAGAACCGAAGATTACCTCACCCCAGTTTATGTTCATCCCATGATGAACAACAAAGATTGCTTTGCGGTTGGCCTTGTTGATCTCATCAGTTGAGCTAGTTTTGCACCACAAGCTCCTGTGCAGAATGACGACCAACTTTTCAAAGTCCTTCTTCAGCGGAAACTTCTTCATGTAAAGTCTGTCCAGATTGGCGGCCTCAGGGCGGCAGTAGGTCTGGGCAAACGCTTCAACTGAGACCTCCACTGACTCTAGGTCAATGAGAGTGGGAGTCTCAGAGTCTTGAGAGTCCAGTTGGACTCCAAAGAATTCGTTCAGAGCATCAGCATTGATTGAGATGCTCTTTCCCTGCACCTTAGAGTGGACTCCGCTCTTGGTGATAGTGGCGTTCAGATAGAATTCAGCTACATCCCTGGTGCTGAACTCTTCATATGGATGAGCAACAATCTTGCTCAGCTGGGATTCATTCATCCCTTGTATGATTTTGGCCATTCTTTTCTGATTTTTTGCGAGTAGAGGTAGTGTAGACAAATCAACCTTCATGTCGGTAACCACATTGGCAACAATGGTCTTAGCTTCTTCCTTGGTGAGATCGTTGATGTTGATGAGGTTCATTTTCTGAGAAATTTCTGAGAGATTCTGGAGATTGAGGAGTTTTTGAAGCTAGAGCGTTTAGAGAGATGAATAGCAGTAGTGGTGATAGAGTATATCTCTAGAGAGAAGTGAGAGCTAGAGAGAGAAGTGCAATAATATGCTTCAATAGAATGAATTTGTAACCCCTATAACTACTCCCAAGGGGAGTATTTATAGAGAAAATTAGGGTTGGGCTCCCAAGCCTTGGGCTCGGGAGGCCCATTTACAACTGGACCGCTACTGGGCCGAATACAAAGCCACTAATGGGCTGTACAAATGAGTAAGTATAAAACCCGATTCTGTGAGGTCTTCGTGGCCGACGAGGGCGTGGCCGACGAGGGTACGGCCGACGAGGGCACAGCCGACGAGGGCACCCGGGTTCCTTGGACTCAGGACCATAATCCGAGTTGGCCCCTTTTCGGCCGACGGGGGCGTCCTGGCCGACGAGGGCGCCACTCTGTGCCTTGTGCTTTCTGTTCTTCCGAGTATGTGGGTCTGGGGGCTCAGACACATATACTCCATCAGGAGTCCCCCACTCTCTAAGCTGAGACGTAGATGAAGTGAAGGAGAGTAGATTCCTATGCTTTGGCGCCCTTGGCCGTTATCTGTTCCTTGTTGTGGACAGGGAGGCCGTTTTTTACTTGATGTCTTTGTTCTTGGACGATGAGTGTCCTTCTTTCAATGGTGGCCGTTGAAAGGCACGTTTTGCTTGGGCGTTGATGGTTGAAGTTTGTGTTTGGGCCGATGAGGCCACTGAAGTTATTCCTTGCTTTGAGGACGATGGCGTCCTTTCCTTTGGGTGGCCGATGAGGGTGTTTGCGCACTTCTTCTGGCCGTTGCTGGTTGGCCTTCGTGTTCTTGGCCGAAGGGCCCGTCAAGATTAATTGTTGGCGGGGGACGGTGAGTGTCCTTGCCTCTAGTGGCTTGTTGGTCGTCGCTAGTGACGTTATGGGCCTTTGGCCGATGAAGTTCCGTTGTGCTGTATGGATGATGTGGCCATGCTTTGTGGTTACCTTGTTTGCATTCTCTTTTGTTTTGTTGAGGCCGGTGTAGTCCCCCAGTCCCCCACTACTTCAGGCCGAAGAGTGTGAGGGGTGAAGGAGTTGCTTGAGTCCCCGGCCAAAGCGGTCTCGCCGTAGTCCCCTTGAATCCAACCCTCATGGCGATTTTCTGGCCAAGGTAACCCTGTGGGAGAACCCTTGTGCGCAGATCGCTTGTAGAGAGTTATCATCAAGGGTTATTACGAGGAGCCGATGGCTTTTGGGCTCTTGGGTCCTTTGATCTTGTGGCCGTTACGTTCCTGGCCGTTGCCGTCTCCTTATTGTTTGGCAGTTGTGATCTTGGCGAGCAAGTGGGACGTAGTGGGTGCTTGCTGGCATTTGTAAAGCCGGTGAGCGTGTGTAGGCCGTAGAGTCCGTCCTGCCAGTGGGCTGTTGATATTGAGTTTGGTCCGTGGTGATGTGGTCGCCCCCCATTGGTGGCCGTTGGCGTGGCCATTGGGGGGGTGCCACGTGTAGTGACCGTTGGGTGGGGGGTTCTATAAATACCCCTCCCCCTCCGACGAGAGAACGTATTTGCATTCTGAATTTGTCGAAGTGCTGGCCGATTTTCTAGAGAGATAAACTCCCAAGCTTGTTCTTCGTTGTTCAAGGTTAGTGTTCATCGCGATCTTCCTCATTTTTCATACTTTGCTTCCTAGGTGGTTGATCTAGTGTTAGGCGTTTGAACACCCTTAGATCTTAAGTTAGTCGCCTTAGGCCCGCAGTAGTAGTTATGAAGAGCTTGAACGAAGACTACTACCCCTACGACGACCAGCCCTCCACGAGGTCGCTTGACTACGAGGTGCTCGAGGAGTTTGAAGAGGAGATAGAGCGTTTAAGTCCCTACAAATCCGGAGAGCCGGTGGACGAGGAAGGCGAGGACGAGGAGTCCGCCTCTTCTTCAAGGGGTGAGGACGCAGGTGCGTCCCGAGTGCTGGACGGGGCGTCCACTTCCGTTGTCATTCCGTGCCCGAGGCCGGTGTCCGCCGTTAAGGGAGCCGCTAAGCCGAAGAGAGTGAGGAGGCCGAAGAGTGGGCCGGGCATCTCCTACCTGGATCTCACCAACATCTACCTGATCAAGCCGGAGAGCAGTGCGGCCGACTATCTTGTTGCCCAAATGTACGTGGGGCCGTTCGGGCGGGTTAGGGCACCCAGGCCGACGGACCATGTTCTTCTTCCACCACCGGGATACTTTGGAGTATACCCGATGAGTTTTGCTAAGGGGTTGAGGTTCCCCCTTCACCCTTTCATTACTGAGTACCTATACATGGTAGGGCTTCCTCCGGCCCTGCTGACGCCGAACAGCTACTCCTTGATGGTGGGGTTTTTGCTCCGGTGTGAGGAGTTGGGCTACAGGCCGACAACGACACTATTCATGAATCTGTACCAGATCGGCCGAGGAAGCCACAAGAACAGTGCAGCCTATGCTACTCTTCAACAGCTGCCGAAGAAGAGGAGCTTCACGGATTTGCCTACGTCCATTCATGGGTGGAAGAGCAAGTTCGTGTTTGTGTCCATTGGTGAGAGTGGCACCGAGTTTCCCTCCCTCGGCCACACCGGGAGGTTTAACCTGCACGACCCGCCGAAGAGCTCTATTTTGGACGCTCAGGTGGAGGCTTTCTTGGAAGGGGGGCCGAGGAGCGTGAAGGATTACATTACTGAATACAAGATGACCGCCCTCGGCTTCTTCAGATACCACCTGTATGGAGATAAGGAGGATGACCTCCAACTCTGGCCGAGGATGACCACCACATTTGAAGAGGCCGACGGCCCGGATTTGGGCATCCCTGCTGAGGCCGATGGAAATTATTTTTTCGGTTTTCTGTTTTTATGTTTTTGTCCTTTGCCTTACTAATCCGTTGTGTTTTTCCTTTGTAGATTTTGCCATGGACCGACGTTCCATAATGGCTATTGCCAAGGCCAAAGCGGCCGAGGAGCTGGCTGCTAAGGCGGCCGAGGCGGCCAGACGTGCCGCGGCCGGTGGGAGCGGGGCTACTGCTGATGCGGCCCCGAAGCCTGCTCCATCGAAGAAGAAAAGGCCGGCCACTGACGGCCAGAAAAAGTTAACTGAGGCCGGCCTGAGCGCCTCGAAGAAGACGAAGAGGGCTCCTTCCCCTTCTCCGGCTACTGAGGCCGGTACTCTGGCTGTCCCCAGCGTGGACGATAGTGGTCCTGTCGTGGACCTTACTGCTGCTGGTGATGCTGCTCCATCACTGCCTCTCGTCCAGGAGCCACGGACGAAGAGGGCCGGCAAAGAGATTGCAGGTGCCACCTACCAGAAGATGGTAGAATACCCCGTCGGCGGGGGTGTCTTCGATGACGTCGTCCTTGGCCACGACGTCCTGGCGCAGGCCATGCCGGCCAAGGATCGGGCTTACCTGAGGAAGCTCGGGGACGTGAATATCTACGAGGGCGGCATGGACCTCCTCGTCCAAGTAAGTTACCTTCCTTATGCGTTGTCTTTCTCGTCGTCTGTGTAAAACCATTTGCCTGACTTTTGTTTCCCTTGTTTCTGCAGAGTGCCTTCATGCTAATGGAGAGCCACAAGAGGCAATACCGAGAGATAGCTCGCTTGAAGGAGCTGGAGCAGAAGGCCGCCTCGGCCGACGAGGCGGTAGCTTGCCTGGACCGGCTCCGGGAGGATGCCAGGGCGTTGCAGGCCAGGGCCGATGAAGCCGCCGCAGCCAGGGATGATGCCCTGGCCAAGCTCGAGGAGAGCAAAAGGGAGCTCGAGGAGTCCCAAAGGGCGCTGGAGGCCGAGAGGCGCAAGAGCGAGGAGGCCGTCAAGGCGAAAGCTGAGGCCGAGGCCGCCGTCGTGAGGGCTGCTGATGAGGTCGTTGAGAAGTTCCTGGCCGAGGGGTGGAAGGCCGATGAGAGGCTTCCCTGGTGCTACGAAGTGGTTGCCGCCAGGCTTGAAGATTGGGGGATGAACTTCCCCGCCGGCCAGGAGTACTTCAGCAGGGAGATGGCCGTCTATTACAACATGGGCCAGGAGCGGATGCAAAGGCTCATGTGTCGTCGGCTATCCCGCGCGTTGAAAGCAATGAACTACACGTCCGGGTGGGCCAGACGGAACCTGAAGCTGCCAAAGCTGATGAAGGATCCAGAGGAGCAGGCCAAGCTTCCTTTGTCGGAGCGGGAGTCCCCAATTGAAAGTTCCGGCCTCGGCGAGCCGAACTACACTGATTTTGACTTCCTGGACGATGCCACTAGCGCTGCGGCCGCCGCCGGCCAGGAGACGGAGGCCGAGGAGGGAGCCGACGAGGCCGAAGAGCCCGCCGCAGATGGAGGTGCCCCAGAGGCTTGATTGGCTTCTCCTTTGTAGTTAGTTTTTATTTTTGCCAAATGATGTAACGGCCGAAGCGCCCCCCAATTGTAATGAACTTGCTGAATGAAAAAGTTTTTGTCGTCCTGCTCGGCTTTGAATTCCTTGTATGCTTGTTTGCCTTTTGTCATTTCAATTCTAAAATTTGTCTAAGTGTCAAGGTCATAACTTGGGTCACCCGCGAGTGTCCGCTACGTCCGTGAGGTAGTCTACCCTGTCTGGTGGCCTGGTCGGCTTGTTTGTCGTTGCTTTACTATCATAACACTTAGGAATTTTTTCAAAAATTTCCTAAGTGTTTTGGGCTCACTAAGCTGCTTTCTTTCCGGTCTGGTGGCTTGGTCGGCCTGACCGTCATTGCTGTACTATCATAACACCTAGGATTTTTTTTCAAAAATTTCCTAAGTGTTTTGGATTCTTGTAGTTGCTTCCCTTTCGGCCTGGTGGCCTTGTCGGCCTGACCGGTGTTGATGCAGTATCATAACACTTAGTTTTTTGGATCCACGAAGTTGCTTTCTTTCCAGCCTAGTGGCTTCTTCGGCCTGACCGGTGTTTCGTTGCTATCATAACACTTAGGATTTTTTTTCAAAAATTTTCTAAGAGTTTTGGGATCCACTTGGGTGCTTTCCTTTCGGCCTTGACCGTGGTGTCCGCTCCGTCCTGGCGCTGAGTCTCTCCCCATTATTGGAAGATGGTTTGGGTGATTTGCCAAATGTTGAACCAGTGTCGTTGTCGGCCTGCATTCCTGTGTTGTGGCCGATAAGGGCACCTTCACCTTAGTCTTTTGGACTTTGAATTTGTCCTAAGTACATATGCAAGGCGTAGGTAGCTAACGGCCTTGGAATATATATGTACCCGCTTCGTCTAGAGTTCTTCCACTTGAGTACTTGGAGAATTTTCCAAGTATAAATGTTAGGCATTTACTTCTTTGCGGTACCGCTGTCGGCCAAGGTCTGGCTTGTGGCCGATGAGGGTGCTGGATAAGGAATGGCTTTCCAAGGAGATGGTCCTACCTTCGTCGGCCAGCCATGGTTCCTTGTTGAGGAACCCTCTTTTTTTTCTTCTCAGGATTTTTTCTAAGTGTCTGGTAAACACTTGAACCAATTCCCAGAGAACTTTCGCTTGACCAACAGCCTTGGTTCCAGTGCCTGTATCGGCTATCCTGGCTGCTGTGGCAAGTAAGGATTGTTTCCTGATTGCTTGAGTCTTCCGCGGGTGTATGCAGTGCCCGCTTCGTCCTGGTCATCCTCAGGATTGTGATTCTTTGTTTCATACCAAGCGTTGGTGCTTCAAAGGACTGTGGCCGATGAAGGTCACCTCTCGCGTGTCACCCAACCGATGCGGTTAGGGTTTTATAGGCGTGTGTGTCGGCCTTGATCATTCCCTTGTAGTGTGTGGACGTGTCGTCCATGTTACCTGTCAGTGGTACTACACTTGTGTTCAACTGATATGTACTTGGCCTAGTTGGGCCTGAGTTGTGGGGATTTTATTTTTTCATTGCTCGAGGCCGGCTAGTGTGCGCGGCCGTCGGCTTCCCTCTTTTTCCCTTATATTATTTTTTTTTTGTTTCGGGGGTATCCTTCTTTCAGGCTTCGGCCGAAGGGTGTGCTCGTCCTTCGGCCGCTTCGGACTTCGTTTATAACGTCCGTGATCTCAGGGCGGGTCTCGTCGCCTATTTATGACGCGGGCTAGACTTTTGGTCGGTTTCCAACGGTTGTCGTTGCCCATCCCTGAGTTTTGGGATTTTGTCACCTCGGCCATGATTTCAGGCTTGTCGTCCTGCGATCTGGCACGTGGACGACGCGGTGAGCTTCCCGTTTCAAGACGTGGGCCGTTTGCGGGCCCCTCGTCCTGGGGACATCGTCGGCCATACCTGAGCGTTTCACTTCTAGGCTCACAGGGCCAGGACGATGTGCTCTCTCAGCTAGGCCTGAGCCCTTCGCTGATACAAAATACAATGGAGCGCCTGAGCTTGTTGCTCGTAGGCTTCAAATGCAAGGGGGCCTCGTCGGCCATGCCTGAGCCTTTCGCTCTAAGGTGGCCGACGGGGGCACCTGCTAATGTTTTACTTTAAATTCCAGAGAAAAAATCAGAACATGATTTTATTCATAAGTGGCTCGAGGCCGAGGGTGGCGTTCAATCAGTAACCCGTCAAGGGGTGAGGGCTTCGCCGTCTGCACCTCCTTCGGATCACTGATAAAACTTCACCAGATGATGTACATTCCACGTTCGTGGTACATTGGACCCACTCGGGCGTTTAAGCTTGTAGGTGCCGGGTTTGACCACGGCACTGACGATGTAGGGCCCTTCGTACTTCAATGCTAGCTTGCCACCCACTGTCGGCTGGCTTGCTTCCCTTCGGCGGAGGACGTAGTCCCCCACCTGAAATTCCCGGGAACGTACCTTGGCGTCATAGTATGATTTTACTTGACGCCGGTAGTTCTCTGCTCGGACGTAAGCTTGTTCACGCCTCTCATCAACCAGGTGTAGGTCAATCTTCATGTTCTCTTCGTTGGTGTCAGGCTCATATTGTTCCACTCGTCGGCTGGGGATGGCAACTTCCGTGGGCGCCTTTGCTTCAAAGCCGTAGCACAGGGCAAAAGGCGTTTCACCTGTCGCCCTCCTCGGCGTGGTTCTGTAGCACCACAGGATGTTGGGGAGCTCGTCGACCCAACTACCTCCTGCGGCCTGGAGTTTCTTCTTCAGCCCCTCCATGATTGTTCTGTTGGCGTTCTCGACCTGCCCATTGCCCTGAGGGTAGGCAACGGAGGAGAAACGATGCTTTACCCCAAACTCCCGGAGGAGTTCTTGAAAAGGGGCTGCCTCGAATTGGGTGCCGTTGTCTGATATAATCTCCTGGGGGACGCCAAAGCGTGTGATGATGTTCTTGTAAACGAATTTTTGGCATCTGGCCCCCGTGATGCTGGCCAAGGGTTCCGCCTCGACCCACTTGGTGAAGTAGTCGACGGCGACGATGATGTAGCGGTTATTCCCGGCAGCTCTGGGCAGGGGGCCGACCAGGTCAATCCCCCATCTGGAGAATGGAATTGCGGTGCTGACAGGGGCATAGTTGACAGCTGGCCGACCAGGGGCCTTCTGGAGTACCTGGCATGTGGTGCACTTCCTGGCCAGGTCAGCGCAGTCGTGTGCCATCGTCGGCCAGAAGAAGCCCTGGACGACGAGACGCCGGGACATGCTGAAAGGGCCCTGGTGTGAGGATCAGACGCCACAATGAACTTCTTCCATGGCTGTGTCGGCCTCGTCCTGGTGCATGCATCGGAGGAGAGTGCCATTATAGGACCGTTTGTAGAGTTTGCCATCTTCGATGGTGTAGCTTGGGGCCCTGAGTTTGGCAAGTTTGGCCCTCTCCTCGTCCGGGGGCAGCTCCCCCGTTGTGATGAAGGTGGCGATGTCGGAGATCCAGTCCTCTGGTCGCTGTTGGACGCATAAGATGGGGCTGGCATGGATACTGGACATGCTCAACTCTTCGATTTTGGCCAACTGGGAGATGTGCTCCGGGGTGTCCGAGCTGAGCTTGGAGAGGATGTCGGCTTCGGCGTTCTCGGCCCTTGGGATCTGAGTGATCTCGTGGGTTTCAAACGCTTTCAGCAATTCCTCCGCCGCTTGTTTGTACTGCTTCATCCGGCCTTCCTTTGCTTCGTACGATCCCTCCACCTGGCCCACTACCAGTTTGGAGTCGCACTTGATTTTGAGGTGCTTGGCCTTGAGGCCGGCGGCGAGTCTGAGACCGCTGAGGAGGGCCTCATACTCGGCTTCGTTATTGGATACCCTGAAGTTGAAGCGGATGGCATAGTAAGCTCTGAACCCTTCAGGGGATATGAGGACGACGCCGCCGCCGCATGATTTCGCGGCCGACGAGCCGTCAGTGAACAGGGTCCACGTATCGTCCGGCTCCGGCCCGGGGTTGGCGACGGCCGTCTCCCTTGCTGTGCATTCAATGACGAAGTCGGCCATGGCTTGCCCTTTGATGGACTTCCTTGGCTTGATCTCAATCTGAAACTGGCTGAGGAAGATCGCCCATTTCACCATCCTCGAGGAGCTTGTGGGGCTCCTCATGAGTGCGCCAAGAGGCTGCTGGGTCAGCACATGGACGGTGTGGGCTTGAAAATAGTGCCCCAGCTTCTTCACTGTGTGGACGATGGCCAGCACCATCTTCTCAATGGGGGAGTACCTGAGCTCGGCCTCCCTAAGTGTCTTGCTGATGTAGAAGATGGCCTTCTGCACCCCTTCGTCCTCACGGATGAGCACGGAGCTGATGGCCGACGTGCTCACCCCTAAGTACAAGAAGAGGGTTTCGCCGGCTCTGGGCTTGGAGAGCACGGGTGGGGACGACAAGTACCTTTTCAATTCGTCGAATGCTTCCTGGCACTCCGTCATCCACTTCAAGCTGTTGGCTTTTCGCATGATCTGAAAGAAGGGGAGTGCCCTCTCGGCGGACCTGGAGAGGAACCGGTTTAAGGCCGCCAGGCGCCCCGTCAGTCGCTGTACCTCCTTGACGTTGTGGGGCGGCTCCATGTTGATGATGGCCTGTGTCTTCTCCGGGTTTATCTCGATGCCTCTCCGGCTGACCATGTAGCCGAGGAACTTGCCGCCCTGGACGCCGAAGGCGCACTTCTTGGGGTTAAGGCGGAGCCTGAACTCCTTCATTATTACAAAGATTTCCCGGAGGTCGTCGGCGTGGGAGGTGGCCTGCCTGCTCTTGACGATCATGTCGTCGACGTACGCCTCCATCGTCCGGCCAAGGACCGCTCTGAAGATCTTGGCCACCATCCTAGTATAGGTGGCGTTGGAGTTTTTGAGTCCGAAGGCCATGACGAGGTAGCAAAAGATTCCCTCTGGGGTCATGAATGCCGTCTTCTCAGCGTCATCTTCATGCATGGAGATTTGGTGGTACCCTCTGAAAGCGTCGAGGAACGACATCAACTCGCACCCCGCCGTCTCGTCCACCAGCTGATCAATGTTGGGGAGAGGGAACGGGTCCATGGGGCACGCCTTGTTCAGGTCAGTGTAGTCAACACACATTCTGAACGTCGGCGGTTTTTGTGCGAGGACGACGTTGGCCAACCATGTCGGGTACTTCACCTCTTTGATGTGTTTGATTGAGAGGAGCATGGCGACCTCCCCTTTGACAAAGTCCCGCCTGTCGGCGGACAAGTAGCGCCGCTTCTGTTTGACAGGCGCGGAGGCCGGATCGACGGTCAGCCGGTGAGTGATCACCTGGCGGCTGATGCCTGGCATATCGTACGGGCCCCACGCGAAGACAACGGCGTATGACCGTAGGACGAGGAGGATGGCGTCTCGTTGGTCCTGGGGGAGTTGCTTTCCGACCCTGAGAACCCGCTCCGGCCGGGAGGTATCCAGAGGGATTTCCTCGACCTCCTCGGCCGGCTCCGCATGTGGCCTCTCCTTGTCCATGGCGACGGCGGCCGTAATGGTGTCTATCCTCTGTCCTTCCCTTTCGGCCGGCCTCGTTAGCTTGAGGTAGCAAGCTCTGGCTATCCTCTGATTTCCTCTGGCGTAGCCGATGCCGTCATTGGTGGGGAACTTCAAACATAGGTGCTTCATGGAGATGATGGCCTCCAAGTCCTCCAGTGCTGGCCGCCCCAAAATCAGGTTGTGGGCGCATTGGAGGTTGACCACCATGAACTCCATGT
This sequence comes from Cuscuta europaea, assembly GCA_945859875.1. Taxonomy (NCBI): domain Eukaryota; kingdom Viridiplantae; phylum Streptophyta; class Magnoliopsida; order Solanales; family Convolvulaceae; genus Cuscuta; species Cuscuta europaea. Next base: position 2,527,709 of record CAMAPE010000014.1, read on the forward strand.
CAATTCTGGCGTGGTGGGGGCCGTCACCGACCTCCACGGGGAGGACTATCGTGCCCTCGGCGTCGATAGAGTCCCCGGTGAAGCCGGATAACAGTGTCTTGATCGGCTTCAGCAGGGTTCTGTCCAACTTCAGCTGTTTGAAAGTGTCCAGGTACATTACATTGACGGAGCTCCCCGTATCGATGTAAGTACGGTGGATGATGGAGTCACCGATCTCACACCGGATGACGAGGGCGTCCCTGTGTGATTCCGTACCCGGAGGCAGATCCCTGTCAGTGAAGGTGATCGCCTCCGTTCGCTGCTTCTTCGGCTGAGGGGGGACGTGGGACACCTCTCCAATATAAAGGGATTGGGCCCATTTCTTTCTCTGAGTGGCGGAGTCCCCCCCAGTGTTTCCACCTACGATGAGGTGGACGTGATTCTTCTTCGGCGGAGGCTCCTCGAAGTCCTCGTCGTCGCTGAGCCTACCAATCTCCCGCTTCTTCGCGGAGGGTTCGCCCCCATGTTTGCCGGTGTTTACCCAAGTGTTTTTGCGTGGGCCACCTTTGACAAATTGGGAGAGTTCCCCCTGGCGAATAAGGCGCTCGATGGCCTTCTTCAGTGTGATGCATTCGTCGGTGTTGTGCGACGAGTTCTTGTGGAACCGGCAGTATGTGCTGCCCTGCTGGATGGCAAGGATCTCCTCGGCCGGCCGAGGAGCCTGCTCGATGAGGCCGTGCTTCTCGGCATAATTGAGGATGGTGCCGACCGGGTGGGTGAGAGTTACCCCCGGTCGTTCCAGCCTCGGCCGCCAGTGGCGGTCTTTCTTACTCTGTCCACCAGAGCCGTGACGGCCCTGGGCACCCTGGCCGGCCGGGGTCGGACCCGGGGCCGGCGAAGGATTTGTCTTCTTGGGGGGATGGCCCCCCTCTCTCTTGTGATTGTGGAGCTCGTCGGCGTCGGCGTACAAGCCTCCGCGCTGGAGCGCCTTGGCGTACGACCTCGGGGGGTCGGTGATGAGGCTCCTAGCGTACGGGGAGCTGCGGAGGGCTCCCTGGTACAAGGCAAGGAGGGTGCGCTCATCGGCCCCCTCGACCTCCTCGGTCTCCCTCGTCCACCGATCGATGAATGACCGGAGGGACTCCTCGTGCTGCTGCTTGATGGAGAGGAGGTGGGTGAAATACTTCCTTGCGCGCTTCCTCCCGGCAAAGTGAGTGAGGAAGCGCTGGGCGAGATCCTGCCATGAGTCGATGCTTCCTTCTGGGAGCCCGTTGAACCACTCGTACGCTGGCCCCTCGAGAGTAGAGAGGAACCAACGGCAGAGGTATTCGTCGGACGCGTTCACCATCAGCATGTTGTTCTGGTAACGGCTGAAGTGCTCCTGGGGGTCTGACCGGCCATCGTAAGACTTGATGGCGTTCCCCCTGTACTTCTCAGGGATGGGGGCCGAGAGGACCCTGTTGGTGAAAGGGGTCCTAGTCCTGACCTGGATGATGGGGTCACCCCGCCCTTCGGCCAGCTCCCTCTCCAGGGCGCTAACTTTGTTCATGAGCGCGTTGAGGCCGGGGTCGTTGGAGGCGCCGGCCGTAGGGATGTTGGCCGACTGCTTGGCCTCCATCTGAGCCATCCTCCTTTCCAGCTGGGCGATGACCTCGTCCCGGGGGTCCCTGTCGGCCACAGCGGCGCCCGGCTGGTTCCTCAGGCGCTCGTTGTGAGCCGCGTTGATCTGGTGACGCACATCATCCTCGTGCAACTTCCCCAAGCTTTCCCTTGGCGAGCCAGGACGAGGATCACCAATCCGTCCCGCCATCCTCTCCGAAACCGGACGACGGCGCGTGTCACCTAGCCTATTGAAGGCAGAGGCTTTTCCACGCGCTGGGGTCTGCCCGGGCCGAAGAGGGGAAGCAGGGTGGGAGTGGGACGACGCCGTGTCCTGGGGCACCACCCCCTCATCGTTGCCTATGTGGACGGCCAACGGTTGGTGCTGAGGAGGTTGAGTGACGTTCCCCCCGGTCCTTGGCAAGAGTGCGCTGAGGACGGTGGGGTTCTGAGCTAGGCTGGCGATGATGGCCGACAGCGCGGACTGGACCTGTGGATCTACGGACGGAGAGGCCGCGGCCATAGGCTGGGCCGGGGCGTGGTCCGCTTTCTCAGCTCGCTTCTTGTCCAAGCCGAGGCGGGCATCAGGGGCGCCACCGTTGAGTTGGTTGCGGAGGTCCGTTGTGAGGTTGAAGGCCTCCTGGAAGAGATCCCCTCCGCCGGCCTGGTCGGCCGTGGCGTCCTCATCGTGCTCCCTGGGCTCTTGGTCCTCAGGGATGACTTTGCTGACGAGGTTGCGGTTTGACTTAGTTCTCCCCATGATCAGTGGTTAGCTGTGCTTGGTAGCGACGAAGGGTGCTAACTTGATTGTTCTAGCTCCCAACGAGAGCACCAAATGATAGAGTATATCTCTAGAGAGAAGTGAGAGCTAGAGAGAGAAGTGCAATAATATGCTTCAATAGAATGAATTTGTAACCCCTATAACTACTCCCAAGGGGAGTATTTATAGAGAAAATTAGGGTTGGGCTCCCAAGCCTTGGGCTCGGGAGGCCCATTTACAACTGGACCGCTACTGGGCCGAATACAAAGCCACTAATGGGCTATACAAATGAGTAAGTATAAAACCCGATTCTGTGAGGTCTTCGTGGCCGACGAGGGCGTGGCCGACGAGGGTACGGCCGACGAGGGCACGGCCGACGAGGGCACCCGGGTTCCTTGGACTCGGGACCATAATCCGAGTTGGCCCCTTTTCGGCCGACGTGGGCGTCCTGGCCGACGAGGGCGCCACTCTGTGCCTTGTGCTTTCTGTTCTTCTGAGTATGTGGGTCCGGGGGCTCAGACCCATATACTCCATCAAGTGGTTTAGGTTGAAGAAGATGGATATAAATGGTTTTGGATTAGTGGACGTTTGAGATAATTTACGGTTTCGAGGTATCATTTAAAGAAATGCGGGAGGAAAACGTTTCCGTTAACGACATAATAATCAGGGATATTCTGGTAAAAGATCCGTTCAAGTTAAAAGGTCTTGCCCGTTCCTCGAAAAATAATCAAGTCCACATGGATCTCTGATAGATTACAGATAAGGATCCCTGTATATGAGAAGGAGGTTCTCTGATGAGGGGTACTCTGGTGATCAGATAAGGGGTATTCTGGTGTAGGGTTTTATGATCCAGAAGACAGTTCTGGTCCACAGCAATTCTGGGTCATGCATCTCTGGGAAGATCATCCATCATTCCCAGTTCTTCCCTTAGTTTGTTGAACCTTGCCTCTGGTAAAGGCTTGGTTAAGATATCCGCTAGCTGATCTTCTGTAGGTACATGCTCCATACAAATATGCTTCTTCTCCACATGATCTCTGATGAAATGATGTCTGATCTCAATGTGCTTTGTCCTAGAATGAAGTACTGGATTCTGAGTGATTGCAATGGCACTGGTGTTGTCACAGAGCAGCTTGATCTCCTTTGCTTGAATCCCATAGTCCTTCAGCTGTTGCTTCATCCAGAGTAACTGAGCACAGCAACTCCCAGCTGCAATGTATTCAGCTTCTGCTGTACTTGTTGAGATTGAATTCTGCTTCTTGCTAAACCAGGAAACAAGCCTTCCTCCTAGCGTTTGGCAATGACCAGAGGTGCTTTTCCTGTCTAATCTGCAACCTGCAAAATCTGAGTCAGAGTAACCAATTAGTTCAAAGTTACCTCCCTTTGGATACCATAGGCCTGCATTTGGATTTCCTTTGATATATCTGATGATTCTCTTTGCAGCACTAAGATGGCTCTCCTTGGGCTTTGATTGGTATCTGGCACAGATTCCAACAGAGAATGATATATCTGGTCTGCTTGCAGTTAGATAGAGGAGAGATCCTATGATTCCTCTGTAGGTTGTTGCATCGACATCCTTTCCTTCATCATCTGGACCAATTCCTTGTGAGGTGTTCATGGGAATCTTCACTGAGGATTTGCCTTCCACTCCAAACTTCTTGATAAGGTCTCTAGTGTACTTCCCTTGATTGATAAAGATTCCTTCTGGAACTTGTTTGACTTGTAGTCCTAGGAAGTAGCTGAGTTCTCCCATCATACTCATTTCAAATTGACTCTGCATCACTTGAGAGAATTTCTTGCATAGTTCTGAATTAGTACTACCAAATATGATATCATCAACATATATTTGTACTAACAGAATATGATTAGCAACAGAGATTTGAAATAGAGTTTTGTCAACCTTTCCCTTAGTAAACCCATGGTTCACTAGGAATAGGGACAGTGTGTCATACCATGCTCTGGGAGCTTGCTTAAGACCATAGAGGGCCTTTTTAAGCTTGTAGACACAGGAGGAGTGAGTAGGAATGACAAAACCTGGTGATTGTTCCACATAAACTTCTTCTTCAAGATCTCCATTCAGAAATGCACTTTTGACATCCATCTAGTAGACCTTGATGTTGTTGTTGGCAGCATAGGCTAGGAAGATTCTGATGGCTTCAAGTCTGGCTACTGGTGCAAATGTCTCATCAAAATCTATTCCTTCTTCTTGGCAGTATCCCTTGGCTACCAGCCTAGCCTTATTCCTTACAATATTGCCTTCTTCATCTGCTTTGTTCTTGAATACCCACTTGGTTCCAATGACATTCTGATGTTGAGGTCTAGGAACAAGTTCCCATACTTTGTTCCTTTCAAACTGAGTGAGTTCTTCTTGCATTGCATTGATCCAATCTGAGTCTGCAAGAGCTTCTTCTACTGTCATAGGTTCCATCTGAGATATATAGCAGGCAAGCATTGCTTCTCTTCTTGTTGTAGCAGACCTGGTTTGTACTCCACTTCTTATCTGTCCTATCACCTGGTTTGGGGGATGATTCCTTAACCAAGTTAGGTCAGGTTCTGATAAGTGTTGTCTTGGTCTCTCTTGCTCTTCTTCTGGTTCTTCATCACTATCCTTGTCTTGTAGAATGGGATTCTGAAGATGGATTGGTATGGCAGAGTTGTTGACCACTTCTGATGTTGTTACTTTTGGTGTTTCTTCTAGATTCAATTTCTCCAAGTTCTCTGTTATGTTCTCAACAACGTTGAGATCATCAAACTTGACATGAATCGATTCTTCAACAAGTAGGGTCCTTTTGTTGAGTATTCTGTAGGCTTTGCTTGTGCTGGAGTAGCCTAAGAATATTCCTTCATCGGCCTTTTCTTGGAACACTTTGAGATGTTCTTTTCCATTATTGAGTATATAGCATTTGCCTCCAAATGCATGAAAGTAGCTGATGTTAGGTTTCCTTCCCTTCCAGAGCTCATAGGGGGTCTTCTGATGAGTTTTGTGAATCATGCTCCGGTTCTGGGTGTAGCATGCAGTGTTGATAGCTTCAGCCCAGTATCTGTAAGGCAGGCCTGATTCAGCAATCATGGTCCTTGCAGCTTCCTTGAGTGTTCTATTTCTTCTTTCTGCAACTCCATTCTGTTGAGGAGTTCTGGTTGCAGAGAGTTGATGCATTGTTCCATTTTGATCACAGAACTCTTGTATGACTTTGTTGACGAACTTTGTTCCTCTATCTGATCTGATAGATTTGACTTTCTGGTTCTGCTCATTCTGAAGTAGTTTCAACAGAGATGGTAGTTTCTGCAGAGTTTCATTTTTCTTCTTCAGAAAGATTGTCCAAGTGTATCTTGAATAGTCATCCACCATGACTAAGGTATATCTTTTTCCACCAACACTTGGAGTTTCTACTCGTCCAAATAAATCCATATGGATCATATTTAAAGGACTAGTAGAGACGTCTCCAGCAATGGGTTTGAAGGAGTTCTACACTTGCTTTCCTTTCTGGCATGCACTGCACAGACTCTCCTTCTTGTACACAATGTTGGGTATTCCATCAACAATGTGATCCCTTCCTAGTTTGTTGATTGTTTTGAAATTCAGGTGACTCAGCTTCTTGTGCCATTCCCAGCTGAGTTTTGAATCTCCTTTAGCTAAAAGACAGATTCCACCCTTTGCAGTAGACCAATCAACAACATAGATGTTTCTTTTTCTGGTAGCAGTCAGAACCACTTCCATAGTTGTTTCATGCTTGACAGAACAGTCTTCTTTGGAGAATTCAACTGTGTAGCCTTTATCACAGAATTGGCTAGCACTAAGCAGGTTGAATTTCAGGCCTTTGACATAACAGACATCTTCAATGATTATCTGGTTTCTGATCAGCTTCCCTTTTCCTTTAGTTTGGCCATCTTTGTCATAACCACCAAAGGTAACTCGGGGCCCTTTGATTTTCTGGAACTCTGTAAGGCAACTCTTGTTACCTGTCATGTGCCTGGAGCATCCACTATCAATGTACCAATCTTGTTCAGAGATAGCTCCAGCACATAGTTCCTACAACAATTAAAAAGAAGATTTAGGTACCCAAGCAATGTTGGGTCCTAGGGGGTCATGCAGTCTTGGCAGCCGGTACCACTTTGGTCCCATCAAGTGAAACCTTGGTGGGTGGTACCCATTGTCCACCTGGTAGTCATAGTAAACGGAAGTGTGATTCACTTTGGGCAGATGCTTGTGAGGATCATGCTTCCGGTTTACATACTTCTGCATAGCCTCTTTGGTTGGGTAGAAGTCCCATATACTATCAAGAGCAGAGGAGTGGTTAGCTTTGGGTTTCTTAGGTTGACCAGCCAACCTTTTCTGCCTGAAGTTAACCTTCTCTTGATATTTGCCTCTCTGGTGATCATTTCTGGCACGGTTATCATGAGGTTGTCTGTCAATAAATGGTCTTTTATTTTTGTTATTCTGAAAATCCTTTCTGTTGTTAGGTTTTCTGCCAGGTTCATTATTTTTCAAAAAGGATTTCTGTTGAACCTTTATCTTCCCTTTTTCTGGTCTGACTTCCTCATGAACAACCTTGGTTCCAGATACACCAGCTTGGCAGATGGGGCTAGAGATCAGTGGCACTATGACCTTGTCTACCTTAGCAACACTGGTGCTAGGCATTACAGAAGGCTCACCTGATTCTGTTGAGCCATAACCAAGGCCAAAACCAGCGCCAATTTGTTGATCAAGTACAAACCTTTCCATTGAGGCTTGGGCCTTCTGGTAGGTTTTATACTTAATCTCAAGAGGCTCTATCTCCCTTATTCTCTTTAGAAGAGAAACATTTTCAGCTTCTAGCTGATCTCTCTCCTTAATCAGAAGATTGATTTTGATCTCAACCTCCTTTCTTAAGTCAAGGATTTCAACCTTAAGCTTACTGTTTTCTTCTTTAACAGAGGAATAAGTGGCTTGGATGGCTTGAAACTCTTTCCAAAATTCTGACATTGAATCAGAATCAAAGGCTTTGCCTACCGAAGAAAAACTAGAGTTAGAAGTAGAGGATACCTCATCATCAGATTGACCCATAAGGCATAGGTCTTCAGTCTCTGTATCCACGCAACAGAATGCCTCATCGGATTCTGATTCTGAGCTGGACTCTGTCTCAGAGAGGGGGTCCTTCTCTGGCTGTTCAGTGATGAGTGCCTTCCTTCTTCTGTGCTCATACTTCTTCTCTCCTTCCTGGCCTTGCCTTTTGGAGACTATAGGATGTAGACAGTTGACTTTGAAGTGACCTAGTTGTCTGCAGTTGTAGCAGAGAAGCTCTCCACTACTTTCTGATGCTTTGGGTTTCTGGTGCGGCTTTCTGCTTGAGGATGGACTTCTGCTGTCCTTTGGCTTCAAGAATTTCCTGAACTTTCTGGCAAAGGCAGCCATATATTCGTCAGTTAAAAGGATAGAAGGGTCAAAGTTATTTACCTGAGATGTGCTGGCTGTGAGGGCAGCAGTTGTTCTGTCCTCAACTTCTTCTTTTTCTTCTTCATTCATCTCGAACTCATAAGATTTGAGATTAGAGATGAGCTTCTCTGTGTTGTAGGTTCTGAGATCTTTGCTATCTCTCATGGCAGTGACCTTCATCTTCCAGGGTGAAGGTAAGCCTCTGAGAACCTTCAGATTGATCTCCTTGGGAGTGAGCTCCTTCCCAAGTTCTGATATCTCAGTAGTGAGTGTGAGTAGTCGTGCATACATCTCAGCTATGCACTCTTTGGGTAGAAGTTTGAAGTCTTCAAACTTCTTCATGGCAATGGTCAGTTTGTTGTCTTTTTCCTGCTCATCACCAGCTCCTATCACGGTGAGTGTATCCCAGATTTCCTTGGCAGAGGTGCACTTCTTGATTCTTGTGAAGTATTTGTCGTCTATGGATTTGTAGAGGATGTCCTTGGCAATGTTATCAAGGTTGTATTTCCTCCTTTCTTCATTGGACCACTCATGCCGCAGTTTGGTGATCATCTGAGGTAGACCACCACCAGCAATGTATTCAGGATTGATCTTGGTAAACTCTGTGAAAGGACCAGCATCAAGGACTTCCCACATTTCATCATGGAGTGCGCAGAGGTGAGCTTTCATGCGAATCCTCCAGTCATCAAACTTAGTTACTGAGAACATGAGATTCTTTGAAAGAGTGTTATCCATAATATGAGATTAAAGAGGCTAAAACAAGTGGATCTCTTGTTTAGTAAGTAACCTAAAAGATTACAAGAACAAGGAGGCTCTGATACCACTTGTTGGTCCCGTTTGTAATGGGAACAGTCTAGAGGGGGGGTGAATAGACTGTTCAGGAATTTAAACTTTTCTCTAAGTCACAACTGACTTATCAGAGATGGTCGAAATCTGGTGACAGAGAAGGTCAAGTTCTGATGGCAGAACTGGACCTGGCAGCGGATTAGATTTTGTCCGGGTAGCTTCAGACAATACAAAGGCAAATGCCTTTCTGATAACTCTTGAGGAAGATCTGCGGAACACAAAGTCCAACCTTTTGAGTTATGCAATCAAGTTCTTAAGTGCAAAAATGAAATAAGTAAAGTAAGTGACACTGGGGATTTTTATAGTGGTTCAAGGAACAACTTGTTCCTCTAGTCCACTGTTCCACTAAGCTTGCAAAAACAACAGTTTACAACGCCTTAGTCCCTATAACTTAAGAAGCTCTCCACGTCTTCTTCAAGCCTAGTTGCCACCCGGGATGCAGTCCTGTTTCCTGATGGCTGGTCTCGTTTCACTGAGTCTCTTGGAAGTATCACCACTTCACTTACTCCAGTTAGTTTGAGACGCCCCTTCTTTTTCAAGAAGTGTTTGAAACAAGATCAGTTTTCTCCAACGTTGCTTCTTCACAAAGGATGTGTTGATGAAGTTTTCGAAGTGTTAAAGAACTGAGAAACTTTGCAACTTGCTAGTTGGATGAGAGATAGGAAGTTATATCTTCCAACTTGAGCTTTTCTTGTTGAGGTAAGTGAATCTTTGATCTCAAGAAAGCTTGGAGGTATTTGATTTAGAGTAGAATGATCTGAGCAAGTTCGTCTGGCAAACGTTGTAGCAAAGTTATCCTAGTAGTTCTTCAAAGTGTATCTTATATACTGGGAGCAGTCTTCCCGTTGGAGTGTAGAAGACAACTTCATTAAATGCTTGTACTGTTGACTTGACCGGTTGGACCTTCGACTTGCTATTTTGGGGGCGCAAAGATACTCGCATGGTCAATCATCAGCTTTAAATATATCTTCGTACGTTCAGCATTAATTGAGCATTTAATGCGTGTACAGTACCATGTTCCCGTTAAAAGGTTCGTAGCCGTTAGGGGATTTCCCGTTAGTTTAACGACCGTTGGTAAGTGCCTTCGAGTTCTGCATGGTGCGAGCTTGTCTGATGAGGTTTTCTGATCAGAACTCTGATGGCAGCTTCTGATGCCAACTCTGGTATCCACTCTGATGGCTTCTCTGGAGAGCAACTCTGGTAGAAGTTCTGATAAGGAAGACCAAGAGGGTTTCTGGCATGTCGACTATTCTAGTACATACAAAGACAAATTCTAACACAAAATTTCTATTGGGGTACTTTCAAATACTAACCAACCTAGCATCATCAAAATCTAATTAAATTTATTCCTTACAGCCACGAAGCAAAACTTACTAAGGAAGCGAAGAACAGAGGATGAACTCACCTTGAAAGTGAGGTTTTGATCTAACAGGAGCTTTCTCTCTCTAGAAAATTTGACAGAGCTTTGCTACAACAAATCGCACAAATCTGGGTCCCCGGTTGAAAAACCATCATTACAAACCGCCGCCTCAGCCAACCAGGGGACACCTCGTGTACCCCACCTCCAACGGTCATATTCCAACGGTCATATCCCAACGGTCATATCCCAACGGCCCTTCTTCAAAGCCTGAGGTGCCCTCAGCTGGCAGCCCTAAGACAACAACTGTGCACACCTTCGGGTCCACAATAAAGATGAGGAACCCCTCGGGAACCCTTAGCCCTCAATACATTGAGAATCAGGGAACCCCTCGGGAACCCTTAGCCCTCAATATATTGAGAATCAAGGAACCCCTCGGCAACCTAGGAACTATCACTTGCATTCATCACACCCTCAGCCCTCAATGACTGGGGGACTCCCCTCGGCATCCCCGGAATATCCACAGCAGCCTTCAGCCAGTCAACAAGAGAGCCCTCAGATCACGGACAGCCCTCGGCTTCAACAAAATACTCAGACCAAGGGTCCACCTTTTCGATTCATCATTAGGGGAACCTGGTGCACTCTTTTTCCCCCATTAGGATTTTTCCCACAGGGTTTTTCCTAATGAGGTTTTTAACAAGGCATCCCCCCAAAATGAAGCAAAAAGCGTCAGCCCTCGGCCCTATGCTGAAAACAGACACTGCTCTACTCCTTTTCACCCCATTACATGTGCCTCAAGGAGTGGGGCACTGGGGAACTCCCTTTGGGAAAATCACAAAAATTTCCCAAAGCATCAACAAAATCCTTCAGTCCCAAAATGTGGGGGACTGAGAGACTGCCCTCGGCAAATCATGCAACGCAAACCCCTCACAATTTTACAAACTACAACGAAGCAAACGACAGAGGACAACGCAATTACTCCTTTTCCCTTAAGTACCTTTCGGTAAAAGGAGTGAGGCTTGATGGAGTATATGGCCCAGGGACCCCCGGCCCACATATTTCCACAATTGCAAACGGGCCAAGCCCAACAAACAAAGCCCTAAGCAGCCCACGATACGTAAGTGGGGGCCTTCGGTCTCTTGCCCGAAGGCTAAAAATCGTGGAATCAAGTCCAGAAACCTCACAGGAGAACAAGGCTTGAAAATTTGCTTTCGGCACCTACAACCCTCGGCAGATAAAGCCCCCGGTTAAAAGAGTCGTCGGCCCAACATGTACGGCCGAAGGCATCCTTCTTGACAGAATCTCCTCTCCATGTGCGCCTGAATTACCGTACCAAATACAACGTCATGTCCAACCACCGCATTGAATGCGGCCACATGAAAATGTCGGTGCCACCCCGATGGAAGTGACCTTCGGCCGATAGATTGTTGACACGTGTACTCTCATCGCATTTATGGCTGCTATAAATAGCAGCCCTTGTTTACCTTGTGAAGCACGCTGAGTTCATTTAATACAACTGGCTCTCTCTCTTACTTGTTTACTCTGACTTCTCTCTAGTTATTCTCCGCAATAACCCTCAGATAAGCTACCCCCGGGTATACTATCCATCACCAACACACATACCCTCCCCTTTATTGTACGATAAAATAACAACACAATAAACAAGCAAATTCAGTCTGAAAAGAAAAATGCAAAAAAAAGTAAAAATTCAATTGATGGAACTCTCTTGCTTCCACTCCTTGTGAATCCTCTTGTCGTTCTTCAATTGTGTGCATGCAGGTATTGTAGCCCGCCTCCTCCCCATTTTTGACGTCCTCAGCTCTATCTCCATGTCCCGTTTGCGTCTGACTCCAAGCATAAGACGCCGTCTTCCACTCCCTAACCACACGGTCCTTCCATGGTGGCGATTCAGAAGGTGGGCGATTGACAATACTTCATCTTCTTCCTCGCCCTTTTTTTGTACATCACGTACTTTGCTATGCCTTCACATTCAACACTGGGGAAAGCCGGTTTTGAGCCAAACTGCCTAAAGTCTTCTCAAAGCTTGCCTCCATCCACACAAATCACAAACACCACTGTGCGGTTTGCTTTCCACCAACAAGACTTGGCTACTTGCTCCTGTAACCAACCGCTGACAAGTCAAGATCGACTGTCACTGCCCTTTCCACTCTCTCTTTCAGTAGCGCCCCTACCAGAGACTGCTTTCACACCAACTAATTGACCAATGTCTCCTACAGCCTGGGCAAAAACGCAGGATCCCCTCATCGCTGCAACTGCTTTCACGCCAACAAGACCCGCCCACCTCTTCTCCAACCAAAATGCCGACAACGTAGTCAAATCGTCGAGCGCCCCTTCAACCCCCTGCCTCAATTGCTCACGAACAAAATCGACTGCTGATTTCCGGCACCCAAAAACCGTCGACGAACGGGATTCGAAACCGTTGCGGCCCCCTTCAACCTTAGACACTCGCTAGGTTCACTCTACTGTGAATAGTTTGTATTGGTCTTATTAGAACCACAATAACTAAGTACATCATTATTGTTTTAGAACAATATCTATACCAATTTATAGTTATAACTACTTATTGAGAAAAGATATTTGTCTACTGATGGATAAGTGTATCCAGGGGTATCTATCCGAGGGGTTACTGCGGGGAGTAACTAGAGAGAAGTCGGAGCGAAAATAAGAGAGAGAATATATAACGCTGAGAAACTGTTGAGCGTATTGAGCATGAATTACAAATGGGGAAAGGAGTTCTATTTATAGTAGTAATAAATGCCAGATAGGGACACATGTCATCATTCTGGTGGTCGAGGGGTCACTTCAACGTGGTGGCACTGGCACTCGCATGTGGCCGCATTAAATGCGGTGGTTGGATGTGACGTTTGTACTTGGTACGTTGATCCGACGCATGTGGGTGGGAGATTCTGTCGAGGAGATGCCTTCGGGCGTAGATGATTGGCCGAAGGCTCTTCATACCGGGGGGCCTCCAAATACCGAGGGCTCTAGGTGCCGAGGGCTCCTGTTTTCGCCGCTTTCTCCCTGACACTTTGAGGGCTTTAAAGAAGTTGTACTGTAAGTCTATGAGCCTTTGGTCAGGGGGCCGAAGGCACCCCAGTGTTCATCGTGGGCTGCTTGGCACTTGGGGCGCTGTAATTTGGACCTGCCATGCTTCCTGGGCCTGTTGGGCCTTTTCTACAGTAGCGGGAGTCTATGGGCCGGGGGTTCCTGGGCCATATACTCCCTCAGGAGTCCCTCACTCCTTTTGCCGAAAGGTACTTGAGGGAAAAGGAGTAATTGTGGTTGTCCTCTGATGTTGCCTTGCTTGTAGCTTGTAAACCTGTGGGAGATTTGCGTTTGCACATGATTCTGCCGGGGGCAGCCCTTGAGTCCCCCATACCTTGGGACAGAAGGGTTATGTCGCTGTTTTGGGGAGATTTTTGACATTTTGCATTTTTGTGATTCTTCCCGAAGGGGTCCTCCAGTCCCCCACTCCTTGAGGCACATGTAATGTGGTGAAGAGGAGTAGAATAGTGCCCGCTGTCGCATAGGGCCGAAGGTTGACACTTTTCGTTTCATTTTTGGGGGATGCCTCGTTAAAAACCTCATTAGGATAAACCCTGTGGGAAAAAATCCTGATGAGGGAAAAAGAGTGCACCGAATTCCCCCAATGATGACTCGAAAAGGTGAAACCTTGGTCTGGGATGAAGAACAAAGTTTATGCCGAAGGCTACCCTTGTTCTGAGGGCGCATGGTTTGACTTACCGAAGGCGCTTTGTAAATATCCCGGGAGATGCCGAAGGGGAGTCCCTCAATCCACGGGGTTGAGGGCGTGATGAATGTAGGTGGTAGTTGTTGTGTTGCCGAGGGGGTTCTCTGGATAACGACAAGCTGGGGATGAGGGCACCCGAGGGCCCCGTTGTTGTATGTTGAAGGCTGTCCACTTAAGAAGGGTGTTAAATTCGATGTTCACGACGGGTCTCCTTGTTGGGTGTCCGGGGGGGCAGTTGATGAAGGTGCCCAAGGGGTTTACCCGTTGTTAAGCCATGGGCTCTTGACTGAGAAAGACCAAAGGCACTTGTGATGTTGTATGAGGGGTACCGTCCGGGAGCACCTCCATGTTTCAAAATATAGCCGTTAAGATATGACCGTTGGAAGTGGAGTCCACGTGGCGTGTGCTCGTTGGCTCCCGGCGGGCGGGCGTCACTGGTTGGTCGAACCGGTGGTGTGTAATGATGATTTTCGTAACCGGAGGCCGGTTTTGGGCCCAAGCCCAGATCTGGGTGCCTATAAATACCCCATGGCCAGGGCCATTTCCCCTGTGCGATCATACTGTAGCGAAGCTCTGGCCAAATATTCCTAGAGAGAGAAAGTTCTCTTCAGTCAAACCAAGTTCTCAAGGTCAGTTCTTCCCTCGTTCCTCCCTTCAGCTGCATACTTAGTTTTTCCTGCCTTAGATTAAATGCTAGGGTTGGTTACGAAGCTTTCGTCCTTTAGCCATCGACCTTTAGTTTTCGAAAATGTCATCTGCAAACGATTCGCAAGACATCTCGAGGGAGCCTTCTGTTGAGGCGGAAACTTACTCTGATGTTGAGCCTTCGAGCGAGGAGCCTTCGGCGGGTGATGATGATGTCGTCGCCATGGAGGTACAGAAGGAGCTCGTCGCTGAGGCCGAGGCCGAGGATTTTGAACAAGTGAATGACGATGAGGAGCTGGCCCTCGCCGTTCAAACCGCCGAGGAAGAAGAGGAAAAAGAGAGAGAAGGTAACTGTTGCCCTCCTCCCTGCACGTGCCGCCGGTGAAGACAACACCTCCCGGCCTTTAGACCCGACGCCTATTAGCGTAGCTGTAACACCCCGGGGCCCCACACGGACCCGAGGTAGTTACTCTAGACCTCTAGTACTGTCCCCACAAACCACCACGAGCCTTTACCGCGCACTTTGTCCTCACTCATGCGCGCCCTGAGAAACTTCCCAGGGGGTCACCCATCCCAAGACTACTCCCGTGCAAGCACGCTTAACTTTGGAGTTCTTGGGTGATGAGCTCCCTTAAAAGGAGATGCACCTCTGTTGGTATGAGTAGTACTATTAATCCTCTTAAATTAATCTCGGATATTACAATCACCCCCACTTAGAATCACAACGTCCTCGTTGCGCCCTTAAACCAATCTCAATAAAACCCCAGAATCTTGCCCCGCTAAGTGCCCGCCCGATATCTAACGGGTCAGCACACTGTCGCAGGGTTGCTCTGATACCACCTGTAACACCCCGGGGCCCCACACGGACCCGAGGTAGTTACTCTAGACCTCTAGTACTGTCCCCACAAACCACCACGAGCCTTTACCGCGCACTTTGTCCTCACTCATGCGCGCCCTGAGAAACTTCCTAGGGGGTCACCCATCCCAAGACTACTCCCGTGCAAGCACGCTTAACTTTGGAGTTCTTGGGTGATGAGCTCCCTTAAAAGGAGATGCACCTCTGTTGGTATGAGTAGTACTATTAATCCTCTTAAATTAATCTCGGGTATTACCGCCACACTTAGCAAAAACATGGCTAGGTGCACAGGCAAACAAAACAATGTACTTAGTAAAAATTAACGAGTGTGAAGTAAAGGTAACAAAGGTGGTCTAAAACATATTCTTAAAAATAAATTCATAACATAAGTCTTGCTATAGTATCTTCTAATGGGCGCTCTCAAGTCTCTAATCATGCACATCATCCACAGCAATGTCATCTGTAATTGTAGAGAAGGAAAAGAAGAAAAACAAGAAGAAAAAAAAATTAGCTTATGCTAAGTAAACCCCACCCAACCCCGTAAAATAATATAGTTTGAGAAAAAATACTTTGGGAAAAAAATATATATATATCATTTACTTCTAGTTGAAGAAAAAAAATGGTATGCCCTTGAGTAGAAATCATTCACTTGTTTTAAAGAAAACGATACTAAGGTATCTTTTAAGAAGTGGGTGAAACTCAAGATTTCTCGAGCCCAATGAGTCGTTGTTATTTACGACTCATCCCGAAATTCCGGCTCCCACCGACCACCTATTGGAAACTGAACGACTACCTTAAGTGTGCACACCCCCTAAAGGGATTCCAAGCCCTCTGAGTAGTAAGTCGCCCAAGTAGCCCAGTAGTACGTACTTGCTACTTCAGGAAATAATATACTCCCAATTAAGTGATTAGGAACTAGCTACTGCGACCACCAAAGGACTTTTAAAATCCTCAAAGATGCCGGGATGTCTACCGGACAATAATCAATAATCAAATAATCCACATAATATCAAATCCACCAAAAAGCAGTAGTAGCCCCTAACCACCCCCTCACAATTAACGGTCATGAAGGAGACCGACACCACGGATTTCTCCCGTGATGCCCACAATTACAAAAATTAGTTTCGATCTTCCTTTTCCAAAAAAAAATCAATAAGGACAATTCCAAAAGATCCTTCTTATTCCAAAACTTCTCATGGCCAACTTCGTATTTAAATTCATACATCACCAAATTTCATTCAATAGCAAATATTTTCACATCAAATCATACATATAGCTTTACGAGGTAAAATAAGAATTTTGGTTGACATGGAACTTACCTGAAACTCAAAGTTCTCCTAGTTAAGACTCCTACTTTGCTCCTCACTCAAATCACCTTCTATTATTAACATTTCAAAATCATTATCCATTCAAATTATAAATATTTCCTCTACCCTTTATTACTCCGTAATTATCAATAACAAATGATATATTGATTTAATTCATTAATAAATAAATAAAAAATTAATTTAGTCCAATTATGTTGTGCTCATTTTATTAATCACCTTGTATGATTTTATTCCATTTACGAAAATCCAGATATAGCCGTTCAAATAGGTCTAATTAAAAACAGCCTATTTTACTTAGTTTAAAACGGTTAACTAAAGTGACATGTTTAAAACTGAACGGTATAACTCATTACTAGTCTAATGTCAATACTCCATGTTATTATTATAATCGTTCTGTTTAATCTACTTTCATTATTATTATTATTATTATTATTATTATTATTATTACTATTATTATTATTCTTGTAAAATCATAAAATCCGATAGTAGCAGGGATTGCCAGGTTTCCATTAGTCTATTAATGTATATGGTCTGCTTATTATTTTCGCCCAGGCCAGTTTAATATCAACAGTAATCCCTTTTTTATTAATACAGATTGGTTAGCTACGAGGGGCTAAATAACCAGTCCAGTTATTACAATCATTATTCCGTTTTATTTTAATCCAATTTTCGAAAATTTAAACAGTCCATTAATCATCGACCAAAATAGTGAGTCTATTAATCTGAATAATTAATCCGTCTAGTAATTGCTTTTATTTTGTTATATCATACTATAATGAAATTATTCGAATTAAACAGTGACATATTAACCAAAACCAATCTATTAACAACTCCAATTCATTAATAATATAATTTTGCAGATTATTATTACTATTGCTTATGATTACATCCCTCCACTAATCAACCCATCAGTATTTTAATATTACCGACCAAATTGCAAACATGCCTAACTCTCAATTAAGATGGTCCAGCCTAAGATTAGAATAACAGGAGGATGGCCGTCTTCCTCGCAGGATATGCTGGATAAATGAAAGAAAAGAAAAAAAATGCAGGCTTACTTCTACGGGATGACGGACGGTGGGAAGGTAACGGTAAGTAGGGGAGTCTCTCGGCGACGGTGATCTTCGGAGGCGGAAACCCAGCCCGGCAACGCAGCAGCTAGCTCCTAATCACTTAATTGGGAGTATATTATTTCCTGAAGTAGCAAGTACGTACTACTGGGCTACTTGGGCGACTTACTACTCAGAGGGCTTGGAATCCCTTTAGGGGGTGTGCACACTTAAGGTAGTCGTTCAGTTTCCAATAGGTGATCGGTGGGAGCCGGAATTTCGGGATGAGTCGTAAATAACAACGACTCATTGGGCTCGAGAAATCTTGAGTTTCGCCCACTTCTTAAAAGATACCTTAGTATCGTTTTCTTTAAAACAAGTGAATGATTTCTACTCAAGGGCATACCATTTTTTTTCTTCAACTAGAAGTAAATGATATATATATTTTTTTTCCCAAAGTATTTTTTCTCAAACTATATTATTTTATGGGGTTGGGTGGGGTTTACTTAGCATAAGCTAATTTTTTTCTTCTTCTTGTTTTTCTTCTTTTCCTTCTCTACAATTACAGATGACATTGCTGTGGATGATGTGCATGATTAGAGACTTGAGAGCGCCCATTAGAAGATACTATAGCAAGACTTATGTTATGAATTTATTTTTAAGAATATGTTTTAGACCACCTTTGTTACCTTTACTTCACACTCGTTAATTTTTACTAAATACATTATTTTGTTTGCCTGTGCACCTAGCCATGTTTTTGCTAAGTGTGGCGGTAACACTCTAAAATTCTGTTGTTAAAGACTTCCGCTGAAATTATTCTAATAAAGCTGTCATTTTAAAATAAAATTTTCCAAGTTATTTGGGCGGGAAATTTTGGGGTGTTACAAGTTGGTATCAAAGCCAGGTTTTTCCGAAGGTATGAGAACACGAAGTAATAGGTCGTAGGGAGGAATTCTGTCACAAAGACGATAACAGTCTAAGCTGGTTGGTGCATAATTGAGCCTTTGCGCTCGTCCAACTAGCTGGGAATTTCTCCTTGTGCTGAAACTTCGTTGATCGAAATCCTGGAAGAAAACTTTGGAAATCATACCCTCAAAAATGGGGATTTTCAAAATATTTTTGTAAACAAAAAACTAGGAAAATAAATTAGCTAGGAAATAACCTCCTAGGAACGTGGTGAGAACCTTGTGAGTACTATTCTTCTTTTCCTTACATGTATGTGATAATAATTGTGATAATTGTGGCCCATATGGGAACCCCAAATGTTGAAGGAAATTCTTAATAAGGCGAAATTTTAAAGTGACCAAGGTATGTACAAACACTATGTGCACAAATGTTCCTATGTGAACTATGAATCCCTTGTGTGATTACATGCATGATACAATTGTTTTTGCGATCTATGTAGCCTGTGAAACCCTTGATCCTAGGATCCCTAGGGAAAGTAGGAAAAAAATTTCTTACTAATACTAAGTATTTATTATCCCATGGAGAAACCATGCCGCCAAGAAGGGACCCGAATGCTGTGCCCACCAACGCGGAATTGGCTCAGACTGTCCACCTACTGAGTCAACTCACTCACACCATTGCAAGTACGGTACTCCAAACCGACCAGCCGCGTAATAACGGCAACGACATAGAGACCCGTGTAGCAGCGCGAAATCCACCGAGCTTCCTGGGGCAAGAAGACCCAATCATTCTTGAGAATTGGATACGCACATTTGATAAGCTGTTTGACGCAATCAATTGCCCGGAAGAGCAACGAATTGGCATTGCTGTTTATTATCTGCATGAAAAAGCAGATAAATGGTGGATGAATGCGGGACCCGGATTGCGCGCACAACCCGATTTCACTTGGGAGCGGTTTAAGCGGACGCTGCGAAAACGGTTTTACCCGCCACACGTGCAGGCAGAAAATTATGACCAGTTTCTGCATCTAAAGCAAGGGGAAATGACAGTGCAAGAGTATCACACTAAATTTGTGACACTAGCGGACTTTGCATCATCACTAGTACCCGACGAGGAGAGCAAGGTTGAGAAGTTCATCCGAGGACTTAACTACGATACTCAAAAGGCTCTGAGTGTGCAAGAATGCCACACACTGGATGATACCTATTATAGAGCTGCAAAACACTATCGGGTGGTTCAACTCCAAAGGGAAGCCCACAAGAAGAACCGCAGGAGTGCTGAGGAAGAGAGTCAACAAAACGAGAAGAGGAGCAAGCTCAATCACTCCGGGCAACGACCACCATGGAAGAGAGATAATCATAACCAAGGAGAGAGAAATTTTCAGGGGCAAAATCAGAGAAGGGATGCTCGGAGAGAGAGGCATTACTATTGCAAAAGATGTGGCAAAGACCATCCTGGAAGGAACTGTGACGGGAACTTAGCAACGTGTTTTAATTGCAACAAACTCGGGCATAGAGCATTCGAGTGTAATCAAAACAAAATAGAAATGCCGCCTAACCAAGGGCCCAACCGAGGAGGGGGAAACCAAGCCGGAAATGGAGGCAACCGTGACAACCAGAACCACGGAAATCGGAATGGGAACGCCAACAGAATCCAAAACCAGAACCAAGGTGGGGGCAACTACAATAACAACCGAAACAACAATGCTCCTAACCAAGGCCGAATTTACGTGATGAACCAGGCACAAGCCAGGGCCCATGACGTGGTTTCAGGTACAATTCATGTTAATAACATCCCTGCTTATGTTCTGTTTGATTCTGGTGCTTCTCACAGTTTTATCTCTTCTAAATTTGTTGAGAAGTTAAAGATAGAACTTGCAACTAGCATAGAGTTGAATGTAAAAACAGCAAGCAATAGACTAGTAGCTTGTAGAAACGTATACATGAATGTACCTATAGTCTTAGACAATGTAAATCTACCTGGAGACTTGGTCCAATTTGACCTCGAAGACATTGATGTGGTGCTGGGCATGGATTGGCTCGGGAATTATAAGGCGAAGATCTTGTGCAACGAGCAGAAGGTGACCATGAAGAGCCCGAGTGGGAAACGGGTATCGTTCAAGGCAGTTGTGAACAAACCAGGTGTCAAGCTGATGACAATGCGGCAAATGAGGAGGTACATCCGGAAAGGACGCGAGGCATACCTATGCGTGATGAAGGAGACCCACAATGAGGAGCAGACGACTGATCAGATTCCTATGGTCAGTGAATTTCCTGATGTGTTCCCAGAAGAGATTCCGGGGATGCCTCCGGAAAGGGAGGTTGAGTTCTCCATTGACTTGATGTCAGGGGCCTACGGGGACCGGGGTGTTACAAATGGTATCAGAAATTTAAGAGGATTAATACCCGAGATTAATTTAAGAGGATTAATAGTACTACTCATACCAACAGAGGTGCATCTCCTTTTAAGGTTAATTTAGGAGGATTAATTTAGAGTGTTACCGCCACACTTAGAGGTAAATTTAGAGGTAAATTGACTTGATGTCGCCCTCGAGAACAAGATCCTCTGGTCCTCCCTGACTGTAAGCTCGTTTCCTTCCTCTTCTTTTATCCACTTAGCACCTTTTGAATGACAATCTAACTTGTCCGTTTGTTGTTCGCAGACTTGCATAGCCCTCGGGGAACAGGCCCGGAGGCTTGAGGAGTGGCGCCTCCAGAAGGTCCAGCAGGAGGAGTCCTTGAAGAAGCTCATTCGCGAGAAGGATGCTGCCCTTCGGGAGATGTGCAGGCTGGAGGAGGCCCTCCGGCAGGCTTTCGAGAGTGTAGAGCAGAGGGTGAAATCTGCAGTGGAGGAGGCCAAGGCCGACTCTGAGAGGATTGCAGATGAGGCTGCGAAGGAAGCTACCGAGGAGGCCAAGAGGGCGAAGGCAAAAGCGGTGGCTGCTGCCGAGAAGTCTACAGTTGAGAACTTCGTTGCCGGGGGCTGGACCGCTGAGGGGAGGAGGGACTAGGTGTCCTCAGTGGTGGAAAAAGGCGTCGATGCTTGGGTCGAAGGCCCCAGAAAGATGTGGCTAGCTGAGAAGGGCGATTCCTTCTATCAGAGAGGCGAATTCTTCACCCAGCATTTGATCTACCGGAGGCTCGCCAGGCACTTCGGCATTCCCCTTGAACAATTCGACCCAGCGGTGTACGGCCTTCCCTTGTTGCAGCCTGATGTGAGAGTCCCCCTCCCTCTCCCCGGGCGAACAGAGGCC
The DNA here is from genome assembly GCA_945859875.1 of Cuscuta europaea. Taxonomy (NCBI): domain Eukaryota; kingdom Viridiplantae; phylum Streptophyta; class Magnoliopsida; order Solanales; family Convolvulaceae; genus Cuscuta; species Cuscuta europaea. Next base: position 2,549,469 of record CAMAPE010000014.1, read on the forward strand.
TGTGATTGATGACTCCGTGATGATGGGGGGAGATGACGATGAGGCCGCTGGGGAAGAGGTCACCTCCAAAGTTGCCGAGGGAGAAACCGCCGAATGATCTTGCATTTGTAATTTTTTGAACAGTTTGCTGTAATGACAATTTGTAGCCCTCGGCTTCGGCCTGTTTGTACCAAACATTTACATCATTCTTGTTCTCTTTTATGGATGACGCCTTCGAGCTTTTGTATATAATTTGCTTTCATCTTTGAATGTGTGCCTTCGTCTTTTCTTTGTGAAATGAATGCCTTCGAATTTGCCTTGTGAATGAATGCCCTCGTACTTCGATGTTTAGGTTGTCAGTCGTTTTAAGACTTAGGAAAATTTTCTAAGTGTTGTCTTTTCCATCAATCCTTCGGTCGTGTGCCCCCTCTGGCTGCATGGATTTCTGACTGAGGGCCAAGTATTTAGGACTTAGAAAATTTTCCTAAGTGTTGTCTTTTCCATCAATCCTTCGGTCGTGTGGCCCCTCTGGCTGCATGGATTTCTGATCGAGGGCCAAGTATTTAGGACTTAGAAAAATTTTCTAAGTGTAGTTCTTCCCCCAAGCCTTCGGTTGTGTGGCCCCTCTAGCTACATGGAGATTTGACCGAGGGCCAAATATTTAGGACTTCGAAAATTTTTCTAAGTGTAGTTTTTCCACCAAGCCTTCAGTTGTGTGGCCCCTCTGGCTGCGTGGAGATTTGACCGAGGGCCAACTATTTAGGACTTAGACAATTTTTCTAAGTGTAGTTTCACCACTGAGCCCTCGGTTGTGTGACCCTTCTGGCTGTATGATGATTTGACCGAGGGCCAAATATTTAGGACTTAGAAAATTTTTCTAAGTGTAGTTCTTCCACCAAGCCTTCGGTTGTGTGGCCCCTCTGGCTGCATGGAGATTTGACCAAGGGCCAAATATTTAGGACATAGAAAATTTTTCTAAGTGTAATTCTTCCACCAAGCCTTCGGTTGTGTGGCCCCTCTGGCTGCATGGAGATTTCACCAAGGGCCAAATATTTAGGACTTAGAAAATTTTTCTATAATTCATGATTTGCCCCTCGGTAAATAGACCCTTCGATTTGTAGTATCTTGAGTAAGAGATCCCTCAGTGAAGGGTGGTGGTCCCGGAGGCACCCAACTTTGTAGACTTAGAACAATTTCCTTTGCCTTGTAAGACTGGCCTCCGGTAATGTGTGAGGAGCCTTCGGCTTTTGGTAGATCCCAAAGTGTGGACTTTAGGACTTTTGCAGTCTAACCCTGGCATGAGACGCCTTCGGGCAATGCTTGGGAGCATTCCCTTCGGTGCTTAATGAGATGCCGGGGGTAATTGCTGCTTGGGGTAATTGCTGCTTGGATTTAGAAAATTCTGCAGAACATTTACATCGTAGTAGATGCCTTCGGTATTCCTTGAAATGTTGTTGCTTGGAGTTAGCAAATTTTCACCTATCCATAGGATCAAGCCTTTGGTATTGGATGATGTCGGAAGCAGCCGGCTGCGGACTTGGCCTGATTTTGATAACTTTAGCCTTCTGGAATTAGTAACTTCTTGGCACCGGAGGTGTTCCCGTGGGGAGTGTCACGGACTTATTCTCAGGAGAGTCGTGACAGGAGCCCTCAGTATGATCTGTATTGTCTTGTGATGTCGAAGGGCTTCCTGTTGTGATTTGTTGTAGTTGTGTACTCATTGATTTCTCGCTGAGTCTACTCCCCTTCACCCCATTTTTTTTGGTAATGAAGGGAAGGCTTCAAGAAACTTGGTTTCTTGGTAAGGCTTGGCCTATCGGGAGGCAACAGCATACACCATTAGCTCCCCCCTCGGGTTAACCTTCCGAATTCCGAGGGGATCGAGGGTCATTTTCTGGGCATGAGACATAGTCTGTAGCCTGCCTCCCCTTGGGGGATGACACGGAAAGCGCCTCAGTTTTGAAAGTCGTTCCCTGGGCACGAGACATAGTTTGTGGCCTGCCATACCCTTGGGGTAATGGCGCGGGAAGCGTTTCGTTTTTGAAAGTCGAATCCTGGGCATATTAGTTGCCTGCCATACCCTTGGGGTAGTGGCGCGGAAAGCGTTTCATTTTTGAAAGTCGAATCCTGGGCATATTAGTTGCCTGCCATACCCTTGGGGTAATGGCACGGAAAGCGTTTCAAGGAAGGGTTTTCATTTCCACACTGGTTGCAAATGGCCGGGGGCACTACGTGCCGCCGACACCGATAGGTGGCGCCTTCGGTATGAATGCGTCCTCGAGGGGTACGGCTTCAGAAACAACATTTGGTGTTTGTTTCAGCCCCCGGTACCGAGGGGTCTTCAAAAGGAAACACTTGGTGTTTTCCGCTGTCTGGAGTTGATAGGAGTACGTACCCTCGGCACTTGGTACCGAGGGGTCTTGCAATAAGGCCTTGGGCCATGAGTCTGCATGAGGGCTTGGCCGCTCATATGTGTCTTGTTTCTCGTTCTTGGTGTCTTCAATATGTCTTCAAATTTGAAGGCCTTGGGCCGTAGAATAATACATTCATTAGTTACGAGGGATTGGCCGCTCTAACACCACTGATAAAATCTAACTAGATGGTGTACATTCCAATGTCGGGGGACCTCGGTCCCATTAGGGCGTTTGAGCATGTAAGTTCCTGGTTTGATGACGGCTACAACGATGTATGGACCCTCAAATTTGGGTGCCATCTTACCGCCCTCGGTTGGCAGGCTTGCTTCCCTTCGTCGTAGGACATAATCCCCCACTTGGAACTCTCGAGAGCAGACTTTGGCGTCGATGTAGCTTTTGATTTGCCTTCGGTAGTTTTCCGCTCGTATGAAGGCTTGCTCTCGGCATTCTGAGATGAGGTGAAGGTCGAGGGCCATGTTGGCGTCGTTGACTTCGGGATCATATTGGGCTACCCTTCGGGTAGGAAGGGTCACTTCAGTGGGAACTTTAGCTTCAAACCTATAGCACACGGAGAAGGGTGTTTCACCTGTTGCCCGCCGAGGGGTGGTGCGATAAGCCCATAGGATATTGTGGAGTTCTTCTACCCAGCCTCCCCCTTCGGCCTCCAACTTCTTTTTTAGGCCCTCAGGTAATGTCCGGTTGGCATTCTCCACTTGACCGTTGCCTTGGGGGTAAGCAACGGATGAGAAGGTGTGTTTGATGCCCCATGCCTCTTGGAGGGCACAGAAAGGGGCTGCCTCAAATTGGGTCCCATTGTCGGAGATAATTTGTTGGGGGACACCGAACCTTGTGAGAATGTTCTTTAGGACAAAGTGGCGGCACCTGGCCTCAGTAATGCTTGCGAGGGGCTCGGCCTCCACCCACTTGGTGAAGTAGTCAATGGCAACGATGATGTACCTGTTGTTGGAGGTACCCCTCGGCATAGGGCCCACAAGGTCTATGCCCCATCTAGCGAAGGGTATAGATGTGCTTATGGGGGCATAGTTGACCGCTGGCCTGCCGGGGGCTTTCTGGAAGTGTTGACATGCGGTACACCTTCGGGTGAGATTCGCACAATCTCGGACCATCGTAAGCCAGAAGTAGCCCTGGATTATGAGCCTTCGGGACATGGAGAAGGGTCCCTGATGAGATGAACAAGTGCCACTGTGTACTTCCTCCATTGCAACTTCGGCTTCATCCTGATGAAGGCATCGTAGTAGTGTGCCGTTATAGGATCGCTTATAGAGCCTTCCATCTTCGAGGGTGTAGCTTGGAGCCCTCAGCTTTGCCAGCTTGGCGTGGGCCTCATCCTCAGGCAGTTGCCCTGTGGTGATGAAGGTGATGACGTCTGAGATCCAATCCTCTTGCCTTTGTTGTACGTTCATGACGGGGCTTGCATGTATGCTGGAGAGGCTGAGCTCCTCGATTTTGGCAATCTTTGACATGTGCTCAGGGGATTCGGCCGAGAGCTTTGATAAAATGTCGGCCTCATAATTTTGAACCCTCGGTATTTGAGTGAGAGAGTGTGCCTCAAATACCTTGAGCAATTCTTTAGCCGCCTCCTTGTATTGCTTCATCCTCCCTTCCTTGGCCTCATACTCCCCGGAGATTTGGAGAGCACGGGGGTGAAGATAAATACTGCTTTAGTTCGTTGAAGGCATCCAGGCATTCTGAAGTCCATTGGAAGCCGGCGGTCTTCCTCAAGATCTGGAAGAAGGGTAAAGATTTTTCCGCCGATTTGGATAGGAAGCGGTTGAGGGCTGCCAGGCGGCCCGTCAACCGTTGGACCTCCTTGATGTGCTTGATGGAGAGGATCATGGCGACCTCCTTCTTCACAAAATCCCTTCTCTCGGCCGAGAGGGGTCTTCTTCGCTGTTGTACAGGTTTTACCGAAGGGTCCACCGAGAGGCGGTGGGTGATGACCCTTCGGCTGATTCCGGGCATGTCCTCGAGGGCTAGTCTACCGAGGATGATGTTGTGGGCGCAGTCGATGTTGACGACGACGAACTCCACTTCGAGCTTGGCTCTATGGAGCCCGTCGCCGAATAGTACCGAGAGGGTAATGACCCCCTCGGAATCAATGGTGTCTCCGGTGAAGCCGGCGAGAGGGGTCTTGATGGGCCGAAGGGACCCCCTCTCCAGATGCAGCTCCCTGAATGTGCTGAGGTACATTACATTGACGGAACTGCCTGTGTCAATGTAAGTTCGGTGGATGATGGTGTCGTCGATTTCCGTACGGATGACGAGGGCATCCCTGTGCGGAGAGGAAGACGGGGGGAGATCGGCGTTGGTGACGGTGATGGGTTCCTCCCTCAGCCGCTTTACCAGGGGCATATGAGTGACTCCCCCCACGTATAGCGATTGAGCCCACTTCTTCCGCTGGGTGGTGGAGTCCCCTCTCGTGTTGCCTCCAGTGATCATATGGATGTGGCGTCTTTTCTCCTGGTACTGGCTATACTCCTCCTCCTCATCGAGGTTTGCAATCTCCTTTTTCTTACCCTTCGGGTCATCGAGGGGGATGGTGTTTGGGTTGACCCAAGCGTTTGCTTTCTTAGGGGGGGGCTGGTAGTGGGGGGTCCCTTGAGGCGGAGGGCCTCTAATGAATTGGGACAGGTGGCCTGCCTGTATCAATCTTTCAATGGCTGTCTTCAGCTGATGGCAGTCGTCGGTGCTGTGTCCTTGGTTGTGGTGGAACCGACAATAAGGATAATTGGGGTTGATGGCGTATACCTCCAGGGGTGCGCGAGAGTCGCGCTCCACAAGGCCCCTCTCCTCGGCAAAGTCTAGGATGAAACTGACGGGGTGCGTCAAGGGAGTCCGAGGGTGCTCCAAAAGAATGGGTTGGGCCCAAGCCTTCGGGTTTCCCTTGTAACCTCCCCCGGGCTTGGCTTGGCCGTGCCGGGGGCGATCGCTGGGTGGTGCCGAAACCTTGGGCTGATGGGGAGCCCCTGGCCCCCGGTTACCTTTGTCATATGGCCGAGGGCGCTGCTGATCGAGGTTGTGGTGGCATTTTTCCACCTCCTCGGCCTCGGCGTACCGGTCCCCCCGCTGCAGGGCCCTTATGTAATCGCGGGGGGGTTCGATGATGAGGCTCCTCGAAAAGTTCTCGGGCCGAAGGACGGTTTGGAGGAGGGCCAGGAGGGTCCCATCGTCAGCGCCATCAACTTTATCAGCCTCCGTCCTCCAACGTTCCAAGAAGTCCCGAAGGGTCTCCTCCTTCCTTTGTCTCACTGTCAGCAAGTGGGAGAAATGTTTCCTTGACCGGCGCCTTCTTGCAAATTGCGTCAAGAAGCGTTGGGCGAGTTCTTGCCATGAATCGATGCAGCCTTCGGGCAGATGGTTGAACCATTCGTACGCCGGTCCCTCAGGGGTGGAGAGGAACCAACGGCACAAATATTCATCCGATGCCCCCACCATCATCATGCTGTTTTGGTAGCGGTTGTAATGTTCCTGAGGGTCCGTCTTTCCTTCATAGGGCTTGATGGGCTGCCCCCGGTATTTCTCCGGAACTCAGGCCGCCAATACCCTTGGGGTAAATGGCGTCCTAGTCCGGAGTTGGACGACGGGTTCCCCGGAGCCTTCGGCTATTTTCTTCTGCATTTCCTCCATTTTGGCCAGCATGGCCTCATATTTTGGATCTGCATGGGGGGTGGCGACGACGGTATGCTCTCGATGAGCCTCCATCTCATTAAGCCGGTGCTGGAGGGACGCAATGATTTCGTCCCTGGGATCCTTCGGGGGGGCCTCCGCCCCCTGCGAACGAACATGGACCGAGTGGACCTGATTGATTTGGTGCCTTGCGTCATCGGCATGAAGTGGTGTCTTGCCTTTGTCCTGATGGGGACGCCTCTCGTCAGCTCTCGAGACGGATCCCCCGCTCTCTTGAGGTCTTTGCGACGCCTTCCCACCGAGGCGGTCTTGGACCCCTCGGCGGTCTTGCGCCCCTCCGAGCCTCTCGAGGGCTGAGGTCCGAGGCCTTTCTTTGTTCGCACCGCGTTGGTCCCGGGATTGGACCTCCTGGGAAGCGGTGTCTTGAGCCATGACCCCTTCGTCGTTCCCCACCCGAGGGGTAGGGTTCACAAAGGGGGGTGGTCGTGGGAGAAGAACGGAGTTCTCCCTGACTTGCGGTTGAAGGGGTACCAGAGTGCCGAAGGCACCTGGGTTTTGAGTGAGTGTCTGGATGAAGGCAGAGAATGTCGATTGTACGTCGATAGTGAGAACCGGAGGGCTCACTTGATTTTCGCTTCGGTCCCTCCTTCGGGTTTCGATGCCGAGGCGGGCATCGGGAGCGTTTTGTTGGAGCTGAAGGCGCAGGTCAACAGCAGCCTGTTCCAACTCAGTGATGACCCCGCGCCCTCGGGAGCCTTGTTAGAGGCTCCGGGGGCGTTGACTTCACCGAGGGCCAGGTTGTTGTCCTCAAGGTTCTTGGACTGAGCACGGGTGGTTCTTCCCATTTTAGTAGGTGTTTTTAGCTGAAGGGGAGGGTTTCTTACTTGATTGTTCGACCTCTCAACGAGAGCACCAAATGATGGATAAGTGTACCCGGGGGGTATCTATCCGAGGGGTTACTGCGGGGAGTAACTAAAGAGAAGTCGGAGCGAAAATAAGAGAGAGAATATATAACGCTGAGAAAGTGTTGAGTGTATTGAGCATGAATTACAAATGGGGAAAGGAGTGCTATTTGTAGTAGTAATAAATGCCAGATAGGGACACATGTCATCATTCTGGTGGTCGAGGGGTCACTTCAACGTGGTGGCACTGGCACTCGCATGTGGCCGCATTAAATGCGGTGGTTGGATGTGACGTTTGTACTTGGTACGTTGATCCGGCGCATGTGGGTGGGAGATTCTGTCGAGGAGATGCCTTCGGCCGTAGATGATTGGCCGAAGGCTCTTCATACCGGGGGCCTCCAAATACTGAGGGCTCTAGGTGCCGAGGGCTCCTGTTTTCGCCGCTTTCTCCCAGACACTTTGAGGGCTTTAAAGAAGTTGTACTGTAAGTCTATGAGCCTTCGGTCAGGGGGGCGAAGGCACCCCATTGTTCGTCGTGGGCTGCTTGGAACTTGGAGCGCTGTAATTTGGACCTGCCATGCTTCCTAGACCTGTTGGGCCTTTGCTACAGTAGCGGGAGTCTATGGGCCGAGGGTTCCTGGGCCATATACTCCATCATCTACCTTTTATTATGAAATTGAAATGAGACATGTAGTAGAATATGATTCTTGATTGTTTGAACATAGTCTAGTTGTTTTACATGAGTTGAAAGCCCAAGATTTGTCTCTCAAAGTTCCACTAGTTTTTTTTTTTGGAATTTTGAATTCAAATCCACAATCTGCTGTTGGTTTTTTTTCTTGAAGTGACACAGAGAATTAGAATTTTTAGAAAAAAAAACTAAAGAAAATCTTAAACTTTGAAAGACTTGGCTTGAGCTGCATTGGATAGTCAAGTAAAACAAGAACAATCACTCAGGATACTCACATAATATTTAAAATCCAAGACTAGGCAAGACGTGAGATTGCTAAACAGAGATAATATAATCGCACGGGTAGCTCAGTTGGTTGAGTGGTGGGAAAATTGAACCAAGTGACCAAGGTTCGAAACCCGCAGCGGCCGTGTGGAGTTTACAGAACCTGAAATAAGGCTGGACCTCTGGTGCGCACGTGTATAAGGCCTACCGCCGCTTTGCTGACTGAGTCACCGTGATTAACCTCTCCACCATCATGTCGGGTCGGGTGAGGGGCCTTGGGATTGGGCATTCAACCTTTTGGACCAAGCTAAATAGAGATACTATTATTAAATATAATAGGAGGGACAAAAGATAAAATGAAATGGTGGGGCATAGAGAATATAAGCCCGACAAACAAACAGTACTTCATTCGTTTCTTTTTACATGTCTTATTTTCTTTTTTTGGTTGTCCTAAAATAAATGTCCTTTTTTTGGAAAGAAATATGTGATCTACAAATTTTAACCACGACTTTTACTTCTTCTTTTTTAACCCAGAAGGCAAACCACCAAAATCAGTGGGGTAAATGTCGGGTGTCATTTACCAGGATTTTATTAGAATCAGATTATTACATGAGAGGAGGGCCAAACCAAAGCCTCTCAACACAAACAATAACAAAATAATTAAAAACGAATAGAGGGAATACCAAATAAGTCCATCCAATAAGCCTGTTTAGCATAAGTGGGCAATTGATTTGGGCTACTAAATCTGTTAGAAGAGCCCATTTCAGCCAAATAGTGGGCAACCCAATTCCCTTCCCTCAGGGTATGTCCGAACAAAAACCCTTTCCTAAAAGCCATATCTGCGGTTTCCAAAAACAAGTCGCTCCATCTTCTTGAAGATTTGCCTGCTATGTATTCAATGGCCAACGAAGAATCCGATTCGACATATATATCCTCATATCCTTCTTCCGCCGCCCATTTCACAACCTGATGAATCGCCTTCAACTCTGCCTCCAACACCGAGCTAGCTTGCAGAGAGAAGCTGATTGCCTAAGCCATCATCCCAGTTTTGTCTCGAAGAATCGCACCTCCTGAAGCCGATGAAGCTAAGTATCTAGCATCTACATTAAGCTTCCATTTTTGCTTCGGTTTTTGCCATTTAACAATTCGTGGCCTTGTATGATTAATCTTGAAATATTTTGGAATCATCTGTTCCTGAAATAGAGTAGTCTCAATAGATCTGATTTTAAGGCCAGATAAGGTAGTCGCCCAAGACTGAGTGTAAATTTTGATTTGAGTAATAATTTGCTGAGATGATATTTGATTTCTACCAGATCCCCAAATTAGAGATGAGTAGGTTTTCCAAATGAACCACAAAATGATGCCTGTAATATTCCTCTTAAATACGTTAAGCAGACTTGAAGTACCATTTCCTTTCCATTTCATTCTCATAGGATGAAATTCTACTGTTGGGTTGTTATGAAAACCCAAAATACCCCAAAAGTAAGCTCAAATCTCCTTAACCACCTGACATTGAAAGAAGATATGATTCATGGTCTCACTGTTATTTCTGCATAGGGGACAAATTGAAGGATTAAGAACTCTGTTAAATCTTCCAAGCTTGTCAGATGTAGGAATGATCCCTCTAACAATTTTCCACTGAAGAAGTTTTATTTTGAGTTCCTACTTAGAATCCCAAATGTTCTGTTAGATTTGTTGGTTATAAGAGAGATCTCTAACCTCTTCATATGCAGATTTGAAGGAAAAGTGACCATCTTCCTCCTCATTCCATAGTAACTTTCCAGAACCATCAGATGTGCAGAGGCTAGAAGCCTTATCATGAATGGAGCAAATTCTTCTCCAGATTGCAGAATCAGTAATTTTAGGTAACATGTTCCCTCTTCTGTTATATCTAGCTTTGATAAATTATGACCAAAAGGATTCCTCAGTTTGCCACTTCCACCATAGTTTAACAGAAAAAGCTTTTTCAATATCCCCCAAGGCCCTAATGCCCAAACCACCTTCCCAAGTTGGATAACACAGCTTGGACCACTTTATCCAGTGATATTTGTTCTTATTACTAGAAGAACCCCAAAAAAATGAAGCCATTTTTCTGTTAAGAACTGAAATGACTTTTTTAGGCATATTGTCCACTGTCAAAGTATGTAGGGGTATAGAATTCAGAACATGTTTTATGAGAATAAGTCTTCCCCCTTGAGAAAGATTTCTTTGCTTCCAAGGGGTGAGCTTATTCTCAAATTGGTTGATAATGCTTCCACAATACTGAAACCTGTTAATGCCTTTATGGAGATTAACTCCCAGGTATTTAATAGGTAAGGAAGATAATCTCATTCCAAGTGTATCCTTGATCTTCATCTGTCTGGCTGGGGTGGAGTGACCACAAACAAAGGTACTTTTTTCAAAATTAACTTCCTGCCCACTAGCCTGCTGATAGCTGAGCAAAATTTATTTGAAATTGGAAACAGATCTAGTATCCCCATTAGTAAAGATCAGTAGGTCATCAGCAAAGCCCAAGTGAGAAATAGGGAAACCATGATTACCCAACCAGAACTGTTTAATTTTTCCAGCTTCCATTAAACCATTAAGACCCCTTGAAAAAGCTTCTGCTGCAATAATAAAAAGAAAAGGGGATAGGGGGTCCCCTTGTTTAACTCCTCTGGTAGGCTTGAAGAAACCTTGAGGGGAACCATTGATAAGAATAGAAAGAAAAGTAGCCCTGAGGTTATTCATAACCAGATGAACAAATGGACTGCAGAATCCAAATTTCAGTAGAATAGCACTCATAAACTGCCAAGAAACCTTGTCAAAAGCCTTTGCCATGTCAAGTTTTGTCAAAACCACGACTTTTACTATTTCAGCTACTTTATTATAATTATATCAAAACAAAGTACGACACATAAAATGGGACGGAGATAGTATCATTTAGAAGTTTACATATTATTTGGTTTAATAAAAATTGACAAGAATAATCTCACCTTTCGATGGTCTTCTCAGAATAATCTTACATTTACGTAATCCCAGAATAATCTCTCATTTGGACCACATCTTCTTTTATTGGTCATTGACCCTTTGATGACCTGTTATTCTGTTTTATTTGTCTTCTATTTGAAAGCCTTACAAAAAAATCACCTTTCATCGATCTTCTCAAAACTATTTCATATGTATTTTTTCATTTTTCTTGCTACAAAAATTTCTCGTTTTTTATCATCTTAACCCTTTATTCCATTTTTTCATCTTCTTATTATTTTATTTAATTTATCTCTCTATCTATTTCCTTTCTGCCTTATCAAAAAGCCTTTTTGTAGAAATTCTCCTCCATAATTTTCTTTCTTTCTTCTTCTTTCCCATTTTTACTCTAGAAAATTAGTTGTTGGGGGCACTATACTTGCTAAAAATATTTTTAGATGAGTTGATTTCAACATTAGACTAGATCAGATCAGACTTTGGCAATTGTAAAATACCAACAGGTCAGACACCTAGGAGGTCAAATAAGTTAAAATAACTCAATCATATCAAACTAGATCAGATCATAACAGTATAGCCCAATTAAAAATATTTAAGTAAAATTCATACTCCCTCTGGTCCTTAATTAACTTTACACTTTCCTTTTTGGGTTGTCCCATATTAAACTTTACACTTCCTTATTTGCCTTATTTGGCAAACAAATCTACATCAAACAGTGCAAAACAGTGTCAAACAGTGTACTCTACAGTAAAGTCAAATTTATTTCCTTAATATGTGTGAAGTCAAAGTGTAAACTTCATCAAGGATCGGATGGAGTATAAAAGACTGAAACAACAACATATAGATTATTTTAAAGTTTTCACCATCTTAGAAGTCATTGTTTTTACTTTGTCCCTTTTCAACTCATTCTTTTTCACTAGTTTTTGACATATTAATGACTTGTGACTTGTTATTTTAGTTTTTAATTTATTTTCCCCCCTTTTCAGCTAATTTTCCTCACATCTATCCTTTTTCGTGTAAAGAGTATACATTATTTTTTTCTTTTTCACTTTTCCTTGATTGTTTTATTTTTCTTTGTATTTTGTTTTTTCCCTAATGTGTTTTTCGCAAAGAGTTTTTCGCGCAATTGGAATTAATGAACGATCTTACTTAGAAAAATCTGATGATGCAGAAAGGAGAATAAATATATTGACGATAAGATTAAGGTAACAGGAAGGGAAAAAAGAAGAAAGAAATAAAACTCAAAAAAAGTAAAAATATAACGAAAGTAGAATGACCTAAGATCTTTTATAAAAAAGAGAATGATTAAGAAGAAAAATACATAAAAAGTGAAATGAAATAAAAGTATGAGGAGGAGGAGGAGGAGGAGGAGGAGGAATACATAAATATAAAAGCATAAATATAAAAGTAGAATACATAAATGTAAAAACTCTGTCATTTTTCAATAAAAAATGCATTTGTCTAAAAAGTAGAATACATAAATATGGAAAAGAAATGAAAACAAAAGGACAAAAAAAGGTGTGTAAAGATAAAATAAAGAGAGAAAAATATAAGGGAGAAAAAATAAAAGGGAAAAGTATGGGAAAGGTACTTGTGGTTGAACTCGTTTTCAGATAGGGTCATGTGTTTCATTTTTTATCAAAGCATGTGTTTGAATTGCGTTATCACAAGAGGGCCACAGTGTTAAAAACGTCTTAGAAATATGGTTAATAGCAACTCCAATTTTCAAAAGTGCCCAAAAAATTAAAAGAGAAATACCGGAAGATGCGCCTCAACAAGACGACCGCTAGGTCATCTTTCTTTTTTGTTTCTAGCCACCCTTGTCACCGGAAAGTCCACCGAAAAAAGTCATATTAGCGAAATCATTTTTAAAAAATAATTCAAATAGATCCGAAAAATCCAAAGGCGGATGTGGTTTGGAGGTCAATTTGACGAGGCGTACCATCCGATATTTTTTTTTTATTTTTCGGGCACTTTTGAAAATCAGAATTACTATTAACCATCTTTCTCGGGCTTTTTTAACGACGTGGCCCTCTTGTGATAACGGAATTCAAACACATGAACGACTTTGATAAAAAATGAAAGGTATGATCCTATCTGAAAACGACCCCAACCACACGTACATTTTTTGTACTTTTCCCAAAATAAAAATGAAACATGGGACATTTTGGGAAGGTTTGTGACTTTCTAGAAGAAGTGAGATTATTTATGTAAAGTTTGCAAAGAAAAAGCAAAAAAACAGATATAACAGGTCATCAATCAGTTAGGGATCAACGAAAAAAGATGAGGTGCAAATGTTAGATTATTCTGTGATTATGTAAAATGTGGAATTATTTTCAAAATAAATCAAGTAGATCTAATCATCATAACTTATATGCAAATGGCGTGCAAACTAAGGTGAAAAAGGTCAAAAAAACAAATTGTCGACGCAAATCTGATACTCCCTCCGGTCCAAAAACAAATTCACACTTACTATTCATTAGTCAACTTAAATCACTCTTAATCTTTTATTTTATATATCAAATTTAAAATTTCTTGATCACTTTGTAGCGGTTTTAATCCGAGCGTGAACAGGGATCGAGTTGCTTTATCGTCGTAAACCGTGAGTGAATTTCTTTTGGGACCGGAGGGAGTATTTCAAAGGACAGCTGATGAGCTGATCCCCATGCACCGAACATAGCTTGAAATGTAAATATACAAGTCCTAGAAACTCAAGCAAGTACAGAAGTAACAGAACTAAGTAATACTCCCTCCGTCCTATATTTATCTCCTGAAGTACAAATGGCACACAGATTAAGATAGTGGGAAATGTATGGTGGAGAGTTGTGCAGAGGAAAGAGAAATGTGTAAGAATGTGTAAGAATGGTTGTGAACCACAAATTATTTGCTAAAAAGGAAAAGAGAAGATAAATTTGGGACAGACCGAAAAGGAAAGTATGAAGATAATTTCGGGACGGAGGGAGTATAAGTATTTAATTCCTGAGTAGCCTGACACAGTGACTTGCTAACATACAATCTGGAAACTTAAACAATATACACTACAAATGTTTCAAAATAAAATTAAAAAGTGTCCATCTATGTTGCATGTAAACGTGAAAATCATGAGTGAACATCATCCTTTACTTCATAAACAGCTTTTTCGAGAGTTTCTGTAAAGTTTTCGAAGTAAAGACGTACCCTTTCACAATAGTTTTTCTATGCTTTATCAAAGTGTGCCTTGAGGCGATTTAGCAAAGGAGCACACATTACTGTTAGGTCTTTACCGGGTGCTCATCAGTCATCCCACGTTTAGAGTAAGAAAAATTAAAGATTAACAAACAGAAAAAAGGAGAGAAGTCAGAGGCTTCGAGAACTAGAACGTCAATCTTTCAAAAATGATGTTTGTACCCACTTTTGTATGCACTCATGTTTGTGAAAGCTTTTTTTGTCTGTGAACCGGGTTCATAGACAAAAAAGGCTTCACAAACATGGCGGACATAAAGTGGATATAAGAGTGGGTACATCAAGTATTGTTGTCAATCTTTCTTAGGTGGTCAAGTTGTACCCTCTGACATGACCCAACGGCCACCAGATGAGGTATTGTCTTTCCAAAAAAAACTTTTTGTACACACTTTTAGGGTTTTACACACTTGTACACACTTCAATCCAACATTAAAGCTTGACGAAATAGCCTTAAAGCTACATAGATTTTCTTGCCATGTTTATTGAACGTGAACTGTGATTGCCATGGAAATGAAGAATGGACGAAACCTAAACAAGTCGAGATGATAAGCTTTGCTTGTATGATGATGTGATGAACGAAATCCTAACCCATTCGACTTGTGTCATATCCCATTAATTAAATAGTTTCAGTTTGGAAAATTACCCTAAATAGGAGTAAATAGATTTTGAAATTTCAGAGTACTACTATTATGTTTTTCTTCCCGAAATAGGAATCACTATTGTCATGATTAAAAAATATTGTTATTAATGGTAATAAATATTATCATGTTAATGCTTGATAGTGCAACTTTTTTGACCATAGTAACTCCAAGATGACAGTAAATACTATTATTTCTGTTTTGGAATTCCAAAACTTATTTACTCTTATTTCGAGAACTTCTCTTTTGATTTTGTCATGCATGAACAAGACTACTTTTTGGAAGAAAAAAAATGGATTACCTATGCCTCATTTCTCGAGTCCCGTTGCTCGCAAAATTGTGTATACACTAGGTCAAAAAGCGCTACACAATCAACCTACCTATAACTCTATGAGGTACAAAAATATCTAAGCACCAAACTAGTGTTGGATATAGTCCTGGTTCCGGACTTCCGGATGGGACTGGTCGGCATGTTATCTGGAAACCAAATAATCCTGAATAGGCCATTTCCCTCCAAATAAAACCGAACAGGCCAGTTCCCGTAATGATTTAAAGGATACAAAACTGGGTAGGAACTGCCTGTTTAGTTTCAGCCAGAACTGGCGGCACAATGACGCCGTCTAACAATTTTTGTTACAGATTATGCCTCAAGTGGCAGGAACTGGCCAGTCCGGAACCAGATGGTAACCAGCCCATGTCCAGCTCCACATCATCAAACTATGTATTCCATCCGAAGGATGAGACGGCCAAAAACACATGTATATGTTATTTGTTTAGCAGGTAGCAGCTGATATTGCTACTGTTCCATATATTCTAGGTTAAGAACCCAAAAAGATCCATTCTCATTTTTCTCCAGAGTTGCAATCTCCTTCAAAAGACCCTTAAATAATGCCAAATCTTTTGATGATACCCTACTTCTAAAATGGTCTACGATGCTCGCTGAACTGGTTCGTCCACCTTTCCGTTGAATAAATGTACAAATTTGCCTGATCAGGACTTCTGGCTGCATCCCACTCGAGCCACCTTTAGACATCCTAGAGCTTGATACCAAATTAAACTGATGCTCTAGCCCATCACTAACTGCCCTTTCTTGGTTGCCTCTGATCCTGGCCAGCAACTCAGCTGAAGATAGTGCTTTACCTGCACATGCCCCAGCAGCAATTCCATTTGGCCTGCTGTTTTTGGACGATGACTCTCCCGAGGACTTTGAACTAGTAGCTACCAAAAGAGGGTTAATGGTAGAACCAAATTTCTTTTTGACAGATGATGGTGCCCCTGCAGTTCCAGATCTGCCAGTCCAGGTTGGGACAGCCACGCTTTCTTGCCTCCGAAGCATTCGTGACTGGCGCAATGCTTCTGCAGCTCTCTGTGCAACTTGTGAGGCTTGCTCTTCTAGCTTTAGTTTCTCTTCATCATGAGCATTCATGATGGCGTCGTGATCCAATGCACTCTGCAAATTCAAAAAATAAAATGATAATGGTGAACTGGAATTAGTTGCGTAATGAAAACCACATGAGTTATGCATAGTTGACAAAGTCAACTATGAATTTAAGTCCAACCATGTTCTAACCATTGTGTTATCGGAATATAGCAAAGTTAGCAGATATGTGGGATATTCCGGAACACGGTTTGTAAAAGGGAACAAGGCACTTCTTTTGTACTCCTCCGTCCCATAAAACTTGACCAAATTGACTTTTCTTCATCAATGCTAATAAACTTTGAATAAAGGTTTTAGTTATTATATTCGTGTCAAAATTATAATGTTTATACTTTTATGAAAGTATTTTCAAGTTTTTAACAAAGAATATTTCCATATAATTTGCATATTCTATACAATTTTGTGTTAAAAGATATCATTAGTTAAACTTCACCATATTAGATCAAGAAAAGTCATATGGCCAAGTTTTGGGGGACAGAGGGGTATGTTAGTGGGTAGTTTGGGTATTTCATCCCTCTCCCCTTCCTTCCCTTCTCTCATGCCAAACACACCAAAGACCATCTCCACATACCTAACTAAAAATGTCAACTATCATCTTCTCCCTATACACATTCTTCTTTTTTCTTAACGAAGTCTTCACCAGATTTTTTGCTACCTTCATGTGGTTTTGCGTAAGGTTAAACTAACTCATATACACTCAACCCTAACAAGCACTTTTCATTTTTCCTGAGAACTGGGCATAGTTCTGATTTTCTTGGCATGCCTTCTACTCTGAAAAAAGGAACTTCAATCCTGAGTTTTCAGAAAACTAGAGGTGTGACTTGGTAAATATGTTCCAAGTTCCAACGTGCTATTGAGGGAACTAGTTAGCTAAGGAATACAAATACCAGCTTTGTCAGATGCCAACTTACATGAATCCCATTTGCATCAAAAAGACTCTGCAAGATACTAGTTTCTTCCTCTACTTCACCTTTGCTGTTATAAGCTTTCTCTTTCTCTTCGCCATTGCTTCTTGTGTCATTATCTTTTTCCAGATCAGTGGCCTGATATGCTGGCTTTGTTTGAGTGGATGTATCCATTTCCTGATTAGGGTGTTCAGGCCCAGTAATATTTACATCCTCATTTAACTGGCTAAAGATATTAGATGTTTCTGTAGATCCATTCTCCCCATCCTCATTCAAGGTGAAGAGATCTTTCAAATCACGAGATTTGAAAAACCGTCTCTGCTGTGGGTTCTTCAAGATTTTGTTGGTCAGGAAGTGCTTGTATATCTGTCTGTGATACACCTTCTCCTCAATAGTTCCACGGGTAATTAACCTGTAAACAATCACATCTTTCTTCTGACCAATACGCCAAGCACGCTCCCTGGCCTGGCATATGCAATGACAATTCCAATAAGGCTATGATTGAAAAATAAAATGTTGCAAATTCAATATTTATCATGTTTTTCTCTACGGATTAGCACTTATTCTCTCTCCTTTACTATAGTTGAATATTTTATGCTGAGACGCTCAATATGAGCACCTACTGGATCAAAACAGAGAGCATAACATACCTGCATATCATTAGATGGGTTCCAGTCAGGATCAAAGATAATGACTCTATTGGCACCAGTTAAATTTGTTCCGAGGCCACCAACTTTTGTAGTCAAGATGAAGATAAAAACTTCATCTGCAATATTAAATTCATCTATTAAAGCCATTCTTTGCTTTGCAGGTGTTGCACCATCCATTCGCCTATAGTTATAGCCGTTAGTGACTAGAAAATTTTCTAAAATATCGAGCATCTGTTGTGTCTGAGTAAAAAAGAGTACACGGTGACCTTGACCATTCCACAGCTTAAGCACTTCAGAAACAACTTTCATTTTCCCACTGCGCTCGGGATTTCCATAGTCAGGATCACTACGAGAATGTTCTCTCTCTAAAAGATCCGGATGGTTACAAATTTTGCGCATCACATCAATTCCATACAAAGTGTTTTTGCTACCCTCAAATATCTGTTCGACCTCTGAACTAGCGAGAAATGATCGATAAATTGATCGCTGTACTGAAGTCAGGCTGCAGAAAAGGACATGTTCAGTCTTCTTCGGTAGGTGGGCATTTACATCAGCCTTCATTCGTCTTAGAAGATATGGCATGATCAAGTCACGTAAGACCACGGCACATCTGCATATTATAACAGTTATGCAAGAACCCAAACCAGTATATTAGAAAATAAACACCAAATATAGTGAGAGATTATAGATTAGTAACTACCAAAATCACGACATTACATACAACATATTACAAATTAACATCTGTTGTGTATTTACATGATGCATATGTTTCCCGTATTTTATTCATCACCATCTGACAACCATAACTCACTTAAATCCCAATGTCACTGGTTTCAGTGATTGACAGTCTAAGACTAATTATAGCTGTAAATTTATGGCATTTTTATGCCCTTTGAGAAAATACCTAATATGAGATGAAATTACAAAATCATCACCTTTGTCAGGTCTCTCCGCTTGCATGAAAATTATCACGATTCATGAGGCAATGATAAGTTCAGATAGTTGTTATAGACTTATAGTCATGTCTCATTGAAACACAGAGTCACAGATATTGAAAAATCAATATGCACATCATCAAACATGATGGTAGTTTCCTATTTTTTTAATTTTAAGTTCCCTCATCAACCAAAAAGTATATAATATAAAAACAACAGATTCACTGTCTTCTTATTTTCACATTCCCAATTCTAGTTTAATATGGAAGAGAAAGGGAGGAAACAAAACAGATTTTGCAAGTCCTTATTTATCACATTGTTCACCAAGAAACAATAGTTCTTTAAATTCTTAAATACTCCCTCCGGTCCCAAATGAAATTCACACTTTCCTTTTTGGGTAGGTCCAAAATAAACTTCACACTTCTTCTCCCTTCCTTATTTGGCAAATTATCTACATCAAAACAGTGCAAAACAGTGCCAAACAGTGTACTCTACGACAAAGTCAAATTTATTTCCTTAATTTGTGTGAAGTCAAAGTATGAATTTCATTTAGGACCGGAGGGAGTATAAATAAAAGGATTAAAAACATCTAGCAGATTTCCACTTTTAGACTTAACAAATACAACCACGGCGGAAATGTTTGGATCCAGATCTAAACTTTAAATTTTTTAAATGCGTACCTGTAGGCAGTGGAAACTTGCAATGGTGTCGCATTAGCATAACCTCCAACAGAAATCGGAACAGAAAATTCTGACTCAAACACAGGCAGGACACCCAGCTTTCCAGGGAAGACAAAATCAAATAAAGACCATAACTCAGAAAGCTTATTCTGTATAGGAGCACCAGTCATTATGATGCGATGTACTGTCTGCAGCTGCTTGCAAACAAGAGTAATTTCTGCATTAGGATTTCGAATCCGATGACCTTCATCTAATACAGCATAACCCCACTCTATATCAAGTAATTTCTCTCCTAGTACCCGCAGTTGCTCATAAGTGGTGACTAGCAGACCAGAATCTGACCTCAAAACACGGTTTATAACTGTATCCCATTTTTTGGTAGCCCTAGCAGACAACTTTTCATCAATGTCACTTCCAAGTAGTTCTTCACTTTCATAATCACTTTCACAAGATTTGGATTGCTTCCTTCTGCGAGGCAGGTCATGAGCTGAATCATGTAATATCTCGACATGAAAGCTTGGATACCATTTTTGCGCTTCCCTCTTCCATTGTTGCAGTAGAGTGACAGGGCATACAATGATGCTTGGCTTGTACACATTACTGAAATGCAATGATCCAAGAAATGCTAAAACCTGTATTGTTTTACCAAGACCCATCTCATCTCCGATTATCCCACCGGCCTTTTGGCAGTGAAGTTCCCATAGCCACTGCACTCCAACCTTTTGATAGTCGAAAAGTTTGTCATAAATTGTATCCTGAATCTTTAATCCACCCTCAAGCATCACAAATGGTGAACTTTCATCATCCACATTTTCAGCTTCTCTTTCATCTTCATTACTTGAAACTTCAACATATTTCACAAGGAAAATGGACAAATAAACTATCTTCTTTATTTGGAAAAAGTAAAGCTTCACTTAAAATGCGCATAACACGTCCATTCGATCATATTTCATATTTGAATCGCCACTGGAAAAAAAATAAAGAACTGTCAAAACTCAAAATGTACCTGGTTCTACATCAGCTTTGTCTACAGAGGATGCTTTCATTCTCCATTTCTTGCCAGGCTTGGGCCTTCTTATCCTACTCTTACTTTTCCTGTCATTCTCTGAAGAATCTAAGCTTTTCACAAGTCTTCCTATTTTTGGAAATTGAAAAGGAAGGGTAGGTGGATCAAGTGTTGGTAACGATGAAGAATCAAGCAGCTTGGTAGTTGGTCTAGACTTTGCAGCCTCAGAGATTGACCTGATAACATTGGTTAGGCTAGTTGAACCGCCAGCACTGTTCTCTTGAATACTGTGCCTAATGGACGGCCCTGGTTCTTGAATTCCACGCTCAAAACCTTTGAGCTTGTGGAAGGGAGTTAAAATTCCTTTTCTCACCAACTGATCCCTTTCCTTAATAAATAAATATGAAATAATAATAATGTATAGTTATATCAATAGATTGGCTAAAATGCTACGGAGTATATAAAAGAATAGTGGTTAACACTTCCATAGTTCAAATTAGTACAAATTAACAGACCTCATTAAAAAGGGGAAAAACTTTTTTAATACAACTTAGTGAAAATAAATTGAAAATTACTTACTGTTTCAACAAATCCAGAAGATGCCGCATTCAATACTGCATCAAAATCATCATCATCATCCAATGATGCTAACTTTATCCTTCTTGACTTATTCTTGACAGGGTTTGTCGCTTCTTTCAGTCTTTTTTTGGGTTTGGGGTCTTCCTTAACAAGATCTCTTAAGAAAGTTGTGGAATCATGAATTTCCTTTTCAAGTTGAACTTTGGTTTGTAATAGACTTTTTAGTCGATCAGCAGCCAAAGCATGCTGAAGTTTTAAATCATTAAGACGAGGCTGAGCACTGCTTTCCTCAGTCTCAGAAGCATTCCCTTCATCGCCATCTTTTCTATGAGAGACTTGCCTATCCTTTTTTCTGAGGTTCTCTAATTGTTCAAGGCCATGCTTCACTGCCTGTATTTCAACTTCCACAGCTCTAAGTTTATTATACAAATCTGTGCTTTTGGTAGACGATGTAGCATTGTATTCAATAGTCACTGCTTCTACATTCCTTGTGGGCTTTACAGCTTCATTGCTCTCATCAAGGTTTTTCTGTGCCTGGCAATGCCATAATACCTAGTTACTCCCAATATATAACCAAACACATTTTTATGGGGGTGTTTGAGTCTTCATCTGCCATCTCAGATCTTCTGGAATTGAGAATGACATGTTTAATATTAATGATGAGAGATGAGTTCATACTTTTTTGAGTTCAACTATGATTTTTGGATATTAGATAATCTCAACATTCTATGCTTGGTGCATAAACTTTGAGCAATAAATAAACCTGTTTGAATATATTGTGCTCAATATCTTCTGGTTTAGCAGATGTTACACCCAAACTACTGAATAAAACCCTATCTTCCTCATCTTCATCCATTTATGGTTTTCTGGATAAAGAAAAACACAAAAAGATCCACTCATTAGAAGAGGCAGTCAAAATAGATTTATGTTAACAAACATAGCACGTGGCATATAGGTTTTCATTATAGCACAGGTAGAAGTATAGGAATCACTGAAAGGATAGCTTTTGAGTGTCATAAAAATTGTTGAATTTGTACAAATGTATTAGGCGAAACTCATACAAATTAGAAAAAAGTAAATCACCATATATTCTTCATTGTCACAAAAGTAAAAATAAAAACATACCTCCAAAATTTTAAAATTAAACAAACCTAATTGTACACCAGTTCCATTCACCATGAGTTCTCCATATTTGTGCCAATCTTCTAAAGTTTCGTAGAAATTCGTACAGCACTAGCGGGTCATTAATCTAAAGATTATCATATAAGATATATTTCCATCCAACAAGGAGAAAATGATAAAATTTTAATATCTCGTCACAAAATCAAAACTTTTCAATGACGTTCTACAAACCACGTAACGGTACCAGACTACCAGTAAAATCAAACATGATTCCTTAATCTATAACGTTTATCCGATATTTAAATTCACACATGGAGTAACAGGTTTTCAATAAGGGAACGTTCTACTCCTTACCGGTTTTTTACGCTAACAATTTACTTCTCACGATCTCTTCCCAACAAATCCACCCGCCCAGAGAAACTAGCAGTGAGGAGAGGATTTAGGACCGATAAAAATCAGAGAACCCTGGAGGCGCGAATTATAAGATATTGATGCGTTGCATTCCAGGCTTAATAATTTAAGAGTTCCGGCTTCAAATATCAATATGGATGCCGGTAAATGCTCCAATTTGAGCAGACGTCGCTGAACACCGATCGATCTTCTCACAATGAAGGAAGTAAGCTGCCAGAACGCGTAATTATTACGTAGTACTTACTCCTGTTCTTATTTAATTCTGAGTTTGACTTCACACATATTAAGAAAATGAATTTGACTTTACTGTGGAGTGCACTCTTTGACACTGTTTGGACACTTTTTGATACTGTTTGGCACTGTTTTGCACTGTTTTGTTTCCTAAAATGGAAATGTGAACTTAAATAAGGGACATCCCAAAAAGGAAAATGTGAACTTATATGTTGCCCGGAATCCCAGCGGCCCAGCGCTGCTAATTTTCTACAAGTTACCTTAAGCTTGCTAAGTTGCGAAATAATACGAGTACTGGAGTACGGAGTATTATTTAGGAGTGGGCATAATGGTTAGTTCGGTTTGACCGAACTGAACCGTACCAAACCGAATTAAACCGAATCGAAACCGAATTATTTGTAATTTGGTTTGAGTTTGGTAGTATTCTTCCCAACCTGTATCATAAAACCGAATAAAGCCGAATAAAAACGAAGTAATCTAAAAATGAAATAATTTCTTATTTTTTTAAAATAACAAATCAAAACCAACTTACACTACACTAAACCAAACCAAAATATAAGATTTCTCTCATTAATTTGATTGATGTTAATCTTTTTTAAGCTTTAATTCTTTAATTTTAGTATCCAGGACTAGAGTTTACTACAAGAGTTACATTCACAACTATAACAATTATAGTGGTTTAAGTAGATAGTATTTAACTATAATTTATTATCTACTACTACTATATATTTGGTTCATTACTTACAAGCACCCGTTTTGTTTTGTTTCGGCTTTATATATAATTTGATTCATTCCCGTTGTTGTTGTCGCTTACAAATGTGTCAGCTTATATATTTTTGGTTCATATGTGTTTTTTTACTATTTGCAAATTTATATCTAACATTATATTTGATTCATTGCTATCACTTCTTGGTTCATTATTTTGAGTTAATTTTTTTTTTCAATCTGAACCTTAATACTTTGGTAAACCGAACTTCAAACCGAACCGAACCATACCAAACCGAAACTTAATCGGTTTGTATTTGGTACATTTTCTATCAAACCGATTAAACCGAAACCGAAGAAAATCGAACCGAAAACCGAAATGCCCACCCCTAGTATTATTTGTACACATTTTCTGTAAGCACTTTTTAGTTACTTGTGTATAAAGGTGCACGTAAAATGTGTACAAATAGTAGGGCTCTTCAATTTAATAATAGTATGCATATAGTTGTACGGAGTATCAATCTAGACATGTCCGGTTCAAGGTTCACTCGGAATTGGAATAGAAACCATTAATTTTTTAATCGAACCCTAAATATATATAGTTTCTCTGGTATAGTATCGGAGGATCATTAATCCGGTTCGACTCTCTTAAAATTTGAAATTGGAGTAGTTAGTTTCTCATTGTCAGACTAAAAACTAATCATATACACGCACACTAAAACATTCGCGACAGTCGTACCATACATTGAATGATTATGTATTGTGAAAAAGCAATATATTCTTAGCAATCACAGTTGAAACTTAATGATCATTGCATGTCAACAATACAAATATTGGGAGTGTTTGACAAATATCTGTTGGCTATTGCCTTATTGATAACAGTGGATTTTGTTGGTTGTTTTGATCGACTCGTAATATTAACAGTTTGTAAAATTGTGTTTGATTGAATGATTGTTTACAATCATCTGATAACCATTTAAATGACTTTTAAGGAAATCAAATTTTTTATTTACTAATCACTTTTGCATACTACGTATGTATTATAAATTTTGTTAATGTTATTTGCATTAAAAAAAATTATAAATTTCTTTCTTTCAAAAAAATGTTGTTTGCATGACTAGTCCATAATCGTCTTTATGATTTACAAAAACTAAAAAATATTATCAAAAGCAATAAACCTTTTACACGTTATTTTTAATGTATTAACAAAATCCAATACCAATAGGAGCTCTGGGGATAAATAGCAACAAAACCCAGTTTTAGTATGAGCTGGAATAACAAGTAAAAAACAAAATTAGCGGCAACCCATTTGATAATTGACAGAGGCTTGTATATATGATTTGAATTAGTGAAGAGAAGGGAGGCAACGGAGAGTTGTTGGAAGAGAAGGCATGGATGGGTAGATTAGAAGAATTGCGTGCGAAAGTGAATTGGTCAATGCCTAAAAGCTAGGTTTTGTAGTTTTTTAAATTTTGGCAATTTAGATCAAAAGCTAAATAAAAAAGTCATGTAACCAAACACCCCTATTAGCTGATTCATCTCGTCAAAAAGGTCAAATGTTGGTCAAAACAATCAAAAAACGATTGATAGGCCATTAATCAAACACTCCAATAGGAAAACCCAAAGAGTAGAAGGCGGAATTTGAAAAGCCTTTAGGGAAAACTGTCAATCAAGTCCATGTAGTATATCAAAAACGTCAATTAAGTCCTTGTACTATACAATCACCCAATCAAATCCCTGAACTATAAAAAACCATCCAATTGAGCCTCTTAGGCAGTCACCAATAGGTTA
Source organism: Cuscuta europaea (assembly GCA_945859875.1). Classification (NCBI taxonomy): domain Eukaryota; kingdom Viridiplantae; phylum Streptophyta; class Magnoliopsida; order Solanales; family Convolvulaceae; genus Cuscuta; species Cuscuta europaea. The sequence goes on from CAMAPE010000014.1 coordinate 2,574,641, forward strand.
ACTAGTAACGTGGTTGATGTGGAGGTTGACATGGCCTACATTTTTCTAGACGGCATTTTTTCATCTTTTCATTTTTTAATGGGAAAGAATTTCTCCAATTTCCTTTCCCTTCTTTTCCAAACCTAATTCTAGCCTATTACTCCTCCGTATACTCTTCACTTCAACCCTCAATAGAATGCCTAAGCTCATGCTTGGTTAATGAATCCCCGAGCTCCGTGAGGTCAAAGCTTGGGTATGATAAGCTCATGTTGGAGAATTCATCTCTCGTCTTCAGTTGGTGATTCTTTCGTTGAATTCATCTCTTGTCCGGTTATGGTGATTCTTTCGTTGACTTCATCATCCTCGCATCAGTGTCATAGGTCGGAGCTGGCACCGACCTAGGTGTGCTCGAGGTCAGCCTCATATTTCATCATATCTAGGTGATCTGCGAACTTGACGTTGGTGCCGACCTCGGTGGTCGAGGTCGGCCTATGCTGGATCTTCGTATTTTGGAGATTCGTCATCTCGTGCTTAGTCCCGACCTCGTGCATCGAGGTCTGCCTCAGCTGAAGCTCTTGTACTTAAACCCTAAACCCTAAACCCTAAACCCTAAACCCTAAACCCTAAACCCTAAACCCTAAACTAAGTGTCTGATGCAACTAGAAGTCTTCGTCCGCCAATTATGATACCCTCAGGGGTGTATGGGAATATACTCCATCAAAAGTATTGTTGCCACCTATGGCAGTACATACAAAAATTATCGTTTGCCTCCCATTGTGTCTATACAAAAATTAATGTGCTTTTGCCACCTATGGTTGTACATACAAAGACAAAATTGAGTTCATTCTTGAAGATCATCATCATCTTCAAGAATGAACTCGCACCTCCCTAGGCATGTTATTCTGCTTGTGTCCCTCCTGTCTGCATGTGAATCACTGTTGCTATTGCTTCTTGTACTAGTTTAGGGGTGACTAGTACATTATTGGGTAACAAATCTTGTCTTCGAAAATTGTCTTTGCCTACATGTTTTAGCTTGTAATGATTTCCACCCTTATGCTTTAATATTTCTTCCATGACATATTGATAGCTTAGGAAGACTTTGTTCAAAGTTGATGGTGTCGGTTCATTAAAAGTTGTACATGTTGGGAAAATGTGTTAAAATTGCATTAAATGGTCATTTTGGGACAATTATTTGACTAGGGTCCACTTCCGATTTGGGTCGGGTCAAAGGGGTTTCGGATTGTCCTTGTTAAGGGCTACAATTTGATATATGGTACGCTCAAACGGATAAAGGGTGAATGAGAAGTTGATTCTCGAAGTTCACTCGTTGAAATGGAAAAACTGGGGAAATGATGGGTTTCTAGTGTGTTTTATACCGCACCGGAAAACTCAAGGGATTTTCACCCCCTTATAAAGGGAAGCCTCTTTGAAGGAGTTAAGATTCCTGAAGGTAAAGGCTCTCTCTTACGCAGTTACGCGCAGGGGGGTGCCGATCAAATCCCGAAACGGAGAAGGAAAATCGCGACTCGTGTGCGCGGGCGACCTGCGGACACGAATGTCGTCCGAAAATCTATCATTTAAAGATACAATTTAGTTTTGGTTTCTTCTCGTAACGTTCCTTTGTTTTTTCCAAGCTGGCAGAATCGCTTTGTTTCTGTCCGGATCAAAAGGGGTTTCTGTTCTCAACAGAACCGCTCTGCTTCTGTTCGGTTCAACAGAAACCCTCGAGGTATTCTGTCCGCAACAGAAGGGCTCAAAAGAAACCCTCAAGGTCTTCTGTTCGCAACAGAGACGCTCGAGGTCTTCTGGTCCGTTACAGCAATAAATGTCCAACGTTCTTGTCTTTTAATGCTGCGTTAAATGGACAGTTTATGGACGATTCAATGCCCAACGGACTGGTCATTGATGTCCAACGTTCAGGTCCATTAACATTACATTTAACACACAACAAATTCTCCTATAAATAGTTGGCAGGTGGTTTGCAACAACACAACTCACAATACATTCTTCACGTATTTTTGAGCTCTAAAACACTTCCTGTTGAAGATCATTTAATTGTGAATCAAGTTTGTCACCTATCTTGTAATAGATTAGCTTTATTATATCTGTGTACTCAATATTTGTATTTATTAGGTTAAAGAATATGGGACCAAGTGTCAGGCCCATATCAGGCTGAAAGCCTTTTCCGCCAACCCTATACTTGCGCATATAAAAAGGCGCTTCAGGTTTAGGGTTGCGTTAACTTTCGTACTCGTTCCAAATAGCCTTAGCGCAAATTCTTCTCTGTACGAGTTCACGGTATATCAAGGAAGGTTTTCATCGATCATCTTGTGTTCATCTTTTCTGTTAATCTTCTACTTGTTATACTGTTTATCTTTGTTGTAATAGAAAACAGGGACTAACAAATGGTATCAGAGCCAAGGTCACGGGTTCGACCCCCGGCGACAGCATGCTGCGCAGCTGAAGGCTGGCAGGTGCTGGGGGGAGATTGTTGGGCCGTGGGCCGCGGGTATGTGTGCCAGCAATCTTCCAGTCTGTCGGTGTAAAGGGGTAAAGAAACGTGGCGTTTCGCTTGTGCTATAAAGGGAAAGGAGCGTGCTACACTATCAGCAATTGCTTTTAGTGTAGTGGTAAGCGCAATGATCCACAAGTGGTATCAGAGCTGATCGAGAGCTGATCAGAAGAACGTCTGCAGAAAAACTGTTTTTCTTTACGCTTTTGTTTCTGTCGAGTTCTTACTCTGTAATCTTGCTTCTTGTCGAAAAAGTTGTAAAAGTTATACCTTTAGAATCATCGTTTCGAAGCGATCAAGGTGTATACTTCAGATTTGTTTTTCTGTAAAAATTTGTACTCGAGATATCTCGAGATCTAGATGTCGACATCTATGTTTTGAACAGGTTATGCCTAGTTTTTCGAGCTGAAAACTACACCTGAGGATCTCGACATCATACTCTACCAGAAACTACCCTCAGATTTTGCTAACCTGAGTTTTTTACTTTGCAGGATTTCGACATTGAGGATCTCGACATCCAAATCTCGAGATCGAGGTTTTGATTTGAAGGTCTCGACTTCTGGTCCTCGACTTTTGATATCTCGAAATCATATCTCGAGATTCATTTCTCGATTTCTCAAATCTCGAGATTTGCTTCTCGACATTTGAAATCTCAAGATTTCAAAACTCGACATTTGATATCTCGATATCAAATCTCGATATCGGGCCTCCTTTATCGAAATCTCGGATCTCGATATTTAGATCTCGACATCTGAATTTCGATATTCTTCCTTTGAAAATCTTTTGATCAAATATCTCGAACGGTCAGTTTTCTACAGCAATGGCTTCTGAATACAATGCCCAAGGGAACATGAGTACTCCTCCCAGTCTAAGGAAAGGAGAATATCAGATGTGGAGGAATCGATTCCTAAATTTCCTCGAACACAAAGAAAATTCCGCTGCAATGCTGGAATCACTGCTTGAAGGACCAGCTGAGCTGATGATTTCAGTTGGAGGAGATCCAGACAACAACCCACCTATCCCTCCAGAAAGGATACGGAAAGTGGCATCTGAATACACCGAAGCTCACAAGCTCAAACTTAGAGGTGATCTCATGGCAAAGACATACCTCCTTCAAGCCATTCCAAATGAAGTATATGTGCTCATCGACAACATGCAAACTGCAAAGGAGATGTGGGATGAGATTGAGAAACTACTCCAAGGCACAAGTGTCAGCCTGAAAACCAAGAAAACAACCATCCTTATTGCCTATGACTCCTTCAAAGCTGCCCCTGGAGAACCATTGAACGAGACATACAACAGACTCGTCCAACTGGTCAATGAACTAAGGAAGATCAAAGTATTCAGGATCAACTTGGAACTGAATATAAGATTTCTATCCAGCCTACTTCCTGCATGGGAAAAGACAGTAAAGGATGTCAGATCACGCATTGACTTGGATGAAATTGATCTATGCACTCTTTATGAACACTTAAAGCAAATTGTCAATGAAGTTGCTTGTGCCGAGGATCAACACAACACAAATCCCCTGGCTCTAGTGATGGAAGCTCAGTCCCGAAGGACAACCACACCACTGAAAAAGAAGAAGAAGAAGAAGGTGGTGGTTGAATCAGATGAAGATGAGAGTGATTATGACAAATCAGACCTGGAGGCTGAACTTGCAGACCTACAAAAGAAAATGGTACTGCTTGCCAAGAGATTTGCTAAGAAGAACAGCTCCTCCAACAAGTTGAGAACCTCCTCCTCAAACTACAAACAGAAGAACCATGATCAAGGATCTTCTAGGAAGGCACCAGCAGCTGAAGATGCTCCCAAATGCTACAATTGTGGAAAGGCTGGACATGTCATCAAAGACTGTCGCCTGCCAAAGAAGAGGGATGCAAACTTCTACAAGCAGAAGATGCTGTGGAATAAGCAAAAGATGCTTATGGTGCAAAAGGAAGAAGAAAATTCTGCAGTGCTTGCTGAAAATGATCACTGGGCAGAAGACACTTCTGATGAGCAGGAGGAGGAAGAAAACTATGCCTTGATGGCTCGAGTGGAGGAAGAAGATGAAAGAAAGGGTGATGCTGCGATCCCCGGAAGTGAATGCTCTACAAGCTCTGTAAGTACCTCTTATCTCCCTTGCAATAATCAAAATCAGTCCTTACTTGATAAGGACAATCTTATTAAAGAACTAAAGGAGAGATTAGACAATAATCACAGGGTACTGAAATAGAATCTAGACCAAAAGTCTTCTCTAAGTGTTCAACTTGAAATTGCGAAAGAACAGGTCAAAAAGGTGTCCTCAGATTTTGAAAGTTTTGAACTTAAGATAGCTGAATTGACTAAGAAATTTGAGGATAGTGAACGAGAAAAAAGCACAGCAAAGGCTGAATGCGAATTTTTGCAAAATAAAAGAAGAACACTTTTAAACAAAGTAAAAGAACTAGAGGATCTAGCTGCTAGGAGAGGTCAATCTGAACAGACAATTTTTCTAAATCAAATAAAGGATGACCGGTTCTACAATCCTAAAATAGGACTGGGCATAACCAACCCACGTAATCTAAAAAAAGTTGACTGTCTTCAGATTTATAACAAAGATTACATGGGACTAGGGTTTGGTGAGAATGTATTTTAGAAGTGATGAAGAAAACGCAGAAGAAGAAGAAGAAGAAAAGAGAAAGAACCCTAAGGCTGCGATTTCTTGTGATTATCCTTCTGTAAATGAAAAACAACTCACACACGAAGAACCTAGTTCCTGCTTTAATGAATGTCTTGACCCTTATGCAAAGGATATTCCACACATAGGACATCCTTTAGACCCACCCCCAAGAGTAGGTATCTCTAAAACTGGAGAGGAACCCTGTATTTTTCCTATGGCACAAAAACTCAAAAACCTCCAGAAAACTCTAGACAACGAGAGAGAGAGAGAGATTTGAAACAGAAAGGAGAGGTTTTGAGAATAACTGGCAGGAACTTCTTCACAAGTTCAATGAATTAAGTGAGCAATATCATGCTAAAACAACCTCTCAACCTGCTTCTAATAATAAGTCTGAAAGTTCTAACATCTCACCTGATAAAACTAAGCTTTCAAAAGGTTCGTCCACTCATCACACTTCTCCTTTGCACACAGGACAAGAAGTGAAGAAGGAAGGAGAAGAGAAGGATGAGTGGAGGAAGAAAAGGAAGGAAATTGCTGAAGGGAAAAAGAAAGTTTTTGAAAATAAGACCAGCACTAGATCCAGTTCTATTTTGTACTCTAAAGTTAAATGCAATTCTGTCTCTGTCAAACAAACTCCTAGTAGTTCAGTCTTGAGTCCCAAGCTGAATATTTCTGAGACATCTTTTGGACATCGTTCAATTCATAATTCTAGTATTGCTTATGGTTATTCTGTTCCAGATCCTCATAATTATGAATGTGATGTGAATGTTGTTAAAACCAAGCCTCACAGAAAGCTCAAACCGAGAAGGGAAACCGAGAACAGAACTTCTAAGGAAATATTTTGTATTCCATATATGAAATATCCCCTTCGAGTTCATTCAAGGAAACATCTTAATCGGCTTTCTAAGGAGGAAATTTTTAAAACCCAACTTAAGAAACAACCATTCAATCACAAAGCACGTGTCTACTCTCCTCCCACAACAAATCACAGGTGCGTCCCCAAAAACGGACCCACCAAAACTGAAACTGAAAGGTGGGTCCCCAAAATCAGACTTACCAAGCCTGAAACTAAAAGGTGGGTCCCCAAATTAAGACCCACCAAAACTAAAACTGAAAGGTGGGTTTCCATTAACAGACCCACCGAGACTAAAACGGAAAGGTGGATTCCCAAAAACAGCCCCACCAAAACGAAAACTGCTAAGTGGGCTCCAAAAACCAGACCCACGGCAAAGGCAAATCTGGCTGTTAGAGAGCCCGCGAGAGAAAAAACTTTTGTTGAGAAAGTTGTTGACCTTGGATCACAGCTAAAAGCAAGATTCAAAAAGGTGTTTTTTGTTGATAAGGAAGGACCCATTCCAAGATGGGTACCTAAACCTGTTTAATTGTTTTGCAGGACGGTCATGTGTGGCACTTGGATTCTGAATGCTCAACCCACATGACCGGAATAAAACACCCGTTGAGCAACTACACCAACTGTTACGGAGGCAATGTCACATTTGGGAATGACGCCTCATCTCCTATTCTTGGATATGGGGATGTCATCTGTGCCAGCGTCACCATCAAAGATGTTTCTTTTGTAAAAGGGCTCAAACACAATTTACTGAGCATAAGGCAATTCTATGACAGCGGGATGAAAGTAAGGTTCTTTGCAAGACAATGTTGTGTACTAGACATCATGGGGAACACATTATTAACGTGCTACAGAACATCAAATCTGTACATGATTGATCTGAAAAGCGTACAATCCACCACTTTCATATGTCTGTTGTCCAAAGCTTCCACAGAACAGAACAACCTTTGGCACAGACGTCTTTCCCATCTGAACTTCAAGCATCTATCAATCTTGTCCTCCAAGAAACTTGTGAAGGGGCTTCCTCTGTTAAAGTCTTCCGCTGATAATCATTGTAGTGCCTGCAAAATGGGCAAAATGACGCGAAGCTCCCACAAGTCAAAAACGGTTCCATCATCTACTCACCAACTGCAGTTAATTCACATGGATCTGTGTGGACCTATGAGAGTCCAAAGCATCAATGGTCGCAAATACACTCTGGTGATCGTTGATGACTTCTCAAGGTGCACATGGACAAAATTTCTCCGTTCAAAGGACGAGGCAGCAGAAAACATTGTGACCTTTATCAGAACCATCCAGAAACTGCTACAGCATAGTGTTCGAATAGTAAGAACTGACAATGGTACCGAGTTCAAAAATCAAACTCTCACTGATTTCTATGAATCTCTCGGTATCACTCAGCAATTTGCAGGAGCCAAAACTCCCCAACAGAACGGAGTTGTTGAGAGAAAGAACAGGACTCTTGTTGAAGCAGCACGCACCATGTTAATCCAATCCAGACTGTCTCATTTCATGTGGGCAGAGGCAATCAATACTGCGTGCTTCACCCAGAACAGAACATCCATTCATAAACGCTTTGACAAGACTCCTTATGAAATTCTCTTCAACAGAACTCCCGACATCTCTTTCTTCAAGATATTTGGCTGCAAGTGCTTCATACTGAACGATCGAACAGAAAGAAGTAAGCTGGACCCCAAAGCCAGAGAAGGCGTGTTTATCGGCTACTCACTGCAGTCCAAAGCTTACAGAGTCTATCTAAGAGACAAGCGAAGTGTCATCGAGAGTGTAAATGTTACATTCTATGAAATGGCAGGCTTCGTGATCGAACATTTACAGGCTGATCCAACACATGTTGTACCAGTGGCTTCTGATAAAGCTGATTCGAACTCAGATCACGAAGATGTGATTCTTAATTCTCTTTTCAGAAACTTCTACGAGAATTCACAACCTTCATCTCCTCCATGCACACCAGCTTCAACATCAACTCCAATAGCTGAGATCCCACTCCTTACAGGTCCAGGTGATGTACCATCCACGCCTTCAACCCCTTAATCCAATCACAGAGGAGTGGATGATCATGGCTTTGCTACAACTCCAGAAACATCTCCACTGCACACCACAGCTGCTCAAGAGCCCTCAAACACCTATCAGGACTCGGATCAACCAATCATCACCCCCACTCCTCTGGCTCATGAGAGGAAATGGACGAAAGCACATCCCGTTGATCAAATAATAGGTGATCCGAGTCAAGGTGTGCGCACAAGATCCGCCACAATGAATGAATGCCACTTCGCCTGTTTCCTAAGCCAGTCAGAACCATCAAAGGTTTCCGATGCACTACTTGATCCTGATTGGGTGATTGCGATGCAAGATGAACTCAATCAATTTAACAGACTGGATGTTTGGACACTGGTACCTAAGCCACAGAAAAAGACCATCATTGGCACAGAGTGGATTTTCAAAAACAAAAGAGATGAAGAAGGGACAATTGTACGAAACAAGGCAAGGCTGGTCGCAAAGGGATACAATCAGCAGGAAGGCATATACTATGATGAAACGTTCGCGCCCGTAGCAAGAATTGAAGCCATCCGCCTCTTTCTTGCGTACGCGGCGCACAAGAACTTCACCGTCTTTCAGATGGACGTGAAGACAGCCTTCTTAAATGGAACTTTAGAAGAAGAAGTCTATGTTGCTCAACCTGAAAGATTTGTAGATCCAAGATTCCCAGATCATGTATACAAGCTCAAGAAAGCTCTTTATGGGCTGAAACAAGCACCCAGAGCTTGGTACGATGCTTTGGCTGAAGTTTTGGTTGATTCCGGTTTCTCCCAAGGCAAGATTGATACTACACTGTTCATCAAGCGACAGAAATCTGATATTATTCTGATTTAGATCTATGTCGATGACATCATCTTTGCCTCATCCAATCCGCGTCTATGCAAACATTTCGAGAAACTGATGAAAACAAAGTTCGAGATGAGCATGACGGGTGAACTGAAATTCTTCCTAGGCCTGCAAGTACGACAACTCTCTAATGACATTTTCATCAACCAGTCAAAATATATTCTGGAAATGCTCAAGAGATTCAACATTGACGGCAAATCTTACATGACGACCCCTATGTCCCCGAATAATAAACTGGACTCAGACTCCTCCGGGAAGCCAGTTGATGCTACAAATTATAGGGCCATCATTGGATCTTTGTTGTATCTCACGTCAAGCAGGCCTGACATTGTCTTCTCCATATGCTTATGTGCTCGCTTTCAAGCTAATCCGAAGGAATCCGATCTGACTGCTGTGCGTCAAATCTTACGATACCTTAAAGGCACTGTGAATCTAGGCCTTTGGTATCCCAAGCATTCAGGCTTTGACCTAGTCGGATATTCGGACGCTGATTTTGCAGGTTGCCGGATGGACCGCAAAAGTACATCGGGAGCCGTCCAGTTCTTGGGCGAGAAGTTAGTCTGCTGGTCGTCCAAAAAGCAGAATTGTGTGTCAACATCTACAGCTGAGGCCGAATACGTCGTGGCTGCTAGTTGTTGTTCACAAATATTATGGATGAAGACTCAGTTCAAAGACTACGGTTACACATTCCGCCATATCCCGCTCTACAGTGACTCACAGAGCGCCATCGCCATCACCAACAACCCAGTTCACCACTCCCGCACCAAATACATTGATCTGCGCTATCACTTCATCGAGGATCACGTGGAAAAAGGAGATATTGATATGTACTTTGTAAGCTCAGAGCTTCAACTGGCTGACTTGTTTACTAAGGCATTGGATGAAAAAAGATTCCAGTTCCTAGTCTCCAAGTTGGGCATGTTGAACCTCGAGCCGGTTTAAATTTCATCTCCAACTGGTCCGAAAAGAGTGTATGTGTGTGGGACTTGTAAAAAGCGTGTGTGGGTGTGTTATGTAAATAGTGTGCGTGTGTTGCATGTGTCAAGGGGGAGAAAACCTAAAAAGAACAAAAAAAATAGTGTGCGTGTGTTGCATGTGTCAAGGGGGAGAAAACCCAAAAAGAACAAAAATAGTGTGCGTGCTCTGCATCTGTACATAGTGTCTGTTGCATTCTTTGAGGGGGAGAAAAAGGTCAAAAATATCTCGTTGCATGTGTGTGTTTTTTGCACCGATTGAGGGGGAGTTCTATTTTTTCTCTCTGACCAGGACTTGGAAACATTTTTTAATAAGCTAAATGGGCAAGATTCGGTTATGAGGCCCAATATTTTCTCAAAAAGGCCCAATATGTCGCATAAAAGCCCAAGTCCTGATATCTCGCGTATTTAAGACCTCGCGAAACCCTTCATCCTTCCCATTCTCAAAATATTTCGCAAACCAGAGGTCTGGAATACTTTTTGCAAACCAGAGCTCCTCAGAACTCTTTCGTCTTCTCCTCGATTTCTCTCCATCCTCTCGTCCTCACTTCGAAGGTAGCATAACTGGGCTAAATCTACCCGTCGACTCTTCTTCCTCGCCACCCGCTCTGTATTCGAACAAAAACCTCATTTCGAAAATCGTTCGCACAAAATCAAACAAAAAAAGGGTTTTACGTTTAAATTGAAGGTCGAAATCTTACTGTGTATCGTTTTTGCGTTTCGGTTGTGTATGTTTTTGCAGGTGGGTTCGTCGTTTCGAGTTTCATGATCTCGAGTTTTGGTTCTCCAGATCTCGATATCGTCGGTTCGTCTTCGAGAAGAGATCTCGAGATGTATCTCTCGACATCTGGATGTTGAGCTTTAAAACTCGAAATCTCGATCTCGAGATTTAAATCTCGACATCTTGATCTCGAGATTTAAACCTCGATATCTCGATCTCGAGATCTACATCTCGACATCTCGATCTTGAGATCTACATCTCGACATCTCGATCTCGAGATTTGAATCTCGATATCTTGATCTCGAGATTTGAATCTCGATATCTTGATCTCGAGATTTAAAACTCGAGAACTCGAATCTCGAGATTTTGCCTTAGCATTTTTTCAAATAGCCCACCTGCACCCATTGTCTGAACTTGCAAACACCAAAATTTTCACAATCTAATCCCAAAGCAAACTAACAACGGATTAATATGCTGACCCCCTGCTTTTTCAGTTCATTATGGCAGGAACACATCAAATTCAGATTGACGACACCATCTACCTAAAAGGGAAGTGGATCAAGGTGCTGGATAACAATTTCCAGCTAGATCTCACCGTGTTCAAATGTCAGGACCCGATCATTCCCGTCATAATGAAAGGTCACTATCTCTGGGCCGCACTCGACAACGCCAAACCAGTGCCAGAGATATACCTACAACAATTCTGGGGCCATATGCATACAGAGTCAGTGAAGGATAGCTCAAAGATTAAGACGAAGCTGAATGGTATGCGCGTGATCCTGACGCCGTCAACACTACGATCCACCATAGCGCTGCCAGTCCACGACACATATGATCCTCTACCGTCCATTCCCGACCTTCTCAAGGACGTTGCAGCTCTAGGATACACCTCTCTTCTTCCTCAGCTGTCAAATTTCAATGGGGCTTATCTCCATCACCCGTGGAAGACCGTGTTCGGACTGGTGAACAAATGCCTGTCACCGAAGCATGTCGGGTTTGACAAATGCAACAAGCAGATTCTCCTGATCTTCCTCGGCATTGCTTACAACAAGAAGTACGACATGGCTGAGCTATTCTTTTCAGAGCTCATGGATCTGGTAAAGGCAAAGGAGAAAAACAAGTCGGGCACCATTCCATATTCAAGGTGGCTCGGGCTTATCATCCACGATACCATGACTGCGCATGCCTCAATTCCAAGAAGAAATGATGATCCACACTTCACATCTCCAAAGCTCCTCTACTTCAAAACGGACAAAAACCCTGTCACTGGTCTGCAGATTCCTGGGTTCCTGCTAAAACTCGCCAATTCGTCCAATCCTGCAGTCCAACAATACCGAGAGAGTGTTGAGAGAACTGTCCCTATGGTTCAGCAAAACCCAGTTGGACCTACCCTGGGGACAAAGTCGAGTGCACGTGAGGGTCCTAAGAGAGCCCAAAAGCCACAGAAACCAGTGGCCGGTTTGCCCCATGAAGGAAAGTCTGACGACTCTCTCAAGACGAGTCGGACGGCTGAGGGCACCGCAACGGACGCTGAGGAATCTGCTGATGAATCGTCTAGTGATGCCCAAACTAACACTGATGATGAGGCATCCGATAGCGTGGGTACTGATGGCGATGAGTCAGATTCTGATGACGATGGTGATGACAGCGACGATGTTGAGCATACCTATGCTCTGATCAGAAAGGGTAAGCTGCCTGCCGAATCTCCAAAGAAGATAACCGCTGAAGACGCAGCACCCATAATCGCCGGTAGACCCAAGATCCTCACCATCAAGGAATTCCAAAATTCCAAAAGCGTACACAGAGAAACCAACAGCTCCAAGGCTGACTATGATGAAGCAGCCCACGCCATCAAGAAGTCTCAGGATGCCATCATTCGCGAGAAAAGGGCTAAAATAAAGAATGACAAATCTTCTAAGCCAAAGCCTCAGCCTCGCATCAGGAAGAGCCTCATAGATAAGGCTGACGAGCACATATTCGCTGGCTGTGACCCTTTTATCCAGATAAGCCGAGCTGAATCCCTAAGTACAGGAGCCGATCTTTTCGGTTCCCGAGTAGAAGCCGCAGCATCTGGCTCAACTGCACATGCACGACCCTCATCCAGCCACTCGTTAGCCTCCCAACAGGCTATCGTTTCAACAACACGGGACTCACCCACCTCTCTGGTTCCTTCCGAATCAGTTGAGCGAACTATTGACCAATCACCCGAGGTCAAAACCCCTCCTTCAAACACATCGAGTCTAGGTGTCACATTTCCCACATTTTCTTCATTTTCTAGGACACCTACACTATTCACAGCACATACAGGTGCACCCACCCTGAACGCAACGACCACAGCGCAAGCTATGACGGTCGGAAGTCCTGCTATGCCTGCAATGATTCCATCATTGAATGCAGGCCACACATCAGCTATCTTCACTGATGTTGTGACAACAGTTACAACCCCCGTAACTGGCCACCCCACCTTTGAAGATGTCAACGTTCTCCTGAATCGTTTCCTGGATTCCACCATAAAACCATGGGTGCAAGAAGCAATGACCGCTCTTGCACAGGAATTTAGGACCACCCAAGCGGTTCAGCCTGAACATCCCACACCCCAACCTACACCCGAACCCTTCATCTCTCATACCTAACCAATTTCTTCCACCGCCCTCTCTCACCACTCCATCAATCAAAATACCCATCCCTTCACCTTCTCGGGGCACCCATGATACAGAACCAGTATTATCCCCACGCCCGACCACACCTTCCATCGATCTCCTCTCGCTACCCTTCGACACCTTGGCATCGGCTTTGCTGGACCATCTCCTCAACATTCCAGAAGCCAACCTCACCCCCTACCAGCAAGCCATCCTCGATGCCCTCCTCTCTTCACCTGAAACCAAGAGCAAATGCCATGACAGTCCTCGTGGTCGCAAACGTTCCCATGAGGGCCCCGACGATTCGGATCCTCATGAGGGGGAGAACAAGCGGTCACGAACACTCGAGCAAACTGCTTTAGCCAGCCACACTCCACAGCCCGTTCAACCTGAAACCTCCACCAACCAACAGCCACCCGTAACCAAACTTTCTAGCCTGGTCGAGCTAGATGAAACATCCCGAGGCGTATCTCCTAAAGATACCAACCGAGGAGGGGATGGAAGTCCTGATGATGCTACTACTGGTACATCTTATAAGTCAGACCATCAGTTAGAACCTCGTTCGAAGCTGATGACAACAGGAAATCCTAGTGACCCCGGTGTCCCAGGTAACAGGTCTCCGTCACTACAAGATCAACCAGCTACTACCATTATGTCATCAGATGAAATGCACGATCAACTTGAGGATATCATCATTCACGACAAATGGCCCAGACAGTGGACAGAGATGGATCAAATTATGCAGGATGAAGAACAAGAAGATATGCAAAGGAACTGGCTCTTACGAGAACTCATAAACAAATGTGCGGAGGACGTAATCAGGCTCGAGGATGATGAACGAAAGGAATGGGAAAACTACAAGGAAACTCAGAAAGAACTTGAATCTGTTGTCACACAAACGGCGGGACGACTTCCCAAGACAGAGAAACCTTGGGAAAATGTACGCATCAAAGCCCCCTTCCAAGAGGAAATGAGAGAGCGTATATGGCGTAGACCAGAGAAAGTCAGACCTCTGAATGAACTAAAGTTGCGAGGACTCACCCATCTCAAAGGAAAGCAGACAGGAGGTCATCTTCATATGCTGATGCAACGGTCAACTGGGACTCAACGAGAGCTGATGGAACATGATCTGAAATCCAACATTCTCCCAATTCATCAAATCCTACAGGTCAAGGCTGAGGATTATCATGGAGTGAGATTCTACTCTTACAAACTTCAACGCACCGATGGGAGTGAATTCACATGCCAGGAAAACGATTTCATCATGCTCAAACCAGAACATACAGCGAAGGCCTCGCAGCAATCAAGAGGTTCATGCTCAGACAAGTCAGAGTTCACTCATCTCACGACCTACAACAGATGGCTATCGAGTGCAACATGACAAAGACAAATCTAACACAGCCAAGACTGTATGGTCCAGAGCTCGAGGACTTCCTTGCATACCACATCTTCTTCACACCGCCAGCAGTCACATATCTCAATCACAAGAATGAAAAACGCCTGATGATGGTCAACGAAGTTGAGAAATACTGTGATGGAACACTGAAGATCATCAGAGAACAGCTGATGAAGATGAAGAAACAGCTAGTGCAAAAACTTGTGGAGACATCGTCATACATTCAAAAGGAACATTCAACACTGGAAATCATTCTAAAAGCCATCGACGATCGCCTGGACAAGAGAAACATGCTGAGACAATATGAGCATGCACTAAATATGAGGAAGCACTACTTCAAAGCTCAGAAGCAATAACAAGGTGGCACTTGATCACAAAGGGGGAGATTGTTGAAGATCATTTAATTGTGAATCAAGTTTGTCACCTATCTTGTAATAGATTAGCTTTATTATATCTGTGTCTTGATGGCGACCCTCGTCCTAAAAATGAATGGCCCTCGGCCTCAGCGTGATCATCTATCTCAAGACCGGCTTCCTCAACGCCGAGTCTTGAGCTTGTATGACGATCGGCTTCATCATCGTCGTCGTCCTCAGATCACGAACGGCTCCTCAGCCTTAGCTTGAGCCTTTATCTCAAGGTCGGCATCCTCAGCATCGAGAGATTTGAGCTTACATGACGAACGGCTTCATCAAATGCCTCGTCATCATTTATTTAGACCGGCTTCATCATCGGCGTCATCCTTAAACCACGCGCGGTCCCTCGGCCTCGGCGTGATTATTTATCTCAAGGTCGGCTTCCTCAGCGCCGAGAGCCTTGAGTCTACTCGGCGAAGTGCTTCATCAAACGCCTTCTCCATTAAGGGTCGTGCGTCCAACGCCGTCCTCATCTTCAGACGAGCACCCATCGCCGTCCCTCATCTTCAGACGAGCGCCCAGCGCCGTCCCTCACATTCAGATGAGTGCCCAGCGCCGCCCTCATCATCAGAACGGCTTCGCCGACGTCACGTTCAGTCTGGCGTCAACGCCTTGCCCTTCATCACATCACGACCGGACCCTCGGCCAATGCGTGATTATCTATCTCAAAATGAAGGACATTCATCGTCCTCAAAACGAAGGACATTCATCGTCCTCAAAATGAAGGACATTCATCGTCCCCAAAAAGAAGGACATTCATCGTCCTCGAAATGAAGGGCATTCATCGTCCTCGGAATGAAGAACATTCATCGTCCTCGAAATGAAGGACAAGGCAGCCAACAATTATGGCACCGCCTCGGCCAGGAACACTACAAATCCCAAGTAAACCTCCGTCGGCCAAAGCGTTAGAACGACAAGGATCTACTCCCTTTCACTTCATCTGCATCTCAGCTCAAAGAGTGGGGGACTCCTGATGGAGTATATGGGTCCAGACCCCATGACCCATGTACTCAGAAGACTAAGAGAAAGCACAACTGTCACCTAGTGGGTCCTCCTTCGGCCAGGTGGCCCTCCATCGGCCGAAGAAGAGTCGATCCAGAATACGGTCCAGAAGCCAAGGAGAAGAATTGTCCTCCATCGGCCGGTGCCCCCGTCGGCCAGTGCCTCCGTCGACCGGTACCCCCGTCGGCCAGGCAAGAGTCAGTTTAGAATATGGCCCAGGCAGCAATCAGCTCGGATGGTCCTCCGTCGGCCGTGTCTCCATCGGTTAGGCACCTCTTTTGGCCGAATTTCCAGAACCGGATTTCATACTTAGTTATTTTTACACTCTTTGTACTCGGCCCAGTAGTGGGCCAATTGTAAATGGGCCTCCTAAGCCCAAGATTTGGGAGTCCAACCCTAATTTCCTCTATAAATACTCCCCTTGGGAGCCATGTAAAGGGTTCACAATTCATTAATACAAATCAAATATACTACTTCTCTCTCTAGTTCTCACTTCTCTCTAGACTTATAGTCTATCACCCTGAAAAAGTCCAGATCTAAGACATTAAGATCTCGGATATTGGGTGGTTGGAATGTAAGTTGTATGTCACATCCATTCTCTGTTGCACTATTAACAAGCTCTTCATCTTTGACATCTATGTGCGGTATTGCATTGTCATGTTGAATTATAACCCTTTTATTTAATGCATCTGACCGCTTAGACTTGATTGCACGCAGAACACTCTGCATCATCATTTCCTTCATTAGAAGTCTTGTGACACTCAGAGGGTTTTGTCTCTAATGTGCCTGTACATCTATTCTTACTTGATCTCTTTGTTATATCTTCAAATGTGAAAGGGAATATCACTATCTTCCCATCCCATAATACCTACCCAGTCTCACCAAATCTTGGTTTGCATTCTACTGCTAAAAACATTATCTCAGGTATAATTTTTTTTGGACTGAGCAAACCTATAAAGATCTTCTTCACTAGGGTGAGTGTAAAAGAAAGTGGTTCCTCTTGACAGGAAAAACCACTTCGCATCAATGTGAAGGTAATCATAAAAGTGATGAAAAATGGGGGTAGTTTGGAGAGTGGGCCAGTGAATGTGTGTTAAACAGAATATAACCTTTTAAGTTTCCCCACCTCGGTCAACAAGGGTTTGATTGCATTTGAATGTCTTTTTATGTGATTAGCTTTCACCGGTCTGTGTTCACTAGACTTTGAAATGTGCATGACATATCCTAAAGCTCTGATACTCTTTCTCTTATGTAATGGGATGTCCTTAATGATTTCTAAGCCAATTGTTAACCTTTTCCTACATACATTTCCCTTTTGAATGTTGTCCACATTGATGCACTTTCCCTAGGCCATTTGATCTCTTGCTTTAGTCCAAAAGTAGTTGAATGTGTGTCTTGATATGTTGTACTTCAGTATTGTCTTACTTACTATGCCCATGTGAAGTTTACCCTTTGTGCAATGAGCTAAAAGAGTTTGTACTATGCATCCCCTCTCTTCATTTGTTAGCCTGCACTTTCACTTTGCCATCTTCTCTCTTCATTTCTTGTTTCAATGTAACCATGGGACAATTAGGCTGCATGATAATTGTTCTTATAGTGGTAGTTCAGCTAGTATAAATAGAAATGAGTGGAGGGAAATTTTGTAATCGGGTGAATAGTAAATTTTATTGGAGGGAAACTTTGTAAAGTTGTGTGGTGATTAATAGTGTAGAAGGTCAAATATACGTAAATATGATGTATGTACAACCTTTCAATCCCCTCAAAGGTTTTTATTAGACTTAATTATTTTTACCAATGCACGGTTAACCCCCCAAAGTATTGTTCATTCACCCCTTCTTTATCCCTTTTCCTTCTTTCCCTTCGACGGCTTCTACCTCTCAGGAGGGGTATTTTGGGAAGGTCATCTTCCCACTTTAACTTACATAAAAATGTGTGCAAGTCAAAGCGGGGAGTCGTTTTGGGGATGAAGAGAGTATTAAGTGATGTATTTGTTAAAATTCCAAGACGGAAATTTATTGCACCTCACCTTATTTTATTTCTTATTTAAACAAGATGTTAAAATAAATAAAAGATAAGAATGAAATGCAAGTATGTTATATTAGCTATCTCTATCATATTGAGTATATGAAACGTGTAAAAGTTAAACTGGTAAATGTTAAACATCTTTTTCATATCCAAGTTATGGAGTATTTTTTTCTCTTAAAGATGAAGAATGAATACAAACGATGTTTGGTGAATAAAAAGTATTTTAATAAATATAAAAAATTGTTCGATTCAGATTACGTCTTTTTAAATAAATCAAATTATTCGATTTAAACAAATTGTTGGCAAATTTTAGAACGTGTCTGGTGGGATGTAAAATAGTTACTTTGAATGCAAAGTGGAGGGGCGTAAACAGACACCGTTTGATTTGATTATTTAATGTAAACTGTATGGCACTTATTAAAAGCATTTTGCATTGTACCATGTAAAGTCGGGGGTGGGTGGTAAAATACTTTTCATGTTTTTTATAAAGGACTGCAGTCTTTGCGTGCAAATTAAAAATAAATTACACATCTAGTCAAATAGTGTCATCTATTTTACATGCAAAGTTATTGATTCTCTAAACTTTGGTCATGTTTGGCATTTAGCGGTTAGCAGATAACGTGTCATGTTAGCATGTTATCAATACCAGTTTCGGTCAGCGAATATGACTAATGGAATAATTTGGCGGTTTGCGAGAAGATGTTTGGTAATTTAGTTGTTTACCCCAGAAATTAGTAGAAAAGGTCATATTTCAAAATGCTAACTCAAAACTCTCAAATTTGTCACATTTCCATTTCAGCACTTCTGTCCAAAAGCTAGATTCGAATAACTATTTACCAAACAACGTTTTCATTTATTAAAAACGTTCAAAGGGATCAAACAACTATTTTTTGCGGAAAGTCAATTTCCAAACACCCAATTTGCATGCAATCAATTAGCGTGCAAAAATTTGATTTTAACATGTAAACTACCAAACATTGAACCACTGTTTTGTCGAGTAGATTTATATAACTCCATATGACTATTCATCATCATTAAATAAATGAATAGTGATGGTGGTGCCACAATACCTCATATGACTCTATAAGGGAGTCCTTAAATTTTTGGCTATTTTGTCAGGCCCTAATTATATACGAAGTATACCTCTGTCCTTCAAAGTTTGGGACAAAGAGGTGTGGTTTTTAAGAAAAAGTAGAATTGTGTGGTTGATATTGAATTGATAAAACGTGAATAAAGTAAGAATGAATTGTAGTCGCTCATATATTATCAAATATGGTATGAGACAAACTTAATGGAACGGTTAAAAAAAGGTAAAATGGGACAAATTTAGGGGAACAGATGAAGTATATATTATCTCCGTTTTAAAAAACTTTGCCAATTTTAAAATTTTGATCAATTATATTTTTTTATTGAAAATTATTTGTAATATATTTGTTCTTTGTTAAAAATAATTTTATAAAATTTATACTCGCTTCGTCCAATTGGATTTTGTCAACTTTCTTTTTTGGGTTGTTCCAAAAAACTTTGTCACTTTACTAATAAAGCAACTAATTTGTGGTTCTGCACATTTCTCTCTCATCTACACAAATCTCAACCACACAGTTTTTACTATTCTTATTTCTCACTTACTTTGCACTTGGCAAAGTCCATCGGGACGGAGGTAGTAACTTTTATATTACCTCCGTCCCACTCAACTTTGTGAAGTTGATGTTAGGTGGGAAATTAGAATGGGAAAACTTGTGTGGTTGAGGTTTGTGCAGAGGAGAGAGAAATGAACAGAGCCACAAAAACATTGCGTTAAAAGAAAAGTGACAAAGTTTTTTGAGACAAACAAAAAAGGAAAGTTGACAAAGTCAAATGGGACAGAGAGAATAATATTCAACTCCCTTCGTCCCGAATTGAATTGCAAACTTTGACCGGCACAAGAATTAAGAAATGACAATAAATGATGCTTGATTTTTACACTTTTGTCCATTTTTCTAAAAGTAGATGTCTTTAAGTTAATGGAGAAAAGTAAATTTATCACTTTATTCTTATTTACCTACCTAAAATAGGAAATGGAAAACATTTTGAGACAAACAAAAAAACAAATTTTGCAACTCGGAGAGTAATCATTTCAAATGACAATGATTTTTCGGTTGTACTGTATATAATCGATTTGGGAGTCGGGTGGGGAGGGCAATGGCAAACGAGGGTTTTGAGGATGATGATTTATGGCTCGACCCCGCCTTCCTCGGAGCCGTTGATGAGGCGCTTGAGCTTGCCACTACACAGCACAACTTCCTTCCTACTCAACCGCAGCCGGCGGCCACAGGGTCGCAGTTCGTCGACATCAATTCTGCACTTCCACTGAAGTTGCCTCAGTTTGCTAATCAAGATGCCGCAACCTGTACATCCTCGGGTTCTAATTGCAGTGTTCAAGAACAAGAAATTGATAGATTGAAGGGAGAGCTTGACCGTGTTTCAGAGCTGCTTGCTCATAAGGAACGGGAATGCATTATGTTGAGAAAGGAAACGCACAAAAAGGAGACCAATGCTGTCCCTACTGAAAAGGTCAGCTCATCTACCTACTCAACGAGTGATAGTGATTTTTCGTCCACGATTAAGAAAAAGTTGTTAGATGCATGGGGCTCATTGACTGGCCAAAATCTAGGGAGGATTTTTGTTTCAAAGTTGTTAGAAACTTGCAATGCTGATTTTCTGGTCCTCTTTGGATTCCTGGATTCAAGTCTCCCCTCCAATATGAGAATGGAAAGTTCCCTTTCTGACTCTAGGGTTGCTATGAAGGAAAACATGCTGCCAGATCATTCCAGTGTATCTGCAAAAGTATCTCATCTTTATTCTGTGTTGACGAAGATCAGCAATGAGATGACAAGATTGGATGATCTACTAGATGCATTAGTTGATCTTTGCCAGCTTAAAAATGATGTTGTAATGTTCAGGGCTCTGCATATACTGCATGAAGTTTTAAGCTACAGTTCCTTTACAGAAATGAAGGACGATCAAAGGTCCAATGTGATTGTCGTGGAAACAGATCAAGACGGATCTTCTAGAAGAGGAAGCCATTCCAAAGAGACATTAGATCATAACCATGCTACTTGTGGAGTTCGGTTGGATAACAGTGATAAAGCTCCCAGGGTGGGACCCTTCAACACTGTAACTTGCGTATTCACTTCATGTTTCAACTATCTGTCATTGTTTGAACTGATGTCCCAAATTATACTGACGAATAGTTTAGAGCATATCAGATGGGAAGCAGTTTGTATTATGAATTTGATTCTTGTAAGAAAGAATACACCCTTGGATAGGGAAAAGTTTGGATCAAATGAGGTGTTTCAAAGTATTTCACAACTATTGAAAAAGGATGCTGGCTACCGTGTAAATAAGCAAGCTGTGCGCCTTCTTTACCTGTTACTGAATTGCCCAAAAGTTATGGCATCATTCTTCCACAATTTCACGGGAGCGGAATGCATAGACACTGCTGATGTAAACCCAAAAACTATTTCAGATTCTCAAGTGACCTGTAAGATTTTTGAGGGATTGGTTGATTGCCTATCTTGTAGTGGTAAAAGCGTTGAGGAATTACAGGTTCAAAGGCATTCAATAATTTTGCTAGCTTTCCTTGCTTCTTCTGGGAAGACTGGCATCGAAATCCTTCTAAATCATAGGCCAAAAAGGACTAAATTTCTAACAATAATCTTGCAGAGCGTAATATCTGCTTTGGACCTAGAAGCACTAGACACTGCTATATCTCCTGAAGAATCTAAACAAAGAACTCTGATGATTAGAGAAGCACTTATTCTTCTCAACCGAATTGCTTCGCATCCCCAGTACGGTGTCTTGGTTCTCTTGGCATTAACAAACCGCAGGGACATAGCCAGACTTACTGTTAACACAGCAAGCAGGTTATCCCACAAGGGTAAGTGCTTGACACATTGTGACAGCATAACACAACAGATTAGGGAGTCAGAAATTGTTGAATTAGCTCGGGTTTTTCAGAAAAGATTATATGCATTTCTAGAAGGCAACACCTCAGGAAAGAAGCCCCCATGAGAGTTTTTCTTGGTGAACAAGTGTACAGAGAGAGAGTATCTGATGACTATTGATGGAGTTGATACTTTCAGTTTGCTTCTTGTATGACTAGTACTACACCCGTGCGATGCACGGTGAGTGATTTATCATAATATTTTGCGTATACGTAGTTGGTAAAAGAAGTGGACTCCTTAGTACAACAAAAACGGTAGGAAATTTATTCTCCAAAGTATTCAAGTTTTGATATAATATGATGTACCGCTAAGCTCGTTTAATTTAACACCCGAAATGATGGAATCAGTCCGCCATCAGCTATCAACAACGAGCTCAATACAATATCACAAGTGTTAGCTGGCTAAATATTTTTTGTGGGGCTGGTTTTACTTCTATGTCATTAATTAAATGTATGTTTTCTTTATTTTTCTGGGGTTTTTAAGTTATGTTTTGTAATATCTATTGTTATTAATAAAATTTGGTAACTGTTCTCAGACATTTACCAAATTTGGAAAATGTTCCCACTCACTTGCCCATTTTGGTGATTTGTCCACCAGATTAAAAGAAAATCAATTGAGCATTCAAGACAATATATATTACTAGTACTAATCAATAATGTGTCTTAGAGATAAAATGATTTTAAAACCGTTCATGTTCTTTCTAATCAATAATAATATATTACCCAATACTGCAGAACAAGTTTTGGAATATAAGAGGATAGAGAGGTCACAAGCAGCATATGAGAAGCTATTGAGAAGGCTGCAAAGGAGAAGCTTGGTTCCCAACTAGACATCTTATCCTAACTAATTACTAATTTGGTTGATTAGGTGCTATATTTTTTAAAGACAATATAAGAAGTTTGGGAAGTTTTCGCAGTCAAAACTCTATGTGAGTTGAAGTAATCCTAATAAACTGAGTGATAAATTCTACAACCTCAGCTTTGTATAGAAAAGGGTGAAAATTTGCAGCGATAAATTTAGAAGGTAGAAGACACGAGTAAAAAACTGAGAAATACAAAATCAATAGGAACCCGATCGAACAAGACAAAGCTCAAACAGAAGAACCATGATGTATAGATGGAGTGATTGCTCGCATCTAACCTGGTTTCGCCAACCCTAAGTCAAGAGCTCCTGGGCTCGACATTTCTATAGCTTGTACGATACGTGCATTGAAAATAGCCTATATATTCAGGGTGTTTTTATTTAATAAAAGGGCAATTTT
This sequence comes from Cuscuta europaea, assembly GCA_945859875.1. Taxonomy (NCBI): domain Eukaryota; kingdom Viridiplantae; phylum Streptophyta; class Magnoliopsida; order Solanales; family Convolvulaceae; genus Cuscuta; species Cuscuta europaea. Next base: position 2,597,947 of record CAMAPE010000014.1, read on the forward strand.
GTACTTCAATAAAAAAACTAGAGAAATAAGCCCTTATATAGGAGGTTAAGTCCGGCCGTCGTCATTTGGGGCGGTTTTCGGTTGAATTTTTTGATGAAATATTTTGAGCATATTATTCATTAAGTCTAGTTTACGCATACTAAATTTCAGCTAAAACTTCAATCGGGAAGCCATTCAAATGAATTCTTGAAGATATCCGCGCAGTTAAAAGCGCAGTTACCCTCAAGAATCTATTTGAATGTCTTCCCAATTGAATTGTTAGCTGAAATTTGGTATGAGTAACTAAACTTAATGAATAAGATTCTCAAAAAATTTCATCAAAAAAATCTACGGAGAACTGCCCCAAATGACGACGACCTTTTTTGGTTTGTACGTGGGCTTATTTGCCCCTTTTCCCTAAAAAACTATATAAAAATCACTTTTTTTTTATCAAACCCTCTGATTTTAACATTATTGGTATAATAACTTAGATTTTAAAATAGGAGAATCTAATTTGAATATCCCAAACTGATTTTAACATTTTTGGTATATTCACATCCCCCATTTTACTAAATACAACCACATCAGAACCGGGTTAGACCGAACCAGATCGGAACTGGAATCGGATTTGCAAGAAAATCGAAAACACAAATAGGACCGGAAATATTCCGACTTTGATCCAGAATCGAACCGGAACCGGATCGGAAGAATCGGGTTCTACATTGTTAATTTAAGGGGAAAGGGGCAAATAAACCCTCGAACTAACCGAAAAAGTGCAAATTACCAATTTTATAGTAGACTCTGTCCGACTGTCGCCATTTGGAATGGTTACCGGTGGAAATTTTTGATGAGTTTTTCAAAGAATATTCTTCATTAAGTCTAGTTTACCCACACCAAATTTCAGCTAAAAATGCAATCGGGAAGGCAGTCAAATAAATGTTTGAAGATAACTGCGCTGTTAAACAGCACAATATATTTCAGAAAATCATTTGACTGCCTTCCCGGTTGAAAGTTTAGCTAAAATTTGGTATGGGTAAACTAGACTTAATGAAGAAGATGCAGAAAAAAATTCATCAAAAAATTTCACCGAGAACCTCTGCAAATGGAGATGGCTAGACAGAGCCTCTCCAAATGCACTATTTCGATTAATTCGAGGACTTATTTGCACATTTCCTTAATTTAATATACTAAAAATAATTTAGTAAAAATTAGGTATTTGTTACTACTAACATTACTATTATTGTTATTTATTTATTGACTTTTATTAGTGTCTTATACGGTAAATATCGATGCAATTTGAGTGTAGAATAGTAAATACTTCATATTAGTTAATTCTATTATCGAGAAAATAAGAATATATAGATGAATAAAACATTAATACTTCCTCCGTCCCGCAAAATAGTTCATGCTTTCCTTTTGGGCCGTCCCAAAAAATAGTTCACAACTTCACATTTTCTTTTTTGGAAAGTTTTGTGTGACTACCATTCATTCACTTTTTTCTTACTCAATCATAACTATACATTTTCACTTTATTCTAACTTTCTTAAACTCCAATCCAAATTCTAATGGGAACTATTTTATGGGACGAAGGGAGTAGAATATATATTACGGAGTACATATTAAAAAGATTACAATTTATTTTTTTATACCAAAACCGGTTAATCCGATTCAAACTCGAACAATCCGGTTTTTTACTGAAACGGAACCGGAAATCGAATTTACAATATCATCCGGTTCGGTTCTGTTTTTTTCTGATCCGGTTCTGTTTTTCTGTTTGAACCGATTTGTGCATTAATAGTGATTCAGGAATCTGGGGTCTTGAACCGGAAATAGTGTTTTTCTTTTTCTTTTCTTTCTTTCTTTTTTTTAGGAATCTGGGGTCTTGGTAGATGATAGTGAAAGAGGTTTTGACCAGATTTCACGTGAATAGTTTACCTCACCCGATCTAGGTCAGAACAGAAAATAAATCCGTTGATTTTTCCTCGGCAACAATTTTCAGGGAAATCGCAAGGGTTCCTCCCGCTACTCTGACCGGCAACTCCATCAAATACTTTCTCACTCAAACAACTGAAACAGGAAGCTGAAGCAAGAAGGATTAACAAAATGGATAAATTTGATAAGCTCAAACTGGCGTCATCGTCTCTGGGAGAGAGACTGAAGACCGGAGGGGCCCAAATGAGCCGGATGCTAAGCACCAAAGTGAAGGAGATGCTACAAGCACCGACACCAGAGTCGAAGATGGTGGATGAAGCGACGTTAGAGACGATGGAGGAGGCCAACTGGGGGCTGAATCTCCGGATTTGCGCGATGATCAGCAGCGAGGAGTTCAACGGCACCGAGGTCGTCAAGGCCATCAAGAGGAAGCTGCAGCAGGGGAAGAGCGTGGTGAGTCAGAGATTGAGCCTGGATTTGCTCGAGGCATGCACTTCCAATTGCGAGAAAGTCTTCTCCGAGGTGGCGTCTGAGAAAGTTCTGGATGATATGATGCAGATGATTGATGATCCGAAGTCTGACCATGGGAATCGGGTCCGGGCTATCCAATTGGTCAGCGCTTGGGGTGAGTCTGAAGATCTCAATTACTTGCCCGTGTTTCGTCAAACTTATATGGTACGATACAAAATCAATCTTCCAGGTCTCCTAACCCCTTTCGCCCTTTTGTGCTATATACACTCTTACCTTGTGATCGTAAACATTTTTTTCTTCAAAGCTCTAATCTATGACATTTTTTCCGTAACTACAACGTGGGCAATCAAGTAAATAGAATGTAGGTGATTACCATTTTAGAAGAAGATGTTCCAGATGTGAATGTAGAGGGTAGATATCATGGAAGAGGGCTGACGTGGGAAAAAAATTATACAGACGCCTTCTTGTGCTACAAAACTACTCCTTTTTGGGATTCCCTTATTTAATTTCACACTTCCATTGTAGGAAACAAAACAGTGCAAAACAGTGTCAAACAGTGTCCAAACAGTGCACTCCACAGTAAAGTCAAATTTATTTTCTTAATCTGTGTGAAGTCAAACTGAGAACTTTAATAGGGACCGGAGGGAGTATTAATATCATTTGATCTCCCTTGCACCAAAAATTGAAATTTTAGCAAATCATAGAAATAAGGTGCGGGGAAGCTAGGAAAGGGGACATCTGTGCTCCCTTAATCTTATCTGACCTCTTTTTTTTTTTTGAAATTAAGACATAAAGTAACTTATTTAATCATCAATAAGAAAGAACCGTTTTATTATGACCTCCTTTTATTCTTTCATCTAATCTAAACAAGTATAACCCCCTACCTTCCTCTACCTTTCCTTCCATAATTTATATGGTTACCTCCTTGCGTCTCATCTAAGCAAGTTGCAAAAATTACCAAACTTTATCCATTCCTGTAGTAAGTAGATCTCCAATGTTCTTCTTTCACCTCATCCAAGTCTTGTCGCTCCTCCGAGATGCAAATGAATGAGAGAATTTTACGAAAAGGAACCCTGTTTCAAAACCTAAACTTAAATAGTGCTCGTTTGGTAACCCTTTTTCAGCTTATCTGGCTTATCAGACACCGTTTTTACCAAACGCGTAACTTTTGATTTCGCACGCTGAATTGTGTAATAATGAAAGTAAGGTTGGAGTTATTTTTGTGTCCGTATTGGCTGAAGTTAGGATAGAGGGCCATTTTAACCATTTTTTCATATAATTTTTTCTTCATTACAACAACAACATCCAAGCCTTAATCCCAAAAGAATTTGGGGTCGGCTAACATGAATCGATCTATGATATCAAAAAAGGCAAAAACAGAAGATGGATTTTTCTTCATTGTATAAATAATTTATATTTTAAATATCCCCCCCCCCCCCATAAATCAGCAAAATCGGCTACTTTAGCTGGAATTTCATATATTATATAGCAGAATCAGCCGATAGAGCCGATTTTGGCATTACCAAATGGGCTCATAATCTTTGAGATGCTTTGCACGCAAAAGCCGTTTTTTGTAGAAAACTGGAAAACCAAGGCTTTAAACTTCACTCCATATGTGGTACGACTCAATATAAAGTCCAAGGCAGCTCTAGGGACACGCATTGAATCCACTCTTCCATTGGAGATGCTCTAATAACTATTTTTTGGTAGCTAATGTGAAGTTCATTTTTTAGACTGCCATTTAAGGGATGCATAAAGTTTATTATGAAATGCGGGGAGGGGGAGAGGGGGTAATAAATTTTTGTGCATTGATGAGGGCATTGTTAGAAAGATGATGTTTGGTTTTGAGTTAACAGCTCTCCACAAGTTGCCAGTATCATGATATGCTTAATAATGCTAAGAAAGGAAACAGGGAGGGACCATCCAGTCAACCTTATTAGCAAAAAATATCAGTTCAAAAAATGAGAACATTAAATTCTCCAAGTAACTGTGTGCACATTCTCTCTCATGTACACCTGAGTTTATAGGCACTCTGATTACATTTTTTTACTTTTGATTTTTTAGAACTTGAAGACAAGGATACCTCCAGAAATTCAAGATGGGAACGCTTCCTCTATGCAATACCCTTTGGAGTCTTACATCAATCAGCAGCCAATATCAGCACCTGAAAATTACCCTTTTCCTGACACAGGGAATCAAGAGCACAATGGTTCTCATACTTATGGTGGTGGGTCTGTTGAAGAAAAGAGGGAATTCCTTGTGATTGCACGAAACAATCTGGATATCTTTTGTAGCATACTGAACTCTGAAGTAGAACCCAAACCGATCAAGGTTAGGTTAATGCCCCATCATAATTGTCTCACTGCTCATCTATGCGATAGTATTGATTGACATTTTGTGTGCTAAAAGAAACTAATCAAGAAAGGTGAAAACCTAATCTTTTTCTGAAAAAATTGGGAAAAGAACTCGACAAAATCCACATTGACAAATCAAGCTCTATTAAATTTGATACTAGACATCTAAGAACAAAATTTTATAATAAAAGACGGCTACTGTGGCTGCCGCGCAATAGCTGTATGCCTGCTGCTGTTGCGATCTCTAGCGGCAGAGGCGATGGAGCCGGATAGTAGCACCTGCCGCCGTCGGCGGCGGATACTAGTAGTCACCGCTGGAGGTGGCACCGGTTGAGGGTGCTACTGCGAAAACTGATACTGTTAATGTCATACTATCCTTATATTATGTATTGATAATATTGTGTTGTGGTGATCTATTTATATATTTTGTCAAGTAGTGCTATGTAATATCCCTACAAAAAGTAAAGACCATGTTTGCGATTTTTGTAGGAAGATTTGGCAGTAAGCATTCTGGAAAATTGCAAGCAGTCCCTTGCTGTTACTAAGAGGATCATAGAAAACACTTCCGATGATGAGGGTATGCTGTTTGAAGCTCTGAATCTTCATGATGAAATTCAGAAAGCGATTTCCAGATATGCAGAAATGAAAGCAGTCCTAGATTCACATGGGGGGTTGACTAAGACAACTGATGCTGGAAGTGAACAAGTGACTAAGGATGCATTGGATTCAGGGAGTGATGTTGGAAGAGGAGTGGCTAGTGATGTTAATGTCAAAGAAGCTACAAACACTACCCATGGAGTAGATTCCTCACAAGAAGATAGCTCCAGCCATGAAGCTGCTAAGCCAGATTGTCCAGGGAATAATAAGGTTTAATGGTGGCAAACTCACTCTGATTGGGTTGTCTAGAACTCTAGAAGTTAGTTGATGAAGGTGCTAGCTTTAGGAAGGGGGGAAACTGCGTTAAATAGCTCTAGTCAAATAATTTTTGGGTTTGTAATTACTAAATACTCCGTAACTAACAGGGATATGGGACTTATGTGTACTGTGACAAAGAAAACTTATTTTCTTCTGAATTCCTCCCTGGCACAACATTGGAGTTCGGACACCACATATATATTACGGACTTACGGAGTATACATACAATAGACCGTACGGATTTCGGTTGCCGCAAACTTTTCAATTTTGCAATGTTGAGTAAGGTGATGCTATCTTTACTTATATTTTTTTGCTTACTTATTGCTTGGTCTTACTCCTATGATAACTTACGATACAAAAATATTTAGACTCGACTATGCCAAAACAGTTGTTATATGGTAGACTAAATATAGAAAAGTACTAGATAAGATCATAACCATTCATATAATTATGGATGGACTCGGGTCCGGGTCGGGCCTAGGCCCGGGCAGGCCGGCGGGTCAGAAATGGTGGACCCGGGACCGGCCCGGGTAACCACCGGGTCCGGTCCGGGTCCGGGCCGGGCCGGGCCGGGCCCATTATAATTTTTTTTTTGGTTTTCCTCTTCCTAATTAACCCCCCTCCCATCCCCAACCCCCAAACCACCCCAAATGGCCCAAAATACCCAACTCAACCCAAAAATTGAAAAAACAAATTGAAAAAAAAAATGTTTTTGGCCCGAACCGGGCTCGGGCCCGGCCGGGTCGGGCCTTGTTTTGGGTGACCCGAGCCCGGACCGGAAAACCCACGGGCCGGGCCTACCCGGACCGGTCATTGACTGGGCCACCGGGTCGGGCCGGGCCGGAACAGTACCGGTCCCGGGCCGGTTCCGGGTCGGGCCACCCGGCCCGAGTCCATCCCTACATATAATCATAGAGAGAACTATCGAATAAGCCATCCAACTTTCATAAAAAGTGCAAATAAGCCCTTTTACTGTTTTACATGAGCCTTTGTCCGGTTGTTGCCATTTGGGGCAATTTTCGGTGGAATCTTTTGATGGAATTTTTTAGCATCTTCTTCGTTAATTCTAGTTTACACATAGTCACATACCAAATTTTAGCTAAAAATTCAATCGAAAAGACAATTAAATGATTTTCTAAAATATACTGCACTACCTAACCGTTATTGGGAAAGAGGGGGCTGCCTTAGGACTCACAATATTGGGAAAAGATCAGGGCCCACACATATATTAGCAACCTTTATGCTATGTATACATATAGTGTATAAGTATGCCTCGACTAACTTGGGGTCTCTTGGTTATCGGCTCACGTCCGCAACTTCCCAACTTCAAGCATTGAAGACAAGAAGTCCGCTACAATTCGTTTAAGATTTTTAGTACCATTCTTTCCATAATTCCACCCCCAGAATATAAGTTGAGGCAAGTATAAGTGTACAATCTAAAACAACACATTTTCAATTCTTTTTGTGGTTTAAAAAAATCTTGTACTGCATTACCACGCTATCCACATTAGTCTTCACCCAACCCTATAACAGTCTCCGCTACACTTTGGCACCTCTCCATCCTTTAAATAAAGAGTTGCAAACTACACTATATCTGGAGGTGCTTATAAGTTTTCCTTCAAGACACAATCAATATGTCGTTTCCACAAACTCCATAGTAATACTAATGGGATATTGAGGTCCGGCCCAATATACCGGGGGCTGTTCGAGATTTGAGGCTCGCATTCCTGAAATATGATCTGAGTGGCCTCAGCAGCGGTAACCTTGGCCTTAGAGCTGGCAAGATCCACACGGAGTTGGCCAAGCTCAGCTTCGAGTTTCTTCTGCTCTTCCTCAGCGGCCCGCAACACATCAGCAGTTGCCTGCTCCGTCGATGTCCGAGCCCCGATCAACTCCTCCTCCCTATTCAGCCGAGCGGTTTGGAGTTGTATGCTATAGTAGCCGGTCTACAGGACAAGGCAGTTATTTACCGAACGGCGTAAAAGATGAGTAAGGAAACCAACGGTTGGAGTTTACCTTAAGAGTGGCCAAGGCCACCCCTGTTTCAGCCTGCTCGACGTCAGCCTTAGAAGGTGGTAGTCATTGAGCATGGCGGAGGTACTCCAGACCCGACCAGGCTCGCATCCCCATTGTTCTATAACCATATGGATCGGGTCCTCCAAAACGATCGGTTCCACAGGTTTTGATATGTTGGCCTGTTCAGCCACAACGTTGGCAGCACAAGACGAACCCGGGGCTTCAGTGAAAAGAGGATTGGAATGCAGGTCCCCAAATGGCTGGTCCACCGCCATGGCATCGAAGTTCACCTGCTCGAGAGGAATCTGTTGAAGTGGCACGGGCTGCTGGACCGCAGGCTGGGCTGCCGGTTGAGTTGCTTCAGAGGCCGAGGTCCTGGCCATCTTCTTGGAAGGCTTCTTCCTCTTGGCCGCACCCATCTCCTCAAGACGGTTCCTGTTCATGTTTGCTTCGGTGTTGGGAGCTGAAAGAAAGAAAGGGAAAATGTTAGTACCGAGCGGAGTTACCGTGTGTGAAACAAAGCATGATATGTAAGTTTCTCGCACGGGAAGGACCGCCCGAGCCATAACACTTGGTTTTCAGTCAAGAAGCATAGGAATTCGGGTGGTACCTATCCCGACGTCCACAAGCCGAACAGGGGTTAAATAACCCATGATGTCCAGCGTTTTGGCTCTCTCTACTGAAATGATCTTCTTCTCTAGCTCCTCAGAGACGAATGACTCGGTGGATTTGGGAGGGTAAGCGTTCTATCTATTCGTCATAAGGCCATCCAGAACAGAGACAAAGAAAAATTGGTCTTTTCCACTCCTTGATGGAAGTAAGATTCCCCTTGAAAAGGATCCGTCTCGTTTGGGCACTCACGGCCAGGAATCCATCAGTTTGTTGGGGGCGACCTTGAAAAAATGATGGAAAAGGTCCAAATCAGGCACTACATCAGCGTCCACACAGCGGCACATGAACCCGGCCATGACCCGGTAAGAATTCGACATTATTTGAGTCGGGACTATGTCATAGTGGTTGAAGAAGGCCACAAAAAAGGGGTGCAACAGGAACCTAAGTCCGACCTTGACAGAATCAAAATGCACCACCACCATCTCAGGACGGTGGCGCAATGGATGCAGACCAACGTGAAGACGAAAATCAACCGGGTTAGGGATTAGGGCAGGAATTTGGGCCCTAAGCTTGGAGGAGAACTTTTGCCTCCGCTTTCGAATGGACCTCAAATCTAAGTGGTGGCGAAGAGTGTCATCGGGAGGGCCTTTCCTCATCACTGCCATATCGTCACCGGATATCGCACTCTTAGAATCACCGCCCGAAGTTTCACTAGAAGAATCGCTGGAGGGGGCATCTTTGGAACCACTATTAGAGAGGGCATCCTCGACCACAGTCTCTGCGACGACACTAGTGCCCACGCTATCATCAACGGTGGCATTCATCTCAGAACCCCGAAGTGGTTCGATGACCAAAGGGTCAGAAGGACTAGAGCTCGTCGACATGTGCACCGAACCGAAAAAACAAGAAAAGGGAAGAAGAGAATGAAGGACTGCTGGTTACCAGAGCGAACTTATAAAATTAGGGATTTGGGAAAAGGCGAGTGAACGAGAGCTGGTGATCCCACTTGATCCCCACAATGGATTAAAAAGGAAAGTCATTAACAGGAGCTGACAATTGCATTGTGACTAACCAATTAGAAAAAGCCAAGTGACATTTTACTTGGAACCAACCCCATCAACTACCCCCAACTCTCTACTTTCCTTTATTATGCATTAAATTTAATTTATTTATAAAAAAAATTATATCAAAATTTACTTCAATGAAGCATATGTTTAGTTACTTCAAAATTTACCATTTCTTTCCTTCTTACCTTATTTTATCTGTTTTAAAACATTTTCCCTCTGAATTAAGGATATGTAACAATTTTTTTAAAATAATTACATTTTTATTTTTTCACAATAAATAATTATAGTGGGTCAAATGTGGATTTTATATGGAGTATTCCGTTTTCAAATTAAATAAATTAATAATGGTGGAATATATTAAAAATAAGGAGAGAGTGTAAAATTTTTAAGTGAAGTGGAATAGGCCCAAATCACAGCGCCCAGAGTACCAAGCGGCCCACAGTGCGCACTAGGGGTGCTTTCGGCCCCCTGGCCGAAGGCTCCAATTCTCACAGGAGGGCCAAATCACGAAAACAAAGTTACTGGGAGAAAACGGCGAAAATCAGTAGCCCTCGGCACCTAGAGCCCTCGGCACTAAGGAGGTCCCCGATACTCAGAGCCCTCGGCTAATCATCTACAGTTGAGGGCACCTTTCCGACATAATATCCGCTCCACATGCGCATGGATCACCGTACCAAGTACGACGTCACATCCAACAGCCGCATTAAATGCGGCCACATGCGATTGCCAGCACCAACCAGTTGAGGTGACCCCTCGGCCAATGGATGCTTGACACGTGTCCCTATTTGGCATTTATTGCTACTATAAATAGCACCTCATTTCCCTATTTGTAACTCATAGGCAAATACGCTGAATACATTTCTAATATACTCTCTCTCTACTTACTTGCTCTGACTTCTCTCTAGTTATTCCCCGCGATAACCCCTCGGATAAGCTACCCCCCAGGTATACTATCCATCATTTGGTGCTCTCGTTGAGAGGTCGAACAATCAAGTAAGAAACCCTCCCCCTCGCCAAACAAAAAACACCTAGCTAAAATGGTGAGAACAACTCGTGCCAACTCGAAGAATGTTGAGGACAGGAACCTGGCCCTCGGCGAAGTCGACGTCCCCGAAGCCTCTAACAGGGCTCCCGGGGGCGGCGTCATCGCCGGGTTGGACCAGACGGCTGTCGACCTACGCCATCAGATTCAACAGAATGCCCCCGATGCCCGCCTCGGCATCGGGGCTAAGAAAAAGGACCGGAGCGAGAACCAAGTTAGCCCTCCGGTAATTAAAATCGACGTACAATCGTCGTTTTCCGCCTTCATCCAGACGCTCACCCAGAACCCGGGTGCCTTCGGCACTCTGGTTCCCCTCCAGCCTCAAGTCGGGGAGAATGTCATGCCTCCCCCTCATCCACACCCCCTCGGGAACCCAGTCCTCCGGATTGGGAATGTCGAGGGGGTCGTGGCCCAAGATACGGCCTCCCAGGAAGTCCAATCCCGGGACCGCCACAACGTGAACAAAGAACAACTCCGGACCTCCGCCCTCGAGAGACTCGGAGGGGCGCAAGACCGTCGAGGGGTCCAAGACCGCCTCGGGGGGAAGGCGTTCCAGAGGCCACAGGACAGTGGCGGGTCCGTCTCCAGGGCCAATGAAAGACGTCCCCCTCAGGACAAAGGCAAGGCACCTCTCCATGCCAACGATGCCCGTCACCAAATCAACCAGGCCCACTCGGCCCGTGTCCATTCGCAGGGGGCGGAGGCCCTCCCGAAGGACCCCCGGGACGAAGTCATTGCGGCCCTCCAGCGCCGGCTTGACGAGATGGAGGCCACCAAAGCACACGCCACCACTTCTGCCCCTCATACGGACCTCAAGTATGAAGCCATGTTGGCCAAGATGGAGGAAATGCAGAGAAAGATAACCGAGGGCTCCGGGGAACCCACCATACAGCTCCGGACCCGGACGCCTTTCACCCCAAGGGTATTGGAGGCCCGGATCCCGGAGAAGTACCGAGGGCAGCTCATCAAGCCCTACGATGGAAAAACTGACCCCCAGGAGCACTACAGTAGATACCAAAACAACATGATGATGGTGGGGGAGTCGGATGAGTATTTGTGCCGCTGGTTCCTCTCCACCTTAGAGGGGCCGACTTACGAATGGTTCAATCGATTGCCCGAGGGCTGCATTGACTCATGGCAAGAACTCGCCCAGCGATTTTTGACGCAATTTGCGGGAAGGCGCCGCACAAGGAAACACTTCTCCCACTTACTAACAGTGAGGCGGAAGAAGGAGGAGACCCTTCGGGACTTCTTGGAGCGCTGGAGAACGGAGGCGGATAAAGTTGATGGCGCTGACGATGGGACCCTCCTGGCCCTCCTCCAAACAGTACTCCGCCCGGGGAACTTCTCAAGGAGCCTCATCATCGACCCCCCCGCGATTATATAAGGGCCCTACAGCGGGGGGACCGGTATGCTGAAGCCGAGGAGGTGGAGAAGTGCCATCACGTCCCGGATCAGCAACGCCCTCAGCCAGACGACAAAGGCAACCGGGGGCTCCCCGTAATCTACCCAAGGATTCTGCCCCCTCCGGTGATCGCCACCGGCATGGCCAAGCCAAGCCCGGGGGAGGCTACAAGGGGAACCCGAGGGCTTGGGCACAGCCTATTCTCCTGGAGCACCCTCGGACACCTTTGACGCACCCCGTCAGCGTCATTCTTGATTTCGCCGAGGAGAGGGGTCTGGTGGAGCGAGATTCCCGCGCAACCCCAGAGGTATATGCCATCAATCCAAACTACCCCTACTGTCGCTTCCACCGGCATCAGGGGCACAGAACTGATGACTGCCATCAGCTGAAGACGGACATCGAAAGGTTAATACAGGTGGGCCATCTCTCCCAGTTTATCCAGGGCCCTCAGCAACAGGGCCTCCCTCACTAAGGGCCACCTCGAGGGCACCCGGCGAGAGCAAACGCATGGGTAAACCACAACACCATGCCCCTCGGCAAGAAGAGGGAGATTGGGAACCTGGAAGAGGAGGAGGAGGAGCACCCCCGGTACTAAGAACAGAAGCGCCACATCCTTATGATCATCGAGGGCAATACCGGGGGTGACTCTACAAGTCAGCGAAAGAAGTGGGCTCAGTCACTTTACGTGGGGGAAGTCACTCATATGCCCCCAGTAAAGCGTCTGAGGGAGGAACCCATCATCTTCACTAACGCTGATCTCCCCCCAGTGTCCTCCCCACACAGGGATGCCCTCGTCATCCGCACAGAGATCAATGACACTATATTTCACCGGACTTACATTGACACGGGCAGCTCTGTCAATGTAATGTACCTCAGTACCTTCAGAGAGCTGCATCTGGAGAGGGGGTCCCTTCGGCCCATCAAGACCCCTCTTGCCGGCTTCACCGGCGACACCATTGACTCCGAGGGGGTTATAACCCTCCCGGTACTCTTCGGCGATGGGCTCCATAGAGCCAAACTCGAGGTGGAGTTCGTCGTCGTCAACATCGACTGCGCCCACAACATCATCCTAGGCCGGCCAGCCCTCAAGGATCTCGAAGCCGTCATCTCCATGAGGCACCTCTGCCTCAAGTTCCCAGCCGAGGGGGGCATCGGTTATTCGAGGGGGAACCAAAAGCTTGCCCGCGCTTGCTACCTTCAAGTAACGAAGAAGGTTAGCAAGACGGAGTTCCGCGTTGACACCATCACTGGAACTGTGGAAGCGGAAGAAAGGAGGCCGAGGGCTGAACCAGCCGAGGAGGTAGAAGACTTCGCGCTCGATCCGACCAAGCCGGAGAGAGTCGTGAAGATTGGAGCCAAGCTCCCTGAAGACTTGAAGACCGGCATCATCAACGCCCTCTGCACCTACTCCATCGTTTTTGCATGGGAGCCGGAGGACATGCCGGGGATCAGCCGAAGGGTCATCACCCACCGCCTCTCGGTGGACCCTTCGGCCAAACCAGTACAGCAGCGGAGGAGACCCCTCTCGGCCGAGAGGAGGGAATTTGTGAAGAAGGAGGTCGCCATGCTCCTCTCTATCAAGCACATCAAGGAGGCCGCGGGGTGTGAAATCATATCATTCCTCGACGCATTCCGCGGATATCATCAAATATTTATGAATGAGGAAGACACAGAAAAAACAGCCTTCATGACTCCCGAGGGCATCTTCTGTTACCGTGTCATGGCCTTCGGCCTAAAGAACTCAGGCGCCACCTACACTCGGATGGTGGCCAGGGTATTCAGAGCTGTCCTAGGGCATACCATGGAGGCATATGTTGACGACATGATCGTCAAAAGCAAGCAATCAGCAAGCCATGCTGACGACCTGAGGGAGATCTTCGCCATCATGCAGAAATTCAACCTTCGGCTAACCCCGAAGAAGTGTACCTTCGGCGTTCAAGGGGGCAAATTCTTGGGCTACATGGTGAGCCGAAGGGGTATCGAGGCCAACCCCGAGAAGATCCAGGCCATCATCAACATGGAGCCCCCACACAACGTAAAGGAGGTCCAACGATTGACGGGCCGCCTGGCAGCCCTCAATCGTTTCTTATCAAAATCGGCGGAGAAGTCCTTACCCTTCTTCCAGATCATGAGAAAAACCGACGGTTTCCAGTGGACTTCAGAGTGTGAGGGGGCCTTCGAGGAACTGAAACAGTACTTATCTTCACCCCCTGTGCTCTCTAAACCCAAGGTGGGGGAGATCCTATACCTTTACTTGGGTGTTAGCCCGGCAGCCATCAGCTCAGTACTCATCCGGGAAGAGGATGGCATCCAACATGCCATCTTCTATGTTAGCAAGACCTTCAGGGAAGCGGAGCTCCGGTACTCCCCTGTAGAAAAAACGGTGTTGGCTATCGTGTGGACCGTCAAGAAGTTGGGCCATTACTTCCAGGCTCACCCCGTCCAGGTCCTCACTCACCAACCCCTCGGCGCTTTGATGAGAAGCCCCACCAGCTCCTCCCGAATGGTAAAATGGGTTGTCTTTCTGAGCCAATACAACATCGACATCCGTCCTAGGCCCGCCATCAAGGGCCAAGCCCTGGCAGACTTCGTGACGGAATGTACGACGAGATCAGCCACGGACGAGGAGCCCTCGGCCCCCTCGGATGATTGGTGGACCCTCTACACCGATGGCTCCTCCGCCGTCAAATCATGTGGAGGAGGGGGTGGTTCTAATCTCACCCGAAGGCTTCCGGGCCTACTACGCAGTCCGCTTCTCCTTCAAAGTCTCTAACAATGAAGCCGAATACGAGGCCCTCCTCTGTGGCCTTCGGCTGGCAGCCAACATGAAGGCCCGACAGATCCACGTCAAATGCGATTCCAAATTGGTCGTCGGCCAAATTTCCGGGGAGTACGAAGCCAAGGGAGGGAGAATGAAGCAATACAAGGAGGCGGCCAAGGAGTTGCTTAAGGTATTTGAGGCACACTCTCTTACTCAAATACCGAGGGCTCAAAACTTCGAGGCCGACATTTTATCCAAGATCTCGGCCGAATCCCCTGAGCACATCTCAAAGATTGCCAAAGTAGAAGAGCTCAGCCTTTCTAGCATACATCCTAGCCCCATCATGCACATACAACAAAGGCAAGATGACTGGATCTCAGACATTGTCGCCTTCATCACCACAGGGCAACTGCCGGAGGATGAGGCCCGCACCAAGCTAGCAAAGCTGAGGGCTCCCAGCTACGCTATCGAAGACGGAAGGCTTTACAAAAGGTCCTACAACGGGACATTACTTTGGTGCCTTCATCAAGATGAAGCCGAAGTGGCTATGGAGGAAGTGCACAGTGGCACTTGTTCAGCTCACCAGGGACCCTTCTCCATGTCCCGAAGGCTAATAATCCAGGGCTACTTCTGGCCTACGATGGCCCGGGATTGTGCAGATCTCGCCCAAAGGTGTTCCGCATGCCAACACTTCCAGAAAGCCCCCGGCAGGCCAACGGTCAACTATGCCCCCATCGGCACATCCATACCCTTCGCTCGATGGGGCATAGACCTTGTGGGCTCTCTGCCGAGGGGTACCTCCAACAACAGATACATCATTGTCGCCATCGATTACTTCACCAAATGGGTGGAAGCAGAGCCCCTCACCAGCATTACTCAGGCCTAGTGTCGTCATTTTGTTCTCAAAAACATCCTCACAAGGTTTGGCGTCCCCCAACAAACCATCTCCGACAATGGGACTCAGTTTGAGACAGCCCCCTTCTGTGCCCTCCTTGGAGGCATGGGGCATCAAACACACCTTCTCATCCGTTGCCTACCCCCAGGGCAACGGTCAGGTGGAGAACGCCAACATGACCTTGCTCGAGGGCCTAAAGAAGAAACTGGAGGCCGAAGGGGGTGGTTGGGTAGAAGAGCTCCACAACATCTTATGGGCCTACCGTACCACCCCTCGGTGGGCAACTGGCGATACACCCTTCTCCCTTTGCTACGGATTCGAAGCTAAGGCCCCCATTGAGGTAACTCTTCCAACCCGAAGGGTAACACAGTATGATTCAGAGGCCAACGACACCAATATGGCCCTCGACCTCCACCTTATTTCAGAACGCCGAGAGCAAGCCTTCATGCGCGCAGAAAACTACTGAAGGCAAGTAAAGAGTTACGTTGACGCCAAAGTCCGCTCCCGAGAATTTCAAGTGGGGGACTACGTCCTCCGAAGAAGGGAAGCTAGCCAACCAACCGAGGGCGGAAAGATGGCACCAAAGTTTGAAGGCCCCTACATCGTGGCGGCCATCATCAAACCAGGAACTTACAAACTGAAACGCCCTAATGGGACTGAAGTCCCTAGACAATGGAATGTACATCACTTAGTTAAATTTTATCAATAACATCAGAGCGGCCAAGCCCTCATAACTAGTGAATGTATTATTTTACGGCCCAAGGCCTAAAAATTCTGAAGAATGAAGGCATTTTGAAGACACCAAGAACATGGAACAGGATTCTTACGAGTGGCCAAGCCCTCATATCACCCCCTGGCCCAATGGCTTATCACGAGCAAGAACCCTCGGCACCAAGTGCCGAGGGTAGACAATACTATCACCTGCAACGAGGGAGAGAGTACCAACTTTCTTCAAAGGAGACCCCTCGGTACCAAGTACCGGGGGGATACACCACTGTCAACTTTCAACAAACGGAAGAAAACACCAAGTGTTTTCACAGAAGACCCCTCGGTACCAAGTACCGAGGGTAGACACCCCAATCACCTACGACAAATGAAGGAAAAACACCAAATGTTTTCGCAGAAGACCCCTCGGTACCAAGTGCCGGGGGGCCGTACATCGGAACAAACAACAAGTGTTGTTTCTAAAGCTGTACCCCTCGAGGACGCCTAAACCGAAGGCGCCACCTATCGATGCCGGTAGCACGTAGTGCCCCCCGCCATTTGCAACCAGTGTGCAAATGAAAACCCTTCCCTGAAACGCTTTCCGCGTCACTACCCCAAAGGTATGACAGGCACGTAATATGCCCAGGATTCGACTTTCAAAAACGGAACGCTTTCCGCGCCATTTCCCTAAGGGATTGGCAGGCATCTAAAATGCCCAGGATTCGACTTCCAAATCGAAACGCTCCCTGCACCACTACCCCAAGGGTGTGGCAGGCCACGGACTATGTCTGGCGCCGAGGGGACAACTTTCAAGACTGAGGCGCTTTCCGTGCCATCCCCCAAGGGGAGGCAGGCTACAGACCACCATATCTTGTACCCAGGAAACGACCCTCGATCCCCTCGGAACTCGGAAGGTTAACCCGAGGGGGGAGCTAATGGTGTATTATGTTACCTCCCGATAGGCCAAGCCTTACCAAGAAACCAAGTTTCTTGAAGCCTTCCCTTCACTACAAAAAAAAATGGGGTGGTGAAGGGGAGTAGACTCAGCGAGAAATCAATGAGTACACCACTCCAACAAGTTCACGAGGACGTACCGAGGGCTCCCTATGGGAACGCCTTCGGTACATGGAAGCTCATAAGTACCAAAGATACCATTCACAACAGACATCATCAACAAATGGCTAAGTCCACTCCATGATTACCTCCGGTTATATCTAAGCCGAAGGCTCAAATCCTACAAAACACGACAGGCTCACCCAACAACAACTCAAAACGTTCCCGAAGGCTACTATACGACAAAGCTATCAGAGTTTGGACAAATCAAAGCAAGAATCGCCTCCGGCACCTCACTAGATGCCGAGGGGATACACCCAGACAGTGCCCGAGGGAGTCTGTCTTTTTATGATAGACTTTGATTACAAACTCTCCTAAATCAACATTGGGGGGGGGGACATAACGAACAGCCGAAGGCTCTTGTTACCACATGCCAACCTTGCAAGACAAAGGAAACTATCCTAAACCTGCAAAGTATACAGCCAAAGGGTCCCCGCCCGAAGGCCAGCAGCAGGAAATGCTTAGAGAAAATATACTAAGTCCTAAATACTTTGCCCCCTGTGGAGTCACCTTTCAACCGAGGGTACACCTACGACAAAGCTCTTACATTTCACCCGAAGGCTCCTAACTCATACAACTACACTTAGAAATATTTTCTAAGTCCTGAATATCTTTGACCCTCGGTCAAATCTCCATGCAGCCAGAGGGGTCATACGCTTGAAGACTTGGTGAAGCTACACTCAGAAAAATTTTCTAAGTCCTAAACATTTTGAGCCCTCGGTTATATACCCACACAGCGAAGGGTACCCACGTACCGAAGGCTAGACGGTATCCAAACGCTTAGAAAAATTTTCTAAGTCCTAAGCACCTTGCCTCCGGTTATCTCATAAAGGCTACACAGAACCAGAGGGAAGGAATTAGTCGGGGGCCAACAGATGAACAACACTTAGAAAAGATTTCTAAGTCCTGAACGTTGGGCCCTCAGTGAAATGTTCAGATAACTAAATGGGCCTAGTAGCCGAGGGCTGCAGGAGACACCGTACTTAGAGAGATATTTTCTAAGTCCTAACATGCATTCATCCACAGAGAAAAAACGAAGACATACATAAAAAAACGAAGGCATACATCCAAAGAAAAACAATCAAAGGAAACGAATTATATGCAAAAGCCCGAAGGCAGGTATTCATTCATCGAAAGGGAGAAAAAGTTGAAGTGTATATTACAAAAGGGCCGAAGCCAAAAGTACAACGGTATGATCACAAAGTGGTGGGGAATACATTTTACAAGAGGGGAGCTACAACATCGCCCCCTTCGGTAGCTTTGGAGGTAGCCTCGCCTTCGGCCTCATCCCCGTCACCCCCGAGGCCACACTCCCGCAGGGTCTCCGAATCTTCGAGCACTGGTCTCTCTTCGCCTTCGAGGAGAGGAATCCTGACGTCTGGCTGCCGAGGGGGGAGGCCATAAGCCTCGGGCTGGAACTCCTCCGGTGAAAGCTTGAAATGCCTGGAAAGCTTTCGGTATATAAGGCGCTGGGTAAAAAACTCCCACCCTGATAGTAGGAGTCACCCTTCTCAGCAAGCCACATTTTGCCGAGGCCTCCAACCCAGTCATCCACCGAAGCCCCCACCACCGAGGAGAGCCACTCTTTCTGTTCTTCGGCTTTCCACCCCTCGGCAGTAAAGCCGGCTATAGCATCCTCCCGGGCCCGGGAGACGGCCTCTTCCTTAGCCACGCGGGCTTCCTCAGCAGCAACGTGGGCAGCCTCGGCAGCAGCCTCCCCGGCCTTAGCCAGACCCTCGTTCATCCCCTCGGCCCTCACGGCTTGCACCCGCTGCTCCATGCTATCGGTGGCCAAGCGGAGAGAATCCTCGGCCTCGACAAGCTTCTTCCTAAGGAGGGCAGCCTCCCCTTCGGCTGCGCCCTTCGCCTCCTTCATCTGCTCCACCCTTCGAAGGTGCTCACAAAGGCCCATGAAGCTCTGCAGTCCACAAGGGCGATGGTTAGATATGATAAACACAATACGCAAGAGCAAAAACAAACACAGAGGAAAAAGATAGGCGTGACTTACGGAGGCAGTGTTCAGGAGGATCTTGGCCTCGAGGGAGCTCTCGTCCAGTCTGGCGAGGGCCAAGCGATCAGCCGAGGGTAGCATCTGGCTCATCAGCGCCGACGGGTTTACGCTACCCTCCAGTACGGAAGCCCCCTTCGGCACTATCGCCTCCAGTTTCTCCCGGCCGAAGAACTCCTGGTTGATGTGCTCCTGAGGGGTGGGGACAGAGGTGTGCCCCTCGTTCACAATAACAACCACGTCAGTGGTCGGCTGCTTGGCGGGGGCGGTGGCTTTTAACTTCTTGGTCGGGGGCTCGGTCCCCTTGCCATTATTCTTTTTCTTCAAGGGCCCAGCACCTTTGGACCCCCCGGCGCCAGCACCGGCAATAGCGGCTTGGGAGGACTCCTCCCTGGCAGAAGTGCCCATCGGGCCCTTCTTCTTCCCCTTGGCATTTTTCAAGGCGAAAAGAGAGCTGACGTCCATATTACTACCTGAAAAAATAAGACACGGAGTGGTTAAACCGAAGGGTGTCAGTTACAATGGCATAGAGTAAAAAAAAACGAAGGAAAACTATCAAGGTACAAATAACCCTTCGATAATCACCTCCGGCTCCTTCGAAGACACGATCCAGCGGAGGGTATCTTTCATCCGATGAGCCCCTTGGCCTAAACTGCCGGAAGCCAAGACTAAACAGTTCCTCGGGGAGAGTGACGTCCTTAATTTTGACGTGCTTATCAGACCCCTCCGGTTTCTTGGCGAGTATTCTGCCATTCTTCTCCAGGGCCGCGCTCCCTACCTTCGGGTGGCGCCGGAAGCTGTTGTGGAGCATAGCCGGAAAGGGGTTCTCCTCCAAACGTATGTAGCAAAACCGCTCCTTCCACCCCTTGTGGGACGAAGGCACATCGTCGAAGAGCCTAAACTCCGGTACTTGCTGAAGGTTGGCAAAGCCCTCAGCGTTCGAATGCCCCCCCCCCCCAGGCACAGTTTGAAGGACATGAAGAACTGGTCGAGGGTAGGTGGAACCCCCCGGCTCTGGCACAAAGAGAGATAGCCGGCCACATAGAAGTGACTATTGGGTGTTAGCTGGCAGGGGGCCAACCCCACGAATCTCAGGTATTCCAGCAGAAAGGGGTGGAGCGGAAAGCGAAGCCCCATCTCCACCGACAGGGTGTGAACAGCGAAGCACCCTTCGGGCGCGTATCGCAACAAGTCGTTTGCCCCTGACTCCACCACACGTGCCGAAGGGCCAACCAGGATTTGAGTGGCCTGGTACTCTGCCGGGGACGCCCTCGTCTTCAACTCTAGGATTTGCGAGGACATTTTGTACTAAATCGAGGGTCGAAGGGAGGTCCTAAAAGCTCTAAGCTACGGGCACTTAATCTAAGGCCGAAAAGTGAGGGGGAAGTGAAGTATGCAAGAATGACCGAAAGCGGGGCAAGAACTGACCTTGAAAGCAGGGGATTCAACCGAAGGCTGGAGTTTCTCTCTCTAGAAATTTTGGCAGAGCTTCGCTAACAAATGATCGCACAAGAGAAGTGATGCCCGGCCATGGGGTATTTATAGGCGCCCAGATCCGGGCTTGGGCCCAAAAACCGGGCCCCGGTCACAAAATCATCATTACGAGTCGTGGTTTCGCTCAATCGGTAACGCCGCCCGCGGGCAGCCAACCGTCACGCGCCACGTGTACCCCCCCCCCAACGGCTATATTTTGACGTTAGGTATTCCAACGGCTATATTTACAACAGTCATATTCTGGGAGCTCCCGACTATGTTCAACAGACCACTCTTTCACCAACCAAATCTAGCCCCCGAGCTTTCTACTTCACTCCACTTCATCAAGAGGAGCCCCCGGGTGCACTTACCCAGAGAGGCTTCCGGTTTATGCCCCTCATACTGCTTAACAAATGCCTTCGGGCTCACTCCTTCAGAAGCCCACGGCTTCACAACTGACAGACCCCTCGGGGATTCCCCCCTTAACACCTTGAGGACCAGGTAGCCCCCGGGGAGTACACCTCATTGACGGATAGCCTACGGCACACAGGTAACGACAACCCTCTGATATCCTCCTCACCAACTGATAAACAAACAGGGGACTCCCCGGTAACACTTCAACTACTACTCACATTCATCACGCCCTCGATCCCCAGATTGAGGGACTCCCCTTCGGCACCTCCCAGGATATCAACAGTAAGCCTCTGGCTCATCAACACACGCGCCCTCAAAACAAGGATAGCCTTCGGCATCAGCATTGTACTCCATTTCAAACCAGGGCTTCACATTTTCGATTCATCGTTGGAGGAATTCGGTGCACTCTTTTTCCCTCATCAGGATTTTTTTCCCACAGGGTTTTTCCTAATGAGGTTTTTAACGAGGCATCCCCCCGAAATGAAACGAAAAGCGTCAGCCTTCGGCCCAATACAGCAACATGATTACTCTACTCCTTTTCACCACTTTGCAAGTGCCTCAAGGAGTGGGGGACTGGAGAACCCCCTCGGGAAAAATCACAAAAAATGCAAAATGCTAAAAACTCCCGCAAATAGCAAACATGACCCCTCAAGTCCTGACATGTGGGTAACTGAGGGACTGCCCTCGGCAGAATAAACAAATAGCAAACTATCCACAACTCTACAAACTACAACGGAACAACGACAGAGGACAAACACAATTACTCCTTTTCCCTCAAGTACCTTTCGGCAAAAGGAGTGAGGGACTCCTAATGGAGTATGTGGCCCGGGAACCCCCGGTCCACAGACTCCTATTGCTCCAATAAAGGCCCAATAGGCCCAGGAAGCACAACAAGCCCAAATCACAGCGCCCAGAGTACCAAGCGGCCCACAGTGCGCACTAGGGGTGCCTTCAGCCCCCTGGGCGAAGGCTCCAATTCTCACAGGAGGGCCAAATCAGGAAAACAAAGTTACTGGGAGAAAACGGCGAAAATCAGTAGCCCTCGGCACCTAGAGCCCTCGGCACTAAGGAGGTCCCCGGTACTCAGAGCCCTCGGCTAATCATCTACAGCCGAGGGCACCTTTCCGACATAATATCCGCTCCACATGCGCATGGATCACCGTACCAAGTACGACGTCACATCCAACAGCCGCATTAAATGCGGCCACATGCGATTGCCAGCACCAACCAGTTGAGGTGACCCCTCGGCCAATGGATGCTTGACACGTGTCCCTATCTGGCATTTATTGCTACTATAAATAACACCCCATTTCCCCATTTGTAACTCAGAGGCAAATACGATGAATACATTTCTAATATACTCTCTCTCTACTTACTTGCTTTGACTTCTCTCTAGTTATTGCCCGTAATAACCCCTCGGATAAGCTACCCCCCGGGTATACTATCCATCACACTACTTTACCTGAGATTAGTAAAGCTGTTGTTGATTTTTTCTCTGATCTGTATGCTGTTGAACCTGCAGTTGACAATAATGACATATTAACAAATATTCCTGAGCTCATAAATGAGGAAGACAATGAGTTTCTTACTTCTCTGCCCACAGAGGAAGAGATAAAAGCTGCAGTTTGGGATTTAAATCAGAATGGGGCACCTGGCCCTGATGGATTCTCTGGTAAGTTCTACAAAAAGTGTTGGCACATTGTGGGAAGGGATGTTGTTAAGGCAGTGCAGGAATATTTCATTGGGGTTCCTCCTCCAAAAGGCTTTTCTAGCTCTTTCATTGTTTTAATTCCTAAAACTGAAACCCCAGGTTCCTTTTCAGACTACAAACCCATTTGCCTTTCAAATTTTACTAACAAGATTTGTACTAAGGTGTTAACATCCAGATTAGTTAACTTGCTGCCAAGAATTATATCTCAAAAACAAGCAGGATTTGTTAAGGACAGGGATATTTCTGATCAAATTCTTATTGCCCAAGAGATGGTCCATGCCATTGATAAAAAAAACAAGAGGCTCCAATGTGGTTATTAAGCTTGATATGGCAAAAGCCTTTGACAAACTTTCCTAGAGGTATTTATTTGATGTCTTGGCTAAATTTGGATTTTCAGGAAAGTTTATTTCTTTGGTTGAGGCTAACCTTAAATCCACATATTTGTCTATTCTAATCAATGGGTCTCCTCAAGAGGTTTTTCAGCCAAAAGGGGGGGGGGGGGGGTTAAACAGGGAGATCCTCTCTCTCCTTTCTTCTTTATCATTGCTTCTGAAGGTTTTTCTAGAGGGTTAAAAAATAGAATGTTGCAGGGGAGTATTAAGCCGTACTGGATGGGAATGATTGGGAAGCCCATTAGCCATTTAGGGTTTGCTGATGATTTATTAATATTTACTAATGGTGATTCTAGATCATTAGTAAACTTTAATCAATTTATCAAGGAATTTCAAGATGCTTCTGGGCAAACTGTCAACTTGTATAAGAGTAGTTTTGTTTGTGGTAAACAAGCCACTTACAAGAGTTCTATTATTCACAGTATCTTAGGTATGAGGAAATCCCAGTTTCCAATGAAATATTTGGGGGTTAATTTACATAAAGGAATGAATAGATTTCAGTTCTGCAGTACTATTATCAATCATTTTGATTCTAAGTTGTCATCATGGAAGCAAAAGAATCTTTCTCAAGGTGGGAGGCTGATTTTAATTAAACATGTGCTTAGCTCTATCCCCAACCATATTCTGGCTACTCATTTACTCCCTAAAAGCGTTAATTCTACTTTGGAAAAGAAAATGACCTCTTTTTTATGGGGTTCTAATGATGGCAGAAACAAAATGCATTGGGCAAAGTGGTCTAAACTTTGTTATCCTACTGATGAAGGTGGCTTGGGGATTAGGTCTTTGACTGATATTGAAAAATCATTCACATTGAAATTATGGTGGAAATGGAAAACCCATAATTCCTGAAACTGCTACTAACCTCTGCAATGTCAACCCCTCTGGCTACTTCTACAAGGTGACAGATTCTACGATTTGGAGAAGACTATGTGCAATTAATGAAACTGCTACTAACCTCTGCAATGTCAACCCCTCTGGCTCCATGGTTTGGTCTCCTGAAAGCAATGACACCTTCTCATTATCATCTGCTTATCATGAGATCAGAGAGAGCAAATCAGTTACCTTCACTTCCAAACATATTTGGAACAAAATATCAACACATGGAGGTCAAGATTTTTCTTTGGAAGTTACTGCACAAGTATATTCCAATGCCCGATACTTTAATGAGGTTTAAGTTGGTTTTGAATCCATTTAGATGCCCTTTATGTAAAAATCACAGAGAGACAATAAACCATGTTTTTTCATCTTGTGACTATACAAAGGAAGTTTGGATATATTTTATGGGTCTGTTCAACATTTCTGCACCAAGGGCATGTTCTATTAGACAACATCTCATTTACTGGTGGTTAGAGGCAAGCTTCAAAACTTTGGCCGATATTTTTAAACACAACCTTCTAGGTATAATTTGTTGGCATATGTGGAAGGTGTACTCTTCCTATACTTGGGGTTCTCGCACTATTCCGGCTCCTAAGCATCTTAGTATTGAGATAAAAATTTACACTCAGAAGTGGGTTCATAAACTGACAATGCTCAAAAGTAGGAGAATTAAGAGCAACTGATTTCGGCCAATTTCAAGTTCCTTAGTTCAGGGTGGAAGATAATTAAATGGAAAAGGCCTATTAATCAATTCAAACTTAATGTAGATGCGTCGTTCATACCTGGCAAGGCAATTGGAGGAGCTATCTTGAGGAATAGTTCTGGTGAGATGGTCTGGGCTACGACTTTCAAGCTTCAGGCGGATTCGAGCGAGGAGGCGGAGATGCAGGCTTTGGTCTACGCTACTGATTTGGCCATCGCGAAGGGGTTTGTTGGTTTTCAGGTAGAATCGGATTGTGTCCGTTCAATCTCTTTGCTCCTGAAAGACGGATCAGGAAAGCACACTGGGCTTCAGACATTTCGAAGATGGGCTGACGATTTGGGGTTGTCTTTTGGCCACATTCACAGAGAGAGTAATGGGCCGGCTCATCATCTGGCGGCCCAATGTATTACTTCCCAGGCCTTGTTCTTTGAGCATATTAGAGACTTACCTTTTGAGGTTAAATCCAGTTATTATGCGGATCTTTTTGGGTTTCCTTATTTCCGGCTTTAAATTGTGTTCATGGAATTTTCATTTGGCTAAGGGTTGGTCCCATCAAATGCATTTATTTACTTTCTCTTGTTTTTTGGAAGAGGTCTTGGTCTAATCCCCCTCTCCTTTTGTAATATTTCTTGTTTTTAATAAAATACTGGCAAATGTCTCCCGGCATTTGCCCCACTGATTTTGGTGGTTTGCCTTTCGGGGTATAAAAAAACTCTATTTCACATTTGTGCTCATAAAATGTTTGTTGAAATGACTCAATCATTTTTTTGTTTAAATCCAATACTTTTACTCACATTTTTGTTAATAAGTTCAAGGTTCTATTTTTTTTTGAACACTGGCTTTTAATTTGATGTTTCATCAAAAGAGTTCATTTACTCCTTTTTTACTCTTTTTTACTATTTCACTTTTTTGTTATAACACTGGCTTTTAATTTCATGCTTTCATCAAAAGTGATAATTCTTTTTAGTTGTGTTCAAAGGTGGAATTGGTTTGATTACTAGCAATGTATATGTTTACGAAGTACTCCATTTGTATCTAATTAGATGACTCATTTGCTTTTCACAGAGTTTAAGATATTTATTGTAGACTTTATAAAAAGTAAGAGGTTTTTGGTACTGTAACTATATTGTAATGGTATTGTAGTGGTACCGTAACTGCTTTTTGAGTTGGATTCTTCCAGAAAAGAAAAGGAGACAATTAATTTGATACACCAAAAAAAGAAAGTGTGTCAAGTAAATAGATACGAAGAGAGTATATTGTTTGTTGGGGTTTAATCCCGTAGATCCGAAAGCCCAACACAGACTTTGGATATATCAGGAAGTGGACGATAATTCGATGTGTAAAAGAAATATAAAAGACGGATAATCGAATGCTCAAAAAACCCACATGTATTAATTAATCTGTTTGATTACAAGGAAATAATCCGAACGGCACGTCGGATTGATGCTTAATAAAAGAAACAAGAGCAATAAGGCTATTCTAGGGTTTGAGTATTAAAATGCTAACCCTTACAATGATATTAAACCTTCTATTTATACCAATGGAGAGTATGGGACGCTTTATGCTGATTGGCCGATGTTCCACCGACCTGATCACTCGTGCCTCCACTTGCTGATGTCGCAATCTGGCATTAATTGCACCTGGCCACCTGCTGGTTGTCCGTTGCCCGAACGGGATAATGGACCCTGTAAAACATTGTTGATTTGGCCCAAGTATGATGTATGACCCGAACCCCGTTCAGTATGTCTGTTTTCTGGGCCCGCCTTTACTTGGCCTGAACCTCGTTCGGTATGAATATCTCACTGGGCCTACTTATCATAAGGTAGTGGACTCATTGTTTGGGCTGGATATCTTGGGCCTTTAATCCGGGTATTGGGCTTCCGGGCCAATATCCCAACACGAGTCCCCCACTTCCGATGTCTCGAATGACAGTGAGTGCATTAGGAAGTATACATGCCATGATATAAATGCCGAATGGCGATCGGGATACAGAAGTGGTCAGTTCCCCATACTGTGATTTGACGGCTGTCGTTTGAGTTTTCCCATATTCGTCATGATTGTTGATCTTTGCTCTTCCATGTGACATGTGTTATTTTAAATAGTTCCAGTGACGTGTCTCTATTTGATTGGTCTTTGATACGGCATTTGTAAGGCTATAAATTAGCCTTTAGCTCCTCAAATCCGGGTTTCGAATTTTCAATCTCTTTGTGCTTTAGCTCTGCCTTTTCTCTCAATCCCTTCAAGCCTTTCGTGTCCAGGTACTTCTCATCCCTTTAAATCTCTCTTTTCTTTGATCCGATCGTTATGAGTTCTCGACTGCGTTCCGATTCGGAAATGGCTTCCCAAGGGGAAGACCATGATGTGGAGATTATCACCGTCCCTTTTGTTGAGGGCTCCAATGCGGCGACGGTGGAGACTAGGGCGGAGACGGGGGATTCCTCCGGCAGTTCTTCTTCCTCAAGTGAAGATTCTGATGACACCAAGTCTGATGATGAACTGGCTACCATGGCGGCCGGACGTCCCAACGATTTCCCTCATCACACGCTTGACCTAAGACTGATTAGGGAGAGGCGGCAAAAACTGACTTCTCACAACAGGGCTGAAATTCCGGCCCTAATCCCAGACCCAGTGGACTTCCGATTGCGAGCTGGGCTTCACCCAATGCGCCATACCCCTGGGATGGTTGTGGTCCACTTCGATTCAGTTAGGGCCGGGCTTAGGTTTCCATTGCATTCCTTTTTCATTTCATTTTTTAATTTCTACAAAATTGTATCGGCCCAAGTCATGCTGAACTCCTATCGGGCAATGGCGGGCTTTATTTGCCGTTGTAAAGATGCCGGTGCCCCGCCGACCCTAGACTTATTTCATCAATTTTTTAAAGTGCCCCCCAACAAACACATGGATATCTGGTTACTAGTGCCCGAACGGGACATATCCTGTTTAAGGGCAATCCGACTTCAATCAAGGGGTGGAAAGATCGGTTCTTCTTTGTGTCTGTCCCGGACGGCCTGATCCCTCGCAAATGGAATGCCTTCCCTCACAAATCTCCCGATCCAGTCCTTACTGAGGAAATTTACAAAGATGTGCTCGCTGTGGAGAAGGACAAATGTTGTGATATCATGAGTTACTTGACTCCCGATCGGCTTATCGAAGTCGGGATAGGTACTGCCCGTTCTCTTGGGTTTACTTGTTTTGAGAATCAAGTGCCATGGTCCGGGCGGTCCTTCCCGTGCGAGAAACGTTCTCTTCTTTTTTGTTTCCCACGTGATAAGGCCGCTCGGTACTAACATTTTCCTTTGTTATTTTTAGCTCCCAATCCAG
This sequence comes from Cuscuta europaea, assembly GCA_945859875.1. NCBI lineage: Eukaryota > Viridiplantae > Streptophyta > Magnoliopsida > Solanales > Convolvulaceae > Cuscuta > Cuscuta europaea. Next base: position 2,626,112 of record CAMAPE010000014.1, read on the forward strand.
ACGCACCAATGAACAACAGCCGTGTTCTAGCAGTCGGTGGGGTCGGGAAACGGAAGAAAGCAAGGAAGAATCCCCAACCCAATCCTTCCACCACCATTGCTCTGGATGCCGGGTCTTCTCATCCCGTTCAGGAGCCACAATCGCTTCAACGGGTCCCTCATCAGGATCAATTTGATGCCATGCTGATCGATGATCAGTTTGGATCTCATCAGCTGCACCAATTCCCTGAGCATTTCCAGGCTGCTCAGGAGACTAACATGACTGCATGTGAGACCAACATTGTCCACCTTTCTACGCAGGTCGAACGGATCTCTCTGGCAGATCCAGTTCATGAAATGTTGGAGAAGGCTGGTTCTCCTGCAAGCTAGATTTGGTCCACTTCTTCGTGGTTAAACAACTTTGTTGTCCCTAAGATGTCGGTCGAGCAATCCGAAGAATGCTTGGCTTTGGCAGCTCTGAAGGTATCTCATTTTTTCCTTATAGTTTTCTCATAGTTTAAATTCTGTTCTACACCATCTCTCTTCTCGAACGACATTCTGCAGGTTAGGCTCTACAGCCTGCAGCTGAGGGAGGCTCGACTGGCTAAAGAGCGGGACCTGATCGTCGCTCAGACTTCTGCGGAGCAGAATGCGGCTGCTGCCTTTGCCGCTTTGGAGACCGAACAGAAGGTCTTCGTGGAGGAGAAGAAACGCCTTGAGTTAGAGCTTGGTGAGCTCAGGGTCCAGCTTGAGGCCTTCCAAGCCAAAGTCCACGCTGCTGAAGCTGCTTTGGTGAAGTTCGAAGAGAGCGCTCCCCGTATCCCGGACGGCCCTGCTGAGGTAAAGGTTGATCTGTCCGCCGTCCGGGAGGCATTTAAAGGGTCTGAGGAGTTTGCTTCCCTGAAGAAAGATTATGCGCAGCAGGAACTCCCGGCCACCTTCGGTGCTTATCTCGTCCGATTCTCCACGGGTGATGCCCGCCGCTTCGAGGGGGTTAAGCTGCTAGACCAGGATCCAAGGGGCAAGAAATTCAATGACTCCCTGGCCCGATCTCTTTATGTTATGGGCTGCCAGCATATCCTGGCCCCCTTTGTGGCTAAGCTGCAAGAGATGCTAGGGAGGCCGATCGAGCTTACCGATCTTCCCCAGGTGCCCATCGTTGAAGCCCAATTTGAGAAATATCAAAGGGACTTACAACGGGTTGCTTATCGTGAAGCGGGGAGAGAGCCTGATCCCCACACTGATTCAGATGAGGAGGAAGGCGATGAAGAAGAGAATATAGAGGCTTCTGGCCAGTAGATTTAGGATTTCGTATTTTAGCAACTGTAATCCCTTCCCCCCTTCTCCTTTTTTGCAAACAATAATTGTATTTTCCGGCCGATAGAGCCAATGAATATATATAATATCTCTTTTGCACAAAGCTTCACATATTGTCTTTATTGCCTTTATTGATTTATTGCTTACCATTCAGGATTCGGTTCGTTTTATAGGACTTAGCAGTTTTTCTGACCTCATTTTTTATCATTCTTCATATCATCGTTCGGGCTTCAGATAGTTCTGGTAATTTACCAGGACTTGGCCCCTCTCTTGTGTCGATTGCCGCTCGGGCTTCAGATAGTTCTGTAGGACTTAGTCGTTTTAGTGAATCTTTTGTTTCTGATGTTCCATCTATCCCACCTAACTGTTAATAGAAACCCTATTCGGTTTATCTTGCTGTCCCTATCTTTTGACTCGTCCGAATTCTGAATTTTCCCCATCCCGCTGATCTTTATCTATTTTTCTTCAAATACTACCCGTTCGGTGTCTCTAAAGATACTTGTTTCAAACTTATGGCTTATGTCGACCTTGGTCTGGGATGCCTCCCATACGTTCATCATTCGGTGTCTGTAGGAGGGCTTCCCCAAAACCGTTAACCCGTTCTTTACGAAATACCCATTAATCGTTCGGATAACGTGCTTGATTACCATAAATGTGCCATCATTTCGTACAACCACATTTCATCACGTGTTCTCCATGGGTTAGGGTTTTGGGCGACATCTTTGCTTATAAATAGAGGTGCTTCTTTTTCATTTCTTATGTTGCTTTCTTAATTTCTTCTTGCGTCTCTCTAAGCTTTCTCTCTCTACAATTCTCAGGATTCCTTAAGTGGTTTTATGTATTTTTCTTCTAGCTCAGAATCTGAGGAAATGCCGCTTATCCGTATGGAAAAAACTCCTGCTGTAAACAAGGCCGAAGGCTCTTCTTCCCAAGTACCAAATTCCACTAAACCTCCCAGACTCAAAGATGCCGAACAGCCTCTTGACGACGGATGCCTTTCGGGAGATGACGTAAAGATTCATAATAAGGGAATGCTCGAACGGCCACCCTGCATTGCTTTGCATTTCACCCGCATTCGCAAACAAAAGCAACGTCTTCCTGAAGACGCCGAACGGCAACTTTGCCAACTTCTGCCTCCACCCAGAGAATTTTATGCCGGATTCATCAGGCACCCTATGAGGCACCGACCGGGGCATGTGCTTGTGCACCTTGATGCATTGATCGCTGGGCTTCGCTTCCCTCTACATCTGTTCGTTGTGGAGTTCCTGCGTCGGGTCTCCGTACTTCCCACTCAGTTCATACCCAGCACCTACCGCATTCTGTCTGGCTTTACAATCTGATGCCAGGAACTGAGGATCGCACCAAGTGTCGATTTATTTATACACCATTACTGCTATCAGCCCTATTGGACCACTGGGTACCTGAAGCTGGTAGCCCGAACTGACCGTCAGTTATTTACAGATAACGCTACTCCGCCTACTGATTGGGAGGAACGGTTTCTCTTCGTGCGTATAGGCGATTCTCTCCCATTCACTGATCGGTGGAACGCTTACCCCGTTCGGGACTCTAAGCCTAGAATAGATGCCATTCTGCGCTCTCAAGCCGAGTCTCTATGTGTGGGAGGAACTCGGAGTCTTCGGGGTTTTATTACCCCTTCCAAGATGCTAACTGCTGGGATTGGTAAGTGTAACAGGGTTTTAACCTGATCGATCTCCTTTCAATTTAGTTTCTTATCTCTTATTCCCTCTTTTGTAGGTGTGATATCCCCTATACCCGTTAGGCGTTCCATATCTGCCGCTACTCTGACTGCTTCCTCCGGAAAAGGCAAGGAGAAGATGGTTGTTGATCATGCCTCTTCTGATCAAACCAGGAAAAAGCGTAAAGGGAATGACGACAGCATACTGATCCCGGTCGATCGCGTGGTTGATTTGACCGGTACGGATGACAAGCTGAAAAAACCTATCATCCCTGCCCCCCCAACCTTCAGTGTTTAATAATACACCGGTCGATGATCGGATGTTTGTGGAGTTTTCCAATTTGGGGCCCCGAGGAGAGGGAAGGTACATGTTCAGGAAGATGCCATCCTCTATGTGGTGCAGTACCTCCCTAAAGGTTCCACCCAGTTTTTCTACTCTGACCCATTGGTCTGACCTGGTCGGGGCAGGTCACTTGGAGACTCTCAAGGTGCGGATCAATCATCAACCCCTTTAAAACCTTGATTTTCTTCTGATTTAGTATATGTTATCTGATTTCCTTTTTTACTGTTTGTAGACCGGAGTATACTATCACCGGGCCTTCCTGGCTGCAGAACATGACATGAAGCGTATAACCAATGATCGGGAAGATAGCCAGGTTCTCCTTTCTGCCGCTCGGAAACTGGCTGCAGATCTGCAAGCCCGTGTTGATGAAGGTGAACAAGCGAAGGCTGATCTGGCTAAGGTGGAGGAGAGGGCCCGTCGTCGTGATCGAGAAATTAGAGATCTCAGAGCCAAGGTGAGAGTGGCTGAATCCGCTGGGATGCGGTTTGATAAATCAGCGGGAGATAATCCTCCCGAGCCGTATACTGCCAACACCTCCAAGATCACCAATCAGGCCTTGATCGAATATCAACGCAGTAAAGGATTGGATATCGCTTTACAGAACACCGCTCGGCAATTTTTGGGACCTCATCTTGGTCAATTCTTGCGTGAGAGCGAGGACCCGATCAAGTCAGGAATAGAGCTTCTGGATAGCACGCCCGAAGAGAAATCTTTCTTGGATGTCCTGACGGAGAAAACTGTGAAGCAAAGTCAAGATCCGTTTCTAGACAGGAACCTCGACGTGATCATGGAACGCTTCCCCAAGCCGTTCGATCCTGATGAGTTGGGATTTGATGACCTGTTCGGGAATACTTACGATCGGGTCATGGAGATGAGACAGAAAGCGATCCCTGATGATGCAGCACAGGCCGACAGCACTCAACCTCAATCTTCCCCGAACGACAATCGTCCAATAGAGTAGTCCATCTTTGTAATTTTATTCTTGTTTTCTTTGTACTTTCCGGCCAGTAGTGCCGAAGAATAAAGCTCGACTTTATACATAATCTTGTCTTTTCAAATGCCTCCCTTTTTCTTTCTTTCTTTCTTTCTTTCTTTCTTTCTTTCTTTCTTTACGGATGGTACTCAGATTCGTCCATACTTATAGTTTTGACATCATCTCCCAGCCGTTTTGAACGAGTCAAATTCTGCTAGCTAAAATGATGGCTCCCTCCAAACTGTTAACACGTTCGTCATTCGGTCATCCGGAATGATTCTACGTGTTAAAAGCTGAGGTGAGACTCTCTCCCTTCCAAGCCCATAATTCCGATGCATTCCGAAGAGTTTCCTCGATCCGTATCATCCATATTAGGGGTTTGAGGTGACCACTTTAAAACTGTAAGCAAGATCACTAGATCGGGTGATTTCTTACTTAAGCTAAAATGGCGGTTCCCTCCAAATTGTTAACCCATTCGTCATTCGGTCATCCGAAATGATTCTACGTGTTAAAAGCTGAGGTGAGACTTCCTGAAAGCAGTGCCTCCTCGGACGACAATCCATGTTACCGAACGTCGCTCGTTTTGACAATACTTGTTCTGACACCATCTCCAAGCCATTTTGATCCCTTTTCCGTTCGTGATCACAGGGTCAAAATCTTTTAGCGTAGGTGATGGCTCCCTCCAAACTGTTAACACGTTCGTCATTCGGTCATCCAGAATGATTCTACGTGTTAAAAGCTGAGGTGAGACTCTCTCCCTTCCAAACCCATAATTCTGATGCATTCCGAAGAGTTTCCTCGATCTGTATCATCCATATTAGGGGTTTGAGGTGACCACTTTAAAACTGTAAGCAAGATCACTAGATCGGGTAATTTCTTACTTAAGCTAAAATGGCGGCTCCCTCCAAACTGTTAACCCGTTCATCATTCGGTCATCCGGAATGATTCTACGTGTTAACAAGCTGAGATGAGACTCTCTCCCTTCCAAACCCATAATTCAGATGCATTCCGAAGAGTTTCCTCGATCCGAATCATCCATACTAGGGGTTTGAGGTGACCACTTTAAAACTGTAAGCAAGATCACTATATCGGGTGATTTCTTACCTAAGCTAAAATGGCGGCTCCCTCCAAACTCTTAACCCGTTCGTCATTCAGTCATCCGGAATGATTCTACGTGTTAAAAGCTGAGGTGAGACTTCCTGAAAGCAGTGCCTCCCCGGATGACAATCCATGTTACCGAACGTCACTCGTTTTGACAATACTTGTTCTGACACCATCTCCAAGCCATTTTGATCCCTTTTCTGTTCGTGATCACAGGGTCAAAATCTTTTAGCTGAGTTGATGGTTCCCTCCAAACTGTTAACACGTTCGTCATTCGGTCATCCGGAATGATTCTACGTGTTAAAAGCTGAGGTGAGACTCTCTCCCTTCCAACCCCATAATTCCGATGCATTCCGAAGAGTTTCCTTGATCCGTATCATCCATATTAGGGGTTTGAGATGACCACTTTAAAACTCTAAGCAAGATCACTAGATCGGGTAATTTCTTACTTAAGCTAAAATGGCGGCTCCCTCCAAACTGTTAACCCGTTCGTCATTCGGTCATCCGGAATGATTCTACATGTTAACAAGCTGAGATGAGACTTTCTAAAAGCAGTGCCTCCCTGGACGACAATCCATGTTATCGAACGTCGCTCGTCTTGACAATACTTGTTCTGACACCATCTCCAAGCTGTTTTGATCCCTTTACCGTTCGTGATCACAGGGTCAAAATTTTTTAGATGAGGTGGCGGCTCCCTCCAAACTGTTAACACGGAAGTCATTTATTCATTTGGAGTGACTATACATGTTAAAAGCTGAGGTGAGACTCTCTGGAAGTTATGTCTCCCTCTCATTTTTTTAAGAGGTGGCAACAACCATTTTCATTGATAAAATTTCCTCAGATGCTCCACATTCCAAGTCCCTGCCGGTCGGCCTTCAGTAGATTGCAGACCGAACGTTCCTGAAGCATATTTTTTGCAGACCTCGTAAGGGCCTTCCCAATTTTGTGCCATCTTTCCTCCTTCGAGAGGTTTGCTCTTTTCCCGCTTCTTCAGGACCAAGTCTCCTACCTCGATCGATCGGATTTTCACCTGTTTATTGAAGTATATCCTTGTCGCTCTATGATATTCCTCCATTCGTATTGCAGCTAAGTCCCTTCTTTCCTCTATGAAGTGCATTTCGGCCCGTAGATTATCCTCATTGCGTCCGAGGTCATAATGTACCGTTCGATGTGTGGGAACCAGAATTTCTGTTAGAACTTTAGCCTGGAATCCGTAGGTAAGGGCAAATGGAGTCTCTCCAGTAGCCATTCGGGGTGTCGTTCTGTATGTCCACAAGATATAATTTAATTGGATCGTCCATGAGGAGGAACAGTGCTCTGGTTTGTTTCTTCATACCATCCATAATGGTACGGTTCATGTTTTCTACTTGGCCATTCGCCTGAGGGTATGCTACAGACGCTCTGGAATGTTTGATTTGCCATTTGACCAAATAGTTTTCGAAGTTCCTGCTCACAAACTGCCTGCCATTATATGTGATGATCTGTTCGGGGAGACTGAATCGGCAAATGATATTCTGCCAAATGAACTTTTGGCATTTGAAATATGTAATACTTGACAGTGGTTCGGCCTCCACCCACTTGGTGAAATAATCTATCCCGATGATGATGTATTTTAGTCCTCCGGGAGTAGTAGGTAGGGGCCCTAGCAAGTCGATCCCCCACCTGGCGAATGGAAGGGCAACTGTCATCGGGGTGTAGAAAGTAGCTGGCCGTCTGGGGACCGGTGCATACAATTGGCAGACCTTGCATTTTCTGGTATTAGCAAAGTAGTCTTGTTGGATTGTTGGCCAGTAGTATCCTTGCAGGATGATCTTTCTTGCCAATGTTTTAGGCCCTTGATGGCGGGAACTTATTCCTTCGTGAATTTCTTCCATTACCGCCGCTGCTAGACCAGGTGGTAGGCACTTCAGATATGGTTCTCCAAATGTCTTTTTGTACAACTGCCTGTCCACCAGTTCGAACATGGATGCCCTCCTCTTAATGTATTTCATATTGTATGCTGAATTTTTGTCTTGTGGGAGAGTCCCGTCCTTTAAGTAGTTGGTCATATCCGTGACCCAACTGGGAATGGCATAAGAGATGGCTTCTACCTGGAGGACCATAGTTGCTGGTGTTGTTAGGGTTTCCCGATGAGCAAACCGCTGGATGTGAGCCGGGATCATCTGTGCATGGTCATCAAGAGCTGCATTCTCCAATTTGGATAAGATATCTGCTTTCTGATTTTCTATCCTGGAAATCTGGTCGAGCACTACATGTTCAAACTTTTCGATCTGTTCCTCGACCAGTTCCTTGTAAGCCTTCATCCTTTCTTCTTTAGTTTCGACCGTGCCATTCACTTGGTGGACCACCAGCTGGCTGTCTGACCGGACCTTGAGCCGATCGGCGCCCAGGGCCTTTGCATATTTTAACACTGCAATGAGAGCCTCATATTCGGCCTCATTGTTGGTTACTTTGAAGTCAAAATGGATGGAGTAGTATGCCTTAAAACCTTCAGGTGATGTGATTACAACTCCACCCCCACAGCCTTTAGCACTTGATGCACCATCTACGTACATTTCCCACCATTCATCTACCATGGTGCCTTTCGTCTCGATCTCCAAAGGCCGAGCAGTACATTCTGCTATAAAATCAGCCAATGATTGACCTTTGATAGTGGGTCGAGGTCTAAAGTCCACCTCATACTGCCCGATCAGGAGACTCCACTTTGTGATGCGCCCGCTAGCCATCGGATTTCTCAGGATGGTGGTCAGTGGCTGTGTTGTATATACGGTTATCGGATGTGCCTGGAAATAAGGTGCAAGCCGTTTGATGGCTGCTATTAGGGCCAACACTGTTTTCTCCATCAGAGTGTATCTAGTCTCTGGGCCGTTCAGGGCTTTACTCACAAAATATACAGGCCTCTGGATGCCATCTTCTTCTTTTAGCAACACAGAACTTACGGCTAGATCAGCCACATCAAGGTACATATAAAGATGTTCCCCTGGGTCAGCTTTTGTTAATACCAAGAGAGAAGATAGATACAACTTGAACTCCTCGAAGGCCGTTTGGCATGCGACAGTCCATTCAAAGGGGTTTGCTTTTTTCATGATCTGGAAACATGGAATTGCCCGATCAGCCAGTTTGGACAAGAACCTGCTCAGGGCTGCTAATCGACCTGTCAATCTCTGAACCTCCTTCAGGTTCCTTGAAGCCTCCATATCCATGATCGCCTTTATGCCCCTCTCACTCATCATGTATCCCAAAAATTTGCGCCCCTTAACGGCAAAGGCACATTTTTTGGGGTTCAACCTCATGTTTGCTTTCTGCATTATCCCGAACACCCAAATATCACCTTTACCTCCATCCTGGGTTTTTTACCTGAGTTCCCCGAACCTTCCGGTTCGTCTCTAGGAGGGTTATATACATCATTTCTGGGGCGAGCATCACGTTGTACATCTCGCCTCCAGCTGTTGGATTTCTTGACCGGTTTCAGAATACCCGTAGCATTCGGGTCTGTATTTACAATTTACCCAGATGACCTATCTGGATCAATTTTTCAATGGCTATTTGCAATGCCCGACAGGATTGGGTGGAGTGTTCGCTCCTGTTGTGGTACTTGCAAAAAGCACTTGCATCCGCCCCCATAAAACCTTTGGTGTCAGTCGGGGGGAATGTTGTCCTTCTCGTTCTGATAAATGGTTGCTACAGAAAGGACCAAAGGAGTGAATCGTGCCGCTCTTGAAGGTGGAACGGCCACTGTGGTAGGACCCAGCCGATCAGCCAGTTTCATGGGGGTTGGAGGTGCAGCCACCTTATCCCTGATCAGGATTTCTTCTTCCAGAGCCGCATGCTTCCGGAATCTGTCCAGCACTTCCGAATAAACCGTACCCGGATTCTTTTTCAGCTCTTTATACAATTCACCCATTCGGAGAGCGTTAGTAAATAGGGTGATGGATGTATCATCCATCATGCTCCCCACTTTTAGGGTTTCATCCCTCCATCTTTTGAGGAATTGATTTAGGGTCTCCTTCGGACCCTGCCTCATACTAGTCAGGTAGCTGAAATGCCTCTTCGGAGTGGCACTGGATGCAAACTGGGCCAGGAATAAAGCTGATAATTCGGCAAAGCCGTCGATCGATCCGGGCTGCAGGGCCCTGAACCATTCCTGGGCAGGCCCCCTGAGCGTGCTAAAGAAAAGTCGGCAAATGGCTGGCTATGATGCTCCCAACAACATAAGCCCCCCTTGATAACTCCTCAAGTGCCCGTGGGGATCTCCCGCCCCATCATATATTTGACCGGTCGGTGGTTTGGCATCACTGTGGATCTCCGCTTGCATGATTTCCCGGGTGAAAGGGGAAGTGATTCCGACCTGAGTTGGAGTAGGCTGCAGAGGGTCTCTGTTCATTTGTTCCCTCATTTCATTCATCTGCCTCCTCATCTCGGCCAATTCTTCCTCTTGGGCCGTAGAGGAGGCAGTGGTGGAGTTCCCAAGTTCACAAATTCCCGATTTGCTTCCGACAGAGTTGTTTTTTGATTCTGACGTCTCTGCCCGAATCTCGTATTGTTACGCTCTTCATACCGGAATTGGCGGCCAACAGGCGTATCTCCTCTGGCACATGACCCGATCGGGGTGTGGTCACTAGGAGTGTGATGCCTGCCCCTGATCGCATGTGCTCTTGCGCGCTCTCCCCGATGGGCTCGTGAGTGATTTGATGTCGTGGTTGTTTCTGCATCGGTGGTTTCATCATTGAATGACGGGGTAGTGTACCTAGTTTCCCAGGTGTAGCTGGACTGTCCCCCATCCTGCTCATCCGCCATATGTTGCATGACCTGAGCCAAATCCCGCATGGAATGGGGGTTCCTTCTTAATGCTTCGGGGATGAAAAAACCCCCATCAAAGTGTGGGTAGGATCCCCGATTGGATTGCCCTTGGGGGGTCCAGCTTTCCCCACGTCTATCTGAAGTTCCCCCGGTGTGATGAGAAGTAATTCTAACCATTTTGAAAATAGCTTTTTGTTTGGTGTGAAAATTTTTGTTCAGTTTCCCACAGACGGCGCCAATGTTGGGGTTTAATCCCGTAGATCCGAAAGCCCAACACAGACTTTGGATATATCAGGAAATGGATGATAATTCGATGTGTAAAAGAAATATAAAAGACGGATAATCGAATGCTCAAAAAACCCACTTGTATTAATTAATCTGTTTGATTACAAGGAAATAATCTGAACGGCACGTTGGTTTGATGCTTAATCCAAACGGCACGTCGGATTGAGTATTAAAATGCTAACACTTACAATGATATTAAACCTTTTATTTGTACCAATGGAGAGTGTGAGACACTTTATGCTGATTGACCGATGTTCCATCGACCTGATCACTCATGCCTCCACTTGCTGATGTTGCAATCTGGCATTAATTGCACCTGGCCCCCTGCTGGGTGTCCGTTGCCCGAACGGGATAATGGACCCTGTAAAACATTGTTGATTTGGCCCAAGTATGATGTATGACCCGAACCCCGTTCGGTATGTCTGTTTTCTGGGTCAGCCTTTACTTGACCCGAACCTCGTTCGGTATGAATATCTCACTGAGCCTACTTATCATAGGGTAGTGGACTCGTTGTTTGGGCTGGATATCCTGGGCCTTTAATCTGGGTATTGGGCTTCCGGGTCAATATCCTAACACTGTTAATTCAGGGTATCCTCATTACCCCAAATTTTGAAATTTTATGGAGAATTGAGGTTTGTCAATGAATTTAAATGGTTTTAATAGGTTCTTGAGAAACATGGATCAAGTTGATTCAATTTCCTATAGAAAAAACCATTATTAATTTGGAGTTGATCTAGATCCTAAGAATGCCAAACAACAATGAAATATGTAGCATGTGTGTGGCCAAACTCTGCCATGTTTTTTTATCTTTGTCATCCACATGGCTTTACTCTCAATAGAACCATCATGAGTGTTATATCTCTTATAGCTACTGAGATATACTATATTTTCCTTGATGGGTTGATGCTTAAGCTTCAATCTTTCTATTACACTTTTCTCTTTTCATGCTCAAAATGTTGTGTGTGGAATGAGTGGGCTATAAGATGTTAATTATGTCGTATTAGAGTTCCTTTCCCGTAGATGTTTTGTCATTTTAGAAGTTATGATTTAATTTGTTCTTTTTTGTTGCAGGTTGCTTCAAATAAGGTGAAAAGTGGGTGACTGAAATTTTATTTTTTGCATATAAACTTCTAAGTACTAGTTGCTACTTGCTAGATTGCTTAAAAAGGAGCTACGGTCATCCACCTATAAAACCTGTGAAACTTGACAACAATAAATCAATCACCTGTAAAGTTGATTCTTTACAGTTCACCATAGAGTTTTGAAACTTTAAATCTTCCGATGGTTTTGGCACTTGAGTTAATGATTGTAAATATATTTTCTTTGGCCTGTTTTGTATGTGGGATTTGATAGATGAATGATTTTGGCTATTTTGAGTGGTTTGACAAACAATAACATGCCCCTCGTGCTATAGAAATTGTGAATGCTTTGAAGAGGAAAAATGATGAATTGATTGAGCAAGTGAAGCAATTGGAGTTTGGCAAGGCATGAGAAACTATGGCAAGAGGAGAAAAAATTATTGGAGATGAATATGCAAAAACCAAAAGAGAATAAAAAGCACTCAAGGTTGAATTGGTGGTGTTTCTAGCTGAGTTAGAAAAAATGAAAGTCATGTATCAAAATGAAGATTGAAAGTGCAGTAGCTAGATTTATAGTACTTAGCTTTGTTTCAAAAAATAAATGAACACATGAACAATGTTTTAACCATGAGCAAACATTATAAATGAATACACGGACAATTATTTTGTAACCATGGACAAAACAGTGAACACATGGACAATGTTTTAGCAACACATAGACAATATAAATGAATACATTGACAATTATTTTTTATAGACAATTATTTTTTATGCACAAACAAAATAAATTAACAAACAAACAATGTTTTAACCTCACACGGACAATATAAATGAACACACGGACATAATAAACGAACACATGAACAATTTTGTAACCACACACATATGATATAAATGAACACACATACAATTATTTTTTATGCCATTTGAAACAGTAAGAAATTGAAATTGTCTGTGTGTGTGACTACATATATATATATACACGCACACACACACACGCACACAGACAATTTCAATTTAATAGGTTCTTGAAAAACATGGATCAAGTTGATTCAATTTCCTATAGAAAAAACCATTATTAATTTGGAGTTGATCTAGTTCCTAAGAATGCCAAACAACAATGAAATATGTAGCACGTGTGTGGCCAAACTCTGCCATGTTTTTTTTATCTTTGTCATCCACATGGCTTTACTCTCAATAGAACTATCATGAGTGTTATATCTCTTATAGCTACTCTCAATAGACAATATATATATATATATATATATATATATATATATATATATATATATATATATATATATATATATATATATTCTGTGTGCATGATTAAAACATTGTCCGTTTGTAGAAAACTATTGTCTGTGTGTGTGAATATTGTCTGTACATGTTTAAAATATTGTTTATCTGTCCATTTATTTTGTCTATGCATAGAAAATAATCGTCTGTGCATGATTTAAATATTGTCCATGTGTTCCTTTTGTATTGTTTGTGCGTAGAAATTAATTGTCTGTGTGTTTCTTTATATTGTTCGTGCATAGTTAAATTATTGTTTGTGTGTGTGTTTATTTGTCTGTGCGTAGTAAATAATTGTCTATGTTCATTTATATTGCCTGTCACTAATTCATACTCATCATATGACTTGCTTACCCCCGATACATAACTAGTGAGTTGGCTTGCCAAAGAATGACAAAAATAAATCATTGTTGTTATACATGACTACATGAGACAAAAATCAAAAATTATCAACTACCTATTATTATATGGACTTGCATAAAGGCAAAATAATCTCGCAATACACAATTAGTTATGATTATATGGACTCGCACAAAGGCAAGACAATTTTGCCAACAAAACAAAACAATACAAAAAGCGAAGATGATCACACCTTCGATCACAAGCTAAGGTACATCACATTTTCAAGCTAAACTTCACATGAAACTAAATCAACTTCCTCAATCTTAGGACCACCTGCACTAGTAGCACTACCACCACCGAAACCAACAGTACCACCATCCAAATCAGGGTCAACACCACATTGGTACATCTAAGTAATGATGGGATTACAAATACCCTCAAGTTCCTTCAACTTATCTTCAAATTCATCAACCTCCAGAAGTCGGTTGTATCCAACCACTGAATAGCCTACTTAACAACACCCTCAATTTCCTTCTTATCTTCTACTTGCAGCTAGGAGTCACATCCATGCCCGATAAACACACTAACAATTAACAACTTCATAAAATTACAAAAAAGTCATGAACCAGGACTTTTAAAATTCTCCTCGTGTAAATCCAAGACTTTTACTCCCCATTGATCTTGCTTGCCTATAAAAACCAGCTCAATAATTCAAAGGCTTAAAATGCAACATATACTGTATTTGTATCACTCAAGAACCTCTCTCTCTGTTGGGCATTTGTATTTTCTTGTATATTCTATGGCAACAACATATGAGAAGGGCAACCCTGATGAGAAATGTACTCCTGGTATGTGAGGGAAGAATTATGTAGCATTACCCCGTCATGTGAAACAATTCTTTATCAATTACAGTGTTTCCCACGAATGAAAATTGTACATATAAAATATTTCATTCCTTACCTCCTTTGAAAGAATTTGATCACACAATGAGGAAAGCATTTACACATGGATGTATATTCTTTCTTTTGACCACCTAGGCTATTGCATCTTACATTTTTAATGTTTCAAGAAAATCAGAGCATCAAGTTGAGATAGCTGCCACTAGAATATAAGGGAAAAAAGAGTAAAAGTCTTGGATTTAATATTACTAAAAGTCATGAATCTTGAACTAATTAACAAAAAAAGGAGAGTAAAAGTCATGAATTTTAAAATAAAAAATCATTGAGTCGTTTCAACAAACATGCTATAGACATAAATGTGAAATTGGACAATTGAACTAAAATTTCAATATCTAACGTAAGAGAAGTGAAAGAGAAGGAGAGGGAGAGAGAAGGGTAAAAGAAAAAGATGGTAAAAAAATAAAATCCTTTTAATTTTATAATGTGCATTGATGTGTAGAATAACTGAATAAGTGTGTACACAGAGACTTTTTGTTAGCGATTGTGGTAATCTAAATGATCCATTCGGATAGGACGAAGTACACGACTTAAAGACGAACAAAGTGTCAAATAAACATATAAAATCGTTCGAGCAATTTTTACTTTGCCCGCCCGATATAGGCAGTTTAACACTGCAGATTTCCCTCTCGCCCGGCTTTCTGAGATACGAAAATGGTAGTCTTTCCCTACCCGCCAAAACCCTTCTACTCCTCCAAGGCTCCAATCCCTAGTTCCTAATCCTACACATCGAATTTTCACTCAGACTTCACTTTCTAAGTTCATTGCTTCCGACGACCTAGGGTTTTAATTGCTTGATTCCGCTCCCGTAAGATGTCGTCTCAGCCGCTCCCTGGTAAAATCCACCGGTTAGAGCTTGAGAACTTTAAATCATACAGTGGATTCCAAACAATTGGGCCGTTCTACGACTTCACAGCTATCATTGGCCCCAATGGAGCTGGCAAGTCTAACCTCATGGACGCCATCAGCTTTGTTCTAGGGGTGCGGACTGGCCAGCTCCGTGGCTCGCAGTTGAAGGATCTTATATATGCTTTTGATGACCGGGATAAGGAACAGAGGGGCCAAAAAGCTTTTGTCAGGTTGGTCTATCAGCTGGCCAGTGGTACTGAAATTCAGTTTACACGCACTATTACTAGTGCTGGTGGCAGTGAGTACAGGATTGATGGCAAGGTGGCAAACTGGGACGAGTACAACGCCAAATTGAAGTCCCTTAATATACTTGTCAAAGCACGAAACTTTCTTGTGTTTCAGGTTGTTTTTCACATAAGTAATCATGGTACTATGGTAGTATCTTTCTTTTGAAATTGTGTAGTGCTCACCCTGTAATTATTGTTTTCTTTCACGTAGTAGTTACTTAAAATTATGTGTATGAGTTTCTATATTGAAAGATGGCTTAGTGCTCTTTCCATGTGGTCATGAAGTTGGAAGAGTAGCTTTTTGCAAGTGTGCGTATAGATTGTGGTACTAGCTCCTGAGACTTATCCGGAGAGGAATTTTAAGGTGTAGGAATATGATCCACATACTGGACTATGGAAGGTTGTGAAGTAACTGCCGTGCTGAGTAAAGCGGGGTTTGTAAACCACGAGTAAATAAATGTTTAAAATAAACCACGAGTAAATAAATGTTTAAAATATAAAATTCTTGATGCAGACATGTAGTGATCTAGAGATTTTTTTCTATGACTGACAACAAAAAAGAAAAGTGCCTTTGACTGGGGCGGTCATGCTCAGACAAGTCCCTACTCCCTAGTCGTACAAAAGGCATGATTTCATTGTTTTTGGTTAAATGTAGCGAATAAGATTATTGTGCAGCGTGTACTTGTGTATTTAATTAATTATCACGCTACACAGGGTGATGTGGAGTCAATTGCATCTAAAAGTCCAAGAGAGCTTACTGTGTTGCTTGAGCAAATATCTGGGTCGGAGGATTTCAAAAAAAGATACGAGGAACTAGAAGAGAAAAAGGCTAGAGCAGAAGAAGAAAAGACACTTGCATACCAGAAGAAGAAAACAATAACTATTGAGCGAAAACAAAAGAAGGAACAGAAAGAAGAGGCAGAAAGACATATCCGCTTACAAAAGGAGCTGGTATGGCTTTAGAGTTCTACAAACACCCTTCTAGTGGTCACATATTGATCTTTTATCAGAAGTAAAAACAATATATTTGAGTATTTGTGCTTCACTGCTACTTATTTTGTTTGTTTATCAACTGTTATTAGCATTTATAAAGAGAGTTTTATTGTCTGTAGTCCTGCATAATCTTAAAGCTAGTTGATGCATAGAAGTAATAATAAATAATGCTATGTAGGCAAAAGCTCAAAGACTAGTGGATATTTAGAATATCATATAATATCATCCTTTCATATCCATTGTTTGAGTGTCTAATAAATATTCCAAGGATGAGATATCTGATTTGACCTATGGATGAGTCGGAAGCACATATTTCATTCTGAGCAGTTCATTGATGGTTCGCAAGTATGATGCCCTTAATTCTTGATGATGATTCGCAAGTATGATGCCCCTAATTCTTGATGATGATCCTGCAATCATGTGTATCACGTGTATCTCACTTATGTACTTCAAAAATATCAGAAATCGACTTGGATCATAGTTGTGGTTATTGTATTATTTGAAGAATTTGTTGGTGTAAACTGTTATTCCTTACCTCGGGGAAAAACTGTTTATTAAACGGGTTGGCAGGGTCAAATAATTAAAAATGAACACTTTTAGCGCATGAAGCTGCTGTGGTTGAGTGCGAAGTTTCTACTGGTGAAAATGTATTGGTTGTTGCTAGCTTATATGCCATGGGAGGGTTACAACTGTGAGGTTATTGTATGAAGACGTTTATATTTTTATTTTCTTTCAGCATAATTGATCCTTTCTTGTGAAACAGATGGTCTTCTGGATTAGTCCTTTTATTTAGTACTTAATAGTGATGAAGCTACCATGAATGCGATTAACTTAAAAGCTTTGAAATGGAAGTTTGTATTCTGACCCCTAAATGTGTTGTTTGGGGTTCAGAAGTGAAATAAATCATTTGATCTGGTATATAGTGGGAAAAATTGGAATGCATATGTTCGTACACGGATGTATATATACATATGGAATTATAGATTATACTACCTCCATCCCAAAATAATTAGCCAAATCCAAAATTTTAACCAATAATATATATTCATTGGAAATTATTTATAATATAAAAATGATATGAAAATGTTCTTTGTTAAAAGTACTTTCATAAAAGTATAAAATTTATCGCTTTCATAATATTATACTAATCTAAACCATGGCTCAAATTTTAAGATTCGGCTAAACATTTTGGGACGGAGGTAGTAGAATGTTTTCATTTCCACCATCATTGTCCATCAAGTGAGAAAGTCAATAGGAGATATTATATTGCACGATGATAATGTATGCTAATTTATAATGATTGAAATGACTATTTTTAATTTTTGGTCTCTAGTGGACCACAGATAAATCAGCTAACCCCATACTGTGACACTCTAAGATAAATTTTTGCTAAAGAATAGTGAAAAGGAACAGAAGGATCTTGCAGTATGCCCAAGAAGTTCTTCTATTTCATCGGGAACTAGATGGAGTACCATCATTTTCTCCAGTTTTAATATGTTGCTCATTGCTCCATGTATAGTTGGGGATGATTCTTTGAGACTGTCCTATTCGGTGTTTCGGTATTTCCATATTGTTTAATTAGTTCGTCTGTCAAATTTTGTTCAAGAATTTGGTTTGGAAGCCTTTGTACATATAAAATTCATTTTTTGTTTTAGGCTATTATTCAATAGTTGTACATGGTGCTTCTTCAACAGTTGAAGTATGTTTTCTTTCGTCTATGTATCTTGTTTACTATCTCCGTCCCACTATCTTAGGGGCATGAGAAGGGGAACACACATCAAGGAAATTAGAGTATGTGGTTGATATTGAATTTGTAGTCTGAACTAGTTTGAAACACAAAATATTACCTTATATGGTATGGGGCAATGGGACATACTTAGTGGGCTGATATTGAATTTGTATTTTGTAAGGTATGAATGAGTTTAAACCACCCAAATATTACCAAATGTGTATGAGACAAACTTAGTTTTTTTTAGACAGAAGATGAGACAAACTTAGTTGGTTGATATTGAATTCGTAAATTATGAATGAGTTTGAACCACACAAAAACTACCAAATGCTAGATGAGACAAATCTAGTCGTGCAGACAAAAAGGAAAGATAAGACAAAGATAGTGGTACCAAGGGAGTATTATTTTTTTTTTGTTTTTGCATCCTTTTTTGTTTATTTATTTTTATCAGTTGGAATTTGGAAGTGAAAGCTAGTCAATGTGTTATCCTCCCCACAATTAACTAGTTAGCGGTCATATTGCGTAAATGCAGAGATTTCGAACTTGCAGAACATGATGACACCCTCTGCCTTAATATTCCCGTTTTATTTTCTCCTTGCTTTCTATCTGTGAGTTTCTCTATCTGTGTGTAGAAAACTTTGAAGCAAGAGCACTTCTTATGGAAATTGTTCAATATAGAGAATGATATCACAAAAGCCACCAAGGACCTTGAAGATGAAGAAATAAGACGAAGGGAAATTGTTGATCAACTGGAAAGGTATGAAAAGGAAGCAAGTCAAAAGAAGAAACAACTAAGTGGATACTTGAAAGAAGTTGCATTGCATGAAAGAAAGATTGCTGGCAATAAGAGTGAACGTGACAAGAATGTAAGATTTCATTATCTTCTATTATCTCTATTTTATTAATGCTAAAGGTGGAACCGTTGAGTGTGAAGGACATATGTTGTTTTAATTTCTGCAACAAGTAGCTTTTTTGATTTTTGGGATGATGCATCAATCTAATCATGCAACTTCTAAGTGTTGTTTTGCATGTTTTTTAATTAGATATATGTTTTCTTAATGACAGTGTCTCTGATATAGAGTTTTTATGACAACAACAACAATAATAAATCATTATTTTGTCTCTTTTGTCTGTACAGCAATCAGAAGTTGTGAAAAAGAAGGAAGAAGCATCTCGCATTAGTTCAAAAATTAAAAGCGCCCGTAAAGAACTAGAAAAGAGGCAAGGAGAAAAGAAGAAACATGCTGAGGAGGTTCAGAGACTTCAGAGAGACCTTGCTGATATCACTGAACAACTTGATGAATTGCGCAAAAAAAGTCACGATGCAGGTGGGAAACTTCAATTGGCTGACAATCAGTTGGAGACATATCATCAAATGTGAGTCATGTTTTATTTTGCCTTGTTATCAATTTGTACATGTAAAGAGTGTTTTTGGAGTCTGAGAGATGGGTTTTCATGATATGTGAAGGTGATTAAATATGTTTTTTGAGAAAACGTTGCAGTATTGCAGAGTAATATTTATTATTTTTACAAATTCTAGAATTCAAATATACAACACTATGAAGAAAAACATTGCAGGTCTCTTCTTTTAACTTCAGTTACATTCAGTTAAAGATGCATTGTAGTCTATAGAAAGAATTATATACCCCGAACACAACTAAAATATAGTCTCTTTCCCCAAGTAAGACTAACATATTTTTGTTCTAAGATAATACTAGTATATATTTGGTCCTAGATAAATAAAACTAACATGCTTTTATTCCTACAATAATATCCATTTAGGAATGCACTCATACAAGTATTAATAGTTATTTTTGGGGTAACTTATTATGTTTTAGTGTGCGTGTGATTTCTCTTTACAGAAAACAGAACTGTCATCTGGTTAAATTTTGACTGGATCTAGTTTTTAAGCAAATGCATTGTAAACACTTCATTGGTATGTGATATGTGACATGATTCAAACATATTTTCTTTTCTTAACCTTCCCTCAATCAAATAATTTTAATGACTTTGTATCATATGATTCATATCTCAAATTTTGTTGTCTAACTACAAACCATTATAATAAGAAGGAAAAAGGGTCAAATACACCCGTCTACAATCGCTGATCGGTCACTTAAACCCACGTACTAAAAAAAGCATCGTATACATCCATTTACTCTAAAAAACAATCAATTAAGCCAAATTTCCTCAAATTAACCTTTAATTGCAGGTCATCCCACTTTTTCCTCTCATTTTTTTATTTTTTTCAGTTTCTTTTTTATTAGTTTTGCCACGTGCTCCGTCATCCCACTTGTGTTTAGCTAAACTTGGCACTACCCAATTTTTTCATAAAAAATACGTCCCTAATGGGATCCGAACCCTAGACGGTACTTAGCACCAACGAAAGAATCACCATCTCAGCTACCTGATCATTATGCTAAAACTTATTTCACAATTTATATATTCCTTTAAACCTGACACTATTATTGTTAAATATAAATAAATTTCTGATTACAAAAAAAACTATGGAGTATCTTTTTTGCTATTATTATATTATACTAATAAACTACATAGTATTTTTCACATTTTTATTATTCTTATAAAAATTCAAAAAAAATGAGAGTAATTTTGTATCATACTCCCTCCGTCCCCCTAACTTTGTCCTGTTTTACCTTTTTCGTTCGTCCCATTAAGTTTGTCCCATACCATATTTGATAATATTTGGGTGGTTACAATTCATTCTTACTTTATTCACAATTTATCAATTCAATACCAACCACACAATTCCATTTTTCTTAAAAGTTGTTCCACAACCCTTTGTCCCAAACATAGTGGGACGGAGGTAGTATAAATTTAACCTTTGGGGAATTCCTCAAATTAGACTAAATGAAACTTTATTTACAAGGATATGAGTATAAGGATGTTTTGTTTTGGACTGTTTTCAGTCCCAGATCATACCAGACCAGACCACCAAATTTTAGTCCTAAAGAAAACATCCTAACTTATAAAATATTCTAAACAAGACTACTTTTCCAATCCTACCCTGCCTTTTCTTAATGAAATTCATTTTTCATTAATAATTAAAATATAAATGTAATAAAATAACTTTATTTATAATAATTTTTAAAAAAATTAAAAACACAGAAGTAAATATTAAATAAAATTAATAAAAATAAAAAATTCGAAAAATAAGAATTACTACCTCCATCCCACTAACAATGAGACATTTTCTAAAATCAAAATTGTCATCTTAATGGCATTTTCAGAGAGAAAATGACAATTTTTACGCAAAATGACATTTTCCACTGATCGGGGGTGGCATTGTTTGGAAGAGGCAGAGGCTGTGGCAAATCACTCCATATTTTATTTATATTTTTTAATGTGTTTTATCTATTATTTATTTTTAAGGTTTTAATTTTTTAGGAGTTTTTTAGTTATTATTATTATTATTATATATTTTTATTTTTTTTTGAATGTTTTATATTTTTTACGATTTCATTGTAAATTAATAGGAGTATGTTTTTTTATTTTTTATTTTTTTTATTAGAAATTAAAATATGATTTTCCCATTTGTACATTTAGGGATTGGTTTACTCCTATTTAACGCTATTTTTCTTTTAATCTAATATATAATGAACCACATTTTATGTTTATTTTCACTAAATATTGACCGGGGTTTTTAGCGTTGACTCATGACTCAATAATGCTATCATTACTTATTCGGGATGACCCATGATCCAGTCATTTGTCGGGTCAATATTTACTCGGTCAACCCGCCAAGAGAGCCGGTCAATATATAGTGAAAAAATAAACATAAAATATAGTTAATTATATATTACATTAAATTTATATGCTCAACAGTCACCCTCATTAAAAATTTAATAATTCTTATATATAAGAATAAATAAGAAAGAGCCATAACATACAGAGTATAATTTTTCAACAAAATTCAAAATGTGTTTAGAATTGGATGGACAATATGTGAAAATAACTTATGTATTAAAAGTATAAATAATATTGATAGATGTTTGAATCTTTCACGAATACTTCTTAGTTTATTAGTATAATATAATAACATCAATAAAAATATTCGTAGTTAGTATTATAATCACAAATTTATTCATATTTAAAAAATTAGTCTGATGCGTTAAAGTATATATCCATTGTTAGGTATAATTTAACGCAACATCCTTGCAGTCGAGATGGTATGCTGTCCGAAATGCTCACTCCGTGTCGCGGGTTCAAATCCAGCAGATGTAGTATTTTTTATGATAACGGAGAAGCCAGGTTTGGGTGGGTGGCATATAAGGTGGCCTGCTAATCTGCTAGTACTGACTAAGGAGTATTAAATATGGCAATAAAAAATAAAAATAAAAATATATATGAGAGAGATAAAGTGACCTGCTATTACAGGTTATCTTCAGGTAATTTGGCTTAATTGATTCTTTTTTAGAGTAAATGGGTTTATGTGATGCTTTTTATAGTACATGGGCTTAAGTGATGGTTCCGAAATTGTAGAAGGGTCTATTTCTTTTTCAACGATGCTAATGTTAAAGCTTGAGAAGAGTTATCATTTTGCTTATAATATGTAAATATTTATTGGACTTTTATGTTTGGTTATGAGTGTGTCATACTGTCATATACACTAGGCCTTTTGATGAGATTTATAAAACCAATGTGATTCATTTTTTGTAGCAAGGAGGAAGCTGGAATGAAAACTGCAAAACTGAGGGATGAAAAGGACGTCTTAGACAGGAAACAGAACAGTGATACTGAGGTGCTAAAGAATTTGGAGGAAAATTTTCAACAGTTACAAAATCGAATGCAAGAGCTGGAGTCGCAGGAAAAACAAATGCAAAGTAGATTGAAAAAAATTCTTGAGGCAGTCAAAAAACAGAAGGAAGAATTAACCTTAGCAATTAAGGAACAGCGTGAGATGAGAGATAAACATGCAGATTCCAGGTCACTGATCTCAATTTTCATATTTCATGTACCTTGAAAGTAACTTGTTCACTATGTGCTCAATTTTTGTTAAACGTGGTGGTCTTTCTTTTCTTGTGAAGGCGCAAATATGATATGTTGAGGTCAAAAATTGATGATTTAGATAATCGGCTGCGCGAACTGAAGGCTGACCGACATGAAAGCGACAGAGATATGAGAATTTCTCAAGCAGTTGAAGCATTGAAGCGTCTCTTTCCTGGTGTTCATGGTCGTATGATTGATCTCTGTAAGACGACACAAACAAAATACAACCTTGCTGTAACTGTCGCAATGGGCAGATTCATGGATGCAGTCGTGGTTGAAGATGAGCATACAGGCAAAGAATGTATCAAGGTATGCAGAATAACTATATTCACCCAGCAAATCTTTGCATGATTGTTTTCTGTTGCTCAGTTTATGCTTTCCAACAACTGCTTAAACAAATCATTCTTGTTTTACCTAATGAATTCTCTAATGTATCGGAAAAAGAGAGATTTCAAGTCAAGTTCCTAGATTTCCATGTCCATTTTACATATCAATCTTGTAATAGTTTGTAATGATCATAGCAATTATTTCAATCCGTCGCCATCTAATGATTTTTTGCATGCAAGTGGAAAAACCTATCATCATAGTGGTTTTGGAATTTCATCTCAATATGCCATCATAAGAAGGTTTTGCTTGAGAGGGCATCCGTGTACAACTTTGTTATGATATTCTTTTGCATGATGTTATATTTTTAACAAATTTTAGACAAACAGTCAATTAGTCGGTTCATGTTAGCTGAACACTAACTCTTTTGGGATTAAGACTTTGATGTTGTTGTAGTCAATTAATCAGCACCGTAATTGCCTACCACCAACCCTGACAATTTTAGTGAAGGTGGTGGTGATGATACAAGGAATTTTATTTAGATGGGAAGAATGTGAGTCTGTATCGCAAAAGTTTTGTTACCATCACGGCATCACCACGACACCACCTCCACTGTATTTCATTGATAATTTGATCGAGATAGTAAAGTACATGTAGATTATTACTCCTTTGCATGGATGCATTATATGTTATATGAGAGTGTCAAGGTGTAATACTTAATAAGAAATTCAACATGTTAGATTGTCCTAGCAACCTGTCTAATCATGGGCTGGAGCAATTGAACTATGTTAGTATTATTCATTTCTAGAGCAGATAATGCAAGTGATTCAATCAGGGGTGGAGACAGGGGGAGACTGGCAGGGGCCTCGGCCCCTCTAAGAAAAAAATTGTGATGCGTATACATCATCATCATCATTACCTCAGTGCCGCAAAGGCCCTCACCTATGGTGGGGTAGGGGTGGGGGTCGGATGTACGCAGTCTTACCCTTGTACTAAAGCACAAAGAGACAGTTTCCGGATGTGATGTATATACATATGTATAAATATTTATAAGTAGTAAAACATATAGTGAACATTTAAGCTTTGGCCCCCGCTATTCAATCTCCTTGTTTAAGCTTTTATAGCTTTTATGTAACCATGTAGTTTGTAATATGACTATATGAGTAATTCACTAAATCCCGGTCTTGCATGGTGCAACGATCTGGGATAGCTAAGTTTTCAAGAAAGTGCTCACACGTGGCTGTTCAGTATCCCACAAGTAAATCACCAAATCTGCCAAACTCACAGTAGCGTGCTTGTCTGTCTGCAGTATCTGAAGGACCAAAAGCTTCCTCCCCAGACATTTATACCGCTTCAATCCGTACGAGTAAAACCGGTAATGGAGAAGCTACGAACACTAGGTGGAACTGCAAAGCTTGTGTTCGATGTCATCCAGTATCCTCTTTCTCTATATTTTCTTTTATATTCAATGGTTTTCTTTGTAGATTTGTTTAACACATGCAATTGCTTCCCACTGTGGTGCTATCATAGTATCATGTGGCCATGCAGTGTTCTTTGATTACCTACAACCAATAATAGTCAAGTCACCTTACTCTTTGTGAATTTGAATTTTTTTAGCATTTTTGCTATGGAGATGGTATTCAAATGTGGGCATGGTGCCCCATCAATTTTCTCTAGTTTTACTGTTTTACTATGCGAGACTGGTATCAATTTGCTATTTTGTTTCTGTCCTGTGAATTATGATATCAAAATCCAAACAGATGCCATGATGGTTATGTGCTTAACATATCAGATTTGATCCAGCTTTGGAGAGGGCAATAGTATTTGCTGTTGGTAATACCTTAGTATGCGATAAGCTTGATGAAGCCAAGCGACTTGGCTGGAACGGTGAAAGATTTAAGGGTAACATCTAAAATTTATATTTTGTAAGGTCGTTAAATTTCTGCTGCCACAAATCCATCTGTACTAATAGCTTGCTTGCGAATGTAGTTGTTACTATTGATGGCATTCTGCTGACAAAATCGGGTACAATGACGGGTGGTACTAGCCCTAGTATGGAAGTACGGTCTCATAAATGGGATGACAAGAAAGTCGAAGGTTTGTGCATTTTTTCGTCTAAATGGTTCTTCTTTAGTAATAGCTTCTAATGCTTTCCTTTTTAGAGCTGAAGAAGAAGAAAGAAGCACTTGAAGCAGATTTGGAGGAACTTGGTTCAATTAGAGAGATGCACCTAAAGGAGTCAGAAGTATCAGGAAAAATTAGTGGGCTTGAAAAGCAGATTCACTATGCAGAAATTGAACAGGTTAATCTGTTAATGGAACAAACAAGTATCACATTCTGATTTTCCTGCATCCTCCTTCACGATTTTGCACTTTTGGTGAAGAGAGACATGTTTTTATGTAATGGTATAAATATTCTATTTGCCAAGTTCAAGCAGTTCACTTTCTTCTTCGGTTCATCCCATTGTTTTCATATTTACTGTTCTGGCAGTCAATTTTACTTTGCAATTTTTTTAAGTTTCAAGTTGAACTTTTAAAATTGAAGATTTGATATTATGGTGGAATATGGAATGTATTTTTATTTAAGAGACCCAACTTTTTGATTTGTTGCAAAATCCATTTTACAAGTTGTTAGAATAAGATAATACTGACATGGAAATAATATTGGGATCAGCAACCTTTTTGGGACTAGGGGAGTAGTAGGAATGATTTTGGGGTTATTAATTTATTTGACTAGCATTATCGCTGTGAAATTGTTGCTATTTGTATTAGTGAGAAATGTATTGCATTTAGCTTGGACCAGTCAATCTGTTCTTTAATTGATATGTTCATTTTTGTGTTGCACACAAGATTGAAGATTGAATTTTATAATACTTCATGCATTTTACTTCAGATTTGATGATGATTAAAGCAGTTGCAACTGGCAAGTCATAATAAATGGTTTTTTTTCTGCATACAATTGCTGTTTGTTTTCAATATGTTTGGTTCTTTAATCTATTTTTCCGCATATGTTACAAATTTTTAAAGTTAATTTACACATTGTTGCAGAAAAGTATTGCTGACAAACTTACAAACTTGAATCGTGAAAGGGAGACCATTGAAAATGAGATTAATCGCCTGAAGCCTGAACTTAAGAAGGTGCTTATGCTCTTCCTTTTATCCTTCGTCTGTTTAGGAGCATGATCTGGTGGCGCTTTTATAGCACAACTAACTTTTTTTGTTTCTGCAGTTGGAAAATGTCATTGGTGAAAGGGCTTGTGAGATCCTTTCTCGAGAGAAGAGAATCAATGACATTGTTGATCACATCTATAAAAGATTCAGTGAGTCTGTTGGCGTAAAGAATATTCGTGAGTATGAGGAGCACCAACTCAAGGCTGTAGAACAGATGGCCGAGGAAAGGCTTAGACTGCACAATCAATTGGCGAAGATTAAATCTCAGTATGTTTTTTTATGGGTTTATATGTTAGGGTGATTCTAGCCTTATTTTGTTTGTGGTTTGCCTTTATGATTTAGTTGATTTATGTACTTCCTGATTAGTATTACTCATAAAATATCAGTGAGGAGAAACACGATTGCTTTCATAATCTGTCCAGGAAGCTTTTAAATTCTCTTCCATAGGGACATGGTGTACGCATCAATCTAAGGATAAACCATCAATATCATTCCTTATTTTTCTAATTGTTCTTTGTCACTATTATTATTGTTAATACTACTATAGTACTACTACAACTATTATTTTTACTATTATAGTATTATTATTATTACTATTACTCTGTATTACTCTAAGTTTTGTAGGATCACCATTCATATTGTGTCTTAGCACTGTATGAGTGTAGTTTTATGATTTTTCTCGGTACATTATAGGAGTGTTTGTGATTGCTTGTGCTTCTGTGATTATTATTACTTTATTAATTTAACTTGTGTAGGATCACCTTGCATGGTCTGTCTTATGCTCTTCCTTTTCGGTATATATATATATATATATATTATTATTATTATTATTATTATTATTATTATTATTATTATTATTATTATTATTATTATTATTATTATTATTATTATTATTATTATTATTATTATTATTATTATTATTATTATTATTATTATTATTATTATTATTATTATTATTATTATTATTATTATTATTATTATTATTATTATTATTATTATTATTATTATTATTATTATTATTATTATTATTATTATTATTATTATTATTATTATTATTATTATTATTATTATTATTATTATTATTATTATTATTATTATTATTATTATTATTATTATTATTATTATTATTATTATTATTATTATTATTATTATTATTATTATTATTATTATTATTATTATTATTATTATTATTATTATTATTATTATTATTATTATTATTATTATTATTATTATTATTATTATTATTATTATTATTATTATTATTATTATTATTATTATTATTATTATTATTATTATTATTATTATTATTATTATTATTATTATTATTATTATTATTATTATTATTATTATTATTATTATTATTATTATTATTATTATTATTATTATTATTATTATTATTATTATTATTATTATTATTATTATTATTATTATTATTATTATTATTATTATTATTATTATTATTATTATTATTATTATTATTATTATTATTATTATTATTATTATTATTATTATTATTATTATTATTATTATTATTATTATTATTATTATTATTATTATTATTATTATTATTATTATTATTATTATTATTATTATTATTATTATTATTATTATTATTATTATTATTATTATTATTATTATTATTATTATTATTATTATTATTATTATTATTATTATTATTATTATTATTATTATTATTATTATTATTATTATTATTATTATTATTATTATTATTATTATTATTATTATTATTATTATTATTATTATTATTATTATTATTATTATTATTATTATTATTATTATTATTATTATTATTATTATTATTATTATTATTATTATTATTATTATTATTATTATTATTATTATTATTATTATTATTATTATTATTATTATTATTATTATTATTATTATTATTATTATTATTATTATTATTATTATTATTATTATTATTATTATTATTATTATTATTATTATTATTATTATTATTATTATTATTATTATTATTATTATTATTATTATTATTATTATTATTATTATTATTATTATTATTATTATTATTATTATTATTATTATTATTATTATTATTATTATTATTATTATTATTATTATTATTATTATTATTATTATTATTATTATTATTATTATTATTATTATTATTATTATTATTATTATTATTATTATTATTATTATTATTATTATTATTATTATTATTATTATATTATTATTATTATTATTATTATATTATTATTATATTATTATATTATTATTATATTATTATTATATTATTATTATTATTATTATTATTATTATTATTTCTCTCTGAACTTGGTTCGCCTGAAGCCTGAACTTAAGAAGGTGTTATGCTCTTCCTTTTAATAGTAAAAATTTGGCAGAGCTTGAAATTTGAAAATAAGAGTGATTTAAAAAGTAAAAGTTAGTGTGCTTGGTGAAAAAGTACTTTTGGTGTATTAGTTAGTTAGAATGGAATAGGGAAAGTGAAAAGCAGTTTTAAGCACCCATGTCATCCTTAGATCTATTAGCTTTCAAGTTCTTAGATTTAAGTAAAAGCACCAGTTCGGAACCACAACTTTTAGCTTTTTAAAGCAAAAAAAAATGAAAATATTTTTTAAGCAATCCCAAACACTCCGTATATGTACTTCAGGTGGCACTCCTTTGTCCTTTGTGATTCTCTGAAAAATGAAGCGTATCTGATGGGTGAACACCCTGATTGTATAACTATCCCTTGATTCCTAGAATCATTCTGTTAATATACTTCACGAGTCCACCGTTGCAATTTGATTCAAACAGGGTGATTGTATTATAGTTCCATAAGTAACCATTATAGAAGACTATGCAACTTGTCTTGTATAACCCTTACATTCATAGTATGCTAGCCAACTTTTAACTTCACATGATAATATTATTGGTTGTTAATATGTTAAAGTTACCTGATGTACTGATTGTACTACTACTGTAATTTCAACATGTAGTACTCCCTCCGTCCCGAAAAGGTTGGCCAAAGTTGACTTTCACGTGGATTAATAAAGTAAAAAACTGTGTGGTTGAAATTTGTGCAGAGGAGAGAGAATTAATCTCCTCTGCAACAAATTTAACCACACAGTTTCCTTACTTTATTAAATCAAACGTTGACAGTCCAAATTTGGCCAACCTTTTCGGGATGGAGGGAGTACAATACTACAAATCTACAATGGGAGAAAGCTCAAAATTGACATTAAGGTTATCTGAGAAACTCATGTTGAACACTAAACTTTTAAGTAGACCAAATTAACATAAAATATACATTTTTGTGTCATATTTGGACACTCATTACGTCACACTTATATTTTAACGGCTGTTCCCGTCAATTATCAAGTTATCATTCCTCCTCGCCCAAAACCTAAATTAACGCCAGCTCTCTTCTTCTCCGGCAGAACACTAGACTTCATCAGACCCATAGCAGCCAAGTAGCCAACTCTTCTGAAAACCCAAACCCCACACATACACCTTCTCCCTCTTCACCCAAAACCCTGTTTTGACTCCGGCAGACCTAGAACTCTACAAGACCCACAACATGCACTCGCAATTGGATAGAGCAATGCAAACAGTGGCAGAGGAGCAATTGACTGCCCAAATTCCTTCTCGTTTGTGAATTAATTTCATTTGGTTGGCCTAGATTGGGAAGTTCGTGCTTCTTCGGGTAATTGTTCTCCGTCCACTGTTTTGAAACAATATATGTGAATTGATGGTCAAGCTATGATTTTTGTTCATTTTGGAGGAAAATAATGATATGGTTGGACTGAATCTACTCTACCTTAATAGAAGAATGAAATGAAATCAGATCCCAAGGTTTTACTTGGGGGATAGCACATTTATAATAATATCACCGCATCTGGGGGGTTTATTGCAACATAACAAGAGGTGTGGACATTGCAGAGTGGAGTGAAGTCGGGGAATTAGTTTGAATAGCACTAATAGCTTTTTCTAAGTATTGGATGCTGAATTGCAAATGCACTTGTTGTCTTGGGCTCCGCGAGAGAAGATTTTTCCATGAAAGGAGCTCTGGGCTGAGAAGGGTGCAACGAGGGTGGAAGGAGAAGGGTGACGCTGGGGACTACTTGGAGGGCTCAACGGGGACAAATTTGAGATGCAAATGAGTAGAAGAGAGGGTTTGTTTGGCAGTGAGGAAGTGAAATAGAGAAGCAAGGATAGGGGTACGTGGATGGAGCTGACCAAGCCAGTGAAGAATTGACAATGGAGGCGTGGGCGGTTAACAGTGGGTTTAATGGAATTATAACTGGGTGGCTAAATATGGTCCAAATAAGTTGATCATGTGTTAATTTGGTCTACTGAAAAGTTTAATGTCTTATCCGAACTTCGTAAATAACCTTAGTGTAATTTTTTAGTCTTCTCCCTTTATTTGGTCTCTATTTATGTTGCATGCAATTGGTGCTTGTCATTGGTATTTTTTGCTATGCACTATCATGTGGAAATGGGGGTTGGGGGGCTGTGGGTATTGACTTGAATTATCATGTTTAACACACTTGGATAGTTTGTGGCTTTGAGTCTGGATAGTTTGTTACTTGAATGCAATACATATTGATAATTTTTACTGGCAAGGTTGGAGTATGAGCAGAAGAGGGACATGGATTCAAAGATTAAAAAATTGGGAACAACACTTTCCAAGTTGAAGAATGATTTGTCAGTTGTTGAGGAGAGTGAGAAGGAACTGACATCGAAAATTGAGATGATTGACCAGGAAATTAAGCATTATGACGAAGTAGTGATGGGTATGTGATTCAACCTCCACATAAGTGTTGCTCCAAATAGGGATTTTTTAGTTTTTGGTTTTGATGTCTTTCATTAAAAAAATGAAAATGTGACAATATAACTATTGACATTGAAATGTATAATATGAAGTAAAGGAAATAGTTGTGGTTCTGATGCGTTCATGGATAGAAATAGAAAGGATTCATGTTAAAATAAACCCTATAGGTCATTCGTATTGCAGTTTGTATTTTGATACCGGTATGAGTTTGTACCTATACAAAGCAATTAATCGATAATATTATGAAACTACCTGAAACTTTAAAAATACTACTACCTCCATCCCATTTTATGTGTCTTCTTTTGGATTGGCACATTTATTAATAAAGTGAAATGCTGGGGACCGCATGTTATTTTCCTAAAAGGAAATGTGACATTTATTTTGGGACAACCCAAATTTTAAGTAAGACAGTTAAAATGGGACAAAGGGAGTATTTGCCTTAACTGAAGTAGAATGTTACCAAGAAAGCAGTACATGGATTATCAATGACAATTCATGTTTATCTAGTATCCGTACACTTGTGAAATTCGCCTTTTCTCCATATTAGTAATTTTTCTAGATTGTCTTTGGTTTGAGAATACAACTGAGGTTAATAGATTCAAGCAAGGAATTTATAACCTTTTTATTCTATCAATCTTCTAAACTATTGTCATTGTTCTAATCTACTAGTCTTGATCATCAAAGGTCTTAAAATTATTTTATTGGACAGAGTGGAAATCCAAAGCAGAGGAATGTGAAAAGGACATAGAGGTATGGAAGAAAGAGATATCCACTGCAACGACAAATGTTAGCAAACTTAGCCGTCAAATAAAATCGAAGGTTGGTGTTATTAATGTCTGTCTTGTGGTTTTTTCTTGCACAAACGACTAACAAGATATATTGATGATTTCACAATTATAAAACTCTAGCTTGGGGATGCAAGAGTAAAAAAGTAGTAGTCACACACCATTAATGCATCTTAATGAGGGTTGGTTTACAGGAAGCACAGATTGAACAGTTGAATTCAAAGAAACAAGAGATTTTGAAGAAGTGTGAATTAGATGATATTAGCATTCCTACTATCTCTGATCCCATGGATACGGAGGAGCAAACTCCTGGTCAAGTTTTTGATTTCAGTAGACTGAGCAGAGCTTGTCAGCAGACTACTCAACCATCTGACAGAGAGAAACTTGAAGCAGATTTTTCACAGAAAATTTCTACACTTGCGTCAGATATTGAAAAATCTACTCCGAATCTGAAAGCATTTGATCAATATGAGGCTCTGCGGCAGAAAGAAGATGCTGTTACTAAAGAATTTGAAGAAGCGAAAAATGAAGAGAAGAAAGTGACTGACGAGTTCAATAGAATTAAGAAGACAAGGTATTATTATGTGTTCACGGATTTATTAAAAAATCCCCTTTTTCATCAACGGTAGCTATATTTATCAATCCTGGTAGAACTTCCCTTCTGTGTCAAGTATAGCATGAATCTATTTGACTGGTATAAAGATGGTCTAATTGGGAACCAATGAAGTGTGGAAACATTAAAGGCTTAGAGTGTTGCCATTTCCGTAACGTGCGTACATTTCGGAACGCCAAAATGCAGGAAATGTGTATCGGGGGCGTTTCTGTAAGTTTCAAAAATAAAGGAACACATTTCCACTAAAAAGAAGAGTTTCAGAAATATTAGAACTCTTCGGAAACAAAAATTTAGGAAACTATTTTTGGTTTTGAACTTTGAAGCATTCCGAAAGATATCACTATTCAAACCTCTTAAACGGAGACTGACAGAAGCCCTGTTCAGCAGTTCCTCTTCTTGTCTTCTAATTTCTGTCACTAGCAACTCCTGGTAGTTCACTGCCTATTATCTACTCTTTTTAGTTTTCTAATTGTCTATATTTGTTTATAGTGTTTTCCTCTGTTGCTATGTTGGAATTCATGGTGAATTGGTGATATGAATTGAATTGCTAATAAACCGACTTGGAGAAAGGAAGAATGGGGGAATATACATTTAAAGGAAGAATGGGAATAAACCGAATTAGTGGCTTCTGTGCCTCTACTGCCTGACAGCCTAAGTGGATGACACGATGCATTTATTGTTTTACCATAATTACTTAACTGTTAATTCTTTATGTGATGTGATGTGCATAGAATAAAATACACATTGTTTACTTTTAATTTCAATTTTTTTATGAATCCAGGAATCAATTTGTTAAATACTAAACATGTCTAAGAATTGTTATTTTTAATTTTTTAAGAATTAATTATAAATTCATTCTTTGAATTACAGTATAATGGTTTATTGTTAAGTGTTAATTCATTTATATTTCATTTTGTTAGTTATTCACTAATACATGAGAAGTTTGTGTTTTTAGATATATTACAGTATTATTCAATTTTGTTTTGCACTAATATTTGAGAAGTTTATGTTTTTTAGATATGTTACACTATTATTTGAAAAATGTATATATAGGATTATTTATTAAAAAATCTATATCTTTTATATGGACGCATTTCCCCACGTTTCGTGTGCTACTTTTTGTGAAAATGCTGTTTCTTGTGTTTCCTGTTTCCCATTTTGCGTTTCCGTGCTACAAAGTTGGGAACCCTTAAAAGGCCGAAGACTTTCAATTTGAAGAAGAATACATGGCACCACCAATCTAGCAGTGTATCGATGTGTCCCACAGATATTGGGATTACAGTGTTCTTCGATTCCAAAAATTTGCAGATGCTTAAGAAACTTGTGAATATTACCTAGTACTGTGTGCTTTTGGAGTTCAGTGTTTCTGTTATTCTATTTCAATTTGTTCGGATAATGTCAACATTAAGTCTTTGTTCTGTTTTTCAGGTATGAATTGTTTATGAAGGCTTTCGATCATATATCTGGAAATATAGACAAAATTTATAAACAACTCACCAGGAGCAATACACACCCCCTTGGTGGCACAGCATATCTCAACTTGGATAACGAGGATGACCCATACTTGCATGGTATCAAGTACACTGCAATGCCACCAACAAAGCGCTACCGTGAAATGGAGCATCTATCTGGTGGAGAGAAAACTGTTGCTGCACTTGCATTGCTCTTTGCTATCCACAGGTTTGAATTGCTCTTCTCTACCAACACGGAGGATTCTATTTCTGTTGTGAAAGAATATGTGCGCCAAATGTGGTAGTTTTTCAGCCAATATGAACATTCGTTTGCTTGGTTTTATTGTTTCTTAAAGATGTTTTTAGCTGGTCTGATTTCAGTATCAAACCATACATAGGTAATATACATATAACAGACATTTACTGGACCAGACCAGATTTAGGTAATTCACATATAAAAGACGTTTACCGGATCAGACCAGAAAATTTTAGTGCAATTAAAAGCATCCTACTTTCATTTTCCCCTTTTATGTTCAAATTTATTGTTGTCAAACGTGTAATGTGACTAAGGTAATCAATATCGCATGAGGTGCTCGCGTGATGCATGATAGGAAGCAGGCAGGTAATCCGAAACTTATGTATATTAAGAAGGAAATTGATTAAACTGAAAAGGAAAGAGTATGCCTGCCTTTCAGAGAGTGCCTCTCTCTCCCAGATCAAATCCCAACTCAATTCCAGCCTACCTTTCATTCTTCACTTAGCTCATATTTATACTACATAATACATATGCCTACTGCCTAGCTTGAGGTTGCCACCTCATCACTTTATTTACACCCACCTTACTTCTATTGTACCTTTGTACTACTTTTTAATAATTATATTAATAGTATTATTAATGTCTGGGTCCCTATCATCACTGCCCCCCTTTGACTACCACCTTGTCTTCAAGGTGGATTGTAAGAAACTGTTCTGGCATTTGGTTTCATCGCGGTTTCTGCTACATCCAGTTCAGATTGCTGTTCACCTGGTCCTTTCCCCTCTTCTAACTTTTCCATAAGGACAATTTGATAATGTTTCATTCTGCAAACATGTTCCTTACTCCTTTTATCTCCACATTTGAAGCAAAGACCCTTCCTACTTCTCTCCTGTAGTTCAGCATGGAACAGCCTCTGTCCTTCTCCAATGTGATTTGAACCTGGTAAGTTCTCTGTCTTAGCTTCACTGGTAGTTTTCTCAGCCTGAATGTTGTTACCAGGGTTGGTCCTCCACTTGCTTCCTTCTATCCAGTTCTGAGGTCTGGACATCAATCCTCCCTTCTCCTTCCATCCACCTTATCCTCCTCCATGTGATGCCTAGTTTTCAGAGCATTGTTTTTCTCTTCCAGTAATAATGCTCTATCCATTAGCTCAGATAAGGCACCTGAGTGGTAGAGCTTCAGTTCAGCACGTGCCTCCTCCTTCATGCCGTTGATGAAAACTCCTTTCAGCATCTCGCCGTCGGTGTTTCTCATTGGTGCTACCACCAATTTAAACTGCTCCCTATATTCCATGACACTTCCATTCTGTTGGATACTCAGCATAGGACCAAAAGAGCTCTACACTAACTCTGGCTGAAAATGACGGATCAAGGCCGCCTTAAAATATCTCTAACTGCGATCATTGGTTTGCCCTTCCCCTAATTGAAACCAGTTTAAAACCTTGTCTTCCATGGCGATCACCACCATCTGCACGGCCTGCACCTTCTCCTCCTCAGTTACATGATTGAGTCTGAAAAATCATTCCAGGCTCGACTATGTCCTTGGTTCATGGACATCTCACGTTGGTTGGATGTCGCCTGCAAACCTAGGGATTCTCCTCTCGATTGTGTCGTACTTTGACTCTCAAAGGGAGGTCACTACCTAGAGGTCTTAGATAGTCCCTTGGAACGCTGGCGATTCTGGTCGATCAGCAGGTTACACAGCTCGTCCATCATCGCTTGCGACTCAGCCTCTGGACCGAGATGCTCTGATACCAATGATTGGAACCATGCAGGTAATCAGAAATTTATGTATATTAAGAAGGAAATTGATTAAACTGAAAAGGAAAAGAGTACATGTGAGGCAATTTCGAGAGTGCCTCTCTCTCCCAGATCCAATCCCAACTGAATTCCAGCCCATTCATTCTTCACTCGGCTCATATTTATACTACGTATGCCTAGTCTGAGGTTGCTGGCTTGCCGCCTCATCACTTTATTTACATTCGCCTTACTTCTTCTATTGTACCTTTATTCTGCTCTTTAGTTTTATTATTAATAGTATCATTACTGTCCTGGTCCCTATCAGTGCAAGTATGAGGCACACTGATTTGGGCCAGGCGAGGCACACTATGCACATGCTTTTTCCGTGAGGTGCAAGGTGAATACTTTATGTGCCTTGCCTTGTTTTTTCACATCATCTATCTTTGCCTCTTCTATTATGGACTTTGGCCTGATTTTTTAAAAATCCCATACCCATAATAAAACACATCAAATAAATACTACCGGTACTTAATTGGTAGTTTATTGCATAAATGATAGGAACCGGGCATATTAGTATTAGTATAATAATAATGATAGAATTGAGTTTTTCCATTTTCGGTCCCACGACTATTGTGTCATTGACACTTTTGGTACTCGACTTTTAATGTTTCCAATTTTAGTCCTCGACTATTGTGCTAAGGACGCTTTTAGTCCTTGACTTTAAAGTTTTCCACATTTAGTCTCCGGACCATTATCAAATTGACACATTTAGTCCTTCCACTATGATTTTGACACAATAAATGCAGGACAAAAAATGTCATTATAATAGTTGAAGGATCAAAAGTGTTACTTTTATGAAAGTCGGAGGACTAAATATGGAAGTTTTTAAAGACGGGTACCAAAAGTGTCTCTAGCACAATAGTCGAGCACTAAAAGTGGAAAAATCAAAGTCGAGTACCAAAAGTGTCAATGACATAATAGTAGGAGGAATAAAAGTGGCAAAAACTCGAATTCAATTCTAGTAAATAATTGTGATAGTATAAAAAAGGCTTCTGGGCCAGGTAAGTCATGAGTTGGGCCGGCCCTTTTGTTTTAGTATAAGAATGGGAGGGAGGAAAGAGGAAAGGCAGGCAGAAGTTAGGTTTGGCATTAGGCTTGGGAGTGTGAGACTACTCGAAGTGTCTCAACAGTATTCGTCCGTCTCTATTTTTCTGTCTAAATTCTAATATGGTATCGGAGCTTTGCTCGATTTAACCATGACGAAGTCTACATCTAATTCTACATCTTCGCAAACATCTTCTCACTCTGCCTCACAAACTTCTCCTGTAATTTTTCATCATCCTCTACCTGTTAAACTTGAATCCAACAATTTTCTGTTCTGGCGACATCACGTTGAATCTGTAATACGTGCTCACAAACTTCTCAGATTCATAGAGAATCCTCAGATACCAGAATGATTCGCAGTTGACGAAAATGGAGCCAAAACAATCAACAAAGCATACAACATCTGGGAGCAACAAGATCTGATAGGAACCAGACAATTTACTGTATAAGACCTGAAGCTATTACAATGGCAGACGATGGTAATTGACGTACAAAGAGAAAAACGGAAAGAAGAAAAGAACAAAGACACTTCGAGTAGTCTCAACACTCCCAAGTCCCTGTCCAGATCCAAAGTTCTGCCTACCTTTCTACTCACAGCTCACCCTATTTATTCTTTTTTCTAATGGGCCAGCCCACTTCTATGTAGTTATAGGGCCTAAACCCCTTTTATTATACAATATTAAAAGACTTAATAGCATTCTTATTCTAGTATTATTTTAGGTCTCTATCAAGATCAAATGCTTTTTTCCTGGCTCTTGGCTTTGCTTTCTGAATCACTTCACGCTTGCATCATCAATTGCAAGCATTCTCACGAACTATGGAGTGAAATTCAGAAATTCTTTCGATCAAGTATCATCGCAAGGGCTCGTCAACTGAAATCGGAACTCTATGACACTGGAAAAGGTGATCGCTCAATTTCTGACTATTTGCTTCGTATTCAGACAATAGTTGATAATCTAATGTCTGTTGGTGAACCTGTATCAACCAAGGATCACATTAATGTGATACTTGAAGGTCTTCCTGAGGATTACGAATCACTTATATCATCTATCACCTCTCGAAGCGTTTTAGATCCTGTCACTATCTCTGAACTTGAAGGTCTCTTATTGGCTAAGGAATTACGACTGAGAAAACTTCGTGATTCCTCACAACAAACAATATTTTCTGCTAATGTTGCTCGACTTGAAACTCCTTCTCAAAACATTGAAACTGAAACTCAGAACACTTCAGAAAATGCTTCAGCTCAAATTGCTCAGTTTGATGCTTCTAATGGCAATTCTTCCTATAGAGGTAGAGATCTTGGAGGTATTAGAGGCAGAGGTGGTCGTTCAGGTGGTAGAAGCTCAGTAACTTGTCAAGTATGTGGCAAAAATGGTCACAGTGCACTTGTTTGTTAGCACATATACAATCTAGCTTACACTCTTTCTAATCCTTCTACTATGCAACAACCTCAACATCCTTACTCAAACCAGCTTTACCAGCCTCAACATCCTCCTTTTCCCATAACAAATCCATATCCAAATCAATACCAATCATCTCCTTCTGCTACCACAAGATATTCACCCAACCAATTCAATTTGGTACAACCGTCTTATCCCTATACACCATCACCTAACCATCCTTCACAATTCAATTCATCACCTACCGTGCCAACTGCAGCCTGGGCTTGTGCAAACTCTTCTGTACTAGGACCACCTCCAAATACTCAGAATTGGTTCCCAGACTCTGGAGCTACACACCATGTCACAGCTGATCCCCTCAACTTCCAACACAGTGAGCCAATTGCTACCACTGTTAAGCTTTCAATCATCTCTTCTTTATCTCTCAATAACATCTTACATGTTCCTGCTATAACCAAAAATCTATCAAGTGTCAGTCAATTTGCCAAGGATAACAATGCATTTTTTGAATTTCATCCTCATGAATGTTTTGTCAAATCCCAGGTTTCTAAACAGATTCTGCTGTATGGAATACTCGGTGAAGATGGTCTTTACAAGTTTCAGTCCTTTCCAGCTCTTGGGTCTCACAAGTCTACTCCAAACTTGTCCAAGTCCTCTTTACATGGCTCTGTGTGTCCTAGTTCTCTTATGTCTACTTGTAATAACTCTCAGTCAAATACCAATTGTAATATTTGGCATTTAAGACTAGGTCATCCTCATTTTGAGGCCCTTAAGTCTGTACTGAATCTTAGTAATATTTCCTATATCAATAAAAATGCTATGGACTTTTGTTCTGCATGTTGCCTTGGTAAAGCTCACAGACTCCCCTCCTACCCCTCTACAACTGTTTTTCATTCTCCTTTTGAACTGATTTTTACTGATTTATGGGGGCCAGCTCCTATTCAGTCCTTTGATGGTTACTCTTACTACATATCCTTTATTGATGCTTTCACCAAGTACACTTGGATCTATTTTCTCAAAAAGAAATCTGATGCCTTCTTAGCATTTCAAAACGTCTATCAATACATCTTAAATCAGTTCAACATCTCTATTAAGTCAATACAATCTGATTGGGGAGGAGAATTCAGGTCATTCACAAAATTTCTTACTGAAAAAGGTATCAATCATAGAGTTATCTGTCCTCATACACACCATCAAAATGGTGTTGTTGAGAGGAAACATCGCACCATTGTTGAGAAAGGTCTATGCCTCTTAGCCCATTCCTCACCGCCTTTCAAATTCTGGGACACTGCCTTTGCCACTGCTGTACACCTTATCAACAAACTTCCCTCTAAATCTATTGCAAATCTCAGTCCACATTTCAAACTTTATGGAACTGTTCCTGATTATATCTTTCTCAAAGTTTTTGGTTGCTCTTGCTATCCCTTCATTAGACCTTACAACAAACATAAAATGGACTATCATTCAAAGGAATGTGTTTTTCTGGGGTACTCATCTCAACATAAACGCTACAAATACCTCTATCCCTGTGGCAAAATTTATCTTTCCAGGGATGTCATTTATGATGAAACAAAATTTTCTTATCCTACTCTATTTCCTTCCACATCCAATCCATCTCATACTGTCCCAGTTTCACTCTCAGCTCCAATAACAATACTTCCTCCTTCCCTCTCCTCACAACTCCACTCTGACAATGGTGCCAGTGCAAATTCCAACACCTCCAGTTCTTCTTCCAATCCTTCTTCCATTCCTACATCTTCATCCACTACACCTCAGTTTAACACTAGTTCCTCAATTGATCATCAACTATCCTCTCAAACTGAATCAACTCCTCCTCTTCCCTTTAATGTCACCACTGTCATTTCTCCACAAAGTTGGAATGTCAGATTCCAAGGGTGTGAAAACACCCATGGTGAGTACTAGCAAGCTCACTAGTGAAGGGAATGATTATCTTCCTGATCCATCTCACTACAGATCTGTTATTGGAATTTTACAATATGCTACTCTAACTAGACCTGAACTCATATGCTGTAAATAAAGTGTGTCAGTTGAGTTCATGGCTAACCCCTTACAAGAACATTGGAAAGCTGTGAAACATATTCTGAGATATCTTTCTGGAACTATCACTCATGGACTGATCATCAAACCTCTTCCCTTGTCAAAAACACCTCTACCTATCTCAGTTTTCTGTGATGCTGACTGGGCATCGATCCTACAGATAGGAAATCTACATCTGGGTCATGCATTTGTCTAGGCCCTAATATCATTTCCTGGTGGTCTAGAAAACAACTGAGGGTAGCCAGATCTTCAGCAGAAGCTGAATAGCCTAGCAGATACTACATCAGAACTCTTATAGGTTCAATTTCTACTCAAAGAACTTCAAGCTCCTTTCATTGGTATCAGACTATCAGAGCATGCTCCTGGAATCTTAATCGATCGTCACAGTCTCGATAGCGGAAGAGGAGAGTTAGTTCTACGCGTACGATGCTGAGAAACGAATGAACAAAGATGGTTGACCTTCAAATGGAGAAGCGCAGGGAACATCGACCGTCAGAACAGAAGGTGGTCGCCTCTGGTTTGTACGTGAAAATTGAGAAGCGTGTATCTACGCTAAAGGGGAAGGAACCGCATCAAAGATCCGATCAAGTATGCCTCACGCGGAAAAGTGGGGAAGTGCGCAAACCTGGAGAATGGCTTGAACATCGAGAAGCGCACGAAGAGCAATGAAAAGGTAGAAAGTGACTGGGTGAAGGAGATGAGGATATGGTTAGATGAGATGCGCACCAAGCTGCGTAAATGTCGCCGGCGAGGACGATTGCGGACCGTGCGATGCTGCCTGAATTCGAAATGCAGAGGCTCTTCGTCATCTCAGACCCTGGAGCAAGCTGTTTCTCTGAGTTCACAGGTTTCTTCTCAGTCGCTAGCAAATCCCTCCAGTTGTCTGGCTTCGCCGCGTGCAAATGTCCCTGGTTCACAGCCCTCCTCTCATACAGCTTCTCAATGTTCCCAGAGTTCGACACTATCATATCCTCCCAGTTGGCAGGGGTCATCGCAATCAGCTTCACACAGGGCGCAAACCTCATCAGTTCTACAGGAGTCATCCACTTCCAGAGCCATGGACCACACTGAATCAGAAAATGGTTCACCAGGAACTCAGCCGCCTACACTGACCATGGAGTTGACGCCGGTTGCACCATCAGTTCTGGAACCTGATAATGATGATGATCTTATGCAACCTTCAGGTAAGGAATTGTCTAACAGTGCTGATGATGCTCCTGCTGAAGTGTATTCTGTTGCTGCAAGAGGTATTGGCTCTATTATAACGGGAATGGGGGGGGGGGGGGGAAAACATCCCAGACTTGGCGCCTTGTCTGTTGGATACTATAAAATCTGAGGGCTGCAATGTTGGGCTCTATGGAGCTGCACATGGTCTGAGCGGGGTGAGTCATAGGTATGAAGAGTTTGATCTGCTAGCTGCAGTTCCTGAAGCTTCAGAAAGAAGTCAAAGAACTGCTATACCTTTGCAGTCCAATTTAGTAGTTGCTATTGCGTGTACGGAACCCTTGGAAGAATGGATGCAAGTTAACAAGGAGGGTGCCTTTCACTACTATAAGAAACCCTCTGACCAACTATTTTTTATCGCAGAGGAGAAAGTGGAAAACATTAAACTGCTGCTGGTTTACTTCAAAATGTATTGGAATCTTACTCGTAAAGATGTTCTTACAATGGAAGGGATTGATGGAAGAAAATTGCAGATGAAGGTTCTCCTGAGGTAAGTGAAAGTAATGCTGAATGTAATAGTCAGTGGGTCCCTGCTCCCGAAAATCCGACTGATAAACTATCCTCGGAGGTTGTCAAAGAGACTGGTGAACAGAAAATCATTGTTCAGACCCGAAATGATCGCTCATCTGAATCAACAGAAGCCGAAAATAGTGAGGTTCTCTTGACGGCCCGCTATGCTCTTGTTGCACCAAGGAGCAAGTTAGCTGGGCATCTTATTGTCATGAAGAAATTCTGGGACTTCTCTGGTAAGGCGAACAGGAAGGTGGAAGTCAGAAACAGAAACTACTTGAGGAGCCTGACAGTTCTGCTCTTGCAGTTCAGTCACTGGACAGGGTGTTGAAATCTTGTTTTGAGAACACGAATTGCTATGCGTTAATCATGTACCAGGACCTGCTGGTGTCCACAACACTTCCTAATGATGACTTAGGGGCTGTTTACTTTTGACTTAATGGGCTGAATGGAAATGGTGACTTATTCGGACAGCTATATATTTGTGTTAACTTCGGACTTAATGTAAAACATGACTTATTCGCTCAGACAATTTTTGACTTATTGGTTCAGTTCAAATTCAACACTCCTTACCATTCAGACATCCCTATATATCCCCCATCTCTTTTTTAACCCTCTTTCCCTTATGCGGCCAAAGATTTCCCCTCTGGTTAAATGCCATGAACATCCGGAAGCAACGCCATGAACATCCAATGGCAACCAAACATTCCAGATCTGAAGTTCCAATTTGCGATGCTTTAAACATTTATTTGCGGTGGCTTCCCTCATTTACATTGTCTATTTTTTGAGGCACTATTGCAGGGGTGGGTGGTTTAAGGGGATTGGGCATTGATGGACAGCATGGTCATTTCTGTTTTTGCTGCAACTTTTAGACTATTCATGCACTATGGACAAGTAATTCATATTGCATAACTAGTAAAATGTCTATCTTTAGGTTATTTTTCAGAATAGAGAAAATTATCATCATCATCATTACCCCAGTGCCGCAAAGGCCCACCTACGGTGGGGTAAGGGGGGGTCGGATGTACGCAGTCTTACCCTTGTACTAAAGCACAGAAAGACTGTTTCCGAATGACCTATAGTGAAAATCGCATCGAAAATTGCATAGGTTGACTCTTACTTCATAACAAAGAAGCACAAACAGTTTAGTGAGTCATTTTGCTTTATTCCATCATATTCTCAAGCCAAAAAATAGCGAGTCTTTGGCTCCATTGAAAATGATGGAATTTATTCAACAGAATACATTCAAAATACATTCAACACTTATTCCAGACAGAAGGGTTATTTGGTCATTTGATATGATTCAGACTTCTCATTCAGCACACTTAGTAAACAGTTTGTTATCTTACTGACACTTAATCCAGACAGACAACTTACTGCAGACAAAAATCTTAATCCATTCAGGACCTAATGAAAAAAAAGTAAACAACCCCTTAGTGAAGATTGTCACCTGTGCTGTCTTAAGGTTAACTCCAAATGCTTTGTTTTGTGGCCTGAGCTCTTGGTCTTGTTTACGTAAAGGAAATGCTACATCTAATAACTCTGGAGATTATTGGTTGGGAAGCTCTAC
Source organism: Cuscuta europaea (assembly GCA_945859875.1). Taxonomy (NCBI): domain Eukaryota; kingdom Viridiplantae; phylum Streptophyta; class Magnoliopsida; order Solanales; family Convolvulaceae; genus Cuscuta; species Cuscuta europaea. The sequence goes on from CAMAPE010000014.1 coordinate 2,670,169, forward strand.
TTCTATACCTGATCAGCAGACAGCCTCCTCAATTCCTCATACAATAGTTCTCCTTACATTGATGCTATTGTGAGGCTCTTACAGAGTGACAAGTGGTTGAAAGGGAAAGATGGGTTCCTTGTAACTGACCTTTGGAAAGCAGAAGTTGGTTGCACCCCAGAGTTTGCTGCCCGAACTGTTTGGATTAAGCAAACAGGAGAAAGAACATATATTTGTGCTTATCAGCCTAAGAGCCTAAATATTGTACTATTTATTCCCTTTACATTTGTGTCCAAAGAAGATCAAGGGGTTTCCATGATGAAGCAGAACATTATAGAACAAGCAGCAGTTAAGGTAATCAAAGTTGTGGAAAAACTAACAGGAAGTTGGGGTGATGAGAATGCATACCATGTGAGGGGATACTGCTATTTGCTGATGGACTGTGATCAATGTATCTCAAGAGTTTCACCTACTGAAGAAGTATCAACTCTGACTCTGGACTCCTTACTGGCACTGTCCAAGCTCCGGGAAGAGGTTGATAAGGAAAGAAACAGATCAAAGTGCGAGGGTCCAAGCAATGGAAAAGATGAGGAAATATGTCCGAAAGTTGATAAGAAAGCAGCAATGATGAAGATGGTCAGGGTGGTTTCCTTTCACCCACCTTGAGGACAAGGTGGTTGTTTAAGGGGCGAGATATGATAGGAACCGGGCATATTAGTATTAGTATAATAATAATAATAATAGAATTCTAGTAAATAATTGTGATAGTATAAAAATAAGGCTTATGGGCCAGGCAAGTCATGAGTTGGGCCGGCCCTTTTGTTTTAGTATAAGAATGGGAGGGAGGAAAGAGGAAAAGACAGGCAGAAATTAGATTTGACATTAGGCTTGGGAGTGCGAGACTACTCGAAGTGTCTCAACAGTATTCGTTCGTCTCTATTTTTCTGTCTAGGCCATTGTAATCCAGTTCAAGCTCTGAAATCTTCATCAATAATATTCTAATTTTCTACTGTGTTGTTGAGTATCCTATCAATAAAAACTATGGCTGGAATCCCAGCATCCGCCTGCAGAAAGCGCGATAGGCAGCACTGAACAACAAATCTTAGTCCTGATTGAAGATAGTTTTTATAGAAATTAGTTCAAATAGGACTAAAACTATGGCAAAAACCTAAAATAGGGCTTGCTATGTTTTTATTCCAAAATAGGACCATATGAGTCTTATTGGAAACATACCTATTTTTGCATTCCATTCTTACCCTTCCATTAAATATGAATTAAAAATAGTCAAAAGCCATAATTAAATGTTTAATTCATAATAAATTCGAAAAAAATTAAAAAATTCGTAGAAATATAATTAAAAAAATTATAATTTTTTTATAAAATAAAAAATTCAAAAACTTTTTTTTTTTTAAAATAATTTTATTTTTAAAAAAATTAATAAAAAATTGTAAAACTCCGTAAAAAAATTTAAAAAAATATGGATGTCTTTCCCACCGCCTGTACTACCTCCCAGCACCACCACCTCCGGCCAATGAAAAAATGCCATTTTCCCAGAAAAATGCCAAAAAAGTGGCATATTTCTCTTTTCGAATGCCAACATTTTCATTTTTTCCTGCCATAAATATGGCATTCGTAATGAACTTGGCATTTTTTTCCCCTGGTGACTGGAGGTGGTGGTGCTGAGGTGGCAGAGGCGGTGGCGAATTTTTTTTTGAGTTTTTATTTTTTTTATTTTTTTTAATTTTTTTAATTTTTTGAAAAAAAATTAATTAAATTTTTAATATCGAAATGTTTTTCTTAATTTTTTAGTATTTTTTACGAATTATTATTATTATTTATTATTTTATTAGGAATTAAAACATTTTAATAGCTATAAGGGTATAATTGTCCAAGGTACACATAATTAGTCCTATGCAAACATAGTTCATTTTTTGGTCCTATTTGTGAAAAGTGAATGACTTTTAGTCCTATTTTGATAATTAACTCTAGTTTTTATTTCTATTTTTCATTGTTACCTTTTTCTTCCTTCCTGGCTTCTTATGATCCATCTTTTTTGTTCTGCTCCAGTTCCTGGTATATATAGCAGCTTTAATTTGTTTTCTTGCTCCAGTTATTCGCAACCATGGAGTGGAAGTACCTCATTAATCATCAAATGGTGCTGTATTTATGTCATGTTGGTGCTTATGGATTAATTTTATATTGAATATCATGTCATTATATTGAACATTATGTTTTCATTTTTCAATACTGTCTGTTTTGCATGAGATGGGCGAGTGCTATTTTTTTTGCAACGGACGATGTAGGATCCTGTCCCTTATGCGCACTTTACAAATTTGACAAACTTTGAATCTGATATATATATGCCCTTGATATGTGACCATCGTGAAAAGTACACGCGCAAGTGTGTTTGTATGTAAAAATGTATATACAACTACCTCAGTGCCGCAAAGGCTCTCACCTACGTTGGAGTAAGGCAGTCGGATGTACGCAGCCTAACCCCTGTTTCTTAGTAACCCATAATGAAAATTGTGTTGAAAATTGCATAACAAAGAAGTGCAACATTCTAGTGAGCCATTTTGCTTTATTCCATTTCCCATCATATTCCCAAGCTAAAAAATAGCGAGTCTTTGGCTCTATTGGAAATGATGGAAATCAAAACTGTACTTTAATGTTCTTGTGTGTTGCCATTTGCAGTTTTAGGCCTTCGCCATTCTTCATATTGGATGAAGTGGATGCTGCGTTGGATAATTTAAATGTTGCCAAGGTGGCAAGATTCATTAGGTCAAAATCATGTGGAAGCGCCCGACTTAACACGGACTCTAATGAAGGGTATGGCTTTCAGAGTATTGTCATATCACTTAAAGATAGCTTTTATGACAAGGCTGAAGCATTGGTGGGTGTTTATAGAGATGGTGATAGAAGGTAAAAAAATGTTCTCCCTTGATCACTAGTCCACCGTTCCATTCTTTAAGTGAATTCATTCCCAGTTTCCCCCCTTTTTTCTCACTTCCAGTTGCTCGAGGACGCTGACATTTGATATGACAAAGTACCGTGAGTAGTCAGGCTGCCTTTTGTTTTGCTCAACAACGAACCGTTGATGTATATACATTAGATCAGCTTATTTGTCAGTAGCAAACAAGAGGTATAGGAACAGATATGGGTGGGTTAATCTCAATGTTGCTAATATTTATCTGTTGTGCTAAATTAAGTTTGTGATGTATAATTATCTTACATTTACTACTTGCGCTTAGTATGATTGTTAACTGCTCAAGTTACAATGTTACATTGATATTAGTTCATCTCAACAGTAAAGATATTAAAATAAGTCCCTTGTGACACTGGAACTAGTTTTGAAGACAATAGAATAAAACTTTAGGTCATTCCGTGTGACCTCCTGTACTCTACTCGAAAAACACTTGAAACAATTTTTTCTCAAGTCTCAAACGTGTGGCTAAATTATGAAACTGTGATCTCAAATATAACGTTGGTCCTAATTCCCAGATAATGTGGTTATCCTCGTCATTGTTTGCCTCAGACGGGTAATTTCAATCACCCGTCATTGCTTCCGCATGATCACGGGGGGCAATACCGGGGGTGATTCTACGAGTCAACGAAAGAAGTGGGCTCAATCACTTTACGTGGGGGAAGTCACTCATATGCCCCCAGTAAAGCGGCTGAGGGAGGAACCCATTATCTTCACCAACGCTGATCTCCCCCCAGTATCCTCCCCACACAGGGATGTCCTCGTCATCTGGACAGAAATAAATGACACTATTATTCACAGAACTTACATTGACACGGGCAGCTCCATCAATGTAATGTACCTCAGTACCTTCAGAGAGCTGCATCTGGAGAGGGGGTCCCTTCGGCCCATCAAGACCCCTCTTGCCGGTTTCACCGGCGACACTATTGATTCCGAGGGGGTTATAACCCTCCCGGTACTCTTCGGCGACGGGCTCCATAGAGCCAAGCTCGAAGTGGAGTTTGTCGTCATCAACATCGACTGCGCCCACAACATCATCCTCGACCGGCCAGCCCTCGAGGATCTCGAAGCCGTCGTCTCCATGAGGCACCTCTGCCTCAAGTTCCCAGCCGAGGGGGGAATCGGTTACTCAAGGGGGAACCAAAAACTTGCCCGCGCTTGCTACCTCCAAGTAACAAAAAAGGTTAGCAAGACGTAGTTCCGCGTTGACACCATCACCGAAACTGTGGAAGCGGAAGAAAGGAGGCCGAGGGCTGAACCGGCTGAGGAGGTAGAAGACTTCGCGCTCGATCCGGCCAAGCCGGAGAGAGTCGTGAAGATTGGAGCCAAGCTCCCCGAAGACCTGAAGACTGGCATCATCAGCGCCCTCCGCGCCTACTCCATTGTTTTTGCATGGGGGCCGGAGGACATGCCGAGGATCAGCCGAAGGGTCATCATCCACCGCCTCTCGGTGGACCCTTCGGCCAAACCAGCTCAGCAGCGGAGGAGACCCCTCTCGGCCGAGAGGAGGGAATTTGTGAAGAAGGAGGTCGCCATGCTCCTCTCCATCAAACACATCAAGGAGGTAAAGTACCCCTCATGGTTGGCAAACGTGGTCCTCGCACAAAAACCGCCCTCGTTCCGGATGTGCGTGGACTACACGGATCTCAACAAGGCATTTCCCATGGACCCCTTTCCTTTGCCAAATATTGATCAAATTGTGGATGAAACCGCGGGGTGTGAAATCATGTCATTCCTCGACGCATTCCGCGGATATCATCAAATTTACATGCATGAGGAAGACGCTGAAAAAACAGCCTTCATGACTCCCGAGGGCATCTTCTGCTACCTTGTCATGGCCTTCGGCCTAAAGAACTCAGGCGCCACCTACACTCGGATGGTGGCCAGGGTATTTCAAGCTGTCCTAGGGCGCACCATGGAGGCGTATGTTGACGACATGATCGTCAAGAGCAAGCAATCAGCAAGCCATGCTGACAACCTGAGGGAGATTTTCGCCATCATGCAGAAGTTTAGCCTTCGGCTGAACCCAAAGAAGTGTACCTTCGGCGTTCAGGGGGGCAAATTCTTGGGCTACATGGTGAGCCGAAGGGGTATCGAGGCCAACCCCGAGAAGATCCATGCCATCATCAACATGGAGCCCCCACACAACGTAAAAGAGGTCCAACGATTGACGGGCCGCCTGGCAGCCCTCAATCGCTTCTTATCATAATCGGCAGAGAAATCCTTACCCTTCTTCCAGATCATGAGGAAAACCGCCAGTTTCCAATGGACTTCAGAATGTCAGGGGGCCTTCGAGGAACTGAAACGGTACTTATCTTCACCCCCTGTGCTCTCTAAACCCAAGGTGGGGGAGATCCTGTAACTTTACTTGGGTGTTATCCCAGCAGCCATCAGCTCAGTACTCATCCGGGAAGAGGATGACATCCAACATGCCATTTTCTATGTTAGCAAGACCCTCAGGGAAGCAAAACTCCGGTACTCCCCCGTGGAAAAAACGGTGTTGGCTATCGTGTGGACCGTCAAGAAGTTGGGCCATTACTTCCAAGCTCACCCGGTCCAGGTCCTCACTCACCAACCCCTCGGCGCCTTGATGAGGAGCCCCACCAGCTCCTCCCGGATGGTAAAATGGGCTGTCTTCTTGAGCCAATACAACATCGACATCCGTCCTAGGCCCGCCATCAAGGGCCAAGCCCTAGCGGAATTCGTGACGGAATGTAAGGCAAGATCAGCCACGGACGAGGAGCCCTAGGCTCCTTCGGATGATTGGTGGACCCTCTACACCGATGGCTCCTCCGCCGTCAAAGCATGTGGAGGAGGGGTGGTTCTCATCTCACCCGAAGCCTTCCGGGCCTATTACGCAGTCCTCTTCTCCTTCAAAGTCTCTAACAATGAAGCCGAATACGAGGCCCTCTTCTGTGGCCTTCGGCTGGCAGCTAACATGAAGGCCCGACAAATTCACGTCAAGTGCGACTCTAAGTTAGTCGTCGGCCAAATCTCCGGGGAGTACGAAGCCAAAGAAGGGAGAATGAAGCAATACAAGGAGGCGGCCAAGGAGTTGCTTAAGGTATTTGAAGCACACTCTCTTACTCAAATACCAAGGGTTCAGAACTCCGAGGCCGACATTTTATCAAAGCTCTCGGCAGAATCCCCTGAGCATATCTCGAAGATTGCCAAAGTAGAAGAGCTCAGCCTTTCTAGCATACATGCTAGCCCCATCATGCACATACAACAAAGGCAAAGTGACTGGATCTCAGACATTGTCGCCTTCATCACCACAGGGCAACTGCCCGAGGATGAGGCCCGCGCCAAGCTAGCAAAGCTGAGGGCTCCCAGCTACATTATCGAGGACGGAAGGCTTTACAAAAGGTCATACAACGGGACATTACTTCGGTGCCTTCACCAAGATGAAGTCGAAGTGGCGATGGAGGAAGTACACAGTGGCACTTGCTCAGCTCACCAGGGACCCTTCTCCATGTCCCGAAGGCTAATAATCCAGGGCTACTTCTGGCCTACAATGGCCCGGGATTGTGCAGATCTTGCCCGTAGGTGTCCCGCATGCCAACACTTCCAGAAAGCCCCCGGCAGGCCAGCGGTCAACTATGCCCCCATCAGCACATCCATACCATTCGCTCGATGGGGCATAGACCTTGTGGGCCCTCTGCCGAGGGGTACCTCCAACAACAGGTACATCATCATCGCCATCGATTACTTCACCAAATGGGTGGAAGCTGAGCCCCTCGCCAGCATTACTGAGGCCAGGTGCCGTCATTTTGTTCTCAAAAACATCCTCACAAGGTTTGGCGTCCCCCAACAAATTATCTCCGACAACGGGACTCAGTTCGAGGCAGCCTCCTTCTGTGCCCTCCTGGAGGCATGGGGCATCAAATACACCTTCTCATCCGTTGCCTACCCCCAGGGCAACGGACAGGTGGAGAACGCCAACAGAACCTTGCTCGAGGGCCTAAAGAAGAAACTGGAGGCCGAAGGGGGTGGCTGGGTAGAAGAGCTCCACAACATCTTATGGGCCTACCGTACCACCCCTTGGCGGGCAACTGGGGAGACACCCTTCTCCCTTTGCTACGGATTTGAAGCTAAGGCCCCCACTGAGGTAACTCTTCCAACCCGAAGGGTCACACAGTATGATCCAGAGGCCAACGACGCCAATATGGCCCTCGACCTCCACCTTATTTCAGAACGCCGAGAGCAAGCCTTCATACGCGCAGAAAACTACCGGAGGCAAGTGAAGGGTTACATTGACGCCAAGGTCCGCTCCCGGGAATTTCAAATGGGGGATTATGTCCTCCGAAGAAGGGAAGCCAGCCAACCGACCGAGGGCGGGAAGATGGCACCAAAGTTCGAGGGCCCCTACATCGTGGCAGCCATCATCAAACCAGGGACTTACAAACTAAAACGCCCCAATGGGACTGAAGTCCCTAGACACTGGAATGTACATCACTTAGTTAAATTTTATCAATAACATCAGAGCGGCCAAGCCCTCATAACTAGTGAATGTATTATTTTACGGCCCAAGGCCTAAAAATTCTGAAGAACGAAGGCATTTTGAAGACACCAAGAACATGGAACTGGATTCTTACGAAGGGCCAAGCCCTCATATCACCCCCCGGCCCAAGGCCTTACCACAAGGAAGAACCCTCGGCACCAAGTGCCGAGGGTAGACAATACTATCACCTAAAGCAGCAAGAAAGTACTAACTGTCCTCAAATGGAGACCCCTCGGCACCCGGTGCCGGGGGGACACACCACTGACAACTTTCAACAAATGGGAAGAAACACTAAGTGTTTCCACAGAAGACCCCTCGGTACCAAGTACCGAGGGTAGAAAACACGATCACCTACGATAAATAAAAGAAGAAATACCAAGTGTTTCCACAGAAGACCCCTCGGTACCAAGTACCGAGGGTAGACAACACAATCACCTGCGACAAATAAAGAAAAAACACCAAGTGTTTTCACAGAAGACCCCTCGGTACCAAGTACCGGGGGCCGTACACCGAAGCAAACACCAAGTGTTGTTTCTAAAGCCGTACCCCTCGAGGACGCCTATACCGAAGGCGCCACCTCTCGGTGCCGGCAGCACGTAGTGCCCCCGGCCATTTGCAACCAGTGTGCAAATGAAAACCCTTCCCTGAAACGCTTTCCGCGTCATTACCCCAAGGGTATGACAGGCACGAAATATGCCCAGTATTTGACTTTCAAAAACGGAACGCTTTCCGCGCCATTTCCCTAAGGAATTGCCAGGCATCTAAAATGCCCAGGATTCGACTTCCAAATCGAAACGCTCCCCGCGCCACTACCCCAAGGGTGTGACAGGCCACAGACTATGTCTAGCGCCGATGGGACGACTTTCAAAACTGAGGCGCTTTCCGTGCCATCCCCCAAGGGGAGGCAGGCTACAGACCACCATATCTTGTACCCAGGAAACGACCCTCGATCCCCTCGGAACTCGGAAGGTTAACCCGAGGGGGGAGCTAATGGTGTATTCTGTTACCTCCCGATAGGCCAAGCCTTACCAAGAAACCAAGTTTCTTGAAGCCTTCCCTTCACTACTTAAAAAAAAGGGGGGTGGTGAAGGGGAGTAGACTCAGCGAGAAATCAATGAGTACATCACTCCAACAATTCACGGAAACATACCGAGGGCTCCCCACGGGAACACCTTCGGTACCTGGAAGCTCATAAGTACCAAAGATGCCATTCACAACAGACATCATCAAGAAATGGCTAAGTCCACTCCATGATTACCTCCGGCTATATCTAAACCGAAGGCTCAAATCCTACAAAACAGGACAGGCTCAGCCAACAACAACTCAAAACGTCCCCGAAGGCTACTATATAACAAAGTTATCAGATGGTGGCCAAATCGAGGCAGGGATCACCTCCGGCACCTCACTACATGCCGAGGGGATACATCCAGACAATTCCCGAGGGAGTCTGCCTTTTTATGCTAGACTTGGATTACAAACTCTCCTATATCAACATTGGGGGGACATAACAAACAATCGAAGGCTTTTTATTACCACGAGCCAACATTACAAGGCAAAGGAAACTATCCTACACCTACAACGCATACAGCCGAAGGGTCCCCTCCCGAAAGCCAGCAGCAGGAAATAATTAGAGAAAGTAATCTAAGTCCTGGATACTTTGCCCCCTGTGGAGTCACCATTCAACCGAGGGTACACCTACGACAAGGCTATCACATTTCACCCGAAGGCTCCTAACTCATACAACTACACTTAGAAATATTTTCTAAGTCCTACACATTTTGACCCTCGGTCAAATCTCCATACAGTCAGAGGGGCCATACGTTTGAAGACTTGTTGAAGCTACACTTAGAAATATTTTCTAAGTCCTAAATATTTTGAGCCCTCGGTTACATACCCACGCAGCGAAGGGTACCCAGGTACCGAAGGCTAGACAGTAGCCAAACACTTAGAAAAATGTTCTAAGTCCTGAGCACCTAGCCTCCGGTTATCTCATGAAGGCTACACAGAACCAGAGGGAAGGAATTGGCCGGGGGCCAACAGATGAACAACACTTAGAAAAATTTCTAAGTCCTGAACGTTGGGCCCTCAGCGAAATGTTCAGAGGACTAAAATAGGCCTAGTAGCCGAGGGCTACAAAAGGCACTATGCTTAGAGGAATATATTCTAAGTCCTAAAATACATTCAAAGAAAGACAAGGACATACATTCAGGAAAGGCGAAGGCACACATTCAGAAAAAGACAAGGGCATACATTCAAAGAGAAACAATCAAAGGAATGAGTTATAGGCAAAAGCCCGAAGGCAGGTATTCATTCATAAAAAAGAAGGAGAAGTTAACATGTGTTATACAAAATGGCCGAGGCCGGGAGCATACAAGTATTCGTTACAACAGAATCGATCAAAATGAGCTAACTACAAATCAACTATTATCAGCCCCGGAGGCAGTCTCTTCCGCAGGCTTTGAAGTGACCTCTATGCCGGCCTCTGCTTCGCCCCCCTCGGCCTCCTTCATTAGCTCTGTGTCTTCCAAGTCTAGCCTCTCGACATCCGGGGGAAGAGGAACACAGACATCGGGCTGCAGGGGAGGAAGGCCGTATGCCGCCGGGTCGAAGTCTTTTGGATCTATCTTCAAGTGGCGGGCCATCCTCCGGTAGATGAGGGCTTGAGTAAAAAACTCACCCCCATCGTAGTACTGTTTACCCTTTCGGGAAACCCACTCCACACCAGGCACGTCGCACCATTCATCGACGGAGGAATCCACGACCGAGGACAGCCACTGTTTGTGCTCCCCGGCTTTCACCCCCCCCCCCCCCGCCAAAAATCCGGAGACAGCGTCCTCTCGGGCCTTCGCGACGACATCCGCCTTGGCTCTCCTCCAGCATAGCCATCTGCCGGATGGCATCAGAGTTCTGGTAGATGAGCTTCCGCATCTTCGCGTCCTGCTCAGCCTTGTGCAGGCGCCACTCCTCCAGCCTCCGGGCCTGTTCACCGAGGGCAATACAAGTCTGCAAGTTATAAAGAAGTTAGGAAAGCCATACAATATATCCTAGCACGAAGTAAAACGGTAATCAGGGAAAAACTTACTGTGAGGGAAGACCAGAGGATCTTGTCCTCGAGGGCCAGGTCATCATCAGCCCCGAGGGCGGCTCTGTCAATCTCGGGGGTCATGCCCCTCAGAAGTACCCTCGGGTCCACCGTGCAGTTCATCACGGCTGTTCCTATCGGGAGAGAAACCATCAGAACCTCGGAGGATGGCTCCCGGACACCCCTCGGCACTTCCGCCACCGGCATCTCCATAGGCATCCCGGAGGCGGGGCAATCATCTACGATAACCACGGGAGGATCCTTCTTCCCGGCATCTCCCGTTTTTGGCCTTTTTCCCTCGGGAGCCTTGCCCGCAGCCTTTCTCTTCGCAGCGGCGGCAGCGTCAGCACTTGGGACCGTCGACGGCCCCTCGGGCTTCTTAAAGAAGTCACCGGCGGGTTTAGGGACGCCAGCATCCGTCCCCTTCGGGACCTTGGAGGACTTCTTCTTCTTCAGGTCAGCGAGCCCTCTGACGTTCATCTTGGAGACCGGGATACCTGCAACACAATATGGGGTTAGGCCGACGGGTAATTAACAGATGGTATGAAAGTACAAAGAAAAAAAAAGAGACAAACTATGTGCTAAATACAAAAATAAAGGTGCTCTGAGCTGCTACCTCCTAAACCCCCGGAGGCTCCATCAAATGCCGGGTATTTTTCATCCGTTTCCCCCAGGAAGCGATACCGTCGGAACCCGAGGGTGTAGAGGTCCTCCTCTTGAGTGCACTCCTTGATGGCTATGTTCTTATCTCGGCCCTCCGGGATCTTGGCCAGGATTCTCCCATCCTTCTCGAGGGCGGCACTTCTCACTTTCTCGTGCCTTCTGAACCGGTCACGCAGTTCCCTCGGGAAGGGGCTCTCGACTAACTTTATGAAGCACCACCGGTCTTTCCACCCTTTGTTTGAGGAGGGCGCCTTAGTAAACAGCTTGAACAAGGCCACCTGCTGCAAGTTCGCGAAGCCCTCGGCATTCGCATGCCCCCTGGCACAAATTGAAACTTTGAAAGAACAGGTCCAGGCTAGGCGTTACCCCCCGGGATTTGCAGAGATGGAGAAAGCCCGCGATGTATGAGTGGCTGTTCGGCGTCAGTTGGCTGGGGACCAAACCCCATCGATACGGACAGGATGTTCACTGCAACGCAGCCCTCAGGAGCCCGGGAGAGGACGTCATCAGGACCCGGCGCCACCACTACGGCCGAGGGACCCACATGTAACTGGGTGACATAGAGATCCGCCTCATCAGCCTTCAACCTTATCTCTAAGGCAGCAGTATTCAGGTAGGAATACCCCTAGGGCATATCGAGGGGCTTCCCTTGGTCTGCGACGCTGCCTTTCTTCTTGGAAGCAGCACCCTTCGTCTTCTTTTTCCCGGGGGCCACCCGGAGGGGAACCACGTTCAACGGCCGAGAGGTGCTGACCTCACCAGTGCCGCGAGGGGGGGAGAACAGCGACGGTGACCCTCGCGCTCTCTCTCTGCGCCTCTTCCTCAGCTACTTGCCAGGCGAGGGCTGGCTCTTCGTCCTCGCATTCTTGTTCGAAGCCCTCGGCTTCCACCTCGGCGACGAGGGCTCTCTGCAGCTCCATCGCTACAACGACGTCTTGTCCCACTGAGGGCTGTTCACTTGTGGACTCCACGTACGAGATGATTTCCTCCTCCATTGAGAGCGCCCCCGAGATATTTTGAGATTCACTTTGCGAAGACATCCTCAACAGCCAAGGGATGAGGGGTTTCTAAGGCAGGAGGCTTCCTAAGGCAGTTAAACACTTAACCTAAGGCCACACAACTACGACTCACTAATGCTACAACAGATGGGCGGAGAACTGACCTCGGAAGATTGATTGATCGAAGCCAGCTGTTTCTCTCTCTAGGAATTTGGGCAGAGCTTCGCTACAATGATATCGCACAGAGTAAAACGGCCTGGCCATGGGGTATTTATAGGCGCCCAAATCCGGGCTTGGGCCTGAATACCAGGCCTCCAGTACAAAATCATCATTACCAACCGACGTCTTGCCCAATCGGTGACACCCGCCCACGGGCAGCCAACGAGCACGCACCACGTGGAAGCCCCCCCCAACGGCTATATTTTGACGTTAGGTATTCCAACGGCTATATTCACAACGGCTATATTCTGGGAGCCTCCGGTTATATTTAGCAGCCCACTCCTTCATCAACCAAGGAACTAGCCCCCGGGCTTTTTACTTCACTCCACTTCATCAAGAAGAGCCCCCAGGTAGACTTACCCAGAGACGCTCCCGGCTTGTGCCCCTCACACTACATAACAAATGCCTTCGGGCTCACTCCTTCAGAAGCCCACGGCTTCATAACAGGCACACCCCTCGGGGATCCCCCCTCAGCACTTTGAGGGCCGGGTAGCCCCCGGGGAGTACGCCTCATTGACGGATAGCCTACGGCACACAGGTAACGGGAGCCCTCAGATACCCTCTTCACCAACTAATCAACAAACAGGGGACACCCCGGTAACACTTCAACTACTACTCACATCCATCACGCCCTCGATCCCCAGATTGAGGGACTCCCCTTCAGCACCTCCCAGGATATCAACAGCAAGCCTCCGGCTAATCAACACATGCGCCCTCAGAACAAGGATAGCCTTCGACATCAGCATTGTACTCCATTTCGAACCAGGGCTTCACATTTTCGATTCATCGTTGGGGGAATTCGGTGCACTCTTTTTCCCTCATTAGGATCTTTTCCCACAGGGTTTTTCCTAATGAGGTTTTTAACGAGGCATCCCCCCAAAATGAAACGAAAAGCGTCAGCCTTCGGCCCAATATAGCAACATGATTACTCTACTCCTTTTCACCACTTTGCAAGTGCCTCAAGGAGTGGGGGACTGGGGAACCCCCCTCGGGAAAAATCACAGAAAAAGTGCAAAATGCTAAAAACTCTCGCAAACAGCAAACATGCCCCATCAAGTCCCGACATGTGGGTAACTGAGGGACTGCCCTCGGCAGAATAAGCAAACAGCAAACTACCCACAACTCTACAAACTACAACGGAACAACGGCGGAGGACAAACACAATTACTCCTTTTCCCTCAAGTACCTTTCGGCAAAAGGAGTGAGGGACTCCTGATGGAGTATATGGCCCGGGAACCCCCGGCCCACCGACTCCTACTACTCCAATAAAGACCCAATAGGCCCAGGAAGCACAACAGGCCCAAATCACGGCGCCCAGAGTACCAAGCGGCCCACAATGCGCACCAGGGGTGCCTTCGGCCCCCTGGCCTAGGGCTCTGAATCTCATAGGAGGGTCAAATCAGGAAGACAAGGTTACTGGGAGAAAATGGCGAAAACCAGTAGCCCTCGGCACCTAGAGCCCTCAGCACTAAGGGGGTCCCCGGTGCTCAGAGCCCTCGGCTAGTCATCTACAACCGAGGGCACCTTTACCGACATGATATCCGCTCCACATGCGTATGGATCACCGTACCAAGTACGACGTCATATCCAACAACCGCATTAAATGCGGCCACATGCGATTGCCAACGCCAACCAGTTGAGGTGACCTCTCGGCCAATGGACGCTTGACACGTGTCCCTGTCTGGCATTTATTGCTGCTATAAATAGCACCCCATTCCCCCATTTGTAACCAGGAAGCAAATACGCTGAAAACACTGAATACATTTCTAATATACTCTCTCTCTCTACTTACTTGCTCTGACTTCTCTCTAGTTATTCTCCGTAATAACTCCTCGGATAAGCTACCCCCGGGTACACTGTCCATCACCCATGCTTTAGGATTTTTATTGGGACCGGACGATCTCGGTCCAGAATTGGGATCAGATTGACCGAGTCTATCCCAAACCCTAAATAATAGATTTCCATGCAAATGATGGGTATTTTATTTCCATGTGATCAAGATGATGCAACGGTCAATAGTCCATCCACTCGTAATTCAAAGACTCAATCTAACAATATCACTTGATATTATACAATTGAAATGCACAAGAAATATTTTACAAGTAACGGGTAGCTCACTAGGTGCACTCTTTGTATATGGGATTACTCACTCCCACTCTCCTCTCTCAAGGAGGTTCTCACTCACTCAAGAGCTCACTAGGTTTTCACAAGGCTATCTTATATGAATGAGAAGTGTCACCCCTATTTATACTAATCTCCTCAAGGTTCTCTAGAATTATCTATACACCACTACACTTCTAGAGTCTTCCAAGAAGTATCCACAAGCTTCTCTAATCTCCTGGAAGGATCCATATAACTCCACATTTCTTCTCAGTGTTCTAGAGACTTTCACACATTTTCACACAATTCTAGAGGATTCCACACTTCTCTAGAAAACTCTACAATGTTCTAGAATATTCTACACTCTTCCATGCGTTTCTAGATAATTTCACGCCTCTCTAAAAAGCTTTAGAATATTCTATAACATTCAATGCTTCTCTACACACATCTAGAGAATTGTAGACATCTCGATGTATTCTAGAGTTCTCAAACTTGTCAATTAAGGAGGGAACCCAACAATAAAGAAATGGAGCAGATTGGCTTGTACCAGAGTAATTCACTGTACTTAAGCTTGCATTGCTAGCAGCAATGTATGCAATAATTTTCCTTCTTAGCGATTGTTGAAGATCGAAAATATAACAATGGGCGATAACAAGATTAATTGCGAGTCAAACCGCATATTTTGAGGATTATTTTGAAGAATAAAATAAAATGGGTTCTTAGAACGGATTCGTTCTTGCAATATAATTGCATTTGTTTCGGTTAATCCCTATTGTTGGGTACCGTTTCTGATCGGACCTGCTCGGCCCTTTTCTTCCGACGTGGACAAATTTGTCCTCTTTTGTTTCTTAATAACACCTGTGCTTATGGATTTTCGCAAACGGAACTCATTGGGTAATCACGTATCTTGTAACATTGATTTTGTTAGTTTATTTTAGGGTTGAGACTTGGAACCGTAAAACCGGGAAAACCGATCCGAATCGAACCGAAATTTCGGGTTCTGTTCGGTTCCAATAATTTTGGTCTTCAGCTTTTTTCGGTTCGGTTCCTATCGTATTTCATCGGTTCGGTTCCGATTCCTAGTCAGGAACCGAACTTCTTATACATTGCATGAGTAATCTTCATTTGAGGTGCTTCTGGATGGAATTTTTTGATGCAATTTTGTGAGCTTGTTTTTCATAAAATAATGTTTATGTCCATCAAATTTGAGCTTAAAATGAAACCGGGAAGTCAATTAAATAAATCATTGAAAAGAATTACGCCAAAATATATATAAAAACACAATGTTTTTCAATATATTATTTAACTCACTTCCCGATTGCATTTTGAGCTAAAATTTGGTATATATAATCTATATTTCATTTAGAACATGCTCACAAAATTTTATCAAAAAACTCTACACGGAAGCACATCAAATGGAGGTGGCCAGACGGCGTTCCGGGTAGAAAATTTTTGTCAAAAAAATTTGTTTTGCATAATATACCTTACATATTGTGCATCAGGCCAATCCGAGTAGTTGTTATTTTAATACTTTAGTCCACTTTTATATTTATTGTTTTTTTGTAATTGCATTTTATTGGAGTTAACCTCAAAAAGGAATTAATATTCTATTGATTACGTTGTTTATTACTACGTACTTTTTACTTTTTTTTAACATGAGCACGCAGGCTCACTACGTACTTTTTACTTATTGTGCATTACTAGTACAATAATATTATTTTGGGGTTGAACTACCTGCTATTGGATGTGTACTTTGGAGCTATTGAACATTTTTGCTAGACGGTTGATGCCTATTTTAAACCGAGATTTTTGTTAAGTTTAATTTTAATGTTGTACTTGCATTTTTTTTATATTTGAACATTGAAATATCATGCATGTATAATGTAATGGTCATAATTTCATGATTTAAAATTTGATTTTTTTTATGTAACTGAAGGTAAAATGTGTTCATTTTAGGAGGATAATAAATTTTTATAAGGAACCGAAAAAATGTAAGAACCGAATCGAATTTAACTAGAACAGAACCGAATTTAACAACTACATTTTTAACTAGAACCGAACCGAATTTAACGTCTACGATTTTTATACGGTTCCATCGAATTTTAACAATCCGAACCGATCCCAGGCCTAGTTTATTTCATATGGGTAATACTACGTATTTGAAAGGTCATATATGTAAATTTTCATTCATGTTTATATTGAGTATTATATTTATTCTATTATCATATAATCATGATTAACATTATTTGAATTGCTTTTAATTGATTTTGTTTCTGATGGGGTTATGAGACTAGGCCCAGAGCCTAATCGGCTCAGGCCCCGAACTTGGACCAGCGGGCCAAAGCCCAGCAACCCAGAGCTCGAGTCAGCCCAACCAACCAGGGCAATCAAGGAGCGGAAGCCCAAGAGAGCCTGTCGACCAGCCCAGTGGGGAGCCTGCCTTCCAGCCCAGTGGGGAGCCCGCCTTCCAGCCTAGCCAGGAGCCTGCCGACCACCAGCCCAGCTGGGAGCCTGCGGTCCAGCCCAACTGGGAGCCTGCGGTCCAGCCTACCCGGGAGCCTGCCTTCCAGCCCAGTGGGGAGCCTACCTTCCAGCCTAGCCAGGAGCCTGCCGACCACCAGCCCAGCTGGGAGCCTGCGGTCCAGCCCAACTGGAAGCCTGCGGTCCAGCCTACCCGGGAGCCTGCCTTCCAGCCTACCCGGGAGCCTGCCTCCAGCCCGGTCAGAAGCCTTCCTCCAGCCTAGCGGGAAGCCCACCATCCAGTCCAGCAGGAGGGAGCTCAAGCGTCCAGCCTGCCAGCCAGGCTGACCTGCCAGCCAAGAAGAGTAACGACCAACAATTAATGCGCGACTTAATTATGTGTTTAATTCTGTATTAATGTTGTAATTAATTTAGTCATTATTATGTTCGGCAGTTACCATTTGTAATCACCTATAAAAGGTAATTCGAATTTCAAATACAGATATGCTATTTCTGGCTAACTTTCCATATTCGTACTTTCCTAATTCTTGCTTGAGTGTCGTACGTAGCTTTCCTAAAAGCCTATGAGCGTCCTATTTTGGACCAACATTGGTGCTTTCATTGAGAGCCTCTATTGTCTCTCACATAACTGGAGTAGGAATCACACAGGAAGATGGCCGGAATCTCGTCTCGACGTGACCATGTCTCAGTCCACACCGAGGAGTCCGCCCGGTCTGGCCGCCAGTGTGCCCTCGACAACCATGCACAGGGCAGGAGGGCGGCGCGCCAAGGCGACCTTCGGAACCAATTATCAGGCCACGGCGACCTAAGGGCGACGCTCAACCACACCCAAGGTGAGCGCTCGGTCCGCAGCCGGCGGGGGGGGGGGGGGAGGCCGACGTCATGCTCCGCGCATGGACCCGGCTCGACTCAATGCCGGGGTGGAAGCCCTGCAGGAGGCAACTCGGGTTCTGGGGACCTTGGCTCAAAATTTCCAACAGATGGTGTCTGGCGGAAATGTGGATGAGCCTGCCCGTCAACAGACGCCAGCGGATGTGGAGGTGTCCTCTAGGCGGCGTGATGAGCGACGCTCTGGATCCAACCAAAACAGGGGGGAAGAAGTCTCCCATCGGCGGGGGGAAGAAGTCTCTCAGCAGCCTAGCCGACCCCATCGGCAGACGGGGAGGGGCGCCCATCAGGGGCGCCCAACGCAGATGGAAGGAGGCGAGCCCTCTCGCCACTCTCATCGGGCGAGCAGTCGGACTGGCTCCACGGAGAGGCAAAACGTGGGGCCCCGACCTCACGTGCACGGACGACTTGGAGGTGCCGCCGGACATGCCCAGCCCCGCGCTGGAGCTGTCCGGGGGAACCCACCGCCGGCCGAGGTGGAAGATCTACGACAGCGCCTTGACGAGTTGAGAAGGAGGGTCGTCGGGGGGGAGCCTTACACGGCCGACCTCCGGATACCCGAACCCTTCACCCGGGCGGTCATGGATGCGCCGTTGCCGAGTGGCTACAAGCCCTGCGCCATTGAAGCATACAAGGGCGCTTCTGACCCCCAACATCATGTATCTCGGTACCTTTCCTACATGGTCATGATGGGGTATGAGGACGCCATCCGATGCCGCGGTTTCTCCGCCACTTTGGATGGCCCGGCTCGTGAATGGTATGATTCTCTACCCGACGGGAGTATCACGAATTTCCGTGAGTTGGCTTAGCGCTTTCTCTTGAGGTTCGCGAGCTCCCGAGACGTCAAGAAAAACTTCAGCCACCTGTTCGGTCTAAAACAGGGGAAGAAGGAATCATTGTCGACCTTCCTAGCGAGGTGGAGGGCCGAGTCAGTCAAGGTTCAGGGCCTTGATGACAGGACCGGGGTGGCCATGCTCACAAACTCTATCCGATCGGGCGAGCTTTACAAAGATTTCTTCAGAAGTCCCCCCACCTCGTACGAGGAGGCGCTCGGCCGTGCCGACCGGCAAGCCGAGGCGGAGGACGCCTTGCAGAGGAAAAGAGACAAGGAAGAAGGTGCAAAAGAAGAAAAGAAGAAGGAAGCCGGTTCGGGTGCTGAGAAAGCTGACGGCAAAGCTAGCAACAAAAACAACAAGTTCAGAGGTAACAAAAGTAGAGGCAAGGGCAAGGCGGACGTCCCGAGCGGACCGCTACAGCCCGTCAAGCAATTGACCCCACTTGCTCAGCCGGTCGGGGCCATCCTCGACTACGCGGAGGAGCAAGGTTTAGTCGACTTTCCGGAGGAGTGTGATGTGGTGACTGCCAAGCGCAACCACGACCAATATTGTCGATTCCATCGGAGAGCAGGGCATGATACAGATGATTGCGTCATTCTCCGACGGCAAATTGAAGAACTCATCCAGAAAGGGTACCTGGGCCAATTCGTTGGCAAACAAGGAGGCATCCCGCAGAAGAGGAGCCTGACGTGGCAGCGGTCCGACCAAGCTACCACGTCAAAGGAGACACCGCCTGCCAAGAAGCGAGAGCTCGGCGCCTTCTCCGAGGAAGACGATGCCGACCTAGGGAACGGCCCCCGGAAGTACCATCGATGTTCATTCATATTCGGGGGACCCCAGGGAGGCGACACCTCTGGAGAGTGGAAGCAGTGGGCCCGAGCCCTATACGTTGGGGAGATAACCAGGGCTCCCGCCGACAAGAGGGTGAAGAGGGACCCCATCTTCTTCACCGACGCAGATTTGCCACCGATGCCTCCGCCGCACAGGGATGCCTTGGTCATCAAGGTCGAAATCAACAACACGATCGTCCACCGAGTCCTGGTGGACAATGGGAGCTCCGTTAACATCATGTACTATGACACCTTCCAAGGTCTCGGACTGGACCGAAAAGACTTGATCCCGGTGAGAACCCCACTCTCAGGCTTCACCGGGGACTCCATTGAGTCGGAGGGCAGCATAGTCCTCCCTGTGATGGTGGGCTCCGAGCCCTGCGTATCCAAGTTAGACGTCGAGTTTATCGTCGTACGCCTAACTTGTGCGCATAAGATCATCATGGGAAGGCCGGCCCTGGAAGACCTCAAATGTGTGATATCCCAGGAGCACCTATGCATGAAGTTTCCCACTCCGAATGGCGTCGGAGTCGCCAGGGGAGATCAGCGAATGGCGAGGAGCTGCTATCTGAAAGCTTGCAAACAAATCAGTCAAAAAGACTTGAGGATCCACACTATCAACAGCAAAGCCATGAAGTATGAGGAGGGTCAGCTCCGCGCTGAACCCACCTCAGACGTGGAGGAGATCCAGATTGACCCCGAGAGGCCGGAGCGGAAGGTCAAGATCGGGACCAGGCTCCCGGCCGGCTTGAGGGAGAGGATTATCCAGGTACTTGTCCTTTTTAGCGTTGTCTTCGCGTGGGGACCGGAGGACATGCCTGGCCTTGACCGAAGCATCGCTGTCCATCGGCTGGCGGTCAATCCAATGGCGAAGCCCATCCAGCAGAAGAGAAGACACCTCTCAACCGAGAGGAGGGAATTCGTGAAGAAGGAGGTCAATATGCTCCTGAGTATCAAGCATATCCGGGAGGTCTTGTACCCGGTCTGGCTGGCAAACGTGGTCCTGGCCCCGAAGCCGCCAACCTGGAGGATGTGTGTTGATTACACCGATCTCAACAAGGCATGCCCGATGGATCCATTCCCATTGCCTAACATCGACCAACTAGTCGATGGGACGGCCGGATTTGAGCTCCTTAGCTTCATGGACGCTTTTCGAGGATACCATCAGATTTTCATGCATGAAGAAGATGCGGAGAAGACCTCATTCGTCACCCCAGAGGGGATTTTTTGTTATCTTGTCATGGCCTTCGGGCTGAAGAACTCTGGGGCGACGTACACGAGGATGGTGGCCAAGGTATTCCGGAAGGTGCTCGTAAGGAACATGGAGGCGTATGTTGACGACATGATCGTCAAGAGCACCCGGGCATCCGATCATGCAGATGATTTGGCAGAGATCTTCGGGATCATGAAGGCAGTCCGTCTGCGCCTGAACCCGAAGAAATGTACCTTTGCCGTCCAAGGAGGAAAGTTCCTGGGGTACATGGTCACACGGAGGGGGATTGAGCCAAATCCTGAGAAGGTAAGGGCAATACTTGACATGGAACCCCCGAGGTCGGTGAAAGAAGTCCAGATTCTCACCGGCCGGCTAGCATCCCTTGGACGTTTCATGTCCAAGTCCGCCGAGAAGTCCCTACCCTTCTTCCAAGTCCTAAAGAAACAAAATGGTTTCGTCTGGAATGATGAGTGCCAGCGAGCCTTCGACGACTTGAAGAAGTACCTCCTCTCTGAGCCTTTACTCAGCAAGCCGGAGAGGGGGGAGACGTTAATCCTTTATCTTGGGGTTTCCCAAGGTGCAATCAGTTCCGTGCTGGTTCGCGAGGAGGAAGGCGTTCAACGTCCCGTCTACTATGTAAGCAAGACACTCCAGAATGCTGAGCTCCGGTACACCCCGCTCGAGAAGACAATATATGCTGCCTACATCACCGCCAAGAAGTTGACACACTACTTCGAAGCGCACCCGATCAGAATCCTGTCGGACCAACCCCTAGGTGCCGCTCTGAGGGCGCCCGACACAACCCGGGTGGTGAAGTGGTCGATGCTCCTCAACCAATACGAGGTTGACTTCCAGCCTCGGACGTCCATCAAAGGCCAGGCTCTGGCTGATTTCATTGTGGAATGCACGGCCCGAGAAGTGGCAGATAGGCAACAGGAGAGCAATGAACAATGGTGGACTCTAGCGACTGATGGGTCGGCAGGACCCAAGGGATGCGGGGGCGGATCGTCCTCATCTCACCCGAGGGATTCCGAGCCTACTATGCCTACCGCTTTCTTTTCAAAGTCTCCAACAATGAGGTGGAGTACGAGGCCCTACTATCTGGGCTACGATTGGCGGCCGCCATGGGAGCAGATTGGATAACGGTGAAATGTGACTCCCGTCTGGTGGTTTCACAGGTCAAAGGTGAGTTCGAAGCGAAGGAAGAAAGAATGATGACGTATCGAGATGTTGTTCGGGAGTTGCTCGGGTTGTTCAAGCAAGCAGAGTTGATCTGCATCCCGAGAAATCAAAACTCCGATGCAGACCTCCTCTCAAAGCTATCCCAAGGGTTACCTGAACATATATCGAGAATTGCACGCATTGAGGAGATGACGACCTCAAGCATATCAGCCTCACCGTCCATTGACGTCCTTCCCCTGCAACCAGTCGCCTGGTGTTGGGTGGATGACCTCCTACGCTACATAGCCGATGGGACGCTCCCCGAGAGAGAAGAGGAGGCAAGGTTAGTCCGGCGACGAGCTCCGGGCTACGTCGTCTTGGATGGGAAGTTGTACAAGAGGTCCTACAATGGGACCTTGCTAAAGTGTTTACGCCCACATGAGGCGGAAATGATCGTCTTTGAACTTCATGGGGGCGTATGCTCCGCCCATCAGGGGGCAGGCACGTTAGCTAGGAAGGTCGTCCTCCAGGGGTACTTTTGGCCAACAATAATGAAGGATTGCGCTGACTATGCAAGGAGATGCAAGACATGTCAGAAATTCCAGAAGAGCCCCGGCCGACCAGCAACGATGTACACACCGATCAGCACCGCCCTTCCATTCACAAGATGGGGTGTTGACCTGGTCGGTCCCTTACCAACCGGGTTGGGAAACCGGAAGTTTGTCATCGTCGCGGTGGACTACTTTACGAAGTGGGTTGAGGCCGAGCCGCTTGCCAGCATCACACATCTCCAATGTAAGAAGTTCATATGGAAGAATATTTTCTGCCGGTTTGGGGTTCCCCTCCAAATAATCTCCGACAACGGAAGGCAGTTTGACTGCAAAGCCTTCCGGCAATTCTGTGCAGAGTGGGGAGTAGAATCCAGCCGAGTTGCGGTCTGCTACCCCCAGGCAAATGGACAGGTGGAGAACACCAACCGGACGATCGTCGATGGACTGCAAAAGAAGTTGGAGGCCCTCGGGACTGCCTGGGTGGAGGAGTTGAACAATATACTCTGGACCTTCAGAACAACCCCAAGGAAGGCAACAGGAGAGACCCCCTTTGCCTTGTGTTATGGCTTTGAGGCGAGGGCACCGTTCGAGGCCGTAGTTCCCAGCCGGCGAGTAGAAGAGTTTGAACCAGCCAGCAATGAGGAGAGGCTCCGAGCCGAGCTCCACCTCATTGAGGAAAGAAGAGACCGTGCCTTCATCAAAGCGGAAAACTATCGACGACAAGCCAAGGCGTACCAAGACAGCCGAGCCCGACCCCGGAGTTTTGACGTCGGTGATTATGTCCTAAGACGTAGGAAGGCCAGCAGGCCGACAGAGGGAGGTAAGCTCTCCGTCAAGTGGGAAGGCCCTTACGTGGTTGACGCAGTGATCGGCCCAGGGACATACAAGTTGAAGACAACAACAGGCCGGTTGGTAGACCGCGTCTGGAATGCCGAGCACCTGATGAAGTTTTACCAGTAGAAAATCGAAGTTTCACTTTTCTTTGTAAACTCCTGTGCTCCGAGCACGGGATTACAATTTGTAATTCTTCATGTGGTCCGCCCACATCATGAATTCAATATACTTTGCTAGCGATATTTTGTCATCAAAAGAGGTCCGACCTCACTTAGCAATAAAGGGCGGCGGCAAAAAAAAAAAAGGTACTATGCCCCCCCTCGGTGTTTGGCCGACCTCGGCCAGGCTCTTTAACCGAAAATAGCCAAGCGATTTTCAAGAATCTGGGCAATTTTCTAAAGTAAAGAGCTAGCCGTGACAGTCGAGGCGACGGTAGGGCCGGCCTCCGGGTCGAGGGTACTCAGGATGCTGACCTCCGGGTCCTTTCGAGTGCTCGCCGCCTAACATCGCTGGCCAAGCAGCTCGCACTCTCGTCATCCCTGAGTTGGCGGTGCGGGTTCGTTCTGGTGGATCATGCAGGGTCCGCCCCTGTTGTTTGGCTATCCATGCAGGAGTAACCAGATTATTCCCCAAGTCCGGGCAAACTGGACGGGTTAAAGTAACAGTAGGACTGACCCCCGGGTCATGAACGTTCAGGATACCGACCTAAGGGTCTTCCTTGTCGGTTCAATGTCCGACCTTGCTGGCCAAACAAGTCGCTTACTTGTTGATTCCATATCAATAGCGAACAGATCACTTCTATCCAACTAGGAGAGGCACGGATAGGCTCGGCCACTCCAGCCTAACCGCCCCCGGGAGGTTAGAGAAGCCAGATCCCCGAATAAATTGCTAAGTATTCGTAATGCAAAGTATAGAAAAGGAAACATATGAATTAAAAGGTAATATTCATTCGAATTTTACATATGGTGGCTACAAGCTACAAAAAAAAAGAGGTGCAACAGTCATGGCCGGATGTTCCCATGGCCATCAAGTACAATGATCCAGACACGGGAATTGCTAGGAATCTCAAGGAACTCTCCTGGAATCTGAATTCAATGCGGTCTTCATCATGGTTGTTCACCTCTCGATGGGTGGTCGCCAAGTTCAGTGGAGGTCTCTCGTCATCAGTATTCTCTCAGCCGGTTCAATGTGTAACATTTTACTAATGCTTGTCTGCTCACCTTGGGGAATGGATCACCTTCCTATTTCTCACTGCCCGGGAGCCTTGGCTGCAAGGACATCACTGCCTAGGAGCCATGGTAGCTACGGAGTCCCCAAATTCTGAAAACAATTCAGCCGGACGGGAAGCGAACCTGCAAAGACAAAAAAAAAAGAGAAGTAACAAAGCCTCAAACCCCAGTAAAATTCGCCGACCAACATGGAGCCCAAACCCGCCGACCATATTTACCGGACCCCGAGAACGACGCCCAGCCAGCTTGCCTTCGCCTGGGGATGCCGGGCGACACCCTATTGCCCGAGAATCCATCGGATCTCAATTGGCCGCCCATGGCACCAACCTTCTGGTATCTCGCCTAGGGTCGATACAGCCAGCCACCAACACCCGTCCATCTGGTCCGAGAGGGATCTGACTCCAGCAGCGCACCATAGCTCGTTCGCCCTGCCACCACCAACGTCATCCTGCTGCTCGCTAGGGACAAAGGATTTGCCCACCTGAGAATCATCACACGCCGTCCCAACCTGGAAGCACTGCCGCTAACCGATGGGGCTGCCGACTTGGGAAGACGGGATGTTGCCATGGCCCGGTGGGTTGCCGACAGAAGCAGAGGGGTCATCGGACGTGCCTGGCCTTGAAATTCCGACGGCCCTTGGTCGCCGGCCCCCTCCCTCGCCAAGCTCGCCGGCCGGTCGCGTGTGGATGTCGGGCCTGAGGTACCAACTACTCAATTCGTCCGCCGGTATGGAAGAAGAGGTGACGGCCTGCTGGATTTCCATCTGCGGCGCTGGGCTACGCGAGGAAGACGCACGCACGCGGTTCCAGGAGAGAGAGGAAAAAGAAAAGAAAGGAAAGAAAAAGAAAAGGAAAGAAAAGAAAAGAAAGGAAGAAAAGAAAAGAAAGGAAAAGAAAAAAAAGGAAAGAAAAGAAAAGGAAAGAAAAGAAAAGGAAAGAATTTATTTGGAGCCTTTTTTGGGAGCCTGATTTAATTTGGGAATTTCCATAAATTCTGGGATTCCCATAATCCACAATTATGGCTCCCTGATATGTGAATATTTTTAAATCGACAGCTGACTTAAACTACTCCCTCTTAGCCGAGTCTACTACTCGACTAAGGGAGTGGGGGACTCGTGATGGGGTTATGGGACTAGGCCCAGAGCCTAATCGGCCCAGGCCCCGAACTTGGACCAGCGGGCCCAAGCCCAGCAACCCAGAGCTCGAGTCAGCCCAACCAACCAGGGCAATCAAGGAGCGGAAGCGCAAGAGAGCCTGTCGACCAGCCCAGTGGGGAGCCTGCCTTCCAGCCCAGTGGGGAGCCCGCCTTCCAGCCTAGCCAGGAGCCTGCCGACCACCAGCCCAGCTGGGAGCCTGCGGTCCAGCCCAACTGGGAGCCTGCGGTCCAGCCTACCCGGGAGCCTGCCTTCCAGCCCAGTGGGGAGCCTACCTTCCAGCCTAGCCAGGAGCCTGCCGACCACCAGCCCAGCTGGGAGCCTGCGGTCCAGCCCAACTGGAAGCCTGCGGTCCAGCCTACCCGGGAGCCTGCCTTCCAGCCTATCCGGGAGCCTGCCTCCAGCCCGGTCAGAAGCCTTCCTCTAGCCTAGCGGGAAGCCCACCATCCAGTCCAGCAGGAGGGAGCTCAAGCGTCCAGCCTGCCAGCCAGGCTGACCTGCCAGCCAAGAAGAGTAACGGCCAACAATTAATGCGCGACTTAATTATGTGTTTAATTCTGTATTAATGTTGTAATTAATTTAGTCATTATTATGTTCGGCAGTTACCATTAGTAATCGCCTATAAAAGGCAATTCGAATTTCAAATACAGATATGCTATTTCTGGCTAACTTTCCATATTCGTACTTTCCTAATTCTTGCTTGAGTGTCGTACGTAGCTTTCCTAAAAGTCTACGAGCGTCCTATTTTGGACCAACAGTTTCAGTCCCTAATCAAACTAGACTTAATCATATCAGTTTAGACTTAAACAGATCATGACAGATAAAATCAAATTTTTTTAATCAATTTTTTTATCGTCAAAACGACTTTCATTAAAATAGAGCAAACATGCAAGACAAAATCCAGACAGTTATTACAGACCCAATCGCAAGCCCAGGAATAGACTTAGAGTCAGTCACTCATACAAAGCAACCTAACTCGCTAGACACAAAACGGGCAAGAGTAAGCCTAAAACGATCGAAAACGAAGCTCCGCCTATCAAAAGTTCATAAAAAATCAAAATACTCCAACCATACCTACTTGAACTGAAATAAAAAGAACTACTATTAAAGGAAAAATAATACGAAAATAGAAACTTTCCCCAAATTGCTTCTTCGCTCGGAGGTGGTTCCAGAGGCGGACGAGCTGCTGTAGTATGGGAGAAGAGAATTTCGACCCCTGGAAAATTCATCTGAAACCCTATCCTTGTGCTCGCCAATTTGCTCTCGACAATTTGCTTCTTGAGGTTTGCCATTGAAATCCATGTCCGAGATGCAGACGAAATCTCTATCATGTTGCCTTTGTAACCGCCGTGTGTTTCGTTTGCAATAGAAAACTACCAAAGCTTCAACTCGGAAAGCTTCGAAACCCGCCTCAAACTATACTTGTTCGTTTGTCCAACCACCGCTTTCTCTCATTAGGAACGAAATTGGAACCCCGCACTTCGTCAGAGACGAATGCAGAGAAACAAACCCTAGCGACAGAATTCCACCCTAGAGAGAGAAACGACTGCTTAATTTTTTTAATCAAATTAAAAACACCCTTATTGATATTATAAATTTATAATTATAAATTAGTGTCTAATACTAAATGAATTTCTGTCAAATTAATATGTATACTTCAATTTTCAATCGCATCTTCTTATAAATTAATGTCCCCAATATATACTTTAGAATGTTAGATTAATATATATTTTAGTTATCTAAGTTTTTAACTATTAAATATAAATAGCCATAAATAAATTTTATCATGTTTAAACTTGTATAATGTAATTAATATGTTCGCTCACACTTGTTTCGATCTCAAACTAGACTATACTACGACTCAGATAATGATAACACAAGTTCTAAAATCTAAACCCATGCATGCAATAGGTTCGATACAGGCCGAAACTACACGATCTAGACCCTTGTGCTGCGGTTGATGACACTTTCGGATCGGTACGGGGTGTGATTAAACAATCAAGACTTTTTAATTGAATTGATTTCATCCCCCGATCAGACCAAATCTAAACAAACCAACTAGATCAGACCATCCTAATACAAATTTGGTCAAATAAGATTAGAACTTAAATAATACTTCATCCATTCTGCTAAGATTGTCTCAATTTTTTGGGGGAAATCCCACTAAGATTGTCTCATATCAAATTTAGTAAAATTTGTGTGACAGTAAATCATTTTTACTTTATTCTTACTTTATCAATTCAATATCAAATCATATAAACTCATTTTTTAATGACCGTGCCACCCTCTTATCCCAATGTTAGTGAGACAGAGGTAGTAGTGTGACACCGCACCCGAACGTCCTTGAAATTCAATTTAAAAATTGAATGTTTATGTATTGATTTCCCTATTATCGAACAATTGTAAAACGATTAATGTTTTACGTAGTGCATGATTGATCATACTACCGTTCGGGCTCGTACAATAGTGATGGGCTTTCAAATACTTAATTGGGATATCTCTTTAGATATAAGAGCCCAACACTATGTAAATAATGATACATAACTCTTCGATACAAAATAAGAAGGCCGGGCAGCCCAAATGTTATTTTGGACCCAACCTGCTAAAAATAGTAAGTATTCAAGAATGGCGTCGTAGGCTCACTCGATGGTGGCCCACACGACTTGCAACCCAAGAATATAAATGCAAAAGTCACAAATAAGTGATGTGTTGATTAGAGAAGAAAACAAACTCCTATTGTCCCACCTTAGGCATTACTAAGCTAAGTAATGGGAGTAGGATCTTCTTCTATAATTATACATCATATAAATTATTGGGATTATCCTACACATATTAGAGACCAATAATATGATGTAGATAGTTGATTTGGTCTATATAAATTAGAATGAGTACAAAAAAAGACATCTCATTACAAAAGATAAAATAATAGGACCCATCTTTCCATTTTTGGAAGTATTGGTAGATATTTTGAAACCCGAAATGATTGGGATCACTTGGATACCACCCCACACCTTCTTAGCACCTGCAAAATAAAGAGAATAAGTTAGAATACTTATTTGGGACGGACAAAAGAGAGGGGGCTGAACAAGACATTATTTAGACATCAAAGGGACCCTCTCCCTATTTGATTGAAAGATATTTTTGCTCCATCATCCGACACCCCAAC
Source organism: Cuscuta europaea (assembly GCA_945859875.1). Taxonomy (NCBI): domain Eukaryota; kingdom Viridiplantae; phylum Streptophyta; class Magnoliopsida; order Solanales; family Convolvulaceae; genus Cuscuta; species Cuscuta europaea. The sequence continues at coordinate 2,699,036 of CAMAPE010000014.1, forward strand.
CCACACTCCCTCATTGACTTTTGAGGATAATAGAGAGGCAAGATAACACTCCCACAATGTCACGCCCCGGACCTACCCGGACACGTCAACAACCCGCCGTACAGTACGAATAGTCAACCGCAGTCCAACTCATCCATACTATACAAGGCGTCTTGAATACCATTCACACATAGTACATCCATAAACAAACATAATGTAAAACATTTATTAAAGCAGCGGAAACAATTGATACAAGTGTTCAAGCCACACTTGGCATAATTAGGCACGCAAGCCCCCAAAGTAATTGTTCAGAAAATATTATCCATGAGCATTATTCATATTGTTTTTCAAAACAAGAACGGGAGAAGCACGAACCAAGTCTTCTCCTCAGAAACTTCCCGAAGCAGCGGCTGGTAGTAGCAACCTTCAAGTTCTACCTGAAACTGTGAGGTGGCCTCCCCCGTGAAGGGGAGGTCAGTACTTGGAAGCATTTGACAAGTACAATGACAACTATACTAAGTATAATCAAAGTTTAAATCTCTGAGGCCCTCAATCTAGAGCATTATTACATTTTAGTTAATCCGTTCATTTAGTATCAATTCATCATTATTTACCACGGTCTAGAGCCCAGCTCATAATCACCGTTATCTACTACGGTCTAGAGCCCCGCTCATAATCACCGTCATCTACCACGGTCTAGAGCCCAGCTCATAATCACCGTCATCTACCACGGTCTAGAGCCCAACTCATAATCACCGTCCTCTACTACGGTCTAGAGCCCAGCTCATAATCACCGTCATCTACATCGGTCTTGAGCCCGGCTCATAATCACTGATTCCTTATAATTCAAATTCTTAGGATCTAATTCATCCATTTCTCAACTAACATTTCCAACTAATATTTCAATGCTAGTTATTTATTTATTTCAATATAATTCTTTCTTCTTGCACAATTGGCCTTAATATCAAGTATCACTTTCATACCCTCATAGCTTCTCCTCATGACATCAAAGTATACTATCTCAAATGATATTCATGGTTGGTACAACCATCATACACACATATTCACCACATCTAAACATACACAATTTATTCATAAATTTGTGTATCATGCATACTATACTTATAATCAATAGTAGTTTCATTTAGGCATTATTAACCATTAACAACTCATACACATCACATTTGTATTCACTTAGGAAATCCCATGAAATTAACCCAAAGATTATAAGTAACATAGTCGGTCATCCTCACCTTAATTAAGCTTAAGCGCGTTCTACGTTTCTCGATTGGACTTTGACCAACTCCGGCGAACTTTGACCAACTCCGATGAACTTTGACCAACTCCGACGAAACTCCGGCGAAGCTCAAAAATACTTTAAATCAAGTTCCTAACAAGGTTTTATCATCACAAAACCCATATCAACACAAATAACCTATAAAAGGTTATTTTCCGGCAAACCGGTCGATTTGGCTTCTAAGTCCGTTTTTGGACTTAGAATCACTTTCCAACCCATTATTCCACACTTAAATCATGTAGAACAATACTAAAGGTCTTTCATATGATATATATCTTCTATGCTAGAAGAAAAACAAAGGAAAAGTTATGATAAGGTCATTACCTTAATTTTCACACTTTTTCCTAGCTTTTTCCTCCTTAAACTTTATTCTTGGACTCCCTTGAGCTTGAGTTCGGATTTGGGCTATGGAGATGAGAAGTTTCAGAGCCCCTCCTTGCTATCCTAGGGTGCTGAATTGTGTGGGTGGAGATGGTGAGGTGAGAGGGGTGGTTTTTGTCTCATTTAGACAAATGAGTGAAGGGAGGGGGTCTACTACATGTCAAAGGTGTCTCCCCCATCCTCTCAATTGTTGTTCAACCAATTTGGCACTCATCCAGCCCTCAAGGGTTGACAATTTCGTGGGGTGGCCCCCACCCATGTGGGAGGTCATCCTAATTGTCCCAAAGTGTGCAATTTGCCCCGAAAGTTGTATTTTTCCGGACTGTTTTAAGTATATTTTATTTTATCGGGTCAAATAAAATATAACACTTGTTCCCAATTCTTAATGGACCTTAGAATCAATATGCATCCCTCAACTTTAATTTAGAAGTCTCCGAAATCCCTTTTCGGTCTGTTATCTGATAGATTGCCGATACTGATAATTTGGCCCCGTTTGACCAACCGGTCAACCCTATGCCATTGTCATGGCTCAACTAGGATATCCACCACCATATACATATTATCTAGTCCAAGATCAATATAATATGTGGCCCCGATAATATCGGGCGGTCCCCACTCCCGATGTGGGCCCCACGTGCATTTTACTATTCACGCGTAAAAATATAATACAAATTCACAACTTCGTAAATTCACTAAAAACTTCATAAGGTTCAATATATTATTCGCTTAAAGGTAAATAAATTTGGGGACGGTGTTACACACAACCCCTCATTTGGATCCCAAAGATCATAGGAGAGGAGAGAGCCACACAACTCAAGAGGGAGTGGAAAGAGCAAACTGCCTGCAAGGTTATTTCCCAGTGCGTAGAGTTGCTTGTTTGATTCACATCTCTAGATACACGCGTCCAAATAAGTCGTGTGAGGTGTCTACAGAAAGCTCTCAAGATAAGGAATCCGCAGAGGTGCGGTTTGCAGCAAACGGAGTAGTGGAAGGCTTCCAAATCAGCGAAAGAAAACGCTACCTCGCTGGAACTATTTAAACGGATTCACTTCTTTAAAGTGAGTTGGAACCCAAAACCCTCCTTTTTCATTTTTTAAATGATATGAACGATTGATGGAACTATTTTACACTATTTCAAGTGTATAATATGTTATTTATAGAGTTACTTTGTTGAAGTAAATGTTAGATACTAACCTATAACAAACCTTGAACGATTACGAAACGAATCCGCCGAAAAACATCCTTTCTAAAGATTGTTTTCATATCTTTGACTACAGGTTGAGCTAGCACCTTGAAGAGGCTGCCTAGCACTCATTTCCAATCAAGGAGTCAGTTATCAACTTACCTTGGACAAGGATTTGAGCATTGGATCAAGAAGGAAAGGCTTAAAGCTCATTTGAGATGAGGATCGACACCTAGTTGCTTACAACTTGTAGGTTAAGCATGAGATTACCTAAATGTCTAAATTATGTTTTCACGGATAATGATGCTTAATCATTTATGAAATATTGATATATTTGACATGGAAGGAAATCAGAAATGATTTGAATGTCATATTGACAAAATGGAATTAAATGGGCTATTAATGAACTATTATGAAAAATAGACATTTTTGCTCATGTATGAAATGTGTAGATACATAAATGAATATTTATGTACTAAATTGGATGCTTAAGTTGATGCTACATAAATCTAAATATGTAGGGACTTACAAATGGAATAGCTTATTTGATAGGAATAATCTTAATAGTATTGAAATACTAGTTAATGATTATTTGTAATTGTTAAAGGATTGATTCTAAGGGTTTGATTGTAAGTGATGCACTTGAATGTGATTTAAGTGACTAAATTGATTTAGTATGAAGCTAAGATCATGTTATGGGCAGTCCTTCGGGATGTTCCAAAATAGATTATTGATATCTCAATTCTAGGCATAGGCTTGCTTAGGAATTGAGTCTATGTCATGACACAGTGATGTACTTGAGTAGGACTCTAGAAGTGCATGAGTAGACAAAGAGTTGTGATTGATGACATGCATGGTGATGTACTTGAGTTAAACCCTAGAAATGCATGGTGAGATTGAAGGTTGTAACCTATGATGGACATGTTGATGTACTTGAGTAGAACTCTAGAAATGCATAGTGAAGTAATTGACTTGTGTCATATGATTTGCATGGTGGTGTACTTGAGTCGGACTCTAGAAATGCAAACATATGTGTTAGAGTTGGACCCTATGAATTGTTGTGACTTGTAGTCACGGGATATTGGGGTGGCGATTTGTAAACAAACATGGGCTCAAGGGTCGACTACTTGACTTTATATAAAGTAAGTATATTTTAAAAAGAGGTAACTTGAGATTACAGCCTAGATTATACCATCACTCTCTTTGGAGGTCTTGTGTTTGAAATACTTGTTGTATATCTATTAGATGTCATCCATACCAGTACTTTATAGCCTTATGGAGTACTGACCCCTTCGGGGGTGTCCCACTACCATTTCAGATTGAGGCTTGAGCGTTGAGCTTGCTACTTGTGCCCATTCTTTGGGTGATCATCTTGGAGAGAAGATTTGGTTCGTGCTTCCTCCATTCTGATTTTGAACATTAATAAACATGTTCATGGATATTTTACTTTAGAGCCTGCGTGCTCATGTTTGCCTCGTGCGGCATTTGTTTTCAAACTATGTTTTCCGCTGCGTATTGAATTGCTTATTATGTATCTTTATGGATGACTTATGTGTGAATGATATTAGAGACGCCTTGTATAATATGGATGTGTTGACTGTGGTTGACTATTCGTATTATACGGCGGGTTGTTGACGTGTCCGGGTAGGTCCGGGACGTGACAAGTAGTAAACTTCTTATCATACCAAATTAAAATATTCTTTTCAAAATTTTACTTATGTAATATTAGGCAATATGAAAGATTATTAATACTATTTAGTTTGAGATAATTTTTATAAAGATAAGTGCACAAATGCAAAAGTTATGCCAATTTACAATTTTTTTTTGCCACATGTCACCAAATTATTGGGGGTTGAGTCAAGCTTGGAATTGATTAAAATTTGATAGAAGGGTCATAGGGTTGGACTCGGGTCCGGGTCGGGCCTAGGCCCGGGCGGGCCGGCGGGTCAGAAATGGTGGACCCGGGACCGGCCCGGGTAACCACCGGGTCCGGTCCGGGTCCGGGCCGGGCCGGGCCAAGCCCATTATATATATATATATATTTTTGTTTTCCTCTTCCTAATTAACCCCCCACCCCCAACCCCCCAAACCACCCCAAATGGCCCAAAATACTCAGCCCAACCCGAAAAGTTAAAAAAAAATTGAAAAAACAAAAAAAAAAAAATTGGCCCGAACCGGGCCCGGGCCCGGCCGGGCCTTGTTTTGGGTGACCCGAGCCCGGACCGGAAAACCCACGGGCCGGGCCTACCCGGACCGGTCACTGACCGGGCCACCGGGTCGGGTCGGGCCGGGCCGGAACAGTGCCGGTCCCGGGCCGGTTCCGGGTCGGGCCACCCGGCCCGAGTCCATCCCTAGAAGGGCATTTGTCATTTTGTCCGTTCGTATGAGAACTGAGAAGCTTCTATCAACCAACATTTTTATTTTAAACTCGATTAATTAAAGAATTGAAAAGGTTACAGTAAGCAATATTAACTGTGCGCGTAGCAACTAGGGATGAACTCGGGCCGGGTTAACCGAACCGGAACCGGCCCGAACCAACACTGTTCCGGCCCAGACCAGCCCAGTCCACGGTTCTATGACCGGTTCGGGCCACCCGGCCCGGCACAGTAGAGGGGCGGTTCTCGGGCCTTGCATTTGATGAATCGGCCCGGTTGGTTCGGGCCAATTTTTTTTGTTTTTCACATTTTTTAAAAGGTAAATGAGTTGGACTGAGTGGTTTGGAGGGATTTGGGGTGTGAGGGTAGGAAGTAATTAGAAAAAAATAGGGAGAACCGGCTCAGCCCGGTAAGCGTCGGGTGAACTGGCCCGACCCGGGCCCGAGACTACCCGGACCGGTTTCCAAGCCTCACTTTCCAAAAAAAGCCCGGTCAGACCGACCCGAGGCCCGGCCCGCCCCGAACCAAGGCCATGCCTAGCAGCAACCCCTTTCTGATGCACTCTGTGAGCACAATATGGGAACCAAAAATTAATTAACTAATTAATTAATAGATAAAATGACAGATTTTTTAGGACTGAAAAATGTAAAGATGACAAAATTATATATGGAACGAAGAAAATATTTTAATTTAGGGTAAATTTCTTAAATAAGAGTAAACAAGTTTTGAAATTCCAAAATAGGACTATAATGTTTTTTATTCTATAAATAGAAGTAAATTTCTGCCAAATTTGACATTACTAGACTTCTAAACATGGTATTTTTTCCAAACTTGGCAGATTAATCTTATTCAAAGAATAAAAAACATGATACTCCTATTTTTGGAATTTCAAAACGTTTTTACTCCTATTTAGAGTAATTTCTATTTAATTTACGGCATGAATAACAAGTGACGAATAAAATAGGGCATAAATGTAGTGTTACAGAACACGCTTATTTAAAACAATCATGTGTCAAAAATATTATGACTAATTTTTTGTAAGGATGCTGATTTTACACATGGATTTGGAGTTTAAAGCACCTCCGTGTGATACATAAATTCGACGTATTAGCCACCTGTGATTTAAGTGTCAAACCCCTCATGTTATAATTATTAAAGCGCAAAAATCCCTCTTAGAGAATTTAATTGTCAAATAAATGAAAAATGGTTAATATTTTTATATAATTTAGAGATTTCGACGAATTTAATATCATATTTAAACATAATAATAAGATAAGTGACTTTCAAATTGTTAAATTTATTCTTGAAGGGGATTTAGTGCATGATTAATTATAATACATAGAAGTTTGACACATTTCTCAAATCGCAGAAGAATGTGTCAAATTGATATGGTTGCTATTGTCAAACAACCGCATTAACAGTACATTTGGTAAGTGCGCATGACAGTTTCCAGAAGGCCGCCCAATCCTTGCCAAAATTCTGAGAAGACAAGGTCTGACCCGGTTAGTTCAGTCCTGTTGAGTACGCAGTCAGTTCAGTCCTGATTCCACACCCGGGTCCCTCTTTTTTGTTTTGCCCAGTTCCAAGGGTTTAGGATTTAGATCCGTTCACAACGCAAACCTCCCCAAAAAAATGGTTTGTCAGGACTTGGGACTGAAACCAGGACCGAGACCGCCTGGTCTTTGCCTGGAACAAGAAAACGGACCCTGTCCAGAAAAACGGAACCGGTTCCAGGCCGGTCCATGCCTAGATGGGGAAAGGAAATTGTTAATGAGGAATAAATTGAGGTACTAAAGTCTGCTTGGCCAACTAGTTACCATACACACCCTATCACTAAATCCCCAAAGACTTGCAAGCAAGTATATAAAAACAACACTTTAAGGAAATTTCCCAAACACCAATTAAAAACAATTGCTGATTGGGAAGTAAAGTTACAGATAAGTCAATCAAAGGTCTATTAGGGCTTCACAAGTCAATCAAGTCAATTCTTAGAGAGGGAGTGTTTACTTCACAAATGGGACTCCAGAAGGAACTCTTCTGGCATAATCTACATATTGAGCACCAAAAAACTGCCTCAAGAAATACTCCTCATAAGGTATCCTTTCATAGAAGAAGCGCCAAACAACTACAGCGTACGCAACAGTTGAAACTGGATTGCAAAGCATTATTTGGGTACCAACAGACCAAATAAAGAAACCACAATAACTCGGGTGACGCATATACTTATATAGTCCATGCGTAATGAGCTTATGATGTTCCTCATGACGCACTTTGATTAAATGAGTAAAGGATCGACCAGCGGTTATAATTGCTAGCTTCCGGATGATCTCACCTACAACAACCAGGCCCAGGCCCAAATCACTTAGCCACCAGTGCTCCTTTGAGGAAGGGAAGAAGTGTGCTTCAAGAAGGTACTCAATGAAGCAGAATGTCATGGCAAATACATAGTTTTTGCTGATCAAAAGTGACTTGAGAGTCACACTAGATCTCCCATGAATAGCAACCGCAAGAATATATTCAAAAATATGGAAAAACATTATAGCAATAAACATCTGCAATAATTGTCTGCATGCGGTATAGCCGAATATTTCTGCCATTCTAGGGTAAGTCAAGCCAACTGCTACTTTGAGGAACTTGAATCCAATCCTCTAAGAACGGGGGTTCAGATAAGTTAAATTTCAAACCAAAACTCGGACTTGAATATGTTACTGAGCGCTTAAAACTAGTAGCATAAACTTCACCTCATAATCAATGGCATATTCTGCAACATAAAGCAAATCAAATCTTATTACACAAATTGTATGTTCGTACCGAATTGAAATATAAAAACATACTCCCTACGTATTTTACAACTTTGTCCTCTTTTCCTTTTAGTTGTTCAAAAAACTTTATCAATTTCTCTTTTAATTGATTAATTTGTGATGCCTATTATTTCTCAAACTTCTGCACAAACCACGTAGTTTTTACTTTATCAACCACAAGAATTTACTTTATTATTCCTCATGCCAGTCAAACTTGGTAAAATTAAGGGATGAAGGGAGTACTATAAAGTTTAAATAGTCAAGGGGGTCGGCAATTAACAAAAAGATATCCCTGATGTCCATAAATATATTCACTTTTTTTCATCCAAAATGATTTTCAATTTTAAATAAATAAATAAAGGTAGCTTGGTGCACGAAACTAAGTAGCACGGAAACGGGAAACGGGAAACGCGAAACGGGAAACTCGAGAAATGTGATTTCTAGAAAACATAGGATACGAAACGTGGGGGAAACACGTAAATATTAAAAAATATAAGGATATATTTGTAAATATTTTTTCATATGTATACAGATTTTTTATTGATATATATGCTCATGACATTTTCATATAACTTGCTTAATAGCCCTATAATAAAAGCATTCTACATGTTCAAATTTAGAAATTATTACATATTATTGCATAATTAAACATAGCATGCAATTCATTCGTAGCAATTGCATTATGAAATGCCACAATGTTGCTACGAAGATATAACACAAAAAATCACTATTTTTTAAGACACTATTTTCCATAATAGGACCTCTTAAAAAAGAAAAAAATTGAAAATTCACGGTTTCTGAAATGCTAATAATTTAGGGAAACGGGTTCCCCAATTCTTCTTAATTACGGAAACGGCCCCTAAACGGGAATTTGAAGTTTCTGAGTTTCCGACACGCTTTCGAGTTTCGGAAATGGGGAAACGTGAGCTGCGGAGAGTTTCCGTGCTTCATAGGCACGAAAGCATCAAGAATGTTTGACAAGAGGCCGATCCTATAAATATATTTCAAACAAATAAAAAATACGTATTTTTATTTCAAATATATATAATTGGAATAAATAAATAAATAAATAGATTTAACTGCAAAACAAATTGGCAAAAAATACAAATAAAAAACAGCCGAATCAGTATGTAATAGATAAAAATTTATAAATAAAAAATTTTAGGGCTAATAAATGATCTTTACAGTAGTGCTTCAAATCAGGAATCTTGGTCTTTTAAAGTTTACTGAGTGATAAAAACATATACTGTGACACAAGTGGAAAAGGTAAAATGACAAATTGAAAAGGATGGGGTAGCAAATAGTGTTGAAAAGGTGTAAAACTTTGCCAACTTTCTTTTTGTGGTTGTTCCACTAACTTTGTCATTTTTCCATTTAAGTAAAGAATTTGTGGTTCCAGCTAATTCTCTCTTCTCTGCACAAACCTCAACCACAAAGTTTTTACTTTATTAATTCTCGTGTTGGTCAAACATGGTATTTTAAGGGATGGAGGGAGAAAGCTAAAAGAATGACAATGTATGAAATCGAAAATGAGAAACTAGAAAAGGTAAGATGACCGTGACAGATAGGAACATAGCAAGGACGGAAGCTAAAAGAATGACAATGTATGAAATCGAAAATGAGAAAGTAGAAAAGGTAAGATGACCGTGACAGATAGGAACATAGCAAGGACGGAAGCTTAGAGGGCATGTTACAAACAACAACTCATTACCCAGTGTCACAAAGACTCTCACATACGGTGGGGTACGGGGTCAAATGTACGCAGCCTTACCCCGGTACTAAAGCACAGAGAAACTGTTTCTGAATGACTCAAGATGAAAATTGCATCACAAATTGCATGGACTGACTGCTGCTTCATAACAAGCAAAGAAGTGCAGACATTTTAGTGAGCCATTTTGCTTAATTTCCTCGTATTCTCAAGTAAAAGAATAGTGAGTCTTTGGCAATGCATACAAGTAAACGACTTATTTATTCAGTTTTCCCGAGTCCTGTTCAATTTCCATGGCATAAGAAACAAATTCCTCTTGAATAGATAAATATTGGGATTGTGTCATTTAACTCCTCCATGTTTTCTAAACTTGGTACACTTAAAAATGAATTCAATGTTATATTTGCCTTTTTTGGAGTAAATCGTGTAGTAACTAGTAATACCTACATCAATTGACAAAAACTAATGAACTAATCAACATATTATTTTCAATCACACCATTCATATTAATATGTTATTACAACAAACACATCCAAGCCTATTCCCAAAATAAGGGTTAAGAAAATTATAGCCCCCAATTTTCAATTTATAAATGAAATCACACAACTAATAATTCACCTATAACATATTCAATAATGAATAAATAATCCCAGAAATTATTAAAATAACTAAACTAAGATAATAAAATTTAGAACACATACCTGACTCCCTAAGAGTCAGAGAGAGAAAGTCAGCGAAAACCAAGATTGAGGTTGCCGATTGGGGCACTGGACGACTGGCAGTGGAGCATGGAAATGGGACGTGGTCGACGCCGCCGACGCCCGACGCGTTCAGCAGCTCAGCTGGGCGAGTAGGCAGTCTGTCAGGCAGACGCAGGCGGCAGACAACCGGGACAGGCAGACAGCGGTTGGGTCGACAAGGAGAGTGATGGCCTCTGGCCAGGGGCGGTTTGAGCCTTTTCGAGGCCCTACACATAAAATTCTTAATATGCAGCCCCGATCTGCAGAACAAATATGTAGAGGGAGAAGTGGAGCAACTGATCCAAGTAGCTTTGCTTTGTACACAAAGCAGCCCGATGGATCGGGCCAAGATGTCAGAAGTGGTGAGGATGCTGGAAGGAGATGGGTTGACTGAGAAATGGGATGCATGGCTGAAGGGGGAAGTTCTTCGTCAGGAGGTCGAACTAACTCCTCATCCTACTTCTGATTGGATTGTTGATTCCACAGAAAATTTACATGCAGTTGAGTTGTCTGGTCCTAGGTGACAACTTCTGGTTAATATGGAATTTTTCTAGGCCTCTTTCCCCCTAGGCTGCATATTGTGATAGTAAAATTTTTCTAGTAGCTGTCTATTCCCATAGCTTTCATATTTTTACTGCTTATAGGCTTATACTCCTTAATCCTTATAGCATACATTATGTTGTGGGAATTTGGCATAGGTTGGGATTATTTATAGTTTGTAAGCTTTCAAGTCTTGATTCTTGATGGTGTTCATACCAGACTTCCTCCTATCAGGCTATCAGCTAATTACTAATGGTTTGAGAAAAATTGAATACAAAAAGCATATGAAAAACAAAACGTATCCAAATTGCATCATACAATATGATTGCGCCTTATAATGTGAACATCCATAGGATAAATTGATAATATAAATTTAGAAACAAATCAATCAACAAAATACTCAAATTGAGAAATACAATTATAAGTGAAAATGAAAAAAAAACATAAAGAATACACTGCTACAATCAAACTATAATTATTTATAGTAATACTGACCCAATACGTTATAAATTATAATCATTTAATTCTAAGTTTATCTTGAAACCTTTAATTATATTTAATATATTTAGGAATTTACCTCAAATCCTAGAAACCTAAAAATCCTCACTCCAGAGGATCTAGACTTCCAGGTATATAACATTCCTTCGTAGAGGTGATTTCTGCTTTATCATTTTTACACAATAACAGAAAAGGAGAAGAACTAGACTCGGACACTCACGTCTGCATCGGCACTTCGGTGCTCAGTGGTCGATGTTGTCGCGCCGGTTGGTATCCATGGAAGTCAGTGGCGGAACTAGAAAATTTTTTAAGCTGGGGCACGATTAATGGGAAAACTTACTGGACAAGCGGATGGCGCCACGGTGGGTCGGCACGGCAGCGCCACGGTGGGTCGGCACGGGCAGCGCCAAGGCGGGAGGGCACGGGCGCACGGCGGTCGGCGAGCCGGCTCTGGGATGCCTGGCGGCTGGCGGTCCGGTGTAGCGGCGTGCTGGCGTGGCTCTGCTGTAGCGGCGTGCTGGCGTGGCTCTGCTGTAGCGGCGTTTGACGTTTAAAGTCTGGGTGAAGGGGAAGGGCTTCAGACCTTGTTGGGCGCTGGATCTTGGCTTGGTCTGTCTACATTGTTTGGGTTGTTGGGCTGCCTTGGCCCGTTCGGCCCTGAACAGTTTTTTTACTCTTCTAAATGACATCGTTCTACACTTCTACTTAAAAACAATCAGCCTTGCCGAGTTACCCGATCGATCATCTCTGTCCTCCAGCCAGAAGCTACACCTTCAGGCTTCAGCCCACCGGAAATTATGGAACGGACCAGTCCGGTGTCCCACAACCCCTTCCTATACAATAGTTCATACGGTGGAAGTAGGGGCACCGGCCCCCTGACAGATCCGCCCCTGATGGAAGTCATCGATAAGAGAAGATGATTAGGACTTCTGATGAGATGCGAAATTAGGACTTGCGGCAATTGCAGATTGATTACCGATTTGCCTCTGGTCCTCTGGCTTCTCCGTTCGGCCATTCTTCGTTCGATGCGACTTGCGGACTTGGAAGAAGACCGATACAGCGATAAGATTTCTCCGGATTGGGATTTCGGTCTTCGGGTATCATCAAACACACACTGGGATTTTTTTGAACATACGTAGATTATGTTTGGACATAGCCCAAACTGAAATTTTGTTTATGGAAAATTTCATGTACACTCACTCGTTTACTAATCACACACTTATTTTCGTAAAAAATTATTTTTCTATAATTCCTATAATGCCCTCAGTGTTAATCACATATCACTAAGGAAAAAGTGAGCAGAGATATGATTTTCATCTCATTTGTTTATCTATCTAGCAAGTCGAAACTATTGGAGTTTTATATGTGTGACAATCAAGATGAGCTATGATGAGGATTATCAGCACCGATAGAACAATAGCTCCGACAATCAAGCACGCCTTCGTCCCCACCGCGGCAGATTTAATTCAGACAGCGTCATGGAAAGTGACGCCATGTTCATTGCATTTGTATCTTGTTTTGATTTCATTACACAAATTGAATCTCAAGTTATTTAATTGCTAGATTTTTTTTAATTGCTAGAATATATCTACACCATTTGATTTAAATTACAAATAGAAATTGTTGGGGTAATTGGCCCGATACAGGATCAACTCAATACCCCATTAGGAAGAAGGGATCAAGAGTAACAGCGTGCATGCATTTCTGCTATGCACTCATTTGGTAGAAGTTTGAAATCTTCAAACTTCTTCAGTGCAATTGTCAGTTTGTTGTCCTTTTCTTGCTCATCTTCAGCACCAATGAAAATAAGTGCATCACATATTTCTTTGGCAGTGGTGCACTTTTTTATTCTTGTGAAGTAACGGACATCAATAGCTTTGTAAAGTATATCCTTGGCAATATTGTCAAGGTTATACTTCCTTCTTTCTTCAGCAGACCATTCTGATCGTGGTTTGCTGATCATATGTGGTTCTGTTCCACCAACAACGTAGGTTGAATTTGTCTTCATGAACTCAACAAATGGTCCAATTGATAGTACTTCCCACATTTCATCATGTAGGGCACAAAGATGTGCTTTCATATGTATTCTCCAGTCATCAAACTTCAAAGTTGAAAACATAAGGTTTTTGGAAAGTGTGTTATCCATGATAAAGATAAGGAGAGTATCAAAAGAAGTAAACAAATGGATCTTTGTTCACAAGGTAACCTAAAAGATTACAAGAACAAGAGGCTCTGATACCACTTGTTGGTCCCGGTTAAACAAAGAAACAATCTAGAGGGGTGAATAGACTATTCTGATTTTTCGAGTTCTTGCGAGACAACGCTTATCTCACAGAGGTTGGTCTTGTTTGTCACTGAACAGACGTGCAGCGGATGGTAGTTCTGGTCGGGTTGCCTCACACGAAAAACACACTATGGCAGAAATGCCTTTTCTATTTTCTCTAAGAGCAAGATCTGCTGAACACAAAGTCCAAGCTCTTTTAGAGGCGAACAATAGAGAACCTATAAGCAACACATAAAGGCAGTAAGTAAGTGACACCAGAGATTTTTATAGTGGTTCAATGAACAACTCATTCCTCTAGTCCACTGTTCCACTAAACTTATAAAAACTCATTACAACACTTAGATCCTACCACTTTGGAAGCACTCCAAGTCTTCTTCAAATCTAGTCTTTTATCACTCGGGATGCACTTCCTTGCTTCCCGATGACTGACTTTTTCACTGAGCTTCTTTGAAGTATCACCACTTCACTCTGGTTACTTTGGCGTCCTTCTTTAACAAGAAGATTGCTTTGAAAGGTTTCAAAGGGTTTTCTCCAACGTTCTTTGTACAAGATGTGTAGACGAAGGTTTCAAAGTTGTTGAAGAACTAGGACGAACTTTCTTTGAGAGTTGGATGAAGGATATCAAGATTTATCTTCCAATCCGTCTTGCAAAAGGGGCGGGTCCGCCCCGCCCCGTCTATACAATGGGGCGGGTCTGGGTATTAGTATTGACCCGTGCCGCCCCGACCCGTTCAATACATAAGCATATACATACATTTTCTTAAATTATACTACAAATATACTTCAACTTACATATATGTGTATACAATAAATCATAAATTCTTTGATCTTATAATATATCAATATATATATGTGTGTGTGTGTGTGTGTATGTGTGTGTGTTTTGGTTCAAATAAGAACATGATCTTATGAGAAAAATGAGAATGAATCTGGACCGTTAGATTTGCTTTATGTGAAATTCAATGTGCATTAGATGAAGCTGTAATGTGTATTAGGTGAAATTGAAATGTGCAGCACAAATGGTACAATGTAGTGGCATTATGTGAAGCTAAATTGTGCATTAGGTGAATTTGAAGTGTGCACCAGATGAAACTAAAATGTGCAGAATAAAAGGTACGATATGCTGTTATTTTTGTACCTTTTATTCTGCACATTTCAGTTTCACCTAATGCACATGTGAGTTTAAATTTTAATTCTGCACATTTCAATATCATCTAATGCACATTTCGGTTTCACCAAATGCACAATTCAGTTCAACATAATTCAATCCAACGGTCCATATTCGTTCTCATTTTTCTCCTAAGATTCGTTCTTACCGGAACCGCTCCCTATATATATATATATATATATATATATATATATATATATATATATATATATATATATATATATATATATATATATATATATATATATATATAGGGAGTGGTTCCGGTGAGAAAGGACTCCTAGGAGAGAAATGAGAATGAATTTGGACCGTTGAATTGTATTATGTGAAATTGAATTGTGCATTTGGTAAAATAGAAATGTGCATTACGTGAAATTGAAATGTGCAGAATGAAAAGTAAAACTCAAATTTGCATTACGTGAGATTGATGTGTAGAATAAAAGACACAAAAATGCCACCACATTATAGTTTTTATTCTCCACATTTCAGTTTCAGTTAGTGCACATTTCAGTTTCGCATAATGCACAATTCAACTACACATAATATCACTTTGTCTTACCTTTTATGTTGCACACTTCGATTTCACCTGCTAATGCACGTTTCAGTTTCACTTAATGCACATTCAATTTCACATAATACAATCTAACGGTCGAAATTCATTCATGTATTAATTAATATAATTAAATAGATTAACTATTCAAGTCTAAGTAATTTTTCCTTAACTTTTGAAATTTCTAGCGTATCGTAAATTTGATTTAATATATTAATTTTTAATAATTATTTAAAGATCAACTTTATGTAGATTCCATCGGTAACAACTTCTCACAAATAAAAATACATACTACGTATGTTCTAGCTAATTAGGTTACGGCGGGGCAGACCCGCCCCGCATGGGACAGGTCATGGGTCAACAAGTTTGGACCTGTGCAGGTCACGGGGCAGGGCGGCCCCGCCCCGTGACTTGACGGTGTGGGTATGGGTCTTGCAGTACCCGCCCCGCCCCGACCCATTGCCATGCTACTAGTGTGGTTCATTCTCTTCTTCTAGATCTAGGCAATATAGATCATCAAATTGGGGGACTTATTATCTTCAAGAAAGTAAAGATGAGCTTGCACTCTTTCCTCGACGACCGAGATCATTCCTTCCGAGCACGAGCTCAGTCCCGTCGAGCTCGAGGTCATTCCTTGTCGAGCCTGGGGTCATTCCTGCCGAGCCCGAGGTCATCCCTTTCGAGCCCGAGCACACTCCTGTGGACGCTGAGCTCACTCCCACTGAGCCCTGAGCTCACTCCTGCGAGCCCGAGCTCATACCGGACGATGTCAAGCTCATACCAAACGATTTCGAGACTGTTCCAGATGAGCTTGGATCATGACACACTTGGCATCAGACAAGACCGGTCTCAGTCATCCTCCTCATGGATGGCGACCGTTGCTCATTTGAAGACCGATCTAGGTCATCCTCCTCTGATCGCCTCTCAGCTCTGCAGAATATGCACTTTCCCCCTACACCCGCTTCGAGGGCGGTGCACTCTTTGTCCTCGGCTAGGAATTTTTTCCCACATGTTTTTTTTCCTAGTGGAGGTTTTTTAATGAGGCATCACCTCATCGCGGGCAAGGGCAGAGAGGTTTTCCGCACCGAGCAAGGCATCACGAGCGACAACGGTGGTTCAAAGAGCATTTTGGACTACTCCCTTTCACCTTGAAGTCTTCTCGCCTTAGGGAGTGGGGGACTCATGATGGATATATATTATCCAGGACCGGGGGTACCCGAGATGATGTATTTTCTTGTATTGGGCCTAGCCCATTCTTTGTATCGGCCCAACGGTGCTTTATGCGCCCGAGGGTCCCGTTTATATTTGATGTATTCTTTGTATTGAGCTTGTCCCGTTGTTCATAGGTTAGCCCGTTTTTCTCCTATAAATAGGCTCTATGCCTATCTTGTGGGGGGGGGGGGGGGGGGTGAATTCATTTTATGCTAGACTCTTCTTCTCTCTAATGTGGTTCATTCTCTCCTTCTTCTTCTTCTAGATCTAGGCAATATAGATCATCAATTGTGATAAAAACATTTCAATTAACATATTTTTGTTTCTTTTTCTGTTACGTTTTATAAATTCAAATGGTGGGAATGATTTATTTGTTTGTTTCGCTGTGTATAATTCTTCGTGTTGCCTTCTTTCTAGACACATGAATCATAGGATAGACCGTTTATGAAATAGACCAAAATTAAAATATTACGAAGTACTCGTATTTTTTTTTACCCCAGACGATTAGGGGAGCCTGGGGCAAGGGGAGGAAATTAAAACTCTCTTCATGGAATTTCAAACCCGAGACATCTCGTACGGGAGAGTGAATGCAATTAGGCATGGACTCGGTTTGGGCCGGTCCGGGCCTCGGTCCGGTTCCGACCGGTCTTTTTTTGGAGAAGTGAGGCCGGAAACCGGACCGGGTAGCTCCGGACCTGGGTCGGGCCGGTTCACCCGGCGGTTACCGGGTCAGGCTGGTTTGGGCCGGGTACCATATTTTTTTATTATTTCTAATTACTTCCTACCCCCCTATACAAAACAATAATTTTGGAAAATAATGATGTACCCGATTGGGTGTCATGAGGTAATATTTATACTAAACACAGTTTAGGAAATTACACAATAATCCTTATATAAATACATTATTACACCCCCTCAATCTGTGCAGGGGAAACAATGCGCAGATTGGAACGTAAAAACTCAAAACGCTGCCTGGACAATTTTTTGATGAAGATGTCACCTAACTGCAATTGAGTAGGAATGTACTTCACCACAATATCACAATGAGCCACTCTCGCGAACAAAGTGATAATCAATTTTGATATGCTTGCTCCGATCATGCTGAATAGAATTAACCGCTAAGTATGAGGCAGAAACGTTGTCATAGTGAAGTTGCACTGGAGCCGAAATATAAATGCCTTTGTCAGCTAAAAGTGACATGATAAAAAGTGTGTCCTGAACGGTATAGGCGATGGCCCTGTATTCAGCTTCAGTGGAAGATTTGGACACCGTGGGCTGCTTTTTGGATCGCCAAGAGATGAGATTGGATCCAAGAAAAATAGCATAACCAGTAGTAGAACGAGAACTATTGGGGCAACCACCCCAATCTGCATCAAAATAAGCCATAATAACAGAAATATTTTTGTCAGATTTGAGCCATAGGCTGTGAGCTGATATCCCCTGTAGGTACCTGTAAATTTGCTTAACAACCAAGAAATGAGTCGTACGAGAAGCATGCATAAATTGGGAAACCAGATGAACGACATATGTAATATCAGGTCTAGTTATAATTAAATACTGAAGAGCACCTACCATACTGCGATACTCAGTAGCGTCAGATAAAAGTTCCCCATATGTGAGAGAGAGTGGTGCGTGAGGGTAGAGGGGTACATACAGGTTTAACTGTATGAAGATGGAAGCGATGCATAAGGTCAGAGATATATTTTGCCTGGGACAAAAACAAACCATTTAGCGTGCGGGTGGCCTGAATGCCCAAAAAATAATGAACATCACCCAGATCTTTCATGGCAAACTGAAGAGATAATGCATGTATCACAGATAAAACAAACGATGTAGAAGAACCAATCATGAGAATATCATCAACATAAAGGAGAATATAAACAATTTGTGACTGAGAACGATAAACAAACATAGAAGAATCAGAATTACTTTGTGTGAAACCCCGGCTCAACAAAAAACCACTGAATTGATGAAACCAAACTCGTGGAGCTTGTTTTAGATTATAAAGAGCTTTTCTTAAGCGACATACATGGTTAGGAAAAGATGGATGAATAAAACCATGTGGTTGATGCATGTAAACCTCTTCAGTTAAATAGCCATGTAAGAAAGCATTTTTCACATCAAGTTGTCTAACAGACCACCCTAGAGAGATAGCAATAGATAAAAGAAGACGATCTGTAGTAGGTTTGACAACAGGACTAAATGTTTCGATAAAATCAATGCCAGCCTGTTGTTTAAAATCCTGAACAACTAATCGAGCTTTATGGCGCTCAACAGACCCATCAGAACAATATTTTGTATTATAAATCCACTTACAACCAACCACATTTTTAGTGTGGTCCCAAGGTACCAAATCCCAAGTCTTATTAGCTATTAAAGCATTAAATTCATCTGCCATGGCTGCCCGCCAAACTTCACTTTTATTTACCTGTGTAAAACAAGTAGGATCATCCGGGGGAGAAAAGATACTTAAATTAAAAATTGTTTTGGGTTTAAAAATACCATCCTAGCACGTGTATGCATTGGATGGATATTAAGTGGAGCAGCGGCTGTGTCACGCCCCGGACCTACCCGGACACGTCAACAACCCGCCGTACAGTACACATAGTCAACCGCAGTCCAACTCATCCATACTATACAAGGCGTCTTTGAATACCATTCACACATAACACATCCATAAACAAACATAATGTAAAATATTCATTTAAACTAGCGGAAACATTTAATACAAGTGTTCAAGCCACACTTTGCATAATTAGGCATACAAACCCCCAAAATAATTATTCAAAAATAATATCCATGAGCATTAACATAAGTGTTTTTAAAACTGAACGAAAGAAGCACGAACCATATCTTCTCTCCTTGAATCTTCCCGAGGCAACGGCGATGGTAGCAACCTTCAAGTTCTACCTGAAACTGTGAGGTGGCCTCTCCCGTGAAGGGGAGGTGAGTACTTGGAAGCATTTGACAAGTACAATGACAACTATACCGAGTATAATCAATGTTTTAATTTCTAAGACCCTCAAATTAGGGTGATATCATAATATACATAATAATTTATATTTCCCACTTATTATCTTTATAATAAGTAAATTCATCTATCTGTCGGCACACGGCCTTCCTTATATATTCCTTTTCATTCATCATTTGTACAAGCCAACCCGTGGGTCTTATTATTTCTACGGGATTTGCTACCGCTGTCCGAGACCTCATGAGGCTCTCGGTTCGGATTTCAACATCCCGTACGAAGGTAAGGCCCTTCGGGGTCCTATCTTATGTGTTACCGCTACCGGAGCCTAGTTAGGTCTCCGATTCGGATTCCACCCTAACCCGTGATCACGATGCAAGTCCATGCTATTCAACCCCGCTCTCTAGAGTCGGGAAGGGTCATGGTCCTTACTTATTCTCATAATTCAACCGGCTATCCTCAAGGACTACCGAACACGCCTGTAGGCCAATCCTATACCTAGGATCAATTTATTATTCAATTTGTCTTGGGTATCCCTTAAGGCCTACCCCTAGTATAACTTAACGTTCATACTTTCCTACCTTAAAACATCTCTTAAGACTACTTAAGGCATAACACTTCACAATCCAACCTTAGGATCAATTTTAGCAAGATTTCACTTTAATGTCCAACTAGTATATCAATACTAGTCCAATTAATTCCAACAAAACCAAGTTCTCTACTCATGGTCATTTATAAAATGCCCCACTGATTTTCCATTGAAAATATCATCATTATATCGATATACAAACTATCACTTTTAATCATTCATATATTCTTGTATGAAGTAAAAAGTATATTTCAACATGCATCTCATAGTTAATTCCATTATCAAGTCAACATACTCATAACACATGATCATACACAATTTATTCCTAAATTTGTATATCATGCTCCTTTCTTATGGACACTATTCTTCTCATTCATAGACATTATTAATCATTAATAATCCATAAAAATACATTTAATTACCTTAGGTAATCTCATGAAATTAACTCACTAATTATAAGCAACATAGTCAGTCATCCTCGCCTTATGAAGTGCTGAAATAGTTGCCTTTGTTAAGCCCTTCGATTAATCCTCGTTCTAAACCGATAAGAAGGCAACACTGGACTGCCTGGACAAAAGCCGGGTGGCTTTCACCAAAGCCGGGCGGTGTTCGTCAGTCTGCAGTTTCGAGCAGCTCCTTTTAAGTGGCGGTTTCCGGCGATTTCGACTCCTATCGATTCACCAACTCTTCTAAGTTAAATACCACCACTTTATAACAATATTCTATACTTTTAAACGTGTAGAACTCATGGTTTAATCCACCCTATTATTTCTTAAATATCATATGAATAAAATACTAGTTAATGTATACTAGCTAAGTTCTTACCTCAAATCTTAGCCTTTTTGTGTTGGGTTTTCTTTCCTCTTGCTTCTTCCTACCCTGGACTTGTGAGAGCTCTTCCTAGAGGTTCTCCTCTCTTGATATGGTTCGAATGACTCTCAATGATAGCGGGGAGGTATCTACTCTCAAACAAAGACCAATAATATTATTATGAGAGGACATGGAGTGTGTGAGTTTGTCTCTACCCATCCCCTCATTCACTAGTCCGTACACACCTCACCTTCCCTGTCCCCCTCCCTATTATTTGATGTTATTTGATGTGTAGGATACCCCAAGTAGGTGTAGGAAGTCCCTCCCAATTATTCCTGCTATTTCTGGCAGGTTGGGTCAAAATAACATTTGGTTGTCCAAATATTTTCTTCAACCTCGGCTGGCATTTTATTGGGCTTCTATAATTATTGTGACGACCCAACTAAATATTTAGTAGACCATTCTCAATATTATGGACTCAATAAATAGTTTAATTAATCGCACATCAATTAAATAAATCATCCTGCGCACGATTTTTGTTCGCTAGGATATTTAAATACATGTTGAATTTTCAACTTCAAATTCAAATACATTCAGGTGCGGTGTCACAAGTTCACCCCCCTTAATGGGAATTTCGTCCCCGAAATTCACAATGCTTATTCAAAAAGAAATGCACACTATTCCCTCATTAGGGCTTCCGTTTCCCAAGTTTCTTTTTCAACTCGGTCACTCTTCCAAAGGATTTTTACCATTGGAACTTTGTTGCTTCTCAACTTCTTAACTTGCCTATCAAGTATTTTTACCGGTTGCACAGCATAATTCAAGTCTTCCCGTATTTCCACAGGTGGTTTCTCGAACACATGAGATGGATCCGGCATGTACCTTTTAAGCATAGACATATGGAATCAGTGTTCTAAAAGGCTTCATAAGGCGCCGCTAAGGCGCGCCTATGCCCCAGGCGCAGACCAAACGCCCCGCATGTACTGAAGGCGCGGTCAAAGGCTGCTCTAAGCCATTTAATCTCCCGAAAAAATAAATTTAAGCCTTGTAGGGCCAAACTAAGCCACGTAGACCACCTAAATGGGGTTACTACTGTGTGCACACAACGTAGAGCTGAGCTATAGTTGCCTATTGTTCAAGGGTAAGAGGGGCATCACTTTATAGAGGCTGGAGGAGAAGTAATTTTCCCTTCACATCCGGTGTGGGAGAATGAAAGTATGATACGGAGATCTCGCTTGAACCTTTAACTTGCTTAAGTTTTGAATTTCTCAGCTTTAAAATTATTAATTTAATCAATCCTTACTATTATTGTATTATCTCTATTATATATATTAACAGTATATTATCATTGTATTACTATTTTACTCTTATATTAGTATCATATGCTTATTATTGTTATTAGTATTAAAATAATTATTAGGTACTATTTATTTTTATTCATATAAATATTTTATCATTAAACTACTTTTTGAGTTCTAGTTTTTGTGTAATTGGTAAATTTATACTCCGTATTTGTTAGATTTAGGACTTGACAAATCTTTTTCGTTGAAAATGAGAAAATTATGATATTTTTAAATAACATTAATTAATATTAAATTTAAATATTTAAAATAGCTCTAGAAAAACTAAAATAAAGGATAAAAAATCAAAACGCCTTTTCACGCCTAAACCCCGCCTAAACCCGTCTAGGCTCCAAAGGCTTAAGGCTTGGCCGTGCCGCCTCGACACGCCTTACGCCTTTTAGAACATTGCATGGAATACATTATGTATCTTCTCCAATTCCGGAGTCAACTGCAATCGGTATGCTACGGCCCCAATTCTCTCGAGAATTACAAATGGCCCTATGTAGCGTGGGTTAAGTTTCCATCGGCTCTGAAATCGGATGATTCCTTTCCAAGGTGAAACTTTCAAGAATACCTCATCTCCAACCTTAAACTCTAAGGCCCTTCGGCGCTTATCGACATAGCTCTTCTGTCTATCCTGGGCCGCCTTAAGTCTCTCACGAATCATCTTCACTTTTGATTTGGTGATCTCCACCAATTCCGTGCTCTCGAGTTTGGCCATGCCAACCTCATGTTTAACTCCTTCTAAGTAAACATGTACTTCAAGCTCTTATGGTCAGTGTATATATGACATGTTTCCCCGTAGAGATAATGTCTCCAAATCTTCAGTGCAAATACTACAGCTCTCAACTCTAAATCATGAGTAGGATAATTTACCTCATGCTTCTTCAACTGTCGTGAAGCATAGGCAATCACCCTCCCATTCTGCATCAATACACATCCAAGCCCTTGGATGCTCGCATCGCTATAGACATCGTACCCCATTCCCTATTTGGGTAATGCAAGTACCGGTGCCTCGGTCAATCTCTTCTTTAATTCTAGGAATCCTTCCTCACATCGGTCATCCCATATAAACTTAGCCCCTTTTCGAGTGAGCTTTGTGATAACCCGCTGTCGCGGCGTTGTAGTAAAATGGAGTCTAACCTTTCGGTTTTTCCCCGAGTATCGTGTCTCTGAGGAGTGGCGGAGGGAAGTGTTGGTTTCAATATCGGTCATCGGTTAGTACGAATCGTTGCAAGCTTTCTCAAACGATTAATTGTGATAATGATTAAGTAAATAAAATTAAACAACAAAAGTAGTAGCGAAGAATTTAATTAAATGACATTAATGAGTAAACTAAAACTAGTGAACATGCAAAATAACTTGAGAGAAAATATTAACTAATAAAAAATATTAAACTAGCAAACATGTGGATGAGTAAAGTTTCGAAAATAAAATACTTAAAAGGTAATTTCAATGTGACTAGTAACGAAAAATTAACTAATTAAAAGTGGGGTCTAGATTTGGAATTAAGGATCTTGGGTGTCTTTGATTATGAACAAAAATGGGAAATTTTCACTAATATAAAGATACTAAATATCAATTCTCATAGACAAGAAATTAATATTAATTGCCCTAACATGTCCTATTTCTAGGCTTAGTTTAGGGTGTGTGAGATGTGAGCTAAAATTAATTCTAAACTCATAGACAAGAAAGTATTAATTTTCCAAAAATTAACAAGTGAAGTGATCAATTTCACAAATTACTCTTTCAATTTCATCTCAAACAACTAGTTCTAAAAATTGGAGAAACTTCCTAAATTTAATTCAATATTCAAGAACACTCATTAACCTTAACTTTATCCAAATCCACACCCCATGAAAATTTAGCCTAACATGCTTAGCAAGAAACTAACCACATTATTGGAGGAGCTAAAGTAATACAAGGAAACATATAAATCAAATACAAATTCATTCAACATAATAATAGTTCAAAATCAAACTTAAGAGTAGTTCCAATTGATAAATAATCCAAGAGTGAAATTTAAAGCTTACTCAAACATGAAATTAAAGAAGAAATTTAACACAAAACCTTAACAACTAAGATTGAAAGGTGAATGAGCATGGAGTAGCTGGCTGCGGTTTTCGTCCTGCATTTCTTCCCTTCCGGCTAGCTGCTATCTTGACTTTGCTCTGCCAAGAACTGCCCTTACCCTGCTGCCCAGAGCTGCGGGTGTCAATTGTTTCTGCGGCTCAAGTTGATCTTCAAAAACACCGTTGATGGTACCCCGACCTCAAGTTGATCTTCAAAAACACCGTTGCTCCTCGGAGCTGATCAAACAAGTCATCAATCATAGGTAGAAGATACCTATTC
Source organism: Cuscuta europaea (assembly GCA_945859875.1). Classification (NCBI taxonomy): domain Eukaryota; kingdom Viridiplantae; phylum Streptophyta; class Magnoliopsida; order Solanales; family Convolvulaceae; genus Cuscuta; species Cuscuta europaea. The sequence goes on from CAMAPE010000014.1 coordinate 2,723,814, forward strand.
TTGATTGTGACCTTGTTCAGTTGACGGTAGTCAATGCACATTCGAAGTGTCCCATCCTTCTTTTTCACGAAAAGGACCGGTGCTCCCCACGGAGAGTAACTCAGCCTTATGAAACCGTTATCCAATAGCTCTTGCACTTGAGTTTTCAACTCATTAAGTTCTGCGGGTGCCATCCGGTATGGCGGTATAGAGATTGGTTTGGTGTCGGGCTCAACCTCAATCACGAACTCAATCTCCCTATCGGGTGGAAGCCCCAGTAAGTATTTTGGGAAGACATCCGGATAACTGCACACAATTCGCACATTATTAATGTCCGACTCTTCCTTGGTTTTATCTACCACGTATGCTAGATACGCGTGGCATCCCTTCCTCATCATATTTCTCGCTCTCACAGCGGATATGACACAACTGTTTGATTTGCCTCTATCTCCCTCAAAGCGTAGGGTAAGCCCTTCACCCCTTTCAAGTTCAAGAACCTTCGTATATCAATCGACCCTAGCATGATGCTTCTCAAGCCAATCCATTCCGAGGATTGCATCGAATTCAATCATACTCAGCGGTACGAAGTCACACGTCAGGATTTGGCCCTCCACCTCCACCTCACATGATGGATAGTGGCTATCTCTTTCGATATCATCCCCTAGAGGTGTAGATACCAATAGGGTTTGAGTCATCGGTACAAGTGGTGCGTTGAATCCCCCGGCGAACGCCTCACTCATGAATATAATGATCGTTGCGCCCCGATATCAATAAGGATTCTTACGTCTCTCCAGTTTATCTTTAGTGTTCCTACATTCATAAGCAGTGTAAGACACACTTTCTAAGTAATAGACTCACTTCTTTAGTTCTAGAGTGCACCAACAACGGTTTAGATGATAGTCGTTCAACGCCCCATCACAACCCGCTCGGTTCTCACCCTCAAAACCCGGCCTTGTGCACTACCAGTGGAAAGCCGACTGCTTTTCACAAATGCCGGCTAGTTTTTGTTCAACCCCGAATTTGTCGTTACGTAAGCCGGTCGGGCTTTGCTAAAAGCCGTCCGGTTTTTTTCGCCGTAGTTAAATCCCATTAATTAAATACAAAAGCCGGTCGGTTTTCGGTTGCGTAGAATTTTCCCCATTTCACAAACGCCGACCGGTTTCCATGAAAGCCGGCCGGTTTTCAGCGCCGTAGTTTTATTCCGGAATTAAATTCCAAAAGCAGGCCGGTTTCTTCGAAAGCCGGCCGGTGATCAGCAGCAAGAAAAATTCGAGTTTTATTATTTACGAAAGACGTCCGGTCTTCGGTGGAAGCCGGACGGTATCTGTCACCGTAGAATTTTAAAAATAAATCCAACTGAAAGCCGGGAGGCATTTGCAGGCCCCGGGCGGCTTTGGAGCACAACCAAGGATTCACGAGATCCCATTACCGTGTGTCGGCCGCTTTTTACAAGCACCGGCCGACGTTCGTTGCCTTAGTTTTTATTTCATAAATCATTTACCAAAGCCGGTCGGCTTTGGCAAACACTGGGTGGCATTCGCCCAGGGCGATCTTACACTTCGCCTTCGTTACTCAAAACTGGCACAATTTACCGAGGTTCGTATATCATGCAACCTCTTGAATTTAATACATATAGTGAAATCAAACATCATGAGTTATGAAATTACCCGCAACAGAGTCTGAGTTAGCACGAGCATCCACCTCCGTCATTGCATAGACCCTAGCTTGAGTCTTCTCTTGATTTACGGATGGCGCGTTGCTTGCACTTGCTACACCATGCCCCATGCTTGCATTGGGCGCCCCCGTTCGGTTCCTACTCATTGTTGTTCCACTACTTGGCCCGGTTCCCATGGCTCGTCCGAGTTGTGGGCAACTCACCTTAAAATGCCCAACCTCCCCGCATTGATAACATCTCGGAGGATCACGACACTTGTCTAGGTGATTCTTCTTACAGTTGCTACACCTTTTCATGCCCGAGCCTTGTGACATAGAGATTTGCCCGCTCGGGCCTTGGTTTCCCCTTGATGGTGGTGCAGGGGTTCTGAAAGATCCACCTCCCGCGTGGTTCCCTTTCTTGTTAGACCCCTGGGGGCCATGGTTCTCCCATTTCCTTTTCTTTGCCTCCTCGGCATTCCTTTGCTTTCTTTCCTCCCACTCCTTTTCTCCCTTTAAACCTTGCTCAACCACTTGACTAAACGTCATATTAGGCAATTGCGTTGCCTTCTCACGTATGTCAAGGTCCAAGGCATCCCAGAAGTGGTTCACCATCCGGTTCTCATCACAAATTTACTCCGGTATGAACTCAGCAAGTTTTCTGAACTTGTGCTCAAGTTCCTTTACCGTGCATTCACCTCCTTGGGTCAAATTTGTGTACTCTCTCCTCTTCAAGTTCACCTCGAAGTTGGAGTAGTATTGGCTAAAGAACTCCCGTCGGAAATTCTCCCACGTGACGGCCTCGCCGTACTTCCCTCTAACTCCGTCCCACCAGGTGGACGCCATGCCTTCTAGCAATCTCGTTGCCACTCTCATCTTCATGTGGGGTGACAACTGCATATCAAGGGCCGCTTCATTGAACCTCTTGATCCATTCGGCCGCAACAGAGATGTCTCCCGTTCCATCAAACGGTTTACATCCCAAATCTCTTGCCTCTTTGAGGTACTTCGAGATCCTTATAATAGGAACCTCGACACCTCTACCTCCTCGGGGTTCTATGCTCTCCCTAGGAGTCACATGGCTCCCTCTTCTTGAAGCCCCTCCCAAAGCACGACTTGCCCGACGCCTTTGGCGATCTTTATGGTATTGCCGGAGCAGTTCCTCAATCCGTTCGAGAGAATCATTATCATCGCTCTCATCACTAGCATCGTCGTATTCCCCATCATATGGGGTTTCAACCGGCTCAGTTCCCGTTCGGTAAGTTGAATCCTCCTCGGACTCGTAATGCTCATTAGTTGTCTCCACATGACCGTCACTCACCGTCAGTGAGTGGCCTGCACGGCCCTGTCCCCGAGACACCCTCGATGCCCCTCGACTGCCATGCTGGGACCTTCCCGGTGCCTGGCCAGTCGGGTTTCTTCGAGTGATTCTACCGGTACGTTCCATTTCTGAAAGAAATTGAGAATGAGTCATTAGACTCGTATCAAATCTCAATTGACGGATAGGCACTCAAAGACATCTTTTGGCTCAAATCACCGTCATACCAATTGTTAAGGGTACCATCTTAACAATTAGAGAATTGTAACTCAAGTACCAAAAGTTCTATAAGTACAAAACTTCTTATGCTCATGTTTTTCAAATTCATTTTTCAAAAGGAATTTTGAAGCTTCATTATGATGTTTACTGACTAAGGGCTCTGATACCAATTAAATTGTCACGCCCCAGACCTACTCGGACACGTCAACAACCCGCTGTACAGTACGGATAGTCAACCAAAGTCCAACTCATCCATACTATACAAGGCGTCTTTGAATACCATTCACACATAGCACATCCATAAACAAACATAATATAAAATATTCATTTAAAGCAGCGGAAACATTTAATACAAGTGTTCAAGCCACACTTGGCATAATTAGGCATACAAGCCCCCAAAATAATTATTCAAAAATAATATCCATGAGCATTAACATAAGTGTTTTTAAAACTGAACGAAAGAAACACGAACCACGTCTTCTCTCCTTGAATCTTCCCGAGGCAACAACGATGGTAACAACCTTCATGTTCTACCTGAAACTGTGAGGTGGCCTCCCCCGTGAAGGGGAGGTCAGTACTTGGAAACATTTGACAAGTACAATGACAACTACACCGAGCATAATCGATGTTTTAATTTCTAAGACCCTCAAATTAGGGTGATATCATAATATACATAATAATTTATATTTCCCACTTATTATCTTTATAATAAGTAAATTCATCTATCTGTCGGCACACGGCCCTCCTTATATATTCCTTTTCATTCATCATTTGTACAACCCAACCCGTGGGACTTATTTTTTCTACGGGATTTGCTACCGCTGTCCGAGACCTCATAAGGCTCTCGGTTCGGATTTCTACATCCCGCCCCTGGACTCGTACCCATCATCCCGTAGGAATGTAAGGCCTTTCGGGGTCCTATCTTATGTGTTACCGCTACCGGAGCCTAGTTAGGTCTCCGATTCGGATTCCACCCTACCCGTGATCACGATGCAAGTCCATGCTATCCAACCCCGCTCTCTAGAGTCGGGAAGGGCCATGGTCCTTACTTATTCCTATAATTCAACCGGTTATCCTCAAGGACTACCGAACACGCCCGTAGACTAATCCTATACCTAGGATCAATTTATTATTCAATTTATCTTGGGTATCCCTTAAGGCCTACCCCTAGTATAACTTAAAGTTCATACTTTCCTACCTTAAAGCATCTCTTAAGACTACTTAAGGCATACCACTTCACAATCCAACTTTAGGATCAATTTTAGCAAGATTTCACTTTAATGTCCAACTAGTATATCAATATTAATCCAATTAATTCCAACAAAACCAAGTTCTCTATTCATGGTCATTTATAAAATGCCCCACTGATTTCCATTGAAAATATCTCCATTATATCGATATACAAAATATCACTTTTAATCATTCATATATTCTTATATGAAGTAAAAAGTATATTTCAACATGCATCTCATAGTTAATTCCATTATCAAGTCAACATACTCATAACACATGATCATACACAATTTATTCCTAAATTTGTATATCATGCTCCATTCTTATGGACAATATTCTTCTCATTCATAGGCATTATTAATCATTATTAATCCATAAAAATACATTTAATTACCTTAGGTAATCTCATGAAATTAACTCACTAATTATAAGCAACATAGTCAACCATACTCACCTTATGAAGTGATGAAATAGTTGCCTTTGTTAAGCCCTTCGATTAATCCTCGTTCTAAACCGATAAGAAGGCAACACTGGACTGCCTGGACAAAAGCCGGGCGGCTTTCACCAAAGCTGGGCGGTGTTCGTCAGTTTGCAGTTTCGAGGAGCTCCTTTTAAGTGGCGGTTTCCGGCGATTTCGACTCCTATTGATCTGATTCACCAACTCTTCTAAGTTAAATACCACCACTTTATAACAATATTCTACACTTTTAAACGTGTAGAACTCATGGTTTAATCCACCCTATGATTTCTTAAATATCATATGAATAAAATACTAGTTAATGTATACTAGCTAAGTTCTTACTTCAAATCTTAGCCTTTTTGTGTTGGGTTTTCTTTCCTCTTGCTTCTTCCTACCCTGGACCTTGTGAGAGCTCTTCCTAGGGGGTGAGGTATCTACTCTCAATCAAAGACCAAGAATAGTACTAGGAGAGAACATGGGGTGTATGGGTTTGTCTCTACCCATCCCCTCATTCACTAGTTCACACACACCTCACCTTCCCTGTCCCCCTCCCTATTATTTGATGTTATTTGATGTGTAGGATACCCCAAGTGAGTGTAGGAAGTCCCTCCCAATTATTCCTGCTATTTCTGGTAGGTTGGGTCAAAATAGCAGTTGGTTGTCCAAATATTTTTTTCAACCTCGGTTGGCATTTTATTGGGCTTCTATAATTATTATGACGACCCAACTAAATATTTAGTAGCCTATTCTTAATATTATGGACTCAATAAATAATTTAATTAATCGCACATCAATTAAATAAATCATCCTGCGCACGATTTTTGTTCGCTAGGATATTTAAATACATGTTGATTTTTCAACTTCAAATTCAAATATATTCGGGTGTGGTGTCAGAGGTTAAGTAGGATGGACTGGTTGAATGAGATGGACTTACTGGCTGGGTGGGATTGGCGGAAGGTAGATGGTAAATTCCATTGTACAACCGGCTGTACGGTGAGCACCGTACAACCGGCCATTTTTGTAATTAAATCTGGATCGCTGCAACTCACCAACGAAGAACGACAGCCAAGTCCGTCGCTACATCCTCTCCCTTCCAGGTTCCGGCCAGCTAATATGCTTCCCGGTTGCTTACTGCTTCTACAATTTCACAAATCTTTATTCCCTGGGATTCTCGCTTCTTCTTCCCGTTCTTTCTAAGCCTCTCACGTAAAAAAAACTCAAACGATAAAAACACAATCATGAAGATCACCATCAAAATTTCCACTTCTATGAAATTATATCTCCAAATAATTGAATCTCGATCTAATTTATCTCCACTTCTATAAATTAGAAGCTCTACTCATTCAAGTTTGCATTTAATAATACTCAATAGAAGAAGTTTAATACTCAATTAAAATGTCTTCATAGTCAAATGAGTATAAAATCGAAAATGAATGAACATACACAAATGAGCTTTTGAATTATTTGATACTCATTTTGTAAGTTAGATATGCTCATTTGGAATTGCTTTATTCTCGTTTTAAAAGGTTGCACATTTCAAACATATCATACTACATTAAAAATGAGTTTTATGTTAAATTCAAATGAGTATAACGTCCAAAATGAATGAGCACACACAAATGCGTTTTTTATTTCTTTGATACTCATTTTGTAAGTTATGTGTGCTCATTTGGTACTGCGTAATGCTCATTTTAAAAGGTTACACATTTCAAACATATTATACTACATTAAATTCACATATTGAAATTGATTATATACATAACTTAAAACTTTCTAATAAACGAAAAAATAATAAACAGAAAGTGATATATAAGTTATGAAGCAGAGATCACCGATGCTCATCGTTAGGCTCATAATACTCAAAATAACACGCTTGATGCTCATCAAAATTGCATAAATGCTTATTTAAGAGAATCCACGATTTTCACAAAAATTACAAGTTTGACATCGGCTGTACAATTATCACTGTACAGCCGGCTGTACGGTATACAGATTTGAAGGTGGACTGCCAGGTGAGGAAAGGTCACAGCCAGGTGTAGAGGTTAGGGGAGAAACAGCTGGTGATAAAGGGGAATCAGGAGGGGAGATGATAGTTGGTGAGGTAAGTTGTGGGGAGATGGCATCAGCGGGGGAGGAAATTGGTGGGGAAGTGGGCGGCAGCGGTGGAGTAGGTATGGGAGAGATTAGACTCAAATGGTCTGGTGATGAGGTTTGTAGGCGACGGGTGGAGAAAAAGAGCCAGGGGGATGTTAAGTCGGGATTGGGGATAGGGGTGGTAGAGATTAAGGAGGAATATGGAAAAACATTTTCATGAAAAGTGACATCCCGACTAACATAAACACGATTAGTAGTGGGAGAAAAATAACGGTAGCCCTTGTAGCCTGGTGCATATCCAATGAAGACACAGTGAATGGAACGAGGTGATAGCTTATTATGAGAGGCAACAATAAAATTTGGAAAACAGGAGCAACCAAAAACATGCATAAAATTATAATCTGGAATTTTATTAAACATTTTTTCATATGGTGTAAGTCCATCCAAAATAGGCGTGGGAAGACGATTAATAATAAAAGTAGCAGTATAAAATGCATCAACCCAGAATTGACTAGGAACAGAAGAATCAATTAGCATAGTCTTAGTTAATTCTAGAAGATGTTTATGTTTCCGCTCCGCAACACCATTTTGAGCTGGAGTGTCAGGACACGATTTTCTAAACAAAATTCCGGATTTTAAAAAATACTCGCGAAAAATATTGTTGTCAATTTCACCACCACCATCACTCTGAAAATCCTTGATTTTCAGGTTCAACAAATTTTCAACTAACCTTTGAAAATGGCATAAATGACTAAAAACTTCAGAGTTTCTACGCATGGGATAAATCCAGGTATATCGAGAAAAATCATCAATAAAGGAGACATAATATTTAAAACCAAGGTTTGATAAACAGGAGATTGCCAAACATCAGAGTGAATGAGTTGTTAAGGAGCAGTAGTTACACGAGTAACATCACTAAAAGGAAGTCTGTGGGACTTGCCCAACTTACAAGAAACATAATCATGACCAAATGCAGAAGAACTAGAAATTAATTTATGCTGCCTAAGTCTAGTAAGAACTCTATCACCACAATGCCCCAACCGCTTGTGCCAGATCAGAGCAGGAACCACACGGGCTTGAAGGGCGTGAAAAGGATAAACATGGTCTGTATTACGTGCTTGAAGTAGAAGCTCCCCCGTTTGTTTGTCATTAACAAAAAAAGATTTTTTATCAAAAATCACTTGATAGACATTGTCCGCACACAATTTTTGAATTGACTATAAATTATATTTAATATGTGGGACATGATACACAAAGTTTAGATTTAGCGGGCGACCATGGGTGAGGAGCTTTAAGTGACCAACATGAGAAATAGGTAATTTAGTACCATTGGCAACACACACTTGATTGGGGCCAGTATAAGGAGTTTTATAAGAAAGAATACCTTCATGAGGAGTCATGTGAGCAGAAGCCCCCGACTCAGGATACCAGACTAAATCATTGGTTTCACCTGTAGGAAGAGCAGACAGAGCCGGGGTATGTGAAGATGTAAAAAGGGAGCATTGAAGCGCCGAGTGACCTGGAGAAAAACACAAATGACAAACAATTGGGGGAAGGAGACTGATATGACTGATCCACAGATGGAAAACCTGCATAAGTATTGTGAGTAGGAGTAGGAGAATAATAATCCGTATAATTACTACCAGAAATAATATTACACAACGCCGAACCTGGTACCCCAGGAAATGCGGGTGCTCTCAGCTGCGGAGGAGCAGACTGTCACTGGTAAGTACCATGCAGCCGTGGTGCGGCTCCATATTGACCATAAGGCTGCTGGTAGTAACCCCCTCGGCCTCCTCGGCCTCTACCCCCTCGACAACAGCCCCCTCTCTGTCCTCGGCCTCGAACAGGACCCTGCGGAGCACCCCCTCCACGTGGAGCACCCCCTCGGACTGCATGAGGTGCAGCAAACGCCTGAGGAGCTGGGACTGATTCTTGAGCTAGGAGGAATAAATTGCGCTGCTCATGGGCTTGCAAAATGGGTCGTATGTCTTCAAGTGTAAGAATCCCCGACATGTAGTCGATGGTGGTAATGAGTGACTCATATCCACGGCCCAATCCAATAATAGCATATTCAATCAAATCACGTGCACTTACAGGAGAATTAATGGCCGCCAGAGAGTCAGCTAAAATTTTAATTTCTAAAAAATATTGATCCATAGTCTGAGAGTCCTTCTTTTTCACATGAGATAATAAACGCTTTAGCTCAATAGAACGAGAAATACAAACAGACATGAATCGTTTCTGGAGTCTATCCCATATCAGATAAGAAAATTTTAAACCATAGACTTCCATTAACACATCTCTAGGTAGCGTAGCAAAAAGCCAAGAGCGGACAGTTTCATCAATTTTTAGCCAGTGGTGGTGATGGAGTACATGGCCCAGGAACCCCCGGTCCATAGACTCCCACTACTGTAGCAGAGGCCCAATAGGCCCAGGAAGCGCAGCAGGCCCAAATCACAGCGCCCCAAGTACCAAACAGCCCACGACGAACACTGGTGTGCCTTCGCCCCCTAGCCGAAGGCTAATAAACTCACAATACGGCTTCTTTTAAGCACTCAAAGTGTCTGGGAGAAAGCGGAAAAAATAGTAGCCCTCGGCACCTAGAGGCCCCCGGTATGAAGAGCCTTCAGCCAATCATCTACGGCCGAAGGCATCTCCTCGACAGAATCTCCCACCCACATGCGCTGGATCAACGTACCGAGTACAAACGTCACATCCAACCACCGCATTTAATGCGGCCACATGCGAGTGCCAGTGCCACCCCATTGAGGTGACCCCTCGACCACCAGAATGATGACACGTGTCCCTATCTGGCATTTATTACTACTATAAATAGCACCCCTTTCCCCATTTGTAATCCATGCTCAATACGCTCAACACATTCTCAGCAATATATATTCTCTCCCTTACTTTTGCTCTGACTTCTCTCTAGATACTCCCTGCAGTAACCCCTCAGATAGATACCCCCAGGTACACTTATCCATCATTTGGTGCTCTCATTGAGAGGTCGAACAATCAAGTAAGAAACTCTCCCCTTCAGCTAAAAACACCTACTAAAATGGGAAGAACCACCCATGCTCAGTCCAAGAACCTTGAGGATAACAACCTGGCCCTCGGTGAAGTCAACGCCCCCAGAGCCTCTAACAAGGCTCCCGAGGGCGGGGTCATCACTGAGTTGGAACAGGCTGTTGTTGACCTAAGCCTTCAACTCCAGCAATACGCTCCCGATGCCCGCCTCGGCATCGAGGCCCGAAGGAGGGACCGGAGCGAAAATCAAGTGAGCCCTCCGGTTCTCACTATCGACGTACAATCGGCATTCTCTGCCTTCATCTAGACACTCACTCAAAGACCAGGTGCCTTCGGCACTCTGGTACCCCTTCAACCACAAGTCAGGGAGAACGCTGTTCTTCTCCTTCGACCGCCGCCCTTCGTGAACCCTACCCCTCGGGTGGGGAACGACGAAGGGGTCGTGGCTCAAGACACTGCTTCCCAGGAGGTCCAATCCCGGGACCAACGCGGTGCGAACAAAGAAAGGCTTCGGACCTCAGCCCTCGAGAGGCTCGGAGGAGCGCAAGACCGCTGAGGGGTCCAAGACCGCCTCGGTGGAAAGGCGTCCCAAAGACCCCAAGAGAGCGGGGGATCTGTCTCAAGGGCAGACGAGAGGCGTCCCCGTCAGGACAAAGGCAAGGCACCACTTCATGCCGATGACGCAAGGCACCAAATAAATCAGGCCCACTCGGCCTGTGTTCGTTCACAGGGGGCGTAGGCCCTCCCGAAGGATCCCAGGGACGAAGTCATTGCGGACCTCCAACGCCAACTTGATGAGATGGAGGCCCATCGGGCACATACCACCGTCACCACCCCCCATGTGGATCCCAAATATGAGGCCATGTTGGCCAAAATGGAGGAAATGCAAAAGAAAATAGCCGAAGGCTCCGGGGAACCCGTCATCCAACTCCGGAATAGGACGCCATTTACCCCAAGGGTATTGGCGGCCTGAATCTCGGAAAAATACCGGGGGCAGCCAATCAGGCCCTATGAAGGAAAGACGGACCCTCAGGAACATTATAGCCGCTACCAAAACAACATGATGATGGTTGGCGGCATCAAACGATATTTTTGTCGTTGGTTCCTTTCCACCTTAGAGGGACCATCGTACGAATGGTTCAACCGATTGCCCGAAGGCTGCATTGATTTATGGCAAGAACTCGCCCAACGCTTCCTGACGCAGTTTGCAGGGAGGCGCTGGTCAAGGAAACACTTCTCCCACTTACTAACAGTAAGACAAAGGAAGGAGGAGACCCTTCGGAACTTCTTGGAGCGCTAGAGGACGGAGGCAGACAAAGTTGATGGCGCTGACGATGGGACCCTCCTGGCCCTCCTTCAGACAGTCCTTCGCCCCCGGGAACTTTTCACGGAGCCTCATCATCGAACCTCCCCACGATTACATAAGGGCCCTAGAGCAGAGGGACCGGTACCCCGAGGCCGAGGAGGTGGAAAAGTGCCATCACAACCCCGATCAGCAACACCCTCGGCCAGATGACAAGGGTAACCAGGGGCCGGGGGCTACCCATAATCAATCCAAGGTTACGGCACCCCCTAGTGATCGCCCCCGGCATGGCCAAGCCAAGCCCGGGGAGGTTACAAGGGAAACCTGAAGGCTTGGGCCCGACCCATTCTTTGGAGCGCCCTCGGACTCCCTTGACGCACCCCGTCAGTGTCATCCTAGACTTCGCCGAGGAGAGGGGCCTTGTGGAGCGCGACTCTCGCGCACCCCTGGAGGTATACGCCATCAACCCCAATTATCCTTATTGTCAGTTCCACTGCAACCAAGAGCACAACACCGACGACTGCCATCAGCTGAAGACGGCCATTAAAAGATTAATACAGGCAGGCCATCTATCCCAATTCATCAGGGGCCCTCCGCCTCAGGGGACCCCTCATTACCAGCCCCCCCTAAGAAAGCAAACGCTTGGGTCAACCCAAACACCATCCCCCTCGGCGACCCGAAGGGTAAGAAAAGCGAGATTGGAAATCTCGATGAGGAGGAGTACAACCAGTACCAGGAGAAAAAGCGCCACATCCATATGATCACTGGAGGCAACACAGGAGGGGACTCCACCAGCCAGCGGAAGAAGTGGGCTCAATCGCTATACGTGGGGGAAGTCACTCATATGCCCCCGGTAAAGTGGCTGAGGGAGGAACCCATCACCTTCACCAACGCCGATCTCCCCCCGGCTTTCTCTCCGCACAGGGATGTCGTCGTCATCCGTACGGAGATCAATGTCACCATCATCCGCCGAACTTACATTGACACGGGCAGCTCCGTCAATTTAATGTACCTCAACACATTCAGAGAGCTGCATCTGGAGAGGGGTTCCCTTCGGCCCATCAAGACCCCTCTCGCCGGCTTCACCGGAGACACCATTGATTTCGAGGGGGTCATCGCCCTCTCGGTACTATTCGGAGATGGGCCCCATAGAGCCAAGCTCGAAGTGGAGTTCGTCGTCGTCAACATCGACTGCGCACACAACATCATCCTCGGCAGACCAGCCCTCGAGGACCTCGAAGTCATCATCTCCATGAGGCATTTGTGCCTCAAGTTCCCCGCCGAAGGAGGCATCGGGTACTCAAGGGGGGATAAAAAACTTGCCCGCGCTTGCTACCTTCAAGTGACAAAGAAGGTTAGTAAGACTGAGTTCTGTGTTGACACCATCACCGAAACCATGGAGGAAGAAGAGAAAAGGCCGAGAGCTGAGCCCACCGAGAAAGTAGAAGACTTTGCATGGGGGCCAGAGGAGATGCCCGGAATCAGCCGAAGAGTCATCACCCACCGCCTCTCGGTGGACTCTTCGGTCAAACCTATACAACTGCGAAGAAGACCCCTCTCGGCCGAGAGAAGGGATTTTGTGAAGAAGGAGGTCGCCATGCTCCTCTCCATCAAGCACATCAAGGAGGTAAAATACCCCTCATGGCTGGCTAACGTAGTCCTCGCACAAAAGCCGCCCACCTTCCGCATGTGCGTGGACTACACTGATTTAAACAGGGCGTGCCCCATGGACCCATTCCCCTTGCCAAATATCGATCAACTGGTGTATGAGACCGCATGGTGCGAGATCATGTCCTTCCTCGATGCCTTCCGAGGGTATCACCAAATTTTCATGCACGAGGAAGACGCCGAAAAAACAGCCTTCATGACTCCCGAGGGCATATACTAGTACCTGGTGATGGTCTTCGGCCTAAAGAACTCAGGCGCCACTTACACCTAGATGGTGGCCAGAGTCTTTCAGGCCATCCTAGGGCGCACCATGGAGGCCTATGTTGATGACATGATTGTCAAAAGCAAACGGTCATCAGACCATGCTGACGACCTCCGGAAGATCTTCGCCATCATGCAAAAGTTCAACCTTCGGCTAAACCCGAAGAAATGCACCTTCGGCGTATAAGGAGGCAAATTCTTAGGCTACATGGTGAGCCGAAGGGGTATCGAGGCCAACCTCGAGAAAATCTAGGCCATCATCGACATGGAGCCCCCACGCAACGTGAAGGAGGTCCAACGGTTGATGGGCCGCCTCGCAGCCCTCAACCGCTTCCTATCCAAATCGGCGGAAAAGTCTTTACCCTTCTTCCAGATCATGAGAAAGACCGCCGGCTTCCAATGGACTTCAGAATGCCAGGAGGCCTTCGACGAACTAAAACAGTATTTATCTTCACCCCCTGTGCTCTCCAAACCCAAGGTAGGGGAAACTCTATACCTTTACCTTGGCGTCAGCCCGGCTGCCATCAGCTCAGTGTTCATCCGGGAGAAAGATGGCGTCCAACATGCCATCTTCTATGTTAGCAAGACCCTTAGGGAAGCGGAACTCCGGTATTCCCCTGTGGAAAAAACGGTGCTAGCTATTGTTTGGACTGTGAAGAAGCTTGGCCACTACTTTCAGGCCCATCCGGTCCAGGTCCTCACTCACCAACCCATCGGCGCCTTGATGAGGAGTCCCACCAGCTCCTCCCGAATGGTAAAATGGGCTATCTTCCTCAGCCAATACAACATCGACATCCGTCCGAGGCCTGCCATAAAGGGCCAAGCCCTCGGCACCTTCGGACGAGAGGTGGACCCTTTATACCGATGGCTCCTCAGCCACCAAAGCATGCAAAGGAGGAGTAGTTCTCATTACTCCCGAAGGCTTCCGGGCCTACTATGCCATCCGCTTCTCCTTCAAAGTCTCCCACAACGAAGCAAATTACAAGGCCCTCCTCTGTGGCCTTTGGCTGGCAGCAAAGATGAAGGCCAGAATGATCCACGTTAAGTGCGACTCCAAGCTTGTCGTGGGCCAAATCTCCGGGGAGTATGAGGCAAAGGAAGGGAGGATGAAACAATACAAGGAGGCGGCCAAAGAATTGCTCAAGGTATTTGAGGCACACTCTCTCACCCAAATACCGAGGGCTCAAAATTCTGAGGCTGATATTTTATCAAAACTCTCGGATGAATCTCCCGAGCACCTCTCCAAAATTGCAAGGATAGAAGAGCTCAGCCTCTCTAGCATACATGCAAGCCCCGTCATGAACGTACAACAAAGGCAAGAGGATTGGATCTCAGACATCATCACCTTCATCACCACAGGGCAGCTGCCTGATGATGAAGCCCGCGCCAAGCTGACAAAGCTGAGGGCTCCAAGCTACACCCTCGAAGATGGAAGGCTCTACAAGCGGTCTTACAATGGTACGTTGCTCCGGTGCCTTCATCAAGATAAAGCCGAAGTTGCAATGGAGGAAGTGCACAGTGGCACTTGTTCAGCTCATCAGAGACCCTTCTCCATGTCCCGAAGGCTCATAATCCAGGGCTATTTCTGGCCTACGATGGCCCGAGATTGTGCGGATCTCGCCCGAAGGTGTACCGCATGTCACCACTTCCAGAAAGCCCCCGACAGGCCAGCCGTCAACTATGCCCCCATCAGCACATTTATACCCTTCGCTAGATGGGGCATAGACCTTGTGGGTCCTGTGCCGAGGGGTACCTCCAACAACAGGTACATCATCGTTGCCATTGACTACTTCACCAAGTGGGTGGAGGCTGAGCCCCTCGCCAGCATTACTGAGGCCAGGTGCCGCCACTTTGTCCTAAAGAACATTCTCACAAGGTTCGGTGTCCCCCAACAAATCATCTCCGACAATGGGACCCAATTTGAGGCAGCCCCCTTCTGTGCCCTCCTAAAGGCATGGGGCATCAAGCACACCTTCTCATCCGTTGCTTACCCCCAAGGCAACGGTCAAGTGGAGAATGCCAACCAGACATTACTCGAGGGCCTCAAAAAGAAGCTGGAGGCCGAAGGGGGAGGCTGGGTAGAGGAACTCCACAATATCCTATGGGCTTACCGCACCACCCCTCGGCGGGCAACAGGTGAAACACCCTTCTCCGTGTGCTATGGATTTGAAGTCAAAGATCCTACTGAAGTGACCATTCCTACCCGAAGGGTAGCCCAGTATGATCCCAAAGTCAACGACGCCAACATGACCCTTGACCTTCACCTCATCTCAGAACGCCGAGAGCAAGCCTTCATACGAGCGGAAAACTACCGAAGGCAAATCAAAAGCTACATCGACACCAAAGTCCGCTCTCGAGAATTCCAAGTGGGGGACTATGTCCTCCGACGGAGGGAGGCTAGCCAACCAACCGAGGGCGGCAAAATGGCTCCTAAGTTTGAAGGCCCTTACATTGTGGCAGCTATCATCAAGCCTGGGATTTACAAACTCAAACGCCCCAATGGGACGGAGGTCCCTAGGCATTGGAATGTACATCACCTAGTTAAATTTTATCAGTAATGTTAGAGCAACCAAGCCCTCATAACTAATGAATGTATTATTTTACGGCCCAAGGCCTTCAAATTTGAAGACATATTAAAGACACCAAGAACAAGAAACAACACACATATGAGCGGCCAAGCCCTCATGCAGACTCCTGGCCCAAGGCCTTATTGCAAGACCCCTCGGCACCAAGTGCCGAGGGTTGAAACTCGAATCACCTACGACAAATGAAAGAAACACCAAATGTTTTTGAGAAGACCCCTCGGTACCAAGTGCCGAGGGTATATACTCCTATCAACTCCAGACAACGGAAAACACCAAGTGTTTACTTTTGAAGACCCCTCGGTACCAAGTAAACGGGGACTGAAACAAACACCAACTATTGTTTCTGAAGTCGTACCCCTCGAGGACGCATTTATACCGAAGGTGCCACCTATCGGTGCCGGCAGCACGTAGTGCCCCCGGCCATTTGCAACCAGTGTGTAAATGAAAACCCTTCCTTGAAATGCTTTCCGAGTCATTACCCCAAGGGAATGACAGGCAACAAAAATGCCCAAGATTCGACTTTCAAAAATGAAACGCTTTCTACGCCATTACCCCAAGGGTATGGAAGGCAACTAATATGCTCAGGATTCGACTTTCAAAAACGAAACACTTCCCGCGCCATTACCCCAAGGGTATGGCAGGCCACATACTATGTCTCGTGCCCAGGGAACGACTTTCAAAACTGAGGCGCTTTCCGTGCCATCCCCCAAGGGGAGGCAGGCAACAGACTACGTCTCGTGCCCAGGAAACGACCCTCGATCCCCTCAGAACTCGTAAGGTTAACCCGAGGGGGGAGCTAATGGTGTATGTTGTTGCCTCCCGATAGGCCAAGCCTTACCAAGAAACCAAGTTTCTTGAAGCCTTCCCTTCACTACCAAAAAAAATGGGGTGAAGGGGAGTAGACTCAGCGAGAAATCAATGAGTACACAACTTCAACAAATCACAACAGGAAGCCCTTCGGCATCACAAGACAATACAGATCATACCGAGGGCTCCCCATGGGAACACCCCCGGTACCTGTAAACTACTAATCCCCGAAGGCTACTATTAGACGAATACCATCAAGGAATGGCTAAGCCCACTTTCTGGCTGCCTCCGGCATCACCAACACTGAAGGCTCACATCACCGAAGCAAAGGCATCTACTACACATTACTGGAGGCCAGTCTTACAAGCCAAGGGAAATTATTCTAAATCTACAAAGTTGGGTTCCTCCGAGACCACCATCCTTCACCAAGGGGCAAATCATGAATTATGGCAAAAATTCTAAGTCCTAAATGGTTGGCCCTCAGCCAACCCATCATGCTACGGATGCCATGCCGTTCAATGCAACTAAGGGAAGGTGTAGACCGAAGGCCAAGTGACAAGCAACACTCAGGAAAAATTTTCCAAGTCCTAAAATGCTTGGTCCTCGGTCAAATTATCATTCATCGGAGGGCAGTACACGAAGGCTGGCACATATAATTTGAGCCCCCTATCCCATCCAGCCTGAGGGGCCTACTAGCCGAGGGCTCAGGGGCTAAACCACACTTACAAAATTTCTAAATCCGAACCGATTGGCCCTCGGTCAACTATCAGTGCAACCGAAGGCTTGGTGGAAGAACTACACTTAGAAAGATTTTCTAGGTCCTAAATATTTGGCCCTCGGTCAAATATCCATGCAGCCAGAAAGGGCCACACAACCGAAGGCTTAGTGGAAGAACTACACTTAGAAAATTTTTCTAAGTCCTAAATATTTGACCCTCGGTCAAATCTCCATGCAACCAGAGGGTCACATAAACCGAAGGCTCAGTAGTGAGACTGCTCTTGGAGAAATTTTCTAAGTCCTAAATATTTGACCCTCGGTCAAATATCCATGCAGCCAGAGGGGCCACACAACCGAAGGTTCAGTGGCGAAACAACACTTAGAAAAATTTTCTAAGTCCTAAACGACTGACAACTCGAACATCAAAGTACGAGGGCATTCATTCACAAGGCAAATTCGAAGGCATTCATTTCACAAAGAAAAGACGAAGGCATACATTCAAACAGAAAAGCAAATTATATATAAAAGGCCCGAAGGCAGGCATTCATTCATCAGCAGTGAATAAAATTGTTTACAATCATGGCCGAAGCCGGAAGCATACGAATGTTTGTTACAAAAGTTTTCTAAGTACAAATCATGAGGTGGCGGCTTCATCAACGGCCCCTTCGGCAGGTTTGGAGGTGGCATCATCCCTGGCGGCCTCATCGTCATCTCCCCCATCATCATAGAGTCATCAATCACAAGCCTCTCTTCGCCCGGGGGGAGGGGGACTCTCACATCAGGCTGCAACGGGGGAAGGCCGTACACTGCCGAGTCGAACTGATCGAGGGAGACGTTGAAGTGACGAGCAAGCCTCTGGTATATCAGGTGCTGGGTGAAGAACTCACCCCCTTGGTAGTAGCAGTCGCCTCTCTCGGCCAACCACTCCTTACCGGGGCCTTCAACCCAGGCGTCGATCTTCTTCCGCACCACAGAGGAGACACATTCTTCCCTATCAGCGGCCTCCCAGCCTTCGGCAGTAAACGCTTCAACCGCGGCCTTCCCAGCTTTCACTACCGCCTCGTTCTTGGCCCTCTCGGCCTCGTCGGTGGCTCTCTTGGCGGCCTCGGTAGCAGCACTCTCGGCCTCAGCCTTCCCCTCGGCCCTGACCTCTGCCCTGGCGGCCTCCATCTTCAGCTCCATCTCTTGAAGGGCCACCTCCAGCTTGCACATTTCCCTAAGGGAAGCATCTTTTTCAAGGATAAGCTTCTTTAAGGAATCCTCCTGCTGGGCTTTCTGGAGGTGCCATTCTTCCAGCCGCCGGGCTTGCTCGCTGAGGGCTATGCAGGCCTGTAAGCAATGAAAAAAGGTGTCGAGCTATCATCCGAGATGTACTAAATGAATGAAAAATAAAAATGAGGAACAGAGACTTACGATGAGGGAAGACTGGAGGATCTTGTTCTCGAGGGCCTCGTCATCATAGGTCCCGAGGGCCTTCCTATCCAGGTCTGAGGTGATGCTCCCTAGAAAAGCCTTCGGCTCTATTGTGCCATGCATCACTGCAGTCCCCTTGACGAGGGGAACCTACAAGGTCTCTCGAGGGAATTCCCCCGAAGGGTCGCTGGAAGGGGCCGTCAGTGCGGTCGCAGCTGGGGGCTCAGCAGAGGACCGATCCTCTATAATCACCACGGGGGCCGCCTTCTCAGCAACATCCCCAGCAACTTTCTGCTTCTTGGCAGGGGGCTCAACCCCCTTGCTACCCTTCTTCTTCGTCCCCCCCCCTCCCCGGCCACATAAGCGGCGGCAGCCACAGCAGAGGGCTCCAACATCTGCTTCTGGAAGAAGGCCTCAACAGGCTGCTGGTCCGAAGGGTCCTTCTTAGCTTGGGCCTTGCCCATCTTCTTCTTCAGAGCGAAGAGGGCGTTTGCATCCATACCAACACATGCAAAGCAACAATAAAGAATTAGCCCGGAGGGTAGAAAGCATGGGAAAATATCAAAAGTACTAAAAATTTCCTAAGTACGAAACTCAAGGCCCTCGATAATCACCTCCGGCGCTCTCGAAGGCTCGATAAAGGAGGGGGAACTTTTCATCTATCTCCCCCAAGTAGCGATACCGCCAGAAGCCGAGGGCATACAGATCCTCCTCGAGGGTGCACTCCTTGATCGTCATGTTCTTGTTGTGCCCCTCCGGGATCTTGGCAAGCTTAAGGCCATCTTTCTCGAGGGCGGCACTTCTAATCTTCTCATGCCGCCTAAAACGGTCCCGCAACTCCCTCGGGAAGGGACTCTCATCTAGCCTGACATAGCACCATCGCTCTTTCCAGCCTTTATTTGAGGAGGGCGCCTCGGTGAAAAACTTGAACTGGGCTATGTGCTGCAGATTTGCAAACCCCTCCGCGTTTGCATGCCCCCCTCGGCAGAGATTGAAGCTTTGGAAGAATAGGTCCAAGCTGGGGGCCACCCCCGGGTTCGGCAGAGGTGAAGGAAACCAGATGTAAGGAATAATTGTATTTAGATTTTGATGATGCTAGATTAATTAGCACTTTAGAGTACCCCTTTAGAAATTATGTATTAGAATTTTTCCTTTGTAAAGTTCTTAGAGTAATCGACTTGACAGAATGCCTTCAGAGCAGAAGACCTTCTGAGCAGAAGGGCTCCAAGAGAAGAAGAGCCTCGTAAGGCATTATTGAACCAGAGGACCTTTGGTTCTCTGCTTCAGAATAGAAGACCTCAGGGTCTCTGTTAGTCCTCACTCTGACAGAAACCCTTCTGGGTCTCTGTTGGATACTCTCCCAACAGAAGTGCTCCAGACCTCCTCTGTTCTACTCTCAGATAAAGACACCAGAAGGTCTGACACTTAGAAGAATTTCACTGAACCGGGAAGTCAACTAAAAGATTCCTTCAACGGCTAGGAGTATGAAATGGAAAAGCTACAGTGCACGCATTAAATGCTCATTTAATGCACCCCATGCTACGTAGAGTAATTGCAGATGATTGGCCGCAATGTCAGGAATACTTTATCCCAAATAGTAACCCGCCAACTTTACCGGGCTCTACTAGTCAAGTCAACTGATCGCTCATTTAATGCAGTTGTCCTCCTACTCCTCCAATGGGAAGACAACCTCAGTATAAAAGATACACTACGAAGAACAACCAGATAACTGTTGCAACTTTTGCTAACCATTGCTACAAACAAGATATTCAAACTCTGGAAAAGCAAAAAGCCTCCTTGACATTCAAACTCATTATCTTCTACAAGAGAAGGCAGAAGTTGAAAAAATACTCTTTCCAACTCAAGCAAAGTTCCAAGTGTTCTTCAACTCTTCAAGCTCATCACATACAAATCTTTTGTAACGAAGCTAGTTGGAGGAACCCCAGTTTCAACAGAAACTCTTCTTGCTACAAGAATGACGTCCAAGTAACTGGAGTAGTGAAGTGGTGATACTTCAAAGAAACTCAGTAAAAGGACCAGTCTTAAAGGAAGCCAGGCAGTGCATCCCAGGAGACATCTAGACTTGAAGAAGACGTGGAGTGCTTCTTAAGTGCTAGGACTAAGGCTTTGTAAACGGAAGTTTTTACAGCTTAGTGGAACAGTGGACTAGAGGAACAAGTTGTTCCTTGAACCACTATAAAAATCCCTGGTGTCGTTTACTTACTGCTTTAATATTTGCACCTAGATAGAACTGCTTAACTCCTCAGACTTGGTATCTGTGTTCAGCAGAACTTGTCCTACGAGTTAAGAGAAGGCCTACTGCCTTTGCTTCTCTGAGGCTAAATCAACATAACTCCCTACCAGAACTCCATCCGCTGCCAGTCTGCTCTGTCAACAGAACAGGCTATTCTGTAAAATCTGGTACTTAGTTTAAAAAGCTAAAAACCAATACAGTCTATTCACCCCCCCCTCTAGACTGTATCCAGTACAACCGGGACCAACAAGTGGTATCAGAGCCCCCTTGTTCTAATAATCTCTCAGGTTATTTGCTGAACAAAGATCCACTTGTTTTTCTGTTTTACCTCATTTCTATCTGATATAATGGATCACTCCTTGTCCAAGAACCTTATGTTTTCAGATCTTAAGTTTGATGACTGGAGGATCCGGATGAAAGCACATCTTTGTGCCCTGCATGATGAGATGTGGGAAGTTCTAGACATTGGCCCTTTCACAAGCTTCCAGAAGGTCAATCCTGAGCATGCTATAGACAACACCAGACCCAAGATGATCAGTAAAGCCAAGTCAGAATGGACCACTGAAGAGAGGAGAAAGTACAACCTAGACAACATTGCTAAGGACATCCTCTACAAGTCCATTGATGATAGGTACTTCAACAGAATCAAGAAATGCAAGACTGCTAAGGAAATCTGGGATACTCTTGAGCTCATTGGAGCTGGTGATGAGCAAGAGAAGGACAACAAACTAACCATAGCCAACAAGAAGTTTGATGACTTCAAACTTCTCCCTGGTGAAAGCATCTCCAAGATGTATGACAGGCTCCTCACTCTCACTGGAGAGATCTCTGAGCTTGGTAAGGAACTCACCACCAAGGAGATCAACCTGAAGGTGTTGAGGGGACTGCCCTCAGCATGGAAAATGAAGGTAGTTGTTGTCCAAGCCAGCAAGGATGTAAAGACTTATCCCACTGAAAAGCTCATTTCAGATCTCAAAGCTCATGAGTTTGAAATGATTGAAGAGAAGGAAGATGTACCAGAAGAGAGGACCACTACAGCCCTCACTGCCAGCACATCTAAGGTAAATGATTTTGACCCTTCAGTACTTTTATCTGATGAATATATGGCTGCCTTTGCCAGGAGATTCAAAAAGTTTATGAAGAATCCCAAAGATGGAAGGAGTCCATCTTTCAACAGAAAGCCATACCAGAAGGTCAAATCAACAGAAAGCAGTGGAGAGCTTCTCTGTTACAACTGCAGACAACCAGGTCACTTCAAGGCTGATTGTCCCCATCTTAGAGTGTCCAAGAAGCAAGGACAGGATGGAGAAAAGAAGAAGTACGAGGACAACTCCAGAAGGAGAAAGGCACTTGTGACAGAACAGCTGGAGAAAGACCCTCTGTCAGAAATAGAATCCAGTTCTGACTCATCTGATGAGGCCTTCTGTTGCCTGGATACTGAGACAGAAGACCTTTGCCTGATGGCTCATTCTGATGATGAGGTAACCTCTACTTCTGAATCTAGTTTTTCTTCGGTAGGCTTAGCTTTTGATTCTGATTCAATGTCAGAATTTTGGGAAGATTTTAAGGCCATACAAGCCACTTATTCTTCTGTAACAGAAGAAAACATTAAGTTAAAAGCTGAAATTATTGACTTAAAGAAGGAGGTTGAGATCAAAATCAATCTTCTAATTGAGGAAAGAGATCATCTGGAGACTGAAAATGTTTCTCTTCTCAAGAGAATAAGAGAAATAGAGCCTCTCGAGATTAAGTACAAAGCTTACCAGAAGGCCCAGTCTTCCATGGAAAAGATTGTGCTTGATCAACATATTGGCACTGGTTTTGGTCTTGGTTATGGCTCAACAGAATCAGGTGAGCCTTCTGTAATGCCTAGCACCAGAGTTGCTAAGGCAGATAAGGTCATAGAGCCATTGATTTCTAGCCCCATCTGTCAAGCTGGTGTATCTGGCACCAAGGTTGTTCATGAGGAAGTCAGACCAGAAAAGGGTAAGATAAAGGTTCAACAGAAACCCTTTTTGAAAAATAGAAGAGAAGCAATGCTTGCCTGCTATATATCTCAGATGGAACCTATGACAGTTGAAGAAGCTCTTGCAGACTCAGATTGGATCAATGCTATGCAAGAAGAGCTTACTCAGTTTGAAAGGAACAAAGTATGGGAACTTGTTCCTAGGCCAAAGCACCAGAATGTCATTGGAACCAAATGGGTATTCAAGAACAAAGCTGATGAAGATGGCAACATTGTAAGGAATAAAGCAAGGCTGGTAGCTAAAGGATATTGTCAAGAAGAAGGAATAGATTTTGATGAGACCTTTGCACCAGTTGCCATACTTGAAGCCATCAGAATCTTTCTAGCCTATGCTGCCTACAACAACATCAAGGTCTACCAGATGGATGTCAAGAGTGCATTTCTAAATGGAGATCTTGAAGAGGAAGTTTATGTGGAACAACCACCAGGTTTTGTCATTCCTACTCAATCTTCTTGTGTCTACAAGCTTAAAAAGGCCCTCTATGGTCTTAAGCAAGCTCCTAGAGCCTGGTATGACACATTGTCCCTTTTCCTGGTGAACCATGGGTTTACTAAAGGAAAGGTTGACAAAACTCTATTTCAAATCTCTGTTGCTAATCATATTCTGTTAGTACAAATATATGTTGATGACATTATATTTGGTAGTACTAATCCAGAACTGTGCAAGAAATTTTCTCAAGTGATGCAGAGTCAATTTGAAATGAGTATGATGGGAGAACTCAGTTACTTCCTAGGACTTCAAGTCAAACAAGTTCCAGAAGGGATCTTTATCAATCAAGGGAAGTACACCAGAGATCTAATCAAGAAGTTTGGAGTGGAAGGCAAATCATCAGTAAAGATTCCCATGAACACTTCACAAGGAATTGGTCCAGATGATGAAGGAAAGGATGTAGATGCAACAACATATAGAGGAATCATAGGATCTCTGTTGTATCTAACTGCAAGCAGACCAGACATCTCATTCTCTGTTGGAATCTGTGCCAGATACCAATCAAAGCCCAAGGAAAGCCATCTAAGTGCAGCAAAGAGAATCATCAGATACATCAAAGGAAATCCAAATGCAGGCCTATGGTATCCAAAGGGAGGTAACTTTGAACTAATTGGTTATTCTGACTCAGATTTTGCAGGTTGCAGACTAGACAGAAAGAGCACTTCTGGTCACTGCCAATTGCTAGGAGGAAGGCTTGTTTCCTGGTTTAGCAAGAAGCAGAACTCCATCTCAACAAGTACAGCTGAGGCTGAGTACATTGCAGCTGGGAGTTGCTGTGCTCAGCTACTCTGGATGAAGCAACAACTGAAGGACTATGGAATTCAAGCAAAGGAGATCAAGCTGTTGTGTGACAACATCAGTGCCATTGCTATCACTCAGAACCCAGTTCTTCATTCCAGGACAAAGCACATTGAGATCAGACATCACTTCATCAGAGATCATGTTGAAAAGAAGCACATCTGCATGGAACATGTGCCAACAGAAGACCAGCTTGCAGATATCCTGACAAAGCCTCTTCCTGAGGCTAGGTTCAACAAACTGAGAGAGGAATTGGGAATGATGGATGAGATTCCAAGGGAAAGATGAAAAGGAAGGCCCTCTGTTGCTCATTTGCTGTTGACAGAATACCTGTAGCAGAACCTCTTCTGTTAACCCCTTCTGTCAACCTCTTCTGATCCCTACCCTGGCAGAACACCTCAGCAACAGAAAACCCTCCTTCTACACAAAAGCCCTCTCTTGTTTAACAGGAGGTGGTGGACTTAGAAAATTCCGTAAACCGGGTGACCTAGTAAATTATTAAAGGTCTTTTACCCTTTTACCCTCAAAACGGTATCAAGCCGTATAATATTTACTGCGCCCCCGTTTATTTACTGCGCCCCTTTTTACATATATTGGTACCTTGGAACCGTAAATTATCTCAAACGTCCACTAACCCATATCCATAAAACCCCCTTTCGCAAACCTAAACCGTTACTGCTCTCATAACTCTCAAGCTTTTAAACTCTTATCTCTCCAAAAACTTTCTAACCGCAGTAAACTCCATGGCTTTCCTGAGCTTCTCCGCTCTCAAAGGAACAAAAGGCAACTCTACTGAAGAATGTACTGACAGGCATGAGATGCGAACTGGAAGTCCTACCCAGATTCGCAGAGAAAAAGGAGAGGATGACCTCCATTGTTGATGGATTGTCTCAATGTCAACTGAGCAAGGTCATCTCTCATGGTTATGAAGCCTACAACAACATTGACACCGTTGAGTTCTATCTCAACGCATCCTTCAAGGATGAAACAATCTCATCCGTCGTCCAAGGCGAAGAAGTTTTGATTGATGCTGACGTCATCAACAACATCTTCAACATTCAACAAGAGGAAGGAAGGGACTCTCTACTCGATTTGGAGGATACTGACATCCCTCTGCCAGAATTCAAGAAGAAGTTCTACAGAAAAGGGGAAGAAGTAGAGAAGGTCAACATCAAGAAGAACTTGCTCAAGAGGGAATTTGAGCTGCTCATAAACATTTTCCACAAATGTTTATGGTGCAAGTACACCTCCACAGATGATGTCACAACTGCCAATGCAAAGGCCCTTTATGCAGTGCATCATGGGGTGAACATCAATTGGGGACAAGTCATGGTGAAGTCCCTGATTGAAGTAATCAAGAAGAAGAACCCAAAAAACTAGCCTCTACTCTAGGAAGCTAGGACATGGACTACTGATTTCAGAAGTGCTCCTCAAACAAGGGGTACACTTGAGGAAGGCTTCAGCCTTGGATCACACCAAGGTAATCTTCTTGACTGCTTCTCCAAATAGGGAGAAAGCCATAAAGGCTGAAATGAAGAGACAGCTTCAACTTGAGGCTAAAAGACAACAGGGAGAGAAGGTACAGAAACCTCTCTCTGTAGCCCCTTCTGCTGAGAAGAAGAAGAAGAAGAAGACCGAAAAGGAAGCATTTGTTGCTCCTCCAAAGGCTGGACAGAAGAGGAAGAGGACCACAAAACCCAAGGAGAAGGTTACTAAACCTGTGGTTTCTGTGTCTGAGGGAGTGGCAGACACTCAGGGGGAACCAGAGATCCCCACCTCTGCTGCATCTCCTGAACAGAACAGGGTGTCTACTTCAACAGAACACCCCAGTCCTGTCAAAGATGGGTATCTGTCCTTGCTAGACAGACAGTTTACCCGTGTTCTTGAATGGAGAAGGTGGAGAATGGGACCCCTCTCCAAAATAATCCAGTATTTTGATCACTATGAGCCAGAAGAGGAAGCCATTCTGAACTGGGTTGGGACTGGTGATGTCTCAAAGTGCTTTGCCCTCAACTTTCTTCACTCTGTTCTTGAGAAGAAGAAGGCGAGCTACAAAGGGATGGCCATTCTCATCTCCTCACCCTCAGAAGAGGCGGTCAAACCTCTAGGAGAGGAAGAAATTGAAGCCTTTTAGGAATGGCTGTTCACAAAAATGGCTACAGACTCTGTACAGCCCAACTTCAACCCAGGAGAGTCCTCTGTACTCAAATCAGAAGGACAAGCAATGATGGAGCATATCAAGGAGTGGAGGACTTCCTTGCTCATGGAGAACATCATTGAGGTAAACTCTCCAACCCCTTCTGTTATTATCCCAACAGAACCCCTCATTCCCTCACCTCCTTCCAGCACCAGAACTCCTCCACCAGAACACCCTGAACCTATATCTCCTAAACAGAAAACCCCCACCCCTCCTCAATCACCCAAACAAAAAATTGCATCTCCCTGCAGAGCAATTGTTCCATTCAGAAACCGTTCACCTTCACCTCCACCATCCCCCCCTCAACAGAATGCCTCACCTGTTCAATCTTCACCCCAGCACCAGAACCCCTCACCCCAACAGATCTCCTCTTCATCCTTTGAATCTGATCATCAATACCCTCCTCCAGAATCACCTCCCCCACAACAACCTGCAGAGAACCTTAAACCTGTATGGTTTCTCAGAGACCCGGACCCTACAACTGTCTCTCCCATCTCTGCACCAAAAGGTTATTCTAGGGACTCTGTTGCCCCCAATCCTTCACTCCGAAAGAAAAAGAAGGTAGTTCGCAACAGAAAACCTATCTACTCTCCTTATGTAGTTTCCTCTGACATGGATGGATTCATGATTAGCAAATCCTACAAGGCCACATCCAAGAGACAGAAGACCCCTCCTCTGACTCAACTGGAACATGAACAGCTTGTCCAATCTCTATCATCTGTCCAAGAACATCATCCTTTGCCTAAGGGAAGAGGTCTAGAGATGCCTCAAGCTGATGGACAACAGAACAACATTCCCTTCAACAAATTTGTTGAATCTGCTGAAGAATTTGGAGGACAGATCCTCCAAGGCATGAACAAACTGATAGAGATCAATGACAAACACTATGGGCACCTTGCTCATGTGAATGACAATCTAAACTCAGGTATGCAGTTCATCTCTGATCGTTTTGAGAACCTCACTGGAACTCTCAACAACTTCATAGCCTCATCATCTGCCAGAACAGATGTCCTGACAGCAGAAGTGGTAGGCATCCACAACACTCTTTCTATCTTTCAACAGACTCTACTGAGTCAAGGACATGCCATTCACACTATCTCAGAGCATCTTGAAGCTCTGAAGGAATCTGATGCCAGGACAGAGAGGCACTTGACTTCTATTGAGGCAATGTGAAGAATTCATCAAGAACAGGCTCAAGCCCTCCTATCTACTGACAGAGACCGTTATCAGAAGATGGTGCTTCTTGAAGCCAATAACAAGGACATCTTCTCTGCCATACAGAAGCAGCAAGGTCTCATTGAAGGCCTTACCTCTGTCACCCAGACTCTACCAGAGGCCCTGGAGCAGATAGCCTCCACTCAGGCCTCAGAATTTCAGAAAATCAGCCTGATGATAGAAGACCTGAATGATGCCAAAAAGGGGGAAGAGGACCCTCAACAGACCAGGCCTAGGTCTCACAGAACTCCTACTGGGGCACCCTCCTCTGCTGAGCCTGCAGTAGATCCGGCTCCCTACTTTGAAGCTGCCCTACAGAAGAAAAAAGCAGCAGGCATACCTAGACCCCCATCTCCAGTAAAGAAGAGCACCAAGAAGAAGAAAATTTTCAACTTCACTGAATGGAGATTGGGTGGTTCTCAGAAAATTGACAGAGCTCAATTTGAAGAGATGAAAGCCAAAATGACTCCTACCCAACAACAGCACCTCTATTTAGACAAAGATGGTGTTGTCAGAGTTAGGTATGGGGGATCACTAGAAGAAGCAGAAGAATGGTATAAGAAGAACATTGTCCCAGGAAAGAATATTCATGAAGGTGTTCTCAACTATTTGGACTGCAAGCTTTCTCCAATATGGGCATCTTATCAAAGGTCTGGCAATCTGTTCAAAATCAGAGCTGAAATAAATGAAGAACTGCTCAGGCTTCAAAGACTAGAGGAAGAAGCTCTACAGGCAGCTAATCTGGAGAATGTGTAAGGTTTAACTCTGTAATATCTATCTAATAAAATCACATCTCTGCCTTCTTACTTTGAAGTGCTTTTCCCTCAATTCTTGTCTTTTTGCTTTCTGCTTGTGTTTGTTTATTTCCTTTATATTCTGCTATCTGAATGTACCGTACTCTTACTATTTTCCTATGCCAAGTTGCCCACCAAGATTTTAATGGAAGTTTTTTTTAAACTTATTTTTTTTATGGTGAAGGCACTTCTCTGGAAATAGTTAAAGGGTTTTGGCATCATCAAAAAGGGGGAAATTGTAAGGAATAATTGTATTTAGATTTTGATGATGCTAGATTAATTAGGACTTTAGAGTACCCCTTTAGAAATTATGTATTAGAATTTTTCCTTTGTAAAGTTCTTAGAGTAATCGACTTGACAGAATGCCTTCAGAGCAGAAGACCTTCTGAGCAGAAGGGCTCCAAGAGCAGAAGAGCCTCGTAAGGCATTATTGAACCAGAGGACCTTTGGTTCTCTGCTTCAGAACAGAAGACCTCAGGGTCTCTGTTAGTCCTCACTCTGACAGAAACCCTTCTGGGTCTCTGTTGGATACTCTCCCAACAGAAGTGCTCCAGACCTCCTCTGTTCTACTCTCAGATAAAGACACCAGAAGGTCTGACACTTAGAAGAATTTCACTGAACCGGGAAGTCAACTAAAAGATTCCTTCAACGGCTAGGAGTATGAAATGGAAAAGCTACAGTGCACGCATTAAATGCTCATTTAATGCACCCCATGCTACGTAGAGTAATTGCAGATGATTGGCTGCAATGTCAGGAATACTTTATCCCAAAATAGTAACCCGCCAACTTTACCGGGCTCTACTAGTCAAGTCAACTGATCGCTCATTTAATGCAGTTGTCCTCCTACTCCTCCAACGGGAAGACAACCTCAGTATAAAAGATACACTACGAAGAACAACCAGATAACTTTTGCAACTTTTGCTAACCATTGCTACAAACAAGATATTCAAACTCTGGAAAAGCAAAAAGCCTCCTTGAGATTCAAACTCATTATCTTCTACAAGAGAAGGCAGAAGTTGGAAAAATACTCTTTCCAACTCAAGCAAAGTTCCAAGTGTTCTTCAACTCTTCAAGCTCATCACATACAAATCTTTTGTAACGAAGCTAGTTGGAGGAACCCCAATTTCAACAGAAACTCTTCTTGCTACAAGAAGGACGTCCAAGTAACTGGAGTAGTGAAGTGGTGATACTTCAAGGAAACTGAGTAAAAGGACCAGTCTTAAAGGAAGCCAGGCAGTGCATCCCAGGAGACATCTAGACTTGAAGAAGACGTGGAGTGCTTCTTAAGTGCTAGGACTAAGGCTTTGTAAACGGAAGTTTTTACAGCTTAGTGGAACAGTGGACTAGAGGAACAAGTTGTTCCTTGAACCACTATAAAAATCCCTGGTGTCGTTTACTTACTGCTTTAATATTTGCACCTAGATAGAACTGCTTAACTCCTCAGACTTGGTATCTGTGTTCAGCAGAACTTGTCCTACGAGTTAAGAGAAGGCCTACTGCCTTTGCTTCTCTGAGGCTAAATCAACAGAACTCCCTACCAGAACTCCATCCGCTGCCAGTCTGCTCTGTCAATAGAACAGGCTATTCTGTAAAATCTGGTACTTAGTTTAAAAAGCTAAAAACCAATACAGTCTATTCACCCCCCCTCTAGACTGTATCCAGTACAACCGGGACCAACACCAGTGATGTAAGAATGACTGTTGGGCGTGAGTTGGCAAGGAAGCAGACCCACGAACCGGAGGTACTCACGAAGAAATGGGTGCAAGGGAAACCGAAGGCCCATGGCGACCGAGAGGATATGCACCGCTACACAACCCTCGGGAGCCCGGGAGAGAAGGTCTTCTGGTCCCGGTTGTATTACCGTGCCTGAGGGCCCCACGTGCAATTGGGTGACATATCATTCCGCCCTATCAGCCTTCGACTTGATCTCGAGGGCGGCGGTGTTCAAGAAGGAATAGCCCTCGGGCAGATCGATGGGCTTTCCTTGATCAGCAACGCTACCCTTCTTCTTGAGAGTGGCAGCCTTCGTCTTCTTCTTCCCAGGGGCCACCCGGAGGGGCGTCGGGTTCAAGGGACGGGATGTGCTGGCCTCACCCGCATTGCGGGGGGGGGGGGGGGGGGGGGGGGGAAGGACGGCAACAGTGACCTTCATCCTCTCTTTTTGCTCCTCCTACTCAGCAACTTGAACGGCGATGGCCATCTCCTCGTCTTCATTTACTTGTTCAAAGTCCTCGGCCTCGACCTCGGCCCTAAGATCCTTCTCCACCTCCATGGCCACAGCATCATCATCACCCGCCGAAGGCTCCTCGCTCGAAGGCTCAACATCAGAGTAAGTTTCCGCCTCAACCGAAGGCTCCCTCGATATATCTTGGGAATCACTCGCAGGCGACATCTTCGCAGGAAGGAAGGAATAAAAGGAAAGAAGTTCCTAAGGTCGCTAACACTGGATCTAAGGAGACTGAAGCAAAATATGAGAACGCTGGCAAAATGAAAGATGAACTGACCTTGGGAGTAAGGGTTTGATCGAACTAAGAACTTTATCTCTCTAGAAATTTTGCCAGAGCTTCGCTACACGACCAGGATGTGTAAAGGTAACAAGGTCAGGCCTTGGGGTATTTATAGGCACCCAGATCCGGGTTTGGGCCCAAATACGGGCCTCCGGTTACGAAAGCCATCATTACACGCCGCCCCTTCCGCCAACCGGTGATGCCCGCCCAAAGCTAGCCAACAGCCACGCGCCACGTGGAAGTCCTCTCCAACGGCTACTTTTTAAACGTTCCATGTGCCATTGGTCTGATTGCAACGGCTATGTTTTGAGATCACAGATGTGCTCCCGGCCTGTACCCCTCATACTACATCACAAGTGCCTTCAGGCTTTCTCCTTTAGAAGCCCACGGCTTAACAACGAGCTTACCCCTCGGGAACCCTCAACAACATATTGAAGGCCAGGAAACCCCGAGGGGAGCACACCTTCATCAACTGTCGGTCCCTGGCCACGTAATAAGGAGACCCCTCAGGAAACATCAAACTTAAAACCCCTTTTAGGTGAACAGCCTTCGATATACAACAACGGACCCCTCGGGAGCCCTCATCCCCAGCTTGTCAACAGCTAGAAAATCCCCCCGGCAACACAGCAACTACCACTTACATTCATCACGCCCTCAATCCTATCAACATGGATTGAAGGACTCTTCCTCGGAATCCCCCGAGATATCAACAAAACCCCTTCGGCAACTCCACATACACGCCCTCAGATCAAGGGTAGCCTTCGGCATCAACTTTGTCCTTCATCTCAGACCAAGGTTCCACCTTTTCGATTCATCATTGGGGGAATTCGGTGCACTCTTTTTCCCTCATTAGGATTTTTTCCCACAGGGTTTTTCCTAATGAGGTTTTTAACGAGGCATCCCCCCAAAATGAAACAAAAATTGTTAACCTTCGGCCCCGTACAGCAGCAGGCACCACTCTACTCCTTTTCACCACTTTACAAGTGCTTCAAGGAGTGGGGGACTGGAGGACCCCTTCGGGAAAAATCACAAAAATGCAAAATGTCAAAAATCTCCCCAAAGCAGCAACATGACCCTTCTGTCCCAAAGTATGGGGGACTGAAGGGCTGCCCCCAACAGAATCATGTGCAAACGCAGATCTCTCACAGGTTTACAAGCTACAAGCAAGGCAACATCAGAGGACAACCACAATTACTCCTTTTCCCTCAAGTACCTTTCGGCAATAGGAGTGAGGGACTCCTGATGGAGTATATGGCCCAGGAACCCCCGGTCCATAGACTCCCACTACTGTAGCAGAGGCCCAATAGGCCCAGGAAGCACAGCATGCCCAAATCACAACACCCCAAGTGCCAAACAGCCCACAGCGAACACTGGTGTGCCTTCGCCCCCTGGCCGAAGGCTAATAAACTCACAATACAGCTTCTTTTAAGCATTCAAAGTGTCTCGGAGAAAGCAGCAAAAACAGTAGCCCTCGGCACCTAGAGCCCTCAACACCTAGAGGCCCCCGGTATGAAGAGCCTTCGGCCAATCATCTACGGCCAAAGGCATCTCCTCGACAGAATCTCCCACCCACATGCGCTGGATCAACGTACCGAGAACAAACGTCACATCCAACCACCGCATTTAATGCGGCCACATGCGAGTGCCAGTGCCACCCCGTTGAGGTGACCCCTCGACCACCAGAATGATGACACGTGTCCCTATCTGACATTTATTACTACTATAAATAACACCCCTTTCCCCATTTGTAATCAATGCTCAATACGCTCAAGACATTCTCAGCAATATATATTCTCTCCCTTACTTTTGCTCTGACTTCTCTCTAGATACTCCCCGCATTAACCCCTCGGATAGATACCCCCCGGGTACACTTATCCATCAGGTGGTAATCAGCATTGGGAATTTCCTGTCTGGACAAATCATATGTAGTAGAGGATGGGATCCGAATGGATCCATCAATAATACCCAACAAACTGTGAGAAACTAAAAATGATTCAAACTATGTTCTCCAGGGCAAATAATCTTCTATTGAAGAAAGGTGGGTAGTCACAATATTGTTAACATTCAGGGTAGAGAAAACCAATTGCGATGCCAGGGAAGATAGAGAACTGGTTGGAGAATCAAAACCTGTCATGGAGGAAATCGCAGGCTGCTGCAGTGGAGCCACGCCGGGCTGTCCAAAAAAAGTCGGGCAAGAAAAGATAGTTGATGATCTGCCCGGGTCCTGGAACACTGGAGGCGGTGGGAGTGTTGCGATCGTGGAAACTGACGGTGCCCATGTGAATGGCTCGGGCATGTTGAATAACCGATAGGAATCTAGCGTTGGAACTCCGTGGAGGCGCTGCGATAAAGAGACCGGCAGCAGCGAGCGTATGTGCACGGTGGAGAAAGGACCGATCGGCGTGGATACCTCCGGGAAGGGCGCCGGTGTGCTGCTCGAACCGTTCGGTGAGTCAGTGGTGAGCGTTGCGGTAGGTATGGGAGAAACGCCGAAGAAGGTGGGCTGCGCCGCCATGACGGACGTCGTACTGATGGCGGCGGTAGGGTTAGGTTGGCCGTCCATGAGGAAAAATACCTAAGCGTATGATACCATATACAAAACAATAATTTTGGAAAATAATGACGTACCCGATTGGGTGTCATGAGGTAATATTTATACTAAACACAGTTTAGGAAATTACATAGTAATCCTTATATAAATACATTATTACCCCACTCCCAAAACCCCTCCAAAACACCCAGCCCAACCCATTTACCTTTTAAAACTGTGAAAAACACAAAAAAAGGACCGAACAGGGCCCGAATCGGCCAGGCCGGTTCGTGGTTTGGGAGGCCCGGGAACCGCCCCTCTACAAATCAGAAGGCACCATCCGAACACCTCCGTTCGGGGCGGTTCCCGGTGGAATTTTTATGGCATGTTCTTCGTCAAGTCTAGTTTATCCATACCAAATTTCAGCTCAAAATTCGATAGGAAAGGCCTTCAACTGATTTTTTGAAGTTGATTGCGCTGAATTTCTATATCACGAGGGGGTTTGGTGCATCAAACCCGTTCTCAGCCTAAGACACACTTCTTATGTGATCTTTTCCGTATATTCCAGCCTCTGCATTGTAGTCAATGCACTGGAGAATGAATAGAGGATTACAAATGTAGGGCAGAGAACAGTTTAGAAAAACAATTAGGGAACAATGTTGATTCAGACTACGTTTATTATTCCCTAAATAGGACTCCAGGTTACGTTTTTCCCCCTGATGTATTAAACCCAATCGACCGACTCTTCTCCCAATCAATTCCCATTAATCTGCAACTTCTCTCCTGGCAATGGAATTGTAGCCCTTCCGCTGCGATTGAACGACTCTTCCTGCTATGAAACGCAGCCCCTACACCATCAACGACAGCCACCCTCCTCATCGACGCCAATCACACCTATTTCTCCAGTGAAAACAGGTAATCCTCTCCAACTTTCTTCTTCTTCCTCTTTCTTCTTCTCTTTTTTCTCATTCCAGTTCGATCTTCATCTTCTCATCATTTGTGTGATGCTCTGTTTGCTTCTTCTTAGAATGATTTTTATTTCTCTTAGCTTAATTCTTTTACTTTTCTAAAAAAATATCACTTGTGAGCATCTTCTATTATACAAAGCCAAGAGAAAAACTGTACAGTGTTCCCGCCCAAACACTGTACAGTAACAGGTCGGGTAGGATTATCCATGGGTGCAGAAACGGGTCTGGTGGTTGGCCCAATGATGTGTTTTAATGCTGGTCCAATATCCAATGCTTCTATTGTGTGGCTCAATGTTGTGCTTTAACGAATAGGGTTGGGTTGGGTACACTATTCTCTCTCCTCTTTTACGAATAGGGGCTGTTGTGTTGAAAAAAAAAGTATATAAATTGTACTTTTAAACTTAGAGATCACAAAGCCTAGCTCACAAATCAGTCTTCTTTGATCAACAATTAATGCCTGATGTGACTTTTTCGTGGCTCAATAAAGTCCAACAAGTGAGAAGCTCACTGCTCAATGTGAGCATTAATTGTAGGGAGGCTGGGCTGTGGGCCGAGTATATTGAACCATATTTTATCTCATGTGCAGTGTACTTTCATATCATAAAGTTCAAATTGTATTTGAAAAAGCATTAAATGAAATGTACTTTAGTATATTTAATATATTTAGTAGCAATGAGAGTATCAAAAACGTTGTGCGACGGAAGATAGCATTTAATGCATACCACAACACCCTAAAATCCATTGTTATAATATAATGGTTTTTAGATTTTAAAGAGCTATAAATACCACTAGACTTGGCAGTTTAACACCACAACACATCCAGACTACTTGGCAAGTGAGCAATTTGGATGAGTTCATCAATTACTGCAATCCAACACATTGGTGAGATTCGATCTCTATATTTAGTTCTTATCATTCATATTCTTTTGTATCTAACACTTGATAAATACATATATAACATATATAATTGGCAAGATTGTAGGGAATCATGAAACACTTGGAATCAGATGCAAGAACAAAGGCCTATGGAAGGTGACAGGAATGAAAAAGAGTGAATTTTTGTACTACCTCCGTCCCGGAATTATCTCCTTATTTGACTGGGCACGAGTTTTAAGATAGTGGGGAATATGTGGTGGACAGTTGTGCAGAGGAAAGAGAAATGTGTAAGAATGGTTGTGAACCACAAATTCTTTACCAAAACAGGAAAGAGGAGATAAATTTGGGATAGATCGAAAAGGAAAGAATGAAGATAATTCCGGGACGGAGGGAGTATATCATAACATCGCAGTAAGGGAATAAATTCATGTGTTGGTTCAAGAACATTCCTATGTTCATTTATTTTAAAAAATAGAAACATTTAACTCAAACAATAAAAATTAAGCAACCATACCTGAAATTAGAGGTTATAGCAATTCATATAAGTATTAATCAATATTATATATATAAATATATGAATATTTGCTCAAACAAAGTTTGAAGTGCAACTCCTATCTTCAAAATATATATACCGTATATATTCAATGTAACACAATTTAATACCGACAAGTTAGCAAATCTAATTTACAAATGTCTGATTTTTGAGATTTTGAATACGGTTTAAAATAGCCAGTTTATAGATTTATAATGGAAAGTTTTGACAATGGAGGTTCGATACATGTATTATGTAATTAAGAGATGAGAGCATATTAATGAGAAAGAGCGGGCTTGGACGTTAGTCTAAAAATTCCCGTGGTTTTCTCCCTTTCCGAGTTTCCACGTAAAAATAGCTAGTTTATACACTTTTATATATTTGTTCACTTATACGAAATTTATCGTCCCTAATATCCAAAGTTTATGTTAGGCTTTCGGATCTACGGGACTAAATCTCAACATTGGCGACGTCTGTGGGAACCAGTTCTAAAAGATTCATGTGTTCTTGATTCTATAAATTTTTTGATACCAAGAGCTACTAATTTCAGTATAAAGTACTCCCTCCGTTTCTGAAACAAGTTCCACCTTTCCTTTTCGGGCAGATTTAAAATTAAGTTCCACTTTCAAACATTTCCCTATTTGGCAAATTATCTACATAAAAAAGTGTCAAACAGTGTCAAACAGTGTTCAAACAGTGCCAAACAGTGTTTAAATGGTGTCAAACAGTGCACTCCACAGTAAAGTCAAATTTATTTTCTTAATATGTGTGAAGTCAAATGTGGAACTTGTTTCAGAAACGGAGGGAGTAACTGATAAAACGGAAGCAGGAGGTTGACTTAAGTGCAAAGAACTAAAGAAGATGTGAAGTGGGCCCATGCACGCACTAGCTTGATACAGAGAGGAATACGTAGCTATCTATCCTCACGTGGAAGGCATGACAACAAAACACAAGTTGGTGACGTGATTGAGTCACCCTTATCCAAAAGTAAACGGCGGCTCCCGAATGAAAGACCCTCGAACCCCGAACGAGGGAGTGCTAGGAGGCCATCAGTTTACCTTCATGCGTGGAGGATCCCGAGCCTGGAATGGGAGGTCTCAAGGCCCCACACCATCAGCAGGAAAGAATAACCTTTTTGAAACAGCAGATGTCCGAATAGGATTTCCCCGAACGTCCTTCAAAGGGACGATCAGGCCAAGCAGGGCCGATCCAGACATATAGAAGACCCTGTGCAAAATTGAAAATGAGGCCCTAAGTTTTTTTTATCATTATATAATCATTATTATATTATTACTTTCACCGTTTTTAAATGATAATGTCCTTAGGTTTTTTGTGGGTTTTAAGATGAAAATAGTAGGCCCTAAAGGTAAATGAAAAGTAGAAAAGAGAATAAATTAAGAAAAGTAAAGTAATGACAAAGTATGAAAAAGAAAGTAGTTACAAGCTCGTTCCAAACTGTACGAGGGTTTTGTGCTAATTAATGTAATTAGGCCTTGTGAAATAAAGAAATCACACAATTGTAATTAACAATTGTACTTTAATTACATAAAAATATTACTATTTAATGTTTGTATTTAAAAAAAAAATAAGATAGGAATTTTTAATCAAATAAATAAAGATTTATTATATTATATAGACTATATTTAAATTTTTGGGCCTTCTGAAATTTAGAGGCCTTGTGCGGTTGCACTTCTTGCACGCCCTCATCTACGGCCCTGAGGCCAAACATCAACAATACCTTAAGGACCAAGCGGACTGGTCGGGCATCGGATGGCTGGTCTCGAAGTCTTTGCTTGAATTCCAAATATGGGAGTAAAACATACGAAATATGTTAAAATAGGAGTCCTATGAGTTACGTATGTTTCACACGGAAGTTTTAAAAGAAATTGACCATAATACCCTTGATGAAAGCAAGCCGCATGTTTTTATTTTTTACAACGCATAGAAGTTTTTAACAATTACTACCTCCGTCCCATTAGAAGGTTCCCGTCCACTATTTGCATGGTCAACTTAAATCATTTTTAATCGTTTACTTTATAAATCAAATTTTTATCAAATTTACATTTTTTTATCAGCCTTTGTAGTGGTTTTAATGTAGTTTCTGAATATATTAATTTTATTTACTAAAACTAATCAGAGTGTGAACATGGATTAAGTTGCTTTATCGTCAGTCAAGCATCGTAAACCGTTCACAGGAACCTTCTAGCGGGACGGAGGGAATAGTAAAATAGAAGAAATTTTAGTGATTTTTTTTTTGTTTTTTGTTTGTTTTCTCTTTCAATTTCATTTCATCTTTTGTTCTTTTGACATTTTATTTATATTTTACAATATATATTACAATTGTTTACATTTGATTTCAATCAATATATTTGTAATTTTGAGATTATTTTTTTGGTTTGAATATGAAATTGTCAAATCGCTATTTTAAAATAATTTTTTATCACAAGATAAAAAATATTTTTTTTTGGTAAACAAAAATAAATATACTAAGATAAAAAAATATTACTCTACAAATTTTTGGTCTTCAAAATTCTAAAGTTGGCAATTTATTTGACTCTTTGATGCATATTATCATAAATTCTTACTAATACTAATGTCCTATTTCCATATTTAATATGAGCGATAATGCCATTTTAGGAGTATTATTGCCATCTTTAGGAGTATTATTGTCATTTTTAACATGAGTAATACGAAGTAATGGTCATCTTTTGGACATTATTGCTATCCTTGTTATATTGCCATTATACTTAAAATAATGTCAATTTCATATTGCAAAATATAAAATATTGCCATTTTCATACATTTATTGTCATAACCACATGTCATCTTGAAATAACACTATTTATCAAATTGACATTTTTTTATTGATAATAGTCAGTATATAAATTAATGTCAATTTTTAAAATCCATCGAATCAAAATTAATTAAAAAGTAAGATTCAAAATTTCAGACCCATTGTTGGGGTCTTGGAATATCTAATCATATCCCAAATTTCAGATCTAAAATAAGAATTTTCTTTTGAATCTGAAAATTACAAAATAATTTATAGAAATCCAAGAGAAGAAAGGGAAGGAGGAGGAGAAAGAGAAGAAAAAAAGGAGAAGGAAAATGAGAAGAAGAAGAAGAGAAGAAGAAAAAGGAGAAATTGATACTTATCTATGTCCATGAATTCTGTCGCCTTCCTTTGTGTCGCCGCCCTCCGCCACAACCCTTTTCCATCGGAGAATCTGGAAAAATAAAGTTCAAAATATGAAATGGATGAAGAAGAGAGATTCATGTTGGTGAGGAAATAAAAAGAAAAAACGTGAGGCTAAAAAGATATAGTTAAGCGAGAGGAAAAGATAGTGGAGAGAGGAAAGTTGTTTATTCAAGATAATATAAAGAAAGGTATAATTGTAAACATACTAAACATGTATCGACGGAACAACTCACTTAGCTCCTATTTAGAGAATAGATCAATTAGGACTTCTATTTTGGAACTTTTCTATTGTTTTAATCCTATTTAGGAGAATATCTTAAATTATTTCTGTGAGGAGTGAGAAAATGCAATTTTGACAAATACACCTGATGGAGTATATGGCCCGGGAACACCCGGCCCACAGACTCCTACTACACCAATGAAGGCCCAACCGGCCCAGGAAGCTCAAGCAGGCCCAAATCACGGCGCCCAGAGTACCAAGCAGCCCGCAATACGCACCAGGGGTGCCTTCGGCCCCCTGGCCGAAGGCTCCAAACTATCACAGCGTGGATATTTCGAACAAACAGAGGAACTGGGAGAAAACGGCGAAAATAGTAGCCTTCGGCACCTGGAGCCCTCGGCACTCAGGGGTCCTCGGCACTAAGAGCCCTCGGCTAGTCCTCTGCAGCCGAGGGCACCTCTCCCGACATGATATCCGCCTCACATGCGTACAGATCACCGTACCCTGTACAGACATCCCATCCAACAGCCGCATTAAATGCGGCCACATGCGGCTGCCAACGCCAACCAGTTGAAGTGACCTCTCGGCCAATGGGCGCTTGACACATGTCCCTGTCCGGCATTTATTGCTACTATAAATAGCACCCCATTTCCCCATTTGTAACCACGCTTTAACGCCTCAACTCAATATACTTTCTCTCTCTTACTTGCTCTGACTTCTCTCTTGTTATTCCCTGCAATAACCCTCAGATAAGCTACCCCCCGGGTACACTATCTATCATTTGGTGCTCTCGTTGAGAGGTCGAACAATCGAGTAAGAAACCCTCCCCCTTCGCCAAATACTAGCCCTCTACCAAAATGGTGAGAACAACACGTGCCAACTCCAAAAACGTGGAAGACAAGAACCTGGCCCTCGGCGACGTCAACGCCCCCGAAGCCTCTCACA
Source organism: Cuscuta europaea (assembly GCA_945859875.1). Lineage (NCBI taxonomy): Eukaryota > Viridiplantae > Streptophyta > Magnoliopsida > Solanales > Convolvulaceae > Cuscuta > Cuscuta europaea. Next base: position 2,764,104 of record CAMAPE010000014.1, read on the forward strand.
GGGCTCCCGAGGGCGGTGTCATCGCTGGGCTGGAACAGGCGGCTGTCGACCTACGCCTTCAGATCCAACAGAATGCCCCCGATGCCCGCCTCGGCATCGAGGCCAAGAAGAAAAACCGGAGCGACGACCAAGTCAGCCCTCCGGTTCTCACCATCGACGTTCAATCGGCGCTCTCCGCCTTCATCCAGACGCTCACTCAGAACCCAGGTGCCTTCGGCACCCTAGCTTCGGCTCAACCCCAGGTTGGGGAGAACATCATACTTCCCCCTCTGCCACACCCCTTCGGAAACCCCACCCCTCGGGTTAGGAACGACGAAGGGGTAGTGGCCCAAGATACGTCCTCCCAGGAAGTTCAGTCCTGGGACCGCCACAATGACAACAGAGAAAGGCCCCGCACTTCCGCCCTCAACCGGCTCGGAGGAGGGCCAGACCGCCGAGGGGTCCAAGACCGCCTCGGAGGGAAAGCACTCCAAAGGCCCCAGGAAAGCGGAGGGTCTGTCTCGAGGGCAGACGAGGAGCGTTCCCCTCGGGACAAAGGCAAGGCACCCCTTCATGCCGATGATGCTCACCACCAAATCAACCAGGCCCACTCGGCCCGGGTTCGTTCGCAGGCGGCGGAGACCCTCCCGAAGGATCCCCGAGACGAAATTATTACGGCCCTCCAACGCCGGCTTGATGAAATGGAGGCCAACAAAGCTCACGCCACCACCTCCACCCCTCATTCAGACCTCAAATACGAGGCCATGATGGCCAAAATGGAGGAATTACAGAAGAAGGTGGCCGAGGGCTCCGGGGAACCCGTCATCCAGCTCCGGACCCGGACGCCATTTACCCCAAGGGTATTGACGGCCCGGATCCCGGAAAAATACCGAGGGCAACACATACAGCCCTACAACGGGAAGACGGACCCCCAGGAACACTACAACAAATACCAGAACAGCATGATGATGGTAGGGGCGTCAGACGAATATTTGTGTCGTTGGTTCCTCTCCACCTTAGAGGGGCCGGCATACGAATGGTTCAACCGGCTGCCCGAGGGCTGCATTGATTCGTGGCAAGAACTCGCCCAGTGATTCTTGACGCAATTTGCCGGGAGACGTCGCACGAGGAAGCACTTCTCCCACCTCCTAACCATACGCCAGAAGAGGGATGAGACCCTTCGGGACTTCCTGGAGCGCTGGAGGACGGAGGCCGACAAGGTCGACGGTGCTGATGACGGGACCCTCCTGGCCCTCCTACAGACCGTCCTCCGCACCGGCAACTTTTCAAGGAGCCTCATCATTGAACCCCCCCGCGACTACATAAGGGCTTTGCAGCGGGGGGACCGATATGCTGAGGCCGAGGAGGTGGAGAAATACTACCAGCATCCAGATCAGCAACCCCCGAGGGCTGACAACAAGAATAACCGGGGGCCGGGGGCTCCTCCAAATCACCCCAAGGCTTCAGGACCCTCTGATGACCGCCCTCGGCAAGGCCAAACCAAGCCCGGGGGAGGTTATAAGAACAACCCTAAGACTTGGGCACAGCCCATTCTCCTGGACCGCCCCCGGACACCATTGATGCACCCCGTCAGCATCATCCTTGATTTTGCCGAGGAGAGGGGCCTCGTTGAGCGCGATTCTCGCGCACCCCCGGAGGTACATGCTATCAACCCTCAGTTTCCCTACTGTCGTTTCCATCGGCATCAGGGGCACATGACCGATGACTGCCACCAGCTAAAACGGCCATCGAGAGATTAATACAAGCGGGACACCTGTCCCAATTTGTTCAGAGCCCTCGGCAGGAGGGACCTTCTCATCAGGGACCTCCCCGAGGGCACCACATGAAGGTGAACGCTTGGGTGAACCCGAATACCATCCCCCTCGGCAAGAAGAGGGAGATCGGAAACTTGGAGGAGGAAGAGGAGGAGTACCCCCACTACCAGGAGAAAAAACGCCACATCCTCATGATCACCGGCGGCAATACAGGGGGCGATTCCACCAGCCAGCGGAAGAAGTGGGCTCAATCGCTTTACGTGGGGGAGGTCACTCATATGCCCCCGGTAAAGCGACTGAGGGAGGAACCCATCACCTTCACCAACGCAGATCTCCCTCCTACTTCTTCTCCTCACAGGGATGCCTTGGTGATTCGGACTGAAATAAACGACACCATCATTCACCGAACTTACATTGACACGGGCAGCTCCGTCAATGTAATGTACCTCAGCACCTTCAGAGAGCTGCATCTGGAGAGGGGGTCCCTTCGGCCCATTAAGACCCCTCTTGCCGGCTTCACCGGCGATACTATTGATTCCGAGGGGGTAATAACCCTCCCGGTGATCTTCGGCGACGGGCTCCATAGGGCCCAGCTCGAGGTGGAGTTCGTCGTCGTCAACATCGACTGCGCCCACAACATTATCCTGGGCCGGCCAGCCCTCGAGGACCTCGAGGCCATCATCTCCATGAGGCACCTCTGCCTCAAGTTTCCCGCCGAGGGGGGCATTGGCTACTCTCGGGGGAATCAGAAAATCGCCCGCGCCTGCCATCTTCAAGTCACTAAGAAGGTAAGTAAGACGGAATTCCGTGTTGACACCATCACCGGAACCATCGACCAAGAAGAAAAAAGGCCGAGGGCTGAACCAGCCGAGGACGTAGAAGACTTTACACTTGATCCGGCCAAGCCGGAGAGAGTCGTGAAGATTGGAGCCCAGATCCCTGAAGATCTGAAGACCGGTATCACCGACGCCCTCCGCGCCTACTCCACTGTCTTTGCATGGGGGCCAGAGGACATGCCGGGAATCAGCCGAACGGTCATCACCCACCGCCTCTCGGTGGACCCCTCGGCAAAAGCAGTACAACAACGAAGAAGACCCCTCTCCGCCGAAAGGAGGGAATTTGTGAAGAAGGAGGTCGCCATGCTCCTCTCTATTAAGCACATCAAGGAGGTGAAATACCCCTCATGGCTGGCAAACGTGGTCCTCGCACAGAAGCCCCCTACCTTCCGCATGTGCGTGGACTACACGGATCTCAACAAGGCGTGCCCTATGGACCCTTTTCCTTTGCCCAATATCGATCAACTTGTAGATGAAACCGCGGGGTGTGAAATCATGTCATTCCTCGACGCATTCCGCGGGTATCATCAGATCTTCATGCATGAGGAAGACGCCGAAAAGACAGCCTTCATGACTCCCGAGGGGATCTTCTGGTACCTAGTGATGGCCTTCGGCCTAAAGAACTCAGGGGCCACTTACACCCGGATGGTGGCCCGAGTCTTTCAAGCCGTCCTAGGGCGCACCATGGAGGCCTATGTCGACGATATGATCGTTAAAAGCAAGCGATCTTCCAGCCATGCCGACGACCTCCGGGAAATCTTCGCCATCATGCAGAAGTTCAACCTTCGGCTAAACCCGAAGAAGTGCACCTTCGGCGTCCAAGGGGGCAAATTCCTAGGCTACATGGTGAGCCGAAGGGGTATTGAGGCCAACCCCGAGAAGATCCAGGCCATCATCAATATGGAGCCCCCACGCAATGTGAAGGAAGTTCAACGGTTGACGGGTTGCCTGGCAGCCCTCAACCGCTTTCTATCTAAATCAGCAGAGAAGTCACTACCCTTCTTCCAGATCATGGGGAAGACGGCTGGCTTCCTATGGACTCCAGAATGCCAGGGGTCTTTCGACGAGCTAAAACGATATCTATCTTCACCCCTTGTGCTCTCAAAACCAAAGGTAGGGGAGACCCTCTATCTCTACCTTGGGGTCAGCCCGGAAGCCATCAGCTCTGTGCTCATCCGAGAGGAAGACGGCATCCAACATGCCATCTTCTATGTAAACAAGACCCTAAAGGGAAGCCGAGCTCAGGTACTCTCCTGTGGAGAAAACGGTGTTAGCCATCGTTTGGACTGTCAAGAAGTTGGGCCACTACTTTCAGGCTCACCCGGTTCAGGTCCTCACTCAACAACCCCTCGACGCCCTCATGAGGAGCCCCACCAGCTCCTCCCGCATGGTGAAATGGGCTATCTTCTTGAGCCAGTACAACATTGACATCCGTCCGAGGCCTGCCATCAAGGGCCAAGCCCTGGCGGACTTTGTGACGGAGTGTACCGCAAGGGCAGCCACAGACGGGGAGCCCTCGGCTCCTCCGCGACCAAAGCATGCGGGGGAGGGGTAGTCCTCATTACTCCCGAGGGCTTCAGAGCCTACTATGCAATCCGGTTCTCCTTCAAAGTCTCCAACAACGAGGCCGAATATGAGGCCCTCCTATGTGGCCTTCGGCTGGCTGCCGACATGAAGTCTCGGCAGATCCACATCAAATGCGACTCCAAGTTGGTCGTTGGCCAAATCTCCGAGGAATATGAGGCCAAGGAGGGAAGAATGAAACAGTACAAAGAGGCGGCCAAGGAGTTGCTTAAGGTATTTGAGGCACACTCTCTCACTCAAATACCGAGGGCTCAGAACTCCTAGGCCGACATACTATCTAAGCTCTCGGACGACTCCCCCGAGCACATCTCTAAGATTGCTAAAATTGAGGAACCCAGTCTCTCAAGTATCCATGCGAGCCCCGTCATGAACATACAACAACGCCAGGAGGACTGGATCTCAGATATCATCACCTTCATCTCCACTAGGTCCCACATATTTGGCCCTCGGTCAAATACTCATACAACACAAGGGCCTCACGATCACCCGAAGGGTCCTATTCATATACCCAGAGGGATCTACATCCGGAAGCTCAACATCAATTAACGCTTAGAGAATATTCTAAGTCCTAAAGATTGGGCCCCCGGCCCAATCAATATTACAGCTAAGGGAATATGACAGCTGAAGGCTATGCGATACAACAGCACTTAGAAAATTTTCTAAGTCCTACACATTTTCCCTCGGTCAACTACTCATCTCAACTTATGAAGGGACCTAATAGCCGAAGGCTACCTATCAATCAAAGGCTACATGACACACTACATTTGCAAAATTTTCTAAGTCCCAATAACATGGCCTTCGGCCATCACTAAACCACCATACATTCATACGTGAGGAAAGCATAAATGAGAAGGCATACATTCAAACATAGGGCGCATTCAAATGTGAAAAGCCCGGAGGCAGCATGCATTCATCAAGAACAGAAGTAAGTATGAAATTACAAACAGGCCGAAGCCGAAGGATCAATGGTGTTCATTACAAAAATTTGTTCAGAAATTTCTAAGTACAAAATCACTCAACAACTTCAACAGCATCATTCCCCGGGGCGTCCTCTGCAGCCGGCCTCGACGATACCTCCGCTCCGGCCTCAACAACGTCGTCCTCGGCCTCTTTCTTCAGCTCTGTGTCCTCAAGATCGGGCCGTTGTACACCTTCGGGAAGGGATTCACGGACATCAGGTTGCAGGGGAGGGAGGCCATATGCTGAGGGGGCGAAATCCTTTGGCTCAATGCTCAAGTGCCGGGCCATCCTCCGATAGATGAGGGCCTGGGTGAAGAATTCGCCGGCCTCATAATATTCTCTGCCCCTCCGGGCCATCCATTCCCACCCAGGGCCCTCGGCCCATTCATCAACGTGTGCCTCCACAACCGAGGACACCCACGCCTTGCGTCCCTCGGCTCTCCAACCCTCAGCGACGAAGGCATCAACGGCCTCCTCCTGAGCCTTGGCGACGGCTAGCGCCTTGGAATCCTCGGCCTCTTTGGCAGCTCTCTTGGCCTCCTCAGCAGCGGCCTCGGCATCAGCCTTGCTCTTTTCTACAGCCTCCAATTTTAGCTCCATTTGCCGAAGCTCCTCTTCTAGCCTGGCCCCCAGCTTCACCGCCTCTTTGTTTTTGAGGATACACTCCTTCATTTTGGCGTCCTGCTCCACTTTATGGAGGCGCCATTCTTGAAGCCTCCAGGCCTGTTCGCCGAGGGCTAGACAAGCCTGCAGATCAACAACGAAAACGGTTAAAGGCAATCACACAAAATGACCAAAGGAAAAAAGGAAGAAAGTCGAGTGAACACTTACAGAGAGGGAGGAGCGGAGAATGTGGTCCTCGAGGGCCGCATCATTATAAGCCCCGAGGGCAGCCCTATCCGTCTCAGGGGTTATGCCCCTCAAGATGGCCCCCGGGTCAACAGCGCCGCTGGCCAGAGATGTCCCCCTCGGAAGAGAAACATGGAGGACCTCAGGCAGCAACTCCTCTGCCCCCGCCGGCGTTCCACCCGACGGCTTCTCCACATGCACCCCGGAGGCGGGGGTGCTCATCAACAATCACGACCGGGGGCTCCGTATCGGTGATATCCCCCTTCTTCGGCTTTTTGGTAGCCGGGGGGGGGGGGGGGGGGGGGGGGCTTGGTAGCCGCCTTCCTTTTGCCGGCAGCGGCATCGCCCTCGGATTTCTTGAAGAGGGCAGTGGCGGGCTTCTGGTTGCCCTGTCCCGACCCCTTCGGGTCCTGTTTCTTCAGCCGCGCAAGGCCCTTCACGTTCACCATGGACACGGGGATACCTGCAAAAATACGACAAAGGATTAGGCCGACGGGTCTACAGCGAAGGGACAATAACATCCAAGCAAAAAAAAGGACTAAGTACAAAAATCTAAAGCCCTCAGCTCCTACCTCCGGCTCCTCCGAAGGCCTTGTTGAAGAGAGGATACTTTTCGTCGGTCTCCCCTATGAAGCGGTACCTTCGTAACCCGAGGGTGTGTAAGTCTTCCTCAAGGGTGAAATCTTTGATCGCCACATTCTTATTCTTCCCTTCCGGGAACTTGGTGAGCTTTAGGCCGTCTTTCTCGAGGGCAGCACTCCTGATCTTTTCGTGCCTTCGGAATCGATCGCGCAGTTCCCTCGGGAATGGGTTCTCGCCCAACTTCACATAGCACCAACGTTCCCTCCACCCTTTGTTTGAAGAAGGGGCATCGGAGAATAATTTGAAACGGGCGATCTGCTGCAGATTCGCGTATCCCTCGCCGTTTTCGTGCCCCCCTCGGCACAGATTAAAGCTCTGGAAGAATAGATCCAGGCTGGGCTTCACCCCTCGGGACTTGCAGAGCTGGAGGAACCCCGCAATGTAGGAGTGGCTGTTGGGCGTAAGCTGACAGGGGACCAAACCAACAAACCTCAGGTACTCCCGAAGGAATGGGTGCAGAGGGAACCTAAGTCCCATAGAAACCGAGAGGATGTGGATGGCGATACACCCCTCGGGCGCCCTGGACAACACGTCGTCAGGACCCGGCTCCACCACTTCGGCCGAGGGCCCCACGTGCAGCTGAGTAACGTACAGATCTGCCCTATCGGATTTCGACTTAATCTCGAGGGCCTCGGTGTTCAACCAATTGTACCCCTCGGGCATGTCCACTGGTTTTCCTTGATCAACAGCCCTCTCCTTCTTTTTGGTAGCGGCCTTCGCCTTCTTCTTCTTCAAACCGGAGACCGCCCTCAGAGGTGTCGGATCTAGCGGCCTCGAGCTACTTGCTTCCCCAGAACCCCCCCCCCCCCCCGTGGGGGGGGGGGGGGGAGAACAGCAACCGTAACCTTCGTGCTCTCATTTTGCGCCTCATCCTCCGCTACTTGCCATGCGAGGGCTAGGTCTTCATCCTCGCACTCTTGCTCGAAGCCCTCGGCTTCGACCTCAGCAGTAAGTTCCTTCTGGACCTCCCGGGCCAGGGCGGCATCAGCACCAACCGAGGGCTCGCTCACGGACTCCGCATCAGAAGCGTGCTCCTCATCAGCCGAAGGGTCCCTCGACATGTTTTGGGAATCGCTCTCGGACGACATTTTTTATCACGAAATGTGCCTAAGATTTCGAAAGCTTTCTACGGGCTCTAGCGCCTAATCTAAGGCCACAGGACGAGACTTACTAAGAGCTTTGAAGAAGGAGGGACTGACCTTTGAAAGCAGCGGATTTGACCGAAGGCTTGAGTTTCTCTCTCTATAAATTTTGGCAGAGCTTCGCTAAGGATGTTGGATGCGTAAAGAAGGAATGGCATTGGCTTGGGGTATTTATAGGCTCCCAGATCCGGGCTTGGGCCGAGATCCGGGCTCCCAGCGGCCAAAGCCATCATTACGCACCGTCGTTTCACCCAACTGGTGACGCCCGCCCACGAGCAGCCAACGGCTACACTCCACGTGTACCCCCCCCCCCCCAACGGCTATAACCTGACGTTACATATTCCAACGGCTATATTTCCAACGGCTATATTCTGGGAGCCCCCGGATTTTCTTACATAACTCCACTTCATCAAGGAGAGCCTCCGGGTACACTTACCCAGAGACGCCCCCAGTTTGTTCCCCACACAGTACATAACAGACGCCTTCGGCATCACTCCTTCAGAAACCCAAGGCTTCATATCAGGCCACCCCTCGGGGATTCCCCCTCAGTACTATAAGAACCGGGTAGCCCCCGGGGAGTTGCCTCATTGACGGATAGCCTACGGCACACAGGTAATGGGAGCCCCCAGATATCCCCATCACCAACTAATCAACAAGCAGGGGACCCCCCGGTGACAATTCAACTACTGCCCTCATCCATCGCGCCCTCGATCCCTAGATTGAGGGGCTCCCCTTCGGCACCCCCAGGACATCAACAGCAAGCCTTCGGCTAATCAACACATGAGCCCTCAGAAAAAGGAGAGCCTTCGGCATTACCGTTATTCTCCATTTTTTACCAAGGTTTCACATTTTCGATTCATCGTTGGGGGAATTCGGTGCACTCTTTTTCCCTCATTAGGATTTTTTCCCCCATGGTTTTTCCTAATGAGGTTTTTAACGAGGCATCCCCCCAAAATGAAACGAAAAGCGTCAGCCTTCGGCCCACAACAGCAACGCAACTACTCTACTCCTTTTCACCACTTTACAAGTGCCTCAAGGAGTGGGAGATTGGAGGACCCCCTCGGGAAAATCATTAAATTACAAAATTAGAGAAATTTCAACAAACGACAAAGCAAGCCCTCAAGTCCCGACATGTGGGTAACTGAGGGACTGCCTTCGGCAGGGACATGCAAGCAACAAACCAACCTCAGAAATTATAACGGAACAACGGCAGGGGACAAACACAAATTACTCCTTTTCCCTCAAGTACCTTTCGGCAAAAGGAGTGAGGGACTCCTGATGGAGTATATGGTCCGGGAACACCCGGCCCACAGACTCCTACTACACCAATGAAGGCCCAACCGGCCCAGGAAGCTCAAGCATGCCCAAATCACGACGCCCAGAGTACCAAGAAGCCCGCAATACGCACCAGGGGTGCCTTCGGCCCCCTGGCCGAAGGCTCCAAACTATCACAACGTGGATATTTCGAACAAACAGAGGAACTGGGAGAAAACGGCGAAAATAGTAGCCTTCGGCACCTGGAGCCCTCGGCACTCAGGGTTCCTCGGCACTAAGAGCCCTCGGCTAGTCCTCTGCAGCCGAGGGCACCTCTCCCGACATGATATCCGCCTCACATGCGTACAGATCACCGTACCCTGCACAGATGTCCCATCCAACAGCCGCATTAAATGCGGCCACATGCGGCTGCCAACGCCAACCAGTTGAAGTGACCTCTCGGCCAATGGGCGCTTGACACGTGTCCCTGTCCGACATTTATTGCTACTATAAATAGCACCCCATTTCCCCATTTGTAACCACGCTTTAACGCCTCAACTCAATATACTTTCTCTCTCTTACTTGCTCTGACTTCTCTCTTGTTATTCCCTGCAATAACCCTCGTATAAGCTACCCCCCGAGTACACTATCCATCAACACCAGATGGATTATCTCCCGACCGGCAGCCCACAACTCGGCCGCGGACCAACAACGGACCCAAGGTATCAGCGATGGATGCCATGAAGCTGCCACCCCCCGCTCAGCCATCAGGCGGGTGCCATGGATTACTTTCCAGTCAGCGGTCGAACACCGATCAGCACCTCGTGGCCCTGTCCGGCTTGAACCGTAGCCGCTCGGGCCACCCGTTCGGCTAAACCTTCGCCGGGGAAATTTCTCCTCGCTCCAAGATCTCCGGCCACCAGAACGAAGTGGCTGCCCGGTCTTCTAGAGTTTTCTGAACCGATGGCCAATGGGCTGGAGTAGCCCGAGCGAATCGAAAGGGGACCTCCCGCATCGTATATGTGACACCGCACCTGAACGTCCTAGAAATTCAAATTTAATTTCAAAGCTTATGTATTGAATTCTCCTATTTTCGAACAATTGTAAAACGATTAAAGTTTTACGGAACGTATGATTTATCATATTTCTATTTGGACTCATACAATGGTAACAGGCTTCTAAATAATTAATTGGGCCATATCATTGATATTGGGGCCCAACATCCTTAAATAAGATATACAGCCCATCGGTACAATGTAAGAGCGGTCGGGCAGCCCAAATGTTATTTTGCGCCTAACCTGCTAAAAATAGTAATTATTCAAGAATGACATCCTAGACCCATTGGAGGGTGACCCAAACGATTGGTAGCCCAGATATATATATTTATATATATATATATATTAACATCATAAATGAATGACAGAATGATTTGAGAAGAATACAAATGCCTATGGTCCCATCTTTGGCATTATTAGGCTAAATAATGGGAGTAGGGTTTTCTTTTGTAATTGTACATCAAATAAATTATTGGGACCACAATAAACATATTAGAGACCAATAATACGATGTAGGAGGTTAACTTGATCCGAATAAATTGGGGAGAGTACAAAAGTACATCTTAGGACAAAAGACAAAAATGATAGGACCCATCTTTCCACTTTTGGATGTATTGGTAGATATTTTGCTCCCAAATTAATTAGGGGACATGAGAGTACGCCCCACACCTTCCTAGAACCTGCAAAACAAGTAGAATAAGTTGGAACTCATAAATGGGGCGGACCTATTGAGTTAAGAGCTCAAACAATACAAAAGAGAAATAAAAGAGGAGGACCATCCCATGTTTGATTGGGATCGAATACCCTACCCTTCCTTTTTTTTAGAACCACTCATTCAGATCACATTTAGAGCTTCTAAGAACCTCTCCCTCACCCCCATTCGAACTAAAATAGATAAGGAGGAGAGGGGAGCCGCACAACTCAAGAAGAGAGGAAATTGGAGAGCTGGTCGCAGGAGGAATTTCCAGTGCGTTGACCTTCTTGTGCGACTCATATCTCGAGTTCTGCTAATCCAAAAGAGGCGTGTGAGGTACCCACGGAAACCTCTCAAAAAGAGGAATCCATAGGCGTGCGGTTTAAAGAAAAAGGAGTATCGTAAAGCTTCCAAATCGTCCGAACACAACGAAACCTCGCAGAATACGTTTGTGGTATTCAAAGTAAGTTTGAATCCAAAACCTCCCTTTCCATTGCCTAAATCCTATGAATGATTGGAGAACTATTATACACTGGTTTAAGTGTATAAAATTTTATTATATAGTAACTTTCATTGTTGGGAAGGTTAGATACTAACCTAGACAAAACCTTGAAAGGTTAGGGAACGAATTCGCCGGAAAACACCCGTTTTAGGGACTGTTTTCGTGTCAACGTTTAGAGGTTGAGCTAGCACTGTGAGGAGGCTTCTTATCACTCATATTTAAGCAAGGAATCAGTTCTTAGTCCACCTTGGCCGAAGCTTATACCATTGGATCAAGAAGGAGAAATTTAAAGCTCATTTAAGGTGAGGATCGACATCTAGTTGCTTACAACTTGTAGGTTAAGCATGAGATTACCTACATGCCTAAATCATGTTTTCCATGGATTATAATGACTGATTATTGATGAAATATTGATATATTAGATGAGTAATGAAATTGCAAATGATTTGGAAATCATATTGATAAAAATGGAGTTAAATGAACTATTGTGTGAAATAGGCATTTTTACTCATGTGTGAATTGTGTAGATACATAAATGATCATTTATGTATTACATGGGATGATTAAGTTGCTGCTACATATTTCTAAATATGTAAGGATTTAAAAATGAAATATATGATTGATGGGAATAATCTTAATAGTATTGGATTACTAGTTAATGATTGTTTGTAATGGTTAAGAAATTGAATCTAAGGATTTGATTGTAAGTGATATACTTGATTGTGGTTCAAGTGAGTAAATTGTTGTAATGTGATGCTAAGATCATGATGAGGCAGTCCGTAAGGATGTCCCGAAATAGATTATTGATATTACAATTCTAGGCATAGCGAGTGCTTAGGAATTGGGGTCTATGCCAATGCAAGGAGATGTACTTGAGCTCGATGCTCTAGAATTGCATTGGGTAGACATAAGGATTAGGTTCAGCCCATGTAAGGAGATGTACTTGAGCCGAGCTCTATAATTGCATGGGTGAACATGACGTTGGAGATTGGTGGAGTAATTGACTTGTGATTGATATGCATGGTGATGTAGTCGAGTTGGACTCGAGAAATGCAACATGTGTGTTAGGGTTGAACCCTATGTATTGTCGTGACTAGGGGTCACGGGGTTGGTTTATGATTTGAAAACGAACTTTGGGCCATGGGCCGACTACTTGACTTTATATATAAAGTAAGTATATTTTAAAAAGGGGTAACTTGGGGTTACGACCTAGAATTATATTATCACCCTATTTGAGGGTCTTGTGTTTGAAATACTTGTTGTATATCTATTAGATGTCATCCACACCAGTACTTTATAGCCGTATAGAGTACTGACCCCCTTTCGGGGGGCGTCCCACCACCATTTCAGGTTGAGGTTAGAGCTTGCTACCTGTGCTTGTTGATCGGGCGATCATCTCGGAGGGGAAGACTTGGTTCGTGCTTCCTCCATTCTTATTTTAAACATTTTAAAACATGCTCATGGATATTGTTTTTCATTATGGAGCCTGCGTGCTCGTGTTGGCCCCGTGTGGCACTTGTATCCAAACTATGATTTCCGCTGCGTATTCAATTACTTATTATGTATGTTTATGGATGACCTATGTGTGAATGATATTCGAGACGCCTTGTATAATATGGATGATTTGGACTGCGGTTGACTATTCATATTGTACGGCGGATTGTTGACGTGTCCGGATAGGTCCGGGGTGTGACAATATAAGCTCCAGACGCAGTCATCGCCTAGCCAAGTTCCGGTGCACCGCCGTACGGCTTCTGGCCATTCAGTTTTACCGACCGGCACCTTCCTGTCCGCCGAGGTTTGTTTTGCTGTGATTGGATGTTCGATCATTCGGCTACACGCCACGAAGAAACGGGGGATTTGCAATTTGAAGAGGCGTTTGAAACCCTCTTTCCAATTAAGTTGTCACCTTCGGCATCTTTGGAGTCTTTGGAGGACGTTATCTCGATGACACGTTTTTTAAATTCAAAGCCACCCATGGGCCTGTTCAGCATTGGCGGTACATCCATAAAAATATCAAATAAAATGATATATTGATATTACTGAGAGATTAGTTAGTAGGGATTAAAAATATCCCGAATTAAATAATGACTGAGCGAAGCTCTGGTGATGACTTTACCGTCATTTAGATAAATGATTGGTTTTGGTAGGACCTATCGGCCTATCCCGATCGGCTCAAATTTGCTGACTGAAAATGTCTCGCAAAAGACGTTGTCTGATAACGTAATTTTAATTATGAGGATCATTCATGGTCCCGATCGGCCGTACGTACTTTGATTAGATAGGGCTTTTCTAAGAACGCCCAACAACCCACTAAGTGGTTCTGATAGCACCTGAGCAGTGCGAAAAATAAATCTAGGTCAAGGGTTATTATACCAATTCGGCCGGTAGTCGGAAATATTACACATGTGTGTATGTATATGCTTGTATATGTTGTTCGGCCGTACGGCCGTATTACTATGCTTATTGTGCAGTGGAATTCGTTCGATATGCTCGAGTTGGGAGATCCATAATGTTGACACGAAGCACAGAGACGTTCGTGACTGGAAACATAAAGAGATTCAGGCAAAGCTATTCGGTCATCTCGAACGGGGAGATCACGAAGCACAGAGACGTTCATAAAAAAAGAAGAAGCAGATACCAGGAAAGAAGTCCTACGAGATACCGTTTGGAGCCGTTTAAGATTCAGAAAAGAAGATAGAGATTCAGAAAAGGGGATAGAGAATTCAGAAAAGGGGATAGAGAATTCAGAAAAGGAGATAAAGAGTCCAAAGACATCCATGACTAGCAATCCGGACCCACCGTTCGGCACCTAGAGCAAGCTTCACGGGCAGGGGGCGCCTCCAAGATCCTCAGATATCCTTCATCATGGTTGGATCCTCCCACGCCTTTACAGAGGGAAGATGATCGTCTTATGCAGAAGAGAAGCAAAGCCGTTCGGTAGATTTGATCGGGGAGATCAGTAACCTAAGCACCATCTTATGCAGCACTATCGGCCCCTCAGCGCCATCGTGTCTAGTTCGCGTCCGACGATGGCAACGTAAGGACCATGGAAGCGTAAGTCCATTTCACTTCCGACGATGGCAACGTAAGCACCATGGCAATGACCATGGCAGCGTAAGTCCATTTCACTTTCGACAATGGCAACGTAAGGACCATGGCAATGACCATGACAGCGTAAGTCCATTTCACATCCGACGATGGCAATGTAAGGACCATGGCAATGACCATGGCAGCGTAAGTCCATTTCACTTCCAACGATGGCAACGTAAGGACCATGGCAATGACCATGGCAGCGTAAGTCCATTTCACTTCTGACGATGGCAACGTAAGGACCATGGCAATGACTATGGTAGCGTAAGTCCATTTCACTTCCGACGATGGCAATGTAAGGACCATGGCAATGACCATGGCAGCGTAAGTCCATTTCACTTCCGACGATGGCAACGTAAGGACCATGGCAATGACCATGGCAGCGTAAGTCCATTTCACTTCTGACGATGGCAACATAAGGACCATGGCAATGACCATGGCAGCATAAGTCCATTTCACTTTTGACGATGGCCACGTAAAGACCATGGCAATGACCATGGTAGTGCAAGTCCATATCACAGCAAGTCCCATTTTTATACGGCACGAACGGGCTCCACAGCACCGTCGTGTCTGGCTCTCGGTCGGGCTCGTCCATCCTTGATCCAGGATGGCGACCGCCGCTTTATGCAACACGAACGGGCTCCACAGCACCGTCGTGCCTGACTCTCGGTCGAGCTCGTCCATCCTTGATCTAGGATGGCGACCGCCGCTTTATGCAGCACGAACGGGCTCCACAGCACCGTCGTGCCTGACTCTCGGTCGAGCTCATCCATCCTTGATCTAGGATGGTGACCACCGCTTTATGCAGCACGAACGGGCTCCACAGCACCGTCATGCCTGAATCTCGGTCGGGCTCGTCCATCCTTGATCTAGGATGACAACCACCGCTTTTATACGGCACGAACGGGCTCCACAGCACCGTCGTGCCTGACTCTCGGTCGAGCTCGTCCATCCTTGATCTAGGATGGCGACCGCCGCTTTATGCAGCACGAACGGGCTCCACAGCACCGTCGTGCTTGACTCTCGGTCGAGCTCGTCCATCCTTGATCTAGGATGGTGACCGTCGCTTTATGCAGCACGAACGGGCTCCACAACACCGTCGTGCTTGACTCTCAGTCGAGCTCATCCATCCTTGATCTAGGATGATGACCGCCGCTTTTATACGGCACGAACGGGCTCCACAGCACCGTCGTGCCTGAATCTTGGTCGGGCTCGTCAATCCTTGATCTAGGATGACAACCGCCGCTTTTATACAGCACGAACGGGCTCCACAGCACCGTCGTGCCTGAATCTCGGTCAAGCTCGTCCATCCTTGATCTAGGATGACAACCGTCGCTTTTATACGGCACGAACGGGCTCCACAGCACCGTCGTGCCTGACTCTCGGTCGGGTTCGTCCATCCTTGATCTAGGATGACGACTGCCGCTTTTATGCAGCACGAACGGGCTCCACAGCACCGTTGTGCCGGATTCTCGGTCGGGCTCGTCAATCCTTGATCTAGGATGACAACCGCCGCTTTTATGCAGCACGAACGGGCTCCACTACCGTCGTGCCTGACTCTCGGTCGGGCTCGTCCATCCTTGATCTAGGATGACGATCGCCGCTTTATGCAGCACGAACGGCTGGCTCATCAGCGCCGTCGTGTCTTCTTTCTTCAGGCTCGTCGGTCCTTAATCTAGGATGTCGACCGTCACTTTTATGCAGCACGAGCGGCTGGCTTTACAGCGCCGTCGTACCTAGTGTGGGGGCTACACCTCACCTGTCACTTATGCATACCTTGTGTCCGCGAACTATTCGAAGACTAATTCAGGGATGGCAGGAAAGGATGTGAGCAAGAGTATACTTTCTCGAGTAGATTTGCAAGCTCACTACTCCAGAAACTGGGGGACTTGTGTTGGGGTATACTACCCCGGCCTGTTACTGTTCAGAGGCTCAAGACACCGCCCCAATACGGAGCGCAATCGGCGAGGTTCATTTAGGCTCGTCCAACCCATTTAGGCCGTTTCGGCCCATTAGTGTTTTTTCGGCCCGTTAACCCTTTGGCCCATTAGCCAACCCTCCCCCATTTCCTATAAATAGGGAGGAGGGCTCCCATTTGAAGGAGACAGCTTTTTAGCTCTGCATTTCTTCTTCCTCTTAGTTTATTTCATACTCCATTAATGGAGGTTCGATACATGTATTATGTAATTAAGAGATGAGAGCATATTAATGAGAAAGAGCGGGCTTGGACGTTAGTATAAAAAGTCACGTGGTTTTCTCCCTTAACGGGTTTCCACGTAAAAATAGCTAATTTATACACTTTTATATATTTATTCACTTTTATACGGAAATTATCGTCCCTAATATCCATTTCGGATCTACGTAAAAATAAATTCATACATATCTGATCATGATCATTCGTTGAAACTCACTTTTCATCAGAAATTTTAGATCCAAAATCGTATTTTCATTTTTAATAGAAAAAATTGAAATAATTAAAATACAGAGAACTGGAGAGAAGAAGAAAAGAAGAAAAGGAAGAAAAGAAGAACAAATGATTCAATTCCGTGCAAGAGATCAGCACGAGGGTTTTGTAGTTAATTTGGCGGTAGGAATCTGGAGGTCGGCAAGAGATCGTCCGCGGGGTGGCAGCGGCTCCATACGCATAGGGGTGGACTCGGGCCGGGCTGATTCCGGGTCGGGCCTGGGCAGGGTTTTTTTGGGGGGAAAGGGTGAACCAGAACCGGCCCGGGTATAAACCGGGTCCGGACCAAGCCCGGTCCTGGTCGGGCCAGGTTCTATGTTTTTTTTTTTTGCTTTCGAATTAACTCCCCCTCCCCTCCCACCCCCAAACCCCCCCAAAACACCCAGCCCTAACCAAGAAAAACAAAAAAATTGAAAAAATGTCCCGGGCCCGGCCCAGCCCGACCGGGCCGGTTCAAGGAAAACATGACCCGAGCCCGGCCCGCCCAACCCGCCCCAACCGGGTAAAAGCCCAGGCCGGTTCCGAGCTTGGCCGAACCGGTTGGGTCCATCCCTACTTACGCAGACCTGGAGTTTTATATTGAGGGTTAATTTTGTCAAGCTACAATATTTTAGTCCTAAAAAAGTCTTAAAAACATGGTAGTCTTAGTTTTGCATTTTTTCATTGTTTTAGTCCCATTTAGGGAATTTACCCTAAAAATATTCTTATAAAATGTAATTCTAAGGCCCAATCAAATCTTTAAAGCCTTTTTCTTCTTCAAATCAAGACCTTCCCTATCTCAATTTCAACCCCCAGATTTTCTCATCGAAGATTGCAAAACAAAGATGGCAATTCACAGAATAGAAAACATATACAGTCAACTTGAAACATACAGTCAGTTGGCAAAATTGAACTCCTTTACCAATTTGTTTGAAGAAACTTACTACAATCTATTTAGGAAATAGGGTCAGAAGGCATTGTTCACAACCAGTGAATTTGAAACCAATTTTTTTAGCTGCCATCAAAGAGGATAAAAGTTAAAAAAAAAGGTCACTGTCAGAGAGAATTGGACTTTGGATTAAAAACATGTCTTACTCATTGAAATGCCCAAATCATTTAAGCCTGAAATTGAATGACACTAAATGCTAAAGCGACTTCCTCTACCATCAAGAAACTGGTCAGTATGCCACCCTTTTGCCTGCAGCTCACATAGAAATGGAATGAAAACATTGTTCATCTTCTCGTAAGCCTCTTGCATGTTGTTCTCACTTGAATTATGAAATGGTGTTTCCATTGCTGAAGCATATGCAGCAACCAACCATCCCCTCAGTGCGTCTTCTCCTGTAGCATTATGCTCCAATATCATGTCCGTAGATCTAGGTCCACGACACAGCAGAAACTTTTCTTCAGGAAAAACTTCTTTAAGTTGTCTTAAATGTGAAGGCCGAACAACTTTGCTCAGATTTCTTCCCACCTTAACACTTCCAGCATCCTCTATTATCCGTCCAGGAAATAAGAGATCCTCTTGAAATCGTAAGTCAGCTGGGCTACATATTTTTCCTGTCTGGTTAAAATTAGAATCAATTAATATTTAGTTTAAAAATGAAGGCATGCATACATATCTCAACATGTCTGACTTGTGCATGAACCTTCACAAAGTTTTTCACAATCAGTGCAGTACGTTGCGGGTTCAATGTGTTGACCGGTGTAGCTTTCATTTCTTCAGTGACACAGCTGATATGTATGACGGCTAGTAGAGGTCCAATAACCATCTGCACCACCACCAAAAGAGGTAACAAGGTTAGCCACATGGACCCAGAATGTGGAGTAAGCTACTTTCTTCGCATTTGGTTTCAAGTATCAACACAAGTGAGCTTCTCATCACTTTACTTCTTTTAATCAGACCAGATTAAAAAAAGATTGTGCAGGTGTAGCTCTTAAGCCTGCAGCAAATAGTAAGGACTGCAACGAAGGTCAACAAACTATGTGCTATATTCCAACTTCCAAGCAAGATAATTGAACCAGGCAAAAAACATTATGGATGAGAAATATTTAGATAAGACTAGACTAGAAAGATGACCAAACAAGATGTTACAAATTCATATCAAATCACATTTTCAGGGAAAGAGAACAAGTCACAAAGACCTAAAATAGTAAAATGAATCCAATGTTTTATATGTATCACAAGGCAGAAAACGAATATACATTTTATTAATGCTAAAGGTAAACAACTGTACCTTTCCTTGCGTTGATGAACAAATAGTAGATGCTAACTGAATTCCAAAGCCAATTCCAAGAACATTAAACACTGTGGATATAGCTTCACCTTTTGCAAAAAGGTCACTAAGGTTGCCTTCTTTTGCAAATGATGAATATATCGGTAACCTTGTTGCTCTTGCTGCAACAACAGCCATTCCCTGGCAATACAAAATATAAAAAACTACCAAAAGAAACTTTAGACTCCAAAAAAATGAGTAGCAGATCCACAAATTTGAGTACAAATCAACATATACTTTCTATAGTTTAGGCAATACAAGGACCAATAGAGTATAGACAACAAAATGAGAAGAAGAAACCAAGCTCATCAGACATTTTATAACCAATTGTAAGTCAGCAACTAAGAGCTGAGAATAAATTGCAGTTTTTTTTTATAAAAATGAGTGATTCCCTTATACCAACGCATTGTTACCTTTGCAAAATTTCCAAGGCTGGCCATCTGAAGAAACAAATGAGGACATAAAGGGGACAAAACTTCTAACCCAGTACCGAAGTCATAGAGAACATCAGCTGCTAGGAAGAACGTGCATTCCATGTCAAAATTAGGATATTGAATATTGATCAATGCAAACAAAATACATATAAAATGGAATAATGAAGTAGAAGTAATATTGACAATTCGAATATATTTAAGAATGTGGAGCTATAGAAAGGCAACGAACCTAAAACTCGCCAACTTTTAGGCTCAGAGTCCATTCTTGCACCTAAGTTGCTACAAATAATCTTACCCACATGCTGCATCCCATCTTTGAGAATCTGCATATGAAAAAAAAATAACAGTTTCAGAAGAAAGTACCTTTGGGAGTTTATTTAGATCAGTATTTTGAACGTATTAAGATCTTACCCAACTCACGGCAGTTGCTTGTGCAGGTGTAGCTCTTAATCCTGCAGCAAATAGTAAGGACTGCAGCGAAGTAAGATTTCATGGAGACATTGTTGAAGTGGAGTGTGTGAGACAGCTAAGTTACATTGACATTGTTCGACAATAATTTTTCATTCTATATGATGAAATTACAGTTATAAACATGATGTAAAACTTGTCCAGGCACCATATTCAGTTAACAGATGTCCTTTGATTAATCTACCATGATGTAATATTAGTATAAAATCAGGTTATGCTTTCAAAAAACGCATAAGCCATGCTGTTGGGCTGTTGGCTTCATAGTTAGATAAATACCTGAGTTGACAGAACCGACAAAGCTGCACTGGAGAAGTGTTGTAATGCTCGGAACTGCGTGTATCTGAGATAACCCTCATTCACACTGCAGCATAAGCACATCATAACTTCGATGAATAGACTCTGATAAGAAAATCGCCCAAAAAAACTTACTGCGAGATTATCCTTGCAGTAAATTAAAGTATGCACCCAGAATAAACACTACTTTGGATGAGATGATCGCACCTATATGGATACCCTGAGGGGAAAAATTTGTCTACAAAAGTTTCAACCACTTTCTGCCCAATAGATCTCGAATCATCAACAATATTTACCTGAACAATGTAAAACAGTACTGTTGAATAAAACTCTGTAATATACTATGGCCGCAGCAGCAGCCACGGCAATTGTAGGATTGGGCTTCTTGAGAAAACTCAAGTAAACAAAATGCGTAGCAACTAGCAACAAAGCATCAGAAGAGGCTAGCTTACAGATAGCTGACCACCAGCTTCATACTGGAAGCGGCGAGACACGGAATTCGAGGTCTCAATCCAAAACACCTGAGTTTCCGGCGGCGGAGTGGTACCCTCCGCATCCTTCTTCGGCATCTTTACCTTCTCCTATATATCATTATCCCAAATGAAAAGGTCTCCGAGTGCAGTGGGGTAAAACTTCTGAAATGAAAGAGAACCAAAAAAATGGAGGACATGAATACCAGTAATAAGTTCATATTGAAAATTTCAGAATATAGCGGGTGCGCTCTGCCGGAGAAGACAGGAGCGGGCAGCAGCCCAAGGTTTGGTATACAGTTGATTGTGGGCCAAAAATAAAACGAAATTGGTTTTTGTAGTTATCTTTTAAGAAATTAGCCATAATAGGACTTAAACATGCTAAAAAACTCATATTAGGACTTACCAAGTTTTCTCTCGTTGATAGGACTTATACGGTCCTATCTTACGTTTTACTACTTTAGGAAATATCCTAAATATCCCTGTTCGAAGTTCGCTGAGATCGTTTACAGGCACCTAAAATTTACCAGCCTTTTTCGGTTATCCAGTTTGAAGCGGTTAAGAGTTTCCGTTTTCTTGTTAGTTTCCTTGTTCGTCAATTCTGCATCTTTTTCCTGCATTCGTCGATTCTGAGTACGAGGTTATAGCTGCCTGAGTTTCGTTCTTTTCAGGGTATGTTCACTTCAAATTTAAAGCTTTCATAATACTGGTCGTGATTCTGTTTCCGTTCGTCAATTGAGCATTCTTTTTCTGCATTCGTCAATCCTTCTGTGATTCGCTTTTTTCTGCATTCTTTTTCCTGCATTCCTCAATCCTTCTGTTTTTTCCTTCCAGCTCTGTTTTTTTCTTCAATTTCATATTATCGATCCTTTCATCATATGATCGCTTTCAAATTCGTTATAATCAACAATTTATTTCGTATGTCGTTGTACTCTGTTTTATTTCATTTAATTTCATCCGCTAGTTTAGATATCAGTTTGTTTCTACAATTTATTTTGTTTTTGTTAAATTCTCTATTCGTCTACCTAAATTATGCCCTTCGAACTGTCATTTTGTTTGTTCGAACTGTCATGTATATGCATTTTTTGATTACTCCTTTTTATGTTCTGTAATTGTATATAATTGGTACACATTCTTATAAATTGTCATATTGTTAACACAACTGTCATAATTTTGTCCAAACTGTCATTTAGTTTGTGCTACGTTCCTACCTGTATATGCATTTTTTGATTTCGCCTTTTTATGTTCTGTCATTCAATGGTACACATCCTTATAAACTGTCATATTGTTAACAAAACTGTCATTATTTTGTCCGAAGTGTCTTTTTTCATACTGAAATATTTCTTTTGCTGCATTTTTTTAGGAACCTTTTTACCACAATGGATCCTATTTTACTTGTTATGGTCAAGGTTGACGGTTTTTGGGATTCTAACAATGTGTTCAACAATGTCCACACATGTGGCCTTCATGTTAACTATAATGTTCAATATGCTTCTTTTATTAACTCTTTGAGTGACATCCTTTCTCAGTACAAAGCTAATCATAATTTCAGGCTTTCTTATATGCGAGATGGATTTCCTCCTCCTGTTACTATAAATGATCAATCTACCTTAACATTTTATCTTTATATCAAGTCTCTTCAACCAGATTTTTCATTGTATCCACTTTGTGTTGAGTTTTATCCTGTTTCATCTTCTCCTGCATTTTCTATTGATGTTGGACCATCTGCTTCTCCTTGGTCTGAAAATGTTGTCATTTCTTCACAACAACATACCCCTTATGATGAGAATGTTGTTGTTTCTTCTTCCCATGCTTCACAACAACATACCACTTATGAGAATGTTGTTGTTTCTTCTGCCCAACAACATTCCTCCTCACCTACACTTTCTTTTGATGATGGCCCACCATTTGGTCAATATGAAAATGTTATGTATCTGGGGTAAGTTGTGGCCAATCCGAAGATATTGTTTCTTGTGGTAACACTGTGTCTGCAACTGTAGAAAATGAATCATCTGAAGACAGTGATGACATGTCAGATGATATGTCAGATGGCCACAAGTCTATGAACAAAGAGATATAATATTATGACATCAAATTGTGCTGAGTCTATGAACAAAGTCAATGTCTGTGCTAGAGAGTATTCTGTGTCTAAACTTGTTGATTTCTTGCGTGAAAGGATGCAGCAATGGTTCACAGAGAGGAAAGATAAAGCTGAGAAAACAAGTACTATACTCACAAAGAAATGTGAGAAACGCCTGGTAGCTTTG
The DNA here is from genome assembly GCA_945859875.1 of Cuscuta europaea. Taxonomy (NCBI): domain Eukaryota; kingdom Viridiplantae; phylum Streptophyta; class Magnoliopsida; order Solanales; family Convolvulaceae; genus Cuscuta; species Cuscuta europaea. The sequence continues at coordinate 2,787,121 of CAMAPE010000014.1, forward strand.
CAAGCTGAATCCACACGTATGAATGTATGTCAAAGCTTATTTTTTGACTTTGAATACCATTAGCCCGTTTTCATTTTTTCATCTCCTTTTATAATTCCACTTTGTTTGTTAATGTGTCATTTTGTCTTTATAATTTTGTCATTTTTTGTACTTCATATTCAAATAGTCTTATTAGCGTTTTTATTTATCATTTCTCTTCTACTTAATATTCATATATAAGTTGACATTTTACATACTTCATAACCACATATTACTGCTATATTCTTTTGCTAATTCTCTTTTTTATCTACTTTCATATTCTTATTTTTTTTTATTTCACAGGTTAAACCATCATGTGCATATGAATTTGAAGTTGTTGACAGTAGATGCAAGTCCTTTGTGGTAAACCTCAACTCTAGAAGTTGTACATGCGGCCACTTTCAATTAGATCAATTTGTGTGTGTTCATGTTGTGGCTGCAATCGGTATACGCCCACACCTTTCATGTTATACGTACATATCTCCATATTACACAACAGATGCTTGGCTTGCTACATGGTCTGGTATCATGCATCCTATTGCTGATCTTGACAGTTGGTCAATTCCTGCTACTATTCAAAACCAGAGATGCAAGCCACCAAGTTGTTTGAAGCGTCCTCCTGGTCGCCCTAAGAAATGCAGGATTCCATCCATTGGAGAATATAGAGGTTCAAAACGTCAAAAATGTTCTAGATGCCATGTGCTTGGGCATAATAAGAAAACTTGTAGAAATCCAATTCCAATTAATACCCAGTGATGTAGATTTGTCCACTCATTTTATGTTGTCTTCTGTTTTTTTTGTACTTTTAACAATTCTACTATGTGGTTTGGACTTGGTTATCATTTCGTTGAACGTTTAAGGTTTTGTGCTTTAGCCATTCTTGGCATTTAAGTGTTTATGACTTGTGCTTTATCCAAATGTTTTATCCCAAATGTCATCTCAATAATGTAATGTCATTTTGTTTATGTATAAATGACATATGTGACATTTTATGGCATTTTGTATTCCACAAAATGTCATGTTACTTGTCAATTTGTTGTCATTTATTTACTACATGTAAATGACATTCAATCCTAGTATCCATCTACATGTTACTATAAAAAATGCTCTAGATAAACTTGCCAAGGGGACGTACGTCCCTTTAACAGATAGATTTTTTGAACGTAATTTAATAAAATGCATTGTCACAATGCATTGTCATAAAACATATTTCATACGTTTTGAATATAGAGGTTCAAAACGTCAAAAATGTTCTAGATGCCATGTGCTTGGGCATAATAAGAAAACTTGTAGAAATCCAATTCCAATTAATACCCAGTGATGTAGATTTGCCCACTCATTTTATGTTGTCTTATGTTTTTTGTACTTTTAACAATTCTACTATGTGGTTTGGACTTGGTTATCATTTCCTTGAACGTTTAAGGTTTTGTGCTTTAGCCATTCTTGGCATTTAAGTGTTTATGACTTGTGCTTTAACGAAATGTTTTATCCCAAATGTCATCCCAATAATATAATGTCATTTTGTTTATGCATAAATGACATATGTGACATTTGATGGCATTTTGTATTCCACAAAATGTCATGTTACTTGTCAATTTGTTGTCATTTATTTACTACATGTAAATGACATTCAATCCTAGTATCCATCTACATGTTACTATAAATGACATTAAAAGAAATATTTTTTAAAATAAAAAAGTACACTATTATACAATCTGATTAAGCAAATTTATATCCTCTTACCCATCATCTTGCTGTGGACATCCTTCTACAGGCTCAACTTCCAAAAACCTTTCACCCATAGGATCCTCACCCATCTGTTCGTACACTTTGTGCTAGTCCATTATTTTGGGCAGGAGGACTGTTATGCATGCAACATAGGACCTGATATCCCTTAGTGAATCACCTCTTCTAGCATTGGAGTTGTACACTCTTACCTTTCTTTGCTTGATATCTAGTACTACCAAAACCCAATGGTTGCCAGTATTCAGAGGGAAGTACACGAAGTCTGCTTTGCTCCAGCGTAGGCTATAGTTGTTCGCACCTATTATGTCACGAACAATATTTTCTTCTTGTGCTGACTTGTGGTATGTATAGTGCCCCTTTGATATAGTGTCAAGCTCCCGCTTCAGTATTTGCAAGAAAAAAGGCCCAGTTGTGGTGTAGTTTTGTGGCAGTTTGTAATGCACCCGTTTCATGCCCAAAAAGTACATTACTACCTCAACATGCTGTAAAAAATAAAACACACATTTAACAATTACAAACTAATTCAACTGACTTTGAATGGCATTCTATACAAACAAACATACATATAAATGTACACTTGGGAGTTAGACTGACAAAACTATAACATTTTTGAATTTACCTTGTCAGTGATCCATTCATGATTCGTAAACATGTCATATAACCATGTTTTTGATTCAACTTTCATAGTGTCTAGCAAGAACGGTTTGTGAACCATTTTTTCTTCTTCCACTTTGTACCTTCTGCCATTTTTGTTTTTTTGAAAATTCTTCAACAATCCAACTTGGAGGTATGCTCTCACCCTCTCTATTTCATGATCTGGTGGGCTCTCTGTTGGATCTTCTGTGAAAGGTCCAACTATTTCCTTCAGTGGAGGCAAAAATTCATTGTCAGCTCTTTTCTTACCCTTTTCTCTCTTCCTCCTCTTTGGCGAATGCTCAGATGGAGTGTACTTCACTGGTGACCTAGCAAAACGCTTTTGTTTGGGAAGATCCTCTTGTTCCTGTGGCATTTCCATAATATATATTATTTATTATACTTTTTTATATTTATTGAAAATGTATAAATACACTCAATGTCATACTAAAAAATAATCATAAAAATATAAGCATTATAATCAATTTGTAAAATATTTTGTCATTCAAGTCAAGACAATATTACATAAAATGTTTTGAGATTCATAAAAATCATATATACAATGGTGATATGTACTACAGAAGTCACCAATTTGTCAGTTTCATAACTTCACATAAACTGTATATCACATAACTTTACTAATTTGTCATTAATACTTCGAATGTCACTTTTATGTCAGTTTCATACCTTCCAAATGCTACTTGAATGTCATTTTATTTTTTTTAGTTACCTGATTAGGCTTCACTATGATTGTTGTACATGGATTGGAAGAATAGCTCTCAAAAGCCTTTTTCGCCACTTCATCTGCAGTTTTGCAAATCTCTTTGACAAATTGACTATTGTCCTGTGACCCCATCCCCCAACAAGATTCAGCAGTTTTGTCCATCTCTTGAGACTGACTCAATATGTTAAATGTAGGCATGTCACAAATTACATCTTCATTGTGCTCGGTCTCTACAACATCTTTATCTAGAACAGCATCCTCATTTTTTGCACCACCATCCCCAATATGTAAAATATCATCCTCAGTCTGTGCAGCAATGTACTCAGTCTCCTCTTGCACATGAATGTCAGTAGTATCATCATCCTTTAGCCTAGGTTCCTCATCATTCTCGTAATCTTGCTCAGTCATGTCATCATCTTCTTTTTTATTAACATTTTCTTCTTTTTCTGGACTTTCATTCTTTTCAACTTTCTCTGTTCTTTCTCTTGTGTCCTCATCTTCACCTTTATCACTGCCTTGTGACATCTGTTTGACAATAAGTAGAACTTCTTTTAAAAGATCTTCCTGCTTTTTTTGAGTTTGCTTAATGTTTTTCATTTCTGCCACTAGTCTGGCAGTCTCCTTAGCTTGTTTCCTCATGCTTTTTTGCATACTGTTACTATGTTTGCTCATGAACATAATATATTTCTCTGCTTTTCTTCCACTATCACTTGAATCATCTTTTTCATCCTCACTCTCAGTGCCTTCATCACTCTGTGTTTCCTCATCACTTTCAAATTTCATCTCAATCTTCTTTCTTCTTTTAGAAGTTCCCTCGCCAGATTTACCTTTTCCCTTCATTACTTTTCTTGTTTTCCTTTTCATGCTTCTAGTCTGTATTGCCTTTTTTTTGCCTTTTTCTGCAATAGCTTTCATCTTTTCAGCATCTAGCCTCCCCACATTTGGAATAACAATGTCCATTCCATGTCCACCTCTGTCATTGTTTCCTCCAATCATGACAATCTCTTCTTCTGTTGGTACGATCTGTGTCCACTCAAACTAAACAAGTACACTTTGTTAGTAAAAAAATTGTAATATTATAATCTAGATATATTTAGACTATTAAAACTAATACCTTGTCATTCTTGAATATTATTTGGGAAAGCACCTCCAGTGTAGGTTTTTTCTTGAATTCCCACTTCAGTGTCCTTGTTAAGATGTTTTCTCTGCCCTTTATTAGCTTGCACAAACCACCTTTTGCAAGTCCTGGGAATGTCTCAAATGCCCACCATTGTAAAGCCACCATGTACCCAGGGAATGTAACTCTGTCCCCTTTGCCTTTATCTAATGCCTCACAACTTTGTTTTATTTTGTCAACCAACTCGTTCCAAACATCATCATGTTCGGGAAAATTTTAAACTTCCGCTGCTGTACTTTCGAGGTACGTTACATCAATTTCCTAACAGTGGTATCAGAGACAAACTGATTCTAATGACATCATACGAATTTTGGTAGATATTTTCGTGAGATAAAATTATACTCTGTATAATTTTTTATCTTTATACTATCTCCCACTTGGCCTAGTGCCAATCACCAATGCGTCTAACACCTAGATTCTCAAAATGTCTAGTATGTTTCTCACAGCTCAAAGGTTTGGTGAAGGGATCAGCCAAATTGTCCTCAGTGGAAACACGTTCTATTGCAACCTCTCCTCTTGCTATCTGCTCTCGAATCACATGATAGCGCCTCGGCACATGTCCATTCCTCTTGTCGCATCTTGGTTCCTTTGCTTGTGCAACAGCACCAGTATTGTCACAATAAATGGTTATTGGATGACTATCATTTGGAACAACCCCTAATTCTTTGAGGAATTCACGTATCCATACGACCACTTTAGCTGCTTCTGATGCAGCAATGTACTCGGCTTCTGTTGTCGAATCAGCTGTAGTGTCTTGCTTGGAACTCTTCCAGTCTACTGTTGCTCCATTGAGATTAAAAACATAACCTGATTGTGACTTATAGTCATCCTTATCTGTCATGAAGCTAGCGTCAGAGTAACCAGATGCTATTAGTTTCTCTTGTCCACCATAAAGCAAGAAATATTCTTTAGTTCGTCTAAGATACTTAAGAATAGTCTTAACAACACTCCAATGCCGTTCTCCTGGATTATTTTGATATCGACCAACAATACTAAGCGCATAAGCCACATCTGGCCTAGTACAGATCATAGCATACATGATTGAACCAATTGCAGAAGCATATGGAATCCCTCTCATGCGTTTGATCTCATCATCAGTTGAAGGACTATCCTTTGTGTCAAATCCCTCTCATACTCACAAGGTTCATGACCTACCAATTAAAGATTTCAAATCACTCTAACATAATACTTTGTGTCATTAGTCTCAATAATGAATATGTCCATATTAGTAACAAGCCATATGCTTCACTTATCAAAGGTATGATTTACCGCTAAACTATATGTCTATATATTACTACGTAAATTTTATTGCAATAAATAGCATAAGTCCTTGCTTTGGCCTACACATGTACAACTACTTATATTTCTAAAAAAGTTAACTTTCTGCTTCATGTACACTTTGGTCATAAAGAACCTTGTTAATGCAATGAAAGTTGTTATTAATTTATTTATGCTCAAAGCACAACAATATTATTCCACTTTCTGTTAAAGAAGGATAGTCCTTCAACTGATGATGAGATCAAACGCATGAGAGGGATTCCATATGCTTCTGCAATTGGTTCAATCATGTATGCTATGATCTGTACTAGGCCATATGTGGCTTATGCGCTTAGTATTGTTGGTCGATATCAAAATAATCCAGGAGAACGGCATTGGAGTGTTGTTAAGACTATTCTTAAGTATCTTAGACGAACTAAAGAATATTTCTTGGTTTATGGTGGACAAGAGAAACTAATAGCATCTGGTTACTCTGACACTAGCTTCATGACAGATAAGGATGACTATAAGTCACAATCAGGTTATGTTTTTAATCTCAATGGAGCAGCAGTAGACTGGAAGAGTTCCAAGCAAGACACTACAGCTGATTCGACAACAGAAGCCGAGTACATTGCTGCATCAGAAGCAGCTAAAGTGGCCGTATGGATACGTGAATTCCTCAAAGAATTAGGGGTTGTTCCAAATGATAGTCATCCAATAACCATTTATTGTGACAATACTGGTGCTGTTGCACAAGCAAAGGAACCAAGATGCGACAAGAGGAATGGACATGTGCCGAGGCGCTATCATGTGATTCGAGAGCAGATAGCAAGAGGAGAGGTTGCAATAGAACGTGTTTCCACTGAGGACAATTTGGCTGATCCCTTCACCAAACCTTTGAGCTGTGAGAAACATACTAGACATTTTGAGAATCTAGGTGTTAGACGCATTGGTGATTGGCACTAGGCCAAGTGGGAGATAGTATAAAGATAAAAAATTATACAGAGTATAATTTTATCTCACGAAAATATCTACCAAAATTCATATGATGTCATTAGAATCAGTTTGTCTCTGATACCACTGTTAGGAAATTGATGTAACGTACCTCGAAAGTACAGCAGCGGAAGTTTAAAATTTTCCCGAACAGATCTTTCCTGATTATGACAAAACAACGAATATGACAATAATAACAGATCTGAATTAGAACTTACAGATCTTCCAGCCTAGCGGTGATAATCCTTGACCTTAGGTATCCACGTGATTTCTCCTCTCCGAAAGAACGGTTAGATCTCCCTAAGAGAAAGGCTAGGAAATCTCTTTGCGGGGAAATAAACTAGTAATACTGAATCTAAAACTGGTCTGCAAATTATGAAGGAGAAGGATGTATTTATACTAGTTCGAAACTAGTCTCCCAATCACAATGAAAGTCTTTCTAATTAATGAGTTCTAATCCTACTAGGACCAATACTCCTAATTAATTAAATAAGTAGATAAAACAAAACAAAATAATAATAATAATAATTGAGATGTGGCTGCACGCCACTTTCTAATTATTATATATTAATATTTATTTTATTTACTTTTCTTTTAATTCCAAATTACAAAAGAAAATATCTACTTTATTTAATAATAAATACATCTTATTTAAGTATGATAAATCTAATTTATCTTACTTAATTAATTCTATCAAATAGAACTCTCCTTCAGCTTCATGAATTAAATATGTTTAATCTAATTAATATTTAATTCATTTTCAGTATTACGAATTAAATATTATTTAATCCAATTAATAATATTTAATTCCTTCTAACAATTCAATCGGAAGGTATAATCACTTGTTGTGTGACCCATAGGGCCTTATATATTAAGCACTAATCAAATTAAGGTCTTAGCGAATCCCTAGACGATTCTCCAGACAAACTTAATATATAAGGACGTTTGCGAGGACTATACAAACTCCCTGTAATATAGAGCTCATAGTGATACGGTCCTTTCATTCAGCGAACATTCAACTAAGTCTAGAACATGATATAGTGTCTATCCCAATAACTCAGTCTCTGTCTCTCAATCTTTCTAGATGATCCATAACGATCATATTCGATATCCAAAACGAATATATCTTTGCATTGGCCAATGACTTTATGATCCATCTAGATATGAGAAGTAGAATGTTCTCTCTTAATCTATTATGAGGAATGAATCCTTTCTTGGCTCAACTACTACTCCCTGTGCTTCGTGATGCACCCAACACATGCCGTATCTACCCCGATTGGAGTGCAAGCGTTGGTCATGGTCAAAGTACATCACTCCGCACATGTAGTACGTATTGACCTCAAGTCAGAGGACTATCACACTACTCTATACGCCGATAATCCCATAGACACATGAATAGAACTTATCAAATGGTTTCTCGGTGGGTATGCCAATATTCTCTAAAATATCTGTGACCATCATGAATTACAGGAACTCATAGTCGTGAGATCAACTATACTTTCTAAAAGTATGATGCAGTCCACATACCAATCTTATCGCATATCATCAATATCCCATTTTTGATGATCATTGATTGGGGCTATTTTAGGACCTTATGTTATATCATATAAGCTCCCACTTACTTATTGACAACATAAATCCAAGGGAACACAATTATGAATAAAACATTGACAATCGAAAACAATCATTCATAAAGTGTAATACCGTGTATATATCAAATATAAAAACTAAATGTGATCAAGTACATATGTCTTTAAAGAAATGATTGTCGCTAGGACATATATACTAACACATCACCCCATGGGTAAGCATTGAATGCATCCAAATCGTTTACCAGGTTTATGTAGTATGCTTTCATAGGCCTGGCAGTTTGATTCCCAAACAAACAATGGGACAATATGTGTAGTAGAGCCAGCTTCACTCCATCCTTTGTCATTCTTCCTTCATCAGTGCTCTCATAACTCTTCAATGCATTTTGGATATCTGCACGGGACACTGTAGCCTTGTTCCCAAAATATCTTCTCCATATATCTCCCTCAGGCTCCTCTGAAATATTTGGCTTCAGACTCCCAAATTTTAAACCACACATTGTTGCCATATCAGCCTTTTGAAAACTGATACACTGTTTTGAATATGAAATCTGATGACACTGTCATCTGCATTTCCATTAACTTCAGTGACATAGTTTCCAACAAATCCTAACAGTAGTTGTCCACTATTCCAAGACATATCTTCAATTTTTAACATCCAACCAAATATGGTGTTACTGAAATCAGTCAGTTCCTCAGTGCTAAGACATGTCCTTATTCTTTTAAGAACTTCAGCAACATTGCAGTAAGAATTGACACGCAAGTTTTCCAAGTCCACTAACACTGACTTCTTGAAAGCTCTTGTTATTGTCTGTCAAGTTCACACAAATATAGGCATTATAATCAATTTGTAAAATATTTTGTCATTCAAGTCAAGATATTCATAAATAACATGGTAATATTAACTACTTAAGTCATTAGTTTGCCAGTTTCATACTTTCCCATAAATTGTGATAATTCTTGCAATTTCACTTTTCATTCAGAATGCCACCATATTCTTCTCTATTTTGCATTATGTTGTTTTATAACAACATCACAAACTACAAATGATCTGCTAAATTCTCACTAAAATGTCACTATTCCAAGCAAACTGTCATCACAGTAATGATACATACTTACAACCCCACTAGATAACCACATATTAGTGGAATGTCACTTTTCATACAAAATGCCACCATATACTTCTTTATTTTGCACTATTTTGTTGTATAACAACATCACAAACTACAAATGATCTGCTAAATTCTCACTAAAATGTCATTTATGTGTCAGACTTTCAATTGCCAATTCAATGTTGTGTTAATTTCTGTTCAATCTAAGACATATTCATAAAATGTCACTATTTCAAGCAAACTGTCATCACAGTAATGATACATACTTACAACCCCACTACATAACCACATATTAGTGGAATGTCACTTTTCATACAAAATGCCACCATATACTTCTTTATTTTGCACTATTTTGTTGTATAACAACATCACAAACTAAAAATGATCTGCTAAATTCAGACTAAACTGTCATTTATGTGTCAGACTTTCAATTGCCAATTCAATGTTGTGTTAATTTCGGTTCAATCTAAGACATATTCATAAAATGTCACTATTTCAAGCAAACTGTCATCACAGTAATGATACATACTTACAACCCCACTACATAACCACATATTATTGGAATGTCACTTTTCATACAAAATGTAACCATAGTCTTCATACACACTTAAAATGCCACCATATAAGAACATGATGCAATGAAATGTTTTTACATTCAAACGATTTAAACTTTCTAAACTCCTTTAAGTGTCAAACTTTTGTCAATTTCAGACATTCCTCTACTCAACGAAATTAGTACTTACTATTTCGGAATTGATTATGACGGAAACTTTGTTTGACAAATCCATAGCTCTGTCCATCAACTCTGCTCAACGATTCTACTCTCCTCAAATTTGAGGGTCGTCTAAGACGAAAGTTTACTACCTCTGTGCTTTGAAGTTTTGAATCGAAGTGCACGTTTGATACTCGTAGAATGACTGGTCTCTTTAATCGCAGCTCTCAACCGTTCCGATACATGTTCATTTAATTTTGAATCTCTTTTTCGGCGGCCATGATCATAATGGATGCTTGGAAACCGGGAATAGCCGGGGGAAAGAAGTAACCGTCAAATAAGGGAAGAGTACGTGTGTATCGTTTAATGAGGTCATTTTTGGCAATTCAACGCATATTTGGTCCTATGCGAGTCGGGGGAAAAGTGGATGTCCTATTTTTGAAATTTTGATAAGTAATAGTCCTATTTTGTAAAATTTCTCTTATCTTTTTGGTAATTCTATTGGCAGCCACTTATTTGTTAATTACAGCCACATATTTTCAATAGTTCCTATTACTCCCTCCGTCCCAATTTGATAGTTTCATTTTTTTTAGACACAAGTTTTAATAAAATGTATATAATGAAGTGAAATGATATGGACCACATCTTTCTTTTCAAAAGAAGAAACAAGACCATCATTTTGTGATATCCCAAAAAAGAAATAAAGGACTATCATTTTGGGACGGAGGGAGTATATCTTTAATGCAGTAATCATCAATCGAACACAGCCTACCCGGAATTCTAGTCTCATAAAATACGGTCTTCTCTCACCATGATGTATAGCTAAATCTAGACTGTCAACTGCCCAACTCTTGAGAAATAGAAAGATGAACCGAAATTACTTGCAAATTGCAATACCTTTCTTAACTTGAATGGATTTCCTAAGCTTAAGGATATGTACGTAGTTGACAAAATCAAAGGATGGAGAAGCCCATTGCAATTGTTGTCGGCTCTGCTCCACCTTCCTCTTATCATACACCATTTTGCATATCATTTCGAGAATTTGCACAGTCAACTTAACTCATCATTGAAATTATTTTTAGTCTTCCTCGAATCTGAGCTTTTAAGCGGTTGCGGGTTGATTCAGCAGGAAGCGTAATGAATGGCGAGGGCAATTTGTTGACATCGTTAGTGGCGGCCAACGACAATGCGGCAACGGATTCTAATTGCAGAATTTTTAGAAAATACGAGCTCGGGAAGCTTCTTGGTTGTGGGGTTTTCGCAAAGCTGCTTTGAAGTCCTTGCTACAAAGAACAAGATCTATTTACCGAGGAGGCTGTGGGCTACGGATTATTGTATTAAGGACTTAAGAGGAATTTTTAAAAATATATGGCTGCACCTAGTAAATAAATGGTTGTGAATAGAATTTCCCTTTTTTTGAATGATGGTTTTTGTAGTTTTGTACAACCGGTTTGCACACGCCCCGGTTTGTACAATTTTTTATGGGAAATCACGCCTTGTCTTTGGAATATGAAATGTCATGCTCGTATTTCTTAGAGTGTAAATATCAACCCTCCAAATTTCTGTAAACATAATTTTTTGAGGGGTGAAATATCACTCCTCAATTGTCCAGGAAGTAGGAATAAGTATGGAAAACTTGATATTGACTCTTAGTATAGTAATTGCACAATAGAAGCAACAACTATTATTAGTTATAATGTTAAGGACATACAATTTAGCATATTTAACAGTTCAAATATCTGACTATTGTTATTCTTTTATTATTGTAATCAAAATTTGAAAAAGCTAATACCTATTAATATTTTTAGTGTTAATTTTAGATCCTGTTTGGTGATATTCAAATCGACTGTATTGACTGATTCTGCTGAAACTTATGAAGTTCTGGCTGAAGTGGTTGGATTGGTTGATTCTGCTGATTTATGAAAAAATATATTTAAAATATATTTTATTAATAAAATAAACAAAAAACATAGGAAAAAATAACTAAAATGATCCTCTATAATAACTTCAGGCCTTCAGCCAATACATCCTAAAAGTAATTTGAACCTTACTTTTTCTCATTATTACACAATTCAGCACACAAAATCAAATGTTACGTGATTGGTGAAAAACTTGGTTGATAAAACTAAAAATAGGGTCACAAAATTGGCTCTTAATTAGGGTATTATTGAATCATAACTCAATAGAAGTTGATTTTTTTTCATATTCATATTTAAAAGAAGGTGATATAACTGTTATGTAATTATGGATGTCCATTAACTCATAGCCCGAGCCCATATGTACTGGCCCATCTGATGATTGTAACCCTAGCTCCCATCCTATATATACATCCTCATATATGTATGAAAGTATGCTTTTTGGTCTACTCTATTACACGTTATCAGCACCGCTCTTTCCGGCTACTAAACAAAGTAATGTCCACTTCTTAATCGGATCGTGCGGCATCTCCCTTCTCCTTCGCCGCTGCCCCTTTCCTCCCTGCTCTCATGTGCGACAAGAAGGATCGATTGATTTTGTCCTGGTAACTTCTGTGATTTCCAGGTTTTCCATTGCGCTGCCAATCGATCTGTCGCATCATATATGTCGTCCTATTAAAAATAATCAGGTGATCTTCTTACTATTAACAAAAATCCCTTTTGAGTGCGTACATCATTTAAGAATGAATTTTTGGATGTATTCTACCCTAATTGATTTGCCCGGCCACTTTACCAATGTGGTTTCTCTCCATATATATATATATATATATATATATATATATATATATATATATATTCATGATTATTGTTATGGTTTCTCTGCCGCTTGACTGCCTCCCTTAGTATGTGAAGGTACCTATTAGTTTTTATTTGCTATCATATAATATCAACATTACTTGCTGCATTGTTGCCTCTATGTGTAAGTATTCAAATGAATTGAACCAAGAAAAGAAAATGACAAGCTTTCACATAACCTTATGCTCGCCGTCATTTTTGGAGATAAATGCAATAAAATGCTATGATATGCCTGTTTTAGAAGTTATCTGTTCAGTTCTCTCAAGAATTATATATTTATTCTTAACAATCACATTATCAATCATTGATAATGTTTTTTTATGAATTATGATTATGTGATTTTCTTTATTTACACCTTTGAATAATAATGATCAGGAAAAACCGCCTATGACCTTTATTACGAGAACATAATTTTGAGTTTCCTTTTTAAATAATTTTGAATGCTTGTTTAAATGCATAATTACTTCCATAAGGAAACTGACTTTTTTTAATAAATAAAGAATTTAATGACAATTAGTAATCAAAATCGGCTACATTTTTTAACATTTCTGAGGAATACGGTTTATTGTGCATTCTTAAACTAACCGTTATCTTCTTGAGATCATATGCTATTGAAGTATTTTTGGAATTAATATGAATACTTTACCACCACAAGAATTTTGAACTCGAGTCTCGTAGATTATTTTCAATTACACTACATTGAAGTACTCTTAAATAATATTCTGTGTGATTTTGCATATTAGATACTCCATATAATTTTGGCTCAATATTACGATGTATTACGATTCTTAAGTTTTGCTCCTGAAGTAGAATTTTTATAAAATTGTTCTGACCTTGTTGTTTAATGTGGTGAGGTAGCACATATCTTGATCATATATATGACTTTATTACTTGATTAGCATATCATTGCCTTTCTAATATTGAGAAAAATGCATATGAAAGAAGAGTCCAGGTACACTTTAATCTTTACATTTATAATTGATATGTCCATTTTTCGATTTAGTAACTGAATGTGCATAACCAACTTATGTGATAATCTATGCTGCATGTAAGCTATCAATTAATTCTCCCTCCCGCAATAGCATTTACCTAAAGTTTATTTTCTCAATGTATGAGGGATGGAAATCTTTATCAATTCATTTACATTTCATTGCATTTCTAATGATTATTTGTATTACTATAAAAAAGGTATTTATTCTACATTGAATTAATTTAAGCATTAAGAAAAACGCGTTGGAGGTTACAGGTACGTTCCACATATCTCTATTAATACTTTGGTCATTTTTGGAACATAATATGATTACATTTATATGTTAAACTTGATTGTTGAATATTAGTTGATATGTTAATGTGACTCGTATAGCTCCAATATTTTATAAAACACTCTAGTAAGTGATATATACTTTAAGAAAACGCACGATTACAAATCATGATATAGACTTCAACATTATACAAAATATAGTTAAATATTGCTATGAATACACAAATAATTCCTAGTAAACCTCAAATTATTGTAATTATGTACAATGATTTTCTCAAGTTAATCTACTTGAGAGGGGAGAAAACAAACAAAATTTCACAATTATCAAAGTGTCATAAGTCACTATAAGAGAATATGTTTGACGTACAAGTGGGTGTGTCGTGAACTCGAAGTTCCCACATCGCCCACACATAAGATAGTGTGTGTTTATAAGCAGGGCCTGAAGCCCTTCATGTGGACGTGTTTAAAGTCGTGAGGTCCTGAAGTACCCAAGCGGACCATATATTATTATACGTCAAGATAAATCTTACAAAAATATGATTAGTTGATAACTTTTATGTTTCTTCAAGAGAAGCATTAACTAATTGTTAGACTCTCTATATGCATCTCTAGATGGGTGATTTGTATTATTTCTATGAAAGTAACAAATCATTAGATTAATGATTATTTTAGTGATAGATTGTTTTTGTCTTAAGAAATGATGATATAATGTCTGAAGCATTTATATACTTGTGACATAGAGCCCAACTTATATTAACTTTTGATAGAGTCATACACATTAGAAATTTAATCATATTGTAATGATAAAAAGTAACAGAAGCACACATTATATTTATAAACAAGTTGTGCACATAAATAATATTGATAAAATCTCAGGCATTGAGTGTAAGCTCAAAGAAGCTACTCAAACACTACGAAGTAGTAATTTGAAAAGTGATATCATACTTATTGGGTGATAGTTTGAGACCATACCAACGCAGTGTAAATTGTGTTTCCATAATATCTGCATGTAGCATGAAGTTTAAGATTTTTGAATAAATGAACACTCTAAGGTCAACCCAGGTTTAAACCAAATGCCGTATAAGACATCCAATATATAAATACTTCTTAGACAAGAAAATGGCAAGACCGTCTATTCTCCCAATATTTTAAAAAGTGGCTCCATGGGAGTTAAGTGAACTTGAAGTTTCACAATGTGGGTTAATATCAAGTTTGGTCTCAAGATATGTTCTCTTAAAATGTCTACATATAATGAGTGGTATAAGACCATTTTGCCGGCTTCTATGAAATATAGTGAAGAGCATAAGGTAACCCACAAAATATATCTAGCATTATAAGATGAATGTTACGCCTGAGATAAACTGCTAGAAAGTTGATTAAATATATGAAAAAGTCTAGTTTATATTAATTCGACATTTGTTAACAACTAACCCCCAAAGTTTACACGTTAAAATGAGTCAAAGTGTGCCAACATTGAAACCCCACTACAAAAATGATGTACTCGGACCCCAGAAGTGGCTCCATATGTACGTAAATCCTTGTTCAAAAATATTATGGCACATTTCCCGACATTAGGGGGAGATATAAAGGCATAAGCATAATTATATTTTGGAATGTCGGGAAAATATCCCAGAAGGATCGATTGATATTAAAAGAGAAACGTGTAAAATATGATAAGTAAACTGCCAAAGTGACTGAAAGAAATGATTATAAAGATTGAGCTAAACCAATGCATGAAGCATGGTTTGACGGTCATTACGTGTATACAAATAAAATTGGTTTTTATATTAGAAACTCACTTATGCCTCTACAAGAGGATGATATAAGTTCAACGCTGCAGCTGATAAGTTATAGAAACTTTATGATACAGAACATGAATTCCTCTTTTATGACTCATATAGAGGATTTTGATAAAACAGGAATGATATTGATTAGATTGACGTCAATGATTTATTTTCCCATAACTATCGACTCATAATCCATAATAATAAAGTCTGGCCAGATGAAATATGATGGACCTGTAGTCCTAAAATTTTGTGAATTATGATCGATGTTTATGGATGAGAAAATATTTTATATTGGGCCTGAAGTCCCATAAATCAAGATATTGTGTATGGGGTGACAATACTTGAGATTGAATTATTTTGAGACTGCACTCCTGTTAGAGTTTAAAGTTCTGTAAATGTGGTAGTTGATTAGAAAATTGGATGTCATTGTTATAATATCAATTGTGTCCCTGAAGGACAATAGTGAAAAGAAATATGTGCACACAACATGCAACATGAATATGAAATGTTTTATGTTTATAATAATTAGATAAGGTGATTGTGTGTTAAGTTATGGTAATTATATTTGGAATTATTCTTGAAAAAGAATTTGATTGAATAACTGCAATAATAAATGATGCAGTAAATACTAAGCATAGCTGAAAAACATATAAAATGGACGCTTGTGCCTAACTACAACCTGGGTGACTACAATAAGTCTTGATGAAATGATTTATTTTGTAGAAGAACTATGCTTGAATATCATGGTGCAAATTATATTATGTAATATCTTGATTGACAAGGTTTTTGCATCATGTCAAAATATCACTTGTAGTGAGTGCCTCCTGAAGAGGATCTAATGTGAACAGTTTTCTTATTTGTTTTCACATGATTTAATAACTAGGATTTCAAATATAAAGTGAGCTATATTCGTACTACTTCTCAATCTTTCCTGTAGAAAGAGTTGAATGAAGAAAACATTATGCAATGAATTTGCAATTGCTCATAAACCTTCTATTTGTTTACCTGAAGTAAACATATATTATTTTATGAACCAAATTGTATAAATAAAGGTGTTGGAAGCTTTTAATTAAGCGTCTATCCAAACCTAGCTAGAAACAACACATGAGAATCTTTTGATTTGAATGATGTTTGATTATATAATAAATAAAATATCTAGTCATTATATTGTGAACACTTGTAGTGTTTGTATACTAATTTGAGATCCTAGGAGGATCAAAACATGTCTCATTTAAGTTTTATGGACAAATATTTGAGAATACTCAATTATTAAATGTTTGATGTGCATATGAGCATTAACACCAAATTTGATGGTCTTGAAATACACATTGCAGAATCATGAATTTAGACAATTGCTTCCGCTTATCATATATTTTCACCTAAACATATATATTGAGTTGTTGTTGTTGAAGTGGAACAACTAATTGGTCCAGAAGATCATGTGCTATTCTTTTACCTTAGCCAAGTTTTTGTCCCAAAGGGTTTTTCTTGGCCAAAGGTTTTGAGGTATTTTGTGATTTTTAAATAGTGAGGAAGATACATAACATTCAGAAGACTATTATCCTCTAGAAGAGTGATTCTAATATAAGTTCGGAAGATATGACCCTGAAGGTCTTAATCGGTTCTTTTGAGTTCATGCAATTTACTGGTCCGGAAGACCAAAATGCAACTGTACTCTTTTTCCTTAACCAAGTTTTTTCCCACAGGGTTTTCTTGGTCAAAGGTTTTAACGAGGCAATTTGTGATTCTCAAAAAACATATTATGATCTTGGAATATTATTATTCTCCAGAAAAGTGAATTTAAAAGTGATTCAGAAGATTAGGCCCTGAAGGCAAATGACTGCACTGTTTTCCTTTACTAAGTTTTTCCCACGTGGTTTTCTTAGTGAAAGGTTTTTAATGAGACAGTCAATACAACACATCGTTTTACATATATCGTGTACATTTTTCCTTGATTGGTTTTTTCCCAAAGGGTTTTTCCAACAAGGTTTTTAATGAGGCATACACATAGCACAAATATTGCTACAAGACGATTATAACCAAGATGGACTAATTCTACAAGAAGACTTGGAGAGAAATCTTGAAGCGATGTAGTCAACAAGGGGGGTATGTATGCGCTGCACTCTTTTTTCCTTGACCAAGGTTTTGTCCCATTGGGTTTTCCTCATCAAGGTTTTTAACGAAGCGGCATCACCAACACATACAAAGAGAATAAAGTATTTTTTATCTTGTAATGTATTTTATTTAACAATGTACATCCAAGGGGGAGTGTTATGTAATTATGGATGTCCATTAACTCATAGCCCGAGCCCATATGTACTGGCCCATCTGATGATTGTAACCCTAGCTCCCATCCTATATATACATCCTCATATATGTATGAAAGTATGCTTTTTGGTCTACTCTATTACAATAACAATATTGTTTTGTGTTTGTACTCATTTAGTCATTTATAAACTATTAAGTATTAACACACACAATTGTTTAAGCTCCTATGAATCAAATCACTATATTCCATATCAACGTTTACGCAATACACGAAGTACGGTTAAAGGAGTACAATAGAGAGATAATTTAAAACAAATATAATTTCAGGTTTGGTATTCAAAATTAAATGCTTTACCTAATTCTAATATTCTTTTGAAATAGTTTAATCATCATCTTTTTACCATCACAATGCACTCATAGGTTCGTATGAATTTATTAGTACTGTTTTAAGCTTTCTCAGGAAAATCTACATATGTGCATTTTAAGGGTTACTATATAGGTGCATTTTTCTACTTTTATACCTCGCTAATGTACTACGTGTAAAAGTAGTTGTTAGAATATTCTAGAATAGAATTTATTTTTGTATGGGCCCAGCCCACTGGTGTTTGTATATATATCTTGTACTAGTGTTTTGGAAAAGGTGGAAAATATACAATACCTATTATGGTATCAGAGCCTTAGGGCGATAAAACTCCAACCGATCAACTTCTCTACGCATCCCCAAAGTCACCATGACAGGCGGTCGCAGAACAAAGTACGAAGAAGAAGACTCAGCGGCCTGAAATATAATTACTCCATAGAGGCGTACAATTTCTCCATACGATCTGACATCAAGTGATAATCCAGGGAGTATTATTACTCAAGTTCAACTAAGAGGAGACAACTATGAGGAATGGGCTAGAGCAATTCGCATGGCACTCCGGGCGAGAAAGAAATTCGGCTTTGTGGACCGTTCAATACCACAGCCCGAAGAAGACTCACCTGACTATGAAGATTGGTGGACCAATAATTCACTTTTGGTGTCTTGGATTCGAAACACGATTGAACCCACACTTCGTTCGAGTATTTCTTACATTGAGATGGCGAGCGCACTTTGGGATGATATCAAGTCTCAATTTTCGGTTGTTAATGGCCCAAAAAAATCAGCAACTGAAAAGAGAATTGGCTGACTGTAAGCAGCGAGGTATGAAAATGGTGGCATATTATGGAAAGCTTAAGAAAATCTGGGATGACTTTAATGATCTTGATCAGTTTCCAACGTGTACGTGTGGTAAGTGCACGTGTGATTTGTCCGCAAGAATAGAAAAGAAACGGGACGAGGAAAAGGTTCATCAATTGCTTATGGGACTCGATGAAAAGAGTTATGGTGTGGTTAGGTCAAACTTGCTGACTCAAGAGCCTCTACCTTCAGTAGGACGAGTGTATGCTGTACTCACACAGGATGAAAGCTCAAGAAATTATTCCAGAACTCAAAAGGACCGTGGAGAAATCACAAGCTTTGCTGCCCAGGTTGTGCCTCGTGAGAAAGGGCGTGAAATGAAGGATCGTGAGTGTAACACTCTCTGTACTAATTGTCGTAAGCCTGGGCATGAGATAGATAACTGCTTCCAGCTTATTGGGTATCCCGAATGGTGGCCTAAACGCACTAAGTTGACTGGACGAGGCAATGGTCGTCCAAAAAAAGGAGGGGCTGGACGCGGAAGGGGAACTACAGTTGGAAGAGGCCGTGGCTCTTTTGCTGCTAATGTTGTTGTTGGGTCTTCTACAGGTGTTCGAGATGCAGTAATGACTGATGCTGACCGGACTGATTTCTCAGGCTTGAATGACGAACAGTGGCAAACTTTATTGAATCTACTGAGTGCTGCCAAATCTAATCCTACAGAAAAGCTCTCAGGTATTTTTAATTCCACAGGTTGGATCATTGATTCAGGAGCTTCTAATCACATGACTGGTAATCTAGAATTTTTTAGACACGTCTCTGATCTTTCAAATTGTCCGGTTAGTTTGCCGAATGGAGAACAAATTTACGCTACTAAGGAGGGAACCGTTGAAGTAACTCCAGCCTTAACCCTTGACAGAGTTATTTTTGTTCCCAACTTGAATTGTAACTTGATTTCCGTATCTCAGTTGATTGCACAATCCGGAAGTCTCGTACATTTCACCGGATCTATTTGTATATTACAGGACCACACTACGAAGACAGTGATTGGTGTGGGTGAACGAATTGGAGGCCTCTATTATATACGACAACATGTTTTTGCTGCACCAGTTTCATTGAAGGAGGATCAATTTGAGTTGTGGCATCGATGCCTTGGTCACCCGTCTATGAAGATAGTGGAATTAGTTCCTCAAGCTGCCAGACATAGGACTAAGAACTCTCCCATATGTGATGTTTGTATGCGTGCTAAACATAGTCGCAGTAGTTTCCCTCAAAGTACAAATAAAACCTCTGGTATTTTTGACCTTGTTCATGTTGATTTATGGGGTCCGTATTGAACACCTAGTTTTTCTGATTGCCGGTACTTCTTGACAATTGTTGACGATTTCTCTCGTGCAACTTGGATTTATTTATTACATGATAAATATTCTGTGCCATCGACTTTGAAAAAAAATTTGGCCATGGTTTACCGCCAGTTTCGAGTTCTTATTAAAGTTGTGCGTAGTGGTAACGGGACCGAATTTGAATGTATGAATAACTATTTCAACTCTCAAGGGATCCTTCATGAGACCTCATGTCGTGGTACTCCTCAACAAAATGGTCGAGTCGAGCGTAAGCATCGACATATTTTAAATGTTGCACGGGCCTTAATGTTTCAAGCTCACTTGCCTACTGAGTTCTGGGGTGAGTGTGTCTTAACGGCAGGATACCTCATTAATAGAACTCCTTCATATCTTTTATCGGGCAAATCACCTTATGAAATTCTCTATGGGAAAGCACCTCCTTTGAATCATTTACGTGTTTTTGGTTGCTTGTGTTATGTTCATAATCAGGACCGACATGGTGATAAATTTTCAGCTAAAAGTCGACCTGTCGTCTTCGTTGGCTATCCGCATGGAAAAAAGGGGTGGAGAGTTTACTGTCGTGATACTGGAAAATTTATTATCTCCAGGGATGTTATTTTTTCAGAGGATCAATTTCCTTATGCAACTGATTGCCAGGTTGGTTTTTCGCATAACTCTATTTCAGGTCTTGATATTGGGGCAAAATTGTTAGCTGTGGATGATGATGATCCTGCCAGCTCTCCTAGTTCCCAGACGACACATGAACTTCCGCAGGCATCTGTCTTGGATGTTTCAACATCCTCCTCACAGAACATAGATGTTCCTCCAGATGCAGCAACTATACCCGTCACTCAGGAGGATTCTTTACCTGTTGTTTCTTTTGAGAGCTTACCCTGTGACACTCTAAAATTTTAAAATAAAGATAACAAAAAAATAAATAAAGCAGATACAATTTATCTCATAAAATAAACTAGATATAAATTATGGAATGTAAAAATAAAGTAGAAAATAAAATAAAGCATTAAATATTTTTTTGTGGGTATTTGAAAGCATTAATTAAAAATGAAATGAGATGATAGTACGTTACATTTTTAGCTAAGCATATTCGAATGATATGATCACCATACATGATACATCAGTATTCTATATACATACATACTGTTATAACATACTACGTACCTCATATACTCATATGCGCAGGTCTTTAATAGGAAACGGCCAAAACGATTATATTACACAAAAATTCCTAGGCTTAGAATATTGGTTACATATGTATAATTATGGAAACATTGGTAATGGAAATAAATGGAAAAGATTTTTTAACATATGAAACGGAAAATCTAGAATCATCCGTTACATAGGTATATATACGCTTGAAGTCTTGGGCAGCAGTTTCGTATCTGTGAAAAACTCCCTGCACAATCAAACATATATCCGCCGCATATGCATAGACGGACAGTCACACTACTGCAAACCTAACCTCTCTGCGCACAGCAACCCAAACAGCCTGCGTCTTGACCAGAAGCATGGAAGAATGACAGCCTGGTTAGTGTCGGACCACCATACTCACCAAAGAAGGAGACCCAGTTGTACATCGGACTGCCGGAACTCACAACGTCGGAGGAACACTGTCGACGTGCTTCTTCCCTCAGCGAAGTAGAAGAGACCGTAGCCCTACCGCCTTCTCCATTGGAAGAAAAAGCGGGAGCTTGCTACCACCGGAAGAGTTGCGTCGCCGAAGAAGAAGCACCGCCGCTGTCTTGCTGAAACTGTACCGGACTGCTGCCGCTGAACATCTCCGCTGTCGGAATACGAGCTCGTGCGCCAGACGGAAGAATGAAGCTGCCGAACCGTTTCCGCCGATATATATATATATATATATATATATATATATATATATATACTCCGGCGAATATATATATATATATATATATATATATATATATATATATATTCGCCGGAGTACTCCTGCCGGACTGAATTCACGCCGGAGGAGGGGATCAATTCCGCTGCAACTTGAGCGGACCTTCTGTTGCCGCCGGAGGGCCCTACCTGCACACGTCGGCTGAGTTTCGACGGAGGCGACGATTGCACGTAAGCTTTAAAATCCGTAGTCTGCTACTACTCTTTTGCCTTGGGCCAGACATTATAATTTAACAAGGATGGGTTTACTTTATGATGATGAGGCTGGCCTGAAACTAATACTCCCTAAAATAGGCGGTCTGATCTATTATAACAATAATGGTGGTAGCAAATTAGCAATACAAACGATTATAACAAAAATGATACTAATGATATTAAGACTGATCAATGGCATCAAAATCGAGTGAAATGTATCAATTATTATGGACTATAGATTAATAATTTGTGAAATAAGAAGCATGAGAGGGGGATTTATAAATAAAGGGTAGATAAATCATTATGAGATAAAATATTGATATTAGAATTTTAATATTTTAGAAGGTGAATTTGAAGAATATCAAGATAGAAGCTTTGTTTATGAATTATCGCAACTTCAGGTAAGTTTCATTGCAACCAAAATTATACCTTTTACCTCGTAATTATTTTGAAGGTTTTAATGTACAATTCACGTAATGTATTTGTGTGTATTAAATTTGAGTAAATGTTATTCTATATGAAATTGTTTGTACTTGATATATTGATTTGTTATTATTGGATTTTGATACAAGTCATTGTATATGATTTTTGGGAGATTTTCTAATGGTGAATATTTTGGTGGTGTTGTGAGTAAATTGGATTTTGAGAAAATATATGAGAATTTTAGCATATTTTGAAAGATATGAACTTTTGATTGGAATTTGAGAAAACAAAGGAAAGTTAATATTTTTAATGGTGACACTTATGTCTATAAGACATAAATATTGAGTTTTGAAAAGGGAATATAAAAGACTATTTTCATAATTGGGGCACCGCGGGAGAAATCCGAAGGTGTCGGGCCACCTTCACGTCCGTTAACGGTGAGGGAGGGTTAGGACTACTACTACATGAATTGAGAGGTGTGAAACAAATTAATGAATTTTGGAGGGTTCGGTAACCACCCCGAACAACCGGGCATCAGATCCCTTTTTATTAGAGCAGTAGTAGTAGTACCTATTCTCTTAAGGGTCTTTGAACCTAGAATTTAGGGAGTATATCCCATTTGGAGTAGGGAGACGTTGACGTCAGAACTACTTAGACTTCATACTACTCGGAGGACTTGGAATCCCTTTAGGGGGTGTGCACACTTAAGGTAGAAGTCTAGATTCTAATAGAGGAGATGTGGTACCGAGAGCAGATCGGAGTGACTGTACAAAACAACGGAAAACTGGGCTCAAGAATCGAGATAACGCTTGAGCACCGCCCTTCTAAATGAACTAGGAGAATTAGCTATAAAGCTATTTTGAGGTAAATCAAATGTTTTGGCATTTTACTCTTAAAGAGTTGGGTTAAATAGTTGACTAAATACTTAATCATTTTATTTGTGAACTTCTAAAGTACAAATACTTGTGTTATTGGTTTGGAAAACATATTTGTGGACATTGATTATGTGTTTATAAGGATTGTGATAAAGTGCTTAAGTGAGTTTTGAGATGGATATTTGGAGTTGTGTATATGATATATGCTTTGGAATATTTATGAGAATTTTTATTACATTTTGTAATGATTGGAATTATTATGATTTGGAATATTATTATTTTACATATGAATTATGTTATGAGAATTTATTATAAATATTGTTTTACTTATGATAGATATGAATGTTTTGAAAAGACTTTTCCTCCCAAATGGTTTTACAAAAGCTTATATATGTACCAAACCTGATTATTTTATGGGGTTGGGTGAGACTTACTTAGCATTTCCGGCTAATTTTTGTCTCTTTGCTTTTCTTTTCTTTCTGTACTTTATTTGTGCAGGAGGTAAGACTTGAGTATCTATTTGATGAAGATGTTGATTCAAGAGAGATTCCGCTAGAACGCCTAATTAGTAAATCATTGTAACTTATACTTTCAAGATCTTTAGTGAATAATTATTTTGGAGCTTAAATTATTTTGGAGGTGATTAGCCTGTGCACTCGGTTAGGTTAGAACCGAGTGTGGCGTTAACGCCCCTATTTCCCTTTTGATTTTCCGCTGCACAACTATGATATTTTCAAATGAAATTTATAATAAAGTATTATTTCAAAGTGTTTTTGGATGGGAAATTTGGGGGTGTTACAAGTTGGTATCAGAGATTTTGAGACTCGAGTTGCACAGTCTCTGGTTGTTAAGATGGTACCCTTAGCAACTGGTATGGCAGCAACTAGAGTCAAAAGTATCTAAAAAGTTTTATAAACAATTATTATTATTATTATTATTATTATTATTATTATTTTCTTAGGTTTTCGAAAGAGGTTTTCAAAACAATTTCTTTTGATAATTTTTCAAGGGAGTTTTCAATATGCTTTTTTTCTAAAATATTTGAAGAATGATTAAGAGTTTCTAGGACTAAAATAAAATTTTAGGCCGCGGTGAGGTTGTGAGATTTGGATTTTTGGTTTTGGTTGAGTATGTTGTTCTTTTGAATTGTTTGAGATATTCTTTTGGGTTTTGGATATATCCTTACTGACTTATTTAAGGATGACCTTGGAGTTAGAGATGAACTACGCATTAGGTGTTTGCTTGATTAAGTGAAGTTATTAGTTAAGGTAGTATAATTACGGGTAGTACTCGATCTTATTCGTATCACAATCTTTTCAAAGAAGACAACGACACCTATGAGGGACAACATGGAAGACAATGATGCCTACGAGGGACAACGTGTAAGACAATGACGCCACATTGATGAACATGGAGCTGAATAAAGGTTTGAGACAACTTACTCAACACTTCCAAACCGTCGCACATGTGCTACTTCAAAATCAACACCAACATCGTCTTAACAATCGCATTGATGTAGTAAAATTCGTAGTTGGGCATAATCCTCCGACTTATTTAGGCCATGAAGATCGTCTCATCCTTGAGGATTGGATTCTTATTTTTGACAAACTCTGTGATGCTATGACCTGCCGCGCGGATGAACGAATTGATATGACCTCAGACTATCTACGTCAAGAGACGGACAACTAGTGGGCAACGACTGAATCGACGTTGCGTCAACAACCTGACCTTTCTTGAAAAACGTTTAAAGAGGCCATGCGAGAACGAGCTATCGAGGGCACGTGAAAGCTACGAAGTACGAAGAATTCTTACAACTGAAGCAAGTGGATATGACTGTCCAAGAGTACTGATGGAGTATATGGCCCGGGAACACCCGGCCCATAGACTCCTACTACACCAATGAAGGCCCAACCGGCCCAGGAAGCTCAAGCAGGCCCAAATCACGGCGCTCAGAGTACCAAGCAGCCTGCAATACACACCAGGGGTGCCTTCGGCCCCCTGGCCGAAGGCTCCAAACTATCACAGCGGGGATATTTCGAACAAACAGAGGAACTGCGAGAAAACGGCGAAAATAGTAGCCCTCGGCACCTGGAGCCCTCGGCACTCAGAGGTCCTCGGCACTAGGAGCCCTCGGCTAGTCCTCTGCAGCCGAGGGCACCTCTCCCGACATGATATCCGCGTCACATGCGTACAGATCACCGTACCTTGCACAGACGTCCCGTCCAACAGCCGCATTAAATGCGGCCACATGCGGCTGCCAGCGCCAACCAGTTGAGGTGACCTCTCGGCCAATGGGCGCTTGACACGTGTCCCTGTCCGGCATTTATTGCTACTATAAATAGCACCCCATTTCCCCATTTGTTACCACGCTGAAAACGCTCCACACTTATAATATACTTTCTCTCTCTACATTTACTTGCTCTTACTTCTCTCTTATTACGCCCCGTAATAACCCCTCGGATAAGTTACCCCCCGGGTACACTATCCATCATTTGGTGCTCTCGTTGAGAGGTCGAACAATCGAGTAAGAAACCCTCCCCCTTTCGCCAAACACTAGCCCTCTACCAAAATGGTGAGAACTACACGTGCCAACTCCAAAAACGTGGAAGACAAGAACCTGGCCCTCGGCGACGTCAACGCCCCCGAAGCCTCTCACAGGGCTCCCGAGGGTGGTGTCATCGCCGGGTTGGAACAGGCGGCTGTCGACCTACGCCTTCAGATCCAACAGAATGCCCCCGATGCCCGCCTCGGTATCGAGGCCAAGAAGAAAAACCGGAGCGACGACCAAGTCAGCCCTCCGGTTCTCACCATCGACGTTCAATCGGCGCTCTCCGCCTTCATCCAGACGCTCACTCAGAACCCAGGTGCCTTCGGCACCCTGGCTCCGGCTCAACCCCGGGTTGGGGGGAACATCGTACTTCCCCCTCTGCCACACCCCTTCGGAAACCCCACCCCTCGGGTTAGGAACGACGAAGGGGTAGTGGCCCAAGATACGTCCTCCCAGGAAGTTCAGTCCCGGGACCGCCACAATGACAACAGAGAAAGGCCCCGCACTTCCGCCCTCAACCGGCTCGGAGGGGGGCCAGACCGCCAAGGGGTCCAAGACCACCTCGGAGGGAAAGCACTCCAAAGGCCCCAGGAAAGCGGAGGGTCTGTCTCGAGGGCAGACGAGGAGCGTCCCCCTCGGGACAAAGGCAAGGCACCCCTTCATGCCGACGATGCTCGCCACCAAATCAATCAGTCCCACTCGGCCCGGGTTCGTTCGCAGGGGGCGGAGACCCTCCCGAAGGATCCCCGGGACGAAATTATTGCGGCCCTCCAACACCGGCTTGATGAAATGGAGACCAACAAAGCTCACGCCACCACCTCCACCCCTCATTCAGATCTCAAATACGAGGCCATGATGGCCAAAATGGAGGAATTACAGAAGAAGGTGGCCGAGGGCTCCGGGGAACCCGTCATCCAGCTCCGGACCCGGACGCCATTTACCCCAAGGGTACTGGCGGCCCGGATCCCGGAAAAATACCGAGGGCAACACATACAGCCCTACAACGGGAAGACGGACCCCCAGGAACACTACAGCAAATATCAGAACATCATGATGATGGTAGGGGCGTCGGACGAATATTTGTGTCGTTGGTTCCTCTCCACCTTAGAGGGGCCAGCATACGAATGGTTCAACCGGTTGCCCGAGGGCTGCATTGATTCGTGGCAAGAACTCGCCCATCGATTCTTGACACAATTTGCCGGGAGGCGCCGCACGAGGAAGCACTACTCCCACCTCCTAACCATACGCCAGAAGAGGGATGAGACCCTTCGGGACTTCCTGGAGCGCTGGAGGACGGAGGCCGACAAAGTCGACGGTGCTGATGACGGGACCCTCCTGGCCCTCCTACAAACCGTCCTCCGCACCGGCAACTTTTCAAGGAGCCTCATCATTGAACCCCCCCCCCCCCCCCCCCCCGCGACTACATAAGGGCTTTGCAGCGGGGGGACCGATATGCTGAGGCCGAGGAGGTGGAGAAATACCACCAGCATCCAGATCAGCAACCCCCGAGGGCTGACAACAAGAATAACCGGGGGCCGGGGGCTCCTCCAAATCACCCCAAGGCTTCAGGACCCTCTGATGACCGCCCTCGGCAAGGCCAAGCCAAGCCCGGGGGAGGTTATAAGAACAACCCTAAGACTTGGGCACAGCCCATTCTCCTGGACCGCCCCCGGACACCATAGACGCACCCAGTCAGCATCATCCTTGATTTTGCCGAGGAGAGGGGCCTCGTTGAGCGTGATTCTCGCGCACCCCCGGAGGTACATGCTATCAACCCTTAGTTTCCCTACTGTCGTTTCCATCGGCATCAGGGCACAGGACCGATGACTGCCACCAGCTAAAAATGGTCATCGAGAGATTAATACAAGCGGGACACCTGTCCCAATTTGTTCAGAGCCCTCGGCAGGAGGGACCTTCTCATCAGGGACCTCCCCGAGGGCACCACACGAAGGTGAACGCTTGGGTGAACCCGAATACCATCCCCCTCGGCAAGAAGAGGGAGATTGGAAACTTGGAGGAGGAAGAGGAGGAGTACCCCCACTACCAGGAGAAAAAACGCCACATCCTCATGATCACCGGCGGCAATACAGGGGGCGATTCCACCAGCCAGCAGAAGAAGTGGGCTCAATCGCTTTACGTGGGGGAGGTCACTCATATGCCCCCGGTAAAGCGACTGAGGGAGGAACCCATCACCTTCACCAACACAGATCTCCCTCCTACTTCTTCTCCTCACAGGGATGCCTTGGTGATTCGGACTGAAATAAACGACACCATCATTCACCGAACTTACATTGACACGGGCAGCTCCGTCAATGTAATGTACCTCAGCACCTTCAGAGAGCTGCATCTGGAGAGGGGGTCCCTTCGGCCCATTAAAACCCCTCTTGCCGGCTTCACCGGCGATACTATTGATTCCGAGGGGGTAATAACCCTCCCGGTGATCTTCGGCGACGGGCTCCATAGGGCCCAGCTTGAGGTGGAGTTCGTCGTCGTCAACATTGACTGCGCCCACAACATTATCCTCGGCCGGCCAGCCCTCGAGGACCTCGAGGCCATCATCTCCATGAGGCACCTCTGCCTCAAGTTTCCCGCCGAGGGGGGCATTGGCTACTCCCGGGGGAATCAGAAAATCGCCCGCGCCTGCTATCTTCAAGTCACTAAGAAGGTAAGTAAGACGGAATTCCGTGTTGACACCATCACCGGAACCATCGACCAAGAAGAAAAAAGGCCGAGGGCTGAACCAGCCGAGGACGTAGAAGACTTTACACTCGATCCGGCCAAGCCGGAGAGAGTCGTGAAGATTGGAGCCCAGCTCCCTGAAGATCTGAAGACCGGTATCACTGACGCCCTCCGCGCCTACTCCACTGTCTTTACATGGGGGCCGGAGGACATGCCGGGAATCAGCCGAAGGGTCATCACCCACCGCCTCTCGGTGGACCCCTCGGCAAAAGCAGTACAACAACGAAGAAGACACCTCTCCGCCGAAAGGAGGGAATTTGTGAAGAAGGAGGTCGCCATGCTCCTCTCTATTAAGCACATCAAGGAGGTGAAATACCCCTCATGGCTGGCAAACGTGGTCCTCGCACAGAAGCCCCCTACCTTCCGCATGTGCGTGGACTACACGGATCTCAACAAGGCGTGCCCTATGGACCCTTTTCCTTTGCCCAATATCGATCAACTTGTAGATGAAACCGCGGGGTCTGAAATCATGTCATTCCTCGACGCATTCCGCGGGTATCATCAGATCTACATGCATGAGGAAGACGCCGAAAAGACAACCTTCATGACTCCCGAGGGGATCTTCTGCTACCTAGTGATGGCCTTCGGCCTAAAGAACTCAGGGGCCACTTACACCCGGATGGTGGCCCGAGTCTTTCAAGTCGTCCTAGGGCGCACCATGGAGGCCTATGTTGACGACATGATCGTCAAGAGCAAGCAATCTTCCAGCCATGCTGATGACCTCCGGGAAATCTTCGCCATCATGCAGAAGTTCAACCTTCGGCTAAACCCGAAGAAGTGCACCTTCGGCGTCCAAGGGGGCAAATTCTTAGGCTACATGGTGAGCCGAAGGGGCATTGAGGCCAATCCCGAGAAGATCCAGGCCATCATCAACATGGAGACCCCACGCAATGTGAAGGAAGTTCAGCGGTTGACGGGCCGCCTGGCAGCCCTCAACCGCTTTCTATTTAAATCAGCGGAGAAGTCACTACCCTTCTTCCAGACCATGAGGAAGACGGCTGGCTTTCAATGGACTCCAGAATGCCAGGGGGTTTTCGACGAACTCAAACGATATCTATCTTCACCCCCTGTGCTATCCAAACCAAAGGTAGGGGAGACCCTCTATCTCTACCTTGGGGTCAGCCCGGCAGCCATCAGCTCCGTGCTCATCCGGGAGGAAGACGGCATCCAACATGCCATCTTCTATGTAAGCAAGACCCTGAGGGAGGCCGAGCTCAGGTACTCTCCTATGGAGAAAACGGTGTTAGCCATCGTTTGGACCGTCAAGAAGTTGGGCCACTACTTTCAGGCTCACCCGGTTTAGGTCCTCACTCATCAACCCCTCGGCGCCCTCATGAGGAGCCCCACCATCTCCTCCCGCATGGTGAAATGGGCTATCTTCTTGAGCCATTACAACATTGACATCCGCCCGAGGCCTGCCATCAAGGGCCAAGCCCTGGCGGACTTTGTGACGGAGTGTACCGCAAGGGCAGCCACGGACGGGGAGCCCTCGGCTACCTCGGACGACTGGTGGACCCTCTACACCGACGACTCCTCCGCGACCAAAGCATGCGGGGGAGGGGTGGTCCTCATTACTCCCGAGGGCTTCAGAGCCTACTATGCAATCCGCTTCTCTTTCAAAGTCTCCAACAACGAGGCCGACTATGATGCCCTCCTATGTGGCCTTCGGCTGGCTGCCAACATGAAGGCTCGGCAGATCCACATCAAATGCGACTCCAAGTTGGTCGTTGGCCAAATCTCCGAGGAATATGAGGCCAAGGAGGGAAGAATGAAACAGTACAAGGAAGCGGCCAAGGAGTTTCTTAAGGTATTTGAGGCACATTCTCTCACTCAAATACCGAGGGCTCAGAACTTCGAGGCCGACATACTATCTAAGCTCTCGGCCGACTCCCCTGAGCACATCTCTAAGATTGCTAAAATTGAGGAACTCAGTCTCTCAAGCATCCATGCGAGCCCCGTCATGAACGTACAACAACGCCAAGAGGACTGGATCTCGGATATCATCACCTTCATCTCCACTGGGCAGCTACCCGAGAACGAGACCCGCGCTAAACTAGCAAAACTGAGGGCTCCTAGCTATACCATCGAAGACGGAAGGCTCTACAAACGGTCCAACAACGGCACGCTACTTCGGTGCCTTCATCAGGATGAAGCCGAGGTCGCAATGGAGGAAGTGCACAGTGGCACTTGCTCGGCTCACCAGGGACCCTTCTCCATGTCCCGAAGGCTCATTCTCCAGGGCTACTTCTGGCCAACCATGGCCAGGGATTGTGCTGACCTTGCCCGAAGGTGCACCGCATGCCAACATTTCCAGAAAGCCCCTGGCAGGCCAGCGGTCAACTATGCCCCCATCAGCACATCCATCCCCTTTTCTCGATGGGGGATAGACCTTGTGGGCCCTCTGCCGAGGGGTACCTCCAACAACAGGCACATCATTGTGGCCATCGACTACTTTACCAAGTGGGTGGAGGCTGAGCCCCTCACCAGCATCACAGAGGCGAAGTGCCGTCACTTCGTCCTCAAGAACATCCTCACAAGGTTTGGCGTCCCCCAGCAGATCATCTCTGACAACGGAACACAATTTGAGGCAGCCCCCTTCTGTGCCCTTCTGGAGGCATGGGGCATCAAACACACCTTCTCCTCCGTTGCCTACCCTCAAGGCAACGGGCAAGTAGAGAACGCCAACCGGACCTTGCTCGAGGGCCTCAAAAAGAAGCTGGAGGCCGAGGGCGGTGGCTGGGTGGAAGAACTCCACAACATCCTTTGGGCCTACCGCACCACTGACGTGCACTTGTCGTTAGGTGCACTCAAAATAATTAATCAATACGACACTAATACGTAGTATAGTGTAGTAAGGTTCGTATCCACAGGGAAAGGAATACTTTTCTTTTAAATAAATAGTAACAAAAGGGGGGTTTAGATTTGTTTGCTTTAAAAACACTAAGATAAACAACCTATATGAGTTTAATTCAATAAGATGAAGCTTGGTTTTGCTTTTATCCACTTAATGAAATGTTCGTCGATCCCGGTTATATCTTTAACTATCTTCCTCTCGAATACTCAATCGAGGAGTATATCCAGTTCATCGAGGGTAGTTATTAATAACGAGATGCGTTCATTAATAAAACTTACTATCGAGTCAATATAGAACAAGTGCCGTATATTAACTTGATAGTAGCAATAAACTTAAGATGAAAACGATTGAGATTGATAACCTCAACACAAGTGGTTTATTGGTTTAATCAATATAATTAATTCCCCTTGGCATATTAACCATGAGATGCATGCATTAATATTCCAAGTTTACTACCGTTGAAAGAACCGGATTAATAACAAGCGTATTAACCGATTGATTCTAGTAATAATTAATATGAGAAACAATACTAGTTGATACTTTAAGTAATGTTTAAGATATTAACATGAAATATGAATAGGAATTAATTAATACTCAAGGAAGAATATTAAAATATATGAATCCTACTATGATTAATATCAAGATGTTAACTAATTGTCATCTTAGTAACACTCCCCAATATTATCATAGAGGAAGAAATAGCTATTACTATAACCAATGTCAAGATGTTAACTAATTGTCATCTTAGTAACACTCCCCAACTTTGATATAGAGATAGTATTTTGAAAGAAAGAATTACTATTCAAGGAAGAAGATTAAAGAAAATAACTCACAACTTACAAATTCATTAAGCTTCAAAGTAGCAAAACCAAGATGGAAGAGTTTAGCTCCTCATTTGGAGACTAAACATGATGAAAAATATAAAGAAAGAGCTATTCTATACTGAGCTTAGATGTACAAGGGATTGGATATCTTTTTGTGAAGGAAAGGAGGTGTATTTATAGGTTTTTTGGGATGGGATTCGGGTACTCGATCGGGTATATACATGGTACCCGATCGAGTATGTGTGTAACACCCGATCCGAGGCATACTCGACCGGTTTCAGGCTATTTTCTAAGTGTATACCCGATCGAGTATATATGAATACCCGGTCGAGTATGCTTAGAAAGTGGTATTCGGGCTATACTCGACCGATCTTCGTTTGCAATTTAAAGGCATACCCGATCGGGTATGTCGGTCTACCTGATCGGGTATAGACATAGAATCGTGGCCAAAATCTTCCCTGCATGTTCCTTTGTCTTCGGATCTGATCCGATTTGAAGTTCCAACCTAATACCCGATCGAGTATAGCTAATACTCGACCGAGTATAGACCAAAATTCAGGATCTTCTTTTGTCTTTGAACTTTTGCACCTTCTCTTCACTTTTTGGGTTCACCAACTGTACTTTGGGTGACCAAAACCTGCTTAAGCTCAGAATATGTCTAATCTAACTTATTTACAAGAATTTAACAATCTAATCTATTACACCAAAAGTGTGTAATTTCCAAAGTAAAAGTCAAGCAAAACTAATTAAAAACATAAACATAGAAATGGAAATTACGAACGTATCAACTCCCCCACACTTAAACCTTTACTCGTCTCGAGTAAGATCAAATGTTTACAAGTGTCAATGTTTGTCCAAAAGTTCCACAGTTCAACAAAAATATAATACAAACACAAAGACCACCAAGGATTACAAAGAAAAATGAGTTTTAAACTCAAATCACAAAAGAGCATCTTGGGTTTAATGGCCTCCTAGTGTTGTCTTCTTTTCTCCTCCTCTCTTCTTCTTTATCTTGAATCTTCATATTCTTCATAAGGATTCAATGAGTGCCTGCAAGAACAAACATTTCTCTCACATCTCTCATTTTGCCTAGGAGCCTTTTAAGGTTTTCATCCTAGCACCTCTTTTCATTTTCCATTCTCTCCAACTCACTCATTTTTTTTATAAGCCTTTTTTGCTTAGATTGCCCATTTTGTTGGGTTTTCAACCTAACTAGCATTTATTTTCTTTTGTTTATTTTTTTTTTTTTTTTTTTTTTTGTGTGTGTAAAAGTTCAAAAGAATTACATGCATAGTGCTAGGTACAAATGAGAATTACATACCATCATGAGTGTCTCCCCTGCACTTGAATCACGCACTGTCCCTAGTGCCCGCCTTCTCCTCCGTAGTAGCTCCCTCCAAAGCCGCTCCCTTGGCCACCATCTCCCATGAAAGTGTCCCCGCCATCTCCGCCGTCGTACCCTCCACCACCGGAGCCAGATCCTCCAAAGTTACCCCAATGAGTGGGGTCATACCATGAGGGTGGTGGAGGAGGGTTCGCCATGGTATGGAAGGATCCCTGCTGTGCCATAAAAGAGTACATAGGTCCGTAGAACCTATGTTGGTCTTCCTCATAACGGTGTCTATCGGCCTCCCGGAGTTCCTCCAAACGTTGAAAGCCGGCCCTTTGCTCATCCTCCAATCTTTGAAAACCGGCTCTTTGATCTTCCTCTAATCGGTTGAGCCGGTTGTCCATTTGGGCTATTCCCGTAAGAAGTTGTTGTTGACCCTCCAGAAGTTGTTGAAAGAAGTCGGGTGGTGGAGGGTTTTGGCTTTGTTCTGGGAAATCATGGCTCATGGTTGGATGGCTATGGAGTTGCTCGTAGGGCTCGTCATCGGGTTGGTTTTGGGGGAGTTCCTGTTCCGGTTCTTGAAGATGTGGTGGGAGGGCGTTTGGGAAGAGGTAATGTTGATCCGGTCTGCCTGTTTTGAAGTGGAGTTGGGGGAGTTCTGGGTTGGGCAAGAGGAAGTATTTGAGGGGTTTGGGGTGGATGTGCCAGTTGTACATATTTTTGGGCCTTTCTTCACCATAAACGGTGTGTGAAAAAGAAGTACAGCCCGAGTGGCCTAGCCAAGATATGTTCATTAAACAGTAGTCGGGTATAGGAGAGTCATCCGTATACCCGAACTTTGTGGCCAAGTGCATAATCACCCCGCCCACTACGATAGCACCCTTTGCCACACTTTCCTTCTTTAGATGATCCCACATGAGATTACAGAGGTTGAAATCCACGTGGATACGGAATAAGGCTACCGAGATGAGGCATACATCCCCCATCCTTGTATGATGGTTGTTGGGACGTCCAAGCAAGGAGTTGGCAAGGAATTTCAAAAAGAGGCGTAGGACTGGATGTTGGACATGACTAATGTAGAGTTGGGAGGAGCTAAATTTGGTCTCCCCGGTCATCTTGGTCCATAGGGTGTGGCCGAAGGTGGTATTGTCGGATATAGACTTTTGGTACGGGACCGGAATACCAAAGTGTTCGGCAAACTCAAGTTTCGTGATGGTGTGATTGTGATTAAACAATCGAAACCTGAGTCTATCATCCCTAAAGTCCTCTTCATTGTTCTCAAAGTGCACCGAGCTTAGGAATTCATAGATAATTTTTTCATTTGAGTTGTATTGCATTTTGAAAATTTTATCCATATGCAACTCATGAAAAAATTTCTTCATTATTGAGTATACTCCTAATTCCTTTAGAGCATCAAGGCATAAAAAGCGGGAAGGTTTGACTTGCCTTTCAATTGTGGACATGAAGCGTGTGCGTTGTTCGTTGTCCACGAAAAGGATGTCCTCGTAGCCCGGGATGATTGTCCTAGTGCTTGAGCTTTGCCCTTTCTCTTTCCTTGGAGCCATTTGAAGTGAATTTGGCCTTTGAAAACCGAAATTGGAATGGTGGGGGTAGGGTTTTTCGGACCTCTGAAAGTTGGGGGAGAATGGGATTGGTGGGTATGAATGTGTAGAGGAGGATGAGGGGAGTGTTTTGGCGTTGGAATGGGTGGATTTGGTGAAGATTTGGAAGAGATATGGTAGAGAGAAGGTGTAAAAATGGGGTTTGGGCGTTTTTTGTTCGAGATAGGGTTGGGAATTTGGGGAAGATGAAGTGTTTTGGGGCTGATTTGGGGTTATAAGACCCGTATACCCGATCGAGTATGTGCTGGTACTCGGTCGGGTATGGCTGGAAAGTGTAGTTTTTGAGCGGCCTGTCTCCTGTACTCGATCGGGTAGGGTGGAGTTACCCGGTCGAGTATGCTTAGAAAATGAACTTTGTGAGCAGCCTGTCTCCTGTACCCGGTCGAGTATTCCTCCATACTCGATCGGGTATATGCTTTTTTTTCATTTTTGAAGCGTGTACTCGGTCGAGTGTGGGAGTCAGCCCCCTTAAATTTTAGCATTTCTAGCAATACCCGACCGGGTGTATAGTGATACCCGATCGAGTATTGCTTATTTTTCAATTTTTTGAATGCTCCCTCGATCGAGTAGTGCCCGGTCCCTTTTCTTTTTGCTCATACCCGACCGAGTATAAGATTATACTCGATCGGGTATGTCCCCAGATGTTCAAAAACCTGCAAATTTTTTTATTTCTTTTCTTCCAAAAAACCATGATTAGTGCCCTCTCTCTCAACCTCTCAAAGACATAATTGAAAACATTGACAGGGGGGCTTAACAATAAAAGAAAAAAAATGTACCTTGCTTGGGTTGCCTCCCAAGAAGCGCCTTAGTTAACGTCGCGGCACGACGCCATTGTTGTGTTCATTCTTCAAAGATTGGATCGATGAGATCCATGCATTCAATGCTTTCTTTCTGGAAACCTTCAAGGAATGGTTTGAGTTGATGTCCATTAACCTTGAGGATTTTTCCGGTATCGAGGCTTTTTATTTCCACTGCGCCATGGGTGTAGACTTTGACCACCTCGAATGGTCCTTCCCATCGTGATCTCAATTTTCCGGGGAAAAGGCGAAGGCGTGAGAGAAAAAGAAGGACTTTGTCTCCAACTTGGAAATCCTTTCTTATTATCATTTTGTCATGCCATACCTTCGTCTTTTCCTTGTAGATGGCGGCATTCTCATAGGACTCCAATCGAAGCTCTTCTAGTTCCTGGAGTTGTAGCTTCCTTTGCTCTCCTGCTTTAGCCAT
The DNA here is from genome assembly GCA_945859875.1 of Cuscuta europaea. NCBI lineage: Eukaryota > Viridiplantae > Streptophyta > Magnoliopsida > Solanales > Convolvulaceae > Cuscuta > Cuscuta europaea. The sequence goes on from CAMAPE010000014.1 coordinate 2,824,228, forward strand.
GTCGAGATTGAATGTTTTGACCGCCCAATAAGACTTGTGTTCGAGTTCGACCGGAAGATGACAGGCCTTACCGAACACGAGTCTATAGGGTGACATTCCAATTGGGGTTTTGAAAGCGGTCCTGTATGCCCATAAGGCATCATCCATGCGCAGGCTCCAATCCTTACGGTTCGGATTTACTTTCTTTTGAAGAATTGATTTCAGCTCTCTGTTTGATACCTCAACTTGACCGTTTGTCTGTGGATGGTAGGCGGTGGAGAGTTTATGTGTGACGCCATATTTCTTTAACAAGGTACTCACAGTTTTGTTGTAGAAGTGAGTGCCTCTGTCGCTTATCAAGATGCGTGGTACCCCAAACCTTGAGAAGATGCGGGTTTTGAGGAATTCAGTCACTGCTTTGGCATCATCGGTCTTTGTGGCTTTTGCTTCCACCCATTTGGATACGTAATCCACCGCCAATAGAATGTATAAATTTCCATGGGAATTAGGAAAAGGTCCCATGAAATCTATTCCCCACACATCAAAGATCTCCACGTAGAGCATAGGAACTTGTGGCATCTCATGCTTTCGAGAGATGTTGCCCATGCGTTGGCAATTATCACAAGATTGACAATAGACATGAGCATCGCGGAATAAGCTTGGCCACCAAAAACCACATTCAAGTACCTTCATGGATGTTCATTTTCCTCCAAAGTGGCCACCACATGCATGTGAGTGACAAAAAGCAAGTATGGATGCAATTTCTGTTTCGGGAATGCATCTTCGAATGACTTGATCTTTGCAATGTTTCCATAAATATGGTTCATCCCATACGTATTGCTTTGCATCATGCTGGAGTTTCTCTCTTTGAGCTTTAGAGAAGCTTGGTGGAAACCTGTTTAGAACAAGGAAATTAACAATGTGAGCGTACCAAGGACGAATTTCCTTAAGGGAGAAAAGGGTCTCATCGGGAAATTCGCCTCGGATATCATCTTTGATATGATTGTTTCCTTCGCCCAAGACCAAACGGCTCAAGTGATCGGCCACCAAGTTCTCCATGCCTTTCTTGTCCTTGATCTCAACATCAAACTCGCTCAGGAGTAGTATCCATCGAATCAGCCGTGGTTTGGCCTCTTTCTTTGTCATCAAGAACCTAATAGCCGCATGATCGGTGTAAATGATCACTTTGGTACCAAGTAAGTATGACCTGAATTTTTCGAGCGCATAAACGACGACCAACATTTCTTTTTCGGTGGTGGCGTAGTTGCGTTGGGCGTCATTGAGTGTGGTGGATGCATAATAGATCACATGAGATGCTCTTCCCACCTTTTGGCCCAAAACGGCCCCGACCGCATAGTCACTAGCATCACACATGATCTCAAAGGGAAGAGACCAATCCGGGGCTTGGATGATAGGTGCGGTTACTAATTTCTCCTTCAAAGTATTGAAGGCCTTCTTGCAGTCCTCGGAGAATATGAACTCCACCTCCTTTTGCAAAAGGGTGCATAAAGGAGATGCAATCTTTGAGAAATCTTTGATGAACCTCCTGTAGAAACCTGCATGTCCAAGGAATGATCGTATCTCCTTAACGGTGGTAGGATAAGGTAGTGATTGGATAACCTCCACTTTTGCTTTGTCCACCTCTATTCCTTTGGATGAAATTACATGGCCTAGGACAATTCCTTCCTCCACCATAAAGTGACATTTTTCAGAGTTTAGAACAAGATTTGATTCTAAACAACTCTTCAAAACAAGAGATAGATGAAGTAGGCATGAATCAAATGAGTCTCCATGGATTGTAAAATCATCCATAAAGACTTCCATAAATAGTTCAACATATTCAGAGAATATGCTCATCATGCATCGTTGGAATGTGGCTGGGGCATTGCAAAGTCCGAATGGCATGCGCCGGTAAGCAAAAGTGCCAAATGGACAAGTGAAAGTGGTCTTCTCTTGATCTTCAGGGGCTATAGACACTTGAAAGTACCCGGAGTAGCCATCAAGAAAGCAATAGAACTTATGCCCGGCAAGTCTCTCAAGCATTTGGTCGATGAAGGGTAAAGGAAAGAAATCCTTTCTAGTTACCGCATTGAGTCTACGGTAATCTATACATACCCTCCATCCATTTTGAATTCGGGTGGGCATTAGTTCTCCATGTTTGTTTTCCACTACCGTGACTCCGGTTTTCTTTGGGACCACTTGGGTTGGGCTAACCCATTTGCTGTCGGAGATGGGGAAGATTATCCCCATTTGGAGTAGTTTGATCACCTCTTTTTTGACCACCTCCATCATAGGTGGGTTTAGTCTTCGTTGCGGCTGTCGTACCGGCTTGGCCTCATCCTCCATTAAGATGCGATGCATGCAAGTAGATGGACTAATGCCTTTGATGTCGGCTATAGTCCATCCAATTGCTAGTTTATGCTCCTTGAGCACCGCTATCAATTTGCCTTCTTGTTCTCCGGTCAATTTGTTTGAGATAATGACCGGTAGTGTCTCTTTTTCCCCCCAAAACACATATTTCAAATGTGTTGGGAGTGGTTTCATCACAATGTCGGGTGCCTGCAAAACTGAAGGTAGAGGCTTTTCCTCGGGGATGGTTAGTGGAAATGCCCTAGACCCCGGTGGCATAAGTGGGAGTTGGAAGTGAGTATCCAATTCCACTATCATAGCTTGTGTGTTGGGGGTCAGGGCAAGTTCTGAAGAGTTTTCCCCGAAGTCATTTTCAAGTATACTTAACAATTCGTCCTCTTTATTGATTTCAAAAGTATTTTGTACAAGGGGGTCAACAATATCAATGGCAAATAAAGAATGATTTTCATTTGGAAATTTCATGGAGTCATAAATGTTGAATTCAACTTTATCCCCATCAAATTCCATTGTTAAGGAACCGCTAAATACGTCAATCTTTGCTCTAGCGGTTTTTAAAAATGGCCTTCCTAAAAGGATAGGTACCGCATTCTTATCATTCTCCATTTCCAAAACATAAAAGTCAGTGGGGAAAATCAAATTGTCAACCATAACTAGTACGTCTTCGACAATACCTTTAGGGTAGGCATTTGATCTATCCGCAAGTTGAATGACTACTCCGGTTTCATTTAAAGGGCCAAGCTCAAGTGATTTGTATAAAGAGTAAGGAATGACATTAATTGATGCTCCTAAATCGAGCATGGCTTTTGAAAACGTAGTTCCTCCCAACTTGCAAGGTATAGTGAACATGCCCGGGTCATTGTATTTCTTTGGAAGTTTCTTTTGAAAAACTGCCGAAACACGTTCACTAACTTGGACTTTTTGTTTTCCATTGAGTCTATGTTTCCTTTTTATTGTACATAGTTCTTTGAAAAATTTTGCGAATCTAGGAACACCCTTTATCAAGTTAAGGAGAGGGATATTTACCTCACATTTGGAGAATGTCTCATAGATGTCCTTGTCCTTCTCCAGCTTTCGTGTTTCCCTTAGAGCCTCGGGGAAGGGTGCTTCAATCTCGGGAATGACCGGTGGTGGGGTTGGGATTTGAGCTTCCACCTCTGGTTGAGTCACTTCCACCAGTTCCTCTTCTTCCTCCTCTTCGCCAATGTGGCTCTTTGCCTTCTCTTTGGCAATAACCAACTCCTTGCCACTCCGCAATGTGACTGCATGGGCTTGTTGCCTAGGATTTGGCTCCGTTTGAGATGGTAGCCTTGCCGAATCCTTAGCTTCAAGCCTACTCACGACATTTGAGATTTGGCTGATTTGGTTTTCCAAGTTGTGGATGCTGGATTTTGTTGTTTCTTGGAATTGAACCACACTTTGTTGCATTGTTGCCATATTCATGGCAAGTGATCGAATCATGTCTTCGGTTGACATATTCGAGTTAGAAGTTTGGCCTTGTTGTTTATATTGTGGAGGAGGAGGATTTGATGGTTGAGGAGGTTGAGAGTTTCCGTACCTTAAATTAGGATGATCCCTCCATCCCGGATTGTAGGTGTTGCTTTGAGGATTATACCTCTTTTGATTTTGGAAACCCAAAGCATTGATCTGTTCAACGTTCTCCTCTTGTAGTGTTGGGCAAGAGTCGGTGGGGTGCCCTTGTGTCGAGCATATGCCGCAGACCTTGACTTCTTGAGGTTTCGAATTTAAGAGAAAATCTTTAACCAAAGAAGTCAAGCCGGCTACTTGACTTTCCAATGAGTTGTTGGATTCTGCCGCCATAACTCGTTTTGTTGATCGCCGATCATAGTGCCTACAATTCTCGGCCAACTCCGAGATGAGGTTTGTAGCTTGAGAAGGGGTCTTGTTGACAATCCCTCCTCCACATGCGGCGTTTATCATCCGCCTATCTTCATTGCAAAGACCATCATAGAAATATAAGATGAGGTCTTGCTCCGAATAGCCATGATAAGGGCAGCTTGCACACAGTTTCTTGAATCGTTCCCAATATTCGTAGAACGATTCATCATCCTTCTGCTCCACGTTGCTGATTTTTTTTTTAGAGAGGATGAGACAGAGGCAGGGTAGTACCTTTCCAGGAACGCTTTCTTCATGGCCGCCCATGTTCCTATGCTTCCTGAAGGAAGATAGAATAGCCAATCCTTTGCGGTATCCTTCAGTGAAAATGGAAATGCCCGCAGTTTGATTTGTTCTTCTGTCACACCGTTTGGGCACATGCTTGTGCAAACGACGTGGAACTCCGATAAATGTTTGTTCGGGTCTTCTCCCCTCAGGCCATGGAAGGATGGCAGCAGATGAATGAGCCCAGATTTTAGCTCAAACGTATTACCCTCATCAAGTGTAGGGAAGGTAATACACAGTGGTTGTTGGTTGAGGTTTGGAGTTGTGAGCTCCCTCAGTGTCCTTGTTTCAAGAGCCATTGTGGTTGACTCTTCGGTGTCGCTAGAACTAGAGCTAGCGGTGTATGAATCTCTGGAAGATGATTCTTCCGAGTCGGTGTTAGAAAATTTACTTTTCAACCGCTCGAAAGTTTGTTCTATTTCTGGGTTTTTGTGATATGTGATTTCGTTTATGGAACGATGTTTAACCATAAACTCCACTAAGCTCAGAAAATAGAAAAAAATAAGAACTCTTTATAATTTTTTTTATTTAATATTTTTTTTTTTTTTTTCTTGATATGAAAATAAAAGAAAAATTTATTGCCTTTCCCCGGCAACGGCGCCAAATTTGACGTGCACTTGTCGTTAGGTGCACTCAAAATAATTAATCAATACGACACTAATACGTAGTATAGTGTAGTAAGGTTCGTATCCACAGGGAAAGGAATACTTTTCTTTTAAATAAATAGTAACAAAAGGGGGGTTTAGATTTGTTTGCTTTAAAAATACTAAGATAAACAACCTATATGAGTTTAATTCAATGAGATGAAGACTTGGTTTTGCTTTTATCCACTTAATGAAATGTTCGTCGATCCCGGTTATATCTTTAACTATCTTCCTCTCGAATACTCAATCGAGGAGTATATCCAGTTCATCGAGGGTAGTTATTAATAACGAGATGCGTTCATTAATAAAACTTACTATCGAGTCAATATAGATCAAGCGCCGTATATTAACTTGATAGTAGCAATAAACTTAAGATGAAAACGATTGAGATTGATAACCTCAACACAAGCGGTTTATTGGTTTAATCAATATAATTAATTCCCCTTGGCATATTAACCATGAGATGCATGCATTAATATTCCAAGTTTACTACCGTTGAAAGAACCGGATTAATAACAAGCGTATTAACCGATTGATTCTAGTAATAATTAATATGAGAAACAATACTAGTTGATACTTTAAGTAATGTTTAAGATATTAACATGAAATATGAATAGGAATTAATTAATACTCAAGGAAGAATATTAAAATATATGAATCCTACTATGATTAATATCAAGATGTTAACTAATTGTCATCTTAGTAACACTCCCCAATATTATCATAGAGGAAGAAATAGCTATTACTATAACCAATGTCAAGATGTTAACTAATTGTCATCTTAGTAACACTCCCCAACTTTGATATAGAGATAGTATTTTGAAAGAAAGAATTACTATTCAAGGAAGAAGATTAAAGAAAATAACTCACAACTTACAAATTCATTAAGCTTCAAAGTAGCAAAACCAAGATGGAAGAGTTTAGCTCCTCATTTGGAGACTAAACATGATGAAAAATATAAAGAAAGAGCTATTCTATACTGAGCTTAGATGTACAAGGGATTGGATATCTTTTTGTGAAGGAAAGGAGGTGTATTTATAGGATTTTGGGATGGGATTCGGGTACTCGATCGGGTATATACATGGTACCCGATCGAGTATGTGTGTAACACCCGATCCGAGGCATACTCGACCGGTTTCAGACTATTTTCTAAGTGTATACCCGATCGAGTATATATGAATACCCGGTCGAGTATGCTTAGAAAGTGGTATTCGGGCTATACTCGACCGATCTTCGTTTGCAATTTAAAGGCATACCCGATCGGGTATGTCGGTCTACCCGATCGGGTATAGACATAGAATCGTGGCCAAAATCTTCCCTGCATGTTCCTTTGTCTTCGGATCTGATCCGATTTGAAGTTCCAACCTAATACCCGATCGAGTATAGCTAATACTCGACCGAGTATAGACCAAAATTCAGGATCTTCTTTTGTCTTTGAACTTTTGCACCTTCTCTTCACTTTTTGGGTTCACCAACTGTACTTTGGGTGACCAAAACCTGCTTAAGCTCAGAATATGTCTAATGTAACTTATTTACAAGAATTTAACAATCTAATCTATTACACCAAAAGTGTGTAATTTCCAAAGTAAAAGTCAAGCAAAACTAATTAAAAACATAAACATAGAAATGGAAATTACGAACGTATCAACCACCCCCCGGCGAGCAACAGGTGAAACACCCTTCTCCCTCTGCTACGGTTTTGAAGCCAAAGCCCCTACGGAAGTCACCCTTCCCACCCGGAGGGTAATCCAATATGACTCCGAGGTCAACGACAGCAACATGGCCCTCGACCTCCACCTCCTTTCAGAACGCCGGGAGCAAGCCTTCATCCGGGCAGAAAACTACCGAAGACAAGTCAAAGGCTACATCGACGCCAAGGTTCGCACCCGAGAATTTCAAGTGGGGGACTATGTCCTCCGGAGGAGGGAAGCCAGCCAACCAACCGAGGGAGGAAAAATGGCACCAAAATTCGAAGGCCCCTACATCATAGCAGCCATCATCAAACCCGGGACTTACAAGGTCAAACGCCCCAACGGGAAAGAGGTCCCTAGGCACTGGAATGTACACCACTTAGTTAAATTTTATCAATAATGTAAGAGCGGCCAAGCCCTCATATCTAGTGAATGTACTATCCTATGGCCCAAGGCCTCCAATTTTGAAGAATGAAGACACATTCAAGACATCAAGAACAAAACACTTATGAGCGGCCAAGTCCTCATACTGACTACAGGCCCCAGGCCTCACCACGAAGAGAACCCCCTCCGGCACCAAGTGCCGAGGGCGGACACCATCAACACCTACGACAACAGTGAAAACACCATGTGTTTTCAGTCAAGACCCCTCGGTACCAAGTACCGAGGGAGGGAACTCCCATCACCGACGACAAGAAACACCAAGTGTTTCATTTCCCTTCGGCACCCAGTGCCGAGGGTATACCTCCACCACCAACATCAAAAAACGAAGAAGACGCCAAATGTTTCAAAGAAGACCCCTCGGCACCCAGTGCCAGGGATACGCCCTCCTGTCAACTTTCAAACACCTGTTGGAAAACGCCAAGCGTTTCCTTCGAAGGCCCTCCGGCACCCAGTGTTCCTACAAGAAACCCTTCGGCACCCAGTGCCGGGGGTACACATCTCCACCTTCAAAAATCATAAAGAAGAACACCAAGTGTTCCTACAGAAGACCCCTCGGTACCAAGTACCGGGGGTACACAACTCACCCATCAACGTCAAATAGAAGAAGAACACTAGGTGTTCCTACAGAAGACCCCTCGGTACCAAGTACCGGGGGCTACATATCGAAACTAACACCAAGTGTTGTTTCTAAAGCCGTACCCCACGAGGACGCATATACCGAAGGCGCCACCTTCGGTGCCGGCGGCACGTAGTGCCCCCGGCCATTTGCAACTAGTGTGCAAATGAAAACCCTTCCTTGAAATGCTTTCCGCGTCACTACCCCCAGGGTATGACAGGCATGAGAAATGCCCAGGATTCGACTTTCAAAAACGGAACGCTTTCCGCGTCATCACCCCAAGGGTATGACAGGCACGAGAAATGCCCAGGATTCGACTTCCAAACCGAAACGCTCCCCGCGCCACCACCCCAAGGGTGTGGCAGGCCACGGACTATGTCTAGCGCCGAGGGGACGACTTTCAAAAATGAGGCGCTTTCCGCGCCATCCCCCAAGGGGAGGCAGGTTACAGACCATCATATCTTGTACCCAGGAAACGACCCTCGATCCCCTCGGAACTCGGAAGGTTAACCCGAGGGAGGAGAGCCATTGGTGTATTCTGATGGTCTCCTGATAGGCCCAGCCTTACCAAGAAACCAAGTTTCTTGATGCCTTCCCTTCACCACCAACCAAAACCAAAAGAAATAAAAAAAGGGGGGGGGGGTGAAGGGGAGTAGACTCAGCGAGAAATCAAAGAGTACACTCCAACAGATCACAACATGCCGAGGGCTCCCCACGGGAACACCTCCGGTAATTGAAGGCTCCTATTTTCCGAAGGATACTACTCAAACAAATATCATCAAGAAACGGCTAAGTCCACTGCTTGGTCACCTCCGGTCACACAAGCACCGAAGGCTTCAACAATACGAAGGGACTGAACTATCCAAAGTCCACCGAACGGTACTTCAAACAAATACCGAAGGCATCTGTTATGCACTAATACCGAGGGCCCCTACTCCATGACAAGGGACACAACTGGCTAAGTCAAACTCTACAACTTTTCAAGTGTACGCCGAGGGCACATACTCCTCGTCGGCTTTCTTTACAACAACAGGATTCCACACTTTTCCTAAGTCCACACTTTTGGAAAATGACAACAACCGGAGGCTAATATATCACCCGACAACCGAAGGCATCTATTACAAATCATCAAAGGCCAACCGAGGGGGCTTATTCCAAAATATTTGCCCCTCGGTCAGACTCCTCAGTGACCGAAGGTTCAAACATCTACGACACACTTTGAAATTTTTCTAAGTCCCACATATCTGGCCCTCGGCCAAATACTCATACAACACAAGGGCCTCACGATCACCCGAAGGGTCCTATTCATATACCCGGAGGGATCTACATCTGGAAGCTCAACATCAATCTACGCTTGGAAAATATTCTAAGTCCTAAATGAGTAGCCCCCGGGCATCTCGCAAAAGTGACGCAGAGTCAGAGGGCACCCATCAACTGAAGGCGACAAGAGGAATCAACACTTAGGAAAATTTCCTAAGTCCTAAAGATTGAGCCCCCGGCCTGATCAATACTTCAATTGAGGAACCATGATAGCCGAAGGCTACATGATGCAACAGCACTTAGAAGATTTTCTAAGTCCTACATATTTTTCCCGCGGTCCAATATTCACACATCAGGAAGGAGGCTACCAGCCGAGGGCTTCCAAGGGCAAACTACACTTGGAAATTTTTCTAAGTACTAAGAGTTGGGTTCTCAACTTAATCATCGCACAACAATTGAACTACAAACATCCGAAGGCCCTGTGGTGTGCTACACTTAGAAAAATTTTCTAAGTCCTAATTATTGCTGAGCCCTCGGTTGTATATCCAGCAAAGGGTGCCCAACTACCGAAGGCTACAACCGTATTCAAACACTTAGAAAATATTCTAAGTCCTAGACATACATTCAAAAAGGGCGGAGGCATACACTCAAGAAAAAACGACGGCATACATTCAAGGAGGAATGAATTAAAGCAAACAAGTCAAGTATATATACAAGGCCCGAGGGCTAACACTCATCCATCGATCATCACAAAAAAGAGTGAATGTAATTGTTACAATGGTGGCCGAGGCCGAAAACATACTAATGTGACTATTACAAAGAGTGTTCAAATTACTGAGTACAAATTACACATCAAACAACGTCATTCCCGGGGGCCGCTTCTCCCGCAGGCTTCGAGATGACCTCCGCATCAGCCTCTGCTTCATCGCCCTCGGCCTCTTTCAGGAGTTCCGAATCCTCCAGTTCCGGCCTCTCGACGCCCTCGGGAAGGGGGACTCTGATATCAGGCTGGAGGGGGGGAAGACCGTACGCCGCCGGGTCGAAGGCCATTGGCTCTATCTTCAGGTACCGGGCGAGCCTCCTGTAGATTAGGGCCTGGGTGAAGAACTCCCCCCCGGCATAGTAGTCTTCGCCCTTTCGGGCTAGCCACATCGCCCCGGGGCCCTTCACCCACCCCTCGGCAGAACTCTCCATGACCGAGGCCACCCAGTCTTTATGGCCTTCGGCCTTCCAGCCCTCGGTCATGAAGGCAGCAACTGCAGCAGCGGCGACCTCTGCTTTGGCGGCCTCGGCATCTTCAAGGGCCTTCTTCGCAGCCTCGGCAGCCGCCTTCTCCATCTCCACTCTCTCCCGGGAGGCTCTCTCTGCTTCCGCCCTCGCCTGCTAGAGGTCCCTCTCCAGTTGAGCCATCTGCCTCATGGCCTCAGCATTATCATGGATGAGCTTCTTGAGGGACTCTTCCTGTTGCGCCCTCTGGAGGCGCCATTCGTCGAATATCCTGGCGTGTTCGCCGAGGGCTATGCAAGCCTGTTTAGACAAACAACAAAGTTATGATCACACAAACAGATAAAGTCATGGGCCACGAGGCTAATGAAAAAGAAAGAAGAAGAGAGGGAGGAGGATAACTTACGGTAAGAGAGGACCGGAGGATTTTGGACTCGAGGGCTTCATCATCCAGCTTCCCGAGGGCCCGCCTGTCCAGAGCGGGTGTGGCCCCGCCCAGAAATTCCCGGGGGTCCACTGTGCCATGCGTGATGGCAGACCCCTTCGGCAGGGAGAACTGTATGTCCTCCCGAGGCAAGCTTACCTCGCCACCTTTACCCGAGGGCGGGCAAGGAGCAGTCGGAGCACTGGGTTCCGAGGCAGAATGCTCGTCTACCACCAACACCAGGGGAGCCTTCTTCCCGGAGTCCCCCTTCTTTTCTTTCTTCCCCTTGGGGACTGGGGCCTTGCCGGCGGCCTTTCGTTTTGCGGCCTCCCCCGAGGGCTCACCGCCTTTCTTCGTCTCCCCGAGGGGCTTCTGCTTTGCGGGCTCCTTCTGGCCCGGCACCTTTGCCTTCTGTTTTTTGAGGTTGGCGAAGGCGTTGAGATCTATCTTGACACCTGCAAAAACAATATAGGGTTAAGATCGAGGGGTCACTAACAGATAGCACAAAAAAGAAACGAACAAGCAGAGGGACTATCTGCTAAGATATAAAATAAGGGTGCCCTCAGCCACTACCTCCGGAGGCTCCCTCGAATGCCGGGAACTTCTCATCTGTCTCCCCCAAGAAGCGATACCGCCTGAACCCGAGGGTGTAGAGATCCTCCTCCTTGGTGCACTCCTTAATGGTGATGTTTTTGTCCCGGCCCTCCGGGATCTTGGCCAGGATCCTGCCGTCTTTCTCGAGGGCGGCGCTCCTCCTCTTCTCATGCCTCCTAAACCGGTCACGCAATTCCCTCGGGAAGGGGCTCTCGGTCAGCCTCACGTAGCACCACCGGTCTTTCCACCCTTTGTTCGAGGAGGGCGCCTCGGTAAAGAGCTTGAAGAGGGCCACCTGCTGTAAGTTGGCGAAGCCCTCGGCATTCGCGTGCCCCCCCGGCACAAATTAAAGCTCTGGAAGAAGAGGTCCAGGCTAGGCGTCACCCCCTGGGACTTGCAGAGCTGGAGGAAGCCAGTAATATAGAAATGGCTATTCGGGGTCAGCTGGCAGGGGACCAGACCCACGAACCGAAGGTACTCCCGGAGGAAAGGGTGCAGGGGGAAGCGGAGCCCCATGGACACCGAGAGAACATGCACCGCTATACAGCCCTCGGGAGCCCGGGAGAGGACGTCATCTGGACCCGGTGTCACCACGATGGCCGAGGGGCCCACGTGTAGTTGAGTGATGTAGATGTCCGCCGCATCAGCCTTCGACCTTATCTCCAAGGCGGCGGTGTTCAAATATGAATACCCCTCGGGCATATCGAGGGGCTTCCCTTGGTCTGCTACGCTGCCCTTCTTCTTGGGAGCAGCGGCCTTGGCCTTCTTCTTTCCGGGGGCCACCCGGATGGGAACCGCATTCAGCGGCCGAGAGGTGCTGGCCTCACCGGCACCCCGAGGGGGGAACACAGCAACGGTGACCCTCGCGCTTTCTCTTTGCGCCTCCTCTTCAGCTGTTTGCCAGGCTAGGGCCAACTCTTCGTCCTCACATTCTTGCTCGAAGCCCTCGGCTTCCGCCTCAGCTACGAGGGCTTTCTGCAACTCCAGGGCAACGGCGGCATCCTGTCCCACCGAAGACTGTGCACTTGAGGACTCCACGTCCGAGAGGACTTCATCCTCCATCGAGGGCGCCCCCGAGATGTCTTGAGAGTCACTCTAGGACGACATTCTGACTCTAGTTCGAAGGCTCGTAGACGCTAGTGTTTTCTAAATATTCTATCTCCTAGCCTAAGGGCACAATACAGTTAGCTAAGAGGTGAAGGGCAAGTGGAGAACTGACCTTGAGAACAGAGGATTCAACCGAGGGCTGCTGTTTCTCTCTCTAGAAAAATTGGCAGAGCTTCGCTAACAAGGTTTCGCACAAGGAGGAATGCCTGGCCTTGGGGTATTTATAGGCGCTGGAATCCGGGCTTGGGCCCGGAAACCGGGCCTCCGGACGGACCGTCATCATTATGCACCGTGTATTCACCCAACCGGTGACGCCGCCCACAGGCAGCCAACCGTCACGCGCCACGTGTACCCCCCAACGGCTATGTCCTGACGCTACGTATTCCAACGGCTATATTTCCAACGGCTATATTCTGGGAGCCCCCGGACTTTTTTTACTTCACTCCACTTCACCAAGGAGAGCCTCCGGGTACACTTACCCAGAGACGCCCCCGGTTTGTGCCCCACACAGTACATAACAGTCGCCTTCGGGATCACTCCTTTAGAAGCCCAAGGCTTCACATCAGACCACCCCTCGGGGATTCCCCCTCAGCACTGTAAGGGCCGGTTAGCCCCCGGGGAGTATACCTCATTGACGGATAGCCTACAGCACACAGGTAATGGGAGCCCTCGGGTATCTTCATCACCAGCTAATCAACAAACAAGGGACCCCCCGGTGACAATTCAACTACTGCCCTCATCCATCGCGCCCTCGATCCCCAGATTGAGGGGCTCCCCTTCGGCACCACCAGGACATCAACAGCAAGCCTTCGGCTAATCAACACATGGGCCCTCAGGAAAAGGAGAGCCTTCGGCATTACCGTTATTCTCCATTTTTGACCAAGGTTTCACATTTTCGATTCATCGTTGGGGGAATTCGGTGCACTCTTTTTCCCTCATTAGGATTTTTTCCCCCAGAGTTTTTCCTAATGAGGTTTTTAACGAGGCATCCCCCCAAAATGAAACGAAAAGTGTCAGCCTTCGGCCCACAACAGCAACACAACTACTCTACTCCTTTTCACCACTTTACAAGTGCCTCAAGGAGTGGGGGACTGGAGGACCCCCTCGGGAAAATCATTAAATTACAAAATTAGTGAAAAATTCCAACAAACGGCAAAGCAAGCCCTCAAGTCCCGACATGTGGGTAACTGAGAGACTGCCTCCGGCAGGGACACGCAAACAACAACTCCTCACCAAACTACAACGGAGCGACATCAAATGGCAGACACAGTTTACTCCTTTTCCCTTAAGTACCTTTCGGCAAAAGGAGTGAGAGACTCCTGATGGAGTATATGGCCCAGGAACACCCGGCCCACAGACTCCTACTACACCAATGAAGGCCCAACCGGCTCAGGAAGCTCAAGCAGGCCCAAATCACGGCGCCCAGAGTACCAAGCAGCCCGCAATATGCACCAGGGGTGCCTTCGCCCCCCTGGCCGAAGGCTCCAAACTATCACAGCGGGGATATTTCGAACAAACAGAGGAACTGGGAGAAAACGGCGAAAATAGTAGCCCTCGGCACCTGGAGCCCTCGGCACTCAGAGGTCCTCGGCACTAGGAGCCCTCGGCTAGTCCTCTGCAGCCGAGGGCACCTCTCCCGACGTGATATCCGCGTCACATGCATACAGATCACCGTACCCTGCACAGATGTCCCGTCCAACAACCGCATTAAATGCGGCCACATGCGGCTGCCAGCGCCAACCAGTTGAGGTGACCTCTTGGCCAATGGGCGCTTGACACGTGTCCCTGTCCGGCATTTATTGCTACTATAAATAGCACCCCATTTCCCCATTTGTAACCACGCTGAAAACGCTCCACACTTATAATATACTTTCTCTCTCTACATTTACTTGCTCTGACTTCTCTCTTATTACTCCCCGTAATAACCCCTCGGATAAGTTACCCCCCGGGTACACTATCCATCATTTGGTGCTCTCGTTGAGAGGTCGAACAATCAAGTAAGAAACCCTCCCCCTTTCGCCAAACACTAGCCCTCTACCAAAATGGTGAGAACTACACGTGCCAACTCCAAATTCACGTAATGTATTTGTGTGTATTAAATTTGAGTAAATGTTATTCTATATGAAATTGTTTGTAATTGATATATTGATTTGTTATTATTGGATTTTGATACAAGTTATTGTATATGATTTTTGGGAGATTTTCTAATGGTGAATATTTTGGTGGTGTTGTGAGTAAATTGGATTTTGAGAAAATATATGAGAATTTTAGCATATTTTGAAAGATATGAACTTTTGATTGGAATTTGAGAAAACAAAGGAAAGTTAATATTTTTAATGGTGACACTAATGTCTATAAGACATAAATATTGAGTTTTGAAAAGAGAATATAAAAGACTATTTTCATAATTGGGGCACCGCGGGAGAAATCCGAAGGTGTCGGGCCACCTTCACGTCCGTTAACTGTGAGGGAGGGTTAGGACTACTACTACATGAATTGAGAGGTGTGAAACAAATTAAATGAATTTTGGAGGGTTTGGTAACCACCCCGAACAACCGGGCATCAGATCCCTTTTTATTAGAGCAGTAGTAGTAGTACCTATTCTCTTAAGGGTCTTTGAACCTAGAATTTAGGGAGTATATCCCATTTGGAGTAGGGAGACGTTGACGTCAGAACTACTTAGACTTCATACTACTCGGAGGACTTGGAATCCCTTTAGGGGGTGTGCACACTTAAGGTAGAAGTCTAGATTCTAATAGAGGAGATGTGGTACCGAGAGCAGATCGGAGTGACTGTACAAAACAACGGAAAACTGGGCTCAAGAATCGAGATAACGCTTGAGCACCGCCCTTCTAAATGAACTAGGAGAATTAGCTATAAAGCTATTTTGAGGTAAATCAAATGTTTTGGCATTTTACTCTTATAGAGTTGGGTTAAATAGTTGACTAAATACTTAATCATTTTATTTGTGAACTTCTAAAGTACAAATACTTGTGTTATTGGTTTGGAAAACATATTTGTGGACATTGATTATGTGTTTATAAGGATTGTGATAAAGTGCTTAAGTGAGTTTTGAGATGGATATTTGGAGTTGTGTATATGATATATGCTTTGGAATATTTATGAGAATTTTTATTACATTTTGTAATGATTGGAATTATTATGATTTGGAATATTATTATTTTACATATGAATTATGTTATGAGAATTTATTATAAATATTGTTTTACTTATGATAGATATGAATGTTTTGAAAAGACTTTTCCTCCCAAATGGTTTTACAAAAGCTTATATATGTACCAAACCTGATTATTTTACGGGGTTGGGTGGGACTTACTTAGCATTTCCGGCTAATTTTTGTCTCTTTGCTTTTCTTTTCTTTTTGTACTTTATTTGTGCAGGAGGTAAGACTTGAGTATCTATTTGATGAAGATGTTGATTCAAGAGAGATTCCGCTAGAACGCCTAATTAGTAAATCATTGTAACTTATACTTTCAAGATCTTTATTGAATAATTATTTTGGAGCTTAAATTATTTTGGAGGTGATTAGCCTGTGCACTCGGTTAGGTTAGAACCGAGTGTGGCGGTAACGCCCCTATTTCCCTTTTGATTTTCCGCTGCACAACTATGATGTTTTCAAATGAAATTTATAATAAAGTATTATTTCAAAGTGTTTTTGGATGGGAAATTTGGGGGTGTTACATACCCACACAAGAATATGGCCGGGGTCACAGGACATGTCTTCCATCTGTGAGACTAAAAGATTATGTCACAAATACCATTGTTCATCATTCATCTCATTCATCACCGAGTCCTTATCCCATTCACCAATATGTTTCTTGTGATCGCTTTTCTGCCTCACATCGTTTGTTTTTGGCAGCCCTTGAAAGAGAGACGGAGCCAATATCCTTCAAGGAAGCCATGAGGTATGCTCACTGGCAAAAAGCCATGCAAGAAGAAATTCATGCACTTGAAACCAACAAGACATGGACGATTGAACGCATTCCTGAAAACAAATGTGCCTTGAGTTCAAAATGGGTGTACAAAATCAAACGCAAGTCAGATGGAACTGTGGAACGTTATAAGGCGTGTTTGGTTGTGTTTGGTAATAAACAAACAGAAGGCATTGATTATAACGAAACTTTTGCCCCAGTAGTTAAACTTACTACAGTGCGGGTCCTTCTAGCCGTAGCTGCAAATAAAAACTGGGAGTTACATCAAATGGATGTTCACAATGCATTCTTGCATGGTGATTTGGAGGAGGAAGTATACATGCGTTTTCCACCCGGATTCCATACCGCTCATCCAAATATGGGTTGTCGATTGCGTAAGTCTTTGTATGGTCTCAAACAGGCTCCACGTTGTTGGTTTGCCAAATTGACCAATGCACTTCATACATATGGATTTACTCAATCTCGTTCTGATTACTCTCTTTTTTCCCTGGTACGAGGCGGTTCAGTTATTCATGTTTTGGTCTACGTGGATGATTTTATTTTGGCTGGTAATGACTTGAGGCTTATCTCCGATTTCAAAAAATATTTGCATCGTTGTTTCCATATGAAAGATCTGGGAGTTCTGAAATATTTTCTGGGTATTGAGGTTGCTCGCAGCTCTTCTGGTATTGTTCTGAATCAACGCAAGTACGCTTTGGATATTATTTCAGAAGTCGGACTTCTTGGTGCTCGCCCTCTTGGCATTCCAATGGAACAAAATCATCGTCTTGGAGTAGCTACAGGTCCCCTACTTTCTGATCCTGAGCCTTATCGTCGTCTTGTGGGCCATCTTGTGTACTTATCGGTCACGAGACCAGAGTTATCATATTCCGTGCATATTTTAGCTCAGTTTCTTCAAGCTCATCGAACTGATCATTGGCAGGTTGCACTCCGGGTAGTTCGTTATTTGAAAGGAAGTCCTGGTAATGGTGTTCTTCTTAGTACTCATTCTTCTTTGCATCTCACTGGTTGGTGTGATTCAGATTGGGCAGCCTGCCCTATTTCGCGACGTTCCATTACCGGTTGGTTTGTTCAATTGGGTGATTCCCCTATTTCATGGAAGACAAAGAGTAATTTTCATATCTCTTATTGTAGAAGATCTGTGAATCATATGGCTCATGCTCTGGCACGATCACATGTTACCATCTCAGATCATAGTGTTGATTATGATTGCATTCCGGATTGTATTGTTAGCCATCTGGCAAACGATCTATTGATTTAATAATTCTTTCATTTTTAATGATAAAAAAAATATTCTCCTATATGTGACAACAATATATTGGCTGATGTCGATGGAAAGTTTATGTTTGCTTCTCGAAAGTATAAGAGGCTCACTTGCAATGAAGGGTGCCATGAACATTATCGCTACAAGCAAATAATATCTCAAAAGGCTGTAGAGGTTATATATGGCAATTGATCAAACAAAGGTATGCCAAAAGTGTATATTATAAACAAAAAACTGTACATATAATCGAAATATATTTATTAACATATCCTCATAATTTTTTATATTTACGCATCTACCTGCATTTTGTATTCTATACTTTTTGGAAATATGATTTATAGGTTTTGCTTTTCCCATATTGCATATACATGCTACTGAGATTTATATTTCAAAAATTAAGTATGTTACAAATTGGTTGTAACATAAATAAGAAAAACTGGACATGTCCATATTTTACTAAAATTAGGAGAACAAATAAAAATTGGAAATAATACATAATTGTGAATTATGTATGTAACACAACGTTTCATTTTAAAAATAGAGGAATTGATATGTAAAAAATCAAAAAGTTGCAAAATCTACAAATGATTAGAGCCACAATATCAACTATTATACGGAGTAAATATCAAAATGTATAGTTAATATAGTACGTTTAATAAATAAATAATTAAAATGAAAACATATTCTTAGAAAAGTATTCTCATGTTAGTCTTACTTTGAGGAATGTTAGACTCGCTTAAAAATAATATTTATGTTTATTCAATCCTCCTTGATGATTAGCTACACAATGACAATGAACAAAAGTTAATGGTAATTCATAATTGTTGGAAGCCGTGAGAGTCTTCTTATGACATTCTCTTTTTACACATTCACCATTGCATGTTGCAATTCTAAGGACACGTTTACTTCACGGGTTAGTAAACGGTGCTTATTAAGACTCGCGTTAATAAGCGACGCATAAAATAAGCAGTGTCGTAAGCTCATGTTTACTTCAAACGATTTAAAACACCGTTTAACATTAAAATGTCCAAAATAACCCTATAGATATATAGGGTCGAGTCAAGGGTGGGGGTGGGGTAGCAAGGTAGGGGTAGGGTCGGGGTAGGGAAAGGGGCGGGGGTGGGGTCGGGGTCGGGTTAAGGTAGGGGAAGGGGTACTGTAAGGGGTGAGGGTGGGGGTGGGGTAGGTCAGGTGGTGGAGGGTAGGGGGTAGGGGTATGGTCGGGTCAAGGGTGGGGGTAGGGTCAGGTCAGGTCGGGTCAAGGTAGGGGAAGCTGGTAGGGGGTACAGGGGTAGGGTAAGGGGTGGTGGGGTAGGGCAGGTAGTTGAGGGATCGGGGTAGGGGTAAGGTGGGGGTGGGGTATGGTCAGGTCATGGGTGGGGTGGGGGTTGGGGGTCAAAGTGGGGTCGGGGGTAGTGGTCGGGTCAAGGGTGGGGGTAGGGGTAGGGGGTAAAGGGGTAGGGGGGTAAAGGGGTAGGGGTGGGGTCGGGTCAAGGTAGGGGAAGGTGGTAGGGGTACAATGGTAGGGTAAGGGGTTGTGGGGTAGGGGCAGGTAGTGGAGGGATCGGGGGTAGGGGTAAGGTGGGGGTGGGGTATGGTCGGGTCATGGGTGGGGTGGGGGTTGGGGGTCAAAGTGGGGTCGGGTAGTGGTCGGGTCAAGGGTGGGGGGTGGGGGGGTAAAGGGGTAGGGGCGGGGGTAGGGGTGGGTTCAGGGTCGGGTCAAGGTAAGGGAAGGTGGTAGGAGAGACAAATAATATGCCTGGCTTGAAATTTATGATATGTGAAGGTGAAAGAAATCTGAAAAGAACTATAAAGGGATGTTGTTTACACGGAGTTTTCAACAACATATAATGTGTGCTTATATTAAACTTTTTATAATTGCTACTACATACTACTAGGGGTGGATTCGGGCCGGGTCAGGCCCGGTCGGGCCGCCGGTTCGTATCACATGGGCTCGGGACCGGCCCGCTGGTTGGACGGGTCCGGTTCGGGCCGGGCCACCCGCCCGGGTCACGGGTCGGGCCACCCGCCGGGCCGGGTCGGTTAAATTTTTTTTTTTTAAATTTATATTTTATACTTTATAGTTTTATACAAGTATTAAAAAACAAACTTCAAGTGCATTTATTTGAAATGAAATAGGAACTACATTTGAAAATTAAATAGGAACTATAATTGTTTTTAAAACATGAAATACTAATCAATCATTCAATATTTCAATCGGAATCTCCGACATAGGTAGAGCCACCCTCGGTTGTAGATTCATCCATAAAGTGTTGGGATGGGGTGATGTCAATTTCTTGAGCTCTACAGGCTGCTTTCAACCAATCGTGGTAGCATATAAGCATCTCAAGAGATTCAGCGCTCAACCTCGTTCTGGTTTGTGTTAGGACATTGCCGGCCGAACTAAATTCTTGTTCCACGGCAACCGTTGAAACCGGCATTGATAGCACTTGCTTAACCATCTTTGCTAAAACCGGGAACATTCTTTCTTTTCCCTTCCACCAGTTTAGTACGTCAAAATCATCATCTTCTTCAAAATCAACATCATAAGTTAAATACAAAGAAATCTCATTAATTGTGCTTTGTTGTGTAGCGGGAGTTGATTTCGTTTTTTTAATAAGATTGGCAAACGTAGATTTGAAAATTGATTTTCCTTTAGATGATGTTTGTGTCGGGGGAGGGGGCGCATTGCCATATTGTGCATGAAACTCATTGAATAATGCATAAAATATATCACTAACCTCGTTGTATTCTTTTTTCGGATCAATTGAGTGTCCTCATACATTGGCAATGGACCAAAAAAGCAGCATAATAATAATTCAAACATTCTTCTAAAAAACCAAGTCTAAAACGAGGATCGAGAACAAATGCAATACCATAAATATGCGGAATATGTGAATAATATTTTAAAAACTTTTCCTTCATAAAACTAGCAAAATAACTCACATAATCAGCATTCTCAAAATTTGAAAAAGCACCGGCGAGATTAACAGCTTCACGAATAAATTGGTTTGAGGTAGGTTTATAAACATGACTAAAAGTTTCAGTTGCATTATTAAAATATATCAAAGCATTACAAATTTTTTCACAGGTGTCGATCTCAGCCGAGTTTATAATATAGTTATCATATTGTTTCATAAAAGCAGGAAAATGTTGTTTATATCTAAGAAGAACTCCAATTAACTTATAGGTACTATTCCAACGAATAGACAAATCTTTAGGAAAAGCCACATATCTCTCACCTCTTTCTATCAAATAATCATGCCATTTTTTCCTAAATTGTCCATTACCCCAAATACGTCTAATCCCCCCCTTGACTACCTCCAACGATGCTCCCAACGCTTTTAGACCATCTTGCACACATAAATTTAGAATATGACATGCACATCGTTGATGAAAAAATCTACCCATCAAAGAAGTAGAACCACACAATTCACGCAATCTAGGAATAGCAGCAGTATTATTAGTAGCATTATCAAAACCAATAGCAAACACCTTATCAATTAAATTATACTCAATTAAAATACGCTCAATCAAAATATAAATATGTTCAGCGGTGTGACGATCATTAAATTCACGGAAAGCAAGAACACGTTTATGCATATGCCAATCATTATCAATATAATGTACAGTCAGACCCAAATAATATAAATTATGATAAGTATCCTCCCATATGTCAGAACATACAGTAACACGTCCATCAAAGTTTGCAAAATAATTTTGTAACCTTACCTTTTCCGCACCATAAAGCATTGAAATTTCTTTCTTAACCGTTTTGCGACTATAACCTCTATATTGCGGATTTAAACAAGTTTGTGCATAATCACGAAAAGCAAGACTTTCAGAAAACAAATAAGGCAAATTTTCTTCAACAAGTAAGTTAGCCATACCTATCAAATTTTGTGCATCATTGTATGAGAAATTACCAAAAGCTTGTTGTTTATTTGCAAACCTCGATATTTGCGTTTGCTTCCCCGTTCCGCCGCCTAATTTTGCATACTCCACCGGGTGTTTGGATTTAAGGTGTCTTGTGGCGGATCCGTATCCGCCGGAAATCCGCAAGCTATAGTTTTTCTTGCACCAATTGCAAGTTGCGGTCCAATTCCCGGTGTTCAGGTCCTTCCACTTAGAAAAATTATTAGCCATTAGTTCAGATTTACTTTTTTTGTACCTGTTTGGGATGAGGCTGGTTGGTCGGCGTCATGGCTGCCGCCACCCTCCTCCTCCTCGTCGTCGTGGCTCTCCGGAATTACTTCCTCCACATCGTCATCCTCGAGCTCTTCTTCGTCAATGGTCCTCGGTTGGTCTTGAAAAAAGCGGGAATTATGTCGGTGCAATTCTTGTTCTAGTTGTTCGTCGGTCATCGCATCCCCATCCCTCCTTGCGTAACCCGTATCAAAATCATCTCGACTTTGAGATGAAGAGCCGATATGTGATTTACCTTTGCGGGATCTCTTCCTCGCAAGCTCTTTCGTTCGGTTGCGCTCGAGGTTACCCATATCAACCGAATATCTAGGACGATCCATCTAAAAAATGTAGCGATTAATAAAAAATTGTAAAAAACTAATTAACTATTTATGTAACTATTAAATCGAGTTATAGCAAATTAACTCGTGAATTAATTAGTTTTGTGTACAACATATTTTTTAAACTAGAGTCAAATGTAGCAATTAATAAAAAATTGTAAAAAAGTAATTAACTATTTATCTAACTATTAATTCGAGTTATAGCAAATTAACTAGTGAATTAACTAGTTTTGTGTACAACATATTTTTTAAACTAGAGTCAAATGTAGCAATTAATAAAAAATTGTAAAAAAGTAATTAACTATTTATCTAACTATTAATTCGAGTTATAGCAAATTAACTAGTGAATTAACTAGTTTTGTGTACAACATATTTTTTAAACTAGAGTCAAATGTAGCAATTAATAAAAAAATTGTAAAAAAGTAAACAACTATTTATCTAACTATTAATTCGAGTTATAGCAAATTAACTAGTGAATTAACTAGTTTTGTGTACAACATATTTTTTAAACTAGAGTCAAATGTAGCAATTAATAAAAAATTGTAAAAAAGTAATTAACTATTTATCTAACTATTAATTCGAGTTATAGCAAATTAACTAGTGAATTAACTGCTTTTGTGTACAACATATTTTTTAAACTAGAGTCAAATGTAGCAATTAATAAAAAAATGTAAAAAAGTAATTAACTATTTATCTAACTATTAATTCGAGTTATAGCAAATTAACTAGTGAATTAACTAGTTTTGTGTACAACATATTTTTTAAACTAGAGTCAAATGTAGCAATTAATAAAAAATTGTAAAAAAGTAATTAACTATTTATCTAACTATTAATTCGAGTTATAGCAAATTAACTAGTGAATTAACTAGTTTTGTGTACAACATATTTTTTAAACTAGAGTCAAATGTAGCAATTAATAAAAAATTGTAAAAAAGTAATTAACTATTTATCTAACTATTAAACTAGAGTCAAATGTAGCAAATTACTAGTAATTAAACAAGTGTAAATAATAGAATAATTTCGTACCTCTTTCGGACTTTCGGTCTTTCGGATGGGAGTAATAGAATGACTTCAAATTAATTAGATATAATTCCAACTATATTAATAGATATAATAAATATATAAGTAATATATAATTAGATAACAAATATAAGTAATATAATACTATTTATATCTATTTATAGTTTATATAAGTAGATAATTAATATAAACTATAAATAATAAATATAATATATTGGAGAATGGAGAATAAGAGAATTAGAGAGTAGAGAGTTAAGAATAGGATTTAGGAAGAATTGGAGAAGAGATGAAAAATGTTTAAGATTAGGAGTATTTATAGGTTTTTTTACCCCCAACCCCCACCCCCCACCCCCCACCACCCAACCCCCCCCGGACCCCCCTGCACCCCACCCAATGGCTATATAGCCGTTTGGGTTATCCCCAGCCCACCCCCAACGGCTAGTACCAATTTATTAATTTTTTTAAAAAAAAATTAGACCGTTAGACCCGGACCCGGCTGGGCCGGGTCAGATTTTTCCAGAACCGTGCCCGCCCCGCCCATTCCCTCCGGTTCGGGTCCACACCCGGTGGCCCGAACCGAATCCAACACTACATACTACGATTTATCTCATTTATCTCATTCATGTTATAAGCAATAATATAATATGATTTATAAATGCATTTATACAACATTTATACTACGTAATATCTAAGTATGGAGTATTACATCCCGTGCAACCCACGGGTCGAATACTAGTAGATTATTTAAAAGAAAAAACATCTAAAAGAATTTACTATTACTTAAAAAACTTAATAATAGAGTTATAGAACAACTCATTGTTTAAGACTTAGGATACTTCAACAACAATATTATCTCAATGCTGTAAAGGCTCCCACCTATAGGGGTAGACCCGGTCCGGGCCTAGGCCCGGACGGGCTTTTTTTTTTTGGGAAAGGATGAACCGGAACCGGCCCGGGTAGTCGGCGGTTCCGGGCCGGGTCGGGCCGGTCCGATTCAATTTTTGTTTTGTTCTTTTGCTTTTCTAATTAACCCCCGACCCCCCCCCCCCCCTCACCCCCAATCCCCCAAAACACCCAGCCCTACCCAGGGAAAATAAAAAAAAATGAAAAAAAGGCCCGGATCGGGCCCGGCCTGGCCTGGCCGGTTCACTAAATTAAGGGCCCGTACCCGGCCCGCCCCAATCCCCCTACCGGGCCTAGGTCTGAAATCGGTTACCCTAGACCGGGCCGGTCCAGGCTCGCATAGTAGCGGGTCAGGCCCGATCCATCCCTACCCACCTACGCTTGGGTAAGAGGAGTCGGATGTACGCAATCTAACCATTGTGCTAAAGCACAAAGACTCAGTATACTTAGGGGGGTTGAAACTGATTATACTTTTGCTTCTTTTAAGAACATAATCAGAATCGGATTTCAGAAACTGATCCCCCAACTTCTAAAAAACTGTTTCTAGGAGTAAATTAGTGCACCATAAGTACTTCTTCACTTTCACTCAAACACTTTAACTTCTGTTTTTGCTACCTGAAGGAGCAGAAACAATTTTAAGAATCAGATCCAAACACCTTATGTAAAAGTTCCTAATAATTTAAAAATATTTAATTATCTTTGTTAGACAATTAGTACTCGATTTTGTAAAATATCAAATGATATTAAATACCAAACACATTAGTTAAATATTTTTAGATCGTGTGAAGTGATCCAAAATATAAAATGTTTGTTGACATTAAATTACACAATTCATTTACTTCTTACTTTCTAAAAACAATCTATTGCATATATAATGAACTTTAACTTATTTAGCATTGATACCAATATAATATGCATCATCTATATGAATTAGCAATATAATATTATTCTAAAAATAAATAATTTCATACATGTTATTGTAATATTAAGAAAACTTCTCGTGACTCACGAACACCGATAGACAAAAATCACAGTTCAAAAAGCAACTCTTTATTCCTATATGATTCATGTAATTAAACAAAGCAAAAGTTTTTTTAAAAAAACCGGTGGATGTGTACATTTGACATTTCTTACGGTTTAATGTATCAATACTGTTTTCTAGAGCACGTCAATTATAAAACTGGTATCTATCTTTTAAACTCTTTTCTTATTTTCAAATAATTTTTCTTTGATTTGACATTTCTTACGCTTTAATGTATCAATAATGTTTTCTAGAGCACGTCAATTATAAAATCAAAGTTATTTTTTCATTGTCTAAACTTAAAATGTAATAAATTTTAATTTCGATGTGTATGTATTAATGGATTTTTTTTGAAATAGCCGTATAGCCCTACACTGTCGAAAAAACTTCGTCCTGCTACACTAGCGAAAATATTTCGTACCCTTGATCCGAAATCCCGAATCCGTCCCTAACTACCTAAATCAAACTCTTAACATAGCCACTAAGTATCACTGTAGGCTGTAGCGGCCAACTACAAACAACTCAGTCAACAATAAAACTTTTTAAACAAACTAAATGAAAGGTTAAAAATCTATCACCAGTTTGACCTTCTCTCATGTGAGGCGAAAGAGATCAAAGTGGCTCATGCACTTGCTCAGGCTGCCTGGTCTACGTCTGTTTGCAAGTGTTGGTTGATGGACCCTCCTTATTTTATTTCTCAGACAATGCTTATATCAATGCCATCTGAATTTATTCTGTTCAAAAAATAATAATACTCTCGACATTAACTAAGTTCCCTTTAAAGATGAGTAGGCACTCTATCTATGACTGTAAATTGCATAAATGGCCGTCTCTAAATTATTATCACCGTATCGTTTTGGTCCTTCAACTAATAAATCTATCATTTTAGTCCTTATTCTATTTGATGCATTTTAATTCAGTCCTTCAGTTTCATTTGGCCGTTTACATTAACGGTGGTCAAACTTACAATATTTATAAATTGTTATAAGACCCATCCTAACTAAATAGTTCCTCTTTGGCCAAAAAACTAAGGTCATTGCACAATTTTGTCACTTTTTAGTCCTATTTAGGTAATTGACCCTAGTTTTTTTGGCCAAAGGGGAATTATTTAGTTAAGGATGGGTCTTACAACAATTTTTAAATATTTTATGTTTGGCCACCGTTAATGTAAACGGCCAAATGAAACAGAAGGACTGGATTAAAATGCATCAAATAGAATAAGGACTAAAATGATAGATTTATTAGTTGAAGGTCAAAAACGATATGATGATGATAGTTTAGAGAATATTTATGCAATTTACTCTAAAAAGTCAGTAGTATTTTTGAATAGAAGTACTTTTAGTGAAAAAATTAAAGTGTTTGATAAAAAATGATTATTTAGTAGTAGATTATTGAAGTTCAAAACTACCCACAGAGCCGTCTTTTGATAAGTTTATCACGTTCTCTAGAACATGATCCACCATTTTTGTGGGCCCCCAAACTTTTTTCCTAAGTGATATTACTCTGTATTATATAGCCAATTAGAAATACAGTTTTAATAATAATAATATAAATAAAAAAAAGGGTTATACAATTATACCGTACTCCGTAACTCGCTAAAAGCCTAAAACAAGAGACGAGAAGACCCATGTGGCACAAGCGTGCAGCTTCAGAAAACAAAAGTTGAACTTTTATTATTGTTATTTGCTAATTCCAGGTTGGATGATAATTGATATTGGTTTTCATGGATTATTGGGATCCAAACATATATTAAAATGGAGAGATTGAGCTCAAGAGAGGGAAGAAGATGATGAATAGTAATGTGTATTGTGTATAGAATTGTCCTCTAGGGTTACAAGTGACTCCAAAAGGAATATAAATAGAGAAATAATGGGTTGGGCCACTAATATGGGCCCGATAGGTCCAACTACATAAAAGACTAATATAATACATACAGATGACATCTGATAAGCGTGTGTGGGCCGCCGTCCGGACCCAATAGTCGTGAGACCCGGGGGTCTGAGTCTATATACTCTATCAGGTTTGATTTCAACAATCCTTTAAAACTTGACGTAGATTATACCTGGATGATATTTTTCTCACTTAAAACATATACTTAGAGCATCTCCAATGCCAAAACATGAACGGTGCATACGTGGCATTAGAGATGATTGATTAAAAAACAACAAATAGAATATCTCTCTCCTTATTTGAATGACTTATATGTTTTTGATAAACTTCTCTACAATGTCAAACACAATGTTTAGATGTAGACATTGTGGTCGATATTGTTGAGAAAAACTTATTAAAAACAAATAAGACCGTGAACGGAAGGAGAGAGAAATGTCATAAATTTAATCTTTTGTTTCTATCTCTCCCATGTCACATGTGCCCCGTGCACATTGTAGCATTGAAGATGTTCTTATCAAGTTGTGCTTCATGTCTTCAAAATTAGAAAGTATGAGAGCCCGTTTGGAGACCACTTTTTTCGGCTTATCAGGCTTATCATCCAGCTTTTTCACCAAACACGTAACTTTTACTTTCGTGTGCTGAATTGTGTAATAAGCAGAAAAAGTAAGGTTGGAGTTACTTTTCTGGCTGTATTGGCTGAAGTTACTGCAGAGGACCATTTTAGCTATTTTTACATGTAATTTTTTCTTTAATTTATTAATAAAATATATTTTTAAAATATTTTTTTCTTGAATCAGCAGAATCAGCCAAAACAGCCACTTCAGCCAGAACTTCATAAATTCCAGCAGAATCAGCCAAAACAGCCGATTTTCGTGCTACCAAACGGGCTCTGAATCGGGTTATGACAAAGACGCCAAGGAACGCAGCTTTATTCAAATGATAGCATTTTAATTATATTTAGTTATTTTGAATCATGTATTTTTATAAATGAACACTTAGACACAATTAATTTTGTTGAACTTTGTAAGTTTTTATTATTTGTGATTTTATTTTTGTTCTTATGCAGGGTTTCATTTTGATAGTTAGAACAAGATCTCTAAATTTATTAGACGGCTCTGCCCTTTCATATGTTAGATAGCCATAGTATATATCTTTAGAATTTCGACTGGTTCTTAGCAGACAATTCCATCTTGTGGTCTAGGAGCTAGAGACGGGTTTGAAAAGCAGTAGGAATTCAAAAGCCATTCTATCCGCAACAGATGTTTCCAATTTTCCTGTGTTGAAAATTGGGTCTGTGTTGCAAAGTCACTGTTTTGTTTCTTTTACCTTTGCAAATCAAGATATATAGGTACAATGGGAACTTCAATTTGATCATACTCCGTGTATGTTATTTACTACATTCGTCCCTTAAAACTTTGCCCAAGTTGATCGGCACGGAGAATAATAAAGTAAAAACTGTGTGGTTGAGATTTGTGCAGAGGAGAGAGAAAATAACAGAAACCACAAAATAATTGATTAAAAAGAAAAGTGTCAAAGTTTTTTAAAACGTCCAAAAAAGAAAGATGACAAAGTTTTAGGGGACGGAGGGAGTAATTAATTACGGACCTCAAGAGACATTGGAGGTCAAATGGCGGCGACACGGAGAAGCAGTTTAAAAGCATCTATCTATGGACAAGCAAGGGGTTGTAATTACTCCAGAGAATTTGGGGTTTAAATGGTTATTGTTAGTAGGGAAAAGTGCAAATAAGCTCTCGAGTTAATCGAAAAGTGCAAATCACCCCTTTTATAGGAGGTCCTGTACGGCCGTCGCCATTTGGGGTGGTTCCCGGTGATATTTTTTGATGATTTTTTAGCATTTTCTTCATTAAGTGTAGTTTACTCATACCAAATTTCAGCTAAAAATTCAATCGGGAAGGCAATCAAATGATTTTCTGAATATACTGCGCTATTTAACTGCGCAGTTATCTTCAAACATTTATTTGAATGTCTTCCCTATTGAATTTTTAGCTGAAATTTGGTAAGGGTAAACTAGACTTAATGAAGAAGATGTTCAAAAAAATCATTAAAAATTCTACCAGGAACCACCCCAAATAGTGACGGCCGAACAGTGTTTCCTATCAAAGGGGTGATTTGCACTTTTTCGGTTAGTTCGAGGGCTTATTTGCCCCTTTTCCCTGGTTAGTATCAATAAGTTTGAGTTATTTACAAAAAAATAATTACAGCTTCCCGCTTTTTGTTTCAAAATGCCTTTTTTAAACAAAAGCAGGTAATTGAGAAGACTAATTTCAAAATTTCATAAGTTAAAAGTTGGGAATTTGGTTTTTAATCCCTTGCAAACACTCCCCAAGTAGTCTATGACACAGAGTCGAATAAGCAATACAATTTTTATTTATTACACAGTTTACACTTACATTTCTTTCTATTTAAGAGTAATATAGATATTTCAGCTTTGTAAAATTTTATAAATAAAATTTAAGTGTAAGATAGTATTCCAAAATATGAGTTATATATTTTTCATTAAATAATACATTACCCTTATCCTGAAATTGCTGCAAATTTTGACATTATTTTGAGATAACTGGTAATAATTTTCAAACACGGTAGTACCCTTATTTTCAAATATCGAATTATTTTTACTCCTATTAATTATATTAGGACGATTCAATCTCTAATAAAGATTTATATACATAATGGATTGTGGTTCATTAATTCATTTGGTGCTTCAGAAAAAATGGCAAGCGATCACAGGGGAGCTAGAGTGGAGGGGGATCATCAAAGATTCAAAGCTATGAATGGCAAAATGTTAATGCTTCGCATCTCTAGGAGATGACTCTTAGATCATTTGGAGTGGTGTAAGAGTCTATTATATCTCAAAAATGAACTCCATCCATATGAAAACAATGTTTTGACTCCTATTTCTCAGCATTCCAGCACCGTCAATAAAATACACTCTACGTATTTTTTTACATATCAATTCAGTAAAACATTAATTAAATTATTATAAGTAATGTTTTACTTTTATTTTTTCTCTGATTAATTATAAAATAAAAAGGACACATTTGATGTGAAAATAAATAAATTTCATTACTTTTTTTAAAGTTTTTTGGTTAATCAAACTTTACTTGAATTAAATTCATTTTTTGTTAACCAAAAAACTTTAAAAAAAATTAATGAAATTTATTTTAGAAAGTTTTTAGAATTACATGTTGAAATTTATTTTAGAAATTCTTCTTGAGCCCAAAAAAACAGGAAATTTGGGGCCCAAAATAAAACTTTTTTGGGGCTCAAGAAAACTTCAACAATTAAAATTTCAGATTTTTTTTCATTTTATATATTACATATTGGTGTCATATGAAAGAT
Organism: Cuscuta europaea; assembly: GCA_945859875.1. Classification (NCBI taxonomy): domain Eukaryota; kingdom Viridiplantae; phylum Streptophyta; class Magnoliopsida; order Solanales; family Convolvulaceae; genus Cuscuta; species Cuscuta europaea. The sequence goes on from CAMAPE010000014.1 coordinate 2,854,696, forward strand.
CATAAAAATTTATGAATTTTGATATTTTTTTTTGAAAAACTTGGAGAGAAAATAAAAAGTTATATAAGTTTTAAAAAAATTGAGAAATTATGATGCAAGGATGACATTTGCATGACATCACTCCCCTTCCTTTTTTTTAGCCTCCCTCCTTGACACCCTTCAAATATACCCCTTCACCCCCTTCTCCATTTTTACTCCCCCATTTAGCCAATCACAACAACGATTTAGGAGTCCAAAAATTTCATTTTAAACATTTTGGACTCCTAATCTTACACCACTCCAAGTGGTCTTAGAAGACTAGTCTATATAGCTGAAAAGTAAACGTGATCGAGGTGTACCGTTGGAAATTATATATACAAGATTGGTTCAAACTATATTTGGGTGTCAGATTATGGGTATGTTTGGCACAACTAGCTCAAAAGATACTTTTGTGAGCTTTTTAACAATTGTTGGCTTTTAGTAACTGAAAAATATCTTAAAGAGAAAAGGTGGTAGCTTTTTGGTAAAAAGCCGACTATTTGATTTAGTTCAGTTTGATATACAAGCTCTTAGGACTAATTAATACTAAAAGTCGCAGGTTTTTTCAAATGTTACTCCCTGTAGCATCTCAAAAAAGATCTTTTAATTTTTGAAAAACTCTTAAAAATTGTTATGTCAAACATATAAGTAAAAGCTTCTAAAGACTTTTTGAACAGTACAAAAGCTAGAAGGTACAAACTTATGCCTGCAGAACATAGCCTGTATAAAATAATGAACCAATCTTAGGAGGTAGGTAGGGATGGACTAAACCGGGCCGGCCCGACCCAGAACCGGCCCGGCCCGCTACTGTGCGGGCCTGGACCAGACCGGGACCGGTTGGCCGGTTCCGGGCTTTTAGCCCGTTTGGGCGGGTCGGGCGGGCAGAGCTCGGGCCCAGTTTTGGACTTTTGGGCGAACCGACCCGAGCGGTTCAGGTCGAGCTTGGGTCATTTTTTTTTTGTTTTTTCAATTTTTTATTTTCCTAGGGTAGGGCTGGGTGTTTAGGGGAGGTTTGGGGGGTGGGGGTCGGGGGGGGGTCAGGGGATAACAAGAAAGCAAAAAAAAATAGACATTGAACCGGGCCCAGCCCGGCCCGATTAGGCCCGGACCCAATATCAACCCGGGCCGGTTCCGGGCCCAATGATTTGCAAAAATAGCCCGCCCGGGCCTGGCCCGGAACCGGACTGGCCTGGGTCTATCCCTAGAGGTAGGTCAGCATGTTGCCAGCGTCTTTGACAGACGATTAGACGAATAACAAACTTTTGATTTCATAGATGTAATACAACAACATTAAAGCCTTGATCCCAAAAGAGTTTGGGGTTGGCTAACATGAACCAACATATGAAATCAGAGCTACAATTAGAAGATGATGTCATAATACAAGAAAATAAACAGAAGCCCTCAATATATAACAAGTTCACATTCGACAAAGCATCGATTTGTAGCAACATTTGGGGGTGGGTCAATGCAAGAATAATGAGGTTGGTGAAAATAGATAACACTGGGTTTTCAGGTACCTAGTATATAAGTGTTTGTAAAAAATGATGGTAGCTATTGTTTCCTTCCCCTCCCTCTCCTGGCAGGCTGATTCTCTTGCTGGTCCTTTCCACCTACATCTGATATATCCGCTGCAAAAACAAACAGTGAGTGCATCGTGATGTTCCATTCTTTTACGTAGTATTACGCAATAATTTGTAGTGACTAATTTTTTATTAGCACTGCAGTGTATTATTCCGTCAGAAAATAACTACTTCCCAGTTCATACATCATTAGTTATGTTATACACTCTCCAATTGTTATATTACATCAGAAATTAACTATCTCATGTTTCTTAAGTTATACAAAAACAATTATGTAGTACCATTTTGATTAAAAAAAGTGAAAAAGAAATTAACAAAAATACTACCCGCCCCTCCAAATCGAATGAGAAATGTAGAGCTTGGAAGAAACCATGGCTCCTCCAATGTGTTTCGACTTCCCACCTCCCAAACCAAACTAACAACCACTTGCACACTCTCCCCTTCCCGTCTAAAGTCCTCCAATCAAACAAGGGCTAATAATAGATTTAGTACCATCAGGTCCACGAGCCATTAGAGTGAAGAGTATATTATTTAGCTTCTCCATTTTCTTCGCATCCTGAGCTTGGTCGGTCTTGAACTTTATACACTGCCAAGAAGAAATTCAATCATTTTCATTTCATTTTCATTTACCCTAGTGCCGCAAAGGCTCTCACCTATGGTGGGGTAAGGGGGAGTCGGATGTACGCAGTCTTACCCCTGTACTAAAGCACAGAGAGACTGTTTCCGGATGACCCATAGCCAAGAAGAAATTCAATGAGGAAAAAAAACTTAATGAACTATGCAATCGATACTTGAATGTTCAATGACAAACATTTAACTAAGCTTGGATAAATAAATTACAATCATGTATATGAAACAAAAGGATATAATTTAGAACTTGCAAGTTAGAAGTACTTCATTTAAAATAAATTGATGTTGTTAATAAAGCTTTCACTTTTGCTAATTATTAGACTAATTCACGAAGTTTGAATTAGCACCAAAAGAATGTTTTTGAAACGAGATTCAAATTCCAAACAGAAACATAAATGAAGAAGTCAAACAATTTAGAGTATAACAACTTGTCACAAACATGGATACATGATTTGCGACACGTTGATCAGTGATGGCAGTTTTTATGGGATCAGCTTCAAAGAATTCAATATGAACATTTGTTTAACAAAAAGAAACGAGGATAACCCAAAAAAAAAAAGAATAATACTCCCTCCGTCCCACAAAACTTTGCCAACTTTCCCGTCTTAGTCATCTGAAGACTTTGTCATTTCCATGTTAAGTAATAAATATGTGGTTCAAATTATTTTTCACTCCTGTGTACAAGTCTCTACTATACATTTTTTACTTTACTGTTCCACGTGCAAGTCAACTTTGGCCAAATTTTATGGGATTAAGGAGTAAACTTTGGGACCAATAGCAAACAGTAATGAAGAAGGCAAACAAGTTAGATTTATAACAACTTGTTGCAAATATGTAAACATGATTTGCGACAAGTTAACCAGTGACGGTAGTTTCTATGAAATCATTAGCTTTAAAGAATTCAATATGGACATTTGTTTAATAACCCCTCCGGATCTTTTTAAACTTCACACTTTCCTTTTTGGGACGGTCCAAAATAAACTTCACACTTCCTTATTTCCTTATTTGGCAAAGAAATCTACATCAAAACAGTGTTAAACAGTGCTAAATAGTGCCAAACAGTGTCTCAACAGTGCGAAACAGTGTCTCAACAGTGCCAAACAGTGCCAAACAGTGTACTCTGCAGTAAAGTCAAATTTATTGTCTTAATCAATGGGAAGTCAAACTGTGAAGTTTAAAAAGATCCGGAGGGAGTAAAAAGTAAACAAGGATAAAACAAAATAGAATATAATAATTAAGCTGTACAGGTTTACAGGTATCTTTCGTAGTTTTTAATTTATAAGAAATCTTCATGATTTTCAACAAAATGTATACACAAGTCACAAGGAAGATAATTGAAGATGAATGCAACTACTAGTAGCAACAGTACTAACCAGGAAAATAAAAATGAAGGAAAGAAGTGGGATGCTGATAACAAACTATAAAAACATGAAGCATGTTTCTTGCCTTAAAGGGTCACTCATTTTGCCTCAGATAGTCCCACTTAAAAAGGGAGCAGTGGACCAAGTAGACATCCCGCAACTGAATATGTTTTAACTTGCTAGGGGTAGATACGAGAGGTGATCACCCATTGTTCTTGTATTTGTGTTGCGGTTTTAACTGTAAATCTGGAACGCTCCAAGACCAGGTAATTAGGAGTTATATTCCTACCTAGCGCTACACATAGTCTTACATCTAACTAAGCGAATGTTATACACTACAGTAAGTAGGCTCTGGCCTAATGTATTCAATCAACAAGTTTTATCATCACTTATATAACACTCAAAAGAAAATCCCAATGTCTATAACATTTGCAGCATATTTATACATTTTTGCTAAAAACCATGGTATTGCTGTAGTTAATTATTAGCTTTATATGGTCAGAGTTAGTTCTACCGTTCAAGTTAGGGGTGTTAGGCACACAATTAAAAGCTGCATCCACCATTAATACAGACAAGAGAAATCAATCAGCACAAATAGCTGAATGTATACACTACGTATCACATTCATTCTAGATCACCAAATTATGACACACACACTTGACACACTAGGTAAGACACCGAAAAAAGTAAAGAAAGTAACCTCTTTATTGTCAGTCACTTTGAGAACCAATTTACCATCGGAATGCCGGTATTTCATAACATACCGCGTCTGCATCATATTGAAGTATGACGGATTCTTAGTGCATATGCAACACAATGTTTTCAATGAAGAGCGATACAGAGGAAGCAGCTGGTCATTTAAGGAAAAAAGGAATACCTGTTCAGGATCAACACGAAATAGCTGAATAGATCTTTCGGCAAACTCATCCCAAGAAGTAATGTAAACCATATTGCAGATTCGGATCTGCAGGATTGTGCTATCAGTGGATAAGCGATATAAGAAATCCCAAGATTATGTCGCCTACCTCTTAGTTATTATTCATTTTAGCCGAGGCGCGAGGCCATTTTTTCTCTTTATCAGGATTTTTACAAGTTCAGCCACAAAATAAACACATTTGTAATGAGCAATATACGGATTATGAAACAAAGAAAGGACTGCAACTTGCAATAAGAAGAACGAGTTTTGAGCATAAAGTTTAACTAGTTTAATCTAGGTTTACCTGGATGGATGGCTGAGTAGACGGAGTATTTAGTCAGAATACGGAATCCGAGAATACGACGTACGGGTGCGGTAGTGCGGCTAGGCGAAGCCGTGAGGCAGACGGTCGAGGGAGCTGTAAGCGGTGAGTTGGTCACAGCTGTGCAGCTGAATCATCGGGCGCGGGGTTGTCGATCGTCTCCGTGGCTGACCGCGAAAGAGAAACACAACCCGCTGCGTCACTGATGATGTTGGGCCGATTTTTATATGGGCCTCTCTACCCGGCCCGTATGCACGAGTTTTGCATTTTTTTGGATAATTCTATTCACATCCACCTTTTTACTAAATACAGCCACATATTTTTCATAATTCCTATTATATCCTTACTATCTAGGCATGGCAATGGGTCGGGGCGGGGCGTGTATTGCAAGACCCGGACCCGCCCCGTGACTTGGCGGGGCGGGTCCGCCCCGCCCCGTGACTTGGCGGGGCGGGTCCACCCCGCCCCGTGACCTGCACGGGTCCAACTTTGTTGACCCATGACCCGCCCCGCCGTAACCTAATTAGCTAGTATGTATTTTTTGTGGGAAGTTGTTACCAATTGAATCTACATAATGTTTATCTCTAAATAATAATTAAAAATCAATATATTAAATCAAATTCATGATACGCTAATAATTTCAAAAAGTAAGGAAAAATTACTCAAACCTGAATAGTTAATCTTATTAGTTATATTAATAATTGAATATATGTATTAAAATTCTATATATAAAGAAGACATTGATAATCCGTCGTGCATCTCATTATAATATATACTCTGTATTCATATATTATAAGATCAAAGAATTTATGATTTATTGTATATACACATATGTATGTTGAAGTATATTTGTAGTACTATAATTTAAGAAAAAGTATGTATGCTTATATATTCAGCGGGTCGGGGCGGGTCAGGACGGCACGGGTCAATTCTAATACCCGGACCCGCCCCATTGTATAGGCGGGGCGGGGCGGACCAGCACCATTTGCAAGACGGGGCGGGGCGGACCCGCCCCAAATGTCTCGGGCCAGGGCGGGTCATTGCGGGTCGGTTTTTTTTGACATCCCTATTACTATCCAACTATCCAATTTAATACAGGCTTTCGTAGGCTACATCTGCCAAGGGAATCTTGAATAAGAGAAAGATGAACAATTATCTCACGTTACTTGAATTCTTAAGCTTATTATCCAGTGGACAGCGGACGTTGTTGACAAAATTGAAGGATTGAGAAGCTCACTGCAATTTTTATCATCTTCGCCCACCAGAAGACACCGGTCCCTAATCTCAACTAAGACTGGGTCTGAAAAATCGAAAATCGAAAATCGAATCGAATCATACCGAACTGTAGCCAAATAAAACTGAACCGCTAACAAACCGAAACCAAATGTAAAAAACCGAATCGAACCGTAGTTGTTTGGTTCGGTTTTGGTTTTTACCCTTCAAAACCGAATCGAACCGAGCAAACCGAACTAGTTAAAATATACGGAGTAAAATTTATTTGTCCATTGTTAAGCATTAATCCTAACTAATCATAATATCATTAATAGTTTTTGGTTTTCTTGTGCTAGATAAATAATGTTTGTTATGTTTAGTTTAGTTTGTGAATTCATTTACACATTCATTGCACGTAATAATGTAGCTATACTGATAATATGTTTTTACTTGTTATTAGTATTAATTAACTTTTATTTTTATTTAACTTAAAGAATTCGTATTGATGAAACAATGAATATTTATCTCAACTATATCACATATAACGTATATACTCATGAACTTTTTTTAAACTAGTCACAAACAATGTAAATTAACAATATATACTTTTATCTCTCTCGCATACTTATATAATTCATGACATATTTATTCATTTTCATTTTTATTTTATTTGTTGTAGTGTGCTTGCATTCTTTATTTAATATATGTTTGATCCCTCAAAGTATTATATCAATTTTAAATCAAATGATAATTTTTTGGTAAAAAACCGAAAAAACCGAAACCGAATCGAAACAAACCAAATCAATTAAACCGTGGTTCCAAGTTTTGAAGTGTAGAACCGAACCGAAACTGAACCGAACTTTTTACTTTGATTCTATATTTGGTTTTAGTTCAAAACCGAACCGCAGGAACCGAACTCATCCCTAATCTCGACTTATCCGCTTCCGCAACAGCCCATGAATTCTACTTCTTCCCCAAAATTTACTTCTCTTTCCCGGATTTGATTTCTGATTACTTTTTCGGCTTGGCCAAGACACCCGCCAGGAGCTTCAGTATTACTCGTATCTTCTAGCCGGTGTTGCTTACTTTTTTCTGCAAAAAAAGGAGCATAAATATGTGAGTACTAACAAAGAGTGTACTGGATCAAACCTTAGAGCTTCTGCTTGTGATGTGCATAGGGTCAAAAGGTAAAAAATTAAATAAGAAGAGCAGTAGAAGAAAGCATATATGTAAAGGATGATTGGAGCTCACTCTCGATCAACTTGAGTATATATGCTTAAAAATTGCAGAGAGTTTGGTGAGAGTTTTTTTTTAACAAAGAATTTGGTGGGAGTTAACCACCGGAAAAGCTTCCTTAGCTAGCTATGGCAGACAAGAGAAACTACTCCGTAACTATTTGTATTGTTTCCTTCTTTCCGATACACGGATGTCTTCTCTGCGATGCACAGTGGTGATTTACCTACGAGGGAGGCTGTATTAAGTTGGGTATTATTAAGGACATAATAGGAACTATGCAAAATATGAGACTGTATTTAGTAAATGTGTGGCTGTGAATAGAATTTCCCCTTTTTTTGGTTTTCTCAGAATGAGCCTCAATTTTTTGGGAGATTTCTCAAAATATAAGTAAATAAAATTTGAAAATTCAAAATAAAACTACTCCCTCCGTTCCTAAAAATTCTTCTCGGTTTGACTTGGCACGCTTATTAAGAAAGTGGAATAAAGTGGAAATGTATGGTTGTGGTTGGGTAAGAAAAAGATAAAATGAATGTGAGCCACACAAATTGTCCAAAAGGGGAAAGTGGGAAGTATTTTTGGGAACAGCCCAAAAAGGAAAGCGGGAAGTATTTTTGGGAACGGAGGGAGTACTATGTTTTTGTTACCGAAATAAGATTAACATGACAGTATTTACTGTCATCTTTTAAGCGTTACTACCAAATAGTTACAGTAAAATGCATTTAACTACAACATTAATTATAATTAATGAAAGTATTTTTCAATTATGGCAGTACTTTCATATATGACAGTAACAACTCCTATTTCGGGAAGAAAAACATAGTAGTCGTGTTTTAGAATTCCAAAGCTCATTTTACTCCTATTTTGGGTAATTTCCTCAATTTTTTTGACGAAGAACCTAATCATCTCATTACTCACTTAGGTTATTTATTAGCCAGATGTCTTACAATACATTCACAAGGTGAATTGAAAATTCTGTACAATCTGACATAAAAATAGCAACTATGGCTAAAGTGTGAGTCACACAATTCCCTAATGACTTAATGAGTGAGTTCCCTAAAGGTAATTTTTCTGAGTTTTTTCCCGGATTAATGGTAATTAATTAATTAATTACGGAATTAGTGTTGGGTTAAAACTATTTACCAATATACTGCTCGGTTTAACTTTGGTCGGGGAAAGTCGCCAAACCATTTGGCGACTTATGAGTCGCCAAATCGAATGACGACTTATAAGTCGCCAAACCGTTTCGTGAATTTCCCCGATCCAAATACGTAAACATACACCCAAACGTTCTGTTTCAGACCGGCGTCGGTCTGGGCTCAACCGGGGCCGGTCGGGTGCGGTTCGGTGGCGAAAATTTGCATATTTCATCCTAAATCGATCCCGATTATCGCAATTCACCGTATGACATCCGATATGCATGACCAAAGACATCAACACATCATAAACCAATGAAAAAGTATTAATAACACAATATCCATTAGTTTGCAGGTGAAAATACGTTAAAAAGAAGTGTTTCTACAAAATTTGGTATACATTATTTTGTCCAATAATAGAGAGACTACAAGTTTTCATGGTATTCTTGATCCTCTTGGTCATGGTCTTGGTCATCAATCAGCCCTAGATCCGTTGACACCTCCATAGTGCCTACAAAAAATGAAAAGGTATGTTAGTCAGTAATTAATAAATAATTTTAAATCATTATTTTAGAATTCACATTTCTATGAGTTGCGGAATTTAATAATTAAATACTTACGAAGTGGACCCCCACCATCTCCTGAAGATCTTTTCGCACATGTGGCCCTATTATGACCGATTTGTTTACATATTCCGCATCTTAGGGTTCCTCTGCCACCTTCATCCATCTCATTCTTAATACGTGTGGACTTAGGTCTTCCCTTAGCCCGAAGCATGAATAGATCATGCACAATTTTAGGTCCATTGTAAGTCGGCCAATAATCACGGTCAGGAATGGATTTAAAGACTCTTTGATATGTGGCAGTGTATTGGTGAGATGAGAAAAAAGGATCCACAAATGGATGAGAAGAAAAACTACGTTGTTTGCACACGGCTAATACATGAGATCATGGAATCTTATATATTTCCATCTTTTTACAAGTACAAGTACGCCGCCGCATATGGACAGTTTGTTTTCACCCACCCTTTCCCAACGTTCGGCCACCACATCCCGTTTCCACTTGGTATATCCCTCGGCCTATATCAAATGGAGTAACTGTGTGATGTTTGGCCTTCTCTCTATTCTTTTCAATCAAATCCATGATGTGTGGGGAGTAGTCGTTGCCATTTGTCACTCTTCTTTTACTGCTTTCACGCCTATTAACAAAATAAGCATTAACGCGGTAAAAAGAAACCTGGACCAAAGCGGTGATGGGCAAATATCTGGCATTCTTCATCACGTTGTTGAAAACCCCAGCCAGATTAGAAGTGATGGTACCGTATCTGTAACCGTCACCTGCATTTCATCATGGTGTAATGACCACAATTCCAAGGGATTCTCTCTAGAATTTGTCGTGCCGCCACCTGCATTTCCCCTATCTTCTTGAACCCACCATCAAACTTCTTTTTTGATGTTGCCTTGCGGTCCATACAAACCGATTTTTTAGGTGAGTGTCTTTGAAATGAGTGTGCACATTCGTACCAACATGTATTTTTTGAAGCATCTCGAGCAAACATACGCCACGAGAAACAATGACAAAGCTGCTTCTACCACCTTCATGGCGTTTTTGGCCAGCATCCTCATAATAGTTCTGTTAGTCCCAGAATTCTAACAATCATACAATCATAACAGTGATAAAGAAGCAGATAGAAAGAAATCGATAAGATTGAACGTGAATCTGGTATACCGTATGAACCTGCCGCTACTCCCCCTGGAGAAGGAGAGCAGCGGCAACCCTAATTTCTCTCTATCTCGCCTCTGCGTCTCTAAGCCTCTTGCGATCTGTTGAGGTTCCCGTAAGTTAGCCTCCTTTTATAGGAGAAGTTGGCTAACTTACGGGTTACAAGGAAGCCCACGGGCTGATACACATTTGTGGCCCGGATTACACGTTTAATTAATAACTACACAAATACAAAGATAACTAACTAGATTGAACACCATAAAATATTCCCAACAATCTCCCCCTTGGTGATCAATCGTGTTGAATCAGCATTGCAACGCAGATATCTTTGTCTTTGTTGTTATTGAGCTTCCTTTGTCTTTGAACTTGACTTCTGAGGAAGGCTGTCTGAAGAAATCCTTGCAATCTCCCCTTTGATGTCTTCTTGACAATTTGATCTTTGATGCCGGGGGTTGAGGGACCTTCTGTATCTTGCATGTAGTCCTTGCCTTCCAGAAGTTGCTCTTGATCAGCTTGGATGAAGTCCGGTGACGCCTCTAGAATGAATATTCTTTGGAGAATAGGAGACGCCCATGGAATTCATCTTCAGGACACGAGTATTTGACCTCTGTCTCCTCCACAATGTAGTCTTTTTGACTATTTGGAATGAATGCATTTGAGGAGAACTTGTCGGTGGCACAGCGGAACATAATGATTGTTGATTTGTGAGTGTAGCTGACCATTTGATTTGAGTTGCGGAGATAGTAGAGAGGGTGTTGAATTTTGTGATGGAGGAGTGAAGTGTCCCAGAATGATTTGTTCAGTGTTAACAGCATGTGGACCAATCTGAACATGTACCACACATGACGGTTTTCCTGAGCTCACCATGTAGAATTTCAGCATATTGATGATCACATAATGTTGATGAGTCAGGGGAGGCTTCAGCAGTTGATTGTTGATTTGTTGTAAGGTGACCGTTGACGCGAGGTTTATTGAATTATCTACGATTTTCAGACCTTTACATTGAAGTTTAGAAAAGTTTTGACCTCAGGGTTGACAATGAAAGAATTTGAACAGATTTGCCTAAGTTTTGACCTGGACATCGGTGATTTACAATGTTTGTTGGAAAACTAACGTTTTGACCCTCAAAGACTGCGAGTGAGGGCGCGTGAGAATGGGTTCTGGGGCGTGAGAATAAGTTTTGACCTAGAATTAACGTAGATCTTCTCGTTAGCTTTCCAACAAAAAAAAGTTTGCACAAATCGGATCACCGAGTCAAAAGTTATGGCCAAAACAGTGCGGTGTCGCAGAAAATCTCTAATTTTGAGTTTTTGAGGAATTTCTTCGAAGATGAGGTGCTCGATGTTGAATGTCGAGAGCAGGTGGATTTTAAACAAAATTCTAGAGATTGCCTCGAAGAATAATGGCGAAATCCACATACAAAACAAACCTCAGAATATCGAAATCTGCAGAATTTCAAAATGTTTGAACATCGAAAACTTTGAAGTTTCAAAAACATCATAATCTCGAAACCTTGCTGTTTGAAAAACATCAGAACATCGAGAACTCCTGAAACATCTATATAAGCAGGGAATCATTCAGAGATCCTTATAATGTAAAGCTTCGATGAACTGCAAAAGATGTCAAGATTCGAATTATGAGTTCCAAGAAACTGCAAACTTTGAAAGATTCAAAACATCGAGAAATTTTGAAAATCTCGAAATCTTCAGAATGTCGAGATCCAAAACATCGAGATCCCAAATGTCGAAATCCCAAAACTCGAAATTCCTAAACTCGAAATTCCAAATCTCGAGATTACAAATCTCGAGATCTTGATCTCGAGATCACAAATCTCGAGATCTTGATCTCGAGATTCAAATCTCGAGATCAAGATGTCGAGATGCAAATCTCGAGATCAAGATGTCGAGATGCAAATCTCGAGATCAAGATGTCGAGATGCAAATCTCGAGATCAAGATGTCGAGATGCAAATCTCGAGATCAAGATGTCGAGATTCAAATCTCGAGATCAAGATGTCGAGATGCAAATCTCGAGATCAAGATGTCGAGATGCAAATCTCGAGATCAAGATGTCGAGATGCAAATCTCGAGATCTCAAAAGTCGAGAAGAAGAAATCGAGTCTCAAAATGTCGAGATCCTGCAAAACGAAAACATTGATTTTTGAAAATCTGAAACCTGTTCTGAATAGCCCTGAAAGTCGAGATTCTCATGTATCAGTTTCAAGCCAAAAACGTTTCTGCAGCAGTGAAAAATAAGGATTTCGAGATCTCAATGTAGAGATCTTCGAAATATAAAATTGCAGGAAACGAAAAAAAGAGGTATGCTGGTGGATCGGTTTTGAAAGGCGAGTCCACCAGTGTGATTTTTACAAAATTTCGTTCGCAAACGAGATTACAGGAGCAAATCTCTACATATAGAAAAACTGAAGAAAAAAACAGAGCAGTTCTTCGTTAAATCCAAAAATCGCAGACAGATCCAACCTGTTTCACGCCTCGGCTCTGATACCAATTGTTAGTCCCAGAATTCTAACATTCAACAATCATAACAAGAAGAATATGAAGCAGATAGAAATAAATCGATAAGATTGAACGTGAATCTGGTATACCGTATGAACCTGCCGCTACTCTCCCTGGAGAAGGAGAGCAGCGGCAACCCTAATTTCTCTCTATCTCGCCTCTGCGTCTCTAAGCCTCTTGCGATCTGTTGGGGTTCCCGTAAGTTAGCCTCCTTTTATAGGAGAAGTTGGCTAACTTACGGGTTACAAGGAAGCCCACGGGCTGATACACATTTGTGGCCCGTATTACACGTTTAATTAATAACTACACAAATACAAAGATAACTAACTAGATTGAACACCATAAAATATTCCCAACAAGTTCCCTCCCCAATGACACACGATTGGGAAGGTGGAGAAATCCATATTCTAATAACAATGCATGTCCAACTTTCATACAGTCAAATTCAACAATCCATAGACATAAAACATATTTAAAAACTCTCATATTTAAAAAAAATCATATTACATATACAACACTTAACAAAGGCAAAATACTAAGTTTTTCACCTAAAAAAATCAAAATATCACATTCAAATTCACATTACACAACAAATGCACAAAAACATCAAAAATTACATTGAATCCAAGATTAAAATTCAACATTTCATACATATTCACATTTCACAACAAACCAATTCACAAATCAATTCCTACTTTACAAATTCGAAAATTATGAATTGAAACCCTAGGTTAAAAAATGAGATGAAATTGGGAATTTGATATACCTAGAGGTTGAAGAAGATGATTGGGGAGTGTATTTGGTAGGTGGAATGACCTCCTAGTAGTTGTAGTCGCCGAAAACCGTTGCTGCAGTTGCTCTTCGCCGGACCTTGGTTTGTGGATGTGTTCGTTCTATCTGTTTTGGAGTGGGCTGTGCGCAGGTTTTTTAACAGGCAAAGTCACCAAACCCTTTGGCGACTTTGTCCGATCACGATTAATCCCAGCAGTATATCGGTATTAACTTTTAACCCAACCGTAATTTTGTAATTAATTAGTTAGTTAGCATTAATTCAGAAAAAACTCAATTTTTCTCTTGATTTTAAGCCTCATTAGCTCCCTTTCTTCTCGCTAGATATCTGGGCAGCACACCAACCTTTCAAGAAAGTTGTTCCCCGATTCAGAACCACATGATGTTCCAGTTTACGTTACCGCCACACCGTTGCATTTTGGGCCTTTCCACAAGCTTCACAGCATAGGGTTGCACAAGAATAACCCGAACCCGCATAACCCGCCCAAACTAACCTTACGCGTCCATTTAATTGGATATTTGATTAAAAAGTATTCATGGGTTAAATATGTGCGAACCCACACCTAATGGGTAGGGTTGCATAATTAAAATCTCAAACTCGATAGTAGCCGACTCGATCAAAAGTTCATTTGACTATTTTTATGTTACAATATTTTGTTAGATAATTTCTATTTAAGACTGGTATGCTTTGTATAAGACATTATGATATTGGATTATAAATATTTACCATTTTGATGAGGTGATTATTATATATTTACTTTTGCTTATTTATGAACTTCCTAAAAATACAAGGATGTTTTGATACTATTACCCAAGATTTATGCTTACAAAAGGTAATTGTATTTTTTTTTGTATTTCGAAAATAAGTTAACCAAGTGTAAAATTAGTTGTAGTAGTAGCCCACATAAAAGATCCAAATCAGAAGTGATTTCCCCCCCAATACCCGAGCCTACCCGATCCATTCATGTATGACTTACCAAATTATATATATTGCGTAGTGCAGATTGATTAATTGTAAACCCGGATAAATCGGCTAATTAGGTCCAAAAAATATAGCAAGCCCGACCCAACCCGTTCGACGTGTAGCCCTACCACAACATGGTGATAAAGTTGCTACATATTCAACAATACATATTCTAATAACAATACATGTCCAACTTTCATACAGCCAAATTCAACGATCCATATACATAAAACATATTTAAAAACTCTCATATTTAAAAAAATCATACGTATTACATATAAAACACTTAACAAAGGCAAAATAATAAGTTTTTCACCTAAAAAAAACAAAATATCACATTAAAATTCACATTACACAACAAATGCACAAAAACATCAAAAATTACATTGAATTCAAGATTAAAATTCAACATTTCATACATATTCACATTTCACAACAAACCAATTCACAAATCAATTCCTACTTTACAAATTTGAAAATTATGAATTGAAACCCTAGGTTGAAAAATGAGATTAAATTGGGAATTTGATGTACCTAGAGGTTGAAGAAGATGATTGGGGAGTGTATTTGGTAGGGGGAATGGCATCCTAGTAGCTGTAGTCACCGGAAACCGCTGCTGCAGTTGCTCTTCGCCGGACCTTGGTTTGTGGATGTGTTCATTCTATCTGTTTTGGAGTGGGTTGTGCGCAGGTTTTTTAATAGGCAAAGTCGCCAAACCGTTTGGCGACTTTGCCCGACCACGGTTAATCCCACCAATATATCGGTAATAACTTTTAACCCAACCGCAATTTCGTAAGTAATTAATTAGTTAGCATTAATTCGGAAAAAACTCAATTTTTCTCTTGATTTTAAGCCTCGTTAGCTCCCTTTCTTCTCGCTAGATATCTTGGCAGCACACCAACCTTTCAAGAAAGTTGTTCCCCTGATTCAGAACCACATGATGTTCCAGTTTACGTTACCGCCACACCATTGCATTTCGGGCCTTTCCACAAGCTTCACAGCATAGGGTTGCACAAGAATAATCTGAACCCGCATAACCCGCCAAACTAACCCTATGCATCCATTTAATCGGATATTTGATTAAAAAGTATTCATGGGTTAAATATATGCGAACCCACACCTAATGGGTAGGGTTGCATAATTAAAATCTCAAACTCGATAGTAGCTGACTCGATCGAAAGTTCATTTGACTATTATTATGTTACAATATTTTGTTGGGTAATTTCTATTTAAGACTGGTATGCTTTGTATAAGACTTTATGATATTGGATTATAAATATTTACCATTTTGATGAGGTGATTATTTTATATTTACTTTTGCTTATTTATGAACTTCCTAAAAATGCAAGGATGTTTTGATACTATTACCCGAGATTTATGCTTACAAAAGGTAATTGTATTTTTTTTGTATTTCGAAAATAAGTTAACCAAGTGTAAAATTAGTTGTAGTAGTAGCCCACATAAAAGATCCAAATCAGAAGTGATTTCCTCCCCAATACCTGACCCTACCCGATCCATTCATGTGTGACTTTACCAAGTTATATATATTGCATACTGCGAGTTGATTAATTGTAAACCCAGATAAATTGGCTAATTAGGTCCAAAAATATAGCAAGCCCGACCCAACCCGTCCGATGTGTAGCCCTACCACAACATGGTGATAAAGTTGCTACATCGTTCTTCTACCTGCAAATCAAAAATAACTTGCACGCATTGAGATAAAGAAATATGGTGACTAACAAAGTTCATTCACATGGAATGCCAAACTTGCTTAGCAACTAAACAGTCCCTAAAAAGGTGAATACTTGACTCTTCTTCATGCTCAAAAACATAACAAAAGGGATCAAAGTACTACCAAACCTGGAAACGTACATTCATCGGTGAAATTCCGCCAATAAAGAATGAAATAATGAAAAAAATAATCTATCTCTAGGTGAAATTGACATAAATAATCTCTACTTTCATGGATTATGAAATTGTAATCCCGACTCAAAGTATTCATAAAAATAAGCCTAAATTGTGTTGAATTCAAACTAATGTCCATTTAATACTCTCAACCTCTACTATTGTCACTTTCCCCTTCCTCATGGCTAATCTTTCATCTTCCAAGCTAATATGCTATTTCCATCATCATCTCTTATTTTCTTGTCTTTCTTGATCCACACCGGCTTTCTTGAGCTAAGCAAGTTTCATCTCTTCCTCAAATTTTAATCATTTTCAGGTCGTGAATTTCACGAAGCATCTTGATCGCATTGAGGGATTATAGGGGCTACAAGATTCCTACAGATCTAGAAAATATTCAAAATTCCATGTTCTCTAGCAGTTGTAAGAAGAACAAGGACATATTTTTGGAAAAGTTCACTTGCTAAGTCACGTTAAGAGGGTGAATTGTGTGAGCAGGTGGATGGTGAATAGAAAACGGAAAGTAATGGACTCATGGAAATATCATATGGAGTATGTGATGGATTATCTGACCAGGGGTGGCCGGAATCCAACTAAAATGAGAGTAAAAGGGAGAGTGAACTGATCAGAAAATGCAAGTACTTGATCCGGCAGAATAACAGTATATGAGTATTAAGAGTGCAATAGATTAAGCATCAAGCCTCCCTTTCCACAAGTTGGAAGGTGATATTTATACTAAGAGATAAAAGGAAATACTTGGTGCCCAAGCAAAAAGATGCTAGACTAATAGGAGAGGGACACGTGTAAAGCTACTCTAACAAACTGACAGCCTAATTCGATGGGGAGCAGCCACGTGTAAAGCTGATTGGAGAGAGAATCTTCGATAGCTGGCTGATTGGAGTTTGCTTCTAACAGAATTGCTGCCAGAAATCCCGTGTGGCTACGCGTGGGTAACCAGGAATATTCCCTGGTGTTGATGGTGACGTGGCGACACCTCCTTGTGAGGCAAGTCCTTGCGGATTTTGTCTAAGTCCACGATGCTTCATCCAGACCTTGGAGATTACTGAGGTCGATATCTGGGAGCTCGGGCTCGTAATGAGAGGACTCACCCCTTTGTCCTTTGTTCCCGCCTTTGAGGTAGTTGTCTGCCTGGTGCATGCTGACCACTGAGGTCGGGCTCATAACCGGTCGAGTCTAATTGATTCCTGAGCTTGGTATTTTCCCGACCTCGGTGGTCGAGGTCGGGGTCGGGCAACTTCTCGGTCCTTAGCTTGTTCTGTTGACTGGCGCTTGTTCCCGACCCTGGCTGGTCGGGGTCGAGGTCGGTATAGCTGTGGACTTAGTCTTTTCATGCACTCTGGAATGAGTCCATGATGCTTTATACCGGCGATCATGATACCCCTGGAGTATACGGGAATATACTCCATCATGAGTCCCCCACTCTCTGAGGCGAAAGTGAAACTTGAGGTGAGAGAGAGTAAATCTTCAATTTCTTGGGCTCGTTCGCCCGGCAGGGGTGCTGCTCTTGCATGGTCATGTCAAAGGGGTACCTCATTAAAAACTCTGCTGAGGAAAAACCCTGTGGGAAAAAATCCTAACGGAGGAAAAAGAGTATACTCCGCTTTGCCATGAAGTCCGGAGAGGAAGGTGACGCCCCACTGCAGAGAGGTCCGAGATTGAGCTCCGTGTATTCCGCATTCCAAACCCGCTTCATGGGTTAGTTGCTACATCCACGGCCTCGGCCGTGGGTTGATAAAATTTTGATTTCGAAAAAATTTTGTAAGGAATTTCAGTGTGTGTGCAGAGCTTGTTTTCAGAGATATACCTGTTCGGTGCTGATCCCGAGGTTGCTGCATTGTTCTGAGCTTGTTGTAATCTTGTTTTGTTTTTTGATTTCTTTCCCGAGTCCCCCACTTACCAGTCCCCCACTCTTGTGGACTTACAATATTTTCTAAGTGCGGAAGAGTATGATTCTGAGGGGGACGAGGCAGTTGCATTTAGTGCTTGGTGGAATTAGGAGAATTTGTGGCGTGTAGTAACGTTGATGTGTAAAAATAGGAATCTTTAAACAGTCCTTTCGCAACATTTTAAATTAATGGCCGCTTCTCAGCATTTAATGTGAGGGATGGCATTTGAAGTGATTGTACGGTGCCATCATTGCGCCTTTCTGCACGCCTTTTTGAAAAAACCTTTGAGTTTTTTGGGCGGTTGGGTAATAGTGCGCCACGTGTAAGCTTC
This sequence comes from Cuscuta europaea, assembly GCA_945859875.1. Taxonomy (NCBI): domain Eukaryota; kingdom Viridiplantae; phylum Streptophyta; class Magnoliopsida; order Solanales; family Convolvulaceae; genus Cuscuta; species Cuscuta europaea. The sequence continues at coordinate 2,873,234 of CAMAPE010000014.1, forward strand.
CCGTTCCTTTTTGAAGGGAAGTATAAAAGGCGAAAGATTTTTCCTTTCTCCTTTGAGCTTCCTTTGTGTTCAAGCTTCCTGAATTCTCAGGCAATCCCAGAGCTTTTCTTCTCCGGCCAGTGCTACCGAAGTTTTGATTTTTCTCCATCGACATCTCCTTGCCAGGTTAGTCTTTGGTGTCGTTTGTACGTTCTTCGTCGGTCGCGGTTTAGCCGATGATGTTGTTAGTCCCAATATCAATCAAAAATCATACAAGCAATATATCGAGTACAGAAGAAACGATGACCCGATTCAATACCAATAAAAATGTCGAAATACAGAATAGGGTATGAATGACGTTTTTCTCCCTTCTTACTAAAAATGATATGTGCGTTGAGGCTTATGTGAGAGTTAGGGTTTGCTTAAGTTAGCATCCTTTTATACATAAGGATGTCTAACTTAAGGCTTACGAGTGGGCTAATGGACTGAAATACATTTGTGGCCCATATTACACATTTAACTAATAACTACACAAATACAAAGATATTTAATTAGATTGGACACCATAAAATATTCCCAACAATCTCCCCCTTGGTGTTCAATCATGTTCAATCAGCATTGCAGCGCGGATATCTTTGTCTTTGTGTTTATTCAGCAATGTAGAGGAGAGCATAGATAAAATCTATTGAGTTGCTCCTCATTTGTCTTGATCTTCAGTGGAACTCAGCTTCCTTTGTCTTCGTGTTGAACTCGACTTGTTTAGAGAGCTTTCTGAAGAAATCCTAGCAATCTCCCCTTTGATGTCTTCTTGGCAATTTGATCTTTGATGCCGGGGTTGAGGAATCTTGAGTGTCTTGCATGTAGTCATTGCCTTCCAAAAGTTGTTCTTGATCAACTTGGATTAAATCCGGTGGCACCTCTAGAATGAATGTCCTTGAGGAATTTGATGTGAAGCTGACTTGGCAGTTTTGATGATTTTAGAGAGTAGAGAGTCGTCGTTTTTTGTGTTGGAGGAGAAGTATCCGAAAATGATTTTTGAGAGTAAACCGCATGCGGACCACTCTCCCCCTCATGACGATCCAATGAATTGGGACGTCATGCCTTTATTCTTTTATTCTATGAAACAAAATAGAAAACACAAAAAGGTAAACACCGGAGACACTATGGTGTTCCGTTATCACAACATCGATGTAAACACTGACGCGTGGCCTGTATAAAAATGATAGAAGCATTAAAGCTCTAACAGGACTTCCAACTAGTCATTGTGAGGCATCTAAAGTAGATGTCACTCTAGTTGTTATGGCATGATCATAACGATCAGCAAAGATAACGTAGCCCCCTGGGGTCGTGTTGATGCCCGTTATCATCACTATAGAGATAAACTCTGAAGCGATGGCCTGAACATGTTGGTGAATTCTGTGTTGCAACAGCAGGACTTCCTTCCAATCATTGGTCTTCATCTATAGTAGATGATCCCTATGGAAGTTCTCACGGGTCATGAAGACCTGCAACTGACTCTAAAAAGTGTCTGTGTCCTAGAAAATTCAAAACATTTGGGAGTGAGATTACTAGACACGATGTGATCAATGAATGTTCAGTGGTGTGGGGCAGTGGGCCACTGTAGTCAGTATCAGTCGCCTCAGAAGGAGACGGTGATTAGAGATGAAGTTCCCCGTGAAATATGATTAAACACATGTCTGTTGGGAGACAGGTGAGTGGTCTTAGGTACGGTTGTGCATGCGCCGTTTGGACAAAATGCAGCGATTTCTACCCGAGATCTGAATAAATTCAGTCCTGAACCTATGAGGATTGTCCATAGTATTTGAGTGACTGGGAGTGATTTTCTCAATTGATAGCACAATAGAGGTAGCAGATTTGACAGTGATTATTGTTCTCTTGCTCACTTGAGCTTTCTGCTTCCTCATTCTCATAGTGATCACTCAGCTACTCACTCACTCTCGACATTGTCCCTTGGGTAGGCTTAGTTGGGTTTACTAAGCCATTGGGACTTATCTCTCATTTCTCTTTGCTCTTTTCTCTCCGTGCTCCCCCTCAACTGGAGCATTCAGTAGGATGCCTTTCATGATGATTGGCACTTGGGAGGAGAACTTTGAAAACTCCCCCTTAAAATCCGCATCCTTGAGAGAATTCTTGCATTTTACATTGTCTAGCACCAGGAGAAGAAAAATGAAACTCCTCCTCAAAAGTTGCAAGTTGTGTTGTTTCTACCCGGGGAGTAAAGTAGAAAACTCCCCCTTGGAATGTGCTTTCTTCGTTGTTTGGCTCCAGGAGGAGTGAAAAGGAAACACTCCCCCTCAGAATAAGCACATGTTGTTTGTTCTTGGCACGTGTTGGTGTTGGGGTGTGCATTTGATGATGTTCAGCTTAGTGGAGAGTATACATGCCAATACTCTCCTTCATAATGTGCACCGATTGATTGCTCGCAACTCGTCTTCATACCCGCCATGTGTGTGGAGCATTTGGGTCAGTTACCACACATGACGGACATGTGGAACAAATTAAGTAATTTTTGGTACCCATTCCCAGATGGGTCCTTCTTTGGCAGCCTTGAAAAAGTGTTGCACTTTCTGTTTGATTTTGGATCCTAGGCTAGCTGGTTGAGAAGAGTTGGTTAGTCTTAACTTTTCAGCTTCAGCCTTAGGAACCCATTGTTGTTTGAGCTTGGGTGCAGAAGAAGTTTCACTATCAGTGAGTGAATGATCAGACGGATAATCTTTTAAGCTTGGTTCTCGAGAGAGTCTTTTCAAGTGATTCAGTGAGTGAACCTTGAGGGGATACTTTAAACATGGTAAATGATACTCCCCCTCAACATCCACTTTAGCGGAAGCTGATTTCTTAGGAATTGGCTGATCATTCACACATCTATCATTCATGGACGAAGCAACGAACTCAGAGCAGCATACTTTTCTAGACTTAAATCGGTTCCGAGAAGAGGAACTTGAATGATGATTCTGAACGTACATTTTCTTCTTACCATAGAACAGAGCACTTGAAAAACGACTTCTGTTCCGTTGACGAGAATCTTCTACCTGCTTTCTTCTTCTCAACTTCTCCTCAATCCATTCTCATCTTCTTTCCTCTCTTCTCTTCACATTACAATTTGTCGGGGAATTAGGCTCAGAGTGAGAAGTAGATGCTTCAGGATCATCGGTTGACGTTTCAATAAATTTTTCCGAGGATGGAGAAGAAGGAGATTGAGAATTTGTGCTTGATTGAGACGATGCTTTCAACAAGGATATTTCTTTCAAGAGTTGTTCTCTTTGCAGTTCAAAAGCCCGTTTTTCTTTATCAAAAGCTTCTTTCAATTCAGCAAACTTTCTCACAAGGGGTGGAATGTATGCTGGTTTGGGTACAGGCTCTGAAGTTGAAGGTTCCCCTTGATCTTGCACAGTCTCTTTTGTAGGGTAAAAGGTTGGAATCTCTTTAGGAGGAGTCAATGGGGGCTCTTTTGTTTCATAGCTCTCGTTCAAGGAAGCATAATCAAAAGGAATTTCTGTTCCGATATTAGCTCTCTTGGCATCTTCTTCATCATTCGTTTCTTTAACACTGAGGAAAGACATCAACTTAGTCAGTCCAAGACCCATATAATTGATGTCATACAGTTGAGCACAGTTCACCTTCTTCAAATTACATGGGTTAGATAGACCGAGTCCTTCTTTAGAATTATAGAAACAAGTGTCTTTGGGTTGGTTCAAAAAGATTTTTTGTTCAGTCTGCCCCTTTGTAGCAAGTAAGTCTTCAAGATCTTTGATCTTGCGGTAAAGGGTACTTCTTTTATTTTGAAGAAAATCGTTATCAGCTTTTGATGTGCTTAGCTCTATCTGGGTCTGATTCAACTCCTTTGTTAGATCAACTATTTTCAGAGTCAGCTTCTCTTTTTCCAAAGTTATTTTATTAACCTCTTCTTTGGAATTGTCCAATTGTATACTCAATGAGGTGGACTTATCCAGCTGCTTCAGTAGGACTTTGTGATTATTTGCTAATCTCTCTTCCAATTCCTTGATAATTTTGTCCTTATCTTTTGAAGAATGAGTTTGACAAATACATGAACAAGGAGATATAGTGTCCATTGCTGTTGATTGTTGAATGTTGACCGTAGACGTGAGGTTGATTGAAGTTTCTGCAATTTTCTGGACCTTGAAATGTGGTTTGGACCTTGAGAAAAAAATAGTCTTAACCTTGAGTTTTTTTTAATTAACTAATTAATTAATTAATTAATTAATTAATTGTTTTTTTAATCTCAAGGTTGACTCTTGGAAGCTTTGATTGTAAGGTTGAGCTTTGGTGTTGAAGATTTGAGCTCAAAAGTTGAAATGGGTTCAAAAATAGCTCTTGAAGTTGGAGTTTTTAAAAAAATGTACTTATCCAAGTGTGGGGAGAAAAGGAATCTTTTAAGCAATCCCACACCTAAACTCCTTGGGAACTTTTGAGCCTATATATAAGAACTGCGAAATCCCAAATTCGAAATCTTTGCCTATCGAGATCCTACAAATAAAAAACTTCGAATTTTCAAATTCTGAAAACTGTTCTGGGAAGATCTGAGTGTCGAGATTCCTCCTGTATCAATTTGTAGCTGTAATTTTCCCTGCAACCTCGAGAAACTGTGATTTAGATATTACAATGGAGAGATCTCAGAACATCGAAAAACATATCTTCTTCGTAGAACCTGCGAACGCTATCAAAAACTCGAAATCTTAGAGTTCCAAAATACGCAATTTCAGATTGTTTTATCACATATGTTGATCGGAATCTTCCAGAGATTACAGAAAAACGTCCAAAACAGGTCGATCAAAACAAATGCATGGAATCTTCCAAAGATTACAGAAAAACGATCAAAACAAAAACAAATGCAAAAATCAAATTTTCGTAAAACTACTCTTCAGCGTCAATGGTAGATTTGAAAATGCAGAAAACCTTCAATCGATTTCACGCTCGGCTCTGATACCAAATGTTAGTCCCAATATCAATTAACAATCATACAAACAATATAACGAGTACAGAAGAAACGATGATCCGATTCAATACCAATAAAGATGTCGAAATACAGAATAGGGTATGAACGGCGTTTTTCCCCCTTCTCACTAAAAATGATATGTGTGTTGAGGCTTATGTGAGAGTTAGGGTTTTCTTAAGTTAGCATCCTTTTTTTGGGGAAAATGTAAATATATATAGATGTCCAAAATTAGTTCTGTACATCGTGTGGGACAAAAATGTAGACTATCCTAAGTAGGGATGCCCTATCACCACCAAAAAAGAGCAAACATCTAAAGCTCTATGAAGCCCATAGCAAAAAACCTAGGTGACGAGAGTATCAAAAAATAATCATGTGATGAGGATACATGGAATATAAAACTTTGTACACCATAAACTTAATGTGGCCGATCATATCTTCCACATTGCATGTAGCTCCATCAAAACGTAAAGAGTTCCTTATCCTTCATATCCAATATATGGTGAAATTGAATGCAATCCTCATGGCTTTAGCTCTAATGTGCGCCCCATTGCATTCCTTCTGAATCCATTTCACCGAGCTCTTTAGCGATGTCATTTGCCTTTCCATCCCTAGCCATTCCCGTGTTGCCTTCCAAATCTGACCTGTAATATTGCATTCAAAGAATAGGTGTGGCACTGTTTCTAGGCCACCCTTACAAAACAGACATTCATTAGGTAAGTCAAGATATGCCAATTTGTCCGAGGTTGCTAGCCTATTCCGAAAGGCTAACCACGTGATAAAAGATAACTTTGGTGGAACGTATGCCTTCCAAATAAAGGACATCCAAGCATTCTTTGTCCCTTTAGCATGCTTTCCCCCATAGGAAAATGCGGCAAAGACCCATAATTCTATCCAAAATAGTCTTAGGGATAGGGAAGATACCAAGCCAAAAGGACTGTACTCCTTGCAACACAGTTTTGATCAACTCAACCTTACCTGCATAGGATAAACTTTTAGTATTCCAAGCATTGATGAAATCTGCCACCGTATCTATTAATGGGGAGTATTGGGCCACAGACACCTTTAGTGGAGATAAAGGAATTCCCAAATACTTTACAGGAAATTCACCTTGTTGACAATCAACCATTTGTAAAATATGGGACAACATGTTTGTTACATTACCTCCTAAAAATATGTTAGACTTTTCATGATTAACCATAAGCTCGGAGGCTTGACCAAAATCATACAATCACCAAAATCTTTATAGACTTATAATCCCCTTTTGAAAAGAGCATTAAGTCATCAACATAAGCAAATTGAGAAATTTTCAATTGTGAGCATAAAGGATGCCATTTGAAAGAAGTATTAGAAGTCCTTTGATCCATTAATCTTGAAAAATACTCTAAACATAGGACAAACAAGAGAGGAGACATTGGGTCACCTTGGCGGAGTCCCTTTTACCTTCTAACCAGCCATGTAAGACCCCATTAATAGATATGGAAAAAGAGGAAGTGGTAACACATTCCATAATCCATCCCACAAAAACATTAGGGAGACCAATCTGCCTAAGTATCATCTCAAGGAACTCCCAAGAGACAGTATCATATGCTTTCCTAAGGTCAACTTTAATCATACACCTAGGGGTAACCCTCTTCCTAACATGTCTCCTAACTAACTCTTGTTCTAAGAAGATGTTGTCAGACATCAACCTTCCTGATAGAGTATATATCTAGAGAGAGGTGAGAGCTAGAGAGAGAAGTGCAAGTAAATGCTTCAATAGAATGATTTTGTAACCCCTACAACTACTCCCAGAGGTAGTATTTATAGGGAAAATACGGGCTGGGCTCCCAAGCCTTGGGCTTGGGAGGCCCATTTACAACTAGACCGCTATTGGACCGAATACAATGTGTGTAGAAATGATTAAGTGTAAAATCTAGTTCTGTGAGGCTTCCGTGGCCGACGAGGGTGCGGCCGATGAGGGCACGACCGACGAGGGCACGGCCGACGGGGGCACCCAAGTTCCCTGGCTTCAAGATCATATTCTGAGTTGGCCCTTCTTCAGCCGACGGGGGTCCCTTGGCCAACGAGGGCACCACTTGTTGGCTTGTACCTTCTTGTTCTTCTGAGTATGTGAGTCCTGGGGCCTAGACCCATATACATCATCAGGAGTCCCCCACTCTCTAAGCTGAGATGTAGACGAAGTGAAGGAGAGTAGATTTCTGTGCTTGATGCTCTTGGCCGATGCAGGACCACGTTGGTCGTTCTCTGTCGTGGCGTTGGTGGCCCTGTTCTGAGTTTGGCCGTTACCTGCCCCTTGATATGGACGGGGAAGGCTGTTATTCCTTTGGTGCGCTAGTTTGTGGACGATGAGTGTTCTGGCATGAGTGGACGATGAAGGTAGTGTCTATCCTTTCTTGATCGTTGATGGTTGAACTTTCCTCTTGGGCTGATGAGGCCGTTGGGGTTGCGTCTTGTTTTGAGGACGACGAGCGTCCATTGTTTTGGATGGCCGGTGAGGGTGCTGTGCACTTCCTTTTGACCGTTGGTTAAATTTCGTACTGTTGTCCGAGGAGGCCATTGGGGTCACCTCTTTGTTCAAGGACGATGAGCGTCCTTTGTTAAGGGTGGCCGGTGAGGGCACGGTTTGCTTCTTTTAGCCGTTGACTGCGTTCTATGTTTTTTGGCCGAAGCGGTGATGTCCGTAGTCTGGCGTTCACGCTTTTGAGGGCGATAACGGCACTGATCCGGGGGAGTGGTGCGTGTCCTGGTCTTATGGACGATGGTGATTCAGGTACGTTAACCTCCTGTTCTTTGATTCCTGGCTGAGAGTGGTGTGTGGTCTCAAAGCCGATAAGTGCCCTGTGATCTCAAGCTTTGCTGCGGCCGATGGTGCACCACGATGTTATGGACGTTGTGGTGCATGTCTGATGTTGTACTTTGGACTTAGTATTTTTTTTGGATTTCTTTGATTTTCTCCTGATTTGCAAAGGCCGGTGTAGTCCCCCAATCCCCCACTGCTTCAGGTCGAAGAGTAGGTGAGGGGTGAAGGAGTAAAGGAATTACCTAGGCCGAAGCGGACTCCTGTGTACACCTGAATCCAATTCCTTGGCGATTTCCTGGTCAAGGTAACCCTGTGGGAGAACCCTTGGACGCAGGTCACTCTCAAGAAATTATCATCAGGGTTTTACACAGGGCCGATGGTGTGGGGTTTCTTGGTGGTTTTACCACCGTGACCGTTGAAAAGGCCATGCAATTGGCATTCTGTTCAAGCCGATATGGACATGCCTTGAGATGTGACCTATCCATTTGAGGTATCTCTGTGTTGAGGCCGATGCGGGCACGCTTTCTTACTGTGGCCGTTGAGTGGTTGGCCTGTTGGTGGTGAGCTGGTGTTGTGGAAGTGGGCCTGACCCGACTTCTAAACCAGTGCTAGCCCAATGGGCCTTGGGGGTGGTGTCCGTTCATGTGGCCAATGGGAGGTTGCCACGTGTAATGACCGTTGGGGGGAGGTCTATAAATACCCCCCCCTCCGAAGAGGTTCCTCATTGCATTCCTAAGATAACGAAGTGCTGCTGAATTTTCTAGAGAGATAAAGTTCTTGCAAGTGTTCTTCGTGTTCGTCAAAGCTTCAAAGGTTAGTTCATCGAAATTTTCCTCTGTACTTTGCCTATTTTGCTTCCTAGGCCATTGATCCTCTGTTAGTGGAGAAACACCCTTAGATCCCAAGTGTAAACCCTTAGGCTCTAGTTAGTTGTTATGATGAAGCCTTTGGACGACGAGTACTACCCGTACGACGATGAGCCCTCTGCTAAGTCTCTTGATTACCGGGTGGTAGAAGAGTGTTGTGAGGAGATAGAGGAGTTGAGCTCCTTCAGGTCAGGGGAGGGTGAAGGTGAGGACGAAGAGGCTGCCTCGTCGTCTGATGGTGAAGACGTAGTGGCTTCACGTGCTGTGGACGGAGCGTCTACATCGGCTGCAATCCCTTGCCCGAAGCCGGTTTCTGCTGTAAAGGGAGATGCTCCGAAGAGGGGTGAACATGTACGGCGACAAGAAGGCGGCGGCCGAAGAGGGGTCCGGGTTTCTCTTACCTGGATCTCACCAACCTTTATCTGATCAAGCCGGAGAGTAGCGCGGCCGATTACTTGGTGGCCCAGATGTACGTGGGGCCGTATGGGCGGTTAGGGCGCCCAAACCGACGGATGATGTGTTGAATCCACCTCCGGTGTATTTTGGAGTATACCCCATGAGCTTCGCAAAGGAACTTAGGTTTCCCCTTCACTCATTCATTACGGAGTATCTGGACATGGTGGGTCTCCCTCCGGCCTTGTTGACTCCCAACAGCTATTCGCTCATCGTCGGTTTTCTTCTCCGCTGCGATGAGCTAGATTTTAGGCCGACGACGGCTCTGTTCATGAACCTGTACCAGATCGGCCGAAGGAGCCACAAAAACTGTGCTGGTTATGCTAATCTCCAACAGCTGCCGAAGAAGAGGAGTTTCACTGACCTCCCTTCGTCCATTCATGGTTGTAAGAGCAAGTTCGTCTTCATATCTTTGGGTGAGGACGACACGGAGTTTCCCTCAGTTGGTCATGACGGTAAGTTCACCCTTCACGACGTGCCGAAGAGTAGTATTTTGGATGCCCAGGTAGCGGCATTCCTGAAAGGAGGGCCGAGGAGCGTGAAGCATTACATTACGGAGTATAAGATGACCGCCCTCGGCTTCATGAGGTATCATGTGTACGGCGACAAGGAAAGTGACCTCGAGCTGTGGCCGAAGATGACCACCACCTTTGAGTAGGCCGACGGCCCGGATATGGGCATTCCTGCTGACTCCGATGGTAATACCTTCCCTGGCGTCTTTGTCTATGTTTTCTTTTGTTTTTGCTAACTGTTTGTTTTCCTTGTTGTGCAGACTTCACCATGGATCGTAGATCCGTCATGGCCCTAGCCAAGGCTAAGGCGAAGGAGGAGATGGCCGCAAAGGAGGCCACAACGATGGCCGCTGCGAGCGGCACCCAACCAAGCTCTGATGCGGCGAAGAAGCCGCCAACGCAACCGAAGAAGAAGCGGCCTCCTGATGACGGCCAGAAAAAACTTACCGAGGCCGGCATGCAATCCAAGAAGCCGAAGAGGGATTCCCCTCTGGCAGATGCTGGTGCCGGAGGTGTGGCCATACCGGATGATGATGTCGGGGCCTCAAATGCCATTGCTGTTGTGGACGTGAATTCGGTCCTCGCAAGCAAAGGGTCGGCAAGGAGCTGGCCGGTGGGACCTACAAGCTCGAGGTCGAGTATCCCGTGAAGGGTGGCGTCTTCAATGACGCTGTTGACGGCTACGATGTTCTGGCCCAGGCTGTCCCGGTCGAGGATCGGGCTTATTTGAAGAAGCTGGGTCCCGTCAGGATCTACGATGGTGGTATGGACCTCATCGTCTAAGTAAGTTCTTCATAGTTTACGTCTTTTTGTGTCATGGGTTTTGCGTCGTCCTAACTCTTCATTTTCCCTTTTTTGTTGCAGGGTGCTCTCATGCTGATGGAAAGCCACAAGCGACAAGAGCAAGAGATTGCCCGCTTGAGGGAGGTCGAGAAGAAAGCTGCTTCGGCCGAGGAGGCCATGGCCTGCCTGGATCGGCTTCGGGAGGAAGTGAAGGCCCTTCAGAAGGATGTTGATGAGGCCGATGTGGCCTACCGGCAGGTAGCGGCTGACAGGGACGACGCTCTGAGGGCTAGGGATGAAGCCCTACGAAGCCGTGATGAGGCCCTGCTCCAGGTCGAAGACGCCGCAAGGGCTCAGGCTGATTCTGAAAGGGCCGCTGAGAGGGCCATTGACGGCACCATCAAGAGGTTCCTGGCCGAAGGCTGCAAGGCCGATGACCATCGGCCCTAGTGCTATGAAGTCGTGGCAGACCGGCTCGAAGATTGGGGCCAGAATTGCCCTGCTGGCCAAGAGTACTTTGCTCGTGAGATGGCTGTCTACTACGACATGGGTCAGCAGAGGATGCAGCGGCTGATATACCGGAGGCTGCATCGGGCGTTCAAAAAGCTGAAGCTCACCCAGAAGTGGGCTAAGAAGAACCTGAAGGTTCCACGGCTGATGAGGGATCCCGAGGCCGAAGCGAAACTCCCCCCATCTGAGAGGCAGGATCCAGTGCTCAGCTCTTCAATCGGTGAGCCTGACTGGTCCGACGATGACACTCTGGCCGATACTGCCGTCTCCTCAGCAACCGAGGCCAGCGGAGGTGCCAGGACGGAGGAGGCCGAAGCGGAGCGGGTGGCCGATGAGACCGTCCCCGAGAGTTGATCGGCTGACTTATCGTTTTGTAATTTAGCTAGGCTGGTGTTTGTAACGCCCTTCTTTTTTGTAATGGCCGTTGAGCCCTCCTTATGTAATGACCTTATATGAATGAAATGTGCAATGTTTCCGGCCTTATCATGTCTTCTCATCGTCGTGTTCTCCTTTTGCGGTTGTTCTCAACTTTTCCAAATTTTTTCTAAGTGTTTGGAATGGGGACTTAGGTAATTTTTCTAAGTATCAAGGCTTCAAGTGAGTGGGTGTCCGCGTCGTCTTGGCATCACGCCCCCTTTTTCTTTTGCCCGAGACTTTGGAAAATTTTCTAAGTGTTGAACTCAATGCCACACTTGGTGATCTCGTCCTTCGGCCATTGCTTCGTGTTTGAAACATGAAGTCAATTCTGATTTCTGTAGTCGTAGCCGGTAAGGGTACCTGTCCTTTGCCGTTTGAGTGTGATGGCCGAAGCGCTCCCCTATGGGACTTGACCTTTTGATTGAATGGATAGTGCTTTTGTCCCCTTCGGCTTTAAATGTTTTGGTTTGTTGCCTTCGTTATTCCAAATTTGAAATTTGCCTAAGTGTCAAACTAGAACATAGATAACTACCGGCCGTTGCTGGGGCCGAGACGGGCACCTGCCAGTGTTTGAGTACCCGCTTCATCTTGAGGCTGTCCCCTCGTTATTCAATACTTTGGAGATTTCTCTAAGTGTTGGGCCCTGTAGTATTCTCTGCTTAGTACCGTTGTCGGCCAATTTGGGCGGTGAGGCCGATGAAGGTACCCGTGTGCTTTGTACCCGGGTGCTTGCCTTTTCCTTCGCATTTGCTTTCTTCAAAAAATTCTCTAAGTGTTTGAAATTCACTCAGGCAACTTTCTTCAAAAAATTCAGCTTAAGCAGCCGCCTAGGTTTTAACGCCTTTAACGGCCGGCGAGAACGTTGTGGCCGGCAAGGGTTGCCGCTGGTGTGCGCTACTTTCTCGCAAGTGTTTTAGTGTTCGTTTTGTCCTGGACCTCCTTTCCGGTGTTCAACTCCAAGATTGTGTTAAGTGTCAAGCTGGGATTCTATATATGCCTGCTCCGTCCTTGACACTTTCCTCGTAGCGGGTGGCTGCTTCGTCCGAGTTACCTGTTGGTAGTGTTACCTTTGTATTCAACTGATATGTGTTTAGCCAAATGTGTGGCTTGATTTGTGGGGATTTATTTTTACTGCTCGAGGCCGGCAAGTGCGCACGGTCCTCGGCTTCCCTCTTTTTTTTTCGTTCCCTATTTCGGGGAGTGTCCTTCTTTCAGGCTTCAGCCGAAGGGGTCGATAGTCCTCCGACCGGTTTGGACTTCGTTTATAACGTCCATGATCTCAGGGGGGTCTCGTTGCCTATTTATGACGCGGGCTAGACTTTTGGTTGGTTTCCAACGGATGCAGTTGCCCAACCCTGAGTTTGGGGATTTTGTCACCTCGGCCATGATTTCAGGCCTGTCGTCCTGCGATCAGGCGCGTGGACGACGCGGTGAACTTCCCATTTCAAGACGCGGGCCGTTTGCGGGCCCATCGTCCTGGGGACATCGTCGGCCCTGCCTGAGCGTTTCGCTCTGAGGAGCCGGTACGACGTGCTCTTTCAGCTGGGCCTAAACCTTTCGCTGATGCAAAATACAATGAGCATACCTCAGCTTTTCGCTCTAAGGCTGCAGATGCGAAGCGCCACATCGGCCATGCCTGAGCCTTTCGTTCTAAGGTGGCCGATGAGGGCGCCCGTTAATGTTTTACTTAAATTCCAAGAAATCAAAGGAAACATGATTTTTATTCATAAGTGGCTCAAGGCCGAGGGTGGTGTTCAATCAATAACCCGTCAAGGGGTGAGGGCTTCGCCGGCTGCACCTCCTGCGGATTATTGATAAAACTTCATCAGATGGTGTACATTCCACGTTCGTGGTACATTGGTCCCATCTGGGCGTTTAAGCTTGTAGGTGCTGGGTTTCACCATGGCACTGACGATGTAGGGACCTTCATACTTCAGGGCTAGCTTGCCCCCTTCCGTCGGCTGATTTGCTTCCCTTTGGCGGAGGACGTAGTCCCCCACTCGGAATTCCTGGGAACGTACCTTGGCGTCATATATGGATTTCACTTGACGCCGGTAGTTCTCCGCCCGGATGAATGCTTGTTCACGTCTTTCTTCGACCAGGTGGAGGTCGATCTTCATGTTCTCCTCGTTGACCTGAGGGTCGTACTGCTCCACCCGTCGGCTGGGAATGGAGACTTCCGTGGGTGCCTTTGCTTAAAAGCCATAACACAGGGCAAAAGGTGTTTCACCCGTTGCCCTCCTTGGCGTATTGCGATAGCACCACAGGATGTTGGGGAGCTTGTCGGCCCAACTTCCTCCTGCGTCCTGGAGCTTCTTCTTCAGCCCCTCCATTATAGTTCTGTTGGCGTTTTCAACCTGCCCGTTGCCCTGAGGGTAGGCAATGGAGGAGAAACGGTGCTTTATTCTCCACTGTCGAAGGAGCTCCTGAAAGGGTGCCGCTTCGAACTGGGTGCCATTGTCAGATATGATCTCTTGGGGGACGCCGAAGCGGGTAATGACGTTCTTATAGACGAACTTCTGACATCTCGCCCCTGTGATGCTGGCCAAAGGTTCCGCTTCGACCCACTTGGTGAAGTAGTCGACTGCGACGATGATGTAGCGGTTGTTGCCAGCAGCTCTGGGTAGTGGGCCGACCAGGTCAATCCCCCACCTCGAGAATGGAATGGCAGTGCTGACGGGGGCGTAGTTGACGGCTGGCCGACCAGGGGCCTTCTGGAGCACCTGGCACGTGGTACATTTCCTGGCAAGATCTGCACAATCCCGCGCCATCGTCGGCCAGAAATAGCCCTGGACGACGAGACGTCGGGACATACTGAAAGGGCCCTGGTGTGAGGAGCAAACACCGCAGTGAACTTCCTCCATGGCCACTTCAGCCTCGTCCTGGTGCAGGCATCGGAGGAGAGTGCCGTTGTAGGATCGCTTGTAGAGCTTGCCATCCTCAATAGTGTAGCTTGGAGCCCTGAGCTTGGCAAGCTTGGCCCTCTCCTCGTCTTGGGGTAGCTCCCCCGTGGTGATGAAAATGGTGATGTCGGAGATCCAGTCCTCCGGCTGCTGTTGGATGCACGAGATGGGGCTGGCATGGATGCTGGACATGCTCAGCTCCTCGATCTTGGCTATTTTGGAGATGTGTTCGGGAGTATCTGAGCTGAGCTTGGAGAGGATGTCGGCCTCGACGTTCTCGGCCCTTGGGATCTGTGTGATCTCGTGGGTTTCGAACGCCTTCAGCAACTCCTCTGCCGCCTGTTTGTACTGCTTCATCCGGACCTCATTTGCTTCGTGCGTACCCTCAACCTGGCCCACTACCAGCTTGGAGTCGCACCTGATTCTGATGTGCTTGGCCCTGAGGCCAGCGGCAAGTCTGAGACCGCTGAGGAGGGCCTCATACTCGGCTTCATTGTTGGACACCCTGAAGTTGAACCGGATGACATAGTAAGCTCTGAATCCTTCAGGGGAGATGAGGACGACGTTGCCCCCGCATGATTTCGCGGCCGACGAGCCGTCAGTGAAGAGGATCCACGTGTCATCTGACTCTGGCCCGGGGGTAGTAGTGGTCGTTTCCCTCGTTGTGCATTCGGTGACGAAGTCGGCCAAGGCCTGCCCTTTGACAGATGGCCTTGGCTTGATCTCAATTTGGAATTGGCTGAGGAAAATCGCCCATTTCACCATCCTCGAGGAGCTAGTGGGGCTCCTCATGGGCGCGCCCAGGGGCTGCTGGGTCAGTACGTGGATGGCGTGGGCCTGGAAGTAGTGCCCCAGCTTTTTCACCGTATGGACGATGGCTAGCACCGTCTTCTCAATGGGGGAGTACCTGAGCTCGGCCTCCCTGAGTGTTTTGCTGATGTAGAATATGGCCTTCTGCACCCCTTCGTCCTCGCGGATGAGCATGGAGCTGATGGCCGACGTGCTCACCCCCAATTATAAGAAGAGGGTTTCGCCGGCCTTGGGCTTGGAGAGCACTGGTGGGGACAAAAGGTACATCTTCAGCTCTTCAACTGCTTCCTGGCATTCCGTCGTCCACTTGAAGCTGTTTGCTTTGCGCATGATCTGGAAGAAAGGGAGTGACCTCTCGGCTGACTTGGAGAGAAAACGGCTCAGGGCCGCCAGGCGCCCCGTTAGCCGCTCTACCTCCTTGACGTTGCGGGGCGGCTCCATATTGATGATAGCATGTATCTTCTCCGGGTTTATTTCAATGCCTCTCCAGCTGACCATGTAGCCGAGGAACTTGTCGCCTTGGACGCCAAAGGCGCACTTCTTGGGGTTGAGGTGGAATTTGAACTCCTTCATGATTTCAAAAATTTCCCGGAGGTCGTCAGCATGTGTGGTGGCTCGCTTGCTTTTGACAATCATGTCATCGACGTATGCCTCCATCGTCCGGCCTAGGACTGTTCTGAAGATCTTAGCCACCATCCTGGTATAGGTGGCGCCTGAGTTTTTGAGTCCAAAAGCCATAACGAGGTAGCAAAAAATTCCCTCCGGGGTCATGAAGGCCGTCTTCTCAGCGTCATCTTCATGCATGAAAATCTGGTGGTACCCTCTGAAGGCGTCAAGGAACGACATCAACTCGCATCCCGCCGTCTCGTCCACCAATTGATCAATGTTGGGGAGAGGGAACGGGTCCATGGGGCTCGCCTTGTTCAGGTCAGTGTAATCAACACACATTCTGAATGTCAGCGGTTTTTGGGCGAGGACGAAGTTGACTAGCCACGTCGGGTACTTCACCTCTTTGATGTGGTTGATTGAGAGGTGCATGGTGACCTCCCCCTTGACGAAGTCCCGCCTGTCGGTGGACAAGTAGCATCGCTTCTGCTTGACAGGCGTGGAGGCTGGATCGACGGTCAGCCGGTGGGTGATCACCTTCCGGCTGATGCCTGGCATATCGTCCGGGCCCCACGCGAAGATGACGGCGTATGACCGTAGGACGAGGAGGATGGCGTTTCGCTGGTCCTGCGGGAGTTGCTTCCCGATTTTGAGGATCCGCTCCAGCCGAGAGATATCCAGGGGGACCTCCTCGACCTCTTCGGCTGGTTCGGTATGCGGTCTCTCCTCGTCCTTGGCAACGGTCGCCGTGATGGTGTCTATTCTTTGTCCTTCCCTTTCGGCCGACCTCGTTAGCTTGAGGTATCATGCCCTGGCTATCCTCTGGTTTCCCTTAGTGTAGGTGATGCCACCACTGGTGGGGAACTTCAAGCACAAGTGCTTCATGGAGATGATGGCCTCCGGGTCCTCCAGTGCTGGCCACCCCCAAATCAGGTTGTGGGCGCACTGAAGGTTGACCACCATGAACTCCATGTCAATTTTGGCGCGGTGGGGGCCGTCTCCGACTTCCACGGGAAGGACTATCGTGCCTTCAGCGTCGATAGAGTCCCCGGTGAAGCCGGACAACAGTGTCTTGATCGGCTTCAGCAGGGCTTTGTTCAGCTTCAGCTGCTTGAAGGTGTCTAGGTACATCACGTTGACGGAGCTCCCCGTATCGATGTAAGTGCGGTGGATGATGGAGTCACCGATCTCACACCGGATGACGAGGGCGTCCCTGTGTGACTCCCTACCAGGAGGCAGATCCTTGTCAGTGAAGATGATCGCCTCCGTTCGTTGCTTCTTCGGCTGGGAGGGAACGTGGGACACCTCCCCAATGTAAAGGGATTGGGCCCATTTCTTCCTCTGGGTGATGGAGTCCCCCCCGGTGTTCCCACCTACGATGAGGTGAATATGATTCTTCTTCGGTGGAGGCTCCTCGAAGTCTTCGTCGTCGCTGAGCCTGCCGATCTCCCGCTTCTTCGTAGAGGGTCCGCCCCCAGATTTGTCGGTGTTTACCCATGTTTTTTTGCGCGGTCCACCTTTAACAAATTGGGAGAGTTCCCCCTGACGAATCAGGCGCTCGATGGCTTTCTTCAGCGTGATGCAGTCATCGGTGTTGTGTGAGGAATATAATACACATCGGCTTCACCATACTCATTAGCTTCCCAGTTCATGCAGTTATCCAAGACTAATAATATTGCTCTTGAGTTTAGGAATATAATACACATTAGGCAAGGACAAAGGTTTACCTGATTTGCACCGGAAAACAACAGTTCCCATCCGTGTATTTATTTATTTTTTTTTAACCCGGAAGGCAAACCACCAAAATCAGTGGGGCAAATGCCGGGGAACATTTGCCGAGTTTTATTAGATAAGGAGAAAGAGATACAGATGAAGAGGGGGACTAGGCCAAAACCTCCTCCGAAAGGGCATCCCCCTTCGAAATACAAAAACAAAGGAACGAAAAGAAAAAAAAAAATTACAATTAGGGGGACTAGACCTTACCCAATTAACATCAAATTACAAGGAAGATGAAAACCGAAAATACGATAAACCAAATTTATCTGCCCATAATAATTTCCGAGTAATATTATCTAGATGATTAATATTGTTAAAAACCACCAGCGCGTTGACATTAGATTTAGCTCAGTTGTGTGCAGGCCAATTCCCTTCATGATAGACATGTCAAAAAATAATCCCCAAATCTACCGACCAACCTTTCAGATCCCCCGCCAAGCATTTCCATCTTCCTACCAGTGATGGATCTCCAATAGCTTGAAGGGGATCCAAGGAATCAGATACTGCCTCTAAATCGTTGTAGCCCTGACCGACCGCCCATCTCACCGCTTCATGAAGAGCCACCAGTTCCGCTTCCGAGCTAGACCTAGCAGAAATAGGAAAGCTAAGTGCCGCTATCAAATCACCAGATTTAGATCGAAGCACTGCACCCCCAGTCGCCTTATCAGAAGAGTAAGCAGCATCAACATTCAATTTCAGCTGTTTGGAAGGTAAACTCCACCTAACCACTTGAACTCTAGAAGTAGCAGAACGAAAAGATCTAGCAATTAGTTCTTCATCAAGAAGAAAATTAATTGGTTGTGTAATTTTAACCCGTTTGAGTTTCACCATAGCCCAATCTTGAGAAAAAAATTTCGATTTGCTGAATGGTAATTCTGAACGATGGCAAATGTCTCAAGTCACCCCAAATCAAACCACAATAAAGCTTCCAGATATGCCAAACAATAATACCTGGCATATTAAGTTTAAAAATATCCATTATAGATTTGGAGCCAGCTTGTAGCCACCAAGAGATTAGGATTTGCCTAATTGATATGTCTGTTACAGGGAAAGGAATTTCAAAAATTCCCATAAAGTACTTTCAAATGGCCCTAGAGTAGGAACATTGGATTAAGACATGGTCCATAGAATCAGAATCACACTTACAAATAGGACATCTGGTAGGAAAAACATTCACTTGGAATCTACTTATATTTTCTGGGAATGGAAGAAACCTGTGCAAAATCTTCCAAAGACACAATTGAGTTTTAGGAGGCTGCCATATGTTCCAACTGTGCTTAAAAGATAAAGTTGCAATTCTTCTCCATCTAACTTTTTGGAAAGCTGAAGTTAGGGAGAAGCTACCATTGTTTTCAGGCTCCCAGGTATATTCCCCATTATCATCCCTGAGAACCAAGGACATACCCAAGTTATTAACTGAACAAACTCTCCTCCAAATAGCAGAATCCCCAGATCTCGGAATCATAGTATCTCTAGGGTACCTAGAATGACAAAATGTGGCCCACATAGAGTTATTTATTTTCCATTTCCACCAGATTTTTAAGGAGAAGGCCTTTTTGATGTCAGTTAATGATCTAATCCCCAAGCCACCTTCCTCAGTGGGTAGGCAAACATCCTTCCACCTCAACCAGTGATGTTTGTTCCTATCAGCCTTAGAACCCCAGAAAAAATGCGACATCTTTTTTTCCAGAGTCTTAACAATTGATTTAGGAAGAGTATCCACAGCTAACACATGGAGTGGAATAGTATTTAAAACATGCTTTATGAGGATTAGTTCCCCCCCCCCCCCCCCCCCGACTGAGATTTCTTTGTTTCCAAGATGTGAGCTTTTTATCAAAAGCCTGAACAATGCCATCACAATAGTTTATTCTATTAATTCCTTTATGTAGGACAACACCCAAGTACTTCATTGGCAACCTGACCTGAGTCATACCCAGAAGTTTCTCCAATTTTCTAACTCTGCCCAGGTAAGTCTTACCACATGCAAAGCTACTTTTATCAAAATTTATAGCTTGCCCTGAAGCTTTTTGGTATAGGCCAAGAAACCGTTTAAAATTCATAATAGATCTAGCTTCCCCATTCATGAATATGAGAATATCATCTGCAAAACAAAGATGAGTACTAGGGTGACCATTTTGGCCTATCCAATAAGGCTTAACCTGCGATGTTGAGACCAAATATTTAAGCCCTCTGGAAAAAGCCTCCGTAGCTAGGATGAATAAGAAAGGAGACAGAGGGTCTCCTTGTTTGACTCCTCTAGAGGGCTGGAAGAAACCCCTAGGAACACCATTAATAAGAACAGAAAAATGAGTAGCCTTCAGATTAGCCAGAACAAGATCAGTAAAATAGTATGAAAAACCAAACTTGAGCAAAACAACTTTTAAGAAGTCCCATGACAATCTATCGAAGGCCTTAGCCATGTCAAGTTTCACCACCAAATTAGTACCTCTCACCTTTTTATCAATAGAATTAATCATTTCTTGTGCCACAAGAACATGATCAGATATATCCCTCCCTTGCATGAAACCTGCCTGTTCCATAGAAATTAGCTTGGGCAGAATGTTATTAAGTCTGGAAGCTAGGATCTTCGTACAAACCTTACTAATAAAGTTTGAGAGGCTGATAGGCCTAAAATCAGAAAATATAAAAGGTTTTTCCTTTTTAGGAATAAGCATAATCAAAGAACAAGCCATTGCTCTAGGAATGTGGTTCCCTTGAAAAAAGTCTTGGGCTGCCCTAACTACATCTCCACCCACTATATGCCAACATTTTCTAAAAAATACACCATTATAACCATCAGGCCCAGCTGCTCCGTTCTTATTTAAATCCCACACAGCCTGTTTAATTTCTGTCATGTCTGGAAGTTGCATAAGCATATGATTATCAGAGTCTGTTACTAAACTTGGAACATACTGCAGGAGTTCATCAATATCTTGAACAGGTTCTTTGGTGAAAATGTTGGAGAAGTATTCCTCTGCCACTCTTCCAATCTCCTTTTGATCAGTGAAGGCATTACCAGCAGAATCTTTTATCAAAGATATGGTTTGCATTTTTTTCCTGATATTCACAAAGGAATGGAAAAAATGAGTATTCGAATCCCCTTCCTTCATCCACTTAATGTGAGATTTCTGCTTCCAAAAGGATTTCTCCTGTTTACTTTTTGTTAAAAGCAAGGCTTGTTTAACAGACCAGTCCTCCCTATTTTGAGCAGTAGGGTGAGTTTCAAATAAAATCTCAGCAGTTTTAACTTCTTCCTCAAGCTTTTTAACATCCTCAAATACATTTCCAAAAATATTTTTATTCCAAGCTCTCAATACAACTTTCAAGGCTTTTAATTTATCATAAAGACCTCTCATCCCTCCCATATAGGAAGCATTGTTCCAAGATGTTTGAACAATATCCAAGAACTGAGGATGTGAAACCCACATATTCTGGAACTTGAAGGCTTTAGGTCCCTTAATTGATAAACTTTTGCACTGCAGGAGTATAGGGGAATGATCTGATGAAGTCTTGTTTAAATGATTTATTTGCAGTGTGTCAAATGAATCCAGAAAAGAGCTGTTAACCAATATTCTGTCCAAACGCCGCCATACTCTGCCATTGGCCCTAACTCCAGTCCAAGTATAGGAGCTACCTTGAACAGGTAGATCAATTAGACCACTATCAGCAATGCAATCCTTAAACTCAACCATGCTAACAGTAGGGGGAAAAGAAAGGCCTTTGTGCTCCATGTGATTTGCGATAGCATTAAAGTCATCTCCTATAATCCAGGGAGCTGAATTTGCTACACCCCACCCAGATAAGAACTCCCACAATTTTCTTCTTTCAACATAATTATGATCCCCGTAAATAGCTGTAAACCAAAAAGTTTTAGTGCCAGTGATCACCTTCATATGTGTGAATTGTTGATTGAGAGAAACCACAGTTATATCCACGCAAGAGGACTCCAGAAAATCCAGATTTTATTTTCAGAACAATAAAAATACTTATCTAAAAGAAGATCCATAGAAATAGCCTGTATTTGTGAAGCATCCACAATAGGTTCCATAATAGCAAGAATTTTAATATTCCACTGTCTAATAAGAATTCGTAACCTTGGACAGGAGGAAACAAGGCCACGAACATTCCATATGAGACAATTCATTATAAACAGTTGGAAAAAGTTTGAGAGAGCTTCCTTGCGGCCGCTCTAGTAAGCATTGGAGTATCTGGCACAACTGTCTTAGGTAATTTCCTTTTCCTCCTGGCAACTTTGATGAAACCCTCATCATTGAATTTGTTATCAAGACCTGCAATCAGCTCATCATCCTTTTGAGGACCATATAATCTGGATTTATTAATTACTGCTGCAACTTTTTTAGAAAGTGCTGATTGTCCTCCTTTCCAAGTTTGAATATTTTCCAAGAAACAAAAATCCCCATCTGAGGAATAACCTTTTGCGCATAGATTGAGGTCATAGGAATTTCTCTGAATAATCTGCAGAAGTTTGTAGTCATCCGCAGCCCTCTCAGTTCCATTCCTAGTTATCAATTTTTCATTTATCTGAGCCATTTCTTCAATGCCTACTTTCTCAGCCGTTACTTTAGATGATTCAACCCCTGCCACTACTTCTGGATTGCTAATATTTTGCTGTGATTCCTGACCAGGTACAAAATCCAATGATACATAGCCTTCACAAACTTGGTTATCCACCAGCACCACTCCTTTGGAAGTAGAAGGCTCTAAGGGATTCGCTTGCATAGGAGACAAGCAAATAACCTCAGACACCTTTGTTTTCCCTTTATCAGTGGATATCTCTTTCCCCTCAGATTCATTAGTAATAACCGTCCTGGACTTAGTAATTTCCTGTACTTGACCTAAAGACTTAGCAACCCATTTATCAGAAGCAATACTAGGTATCTGAGTATTGACCACAGATCGTTTGGGGCAGGAGGAATCCTTATGCCCTAAGTGCATGCAAGAATTGCAATAGAAAGGGCGATTTTCATAAACCACTGATTGGGAGAAACCATGTGATCCACATTGGATCCAAATCTTATTAGGTAACTCCTTAGAGACATCCACCTCAACACATATACGTGCAAGAGAAGGCCTAGATAATGCTTCCGTAGCAGCATCTAATTTGAGGGGACGTCCAATTATCCCAGCAATGTCAAATAAAGCCCTTCTATCATGTAGATGAATAGGCAAGCATTCAAACGACAACCAAACTGGAACCACCGGAGATTCCACATTGGGTTGGAAATCCGGGGTCCATTTCGTAACACGCATAGTACTCCCAAAAATATCCCAAGTTTGCCGGTTCCAGCATCTAATGTAATCTTCTTCATTCTCAAATCTGATCAACACATGTTTCTTTTCAAGTAAACCCAAAGTGAATTTACCTTTAAAACCAATCAATTCAAAAGCTTTACGAAGAGTAGCCAAGTGTGGTCGCCCCCTGAAAAAATACCCCACCAAAGCCCTTTTATGCTTGGCTGCCAACATATGAATTTCTTCCTCCGGGAAAGTGATGGCCGGCATACCCTTGAAACGGGATGCAGACTTCACAGATAATGGTGGATCAGCCTTATTAGCCACCACATCAGCAAACGATCTGCCACCCCAAACTGGTGGTTGCGGCGGAGGATCACCCTCCACGATTGTCTTCGACGACATGCACGTTCTCCAATCTCCAGAGCTTCTCTCTGTCTAGGTCAAAACCCCACGATTCACTATTCGTTCCTATCCCTTTAATATCAACCATTGAGTTGTCACCAAATCTGACTTTTCCTTGTATATATGTGTCTAGGTTTGAGAAATGATTCTTGACACAAGTCATGTGGTTGCTTGCACCTGTGTCCAAGTACCACCAGGCCATTGGTTCCTCCTTGTTGCTTTGACTCTCCTCTTCTGATGAAATGTTAGGAATATTTTATGGTGTCCAATCTAATTAAATATCTTTGTATTTGTGTAGTTATTAGTTAAACGTGTAATATGGGCCACAAATGTGTATCAGCTCATTAGCTTCTTTGTAATCCATAAGTTAGCCAACTTCTCCTATAAAAGGAGGCTAACTTATGGAAAGCCTAAGAATTGGAGAGGTTCGAGAGCATAGAGGCGGGATAGAGAGTAGGTTTTCCACTGCTCTCCTTCTCGAGGCAGAGCAGCGACCATTATCACGGTATACCAGATTCGTTGTTCATCTCCATAACTTTCGATCCGTTTCTTCTTTATCTGCTACGATTGTTTGATTGTTAAGCATAAGGGACCATCAATTGGTATCAGAGCCGAGGCGTGAAACTGGTTGAATGTATCTACGATTTTTCGAATCTAACGAAGAACTGCTCTGCTTTTCTTCTGTTTTTATTTGATATAGAGATTTGCTCCTGTAATCTTGTTTGTGAACGAAAATCTATAAAAATTATACTACTGGAATCGCCTTTTCAAAATGATTCTACAGCATATCTTCGTTTTTTATTTCTGCAATTTTTCAGTTTCAAAGATCTCTACATTGAGATCTTGAGATTCTATTTTTTCATGGATGCAGAAACGATCTCAACTTGAAATTGATACCGGAGGAATCTCGACGTTCGGGGCTATTCAGAATCATTTTCAGTTTTTCAATATTCGAAATTTTCATTTTGCAGGATGTCGACATTTAGGATTTCAAAATCTGGGATTTCGACATTTGGGATCCCGATGTTTAGGATTTCGACATTCTGAAGATTTCGAGATTTTTAAAATTTCTTGATGTTTTGAATTTTTCAAAGTTTGGAGTTTCTTTAATCACAGAAGTTTTCGAAGCTTGATATCCTTCTTAGTTCAGAATTTTTCGAAGCTTTACATTATAGGATTTTTGGATGATTCCCTGCTTTTCATCGTTTTAAACAAGTTCTCGATGTTCTGATGTTTCTCAAAAACCAAGTTTTCGATATTATGAGGTTTTCGAAACTCCAAAGTTTTCGATGTTCCAAACATTTTGAAATTCTATAGATTTCGAAGTCTCGAGGTTTGTTTTGCAGGTGGATATCGCCATTATTCTTCGAGGCAAACTCGAGATTAATATCTCGAAGTTTAAACCTCGAGATTGCAATCTCGAAGTTTAAACCTCGAGATTGTAATCTAGAGATTTAAACCTCGAGATTGCAATCATGAAGTTTAAACCTCGAGATTGCAATCTCGAAGTTTAAACCTCGAGATTGCAATCGCGAAGTTTTAACCTCGGGATTGCAATCTCGAAGTTTTAACCTCGAGATTGTAATCTCAAAGTTTTAACCTTGAGATTGTAATCTCGAGATTTAAACCTCGAGATTATAATCTCGAGATTTAAACTTCGAGATTAGGATCTCGAGGTTTTGCCTTAGAGTTTGTTTTAATTCCACCTGTTCTCGATATTCAACATCGAAAACCTCAACTTTGAAGAAATTTCTCAAAAACTCAAAATTCGAGATTTTCAGCAACATCGCATTGTTTTGGCCATAACTTTTGACTCAGTGATCCGATTTAAGCGAATCACATGTCATTGGAAAGGAAACGAAAAGATCTACATGAATTCTTGGGGTTCATGAGGGAGATATCGTTTGCTTTCAGACAAACATTGTCATTCACCGATGTCAAGGTCAAAACTTAGGCAAATCTGTTCAAATTCTTCCAAAGTCAAACCTAAGGTCAAAGCTTTTCTCAACTACATTGTAGAGGTTCGAAAATCGTAGATAATTCAATCAACCTCGCATTAACGGTCATTCTACAACAATCAACAATCAACTATTGAAGCCTCCCCTAACTCATCAACATTGTGTGATCATCAATATGCTGAAATTCTAAATGATGAGCTTAGGGAAACCGTCATCGTGGTACCTGTTCAGATTGCTCCACACACATGGCGGGTATGACGAGTTGTGAGCAATCAATCATTGCACATTCTGAGGGGGAGTTTCAGTTTTCTCTTCATGGCGCCTTACATCGACAAAGCAAGGAATCTCTCAAAGGATGCAACATTTTAGGGGGAGTGTTCAATGTTATCGTCCCCGGTGCCTAACAATGAAAAAGCATACCGAGTGCTCCAGTTGAAAGGGGGGTACAGAGAGAAAATTAATGAGAGAACGTGTCCCTACGACTTAGTAAACCCAACTAAGCCTACCCAAGGGACAAAGCCGAGAGTAAGTGAGTGAGTGAACATTATGAGCGTTAGGAAGCAGAAGGCTCGAGTGAGCAAGAAAAACAATAATCAATGATGAGTCTGCTACCTCAACTGCATGTTATGAATTGAACATTTACTCCTAGCCACTCAAATACTCTGGACAATTCCCAAATAGGTTCAGGCCTTATTTAATCAGATCCCGGGTAGAAGTCACTACATCTTGTCCAATAATGCATGTTTAACCCTACCCAAGACCACTCACTTTTCTCCCAACAGACAGGTATTTAATCATATTTCACGGGGAACCGCATCTCTCATTACTGTCTCCTTCTGAGGCAAGTGATACTGACTACAGTGGCCTCAGCCCCATGCCACTGAACTTTCATTGCTCACGTCTTGTCTAGTTACCTCACTCCCAAATGTTTTGAAATTTCTAGGACACAGACACACTTTTTGAGTCAGTTGCAGGTCTACATGACCCGCTAGAACTTCCATACGCCTCATCTATTACAGATGTAGACCAATGATTGGAAGGAAGTCTTGTTGTTGCAACATTGCTTATCACCAACATTTTCAGGCCATCGCTTTAAAGTTTATCTCTATAGTGATGATAACGAGTGTCTACATGACCTCGGGGGGCTACAAATTTCTCAATGTTGATCTTTATGATCATTCAAATAACAACCAAAGTGACATCTTTTTGGATGCTTTACAATAATTGGTTGGAAGTCCTGTTAGAGCTTTAATGTTTCTATCATTTTATACATGCCACATCCGTGTTTACATTGATGTTGCGATAACGGAACACCTCAGTGTATCCGGTTTTTTTCATTTTAACTTTCTGTTTTCTTTTTCTATTTTGTTTCCCAGTTCAAAAAAAAGAATAAAGGCATGACGCCCCGATTCATCGGATCATCATGAGGGGGAGAGTGGTCCACATGCTGTTAAATGTCACCAAATCATTCTCGGACACTTCTCTCCTAGCAAAAATTTCAACGACTCTCTTCTATCTCTACACCTCAAATGGTCAGCTATGCTCACAAGTCAACCATCTTTTTCTGTTGTGCCACCGACAAGGTCTCCTCAAACGCATTCACTTTGAATAGTAAAAAAGACTTCATTGTGGAGGAAACAAAGGTCACTTACTCGAATTCTGAAGATGATTTCCATGTGTGTATGCAATTCTTCAGGAACATTCATTCTAGAGGCCCCACCGGACTTCATTCAAGCTGATCAAGAGTACTTCTGAAGGCAAGGTTTACAAGCAAGCCAAAGGAAGATTCCTTAACCCCCGTCATCAAAGCTCAAATTGCCAAGAAGACATCAAAGGGGAGATTGCAAGGATTTCTTCAGAAAGCCTTCTCAAGAAGTCAAGTTCAAAGACAAAGGAAGCTGAATAACAACAAAGACAAAGATATCTGTGCTGCAATGCTGATTCAACACGATTGAATACCAAGGGGGATATTGTTAGGAATATTTTATGGTGTCCAATCTAATTAAATATATTTGTATTTGTGTAGTTATTAGTTAAACGTGTAATATGGTCCACAAATGTGTATCATCCCATTAGCTTCTTTGTAATCCATAAGTTAGCCAACTTCTCCTATAAAAGGAGGCTAACTTATGGAAACCCTAAGAATTGGAGAGGTTCGAGAGCATAGAGGTGAGATAGAGAGTAGGTTTTCCACTGCTCTCCTTCTCGAGGGAGAGCAGCGGCCATTATCACGGTATACAAGATTCGTTGTTCATCTCCATATCTTTCGATCTGCTTCTTATTTATCTGCTACGATTATTTGATTGTTAAGCATAAGGGACCATCATGAAACATGTGATTTAGTTAATTCACACGTTTCAATCATCATTAATGAAGGTGTTTCATCCACTTGCTCCTCAATCAAGTTTGTTTCTTCTTCCTTCTCCTCTTGTGTGCATTCTGATGCAAAGTGTCCCATTTTGGCACAGTTGTAACATTTTATTTTTGATTTATCAAACTTTCTCTTTTGCTGGGATTGATCTTCATCAGTTCTACCCCTTCCTTGTCCTCTACCTCTGCCACAACCTTTACCCATTCCTCTAGAGTTATTGTGATCTCTATTTCCATAGTTTTGAGGCCTGGCTTCTTCTCTTGCTCTCCATTCATCCCTTGTGAGTAACACATTTTCTTCATTTGCACTTTGTTGACCTTGAAATCTTTCTTCATGAGCCTTAAACGAGCCAATCACTTCTTCTGCAGTTTTGGTCTTTAAATCACAGAATTCTTCTATGGTTGAAGCAATTTGAAGGAACTTAGGTGATGCTCCCCTTAGCAGTTTCTTAACCACCTTTTCTTCTTCCACCACATTCCCCAAGCCACGTAGTTTTCTTACAATGATTTGTAATTTTTTAGCAAAATCATCTACACTTTCTGAATTGTTCATTTGCATTCCATCAAACTCTCTTGACAATGACTGAGTACGTACCTCCATTACTCTTTCTACACCTAAGTGCATTGTGCTCAGCATATTCCATACTTCCTTTGCAGTTCGTATCTTCTTCTATCCCTTGATATATCCCAAACACCTTGTGCTATCATATAAACCTCCATTTTTATTGCCCAAGGTGCATAATTGGTCCGATTCAGCATCGGATACCTTAGGGTAACCGTACCTTCTTTACTTTGGTACTTGCTACTCTCTTCTTCACCACGATCAAAGGCACCATGTTTTCCTCCGACCCCTTCACTTGTTGATGAAGAAGTACTCATGATTGTAGGATTCTCTTAACCGTGTGCTCTGATACCAATTGTTGGCCTAGAACCGTCACTTACTACATAAAATACATCACTGCTTCGATGAAAGATTCAAAGACATGCAAGCATTACATTCATACATGCAGTACGTTGAATTGATAGTATGTAAACTTCTTTGTATTAAAACATTTAAAGGAGGAAAACCCATCTCAAGTTTCATCTCTTCCATGCCATTTCCTTTTTATAAGAATAGTGGGAAGGTGGTTAGCTTAAGTGGACTAAAAAACCTCCTTAAAACATGCCCACATACATACACCACTAAACATATTACATAACCCTAATATAATAAACTAAGTGCACATATAAAATATAATAATTCAAAATAATATAACTAACAAGTTTAACTTTCAATATATTATAATTTATGGAGTATCAGTTAAGTGTGTGGTCATGTATTTTACATATGTAAGTGTCCGCTCATGTATTTTAATTTGTTAATAGTAATAGTAAGTATTCTGATTGTGGCCTACTTTGAAATTTCGTTTATGTTTATATTATTTTAGAAAAATCTATTCTTTTGTATAGTGTGTATATTTTATACACATAAATTTAATTCAAAATGTCACATTATTTATTACTTGAATTAAAGTTTTTAACTAAGCAACAAAATTATCTATTTTATTTTATTTAAATTTTTGGAATGTCACAGTCCCAGCAATCTATATACTCATTAGGTATAAGATAAAATACCCGGTTGTACCGTGTGCAAGGTACAATCAATTCTACCATATAATTTACGCGGAGTATATATCATACTTCGTAATAAAAGAGTTTATGTGAACTACGATATTTTCTGGTACGACCGTGAGCAGGAAACACCAAACTAGAACTTCCTTCTTTTCCTTGTATCTAAATGATTCGTGTTTTCTGTTTTTAGTAAAAATTACATGTGTAGTTCATATTCTTTTATTCCGTGTAGATAATATTATGAGTTTTTTAGTGAACCCTTTGGATAATGATTTAGTCATGGTACATTGGTACATTAGTAAATGATGTTTGGTAGGCGACTAAAAAAATCAAAGTTCGCTCTTAAAGAGGGTTAATGGCTATAATAAGAAAAGTTATTAATTAGTATTGTATTAATTAGGATTTATGATAAATATTAACAATGTTTGGTATGCACATGCTATTAAAACTATTACTCATTAACTCATTAAGTACTCACGTCCTACATTATAATTAAGTTATCCATCTCTTTTGGATATATTGCCTTGCAGTTAAGCCCACTTTTATACAAAATCACAAATTCTATGTCATTTATAAATTGAAAAAAGCGATAAATAAATCTTTCGACTATACAATAATGAACAACTATATCTTTTAACTTTTTTGGAACAGTTAAATATTCTTCAATTGTACAATGTTTGTATTTAAACGTTCGTGAAAAAGTTTAAGGGGTGAATTTATTCTCTCTTGTATAGTTCAATACTTGAATATATCATATAAAGGTTTGAATATAAATCCCCTTCTTGTCCATCTTCTCTGTTTGACATCGATATCATAGATCAATTCATGTTAGCCGACCCCAAATTCTTTTAAGATTAAGGCTTGGGTGTTTGTTTTTGTTGTTGTATAGTTCAATACTTGAATAGTACAATATATTTTTCCCATTCACATGTAGATAAAGCCTGGCCATAAAGGTATAGTTCAATACTTGAATAGTACAATATATCCACTTTTAGAATAATAATTATAATTTATTTGATGACGCGCAATTTGATTTATTAACATTCATAAGTCATAATAGTAACCGGCAATTATGAAACGGGCGGAAGAAATACGTATAATAGTATAAATAGGATGCATTGTAGGGTTTTTTTTGTATCTCAGCGTTCCAAGTAACATAAGTTAAAACACGGGACTAGTGAGCATTGTATTATATTGCCGGGAATACCGCAAAACGATAATATGGATTTCCTTCTCAAGATTCCATACGCTTTTCTTCTCTTGTGTGTTGCATCAGTATTCATCTTCAATGTCTCGATGGTTTGTTTTTATTTGCAACTCTCATTTTTAATCATGATCATGTTTTTTATGATTTATAGTTCATTGAGTTGGTTAAATAAGCTTTATATATTCAAACGTTTTATAGAAATATATAGTTTGGTACACGTTTGAATGTTTGATAGTCAATTTATTAGACTATTATTTTTAATGTTTTGGCTAGTTGCTTAAGTTGACCCTTTAGCATCACACACACACACACACACACACACACACACACACACACACACATATATATATATATATATATATATATATATATATATATATATATATATATATATATAAAATAAGGATCAAATGATAAGAGTGCTTATCGTAAGAAGTGAGAATGCATCTGGTGCGTTCATTTTAAGATCTGTGCATCAGATTAGCAAAAAAGTGCACGAGAAAGTGCAAAAAATATTAAAAAAGTGATGCTAGACGCGGTGGCATATCCGTAATTAATCGGAACTTTTCTGCCATCGCAAAAAGTGCATCAGATTAGCGAAAAAGTGCATCAGAAAGAGACAAATGTGAAGCTTCTCACTTCTCACGTTAAGATGTCTTCTTATTAAAACTCAACCCTATATATATATATATATATATATATATATATATATATATATATATATATATATATATATATATATATATATATATATATATATATATATATATATATATATATATATACACTTACAAATATAAGGTCCGATTTCAATATAAAGTGACCCACTTTAATCACAAGTGACGCACTATTTCATTCACATGATTTTCTGTTTGCACTTTTATCATACATGTTGAAAGTTGAACTATTGCATCCAAGGAGTGAACTTGCTACGGTGAGGAGTTTTATTTGTGAAAAATGTTATCACATTTTAATCCTATTTAATGCATTGTAAGCAAATTTAGAATAATTAAATCATAAATTCGATGATTTATTCTTATCTTTTATGGAAGATCACTTTATTTGAACCAGTACATATGTGTGTTTTACTATCTAGCTAGGGTTTAATTTCTTCCAAAAGATTAACTCAATGAACCAAATTGTCGATTTCTTATAAATAGTGGTTTATTATTAAATAATATTTCAATGTGAAATAAATACTCAACACATCCCCCCAGTCCAAATTGGGTTGAACAACTTGAGCCAAAATCAAAATTTATTCTGATATTATATTAAGATTTTTGGTTCAATAAATCTTAAGAATTTAATGATAAAAAGAGTAGCTAAAGGTCTTGTATAGTAATTTACTATTTTAGAATAATTTGGTGTGGGATAAATACTCCAATAATCTATTTTATTTATCTTGCCAATAGGATATATATTCATGTAGTATTTTAACAAAAATACATGGTTCATATATTTTATTATGTTCATGATTCATTTTTTTACCTTTTAGCCAATTTTATCGTTTTAACTTTATTTTAAACAAAAAGTTTTAACAAACAATGTATAGTAGTGTAATTGCTTATAGATTAAATTAAATACAAAATGTGATGATAAATATAGGTTGAATTGCGAATGGATGCACCACTCCTTGCACAACCCCCGGTTGGTCCGACCACTTGCCCTGTGCCAAGAAGTCGTAAGTAATTTGACTCTATCATATTTCTTTGTCATTTAAGAAACTTAATGTGATTTCTTCAAAGAAAATTTATTATTATTGTTATCATATCTTTATTGTTATTGTTGTTATTGTTATTATATATCATAATAATTATTACTATTATTATCAGCTTGTATATATACGATAGTATTGTAAATATTATAGTGGGAGACAAAATGAATTTATAATTAATTATTTGCACTTTTCAAATTGAAGAGTGTGGAACTGAATGCGATAGAAGATGTTCTGCTACATCTCACAAGAACAATTGTTTGGAGTTCTGCAATATGTGTTGTGATTGGTGCCAATGTGTCCCGCCGGGTACTTATGGGAATAAGGAATGTTGTTCCTGCTATAACGATTGGAAGACAAAAGAAGGAGGACCCAAATGTCCTTGACTCTCATGTTTGAAATTTTATTCATGGAGTAGAGAAGACACATCGAAATAAATTGGAAATATGTCATTTGAAATAATAATAATAATAATAATAATTCTAAATCCTTTGATTTCTTGAAATGTTCTTCTTGAACACTTTCATTTGATTGCTTCACAATGTTATATATGTGGCCTAAAGTTAATTATTTTTCAATTCAGCACTTCACGTTTATGAGATTACAATATAAATTACTCGTATATATTTAGATAATGAAAAAGGAATACTAGTGCTTGCAAATAAATAAAAGAGCAAAAAAATTAAAATGAATGAAAATATGCTTTGGACGTTTGTGCTCTGATCAACACAAAGGACCATGAAAGACAGGTTCAAGGATCATATTATTGAAAAAGGCATTCCTAACTTGTACACAAAAATCCTCATATGCATGGTTTTTTTCACATCTCCTTATTGTTTGTACAGGTATAAACCAAATCAACGCGAGAAGTTTGTGAGAACAAAAACCCAGCTTTATGTCCAAAATTATTCATTACCTTTTGTATATAAAAAGATGCACAAAAATAATTTGAAGGAGGTGTTAAATATTAAACAGACTAGTAGAAATTCTAAATATTGATGAGACTAGTAGAAAGTATAAACTATGAATGTGTTGTTTCTAAGCTTCAAATGCATCTTTGTATTCTTCATTACAATAGGTTGTTCCAGGAAAATAGGAAGTGCCCTTTAAATAACACGTGTTTAATTTTTGTAAAAAAAAAAAATCAAGGGTATGTTTATTTTTTTCAAGCACCCATTAGAATTCTTCGTGCAAATATATTATATATGAAGCAATATATGGTGTACTGGTACATATATATACCACATGCACATTCAGATCTTTTAAGCACTATATGGTGTATTATGTATAGTATATATACCAAATAGGCACATATTCAAATCTTTATTATTCCCGATTAACCATTCAAAGCTTTCTTCATATCCATATTCCCTTATCATCACATTCATGCCAAAAGAGACGGTATTCATAAAGCCTGTCCGCGTGGGTTTTGAATTGTAAGTTGAATTTTTTAAACATCTTTTCAACATGCTATCTTCAGTAGAAGATTTTAAACATCTTTTCAATCTTCATGCATGTAGGAGCAGGCTAACAATGGAATATAGAAGGTAAAATTGACACAAATAATTCATATTTTACACATTTAAAAAACAATCCCTACTGAAAAAGTGTATAATAAGAATCCCAACTAGTTAACTACTCCACACAAAAATCGGGAGCTAATGGTGTTAACTTTTCATGTTTTTTTTTGCATTTTAAATATGGGCATTATTTAACTTGAAGCAAATACACACACAAATATAAGAATTAACAATAGTATATTGGCAAAACTTATACGAATGATCCATACTTTCATGGATTCTACAATTATAATGCATGCATGAAATAGTATAAAAATAATCTCAACTCATAATAACGTCCACAAAAAGACCCATTCCGGAGTGCACGAAAAGACTAAGTCCACAGCTATACCGACCCTGACCCCGACCAGCTAGGGTCGGGAACAAGCACGAGTCAACAGAACAAGCTAAGGACCGAGAAGTTGCCCGACCCCGACCTCAACCACCGAGGTCAGGAAAATACCAAGCTCAGGAATCGATCAGACTCGACCGGTTATGAGCCCGACCTCGAGACACCTGAGCTCGATACCAAGTCTGATCCCGAGAGTCAAATGCATGGTCAACATGCACCAGTCAAACAACTACCTCAAAGGCGGGAACAAAGGACAAAGGGGCGAGTCCTCTCATCACAAGCCCGAGCTCCCAGATATCGACCTCAGTAATCTCCAAGGTCTGGATGAAGCATCGTGGACTTAGACAAAATCCGCAAGGACTTGCCTCACAAGGAGGTGTCGCCACGTCACCATCAACACCAGGGAATATTCTTGGTTACACACGCGTAGCCACACGGGATATCTGGCAGCAGTTCTGTTAGAAGCAAACTCCAATCAGCCAGCTATCGAAGATTCTCTCTCCAATCAGCTTTACACGTGGCTGCTCCCCATCGAATTAGGCTGTTAGTTTGTTAGAGTAGCTTTACACGTGTCCCTCTTGTAACACCCCCAAATCTCCCGCCCAAAAATACATTTAAATAATACTTTATGTATTAACTTTATTTCAAACATCAGAATTGTGCAGCGGAAATTTAAAAGGGAAATAGGGGCGTTACCGCCACACTCGGTTCTCACATAACCAAATGCACAGGCTACCCACCACGAGTACAATTTCATAAATTTGAATGAAATAAATTTCCCATAATTAATTATTCAACTATAAATTTTTAAAATAATGCTAATATAAATTACTCTTTCAACTTTATTCTATGTGTTCTAGCGGAAGCTCTCGAAATCAACATCACCAAGTCTCCACCTGTACAAAATCAAGTACAGAAAGAAAACACAAAGAAAACAAAAATTAGCTTGAAATGCTAAGTAAGGGTCTACTCAACCCCGTAAAATAATCAGGTTTGATACATATATATAATTTGTCAAAATACATTTCAAAACCCTATTTTTTTAGGGCATATCGTAACTTTCTCAAAATACTTTACAATTCCTCAAATGCAAGTAAAATATTTGATCTCATAAATACATAAATAAATACACACACAAATAATTTAGGGTTCGTAAAAATTATTCCATCTCATAGCATATCACACATATGCAAGTAAAATAATGTCTTAATATCTCATAATTCTCTAAAATACTTTCTCAACACTGTATAGTTTCCAACATACTAAATACAAAGTACTAATTTAAGAATAGCATTCGTAGCTCAAAATAATGTTTGTAAACTTGGAATAGTTCACCAAAAGTAGTAGTAGTCCTAATCACCCACGCCTCGTGTTTCTCTCGAGACGTAAAAATATATTATGAAAAACTTTAAGTTTTTCCCAAAGTCATTCTTGTCACACTTTCCAAAAATATACTTTGTAATAAATATCAATCCACCAATATTCTTTAATAAAAAGAATATACATTTAATAATCCATAATAGATAATAATCCACCAATATCCATACATTAAAAATATTCATTCCATGTCAAACAAATAGTTTCCAATTCATAAATAATTCACATAGTTCAAATATTGCATACATATAAGTACGAGATAAAACATTTTTGATTGACATAGAACTTACATTACTATAAAAATAAGTACTAGTTATACTTATGTAGTAAGATGTTTATTTTATATATTGTACCAAAATCTCTTAAAATCATTTGTAGCTCAATAATAATTTTGATAGTCAAAAGCTCGTAATATTATTCAAGTATGGAATAATATAAATAAATATTTTTATTAAAACATCTCAAAATTGCTAATGATGTAAAATAGTAAATTTTGGTAAACTTACATTTGTACCCTAGTCATATATTTAAAGTAATTATTTCAAAAAGATAGTAGTCCCACATACATGTAACTATATTTAAAGTAATTATTTCAAAAAGATAGTAATTATTTCAATTATCGAAGAGGCAAACTATATATACATTTTAGAAAATTTAGGTATTTGTAACTATATCTTCAATATCACTTAGCTAATAAGTATTATACATTTACCAAGACCTCTCAAAATCATCTATAATTTTAAAGATTCAATACTAGTTATAATTATACATTTAAATGTAGTAGTTTAAAATGTATTTATATATTCATCGTAATTTTCCAAAAGTGTTTATGAGATGGAAATATTAATCTTTAAAAAATATAAACTCTTGTATATATATATCACTAGCCTCAAATACATATAATTTCATATCAAATCTTTTGAATTAGTGATCATATAATTAAATCTTTAGAATCACTAGTTGTTCAAAAATTAATCTTTATATAAACAAGGACTTGTCATATTTCCAAAAGTAGTCATAATATCTGATCTCAAATTTTAGTTTTCCAAAAAGGACGTAATATCCCAATCACACTTTCTCAAGATCAATAAACTGATTTTGTACACAAGGTAGCCATATTTCTCATATCCAAATATTTTATCAAAGTTTCCAAAACTCACCGAGAAAGTCACAAATTTAATAACGCTAGTAAAATAGTAATTTCAGCAAGTCCATATACTCCACATGTTTTCAAATAATATCAAATCTCATAATTTGGAACATAATTCACATATAAGTTTTTGAAACTATTGACTAGAGGAATAGTAGTTTTGATTGACAGAAACACTTACCTCGATTCGCAATATATCATATTGGACGCATTTATCTCGATCTCCAGAATCACCTTCTAGAATATTAAAATTCTAAAATCAATATCTATCAAATTTATAGTTAGATTTCTCCACCCTTTATAAGTTCCAACTCTTATGAATTAATTGCTTCCATGGTAAACAATTTCTATAATGGTCCGTAATAACTTACGTTATCCATTTTGTTATAGTCTAATTATGATAGTCAATTTTTTTAAAAGACAAATTAATCTAAAAAGTGACAGACTTAAGTGATGAGTAATATAGTTTATCAATACTTCATTAGACCGCACATTGCCTTACTCATTTTAAATCATCATTTTATTTTGGGAATTTTTCACAACTAGACCAAAAAACAAAAATAATATCACTTTATTCAGTTTTTAAATTTCCTTTCAAAAATAGACATGTTAAACATTTCCTTTCATAAATAGACTTACCTCATAGAAATGGTCGAATCCCACTTAAAATGTTAAAGGCCAGATGACGGAGGTCTAATCCTCACTTCCTCACCACTGTACGTGCTATGTATTTAGATTTCGGATATTAACTTCAGATTCGTAAACGCTCCGTATAGCTATTTTTGTTTTGGAATTTCTTGTTTTTTTTATATAAAAATTGTTAAAAGTTACTCTGTATTAAATTTTAAAGGGAAAGTAACTTTAAATAATACAAACTATCTTCCATGAATCAAGAATAATACACACTTTGGAAATAAGTTTTAATAATACCAGCTATTTAAATATAGACCAAAAGTGATACAAAGCAATTTTTTACTAAATATTTAACCATTTAACTCATCAAAAGCTTGTACCAAAATATCTAAAAGTGAATATATTTCCAAATATCATTTATTTGATGGGTTGCCATTAGTTTTTGATGTCTTGAATGACAAATTTTTTTATCAAAAAGTGACTCTGTATTATTTTTGTTTTACATTCAAATAATTGGTATTATTAAAAGTCATTTTCAAAATTACGTATTATTATTGGTTCATGGATGATAGTTGGTATTATTAAAAATTATTTTTCCAAATTTAAAATATGACAATAATTCGGAAACAACAAAATTCAAATAACTGCAGAATAAAAATGGA
The DNA here is from genome assembly GCA_945859875.1 of Cuscuta europaea. Lineage (NCBI taxonomy): Eukaryota > Viridiplantae > Streptophyta > Magnoliopsida > Solanales > Convolvulaceae > Cuscuta > Cuscuta europaea. The sequence goes on from CAMAPE010000014.1 coordinate 2,910,875, forward strand.
AATTTGAAACATGTAAATCAAATTTTAAATAGAAAACAAGGTGATTTAAGTTTTGAAAAATAAATAAGAAAAATTAGAGAAGAAAAATTGAAAAATAAGAAAGAAATTTAGATTTAGTCTAAAATGTGGAAAAACTACAAAAAAGAAAATGACATAACTTTTTCAAATAGTTAAATACTCCATAAATTATATCAAAATATAAACTGTCAAAAATATAAATAAATCAAAAGTTTAATAAATGGGTCTAAATATGATTAAATGCCTTAAACACCTAAAAAATATAAGGAAAAATTGTAATTGAGGCAATCCGTTTACTATACTATAGTTCAGTGATGATGGCAATCCGTTTACTCCGGCGATGATGGCGGCACTCGAGGGCAGTTGAGGCTAGCGATGGCGGTGGACTTGACTCCTCTTCTCCGGCGTTAAGACCAGTCCGGAAACGTTCATCCGCTTCATTGCTTCCCTTTTTTGCGACGCAGACCTTATGGAGAAGTCTCGGTTGATTGAGGCTCTGGTTGTAGAAAGAAACGAAGGTGTATAAACTATATAGAGACCACATAATAAAGCCCTAGTCTCGTAGGCGGCAACTCACGTGGGGTTTTCGGTGTGTAGCGATGATATATATACGCATGGAGAAAATTCCGGACTGTCCGTTTTATTAGCTTTGTCTGTTAAAAATTACCTTGGAGTAGAACCGTCACTTACTACATAAAATACATTAGTGCTTCGATGAAAGATTCAAAGACATGCAAGCATTACACAGGGGCGGACCCGGGAAAGTCATTTTGGGGGTCGAAAATATTTTTTTTGGGGGGGGGGGGGGGTCCAAAATACTTTTTGGAAGAGCAAAAATTATTTTTCGTATATATATACACTAAAAGAAATTTGTTGGGGGGGCGGTAGCCCCCCTGGGTCTCTACTACGGTCCGCCCTTAGCATTACATTCATACATGCAGTACGTTGAATTGATAGTATGTAAACTTGTTTGTATTAAAACATTTAAAGGAGGAAAACCCATCTCAAGTTTCACCTCTTCCACGCCATTTCCTTTTTATAAGAATAGGGGGAAGGTGGTAAGCTTAAGTGGACTAAAAAACCTCCTTAAAACATGCCCACGTACATACACCACTAAACATATTACATAACCCTAATATAATAAACTAAGTGCACATATAAAACATAATAATAATTTAAACTAATATAACTAACAAGTTTAACTTTCAATATTCCCCCCCTTAAACTTGTTTGCCTTGCCTTATGCCATGCACTCCTATTCTTGATCTGAGCTCTCCAAAGTGTTGCCTTCCAAGTGGTTTAGTCAATATGTCTGCCAGTTGTTCCTGTGTTCTAACATACTCAAGATCAATCTTACCCTTCTCAATGCATTCACGAATGAAGTGAAAGCGGGTATCAATGTGTTTACTTCGTTCATGGTGCACTGGGTTGTTGGCTAAGGCTATAGCTGATCGACTTAGTGTCTACCTTCAACACTAGTTTATCTCCTATTTTTCCTTTCAGACTTTCCAACAACTTCATAAGCCATATCCCTTGACAAGCTCCTCCAGTGGTTGCAATATACTATGCCTCACAAGAGGAGAGTGCCACAATTTTCTGTTTTTGTGATATCCATGTTATTGGATTTTTCCCAAGAAAGAATAAAATTCTTGATGTGCTCTTTTGATCATCAACATCTCCTGCAAGATCACTATCACAGTACCCAATCAGTCCACTGATTTTGTCTTCATGCTTGAAAACACACCCCACATCACATGGTCCTTTAGCATATCTTAAGATCTGCTTTACTGCATTCATGTGGGTCTGAGTTGGTGCTTCCATATACCTGCTTACAATGCCTACAGAATATGCTATATCTGGTCGAGTGTTTACCAAGTATCTCAAACTTCAACTAACACTTCTATACAGAGTAGAGTCAACAGTTATCCATTCATCAAACTTACTGAGTTTACTCCTAGGCTCCATGGGTATGCTACAGGGGTTACATTCTCCCATTCCCATCTGTTCCAAGATTCTCTTAGTATAACCTGATTGATTCAGGCTTATAACTCCTTCCTCTTGCTTCACTTCCAACCCCAGATAGTAGCTGAGTATTCCCAAGTCACTCATTTAAAAAAACCATCATTTCTAGCTTGAATTTCTGTATGAGTCTTGGACTTGATCCTGTGAGGAAGAGATCATCTACATGCTCACCAACTATGATGATATCTATTTCTGTGGCCTTTAGGTACACTGCATGCTCATACATGCATCTATTGAACCTCAATGTCTTTAAACATCCATCCAACTTCTCATTCCAAGCTCTAGGAGCCTGTTCTAAACCATAAAGTGCCTTTTTTAGTTTTAACACTTTATTTGGGTATTTCTCATTCACAAATCCCTCTGGTTGCTCTACATAAACATCCTCCTTCAAATCACCATTTAAGAAAGCTGTCTTTACATCCATGTGATGAACCAACCACCTCTTTTGAGCTGAAAGAGCTAGCAGTGTTCTTATTGTTTCCATTCTTGCCACTGGAGCAAATACTTCTAGGTAGTCTATCCCATTCTTCTGAATGTAACCTTTTGCAAATAGCCTTGCTTTATATTTAGTAATGTTGTCCTCCGCATCCTTCTTTATCTTGAATATCCATTTTAGCCCGATTGCTTTGTGATTGGCAGGAAGATCTGACAGTTTCCAGGTCCCATTTTTTCAATGGAGTCAAGTTCTGCATCCATGGCTTGTCTCCATTCCTTTCTTTCTACTGCTTCTGTGTAATTTTCAGGTTCATCTATGGACAGAAAACACAGACTAACTTCCTCTGTGATCTCTCTAGTTGCATCATATATCTCTTGAAGAGATCTATCATGCAGGGGCTCCTCATTTGAGCTGGAGTTGGAGTGTGACCCTGAATGATTTTCATTTTCTCCCCCACTTCTCTGAAATTCATTTCTCTTGGATTTGCACCTTTCCTTGATATGCATGCTTCATAATCATCCTTCTCTGCTTGTAATCTTTCTTCTTTTTTGGAATCCCATGCCCATTGTTTGTCTTCCTCAAACTTCAATCCTTACTAATAATCATTCTTTCTTTCACTGGATCTGTCACGCCCCATACCGCATCTAAACGCGTGTACAACCGTTGTATGACAAAGTGACGTCTCTCGCAAGTCAACGTGACTTAATCATACAAGGCGCCCATTAACATAATCCATCCATACTCAGTAGTAAACATACATAACAACATCACATTTAAACCAATGAATAACGGAAATATTCAACGGTAAAGCATTGGCCACAACCGGCCAAAACATGGGCTCACAGGCCCAAAATAGTTTATAGTGAATCAAATATCCATGAGCAAGTGTTTGGTAGTTTGAAAGGAAATAAGGAAGCACGAACCACGTCTTCCTTGAATTGACTTGACCCGTAAGAAGGTGCAGGTAGCAAGCCCTAGATTCAACCTGAAAATGGGGCACCCCCCCGAAAGGGTCAATACAAGTACCGAGCGAGTAGCAAGCTAAATGTAGCATAACTAACGTTTCAAGTATACGACCCCAACATAGGGTGATACATACACGTATAGTACTTTCCCCAAGTTATAAAATACATATCAGTATATATATACTTGGAAATACCCGACCCGTAGGTCATTGTTTATTTGTGAAAAATCACAGTAGTCAATATCTTTGACTTAAATTCCAACCCACCCATATCGTATGAGTGTATAGGACTCCTCCTGGTCCAAGTCAATTTATACATACGAGATTGAGGACAGTACCGTCGTCCTTGGATTCTCTACCATTTATACATATGAGTTTTGAGGACAGTACCGTCATCCCTGGGTCTCCACCATTTATATACCGAGGTTTGAGGACAGTATTGTTGCCCTTGGGTCTCCACCATTTATATATTTGAGGTTTGAGGACAGTACCGTCGTCCCTGGGTCTCCACCGTTTATATATTTGAGGTTTGAGGACAGTACTGTCGTCCCTGGGTCTCCACCATTTATATACCGAGTTTTGAGGACAGTACCTTCCTCCTTGGGTCTCCACCGTTTATATATCCATTCCTATGATCTACCACATATCATACATAGATAGGGTCTATATCATAATCATTTATCAAGACTAAACCAAGTCTTATAGTCTAAGCATAACAATCCATGCAAAACCGTGCACGAAAATCATCATTCGGGACAAAACAGCACCTAACCGACGCCGGTTATAACCCAAATTGGTGCCGGTTCATATTTAATTTAATTAATTTGGCTGCCCCGTACTCAAACCGGCGCCGGTTAAAGCCCAAACCGGCGCCGGTTCACTTTCTTCTTTGCGGTCAATGGCCCGTTGACCACCCGAACCGACTCCGATTGATCCGAAACTTAACCCAAACATGAATTAAGTCTTAAACAATCAATATTTTCCATTTTGGCCATCCAAAACATCACACATGTTTTTATATCATTTTCATATCATTTTTCATGCATAATCATTATAGTTCATCTCATATAAGCCTAATCATCTTGGCTAATCACAAGCTTAAACCATTTTAACATCATTATGAACACATATAGCATTTACTTAGTTAATCTCATACTTAACCCAAGAGTTACAAGACATTAATCCATCCACTCGCCTTGAATGAGCTTTATGAAGTTCTACCCCTCTCGATTGAACTCCGACGAAACTCCGGTGAACTTTGTCTAGCTCCGGTGATAACTCCGGTGACTCTTTCAACTCTGTGAAAGCTCTAGGAACACCTTAGACAAGTTCCTAAAAAGGTTTTATCATCATAAAACCCATATCAATACAAATAACCTCTAACAGGTTATTTTTCGGTGAACCGGTCACTTTGGCTTCTAAATCCGTTCTTGGACTTAGAACTACCTTCCAACCCCTCATTCTACATTTCTAAACATGTAGAACAAGCCTAGGGTCTCCGCATATGATGTATAATCCATATGGTAGTTAAATAGTAGAGGAAAAGTTAATATAAGGTCATTACCTTAATCACCACACTTTTTCCCTCACTTTTCCTTTCTTAAAACTTCCTCCTTGGACCTTGTCTTCTTGAGCTCACTTGGCTATGGAGGATATTAGTTGCAGAGCTTATTTCCCTTGCTTGGAGGGTGCTTGGTCGAAAATGAGTTAGAGAGAGTAGTAGGGATAGTCTTTTTGTCTCATTGATCAAATGAGTGTGGATGGGAGGTCCATCTCATGTCCTCTCTTGCTCAATACATCTCCTCAGCCCACTCTCACCACTCCCCCATGTTTTTCAGCTCACACAAGTCAAAATTTATAGCCTAAAAACGTGGGATGGACCCCACTCATGTGGAGGTCATCCCAATAAATCCCAAATTATACATTCGGCCCCCGAAAGTTGTATTTCTCGGACTGTTTTAATCATATTTTATTTTATCGGGCCAAATAAAATATATCACACATTCTCAACCCATATGTATCTTATAATGAATATACATTCCTCAACTTTAATTTGGAAGTCTCCAAAATCTATTTCGGACTGTTATCCGATAGATTACCAATACCGGTAATTGGGCCTTGTTTGACCAACCGGTCAACCCTATGCCCTTTCTATGGTCCAACTAAAATATCCATCACCATATAAATATTATCTAGACCAATATGAATATAATAGATGGTCTCGGAAATATAGGGTGATCCCCTCTCCCGGTGTGGGCCCCTCATGCAATTCACTATTCACGCAAAAGTAATTAATAACAAAAATTTACAACCTCGTAATTTCTAAAACCAGTTCATAAGGTTCAATACATGATTTACATAAAAGTAAATATAATTGGGGATTGTGTTACAGGATCTACCAACCTGTAGGCCTTTGAACCATCTTCATAACCAAGCAGAACACCCTTGATGCTTCTATCTTCTAACTTTGTTAGGTGAGCTGCAGCTACTTTGATGTGAGCTACACATCCTAACACACATGTGTGCCTCACATTTGGAATCTTGTCATGCGAAACTTGATAGGGAGTTTTGTTATCAAGACTTCTTGTCAGTAATCTGTTCAGAATATATACAGCTGTAGAAAATGCTTCTCCCCAATATTTGCGAGGAACTGACATGCTTTTCATCATGCATCTCACCATTTCCATGACTGTTTGGTTTCTTCTTTCCACTACTCCATTTTGTTGGGGTGAGTAAGGAGCTGTGAGGTGTCTTTGAACTCCTTCTTGCTCACAATAGATCTTGAAATCATGTGATGTGAATTCTCCTCCTCTGTCTGTCCTAAAACACTAGAGTTTTAGGTTCACTTAGCTTTTCTAGTTTATGTTTGAATTTCTTGAAACTCGCAAGTGCATCTCCCTTACTCTTCAGCAACATAAAATAATTCTTCCCCCTTAAGTTTGTGGTTTAATTGGATCACACAAGTCTCCATGGACTAGCTCTAGTCTTTCATGTGCTTTGAAAGGTGTGTTCCGTGGGAATGGGGACATGTGCTGCTTGCCTATCATACATGAATGGGGACATGTGCTGCTTGCCCATCATACAACCATTACATATATGATTAACATAAGCAATTTTAAGCATTCCTTCCACCATGGCATTGTGTTTCATTTTGCTCAGTGCCTGAAGGTTCAAATGCCCAAACCTTGCATGCCATAGGCATTCAGTACTCATTACTCTACTTAATAAGCAATCCTTAGGAGCAATCTTTAGATAGACCATGAACAGCTTATTCTCCTTTCTATTTACTTTGAAAACAAGGTGATTGGCTTTATCAAATACACTCAGAGTTCCCTCTTTTAACATCACATAGCTTCCCAGTTCATCCAGTTATCCAAGACTAATAATATTGCTCTTGAGTTTAGGAATATAATACACATTAGGCAAGGAAAAAGGTTTACCTGATTTGCACTGGAAAACAACAGTTCCCATCCCTTTAATATCAACCATTGAGTTGTCACCAAATCTGACTTTTCCTTGTATATATGTGTCTAGGTTTGAGAAATGATTCTTGATACAAGTCATGTGGTTGCTTGCAGCTGTGTCCAAGTACCACCAGGCCATTGGTTCCTCCTTGTTGCTTTGACTCTCCTCTTCTGATGAAATGTTAGGAATATTTTATGGTGTCCAATCTAATTAAATATCTTTGTATTTGTGTAGTTATTATTTTAACGTGTAATATGGGCCACAAATGTGTATCAGCTCATTAGCTTCTTTGTAATCCATAAGTTAGCCAACTTCTCCTATAAAAGGAGGCTAACTTATGGAAAGCCTAAGAATTGGAGAGGTTCGAGAGCATAGAGGCGGGATGGAGAGTAGGTTTTCCGCTGCTCTCCTTCTCGAGGCAGAGCAGCGGCCATTATCACGGTATACCAGATTCGTTGTTCATCTCCATATCTTTCGATCCGTTTCTTCTTTATCTGCTACGATTGTTTGATTGTTAAGCATAAGGGACCATCAATTGGTATCAGAGCCGAGGCATGAAACTGGTTGAATGTATCTACGAAAATGCTCCTGTAATCTTGTTTGTGAACGAAAATCTATAAAAATTATACTACTGGAATCGCCTTTTCAAAACGATTCTACAACATATCTTCGTTTTTTATTTCTGCAATTTTTCAGTTTCGAAGATCTCTACATTGAGATCTTGAGATTCTATTTTTTCATGGATGCAGAAACGATCTCAACTTGAAATTGATACCGGAGGAATCTCGACGTTCAGGGCTATTCAGAATCATTTTCAGTTTTTCAAAATTCGAAATTTTCATTTTGCAGGATGTCGACATTTAGGATTTCAAAATCTGGGATTTCGACATTAGGGATCTCGATGTTTAGGATTTCGACATTCTGAAGATTTCGAGATTTTTAAAATTTCTTGATGTTTTGAATTTTTCAAAGTTTGGAGTTTCTTTAATCACAAAATTTTTCGAAGCTTGATATCCTTCTTAGTTCAGAACATTTTGAAGCATTACATTATAGGATTTTTGGATGATTCCCTGCTTTTCATCGTTTTAAACAAGTTCTCGATGTTCTGATGTTTCTCAAACAACAAGTTTTCGATATTATGAGGTTTTCGAAACTCCAAAGTTTTCGATGTTCCAAACATTTTGAAATTCTATAGATTTCGAAGTCTCGAGGTTTGTTTTGCAGGTGGATATCGCCATTACTCTTCGAGGCAAACTCGAGATTAATATCTCGAAGTTTAAACCTCGAGATTGCAATCTCGAGATTTAAACCTCGGGATTGTAATCTCGAGATTTAAACCTCGAGATTGCAATCATGAAGTTTAATCCTCAAGATTGCAATCTCGAAGTTTAAACCTCGAGATTGCAATCTCGAAGTTTAAACCTCGAGATTGCAATCTCGAAGTTTTAACCTCGGGATTGCAATCTCGAAGTTTTAACCTCGAGATTGTAATCTCAAAGTTTTAACCTTGAGATTGTAATCTCGAGATTTAAACCTCGAGATTATAATCTCGAGATTTAAACTTCGAGATTAGGATCTCGAGGTTTTGCCTTAGAGTTTGTTTTAATTCCATCTGTTCTCGATATTCAACATCGAAAACCTCAACTTCGAAGAAATTTCTCAAAAACTCAAAATTCGAGATTTTCAGCAACATCACATTGTTTTGGCCATAACTTTTGACTCGGTGATCCGATTTAAGCGAATCACATGTCATTGGAAAGAAAACAAAAAGATCTACATGAATTCTTGGGGTTCATGAGGGAGATATCGTTCGCTTTCTGACAAACATTGTCATTCACCGATGTCAAGGTCAAAACTTAGGCAAATATGTTCAAATTCTTCCAAAGTCAAACCTAAGGGCAAAGCTTTTCTCAACTACATTGTAGAGGTTCGAAAATCGTAGATAATTCAATCAACCTCGCGTCAACGGTCATTCTACAACAATCAACAATCAACTATTGAAGCCTCCCCTAACTCATCAACATTGTGTGATCATCAATATGCTGAAATTCTAAATGATGAGCTTAGGGAAACCGTCATTGTGGTACCTGTTCAGATTGCTCCACACACATGGCGGGTATGACGAGCTGTGAGCAATCAATCATTGCACATTCTGAGGGGGAGTTTCAGTTTTCTCTTCATGGCGCCTTACATGGACAAAGCAAGGAATCTCTCAAAGGATGCAACATTTTAGGGGGAGTGTTCAATGTTATCGTCCCCGGTGCCTAACAATGAAAAAGCATACCGAGTGCTCCAGTTGAAGGGGGGGGGGGGGGGGGTATAGAGAGAAAATTAATGAGAGAACGTGTCCCTACGGCTTAGTAAACCCAACTAAGCCTACCCAAGGGACAAAGCCGAGAGTAAGTGATAAAGTGAGTGAACATTATGAGCGTTAGGAAGCAGAAGGCTCGAGTGAGCAAGAAAAACAATAATCAATGATGAGTCTGCTACCTCAACTGCATGTTATGAATTGAACATTTACTCCTAACCACTCAAATACTCTGGACAATTCCCAAATAGGTTCAGGACTAATTTAATCAGATCCCGGGTAGAAGTCACTGCATCTTGTCCAACAGTGCATGTTTAACCCTACCCAAGACCACTCACTTGCTCCCAACAGACAGGTATTTAATCATATTTCACGGGGAACCGCATCTCTCATTACTGTCTCCTTCCGAGGCAAGTGATACTGACTACAGTGGCCTCAGCCCCATGCCACTGAACTTTCATTGCTCACGTCTTGTCTAGTTGCCTCACTCCCAAATGTTTTGAAATTTCTAGGACACAGACACACTTTTTGAGTCAGTTGCAGGTCTACATGACCGCTAGAACTTCCATACGCCTCATCTATTACGGATGTAGACCAATGATTGGAAGGAAGTCCTGCTGTTGCAACATTGCTTACCACCAACATTTTCAGGCCATCGCTTTAAAGTTTATCTCTATAGTGATGATAACGAGTGTCTACATGACCTCGGGGGGCTACAAATTTCTCAATGCTGATCTTTATGATCATTCAAATAACAACCAAAGTGACATCTTTTTGGATGCTTTACAATAATTGGTTGGAAGTCCGGTTAGAGCTTTAATGTTTCTATCATTTTATACGTGCCACATCCGTGTTTACATTGATGTTGCGATAACGGAACACCTCAGTGTATCCGGTTTTTTCATTTTAACTTTCTGTTTTGTTTTTCTATTTTTGTTTTCCCAGTTCAAAAAAAGAATAAAGGCATGACGCCCCGATTCATCGGATCGTCATGAGGGGGAGAGTGGTCCACATGCTGTTAAATGTCACCAAATCATTCTCGGACACTTCTTTCCTAGCAAAAATTTCAACGACTCTCTTCTATCTCTACACCTCAAATGGTCAGCTACGCTCACAAGTCAACCATCTTTTTCTGTTGTGCCACCGATAAGGTCTCCTCAAACGCATTCACTTTGAATAGTAAAAAAGACTACATTGTGGAGGAAACAAAGGTCACTCACTCGAATTCTGAAGATGATTTCCATGTTGACCTTGAAATCTTTCTTCATGAGCCTTAAATGATCCAATCACTTCTTCTGCAGTTTTGGTCTTTAAATAACAGAATTCTTCTATGGTTGAAGCAATTTGAAGGAACTTAGGTGACGCTCCCCTTAGCATTTTCTTAACCACCTTTTCTTCTTCCACCACATTCCCGAAGCCACGTAGTTTGCTTACAATGATTTGTAATTTTTTAGCAAAATCATCTACACTTTCTGAATTGTTCATTTGCATTCCATCAAACTCTCTTGACAATGACTAAGTACGTACATCCATTACTCTTTCTACACCTAAGTGCATTGTGCTCAGCATATTCCATACTTCCTTTGCAGTTCGTTTTGCTTCCAGCTGTAAAAGAGTATCTTCTTCTATCCCTTGATATATTGCCGCCACTGCCATCTTGTCTTTTCTTCGGTCAACTAGTCCGTCTGCCTCTACAACATCCCAAACACCTTGTGTTATCATAAAAACCTCCATTTTTATTGCCCAAGCTACATAATTGGTCCGATTCAGCATCGGATACCTTAGGGTAACCGTACCTTCTTTACTTTGGTACTTGGTACTCTCTTCTTCACCACGATCAAAGGCACCATGTTTTCCTCCGACCCCTTCACTTGTTGATGAAGAAGTACTCATGATTGTAGGATTCTCTTAACCATGTGTCTGATACCAATTGTTGGCCTAGAACCGTCATTTACTACATAAAATACATCACTGCTTCGATGAAAGATTCAAAGACATGCAAGCATTACATTCATACATGCAGTACGTTGAATTGATAGTATGTAAACTTCTTTGTATTAAAACATTTAAAGGAGGAAAACCCATCTCAAGTTTCATCTCTTCCATGTCATTTCCTTTTTATAAGAATAGTGGGAAGGTGGTTAGCTTAAGTGGACTAAAAAACCTCCTTAAAACATGCCCACGTACATACACCACTAAACATATTACATAATCCTAATATAATAAACTAAGTGCACGTATAAAATATAATAATTCAAAATAATATAACTAACAAGTTTAACTTTCAATATATTATAATTTACGGATTATCAGTTAAGTGTGTGGTCATGTATTTTACATATGTAAGTGTCCGCTCATGTATTTTAAATTGTTAATAGTAATAATAAGTATTCTGATTGTGGCCTACTTTGAAATTTCGTTTATGTTTATATTATTTTAGAAAAATCTATTCTTTTGTATAGTGTGTATATTTTATACACATAAATTTAATTAAAAATGTCACATTATTTATTACTTGAATTAAAGTTTTTAACTAAGCAACAAAATTATCTATTTTATTTTATTTAAATTTTCGGAGTGTCACAGTCCCAACAATCCATATACTCATTAGGTATAAGATAAAATACCCGGTTGTACCGTGTGCAAGGTACAATCAATTCTACCATATAATTTACACGGAGTATATATCATACTTCGTAATATAAGAGTTTATGTGAACTACGATATTTTCTGGTACGACCGTGAGCAGGAAACACCAAACTAGAACTTCCTTCTTTTCCTTGTATCTAAATGATTCGTGTTTTCTGTTTTTAGTAAAAATTACATGTGTAGTTCATATTCTTTTATTCCGTGTAGATAATATTATGAGTTTTTAGTGAACCCTTTGGATAATGATTTAGTCATGGTACATTAGTAAATGATGTTTGGTAGGCGACTAAAAAAAATCAAAGTTCGCTCTTAAAGAGGGTTAATGGCTATAATAAGAAAAGTTATTAATTAGTATTGTATTAATTAGGATTTATGATAAATATTAACAATGTTTGGTATGCACATGCTATTAAAACTATTACTCATTAACTCATTAAGTACTCACGTCCTAATTATAATTAAGTTATCCATCTCTTTTGGATATATTGCCTTGCAGTTAAGCCCACTTTTATTCAAAATCACAAATTCTATGTCATTTATAAATTGAAAAAAGCGATAAATAAATCTTTCGACTATACAATAATGAACAACTATATCTTTTAACTTTTTTGGAACAGTTAAATATTCTTCAATTGTACAATGTTTGTATTTAAATGTTCGTGAAAAAGTTTAAGGGGTGTATTTATTCTCTCTTGTATAGTTCAATACTTGAATATATCATATAAAGGTTTGAATATAAATCCCCTTCTTGTTCATCTTCTCTGTTTGGCATCGATATCATAGATCGATTCATGTTAGCCGACTCCAAATTCTTTTAAGATTAAGGCTTGGGTGTTTGTTTTTGTTGTTGTATAGTTCAATACTTGAATAGTACAATATATTTTTCCCATTCACATGTAGATAAAGCCTGGCCATAAAGGTATAGTTCAATACTTGAATAGTACAATATATCCACTTTTAGAATAATAATTATAATTTATTTGATGACGCGCAATTTGATTTATTAACATTCATAAGTCATAATAGTAACCGGCAATTATGAAACGGGCGGAAGAAATACGTATAATAGTATAAATAGGATGCATTGTAGGGTTTTTTTTTGTATCTCAGCGTTCCAAGTAACATAAGTTAAAACACGGGACTAGTGAGCATTGTATTATATTGCCGGGCATACCGCAAAACAATAATATGGATTTCCTTCTCAAGATTCCATACACTTTTCTTCTCTTGTGTGTTGCATCAGTATTCATCTTCAATGTCTCGATGGTTTGTTTTTATTTGCAACTCTCATTTTTAATCATGATCATGTTTTTTATGATTTATAGTTCATTGAGTTGGTTAAATAAGCTTTATATATTCAAACGTTTTATAGAAATATATAGTTTGGTACACGTTTGAATGTTTGATAGTCAATTTATTAGACTATTATTTTTAATGTTTTGGTTAGTTGCTTAAGTTGACCCTTTAGCATCACACACACACACACACACACACACACACACACACACACACACACATATATATATATATATATATATATATATATATATATAGAATAAGGATCAAATGATAAGAGTGCTTATCGTAAGAAGTGAGAATGCATCTGGTGTGTTCATTTTAAGATCTGTGCATCAGATTAGCAAAAAAATGCACGGGAAAGTGCAAAAAATATTAAAAAAGTGATGCTAGACGCGGTGGCATCAGATTAGCGAAAAAATGCATCAGAAAGAGACAAATGTGAAGCTTCTCACTTCTCACGTTAAGATGTCTTCTTATTAGAACTCAACCCTATACATACATACATACAGACATATATATATATATATATATATATATATATATATATATATATATATATACACATATATGTATACATACATATATGTACATATATGTATGTATACATATATGTACATATATGTATGCATACATATATATATACATATGTGTACATATATGTATGTATACATATGTGTACATATATGTATGTATACATATATGTACATATATGTATATAAGGTCCGATTTAGAAAATCATATGTATATACATATATATATATATATATATATATATATACATTTACATATATGTATGCATACATATATATCTACATACATATATGTACATATATGTATGTATACATATATGTACATATATGTATATATATGTATGTATACATATATGTATATAAGGTCCGATTTAGAAAATCATATGTATATACATATATATACATTTACAAATATAAGGTTCGATATCAATATAAAGTGACCCGCTTTAATCACAAGTGACGCACTATTTCATTCACATGATTTTCTGTTTGCACTTTTATCATACATGTTGAAAGTTGAACTATTGCATCCAAGGAGTGAACTTGCTATGGTGAGGAGTTTTATTTGTGAAAAATGTTATCACATTTTAATCCTATTTAATGCATTGTAGGCAAATTTAGAATAATTAAATCATAAATTCGATGATTTATTCTTATCTTTTATGGAAGATCACTTTATTTGAACCAGTACATATGTGTGTCTTACTATCTAGCTAGGGTTTAATTTCTTCCAAAAGATTAACTCAATGAACCAAATTGTCGATTTCTTATCAATAGTGGTTTATTATTAAATAATATTTCAACGTGAAATAAATACTCAACACATCCCCCAGTCCAAATTGGGTTGAACAACTTGAGCCAAAATCAAAATTTATTCTGATATTATATTAAGATTTGTGGTTCATTCAATAAATCTTAAGAATTTAATGATAAAAAGAGTAGCTAAAGGTCTTGTATAGTAATTTACTATTTTAGAATAATTTGGTGTGGGATAAATACTCCAATAATCTATTTTATTTATCTTGCCAATAGGATATATATTCATGTAGTATTTTAACAAAAATACATGGTTCATATATTTTATTATGTTCATGATTCATTTTTTTACCTTTTAGCCAATTTTATCGTTTTGACTTTATTTTAAACAAAAAGTTTTAACAAACAATGTATAGTAGTGTTATTGCTTATAGATTAAATTAAATACAAAATGTGATGATAAATATAGGTTGAATTGCGAATGGATGCACCACTCCTTGCACAACCCCCGGTTGGTCCGACCACTTGCCCTGTGCCAAGAAGTCGTAAGTAATTTGACTCTATCATATTTCTTTGTCATTTAAGAAACTTAATGTGATTTCTTCAAAGAAAATTTATTATTATTGTTATCATATCTTTATTGTTATTGTTGTTATTGTTATTATATATTATAATAATTATTACTATTATTATCAGCTTGTATATATACGATAGTATTGTAAATATTATAGTGGGAGACAAAATGAATTTATAATTAATTATTTGCACTTTTCAAATTGAAGAGTGTGGAACTGAATGCGATAGAAGATGTTCTGCTACATCTCACAAGAACAATTGTTTGGAGTTCTGCAATATGTGTTGTGATTGGTGCCAATGTGTCCCGCCGGGTACTTATGGGAATAAGGAATGTTGTTCCTGCTATAACGATTGGAAGACAAAAGAAGGAGGACCCAAATGTCCTTGACTCTCATGTTTGAAATTTTATTCATGGAGTAGAGAAGACACATCGAAATAAATTGGAAATATGTCATTTGAAATAATAATAATAATAATAATAATTCTAAATCCTTTGATTTCTTGAAATGTTCTTCTTGAACACTTTCATTTGATTGCTTCACAATGTTATATATGTGGCCTAAAGTTAATTATTTTTCAATTCAGCACTTCACGTTTATGAGATTACAATATAAATTACTCGTATATATTTAGATAATGAAAAAGGAATACTAGTGCTTGCAAATAAATAAAAGAGCAAAAAAATTAAAATGAATGAAAATATGCTTTGGACGTTTGTGCTCTGATCAACACAAAGGACCATGAAAGACAGGTTCAAGGATCATATTATTGAAAAAGGCATTCCTAACTTGTACACAAAAATCGTCATATGCATGGTTTTTTTCACATCTCCTTATTGTTTGTACAGGTATAGACCAAATCAACGCGAGAAGTTTGTGAGAACAAAAACCCAGCTTTATGTCCAAAATTATTCATTACCTTTTGTATATAAAAAGATGCACAAAAATAATTTGAAGGAGGTGTTAAATATTAAACAAACTAGTAGAAATTCTAAATATTGATGAGACTAGTTGAAAGTATAAACTATGAATGTGTTGTTTCTAAGCTTCAAATGCATCTTTGTATTCTTCATTACAATAGGTTGTTCCAGGAAAATAGGAAGTGCCCTTTAAATAGCACGTGTTTAATTTTTGTAAAAAAAATTAAATCAAGGGTATGTTTATTTTTTTCAAGCGCCCATTAGAATTCTTCGTGCAAATATATTATATATGAAGCAATATATGGTGTACTGGTACATATCTACTCCCTCCGTCCCCTTTTAAATGTCCCGGAAGAGAGTGGCATGAGTTTTAAGAAAAGTAAGTTTGTGTGGTTGATATTAATAGATAAAGTAAGAATAAAGTATTATGTGGACGGAGGGAGTATACCACAGGCACATTCAGATCTTTTAAGCATTATATGGTGTATTATGTATAGTATATATACCAAATAGGCACATATTCAAATCTTTATTATTCCCGATTAACCATTCAAGGCTTTCTTCATATCCATATTCCCTTATCATCACATTCATGCCAATAGAGACAGTAGTCATAAAGCCTGTCCGCGTGGGTTTTGAATTGTAAGTTGAATTTTTTAAACATCTTTTCAACATGCTATCTTCAGTAGAAGATTTTAAACATCTTTTCAATCTTCATGCATGTAGGAGCAGGCTAACAATGGAATATAGAAGGTAAAATTGACACAAATAATTCATATTTTACACATTTAAAAAACAATCTCTATTGAAAAAGTGTATAATAATAATCCCAGCTAGTTAACTACTCCACACAAAAATCGGGAGCTAATGGTGTTAACTTTTCATGTTTTTTTTGCATTTTAAATATGGGCATTATTTAACTTGAAGCAAATACACACACACATATAAGAATTAACAATAGTATATTGGCAAAATTTATACGAATGATCCATACTTTCATGGATTCTACAATTATAATGCATGCATGAAATAGTATAAAAATAATCTCAACTCATAATAACGTCCACAAAACTAGATCATACTGATGGAGTATATTCCCGTATACCCCAGGGGTATCATAATCGCCGGTATAAAGCATCACGGACCCATTCCGGAGTGCACGAAAAGACTAAGTCCGCGGCTATACCGACCCTGACCCCGACCAGCCAGGGTCGGGAACAAGCACGAGTCAACAGAACAAGCTAAGGACCGAGAAGTTGCCCGACCCCGACCTCGACCACCGAGGTCAGGAAAATACCAAGCTCAGGAATCAATCAGACTCGACCGGTTATGAGCCCGACCTCGAGACACCCGAGCTCGATACCAAGTCTGATCCCGAGAGTCAAATGCATGGTCAGCATGCACCAGGCAAACAACTACCTCAAAGGCGGGAACAAAGGACAAATGGGCGAGTCCTCTCATCACAAGCCCGAGCTCCCAGATATCGACCTCAGTAATCTCCAAGGTCTGGATGAAGCATCATGGACTTAGACAAAATCCGCAAGGACTTGCCTCACAAGGAGGTGTCGCCACGTCACCATCAACACCAGGGAATATTCTTGGTTAGACATGCGTAGCCACACGGGATTTCTGGCAGCAGTTCTGTTAGAAGCAAACTCCAATCAGCCAGCTATCGAAGATTCTCTCTCCAATAAGCTTTACACGTGGCTGCTCCCCATCGAATTAGGCTGTTAGTTTGTTAGAGTAGCTTTACACGTGTCCCTCTTGTAACACCCCCAAATCTACCGCCAAAAAATACATTTAAATAATACTTTATGTATTAACTTTATTTCAAACATCAGAATTGTGCAGCGGAAATTTATAAGGGAAATAGGGGCGTTACCGCCACACTCGGTTCTCACATAACCAAATGCATAGGCTACCCACCACCAGTACAATTTCATAAATTTGAATGAAATAAATTTCCCATAATTAATTATTCAACTATAAAATTTTAAAATAAAGCTAATATAAATTACTCTATCAACTTTATTCTATGTGTTCTAGCGGAAGCTCTCGAAATCAACATCACAGAGTCTCCACCTGTACAAAATCAAGTACAGAAAGAAAACACAAAGAAAACAAAAATTAGCTTGAAATGCTAAGTAAGGGTCTACTCAACCCCGTAAAATAATCAGGTTTGATACATATATATAATTTGTCAAAATACATTTCAAAACCCTATTTTTTTAGGGCATATCGTAACTTTCTCAAAATACTTTACAATTCCTCAAATGCAAGTAAAATATTTGATCTCATAAATACATAAATAAATACACACACAAATAATTTAGGGTTCGTAAAAATTATTCCATC
The DNA here is from genome assembly GCA_945859875.1 of Cuscuta europaea. Taxonomy (NCBI): domain Eukaryota; kingdom Viridiplantae; phylum Streptophyta; class Magnoliopsida; order Solanales; family Convolvulaceae; genus Cuscuta; species Cuscuta europaea. The sequence goes on from CAMAPE010000014.1 coordinate 2,929,172, forward strand.
TCATAGCATATCACACATATGCAAGTAAAATAATGTCTTAATATCTCATAATTCTCTAAAATACTTTCTCAACACTGTATAGTTTCCAACATACTAAATACAAAGTACTAATTTAAGAATAGCATTCATAGCTCAAAATAATGTTTGTAAACTTTGAATAGTTCACATAGTAGGAGTTAGGTATTACCTCCCAAAATAATTAGCCTCCAAAATAACTTTTGAAATTCCATCACACATCTCATATTCATATATACAATGTTCAAATCCAATCCAAATGTAGTACAAGCTTTACCAAAATATAATCATCCAAAAAATCCATATCCACCAATATATTTCCAAATTAATGCCAACCATATTTCTCCAAACCAATATCCAAAAGTGTTTGTACTTTTTGTAAATAAGTATTGTTCTCAAATAGTAAGATTTCTTTAATAACTCTTATAAGTATTATAAGGAATAATTCCCCTCAATAGTCTCAATTGTAATTAAAAATATTTAATGCCCCAAAGTATATATATTTATAGAAAACTATCCTCCCATATTTCCAAAATGGTTTAAGGTCCCAAAATAATTCCTCCGATAGATATTTCCTTTCTCAGTTCCACCAATATTAATGCTTTAGATTTCTTTTAAGAGTGGGCGAAACTCAAGATTCCTCGAATCCAATGAGTCATTGTTATCTACGACTTATCCCGGAATTCCGGCACCCACCGACCACCAATTGGAAGCTGAATTTCTACCTTAAGTGTGCACACCCTCTAAAAGGGATTCCAAGCCCTCCGAGTAGTAAGAAACTCAAGTAGGCATGATGTTTTCTACCACCTACTCACAAGGGGCATTGTCCAGGGGTAAATTAGGTAACTACTACTACAACCACCAAAGGACCTTTGGTCCTCAAATAAAAGCCAGAGGACGGAGGTCTAATCCTCACTTCCTCACCACTGTACGTGCTATGTATTTAGATTTTGGATATTAACTTCAGATTCGTAAACGCTCCGTATAGCTATTTTTGTTTTGGAATTTCTTGTTTTTTTATATAAAAATTGTTTAAAGTTACTTTGTATTAAATTTTAATGGGAAAGTAACTTTAAATAATACAAACTATCTTCCATGAATCAAGAATAATACGCACTTTGGAAATAAGTTTTAATAATACCAGCTATTTAAATATAGACCAAAAGTGATACAAAGCAATTTTTTACTAAATATTTAACCATTTAACTCATCAAAAGCTTGTACCAAAATATCTAAAAGTGAATATATTTCCAAATATCATTTATTTGATGGGTTGCCATTAGTTTTTGATGTCTTGAATGACCAATTTTTTTTATCAAAAAGTGACTCCGTATTATTTTTGTTTTACATTCAAATAATTGGTATAATTTAAAGTCATTTTCAAAATTACGTATTATTATTGGTTCATGGATGATAGTTGGTATTATTAAAAATTAGTTTTCCAAATTTAAAATATGACAATAATTCGGAAACAACAAAATTCAAATAACTGCAGAATAAAAATGGAAATTTGAAACATGTAAATCAAATTTTAAATAGAAAACAAGGTGATTTAAGTTTTGAAAAATAAATAAGAAAAATTAGAGAAGAAAAATTGAAAAATAAGAAAGAAATTTAGATTTAGTCTAAAATGTGGGAAAACTACAAAAATGAAAATGACATAACTTTTTGAAATAGTTAAATACTCCATAAATTATATCAAAATATAAACTGTCAAAAATATAAATAAATCAAAAGTTTAATAAATGGGTCTAAATATGATTAAATGCCTTAAACGCCTAAAAAATATAAGGAAAAAATGTAAAATAAGGAAAACGTGTTTTAGAATTAATAAAATATGAAAAGTAACTAGAAAGTTTTATCAAATTAGTTTTTCAAAGTATTTTTTCAAATCGGAATAACGTATACCGATAAATCTAGAAAAACACATAAAATTTGATAAAAAGTTAAAAAATTCAAGTCAAACTTTATAAATTAAAATAAAATCGAAGAATATAAATCTTAAATTTTATAAAATAAAAAACTTAGTATAACTAATAATGTTTTAAATTATAAAAGCTAGGAAAAAATGTTTAAATTTCAAAAAGTAAGCATGTTAAAAATATTAAAAGCGGGAAAAAATGAAGTTTGAATTTAGTTTTTCAAAAATGTTACTTTTTGTAGCATATTGTTTCTTTGTGTTTCTTTGTGTTGATAACTTTATAGTGTTGATTTTTGTTGTTTCTGCATGCTTCTTGTTGCTAATATTTGTAAACCGAAATTTATGATTATGTATATGTGTGTGTGTTACTTTTTGTAGCATATTGTTTCTTTGTGTTTCTTTTTGTTGATAACCTTTATAGTGTTGTTTCTTCGTGCTTTTTCTTGTTGCTAATATTCCTAAATCAAAATTTATGATTATGTGTGTGTGTGTATTTATGTACGTACATCAATGCTTTTTTATATATAAAAAGTAACAAAGATAGATATAAACCAAATTAAACAACAAAAGAAATAATAAGCAACACGATGCAACAATATGCAACACATTACAACAAAAAGCAACATGATGCAACAAAAAATGATAACTGCAAGACAATACAAAGAAACAAAAAAACAACATATATATATATACATACATACATATATATATATATATATATATATATATATATATATATATATATATATATATATATATCTATCTTAAATGATAACTGCAAGACAATACAAAGAAACAAAAAAGCAATATGTACGTATACGTAGATGTACGTATACGTAGATGTACGTATATGTACATATATGTATATATGTGTATATATATACATATATATATATATATATATATATATATATATATATATATATATATATATATATATATATAGGGTTGGGTTCTAATAAGAAGACATCTTAACGTGAGAAGTGAGAAGCTTCACATTTGTCTCTTTCTGATGCACTTTTTCGCTAATCTGATGCCACCGCGTCTAGCATCACTTTTTTAATATTTTTTTCACTTTCCCGTGCACTTTTTTGCTAATCTGATGCACAGATCTTAAAATGAACGCACCAGATGCATTCTCACTTCTTACGATAAGCACTCTTATCATTTGATCGTTATTCTATATATATATATATATATATATATATATATATATATATATATATGTGTGTGTGTGTGTGTGTGTGTGTGTGTGTGTGTGTGTGTGTGTGTGTGTGTGTGTCAACTTAAGCAACTAACCAAAACATTAAAAATAATAGTCTAATAAATTGACTATCAAACATTCAAACGTGTACCAAACTATATATTTCTATAAAACGTTTGAATATATAAAGCTTATTTAACCAACTCAATGAACTATAAATCATAAAAAACATGATCATGATTAAAAATGAGAGTTGCAAATAAAAACAAACCATCGAGACATTGAAGATGAATACTGATGCAACACACAAGAGAAGAAAAGCGTATGGAATCTTGAGAAGGAAATCCATATTATTGTTTTGCGGTATTCCCGGCAATATAATACAATGCTCACTAGTCCCGTGTTTTAACTTATGTTACTTGGAACGCTGAGATACAAAAAAAAACCCTACAATGCATCCTATTTATACTATTATACGTATTTCTTCCGCCCGTTTCTTAATTGCCGGTTACTATTATGACCTATGAATGTTAATAAATCAAATTGCGCGTCATCAAATAAATTATAATTATTATTCTAAAAGTGGATATATTGTACTATTCAAGTATTGAACTATACCTTTATGGCCAGGCTTTATCTACATGTGAATGGGAAAAATATATTGTACTATTCAAGTATTGAACTATACAACAACAAAAACAAACACCCAAGCCTTAATCTTAAAAGAATTTGGAGTCGGCTAACATGAATCGATCTATGATATCGATGCCAAACAGAGAAGATGAACAAGAAGGGGATTTATATTCAAACCTTTATATGATATATTCAAGTATTGAACTATAAAAGAGAGAATAAATACACCCCTTAAACTTTTTCACGAATGTTTAAATACAAACATCGTACAATTGAAGAATATTTAACTGTTCCAAAAAAGTTAAAAGATATAGTTGTTCATTATTGTATAGTCGAAAGATTTATTTATCGCTTTTTTCAATTTATAAATGACATAGAATTTGTGATTTTGAATAAAAGTGGGCTTAACTGCAAGGCAATATATCCAAAAGAGATGGATAACTTAATTATAATGTAGGACGTGAGTACTTAATGAGTTAATGAGTAATAGTTTTAATAGCATGTGCATACCAAACATTGTTAATATTTATCATAAATCCTAATTAATACAATACTAATTAATAACTTTTCTTATTATAGCCATTAACCCTCTTTAAGAGCGAACTTTGATTTTTTTAGTCGCCTACCAAACATCATTTACTAATGTACCAATGTACCATGACTAAATCATTATCCAAAGGGTTCACTAAAAAACTCATAATATTATCTACACGGAATAAAAGAATATGAACTACACATGTAATTTTTACTAAAAACAGAAAACACGAATCATTTAGATACAAGGAAAAGAAGGAAGTTCTAGTTTGGTGTTTCCTGCTCACGGTCGTACCAGAAAATATCGTAGTTCACATAAACTCTTTTATTACGAAGTATGATATATACTCCGTGTAAATTATATGGTAGAATTGATTGTACCTTGCACACGGTACAACCGGGTATTTTATCTTATACCTAATGAGTATATAGATTGTTGGGACTGTGACACTCCGAAAATTTAAATAAAATAAAATAGATAATTTTGTTGCTTAGTAAAAAAATTTAATTCAAGTAATAAATAATGTGACATTTTGAATTAAATTTATGTGTATAAAATATACACACTATACAAAAGAATAGATTTTTCTAAAATAATATAAACATAAACGAAATTTCAAAGTAGGCCACAATCAGAATACTTATTATTACTATTAACAATTTAAAATACATGAGCGGACACTTACATATGTAAAATACATGACCACACACTTAACTGATACTCCGTAAATTATAATATATTGAAAGTTAAACTTGTTAGTTATATTATTTTGAATTATTATATTTTATACGTGCACTTAGTTTATTATATTAGGGTTATGTAATATGTTTAGTGGTGTATGTACGTGGGCATGTTTTAAGGAGGTTTTTTAGTCCACTTAAGCTAACCACCTTCATCGAAGCAGTGATGTATTTTATGTAGTAAATGACGGTTCTAGGCCAACAATTGGTATCAGACACACGGTTAAGAGAATCCTACAATCATGAGTACTTCTTCATCAACAAGTGAAGGGGTCGGAGGAAAACATGGTGCCTTTGATCGTGGTGAAGAAGAGAGTAGCAAGTACCAAAGTAAAGAAGGTACGGTTACCCTAAGGTATCCGATGCTGAATCGGACCAATTATGCAGCTTGGGCAATAAAAATGGAGGTTTTTATGATAACACAAGGTGTTTGGGATGTTGTAGAGGCAGATGGACTAGTTGACCGAAGAAAAGACAAGATGGCAGTGGCGGCAATATATCAAGGGATAGAAGAAGATACTCTTTTACAGCTGGAAGCAAAACGAACTGCAAAGGAAGTATGGAATATGCTGAGCACAATGCACTTAGGTGTAGAAAGAGTAATGGAGGTACGTACTTAGTCATTGTCAAGAGAGTTTGATGGAATGCAAATGAACAATTCAGAAAGTGTAGATGATTTTGCTAAAAAATTACAAATCATTGTAAGCAAACTACGTGGCTTAGGGAATGTGGTGGAAGAAGAAAAGGTGGTTAAGAAAATGCTAAGGGGAGCATCACCTAAGTTCCTTCAAATTGCTTCGACCATAGAAGAATTCTGTGATTTAAAGACCAAAACTGCAGAAGAAGTGATTGGATCATTTAAGGCTCATGAAGAAAGATTTCAAGGTCAACAAAGTGCAAATGAAGAAAATGTGTTACTCACAAGGGATGAATGGAGAGCAAGAGAAGAAGCCAGGCCTCAAAACTATGGAAATAGAGATCACAATAACTCTAGAGGAATGGGTAAAGGCTGTGGCAGAGGTAGAGGACAAGGAAGGGGTAGAACTGATGAAGATCAATCCCTGCAAAAGAGAAAGTTTGATAAATCAAAAATAAAATGTTACAACTGTGCCAAAATGGGACACTTTGTATCAGAATGCACATAAGAGGAGAAGGAAGAAGAAACAAACTTGATTGAGGAGCAAGTGGATGAAACACCTTCATTAATGATGATTGAAACGTGTGAATTAACTAAATCACATGTTTCATGATGGTCCCTTATGCTTAACAATCAAATAATCGTAGCAGATAAATAAGAAGCAGATCGAAAGATATGGAGATGAACAACGAATCTGGTATACCGTGATAATGGCCGCTGCTCTCCCTCGAGAAGGAGAGCAGTGGAAAACCTACTTTCTATCTCACCTCTATGCTCTCGAACCTCTCCAATTCTCAGGGTTTCCATAAGTTAGCCTCCTTTTATAGGAGAAGTTGGCTAACTTATGGATTACAAAGAAGCTAATGGGTTGATACACATTTGTGGACCATATTACACGTTTAACTAATAACTACACAAATACAAATATATTTAATTAGATTGGACACCATAAAATATTCCTAACAATATCCCCCTTGGTATTCAATCGTGTTGAATCAGCATTGCAGCGCAGATATCTTTGTCTTTGTTATTATTTTTTGCTTCCTTTGTCTTTGAACTTGACTTCTTGAGAAGGCTTTCTGAAGAAATCCTTGCAATCTCCCCTTTGATGTCTTCTTGACAATTTGAGCTTTGATGACGGGGGTTAAGGAATCTTCCTTTGGCTTGCTTGTAAACCTTGCCTTCATAAGTACTCTTGATCAGCTTGAATGAAGTCCGGTGGGGCCTCTAGAATGAATGTTCCTGAAGAATTGCATACGCACATGGAAATCATCTTCAGAATTCGAGTAAGTGACCTTTGTTTCCTCCACAATGTAGTCTTTTTTACTATTCAAAGTGAATGTGTTTGAGGAGACCTTATCGGTGTCACAACAGAAAAAGATGGTTGACTTGTGAGCGTAGCTGACCATTTGAGGTGTAGAGATAGAAGAGAGTCGTTGAAATTTTTGCTAGGAAAGAAGTGTCCGAGAATGATTTGGTGATATTTAACAGCATGTGGACCACTCTCCCCCTCATGACGATCCGATGAATCGGGGTGTCATGCCTTTATTCTTTTTTTGAACTGGGAAAACAAAAATAGAAAAACAAAACAGAAAGTTAAAATGAAAAAAACCGGATACACTGAGGTGTTCCGTTATCGCAACATCAATGTAAACACGGATGTGGAATGTATAAAATGATAGAAACATTAAAGCTCTAACAGGACTTCCAACCAATTATTGTAAAGCATCCAAAAAGATGTCACTTTGGTTGTTATTTGAATGATCATAAAGATCAGCATTGAGAAATTTGTAGCCCCCCGAGGTCATGTAGACACTCGTTATCATCACTATAGAGATAAACTTTAAAGCGATGGCCTGAAAATGTTGGTGGTAAGCAATGTTGCAACAGCAGGACTTCCTTCCAATCATTGGTCTACATCTGTAATAGATGAGGCATATGGAAGTTCTAGCGGGTCATGTAGACCTGCAACTGACTCAAAAAATGTGTCTGTGTCCTAGAAATTTCAAAACATTTGGGAGTGAGGCAACTAGACAAGACGTGAGCAATGAAAGTTCAGTGGCATGGGGCTGAGGCCACTGTAGTCAGTATCACTTGCCTCGGAAGGAGACAGTAATTAGAGATGCGGTTCCCCGTGAAATATGATTAAATACCTGTCTGTTGGGAGCAAGTGAGTGGTCTTGGGTAGGGTTAAACATGCACTGTTGGACAAGATGCAGTGACTTCTACCCGGGATCTGATTAAAATAGTCCTGAACCTATTTGGGAATTGTCCAGAGTATTTGAGTGGCTAGGAGTAAATGTTCAATTCATAACATGCAGTTGAGGTAGCAGACTCATCATTGATTATTGTTTGTCTTGCTCACTCGAGCCTTCTGCTTCCTAACGCTCATAATGTTCACTCACTTTCTCACTTACTCTCGGCTTTGTCCCTTGGGTAGGCTTAGTTGGGTTTACTAAGCCGTAGGGACACGTTCTCTCATTAATTTTCTCTCTGTACCCCCCCACCCCTTCAACTGGAGCACTCGGTATGCTTTTTCATTGTTAGGCACCGGGGACGATAACATTGAACACTCCCCCTAAAATGTTGCATCCTTTGAGAGATTCCTTGCTTTGTCCATGTAAGGCGCCATGAAGAGAAAACTGAAACTCCCCCTCAGAATATGCAATGATTGATTGCTCACAGCTCGTCATACCCGCCATGTGTGTGGAGCAATCTGAACAGGTACCACAATGACGGTTTCCCTAAGCTCATCATTTAGAATTTCAGCATATTGATGATCACACAATGTTGATGAGTTAGGGGAGGCTTCAATAGTTGATTGTTGATTGTTGTAGAATGATCGTTGACGCGAGGTTGATTGAATTGTCTACGATTTTCGAACCTCTACAATGTAGTTGAGAAAAGCTTTGACCTTAGGTTTGACTTTGGAAGAATTTGAACAGATTTGCCTAAGTTTTGACCTTGACATCGGTGAATGACAATGTTTGTCAGAAAGCGAACGATATCTCCCTCATGAACCCCAAGAATTCATGTAGATCTTTTTGTTTTCTTTCCAATGACATGTGATTCGCTTAAATCGGATCACCGAGTCAAAAGTTATGGCCAACAATGTGATGTTGCTGAAAATCTCGAATTTTGAGTTTTTGAGAAATTTCTTCGAAGTTGAGGTTTTCGATGTTGAATATCGAGAACAGGTGGAATTAAAACAAACTCTAAGGCAAAACCTCGAGATCCTAATCTCGAAATTTAAATCTCGAGATTATAATATCGAGGTTTAAATCTCGAGATTACAATCTCAAGGTTAAAACTTTGAGATTACAATCTCGAGGTTAAAACTTCAAGATTGCAATCCCGAGGTTAAAACTTCGAGATTGCAATCTCGAGGTTTAAACTTCGAGATTGCAATCTCGAGGTTTAAACTTCGAGATTGCAATCTCGAGGTTTAAACTTCGAGATTGCAATCTCGAGGATTAAACTGCATGATTGCAATCTCGAGGTTTAAATCTCGAGATTACAATTTCGAGGTTTAAACTTCGAGATTACAATCTCGAGGTTTAAACTTCGAGATTGCAATCTCGAGGTTTAAACTTCGAGATATTAATCTCGAGTTTGCCTCGAAGAGTAATGGCGATATCCACCTACAAAACAAACCTTGAGACTTCGAAATCTATAGAATTTCAAAATGTTTGGAACATCGAAAACTTTGGAGTTTCGAAAACCTCATAATATCGAAAACTTATTGTTTGAGAAACATCAAAACATCGAGAACTTGTTTAAAACGATGAAAAGCAGGGAATCATCCAAAAATCCTATAATGTAAAGCTTCGAAATGTTCTGAACTAAGAAGGATATCAAGCTTCGAAAAATTTTGTGATTAAAGAAACTCCAAACTTTGAAAAATTCAAAACATCAAGAAATTTTAAAAATCTCAAAATCTTCAGAATGTCGAAATCCTAAACATCGAGATCCCAAATGTCGAAATCCTAGATTTTGAAATCCTAAATGTCGACATCCTGCAAAATGAAAATTTCGAATTTTGAAAAACTGAAAATGATTCTGAATAGCCCTGAACGTCGAGATTCCTCCGGTATCAATTTCAAGTTGAGATCGTTTCTGCATCCATGAAAAATAGAATCTCAAGATCTCAATGTAGAGATCTTCGAAACTGAAAAATTGCAGAAATAAAAAACGAAGATATGCTGTAGAATCGTTTTGAAAAGGCGATTCTAGTAGTATAATTTTTATAGATTTTCGTTCACAAACAAGATTACAGGAGCAAATCTCTATATCAAATAAAAACAGAAGAAAAGCATAGCAGTTCTTCGTTAGATTCGAAAAATCGTAGATACATTCAACCAGTTTCATGCCTCGGCTCTGATACCAATTGATGGTCCCTTATGCTTAACAATCAAACAATCGTAGCAGATAAAGAAGAAACGGATCGAAAGATATGGAGATGAAAAACGAATCTGGTATACCGTGATAATGGCCGCTGCTCTGCCTCGAGAAGGAGAGCAGCGGAAAACCTACTCTCCATCCCGCCTCTATGCTCTCGAACCTCTCCAATTCTTAGGCTTTCCATAAGTTAGCCTCCTTTTATAGGAGAAGTTGGCTAACTTATGGATTACAAAGAAGCTAATGAGCTGATACACATTTGTGGCCCATATTACACGTTTAACTAATAACTACACAAATACAAAGATATTTAATTAGATTGGACACCATAAAATATTCCTAACATTTCATCAGAAGAGGAGAGTCAAAGCAACAAGGAGGAACCAATGGCTTGGTGGTACTTGGACACAGCTGCAAGCAACCACATGACTTGTATCAAGAATCATTTCTCAAACCTAGACACATCTATACAAGGAAAAGTCAGATTTGGTGACAACTCAATGGTTGATATTAAAGGGATGGGAACTGTTGTTTTCCAGTGCAAATCAGGTAAACCTTTGTCCTTGCCTAATGTGTATTATATTCCTAAACTCAAGAGCAATATTATTAGTCTTGGATAACTGGATGAACTGGGAAGCTATGTGATGTTAAAAGAGGGAACTCTGAGTGTATTTGATAAAGCCAATCACCTTGTTTTCAAAGTAAATAGAAAGGAGAATAAGCTGTTCATGGTCTATCTAAAGATTGCTCCTAAGGATTGCTTATTAAGTAGAGTAATGAGTACTGAATGCCTATGGCATGCAAGGTTTGGGCATTTGAACCTTCAGGCACTGAGCAAAATGAAACACAATGCCATGGTGGAAGGAATGCTTAAAATTGCTTATGTTAATCATATATGTAATGGTTGTATGATGGGCAAGCAGCACATGTCCCCATTCATGTATGATAGGCAAGCAGCACATGTCCCCATTCCCACGGAACACACCTTTCAAAGCACATGAAAGACTAGAGCTAGTCCATGGAGACTTGTGTGATCCAATTAAACCACAAACTTAAGGGGGAAGAATTATTTTATGTTGCTGAAGAGTAAGGGAGATGCACTTGCGAGTTTCAAGAAATTCAAACATAAACTAGAAAGCTAAGTGAACCTAAAACTCAAGTGTTTTAGGACAGACAGAGGAGGAGAATTCACATCACATGATTTCAAGATCTATTGTGAGCAAGAAGGAGTTCAAAGACACCTCACAGCTCCTTACTCACCCCAACAAAATGGAGTAGTGGAAAGAAGAAACCAAACAGTCATGGAAATGGTGAGATGCATGATGAAAAGCATGTCAGTTCCTCGCAAATATTGGGGAGAAGCAGTTTCTACAGCTGTATATATTCTGAACAGATTACTGACAAGAAGTCTTGATAACAAAACTCCCTATCAAGTTTCGCATGACAAGATTCCAAATGTGAGGCACACACGTGTGTTAGGATGTGTAGCTCACATCAAAGTAGCTGCAGCTCACCTAACAAAGTTAGAAGATAGAAGCATCAAGAGTGTTCTGCTTGGTTATGAAGATGGTTCAAAGACCTACAGGTTGGTAGATCCTGTAACACCGTCTCCAATTATATTTACTTTTATGTAAATCATGTATTGAACCTTATGAACTGGTTTTAGAAATTACGAGGTTGTAAATTTTTGTTATTAATTACTTTTGCGTGAATAGTGAATTGCATGAGGGCCCACACCGGGAGAGGGGTCCACCCTATATTTCCGAGACCATCTATTATATTCATATTGGTCTAGATAATATTTACATGGTGATGGATATTTTAGTTGGACCATAGAAAGGGCATAGGGTTGACCGGTTGGTCAAACAAGGCCCAATTACCGGTATTGGTAATCTATCGGATAACAGTCCGAAATAGATTTTGGAGACTTCCAAATTAAAGTTTAGGAATGTATATTCATTATAAGATACATATGGGTTGAGAATGTGTGATATATTTTATTTGGCCCGATAAAATAAAATATAATTAAAACAGTCCGAGAAATACAACTTTCGGGGCCGAATGTATAATTTGGGATTTATTGGGATGACCTCCCACATGAGTGGGGTCCATCCCACGTTTTTAGGCTATAAATGTTGACTTGTGTGAGCTGAAAAACATGGGGGAGTGGTGAGAGTGGGCTGAGGAGATGTATTGAGCAAGAGAGGACATGAGATGGACCTCCCATCCACACTCATTTGATCAATGAGACAAAAAGACTATCCCTACTACTCTCTCTAACTCATTTTCGACCAAGCACCCTCCAAGCAAGGGAAATAAGCTCTGCAACTAATATCCTCCATAGCCAAGTGAGCTCAAGAAGACAAGGTCCAAGGAGGAAGTTTTAAGAAAGGAAAAGTGAGGGAAAAAGTGTGGTGATTAAGGTAATGACCTTATATTGACTTTTCCTCTACTATTTAACTACCATATGGATTATACATCATATGCGGAGACCCTAGGCTTGTTCTACATGTTTAGAAATGTAGAATGAGGGGTTGGAAGGTAGTTCTAAGTCCAAGAACGGATTTAGAAGCCAAAGTGACCGGTTCACCGAAAAATAACCTGTTAGAGGTTATTTGTATTGATATGGGTTTTATGATGATAAAACCTTTTTAGGAACTTGTCTAAGGTGTTCCTAGAGCTTTCACAGAGTTGAAAGAGTCACCGGAGCTAGACAAAGTTCACCGGAGTTTCGTCGGAGTTCAATCGAGAGGGGTAGAACTTCATAAAGCTCATTCAAGGCGAGTGGATGGATTAATGTCTTGTAACTCTTGGGTTAAGTATGAGATTAACTAAGTAAATGCTATATGTGTTCATAATGATGTTAAAATGGTTTAAGCTTGTGATTAGCCAAGATGATTAGGCTTATATGAGATGAACTATAATGATTATGCATGAAAAATGATATGAAAATGATATAAAAACATGTGTGATGTTTTGGATGGCCAAAATGGAAAATATTGATTGTTTAAGACTTAATTCATGTTTGGGTTAAGTTTCGGATCAATCGGAGTCGGTTTGGGTGGTCAACGGGCCATTGACCGCAAAGAAGAAAGTGAACCGGCGCCGGTTTGGGCTTTAACCGGCGCCGGTTTGAGTACGGGGCAGCCAAATTAATTAAATTAAATATGAACCGGCACCAATTTGGGTTATAACCGGCGTCGGTTAGGTGTTGTTTTGTCCCGAATGATGATTTTCGTGCACGGTTTTGCATGGATTTTTATGCTTAGACTATAAGACTTGGTTTAGTCTTGATAAATGATTATGATATAGACCCTATCTATGTATGATATGTGGTAGATCATAGGAATGGATATATAAACGGTGGAGACCCAAGGAGGAAGGTACTGTCCTCAAAACTCGGTATATAAATGGTGGAGACCCAGGGACGACAGTACTGTCCTCAAACCTCAAATATATAAACGGTGGAGACCCAGGGACGACGGTACTGTCCTCAAACCTCAAATATATAAACGGTGGAGACCCAAGGGCAACAATACTGTCCTCAAACCTCGGTATATAAATGGTGGAGACCCAGGGATGACGGTACTGTCCTCAAAACTCATATGTATAAATGGTAGAGAATCCAAGGACGACGGTACTGTCCTCAAACTCGTATGTATAAATTGACGTGGACCAGGAGGAATCCTATACACTCATATGATATGGGTGGGTTGGAATTTAAGTCAAAGATATTGACTACTATGATTTTTCACAAATAAACAATGACCTACAGGTCGGGTATTTCCAAGTATGTATATATATATATATATATGGATATATATATATATATATATATATATATATATATATACTGATACGTATTTTATAACTTGGGGGACAGTACTATACGTGTATGTATCACCCTATGTTTGGGTCTTATACTTGAAACGTTAGTTATGCTACATTTAGCTTGCTACTTGCTCGGTACTTGTACTGACCCCTTCGGAAAGCCCCACCATTTCCAGGTTGAAGCTAGGGCTTGCTACCTGCACCTTCTTACGGGTGAAGTCAATTAAAGGAAGACGTGGTTCATGCTTCCTTATTTCCTTTCAAACTACCAAACACTTGCTCATGGATTTTGATTCACTATAAACTATTTTGGGCCTGTGAGCCCATGTTTTGGCCGGTTGTGGCCCATGCTTTACCGTTGAATATTTCCGCTATTCATTGGTTTAAATGTGATGTTGTTATGTATGTTTACTACTGAGTATGGATGGATTATGTTCATGGACTCCTTGTATGATTAAGTCACGTTGACTTGCGAGTGACGTCACTTGGTCATACAGTGGTTGTACACGCGTTTAGATGCAGTTTGGGGCGTGAAAATTAAGTGGTATCAGAGCCATCTCAGTTCTAAACTATGTAATCAACCTCTCACAAGAGATTTTACAAAAGAGTTCTACGGAAAACCATGAGCATTGTATTTTGACGTTTATAGGACTACTGTTACCTAGGTTTCAAGGTCTCTACTTGTTAAGATGGTACCCTTAACAATTGGTATGGAGGTGACTTGGGCCAATATGTGTCTATAACGTGTTCCGTCAATTGACATTGATATGGAGTCTAACGATTCGCTCAAATTGCTTTGTAGAAATAGAGGGTAGACGTATGCCGACGAGAAACAACCCTAGAGGACTTGCTGTAGGAGCCTCAGTAGGGGCTAGCCGGGCCACATTTCGTGGTTCTAGGGGAAGAAGAGGCAGTGGAGGTCGTGGGGGCCACCATTCCCAAATAGTGAGCGATGGCCAAGTAAGCTCGGTGTATGAGACTAACACCGAGAACTATGACTCGACTTTTGTTCCTGAAACGGAGCATGAGGAGACCCCATATGACGGGGGTGACTTCTACACAGATGATGAAAACAATGATGAGAGTGACGCCCGATTCGCTCAAATGGCGGAATTGCTCGAATGGTATCAAAAGGAGAAACAGAGGAGGGATCTTAGGAGCCAAGCGAGGCGTTGCTCTCAAGGAAGCTCGGTTCAAGGAAGCTTGGGAGCTTCAAGGGCCGTTTCTGGGACGTCTCAAGGTGGACATGGAGGAGATTTTTGTGTAAGGATCTCCAAATACCTCAAGGAGGCTAGGGCCTTGGGGTGTAGGTCCTTCGACGGCATCGGTGATATTACCATTGCCGCCGATTGGATAAAGAAGGTGAAAGACGCATCGAGAGACATGAAAATAACGCCTGACGTGAAGTTGACTGTTGCTTCACGCTTGCTTGAAGGAATCACTTCTACATGGTGGGAGTGTTGAGGGAAAGTACCGATGGACTATCACATGGACGAACTTTGAACAGGAGTTCTACGCCCAATACTACTCTGACTACTAGGTTAATGTGAAGCGTAGGGAGTACACGAACGTCAAGCAGAAGGATGGTGTAACTATCAAACAATTGGAGCAAGAATTCAGAACCTTGGCGAGGTTCTTACCGGAGTATGCGGCGGATGAGAACCTAATGACTGAACATTTTTGGGATGCATTACTGTTGGACATCCGTGATCGGGCCACATACTCACGTCACATTTTTGGGACGTTTAGTCTTGATAAATGATTATGATATAGACCCTATATATGTATGATATGTGGTGAATCATAGGAATGGATATATAAACGGTGGAGACCCAAGGACGACAGTACTGTCCTCAAAACTCGGTATATAAACGGTGGAGACCCAGGGACGACGGTACTGTCCTCAAACCTCAAATATATAAACGGTGGAGATCCAAGGACGACGGTACTGTCCTCAAACCTCAAATATATAAATGGTGGAGACCCAAGGGTGGCGGTATTGTCCTCAAACCTCGATATATAAATGGTGGAGACCCAGGGACGACGGTACTGTCCTCAAAACTCATATATATAATTGGTAGAGAATCCAAGGACGACAGTACTGTCCTCAATCTCGTATGTATAAATTGACTTGGACCAGGAGGAGTCCTATACACTCATACGATATGGGTGGGTTGGAATTTAAGTCAAAGATATTGACTACTATGATTTTTCACAAATAAACAATGACCTACGGGTTGGGTATTTCCAAGTATATATATACTGATATGTATTTTATAACTTGGGGAAAGTACTATACGTGTATGTATTACCCTATGTTTGGGTCGTATACTTGAAACGTTAGTTATGCTTCATTTAGCTTGCTACTCGCTCGGTACTTGTATTGACCCTTTCGGGGGGGTGCCCCATTTTCAGGTTGAATCTAGGGCTTGCTACCCGCACCTTCTTACGGGTCAAGTCAATTCAAGGAAGACGTGGTTCGTGCTTCCTTATTTCCTTTCAAACTACCAAACACTTGCTCATGGATATTTGATTCACTATAAACTATTTTGGGCCTGTGAGCCCATGTTTTGGCCGGTTGTGGCCAATGCTTTACCGTTGAATATTTCCGTTATTCATTGGTTTAAATGTGATGTTGTTATGTATGGTTACTACTGAGTATGGATGGATTATGTTCATGGGCGCCTTGTATGATTAAGTCACGTTGACTTGCGAGAGACGTCACTTTGTCATACAACGGTTGTACACGCGTTTAGATGCGGTATGGGGCGTGACAGATCCAGTGAAAGAAAGAGTGATTATTAGTAAGGATGTGAAGTTTGAGGAAGACAAACAATGGGCTTGGGATTCCAAAACAGAAGAAAGATTACAAGCAGAGAAGGATGATTATGAAGCATGCATATCAAGGAAAGGTGCAAATCCAAGAGAAATGAATTTCAGAGAAGTGGGGGAGAAAATTAAAATCATTCAGGGTCACACTCCAACTCCAGCTCAAATGAGGAGCCCCTGCATGATAGATCTCTTCAAGAGATATATGATGCAACTAGAAAGATCACAGAGGAAGTTAGTCTGTGTTTTCTGTCCATAGATGAACCTGAAAATTACACAGAAGCAGTAGAAAGAAAGGAATGGAGACAAGCCATGGATGCAGAATTTGACTCCATTGAAAAAATGGGACCTGGAAACTGTCAGATCTTCCTGCCAATCACAAAGCAATCAGGCTAAAATGGATATTCAAGATAAAGAAGGATGCGGAGGACAACATTACTAAATATAAAGCAAGGCTATTTGCAAAAGGTTACATTCAGAAGCATGGGATAGACTACCTAGAAGTATTTGCTCCAGTGGCAAGAATGGAAACAATAAGAACACTGCTAGCTCTTTCAGCTCAAAAGAGGTGGCTGGTTCATCACATGGATGTAAAGACAGCTTTCTTAAATGGTGATTTGAAGGAGGATGTTTATGTAGAGCAACCAGAGAGATTTGTGAATGAAAAATACCCAAATAAAGTGTTAAAACTAAAAAAGGCACTTTATGGTTTAAAACGGGCTCCTAGAGCTTGGAATGAGAAGTTGGATGGATGTTTAAAGACATTGAGGTTCAAGAGATGCTTGTATGAGCATGCAGTGTACCTAAAGGCCACAGAAATAGATATCATCATAGTTGGTGAGCATGTAGATGATCTCTTCCTCACAGGATCAAGTCCAAGACTCATACAGAAATTCAAGCTAGAAATGATGATTTTTTTTAAATGAGTGACTTGGGAATACTCAGCTACTATCTGGGGTTGGAAGTGAAGCAAGAGGAAGGAGTTATAAGCCCGAATCAATCAGGTTATACTAAGAGAATCTTGGAACAGATGGGAATGGGAGAATGTAACCCCTGTAGCATACCCATGGAGCCTAGGAGTAAACTCAGTAAGTTTGATGAATGGATAACTGTTGACTCTACTCTGTATAGAAGTGTTAGTTGAAGTTTGAGATACTTGGTAAACACTCGACCAGATATAGCATATTCTGTAGGCATTGTAAGCAGGTATATGGAAGCACCAACTCAGACCCACATGAATGCAGTAAAGCAGATCTTAAGATATGCTAAAGGACCATGTGATGTGGGGTGTGTTTTCAAGCATGAAGACAAAATCAGTGGACTGATTGGGTACTGTGATAGTGATCTTGCAGGAGATGTTGATGATCAAAAGAGCACATCAAGAATTTTATTCTTTCTTGGGAAAAATCCAATAACATGGATATCACAAAAACAGAAAATTGTGGCACTCTCCTCTTGTGAGGCATAGTATATTGCAACCACTGGAGGAGCTTGTCAAGGGATATGGCTTATGAAGTTGTTGGAAAGTCTGAAAGGAAAAATAGGAGATAAACTAGTGTTGAAGGTAGACACTAAGTCGATCAGCTATAGCCTTAGCCAACAACCCAGTGCACCATGAACGAAGTAAACACATTGATACCCGCTTTCACTTCATTCGTGAATGCATTGAGAAGGGTAAGATTGATCTTGAGTATGTTAGAACACAGGAACAACTGGCAGACATATTGACTAAACCACTTGGAAGGCAACACTTTGGAGAGCTCAGATCAAGAATAGGAGTGCATGGCATAAGGCAAGGCAAACAAGTTTAAGGGGGAGAATATTGAAAGTTAAACTTGTTAGTTATATTAGTTTAAATTATTATTATGTTTTATATGTGCACTTAGTTTATTATATTAGGGTTATGTAATATGTTTAGTGGTGTATGTACGTGGGCATGTTTTAAGGAGGTTTTTTAGTCCACTTAAGCTTACCACCTTCCCCCTATTCTTATAAAAAGGAAATGGCGTGGAAGAGGTGAAACTTGAGATGGGTTTTCCTCCTTTAAATGTTTTAATACAAACAAGTTTACATACTATCAATTCAACGCACTGCATGTATGAATGTAATGCTAAGGGCGGACCGTAGTAGAGACCCAGGGGGGCTACCGCCCCCCCAACAAATTTTTTTTTAGTGTATATATATACGAAAAATAATTTCTGCTCTTCCAAAAAGTATTTTGGACCCCCCCCCCCCCCAAAATATTTTCGCCCCCCCCCCCCAAATGACTTTCCCGGGTCCGCCCCTGTGTAATGCTTGCATGTCTTTGAATCTTTCATCGAAGCACTAATGTATTTTATGTAGTAAGTGACGGTTCTACTCCAAGGTAATTTTTAACAGACAGAGCTAATAAAACGGACAGTCCGGAATTTTCTCCATGCGTATATATATCATCGCTACACACCGAAAACCCCACGTGAGTTGCTGCCTACGAGACTAGGGCTTTATTATGTGGTCTCTATATAGTATATACACCTTCGTTTCTTTCTACAACCAGAGCCTCAATCAACCGAGACTTCTCCATAAGGTCTGCGTCGCAAAAAAAGGGAAGCAATGAAGCGGATGAACGTTTCCGGACTGGTCTTAACGCCGGAGAAGAGGAGTCAAGTCCACCGCCGTCGCTAGCCTCAACTGCCCTCGAGTGCCGCCATCATCGCCGGAGTAAACGGATTGCCATCATCACTGAACTATAGTATAGTAGCTGATAAGGATTCGCCATCGTCGGTCAAGAGATCTACTGCAAGAGTCGCCGGTCAGGGAAGCCGAGGTGCCGCTGCCACCTGCTGCAGTAAAGATAGAGTCCATATATTTTCCTTTCTCACGAAGAAGCTTGACCATGTTGCCATCGCCGGAGTAACCGAGTGATTCACTGCCCGTGCCACTGCTAGGAATCATCGGACTGTGTCGCTAGATAGTTGTACACGTCTGAAGAGGTTCCCATTGCCGGAGTTGTAGCCGGAGTATTTTGCTCGACCGAGAAGGAAAGAGGAGAGCCGGCGTTCTGCGCCGCCACTGGTCAGGCCGCCACGTCGCCGCCGGTATCCATACTGTTGATGGCGAAGATGAGTGTGCTGGAGTGGCGAACACAGCTTCGAACGATGATGTTCTTCCCCGCGTCGCCAGAACTGTTCCAAAATTTTAATATTCTTAAAAGGTGAATTTGGAGAAGAGGTAGAAACTTTGGTGAGAAGTTATCATGATTTAAGGTAAGTTTCACGTCAACCAAAATTATACTTTTCCTCGTAAATTAGTTTTGAAATTATTTCAGTACTTTATGCGATTTCTAGTATTTATATTTGAGCATTTGGAATTTCTTATGGATTGTTATTGAGAATTATATTTGAGATTTGAGTATTGGATATTGGATATTGGATGATATTTTTGAGTATTTGAGATATCTTATGAATTGTTATTGGGATTATATTTATGAAGTATTTGGCTCTTTTGTGAAATTTTATTGTATGGTGAATTCGAGTGTAGTTGTTGGCGTTAATATTTTACACTGTGGATGATTTTGTGGAGTTTGGATTTCATATCCGTTTTGATTGAGATTGAATTATGATTTTGTGAGAACCCGGAGAAATCCGTGGTGTCGGTTTGCCACATCCGGATAAATGTGAAATATTTGGTGAGTGGTAATGACTCTAAGCCTAAATCCACCAGGGGTACTTCCCAAAAGCGGAGTATCCCAGCTTAATTGTAGTGTAGTTGGTAGAAAAATCCCAACTACTCGGGCTTCTTACTACCCGGAGGGTTTGGAATCCCTTTTAGGGGGTGTGCATACTTAAGGTGGGAGTTCGGCTTCCACTGGACTTGAGTTGACTGGACTTTGATTGGTTTGGATATTGATTGGATTTTGGTTGGACATGAGGTGAATTATATTTGATTGGATTGGATTTGTGGTGGAATTGAATTATTGAATTGATTGGAATTGTTGGATTACTAGATTGGATTATATTTGGATTGAATTTGAGTTGGATTGAGTTATTAAATTATTTGTGGGTTTTAGAGTATAAATACTTTTGGATTTGATTTGGTTTGATTATGTTGAATATCGTTTATAATTATTTATATGTAGTTTGAGATGAATATTTGATGTTTGATTTATGCTTTGGAAAGTTTGTGATGATTTTGGTGGTTTATGTATATTGATATTTATTTTGGAATTGTCATGGTTTTGAAATATGTACTTATATTTGAAATATTGATATTTTGCATATTATTTGTGTTATAAGAATATTTTATAAATGTTGTCTTACTTATGATTTATAAAGTATTTTGAAAAGATATTTTTCCCGAAATGTTTTACAAATATATATATATTTCATATAGGTTTTGGTTCAAATAAGAACATGATCTTATGAGAAAAATGAGAATGAATCTGGACCGTTAGATTTGCTTTATCAAAAATTCAAAGTACATTGGATGAAGCTGTAATGTGTATTAGGTGAAATTGAAATGTGCAGCACAAATGATACAATGTAGTGGTATTATGTGAAGCTAAATTGTGCATTAGGTGAATTTGAAATGTGCACTAGATGAAACTAAATTGTGCAGAATAAAAGGTACGATGTGATGTTATTTTTGTACCTTTTATTCTGCACATTTCAGTTTCACCTAATGCACATGTGAGTTTAAATTTTAATTCTGCACATTTCTATATCATCTAATGCACATTTCGGTTTCACCAAATGCACAATTCAGTTTCATATAATTCAATCCAACAGTCCAGATTCGTTCTCATTTCTCTCCTAAGATCCGTTCTTACTGAATCCGTTCCCAAGGCTTGGGAGCCCAGCCCGTATTTTTCCTATAAATACTTCCTCCGGAGGTAGTTGTAGGGGTTGGAAAATCATTTATTGAAGCATTTACTTGCACTTCTGTCTCTAGCTCTCACCTCTCTCTAGAATATACTTTATCATTTGGTGCTCTCGTTGAGAGCTAGAACAATCAAGTTAGCATCCTTCGTCGCTACCAAGCACAGCTAACCACTGATCATGGGAAGAACTAGGTCAAACCGCAACCTCGTCAGCAAGGCCAAGGTCATCCCTGAGGATCAAGAGAACAGGGAGCGTGAGGAGGACGCCACGGCCGACCAGGTCGGAGGAGGGGACGTCTTCCAGGAGGCCATCAACCTCATGGCGGACCTGCACAACCAGCTCAACGGCGGCGCCCCTGATGCCCGCATCGGCCTGGATAAGAAGCGCACAGAGAAGGCAGACAACGCCCCGGCCCAACCGTTGGCCACGGCTTCTCCGCCCGTTGACCCACAGGTTCAGGCCGCACTGTCGGTCATCATCGCTAGCTTGGCTCAGAACCCCACCGTCTTCAGTGCACTCATGCCAAGGACTGGGGGGAACATCACTCCATCTCCTCAGCCCCAACCGTTGGCCATCAAGCTAGGCAACGATGAGGGGGTGATAGCCTAGGACACGGCGTCGTCCCACTCCCACCCTGCTTCCCCTCTTTGGCCCGAACCGACCCCAGCGCGTGGAAAAGCCTCTGCCTTCAATAGGCTGGGTGACACGCGCCGTCGTCCAGTTTCGGAGAGGATGGCGGGACAGATTGGTGAGCGCCGGCCTGGCTCGCCAAGGGAAAGACTGGGGTCTGTGTCCCGGACAGCGGACCAGCCCCACCTGAACAAAGGTAAAGGAAAGCTGCACGAGGATGACGTGTGCCACCAGATCAATGCGGCCCACGAGGTGCGCATGCAGAACCAATAGGGCGCCACTGCGGCCGCCAGGGACCCTCGAGACGAGGTTATCGCCCAACTGGAAAGGAGACTGGCCCAGATGGAGGCCAGACAGTCGACGAACATTCCCACGGACGGTGCCTCCAACGACCCCGGCCTCAATGCACTCATGAACAAGGTAAGCGCCCTTGAGAGGGAATTGGCTGAGGGACGAGGTGACCCTGTCATCTAGGTCAGGACCACCAGGACTCCCTTCACTAATAGGGTGCTCTCGGCTCCCATCCCGGAGAAGTACAGGGGGAACGCCATCAAGACCTACGACGGCCACTCCGATCCCCATGAACACTTCAGCCGCTACCAGAACAACATGCTGATGGTGAACGTGTCGGATGAATACCTCTGCCGTTGGTTCCTCTCCACTCTTGAGGGACCGGCGTACGAGTGGTTCAACGCGCTCCCCGAAGGAAGTATAGACTCATGGCAGGACCTTGCCCAACGCTTCCTCACTCACTTTGTTGGGAGGAAGCGGGCGAAGAAGTACTTCACCCATCTCCTCTCCGTCAAGCAGCAACATGACGAATCCCTCCAGTCATTCATTGATCGGTGGACAAGGGAGACCGAAGAGGTCGAGGGGGCCGATGAGCGCACCCTCCTCGTCCTCTACTAGGGAGCCCTCCGCAGCTCCCCGTATGCTAGGAGCCTCATCACTGATCCCCCGAGGTCGTATGCAAAGGTGCTTCAGCGCGGGAGTTTGTACGCCAATGCCGACGAGCTCCACAACCACGAGAAGGACGGAGGCCACCCCTCCAAGAAGACAAATCCTTTGCCGGTCCCGGGAGCATCCCCGGCCGGCCAGGTAGCCCAGGGCCGTCACGGCTCTGGTGGACAAAGCAAGAAAGACCGCCATTGTCGTCCGAGGTTGGAACGGCCGGGGGTCCCCCTCACACACCCGGTCAGCACCATCCTCGACTATGCTGAGAAGAACGGTCTCATTGAACAAGCTCCTCGGCCGACGGAGGAAATCCATGCCATCCAGCAAGGCGGTACCTACTGCCGGTTCCACAAGAACGCCTCACACAACACCGATGACTGCATCACGCTGAAGAAAGCCATCGAGCGTCTGATTCGTCTGGGGGAACTCTCCCAAATTGTTAAAGGTGGCCCGCGCAAAAATACGTGGGTAAACACCGGCAGATGTGGGGGCGAACCCTCTACGAAGAAGCGGGAGATCGGTAGGCTCAGCGACGACAAAGACTTTGAGGAGCCTCCACCAAAGAAGAACCACATTCACCTCATCGTAGGTGGGAACACCGAGGGGACTCCGTCACCCAAAGGAAGAAATGGGCTCAATCCCTTCACATTGGGGAGGTGTCCCACATTCCCCCCTAGCCGAAGAAGCAACGAACGGAGGCGATCACCTTCACCGACAAGGATCTGCCTCCAGGCACGGAGTCACACAGGGACGCCCTCGTCATCCGGTGTGAGATCGGTAATTCCATCATCCACCGCACTTACATCGATACGGGGAGTTCCGTCAATGTGATGTACCTGTACACCTTCAGGCAGCTGAAGCTGGACAAAGCTCTGCTGAAGCCGATCAAGACACCGTTGTCCGGTTTCACCGGGGACTCTATCGACGCCGAAGGCACGATAGTCCTCCCCGTGGAGGTCGGCGACGGCTCCCACCGCGCCAAAATTAACATGGAGTTCATGGTGGTCAACCTTCAGTGCGCCCACAACCTGATTTGGGGGCGGCCAGCACTGGAGGACCTGGAGGCCATCATTTCCATGAAGCACTTATGCTTGAAGTTCCCCACCAGTGGCGGCATCGGCTACGTCAGAGGAAACCTGAGGATAGCCAGGGCATGCTACCTCAAGCTAACGAAGCCGGCCGAAAGAGAAGGAAAAAGAATAGACACCATCACGGCGACCGTTGCGAAGGACGAGGAGAGGCCGCATGCCAAACCAGCCGAAAAGGTCGAGGAGATCCCCCTGGATACCTCTCGGCCGGAGTGGGTCCTCAAAGTTGGGAAGCAACTCCTGCAAGACCAACGAGATGCCATCCTCCTCGTCCTACGGTCATACGCCATCATCTTCGTGTGGGGCCCGAACGACATGCCAGGCATCAGCCGGAAGGTGATCAACCACCGGCTGACCGTCGATCCGGCCTCCGCACCTGTCAAGCAGAAGCGACGCTACTTGTCCGCCGACAGGCGGGACTTCGTCAAAGAGGAGGTCACCATGCTCCTCTCGATCAACAACATCAAGGAGGTGAAGTACCCGACGTGGCTAGCCAGCGTTGTCCTAGCCCAAAAACCGCCGACATTCAGAATGTGTGTTGATTACACTGACCTGAACAAGGCGTGCCCCATGGACCTGTTCCCTCTCCCCAACATTGATCAATTGGTGGACGAGACGGCGGGATGCGAGTTGATGTCGTTCCTCGATGCCTTCAGAGGATACCACCAGATTTTCATGCATGAAGATGACGCTGAGAAGACGGCCTTTATGACCCCGGAGGGAATTTTCTGCTACCTCGTCATGGCTTTCGGACTCAAAAACTCGGGTGCCACCTACACTAGAATGGTGGCTAAGATCTTCAAGACGGTCCTCGGCCGGACGATGGAGGCATATGTCGATGACATGATTGTCAAAAGAAAGCGGGCCACCACACATGCTGACGACCTCCGGCAAATTTTTGAAATCATGAAGGAGTTCAAACTCCGCCTCAACCTCAAGAAGTGCGCCTTTGGCGCCAAGGGAGGCAAGTTCCTCGGCTACATGGTCAGCCGGAGAGGCATTGAAATAAACCCAGAGAAGATACAGGCCATCATCAATATGGAGCCGCCCCGCAATTTCAAGGAGGTACATCGGCTAACGGGGCGCCTGGCGGCCCTGAGTCGTTTTCTCTCCAAGTCAGCTGAGAGGTCACTCCCTTTCTTCCAGATCATGCGCAAAGGAAACAGCTTCAAGTGGACGACGGAGTGCCAAGAGGCATTTTAAGAACTAAAGAGGTACCTTTCGTCCCCACCGGTGCTCTCCAAGCCCAAAGCCGGCGAAACCCTCTTCTTATACTTGGGGGTGAGCACGTTGGCCATCAGCTCCGTGCTCATCCGCGAGGACGAAGGGGTGCAGAAGGCCATATTCTACATCAGCAAAACACTCAGGGAGGCCGAGCTCAGGTACTCCCCCATTGAGAAGACGGTGCTAGCCATCGTCCATACGGTGAAAAAGCTGGGGCACTACTTCCAGGCCCACGCCGTCCACGTACTGACCCAGCAGCCCCTTGGCGCGCTCATGAGGAGCCCCACTAGCTCCTCAAGGATGGTGAAATGGGCAATTTTCCTCAGCCAATTCCAAATTGAGATCAAGCCAAGGTCATCTATCAAAGGGAAAGCCTTGGCCGACTTTGTCACCGAATGCACAGCGAGGGAGACGACCGCTATTGTCCCCGAGCCAGAGCCAGATGACACGTGGATCCTGTTCACCGATGGCTCGTCAGCCGCGAAATCATGCGGGGACGGCGTAGTCCTCATCTTCCCTGAAGGATTCAGAGCTTACTATGCCATCCGCTTCAACTTCAGGGTGTCCAACAATGAAGCCGAGTATGAGGCCCTCCTTAGCGGCCTCAGACTCGCCGTCGGCCTCAAAGCCAAGCACATCAGAATCAGGTGCGACTCCAAGTTGGTGGTAGGCTAGGTTGAGGGCACGTACGAAGCAAAGGAAGGCCGGATGAAGCAGTACAAACAGGCGGCAGAGGAGTTGCTGAAAGCGTTCGAAACCCACGAGATCACACAGATCACACGGATACTCCAGAGCGCATCTCCAGGTTAGCCAAGATTGAGGAGCTGAGCATGTCCAGCATCCATGCCAGCCCCATCTTGAGCATCCAACAGAGGCTGGAGGACTGGATCTCCGACATCACCACCTTCATCACCACGGGGGAGCTACCCCAGGACGAGGAGAGGCTCAAGTTTGCCAAGCTTAGGGCTCCAAGCTACACCATTGAAGATGGCAAGCTCTACAAGCGATCCTACAACGGCACTCTCCTCCGATGCCTGCACCAGGACGAGGCCGAATTGGCCATGGAGGAGGTCCACTGCGGTGTCTGCTCTTCGCATCAGGGCCCTTTCAGCATGTCCCGGCGTCTCGTCGTCCAGGGCTATTTCTGGCCGACGATGGCACAGGATTATGGGGACCTCGCAAGGAGATGTACCGCATGTCAGGTACTTCAAAAGGCCCCTGGTCGGCCAGCCGTCAATTACGCCCCGGTCAGCACTGCAATCCCATTCTCTAGATGGGGAATTGACCTGGTCGCCCCCCTACCCAGAGCCACCGGAAATAACCGCTACATCATCGTCGCAGTCGACTACTTTACCAAGTGGGTCGAGGCAGAACCTCTAGCCATCATCACGGGGGCTAGGTGCCAGAAGTTCGTCCACAAGAACATTCTCACCCATTTTGGCATCCCCCAAGAGGGCAAGAGATCATATCCGACAATGGCATACAGTTCGAAGCGGCGCCCTTCCAGGAGCTCCTTCGAGAATGGGGGATAAAGCACTGTTTCTCCTCCGTTGCCTATCCTCAGGGCAATGGGCAGGTCGAGAACGCCAACAAAACTACCATGGAGAGGCTGAAGAAGAAACTCCAGGACGCGGGAGGAAGTTGGGTCGACGAGCTCCCCAACATCCTATGGTGCTATCGCACTACGCCGAGGAGGGCGACAGGTGAAACGCCCTTTGCCCTGTGTTATGGCTTTGAAGCGAAGGCACCCACGGAGGTCGCCATCCCCAGCCGACGGGTGGAGCAATATGAGCCAGACGCCAACGAAGAAAACATGAAGATCGACCTCCACCTGGTCAAAGAGAGACGCGAACAGGCGTTCATCCGAGCCGAAAACTACTGGTGTCAAGTAAAATCATATTACGACGCTAGGGTACGTTCAAGGGAGTTTCAGGTGGGGGACTACGTCCTTCGCCGAAGGGAAGCAAGTCAGCCGACAGAACGTGGCAAGCTGGCTTTGAAGTATGAAGGACCCTACATCGTCAGTGCCGTGGTCAAACAAGGCATCTACAAGCTTAAATGCCCGAATGGGTCCAATGTACCACGAACGTGGAATGTACACCATCTGGTGAAGGTTTACCAATAATCCGAAGGAGGTGCAGCCGGCAGGGCCCTCACCCCTTAACGGGTTATTGGTCAAACACTACCCTCGGTCTCGAGCCACTTATGAATAAAAGTCATGTTTCCTTTGATTTTTTGGAATTTAAGTAAAATATTAACGGGTGCCCTCATCGGCCACCTTAGAGCGAAAGGCTCAGGTATGGCCGATACGGCGCCTTGCATCTGCAGCCTTAGAGCGAAAGGTTCAGGTATGCCCCATTGTATTTTGTATCAGCAAAAGGTTTAGGCCCAGCTGAGAGAGCACGTCGTATCGGCCCCTTAGAGCGAAACGCTCAGGCAGGGCCGACGGTGTCCCCAGGATGACGGACTCGCAAACGGCCCACGTCTTGAAATGGGAAGTTCACCGTGTCTTCCACGCGCCTGATCGCAGGATGACAGGCCTGAAATCATGGCCGAGGTGACAAAATCCCCAAACTCGGGGTTGGGCGATGACAGCCATTGGAAACCAACCAAAAGTCTAGCCCGCGTCATAAATAGGCGACGGGACCCCCTTGAGATCATGGACGTTATAAATGAAGTCCAAACCGGCCGGAGGACTATCGACTCCTTCGGTCGAAGCCTCAAAGAAAAATACTCCCCGAAATAGGGAACAAAAAAAGAGGGAAGCAGAGGACCGCGCGCACTTGCCGACCTCGAGCGATAAAAATAAATCCCCACGAATCAAGCCACACGTTTGGCCAAGTACATATCAGTTGAATACAAAGGTAGCGCTACCAACAGGTAACACGGACGAAGCGGCCACCTGCTACGAGGAAGGTGTCAAGGACGGAGCACGCGCCTATAAAATCCTAACCAAATGGTTGGGTGAAACGAGGGTGGTTACCCTCATCGGCCATGACCGACCAAAGTTCCAACACTTAGCATGCAAACCAAAAACCCCAGCTTGACACTGGGCACAATCCGGGAGTTGAACACACTGGCGGCAACCCTTACCGGGCACACCATTCTCGCTGGCCGTTAAAGGTGCCAAAACCTAGGCGGCTGCTTAAGTTAAACACTTAGGAAAATTTCAAACACAAAAGGGAAAAGACATCCCCAAGACGAAGCGGACAACAGAGAGGAAAGTTGCCTAAGTGAATTTCAAACACTTAGAAATTTTTTGAAGAAAGCAAATGCGAAAGAAAAGGCAAGCACACGGGTGCGCAACACACGTGTACCTTCATCGGCCACACCACCCAAATTGGCCGACAACGGTACTAAGCAGAGAAAAGTACATAGCCCAACACTTAGAGAAATCTCCAAAGTATCGAATAACGAGGGGACAGCCTCAAGGCGAAGTGAGCACTCAAACACTTGCAGGTGCCCGCCTCGGCCCCAGCCACAGGCGGTAGTTATCTATGTTCTAGTTTGACACTTGGAAAAATTTCAAAAATTGAAATAACGAAGGCAATAAGCATAAACATTTAAAGCCGAAGGGGACAACATCACGATTCATTCAGTTAAAAGGCTAAGTTACATAGGAGGGCGCTTCGGCCATTACATTCAGACGGGCAAAACGAAAAGCTATTACTAATTACAAGGCAAAATAAATTATAGCCGATCAAGCCTCCTGAGCGCCCTCACCGGCACCCTGACCCGCGACGCTCTGATCAACGATGAACCAGGCATCATCCTCGGCCTCGTCATCTAAGCTGGCCTCTACAACGGAAGTGGTGGTATCATCCAGGACATCATCCTCACCGTAGTCTGGTTCGCCGAGGCCAGAGCTTTCTATCGGAGCCTGCCTGTCAGAAGGGGGAAGTTTCACTTCCTCCTCCAGATCCTTCATCAGCTTAGGAAGCTGCAGGTTTCGCCTAGCCCACCCCCGGGTATAGTTCAGTGCTTTGAAGGCACGACTTAGTCGCCGATAGAGGAGCCGTTGCATCCGATGTTGGCCCATGTTATAATACAAAGACATCTCACTTTCAAAATACTCTTGGCCGACAGGGGATTTTTGCCCCCAATCCTCGAGCTTGGCCGCCATGACCTCATAACACCAGGGCAAGCGCTCGTCGGCTTTCCATCCCTCGGCGAGGAACTTCTCAACAGCAGCGTCAGCAGCCTTCACCGCTGCAGCCTCGGCTTCGGCTTTGGCTTTCTTAGCATCATCGGCGCGTCGGCGATCAGCCTCCCGGGCATCCCTCTCTTCAGCAAGCTTGGTCAGGGCTTCGTTCTTGGCTGCATCGGCCTCGTCGGCCCTCTTCTGCAAGGCCGCGAAGTCCTCTCGCAACCTGTCCAGGCAGCCCATTGCCTCATCGGCCGAAGCTGCCTTCTGCTCAAACTTCTTCAAACGGGCAATCTCCTGTTGCTGCCTCTTATTGCTCTCCATGAGCATAAAGGCACCCTGCAACACAAAACACTATCAGGCAACAAGTTCATGAAAACATCAAAGGAAAACGACAAAGTTAAAGAAAAGAGGATTCACCTGGACGACAAGGTCCATCCCCCCGTCGTATATCTTGACA
Organism: Cuscuta europaea; assembly: GCA_945859875.1. Taxonomy (NCBI): domain Eukaryota; kingdom Viridiplantae; phylum Streptophyta; class Magnoliopsida; order Solanales; family Convolvulaceae; genus Cuscuta; species Cuscuta europaea. The sequence goes on from CAMAPE010000014.1 coordinate 2,959,274, forward strand.
TCGCCGAGCTTGTCAAGATAAGTCCGGTCCTTGATTGGGATGGCCTGGGAGAGCACATCATGGCCGTCAACGCCATCGTTGAAGACACCCCCGTCCTTGGGGTACTCGACCTCAATCTTATAGGTGGCCGTAGCCACCTCCTTACCGGACCGCTTCGGCCGGGGCCCCTGGTCGAGGGAGAGGGGTTGAGAAACACCACCCGAGAGACCGGAGGTAAGATCCACAATGGCAATAGCAGCACCGGATCCCCCTTCGTCCACAATTAGGACGGTCAGAGCGCTGACTTCTTGGCGGGTTGCATGCCGGCCTCAGTCAGCTTTTTCTGGGAATCATCCACCGACCGCTTTTTCTTCGGCTTTGGGGGTGGCTTCTTCGGCACATCACCACTTGTCGCCGCCTTCACTGCGGCCTCCTTGGCGGCCAGCTCCGCTTTCACTTTTGCGGTGGCCTTATTCATCACAGACCGGCGATCCATCACAAAGTCTACACAGCAAAGGAAAATAAGTTAGCAAAGTAAAAGAACAAAACGAAACAAGGACGCCGGAGGAAGTATTACCATCAGCTTCGGCAGGGACGCCCAGATCTGGGCCATCGGCCTCCTCAAAGGTAGTGGTCATCCTCAGCCACAGTTGGACGTCGTCCTCCTTGTCACCATACACGAAGTATCTAAAGAAGCCGATAGCAGTCATCTTGTACTCGGTGATGTAATCCTTCACGCTCCTCGGCCTTCCCTCAAGGAACGCCTCCACCTGAGCGTCCAGGATCGAACTCTTCGGCGGATCATGGAGATTGAATCTCCCATCATGGCCGACGGAGGGGAATTCAGTGTCACCCTCGCCCAGGGACACGAAGACAATATTGCTCCTCCAACCATGTATGGACGAAGGCAAGTCCGTGAAAGTCCTCCTCTTCGGCAACTGCTGCAGAGTGATGTAGCACGCACAATTTTTATGGCTCCCTCGGCCAATCTGATAAAGGTTCATGAACAGGGCCGTCGTCGGCTTGTAACCCAATTCAGCACAGCGGAGGAGGAACCTCACCATCAACGAGTAGCTGTTTGGGGTCAACAAGGCTAGAGGGAGACCCACCATGTCCAAGTAATCCTTGATGAAGGGGTGAAGGGCAAACCTTAGCCCCTTGGCGAAGCTCATCGGATACACACCGAAGTATCCCGGTGGCGGATTGAGCACGTGGTCCGTCGGCCTAGGCGCCCTAACCCTCCCAAACGGCCCCACGTACATCTGGGTGACCAAGTAATCAGCAGTGCTACTCTCCGGTTTGATGAGGAAAATATTAGTGAGGTCCAAGTAAGAGAAACTCGGGCCCTTCTTCGGCCGCCTGTTCCTCTTCGGCCGCAATGCTTCCTTCACAGCAGACACCGGCTTCGGGCACGGAATGGTAGTAGAGGTAGACGCCTCGTCCATTACATGGGAGACCCCTGCGTCCTCACCTTCAGATGACGAGGCGGACTCCTCGTCCTCGCCCTCCTCGTCCATATGATCTCCAGACTTATAAGGGCTTAGATGTTCAATCTCTTCGGCACACTCTTCGATCACTTCGTAGTCAAGAGACTTAACGGAGGGCTCGTCGTCATACGGGTAGTACTCTTCGTCTAGGTTTTTCATCTTAAACACTTTCTAAGGCACTAAGGACAACTACTCCAGATCTAAGGTGGTTCGTGACTTAACACTAGATCAAGGCCAAGAGGAAGCAAAATATGCAAGGAATCGGAGAAAAGTTTGAAGAACTAACCTTGAAGTTTTGAAGAACTCGAGGAACACTCGCATGCACTTTATCTCTCTAAACAACCGGGCAGCACTTCGTTAGCTAAAAACGCAAATGGGCGGGCTCCTTCGGAGGAGAGGGGTATTTATAGACCTCCCCCCCAACGGTCACTACACGTGGCACCACCCTAGTGGCTACACCAACGGTCACCACCTCAAAAGCCAATGAGGTGCTACCCCTCTGACAACGAGCCAGGCCCACGAACCAGCCCAATGGTGAGGCAAACCCTACGGTTCACGCGGACAAACAACGCCCACAACGGCCACACACACTCCACGGCCACACATGAGCAAGGCATATATTCGCCTACGGCCCCCGGGGATGAAACACCCCTCGGTGCCAACAAACTCCAGCAAGAGCCTGCAATGGCCAAGGCATCCGATAACCCCGATCACAGCAACAAGGACATGACAGCGGCTAGGAGTATCATGCACGCACTTAACGGCCACAAAATCAAAGAAGTAAAGAACCCGCAGCCATCGGTCTACGTAACGACCCCCGATGATAACCCTTTGCAAGCGATCTGTGCCCAAGGGTTCTCCCACAGGGTTACCTTGGCCAGAAAATCGCCAAAGGGTTAGATTCAGGGGCACTACGGAGATACCACATCGGCCAGGGACTCAAACTACTTCTACATCCCTCACACTCTTCGGCATGAAGCAGTGGGGGACTGGGGGACTACATCGACCTCAAGAAATGCAAGCAAAATGAGAAACAAAAATGCACATACACAAATGCAACTACAAGCGCGGCCACATTGTCCATGTACCACAACGGTTCCAAAGTCCTCATAACCCCATCTCCGGCCAGACACTGCTATCCTCCCCAAATCAGGTGGGCAATATGGCGCCTCGTCGGCCAAAGACATGGTGTAATCAACGACGGCCAAAAGGAGTGCACAACACCCTCACCGGCCATCCAAAACAAAGGACGCTCATCGTCCTCAAAACAAGACGCAACCTCAACGGCCTCATCGGCCCAAAAGGAAAGTTCAAACCATCAACGATCAAGAAAGGATAGACACTACCTTCCTCGGCCACTCATGCCAGAACACTCACCATCCACAAACAAGCGCACCAAAGGAATGACAGCCTTCCCCGTCCATATCAAGGGGCAGATAACGGCCAAACTCAGAACAGAGCCACCAAGGCCACGATAGAGAACGACCAGGGTGGTCCTGCGTCGGCCGAGAGCATCATGCACAGAAATCTACTCTCCTTCACTTCGTTTACATCTCAGCTTAGAGAGTGGGGGACTCTTGATGGAGTATATGGGTCCAGGCCCCAGGACCCACATACTCAGAAGAACAGAAAGCACAAGCCACTAAGTGGTTCCCTCATCGGCCAAAGGACCCCCGTCGGCCGAAGAGGGACCAACTCAGAATATGATCCTGAAGCTAGGGAACTTGGGTGCCCCCGTCGGCCGTGCCCTCATCGGCCGTGCCCTCGTCGGCCAGACCCTCGTCGGCCACAGAAGCCTCACAGAACTAGATTTTACACTTATTCATTTGTATACTCCATCATTTACTTTGTATTCGGCCCAATAGCGGTCCAGTGTAAATGGGCCTCCCAAGCCCAAGGCTTGGGAGCCCAGCCCGTATTTTTCCTATAAATACTTCCTCTGGAGGTAGTTGTAGGGGTTGGAAAATCATTTATTGAAGCATTTACTTGCACTTCTCTCTCTAGCTCTCACCTCTCTCTACAATATACTCTATCAATATTGTAATTGCATTTCCAAAAAAAGACACAATAACAATAAATATCATTCACTGGAGCAAGCTAAAAGCTAGTTAGTTACATAATTATTTAATATATACTGGTGCATTAGTATATGTCTAGAGAAGTATGTGTAAAAATGGTTAATTTGTTTCTATCAAATTAAATAAGCTTTTGTGATTTGCTTTTCACAAAGTGTGCCGGAGTAGCATTGAATTCTAAAATAAGCGTTGAAGATACTCAAGTTCATTTGAGTGCATAATGTCAAACTCCGGTCAAATTGATTGGTCAATTAAATTTGTAGAGCCTTGTGTGGAAATTCTTTATCGCACAAATAATTAATATAGAAAACTGAATAATGGTAGTCAAATCCATCCGAGGCCAAAATGCCAAATACAAGTTGAGATGGTCAACCATCTTAAAAAAATTTACGTGATCATGAGTACATTCATGAACTTGTGTAGTTCATATGATATAAAACAGAAACTTGTGTATAAACAAAATTGATTCTTTATGTGAAAATTCTTTATCACAAAAAAATAATCATGAGGGTATGTCTCTTTGTAGACAATATTTTACAATGCATCGAAGTGAGGAGATATATATTGACCTCCTTAAAAAAATCATAGAGATTTTTATAGGATGTTATATGGTGTTTTTAATATAGAAAGTATTAATATTGGTCTAATGAACGGATTAGGCATAAAATATAGTAATCTTACGTGATTATGGTTCCAACTATATGTAAGTGACATATAGCATTACGGAAAAATATAATCACATAATATGTATAAAATAATTAAAAAAGTGCATAATATGATTTTAATTCCAACTATATGTATCTAACATATAGCTTTACGGAAAGTATAATCATATAATCATATAAAATACATGAAAATAAGATTAATCGTGTGATCTTTGATTCCAACTATATGTATATGGCATATAGTTTTACGAAAAAGTATGATCACATGGATGTATAAAAACGAAGAGGGATGCATAATGTGATATTAATTCCAACTATATGATTATAACATATAGCATTACGGAATTATAATAAAAAATTGCATCTATCTCTCAAAAAAAATGGATGAGGCATATCATCAAACACTTGGTGTGCAAGAAATGGATCTCAAAAAAATGACAACTTAATCTAAAAAAAATCAATGATGTTCATCACAATGGTAAACATGATGCAATAAATCATATACATAAGATTCTACAATGATTTTTGAGTAAAAAATACCTCAACAGAGATCCGGGAATTGGTGAGTCGCAGGCTAGGAAGGGGGAGGCCGGGCGACGGTCGATGCATTGGGAGGCGGCCAAGCGTGGCTGGATTGCTGGCGGCGCGGCTGGACTGCTGGAGGCGCGACTGCGGATTGAGTGTAGGGAGAATGGGAGAAACAAAATAGGTTTAGGGCTACGTGCTGATAACGTGTTGTAGGGAAGTGAGAGAGGTGTGTTCATTCCATTAGTAAGCCCCCTTTAAATAGGAGAGATTAGGGTTTTACAAGGAATGAGCCAATGGGCCAATTAGCTCAAAATATATAATCCCTAGATACACTTTCTATCTATAACGAATGCACATCAAAGTAATTTCCTTCAACATTTTGAAGTTTAAGTTTTTTTAGCCTATGCACCCAGTTAGGTTAGAGCCGAGTGTGGCGATAATGCCTCTCTTTCCCTGTGAATTTTCCGCTGCACAATTGTGATGATTTTAAAGAAAGTTAATATTTATTTTGGAAAATTATTATTTAAAGGTATTTTTTTGGGTGGGAAATTTGGGGGTGTTGCAGGGGTAATTAAGATATTTCCACAGTAACTTTCATACCCCTGTAAATGGCAATGCTCATGGAGATTTGCCTTTAGTGTGTCAGCCCAATACCCCGTGGAGATTCATACCAGGATTCGACCAAATCTCAGGGCCCGCTCGGTAGAACTGAGCAGCGTGCTCCGCTCGGAAGAACCCGAGCGGCGTGCTCCGACCGGTTTCATCCCCTTTTATCACTTTACCAGCAATCGGGGTAGCTTCAGTTGGCATGCTCGACATGGTTAGTGCGAAAGCAAGGATATTGGCGGGAAACACATTAAATGCACCAGATATGCAAGATTTGGTGGTTGGAAGGCTAGCCACTCACAGTTCTCAACATCGACATTATCACCTACCACATGGTAGTATAAATAACAACATTTATTTGATTGTTAGAGGTTGACAACTTGTACACACTAGCTTTAGCAAGGATATTGGCGGGAAACACATTAATTGCACCAGATATACAAGATTTGGTGGTTAGAAGGCTAGCCACTCACTGTCCTCAACATCACTCAACATCAACATTATCACCTACCCTCATGGTAGTATAAATAGCATCATTTATTTCATTATTAGAGGTTGGAAACTTGTACTTACTAGCTTTATCATTCTTTTCTCTTGCGTCCTCATCTTAGAATACACCTTCGACCCTCAGCCAAACAGGGTGTTCTGTAATTGTTCTAAGACTCTTAGTAGTACTCAGCCCACTTAATGTCTCTCTCTTTATTATTGCTAAGTACGTGTGCCTTTATAATCACATAAACACTAAACCATCCATCGAAAGCCCAAGGGGAGGTGTAGGGCCCTTGGAGTCGGAGGAATAAACCTCAACACTGGCGCCGTCTTTGGAAATCTGAATTAAAAAATTAGTGAGCTAGCTCTTGTGCTAAGCAACACCAAAACAAGCAAAATGCTCAGATTCTCCTTGGAAAACACCCAAGACCTGTCCGAGCAGCTGATGAACAGCAGGAGATTACGAACCATAACATCCGTGTAGCTGTCCGATCGTGAGTGGACCCAACAGGGCAACCACGGAGATGTCACTCACTTGATCCCTCTCGAAGCCCGAAGGGACCCTCGGCTGATGAGAAAGTTGGCAGACACCATGCCATTGAGGGATTTGTCCGTAGCCCTCAGCCTCCAAGAAACTAAATTATGTTGGATGTCATGGTGAAAAGGAATGTTAACTTCCAACAAACACATATAGTAGTGCCAAATAGGCATGACTTTAGGACAAGAGTAGAAACAATGGTCTTGAGTCTGTTGATTTTGAAAACAAATGGGACACCTTGAAAGGTTTTCCGGAAATGGCAAGTATGAATTAAGACATTTCCACACTAACTTTCTTGAGCTAAGCAAGTTTCATTTCTTCCACAAATTTTCTATCTTTTTCGGGTAATGAGTTTCGCTAAGCATCTTGATCACGTTTATAGGGGCTTCAGGATTACTACAAATCTAAAAAATATTCAAAATTCCATGTTCTCAAGAAGTGATAAGAAGAACAAGAACATATTTGGGAAAAGTTCACTTGCTAAGTCACCTGAAGAGGGAGAATTGCGTGAGTACTTGGATGGTAAATAGCAAAGAGAAAGTTGTAAGGATGGTTTAAATTGGATTAAAATTTTCGGATATGATTCATTTAAATATGGTCTTATCTGGTTAAATCTGATCTAGTCTAATATAATATAGTCCGATGATCGTCTGGTGTGTGTAGACATTACTTGTGTACTCTGATCTGATAAAGGTTAAACCATTTTTGTCTAGCCCAGACCGATCCAATTTATTTAGATTTGCGTAGTCTGGTCTGGAACTGAAAAAATTCAAATTAAGATATTGTAAATGATCTAATCCGCCTTAACTAAAATCTTGTCAATTATATAATCGATTATTTTAACTAATTGAAAACATTCCAATATATATATATATATATATATATATATATATATATAGAAAAGATCATGTGAGAAGTCCCCCTTAGGCTGAGAAGTCTAACTTATAAGCTCAAAACACGAACTTTTAACCAATAAATCATAACTTATAGACCCCCTGCCATGTCATTATATATAACAATTATTTACTTATTTTTATACCTTTTGTTTTTATTAGATTCTATTTTTGATTGCATATTGATATGGAAACAAAAATCCTTATATATCCACCTTAATTAATTTGGTAAGCTTCGAATAAGTAAAATAATTTTTGGTTATCAAAGTGAAATTCTAATAACGTTTATTGATATGGAAACTAATTTATATTAGTTTACTACACCGAATTAAATAGAAACAAATATGCAAATTAGTGTACTTATTAATTTGAAACTAAGGTCTACTTATTAACTAAGGTGTTTCTAGAGTTCGCCGGCGTTTGAAAGTGTGGAAGTGTGGAAGTCACCCCCATCATACAGGGGTGACTTCCACACTGATGAGGAAGGCAACGATGAGAGTGACTTCCACACTAATTTGATGCCCAATAGAAACACCTTAGTTAAGCTCGGTGTTTGAAACTAACACTGAGGACTATGACTCGACTTTTGTTCCCGACACGAAGCATGAGGAGACCCCGTATGATGGGGGTGACTTCCACACTGATGAGGAAGGCAACGATGAGAGTGATGCCCGATTCGCACAAATGGGCGAATTGCTTGAGTGGTATCAAAAAGAGAAACTAAGGAGACACCTTAGGCGCCAAGCAAGGCACGGCTCTCGTGGTGGTTCAGGTCAAGGAAGCCGGGGAGCTTCAAGGGCCACTCCAGCGGCGTCACAAGGTGGGCGTGAAGGAGGGTTTTGTGTGAGAATCTCCAAGTACCTCAAGGAGGCTAGGGCCTTGGGGTGTAAATCCTTCGAAGGCACCGGTGACATTACCGTTGCCGCCGATTGGATCAAGAAAGTGAAGGATGCATCAAGGGATATGCAGGTCGCACCCGACGTGAAGTTGATTGTTGCTTCACGTTTGCTTGAAGGAATTGCTTCTACATGGTGGGAGAGTGTAGAAGGAAAGTACCGGGGGGCATCACATGGGTGAACTTCGAGCAGGAGTTCTACGCCCAATACTACTCCAACTACGAGGTTAATGTCAAGCGTAGGGAGTACACCAACCTTAAACGGAAGGAGGGTGGTTCTGTCTAGCAAATGGAGCAAGATTTTAGAACCTTGGCTAGGTTCTTGCTGGAATACGTGGTCGATGAGGACCGCATGTCGGAACACTTTTGGGACGCCTTACTCCTGGACATCCGTGACCGAGCTACGTACTCTCGTCACATGACGTTTAGCGAGGTGGTGGAACAGGGCCTACTTGGGGAGGCTCAGTGGAATGAGAGGAAAGAAAGAGACGTCGAAGAGGCAAGAAAGGGAAAGTGGCATAGTTCGGGGCTGCCCGAGCAATCACGAAAGAATAACCACTGTGTAGGTAGTGGTTCGTTCAAGACGCCGGCACCACTGGCAAAGAGGAACAGGGATGCTCGGTGGCACTCATCCTCCTCTCAAAATACGAGACCTCCTAGGTGTGCCAACTGTTCGAAGAATCACTTCGGGAAGTGTAACGCACCCCCGAGGTGTTATCAGTGTGGGAACACAGGCCACATGAAGGCGAATTGCCCACAATTGGGGGGAAGAGGGGCTCCCGGGTCCGGAGGAGGTGCTTTGACGAGTAGAAACCGTACATGGCCGTCAAACGGCAGCACGGGAAGAGGTGGTGCATCAACAAGCCATGCTGCGTCCGTTAACCAAGGCGGGGCCCAAGCGAGGGTTTATGCCATGACAGAAGCGGATGCGCGCGCTAACCCGGACTCTGTTGCAGGTAATACACTAAATTTCGAGGTTTCTAGACTTATATTGATGGTGTAGGTCGAAGGATTTGAGTACGGCCCACCCCGGGGGGAACCGGAAAGTTATGGCCGAAAAGGGGTGGTTTTGGCTACTGCACGTGTAACACCGACCCCGGGCATATTTACTTTTAGTGAATTATGTAATAAACCTTGAAAGATGATTTATGAATTTGCGTAATTGTAAATTTTTATTTTTCTTTTACGTGAATAGTAAATTGCATGTGGGGCCCACAGTGGGAACGGGGACCGCCCGATAATTCCCGAACCACATATTATATTCATCTTGGTCTAGATGACATCTATATGGTGGTGGATATTTTATTTGGGCCATAAGAAAGGCATGGAGTTGACCGGGTGGTCAAACGAGGCCCAATTACCGGTATTGGTAATTTAGCGGATAACAGCCCGAAATGAGTTTCGGAGACTCCTAAATTAATGTTGGGGAATGTATATCTATTCTAAAGGCCCATAATTATTGGGAACGCGTGATATATTTTATCCGGCCCGATAAAATAAAATATGACTAAAACAGTCCGAAAAATACAACTTTCGGGGCCGATTATACACATCGAGGCATAAGGGGATGACCTCCCACATGAGTGGGGGCCACCCCACGATTTTATGTATCACAAATGGTCAGAAGGCAGCTGGGAGGGACGTACATAGTGGGTAGGAAGTCTCCAAGAGACAATCCCACACCCCATGTTTCCTATCTCACCTTTGATAGGAGGTGATTGAATAGGTGATCCCTCCCCCCTATCCTTGAGTCATTCGGCCAGAACAAAGTAGGAGAAGCCCAAGGGAAATCAAAGCTCTAGTTGGAGGAAGAGGGAAGCTAGGAAAATCCACAAGAAATAGCTTGAGTTTAAGGTAAGAACATAACTATTGTTCTTTAACTAGTTTTATGGTGTATGATTTTTAAGAAATCATATGGTGGATTAAATCATGAGTTCTACACGTTTAAAAGTGTAGAATATTGATATAAAGTGGTGGTAATTAACTTGGGAGGGTTGGCCAATCGATAGGAGTCGAAACCGCCGGAAACCGCCACTTCAAAGGAGCTAGTCGTAGTTGCAGACCACGAAAGCCGCCCGGCTTTCGTGAAAGCCGCCCGGCTTTTGCCCAGCAGGTCAGTTTTACACCTCCAATCGGCCTAGAACGGGGATTGATCGAGGGGCTTGGCAAAGGCAACTATTTCAGCACTTCATAAGGTGAGGATGGCTGACTATATTGCTTATAATTAGTGGGTTAATTTCATAAGATTGCCTAAAGTATTTAGATGGGATTTTTCATGGATTATTAATGATTAATAATGCCTAAATGAAAATAATATTGATATGAGTGAGTGAAGCATGATATACAAATTGAGAACAATTATGTATGATTATGTGAAATGAATGGAACGGCATGTTAATGATATTACTATGATGACATTGTGATAAACCATACTTTTACTTCATGTATGAAATCCATGAATGGTTAAAAGTGATAGTTTTGATATTTGGATTAAATTATATTTGGATTGGAAAATCAATCGGGATGAATTAATTTGTTATGACTTAAGAACTTGGCGGTTCTAAGATTATCCGACTAGTGTTGGAATACTAGTCGGGAGATTAATATAAATAAATGATGGAATTAATCCTAAGAGGTAGGACTGAAAATGAGTATGCCTTAAGTAGTCTTAAGAGATACGTTAAGGTTGGATTATATGAACACTAAGGTGTGATAGGGGTAGGACTAAGACTACCCAAGGAAATTGATTCTAGGCATAGAATTTGCTTGAGAATTGGGTTTTGAAAATAATTAGAGTTGGACTCTAGGATGACATGGAAATGTAGTTGGGCCGAGCCCATGCCATGTAATATGATTTGCATGGAAACGTAGTTGGGCTAAGCCCTTGCCATGTATATGTGATCTATGTGGAAACGTAGTTGGGCCGAGCCCTTGCCACGAAGTTATGGTTCGTATGGAAACGTAGTTGGGCCGAGCCCTTGCCATACAAATTTTGATATGTTATATCGAGTTAGAGGATTGTATAGAAATGTAGTTGGGCCGAGCCCATGCTATACAATTGGGGCTCGATGGGACCCCACGGGGTTGACGTGACTCGCGGTCACGGGGGGATGGAAACGATGAATTCTAAATGAACATGGGCCTATGGGCCGACTACTTGACTTTATATAAAGTAAGTACAGTTAAAAGGAAAGGGGGTAACCGAGGGTTATGGCCTATAATATAATAGTACCCTAAGTTGAGGGTCTTGGAAATTAAAACGTTGATTATACTTAGTATAGTTGCTATTGTACTTGTCAAATATTTCCAAGTACTGACCTCCCCTTCACGGGGGAGGTCACCTCACAGTTTCAGGTAGAACTTGAAGGTTGCTGCCACCGTCCATTGCTTCGGGAAGATCCAAGGAAGAAGACGTGGTTCGTGCTTCTTCCGTTCTGTTTTAAAAACAATTAAGTTAATGCTCATGGACACCATTTTATTAACAATTACTTGAGGGCTTGTATGCCTAGTTATGCCAAGTGTGGCTTGAACAATTGTATTAATGCTTCCGCTGTTTTAAATGCATGTTTTACATTATGTTTGTTTATGGATGTACTACGTGTGAATGATATTCATGACGCCTTGTATAGTATGGATGAGTTCAACTGCGGTTGACTATTCGTACTGTACGGCGGGTTGTTGATGTGTCCGGCTAGGTCCGGGGCGTTACAATTTAATTGGTATCAGAGCCTAAGTTCGTGTAAGGAATAATTGTAATTAGATTTTGATGATGCTAGATTAATTAGGACTTTAGAGTACCCCTTTAGAAATTATGTATTAGAATTTTCCTTTGTAAAGTTCTTAGATGTATTCGACTTGACAGAAGACCTTCAAGAGCAGAAGGGCTTCAAGATCAGAAGGGCTTCAAGAGCAGAAGGACTTCAAGAGCAGAAGTGCCTCTTAAGGCATTATTGAAACAGAGGACCTTTGGTTCTCTGCTCCAGAACAGAAGTCCTCAGGATCTCTATTAGTCTTGACTCTGACAGAAACCCTTCTGGGTCTCTGTTGGATACTTCCAACAGAAGTGCTCCAGGCCTCCTCTGTTCTATCTCAGATAAAGACACCAGAAGGTCTGACACTTAGAAGATTTTCAAAGAACCGGGAAGTCAACTAAAAGATTCCTTCAACGGCTAGGAGTGTGAAACGGAAAAGCTACAGTGCATGCATTAAATGCTCATTTAATGCACCCCATGCTACGTAGAGTAATTGCAGATGATTGACCGCAATGTCAGGAATACTTTATCCCAAAATAGTAACCCGCCAACTTTATCGGGCTCTACTAGTCAAGTCAACTGATCGCGCATTAAATGCAGTTGTCCTCCTACTCCTCCAACGGGAAGACAACCTCAGTATAAAAGATACACTACGAAGAACAACCAAAAAGCTTGGCTACAACTTTTTTATAACTTTGCCAAGATTACATTGCTAACCACAAGCAATATATTCAAACTCTGAAAAGCAAAAAGCCTCCTTGAGATTCAAACTCATTATCCTCTACAAGAGAAGGCAGAAGTTGGAAAAATACTCTTTCCAACTCAAGCAAAGTTCCAAGTGTTCTTCAACTCTTCAAGCTCATCACATACAAATCTTTTGTAACGAAGCTAGTTGGAGGAACCCCAGTTTCAACAGAAACTCTTCTTGCTACAAGAAGGACGTCCAAATAACTGGAGTAGTGAAGTGGTGATACTTCAAGGAAACTCAGTGAAAGGACCAGTGTTAAAGGAAGCCAGGCAGTGCATCCCAGGACACATCTAGGCTTGAAGAAGACGTGGAGTGCTTCTTAAGTACTAGGACTAAGGCTTTGTAAACGGCAGTTTTTACAGCTTAGTGGAACAGTGGATTAGAGGAACGAGTTGTTCCTTGAACCACTATAAAAATCCCTGGTGTCGTTTACTTACTGCTTTTAATACTTGCACTTAGTTAGAACTGTATAACTCCTTGGACTTGGTATCTGTGTTCAGCAGAACTTGTTCTACGAGTTAACAGAAGGCCTACTGCCTATTGCTTCTCTGAGGCTAACAGAACTCCCTACCAGAACCCCATCCGCTGCCAGTCTGTTCTTTCAACAGAACAGGTTATTCTGTAAATCTGGTACTTAGTTTAAAAAGCTAAAAACCAATACAGTCTATTCACCCCCCCCCCCCCTCTAGACTGTATCCAGTATAACCGGGACCAACAAATGGTATCAGAGCCTCCTTGTTCTAATAATCTCTTAGGTTATTTGTTGAACAAAGATCCACTTGTTTTTCTGTTTAACCTCATTTCTATCTGATATAATCGATCACTCCTTGTCCAAGAATCTTATGTTTTCAGATCTTAAGTTTGATGACTGGAGGATCCGGATGAAAGCACATCTCTGTGCCCTGCATGATGAGATGTGGGAAGTTCTAGATATTGGCCCCTTCACAAGCTTCCAGAAGGTCAATCCTGAACATGCCATAGACAACACCAGACCTCAGATGATTAGCAAAGCCAAGTCAGAATGGACCACTGAAGAGAGGAGAAAGTACAACCTAGACAATATTGCCAAGGACATCCTCTACAAGTCCATTGATGATAGGTACTTCAACAGAATCAAGAAGTGCAAGACTGCTAAGGAAATCTGGGATACTCTTGAGCTCATTGGAGCTGGTGATGAGCAAGAGAAGGACAACAACCTAACCATAGCCAACAAGAAGTTTGATGACTTCAAACTTCTCCCTGGTGAAAGCATCTCCAAGATGTATGACAGGCTCCTCACTCTCACTGGAGAGATCTCTGAGCTTGGCAAGGATCTCACAACCAAGGAGATCAACCTGAAGGTGTTGAGGGGACTGCCCTCAGCATGGAAGATGAAGGTAGTTGCTGTCCAAGCCAGCAAGGATGTAAAGACTTATCCCACTGATAAGCTCATTTCAGATCTCAAAGCTCATGAGTTTGAAATGATTGAAGAGAAGGAAGATGTACCAGAAGAGAGGACCACTACAGCCCTCACTGCCAGCACATCTAAGGTAAATGATTTTGACCCTTCAGTACTTTTATCTGATGAATATATGGCTGCCTTTGCCAGGAGATTCAAAAAGTTTATGAAGAATCCCAAAGATGGAAGGAGTCCATCTTTCAACAGAAAGCCATACCAGAAGGTCAAATCAACAGAAAGCAGTGGAGAGCTTCTCTGTTACAATTGCAGACAACCTGGCCACTTCAAGGGTGACTGTCCCCATCCTGAATGTCCAAGAAGCAAGGACAGGATGGAGAAAAGAAGAAGTACGAGGACAACTCCAGAAGAAGAAAGGCACTTGTGACAGAACAGCTGGAGAAAGACCCTCCTCTGTCAGAAACAGAATCCAGTTCTGACTCAGATTCTGATGAGGCCTTCTGTTGCCTTGATACTGGGACAGAAGACATTTGCCTCATGGCTCATTCTGATGATGAGGTAACCTCTACTTCTGAATCTAGTTTTTCTTCGGTAGGCTTAGCTTTTGATTCTGATTCAATGTCAGAATTTTGGGAAGCGTTTAAGGCCATACAAGCCACTTATTCTTCTGTAACAGAAGAAAACAGTAAGTTGAAAGCTGAAATTCTTGACTTAAAGAAGGAGGTTGAGATCAAAATCAATCTTCTAATTGAGGAAAGAGATCAACTAGAGACTGAAAATGTTTCTCTTCTTAAGAGAATAAGAGAAATAGAGCCTCTCGAGATTAAGTACAAAGCTTACCAGAAGGCCCAGTCTTCCATGGAAAAGATTGTGCTTGATCAACAGATTGGCACTGGTTTTGGTCTTGGTTATGGCTCAACAGAATCAGGTGAGCCTTCTGTAATGCCTAGCACCAGAGTTGCTAAGGCAGATAAGGTCATAGAGCCACTGATTTCTAGCCCCATCTGTCAAGCTGGTGTATCTGGCACCAAGGTTGTTCATGAGGAAGTCAGACCAGAAAAAGGCAAGATAAAGGTTCAACAGAAACCCTTTTTGAAAAATAATGAACCTGGCAGAAAACCTAACAACAGAAGAGGTTTTCAAAATAACAAAAATAAAAGACCATTCATTGACAGACAACCTCATGTCAATCGTGCCAGAAATGATCACCAGAAGGGCAAATATCAAGAGAGAGTTAACTTCAGGCAGAAGAGGTTGGCTGGTCAACTTCAGAAGCCCAAGGTTAACCGTCCCTCTGCTCTTGATAGTATATGGGACTTCTTTCCAACAAAGAAATCTATGCAAAAGTATGTAAACAGGAAGCATGACCCTCACAAGCATCTGCCCAAAGTGAATCACACTTCAGTTTACTATAACTACCAGGTGGACAATGGGTACCACCCACCAAGGTTTCACTTGATGAGACCAAAATGGTACCAACTACCCAGACTCCATGACCCCCCAGGACCTAGCATTGCTTGGGTACCTAAATCTTTCTTTTGATCTTGCAGGAACTGTGTGCTGGAGCCATCTCTGAACAAGAATGGTTTATTGATAGTGGATGCTCTAGGCACATGACAGGTGACAGAAGTTGCCTAACAGAGTTCCAGAAATGCAAAGGACCTAGAGTTACCTTTGGAGGTAATGACAAAGAAGGTCAAACAAAAGGAAGAGGAAAGCTGATCAGGAACCAGATAATCATTGATGATGTCTCATATGTCAAAGGACTGAAGTTCAACTTGCTAAGTGTTAGCCAATTCTGTGATAAAGGCTACACTGTTGAATTCACAAAGGACTTCTGCTATGTGAAGCATGAGACAACAAAGGAAGTGGTTCTTACAGCATCAAGGAAGAAGAACATCTATGTAGTTGATTGGAACACTGCAAAAGATGGAGTTTGCCTGATAGCCAAGGGAGATTCAAAACTGAGCTGGGACTGGCACAAAAAGCTCAACCATTTGAATTTCAAAACAATCAACAAACTGGCCAGAGAACACATTGTAGAAGGGCTACCAGACATTGTGTACAAGAAGGAGACCCTCTGCAGTGCATGTCAGAAAGGCAAACAAGTGAAGAATTCCTTCAAACCCATTGCTGGAGATCTTTTTACAAGTCCTCTAAATCTGATTCACATGGATTTATTTGGACCTGTTGAGACTCCAAGCGTTGGTGGCAAGAAATATACCTTAGTCATGGTTGATGACTACTCCAGATATACATGGACTGTTTTTCTATCAAAGAAAAATGAAACTCTTCAGAAGTTTCCATCTCTGTTAAAGCAACTTCAGACTGAGAAGAACTTGAAAGTGAAGACAATCAGATCAGACAGAGGAACTGAATTTGTCAACCAAGTCAAAAAGGACTTCTGTGATCAGAATGGAACTTTTCATCAACTTTCTGCCTCCAGAACCCCTCAACAGAATGGCGTGGCAGAAAGAAGGAACAGAACTTTAAAAGAAGCTGCAAGAACAATGATTGCAGAATCTGGATTGCCTATGAGATATTGGGTTGAAGCAATCAACACTGCATGTTATACTCAGAACAGAAGCATGATCAACAAGAATCACCAGAAGACCCCTTATGAACTCTGGAAGGGAAGAAACCCTAACATCAGCTACTTTCATGTATTTGGATGCAAGTGCTACATCCTCAACAATGGAAAGGAGCATCTGAAAGTATTTCAAGAAAAAGCTGATGAAGGAGTCTTTATAGGCTATTCAAACACCAGTAAAGCCTATAGAGTACTCAACAGAAGGACCCTACATGTTGAAGAATCCATACATGTGAAGTTTGATGAAAACACCTCTGTTAAAGAGATAACAGAGATTCTCAAGGAAGTCAGCATAGAAGACAGAACACCAGAACCAACAGAAGAGCTGGCAGACAACCCTGCATTTCCAACACCTGCCCCAAACCCCCTTCTGTTGAATGAAGATGAAGACTCTGAAGATGAGGAACCAGAGAGACCAAGACAGCAGCTGACAGAACTAGACCTAACATGGTTAAGAGACCATCCTCCTAACCAAGTGATTGGTCAAATCAGAAGTGGAGTTCAAACCAGATCCACATCAAGGAGAGAAGCAATGCTTGCCTTCTATATATCTCAGATGGAACCTATGACAGTTGAGGAAGTTCTTGCAGACTCAGATTGGATCAATGCTATGCAAGAAGAGCTCACTCAGTTTGAAAGGAACAAAGTATGGGAACTTGTTCCTAGGCCAAAGCACCAGAATGTCATTGGAACCAAATGGGTATTCAAGAACAAAGCAGATGAAGATGGCAACATTGTAAGGAACAAAGCAAGGCTAGTAGCTAAAGGATATTGTCAAGAAGAAGGAATAGATTTTGATGAGACTTTTGCACCAGTTGCCAGACTTGAAGCCATCAGAATCTTTCTAGCCTATGCTGCCTACAACAACATCAAGGTCTACCAGATGGATGTCAAGAGTGCATTTCTGAATGGAGATCTTGAAGAAGAAGTTTATGTGGAACAACCACCAGGTTTTGTCATTCCTACTCAATCTTCTTGTGTCTACAAGCTTAAAAAGGCTCTCTATGGTCTTAAGCAAGCTCCCAGAGCCTGGTATGACACATTGTCCCTTTTCCTAGTGAACCATGGGTTTACTAAAGGAAAGGTTGACAAAACTCTATTTCAAATCTCTGTTGTTAATCATATTCTGTTAGTACAAATATATGTTGATGACATTATATTTGGTAGTACTAATCCAGAACTGTGCAAGAAATTTTCTCAAGTGATGCAGAGTCAATTTGAAATGAGTATGATGGGAGAACTCAGTTACTTCCTAGGACTTCAAGTCAAACAAGTTCCAGAAGGGATCTTTATCAATCAAGGGAAGTACACCAGAGATCTAATCAAGAAGTTTGGAGTGGAAGGCAAATCATCAGTGAAGATTCCCATGAACACGTCACAAGGAATTGGTCCAGATGATGAAGGAAAGGATGTAGATGCAACAACATATAGAGGAATCATAGGATCTCTGTTGTATCTAACTGCAAGCAGACCAGACATCTCATTCTCTGTTGGAATCTATGCCAGATACCAATCAAAGCCCAAGGAAAGCCATTTAAGTGCTGCAAAGAGAATCATCAGATACATCAAAGGAAATCCAAATGCAGGCCTATGGTATCCAAAGAGAGGTAACTTTGAACTAATTGGTTACTCTGACTCAGATTTTGCAGGTTGCAGACTAGACAGAAAGAGCACCTCTGGTCACTGCCAATTGCTAGGAGGAAGGCTTGTTTCCTGGTTTAGCAAGAAGCAGAACTCCATCTCAACAAGTACAGCTGAGGTAGAGTACATTGCAGCTGGGAGTTGTTGTGCTCAGCTACTCTGGATGAAGCAACAACTGAAGGACTATGGAATTCAAGCAAAGGAGATCAAACTGTTGTGTGACAACACCAGTGCCATTGCTATCACTCAGAATCCAGTTCTTCATTCCAGAACAAAGCACATTGAGATCGGACATCACTTCATCAGAGATCATGTGGAGAAGAAGCACATCTGCATGGAACATGTGCCAACAGAAGACCAGCTTGCAGATATCCTGACAAAGCCTCTCCCTGAGGCTAGGTTCAACAAACTGGGAGAGGAATTGGGAATGATGGATGAGATTCCAAGGGAAAGATGAAAAGGAAGGCCCTCTGTTGCTCTTTTGCTGTTGACAGAATTCTTGTAGCAGAACCCCTTCTGTTAACCCCCCTCTGTCAACCTCTTCTGGTCGCTACCCTGGCAGAACACCTCAGCAACAGATACCCCCCTTTTCTTACAGAAAGACCCTCTCTTGTCAAACAGAAGGTGGTGGACTTTGAAAAACTTCTAAACCGGGTGACCTAGTTAATTATTAAAGGTCTTTTACCCTTTTACCCTTAAAACGGTATCAAGCCGTATAAAATTTACTGCGCCCCCGTTTATTTACTGTGCCCCTTTTTACATTTATTGGTATCTTGGAACCGTAAATTATCTCAAATGTCCACTAACCCATATCCATAAAACCCCCTTTCGCAAACCTAAACCGTTACTGCTCTCATAACTCTCAAGCTTTTGAAACTCTTATCTCTCAGAAATTTTCTAACCGCAGTAAACTCCATGGCCTTCTTGAGCTTCTCCGATCTCTCAAAGGAACAAAAGGCAACCCTCCTAAAGAATGTTTTGACTGGACTGAGATGCGAACTGGAAGTACTACCCAGGTTTGCAGAGAAAAAGGAGCAGATGACCGCCATTGTTGATGGTCTATCTAAATGCCAACTGAGCAAGATCATCTCCCATGGTTATGAAGCCTACAGCAACGTGGACACTATTGAGTTCTATCTCAACGCATCCTTCAAGGATGAAGTCATCTCCTCCGTCGTCCAAGGAGAAAAGGTGTTGATTGATGCTAACGTCATCAACAACATCTTCAACATTCAGCAAAAGGAAGGAAGGGACTCTCTACTCGACTTGGAGGATACAGACATCCCTCTGACAGAATTCAAGAAGAAGTTCTGCAGAAAAGGGGAAGAAGTTGAAAAGATCAACATCAAGAAGAACTTGCTCAAGAGGGAATTTGAGCTGCTCATAAACATTTTCCACAAATGTTTATGGTGCAAGTACTCCTCCACAAATGATGTCACAACTACCAATGCCAAGGCCCTGTATGCAGTGCATCATGGATGAACATCAATTAGGGACAAGTCATGGTGAAGTCCCTGATTGAAGTCATCAAGAAGAAGAACCCAAAAACTAGCCTCTACTCTGGGAAGCTAGGACATGGGCTACTGGTTTCAGAAGTGCTTCTCAAACAAGGAATACACTTGAGGAAGGCTTCAACCTTGGATCACACCAAGGTAATCTTCTTAACTGCTTCTCCAAATAGGGAGAAAGCCATAAAGGCTGAAATGAAGAGACAACTACAACTTGAGGCTAAGAGACAATAGGGAGAGAAGGTACAGAAACCTCTCTCTGTAGCCCCTTCTGCTGAGAAGAAGAAAAAGAAGAAGAAGAAGAAGAAGAAGAAGAAGAAGACTGAAGGGGAAGCACCTATTGCCCCCCCTAAGGCCAGACAGAAGAGGAAGAGGACCACCAAACCAAAGAAGAAGGTTTCTAAACCTGTGATTTCTGAATCTGAAGGAGTGGCAGACACTCACGGGGAACCAGAGATCCCCACCTCTGCTGCATCTCCTGAACAGAACAGGGTGTCTACTTCAACAGAACACCCTAGTCCTGTCAAAGATGGGTATCTGTCCTTGTTAGACAGACCGTTTACCCGGGTTCTCGAATGGAGAAGGTGGAGAATGGGACCCCTCTCCAAAATCATCCAATATTTTGACCATTATGAGCCAGAAGAGGAAGCCATTCTGAGCTGGGTTGGGACTGATGATGTCTCAAAGTGCTTTGCCCTCAACTTCCTTCACTCTGTTCTTGAGAAGAAGAAGGCAAGCTACAAAGGGAAGGCCATTCTCATCTCCTCATCTTCAGAAGAGGCTGTCAAACCTTTGGAAGAGGAAGAAATTGAAGCATTCGAGGAATGGCTATTCACCAAGATGGCAACAGATTCTGTGCAACCCCATCTCAACCCAGGAGAGCCCTCTGTACCCAAGACAAAAGGGCAAGCAATGATGGAGCATATCAAGGAGTGGAGGACTTCTTTGCTCAAGGAGAACATCATTGAGGTAATATCTTCAACCCCCTCTGTTAATATCCCAACAGAACCCCTCATTCCCTCACCTCCTTCCAGCACCAGAACCCCTCCACCAGAACACCCTGAACCTTTATCTCCTAAACAGAAAACCCCCACCCCTCCTCATTCACCCAAACATAAAATTGCATCTCCTCGCAGAGCAATTGTTCCCTTCAGAAATCGTTCACCCTCACCTCCACCATCCCCCCCTCAACAGAATGCCTCACATGTTCACTCTTCACCCCAGCACCAGATCCCCTCTCCCCAACAAATCTCCTCCTCATCCTCTGAATCTGATCATCAATCTCCTCCTCCAGCATCTTCACCTCCACAACAACCTGCAGAAAACCTTAAACCTGTATGGTTTCTCAGGGATTCTGACCCTACAACGGTCTCCCCCATCTCTGCACCTCAAGGGAATTCTAGGCATTCTACTGCCCCCAATCCCTCCTTCAGAAAGAAGAAAAAGGTCATCAGGAACACCATACCTATATACTCCTCTTATGAAGACTCATCTGACATGGATGGATTCATGGTCAGCAAGTCCTATCAAGCCACATCCAAGAGACAGAAGACCCCTCCTCTGACTCAACTGGAACATGAACAGGCTGTCCAATCTCTTTCATCTGTTCAAGAGCATCATCCTTTGCCTAAGGGAAGAGGTCTGGAGATGCCTCACCCTGATGGACAACAGAACAACGTTCCCTTCAACAAATTTGTTGAATCTGCTGAAGAATTTGGAGGACAGATCCTCCAAGGCCTGAACAAACTGATTGAGGTCAATGACAAACACTATGGGCACCTTACTCATGTGAATGACAATCTCAACTCAGGTATGCAATTTATCTCTGATCGTTTTGAGAACCTCACAGGCACTCTCAACAACTTCATAGCTTCATCAACTGCCAGAACTGATGCCCTGTCAACAGAAGTGGTAGGCATCCACAACACTCTGTCTATCTTTCAACAGACTCTCTTGAGTCAAGGCCATGCTATTCACAATATCTCAGAGCATCTTGAAGCTCTGAAAGAATCTGATGCCAGGACAGAAAGGCACTTAACCTCCATTGAGGCAATGTGCAGAGTGCATCAAGAACAGGCTCATGCACTTCTGTCCACTGACAGAGATCGTTATCAGAAGATGGTGCTCCTTGAAGCCAATAACAAGGACATCTTCTCTGCAATACAGAAGCAGCAGGGTCTGATTGAAGGCCTTACCTCTGTCACCCAGACACTACCAGAGGCCCTGGAGCAGATAGCCTCAACCCAGGCCTCAGAATTCCAGAAGATCAGTCTAATGATTGAAGATCTGAATGATGCCAAAAAGGGGGAAGAGGACCCTCAACAGACCAGGCCTAGGTCTCACAGAACTCCTACCAGAGCACCCTCCTCTGTGAGCCTGCAGTAGATCCGGCTCCCTATTTTGAAGCTGCCCTACAAAAGAAGAGAGCAGCAGGCATACCTAGACCCCCATCTCCAATAAATAAGAGCACCAAGAAGAAGAAAGTTTTCAACTTCACTGAGTGGAGATTAGGTGGCTCTCAGAACATTGACAGAGCTCAATTTGAAGAGATGAAGGCTAAAATGACTCCTACCCAACAACAGCACCTCTATCTGGACAAAGATGGCGTTGTCAGAGTTAGGTATGGAGGATCACTTGAAGAAGCAGAAGAATGGTACAAGAAGAACATTGTCCCAGGAAAGACCATACATGAAGGTGTCCTCAACTATTTGGACTGTAAGCTTTCTCCAATATGGGCATCTTATCAAAGGTCTGGCAATCTGTTCAAAATCAGAGCTGAAATAAACGAAGAACTGCTCAGGCTTCAAAGACTAGAGGAAGAAGCTCTACAGGCAGCTAATCTGGAGAATGTGTAAGGTTTAAACTCTGTAAAACCTATCTAATAAAATCACATCTCTGCCTTCTTACTTTGAAGTGCTTTTCCTCAAATTCTTGTCTTTTTTGCCTTCTGCTTGTGTTTGTTTATTTCTGTTATATTCTGCTATCTGAATGTATCGTACTCTTACTATTTTCCTATGCCAAGTTGCCCACCAAGATTTTAATGGAAGTTTTAAACTTAATATTTTTCATGGTGAAGGCACTTCTCTGGAAATAGTTAAAGGGTTTTGGCATCATCAAAAAGGGAGAAATTGTAAGGAATAATTGTAATTAGATTTTGATGATGCTAGATTAATTAGGACTTTAGAGTACCCCTTTAGAAATTATGTATTAGAATTTTCCTTTGTAAAGTTCTTAGATGCATTCGACTTGACAGAAGACCTTCAAGAGCAGAAGGGCTTCAAGAGCAGAAGGACTTCAAGAGCAGAAGTGCCTCTTAAGGCATTATTGAAACAGAGGACCTTTGGTTCTCTGCTCCAGAACAGAAGTCCTCAGGATCTCTGTTAGTCTTGACTCTGACAGAAACCCTTCTGGGTCTCTGTTGGATACTTCCAACAGAAGTGCTCCAGGCCTCCTCTGTTCTACTCTCAGACAAAGACACCAGAAGGTCTGACACTTAGAAGATTTTCAAAGAACCGGGAAGTCAACTAAAAGATTCCTTCAACGGCTAGGAGTATGAAACGGAAAAGCTACAGTGCATGCATTAAATGCTCATTTAATGCACCCCATGCTACGTAGAGTAATTGCAGATGATTGGCCGCAATGTAAGGAATACTTTATCCCAAAATAGTAACCCGCCAACTTTATCGGGCTCTACTAGTCAAGTCAACTGATCGCGCATTAAATACAGTTGTCCTCCTACTCCTCCAACGGGAAGACAACCTCAGTATAAAAGATACACTACGAAGAACAACCAAAAAGTTTGGCTACAACTTTGTTATAACTTTGCCAAGATTACATTGCTAACCACAAGCAAGATATTCAAACTCTAAAAAGCAAAAAGCCTCCTTGAGATTCAAACTCATTATCCTCTACAAGAGAAGGCAGAAGTTGGAAAAATACTCTTTCCAACTCAAGCAAAGTTCCAAGTGTTCTTCAACTCTTCAAGCTCATCACATACAAATCTTTTGTAACGAAGCTAGTTGGAGGAACCCCAGTTTCAACAGAAACTCTTCTTGCTACAAGAAGGACGTCCAAATAACTGGAGTAGTGAAGTGGTGATACTTCAAGGAAACTCAGTGAAAGGACCAGTGTTAAAGGAAGCCAGGCAGTGCATCCCAGGACACATCTAGGCTTGAAGAAGACGTGGAGTGCTTCTTAAGTACTAGGACTAAGGCTTTGTAAACGGCAGTTTTTACAGCTTAGTGGAACAGTGGATTAGAGGAACGAGTTGTTCCTTGAACCACTATAAAAATACCTGGTGTCGTTTACTTACTGCTTTTAATACTTGCACTTAGTTAGAACTGTATAACTCCTTGGACTTGGTATCTGTGTTCAGCAGAACTTGTTCTACGAGTTAACAGAAGGCCTACTGCCTATTGCTTCTCTGAGGCTAACAGAACTCCCTACCAGAACCCCATCCGCTGCCAGTCTGTTCTTTCAACAGAACAGGCTATTCTGTAAATCTGGTACTTAGTTTAAAAAGCTAAAAACCAATACAGTCAATTCACCCCCCCCTCTAGACTGTATCCAGTATAACCGGGACCAACAGTTCGTAAACATCATAATGAAGCTTCAAAATGCTTTTTGAAAATGAAATTTGAAAACCATGAGCATAAAGTTTTGTACTTATAGAACTTTTGGTACTCGAGTTGCAATGTCTCTAATTGTTAAGATGGTACCCTTAGCAATTGGTATGGCGGTGATTTGAGCCAAAGGATGTCTTTAAGTACCTATCCGTCAATTGACATTTGATACGAGTCTAATGACTCATTCTCAATTTCTTTCAGAAATGGAACGTACCGGGAAAGTAACTAGAAGGAACCCGACTGGCCGAGCACCGGGAGGATCCGTGCAAGGCAGTAGAGGGGCTTCTAGGGTGTCCAGAGGACAGGGCCGTGGAGGCCAAGATCAGACCGTGAGTGACAGTTATGTTGAAACAGTCAACGAGTCCTATGAGTCCGAGGAGGATTCGACGTATCAACCGGGAACTGAGCCGGTTGAGACCCCATATGATGGGGAGTATGATGATGCTAGTGAGGGGAGCGACGATGATGACGCTCTGGAAAGGATGGAGGAACTACTCCGTCAATTTCAACAGGATCGCCAAAGGCGCCGAGCAAGGCGTGCTTTGGGAGGGGCTTCAAGAAGGGGAAGCCATGCGGGTTCTAGGGGACATGTAGAGTCCCGAGTAGATCGAGGTGTCGAGGTCCCGATAATAAGGATCTCGAAGTACCTCAAGGAAGCAAGAGACCTGGGGTGTAAACCGTTCGATGGAACGGGAGATATATCCGTTGCGGCGGAGTGGATCAAGAGGTTCAATGAAGCGGCTCTTGATATGCAGCTGCCGCCAAACATGAAGATGAGAGTTACAACAAGGTTGCTAGAGGGGATGGCGTCCACATGGTGGGACGGTGTCAAGGGGAAGTACGATGAGGCCGTAACTTGGGAGAATTTCTGACAGGAATTCTTCAACCAATACTACTCCGACTTCGAGGTGAACTTGAAGAGGAGAGAATACACCAACTTGACCCAAGGAGGCAAGTATACCGTGAGACAACTTGAGCACAAGTTCAGGGAGCTCGCGGAGTTCATACCGGAGTATGCTTGTGATGAGAACCGGATGGTGAATCACTTTTGGGATGCTTTAGACTTAGACGTGCGTGAACGGGCAACACAATTGCCTAACATGACGTTTAGTCAAGTGGTGGAGCAAGGCCTGAAAGGGGAGAAGGAATGGGAAGAAAGAAAGCTGAAAAACGCCGAGGAGGCGAAGAAGAGGAAACGGGAGAACACCGGCCCCCAAGGTTCTAGCAAGAAGGGGAACCACGGGGGAGGTGGGTCTTTCAGAACGCCCGCACCACCATCTAGGGGGAATCAAGGACCAGGAGGGCAAGGCTTGAGGTCGCAAGGCTCGGGCATTAGCAGATGCAATAACTGCAAGAGGAACCACACGGGCAAGTGCCGTGATCCCCCTAGGTGCTACCAATGCGGGGAGACGGGGCACTTGAGATCAAACTGCCCACAACTTGGGCGAGTCATGGGTGCAGGACCTAGCAGCGGGACCACGACAAGTAGGAACCGAGCAGGGGCACTTCACGCGAGCACGACGCACGGAGGGCCAAGTACAAGCAATGCGCCATCCGTGAACCAAGGCAAGACCCATGCTAGGGTCTATGCGATGACGGAGGCGGACGCACGTGCTAACCCGGACTCCGTGGCGGGTAAAATCTTAAACTCATGTTATTAACTCCATTGTATGCAATAGGAGTGTTTGTAATGTGCAAAATTTGTAACCCCGACGGTTTGGTCGGGATTGTAGGGGAAAGGGGAGGAAAAATCCCCGCCCTGGGCGAATGCCGCCCGGCATTTGACGAAAGCCGCCCGACTTTCGTCTTGAATTATTGAGAGAATACTGCGGCGACGAATGCCGGCCGGTTTCTACCAAAAACCGCCCGACTTTCGTCAACATTTAATCAGGAAAATCCTCGCAACCAAAAACCGGCCGGCTCTTGTAAAGACCGGCCGGCTTTCATAAATGCCTGACCTGGGAATTTTCTCGCAGCTGAAAGCCGCCCGGCTTTGGCGAAAGCCGCCCGGCTTTCGTCGGGCCTAGGGATTCCTGCGCTGCTGAAACCCGGCCGGGTTTCGTAGAAACCGGCCGGCTTCGAAACCATTCCCTGAATAAAAACTACGGCGACGAAAACCGCCCGGCTTTCGTGATTAAATACTCAGAATTATTCTCGCAGTCGAAAACCGGCCGGCTTTCGTTTAAAGCGGCCGGCTTTCACCAGGGTCGGTCCCAGAACGGTTCTAAGGGTTAGAAACCGGGAATTTTCGGACAGGTGTCAAACGGACCCCACCCGAACCACGACCAACATACTCTACGACTTAAGAAACAAGAATATTAATTAGATAGTGTGTTATACATTACTTATGAATGTAGGAACACTAAAGATAAACGGGAGAGACGCAAGGATCCTTATTGATACCGGGGCGCAACGATCATTTGTGAGTGAGGCATTCGCCAGCGGATTCAACGGACCACTTGTACCGATGACTCAAATCCTATTGGTGTCCACGCCTCTAGGGGATGATATCGAGAGAGATAGCCACTATCCATCGTGTGAGGTGGAGGTGGAGGTGGAGGGACAGAACTTGACGTGTGATTTCGTACCGCTGTGTATGATCGAGATTGATGCAATCCTCGGGATGGATTGGCTTGAGAAACATCATGCTAGGGTCGATTGCTACACGAAGATTCTTGAACTCGAAGGCGGTGAAGGGTTGACCTTATGCTTCGAGGGAGATAGAGGCAAATCAAACAGTTGTATCATATCCGCCGTGAGGGCGAGGAATATGATGAGAAAGGGATGCCACGCATACCTAGCGTATGTGGTGGACAAAACCAAAGAAGAGATAGACATCAATGATGTGAGAGTTGTGTGCAAGTATCCAGATGTCTTCCCAAAAGACTTGCCGGGACTTCCACCCGATAGGGAGATTGAGTTCGTGATCGAGGTTGAACCCGGCACCAAACCAATCTCTATACCGCCATACAGAATGGCACCCGCTGAACTTAACGAGTTGAAAACCCAATTGCAAGAGCTATTGGATAATGGTTTCATAAGGCCGAGTCACTCTACGTGGGGAGCACCGGTCCTTTTCGTGAAAAAGAAAGATGGAACACTTCGAATGTGCATTGACTATCGTCAACTGAACAAGGTCACAATCAAGAATAGGTATCCCTTGCCTAGGATTGATGACTTGTTTGATCAACTCCGAGGAGCGACGGTGTTTTCGAAGATTGACTTGAGGTCAGGGTACCACCAACTGAAGATAAAGGAGGATGACATACCGAAGAGTGCATTCCGCACAAGGTATGGTCATTTCGAGTTCCTAGTTATGTCATTCGGGCTAACGAACGCCCCGGCGGCATTTATGGACTTGATGAACCGAGTATTTCATAAATACTTGGACCGGTTTGTGATTGTGTTCATAGATGATATCTTGATTTACTCAAAGAGTGAAGAAGAGCATGAGGAGCACTTGATACTTGTTCTTGAGACACTACGGGAGAAGCAACTCTATGCCAAGTTTTCCAAATGTGAATTTTGGCTAAGGGAGATTGGCTTTCTCGGGCATGTGGTTTCAGGATCAGGGATTGCCGTAGATAACAAGAAGATTGAGGCCATTACTGAGTGGGAGAGGCCAAATAACGTCAAGGAAATTCGTAGCTTCCTTGGATTGGCGGGGTACTACCGAAAATTTGTGGAGAGGTTCTCAGTTTTGGCATCGCCATTGACAAAGCTCACTCGAAAGGGGGCCAAGTTTGTATGGGATGAGCGATGTGAGAAGGGATTCCTTGAACTGAAGAAGAGATTGACCGAGGCACCGGTACTCGCACTACCCAAACAGGGTGTGGGGTACGATGTCTACAGCGACGCAAGCATCCAAGGGCTTGGATGTGTCTTGATGCAGAATGGGAGGGTGATTGCCTATGCTTCACGACAGTTGAAGAAGCATGAGGTAAATTATCCCACTCATGACTTAGAGCTGGGGGCGGTGGTGTTCGCATTGAAGATTTGGAGACATTATCTCTACGGGGAAACATGTCATATATACACCGACCACAAAAGCCTGAAGTACGTGTTTACTCAGAAAGAGTTAAACATGAGACAGAGACGGTGGATGGAGTTGATAAAAGACTACCATCTAGTTATCGAGTACCACCTCGGTAAAGCCAACGTGGTAGCGGATGCCTTGAGCCGAAAGAATTCATCTGGGGCATTATTGACTAGTTTGAGGGCATTGAGAGCCCAATTGGAGGTATCTAGCGATGGTGCCTTGTTAGCAAGATTCGAGGTGAGACCTACATTACTTGATGAAATCAAGAAGGGTCAAGAAACCGACGAAGAACTTATGAAGATCCGTGAACGCATGCTAGCGGGACCGGTTGAGGATTTCAGGGAGAGAGACGATGGTCTCTTATTATTTCGTGACCGAGTGTGTGTACCGTTGGATGATGAGCTCTGAAAGTCCATCTTAGAGGAGGCTCATTCATCGGCGTATACCATGCACCCGGGAGGCACGAAGATGTACCGTGATTTGAAGGAAAGCTACTGGTGGTCGGGTATGAAGAGGGAAATAGCCGAGTACATCAGTAGGTGTCTTACTTGTCAGCAAGTTAAGGCAGAACATCAGCATCCGGCTGGGTTACTACAGTCACTTTCCATTCCTGAATGGAAGTGGGAGCACGTGACTATGGATTTCGTGGTGGGGCTGCCACGGACGATTAAGAACTATGACGCCGTATGGGTTGTGGTTGATAGGCTCACGAAGAGTGCACACTTTTTACCTATCAACACCACCTATGCACTGGAAAGGTTAGCCAAGTTGTATATGGATGAGATCGTGAGGCTACATGGGGTTCCTATAACCATTGTATCTGACAGAGATCCGCGATTCACATCACGATTTTGGCTGAAGTTCCAAGAATCTATGGGGACGAAACTGAAATTGAGTACAGCTTTTCATCCACAAACGGATGGGCAATCCGAGCGAGTTATACAGATATTAGAGGATATGCTGAGAGCTTGTGCATTGGAGTTCCAAGGGAGTTGGGACAACCATTTGGCACTTGTGGAGTTTGCCTATAACAACAGTTATCAGGCGAGTATAGGCATGCCTCCATACGAGGCATTGTATGGGAGGAGATGTCGTACACCTTTGTGCTGGGATGAGGTTGGCATGGCCAAACTTGAGAGCACGGAACTGGTGGAAATCACCAAGTCAAAGGTGAAGATGATTCGTGACAGACTTAAGGCGGCACAGGATAGACAGAAGAGCTACGCCGATAAGCGCCGAAGAGCCTTAGAGTTTAAGGTTGGGGATGAGGTATTTTTGAAAGTTTCACCTTGGAAAGGAATCATCTGATTTCAGAGCCGAGGGAAACTTAACCCACGCTACATAGGGCCATTTGTAATTCTTGAGAGAATTGGGGCCGTAGCATACCGATTACAATTGACTCCGGAATTGGAGAAAATACATAATGTATTCCATGTGTCTATGCTTAAGAAGTATATGTCGGATCCATCTCATGTATTAGAAAAACCACCCGTGGAAATACAGGAAGACTTGAATTATGTCGTGCAACCGGTGAAGATACTTGGCAGGCAAGTCAAGAAATTGAGAAGCAAGAAAGTTCCAATGGTTAAAATCCTTTGGAAAAGTGACCGAGTTGAGGAGGAAACATGGGAAACGGAGGCTTTGATGAAGGAGCAATACGCGTTTTTGTTTGAATGAGCATTGTGAATTTTGGGGACGAAATTCCCGTTAAGGGGGGGGGGTGAACTTGTAACACCGACCCCGGGCATATTTACTTTTAGTGAATTATGTAATAAACCTTGAAAGATGATTTATGAATTTGCGTAATTGTAAATTTTTATTTTTCTTTTACGTGAATAGTAAATTGCATGTGGGGCCCACAGTGGGAACGGGGACCGCCTGATAATTCCCGAACCACATATTATATTCATCTTGGTCTAGATGACATCTATATGGTGGTGGATATTTTATTTGGGCCATAAGAAAGGCATGGAGTTGACCGGGTGGTCAAACGGGGCCCAATTACCGGTATTGGTAATTTAGCGGATAACAGCCCGAAATGAGTTTCGGAGACTCCTAAATTAATGTTGGGGAATGTATATCTATTCTAAAGGCCCATAATTATTGGGAACGCGTGATATATTTTATCCGGCCCGATAAAATAAAATATGACAAAAACAGTCCGAAAAATACAACTTTCGGGGCCGATTATACACATCAGGGCATAAGGGGATGACCTCCCACATGAGTGGGGGCCACCCCACGATTTTATGTATCACAAATGGTCAGAAGGCAGCTGGGAGGGGCGTACATAGTGGGTAGGAAGTCTCCAAGAGACAATCCCACACCCCATGTTTCCTATCTCACCTTTGATAGGAGGTAATTGAATAGGTGATCCCTCCCCCCTATCCTTGAGTCATTCGGCCAGAACAAAGTAGGAGAAGCCCAAGGGAAATCAAAGCTCTAGTTGGAGGAAGAGGGAAGCTAGGAAAATCCACAAGAAATAGCTTGAGTTTAAGGTAAGAACATAACTATTGTTCTTTAACTAGTTTTATGGTGTATGATTTTTAAGAAATCATATGGTGGATTAAATCATGAGTTCTACACGTTTAAAAGTGTAGAATGTTGATATAAAGTGGTGGTAATTAACTTGGGAGGGTTGGCCAATCGATAGGAGTCGAAACCGCCGGAAACCGCCACTTCAAAGAAGCTAGTCGTAGTTGCAGACCACGAAAGCCGCCCGGCTTTCGTGAAAGCCGCCCGGCTTTTGCCCAGCAGGTCAGTTTTACACCTCCAATCGGCCTAGAATGGGGATTGATCGAGGGGCTTGGCAAAGGCAACTATTTCAGCACTTCATAAGGTGAGGATGGCTGACTATATTGCTTATAATTAGTGGGTTAATTTCATAAGATTGCCTAAAGTATTTAGATGAGATTTTTCATGGATTATTAATGATTAATAATGCCTAAATGAAAATAATATTGATATGAGTGAGTGAAGCATGATATACAAATTGAGAACAATTATGTATGATTATGTGAAATGAATGGAACGGCATGTTAATGATATTACTATGATGACATTGTGATAAAACATACTTTTACTTCATGTATGAAATCCATGAATGGTTAAAAGTGATAGTTTTGATATTTGGATTAAATTATATTTGGATTGGAAAATCAATCGGGATGAATTAATTTGTTATGACTTAAGAACTTGGCGGTTCTAAGATTATCTGACTAGTGTTGGAATACTAGTCGGGAGATTAATATAAATAAATGATGGAATTATACCTAAGAGGTAGGACTGAAAATGAGTATGCCTTAAGTAGTCTTAAGAGATACTTTAAGGTTGGATTATATGAACACTAAGGTGTGATAGGGGTAGGCCTAAGACTACCCAAGGAAATTGATTCTAGGCATAGAATTTGCTTGAGAATTGGGTTTTGAAAATAAATAGAGTTGGACTCTAGGATGACATGGAAATGTAGTTGGGCCGAGCCCATGCCATGTAATATGATTTGCATGGAAACGTAGTTGGGCCGAGCCCTTGCCATGTATATGTGATCTATGTGGAAACGTAGTTGGGCCGAGCCCTTGCCACGAAGTTATGGTTGGTATGGAAACGTAGTTGGGCCGAGCCCTTGCCATACAAATTTTGATATGTTATATCGAGTTAGAGGATTGTATAGAAATGTAGTTGGGCCGAGCCCATGCTATACAATTGGGGCTCGATGGGACCCCACGGGGTTGACGTGACTCGCGGTCACGGGGGAATGGAAACGATGAATTCTAAATGAATATGGGCCTATGGGCCGACTACTTGACTTTATATAAAGTAAGTACAGTTAAAAGGAACGGGGGTAACCGAGGGTTATGGCCTATAATATAATAGTACCCTAAGTTGAGGGTCTTGGAAATTAAAACGTTGATTATACTTAGTATAGTTGCTATTGTACTTGTCAAATATTTCCAAGTACTGACCTCCCCTTCACGGGGGAGGCCACCTCACAGTTTTAGGTAGAACTTGAAGGTTGTTGCCACCGTCCATTGCTTCGGGAAGATCCAAGGAAGAAGACGTGGTTCGTGCTTCTTCCGTTCTGTTTTAAAAACAATTAAGTTAATCCTCATGGACACCATTTTATTAATAATTACTTGAGGGCTTGTATGCCTAGTTATGCCAAGTGTGGCTTGAACAATTGTATTAATGCTTCCGCTGTTTTAAATGCATGTTTTACATTATGTTTGTTTATGGATGTACTACGTGTGAATGATATTCATGACGCCTTGTATAGTATGGATGAGTTGAACTGCGGTTGACTATTCGTACTGTACGGCGGGTTGTTGACGTGACCGGCTAGGTTCGGGGCGTGACAGCACGCCACGCACGCCGTGCCTGGCCTGCAGGCACGCCGTGCCTCCGCAGTGCCTCCGCTGTGCCTGGGTGGCAGTAGCTACTCGAGGAAAAATGGTCCCAGGCACGCCGTGCCTAACCTGCACGCACACCGTGCCTCCGCCGTGCCTCCGCAGTGCCTGGGTGGCAGTAGCTACCCGGAAGTATTTTAAGCCACGCACGACGTGCGTGCCTCCTAGGCACGCCGTGCGTGGCACCCAGACTGCCCAACGTCAATAGTTTCACACCGAATTGCGACTTTAAGACCTCTCCTTGATCCCAAACATGTGTCTGAACATAATAAACTTCCATAGATGTATAATTATGGTAGGGAAGACATCTTACATGGATTATAAATGTAGGAACACTAAATATCAATGGTAGAAATGCAAGAATTCTCAACGATACTGGGGCACAACGCTCATTTGTGAGCGAAGCGTTTGCCGAAGGTCTTGACGTGCCATTGATGCCGATGACTCAGACCTTGTTAGTCTCCACACCGTTAGGAGATGATGTGGAAAGGGACCACAATTATCAATCATGTGAGGTAGAAGTGACGGGTCAACCCTTGACTTGTGATTTCGTACCTCTAAGTATGTTGGAGTTTGATGCGATCCTAGGGATGGATTGGCTCGAAAGGCATCATGCTAGGGTTGATTGCTACACCAAGGTCTTAGAGCTTAAGGATGATGAGGGAAACATCATACGTTTCGAGGGAGATCGAGGGAGATCTCAAAATTGTATCATATCCGTGATGAGTTCACGGAAGATGATGAAGAAAGGTTGCCACGCGTACCTTGCTTACGTGGTGGATGAGACAAAGAAGGAGGTCGACATCAACGATGTACGTGTCGTGTGTAAGTACCCGGACGTCTTTCCTAAAGATATACCGGGGCTACTACCCGATAGAGAAATTGAATTCGTGATTGAAGTTGAGACGGGAACCAAACCCATTTCGATTCCTCCTTACCGAATGGCACCGGCGGAACTTCAAGAGTTGAAGGTCCAATTACAAGACCTATTGGACAACGGGTTCATCAGATCCAGTCATTCACCGTGGGGAGCACCTTTACTCTTCGTGAAGAAGAAAGATGGTACACTAAGAATGTGTATCGACTACCGACAGTTGAACAAGGTCACCATCAAGAACAGGTATCCTTTACCTAGGATTGATGGCTTGTTTGATCAACTTTGAGGGGTAATAGTATTCTCGAAGATTGATTTGAGGTCGGGGTATCATCAGTTGAAGATCAAGGAAAGCGACATACCTAAGAGTGCATTTTTCACTAGATATGGGCATTATGAATTCGTTGTGATGTCATTTGGTTTAACCAACACACCGGCAGCATTCATGGGCTTGATGAACCGTGTGTTTAGTGAATACTTAGATCAATTCGTGATAGTATTCATTGATGATATCCTGATATACTCCAAGAGCGAGGAGGAGCACGAACATCACTTGGGGCTTGTACTGGATCGGTTAAGAGAAAGGCAACTCTTTGCCAAGTTCTCGAAATGTGAATTTTGGCTCAAGAAGATTGGCTTTCTCGGGCACGTCATATCCGGTTCGGGCGTTGCTGTGGACAACGCCAAAATAGAAGCCATTATAGATTGGGAGAGGCCCAAGAATGTGAAAGAGATACGTAGTTTCCTTGGTTTAGCGAGGTACTACCGTAAGTTCGTGGAGAAATTCTCCGTATTGGCGTCGCCATTAACAAAGCTCACAAAGAAGGGAGCCAAGTTCATATGGGACGACAAGTGTGAGAAAGGATTTCTCGAACTAAAGAGACGACTTACCGAGGCACCCGTTCTTGCCCTACCCATACAAGGTATAGGGTATGATATCTATAGCGACGCTAGCATCCAAGGGCTTGGATGTGTTCTAATGCAAAATGGTAAGGTGATTGCCTATGCTTCTAGGCAATTGAGGAAACACGAGGTGAACTACCCCACCCATAACCTGGAGTTGGGGGCGGTAGTGTTTGCACTAAAGATTTGGAGGCATTATCTCTACGGGGAGACATGTCACATCTACACTAATCATAAGAGCTTGAAGTATGTACTCACCCAGAAAGAGTTGAATATGAGGCAAAGGAGATGGATGGAGTTGATCAAGGACTATGACTTGATCATTGACTATCATACCGAAAAGGCCAATCTAGTGGCTGATGCATTAAGCAGGAAGAGTACGTCGGGGACGTTACTCACATGCCTACGAGCGTTGCGGGCACATGTGGAAGTGTCCTCGAGTGGGGCGCTCATAGCTAGATTTGAGATTAGGCCTACGTTGCTGAGTGAGATCAGTGGAGGTCAGGGCGTTGATGAGGAATGTCAAAAGATCCGCGAGCAGATCCTTGCGGGGCCCGTTGAGAACTTTCGGGTACGGGACGATGGTCTTTTATTGTTCAAAGATCGTGTGTGCGTACCAAGGGATGAGAACCTCCGGAAATCCATACTTGAGGAGGCTCATTCTCAGGCCTATGCTATGCATCCAGGAGGTACAAAGATGTACCGAGACCTGAAGGAGAGTTACTGGTGGACAAGTATGAAGAGGGACATCGCAGAGTATGTGAGTCGATGCCTTACTTGCCAGCAAGTTAAGGCGGAGCATCAGCACCCGGCGGGACTTTTGCAGCAACTTACCATTCCAGAATGGAAGTGGGAACACGTGACCATGGACTTCGTGGTAGGGCTACCACGGACGGTGAATAACTACGACGCAGTATGGGTGGTGGTTGATAGGCTTACTAAAAGTGCACATTTCCTGCCTACTAACATCACTTACCCTCTTGAAAGATTGGCCAAGTTGTACACTGAGGAGATTGTGAGATTGCATGGAGTCCCGATATCCATTGTGTCGGATAGAGATCCACGTTTCACATCTAGATTTTGGCCAAAGTTTCAGGCATCTTTGGGAACTAAGCCGAGGTTTAGCACAGCATTTCACCCACAGACGGATGGGCAATCCGAGAGAGTGATACAGGTTTTGGAAGACATGCTCAGGGCATGTTCTTTGGAGTTCCAAGGTAGTTCAGACAAACATTTGGCTCTAGTGGAGTTTGCGTATAACAACAGTTATCAGGTAAGTATTGGCATGCCTCCATACGAGGCATTGTATGGGAGGAAATGCAGGACACCTTTGTGTTGGGACGAGGTTGGCGAGGCCAGACTCGAGGGTATAGAACTTGTTGAGATCACCAAGGCTAAGGTGAAGATCATTCGGGATAGACTTAAGGCTGCCCAAGACCGGCAGAAGAGCTATGCCGATAAACGACGTAGACCGTTGGAGTTTGAAGTCGGTGATGAGGTGTTCCTAAGGATTTCTCCTTGGAAAGGCATCATCTGATTCATATCGAGGGGTAAGCTTAACCACCGATACATTGGTCCGTTTGAGATCCTTGAGAGGATTGGAGCCGTGGCTTACCGGCTCAAGTTGACGCCGGAACTTGAAAAGATACATGATGTGTTTCATGTATCAATGCTCAAGAAGTATATACGGGACCCATCCCATATTCTTGAGAAACCGCCAGTAGAGATCCGTGAGGATTTGCAATATGCGGTAGAGCCGGTGAAGATAGTGGGTCAACAAGTGAAGAAGCTTAGGAACAAGGAGATTCCTATGGTAAAGGTTCTTTGGAGGAGTGATTGAGTCGAAGAAGAAACATGAGAGACCGAAGTCTCAATGAGGGAGCAATACTCATTTCTTTTCGGTTAGACACGTGGATTTCGGGGACGAAATCCCAAATAAGGGGGGTGAACTTGTAACACCGTCCCCAATTATATTTACTTTTAAGAAAATAATGTAATGAACCTTGTTAAATGGATAATGAATTTATGAAGCAGTAAATTTCCATTATTTCTTCTGTGCGAATACTATATTGCCCGTGGGGCCCACACCGGGAGCGGGGGGCCGCCCGACGTTCCCGAGACCATATATTTTATTCATCTTGGTAAAGATAATATTCATATTGTGGTGGATATTTTATTTGGGTCGTGGAAAGGCCCGGAGTTGACCGATTGGGCAAAAGAAGCCCAAATACCGGTATCGACAATTTAACAGATAACAGCCCGGAAATGAATTTCGGAGGCTTATAAATTAAAATTTAGGAATGTATATTCATCATAAATGTTATAATGAGTAATAGCACATAATATATTTTAATTGACCCGATAAAATCAAATATATTTTAAACAGTCCGAAAAATACAACTTTCGGGACCGATTGTACACTTCGGGACGAAAAGGGTTGACCTCCCACATGAGTGGGGGCCAACCCACGATTTTTGCCACTTAAATTGAGGGCTTGGCCGGTTAGTAAGATATGAGAGCATGGGAGGGGGGACCTTGAGAGGAAAGAAATGGCATCAACCATAAATCAGGTGGCCCCATCCACACTCATCGGTTCAATGAGACACAGAGGTAATCCTCACCCCCCCCCCCCCCCCCTCTCCCTCATTTTTCGGCCAAGCTACACCCTCAGGATAACAAAAACCCTCTGCAAGCTCCATTCCTCCATAACCAAGTGAGCTCAAGAAGACAAGGTCAAATGAGGGAGATTAAAGAAGGAAAACGTTAGGAAAAAGTGAGAAGAATTGAGATAATGACCTTATATTAACTTTTCCTTTACTTTTCTTCCACCATATGAGATATATATCATATTAAGGACACTTAGAATCATGCTACACTTTTAGAAATGTAGAATGAGGGGTTGAAAAGTGGTTCTAAGTCTAAGAACGGATTTAGAAGCCAAAACGACCAGTTCGCCGGAAAATAACCGTTTGGAGGTTATTTGTATTGATATGAGTTTTGTGATGATAAAACCATGTTAGGAGCTTAACTAAGGTGTTTCTAGAGTTCGTCAGAGTTTCTCCGGAGTTTCGCCGGAGTTCAACCGAAGAGCGTAGAACACGTTATAACTCATTTAAGGTGAGTGGACGGCTTAATATTTTATAACTTTTGAGTTAATTATGAGATTACCTAAATAAATGTTATATGTATTCATAATGATGTTTAAAGGATGTTTAAACATGTGATTAGCCAAAATGATTAGGCTTGTATGAAATGAATTATTTGAATATACATGGAGTATGATGTGAGAATTTCTATGAAATTACATGCCATGGATTAAAAAGGGTAAAGGAAGCCTAGAATGAATATTATTGACTTAATATACATGATGATTGAGTTGAGATGTACAAGGTTTTAAGTGGCGGCCAACGAAAACGTTGACCGATGGGTAATGGATTAATTAATACCGATTGGTATTAGTTAATTACAAACTTATATAAACGCATGGCTTGCATGAGTAGAGATACATAAGCTTTATGGATTGATTTAGCTATGAATGAATAAATATGATATAGACTCTATCTAGGTTGATAGGAGCTGATCATAGGATTATATATTGGTGAAGGACCCTAGAACTTAAAGTTCTTAACACTCAAATTATATATTGATGGAGGACCCTAGAACTTAAAGTTCTTAACACTCAAATTATATATTGGTGGAGGACCCTAGAACTTAAAGTTCTTAACACTCGGATTATAAATTGGTGGAGGACCCTAGGACTTAAAGTCCTTAACATTCGGATAATAAATTGGTGGAGGACCCTAGGACTAAAAGTCCTTAACACTCAAATACAAATTGGTGGAGTACCCAAGGATTATGATCCTCAAAACTCATAGATTATGATATTGAAGTATGGAAAAGGAGGAGTCCTATACACTCATAGGCATATGGGTGGGTTGGGTTTTTTAGTCAAGGATATTGACTATTAATTTTTACCCAAATAAAACGGTGATCTACGGATCGGGTATTTCCCAAGTGTATACGTACTACTAAGTATTTCTTAACTTGGGGGGGAGACTATTTATATAAGTATCACCCTATGTTTGGGTCTTATACTTGAAACGCTAGTTATTCTATATTTAGCCTGCTACTCGCTTGGTACTTGTATTGACCCCTTCGGGGGCCCCCACCATTTCAGGTTGAAGCTAAGGCTTGTCATCTACACCTTTGCACGGGTGAAGAGAATCCAGAGGAAGACGTGGTTCGTGCTCCCTCTACTATTTCAAAAGATAAACTATGCTCATGGATACTTTTGTATTAATACATTGTTTTGGCCTGCGAGCCTACGTTTTGGCCATGTGTGGCCCACGATTGATTATTGAATATTTCCGCTATTCAACTAATCTAAACTGTGATGTTGTTGTGTATGTTTACTACTGAGTATGGATATATATTATGTTCATGGACACCATGTATGATTAAGACACGTTGACTTGCGGGTGGCGTTACTTGGTCATACGGCGGTTGTATACGCGCCTAGATGCGGTCTGGGCGTGACATAATAAGTGTGAAATATAAATTAATATTTATATTATGCTATCACCTTATTTTGAGGGTCTTAGAAATTAAAGTGTTTATTATACTCGGTATAGTTGTCATTGTACTTGTCAAATGCTTCCAAGTACTGACCTCCCCTTCACGGGGGAGGTCACCTCACAGTTTCAGGTAGAACTTGGAGGTTGCTACCACTGCTCGTTGCTTCGGGGAGATCAAAGGAAGAAGACTTGATTCGTGCTTCTTCCGTTTCTATTTTGAAAACAACTTAAATAATGCTCATTGATATTATTTTTGAATAATTGTTTTGGGGGCTTGTATGCCTAATTATGTCAAGTGTGGCTTGAACACTTGTATTAAATGTTTCCGCTACTTTAAATGAATATTTTATATTATGTTTGTTTATGGATGTACTATGTGTGATGATATTCAAGACGCCTGTATAGTATGGATGAGTTGGGCTACGGTTGACTATTCGTATTGTACGGCGGGTTGTTGACGTGTCCGGGTAGGTCCGGGGCGTGACAACTCAATTGCACACTTCTAATACTCAATTGTGATATCAATAGATTGATTTAGTACCAATACTCATTTCTTTTAAACGTCATACTCATTATTTGTAAGATAAAATACTCGATGGTACGGTGAATACCGTACAACCAGGTGTAATGTATAGACTCTCATATACTCCGACTCATTTTACAAGAAACTCTTTTCTTTCTTAATTATCTAAAAAATATGAACATTTTCTTAATTAAACTATACTAACTATTTACTTTATCACTTTATCACTTTATCTATCTGATGGATAGTCTACCCGGGGGTATATATCCGAAGGGTTATTACGGGGAATAACTTAGAGAGAAGTCAGAGCAAGTAAGTAAAAGTAGAGAGAGAGTGTATTCAGTATGAATGCCGTTTTCAGCGTGGTTACAAATGGGGAAATGGGGTGCTATTTATAGCAGCAATAAATGCCGGGCAGGGACACGTGTCAAGCGCTCATTGGCCGAGGGGTCACCTCAACTGGTTGGCGCTGGCAGCCGCATGTGGCCGCATTTAATGCGGCTGTTGGATGGGACGTCTGTGCAGGGTACGGTGATCTTGTACGCATGTGAGGCGGATATCTTGTCGAGTGAGATGCCTTCGGCCATAGAGCAGTAGCCGAGGGCTCCT
This sequence comes from Cuscuta europaea, assembly GCA_945859875.1. Classification (NCBI taxonomy): domain Eukaryota; kingdom Viridiplantae; phylum Streptophyta; class Magnoliopsida; order Solanales; family Convolvulaceae; genus Cuscuta; species Cuscuta europaea. The sequence goes on from CAMAPE010000014.1 coordinate 2,999,614, forward strand.
CCAACCGATGGCACCCTGGTGCCGAGGGCTCATAGTGCCGAGGGCTACTGTTTTCGCCGTTTTCTCCCAGTTTCTTAATTTGCTTGAGAAACCCGTTCTGTGAGAATTTAGAGCCTTCGGCCAGGGGGCGAAGGCACCCCTGGCGCGTAGTGCGGGCTGCTTGGTACTCTGGGCGCTGTAATTTGGGCCTGTTGGGCCTGTTTGGCCTTCGCTGGAGTAGTAGGAGTCTGTGGGCCGGGGGTTCCCGGGCCATATACTCCATCAGGAGTCCCTCCCTCCTTTTGCCGAAAGGTACTTGAGGAAAAAGGAGTAATTTGTGCTTGCCCTTTGATGTTGTCCCGTCGTGATCTCTGAAGTTGGTGAGGAGTTGTTGCTTTTATGTCCCTGCCGAAGGCAGTCCCTCAGTTACCCACATGTCGGGACTTGAGGGCTTGCTTTGTTGTTTGTTGGAATTTCACAGATTTTGTAATTTAATGATTTTCCCGAGGGGGTCCTCCAGTCCCCCACTCCTTGAGGCACTTGTAAAGTGGTGAAAAGGAGTAAAGTAGTTACGTTGCTGTTGTGGGCCGAAGGCTGGCGCTTTTCGTTTCATTTTGGGGGGATGCCTCGTTAAAAACCTCATTAGGAAAAACCCTTTGGGAAAAAATCCTAATGAGGGAAAAAGAGTGCACCGAATTCCCCCAATGATGAATCGAAAATGTCAAACCTTGGTAAAAAATGGAGAATGACGGGAATGCCGAAGGCTCTCTCTTCTGAGGGCTCCTGTGTTGATTAGCCGAAGGCTTGCTGTTGATGTCCTGGTGGCGCCGACGGGGAGCCCCTCAATTCGGGGATCGAAGGCCTGCTAGATGAAGGCGGCAATGGAGTTTTTACCGGGGGGTCCACTGTTCGTTGATTAGTTGGTGATGAAGATACCCGAGGGCTCCCATTACCTGTGTGCCATGGGTCATCCGTCATTGAGGCAACTCCCCGGGGGCTACCCGGTTTTGCAGTTCTGAGGGGGAATCCCCGAGGGGTGCCCTGATATGAAGCCCTGGGTTTCTGAAGGAGTGATCCCGAAGGCGGCTGTTATGTGCTGTGTGGGGCACAACCCCGGGGGCACTTCTGAGTGAGTGTACCCGGAGGCTATCCTTGATGAAGAGGAGTGAAGTAGAAAAACCCGGGGGCTTCCAGAATATAGCCGTTGGAAATATAGCCGTTGGAATATGTAACGACAGGATATAGCCGTTGGGGGGGTGGCACACGTGGCGTGTGATGGCTGGCTGTTCGTGGGCGGCGTCACCGGTTGGGTGAAACGACGGTGTGTAATGATGACGGTCCGTCCGGAGGCCCGGTTTCCGGGCCCAAGCCCGGATTCCAGCGCCTATAAATACCCCAAGGCCAGAGCCATTTCCCCTTGTGCGATCATTTGTCTTAGCGAAGCTCTGCCCAAAATTCTAGTGAGAGAAAATCAGGCCTTCGGTCGAAACTTCTGCTTTCAAGGTCAGTGCCCGCTTTCCCTTCACCTCTTAGCTACCTGTACTGTGCCCTTAGGTTAGGAGATAGAAAAGTTAGGAAACACTACCGTCTACGAGCCCTCGAACTAGAGTGTGAATGTCGTCCCAGAGTGATTCTCAAGATATCTCGAGGACGCCCTCGATGGAGAACGAAGGCATCTCCGACGTGGAGTCCAGCAGTGGTCAGCCCTCGGATGGTGGTGATGCAGCCCTCGCCACTGAGGTGCAGAAGGATCTGATGGCCGAGGCCGAGGCGGAGGAATTCGAGCGAACTGCCGAGGATGAAGAGTTGGCCCTCGCCGTCCAAGTTGCTGAAGAGGAGGAGGAAAAGGAGAGGGCGAAGGTCACTGTGGCCGTCCTTCCCCCTCGGGGTGCTGGTGAGGCCAGTACTTCCCAGCCGCTGAATGCAGTTCCCATCCGGGTGGCCCCCGGGAAGAAGAAGGCCAAGGCAGCTGTCCCCAAGAAGAAGGTTATTGCTGCTGATCAGGGGAAACCCGTAGATATGCCGGAGGGGTATTCCTGGCTCAACACGGCTGCCTTGGAGATAAAGTCGAAGGCGGACAGGGCGGACCTCTACGTGACGCAGCTACATGTAGGGCCCTCGGCCGAGGTGGTCGAGCCGGGAGTTGACGATGTGCTCTCTCGGGCGCCTGAGGGGTGCATTGCAGTACACGTACTGTCGGTCTCCATGGGCCTTCGGTTCCCTCTGCACCCCTTCCTCCGGGAGTACCTGAGGTTCGTTGGCTTGGTACCCTGCCAGCTGACACCTAATAGCCACTCCTACGTGGCGGGTTTTTTAAACCTCTGTAGGGACCGAGGGGTGACCCCCAGCCTGGACTTGTTCTTCCAGAGCTTCAACCTCTGTCGAGGGGGTCACGCGAATGCCGAGGGCTTCGCCAACCTGCAGCAGGTGGCCAGGTGGAAGCTGTTCACGGAGGCGCCTTCGTCCAACAAGGGCTGGAAGGAGCGCTGGTGCTATGTCAGGGTTGCTGAGAACCCATTTCCGGCGGAACTTCGGGATCGCTTCCGCCGGCATCCGAAGGTTGGAAGCGCCGCCCTCGAAAAAGACGGCCTGGTGATAGCCAAAATCCCGGAGGGTCTCACAAAGCAGGTCTCCATCAAAGACTATACTGCCGACAAGGGATTCTACGCCCTCGGCTTTCGGAGATACCGATTTATTGGAGAAGCGGGCGAGAAGTACCCCATTCTTGCTGAGGCCTTCGGGGGAACAGGAGGTAGTCTACGAGGTCCCTCGGTTTTCATACCTTAGCACATAGCTTATCTTGTTCGTGTTTTTTTTTATTCTTTGTGCCTTCGGTCAGTAACCCCTCGATTTTGACCCCATACCTTTTTTTTGCAGGTGTCCCAGTGAAAATGATGAACGTCAGAGGCCTTGCAGACCTGAAGAAGAAAAAACCCTCCAAGGGCCCGAGGGGGACGGACGCCGGTGTCCCAAAACCCGCCGGTGACTTCTTCAAAAAACCGGAGGGGCCGTCGGTTGGCCCAAGTGCTGATGCTGCCGCTGCCGCCAAAAGGAAGGGTTCGGGCAGAGATCCCGAGGGCAAGAAGCCCAAGACCGGGGATGCCGGGAAAAAAGTCCCCCCGGTGATCATTGTTGATGAAGGCCCTGCCTCCGGGGCGAATGAGGACATGCAGGTGGCGAAGGTGCCGCCGGGAGTTCAGGGGCCATCTTCCGAGGTCCTCATGGTTTCCCTCCCGGCTGGTACGGCCGTGATGAACGGTACGGCCGACCCGAGGGCGCTTCTGAGAGGCATCACCCTCGAGATTGACAGAGTAGCCCTCGGGGCTGATGAAGACGAAGCCCTCGAGGACAGGATCCTCTGGTCTTCCCTCACAGTAAGTCTTTTATGTTTATTTCTTTCTTTTCTACTTCGAGCTAAGAAACCATGTTTGGCCTCGCTTACCCCTTTGTTTTTGTAGACCTGCATTGCCCTCGGGGAGCAAGCCCGGCGGCTAGATGAGTGGCGCCTTCGCAAGGCCGAGCAGGAGGCCAAGATGCGGGAGCTCATCCGCCAGAATGCAGACGCTGTTCGACAGATGGCTATGCTGGAGGAGAGCCTTCGGCAGATGACCCTGTGGGCGGAGGCCGCAGATCGGGGTAGGGCAGAAGTCGAGAGGTCCGCAGCTGAGGCCTTGGAGAGAGCTGTCAAGGAAGCCGAGGCCGCGAAGGTGGAAGCCGTCGAGAGAGCCCGAGGGGACGCAATCTCGGGGTTCTTGGCAGGGGGTGGCGGTCCGAGGAGCACAAGCAATGGCTGTCCTCGGTCGTCGAGTCCTCGGTCGACGAGTGGTGTGATGGGCCTGGCGTGGAGTGGGTTTCCCGAAAGGGTAAACAATACTATGATGGGGGCGAGTTTTTCACTCAAGCCCTCATCTACCGGAGGATGGCTCGCCACTTAAAGATCGAGCCAAAAGACTTTGACCCGGCAGCATACGGGCTCCCCCCTGCAGCCAGACATCCGCGTTCCTCTTCCCCCCGATGTCGAGAGGCCAGACCTGGAGGACTCTGAGCTCATGAAGGAAGCCGAGGGCGACGAACCTGAGGCCGACGCAGAAGTCACCTCGAAGCCATCGGGGGAGGCGGCCCCCGGGAATGACATGATTTGATATGTATTTTGTATTATGTAAACATGTATTTGTAATGGTGACATTATCCTTCGGCTTCGGCCTGCTTGTAAGATTTATTCGTATTACATTTGCCCTCTGTTTGTTGATGATTGAATGATTGCCTTCGGGCTGTGTTTATATGATTTGTTTTCTCCAATTCATTTCTTCTTGAATGCATGCCTTCGTTTTTGTTTTGGATGTATGTCTTTGCTCCTTTGAATGTATGTTTTAGGACTTAGAATATTATCTGATTGTAGCTAGCCCTTGGGAGCCTTCGGTAGTTGGGCATCCTCTGCTGGACATACGACCGAGGGTTCAGCAGGAATTGGGACTTAGAAATTTTTTCTAAGTGTAGCACAGCATGAGGCCTTCGGGCGTTTGCAGTAACCCAAATCCTAGGACTTAGAAAAATTTCTAACTGTAGATTTACCCTTGAGCCTTCGGGATATGGCATCCCTTCCTGATGTGTGAATGTTGGACCGAGGGCCAAATGTACAGGATTCAGAAATTTCTTGCAAGTGTATTATGTCACGTAGCCTTCGGCTACTGGGGAGCCCCAACTGAAATATTGAATAGGCCGGGGGCCAATTCTTTAGGACTTAGAAAATTTTCTTGGGTGTCGATTCCTTGTGCACTGTAGCCCTCGATTGATAGGTAGCCTTCGGCTATTGGGTCCCTTTATAAGTCGAGGGTGAAATATGTAGGACTTAGGAAGATTTTCTAAGTGTAGAGTTTCCCTTGGGAGCCTTCGGGAGATGGCATCCCTCCATGATGTATGAGTAGCTGACCGGAGGGGAAAATATGCAGGACTTAGAAAATATTCTAAGTGTAGATTTTCCCTTGGGAGCCTTCGGGAGATGGCATCCCTCCTTGATGTATGAGTAGTTGATCGGGGAAAAACATGTAGGACTTAGAAAATATTCTAAGTGTAGATTTTCCCTTGGGAGCCTTCGGGTGATAGGTGCCCTCTGACTCCACCATCACTTTTCCAGATGCCCGAGGGCTGCTCATTTAGGACAGAATATATTTTTCAAGTGTTGTTGTATTGCATGACCTTCGGCTACCATATTCCCTTGGCTGTAATGCTGATTGGGCCGGGGGCCCAATCTTTAGGACTTAAAATTTTTTCAAGTGCTGCTTCCTTGTGTAGCCTTCGGGTGATAGGTGCCCTCTGACTCTACATTACTTTGCGTAAATTGATGTTGAATCCTGTTGTTGTGAAGAAAGCCAATGAGGAGTGTGTGCCCTCGGCATACACTCTGAAGAGTTGTAGAGTTTGACTCAGCCAGTTGTGTCCCTTGTAATGGGGTAGGGGCCTTCGGTACATATTTGAAGGTACCGTCTTAGTGTACTTTGGATAGTCCAGTCCCTTTGTATTGTTGAAGCCTTCGGTGTTTGTGTGACCGGAGGTGACCAGGCAGTGGACTTTGCCGTTCCTTGCTGCTATTTGTTCGAGTAGTATCCTTCGGGAAATAGGAGCCTTCAGTTACCGGAGGTGTTCCCGTGGGGAGCCCTCGGCTTGTTGTGATCTGTTGGAGTGTACTCTTTGATTTCTCGCTGAGTCTACTCCCCTTCACCCCCTCTTTTTTTTTTTTGGTTGGTGGTGAAGGGAAGGCATCAAGAAACTTGGTTTCTTGGTAAGGTTGGGCCTATTAGGAGACCATCAGAATACACCAATGGCTCTCCTCCCTCGGGTTAACCTTCCGAGTTCTGAGGGGATCGAGGGACGTTTCCTGGGCACAAGATATGGTGGTCCGTAACCTGCCTCCCCTTGGGGAATGGCGCGGAAAGCGCCTCATTTTTTAAAGTCGTCCCCTCGGCGCTAGACATAGTCCGTGGCCTGCCACACCCTTGGGGTGGTGGCGCGGGGAGCGTTTCGGTTTGGAAGTCGAATCCTGGGAATTTCTCATGCCTGTCATACCCTGGGGGTAGTGACTCGGATAGCGTTCCGTTTTTGAAAGTCGAATCCTGGGCATTTCTCATGCCTGTCATACCCTGGGGTTAGTGACGCGGAAAGCGTTTCAAGGAAGGGTTTTCATTTGCACACTAGTTACAAATGGCCGGGGGCACTATGTGCCGCCGGCACCGATGGTGGCGCCTTCGGTATATGCGTCCTCGTGGGGTACGGCTTTTAGAAACAACACTTGGTGTTAGTTTCGATGTGTAGTCCCCGGTACTTGGTACCGAGGGGTCTTCTGTAGGAACACTTGGTGTTCTCTTTTGTCGTAGTTGATGTAGGCGTCTACCCTCGATACTTGGTACCGAAGGGTCTTCAAATGAAACACTTGGTGTTTCCCAACACATGTTTGGAAGTTGATAGGAGAGCATATCCCTGGCACTGGGTGCCGAGGGGTCTTCTTTGAAACATTTTGGTGTTTTTTCTTCGTTTCGATGTTTGATGATGGAGGTGTACCCTCGGCACTGGGTGCCGAAGGGTCTTCTGTAGGAACACTTGGTGTTCTCATTTTTTCTTTTTTCTTTTTTATTTTAATGATGAAGGTGGGAATGTACCCTCGGCACTGGGTGCCGAAGGGAAATGAAACACATGGCGTTCCTTGTTGTTGGTGATAGGAGTTCCCTCCCTCGGCACTGGGTGCCGAGGGGTCTTGACTGAAAACACATGGTGTTTTCACTGTTTGTTGTAGGTGTTGATGGTGTCCGCCCTCGGCACTTGGTGCCGGAGGGGGTTCTTCTCGTGGTGAGGCCTGGGGCTGTAGTCAGTATGAGGGCTTGATGTCTTGAATGTATCTTCATTCTTCGAAATTGGAGGCCTTGGGCCATAGGATAGTACATTCACTAGTTATGAGGGCTTGGCCGCTCTTACATTATTGATAAAATTTAACTAAATGGTGTACATTCCAGTGCCTAGGGACTTCTTTCCCATTGGGGCGTTTGAGCTTGTAGGTCCCGGGTTTGATTATGGCTGCTATGATGTAGGGGCCTTCGAATTTTGGTGCCATTTTTCCTCCCTCGGTTGGTTGGCTGGCTTCCCTCCTCCGGAGGACATAGTCCCCCACTTGAAATTCTCGGGTGCGAACTTTGGCGTCGATGTAGCTTTTAACTTGCCTTCGGTAGTTTTCTGCCCGGATAATGGCCTGCTCCCGGCGTTCTGAAATGAGGTGGAGGTCGAGGGCCATGTTGCTGTCGTTGACCTCGGGGTCATATTGGATCACCCTTCGGGTGGGAAGGGTGACTTCCGTAGGAGCTTTGGCTTCAAAACCGTAGCAGAGGGAGAAGGGTGTTTCACCTGTTGCTCGTCGAGGGGTGGTGCGATAGGCCCAAAGGATGTTGTGGAGTTCTTCCACCCAGCCACCACCCTCGGCCTCCAGTTTCTTTTTGAGGCCCTCGAGCAAGGTCCGGTTGGCGTTCTCTACTTGCCCGTTGCCTTGAGGGTAGGCAACGGAGGAGAAGGTGTGTTTGATGCCCCATGCCTCCAGAAGGGCACACAAGGGGGCTGCCTCAAATTGTGTCCCATTGTCGGAGATGATCTGCTGGGGGACGCCAAACCTTGTGAGGATGTTCTTGAGGACGAAGTGACGGCACTTCGCCTCTATGATGCTGGCGAGGGGTTCAGCCTCCACCCACTTGGTAAAATAGTCGACGGCCACAATGATGTATCTATTGTTGGAGGTACCCCTCGGCAGAGGGCCCACAAGGTCTATCCCCCATCGAGAAAATGGGACAGAGGTGCTGATGGGGGCATAGTTGACCGCTGGCCTGCCGGGAGCTTTCTGGAAATGTTGACATGCGGTGCACCTCCGGGCAAGGTCAGCACAATCCCTGGCCATGGTTGGCCAGAAGTAGCCCTGGAGAATGAGCCTTCGGGACATGGAGAAGGGTCCTTGGTGAGCTGAGCAAGTGCCACTGTGCACTTCCTCCATTGCGACCTCGGCTTCATCTGGATGAAGGCACCGAAGTAGCGTGCCATTGTAAGATCGTTTGTAGAGCCTTCCATCTTCGATGGTGTAGCTGGGAGCCCTCAGCTTTGCCAGTTTAGCGCGGGCCTCATTCTCGGGTAGCTGCCCTGTGGAGATGAAGGCGGTGATATCTGAGATCCAATCCTCCTGACGTTGTTGTATGTTCATAACGGGGCTTGCATGGATGCTTGAGAGGCTGAGTTCCTCGATTTTGGCAATTTTGGAGATGTGCTCGGGGGAGTCGGCCGAGAGCTTAGATAAGATGTCGGCCTCGGAGTTCTGAGCCCTCGGTATTTGAGTGAGAGAGTGTGCCTCAAATACCTTAAGCAACTCATTGGCAGCTTCCTTGTACTGTTTCATTCTCCCCTCCTTGGCCTCATATTCTTCTGAGATTTGGCCAACGACCAACTTGGAGTCGCATTTGATGTGGATCTGCCGAGCCCTCATGTTGGCAGCCAGCCGAAGGCCACATAGGAGGGCCTCATATTCGGCCTCATTGTTGGAGACCTTGAAGGAGAAGCGGATTGCATAGTAGGCCCTGAAGCCCTCGGGAGTAATGAGGACTACCCCTCCCCCGCATGCTTTGGTCGCGGAGGAGCCGTCCGTGTAGAGGGTCCACTAGTCGTCCGAGGTAGCCGAGGGCTCCCCGTCCGTGGCTGCCCTTGCGGTACACTCCGTCACAAAGTCCGCCAGGGCTTGGCCCTTGATGGCAGGCCTCGGGCAGATGTCAATGTTGTACTGGCTCAAGAAGATAGCCCATTTCACCATGCGGGAGGAGCTGGTGGGGCTCCTCATGAGGGCGCCGAGGGGTTGATGAGTGAGGACCTGAACCGGGTGAGCCTGAAAGTAGTGGCCCAACTTTTTGACAGTCCAAACGATGGCTAACACCGTTTTTTCCACAGGGGAGTACCTGAGCTCGGCCTCCCTTAGGGTCTTGCTAACGTAGAAGATGGCATGTTGGATGTCGTCTTCCTCCCGGATGAGCACAGAGCTGATGGCCGCCGGGCTAACCCCAAGGTAGAGGTAGAGGGTCTCCCCTACCTTGGGTTTGGAGAGCACAGGAGGTGAAGATAGATACCGTTTGAGCTCGTCGAAAGCCCCCTGGCATTCTGGAGTCCATAGAAAGCCCGTCGTCTTCCTCATGATCTGGAAGAAGGGTAGAGACTTCTCCGCTGATTTAGATAGAAAGCGGTTGAGGGCTGCCAGGCGGCCCGTCAACCGTTGAACTTCCTTCACATTGCGTGGGGGCTCCATGTCGATGATGGCCTGGATCTTCTCGGGGTTGGCCTCAATGCCCCTTTGGCTCACCATGTAGCCCAAGAATTTGCCCCCTTGGACGCCGAAGGTGCACTTCTTCGGGTTTAGCCGAAGGTTGAACTTTTGCATGATGGCGAAGATTTCCCGGAGGTCGTCAGCATGGCTGGAAGATTGCTTGCTTTTGACGATCATGTCGTCCACATAGGCCTCCATGGTGCGCCCTAGGACGGCTTGAAAGACCCGGGCCACCATCCGGGTGTAGGTGGCCCCCGAGTTCTTTAGGCCGAAGGCCATCACTAGGTAGCAGAAGATGCCCTCGGGAGTCATGAAGGCAGTTTTTTCGGCGTCCTCCTCGTGCATGAATATTTGATGGTACCCTCGGAAGGCATCGAGGAAGGACATGATTTCACACCCCACGGTCTCATCCACCAAGTGATTAATGTTTGGTAGAGGGAATGGATCCATGGGGCATGCTTTGTTGAGATCGGTGTAGTCCACGCACATGCGGAAGGTAGGGGGCTTCTGTGCGAGGACTACATTTGCTAGCCATGAGGGGTATTTCACCTCCTTGATGTGCTTAATTGATAGGAGCATGGCGACCTCCTTCTTCACGAATTCCCTCCTCTCGGCGGAGAGGGGTCTCCTTCGTTGTTGTACTGCTTTTGCCGAGGGGTCCACCGAGAGGCGGTGGGTGATGACCCTTCGGCTGATTCCCGGCATGTCCTCCGGCCCCCATGCAAAGACAGTGGAGTAGGCGCGGAGGGCGTCGGTGATACCGGTCTTCAAATCTTCAGGGAGCTGGGCTCCAATCTTCACGACTCTCTCCAGCTGGGCCGGATCGAGCGCAAAGTCTTCTACGTCCTCGTCCGGTTCAGCCCTCGGCCTTCTTTCCTCTTGGTCGACGGCTCCGGTGATGGTGTCAACACGGAATTCCGTCTTGCTTACCTTCTTAGTGACCTGAAGATAGCAGGCGCGGGCAATTTTTTGGTTCCCCCGGGAGTAGCCAATGCCCCCCTCGGCGGGAAACTTGAGGCAGAGGTGCCTCATGGAGATGATGGCTTCGAGGTCCTCGAGGGCTGGCCGGCCGAGGATGATGTTGTGGGCGCAGTCAATGTTGACGACGACGAACTCCACTTCGAGCTGGGCTCTATGGAGCCCGTCGCCGAAGATCACCGGGAGGGTTATTACCCCCTCGGAATCAACAGTATCGCCGGTGAAGCCGGCAAGAGGGGTCTTAATGGGCCGAAGGGACCCCCTCTCCAGATGCAGCTCTCTGAAGGTGTTGAGGTACATTACATTGACAGAGCTGCCCGTGTCAACGTAAGTTCGGTGAATGATGGTGTCGTTTATCTCCGTCCGAATCACCAAGGCATCCCTGTGAGGTGAAGAAGTAGGAGGGAGATCTGCGTTGGTAAAGGTGATGGGTTCCTCCCTCAGTCGCTTTACCGGGGGCATATGAGTGACTTCCCCCACGTAAAGCGATTGAGCCCACTTCTTTCGTTGGCTGGTGGAATCGCCCCCTGTATTGCCACCGGTGATCATGAGGATGTGGCGTTTCTTCTCCTGGTAGTGGGGGTATTCCTCCTCCTCTTCTTCCAAGTTCCCAATCTCCCTTTTCTTGCCGAGGGGGATGGTATTCGGGTTTACCCAAGCGTTCACCTTCGTGTGGTGCCCTCGGGGAGGCCCCTGATGAGAAGGTCCCTCCTGCCGAGGGCTCTGAACAAATTGGGACAGGTGCCCTGCTTGTATTAACCTCTCGATGGCCGTCTTTAGCTGATGGCAGTCATCGGTCCTGTGCCCCTGATGCCGATGGAAGCGACAGTAGGGGAACTGAGGGTTGATAGCGTGTACCTCCGGGGGTGCGCGAGAGTCGCGCTCAACGAGGCCCCTCTCCTCGGCAAAATCGAGGATGATGCTGACGGGGTGCGTCAATGGCGTCCGAGGGCGGTCCAGGAGAATGGGCTGGGCCCAAGTCTTAGGGTTGCTCTTATAACCTCCCCCGGGCTTGGCTTGGCCTTGCCGAGGGCGGTCATCAGAGGGTCCCGAAGCCTTGGGGCGATTTGGAGGAGCCCCCGGCCCTCGGTTATGCTTGTTGTCATCCCTCGGGGGCTGCTGGTCCGGATGCTGGTGATACTTCTCCACCTCCTCGGCCTCAGCATATCGGTCCCCCCGCTGCAAAGCCCTTATGTAGTCGCGGGGGGGTTCAATGATGAGGCTCCTTGAAAAGTTACCGGTGCGGAGGACGGTTTGTAGGAGGGCCAGGAGGGTCCCGTCATCAGCACCGTCGACCTTGTCGGCCTCCGTCCTCCAGCGCTCCAGGAAATCCCGAAGGGTCTCATCCTTCTTCTGGCGTATTGTTAGGAGGTGGGAGAAGTGCTTCCTTGTGCGACGCCTCCCGGCGAATTGTGTCAAGAATCGTTGGGCGAGTTCTTGCCACGAATCAATGCAGCCCTTGGGCAGCCTGTTGAACCATTCGTATGCCGGTCCCTCTAAGGTGGAGAGGAACCATCGACACAAATATTCGTCTGACGCCCCCACCATCATCATGCTGTTCTGGTATTTGCTGTAGTGTTCCTGGGGGTCCGTTTTCCCGTTGTAGGGCTGTATGTGTTGCCCTCGGTATTTTTCCGGGATCCGGGCCGCCAATACCCTTGGGGTAAATGGCGTCCGAGTCCGGAGCTGGATGACGGGTTCCCCGGAGCCCTCGGCCACCCTCTTCTGTAAGTCCTCCATTTTGGCCATCATGGCCTCGTATTTTAGATCTGAATGAGGGGTGGAGGTGGTGGCGTGAGCTTTGTTGGACTCCATCTCGTCAAGCCGGCGTTGGAGGGCCGCAATAATCTCGTCCCGGGGATCCTTCGGGAGGGTCTCCGCCCCCTGCGAACGAACCCGGGCCGAGTGGGCCTGGTTGATTTGGTGTCGAGCATCATCGGCATGAAGGGGTGCCTTGCCTTTGTCCCGAGGGGGATGCTCCTCGTCTGCCCTCGAAACAGATCCCCCGCTTTCCTGGGGCCTTTGGAGTGATTTCCCCCCGAGGCGGTCTAGGACCCCTCGGCGGTCTGGCCCTCCTCCGAGCCGGTCGAGGGCGGAAGTACGGGGCCTTTCCCTGTTGTCATTATGGCGGTCCCAGGACTGAACTTCCTGGGAGGACGTATCTTGGGCCACCACCCCTTCGTCGTTTCTCACCCGAGGGGTGGGATTTCCGAAGGGGTGTGGCAGAGGGGGAAGTATGATATTTTCCCCGATCTGAGGGTGAGCTGGAGCCAGGGTGCCGAAGGCACCCGGGTTCTGGGTGAGCGTCTGGATGAAGGCGGAGAGCGCCGATTGCACGCCGATGGTGAGAACCGGAGGGCTGACTTGGTCATCGCTCCGGTTTTTCTTCTTGGCCTCGATGCCGAGGCGGGCATCGGGGGCATTTTGTTGGATCTGAAGGCGTAGGTCGACAGCTGCCTGTTCCAGCCCAACGATGACACCGCCCTCGGGAGCCCTGTGAGAGGCTTCGGGGGCGTTGACGTCGCCGAGGGCCAGGTTCTTGTCTTCTACGTTCTTTGAGTTGGCACGCGTTGTCCTCACCATTTTGATAGAGGGCTAGTGTTTTGTGTTTGGTCGAGGGGGGGGGGGGTTTCTTACTCGATTGTTCAACCTCTCAACGAGAGCACCAAATGATGGATAGTCTACCCGGGGGTATATATCCGAAGGGTTATTACGGGGAATAACTTAGAGAGAAGTCAGAGCAAGTAAGTAAAAGTAGAGAGAGAGTGTATTCAGTATGAATGCCGTTTTCAGCGTGGTTACAAATGGGGAAATGGGGTGCTATTTATAGCAGCAATAAATGCCGGGCAGGGACACGTGTCAAGCGCTCATTGGCCGAGGGGTCACCTCAACTGGTTGGCGCTGGCAGCCGCATGTGGCCGCATTTAATGCGGCTGTTGGATGGGACGTCTGTGCAGGGTACGGTGATCTTGTACGCATGTGAGGCGGATATCTTGTCGAGTGAGATGCCTTCGGCCATAGAGCAGTAGCCGAGGGCTCCTCCAACCGATGGCACCCTGGTGCCGAGGGCTCACAGTGCCGAGGGCTACTGTTTTCGCCGTTTTCTCCCAGTTTCTTAATTTGCTTGAGAAACCCGTTCTGTGAGAATTTAGAGCCTTCGGCTAGGGGGGCGAAGGCACCCCTGGCGCGTAGTGCGGGCTGCTTGGTACTTTGGGCGCTGTGATTTGGGCCTGTTGGGCCTTCGCTGGAGTAGTAGGAGTCTGTGGGCCGGGGATTCCCGGGCCATATACTCCATCACTATCATTTCATTTTAACTTTTTGTAGACTCATCTTACTTTTCATAGTTTTTGGAGGTTAAAATTATAAAGTTCACATAGTTTTTGGATGGTGGTAAAGTTCTCACTTGTCTTTTATAATGTCATCCCATCTAAAGATTTGCATATGTAATTTAGGAAATAATGACAACCTAATCAAATAATCATCAAATATTAAAGTTTTTATAATCATTGAAAAAATTGCATTTATATATATTTTGGCGCAATTTTTTAATAATTTATGAACATAATTTACACTTCATGTAGAAAATGTAATTTACACTTCATGTAGAAAATTTTTACAAAATGTAATAAAAATTCCGTTAGGAAGCACCTCAAATTTAGGTGACCGGATGACACTCTAGCCAGGAATTTCCTGATCGGAAGATAACTCACACACCTATAATTACATCACATTTATCATCAATTACCACATTATAATATATACTCACCTAAACTACTTCTTAAAATATACTCAAATTATCTTATTTAAATATTATTTAAAAAATCACACCTTTTATTTAATTAGAACATTAAAATGGCACATATGTAATATATTTTAGATTGCATCAAAAATAGATGAAATTAGACCTTTCAAACACCAAAGTTCCACTGATTTAATTTATTTGTTAGTTACTAGTATTTTTACGTGTGTAACTGTGTTGTGCACGGGACAAAATACACTTTTATATTTCAAGTTTTTTTATAGAATGTAAAGAAAAATATTTGCCGGTGCCGCTCCATCATGCACAAAAACAGGGTTGAGCGGGCATTTTCTAAATTTACCTTTTGGATTTAAAAGTTTGATGTTCTTGATTTTAATAGTAGTGAATTTGAACACACAATTATAAGAACTCATAAAGAGTTTATTCAGGGCCGTCTTCAAGAGTTTTGGTGTCATATTCATGGCAATTGATTTGAGTTTTTTGGGACTGCCAGCCGAAGGAGAGTCCGGGCTAATGACAGAGGAAGGGCAGAGCTGTTGGTCGACCAGCACCGACGGTGACAGGAGAAGCCGAAGGAGGCACACTGGACTCAGACACTGTGGTATTGACTAAATTAGCATAAGGAAAATTATTTTCTAAGAATCTGACGTTTCTGCTAATATAAACACGGCTAGATTTTGGATCAAAACAATGATATCCCTTATATTCAGATGCATAATCTAAAAAGACACATTGAACTGAATGAGGGAAAAGTTTATTAGCAGGGGGAACATTAAAATTAGGAAAACAAGCACAACCAAGAACACACATGAATGAGAAACCAGGTTTAGTATTAAATATTTTTTCACAAGAAGAGACCATGTGGAGTAGAAGACGGTAAATATAAATTGCAGTAAGAAAAACATCAACCCAAAGCAGTAATGAGCATTGTACGGGCTAATTCGAGTAGATGTCTTTGCTTATGCTCAACGACACCATTTTGCTGTGGGGTTTCCAGACAAGATTTTTAAAAAATAATGCCATTATCATTAAAATAATTCGAATGCCAAGATTATCAAATTCACCCCCTCTATCACTCTGAAAAATCTTAATTTTGCGGTCAAGTAAATTTTCAATTATTAATTTAAAATGATGAAAATGGGAAGTAACTTCAGACTTGCACTGCATGGGGTACAACAAGGTAAAACGAAAAATCATCCACAAAACAAACATAATATTTAAAAGTTAAATGAGAAGAAACATGAGATTGTCAGACATCAGAATGAATTAAATAAAATGCATGAGGACTGTTATGAAAAAACATTGTTAAGTGGAAAACATTGAGATTTTCCTAAACGACAGGAAATACAATCAAAAATAGTAGAACTGCCAGAAATGGAACCATTATGTCTAAGTTGATCTAAAACACGCGTACCACAATGTCCTGATCTATTATGCCATATGGAGGCTGAATCAGCAAATAAGGCAACTGGTGAGGGCAAAGATTGATGAATGAGATAGGCGCCATTGTCATTGGATGTCCGAAGAAGAACAATGTGCTAGGCTAGCAGACATAAAGTAGGGTTGCAACTGATCCCAAATAGCAAAAGCATTCTTTAATTCATTCACCTCAATTAACACATCACGAGATAAATTAGCAAACAGTCAAGATCACACAATTTGATCAAGTTTCAGCCAGTTACTAAATTAAAAATTAATTATCTCGCGATGATAAACATCAAAATCATAAGGGGAGGAGCAGGAATCGAACTATCTAAAATTCTCGATAACCTGTGGGACACAAGAATGGAGGTAGTATAATAAACATGAAACTTTTAATGGATTTGGTTTCTTCTTTTTCTTACAAAAAACATGTCGCAATTTTATTAAAAAAGGACATGTTAAATAAAAAAGAGCTACAATAAAAAATAAATAGAGATGCGAGAAAAACAAATAATAGTCATTCTATCTCAGGTGAGGATCTACGTGCCGGATTCGCCTTGTAGATTTTTTCTATTGCAGGGTAACTTAATTATTTTCCAATTCTTTAGTGTATATTTTTTTCTTTTTTCATATTTAGCCCACTCAGCTAATATTTAAGCCTAATATAGTTACTCTTCAGCCCAACCCAGCCCAGATTCCTATATTCGCCCATGTTATATCTCTTTGGACTTTACTAATTTTTTTTTTTGTTTTATCTCAAAATCTTTACAACTTTTCTCACAAAGTAGGGAATTTGTGGTTCTCTTATTTTTCTCTCCTCTATACAAACTTTGGTTATACAATTTTTATTTTTCTTACTTCACAACTAATCAAAATTGACAATCTCCAACGGGACATAGGTAATATAAAAAAGGAGAAGGGATAAATATATCCATGAAGCATACCTAAGAGAATTTAGAACTGAGAATTTTAGGTGTTTTCAATCTACAATTTTATTTGAGGCAGGCATGGAGTAATAGATGACCAAAATGAAAATCTTATGGAGTATTTGTTCTTACAACCATTCTTGTTGTACTCACCCTTATACCCATCATGTCTGTGAATGTTTTTTTATCCGTGTCAAACATGTAATGCCTATAAAATTTGAATTTTTCAATCAACATTATATGAACTGCCACAACGTGTTGGTTCAGATTTGGAGGCGAGGGCCACATTTAGAACAACTCGTACAATTGAGGGGTGACATTTATAAATTCAAAAACATGTGGACTAACTTCAATGTGAGTACTATTTGAGAGACTGAGAGTGTCACGACCCGAACCTACCCGAACACATCAACAACCGCCATACAATATGAATAGTCAACCACAGTCAAACATATCCATACTATACTAGACATCATGAATATCATTCACACATAGTATATCCACACACAAATATAATGTAAAATATTCATTTAAGCAACAGAACTAATACAACAAGTGTTCATGCCACATTGGGACAACATAGGAATGCAAGCTCCCAAATAGTTTATAAGAAAATATTACCCATGACCATTATTGTAATTATTTTGAAAACAGAAATGGAGGAGGCACGAACAATGTACGTCTTCACTCCTAGATCCTTCCCGAAGCAACGGGTACTGGTAGCAAGCTCAACTTCTACCTGAAATTGTGAGGTGGTCTCCCTCATGAAGGGCTCGGTCAGTACTATGAAGCATTTGAGAAGTACAATGACAATTACACTATATATAATTAATGTTTCAATTCCTAGGACCCTCAAATAGGGTGATATCATATTATAGGTCGTAACCCTAGGTTACCCCGTTTGAAAATATACTTACTTTATATCAAGTCAAGTAGTCGGCCCGTGAGCCCATGTTCATTTTGAAACGTCCTTCCCTATTCCCAGTGACTACTAGTCACGATCATCATAACACTTTTAGTAGGTCATTACGCCGTCACAGGGCTTTGCCCTAGTACGTTATTGCACTATCGTAGAGCCCCGCTCTATTACATTTCCACACTATACTAGAGCCTCACTCTAGTCATCACTACACCGTGCTAGAGCCTCGCTCCTAGTCACCATTACGTCGCGCTAGAGCCCCGCTCTTAGTCGCCATTATTCAGCCTCTAAGTAAGTTCCATGCCTAGAATTAATTTATCTTGAGTAGCCTTTAAGGCCTGTCCCTAATATAACTTAGAGTTTATACATTTCCACCTTAAAGTATCTCTTAGGACTACTTAAGGCACAACTTCTCACAACCCAACCTTAGAGGATTAATTCTATCATAATTCATATTAACATCTCGGCTAGCATCTTAATGCTAGTCGGATAATCTTAGAACAATCATGTTCTCAATTCATGGGCATATAGCCAATTCAAACTGATTTTCCAATCAAAATATAATTTATTCTCAATACCCAAAATAATACTTTTATCATAAGGTTTCATAGTTAATTCAATTGTCCTGTTATCATATTCGTAACACATAATCATACACAATTTATTCTAAATTTGTATATCATGCTTCATTTATTTATAGACAATAGTCTTCTCATTCTTAGGCATTAGTAATCATTAATAATCCATAAAAACAAATTTAAACACCTTAGGCAATCTTTTGAAATCAACCCACTAATTATAAGCAATATACTCAGCTAGCCTCACCTTATGATGTGCTTAACTAGCTACCTTTGTGAAACCCTTCGGTTATCCCCCGTTCTAGATCTATAAAAAACGGACCAACCGGACAGCAGGCAAAATTCGGGCAGCTTTTGAAAAAGGTGTGCGGCTTTTGGCCCCTGCACCTCGAGACGACCCTCGTTTCTGGCGGTTTCCGGCAATTTCAACTCCTACCGATTCAACGACTCTTATAAGTTAAATACCAACACTTAATAACAATACTCTAAACTTTTAAACGTGCGGAACCTCTTGTTTAATCCACCATATGATTTCTTAAAAGTCATATGAACAGCAAACTAGTTGGAGGATTATTTGAGTTCTTACCTTGAACTCAAGCTATTTCTTTTGGATTTCCTAGCTTCTTTCTTCCTCCAAGATTGTTGTTTGTGAGAGCTATTCTCAGGCCACTAGCTCTCTATCTTGAGGTTCGTATGATGAGAAATGAAGGAGGAAGTATCACCCCTCAATAAAAGAGCAAAATATTGTGTAGATAGGACCATAGGGGTGTGAGTGTTTGTCTTGCACATCACCTCACTCTCTTGTCCGTCTCTATGCCTTATTTTAGTCCCAACTTGATTACTTAGAGACGTTAGAGTGCACAAGACATGTAGGAAGATCCCCAAGTGGGTGTTGATGTCCCTCCCCATTATTATTGCTAGTTTTAGCAAGTTGGATCAAAATAACACTTGGGTTGACCAATCATTTTCCTTAACCTTAATTGCATTTTATTGGTCTTCTATAATTATTATGACGATCCAACTAAATATTTGATATTTCATTTTCAATATTATGAGTTCGATAAATAATTTAATTAATCATTCATTAATTAAATATATCATCCTCTTAGACATAATTATTAACTAGAAAATTCAATTACATATTGAATTTAATTTCAACTACATCCAGGTGCGGTGCCACAAAGAATATGATTTCTCCATATATTAATGAAAAGTCATTAAAATAGAAAAAGAATTATATATCTCTTTCTCAAATATCTAAATTTAAATAAGAGAAGTAAAGTGTAACAAGGGGGAAAGAATTTTGTACTTTCTAGTGGAAGACAAAAAAATTAAAAAAAAAACGAAAAGAAAGAAGTAATATGATGTCAATAGAAAGGAAAGATTTTTTCCTTGAATATTACTAAGTTGAAGTCAATTTCCAAAAATGTTACCATTTTTATAATAGGACAAAAATGTGACTAAGTTATATATGTGGGAAAACATGTCACCGTTGAATTTTATGTCAGTCATAATTTAATGTCACTATAGGATTTTTATGTCACTTTTGAATGTCAATGCCACCTTCGAACATGTCACTGTGGTCATTTTCCGCTCAATAAAACCACCATCTACCGCCGCCAACGACACCACAACCACAATTATAATGTAATAGTGACACGAACACAGGGACACCGTCACCACATTTGATCGGTACCACTGACGGTCACAATGACATCGATCATAGTGACACCAGACACAGTTACTCCGGCATAGTGACACTGCCACAGTGACCAGCATCAAATAATTGGAGTTCTTCTCGATAATTTTTTTTGGTGGGATTTTTTGAGTATTTCCTTCATCAAATATTTTATTTTACTTCATCTGTCCCAAAAGATCGGCCAAATTGATTTTTCTTATTCAATGATAGTCAAATTTGATCAATGATATTTTTTAATACAAATTTATTTAAAATATGAAAATTATATGAGCATATTTTTTATTAATAACTTTCAAAAATATAAAATTTATAATTTACGTACAAATATAATATTTAAAATCATTGTCTAAACTTTAACACCAACAACTAAAAAGGTCAATATCATACAGAATTAAAAATTTAAGATAATTTTCAGAAAAAACTGCGATGAAAGGTGACTGCGATGAAAGTGACTATGCTAAATAGGGCATCTGCAAGTACCGGAAACAGAATCTCACTCTCTATCTATCATATTGAAATTATAGTCCAATTTACCTCCTCAACGTACCATCCGGGATCAAGGTTGGGGCCTGGGGTGTCATCCTAATAATTTTCGGTGTTTGCCCTATACAAAAAAGAAAAAAAAAATGCGTATGCCAAATGTGTACACCAAGCAAAGTTGCAGAAAAGAAAAATGCGTGGACTAAAGCAGGTGTCATTTTTAACTTTGAAGAACCCAAGTCGATTAAAGTGGGGGTTTCTTTTCTGTTCTTTTCCGAGTCTCCGCCGGGCCTAGGGTTTCAGGTCTGCGTTCCTTCTTCCTCCCAAATCTAGTGTGAAACTACAATAAAATGCGTAGTACTTATAATTACGAAGCTTTCATGTCGAGGTCGGCGGCGGCCGAAATCCCTGGCCGCGCCGACTTTACGTCCTTCGCACCGCTACGGCCATGGCGCGAGCTCTTCGCCCACCGATCATCGTATTCCTTTCCGTCTTCTTTCGCCGACCTAACTTCTCGGCTCCGTCGGAAACTCAATTACTTTCGCGTGAACTACGCCCTCGTAATGCTCCTCATACTCTTCCTCAGCCTCCTATGGCGCCCAATGTCGATGATAGTCTTCTTACTCGTCTTCGTCGCTTGGTTTTTACTCTACTTCTTTCGCGACGCGCAGCTGGTCATCTTCCACCGCACGGTTGACGATAGGGTCGTACTGGGTGCTTTGAGCCTTGTGACGGTGGTGTGCTTGGTACTGACTCACGTTTGGCTGAATCTTCTTCTATCTCTTCTGATTGGAGCGGCGGTTGTTGCGTTGCACGCGGCGTTCAGAGCCAATGATGATTTGTTTCTCGGCGAAGATGAAGCAGCGGAGAGCGGATTGCTCTCTTTTCCTGGTGGGGGTTCCAGTGATGTTCTTCGTGTGTATCCTAAAAATGGATCTCCAATGAGTGGAGTAACGAATCTGTAACTGTAAGCACTTCTTTTTTGTATGTGTGAACTGTTGTGAAGATATATACATCCACAAGAATGTGGTTTTGAATAGAAGAGTGGCATTTTGATCTGCAAGTTACTTGATTCATCCCAGTTCTAAATTGTAATCTGGAATGAGAATGCATATAAGAACATGATGATAATCATAAATGTATCTCCCAATGGCTAACATTATTGCTTAGAATCATGATATATAATAATATAACAATACTCGTACATAGAACTGCAACAAACTTTAGAATGAGCAGTATTTAGAACAGGGGTTGAACCGGACGACGACAATATGCTAAAACCATCACGAAATCCTTGCCGGATGAGCCGATTGTGGCTGATACTTTTTCAGGATTGGCCATTTGAAGCCACAAATCAACCAAGTTATTGAGCTGTAATGTTGGGGCTATTGATTGTCCCATACATCTAATCTCAATCTGCACATCAATCAATAAACAACTTTATTTTGCAAGATTGTAATCAAGGACATGTTTGCTTGGATTTATTACTCTTAAGGCCTAAACAGCCGAACAAACCTATACAGATTGATTTGTGAACATATTAGTCCAAACCAGACTTGAATAGACTTAAACAATTCAGGCAATCCAAATGAATCATTTCCTAAAACAGAGAGATTTGACTGTACAGGTTTTCTACCGCATCTTGCACATCATTATGCTTCTTATTATAATGGACTCATTAAAACTACATGATGGAATTAGTTGTTATTTAAATTCCAACCAAATGTATGTACCTCTAATTTTGAAAAAAGAATAATAGAATCAGAAGGAAAATTGGAAAAGAGATGTTAGATTCATTACCTCATCCTCACTCTTCAGATCTAACTTCCTCATCAAATACTTTTGGATATAAGAGACTGGAATGCTCCCATCCCTGCAAGCAAAACGAAACAAACCAGTGGTTTATCATGCTTATCATACAACGGGTTCCATAAATACTACTCCGCACAAGTATATAGAACTAACATCAGCGATTATAGTACATTACAACTATATGATTGCAATATAATAATACAGGAACTTCCACATCAATAAAATCACAGTTGGGATTGATATCCTTTCAGTTGGGGAGGGAGACTGTAAGGCATCAGTTTTGGACCACAAATTGCAAACATTGCACAATGTTGTACACATTAATTTAATCTTATTACTCAAAGCCTTCTACATATTAGCTAAGGTTGAGAAGTGTATAGTGGAACTTTTATCTATTTGAAGAAGAAAAGAAGATGTGATAAAAGAAGGTGAACCAGCATCAATAAAAGTCAAATAGATAATATTTTATTTCACATCATTCAGCTTTGCAAACTATTTTTTTTAAGAGAACACGTATTTTTTATGGAATACAACTCCAAGCAATCAGGGAAAGTTTCTGAGTTTTGCAACTTTGGAGACGTCACATCAGAGGCATCTATCAACACCAAGTAAACATATAGGCCGAAGTCCCAACCAAACATGCCCAGTATGTCCTACTTGAGTGTTGGGGAAGGTGAGATTCCTCTATCCCTAGGAGGTTGAGGAAACATATAACGATACAAATACAATAAACTATGAATGTATTTGGCAGATTGGATAGATTATACAAGTGCATGTTCTGCTTCTCTACTCCATCTGCAGACCGCTTGTATGGTGTAAATTTGAAAAATAAAACAAAGGATAAAAAGCAGGGGAGAATCCGCAGAAACAGAATATTATACTTTCTCGAGAAAAAGGGAGGAAAGCGTATTAGATCAAGAGCACTCACTTTATTCTCAAGTAGCAAGCAGAAATCTGGGGCAAGGGTGTTTCTCCTTCCCTGAATCAATGGCAAAGAAAATTTAAAACCAAAGAAAGCAGAAATAAACTATGTCACTCTTAATAAAATAATCTTTTCCTATCGAATATAGTTATTAATCTAAAGAATCACAGAGGTAACACATCGGATTCTCACTGGTTTGCAGTAGCCACTAGCGAAAACCAGATTGGTTTAGCGCTTCTTTCATATAACGCAGTTGTTGCATCAACTACAGCTTGTGGTGAAACACCAAAGTCTCCAAAACTTAAATCTTTCTTTCGAACTCTTCGCGTCTTTTTCGGTTTTTCTGATTCTGGCTGAGCATGATTGCCGTAAGTGTTGTTTTCTTCAGCATTTAATTTGTATCCATTATCTTTGATTTTTCGGGTATGATCCTCATTGTCAGCAAGAAGTACAGGTTCTCCATTGACATAACCTTGAGAAGAACTAGACATCGAAGGCTTGGTCCTGTTCGCAGCTTCAACCAGGCAAGATAGAGGTTTCCACAAATCTTCTTTCCCTGCATACTGTGTTCCTCCTCTATCAGCCTTTGGTTGGTCTGATGGTTCAGCATGAGAAGAAGAATTATTCTGCAAAAGGAAATAATAAGAAGAAGTTCCAAACACAAACATGATGGCGGAAAAGTTCCACTACAAGCAGACTTTACCAGTTCAATAAATTGTTTTTTTTGCAGAAAAAAGAACAGATTTTACCAGTCTTATATTATTGGTGAACTTGTTCAGAGTCTCCGGTGAGCTCTTAGAGCTCTCAGCAAGCCGATCTTCTGTTGAATTTTCCTCATTCTTCGTAGGCTTCTCAATGTAAAAACTGGAACCACCTCGCATTGGTTTTCGTGCTATGGATTTCGACCTTCTTCCTGTCATCCCCCCACTTTTAGTAGAAGAAACTCTAGGTGTGCTCACCACTAATGAAGAAAGTGATCTCTCCTTTCTCCTAGCTGTTGGCATTGTTGTAACTGATGGTACAACAATTTCAATTTCAGGTGTCTTGTTCACTTTTTGCCTCTTGTAAGGGAAGATCTTTGCCCTCACATCTTGCAAATTATGATCCGCTCTGGAAACACCATAACCAACTTTTACACTAGTACTTGTAATAAGTCAGTTTTACTGCCTCCATTCCATTATTAGAGTTCACATTCACTAATTCTTTCGCATAACACAGCTCTCTTTTAATATTTATCACATTTATTTTCGTTTTATTGCTTGGTAAAACTTTTAATGTAGTTTCTAAATATGTAAACATTAATTATTAAACCTGATTAAAATAAACCTAATTAAAATACTCTGTGGGGAGAATTAAAATGGAGCGAGAGAAAATGGAATGGAGGGAGTTCAAGACAAGATACTGCACCAGATGTTTTTCCCTGGATTATTGCAGATCATAATGGATCATAAAGCTCAGCAACCAGTACAACTTACATCTATGTCTTATTTATGTAAGGAACTATAGAAAATATTCTAAAAACTCAGGCCAAGTGGTGCCTGGGCAGCCTGATTTCACCCCAGTCAGCGAAAAAAATAGCAGGCTGTTTGGGTTTCCTATAAGGCCAGCTGGGTGTCAGACTAATTTGGTTCGCCACCCCCATATTTATTCATAATTGACATCGTCTGATTGTTCATGAACCTACATCTATGAAATGGTCATTATTTTAGAATAAAATTATAACTCTTGGAAGTATAAGAGCTACTTCAATGACAAAAGAACATGCATTTTTATCCTACTATTTCCTATTAATGAAAATGCTAGCGAGTTGCACATAGGACTATGTTTAACAATCTAAGGAATAAAATATGGATATTTTTATTGGGATGCAAAGAAAATGCACTGAACTATGTAAAGAGTGCAATCTCATATGGTTTTTAATTAAAATCTTTCTTCTTTTAGCTCCTTAACCATTGCCCTTAGGAAATTTGTTAGCAAGACCTTTCTATTTATTATTATATAATTTCTTACAACAACAAACAACTTTCAAGAAGTATATGAACTATTTTCATTACAACAACAACAACATCCAAGTCTTGTTCCCAAAAGAGGTGCTAACATGAATAGCCATATGATATCACAGTTAAAAACAATAAATAGAGAAAGAGAGATGAGGTATATTCATTACCCAAAAAAGGAAAAAACTAAAAGTCATTAATAAATAAATAAAAATTCATTTTAAAAAGAGGCCTAGGTGGCAGCTAGGCTCAGTAAGCCCTAGGTGGCAGGCCACCACCTGACTAGCACCTAGATTTTTTTTAGAGTTGTGGCTATAGAGAGATACATTCCCTATTTGTGGGGAAGATGCATGGGAAGTGCCTTAGTTCTCCAGGATTATTATTATTTTTGGCATTTTTTCATAATAAATTTATACAAACTGGGGACTACAAATTCTCGTGATTTCTTCACCTTTGCAGTTCATTTGTATATGCTTTTGTAGCAGATAAGAAATCAATAAAAAACGCACAGCTTATAATGTATGGAGTAAGCATTTTATCAGACTAAATCAGAGTACTTGAGCATTATTAGCATGTAAGGTAAAAAAAAAAGAGGTAGCAGCTTAGAGTGTTGTAGAAACTGTCTGACCTCAGTTTCTCCACTGGGACACATCCTAAATCAATGTTACATATTGGGCAACATTCCGTCTCCTCATCCTGAAGCTTCTTGTAAATGCATTTCCTGCAAACTGATGCATGGAGAAGTAGACCATAAAAAAGGTTTCTATCTTCAAGGTTGAAAACTATAGTTACAAATGGCAGTTCATAATAAAAAGAAAAAAAAAAGTATGCAGTCATCTAGCGTACACCTTTCTGACAAAGGAATATATGAAGATGGAATGCCACCAAACAATGACTTGTTGCATAGGATATATAGCAATTAGCAAAGTGACTAAATGAGTGGGATTAAAAGTCATTAGAAATTCAGAATGGTATAATAACTATAAAAGCTGGTATGTCCTCCGCAGAACTAATTTAGCTTCTGAAATGTTCAAGCATCAAACAGAAATTTCAAGTATAAAGAAGACACACAAATAAGTACAGCTCAACATGAAAACGAAGCATACATCTGAAAAAACAAAATTTCCGAGCTAGACTTTTTTGGGGTCTTTAATTTGAAGCAGTTATTAACGACTTAATCATGTATATCGCATTAATCAGATTAACACGAAGCGGATAAGCCAATTCATAAACTTAACATAACTCTCACAGCTGGCAGCTATAACTCCGAGAACTGGAACGAGATTCGAATGAAACAGAATCAAGTAGATAAGCAAAACCACAATACAGCAATCAAGCAGCATCGCAAGCCAAACAAAATAAACGCGATTCGGAGCTCGAAGATAAATCCAGGGAATGGAATTCGGAGCGGCTAGAGTGACTCACACGTATGAAGGCATTCGGAGATAGTAGTGGCATCTCTGAAGAGCTTATTGCAAAGAGGGCATGTCATGCATGCCGCAATTGCCTCTCTCCTCACCTTCACCACTAGATTCGGCATATCCCTCAGCTCCTTCCGGTATTGCCTCTCTGCCAGCGCGCTCTCGCCTTTATCCTAGAAACCTCTCGGAGGACGTCGGGCTACTCAAGCGGCGGTGCATGTAAGAGAGACGGCGCAAGAGACATGGGATTTACGTCCACCCCTGCCCGTTCATCTGCATTATACTCACAGGAAACCTGCAATTAACGAGCTATACAATGAGACGTACGAACAGATTCGAGCGCGTACCGATTGGGAACCGGAAATCAGCGGATTAAGCTCTGGGTCGCGTTGATTTGGGAAGAAGAACAGTGGTAGTTGGTGATGGGGTAAGAGATGATCTGTGAGATAGTGTATGTGGAGTTTTGGGTGTCCCAATCGGGAGAAGGTATTGTTCAAACTGGCATGAACGGGAATACACAGATTCTTGGCTTTATGCACTTTCTTACCTTCCTCCCCTTATATATAAAAATAAATACCTTCATGATGATAAATCTCCGATAAGGAATAGGTCCCAACTAGGTTCACATTCAAAAATTGATAAAAATTATTTAGATAATTATCAAATAATTTAATTCATACATAATACATATTTTGACAAATAGATTTGAGGACTATATTAGGTGTTTTTATTGGGACTGAAATTTTTTGGTCTGCTCTAGTTTCGCCTGACAAATGTATGGTCAGTTTATATTTTATAAGTGTCTAAGAGAAAACAATCCAAGTAAAACATTCATAATATAATGGCGTAAATCATGATAATTGTGATGTTATACATGTTTTTATGTGTTGAAAAGCGGACCTGAAAAAAATTTGTTCAAATGATCAATTCACAGATCACCTCAAACTCGACTGGTAAATCTCATCAATATCAAAAATATGCAAATTTCGACACGGTTTTCATTATGAGTTATCCGTAAACAACTTTTCTGTGCTTTACTACGGGGATAAGGTTGCGTATAGTTGACATTATCAATAATTTAGCAAATTTAAGAGAAAATTATTATTTAAAGATAATTATATATCAAACCGAAACATAAGGTAATTAGTTTTCATAATAATCAAATAATGATATACTCCGTAATATTTCTTAAGCATAAAAAAAAGCATTGAAAACCTATAAAGTATTCTAGCCTAAACTAGAACATTTAGTGCTAGCTATTTGATTGAATAGTGTTTGGAATAATATCTGTAAAATAGTTTTTTTCTAAAATAAATACATAAACATATATTTTCTTGAAGTTGGGATTGATATTATAATAGATCAATTAACAGTGCTGAAAAAAAATCTACACCCTACGTGATCTGAAATCAAATCTTTTATTCATTTTAATGCATTACATTTTTGAGGTTTTCAGGTTCTCCAGTTATCAACCATTTCGAGGTTCATCACACAACTCAAGTTAATAACTAAAAAGTGAGTATTCACTCCTTTCTTCAGATTGGTTGAAGCAAGAAACAATACTAGAAGATAAGAGATTGAGAGTTAAAATATGGCGCTTTAGTATTTTTTATCTTTTTTGGGCAAAAGGCAAATTTAGACAGAACTACAAATTATGCACGATTAAATGGTACATAATATAAGCCAAAAAATGGCAACTAGCTAGAGGACTGGATAAAATTGTTTATAATTCTATGGACTAGACTCTTCTCTGATCTTTCACACTGACTTCTTGTTTCATAATAGGTTTGCAGGCAAAACAAATGTCATTTTTTAACTTCCAGATAGTAAAAAGACATTATCCCCAAATTCTTTTGTATAGTACAAAGACATTATACCATAAAAATAATCTTAATTACTCTGTTTCTATAAGTTTAGCACCTTAATTTTCTTTTTCAAAACTCAAACACTTAATAGCAATCATTATAGTGGTCGGTCTGTTATGCACGTACTTATGCATGCATGTAACCCAGTTATACACTAATGCACAAAGTCAGTGGCGTAGGCAGAGTCTCAATTCTTTTGAAAAAACTTTGACACACCTTTCAAATAAAATCAGTCATAGTACAGTGACACACCAAGAGCCAAGCCATTGAACATTTTTCCTTCAATTCTCCCAAAAATGCCTCCTCCGCATTGGATCCATTTATCAGGTTTATGAGTCAACTTTTTTAACCAAACACGTTACTTTTGATTTCGCGTGCTGAATTTATAATAATAAGAAAAAGTAAGATTGTAGTTCCTTTTCTTAAAATGGTCAGTTAATACAGCTAGAAAAGTAACTACAATCTTACTTTGTAATAATAAGAAAAAGTAAGATTATAGTTACTTGGGCCTCTCCCGCCTTGCATAAGCCACGGGCCTGATCTCGATGGCTGGGTGAATTCCAGAAAAAAAGATGCAGCACTGTCCAAAGCTTCGATCAGTTTAAATTTCAAAGATTAGATTTGGGGGAACTACCAAATAAGCCCCCGAACTTTCATAAAAAGTGTAAATAACTCCTTTTATAGGAGGCTCTGTACGGCCATCGTCATTTGGGGTGTTTTTCGGTGGAATTTTTTGATGAAATGTTTTTAGCATCTTCTTCATTAAGTCTATTTTACTCATACCAAATTTCAACTAAAAATTCAACAGGGAAGGCAGTCAAATAAATTTTTGAAGGTAACTGCGCAGTTAGACAACGCAGTATATTTCAGAAAATCCTTTGACTGCCTTCTCGATTGAATTTTTAGTTGAAATTTGGTATGGGTAAACTAATTATAATGAAGAAGACACTCAAAAAATTTCATAAAAAATTTCCACCGGAAACAACCTCAAATGGCGACAGCCGGATAAAGCCTCCTGTAATAGGACTTATTTGCACTTTTTATCAAAGTTCGAGGGCTTATTTGATAGTTCTCCGCAGCACCATCATGTGCAGCGGCGGCGGATCCTTCCACAGCGATCGCCAGGTTTCCGTAATTGCAATCTAAAAATTGATGTGTTTTGGACCTTTGGTATCTTCCTTTTTAAACAATCACAAATAATAAGACTAATCATAAAAATCGTAAAAAATAATAACATTTTAATAAAATATTTGTAAAATAAAAATTTCAAAATAAGAATTGATTTTTTTTAAAAAAATATATAAAATAGTTAAACCCCATACAAATATAGATGTCTTTCTCACCGCTTTTACCGCCTCTCAGCACCATCATGTCCGATTGATGAAAACAATGCAATTTTTTTGCAATATCAAGCCAAAAAATAGTATTATGCTTATTTTAAAAATGTCATATCAATGCATATTTCAAAAATATCATATTACATTAAATTTCATATTGAAATTCATAGGAGTGGATTATATATATAATTTAATAAATTTTTATAAAAGAAAAAATAAAACAAGTCAGATGTTCATTGTTAAGCTCCTAATATTCAGTTGAATAAGTTACATGCTCATTAAAATTAAAGAGAAATGGTGCTAAATAGGAGCTTAAGTTTCCATATGTAATTAAATAAGACCTTGACTTTTTTAACTCCTAAATAAGACCTAATTTCCTGTGTCTTCCATATTTGCCCTCAAGTCTTTTATTTTTGCTTCAGTGTGACGAGTTCCCACGCAAGAGGCAGAGGCAGAGGAGCATGGCCGAGGAGCATGGCCGGTGGTGCAAACATCATGGTACGGCGATGCGCCAGCAACAGTGTGGCGGCCGAACGGCATGGGGACATGTCGGTAGGCGACGGAAGGCCCAGATTGTACAGGTCTGCAACAATTTGGTGGAGATGGAATGGCGACACATCAGCGGCAGCTGGCCAAAGGCCTTCTTCGATCTCCTTTTAATTCTTCGATGATTTCATTGTCCCCTCCCTTCTTCGTGGTTCCACGGCCTCACATCAGCTACCCTGATATTTTGTTCGTTCTTCTGCTCTGTTGTTTTCCAGATCTGCTCTGATTTCAACCATTTTCTCCTCTGATTTTAAATCCATATTGTATTCACAATAACAAAACAAATCGCAGAGATAGATTTGAGGAAACTAGGCCGGAGTTGAATACTGGAATTACTGTACAACTAGTCAACAATAATTACTTTGATGTTGGCCACCATACTTTATTTATCCATATACGTACAATTGCAAATTTAACTCATCAGATAAGAGCATCTCCATTCATGATCTCTAAAAATCAATTTTTTCTATGATTCTTACCATTTAAATATTGTTATATAATTAATTATAAAATAATCTCAAAATTCGTTTATGTCTCTCAATCATCATCTTCAAATAATCTATTTTTTCTTTGTCCTGCATTAATCTCTATTACATATATTTTTCAAATAATCTTAAAATAATCCGGATTCATATTTTGATTCCAGGTTATTGTAGCAAATAATCTCATTAAATAATCTATATCACTCAATGATAATTCCCTAAAAAACTTCCATGTCACCAAATTAATCTCATAATAATCCTTCCAATGAGGATGCCCTAAGAGATAAAATTTTTAGCCTAAATGTAAAGTAATCATAACTTTTTTGATAACGTGTTCTGTAAATAAATAAGCAAAGTAATAAATGTAGTACGGTATGATTGGGAACATACAATGATATGACATGGCTAACATGTTCTGTCTAAAATAAAGCAAAAGTTATAAATGTAGTTGAGAAAAATCATGGGCAGTTTATTTAAAGTGCATGAACGAGTGGGCTGATAATGTCCAGACTACATTAGCATTATCACGGCAATGTCATTGGCATTGTCACGACAATGTCATTGGCATTGTCACGACAATGTCATTGGCAGTGTCACGACAATGTCATTGGCATTGTCACGACAATGTCATTGTCACGACAGTATCATTGGCATTGTCACGACAATGTCATTGAAATTGTGTCATTTTTATAACATTGACATCATCATGTATTACATTGTCATATAATGACATTGATTTTTAAACAATGACATCGTATTACATTGTCATATAATGACATTGATTTTTAAACAACGACATTGATTTTCTAACAATGACTTTAATTTTTGAAGAATGACATGATATTACATTGTAATGAGCATTGACATTTTTATGACATTGTCATTGACATTCTTATGACATTGTCACTGACATTGTTTTCTATTGACATTCTTATGATTTTGTCATTGACATTCTTATGACATTGTCATTAACAATCTTAGAACATTGTCAATGACATTGTTTTATATTGACATTTTTATGACTTTGTTACTGACATTCTTATGACATTGTCACATCTTTAACAATGATCATCATGTGAATAAAGTATGTTAACATTATCATATATTTAAATATTTAAAATGTAATAATGATAGCTATGTTTTACAATGGCAGTGGCTATGCATGCTTTAATTAAAGGATCATGGGTATAACTGTACAAGTATTAGGCTTTGTAATACTGTATTCGCCATCCACCGCTAGCAGTCTATCATGTCCAGTTTTGAACACCTACAGAACACCGACATGATGACATGTCCTCATTTTCCTTGGCTTTGTCCTCCTATCCATCGTTCCTTCGCATATTGTGCTTCAGAACATAAGCAAAAAGAGTTCTCTAGAAATTGAAAAGTCAAACAAAAATAAAAAGCTACCGTACGAAGAAGAACTGAAAGAAAAAAGGAAGAAGAAGCGAAAGATGGAGCTTGACTCCCGGCGGCGACCACTTGTGTGATGTGTTGTGACGGCAGCTGCTCCAGCGACAACCTGCAGTAGATCTGAATTAAACGCATCAGTGATGTGCGCCTGGTGAGAAAATTTTGGTCTTCAATGGGTCTCACCTTTGTTTCTGCCTTGTCGGTGAGTTGAATGGCTGCTCCGTATGATGGCAGAATGGCAGCAAGTAAGATTTGCGGGCAGCGTCATTTTTAGGGGTGTTTTTGTCCTTCCGTTAAAAATTAGTCTTATTTAGGTCTTAAAAAGTTCAGACTCTTATTTACGTTCCTAAGCCTTGTTTTACTCCTATTCAAGTCTTTATCCCAAAAGTAAACTAATGTTCATTCAGTGGAAGTTGTGATTTTTTCAATTAAATTACGAAAATGTCACTTTTTTTGTAAAGCTCATTGTTAAACTATTGTACGATCACACCGTACAACCGGTGGTAAGATATAGAATTCTTCATCTACTCTTTTTTTTGTTCGTTCATTTACATCAGCTTTACCGGCCATAAGGCTTAGACATTTTGCCCAACTGCTGAACTTCATCATTTTGGTTACCACTTGCATATTCCCTTCTAACATAAGGTTTACCCCTCTTAGCCCCCAATCATAGTTCATAATTCATCTCGTCAAGCTTGCTGTCATACAGGTAAGTACATAATTCTTCTATTTCCTGTTTTCAATTTTGTGTAATTCAATTGTCCGATTTAACTTTTCTTTACATATCTTCATTATTGCCCACGGTTTGTCACCTTCACACTTTTCATGTCTGCACGCACTCCTTTACCAGCAAAAGAAAATTCCACTAATTGATTGATTAGAAGTAATAAAAGGAAAATCACACACATTTTTTACAATAAAAATATAGGCATTTTTTAAATTTGGGGTGAGCCAGGACCTAGGCTGGCCACAAAAAAATGGTGCAATACCGACCGACTTTCCAATGAAATTTAAAGAAATAGTCGTTGGAAATGGTATTTCCAACGAAATACCGACAAAACTTGGCCGTTGGAATACGCTGGTTGGAAATTTTTCCAACAGTCATTTCCAACCGATTTTTTTTTTGCGCCAGAGTTCCAACAAATATATTTATATATCCTGTCGGAAATTTCCAACAAACAATTCCGTTGGACATAAGCAACCAGATTTCTCAAGACCATATCAATGACCGACGAGTTTCCAACTGATTAATCGGTCGGAAACTAAACGAGCCATTTAAAAAATTGATTTCTCAAATTCGTGTTTCTAGTTCAATGCAACTTTTCTACCATTCAAAAAATTCACCATCAATTAATTGTACATTATACCATCCAACTTGAAAATTTCAAAACATACCATAAACAATAGCACTATTCGCTATTGTCAATAAACATAAAGTGAATGTAGTACAAAAGTTTGACAAATTAAAGACTTAAAGTAGATTGTTCATTACACCACAAATAAATAAAAACTTAAAATCGAAATTATTCTTCATTGTCCACCTTCATTTCCGATCCTCTCGTTCGTTCCTGTTTCGCCGTTTCGGCCTTCATGCAAAACACTCTTCAATCAAAATGAACACCTGGAATTGAAATCACTCTAAATACCAGCTTCTTGAATAGAATGATATGTGTGGTTCTACTACATAAAACACATAGTCAAAATTAGTAAAAATCAATGACATATACACAAGTATTACTAGTATATACTTGAATTTACCACAAACGTCATAAACCATGACTCACGAACTTCCTTTGATATATCCCTATAGCAAATCTGTTATCACCTCTATGGTCCTTGTAATTCCCAACTTTTCTCTTACAAGTCTTTAACATAAACAACATTAACAGACTAAGAGAACATACTTAACAAAACATACGTTCATAAAATGTAGCAAACTTATGAAAAGGGTGAATTGACTCCAAGATACCAGTCTTTCAAGCAAAACAAATAAGGTCGAGACCTAAGAACAATCTAAATAGTTTTCATGCACAATGGCAATGCTATAACAACACCACAAGTGAAAGCAATAAACCAACAGTGAGAAAAACTCACCTTATCAATGATGTGATGAAAGGCAACTAAAGAGGAAAATTCATTACAAAAACTTTATTTTGTAACTACATGATGTACCTGAAAGAAACATGTTAGATTTCTCTAGGCATAGGAGCATCCACATCTATACTTCACAAATAATTAGAACTCTGTTATCCCACTTTAAGTTTAAGCAAACAACATGCACTATGTATGTGACACTCCAAAAATCTAAATAAAAATAAAAATAATTTTTATTAGTCAGATAAAATATTACGAAAATAACATTTTTATAAATAATTGAGTCAGAAAAAAATTCAACAGTGGTAACATGCTAATCAGATAAAAATTTCAAAATTTATGACGTTTTAGTCAGATAAAAATATTCAATAATAGGAACAACATTTTATTAAACAAGTGAACCAGACAGAAAATTAACATTTATGACATTTTATAAATGTTAAAACACTAAATAATAAGTGTACAAATAATAATTATACACATATAAACACATACGTAGTAATAATACTAAACCTACGTAAACAAAAAGGAAAAGGAAAATACTAAACCTACGTAACTACGTAACTTCGTAATAATATAGAATAATACTCCTACTATAATACATATACTATACGTATGTAACTTACTATATATACATAAGTCATACGCCGTACAAACATATAACTCCACCGCATACATAACTTCTACGCCGTACACTACACATATATATATATACCTAAACCCGGAAAACACCCCACGTCCTTCTACAAATACCCATACGCATGACCTTACTATATATATATATATATATATATATATATATATATATATATATATATATATATATATATATATATATATTAACCTACGAGCCTGCCATTGGCCTAACCTCACTGGTTTCTGAGGATGAGCACCCACCTGAGCAAAGGAGAAGAGGAATCAAAGCATAGCTGCCGCTGAGTGGAAAACATCACCGGTGGAATGCCGGAGCGCCGTAGCATGTCGCGCCGGACTGGACGAACTTTGATCGTCGTACTACATCGCCAGCAACCGACAAAACGCCTCGTCGGAGAAGATTATACCGTCGCCGGAGAAGAAGGCCCACTTGTACGCCGGACAGGTTGACGGCGCCGGAGAAAGAGGAGAAGCCGGAGTTTCTGCCCGGACGGCCGGGCCTGACTGCTGCCGCTGAATGTCGATCGCAGCAGCCCACTGAACCAGTCACCGGAGGAGGAGCTCGCCGGAGAGTTTTC
The DNA here is from genome assembly GCA_945859875.1 of Cuscuta europaea. Taxonomy (NCBI): domain Eukaryota; kingdom Viridiplantae; phylum Streptophyta; class Magnoliopsida; order Solanales; family Convolvulaceae; genus Cuscuta; species Cuscuta europaea. The sequence goes on from CAMAPE010000014.1 coordinate 3,034,807, forward strand.
CAGTTTCTGTCTCTGCGCACCGGAGGAGGAGACCAGTCCTGCAGCCCATCGAACCACCCTCTGCCGCCATCAGGAAGGGCCATTGCTGCTTCCAAGAGAACATCATTACTTCAGTCACCGTAGGATGTGGGTGAACACCTGTGGATCTCGCCGCTGCACCGGATCCTTGATTGCGCCGGAGAAGATGTCGAACGCTACGTACGCCTATCGGACTCCCTATTACTCTGTATGTTAATGAGAACTATGTTAATATACTGCTAATGGGCTGGACTCTTGAACTTTAGGTTGGGCCGCTAGATATTAGTAATAACAATAATAATACACTGGGCTGACTTAATTTTGATTTTTTTTCCTTTGGGCCGGGCTGGACTAATATTAATATTAATATTAATATTAATAAGAGTAATATTGATAATAATATTAATAATAATCTGCATTATTGATAAATTTGAGATGAGAAATAATAATTTATGAGTAGAGTAAATTAATAGTGATTATTGAATAAAAATTGGATGTTGTAGTCGATAATATTCGGATATTTTATTTAATATTAGAATTCAAATATTGTAATTAATGGCTGAATTAATAAGGTAATTTGATTAATAAAAAGTGATTAACCAAAGTTTATGCGAATAATAAAATAAAAAGGAGAAAATCAGGTAAAGTAATTACAAATAGAATAAGTGACTAATTTCATCATATTTAATTAAAAAGGTGATTATCTAGAGACCGGATTAGAGGAGGATAACTAGGAGCAACAGGACTTAAGGTAAGTTTCTCTGCCAATCCAAAATTGTTTCCTCGTATTATATGCTTATTATGCACTATGTGATTAAGTGTGAATTTTAAATGTGTACTATTTGGGGTGACTAAGAATTTGTGAAATATTGGAGATATATTTTGGGATTTAATCCCTAGTATGACTTTGGAGTGCATTTTAGTATAAAGGAATTTTGGAGTATTTATGAATGTGAATTTTTGGTGGACGTATCTATTAAATAGATATTCTGGATTATTGTATATAGAGAGGATTTTCCAAGAATGAATAATGTTTTTATAATAATTATTGACATCTCGAGAGAAACACGAGGTGTGGGTGGTTAGAGCTATATACCGCGGGTTTAGTTTAGGTTTATGATGATTATTGGTGGCGGGAGAAATCCCGGTAAATATTGGTGGCGGGAGATTCCCGGTATTTCTTTTGAGAACTTTAAAAGTTCTTTGGTGGCCACGGTAGTAGTTTCTAATTACCCGGGTTTCTAACCCATTGTGAGGTAGGGGGACGTTGTCCGAACTACTTGGACTTCTTACTACTCGGAGGGCTTGGAATCCCTTTTAGGGGGTGTGCACAACAACAACAACGATTCCAATTGGTGGTCGGTGGGAGCCGGAATTCCGGGATGAGTCGTACACAACAACGATTCATTGGGCTCGAGGAATCTTGAGTTTCGCCCATCTTAAAAGAATCTGAAAGTGACATTGATTTCGGAATGGTGATATTTTTAGCTACAAAAGTTATTTTTGAAAAGTGATACTTCTTTTGAGATTATAAAGTTGATAAATGATGTTTTTCATTAGAAAAGAATTTCGGTGGTGTGAGTATTTTTATATAGTATAATATGAAAAATTATTTTCGCCAAACCTGATTATTTTACGGGGTTGGGTAGTACTTACTTAGCTCTAAAGCTAATTTTTGTTTCCTTTTCTTTGTTTCGTTTTCTGCACTTTATTTGTGCAGGTAATGATGAATATGAAGCTCATGATGTTTGACGAGTCTGGAGAGCGCTTTAGAAGAATTTAGTGTAGTCCTCACTTAGATTAAATAATGTTAGTAGATTTTGAATTCAAGTTTTAATTCGGTTGAACTCATGGTGGATAGCCTTAACATCCAGCCAAGTTGAGGGCTGGGTGTGGCGGTAACACACCCTTTTTCCATTACTATTATTTCCGCTGCAAAACTCTATCTATTTTTAAAGAATAAATCAAGATTGTTATCAATATATTATTATTTCAAGTATTATTTTGGGCGGGAAAAATGGGGGTGTTACAATGTAACTTTCGCAGTCAGGAATGTTTATTCTTCAAAGTGGCATCAATAATCGCAATAATTGTTAAAACTTCACCTTAAAAGTATAAGTACTTAGTACGTTTTTCATTTCAAATTTTTGTCAAACTGCATGGCTACGAAGCTCTTTGACAAAGAAGGGAAACAATAAGAATATCCTCTCACTAATCCCACTAACATTTACAATAAAATGATAACAATATTTCCTCTCACTAATCCCACTACAAGATTTCAGAATCAAAGTAATATCCAAATTAAGCTCAATTGTAGGCATCAATCGTTGGTTCCATCCTTAAACATTAAATTAGTCCTTCCAAAATCCTATTAAATCAAAGCATGCTCTTAGGTATATATAATTAATAAATGAGTTAAATCAAAGAACTAATTTAGGTAGTATGGCGCTCTGGAAGAACCAACTACATAAAAATGTCTAATTTGTGTGTCTGGAGAAGAAAAGATAGAAGAAAGACGGAGATGATAATTGACCTGGAAGCGTTGCTATGCTGTCAATGTACACTGGTTCTCTACTTCATCGTTGAGCGATAGTTCTCCGCCGCAGCCACTTTAGGGTTTAAGGGGTATATGTTTAGGACTTGCATTTATCTCAACGGATGAGATTTGTGTTTGTCACCAAAAAAAAGCCCGCCTATCAACTGTGTTTACCAACGGATGGGATTTGCTTGAAATTTGACGGATTATCAACCGAATTCCAATCACTTTCCTACGGAATTCCAACCAATGATATCCGTACCAGAGCTCAAAATTTACCAACGACTTTTAGACAGAATTCCGACGGAGTCTGTTGGAAAGCTAGTCGGAAATCAGTTGGAAATTTCCAACAGATAAAACGGTGGGAAATTGTCTGTAGGTAATGAGGTGTGTTTTTGTAGTGCGGCCTGCATATAAAGATTATAAACAATAGCAACCAAAACATACTGCTGATAAAATAGAAAATGCATAAAAGAAAACAAGGAAAACCAGATGTCAATATGTGATTGATATAGATTCCAGTTCCAGATTTTAACTAAACAAATAGAAAAATTTACATGGCTTTGTAACACAAGTAATGTCCAGTTTTGCATCTTTCTTGTAGCCTTGTATTCCCTCTATGGCTTTATGCTGACCTTTTGGCATTTTCAAGTGTTTGTGCCCCAGTGACTTTGCTTTGAGGAAGATTAGGGTGTGGCTGACAAATTTTGAGTAGTGATATTATGGACAAACTACCGAAAAGAAAACTACTAAAAGATTACGAGCCCATTTGGCAGCACGAAAATCGGCTGTTCTGGCTGATTCTGCTGAAATTTATGAAATTCTGGTTGAAGTGGCTGCATTGGTTGATTCTGTTGATACAAGAAAAAAATATTTTTAAAATATATTTTATTAATAAAATAAATTATATGTAAAAATAGCTAAAATAGTCATCTACAGTAACTTCAGCCAATACAGCCAGAAAAGTAACTTCAACCTTACTTTTTCGGCTTATTACACAATTCAGCGCGCGAAAGCAAAATTTATGTGTTTCGTAAAAAAGTTGGCTGATAAGCCTGATGATGGATAGTATATATCCGAGGGGTTATTGCGGAGAATAACTAGAGAGAAGTCAGAGCAAATAAGTAAGAGAGAGAGTGTATATTCGATATGTATTAAGCGTGGTTTACAACGGGGGAAAGGGGTGCTATTTATAGTAGTAATAAATGCTAGATAAGGACACGTGTCAGTTTTCTGGTGGTCGAGGGGTCACCTCGACCGGGGTGGCACTGGCACTCGCATGTGGCCGCATTAAATGCGGTGGTTGGATGTGACGTTTGTACTTGGTACGGTGATCCAGGCACATGTGAAGAGGATATTCTGTCGAGGTGGATGCCTTCGGCTGAAGGGTGTTGGGCCGAAGGCTCTTCTAATCGAGGGCTCCTACCTGCCGAGGGCTGTAGGTGCCGAAGGCTTGGTTTTCAAGCCTTGTTCTTCTGTGATGCCTCTTCTAACCGAGGGCTCCTACCTGCCGAGGGCTGCAGGTGCCGAAGGCTTGGTTTTCAAGCCTTGATCTCCTGTGATGCCTCTTCTAACCGAGGGCTCCTACCTGCCGAGGGCTGCAGGTGCCGAAGGCTTGGTTTTCAAGCCTTGATCTCCTGTGATGTCTCTTCTAACCGAGGGCTCCTACCTGCCGAGGGCTACAGTTGCCGAAGGCTTGGTTTTCAAGTCTTGTCCTCCTATGATGTTTCTGAGCTCGATTCCGTCACTGGTAGCCTTCGGCCATGGGGCCGAAGGCACCCCTTTGCGTATTGTGGGCTGCTTAGAGCTCCATTTTTTCGGGCTTGGCCTGTTTGGGCCTGTTGGGCCTGATTGTAGTAGAGGAAGTATGTGGGCCGGGGGTCCCTGGGCCATATACTCCATCAGGAGTCTCCCACTCCTTTTGCCGAAAGGTACTTGAGGGAAAAGGAGTAGCTGTGGTGATTTCCCCGAAGGCTTCCCTGTTCTATTGAGTGCCTCATTTTCTCAATTCCCCCATATGTCGAGGGCTGAGAGCTTCCTGAAGGGAGTGTAAGTGTGTTGCTCGTATGTGTTTCTTTGTTGTAGTTTGTAAAGTAATGAGAGATCTGCATTTGTGTGCTTTGCCGAGGGCATTTGTTGACTGAAGGCTTTGTGTGGCCGAAGGCATCATGTGGCCGAAGGCATTGTGTGGCCGGAGGCATCATGTGGCCGAAGGCATTGTGTGGCCGGAGGCATTCTGTAAGCCGAAAGCATCATGTCGAGGGGAATAGATTGCCGTTGTGATCTTGCCTCAGCTTGTTGTAGCTGAGAAATAGAAAATTTTTAACATTTGCGTGTTTTGCCGAGGGGAGTCCCCCAGTCCCCCACTCCTTTTGCCGAAAGTTTCTTGAGGGAAACAGGAGTAGAGTGATGCATGTCTTCAGCAGGAGCCGCCGAGGGGTGACGCCTTTTGCTCCACAATGGGGAGATGCCTCGTTAAAAACCTCATTAGGAAAAAACCCTGTGGGAAAAAATCCTAATGAGGGAAAAAGAGTACACCGGATGCCCTCAGAATGAAGCAAAAGGAGTGCACCCTTCGGCCTTGATTGTTGAGCGGCGGTTGTGTCCGTCTGCTGAGGGGACATCCAAGATCAGCCTTAGATCCTGCATGAAAAAGCTAAGGAGCTTGTAAGGACCCCCCGTTATCAAATAAAGGTGACGGAGGGGTGCAAGGCCAGGTGGGCCTGTGTGAGAGCCCCTGGCATCAAATACAGATGCCGGAGGGATGGAGACCGAGGGGCCTGTGTGATTGCCCCCGACATCAAATAAATATGCCGGAGGGGTGAAGGCAGATGGCCTTTATGATAGCCCCCGACATCAAATAAAGATGTCGGGGGGATGAAGGCCGAGGGCCGTTGTGATGTGGAATCATGATGAGGCCGAGGGCCATTGGTGACCTGGCATCAAATAAAGATGTCGAAGGGATGAAAGCTAGGCTGAGGGGCCTGTATGACAGCCCCTGGCATCAAATAAAGATGCCAGAGGGATGAAGGCCGAGGGACCTGTGTGATTGCCCTCGACATCAAATAAAGATGTCGGAGGGATGAAGGCCGATGGGCCTGTATGATAGCCCCCGACATCAAATAAAGATGTCGAAGGGATGAAAGCTAGGCTGAGGGGCCTGTATGACAGCCCATGGCATCAAATAAAGATGCCAGAGGGATGAAGACCGAGGGACCTGTGTGATTGCCCTCGACATCAAATAAAGATGTCGGAGGGATGAAGGCCGATGGGCCTGTATGATAGCCCCCGACATCAAATAAAGATGTCGGGGGGATGAAGGCCGAGGGTCGTATGATAGCCCCCGACATCAAATAAAGATGTCGGGGGGATGAAGGCCGAGGGCCGTTCTGATGCTGAGGTCGAGGGCCGTTGTTGATGTTGAGGCCGAGGGCCGTCTGATGTTGAGGCCGAGGGCCGTTTGTGATGTTGAGGCCGAGGGCCGTCCTTATGTTGAGGCCGAGGGCCGTTGTTGATGTTGAGGCCGAGGGCCGTCCTTATGTTGAGGCCGAGGGCCGTTGTGATGTGGAATCACGCTGAGGCCGAGGGCTGTTGGTGATGTGAGATCATGTTAAGGCCAAAACCGTTATGACACAGAGTCATGTTGAGGCTGAGGGCCGTCTGATGTTGAGGTCGAGGGCCATTGTTGATGTTAAGGCCGAGGGCCGTTGTTGATTTTGAGACCGAGGGCCGTTCTGATGTTGAGGCCGAGGGCCGTTGTGATGTGGAATCACTCTGAAGCCGAGGGCCGTTGGTGATGTGAGATCACGCTAAGGCCTAAACCATTATGACACAGGGTCATGTTGAGGCCGAGGGCCGTTCTGATGCTGAGGTCGAGGGCCGTTGTTGATGTTGAGGCCGAGGGCCGTCTGATGTTGAGGCCGAGGGACGTTGGTGATGTTGAGGCCGAGGGCCGTCCTTATGTTGAGGCCGAGGGCCGTTGTTGATGTTGAGGCCGAGGGCCGTCCTTATGTTGAGGCCGAGGGCCGTTGTTGATTTTGAGACCGAGGGCTGTTCTGATGTTGAGGCCGAGGGCCGTTGTGATGTGGAATCACGCTGAGGCCGAGGGCTGTTGGTGATGTGAGATCATGTTAAGGCCAAAACCGTTATGACATAGAGTCATGTTGAGGCCGAGGGTCGTCTGATGTTGAGGCTGAGGGCCATTGTGATGTCCTCACGCTGAGGCTGAGGGCCGTTGTTGACGTTGAGGCCGAGGGCCGTTCTGAAGCTGAGGCCGAGGGCCGTTGTGATGTGGGATCACGCTGAGGCCGAGGGCCGTTGTTGATGTTGAATCACGTTGAGGCCGAGGGCTTTTGGTGATGTTGAGGCCAAGGGCCGTCCTAATGTTGAGGCCGAGGGCTGTTCTGACGTTGAATCATGTCAAGGCCGAGGGCCATTGGTGATGTAGAATCGAATTGAGGCTGAGGGCCTTTCCTTGATAGTTCCGGGAGTCCTTCGGGTGTATGTTCCTTCTTTCAGGCATCGACCGAGGGGGTTGATTCCCCGCCTCGGCCGAAAGGGGATCCAAGTGATCCGTCCGGGGGTTCGTCTGTTAGTCCCCCGGCGCTGGGCCGTCCCTTGATTGTTCCAGGAGGTCGTATGTTAGTCCTCCTGATGTGTGTTCCTTCTTTCAGGCTTCGGCCGAGGGGGTTGCTTCCCCGCCTCGGCCGGAAGGGGGTCCAAGTGATCCGTCCGGGGGTTCGTCTGTTAGTCCCCCGACGCTGAATCGTCCCTTGACCTTGGGGGGTCCCGTCGTCTATTTACGGCGCGGGCTAGGCTTGGTCGGCTTCCGACGACAGCCGTTTCACCCCCAAGTTTGGGGATTTCGTCACCTCAGCCATTCTTTCAGGCCTGTCACCGTGCGTTGCGCGCCGGCGACGCGGCGAGCGTCCCGCTCCAAAAACGCGGGCCTTTTGCAGGCCCCTCGTCTTTAGAAACCATCGGCCATACATGGGCATTTGGCCTCAAAGGGGCCGATAAGATGTCTGGATTGTGTTGTAGTTTACTTAAATTCATAGAAATAAGCGGAATACAAGGGGTGCGTTGTTTGACAACGGCTTTGTTAAGATTCACCGCTCAAGGCCGAGGGCTCTAGGCCGAGGGGATGATAATGTGCCTCGAGGTCGAGGGCCCAAGGCTGAGACTAACACCAAAGGCGAGGAACACGATTAGCGGAGGTGGCGCTTCTTCGGCTGGGGCTCCTCGAACTCTTCGTCGTCGCTGAGCTTCCCGATTTCATGTTTCTTCGTTGCGATGTCCCCTTCTTCTTTATCGGTGTTCCCCCCGGTGTTTTTCCTTGGGGAATTTTTGATGAATTGGTGGAGCTCACCCCGTTGGATTAAGAGTTCAATAGCCTTCTTCAACGAGACACAATCGTCTGTATTGTGGGAGGTGCTTTTGTGGTAACGACAATAAGTGCCGCCTTGGTGGATGGCGTAGATCTCCCTCGCCGACCGAGGGTCCTTGGGGAAAAGGTCCTGCTCCTCCGCATAGTTGAGGATAGTGCTCACCGGGTGCGTGAGGGGAGTCCTTGGCATGTCCAGCCGAGGGCGCCATTGGCATTCGTTACGGCCCTGCTGGGTGTGGCTTCCATGGTCTCGGCCTCCGGCCGAGGGCGCATTTGGGGCCGGCGTGTTGTTTGTCTTCTTCGAGGGCTGGCCCTCGTTCTTCTTGAAGGAGTGGAGGTCGTCGGCGTCGGCATATAGGCTCCCCCGCTGGAGTGCTCTGAGGTATGATCTTGGGGGGTTGGTGATGAGGCTCCGTGCATAGGGGCTGCTGCGGAGAACCCCCTGGAAGAGGACGAGGAGGGTACGCTCGTCGGCGCCCTCGACCTCATCTGTCTCCTTCATCCACCGATCAATGAAGGACCGAAGTGTTTCGTCAGGCTAATGCTTGACGGAGAGGAGCTGGGAGAAGTGCTTTCTCGTGCGCTTCCTTCCGGCAAAATGGGTGAGGAAGCGTTGGGCAAGATCTTGCCAAGAGTCAATGCTGCCCTCGGGCAATCGGTTGAACCATTCGTATGCTGGTCCCTCCAAGGTGGAAAGGAACCAACGACATAAGTATTCATCTGATGCCCCCATCATCATCATGTTGTTTTGATACCTGTTGTAAGGCTCCTGGGGGTCAGTTTTTCCTTCATAGGGCTTGATGAGTTGCCCTCGGTACTTTTCCGGGATTTGGGCCGCCAATACCCTTGGGGTAAATGGCGTCCTAGTTCGGAGTTGGATGACGGGTTCCCCGGAGCCTTCGGCAAATTTCCTTTGCATCTCCTCCATTTTGGCCAGCATGGCCTCATATTTAGAATCTGCATGGGGGGCAGAAGTGGTGGCGTGAGCTTTGTTGGCCTCCATATCATCAAGTCGGCGTTGGAGGGCCGCAATAATTTCGTCCCGGGGGTCCTTCGGGAAGGTCTCCGCCCCCTGCGAACGAACCAGGGCCGAGTGGGCCTGGTTGATTTGGTGGCGAGCATCGTTGGCATGAAGGGGTGCCTTGCCTTTGTCCCGAGGGGGACGCTCCTCGTCTGCCCTCGATACAGACCCTCCGCTTTCCTGGGGCCTTTGGAGTGCCTTCCCTACGAGGCAGTCTTGGACCCCTCGGCGGTCTTGCCCCCCTCCGAGCCGGTTGAGGGCGGAAGTGCGGGGCCTTTCTCTGTTGTCATTGTGGCGGTCCCGGGACTGAACTTCCTGGGAGGCCGTATCTTGGGCCACTACCCCTTCGTCGTTCCCAATCCGAGGGATGGGGTTCCCGAAGGGGTGTGGCAGAGGGGGAAGCGTGATGTTCTCCCCAACCTGGGGTTGAGCCAGAGCCAGGGTGCCGAAGGCACCCGGGTTCTGAGTGAGCGTCTGGATGAAGGCGGAGAGCGCTGAATGAACATCGATGGTGAGAACCGGAGGGCTGACTTGGTCATCGCTCCGGTTCTTCTTCTTGGCCTCGATGCCGAGGCGGGCATCGGGGGCATTCTGTTGGATCTGAAGGCGTAGGTCGACAGCCGTCTGTTCCAGCCCAGCGATGACACCGCCCTCGGGAGCCCTGTGAGAGGCTTCGGGGGCGTTGACGTCGCCGAGGGCCAGGTTCTTGTCTTCTACGTTTTTGGAGTTGGCACGTGTAGTTCTCACCATTTTGGTAGAGGGCTAGTGTTTGGCGAAGGGGGAGGGTTTCTTACTTGATCGTTCGAGCTCTCAACGAGAGCACCAAATGATGGATAGTGTACCCGGGGGGTATATATCCGAGGGGTTATTGCGGAGAATAACTAGAGAGAAGTCAGAGCAAATAAGTAAGAGAGAGAGTGTATATTCGATATGTATTAAGCGTGGTTTACATTAAGGGAAAGGGGTGCTATTTATAGTAGTAATAAATGCTAGATAAGGACACGTGTCAGATTTCTGGTGGTCGAGGGGTCACCTCGACCGGGGTGGCACTGGCACTCGCATGTGGCCGCATTAAATGCGGTGGTTGGATGTGACGTTTGTACTTGGTACGGTGATCCAGGCACATGTGAAGAGGATATTCTGTCGAGGTGGATGCCTTCGGCTGAAGGGTGCTGGGCCGAAGGCTCTTCTAATCGAGGGCTCCTACCTGCCGAGGGCTGTAGGTGCCGAAGGCTTGGTTTTCAAGCCCTGTTCTTCTGTGATGCCTCTTCTAACCGAGGGCTCCTACCTGCCGAGGGCTGCAGGTGCCGAAGGCTTGGTTTTCAAGCCTTGATCTCCTGTGATGCCTCTTCTAACCGAGGGCTCCTACCTGCCGAGGGCTGCAGGTGCCGAAGGCTTGGTTTTCAAGCCTTGATCTCCTGTGATGTCTCTTCTAACCGAGGGCTCCTACCTGCCGAGGGCTGCAGTTGCCGAAGGCTTGGTTTTCAAGTCTTGTCCTCCTATGATGTTTCTGAGCTCGATTCCGTCACTGGTAGCCTTCAGCCATGGGGCCGAAGGCACCCCTTTGCGTATTGTGGGCTGCTTAGAGCTCCATTTTTCCGGACTTGGCCCGTTTGGGCCTGTTGGGCCTGATTGTAGTAGAGGAAGTATGTGGGCCGGGGGTCCCTGGGCCATATACTCCATCACCTGATAAGCCGAAAATGAGGGTTGCCAAACGACCTCTACATGTGAATTCAGATGCACACTTAGTTGAGGTGGTCTTACCATATTTCTTAAAGTGATGCCTGTCTTATTTGAAGCTGTGAAAACAAAGGTCGTACACAAAACAAACCTAAAGGTTTGGCATCCGTCAAGTTAAATCTTAAATATGCTACTAACAAATGAACAATTATGCGACTAGGAAAAACTAAAAAAGTAAAGTTAGACTTATAATAATTTGTGTGAGAGGGAAAATGCACTTTTAGTCCCTGAAATAGTCAACATATTGAAATGTGAGACCCGTATTTCCGAGTTTGTAAATGTCACCCCTCCATTGTTCAAATTGCTGTAAATGTGGTCCTTTGAGGGGTGAAATGTACAATGTGGGCGAGGAGCACATTTCATCCCTCAAAGTACCACATTTACAGAAATTTGAACAATTGAGGGTGACATTTACAAACTCAGAAATACGGTACATTTCAATATGACGACTATTTCAGAGACTAAAAGTGCGTTTTCCCTTTGCCCGAGAAGATGTCTCTTTCCTGTCTTAGATCATGGCATCTATATTGATGCTCTAATGGAAACAAACAACTCAACCTCGAGGTGTTTTAGCCTTACATTATTCTTTCAAACATCGTTAGTGGATCTGTGGATCTACCAACATCCTCATCAATCATAGACAGTGAGTTTTTTTAGCTCCCTCGACTATGGTATATAACTCATCTGCGTCCAAAACGCTTAGTAAAAGAAGCAGGCCAGAATCAAAAGCGGGATTGAATATGGAATTAATGACTAAGGATGTTTTTACTTGGACCGTAATTCGTCCCAGATCAGACCAGACCAGACCAGACCAGACCAGATCAGTTCAGACCAGACCAAACTTGGATAGTTATAAAAATAAAAAAAAACCGGACCGGATTAGACAAGACCAGTTCAGACCAGACCATACCAGACCAGATCAGACCAGACCAGCAAATTACAGTCCAAGTAAAAACATCCTAAAGCATAAGATAGAAATTGTCAAAATATACCAACTCAAACTACTTTTCAAAATATACTCTAATTATCTTGTTTAATTATTTTCTTAGAAATTATGTAATTTTTTTATGATAACCTTAAGCCAGGACGACGGAGGTAGCATATACGAAATAGTATATACTTCCTCCGTTCTTTAATTCTTGCAACATTGTGATTTTTGCACTATTCACAGACCTTACTTTGACAACGATTTTCTACTAATATACATAATCAAATTATTATGTATAAAATGTTATTAAATTCTTATCAATGTGAATTTCCAAAATATCAAATTTTTTATAATGTTTACTAATACATAATTAAATATATTTACACTCAAAGTTGTGCGTTGGCAAACTGTTGCAAGAACTAAAGAACGGAGGATAGTACTATAGATATAGAAGCTACAATGAAAAGTGCAGATCTCAAAAATCAAAACCATTAGAGGCTAATTACTTAACTCGAGGATAGCACTAGGGGTCTTAGCCTTAAGTATTATAAAATGGCCTATAAATTTGGATAAAGGCCTATAGTATGTGTGTAGGAAAAAATATATTCCTCTTCTATTTTTTGGAATAAATATACCCCTAACCTTTTAAAAGATGAAAAAACCCATCATGTTCTTATAAAGGAACAAATTTTACCCTTATTGACTTTCGATAGTTAAAATAAATTTCAAAAAACGGAAAAAATAAATTATAAATTTGAAATTAAAAAATAAAATAAGATAAAAATAAAAATATACTTCTGTCCAATTCTCCCTTTTATTAGTTTTATATCACATTTTATTATTGTTAGAATAAAATATTATGTCAAAACTATAGATTTTTTGCACTATAAAATTACATATTATGTATGATTATAAATAGTCCACGATTACAAAATAGTAAATTTTATTTTATTAAATAAAACAATATTAAAGAATATTGTTTCAAAAAAAGTGACAACGTGTTCAAAAATTCGCAACAAGACTAACATTAATAAGTAGTACTTAGGAATTTCAAGTGCTTCATTTATAACGGAAAAATAATAGTTTTGCAATTTCAAATTAGAGAGTTAATATTTTAACATAAAAATAAATCTTTATTATGAATTCTTTAATTTTTTTTATTTTTCAATTTCGATTTTTTAATTTTTTTAGTGTTTTAGAATTTATTTTATTTATTTAAAGTGAGTACGGGTAAATTTGCTCCTTTATAGGAACATAGGGGTATTTTTACACCTTTTAAAACATAGTAACTCTATTTTGAAAATTTACATATTATGTTTCTATTTCAAGAAAACTCCTACTATTCTATTAGGTAGGAGATAAGAATTTTGACCGTAGGCTTCCTCTCACGGTAGATATGACCGCAAGTCCGCAACACAATGATTCCTCCTAGGGGTGGACTCGGGCCGGGTGGCCCGACCCGGAACCGGCACTGTGCTTAATCGGCCCGGCCTGGTGGCCCGGCCAGTCACCGATCCGGGTAGGCGGGGCTCGAGGGGTTCCAGGTGCGGGCTCAGGTCACCCAAAAGCCGAACTGGCCCATCCAGTTCGGGCTCGATTCCGGACTTTTTAGTTTTTTTTTTTCGTTTTTTTTTTTACTTTTCAGGGTTGGCTGGGTATTTTGGGCCATTTGGGATGGTTTGGGGGGTTGGGGGTGGGAGGGGGGTTAATTAGGAAAAGGAAAAAAAATTGACCCGAGGCTCGGCTAGGCCCGGCCCGGACCCGGACCGGACCCGATGGCTACCCGGGCTGGTCCTGGGCCCACCTATTCAGAACTGGCAGCCTGCCCGGGCCTAGGCCCGACCCGGCCCGACCCGAATCCACCCCTAATTCCTCCCCTCACTTTGGACCTTAGAGCCTTCAACTTGAAATGCAGCAGAGCAATGTCCAGTGCCTTCCCTTGAAGGATTTGTTTGCCTTCCTTGAGGTCAGAGATGGATTTAAGGGGCCCAGTGGCGACCGCTCTCCTTGGATTTTCAAATTTTGTTATTATATGTAATATTTTCATAAAACTTTTATGCTTTAATTAGATATATATGTTGATGGAGTATATGGCCCAGGGACCCCCGGCCCACATACTTCCACTATTACATTCAGGTCCAACAGGTCCAAAACGGGCCAAACCCAGCAGAATGAAGCTCTAAGCAGCCCACGATGCATGAAGGGGTGCCTTCGGCCCCATTGCCGAAGGCTACCAGTGACAAAATTGGGTTCAGCAACATCACGGGAAAATAAGACTTGAAAACCAAGCCTTCGGCAATTGGAGCCCTCGGCACTATGAGGCCCCCGGTACGCAGAGCCTTCGGGCTGTCACCTACCGCCGAAGGGATCTTCCGATCCTCGACAGAATCTCATCTCCACATGCGCTAAATCGCCGCACCCAGTACAAACGTCACATTCAACCACCGCATTTAATGCGGCCACATGCGAGTGCCAGTGCCACCCCAGTTGAGGTGACCCCTCGACCACCAGATTAATGACACGTGTCCCTATCTAGCATTTATTGCTTCTATAAATGGCACCCCTTTCCCCATTTGTAAACCACGCTAAATTCATATCGAATACATAATCTCTCTCTTAGTTATTTGCTCTGACTTCTCTCTAAGTTACCCCCCACAGTAACTTCTCGGATAAGCTACCTCCGGGTACACCATCCATTATTTGGTGCTCTCATTGAGAGGTCGATCAATCAAGTAAGAAACTCTCCCCTTCAGCTCAAAACACCTACCAAAATGGGAAGAACCACTCGTGTTCAGTCCAAGAACCTTGAGGACAAAGTTATGTACCAAGAAATTGCATTAAAATTTTTACAAAGTTGCAAAAATAAAAATCAAATTTAATAGAAATTTGATACACAAAATAAGACATTAAAAGTGGTTTGTTTTGACCATTGATAAGAAACATCATGATCAAATTAGAATGAGTATCGAGAAAGTAAAATTCGGAAGGATAGTCAGTTGACTTTAAAAAACCGTAGTATTCCAAATGTAAAAAAAAACATGGGTGCTTGTACTGTGCACTCCTTAATTTGGTGTGTTTTGGTACACATCCTTTTTAACCACCCATCATCCTCTTTAACCACTCATCCCATTATATCTTAATCTTATGTCACCTAATATCCTCATTAACTAAACATAATAATTTGCCATTTTTGCATTTGGATCCTTCACCGGCTTAGAAAAAAAGGTTAAACTGAACAAAATCGTCAAAGGAGATTTATTTAAATAGAAATAAATAAATATTTAATTGTCAAAGTATGTGCAAAGTTTAAAAGTATTCAAAATAGGAATTATTATTTGTAGTTGAACAGGAGTACAAAAGTACCCCTTGAAGCTTGACAAAACTTAATGCGGCCGAACATCGCTGTTGACCGCTGGCAGCCGGCGCTACACATTTGGCCGCCGTCTTCGTACATCTGGTCAGATCTGGGCGTCACCGATCTGACCACCGACATTGCACATCTTGCCATGAACCACCACCGTACATCTGACCAGATCTGGCCACGTCGGCCGCCAGCGCTAAAGATCCGGCCTCTACCGCTAAAGATTTGGCCTACACTGATGCTGACGCCGCGGATCCGGATCACCGGTATAGGGAACTAGGGGGCAATTGTTTATAGGTTTAAATATGATTTAAGTCCTTGCAAAATATTTTTTTTATGTTTTTCATTCTTGTATTATGCATTATTTGGTTTTTAGTATATTACTAAAAAAATCATCCCTATAAATTTTTTGAGGAAAATATGATAGTTAAAAAAATAAAAACTAATTACTCACATTTTTAAAATACGTATTAAATTCCATCATTAGGTAGACTAAAAGAAAAACTAACATACATTTTAGAAATGAAAAACAAAAAAATAATTTTGCAGGGATACTATATTTGCAGAGACTAAAAAATATTTAAACCTTATTTATATTAGGAAGGACAAATATGGTATAAAAGTCCAATTAAAGAAACAATTCAATCATATTTAGGCTAATAACTCAATCATCATTACAAGTCGTTAATCATATTTAGTAGCACAATACTAAAATGTGGCTGGATAAGAAAATGTGTGTACCGGTGCACACAAAATTTAGGAGTGCAACCGTAGAATTTTCCAAAAAACATTTGGAATGTCATATTCCAAAGTCCAAACAACTCAACAACTTAAAGAAGAAAGTGAAAAGTGCCATTTGGATTTGGGAAATTTGGATTTTGGAATAGCCTAATAGGAGACCTAGTTCGCTGAGAACACCCTTTTCCTAATCACGTCTTACTTTACCCGTAGCAGTTGGCTTTTCCGGTGTTTTAAGAAATTAAACAGCCTATTTTACGGTGACCGGCCTTTTTAACTTTTTTAAGAATATAGAACGTACAGCCTGTCTGGCCGGCCGGCGTGCACTTACTCCCTATTTAATATATTAACTTTGTGCCTTTTTTATTGCAATATTAGACTTTTTACACTATTTACACTATTTATACACTATTTACACTTTTTACACTATTTATATAGAAAAAATGGCATAGATATTAGTCTTGGACTTCTGATAGACAAAAGTATAACTCTTTTTAATTATTCCAAATATATGACTTCCTTTTTCCATTTTCTTCCAACCCTACACGCTAAACATGCTCTTCATTCCTGTCTGCGCTTCATTCCCATCCAGGAGCTCTGCACCTTCTTCCTCACTGGTTGAGATTTGCGCAATCAGAGATGAGGAGAGAACCGCCGCTCCTGCCGCTGCACCGCCATTCTGCACCACCGTTCTGCACCTACTAACTCGTCCTCCGGCGCACAACTTGGATCCTAGTCTTCTTCTATTTTCTTCTATTTCAAACCGCCGTCGCCGCCCTCTCCCTCTCCTCGTAGAACTCGATTAGAACGAAGATCTAAATCTCAGAGCTGCTGGATTGCCGTCTTCGGCCAGATCCATCGTCGTCTTCGATGGAATTTTGTCGCAGGGTGGCCGCTGGTGCTGGATCTGCCGTCCTCGGGGCCACCGGTGCCAGATCTGCCGTCCTTAGGGCCACCGGTGCCGAATCTGTCATCTCAGTGGCTAGCCGGAGTAGTCGCAGAGGGGACGCAGGTGGTTGTTTGGCAGGGGCAGGAGGCAGGAGGGTAGCCGCTTGGTTTCAGATCTGCCAGGGAGTTGACCGCTTGATTTCAGATCAGTCGGTGCGATGGCTGCTTGGTTTCAGATCTGCCGGTGTAGTGGCCGGTTGGTCTCAGATCTGCCGAGGGCAGTGGCAGTGGTTGGGCAGAGGATGTGCGTTGTGGGCTGGGCAGTGACGGTAACGGTGGTGTGGTGAGGGGAGGGGGTTGGATACGAGTGGGGGTTGTGGACGGGGAAGGGGTGGCATTGTGGCCGGGCGGACGGGCAGTTACTGGGTCGGTGGGCCGCGTAGTCACGGTGGTCGGAAGTCACTGAGGCCGGAAGTCACGGTGGCCGGAAGTCTCTAAGGCCGGAAGTCACTAAGGCCAGAAGTCACGGTGGCCGGAAGTCACTGAGGCCGGAGTCAATGTGACCGGAGTCACTGAGATAGTGACTGACGGCGGCGGCGGCGGTGACGGCGGTGGCGGTGCCGGTGACCGCGACGGTCTGGAGTAGGCGGCCGCAGAGCTGCTTGTGGCTGCAAACTTATTAAAATAATAAATTTATGATTAAATATAAGGACTAAATCACTTTAATCACTTTTTTGGAAAAAAATAAAACAAGTCATATTTTTGTCATTTTCACTCATTTTAGTAATATTGGAATAAAAAGGCCATTTATATATTCTATTTATATCTATACTTTTATATAGCAAAGTTGAGTTAAAAAATAATGATATGTCAGCTTCCTATTGGATAAAACAAATTCTTATCAAAACAATTAAAACAATTAATTAACTCCCTACACCATACGGCTATTTCAAAAAAACTCCCTACATCACAACCGATTTGGAGCAAAAAAAGGAGAAATAATCTCTCTTTTTAAAGTGATATAACTTTTATATTTATAATCCAATTTTTACAAAAATTATATCAAAGTTCATAAGTTTTTATTATCTTTCACATCACACCAATATCATATATATATAAAAATAAAAATATACTACCTCCGTCCCAATTTACTTAGCCATCTTTGACTTTTCCAGTCGTAAATTGTGACCAATTATTTAAACTAATATATTTATGCAAAATTTAATAATTTTATACTTTTATGATAGTATTTTTAACAAAGAACATTTTAAGATCATTTTCATATTATTAATATTTTATATATATAAACATATAATCGGTCAAAGTTAGATGTCATTGACTTGACAAGTCAAGTTTGGCTAACTAAAATAGGACGGAGGGAGTATCTTTCTACGTTCAGTAGAAAGATTCCACACGGTTTATGATATTTAACTAACCATAAAGTTAATTGATCCTATCCATAATTAGATTCTTTATAGTAAATAAAATTTACGTATCTACAGACTACATCAAAAGTTTTATAAAGTCGCAAAAGAAAAACTCAAATTTGATAAAAAATGGATATATAAAGTCATAGGATAGATTAAGAAGACTTTATGTTGACCGGATAATAGTGGATGAGAACTTTTGAATGAGATGAAGGTAGTATTTTATATATCAAATCCGAGTTAAAAATTCTATTGATTTATAAAAATTATATTATCACTGCTCTTTTGGAGAAAATAAAGGAGAAAAAACTTTTTTTAATGTATTAAAACTTATTTATTTGGACTCCAATTTTTACAGAAAATACATCAAAATACATCAAAATTTATAACATTCTATTATGTTTCATATAACACCAATATTGCATATATAAAAATAAAAAACATTATTTTATACAATACATTTGGGTTAAAAATCAATGAGGTGTTAGTTTCTTATTGATTAATAAAAGATTTATAATCATTACTACTAAAACTTTTAATTAATTAATCCAAGATCATTCGTATTATAAATTAATTTTTTAAAAAGTTTTTTTAAATTTTCAAAATATGAATTTATTATTTTTTTAGTAACAAGGAATTAAAGAACGTAGTAATACGTAACATATAGGGATCGTATATTTGTATATATAAATAAATCACATACGTAGTAATAGTATTACTTCAAGCTATATTAAGGATGGAGGAGGTATCGGAACGCCGTCTGAAATGCGAACGCCGTCTGGATTGGTGCTGGAAGAACACCAAGTGGATTGTTGGATGTATTGTTGTGTTTGTGGGTTTACTTATCGTTACAGGGATTTTTTGTGTGTATAGGTTCATGATCCATAAGCATCATGACTCAGACCAGAAGCTACCGGCATACTCCGTCACTGACGCCGGCGTCACAAACGTTAACATAAACACGGACGGCAGCGGCCGCTTCACGGCCGACTTCAGCTTCACCCTGAATGCCTCCAACCCGAACACAAATCATACCCTTTACTATAACAACGGCAGCGCCGTGGAGGTGACGCTCTCTTTCACCGGGAACGACGTGCCGGTGCCGGTGGTGTCCGCCGCATTCCCCACCGGAATATTGTCCCAGCAGCTACTGATCCTCCCTCGCGCCTCCGCCGACCTCCCCTTCAGTCTTCACGCGCAAGACGTTCCCCCGGAGTTCCTCATCAAGCCTGACATGAACGTGTTCTTCGCCAACTTGACGGTCAACGCTATGGCGGCGAGCTTTGCTGAGAACTCGACGTACCTCCGGCATATGGTGGAATGCCGCTTTACTCTGCGCTACGCAAATTCTCCCGATCGGTTCCAGGTTGATGGCACTCCCTGTAATTCTATCCTACTTCCGGCCGCTTAATCATCGTTTCCTGCTTTCTTCTTTCCTTTTGATCAGTCTCCGGCTACTTTTATCTTTTCTGCCTTCGATTAGTCTCCGTACAAGAAATTGCTCCAATTAACACCTAAACATATATTTTGTCCCACAGTCCACAGTTTAATCATTTTTGTTGTAAAAGATTCTGTCCTTTATTTTTCTCTTTGGACGCAAGTTTCAATTATTTATACTATTGATATCATTTGCAATTTGATTACATTTTGAGATACTACATAGTATAATCATGATCTTGATTTTTTATTCTTAAACTTGAAGTGCACCTTTGATTTGTTCGAAAAGAGAGATTAAGAAAGAAAATCATACATAATAGGCAGTGAAAGTGACAAATAATACTTTGTATAATGAAAGAAGAAAAAGAAAGAAAAATAATATAAAATAATAATGATAGAGATATATGATCCATGGTTGATACTTGGAATTTGGTGTGATACCTAAGGATGAATAACAAAATAGAGAGTGTGAATTTGTGGATGTATTTATGAGAGATATGATAAAATAATTTCTAACTTATAAATGCGTTTATTGTAAAAATGGGAGGAAAAAATTTATTGAGTGATGATTCTCACTTTATGTATACACAAATGCTATTGCCACCCCAATTTGTACCCCATTCTGTACATTCTCCCTATATTTGTGGTTCACAAAAGCACTTCATTAAAATGGAGCAATTCATTTAATGTGTTAGACTTTTGTGAACCACAAATATAAGAAGGGGTACAAATGAGGTACCTCTCATCTAGCAAAACTCTTATGTATATAGGATTGAGTGAAAATACATTCATATATACTTTGTGGCTTTAATGACAGTATGATTTGTTATACTAAACTACTATTTACATCTTTAATTTGTGATATTCATAAAGTATTAGAAACTACTATAATACAAATACATTCATGAAGAACGTGATATTACTTCCTCTGTCCCAAAATGATAGTCCTGTATTTCCTTTTCGGGATGTCCCAAAATGATGGTCATGTTTCCCTTTTTGGAAAGAAAGATGCGGTCCATATCATTTCACTTCATTATACTCAAATCTCAAATATAACTTTTTCTTTTTCATCCACTTTATTAAAACTTGCGCTCAAAAGAAATGAGACTATCAAATTGGGAAGAAGGGAGTATATTTTTATACTGAGTATTTTGTTAGAAACAGTGTAGCCAAAGGTAAAAGTTGAGGGCAGGGCGGCAAATAAAAAGATTTTTTCATATAAAATTTTCAGACAATTTTTTAACTGATGAAATACAAACACTTTTCAAATTTGGGGTAGTCGGTGACTAGTCAGGCCCCCTACCTCCGCCCCTAGTTATATTAGTTACATTGTACTCCCTTCGTCCCGTTAAGATTGTCTCATTTTACCTTTTCGAGAAATCCCACTAAGATTGTCCCATATAAAATTTGGTAAATTTTGTGTGACTCTAAATCATTTTTACTTTATTATCACTTTATCAATTCAATATCAACAACATAAACCAATTTTTCTTAATAATCGTGTCACTTCCTTCCGTCCCAAAGTTAGTGGGATGGAGGTAGTGATTGTTAATTACTTTTGTTTGTTACCACAGCTGCACACAATTTTTTATTATAAAACAAATACATGTAGAGGCCGTTTGGCAACCCTCATTTTCGGCTTATCAGGTTTATCAGTCAACTTTTTTACCAAACACGTAAACTTTGCTTTCGCGCGCTGAATTGTGTGATAAGCCGAAAAAGTAAGGTTGGAGTTACTTTTCTGGCTGTATTGGCTGAAGTTACTGTAGATGATCATTTTAACTATTTTTACATATAATTTTTTCTTTATTTTATTAATAAAATATATTTTAAAAATATTTTTTTCTTGTATCAGCAGAATCAGCCAATGCAGCCAGTTCAACCAGAACTTCATAAATTTCAGCAGAATCAACCAAAACAGCCGATTTTCGTGCTGTCAAACGGGCTCATAGTCATCTAAACTTATTATTCAACTATTTCAAATAACTAAGCGTGCAAATCTAGAACATATATATACACACTTGTCTGAAAAGAAATTTAAATAAGTTTTTTAAAGTTCATTAAATAAATATCTTTTAATAAAAAATGAAATGAATTAATGTGCAAAATCTTTACAAATAAAATTTAACCTCGTATATGTTACCGTAATCAGTGCGTAACTTATATGGCACACCCGATTGTACCGTGTGCATGGTAAGGGTATTTTAACTTGGGGAGAACTATCAAATAAGCCCTTAAACTTTCATAAAAAGTGCAAATAAGCCCTTTTATAGGAGGCTCTATCTGGCCGTTGCCATTTGGGGCGGGTTCCGGTGGAATTTGTTGATGAAAGTTTTTGAACATCTTATTCATTAAGTCTAGTTTATTCATACCGAATTTCGGATAACTGCGCAAAAAAGTTCCAAAACTTTCATCAAAAAAGAAGATGATCCAAAACTTTCATAAAAAAAGTCTTCCGGAAACCGCCCCAAATGGTGACAGCCGAACAAAGCCTCCTGTAAAAGGGCTTATTTGCACTTTTAATGAAAGTTCGAGGGCTTATTTGATAGTTCTCCCTTTAACTTATAGCTAATGAGTATATAATCAAAATGAAATGAGTAATGGTGTTAAATTATATCATTAGTACTTAAATAATTTTTATGACAATACAATGATAGTACAGTTAAATGATTTAGTTGATTTATAGCATATATATTATGTGTAGATAATAATAATCAATTGCACACTTTTATTACTCAATTGTGCTATCAAAATGCTAATGCTCATTTCTTTTAAATGTAATAAGCATTACATGTAAGATAAGATATTCGATTGTATGGTGAGCACCATACAATCGAGTGTACGGTATAGGCTCTCATAGTCAGTGCTACACTATATATATTCCATATATAAACATATTTGTTTAATGAATGTATGTAAAATTTAAAGATATTCGCTTTCTAATACAGAGTATATATATTGTCTAGAAGTGCATTTAATTTGTTTCTTTATCTTTCTTAATTAAGTTTTTGTTTTAAATTGACGTTAGTTATTTTTTATATGTACGTTGTTATTTGCATTAACTATTTTTTTGTAATCAATGGAAATCCTTTTGAAAATTTGAAGGAACTGATGAAATGGAACCTAAATAAATCGAACCACCAAACCGTGGTTCAAATTTCTAACAAATTAGAAATAGAGATAATTACCTATATAGGACTAAAAAATAAGAATTATGCACAAATAGGACTTATTTCTAACAAATTAGAAATAAAGATGACTACCTATATAGGACTAAAAAATAAGAATTATGCACAAATTGGACTTATTCATTTGCCACATGTCATTCATTTAAGCACTTGCAACAAGTATGATGTATGACCCGAACCCCGTTCGGTATGTCTGTTTTGGGCCAGCCTTTACTTGGCCCGAACCTCGTTCGGCATGAATATCTCACTGGGCCTACTTATCATAGAGTAGTGGACTCGTTGTTTGGGCTGGATATCCTGGGCCTTTAATCCGGGTATTGGGCCTCCGGGTCAATATCCCAACACAAGTCTCCCACTTCCGATGTCTCGAATGACAGTGAGTGCATTAGGAAGTATAAGCACCAATGTTGCAACTGCCGAATGGCGATCGGGGTACAGAAGTGGTCAGTTCCCCATACCGTGATTTGACGGCTGTCGTTTGAGTTTCCCCATATTCGTCATGATTGTTGATCTTTGCTCTTCCACGTGACACGTATTATTTCAAATAGTCTCAGTGATGTGTCTCTATTTGATTGGTCTTTGATACAGCGTCTGTAAGGCTATAAATTAGCCTTTAACTCCTCAAATCTGGGTTTCGAATTTTCAATCTTATTCGTGTTTTTACTCTGCCTCTTCTTCTCAAATCTTTCAAGTTTTTTGTGTCCAGGTACTTCTCATTCCTTTGAATCTTTCTCTCCTTTGGTTCGATCGTTATGAATTCTCGTCTGTGTTCCGATTCGGAAATGGCTTCCCAAGGGGAAGACCGTGATGTGGAGATTATCATCGTCCCTTTTGATGAGGGCTCCAAGGTGGCGACAACGGAGATTAGGGCGAAGACGGATGATTCCCCCGGTAGTTCTTCTTCCTCCAGTGAAGATTCCGATGACACCAAGTCTGAAGATGAGCTGACTTCCATGGCGGCCGGACGTCCCAACGATTTCCCCCGTCATACGCTTGACCTAAGATTGATTAGGGAGAGGCGACAAAAACTGACTTCTCATAATAGGGCTGAAATTCCGGCCCTAATCCCAGATCCAGTGGACTTCCGATTACGAGATGGGCTTCACCCAATGCGCCATACCCCTGGGATGGTCGTAGTCCATTTTGATTCAATTAGGACCGGGCTTAGGTTTCCACTACATTCTTTTTTCATTTCATTTTTTAATTTCTACGAAATTGTACCGGCCCAAATCATGTCGAACTCCTACCAGGCAATGGCGGGCTTTATTTGCCTTTGTAAAGATACCGGTGCCCGGCCGACCCTAGATTTATTTCACCATTTTTTAAGGTAGCCCCCCAACAAACACACGGCTATTTGGCTACTAGTGCCCGAACGGGACATATCCTGTTTAAGGGCAATCCAACTTCAATCAAGGGGTGGAAAGATCGGTTCTTCTTTGTGTCTGTCCCGGACGGCCTGATCCCCCGCAAATGGAATGCCTTCCCCCGCAAATCTCCTGATCCAGTCCTTACTGAGGAAATTTACAAGGACGTGCTCGTTGTGGAGAAAGACAAATGTGTAGATATCATGAGTTACCTGACTCCCGATCGGCTAATCGAAGTCGGGATAGGTACTGCCCGTTCTCTTGGGTTTACTTGTTTTGAGAAATCAAGTGCCATGGTCCGGGCGGTCCTTCCCGTGCGAGAAACGTTCTCTCTTTTTTTGTTTCCCACGTGCTAAAGCCGCTCGGTACTAATATTTTCCTTTGTCATTTTTTAGCTCCCAATCCAGACGCACCTATGGACAATAGTCGAGTTCTTGCAGCTGGTCAGGTCGGAAAACGGAAGAAAGCCAGAAAACCCCCCAACCCACTCCTTCCACTACCACCACTCAGGATGCCGGGTCTTCTTAACCCGTTCAAGAGCCGCAGCCGCTGCAACAGGTCCATCAGGACCAATTTGATGCCATGCTGGTCGGCGATCAGTTTGGTTCTGATCAGATGCATCAATTCCCTGAGCACTTCCAGGCTGCTCAAGAGACTGGTCAGGGTACGGGTGATATGCATTCCGTCCATCTATCTGGCTAGGTCGACCAGATCTCACTGGCAGATCCGGTTCATGAAGTTGTAGAGAAAGATGGATGCTCGGCAAGCCAGATCTGGTCTACCTCCGCATTTTTCAACAATTTCATTATTCCCAAGCTGCCGGTCGAGCAATCTGAGGAATGCTTGGCCTTAGCAGCCCTGAAGGTACTTTACTTTTCACCATTGCAATAACTCCTTATATATGTTAATCTTTGCTCTCAAACTTATTACCTTACTTCTCGAACGACATTCTGTAGGTTGGGCTCTACAGCCTGCATTTGAAGGGGATAAAGAGGCTGCTGATCAATAGATTAGATTTTTATTAACTTGTAATATTTTTCCCCTTATCCTTTTTTTGCATATCATCCTGTACTTTCCGGCCAGTAGACCCGATGAATATATATATATATATATATATATATATATATATTGGATCTCTTTTGGTAAACTTTGCTTCATCATTTTTTCCTGCTTTTATTGATTTACTGCTTACCATTCAGGATTCGTTGCGATTTATAGGACTTGGCAGTTTTTCTGGCATTATTTTTTATCATTCTCCATATCACCGTTCGGGATTCAGATAATTCTGTAGGACTTAGTCATTTAATGAATATTTTGTTTATGATATCCTCATCTATTCCTCATAACTGTAAATAGAAACCTTGTTCGGTTTATCTTGTTGCCCTTATCTCTTGATTCGTCCGAATCCCGAATTTTCCCTATCTCGCCGATCTGTTGTTCTTCAAATACTACCCGTTCGGGGTCTCTAAAGATAGTTGTTTTCAAATTTATGGCTTATGCCGATCGGGGAACGTGCTAAATTATCATAAATGTACCATAATCTCGTACAACCACATTTCACCACGTGTCATTCATGGGTTAGGGTTTTGGGTGGCATCTTTGCTTATAAGTAGAGGTGCTTCTTTTCCATTTCTTCTGTTGCTTCCTTAATTTTTCTCTTGCGTATCTCTAAGCTTTCTCTCTCTAGAATTCTCAGGATTCCTCAAGTGGTTTTATATATTTTCCTTCTAGCTCAGAATCTGAGGAAATGCCGCTTATCCGTGTGGGAAAAACATCTGTTGTAAACAAGGCCGAAGGCTCTTCTTCCCAAGTACCTAATTCCACTAATCATCCCATAGGAAAAGATGCCGAACAGCCTCGTGACGACAGATGCCTTTCGGGAGATGATGTTCAGATCTATAACAAGGGAATGTCCGACCGGCCACCCCGCATTGTCTTACACTTTAACCGTATTCGCAAACAGAAACAACGTCTTCCTGAAGATGCCGAACGACAACTTCGCCAACTATTGCCTCCACCTAGAGAATTCTATGTTGGATTTATCAGGCATCCAATGAGGCACCGACCGGGGCACGTGCTAATGCACCTTGATGCATTGATCGCTGGGCTTCGCTTCCCTATTCATCCATTTGTTGTGGAGTTCCTGCGTCGGGTCTCCGTACTTCCCGCTCAATTCGTACCCAACACCTACCGCATTCTGACTGGCTTTATAATCCGATGCCAGGAACTGAGGATCGCCCCAAGTGTCGATTTATTCCTACATCATTACTGCTATCAGCCTTATTGGACGACTGGGTACCTGAAGCTGGTAGCCCGAGCTGATCGTCAGTTGTTTACAGATAACCCTACTCCGCTGGCTGACTGGGAGGAGCGGTTTCTCTTCGTTCGTATAGGCGATTCTCTCCCATTTCCTGATCGGTGGAACGCTTACCCCGTTCGGAATTCTCAGCCCAGAATAGATGCCGTTCTGCGCTCTCAAGCCGAGTCTCTGCGTATGGGAGGAACTCGGAGTCTTCGGTTTTTTTTACCCCTTCAAATATGCTATCTGCTGGGATTGGTAAGTGTAACAGGGTTTTAACCCGATCGTTCTCTTTTTAATTTAGTCTCTTATCTCTCATTCCCTTTGTTGTAGGTGTGATATCCCCTATACCCATTCGACATTCCATATCTGTCGCTACTCTGACAGCTTTCTCCGGTAAAGGTAAGGAGTAGGTGATTGCCGATCATGCATCTGCTGAGCAAACCCAGAAGAAACGTAGAGGGAATGACGACAACATACTGATCCCGGTTGATCATGTGGTCGACTTGACCGGTTCGGATGACAAGCTGAAAAAACCTATCATCCCTGTCCAGCCTCAAACTCCGGTTCTCAACAACCCACCGGTCGATGATCGGATGTTTGTGGAGTTTTCCAACTTGGGGCCCCGAGCAGAAGGAAGATATTTGTTCGGTCAGATGCCATCTTCGATCCATGTGGTGCAGTACCTCTTTGAAGGTTCCACCCAGTTTTTCTACTCTGACCCATTGGTCTGACCTGGTCGAGGTAGGTCATTTGGAGACTCTGAAGGTACAGATCATTCAATGAACTTTTTACCTTTGATTCTTTGCTTATTTAGT
This sequence comes from Cuscuta europaea, assembly GCA_945859875.1. NCBI lineage: Eukaryota > Viridiplantae > Streptophyta > Magnoliopsida > Solanales > Convolvulaceae > Cuscuta > Cuscuta europaea. The sequence goes on from CAMAPE010000014.1 coordinate 3,061,956, forward strand.
ACACGTTATCTGATTTCCTTTTGCACCGTTTGTAGGCCGGAGTATATTATCACCGGGCCTTCCTGGCCGCTGAACAGGAGATGAAGCGTGTTGCCAGTGATCGGGAAGATAGCCAAGTTCTCCTTTCCGCCGCTCGGAAACTGATCGAAGATATGCAAGTTCGAGTTGATCAGGGTGAGAAGGCAAAGGCAGATCTGGCTGAGGTGGAGGAGAGGGCCCGACGTTGAGATTGGGAGATCAGGGATCTCCGAGCCAAGGTGAGAGTGGCTGAATCCGCTGGGATGCGGTTCGAGAAGTCAAAAGGAGAGAATCCTCCCGAGCCTTATACTGCCAATGCTTCCAAGATCACTCAACAAGCTATGATAGAATTTCAGCGGGGAAAAGGCCTGAATGCCGCTCTGGAAAATACCGCTCGGCAATTTTTGGGACCTCATCTGGGCCAATTCTTGTGCGAGAGCGATGACCCTATCAAGTCGGGAATAGAGCTTTTGGATAGCACGCCTGAAGGAAAATATTTCTTGGATGTCCTGACGGAAAAAACTGTGAAGCAAAGCCAAGATCTGCTTCTGGATAGGAACCTTGACCTGATCATTAAACGCATCCCCAAGCCGTTCGATCCTGATGAGTTGGGATTTGATGACCTGTTCGGGAATACGTACGATCGGGTTATGGAGATGAGACAGAAAGCGATCTCCGATGATGCAGCACAGGCCGACACCACACAACATCAATCTTCCCCGAACGGCAGTCGTCCTATAGAGTAGCCCATCTTTGTAATATTATTCTTGTTTTCCTTGTACTCTCCGGCCAATAGTGCTGAAGAATAAAACTCGATTTCATACACAATCTTATCTCTTTTGTGTTACTGCCTCTCTTTTTCTTTCTTTCTTTTTGAACGCTACTCTGATTCGTCCATATTTATAGTTTTGACATCATCTCCCAGCCGTTTTGAACGAGCAAAATTCTGTTAGCTAAAATAATGGCTCCCTCCAAACTGTTAACCCGTTCATCATTCGGTCATCCGGAATGATTCCACATGTTGACAAGCTGAGGTGACTCTCTGAAAATAGTGCCTCCCCGGACGACAAATTAATGTTACCGAACGTCGCTCACTTTGTCAATACTTGTTCTGACACCATTCCCAATCCGTTTTGATCCCTTTATCGTTCGTGATCCATGGGGTCAAAAAATCTTTTAGCTGAGGTGAATTCCTCCAAGCCGTTTTGATCATGATCACATGATCAAATTTTTAGCTGAGATGGCGGCTCCCTCTAACCTGTTAACCCGTTCGTCATTCGGTCATCCAAAATGATCCCACGTGTTAACAAGATGAGGTGAGACTCTCTCCCTTCCAAACCCATAATTCCGATGCATGCCGAAGAGTTTCCTCGATCCGTATCATCCCTATTAGGGGTTTGAGGTGACTACTTTAAAACTATAAGCAAGATCACTAGATCGGGTGATTTCTTACTTAAGCTAAAATGGCGGCTCCCTCCAAGTTGTTAACCCGTTCGTCATTCGGTCATCCGGAATGATCCCACGTGTTAACAAGCTGAGGTGAGACTCTCTGAAAGTAGTGCCTCCCCGGACGACAAATTCATGTTACCGAACGTCGCTCGCTTTGACAATACTTGTTCTGACACCATTCCCAAGCCGTTTTGATCCCTTTATCGTTCGTGATCCACAGGGTCAAAAAATCTTTTAGATGAGGTGAATCCCTCCAAGCCGTTTTAATCGTGATCACATGGTCAAATTTTTAGCTGAGATGGAGGCTCCCTCCAAGCTGTTAACCCGTTCATTATTCGGTCATCCGGAATGATCCCACGTGTTAACAAGCTGAGGTGAGACTCTCTCCCTTCCAAACCCATAATTCTGATGCATGCCGAAGAGTTTCCTCGATCCATATCATCCCTATTAGGGGTTTGAGGTGACCACTTTAAAACTGTAAGCAAGATCACTAGATCGGGTGATTTCTTACTTAAGCTAAAATGGCGGCTCCCTCCAAGCTGTTAACCCGTTCGTCATTCGGTCATCCGGAATGATCCCACGTGTTAACAAGCTGAGGTGAGACTCTCTGAAAGTAGTGCCTCCCCGGACGACAAATTCAGGTTACCGAACTTCGCTCGCTTTGACAATACATGTTCTAACACCATTCCCAAGCCGTTTTGATCCCTTTATCGTTCGTGATCCACGGGGTCAAAAAATATTTTAGTTGAGGTGAATCCCTCCAAGCCGTTTTGATCGTGATCACAGGGTCAAATTTTTAGCTGAGATGGCGGCTCCCTCCAAGCTGTTAACCCGTTCGTCATTCGGTCATTCGGAATGATCCCACGTGTTAACAAGATGAGGTGAGACTCTCTCCCTTCCAAACCCATAATTCCGAAGCATGCCGAAGAGTTTCCTCGATCCGTATCATCCCTATTAGGGGTTCGAGGTGACCACTTTAAAACTGTAAGCAAGATCACTAGATCGGGTGATTTCTTACTTAAGCTAAAATAGCGGCTCCCTCAAAGCTGTTAACCCGTTCGTCATTCGGTCATCCAAAATGATCCCATGTATTAACAAGATGAGGTGAAACTCTCTGAAAGTAGTGCCTCCCCGGATGACAAATTCATGTTACCGAACGTCACTCGCTTTGACAATACTTGTTCTAACACCATTCCCAAGCCGTTTTGATCCCTTTATCGTTCGTGATCCACGGGGTCAAAAAATCTTTTAGCTGAGGTGAATCCCTCCAAGCCGTTTTGATCGTGATCACAGGGTCAAATTTTTAGCTGAGATGACGGTTCCCTCAAAACCGTTAACACGAAAGTCATTTATTCGTTCGGGGTGACTATACATGTTAAAAGCTGAGGTGAGACTCTCTGGAAGTTATGTCTCTCTCTCAACCTTTTTTTTTGAAGAGGTGGCAACAGCCGTTTTATTGATAAAATTTCCTCAGATGTTCTACATTCCAAGTCCCTGCCGGTCGGCCTTCGGTAGATTGCAGACCAAACGTTCCTGAAGTATATTTTTTACAGACCTCGTAAGGGCCTTCCCAATTTTGTGCCATCTTTCCTCCTTCGAGAGGTTTGCTCTTTTCCTGCTTTTTCAGGACCAAGTCTCCTACTTCGATCAATCAGATTTTCACTTGTTTATCGAAGTATCTCCTTGTCGCTCTATGATATTCCTCCATTCGTATGGCAGCTAAGTCCCTCCTTTCCTCTATGAAATGCAATTCGACACCGTTTGATGTGTAGGAACCAGAATTTCTGTTGGGACTTTGGCCTGGAATCCATAGGCTAGGGCAAACGGGGTCTCTCCAGTGGCCGTTCGGGGTGTCGTCCTATACATCCATAGGATGTAATTCAATTGGTCCGGCCATGAGGAAGAACAATGCTCTAGTTTTTTCTTCATACCATCCATGATGGTACGGTTCATGTTTTCTACTTGGCCATTCGCGTGGGGGTATGCTACAGACGCTCTAGAGTGTTTGATTTGCCATTTGACCAAGTAGTTTTCGAAGTTCCTACTCACGAACTGTCCGCCGTTATCAGTAATGATCTGTTCGGGGAGACCAAACCGGCAAATGATATTCTGCCAGACGAATTTTTGGCATTTGAAATCTGTAATACTAGCTAGTGGTTCGGCCTCCACCCACTTAGTGAAATAATCAATTCCGACAATGATGTACTTTAGTCCTCCGGGAGCAGTAGGTAGGGGCCCTAGCAAGTCGATCCCCCACCTGGTAAACGGAAGGGCAACTGTCATCGGGGTGTAGAAAGTAGCTGGCCGACCGGGAACCGGTGCATACAACTGGCAGACCTTGCACTTTTTGGTATGAGCAAAGCAGTCTTGTTGGATTGTTGGCCAGTAGTACCCCTGCAAGATGATCTTCCTTGCCAATGTTTTAGGCCCCTGGTGGTTGGAACGGATTCCTTCGTGAATTTCTTCCATTACCGCCGCTGCCAGACCAGGTGGTAGGCACTTCAGATATGGTCCTCCAAATGTCTTTTTGTATAGCTGCCCGTCCATCAGTTCGAACATGGATGCCCTCCTCTGAATGCACTTCATATTGTATGCTGAATTTTTGTCTTGTGGGAGGGTCCGTCCTTTAAATAGTTGGTCATATCTGTGACCCAACTGGGAAGGGCATAAGAGATGGCTTCTACCTGGAGGACCATAGTTGCTGGCGTTGTCAGGATTTCCCGATGGGCAAACCGCTGGATGTGAGCAGGGATCATCTGTGCATGGTCATCAAGAGCTGCATTTTCCAATTTAGACAAGATATCTGCTTCCTGATTTTCTATCCTGGAAATCTGGTCGAGCACTACATGTTCAAACCTCTTGATCTGTTCCTCAACCAGTTCCTTGTAAGCCTTCATTCTTTCTTCTTTAGTTTCAGCCATGCCATTCCCTTGGTGGACCACCAGTTGGCTGTCTGATCGGACCTTGAGCCGATCGGCGCCCAGGGCCTTTGCATATTTTAACACTGCAATGAGAGCCTCATATTCGGCCTCATTGTTGGTTACTTTGAGGTCAAAATGGATGGAGTAGTATGCCTTAAAACCTTCAGGTGATGTGATCATAGCTCCACCCCCACAGCCTTTAGCACTTGATGCACCATCTACGTGCATTTCCCACCATTCATTCATCATGCTTCCTTTTGTCTCGATCTCTGAAGGCCGAGCAGTACATTCTGCTATAAAATCAGCCAATTCCTGGCCTTTGATCGTGTGCCAGGGTCTAAAGTCCACCTCGTACTGCCCGATCAGGAGACTCCATTTTGTGATGCGCCCGCTAGCCATCGGATTTCTCAGGATGGTGGCCAGTGGTTGTTTTGTATATACGGTTATCGGATGTGCCTGGAAATAAGGTGCAAGCCGTTTGATGGCTGCTATTAGGGCCAACACCGTTTTCTCCATCAGAGTGTATCTAGTCTCAGGGCCGTTCAGGGATTTACTTACAAAATATATAGGCCTTTGGATGCCATCTTCTTTTAGCAACACAGAACTCACAGCTAGATCGGCCACAACAAGGTACGTATAAAGATGTTCCCCTGGGTCAGCTTTTGTTAATACCAGAGGAGAAGATAGATACAACTTGAATTCCTCGAAGGCCGTTTGGCATTCGGTAGTCCATTCAAAGGGGTTTGCCTTTTTCATAATCTGAAAAAATGGAATTGCCCGATCAGCCAGTTTAGATAAGAACCTGCTCAAGGCTGCTAATTGACCGGTCAATCTCTGAACCTCCTTCAGGTTCCTTGAAGCTTCCATATCCATGATTGCCTTTACCTTTTCAAGATTAGGCTCGATGCCCCTCTCACTCATCATGTATCCCAAAAATTTGCCCCCCTTTACAGCAAAGGCACATTTTTTGGGGTTCAACCTCATGTTTGCTTTCTGCATTATCCCGAACACCCTTTCTATATCCAGGATATGGCTCTCCTTTTTTCGGCTTTTGATCAGGATGTCATCAACATAGCTTCCATTGTGACCCCCAATACTTCTTTGAAGAGCATTCCAATCATCCTTTGGAAAGTAACCATTGCATTTTTTAACCCGAATGACATAACAATATAGCAAAATACCCCATCCAAAGTTACAAACGCTGTTTTTTCTGTGTTATCTGGGTGCATGAAAATTTGATGATACCCCCGGAACGCATCCATGAAGCTTAACAGCTCACATCCTGCTGTCTCATCTACTAATAGATCGATCCTCGGCACCGGATATGGATCCATGGGACAAGCTTTATTCAATTCCGAATAATCTACACACATCCTCAAAGTGGACCCCTTCGGAGCTAGCACAACATTGGATAACCATTCAACATGGATAACCGGATGGATGTGTTTTATTCTGAGCAAGGTGGCCACTTCCTGTTTCGTGAAATCACGCCGTTCGGTAGCCTGGTATCTTTTCTTTTGCTGAACGGGCTTTACATCAGGACGGACGGCCAACTTGTGGCAAATTATGCTCGGATCAATGCCCGACATATCTTCTGGCCCTCGGGCGAACAATACTTGAAACTTCTTTAGTACCGTTATTATACCTTCCCGAATTTCCGCCTCCAGATCCACCCCAATGGCCACCTTTCGGTTGGGGGGAGAATCCAGGTCAATTTTGCTCAAGGAGGGTGGCAGGCTCAGGATGTGCCTCGAACTCCGTTCGACGTGTTTCCATATTTATGTTATTTACCCGCATTCCACGAGCGTTCATATTTTTCAGGGCCTCCCGATAGCAGGTTCGGGCTGTTGCTGAATCAGTTCCTGCCACCCCAACCACAGTGTTTGTGGGGAATTTGATGCATGAGTGGCGGACAGAGGCTATGGCCTCCAGATCTTCCAAACCCGGTCGGCCCAAAATGGCATTGTGGGCACATTTGATATCTACTATCACGAACGTCATTCAGTCCGACACCCTGTGTGTTTCATCCCCAATTTCAACCATCAATTGGATGGTCGTCTCAGCTTCGATGCAGTTCCCGGTGAAGCTTGCTAGTGGTGTCCTCAGGTGGGTCAGCTGACTTTTCTGGAAGCCCATTTTCTCGAACGATTGTAGGTACAATACGTTCACACTGCTTCCCGTGTCGACCAACACCCGGCGAATTAAAGCATCATCTTTTCACATACTTACCACCAACTCGTCTCTGCGTGGACTTGGTGAATTTGGCAAATCTGCGGGCCCAAACATGATGGGGTCCGTTCTTCCTTTCTTCTGGGGTGGCATGGCAACAGAGCCCACGTACAGGCTTCGTTCGAACTTCTTCCGTTCGGCGTTCGAATCGCCCGTCTCTCCACCCCCAAATATCACCTTTACCTCCATCCTGGGCTTCTTACCCGGGTTCCCTGAGCCTTCAGGTTCATCTCTAGGAGGATTATATACCTCATTTCTGGGGCGAGCATCACACTGTACATCTCGCCTCCAGCTGTTAGATCTCTTGATCGGCTTCAGAATGCCTGTAGCATTTGGGTCCGTATTTACATATTTACCTAGATGACCCATCTGGATCAACTTTTCAATGGCTATCTGCAATGCCTAACAGGATTGGGTGGTGTGACCGCCCCTGTTGTGGTATTTGCAAAAAGCCTTTGGTATCAGTCGGAGGGGGAATGTTGTCCTTCTCGTTCTGATAGATGGTCGCTACAGAAAGGACCAAAGGAGTAAATCGTGCCGTTCTTGAAGGTGGAGCGGCCGCTGGGGTAGGACCCAGCCGATCGGCCAATTTCATTGGCGTGGGGGATGCAGTTACCTTATCCCTGATAAGGATTTTTTCTTCCAGAGCTGCATGCTTCCGGGATCTGTCCAGCACTTCAGAATAAACCGTACCCGGATTCTTTTTCATCTCTTTATACAATTCCCCTGTTCAGAGAGCATTAGTAAACAGAGTGATGGCTGTATCATCCGTCATGCTCCCCACTTTTAGGGTTTCATCTCTCCATCTCTTGAGGAATTGATTCAATGTCTCCTTAGGGCCCTGCCTCATACTAGTCAGATAACTGAAATGCCTCTTGGGAGTGGCACTGGATGCAAACTGGGCCAGGAATAATGCAGATAATTTGGAAAAACTACCGATTGATCCGGGTTGCAGGGTCCCGAACCATTCCTGGACAGGCCCCCTGAGCGTGCTAAAGAAAATTCGGAAAATGGCTGGTTCTGACGCTAAGACCCCCCTGATAACTTCTCAAGTGTCCGTGGGGATCTCCCGCCCCGTCATATATCTGACCGGTCGGCGGTTTGGCATCCCTGTGGATTTCTGCTTGCATGATTTCCCGGGTGAAAGGGGAAGTGATTCCGGCATGAACTGGAGTAGGCTGAAGAGGGGCTCTATTCATTTGTTCCCTCATTTCATTCATCTGCCTCCTCATGTCGGCCATTTCTTCCTCTTGAGCTGTTAGGGGGGGGGGGGGGGGGTGGTGGAGTTCCCAGATTTACAAACTCCCGATTCGCCTCCGCCAAAATTGTCCTCTGATTGTGACGTCTCTGCCCGAATCTTGTGCTGTTACGTTCTTCATACTGGAATTGGCGACCAATGGGCGTATCTCCCCTGGCCCTGGACCCGGTCGGGGTGCGATCACTAGAAGTATGATGCCTGCCCCTGGTCGCATGAGTTCTTCCGCGGTCTCCCCGGTGGGCTTGCGAGTGATTTGATCCTGTGGTGGTTTCAGCATCGGTGGTTTCATCATTGAAGGATGGGGTTGTGTATCTAGTTCCCTCGGTATAGCTGGATTGTCCCCCATCCTGCTCATCCGCCATTTGTCGCATGAACTGAGCCAAATCTCGCGTGGCATGGGGCTTCCTCCTTAATGCTTCGGGGATAATGAAATCCCCATCAGAGTGCGGGTAGGACCCCCAGCTGGATTGCCCTTGGGGGGTCTGGCTTTCCCCGGTATGATGAGAAGCGATTCTTACCATTTTTTAAAAAAATAAGTTGTTGTTTTGGTGTGAAACTTTTCGTTCAGTTTCCCACAGACGGCGCCAATGTTGAGGTTTAGTCCCGTAGATCCGAAAGCCCAACACAGACTTTGGATATATCAGGAAATGGACAATAATTCGGTATGTAAAAGAAAATATAAAAGATTGATAAACGAATGCTCAAAAACCCACTTGTATTAATTGATCTGTTTGATTACAAGGAAATTACCCAAACGGTACGTCGGATTGATGCTTAATACAAGAAACCAGAGTAATAAGGCTATTCTAGGGCTTGAGTATTAAAAAGCTAACACTTACAATGATATTAAACCTCCTATTTATACTAATGGAGAGTATGGGATGCTTTATGCTGATTGGTCGATGTTCCACCGACTTGATCACCCATGCCTCCACTTGATGATGTCACAATGTGGTATTAATTGCACCTGGCCACCTGCTGGTTGTCCGTTACCCGAACGGGATAATGGGCCCTGTAAAACATTGTTGATTTGGCCCAAGTATGATGTATGATCCGAACCCCATTCGGTATGTCTGTTTTGGGCCAGCCTTTACTTGGCCCGAACCTCATTCGGCATGAAGATCTCACTGGGCCTACTTATCATAGAGTAGTGGACTCGTTGTTTGGGCTGGATATCCTGGGCCTTTAATCCGGGTATTGGGCCTCCGGGTCAATATCCCAACAACTCTCATGCTCCATCAATTTTACTTCTACTCCACATAAATGGTATAATATCAATTATTGTATATTATTAATTGGTAGTAAAAAAATTACCATGTAAATATAAATTGTTTCTATAAATATTCAAGAAATCACAAACATTCAACCGTCTATGATCCATGCTATTTTAGGCTCCATGTAATCTATATCTATATCTATATCTATATATTACACATTTAAAAGTCATATTGGTGCCAACATGTCATTCATTTAAGTATTTGCCACATGTCACTCTTACAACACTCATTCACTCTCATGCTCCATTAATTTTACTTCTACTCCACATAAATGCTATAATATCAATTGTTGTATATTATTAATTGGTAGTAAAAAATTACCATGTAAATATAAATTGCTTATATAAATAGTCAAGAAATCTATATATTATACATTTAAGAGTCATATTGGTGCCACATGTCATTCATTTAAGCATTTGCCACATGTCACTCTTACAACACTCATTCACTCTCATGCTCCATTAATTTTACTTCTACTCCACATAAATGCTATAATATCAATTATTGTATATTTTTAATTGGTAGTAAAAAAATTACCATGTAAATATAAATTGCTTATATAAATATTCAAGAAATCACAAACATTTAACCGTCTTTGATCCATGTTATTTTAGGCTCCATGTAATCTATATCTATATCTATATCTATATCTATATCTATATCTATATCTATATCTATATCTATATCTATATCTATATCTATATCTATATCTATATCTATATCTATATCTATATCTATATCTATATCTATATCTATATCTATATCTATATCTACACTAGTAGAAAACTGTCTGATAGTGACACTTCGTCAGTGACACTTTGTGATAAAGTGTCACTAATAGACGACATATTGTCTTGAAAATGCCTAAATGCCATAGTTTTGTGACGCAATGGTATCAGCATCTGCATAGTGACACCGACAAAAGTAGAAACGGGTCATATTTATAATTCTCATAAAAAATCTATCCTTTTCGGGGTCATTATTCTAAATAAGAGAAATTAGTTTTCAATGTCTTGTTCTAAGTTTAACCCTTACCAGCCGTTCACTCCTCCACCTCCAAGCTCTAGCGCAGCTTCCCGACTGGCAAGTCATCTGACGTTTTATCGGCCAACATCCCACCTCATCTCTAGAGTTTTATCGGCCACTCTCCTGACCGCTCAAGCCCAACGGTTAAGGTGCCAAACCAACTGCCCTAACCGCTCGCCCCATCTCCGGCGTAGCATCACAAGTCACCACCAACCGCCCGACTGTGGTCACGATTCTGACCACTCGAGCCCGTCCAGCAGCTAAGGTGAAGCATATCAAGTAACCACCGAACACCAGACTGTGGCTTCGCATCTGACCGCACCTCTCCGACGCTCACTGAGTGAATCTTACCGTTTGGGTCCCTGTCTCTTGAAGGGTTGGTGTGTGAGTTCTCTCTGTTACATTCCGGAGTCCTCAGAAACCAAGTCCTCAGTCTGTGTGAGTTCTCTTTGTTACATTCCCTGTCTCTTGAAGGGTTGGTGTGTGAGTTTCCAAAGTTCACAAGGAGGAGGAGAAATTCTTCGTTCTTTTTCCTTTCAAGGTTGCCCAAAAATAGCCGATTGTCATGTCGCTACAACGAATTATCAAACAACACCGGTAACTTCACATACAATCCTTTATTCAATTTTAAAATTTAGGTTCAGTTGGGGGTTTGGTAATTTTTTACCGATAACTCATCATTTAACTTGGAATTGAGCTGCTGAAATTTCGAAATGAACTGTTTTGAGATGTTAAGGTACTTATTTGGGCGTTTTTTTATTGCGGGGGAGGGGGGATTTGTCATTTCAGAGAAAATATAATGGAATATTTAATAGGTTTCCTGAGTTATGATTTCTGAGTATGTATACTTTGTAGTTTCTTGACTTTGGATTGACCATCTTTTTCATGACCTCAACATTTGATCGGTGTATTCTATTGTATTAAAGAATAAAGATGAATGAATCCGAGCAAGGGTTGCATTAGGAAAATTGGCTCACGGTGGGCCATGTGTATAAGAGAGGTAATTGATAATTGCATAGCATTTGTTCTTCTTGTTTTTCTTACATTCAAGATAATTGATGATGGATGCTATTTGACAACACTTCTTTCTGAAAGTCTTGACTTGCAGCTGACTTTTCTAGTTTGAAATGACAAATGCTAGAATTGGAAAGAAACCAACTAATTTCTAGATATAAAGAAACATTTGTGTTTTATTTGGATGGATAGGATGCAATGAAAAATAGGAAGGAAAGTAATGAAAGAAAGATAAAATTTGTCATTGGATGAGAGCGAAGTAAGGGAAGAGTCACAAACGGAGTTCAAATTTGATAAGAAAAAAAAAAGATGAGCTAAATGATATGTACGATGTTCCTTGAGGAAGGGAATTGTAACATTCTCCTCATTTTCCCTTCCATCATTTTTGTCTTATCTTTTTTTCTTCAGGATTGAGGGAGGGTTATATGGAGAAATCATGATTTTTTTCAAAAAAATTGCATTTTAACTGGGTACCCATTCATAATGGGCAAGTTGGTGTTGGCTAAAAATTATTTCTCCTTTCACCTTTTTATATGCCCCAGATGACTTTGCACGAAGTTAAACCAAGTGGAGTTGTGCTCTTGATATTTAAAAAGGGAAGAATCAATATCAACAACACATTTCATTTATCAAAAGGAAATTGGAAGATTATTTAGAGATGTCTCGTAGGGGAAACAGAGTAAATAAAAAGAGGGGGCGAAGAGAGGACTTTGTTGGCTATCAGATAATGATAGAATTCATATTTTATTTGGATTTATCCTTTTTATAGTAAAAGATGATGGAGTTTGATTCAACTGGTCTTGCTGAATGTCTTAAAAATTTGCAATATGTGTATAGGGATTTTGAAAATGGGGATATTACAATAAAACCAAAAGTGTGTACTAACTACTAATATTATGTTTAACTTTGCCAAAAGTCATTCTCATAGTGTTTGTTAAGGCTGTTGGGTTTTGATGTTTTTGCAACAAAAGGGAAAATAAGTATTGGCCCCTAACCATTAGGTGGTGCATTTTGATATTACAACGATGTTATGCTTGTAGTGTACTATTTGCATTTCATGCTTGTGAATGTGTATTATTCTAATACTGTATTTACTTATTTTGTTTCTATCTTATTCAACTGCTACATGCAATTAAAGTTTTTATTTTTTATTTTGTTTATTTTTTCTTCAGAGCTATCCCATGTCTTCTCAAAGGTTAGGAGAGATCTGAATTTTATTGATCACTCCTGTGATCTTGGATGAAAAATGTAGGCAAAGCTAAACTACAGTACAATAATGTGTGTGTGTATAGGCGTAAAACTTTTGAGCGTCGTATATTTATGCTGGACAATTTTTATGTGGGTGTGTTTGGATCAAAGAATTCGTCCAATAGTAGTCAGTCATGGGATTTACTTGGATAGGAGGACCCAAATCTTTTATGCGTCTGAAAAGCGACCAATGCCTGATTCATTTACAGTTTTCACAGGTAATCACATTGTTTCTTCTCTTGATTTGTTACTTCCTTATACTACTACCATAGTGAGTAGTCACAATGCTTTTTGAGTAAAATGTATTTCACTTTAGATATTTTTGTCACTTGTAGTCCTTGCCACTTTACTGGTAAAAATCAACTGCAACTTGACCAAATAAAGTGGCCGGAAAGACCGTAATTGACATAAACCTACGGTTGTCACATCAAAAATGGAAAATGAATGTTAAGGACTACAAAAAGGAAGGACATAATAGTCATGTGACCAAAAGTGGAATATTTCTTTTGTGTGAATGCAACTATGTTCTAAGATATCCCCTACACACAAAAGGAATTAGGTCCTCTAGCGTCCTTATGGTTTTTCATGAATTTATGCCATCTTATCTCTGCTATGCTTCTCTTGACCTCACTTTGGTCCTGTCTAGGCACTGGGCCTCGGTCATTTCCTGCATAGCACCCAGTTTTTAGTCTAGAAAATAGGTATATGTTGAAATGAAACTTAGACGGTTAGGGGTGTACTTGATTCCAGAACAAGTGAGTTATGTGCACGGAGAACGAACCGAAAAAAGGACTCTGTACTAAAATAGGTCCAAATGGGGGTACAGTTCAGGAACCTCTAAAACACGGAGTAGGACCAGACGTGTTCCGGTTTTGTAGTTCTTTTTTAAGGCTACGAAACAGGTCAGGTACCGACCTAGAACCGGAATGACTCTACCTAGCTCGATTCCTGTTCCGATTCTGTCCTTTGAAGGAGTCAGGACCAGACCAGGTCCACTCCATGAATATAACCTGTGAAAATGATTTCCCTGAGCATAAGTTATTCTATGCACAAGAAAATAACTTCCCGTTTCAAAATGGGAAGTAATTTACTACAAATTCTAAAGAATTGAGGGGAGATGTTTTGTGGTGCCAAAACAGCAAAATACAAAACATTTCCCAGCAAATGTTTTTGTGCTGAGCACAAGAAAACCTGAAATCAATTCCCATCCAAATGAATGTTTTCTTGTAAACAAAGTGTTATTTATGATTGATGTGATTGTCCATGAGATTGTTTGTATTAGAACGGTGGAGACTAGTAGGCTGGTTTTTATGACTTTCTAAAGTGAAGTAACCGATGCAACAACTAGTCTCCAATTACACGTGTTTAATGTTCTCTGCAAACCAATAACATTTTTGATTTTCCTTTATGCTTTGCTGGTAGAATCCATTGATGCTTGTAACTGGGTCTGCCACAGGGTCCCACAAAAAGTATTGATGTTTTTATTGCAAAAATGATGTGAAAAGAATTTAAGTCCTGTTCATTTGTGAAGATGTATATAATAATCATAAGAAAGTATGGTAAATATATATGCACATAGTGATTGTCTGATTGAATGAACTCTGGCAGATTGGGCCAGTATTTTATCCCTGCTCATTTCTCGTTCTCGATTCCACAATATGGAATTTTTATTTGGACTTGACATGCTTCATAAACATCATGTAACTACTACTCTCTCCTATTAGTGTGAAATATTATACTGGTTTACTGATTCAATGAAGATTAAATTAATTAAACATCATTAAAGTGCATGATTGATCTGAAAGACAATGTCCTTTGAGTGGGTGGAGGGGAAGTCGCAACACCATTTCTATCTAGAGGAGCACTGGGCGGTGATTGTAGGGGAGAGGACTCCACCAGTGTGGCTGGTACAACCTCTTATATATTGAAAATGTGTATTCGTTTTTAAGTTTAGATGGTTCAAGTGCAGCTGTGGAGTTGATTGGGTATTGCAGGTATGTTGGTGCTGCTATTGGAGATATGATCTTCTTGGCCTCCGTGATGGTAAGATTGATAATTTCATGGTCAAATAACCCGTTTTTTAATATTTGCAATTAATGTTTGCTTCTTGCAGTCGATGGTCATACAACAGGGAAGACAAATCCACAAGCTGCTCCTCCAAGCTATCCAAATATTTCTCTACTCGTTCAACTAACACATGTGGGAATGGTTCGGTCAAACAACACATTTTAATATCTTTTTGTTAAATACCTCTTAGTCTCTTGGAATGGACCTTTCCCCATAAGATCCTTAATCACTCTGTACACTCTTGTTTACAAGGCAGATTTAGTTGCTCCAAAATATGATCTTTTTTAATACTTCTCCAATCATGCATTTTTTTATTGTTATCACAGGTGACAAGTTGATGTGAATGGGGAAAAGGGAGCACGTGTTGTTGATTACTTCCATAAGAATGTCATTGTCGGGGCTTGACACTTAAAGATCGTTTTATGTCCTATAGACCGTGCTTTATCTCAATTCTAGCTATAATTGTAACTTGTGTTTTGTTTTTTGAGTTGTACTTAAATACATTTATGATTTCCGGGTATGCCCCTATGAATCATGTACATTCATATGAAATCTTGAGATATAAATTTAATGTTTGAGATTTTGGTTAATGTTAATGTTTTGGTTTATTTGTATTAATATATATATACTAATATAAAATGTATATAAATATATATATATATATATACTAATGAATCATATACATTGACATTTTTTTTAGTGTCACAGAAACTTTTGGTGACACTAATTTGGTCTCACTGTAAGCTCTTTTTCTAGTAGTCTATGTATATATCACTAAAAAACATGATGTCTTGGTATCACAAAAATCCTTGTTACATATATATCACAGTCCTCTATGATGTTTATATGTCATAATTTTGTGACACAAAAGTGACTTGTTAACGGTGACACTAAATTTAGCGTCACTAGCCCCGCTTTTCTGTGACACTTTCAGAGTGTCACTAAATCGTTTAGTGACACTAATTTAATGTCACTATAAGCCAATTTTTTACTAGTGCTATATCTATATCTATATCTATATCTATATCTATATCTATATCTATATCTATATCTATATCTATATCTATATCTATATATATATATATATATATATATATATATATATATATATATATATATATATATATATATATATATATGTATATATCTATGTATATGTATATATCTATGTATATATATATATCTATGTCTATATCTATATCTATATCTATATCTATATCTATATCTATATCTATATCTATATCTATATCTATATCTATATCTATATCTATATCTATATCTATATCTATATCTATATCTATATCTATATCTGATGGAGTATATGGGTCTGAGCCCCCGGACCCACATACTCAGAAGAACAGAAAGCACCAAACACTGAGTGGTGCCCTCTTCGGCCAAGGGACCCCCGTCGGCCAAGAAGGTACCAACTCAGAATATGGTCCTGAAGCCAAGGAACCCGGGTGCCCTCGTCGGCCGCGCCCTCGTCGGCCACGCCCTCGTCGGCCACGAAGACCTCACAGAACCGGACTTTACACTTAGACATTTGTACAGCCCATTAGTGGTTTTGTATTCGGCCCAGTAGCGGTCCAGTTGTAAATGGTCCAGTTGTTAATTTCCTTGTTCTAAACAGGTTTCCACCAAGCTTCTCTAAAGCTCAAAGAGAGAAACTCCAGCATGATGCAAAGCAATACGTATGGGATGAACCATATTTATGGAAACATTGCAAAGATCAAGTCATTCGAAGATGCATTCCCGAAACAGAAATTGCATCCATACTTGCTTTTTGTCACTCACATGCATGTGGTGGCCACTTTGGAGGAAAACGAACATCCATGAAGGTACTTGAATGTGGTTTTTGGTGGCCAAGCTTATTCCGCGATGCACATGTCTATTGTCAATCTTGTGATAATTGCCAACGCATGGGCAACATCTCTCGAAAGCATGAGATGCCACAAGTTCCTATGCTCTACGTGGAGATCTTTGATGTGTGGGGAATAGATTTCATGGGACCTTTTCCTAATTCCCATGGAAATTTATACATTCTATTGGCGGTGGATTACGTATCCAAATGGGTGGAAGCAAAAGCCACAAAGACCGATGATGCCAAAGCAGTGACTGAATTCCTCAAAACCCGCATCTTCTCAAGGTTTGGGGTACCACGCATCTTGATAAGCGACAGAGGCACTCACTTCTACAACAAAACTGTGAGTACCTTGTTAAAGAAATATGGCGTCACACATAAACTCTCCACCGCCTACCATCCACAGACAAACGGTCAAGCTGAGGTATCAAACAAAGAGCTGAAATCAATTCTTCAAAAGACAGTAAATCCGAACCGTAAGGATTGGAGCCTGCGCATGGATGATGCCTTATGGGCATACAGGACCGCTTTCAAAACCCCAATTGGAATGTCACCCTATAGACTCGTGTTCGGTAAGGCCTGTCATCTTCCGGTCGAACTTGAACACAAGTCTTATTGGGCGGTCAAAACATTCAATCTCGACATGGCTAAAGCAGGAGAGCAAAGGAAGCTACAACTCCAGGAACTAGAAGAGCTTCGATTGGAGTCCTATGAGAATGCCGCCATCTACAAGGAAAAGACGAAGGTATGGCATGACAAAATGATAATAAGAAAGGATTTCCAAGTTGGAGACAAAGTCCTTCTTTTTCTCTCACGCCTTCGCCTTTTCCCCGGAAAATTGAGATCACGATGGGAAGGACCATTCGAGGTGGTCAAAGTCTACACCCATGGCGTAGTGGAAATAAAAAGCCTCGATACCGGAAAAATCCTCAAGGTTAATGGACATCAACTCAAACCATTCCTTGAAGGTTTCCAGAAAGAAAGCATTGAATGCATGGATCTCATCGATCCAATCTTTGAAGAATGAACACAACAATGGCGTCGTGCCGCGACGTTAACTAAGGCGCTTCTTGGGAGGCAACCCAAGCAAGGTACATTTTTTTTCTTTTAACCCCCCCCTGTCAATGTTTTCAATTATGTCTTTGAGAGGTTGAGAGAGAGGGCACTAATCATGGGTTTTTGGAAAAAAAGAAATAAAAATTTTTTTGCAGGTTTTTGAACATCTGGGGACATACCTGATCGAGTATCACCTTATACTCGGTCGGGTATGAGAAAAAAGAAAAGGGACCGGGCACTACTCGATCGAGGGAGCATTCAAAATTTGAAAAATAAGCAATACCCGATCGGGTATCACTATACACCCGGTCGGGTATCGCTAGAAATGCTAAAATTGAAGGGGACTGATTCCCACACTCGACCGAGTACACGCTTCAAAAATGGAAAAAAAAGCACATACCCGATCGAGTATGGAGGAATACTCGACCGGGTACAGGAGACAGGCTGCTCAAAAAGTTCATTTTCTAAGCATACTCGACCGGGTAACCCCACCATACCCGATCGAGTACAGGAGGCAGGCCGCTCAAAAACTTCACTTTCCAGCCATACCCGACCGAGTACCAGCACATACTCGATCGGGTATACGGGTCTTATAACCCCAAATCAGCCCCAAAACACTTCATCTTCCCCAAATTCCCAACCCCATCTCGAACAAAAAACGCCCAAACCCCATTTTTACACCTTCTCTCTACCATATCTCTTCCAAATCTTCACCAAATCCACCCATTCCAACGCCAAAACACTCCCCTCATCCTCCTCTACACATTCATACCCAACAATCCCATTCTCCCCCAACTTTCAGAGGTCCGAAAAACCCTACCCCCACCATTCCAATTTCGGTTTTCAAAGGCCAAAATCACTTCAAATGGCTCCAAGGAAAGAGAAAGGGCAGAGCTCAAGCACCAGGACAATCATCCCGGGCTACGAGGACATCCTTTTCGTGGACAACGAACAACGCACACGCTTCTTGTCCACAATTGAAAGGTAAGTCAAACCTTCCCGCTTTTTATGCCTTGATGCTCTAAAGGAATTAGGAGTATACTCAATAATGAAGAAATGTTTTCATGAGTTGCATATGGATAAAATTTTCAAAATGCAATACAACTCAAATGAAAAAATTATCTATGAATTCCTAAGTTCGGTGCACTTTGAGAACAATGAGGAGGACTTTAGGGATGATAAACTCAGGTTTCATTTGTTTAATCACAATCACACCATCACGAAACTTGAGTTTGCTGAACACTTTGGTATTCCGGTCCCGTACCAAAAGTCTATATCCGACAATACCGCCTTCGGCCACACCCTAT
The DNA here is from genome assembly GCA_945859875.1 of Cuscuta europaea. NCBI lineage: Eukaryota > Viridiplantae > Streptophyta > Magnoliopsida > Solanales > Convolvulaceae > Cuscuta > Cuscuta europaea. The sequence continues at coordinate 3,080,687 of CAMAPE010000014.1, forward strand.
GGACCAAGATGACCGGGGAGATCAAATTTAGCTCCTCCCAACTATACATTAGTCATGTCCAACATCCAGTCCTACGCCTCTTTTTGAAATTCCTTGCCAACTCCTTGCTTGGACGTCCCAACAACCATCATACAAGGATGGGGGATGTATGCCTCATCTCGGTTGCCTTATTCCGTATCCACGTGGATTTCAACCTCTGTAATCTCATGTGGGCTCATCTAAAGAAGGAAAGTGTGGCAAAGGGTGCTATCGTAGTGGGCGGGGTGATTATGCACTTGGCCACAAAGTTCGGGTATACGGATGACTCTCCTATACCCGACTACTGTTTAATGAACATATCTTGGCTAGGCCACTCGGGTTGTACTTCTTTTTCACACACCGTTTATGGTGAAGAAAGGCCCAAAAATATGTACAACTGGCACATCCACCCCAAACCCCTCAAATACTTCCTCTTGCCCAACCCAGAACTCCCCCAACTCCACTTCAAAACAGGCAGGCCGGATCAACATTACCTCTTCCCAAACGCCCTCCCACCACATCTTCAAGAATCGGAACAGGAACCCCCCCAAAACCAACCCGATGACGAGCCCTACGAGCAACTCCATAGCCATCCAACCATGAGCCATGATTTCCCAGAACAAAGCCAAAACCCTCCACCACCCGACTTCTTTCAACAACTTCTGGAGGGTCAACAACAACTTCTAACGGGAATAGCTCAAATGGACAACCGGCTCAACCGATTAGAGGAAGAGCAAAGAGCCGGTTTTCAAAGATTGGAGGATGAGCAAAGGGCCGGCTTTCAACGTTTGGAGGAGCTCCGGGAGGCCGATAGACACCGGTATGAGGAAGACCAACATAGGTTCTACGGGCCTATGTACTCGTTTATGGCACAGCAGGGATCCTTCCATACCATGGCGAACCCTCCTCCACCACCCTCATGGTATGACCCCACTCATTGGGGTAACTTTGGAGGATCTGGCTCCGGTGGTGGAGGGTACGACGGCGGAGATGGCGGGGACACTTACATGGGAGATGGTGGCCAAGGGAGCGGTTTTGGAGGGAGCTACTACGGAGGAGAAGGCGGGCACTAGGGACAGTGCGTGATTCAAGTGCGGGGGAGACACTCATGATGGTATGTAATTCTCATTTGTACCTAGCACTATGCATGTAATTCTTTTGAACTTTTACACTCAAAAAAAAAATTAAAGAAAAAAAAATAAACAAAAGAAAATAAATGCTAGTTAGGTTGAAAACCCAACAAAATGGGCAATCTAAGCAAAAAAGGCTTATATAAAAAAAAAATGAGTGAGTTGGAGAGAATGGAAAATGAAAAGAGGTGCTAGGATGAAAACCTGAAAAGGCTCCTAGGCAAAATGAGAGATATGAGAGAAATGTTTGTTCTTGCAGGCACTCATTGTATCCTTATGAAGAATATGAAGATTCAAGATAAAGAAGAAGAGAGGAGGAGAAAAGAAGACAACACTAGGAGGCCAGTAAACCCAAGATGCTCTTTTGTGATTTGAGTTTAAAACTCATTTTTCTTTGTAATCCTTGGTGGTCTTTGTGTTTGTATTATATTTTTGTTGAACTGTGGAACTTTTGGACAAACATTGACACTTGTAAACATTTGATCTTACTCGAGACGAGTAAAGGTTTAAGTGTGGGGGAGTTGATACGTTCGTAATTTCCATTTCTATGTTTATGTTTTTAATTAGTTTTGCTTGACTTTTACTTTGGAAATTACACACTTTTGGTGTAATAGATTAGATTGTTAAATTCTTGTAAATAGGTTAGATTAGACATATTCTGAGCTTAAGCAGGTTTTGGTCACCCAAAGTACAGTTGGTGAACCTAAAAAGTGAAGAGAAGGTGCAAAAGTTCAAAGACAAAAGAAGATCCTGAATTTTGGTCTATACTCGGTCGAGTATTAGCTATACTCGATCGGGTATTTGGTTGGAACTTCAAATCGGATCAAATCCGAAGACAAAGGAACATGCAGGGAAGATTTTGGCCACGATTCTATGTCTATACCCGATCGGGTAGACCGACATACCCGATCGGGTATGCCTTTAAATTGCAAACGAAGATCGGTCGAGTATAGCCCGAATACCACTTTCTAAGCATACTCGACCGGGTATTCATATATACTCGATCGGGTATACACTTAGAAACTAGCCTGAAACCGGTCGAGTATAGCCCGAATACCACTTTCTAAGCATACTCGACCGGGTATTCATATATACTCGATCGGGTATACACTTAGAAAATAGCCTGAAACCGGTCGAGTATGCCTCGGATCGGGTGTTACACACATACTCGATCGGGTACCATGTATATACCCGATCGAGTACCCGAATCCCATCCCAAAAACCTATAAATACACCTCCTTTCCTTCACAAAAAGATATCCAATCCCTTGTACATCTAAGCTCAGTATAGAATAGCTCTTTCTTTATATTTTTCATCATGTTTAGTCTCCAAATGAGGAGCTAAACTCTTCCATCTTGGTTTTGCTACTTTGAAGCTTAATGAATTTGCAAGTTGTGAGTTATTTTCTTTAATCTTCTTCCTTGAATATTAATTCTTTCTTTCAAAATACTATCTCTATATCAAAGTTGGGAAGTGTTACTAAGATGACAATTAGTTAACATCTTGACATTGGTCATAGTAATAGCTATTTCTTCCTCTATGATTATATTGGGGAGTGTTGCTAAGATGACAATTAGTTAACATCTTGATATTAATCATAGTAGGATTCATATATTTTAATATTCTTCCTTGAGTATTGATTAATTCCTATTCATATTTCATGTTAATATCTTAAACATTACTTAAAGTATCAACTAGTATTGTTTCTCATATTAATTATTACTAGAATCAATCGGTTAATACGCTTGTTATTAATCCGGTTCTTTCAACGGTAGTAAACTTGGAATATTAATGCATGCATCTCATGGTTAATATGCCAAGGGGAATTAATTATATTGATTAAACCAATAAACCGCTTGTGTTGAGGTTATCAATCTCAATCGTTTTCATCTTAAGTTTATTGCTACTATCAAGTTAATATACGGCGCTTGTTCTATATTGACTCGATAGTAAGTTTTATTAATGAACGCATCTCGTTATTAATAACTACCCTCGATGAACTGGATATACTCCTCGATTGAGTATTCGAGAGGAAGATAGTTAAAGATATAACCGGGATCGACGAACATTTCATTAAGTGGATAAAAGCAAGACCAAGTCCCCATCTCATTGCATTAAACTCATATAGGTTGTTTATCTTAGTGTTGTTAAAACAAACAAATCTAAACCCCCTTTTTGTTACTACTATTATAAAAGAAAAGTATTCCTTTCCCTGTGGATACGAACCTTACTATACTATACTACGTATTTGTGTCGTATTGATTATTTATTTTGAGTGCACCTAACGACGAGTGCACGTCAACAACCGCTACATCATCGTCGCCGTCGACTACTTCACCAAGTGGGTCGAGGCGGAACCCCTGGCCGGCATCACGGGGGCCAGATTCCAAAAATTTGTTTACAAGAACATCATCACACGCTTCGGCGTCCCCCAGGAGATTATATCAGACAACGGCACCCAATTCGAGGCAGCCCCTTTTCAGAAGCTCCTCCGGGAGTTTGAGGTGAAGCATCGTTTCTTCTCCGTTGCCTACTCTCAGGGCAACGGGCAGGTCGAGAACGCCAACAGGACAATCATGGAGGGGCTGAAGAAGAAACTCCAGGCCGCAGGGGGTAGTTGGGTCGACGAGCTCCCCAACATCCTGTGGTGCTACAGAACCACGCCGAGGAGGGCGACAGGTGAAACGCCTTTCACCCTGTGCTACGGCTTGGAGGCAAAGGCACCCACGGAAATTTCCATCCCCAGCCGACGGGTGGAACAATACGAGCCTGACGCCAACGAAGAAAACATGAAGATTGACCTGCACCTGGTCGACGAGAGGCGTGAGCAAGCTTACGTCCGAGCAGAGAACTACCGGCATCAAGTAAAATCATACTATGACGCCAAGGTACGTTCCCGGGAATTTCAAGTGGGGGACTACGTCCTCCGCCGAAGGGAAGCAAACCAGTCGACAGAGGGTGGCAAGCTGGCATTGAAGTACGAAGGGCCCTACATCGTCAGTGCCGTGGTCAAACCCGGCACCTACAAGCTTAAACGCCCGAATGGGTCCAATGTACCACGAACGTGGAATGTACACCATCTGGTAAAGTTTTATCAGTAATCCGAAGGAGGTGCTGACGGCGAAGCCCTCACCCCTTAACGGGTTACTGATTGAACGCCACCCTCGGCCTCGAGCCACTTATGAATAAAATCATGTTCCTCTTGATTTTTTCTTTGGAATTTAAAGTAAAATATTAGCAGGTGCCCTCATCGGCCACCTTAGAGCGAAAGACTCAGGTATGGCCGACATGGCACCTTGCATTTGCAGCCTACGAGCGACAAGCTCAGGCACTCCATTGTATTTTGTATCAGCGAAGGGCTCAGGCCTAGCTGAGAGAGCACATCGTCCTGACCCCGTAAGCCTAGAAGTGAAACGCTCAGGTATGGCCGACGATGTCCCCAGGACAAGGGGTCCGCAAATGGCCCACGTCTTGAAACGGGAAGCTCACCGCGTCGTCCACGCGCCGGATCGCAGGACGACATGCCTAAAATCATGGCCGAGGTGACAAAATCCCAAAACTCAGGGATGGGCAACGACAGCCGTTGGAAACCGACCAAAAGTCTAGCCCGCGTCATAAATAGGCGACGGGACCCGCCCTGAGATCACGGACGTTATAATCGAAGTCCGAACCGACCGAAGGACGAGCACACCCTTCGGCCGAAGCCTGAAAGAAGGATACTCCCCTGAAATAGGGAACAAAAAAAAGAGGGAAGCCGAGGACCGCGCGCACTTGCCGGCCTCGAGCAATGAAAAAATAAAATCCCCACAACTCAGGCCAAACTTGGCTAAGTACATATGAGTTGAACACAAGTGTAGTACCACTAACAGGTTACATGGACGATATGGCCACACGTCCATCACAGGCAAGGGAATCGTCAAGGACGAAGCATACGCCTATAAAACCCTAACCAGTGGTTGGGTGACACGCGAGTGGTAACCTTCATCGGCCACTGCTCTTTGAAGCACCAACACTTAGTATGAAATAAATAATTACAATCCTGAAAGATGACCAGGACGAAGCGGGCAGTATCAATCCTGAGGATGATTAGGACGAAGCGGGCAGTATCACACCGGCGGAAGAATTAAGCATTCAAACAACAATCCCTACCGGCCACAGCATTCCGGATGGCCGTTACAGGCACTGAAACCCAGGCTGTTGGCCAAGCGGAAGATTTGTCCAAGTATTTACCAAACACTTAGAGCAAATTCCTGAGGAAAAAGGTTCCTTAAGAGAATTCCGACACTTAGAGGCACCCTCATCGGCCACAAAGCCAGACCTTGGCCGATGAAGGTAGGACCATCTCTTAGCCGACAACAGTACCACAAAGAAGGAACTATGTCCTGCATTTATACTTAGAAAAATTTCTAAGTATTCAAATGAAGAAACTCTAGACGAAGCGGGCACCTGTATACTCGCAGGCCGTTAGCTACCTGTGTCTTGCATGTGTACTTAGAAAAATTTCTATGTTCAAAAAACTAAGTTCAAGGTACCCTTATCGGCCACAACACAAGGATCCAGGCCGACCTTCCTGATCAGATCAGGAACAAGGGAACACGACGGCCACGAAAAAGACTGGGCCGACAACAACGACATGGGTTCAACACTTAGGGAATTTCCCAAAGCATTTGTCAACTCTGAGGAGAGATTCAATACCAGGACGATGAGAACACCCATCTACTTGAAGTTGGACACTTAGAAAAATTCTAACAAAAAGAAGAATGGGACAATGCCAAGACGCAGCGGACACCCCAGCTTGCCCACCTCGGTCAGGATGGAAAGAAAGCACCTAAGTGGACCTAAAACACTTAGGAAACTTTTGAATAAATCCCAAGTGTTACGACAGTGGAGAAACACCGGACAGACCGACAAGGCCACCAGACTGAATGGACTACCTCACGGACATAGCAAACACTCGCGGGTGACCTAAGTTGTAACTTAACACTTAGACGAATTTCAAAATTGAAATAGCAAAAGGGAATAAACATACAAGACATTCAAAGCCGAGCAGGACAGCAAAACGTTCATTCATAAACAGTTAAGTACATTGGTGGGCGCTTCGGCCATTACATCACATGGGCAGAAATAAAAGGTAACTAATTACAAGATAGGGAACGGGGAGTAGCCGATCAAGTCTCTTGGGCGCCTCCATGCCCAGCCTGGGTTTGCTCTCCGGCATCTTCGGTTCCCTCCTCGGCCTCAGTCTCCTGGTCGGAGGTAGCTGCAGAACTGGTGGCATCGTCCAGGAAATCAAATTCGTCATAGTCCGGCTCGCCGAGGCCGGAACTCTCGATTGGGGCCTCCCTCTCCGAAAGAGGAAGCTTGGCCTGCTCCTCGGGATCCTTCATCAGCTTGGGAAGCCTCAGGTTCCGCCTAGCCCACCCGGAGGTATAGTTCATTACTTTCAGAGCACGCGCCAGCCGCCGGCACAGGAGCCTCTGCATCCGTTCTTGGCCCATGTTGTAGTACACGGCCATCTCCCTGCCAAAGTACTCTTGGCCGGCGGGGGAGTTCATTCCCCAATCTTCGAGCTTGGCGGCCACCACTTCGTAGCACTAGGGTAGCCGCTCGTCGGCCTTCCATCCCTCGGCCAGGAACTTTTGAACGCCCTCATCAGCGGCCTTCACAGCGGCAGCCTCGGCCTCAATTTTGGCCTTCACGGCTTCATCATTTTTGCGTCGTTTAGCCTCAAGCGCCCTCTGGCTCTTCTCAAGTTTGGCCAGGGCATCGTCCCTGGCTACAGCTGCCTCATCGGCCCTCTTTTGCAGAGCCTTGGCATCCTCCCGGAGCCGATCCAAGCAGGCTACCGCCTCATCGGCCGAGGCAGCCTTTTGCTCGAGCTCCTTCAGACGAGCAATCTCCCGCTGCTGCCTCTTGTGGCTCTCCATGAGCATGAAGGCACCCTACACAACAAAGGCAAACAAAGACTCAGGCAATGACTTCACCCGGACGACGAGAAAAACAACAAATAAAAGGAAAGGGAGCTTACTTGGACGATGAGGTCCATCCCGCCTTCGTACACCTTGACGTCCCTGAGCCTCTTGAGGTAGGCCCGATCTTTGGCCGGCATGGCCTGGGCCAGCACATCATGGCCGAGGACGCCATCGTCAAAGACACCCCCGCCAACGGGGTATTCCACCATCTTCTGGTAAGTGGCAGCGGCAATCTCCTTGGCGGCCCACTTCGTCCGAGGCTCCTGGACGAGAGGGAGCGATTGGGCAGCGCCGCTGGGAGCAGCGGTAAGATCCACAACGGGACCACCATCGTCCACATTTGGGACGGTCAGAGTGCCGACCTCATCGGCATGGGAAGGAGACGGTGCCCTCTTCGTCTTCTTAGCAAGATTCAGGCCAGCCTCGGTCAATTTCTTCTGGCCGTCAGTGGGAGGCCTCTTCTTCTTGGACTGGGTAGGTTTTGGGGCCGCACCAGCAGTAGCCCCGCCCCCCTCGGCCGCGGCACGCCTGGCCGCCTCGGTCGCCTTTGCAGCCAACTCCTCGGCCGCCTTGGCCTTGGCTATGGCCATGATTGAACGACGATCCATAACAAAGCCTACACAAAGGAAAATGAACAGATTAGCAAGGCAAAAGAACAAAAAACAAAGGAAGAAAGCCGGAGAAAGTATTACCATCGGCCTTAGCAGGAATGCCCAAATCCGGACCGTCGGCCTCTTCGAAGGTAGTGGTCATCCTCGGCCAAAGTTGGACATCGTCCTCCTTGTCGCCATACACATAGTACTTAAAGAAGCCGAGGGCGGTCATCTTATATTCGGTGATGTAGTCTTTCACGCTCCTCGGCCCCCCTTCCAAGAACGCCTCCACCTGAGCGTCCAAGATCGAACTCCTCGGCGGGTCGTGCAGATTGAACCTCCCAGTGTGGCCGAGAGAGGGAAACTCAGTGTCGTTCTCACCAAGGGATACAAAAACGAACTTGCTCTTCCATCCATGGATGGACGAAGGCAAGTCCGTGAAGCTCCTCTTCTTCGGCAACTGTTGGAGAGTAGCATAGGCCGCACAATTCTTGTGGCTTCCTCGGCCAATCTGATAAAGATTCATGAACAGAGCCGTCGTCGGCCTGTAGCCCAACTCCTCACAGCGGAGCAAGAACCCCACCATCAACGAGTAGCTGTTCGGGGTCAGCAGGGCCGGAGGGAGTCCCACCATGTCTAGATATTCAGTGATGAAGGGGAAACCTCAGCCCCTTGGCGAAACTCATCGGGTACACCCCGAAGTACCCCGGTGGTGGATTGAGTACATGGTCCGTCGGCCTGGGTGCCCTAACCCTCCCGAACGGCCCCACGTACATCTGGGCAACTAAGTAGTCAGCCGCGCTGCTCTCCGGCTTGATCAGGTAAATATTTGTGAGATCCAGGTAGGAGACGCCTGGCCCACTCTTCGGCCTCCTTACTCTCTTCGGCTTCTCTGCTCCCTTCACGGCAGACACCGGTCTCGGGCACGGAATAACAGCGGAAGTGGACGCCCCGTCCACCACTCGGGACGCACCTGCGTCCTCACCTTTTGAAGACGAGGCGGACTCCTCGTCCTCACCTTCGTCGTCCACCGGCTCTCCGGACTTGTAAGGACTTAAACGCTCTATCTCTTCCTCGAACTCCTCAAGCACCTCATAGTCGAGGGACCTAGTGGAGGGCTGGTCGTCGTACGGATAGTATTCTTCGTCTAAGCTCTTCATCATAACAACTATTACGAGCCTAAGGGGAATTACTTAGGATCTAAGGCGTTTTGTCCACTAACACTAGATCAAGGCTCAAGGAAGCAAAGTATGCAAAGGAATTGAAGAACAAGTCAAGAACTAACCTCGAAGGTATGAAGAACTCGAAGAACACCTTGAAGACTCTCTCTCTCTAGAAATTCGGGCAGCACTTTGATATCTCAAGAATGCAAGTAAGGAATCGCTTCGGAGGAGGGGGGTATTTATAGACAAATCTCCAACGGTCACTACACGTGGCACCATATCAATGGCCACCTCAGCGGTCACCTTCCCAGCAGCCGATGAGGTGCCACCCCTTCAGAAATGGACCGGGCTCGTGAACCAACTTATCGGCGGAGTAAAAGCCTACGGATCACACGGACAACGAGCGCCCACAACGGCCTATATGCTTGTCGGCTTCACAAATGCTAGCAAGGCGCCCACAACGGCCTATACGCTTACCGGCTTCACAAATGCCAGCAATAAGGAGACGACAACGGCCAGGAACGTCATGAACGCCGGTAACGGCCACAGAATCAAAGGAACACAGAACCTGCAGCCATCGACTCTTCGTAACGACCCTTGATGATAACTCTTTACAAGCGATCTGCGCACAAGGGTTCTCCCACATGGTTACCTTGGCCAGAAAATCGCCATACGGGTTGGATTCAGGGGGACTACGGAGAGGCCGCTTCGGCCAGGGACTCAAGCAACTCCTTCACCCCTCACTCTCTTCGGCCTGAAGCAGTGGGGGACTGGGGGACTACATCGGCCTCAACAAAACAAAAGGAAAAATGCAAACACAAATGTAACCACAAAGCATGGCCACATCGTCCATGTATCACACTGCGCCTCGTCAGCCAAAGGCACATAACGTCATCAGCAACGGCCAACTGGCCACCTAAGGCAAGGACATTCATCGTCCTCCGCCAACAGTTAATCATAATGGGCTCTTCGGCCAGGAACACAAAAGCCAATCAGGGACGACCAAAAGGAGTGCGCAAGCACCCTCACCGGCCACCCAAAGGAAAGGACACCATCGTCCTCGAAGCAAGGTTCAACCTCAACGGCCTCATCGGCCCAAATGTAAACCTCAACCATCAACGTCCAAGAAAGGGAAAATGTGCCTTCAACGGCCACCATCGAAGCAGGACTCTCATCGTCCCTAAACGAACACACCAAGGAAACAACGACCTCCCCGTCCACAGCGAGGAGCAGGTAACGGCCAAGCACAAGATTACCAAAATGGAGACAGCGTCAACGGCGCCATAGCTAACGGCATGGGAGTGCCCGCATCGGCCAAAAGCGCCAAAGCACGGAAATCTACTCTCCTTCACTTCGTCCACGTCTGATCTTAGAGAGTGGGGGACTCCTGATGGAGTATATGGGTCTGAGCCCCCGGACCCACATACTCAGAAGAACAGAAAGCACCAGACACTGAGTGGTACCCTCGTCGGCCAAGGGACCCCCGTCGGCCAAGAAGGTACCAACTCAGAATATGGTCCTGAAGCCAAGGAACCCGGGTGCCCTCGTCGGTCGTGCCCTCGTCGGCCACGCCCTCGTCGGCCACGAAGACCTCACAGAACCGGACTTTACACTTAGACATTTGTACAACCCATTAGTGGCTTTGTATTCGGCCCAGTAGCGGTCCAGTTGTAAATGGGCCTCCCAAGCCCAAGGCTTGGGCGCCCAGCCCGTATTTTCCCTATAAATACTTCCTCTGGAGGTAGTTATCAGGGTTACAAAATCATTCTATTGAAGCATATTATTGCACTTCTCTCTCTAGCTCTCACTTCTCTCTAGATATACTCTATCAATATCTATATCTATATCTATATCTATATCTATATCTATATCTATATCTATATCTATATCTATATCTATATCTATATCTATATCTATATCTATATCTATATCTATATCTATATCTATATCTATCTCTATATCTATATCTATATCTATATCTATATCTATATCTATATCTATATCTATATCTATATCTATATCTATATCTATATCTATATCTATATCTATATCTATATCTATATCTATATCTATATCTATATCTATATCTATATATTATACATTTAAGAGTCATATTGGTGTCACATGTCATTCATTTAAGCATTTGCCACATGTCACTCTTACAACACTCATTCACTCTCATGCTCCATTAATTTTACTTCTACTCCACATAAATGTTATAATGTCAATTATTGTATATTATTAATTGGTAGTAAAAAAATTACCACGTAAATATAAATTGTTTATATAAATATTCAAGAAATCACAGACATTCAACCGTCTTTGATCCATGTTATTTTAGGCTCGATGTAATATATATCTATATCTATATATTATACATTTAAGAGTCATATTGGTGCCACATGTCATTCATTTAAGCATTTGCCACATGTCACTCTTACAACACTCATTCACTCTCATGCTCCATCAATTTTACTTCTACTCCACATAAATGGTATAATATCAATTATTGTATATTATTAATTGGTAGTAAAAAAATTACCATGTAAATATAAATTGTTTCTATAAATATTCAAGAAATCACAAACATTCAACCGTCTATGATCCATGTTATTCTAGGCTCCATGTAATTTATATCTATATCTATGTATTATACATTTAAGAGTTATATTGGTGGAAGCTTTTGCCACATGTTATTCTTTTAAGCATTTGTCACATGTCACTCATACAACACTCATTCACTCTCATGCTCCATCAATTTTACTTCTACTCCACATAAATAGTATAAAATCAATTATTGTATGCTAACGTATTATTAATTGGTAGTAAAAAATTACCATGTAAATATAAATTGTTTCTATAAGTATTCAAGAAATCACAAATATTCAACCGTCTTTGATCCATGTTATTTTAGGCTTCATGTAATATATCTATATCTATATCTATATCTATATCTATATCTATATCTATATCTATATCTATATCTATATCTATATCTATATCTATATCTATATCTATATCTATATCTATATCTATATCTATATCTATATCTATATCTATATCTATATCTATATCTATATCTATATCTATATCTATATGATGGATAGTGTACCCGGGGGGTAGCTTATCCGAGGGGTTATTGCGGAGAATAACTAGAGAGAAGTCAGAACAAATAAGTAAGAGAGAGAGTGTATATTCGATATGTAATAAGCGTATTTCACTTGGGTTACAAATGCGGAAATGTGGTGATATTTATAGTAGCAATAAATGCCAGATAGGGACACGTGTCAAGCATCCATTGGCCGAGGGGTCACATCAACTGGTTGGCGCTGGCAATCGCATGTGGCCGCATTTAATGCGGCTGTTGGATGTGACGTCGTACTTGGTACGGTGATTCAGGCACACGTGGAATGGATATTATGTCGAGAAAGGTGCCCTCAGCTGTAGGTGATTAGCCGAGGGCTTTGACTACCGGGGACCCCCTTAGTGCCGAGGGCTCTAGGTTCCGAAGGCTACTGATTTTCGCCGTTTTCTCCCAGTAACTTTGTTTGCTTGAGCTGGCCGTCCTGTGAGAATTGGAGCCTTCGGCCAGGGAGGCGAAGGCATTCCCAGCGTGCCACGTGGGTTGTTTAGCACTTGGGGCACTGTGTTTTGGGCCTGCTGTGCTCCCTGGGCCTATTGGGCCTCCGTCAGAATAGCAAGAGTCTATGGGCCGGGGGTTCCTGGGCCATATACTCCATCAGGAGTCCCTCACTCCTTTTGTCGAAAGGTACTTGAGGGAAAAGGAGTAATCTGTGTTTGCCCTTTTGGTGTTGTTCCGTTGTAGTCAGTAAAGTTTGTGAGTAGTTTGTTGTGTGCATGTTTCAGCCGAGGGCAGTCCCTCAGTTACCCATATTCCGGGACTTGAGGGATCATGCTCGTTCCTCCAGTCCCCCACTTCTTGAGGCACTTGCAAAGTGGTGAAAAGGAATAGAGTAGTGCCTGCCTGCAATATAGAGCAGAGGGGTGACGCTTTTCGTTTCATTTTGGGGGGATGCCTCGTTAAAAACCTCGTTGGAAAAAACCCTGTGGGAAAAATTCCAATGAGGGAAAAAGAGTGCACCGAATTCCCCCAATGATGAGTCGAAAAGGTGAAATCTTGGCTTGGAATGAGTGGCAATATTTTTTGCCGAAGGCTATCTCTGTTTGAAGGCGTGTGTGTTGATTTGCCGAAGGTTCACTGTTGTTATCCTGAGAGATGCCGAAGGGGGAGCCCTCAAATTATGAGAATGAGGGCGTGATGAATGTGAATGATATTTTTGGTGTTGCCGAGGGGTCCCTTGTTTATTTACAAGTGGGGTGTTGTGGTGCCCCGAGGGGTTCCTTGTTGCGTGGCCAGGGTTACGTGGCCCTCAGTGTGTTTGAGGGTTGTGGTGCCCCGAGGGGTTCCCTGTTGTGCCCGTTGTGAAGCCGTGGGCTTCTGGAGGAGTGAACCCGAAGGCATTCGTGATGCAGTATGAGGGGCCTAAGCCGGGAGCATCTCTGGGTAAGTGTACCCGGGAGCTCCTCTTGATGAAATGGAGTGAAGGAGAAAGCCCGGGGGCTAGTTTCTTGGCTGATGAAGGAGTGGTCTGCCGAATATAGCCGGGAGCTCCCAGAATATAGCTGTTCTAAATAGAGCCATTGGAATACCTAACGTCAGAAATATAGCCGTTGGGGGGGAGGGATCCATGTGATGTGCGTTCGTTGGCTGCCTGTGGGCGGGTGTCACCGATTGGGCGATTCGACGGTTCGTAATGATGGCTTTTCAACCGGAGGCCCGGTTTCCGGCCCAAGCCCGGATTTGTGGTGCCTATAAATACCCAAGGCCAGAGGACTTCCCCCTTGTGCGATCATTGTTTGTTAGCGGAGCTCTGCCAAATTTTCTAGAGAGAGAAACTCCTGCCCTCGATCTGATTCTCGTTCCAAGGTCAGTCTCCCATTCGTTCCTCACCCCTCTTAGCTAGTTGTAGTTTGTGGCCTTAGATCAGGAGTTGTAGCTTAGAGCCCTTAGTACCTCGATCTAGTATAACAATGTCCTCACAAAGCGATTCTCAAGATATCTCGAGGGAGCCCTCGATGGAGGAGGAAACCGTCTGTGACGTGGAGTCCACAAGTGACCAGCCCTCAGTGGGACATGATGCTGCAATAGCGATGGAGCTGCAGAGAGCCCTCGTCGCCGAGGTGGAAGCCGAGGGCTTCAAACAAGAATGCGAGGATGAAGAGCTGGCCCTTGCCTGGGAAGTGGCCGAGGAAGAGGCGCAGAGAGAGAGAGCGTGAGGGTCACCGTCGCTGTTCTTCCCCCTCGCGACGCTGGTGAGGCCAGTACCTCTCGGCCATTGAACGCGGTCCCTCTCCGGGTGGCCCCCGGGAAGAAGAAGACGAAGAGTGCCGCTTCCAAGAAGAAAGGCAGTGTAGCAGACCAAGGGAAGCCCGTCGACATGTCCGAGGGGTAGTCCTACCTGAATACCGCCACCCTCGAGATAATGTCGAAGGCTGATGAGGCGGATTTCTACGTCACTCAGTTGCATGTGGTGCCTTCGGCCGTAGAGGTGGCGTCGGGTCCTGATGATGTGCTCTCCCGGGCTCCCGAGGGTTGCATCGTCGTCCACATCCTATCAGTTTCAATGGGTCTCCGGTTCCCCCTGCACCCATTCCTTCGGGAGTACCTCAGGTACGTGGGTTTGGTCCCTTGCCAACAGACGCCCAACAGCCACTAATACGTGACCGGCTTTCTGAACCTTTGCCGGTCCCGAGGGGTGACCCCCAGCCTGGATTTGTTCTTCCAGACTTTCAACCTCTGCCAGGGGGGTCACGCGAATGCCGAGGGCTTCGCGAACTTGCAGCAGGTGGCCCTGTTCAAGCTTTTCACTGAGGCGCCTTCCTCGAACAAAGGTTGGAAGGAGCGATGGTGCTACGTCAGGCTAGCTGAGAGCCCCTTCCCGAGGGAGCTGCGCGACTGGTTTAGGCGGCATGAGAAGGTGAGGAGCGCCGCCCTCGAGAAGGATGGGAGGATCCTGGCTAAGATCCCGGAGGGTCGAAATAAGAACATAGCCATCAGGGAGTGCACTCAGGAGGAGGATCTCTATACCCTCGGGTTCCGGCGGTATCGCTTCCTGGGGGAAATAGATGAAAAGTATCCGGCGTTTGATGGAGCCTCCGGGGGTTTAGGAGGTAGCAGCTGAGGGCATCTTCATTTTCGTGCTTAGCATACATTTTCATTCTTTTTGTATTTTCCTTTACTGATGACCCGTCAGCCTAACCCTTTACTTGTTTTGCAGATATCCCGGTCTCCAAGATGAACGTCAAGGGGCTTGCTGATCTGAAGAAGAAGTCCTCCAGGATCCCGAAGGGGACGGATGCGGGCACCCAGAAGCCTGCCGGTGTCTTTTTTAAGAAGTCTGAGGGCCCGTCGACGGTCCCCATTGCTGATGTTGTCGCCTCCGTGAAGAGGAAGGCCGCGGGCAAGGCTCCCGAGGGGAAGAAGCCCAGAAAGGGAGACACCGGGAAGAGGGATCTTCCCGTGGTGATCATAGATGAGCGCTCCTCCTCAGGGATGCATGTGGAGATGCCGGTGGCTGAAGTTCTGGTGGGTGTTGGGGAGCCACCCTCCGAGGTTTTGCAGGTTTCTCTCCCGAGGGGAGCAGCCGTGATGAACTGCACAGTGGACCCGAGGGTGCTTCTGAGGGGCATGACCCCTGAGATTGACAGAGCCGCCCTCGGGGCTGATGATGACTTGGCCCTCGAGGACAAGATCCTCAAGTCTTCCCTCACTGTAAGTTTCTTCCTTGTTACCGTTCTATCTTGCGTTAGGATATACTGCACAGTTTTCCTAACTCCTTTGTACTTTACAGGCTTGCATTGCCCTCGGCGAACAGGCCCGGAGGCTGGAGGAGTGGCGCCTGCACAATTCTGAGCAGGACGCGAAGATGAAGGAACTTGTCCGCCAGAACTCCGATGCCATTAGGCAGATGGCTGCGCTGGAGGAGAGCCTTCGACAGATGACGCTGTGGGCGGAGGCTGCTGACCGGGGCAAGGCCGAGGCTGAGAGGTCCGCAGCTGAAGCCCTCGAGAAGGCCGCCAAGGATGCCGAGGCCGCCAAGGTGGAGGCCGTTGCGAAGGCACGAGAGGAGGCCATCTCCGGATTCTTGGCGGAGGGTTGGAAAGCCGAGGGGCACAAGCCATGGCTGTTCTCAGTTGTGGAGTCCTCCGTTGATGAGTGGTGTGACGGGCCCGGTGTAGAGTGGGTTTCCCGGAAGGGCCAGGAATATTATGATGGGGGTGAGTTCTTTACTCAGGCCCTCATCTACCGGAGGATGGCCCGTCATCTGAAAATTGACTCGAAGGACTTCGACCCAGCAGCGTATGGCCTCCCTCCCCTTCAGACAGATGTTCGCGTTCCCCTCCCTCCGGATGTCCAAAGGCCAGATCTCGAAGACACAAAGATGATGAAGGAGGTCGAGGGTGACGGCGAGGAGGCTGGAGTAGAGGTCACCTCAAAGCCTGCTGAGGAGCCGAAGGCTGAGTAAAATTTGTATTTGGCGGATTTTTGAACTTTTTTTTGTAATGAATATCTATATGCTTTCTGCATCAGCCCCTCTGTAATAGACATCTTAACTCCTCTTTCCCTTTATGAATGAATGTCTGCCTTCGGGCTTTTGTACCTTATTCGTTTTCCTTTGAATGTTTTTCTTTGAATGTATGCCCTCGTTTTTTTGAATGTATGCCTTCGTTTTTCTCTGTGGATGAATGTATGTTTGTGCGGTATTCTGGCCGAGGGGCCAACTTTTAGGACTTAGAAAATATCTCTCAAAGTATAGTGCCTCTTGTAGCCCTCGACTACTAGGCGCGTTTAGTCATCTGAATATTTCACCGAGGGCCCAACGTTCAGGACTTAGAAATCTTTTCTAAGTGTTGTTCATCTGTTGGCCCCCGGCTAATTCCTTCCCTCTGGTTCTGTGTAGCCTTCATGAGATAACCGGAGGCAAGGCGCTTGGGACACTTAAATTTTTTTTCTAAGTGTTTGAATACCGTCTGGCCTTCGGTACGTGGGCACCCTTCGCTGCATGGGTATATAACCGAGGGCCCAAAATATTTAGGACTTAGAATATATTTCTAAGTGTAGTTTCACCAAGCCTTCAACCGTGTGGTCCCTCTGGCTGCGTGGAGATTTGACCGAGGGTCAAAAACATTTAGGACTTATAAAATATTTCTAAGTGTGGTTGTATGAGATAGGAGCCTTCGGGTGAATGTGAGAGCCTTGTCGTAGGAGTGCCTTCGGTTGACCGGTGGCTTGACAGGGGGGGGGGGGGGGCAAAGCACTCAGGACTTAGGAAAAATTTCCCTAAGTGTTGTTCAGTACCACGCCTTCGATCACTTGCCCCCCCCTGGGCACGAGAATACTTGATCGAAGGCTAAGTATGTAGAACTTAGCGAAAATTTTTCTAAGTGTTGTTTTACTGAGTCTTCGGCTGCGTAGCCCCTTCGGCTGTCTGAGGACTTGACCGAGGGCCAGGATATTTAGGACTTAGAAAATTTCTCCAAGTGTTGCTTGTCACCTGCCCTTCGGCCTACGCCTTCTCTTAGTAGTATTGAATAGCTTGGCCTTCATTGCATGATGGGTTGGCTGAGGGCCAACCATCTAGGGCTTGGGACATTTTCCATATTTCATGGTGAATAGACCCTTCGATTTGTAGTGTCCTGAGTAAGAGATCCCTCGATGAGTAGAAGTTGCCTTCGATCTTTGTTGATCAGAAGAGCCTTCGGCCCTTATCATGCTCCGAAGGTGCCGTGGGGATGTAGGTGCCTTCGGCCTTATTTGAAATGTTGTTGAGTGAACCTATCAAGTTCCGTATGATTTGAACCTTCGGTTTTTTATGTATCCGGGGGCAATCAAAAAGTGGACTTAGCCATTTGTTGATGATACTTGTTGAATAGTATCCTTGGTAATTAGGAGCTTCCAGGTGCCGAAGGTGTTCCCGTGGGGAGCCCTCGATATGTCCCCATGAATTTGTTGGAGTGATGTACTCATTGATTTGTCGCTGAGTCTACTCCCCTTCACTCCCTCGTTTTTTTTGTTGGTAGTGAAGGGAAGGCTTCAAGAAACTTCGTTTCTTGGCAAGGCTTGGCCTATCAGGAGGTAATAGAATACACCATTAGCTCCCCCCTCGGGTTAACCTTCCGAGTTCCGAGGGGATCAAGAGTCGTTTCCTGGGTACAAGACATGGTCTGTAGCCTGCCTCCCCTTGGGAGATGGCACGGAAAGCGCCTCAGTTTTGAAAGTCATCCCCTCGGCGCCGGACATAGTTCGTGGCCTGCCACACCCTTGGGGTAGTGGTGCGGGGAGCGTTTCGATTTGGAAATCGAATCCTGGGCATATTAGATGCCTGCCAATCCCTTGGGGAAATGGCGCAGAAAGCGTTCCGTTTTTGAAAGTCGAATCCTGGGCATATTACTTGCCTGTCATACCCTTGGGGTAGTGACGCGGAAAGCGTTTCAGGGATGGGTTTTCATTTGCACACTGGTTGCAAATGGCCGGGGACACTACGTGCTACCGGCACCGATAGGTGGCACCTTCGGTATATGCATCCTCGAGGGGTATGGCTTTAGAAACAACACTTGGTGTTTGTCTCGGTATACGGGCCCCGGTACTCGGTACCGAGGGGTCTTCTGTAAAAAACATTTTGTGTTTTTACTTATTTGTCGTAGGTGATTGAGGTGTATACCCTCGACACTTGGTACCGGAGGGTCTTCAAAGGAAACACTTGGTGTTTTTCTTCCGTATATTAAAAGTTGATAGTGGTGTATCCCCCCCGGCATTAGGTGTCGAGGGGTCTTCTGTAGAAATACTTGGTGTTCTCTTCCACGTTATGGGTGGCAGTATAGTCTACCCTCGGCATTGGGTGCCGAGGGGCCAGGGGTTGATATGAGGGCTTGGCCGCTCATAAGAGTCTTGTTCCATGTTCTTGGTGTCTTCAATATGCCTTCATTCTTCAAAACTTAGAGGCCTTGGGCCGTGAAATAATACATTCACTACATATGAGGGCTTGGCCGCTCTAATGTTATTGATAAAATTTAACTAAGTGATGTACATTCCAGTGTCTAGGGACCTCGGTCCCATTGGGGCATTTTAGTTTGTAAGTTCCTGGTTTGATGATGGCCGCCACGATGTAAGGGCCCTCGAACTTTGGTGCCATCTTTCCACCCTCGGTTGGTTGGCTTGCTTCGTTTCTTCGGAGGACATAATCCCCCACTTGGAATTCCCGGGAGCGGACTTTGGTGTCAATGTAACTCTTCACTTGCCTTCGGTAGTTTTCCGCGCGTATGAAGGCTTGCTCTCAGCGTTCTGAAATAAGGTGAAGGTCGAGGGCCATATTGGCGTCGTTGACCTCGGGGTCATAGTGTGTGACCCTTCGGGTCGGAAGAGTTACCTCAGTAGGGGCCTTAGCTTCAAATCCGTAGCAAAGGGAGAAGGGTGTCTCGCCTGTTGCTCGCCGAGGGGTGGTACGGTAGGCCCATAAGATGTTGTGGAGCTCTTCTACCCAACCACCCCCTTCGGCCTCCAATTTCTTCTTTAGGCCTTCGAGGAAGGTCCTATTGGCTTTCTCCACTTGACCGTTGCCTTGAGGGTAGGCAACGGATGAGAAGGTGTGTTTGATGCCCCATGCCTCTAGGAGGGCACAGAAGGGGGCTGCCTCAAACTGAGTCCCATTGTCGGAGATGATTTGTTGGGGGACGCCAAACCTTGTGAGGATGTTCTTGAGAACAAAATGAGGGCATCTGGCCTCAGTAATGCTGGCGAGGGGCTCAGCTTCCACCCATTTGGTGAAGTAGTCGACGTCGACGATGATGTACTTGTCGTTGGAGGTACCCCTCGGAAGAGGGCCCACAAGGTCTATGCCCCATCGAGCGAAGGGTATGGATGTGCTGATGGGGGCATAGTTGACCGCTGGCCTGCCGGGGGCTTTCTGGAAGTGCTGGCATGCGGTACACCTTCAGGCGAGATCTGCACAATCCTGGGCCATCGTAGGCCAAATGTAGCCCTGTATTATTAGCCTTCGGGACATGGAGAAGGGTCCCTGGTGAGCTGAACAAGTGCCACTGTGCACTTCCTCCATCGCAACTTTGACTTCATCTTGATGAAGGCACCGAAGTAACATCCCATTGTACAATCTTTTGTAAAGCCTTCGGTCTTCGATAGTGTAGCTGGGAGCCCTCAGCTTTGCTAGCTTGGCACGAGCCTCATCCTCGGGCAGTTGCCCTGCGGTGATGAAGGCGACAATGTCTGAGATCCAGTCTTCTTGCCTTTGTTTTATGTGCATGATGGGGCTAGCATGTATGTTGGAGAGGTTGAGCTCCTCGATCTTGGCAATCTTTGAGATATGTTCAGGGTATTCGGCCGAGAGCTTTGATAAAATGTCGGCCTCGGAGTTTTGAGCCCTCGGTATTTGAGTAAGAGAGTGTGCCTCAAATACCTTAAGCAACTCCTTGGCCGCTTCTTTGTACTGCTTCATTCTTCCTTCCTTGGCTTCGTACTCCCCGGAGATTTGTCCAACGACTAACTTGGAGTCGCACTTGACGTGAATCTGTCGGGCCTTCATGTTAGCTGCCAGCGGAAGGCCACAGAGGAGGGCCTCGTATTCGGCTTCATTGTTAGAGACTTTGAAAGAGAAGCGGACTGCGTAATAGGCCCGGAAGCCTTCGGGTGAGATGAGAACAACCCCTCCTCCACATGCCTTGACGGCGGAGGAGCCGTCGGTGTAGAGGGTCCACCAATCGTCCGAGGGGGCCGAGGGCTCCTTGTCCGCGGCCGATCTTGTTGTACATTCCGTCACGCAGTCCGCTAGGGCTTGGCCCTTGATGGCGGGCCTAGGACGGGTGTCGATGTTGTATTGGCTCAGGAAGACATCCCATTTTACCATTCGGGAGGAGCTGGGGGGGCTCCTCATCAAAGCACTGAGGGGTTGGTGAGTGAGGACCTGGACCGGGTGAGCTTGGAAGTAATGGCCCAACTTCTTGACAGTCCACACGATGGCCAACACCGTTTTTTCCACAGGAGAATACCGGAGTTCTGCTTCCCTGAGGGTCTTGCTAACATAGAAGATGGCATGTTGGACGCCATCCTCTTCCCGGATGAGTACTGAGCTGATGGCTGCGGGGCTAACACCCAGGTAAAGGTATAGGGTCTCCCCCACCTTGGGTTTAGAGAGCACAGGGGGTGAAGATAAGTACCGTTTCAGTTCCTCGAAGGCCCCCTGACACTCTGAAGTCCACTGGAAACCGGCGGTCTTCCTCATGATCTGGAAGAAGGGTAAGGACTTCTCTGCCGATTTTGATAAGAAGCGATTAAGGGCTGCCAGGCGGCCTGTCAATCGTTGGACCTCCTTTACGTTGCGTGGGGGCTCCATGTTGATGATGGCCTGGATCTTCTCGGGGTTGGCCTCGATACCCCTTCGGCTCACCATGTAGCCCAACAATTTGCCCCCTTGTACGCCGAAGGTGCACTTCTTTGGGTTTAGCCGAAGGTGAAATTTCTGCATGATGGCGAAGATTTCCCTTAGGTCGTCAGCATGGCTTGCTGATTGCTTGCTTTAGACGATCATGTCGTCAACATATGCCTCCATGGTGCGCCCTAGGATATCTTGAAAGACCCTAGCCACCATCCGGGTGTAGGTGGCGCCTGAGTTCTTTAGGTCGAAGGCCATGACAAGGTAGCACAAGATGCCCTCGGGAGTCATGAAGGCTGTTTTTTCAGCGTCTTCCTCATGCATAAAGATTTGATGATACCCGCGGAATGCGTCGAGAAATGACATGATTTCACACCCCGCGGTTTCATCTACAAGTTGATCAATATTTGGCAAAGGAAAGGGGTCCATGGGACACACCTTGTTGAGATCCGTGTAGTCCACGCACATGCGGACTGAGGGCAGTTTTTGTGCGAGGACTACGTTTGCCAGCCATGAGGGGTATTTTACCTCCTTGATGTGCTTGATAGAGAGGAGCATGGCGACTTCCTTCTTCACAAATTCCCTCCTCTCGTCCGAGAGGGGTCTCCTCCGTTTTTGTACTGGCTTAGCCGAAGGGTCCACCGAGAGGCGGTGGGTGATGACCCTTCGGCTGATCCCCAACATGTCCTCCGGCCCCCATGCAAAAACAATGGAGTAGGCGCGGAGGGCGCTGATGATGCCGGTATTCAAGTCTTCAGGGAGCTTGGCTCCAATCTTCACGACCCTCTCCGGCTTGGCCGGATCGAGCGCGAAGTCTTTTACCTCCTCGGCTGGTTCAGCCCTCGGTCTCCTTTCTTCCGCTTCCACAGTCCCGGTGATGGTGTCAACGCGGAGCTCCGTTTTGCTAATCTTCTTCGTCATTTGAAGGTAGCAAGCGCGGGCAAGTTTTTGATTCCCCCTTGAGTAACCGATGCCTCCCTCGGCTGGGAACTTGAGGCAGAGGTGCCTCATGGAGATGACGGCTTCGAGATCCTCGAGGACTGGTCGGCCGAGGATGATGTTGTGGGTGCAGTCGATGTTAACGACGACGAACTCCACTTCGAGCTTGGCTCTATGGATCCCATCGCCGAAGAGTACCGGGAGGGTTATGACCCCCTCGGAATCAATGGTGTCGCCGGTGAAGCCAACAAGAGGGGTCTTGATGAGCCGAAGGGACCCCCTCTCCAGATGCAGCTCTCTGAAGGTACTGATGTACATTACATTGACCGAGATGCCCGTGTCAATGTAAGTTCGGTGAATGATAGTGTCATTGATCTCTGTGCGGATGATGGGTTCCTCCCTCAACCGCTTTACTGGGGGCATATGAGTGACTTCCCCAATGTAAAGTGATTGAGCCCACTTCTTTCGTTGACTTGTAGAGTCGCCCCCGTTATTGCCCCCGGTGATCATGAGGACGTGGCGCTTCTTTTCTTGGTACCGAGGGTACTCTTCCTCCTCTTCTTCCAGGTTCCCAATCTCCCTCTTCTTGCCAAGGGGGATGGTGTTGGGGTTTACCCATGCGTTTGCTCTCGCAGGGTGCCCTCGAGGTGGCCCTTGGTGAGGGGGGCCCTGTTGCTGAGAGCCCTGGACAAACTGGGACAAACTGGGGGGTAGCTTATCCGAGGGTTATTACGGAGAATAACTAGAGAGAAGTCAGAGCAAACAAGTAAGAGAGAGAGTCAAATGTAGTAAATGAACTCAGCGTGGTTTACAAAGGGAATAAAGGCTGCTATTTATAGCAGTCATAAATGCGATCAGAATACACATATCAACAATCTGACGGCCGAGGGTCACCTCAATCGGGGTGGCACCAGCATTTGCATGTGGCCGCAATAAATGCGGTGGTTGGACGCGATGTTGTACTTGGTACGGTGATCCGGCGCATGCGGAGAGGAGATTCTGTCGAGGAGGATGCATTCGGCTGTACCTACTGTGTCGAAGTTTCCACGGGCCGGGGGCCTCTATGTGCCGAGGGCTGTAGGTGCCGAAGGCTCCTGATTTTAACCGTCTTCTCCGGGTAGCTTTGTATACCTAAAATCAGCTGTCCTGTGAGATTTTGGCATTCATCATCATTTTTCATCATTTTCATTTACCCCAGTGCCGCAAAGGCTCCAACCTACGGTGGGGCAAAGGGGTGATGTTAGTTTTCTCGCACTTAAGAAGATTGTAGTATAGCAGTGAAAGTACGAGTATCGTCTCCACAAGGACGGTAAAAGGGAATTAAGAATTAACTAAAATCAGCGATAAAGAATAAATAAAACAAATGCGGTCGTGCGAGAATTGGTTGCTTGAGAAAACTAAAAATTGCAAATAAACGACTGAAAGTAAATATTTGGGTTCTTCTTAATTAACGACAAAGGGAATAGGGATTGATTCCGGGGTAATCAGATTTCTGGAAGATCAAGCTTAATTACATGAATTTAATTTAATTTAGCCTAGCTAATCAATACTAAGTTCTTACCGCTCTCGCGGCGTAGAGTACAATAATTTAGGGGACCAGGCTGATCTCTCATGCGACAGGATCCTAAATTATTGCCAAGACGAACGAGCTTACGGCCCCTTAATCGCTACTAATCTCTTAGCGAACGATTAAGTGTGAGTGAATGTATCCTAGAACAAATTAGATCTCTCTTAATTTATTCTATATGCAATTGTAATTCTAGTGGCCATTCTAGGTTACAAAAGATATCAATTAAATTATTCAAACACAAATTAAACGACATTCATGCAATTTACACCATCAAGAACCTAACCATACATCGTGATTAACCCCTTCATCAACCCCAAATCCCTAATTAAAACTACTCCCTATTCATAATTGAAGAATCAATAGAATTGGGATAAATAGAATTAATTGTCATTAATCAAAAAGTAGGAATTTACAAAGAATGTTAAGAAATTGAAAAACCTGGCTGAAAAAGCTCTCTAATCTCGTCCTTAATCTCTCTCTAAAGTCCCATCCCCCCTAATTAGGGTTAAGGGGGTGATGTTTATAGGAAACAAGGCAATTTGGGCTGAATTAGGACAAAACAGGATCAGGCATGGCGCCAGGCACGACCGTGCCTACGGAAGCATTCCGTTTAAACGCGTCCAGGCACGGCGTGCCTAACTTCCAGGCACGACCGTGCCTGGCCTCCAGTAGCTCGTTCCTCATTTCTCTTCAGGCACGACCGTGCCTGGGTTCTACTTAACTTCCGAATTTGGATATGCTTCCTTAATGAAAGTTATTGATAATTAAGTCCTCTATCCACCGCAACTTGCGGAATTGGATTTGAATCTAATAATCAAGAGATATGATCAACATGGTGGAAGGTCTCATTCTGAAATCGCAACAGGGATCATCTGACTTCATCGTCTGTTTTCACCTTCTTCCTATCCGATTCTCGCAATGGTGTCTTCATATGATTTGTATACCTTGAAGTTTTCTTTCATATGGACTTTGAATCGTGTACATTGAATATTTCTACAAAGAGATATGCTTGAACGATTGACAGAAGGTCATCCTGATCGCCGATTTCAAGCTCCATTCGTCTTATTTTGATCCCGTAGCCATTCCTAGAGCTCTCTTGTCGTCAAAACTTCATCGTGAACCTCACGGTGACCTCGAAATCTCTCAATTCACTCCCGAATGCATCTCAACTCATCCTGATTTCTTCTCAAGCGCCGGTGCCGAACTCTAAAATCCTCATTTTGACTCCAAATGACACAAAACTCGAACCAACGCCTGTTAAACATAACTTGAGCTAAAATTGAGACTTGTAACACCTTAAAGCTAGGAAAACCATCAAAAGCCAATCTCAACACGCATCAAATGCGTGTCTAAATACGTACTTATCAGATTCCCCCACACTTAAGCCTTTGCTTGTCCTCAAGCAAACTGAACAACGGGACTTACGATAATCACCACACGGAATCAAAACAATTAGCATGCACATGTAGTTAAAGGGATATTCACAGAACAGACAACCTAAACCAAGAAAATTCTTCCCTAAACTACATCTTTGTACTCAAGCTAAATTATTTGACGAAGTACTCACAACATCCTCGAAGTAATGACAGCATAACACAAATAAACTAATTATTGATCAGAAGGACCTGTGAAAGTGATGGTGAAATGTAAAAGACAGTCCCTTTCTTTTGATAGATTGAAATATTCTAACAAAGACTCGATGCATTCAAGAACTTCAGGGCTATTCTTAGGATCAAGGAACTCAGAAGGACACTGATGGATAGTCTACCCGGGGGTATATATCCGAAGGGTTATTACGGGGAATACCTTAGAGAGAAGTCAGAGCAAGTAAGTAAAAGTAGAGAGAGAGTATATTCAGTATGAATGCCGTTTTCAGCGTGGTTACAAATGAGGAAATGGGGTGCTATTTATAGTAGCAATAAATGCCGGGCAGGGACACGTGTCAAGCGCTCATTGGCCGAGAGGTCACCTCAACTGGTTGGCACTTGCAGCCGCATGTGGCCGCATTTAATGCGGCTGTTGGATGGGACGTCTGTGCGGGGTACGGTGATCTGTACGCATGTGAGGCGGATATCTTGTCGAGTGAGATGCCTTCAGCTATAGAGCAGTAGCCGAGGGCTCTTCCGCCCGATGGCACCCTGGTGCCGAGGGCTCAGAGTGCCGAGAAACCCGTTTCTTAATTTGCTTGAGAAACCCGTTCTGTGAGAATTTGGAGCCTTCGGCCAGGGGGCCGAAGGCACCCCTGGCGCGTTGTGCGGACTGCTTGGTACTGTAAGGAATAATTGTATTTAGATTTTGATGATGCTATATCCATTAGGACTTTAGAAGTACCCCTTTAGAAATGATGTATTAGAATTTTCCTTTGTAAAAATTCTTAGATGTATTCGACTTGACAGAAGTGCTTCAAGAACAGAAGGGCTCCCAGAGCAGAAGTGCCTCTTAAGGCTTTGTTGGAACAGAGGACCCTTGGTTCTCTGCTCCAGAACAGAAGTCCTCTGGACCTCTGTTAGTATTGACTCTGACAGAAACCCTTCTGGGTCTCTGTTGGCTACTCCCAACAGAAGTGCTCCAGACCTCCTCTTTTATACTCCATGATAAAGACACCAGAAGGTCTGACACTTAGAAGATTTTCAAAGAACCAGGAAGTCAACTTAAAGATTCCTTCAACGGCTAGGAGTATAAAACGGAAAAGCTACAGTGCATGCATTAAATGCTCATTTAATGCACCCCATGCTACGTAGAGTAATTGCAGATGATTGGCCGAAATGTCAGGAATACTTTATCCCAAAATAGTAACCCGCCAACCTTACCGGGCTCTACTAGTCAAGTCAACTGATCGCTCATTTAATGCAGTTGTCCTTCTACTCCTCCAACGGGAAGACAACCTCAGTATAAAAGATACACTACGAAGAACAACCGAATAACTTTGCCATAATTCTGCAACCACATTGCTAACCAAACAAGATATTCAAACTCTGAAAAGCAAAAGCCTCCTTGAGATTCAAACTTATTATCCTCTACAAGAGAAGGCAGAAGTTGGAAAAATACTCTTTCCAACTCAAGCAAAGTTCCAAGTGTTCTTCAACTCTTCAAGCTCCTCACCTACACATATTTTGTAACGAAGCTAGTTGGAGGAACCTCAGTTTCAACAGAAACTCTTCTTGCTACAAGAAGGACGTCCAAATAACTGGAGTAGTGAAGTGGTGATACTTCAAGGAGACTCAGTGAAAGGACCAGTGTTAAAGGAAGCCAGGCAGTGCATCCCAGGACACATCTAGACTAGAAGAAGACGTGGAGTGCTTCTTAAGTGCTAGGACTAAGGCTTTGTAAACGACAGTTTTTACAACTTAGTGGAACAGTGGATTAGAGGAACGAGTTGTTCCTTGAACCACTATAAAAATCCCTGGTGTCGTTTACTTACTGCTTTTAATACTTGCACTTAGATAGAACTGTATAACTCCTTGGACTTGGTATCTGTGTTCAGCAGAACTGGTTCTACGAGTTAACAGAAGGCCTTCTGCCTTTGCTTCTCTGAGGCTAACAGAACTCCCTGCCAGAACCCCATCTGCTGCCAGTCTGTTCTTTCAACAGAACAGGCTATTCTGAAAATCTGGTACTTACTCTAAAAAGCCAAAAACCAATACAGTCTATTCACCCCCCCCCCCCTCTAGACTGTATCCAGTATAACCGGGACCAACAAGTGGTATCAGAGCCTCCTTGTTCTAATAATCTCTTAGGTTATTTGTTGAACAAAGATCCACTTGTCTTTCTGTTTTACCTCATTTCTATCTGATATAATGGATCACTCCTTGTCCAAGAATCTTATGTTTTCAGATCTTAAATTTGATGACTGGAGGATCCGGATGAAAGCACATCTCTGTGCCCTGCATGATGAGATGTGGGAGGTTCTGGACATTGGCCCCTTCACTAGCTTCCAGAAGGTCAATCCTGAACATGCCATAGACAACACCAGACCCCAGATGATCAGCAAAGCCAAGTCAGAATGGACCACTGAAGAGAGGAGAAAGTACAACCTAGACAATATTGCCAAGGACATCCTCTACAAGTCCATTGATGATAGGTACTTCAACAGAATCAAGAAGTGCAAGACTGCTAAGGAGATCTGGGACACTCTTGAACTCATTGGAGCTGGTGATGAGCAAGAGAAGGACAACAAACTTACCATAGCCAACAAGAAGTTTGATGACTTCAAACTTCTCCCTGGTGAAAGCATCTCCAAGATGTATGACAGGCTCCTCACTCTCACTGGAGAGATCTCTGAGCTTGGCAAGGATCTCACAACCAAGGAAATCAACCTGAAGGTGTTGAGGGGACTGCCCTCAGCATGGAAGATGAAGGTAGTTGCTGTCCAAGCCAGCAAAGATGTGAAGACTTATCCCACTGATAAGCTCATTTCAGATCTCAAAGCTCATGAGTTTGAAATGATTGAAGAAAAGGAAGATGTACCAGAAGAGAGGACCACTACAGCCCTCACTGCCAGCACATCTAAGGTAAATGATTTTGACCCTTCAGTACTTTTATCTGATGAATATATGGCTGCCTTTGCCAGGAGATTCAAAAAGTTTATGAAGAATCCCAAAGATGGAAGGAGTCCATCTTTCAACAGAAAGCCATACCAGAAGGTCAAATCAACAGAAAGCAGTGGAGAGCTTCTCTGTTACAACTGCAGACAACCTGGTCACTTCAAGGCTGATTGTCCCCATCCTAGAGTGTCCAAGAAGCAAGGACAGGATGGAGAAAAGAAGAAGTACGAGGACAGCCCCAGAAGGAGGAAGGCACTTGTGACAGAACAAGTGGAGAAAGACCCTCTGTCAGAAACAGAATCCAGTTCTGACTCAGATTCTGGTGAGGCCTTCTGTTGCTTGAATACTGAGACAGAAGACCTTTGCCTCATGGCTCATTCTGATGATGAGGTAACCTCTACTTCTGAATCTAGTTTTTCTTCGGTAGGCTTAGCTTTTGATTCTGAGTCAATGTCAGAATTTTGGGAAGAGTTTAAGACCATACAAGCCACTTATTCCTCTGTAACAGAAGAAAACAGTAAGTTAAAAGCTGAAATTCTTGACTTAAAGAAGGAGGTTGAGATCAAAATCAATCTTCTAATTGAGGAAAGAGATCAACTGGAGACTGAAAATGTTTCTCTTCTTAAGAGAATAAGAGAAATAGAGCCTCTCGAGATTAAGTACAAAGCTTACCAGAAGGCCCAGTCTTCAATGGAAAAGATTGTGCTTGATCAACAGATTAGCACTGGTTTTGGTCTTGGTTATGGCTCAACAGAATCAGGTGAGCCTTCTGAAATGCCTAGCACCAGAGTTGCTAAGGCAGATAAGGTCATAGAGCCACTGATTTCTAGCCCCATCTGTCAAGATGGTGTATCTGGCACCAAGGTTGTTCATGAGGAAGTCAGACCAGAAAAGGGTAAGATAAAGGTTCACCAGAAACCCTTTTTGAAAAATAATGAACCTGGCAGAAAACCTAACAACAGAAGAGGTTTTCAGAATAACAAAAATAAAAGACCATTTATTGACAGACAACCTCATGTCAATCGTGCCAGAAGTGATCACCAGAAGGGCAAATATCAAGAGAGAGTTAACTTCAGGCAGAAGAGGTTGGCTGGTCAACTTCAGAAGCCCAAAGTTAACCGTCCCTCTGCTCTTGATAGTATATGGGACTTCTTTCCAACAAAGAAAGCTATGCAAAAGTATGTAAACAGGAAGCATGACCCTCACAAGCATCTGCCCAAAGTGAATCACACTTCTGTCTACTACAACTACCAGGTGGACAATGGGTACCACCCACCAAGGTTTCACTTGATGAGACCAAAATGGTACCAACTACCCAGACTCCATGACCCCCCAGGACCCAGCATTGCTTGGGTACCTAAATCCTTCTTTTGATCTTGCAGGAACTGTGTGCTGGAGCTATCTCTGAACAAGAATGGTTTATTGATAGTGGATGCTCCAGGCACATGACAGGTGACAGAAGTTGCCTAACAGAGTTCCAGAAATGCAAAGGACCCAGAGTTACCTTTGGAGGTAATGACAAAGAAGGTCAAACAAAAGGAAGAGGAAAGCTGATCAAGAACCAGATCACCATTGATGATATCTCATATGTCAAAGGACTGAAGTTCAACTTGCTGAGTGCTAGCCAGTTCTGTGACAAAGGCTACACTGTTGAATTCACAAAGGACTTCTGCTATGTGAAGCATGAGACAACAAAGGAAGTAGTTCTTACAGCATCAAGGAAAAAGAACATCTATGTAGTTGATTGGAACACTGCAAAAGATGGAGTTTGCCTGATAGCCAAGGGAGATTCAAAACTGAGCTGGGACTGGCACAAAAAGCTCAACCATTTCAATTTCAAAACAATCAACAAACTAGCAAGAGAACACATTGTAGAAGGGCTACCAGACATCGTGTACAAGAGAGAGACCCTCTGCAGTGCATGTCAGAAAGGAAAACAAGTGAAGAATTCCTTCAAACCCATTGCTGGAGATCTTTCTACAAGTCCTCTAAATCTGATTCACATGGATTTATTTGGACCTGTTGAGACTCCAAGCGTTGGTGGCAAGAAATACACCCTAGTCATGGTTGATGACTACTCCAGATACACATGGACTGTTTTTCTGACAAAGAAAAATGAAACTCTTCAGAAGTTGCCATCTCTGTTAAAGCAACTTCAGACTGAGAAGAACTTGAAAGTGAAGACAATCAGATCAGACAGAGGAACTGAATTTGTCAACCAAGTCATAAAGGACTTCTGTGATCAGAATGGAACTTTTCATCAACTTTCTGCCGCCAGAACTCCTCAACAGAATGGCGTAGCAGAAAGAAGGAACAGAACTCTAAAAGAAGCTGCAAGAACAATGATTGCAGAATCTGGATTGCCTATGAGATATTGGGCTGAAGCAATCAACACTGCATGCTATACTCAGAACAGAAGCATGATCAACAAGAATCACCAGAAGACCCCCTATGAACTCTGGAAGGGAAGAAAACCAAACATCAACTACTTTCATATATTTGGATGCAAATGCTACATTCTCAACAACGGAAAGGAGCATCTGAAGGTATTTCAAGAAAAGGCTGATGCAGGAGTCTTTATAGGCTATTCAAACACCAGTAAAGCCTATAGAGTACTCAACAGAAGAACCCTACATGTTGAAGAATCCATACATGTGAAGTTTGATGAAAGCACCTCTGTTGAAGAAATAACAGAGACTCTCAAGGAAGTCAGCATGGAAGACAGAACTCCAAGACCAACAGAAGAGGTGGCAGACAACCCTGCATTTCCAACTCCTGCACCAAACCCCCTTCTGTTGAATAAAGATGAAGACTCTGAAGATGAGGAACCAGAGAGACCAAGACAGCAGCTGACAGAACCAGACCTAACATGGTTAAGAGATCATCCTCCTAACCAAGTGATTGGTCAAATCAGAAGTGGAGTTCAAACCAGATCCACATCAAGGAGAGAAGCAATGCTTGCCTGCTATATATCTCAGATGGAACCTATGACAGTTGAAGAAGCTCTTGCAGACTCAGATTGGATCAATGCTATGCAAGAAGAGCTCACTCAGTTTGAAAGGAACAAAGTGTGGGAACTTGTTCCTAGGCCGAAGCACCAGAATGTCATTGGAACCAAATGGGTATTCAAGAACAAAGCAGATGAAGACGGCAACATTGTAAGGAACAAAGCAAGGCTAGTAGCTAAAGGATATTGTCAAGAAAAAGGAATAGATTTTGATGAGACCTTTGCACCAGTTGCCAGACTTGAAGCCATCAGAATTTTTCTAGCCTATGCTGCCTACAACAACATCAAGGTCTATCAGATGGATGTCAAGAGCGCATTTCTGAATGGAGATCTTGAAGAAGAAGTTTATGTGGAACAACCACCAGGTTTTGTCATTCCTACTCAATCTTCTTGTGTCTACAAGCTTAAAAAGGCCCTCTATGGTCTTAAGCAAGCTCCCAGAGCCTGGTATGACACATTGTCCCTTTTCCTAGTGAACCATGGGTTTACTAAAGGAAAGGTTGACAAAACTCTATTTCAAATCTCTGTTGCTAATCATATTCTGTTAGTACAAATATATGTTGATGACATTATATTTGGAAGTACTAATCCAGAACTGTGCAAGAAATTTTCTCAAGTAATGCAGAGTCAATTTGAAATGAGTATGATGGGAGAACTCAGCTACTTCCTAGGACTTCAAGTCAAACAAGTTCCAGAAGGGATCTTTATCAATCAAGGGAAGTACACCAGAGATCTAATCAAGAAGTTTGGAGTGGAAGGCAAGTCATCAGTGAAGATTCCCATGAACACCTCACAAGGAATTGGTCCAGATGATGAAGGAAAGGATGTAAATGCAACAACATACAGAGGAATCATAGGATCTCTGTTGTATTTGACTGCAAGCAGACCAGACATCTCATTCTCTGTTGGAATCTGTTCCAGATACCAATCAAAGCCCAAGGAAAGCCATCTAAGTGCTGCAAAGAGAATCATCAGATATATCAAAGGAAACCCCAATGCAGGCCTATGGTATCCCAAGGGAGGTAACTTTGAACTAATTGGTTATTCTGACTCAGATTTTGCAGGTTGCAGACTAGACAGAAAGAGCACCTCTGGTCACTGCCAATTTCTAGGAGGAAGGCTTGTTTCCTGGTTTAGCAAGAAGCAGAACTCCATCTCAACAAGTACAGCTGAGGCAGAGTACATTGCAGCTGGGAGTTGCTGTGCTCAGCTACTCTGGATGAAGCAACAACTGAAGGACTATGGAATTCAAGCAAAGGAGATCAAGCTGTTGTGTGACAACACCAGTGCCATTGCTATCACTCAGAATCCAGTTCTTCATTCCAGAACAAAGCATATTGAGATCAGACATCACTTCATCAGAGATCATGTGGAGAAGAAGCATATCTGCATGGAACATGTGCCAACAGAAGACCAACTTGCAGATATCCTGACAAAGCCTCTCCCTGAGGCTAGGTTCAATAAGCTGAGAGAAGAATTGGGAATGATGGATGAGATTCCAAGAGAAAGTTGAAAAGAAAGGCCCTCTGTTGCTCATTTGCTGTTGACAGAATTCCTGTAGCAGAACTCCCTCTGTTAACCCTCCTCTGTCAACCTCTTCTGTTCTCTACCCTGACAGAACACCTATACAACAGCAACCCCTTCTACAGAGGACCCTATCTTATCAAACAGAAGGTGGTGGACTTGGAAAAGAAAATTTTGTAAAACCGGGTGACCTAGTAACTTCTTAAAGGTCTTTTACCCTTTTACCCTTAAAACGGTATCCAGCCGTACAAAATTTACTGCGCCCCCGTTTATTTACTGCGCCTCTTTTTACATTTATTGGTTTCTTGGAACCGTAAATTATCTCAAACGTCCACTAACTCATATCCATAAAACCCCCCTTTCGCAAACCTAAACCGTTACTGCTCTCATAACTCTCAAGCTTTTGAACCTTTATCTCTCAGAATTTTCTAAACCACAGTAAACTCCATGGCCATCTTGAGCTTCTCCGATCTTTCAAAGGAACAAAAGGCAACACTTCTCAAAAGTGTCTTGACTGGCCTAAGATGCGAACTAGACGTACTCCCCAGGATCACAGAGAAAAAGGAGAGGATGACCTCCATTGTTGACGGACTGTCACAATGCCAACTGAGCAAGGTCATCTCTCATGCTTATGAGGCATACAGCAACATGGACACAGTTGAGTTCTATCTCAACGCATTCTTCAAGGATGAAGTCATCTCCTCAGTTGTCCAAGGAGAAAAGGTGGTGGTTGATGCTGACGTCATCAACAACATCTTCCATATTCAGCAAAAGGGAGGAAGGGACTCTCTACTTGACCTAGAAGAAATCGACATTCCTCTGTCAGAATTCAAGAAGATGTTCTGCAGGAAAGGGGAAGAAGTTGAGAAGGTCAACATAAAGAAGAACCTGCTCAAAAGGGAATTTGAGCTACTTATAAACATTTTCCACAAATGTTTATGGTGCAAGTACACATCCACAGATGATGTTACCACGGCCAATGCTAAAGCCCTGTATGCAGTGCATCATGGGATAAATGTCAATTGGGGACAAATCATGGTGAAGTCCCTGATTGAAGTAATCAAGAAGAAGAATCCCAAGACTAGCCTCTACTCTGGGAAGCTAGGGCATGGACTGCTCATTTCTGAAGTACTCCTCAAACAAGGGGTAAGCTTGAGGAAGGCCTCAGCCTTGGATCATACCAAGGTAATTTTCTTGACTGCCTCTCCCAATAGGGAAAAAGCCATAAGGGCAGAACTGAAGAGGCAGCTTCAACTTGAAGCTAAGAGGAAACAAGGAGAAAAGGTACAGAAACCTCTCTCTGTAGCCACTTCTGCTAAGAAGGCAGAAAAGAAGAAGAAGGAGAAGCAGAAGACTGAAGGGGAAGCACCTCTTGCCCCCCCTAAGGCCGGACAGAAGAGGAAGAGGACCTCCAAACCCAAGAAGAAGGTTGCTCAACCTCTGGTTCCAGAATCTGAAGGAGTGGCAGACACTCAGGGGGAACCAGAGATCCCCACCTCTGCTGCATCTCCTGAACAGAACAGGGTGCCAACTCCACCAGAGCACCCCAGCCCTGTGAAAGATGGGTATCTGTCCTTGCTTGACAGACAGTTTACCCGGGTCCTTGAATGGAGAAGATGGAGAATGGGACCCCTCCACAAGATAATCCAATTCTTTGATCATTATGAGGCAGAAGAGGAAGCAATCCTGAATTGGGTTGGGACTGATGATGTCTCAAAGTGTTTTGCCCTCAACTTCCTTCACTCTGTCCTTGAGAAGAAGAAGGCCAGCTACAAGGGTAAGGCCATTCTCATTTCTTCACCCTCAGAGGAAACTGTCAAACCTCTTGAAGATGGGGAAATTGAAGCCTTTGAAGAATGGTTGTTCACCAAGATGGCGACTGACTCTGTTCAGCCCAACTTCAACCCAGGAGAGTCCTCTGTTCTCAAGACAGAAGGACAAGCAATGATGGAGCACATCAAGGAATGGAGGACTTCCTTGCTCGTGGACAACGTCATTAAGGTAAACTCTCCAACCCCTTCTGTTTCAATTCCAACAGAACCTCATATACCCTCACCTCCCACCAGCACAGAAATCCCTCCACCAGAACTCCCTCCACATAAATCTCCTGAACAGAACACCCCCACCCCTCCTCCATCACCCAAAATGAACATTGTATCTCCTTGCAGAGCAATTGTTCCCTACAGAAACCGCTCACCTTCCCCTCCCCCATCTCCCCCTCACCAGAATGCCTCATCTATTCACTCCTCACCCCAACACCAGAACCCCTCACCTCAACAGATCTCCTCCTCCTCATCCTCATCAGAAGCAGATCATCAATATCCTCCACCAGAATCACCTCCTCCTCCACAACAACCTGCAGGAAACCTAAAACCTGTATGGTTCCTAAGAGACTCAGATCCTACAACTATCTCCCCCATCTCTGCACCCAACGGGTATTCTAGGGACTCAGTTGCTCCCAATCCCTCTCTGAGGAAGAAAAAGAAGATAGTACGCAACAGAATCCCTATCTATTCGTCTTATGAAGATTCATCTGACATGGATGGATTCATGATCAGCAAATCTCACAAAGCCACTTCCAAGAGACAGAAGACCCCTCCTCTGACTCAACTGGAACATGAACAACTTGTTCATTCTCTGTCATCTGTCCAAGAACATCACCCACTACCAAGGGGAAGAGGTCTAGAGATGCCTCAAACAGATGGACAAAAGAATGATATTCCCTTCAACAGATTTGTTGAATCTGCAGAAGAATTTGGAGGACAGATCCTCCAAGGCTTGGACAAGCTGATAGAGATAAATGATAAACACTATGGGCATCTTGCTCATGTGAATGACAATCTGAATACAGGGATGCAGTTCATCTCTGACCGCTTTGAGAACATCACTGGGACCCTCAACAATTTCATTACCTCCTCTACTACCAGAACAGATGTCCTGTCCACAGAAGTGGTAGGCATCCACAACACTTTGTCAATCTTTCAACAGACTCTCCTGAGTCAAGGTCAGGCAATCCACCATATCTCAGAGCATCTTGAGGCTCTGAAGAAATCTGATGCCAGAACAGAGAGGCACTTGACCTCTATTGAGAAGATGTGCAGAACTCATCAAGAACAGGCTCAAGCCCTCCTATCTACTGACAGAGACCGGTATCAGAAGATGGTGCTTCTTGAAGCCAACAACAAGGACATCTTCTGTGCCATCCAGAAGCAGCAAGGACTGATTGAAGGCCTTACATCTGTCACTCAGACATTACCAGAGGCCCTGGAGCAGATAGCCTCAACCCAAGCATCAGAATTCCAGAAGATCAGTCTTATGATAGAAGACTTGCATGATGCCAAAAAGGGGGAAGAGGATCCTCAACAGACTAGGCCTAGGTCTCACAGAACTCCTATCAGAGCACCCTCCTCTGGTGAGCCTGCAGTAGATCCGGCTCCCTACTTTGAGGCTGCCTTACAAAAGAAAAGGGCAGCAGGCATACCCAGACCCCCATCTCCAGTCAAGAAGAGCACCAAGAAGAAGAGAAGTTTCAACTTTACTGAATGGAGATTGGGTGGCTCTCAAATCATTGACAGAGCCCAATTTGAGGAAATGAAAGCCAAAATGACTCCTACCCAACAACAGCACCTTTATCTAGACAAAGATGGTATTGTCAGAGTTAGGTATGGAGGATCTCTTGAAGAAGCAGAAGAATGGTACAAGAAGAACATTGTCCCTGGAAAGACTGTACATGAAGGTGTCCTCAACTACTTGGACTGCAAACTCTCTCCAATATGGGCATCTTATCAAAGGTCGGGCAATCTGTTCAAAATCAGAGCTGAAATAAATGAAGAACTGCTCAGGCTTCAAAGACTAGAGGAAGAAGCTCTACAGGCAGCTAATCTGGAGAATGTGTAAGGCTTAAACTCTGTAATATCTATCTAATAAAATCACATCTCTGCCTTCTTACTTTGAAGTGCTTTTCCTCAAATTCTTGTCTTTTTGCCTTCTGTTTGTGTTTGTTTATTTTTGTTATACTCTGCTATCTGAATGTATCTTACTCTTACTATTTTCCTATGCCAAGTTGCCCACCAAGATTTTAATAGAAGTTTTTAAACTTAATATTTTTATGGTGAAGGCACTTCTCTGGAAATAGTTAAAGGGTTTTGGCATCATCAAAAAGGGGGAAATTGTAAGGAATAATTGTATTTAGATTTTGATGATGCTATATCCATTAGGACTTTAGAAGTACCCCTTTAGAAATGATGTATTAGAATTTTCCTTTGTAAAAATTCTTAGATGTATTCGACTTGACAGAAGTGCTTCAAGAACAGAAGGGCTCCCAGAGCAGAAGTGCCTCTTAAGGCTTTGTTGGAACAGAGGACCCTTGGTTCTCTGCTCCAGAACAGAAGTCCTCTGGACCTCTGTTAGTATTGACTCTGACAGAAACCCTTCTGGGTCTCTGTTGGCTACTCCCAACAGAAGTGCTCCAGACCTCCTCTTTTATACTCCATGATAAAGACACCAGAAGGTCTGACACTTAGAAGATTTTCAAAGAACCAGGAAGTCAACTTAAAGATTCCTTCAACGGCTAGGAGTATAAAACGGAAAAGCTACAGTGCATGCATTAAATGCTCATTTAATGCACCCCATGCTACGTAGAGTAATTGCAGATGATTGGCCGAAATGTCAGGAATACTTTATCCCAAAATAGTAACCCGCCAACCTTACCGGGCTCTACTAGTCAAGTCAACTGATCGCTCATTTAATGCAGTTGTCCTTCTACTCCTCCAACGGGAAGACAACCTCAGTATAAAAGATACACTACGAAGAACAACCGAATAACTTTGCCATAATTCTGCAACCACATTGCTAACCAAACAAGATATTCAAACTCTGAAAAGCAAAAGCCTCCTTGAGATTCAAACTTATTATCCTCTACAAGAGAAGGCAGAAGTTGGAAAAATACTCTTTCCAACTCAAGCAAAGTTCCAAGTGTTCTTCAACTCTTCAAGCTCCTCACCTACACATATTTTGTAACGAAGCTAGTTGGAGGAACCTCAGTTTCAACAGAAACTCTTCTTGCTACAAGAAGGACGTCCAAATAACTGGAGTAGTGAAGTGGTGATACTTCAAGGAGACTCAGTGAAAGGACCAGTGTTAAAGGAAGCCAGGCAGTGCATCCCAGGACACATCTAGACTAGAAGAAGACGTGGAGTGCTTCTTAAGTGCTAGGACTAAGGCTTTGTAAACGGCAGTTTTTACAACTTAGTGGAACAGTGGATTAGAGGAACGAGTTGTTCCTTGAACCACTATAAAAATCCCTGGTGTCGTTTACTTACTGCTTTTAATACTTGCACTTAGATAGAACTGTATAACTCCTTGGACTTGGTATCTGTGTTCAGCAGAACTGGTTCTACGAGTTAACAGAAGGCCTTCTGCCTTTGCTTCTCTGAGGCTAACAGAACTCCCTGCCAGAACCCCATCTGCTGCCAGTCTATTCTTTCAACAGAACAGGCTATTCTGAAAATCTGGTACTTACTCTAAAAAGCCAAAAACCAATACAGTCTATTCACCCCCCCCTCTAGACTGTATCCAGTATAACCGGGACCAACAGGTACTCTGGGCGCTGTGATTTGGGCCTGTTGGGCCTGTTGGGCCTTCGCTGGAGTAGTAGGAGTCTGTGGACCGGGGGTTCCCGGGCCATATACTCCATCAGGAGTCCCTCACTCCTTTTGCCGAAAGGTACTTGAGGGAAAAGGAGTAATTTGTGCTTGCCCTTTGATGTTGTCCCGTCGTGATCTCTGAAGTTGGTGAGGAGTTTGTTGGTCCCGGTTATACAGGATACAGTCTAGAGGGGGGGGGGGGTGAATAGACTGTATTGGTTTTTAGCTTTTTAAAACTAAGTACCAGTTTTTCAGAATAGCCTGTTCTGTTGAGAGAACAGACTGGCAGCGGATGGGGTTCTGGCAGGGAGTTCTGTTAGCCTCAGAGAAGCAAAGGCAGAAGGCCTTCTGTTAACTCGTAGAACGAGTTCTGCTGAACACAGATACCAAGTTCAGGGAGTTAAACGGTTCTAACTAAATGCAAGTATTAAAAGCAGTAAGTAAACGACACCAGGGATTTTTATAGTGGTTCAAGGAACAACTCGTTCCTCTAATCCACTGTTCCACTAAGCTGTAAAAACTGCCGTTTACAAAGCCTTAGTCCTAGCACTTAAGAAGCACTCCACGTCTTCTTCAAGCCTAGATGTGTCCTGGGATGCACTGCCTGGCTTCCTTTAACACTGGTCCTTTCACTGAGTCTCCTTGAAGTATCACCACTTCACTACTCCAGTTATTCGGACGTCCTTCTTGTAGCAAGAAGAGTTTCTGTTGAAACAGAGGTTCCTCCAACTAGCTTCGTTACAAAATGTATGTATGTGAAGAGCTTGAAGAGTTGAAGAACACTTGGAATTTTGCTTGAGTAGGAAAGAGTATTTTTCCGACTTCTGCCTTCTCTTGTAGAGGATAGTAAGTTTGAATCTCAAGGAGGCTTTTGCTTTTCAGAGTTTGAATATCTTGCTTGGTTAGCAATGTGATAGCAAAGTTATGGCAAAGTTATCTGGTTGTTCTTCGTAGTGTATCTTTTATACTGAGGTTGTCTTCCCGTTGGAGGAGTAGGAGGACAACTGCATTTAATGCGCGAGCAGTTGACTTGACCAGTAGGACCCGGTAAAGTTGGCGGGTTACTATTTTGGGATAAAGTAATCTTGACATTGCGGCCAATTATCTGTAATTACTCCACGGAGCATGGGGAGCATTAAATGAGCATTTAATGCGAGCACTGTAGCTTTTCCGTTTCATACTCCTAGTCGTTTGAAGGAATCTTTATGTTGACTTCCCGGCTTTGTGGATTTCTTCCAAGTGTCAGACCTTCTGGTGTTACTAACAGAGAACTGAATCAGAGAAGATCATGAGCACTTCTGTTGTTGGTAGCTTACAGAGAACCAGGAGGGTTTCTGTCACGCTAAAGGGTAACAGAGACCCTGACGTTTTCTGTTCCTAGACAGAGAACCAAGATCTTCTGTCTGGAGGACTTCTGGTAGAGAGGCCTTCTGGTAGTCGAATATGCTAAGAATTTTACAAGGGAAAATTCTAATACATAATTTCTAAAGGGGTACTCTACAGTCCTAATTAATATAGCATCATCAAAATCTAAATACAATTATTCCTTACAATTTCCCCCTTTTTGATGATGCCAAAACCCTTTAACTATTTCCAGAGAAGTGCCTTCACCACAAAAATTTAAAGTTTAAAACTATTCATTTAAAATCTTGGTGGGCAACTTGGCATAGGAAAATAGTAAGAGTACGATACATTCAGATAGCAGATAAAATATCACAAAGCAATCAAACAAACAAACACAAACAGAAAGTAAGGAAAAAAAACAGAGATTGGGGAATTGCCTTACAACGTGTGAGGCAGAGATGTTCTTTTATTAAGGTGGATTACAAGATTGTCTGATTACATAATAGCCTTGGCTGCTTCAGCTCTTGCTTGTTCATCCAGTCCTTGTAGTCTCTTTAATTCAGCATTCACCTCTTTTCTGATTCCAGCCAGATTTCCAGTTCTCTGGTAGGAGGCCCAGACAGGTGAGAGTTTGCAGTCTAAGTAGTTAAGAACACCTTCATGGATATCTTTTCCTGGTACTATACTGTTGTGAAACCAGAATTCTGCTTCCTCCAGAGATCCACCATGTCTGACCTTCACTTGACCATCATGGTCCAAGTAGAGATTCTGTTGTTGAGTAGAGGTCATCTTCTGCTTCATTTCATCAAATTGTGTAGTAGTCATCACCTGAGAACCTCCCATTCTCCATTCTTTAAAGCTTAGAGCTTTCTTTTTCTTAGATCCTTTCTTCAGTGGGGATGGAGGTCTAGGAATACCAGCTAGCCTTTTCTTCTGAAGAGCAGCCTCAAAGTAAGGTGTTGGATCCACACTTGGTTCAGCAGATGTTGAGGTTCTGGAGGTCTAGGAATACCAGCTAGCCTTTTCTTCTGAAGAGCAGCCTCAAAGTAAGGTGTTGGATCCACACTTGGTTCAGCAGATGTTGAGGTTCTGGAGGTTTTGGGTTTTGATAGATGAGGGCCTTCTTCCCCCTTTTTGGCATCATCTAGATCACCAAGCAAAAGGGAGAGCTTCTGGAATTCTGAGGCCTGAGTAGAGGCAATCTGTTCCAGGGTTTCTGGTAAGGTCTGAGTCACAGATGTGAGACCTTCAATAAGCCCATGTTGCTTCTGAAGTGCAGATAGGATATCTTTATTACTGGCTTCTAAGAGAACCATCTTCTGGTATCTCTCTTTGTCTTGGGCAAATAGAGTCCTGGCTTGATCACGATGGACTTTGCACAGTTCCTCTATGTCCAGTAGCTGTTCCTTTGTCTTGCTATCAGCCCATTGAAGTTCCTCAATATTGGAAGAGATTGTTTCAATAGCTTGTCCCTGAGCTATCAGAGTCTGATGAAATGTGAAGAGGGTCTTATGGATACCTTCCACTTCCCTTGACAGTGTATCTGTTTTAGCAGTTGAGGAGGCCATGAAGTCGTTGAGAGATGTTGTCAGATTCTCAAAGCGGTCTGAGATAAACTGCATCCCAGAGTTGAGATTATCATTCACATGAGCAAGGTGCCCATAATGCTTGTCATTGATCTGTATCAACTTATTCATGCCATGGAGGAGTTGGCCACCAAAGTCTTCAGCTGCTTCAACGAATTTGTTGAAGGGAATTTGGTTCTCTTGTTCAACAGATGGAGGCATCTCTAGACCTCTTGACTTAGGCACAGGAGGCCTTCTGGGTTGTTTTTCACTCTGAGGAGGTGTCTTCTTCCTCTTGGAAGTTTCATCAGCAGCAATGGAGGATGTAAGAAATCCATCATTGTCACTGGAAGAGGAGGGCACCCTGAAGATAGGTTTTCTGATGGGGGTGGAGGCCACAGAATGTTGAGGGGAGATAGGTGTGGCTGCATCTTGTGGTGTATGCTGAGGAGAGGCAGTTTTGGATTTGTTGATGGAGGGGTTTTCTTGTTGTGAGGGAGCATTCTGTTGTTGTGGAGGAGAGGGTGGAGGTGATGGTGATCTGGATCGGATTGAGGGTTGGGATTTGCAGAGAGATGGATTTTTGGTTTTTGGTGAGGAGGTTTTCTGTTGGGGTGAAGTTGTAGAGGAGAAGATCTGTTGGTGTTGATAAGGGATAATTTGTCCTTGAGGGGATGGGGATTTGGATTTTGAGGTTTTCTGGGGTGTAGGGGTTTTCTGTGGAGAGGAGGGTTTCTGAGGAGTTGAGGAGGTGTTCTGTTTAGTGATGGTTTTCTGTGAGGGTGAGAGGGATTTCTGTTGAGATTGGGGTGAAGTGACTTTAGGAGAGGGAGGGGGAGAAGGAATGATTGTGGGAATTACCTCTAGAACAGTTTCAGTGAACAGAGACTCTCCATTCTTTGATAAGTATTTCCATGACCAGAGGTAGGTCATTTGCAGTAGAGGGTTCACCTTCTCCATGTGCATTGTGTCGAAACTTGATCATTGACTCCTTCCTCTTCTTCTCAACTAGCCAAGCATCAAATGCGTCCATCTCATGCTCTTGAAGAGCCTTCACATGGTCTTCTGGTGAGTTTCTGACCAGAGGTGCTTTGCCTTGAAGTTTCTCCTTCTTCTTCTGTAGGACAGAAAGAAGAAAATCCTTGTTTAGGCAGGACTCCACATCTTCTGTGTCAGCCCATCTGAGTACTTCTTCTTCTTCAGAGATGAAGTAGGACAAGTTCTTGAGGAGGTCAGTGAGAGGTCCCACTCTCCACTTTCTCCATGCCAGAATCCTGATGAA
This sequence comes from Cuscuta europaea, assembly GCA_945859875.1. Classification (NCBI taxonomy): domain Eukaryota; kingdom Viridiplantae; phylum Streptophyta; class Magnoliopsida; order Solanales; family Convolvulaceae; genus Cuscuta; species Cuscuta europaea. The sequence goes on from CAMAPE010000014.1 coordinate 3,123,447, forward strand.
TTTCCTATCAGGGTTTGAAGTACTGCTTCCTTCTTGGTGTTCTGGTGAAGGAACCACCATAGGTTGATCATTTTCAGAGGCAGGAGGAGAAGAATGTAGTTCCCCCTGAGAAGTGGCATTCTGCACAACTTCTTCTTCTTCTGAGTCACTTGACTCAAGGATGATTCTCTTGCCGTGCCAAGCATTTCTGTTGGCTGGGGCAGAGGTGACAGAGTCCTCCAGTTTCTCCTGTGCTGCAGGTGTCAAGATTTTGGCCTTCTTAGCAATGGGGGAGGCAGAAGGGGTGCTTGCTGAAGAGATAGGTGAAGGAGCCTTTCTCTTAAGTACAGATTTCTTTGCCACCAACTTGTGGACTTTGACAGGTGTGATCTTTTTCCTGGGAACCTTCTTGACTACCTTCTTCACCAAAGGTATTTCTTCTTCAGAGTCAGAAGGGGTAGGGGGTTTCTGTTGCTTCTTTGAGACTTTCTTTGGTTGAACAACCTTCTGTTGTTGCCTTTCCCTGTTGAACTCAATGGTTCTGAGTCTTTTCTGTTCTGCCTTGATAGCAACCTTCCTGTCACTTGAGGTGTTGAGGAAGAGCAGCTTGGTGTAGTCTGCCTCGACAGAGTTTCTCAGTCCTATCCTTGCTGTGAGCAGGATTTCAGAAATGAGGAGACCATAACCCATGGGGGTTCTGAAAAGACCTGTCTCCTTGTCTTTCTTCTTGATGAACTCAACAAGGGATTTGATAATTACTTGTCCCCAGTTGATGTTCATCCCATGATGAACTGCAAAGACAGCCTTTGCATTCAGCGCATTCATGTCATCTGTGGAGGTGCTCTTGCTCCAGACGCACCTATGCAGGATGTTGACCAGTTTTTCATAGTCGCTCAGGAGAAGATTTTTCTTCATGTAAAGCTTTGGAACTCTACCCACTTCAGGTCGGCAGTAGAGTTGGACAAAGTTGTCCACAGTGACATTGACACTGTCCAGAGTGAGGAAGCCTTCAGTTTCCTCTTCTTGTGGATCCTCTACCACGCCAAAGAGAGCGTTGAGGTCTGCAGGAGTGAGGGTAATGTCTTCACCATTGACATTAGACCGAATGGTCTCCCCTTCGTATGTAGCATTGAGATAGAACTCTGCTACGTCCCTTGTGCTGTAGGAGTCAAAGTGATAGCCTACCACTTTGCTCAATTGGGAGTCCTCCATTCCCTTGATGATCTTCATCATCGTGTCGTGGTTTGAAGCGAGTTCAGGGAGTGCGGAGAGGTCGCAATTCATCCATGTGTAAATGTTCGAAACAAGAGTGTTGATTTCCTCCTTGGTGAGGTCGTTGATGTTGATGAAAGCCATTTGTTCAGAGAAGAGTTGCAGAAATATTGAGAACTATGGAGGTTTGAGAGTTTGAAAGTAATGAGAGCGGTAGAGGTTTAGGTTTGCGAAAAGGGAATTTATGTGTTTGGGTTAGTGGACGTTTGGAATTAATTTATGGTTCCAAGAAACCAATAAATGTAAAAAGGGGCGGAGTAAATAAACGGGGGCGCAGTAAATATTATACGGCTTGATACCGTTTTAAGGGTAAAAGGGTAAAAGACCTTTAACAATTTACTAAGGTACCCGGTTTCAGAAAATTTCTAAGTCCAAAACCTTCTGAGGATTTTTCTGTAGAAGGGGGGTTTTCTGTTGCTGAGGTGTTCTGCCAGGGTAGGAATCAGAAGGGGTTGACAGAAGGGGTTCTGCTACAGGTATTCTGTCAACAGCAAAAGAGCAACAGAGGGCCTTCCTTTTCATCTTTCCCTTGGAATCTCATCCATCATTCCCAATTCCTCTCTCAGTTTGTTGAACCTAGCCTCAGGGAGAGGCTTTGTCAAGATATCTGCAAGTTGGTCTTCTGTTGGTACATGTTCCATGCAGATGTGCTTCTTCTCTACATGGTCTCTGATGAAGTGATGTCTGATCTCAATATGCTTTGTTCTGGAATGAAGAACTGGATTCTGAGTGATAGCAATGGCACTAGTGTTGTCACACAACAGCTTGATCTCCTTTGCTTGAATTTCATAGTCTTTCAGTTGTTGCTTCATCCAGAGTAGCTGAGCACAGCAACTCCCAGCTGCAATATACTCTGCCTCAGCTGTACTTGTTGAGATGGAGTTCTGCTTTTTGCTAAACCAGGAAGCAAGCCTTCCTCCTAGCAATTGGTAGTGACCAGAGGTGCTCTTTCTGTCTAGTCTGCAACCTGCAAAATCTGAGTCAGAATAACCAATTAGTTCAAAGTTACCTCCCTTGGGATACCATAGGCCTGCATTGGGGTTTCCTTTGATATATCTGATGATTCTCTTTGCAGCACTTAGATGGCTTTCCTTGGGCTTTGACTGGTATCTGGCACAGATTCCAACAGAGAATGAGATGTCTGGTCTGCTTGCAGTTAGATACAACAGAGATCCTATGATTCCTCTGTATGTTGTTGCATCTACATCCTTTCCTTCATCATCTGGACCAATTCCTTGTGAGGTGTTCATGGGAATCTTCACTGATGATTTGCCTTCCACTCCAAACTTCTTGATTAGATCTCTGGTGTACTTCCCTTGATTGATAAAGATCCCTTCTGGAACTTGTTTGACTTGAAGTCCTAGGAAGTAGCTGAGTTCTCCCATCATACTCATTTCAAATTGACTCTGCATTACTTGAGAAAATTTCTTGCACAGTTCTGGATTAGTACTACCAAATATAATGTCATCAACATATATTTGTACTAACAGAATATGATTAGCAACAGAGATTTGAAATAGAGTTTTGTCAACCTTTCCTTTAGTAAACCCATGGTTCACTAGGAAAAGGGACAATGTGTCATACCAGGCTCTGGGAGCTTGCTTAAGACCATAGAGGGCCTTTTTAAGCTTGTAGACACAAGAAGATTGAGTAGGAATGACAAAACCTGGTGGTTGTTCCACATAAACTTCTTCTTCAAGATCTCCATTCAGAAATGCACTCTTGACATCCATCTGGTAGACCTTGATGTTGTTGTAGGCAGCATAGGCTAGAAAGATTCTGATGGCTTCAAGTCTGGCAACTGGTGCAAAGGTCTCATCAAAATCTATTCCTTCTTCTTGACAATATCCTTTAGCCACTAGCCTTGCTTTGTTCCTTACAATGTTGCCGTCTTCATCTGCTTTGTTCTTGAATACCCATTTGGTTCCAATGACATTCTGGTGCTTTGGCCTAGGAACAAGTTCCCACACTTTGTTCCTTTCAAACTGAGTGAGTTCTTCTTGCATAGCATTGATCCAATCTGAGTCTGCAAGAGCTTCTTCAACTGTCATAGGTTCCATCTGAGATATATAGCAGGCAAGCATTGCTTCTCTCCTTGATGTGGATCTGGTTTGAACTCCACTTCTGATTTGACCAATTACTTGGTTAGGAGGATGATCTCTTAACCATGTCAGATCTGGTTCTGTCAGCTGCTGTCTTGGTCTCTCTGGTTCCTCATCTTCAGAGTCTTCATCTTCATTCAACAGAAGGGTGTTTGGTGCAGGTGTTGGAAATGCAGGGTTGTCTGCCACCTCTCCTGTTGGTGTTCTGTCTTCTATGCTGACATCCTTGAGAATCTCTGTTACGTCTTCAACAGAGGTGCTTTCATCAAACTTCACATGAATGGATTCTTCAACATGTAGGGTTCTTCTGTTGAGTACTCTATAGGCTTTACTGGTGTTTGAATAGCCTATAAAGACTCCTTCATCAGCCTTTTCTTGAAATACTTTCAGATGCTCCTTTCCATTATTGAGGATGTAGCACTTGCATCCAAATACATGAAAGTAGCTGATGTAAGGTTTTCTTCCCTTCCAGAGTTCATAAGGGGTCTTCTGGTGATTCTTGTTGATCATGCTTCTGTTCTGAGTATAGCATGCAGTGTTGATTGCTTCAGCCCAATATCTCATAGGCAATCCAGATTCTGCAATCATTGTTCTTGCAGCTTCTTTTAGAGTTCTGTTCCTTCTTTCTGCTACGCCATTCTGTTGAGGGGTTCTGGCGGCAGAGAGTTGATGAAAAGTTCCATTCTGATCACAGAAGTCCTTTATGACTTGGTTGACAAATTCAGTTCCTCTGTCTGATCTGATTGTCTTCACTTTCAAGTTCTTCTCAGTCTGAAGTTGCTTTAACAGAGATGGCAACTTCTGAAGAGTTTCATTTTTCTTAGTCAGAAAAACAGTCCATGTGTATCTGGAGTAGTCATCAACCATGACTAGGGTGTATTTCTTACCACCAACGCTTGGAGTCTCAACAGGTCCAAATAAATCCATGTGAATCAGATTTAGAGGACTTGTAGAAAGATCTCCAGCAATAGGTTTGAATGAATTCTTCACTTGTTTGCCTTTCTGACATGCACTGCAGAGGGTCTCTCTCTTGTACATAATGTCTGGTAGCCCTTCTACAATGTGTTCTCTGGCCAGTTTGTTGATTGTTTTGAAATTCAAATGATTGAGCTTTTTGTGCCAGTCCCAGCTCAGTTTTGAATCTCTTTTGGCTATCAGGCAAACTCCATCTTTTGCAGTGTTCCAATCAACTACATAGATGTTCTTCTTCCTTGATGCTGTAAGAACCACTTCCTTTGTTGTCTCATGCTTCACATAGCAGAAGTCCTTTGTGAATTCAACAGTGTAGCCTTTGTCACAGAACTGGCTAGCACTCAGCAAGTTGAACTTCAGTCCTTTGACATATGAGACATCATCAATGATTATCTGGTTCTTTATCAGCTTCCCTCTTCCTTTTGTCTGGCCATCTTTATCATTACCTCCAAAGGTAACTCTAGGCCCTTTGATTTTCTGGAACTCTGTTAGGCAACTTCTGTCACCTGTCATGTGCCTGGAGCATCCACTATCAATAAACCATTCTTGTTCAGAGATGGCTCCAGCACACAGTTCCTGCAAGATCAAAAGAAAGATTTAGGTACCCAAGCAATGCTGGGTCCTGGGGGGTCATGGAGTCTGGGTAGTTGGTACCATTTTGGTCTCATCAAGTGAAACCTTGGTGGGTGGTACCCATTGTCCACCTGGTAGTTATAGTAAACTGAAGTGTGATTCACTTTGGGCAGATGCTTGTGAGGGTCATGCTTCCTGTTTACATACTTTTGCATAGCTTTCTTTGTTGGAAAGAAGTCCCATATACTATCAAGAGCAGAGGGACGGTTAACTTTGGGCTTCTGAGGTTGACCAGCCAACCTCTTCTGCCTGAAGTTAACTCTCTCTTGATATTTGCCCTTCTGGTGATCATTTCTGGCACGATTGACATGAGGTTGTCTGTCAATGAATGGTCTTTTATTTTTGTTATTCTGAAAACCTCTTCTGATGTTAGGTTTTCTGCCAGGTTCATTATTTTTCAAAAAGGGTTTCTGTTGAACCTTTATCTTACCCTTTTCTGATCTGACTTCCTCATGAACAACCTTGGTGCCAGATACACCAGCTTGACAGATGGGGCTAGAAATCAGTGGCTCTATGACCTTATCTTCCTTAGCAACTCTGGTGCTAGGCATTACAGAAGGCTCACTTGATTCTGTTGAGCCATAACCAAGACCAAAGCCAGTGCCAATCTGTTGATCAAGCACAATCTTTTCCATGGAAGACTGGGCCTTCTGGTAAGCTTTGTACTTAATCTCGAGAGGCTCTATTTCTCTTATTCTCTTAAGAAGAGAAACATTTTCAGTCTCCAGTTGATCTCTTTCCTCAATTAGAAGATTGATTTTGATCTCAACCTCCTTTTTCAAGTCAAGAATTTCAGCTTTTAACTTACTGTTTTCTTCTGTTACAGAAGAATAAGTGGCTTGTATGGCCTTAAACTCTTCCCAAAATTCTGACATTGAATCAGAATTAAAAGCTAAACCTACCGAAGAAAAACTAGATTCAGAAGTAGAGGTTACCTCATCATCAGAATGGGCCATGAGGCAAAGGTCTTCTGTCTCAGTATCCAGGCAACAGAAGGCCTCATCAGAATCTGAGTCAGAACTGGATTCTGTTTCTGACAGAGGGTCTTTCTCCACCTGTTCTGTCACAAGTGCCTTTCTCCTTCTGGAGTTGTCCTCGTACTTCTTCTTTTCTCCATCCTGTCCTTGCTTCTTGGACACTCTAGGATGGGGACAATCAGCCTTGAAGTGACCAGGTTGTCTGCAGTTGTAACAGAGAAGCTCTCCACTGCTTTCTGTTGATTTGACCTTCTGGTATGGCTTTCTGTTGAAAGATGGACTCCTTCCATCTTTGGGATTCTTCATAAACTTTTTGAATCTCCTGGCAAAGGCAGCCATATATTCATCAGATAAAAGTACTGAAGGGTCAAAATCATTTACCTTAGATGTGCTGGCAGTGAGGGCTGTAGTGGTCCTCTCTTCTGGTACATCTTCCTTCTCTTCAATCATTTCAAACTCATGAGCTTTGAGATCTGAAATGAGCTTATCAGTGGGATAAGTCTTTACATCCTTGCTGGCTTGGACAGCAACTACCTTCATCTTCCATGCTGAGGGCAGTCCCCTCAACACCTTCAGGTTGATCTCCTTGGTTGTGAGATCCTTCCCAAGCTCAGAGATCTCTCCAGTGAGGGTGAGGAGCCTGTCATACATCTTGGAGATGCTTTCACCAGGGAGAAGTTTGAAGTCATCAAACTTCTTGTTTGCTATGGTTAGTTTGTTGTCTTTCTCTTGCTCATCACCAGCTCCAATGAGCTCAAGAGTATCCCAGATCTCCTTAGCAGTTTTGCACTTCTTGATTCTGTTGAAGTATCTATCATCAATGGACTTGTAGAGGATGTCCTTAGCAATATTGTCTAAGTTGTACTTTCTCCTCTCTTCAGTGGTCCATTCAGACTTGGCTTTGCTGATCATCTGGGGTCTGGTGTTGTCTATGGCATGTTCAGGATTGACCTTCTGGAAGCTAGTGAAGGGGCCAATGTCAAGAACTTCCCACATCTCATCATGCAGGGCACAGAGATGTGCTTTCATCCGGATCCTCCAGTCATCAAACTTAAGATCTGAAAACATAAGATTCTTGGACAAGGAGTGATCCATTATATCAGATAGAAATGAGGTAAAACAGAAAAACAAGTGGATCTTTGTTCAACGAATAACCTAAAAGATTATTAGAACAAGGAGGCTCTGATACCACTTGTTGGTCCCGGTTATACAGGATACAGTCTAGAGGGGGGGGGGGGGTGAATAGACTGTATTGGTTTTTAGCTTTTTAAAACTAAGTACCAGTTTTTCAGAATAGCCTGTTCTGTTGAGAGAACAGACTGGCAGCGGATGGGGTTCTGGCAGGGAGTTCTGTTAGCCTCAGAGAAGCAAAGGCAGAAGGCCTTCTGTTAACTCGTAGAACGAGTTCTGCTGAACACAGATACCAAGTTCAGGGAGTTAAACGGTTCTAACTAAATGCAAGTATTAAAAGCAGTAAGTAAACGACACCAGGGATTTTTATAGTGGTTCAAGGAACAACTCGTTCCTCTAATCCACTGTTCCACTAAGCTGTAAAAACTGCCGTTTACAAAGCCTTAGTCCTAGCACTTAAGAAGCACTCCACGTCTTCTTCAAGCCTAGATGTGTCCTGGGATGCACTGCCTGGCTTCCTTTAACACTGGTCCTTTCACTGAGTCTCCTTGAAGTATCACCACTTCACTACTCCAGTTATTCGGACGTCCTTCTTGTAGCAAGAAGAGTTTCTGTTGAAACAGAGGTTCCTCCAACTAGCTTCGTTACAAAATGTATGTATGTGAAGAGCTTGAAGAGTTGAAGAACACTTGGAATTTTGCTTGAGTAGGAAAGAGTATTTTTCCGACTTCTGCCTTCTCTTGTAGAGGATAGTAAGTTTGAATCTCAAGGAGGCTTTTGCTTTTCAGAGTTTGAATATCTTGCTTGGTTAGCAATGTGATAGCAAAGTTATGGCAAAGTTATCCGGTTGTTCTTCGTAGTGTATCTTTTATACTGAGGTTGTCTTCCCGTTGGAGGAGTAGGAGGACAACTGCATTTAATGCGCGAGCAGTTGACTTGACCAGTAGGACCCGGTAAAGTTGGCGGGTTACTATTTTGGGATAAAGTAATCCTGACATTGCGGCCAATTATCTGCAATTACTCCACGGAGCATGGGGAGCATTAAATGAGCATTTAATGCGAGCACTGTAGCTTTTCCGTTTCATACTCCTAGTCGTTTGAAGGAATCTTTATGTTGACTTCCCGGCTTTGTGAATTTCTTCCAAGTGTCAGACCTTCTGGTGTTACTAACAGAGAACTGAATCAGAGAAGATCATGAGCACTTCTGTTGTTGGTAGCTTACAGAGAACCAGGAGGGTTTCTGTCACGCTAAAGGGTAACAGAGACCCTGACGTTTTCTGTTCCTAGACAGAGAACCAAGATCTTCTGTCTGGAGGACTTCTGGTAGAGAGGCCTTCTGGTAGTCGAATATGCTAACAATTTTACAAGGGAAAATTCTAATACATAATTTCTAAAGGGGTACTCTACAGTCCTAATTAATATAGCATCATCAAAATCTAAATACAATTATTCCTTACAGAGTTGTTGCTTTAATGTCCCTGCCGAAGGCAGTCCCTCAGTTACCCACATGTCGGGACTTGAGGGCTTGCTTTGTTGTTTGTTGGAATTTCACAAATTTTGTAATTTAATGATTTCCCCGAGGGGGTCCTCCAGTCCCCCACTCCTTGAGGCACTTGTAAAGTGGTGAAAAGGAGTAAAGTAGTTACGTTGCTGTTGTGGGCCGAAGGCTGACGCTTTTCGTTTCATTTTGGGGGGATGCCTCGTTAAAAACCTCATTAGGGAAAACCCTGGGGGAAAAAATCCTAATGAGGGAAAAAGAGTGCACCGAATTCCCCCAATGATGAATCGAAAATGTCAAACCTTGGTCAAAATGGAGAATACGGTAATGCCGAAGGCTCTTCTTTTCCTGAGGGCTCATGTATTGATCAGCCGAAGGATTGCTGTTGATGTCCTGGGGGTGCCGAAGGGGAGCCCCTCAATCCGGGGATCGAGGGCCTGCTGGATGAGGGCAGTAATTTAACTGTCGCCGGGGGGGTCCACTGTTTGTTGATTAGTTGGTGATGAAGATACCCGAGGGCTCCCATTACCTGTGTGCCACGGGTTATCCGTCAATGAGGTAACTCCCCGGGGGCTACTCGGTTTTTGCAGCGCTGAGGGGGAATCCCCGAGGGGTGCCCTGATATGAAGCCCTGGGTTTCTGAGGGAGTGATCCCGAAGGTGTCTGTTATGTGCTGTGTGGGCACAACCCGGGGGCACTTCTGAGTGAGTGTACCCAGAGGCTATCCTTGATGAAGTGGAGTGAAGTAGAAAACCCGGGGGCTTCCAGAATATAGCCGTTGGAAATATAGTTGTTGGAATATGTAACGACAGGCTATAGCCGTTGGGGGGGTGGCACACGTGGCGTGTGATGGCTGGCTGTTCGCGGGCGGCGTCACCGGTTGGGTGAAACGACGGTGTGTAATGATGGCGGTCCGTCCGGAGGCCCGGATTCCAGCGCCTATAAATACCCCAAGGCCAGAGCCATTCCCGCTGTGCGAACTCAGTTGTCTTAGTGAAGCTCTGCCAAAAAATCTAGTGAGAGAAACTCAGGCCTTCGGTCACAACTTCTGCTTTCAAGGTCAGTGCCCGCTTTCCCTTCACCTCTTAGCTGCCTGTACTGTGCCCTTAGGTTAGGAGATAGCAAATTTAGAAAACACTAGCGTCTACGAGCCTTCGAACTAGAGTCAGCATGTCGTCCCAGAGTGATTCCCAGGATATCTCGGGGGAGCCTTCGGTAGAGATGGAGACATGCTCAGATGTGGAGTCTTCGAGTGTGGAGTCCTCGGCAGGTGGTGATGCCGCAGTGGCCATGGAAGTGGAGAAGGACCTCCAGGCCGAAGTCGAAGCCGAGGGCTTCGAGCAAGAGAACGAGGATGAAGAGCTTGCCCTCGCCGTGCAAACCGCCGAGCAGGAAGAGGAGAGGGAGAGGCTGAAGGTGACGGTTGGCATTCCTCCCCCCCGGGGTGCCGGGGAAGCCAGTTCCTCCCGGCCATTGGACCCGATGCCCATAAGTGTGGCTCCCGGGAAGAAACACAAGACGAAGGCGGCCCCGAGGAAGAAGCAAGCGGCAGTGGATGCCGGGCGGCCGGTGGGCATACCCGAGGGCCATTCGTTCTTGAATACTGCCGCTCTAGAGCTGAAGACGAAGGCATCCCCGGTAGAATACCAGTCCACCCAGATGCTGGTTGGACCTTCAGCGCGCGTGGTGGAGCCCAGGGCGGATGATTTGCTGCGATACGCGCCCGAGGGGTGCTTTGCCGCTCACACCCTCTCGGTGGAGATGGGGCTCCGGTTCCCGCTCCATCCTTTTCTCTTGGAGTATCTGAGATTTGTGGGGTTGGCCCCTTGCCAGCTAACGCCCAACAGCCACTCCTACGTGGCCGGCTTCCTCTCCTTGTGTCAGATCCGGGGGGTCGAGCCCACACTCGACCAATTCTTCATGTCCTTCAACCTTTGCCGGGGGGGACATTCAAATGCTGAGGGCTTTGCCAACCTTCAGCAGGTACCGGAGTTCCGGCTTTTTGATGATGTGCCCTCGTCTCACAAGAGGTGGAAAGAGAGGTTCTGCTATATCCGCCTCGAGGAGAATCCCTTCCCGGCTCAGCTCCGTAATAGCTTCCGGCGCCACCCGAAGGTGGGGAGCGCATGTAACACCCCGGGGCCCCACACGGACCCGAGGTAGTTACTCTAGACCTCTAGTACTGTCCTCACAAACCGCCACTAGCCTTAAAAGGAGATGCACCTCTGTTGGTATGAGTAGTACTATTAATCCGTTTAAATTAAATCTCAAGTATTACAGCGCAGCTTTGGAGAAGAATGGCAAAGCGCTTGCCAAGAAGCCGGAGGGGTCTGACAAGCATGTCAAGATCAGAGAAGTCACCCTTCCGGAGGATTTGCTTAGCCTGGGCTTCCGGCAGTTCAGGCCGAGGGGCACATTGGTGCTTTGACGTATACTTGAAGTACGCGGAGGACTAAATCTAATTTTGCTAAAGCCTCCAAGTTCATTAATTAAGTGTAGTTTTCCTTGTCATGTTGGCACGAGAACGCCATTTCTTTCGAAAGATACCCAAGGTTTCATCTTATTGTGCAAAACACTTACGCTTTTTGACCCGGGCTCCCATTCTCTTTTTCGCAAGGTAAGAGGTCTAGCTATATTAATTTTTCACCTTTCGGATTCTTACTAGAAATTACCTCATTCTAATCCCGGCCTCACCAAGGAAAAATAACAATTAAAGTTCATTTATTAATGTCAATCCATGCCTACAATGCAATCCTCGAAAGTATCAAATTCCTAAAAAGTGACTGCTCTTACCCCATTTGGGGCATAGAAAGAGTGTCAAAGGTGGCTCCTACAAAAATTCCCAAAACTTGACAAATTAATCCCCCAGTTCCCTAAATGCCAAGGCTAAGTCAGAAATATTCACGGGTAAGGAACACAGACCATTTGGTTATGGAGCTCAATTGATTGGGTATGGAACAAAATGGTCAGGCTCAAAGTGGCTTTTCCTAAAGGACTTTTTCAGGTGAGATGGAAAAATTATGAATTAAATGGGTGACTAATGTCTTCATCCTTTCAACAATTAGATTATATTGCAAGCAATTTAAGCCTAAACACTTCAAGGGTGTCCTCAAAGCACATTCAATCGTTATCCAGCTCACAAAGACACAATTTAAAGAAAAACTTTCAAAAATTTTGACATGACTATCCTATGAATATACAACTAACACCTGCACATGCTAACTCTAAAAATCACATGTAATAACTACTGCCCGGATGCCCAATTCACTCCCCCACACTTGAACTTTGGCATCGCCCTCGATGACCAAATATGCACTATGCACAAGGGGTAAAGGGAAAGAGTCACGCGTGCTTAAAATCATCTCAAGTCATTTTACTAAAACAAGCGAGTAAGAGCCTTAGGAACATCCCAAAGGCGCTGGTCGATGCATAACTAAACTGAGTAAAGTGATCCTCGGCACATCATCTCTACAACAAGATCCTGAGCTGCAAAAACAAAACACACAAAACACACAAAACAAACAAAACAACAACAAATGCAGAAGTAAGCTCGGGTTGCCTCCCGAGAAGCGCTATTTTTAACGTCGTTTGCCCGACGCAACCACCTCATCAAAAACTCAGTCAAAGACACTCCCGCTCAAAAAATTAGTCTTCCACAAATCAAACCTCCTATCAAAAAATGCCCTGAGATGACGTAAAATCTTAAATTTATGAAAACAATTGCGCATCTCAGGGCTACTCGTAGAGCACAAGAATGAGTCTAGGCCTTTATCAGGCCCTTTTTCAAAGAATGGGTCAAAATGAGTCTCTCTAAGAGGTGGGGGTTTCCCTTCCTCCTTTCCAGGTGGATCAATTGCATCTAACAAAAAGCACTCATTAACATCTTGACCGGACTGTTTTGCCAGTTTGGCCATGCAAAAAGTGACTCTCTCCTCCCCAACTCTTAAAATCAATTCCCCTTCCCCAACATCTATGAGGGCCCGAGCAGTGGCCAGAAAAGGCCTTCCAAGAATTAAGGGCACATCAAGATCTTGGGGCATATCTAGGACAACAAAATCGACAGGAATCACAAATTTGTCCACTTTAACCAACACGTCTTCAGCAATCCCCTGGGGGTATTTGACCGATCGGTCAGCCAGCTGTATGCACATGCGTGTTGATTTAAGTGGACCGAGTGCAAGCTTCTCATACAAAGCAGAAGGCATTAGATTGATGCTTGCACCCAAATCAGCTAAAGCATTATAAAAAATCTCATTTCCTATAGAGCAAGGGATAGTGAACTTACCTGGGTCCTTGAGCTTTTTAGGCATCTCCTTTAGCACCACTGCCGAGCACTCTTCATTCAGCACCACCGATTTCGGTTCTCCCCACTTTCTTTTGTTAGAGAGGAGTTCTTTCATAAACTTTGCGTACCTCGGCATATGTTGCAGTGCCTCCATGAATGGTACGTTTACTTGAACCTGTTTGAAGAGTTTCAAAAACTTGTTGAAGTCCTCAGTGTCACCCTTCCCCTTTAATCGTTGCGGGAATGGGAGGGGTGGGTTGTAAGCTTTGACTGGAATGGATTGCTTTGGGACTTCCTCCACCTCTTCCTTCCTCTCTTCTTCCTTCTCCTTATCATGGCCAATTTCAGCAGGCACAACCTCCGCAGACTCCTTCTCTATGGCAGCAGGTTCAAGGTCCCTTCCACTTCTTAACGTGATGGCATGCACTTGCTCTCTTGGGTTTGGCTCGGTATTACTAGGGAGAGATCCCTGAGGCCTCTCATATATGGATTTTGCAAGCTGCCCCAATTGATTTTCAATATTTTGCATCCTTGAGTCCGCTTGCTGTTGAAATTGCAGTTGTTGCTGCTGAAATTGCAATAATTTTTTGAGTGTTTCTTCCATGCTAGAAAATCTTTGTTCAGTCTCTCTCATGAAGCTCCCTTGCACTGGCTGAGATGCTTGTTGCTGGCCTTGAGGCGCCTGGGGATGAGTATAATTTCTAGACTGCTGCTGCTGATTTCCTTGCCCGTAATTTCCTTGTTGCTGCTGTCCGTAGGGCTGATTGTAGTAGCCCTGTCGCTGATAATACATCACATCCACTTGCTCTACTCCATGGGCTGCCGAGTGTGCCATCATAGTACATTCATGTGGCGAATGGAGTCCCCCACACATAGTACAAGAGGGACTAAATGGGCCGGGGGCTACCATATTAACACTGGGCACCGAGAGAGCAAGATCCATCTTTTTCCCCATATCAGACACATTGGTTGTGAGCTTCTGCATCATGCTTGCTAATGTATCTACTCGTGCAGAGAGAGCAGAATTATCGATGATCTCGTATAAGCCCGGAGCCTTTTGTTGAGGAGCACTCCTATCGCTGTACCAAGATGCATTATTTGAAACAATCTTCTCCACTAGTTCTTCCCCCACCTCGGATGGTAGATCAGGAAAGGCTCCACCACCTGAAGCATCAAGCATCATCTTCCCTTCATTGCCGAGTCCCCTATAGAAGTAAAAAAGAACCTCACAATCAGTCAAATTGCCCTGAGGGCAGGCTCTCCTCAGCATCTTGAATCTCTTCCATGCTTCAGCTAAAGTCTCCAGAGATCCCTGTTTGAACTCTTGTAGCTGCTTCTTCAATTTCAGAGCTTTTGATGTAGGGAAGTATTCTTTAATAAAGGCACTATGCAGCTGGTCCCAAGTCTGGAGGTGGTGGTGAGGATTGCTGTCCAACCACCTCTGTGCATCATCCCTCAGTGAGAACGGGAAAAGCATCATTCTCACCTGATCATCAGTAAGCCCAGGTATTTTGAAAGTCTGGCACATCCTCAGGAAACGGGTAATATGTGCCACTAGGTCTTCTGTAGGGCCTCCTCCAAATTGATTATTGGATACCATGCTGATCACTGCCAACTTGATCTCGTAACGGTTGGCAGTAATTCTCGGCACTTGAATGCTATCGTACTCTGAAAAGTTTGGTGTAAGGAACTCTGCAATGGTCTGGCGCTGATAGAGTGGATTGTTGTGCGGTATATAGGGATTGGGTGGAGGCTCCTGATGTCTAGGTTGAGGGGCTGGTTGTGGCTGAGTAGGTGGGACTTGAGTGTGGTTTTGAAACTGATTGGGGTATGGGTTTTGGTACTGGGGCTGATCTTGGAATGTAGATTGATTGGTTGGAAGTGGGTTCTGTCTCGGTTGGAAAACGGAAATACTCTGCCCTACTCCTTGCATCCCATAAACTTGATTTTGAAAGTTGGTTTCAGGAGCAGTAGGGGTATTTTGAAAGAGGTGAAATAATGGAGGGAGATTAAATTGTGGTGAAGGTTGGTTTTGGGAAAAAATCGGAGTACGGTAATTTTGAAAACCGGGAGGGTTTCTAGGTGAAATTGGTGGTGAAGATTGGGGTGACGTGTTCACATAGAAATCTTGATGAGATGTGGGATTAGGGTTACCCGACATCCCTGCGGTTCCAGATGAAGACTGGTGGTCCATGTTATTCTTTTCCTTTTGAGCCTTGCGGTTTTGTCTGGCAAGCTTTTCAATCTCAAGGTTAAGAGGGATTGGCGGTTCTCCCCTCTTAGAACGCGTATGCATAAACAGAGCTGACCTGCAAGGTTAGCAGACAAAAATTCTACGAAAACTAAAAACGAATCGCTGAGTAAAATTAACCCTTAAGACCGACACCGTCCCCGGGAACGGCGCCAAAAACTGATGTTAGTTTTCTCGCACTTAAGAAGATTGTAGTATAACAGTGAAAGTACGAGTATCGTCTCCACAGGGACGGTAAAAGGGAATTAAGAATTAACTAAAATCAGCGATAAAGAATAAATAAAACAAATGCGGTCGTGCGAGAATTGGTTGCTTGAGAAAACTAAAAATTGCAAATAAACGACTAAAAGTAAATATTTGGGTTCTTCTTAATTAACGACGAAGGGAATTTAATTGAGCCTAGCTAATCAATACTAAGTTCTTACCGCTCTCACGGCGTAGAGTACAATAATTTAGGGGACCAGACTGATCTCTCATGCGACAGGATCCTAAATTATTGCCAAGACGAACGAGCTTACGACCCCTTAATCGCTACTAATCTCTTAGCGAACGATTAAGTGTGTGTGAATGTGTCCTAGAACAAATTAGATCTCTCTTAATTTATTCTATATGCAATTGTAATTCTAGTGGCCATTCTAGGTTACAAAAGATATCAATTAAATTATTCAAACACAAATTAAACGGCATTCATGCAATTTACACCATCAAGAACCTAATCATACATTATGATTAACCCCTTCATCAACCACAAATCCCTAATTAAAACTACACCTTATTCATAATTGAAGAATCAATAGAATTGGGATAAATAGAATTAATTGTCATTAATCAAAAAGTAGGAATTTACAAAGAATGTTAAGAAATTGAAAAAACTGGCTGAAAAAGCTCTCTAATCTCGTCCTTAATCTCTCTCTAAAGTTACATCCCCCCTAATTAGGGTTAAGGGGGTGATATTTATAGGAAACAAGGCAATTTGGGCTGAATTAGGACAAAACGGGATCAGGCACGGCGCCAGGCACGACCGTGCCTACGGAAGCATTCCGTTTAAACGCGTCCAGGCACGGCGTGCCTAACTGCCAGGCATGACCATACCTGGCCTCCAGTAGCTCGTTCCTCATTTCTCTTCAGGCACGGTGTGCCTGCCTGCCAGGCACGACCGTGCCTGGGTTCCACTAGCTCATTCCTAACTTTGAGGGCACGACCGTGTCTACTTAACATCCGAATTTGGATATGCTTCCTTAATGAAAGTTTTTTATAATGAAGTCCTCTATCCACCGCAACTTGCGGAATAGGATTTGCATCACATAATCAAGAGATATGATCAAAATGGTGGAAGGTCTCATTCTGAAATTGCAACAGGGATCATCTGACTTCATCGTCTGTTTTCACCTTCTTCCTCTCCTAATCTCGCAATGGTGTCTTCATATGATTTGTATACCGTGAAGTTGTCTTTGATATGGACTTTGAATCGTGTACATTGAATGTTTCTACAAAGAGATATGCTTGAACGATTGACAGAAGGTCATCCTGATCGCCGATTTCAAGCTCCATTCGTCTTATTTTGATCCCGTAGCCATTCCTAGAGCTCTCTTGTCGTCAAAACTTCATCGTGAACCTCCCGGTGACCTCGAAATCTCTCAATTCACTCCCGAATGCTTCTCAACTCATCCTGATTTCTTCTCAAGCGCCGGTGCCGAACTCTAAAATCCTCATTTTGACTCCAAATGACACAAAACTCGAACCAACGCCTGTTAAACATAACTTGAGCTAAAATTGAGACTTGTAACACCTTAAAGCTAGGAAAACCATCAAAATCCAATCTCAACACGCATCAAATGCGTGTCTAAATACGAACTTATCAGGGGGGTCGGATGTACGCAGTCTTACCCCTGTACTAAAGCACAGAGAGACTGTTTCCGGATGACCCATAAAAATGACATTAAATGTCAAAAATAATATGATCACATAAAAAACAGAAAAATATGGCATTAATAGTATTGGTTTTCCAAAGAAGTAATATTTCTATTTTAATGCCATAAAAACTAGTAGATATGGAAATTTAAATTTAAATAAAAAATTTAATTTGAAGAGGTAAAAAAGTTTAATTGACATGATCGAATGATAAAAAATATTATCTTATTACTACATATAAAAGATAAAATAAAAAATTAAAAGAACAAGAAATCAAGAGAAAAATCTTGATAAGTTGAATTCGGATATGAAAGGGAAAACAAAGTGAACCAAAAATCAATTTAAAAGTTGGTCAAAACTGAGTCATAATAGTATATAGAAGCTTCACATTGTAAAAAAAGGAAATAGAGGCTCTCCAGATTGAAGGAAACGAAACGATAGGGGAAGAAAAGAAGAAAAAGGAAAAGAAAAAGGAGGAGGAGGAAAAGAACAAGAAAAGGAAGAAGAAGAACAAGAAAAAGAAGAGATCAAAATGTACTTACCTAAATCGCTGTCGTCCGTCGCTGACTGAAGTTGAGGAGAAAAAAATCCTAGTCCAAACCTTTATTACGCTCTGGAGATGGAGAAATCAGCTTAGTCGATCCCATCGGCAGGCGGGGAGGGGCACCCAGTAGGGGCGCTCAATGCAGATGGAAGGAGGCGAGTCCTCTCGCAACTCTCACTGAGCGAGCAGCCGGACTGGCTCCATGGAGAGGCAAAACGTGGGGGCCCGACCTCACGCGCACAGGCGACTTGGAGGCGCCGCTGGACATGCACAACCCCGTGCTGGGGCTGTCTGGGGGAACCCACCGCCGGCCAAGGTGGAAGATCTACGACAACGCCTTGACGAGTTGAGAAGGAGGATCGTCGAGGGGGGGGGGGGAGCCCTACACAGCCGACCTCCGGATACCTGAACCTTTCACCCGGGCGGTCATGGATGCACCGTTGCCGAGGGGCTACAAGCCCTGCGCCATTGAAGCATACAAGGGCGCTTCTGACCCCCAACATCATGTATCTCGGTACCTTTCCTGCATGGTGATGATGGGGTACGAAGATGCCATCCGATGCCGTGGTCTCTGCCACCTTGGATGGCCCGGCTCGTGAATGGTACGACTCTCTACCCGATGGGAGTATCACGAATTTTCGTGAGTTGGACCTGAGGTCTTCTGTTCTGGAGCAAAGAACCAAAGGTCCTCTGTTTCAATAATGCCTTACAAGGGTCTTCTGCTCTTGGAGCCCTTCTGCTCAGAAGGTCTTCTGCTCTGAAGGCATTCTGCCAAGTCGATTACACTAAGAACTTTACAAATGAAAATTCTAATACATTAAGTCTAAATAGGGGTACTCTAAAGTCCTAATTAATCTAGCATCATCAAAATCTAAATACAAATAATCCTTACAATTTCCCCCTTTTTGATGATGCCAAAACCCTTTAACTATTTCCAGAGAAGTGCCTTCACCATAAAGAAAGATTAAAGTTTAAAAACTTCCATTAAAATCTTGGTGGGCAACTTGGCATAGGAAAATAGTAAGAGTACAGTACATTCAGATAGCAGAATATAAATGAAATAAGCAAACACAAGCAGAAGGCAAAAAGACAGGAAATGAGGAAAAGCACTTCAAAGTGAGAAGGCAGAGATGTGATTTTATTAGATAAGATTTACAGAGATAATCCTTACACATTCTCCAGATTAGCTGCTTGCAGAGCTTCTTCCTCCAATCTTTGAAGTCTGAGCAGTTCTTCATTTATTTCTGCTCTGATCTTGGAAAGGTTGCCAGAGCTTTGATAAGATGCCCAAATGGGAGAAAGCTTGCAGTCCAGATAGCTGAGAACAGCTTCATGTATTGTCTTCCCTGGGACAATGTTCTTCTTATACCATTCTTCAGCTTCTTCTAAGGATCCCCCATACCTAACTCTCACAACACCATCTTTGTCCAAATAGAGGTGCTGTTGTTGGGTGGGAGTCATTTAGGCCTTCATATCTTCAAATTGAGCTCTGTCAATTCTCTGAGATCCACCCAATCTCCATTCAGTGAAATTAAAGACTTTCTTCTTCTTGGTGCCTTTCTTTACTGGAGATGGGGGTCTAGGTATGCCTGCTGCTCTCTTCTTCTGTAGGGCAGCTTCAAAGTAGGGAGCAGGATCCACTGAAGGCTCAGCAGAGGAGGGTGCCCTAGCAGGAGTTCTGTGGGATCGAGGCCTAGTCTGTTGAGGGTCCTCTTCCCCCTTTTTGGCATCATGCAGATCCTCTATCATCAAGCTTATCTTTTGAAACTCTGAGGCCTGAGTGGAGGCTATCTGCTCAAGGGCCTCAGGTAGAGTCTAAGTGACAAAGGTAAGGCCTTCAATGAGACCTTGCTGCTTTTGAATGGCAGAAAAGATGTCCTTGTTATTGGCTTCAAGCAGCACCATCTTCTGATATCTGTCTCTGTCAATAGATAGGAGAACTTGAGCTTGTTCTTGGTGAGCTCTGCACATTTCCTCAATGGAGGTCAGTTGCCTCCTAGTGCTGGCATCAGAATTCTTCAGAGCCTCAAGTTCTCAGAGATAGAGTTGATTGTCTGTCCTTGATCTAGGAGAGTCTGTTGAAAGATAGAGAGTGTTTTGTGGATGCCTACCACTTCTGTTGACAGGACATCTGTTCTGGCAGAGGAGGAGGCTATGAAGTTGTTGAGTGTTCCTGTGAGGTTCTCAAAACGATCAGATATGAACTGCATTCCCGAATTGAGATTATCATTCACATGAGCAAGGTGCCCATAGTGTTTATCATTGATCTCTATCAACTTGTTCATGCCTTGGAGGATTTGTCCACCAAAGTCTTCTGCAGATTCAACAAATTTGTTGAAGGGAATGTTATTCTGTTGTCCATCAGATGGAGGCATCTCTAGACCTCTTCCCTTAGGCAAGGGGTGATGTTCTTGGACAGATGAGAGAGATTCAACAAGCAGTTCATGTTCTAGTTGAGTCAGAGGAGGGGTCTTCTGTCTCTTTGATGTGGCTTTGTAGGATTTGCTGATCATGAATCCATCCATGTTAGATGAATCTTCATAAGAGGAATAGATAGGTATTTTGTTTCTGACTATCTTCTTCTTCTTTCTGAGGGAGGGATTGGGGGCAGTAGAATGCCTAGAATACCCTTGGGGTGCAGAGATGGGGGAGATAGTTGTAGGGTCAGAATCTCTGAGAAACCATACAGGTTTAAGCTTCTCTGCAGGTTGGTGTGGAGCAGGTGATTCTGGTGGAGGGGTTTGATGTTCAGATTCGGAAGATGAAGAGGATATCTGTTGGGGTGAGGGGTTCTGATGCTGGGATGAAGATTGAATAGGTGAGGCATTCTGTTGAGGAGGAGATGGTGGAGGTGAAGGTGAGCGGTTTCTGAAGGGAACAATTGCTCTGCAAGGTGATGCAATTTTCCTTTTGGGTGAGTGAGGAGGGGTGGGGGTTTTCTGTTCAGGAGATTTAGGTTGAGGGTTTTCTGGTGGAGGGGTTTCTGTGCTGGTGGGAGGTGAGGGAATATGGGGTTCTGTTGAGATATTAACAGAAGGGGTTGGAGATTTTACCTCAATGATGTTATCCTCAAGCAAAGAAGTCCTCCACTCCTTGATATGCTCCATCATGGCTTGCCCTTCTGTCTTGGGTACAGAGGGCTCTCCTGGGTTGAATTTGGGTTGCACAGAGTCAGTTGCCATCTTGGTGAACATCCATTCTTCAAAGGCTTCTATCTCTCCATCTTCTAGAGGTTTGACTGTCTCTTCTGAGGGTGAAGAGATGAGAACGGCCTTTCCTTTGTAGCTTGCCTTCTTCTTCTCAAGGACATAGTGAAGAAAGTTGAGGGCAAAGCATTTTGAGACATCATCAGTCCCTACCCAATTCAGGATGGCTTCTTCTTCTTGCTCATAGTGATCAAAATATTGGATTATTTTGTGGAGGGGTCCCATTCTCCATCTTCTCCATTCAAGGACCCGGGTAAACTGTCTTTCTAGCAAGGACAGATACCCATCTTTGACAGGACTAGGGTGCTCTGTTGGAGTTGACACCCTATTCTGGTCAGGAGATGCAGCAGAGGTGGGGATCTCTGGTTCCCCCTGAGTGTCTGCCTTTTCCTCAGACACTGAGACCACAGGTTTAGCAACCTTCTTCTTGGATTTTGTGGTCCTCTTCCTCTTCTGTCCAGCCTTCATGGTTGGAGGAGCAACCGGTTCTGCCTTCGTGGTCTTCTTCTTCTTCTTTTCAGCAGAAGGGGCTCCAGAGAGGTGTTTTTGCACCTTCTCTCCTTGTTGTCTCTTAGCCTCAAGCTGAAGCTGTCTCTTCAGCTCTGCCTTTATAGCTTTTTCCCTGTTTGGAGAGGCAGACAGGAAAATTACCTTGGTGTGATCCAAAGTCGTGGCCTTCCTCAAGGTTACCCCTTGTTTGAGGAGCACTTCTGAGATGAGCAGTCCATGCCCTAGCTTCCCAGAGTAGAGGCTTGTCTTTGGGTTCTTGTTCTTGATAACCTCAATTAGGGACTTTACTATGACTTGTCCCCAGTTGATGTTTACGCCATGATGCACTGCATAAAGGGCCTTGGCATTTGCAGTTGTGACATCATCGGTGGAGGTATATTTGCACCATAAACAATTGTGGAAAATGTTAATGAGCAGCTCAAATTCCTTCTTGAGCAGGTTCTTCTTGATGTTGACCTTCTCTACTTCCTCACCTTTTCTGCAGAACTTCTTCTTGAATTCAGGCAGAGGGATGTCAGTATCCTCCAAATCAAGTAGAGAGGCCCTGCCTTCCTCTAGTTGAATATTGAAGATCTTGTTGATGACGTCAGCATCAATCAAAACTTCTTCTCCTTGGACGCTGGAGGAGATAATTTCATCTTTGAAGGAGGCGTTGAGATAGAACTCAACGGTGTCAATGTTACTGTAGGCCTCATAAGCATGAGTGATGACCTTGCTCAGTTGACACTGTGACAGTCCGTCAACAATGGTGGTCATCCTCTCCCTTTTCTCTGCGAACCTGGGTAGGACTTCCAGTTCGCATCTCATCCCTGTCAGTACATTCTTGAGAAGAGTTGCCTTTTGTTCCTTGGAAAGATCGGAGAAGCTCAAGAAAGCCATGGACGTTTTTAGCGGTTTGAGAGTTTTGGAGAGATAAGAGTTCAAAAGCTTGAGAATTATGAAAGCAGTAACGGTTTAGGTTTGCGAAAGGGGAAATTATGGGTACGGGTTAGTGGACGTTTGAGATAATCTACGGTTCCAAGGTTCCAATAAATGTAAAAAGGGGCGCAGTAAATATTATGCGGCTGGATACCGTTTTAAGGGTAAAAGGGTAAAAGACCTTTAATAATTTACTAGGTCACCCGGTTTTCAGAATTTTCTAAGTCCACAACCTTCTGTTAGACATAAGAGGAGGTTTTCTGTAGAAAGGGTTTCTGTTGCAGAGGTGTTCTGCCAGGGTAGAGAACAGAAGGGGTTAATAGAAGGGGTTCTGCAAAAGGTATTCTGTTAACAGGAATTTAGCAACAGAGGGCCTTTCTTTTCAACTTTCCTTTGGAATCTCATCCATCATTCCCAATTCCTCTCTCAGTTTGTTGAACCTAGCCTCAGGAAGAGGCTTTGTCAGGATATCTGCAAGTTGGTCTTCTGTTGGCACATGTTCCATGCAAATGTGCTTCTTTTCAACATGATCTCTAATGAAGTGATGTCTGATCTCAATGTGCTTTGTCCTGGAGTGAAGAACTGGATTTTGAGTGATAGCAATGGCACTGGTGTTGTCACACAACAGCTTGATCTCCTTTGCTTGAATTCCATAGTCCTTCAGTTGTTGCTTCATCCAGAGTAACTGAGCACAGCAACTCCCAGCTGCAATGTACTCAGCCTCAGTTGTACTTGTTGAGATGGAGTTCTGCTTCTTGCTAAACCAGGAAACAAGCCTTCCTCCTAGCAATTGGCAGTGACCAGAGGTGCTCTTTCTGTCTAGTCTTCAACCTGCAAAATCTGAGTCAGAGTAACCAATTAGTTCAAAGTTACCTCCCTTTGGATACCATAGGCCTGCATTTGGATTTCCTTTGATGTATCTGATGATTCTCTTTGCAGCACTTAGATGGCTTTCCTTGGGCTTTGATTGGTATCTGGCACAGATTCCAACAGAGAATGAGATGTCTGGTCTGCTTGCAGTCAGGTACAGCAGAGATCCTATGATTCCTCTGTATGTTGTTGCATCTACATCCTTTCCTTCATCATCTGGACCAATTCCTTGTGATGTGTTCATGGGAATCTTCACTGAGGATTTGCCTTCCACTCCAAACTTCTTGATCAGGTCTCTGGCATACTTCCCTTGGTTGATAAAGATCCCTTCTGGAACTTGTTTGACTTGAAGTCCTAGGAAGTAACTGAGTTCTCCCATCATACTCATTTCAAATTGACTCTGCATCACTTGAGAAAATTTCTTGCACAGTTCTGGATTAGTACTACCAAATATAATGTCATCAACATATATTTGTACTAACAGAATATGATTGGCAACAGAGATTTGAAATAGAGTTTTGTCAACCTTTCCTTTAGTAAACCCATGGTTCACTAGGAAAAGGGACAATGTGTCATACCAAGCTCTGGGAGCTTGCTTAAGACCATAGAGGGCCTTTTTAAGCTTGTAGACACAAGAAGATTGAGTAGGAATGACAAAACCTGGTGGTTGTTCCACATAAACTTTTTCTTCAAGATCTCCATTTAGAAATGCACTCTTGACATCCATCTGGTAGACCTTGATGTTGTTGTAAGCAGCATAGGCTAGAAAGATTCTGATGGCTTCAAGTCTGGCAACTGGTGCAAAGGTCTCATCAAAATCTATTCCTTCTTCTTGACAATATCCTTTAGCTACCAGCCTTGCTTTATTCCTTACAATGTTGCCATCTTCATCTGCTTTGTTCTTAAATACCCATTTGGTTCCAATGACATTCTGGTGCTTTGGCCTAGGAACAAGTTCCCACACTTTGTTCCTTTCAAACTGAGTAAGCTCTTCTTGCATAGCATTGATCCAATCTGAGTCTGCAAGAGCTTCTTCAACAGTCATAGGTTCCATTTGAGATATATAGCAGGCAAGCATTGCTTCTCTTCTTGATGTGGATCTGGTTTGAACTCCACTTCTGATTTGACCAATCACTTGGTTAGGGGGATGATCTCTTAACCATGTTAGGTCAGGTTCTGTCAGCTGCTGTCTTGGTCTCTCTGGTTCCTCATCTTCAGAGTCTTCATCTTCATTCAACAGAAGGGGGTTTGGTGCAGGTGTTGGAAATGCAGGGTTGTCTGCCACCTCTTCTGTTGGTTCTGGTGTTCTGTCTTCTATGCTGACTTCCTTGAGGATCTCTGTTACCTCTTTAACAGATATGCTTTCATCAAACTTCACATGTATAGATTCTTCAACATGTAGGGTCCTTCTGTTGAGTACTCTATAGGATTTACTAGTGTTTGAATAGCCTATAAAGACTCCTTCATCAGCCTTCTCTTGAAAGACTTTCAGATGCTCCTTTCCATTGTTAAGAATGTAGCACTTGCATCCAAATACATGAAAGTAGCTGATGTTAGGTTTTCTTCCCTTCCAGAGTTCATAAGGGGTTTTCTGGTGATTCTTGTTGATCATGTTTCTGTTCTGAGTATAGCATGCAGTGTTGATTGCTTCAGCCCAATATCTCATAGACAATCCAGATTCTGCAATAATTGTTCTTGCAGCTTCTTTTAAAGTTCTGTTCCTTCTTTCTGCTACGCCATTCTGTTGAGGGGTTCTGGCGGCAGAAAGTTGATGAAAAGTCCCATTCTGATCACAGAAGTCCTTTATGACTTGGTTGACAAATTCAGTTCCTCTGTCTGATCTGATTGTCTTCACTTTCAAATTCTTCTCAGTCTGAAGTTGCTTTAACAGAGATGGCAACTTCTGAAGAGTTTCATTTTTCTTTGATAGAAAAATAGTCCATGTATATCTGGAGTAGTCATCAACCATGACTAAGGTGTATTTCTTTCCACCAACGCTTGGAGTCTCAACAGGTCCAAATAAATCCATGTGAATCAGATTTAGAGGACTTGTAGAAAGATCTCCAGCAATGGGTTTGAAGGAATTCTTCACTTGTTTGCCCTTCCGGCATGCACTGCAGAGGGTCTCCTTCTTGTACACAATGTCTAGTAGCCCTTCTACAATGTGTTCTCTGTCCAGTTTGTTGATTGTTTTGAAATTCAAATGGTTGTGCTTTTTGTGCCAGTCCCAGCTCATTTTTTAATCTCCTTTGGCTATCAGGAAAACTCCATCCTTTGCTGTGTTCCAATCAACTACATAAATGTTCTTCTTCCTTGATGCTGTCAGAACCACTTCCTTTGTTGTCTCATGCTTCACGTAGCAGAAGTCCTTTGTGAATTCAATAGTGTAGCCTTTGTCACAGAATTGGCTAGCACTTAGAAAGTTGAACTTCAGTCCTTTGACATATGAGACATCATCAATGACTATCTGGTTTGTGATCATCTTTCCTCTTCCTTTTGTTTGACCTTCTTTGTCATTACCTCCAAAGGTAACTCTAGGTCCTTTGCATTTCTGGAACTCTGTTAGGCAACTTCTGTCACCTGTCATGTGCCTGGAGCATCCACTATCAATAAACCATTCTTGTTCAGAGATAGCTCCAGCACACAGTTCCTGCAAGATTAAAAGAAAGATTTAGGTACCCAAGCAATGCTGGGTCCTGGGGGGTCATGGAGTCTGGGTAGTTGGTACCATTTTGGTCTCATCAAGTGAAACCTTGGTGGGTGGTACCCATTGTCCACCTGGTAGTTATAGTAAACTGAAGTGTGATTCACTTTGGGCAGATGCTTGTGAGGGTCATGCTTCCTGTTTACATACTTTTGCATAGCTTTCTTTGTTGGAAAGAAGTCCCATATACTATCAAGAGCAGAGGGACGGTTAGCTTTGGGCTTCTGAAGTTGACCAGCCAACCTCTTCTGCCTAAAGTTAACTTTCTCTTGATATTTGCCCTTCTGGTGATCATTTCTGGCACGATTGACATGAGGTTGTCTGTCAATGAATGGTCTTTTATTTTTGTTATCTTGAAAACCTTTTCTGTTGTTAGGTTTTCTGCCAGGTTCATTATTTTTCAAAAAGGGTTTCTGTTGAATCTTTATCTTTCCCTTTTCTGGTCTGACTTCCTCATGAACAACCTTGGTGCCAGATACACCAGCTTGACAAATGGGGCTAGAAATCAGTGGCACTATGACCTTATCTGCCTTAGCAACACTAGTGCTAGGCATTACAGAAGGCTCACCTGATTCTGTTGAGCCATAACCAAGACCAAAACCAGTGCCAATCTGTTGATCAAGTACAATCTTTTCCATGGAAGACTGAGCCTTCTGGTAAGCTTTGTACTTAATCTCGAGAGGCTCTATTTCTCTTATTCTCTTGAGAAGAGAAACATTTTCAGTCTCCAGTTGATCTCTTTCCTCAATTAGAAGATTGATTTTGATCTCAACCTCCTTCTTTAAGTCAAGAAGTTCAGCTTTTAACTTACTGTTTTCTTCTGTTACAGAAGAATAAGTGGCTTGTATGGCCTTAAACTCTTCCCAAAATTCTGACATTGAATCAGAATCAAAAGCTAAGCCTACCGAAGAAAAACTAGATTCAGAAGTAGAGGTTACCTCATCATCAGAATGAGCCATGAGGCAAAGGTCTTCTGTCTCAGTATCAAGGCAACAGAAGGCCTCATCGGAATCTGAGTCAGAACTGGATTCTGTTTCTGACAGAGGGTCTTTCTCTAGCTGTTCTGTCACAAGTGCCTTTCTCCTTCTGGAGTTGTCTTCGTACTTCTTCTTTTCTCCATCATGTCCTTGTTTCTTGGACACCCTTGGATGGGGACAATCAGCCTTGAAGTGACCAGGTTGTCTGCAATTGTAACAGAGAAGCTCACCACTGCTTTCTGTTGTTTTGACCTTCTGGTATGGCTTTCTGTTGAAAGATGGACTCCTTCCATCTTTGGGATTCTTCATAAACTTTTTGAATATCCTGGCAAAGGCAGCCATATATTCGTCATATAAAAGTACTGAAGGGTCAAAATCATTTACCTTTGATGTGCTGGCAGTGAGGGTTGTAGTGGTCCTCTCTTCTGGTACATCTTCCTTTTCTTCAGTCATTTCAAACTCATGAGCTTTGAGATCTGAAATGAGCTTATCAGTGGGATAAGTCTTTACATCCTTGCTGGCTTGGACAGCAACTACCTTCATTTTCCATGCTGAGGGCAGTCCCCTCAACGCCTTCAGGTTGATCTCTTTGGTGGTGAGTTCCTTGCCAAGCTCAGAGATCTCTCTAGTGAGAGTGAGGAGCCTGTCATACATCTTGGAGATGCTTTCACCAGGGAGAAGTTTGAAGTCATCAAACTTCTTGTTGGCTATAGTCAGTTTGTTGTCCTTCTCTTGCTCATCACCAGCTCCAATGAGCTCAAGAGTATCCAAGATTTCCTTTGCAGTTTTGCACTTCTTTATTCTGTTGAAGTACCTATCGTCAATGGACTTGTAGAGGATGTCCTTAGCAATATTGTCGAGGTTGTACTTTCTTCTCTCTTCAGTGGTCCATTCTGACTTGGCTTTACTGATCATCTGGGGTCTGGTGTTGTCAATAGCATGCTCAGGATTGACCTTCTGGAAGCTTGTGAAAGGGCCAATATCAAGAACTTCCCACATCTCATCATGCAGGGCACAGAGATGAGCTTTCATCCGGATCCTCCAGTCATCAAACTTCAGATATGAGAACATAAGATTCTTGGACAAGGAGTGATCCATTATATCAGATAGAAATGAGGTCAAACAGAAAAACAAGTGGATCTTTGTTCAGCAAATAACCTAAGAGATTATTAGAACAAGGAGGCTCTGATACCACTTGTTGGTCCCGGTTGTACTGGATATAGTCTAGAGGGGGGTGAATAGACTGTATTGGTTTTTCGCTTTTTAGACTAAGTACCAGATTTTACAGAATAGCCTGTTCTGTTGACAGAACAGACTGGCAGCGGATGGGGTTCTGGTAGGGAGTTCTGTTGATTTAGCCTCAGAGAAGCAAAGGCAGTAGGCCTTCTGTTAACTCGTAGGACAAGTTCTGCTGAACACAGATACCAAGTCTGAGGTGTTAGACAGTTCTATCTAAGTGCAAATATTAAAGCAGTAAGTAAACGACACCAGGGATTTTTATAGTGGTTCAAGGAACAACTCGTTCCTCTAATCCACTGTTCCACTAAGCTTGTAAAAACGACCGTTTACAACGCCTTAGTCCTAACACTTAAGAAGCTCTCCACGTCTTCTTCAAGCCTAGATGTCTCCTGGGATGCACTGCCTGGCTTCCTTTAAGACTGGTCCTTTCACTGAGATTCCTGGAAGTATCACCACTTCACTACTCAAGTTACTTGGACGTCCTTCTTGTAGCAAGAAGAGTTTCTGTTAATACAGGGGTTCCTCCAACTAGCTTCGTTACAAAGGATTTGTATGTGATGAGCTTGAAGAGTTGAAGAACACTTGGAACTTTGCTTGAGTTGGAAAAAGTATTTTTCCAACTTCTGCCTTCTCTTGTAGAAGCTGATGAAGTGTTATTCTCAAGAGGGCTTTTTGCTTTTAGGAGTTTGATTTTCTTGTATGAAGAGTTGTAGCAATGGTTAGCAAAAGTTGCAAAGTTATCCGGTTGTTCTTCGTAGTGTATCTTTTATACTGAGGTTGTCTTCCCGTTGGAGGAGTAGGAGGACAACTGCATTAAATGAGCGATCAGTTGACTTGACCAGTGGAGCCCGGTAAAGTTGGCGGGTTACTATTTTGGGATAAAGTATTCCTGACATTGCGGCCAATCATCTGCAATTACTCTACGGAGCATGGGGAGCATTAAATGAGCATTTAATGCGCGTACTGTAGCTTTTCCGTTCAATACTCCTAGCCGTTGAAGGAATCTTTTAGTTGACTTCCCGGTTTTGCAGAATTCTTCTAAGTGTCAGACCTTCTGGTGTCTTTAACTGAGAGTTGAACAGAGGAGGTCTGGAGCACTTCTGTTGAGAATATATCCAACAGAGACCCAGAAGGGTTTCTGTCAGAGTAAAGGCTAACAGAGACCCTGAGGTCTTCTGTTCTGGAGCAAAGAACCAAAGGTCCTCTGTTTCAATAATGCCTTACAAGGGTCTTCTGCTCTTGGAGCCCTTCTGCTCAGAAGGTCTTCTGCTCTGAAGGCATTCTGCCAAGTCGATTACACTAAGAACTTTACAAATGAAAATTCTAATACATTAAGTCTAAATAGGGGTACTCTAAAGTCCTAATTAATCTAGCATCATCAAAATCTAAATACAAATAATCCTTACAAAGACCCTCCAGAATGCTGAGCTCCGGTACACCCTGCTCGAGAAGACAATATATGCCGCCTACATCACCGCCAAGAAGTTGACACACTACTTCCAAGCGCACCCGATTAGAATCCTGTCGGACCAACCCCTAGGTGCCGCTCTGAGGGCGCTCGGCACAACCCAAGTAGCGAAGTGGTCGATGCTCCTCAACCAATATGAGGTTGACTTCCAGCCTCGGACGTCCATCAAAGGCCAGGCTCTGGCTGATTTCATTGTGGAATGCACGGCCCGAGAGGTGGCAGATAGGCAGCAAGAGAGCAATGAACAGTGGTGGACTCTAGCGACTGATGGGTCAGTAGGAGCCAAGGGATGCGGGGGCGGAATCGTCCTCATCTCACCCGAGGGATTCCGAGCCTACTATGCCTACCGCTATCTTTTCAAAGTCTCCAACAATGAGGTGGAGTATGAGGCCCTACTGTCTGGGCTACGACTGCCAGCCGCCATGGGAGCAGAGTGGATAACGGTGAAATGTGACTCCCGTCTGGTGGTTTCCCAGGTCAAAGGTGAGTTCGAAGCGAAGGAAGAAAGAATGATGAAGTACTGAGATGCTGTTTGGGAGTTTCTCGGGTTCTTCAAGCAAGCAGAGTTGATCTGCATCCCGAGAAATCAAAACTCGGATGCAGACCTCCTCTCAAAACTATCCCAGGGACTACCTGAACACATTTCAAAAATCGCACGCATTGAAGAGATGACGACCTCAAGTATAACAGCTTCACCATCCATCGAGGTGCTTCCCCTGCAACCGGTCGCCTGGTGTTGAGCGGATGACCTCCTACGCTACATAGCCGATGGGACGCTCCCCGAGAAAGAAGAGGAAGCAAGGCTAGTCCGACGACGGGCTCCGGACTACGTTGTCTTGGATGGGAAGCTATACAAGAGGTCCTACAATGGGACCTTGCTAAAGTGTTTGCGCCCACATGAGGCAGACAGGATCGTTTCCGAGCTCCATGGGGGCGTGTGCTCCGCCCACTAGGGGGCATGCACGATAGCTAGGAAGGTCGTCCTCTAGGGGTACTTTTGGCCGACAATAATGAAGGATTGCGCCGACAATGCAAGGAAATGTGAGACATGTCAGAAATTCCAGAAGAGCCCTGGCCGGCCAGCCACGATGTACACACCGATCAGCACCGCCCTTCCATTCACAAGATGGGGCGTCGACCTGGTCGGTCCCCTGCCAACCGGGTCGGGAAACCGAAAGTTCGTCATCGTCGCGGTGGACTACTTTACGAAGTGGGTGGAGGCCGAGCCACTCGCCAGCATCACGCATCTTCAATGTAAGAAATTCATATGGAAGAATATTTTTTGCCGGTTTGGGGTTCCCCTCCAAATAATCTCCGACAACGGAAGGCAGTTTGACTGCGAAGCCTTCCGGAAGTTCTGCGCAGAGTGGGGCGTAGAATCCAGCTGAGTTATGGTCTGCTACCCTCAAGCAAATGGACAGGTGGAGAACACCAACCGGACGATCATCGATGGGCTGCAAAAGAAATTGGAGGCCCTCGGGACTGCCTGGGGGGAGGAGTTGAACAATATACTCCGGACCTTCAGAACAACCCCAAGGAAGGCAACCGGAGAGACCCCCTTCGCCTTGTGTTATGGCTTTGAGGCGAGGGCACCGTTCAAGGCTGTAGTCCCCAGCCGACGGGTGGAATAGTTTGAACCAGCTAGCAATGAGGAGAGGCTCCGAGCCGAGCTCCACCTCATCGAGGAAAGAAGAGACCGTGCCTTCATCAAGGCGTACCAGGACAGCCGAGCCCGTCCCCGGAGTTTTGACGTCGGTGACTACGTCTTGAGGCGTAGGAAGGCGAGCAAGCCGACGGAGGGAGGTAAGCTTTCCATCAAATGGGAAGGCCCTTACGTGGTTGACGCCGTAATCGGCCCTGGAACATACAAGTTGAGAACAACAACAGGCCGACTAGTAGATCGCGTCTGGAACGCCGAGCACCTGATGAAGTTTTACCAGTAGAAAATCGATACTTTATTTTTCTTTGTAAACTTCCGTGCTCCGAGCACGAGATTACAATTTGTAATTCTTCATGTGCTCCGTCCACATCATGAATTCAATATATTTTTCTAGCGATATTTTGTCTTCGAAAGAGGTCTGACCTCACTTAGCAACAAAGGGCGGCGGCAAAAAAAAAAGAAAAAAAAAGAAAAAAAGAGGTACCATGCCCCCCTCGGTGTTTGGCCGACATCGGCGAGGCTCTTGAACTGAAAATAGCCAAGCGATTTTCGAGAATCCGGGCAATTTTCTAAAGTAAAGATCCAGTCGCGACAGTCGAGGCGACAGTAGGGTCGACCTCCGGGTCGAGGGCGCTCAGGATGCTGACCTCTGGGTCCTTTCGAGTGCTCGCCGCCTAACATCGCTGGACAAGCAGCTCGCGCTCTCGCCATCCCTAAGTTGGCGGTGCGGGTCCGTTCTGGTGGATCATGCAAGGTCCGCCCCTGTTGTTCGGCTATCCCTGCGGGAGTAACCAGATTATTCCCCATGTCCGGGCAAACTGGACGGGTTAAAGTGACAGTAGGACTGACCACCGGGTCATGAACGTTCAGGATACCGACGTAAGGGTCCTCCTCGTAGGTTCAATGTCCGACCTTGGTGGCCGAACAAGTCGCATACTTGTTAATTCCATATCGACAGCGAACAGATCACTTATATCCGACCAGGAGGGGCATGGATAGGCTCGGCCACGCCAGCCTAGCCGCCCCCCGGGAGGTTAGAGAAGCTGGATCCCCGAATAAATTGCTAAGTAATCGTAATGCAAAGTGGAGAAAAGGAGACATATGAGTTCAAAATCAAACATCCATTCGAAACACATAGCATTCAAGTGGAAAACAAAGGAAATACAAAATACAAGATCATGGCTGGACAGGCCCATCACCATCAACCTCAGGAATATCATCTAATACGCCAACCAAGTCCTGACCAGGGGCCACAGGAGTCATGTTCCCCGGAGCTGGTAGAAAGAACCAGGCCCACTCATTCGAACCACCAAGCTCCTCCTCCTGGCGGACGGCCTCTGGGGGAAGAAGGGCTATCGCTTCCACGGGTTTCTTCATGCGACCCAGAAGGCCCAGTGTGGATGGGTGAAAGTCAGGGTCGAGATCCTGCAACCGGCCATACACCTTCTGCTGCATCAAATACTTGCCACTCTGAAAAGCATAGAGGACTTCGCGAGCGCGCCAATACTCTCCGTCGGGGGTCGTCAGCCACCTCTGCACTAGTTCAGACTGTTCCGCTTGCACCCTCGCGGAGATGATCTTCTGGAACTGCTCGGAGGCCTGGAACTCGGAGAGCACTTTCTTGGCTCCTTGTTTGGCCGCTTCTTAACATTCTTGTGCCCTGATGGTCTTGGTGAGCCCCTGCAAAATAGACAAACGAAAATGTGAGGGGTTTCAGGGATAAACACAATCCACGTCAAGACGTGATCAACCTACCTCAATATGTGACCGGATAGAACCCTCCAAGAGGGGATGAAACTCTTGGGAAGTCGTACAGGCGAGGTCTCCTGCTGGGAGGATTGATAAAGCATAATCCATGACCGGGAAGCCTTCATGCATAATCGAGGCACTCGAAGATGGGAAGGCGTAAGTAACTGTATGCTGGGTGTCATGGCTGATCCGTTCGGCCATCCTCTCATCTGCACCCTCATGTACCTGCTCAGCGGAATGAAACTTGGGGGCGACCTTGGCCTTCTTCGAGATTTGTTCCCCTCGGCCCGGGGAGGAGGCCCCGCGCTCTTTCCCCGCAACAGTCTTAGGGGCCACATGAGCAACGGCTGGGCAGGACTCCTCCTCCTCATCGGACCCGTCCAATTCGACTAGTAGGTTGACGAGCCCGCCCTTGTGCTTCTCCTGCACTAGCGTAGTTGGCCGAGGCCCGAAGGTAACTCTCACCCTTCTTGGAGGGGGGGGGGCTCCGTGCCCTTTCCCCTTCACAGTCGTTGCTGCCGCAGGAACAATGACTTGTTGAGGCTCCTCCTCTTCATCGGATTCCGCCTCAACAACGAGCTTCTCAGGCACAGCTGCGGAAGAAAAATGTGAGGATAAGCAGAATAAAATACAAAGTAGCAAACATAGACCAGGGAGGTGACAATCACCTAAATATGAGCTGATGGAGTGGGGACCGCCTGCGGACAATATCTCGATGGTGGACTTGAGACCAGGGGAGAGAGTGACCCGGTCACACTTCCGAACTCGTTCACCCCACTGAGGCAGAGGTGATGGGAGGTTGGGGTCGGATACCCATATCCATCTCTTCTTCCATCCCTTCCCTGAACGGGGTAACCCGACCGAAACAGTTTGCTCACCGGCCTTTGGGAGAGTAAGGCGAAAAAGCTAGAAGCACGCCACTGGAAGCAGCTGAAAAACAGATGAATCGTGGGTGTGAGGCCCACATCCTCACACCGCTTCACAAAAGCTGAAACGAACATGTGAGCCGTCGGAGCCAATTGACCCGATGCCACACCCAGAAAGTGAAGGAAACGAACCAGGAAGGGGTGCAGTGGCACGACCATCCCTAACTCCAAAGAGCGGATATGGACCCCGAAGTAGGGAGTTGGTGGATTGCTCAATATGTCAGTAGCCCCCGGAGATTCCAACAAACAATCATTGCCAATCAAACTGTATGCAACGGCAAGGTCCTCATCTTGGATACGAGGGGGGAGGTTTGCTATCCCGCTATTATCAAGGCCCCACCAAAGATTCGGGTCCTCCTGACCACCAGAGTCGTCGTCGGAATCTGACATGACCACATGTTGTGCCCGCGCTCTATCTGGAACGCTCAGTTGCCGACCATCAGCAGTAATGGTCTGCCTAGCTGGAGCCATCTCCGAGTGAACATCAAACCTGCAAAGACAAAAAAGAGAGATATAACAAAACGTCAAACTGCAGGCTAACATGGAGGGCGTCATCAAAGGGAGCACCAGCCTTGGCCGCCTAGTGGGTAGTTGCCGGCTTCCTGAGCTACACCTGCCGGCAGAGGGGCAGCCGCCAGCCCTTAACCCAAACTGTCTAGCCAAGGTGAAGCCGAGCACCAGAAGAACTGCTCACGTGAGGCACCATACAGCGGCCTGCAACAAACTGCCTTCAAACTCGTGGGGAAAGTTGGGCGCTTACCCCAACTCCAGCCTTCTACTCCATCAAAACCAGGGGATCGATGCCCAGTCTAGGTACGCATGGAAATTAAAGACAGAAGAAACATGCAGCGGCGGCTCGCCGGACAATGCGAAACCCCGGGGAGTAGAGACTCCAGCCGGGGCATCCTGTCCAGGACTCCGACCTTGGACCCGCCACCGCCGAGTGGCTGCCGGGCTGGAAGCTACATCCACAACCTTGGAAGCTGCACTGCCGGACGGGGCGCCAACCTGCTGGGTTTGATATTGGCTTGCCACGCA
Organism: Cuscuta europaea; assembly: GCA_945859875.1. Lineage (NCBI taxonomy): Eukaryota > Viridiplantae > Streptophyta > Magnoliopsida > Solanales > Convolvulaceae > Cuscuta > Cuscuta europaea. The sequence continues at coordinate 3,158,267 of CAMAPE010000014.1, forward strand.
TTGGAGCGAAAACTCGCCGAACAACGCGAGGGGCGAAGAACACCAGCCTGGAAGCATCTTTCTGCCTGGGGATCTGTCTGGCGTGGCCTAGGAGCTTTGGCTGCCTGGGGATCTGTCTGTCGTAGCCGTGGCACCGTAGTTGGCGGCCTTGAAATTTGACTTCCAAGAATATCCATCCATGGGAAGTAGGATGAAGACCCTGGCAATCCGATTTTGGAGGTCCAAAACACCCTTAGAGCCGAGCCGCCAATGATGTACCACGAACGCCCGGTAGGCTGGTACTCCAAGGTACTGGGGTTTCATCTCAACAGGACCGCTAGCTTCCTGGAGGATAACGTCCGGCGGAGGAGCCACGCGGCGGCAAACAGCCTGACCGCCTGAGAGAAGGACATCATCCGACTGAGGGGAGCCTGGCTACCGGTCCCCTTAATGATGCCGGCGAGAGGTGGAACGACTGCCAGCCCCTGTAAATTGCGCCGGCCAACATAGAGGTCTAGGCTGGCCGGTCGGCCAGATTCGCCGGACTGGCGGGCGACGTCGGCAACCGGCGCCCAACACAGGACGTCCGCCTGGCACGGAAGGACGACACAGTGGAGCTACCGGGCGATGGTCAACCAACTCGGCGGGGGACTGCGGCACTGGGGCGACTCAGAGAAGACGCACGCGGGTCGCAGGAGATAGAGAGGAATGAGAAGGAAGGAAAGAAAAGAAAAGGAAATAAAAAAGAAAGGAAAGAAAAGAAAAGGAAAGAAAAAAGAAGGAAAGAAAAGAAAAGGAAAGAAAAAGGAAGGAAACAAAAGAAAAGGAAAGAAAAGGAAGGAACAATAAAATAAAGTCTGAAAATAATTTATGAAATAATAATAATGAATTTCAGGGATTTTTTGAAGCTGACCTAGATCCTGAAGTCTGGGAGAAAGCTTGCTGCTGGAATGCTAGAACGCTAAGGGAATTAATTCGGAGCCTTTTAAAGCTGGGCGCCTTATTCAAAATTTGGAAATCTCCATAAATGGTGGGATTGACAGAATCCACAATTATGGCTCCCTAATATGTGAATATTTTTTAATTAGCAGCTGACTTGAACTACTCCCTCTTCGCCGAGTCTACTACTCGACTAAGGTAGTGGGGGGCTCGTGATGGGGTTATGGGACTAGGCCCAGAGCCTAATCGGCCAAGGCCCCGAACTTGGACTAGCAGGCCCAAGCCCAGCAACCTAGAGCTAGAGTCGGCACAACCGATCAAGCCAATCAAGGAGCGGAAGCCCAAGAGAGCCTGTCAACCAGCCCAGCGAGGAGCCTGCCCTCCAGCCCGGCCAACGGGGAGCCTGCCTTCCAGCCCGGCCAGCAGCCTGCCTCCAACCCAACGGGGAGCCTGCCTTCTAGCCTACCCGAGATCTTGCCTCCAGCCCGGTCAGAAGCCTTTCTCCAGCCTAGCGGGGAGCCCACCGTCCAGTCCAGCAGGAGGGAGCTCAAGCGTCCAGCCTGCCATCCAGGCTGACCTGCCAGCCAGGAACTATAATGACCAAAGTAATTAATGTGTGACTTAATTATGTATTTAATTCCGTATTAATGTTGTAATTAGTTAGCCATTAGTATCTTTGGCAGTTACCATTTGTAATCGCCTATAAAAGGCAAGTTCGAGACAATTTCTATATGCTATTTCTGGCAACTAAATCTCTTTGCAACTTTCCATATTCGTACTTTCCTAATTCCTGCTTGAGTGTTCTTATGTAGCTTTCCTAAAAGCCTACGAACGTCATATTTTGGACCAACAATTTATTATGACTAGTTTTAATTTGATTAATTTTTTGTTTAAGAATACATATGTTACGTCATATATATATATATATATATGTTTTGGTTCAAATAAGAACATGATCTTATGAGAAAATGAGAATGAATTTGGACCGTTAGATTTGCTTTATGTGAAATTCAATGTGCATTAGATGAAATTGTAATGTGTATTAGGTGAAATTGAAATGTGCAGCACAAATGGTACAATGTAGTGGCATTATGTGAAGCTAAATTGTGCATTAGGTGAATTTGAAATATGCACTAGATGAAACTAAAATGTGCAGAATAAAAGGTACAATGTGATGTTATTTTTGTACCTTTTATTCTGCACATTTCAGTTTCACCTAATGCACACATGAGTTTAAATTTTAATTATTCACATTTCAATATCATCTAATGCACAAACATGTGGTATGTAAAACTAGATAAAAATGTTTTGGAACTACTAAAAAGTATGAAATGTAATTACAATTTTTTATGAAAGAATATATTTTTAAGATGGAATAATTCCATAGTAAAAACTCTATAAAATATATATGTCTATATAATTTTAAAATATTTAAAAAAATCTAGAATAATTTGTAAAGTACAACAAAATAGAAAAATATAATTCATAAATTTGAAAACAATATCAAAAAAATAATTACAAAAAGTGTATAATATTAAAAACTAGAAAATTAAAAAAAAATTAATGACTTAAAATGTTGAACATGTAAAAAATTAAAATTGAAAAATTTAAAATTTAAAATTTTAATTCAATAAATTTTAAATATTTTTAAATATAATTATCATCTTATTGCTAGTTCCGTAGAATATTGTTTCCTTGTGTTTCTTTTTGTTGATAACTTTATTTGTATGTTTTTTATTGTTTCACCATGTTTGTGGTTGTTCCTAATACTCATAATTCCAAATTTATAATTTTAGGTGTTCATATATATACATATTGCATAAAGAAAAAAGTTACTACATACAAATGAAAACATAGATGAACAATAAACAACATAAATAAAAAAGCTATAGTTCAAAAAATCAACAAAAAGCAACATTCAAACCTCTAGCGCCTAATTGAAGAGCGAGCTTCTAAACCGCGACTTTAGACAGGAAGATAACTTACGAGGTGCAGTCGCGGACTGCGCTAGTAGGGATGGGGCTGCGACGGGCTCCAGAGGACGTGAATCGGCGGGCTCTAGAGGACTTGAATCGGCGTTGGTTGTTGACCGCTGAACAATTTGTTGGTAGAGAGAGGGCGGATTGTTGCGATAAGGGATCAATCGAAACCAGTCGACGCTGAGATGCAACCTCCCTTTCTTCAGATGTTGCATCGTCCGCTCCAACGAGAACAGTTTGGACGATTGTTGTGGGAAGAACTCCATGAATTCATACACTTAGATTAGAACAGATGTTGCGGTCAACGTTTCCATGGCATGTGACTATGTGGTGAGATAAGAAGGGAGAAGTCGGGAAGGAAGTCCGAGAGGATGGCGAAGGTTGAAGGTTTAAAAGTATTGACGGAAGTGACAGAACCTGTCTAGAAGTGAAATAAAAAAAAACCAATTGAAAATAAGAAAGTTATTAATGAAAAGCGAAATTAATTGGGACATTAATGATATCTAATTCTAAAAAGGGGATCACACGGGTAATTTGCACATTTATATATGGTACTGATTTTCAATCTATTATGGGCATTTACAAAGCAAAGGCCCATTTTATGGTAAAATGTTTTTTGAGCATCTGTATTTTTTCCCAATTTCAGTTGAAAGTTAACCATCTAAATTTATTAACTTTTTTATCATAAATTGGGCACAAATCGTACGTAGTGCGTACTCGGCTAGTTTTTATCCGTACGTGAAAATGGCCAGTTTTTATGGCTTTTTTATAATACAACTTGATTAATATTTAAGGAAAAAACCAAGACAATATATCCAATATCAAGTGCACAAGTTGTGCAGCATTTTTTCAAAACATCAACAGGAAAAGGAAGGTGTTGCAGGGATGAAAATGGAGCTGGGGAATAGACTTCAAATAGAAGCATCGTTGTATTCTTACAAATTAAAGGTAGCTAGTAAATTTAATTCCACAAATAACCTCCAGTTACCGCACGAGTCACACTCCATTTGTTGCTACTACTTGCCATGAGTGTATATGGATCTTTACTCTTCCTTAATGAATTATATTAATTGATGGTATGGGATGCAACACAAGAATCAAGGTGGGTGTTTTGTCCAAGTATTATGTGGTTTCTCATAGGGTCTTAATTATATCATTTTTTATCTTTGTGATCAGGGGCGGAGACCGGGGAGGGCCAACTTTGGCTCTGACTCAACCCAAATTTAAAAAATGTTTGAATTTTTAGTGTAAAAAATTTCAAGCAAAAAAATTTCCAAAAATTTTCTTTATATCAGTCTAGTCTGGCCCAGTGTCCTGACTCCGGCTCCGTTTGTGATCGGAGAAACCACATTTTGGATTATATTTGGAATTCGCCTACACATTTTTTGTAGCAAAAACAGTGGCTCCATATGTTACGGAGGATTTAATTGTAACTAGTGTAATAATTACTTTACCTTTAACTTTCAAGACAAATATACTTTACAGTGCTAAAGTTTTAACTTCTATACCACGCACTTAATGATGTATTAATGCATGCTTTCTTGTTGATATTATTATTGCATCTCCCCGTTATTAATATTTTAATGGATACATACTTTAATTTATAATTCGAAAATTTGAAGTAATCCAAATATATAGTCATGCGAATGTGAGCTAGAAATGACAATAAGTTTTAAATTAAGTGTAATATGAAAAATAACATAAGAGAGAACGGGGATTTCTAAAATATGACTAATTAGTTTTCTTCCTTAATTAATAGTGTCTTGCATATGTATGTATGATACTTATTTTGATTCTATTTTTTCTCCAATTTAATCATTGCTAATATAAGTTTGTTAGCCATACATTAGGAATGCGTGCATATTGTAGCCATATTTAGTAATCTAGATAAATAACATGGAGGTATGGCTTGAACAAACATTTTATTGAAAATATGTGCTATAAAACATAGAGATTATCGAAAGTATATGCATGTTGAATTAATTTTTAAGAAGAATTTTAATAAATTAATATGGAGGTGTCATCCTTTTAAGATCGGTAAGAAATCGTTTAATCACAATTAAAATAGAATGGGAAAATTACTATTAACTCCCTGAGGTTAGGTAAGAATTATTAATGCAACCTTGCATTTTCAAAAATCAATTAGTTACCCCTCAGCTTTGAACATTCTCACTATATTTCCCTTCATGTTAATATTTGTTAAATTAAATTTAATATAACTCTTAAAATCAATGAATATTGTCTATAAACTTAAATTTTAAAGTAAAATACAATTTATTATCATAACTATAAATCACTGTTCTTGATCGTTATTTCTGTACTTAGCTACTCAATTGTGGAATAAATATTGATGGAGTATATGGGTCTAGGCCCCAGGACCCACATACTCAGAAGAACAGAAGGTACCACGATCACCAGGTGACCTCGTCGGCCATGCTCTCATCGGCCATGCTCTCATCGGCCATGCCCTCATCGGCCAGAAAGAAGGCCACCCAGAATATGATCCAGAAACTCGGAGAACTGGGTGACCTCGTCGGCCATGCCCTCATCGGCCATGCCCTCATCGGCCATGAAAAGGTCTACTCAGAATATGATCCAGAAGCCCGGAGAACTGGGTGACCTCGTCGGCCATGCCCTCATCGGCCATACCCTCATCGGCCATGCCCTCATCGGCCATGCCCTCGTCGGCCACGGAAGTCTCACAGAACCGGATTTTACACTTATTCATTTGTATAGCCCACCAGTGGCTTTGTATTCGGCCCAATAGCGGTCCAGTTGTAGATGGGCCTCCCAAGCCCAAGACTTGGGAGCCCAGCCCGTATTTTCTCTATAAATACTCCCCTTGGGAGTAGTTGTAAGGGTACACAAAATTCATTCTATTGAAGCATATCTTGCCGTCCTCTTATCTTCCAACGACTGGCCTCATCAGCGCCGTCGTCCTCAGATCACGGCAGACCCCCCGGTCTCAACGTGATCCTTCATCTCAAGACCGGCCTCCTCAGCGCCGAGCGTCTTGAGCCTGCGAGCGGGCTCGCCATTCCCTTCCTGGATGGCGACCCTCGCCTTCATACGAGGAGCGGCTTCATCAGCGCCGTCGTCCTCAGATCACGGCAGACCCCCCCGATCTCAACGTGATCCTTCATCTCAAGACCGGCCTCCTCAGCGCGGAGCGTCTTGAGCTTGCGAGCGGGCTCGCCATTCCCTTCCTGGATGACGACCCTCGCCTTCATACGAGGAGCGGCTTCATCGGCGCCGTCGTCCTCAGATCACGGCAGACCCCCCGGTCTCAACGTGATCCTTCATCTCAAGACCGGCCTCCTCAGCGCCGAGCGTCTTGAGCTAGCGAGCGGGCTCGCCATTCCCTTCCTGGAGGGTCCTTCATATGAGGAGCGGCTTCATCGGCACCGTCGTCCTCAGATCACGGCAGAGCCCTCGGTCTCAACGTGATCCTTCATCTCAAGACCGGCCTCCTCAGCGCCGAGCGTCTTGAGCTAGCGAGCGGGCTCGCCATTCCCTTCCTGGATGGCGACCCTCGCCTTCATACGAGGAGCGGCTTCATCAGCGCCGTCGTCCTCAGATCACGGCAGACCCCCCCGGTCTCAACGTGATCCTTCATCTCAAGACCGGCCTCCTCAGCGCCGAGCGTCTTGAGCTTGCGAGCGGGCTCGCCATTCCCTTTCTGGATGACGACCCTCGCCTTCATACGAGGAGCGGCTTCATCGGCGCCGTCGTCCTCAGATCACGGCAGACCCACCGGTCTCAACGTGATCCTTCATCTCAAGACCGGCCTCCTCAGCGCCGAGCGTCTTGAGCTAGCGAGCGGGCTCGCCATTCCCTTCCTGGAGGGTCCTTCATATGAGGAGCGGCTTCATCGGCGCCGTCGTCCTCAAATCACGGCAGACCCCCCGGTCTCAACGTGATCCTTCATCTCAAGATCGGCCTCCTCAGCGCCGGGCGTCTTGAACTAGCGAGCGGGCTCGCCATTCCCTTCCTGGATGGCGACCCTCACCTTCATACGAGGAGCGGCTTCATCAGTGTCGTCGTCCTCAGATCACGGCAGACCCCCCGGTCTCAACGTGATCCTTCGTCTCAACACCGGCCTCCTCAACGCCGAACGTCTTGGGCCAGCGAGCGGGCTCGCCATTCCCTTCCTGGATGGCGACCCTCGTCCTCAAAATGAACGGCCCCTCGGCCTCAACGTGATTATCTATCTCAAGGCCGGTATCCTCAGCACCGAGAGCCTTGAGTTTACATGACGAACGGCTTCATCAAATGCCTTCGTCATCATTTATTTGGACCGGCTTCATCAGCACCGTCGTCCTCAAATCATGCCCGACCCCTCGGCCAAGGCGTGATCATCTATCTCAAGACCGGCTTCCTCAGCGCCGAGAGTTTTGAGCCAGCGATCGGGCTCACCATCCCTTCCTGGATGGTGACCATCGCCACTACATGACGCACGGCTTCACCAACGCCTCATCATCATTTACTTGGATCGGCTTCATCATAGCCGTCATCCTCAAGTCACGCCTGGTCTCTCGGCCTGGGCGTGATCATCTATGTCAAGACCGGTCTTAGCCATTCCTTTATCGGATGGCGACCGTTGCATGGATTGAAGGAACGGCTCCTCATCGCCGTCGTCTTCACATCACGACCAGCCCCTCGGCCATGGTGTGATGCTCTATCTTAAGACCGGTCTTAGCCATTCCTTTACCGGATGGCGACCGTTGCATGGATTTCGGACCGGGCCCCCAGTGCCGTCGTCCTCATATCTCGAGACCGGCTCCCAACGCCGAGGTACTGTTATAGCGACCGGGCTCGCATTTCCCTTCCTGGACAGCGACCGTCGCCTTCATATGACGCATGGATCATTACCATTTTCGTCCTCACATTCAGACAGGCATCCATCGCATCGTCCTCATATTCGGACCGGCTCATCAGCGTCGTCGTCCTCACCTCCAGGCGGGCGTCCCCTCATCAGATGGACACCGCTTCAGCTCCACACCTAGGCCGAAGGGTTCACCCCTTGGAGTTCATTTTGGGGGATCCGGTGTGCTCTTTTTCCCTCATTAGGATTTTTTCCCACAGGGTTTTTCCTAATGAGGTTTTTAACGAGGCATCGCCCCATTGTGGATAAAAAGGTGTCGGCCCTCGGCCCCCTATTGAAGACGTGTATTGCTCTACTCCTCTTCACCTCACTACATGAGCCTCGAGGAGTGGGGGACTGGGGGACTACATCGGCCTCCACATACATGAAATCATCCAGAAAGCAACAAAAAGCAAGGACTACCAAGTCGTACTTCCGTCGGCCATGTCTCCATCGGCCAGAAGAAGGTCTAGGGGACTACATCGGCCTCCAGCGTAAAGAAACAAATTCAAAATCCAACGAACACAAGCCCATGACAATGGCGCCTCAACGTCCAACAACCATGTGTTCACCCTTCGGCCAGGCCGAAGCGCAAAGCAGGGCACGTGTCGCCCTCAAAGCCAAGGACACTCCTCGTCCTCAAGGCCAATGGCACGCATCGTCTCCGGGACTATGACATTCATCATCCATATCATGAACAAAATGAACGCGCCACAAATGTCCGCAAGCGTAAGGTCCATCAATTAAAGTAAAAAACACAAGGGCATGACATCCTTCGTCCACAGAGCCAAGGGCGCACAACGTCCTCTAATCCAGGACCCTTATCGTCCTCAAGATGAAGGACATTCATCGTCCTCAAAATGAAGGACGTTCATCGGCCTCAAAATGAAGGACACTCATCGTCCTCAAAATGAAGGACATTCATCTTCCTCGAAACAAAGGACACTCATCGTCTTCAAACAAGAGATAACCACAATGGCTTCATCAGCCCAAAAGGGAAGTTCAAACCATCAACGACCAAGGGTAGACACTACCTTCGTCGGCCACTCATGTCAGAACACGCATCGTCCGCAAACAAGCGCACCAAAGGAGTAACAGCCTTCCTCATCCACATCAAGGAACGGGTAATGGCCAAACTCAGAATAGGGCCACCAAACACCACGACAGGGAACGGCCAACGTGGTCCCGCATCGGCCAAGAGCATCAAGCACAGAAGTCTACTCTCCTTCACTTCGTCTACATCTCAGCTTAGAGAGTGGGGGACTCCTGATGGAGTATATGGGTCTAGGCCCCAGGACCCACATACTCAGAAGAACAGAAGGTACCACGATCACCGGGTGACCTCGTCGGCCATGCTCTCATCGGCCATGCCCTCATCGGCCAGAAAGAAGGCCACCCAGAATATGATCCAGAAACCCGGAGAACTGGGTGACCTCGTCGGCCATGCCCTCATCGACCATGAAAAGGTCTACTCAGAATATGATCCAGAAGCCCGGAGAACTGGGTGACCTCGTCGGCCATGCCCTCATCGGCCATACCCTCATCGGCCATGCCCTCATCGGCCATGCCCTCGTCGGCCATGCCCTCGTCGGCCACGGAAGTCTCACAGAACCGGATTTTACACTTATTCATTTGTATAGCCCACCAGTGGCTTTGTATTCGGCCCAATAGCGGTCCAGTTGTAGATGGGCCTCCCAAGCCCAAGACTTGGGAGCCCAGCCCGTATTTTCTCTATAAATACTCCCCTTGGGAGTAGTTGTAAGGGTACACAAAATTCATTCTATTGAAGCATATCTTGCACTTCTCTCTCTAGCTCTCACTTCTCTCTAGAATCTAGGAGAGATATACTCTATCAAATATAAATGAAAGTATTTAAGGTAAAAGACTCACGAGCTAAGTAATACTCATGAGATATAACAAAAATGTTGTTTGAAATATTGTGATCAAAATTATAGACACTTCTTCATTGTGAATATAAAATTAAGTCTTATTTGTAATTCATCTAGCTGAATTAATCTCAATGACATATTTCTCGTGTGTAACAAAGAAGAAATATCAAGAAAAGAAGGAATTTTCTCAATCCATTATCGAAAAGATTGGTCTAGTATTAATAACGAATTTAAAAGATAGAATGTTCGATATAGGGTCTGAAAAATTATAAGCTATCAATCTATCTAAGACCTAAAAAATATATCATAAATTTTGATTTTTTATTAATTATATTACTAATTTTTAATGATTTTTTCTTCACAAAAAGTTTATTAGTTTAATAAGATTAAAAGATATTTATTTATTAAAATTAAATAAGATAAAAAATCGTGATATTTTACATCTTACTCGTGAGTCTACTCTCTTAACTACATTCATTAATATTTATTCTATGATCGAGTAGATAAGTAAAAAAATAGTGATCAACAACAATGACTTATAATTATGATATTGAATTGTATTTTACTTTAAAAATTAATTTTATAGACAACTTTCATTAAATTTAACGTGGGAGGGCAAACAGTGAGAATAATAAAAACTCAAGGGTTAAGTAATTATTTTTTGAAAATCCAATGTTGCATCAATAATTATGACATAACCTCAGGGGTTAATTGCGATTTTCCCAATTAGAAATTCGATAACATATTTTTATGCAATAGCTTATGACATATATACAAAAAGCTTGTTACCCGCATGGGTAGTTCAGTTGGTTGGGTGGTGGAAAATTTGAATCAAGAGACCAAAGTTTGAATCCCGCAGCGATCGTGTGGAGGTTACGACTTCTGAATTGGATTGGACCTCTGACACGCACGAGTATATGAGCATATTGTCACTTCGCCGACTGAGTCATCATGATTTACATCTCTCACGTGCCAATGTGCCATGTTAGGTGGGAGTGCGGTGGGCTCCGGAACGGGAGATTCCATATAAAAGTTATGGAACACAACTTTTTAATGATTTGAATTCGATAAGTAGTATTTTTCTTTCGGTCAAAATCGAACTGCTTTAACCAAAGTCTCCTAATAATGATCCTAATCTAAAAGTGAGATTTTGATATTTTCTCTCCATGATTATAGTATGATACGTACAGATCCACAAACATTTTTTATGGGACACGAGAAACCACATAATGACTAGATAAAAGTATATTCTAGAGCACCTTATTTTCAAATCCCACAAAAAATGGCGTACGTGTAACTCACACCATCTTGCGTTTGCCACTTTTTCAAAGTATACTTTATGTATTCACAAATGCTAGGAGTACACAAGTTGTACACAACTTGAATTGTACACAAAATGTCGATCACAAACAATGGTACGGAGTTGCCTGTGAGCACAGACAAAAGTTGTCTGTATACACAAACATTTACTTTCGTGTAAAAAGTACAATGACAGCCGTCTGAAACTGACACCAGCTTGTAAATCAATCTATATATGTGCAGTGCATGTGTGCACAGACAATAATTACCACACAGACAATAGTTGTGCGGCTCACAGACAATAGTTCCATTCCCCAAAATCTATGAGGGCTCGAGCAATGGCCAAAATAAGCCTGCCAAAAATTAAGGGCACCTCAAGATCTTGGAGCATATCCAAGACAATGAAATCAACATGAATTAAGAACGTGTCCACGTACTTTAAACAACACGTCTTCAGCAATTCTCTAGGGATATTTGACTGATTGGTCAGCGAGTTGTACGCACATATGTGTTGATTTACGTGGACCTAGTGCAAGCTTCTCATATAAGGGATAGTAAATGCTTGCACCTAAATCAGCCAATGTCTTATTAAAAATCAAATCTCCTATGAAACAAGGGATAGTAAACTTACTCGGATCCTTGCACCTAAATCAGTCAATGAGCACTCCTCATTCAGCACCACTGATGCTGGTTCCCCCCACTTTGTTTTGTTTGCTAGCAGTTCTCTCATAAACTTGGCATAATTTGGCAGTTGTGATAGCGCCTCCATGAATGATAAGTTAATTTAACTTGTTTGATGAGGTTCAAAAACTTCCCAAACTGACCACTATCACTCTTTCTTATTAAGCGTTCCAGAAAGGGGAGAGGTGGGCATTAAGCTTGGACTATAATAGGTTGTTTTGGGGTTGTCGCCACCTCTCTATTCTCTTCTTTCTCTTTCGTTTTTTCTTGGCCAGCTTCAACAGGTCCAACTTCTTCGGGCTTATTCTTAGGTGCAACTGGCTCAACCTCCCTTCCGCTCCCTAGAGTGATGTCATGAACATGCTCTCTTGGATTATTCTCAGTGTTACTTGGGAAGGATCCCATAGGCCTCTCCGGTTGGGCCTTTGCGAGCTAATTCACTTGATTCTCCAGGTTCTGAAGACTTGTTGCATTTGTTTGCATGAACTTCCTGAGTGTCTCTTCCAAGAGGATGTGGGCTTGCTGTCATTCAGGCATCCTATGTTCCGCCTCCTTCCTTTGACTTTGTTGAAGAAACTGATGTTCTTGAGGCGGGGCCTGATATGCGTGAGGCTGATTGTAGTTTCTAAACTGCTGCTGGTTTTCATGCCCGTAGTGCCCATATTGTTGCTGATTGTAGGGTTGTTTGTAGTTTCTAAATTGTTGCTGGTTTCCATGCTCGTTTCTAAATTTATGTTTATTTACTTCAATTCATCACACTACTACACTATACAAGGGAATGGATGAGCTATTTATATGATGAGTTCTTTTTTCAAAGATCTAACCCTTCATTTTTAAAGCTTTTAAATTCTTAGGTAATTGTTAATCTAGAAGTCATAAAAGACTTTTCATATTTTTTGCGTAATGAATAAACCTAGAAACCTACAAGGAATATCAAAGTACATTTAATTTATTATTTCCAAGTGTAGTTTAATTAATATCTAGCAAAGGCAGTCAGGGATGGATTTAAGGGGGGGCGACCGCCCCCCTTGGACTTTCAAAATTTTCTACTATATATGTAATGTTTTTGTAAAATTTTGATACTTTAATTAGATTCGCCCCCCTTAACTTTTTGTTGAATATTGCCCCCCTTAACTTTTAGTTTTTAAAATTAATATATAGTCTTACATAATGTAATACTTAATTGGAGATATAAAAAGGATCATCTAAAATAATTTACATAACTTAAATAAACAATAGAAGAAGTCATTATTTGAGATTTAGGATACTTATTATATAAAAATTCTTAGTTTTGTAATGTTTAATTATCTTTATTCGATAACTAGTAAACAATTTTGAAAAATATATATCAAACGATATTAAATACCAGACACTCTAGCTACAAAGATTTTAGATAATGTGAAGTGTAATCCAAATTATAAATGTTTATTGACATTGAATTACATTATTCACTTACTTCTTACGTTCTAAAAAAGACTTTATTGCATAGATAATAAACTTTAATTATTTTAGCATTAATACAAATATAATATGCACTATGTATATGAATTAGCAATATAATATTATTCTAAAAATAATAATATCATAAATACTATTGTAATATTAAAAGAACTGTTTGTGACTTATGAACACTCATGTAGTTAAACAATGTTGAAGTTATTTTAAAAGTAGTGGTGAATGTGTACCTTATAAACTCTTTATATTTAAATAAAATGTTATATATCATTTTTTTTATTTTTTTACCATTTTTCATTGATTTGTCATTTCTTATGCTTTAATGTATCAATACTTTTTTCTAGAGCACTACAATTATAAAATTTAAGTTATTTTGTCATTGTCTAAACTTAGAATGTAATATATATATATTTAAATGTCGTCATGTATGTATTAATGAATTTTTTTTGAAAAAAAATAGTCGCAGCCTTACACTAGTGAAAAATTTCGCCCGCTACACCAGAAAAAAAAAATTGCCCTGTTACACTAGTGATTTTTTTTATCTCCTACACTAACGAAAATTTTCGCCCCCCTTGACTCGAAATCCTGGATCCGTCCCTGAAGGCAGCAATGCCTCCCTTAAATTAAACTTTCAATGTCATTTAATCTTCATTCCTACACTCAACTTGAGTTTCTCCTTCATATACAATTAATTAACCTCTCTCAACAAAATGATATCTGATGCGAATATGTTTTATAACTTTTATTTGTCTTCCCCCATGAAGAACTGTATCTTTCGTAATTGAAATTCTTGAACTGTATTCTTGAATGGTTGTCACAAAACTAAATGGCAGACTTATGTTTTGTCTGGTTCAAACTTTTCAAAATTTCTTGCAACCAAATCAAATGACATGTGACATAAGATCCAGCGATATATATATCTTCCATAGCAGAAAGCACAACGGTTGTTAGTTTCTTCATGAAATTGCATTGTTACCAAGATGAAATACATATCCAAAATCGTTTCTGCTATCATCAATACTTTCTGTTAGATCCCTATCATTATAAGTGAAAAGATCGACTGAAACCATTTCCCTCGTAAAAAATTCTATGATCTACAATTCCTTCAAGGTATCTTAAGATTCTCTCTTTCACAAGGTGAACCGTAGAGGCCATAGTCACAAATAGACTAAGAGTCCGCTTCTGACACTAAAATTGATCAAATTGGTTGAATCTGCTGAAATTCATAAAATTCTAGCTGAAGTGGTTGAATTATGTAAAATTGTATTTAAAATAATTCTAAACTTACTTATTTTGATTATTACACAGTTTAACACGCAAAATAATAAGTTATGTATTTGATAAAAAAATTGATTGATAAAACTGATAAATGGACTATAATTAAATATGTTTATTGAGTGTTTCTAATGGGATGCATATTATCTTTTTTGTGTGAAAGTAAATTAACGAGTTTTAGGTTAGAAACTTTATTCCTCTCCGATTATCTATTTAATTTGTAATACATGTTGAAGGAAATTACTTTAATGTGCATTCGTTATAGATAGAAAGTGTATCTAGGGATTATATGTATTGAGCTAATTGGCCCCACTAGTAGAAAAATGGTCTACAGTGACACTAAATTAGTGTCAATAAAAGTTTTAGTGACACCAAGAAAGTGTCAACGAATGGTTGGAACTCTGACACTAAAAAATGTGTCACTAAAAAGTGTCAATAAATTGTGACACGTTAGTATCATAAAATATAGTGATACATTTGCATTGGTATACTTAATGACACTTTGATATCATATAAATTAGTGTTATCACTAATGTTACAAAAACCTATGATACTCTTGCGCCATCCAGATTTATGATACTATAGTATCAATTATTGAACAATTTTAATATTTTTTTTGCACCACCATACCCACCTAAAAGTTTAATTTTCAAGCTTGTAGATAAATATAAAACAAATTCATAATCAAAGTATCCCATAACTAACTAATTGTCATTTAGATTCAAATCAAAGTCAACATGAAAATTCAAAGACAGGTTAACTTGTTCTTGGAAACAAAGCAAAATCCAAAATACCAATATTCTTGAGTTCTAGTCTAGCTACATAGGGCTGTAAACATAAAGTAGTCATTACATAGGTTCTGGAAACACATAAAGTACATCACAAGCATCCAAATGTTATGTCCTTCCAGCCATTTGTTTAACCGCCATAATGCATACGAGCTTAGCAAAAATCCAGCTAGCACTGTTCATCACATTCGTCACTGAAGTCTGTAAAAATAATAACGATAACTATTTCAATCATCATACTACAGACAATCCTAATTAGTGAAAACTACATTCTTAACACACTTATCTCAATAAATAAAATTTCAGCTTACTCATTGAGTAGGTTCGCTGCATATGAGACTCGTTTCTCACGTATTTGCAGAATATCATCTTCAGAGTACTCACTGACCGTGGAAAACTAAAGCAACACCAAAATAAAAACTTAACATTGGTTTTACAAAACTTATCATCACCGCTATTTTATTTTCATTTAAAGAAGGTAGAGTCCAGCTTATTGCTTCTTTACTTGTGTTAGTCACACCAAGTTAAATTGTGTAGTCTAAATTGACCATAACTCTTGAGATTTAATAGCTGTAATATGAAAAAAATGTAGTCAATGTATATGTTATCTTAAAAGAGCATTAACAAATAGAATATAGATGTCTATTTCTCATTTGCTTGCGAGATGAAATGTTTAACTTGTTCACATGAACGTTCTAAATCTTCTCACCGCAAAGAGGAGCTATTATGTACATGGAGAACATATCTTTGAAATAGAATCATACAAATCATATCATTCATAAAATACAACTTTACATGTTCAATACTCTGTACTTTATTGATAGCAATAATGTCTACATATATTCATACTCACAAGAATTGTAATTCAGTAGTAAATGTAACTTACTTTCAACCGAGCTTTATCAGATGTACAAAAAACAACCTCACGAATTTTAAAGGCAAACAGAACTCATACTCAGGAAAAGGATATCATTAGAAATATGCTCTTAACCTAGGCATATCAACATAAATAATATAGTGCTAACTAAACTGAAAATGATACGAGCTAAGGGATAATGAGTGGTGTACTGTAATAGAGGCTTCCTGGGCATCATTAGCAGTTAAAAGAGTGTCATAGCCTGCCTGAGCATCAAAAGCAGGGCAAAAAGGGGCACTAAGGGTACCAAGAGAGGCACCAGCATCTGGAATATCAAAATCACTCAGAGCATAATCAATAACATTGCACTGTAATAATTTTGAGGGCAAAAAATCTTGACAGGCTTCAAATGCAATATCATCAGTAATAGGGGGACAAGCTGCTGTCTGGGCACCAACAGAGGCATCATTTGTAACTTCGGAGTTGGCCTCACACATCACTCATGTCCACATTTAAAGGAGTAGTAGAGTTCGTAACTGTGGGGCAAAAAAATGGTACTACCAGACAGGTCATGGAAGCATCAGAATGGGAATCACATAATGTTGTGACACCATTAAAATTAACTTTGTCAAGCACAACTGCACAAGGCTGGGCTGCAGCAGTAAAGTTTTCAATCACAAGGACAGAAGTATTATCACAGATAGTAGGGGCAATATGATTAACAAAATCCGTAACTGTGGGGCAAAAATCTGGTACTACCAGACAGGTCTTAGAAACACCAGAATGGGAATCACATAACGTTGTGACTCCGTTAACATTAACTTTGCCAAGCACAGGGGCTGCACCTTTAAATTGTTCTGATAGAACCAAACACCAGAACAGAGAAATTTACAGAAATTTATCAAGAATCTTTATTGAGTCAAGAACAGTAACAATGGCCGAAGCCCCCAAAGAGAGAGAGTATTAGTCTCTAACTTCCCAGTACAAGACAAAAGTCTAAACAGCCTCCTTACTAACTCCCCTTCCCATCTATTTATACTAGAATACTCCGAGACCTTTATTATTACTATTATTATTATTACTACTATTACTAGTCTAATAAGTGGGTTCCTATCAGAATCACATAACGTTGTGACTCCGTTAACATTAACTTTGCCAAGCACAGGGGCTGCACCTTTAAATTTTTCAATCACAGGCGCAACAGTATTATCACATATAGTAGGTGCAACATGATTAACATTTTGCAAAACCTGGCTTTGTGACCGGAGGCAAGCCGAAAGTGAGTGTTCAAACCTAGACAAGGCAGAGTGCAGCTCTTAGGTCTCTAACTTTCAAATCAAAATATCCTCTAAATCAAAACACAATCAATGCAAACTATATATTGTATGTACAGGTGCAGGCTGCAGACATTTTTCTTATATAAATGATACCAAATTAACATTTAATATTTCATAGTATGCATATATGAAGTGTTAAGTTCAATCATTAAATAACAATTCTTCACTTCAACCCCTTATTAATCAATCGCAAATAGCCATTCACTAATTTCAGAACCTAAATCAAACTAAAAAAATAAGAATTAGGCATAAGAGAAGTACATATGTCGATTAAAAAAAGATGTTAAACCTGGTGATTAACTGGCCGGGTCTTAGAAGAACCTGAGAACGGTAAAAATAGAGAAGAATTAGAGAAACGGTCCAAGAAGACTCCAAGAGTAACCTGTGAATCGAAAAACTAATTGAGCGAATCTAGAATCTAACAGCATAAATATTGAGCATTGAAAAGATGAGGAAGGCTGGTGGTTAGCGGCTGTCGGTGATGGCACATAATGGAGAAGACGATGAAGGCCGGTGGTTAGAGGCTATTGTTGATGGCGCATAATGGAGAAGGCGATGAAGGCTGATGGTTAGGGCTGATGGAGAAGATGATGAAGGCTGATGGTTAGCGGTTGGGCTGATGGCGCATAATGGAGAAGACAATGAAGGTTGGGGAAGATTTCACGAGATGGGAGGTTGCGAGAGGGGCCAGAGTATTTTCTATGGATAGGTGATAGAGTATATCTAGAGAGAGAAGTGCAATAATATGCTTCAATAGAATGAATTTGTAATCCCTATAACTACTCCCAAGGGGAGTATTTATAGAGAAAATACGGGCTGGGCTCCCAAGCCTTGGGCTTGGGAGGCCCATTTACAATTGGACCGCTACTGGGCCGAATACAAAGCCACTAATGGGCTGTACAAATGAGTAAGTGTAAAATCCGGTTCTGTGAGGTCTTCGTGGCCAACGAGGGCGTGGCCGAAGAGGGCACAGCCGACGAGGGCGCGACCGACGAGGGAACCCGGGTTCCTTGGCTTCAGGGCCATATTCTGAGTTGGTACCTTTTCGGCCGACGGGGGTCCCATGGCCGACGAGGGCGCCACTCAGTGTCTTGTGCTTTCTGTTCTTCTGAGTATGTGGGTCCGGGGGCTCAGACCCATATACTCCATCAGGAGTCCCCCACTCTCTAAGCTGAGACGTAGACGAAGTGAGGAGAGTAGATTCCCGCGCTTTGGTGCTTTTGGCCGATGCGGGCACTCCCAGGCCGTTAGTTGTTGCGGTGTTGACGTTGTCTCCATTTCGGTGATCTTGTTCCGTGCTTTGGCCGTTACCTGCTCCTCGTTGTGGACGGGGGGTCGTTGTTTCCTTGGTGTGTTCGTTTGGAGACGATGAGTGTCCTGCTTCGATGGTGGCCGTTGAAGGCGCGTTTTCCCTTTCTTGGACGTTGATGGTTGAGATTTACATTTGGGCCGATGAGGCCGTTGGGGTTGAACCTTGCTTCGAGGACGATGGGCGTCCTTTCCTTTGGGTGGCCGATGAGGGTGCTTGCGCACTCCTTTTGGTCGCCGCTGATTGGCTTTCGTGTTCTTGGCCGAAGAGCCCATTATGATTAACTGTTGGCGGAGGACGATGAATGCCCTTGCCTTAGGTGGCCAGTTGGCCGTTGCTGATGATGTTATGTGCCTTTGACAGACGAGGCGCAGTGTGATACATGGACGATGTGGCCATGCTTTGTGGTTACATTTGTGTTCTTTGCATTTTTCCTTTCTGTTTTGTTGAGGCCGATGTAGTCCCCCAGTCCCCCACTGCTTCAGGCCGAAGAGAGTGAGGGGTGAAGGAGTTGCTTGAGTCCCTGGCCGAAGCGGCCTCTCCGTAGTGCCCCTGAATCCAACCCTTATGGCGATTTTCTGGCCAAGGTAACCCTGTGGGAGAACCCTTGTGCGCAGATCGCTTGTAAAGAGTTATCATCAAGGGTCGTTACGAAGAGTCGATGGCTGCAGGTTCTTTGTTCCTTTGGTTCTCTGGCCGTTACCGGCGTTCATGACGTTCCTGGCCGTTGTCGTCTCCTTATTGCTCGCATTTGTGAAGCCGGCAAGCGTATAGGCCGTTGTGGGCGCTTTGCTAGCATTTGTGAAGCCGGCAAGCATATAGGCCGTTGTGGGTGCTCGTTGTCCGTGTGATCCGTAGGCTTTTACTCCGCCGATAAGTTGGTTCACGAGCCCGGACCATTTCTGAAGGGGTGGCACCTCATCGGCTGCTGGGAAGGTGACCGTTGAGGTGGCCATTGATATGGTGCCACGTGTAGTCACCGTTGGAGATTGTCTACAAATACCCCCCCCCCCCTCCTCCGAAGCGGTTCCTTACTTGCATTCTTGAGATATCGAAGTGTTGCCCGAATTTCTAGAGAGAGAGAGTCTTCAAGGTGTTCTTCGAGTTCTTCATACCTTCAAGGTTAGTTCTTGACTTGTTTCTTCAATTCCTTTGCATACTTTGCTTCCCTGAGCCTTGATCTAGTGTTAGTGGACAAAATGCCTTAGATCCGAAGTAATTCCCCTTAGGCTCGTAATAGTTGTTATGATGAAGAGCTTAGACGGGGAATACTATCCGTACGACGACCAGCCCTCCACTAGGTCCCTCGACTATGAGGTGCTTGAGGAGTTCGAGGAAGAGATAGAGCGTTTAAGTCCTTACAAGTCCGGAGAGCCGGTGGACGACGAAGGTGAGGACGAGGAGTCCGCCTCGTCTTCAAAAGGTGAGGACGCAGGTGCGTCCCGAGTGGTGGACGGGGCGTCCACTTCTGCTGCTATTTCGTGCCCGAGACCGGTGTCTGTCGTGAAGGGAGCAGAGAAGCCGAAGAGAGTAAGGAGGCCGAAGAGTGGGCCAGACGTCTCCTACCTGGATCTCACAAATATTTACCTGATCAAGCCGGAGAGCAGCGCGGCTGACTACTTAGTTGCCCAGATGTACGTGGGGCCGTTCGGGAGGGTTAGAGCACCCAGGCCGACGGACCATGTAGACCAGGTTTCTTCATTTTGCTAACCTGTTTATTTTCCTTTGTGTAGACTTTGTGATGGATCGCCGTTCGATCATGGCCATAGCCAAGGCCAAGGCGGCGAGGCGTGCCACGACCGAGGGGGGCGGGGCTACTGCTGGTGCGGCCCTGAAGCCTGCCCAGTCCAAGAAGAAGAGGCCTCCCACTGACGGCCAGAAGAAACTGACCGAGGCTGGCCTGAATCTCGCTAAGAAGACGAAGAGGGCGCCGTCTCCTTCCCATGTCGATGAGGTCGGCACTCTGACCGTCCCAAATGTGGACGATGGTGGTCCCGTTGTGGATCTTACCGCTGCTCCAAACGACGCTGCCCAATCGCTCCCTCTCGTCCAGGAGCCTCGGACGAAGCGGGCTGGCAAGGAGATTGCCGCTGCCACCTACCAAAAAATGGTGGAGTACCCCGTTGGCGGGGGTGTCTTTGACGATGGCGTCCTCGGCCATGACGTGCTTGCCCAGGCCATGCCGGCCAAAGATCGGGCCTACCTCAAGAGGCTCGAGGACGTCAAGGTGTACGAAGGCGGGATGGACTTCATCGTCCAAGTAAGTTCCCTTTCCTTTTATTTGTTGTTTTTCTCGTCGTCCGGGTGAAGTCATTGCCTGAGTCTTTGTTTGCGTTTGTTGTGCAGGGTGCCTTCATGCTCATGGAGAGCCACAAAAGGCAGCAACGGGAGATTGCTCGTCTGAAGGAGCTCGAGCAAAAGGCTGCCTCGGCCGATGAGGCGGTGGCCTGCTTGGATCGGCTCCGAGAGGATGCGAAGGCTCTGCAAAAGAGGGCCGATGAGGCAGCTGCAGCCAGGGACGATGCCCTGGCCAAACTTGAGGAGAGCCAGAGGGCGCTTGAGGCTGAGCGGCGCAAGAATGATGAAGCCGTGAAGGCCAAAATTGAGGCCGAGGTTGCCGCTGTGAAGGCCGCTGATGAGGCCGTTCAAAAGTTCCTAGCCGAGGGATGGAAGGCCGACGAGCGGCTCCCCTGGTGCTATGAAGTGGTGGCCGCCAAGCTCGAAGATTGGGGAATGAACTCCCCTGCCGGCCAAGAGTACTTTGGAAGGGAGATGGCTGTGTACTACAACATGGGCCAAGAACGGATGCAGAGGCTCCTGTGCCGGCGGCTGGCGCGTGCCCTTAAAGCAATGAATTATACCTCCGGGTGGGCGAGGCGAAACCTGAGGCTTCCCAAGGTGATGAAGGATCCCGAGGAGCAGGCCAAGCTTCCGCTTTCGGAGAGGGAGGCCCCAATCGAGAGTTCCGGCCTCGGCGAGCCGGACTATGACGAGTTTGATTTCCTGGATGATGCCACCAGTTCTGCAGCTGCCGCCGACCAGGAGACTGAGGCCGAGGAGGGAACCGAAGATGCCGGAGATCAAACCCAGGCTGGGCATGATGGAGGCGCCCAAGAGACTTGATCGGCTACTCCCCGTTCCCTATCTTGTAATTAGTTACCTTTTATTTCTGCCCATGTGATGTAATGGCCGAAGCGCCCACCAATGTACTTAACTGTTTATGAATGAACGTTTTGCTGTCCTGCTCGGCTTTGAATGTCTTGTATGTTTATTCTCTTTTGCTATTTCACTTTTGAAATTTGTCTAAGTGTTAAGTTACAACTTAGGTCACCCGCGAGTGTTTGCTACGTCCGTGAGGTAGTCCATTCAGTCTGGTGGCCTTGTCGTCCTGTCCGGTGTTTCTTCGCTGTCGTAACACTTGGGATTTATTCAAAAATTTCCTAAGTGTTTTAGATCCACTTAGGTGCTTTCTTTCCGTCCTGACTGAGGCGGGCAAGCTGGGGTGTCCGCTGCGTCTTGGCATTGTCCCATTCTTCTTTTTGTTAGAATTTTTCTAAGTGTCCAACGTCAAGTGGATGGGTGTTCTCATCGTCCTGGTATTGAATCTCTCCTCAGTGTTGGCAAATGCTTTGGGAAATTCCCTAAGTGTTGAACCAATGTCGTTGTTGTCGGCCCAGTGGTTTTCGTGGCCGTTGTGTTCCCTTGTTCCTGATCTGATCAGGGAGGTCGGCCTGGATCCTTGTGTTGTGGCCGATAAGGGTACCTTGAACTTAATTTTTTGAACATAGAAATTTTTCTAAGTACACATGCAAGACACAGGTAGCTAACGGCCTGCGAGTATACAGGTGCCCGCTTCGTCTAGAGTTTCTTCATTTAAATACTTAGAGATTTTTCTAAGTATAAATGCAGGACATAGTTCCTTCTTTGTGGTACCGTTGTCGGCTAAGAGATGGCCCTACCTTCATCGGCCAAGGTCTGGCTTTGTGGCCGATGAGGGTGCCTTTTGCCTTCCCCAAGAGTTTCTCTAAGTGTCGGAATTCTCTTAAGGAACCTTTTTCCTCAGGAATTTTCTCTAAGTGTTTGGTAAACACTTGGACAAATCTTCCGCTTGGCCAACAGCCTGGGTTTCAGTGCCTGTAACGGCCATCCGGAATGCTGTGGCCGGTAGGGATTGTTGCTTGAATGCTTAATTCTTCCACGGGTGTGATACTGCCCGCTTCGTCATGGTCATCCTCAGGATTGATACTGCCCGCTTCGTCCTGGTCATCTTTCAGGATTGTAATTCTTTATTTCATACCAAGTGTTGGTGCTTCAAAGAGCTGTGGCCGATGAAGGTTACCACTCGCGTGTCACCCAACCATTGGTTAGGATTTTATAGGCGTATGCTTCGTCCTTGACGATTCCCTTGTCTGTGATGGACGTGTGGCCATATCGTCCCTGTCACCTGTTAGTGGTACTACACTTGTGTTCAACTGATATGTACTTAGCCAAGTTTGGCCTGAGTTGTGGGGATTTTATTTTTTCATTGCTCGAGGCCGGCAAGTGCGCGCGGTCCTCGGCTTCCCTTTTTTTTTTTGTTCCCTATTTCAGGGGAGTATCCTTCTTTCAGGCTTCGGCCGAAGGGTGTGCTCGTCCTTCGGTCGGTTCGGACTTCGTTTATAACGTCCGTGATCTCAGGGTGGGTCCCGTCGCCTATTTATGACGCGGGCTAGACTTTTGGTCGGTTTCCAACGGCTGTCGTTGCCCATCCCTGAGTTTTGGGATTTTGTCACCTCGGCCATGATTTCAGGCCTGTCGTCCTGCGATCCGGCACGTGGGCGACGTGGTGAGCTTCCCGTTTCAAGACGTGGGCCGTTTGCGGGCCCCTCGTCCTGGGGACATCGTCGGCCATACCTGAGCGTTTCACTTCTAGGCTTACGGGGCCGGGACGATGTGCTCTCTCAGCTAGGCCTGAGCCCTTCGCTGATACAAAATACAATGGAGTGCCTGAGCTTGTTGCTCGTAGGCTGCAAATGCAAGGTGCCATGTCGGCCATACCTGAGTCTTTCGCTCTAAGGTGGCCGATGAGGGCACCTGCTAATATTTTTACTTTAAATTCCAAAGAAAAAATCAAGAGGAGCATGATTTTATTCATAAGTGGCTCGAGGCCGAGGGTGGCGTTCAATCAGTAACCCGTTAAGGGGTGAGGGCTTCGCCGTCTGCACCTCCTTCGGATTACTGATAAAACTTCACCAGATGGTGTACATTCCACGTTCGTGGTACATTGGACCCATTCGGGCATTTAAGCTTGTAGGTTTCGGGTTTGACCACGGCACTGACGATGTAGGGCCCTTCGTACTTCAATGTTAGCTTGCCACCCTCCGTCGGCTGGCTTGCTTCCCTTCGACGGAGGACGTAGTCCCCCACTTGAAATTCCCGGGAACGTACCTTGGCGTCATAGTATGATTTTACTTGACGCCGGTAGTTCTCTTCTCGGACGTAAGCTTGCTCACGCCTCTCGTCGACCAGGTGCAGGTCAATTTTCATGTTTTCTTCGTTGGCGTCAGGCTCGTATTGTTCCACCCGTCGGCTGGGGATGACGACTTCCGTGGGTGCCTTTGCCTCAAAGCCGTAGCACAGGGCGAAAGGCGTTTCACCTGTCGCCTTCCTCGGCGTGGTTCTGTAGCACCACAGGATGTTGGGGAGCTCGTCGACCCAACTACCTCCTGCGGCTTGGAGTTTCTTCTTCAGCCCCTCCATGATTGTCCTGTTGGCGTTCTCGACCGGTGTTGGCAACGGCCGTCTCCCTTGTTGTGCATTCGGTGACGAAGTCGGCCAAGGCTTGCCCTTTGATAGATGGCCTTGGCTTGATCTCAATTTGAAACTGGCTGAGGAAGATCGCCCATTTCACCATCCTCGAGGAGCTGGTGGGGATCCTCATGAGTGCGCCGAGAGGCTGCTGAGTTAGCACATGGACGGCGTGGGCCTGGAAGTAGTGCCCCAGCTTCTTCACCGTATGGACGATGGCCAGCACCGTCTTCTCAATGGGGGAGTACCTGAGCTCGGCCTCCCTGAGTGTCTTGCTGATGTAGAAAATGGCCTTCTGCACCCCTTCGTCCTCACGGATGAGCACGGAGCTGATGGCCGACGTGCTCACCCCTAAGTACAAGAAGAGGGTTTCGCCGGATTTGGGCTTGG
Source organism: Cuscuta europaea (assembly GCA_945859875.1). Taxonomy (NCBI): domain Eukaryota; kingdom Viridiplantae; phylum Streptophyta; class Magnoliopsida; order Solanales; family Convolvulaceae; genus Cuscuta; species Cuscuta europaea. The sequence continues at coordinate 3,183,094 of CAMAPE010000014.1, forward strand.
AGAGCACGTGTGGAGACGATAGGTACCTCTTCAGCTCTTCGAACGCTTCCTGGCACTCCGCCGTCCACTTGAAACTGTGGGCTTTACGCATGATCTGGAAGAAGGGGAGTGCCCTTTCGGCTGACCTGGAGAAGAAACGATTCAGGGCCGCCAGGCGCCCCGTCAGTCGCTTTACTTCCTTGACGTTTCGGGGCGGCTCCATGTTGATGATAGCCTGTGTCTTCTCCGGGTTTATCTCGATGCCTCTCCGGCTGACCATGTAGCCGAGGAACTTGCCGCCCTGGACGCTGAAGGCGCACTTCTTGGGATTGAGGCGGAGCCTGAACTCCTTCATCATTTCAAAGATTTCCCGGAGGTCGTCGGCGTGGGAGGAGGCCTGCCTGCTCTTAACGATCATGTCGTCGACGTATGCCTCCATCATCTGGCCAAGGACCGCTCTGAAGATCTTGGCCACCATTATAGTATAGGTGGCGTCGGAGTTTTTGAGGCCGAAGGCCATGACGAGGTAGCAAAAGATTCCCTCTGGGGTCATGAATGCCGTCTTCTCAGCGTCATCTTCATGCATGGAGATTTGGTGGTACCCTCTGAAAGCGTCAAGGAACGACATCAACTCGCACCCCGCCGTCTCGTCCACCAGCTGATCGATGTTGGGGAGAGGGAACGGGTCCATGGGGCACGCCTTGTTCAGGTCAGTGTAATCAACACACATTCTGAATGTTGGCGGTTTCTGGGCGAGGACGACGTTGGCCAGCCACGTCGGGTACTTCACCTCTTTAATGTGTTTGATTGAGAGGAGCATGGCGACCTCCCCCTTGACGAAGTCCCGCCTGTCGGCGGACAAGTGGTGCCGCTTCTGCTTGACAGGCGCGGAGGCCGGATCGACGGTCAGCCGGTGAGTGATCACCTGGTGGCTGATGCCTGGCATATCGTCCGGGCCCCACGCGAAGACAACGGCGTACGACGAGGAGGATGGCGTCCCGCTGGTCCTGCGGGAGTTGCTTCCCGACTCTGAGGACCCGCTCCGGTCGGGAGGTATCCAGAGGGACTTCCTCGACCTCCTCGGCCGGCTCATCATGCAGCCTCTCCTCGTCCTTGGCAACGGCTGCCGTGATGGTGTCTATCCTCTGACCTTCTCTTTCGGTCGGCCTCGTCAGCTTGAGGTAGCATGCTCTGGCTATCCTCTGGTTTCCTCTGGCGAAGCCGATGCCGCCATTGGTGGGGAACTTCAGACACAAGTGCTTCATGGAGATGATGGCCTCCAAGTCCTCCAGCGCTGGCCACCCTAAGATCAGGTTATGGGCGCACTGGAGGTGGACCACCATGAACTCCATGTCAATCTTGGCGCGGTGGGGGGCGTCACCGACCTCTACGGGGAGGACTATCGTGCCCTCGGCATCGATAGAGTCCCTGGTGAAGCCGGATAACGAGGTCTTGATCGGCTTCAGCAATGCTTTGTCCAGCTTTAGCTGCCTGAAGGTATCCAGGTACATCACGTTGACGGAGCTCCCCGTATCGATGTAAGTGCGGTGGATGATGGAGTCACCGATCTCACACCGGATGACGAGGGCGTCCCTATGTGATTCCGTACCCGGAGGCAGATCCTTGTCGGTGAAGGTGATCGCCTCTGTTCGCTGCTTCTTCGGCTGGGGGGGAATGTGGGACACCTCCCCTATGTAGAGGGATTGGGCCCATTTCTTTCTCTGGGTGATGGAGTCCCCCCCAGTGTTCCCACCCACAATGAGGTGAATGTGATTCTTCTTTGGCGGGGGCTCTTCGAAGTCCTCGTCGTCGCTGAGCCTACCAATCTCCCGCTTCTTCGCAGAGGGTTCGCCCCCTTGTTTGCCGGTGTTCAACCATGTGTTTTTGCGTGGGCCACCTTTAACAAACTGGGAGAGTTCACCCTGACGAATAAGATGCTCGATGGCCTTCTTCAGCGTGATGCAGTCGTCGGTGTTGTGCGAGGAGTTCTTGTAGAACCGGCAGTATGCGCCGCCCTGCTGGATGGCAAGGACCTCCTCGGCGGGCCGAGGAGCCTGCTCGATGAGTCCATGCTTCTCGTCATAGTCAAGGATGATGTCGACCGGGTGAGTGAGGGCAACTCCCGACCGTTCCAACCTCGGCCGCCAGTGGCGATCTTTCTTACTTTGTCCACCAGAGCCGTGGCGGCCCTGGGCACCCTGGCCGGCCGAGGACACACCCGGGGCCGGCGAAGGATTTGTCTTCTTGGAGAGATGGCCCCCCTCTTTCTTGTGATTGTGGAGCTCGTCGGCGTCGGCGTACAAGCCACCGCGCTGGAGCGCCTTGGCGTACGACCTCGGAGGGTCGGTGATGAGGCTCCTAGCGTACGGGGAGCTACGGAGGGCTCCCTGATACAAGGCGAGGAGGGTGCGCTCATCGCCCCCCTCGACTTCTTCGGTCTCCCTCGTCCACTGATCAATGAATGACCGGAGGGACTCATCATGCTGCTGCTTGACGGAGAGGAGGTGGGTGAAATACTTCTTCGCACGCTTCCTCCCGGCAAAGTGGGTGAGGAAGCGTTGGGCAAGATCCTGCCATGAGTCGATGCTCCCTTCGGGGAGCGCGTTGAACCATTCGTACGCTGGCCCCTCGAGAGTAGAGAGGAACCAACGGCAGAGGTATTCGTCTGACGCGTTCACAATCAGCATGTTGTTCTGATAACAGCTGAAGTGTTCCTGGGGGTCTGATCGGCCGTCGTAGGACTTGATGGTGTTTCCCCTGTACTTCTCCAGGATGGGGGCCGAGAGGACCCTGTTGGTGAAAGGGGTCCTGGTCCTGACCTGGATGATGGGGTCACCTCGCCCCTCGGCCAACTCCCTCTCCAGGGCGCTGACTTTGTTCATGAGCGCGTTGAGGTCGGGGTCGTTGGAGGCGCCGGCCGTAGGGATGTTGGCCGACTGCTTGGCCTCCATCTGAGGCAGCCTCCTTTCCAGCTGGACGATGACCTCGTCCCGGGGGTCCCTGGCGGCCGCAGCGGCGCCCGGTTGGTTCCTCATGCGCTCGTCGTGAGCCGCATTGATCTGGTGGCGCACGTCGTCCTCGTGCAGCTTCCCCTTGCCCTTGTCCGGGCGGGGCTGGTCCGCTGTCCGGGACACAGACCCCAAGCTTTCCCTTGGCGAGCCAGGCCGACGCTCACCGATCCGTCCTGCCATCCTCTCCGAAACCGGACGACGGCGCGTGTCACCTAGCCTATTGAAGGCAGAGGCTTTTCCACGCGCTGGGGTCTGCCCAGGCCGAAGAGGGGAAGCGGGGTGGGAGTGGGACGACGCCGTGTCCTGGGCCATCACCCCCTCATCGTTGCCTATCTGGACGGCCAACGGTTGGGGCTGAGGAGGTGGAGTGACATTCCCCCCGGTCCTTGGCAAGAGTGCGCTGAGGACGGTGGGGTTCTGGGCCAGGCTGGCGATGATGACCGACAGCGCGGCCTGGACCTGTGGATCCACGGACGGAGAGGCCGCGGCCATAGGCTGGGCCGGGGCGTGGTCCAACTTCTCAGCTCGTTTCTTGTCCAAGCCGATGCGGGCATCGGGGGCTCTGCCGTTGAGTTGGTTGAGGAGGTCCGTTGTGAGGTTGAAGGCCTCCTGGAGGACGTCCCCTCCGCCGACCTGGTCGGCCGTAGCATCCTCCTCGTGCTCCCTGGTCTCCTGGTCCTCAGAGATGGCCTTGCTGACGAGGTTGCGGTTTGATTTAGTTCTCCCCATGATCAGTGGTTAGCTGTGCTTGGTAGCGACGAAGGGTGCTAACTTGATTGTTCTAGCTCTCAACGAGAGCACCAAATGATAGAGTATATCTACAGAGAAGTGAGAGCTAGAGAGAGAAGTGCAATAATATGCTTCAATAGAATGAATTTGTAACCCCTATAACTACTCCCAAGGGGAGTATTTATAGAGAAAATACGGGCTGGGCTCCCAAGCCTTGGGCTTGGGAGGCCCATTTACAATTGGACCGCTACTGGGCCGAATACAAAGCCACTAATGGGCTGTACAAATGAGTAAGTGTAAAATCCGGTTCTGTGAGGTCTTCGTGGCCGACGAGGGCGTGGCCGACGAGGGCACGGCCGACGAGGGCGCGGCCGACGAGGGCACCCGGGTTCCTTGGCTTCACGGCCATATTCTGAGTTGGTACCTTTTCGGCCGACGGGGGTCCCATGGCCGACGAGGGCGCCACTCAGTGTCTTGTGCTTTCTGTTCTTCTGAGTATGTGGGTCCGGGGGCTCAGACCCATACACTCCATCAATAGGGTTTTTACTAAAAAAAACTGGTGAAAATAGTGAGGGAACTAAAAGGTTTTTGCCAAAAGTGTAGTAATAATTAGCATCTAGTATCATTGTTTTTATTGATATCATAGTGTTATGGGTTACTCATACTTTTACGTTAAATTTGTTGTGAGTGACACTTATTTTAAAAAGTGTCACTATTAAAGTGTCACTATAAGCCAGTTTTCTAGTAGTGCCCATTGGTTCATTCCTTGTAAAACCCTAATCCCTCCTATTTAAAGGGGGCTTACTAATGGAATGAATACACCTCTCTCACTTCCCTACAACACGTTATCAGCACGTAGCTCTAAACCTATTTTTTTCTCCCTTCTCCCTACACTCAATCCGCAGCCGCGCCGCCAGCAATCCAGCCACGCTTGGCCGCCTCCCAACACACTGACCGTCGCCCGGCCTCCCCCTTCCTAGCCTGCGACTCACCAATTCCCGGATCTCTGTTGAGGTATTTTTTTACTCAAAAATCATTGCAGAATCTTATGTATATGATTTATTGCATCATGTTTACCATTGTGATGAACATCATTGATTTTTTTTAGATTAAGTTGTCAGTTTTTTTAGATCCATTTCTTGCACACCAAGTGTTTGATGATATGCCTCATCCATTTTTTTGAGAGATAGATGCAATTTTTTATTATAATTCCGTAATGCTATATGTTATAATCATATAGTTAGAATCAATATCACATTATGCATCCCTCTTCGTTTTTATACATCCATGTGATCATACTTTTTCGTAAAACTATATGCCATATACATATAGTTGGAATCAAAGATCACACGATTAATTTTATTTTCATTTATTTTATATCATTATATGATTATACTTTCCGTAAAGCTATATGCTAGATACATATAGTTGGAATTAAAATCATATTATGCACTTTTTTAATTATTTTATACATATTATGTGATTATATTTTTCCGTAATGCTATGTCACTTACATATAGTTGGAACCATAATCACATAAGATTACTATATTTTATTCCTAATCCGTTCATTAGACCAATATTAATACTTTCTATATTAAAAACACCATATAACATCCTATACAAATCTCTATGATTTTTTTAATGAGGTGAATATATATCTCTTCGCTTCGATGCATTGTAAAATATTTTCTACAAAGAGACATACCCTCATGATTATTTTTTTGTGATAAAGAATTTTCACACAAAGAATCGATTTTGTTTATACACAAGTTTCTGTTTTATATCATATGAACTACACAAGTTCATGAATGTACTCATGATCATGTAAATTTTTTTAAGATGGTTGACCATCTCAACTTGTATTTGGCATTTTGGCCTCGGATGGATTTGAGTACCATTATTCAGTTTTCTATATTAATTTTTTGTGTGATAAAGAATTTCTACACAAGGCTCTACAAATTTAATTGACCAATCAATTTGATCGGAGTTTGACATTATGCACTCAAATGAACTTGAGTATCTTCAACGCTTATTTTAGAATTCAATGCTACTTCGGCACACTTTGTGAAAAGCAAATCACAAAAGTTTATTTAATTTGATAGAAAAAAATTAACCATTTTTACACATACTTCTCTAAACACATACTAATGCAGGTGTATCGCTAAAACAAGAGAAAGAACATACAACGGATCCACATTAAATAATCATGTAACTAACTAGCTTTTAGTTTGCACTAGTGAATGATGTTTATTGTTATTGTGTCTTTTTTTTGAAATGCAATTACAATATTTTTTTTGGGATAAAGAAACCTCCAAGAGTTATTTGGATAAATAAATTTCCAAATAAAAAAAAATTGAAAATATAAATTTTAAAGTAAATCCCTTAATATAAGAGGATTAAATGTGATTATCTTGTCAGGATATATATAACTTGAAAATATACTTTTAGTTTTTATCTTCGTAGAATCTCTAAAGAACAAGAGATTCACTGCATGAGAATATAAATTAAGTTTCATGATTGTCTACTATTTTGAGAATAAGAACATTCTCTAATTGTTGGGTTTATCCATTTTTTATTTTACTCTTTCATGAGGTTTATAAATATGAACATTACTACTTCTAATTAGACTTTTATTCAAGTCCTAAAGTTTGGTATAAATTATATTCGTTTGAGATTTTTAATTAATTTAACATCTCATTGTTCTATCTGAAATTATATTTGAGATGTTTATGCATTCGAATTCATTACATGCATATCTATGAATTTTATTCATAAAAGAATGGATACAAAGGAATATATCCACAAAATAGTAGAATGATATGTACCACAGTCAACTTGAGGTCATAGCACTCTAAGGTATATGAGTGACATTTGTAAATTATTGAAATCTGTGACAAATAGGTGTTTTAACACATTGTGGTGATGTACAATAAATTAAGGAATATATTTATCGAAGTAATTCCTTAAAACCAGTTATGATTGAAACAATTGTACATATGTCCTCACATAGAATGGAGTCATGTCATGAGTTTGAATCTGGTGAGCAGCCTCTTGTCAAAGTAACAAGAATGACCTTATATACATTTGTGGGGCTTCCCTGAACCCTCACAATGTAAGAAAATGCATATTTAAGCAGGTTGTGAGTCAAAGTGGTCATTGACTCATACAAACTTTGAAATAACTCATTTAGGTTATTAATTATTCGAATGAAGGATGATATGAGATCCAACATATCGTAAATTGTTGGTTTTAGCGTTGATAAATTGAAAAACAATATCAATCTTCTAAAGTACGAGAAGAAATATTTACCTTTCATTATGCTTTACAGATATAGTAGAAGGCACATCAGTTATTTCTTAAAGTTTTACTCCTTAGCAAAAATAGAATCGAGACATGTCCATATATGCTAAGGAAATAACAATAAAGATATCTCATTTTTTCAATACAATGTCCAAAATGCGGGTCATTTAAGTGATTATGGTTTGGTAGAAATTTACTCATGCTGTCTATTTTCCTATTGCATAAAAATGTTGCATTTGCAAAACTTCTAGCAAAACTTTTTTATTAAGGGTCCACCACCCGACCAATCAAGTCTATGACTTGTTACTGCTAGATAGTTCTCATCAAAATTACTTGATGATTATTGCATATTTTTTCGAGATCAATGAAAAACATCTCGCATCCCATGTGAAAAAAAAGAACTCAGTAAAAATCACATCTAAAAGAATGTTGATGGTGAATATTATATCTATTATGCACGCACTAATATTTTTTTATGGGATTATGCAATATGCAAGCACTCTTACATGTTTGTTTTTTTAAACCGATACTAGACAACCACGTTTATGTATACCAGTTGGTGACTGGATATTAGCCTGAGATGTTCTACTTATGAATATGTGGTTGTTAAATAGTTGTGCCTATTGCGTCTCCCATAACGCACTATAATCGTTTAAAAGAAAAATGATGTTTATGTTGGATATGAATCCCCAACAATATTCCGCTACTAGCCTTAACAAATAATGTGTACACTGCTTTGCGGGATATGACTTTGATGAGACAATTGATTTTCCTGTCATTAATGGGAGATTAGAGAAAGAACTCTCTAATTGAATGACAAAATCATTATGATGGTACATCACTACTTTGTCTCAATGATAAATCTTAGACTTCAAAAGGTAACATTGAAGTTAAAGTGGTATCATAAATGATTTAAGTAATCAGATTATACACACTAGCTGCAAACATATTTATAAGGCTTGAATTTAAATTAAAAGAAACAATGCTAAAGGAAGAAGCATTGCAATCACAAGCAGTGGGGTTGTGGTTGAGGCCATGGCTCTCTAAAGGAATAGAGGGAAGCCACATGGTTCGATTAATTATCCACCCCAAGTAGTAGAGGGTAGATAAGGCACAAACCAATATACTCGTCATCATATGAATTCCTCTCATGAGATTATCTTTGATTAAACATGTCCATGAATTTATAATGGGGGACGCCCCGAAGTTTAAATGATTTCAGAGAATTAAAATCTCAATGTTAATGAGAGTGTGTATGAGTCGAATGATAGACCTTACACTTATACTGACGGTATATTTATACAGTTGCCCAAAGGAGCATAGAGCACGATGATATCGAACCATACTCTACTGCAATATGAAAGCAATGAGAATATTGGCCTAAATGCATATAAGTAATCCAGGTATAAATTTAATATTTGACAAAGAGACAGGTATTTGGTATGATAGTGCTAATCAACCAAGTGTAAAGCCTGTAAAACATGAAATAATTCTTTGTTAGAAAGCGTACTGAGATAATGAAGTCCTAATTATTCTCTCAACGCCCTGGATTCAAATATGAAAAGTTATACCTCTCTATTTTGAACACAAAAATGTTCAACTACTTAATCTATAAGTAGACTCCAAACTAATGGAAACACAACTAAAGATTGTGGACATTAAATGTCTCAATAGAATTTCATTAAATAGATGTATATGAAGTATTTGTAATGTTTTTATTATCTTTAATCAAGTGGTTTTAGATTACATTGCATATTTACATTGAAACGTTCACATTTGGATTAAATCAATCCAGACGAGAGTGACATACCCATCTAAGTGACCACTTGACTGAAAAGGGATAGAAAAAGATAGATTATGTTTTCCCTCCAAGTATCATTATATGTCAAAGATATAGACATAGTATGTACTCATATTAAAGAAAATGAGAAATCTTAGATACTTGGAAGTCATAATTGAGATAAAGAATCTTGGGAAACTAAGGTTGTTTTGAAAACATTGAGTTGGTTGAATAATAATTCATCGGTTGCATATATCCAAAAAGGTTCTCAGGCAAATTAGCATGGATAAATGTAAACCGTTAGCACTCCCATGATTGGTCGAAGTATGGATGTTAGAAAATATATCCATTATTGGAAAGTTATTGGGAGAAGAAATTCCCTATAAAAGTGCAATATGCGCATGATTGTACTTTGACAAACACATTCGACCAAATAATACATTCTCAAGAACGTGTTAGCTGAAAATAACACAGGACCAATACATAGTATATCATCATTGAAATAGTATCAAGAATGTACTTTGATATCTATATGAAACGATTGGTATAATCTTTATTCATCCCTTATAAATTAATTAAATGATTGATAATAATAATATTTCTAAAGGAATTGGAAATGTTAAAAGTATCACTCTAACACAAAGTAACGTGATTTGAGTTTTACTGATGATGGATATCCCCTTACCTCATTGATACCCTTACCTCATTGATACTTTCTTATATGAGGATATATTTACCATGAAATAAACCAAGATGTTATATACGTGATGGAGTGGAGTATATGGCCCAGGGACCCCCGGCCCACAGACTCCTACTGCTCTAACCAAGGCCCAATAGGCCCAGGAAGCGCAACAGGCCCAAATCACAGCGCCCCATGTACCAAGCAGCCAACAAAGCACACCGGGGGTGCCTTCGGCCCTTTGGCCGAAGGCTCCAGATACTTACAAAAAGGCTATTTTCAGCATACAAAGTTACCGGGAGAAAACGGCAAAAACCAGTAGCCCTCGGCACCTGGAGCCCTTTGCCTTAAGGGGCCTTCGACAGGAAGAGCCCTCAGCTAATCATCTACAGCCGAGGGTACCTTCCTCAACAAGAATATCCTCTCCACATGCGCCTGGGTCGCCGTACCAAGTACAATGTCACATCCAACCGATACATTAAATGCGGCCACATGTGAATGCCAGTGACACCCGGTTGATGTGACCCCTCGGCCGTTGGATGCTTGACACGTGTCCCCGTCTCGCATTTATTACTACTATAAATAGCACCCCATTTCCCTTTGTAAACCAGATTCAGAATACACTTTGAACTCATATATTCAATACACTTTCTCTCTCTTACTTGCTCTGACTTCTCTCTAGTTACTCCCCGCAGTAACCCTTCGGATACATACCCCCGGGTAGATTATCCATCATTTGGTGCTCTCCTTGAGAGATTCAACAATCAAGTGAGAAACCCTCCCTCTTGGAAAAACACAAAACACCTATCGAAAATGGTGAGAACAACTCGTGCCAACTACAAGAACGTTGAGGACAGGAACTTGGCCCTCGGCGAAGTCGACGTCCTCGAGGCCTCTAACAGGGCTCCCGGGGGCGGCGTCATCGCCGGGTTGGATCAGACGGCTGTCGACCTACGCCTTCAGATTCAACAAAATGCCCCCGTTGCCCGCCTCGGCATCGAGGCCAAAAAGAAGGACCAGAGCGAAAACCAAGTTAGCCCTCTGGTCATCACTATCGACGTACAGTCGGCGTTTTACGCCTTCATCCAAACACTCACCCAGAACCCGGGTGCCTTCGGCACTTTGGTTCCCCTTCAACCTCAGGTGGGGGAAAACATCATGCCTCCCCCTCATCCACACCACCTCGGGAACCCTGTCCTTCGGATTGGGAACGTCGAGGGGGTCGTGGCCCAAGACACGGCCTCCAAGGAAGTCCAATCCCGGGACCCCCACAACATGAACAAGGAACAGCCCCGGACCTCCGCCCTCGAGAGACTCGGAGGGGCGCAAAACCACCGAGGGGTCCAAGACCACCTCGGGGGGAAGGCGCTCCAAAGGCCTCAGGAAAGTGGCGGATCCGTTTCCCGGGCGGATGAAAGACGTCCCCCTCAGGACAAAGGCAAGGCACCTCTCCATGCCGACGACGCCCGTCACCACATCTACCAGGCCCACTCGGCCTGTGTCCGTTCGCAGGGGGCGGAGGCCCTCCCGAAGGACCCCCGGGATGAAATCATTGCGGCCCTCCAACGTCGGCTTGACGAGATGGAGGCCACTGGAGCGCACGCCACCGCTTCTGCCCCCCATGAGGACCTGAAGTATGAGGCCATGTTGGCCAAGATGGAGGAGATGTAGAAGAAGATAGCCGAGGGCTCCAGGGAACCCACCATACAACTCCGGACCCGGGCGCCATTTACCCTAAGGGTATTGGCGGCCCGGATCCCGGAAAAATACCGAGGGCAACTCATCAGGCCCTACGACGGGAAAACTGACCCCCAGGAGCACTACAGCAGGTACCAAAACAGTATGATGGTGGTGGGGGCATCGGATGATTATTTGTGTCGCTGGTTCCTCTCCACCTTGGAGGGGCCGGCTTACGAATGGTTCAATCGATTGCTCGAAGGCTGCATCGACTCGTGGCAAGAACTCGCCCAGCGATTCTTGACACAATTTGGAAGGCACCGAACAAGAAAACACTTCTCCCACTTGCTGACGGTGAGGCAAAGGAAAGATGAGACCCTTTGGGACTTCTTGGAGCGCTGGAGAACGGAGGCTGATAAAGTTGATGGCGCAGACGACGGGACCCTCCTGGCCCTCCTCCAAACAGTGCTCCGCCCCGGAAACTTCTCAAGGAGCCTCATCATCGAACCCCCCGCCGCGATTACATAAGGGCCCTACAGCGGGGGGACCGATACGCCGAGGCCGAGGAGGTGGAAAAATACCATCACAACCCCAATCAGCAACGCCCTCGGCCAGATGATAAAGGCAACCGGGGGCCGGGGTCTCCTCATAATCAACCCAAGGGTTCGGCACCCCCCGGTGATCGCCCCCGGCACGGCCAAACCAAGCCCGGGGGAGGTTACAAGGGTAACCCGAAGACTTGGGCGCAACCTGTTCTCCTGGAGCACTCTCGGACACCTTTGACGCACCCCGTCAGCGTCATCCTCGACTTCGCTGAGGAGAGGGGCCTGGTGGAGTGAGATTCTCGCGCACCCCCGGAGGTATATGCCATCAATCCAAACTACCCCTACTGTTGCTTCCACCGACATCAAGGGCACAAAACCGATGACTGCCATCAGTTGAAGACAGCCATCGAGAGGTTAATACAGGCGGGCCATCTGTCCCGGTTTGTCCAAGGCCCTCAGCAATAGGGTCCTCCCTACCAAGGGCCACCCCGAGGGCGCCTCCAGCGAAAGCAAATGCTTGGGTTAACCCAAACACCATCCCCCTCGACAGGAAGAGGAAAATCAGGAATTTGGAAGAGGAAGAACAAGAGTGCCCTCACGGCCTGGAGAAGAAGCGCCACATCCTCGTGATCACCGGTGGCAATACAAGGGGGGACTCCACCAGCCAACGGAAGAAGTGGGATCAATCGTTATACGTGGGGGAAGGCACTCATATGCCCCCGGTAAAGCGGCTGAGGAAGGAGCCCATCACATTCACAAACGCTGATCTCCCCTCTGCTTCCTCTCCGCACAGGGATGCCCTCGTCATCCGTACAGAGATCAATGATACTATCATCCACAGAACTTACGTTGACACGGGAAGCTCCGTTAATGTAATGTACCTCAGCACCTTCAGAGAGCTGCATCTGGAGAGGGGGTCCCTTCGGCCAATCAAGACCCATCTTGCCTGTTTCACCGGTGACACCATTGATTCCGAGGGGGTCCAAACCCTCCCGGTACTATTCGGTGACGGGCTCCACAGAGCCAAGCTCGGAGTGGAGTTCGTCATCGTCAACATCGATTGCGCCCACAACATCATCCTCGGCCGACCAGCCCTCGAGGATCTCGAAGCCATCATCTCCATGAGGCACCTCTGCCTCAAGTTCCCAGCCGAAGGGAGCATCGACTACTCGAGGGGAAATCAGAAGCTTGCCCGCGCTTGCTACCTCCAAGTGACGAAGAAGGTTAGAAAAACCGAGTTCCGTGTTGACACCATCATCGGGGCAATTGAAGAGGAGGAGAAGAGGTCGAGGGCTGAACCGGCCGAGGACGTAGAAGACTTTGCTCTCGATCCGTCCAAGCCGGAGAGAGTCCTGAAGATTGGAGCCCAGCTCCCCGAAGACTTGAAGACCGGCATCATCAACGCCCTTCGCGCCTACTCCATTGTTTTTGCATGGGGGGCGGAGGACATGCCAGGAATCAGCCGAAGGGTCATCACCCACCGCCTCTCGGTGGTCCCTTCGGCCAAACCAGTACAACAACGGAAAAGACCCCTCTCGACTGAGAGGAGAGAATTTGTGAAGAAGGAGGTCCCATGCTCCTCTCCTATTAAGCACATCAAGGTGGTCAAATACCCCTCATGGCTAGCAAACGTAGTCCTCGCACAAAAGCCTCCCACCTTCCGCATGTGCGTGGACTACATGGACCTCAACAAGACGTGCCCCATGGACCCCTTCCCTTTACCAAACATTGATCAATTGGTAGATGAAACCGCGAAGTGCGAAATCATGTCCTTCCTCGATGCCTTCCGAGGGTATCACCAAATTTTCATGCACGAGGAAGACGCCGAAAAAACAGCCTTCATGACTCCCGAGGGCATCTTCTGCTACCTAGTGATGGCCTTCGGCCTAAAAAACTCTGGCGCCACTTACACCCGGATGGTGGCCAGGATATTTCAAGCCGTCTTAGGGCGCACCATGAAAGCTTACGTTGACGACATGATCGTCAAGAGCAAACAATCCTCCAGCCATGCTGACGACCTCAGGGAGATCTTCGCCATCATGCAGAAGTTCAACCTTCGGCTAAATCCGAAGAAGTGCACCTTCGGCGTGCAAGGAGGCAAATTCTTCGGCTACATGGTGAGCCGAAGGGGAATTGAGGCCAACCCCGAAAAAATTCAGGCCATCATCAACATGGAGCCCCCACGCAGCGTGAAGGAGGTCCAGCGGCTGACGGGCCGCCTGGCAGCCCTCAACCGCTTCCTGTCGAAATCAGCGGAGAAGTCCTTACCCTTCTTCCAGATCATGAGGAAAACCGCCGGCTTCCAATGGACATCAGAATGCCAGGAGGCTTTCGACGAACTGAAATGGTATTTATCTTCACCCCCTGTGCTCTCCAAACCCAAGGTAGGGGAAACCCTATACCTTTACCTTGGTGTTAGCCCGACGGCCATCAGCTCAGTACTCATCCGGGAAGAAGATGGCGTCCAGCATGCCATCTTCTAAGTCAGCAAGACCCTCAGGGAAGCAGAACTCAGATATTCCCCTGTGGTAAAGACGGTGTTGGCTATCGTTTGGACCGTCAAGAAGTTGGGCCACTACTTCCAAGCTCACCCGGTCCAGGTCCTCACTCACCAACCCCTCGGCGCTTTGATAAGGAGCCCCACCAGCTCCTCCCGAATAGTGAAATGGGCTATCTTCCTAAGCCAATACAACATCGATATCCGACCGAGGCCCGCCATCAAGGGCCAAGCCCTAGCGGACTTCGTGACGGAGTGCACGGCAAGAACGGCCACGGATGAGGAGCCCTCGGCTCCCTCGGATGATTGGTGGACCCTCTACACTGATGGCTTCTCCGCTATCAAAGCATGTGGAGGAGGGGTGGTTCTCATCTCACCCGAAGGCTTCCGGGCCTATTATGCAATCCGCTTCTCCTTCAAGGTCTCCAACAACGAAGCCGAATACGAGGCCCTCCTATGTGGCCTTCGGCTGGCAGCTAACATGAGGGCCCGACAGATCTACGTCAAGTGCGACTCCAAGTTAGTCGTCGGCCAAATATCCGGGGAGTACGAAGCCAAGGAAGGAAGAATGAGGCAGTACAAAGAAGCGGCCAAGGAGTTGCTTAAGGCATTTGAGGCACACTCTCTTACTCAAATATCGAGGGCTCAAAACTCCGAGGCCGACATTTTATCAAAGCTCTCGGCTGAATCCCCTGAGCATATCTCAAAGATTGCCAAGATCGAGGAGCTCAACCTCTCCAGCATACATGCTAGCCCCATCATGCCCATACAACAAAGGCAAGAGAACTGGATCTTAGATATTGTCGCCTTCATCACCACAGGGCAACTGCTCGAGAATGATGCCCGTGCCAAGCTAGCAAAGCTGAGGGCTCCCAGCTACACCATCGATGACGAAAGGCTTTACAAAAGATCATACAACGGGACGCTGCTTCAGTGCCTTCATCAAGATGAAGCCGAGGTTGCGATGGAGGAGGTGCACAGTGGCACTTGCTCAGCTCACCAGGGACCCTTCCCCATGTCCCGAAGGCTCATAATCCAAGGCTACTTTTGGCCTACAATGGCCCGGGATTGTGCGGATCTCGCCCGAAGGTGTACCGCATTCCAACACTTCCAGAGAGCCCCCGACAGGCCAGCGGTCAACTATGCCCCCATCAGCACATCCATACCCTTCACTCGATGGGGCATAGACCTCGTGGGCCCTCTGCCGAGGGGTACCTCCAACAACATGTACATCATTGTCGCCATTGACTACTTCACCAAGTGGGTGGAAGCTGAGCCCCTCGTAAGCATCACCGAGGCCAAATGCCGTCACTTTGTTCTCAAGAACATCCTCACAAGGTTTGGCGTCCCCCAGCAAATCATCTCCGACAACGGGACTCAATTTGAGGCAACCCCTTTCTGTGCCCTCCTAGAGGCATGGGGCATCAAACACACCTTCTCATCCGTTGCCTAGCCTCAGGGCAACGGTCAAGTGGAGAACGCCAACCGGACCTTGCTCGAGGGCCTAAAAAAGAAACTTGAGGCCGAGGGTGGAGGCTGGGTGGAAGAGCTCCACAATATCTTATGGGCCTACCGCACCACCCCTCGGCGGGCAACAGGTGAAACAACCTTCTCCCTTTGCTACGGATTTGAGGCTAAAGCTCCTACGGCGGTGACCCTTCCTACCTGAAGGGTGATCCAATATGACCCCGAAGTCAACGACGCCAACATAGCCCTCGACCTCACGTCATTTCAGAACGCCGAGAGCAAGCCTTCGTGTGAGCGGAAAACTACCGAAGGCAAGTCAAAAGCTACGTCGATGCCAAGGTTCGCTCTCGAGAATTCCAAGTGGGGGACTATGTCCTCCGAAGGAGGGAAGCTAGCCAACCAACCGAGGGAGGCAAGATGGCACCAAAATTTGAGGGCCCGTACATCATTGCAACCGTCATCAAACAAGGGACTTACAAGCTAAAACGCCCCAATGGGACCGAGGTCCCTAGACATTGGAATGTACATCACTTAGTTAAATTTTATCAGTAATAGAGAGGCCAAGCCCTCATAACTAGTGAATATATTACCCTGCGCCCCAACACCTCCGATTTTGAAGAATGAAGACATATTGAAGACAAAAAAACAGAAGGCGAGACTCTTATGAGCGGCCAAGCCCTCATACGAGCTCCCGGCCCAAGGCCTTATCGTAACAAGACCCTTCGGCACCAAGTGCCGAGGGTAGACTCTCCTATCACTTTCAACAAACAGAAGAAAAATCACCAAGTGCCGAGGGTATGCACTCCTATCAACCTTCAACAAATGAAGAAAACACCCAGTGTTTTCAAAGAAGACCCCTCGGTACTAAGTACTGGGGGCCGTATACCGGAACAAACACCAAGTGTTGTTTCTAAAGCCGTACCCCTCGAGGACGCATATACCGAAGGCGCCACCTATCGGTGCCGGCAGCACGTAGTGCCCCCGGCCATTTGCAACCAGTGTGCAAATGAAAACCCTTCCTTGAAACGCTTTCCGCGTCACTACCCCAAGGGTAGGACAGGCAAATACTATGCCCAGGATTCGACTTTCATAAACGGAACGCTTTCCGCGCCATTTCCCCCAGGGAATGGCAGGCATCTAATATGCCCAGGATTCGACTTCCAAAAACGAAACGCTCCCCGCGCCACTACCCCCAGGGTGTGGCAGGCCACGGACTATGTCTGGCGCCGAGGGGAAGACTTTCAAACTGAGGCGCTTTCCGTTCCATCCCCCAAGGGGAAGCAGACTACAGACTATGTCCTATGCCCAGGAAACGATCCTCGATCCCCTTGGAACTCGGAAGGTTAACCCGAGGGGGAGCTAACGGTGTATTCTGTTACCTCTCGATAGGCCCAGCCTTACCAAGAAACCAAGTTTCTTGAAGCCTTCCCTTCACTACAAAAAAAAAGAGGGGTGGTGAAGGGGAGTAGACTCAGCGAGAAAATCAATGAGTACGTCACTCCAACAGCTCACATCAGAATGCCCTTCGGCATTACAAGAACTTCCTAAATCATACCGAGGACTCCCCACGGGAACACCTACAGTGCCTAAAAGCCATACATTTTGGACGTCTACCATATCTATCAACACCGAAGGCTCTAACCTTGCAAGAGGGTTGAAATTGGCTAAGTCCACTCAACAAAAATTCAAGAGTTACCGAAGGCATCTACTTCCCATCGACACTTACTACGACATCAATGTTCTACAAAAATTCCTAAGTCCAAGCAGCGATTGCCCTCGGCATTTCACTAAACACCGAGGGAATGTACCCAAGCATTGCCCGAGGGCGTATGTCTTTTTCATGCTATTCTTGGACTACAAAATTTGCTAAGTCCACACTTGGGGAACCTGACAATAGCCGAAGGCTATCATAGTCCACACATTACCGGGGGCCAGTCTCACAGGTCAAGGGAAAGTACTCTTGCCAAGGGAAATCTTCCCTAAAAAGGTCACAATCCTGAAGGCTCCCTTGACCGAAGGCCAGATGATTTTCAAACACTCAGAAACTTCGGTCAACTAATCATACAGCCGAAGTCCAAGTGACAGGCTAACACTTAGAAAATTTTCTATCCCAAAACGTGTGGCCCTCGGCCAACTCACATTGCAACGAAGGCCACTCCACTCAGCCGGAGGCACACCCACAGGAATACTCTCACAATCACTCGAAGGCTTCTATCTCATACTAGCCGAAGGCTCGATGTCTAAATTACACTCAGAAAAATTTATAAGTCCTAAATGGTTTGCCCCCGGGCAACTCAAGAAGGCTACATAGAAACAGATGGGAGCTATCAGCCAAAGGCTGCCAGTGATAACACTACACTTAGAAACGTTTTCTAAGTCCTAACGATTGGGCCCTCGTCCTAATCATCATGCAGCTAAAGGAACTGGGTAGCCGAAGGCTACATGATGCACTACACTTAGAAAATTTTCTAAGTCCTAATCGTTTGGCCTTCGGCCACATAACCATGCAAACATAGATTCATACACAAAGGAAAAGACGAAGGCATACATTCAAAGGGAAAGTAAATTCATATACTAAAAGCCCGAAGGCAGGCATTCATCCATTAACAATAAATGATACATTCAAAGGTAAAGTAATTGTTACAAAATGGCCGAAGCCGAAGGATCATACATATTCGTTACAAAATATCTAAGTGCATATTTTATCAACATCTTCAGTGGAGGCATCCCCTTCGGCAGCTTTGGAGGTAACCTCTTCTCCGACGGCCTCGCCATCACCGCCCTCGCCGGACTCCCCCATCATCATTGAATCGTGGATCACCGGCCTTTCTTCGCCCGAGGGGAGGGGGACTCTCACATCAGGTTGCAAGGGGGAAAGGCCGTACACTGCCGGATCGAACTGCTCAAGGGGAACGCCCAAGTGCCTGGCAAGCCTCCGGTAAACCAGATGCTGGGTGAAGAATTCACCCCCTTGATAATAGCTATCGCCCCTTTTAGCCATCCAATCAGCCTCGGGGCCCTTCACCCAACTATCCACCGAAGACTCGACGACCGAGGCCACCCACTGCTGCCGCTCCTCGGTCTTCCAGCCCTCAGCCATGAATGCAGCGACGTCATCCTCTCGAGCTTTGGCAGCGGCTTCGGCCTTGGCAGACTCCGCTTCCTCAGCAGCTTTCTTTGAGGCCTCGGTGGCAACCCTCTCAGCTTCAAGTTTGGCCTCCTCCACGGCAGCTTTCAACCTCTGCTCAGCCCCCTCGGTAGCCTTCCGAAGGTTCTCCTCCAGCTGCGCCATCTGCTTCACAGCGTCAGAGTTCTTGTGGATGAGCTCCTTCATCTTCTCATCCTACTCAGCCTTGTGGAGGCGCCACTGCTCGAGCCTTCGTGCATGCTCTCCGAGGGCTATGCAAGCATGTTACACAACGAACAAAAGATTTAGACGAATATTGAAAATATATTAAGTGTTAAAACAAGGACAAGTGAAAAAACTTACAGTTAGAGAAGATCGGAGGATCTTGCTCTCGAGGGCCTCGTCGTCATAGGTCGAGAGGGCCGCCTTATCCATCACCGAAGTGATCCCCCTCAGGAACGCCTTCGGTTCGGCCGAGCCGTGCATCACAGAAGCTCCTGGAGCAAGGGAGAGTTGCAGAGTCTCCCGGGGAAAGTCCCTCGGGGGAAGGTCCGTCGAAGCTGTCACCGCGGTGACAACCGGTGGCTCGGGAGAGGAATGATCCTCTATGATCACTACGGGGGCCGCCTTATCAGTGACATCCCCGACAAGCTTCTGCTTTTTGACAAGGGGCTCAACCCCTTTGCCACCCCTCTTCTTTTTTACGGCCACATCGGCCTGAGATGCCCCAACTCCTTCGGCGGCGGCAACGGCAGCAGAAGGCTCCACATCCTTCTGGAAGAATGCCTCTACGGGATGCTGGTCCGAGGGCTCCTTCTTCTTAATTTGGGCCTTGCCCTTCTTCTTCTTCAGGGCGAAGAGTTTACATGCTTCCATGTTTGCACCTGCGAGACAACAATAAATAATTAGCCAATGTCAAAAGCAGTGAAAATTTCCTAAGTACACAAGTTAAAGCCCTCGGCTACTACCTCCAGCTCCCTCGAAGGCTCTATCCAATTCGGGGTACTTCTCATCTATCTCCCCCAAGAAACGATACCGCCGGAACCCGAGGGCATACAGATCCTTCTCGAGGGTGCAATCTTTGATAGCTACAATTTTATTGCGCCCCTCCGGGATTTTTGCAAGCTTCAGACCATCTTTTTCAAGGGCGGCGCTTCTAATCCTCTCGTGGCGCCGAATGCGGTCACGCAACTCTCTCGGGAACGGGCTCTCATCCAGTCTGACATAACACCATCGCTCCTTCCAGCCTTTGTTTGAAGAAGGGGTCTCGGTGAAGAGTTTCCACTGGGCTATCTGTTGCAAGTTGGTGAACCCCTCGGCATTTGCATGCCCCCCCCCCCCGGCATAAGTTGAAACTTTGGAAGAACAACTCCAAGCTAGGTGTTACCCCCCGTGACTTGCAGAGATGGAGAAATCTGTCTATGTACGAATGGCTGTTTGGTGTCAGTTGACAGGGGACCAGGCCAACGTACCTAAGATATTCCCGAAGGAATGGATGCAGTGGGAACCGAAGGCCCATTGACCCCGAGAGAATGTGAACATCTATACATCCCTCGGGAGCCCGGGAGAGGACATCATCAGGTCCTAGTTCTATCACCGTCGCCAAGGGCCCCACATGAAGCTGGGTCACATAGCATTCGGCCCTATCAGCTTTTGACCTTATCTCGAGGGCAACCGTATTGAGGAAGGCGTAGCCTTCGGGCATGTCAACCGGCTTCCCCTGATCAGCGACGCTACCTTTCTTCTTGGGAGCGGCAACATTCTTCTTCTTGCCGGGGGCTACCCTGAGAGACGTCGGGTTCAACGGCCGGGAGCTACTCGCCTCCCCGAGACCATTCCGAGGGGGAAGGGCAGCGACGGTGACCTTCATGCTTTCCTTTTGCTCCTCTTCTTCATCGACTTGAACGGCGAGGGCCAGCTCCTCGTCTTCATTTACTTGCTCAAAGTCCTCCGCCTCAGCCTCCGCCACCAGATCTTTCTGTACCTCCATGGCCAGGGCGGCATCATCACCAGCCGAGGGCTGCTCACTGGTAGACTCCAAATCGGAGATGACTTCATCCTCGACCGAGGGCTCCCTCGAGATGTCTTGGGAATCACTTGCAGATGACATTTTTACTAAGGAAGTAGGGATCCTAAAGGTTTTCTAGAGAGCTCTAACGCTTAACCTAAGGCCACATGGCTAAGAATACTAAGGAGCAAAGAGTGAAGCAAGAACTGACCTTTGGGAAGTTTGATTTGACCGAGGGATAATTTCTCTCTCTAGAAATTTTTTGCCAGCACTTCGTTGCAACAAGGATGCGTAAAGGGAGAATGGCCTGGCCTTGGGGTATTTATAGGCACCCAGATCCGGGTTTGGGCCTGAAAACCGGGCCTCCGGTTACAGAGTCATCATTACTTACCGTCGTTTCGCCCAATCGGTAACACCCGCCCGCAGACAGCCAGTGAATACGTGCCACGTGGAAGCCCCCCCAACGGCTATATTTCCGACATTACATATTCCAACGGCTCTATTACAATGGCTACATTCTGAAATCACAGAGGTACTCTCGGCCTTTCTCCTCATACAACATCACAAGTGCCTTCGGCCTTTCTCCTCCAAGAGCCCACGACTTAGCAACGGGTAGACCCCTCGGGAACCTTCATCAACTATCCCCCCCGACCACGCAACAAGGAAACCCCTCGGGGCACCACGGCCCCCAACTTATCAACAAACAGGGGACCCCTCGACAACACAGGAAATATCACCTACATTCATCGCGCCCTCATTCTCATGAATTGAGGGCTCCCCTTCGGCATCTCCCGGGATATCAAAAGCGAGCCTTCGGCAAAGCAACACATGCGCCCTCAGACAAGGATAGCCTTCGGCAAGAATACTGCCACACATTTCAGACCAG
Source organism: Cuscuta europaea (assembly GCA_945859875.1). Classification (NCBI taxonomy): domain Eukaryota; kingdom Viridiplantae; phylum Streptophyta; class Magnoliopsida; order Solanales; family Convolvulaceae; genus Cuscuta; species Cuscuta europaea. The sequence goes on from CAMAPE010000014.1 coordinate 3,204,781, forward strand.
GGTTTCACCTTTTCGATTCATCATTGGGGGAATTCGGTGCACTCTTTTTCCCTCATTAGAGTTTTTTCCCACATGGTTTTTTCTAATGAGGTTTTTTAACGAGGCATCCCCCCAAAATGAAACGAAAAGCGTCACCCCTCGGCTACATATTGCAGGCAAGCACTACTCTACTCCTTTTCACCGCTTTACAAGTGCCTCAAGGAGTGGGGGACTGGAGGACCCCTTCGAGAAAAATCTCAAAATACAAAGATATAAAAAAAATGACCCCTCAAGTCCCGAAATGTGGGTAACTGAGGGACTGCCTTCGGCAGAAACATGCAAACAACAAACTCCTCACAACATTACAAGCTACAACGAAACAACGGTCGAGGACAAGCACAAATTACTCCTTTTCCCTCAAGTACCTTTCGGCAAAATGAGTGAGGGACTCGTGATGGAGTATATGGCCCAGGGACCCCCGGCCCACAGACTCTTACTGCTCTAACCAAGGCCCAATAGGCCCAGGAAGCGCAACAGGCCCAAATCACAGCGCCCCAAGTACTAAGCAGCCAACAAAGCACATCGGGGGTGCCTTCGGCCCCTTGGCCGAAGGCTCCAGATACTCACAGACAGGCTATTTTCAGCATACAAAGTTACTGGGAGAAAACGACAAAAAACAGTAGCCCTCGGCACCTGGAGCCCTCGGCCTTAAGGGGCCTTCGACAGGAAGAGCCCTCGGCTAATCATCTACAGCCGAGGGTACCTTCCTCGACAAGAATATCCTCTCCACATGCGCCTGGGTAGCCGTACCAAGTACAACGTCACATCCAACCGTCGCATTAAATGTGGCCAAATGCGAATGCCAATGACACCCGGTTGATGTGACCCCTCGGCCGTTGGATGCTTGACACGTGTTCCCGTCTCGCATTTATTAATACTATAAATAGCACCCCATTTTCCCTTTGTAAACCAGATTCGGAATACACTTTGAACTCATATATTCAATACACTTTCTCTCTCTTACTTGCTCTGACTTCTCTCTAGTTACTCCCCGCAGTAACCCTTCAGATACATACCCCCGTGTAGACTATCCATCAATACGTGATACCTTGGGAAAAGTATATATCAAGTACATATTGAATTTTTATTGATGTGTTGCATTCAGGGGGAGTCATTACATACTTATTTATCATCAGTTATATTGGTGCATTGTACTCTTTTTCTTTTCTCCCTTTTGACCAAGGTTTATTTTTTCCCATTGGATTTTGTTACTTGGTAAGGTTTTTTTTATGAGACAACATAATATGCATCATCCCACATTTTAATTTTGCGAATGTAAACAATGTTGAAGAAAGAGCATAATTATTATATCGTAGTCAAAAGTAATTGATGTGTAGGTTTTAGTGCACCATACTCCCTTTTCACTTTGACCGATGTTTATTTTTCCCATTGGGTTTTGTTCATTGACAACGTTTTCGCAAGTTAATTTGAGAAAATTTCTTACGCTCGACACACAGGGGGAGAATTAAAGGAATTATATTCCTCTATTGTGTGCCTTCGCTAAGGTAATTAATGTGACAAGTATTGAAATGCACATATTTTACAAACACCCTTGATTAATGTAAATATCAAGGGTAGATGCAGACTTGAGGGGGAGTACCCCAACTAGATTACGTTACACTCTTTTCCTTTACCCAAGTTTTATTTTTTCCCACTGGGTTTTGTTACTTGGTAAGGTTTTTAATGAGGTAACGATACAAGTAAAGTTTAATGATCAAAGCAAAGATCAAATAAAGATAGACTTAATGAAAGAAGCCTATCTTGATGCTATACTCCTTTTTCTCCAGTCAAGGTTATTTTTTTCCCACAGGATTTTTGTTACTTGACAGAGTTTTGATGAGGCAACAAGACTCATACAATCATTCTATCTATAACTCGGCACAAGAGGGAGTGTTGAAGGAAATTACTTTAAAGTGCATTCGTTATAGATAGAAAGTGTATCTAGGGATTATATGTATTGAGCTAATTGACCCATTTACTCATTCCTTGTAAAACCATAATCCCTCCTATTTAAAGGGGCTTACTAATGGAATGAATACACCTCTCTCACTTCCCTACAACAACACACGTGATTATCGTGTTATAATAATAATAATAACGGGAAGGTTATTTTGATTATAAATGACATACTCCGTAATATTTCATCTGTTTTCTAGTAATAACTGTCTTTGTATTCTCTTTTGAGATGTTTTTAATGATATGTTCATCTTTTCTTTTTTAATACCGTAAGTATTTTCTTTTGAGAAACCTCAAAACCTTTGGAGACGATTAATTAAGAATGGAAGAGTAAAAAAGCAAAGCAAAAGTGGGGAAATAATGAAATTCAACCAGATGTTTAACAAACGAATCCACACTCAAAGATTTTGTCTTAGGGTAGAGACACCCAAAATGGACTAAAAGGGACCGATCAATTAATTTATGATCGACGGGCGGTAGACGTCTTTGTATGACCCCACATATCAGACAGCACAGACGTGCATCCCTTTTGAAATTCAGTATTGCCTAACCCATACAAGTCATCACCCGACAAGAATGGCCCCACCTCACATGTCTTACTTCATACTCCTTTCAAAAAGGATGATACACAATTCTTCTAGGTCCCTCAACACCGACGACAGACAGAAAGTGAAGTTTTGACTTTGATATTTGCAGGGTCACTATCCATTTTAACAAAGTAATCCCGACCGGATAGATAGATGGGAGGATGTAAATTAATTTTAATCGCAAAATGACAGATAGAGAGTGTGGTTGTGACTTTGATATTTGCAGGCGCACTATCCATTTGACCATAGTAATATCTCATCACAGTTGTCGGGATTCGAACTCGAGACTTACCCCTTGTGTCACCCCCTATTTACCGGTTGAGCTGCATTTACCGGTTACATACTCCTTTTGTCCTTTAAAAATGTTGCCAATTTTTCTTTTGATGTCCCATTAACTTTATCAATTTTCTATTTTATAAAGAATTTGTAGTTCTGGTTAACTCTCTCTCTCTCTCTTCGCAAATGTTAATCACATAATTTTTACCTTATTACTTCTCGTACCGGTCAAACATGAGAAAGTTTTAAACCCCGATTCCACCCTTTCTCACTTGGGGCCCAACACAGCTTCGGCAGGTCGCTATAAGCCCCACACTTGCCTCTCTTACCACCGGCACCCACATCTGTAAACCATTATTTCCTGTCTACTTAACCTAACATTACCCTCCACCCATGACCCACCCTTCCACCGCGCGTCGATAACACCTCCACCCCTAATTCGTTCTGCAGTGAAACGCACACACTAAGCGCGTGCTGTCATCACCATATGTTGTCTGCAAAGTCATGCACGCAACGTGATCGGCCCACCCAAATCGATCGGTTGACTATATAAAGTACGTAGCCTTTGCGTTTCCAGTTATCTTACTTATCTATATCCTCTCGCCGGAGACTCATCGGACGTTCATCGTTTCTTCAATCTGAGTATCCGGCCGACCAATTTAATTACCTCGTGAAATTATCTTAAATTAATGGAGATTCACCAGAAGCTTACAACCTACAAAAGCGATCCCGCCAACCTCAAGGCAACCGAACTGCGGTTAGGGTTGCCGGGGACAGCGTCACCGGAGAAGGAAAGAACTCCTTCCAGTCTAAGAAACAACAAGAGATCTTCATCGGAGAACGATGAGATAACGTCCGCCCCAGCTCCTAAGTAAGTAGCAACCAATTACATACGAAGTACTTACGTACAATAATTAAGAGCCGTTGGTGACCCTGATTTTTCGATTTATTAGACTTGTCATCGATCAATTTTTCACTAAACACGTAAATTTTGATTTCACACGCTGAATAATAATAAGAAAAAGTAAGATTGGCGTGACATTTTTGGCTATGTTGCTTATATATCATGATATTACAAGTATTGACTTGGTGCGAAAATGGATGATTTGATCAGGGTTCAAGTCGTAGGATGGCCGCCGGTACGATTATATCGGAAAAATTTGATGGAGACGACGACGACGATGAAGAAATCGGAGGAGTCGGGGGAAGGGAGAGGGGCAGGAAAGTACGTGAAAGTGAGTATGGACGGAGCAGCGTACATGAGGAAGATAGATGTGACGATCTATAACGGTTACACGGAGCTGGTGAAGGCATTGGAGAGGATGTTTAAATGCAGAATTGGGGTGTACTCGGAGAGAGAAGGGTACGACGGAGCCGACTACGCTCCGACGTACGAGGACAGGGACGGCGACTGGATGCTCGTGGGAGACGTGCCGTGGCAGATGTTCCTTAACTCTTGCACAAGGTTGAGAGTCATGAAAGGGTGTGATGTTAAGGGCTTTGCTGCGGCGGCGGGTGGCGGTTACCGATGACCGTTCGTTAATCATTAAATCCCACTAAAAGGGTTTTTTTGCAACACAATCATACTAAAAGTGTGTAACCGATATAACGCACGTTTTTCTTTTATTAATTGTACAAAAGAAATTAAATACTGGTGTATGCTAAGAGCTGAGTAACATAGTATATAGCTTAGGTTCCTATAATTTTGTTTTTTGGAGAAATTTGTATACACGATGTAAGTAGACAATTATAGTAAAGGGGAGTATTACAGTTTTTTTAAAGGGAATTACTACAGTTGGTGTAACGAAGCAATTAGCTTTTCAATTTGTAGAATGAATGGAAATGGGTTTTGATTATAGCTCTGATTTTGATCACATATTATCCTTGATTTAGTGTTATTGTTGATTAGGCATACGTTATATCTAATCTAAATCCAATTTTAAAATATACGAAGTAATAAAATAGTATAAGCACGAATGATAGTTATAAGTTACAACTTACAAGTTATGTATACTCTACTCATACCACTACTGGAAAAAGGGTTTTTAACAACAAAAGAGTTGGTCGTTATATGGCTAAATTTTTGTCGTTAAAAATTGTAACGACGAAATTTATTTGGTCGTCAAGTGGTCGTTATAGGCTCCGTCGTTAAAGGTTTTAACGACCATGTTCGTCGTTAGTGTTTGACGACGACTATGTTCGTCGTAAGTGTTTAACGACGAACATATTCGTCGTTAGTATTTAACGACAACATAAGATTTCATTGTTACAATTCATAGTCGTCGTTATACAGTAACAACAAAAACTTCCACTGTTCCACATTATAAATTAATTATTAAAGATGAGATAGGAACTCATACGATTTCTACCTGAGAATATTATGAAACATTGGTCTTTGCTTTTGATTGCTTAGGACAAAAGTAAGATATGTAAACAATATATTTTAGCACAAGTAATTATATTGTATATATTCAGCAAAACTAAATACAACAATAAAATAATCCAAAAACAAAAATATTAATCACGATCAATTATAATTGGAAGAATCATTCATTCATATGTACATAATAAAATCTCAAACATTCCATACTAATGGATTGTTATTCTTGAACGATTGAATATAATAAATACAACTATTTTATAGAGGAACTTGTGAAAACTGATTTGTCGCAACTTCTTATCTTCAATTCAAACACCTTGCAAAAAAGACAGGATATAATTTAGAATTTGATAAGGAATATATACAGATACACTATGTTAATACAACTGAATAAATAGCCAAAAATTCGAAGTCCACTATATGGAAGAGAGCAATACAGAAACTAACCATAGAAACATATTCCATTTAGACATTGATGTGATGATTGTGATCCAAATGAACTAAAGCATATGATAACACCAAATCAAAGCAGTAATAACAAGTGGGATATAGTTGCCTCTGATAGTGGAAAGTAATGGATCTTTTTCCTTCCACTCCAATTTCATCCTGCAACATAGAAGCATATGATGTGAAATGCTATTAGTTGAAAACAGAAACAAATACAAGTAAACTCAAAAATAGTAATGGAGAAACCTTATTAACCTTTGCCAACTTGAATGAATCTACAATGTAACTAACATTTAGAGCTATACCAAACAGAAACTCCAACAAATTAAGGCACAATAGCAAGGACTTTTACATGATGTCCACCTCACAAAGAGGAATAAAACCATGGAACTTGTAGACTGCATAAACTTTCACTATCACTAATAATCCAATCATGGGAAAATACAATGTATACACACTAGATAAGACTAGGGGAAAGCATCAACCAATATCATGCTCTTGGAACAACACATCAAACATATGGAAATGGAAGCAAACCTCAAGATTAAGAACTCCAACAAATTAAAATAGAGAAGACTGCAACAATTCTGGGCATGAAAAACGACAAACTTCCAGACCTTTAAATCTGATCTCCACCGTTCCATATAAAGAACTAGATGTCTAGAAACCTCACCTGAAAATTCACAGAAATCCAACGGTGCAAACTCTAGCAATGATTCTGTAAAAATGGAAATACTAAGAAGAAATTGGAAATTTCACTATTGTCATTCTCACTTTGATATCTCACACACCTTTGCCACTTTCTCCCACTTATCATTATATGATTAGAGTTTCTTAGTTGATGTAAACCTCTTTTTGGATTTTCCTCATGAATAAAAAAAAAGCTCAGAAGCATAACCAAGTAATTCATAACCCTACAAAACGCGTAACAGAATCAAATTAAATTCAAGTCTGAAGTATAAGACTTTATTTACTAAAAACTAAAACCAAAGAAAAAATCCATCAAACATACATATTGGAATTATATTATATCTTAAGGTCTGGAGTAGTAAACTTCAAATCGCTGTTTGTGTTATTTACTTTAACAAGTAGCAAATTGTTATATAAGACCTTATACTTATTTTATCTTAGACAAGAAAATGTGAACCATACACCAAAATAGTCGAAGCCGATGCAAGCAAACCTGATTGTCTGTAGTTTTGCATTGGGTTCATGAAAGCAGTTCATATTTTTCATTCCAAAACCAAGTGTAGCTGCTTTTTCCTGCGTCACACATGAACATTATTTCGATTTTAATATTAATCTAATATCTTTGGAAGTATTTACTCCTACATACCCCAACCAGACCCGGTTAATCAAAAATTGAGAATCAAAAAGTTATTATTATAATTCAGTAATTCACAACCTATATTCCATAACACATTAACACTTAAGTGCTCTCACTCATAAATCTAATGCTTATTGAGTGTTCATCTAAACCTCTCATTATAAAGAAAATAGCTTCACAAACTACAATTTAGAATACAATAGCTCTAGATTTTTAAAAATATTTTAAAGTCTGCTCGATCTAATTGCGATTGCATTTAAGCCAAACAAAAAGCCAGCAAATTTTAATATAGAAAAATAGATAAATAATTTTTCCATGAAAAATAAGTGTTTCAAGAGTTTCGATAACAGTTGTGCAACAACTCACACAATAAAGACTGCAGAACACTAAATATTCAAAAATGATTCAGAAAAAATTTGAAAATTGGTGACGAAAAGTTAAATTGAACTTACCTTGAACAAGAGAGAAAGCAATCGAGCAAGACTCCCAGAGATTTAGCAAGCGAGAAATCAAGCAAGACTGCAATTGAATTTAAGTAGCAAAATTACTCAAGATTTTAAAGACGAATACGCACACATATATAGACACACACACATACATCAGTTAAAAAGCTTAAGGCACTACAGATTACAAGAAAGCTTAAATCCATATTAGAACAGCAAGAACTGTAAGAACTAAAGACGAATACGCACACATATATAGGCACACACACACACATACATCAGTTAAAAAGCTTAAGGCACTACAGATTACAAGAAACCTTAAATCCATATTAGACACACGCACATATATAGGCACACACACACATACATCAGTTAAAAAGCTTAAGGCACTATAGATTACAAGAAAGCTTAAATCCATATTAGAACAGTAAGAACTAAAGATTTATATAACCTGGAAGAAAGAGAAGATCGAGTTATTGAGCCTCAGAATCAAGAAGAACCATTTCGCTGATTTATCACTAAATGGAAATGCTATCACTGAACCAAAATGGAAATGCTATCACTGAACCTATTGCTAGACAAGTTAACAACTGAGAGATTCTTGAAAACTACGAAATGTAAAGGCAAATGACCAGAGAAATTGTTAACTGCAAATAAAGACATATAATGAATTGTTGTCCCACCATTGATAAATATTAATCAAAATATCACAAAAGATGCATAGTAGGTTAAACATATGTTCTGGAAACAGAGTACTTAAATATTTTATATCAAAATATCAGCAAAAATAGAGTAACTCACACATGAAGACTGGAGAGGTCGAGATAGAGAACGAAGCCAGGCTGTCTGGGCGAACTCACAGGCAATTTCTTTGCTGACGGCTTTGTCTGGAGTCTGGAAAGAACCGAACGACCCCCAATTTGATAAACCTTGACAACCCCGACAACCCTACCTCTTTTAAAAAAACTAATTGACATGCAACCTCTTTTCGATTACGTGAGCTAAAAAAAGTGTCGGAAAAGCCAAGCTTTCTGACGCAGCGTGGCTTCTCAAAACCCAGACGTTGTTCGACTTTTTGAATGCATTTTGTCGATTAATGGAGCTTTTAACGATTTTAAGAAGATTGGGTCAGCGTGAATGGAGAAACGTACCTGTATAGGGCGACTGAATCACGGAATTTCTGAGCCGAATCAGTTCATCGAGGTTAACAGTGTGCCAGAGATGAAGACGGCGAGGCCCGGCTTCAGAGAGACGAAGGTGGCGAGGTCTGGCTTCAGAGAGATGAATGCGGCACAGGCTTGGCTTGAGTACTTCAATACGAGAGACGAGAATGAAACAAATTGGAAGATAGGGTTTATTCTCTTTAACCGATTTAGTTAAAGCAGGTTAGGGAACGAAAACAATTGGAGTTGAAAATTTTGGCGGATAAATTTCAAATTGTTTGATTTTTTCGCAACTGAATTTTTAAAATAATATATATAAAAAATATATTCAGAAATGACCATAACTACACGTTAATTAATAATGACGACTTTTCATTATGGTCGTTAAAGATAAATTTTAATAACGACGAATTCATTAGTCATTGTTAATAGAAACTTTTAACGACAATTTTTTTAGAGTCGTCGTATGGTGGTCGTTAAAACCCCTTTTTTTTGTAGTGTACAATTATGCTTTCTTACTAAACACTAAGCTAAGTGCTTCTCAAGTGAAATGGGATGTTCAATTCCAAATTAAAGATTCAACCATTTTTCTTTAAATAGAATTTTATCTTTCATCTTCCCTAAATAGAAGTAAACATTATTTTTATATCACTAATACCCCTAATGTAATTAATAAATATAACTAATTGCCCCTCATAGTTCCCTTAAATAAGTGAGTTAGTTTGTTATCAGTAAAGGACAGTCTAGTGGTGGTGACAGTGGTAGGCACGACAATTGGTCGGGTCGGATAGTGCAAGACCTAGAACCTCCCCGTGACTTTAATAGGTGGACTCGCCCCACCCCGTGAACCACACACGTCAATACTGATATTTCAAAAGGTTTTATTTTTCAATTTTTTTAGTGCTTTTTTTTTTCATTTCTTATATTTAGTCCACCTCACTAATATTTAAACTTGGTATAATTACTATTCCGCTCACCTAACTCAGATATAATGTTTGCCTCTTGAATAGGCCTCACAAATCATCCAACTATAAAAAGTATGCATTTTTAATGAATTTTCTTTTTTTAATACAACAAAAATAGGGCTTAGGAATTTAATATTAATTACTATGTATGTAATAATAAATAACAAATGAACAAAAAAGTGACATTTTTTAAGTTTCTAAAAAGAGAGTAGAAAGATACCAAGAGGCTATTACACTCCTACTCCCTCAAATGCTACAATGACAAATGCCCAGTGACAAATTGCACAGAAACCTACCATCCGATCCCAGTGACCCGTCGCTGCAATGATCACACTCGACATCTAGTCACTATCCCACCCCGTCCAATGACCTAACCTGATTGTCTTGCCCTGTCCAATGACCTGACCTGCCACAATGAATGTCGAGCAGTGACCACTGACCACTAGCACAGTGACTCACTACAAGAAAAAGGACTTTTAACGACCACACTATAACGACGACTCTCACAAATTGTCGTTAAAAATGCCTTTTAACAATGACTAATAAGTTCGTCGTTATTAAATTTATCATTAACGAGTATTTATGAAAAGTCATCGTTATTGAATTTACCATTAACGACTATTTATTAAAACTTGTCGTTATTAATCAAAATGTCTAGTCATCGTTATTACTAATCAAATTGTTAATTAATTTATTTTTCTAAGAATTGGAGAAGAAAACATCAATCGAGCGCCAAAATTTCCAAATCCCAAATATTTTCGCTCCATAAGCCAGGAGTCCGTAGCAATCGATCTTCGTTCCGTAGCATACGTACTCCTATCATGAGGCAGTGGCAACTAGACCTAATCTCAGTCCGTAGCAGCGCTTAATTATTTTTCCCTAAGCTCCATCTTCGTTCGATCAGTACATACGTTGCTAATCGATCTTTATCGCCTAAGGGTGCTCATCACGCTGATCTGCCCTATCTGCTGCGATTCTCGAATAATCGCCTTGCCACGCCGATCTGCTACTTAAGGGATTCTCAGTGAATCAATATATCCTTGCTTCGCTCGATCATTAAGCAACCATCACTCAGTCTTATATCCCGCTCTAGCTATCTTTCATCTCATATCTCCTCGCTGATCTTATGCTCATAGGTTTGCTCAATCTTCTTGCTCCATGTCAGTGCAATCTTCAATATTTATTATTCCAATCTTCTTGTGTTGATAAGTTTTCAGTAATCTATATTGCTGATTTGCTTGGTCGGTTTAATTGCTTCGTTGAATTGCTTGGTTTATTTGTTGTGTGTATTTCCATGGCTGAATCCCTGATTCGTCCTTCGTATCATCTCTCTTTGAGACGACAGATCCAACAATTCTGCCAAAATAAATAAACAAAACTGAATAAACATTGAAAAAACGCACTTTTCTTAGGAAATTTCAATAAAGTGTTTGGACCATTTTAGGAATTGTAGATAGCGACTTACCATAACAGTGGAATGAGTTTCATATTCATCCATGTTTTGCTTGGCCGAAGAGCAAGTATTATTTGCTAATCTAACCTGAAAAGGAAACAAAAAGTACTCAACCAAATGCGATAAAGACAATTAATGACTTAATGTTGTAATCCAGGAATACCCAGGACTCTACATACCCAGAATACTTCACTCAAAAATATGTCCAATAGGTCAATAGGTTTATGCTATGAACCAAGATGGTGTAACAAAGATCATTGATATCATATTTCTGGTCAAACTTTCAAAACCAAGAACTAAAAACGTTAAAAGCATTTTATAGTTAAGTTAGATAGGCCTAAATATTGAGGCTGGCCCTGACTTCTGCTTCATTTGATGACAACTTGCATATAGATGTATATTATTTGGAAACAGGAGATTCGGTGTCTGGCTTAAAATCAAATGTGCATTTCAAAATCAGATACACATGTTTTTTTATCCATAATCTCAAGCTTAAATGATTCCCTAATATTATTACTCAAAAAGGCCTTTTCAATATCACCAAGAGAAGGAACAAAATAGCAGAATTTAGCAATTAAAGTAAACTTGAACCATCCAGAAAGTTGGTGAATTTTTGTTGATTGGGGTTTGTGGTAATCTGCCGATTAGAGTTTTAGAGTTCTTCTCTAACTGTTTTAATTGAGTCACCGGCAGAATTGCTTAGGGGAATCAAATGTGATTCAATCAATAGGGAGTGCACTCGGACCATATCCTCCTTTTTCAAGTTCACTTTGTGTTGGCAAGTAATGTTATTAATATTTCTGTATTCAACCTTGTTGGTCTGAGGCCATGATCACACTACACTATAAATGGCTTAAGGCAACACTTCAAAAATGTTGCATTATACCCAAATGTGTTGTCTTAGGAATCTATGCCAACACTTTTCCAATTTACAAAGTGTTGAAATTTTGGGCGTTGCCATAGATGCCTATAGCAACAAACTAAAATGTGTTGCAACTATTTTGGCTAGGGCAACATCATTCTCCAAAAAACTAAAGCAACACATTTAAATGCAAAGGCAATACTTTGATATTGCAACACTTGGAGAAACATTTTTCAATAAATTGCAATATTTTATATTTTGTTATTATTTAAAATCCACAAATTTAATAACATACAAGAATACACGAACTGTCACACGAACTTGTGTACTCGTAATAAGTTATTGTTTAATAAATAAAGTTCAAATCTAAAACTTCTATAGTCGTATTGCGAAATTGGTTTATTACAACAATGTAAAGCTTTGATCCATATGTTTTCATGGTTGAAGGTCAAGGATCTGGTACGAAAAAGAAGAAATCTGGGATTGAGAAGAGGAGAGGTAGAAACAAATGTAAAGAGGCAGCGAGGCTTAAACCTGGTCAAAACTTGTAATAACTTTCTATAATAATCGAGCGGTTGGGAATAATCACAATGTATGGGCGAGACATTTGGGGATTATCGTACGAGATACAAATATGTGCCCATTGAAAGTGCACAAATGGAATGATATCGGAGAAAGAGAAAAGGAACACATGTGGAGTGCAGTCATGGTAACTATGTAGTCGTGATAGCTTTGAGTTTCCTTCTTAATTCTAATTTATTATTTGATGGAGTATATGGGCCTGGACCCCAGGGCCCACATACTCGAAAGAACTGAAGGTACCACGACCACATGGTGGGACCCTCGTCGACCATATGACCTCCATCGGCCAGAAAGAAGTCTACTCAGAATGTGATCCAGAAGCCAGGAAGAGCCGGGTGACCTCGTCGACCGGGTCATCGTCGGCCATGCCCTCGTCGGCCACAGAACATGATTTACACTTAATCTTTTCTATGCACTTTGTATCCGGCCCATTAGTGGCCCTATTATAAATGGGCCTCCCAAGCCCAAGACTTGGGAGCCCAGCCCTAATTTTTCCTATAAATACTCCCTCTGGGAGTAGTTGTAAGGGTTCACAAAATCATTAATACAGAGCAAATATAGCACTTCTCTCTCTAGCTCTCACTTCTCTCTAAACTTATAGTCTATCATTTGGTGCTTTCATTGAGAGCTAGAACAATCAATTAGCCTCCTTCGTCGCTACCAAGCACAGCTAACTGACAATGGGAAGAACTAAGTCAAACCGCAACCTCCTCAACAAGGCCATCCCTGAGGCACATGAGAACCAAGAGCACGAGGAGGATGCTACGGCCGACAGGGCCGCCGAGGGGGATGTCTTCCAGGAAGCCATCGACCTCGCAGGAGACCTGCGCAACAAGCTCAACGGCGGCGCTCCAGACGCCCACATCGGCTTGGACAAAAAGTGTGCGAAAAAAGGCGACGCCTCGGCACAACCGGTCTCTCCTGCTGTTGACCCTCAGCTTCAGGCCGCACTCTCGTCCATCATCGCCAGCTTGGCCCAGAATCCCACCGTCCTCAGCGCACTCATGCCAAGGACGGGGGAGAACACAACGTCGCCTCTTCAACCCCAGCCATTTGCCATTAGGCTAGGCAACGATGAGGGGGTGGTACCTCAGGACACGACATCGTCCCACTCCCACACTGCTTCCCCACTTCGAGCTGGACCGACCCCAGCGCGTGGAAAAGCCTCATCCTTTAACAAGCTAGGTGACACGTGCCGTCGGCCTGCTTCGAAGAGGATGGCGGGACGGATTGGTTAGCGTGAGCCTGGCTCACCCAGGGAAAGCTTGGGGTCGGTATCCCGGACAGCGGATAGGCCCCGCCTGGATAAAGGCAAGGGGAAACTGCATGAGGACGATGCCCGACACCAAATCAACACGGCTCACGCAGCCCGCTTGCAGACGCAGGGCGCCACTACGGCCGCCAGGAACCCCAGGGACGAGGTAATCGCACACCTCGAGCGAAAGCTCGCCCAGATGGAGGCCAAGCAGAGGCCACCACCCCCGCGGGCAACTCATCCAGAGATCCCGGCTTTAACGCCCTTCTAAACAAGGTCACCATCCTTGAGAGGGAATTGGCTGAAGGACGAGGAGACCCCATCATCCAGGTCAGGACGAGGACTCCCTTCACCGCCAGGGTACTCTCGGCCCCCATCCCCGAGAAGTACCGGGGAAACGCCATCAAGCCTTACGATGGCCGTTCCGACCCCCAAGAGCACTTCAGCCGCTACCAGAACAATATGCTGATGGTGAACGCGTCAGATGAATACCTCTGCCATTGGTTCCTCTCCACCCTTGAAGGGCCAGAATACGAGTGGTTCAACGCGCTCCCTGAAGGGAGCATAGACTCGTGGCAGGACCTTGCCCAGCGCTTCCTCACTCACTTTGCCGGAAGGAAGCGCGCGAAGAAGTACTTCACCCATCTTCTCTCCGTCAAGCAGCAACATGACGAATCACTCTGGTCGTTCATCGACCGATGGACGGGGGAGACTGATGAGGTCGAGGGGGCCGATGAGCGCACCCTCCTGGTCCTGTTTCAGGGTGCTCTCCACAGCACCCCGTATGCGAGGAGCCTCATCACTGACCCACCGAGGTCCTATCTGAAGGCGCTTCAGTGAGGGAATTTGTACGCTGACGCTGACGAGCTCCACAGCCACAAGAAGGACGGAGGGCACCCCTCCAACAAGACAAACGCCGCACCAGCTGCAGGCGCACCCTCGGCCGGGGACCGAGGTCATGGAGGACAAGGCCTCCATGGATCTGGCGGAAAGAACAAAGACCGCATATGGCGGCCGAGGATGGAGAGGCCAAAGATCCCACTTACTCATCCGGTGAGCTCCATCCTCGATTACACCGAGGAGCACGACCTCATCGAGCGAGACCCTAGGTCGGCCAAGGAGATCTACACCGTCCATCAGGGCGACACCTACTTCCGCTACCACCGGAACACCTCCCACAACACGGACGATTGCGTAACCCTGAAGAGAGCCATCAAAAAGCTAATTCGTCAGGGGGAACTCTCCGAGTTTGTTAAAGGTGGCCTGCGCAAAAATACGTGGGTAAATACCGGCAAACATGGGGGCGAACCCTCTGCGAAGAAGCGCGAGATTGGCAGACTCAGCGATGACGACGAAGAATTTGAAGAGCCCCCTCCGAAGAAAAACCACATCAACCTCATTGTGGGGGGCAACACCGGGGGGGACTTGGCCACCCAGAGGAAGAAATGGGCCCAATCCCTTTACATCGGGGAGGTGTCCCACGCCCCCCCCCCCCCAGCCAAAGAAACAACGGGCAGAGGCGATCACCTTCACCGACAAGGATCTACCTCCGGGGTCCGCATCACACAGGGACGCCCTCGTCATCCAGTGCGAAATAGGTGACTCTATCATCCACCGCACCTACATCGACACAGGGAGCTTCGTCAACGTCATTTACCTTGACACCTTCAGACAGCTAAAGCTGGACAGAGCGCTGCTCAAGCCGATACGGACACCGTTGTCTGGCTTCACCGGGGACTCTATCGACGCCGATGGCACGATAGTCCTCCCCGTGGAGGTCAGCGACGGCTCCCATCGCACCAAGATCGACATGGAATTCATGGTGGTCAACCTCGAGTGCACCCACAACTTGATATGGGGGCGGCCAGCACTAGAGGATTTGGAAGCCATCATCTCCATGAAACATGTATGCTTGAAGTTCCCTACCAGTGGCGGTATCGGCTACGCTCGGGGGAACCAGAAGATAGCCCGGGCATGCTACCTGAAGCTGACATAGCCGGCAGCTAGCACCGGACAGATAATAGACTCCATCACCGCCGCCGTCTCCAAAGACGAAGAAAGGCCGCACGCCGAGCCAACCGAAGAGGTTGATGAGGTCCCCCTGGATACCTTCCGGCCGGAGCGGGTCCTGAAAATCGGGAAACAACTCCCACAGGACCAACGCAACAGTATCCTCGACGTCCTGTGGACATATGCAGTCATTTTTGTGTGGGGGCCGGGCGACATGCCTGACATCAGCCGAAAAGTGATCACTCACCGGCTGTCAGTCGACCCCGCCTCCACGCCGATCAAGCAGAAGCGGCGCTATCTCTCGGCCGACAGATGTGACTTCGTCAAAGGGGAGGTTACCATGCTCCTCTCAATCAACCACATCAAAGAGGTGAAGTACCCGACCTGGTTGGCCAACGTCGTCCTCGCCCAGAAGCCTTTGACGTTCAGAATGTGTGTTGATTACACTGACCTGAACAAGGCGTGCCCCATGGACCCGTTCCCTCTCCCCAACATTGATCAATTGGTGGATGAGACGGCGGGGTGCGAGCTGATGTCATTCCTTGACGCCTTCAGGGGGTACCACCAGATATTCATGCATGAGGATGATGCCGAGAAGACGACCTTCATGACCCCGGAGGGAATGTTTGCTACCTCGTCATGGCCTTTGGGCTCAAGAACTCAGGCGCCACGTACACCAGAATGGTAGCCAAGGTCTTCATAGCAGTCCTCGGCCGGACGATGGAGGCGTACGTTGACGACATGATCGTCAAGAGCAAGCAATCCGCCTGCCACGCCGACGACCTCCGGGAGATCTTTGAAACATAAGGAAGTTCCAACTCCGCCTGAATCCAAAGAAGTGCACCTTCGGCGTCCAGGGGGGCAAGTTCCTCGGCTACATGGTCAGCCGAAGGGGCATTGAAATCAATCCAGAGAAGATACATGCCATTGTCAACATGGAGCCACCACGAAATTTGAAGGAGGTACAACGACTGACGGGACGCCTTGCTGCCCTAAACCGTTTCCTCTCGAAATCGGCTGAAAGGTCTCTCCTTTTCTTCCAGATCATGCGCAAGGCAAATGGTTTCAGATGGATGACGGAGTGACAGCAAGCATTTGAGGAACTTAAGCGGTACTTATCGTCCCCCCTGTGCTTTCCAAACCCAAAGCTGGTGAAACCCTTTTCTTGTACTTAGGGGTGAGCACGTCGGCCATCAGTTCCGTGCTCATCCGCGAAGATAAAGGGGTACAGAAGCTAATATTCTACGTAAGCAAGACGTTATGGGAGGCCGAGCTCAGGTACTCCCCCACTGAGAAGACGGTACTGACCATCATCCATACGGTGAAAAAGCTAGGGCACTACTTCCAGGCCCATGCCGTCCACCTCTTAACTCAGCAACCCCTTGGTGCACTCATGCGGAGCCCCACCAGTTCCTCATGAATGGTGAAGTGGGCGATCTTTCTCAGCCAGTTCCAAATCGAGATTAAGCCGAGGCCATCCATCAAGGGACAGGCCTTGGCCGATTTCGTCACCGAGTGCGCAGCCAGGGAGACGGCCGCTACCACGCCCGGGCCAGAGCCAGACGAAGCATGGACTCTCTTCACTGAAGGTTCATCGGCCGCCAAAGCTTGTGGTGGCGGCGGCGTCCTCATTTCCCCTGAAGGATTCAGAGTCTACTATGCCATCCACTTCAAATTCAGGGTATCCAACAACGAAGCCGAGTATGAGGCCCTCCTCAGCGGCCTCAGGCTCGCCGCCGGCCTCAAAGCACGGCACATCAGAATCAGGTGCGACTCCAAGCTAGTGGTGGGCCAGATTGAGGGCTCATACGAGGCTAAGGAAAGGAGAATGAGGCAATACAAACAAGCGGCTGAGGAGTTGCTCAAAGCATTCGAAACCCACGAGATCACCCAGATCCCAAGGGCGGAGAATGCTGAGGCCGATATCCTCTCCAAGCTCAGCACAGAAACTCCAGAGCACATCTCCAAGATAGCCAAGGTCGAGGAGTTGAGCATGTCTAGCATCCACGCCAGCCCGGTCATGTGCATCCAACAGCGGCCGGAGGACTGGATCACCGACATCATGACCTTCATCACCTTGGGAGAACTCCCCCAGGACGAGGAGAGAGCCAAGCTAGCCAAACTAAGGGCCCCAAGCTACACCATCGAGGATGGGAAACTTTACAAAAGATCTTACAACGGGACTCTCCTCCGATGCCTGCACCCGGATGAGGCCGAGGTGGCCATGGAGGAAGTCCACTGCGGCGTCTGCTCCTCTCATCAGGGCCCTTTCAGCATGTCCAGACGTCTCGTCGTCCAGGGCTATTTTTGGACGAAGATGGCGTGGGACTGTGCTAATCTTGCAAGGAAGTGTTCTGCATACCAGGTCCTTCAGAAGGCCCCTGGTCGGCCAGCCGTCAACTACGCCCCGGTCAGCACTGCGATCTCATTCTCAAGATGGGGTATTGACCTGGTCGGTTCCCTGCCAAGAATCGTAGGCAACAACCGCTACATCATCGTCGTCGTGGACTACTTCACCAAGTGGGTCGAAGCGGAACCTTTGGTCAGCATTATAGGGGCCAGGTGTTAGATATTCGTCCACAAGAATATCCTTACCCGCTTTGGCGTTCCTCATGAGATCATATCCGACAACGGCACCCAGTTCGAGGTCGCGCTCTTCCAAGAACTTCTCCAAGAGTGGGGATCAAGCATCATTTCTCCTCCGTTGCCTATCCTCAAGGTAACGGGCAAGTTGAGAACGTCAACAGAACCATCATGGAGGGCCTGAAGAAGAAGCTCGAGGACGCAGGGGGCAGTTGGGCCGATGAGCTCCCCAATATCCTGTGGTGCTACCGTACTACGCCGAGGAGGGCAACGGGCGAAACACCCTTTGCCCTTTGCTATGGCTTTGAAGCAAAGGCGCCCACAGAGGTCACCATACCCAGCTGACGGGTGGAGCATTATGAGCCTGAGGCCAACAAAGAAAGCATGAAGATTGATCTCCACCTTGTCAAAGAAAGACGAGAGCAGGCCTTCATCCGGGCAGAGAACTACCGGCATCAAGTAAAATCATACTACGACGCCAAGGTACGTTCCCGGGAATTCCAGGTGGGGGACTATGTCCTTCACTGAAGAGAGGCGAGTAAGCCGATGGGAGGTGGCAAGCTGGCACTCAAGTATGAAGGCCCCTACATCGTCAGTGCCGTAGTCAAACCCGATACCTACAAACTAAAACACCCGAATGGGTCAAATGTACCACGAACGTGGAATGTACATCATTTGGTGAAATTCTATCAATAATCCGTAGACGGCACAGCCGGCAAAGCCCTCACCTTCCCACGGATTGTTGGTTGAACGCCACCCTCGGCCTCGAGCCACTTATCAATAAAAGCTGTTTTCTTACTTTTCTAAAAAGTTCAGGGAAATGATACTACACTACACCGACCCCTCAGAGCGAAAATTCTCAGGAAAGGTCAACAGAGCACACCGTATAGGCCCCTCATGGCGAAAATGCCTAGGAAAGGCCGACAGTGTCCCCAGGACGAAGGGCCCGCAAAGAGCCCACGTCTTGAAATGGAAAGCTCACCGCGTCGTCTATCCACGAAATCAGCAGGACGACAGGTCTAAAATCTTAGCCGAGGTGACAAAAATCCCCAAACTCAGGGATGTGAAACGGCAGCCGTCGGTAACCGACCAAACGCCTTAGCCCGCGTCATAATAAGGCGACGGGACCTCTCTGAGATCACAGGACCGTGGCCGAAGCCTGAAAGAAAGATACCCACTCCTCACTCAAAAGAGTAAAGAAGAAGAAAATAAAAGAGGTACAGTCGAAGGACCACGCACTTGCTGGCCTGAAGCGATATCCCCAAAAATAAAAGAGGGACAGCCGAAGGACCGTGCACTTGCTGGCCTGAAGCAATATCCCCAAAAATAAAAGAGGGATAGCCGAAGGACCGCGCACTTTCCGACCTGAAGCGATATCCCCAAAAATAAAAGAGGGACAACCGAGGGACCGCGCACTTGTCGTCCTGAAGCGATATCCCCAAAAATAAAAGAGGGAAGCTGATGAGCCGTGCACTCGCCGGCCTCGAGCAATAAAAATAAAATCCCCAAAATTGTCCAAGTACATATGAGGCAAACATTATGTATTACGGACGAAAGCGTTAAAAAAACTTGGACAAAATTACTAAGGTAAACTTCTGGGGCCGAAAAGGGGCACCACATAGCCGTCACCACACAACCCAAAAGGGAAGCCGTCATCAGCCGCTCGTGAAGGAAGCAATCACCCGAGTGTGTCCAAACACTTAGAAAAAAATTCTAAGTATTTGGAGAAATTCCTGAGTAGCATCCAGAGCGGCCGACGAGGACACGGATCCGGTATGTCCAACACTTGGAACAATTTCCATATATTTGGAAAAATCCCTAAGGGGCACCCCTGGTGATCGTATCCACGTCACCATCATTATGGTCCCAAAGCCGAACAAGAAAACTAACAACTCTCATCGTCCACGTCAGAATGAAACGGACACATACTCTGAGCTAAACAGTTGAAGATTTCCACAAGTGGGACACCAAATATGACAAGGACGAGGAAGACGTCCCCCCCCCCCTCAGCCGAGCAAAGGACATGAACCTTCATCGGCCACGACTACGAAGAGCAAGATTAAGACTTCTTGTTTGACACTTAGAAAATAACAAGTGAAATAAAAAGGGATGGGGAATGACACAAAACGAAGAATACACAATGGCCGAAAAGGTACACATGCCGATGAAAACACCTAGACATGGATTATCCATGCCGACCGTATTGGTCGACGAAGGCCCCCGAACTAGAGGAACTACTTAGTTTGACACTTCGAAAAATTCCTAAAGTGCGAACAAAAGGAAAAGGGTAACGCCAAGATGAAGCGGACACTCAATCACTTGAAGTCTAACACTTAGAAGAAATTCTAAAGCGTTTCTAAAAGCAAGGGGTGTTCCTTATAGATGAAATATGCTCACCTAAGTTACCCGTTTCGGCCGCAGCCAGAGAAAACAACCAAAGAGAACAATTATCCAAGTCCCAACTCAAACACTTGGAAAAATTTTGTAATGCTTGAAAACAAAAGCTAAAGGAAAAAGCAAGACGAGGACATCATACTATAAGGCCAGAAGCAATGGCTATCTTCATTCATTTGAAATTCATTACATAAGGAGGGCACAACGGCCATTACAAAATAGAGGCGCTATGGCACCTGCCTAAACTACTGAACTACATAAAAGGAAAAGGTAGCCGATCAGCTCTCTGGGGTGACTTCATCAGCAACCAGCCCCCCATTGGCTTGCTCAACAGCAGCCTCGGTGCCCTCTTCCGCCCCCACATTTCCGCTGACCTCGGCTGCTGCGGAGATAGCGGTGTCGGCCAAGGCGTCATCGTCGGACCAATCCGGCTCACCGATGGAGGAGCTAAGTATCGGGTCCTGCCTCTCAGAAGGGGGAGCTTCGCTTCGGCCTCCGGGTCCTTCATCATCCTGGGAAGCTTCAAGTTCTTCTTGGCCCATTTCTGGGTAAGCTTCAACTTCTTAAAAGCACGGTGCAGCCTCCGGTAGATCAGCCGCTGCATCCACTGCTGGCCCATGTCGTAATAAACAGACATCTCCCTTTGAAAATATTCTTGGCCGGCAAGGCAGTTCTGGCCACAATCTTCAAGCCGGTCCGCCACAACCTCGTAGCACTAGGGCTGATGGTCTTCCGCCTTCCAGCCTTCGGCCAAAAATTTCTCAATGGCGCCGTCACCAACCTTCTCAGCAGCCCTCTCGGCCTCAGCTTGAGCCTTCGCGGCGTCCTCGGCCCGGAGCAGGGCTTCGTCGCGACCCCTCAGGGCTTCATCCTTCACCCTCAGGGCGTCGTCCCTATCGGCCGCCACCTGACGGTACGATGCATCGGCCTCCTCAACACCCTTCTGCAGGACCCTCACTTCTTCCCGGAGCCGGTCCAGGCAGGTCATGGCCTCCTCGGCCGAAGCAGCTTTTTGCTCGGCCTCCTTCAACCGGACAATCTCTTGTTTTTGCCGATTGTGGCTCTCCATCAGCATAAGGGCACCCTGCAACGAAGAAAAAAGATTAGGACGATGCGAAGACTCATGACACGAAGAAGTATACAGTACAAGGAACTTACTTGGACGACAAGGTCCATCCCGCCGTCATAGGTCCTGACGGGACCAAGCTTTTTCAGGTAAGCCCGGTCCTCGACCGGGACGGCTTGAGCAAGCACATTGTGGCTGTCAACGGCGTCATTAAAAACGACACCCTTCACAGGGTACTCGACTTCGAGCTTGTAAGTCCCAATGGCCAGCTCCTTTCCGGCCCTCTTTTTCCGGGAATCCTAGCCGATAGGGGGCGGTTGGGACATGGCAGTTGACGAGGGGACTGAAACCGCATCGACAACGACAACGACGTTGGAGCCCCCAGCATCATCGGCCGGCATGGTCAGAACCCCGGCGTCAGCATCAGCCAAAGGGGAAGCCCTCTTCGTCTTCTTAGGCTGCACACCAGCCTCAGTCAGCTTTCTCTGGCCGTCATCCACTGGCCGTTTCTTCTTCGACTGTGTGGGTGGCTTCTTCCCCGCATCTGAACTCGGCTACGCGCCACTTGCAGCGACCAGCTTTGCCGCCTCCTTAGCGGCCAGCTCCTCCTTCACCTTCGCTTTTGCAAGGGCCATAACGGATCTGCGGTCTATTACAAAGTGTGCATAACAAGGAAAATAATTAGCAAATAGAATAAACAAAACTAAGACAAGGAAGCCATGGAGGGTATTACCATCAGCATCGGCGGGCACACCCAAATCCGGGTCATCGGCCTCCTCAAAAGTGGTGGTCATCCTCGGCCATATCTCGGTGTCACTCTCCTTGTCACCATAGACGAAGTACCTGAAGAAGCCGAGGGCAGTCATCTTATACTCCGTTATGTACTCTTGCACGCTCCTTGGCCCTCCTTTCAAAAATGCCGCCACCTGGGCATCCAAAATGCTACTCTTCAGCACATCATGGAGGCTAAAACTCCCGTCATGGCCGACGGAGGGAAATTCGGTGCCGCCCTCGCTCAGAGACACAAAGACAAACTTGATTTTCCATCCATGGATGGACGAAGGAAGGTCAGTAAAGCTCCCCTTCTTCGGCAGCTGTTGAAGGTTGGCATAGCCGGCACAATTCTTGCGGCTCCCTCGGCCGATCTGGTATAAATTCATAGAGAGAGCCGTCGTCAGCCTAAAGTCCAACTCATCGCAGCGAAGGAAGAAGCCGACGATGAGTGAATAGCTATTCGGGGTCAGCAAGGCCGGAGGGAGACCCACCATGTCCAGGTACTCCGTGATGAACGGATGAAGGTGAAATCTAAGCCCCTTGGCGAAGCTCATGGGGTATACTCCAAAGTACCCCGGTGGTGGATTCAGCACGTGGTCTGTCGGCCTGGGGGCCCTAACCCTTCCATACGGCCCCACATACATCTGGGCCACCAGGTAATCAGCCGCGCTGCTCTCCGGCTTGATCAGATAAATGTTCGTGAGGTCCAGGTAGGAGTAACCTGGACCCTTCTTCGGCCGACGCCTTCTCGTCGGGGCAGCCCCCTTCACAGCGGAAACCGGCTTCAGGCAAGGAATTGCGCTGAGGTAGATGCTCCGTCCACAACGCGGGAGACCACTACGTCCTCACCATCAGACAACGAGGCGGCCTCTTCGTCTTCACCTTCGCTACCCTCCTGCTCCCCTGATTTGAAAGAGCTCAGGTCCTCTATCTCTTCGCAACACTCCTCTACTACCCGGTAATCAAGGGATTTAGCGGAGGGCTCATCGTCATAAGGGTAGTATTCGTCGTCCAAAGGTTTCATCATAACAACTAGCTAAAGGGATTACCTTGGATCTAAGGGTGGTTCTCCACTAACACTATATCAAGGTCCTAGGAAAGCAAAGTATGCAAGTAATCGGAGGAAAGTGTGATGAATTGACCTTTGAATGTTTGAAGTCTTGAAGAACACTCGAACAAGCCTTTACCTCTCTAGAATTGGGCAGCACTTTGTTAGCTCAAGAAAGCAATAGCGATTCTCTTCGGTTGGAGGGGGTATTTATAGAGCCCCCCCCCAACGGTCACTACACGTGGCGCTCCCACACTGGCCACACAAACGGCCACCACTCCAGGGCCCAGTGGGCTGGCACCGGTTCAGTAGGTGGGCTAGGCCCATTTTCATTAGTACCGGTCCATCTCCAACGTAACAGTAATCAACGTCCATGATGGCCAAAGATCAACGTCCACACCGGGAGAGCTCGCCTACATCGGCCTCAACAAAGATGACTTCAAAAGGGTAGGTCACACCACAAGGTGTGCCCATATCGGCCCAAACCAGAATACCAATAGCATGGCCCTTTTAACGACCACAACAACATAGCAAAAAAGCAACCCCACAGCCATCGGGCTTGTACAAAACCCTAATGATAATTTCTTGAAAACGACCTGCGTCCAAGGGTTCTCCCACAGGGTTACCTTGGTCAGGAATTCGCCAAGGAGTTGGATTCAGGGGAATACAAGAATTCCGCTTTGGCCTAGGGGAATCCTTTACTCCTTCACCCCTCGCTTACTCTTCGGCCTGAAGCAGTGGGGGACTGGGGGACTACACCGGCCTTTGGAAATCAAGAAGACAAAACCAAAGAAATCCAAAAATATACTAAGTCCACAACTACAACATCAGATCACAGGGCACTCAACGGCTTTGAGACCGCATACTCCACTCTCGGCTAGGAATTGAGACAGGAACTCATCGTCCTCAAAACATGGACACCTAACTACGAATACCATCACTCCTCAGTCAAAAGCATAGAATGAGAGCCACAACGGCCAAATAAAGCAAACAGCACCCTCACCGGCTACCCGGAGGCAGAAGGACATTCATCATCCTCAAACAGGAGATGACCACAATGGTCTCCCCGGCCATGAGTACGAAGTTCAACCATCAACGAATAGAAGTAGGGAAGCACCGTCTTCATCGGCCACTCACGCAAGAGAACGCTCATCATCTCCACCAAGCAAAGGCACTTGTCGTCCTTCAAACGGAAACACGCATCATCCGCGTGACCAGGGCCCTCTTCGTATACAGCGTAGGCCACACAACGGCCAGAATGTAGAGTGCCCGTAACGGCGAAAAACGAAGAACCAGAGCAAAGGGTGCCAATAACGGCCATAAAAAGTCAACACCAGGGACTCTACTCTCCTTCACTTCGGCTACATCTCAGCTCAGAGAGTGGGGGACTCTTGATGGAGTATATGGGCCTCGATCTCAGGGCCCACATACTCGGAAGAACAGAAGGTACCACGACCACCTGGTGGGATCCTCGTCGGCCAGATGACCCCCATCGGCCAGAAAGAAGTCTACTCAGAATGTGATCCAGAAGCCAGGAAGAGCCGAGTGACCTCGTCGGTCGGGTCTTCGTCGGCCATGCCCTCGTCGACCATGCCATCATCGGCCATGCCCTCGTCGGCCACCGACGGCCTCCAGAACAGGATTTACACTTAATCTTTTCTATGCACTTTGTATCCGGCCCATTAGTGGCCCTATTGTAAATGGGCCTCCCAAGCCAAAGACTTGGGAGCCCAGCCCTAATTTTTCCTATAAATACTCCCTCTGGGAGTAGTTGTAAGGGTTCACAAAATCATTAATACAGAGCAAATATAGCACTTTTCTCTCTAGCTCTCACTTCTCTCTAGACTTATAGTCTATCATTATTGTTTCAAGAATTTTATTCATTTTTGGGTCTTATTAACTTATTAATTTTCTGTTATAATTTCTGAGTTTATTTATTTATGTTATGTTTATAATTTGATACTACAGGATGTCTTTAGTAATGAGAACATAGAAGTTTACAAAGAGCATACTCTTATGCATATGAAAGAGTTGTGGACAAATTGGAGATCGGATTTGTTCAGGAATAATGTGACAAAAAAGAATATAACCCTAAAAGCTGCATATAAGGCTATTCCACCTAAGGGACTTGACAAGGGTTAGTGGAAGTGGCTTATTAGAGAGATCTAGTCGAATCCAGAGTTCCAGGTAAACTCGTTGAATACATTGTAGAATCCTTACTTTCTAGTGTGACTATATATATGCAATAATATGAGATTTTGTTTCAGAAAAGAAGTAAAAGAAACTCTTCTAATAGGGGTTGTTATGCTACTGAACTCATGCACCGCACAGGGAGCAAGCCTTTTAGGCAAATCATTTGGGATGATTTGGTATGATATTTGTGGATTATTGTAGCCTTGACAAGATGTTATATTTGGTTCATTTATTTACAATTGAAAAATGAATACTTGTGTTTTTTGAAGGGTGCAAGTGAGGGTAATGATCCTAATTTAGTTGATGTCTTCTACACCACTCGCAAGAAAGGTGATAAGTTTCCGAATGCGGAGACAACACAAAAACATGTATGCCCTTTTTTGTATTGTTTGTCCACCTGTTTATGACAATAAACCTTTTTCCTTACAAAAAGAACTTGGTTTTCATCTACCTAAAGATATTTCTTAATGCTAACTGGTTTTGTTTTGATCCTTGTTGAAAACAATTAAATTTTAACTAGTCATTTTTCATTTAATTAACTACTTGAAGTATCATTATTTCCACGTATTATTTTCTTATGTTTGAATCATTTTCTTATGTTTCGAACAATAGTAATTTAATCAATTTTCAGCTTCTGTTTTGCTTTCATTAAAAGATCCCTGATTTTTAAAGAGGGTTTTATTATTTATGTTGAAAGACTAATGAATAACATTTTTTGAATGTGTATATATAAAACTTCAAAAACTTTTTAGTATGCTTGATGTGGATGCATTGTGCTCTGATGCCTAGACCTGTCACTGCACACACACACAAACAAAATGATGGGAGATATAGTATGTCTTGTTGTTGGCAGTAAATTAAGTTTCAATTTACGCTAGAATGAAGTCCATGAAAACATGTATTGAATGAAATGTGAGGTTGTAGTGTTGCTTCCATTAAAGTGAGTTTTTAATATGCATTAAAATGTTGGGAGTTATAGTACGTGTTTGTGCTGGTAAATGTGAGGTACCACGTGTTCTATATTGAATGAAATAAAGTCCATGAAAACTGGTATTGTTGCAAGCAGTTTGTAGCTCTTGTTTATGATCTTTATTTTGCAGGAAGAAATTCGTGAGACAATGGAAAATGATCCTTCACTTTCTAATGTAGAGGTATATTGTCCCATTTCTCTCTTTCTACCTAGCATATTGACTTCACAAGCTGAACAGTAAATAGTTTAAATAGTTTCTTGAGTGGCGCAATCAATATTCATGTTATGGGATTTTTATATTGTATTCTTCTTATATATAGGTAGCACAAAAGGTTTTTAAGTCCAAGTCTAAAGATCGGGTTGTTGGTTATGGAAGAGGAATAAAGCGTAGGGATATAATCGGGACGCAACCTAGTAAATAAGAACTTCAAGCTGAGTTGAATGCTACTAAAAAGCAAAATGAATTTCTAGCCAATCGTGTGGAGAATCCAGAATGAAAATTGTTGGGAATATTTTATGGTGTCCAATATAATTAAATATCTTTGTATTTGTGTAGTTATTAATTAAACGTGTAATACGGGCCACAAATGTATATCAGCCCGTGGGCTTCCTTGTAACCCGTAAGTTAGCCAACTTCTCCTATAAAAGGAGGCTAACTTACGGGAACCCTAACGATCGGATAGAGGCTGAGAGCGCAAGAGGCGAGATAGAGAGAGATTAGGGTTGCCGCTGCTCTCCTTCTCCAGGGAGAGCAGTGGACAGTTCATACGGTATACCAGATTTGGTTTTAATCTTGTCGATTTCTTCCTATCTGCTTCTTATTCTTCTTGCTATGGTTGTTGAATGTTAAATTATGGGTTTATCATTTGGTATCAGAGCCGAGGCGTGAAACAGGTTGGATCTATCTGCGATTTTTTGGATCTAACGAAGAACTGCTCTATTTTTTCTTCTGTTTTTCTATATGTAGAGATTTGCTCCTGTAATCTTGTTTATGAACGAAATTTTGTAAAAATCATACTGTTGGACTGGCCTTTCAAAACCGATCCAGCAGCATACCTCTTTTTTCATTTTCTGCAATCTTTATATTTCGAAGATCTCTACATTGAGATCTCGAAATCCTTATTTTCCACTACTGCAGAAACGTTTTTGGCTTGAAGTTGATACAGGAGAATCTCGACCTTCAGGGCTTTTCAGAACAGATTTCAGATTTTCAAAAATCGATGTTTTCATTTTGCAGGATCTCGACATTTAGGGACTCGATTTCCTCTTCTCGACTTCTTCTCGACTTTTGAGATCTCGAGATTTGGATCTCGACATCTTGATCTCGAGATTTGAATCTCGAAATCTTGATCTCGAGATTTGAAATTCGACATCTTGATCTCGAGATGTGAATCTCGAAATCTTGATCTCGAGATTTGAATCTCGAAATCAAGATCTCGAGATTTGAATCTCGAAATCAAGATCTCGAGATTTGAATCTCGAAATCAAGATCTCGAGATTTGAATCTCGAAATCAAGATCTCGAGATTTGTAATCTCGAGTTTTGACATCTGGACTTTTGGAATTTCGAGTTTAGGAATTTCGAGTTTTGGGATTTCGACATTTGGGATCTCGATGTTTTGGATCTCGACATTCTGAAGATTTCGATATTTTCAAAATTTCTCGATGTTTTGAATCTTTCAAAGTTTGCAGTTTCTTGGAACTCATAATTCGAATCTTGACATCCTTTGCAGTTCTTCGAAGCTTTACATTATAGGATCTCTGAATGATTCCCTGCTTATAAATGTTTCAGGAGTTTTTCGATGTTCTGATGTTTTTCAAACAGCAAGTTTTCGAGATTATGAGGTTTTCGAAACTCCAAAGTTTTCGATGTTCAAACATTTTGAAATTCTGCAGATTTCGATATTCTGAGGTTTGTTTTGCAGGTGGATTTCGCCATTATTCTTCGAGGCAACCTCGAGATTGTAATCTCGAGATTAGGATTTCGATGTATTGCCTTAGAATTTTGTTTAAAATCCACCTGCTCTCGATATTCAACATCGAGAACCTCATCTTCGGAGAAATTCCTCAAAAACTCAAAATTAGAGATTTTCTGCGACACTGCACTGTTTTGGCCATAACTTTTGACTCGGTGATCCGATTTGAGCAAACCATTTTTTGTTGGAAAGCTAACAAAAAGATCTACATTAATTATCGGGCTATGCCCCAGAACCCATTCTCACGCTCCCTCACTCGCAGTCCTTGAGGGTCAAAACGTTAGTTTTCCGACAAACATTGTAAATCACCGATGTCCAGGTCAAAACTTAGGCAAATCTGTTCAAATTCTTTCATTGTCAACTCTGAGGTCAAAGCTTTTCTAAACTTCAATGTAAAGGTCTGAAAATCGTAGATAATTCAATCAACCTCGCGTCAACGGTCATCTTACAACAATCAACAATCAACTGCTGAAGCCTCCCCTGACTCGTCAACATTATGTGATCATCAATATGCTGAAATTCTACATGATGAGCTCAGGGAAACCGTCATGTGTGGTACTTGTTCAGATTGATCCACACACATGACGGGTATGACAAGCTGTGAGCAATCAAACCTTGCACATTCTGAGGGGGAGTTTCAGTTTTCTCCTCCTGGCGCCTTACACCGACAAAGCAAGGAATCTCTCAAAGGATGCAACATTTTAGGGGGAGTGTTCAATGTTATCCTTCCCGGTGCCTAACAATGACAAAGCATACCGAGTGCTCCAGTTGAGGGGGAATACAGAGAGAAAATGAAGAAAGTAATGAGAGAACATGTCCCTATGGCTTAGTAAACCCAACTAAGCCTACCCAAGGGACAAAGCCGAGCGTAAGTGCGTGAGTGAGCGAGTGAGTGAGTGAACATTATGAGCATTAGGAAGCAGAAGGCTCAAGTGAGAAGAAAAACAATTATCAATGATGAGTCTGCTACCTCAATTGCCTGCTATGAATTGAACATTTGCTCCTAGCCACTAAAATACTCTGGACTATCCCCATAGGTTCAGGACTGAATTTATTCAGATCCCGGGTAGAAGTCGCTGCATTTTGTCCAAACGGCGCATGCACAACCCTACCCTAGACCACTCACTTGTCTCCCAACAGACCGGTCACCATAGGGATAGCCCTTTGGTTGGCCAAAGTAGATGCACCGCGTTGTGAACCATTGTTCACCGGTTCTCCACTTTCAGAGTGATTGTCGTTCAGAACATTCTGCCCAACACCAATCTCGTTTTCTTGAGAAGTCATTTTCGTTCTTTAACGTTTTTCCGAAAACACAAAAAATAAGTTCGTTCACCAAAGTGACAAACTACGATTTAAGATTGTTTACCTCAGTAGAACAATCAAGAAATATGTTTTAAGATTGTATCCGTATGATACAAGCTCAACAAATACGTTTTAATTAAATAAATTAATTAAAAATAAAACGTTACGGGAAGAAACAAAATTAGACCGTATCTTCTTGAGAGATAGATTTTTGGATTTGATCGGCACCCCCCCCCCCCCCCCCCCCCGCGCGTAAGAGAGAGCCTTTACCCTTAGGAATCTTAACTCCTTAAAAGAGGCTTCCCTTTATAAGGAGGTGAAAATCCCTTGAGTTTTTCGGTGTGGGATAAAACACACTAGAAACCCATCATTTTCCCAGTTTTCTCCATTTCAACGAGTGAACTTCGAGAATCAATTTCTCATTCACCCGTTATCCGTTTTGAGTGTACCAAATATCGAATTGTAGCCCTTAACAAAGACAATCCGAAACCACTTTGACCCGACCCAAATCGGATGTGGACCTCACTCAAATAATTTCCCCAAAATCACCATTTAATGCAATTTTTAACACATTTTTCCAACAGCTCGTTCACCGATTTAGTTCTCCTAGAACACGTTATCAGTACGAGAGAGCTCGCAACCCTAAAATCTTCTCCCTCTCTTTCAAGTTATTTTTCAGCCGCCACAACAATATGCTGGAAACCAGCACCTCCGCCGCCAAGCCCCACTCTGCCATTCTCTCCGGTGATCCTGGTTGAGAAGCATCAACCGAGCCCAAGATCAAACCTCGTTGCCTCCGTTCCACAGCCATCTTTTTGGACATCGTACAGAGCCAAATAAGTTTCTCCAGCGTACAACGCCAGAGAGACGGATCACCGCTCGCAGTACTCTCTCTGCCCTCGCTTCACTCTGATCCGGCAACCTCGTATCGATTCAGGTAAAAGCTAATACTATACCCGCACAGGTAGCTCAGTTGGTTGAGTGGTGAAAATTTGGATCAAGGGACCAAGATTTGAATTCCGTAGCGATCGTGTGGAGGTTACAGTCTCTGAAATGGGTTGGACCTCTGGCGCGCACGGGTATATGGACCTACTGCCGTCATCGTAATTTACATCCTCCCACGTGCCCTGTCGGGCGGGTGTGCGGGGCTCCGGGGGGCTCCGGGGTGGGAGATTCCACCTTTTGGATCAAGGTAAAAGCTAATACTAAATTGCTAATCAATCGATGCCCTCTCTCCTCAATTTGTGTGCCAAACTTCTCGTACTTTAGTATAAGTTTATACATTGGATTGTATTTTTGTATATGATGATATTCAGAGTAAACTATTTTCAAAAGAAATTAATAAAAAAACTTGGATTGTATGCATTCACACTGATTTTTTTATATACACCGTTAAGCGTGTAGTTCACTGATGTACTAATGGATTTCCAATTCATTTTTTTAGTGTGTGTATGCCTAGTCTGTTTTAAGTTTCGTTCTATTCTAGTTGATCATACATCCATATAAGTAATTTCTTTGCAGTTGAGAACTCGTATTTTTGTCTTGCCCTTTCGTATCGATTCAGTTTTTATTAATATTGTATATATATGTTTACCGACGCACCGTGACATACTTTATTTATTAATATTGACGCATGCATCCTCATATTCACGTACATCCATCACCATTCACCAGCAAGCATATATTGTCCATATTCATTTATTGTTATATATTTCCTTCTTATACGTATACTTTAGTTAATCTAAGTTGTACAGTCATATTCCTATCCATTCAGATGTAGAGGTAGAATAGATTTGTACGTATCCATAGTTAGATTAGCTTTGATTGATCCTATTGTTTCGGTAAATATTGTTGTATCACTTATTATTTAAATATACATGATAGTTGCATGGTGGAAAATCACGTTCTATCTTGGTATCAGAGCCAGTTTAGTTTTCTTCTCCAATGGCCTCTCAAAAATCTCCCGTTTTGCACACTATTATTGAGCCCGATGCCACGGCCAAGGAGGCGTGGGAACGCATTGCTGATCTGTTTCTCGATAACAAACACTCCCGGGCTATTCATCTTGAGACCCAGTTCTCCAACACCCGACTGGAGAGTTTTCCGAGCATCACCACTTATTGCAAAGCCTTGAAGACTTTGGCCACTCAACTCAGTAATGTTGGGTCCCCAGTCGACGAAAAGCGATTAGTATTACGTGTTGTTAATGGCCTTTCCGAGCCATACAACACGGTCGCCTCCTTCATACAACAAACGAAACCCTTGCCCACGTTTTATGAAGCCAGGTCCATGCTTATCCTGGAGGAAACCCGGATGGCCTATCAGATCGCTTCCTCACCTGCTGCAGCACTAGTCGTATCCACCCCTGCTCCTGCTCAGCCAGCGCCTCCTGCCGCACGTCCAACCCGGTCACATGGTCGCTCCAGATCAAATCAACGCCCAGGACGCTCGAATGGCCGTTCCAATGTCCCACCACCTGCAGTTTTTCCCTTTAGCACTCAAGGACCGCCTGGGTCTTGGACCCCACCACCATGGCAGTACTGGATGCCGCAGCCATGGGCAGTACCTCCGTGTCCTTATCCAACTACTTCCGGTCAGTCTAGTTATCAACCACAGCCATCTCCTGCGGCCGGTATTCTCGGGGCCATGCCTCATCAAGCTCACACTGTTAGCCATGCTCAGCCCACGGATATTACCTCTGCCATGCACACCATGAGTCTCACACCTCCGGATCCAAATTGGTATTTTGACACTGGTGCTACCTCTCATATGACGGCGAACCAAGGTATCCTTCCGTCTTATTTTTGTGCGAATGCTAATAATCATATCATTGTTGGAAACGGATCTAAAATCCCCATTTTGGGTCATGGTCACACTACCCTACCATCTCCACACCCCCCACTTCATCTTAATCACGTACTTCACTCTCCCAATTGAATTAAAAATTTAATTTCTGTCCGTCGTTTTACTTCTGATAATCACGTTTCTGTTGAATTTGACCCGTTTGGTTTTTCTGTGAAGGATCTCCGAACGGGCATCCCAGTTATGAGGAGTAACAGCTCAGGCGACTTATATCCCTTATTTTGCACTCCGTCAGTTTCAGCATCTTCTTTTTTGGCCGTTTCAGCAAATATTTGGCATAATCGCCTTGGACATCCTGGCAACCCTGTGTTTCATCATCTTAGAACTAATCATATTCTGAGTTGTAATAAAGTTCGTTCTTCTGGTTGTATTTCGTGTCAACTTGGGAAACATAATAAACTCTCTTTTCCTATTTCTGCATCTACTACCTCTTCCCCGTTTGAAATAATTCATAGTGATTTATGGACTTCACCCATTTTAAGTTCATCAGGTCACCGCTATTATGTGTTATTTCTGGATGATTACACTAAATTTCTTTGGGTATTTCCCCTACAGCATAAATCACAGACATTTTCTGTTTTTGTGCAATTTCATAAATATATACGCACGCAGTTTGAACGTCCCATTAAAACATTTCAATGTGATAATGGTCGTGAATTTAATAATATTTCTTTCCAACAACACGGAATTAAATATGGCATGCATTTTCGCTTCTCTTGTCCCTATACTTCCCCTCAAAACGGCAAGGCTGAACGCACAATTCGGTCTCTAAATAATATTGCCCGCACTCTATTACTTCATGCCTCGCTGCCTCCGACCTTCTGGCCTCACGCCATACAAATGGCCACCTATCTCCACAATATTCTTCCCTCTGCACCTTTATCCTTTGCCTCCCCTACTGAAAAATTATATCATAAAACTC
Source organism: Cuscuta europaea (assembly GCA_945859875.1). Taxonomy (NCBI): domain Eukaryota; kingdom Viridiplantae; phylum Streptophyta; class Magnoliopsida; order Solanales; family Convolvulaceae; genus Cuscuta; species Cuscuta europaea. The sequence continues at coordinate 3,238,615 of CAMAPE010000014.1, forward strand.
CCGATTATTCCCATCTTCGTGTTTTCGGCTGTTTGTGTTTTCCCCACACACCCACTCAAAATATCCATGAACTCCACCCTAGATCCATCCCATGCATTTTTCTCGGTTATCCCTCAAATCATAAGGGTTACAAATGCTATGATCCCCACACCACTAAAATAATTGTTTCTCGCCATGTCACTTTCATCGAGGATCATTTTCCTTTCAACAAATCTATGACGGCAGCATCCACTAATCACACTGATAACTCTCACCCATTTCTTTCTTATATTTTCTCCACTACCCCCCCCCCCCCCCCCCCCCCATTATAGATCCTGTGTCCACCCACACCACTTCCTCCTCTCCACCTACAGCCACGTCTCAAACACCCTCCCACGTGTCACATCCATACAATATGACACCACCACCTCACACAACAATACTTAACGAACAACCCAGTCTTCCGGCGCCCCCACAGTCAAACCCACATCCTACCCACCCCATGGTGACCCGAAGTCGGGCGGGTATTTTTAAACCCAAATCCCAACTTAATCTTACTGTCTCTCACAATACAGCCAGTCCGGTTCCCAAATCTCCCATTCTTGCTCTTGATGATCCAAATTGGAAATCCGCAATGAATGATGAATTTAGCGTTCTCATTAAAAATAATACGTGGGAGTTGGTTCCCCGTCCTCCTAACACCAATATTATTCGTTGCATGTGGCTTTTCAAACATAAATACAGGTCTGATGGATCTCTTGAACGTCACAAGGCTCGCCTCGTGGTTAATGGACGATCTCAGCAACCGGGAATTGACTTCGATGACACTTTCAGTCCGGTGGTCAAACCGGCCACCATCCGGACAGTTCTAAGTCTTGCTCTTCATCACTCTTGGCCCCTTCATCAACTTGACGTAAAAAATGCGTTTCTACACGGTACTATTGATGAAACAGTTTACATGTACCAACCGCCGGGTTTTCGTGACCCATCTAAACCTCATCATGTCTGCCGTCTTCTCAAATCCTTATATGGTCTCAAGCAGGCACCCCGAGCATGGTATCACCGGTTTTCTTCTTTTGTCACCACCATGGGTTTCCGCCACAGTACATCCGATCATTCCTTATTTATTTATCAAAATGGTTCGGATATTGCATATTTATTACTCTATGTTGATGACATAATTTTGACCACCTCAACGGACTCTCTTCGGCAGCACATCATCTCCACTTTGAGCTCAGAATTTGCTATGATAGATTTGGGACCATTGACTTTCTTCTTAGGGATTGCCGTCACACGCAACACCTCTGGCCTATTTCTTTCCCAGGCTAAGTATGCGCAGGAGATAATTCAACGGGCAGGCATGGTCCAGTGTAATCCAGTAGCTACACCCGTGGACACCAATTCCAAACTTGGTACCACGGATGGTACACGCATTGATAATCCCACTCTTTATCGTAGTCTTGTCGGAGCATTACAATACCTTACTTTCACCCGCCCGGACATCTCCTATGCCGTTCAACAGATTTGTCTCTTCATGCATGATCCCCGAACACCACATTTTAATGCTTTAAAACGTATTTTACGTTACCTTCGTGGTACTATTGATCTCGGTTTGCAGCTCCGGTCATCCCCCATTTCCTCTCTTATCTCATATACTGATGCAGACTGGGCCGGTTGTCCGGACACTCGTCGCTCTACCTCAGGTTATTGTGTCTTCTTGGGTGACAATCTTTTATCCTGGTCTTCTAAACGCCAACCTACTATATCCCGTTCCAGTGCTGAAGCTGAATATCGAGGTGTGGCCAATGTTGTAGCTGAAACGTGTTGGTTACGTAATTTATTGCTTGAGCTACATTCTCCTCTTCACAAAGCCTCATTGGTCTATTGTGATAATATTAGCTCTGTCTACATGAATGGTAATCCGATACAACATCAGCGTACCAAACATATTGAGTTGGATATTCATTTTGTTCGTGAAAAAGTTGCCCGCGGCGAAGTTCGCGTTCTTCATGTTCCGTCTCGTCATCAATTTGCCGATATTTTTACAAAAGGTCTACCTCGAATTTTATTTGAGGAATTTCGTTCCAGTCTCAACGTCCGTCAACCTACCGTTGCCACTGCAGGGGGCTATTGACGCATGCATCCTCATATTCACGTACATCCATCACCATGCACCAGCCAGCATATATTGTCCATATTCATTTATTGTTATATATTTCCTTCTTATACGTATACTTTAGTTAATCTAAGTTGTACAGTCATATTCCTATCCATTCAGATGTAGAGGTAGAATAGATTTGTACGTATCCATAGTTAGATTAGCTTTGACCGATCCTATTGTTTCGGTAAATATTGTTGTATCACTTATTATTTAAAGAGAATCAATACATGATAGTTGCATGGTGGAAAATCACATTCTATCTATTAATTTAATATATGGCTTTTAATAATAAGACAAACAAACAATTGCTATTGCATTTTTATACGACCGTTCAGTCATTATTATACATACGTATTTACCTACTCCAACTGTCATGGTCTCTGGAAATATCTTTCATTGAAATTCCCAAAGAACCAATTTAATATCGGGGCTCAAAAGAAAGCATCGTGATTCGTGAGTATCACCCACCCAAAGAGGAGGGTGTGCTATAATAAAGTATAGATCCTTCTTTTTTTGACAGTCCAGGTGTCGGTGCTTACGCTCCCCTAATTCTGGAGTCTATTGACTACCTTCCAAAACTTCTAGATAGTCAAATCCAGATATTCTCACAGTCAGCCTTCGTCAGTACTGGTACCACAAGACGAATCCAGCATGACTTCCTTTCAACAGAATCCACAAGGGTTCTCCTACTTTGTAGGGCTTCCTTTCAACTGAGTCCAGAAGGGTCCTCCCACCACGCGAACTCGCGACCTGAATTTTCATCTACTCTCTTCTAAGCCACTGTGCAACTCCGTGAAGGTAGGAATAATCATTGGAAGCAAGACCTCCCTCCTCTCCTCTAAATGTGCGAGCGGGATTCGAACCTGAGACCTCCGCTAGGACACGGTAACCTCTCATCCAGTGAGCTGGAATGGTTGGTTAAGTATAGATACTTCTTTAATTACAAAAGTATGAGATACTTTATCATACACATTCTATACCTATGAGCTCACATTTTTTTGTGTGAAAAGTAAATCACAAATTGACTCTCCCGCCTTCACTCAACAATCTTTTTTTATCAATCTTTATTTTATATAGATAGATGGACTAGTATAAAATGAATTGTATATCTCAATAATTTTTATTTTAAGTGCTATATTTTGACATGTCTTATGTGTGGTAATTCTTTTTGGTACAAAAAAATATATCCCAAGAGCTCTATTTGGACAAAGAAATTTCCAAACGGTATATGAAAATATAAATTTGAAGTAAATCATTGAAGAAGAGAATCACGTGTGATAATCTTATTAGGATATACTTAGGAGTAATTGAAAATACATTTTTAGTATTAATCCTCATAGAATCTCCGAAGAATAAGAGATTCACCGCATGAGAGACTAAATATAAATTTGGTTTTATGATTGTCCATTATGTCGAGAATAAGAACCTTCTCCAATTGTTGGATTTATCCATTTTTTAATTCTTTCACGAGTTTTAGACATGTGGACACTATTATTTCTAATTAGATTTTTAATTTATTTTGAGTCTTAAAGTTCGGTAGAAATTATACTTACTCATTTGAGATTTTTAATTGATTTGACATCTCATTTTTTTAACCTCAAATTATATTTGAGGCTTTTATGCATCAAATATATGAATATGAATTTTATTCATAACAGAATGGATGCACATGAATATATCCAAGAATTATAAGTACATCATTCATGAAAAAAACTCTTGAATATGAGTTACATTTACCTTAAAATTAGTATACGTAATACCCATATATAAGTGTTTAGTCGCACTAAACCAAGGAATTAATATGTCATTACTTATTGAATCAATTCCTTACATTGACTTATCACTTAATTCTATAGAATTAACACTACAAAAAACATAGATTTCCCGACGCATATTTAGCAACGGTTGGAAACATTCGTAAGTAACCACAGAATTGTCGATGGAATATTGACGGAGCCGTTGCAAAGCCGTCCCTAAGTCGTTGGTAATTTGCGACAACCGTGCTGATGCTTATTTCCGTCGCTGAATTTTGTACAGTTTAGCAACAGTATCGCGACGATCATTTCCGTCACTATTTTATTAAATTTACCCTTCTGCCCCTCTTCTCAGCTACTTCCATCCGGAAAGTCATCTTTATCTACCCTTAGATTCGAACGAGGCCTCTCAAATGTCTCCCAACCTCAATTCCCTGCCGCGATTAAAGCTTGAAATCGCTATGCGCCGGTGAAGCTTCCCAATCTCAAATCGTTGGCTGCCGTCGTAGCCCCCTAACTTAAACTGTAGCTGTCTGTTGAAGCCATTCTAACCTGAGCTCATATTGTTGCCCACCGTCGAAGCTTCCCAACCTCAAACCGTTTTCCGCCATCGAAGCCTCCCAACGAACACTAGCTGAGTCACCGCATGCCTTGGTTGTTCTTGTTCCTCGAAGCTTCCCAGTCTCAAACTGTAGTTGTCTGTTGAAGCCATTTATGGTTAGGGATTTGTGAGTATGTGGTCGGTAAGGTTATGATTTTTTTGAGCTATTTGTTCATAACATCCGAAATTAGTATGAGATTGTATTACTGTTTGACATTGAAATGTTCGTTCAGAGGGTAATTTTTGTTGTATTTTTTATTTGGAATAATGTACGTAATACGTATGGAATGTATATAGGTGGTTGTTTTTATGCAGGAACTCCATTTTGGAGGAAATCTCTGTATTGTGCATCTAAATTGGATTCTGAGATCTTCTTGCAAATCTTTTTTATGCTTTGGTTTTCTTCTACGGAAAAATCGTCGATACGATATGGGTTATGTATTTGTTGAGAAGATATGGGGATATAACTCGTATAGGTAGTTAATACGGAGTTTTTTTAAAATAGTAATGTTTCCGACAGATATAACCGTTGATACGGTATTCGTCTGTTGAGAAGATAGCGACGGTCAATTCCGTTGATAATAGGAACGGTTTATTTCGTTGGTATTCCGTCGATGTTTTGAAAATCCATATCAAACATCCGTTGGTAACTTTTCCAACCGTATCAACGGTTTATAGCGACAGAAATTTTCCGTAGCAATCTCGTCGCTGATTTTGTTGGCGACGGAAATATACAACTTTTCCGTTGCTATTTTTGTCGCTAATTCAATGTTTTTTGTAGTGTAAAGATCATGAATTGTCTAAATATTCATGTCTAAGGGCATAGATGCTATTCTCCTTGACATCTAAATGTACTTGGAGTCATTAAATTAAATTTTATTAAGTTTTAAAATTCCCTATTACAATCAATTTCACATGAAACTTGATATAAAAATGCATGAGATAGAAAATATTACTCTGTATATTGCATCAAATAATGCAAAAGGAATGCATATTGGAGACGTTAATGAGTCCATTTGGTGAATTGTAATACTTGTAAAAACAATTATCCTATAATGTCACTAATAGTGATTTTGGACATTGACACTTATTGTTGGCATAATTGACTATGATACTATTTTCTTCTGAAAAGGGGTTAAATGATATTTGCCTTCAACACAAGTAATGTGTTGATCTTGGTATTGCTAAATAGATAAATAATATATATATAACTTCTAAAGTATGAGAAGAAATATTTGCATCCCGTTATGCATTACAAATATAGTACAAGTCATGCCAATTATATATTTTCAAAGTTTACACCTTGGCAATAATAGAGTCGAGACTTGTGTATGCTAAGGATATAACATAAAGATGTCTCATTTTTTCGATGAATACAATCTGACATGTGAGAACTTACCAAAAATGTGACTCATTCAAGTAATTATGGTTTGATAGAAATTTCTCCATGTTAGTTGTTTTATTGTCACATAAGAATGTTGCATCTGCAAAACATCTAGCAAAACTTATTTAAGGGCTCACCTCCTGACCAATCAAGTCTATATGACTTGTTAGTGTTAGATAGTTCTCATCAAAAGTACTTGATGAGTATTGCATATTTGTCGAGATCAATGAAAAGCATCTCGCATCCCATTTGAAACACAAGTCTCAGTAAAGGCCAAATCTTAAAGGATGTAGATGGTGAATATTACACCTATTATGTGCACACTAATGTATTACTATCTTCATGAGATTATGCAATATTGCAAGCACTTTTAACATTTGCTTTCTAGACCGATACCAGACAACCACATTTATGTATATATACCAGTTGGTGATTGGATGTTTGCCTGAGATGTTCTTTCAATGCATATGTGGTTGTTAAATAGTTGTGCCTATTACGCCTCCCACAGCGTACTATAATCGATTTTAAAAGGCAAATGATGTTTATGTAAGATATGAATCCCTAACAGTAATTCGCTACTAGCCTTAACAATAATTTGTGGAATATCACTTTGATGAGCCAGTTGATTTTCCTGTCATTAGGGGAAGATAAGAGAAACAATTCTCTAAATGAATGACATAATCATTATAATGGTACATCGTACTCTATCTCAATGATAAATGTTAGACTTCAATATGTAACATTGAAGTTAAAGTGTTTATCAATTATCATAAATGATTTAAGTAATCAGATTATATACACTAGCTGAAAATTCACATTAAAAGACACAATGCTAAAGGAAGAAGCATTGCAACCACAAACCGTGGGGTTGTGGTCGAGGACGTGGCTCTCTAAAGGAATAGAGGGAAGTCAAATGGTTCAATTAATTATCCACCCTAAGTAGTAGAGGGTTGATAAGGCACAAATCAATATACTCGTCATCATTTCTCTCACGAGATTATCTCTGACTAAATATGTCCATGAATCAATAATGGGAGACGCCCTGAAGTTTAAATGATTCCAGAGATTTAAAATCTCAATGATAATGAGAGTGTATCTGAGTCAAAGGATATACCTTACACTTATATTGAAGATATATTTATACGGGTTCTCAAAGAACATAGAGCACGATGATATCGAACCATACTCTATTGCAATATGAAAGCAATGAGAATATTGGCCTAAATGCGTACAAGTATAAAATTAATCCAGGTATAAATTAATATTTGACGAAGAGACACGTATTTGGTATGATAGTGCTAATCAACCAAGTGTAAAGCTGTAGGTCATAAAATAATTCTTTGTTGGAAATCGTATTGACTATTGAGATAATGAGGCCCTAATTATTCTGACAATGCCCTGGATTCAAATATGAAAAGTTATACTTCTCTATTTTGAACACAAAAATGTTCAACTACTTAATTTGTAAGTAGCCTCCAAAGTAATGGAGACACAACTAAAGATTGAGGTCACTAAATGTCTCAATGGAATATCGCTTATTATGAGATGTATTCAAAGCATTTGATATGCTTTTATTATTTCAAATCAAGTGATTCTAAATCACATAGTACAATTATATTGAATCGTTGAGTGTTGGATTAAGTAAATCCAAACATAAGTGACGTACCCTCTAAGTAATCACTAGATTGAGAAGGAAAGGGATATAAAATGACAGATTATGCCCTGCACATTTATAAATGAAGCAAACTCCAAATTTCCAAGAATCATTGTATGTTGAAGATAGAGACATAATATACACTCATAATGAAATATGAGAAATCTTAGATACTTGAAAGTCGTAATTGAGATAAAGGATTTCAGGAAACTCGGGCCTGTTTTGAATTTAAACACCGAGTTGGTTGAGTACTAATTCACCCGTTGCATATATATCCAAAAGGGTTCTCAGGCAAATTTAAATGGATAAATGTAAACTGTTAGCAGTCCCATGATCGATCGAAATATAGACACTAGAAAAGATCCATTATTTAAAAGTTATTAGAAGAAGGAGTTATCTAGGTAAGGGCAATATGCGCATGATTGTACTTTGACAAACACATTCGACCGAATATTACATTTTCAAGAACGTGTTAGCTGAAAATAGCCCAGGACCAACACAACATATATCGTCATTAGAATGGTATCAAGAATGTACTTTGATATCTATATGAAACCATTGGTGTAATCTTTATTCATCCCTTATAAATTGAGTTAAATGATTGATGATTTATTTCTAAAGGAATTGAAAATGTCAAAAGTATCTCTCTAATATAAAGTAGTGTGATTTGAGTTTACTCGTGAATGCACTCTGGCCTCATTGATATCTTCTAAACTGAGTATATACTTTTCATGAAAGAAATCATGATTTTATGTACGGAATAACTTGATAAAAGTAAATATCAAGTAAATATTGGACTATTATCGATGCGTTATACTCAGGGGGAGTCTTGATATACTTATTTATCATCAATTATATATATTGTTGTGTTGTACTCTTTTTTTTTCTTTTGACCAAGTTTTATTTTTCTTATTGGGTTTTGTTACTTGGTAAAGTTTTTTGAGGCAACATAATTTGCACCATCCTACATTTTAATTTTTCGCAGTCAAAAGCAGTTGACATGTGCTTATTAGTGCATCATACTTTTTTCCCTTTGACCGATGTTTATTTTTTCTCATTGGGTTTTGTTCATTGACAAGGTTTTAGCAAGTTAATAATTTTTACTCTTATCACCTTATACTTGGCACACATGGGGAGAATTAAAGGAAATATATTCCTCTATTTGTGTGCCTTCGATATGGTAATTAACGTAAAAAGTATTGGAATGCATAGACTTTCCAAATACCCTTGATTAATGTTAATATTAAGGATAGATGTAGAAATGAGGGGGAGTCTCCTCACATACACTACGTTACACTCTTTTCCTTTAACCAAGTTTTATTTTTTCCCACCTGGTTTTGTTACTTGGTAAAGTTATTAATGAGGTAACAATACATATAAACTTTAATGATCAAAGAAAAGATCAAATAAAAGATAGACTTAATCGAAGAAGCCTATCTTGATGTTATATACTCTTTTTCTTCAGTCAAGGTTATTTTTTTCCCACAGGGTTTTTGTTACTTGACATAGTTTTGATGAGACTACAAGACTGATATCAAATTCTATCTACAACTCAGCACAAGGGGGGTGTTGAAGGAAATTCTATTTAGTGTGATATCATGTATATAGAATATGTATTAGGATCATTTTATGTAAAATATGTGATGGAGTATATGGCCCAGAGACCCCCGGCCCACAGACTCCTACTTCTCCTGCTCAGGCCCATCAAGCCCAATGAGCACACATGGCCCAGATGTAGCGGCCCGAGTATCAAGAAGCCCACAAATACATGTGTAAGTGCCTTCGGCCTCCTTGGCCGAGGGCTCCAAATTCCACAGAACAGTTTCATTTGAGCATACGAAGCTACTGGGAGGAAACGGCAGAAATCAGGAGCCTTCGGCCACAGGGGGTCTTCAGCATGAGTATTCACCTTCGGCATCAGAAGCCTTCGGCACATACAGCCTTCGGCATAATGGAGCCCCCGGTTAGAAGAGCCTTCGGCCCAGCACCCTTCAGCCGAAGGCATCCACCTCGACAGAATATCCTCTCCACATGCGCCTGGATCACCGTACCAAGTACAAACGTCACATCCAACCATCGCATTTAATGCGGCCACATGCGAGTGTCAGTGCCACCCCGGTTGAGGTGACCCCTCGACCACCAGAATGCTGACACGTGTCCCTATCTAGCATTTATTACTACTATAAATAGCTCCCCCTTTTCCCTTTGTAACACACAACTTGAATACACATTCCACATTCGAACTCCTTATCTCTCTTACTTATTTGCTCTGACTTCTCTCTAGTTACTCCCCGCAGTAACCCCTCGGATAAGCTACCCCCGGGTACACTTATCCATCAATATGTATTAGGGGTCTATTGGTCCGTCTCTGTAAACCTTAATATCTCCATATTTATAGGTCCTTTAATAATGAAACTATATGATTAGTTCTCCGTACAACAACTAGTAATACTTTTGTCATTATTTCATAAGAATATTACTTATTTTAAAATATTTTAAATTGAGAAAATGTGAATGATATTTTTAAGAAATATATGATTACATATTTATGACTAAGTAGGCGATTGTTTACTAAAATGTGATTAGTGATTATACTAGTAACTTTGTTTAATTTTTAAATTTAAGTAACCATGACACTATATTGCACTACCTTCGTCCTAAAATACTTAGCCAAATTTTAAAATTCGGACCATCCTTTGGATTAGTATAATATTATGAAAATTATAAATTTAATACTTTTATGAAAGTATTCTTAACAAAAAATATTTTCATATTATTTTTATCTAACAATATTATATTTTTGAATGCGGGTTGGTACCCTTGATGTGTCAATACATTTTATCATAAAAAATTGTACATTATACTTATAAAGTGATACCTAACTTTTGAGGTGACTTTAATAACCCTACTCCTTTAAACTTCCGTTACATCATTTTTTGAGCTCTTCCGTTACTTCATCTATGAAGAGAAGCAAGGGTTATTATATATGTTTGACATTTCATGGGTGAATTAGTTATATTAACAAGGTACTTACTTTTAATACTACATATAAGATATTCATGACATTTAGATAAGTAATGTGTGAATTTTGAATAATTTATTGTAGAGGATCATTGTAAAGCTATTTTTTCATATAATTTTATCTTTATTTTATTAATTAAATTTATATTAAATATTTTTTCATAAATTAGCATAACCAGCCAAATCAATCAGAACTTTTTAATTTTCAGCAGAACCAACCAATTCAACCAATAATTTTATTATTATCAAACGCACTCGGAATTAATTTATATGTAAAATAAAACTGCACAAACTGTTCAAAACATCTTAGGTCTTAATTACACAATGTATATTTTTTATATCATGACGCAACACATACAATTTTTTAAAAAAGGACCTATGTGTGAATTTAATACAACAACAACAACATCAAAGCCTTAATCCCAAAAGAATTTGGGGTCGGCTAACATGAATCGATCTATGATATCGATGCCAAAAAGAGAAGGCGGACAAGAAAAGGAAAAAAAAGTAAGATAAAATGAATAAAATAAAGATACGTAAATATAAGATAACAATAACACAAGAATATGACCAAGATAAAAGAAAAATAAATAAAAGAGCATAAAAAAGCTAGAAGATAAAAATAACATAAGAATATAAAAAGATAAGGAAGATAAACGATAAAAGAAACAAGAAAGGAAAGGTAGATAAGACATCAATCGTCCACATGGATGTGTGCCCTCTACTTTGCTCTCTCCAAACATAACTAGAGTATCCCCGAATCGAACTTGACTGCCTTTGTTGCATGGTTAGTTTACTTCAATCGGACCAACTTGACAGATTATGTGTGAATTTAATCCGTATATTTATTTTTCTTTATCGATCACACACGCTTACTGTTTGGATAATATAGTAATGGCCAGGGGCGGATCCGGGAATGAAGAGTGAGGTGGGCTTAGCAGGAAAAAAATTGTTATTGCAAACAAAAAGTTTAGCTTAAGCTGCTTAGGGCCGTAATCGAATTGAGATTTTTCGAACTACGCAAATTCGAGCGCGATTTCAAATTTAATTTAGCGATCTTAGATTAAGAAGCTTTTTTTAACTCGAACACGAGCTAGATTTTGAGTTCGAATAGTTGTTCAAGCTGAGTTCGAGCATAGTGATATTCGGTTTGATCCGGACTCGAGTCTGTCAATAACTCGTAAATTATAGGAATAAATTTTATTTATCTTGATATTTAAACATTTTCATTGCAATTTTTTAAATCTATTTGAACACTAAAAAATAGAGTTCATATATCTATTTTATTCAAGCCGAGTTTGAGCATAAGTTAAATTAATAATCAAATAGAATTACATAACTATAAAATAAAACTAATGCACAAAATAATAGATTAAAAGAGTATAAGAGTATGTGTGGATGGCTGGACAACTAGACTCGGCTAGAGGCAGCTAGTCGGACTCGAATAGACTAGAGGGTTAGAGCCGCAACGAGCTACATGCTGGAGTGTCGGACTCCGGAGGGACACCGACGATCGACCACAGACATAGGGGACAGGAAGGCAGGTGGCGGCGCGGCAGGGTGCCTGTGTTCATGACTTCGTGGCTTCGTTGCTTTACTGAGTTGAGTCCTTCCAGCTTTTGCTTTGTGCTTGTTAGTCGCTTTATAACAAAAGTATACTTCTACAGTTCTAAAAATCACAAATAGTAGTTCTTACCATGCTTGTTGCAAAAATTAGAACTAGATAATGAACTGGGTGATGGAAAAAGCATAATTTTAATAATAATAATAATAATAATAATAATAATAATAGAAATAGTATACGACCAAATAAGGATAGTTGATAAGGAGTAACTTACACTACAAAAAAAATTACAGGATTGACACGGAATTTGACATTGATTTACCAAATTTTCGTGCCAAATAGCTCGAGCCAAAGTGTTTTTGGCACGAATTTGCCATATCCCTGCCAAATTCCCTGCCAATCCCATGTTTTTTTTTGTAGTGTTAGTTATTTTAATGATTATAATTATGTTTAAATTTTAATGCTTATAAAAGTTACTCATGGTGACTTGGGTCAAATAATAGTAATATTCATATAATTTATGTTGTAAAATAATATTGTAAACTTGTAATATAAAGTGCTTTCATTGATGGTGTGGGTGAGTGGGTGAGATGAGATTGCATAATTGGCAACCGGCTCCAAACACCAACTACATACGATTGTTTAATATTCCGTATGTAAAGTTTTGCTCCTCAATTTATCCCACACCGGTTGCAAGAATAGTTCACCCTCCTGAGTGTCCTATATATAAATCACTTCTTGGTGCAATCACAGCAAGCTCTGTTATTACACATCGGGATCATTTGCTCCCATGACTATGGGCTTTAAACAAAGTTTGGACAGCCTTTTGCTTTTAGAGCTTCTTAGAACACTTCCTTATTGACTTGGGCTGGGCTGAGTATTAATTTTTGGGTGAGCTGAAAATTAAATCTCTTTCTATACTAACAAAAAAAATTGAGTTGGGCTGGGCTAGAGCCCACTCTAGGCCCTACATAGATCCGCCCATGGTAATGGCCAATATTAGAGCATCTTTAATGGGAGTATCAATTGCTCTAAATGCATTGCCACGTCAAACATCCGGAAAAAAAATATCTCCAACGCAAATGTACATTTTATCTATGGTGCTGACCTGTAATTCCAAACAATGGACGGTGTGTATCTCGCTTTCTAGCTATAGCAGGTCTATCTCACATGCTGACTCAGCATGGCATTTATTATACGGAATAATACTCCGCACATAATTCTTCATTAGCTCTAGCTTCTCGTTCCCTTCCGGCAACAAACCTCCCCACCACAGGAGTGCCACCAACTCGCAAGTCGCAAACCCTTGTCCTCAGTGGCATTCCTCCTTAAGGCGGCAGCAACCGGCAGCCTTTTGTTGTCTCCGGCAATCATTTCTCCGACTCTCCCAACTTCCAAAACGGAGATGGCCTTCCCTTCCATTTTCCAAAGCTCGAACACTCTCTCTGGCCTCTTTCGATGTTGTTGGATATCTTCCCTTTCATCTCCACCGCATCAGCTTTCTCTGCAAAGGATATCATTTTGGCTCCAGCCTCAATTAATTACCTTAGGAGTTGCAAACTTGCAATTGGGGGCCACCAGGACTTCTTTCTTGTAGCAGATGCCAAAAGCTCATTGAACTGGAATAAACTTCAGCAGAGGACTCCATCAGTCCATTGGAGATGAAAAATGAATTTAAGTGTCTGGGCGGCCACGTTAGCTACACAGGATGTTGACACGGATGACGTGTCCATTTTTTTGTAAGGGCAATTAACATCTCCATTGGAGATGCTCTTAAAACTAAGATTGCCATTTTCAATCGATTTGGCTGAAATTCTCCTCCTGTCTACGCCTCTACTCATATATCATAGATAATAAGGTGCCCAGCAGTACTGTTTTTGGAGTATTTATTAATTAAGTTTTTTTGTAGTTTGAATTTCATCAAACAACTATTGGCATTTTGGTTGTTTTTGGAGTAATTATTAATTAAGATTTTTTGGTTGTTTCAAAAAATCGACACTCCCCATCGGCGCAGCTAGGGCTTCTCTCGCCCTCGTCTGCGGAAGTTTCGGGGCCGGCGAGTTGCTTTTGCTCGGCGATTTGGAATAGGTGCAGCAGAGTTTTCAACTCCAAAATCGTGTCGGGCCTAAGCGACGATTGGCTGATCGACGGCCAGCTTCTCTTCTAGCTATTCGATCGATTTTTGGCTAGTTTTCTGCTTCGTTGGTGGGCTGCTTCGTCAGCCCAGGGGAGCAGTTCCGTTTGGTCAAAGTCGGAAGGGGAAGATGGAGGCCATGGAGGAACGAGGACACAGAAGATTGATGTGGATAGGGATGTGGAGGCGGCTCGCTTTCGGATTGGTTGTGTTCGTGCAATCTTTTGGTCAAGAGATGGAGGCGACTCATGGGCATATCCAAGTGAAGAAGGAAGAATATGAAGTGATGGAAACTCATCCCCCTCCGGACTTGCCGCCATGGAGGAACTGTACGACTAGAGTTTGGAAGACTGTTTTACCATTTCTAGTCTTTTACTTTCAGTCTAGTCTATTTTATCATTTCTATTTTGTTTCTACTATGACAAACAATAAGCGGGGTAGGCGGGTGTTCTGTTTTGCTTTAGTTGATAGATTACTAGTTGGAGGCAATCAGGTTGATACAGCCGCTAATAGCCTATATGCTCTCACAGCTTCAGCGATTAGTCTCGCTGTTTTTAGGGTGGACTATTCTATGTCTGGTCATGATGTGAGGAGGCCGATGGGGTTTGGTTTTGATTGGATAGAGGGGGATTTAGTTCTTGGGGTTTGTTATTGGTTTGGTTCATTTGATTTAATATAAGTTATTTTCCTTTCAAAAAAACTACTTGCTCATTATCCACATAAATAAAGGTGGCAAATAATACTACTTTTATTTTATTTCATTTTAAAAAAATAATGTGAATACAACTATTTCATACAACTCTCTAACAATCTCTGACTTCTCATAAATTAATTAGTAACACTATTATTTATAAAAAAATACTGTGATTTAACATTGGGCATGAGTTATCGTGCCTTGCACGATCAATCGCTAGTATTATAAATAATTTTCAATAAATATATATAACTGGTCAAATGTTTGAATTTGGCTAAGTATTTTGGGACGGAGGTACTAGAAACTCTTAGTCATATTTGTGTATGTTGGTCCAAAATAGGACGCTCGTAGGCTTTTAGGAAAGCTACGTACGACACTCAAGCAAGAATTAGGAAAGTACGAATATGGAAAGTTAGCCAGAAATAGTATATAGAAGTTGCTTCTTAATATGAATTACAAGTCGCCTTTTATAGGCGTATACAAATCGTAACCGCTACCGATAATAATGACTAATTAAATACAACATTAATACGAAATTAAATACATAATTAATAGCGCATTAATTACTTGACCGTTACTTTTCCTGGCTGGCAGGTCGGCTGAACTGGCGGGTTCCCCGTTGGGATGGTAGACAGGCTACAGGTTGTGGACCTGGATCCACGGGTCCAAGTTCGGGGCTTGGGCTGATTGGGCTCTGGGCCTAGTCCCATAACTCCATCACGAGTCCCCACTCCCTTAGTCGAGTAGTAGACTCGACTAAGAGGGAGTAGTCCAAGTCAGCTGCTCTTCTCCGAGACTAGAAGATCTCGCCCTTGTCCATGTTGGGGAGATGCCTCATTAAAAACCTTCATTAGGAAAAAACCCAATGGGAAAAAATCCTAATGAAGGGAAAAAGAGTACATCTGACGCCCCCAAGATGAAGCAAGAGGTGAGATCCTCAGCCTTTATTGCAATGGTCGCCATCTGCAAATAGGATGTCCATAACTGTTCCTCTCGTCGGGCCCTGACTCGTCAAGTTCGTCATTTGCTTCCTTGAAGACGGTAAGACCCTCGGTCCCCCACTTCATTTAGTTGTACCTACACATAAAAGAAACTAGTGTAGAATAGAGCATCCGGCCTGGTGTCGAACCGCGGCTCAATGTGTAAGTGAGTCGGACTCACTACTTGAAAAGAGATCAAGTTCTCAAGTTAGGCCACACCCCAGTCTCTGAAAGAAAGATTGAATCCGCGAGTAAGTGAGGCGGACTCCTCACTCGAACGGATAATCTAACCCCAACGAACTAAAGTATATCAACCTTTTCGAGAAATGTGAATGTCAATTAAGTGACAAAGTTGCTCGAAAGAGTGTGGCTCTAGGCCCCTAACAAGAGTTTAACTCGCCGCCCGAGGTTAGTAGTTCGAACCCGCAAGTAAAAACTTTTGAACGGGCGACTCGTCCCTCGAGGTCGGAGTGTGATGCACTATGAGGGGGTAAGAGCACGCGAGAACTCATATGAAGTCAAGAGTGTGTGGTATTAACATTTATATTGGAGCTTATTAATCGTCACACCCATATGACGTGACCCGGTGGCGCGAGTGTGTGTGCTAGACCAGTGTACGAGTGTGTGTGCTCGTCCAGCGTACTTGAGTGATTAGATTTCATAAGTCCGTTGTTCAATGTTAAAATTACACACTTAACAAGAGTAAAAGCAACCATATCACTTAAAATTCTTTTCAAATATTTTTAATGTATGATTTCTTTTAATCAAATAGTTTGACATATTAATTGTAGGGAAATTGTTTTGGAGTACTTAGCTTTCAATTAAGCCGAAACGTGGATGATGTGTTGTTGAAACAATTCTGGGCCAACTAAACAAGGGGCCCATCCTTTTTCAGAGATGGGAGAAGGAGACGCCCTCCGTTGCCACTGCCAGTGAGCAAATTGTGAAGCCCTTGGCTATGGCCGCCACAGAGGTGGACTTCGGCCGGTGTTGCTAGAGGAGAGGTGAAGCTCTGACCTCTAACAGAGATCAGCGGCCTTAACCACGTCAAACGGTAGATCTCATCAGCGGCCGTCACGATGGCGGAGCGACCAGAAGCGATGCGGGCGTCGCTGTGACGGGGTACATGTCTAGCCTCGAATCATGCCTTTCGCGGACTCCAATTCTCCATTAATGGCGGAAAACAATGAAATTTCAGGTCGCGTTGGTGGTGAGGCGAGGGGCGAGCGGTGACTGCCCACGAGATGAGCACTAGTCGGAGAGAAAGAAGAGTGAGCGGCTAAGTGGACTGTGACCGCCGATCGAGGGAAACTCGCTATTCCAGCTGCCCCATCGGACCACCGGTCCAAGTTGAGAGAGGAATGCCAGCTTGTTTGTTTCGTGAGCAGGGGTCCACCGATTCTCCATGTCGTAGAACTGTTGGCTGAGGAGACTGCTGTGTGAGGGAGCAGCACTGCCTCGTCGCGACTGCCGAAGAGTTCTCCACGTCGGCAAATTGCGGCGGGGCAAGGCGCCTGATGCGGTGTAGATCTCATCCTCAAAGCTGGCCGGTGTAACCTGGGTCTGATCACCCGGTCAGTAAAGCTCCGGCCATTTCCGTAAACATTCCAGGATGTTGAAATTCTTTTTAGGCAAATTTTTGGCTAGATTTTTTGGAGTTGTGATGAATCTTTTGGATAATTCCTATCGAGTGATGTGAGAGACAACAGAGGCTCTCAATGAAAGCACCAATGTTGGTCAAAAATAGGACGCTCGTAGGCTTTTAGGAAAGCTACGTACGACACTCAAGCAAGAATTAGGAAAGTACGAATATGGAAAGTTAGCCAGAAATAGCATATAGAAGTTGCTTCTTAATATGAATTACAAGTCGCCTTTTATAGGCGTATACAAATCGTAACCGCTACCGATAATAATGACTAATTAAATACAACATTAATACGAAATTAAATACATAATTAATAGCGCATTAATTACTTGACCGTTACTTTTCCTGGCTGGCAGGTCGGCTGAACTGGCGGGTTCCCCGTTGGGATGGTAGACAGGCTACAGGTTGTGGACCTGGATCCACGGGTCCAAGTTCGGGGCTTGGGCTGATTGGGCTCTGGGCCTAGTCCCATAACTCCATCAGTGTAAGTAAGTTTTAATTTAGTAAAATTTTAGAAAGAATTCTATTTCAAACCCATAAATAATCAGTGCTATTATTATTATCAAAATTTTATTATTATGAAATATTAAAATAATATTTTTTTTATCGTAAAACATCTTTCATTAAAATAGAGAAAACATGCAAGACAAAATTCAGACGGTTATTACATATCCGATCGCAAGCCCTATGAATAGACTTAGAGTCATCCACGCATACAAAACAACTGACTCGCTAGACACAAAACAGGCAAGAATAAGTCTAAAACGATCAAAAACGAACCACTGCCTATCAAAAGTTCATCAAAAACCAAAATACACCAACCATACCTACTCGAACTGAAATAAAAATAAGTACTACTAAAGAAAAAATAATAAGAAAATAGAATTTTTCCCCAAATTGCTTCTTCGCCCGGAGCCCCGGAGGTGGTTCCGGAGGCAGACAACCTGCTATAGTATGGGAGAATAGAATTTCGACCCTTGAAAAATTCATCTAAAACTCTATCCTTCTTGCGCTTGCCAATTTGCTTCTTGAGGTTTGCCATTGAAATCCATGTCCGGGATGCAGAAGGAATCTCTACCATGTTGCCTTTGTAACCGCCTTGTGATCTATCTGCAATAGAATCGTCGACCGGGCTCCATACCGAGGTGATGCATTGGGCATCTGAACAGTAGCAGGCTGGGATAATATATCCCAACAGTACTGAAGCAACCCAATTATGGAAGTGTACCTTGCCATCATTTCAAGCTTATGCTCGAATTTACAACCCAAGTCTAAAACTGCTATAGATGGTGACATTGGTGAGTACGGACTATTATGTAATTTTAGTAATGTTTCTTTTCACTTTCCCTTGAACCAGTTGAGAGCTAAGAAGCAGTAGTATTGTTTTAATTTACTATGGATATAAGGTTTCGTTTTAGTGCAACCTTGAAGTTAGTGTTTAATGTTAGGCATTGTGGCATGTGGAGCCACTTTTTTGCTACAAGCAATGTGTAGCCAATTCTAAATATAATCCAAAATGTGGTTTCTCCATTGTTGGAAATAGCATTTAAAGCATATGCCTTTTGATATTCCAGACTTTCCAGCAGTTTATCATTTTATTTTCCTTAATGACTTTCAGTTTTCTTTTGTCCTTTAATGTATCATTTACTTCCCTATATATATGGGAGTCATGATGTATGATCTGAAATGAGTAATACAAAAAGCTTCTCTTCCTAAATCAACATGGTATCAGAGCCACATGTTGATCCATGGTGTGGGCCCCCTTATCAAAAAATGATTAACACGGTTAGTAAAAAAATGACAATGATGGGCCAATGCAAAAATTGAATGACGGCACGATCCAGACAAAGTGTCTCGTCATGAGGAGGGGTGTTGAAGTCCCACACCGGATAATTGTGAACTAATGATGTGATATATTAAGATTCGGGCTACTCCTCCTATCAGGTTGACCTTTTAGGATGGAACCCCGAATCTTAACATGGTATCAGAGCCTTGGGTATGGTCTGAAATTCCTTCTGCACGTGGAGGAGACTTTGAGCATATTTTCTGGTGAATCAATCTTCAAGGTGTTCGTCCCTCCAACGAATTCCGGCGGTGAATTATTTCAGTAATTTTAATTTTTTCATCATGGTCGTAACAAGCAGTAGTGAAGAAACTCATGTTCCCGTTTACGTCCCAAATCTTTCTGGAAACCCTACTATTACCAATAATAAATTATTGGATCACAAAATTATCAAGATTGGGCATGTGCTGTGGAACTGTGGTTCATGGGACAAAGAGTGGATGACCATTTGGTCACAGAAGCTGATTCAATTGAGTATCAAAGAGAAGTCTGGAAACGCGTTGATGCCCAACTTTGCAGCATCTTATGGCAGTCTCTCTCACCATAAATCGTTCCAATGTTCCGCCCTTTCAGGATGTGTATTTCTGTCTGGAAGCAAGCCAAGTGTCACGGACTTGTTCCCTCAACAAGCTCACGTGCGGCCTTAGCTCCTTTCTGCCCCTCGCAGTAGCTAAGTCAGCCTAGACAAATCCTTAGTGTTGTGTGTGCTTAAGTGCTTGGCTAGAAGGAAAGGTGGTAAGGGCAAGAACACTTGAAGAAAGCTTTGAGACTTTATTGAATGCTTGGAAACTTCGATGTGTACAAATGAACCACCTTGAGGGGTATTTATACTTGCCCTCCTCCTCAATGGATGGTTGAGATCTATTTGATCTAACGGCTATGGTTTAATTCTAGAATATTCTATACAACTCTATCATATTCTAGAATATTCTACTATACTCTATACAAGTGTACATGTATCTACACGAGTCTAGAATATTCTCTTAGCCTCCAGGATTCTGCCCCTTCCTCTTGGGATGTTCTAGACTCTTCCTTGTCACTTGGCCACGGTTATGTCGTGGCGTATGCCATGTCATGCCGCGACGTATCAGCCTGTCATGCCATGGCATTGGGAGACTCGTGACATTCTCCCCCACCTAACTTGGCGACGTCCTCGTCGCCTTGTGCGCCTCGAGCTTGTCCCGGAACTGCCACAAGTCTTCTTCAGGTTCCCACGTTGCTTCCGACTCGGGTAGTCCCTTCCATTTAATCAAGTAGTGATTTTGGCGTGGAACGCCCCTCTTCCTAACCTCCTTTGTTGCGAGCACGTCTTCAATCTCTTTGTCGTAAGACTTAGTGACTACAGGCGGTGCTCGGCTTGATAATCCCCGGCTTGGGTCTTCCTCATCCCCATGATAAGGCTTCAACATACTTACGTGGAAGACCGGATGAATCTTCAATGTGCTGGGTAGGTCTAGTTTATACGAAACTTTTCCTACCTTAGCAATAATCGGGAATGGCCCCTCATATCTACGGACTAAGCCTTTGTGTAAGGTTCTCAATACCTTGAATTGTTGTGGTAAGAGCTTCACAAAGACTAAGTCCCCCACGGTGTACTCCTTTGGCCGCCTCTTCTCGTCCGCCCACTTCTTCATCCGCTTGCGTGCTTTCTCCAAACACGAACGAGCTAGATCGGCTTGTTCCTCCCAAGACTTCGCCATCTTAAATGCTCCCGGGCTCTTCCCATCGTGGAGTGGCGTGGCCAAAGTGTGTGGAGTCAGTGGTTGTTGCCCCATGGCAAGCTCAAATGGACTCCGTCCCGTAGACTCACTCCGCTGCAAGTTATATGAGAATTGGGCTATGTCCAAGAGTCTTGCCCAATCTCGTTGGTTGGCACCTACAAAGTGCCGAAGGTAACACTCTAGCAAGGCGTTCACCCGTTCGGTTTGCCCATCGGTTTGAGGGTGAAAGCTTGTAGAGAAGTTGAGTTGTGTCCCCAGCAACTTAAACAACTCAGTCCATAGTCGGCCCGTGAAGCGGGGGTCTCGGTCACTCACTATGCTCCTTGGAAGTCCCCAATACTTCACCACGTTCTTGAAGAACCCCCGTGCCGCTTCCTCCGCTGTGCAGTCTTTCATGCACGGGATGAACGTCCCAAACTTAGAAAATCGATCTATCACCACCATGATAGATCCAAACCCCTCGGACTTCGGTAGGGCACTAATGAAGTCCATAGAAATAGAGTCCCATGGTCGCTCGGGAATGGGCAATGGTTCCAGCAGTCCTGCGGGTTGCCGATTCTCCACCTTGTCTTGTTGGCACACAAGACAGGTCTTCACATAAAGCTCCACAGTGTCCCTCATCTGTGGCCAGAAATATGCTGTCTCGACAAGTGCCAGGGTGCGTTTTTGGCCGGGATGACCAGCCCACTTCGTGTCATGGCACTCCTTGACGAGATCTTTTCTTAAACTCTCCCATTTTAGGACATAAAGACGACGCCCCTTTGTGTAGAGAAGGCCATCCTCTTCCCAAAACCGTTGGGTTTTGCCCTCTTTGGCTAGCTTCATCAACTCCTTCGCCATGGGGTCGCGTTCAAGTCCCTCCTTGATGCGCCCGATCAGGTCCCCCTCTGCTTGACTAATGGCTGCGAGCTCTGCCTTCCTACTAAGTGCGTCGGCTACAACATTGGCTTTCCCGGGCTTATACTCCAAAGTGTAGTCGAACTCCGCCAAGAAATCCTGCCACCTAGCTTGCTTAGGTGATAACTTCTTTTGAGTTTGAAAATAGCTCGTTGCCACATTGTCTGTCTTGATGATGAATTTTGCACCTAAGAGGTAGTGTCTCCATACGCGCAAGCAATGAACCACCGCGGTCATCTCCTTCTCTTGCACGGTGTAACGCCGCTCCGTCTCGTTCAACTTGCGGCTCTCGAATGTTATTGGATGCCTCTCTTGCATCAAAACTCCTCCAATGGCAAACTCGGAGGCATCGGTTTGTACCTCAAATGGTTTGCCAAAGTCCGGTAGAGCTAGAACGGGCTCTTGGCTCACCGCGGCCTTCAGGTCATCAAAGGCCTCTTGACATAGGTCGGACCATTCCCAAGTTTTCCCCTTCTTGAGTAGGTCCGTCAATGGAGCTGCCCTCTTCGAATATCCTTCGATGAACCGCCGATAATAATTTATCAACCCAAGGAATGACCGTAATTCAGTTACCTTGGTCGGTGCCTCCCATTTCACGATTGCCCTGATCTTCCCCATGTCCATCATGAGTTTCCCATGCCCAATGACGTGACCAAGAAAGTGTACTTCCTCCGTGGCGAACGTGCATTTCTCCTTCTTGACATAAAGCTCATTCTCCCGGAGTACTCAGAAGATGATGCGTAAGTGCTCCACATGCTCCTCCATTGAGTTGCTATAGACCACGATATCGTCCAAGTATACCACCACAAACCGGTCTAAATAGGGTTGGAAGATCTTGTTCATGAGCGTGCAAAATGTGGCCGGTGCGTTGGTTAGTCCAAAGGGCATGACTAACCACTCGAACGAGCCATAGCGGGTAACACATGCGGTCTTAGGCTCATCTCCATCCGCTATTCGTACTTGGTAGTAACCTTTTTGTAGATCCATCTTTGTATATATCTTGGCCCCACCAAGTCTATCAAATAGGTCGGCAATCAAAGGAATAGGATAGCGGTTCTTTATCGTTACCTTGTTAAGCGCCCGGTAGTCCACGCACATCCTTAGCGTCCCATCCTGCTTCTTTTGGAATAGCACCGGTGCGCCATAAGGAGCCTTCGACGGTCTCATCATCACGGTCCCTAACAGCTCATCGAGTTGGCGACGTAGCTCCTCGAGCTCACTTGGGGACATGCGATAGGGTGCCATTGAGGGTGGTTTGGCACCCGGTTCCAACTCGATCTTGTGATCCACCTCCCTCCTAGGTGGTAGCTTGTCAGGTAACTTCGCCGGCATCACGTCCTTGTTTTCCTCAAGGACAGCTTGAATAAGAGGTGGTATGTCCGTCGGCCCTTCCGTCTCATCATCCACCTTGAGTACGGCTAAGAATGTCGGTTCGCCCTTCTTCACCCCCTTGGCTACTTGCATAGCCGACAATGTCTTAGCCCCGCTTGGCCGCTCATTGGGAGTTTCCAATGTCGGTATCATGCACGGTGAACCCCTCTCAAGAATGCAAACCGTGCTAAAGGATGGCATAGGGATCGCAGTTACCTGTCTCAGGAAATCCATCCCTAGAACAACCTTGAAGTCATCCATTGGTGCCACCGAAAAATCCACTTGGCCCTTCCAAGTGCCTAGACGTAGATCCACACCTCGTGCTACGCCGTTCAGGGGTTGAGCCTTGGCATTAACCGTTTTAAGCCACCCCTCGCCTCTGGACCATTGAAGACCAACCCTCTTGGCTTCCTCCTCAGTCACAAAGTTATGCGTTGCGCCCGTGTCCACCAACGCCCTTGTTGGTTTCCCATTGATGTATGCCTCAATGTACATGAGCCCCTTGCTTGTCGTCGTAGGCATCGGCTTCGCCTTGAGAGCATTAAGGATTTGGAGAGATCCTATCTTGCTCGTCTCCTCATCTCGGGCCTCCGCTTCTTGTTGCTCCACTATGGCAGACAACGAACCGAGCTTAGGACAGTCCTTCATGGTATGCGGTCCTTTACATACGAAGCAACCACCCTTCCGTACAAAGGACTTCTTCTGTGCCTCGTACTCCTCACGCCCCAAACTCTTATCTCCCTTCTTGAAGAATGATTTTCGTGGGTTCTCCTTTCCCACATTGTCATGTCTCTCTCCCCCACCTTTGACGGGGTTCTTGTCTTTTCTCTTGGATGCCTCCCCATAACTATGGTGCTGGAATTCCGTCAAGGATTCAGCAGCGGCAATGGCTTCATCCACCGTTTGAACATTCCGCCGTTGCACCTCTTGTTTAGCCCAACTTTGCAACCCATCCACGAAATAGAAAAGTAGGTCTTCTTGGGACAAGTTGGGGATTTGGAGCATAAGGGTTGTGAAGTCTTTCACATAGTCACGAATCGTACCTCTTTGCTTCAACTCCCTTAGCTTCTTGCGTGCCTCGAAGACGACGTTCTCCGGATAGAAATGCCTCTTTAACTCCTTCTTGAAGTCGTCCCAAGTGTCAATCCGTGCAACGCCCCGCTCAATGTCCGCATGCCTTCTTCGCCACCATAACATGGTCGTATCCGCTAGGTAGGATGTGGCCGTCTTGATCCTCGCCGTCTCATCCTCTAGGTTGAGATTGTCAAAGTATTGCTCCATTTGCCATAAGTAGTTCTCGACTTCCTTAGCATCTCGAACTCCATGGAACTTAGAAGGCTTCGGATAATCAACCTTAGGGGTATGAGCTAGGTTGATCGTTGCCCCACCACTGGCAGCAGCCTTTTTACACAACGCCAACTCTTCACGCATACCCTCAAGACTAACTTGCAAAGATTGGATAGCATCCATTACCTTTTCCTCCAGTTGAACAAATCGGGCATCGAGGTCCCCCACATCATCCTTCACAAGGCTAAGTTGCTCAAACATATGGTTCTCCAGCAAGTTTGCGCCGTTCTCGACCTTCTCGAGCTTCGCGCCCAGCCCTTCGACAGCTTCCTCCAAAGCAAGAATCTCCCCTCGAGCTTTGCTTTGATCACGCTTCTTCTTGCCATGGTTAGGATTAGCATCCCTCCCACGTTCCTCGGTGAAGTTGGACATGCTAGTGTCAACGTTTCCAGCCATGCTCCCAAATGTGCACAACACGAACCCGAACCTGAACGCGGCTCTGATACCAACTGTCACGGACTTGTTCCCTCAACAAGCTCACGTGCGGCCTTAGCTCCTTTCTGCCCCTCGCAGTAGCTAAGTCAGCCTAGACAACTCCTTAGTGTTGTGTGTGCTTAAGTGCTTGGCTAGAAGGAAAGGTGGTAAAGGCAAGAACACTTGAAGAAAGCTTTGAGACTTTATTGAATGCTTGGAAACTTCGATGTGTACAAATGAACCACCTTGAGGGGTATTTATACTTGCCCTCCTCCTCAATGGATGGTTGAGATCTATTTGATCTAACGGCTATGGTTTAATTCTAGAATATTCTATACAGCTCTATCATATTCTAGAATATTCTACTATACTCTATACAAGTGTACATGTATCTACACGAGTCTAGAATATTCTCTTAGCCTCCAGGATTCTGCCCCTTCCTCTTGGGATGTTCTAGACTCTTCCTTGTCACTTGGCCACGGTTATGCCGTGGCGTATGCCATGTCATGCCGTGGCGTATCAGCCTGTCATGCCGCGGCATTGGGAGACTCGTGACACAAGTCTCTCTATACAAATAACATATCTCGCTTTTATTCAGTTGTTGATGAAATTTTAAAAATAACAAAATCTAGGATGTCAATGGAAACTTTCTTAGGGAAATTTCAAGGCTTAATGACAAAATTTAATACGCTTATGCCAATGGAAGAATCCATTGAAAGACAGCAAGCTCAAAGGGAAAAATTCTGGGTAGTCTTGACACTCTCCAAACTAGGAGCAGGTTTTGAAGAGGTTCGACGTCAGATCTTGAGCGAGAAAAATGTTCCGAACATTACTGAAGTTTTTACTCGGCTACTTCGAGGGACCTCAGTCACAGAAGACAACAATGCTAATAACTTTGCTTTTGTTTCTCACTCTCGGGGTGGTCGAGGTAGGGGAAGAGACAACCTTCACGGAAGAGGAGGAGGCTGTGGCAGAGTATGCAACGTTTTTGTGATTATTGCAACAATCTAGGACACACACGTGATCAATGTTGGAACCTACATGGGAAACCAAGCACAGTCAATGTAGCTGAAGTCAATAAGGAAGCTAAGGGCCTGTTTATTAACAGAGGTATTTTCCAGTTTTTCAGAAAACTGGAAAAATGGAAAAAGAAAAACAGAAAACGTGTTTACTAAAGAAAATTACTGGAAAACTAGAGAAAAGAAAACAGAAAATCATGTTTACTAAATTGTTTTCCAAAACGAATAAAATGAGATATGTATCTATTTTCCTTCATGAATTGGAGAAGTGACTTTTACTAGTTTTCCAAATTTGGAAAACATGGATGCTGCAGTACTGCTACAAATAATTCGCATATTTAAACCTAGTGGTGGATCTGGTCCCGCTCCGGTGTCAGTTCTAATCCGGTCAATGAACTTACGGTCTCTATCTTGTTCGGTCTACGACTCGGCAGTCCAGATCGATCATTGACCCAGCGGTCCGTGTTTGATCAGATCGACGGCCGAGCAATCCAGATCCAGTCCGGTCGACGACCCGACGGTCCTGGTCTGGCCCGGTCGATGAGCCGGCGGTCCGTATCTAGTCTGGTCCATGACCCGACGGTCCTTATCCAGTCCGGTCCAAAACCCGATTGTCCGCTCCAGTCTACGACCCTGCGGTCCTTGTCCGATCCGATCAATGACCCGACGATCCTAGTTCGGTCCGATGGATGATCCGACAGTCCCTATCCGGTCCGATCCATGACCAGACGATACATGTTCAGTCCGGTCAACGGGCGAGCAGTCCCGATCTGACCCAGTATGGTCAACGACTCAATGGTACTCGTCTGGTTCGGTCAACGATCCGATGGTCCCCACCTGGTCTGGTCAACGACCCCACAGTCTGGTCCGGTCATGGACCCGACGGTTCCTGTCCAATTCGAATGACGACCGAGCAATCCCGGTTCGGTCCGGTCGACGACCCGACAGTCCCTGTCCGTTCCACGACCCGGCGATCCCCTGTCCAGTCCAGTCCACTAGCTCACGGCCCATGTCCGGTCCACGATCCGGCGGCCCCTGTACTAGGTTTGATTTCGGAATGGGACCGTACTTACGGTGTTCTGGTCGGTCACGAACCAGGTGAAAATTTTTTATGAACATTAGGGGTGGGATTTTGGAACCAGGAATCGTAGAACCGGTTGGAACTGAACTGTTATAACCCGGTTCGGTTCGGTTCCTACAAATGTGGTATTAGTTGTTAACGGTTCGGTTCCTAGTTGTTATTAACGGTTCGGTTTCTGGTTCCTATAAAAAATATGTGCACAGAACCGTTAAGGAACCGTTATTAAAAAATAAAAATAAAAATAGTAGTGATAGTAATAACAGCAATATCAACAATAACAATAATAGTACAATCAATGATATTTAGCCAACAATTCTAATTTAACCAACGAAAACAAAAGTAATCTATATTGCACAAGAGATTGAATACGTTAAGCTCATTTTTACAAAATCAGGTTTTGTTAAATCACATATATTTTATAAATATAAAATAACTCAAATAACTTGTAGTTGATTGCATATAATTTACTTCACTATCTTCATGATATTTGTAACT
The DNA here is from genome assembly GCA_945859875.1 of Cuscuta europaea. Classification (NCBI taxonomy): domain Eukaryota; kingdom Viridiplantae; phylum Streptophyta; class Magnoliopsida; order Solanales; family Convolvulaceae; genus Cuscuta; species Cuscuta europaea. Next base: position 3,266,374 of record CAMAPE010000014.1, read on the forward strand.
ATTGGATTTATTGTAAATTATACTACTAGCAAATAGACTATAATTATGCTTCTATAACTATACATGCAAACTAAATATATTTTTTAAGTTTTGAAAGACTTGGAGTGGACGTCATATCTTGCTACTGTGATGATGAACAACCTTCCTATTTTAACTAAGATTTTTATGTTCTACTAATTAAATGAAAAATGAAACTTTCTTTTATTCTATCAAGTGTTCACTTATTTAAGTTTGAGCTTTGATGTTTGAAGTTATTAGAACTTTATATAAAATTTTAATACTTGTGTTTGCTTTTTTTACAGTTTTATGAGGTAGAAAGTAAATAATGTGCCCATTTATTAGATGAGGAAAAAAATTATTCGAGAAACCGATAAAAGTAAGAACCGAACCGTTTAGTATTGGTTCGATTCCATAACGGTTCTTGATTTTTTACACAAGACCGAACCGATTTCATTAGTTAAAATTTTTGTAACTGTTCCACCAATTTTTGAGTAAGAACCGAACCGGTCCCAGGCCTAATGAACATTTTTCAGATTAGAAAATGTAAAACTAAAAAAATAAAACAGAAAATTGCAGATTGAAAAACTGGAAAATAAAAATAGAAAATTGGAGAACAGAAAATAGAAATAGAAAACTGGAAATTATCTCTGTTAGTAAACAGACCCTAAATGTTCCCATGTTCTCTCACAGTCTGAGTATGAAAAATTCCAGCAGCTAAAGGTTGCTCGAACCTCAATTACACCTGACAAAACTCATGTTTCTGTGGCCTCTCAGTCGAATCCTGTTTGGATTTTTGACTCAGGTGCTACCGATCACATTTCTGGTAATCCTTCACTTTTTACATGCTTGACATTTTCCAATTCTCTTCCATGTGTTACCTTTGGTGATGGGTCAATAGGTAAAGCTATAGGAATTGGAAATGCCTCTCCACTCCTTTCTCTCTCATTATCTTCTGTATTGTATATTCCTAATTGCCCCTTCAACTTGATCTCTGTCCATAAACTCACTTCACATCTTAATTGTGAAATTATATTTTCCAATAAATCTAAGACTGTGCAGGACCGACAATTGAGGAAGACGATTGGCACAGGATATGAATCACAAGGGTTATATCATCTGGGCAACACCAATATTGTTTGCACTGCCACCACTACCACACCTTTGCTTCTTCATAGTCGATTTGGTCATCCTAGCCTAAATAAGCTTCGTCAACTTGTTCCTATAATGTCTAATGTTTCATCAATCGAGTGTGAGTCATGTCAGTTAGGAAAGAAATCTAAAGCTTCCTACAAAATAGGATAAATAAACGAGCAGTTGCTCCCTTTAATTTCTCTAATTCATACTGATGTATGGGGACCGAGTCGAGTTAAGTCTATCTTTGGATTTCAGTACTTTGTTATATTTATTGATGACTTTTCTCGTGGTACTTGGATCTATTTAATGAAAGATCGGTATGAACTTTTCAGTATATCTCAAAAATTTGTCAATGAAATAAAAACTCAGTTTGGGGTGGAGATAAAAACCATTCGTAGTGACAATGCCAATGAGTATTTTTCCGAATCCTTCTCTAAAATTCTGGATAGTCATGGGGTCCTTCATGAATCTTCATGTCCTGACACTCCTCAACAAAATGGAGTGGCTGAACAGAAGAATCGACACCTTGTGGAAACTGCCTGAACCATGCTTATTCATTACAAGGTACCTAAATACCTTTGGGGGAAGCCATTCTTCACTCTTGTTATCTCATAAACCGCATGCCTTCTGATATACTACAAGCAAAGACTCCTTACAATGTTTTGTTCCCTGATGAACCTTTGCACAAATTACCTTTAAAGGTGTTTGGGTGCACTTGCTTTGTTCGTGATATCACTTCGGGAAGGGATAAACTCTCTCCTAAAGCTATCAAGTGTGTGTTCTTGGGATACTCTCATCTTCAAAGGGGCTTTCGATGTTACTTTCCTACGTCAAAGCGTATGTATACACCTTTTGATGTAACTTTCTTTGAGTCTACTCCATATTTCTCTCATTCTTTTCCCTTGACGAATCGAACTTTATTGATGAGTCTACAGAAATTGTCCCTATGAAGCCTTTCAAAGAACATGAACCCGTTCTGCCTGTCCCATACTTTCCTGAACCTGAACCTACATCCCTGGCCATCCCTGAAAAAGGAACTCCCAGTGACATTCCAGAGAACCATATTATTGAGTTCCCTTATACCTATCACCGTCGACATTGTTCGAGTAAGCCTTACCATCATCCAACAGAAAAATAAGATAGTAATCCAAGTGATTTATGTGTTGAGCCATTGTCACCTCAAGAGTCAGCCCAAGAGATAACTAATGATCTTCCTATTGCCAGCAGAATTGGTAAAAGATCCACTCGAAATCCTTATCCTATCTATAACTTCCTCTCATACAATCATTTGTCACCATCATATTGTGCCTTTATTACTCATCTCTCTTATGTTTCTGTTCCTAAAAGTGTCAAGGAAGCATTGAGTCATCCAGGTTGGAAAAAGGCCATGCTTGATGAAATGGAAGCCCTTCACTCATCAGGGACATGGGAACTTGTGCCTCTACCACCAAATAAACATGTGGTCGGCTGCAGATGGTTATACACAGTCTAGGTTGGTCCTAATGGCATGATAGACCGGCTAAAAGCCAGGCTTGTAGCCAAAGGATACACACAAGTGTTTGGAATCGACTATACTGATACATTCTCCCCTATTGCAAAAATAGCATCAGTTCGCACTTTACTGGCTATTTCAGCAATACGACAGTGGCCGTTACATCAGTTGGATATAAAAAATGCATTCTTGCATGGAAATCTAAAGGAGGAGGTTTATATGGAACAACCTCCGGGATTCATTGGTTCTGGGGGAGCTAATCTAGTTTGCCGCCTCAAACGCTCATTGTATGGGTTGAAGCAGTCCCCACGTGCTTGGTTTGGACAGTTCAGTGAAGTAGTGCAAAAATTTAACATGATTCAAAGTAACGTTGACCATTCTGTATTTTACAGAATCCAAAAAGGTCTTAATATCTATCTTGTGGTTTATGTGGATGATATTGTGATCACGGGTGATGATGTAGAGGGAATAAAGCTTCTTAAGAATCATTTATTTCAGCATTTTGAAACAAAAGATCTCAGCAAATTGAGATACTTTCTAGGTATTGAAGTTGCACAGTCAAATCCTAATGACAAGGTGTGTACATATCACAAAGAAAGTATGTTTTAGATATTCTTGAAGAAGCTGGTATGACAAAATGTAAGCCAATTGATACCACGATGGATCCTAATGACAAGCTTGTACCAGGACAGGGGGAGCCTTTATCAAATCCTGGTAGATATAGAAGACTTGTTGGAAAACTTCTTTACCTCACTATTACACGTCCTGACATCTCATTTGTTGTAAGTGTTGCAAGTCAGTTTTTACAATCACCGTGTGAGAGCCTGACGAGCACTTTGTCACAGTGCGTCAAAATAAATTCAATACTAAACACTTATACGTAGTATAGTGTAGTAGAGTTCGTATCCACAGGGAAAGGAATAATTCTCTTTTTATGATACTTAGTAACTAAAAGGGGGGATTTGGATTGAGTGATTTAATTTTAATTAAGAACTAAGATGAACAACCTATATGTGTTTAATTCAAAGATAAAAAGGACTTGGCATTGCTACTTTCCACTTGTTGATATATTTTAGTCGATCATTGTTATATCTATAACTTATTCCCTCTCGAATAATCAATCGGGGAGTATATCCACTTCATCAAGGGTAGTTATTAACAACGACCGTTCAATAATAACCATTACTATTAATCAAATATAGAACAACGCCTTATACCGATTTAATAGTAGCATTTAATCTTTCTAACTCCTTGATGAAAACAATTGAGATTGATAACCTCAACACAAGCGGTTTCGGTTTAACCAACAAAATTAATCCCTCTTAAGTTTATTAACCACGAACGTGCATTAATAAACCGAAGTTACTTACTTGTGAAACCATCAACGATTAACCATCGGTTCGTTGATCGTTTCTAGTAATAATTAATATATGAAATAAAACTAGTTGATCCTTAAAGTAATGTTCAAAATATTAATATGAAATAAGAGTAGGGATTAATTAATATTCAAGGAAGAATATTATTAATGAAGATGAATCCTACTATAATTAATATCAAGATGTTAACTAATTGTCATCTTAGCAACACTCCTCAATATTAATATAGCGGAAGAAAATACCATTCTAACTAATGTCGAGATGTTAACTAATTGTCATCTTAGCAACACTCCCCAACATTAATATAGAGATGATATTAAGGAAAGAACTATTAATTAATATTCAAGGAAAGAAGTTAAGAAAATAACTCACAACTTTAATAATCAACAAGCTTCAAGAGCAACACCGAGAATGGAAGTTTAGCTCCTTATTTGGAGACTAAACATAGCTAGAAAAATATAAAGAAATGCTATTCTAAACTGAGCTAAAGAGTATGGAAGAAGGGATGATTTTTTGTGAAGAAAAAGTGTGCTATTTATAGGTGTTTTTCAACACCTTTGGCCGGGTACCCGACCGGGTCAAGTACTCACCCGACCGGGTCAAGTACTCACCCGACCGGGTCCATGTCAAAATCAAATATCCTCCACGTTCTGGCGATCTTCAGCATGTTAAAGTGTCCGGGTCAAGTCAGACCCGACCGGGTGGGGTAGGGGACCCGACCGGGTGAGTGCAAAAATTGGATTTTCTACACGTTCGGGTGATCTTTGCACACCGGGTTGTCCCCGGTCACTTCTCACCCGACCGGGTGAGGTAGTGGGCCCGACCGGGCCATGCACTTTCTTTGCATTTTCGTTTTTCACTTCTTACCCGACCGGGTCAAGTCTTATACCCGGTCGGGTATTTGCTCCTGGGCAGCCAAATCTTCTTTTTCTTTACTTCAAAGTCTCCCTTTCCAAACCATAAATCCTAACTAAACTTTACAACTGACAAAAATAGACTAAAATACAATTACAACTGAAATCACATAAATGTTTACAAACTAAATAAAACGTCAAACAATTAACATAAATCAAACATAAAAACATGTAATTATGCACTAATAATTAGTGTGCATCAAACACCCCCACACTTAAACCTTTACTCGTCTCGAGTAAATCAAATCCACGAAGTCCTAAATGACAAGAGTAGCAGCACCAACATCCACAAATGTTTATAACAAATACATAAAGTATCTCCAAAACAAAAAGAGTAAAGATGGGTCTTCAATTTTAATCCGAACTCTCAATAGTAATCGCCCTCAGGATCCTGCAAAATCAAAAGAAATAACTTTCTCTCATTCTCTCATTTTGCCTAGGTGCCCTTTCAGGTTTTCAACCCAGCTTCCCACATTTTTTCATTTTTATTTTTATTTTTTTTTAATTTTTCTCAAATCGCACAAACTCACTCTTATTTTTGCTTTATTTTTGCTTAAGCTGCCCTTTGTAGGTTTTCAACTCAACAAGCTTCGTTTTTTTTTTGTTTTTTTTTTTTTTGAGATAACAAGAATAAAGAGTGTGAATGTGAACATACCGGGAAGATGTATTCACCCCCACACTTAGGATCTGACACTGTCCCTAGTGTCCGCCTAGACCTCCACCTTGGTGTCCGTCCTCATCCATGTGATCCCCGCCATAACCACCATTGTAGCCTCCACCACCGGAGCTCGATCCTCCAAAGAAATCCCACTGAGAGGGGTCATACCATGATGGTGCAGGAGGTGGAGTGGTCATAGAGGAAAAAGGAGTCCTGGTGTGCTATATATGAGTATATCGGACCAAAGGTTCTACGCTGATCCTCCTCAGATCTCCGTCTGTCTTCCTCATACCTACGCCAGTCTGCTTGCCGCTGCTCCTCCATCCTCACAATGCTCTGGTTGAGCGTGACCATGTTATCGAGCATTTGTTGCTCGAAAGGTGTGTAGTGGAATGCTTGAGGTTGTGGTTGTTCGGGTATGATTGGGGGTTCTTCATCATCTTCATCGTGGATGGGTTCTTCATAATGATCCGGGATTGCCCCGGGAAGACAATAGTGATGACCATCCCCGATTTGGTGATTGATGATATCCAGGGGGACGTCGGCTGAGGGTATCTGGAGGTAGATGGAAGTGCGTGGGAGAATGCGCCAATTATAGATGTGTGCCCCAGTTGGTGTTGTGTGCGAGGGGACCAAGTCTAGCGTCTTTTGTAAAAGCCATTCAGTGCAAATAAGGTGTCTTGAGGTGATGGGGCCGGGGTCTATAAAACCATATAAAGTGGCTAGATGTGTGATGAGGCCCCCCATAGCAATTGGTCCTGTTGATGTTGCCACGTTGTTGAAATGAGTCCATAAGATGGTGGCAACATCAACTTGATTTGGACCCGGCAAAACAGCTTGTGCTAGAACACACACATCCCAGATACGTGTGTGATGATTATTCGGTCTTCCGAGGAAACAATTTGAGCAAAATTTTAAGAATAGTCGGAAGACCGGATGTTGCACACTATTCACACTCAGTTTAGATAGATCAACCACATTCTTTCCGGTCATTCTTCTCCACAATTCATACCCCACAAGAGAATCATATGTACGTGCTTCATCAAACCATGGGAGACCAAAATGTTGAACAAATTCTCGTTTGGTTAATGAACGATCCTCATTTAGTAAACGAAAGGTGATTATGTCATTTGCATGATCATTCACATCTTTTGTATACGCAAATGAGCTAAAAAATTCATACACCAAATGAGGATATGTCACATATTGCATTTCAAACATTCTAGATATTCCAATTCTTGCAAATATGTCACGCATCACAGTATCAATCCATAGTAGTGCTAAAGTAGTTAAGCACATAAAACGGGATTGTTTTACCTCCCTTTTTGCTTGGTTGATGAAGTTGTTCCGTTGAGCCTCCGTAGCAAACTCCACGCTCTCATAGCCCGCTACCGGTGGTATAGCTCGATTTCCCCTTGAGGAAGAGGCTTTTGACTTTCTTGGAGCCATTGAAGTTCAATTTTTTTTTTTTGGATTTTTTTTTTTGTGATTTTCGGACTTTGGGGTAGGGTGGGATTTGGATGGCTTTTATGGGTATGGGGTTGAAGAGGATGATGAGGAGAGTAAGAATATGGTATTGGTTGAGGATTTTTGGGGAGATTTCGGACCTTGAATGTCCAAGAATGGGGATTTTCGAATTTTGGGTAGGGTTTTTGGGTTTTGTTGATTGGGAAGGTTTTGGGGGATTTTATGGGTATAGAGATGGAGAGGGAAGTGAGGAGATGAAGAAAATGGGGTTTTTAGTGGATTTGGTTGAGGAAATGGGGAGATTCGAAGGTTTGGGTGTTTGAAAATGGTGGATTTTGGGAATTTTGGAGTTGGGGGAAGAAGAAGTGGGAGGGGAAGGGGTGAACCCGACCTGGTAATGTGCTGATTTCCCGTTCGCCCGGTCGGGTGGGGTAGTTTACCTGGTCGGGTGAACGGTATTTGCCCAGGCAGAAAGTTTTGTGTTCGGTAGCCCGGCCGGGTAAAGTGGTGTACCCGGTCGGGTGTAACTTGTTCACCCGAGGCAGAAAGATTTGGCTGGGTTGCCCGGCCGGGTGCAAACGTCTACCCGGTCGGGCAAAAATTTTATTTTTTCGTTTTTCTCTCGCCTCGCCCGGGTGGTTGCCCGGGTGTTTAGTTTATAGAGGTGACCCGACCGGGTTAGGGTATTCACCCGACCGGGTCCAATCCCAGTTCAATTTTTTTATTTTTTATTTTTTATTTTTTTTTTGAAAAAAAAATTATAACACACGACCCGGAAAAAAAATGAAATTTAAAAATAAAAACTTGGGTTGCCTCCCAAGAAGCGCTTGATTTAACGTCGCGGCACGACGTTATTTTTATTTTATTTTTTATTTTTATTTATGTGGGATCGTGAACATCCTTTGTTTCATTTTTCTTTTTCGGCCTTCTCCAGTAAGGCCGGGATTTCTTTTCTGGTATCACTTTAATCCCAGGTGGGATCCATTCTCTTTTTGAAAATTTGAATAATTCTTCTTTTTCAAAAAGTTTGATATTCTCGTTTTTCTTCTCAACAAAAATATTCGGGGTTTGTGGTTCACAAACATTTAGAGCACAAAGAGATTGGTCTTGAATTTGTTTTTTCGTAGAAAAAATGTTGAAATCTACCTTTTGATCATCAAACTCTAAAGTTAATGAACCATTAGCCACGTCTATTTTTGTTTTTGTGGTTTTCAGAAAAGGCCTACCCAAGAGGATGGGTGTAGTTTGGTTATCATCTCCCATTTCCAGAACATAAAAATCAACAGGGAAAATCAAAATTTCTACTTCTACTAGCACATCTTCTACTACACCCTTCGGGTAAGTATTAGACTGATCCGCTAGTTGAATCACTACACCAGTTTGATGTAGTGGGCCGAGTTGTAAGGATTTATATAAGGAAAAAGGAATGACATTTATTGACGCTCCTAAATCCAACAAGGCCTTAGAAAATAAGGTATCCCCTATTTTGCAAGGAATAGTGAACATGCCTGGATCGCTACATTTCTCAGGGAGTTTCTTTTTAAAAATGGCCGAGACACGTTCACTCACTTCAACTTTTTGTTTCCCTTCCAGTTTATTTTTCTTTTTCATTGTGCATAGTTCCTTTAAGAACTTTGCATAACGGGGAACACTTTTGATCAGTTTGAAGAGTGGGATGTTTACCTCAGAATTGACGAATGTTTCGTAGATGTCCCGATCATTCTTCAGCTTCCTCGTGTCTTTCAATGCCTCAGGGAATGGAGGGAGTGGTTCATATGATGACAGTGGAGGGAATTTAGTCTTCGTTGGCTTCTCCTCTTCTTGTTGGAAGTCTTCTTCAAGATCAACCTCTTGCTTCTCCTCCTCAACTTCCCGTGGTTGCAATTCTTTACCGTTCCTCAACATGATTGCATTGACATGTTGTCTCGGGTTTTGCTCAGTTTGGGAGGGGAGCCTACCCGAATCTTTTGCTTCAAGTCGACTTACGGCATTTGAAATTTGGCTAACTTGAGTTTCCAAATTTTGAATGCTCGACTTGGTTTCATGTTGGAATTGCATCATTGTTTGTTGGAATTGCCCCATGCTTTGCTGCATTGTTCCCATATTAACGGCCAGCGCTCGAATCATGTCTTCGGTGGACATACTCGAGTTCGATGTTTGGCCTTGGGGTTTGTATTGTTGAGGGGGAGGATTTGTTTGAGAATTTCCGTACCTTAAATTCGGATGATCCCTCCATCCCGGGTTGTAAGTATTTCCTTGAGGATCGTACCTCCTTTGACCTTGGAACCCCAAAGCATTGACTTGCTCGGAGTTCTCTTCTTGTAGCGTTGGGCAGGAATCTGTGGGATGCCCTTGCGTGGAACAGATGCCGCAGACCTTGACTTCTTGGATTTTTGGATTTAAAAGGAAATCTTTAACCAAAGAAGTCAAGCCGGCTACTTGACTTTCCAACGAGTTGTTGGATTCCGCTGCCATGACTCGTCTCGATGATGACCTTCCGTTGTAATGTCTCGAGTTTTCGGCCAACTCCGAAATGAGGTCTCTTGCTTGAGAAGGGGTTTTGTTGACAATACCCCCTCCGCATGCCGCATTCACCATGCGTCTATCTTGATCAACAAGTCCATCATAGAAGTAGAGAATGAGATCTTGTTCTGAATATCCATGATATGGGCAACTAGCACATAATTTTTTAAAGCGCTCCCAATATTCATACAAGGTCTCATTTTCTGCTTGCTCAATGTTGCTGATTTGCTTCTTGAGACTTGAAGAGATAGAAGCGGGATAGTACCTGTCAAGGAAGCTCTTTTTCATTTGAGCCCATGTGTTGATGCTTCCCGAGGGAAGGTAGAATAGCCAATCTTTGGCGGTGTCTTTGAGGGAGAATGGGAAGGCTCTCAGTTTGATTTGTTCCTTTGACACGCCATTGGGGCACATGCTTGTGCACACAATATGGAACTCTGACAAGTGCTTATTTGGATCTTCCCCTCGTAGGCCATGGAAAGAGGGAAGTAGATGAATGAGCCCAGATTTTAGCTCGAATGTGACCCCCGTATCAAGAGTTGGAAAAGTGATACATAAGGGTTGTTGATTTAGATTCGGAGCCGTGAGCTCCCTCAGCGTCCTTGTTTCCAGAGCCATGTGGAAAGATTCTTCGGGTTCGCTAGAATGAGAACTAGCACTTGATGATTCCTCCGAAGAAGTATTCGGAAATAGATTCCTGAACCTCTCGAAGGCTTGTTCTGTTTCGGGCTTTGTTTGGTAGGTGATTTGGTTTATAGATCGGTGTTTAACCATATACTCAAACAAAGCTCAGCAAAAATAGAAATCTTTATATATTTTTTTTTTTGATTTTTCTTTGAAATAAAATAAAAAGAAAAATTAATTGCCTTTCCCTGGCAACGGCGCCAAATTTGACGAGCACTTTGTCACGGTGCGTCAAAATAAATTCAATACTAAACACTTATACGTAGTATAGTGTAGTAGAGTTCGTATCCACAGGGAAAGGAATAATTCTCTTTTTATGATACTTAGTAACTAAAAGGGGGGATTTGGATTGAGTGATTTAATTTTAATTAAGAACTAAGATGAACAACCTATATGTGTTTAATTCAAAGATAAAAAGGACTTGGCATTGCTACTTTCCACTAGTTGATATATTTTAGTCGATCATTGTTATATCTATAACTTATTCCCTCTCGAATACTCAATCGGGGAGTATATCCACTTCATCGAGGGTAGTTATTAACAACGACCGTTCATTAATAACCCTTACTATTAATCAAATATAGAACAACGCCTTATACCGATTTAATAGTAGCATTTAATCTTTCTAACTCCTTGATGAAAACAATTGAGATTGATAACCTCAACACAAGCGGTTTCGGTTTAACCAACAAAATTAATCCCTCTTAAGTTTATTAACCACGACCGTGCATTAATAAACCGAAGTTACTTATTTGTGAAACCATCAACGATTAACCATCGGTTCGTTGATCGTTTCTAGTAATAATTAATATATGAAACAAAACTAGTTGATCCTTTAAGTAATGTTCAAAATATTAATATGAAATAAGAGTAGGGATTAATTAATATTCAAGGAAGAATATTATTAATGAAGATGAATCCTACTATAATTAATATCAAGATGTTAACTAATTGTCATCTTAGCAACACTCCTCAATATTAATATAGAGGAAGAAAATACCATTCTAACTAATGTCGAGATGTTAACTAATTGTCATCTTAGCAACACTCCCCAACATTAATATAGAGATGATATTAAGGAAAGAACTATTAATTAATATTCAAGGAAAGAAGTTAAGAAAATAACTCACAACTTTAATAATCAACAAGCTTCAAGAGCAACACCAAGAATGGAAGTTTAGCTCCTCATTTGGAGACTAACATAGCTAGAAAAATATAAAGAAATGCTATTCTAAACTGAGCTAAAGAGTATGGAAGAAGGGATGATTTTTTGTGAAGAAAAAGTGTGCTATTTATAGGTGTTTTTCAACACCTTTGGCCGGGTACCCGACCGGGTCAAGTACTCACCCGACCGGGTCCATGTCAAAATCAAATATCCTCCACGTTCTGGCGATCTTCAGCATGTTAAAGTGTCCGGGTCAAGTCAGACCCGACCGGGTGGGGTAGGGGACCCGACCGGGTGAGTGCAAAAATTGGATTTTCTACACGTTCGGGTGATCTTTGCACACCGGGTTGTCCCCGGTCACTTCTCACCCGACCGGGTGAGGTAGTGGGCCCGACCGGGCCATGCACTTTCTTTGCATTTTCGTTTTTCACTTCTTACCCGACCGGGTCAAGTCTTATACCCGGTCGGGTATTTGCTCCTGGGCAGCCAAATCTTCTTTTTCTTTACTTCAAAGTCTCCCTTTCCAAACCATAAATCCTAACTAAACTTTACAACTGACAAAAATAGACTAAAATACAATTACAACTGAAATCACATAAATGTTTACAAACTAAATAAAACGTCAAACAATTAACATAAATCAAACATAAAAACATGTAATTATGCACTACTAATTAGTGTGCATCAGAGCCACTAGAATGCTGTTACTCGCATCTTAAGATACATTAAACAAGCACCAGGTGCAAGGCTGTTATTCCAGAATCACGGACACACAGAAATTGTGGGCTATATTGATGTAGATTGGGCTGGCTGCCCATGGGATCGAAGATCCACCACAGGTTATTGTATACTTTTGGGTGGAAACTTGATTTCATGGAAGAGTAAGAAACAAGAAGTGGTGGCACGATCAAGTGCAGAAGCCGAATATCGTGTGATGGCTCTTGGATCATGTGAGCTAATTTGGGTTAAGAATCTTCTTTCCAAACTCAATTTCTGCAAATTCAGACCCATGAGGTTGATATGTGATAATCAAGCAGCCCTACACATTGTAATGAATCCAGTTTTTCATGAAAGAACCAAACATATAGAAGTGGATTGTCATTTCGTTAGAGACAAGATCAAATCTGGACACTTGGCAGATGTGCTCACTAAGTCTCTTAGAAGACCAAGAATAGATTATATATGTAGCAAGCTTCGAGCCCATGATATATATGCTCCAGCTTGAGGGGGAGTGTTGGAAATAGCATTTAAAGCATATGCCTTTTTATATTCCAGACTTTCCAACAGCTTATCTTTTCATTTTCCTTTATGACTTTCAGTTTTATTTTGTCCTTTAATGTATCATTTACTACCCTATATATATATATATATGGGACTCATGATGTATGATCTGAAATGAGTAATACAAAAAGCTTCTCTTCCTAAATCAACATCCAAAATCACAAAGATAAAAAAATGATGTAATTAAGACCCTAAGAGAAACCACATAATACTTGGACAAAAATATACGGAGCATTTTAAAACACCTTATATTCTGTTCACAGACTATATTGATAGTCACAGTCAAAAATACCGGATTCAAATATCAAGTTTAACCAAAACTGAAATTAAAGAAATGAACACACGATATGTTGACGTAGTTCGGATAAATCCTACTCTACGGGGTTTCAACAGGGGAAACCCGGTCCCAAGAATCTACTAGCTCAGAATAGTTTGAATACACAGATGGTTGCAAAGAAAGGTACGAAAAATAACAGATGTAACACACAAGAATCAGCAAAAACAAGCATACGAATAAAATAAGAAAAGGAAGAGAAATAACTGGATGAAACCATCAAAACCCAGGAGTTATCAGATTCTTGGACTCGAATCAACTGCTCTGGATCTACGCTTCACCACACGGTCTACTTCCTGCCTTTCTCATCTTATTCTGGACTCAAGTGATTTCAGATCACGAAGAAGAAAACCAGAGGTTAATCTCTCTCGTTCAACTTCACAAGCTCTCTCTCTCTATCGCCTCTCTGTATTAGGGTTTTGAAGAATGACGCAAAAGATGTCTCCATAAGGAAGGGAGGAGACGTTTTATATGCGAGAGAAAAGAGTTGGGTCAAATAAAGAGAACCGAACTGACCAAGGAAAACATCAGGCCCAAACCAAGGTGGATAAGACTGAAACGGGCCAGACCTAACTTAATGGTCCAATTGAATAAATCAATTTGAGTCCATTAAATATAATTACTTTCTAACCTTGCTTTACCTTCCTATCTAAGTATTAAAACATCATGTATAATATAACTAGAATTAGGATTACAAATATAACCATTTGCCCTCCTAAGACTAATTCCGGTGCAGCACAGCTCATAAGAGCAGATATCATCATTGCTAGTGTTAGGATTCAAGAAACCAGATAACAACCTTTCATCATCAACCCAAACAAGTACCCTCAAGATCAAGGTACTTCAAAGATTTTGAAGAACTGTCTGCAAAACAAAAACTTAGCAGCAGGAACAATTTTAGTACCAAAATCAGCAGGATTAACATCTCCAGTAATCTTGTCAATTTTAATATTACCTTTAGAAATCTCATCCCTAATGTAATGAAATCTAACATCTATGTGTTTAGTTTTTTCATGATACATAGGGTCTTTGCACAAGTATATGGCACTTTGGCTATCAGAGAAGACAATAGGAACAATACTTGTCCCCAAAACCTCACCCACTATACCTTTTAACCATTTTGTCTCTTTGATAGCCTCAGTGGCTGCAATATACTCAGCCTCTGTAGTAGACAAAGCCACTACAGATTGCAATTGAGATTTCCAAGATATACAGTTACCATCCCAAGTAAAGAACCAAGAAGTAGTAGACTTTCTTGAGTCTTTACATCCAGCATAATCAGAATCAACAAAACCTTTCAGGTCACACAAATCAGCATTAGAGTATTTCAGAACTAGGTTCTTAGTACCAGACAAATATCTTAGAGTATATTTCATAGCATTTCAATGTTTGGTCCTAGGATCAGACATAAATCTGCTAAGTATGCTAACAGCAAAAGCAAGATCAGGCCTAGTACAAAGCATGGCATACATGAGAGAACCAGAAGCAACATCATAGGGAATCTTAGCCATTTTCTCAGATTCTTCTAAAGTCATAGGATAGGGATCTCTAGAAAGTTCTAAATGCCCTCCTAAGGGTAAGGGGGTTGATTTAGATTCATTCATATTAAACCTATCCAAGATTTTAGTCAAATAATCACCCTGTGACAAAAACATGCTCCTATTGGATCTATCCCTAGTAATGTCAATACCCAAAATTCTCTTAGCAGAGCCAGTATCCTTCATGTCAAAATGCAATTTCAGATCATCCTTAACACTAACAATCAGCATTTTACAAGGACCAATTAAGAGAACATCATTAACATACAATAGGATATAAACAACATTTTCAGTTCCAACATGTTTATAATACAGACAAGTATCATATTTACTCCTTAAAAAACCAAGTTCACTCATGCAGGAATCAAACTTCAAATTCCATTGTCTGGGAGACTGTTTAAGTCCATAGATTGATTTTTTAAGAAGACAAACATGTTCAGGAAACTCTTTATTAATAAATCCAGGAGGTTGAGACATGAAAATAGTTTCTTTTAAGTCTCCATGCAAAAAAGCAGTCTTAACATCCATTTGCTCCAACTCCCAGTCATAAACAGTGGTTATAGCCAACATTAATCTCAGAGTTTTGAATTTTATAACAGGTGCAAAGATATCTTGATAATCAATTCCTTCCTTCTGTCTAAAACCTTTGGCTACAAGCCTGGCTTTAAACTTAGGAGGTTCAGTGGGGTCAAGACTATCTTTTAACCTAAAAATCCACCTACAGTCAATTAATTTTGCATTTTTAGGTTTAGGAACTAAAATCCAAGTCTTATTGAAGTACATGGAATGAAGTTCTTCCTGCATGGCTTTCATCCGCTCATTAGACTTAGAGCACTTCATAGCTTGTTCAAAGTTATCAGGAGCTAACTGTTTAACTACCTCAGCAGCAATCAACACAAATTCAGCAAGATTAGAGAAATATCTTTTATTAGGAATAATAGTTCTAGGTTCTCTGTCTCTAACCAGTTGATAGTCAGCTAAATTAGGTGTGTCATGATTATCAGTGTCATCATTATTATCAGGCACATTATTTGTAACAGTAGTGTCAGTCAGATCATGCACACAAGGAGTATGAGAACCAGAAAGACTACCTTGTGATTCTGAGCTCACTACTACCTGTTCACCTCCATTGAGGTCATCTTGTTGGTCTGTATCAGACTCTGAATAATCATTTGTTGCACTGTGGAATATTCCACTATGGTCCTCTTTGTACAAAGAGTCATCATCATCCAAAGATTCTAAGAAATTTCCATCAGAAACATCTGCAGTCTTACTCAAGGCAGTATCAGTTCTTTTTAAAGGAAAATCACATTCATTGAAAGTAACATCTCTGGATACAATACACTTATAAGCCCCTGATTGTAAAACCAGTAGCTTATAACCTTTAACTCCCTCAGGATAACCTAACATTACACATTTTAAGGCTCTAGGTTGTAATTTACCTTGGGAAACATGGGTATAGGCTACACAACCAAAAGGCCTTAAATAAGAAATGTTTGGTTTAACTCCAGACCACATTTCCTATGGAGTTTTATAACTGATCACAGAAGATGGGGATCTGTTAATTAGGTATGAAGCAGTAACCACTGCTTCACCCCACAGGGAATTACCAAGGCTTAAACTGATGAGCATACACCTTGCCTTTTCAAGCATGGTTCTGTTCATCCTTTCAGCAGTGCCATTCTGCTGAGGAGTACCAGGGACAGTAAGTAACCTTTTAAACCCTTCATTTTTGCAAAAAACAATGAATTCATTGTTACAGAACTCAAGGCCATTATCAGTTTTCAAAGCTTTCAGTTTAAAATTGGATTGAGACTCAACCAATATTTTCCAGTTTTTAAAATTCTCAAAGGTTTCATCCTTAGTTTTTAATAAGAAAACCCACACCTTCCTGGAAAAGTGATCAACTAGAGATAGAAAGTATTTCCTACCTCCAGTTGTGCTCACTTTAGATGGTCCCCATAAATCAGAATGAACCAATTCTAAGGGAGCAGAAGCAACATAAGATGATTGTTCAAAAGGATGCCTAATTTTCTTACCAAGAACACAGTTTTCACAAAAAACAAGGTTTTCAGGTTTAAAGTCTAAAAATCCAGTTTTAAACAGCTTATTCAAACCCACATTCCCAATATGACCCAATCTATTATGCCAAATTTCAGTTTGCTTTTGAGTTGTACTATTATCAACAGAAGCAGCTAAGTTAAGTTCAAGGGAGCAATTAACTAAGTAAAGTCCTCCACTTTTATTAGCTTTAATAAGGTCATTTCCATTTCTGGAAACAAACTTATATCCATCCTGTGTATTAATAGTGCAACCCAGATCATCAAAAACAGATTCAGATAGAAGATTCCTTCTTAAGAAGGGAACCCATCTAACATTTTGGATAACCCTTACAACCCCCCATCAAACATCCTCAGCGGAACATTACCCACACCTTTGATATCTAGGGCAGTATTGTCTCCTAACATGACCTTTCCCCCATCATAAAGAGTCAAGGAGGAGAAGTAGGCCTTGTTAGAAGTGGCATGTAATGTACACCCAGAGTCTAAAATCCATTCATCATTCAAAGAAGATCCAGAACAAACAAGAAATTCATGTTGAAAAACATTTGTAGATTCTGTGTTAGGAGTAGGGTTAGGATTATTCTTGTTATCACCTTGTTTATCCCTTTTCTTTTTCCTACAGTCTCTTGCAAAATGTTTGAGAATTATTGACATTTGAAGGTTTTCTTTTCAGAATTATCTTTATCAGTTTTATTCTTCTTCTTAGAACTGTTCTTTTTATTCTTTGGTTTCCCTTTAATTACAAGGGCTTCATTTTTGGGCTCAGTCTTCTCAGTATTAGAGGGATCAGATTTAGACTTGAAAACTTTAAGGGATTCATTCTTTTCAAGTATAGCATAAGTGATCTTACCAGGGGTGAGATCCTCATTAGAATACTGGATGACATCCTTAAAGTTATCGAACTGGGAAGGTAAAGAGTTTAACAGAATAACAGCTTGATGCGTGTCTTTTATCTTTTCATCTACCTTTTCAATTTCTTGAGTCAATTTCAGATAATTATCCAAATTCTCAGACAAAGACACAGAAACATTCATTTTGAAGGTAAACAGCCTACAGAGCAGAGAGATCTTTCTAGACATAGATTTTTTCATATAAGTGGACTCAGGGGTATCCCATAACACTTTAGGGTATCCCATAACACTTTAGGGTCAGTGATTGTGGAAAATTTTCTAGCCACATTGTCAGACAGATGAATAATCAATTCAGAATATGCAGCATTTTTTAGTTCAGTCAGATCAGAACTAGACACATTGGGAACAGTATTAGAAGAGACAACTCCAAAGCATTTCTGCTTCATCAGGAGAGCTTTCATCTTAAGCTGCCACATGGGAAAGTCACTGGTACCATCAAAGATACGAATCTTGATACCAGTGTCAGACATATTTGCAGGTTAAGATCAAGATACAAACCAATAACAGCAACAGAAGGCAATCAGACAAGAACTAAAAAAACAATCAAGATTCGAACATTTTTGAGCTAGGGTTTCAAGATCGAAAAACAGTAAACCAAAAATTAGGGTTTCTTGAAAACTCAATCAAATCAGAAATTTAGATTAGGGTTTCAAGAATCTAATGTAAAGGCTCTGATACCAAAATTGTTCACAGACTATATCCATAGTCACAGTCAAAAATACCGGATTCAAATATCAAATTTAACCAAAACTGAAATTAAAGAAATGAACACACGATATGTTGACGCAGTTCGGATAAATCCTACTCTGCGGGGTTCAACAGGGCCACAGGGGAAACCCGGTCCCAAGAATCCACTAGCTCAGAATAGTTTGAATACACAGATGATTGCAAAGCAAGGTACGAAAAATAACAGATCTAACACACAAGAATCAGCCAAAAACAAGAATACGAATAAAATAAGAAAAGGAAGAGAAATAACCGGATGAAACCATCAAAACCCAGGAGTTATTAGATTCTTGGACTCGAATCAACTGCTCTGGATCTACGCTTCACCACACGGTCTACTTCCTGCCTTTCTCAGCTTATTTTGGACTCAAGTGATTTCAGATCACGAAGAAGAAAACCAGAGGTTAATCTCTCTCGTTCAACTTCACAAGCTCTCTCTCTATCGCCTCTCTCTATTAGGGTTTTGAAGAATGACGCAAAAGATGTCTCCAGAAGGAAGGAAGGAGACGTTTTATATGCGAGAGAAAAGAGTTGGGTCAAATAAGGAGAACCGAACTGACCAAGGAAAACATCAGGCCCAAACCAAGGTGGATAAGACTGAAACGGACCAGACCTAACTTAATGGTCCAATTGAATAAATCAATTTGAGTCCATTAAATATAATTACTTTCTAACCTTGCTTTACCTTCCTTTCTAAGTATTAAAACATCATGTATAATATAACTAGAATTAGGATTACAAATATAACATATTCAAATTCACCAAAAATTGACGTGTAACACTAACACCCACCTTGATTCTTGTGTTGCACCGCATACCATCAAATAATATAATTCATTAAGGAAGAGTAAAGATCCATATACTCATAGCAAGTAGTAGCAACAAATGGAGTGTGGCTCCTGCGGTAACTGGAGGTTATTTGTGGAATTAAATTTACTAGCTACCTTTAATTTGTAAGAATACAATGATGCTTCTATTCGAAGTCTATTCCCCAGCTCCATTTTCATCCCAGCAACACCTTCCTTTTCTTGTCCTCATGTTTTGAAAAAATGTGCACTTGACATTGGATATATTGTCTTGGATTTTTCCTTAAATATTAATCAAGATGTATTATATCGAAGCCAATTAAAAAAGTGGCCATTTTCTCGTATGGATAAAAATATAACTGACAGAGTAGTTAAAGTCAAAATTTATGAATATTATTATCAATTTATTATATTACTGGCATTTTTTATGTTACTGCTAGTTTATTAAATTACTACAAGTATTACTGTCGCTGCTTCCGATGTCATTGTAATTGCTTGAAAACTTTTTCATTAACTTTTGAAACAATTTATCAAAAACAAACTTGAAAAGGGAAAAAGCCAATGACTTTTTTGAGGGGTTTTGGCGGCAACGGGGGAGAGGATAGGGGCTAGGGGGGCAGTTGGGTAGGGATTAGAAGGAGAATTGTTTTAAATTAATTAAAAAAAATTAGTCACATTATTGGAAGAAAAACCTAATCGCATTTGTGTTGACTATACGCATTATTTGTACATTTGTAATTTTGTACACATTTGTTTACACCATTCATTTGGCTGGCATCACAAGAAATTCATCTATATCAAGGCAATTGGTCTAAAAACGCATAATTTGTCTAAAATTTTGTACTAATTATTTTCGATAGAGAGAATGTATACAACTATATAAATAATGTGTGCACCAGACATTTTCTAATTATATGAAGGAACTTAAAAGTTCAAAAGGTCAGATAGTGCTTAATAATTTAAAAAAAAAAACCGGGAACGGAATATAACAAGGATTAGTGGGTTACACAAAATATAAGTCTTGATTAGGGATGGACCCAATCTCAGTCTAGTCCCGGTTCCGGTTTTGGTCCCGAACAAGGTAGTCCCGGTTCGTAATTGTGAATCCCGGAACTGAACAATCTATTTATCCATTGACCATTTTAAGCTATAAAAAATGGCCGGTCAAGGACCGAACAGGACCGAAACCGCGCAGTTCAGTCCCAAATATTGAAACTCGGGACCGGTGACCACCTTTACTCGGTCAGGTACCCGATTATGGTCTTAAGTACACAATTCAAAATTATTTAGCATTTGTGAGGATACAATTAACATATATATATACACTAATAAATTATTAGTTATTCCATAAATAGAAGCTAAGAGCTTGAGTGTTAATTGCATTCTCATTAATGCTGAATGTATTTAAATTATTGATCACATTTGTGATAGAAAAATCATATGATATTGGTGCTAACAATACTTTTGTATAAAGTTCAGGATATTTTTATTACATGCTCAAGTTTGGGTGTTCACTTCACACCCCTTCAAAGTTGAGGACTTGAGGGTATTTGAATTATTTTTCCCATCAAAAAATTATTGTTAAATATGTCTCATAATAAATTTTCAAAGTTGTATAATACAGAATTATACTATCCGAAGTAGGCATCAGGCATGGACTGGACCAGTTAAAACCAACCCGGACCGCTACTGTGTGTACCGGCCCGGACTGGCCGACCGGGACTGGGCCTTGAGGCTCAAACCAAGGGGGTCATGGGGCGCCAGCGAAATACGGGATGGGTATTTGGTGGACCAGCCTGACCGGTGTGGGACCGATCTGGGCCCAAATATATTTTTTTTTTTTTTTAATGGATTGGGTGCTAGGCGGGTGGGGCTGAGTGGTTTGGGGGGCTTTGAGGTGGAGTAGGAATAAATAAGAAAAATCAAATTTAAAAAAAAACTAGACCCGACCCGAACCTGGAACCAACCCAGGCCGGTACCGGGCCTTGAATTCCCAAACCCAGTCCCACACAAATCCCGGACCGGGGCCCAGCCTGACCCGGTCCAACCCTAATCGTAAGTAGTTTTTGTGACATAGTCAAAAACATTGATAAAAGCTAAAATGTATAACAAGCTGGAAATTAGAGGACGCCTCAATGGATAGGCAAAAAAGGACATACATGAATGCCAACAACTACTCTACATCCATACCACACTACCACCCCCTAGAAGCACATTTACAAGATCATAAGCTTATCAACAGATGAAAACTCAATCTGAATCTTAAACTCCACATTAGAGGATTTAGAGAAATACAAGTGCAGCTAAAGAGGTCGGTGATTATCAACAGTCATGAAGTTTACACGCACACTATCAACTTGATCTTGAAGACCTTCCATCCTAGAGTCGAGTATAGCCAATTGAGATTTCACCCATGGCGGATTGTTCCGGCCTTCCACCCACAATGATTCACCAGTACTTTTGTGCTTGAAGTCTGGATAGTTTGAGCTCCTCTGCAATCAAAATATATGCATCATTCACGCATATTTAGATATATTTAATTAAAATGCATCAATGGACAATATATTATAGCACAACCACTGTTTTCATTTATGAATGTTATTTCTACTATTTTTTTGAACTTCCTAGTTCCTACTAACATTAAAGTTCTACAACATTATAAGTTTATAACATTAATCATATAACTGCATATTTGACACACTATAACAATGTAAAAAGTAGCGTTCTACTTTTGAGTTGGTTATATAGTTTTTAAGTGTTTTTGTGGTACAAAGATTCCTACTCCTATTAGGATTAGTTGTGGTAATAACATATTTAAGCAAAAAGACAACATGTAAGCTACTTATGGATGCACTTCATTCAAATCATCTTAAAATGTTAACTATATGGTGAAAAGGAGGACTACCTTGTTTCTCCTATTATCCCACCACTCCATAGGGTTAGCAAAGAATGCTTGCCATAACTCCTCCACGGTTCCGGTACTATTTGCAGCAAAATTCTTTGGCTTTGTGCCTACAAGGACATCCAAACAAATTGTATAGTTACTAATTATAGCACATGATGAATATAAAATTGGGATATGTTGAGTATAGAGACGAATTATTGCCTGATATCATGGGATTAGATTCCCCATCATATAATGGCACAGGTGAAGAAGAATTCCTTTCAATAAAATTAATTTCTTGAGCAACCACCTGCCAAAGATGATAGATAACATTTTAATAAAGAGATGATCGTAATGCTAATTAAGATTGCAAGTCATTAGGAATAGAAACGACAAAAGGAAAACGGAAAAACAACCTTGTAGTAAGTCTGTTGTTTACCATCATCCCCTTCAACAGTATCTGATACTAAGCGACCAGATACATATATTTGGCAACCTTTCTCAACGTGTTGGAAAGCAACATGAGCCAATTCATTCCAAAAATTCACATTAATCCTGGAAAGTTATATATTTAAAAGTTATTACCACACTCTAGCCACAACAGACATTTTTCTTTATGTTGAGAGGGTAAATTTTTCCATCATTTGCAATGGAGCCAAAGATTCATTATTTTTTGGTTTGAGATTATGATGGAATAAAGCAAAATGACTCACTAAACTGTCTGCGCTTCTTTGTTATGGATCAGCAGTCAGTCCATGCAATTTTGGACGTGATTTTCATTATGGGTCATCCGGAAACGGTCTCTATGTGCTTTAGTACAGGGGTAAGACTGCGTACATCCGACCCCCCTTACCCCACCGTAGGTGGGAGCCTTTGCGGCACTGGGGTAAATGAAAATGATGTTGAGAGGGGAAATAATATCAACTCATGACTTAAGCCCAGCTTAAGTATTGTAATGAATATACAGAGGAGGGTATGTGAGTTTAGAAAATCTACTTTATCGAAGTAAGACATAAGTAGCTTAAGAGCATATTTGGTTCGGTGATTTTTTAGGGTGGGGTGAGGATTGATTTTTGGGGAATTTTGACTTTGCACCAATTTTTGAGGGAAATTAATTTTTACACCCCATTTTCAAAACAGTAAATGTGTGCAAGCCAATTTGATAAAAAGAATAAGATTTGCACTCTATCCCTTAACAAATATTTGAAGTGATAGGGTGCTACGTTAATCTTTTTTGCAAAATGAGATGCAGAGTCCAATTTTGTTCAATTAATGGGGTCCAAGGACAAATTCTCCTTGATTTTTATTTTGCTGATCTATATCTATTGTTAATTTAAAAGCATACTACCTCCGTCGCACAATTAAATTCCTAGTTTGACTTTTTGGGTCAAAGTTTATAAACTTTGAACATTAAATATTCAAAAATTAAATTACTTTATCATACAAAACTAATATCATAGACTTCATTGCAATATGTATTATTTGAATGTTAGTTTATTGTAGATTTTATAAGTATAGATTTATAGATATTTAGAGTCAAACTGGGAATTTAATTGTGGGACGGAGGGAGTATATGATTAGTTATATCATGTATTCCATATACTTTTTTATGTTCACATTATTTTCAAACATTTAAATGTAAGACTAATAAAAAATAAGTATCACCTCCCTCCTATCCCCCAAAAATCCCAAACTAAATAAACCCCAACACTCGATCTCAGAAAGATGTGTGAAAGGAAGATATTACTACTCCATATCTATATTTCAAACAATTACACATAGATAGTATTGTGAGATAACATATGGAATGCAAGTAAAAGCTTTTTGTTCTTTTTGCATGCATATACATCGACAAAACGGATATTGTGGGAATGACTTGGTCAGTACAATAGTGGTGATCAGAGTTACTACAGTTACTACCTCCGTCCCAAAAAACGTTGTCATTTCCAAAACTTTGACCAACTATATCTTTTTATTGGAAATTATTTATAATATAAAAATTATATGAAAATGTTCTTTGTTAAAAGTACTTTTATAAAAGTATAAAATTTTAAAAGTATAAAATTTGTAACTTCCAAAATATTATCCTAATCAAAATAATGGTTCAAATTTTTTGAAATGGCAAAGTTTTTTGGTTCAAATTTTTTGAAATGGCAAAGTTTTTTGGGACGGATGTAATATAAAATACACAATTTATTTACAAGAAAATTCCAGTCCAAGTAAAAACATTCTAGCCAGCCATTTTCTAAAGGTATGTTTGGATCCCGCCATGCTACCGAATCAGGATATAACGTTTCTATGAAAAGTCAATATTTTTAAATTTGTACATTTGTTTACATTTATTAGTCTTTATATAATTGACATACGTAAATAAACTTGTTAGTCCAAAGAGGACACTCATAGGCTTCTAAAGAAGATATGACAGAAAACTCGAGTACAAATCAAAGTACGAAAATAGAAAAGTGCTATAGAGATTGTATGTCAGAAATAATGTATCATTACCATTGAAACTCGACAGCCTTTTATAGGCATTACAAAGTGTAGACCCTAAGAGTCATAATGGCTCGTTGATTACGACATTAACTATAATATTAACCATTACATAGATCACGATATTGATCATTTCTCTTACGGGCTAGCAGATCACCCTGGCTGGTAGGTCAGGGACTCAGGGGCCTCGAGCTCCTTGTTTGTTGGGATCATAGTCACATAGTTCGTGGAACGCTTTGGTACCGAAACGATGGACGGGAACGCGGTGTGCTAGGTCTAGTGTATCCGGTTCAGAGGGGGTAGGTTCATTTCGGTACGCGTTCGGTACGTTGTACCTTATCTTCGGTATGTTGTACCTTGTGTTTTGGTACTATAATAAAACAGAATTACAGATTTCATAATATTAAACAAAACAGATGTCCTAACATGATTTCATAATTTTAAAAAAACGTTAATATCATAGAAACTTTTGACTCAAAACTGAAAACACAGAACATTAATTAAAAGTTTAAAACAGAAAAGATGGCTTGGGACTGTTGATAAAGCAGACTCGAAACCATTTTCAGTGAAGAGAACAAGTCAACAAACTTATTTGGAACGAGAAGATTGGACTGGAGTACTGAATGAGAGTAGAAGGTCTCTGAAACTGAACAAATTTCACTACATTAAATAGGCGACCCTGTGGAAGAGTAGACGGCATCGGAAAAAGAAGAGTCTGGTAACCTGGTTTGAAAGTTTGATGACCTGGAGCAGAAAACGAAGAGGTTGGTTCGAGCCTTTAGGAACTTTTGAAATCAAATGTTTGCGGGTCTTCATATCTGCAACGCGGAAAGGAAACGATGATTGTTAATAGCATTGGTTCGTTTGCGAACGACCTGGAGAGTGACTGCAAACGATTTGGAGAGCGATTGCGAACGACCTGGAGAAGCTACTAAGAACGATCTGGGAAGCATATTCGCCGGCGATCCCTGTAGCGTTTGGAACGCTTTTGTGCCGCGATTGGGTACGGATCGTTCAGAACGCAGATCGTGGGGTCTTCAGCGATTTATGTAACAGCTTGCAGGCGAGTTCTCTGCTAGACTGATAGGTCGGATCCCTGTTAGACTAGGTCAACCCTATGTTGGGCTCGAAGCTAGAGGCTCCACAACGTCAGACGAGTGTAAAAAGTAGGCCAGCAGTTGAAGCCTTCCCAAGTTGGACATGCAAGCAATGGAAATCCGTGTTCCCAGTTCAAGCAATCATCCTTTGTCTGCCAGTGTTGGTAAGGCTCATAGGTCGGGCAGAAGCCCTTCGTTAGTCCACAGGTGAGAGCCTAAGACAAGCCAAGGTATTGTTTATGACGCCATCAATCCTAGGTCAGCTTGAATTCAAGTTGGTGTAGGCGGAAACACTAGGCTGAATGCATGACGACTGTTGGTATCCCAAAGCCCTAGCTTCTAGGTGTGTGCATGCCACGCACCTTTGCAGCGGGTTCCCTCTTCAAGGTCAAACCCGACGAATTGTTATTTCCTCAGGCTGACTTGACACCTTTCCAAACGTCTTACCTTTCCAAATGAATTGTAATAGCCTCCGATAAAGATGAATCAAATTTCTGAGACCCTAGATAATAGTGTCATATAAACTCTCAACCTGAGGATCACTGACGAAGAGTTATCTTTAATGAACGACCTGGTTGATCCCTCTTGTTTAGTTGTTTATAGCTGCCTCCAGGAGCTAAGATCGTCAACAGCAATCCCTCAGCTTCTAATTTTGAGGTCCACCTTCGTTTCCTGGAACTGGAGTTCACTGTCCTTGCACACTTTCCTGATCGAGGTCCTTGACTTCTAGGGAGTAGTGCCTGAGCAGTTGACTCCAGCGGCTCATATTTCCATCGCAACATTTATCACCCTATGCAAGGAGGTGGCCCTTATTCCCACGGTTTGTTTGTTTTGCGATTGATTTTGTTGGTGTTATTATAGTTCACTTCAATTTCCCAGGGGCCAATGAATAACATTTTCAAGGATTATCACGACTGAAACAAAAGCTGGAAAAAAGAGTGGATTTAGGTGTCTGGTCCTCACCTGTTGTCACCTCCCTCCAATGGGGTTCTCGGGTCCAGAGGTGTGAACGGATCTTTCTTTCCTCTGCCCTTAATGCCACTATTATTACCTTAGTCAGTGATGGTCTTCATCCCATGAGATTATACGTGAGTGAGAATCGTGTCTCTCGCTCACACCTTGTGATGCCATGTATTTGTTGACTTACATTTATATTTTTGCATATATGACTAGCAGGAATGAAAGAATAGATGACAAGACCGGATCAGATGATGAAGAAGAGGAGCATCAACATACCACTGTTTCAGAGGTTCCCAGGATCATAAAGAGTAAATCCTGAAGGGGGTGAAGTTGATCATCAGACTCGTTGCCACTAGGAAAGAGAAAAAAATTAGTTTTGTTGTCCAAGCCTTTGGGCTGAAACGTAGTGAAGCAGATCATTCACTTTTTTATTGTCACACTTCTCCTGGAAAATGTATTTACTTGATAGTGTATGTGGATGACATTGTTATTACAGGAAGTGATGCTGCTAGAATATCTCACTTCAACACTTGGGCAATTATTTACAGGCCAAGGACCTTGGGAGCCTCAAATATTTCTTGAGTATTGAAGTTGCCCAGTCAAACGAAGGCGTCATAATTTCTCAAAGAAAATATACTCTTGATATGGTAAAACCAACATGAATGATTGATTGTCAGCCTCTAAATAGTCCTATGGACTTGAATCAAAAGTTAATGCCAGAACAGGGAAAAGTGTTTTCAAATCATTTGCAGTTTGTGTTGTTGGTCAGTTTTGCAGGCTCTGTTCACTGAGCATTGGAATGTTGTCATTCGCATCTTAAGATACATAAAAAAATCTCCAGTACAAGGCTTGATATATGAAAACAAGAGAAATACTCAAATCCTTGGGTATTGTGATTCTAATTGGGCAACGTCTCATGTGGACAGACGATCCACCACCGGATATTATGGTCTTTCTTGGAGGAAATATTATTTCTTGGATAAACAATAAACAAAATGTGAGCTCATGTGGGTAAAAAAGTTTCTTCAAGAATTAAAGTTCTGTAAGGTTCAACAAATGAAAATGTAATGTGATAATCAAGTTGCCCTTCACATCACCTAAAATCCGGTGTTCCATGAGAGAATTAAACATATAGAGATCGCCTGTCATTTTGTTCGAAAATCAGCACTGAACTTATTGGGTCTAATAAGCTGATGTGTTGACAAAGTCTTTGAGAGGTCCTTCAATTAAACTTATTTGTTTCAAGTTTGGTACATATAATTTGTATGCTCCAACTTGAAGAGGAGTGTTAGATTTATTAAGATTTATTGGTAGCTAAATAGGCTCCTCTGTATTTTCTAGAAGTGACCTTTCATCTCATTTGACCTTTCATCTCTTATCTCTCATTACCTTTCATCTCCTATCTCTCATTAATGTACATGTAGACTCATCATTATAAATAAAGAAGTTCAAGGTTGTGGACAGACACACAACAAACTATTCTCTTTTTTAAACTATTTTTTATTCAAGTAGATGTATTATGTATGTAACCGCCGATAAGTCATAAGATAGATCTAAGAGCATACTTGAAATGGATTACTAGAGATCGACTGAATAGGTACAATTGCTGCCAACTCAATGCTACATATTGCCCTTCATCTAAAAAATAATTGTTTCTTCTGACTTAGCCCTTATGAAGCCTACATGTGCAGATTGCCAGATTCTATGAATTCTTACAGATTTTAAAGGAATGAGATTTTGATGGATTTATATGGAATTATATAGAATCTGTGAGATTTTAATCAAATTCCATGGAATTTGAAATCCATGAAATTTGAAATCCCTTCCGATTTTCAGCTTCTATCCTAGGTTTCTCGCCACCACGAAGCCCCAACTTCTCTCCCGCATTGCTTTGCCGCTAGCCTGCTTCCACGATTTCTGTGTGTCTCCTTAAGGCTTCCGCAACTGAAGAAGGAAAGTAACGGTATACTGAAACCTATTGAATCTGAAACAGCATACTAATAACCAAGCAACTGACTTTTTGTTGGATTGGTGATGATAAGAATTGAACATATTGATTCTCTTTCTCTGGTCTCTATCTTAAACCTCAAAAGCGGAAGGATAAATGGGGGCTGATGAGAAAAACACAATACGAAGACTTCGTATTGTGTTTTTCTCTTTCGTTATCGTTGATGCCCTAATTACCTTCTGCTGCCGTTTGTCCTCTCCCAAACCATAATCCCCAGACAATCAAACGGCTTCCATTCTTCATTCTCGATAAGCACATCTGGGAGTTCCTTTTGTACGAAAATGCAGCTTTCTCGCTGATAGTTCAGTGGCATGTCTCAAGATACTTTGCAGCCTGAAATTCAAGCATTGCTTCTAGCTTTGTTTTGCTTCTAGACGGGAAATCCATTCAAATCCGAAGGGAGAGCAGAGATTTTCAGCAGTATTCTATCCTTCATATTTTAGTTTTGAAATCCATGTAAATCCTTAACAATCCAAAAGTTAAAGAATCCATGGACAATATGAGGATAGCTGAATTTTAGTAGACTCCATACAAATCCAAATTGAGGACACCCAAACTTTGATGGAATTCTAAATTCCTTTAAAATCCTTAACAATCCATATTGAGGACACCCCCTAAGAGTGTGCAAAAACAGGGCTGCTATAAAAATATAGGTATTTATGGAAATACAGGTACTTTGCATTTATACAAAAAAAAGGTCTATATTTTGACACTGGAAATGTAAAGCTTTGGAGGAAAAGACTACACTCTGCAAGTTTCTGTGGAAGTATATTTGTATATGCTTCCTGGTATTTCTTGAAATGTTTAGCTATTTTTAAATATACTCACAGTGTTTTTAAAATTTCCTGATTTTCTCTTACAATTCGAAGTAATTTCATTTCCCTCCTATCTACACCATAAATTTCAAACTACCCATGTTTTCCCAGCTGCAACTCCAACTACGATATAGCTGATAATTAAAAGAGAAGCCGCCTAGAGTGCAACCACATCAAAGTCAATTCGAGAAAATAAATAAAGAGTGGAAATAGCATTTGGGAACCAAGTTACCAGGTGGTCTCGCTGGCAGATTTCTTGACAGCTAGGCGTGTCCAAGCTAAGGTCTTCCCAGATGGAAGGTGCTTGATTTGGACTGGAACCGCAACGATGCCGATGAGTTGCACAGAATTGCAAAGCTCCTTCTTCCATTGAATCTCGGAGGGCCGGGGGTACTGAGATGCCCCCAATTGATTGTACTCGAAAACGACGGCATCGGAACTGTTGCCGTTTTGGTAGTCGTTTGAGTAGCTGAGCGGGCGGCAATAGATTAATCGGGTGCTTTTATGAGAAGATGATGACAGTGATGAAAGCTTGAGAGTAAAAGGCTGAACACGGAGGGACATAGCAGGGACATGGGAATCTCCTGGGGCGTTAGGAGTGAGATTAAAGGGTTTTGGCAGAATGACTAATTGCTCAAACCCCATTCTCGATCTTTGCTTTAGGTTAACTGGTGACTGCTGAGTGTGAGAGCGAAGGACTTCAACCGGAGAATCATTAGATGAGTTCTTTCTTATTCTTTGTTTTCTTTATCATCAAATATAGAATATATTAAATCATCAAATCACTTGTAAGTCATTCACCAAATGAGTTACAAGAATATCATCATAATTAATCAGCTGATTCGCAGACCGTTTATGAAAAGAGACAATAAATTATTTCATGTTTCAAGAATTTTATTAATATCATCACTAATATAAGATTAGATAAGAGGACTCTTCTCCCTTTTTAATTCATTGTACGATTGATAGAGCATCTGTCTCAACCTCCACGTGATGCCAGCCTTCCTCCACTGTTGGCACCAAAGCACGACGAACTCCCATTGTCTTTGTCTTAGCCGCTATCCATCCAGCCATATGAGAAGCTCCTAAGGCTTTAATAAAATCAACATACTCATCTCTAGCTATCCAACCTTAATCCCTCCTACTTCCTTCCTGATTGACAGCTTCATCCACATTTATTTTAATAGCCTCAATCACAGGTCTCACCCATTTATCTCTGCTATCATCGGCCAACACTGTGTTCTCCCCTTCGGTGGCTTGAGCATCCTTCCAACTAGCCAACATTCCGGCCGCCACGTTTAAAACATTAGCCGTCTCCTGTACCTGATTTTTCCAAACTACGGTATTTCTCCTTTTCCAAATACTCCAAAGAATAGACACAAACTTACATCTTCCCTCCATCTCCAAAGTGTCAAGTTGTTGCTTTATCCATGCCTCTGCCGAGGTCTGCTCGTAACCTGAATAGGTGTCAGTCGCTCTCTAAATTGCTTGAACTGTTGGACATGCCCTCATAGCATGATCGAGAGCATCTAACGTCTCACCACATAGCTTACACCCCCTAGATATCTACGTCTTTTCTTCTCAGATTATCAACAACTGGAAGTGTTCCATCCAAGACACGCTAAACAAAAAAATTAAATTTTGGTGGAACCTTAATGTCCCATAAATTATTCCATCCATTCCAATCGCCCGCTTGGAATTAGCCCATGAGAAGACGATAGCAGCTCTTCACCGAATAAAGACCATTATTTTCTCCTTTCCACCAATACCCATTCTTTCTATCTTGTGAGCTGATGGGATACTAAGAATTAAATTTCTATCTTCCTCATTAAACAAAGAGTAGATTATATATGTAGGTTTTGGTTCAAATAAGAACATGATCTTATGAGAAAAATGAGAATGAATCTGGACCGTTAGATTTGTTTTATGTGAAATTCAATGTGCATTGGATGAATCTGTAATGTGTATTAGGTGAAATTGAAATGTGCAGCACAAATGGTACAATGTAGTGACATTATGTGAAGCTAAATTGTGCATTAGGTGAATTTGAAATGTGTACTAGATGAAACTAAAATGTGCAGAATAAAAGGTGCGATGTGATGTTATTTTTGTACCTTTTATTCTGCACATTTCAGTTTCACCTAATGCACATGTGAGTTTAAATTTTAGTTATGCACATTTCAATATCATCTAATGCACATTTTGGTTTCTTCAAATGCACAATTCAATTCCACATAATTTAATCCAACGGTCCAGATTCGTTCTCATTTCTCTCCTAAGATCCGTTCTTGCCGGAACCGCTCCCTATATATGTATTTCACTTCTTCCTTGTAATATCACGTAAAGCCGCCGCATTCATATCTCTAATATGCATAGGGCGGGTAGAAGTTGTTGGAAATATGATGAAATAAATTAATTTTGAGTGGTCTCATTTTGAGCCCTGAAATATATGTGTAATATAAATATATGTAATAGGAGTGGCTTATTATCAAAGTACAACTTTCATACTTGGATTTATTTCATTTGGTGATTAGAATCCATAGTTGTAAAAGTTGTAAAGTGAAATGTCAAAATGGTAAGTTATTGTCCCATATCATAAATAGATATATAGTCTATTAATAAAATATTATGTGATAAGGAATATCATATAGTATCACATATGGTAGCTTGAAATATTATTCCATACGTTCAGACCTGCTCGGGATGATCTAAAAGTGTATGGGAAAATGTCTCAAGATAAAAGGTCATTTAATTTGTATGTGGACAATAACGTTTCAAAACTTGAATTTGAAGCTCGGTTAAGGGTGGTTTAAGGACCATTAAAGATGGATCATGGAACAACCGTTACTCCTATTCGTATAGTTATATTGATGTTCTGATTTCAAATTGAGGAGATAGCTGCTTGTTTCAATTCTCCTTGAGACATACGTACACATCATAAAAGCACCTGGTGCTTTAATTTCCTACTCTACGTGCAAAAGAAAGAAAAGCATAGAAGCACTCACTCCTTTTCTGATTTTCCATGCGTGTGCTTTCTTTTTCAAGTGTTTTAAGTGTTTGGATTTGTCCACTAAAAAGAGAAGCTTCATCCGTCTCATAGTCGGTCGATTATTCTTTCATTTTTCGGGGTCATCTCCTTTCAAGGCAATTTAGGCAACGGTCGAAGGTTTCAGTCAAGGTAGTTACAAGTCTGAAACGGACTAGGATTATCTTGGGAGCGAGCTAGTCAGACCCGTCTGAATAGCTATCGGGATACGGGGGCTATCTTTCTTCAAGGCCAGTCCATTTTAACGGAAGATCCTGCGATAAGGCACTACAAGAAAAAGTATCATTAGCGTGTGCAAAGTTTTAGCGTGTGGACACAAAAGACACTCTCTTTGCGTCGACATGCGGTCGCAAAAGACCCCGAATATTTAACCTGTTGGAAGTTCCAAATTTTAACCATTTGCGTCAACCTGTTGCAGCTAAAACGGAATCCCGATATTTTAATAATATTAGCGTCGACGGAGTCGAGGCAACAACGAAATGTAAAAAAAAATATAAAAAACGGGGAGACTATAGCGTGTACGGTCGACGCTAATGCTGAAATACAATTAAAGGAGCCGGCCGGCTGTGACTTAGGGCGGAATACACTTCTCTATCGGTTAGGGTAGGACAAAACAACTATGGATGGTCTTCCTCCTCCTGAGAGCTGGCCGGAAGAGTTCTTCTCAGCTCCCTACGATTCTCAGGTAATGGTCTTTCTCCTTCCTGAGAGCTGACATATACGCTAATGGTTTTGACTTAGAACATCGAGGAACAATCGTTTTCTTCCATTTTCCCAAACAATAGGAAATACAAATCTGCCATATACGCTAATGCTCTTAAGATTCTTCCATTTCTCCGAGAATGACGAAATCAAATGGTGTTTCACACGATCAATCTACTTATATTCATTCATTCATTGAATTTTGCCCTAATTTTCTGTTTTGTCTTTTTTAGATTTGAAATATAAAACCCATTCAAACTCAATGAATGGCGTTTTTATGAAATTGTTGACCATAAACTAGATGGAGAACTCATATCTATAAAGCAAAAAAGACATTAACTAATCTGACTTCAGTTATGAACTAGCTTCTTCGTTTCGATCTGTCTGATTCGAGAAACTTCACACATGAGCGGTTGTGTTGGATTGTTTAGTATTACTCCGTATGTTTTACCCGTGGATGATTTGTTGCTCTGTACTCAAAGTAGCGCATTCTTAATTTAGGAAGTATGGAATATGTTGGTTGTGCATGTGGGTTCGACTGTCTTATTGATACAAAGGGAGATAGATTGTCCTACGTGTGCTGAAATTTCAAGGTGCCATTGTTGCCTCTTATAATGTGATATATCTGCACTTTAGCTTCTAAGCTTTAGAGCTGTATATATCTCATAACATCTCACACATGTCTGTGCCATAGTTTTTTCATTTTCCATATCTGTGCATTATATTTTCACCATTGTGGTATCACTGGTATGAATTTATGAATCATCATTTTGCAGGTTTTCTCTGGCTGATAGCAATTTAGTTCTGCCAGAGTTTGAAAAGTGTGGTCTAATCTTAAGACACATTCCAATCCACAGGTGTTTGTGTTATGGGGTTGGTTTCACATATCTAGAAGTCTCATATTCAATAAAAATATATGTTCATGGTTGAAAATGAATGTCCGTTTCTTTAGGTGCAAGAGTGGTGATTTGGTTTATCTTTCTTTGCCAATAATTAGTGATTGAGGATGCTAAGAAAAATCTCTGGTTGTAATCTCTCACTCTCTGTTTACGCATAACAAAGAATCAAACCTCAGGTAACTCTCACTCTGTTTATATTTTCAGATTTAATCATCACATTTTTACTTGTTTTGTCTTTATAATTTGAGTTTGACAGTTTTATGGTGTAAAGTGCTTAAATGGATAAATATTTACATCCTTCTATTATCTAACCTCTTTCTAACCCCTTTTGTAATTTAAAAGATTGTTTGACTTTCAAATTGCTCTTGTTTTCATTGTAACATTCTGGTCATTTTATTTATTTCTATGATCCTCTCTGTCAGCTTAAAGAAAGTGTAGTTATGTGAATTGACTTGTGTATACTTCTATACAATCCTTATTGTTGTGTTAGGGATTACTGATCGACCAATGTTAAAAATTTTCTACCTTACTTCTTCACTCGGTTGTTTCAGGTTGGCTATTCAGATTTCAACCTTAGTTTTCTATTTTTCTCATCAGTTCATCCCCTCGGTTGGCTATTGTTCGTCTGACTGGTTCTATTTTTCAACCCTAGTTTTCTATTCAGATTTCAACCTTAGGTTGGCTCCTAATAATATTTGAGATTTCTGATTAACTATTAGTTATTTATCTGTTAAGTTTAATTGATTTGTTAATTAAGCTGCGAATATATATCCCATATCCATAAACACAAACACATACCTTCATTATTATATTTTGAAGAAGGCAACCTAAGCTATGGCAGAGTTATGAAAAGCAGCTAAGGAGTATGTATATATACATACAAATGAAAATAAAGCTTATAAGTTTGGTTATGCAGCAGGCCAATAGATATATGTTGAAGTTTAATTACTATATGAAGCTAAGAATTTCATTATTAGCCAGTTGGACTTCATTCGTTTTTAAAATTAAACTTATCCAAAATAGATCAGAACACTAATAATAACAAGTACATCAGCATAGTAATTGCAAAACAAGACCACGATTTGTAAAGAAATTAAACTTAGGGACATATTTCAGAATTGGTATGAATTTTAATGCTGTTTCTTAGCGTGTGCTTTCTTCATATCAAACCTTTTTTTACCGAACACTAACTTATTTCAGTTTAATGAGTATGGCTGAGTTAGGGACATCTTCCACATGAGTTTTAATGCCCGCTTCTAAGCATGTGTTTTCTTCCTATCAAACATTTTTTACTAAACACCGACTTATTTCAGTTTGATGAGTATGGCTAAATCCATTGATGATAATTACAGTACTGCAGAGGTTACATTTTTGCTGGAATGAAAGAAAATGACACTTCTAGCCTCTTTTTAGAAATTATTTCATTTAACTTAGTAAGGAAATATATTACATACAATTTTAGTTGATACAGCCATAATTTTAGCAATATTAGCCCTTCCAAACACATTTACCCATATATATTAAACAGATTCATACATGTGCAGTAAATGCCATTTTTATTAGACTTCCCAGATTTCGGCATGTATAATAGTAGCATAGATTTTTAAGTATCAAATCCCAATAGTGATCAACAATTCTAATATTGAAGCAAGATTTCTTTAACGGTATCATGTGCTTATATGACATTACTACAATACCACCCCAACTGTTGATTTTGAGCATTTCCAGCACTTAACTATTTAGTCTACTTGTTTTGGACAGGCAGCTAAAATACATGTTTATTTTGCATGGCATGCTTATTCTTGTCTGTATGATTCAAGTATTCAATGAATGCAATGATGATTTGAGTCTTAGGTCAACAAAGTGGGTGTGTGACTATGTTTTAACCACACTATATTATTTGAGTCGTAGCTACCTGGGCCTTTTATTTGTTTCTTTTTGTCTCCATTTTTGTTCGATTTTTTGTATGGGCTAGTTACGTTAAGGTGCTGTGCTTTCATATTCAAATTTTAGCTACTTCACAACTTCGATGAAAAATCTATGCTCATATTGAAACACATGTCAATATGTACTAATTATGTATGTTGTTTCTTTCTGGGAATTAAAGAATATAAGAATTACTAATTTGAGATTTATTTAATAAAATCTATACCTTTATTGTTGTATATAACATGCTCCTTTTTTAATTAAACTCATTTATTATTCTTTATATGAATGATTGGTAGAGCCTTCAAGTTGATCACTTTCTGGCAAGGATGCCGATAGATAAAAGTTGGATATTTATAAAGAATCGATTACCTGAAGAGTTTTGGAATGGATTACAAGGTTTTATAGACTATGCAAAAGAATATAAGAATTACTAATTTGAGATTTACTAATTATGTACTAATTATGTATGTTGTTTCTTTCTAGGAATTAAAGAATATAAGAATTACTAATTTGAGATTTATTTAATAAAATCTCTACCTTTATTGTTGTATATAACATGCTCCTTTTTTAATTAAACTCATTTATTATCCTTTCTATTATTTCATTTCAATTTATTCTAATTATTATTATTATTATTATTGTTGTTGTTGTTGTTGTTTTCTTTCCTTGCATTTGGCGGTTTGCATGGTGATTTGTTTAAACTCGGGATATATATCTGGTTAAACTCGCAATTTTGTTATCAATTTTCTAACAATCTTGAAGATAGATTTTATTTCTCGAGTTTTGGAAAATCCAAAAATGACAAACTTGGAAAATGCTCTTAACAATCACTACAAAAAAACTCGCCCTTTGTCACGGATTTTGTCACGGACGGTAGTTCAAAAAATCCGTGACAAATGATTTTTTGTCACGGATTTGTCACGGACAAAAAATCCGTGTCACCAGGTACGTGATAACGTTTTTGTCACGGAAATTAATTTGTGAGACCGTTTGTCATGGATTTGTCACGGCCACCTTCCGTGACAAAACACTTCACCGGAACTCCGTCGCCTTTTATTTGTCACGACCGCATCCGTGAATAAATTTTTTTATTTTTCAAAAAAAAATAATTATTTGTCACGGAAATTTCCGTGACAAATTTAAAAAAAGGTTTTTCGAAATAGAGTGGGCGGGTATTTGAAACGATCCGGAAAAATTCAAATTTTAAATTTTGTCACGGAAATAGCCGTGACAAAACATTTTGAAAAATTTTTGAAAAAAATCGAAACAGGTGGGCGGGTACTCTAAAATTTTCAAAAAAAAATTCAAAATTTTGAACTTGTCACGGATCCCATCCGAGACAAAACATTATTTTTTAAAAAAAAATACGTTATTTTCAGCGTTTTATGTATTTAAAATAAAATGAATTTATATTTTGTCACGGAACAGTCCGTGACAAAAGTTTAAATTTAAAAAAAAAAATCAAAATTCAGCGCATTAATTTTTTGAATGTTTATTTCAAAAGTTTATTTAATAAATAATAACCATTAAAATTTAGGCACTTTTTAAAAAATTTAAACTTAATAAACATTGTTTTTAATAAATAGTTAAACAATCATCATCATTAATCTTAATAAATAATTGTTTATAATAAATAATTAAACAATCATCATTAATCATCATTAATCACCATTAAACATTAGTTATCATAATAAATAATAAACCAATCAAACCATCATTATATAACACAATTAATTAATATTCATACATTAACCATCAAAATTTAAAAATCCTTAAATGTCAATAAACTAATTATTACAAACCATCAATGGTCATCATAATCATCATCATCATCATCAGGTTCGTCACGATGATTGGGTTGCCTTTCGTGGCCACGACTGTCACCACGATGGCTGCCTCGACTGCCACCGCGGCTGCTGCCACGGTATGCTTGAGCTCCGGGAGTCGCTAAAGAGGTATCATCATAATATCCATATGGAAAGTTGTTGGAGATATGGCTATAATTAGCAAAACCCCTACTGCCCATACTGCCCATATTGCCCATATTGCCCGCGAAGAGAACTTGTGGAGTCATCTCGGGGTGCTGTATGTGCATGGATGGACGGTAGGTGGCGTTGAAAATACGCATTTGTCGTTCCATCTCTTCCAACCTTTCTCTTGTTCTTCTTTGCTCTTCATCCCGTATCCGAGCTTCTTCATCCCGCCTTCGAGCCTCTGCTTCACGTTCCTCCAATAGTTTCTCGAGGCGGGTAACCCGATCATCATACGCCGAATGAGAAGATGAACTAGCTCCTTTGGCCTTCTCCAGGATCCGTACGCCTTCAGAACCCATAAGCGGCACCCGGCCCTTGTAAACTTCGGTTGCCGCCAAAATGGCTCATATTCTTGATTTTCATCAAGTTCGTCATCATAATCAGCTAGCTCATCAACTCTCTTCCCCCGCTCTTCCTCATATTTTTTCTACAAGTTCAAAAATTTATTATATAAGAGATCAAAAAAAATCGAAATTTATTGAATTATTGAAGTTTCATTATTTACTTCAATTTCAGAAAGGCGGGGAGGCGGCATGGCACCCTTCTTCGTCCAGCAATGTGCCATGAGTTTCAATGGCGTGACCCGTTTTTTCACGGGTCCAGATCCTTCCTACACGGATTTCAAAGTTAATAAAAAAATATATACATAAGGGTATGGAATGGAAATAATTTTAACTAATTAGAGTTTACCGGATCTTTTTTATGTTGAATTTGGGGTTTGCGGCCCTCGTGCCATTGAACTTCCTTTGGCTTTGTCGGAGTTCCGGTTTGCCTTGGCCGTTTCGCTTCTCAGCAAAAATGCGGCATCCGTAGCCCAGTGGCGGCAAAGCATCTCCCACACATCATCGCTAAGGAATCTTGGCTTTCGACCGGTAGACCGGGCGGTCCTAAAAGTGGGTCTCAACCACCCAGAAATCCTAGAATTGTATTCTTTGAGAATAGCTTGGTCTAGAGCAAAATGCCACCGATGGGAAGCCTTCAGTAAAAACATTGATATATCATTTCTTAAATTTAAGTTATTAAAATGTAACAAAAAAATTTATATTTACCTTGAACAACCGCCACCATAGTTCACGAGTGGCCGCCGGAACCTCACCATAAGTCGACCAAGGCCCCGTGAAATGACCACAAACAATAGACTTGATTCTATTCAAGACCTCGGGATCGCTTCAAAAAATTGATAAAAACAATTGTATTAATTCTTAGATGTAGAGATTATACTATTTTATATTAGACAGTGTTAGTTTTTTATTACCTATGGATTGACTGAGGTGTCACCTCAAGTTAACCGAGATTGTGGCGCTCTTCTTGAGTGAGGGGGCATATATTGCACGAGATGAAGGAGGTGCATGAGATGATGCCCCCTCCCCATGCACGCTTATATGAGCGTCTGATTGTTCTGAGGGAGGAGTTTGGACATTTCCGTAATGAGCTTGTCCTTCGTCGGGATTGATATCATCATTGATATCACGATCAACGTTTGAGGCCCGTCGTGAATTCTGGCGCCCACGACGAGCAATGGTGGAATGGCGGCGTTCGTGCTCACTCATCTAAAATTATTGAGAAATAATATATAGAACATATTAAACTTGTGTTTAATATGAGAGGTCGAATGAGTTTTTAGTTTGATTTTTATGTTATGGAATTTAATTGTGTTAGATATTATTTTATCAAACCTTATAAAATCAATTTATGGAGTTTTTGTGTGGTATGATGATTTAAACTTAATGAGTTTCCTATTTAGTTATCAAACTTTGAAATATAGAACATATTAAACTTGAGTTTAATATGAGGGGTAGAATGTGTTTTTTGTATGATTTTTATGTTATTGAATTTAATTGTGTTAGGTATTATTTTATCAAACCTTACAAAATTATTATATGGTGTTTTTGTGTGGTATAAAACTTTGAAATATAGAACATATTAAACTTGAGTTTAATATGAGGGGTCGAATCAGTTTTTTGTATGATTTTTATGTTATGGAGGTAACTTGTGTTGTGTATATTTTTTATCAAACCTTATAAAATCAATTAATCAAACTTTTTATATTAAACTAATAAAATCAATTTTTCCATATTAAATTATAAATCATCGGAAATCAGTTTTTTGCATTGATTTAGAAAAATACAGTTTATTACACCT
This sequence comes from Cuscuta europaea, assembly GCA_945859875.1. NCBI lineage: Eukaryota > Viridiplantae > Streptophyta > Magnoliopsida > Solanales > Convolvulaceae > Cuscuta > Cuscuta europaea. The sequence goes on from CAMAPE010000014.1 coordinate 3,306,448, forward strand.
TGTATTTTGTATTAATTTATAAAAAACAGTTTTCTAAAATCAGTTTATGGATTTTTTGTGTGGTATAATGGTTTAAACTTATTAGTTTCCTATTTATTTATCAAACTTTGAAATATAGAACATATTAAACTTGAGTTTAATATGAGGGGTAGAATGAGTTTTTTGTATGATTTTTATGTTATTGAATTTAATTGTGTTACGTATTTATCAATCTTTGAAATATAGAACATATTAAACTTGAGTTTAATATGAGGGGTAGGATGAGTTTTTTGTAAATCAGAAAACTGATTTCTGAATTAAAACTGATTTTTGAATTAAAAAATCAAACTGATTTCTGATCACGGATAAAAAATTAAACTGATTTCTGTAAATCACGGATATTTTTAATCAAACTGATTTTTGATCACTGAATTAAAAAATTAAACTGATTTCTGTAAATCCACATATTTTTTATCAAACTGATTTTTGAAATAAAAAATCAGTTTTTGTTTATATAATACAAAAATGATTTCATATGTTTCATGAAAAAATTGATTTTTGAAATCTATAAAATCATTTTTTTCATAAAATTTTTAAAAATCAGTTTCATTTTTTGTTTATTCATGAAACTTATAAAATCATTTTTTCATGAAACATATGAAATCATTTTCGTATTATATAAACAAAAACAGTTTGTTTTGTTTTTTTATTTCTGTTTTAATATATAAAATACATTTTTTTACTTAATTTCTGTTTTTTACCTATGAAAAAATTTATTATTAATTTCTGTATTATTTCAGTTATTTCATATTTGCTTATCAAGCTTATCAACAATGTAAAAAAACGACGTTTTTTATGTTTTTTATGAAACAACGTTTTATTTAAAATAAAATATTATAATATCCGAAATTATTTAAAAATCAGTTAAATAATCCGAAATTTTTATGAGCGTTTTATAATATTAAAATAAAATATTATAATATCCGAAATATTATAAAAAAAATAATTAACAGTTTCATTATTTTGTTGGGTTAGACATGTTAACTTTTTTGAAAGTGTAACATGAGGGGGCGAAAATTAATGGAGTTGAAATTATTATTCTTAATAAATATCCGAAATTAACGAAAACTAAAAAATATCCTTGACTAAATATTTAATAATTAACTATTCTTAATAAATATCCGAAAAACTCAAAAACATATAAACATTCAATATCTAAGGCATGCATTTTTAAATTAAGATAGAACATGGTTAAGCATATAAACAAATGATATACACATATTATGAAACGATAAATCTAAAGCATGCATTTTTAAATTAAGAGAATGCATATGAATATACGAACAATAAAATTACGAGCATGCATATGAATAAATTACGAGAATGCATATAAATTACGAGATTTTTAAACAATAAATCTAGAGCATGAAACAATGAATGCATATGAATATACAAACAAATCATTGAAACATAAATATTTTTAGCATGCATATTCAAAGAAGTAAAACATGCATTTGAGTGTATAATATTACAAACAGTAGCATTTGAGTATAATATTCAAAGAAATAGAACATGCATTTTCCAATAATTTAAGTATATGGAAATATGTGAGTATGTAAGCACATAAACACATGGGCGGACCGTAGTAGAGACCCGGGGGGCTACCGCCCCCCCAACAATTTTTTTTAGTGTATATATATACGAAAAATGATTTTTGCTCTTCCAAAAAGTATTTTGAACCCCCCCAAAAATATTTTCGCCCCCCCCCCCCCCAAATGACTTTCCTGGGTCCACCCCTGCATAAACATATAGAACGTATATGAGATATGAACATATAAACATATTCAATGCATGATAACTTATTAACATATAAACATTAAATTAAACAATTAAACAATATTAAGAAAAACATGCATTTTATTTTTGGCATTTTAAAACATTTATTCTAAAATATTCAGAAATTAAAGAGTTAGAAACATAACCTCAATGAAGGAGAAGAAGGAAAGAAATTAAAGGGAAAGGAGTGAAGGCCGGCTTCGAAGGACGGCGGCAGAGGTGGAGATAATCCGCGGTGGCCAGAGAGATGTGTGCGGCGGCGGTCGGCGGGTGTAAGAGAGGCAGAAGGGCGGCTGTCGGCGGGTGTAATAGAGGCAGAACGGCGTTTGGGAGGGTGGCGGTCGGCGGGTGTAAGAGGCACAAGTGCTTTGGGAGTAGAGAGTAAGGGAAAAAATTGTTAGGGTTTGCTGAAGAATTGGGAGCGTAAGGAAAAAATGGCTAAGTGTCCTTTATATATTAGGGGTTGTCACGGACCCATCCGTGACAACGCCCGTGACAACGTAATTACGGATTTTGAAATTTGAATTTGTCACGGATTAATCCGTGACAAAATCATCGGAAATTGAAAACTGCGGGACGGCGGTCGAGGCGGCAGGGAACGGCAGACGAGGTAGCAGAACGGCAGGTTGACCGGTTTGTCACGGGTCCATCCGTGACAAATCCGTGACAAAATTCAAATTTTTGAATTTTGTCACGGATTTGTCACGGATGGATCCGTGACAAACCGATGCAGGGAATATTAAAGCTTTTCAGCCTTTTTCAGACGAGGCGTCAGCTACTTTAATTGTCACGGACCTATCCGTGACAAATTTAAGTATAAATATGTGCTTAGAGTCCCATTTTTTCAGTGCGAAAAAATGGCTAATCCAGAACCAGATGTGTGGAAGTTGATCAGTAGAAGTGTACAACGATTAAAACAAGTTACACAGTTGATGAAGCCTCGAAATGCAGAAGCAGTTCAAAGCATCCGTGAGCTGATGAGTAGACCGCTTGAAAGCTTTGGCGATATTGTAGACTATGAATCAGACTCATACAACGTTTCACAAGGGAAAAACTTGTGTAGGACACTTTTACGTGCAGAACAATGTTCGGAGTATATGATACCTATAAACGCGGAAGCTGCAGAAACAATTAACGAGCTACTTGATAGGCCTTTAGATGAAAGCTTTGACGCTAATGAATAATGTTGTGTTTATTTGTTTATCTGTATTGTGACTTGTTGAATGTAATAAATGATAAAAAATTGTGTGTTTTCTACTTAGTTTTTAAATTTAATAAATAAATTCATGTTCTTGTTTATTAAATTTCGAATTATTTAAATTTTGTAATGTTAAAAAACTAATGACAAATAATGTTAAAAAACTAATTTCCGAATTTTAAATAATGTTAAATTTCGAATTATTTAAAATTTAAATAATTTTCAATTTTCGAAATTACCTAATTAATTTTAAATTTCCGAATTGATAATAATGAACCACTAATTTTTGATTGAATAATTTTAAAAACTTAATTTTATTAATTAATTAATCGCTATTTTACAATATAATATGGAATAATTATTTAGTTTAGAAATTATAGTTGCGAATTACATACCTAACTATCTTGGAATAATATAATAATGACGAAAGAAAGTTAAAAATTCAAATTAAAATAGTTCAATTAAAAGTAATTACATTGGTTGTTAACTATACATTTAATCGCTATCAGAATCAGTATTTTCTTGATAGCCAACTTCTTCTTCTGTATCTTCATCATCATATATCCATTCTTCTTCTTCCTCCTGGTCATCGTGCAGTTGTTGTATATATAATTTTTCAATTTCGTGCTCATTTTGAGGTATAGGGGGCGAAAGATGTGTTTCAGGCATAACTTCAACATCTCCGCCATTTGGGTCACTTAACTGAATGTTATGGTTGACCGTGTCAGCAATAAGCGGAGGTTGGAAAAAATCTTGCTGAAAAGCATCAAAGTCAATATCCTTGTGTTGAGCCTGTGTTACAATTTTGCTCGGACGGATATTAATGGCACACACCCAAGGATTCCGTGTGCGCCTCGTTGAAGGATACTCTGCATAATAAACCTGGGCTGCTTGTTGAGCGAGTATAAATGGTTCATTTTTCTGATACACACGAGAGTGGTTGACGTCAATTATATTATACTTTGAATTTTTTCTCACACCACGTGTAGGGTCGACCCATTGCAGCGAAACAACACGCATGTTAATTCTTGCAAACCAGAAGGCATTTGAAGTTCGAGAATCTCATGCAAGAAACCAAAAAAATTGGTTTCCGAGTTATCAGAACCGATGGTCGGGACACATAACCCGCTGTTCATTGTTGGTCGACCTTCTCCATATTCGACTGTGTGATACGTATAACCGTTTATCACATATGAATGCCAAACCTTTGCATAGGAAGAAGGGCCCCACGATAATGATACTAACAGAGGGTCGTTAATCCCACGGTACCTGATCTGCAAATTAAAACATGATAACATTAGGTAATGATTAAAAATTACTAGCTAATATTATATATAATGTATTTATATATATAATACCTGCTGTTGGTACCATAATGCAAAGTCAGAGTCCACCATTGCATCAATTGCATCATCAGGAAATGCTGATAAAGACGCTCTAAATTCACTGTGAATTGAAACATAAAGATATTATTATAACACTCTAATTATTAAAAAAATATTAGCTATATTAGAAATGTAACTACCAATTCAACTTACTTATAAAATGGTAAGATTTCTGGACAATTCATGAGGATGTAAGTATGTGCAATTTTCATTTCTCCGCCCACGATGTAACGTTAAGTCGCAGCTCCTTTACCTCTACCCGGGTAGTTGAAAATAGAAACTACTTTATCATATGAATCCTTGCCAATGTCATCGTTCCGAGCAGGTCTCTTTCTTTTACTGATGACTTCACGCTCAAAATAAAAAGATGAAAACGTTGAGGTTTCTTGTTGAGAATATGCTTGACAAATTGAAGCCTCAATGTGTGCCTTGTTGATCGCTTTCTTTTTCAAATCTCCCAGAAATCTGTCATGCAAAATAAAATTTGTAAACAAACAAATGTTCTTATTAAACAAATCATCGTTTATAAATGAAATTATGACTAACCTTTCAAATCTGTACATCCAACGATAGAAGACGGGCCCTCCATTCAAAGCCTCATACGGAAGATGTATTAAAAGATGTTCCATTACATCAAAAAATGATGGGGGCAGTATCTTTTCCAGATTACACATCAGAATAGGAACAATGTCTTCTAGTCTCCTCAGGGATTCGGCATCCAAAACGGCGGAACATATCGACTGAAACAATTGACTGATTTCGGTAATACAGCCCCAGACGTCTGCAGGAAGCATCTCTTTCAGTGCAATCGGCAGAAGTCGTTGCATGATTACATGAGCATCATGAGTTTTCATGCTCGACGTCATTGTTTGTTTGTCCAGGTCCACGCATCTTGACAAGTTAGAACAATAGCCATCTGGAAAGTTCAGAGAAACAAGCCACTCTAATATTGATTCCCTTTGTGGGGCTGTGAGTTGGTAGACTGCTCTTGGAATTTTTTTACCCACATATTCTAGATCGACGGCGAGTTCGGGTCTGTCGCACCAAATTGTCATGTCTTTTCTAGATGCAAGACCATCTTTGGTTTTGTGGGTAAAATCCATAACCGTGTTAAATATATTGTCAAAGATGTTCTTCTCAACGTGCATGACATCTAAATTGTTACGAATGAGAAGGTCTTTCCAATACGGCAACTCCCAAAATATACTCCTCTTTGTCCACTTATGGGTATCACAATACCCATTTGGCTCCCCGTAGGGTTGCTGCACGGCCGTAGGAAAACGTCGAACCCGGTTAAAAACTTGTTCACCTGTAAGTCTTGGAGGAGGGGGATCTCGTACCACTCTTCCGACAATAAAAGACTTCTTGTCCTTTCGATATCGATGGTTCATAGGCAGAAACTTGCGGTGACAATCAAAGTTACCTGGTTTCCCGCTAAATTTGAGCCAATTGGCATCTGATTTCTCCATACATATCGGACATCCCATAAGACCGTGTGTGCTCCATCCTGAAAGCATACCATAAGAAGGGAAGTCGCTAATGGTCCAAATGATGGCAGCTTTCATGATAAACATTTGATCTCTTGAAACCTCATAAGTTGATGTCCCAATGGCCCAAAGTTCTTTCATCTCCTCGATCAGGGGTTGGAGATAGATGTCTATCCTTTTTTAGGATCCGAGGGACCTGGACAAATTAAAGTTAAAAAGATGAAATGACTTTTCATGCACATGTCGGGAGGAAGATTATAAGGAGTTAGCATGACTGGCCAACATGAAAATTTCTTCCCAAACTTTCTAAAAGCAGCAAATCCGTCCGAACACAATCCCAGTCGCACATTTTGTGGCTCCATTGCAAACTGAGGATGACAACGGTCAAAGTGTCTCCAAGCTTCACAGTCGGAAGGGTGAGACATCAAACCCTCTTTGGTTTCGTGCTCAACATGCCGCGTCATGTGTTTCACAGTAGCATTTGAAGCATACATCCTCTTCAGGCGTGGAGCTAGAGGGAGGTAAAACAATTTAGACAATGCAGACCTTTTTCGTGGTTTTTTTCGTCTATGAGGAACATGCTTGTATCTCTCTCCACCACAGAACTTGCAGGTCTCAAGTGCCACATCATCCTTCCAGAACAACATACATCCTTCTGGGCACGCATCAATTTCTATACAAGGAAGCCCCAACTGAGACATTAATTGTTTCATTTTGTAATATGAATCAGGAAGATTATGGTGACACGGTAACATTCCTCCAAATGACTGCAATAACCTAGACATGCAAGATTCTGGAAGACTGTATTCAGATTTAATGTTCATCAACTCTGTAACGGCGGATAGCTGAGAGTATCCCTCACAATCAGCATACAGAGACTGATCGGCAGCTTTTAAAACATCTTGAAATCTTTCAGCTAAGTCTTCAATATGAGGAACATGAGAATTCGGATACTCATCCGCATCAGGCTGATAAAAGGTCGGATCTTCATCCACACCGGGTTGATACGAGGTCGAAGCTTCGGGAAGATCGTAAAATGGTTGTGGTGGGTTAAACTGAATCGTTGAAGCACCGTATACATCACATGCCATTCTTTGATTCCACGTCATTTGATCATAGTCTCCCCATCCACTCATCTCGGTAGGGACGTTACGAGATGAACCTACTGTTTGTGGTAAAAGTGATGGATCGAAAGGTTCGCCATGAGAAGTCCAATTATAATAATTGGCAACGAAACCTTTTTCGTACAAATCCCACACAACTTGGTCGACATCTTTAAATTGAAGATTTTTACACTTTGTACATGGACATCTGATTTTATCGCCATCCATATAATTCTTCTGTTCTTGTGCAAATTTAATAAAATCTTCAACACCATTAAAAAATTCACTGCGTATTCCATAGTTATCATGATGTTTTTGGTACATCCAACTTCTGTTTTGTCTATACATTATGCCTGTATATATATTATAATCAAAATATTATATAAGTACATTAATATTATTAATTAACTAAAAGCAGTACATTATTTGTGGCATTAATAATTTGAATTAACCAACTTTTCAATCATGTAGAAACGCCCACTAAAATATTATTTAGAAACATTAAGCTGGCCGAAATTAATAATTCACTAATATTTAACTAATAGTAATATGTTAAATAATGACATTTATTCTAATAGTACACATTAAATAATTAACTAACATATAATACTAATTAAAGTTATTACGTTACGTTAATGGCATTTATTCACAATACTAAAGTTAACTAATTTAACTTATTAATTAGTTAATTTCCATTTAACTAATATTGTTAAATATCATTAATTCACAATAATATATAATTCACACTTAACTAATAAAGTTTGAATCCTAACTTAAATCACTACAAATCCTAAATTATGCATTAACAATAATTAACTAATAAACAAATTAAACCTAATCATCATCATTGATCAATTAACTAATATTTAAATCTAACTAATATTATCAACTCAAATTCTAAACCCATTTCCTCAATGTTTTAACTTAATTAATTAGTTAATTAATTTACATTTAACTAATATTATTGTTAAATATTATCTCATTAATAATTCACAATAATAATTCACACTAAACTAAATAATAAAGTTTCAATCTTAGCTATATATATTATGCAGCCCATTAACAGTAATTAACTAATTTAACTTATTAATGAGTTAATTTCCATTTAACTAATATTGTTAAATATCATTAATTCACAATAATATATAATTCACACTTAACTAATAAAGTTTGAATCCTAACTTAAATCACTACAAATCCTAAATTATGCATTAACAATAATTAACTAATTAATAAACAAATTAAACCTAATCATCATTGATCAATTAACTAATATTTAAATCTAACTAATATTATCAACTCAAATTCTAAACCCATTTCCTCAATGTTTTAACTTAATTAATTAGTTAATTAATTTTCATTTAACTAATATTGTTGTTAAATATTATCTCATTAATAATTCACAATAATAATTCACACTAAACTAAATAATAATAAAGTTTCAATCCTAGCTATATTATGCATCCCATTAACAATAATTGCTAATAAATAATAATTGGTGATGATTAATAACCTAATAAGCTAGCTAACTTAATTAAATCACTACAAGTCACTAATTAATTAATCTATAATAAGCTAGCGAATACTTAAATCATCACTACACATCCTAAATTATGCATTAATAACAATAATTGCTAATAAACAAACCGGCCTAATCATTGGTGATATAAACTCATTTAACTAATTAATTAAACAAACCGGCCTAATCCTAGCTATATTATGCATCACATTAACTAATTAATATTTATATTTAAATTTAACTAATTAATTAAATTACGTTAATAGTTTAATAATATATTGTTAATAATATGAAAATTAACATGACCTCACTAAATTACGTTAATAGTTTAAATAAATGAACAGCTAACCTCACTAATTAATTATTAAGCTAATAATTAATTATTATTATATAAAGAAAAAAGAATCCTAACCTCACTAATTAATTATTAAGCTAATAATTAATTTATTACACAATTAAAAGAAATTAGTTAAAATGACATACCTTATCTGCATAAACTGGGAAAATGATGAACTGACGGATTACATCATTCAATCTTTAAACCGATACTACATCACTCGAATCTACGAATTTTTGAACTGATAATTGTTGTTCTTGCAATTGTAATGGACGATGGGGTTGGGTTATATAAAAACGTTTGTCACGGATTTGTCACGGATTTATCCGTGACAACCCTTTTTTCGTACTGTATTATTAAAGGTTACCGCTGGAAAATCAATAATTGAAGTTTGTCACGGCTTTTATCACGGATGGATCCGTGACAAAGTTTTTTTGAAATTTGTCACGGATTTGTCACGGATCTGTCCGTGACAAATGCCCGGGAGCAAAAAAAGTATTCATCGGAGTAAAAAACCGGTCGCCGGAGTAAATTTGTCACGGATCAAATCCGTGACAATATTTTGTCATGGATTTTGTCACGGACCTATCCGTGACAACACATTTTCGTGACAAATCCCAATATTCTGTGACAAAGCCCGTGACAACTTTGTCATGGCCGTAATCCGTGACAAAAATCCGTGACAAAGAGCGAGTTTTTTGTAGTGAATGAAACTGTTGGTTTAGAGAATGTTTTTGTTGCCCCTGAAAATGATAATTTTGTGTCTGTCACTAATTCGGGAGACACACCCGAATATATTGCTACTGGCTCGCATAGGGTGGATTTAATCGCAATGTCCGAAAAACTTTCTGGGCTTTTTTTCAAGCGTTGGCAACAACGCATGAAAAATTGGTTAATCACCAAAGGCTTGCTTTCGGTGGTTATTATGGTGTGTCCTCCAGTTGTTGAATCTGATCCCAAAAGTCTTGAATGTCATGCAATTTGGCGTGAGAGGGACGAAATTGCAAAAGGCATGATTCTCATGGGTTTATCCGACATGTTGTTTGATGTCTATTGCATCCTCCATGGGACGGCTAAACACCTTTGGGATGAGTAGGATAGGAAATATAATACGGATGACCACGGTCTTGAGAAGTATATTGTTTCTAAATTCCTGTGATTTGACATGAAAGAAGGTAAATCAGTTTTAGAAAAGACACAAGAATTTGAGTTTATCTTACATTCTCTTTGTGAAGCGGATATGGAATTGCCGGAAAAATTTAAAGTGATGGCAGTCATAGAAAAATTTCCCAAGTCATGGGAAGATTTTGGTATGACTTTAAAACATAAAATGAAAAAAATCACTTGGAAATCTTTAATGCATTCCATATCTGTTGAGGAAGAGCATAAGAAAGTGGGCTACGTTGCGCCTATGGATTTTCAACCAAAGGCTCATGTTGTAACCGGGGGAAACAAGCTCATATTTCTAAAAATAAGCAACTGTCATCTTTTAAACCCATAAAAGCCAAAAATTGCAAAGAAACCAAAGGCAAACCAACCATGCTGGAACTGTGGACAGATGGGGCATTGGGCCAAATTGTGTCTTAACAAAAAGGCCAAGGCTCAATCTGGGAGACCTCAAGTTAACATGGTGACTGGAGGGACTAGTTCTAATGGGTACGTTTCTATTAATCCTCAAATTTTCACTATTTATAATTCCAATGAGTGGCTAATAGATACAGGAGCGAATGTGCATGTATGTGCTGATAAATCGCTCTTTGTTTCTTATCAGCCTGTGGTTGAAAGAATGGTGATGATGGGGAACACAAGTGCTGCAAGTGTGCAGGGAATTGGAAAAGTAGAAATAAAATTTACTTCAGGAAAAATTATGTCCTTGCATGGGGTTCGTCACGTTCCTGAAATTAGAAGGAACATTGTTGGTGGTTCCATTTTTGTTAAGGAGAGTTATGAGCTATCTTTTAAATTAAATAAAATTGTAATTTTATTTGGTGGAACTTTTATTGGCAAGGGTTACTTGTGAGATGGACTTTTTAAGATTGTGGTTGATTATTTTGAATTGAATTATGTATCTAAGAATTGTGATTCTTCTTGTTTATGGCATTGTCGGTTGGGTCACATTAATTTAGAATTTGTAAAAAGGATGATGAATCTAAATTTAATCCCTAAGCACTCTATTGATAAAACTAAGAAATGTAAGGTATATGCTACTACTAAAGAAGTAAGAAAACATTATCATTCAATTGATAGAAATTCAGAATTACTTAATTTAATTCATACCGACATTTGTGAGTTTAATGGAGTGCTTACCTGTGACCAAAAGAAATACTTTATCACTTTTATTGATGATTATTCTAAATATTGTTGTGTATCTACTTAAGGGTAAAGATGAAGCTATTGAAAAATTCTTAATTTTTAAGAATGAAATAGAGAATCAAACTGGCAAGAAAGTTAAAATGTTAAGATCTGATAGGGGAGGAGAATATACTTCTAATTTAGTTGTACTAGAATGCAAAAATATGGTATAGTACATGAAGAAACACCTCCTTATTCACCACAATCAAATGGAGTAGATGAACGGAAAAATAGAACTTTTAAAGATATGATTAACAGTTTATTAGAAAATTCTGGATTACCTAAGTTTATGTGAAGGGAAGCCTTGAAGACTGCATGCCATATTCTGAATAGAATTCCCATGAAACATAAAGATAAGTGTCCATTTGAACTCTTGACGGGAAGAAAACCAAGTTTGAAATATTTTAAAGTGTGGGGCTGTCTTGCAAAAGTTTTAGTTCCTGAACACAAAAGAAAGAAACTTGGGCCTAAAATTGTTGATGCTATTTTATTGGTTATGTTGAACATTCTTATGCATTGAGATTTTTGGTTATTAAATCTGAAATTTCTGGCATAGATGTCAATACTATTGTAGAACTTCGTGATGCTACTTTTTTTGAAGATGCTTTTCTAATGAAAATGGGTGTGCCCCAAAACACTTCTTTTAGAAATCAAGAAACCACATTTAATTCAATTCATGATCAAGTGGAAAAGATGACAAATGTGGGGGGTAGAATCTAGTAATTCTAGTCATATTGATTTTGAATCAAATGATCTAGATGAGCTGAGAAGGAGCAAATGAGCTAGGATCACTAAGGATTTTGGAAGTGATTTTATCACTTACAATATTGATGGTAATCCAATTTCCTTTAGAGATGCAATGGCCACATCTGAGGCCATTTATTGGAAGGATGCCATTAAAAGTGAAATGGACTCTATTGTTCAAAATGGAACATGGGAGCTCGTTGACCTTCCTCCTGGTTGTACCACTATTGGATGTAAATGGATTTTTAAAAGAAGTTAAAACCAGATAGAACCATTGATAAATATCAGGCCAGATTAGTTGCTAAGGGTAATAAACAAAAAAGAAGGTATTGATTTTTTCGATACATATGCTCCTTGATAGACTATAAGTCTAGAGAGAAGTGAGAGCTAGAGATAGAAGTAGTATATTTGCTTTGTATTAATGAATTGTGAACCCCTACAGCTACTCCCAGAGGGAGTATTTATAGGAGAAATTAGGGCTGGGCTCCCAAGTCTTGGGCTTGGGAGGCCCATTTACAATAGGGCCATTAATGGGCCGGATACAAGGTACATAGAAAAGATTAAGCATAAAACCCTATTATGGAGGCCATCTGTGGCCGATGAGGGCACGGCTGACGAGGGTGTGGCCGACGAAGACCCCGTCGACGAGGTCACCCGGCTCTTCCTGACTTCTGGATCACTTTCTGAGTAGACTTCTTTCTAGCCGATGAGGGTCACCTTGTCGACGAGGGTCCCACCAGGTGGTCGTGGTACCTTCCGTTCTCCCGAGTATGTGGGCCCTGGAGTCCTGGTCCATATACTCCATCACTCCTGTTGCAAGAATGACCACGATAAGAATGCTCATAGCATTGGCCTCCGTATATGGTCTTAAAATTCATCAAATGGATGTTAAGACGACTTTTCTTCATGGTGACCTTGAAGAAGAAATTTATATGGATCAGCCTGAAGGATTTGTGGCAAAAGGCAATGAGAGAAAAGTTTGTAAATTAGTTAAGTCTTTATATGGACTTAAGCAAGCCCCTAAGCAATGGAACAAAAAATTGATAAAATAATTTTTTCGTTTGGATTTACTCTTATAGATGCCGATCAAAGTGTTTATTATAAATGTAAAGGCGATATAAGTATTATTTTATGCCTATATGTTGATGATATATTATAATTTGGCACTAATGATAATATTGTTTTTGAGACCAGAAATTTTTGAAAACTAAGTTTGAAATGAAGGATATGGGGGTGGCTGGAGTAATTCTTGGGTTAAAGTTAACTAGATCAACTGAAGGCATTTCTATTTCTCAGTCACATTATATTGAAAAAATAATTGAGAAATTTGGATTCAAAAATAGTAGAATTGCTAAAACACCCTATGATCCTTGAGTAGCTTTGTATAAAAATGAAAGTGGTGTTCCTGTGTCTCAATTACGATATCTCATATGATTGGTAGCTTGGGTTACTTAGCTAATTGTACTAGACCTGATATTGCATTTTCAATGTCTAAACTAAGTCGGTACATTTGTTATCCAAACAGAACTCATTGGGAGGCCTTAGATAGAGTGTTTAGATACTTGAAAGGAACTATTTCTCTGGGTTTGCACTATGGTAAGTATCCTCCTGTTCTTGAAGGATATAGTGATGCAAGCTGGATAACCAAGAACTCCGGGAGTTATGGGTGTACCGGCTATGTGTTCACATTTGGTGGTGAGGTTGTTGCCTGGAAGTCCACTAAACAAATAGTACTTTCTCGGTCTACTTTTGAGGCTGAATTGTGTGCGTTGGATACTACAGGAATTATGGCTGAATGGTTTATGGGATTAATGTCCGAGTTACCTATATTCAGCAAGCCGATTCCACCTATTTGTTTGCATTGTGATAATATGAGCACAATTGCAAAAATTAGGAGTACCAAGTATAATCAAAAGACTAGGAGACACATTCAAGTTAGATTAAAAACTATAAGGAAATTTGTGTCTCAAGGGGTTTTTGCTGTTGATTTTGTTGGATCCAAAGATAATACAGCAAACCCTTTAACAAAAGGACTTGATTTAAATCAAGTGATAAAATCAAGGTTAGGAATGGGACTGAAATCCAATAATTATTCATCTACAGTAGTGTTGAGGGTAAATCCCGTAGATCCGAAAGCCCAACACGAACTTTGGATATATCAGGAATGGCCCAGAATCAAAGTGTGTAAAGAAATATAAGATCTGAACTAACTAAAACTCGAAAGCTCACTTGTATTAATTAACCAATCTGATTACAAGGAATTTCCCGATCGGTAGGTCGGAAACTATGCTTTAATACAAGAAATAAGGGCAAATGATGCTATTCTAGAGCTTGAGTATTGAAATGCTAACCCTTACAATGACTTGAAACCTTCTATTTATACTAATGGAGAGCATGGGCTGCCTCTTGCTGATTGGCCGTTGTCCCACCGACTTGGTCATCCATGCTTCCACTTGCTGATGTCATAGTCTGGCATTAATTGCACCTGGCCACTTGTTGATTGGCCGTTGCTCGAACGGGATGTCGGGTTGTACTGAAGATGCTGTAAAATTGGCCCAAGTATGATATATAGTCCGAACTCCGTTCGGTATGTCTTCTGACTGGGCCAACCTTTATTTGGGCCGAACTCCGTTCGGTATCTTTTCTTACTGGATCTATTCATCATAGAGTGATGGGCTCGTTGCTTGGGCCGGATATCTTGGGCCTTCCCGATCTGGGTATTGGGCCTCTAGGTCAATATCCCAACACAAGTCCCCCACTTCCGATGTCTCGAACGAAGTGAGTGCATTAGGAAGTATATCAATGTTATAATACCCCGAATGGCGATCGGGGTACAGAAGTAATCAGTTCCCCATGCTGCGATTCGACGGCTGCCGCTTCATTTCCCCATATTCATCATGATAACCGTCGTTTAGTCTTTTCATTAGACACGCGTTTAGCTTAAATGCTCCTAGTGACGTGTCGCTCTCTGATTGGTTCTCGACACGGCGGTTTCAAGGCTATAAATTAGCCTTTAACTTCTCAATTCCGGGTTTCGACTCTGCAATTCCTCGGCCTTCGTTGTTTCCTCTGCAATTTTCTCCCTGCTTCCTTTGCTCAGGTAATTTCCCAACTCCGGATTCCCTATCTTCCTTTCTGGCTTCGACCGAGATGAGCCCCAAAGAGCATTCCTCTGATTCGGAGATGGCCTCTCATGGAGATGACCGTGACGCCGCCATTGTGGATGTCATCACCGTTCCGTTTGCCGGTGTTTCTACTGAACCGGCGACGAATACCAGGGCTGAGGCGGAGGACCTCCCTAGCACTTCTTCTTCCTCCAGCGAGGATTCCGATGACACCAAATCCGAGGACGAAATAGCCTCTATGGCGGCCGGTCGTCCCAACGATGTTCCTCGCCATGCCCTTGACCTAAAATTGATTAGGGAGAGGCGGCAAAAATTGACCTCTCACAATAGGGCCGAAATTCCGGCCCTTATCCCTGACCCGGTGGATTTCCGTTTGCAAGCTGGGCTTCACCCAATGCGTCATAGGCCCGGAATGACCATAGTCCATTTTGACTCAATTAGGGCCGGCCTTAGGTTTCCACTACACCCCTTTTTCATATCTTTCTTCAATTTCTACGAAGTTGTACCGGCCCAGATTATGCCGAACTCCTATCGGGCAATGGCGGGTTTTATTTGTCGTTGCAAAGATGCCGGCGCCCGACCAACCCTAGAACTCTTCCACCAATTCTTCAAAGTAGCCCCTCAACAAACCCATGGCTATCTGGCCACTAGTGCCCGAACGGGACATATTCTGTTCAAGGGCAATCCCACTTCGATCAAAGGGTGGAAAGACCGGTTTTTCTTCGTGGCTGTCCCGGACGGCCTAATTCCCCGTAAATGGAATGCCTTTCCACGCAAGAGTCCTGATCCAGTCCTTATTGAAGAAATTTACAAGGATGTGCTTGCTGTGGAGAAAGATAAATGCATGGACATCATGAGTTATCTGACTCCCGATCGGCTTGTTGAAGCCGGGATAGGTACTGCACGTTCTCTTGGGTTTGCTTGTTTTAAGAAATCAAGTGCCATGGTCCGGGCGGTCCTTCCCGTGCGAGAAACGTTCTTTTTTTCTTTTTTCTAGTTTCTCACACGCTAAGGCCGCTCGATACTAACATTTCCCTTTGTCATTTTTCAGCACCAAACCCAGATTTACCTATGGACAACAGCAGAGTTATGGCAGCTGGTGGGGTCGGTAAGCGAAAAAAGGCCAGGAAGAACCCCCAACCTACTCCCTCTACTGTTCCTGCCCAGGATGCTGGGTCTTCTCAACCGCTTCCAGAGCCACAGCTGATACAGCAGGTCCATCAGGATCAATTCGATGCTATGCTGGTCGATGATCGGTTTGGCTCTGATCAACTGCAGCAATTTTCCGAGCATTTTCAAGCTGCTCCAGAAACCGGCCAGGGTACGGGTGAAACACCCACCGTTCAGTTATCTGGCCAGGTTGACCGGATTTCCCTGGCGGATCCGGTTCATGATGTTGTGGAAAGAGGTGGCTGTTCGGCAAGTCAAATCTGGTCTACCTCTGCCTTCTTCAACAATTTCACCGTCCCCAAGTTATCGGTCGAGCAGTCCGAGGAATGCCTTGCCTTGGCAGCTCTGAATGTATCTTGCCGTTCCATAGTTTAAATCTTTCTTAATCTACAATTTCTCTTCCCCATTTCATTCCCTGAATGTCATTCTACAGGTTGGGCTTTATAGCCTGCAGCTGAAGGAAGCTCGGTTGGCCAAGGAGCGGGAGCTGATCGTTGCTCAGAGTTCCGCGGAGCAGAATGCAACAGCTGCTTTTGCTGCTCTGGAGGCCGAGCGGAAGGCCTATGCTGAGGAGAAAAAACGTCTTGAATCGGAGCTTGGCGAGCTTCGGGTTCAGCTCGGGGTTTCTCAGTCCAAGGTCCATGCTGCAGAAGCTGCCCTGGTTAAATTCGAAGAGCACGCCCCTCGCATCCCGGACGGCCCTGCTGAAATACAGGTTGACCTGTCCGCCGTTCGGGAGTCATTTAAAGGGTCTGATGAGTTTGCTATTTTGAAGAAAGATTTCGCACAGCAGCAACTCCCAGTCACCTTTGGTGATTATCTTGACCATTTCTCCACGGGTGACGCCCGTCGGAGCGAGAGGGTCAAATTGCTCGATCAGGACCCCAGGGGGAAAAATTTTAATGATTCCCTGGCTCGATCCCCGTACGTCATGGGATGTCAGCACATCATGGCTCCCTTTATCGCCAAATTCCAAGAATTGCTAGGGAGGCCGGTCGAGCTTGCTGATCTCCCTCAGGCGCCCATAGTTGAAGCTCAATATGAGAAATATCAGAGAGACTTACAACGGGCTGCTGATCGGGAGGCGGGAAAGGAGCCTGATCCCCTCACTGACTCGGATGAGGAGGGTGATGAAGAAGACAATGGGGCAGGGCAATAGAGTAGTATCCTAGTAGTCTTAGCAACTGTAACCCCTTTTTGTTCTTTCTTTACAAAAAACCTTAACTGTATTTCCCGGCCAGTAGAGCCGATGAATATATCTCTTTTTTGCATGAAATTTTGTGTACTATCATGGCTTCCTAACTTTATTTCTTGCTCAACTACTCTTAATGCCGTTGATCGCCGTTCGGGCATTAGAAAGTTCTGATGATTTATTTAAGGAAAAACCCCTTCTCTCTGGTACTCAGCCGTTCGGGCTTCATACCAAATTTTAGGACTTAGCACATTCTTGCTTCAGATAATCTCTTACAACGTTGATAGCCGGTCGGGCTTCAGATCAATCCTTAGGATAGCTTTTATGACGTTGATAGCCGGTCGGGCTTCAAGTCAACTTTTAGGACTTAGTCGTTTTCTTTGCGCCTGGGCTTCCTCATAACATTGATAGCCGTTCGGGCTTCAAACCAATTTTTAGGACTTAGCCGTTTTCTTGGTTTTCTTTCCACCTGGGCCTCTTCATAAGTTGGTAGCCGTTCGGGCTTCAGGTTGACACTTAGGACTTAGCATTTTTCTAAACAGCAAGTCCCTGTGATCTTTGTTAATCCTCTGTAAGCCCGTCCGGGGTACGTGCACAAAAAATGAATCATAAATGCCCCAGATTAATCGTAACCACCCAATGCCACGTGTTGCTCATGGATTAGGGATTTGTGCGGCCCTTTCCCTATTTATAGAGAGGTGCTTCCCCTAATTTCTCCTGCTGTTTTCTCATTTTTCTCTGAAGTTTTCTCTCTCTAGAATTCCCAGAATTCCCTTGCATACTCTCAAGCCTTCTCTCTCTAGAATTCCCAGAGTTCCTTCAACGTTTTTATGTACTACTCCTCTAGCTCAGAATCTGAAGAGATGCCTTTGATTCGCAAAAGCAAAACATCCGCTGGTAACCAGGCCGAAGGCTCTTCGTCCCAAACACCTAAACCCGCCAATCCTCAGGCCAGCAAACATATCGAACTGCCACAGGAGGACGGATGTCTGTCCGGATATGACCTCCAAGTTTACAACAAGGGGATGCCCGAGCGGCCACCCCGCATTGCCCTACACTTCAATCGCATACGCAAACACAAACAACGTCTCCCAGAAGATGTCGAACGACAACTTAGCCAGTTGTTGCCCCCACCAAGGGAATATTACGCCGGATTCAATCGGCACCCTATGAGGCACCGACCGGGGCACGTGCTAGTGCACCTCGACGCTCTGATTGCCGGGCTTCGCTTCCCTCTCCATTCGTTCATAGTGGAGTTCTTACGCCGGGTTGCTGTACTGCCCGCTCAGTTCGTGCCCAGCACCTACCGCATTCTGACAGGCTTCATTATTCGGTGTCACGAGTTGAGGATCACCCCAAGCGTCGATCTGTTCCTTTATCATTACTGCTATCAGCCCTACTGGATGATCGGGTACCTGAAACTGGTAGCTCGTTCTGATCGTCAGTTGTTCACAGAGAACGTTACCCCGCAGGCTGACTGGGAGGAGCGGTTTTTGTTCGTTCGGGTAGGTGATTCTCTGCCATTCCCGGATAGGTGGAACGCATACCCCGTTCGGGATTCTCTGCCCAGGGTGGACGCCGTTCTACGCGCCCAAGCTGAGTCTTTGCGGATGGGAGGGACCAGAAGTCTTCGCAGCTTTGTCACTACCTCGAGCATGTTATCTGCTGGAATCGGTAAGCATAGTAGGGTTTTAACCCGATCATCCTTCGCTCTCACAATTCAACTTCTTATCTTTTATTTCTCTCTTTTGTAGGTGTGATATCTCTCATACCCGTCCGGCGCTCTATCTCTTCTGCTAAAGGAAAGGAGAAGATGATAGCCGATCGGGACTCGGCGGAGCAAACCCGTAAAAAGCGCAAAGAAAATGATGGCGATCACCTGATCCCGATCGACCATGTGGTTGATTTGACCGGGCCGGAGGTCGAGCCCAAAAGGTCGGTGCCTGCCAACAAACCAACTCCGGTTCTTACTGCCACACCGATCGACGATCGGATGTTTGTTGAATTTTCAAATATGGGGCCCAGATCAGAAGGGAGGTATCTGTTCGGGCTGATGTCATCTTCTATGTGGTGTCATACTGCGATCAAAGTTCCCCCAAGCTTCACCAACTTGACTCACTGGTCGGACCTTTTCGAAGCAGGTCACCAGGAAGCACTCAAGGTACATTTCATTCCGACCCATACCTTTCTACTATTCATGTTTTATCTTATTTGACTTTCATTGTAACCTTGTTTTCAGGCTGGCGTGTATTATCACAAGGCCTTTCTTGCTGCTGAGAAGGAGATGAAAGTCCTGGCCAGCGATCGGGATGACGACCAGGTCCTCCTTTCTGCCGCTCGGAAGTTAGCGGCCGACCTCCAAGAGCAGGCCAAAGAGGGTGAGAAGGCAAAAGCTGCTCTGGCCGAGATGCAGGAGATGTCCCATCGTCGCGACCGGGAGCTTAAAGAACTCCGGGCCAAGGTGCGGGTTGCCGAATCTGCTGGCATCAAATTTGATAAGGCTGTTGGCGACCATCTGCCCGAACCCTACACGGTCAATACTTCACAGATTGCTCAGCAATCGGTGGTGGATTTTCAACGAGGCAAGGGGCTGAACGTCGCTCTGGAGAACACGGCCCGGCAATTCCAAGGTCCTCACCTTGGCCAATTTTTGCGTGAGAGCTCAAATCCTATCAAGGCAGGGATCGACCTCCTGGATAGCACGCCGGAAGGGAAATCATTCTTGGATGTCCTGACCGAGAAAACCGTAAAGCAAAGTCAGGACCTGCTTCTGGATAGGAATCTTGAACTGATCTTAGAGCGTTTCCCCAAGCCGTTCGATCCTGATGAATTAGGCTTTGACGATCTGTTCGGGAATACGTACGATCGCATCATGGAGAAAAGATCCAAAGCAGCGCCTGACGATGCAGTGCAGGCAGGGAGCTCTCAGCCTACATCCTCCCCGAACGGCAATCCTCCAGTAGTGTAGTCTTGCTGTAATTTTTTGTTTATTCATTCTTCTTGTACATTCCGGCTAGTAATGCCGAAGAATAAACTGGACTTCTTTTCTTATCTGTTGTCTTTTTTCTATTCTTCCTTTGCTTTTGTTCACAATCTTTTCTATGTGGCCGAACCTCACTCGGCTCATGTATCTTTATGTCTGACACCTTTCCCGAACCCGTTTTGATCCCTTTTCCTGTTCGTGACGCACGGGTTCAAAACTCTTAGCTGAGGTGAATTCCTCCAAGCCGTTTTGATCGTGACCACAGGGTCAAACTCTCAGCTGGGATAGGGGCTCCCTCCAAACTGTTAACCCGTTCGACATTCGGTCATCCGGAATGATTTCACGTGTTAACAAGCTGAGATGAGACTCTCTTCACAATTGTTCTAACACCTTTCCCGAACCCGTTTTGATCCCTTTTCCTGTTCGTGACGCACGAGTTCAAAACTCTTAGCTGAGGTGAATTCCTCCAAGCCGTTTTGATCGTGACCACAGGGTCAAACTCTCAGCCGGGATAGGGGCTCCCTCCAAACTGTCAACCCGTTCGACATTCGGTCATCCGGAATGATTTCACGTGTTAACAAGCTGAGGTGAGGCTATCTCCCTTCCAAACCCATAATTCCGATGCATTCCGAACTGTTCTCTCTGGCTCGTATCATCCATATTAGGGGTCTGAGGTAACCCTTTTCGAACTGTAAGCAAGATCACCGAATTTGGGTCATTCCTTACTTATAGCTAAAAGGGCGACTAGCTTCCAAGTCAAGTTTTATGACTGAGGCGAGATTTTTCAAAACCATAGTTCCGATTTCCCGGGCGACAATCCGTACCTTATCCGAACGTCGCTCGGTTAATCCATATCTTACAGTCTTGACACCATCTCCAAGCCGTTTTGATCCCTTTGCCCGTACGTAATTACAGGGTCGACTTTGGCTAAGTTGACGACTCAGCTCCCTCCAAGCTGTTAACCCGTTCGTCATTCGGTCATCCAGAATGATTCTACGTGTTAACAAGCTGAGGTGAGAATCACTGTCCTTCGAACTCCAGGCCATTTTGATCCCTTCATCAATGCGTAATTACAAGGTCAAAACTCTTGCTGAAATAATGGCTCCCTCCAAACTGCTAATATGTTCGTCATTCGGTTTTCCAGAATCGATTCTCATATTAACCGCTGAGGTGAGACTATCTGAGCGTCAAACTCCAAGCCGTTGGCTGAGAATGACTTTCCTTCCATGCTGTTAACTCGTTCGTCATTCGGTCATCCGGAATGATTGAGTTAACCACGGGCACCGATTTTCTGAGCCTCAATTCTTCAAGCCATTTTTGATCCCTTTATTCTTTCATAACTCTAGGGTCAAAAACTCTCTAAGCTGAGAATTGATTTTCCTTCCATGCTGTTAACCCGTTCGTCATTCGGTCATCCGGAATGATTGAGTTAACCACGGGCACCGATTTTCTGAGCCTCAATTCTTCAAGCCGTTTTTGATCCCTTATTCTTTCATAAATCTAGGGTCAAAAACTCTCTAAGCTGAGAATTGATTTTCCTTCCATGTTGTTAACCCGTTCGTCATTCGGTCATCCGGAATGATCGAGTTAACCATGGGCTGAGTTTGTGTGGAAGTTATGTCTCCCTCTCTCTCTCTCTATATATATATATATATATATATATTTAGAGGTGGCAACAGCCGTTTTTATTGATAAAATTTCCTCAGATGCTCCACATTCCAAGTTCCTGCCGGTCGGCCTTCAGTGTTTTGTAGGCCAAACGTTCCTGAAGCATACTTCTTACATACTTGGTAGGGGCCTTCCCAATTTTGTGCCATTTTGCCCCCTTCGAGCGGTTTGCTTTTCTCTCTCTTTCTTAGCACCAGGTCCCCTACCTCGATTGAACGAACTTTAACCTGCTTGTCAAAATATCTTCTCGTGGCTCTGTGATACTCTTCCATTCGTGCCGCTGCCAGATCCCTTCTTTCTTCTATGAAATGCATTTCGGCCCGTAAGTTGTCTTCATTCTGTTCTGGGCTGTAATGCACCGTTCGGTGTGTGGGAACTAGGATCTCCGTTGGTACTTTGGCCTGGAAACCATAGGCAAGGGGAAATGGAGTCTCTCCCGTGGCCGTTCGGGGTGTGGTCATGTATGTCCATAGAATATAATTCAACTGATCAGGCCACGATGAGGAGTATTCTTCCAGCTTCTTCTTCATACCATCCATGATAGTTCGGTTCATATTTTCTACCTGGCCATTTGCCTGAGGGTATGCGACGGACGCTCTGGAATGCTTGATTCCCCATTTGACCAGGTAGTTCTCAAAATTCCGGCTCACGAACTGCCTTCCATTGTCAGTTATAATCTGTTCAGGGATTCCGAACCGGCAAATGATATTTTTCCAGACAAACTTCTGGCATTTAACATCTGTGATGCTGGCCAGTGGTTCGGCCTCTACCCATTTGGTGAAGTAATCTATCCCCACAATGATGTATTTGTTGTTTCCAGGTGCAGTAGGTAGAGGACCTAACAGGTCTATTCCCCATCTTGCGAATGGAAGGGCCACCGTCATTGGAGTGTAGAAAGTGGCAGGCCGTCCGGGGACCGGTGCGTATAGTTGGCACACCTTACATTTCCTAGTATGCGCGAAGCAGTCCTGTTGGATAGTTGGCCAATAATACCCTTGCAAGATGATTTTTCTGGCCAGTGTCTTGGGCCCTTGGTGGCTGGAACAGATACCTTCATGAATTTCTTCCATTACAGCTGCCGCTAGATCGGGTGGGAGGCATTTCAGATACGGCCCACCAAATGTCTTTTTGTACAGCTGCCCGTCCACCAATTCGAACATGGAAGCCCTCCTCTGGATGCATTTTATTTGATAAGCAGGATTTTTATCTTGTGGGAGGGTTCCGTCTTTCAGGTAGTTGGTCATATCTACGACCCAGCTCGGGATGGCATAAGATATGGCCTCGATCTGGAGCACCATGATTGCTGGGGTTGCCAATGTTTCCCGATGGGCAAAACGTTGGATATGAGCCGGGATCTCCTGTGCCCGATCATCGAACGCTGCATTCTCTAATTTGGACAGGATATCTGCTTCAGTATTTTCGATTCTGGATATCTGGTCGAGCACCACCTGTTCAAATTTACGTATCTGCTCCTCAACCATTTCCTTGTATGCCTTCATCCTTTCTTCTTTGGCCTCAGCAGTGCCGTTTACTTGATGTACCACCAATTGACTGTCCGATCGGACTTTTAACCGATCGGCGCCCAGGGCCCTTGCATACTTTAAACCAGCAATGAGGGCCTCATATTCAGCCTCATTGTTGGTCACCTTGAAGTCAAAATGAATAGAATAATATGCTTTGAACCCCTCGGGCGATGTGATCACAGCTCCAGCTCCACAACCTTTGGCACTAGATGCTCCATCCACATACATTTCCCACCAGTTATCCAGCCCGTTGTTCTCTGAATCTTTTTCTGAGGGCCGGGCGGTACATTCTGCAATGAAATCTGCCAGGGCCTGCCCCTTGATAGTAGGTCGGGGTTTGAAATCTACCTCGTATTGCCCGATCAGGAGGCTCCACTTGGTAATGCGCCCACTTGCCATATGATTTTTTCAAGATGGTGGCTAATGGCTGGGTAGTATACACAGTTACCGGGTGGGTCTGGAAATACGGGGCCAGACGTTTAATGGCAGCTATCAGGGCCAGTACATTCTTCTCTAGCAAGGTGTACCTGGTTTCCGGGCCGTTCAACGCCTTGCTCACAAAATAGATGGGCCGTTGAACGCCATCTTCTTCTTTCAACAGTACGGTGCTTACGGCCAAGTCAGCTACAGCAAGGTACATATACAGATGTTTCCCTGGTTCGGGTTTTGTCAAGACCAGGGGGGAAGACAGATATGTCTTGAAATCTTCAAAGGCCGTTTGGCATTCGGCCGTCCATTCAAAAGGGTTGGCTTTCTTCATGATCTAGAAGAACGGGATAGCTCGTTCGGCCAGTTTGGATAGGAATCTGCTCAGGGCTGCTAGCCGACCGGTCAATCTTTGCGCTTCCTTGAGATTTCTCGGAGCCTCCATGTCCACAATTTCCTTTACTTTTTCTGGATTGGGCTCAATCCCCTTCTCGCTCATCATGTACCCCAAAAATTTGCCTCCTCTTACAGCAAACACACATTTCTTGGGATTCAGCCTCATATTCGCCTTTTGCATTATCCCGAACACCTTTTCTATATCCAGGACATGGTTTTCCTTCTTTTTGCTTTTGATCAGGATGTCATCAACGTAGGCTTCCATTGTGACACCCAGCACATCTTTGAACAACATCCCGATCATCCTCTGGAAGGTTGCCATTGCGTTCTTTAATCCGAATGGCATGACGATGTAACAAAACACGCCATCCGAAGTAACGAACGCCGTTTTCTCTGCATCGGCCGGGTGCATGAATATCTGATGATAACCCCGGAAAGCATCCATGAAGCTCAGTAACTCACATCCGGCAGTTTCATCCACTAGCAGATCGATCCTCGGCACTGGGTAGGGATCCATGGGGCACGCTTTATTCAGGTCAGAGTAATCCACGCACATTCTCCAGGTAGATTGTTTTGGGGTTAGAACCACATTGGATAGCCATTCTACGTGGATTACCGGACGGATGTGCTTTATCCTTAGCAAGGTGGCCACCTCCTTCTTTGTGAATTCCCGCCGTTCGGTTGCTTGATACCGTTTCTTCTGTTGGACTGGTTTTGCATCAGATCGAACGACAAGTTTGTGACATATTATTTCTGGATCAATGTCGGGCATATCTTCTGGCCCCCGGGCAAACAGCACCTGAAACTTTTTGAGGACGGCGATCACGCCATCCCGGATATCAGCCTCCAGATCTACCCCGATAGCCACCTTACAGTTCGGGGGGAAGTCGAGGTCGATTTGTTCAAGAAGGG
Source organism: Cuscuta europaea (assembly GCA_945859875.1). Taxonomy (NCBI): domain Eukaryota; kingdom Viridiplantae; phylum Streptophyta; class Magnoliopsida; order Solanales; family Convolvulaceae; genus Cuscuta; species Cuscuta europaea. The sequence continues at coordinate 3,331,783 of CAMAPE010000014.1, forward strand.
TGGCGAGCTCTGGGTGTGCCTCGAACTCCGTTTGGTGGGTTTCCACCTCAATTGTATTCACCCGCATCCCACGAGTGTTCATCAGTTTCAGGGCCTCCCGATAACATGTTCGGGCTGTTGTTGGGTCAGTTCTGGCCACCCCTACCCCAGTGTCTGTAGGGAATTTGATGCATGAGTGGCGGACAGAGGCTATTGCCTCCAGATCTTCCAATCCCGGTTGGCCCAATATGGCATTGTGGGCGCACTTTATATCTACCACCACGAACGTCATTCGGAGTGACACTCTGTGGGTTTTATCCCCAATTTCAACCATTAATTGGATGGTCCCCTCCGCCTCGATGCAGTTACCGGTGAAACTTGCCAATGGGGTCCGTAGGTGGGTCAGTTGGCTCCTTTGTAGACCCATTTTCTCGAATGATTGTAGATACAATACATTCACACTGCTCCCAGTATCAACTAGTACTCGACGGATCAAAGCATTGTCAATACACATGCTTACCACCAGTTCGTCCCTGTGTGTGCTTGGAGAGTTAGGTAGATCAGCTGGCCCGAACGTGATCGGGTCTGTCCTTCCTTTCTTCTGAGGGGGGGTGGAGACGGATCCCACATAAAGACTTCGCTCGAATCTTTTCCGTTCGGCGTTCGAATCTCCGGTCTTCCCGCCCCCGAATATAACCTTGACCTCCATTCGAGGCTTCTTTCCAGGGCCTCCCGAGCCCTCTGGCTCATCCCTGGGAGGGACATACACATCATTTTGAGGCTGGGCGTCACGTTGAGCATCCCGGCGCCAACTATTAGGTTTCCTGGCCGGTTTCAACGTGCCCATAGCATTCAGATCTTTGTTCACATATTTGCCCAGATGGCCCCTTCGGATCAGATCCTCGATTGCTGTTTGTAGGGCTCTGCAGGCATTGGTGGCATGACCCTTTCTGTTGTGATATTTACAGAAAGCATTGTCATCCATTCCCATGAACTGTCCAGAATCAGTCGGGATGGGAATATTGTCCCTCTCGTGCTGATAGATGGTCGTTATTGATAGGACCAGGGGTGTAAATCTCCCTTGTTTGAGAGGTAAAGCGGCCGCTGGGCTAGGACCCAGCCGATCGGTCATTCTGATAGGGGCAGCAGGCGTAATGACCTTATCCCTGATCATTATCTCCTCTTCTAGGGCGGCATGCTTGTGGGCCCTATCTAATACCTCGGCGTACACCGTACCCGGATTTTTCTTCAGTTCTTTGTACAACTCCCCTGTTCGGAGAGCATTCGTGAACAGGGTAATGGCGGTATCATCCGTCATGTTTCCCACTGTTAAAGTCTCATCCCTCCACCTTTTCAGGAACTGGTTGAGGGTTTCTTTGGCGTTTTGCTTCACGCTGGTTAAATATCTGAAGTGCCGTTTGGGATTGGCAGTGGAAGCAAACCGAGCCAAGAATAACGCTGATAACTCGGCAAAGCTGTTGATTGACCCGGGTTGCAGTGTCCCGAACCATTCCTGGGCAGGCCCCCTGAGCGTGCTGAAAAACAACCGGCAAATGGCGGCCTCGGGTGCTCCTAGCAGCATAAGTCCCCCTTGGTAACTCCTCAGATGTACGTGGGGATCTCCCACCCCATCGTAAATTTGGCCGGTCGGGGGCTTGGCACCCCCTTGGATATCCGCGTACATGAGCTCCCTAGTGAACGGGGAAGTAATTCCCAGTTGAACTGGTGCAGGTTGTACAGGTACCCTGTTCATCTGGTCCCGCATTTCATTCATTTGCCTCCTCATCTCGGTCATCTCTTCTTCCTGGGCCGTCAAAGGGGGCGGTGGTGGAACCATCATATCCGTACAGTCCCGGTCCCAATGCCGCTGAGAGGCCCTAGTATTTTCCCGCTCGGCATACTGGAAATGATGACCGACGGGAGTTGGTCCTCTAGCTTGTGACCCGACCGGGGTTCGGTCACTGGAACCGGGATGCGCTGCTGGTGGGGTGCAACGTCGATTATCCCGATGGGCATGCGAACGGGATGACGCTGTGGTTGTTTCCGCTCGTGGAGTTTCTCCTGTAAAGCTGGAACCTCCTTCCTCTTCGTTCGCCATATGCTGCATGAATTGAGCCATGTCACGCATGGCCTGAGGATTCCTTCTCAGAGATTCGGGAATCACAAAATCCCCATTAAAACGAGGATACAATCCTCGACTGGATTGTCCCTGAGGGTTTTGACTCCCCGGGGTGTGACTCCTCCTGTGATGGTGTGAACCGTCGTTTGTATGATAGGAACTGATTCTGACCATTTTTGAAAAATAGAGGTTTTTTGGATGTTTAGAAAGTGAAACTTTTTGCAAGTTTCCCACAGACGGCGCCAATGTTGAGGGTAAATCCCGTAGATCCGAAAGCCCAACACGAACTTTGGATATATCAGGAATGGCCCAGAATCAAAGTGTGTAAAGAAATATAAGATCTGAACTAACTAAAACTCGAAAGCTCACTTGTATTAATTATCCAATCTGATTACAAGGAATTTCCCGATCGGTAGGTCGGAAACTATGCTTTAATACAAGAAATAAGGGCAAATGATGCTATTCTAGAGCTTGAGTATTGAAATGATAACCCTTACAATGACTTGAAACCTTCTATTTATACTAATGGAGAGCATGGGTTGCCTCTTGCTGATTGGCCGTTGTCCCACCGACTTGGTCATCCATGCTTCCACTTGCTGATGTCATAGTCAGGCATTAATTGCACATGGCCACTTGTTGATTGGCCGTTGCTCGAACGGGATGTCGGGCTGTACTGAAGATGCTGTAAAATTGGCCCAAGTATGATATATAGTCCGAACTCCGTTCGGTATGTCTTCTGACTGGGCCAACCTTTATTTGGGCCGAACTCCGTTCGGTATCTTTTCTTACTGGATCTATTCATCATAGAGTGATGGGCCCGTTGCTTGGGCCGGATATCTTGGGCCTTCCCGATCTGGGTATTGGGCCTCTAGGTCAATATCCCAACACAAGTCCCCCACTTCCGATGTCTCGAACGAAGTGAGTGCATTAGGAAGTATATCAATGTTATAATACCCCGAATGGCGATCGGGGTACAGAAGTAATCAGTTCCCCATGCTGCGATTCGACGGCTGCCGCTTCATTTCCCCATATTCATCATGATAACCGTCGTTTAGTCTTTTCATTAGACACACGTTTAGCTTAAATGCTCCTAGTGACGTGTCGCTCTCTGATTGGTTCTCGACACGGCAGTTTCAAGGCTATAAATTAGCCTTTAACTTCTCAATTCCGGGTTTCGACTCTGCAATTCCTCGGCCTTCGTTGTTTCCTCTGCAATTTTCTCCCTGCTTCCTTTGCTCAGGTAATTTCCCAACTCCGGATTCCCTATCTTCCTTTCTGGCTTCGACCGAGATGAGCCCCAAAGAGCATTCCTCTGATTCGGAGATGGCCTCTCATGGAGATGACCGTGACGCCGCCATTGTGGATGTCATCACCGTTCCGTTTGCCGGTGTTTCTACTGAACCGGCGACGAATACCAGGGCTGAGGCGGAGGACCTCCCTAGCACTTCTTCTTCCTCCAGCGAGGATTCCGATGACACCAAATCCGAGGACGAAATAGCCTCTATGGCTGAGGCGGAGGACCTCCCTAGCACTTCTTCTTATACTTTATTTCATTTTTAAAAATAGTGTGAATACAACTATTTAATACTACATCCGTCCCAGTGGACTTTGCCAAGTGCAAAGTAGGTGAAAAATACGAATAGTAAAAACTGTATGGTTGAGATTTGTGCAGAGGAGAGAGAAATGTGCAGAACCACAACTTAGTTGCATTATTAGGAAAATGACAAAAAATTTTGGGATAACCAAAAAGGAAAAATTGGCAAAGTCCAATGGGACGGAGGGAGTATATCTCTCTAATAATATATGAGTTCTCATAAATTAATTAGTAAAATTATTATTTATAAAAAACTACTGTGATTTAATATTGGGCATGAGTTATCGGGTCTTGCATGATCAATCGTTAGTATTATAAATAATTTCCAATAAATATATATAATCGGTCAAATGTTTGGATTTGGCTAAGTATTTTGGGATGGAGGCAATAGAAACTATCAGTCATATTTGTGTAAAAAGCTTTAATTTAATAAATTTTTAGAAAAAATTCTATTTTTAAATCCATAAACAATCAATGCTATTATTATTATTATTTTATTATTATGAAATATTAAAATAATATTTTAAAACACATCCGGATTCTCTTTTCAAATTTTAATGCTCTAACGGTTCGTGTCCAGCCTTGCCCCGTTCGAAGTTTCTAAAATTGGGAGTCAACCCTAATCCGTCCCAACTTGTATGTATTCTAACCACATACCGGAGATGGAGAACTGCAAGTTTCCAAGGGAGATGCTCATTGAGATATTGGTAATGTTGGTCCCGGTTGTACTGGATACAGTCTAGAGGGGGGGGGGGTGAATAGACTGTATTGGTTTTTAGCTTTTTAAACTAAGTACCAGATTTTACAGAATAGCCTGTTCTGTTGACAGAACGGACTGGCAGCGGATGGGGTTCTGGTAGGGAGTTCTGTTGATTTAGCCTCAGAGAAGCAAAGGCAGTAGGCCTTCTGTTAACTCGTAGAACAAGTTCTGCTGAGCACAGATACCAAGTCCAAGGAGTTAGACAGTTCTATCTAAGTGCAAATATTAAAGCAGTAAGTAAATGACACCAGGGATTTTTATAGTGGTTCAAGGAACAACTTGTTCCTCTAGTCCACTGTTCCACTAAGCTGTAAAAACTTCCGTTTACAAAGCCTTAGTCCTAGCACTTAAGAAGCACTCCACGTCTTCTTCAAGTCTAGATGTCTCCTGGGATGCACTGCCTGGCTTCCTTTAAGACTGGTCCTTTCACTGAGCTTCCTGGAAGTATCACCACTTCACTACTCCAGTTACTTGGACGTCCTTCTTGTAGCAAGAAGAGTTTCTTGTTGAAACAAGGGTTCCTCCAACTAGCTTCGTTACAAATGATTTGTATGTGATGAGCTTGAAGAGTTGAAGAACACTTGGAACTTTGCTTGAGTTGGAAAAAGTATTTTTCCAACTTCTGCCTTCTCTTGTAGAAGATAATGAGTTTGAATCTCAAGGAGGCTTTTTGCTTTTCAGAGTTTGAATATCTTGTATGAAGAGTTGTAGCAATGGTTAGCAAAAGTTGCAAAGTTATCCGGTTGTTCTTCGTATTGTATCTTTTCTACTGAGGTTGTCTTCCCGTTGGAGGAGTAGGAGGACAACTGCATTAAATGAGCGATCAGTTGACTTGACTAGTAGAGCCCGGTAAAGTTGGCGGGTTACTATTTTGGGATAAAGTATTCCTGAAATTGCGGCCAATCATCTGCAATTACTCTACGTAGCATGGGGTGCATTAAATGAGCATTTAATGTGTGCACTGTAGCTTTTCCGTTTCATACTCCTAGCCATTTGAAGGAATCTTTTAGTTCACTTCCCGGTTTTGTGGATTTCTTCTAAGTGTCAGACCTTCTGGTATCTTCAACTGAGAGTAGAACAGAGGAGGTCTGGAGCACTTCTGTTGAGAGTGTATCCAACAGAGACCCAGAAGGGTTTCTGTCAGAGTAAAGACTAACAGAGACCCTGAGGTCTTCTGTTCTGGAGCAGAGAACCAAGGGTCCTCTGGTCAATAATGTCTTAAGAGGGTCTTCTGCTCTTGGAGCCCTTCTGCTCTGAAGGTCTTCTGCTTTGAAGGCATTCTGCCAAGTCGATTACTCTAAGAACTTTACAAATGAAAATTCTAATACATTAAGTCTAAATAGGGGTACTCTAAAGTCCTAATGAATCTAGCATCATCAAAATCTAAATACAAATATTCCTTACAATTTCCCCCTTTTTGATGATGCCAAAACCCTTTAACTATTTCCAGAGAAGTGCCTTCACCATAAAAAAAATTAAAGTTTAAAAACTTCCATTAAAATCTTGGTGGGCAACTTGGCATAGGAAAATAGTAAGAGTATGATACATTCAGATAGCAGAATATAAAAGGAATAAACAAACACAAGCAGAAGGCAAAAACACAAGAATTTGAGGAAAAGCACTTCAAAGTAAGAAGACAGAGATTTGATTTTATTAGATAAGTTTTACAGAGTTAAACCTTACACATTCTCTAGATTAGCTGCTTGCAAAGCTTCTTCCTCCAGTCTTTGAAGCCTGAGCAGTTCTTCATTTATTTCAGCTCTGATTTTGAAAAGGTTGCCAGACCTTTGATAACATGCCCAAATTGGAGAAAGTTTGCAGTCCAAATAGTTGAGAACACCTTCATGTATTGTCTTTCCTGGGACAATGTTCTTCTTATACCATTCTTCAGCTTCTTCTAATGATCCCCCATACCTAACTCTCACAACACCATCTTTGTCCAGATAGAGGTGCTGTTGTTGGGTGGGAGTCATTTTGGCCTTCATCTCTTCAAATTGAGCTCTGTCAATTTTCTGAGAACCACCCAATCTCCATTCTGTGAAGTTGAATACTTTCTTCTTCTTTGTGCCTTTCTTTACTGGAGATGGGGGTCTGGGTATGCCTACTGCTCTCTTCTTCTATAAGGCAGCTTCAAAATAGGGAGCCGGATCCACTGCAGGCTCAGCAGAGGAGGGTGCCCTAGTAGGAGTTCTGTGGGACCTAGGCCTGGTCTGTTGAGGGTCCTCTTCCCCCTTTTTGGCATCATTCAGATCTTCTATCATAAGGCTTATCTTCTGGAATTCTGAGGCCTGAGTGGAGGCTATCTGCTCTAGGGCCTCTGGTAGAGTCTGAGTAACCGAGGTAAGGCATTCAATGAGACCTTGCTGCTTCTGTATGGCAGAGAAGATGTCATTGTTATTGGCTTCAAGGAGCACCATCTTCTGATATCGGTCTCTGTCAGTAGATAGGAGAGCTTGAGCCTGTTCTTGATGAGCTCTGCACATTTGCTTAATAGAGGTCAGTTGCCTCTCTGTTCTGGCATCAGATTTCTTCAGAGTCTCAAGATGCTCTGAGATAGTGTGGATTGCCTGTCCTTGACTCAGGAGAGTCTGTTGAAAGATAGAGAGTGTTTTGTGGATACCTACCACTTCTGTTGACAGGACATCTGTTCTGGCAGAGGAGGAGGCTATGAAGTTGTTGAGTGTCCCTGTGAGGTTCTCAAAACGGTCAGATATGAACTGCATACCTGAATTTAGATTGTCATTCACATGAGCAAGGTGCCCATAGTGTTTGTCATTTATCTCTATCAGCTTGTTCATGCCTTGGAGGATCTGTCCACCAAAGTCTTCTGCAGATTCAACAAACTTGTTGAAGGGAATGTTATTCTGTTGTCCATCAGCTTGAGGCATCCCTAGACCTCTTCCCTTAGGCAAGGGGTGATGCTCTTGGACTGAAGAGAGAGATTCTACAAGCAGTTCATGTTCCAGTTGAGTCAGAGGGGGGGTCTTCTGTCTCTTTGATGTGGCCTTGTAGGATTTGCTGATCATGAATCCATCCATGTCAGATGAATCTTCATAAGAAGAGTAGATAGGTATTCTGTTGCGGACTATCTTCTTCTTCTTTCTGAGGGAGGGATTGGGGGCAACAGAGTCCCTAGAATACCCTTGGGGTGCAGAAATGGGTGAGACAGTTGTAGGGTCTGAATCTCTAAGAAACCATACAGGTTTAAGCTTCTCTGCAGGTTGGTTTGGGGGAGGTGAGTCTGGAGGAGGGGATTGATGATCAGATTCAGAGGATGAAGAGGATATCTGTTAGGGTGAGGGGTTCTGGTGCTGGGGTGAGGATTGAATAGGTGAGGCATTCTGTTGAGGGGGTGATGGTGGAGGTGAAGGTGAGCGGTTTCTGTAGGGAACAATTGCTCTATAGGGAGATGCAATTTTTTGTTTGGGTGATTGAGGAGGGGTGGGGGTTTTCTGTTTAGGAGATTTAGGTTGAGGATTTTCTGGTGGAGGGGTTTCTGTGCTGTTGGGAGGTGAGGGGATGAGGGGTTCTGTTGACATATGAACAGAAGGGGTTGGAGAGTTTACCTCAATGATGTTCTCCTCGAGCAAAGAAGTCCTCCACTCCTTGATATGCTCCATCATGGCTTGTCCTTCTGACTTGAGTACAGAGGACTCTCCTGGGTTGAAGTTGGGCTGTACAGAGTCTGTTGCCATCTTGGTGAACAGCCATTCTTCAAAGGCTTCAATTTATCCATCTTCTAGAGGTTTGACAGCTTCCTCTGAGGGTGAAGAAATGAGAATAGCCTTTCCCTTGTAGCTTGCCTTCTTCTTCTCAAGGACAGAGTGAAGAAAGTTGAGGGCAAAGCACTTAGAGACATCATCAGTTCCAACCCAATTCAGGATGGCTTCTTCTTCTGCCTCATAGTGATCAAAAAACTGAATTATTTTGTGGAGGGGTCCCATTCTCCATCTTCTCCATTCAAGGACCCGGGTAAACTGTCTGTCAAGCAAGGACAGATACCCATCTTTGACAGGACTGGGGTGCTCTGGTGGAGTTGGCACCCTGTTCTGTTCAGGAGATGCAGCAGAGGTGGGGATCTCTGGTTCCCCTGAGTGTCTGCCACTCCCTCAGACACAGAAACCACAGGTTTAGCAACCTTCTTCTTGGGTTTTGTGGTCCTCTTCCTCTTCTGTCCAGCCTTTGGAGGAGCAACAGGTTCTGCCTTCTCGGTCTTCTTCTTCTTCTTCTCAGCAGAAGGGGCTACAGAGAGAGGTTTCTGTACCTTCTCTCCTTGTTGTCTTTTAGCCTCAAGTTGAAGCTGTCTCTTCAGTTCTGCCTTTATGGCTTTTTCCCTATTTGGAGAGGCAGTCAGGAAGATTACATTGGTGTGATCCAAAGCTGAAGTCTTCCTCAAGTTTACCCCTTGTTTGAGGAGCACTTCTGAAATGAGCAGTCCATGCCCTAGCTTCCCAGAATAGAGGCTAGTCTTTGGATTCTTCTTCTTGATCACTTCAATCAGGGACTTCACCATGACTTGTCCCCAATTGATGTTTACCCCATGATGCACTGCATAAAGGGCCTTTGCATTGGCAGTTGTGACATCATCTGTGGAGGTGTACTTGCACCATAAACATTTGTGGAAAATGTTTATGAGCAGCTCAAATTCCTTCTTGAGCAAGTTCTTCTTGATGTTGACCTTCTCTACCTCTTCACCTTTTCTGCATAACTTCTTCTTGAATTCTGGCAGAGGGATGTCAGTATCCTCCAAATCAAGTAGAGAGGCCCTGCCTTCCTCTTGTTGGATATTGAAGATGTTGTTGATGACGTCAGCATCAATCAAAACTTCTTCTCCTTGGACGACGGAGGAGATGGTTTCATCCTTGAAGGATGCGTTGAGATAGAACTCAACGGTGTCAACGTTGCTGTAGGCTTCATAACCATGAGAGATGACCTTGCTCAGTTGACATTGTGACAGTCCGTCAACAATGGAGGTCATCCTCTCCTTATTCTCTGCGAACCTGGGTAGTACTTCCAGTTCGCATCTCATCCCTGTCAGTACATTCTTCAGGAGAGTTGCCTTTTGTTCCTTTGAGAGGTCGGAGAAGCTCAAGAAAGCCATGGAGTTTATTGCGGTTAGAGAGTTTTGGAGAGATAAGAGTTCAAAAGCTTGAGAGTTATGAGAGCAGTAACGGTTTAGGTTTGCGAAAGGGGGTTTTATGGATACGGGTTAGTGGACGTTTGAGATAATTTACGGTTCCAAGGTACCAATAAATGTAAAAAGGGGCGCAGTAAATAAAAAGGGGCGCAGTAAATATTATGCGGCTGGATACCGTTTTAAGGGTAAAAGGGTAAAAGACCTTTAATAATTTACTAGGTCACCCGGTTTACAGAATTTTCTAAGTCCACCACCTTCTGTTAGACAAAAGAGGGTTCTCTTGTAGAAAGGGTTTCTGTTTCTGAGGTGTTCTTGCCAGGGTAGGGATCAGAAGAGGTTGACAGAAGGGGTTAACAGAAGGCGTTCTGCAAAAGGTGTTCTGTTAACAGGAATTCAGCAACAGAGGGCCTTTCTTTTCATCTTTCCCTTGGAATCTCATCCATCATTCCCAATTCCTCTCTCAGTTTGTTGAACCTAGCCTCAGAAAGAGGCTTTGTCAGGATATCTGCAAGCTGGTCTTCTGTTGGCACATGTTCCATGCAGATGTGCTTCTTCTCAACATGATCTCTGATGAAGTGATGTCTGATCTCAATGTGCTTTGTCCTGGAATGAAGAACTGGATTCTGAGTGATAGCAATGGCGCTGGTGTTGTCACACAACAGCTTGATCTCCTTTGCTTGAATTCCATAGTCCTTCGGTTGTTGCTTCATCCAGAGTAGCTGAGCACAGCAACTCCCAGCTGCAATGTACTCAGCCTCAGCTGTACTTGTTGAGATGGAGTTCTGCTTCTTGCTAAACCAGGAAACAAGCCTTCCTCCTAGCAATTGGCAGTGACCAGAGGTGCTCTTCCTGTCTAGTCTGCAACCTGCAAAATCTGAGTCAGAATAACCAATTAGTTCAAAGTTACCTCCCTTTGGATACCATAGGCCTGCATTTGGATTCCCTTTGATGTATCTGATGATTCTCTTTGCAGCACTTAGATGGCTTTCCTTGGGCTTTGATTGATATCTGGCACAGATTCCAACAGAGAATGAGATGTCTGGTCTGCTTGCAGTCAGGTACAACAGAGATCCTATGATCCCTCTATATGTTGTTGCATCTACATCCTTTCCTTCATCTTCAGGACCAATTCCTTGTGAGGTGTTCATGTGAATCTTCACTGAGGATTTGCCTTCCACTCCAAACTTCTTGATTAGATCTCTGGTGTACTTCCCTTGATTGATAAAGATCCCTTCTGGAACTTGTTTGACTTGAAGTCCTAGGAAGTAACTGAGTTCTCCCATCATACTCATTTCAAATTGACTCTGCATCACTTGAGAAAATTTCTTGCACAGTTCTGGATTAGTACTACCAAATATAATGTCATCAACATATATTTGTACTAACAGAATATGATTAGCAACAGAGATTTGAAATAGAGTTTTGTCAATCTTTCCTTTAGTAAACCCATGGTTCACTAGGAAAAGGGACAATGTGTCATACCAGGCTCTGGGAGCTTGCTTAAGACCATAGAGGGCCTTTTTAAGCTTGTAGACACAAGAAGATTGAGTAGGAATGACAAAACCTGGTGGTTGTTCCACATAAACTTCTTCTTCAAGATCTCCATTCAGAAATGCACTCTTGACATCCATCTGGTAGACCTTGATGTTGTTGTAAGCAGCATAGGCTAGAAAGATTCTGATGGCTTCAAGTCTGGCAACTGGTGCAAAGGTTTCATCAAAATCAATTCCTTCTTCTTGACAATATCCTTTAGCTACCAGCCTTGCTTTATTCCTTACAATGTTGCCATCTTCATCAGCTTTGTTCTTGAATACCCATTTGGTTCCAATGACATTCTGGTGCTTTGGTCTAGGAACAAGTTCCCAAACTTTGTTCCTTTCAAATTGTGTAAGCTCTTCCTGCATTGCATTGATCCAGTCTGAGTCTGCAAGAGCTTCCTCCACAGTCATAGGTTCCATCTGAGATATATAGCAGGCAAGCATTGCTTCTCTTCTAGATGTGGATCTGGTTTGAACTCCACTTCTGATTTGACCAATTACTTGGTTAGGGGGATGATCTCTTAACCATGTTAGGTCAGGTTCTGTCAGCTGCTGTCTTGGTCTCTCTTGTTCCTCATCTTCAGAGTCTTCATCTTCATTCAACAGAAGGGGGTTTGGTGCAGGTGTTGGAAATGCAGGGTTGTCTGCTACCTCTTCTGTTGGTTCTGGTGTTCTGTCTTCTATGCTGACTTCCTTGAGGATCTCTGTTACCTCTTTAACAGAGATGCTTTCATCAAACTTCACATGTATAGTTTCTTCAACATGTAGGGTCCTTCTGTTGAGTACTCTATAGGCTTTACTGGTGTTTGAATAGCCTATAAAGACTCCTTCATCAGCCTTTTCTTGAAATACTTTCAGCTGCTCCTTTCCATTGTTAAGAATGTAGCACTTGCATCCAAATACATGAAAGTAGCTGATGTTTGATTTTCTTCCCTTCCAGAGTTCATAAGGGGTCTTCTGGTGATTCTTGTTGATCATGCTTCTGTTCTGAGTATAGCATGCAGTGTTGATAGCTTCAGCCCAATATCTCATAGGCAATCCAGATTCTGCAATCATTGTTCTTGCAGCTTCTTTTAAGGTTCTGTTCCTTCTTTCTGCTACGCCATTCTGTTGAGGGGTTCTGGCGGCAGAAAGTTGATGAAAAGTCCCATTCTGATCACAGAAGTCCTTTATGATTTGGTTGACAAATTCAGTTCCTCTGTCTGATCTGATTGTCTTCACTTTCAAGTTCTTCTCAGTCTGAAGTTGCTTTAACAGAGATGGCAACTTCTGAAGAGTTTCATTTTTCTTTGATAGAAAAACAATCCATGTATATCTGGAGTAGTCATCAACCATGACTAAGGTGTATTTCTTGCCACCAACGCTTGGAGTCTCAACAGGTCCAAATAAATCCATGTGAATCAGATTTAGAGGACTTGTAGAAAGATCTTCAGCAATGGGTTTGAAGGAATTCTTCACTTGTTTGCCCTTCTGGCATGCACTGCAAAGGGTCTCCTTCTTGTACACAATGTCTGGTAGACCTTCAACAATGTGATCCCTTGCTAGCTTGTTGATTGTTTTAAAATTCAAGTGACTCAGTTTCTTGTGCCATTCCCAACTAAGTTTTGAATCTCCTTTAGCTATCAGGCAAATTCCATCTTTTGCAGTTGACCAATCAACTACATAGATGTTTTTCTTCTTTGTTGCTGTTAGAACCACTTCCTTAGTTATCTCATGCTTGACAGAACATCCTTCCTTGGAGAATTCAACTGTGTAGCCTTTGTCACAGAATTGGCTAGCACTCAGCAGGTTGAATTTCAATCCTTTGACATAAGAGACATCATCAATGATTATCTGGTTCTTTATCAGCTTCCCTCTTCCTTTTGTCTGGCCATCTTTATCATTACCTCCAAAGGTAACTCTAGGCCCTTTGACTTTCTGGAACTCAGCTAGGCAACTTCTGTCACCTGTCATGTGCCTGGAGCATCCACTATCAATAAACCATTCTTGTTCAGAGATGGCTCCAGCACACAGTTCCTGCAAGATCAAAAGAAAGATTTAGGTACCCAAGCAATGCTGGGTCCTGGGGGGTCATGGAGTCTGGGTAGTTGGTACCATTTTGGTGGGTGGTACCCATTGTCCACCTGGTAGTTATAGTAAACTGAAGTGTGATTCACTTTGGGCATATGCTTGTGAGGGTCATGCTTCCTGTTTACATACTTTTGCATAGCCCTTTTTGTTGGAAAGAAGTCCCATATACTATCAAGAGCATAGGGACAGTTAACCTTGGGCTTCTGAAGTTGACCAGCCAACCTCTTCTGCCTGCAGTTAACTTCCTCTTGATATTTTCCCTTCTGGTGATCATTTCTGGCACGATTGACATGAGGTTGTCTGTCAATGAATGGTCTTTTATTTTTGTTATCTTGAAAACCTTTTCTGTTGTTAGGTTTTCTGCCAGGTTCATTATTTTTCAAAAAGGGTTTCTGTTGCACCTTTATCTTTCCCTTTTCTGGTCTGACTTCCTCATGAACAACCTTGGTGCCAGATACACCAACTTGACAGATGGGGCTAGAAATCAGTGGCTCTATGACCTTATCTGCCTTAGCAACTTTGGTGCTAGGCATTACAGAAGGCTCACCTGATTCTGTTGAGCCATAACCAAGACCAAAACCAATGCCAATCTGTTGATCAAGCACAATCTTTTCCATGGAAGACTGGGCCTTTTGGTAAGCTTTGTACTTAATCTCAAGAGGCTCTATTTCTCTTATTCTCTTGAGAAGAGAAACATTTTCAGTCTCCAGTTGATCTCTTTCCTCAATTAGAAGATTGATTTTGATCTCAACCTCCTTTTTCAAGTCAAGAATCTCAGCTTTTAACTTACTATTTTTCTTCTGTTACAGAGGAATAAGTGGCTTGTATGGCCTTAAACTCTTCCCAAAATTCTGACATTGAATCAGAATCAAAAGCTAAGCCTACCGAAGAAAAACTAGATTCAGAAGTAGAGGTTACCTCATCATCAGAATGAGCCATGAGGCAAAGGTCTTCTGTCTCAGTATCAAGGCAACATAAGGCCTCATCAGAATCTGAGTCAGAACTGGATTCTGTTTCTGACAGAGGGTCTTTCTCTAGCTGTTCTGTCACAAGTGCCTTTCTCCTTCTGGAGTTGTCTTCGTACTTCTTCTTTTCTCCATCCTGTCCTTGTTTCTTGGACACCCTTGGATGGGGACAATCAGCCTTGAAGTGACCAGGTTGTCTGCAATTGTAACAGAGAAGCTCTCCACTGCTTTCTGTTGATTTGACCTTCTGGTATGGCTTTCTGTTGAAAGATGGACTCCTTCCATCTTTGGGATTCTTCATAAACTTTTTGAATCTCCTGGCAAAGGCAGCCATATATTCATCAGATAAAAGTACTGAAGGGTCAAAATCATTTACCTTTGATGTGCTGGCAGTGAGGGCTGTAGTGGTCCTCTCTTCTGGTACATCTTCCTTTTCTTCAATCATTTCAAACTCATGAGCTTTGAGATCTGAAATGAGCTTATCAGTGGGATAAGTCTTTACATCCTTGCTGGCTTGGACAGCAACCACCTTCATCTTCCATGCTGAGGGCAATCCCCTCAACACTTTCAGGTTGATCTCTTTGGTGGTGAGTTCCTTGCCAAGCTCAGAGATCTCTCCAGTGAGAGTGAGGAGCCTGTCATACATCTTGGAGATGCTTTCACCAGGGAGAAGTTTGAAGTCATCAAACTTCTTGTTGGCTATAGTCAGTTTGTTGTCCTTCTCTTGCTCATCACCAGCTCCAATGAGCTCAAGGGTATCCCAGATTTCCTTTGCAGTTTTGCACTTCTTTATCCTGTTGAAGTACCTATCATCAATGGACTTGTAGAGGATGTCCTTAGCAATATTGTCTAGGTTGTACTTTCTCCTCTCTTCAGTGGTCCATTCTGACTTGGCTTTACTGATCATCTGGGGTCTGGTGTTGTCTATAGCATGCTCAGGATTGACCTTCTGGAAGCTTGTGAAAGGGCCAATATCTAGAACTTCCCACATCTCATCATGCAGAGCACAGAGATGTGCTTTCATCCGGATCCTCCAGTCATCAAACTTCAAATCTGAGAACATGAGATTCTTGGACAAGGAGTGATCCATTATATCAGATAGAAATGAGGTCAAACAGAAAAACAAGTGGATCTTTGTTCAGCAAATAACCTAAGAGATTATTAGAACAAGGAGGCTCTGATACCACTTGTTGGTCCCGGTTGTACTGGATACAGTCTAGAGGGGGGGTGAATAGACTGTATTGGTTTTTAGCTTTTTAAACTAAGTACCAGATTTTACAGAATAGCCTGTTCTGTTGACAGAACAGACTGGCAGCGGATGGGGTTCTGGTAGGGAGTTCTGTTGATTTAGCCTCAGAGAAGCAAAGGCAGTAGGCCTTCTGTTAACTCGTAGAACAAGTTCTGCTGAGCACAGATACCAAGTCCAAGGAGTTAGACAGTTCTATCTAAGTGCAAATATTAAAGCAGTAAGTAAATGACACCAGGGATTTTTATAGTGGTTCAAGGAACAACTTGTTCCTCTAGTCCACTGTTCCACTAAGCTGTAAAAACTTCCGTTTACAAAGCCTTAGTCCTAGCACTTAAGAAGCACTCCACGTCTTCTTCAAGTCTAGATGTCTCCTGGGATGCACTGTCTGGCTTCCTTTAAGACTGGTCCTTTCACTGAGCTTCCTGGAAGTATCACCACTTCACTACTCCAGTTACTTGGACGTCCTTCTTGTAGCAAGAAGAGTTTCTTGTTGAAACATGGGTTCCTCCAACTAGCTTTGTTACAAATTATTTGTATGTGATGAGCTTGAAGAGTTGAAGAACACTTGGAACTTTGCTTGAGATGGAAAAAGTATTTTTCCAACTTCTGCCTTCTCTTGTAGAAGATAATGAGTTTGAATCTCAAGGAGGCTTTTTGCTTTTCAGAGTTTGAATATCTTGTATGAAGAGTTGTAGCAATGGTTAGCAAAAGTTGCAAAGTTATCCGGTTGTTCTTCGTAGTGTATCTTTTATACTGAGGTTGTCTTCCCGTTGGAGGAGTAGGAGGACAACTGCATTAAATGAGCGATCAGTTGACTTGACTAGTAGAGCCCGGTAAAGTTGGCGGGTTACTATTTTGGGATAAAGTATTCCTGAAATTGCGGCCAATCATCTGCAATTACTCTACGTAGCATGGGGTGCATTAAATGAGCATTTAATGCGTGCACTGTAGCTTTTCCGTTTCATACTCCTAGCCGTTTGAAGGAATCTTTTATTTCACTTCCCGGTTTTGTGGATTTCTTCTAAGTGTTAGACCTTCTGGTATCTTCAACTGAGAGTAGAACAGAGGAGGTCTGGAGCACTTCTGTTGAGAGTGTATCCAACAGAGACCCAGAAGGGTTTCTGTCAGAGTAAAGACTAACAGAGACCCTGAGGTCTTCTGTTCTGGAGCAGAGAACCAAGGGTCCTCTGGTCAATAATGTCTTAAGAGGGTCTTCTGCTCTTGGAGCCCTTCTGCTCTGAAGGTCTTCTGCTTTGAAGGCATTCTGCCAAGTCGATTACTCTAAGAACTTTACAAATGAAAATTCTAATACATTAAGTCTAAATAGGGGTACTCTAAAGTCCTAATGAATCTAGCATCATCAAAATCTAAATACAAATATTCCTTACAGGTAAAGTTGCCGGTAAAGTCTCTTATGCGATTTAAGTGTGTGTGCAAATATTTCTATGATTTGATAAAGAAGGATCATCAACTGATGCACAAATTCTATGAAATCAATAGACAGAAATATGATTGTGCTGTTATAGAGGTCGAAACTCTAGATGTAGGAGACCCTAACAAGCTTTTTTGTTTGCTTTACAAAGAATCGGAGTGTGATGAGATTAGATGCACATGCGTAGACATCCCAAATTCATTTACATGATATGTCAGTTATTGTGACGGGATGTTATGTTTGATTCTGGGCAAGTGTGATTTT
The DNA here is from genome assembly GCA_945859875.1 of Cuscuta europaea. Classification (NCBI taxonomy): domain Eukaryota; kingdom Viridiplantae; phylum Streptophyta; class Magnoliopsida; order Solanales; family Convolvulaceae; genus Cuscuta; species Cuscuta europaea. Next base: position 3,348,890 of record CAMAPE010000014.1, read on the forward strand.
GATATACGTACTTCAGATTGTTATTCTGGAGATATGACTTTCGATGTTTTGATATGGAACCCATTCATCAAGGAGATAAATGCCTTACTGTCGGTTGTCGTTCCTAACAACCCACCCACTGATGAAGCTATCACCTATTCGTTGTTTGAAGCATTTGGATTTGGGGTTTCGAACAACAAGACATGGAAGGTCGTCATGCTTTGGTATTTTGATTACGATTCCACGGATATAGAATTCAAATATGAAATTGTAATGGTTTGCAGCTGTTAAGACCCGAGGTTCCATCGTAAAAGGTCAACCTGATAGGAGGAGTAGCCTGAAGCCTTATATAGTGTTTAATTGTTTTATAGCTTTCCGGTGTGGGACAAATGCTTTAACACGCCCCCTCAGCCTGAACCGGGTTGGGCAATATCGGGGTGTATAAACGGGCCAAACAAACCCTTAACAAGTTACCCTTAATCATGTGTGCTAAACAAGTCGTCAAACCACAACCAGAATTGGCTCTGATACCATGTTAAGACCTGGGGTTCCATCCTAAAAGATTAACCTGATAGGAGGAGTAGCCCATGTCTTAATATAGCACTTCGTTGACTCAAACATTTCCGGTGTGGGATTTAACAAGGTGGTACTTCTGAATATCTGGAAATACCAATAGATGAAAACGGCCACCCTGATTCCAAACTCCAGCAGAATTCCAATATTCATCCCAATTTCGATATTTTGTTGGCGGATACAAAGACTCATGCTTGCCTATGTTTGCACCACAATTGATGCTCCACTGTATATGCCAATCAATGGTTCCACTCGTTTCACTCATTAACCATGTATCCATGTGATCTATGAGATCCCCTCGATGAGAGACTAATGAGAGCAATAGTCTCATTCATGACGGTACATGAGAAACAACCACCCATGGTTGGTAACTTGATCATCCCAAAAACCTCACTGTCCAAGTCGAACCACAGCAGATGCTTTCCTAAGAAGAGAAAATCCAAACCCCTTACTTTGTCTACCCGCCAATAGTATTTCGCCTTAAGATAAAAATCTTGATGATTTTTCACGGGCATATTTGGAAGAGCATCGATCTGTCTCCACCTCCATGAACCATCCCCTACGTCTTGGCTACTGTTAGAATCCCACACCGGAAACGTTTGAATCAACAAAGTGCTATATTAAGACATGAGCTACCCCTCCTATCAGGTTGACCTTTTAGGATGGAACTCCGAGCCTTAACATGGTATCAGAGCCAAATCGATCCATGGTGTGAGTCTCCTTATGAAAAATGATTGACACGATTATAAAAAAATGGCAATGACGAATTGACAAAAAATGAATGACGGCACGATCAAGATGATGAGTCTGGTCGTGAGGAGGGGTGTTAAATACCACACCGGATTCAAATCCCTCTGATCTGACATAACAACTTTCGTCCTTGCAAGTGTATGAATAACACGATTTGCAACCGTCTACAAAAGAGACAATAAAATTACAATTTGTTTCAAGAATTTTCCTCATATCGTCAATAATAAGATGTAGATAAGCGAACTCTTCTCCCTTTTTAATTCCTTGTACAAACGAAGAACACCTGTCTCAACCTCCACCTGCTTCCAGCCTTCCTCCACTGCTGTCACCAAAGCATCACAAACTCCCATTGCCTTTGTCTCAACCGTGGTCCATCCAGCCGTATGAAAAGCTCCTAAGGCTTTAATAAAATCACCATACTCATCTCTAGCTATCCAACCCCAAGCCCTCCTACTCCTTTCCTGAGTCACATTCCATCCACATTTATTTTAATAGCCCCAGTCCCAGATCTCACCCATTTATCTCTGATATCACCGGTCGACACTGCCTTCTCCCACTCGGTGGCTTGAGCATCCTTCCAACTAGCCAACATTTCGGCCACCGCGTTTAACACATTAGCCGTCTCCTGTACCTGATTTTTCCAAACCGTGGTATTTCTCCATTTCCAAATACTCCAAAGAATAGACACAAACTTACATCTTCCCTCCATGTCCAAAGTGTCAAGTTGCTGCTTTATCCATGCCTCTGCTGAGGTCTGCTCGTAACCGAATAGGTGCCAACTGCTCTCGCCACATAACTTACACCCCCTGGATATCCACACCTTTTCTTTTCACATTATCAACAACTACAAGTGTTCCATACAAGACCTGCCAAACAAAAAAATTTAAATTTTGGTGGAACCTTAATGTCCCATAAATTATTCCATCCATTCCAATCGCCCGCTTGGAATTCGCCCATGAGAAGACGATATCAGCTCTTCACCGAATAGACTATTATTTTCTCCTTTCCACCAATACCCATCCTTTCTGTCTTCTGAGTTGATCGGAATACGAAGAATTAAATTTCTATCTTCCTCATTAAACAAAGAGTAGATTCTTTCCATATTCCACTTCTTCCCTGTAATATCACGTAAATCCACCACATTCATATCCCTAATACCCATAGGGCGGGTAGAAGTGATTTTCCCAGACCCCTGCCTAGGCAACCATGCGTCCGCCCAGACCTGTATCTCAATACCATTCCCAAAACGTCTTCTAATATTATTTTTTAGAATTGCCTGGGTCTAAAAAATACTTCTCCAGATAAAGGAAGAATTATTACCCAAATTTGCATTAAGAAAATTTGAGTTAGGAAAATACCTCGCCTTTAGAACCCGGCTCATAAGACAGCTCTCATATGTGACTAGCCGCCAGCCTTGTTTACCCATCATGGCTAGATTAAATTCTCTTAACCTTCTGAAGCCCAATCCACCCACTTCCTTCGGTTTGCATAGACCATTCCAACTTCTCCATCTTAGCCCTTTCTCACATAGCTCTTTTGGCAACAAAAAAACATTCATGGCATAGCTGGGCATAACATGTACCACATTTTTCAATAACACTGTCCTGTCAGCTCTAGACAAAAATCGATTGTTCCAACTTTTAATTATAGTGTGAATGCAGTCATGAAGATAACCAATAATAGTTGTTTTGTTTTTCCCACCAAGATCGACAGACCCAGGTACTTCGAGTGGCCCCCATCCCGTGGAATATCCAAAATATGACAACATTCCTGTTTATCTGGCTCACTCACATTCGAACTGAAAGACATAGAAGACTTCGAATAATTAACTACCTGGCCAGACAACTCCTCGTAGCCTTGTAGAATTTCTTGAACCGAATTATTCACCTCTCGTAGCTTTAAAGAACAAAAAGCTATCATCTGCAAACAAAAGGAGAGAAATTTTTGGTGCACCTCTACAAACTGCCACTCCATGTAGCTCACCTTTGTTTTCAGCTCTTCTCAACAAAGCACTTAATCCTTCAACAACTAGAATAAATAAATAGTGCGATAGGGGGTCACCTTGGCGTAGCCCTCTCCCCGAACCGATTGGACCTATAAAATCTTTGTCAAACTGAACATAATAATTAAGTGTGGAAACACATGCCATAATCATATTTATCCATCTCCCACCAAAACCCATTTTAACCATCATAGACTTTAAAAAGTCTCAGCTCACCCTGTCATAAGCTTTGCTCAAATCTAATTTAAGCGACACAAAACCTTCCTTACCATACTGCTTCCGCTTCAGGTAGCGTTAAAACTCAAAAGCCACTATGATATTATCAACAATCAATCTCCCCGGAATAAAAGCACTTTTATTTTCTCCAATCAACTGGCTCAAGAAACCCATCATTCTATTAGCAAGAACCTTAGAGAAAAGCTTATAAACCACATTACATAGAGCTATTGATCTCTAATCACCCAAAATCTTTGGATTTTCCTTTTTTGGAATTAAACCACAATATTCATAATATTTGATTCCCCAGGGATAACACCAGATTCGAAAATACTTGAACATAACCGAGCCACATCAGGTCCAACCACAATTCAAAATTTATGAAAAAAAAACGGGTTTATCCCATCTGAGCCAGGGGCTTTCTCTGGATGCATGTAAAAAATCCGCTTTAACCTCCTCCGGGCTAATTGGTCTTAGTTGCCGACCATTATGTACAGCCGAAACCTGAGGAAGAATCATGCCATCCCAGTCATGTAACGAAATCGTCCATGGAGCAAATAAATTAGAGAAATAATCTCTAATAATTCCTTCGAGTTGTCCTCTATCTATAATCCATGAATCATCTTCCTGCCTGAGGCCACCCATTTTATTTTTTCATCTTCGTTGTTTAACCGCATCGTGAAAAAATCTAGAATTTATATCGCCTTCTTTCAGCCAAAATTCTTTAGCTCTCTGCCTCTAGTGCTGGTTTTCTTTTTCCATTAGTGAATATAACACCACCCTTACTCTAACGAATTACGCCAAACTGTTAGCATCATCACGCCCTCTCAGCCAAGCTAATATTTTTTGTACGCTTAAATCTGATGTCGAAACCCTTTTATACGACATTGGTCCCATCTTAATAATTCTTTCCCACAAAAAAGTATTCTCTCGTTAACCATCATATGTGTGCTCGCTCCCTAGCTATTAATGACAACCTATCTACATTCTTCTTCCCTCAGCCAGTTGTTCTCAAACTTGAACCTTCTGGGAGATCTTCCACGTAAGGATGGCATAATCTTAACCCACAAAGCCATATGATCACTTACTGGCGCTTCAATAGTCATTGCTCGAGCTTCCATTAACTTATCCCACTATTCATCGTTGACCAAAATCTGATCCAGTTTCTCCTCCACCCATAATGGCATGCCTTTCCCCCGTTCCCATATCCACTGATATCCATCAAACGGAAAGTCACGTAAACCGCATGACAAAATAGCTTCATAAAAACCACACATTCTCCACTTTGGATGAGGAATTCTTCCTTTTTTCTACGACTCGTACATAATATTAGTAAAATCTCCAATTACCATCCATGGTAGTGAGGTGTTATCTGTCAAACCACGTAACATATCCCACGCTGCTCGCCTTCGACTGGTCTCTGTGTAGGCATAGTAACACGTGAGCCGCCAAACAATGTCTTCAGCCAGCAGTTTCACTTTGCAGTCAATAGCATTAGGGTTTTCCGATACAATCTTGAGTAGCATATCGTCGTTCTAGCCAAGAGCCAAGCCCACACTTCGACCATCACTGTCTGTCCCTGCCGTATACGCATAAACCCTCGCCTGCAGAATTTCCTTCGCACGTTGACACCTTAATTTCGTTTCCATAAAAAACACAATTGACGGACGGTATTGGTTGATAATATCTGACAAACCTTGACTAGTTGCCGGATTCCCCAACCCTCGACAAATCTAACTCACAATACTCATATTGGAAAGATACTGAACAGCACCACCGAGCTCTAATGATCGTCTCTGATCATTTCCGGATGACGACCTACGCTAAACCTAGACGATTACCACCAGGCTTACTGTGACATTCCAAAAATTTAAATAAAATAAACTAAAGTTGACATTAATATTGTTAAAATTAATCAAATAACATTATGAGTAATACCTAAAATAATAAAAGTGTCTTTTACAATATGTCATATGTGTGTGTATGTATGTATGTCAATATACAAAATTCCAATACAATCATAAATATCAAGAAAAACATTTACAATAAGTTGACTATTCAAACTTGACTAGGCAGTAGGCACGTACATATATATACATAGATATAATACTACATATAGATATACCTTTATAAATTAACACATACATAAGTACGATGTATACTACTCCGTATTACAGACACACAGGTAGTATATATTTATAAATATAAAAACATGCATATTACAATATACGACACATAGATGCCATGCGTAAAGCTCAAACACAAACCATAGATACACCTCTATCCACGCAGCAATTGATGAGATGAATCATCTCAATACTTATCCAACTATGGTCAAAACAAACAAAATAGTAAACACACATAAGCTTTGGTGTCCGACATACACGCATATATACATCTATATATAAATAGCTAGGCATCTTCCCTTAGTTTGCTATGCTAAAAAAACAACCGAACAACAAACACATACATACATGGGTAGAAAAGAAGGGAGGGATAAGATCGTTTCACACCGTTGGAGTAGTCGTCGGCTGCCGCTAACCAAGAAGATGGCCATTTACGTCGGACAGAAACAGCTGCCAAGAGGTCTACTGTTCCATTGCTAGTCTGAGACACTGGTTATGAGCAGCCGTCATTATCGCCGGACGAAGTTTCTGCTTTGAAGGAAGCCTGCGTCGTTGCTAGTTATCTCTACGATCGTAAAAGAGTGGTACGTAATACTCCCTATTATACTTAATTACGTTCCTTATTGTTTTTATAATTGGGCTTAATTGGACTGGAGTTATTTTAATAAATGGTTTAAGTCGTTAGACACTTTTTTTTTGGGTCATCAACTCCAAACATTCTCTTGCAATAGCATGAGCTACACTGTTCGGAGATCGATTACAATAAGAGAGAAATTACTCTTAGTTTCTAACAAATCTCTAATATCATCAATAATAATGTGTAAATACGAGCACCCTTCCCCTGATCTTATATTTTTCACAATAGTCAAGGCATCTGACTCAAACTCAACTCTAGTCCATCCTTCCCGAATGGCTCCCTCCATAGCTTCCTTCAGTCCATAAGCTTCCTGATGGATAGTGTACCCGGGGGTAGCTTATCCGAGGGGTTACTGCGGGGAGTAACTAGAGAGAAGTCAGAGCAAATAAGCAAGAGAGAGAAATTATTTGATTATGTGAACTTTAGTTGTATTGAGCGTGGTTTACAAATGGGGAAAGGGGTGCTATTTATAGCAGCAATAAATGCTAGATAGGGACACGTGTCAACAATCTGGTGGTCGAGGGGTCACCTCAACTGGGGTGGCACTGGCATTCGCATGTGGCCGCATTAAATGCGGTGGTTGGATGCGACGTTTGTACTTGGAACGTTGATCCAACGCATGTGGATGGAAGATCCTGTCGAGGAGGATGCCTTCGGCTGTAGATAACAGTCTGAAGGCTCTGCGTGTCGGGGGTCTCATTTTACCGAGGCCTCCTAGTGCCGAAGGCTTGGTTTTTAAGCCTCGTTCTCCTGCAATGTTTCTGAATCCTAATCTGTCACTGGTGGCCTTCGGCCATGGGGCCGAAGGCACCCCCCTCATGCCTCATGGGCTGCCTAGAGCTTCACTATGATGGGCTTGGCCCGTTTTGGGCCTGTTGGGCCTGAACATAATAGTGGAAGTATGTGGGTCGGGGGTTCCTGGGCCATATACTCCATCAGGAGTCCCTCACTCCTTTTGCCGAAAGGTACTTGAGGGAAAAGGAGTAATTGTGTTTGTCCTATGATGCTGCCTTGGTGTAGTTTGTAAAAGTGGTGAGGAGTTTTGCGCTTGTGTGTTTGCCGAGGGCAGTCCCTCAATTCCCCACATTTTGGGGCCGAAGGAAAATTTTGTATTTTTGTGAATTTCTCGAAGGGGTTCTCCAGTCCCCCACTCCTAGAGGCACATGTAATGTGGTGAAGAGGAGTAGAGGCGTGCCTGCTTTCCTCACGAGGCCGAAGGCTTGTGCTTTTCGTTTCATTTTGGGGGGATGCCTTGTTAAAAACCTCATTAGGAGAAACCCTTTGGGAAAAAATCCTAATGAGGGAAAAAAAGTGCACCGAGTTCCCCCAATGATGAATAAAAAAGGTGAGTCCTTGGTTTGAGATGAAGAGCAATGTTGCCGTCGAGAGCTATTCGTGATCTGAGGGTTTGATCGCTGATTTTACCGAAGGCTCTTCGTTGGTGTCCGGGTGATGCCGAGGGGAGTGACTGCTGGGAGCATTCCTCGAAGTTGTCTGTAGTTGATAAGCATGAGTGAGCATCACGGGGACTGCCGAGGGTAGTCCCCCAGCCAATGAGGCTAAAGGCGTGATCTCTGTTGATGAATGTCGGTGATTGTCCCTGTGTGCCAGAGGCTAACCACAAATGAGGGGTTCCCTGGCTTTTAACATGTTGAGGGCTGAGGGGCTCTGAGGGGTTTACCCGTTGTTAATCCAGGGGCTCCTTTGATGAAGGAGTCTGAAGGAGGGAACTTAGTATGTGAAAGAGAGCCGTTGAGGCATGACAGCTGGAATATGACCGTTGGGATATAGCCGTTGGAGGTGGTGTCCAGGTGGCGTGTACCCGTTGGCTGACTGCGAGCGGGTGTCACCGGTTGGCAGAAGAGGCAGTGCGCAATGATGATTTTTGTAATCGGGGGCCCAATTCCAGGTCCAAGCCCAGATCCTGGAGGCTATAAATACCCCAAGGCCAGAGCCATTTACCCTTACGCATTCTTGTTGTAGCGAAGCTCTGGTGAAATTTTTCTAGAGAGAGAAACTTGCCCTCGATCAAATTCCCAGCTTCCAAGGTCAGTTCCTGTCCCATACCCTACCTCCTTAGTATACTTTGCTTTGTGTCCTTAGACTAAGTGTTAGAGCTCCTTGGGTAGTCTTCTGTTTTTAGTACCCTTCGCCTTTATATTTTGAAAAATAACGTCGGCGAGTGATTCCCAAGACATCTTGAGGGAGGCATCGGTAGCCGATGAGAACGTATCGGAGGTGGAGTCCTCAAGCGAACACTCCTCAGTCAACAATGACCTAGCGGTAGCTGAGGAGGTGCAGAAAAGCCTTCAGCTTGAATTGAAGGCCGAAGATTTTGAACAAGAATGCGAAGACGAGGAGTTAGCCCTCGCCTTTCAAGTGGCTGAGGATGAGGCGCAGAAGGAGATGATGAAGGTCACCATCGCTGTCCCACCCCCTCGTAACGATGCTGAAGCCGGGAGCTCAAGGCCCTGGAAGAAGAAAAAGGCGAAGGCTGTCACGAAGAAAAAACAAGCTGCCGTCGACGCTAGGCAGCCAGTAGGGATTCCCGAAGGCTAATCCTACATGAACACTGCTGCCTTAGATGTGAAGACTAGAGCCACATGGGGGGAGTACATGGCGACACAACTCTTGGTCAGGCCCTCGGCACAGGTGGTGGAGCCGGGGACAGATGGCGTTCTGTTACATGCCCCTACCGGCTGTTTTGCTGTGCACATACTCTCGGTGCAGTTGGGCCTCCGATTCCCCCTCCACCCCTTCGTGATCGAGTACCTTCGGTTCGTCAAACTCGCCCTCTGCCAGTTGACCCCAAACAGCCATTCCTACTTGGCTGGGTTTTTTCCCCTTTGCCGGAGCAGGGATGTGGAGCCCACTCTAGATCAATTCTTCCTCACCTTCAACCTCTGCCGGGGAGGTCACTCAAATGTTGGAGGCTTCGCCAACCTGCAGCAGCTCCCCGACTTCAGGCTCTTCGACGATGTCCCTTCGTCTCACAAGGGGTGGAAAGACAAGTTTTGCTATGTCCGCATGGAGGAGAATCCCTTCCCGTCCCCACTCCGTGATAGCTTTCGGTGGCATATAAAGGTAGGGAGCACCGCTTTGGAGAAGAAGGGGAGGACACTTTCCAAGAAGCCTGAGGGATCTGAGAAGCATGTCAAGATTAAGGATGCCACCCTTCCGGACGAGCTGTACAAGCTCGACTTCCGCCGGTATCAGCTCATGGGGGAGGAGGCCGAAAATCATCCCGAGATTGATCGTGCATATGAGAGCGCCGAAGGTGGTAGCATTGCCGAGGGCTTTAGTTTTTATACTTAGCAAATTTTTTCTTCCTTTACTTTGTTGTAGTAGTATTCTAACACTTGTGTGTCTTCCTTGTTTTTCAGGACCAGGTATGGATGCTAGGAACCTCTCCAAGTTGAAGAAGCCACTGGCGAAGGAGAACAAGAAGAAGGACGCCCCGGCGCAGCAGAGGGGGTGGATGATATCTTCCCGAAGGTGGGAACTGCCGACGGGGCCAATGAGGCAGGTCCCGTGGTGAAGGCTGCTGCCAGCGAAGACACCGGCTCTGACGCCGGAGGCTCTCCCGTTGGGGAGCTCAAGAGAAAACGAGCTGGGAAAGGCGTTGTGCCCCCGGAGGAGAAGAAGCAGAAAAAGGGGGCCGTCAAGAAGAAGGACATCCCCGTCGTCGTCGTTGATGAGCACTCCTTGCCCGAGGATAAAGGTGTCGCTTGGATGACATGGCCCCAGGATAATGTGCAGTTCTCCATCACCAAGGGGACTGCCATCATGCACGCGACTTTGAGCCCGAGGGAGTTTTTGATGGGCGCCACCCCTCCGACTGATAAGTCCGTGCTCTCCCGGCAGGCTGACGTTGTCCTCTGCTCCAAGGTCCTTTAGGCCTCGGTTACTGTAAGATCCCTCCTCCCTTCTCTCCTTTAGTTAATCCAGACTTAACATATTTGTGTGTAGTGACTTATCCTCCAATGTTTCCTGATCCCCCTTGCAGGCAAGCCTTGGCCTCGGTGAGCTCATTCAGAGGATGGAGAAATCACTCCTCCAGAAGCAGAAGGCTGGCGAAGAGCTGGCCCAGGCCCGAAGGCAGCTTAAGGAGGCCGAAGAGGCTTTCGAAGTGATGTGACCGAGGGCCGAAGTTTTAGGACTTAGATGTTTTTCAAGTAGTTTTACCACTGAGCCTGAGGTTGAATGTTGAGTTGACCGAGGGCCAATCTTTTGAGGACTTAGAAAGTTTTTCCAAGTGATGTGCATCATGTGGCCTTCGGTTATTAGACCCCTGTAATACCCGAGATTAATTTAAGAGGATTAATAGTACTACTCATACCAACAAGATGCATCTCCTTTTAAGGGAGCTCATCACCAAGAACTCCAAAGTTAAACGTGCTTGCACGGGAGTAGTCTTGGGATGGGTGACCCCCTGGGAAGTTTCTCAGGGTGCACACGAGTGAGGACAAAGTATGCAGAAAAGGCCAGTGACGGTTTGTGAGGACAGTACTAGAGGTCTGGAGGATGTGTAGGAGTAACTACCTCAGGTCTTGGAGGGCCGAGGTGTTACAAATGGTATCAAAGCAACCCTGCGACAGTGTGCTGATCTGTTGGATATCAGGCGGGCACTTAGCAGGGGAAGAGATTATGGGATATGATTGAGAGTGTTAAGGGCGCAACGAGGACGTTGCGATCCTAAGTGGGGGTGATTGTAATACCCGAGATTAATTTAAGAGGATTAATAGTACTACCCATACCAACAAGATGCATCTCCTTTTAAGGGAGCTCATCACCAAGAACTCCAAAGTTAAGCATGCTTGCACGGGAGTAGTCTTGGGATGGGTGACCTCCTGAGAAGTTTCTCAGGGCGCACACGAGTGAGGACAAAGTATGCGGAAAAGGCTAGTGGCGGTTTGTGAGGACAGTACTAGAGGTCTGGAGGATGTGTAGGAGTAACTACCTCGGGTCTTGGAGGGCCGGGGTGTTACAATCCCGCTGGATTGCATAATAATTTTGACAGAGGGCCGAGCATTTAGGACTTAGAAATTTTTCTAAGTGTTGCTTGTCACTTGGCCTTCGGTAAATGGGACCTTCTGGATGGTAGCGCTTGTAGGTAAGATCTCTCTTGGCAACGGGTGGTGATCCCGAGGGCACCCAATTTTGTGGACAGAATAATTTCCCTTGACTTGTGAGTACTGGCCTCCGGTAACGTGTAGTAGATGCCCTCGCTCCTTGGGTAGCATGTGAGTCTTCGGATTTTGTAGATCCCAAAGTGTCGACTTAGGAATTTTGTAGTCCAACCATAGTATGATAAAGACAAATGCCCTCGGGAGACGCCTTGGAATATTCCCTGGTTGTTGCCTTGAGTTTGCAACTGATGGCCACCGGTAGTAAAGGGCGAATGCCTTCGGCCCCTGCTGGGATGGATGGTGAAATACCGGAGGCTGTCGTTGTTTGGACTTTAACCACTTCAAACCCTCTCCAGGAGTAGAGCCTTCGGTGTTGGCTGATGCCGGAGGCAACCAGATTATGGACTTAGCCATATTTTGGTAACATTTGTTGAAGAGTAGCCTTCGGAGTAAGGGCCACCTTCAAAGGTGACCTCCTGAATGAGTAGCTTCCGGATACCGGTGGTGTCCCCATGGGAGCCCTCAGTATGATCTTTTTGCTGGCCGAATTAGTAGCTCATTTTTGGAGTTCGTACTCATTGATTGCTCTCTGAGTCTACTCCCCTTCATCCGTTTTTTTTCTTTTTTTTGGGAAGATGGTGAAAGGAAGGCTTCAAGAAACTTGGTTTCTTGGTAAGGCTTGGCCTATCGGGAGGCAACAGTATACACCATTAGCTCCCCCCTCGGGTTAACCTTCCGGGTTCCGAGGGGATCAAGGGTCATTTCCTCGGCACGAGACATAGTCCGTTGCCTGTCTCCCCTTGGAGGATGGCACGGAAAGCGCCTCAGTTTTGAAAGTCGTCCCCTCAGCTCGAGACATAGTCCGTTGCCTGCCATTCCCTTAGGGTAATGGTGCAGGGAGCGTTTCGTTTTGGTAAGTCGAATCCTGAGGCATATTAGTTGTCTGCCATTCCCTTGGGGTAATGGTGCGGAAAGCGTTTCAGGAAGGGTTTTATTTGCATATTAGTTGCAAAAAGGCCGGGGTACTTGGTACCTCCGGCGCTGAGAGGTGGGGCCTTCAGCATAAATGCGTCCTCGAGGGGTACGGCTTAAAAAATAACACTTGGTGTTTACTTTTGCACACTCCCCCGGTACTTGGTACCGAGGGGTCTTCGTTGAAAACACTTGGTCTTTTCTTCATTGTGGTAGGTGATTGGAGTGTCTACCCTCAACACGTGGTGCCGAGGGGTCTTGATTGTAATAAGGCCTTGGGCCAGGTGCTTGTATGAGGGCTTGGCCGCTCACAAGTGTTCCGTTCTTGGTGTCTTCAACATATCTTCATTCTTCAAAAATTGGAGGCCATTCCAATGTCGGGGGACCTCGGTCCCGTTGAGGCGTTTGAGTTTGTAAGTTCCTAGTTTGATGATGGCTGCAATGATGTACGGACCCTCAAATTTGGGCGCCATTTTACCGCCATCGGTTGGTTGGCTAGCTTCCCTTCTTCGGAGAACGTAGTCCCCCACCTGAAATTCTCGGGAACGAACCTTGGCATCGATGTATCCTTTGACCTGCCTTTGGTAGTTTTCCGCTTTAAGGAAGGCTTGCTCTCGGTGTTCGGAGATGAGGTGAAGGTCGAGGGCCATGTTGACGTCATTGATCTTGGGATCATATTGATCTACCCTTCGGGTAGGTAGAGTTACCTCCGTAGGGGCCTTCGCCTCGAATCCATAACAGAGGGAGAAGGGTGTTTCGTCTGTTGCCCGCCTAGGGGTAGTTCGATAGGCCCAGAGAATGATGTGGAGTTCTTCTACCCAGCCTCCCCCTTCGGCTTCAAGCTTCTTTTTTAGGCCTTCAAGCAAAGTTCGATTGGCGTTCTCCACATGTCCGTTGCCTTGAGGGTAGGCAACCGAAGAGAATGTGTGTTTGATTCCCCGTGCCTCTAAGAGGGCACAGAAGGGGGCTGCCTCAAATTGAGTCCCGTTGTCTGAGATGATTTGTTGAGGGACGCCAAATCTTGTGAGGATGTTCTTGAGGACAAAGTGGCGGCATCTAGCTTCGGTGATGCTGGCGAGGGGTTCAGCCTCCACCCACTTGGTGAAGTAGTCAATGGCAACGATGATGTATCTGTTGTTGGAGGTACCCCTTGGCAGAGGGCCTACCAGGTCAATCCCCCATCTGGAGAAGGGTATAACAGTGCTGATGGGGGCATAATTGACTGTTGGCCTGCCGGGGGCCTTCTGAAAGTGCTGACAAGCGGTGCACCTACGGGCAAGATTTGCGCAATCACGAGCCATGGTGGGCCAGAAGTAACCCTGGACTATGAGCCTTCGGGACATGGAGAAGGGTCCCTGATGAGCTGAGCAAGTGCCACTGTGCACTTCCTCCATTGCAACTTCGGCTTCATCCTAATGAAGGCACCAAAGGAGGGTACCGTTGTAAGATCTTTTGTAAAGACTTCCATTCTCGAGGGTGTAGCTGGGAGCCCTCAGTTTTGCTAGCTTTGCGCGGGCCTCATCCTCGGGCAGTTGCCCTGTGGTAGTGAAGGTGGTGATGTCAGAGATCCAGTCCTCCGGCCTGATATGTATATCCATAATGGGGCTCGCATGTATGCTCGAGAGGCTGAGCTCTTCGATTCTTGCAATCTTGGAGAGGTGCTCCGGGGACTCGGCCGAAAGCTTTGACAAAATATCGGCCTCAGAATTTTGAGCCCTCGATATTTAGGTGAGAGAGTGTGCCTCAAATACCTTAAGCAATTGTTTAGCCGCCTCCTTGTATTGTTTCATCCTTCCTTCATTGGCCTCATATTCTCCGGAGATTTGGCCCACGACAAGCTTGGAGTCACACTTGACGTGGATCATCCTGGCCTTTATATTTGCTGCCAGTCGAAGGCCACAGAGGAGGGCCTCATATTCGAATTCGTTGTTGGACACTTTGAAGGAGAAGCGGATGGCATAATAGGCGCGGAAGCCCTCGGGTGTTATGAGAACTACTCCCCCTCCGCATGCTTTGGTGGTCGAGGAGCCTTCGGTACAGAGGGTCCACCATTCGTCTAGAGGAGCCGAAGGCTCCTCATTCACTGCTGATCTCGTGGTGCATTCCGTGACGAAGTCTGCCAGGGCTTGGCTCTTGATGGCAAGCCTCGGACGGATGTCTATGTTGTACTGGCTGAGGAAGATGGCCCATTTTACCATTCTAGAGGAGCTGGTGGGACTCCTCATAAGGGCGCCGAGGGGTTGATGTGTGAGCACTTGGACCGGATGAGCTTGAAAGTAGTGGGCTAGCTTCTTGACAGTCCAAACAATGGCTAGTACCATTTTTTCCACGGGGGAGTACCTGAGTTCTACCTCCCTGAGGGTCTTGCTAACTTAGAAGATGGCATGTTGGACGCCATCTTCTTCTCGGATGAGTACTGAGCTGATGGCTGCGGGGCTGACGCCAAGGTATAGATATAAGGTCTATCCTACCTTGGGCTTGGAGAGCACAAGAGGAGAAGAGAGGTATTTTTTGAGCTCGTCGAAGGCCCCTTGGCACTCGGTTGTCCATTGGAAGCCTGCTCTCTTCCTCATGATTTGGAGGAAGGGGAGGGCCTTCTCTGCTGATTTGGAGAGAAAATGGTTGAGGGCCACCAGGCGGCCTGTCAATCTCTGAACCTCCTTCACGTTGCGTGGGGGATCCATGTTGATGATGGCTTGAATTTTTTCAGGGTTGGCCTCAGTACCCCTTCGGCTAACCATGTAGCCAAGAAACTTCCCCCTTGTACGCCGAAGGTACACTTCTTTGGATTCAACCGAAGGTTGAATTTTTGCATGATGGCGAATATCTCCCGGAGGTCCTCGGCGTGGGTGTTTGATTTCTTGCTCTTGACAATCATATCGTCAACATATGCCTCCATGGTGCGCCCCAAGATGGCTTGAAAGACTCTGGCCACCATACGAGTGTAGGTGGCGCCTGAATTCTTAAGGCCGAAGGCCATCACAGATAGCAAAAGATGCCTTCGGGTGTCATGAAGGCTATTTTTTCGGCATCCTCTTCATGCATATAGATTTGATGGTACCCGCGGAAGGCGTCGAGAAATGACATGATTTCGCATCCCGCGGTCTCATCTACCAGCTGATCAGTATTTGGTAGAGGGAAGGGGTCCATTGGGCACGCCTTATTCAAGTCAGTGTAGTCCACACACATGCAGAAGGTGGGTGGCTTCTGTGCTAGTACCACATTAGCCAACCACAAAGGATATTTCACCTCCTTGATGTGTTTGATGGAGAGGAGCATGGCGACCTCCTTTTTGACAAAGTCCCTTCTCTCGGCCGAGAGGGGCCTTCCTCTCTGTTGTACTGGTTTGGCTGAAGGGTCTACCGCCAGGCGGTGAGTGATGACCCTTTGGTGGATCCCCAGCATATCCTTCGACCCCCATGCAAAAATAACGGAGTAGGCGCGGAGGGCTTCAGTTATGCCGGTCTTCAGGTCTTCGGGGAGCCTGGCTCCAATCTTCAAGACTCTCTCCAACTTGGCCGGGTCGAGTACAAAGTCTTCGGTGTCTTCGGCAGGCTCAGCCCTCGGCCTGCCTTCCTCCTCATCCAAGGCGGCGGTGATTGTGTCAATGCGGAGCTCAATTTTAGTTACCTTCTTGGTGAGTTGAAGGTAGCAAGCCCGGGAGAGCTTTTGATTCCCCCTGGAGTAGCCGATGCCGGTAGGTGTGGGGAATTTGAGGCAGAGGTGCCTCATAGAGATGATGCCTTCCAGGTCCTAGAGGGCGGGCCGGCCGAGGATGATATTATGTGCGCAGTCGAGGTTGACGACGACGAATTCCACTTCGAGCTTGGCTCTATGGGATTCGTCGTCGAACTCAACCATAAGGGTGATAACGCCTTCGGCATCGATGCTGTCCCCAGTGAAACCGGAGAGGGGAGTCTTGATATGCCGAAGGGACCCCATATCAAGTTCAAGCTCTCGGAAGGTGCTGAGATACATCACGTTGACGGAGCTTCCGGTATCAACACAGGTCCGGAGGATGATGGTGTCATTGATCTCCGTACGGATGACAAGGGCATCCCTGTGAGGAAGGGCACCCGGGGGCATATCCGCATTTGTGAAATAGATGGGATCCACCCTCGGCCTCTTGGTTGGGGGTATATGGTTGACTTCCCCAACGTAGAGGGATTGAGCCCACTTCTTTCTTTGGCTCGTGGAGTCGCCTCCGGTGTTGCCGCCAGTGATCATGTGGATGTGGCGCTTCTTCTCCTGGTACTTGTACTCTTCCTCCTCATCGAGGTTCCCAAACTCCCTTTTCTTACCCTTCGGGTCGTTGAGGGGGATGGTGTTGGGGTTGACCCAAGCGTTTGCTTTCTTAGGGGGCCCCTGGTAGTGAGGGGCTCCTTGGGGAGGAGGGCCTCTGATGAATTGAGATAGGTGGCATGTCTGTATCAGCCTCTCAATGGCCGTTTTCAGCTGATGACAGTCGTCGGTCCTGTGCCCTTGGTTGCGATGGAACCGACAGTAAGGATAATTGGGGTTGATGGCATATACCTCTAGGGGTGCGTGAGAGTCGCGCTCCACTCCGCCCCTCTCCTCGGCGAAGTCTAGGATAGACCTGCACAATACCGGGCCAGCCCACCCATATAAATGGGCGGGTTTGGACACATGCTTTAGCCCACCGGCCCATTTAAAATATGGGCGGGCTTGGGTTGTAATATAGGCCCGGTCGGGCCTAAAAGCCCGACCCGTAAACATATTATATATATTATATTATATATATTATTCTATATATAATTATACAGTATATGACTATACGTATAAAACTTAAAATACTTGGAAGTATTAAGGTTTGAACTGTAATGATATACATTTGTTAAGTCTTTTTGGAGATACTCTTGACTATTTCCGTTGCACATTGTGAATCTGTGGTTGTGCTTTTAATTATGGAATATGGATGCTGATGGATAGTCTACCCGGGGTACATATCCGAAGGGTTATTACGGGGAATAACTTAGAGAGAAGTCAGAGCAAACAAGTAAGAGAGAGAGTGTATATTTGATATGTATTCAGCGTGGTTACAAATGGGGAAATGGGGTGCTATTTATAGTAGCAATAAATGCCGGGCAGGGACACGTGTCAAGCGCTCATTGGCCGAGGGGTCACCTCAACTGGTTGGCGCTGGCAGCCGCATGTGGCCGCATTTAATGCGGCTGTTGGATGGGACGTCTGTGCGGGGTACGGTGATCTGTACGCATGTGAGGCGGATATCTTGTCGAGTGAGATGCCTTCGGCCATAGAGCAGTAGCCGAGGGCTCTTTCACCCGATGGCACCCTGGTGCCGAGGGCTCACAGTGCCGAGGGCTGATGTTTTCGCCGTTTTCTCCCAAATTCTTAGTTTGCTTGAGAAACCCGTTCTGTGAGAATTTAGAGCCTTCGGCCGGGGGGCCGAAGGCACCCCTGGCGCGTAGTGCGAGCTGCTTGGTACTCTGGGCGCTGTGATTTGGGCCTGTTGGGCCTTTCCTGGAGTAGTAGGAGTCTGTGGGCCGGGGGTTCCCGGGCCATATACTCCATCAGGAGTCCCTCACTCCTTTTGCCGAAAGGTACTTGAGGGAAAAGGAGTAACTTGTGCTTGCCCTTTGATGTTGTCCCATCGTGATTCCTGAAGTTGGTGAGGAGTTGTTGCTTTTATGTCCCTGCCGAAGGCAGTCCCTCAGTTACCCACATGTCGGAACTTTAGGGCTTGCTTTGTTGTTTGTTGGAATTTCACAGATTTGTAATTTAATGATTTTCCCGAGGGGTCCTCCAGTCCCCCACTCCTTGAGGCACTTGTAAAGTGGTGAAAAGGAGTAAAGCAGTTACGTTGCTGTTGTGGGCCGAAGGCTGACGCTTTTCGTTTCATTTTGGGGGGATGCCTCGTTAAAAACCTCATTAGGAAAAACCCTTTGGGAAAAAATCCTAATGAGGGAAAAAGAGTGCACCGAATTCCCCCAATGATGAATCGAAAATGTCAAACCTTGGTGAAAAATGGAGAATGACGGGAATGCCGAAGGCTCTCTCTTCTGAGGGCTCCTGTGTTGATTAGCTGAGGGCTTGCTGTTGATGTCCTGGTGGTGCCGAAGGGGAGCCCCTCAATCCAGGGATCGAGGGCCTGCCAGATGAGGGCAGCAGTGAAGTTGTTACCGGGGAGTCCACTGTTTGTTGATGAGTTGGTGATAAAGATACCCGAGGGCTCCCATTATCTGTGTGCCATGGGCCCTCCGTCAATGAGGCACTCCCCGGGGGCTACCCGGTTTTGTAGTGCTGAGGGGGAAACCCCGAGGGGTGCCCTGATATGCTGCCCTAGGGATCTGAAGGAAGTGATCCCGAAGGCGTGTGTAATGTGCTGTGTGGGGCACAACCCGGGGGCACTTCTGGGTGAGTGCACCCGGAGGCAATCCTTGATGAAGTGGAGTGAAGTAGAGAACCCGGGGGCTTCCAGAATATAGCCGTTGGAAATATAGCCGTTGGATTATGTAACGACAGGAGATAGCCGTTGGGGGGGTGGCATACGTGGCGTGTGATGGCTGGCTGTTCTTGGGCGGCGTCACCGGTTGGGTGAAACGGCGGTGTGTAATGATGGCGGTCCGTCCAGAGGCCCGGAATCCAGGCCCAAGCCCGGATTCATCGCCTATAAATACCCCAAGGCCAGGCATTCCTCCGTGTGCGAAAAACTTGTTAGCGAAGCTCTGCCAATTTTTCTAGAGAGAGAAACAGCAGCCCCCGGTTGAATCCTCTGTTCTTAAGGTCAGTTCTCCAGTTACCCTTCACCTCTTAGCTACCTGTACTGCGCCCTTAGGCTAGGAGATAGAACATTTAGAAAACACTAGTTGTACGAGCCTTCGAACTAGAGCCAGAATGTCGTCCCAGAGTGATTCTCAAGATATCTCGGGGGCGCCCTCGGTGGAGGACGAGGTCCTCTCGGACGTGGAGTCCTCAAGTGCGGAGTCCTCGGTGGGACAGGATGCCGTCATTGCCCTGGAGTTGCAGAAAGCCCTCGCAGCTGAGGCGGAGGCCGAGGGCTTTGAGCAGGAATGTGAAGACGAAGAGTTGGCCATCGCCTGGAAAGCAGCTGAAGAGGAGGCACAAAAGGAAAGCGAGAGGGTCACCGTTGCTGTGCTCCCCCCTCGGGGTGCCGGGGAGGCCAGCACCTCTCGGCCGCTGAATGCGGTCCCCCTCCGGGTGGCCCCCAGAAAGAAGAAGGCCAAGGCCGCTGTTCCCAAGAAGAAGGGCAGCGTAGCAGATCAAGGGAAGCCCCTCGATATGCCCGAGGGGTACTCCTATCTCAACACCGCCGCATTGGAGATCAAGTCGAAGGTTGATCGGGCGGACATCTATGTCACCCAGCTTCACGTGGGCCCCTCGGCCATCGTGGTGACCCCGGGCCCGGATGACGTTCTCTCCCGGGCTCCCGAGGGCTGCATTGCGGTGCACGTCCTCTCAGTGTCCATGGGGCTCCGCTTCCCCCTGCACCCCTTCCTCCGGGAGTATCTTCGGTTCGTTGGCCTGGTTCCCTGCCAGCTGACCCCGAACAGCCATTCTTATATCACTGGCTTCCTTCAGCTCTGTAAGTCCCGGGGGGTGACGCCTAGCCTAGATCTCTTCTTCCAGAGCTTCAACCTGTGCCGGGGGGGGCACGCGAATGCCGAGGGATTCGCTAATCTGCAGCAGGTATCCGTGTTCAAACTCTTCACCGAGGCGCCTTCCTCGAACAAGGGGTGGAAGGACCGATGGTGCTATGTGAAGCTAGCCGAGAGCCCCTTCCCGAGGGAACTGCGTGACCGCTTCAGGAGGCACGAGAAGAGGAGGAGCGCCGCCCTCGAGAAAGACGGCAGGACTCTGGCCATGATCCCGGAGGGCCGGGACAAGAATATCTCCATCAAGGACTGCACCAAAGAAGCAGATCTCTACACCCTCGGGTTCCGGCGGTACCGGTTCCTGGGGGAAACTGATGAGAAGTTCCCAGTGTTTGAGGGAGCCTCCGGAGGTAGTAGCTGAGGGCATTCTCACCCTCATCTTAGCACGTTTGTCCATTTGTTTTGTTAATCCTTTATGCCACTTAATAGTGACCCCTCGATCCTAACCCCTTATTATTATTTTTGCAGGTGTTCCAGTAAGTATGATGAACGTCAAAGGCCTCGCCCGATTCAAGAACAAACCGGCCAAGGATCCGAAGGGGCCGGAAGCAGGTGGCCAAAAGCCCGTCGGTGCGCCCCTCAAAAAGCCCGAGGGCGATGCTGCTGCGGCTAAGAGAAAGCCGTCGGCAAAGGAGCCCCCCCAAGCCCCTAAAAAGTTAAAGAAGGGGGATGCCGCGAAGGATGACCCCCCGGTGGTGATTATAGATGACCCTCCGGTGATGCCGACGGCGCAGGTGCCGGGGGTGGTCCGGGAGCCATCTCTCGAGGTCCTCACGCTCTCCCTCCCGGCTGGTACAGCCGTGTTGAATGGCACGGCCGACCCGAGGGCGCTCCTGAAGGGTATAACCCTCGATATTGACAGGGCAGCTCTCGGGGCTGATGATGATCAAGCCCTTGAAGACAGGATCCTCCGGTCTTCCCTCACGGTGAGTTCACTGTAGTTTGTCTTTTTGTTTCCCACTTTGAACTGAGAAATCACGTTTGGCCCTGACAACCCGCTTATCTTTGCAGACTTGCGTTGCCCTCGGGGAGCAGTTCCGACGGCTGGAGGAATGGCGCCTCCTCAAAGCTAAGCAAGAAGCCAAGATGAAGGAGCTGATCCTTAGGGACTCCCAAGCCACGAAGCTGATGGCCCAGCTTGAGGAGGACCTCCGGCTGGCGAGGGCGGAGTCCGAGAGGCTCAGGGGGGAGAAGGCCGAAGCTGAGGCGGCCGCTGCGGAGGCCGCAAGGAGAGCAGCCGAGGAGGTCGAGGCCATCAAGGCAAAAGCTGTCGCCACAGCCCGGGAGGAGGCCATCTCCGGGTTCCTGGACGGGGGGTGGAAGACCGAGGGGCACAAGGCATGGTTGTCTTCGGTTGTTGAGGCCTCGGTTGATGAATGGTCCGAGGGCCCGGGGGAGGAGTGGATGGCCCGGAAGGGCAAACAATATTATGATGGGGGTGAGTTCTTCACTCAAGCCCTCATCTACCGGAGGATGGCCCGCCATCTGAAGGTTGAGCTGAAGGACTTTGATCCGACGGCGTACGGGCTCCCCCCTCTGCAGCCAGATATCCGTATCCCCCTCCCCCCTGATGTCGAGAGGCCAGACCTGGAGGATTCCGAGCTCCGAAGGGAAGCCGAGGGCGACGATCCTGAGGCCGATGCAGAAGTTTCCTCGAAGCCGTCGGGGGAGGCCGCCCCCGGGAATGACATGATTTGATGTGTATCTGTAATTTGAACAATTTTGTAATTGCTTCGGCCTAATCATTGTAATAACTATATTCACTCTTTGTTGTGATGAATGATTGAATTCCTTCGGGCTTTGTATATATGAATTGTTTATCCAATTCCTTTCTGCTTGAATGTATGCCTTCGTTTTCCTTGAGTGTATGCCTTCGGTATTTTTGAATGTATGTCTAGGACTTAGAATATTTTTCGATTGTAGCTCGCCCTTGGAAGCCTTCGGTAGTTGGGCACCCTCTGCTGGATATGCAACCGAGGGTTCAGCAGCAATTAGGACTTAGAAAATCTTCTAAGTGTAGCACACCATAGGGCCTTCGGGTGTTTGCAGTAACCCAAATCCTAGGCCTTAGAAAATTTCTAAGTGTAGATTTCCCCTTGGGAGCCTTCGGGATATGGCATCCCTTCCTGATGTGTGAATGTTGGACCGAGGGCCAAATGCACAGGACTTAGAGATTTTTGCAAGTGTAGTATGTCATGTAGCATTCGGCTATTGTGGAGCCCCAATGGAAATATTGAATAGGCCGGGGGCTAATTCTTTAGGACTTAGAAGATCTTCTTGAGTGTTGATTCCCTGTGTACTGTAGCCCTCGATTGAGATGAGGGCGATATATGTAGGACTTAGAAAACCTTCTAAGTGTAGAGCTTCCCGTGGGAGCCTTCGGGAGATGGCATCCCTTCATGATGTATGAGTAGTTGACCGGGGGGAAATATGCAAGACTTAGAAAATCTTCTAAGTGTAGAGTTTCCCTTGGGAGCCTTCGGGAGATGGCATCCCTTCATGATGTATGAGTAGCTTACCGGGGGGGGGGGGGGGGAATATGCAGGACTTAGAAAATCTTCTAAGTGCAAAATCTCCTTTGGGAGCCCTCGGGAGATGGCATCCCTCCTTGATGTATAAGTAGTTGTCAGGGGGGGGGGGGGAATATGTGGGACTTAGAAAATCTTCTAAGTGCAAAATCTCCTTTGGGAACCTTCGGGAGATGGCATCCCTCCTTGGTGTATGGCCTTCGACTGTCATATTCCTCTAGTTGCAATACTGACTGAGCCGGGGGCCCATCTTTAGGACATAGAAATTTTCTTTGTTTGCAAGTGTTGTTGTATCGCATAGCCTTCGGCTATTGTATTCCCCTGGCTGTAGTGTTGATTGAGCCGGGGGTCCAATTTTGGGACTCGGAATTTTTCAAGTGTTGTTTCTTTGTGTAGCCTTCGGGTGATAGGTGCCTTTTGACTCTACATTACTTTGCGAGATGCCCGGGGGCTGCTCGTTCAGGACTTAGAATTTGTTCTAAGCATAAATTGATGTTGAGTCCTGTTGTTGTGAAGAAAGCCAATGAGGAGTGTGCGCCCTCAGCATACATTTTAAAAGTTGTAGAATTTGACCCTTGTCATGGGAAAAGGGCCCTCGGTATTTGTGCATAACAGATGCCTTCGGTGTTTGTTTGAAATACTGTTTAGTGGACCTTGGATAGTCCAGTCCCTTTGTATTGTTGAAGCCTTCGGTGTTTTTGTGACCGGAGGTGACCAGGTAGTGGACTTAGCCGTTTCCTGATGATATTTCTTTGAGTAGTATCCTTCGGGAGGTGTTCAATTACCTTGGATAGTCCAGTCCCTGTGTATTGTTGAGTCTTCAATTACCGGAGGTGTTCCCGTGGGGAGCCCTCGGCATGTTGTGATATTGTTGGAGTGTACTCTTTGATTTCTCGCTGAGTCTACTCCCCTTCACCCCCTATTTTTTTTTTTGGTTGGTGGTGAAGGGAAGGCATCAAGAAACTTGGTTTCTTGGTAAGGCTGGGCCTATTAGGAGACCATCAGAATACACCAATGGCTCTCCTCCCTCGGGTTAACCTTCCGAGTTCCGAGGGGATCGAGGGACGTTTCCTGGGCACAAGATATGGTGGTCCGTAACCTGCCTCCCCTTGGGGGATGGCGCGGAAAGCGCCTCATTTTTGAAAGTCGTCCCCTCGGCGCTAGACATCGTCTGTGGCCTGCCACACCCTTGGGGTGGTGGCGCGGGGAGCGTTTCGGTTTGGAAGTCGAATCCTGGGCATTTCTCATGCCTGTCATACCCTGGGGGTAATGACGCGGATAGCGTTCCGTTTTTGAAAGTCGAATCCTGGGCATTTCTCATGCCTGTCATACCCTGGGGGTAGTGACGCGGAAAGCGTTTCAAGGAAGGGTTTTCATTTGCACACTAGTTGCAAATGGCCGGGGGCACTACGTGCCGCCGGCACCGATGGTGGCGCCTTCGGTATATGCGTCCTCGTGGGGTACGGCTTTTAGAAACAACACTTGGTGTTAGTTTCGATGTGTAGCCCCCGGTACTTGGTATCGAGGGGTCTTCTATAGGAACACTTGGTGTTCTCCTTCGTTGCAGTTGATGGAGGTGTCTTCCCTCGGTACTTGGTACCGAAGGGTCTTCAAATTAAACACTTGGTGTTTCCCCACAGATGTTTGGAAGTTGATAGGAGAGCATCTCCCTGGCACTGGGTGCCGAGGGGTCTTCTTTGAAACACTTGGTGTTTTTTCTTCGTTTTCGGTGTTTGATTAAGGAGGTGTACCCTCGGCACTGGGTGCCGAAGGGTCTTCTGTAGGAACACTTGGTGTTCTCATCTTTTCTTTTTTGATGTTGAAGGTGGGGATGTACCCTCGGCACTGGGTGCCGAAGGGAAAGGAAACACATGGCGTTCCTTGTTGTTGGTGATAGGAGTTTCCTCCCTCGGCACCGGGTGCCGAGGGGTCTTGACTGAAAGCACGTGGTGTTTTCACTGTTTGTTGTAGGTGTTGATGGTGTCCGCCCTCGGCACTTGGTGCCGGAGGGGGTTCTTCTCGTGGTGAGGCCTGGGGCCTGTAGTCAGTATGAGGGCTTGATGTCTTGAATGTATCTTCATTCTTCGAAATTGGAGGCCTTGGGCCATAGGATAGTACATTCACTAGTTATGAGGGCTTGGCCGCTCTTACATTATTGATAAAATTTAACTAAATGGTGTACATTCCAGTGCCTAGGGACTTTTTTCCCATTGGGGCGTTTGAGCTTGTAGGTCCCGGGTTTTATGATGGCTGCTATGATGTAGGGACCTTCAAATTTTGGTGCCATTTTTCCTCCCTCGGTTGGTTGGCTGGCTTCCCTCCTCCGGAGGACATAGTCCCCCACTTGGAATTCTCGGGTGCGAACTTTGGCGTCGATGTAGCATTTAACTTGCCTTCGGTAGTTTTCTGCCCGGATGAAGGCCTGCTCCCGGCGTTCTGAAATGAGGTGGAGGTCGAGGGCCATGTTGCTGTCGTTGACCTCGGGGTCGTATTGGATCACCCTTCGGGTAGGAAGGGTGACTTCCGTAGGAGCTTTGGCTTCAAAACCGTAGCAGAGGGAGAAGGGTGTTTCACCTGTAGCTCGCCGAGGGGTGGTGCGGTAGGCCCAAAGGATGTTGTGAAGTTCTTCCACCCAGCCACCACCCTCGGCCTCCAGCTTCTTTTTGAGGCCTTCGAGCAAGGTCCGGTTGGCGTTCTCTACTTGCCCGTTGCCTTGAAGGTAGGCAACGGAGGAGAAGGTGTGTTTGATGCCCCATGCCTCCAGAAGGGCACAGAAGGGGGCTGCCTCAAATTGTGTTCCATTGTCGGAGATGATCTGCTGGGGGACGCCAAACCTTGTGAGGATGTTCTTGAGGACGAAGTGACGGCACTTCGCCTCTGTGATGTTGGCGAGGGGTTCAGCCTCCACCCACTTGGTAAAATAGTCGACGGCCACAATGATGTATCTGTTGTTGGAGGTACCCCTCGGCAGAGGGCCCACAAGGTCTATCCCCCATCGAGAAAATGGGACAGAGGTGCTGATGGGGGCGTAGTTGACCGCTGGCCTGCCGGGAGCTTTCTGGAAATGTTGACATGCGGTGCACCTCCGGGCAAGGTCAGCACAGTCCCTGGCCATGGTTGGCCAGAAGTAGCCCTGGAGAATGAGCCTTCGGGACATGGAGAAGGGTCCCTGGTGAGCTGAGCAAGTGCCACTGTGTACTTCCTCCATTGCGACCTCGGCTTCATCTGGATGAAGGCACCGAAGTAGCGTGCCATTGTAAGATCGTTTGTAGAGCCTTCCATCTTCGATGGTGTAGCTGGGAGCCCTCAGCTTTGCCAGTTTAGCGCGGGATTCATTCTCGGGTAGCTGCCCTGTGGAGATGAAGGTGGTGATATCTAAGATCCAATCCTCCTGACGTTGTTGTATGTTCATAACGGGGCTTGCATGGATGCTTGAGAGGCTGAGTTCCTCGATTTTGGCAATTTTGGAGATGTGCTCGGGGGAGTCGGCCGAGAGCTTAGATAATATGTCGGCCTCGGAGTTCTGAGCCCTCGGTATTTGAGTGAGGGAGTGTGCCTCAAATACCTTAAGCAACTCCTTGGCCGCTTCCTTGTACTGTTTCATTCTCCCCTCCTTGGCCTCATATTCTTCGGAGATTTGGCCAACGACCAACTTAGAGTCGCATTTGATGTGGATCTGCCGAGCCCTCATGTTGGCAGCCAGCCGAAGGCCACATAGGAGGGCCTCATATTCGGCCTCATTGTTGGAGACCTTGAAGGAGAAGCGGATTGCATAGTAGGCCCTGAATCCCTCGGGAGTAATGAGGACTACCCCTCCCCCGCATGCTTTGGTCGCGGAGGAGCCATCAGTGTAGAGGGTCCACCAGTCGTCCGAGGTAGCCGAGGGCTCCCCGTCCGTGGCTGCCCTTGCGGTACATTCCGTCACAAAGTCCGCCAGGGCTTGGCCTTTGATGGCGGGCCTTGGGCGGATGTCAATGTTGTACTGGCTCAAGAAGATAGCCCATTTCACCATGCGGGAGGAGCTGGTGGGGCTCCTCATGAGGGCGCCGAGGGGTTGATGAGTGAGGACCTAAACCGGGTGAGCCTGAAAGTAGTGGCCCAACTTCTTGACAGTCCAAACGATGGCTAACACCGTTTTTTCCACAGGGGAGTACCTGAGCTCGGCCTCCCTTAGGGTCTTGCTAACATAGAAGATGGCATGTTGGATGCCGTCTTCCTCCCGGATGAGCACAGAGCTGATGGCCGCCGGGCTAACCCTAAGGTAGAGGTAGAGGGTCTCCCCTACCTTGGGTTTGGAGAGCACAGGAGGTGAAGATAGATACCGTTTGAGCTCGTCAAAAGCCCCCTGGCATTCTGGAGTCCATAGAAAGCCAGCCGTCTTCCTCATGATCTGGAAGAAGGGTAGAGACTTCTCCGCCGATTTAGATAGAAAACGGTTGAGGGCTGCCAGGCGGCCCGTCAACCGTTGGACTTCCCTTACATTGCGTGGGGGCTCCATATTGATGATGGCCTGGATCTTCTCGGGGTTGGCCTCAATACCCCTTCGGCTCACCATGTAGCCTAAGAATTTGCCCCCTTGGACGCCGAAGGTGCACTTCTTCGGGTTTAGCCGAAGGTTGAATTTTTGCATGATGGCGAAGATTTCCCGGAGGTCGTCAGCATGGCTGGAAGATTGCTTGCTCTTGACGATCATGTCGTCGACATAGGCCTCCATGGTGCGCCCTATGACGGCTTGAAAGACCCGGGCCACCATCCGGGTGTAAGTGGCCCCTGAGTTCTTTAGGCCGAAGGCCATCACTAGGTAGCAGAAGATGCCCTCGGGAGTCATGAAGGCAGTTTTTTCGGCGTCCTCCTCGTGCATGAATATTTGATGGTACCCTCGGAAGGCATCGAGGAAGGACATGATTTCACACCCCGCGGTCTCATCCACCAATTGATCAATGTTTGGTAGAGGGAATGGATCCATGGGGCATGCTTTGTTGAGATCGGTGTAGTCCACGCACATGCGGAAGGTAGGGAGCTTCTGTGCGAGGACTACATTTGCTAGCCATGAGGGGTATTTCACCTCCTTGATGTGCTTGATTGAGAGGAGCATGGCGACCTCCTTCTTCACGAATTCCCACCTCTCGGCGGAGAGGGGTCTCATTCGTTGTTGTACTGCTTTTGCCGAAGGGTCCACCGAGAGGCGGTGGGTGATGACCCTTCGGCTGATTCCCGGCATGTCCTCCGCCCCCCATGCAAAGACAGTGGAGTAGGCGCGGAGGGCGTCGGTGATACCGGTCTTCAAATCTTCAGGGAGCTGGGCTCCAATCTTCACGACTCTCTCCGGCTGGGCCGGATCGAGCGCAAAGTCTTCTACGTCCTCGGCCGGTTCAGCCCTTGGCCTTCTTTCCTCTTGGTCGACGGCTCCGGTGATGGTGTCAACACGGAATTCCGTCTTGCTGACCTTCTTAGTGACCTGAAGATAGCAGGCGCGGGCAATTTTTTGGTTCCCCCGGGAGTAACCAATGCCCCCCTCGGCGGGAAACTTGAGGCAGAGATGCCTCATGGAGATGATGGCTTCGAGGTCCTCGAGGGCTGGCCGGCCGAGGATGATGTTGTGAGCGCAGTCAATGTTGACGACGATGAACTCCACCTCGAGCTGGGCTCTATGGAGCCCGTCGCCGAAGATCACCGGGAGGGTTATTACCCCCTCGGAATCAATAGTATCGCCGGTGAAGCCGGCAAGAGGGGTCTTAATGGGCCGAAGGGACCCCCTCTCCAGATGCAGCTCTCTGAAGGTGCTGAGGTACATTACATTGACGGAGCTGCCCGTGTCAACGTATGTTCGGTGAATGATGGTGTCGTTGATCTCCGTTCGAATCACCAAGGTGTCCCTGTGAGGAGAAGAAGTAGGAGGGAGATCCGCGTTGGTAAAGGTGATGGGTTCCTCCCTCAGTCGCTTTACCGGGGGCATATGAGTGACTTCCCCCACGTAAAGCGATTGAGCCCACTTCTTTCGTTGGCTGGTGGAATCGCCCCCTGTATTGCCACCGGTGATCATGAGGATGTGGCGTTTTTTCTCCTGGTAGTGGGGGTATTCCTCCTCCTCTTCTTCCAAGTTTCCAATCTCCCTTTTCTTGCCGAGGGGGATGGTATTCGGGTTTACCCAAGCGTTCACCTTCGTGTGATGCCCTCGGGGAGGCCCCTGATGAGAAGGTCCCTCCTGCCGAGGGCTCTGTACAAATTGGGACAGGTGCCCTGCTTGTATTAACCTCTCGATGGCCGTCTTCAGCTGATGGCAGTCATCGGTCCTGTGCCCCTAGTGCCGATGGAAGCGACAGTAGGGGAACTGAGGGTTGATAGCGTGTACCTCCGGGGGTGCGCGAGAATCGCGCTCAACGAGGCCCCTCTCCTCGGCAAAATCGAGGATGATGCTGACGGGGTGCGTCAATGGGGTCCGAGGGCAATCCAGGAGAATGGGCTGGGCCCAAGTCTTAGGGTTGCTCCTATAACCTCCCCCGGGCTTGACTTGGCCTTGCCGAGGGCGGTCATCAGAGGGTCCCGAAGCCTTGGGGCGATTTGGAGGAGCCCCCGGCCCTCGGTTATGCT
The DNA here is from genome assembly GCA_945859875.1 of Cuscuta europaea. Classification (NCBI taxonomy): domain Eukaryota; kingdom Viridiplantae; phylum Streptophyta; class Magnoliopsida; order Solanales; family Convolvulaceae; genus Cuscuta; species Cuscuta europaea. The sequence goes on from CAMAPE010000014.1 coordinate 3,378,048, forward strand.
TGTTGTCAGCCCTCGGGGGCTGCTGGTCCGGATGCTGGTGATACTTCTCCACCTCCTCGGCCTCAGCATATCGATCCCCCCGCTGCAAGGCCCTTATGTAGTCGCGGGGGGGTTCAATGATGAGGCTCCTTGAAAAGTTGCCGGTGCGTAGGACGGTTTGTAGGAGGGCCAGGAGGGTCCCGTCATCAGCGCCGTCGACCTTGTTGGCCTCCGTCCTCCAGCGCTCCAGGAAATCCCGAAGGGTCTCATCCTTCTTCTGACGTATTGTTAGGAGGTGGGAGAAGTGCTTCCTTGTGCGACGCCTCCCGGCGAATTGCGTCAAGAACCGTTGGGCGAGTTCTTGCCACGAATCAATGCAGCCCTCGGGCAGCCTGTTGAACCATTCGTATGCTGGTCCCTCTAAGGTGGAGAGGAACCATCGACACAAATATTCGTCTGATGCCCCCACCATCATCATGCTGTTCTGGTATTTGCTGTAGTGCTCCTGGGGGTCCGTTTTCCCGTTGTAGGGCTGTATGTGTTGCCCTCGGTATTTCTCCGGGATCCGGGCCGCCAATACCCTTGGGGTAAATGGCGTCCGAGTCCGGAGCTGGATGACGGTTTCCCCGGAGCCCTCGGCCACCTTCTTCTGTAACTCCTCCATTTTGGCCATCATGGCCTCGTATTTGAGATCTGAGTGAGGGGTGGAGGTGGTGGCGTGAGCTTTGTTGGACTCCATTTCGTCAAGCCAGCGCTGGAGGGCCGCAATAATCTCGTCCCGGGGGTCCCTCGGGAGGGTCTCCGCCCCCTGCGAACGAACCCGGGCCGAGTGGGCCTGGTTGATTTGGTGCCGAGCATCATCGGCATGAAGGGGTGCCTTGCCTTTGTCCCGAGGGAGACGCTCCTCGTCTGCCCTCGAAACAGATCCCCCGCTTTCCTGGGGCCTTTGGAGTGCTTTCCCCCCGAGGCGGTCTTGGACCCCTCGGCGGTTTGGCCCTCCTCCGAGCCGGTTGAGGGCGGAAGTACGGGGCCTCTCCCTGTTGTCATTATGGCGGTCCCGAGACTGAACTTCCCGGGAGGATGTTTCTTGGGCCACCACCCCTTCGTCGTTTCTCACCCGAGGGGTGGGATTTCCGAAGGAGTGTGGCAGAGGGGGAAGTATGATATTTTCCCTGATCTGAGGGTGAGCTGGAGCCAGGGTGCCGAAGGCACCCGGGTTCTGGGTGAGCGTTTGGATGAAGGCGGAGAGCGCCGATTGTACGTCGATGGTGAGAACCGGAGGGCTGACTTGGTCATCGCTCCGGTTTTTCTTCTTGGCCTCGATGCCGAGGCGGGCATCGGGGGCGTTTTGTTGGATCTGAAGGCGTAGGTCGACAGCCGCCTGTTCCAGCCCAGCGATGACACCGCCCTCAGGAGCCCTGTGAGAGGCTTCGGGGGCGTTGACGTCGCCGAGGGGCAGGTTCTTGTCTTCTACGTTCTTTGAGTTGGCACGTGTTGTCCTCACCATTGTGATAGAGGGCTAGTGTTTCGTGTTTGGTCGAGGGGGAGGGTTTCTTACTCGATTGTTTAGCCTCTCAACGAGAGCACCAAATGATGGATAGTCTACCCGGGGGTACATATCCGAAGGGTTATTACAGGGAATAACTTAGAGAGAAGTCAGAGCAAACAAGTAAGAGAGAGAGTGTATATTTGATATGTATTCAGCGTGGTTACAAATGGAGAAATGGGATGCTATTTATAGTAGCAATAAATGCCGGGCAGGGACACGTGTCAAGCGCTCATTGGCCGAGGGGTCACCTCAACTGGTTGGCGCTGGCAGCCGCATGTGGCCGCATTTAATGCGGCTGTTGGATGGGACGTCTGTGCGGGGTACGGTGATCTGTACGCATGTGAGGCGGATATCTTGTCGAGTGAGATGCCTTCGGCCATAGAGCAGTAGCCGAGGGCTCTTTCACCCGATGGCACCCTGGTGCCGAGGGCTCACAGTGCCGAGGGCTGATGTTTTCGCCGTTTTCTCCCAGTTTCTTAGTTTGCTTGAGAAACCCGTTCTGTGAGAATTTAGAGCCTTCGGCCGGGGGGCCGAAGGCACCCCTGGAGCGTAGTGCGAGCTGCTTGGTACTCTGGGCGCTGTGATTTGGGCCTGTTGGGCCTTTTGGGCCTGTTGGGCCTTTCCTGGAGTAGTAGGAGTCTGTGGGCCGGGGGTTCCCGGGCCATATACTCCATCAGATGCTTATTTAGAATTTGGATGCTTTTTATTTTCCAGAATCGTTTTGTGTATTGCATTTAAACGTATTCTTGTGTTCAAAATGTGTTGTGAGTACATTAATTATTTAATTGCATTTAAAATGTTGTGATGTTATTTTATAAATGTTTTCATTTTTTTAAAAGAGTTGACAAAAGGATATTTTCCGGGCCCAAAAGCCCGGTGGGCAGCCCGGACCGCTCTCATGGGCGGGCTTGGACATATGAGGAGGCCCGTTTTACCGGGCTGGGCCGAGCCCGCCCATTACAAGTGGGCAGATTTTTTAGAATAAGCCCGGCCCGAGCCCGTGTTTGTGCAGGTCTAGTCTAGGATGACACTGATGGGGTGTGTCAAGGGCGTCAGAGGGTGCTCCAAGAGAATAGGCTGGGCCCAAGCCATCGGGTTGCCCTTGTAACCTCCCCCGGGCTTGGCTTGGCCATGCCGGGGGCGATCACCAGGGGGCATCGAGCTTTTGGATAGATTTTGGGGAGCCCCCGACCCCCGGTTGCCTTTGTCATCTGGCCGAGGGCGTTGCAGGTCGGCATTGTGATGACATTTTTCCACTTCCTCAGCCTCGGCATACCCCCCCCCCCCCCCCCCCCGCTGTAGGGCCCTTATGTAATTCCGGGGAGGTTCGATGATGAGGCTCTTTGAAAAGTTCCTGGGGCGGAGGACTGTTTGAAGAAGGGCCAAGAGGGTCCCATCATCAGCGTCGTCAACTTTATCTGCCTCCGTCCTCCAGCGCTCCAAGAAGTCCCGAAGGGTCTCCTCCTTTCTTTGCCTCATCGTCAGCAAGTGGGAGAAATGTTTTTCTTACCGGCGCCTTCTTGCAATCTGCTATAATGCTCCTGTGGATCTGTCTTTCCTTCATAGGGCCTGATGGGTTGCCCCCGATATTTTTCCGGAATTTGGGCCGCCAATACCCTTGGGGTAAATGGCGTCCTAGTCCGGAGTTGGATGACGGGTTCCCCGGAGCCCTCGGCTATTCTCGTTTGCATCTCCTCCATTTTGGCCAACATGGCCTCATATTTGGGATCTGCATGAGGGGCGGCGACGACGGTATGTGCTCGATGAGCCTCTATTTACTCAAGCCGGTGCTGGAGGGCCGCGATAATCTCGTCCCTATGATCCTTTGTGAGGGCCTCTGTAACACCCCCGGCCCCGTAGGACCCGAGGTAGTTACTACAACTCACTCTCCGGACCTCTAGTACTGTCCTCACAAACCGCCACCAGCCTTTAACGCGCACTTTGTCCTCACTCGTGCTTGCCCTGGGAAGTTTCCCAGGGGGTCACCCATCCCAAGACTACTCTCGTGTAAGCACGCTTAACTTTGGAGTTCTTGGCATATGAGCTCCCTTAAAAGGAGATGCATCTTGTTGGTATGAGTAGTACTATTAATCCATTTAAATTAAATCTCAAGTGTTACAATCACCCCCCTCATGCCTCGTGGGCTGCCTAGAGCTTCACTATGCTGGGTTTGGCCCGTTTGGGCCTGTTGGGCGTGAACGTAATAGTAGAAGTATGTGGGCCGGGGGATTCCTGGGCCACATACTCCATCACTTCCGTCTCTGCCGCTGACAAGTTTACCACCGCCGACCCCCCTTGAGCTTTCAAGAAATTGCCTTCATCATCTCTAGCCACCCAACCCCAAGCTCTCACCCCCCGGTCTCATTAACCGCACCATCAACATTGATTTTTATAAAATCTTTGTTCGGTTTCTTCCATTTTTCCGTTACTGAGGGTTGTTTAACAGCGTGCCACCCCCCCCCCCCCCCCCCCCCCGATCTTGAGCCTCCCTCCAGCTTGCTATCATTCATGCAGCTCCATTAATAACACTAGTGGTATCTTGCTTTTGATTCTTCCAAACTGCATTATTTCAACGTTTCCACAAACTCCATAGCAGGGCCATAAACCTGCTCTTCTTTTCCGCATCCCCACCTTTATACCGCTCCGTATCCACTCCTCTGTTGGCTTCTCTTCTTCGATGTTGAAGCCTGCTTCCTGCCAGACCGACCAGACCCAACTGCAATTCCTAAATGCGTGTTCAAGCGACTCGGTCGGATCATCACATAATTTGCACCCATTCGGCACAACAATTCCTCTTTGACGTAATTTATCCACAGTCGGAATTGTTCCGTCCAACACCTGCCAAATAAAATATTTAAATTTAGGGGGGTACCTTTGCTGCCCATAGATGCGACCACACCCCATTCGCCGCTCCTCCGGCTCCTCCATTTGTAGTCTGTAACCGCTCTTAACCGAGTAAATCCTATTAGATTCCCCTTTCCACCAATATACATCAGTTCTATTCCCTACGCTGATTGGAATACTCAAAATTCTTCTTCTATCTTCCTCATTAAAAATTGCCCTTATTCTCTCTTCATTCCATTTCTTGTCCGTAAAGTCGCGTAAGGCAGCAACATTCATATCATGCACCCCAAAGGTTTTGCTGAAGTTATCCTTCTTTCGTCCGTCCTTGGCAGCCACGCGTCTGCCCACACCTGAACGTCAACTCCATTCCCCACCCTTCTCCTTGTGTTTTGCTTTAATAATTGTTGTGTCTCAAAAATACTTCTCCACACAAAGGAAGGGTTATTTCCCAATTTAGCATTAAGGAAATCAGAATTAGGAAAATGCCTTGCCTTTAAAATCTTCTCCATCAGGCTACCTTTCTCGTTAATCAACCTCCACCACTGCTTAGCCATAGCCAGATTGAATTATCTCAGCTGCCGGAAACCCAATCCACCTAGCTCCTTTGGTTTACACAGATTCTTCCAACTTCTCCATTTCATTCCCTTCTGATCTAACTTCGAGCCTTTCCACCAAAAACCATTCATCATTTTTTCAACCTCGTCACATAACTCCTTGGGCAAAAAAAAACATTCATGGCATACGAGGGCATTGTCTGGACCACATTTTCCAGCAGAACCGCACGTCCAGCCGTGGATAGAAAACGGTTGTTCCAACTCTTAATTCTATTATAAATCCGGTCCTTCAGATAACTCAGGATGGCTCCTTTATTTCTCCCTACCATCGCCAACAAGCCCAAGTAACGCCCATTCTCCCCTTCTGTAAAAACTCCCAATTTCTGCCTACACATATCTCTAGTCTGTTCTGCTGTGTTAGGACTAAAAGAAACTGTATACTTAGTAAAATTCACTACCTGCCCAAACAGCTCTTCATAGTAATTTAAGATTCCTTTAACATTATCACATTCAACTGAAGTGGCCTTAAAGAATAAGAAACTGTGATACCTTCGGAGCTCCCCTGCAGACTGCCACCCCATGCACATCTCCTCTGCTTTTAGCCCTCCTCAGTAATGACCTCAGCCCCTCGGCCACTAATATGAATAAATAAGGGGACAGAGGGTCCCCTTGTCTTAACCCCCTACCTGGGAGTATCGACCCCAACGCACCCTTCTCATACTGGACATAGTAGCTGACTATGCTGATACACTCCATAATTAGCCCGATCCAGCGGGTCTCAAAACCCATTCGCTCCATAATTTCCCCCAAAAAACACGAGCTCACTCTGTCATAAGCTTTGCTCATATCTAGCTTTAGTGCCACAAAGCCCTCCTTACTCCCTTGTTTTCTTTTCAGACAGTGCTGTGTCTGAAAGGCGACCACAATATTATCCACAATTGATCTGCCTGGGATAAAGGCACTCTGGTTTTCCCCAATCAGATCACCCAGTAAACCTTTCATACTGTCACGCCCCGGACCTACCCGGACACGTCAACAACCCGCCATACAGTACGAATAGCCAATCGCAGTCCAACTCATCCATACTATACAAGGCGTCTTGAATACCATTCACACATAGTACATCCATAAACAAACATAATGTAAAATAAACATTTATAGCAGCGGAAACATTTAACACAAGTGTTTATGCCACACCTTGGCAAACATGGTTATACAAGCCCCCAAATAATTATTCAAAAAAAATATCCATGAGCATTATTTAAATTGTTTTCAAAACAGAAGCGGAAGAAGCACGAACCACATCTTCTTCCCTTGATCTTCCCGAAGCAACGGGCAGTGGCAGCAACCTTCAAGTTCTACCTGAAACTGTGAGGTGGCCTCCCCCGTGAAGGGGAGGTCAGTACTTGGAAATATTTGACAAGTACAATAGCAACTATACTAAGTATAATTGACGTTTCAATTTCTAAGACCCTCAATTCAGGGTGATACTACATTATAGGCCACAACCCTCGGTTACCCCCTTTTTCTGTTTAAATTATACTCCCTTATTATGAAGTCAAGAAGTCGGCTCGTGGGCCCTTATCCATTTAGGGTTTATCATTTCCATTCCCTCGTGACTGCGAGCCACGATAACCCCGTGGGGTCCCATCGAGCCCCAATTGTATAGCATGGGCTCGGCCCAACTACATTTCTATACAATCCTCTAACTCAATATGACATATCAAAGTTTGTATGGCAAGGGCTCGGCCCAACTACGTTTCCATACCAACCATAACTTCGTGGCAAGGGCTCGGCCCAACTACGTTTCCACGGAGATCACATATACATGGCAAGGGCTCGGCCCAACTACGTTTCCATGCTAATCATATTACATGGCATGGGCTCGGCCCAATTACATTTCCATGTCATCCTAGAGTCCAACTCTAATTAATTTCATAATCAAATTCTCAAGCAAATCCTGTGCCTAGAATCAATTTCCGTAGGGAGCCTTTTGGCCTACCCCTATCACACCTTAGTGTTCATACAATTCAACCTTAAAGTATCTCTTGAGACTACTTAAGGCATATCTATTCACAATCCTACCTCTTGGGATTTGTTTCATCATTTATTTATATTAATTCCCCGACTAGTATTTTGATACTAATTGGATAATCTTAGAACATGCCAAGTTCCTATTTTCCAATTGGCATTTCATTTCAATTGATTTCCCAACACAAGTATAGTTTGATCTCAACATCAAAAATATCACTTTAATCCATTCATGAATTTCATACATGACGTAAAGTATATTTTATCACAATGTCATCATAGTAATTCCATTAACATGCCGTTCCATTCATTTCACATAATCGTACACAATTATTCTAAATCTGTATATCATGCTTCACTTACTCATATCAATATTATTTTCATTTAGGCATTATTAATCATTAATAATCCATGAAAATCCCATCTAATTACTTTAGGCAATCTTATGAAATTAACTCACTAATTATAAGCAATATAGTCAGTCATCCTCACCTTGTGATGTGCTACAATAGTTGCTCTTGTTAAGCCCCTCGATCAATCCCCGTTCTAGGCTGATTGAAAGTAAAAATCTGGACTGCTGGGCCAAAGCCGGGCGACTTTCACGAAAGCCGGGCAGCTTTCGTAGTCTGCAACTACGAACAACTCCCTATATGTGGCGGTTTCCGGCGATTTCGACTCCTATCGATTCACCAACTCTTCTAAGTTAATTACCACCACTCACTACAAAAAAAAAAGGGTTTTAACGACCACCATATAAAGACGACTCTAAAAAAATTGTCGTTAAAAGTTTCTATTAACAATGACTAATGAATTCGTCGTTATTAAAATTTATCTTTAACGACCATAATGAAAAGTCGTCATTATTAATTAACGTGTAGTTATGGTCATTTCTGAATATATTTTTTATATATATTATTTTAAAAATTCAGTTGCGAAAAAATCAAACAATTTGAAATTTATCCGCCAAAATTTTCAACTCCAATTGTTTTCGTTCCCTAACCTGCTTTAATTAAATCGGTTAAAGAGAATAAACCCTATCTTCCAATTTGTTTCATTCTCGTCTCTCGTATTGAAGTACTCAAGCCAAGCCTGTGCCGCATTCATCTCTCTGAAGCCAGACCTCGCCACCTTCGTCTCTCTGAAGTCGGGCCTCGCCGTCTTCATCTCTGGCACACCGTTAACCTCGATGAACTGATTCGGCTCAGAAATTCCGTGATTCAGTCGCCCTATACAGGTACGTTTCTCCATTCACGCTGACCCAATCTTCTTAAAATCGTTAAAAGCTCCATTAATCGACAAAATGCATTCAAAAAGTCGAACAACGTCTGGGTTTTGAGAAGCCATGCTGCGTCAGAAAGCTTGGCTTTTCCGACACTTTTTTTAGCTCACGTAATCGAAAAGAGGTTGCATGTCAATTAGTTTTTTTAAAAGAGGTAGGGTTGTCGGGGTTGTCAAGGTTTATCAAATTGGGGGTCGTTCGGTTCTTTCCAGACTCCAGACAAAGCCGTCAGCAAAGAAATTGCCTGTGAGTTCGCCCAGACAGCCTGGCTTCGTTCTCTATCTCGACCTCTCCAGTCTTCATGTGTGAGTTACTCTATTTTTGCTGATATTTTGATATAAAATATTTAAGTACTCTGTTTCCAGAACATATGTTTAACCTACTATGCATCTTTTGTGATATTTTGATTAATATTTATCAATGGTGGGACAACAATTCATTATATGTCTTTATTTGCAGTTAACAATTTCTCTGGTCATTTGCCTTTACATTTCGTAGTTTTCAAGAATCTCTCAGTTGTTAACTTGTCTAGCAATAGGTTCAGTGATAGCATTTCCATTTTGGTTCAGTGATAGCATTTCCATTTAGTGATAAATCAGCGAAATGGTTCTTCTTGATTCTGAGGCTCAATAACTCAATCTTCTCTTTCTTCCAGGTTATATAAATCTTTAGTTCTTACTGTTCTAATATGGATTTAAGCTTTCTTGTAATCTATAGTGCCTTAAGCTTTTTAACTGATGTATGTGTGTGTGTGCCTATATATGTGCGTGTGTCTAATATGGATTTAAGCTTTCTTGTAATCTGTAGTGCCTTAAGCTTTTTAACTGATGTATGTGTGTGTGCCTATATATGTGTGCGTATTCGTCTTTAGTTCTTACGGTTCTTGTTGTTCTAATATGGATTTAAGCTTTCTTGTAATCTGTAGTGCCTTAAGCTTTTTAACTGATGTATGTGTGTGTGTCTATATATGTGTGCGTATTCGTCTTTAAAATCTTGAGTAATTTTGCTACTTAAATTCAATTGCAGTCTTGCTTGATTTCTCGCTTGCTAAATCTCTGGGAGTCTTGCTCGATTGCTTTCTCTCTTGTTCAAGGTAAGTTCAATTTAACTTTTCGTCACCAATTTTCAAATTTTTTCTAAAACATTTTTGAATATTTAGTGTTCTGCAGTCTTTATTGTGTGTGTTGTTGCACAACTGTTATCGAAACTCTTGAAACACTTATTTTTCATGGAAAAATTATTTATCTATTTTTCTATATTAAAATTTGCTGGCTTTTTGTTTGGCTTAAATGCAATCGCAATTAGATCGAGCAGACTTTAAAATATTTTTAAAAATCTAGAGCTATTGTATTCTAAATTGTAGTTTGTGAAGCTATTTTCTTTATAATGAGAGGTTTAGATGAACACTCAATAAGCATTAGATTTATGAGTGAGAGCACTTAAGTGTTAATGTGTTATGGAATATAGGTTGTGAATTACTGAATTATAATAATAACTTTTTGATTCTCAATTTTTGATTAACCGGGTCTGGTTGGGGTATGTAGGAGTAAATACTTCCAAAGATATTAGATTAATATTAAAATCGAAATAATGTTCATGTGTGACGCAGGAAAAAGCAGCTACACTTGGTTTTGGAATGAAAAATATGAACTGCTTTCATGAACCCAATGCAAAACTACAGACAATCAGGTTTGCTTGCATCGGCTTCGACTATTTTGGTGTATGGTTCACATTTTCTTGTCTAAGATAAAATAAGTATAAGGTCTTATATAACAATTTGCTACTTGTTAAAGTAAATAACACAAACAGCGATTTGAAGTTTACTACTCCAGACCTTAAGATATAATATAATTCCAATATGTATGTTTGATGGATTTTTTCTTTGGTTTTAGTTTTTAGTAAATAAAGTCTTATACTTCAGACTTGAATTTAATTTGATTCTGTTACGCGTTTTGTAGGTTTACATCAACTAAGAAACTCTAATCATATAATGATAAGTGGGAGAAAGTGGCAAAGGTGTGTGAGATATCAAAGTGAGAATGACAATAGTGAAATTTCCAAATTCTTCTTAGTATTTCCATTTTTACAGAATCATTGCTAGAGTTTGCACCGTTGGATTTCTGTGAATTTTCAGGTGAGGTTTCTAGACATCTAGTTCTTTATATGGAACGGTGGAGATCAGGTTTAAAGGTCTGGAAGTTTGTCGTTTTTCATGCCCAGAATTGTTGTAGTCTTCTCTATTTTAATTTGTTGGAGTTCTTAATCTTGAGGTTTGCTTCCATTTCCATATGTTTGATGTGTTGTTCCAAGAGCATGATATTGGTTGATGCTTTCCCCTAGTCTTATCTAGTGTGTATACATTGTATTTTCCCATGATTGGATTATTAGTGATAGTGAAAGTTTATGCAGTCTACAAGTTCCATGGTTTTATTCCTCTTTGTGAGGTGGACATCATGTAAAAGTCCTTGCTATTGTGCCTTAATTTGTTGGAGTTTCTGTTTGGTATAGCTCTAAATGTTAGTTACATTGTAGATTCATTCAAGTTGGCAAAGGTTAATAAGGTTTCTCCATTACTATTTTTGAGTTTACTTGTATTTGTTTCTGTTTTCAACTAATAGCATTTCACATCATATGCTTCTATGTTGCAGGATGAAATTGGAGTGGAAGGAAAAAGATCCATTACTTTCCACTATCAGAGGCAACTATATCCCACTTGTTATTACTGCTTTGATTTGGTGTTATCATATGCTTTAGTTCATTTGGATCACAATCATCACATCAATGTCTAAATGGAATATGTTTCTATGGTTAGTTTCTGTATTGCTCTCTTCCATATAGTGGACTTCGAATTTTTGGCTATTTATTCAGTTGTATTAACATAGTGTATCTGTATATATTCCTTATCAAATTCTAAATTATATCCTGTCTTTTTTGCAAGGTGTTTGAATTGAAGATAAGAAGTTGCGACAAATCAGTTTTCACAAGTTCCTCTATAAAATAGTTGTGTTTATTATATTCAATCGTTCAAGAATAACAATCCATTAGTATGGAATGTTTGAGATTTTATTATGTACATATGAATGAATGATTCTTCCAATTATAATTGATCGTGATTAATATTTTTGTTTTTGGATTATTTTATTGTTGTATTTAGTTTTGCTGAATATATACAATATAATTACTTGTGCTAAAATATATTGTTTACATATCTTACTTTTGTCCTAAGCAATCAAAAGCAAAGACCAATGTTTCATAATATTCTCAGGTAGAAATCGTATGAGTTCCTATCTCATCTTTAATAATTAATTTATAATGTGGAACAATGGAAGTTTTTGTTGTTACTGTATAACGACGACTATGAATTGTAACAATGAAATCTTATGTTGTCGTTAAATACTAACGACGAATATGTTCGTCGTTAAACACTTACGACGAACATAGTCGTCGTCAAACACTAACGACGAACATGGTCGTTAAAACCTTTAACGACGGAGCCTATAACGACCACTTGACGACCAAATAAATTTCGTCGTTACAATTTTTAACGACAAAAATTTAGCCATATAACGACCAACTCTTTTGTTGTTAAAACCCCTTTTTCTAGTAGTGACTTTGTATCAATATTCTACACTTTTAAACGTGTAGAACTCATGGTTTAATCCACCATATGATTTCTCAAAAATCATACACAATAAACTAGTTAAAAGATTGTTTGTTGAGTTCTTACCTCAAGAACAACCCCTCTTTCCTTGGACTTCCCTTGTTGTTGCTTCCTCCACACTATGGATTAGCTGAGAGAGTTTTCTGGAGCTCCTTCCTCTTAGTTGGTTCGAAATTATGCAAGAGGAAGGGTGGGGGATTGCTCTACTCAATCACCTCCTATCAAAGGTGGGATAGGAACATGGGGTGTGGGATTTGTCTCTTGGAGACTTCCCACCTACTATGTACGCCCCTCCCAGCTGCCTTCTGGCCATTTGTGATACATTAAATCGTGGGGTGGCCCCCACTCATGTGGGAGGTCATCCCGTTATGCCCCGATGTGTATAATCGGCCCCGAAAGTTGTATTTTTCTGACTATTTAAGTCATATTCCATTTTATTGGCCGGATAAAATATATCACGCGCTCCCAATAATTATGAGCCTTTAGAATAGATGTACATTCCTCAACATTAATTTAGGAGTCTCCGAAACTCATTTCGAGTTGTTACCCGCTAAATTACCAATACCGGTAATTGGGCCCCGTTTGACCAACCGGTCAACTCCATGCCTTTCTTATGGCCCAAATAAAATATCCACCTCTATGTAGATGTCACCTAGACAAAGAGGAATATAATATGTGGTTCGTGAATTATCGGGCGACCCCCCGGTCCGGGCGTGGGCCCCACATGCAATTTACTATTCACGTAAAAGAATTAATAAAAATTTACATTTACGCAAATTCATAAATCATCCTTCAAGGTTTATTACATAATTTACTAAAAGTACATATGCTTGGGGACGGTGCTACACATACGGTTAGCCAGCACTTCCGGAAAAAATTTATAGACGACATTGCATAGAGCAATTGGTCTCCAATCCCCCATATTCTCAGGCCTCTCCTTCTTAGGGATCAAAACAATATTAGTAACATTTATTTCTCTATGAATTCTCTCACTTTCAAAAATTCCTCTACACATCTCCACCACCTTCGGCCCCACAATATCCCAAAACTTCTGGAAAAAAACGCTGGATTCATTCCATTCTTACCTAGCGCCTTCTCCGGATGCATGTTGAAAGCGGCATCCTTCACTTCCTCCGCCGTAATCTGCCTTAGCAATCTGCCATTCTGCGCCGAGCTCAATGTTCCCAATGGCTCGAGAACCTCTTTCCCATCTGCCCCAATCTGCTCTATGAATAAACCAGAGAAATAATCAAAGACCATGTCACCCACCTCTCCATTGTCGGTTGCCCAGATTCCGTCCGGCCTTCTTAGTCCCTGCATTTTATTTTTCCTTCTATGAGCTTTAACTGCATTATGAAAAAATCGTGAATTGATATCACCTTCTCTCGGCCAAAACTCCTTTGCTCTCTGCCTCCAATATTGGTTTTCTTTTTCTAATAAAGAATTCAGAACCAATCTGGTTCGTATATACTCTGTTATACTAGCCGGGTCCTCCTTCCACTTTAGCCAAGCTAATCTTTTTTTGCAGGTTTGGATTTGATGCCGGAAACCCTTTACTCTACAACCATCCCATCTGCAAGTTCCTTCCCACAAAAAAGAAGTCGATCGCTCACTTTCATCTGGTGTCCTGCTCGCCAACTGTTAACCACAATTGTTCTGCACTCCTCCTCTTTCAGCCAGTTATTCTCAAAGCGAAACTTCTTCTCTGCCCTGCTATAACAAGTTGGCCTAATACGAATGAATAAGGCCATGTGATCGCTTGTAGTAGCTTCTACCGAACTCGCTCTTGCCTCCCTGAAAATATCCCACCAGGAGTCGTTAACTAGAATCTGGTCCAGATTTTCCTCTACCTAATTTGGAGTTCCTTTTCCATGTTCCCATGTCCACTGGTAACCATCAAAAGGGAAATCCCTTAAACCACTAGCTGCCACCGCATCTCTAAAACCCCGCAACCGCCATGGTGGGTGCTGAACTCGACCTTTCTTTTATGATGCATACATGATATCATTCATGTCTCTCATGACCAGCCATGCGGCAGAGTTGTTCACCGCCAAACGCTTCAGCAGGTCCAAGGTTGCTCGTCGCCTCATTATCTTCGGGTATCTATAGAAGCCAGTAAGCCGCCACATAATGCCTCCATCCATGGAACTCACTTGGCAGTCGACAAAATTGGCATGAGATTCCAACACTGTGACATCGTAGTCTTCGTTCCTGTTGGAAAAATGTGTTAAAAATTGCATTAAATGGTCATTTTGGGGTAATTATTTGAGTGGGGTCCACTTTCGATTTGGGTCGGGTCAAAGTGGTTTCGGATTATCCTTGTTAAGGGCTACAATTCGATATATGGTACGCTCAAAACGGATAACGGGTGAATGAGAAATTGATTCTCGAAGTTCACTCGTTGAAATGGAAAAACTGGGAAAATGATGGGTTTCTAGTGTGTTTTATCCCACACCGGAAAACTCAAGGGATTTTCACCCCCTTATAAAGGGAAGTCTCTTCTAAGGAGTTAAGATTCCTAAAGGTAAAGGTTCTCTCTTACGCGCAGGGGGGGGTGCCGATCAAATCCCGAAACGGAGAAGAAAAACCGCGACTCGTGTGCGCGGGCGACATGCGGACACGAATGTCATCCGAAAATCTATCATTAAAAGATACGGTCTAAATTTTGTTTCTTCCCGTAACATTTTATTTTTCCCAGGACCAGAGGTGCTCGGACAGAACTGCTCGAACTCTGGTGGCTTCGTACCAGAGACGCTCCAACTCTGGTGGGGGTGCTCTGTTGGCTTCGCATCATAGCTGCTCCAACTCTGGTGGAGCTATTCTGGTAGCATCGGAGTTGCTCCAACTCTGATGGGGGTATTCTGGTCGCGCACCAGAACTGCTCCAAGCCGTTACAGCCATTAAATGCCCAAAGTTCATGTCTTTTAATGCAGCGTTAAATGGACAGTTTATGGATGATTCAATGCCTAACGGACTGGTCATTGATGTCCAACGTTTAGATCCATTAAGACCCCATTTAACACACAACAAATCCTCCTATAAATAGCTGGCAGGTGGTTTGCAACAACACAGAATACATTCCTCACGTTTTCTTGAGCTAAAAACACTTCCAGCTACTCCGAAATTTCCTAAGTGTTCTGCTATTGTTCCAGTTCGCCAGGACTTTCGTTTGTGTGCTCAGACGATCGTTCGTTAGCAACTGTATCCTGGGAAACGGTCGTTGCAACGCTCCTAGCGCCGTGGGAGGCGACGAATACGTTTTAAGGACATCGTACGTAGCACGTGCTCTGGCCAAAATCTGCTCCATCTTATTTCTATTTTTCGTCAGCTATTTTATTAATTAATTAATTATTTTTTAATTAATAGTTCTTCGTTTTTCTGAAACACACCCAACAATCTTAAAACGTACTCGTTGATTGTTCTACTCCGGTAAACAATCCTAAAACGTATTTTCCTTGGTTGTTGTACTGCGGTAAACAATCTAAAAACGTAGTTTGTCACTTCGGTGAATGAACTTATTTGTGTTTTCGGAAAACGTTGAAAACGTTAAAATGGCTTCACAAGAAATTGGAAATGTTGGTGGGCAGAACGTGCCAAACAATAATCACTCTGAAAGTGGAGCACCGGTGAACAATGGTTCACAACAAGGTGCATCTACTTTGGGCAACCAAGGAGCAATGCCTATGGTTACCGTGCCAAGCAACTCTGTGGAGAAACCCGAAAAATTTAACGGGTTAAACTTCAAGAGGTGGCAGCAAAAGATGCTATTTTACCTCTGATGGATAGTCTACCCGGGGGTATATATCCGAAGGGTTATTACGGGGAATAACTTAGAGAGAAGTCGGAGTAAGCAAGTAAATGTAGAGAGAGAGTGTATTCAGTATGAATGCCGTTTTCAGCGTGGTTACAAATGAGGAAATGGGGTGCTATTTATAGTAGCAATAAATGTCGGGCAGGGACACGTGTCAAGCGCTCATTGGCCGAGGGGTCACCTCAACTGGTTGGCGCTGGCAGTCGCATGTGGCCGCATTTAATGCGGCTGTTGGATGGGACGTCTGTGCGGGGTACGGTGATCTGTACGCATGTGAGGCGGATATCTTGTTGAGTGAGATGCCTTCGGCTATAGAGCAGTAGCCGAGGGCTCACAGTGTCGGCTACTGTTTTCGCCGTTTTCTCCCAGTTTCTTAATTTGCTTGAGAAACCCGTTCTGTGAGAATTTAGAGCCTTCGGCCAGGGGGCCGAGGGCACCCCTGGCGCGTAGTGCGGGCTGCTTGGTACTCTGGGCGCGGTGATTTGGGCCTGCTGGGCCTTCTGGGCCTGTTGGGCCTTCGCTGGACTAGTAGGAGTCTGTGGGCCGGGGGTTCCCGGGCCATATACTCCATCAGGAGTCCCTCACTCCTTTTGCCGAAAGGTACTTGAGGGAAAAGGAGTAATTTGTGCTTGCCCTTTGATGTTGTCCCGTCATGATCTCTGAAGTTGGTGAGGAGTTGTTGCTTTTATGTCCCTGCCGAAGGCAGTCCCTCAGTTACCCACATGTCGGGACTTGAGGGCTTGCCTTGTCGTTTGTTGGAATTTCACTGAATTTGTAATTTAATGATTTTCCCGAGGGGGTCCTCCAGTCCCCCACTCCTTGAGGCACTTGTAAAGTGGTGAAAAGGAGTAGAGTAGTTGCGTTGCTGTTGTGGTCCGAAGGCTGACGTTTTTCGTTTCATTTTGGGGGGATGCCTCGTTAAAAACCTCATCAGGAAAAACCCTTTGGGAAAAAATCCTAATGAGGGAAAAAGAGTGCACCGAATTCCCCCAATGATGAATCGAAAATGTCAAACCTTGGTAAAAAATGGAGAATGACGGGAATGCCGAAGGCTCTCTCTTCTGAGGGCTCCTGTGTTGATTAGCCGAAGGCTTGCTGTTGATGTCCTGGTGTCGCCGAAGGGGAGCCCCTCAATTCGGGGATCGAGGGCCTGCTGGATGAGGGCGGCAATGGAGTTGTTACCGGGGGGGTCCACTGTTTGTTGATTAGTTGGTGATGAAGATACCCGAGGGCTCCCATTACATGTGTGTCGTGGGTCATCCGTCAATGAGGCAACTCCCCGGGGGCTACCCGGTTTTGCAGTGCTGAGGGGGAATCCCCGAGGGATGCCCTGATATGAAGCCCTGGGTTTCTGAAGGAGTGATCCCGAAGGCGTCTGTTATGTGCTGTGTGGGGCACACCCCGGGGGCACTTCTGAGTGAGTGTACCCGGAGGCTATCCTTGATGAAGTGGAGTGAAGTAGAAAACCCGGGGGCTTCCAGAATATAGCCGTTGGAAATATAGCCGTTGGAATATGTAACGACAGGATATAGCCGTTGGGGGGGTGCCACACGTGGCGTGTGATGGTTGGCTGTTCGTGGGCGGCGTCACCGGTTGGGTGAAACGACGGTGTGTAATGATGACGGTCCGTCCGGAGGCCCGGTTTCCGGGCCCAATCCCGGATTCCAGCGCCTATAAATACCCCAAGGCCAGAGCCATTTCCCCTTGTGCGATCATTTGTCTTAGCGAAGCTCTGCCCAAAATTCTAGTGAGAGAAAATCAGGCCTTCGGTCAAAACTTCTGCTTTCAAGGTCAGTGCCCGCTTTTCCTTCACCTCTTAGCTACCTGTACTGTGCCCTTAGGTTAGGAGATAGAAAAGTTAGGAAACACTAGCGTCTACGAGCCCTCGAACTAGAGTGTGAATGTCGTCCCAGAGTGATTCTCAAGATATCTCGGGGGCGCCCTCGATGGAGGACGAAGTCCTCTCAGACGTGGAGTCCTCAAGTGCAGAGCCTTCGGTGGGACAGGATGCCGTCGTTTCCCTGGAGTTGCAGAAAGCCCTCGTAGCTGAGGCGGAAGCCGAGGGCTTTGAGCAAGAATGTGAGGACGAAGAGTTGGCCCTCGCCTGGCAAGCAGCTGAAGAGGAGGCACAAAGAGAAAACGAGAGGGTCACCGTTGCTGTGCTCCCCCCTCGGGGTGCCGGGGAGGCCAGCACTTTTCGGCCGCTGAATGTGGTCCCCATCCGGGTGGCCCCCGGAAAGAAGAAGGCCAAGGCCGCTGCTCCCAAGAAGAAGGGCAGCGTAGCAGACCAAGGGAAGCCCCTCGATATGCCCGAGGGGTACTCCTATCTCAACACCGCCGCATTGGAGATCAAGTCGAAGGTTGATGCGGCGGACATATATGTCACCCAGCTTCACGTGGGCCCCTCGGCCATCGTGGTGACACCGGGTCCGGATGACGTTCTCTCCCGGGCTCCCGAGGGCTGCATTGCGGTGCACGTTCTCTCAGTATCCATGGGGCTCCGCTTCCCCCTGCACCCCTTCCTCCGGGAGTACCTTCGGTTCGTGGGTCTGGTTCCCTGCCAGCTGACCCCGAACAGCCATTCTTATATCACTGGCTTCCTTCAGCTTTGCAAGTCCCGGGGGTGACGCCTAGCCTGGACCTCTTCTTCCAGAGCTTCAACCTGTGCCGGGGGGGGGGGGGGCACGCGAATGCCGAGGGATTCGCCAATTTGCAGCAGGTGTCCGTGTTCAAACTCTTCACTGAGGCGCCCTCCTCGAACAAGGGGTGGAAGGACCGGTGGTGCTATGTGAAGCTAGCCGAGAGCCCCTTCCCGAGGGAGTTACGTGACCGCTTCAGGACGCACGAGAAGAGGAGGAGCGCCTCCCTCGAGAAAGATGGCAGGATTCTGGCCATGATCCCGGAGGGCCGGGACAAGAATATCTCCATCAAGGAGTGCACCAAAGAAGCAGATCTCTACACCCTCGGGTTTCGGCGGTACCGGTTCCTGGGGGAAACTGATGAGAAGTTCCCAGTGTTTGAGGGAGCCTCCGGAGGTAGTAGCTGAGGGCATTCTTTCCCTCATATCTTAGCACGTTTGTTCATTTGCTTCGTTAATTCTTTATGCCAATTAGTAGTGACCCCTCGATCCTAACCCCTCATTTTTTTTGCAGGTGTTCCAGTAAGCATGATGAACGTCAAAGGCCTCGCCCGATTCAAGAACAAACCGGCCAAGGATCCGAAGGGGCCGGACGCTAGCGGCCAAAAGCCCGTCGGTGCGCCTCCCAAAAAGCCCGAGGGCGATGCTGCTGCGGCAAAGAGGAAGCCGTCGGCAAAGTAGCCCCCCTAGGCCCCCAAAAAGTTGAAGAAGGGGGACGCCGCGAAGGATGACCCCCCGGTGGTGATTGTAGATGACCCTCCGGAGATGCCGATGGCGCAGATGCCGAGGGGTGTCCGGGAGCCATCTCTCGAGGTCCTCACGCTCTCCCTTCCGGCTGGCACGGCCGTGTTGAATGGCACGGCTGACCCGAGGGCGCTCCTGAGAGGTATAACTCTCGATATCGACAGGGCAGCCCTCGGGGCTGATGATGATCAAGCCCTCGAAGACAGGATCCTCCAGTCTTCTCTCACGGTGAGTTCACTATAGTTTGTCTTTCTCTTTCCCACTTTGAACTAAGAAATCACGTTCGGCCCTGACGACTCGTTTATCTTTGCAGACTTGCGTTGCCCTCGGAGAGCAGTTCCGACGGCTGGAGGAATGGCGCCTCCACAAAGCTGGGTAAGACGCCAAGATGAAGGAGCTGATCCTCAGGGACTCCCAGGCCACGAAGCTGATGGCCCAGCTTGAAGAGGACCTCCAGCTTGCGAGGGCGGAGGCCGGGAGGCTCAGGGAGGAGAAGGCAGAAGCTGAGGCGGCCGCTGCGGAGGCCGCAAGGAGAGCAGCCGAGGAGGCCGAGGCCATCAAGGCGAAGGCTGTCGCCACAGCCCGGGAGGAGGCCATCTCCGGGTTCCTGGACGGTGGGTGGAAGACCGAGGGGCACAAGGCATGGCTATCCTCTGTTGTGGAGGCCTCGGTTGATGAGTGGTCCGAGGGCCCGGGCGAGGAGTGGATGGCCCGGAAGGGTAAGCAGTACTATGATGGGGTGAGTTCTTCACTCAAGCCCTCATCTACCGGAGGATGGCCCGCCATCTGAAGATTGAGCCGAAGGACTTTGACCCGGCGGCGTACGGGCTCCCCCCTGCAGCCAGACATCCATGTTCCTCTCCCCCCTGATGTCGAGAGGCCAGACCTGGAGGATTCCGAGCTCCGGAGGGAAGCCGAGGGCGATGATCCTGAGGCCGATGTAGAAGTCACCTCAAAGCCATCGGGGGAGGCGGCCCCCGGGAATGACATTGTTTGATATGTACTTTGCACTTTGAACACTTTTGTAATAGCCACATTAGCATGTTTTCGGCCTCGGCCAACATTGTAATAACTACATTTACTCCTTTTTGTGATGAATGAATGAATGCCTTCGGGCTTTGTATCTATGGCCTCTTTCTTTCTAATTCCTTCGCTCTTGAATGTATGCCTTCGGTATTTTTGAATGTATGCCTTCGCTCCTTTGAATGTATGTTTTAGGACTTAGAGTATTTTTTGATTGTAGCTTTCCCTTGGAAGCCTTCGGTAGTTGGGCACCTTCTGCTGGACATACAACCGAGGGTTCAGCAATAATTAGGACTTAGAAAATTTTTCTAAGTGCATCACAGCATGGGGCCTTCGGGTGTTTGTAGTAACCCAATTCCTAGGACTTAGAAAAATTTCTAGGTGTAGATTTTCCCTTGTGAGCCTTCGGGAAATGGGATCCCTTCCTGATGTGTGAATATTGGACCGAGGGCCCAATGTTCAGGACTTAGAAATTTTTTGCAAGTGTAGCATTTTATGTAGCTTTCGGCTACTGTGGAGCCCCAACTGAAATATTGATTAGGCCAGGGGCCAATTATTTAGGACTTAGAAAATTCTCTTCAGTGTTGATTCCTTGTGTATTGTAGCCTTCGATTGATAGGTAGCCTTCGGCTATTGGGTCCCTTTATAAGTTGAGGGTGAAATATGTAGGACTTAGAAAGATTTCTAAGTGCAGTTTTTCTTGGGAGCCTTCGGGAGATGGCACCCTCCATGATGTATGAGTAGTTGACCGGGGGGGAAATATGCAGGACTTAGAAAATATTCTAAGTGTAGATTTTCCTTTGGGAGCCTTCGGGAGATGGCATCCCTTCTTGATGTATAGCCTTCAACTGTCATATTCCTTTGGCTGTAATACTGACTGAGCCGGGGGCCCATCTTTAGGACTTAGAATTTTTTTGCAAGTGTAAAGTGATGTCAAGCTTCCGGATGTAGAGCCTTCGGGTGATAGGTTGCTTCTGACTCTACATTATTTTGCGAGATGCCCGGGGGCTGCTCATTCAGGACTTAGAATTTTTTCTATGCATGAATTGATGTTGAATCCTGTTGCTGTGAAGAAAGCCAATGAGGAGTGTGTGCCCTCGGCATACACTTTAAAAGTTGTAGAAGTTGACCCTTGTCATGGGGAAAGGGCCCTCAGTACTAGTGCGTAAAAGAGGCCTTCGGTATATGTTTGAAGGTACCGTCTTAGTGTACTTTGGATAGTCCAGTTCCTTTGTATTGTTGAAGCCTTCGGTGTTTGTGTGACCGGAGGTGACCAGGCAGTGGACTTAGCCGTTTCTTGATGCTATCTGTTCGAGTAGTATCCTTCGGGAAATAGGAGCCTTCAATTACCGGAGGTGTTCCCGTGGGGAGCCCTCGGCTTGTTGTGATCTGTTGGAGTGTACTCTTTGATTTCTCGCTGAGTCTACTCCCCTTCACCCCCTCTTTTTTTTTTGGTTGGTGGTGAAGGGAAGGCATCAAGAAACTTGGTTTCTTGGTAAGGCTGGGCCTATTAGGAGACCATCAGAATACACCAATGGCTCTCCTCCCTCGGGTTAACCTTCCGAGTTCCGAGGGGATCGAGGGTCGTTTCCTGGGCACAAGATATGGTGGTCCGTAACATGCCTCCCCTTGGGGGATGGCGCGGAAAGCGCCTCATTTTTGAAAGTCGTCCCCTCGGCGCCAGACATAGTCCGTGGCCTGCCACACCCTTGGGGTGGTGGCGCGGGGAGCGTTTCGGTTTGGAAGTCGAATCCTGGGCATTTCTCGTGCCTGTCACACCCTTGGGGTGATGACGCGGATAGCGTTCCGTTTTTGAAAGTCGAATCCTGGGCATTTCTCATGCCTGTCATACCCTGGGGGTAATGACGCGGAAAGCGTTTCAAGGAAGGGTTTTCATTTGCACACTAGTTGCAAATGGCCGGGGGCACTACGTGCCGCCGGCACCGATGGTGGCGCCTTCGGTATATGTGTCCTCGTGGGGTACGGCTTTTAGAAACAACACTTGGTGTTAGTTTCGATGTGTAGCCCCCGGTACTCGGTACCGAGGGGTCTTCTGTAGGAACACTTGGTGTTCTCTTTTGTCGTAGTTGATGTAGGCGTCTACCCTCGGTACTTGGTACCGAAGGGTCTTCAAATGAAACACTTGGTGTTTCCCAACAGATGTTTGGAAGTTGATAGGAGAGCATATCCCTGGCACTGGGTGCCGAGGGGTCTTTTTTGAAACATTTGGTGTTTTTTTTCTTCGTTTCGATGTTTGATGATGGAGGTGTACCCTCGGCACTGGGTGCCAAAGGGTCTTCTGTAGGAACACTTGGTGTTCTCATCTTTTTTTTTTTTTTGATGTTGAAGGTGGGAATGTACCCTCGGCACTGGGTGTCGAAGGGTCTTCTGTAGGAACACTTGGTGTTCTCATCTTTTCTTTTTTGATGATGAAGGTGGGAATGTACCCTCTGTCACGCCCCGGACCTACCCGGACACGTCAACAACCCGCCGTACAGTACGAATAATCAACCGCAGTCTGACTCATCCATACTATACAAGGCGTCTTGAATACCATTCACACATAGTACATCCATAAACAAACATAATGTAAAACATTTATTAAAGCAGCGGAAACAATTTATACAAGTGTTCAAGCCACACTTGGCATAATTAGGCATGCAAGCCCCCAAAGTAATTATTCAGAAAATATTATCCATGAGCATTATTCATATTGTTTTTCAAAACAAGAACGGGAGAAGCACGAACCAAGTCTTCTCCTCAGGAACTTCCCGAAGCAGCGGCTGGTGGTAGCAACCTTTAAGTTCTACCTGAAACTGTGAGGTGGCCTCCCCCGTGAAGGGGAGGTCAGTACTTGGAAGCATTTGACAAGTACAATGACAACTATACTAAGTATAATCAAAGTTTAAATCTCTGAGGCCCTCAACTAGGGCATTATTACATTATAGTTAATCCGTTCATTTAATATCAATTTATCATTATTTATCACGGTCTAGAGCCCAGCTCATAATCACCGTTATCTACTACGGTCTAGAGCCCAGCTCATAATCACCGTCATCTACTACGGTCTAGAGCCCAGCTCATAATCACCGTCATCTACTACGGTCTAGAGCCCAGCTCATAATCACCGTCATCTACTACGGTCTAGAGCCCAGCTCATAATCACCGTCATCTACACCGGTCTTGAGCCCGGCTCATAATCACCGATTCCTTATAATTCAATTTCTTAGGATCTAATTCATCCATTTCTCAACTAACATTTCCAACTAATATTTCAATGCTAGTTATTTATTTATTTCAATATAATTCCTTCTTCTTGCAATATTGGCCTTAATATCAAGTATCACTTTCATACCCTCATGGCTTCTCCTCATGGCATCAAAGTATACTATCCCAAATGATTTTCATGGTTGGTACAACCATCATACACACATATTCATAACATCTAAACATACACAATTTATTCATAAATTTGTGTATCATACATACTATACTTTTAATCAATAGTAGTTCTATTATGCATTATTAACCATCAACAATTCATGCACATCACATTTATATTCACTTAGGAAATCCCATGAAATTAACCCAAAGATTATAAGTATCATAGTCGGTCATCCTCACCTTAATTAAGCTTAAGCGCGTTCTACGTCTCTCGATTGGACTTTGACCAACTCCGGCGAACTTTGACCAACTCCGGCGAACTTTGACCAACTCCGGCGAACTTTGACCAACTCCGACGAAACTCCGACGAAGCTCAAAAATACTTTAAATCAAGTTCCTAACAAGTTTTCATCATCACAAAACCCATATCAACACAAATAACCTATAAAAGGTTATTTTCCGGCAAACCGGTCGATTTGGCTTCTAAGCCCGTTTTTGGACTTAGAATCACTTTCCAACCCATCATTCCACACTTAAATCATGTAGAACAATACTAAAAGTCTTTTATATGATATATACCTTATATGCTAGAAGAAAAACAAAGGAAAAGTTATGATAAGGTCATTACCTTAATTTTCACACTTTTTCCTAGCTTTTTCCTCCTTAAACTTTCTTCTTGGACTCCCTTTAGCTTGAGTTCGGATTTGGGCTATGGAGATGAAGTTTGCAGAGCTCTTCTCTCCTTCTTGGTGTATTTGGGTCGAAATGATGAGTGTAAGGAGGTAGGGGTGGTTCATTCTTGTCTCCTTTAGACAATGAGTGAAGGAAGGGGGCCTACTACATGTCAAAGGTGTCTCCCCCATCCTCTCAATTGTTGTTCAGCCAATTTGGCACTCATCCAGCCCTCAAGGGTTGACAATTTCGTGGGGTGGCCCCCACCCATGTGGGAGGTCATCCCAATTTGTCCCAAAGTGTGCAATTTGCCCCGAAAGTTGTATTTTTCGGACTGTTTTAAGTATATTTTATTTTATCGGGTCCAATAAAATATAACACTTGTTCCCAATTCTTAATGGACCTTAGAATCAATATGCATCCTTCAACTTTAATTTAGAAGTCTCTGAAATCCCTTTTCGGGCTGTTATCTCATAGATTGCTGATACTGATAATTTGGCCCCGTTTGACCAACCGGTCAACCCTATGCCATTGTCATGGCTCAACTAGGATATCCACCACCATATACATATTGTCTAGTCCAAGATCAATATAATATGTGGCCCCGATAATATCGGGCGGTCCCCACTCCCGATGTGGGCCCCACGTGCATTTTACTATTCACGCGAAAAAAATTAATACAAATTCACAACTTCGTAAATTCACTAAATATTTTCATAGGATCCAATAAATTATTAGATTAAAGATAAATACATTTGGGGACGGTGTTACACCCTCGGCACTGGGTGCCGAAGGGAAATGAAACACATGGCGTTCCTTGTTGTTGGTGATAGGAGTTCCCTCCCTCGGTACTTGGTACCGAGGGGTCTTGACTGAAAACACGTGGTGTTTTCACTGTTTGTTGTAGGTGTTGATGGTGTCCGCCCTCGGCACTTGGTGCCGGAGGGGGTTCTTTTCGTGGTGAGGCCTGGGGCCTGTAGTCAGTATGAGGGCTTGATGTCTTGAATGTATCTTCATTCTTCGAAATTGGAGGCCTTGGGCCATAGGATAGTACATTCACTAGTTATGAGGGCTTGGCCGCTCTTACATTATTGATAAAATTTGACTAAATGGTGTACATTCCAGTGCTTAGGGACTTCTTTCCCATTGGGGCGTTTGAGCTTGTAGGTCCCGGGTTTGATGATGGCTGCTATGATGTAGGGGCCTTCGAATTTTGGTGCCATTTTTCCTCCCTCGGTTGGTTGGCTGGCTTCCCTCCTCCGGAGGACATAGTCCCCCACTTGAAATTCTCGGGTGCGAACTTTGGCGTCGATGTAGCTTTTAACTTGCCTTCGGTAGTTTTCAGCCCGGATGAAGGCCTGCTCCCGGCGTTCTGAAACGAGGTGGAGGTCGAGGGCCATGTTACTGTCGTTGACCTCGGGGTCATATTGGATTACCCTTCGGGTGGGAAGGGTGACTTCCGTAGGAGCTTTGGCTTCAAAACCGTAGTAGAGGGAGAAGGGTGTTTCACCTGTTGCTCGCCGAGGGGTGGTGCGATAGGCCCAAAGGATGTTGTGGAGTTCTTCCACCCAGCCACCGCCCTCGGCCTCTAGCTTCTTTTTGAGGCCCTCGAGCAAGGTCCGGTTGGCATTCTCTACTTGCCCGTTGCCTTGAGGGTAGGCAACGGAGGAGAAGGTGTGTTTGATGCCCCATGCCTCCAGAAGGGCACAGAAGGGGGCTGCCTCAAATTGTGTCCCATTGTCGGAGATGATCTGCTGGGGGACGCCAAACCTTGTGAGGATGTTCTTGAGGACGAAGTGACGGCACTTCGCCTCTGTGATGCTGGCGAGGGGTTCAGCCTCCACCCACTTGGTAAAGTAGTCGACGGCCACGATGATGTATCTGTTGTTTGAGATACCCCTCGGCAGAGGGCCCACAAGGTCTATCCTTCATCGAGAAAAGGGGACAGAGGTGCTGATGGGGGCATAGTTGACCGCTGGCCTGCCGGGAGCTTTCTGGAAATGTTGACATGCGGTGCACCTCCGGGCAAGGTCAGCACAATCCCTGGCCATGGTTGGCCAGAAGTAGCCCTGGAGAATGAGCCTTCGGGACATGGAGAAGGGTCCCTGGTGAGCTGAGCAAGTGCCACTGTGCACTTCCTCCATTGCGACCTCGGCTTCATCTGGATGAAGGCACCGAAGTAGTGTGCCATTGTAAGATCGTTTGTAGAGCCTTCCATCTTCGATGGTGTAGCTAGGAGCCCTCAGCTTTGCCAGTTTAGCGCGGGCCTCATTCTCGGGTAGCTGCCCTGTGGAGATGAAGGCGGTGATATCTGAAATCCAATCCTCCTGACGTTGTTGTATGTTCATAACGGGGCTTGCATGGATGCTTGAGAGGCTGAGTTCCTCGATTTTGGCAATTTTGGAGATGTGCTCGGGGGAGTCGGCCGAGAGCTTAGATAATATGTCGGCCTCGGAGTTCTGAGCCCTCGGTATTTGAGTGAGAGAGTGTGCCTCAAATACCTTAAGCAACTCCTTGGCCGCTTCCTTGTACTGTTTCATTCTCCCCTCCTTGGCGTCATATTCTTCGGAGATTTGGCCAACGACCAACTTGGAGTCGCATTTGATGTGGATCTGTCGAGCCCTCATGTTGGCAGCCAGCCGAAGGCCACATAGGAGGGCCTCATATTCGGCCTCATTGTTGGAGACCTTGAAGGAGAAGCGGATTGCATAGTAGGCCCTGAAGCCCTCGGGTGTAATGAGGACTACCCCTCCCCCGCATGCTTTGGTCGCGGAGGAGCCGTCAGTGTAGAGGGTCCACCAGTCGTCCGAGGTAGCCGAGGGCTCCCCGTCCGTGGCTGCCCTTGCGGTACACTCCGTCACAAAGTCCGCCAGGGCTTGGCCCTTGATGGCAGGCCTTGGGCGGATGTCAATGTTGTACTGGCTCAAGAAGATAGCCCATTTCACCATGCGGGAGGAGCTGGTGGGGCTCCTCATGAGGGCGCCGAGGGGTTGATGAGTGAGGACCTGAACCGGGTGAGCCTGAAAGTAGTGGCCCAACTTCTTGACAGTCCAAACGATGGCCAACACCGTTTTTTCCACAGGGGAGTACCTGAGCTCGGCCTCCCTTAGAGTCTTGCTAACGTAGAAGATGGCATGTTGGGTGTCGTCTTCCTCCCGAATGAGCACAGAGCTGATGGCCGCCGGGCTAACCCCAAGGTAGAGGTAGAGGGTCTCCCCTACCTTGGGTTTGGAGAGCACAGGAGGTGAAGATAGATATCGTTTGAGCTCGTCGAAAGCCCCCTGGCATTCTGGAGTCCATAGAAAGCCAGCCGTCTTCCTCATGATCTGGAAGAAGGGTAGAGACTTCTCCGCTGATTTAGACAGAAAGCGGTTGAGGGCGGACAGGCGGCCCGTCAACCGTTGAACCTCCTTCACGTTGCGTGGGGGTTCCATGTCGATGATGGCCTGGATCTTCTCGGGATTGGCCTCAATACCCCTTCGGCTCACCATGTAGCCCAAGAATTTGCCTCCTTGGACGCCGAAGGTGCACTTCTTCGGGTTTAGCCGAAGGTTGAATTTTTGCATGATGGCGAAGATTTCCCGGAGGTCGTCAGCATGGCTGGAAGATTGTTTGCTTTTGACGATCATGTCGTCAACATAGGCCTCCATGGTGCGCCCTAGGACGGCTTGAAAGACCCGGGCCACCATCCGGGTGTAGGTGGCCCCTGAGTTCTTTAGGCCGAAGGCCATGACTAGGTAGTAGAAGATGCCCTCGGGAGTCATGAAGGCAGTTTTTTCGGGCGTCTTCCTCATGCATAAAAATTTGGTGATACCCTCGGAAGGCATCGAGGAAGGACATGATCTCACACCCTACGGTCTCATCCACTAGTTGATCAATATTTGGTAGAGGGAACGGGTCCATAGGGCACGCCTTGTTGAGATCAGTGTAGTCCACGCACATGCGGAAGGTAGGGGACTTCTGTGCGAGGACTACATTCGCCAGCCATGAGGGATATTTCACCTCCTTGATGTGCTTAAAGGAAAGGAGCATGGCGACCTCCTTCTTCACAAATTCCCTCCTCTCGGCGGAGAGGGGTCTTCTTCGTTGTTGTACTACCTTTGCCGAGGGGTCCACCGAGAGGCGGTGGGTGATGACCCTTCGGCTGATTCCCGGCATGTCCTCCGGCCCCCATGCAAAGACAGTGGAGTAGGCGCGGAGGGCGTCGGTGATACCGGTCTTCAAATCTTCAGGGAGCTAGGCTCCAATCTTCACGACTCTCTCCGGCTGGGCCGGATCGAGCGCAAAGTATTCTACGTCCTTGGCCGGTTCAGCCCTCGGCCTTCTTTCCTCTTGGTCCATGGTTCCGGTGATGGTGTCAACACGGAATTCCGTCTTGCTTACCTTCTTAGTGACCTGAAGATAGCAGGCGCGGGCAATTTTCTGGTTCCCCCGGGAGTAGCCAATGCCCCCCTCGGCGGGAAACTTGAGGCAGAGGTGTCTCATGGAGATGATGGCTTCGAGGTCCTCGAGGGCTGGCCGGCTGAGGATGATGTTGTGGGCGCAGCCAATGTTGACGACGACGAACTCCACCTCGAGCTGGGCTCTATGGAGCCCGTCGCCGAAGATCACCGGGAGGGTTATTACCCCCTCGGAATCAATAGTATCGCCGGTGAAGCCGGCAAGAGGGGTCTTAATGGGCCGAAGGGACCCCCTCTCCTGATGCAGCTCTCTGAAGGTGCTGAGGTACATTACATTGACAGAGCTTCCCGTGTCAATGTAAGTTCGGTGAATGATGGTGTCGTTTATCTCCGTCCGAATCACCAAGGCATCCCTGTGAGGAGAAGAAGTAGGAGGGAGATCTGCGTTGGTGAAGGTGATGGGTTCCTCCCTCAGTCGCTTTACCGGGGGCATATGAGTGACTTCCCCTACGTAAAGCGATTGAGCCCACTTCTTTCGCTGGCTGGTGGAATCGCCCCCTGTATTGCCACCGGTGATCATGAGGATGTGGCGTTTTTTCTCCTGGTAGTGGGGGTATTCCTCCTCCTCTTCTTCCAAGTTCCCAATCTCCCTCTTCTTGCCGAGGGGGATGGTATTCGGGTTTGCCCAAGCATTTACCTTCGTGTGGTGCCCTCGGGGAGGCCCCTGATGAGAAGGTCCCTCCTGTCGAGGGCTCTGAACAAATTGGGACAGGTGCCCTACTTGTATTAACCTCTCGATGGCCGTCTTTAGCTGATGGCAGTCATCGGTCCTGTGCCCCTGGTGCCGATGGAAGCGACAGTAGGGGAACTGAGGGTTGATAGCGTGTACCTCCGGGGGTGCGCGAGAGTCGCGCTCAACGAGGCCCCTCTCCTCGGCAAAATCGAGGATGATGCTGACGGGGTGCGTCAATGGTGTCCGAGGGCGGTCCAGGAGAATGGGCTGGGCCCAAGTCTTAGGGTTGCTCTTATAACCTCCCCCGGGCTTGGCTTGGCCTTGCCGAGGGCGGTCATCAGAGGGTCCCGAAGCCTTGGGGTGATTTGGAGGAGCCCCCGGCCCTCGGTTATGCTTGTTGTCAGCCCTCGAGGGCTGCTGGTCCGGATGCTGGTGATACTTCTCCACCTCCTCGGCCTCAGCATATCGGTCCCCCCGCTGCAAAGCCCTTATGTAGTCGCGGGGGGTTCAATGATGAGGCTCCTTGAAAAGTTGCCGGTGCGGAGGACGGTTTGTAGGAGGGCCAGGAGGGTCCCGTCATCAGCACCGTCGACCTTGTCGGCCTCCGTCCTCCAGCGCTCCAGGAAATCCCGAAGGGTCTCATCCTTCTTCTGGCGTATTGTTAGGAGGTGGGAGAAGTGCTTCCTCGTGCGACGCCTCCCGGCGAATTGTGTCAAGAATCGTTGGGCGAGTTCTTGCCATGAATCAATACAGCCCTCGGGCAGCCTGTTGAACCATTCGTATGCCGGCCCCTCTAAGGTGGAGAGGAACCAACGACACAAATATTCGTTCGACGCCCCTACCATCATCATGCTGTTCTGGTACTTGCTATAATGTTCCTGGGGGTCCGTTTTTCTGTTGTAGGGCTGTATATGTTGCCCTCGGTATTTTTCCGAGATCTGGGCCGCCAATACCCTTGGGGTAAATGGCGTCCGAGTCCGGAGCTGGATGACGGGTTCCCCGGAGCCCTCGGCCACCTTCTTCTGTAACTCCTCCATTTTGGCCATCATGGCCTCGTATTTGAGATCTGAATGAGGGGTGGAGGTGGTGGCGTGAGCTTTGTTGGACTCCATCTCGTCAAGTCGGCGTTGGAGGGCCGCAATAATCTCGTCCCGGGGATCCTTCGGGAGGGTCTCCGCCCCCTGCGAACGAACCCGGGACGAGTGGGCCTGGTTGATTTGGTGCCGAGCTTCATCGGCATGAAGGGGTGCCTTGCCTTTGTCCCGAGGGGGACGCTCCTCGTCTGCCCTCGAAACAGATCCCCCGCTTTCCTGGGGCCTTTGGAGTGCTTTCCCCCCGAGGCGGTCTTGGACCCCTCGGCGGTCTGGCCCTCCTCCGAGACGGTTGAGGGCGGAAGTACGGGGCCTTTCCCTGTTGTCATTATGGCGGTCCCGAGACTGAACTTCCTAGGAGGACGTATCTCGGGCCACCACCCCTTCGTCGTTTCTCACCCGAGGGGTGGGATTTCCGAAGGGGTGTGGCAGAGGGGGAAGTATGATATTTTCCCCGATCTGAGGGTGAGCTGGAGCCAGGGTGCCGAAGGCACCCGGGTTCTGGGTGAGCGTTTGGATGAAGGCGGAGAGCGCCGATTGCACATCGATAGTGAGAACCGGAGGGCCGACTTGGTCATCGCTCTGGTTTTTCTTCTTGGCCTCGATGCCGAGGCGGGCATCGGGGGCATTTTGTTGGATCTGAAGGCGTAGGTCGACAGCCGCCTGTTCCAGCCCGGCGATGACACCGCCCTCGGGAGCCCTGTGAGAGGCTTCGGGGGCGTTGACGTCGCCGAGGGCCAGGTTCTTGTCTTCTACGTTCTTTGAGTTGGCACGTGTTGTCCTCACCATTTTGATAGAGGGCTAGTGTTTTGTGTTTGGTCGAGGGGGAGGGTTTCTTACTTGATTGTTCGACCTCTCAACGAGAGCACCAAATGATGGATAGTCTACCCGGGGGTATATATCCGAAGGGTTATTACGGGGAATAACTTAGAGAGAAGTCAGAGTAAGCAAGTAAATGTAGAGAGAGAGTGTATTCAGTATGAATGCCGTTTTCAGCGTGGTTACAAATGAGGAAATGGGGTGCTATTTATAGTAGCAATAAATGTCGGGCAGGGACACGTGTCAAGCGCTCATTGGCCGAGGGGTCACCTCAACTGGTTGGCGCTGGCAGCCGCATGTGGCCGCATTTAATGCGGCTGTTGGATGGGACGTCTGTGCGGGGTACGGTGATCTGTACGCATGTGAGGCGGATATCTTGTCGAGTGAGATGCCTTCGGCTATAGAGCAGTAGCCGAGGGCTCTTCCACCCGATGGCACCCTGGTGCCGAGGGCTCACAGTGCCGAAGGCTACTGTTTTCGCCGTTTTCTCCCAGTTTCTTAATTTGCTTGAGAAACCCGTTCTGTGAGAATTTAGAGCCTTCGGCCAGGGGGGCGAAGGCACCCCTGGCGCGTAGTGCGGGCTGCTTGGTACTCTGGGCGCGGTGATTTGGGCCTGCTGGGCCTTCTGGGCCTGTTGGGCCTTCGCTGGACTAGTAGGAGTCTGTGGGCCGGGGGTTCCCGGGCCATATACTCCATCAACCTCACTACTCTCGGTCTTGCTAGGTTCTTGACTGAAGATGCGCCGGTAGCAACCGAGGGTGAGGTGGATGCGCAATCTTTCAACGCGGTTGAAGCTTGGAAGCATTCTGACTTCCTTTGCCGAAACTATGTGTTGAACGGGCTGCATGATGCTTTGTACGATGTGTATAGCAAATTAACTATGGCTAAGGAGCTATGGAATGCTTTGGACCACAAATATAAAAGCGAGGATGCCGACGCAAAGAAATTTGTTGTTGGTCGATTCCTTGATTTTAAAATGGTGGATTCAAAGACGGTCTTGAGTCAAGTTGAGGAAATGCAAATGATCTTCAACAAAATTCGAGATGAAGGAATGATAGTTAGTGAGTCTTTCCAAGTGACGTCAATTATCCATTTATTACCACTGACTTTGAAAGATTTCAAGAACTACCTTAAGCATAAGCGAAAGGAAATGAACTTGGAGCAATTGATCCTCCGTCTGCGGATTGAAGAGGATAACCGGAAGAACGATGGGAAATTCTCAATCGTTACCAGCGCCAAGGCCAACGTGGTGGAGCATGCTAAAGGCTCCAAAAATTAAAGTAATGGGAAGAGCAAGCTCGGTCCCAAGGGAGGCGTTTCCAAGACAAAGTTTAATGGAAAATGCTTCAATTGCAACAAGAATGGACACAAGTCCTCGGATTGCAAGGCAACAAGAAAGAAGAAAGACTCTCAAGTCAACTTGGTGCAAGGTGGGCAAAAGGATGAAGACATCATCCTTGCGGCTGTGGTGACCGAGGTCAACCTCGTTGGATCCAATTCCAAGGAGTGGTTTGTGGACACCGGTGCAACCCGGCATATTTGCTCAAACCGGGAGTTATTCACTACTTTTGAGCCATCAAATGGTGAGAAGGTGTGGATGGGAAACTCGGCTCATTCCGCGGTTGAAGGCGTGGGCAAAGTGGTCCTGAAGATGACTTCGGGGCAAGGAGCTGACTCTAAACCAAGTGGTGTTCGTTCCGGAGATACGCAAAAACCTGATTTCCGGTTCGTTGTTGAACAAGCATGGCTTCCGCATGATCTTTGAGTCAGACAAACTAGTTTTGTCTAAATCGGGAATGTATGTGGGCAAGGGATATGCAGTTGATGGGCTGTTTAAGCTCAATGTAATGACTTATTATTAATAATAATAGAATCCCTTCTGCTTACTTGCTTGAGTCTTCCAAAGTGTGGCATGGTAGACTAGGACATGTTAATTTTAATTCTATACGTAAATTAATTAACATGGAACACATTTCTAAATTCACAATTGATGTGAAGCACAAATATGAAGTTTGTGTAGAGGCAAAACTAACAAAAACGTATTTCAAATCGGTTGAAAGAAAAACGGAACCACTTGAATTAATTCATAGTGACGTTTGTGATTTTAAATCAATACAAACACGTGGCGGTAATAAATATTTTATTACCTTTATCGATGATAGCACTCGCTATAGCTATGTTTATTTATTAAAAAATAAACACGAAACAATCGATAAATTCATTCTTTATAAGAATGAAGTGGAAAACCAACTTAATCGACGGATTAAAGCGGTTAGAAGTGATCGAGGTGGTGAGTATGAAGCACCAATTGGTGACTTTTGCGTGAGCGTGGGTATAGTACATGAACGTACTGCACCCTATTCACCTCAATCAAACGGTGTTGCCGAACGAAAGAATCGCACATTGAAAGATATGATGAATGCGATGCTAGTAAGTTCAGGCCTACCACAAAATATGTGGGGCGAAGCAGTCTTGTCAAGCAATTACCTTTTAAATAAGGTTCCTCGGAAAAAATATGATAAAACTCCCTACGAGTTGTGGAAAGGCAGATGGCCTTCCTATCAATATTTAAAAGTGTGGGGGTGTCTTGCAAAGGTGCTTGTACCAACACCTAAGAAAATAAAAATAGGTCCAAAACGGTGGATTGTATTTTTATTGGGTATGAACAAAATAGTAGTGCTTATCGGTTCTTAGTGTACGATTCGAATAATCCGGATGTACATAAAAACACAATAATTTAATCAAGGAATGCTTCATTCTTTGAAGACGTATTTCCATGCAAGTCCAATGAAGGACCAAGCACTTCAAAACGGACATTTGACGTAGCTATGGAAAATACTAGCGAGAACTCCGAAGAAGAACCCGAACCCAGACGTAGCAAACGTGCTAGAGTTGAAAAATCCTTCGGACCGGATTTTCTCACCTACCTGGTAGAATTTGACTCAGATATTCTAACATGTATGGTAGAAAATGAACCGGATTTTCTAACATGTTTGGTAGAAAATGAGCCACGGACTTATACGGAAGTCATGACGTCTACCGAAGATCCTATGTGGAAAGAATCCATCAAAAGTGAGGTGGATTCTATCCTTAAAAATCACACATGGGAATTGGTTGATCTTCCTCCGGGAAAAAACCTTTGGGATCCAAGTGGATTTTTAAACAGAAAATGAAACCTGACGGTTCCATCGATAAGTACAAGGCCAGACTTGTAATCAAATGATACAAGCAACGTGAGGGCCATGATTACTTTGACACGTATTCTCCTGTGACGAGAATAAATTCCATTAGGATGATACTAGCAATTGCCACATTGCGGAAATTGGAAGTTCATCAAATGGACGTAAAAACCGCTTTTCTAAATGGCGATATAGACGAAGAAATCTATATGGAACAGCCCGAGGGCTTTCGTGTTCCAGGCCAAGAAAGGAAAGTGTGTAAATTAATTAAATCATTTTATGGATTGAAGCAAGTCCCTAAATAGTGGCACGAAAAGTTCGATCATGCAATGTTAATTAATGGGTTTAAAATAAACGAAAGTGACAAATGCGTCTATGTGAAGAGCACGGTAGACGGCTATGTCATTTTATGTTTATACGTGGATGATATACTCATCGTGGGTAGCAGTAATCTAATGATTGATTCTACCAAAAACATGTTAAATTCTAAATTTGACATGAAGGATATGGGGCTGGCCGATTTAATCCTTGGGATTAAAATAATTAGGGAACCAGACGGTCTTACACTAAGCCAATCTCATTACATTGATAAAATCCTTATGAAATTTAATAAGGATGATTATCAAGAGGCAAGGACTCCATTAGATAAAAAATGTACAACTAACAAAAAATCGTGGAGAGTGTACTTCTCAAGTAGAATACGCTAGGATTATTGGAAGCTTGATGTATCTAATGAGTTGTACCATGCTTGATATTGCCTTTGTGGTTAGTAAGCTAAGTAGATATACTAGCAACCCCGGTGATGAACACTGGAAGGCAATAGTAAGGGTTTTGAGGTATTTACGTAAAACCCGAAACCTTGGACTGCATTATGGAAGATATCCAGCTGTACTTGAAGGGTATAGCGACGCTAGTTGGATATCCGACATTAAGGAATCAAAGTCCACAAGTGGATATGTTTTCACTTTGGGAGGTGCAGCCTTGTCATGGAAATCCTCAAAACAAACGTTAATAGCTAGATCCACGATGGAGTCTGAGCTAATAGCCTTGGATAAGTGCACTGAAGAGGCTGAATGGCTACGCCATTTTCTCGAGGATATTCCAAGTTGGGAAAAGCCTGTCCCTCCAATATGCATACATTGTGATTGTCAAGCGGCAATTGGAAGGGTACAGAGCAATATGTACAATGGTAAGTCTAGACACGTTCGTCGTAGACATAACACCATTAAACAACTCCTCACAACGGGTGTTATCACTGTTGACTACGTGAAGTCAAAGGATAACATAGCGGATCAACTAACTAAGGCATTGGATAGAGAATTGCTGGAGAAGTTGTCACGAGGAATGGGACTAAAGCCCGTGAATTGAAAAGTTCTATAGTGGATACCCAACCTATTTGGTCCTAGGTTCAAAAGGGACAACTAAATTATAGAGCGAAGGATGGTCACTGTGGGGGTCCCGGATTCCTACCCACTCCTCGTTAAAACGGTGACTCCCGCAAGAGGTTAGTGATAAGTCCGTATTTAGACATGCATTTGATGCGTGTTGGGATCGGGTTTGATGGTTTTCCCTAGTTTTAAGGTGTTACAAGTCTCAATTTTAGCTCAAGTTATGTTTATCGGGCGTTGGTTCGAGTTTTGTGTCATTTGGAGTCAAAATCAGGATTTTAGAGTTCGGCACTGGCACTTGAGGAGAAATCGGGATGAGTTGAAAAGCATTTGAGATTGATTTGAGAGCTATGGAGGTCAGCGAGAGGTTTACGATGAAGATTTGGTGACAAAAGAGCTCTAGGATTGGCTTCGGGATCAAAAGAAGATGAATGAAGCTTGAAAACGACGATCAGGATGACCTTCTGTCAATCATTCAATAATATATCTTTGTAGAAACAACTAATGGACATGATTCAAGTTGTATATGAAATACAACTTCAAGGGCTACAAATCATATGAAGACACCATTACGAGAATAGGAGAGCAAGAAGGTGAAAACAGATGATGAAGTTAGATGATCTCTGCTGCGATTTCAGAATGACACCTTCCACCGTTTTGATCATATCTCCTGATTGGATGAATTAAATTACATTAGGTAAGTTGGGGTGGATAGAGGACTTCATTATCTAAAACTTTCATGAAGTAAATTTTGTAAAATTCGGAAAAGATAAAAGACTGAAGAACACGGACGCAAGATCGTGCGTCTGAATGCACGATCGTGCGTAAGTGCCAAAACCGTGGAGGAGCTACTGCCTGCTACGCACGATCGTGCGTAGCCAAGGACGCACGATCGTGCGTAGCCAAGGACGCAAGATCGTGCGTAGCCCCGAGTTACGCGCGGAAATTTCCCACATCGACCAGAATTGTGATTTTCCCCTCTTTTCTATAAATAAGGCCTCCCTAACCCTTTTTAGTGGTGGTGAACATTACGGAGAGGCCTAGGGACGAATTTAACACCATTTTTACGCTATTTTCTTCCAAGACCCTGGGATTATTTGTAAGTTCATCTTTTTAATTAATGACAATTTATTCTATTCTTCCCAATTCTGTTGATTCTTCAATTATGAATTGTGAGTAGTTTAATTAGGGATTTGGGATTGATGAAGGGGTTAGTCATGATTGATGGCTAGATTCTTTTCAATTTAATTGCATGAATGGCGTTTAATTTGTGTTTGAATAATTTAACTGATATCTTTTTTAACCTGGAACCGCGGCTAGAATTACAATTGCACATAGAATAAATTAAGAGAGATCTAGTTTATTCTAGGACACATTCACACACACTTAATCGTTGGCTAAGAGATTAGTAGTGATTAAGGGACCGTAAGTTCGCTCGTTTTGGCAATAATTTAGAATCTTGTCGCATGAGAGATCTGCATGGTCTCCTAAATTATTGTACTCTACGCCGCGAGAACGGTAAGAACTTAGTATTGATTAGCTAGGCTCAATTAAATTAATTTCATGTAATTAGGCCTGATCTGCAAGAAATCTGATTACCCCGGAATCAATCCCTGCTCCCTTCGTCGTTAATTAGAGAGAACCCAATCTTTTATTTTAATCGTTCATTCGCATTAGTTTAGTTTTAATTCAACCAACCAATCTCGCACGACGCATTTATTTTATTTTATTCCTTTTTAATCGCTGAATTTAATTAATCCTTGATTCCCTTTTGTCCGTCCCTGTGGAGACGATACTCGTACTTTCACCGCTATTCTACAATCTTTTAAAGTGCGAGAAAACTCACATCAGTTTTTGGCGGCGTTGCTGGGGACGGTGTCAGTTTTAAGGGTTAATTAGTTTCAGCGAGATTTTTTTAGTTTGTTTTTCTTTTTGTTTTCCGTCGGATTTTTTTGTGCTAACCTTTCAGGTTTTTTTAAGAAACATGAGATGAACTCATTCAACGAAATTTCTGGAGGAATTCCTTACCCTCAAACCTCAATGGAATATTCACCAATTACGCAATACTCTCCTTACATTCCTCCTCCTCCTCAATATTACACACCTCATCAAAATTACTCTCCTACTTTAAAAAAATTATCAGTTTTCTTATTCATACCCTCCAACCACGCAACCTTGTCTGCCTAAGAATAATATTTGTCCCTTCTGTGGAGGATGCCACCATATATCTTTTTGCCCCGTTAAATCTCCATATGACCATCCTTACTGAGCAACTGCATACCCCACTTCGTCCTCCCCACGACTTAGAGTCACAAATGTTTCAGCCATTCCTACATCGTTGCCGAATAATGAGCCACATAATCAATTTAAGAAGACACTTTCAGAGATTCTGTCTGAGTACACAGAGATGATGAGGGAGAGCACTTCAGTCATAACGGGGAGCACTTCAGCCATAATGCAGAGCACTTCTGCCATGATGAAGGATATAAATACCATAAGGAGCCATCTGGTAGAAGACCAATCCGAGGAGACCAATACGGATGATCACGTGAGTGAGTCAGACAATGATGGTGGGAATATGATGGATGATACACTTCCTGATGATGTTGAAGACTCACCTATGTTTGAAGATGAAGAAGAAGATAATAGTGTCAAGTTGTTTTTCGAAGAATACATGAAAAAGTTTGTAACGGCACAAGATGTAACAGATGAAGTCACAAATCATTGTGATTTCCATACAGAAACTCACCAGCCGTTTGATTTACCATTAGTCTCAACACCTGAGGAGGGCAAGGAGAAGATCAGTCATGATGATGGTGCTACTGAGGTAGGTTTGGGTATTGAAGATGAGTTGGAAAAAGATAATCACGAGCTCCAAGAGAGTGATAGCAAAGTAGATGTTCTCCGTGACGAAGAAGTCCCGCTCCACATACAAGATTACTCCTCTCACGTTAGTCCAGGTTTGGATTTCTCTGATTCACTCCTTGAGGATGATATTCTTTTTTGTCTGGAAAGTGACAACATCATCCAAGATGACATTCATGAGAACGGTATTACCGAGAGTTGGGATACTCACATGGGGAGTGACACAGAGTCCAGAGGAGATGCTGTGAATTTTCAATATATTTGTGAGGAAGAAAAATACTTTTCCATGCTGCAGTTTGAGTTTGATGTTGCTTCAGATCCTTGCTTCGAAATATCTTTTGAGCTTCCACTGATGCCTGGAGTAATCAAAGTTTTGACTCATGCCATATGTCCATTCAAGGAGGATGTGAGGTTGATCCTTCAGTTCTGCGCTGATACGGTTTTTGAAGACCATGTGATTCCTTCGTGGTTCCAAGAGTTTAAGGATCTGCGCCACCTAATGACATTTGTTTAAAGGAAGCTGGAGAGATTGATTATTAGTGCACCACTGCATTCTTTGTTATTTGAGAGCTTATGAGGTATCGTCGGGCAAACGACGTTAAAAATAGCGCTTCTTGGGAGGCAACCCAAGCTTATTTCTGCACTTTTGTTTTTGCACGTTTCTTTGTTTTTGTGTGTTTTTGTGTGTTTTGTTTTTGCAGCTCAGGGTTTTGCTTTGGGGATGATATGCCAAGGATCACTTGACTCAGTTTAGTTCTGTACCGACCAGCGCCTTAGGGAAGTTTCTGCGACTCTTATAATCACCTATTTGTAATGTTGACTTGAGTCGAGATTGAGCACGCGTGACCCGTTTCTCTTTACCCCCTTGTGCATAGTGCATATTTAGTCATCGAGGGCGATGCCAAAGTTTAAGTGTGGGGGAGCGAATTGGGCATTCGGGCAGTAGTTGTTACATGCGATTTTTAGAGTTAGCATGCGCAGGTGTTAATTGTATATACATAGGAAATTCATGTCAAATTTTTGATTTTTTTTCTTTAAACTGTGTCTTTGTGAGCTTTCTAGCGTTTTGACTATGCTTTTAGAACATCTTTGAAGTGTTTAGGCTTAAATTGCTTGCAATATAATCTAGTTGTTGAGAGGATGAAGGCACTAGTCATCCATTGAATTAATTCATAAATCTTCCATCCCACCTGAAAAAGTCCTTTAGGAGAAGCCATTTTGAACCTCGTCGTTTATTGTTTACCCAATTAATTGAGCTCCATAACCAAATGGCCTGAGTTCCTTACCCGTGAATATTTCTGACTTAGCCTTGGCATTTAGGGAACTAGGGGATTAATTTGTTAAGTTTAGGGAACTTGTGTAGGAGCCATTTTTGGCACTGTTCATATGCCCCAAATGGGGTAAGAGCGGTCGCTTTTTAGGAATTTGATACTTCCGATAATTGCATTGTAGGCATGGATTCACATTAATAAATGAACTTTAATTGCTATTTTTCCTTGGTGAGGCCGAGATTAGAATGGGGTAATGTCTAGTAAGAATCCGAAAGGTGAAAAATTAATATAGCTAGATCTCTTACCTTGCGAAAAAGAGAATGGGAGCCTGGGTCAAAAAGCGTAAGTGTTTTGCACAATAAGATGAAACTTTGGGTATCTTTCGAAAGAAATGGCGTTCTCGTGCCAACATGACAAGGAAAACTAAACTTATTTAATGAACTTGGAGGCTTTAGCAAAATTAGCTTTAGTCCTCCGCGTACTTCAAGTATACGTCAAAGCACCAATGTGCCACGACGGTTTAGCTTAGTTGTACACCATGTCTGCTCTTTGCATAAGTTTAGATGATTGTTCCTAAAATTGTGTCCTTCTGAGTTCCTTGTTCATAAGAATAGCCCTCAAGTTCCTGAATGCATCGAGTCTTTGTTAGAATATTCCAATCTATCAAAAGAAAGGGACTGTCTTTTACCATTCACCATCACTTTCACAAGTTCTTCTGATCAATAATTAGTTTATTTGTGTATGCTGTCATTACTTTAAGAATGTTGTGAATAACTTTGTCAAATATTTTAGCTAGAGTACAAAGATATAGTTTAGGGAAGAATTTTCTTGGTTTAGTTTGTCTGTTCTGTGAATACCCCTTTAACTACATGTGCATGCTAATTGTTTTG
This sequence comes from Cuscuta europaea, assembly GCA_945859875.1. Lineage (NCBI taxonomy): Eukaryota > Viridiplantae > Streptophyta > Magnoliopsida > Solanales > Convolvulaceae > Cuscuta > Cuscuta europaea. Next base: position 3,418,853 of record CAMAPE010000014.1, read on the forward strand.
ATTCTGTGTGGTGATTATCGTAAGCCCCATTGTTCAGTTTGTTTGAGGACAAACAAAAGCTCAAGTGTGGGGGAATCTGATAAGTCCGTATTTAGACATGCATTTGATGCGTGTTTGGATCGGGTTTTATGGTTTTCCCTAGCTTTAAGGTGTTACAAGTCTCAATTTTAGCTCAAGTTATGTTTACCGGGCGTTGGTTCGAGTTTTGTGTCATTTGGAGTCAAAATCGGGATTTTAGAGTTCGGCACTGGCACTTGAGGAGAAATCGGGATGAGTTGAAAAGCATTTGAGATTGATTTGAGAGCTATGGAGGTCAGCGGGAGGTTTACGATGAAGATTTGATGACAAAAGAGCTCTAGGATTGGCTTCGGGATCAAAAGAAGATGAATGAAGCTTGAAAACGATGATCAGGATGACCTTCTGTCAATCATTCAATAATATCTCTTTGTAGAAACAACTAATGGACATGATTCAAGTTGTATATGAAATACAACTTTAAGGGACACAAATAATATGAATACACCATTACGAGAATAGGAGAGCAAGAAGGTGAAAACAGATGATGAAGTCAAATGATCTCTGCTGCGATTTCAGAATGACACCTTCTACCGTTTTGATCATATATCTTGATTGGATGATTCAAATCACATTAGGCAAGTTGGGATGGATAGAGGACTTCATTATCTACAACTTTCATGAAGGCAGTTTTGTCAAATTCGGACTAGAGAAAAGGCTGAAGAACATGGACGCACGACCGTGCGTCTGGGACGCACGACCGTGCGTCTGGGACGCATGATCGTGCGTAAGAGCCAAAACCGTGGAGGAGCTACTGCCTGCTACGCACGTTCATGCGTAGCCAAGGACGCACGATCGTGCGTAGCCCCGAATTACGCGCGGAAATTTCCCACATCGACCAGAATTGTGATTTTTCCCCTCTTTTCTATAAATAAGGCCTCCCTAACCCTTTTAGTGGTTGCGAACATTACGGAGAGGCCTGGGGATGAATTTAACACCGTTTTTACGCTATTTTCTTCCAAGACCCTGGGATTATTTGTAAGTTCATCTTTTTAATTAATGACAATTTATTCTATTCTTCCCAATTCTGTTGATTCTTCAATTATTAATTGTGAGTAGTTTAATTAGGGATTTGGGATTGATGAAGGGGTTAATCATGATTGATGGCTAGATTCTTTTCGATTTAATTGCATGAATGACGTTTAGTTTGTGTTTGTACAATTTAACTGATATCTTTTGTAACCTGGAACCGCGGCTAGAATTACAATTGCACATAGAATAAATTAAGAGAGATCTAGTTTATTCTAGGACACATTCACACCCACTTAATCGTTGGCTAAGAGATTAGTAGTGATTAAGGGACCGTAAGCTCGCTCGTTTTGGCAATAATTTAGAATCTTGTCGCATGAGAGATTTGCCTGGTCCCCTAAATTATTGTACTCTACGTCGCGAGAACGGTAAGAACTTAATATTTATTAGCTAGGCTCAATTAAATTAATTTCATGTAATTAGGCCTGATCTGCCAGAAATCTGATTACCCCGGAATCAATCCCTGCTCCCTTCGTCATTAATTAGAGAGAACCCAATCTTTTATTTTAATCGTTCATTCGCATTAGTTTAGTTTTAATTCAACCAACCAATCTCGCACGACGCATTTATTTTATTTTATTCCTTTTTAATCGCTGAGTTTAATTAATCCTTGATTCCCTTTTGTCCGTCCCTGTGGAGACGATACTCGTACTTTCACCGCTATTCTACAATCTTTTAAAGTGCGAGAAAACTCACATCAGTTAGCAAAAACGTTTGCTTTAATGATTCTAAAATGTCGATCTACTCGATAACATTGGAAGAGTACGCGGGATACTCGTGAAAGAATTTCCTATGTGAGAGAGAATAGGACCGCTTCAAAGGAGAACTATAAAGGCTCAGTTCTTTAGAAACTCTTGCAGAACCAGGACGGTGACCCATGGCCAAAACGGGCACACCCATGAGAACGGAACAAAGTTGGAAGATTCTTGTGTAAAGATAAGTCAATGTTTACATGACAGCAGTATAGTGCAAGAACATCGAGTCTACTAGACAACCACTAAATAAACGTGTCTTTACCGCGGAAGGTTCAAAGGATAAAACCTACCTCTCCGTATGCAAGGATCATCCGGTGAACACAACGTGTCCTCCTATCTTCATGCCTTTTTAAGTCTCGAAAATCAATTTTCATTCATGTGGGGGATTGTTGGAAAAATGTGTTAAAAATTGCATTAAATGGTCATTTTGGGGCAATTATTTGAGTAGGGTCCACTTCCGATTTGGGTCGGGTCAAAGTGGTTTCGGATTGTCCTTGTTTAGGGTTACAATTCGATATATGGTACGCTCAAAACGGATAACGGGTGAATGAGAAATTGATTCTCGAAGTTCACTCGTTGAAATGGAAAAACTAGGAAAATGATGAGTTTCTAGTGTGTTTTATCCCACACCGGAAAACTCAAGGGATTTTCACCCCCTTATAAAGGGGGGCCTCTTTTAAGGAGTTAAGATTCCTAAAGGTAAAGGTTCTCTCTTACGCGTAGGGGGGGTGCCGATCAAATCCCGAAACGGAGAAGAAAAAAATCGCGACTCGTGTCCGCGGGCAACCTGGTTGTGCGTGCGCGGGCAAACGGTCGTGCGCAGGTTGCCCGCGCACACGAATGTCGTCCGAAAATCTATCATTCAAAGATACGGTCTAATTTTTGTTTCTTCCCGTAACGTTTTATTTTTCCCATGACCAGAGGTGCTCGGACAGAACTGCTCGAACTCTGGTGGGTTCGTACCAGAGACGCTCCAACTCTGGTGGGGGTGCTCTGTTGGCTTCGCATCAGAGTTGCTCCAACTCTGGTGGAGCTATTCTGGTAGCATCAGAGTTGCTCCAACTCTTATGGGGGTATTCTGGTCGTGCACTAGAACTGCTCCAAGCCGTTACACCCATTAAATGCCCAATGTTCTTGTCTTTTAATGCAGCGTTAAATGGACAGTTTATGGATGATTCAATGCCCAACGGACTGGTCATTGATGTCCAACGTTCAGGTCCATTAACACCCCATTTAACACACAACAAATCCTCCTATAAATAGCTGGCAGGTGGTTTGCAACAACACACAATACATTCCTCACGTTTTCTTGAGCTAAAAACACTTCCAGCTACTCCGAAATTTCCTAAGTGTTCTGCTATTGTTCCAGTTTGCCGGGACTTTCGTTTGTGTGCTCAAACGATCGTTCGTTAGCCACCGTATCTTGGGAAACGGTCGTTGCAACGCTCCTAGCACCGTGGGAGGCGACGAATACGTTTTAAGGACATCGTGCGTAGCACGAGCTCTGGCTAAAATCTGCTCCATCTTATTTCTATTTTTCTTGAACTATTTTATTAATTAATTAATTATTTTTTAATTAATAGTTCTTCGTTTTTCCGAAATACACCCAACAGTTCCATCCCAATATGATTCCTCCTTCTTGCCAACAACTAGGCGGTGCCGTTGACGGCAACCCTAGGTCGTTAGACACTTAAACATTAAAAAATGGGCTGCCTGAAAATATAAAATCATAAATAATAATCCGTAACTATAATAGTCATAAAAATGAAATTAGGGTGGTTAGGCCCTAAGAGTATTACTTCATAGGAAGCATTAGATTAATAGTTGTGTTCACTTTTACTACATAACATTTTAGAATAATTAAAATAAAATAGACAGATTAAGATAAATGGACTAAACGATTAATATTAACTGAACAAAATCAGTGGACGAATGTATGAATAGGCCAACTAATTAATAGTTAAACTTAGTGTTAAGTTATAAACAAATTAAATTAGATCCGTTAATTTTAATTTTATAAATCAATTATTCGATAGATTATCAAAAGAAAGAGATTAAAATACTAATTATGCAACTGTAATTATTAAAGGTGATTATTGCTGAGACTGAAATAGAGGAGTGTGAAAAGTGTCACAATTCTAAGGTAAGTTTCAGGTCAACCAAAATTATATTTTTACCTCTTAAATCTATGTGTAAATGTTACTTGTGATTATTTGAGTATTTGGTATCAAGTTAAATTATGGGTGTTTGAAATATTAATTATGATTGTAAATGTTTGTTTGAGTTTGAACTATTTATGTAGTATTTCATATTTTGAGCTATTTTGATAAATTGGGCTTTTAGGATAAAATATCCTTATTCTTGGAATTTTGGAATTTTATCTATGTACGATAGATATTGGGTTTTGGAGTATATTGAAGAAAAATTATTTTTCATAATTGTGGACATCACGAGAGAAACATGTGGTGTCGGTCTCCTTCACGACCGTTAATTGTAAGGGGGTGGTTAAGGGCTACCACTGCTTTTTGGTGGATTCGATACTATGGTGGATTATTTATTTATTAATATCGAGTGAACATTCTAGTATTTTTTTGAGGGCTTTAAAAATCCTTTGATGGTTACAGTAGTAGTTTCCTAATCACTCGGAGAGTATATCTCTTTGAGGAGTAGCTGGTACAAACTACTCGGGCTCTTTGGACTTCTTACTATCCGGAGGGCTTGGAATCCCTTTTAGGGGGTGTGCACACTTAAGGTAGAAGTTCAGCTTCCAACAGGTGGTCGGTGGGAGCCGGAATTCCGGGATGACTTGTAAATAACAACAACTCATTGGACTCGAGGAATTTTGAGTTCGCCCATCTTTAAAAGAAACTGTAGAAATTTCAGAGAAAAACCAATATACAATTTCTATTCATTATATATTATTTTTCAACTGTACATATATGTGGTAAGACGTTTGAAATAATTTTGAATGCTCTATTTGTTATTATGACTACTATTTGAATTATAATAAACAAATATATAATATTTCAATCTAAAATTTGCAAATATACAATATATATATATATATATATATATATATATATTATCCAAATTATATTATTTTATGGGGTTGGGTGGAATCTTACTCAGCGAAAGCTAATTTTAGTTTCTTTTTGTTTCTCTTTTCTTTGTGAAAATTTTCAGGTGATGAATATGACGAATGACAAACTTTGAGAGCGCTGCTTAGAAAACCTAGATATAAAAAAAATGTATAATATTTTAAATAATAAGTTAGAAACTCTTTACTTTTATTGTACTTGTATTTTAATAACGGTGGATAGCCTTAGCATTCAGTTATAAAGGCTGAATGTGGCGGTGACACACCCATATTCCAAGTTGTTATATTCTGCTGGTTAACTTTTGAATGCTAATTTCTAACAAATAATTTATAATCCAAGAATTATTTTGGGAAGGGAATTTGAGGGTGTTACAGTTACGGATAATAGCTTACTTCAAATGTCATAAATTCTTTCTTATTCCTTGTTAAAATTCAATTCAATTAAAACCGTTAGATTAATGTTTTTACAAAAAATATGTCTAAGCAACAGTTATTAAAAAATTTAAAAAATTGAAATTGAAAAGTATAACTAATAATAGTAAATATAATAATAATAATAATAATAATAATAATAATAATAATAATAATAATAATAATAATAATAATAATAATAATAATAATAATAATAATAATAATAATAATAATAATAATAATAATAATAATAATTGATGGAGTATATGGTCCAGGAACCCCCGACCCACATACTTCCACTACTACAATCAGGCCTAACAGGCCCAAGTGGCTCAAACACAGCAAACGAGGCCCATGAATGCCCCAGGGGACGTACGTCTTTCAGCACATGGGAAGCCTCCAGGGGACGTACGTCCTCCAGCACATGAAGCCCCCAGGGGACGTACGTCCTCCAGCACATGGAACATGGAAGTCCCAGGGGGCGTACGTCCTCCAGCACAGAAGTGTAATACTTGAGATTTAATTCAAACGGATTAATTGTACTACTCATACCAACAAGATGCATCTTCTTTTAAGGGATTTCATCACCAAGAACTTCAAAATTAAGCGTGCTTGCACGGGAGTAGTCATGGGATGGGTGACCCTTCTGGGAAGTTTCTCAGAGCGCACACGAGTGAGAACAAAGTGCGCGGAAAAGGCTAGTGGTGGTTTGTGAGGACAGTACTAGAGGTCTGGAGTAACTACCTCGGGTCCTGGGGCCGGGGTGTTACAGGTGGTATCAGAGCAACCCTGTGACAGTGTGCTGATCCGTTGGATATCGGGCAGACACTTAGCGGGGGGAAAGATTCTGGGATTTGATTGAGATTGGTTTATGGGCGCAACGAGGACGTTGCGGTCCTAAGTGGGGGTGATTGTAATACTCGAGATTTAATTCAAATGGATTAATTGTACTACTCATACCAACAAGATGCATCTCCTTTTAAGGGATCTCATCACCAAGAACTTCAAAGTAAGTGTGCTTGCACGGAGTAGCCTTGGGATGGGTGACCCCCCTGGGAAGTTTCTCAGGGCGCGCACGAGTGAAGACAAAGTGCGCGGAAAAGGCTAGTGGCGGTTTGTGAGGACAGTACTAGAGGTCAGGAATAAGTACCTCGGGTCCTAGGGGTCGGGGTGTTACATGAAGCCCCTAGGGGACGTTCGTCCTCGCGCACATGGAAGCCCCGGGGGACGTATGTCCTCCAGCACATGAAGCCCCCAGGGGACGTTCGTCCTCCAGCACATGGAAGCCCCAGGGGACGTACATCCTCCCCTCCAGCACATGAAGCCCCCAGGGGACGTTGGGATCTAGAAGTCTTCTGTGATGAACGGACTAGAAAACCCTCTTTGGATTTACCTAAGATCTTTGGAATTCATTTATTTCTTGTGGGGGTTACTTGCTTGGCTTGATGCATTAGTCTTGGGATGGGTGACCCCCCTCGGAAGTTTCTCAGGGCACAAATGAGTGAGGACAAAGTGCGTGGAAAAGGCTAGTGGCTGTTTGTGAGGATAGTACTAGAGGTCTGGAGTAACTACCTCGGGTCCTGGGGGCCGGGGTGTTACATGAAGCCCCCAGGGGACGTTCGTCCTCAAGCATATGGAAGCCCCAGGGGACGTACGTCCTCCAGCACATGAAACCCCCAGGGGACGTTCGTCCTCTAGCACATGGAAACCCCGGGGGACGTACGTCCTCCAGCACATGAAGCCCCCAGGGGACGTTCGTCCTCCATCACATGGAAGCCCCCAGGGGACGTACGTCCTCCAACACATGAAGCCCCTAGAGGACGTTCGTCCTCCAGCACATGGAAGCCCATAGGGGACGTACGTCCTTCAGCACATGGAAGGCCTCGGGGACGTACGTCCTCCATCACATGAAGGCTCCAGGGGACGTACGTCCTCCAACACATTAAAGTCCTCCGCGGTACGTACGTCCTTCAGCACATGCGGTTCCCCCAGCTATGTACGTCCTTCAGCACATCACGAGACACCGGGCAGCCAATGCCTGGGGACGATTGTCGCCACCCATTGGTGGGAAACTATACCAAGGAAGCCACCGTCACGTCAGGATCGTCGGTTAAAGATGATACAAATGTCTCTGAGAACTTGGGGCAACTAGTGACGCTCCCCCTAGTTCAGGGGACGTATGTCCCCAGCACGCCGCCAAGGCCCACATGCAGACCTCGGGTGCATGTGGCCGAGGGCACTCTCTTCGACAGGATCTCCTCTCCACATGCTCTGAATCACCGCATTAAATGCGGTGTCACATCCAACCACCGCATTAAATGCGGTGCCACATGCTATGCCGGTACAACATCCTGTGTCTAACCGAGTTGACTCTCCACCGTTGGTTACTTGTCACGTGTACCCTCACTTGTTGCACCTAGCATTTATGGTTGCTATAAATAGCTAGCCCCTTCTTCATTGTAAAGGATCCTAGATCCGAACTTAAGCTCATTGAATATACACCTCTCTCTCTTACTTGTTCCAACTTCTCTCTACGTACCCCTCGGCGGTACCCCGGATATACCATCCGTCAATAATAATAATAACATTAATTGAGTCTCTTTTTGAAACGGGGTTCCATGTGTGGAGTCTTTTTTTAATGATTAGGCATCATTTAATTATCAAAATTTAGTTTATGTGCTCTCTCTAGGGCGAAATTCCGGTACAAGGGTTTGTTTCTCCGCATTCGTCTCTGACAAAGTGCAGCCGTCGTTAAGGCAGTGCTCTAATTTTGTACTTAATTGAGAGCAGGCGGTGGTTGGACAGACGAACGGGTACAGTTTGAGGCAGGTTTCGAAGCTTTGCGGTTTGAAGCTTCGGTCATTTTCTATTGCAGACGGAACACATGGCGGTTACAAAGGCAACATGATAGAGTTTTCTTCTGCACCTCGAGCATGGATTTCAATGGCAAACCTCAAGAAGCAAATTGGCAAGAGTAAATTGGCGAGCGCAAGAAGGATAGGGTTTCAGATGAATTTTCCCGGAGTCAAAATTGTGTTCTCCCATACTACAGCAACTCTTCGGCCTCCGGAGCCACCTCCGGGCTAAGAACAAATACGGGGAAAGTTTCTATTTTTGTATTATTTTTCCTTTAGTAGTACTTGTTTTTATTTGAGTCCGAGTAGGTATGGTTGGAGTATTTTGATTTTTGATGAACTTTTGATAGACGGTGTTTCATTTTCGATCGTTTTAGGCTTATTCTTGCCTGTTTTGTGTCTAGCGAGTCAAGTTGCTTTGTATGGGTGGCTGAATCTAAGTCTATTCCCAGGGCTTGCGATCGGATCTGTAATAGCTGTCTGGATTTTGTCTTGTATGCTTGCTCTATTTTAATGAAGCTATTTTGACGATAATAATAATAATAATAATAATAACAATAATAACATTAATTGATGAGGATGAATATATTAAGCTCATTTACTACAAATCATGTTTTGTTCCATAAAAAAAATCATAATTATAAAAGTAACTCAAATAAATTTGAGTTTTTAATACATTTTTTCTTCACAGTATCCAAAACGATTGTAATTGTGAGGTTTATAGTTAATAATGCTCATAGACTTCGAAAAGTAATGATGTTAATATATGTACATGTGTATTCAATATGTTCTCTTAAGTTTTGAGGAATTTGAACTAGACGCCTTGTTCTACTATGATGATCCAACTTTTATTGATATCAAATCACATTGATTTTCATATTTTGTTTACAAACAAAATTCAAAAATTCTTTCATCATATTAAGTGTTGAATAAATTAAGTTTGAACTTGATGTTTGAAGTTACAAGAGATTCAAGAAGTATTTATTCTTTGTGTTTTGAAATTTCGACATTTTTACGTTGTGGAAAGTTATTGAAAGTAAGTTGTGTTAATCTTTTTTGTGATTCTTTTTATTTCTAGGTACCGATAAAAGTAAGAATCAAACTTTTTACTATTGGTTTGGTTCCATAAGAGTTCTTGCGTTTCTAGATAGGAACCGAATCTATTTGATTAGTTATGTTTATTGGAATGGTACCACTAATCTATATCTATATAATATGATAAAACAATCCCTTGGAGAACTCTTTAGAGGATTGATGATATGTGGCAACACCCTTCATAAGAAAAGTTGACATGTGCCAACACCATAACAAGGTCATCCTTCTACATACATTGTTTACAATGTGTTTGCAACATTTATATATATACACACGTACTTACAAACATAAGTGAAAAACTATTCACATTCCAAAACTCTACCCACACGTCTTCCAATATGTATACATGTATATTTCTCCTACTACTACAAACACTATCATCCCATAAAACTTGATCATACACTATCTCCTACTACTTACGTGAAACTTAAAACTTTTATATACACGAGTACTTTTTTGGAAATACTACGTACTTTTAACATAGAGCACTCTCATATAATATTTATATTTGACATAATTTCACACTAAAAGTATCATCGGTTAACACTCAACAAGCCCCGCTCGCACCACCATTATCCAATTTGTGGTGGGCTATGCTTTTCATGGATCATATTGGTAAACCCGTCTAATGATGGGCCAAAGTTTTCCACAACATTGCCCCAATCCATCCAATATGTCGGTTTCGTGGGCTAACTCGTAACAAGTGTAAGAAACATGCAATAACAAAATACCTTGAAAATAGTTAACATGAAATATTTGTTCATATAAGTAAGTAGTAATAAAAAAGAGTAAGAAACCAAAATACTAAGAACACCATAAATCATAACTATATAAAAATTTGATATTATCCAACAAAAGTACTCAATAAACAAAAAAGGATATACATTGACCTTTTAAGTAGATTTTTGTAAATCATAACTACTAATTGCTAAAGGATTACTGTCAACTATAAAATACAAAAAAATAAGATTGAATAAATTATTTGAGATATAATAATTTAGCAATTGTTGTAAAATAATAAGTATACAATTGCAAATGAAATTGATAGTAGAAGATCGATATATTCAAGTCAATGATAGTCCAAATTAGAAGTTTTTATATTGGCCAACCTCCAACATGTGTGGGCCAAATTCATCGCAACGCGTGAATTAATTGGGAAGAAATGACAATCCTAATACACCATTAAATGGGTTGAAATGGATTAGCTCGTGGGTTCGTCTCATTTCAATATATAGCTTCATTCACTGTCAACACAATTCTCTTTTAAATTCTAATTTTGACAATAATCTTAACAATTTTCAAAATTTGATATTTGTAACTCAATCAAATATAGTGAAAATCTATTGATGGAGTATATAGACTCGGACCCCCGAGTCTCACGATTATTGGGTCGGGACAGCGACCCACGTACATTATTATTATTCAGGTGTTCTAGATTAGCCTTTTATATTATCAGTCCATTTATGTAACCGGGTCTGTCAGACCCATATTAGAGGCCCAGACCTGGATTTCTTCTATATATACTCCTTTTGGAGCTTGTAAACCCTAACCGATAATTCATACACAATATCATTTCTACTATTCATCATCTTCTTCCCTCTCTTGAGCTTAATCTCTCCATTTTAATATATGTTTGGATCCCAATAATCCATCAATGGTGCTTTCATTGAGAGATTAGAGCAAATCAAGTGAGAAAACTTCCCAAAAACAACCAAAAATTCATCCAAATTACAAAAAATCAGCCAAAATTCTGTTCTGAATCCAAAAAGAAACTGGGATTTCGCAGATCTGAGCCAAAACCACCTTCACCATCCAGGTAGCCGTCAATCCGTCATCAGCTGGAGGTTGCTAGCTGCCATCGCATACCTGCTGCTCTCCATACGGTAGCCATCGTCGCCAACAAACCCGGAGAAATGGCCTCCATGAGTGTCGCTCGCAGCTCCTCCTTTCATCAAAAGTTGCCGGTCGTCGCTCGAAGCTTGTTCTCCACCTGCACCCCAGCGCCGTCGATCAAATCCCCCTCGAGTCGGGTGAGCAGGTGCGAGGTTTCTGCCATTAATGGCCATAGCAGGCTCCCTTAGAAGCTGCCACTCCAGATCTCGACGGGGACATAGTGATGTCACACAAAGAGGAGTTCCGACGAACCCTTATCCACTCTCCGGCGAGTTGTCTTTGTCTGGACTCCATTTTCGGCGGCGTGAGGATAGGGCTGTAGAGCTGCCTACCTTTTCTCCATTTAGCCACATATTGTTTGAAGGTCTGCCAGCAAAATTTTCACCAATTAGAATGGGCCCTAAGTTGACCCAGTCAACTGTTGAAGATGCTTGGAAACTTTCAGCCAAGATGGCAGCAGTAATAAATCGGTGATGGGCCACAATTTCTTCATCAGCCCACAGTTCAATCCATTTCACAGCTAAGTGCACAATACTCCTATTTATACACTTAAAATGTTTATTAAATGATAGTAGTATAATTATTACTATTATTAATTATATTATTTACACCACCATTATGGCGGGTTAAAAACCTCCGAGGTGGTGAAGACCATTATGACGGATTAAAATTTCCCGAGGTCGCTAATGATGCATTATTATTGGTCTTATTCTTTTTATCACGGCCATTAAACCGGGTCAAAAAACCCCAAAGTGGTGGACCCGAGCTCTAGTCTACCGAACATCTTTATTTGATGATTCAGATTATATTTAGGTCCATCGACCTACCTTAGTCACCTTTATTTGGTGACTCGGGCCTCTAAAATTGAGAGCCACTATCGGCCGCACACGACATTATTATGCTTAAAAGCGGTAAACGATACACCTCAGTCTAAGATACTGCATATTACATCGACCCCTCAGAGCGAAATGCTCAGGAAAGGTCGACAGAGCACATCGTTTCGGCCCCTCAAAGCGAAAATGCTTAGGAAAGACCGATGGTGTCCCCAGGACGAAGGGCCCGCAAAGAGCCCGCGTCTTGAAATGGGAAGCTCACCTAGTCGTCTATCCGCGAAATCAGCAGGACGACAGGTTTGAAATCATGGTCGAGGTGACAAAAATCCCCAAACTCAGGGATGAGGAACGACAGCCGTCGGTAACCGACCAAAAGCCCTAGCCCGCGTCATAAATAGGCGACGGGACCTCCCTGAGCTCATAGGACGATCCAGTAGGACTCCTTACTGGCCGAAGGATTATCGACCCCCCGACCGAAACCTGAAAGAAGGATACTCACTCCTCGCTCAAAGAAGTAAAGAGGAAGAATATAAAAGAGGGACAGCCAATGGACCGTGCATTTGCCGACCTAAAGCGATATCCCCAAAAATAAAAGAGGGAATGCCGAAGAACCGCACATTTGCCGCCCTAAAGCGATATCCCCACAATTCAAAAGAGGGAAGCCGAGGACCGCGCACTCGCCGGCCTCGAGCAATAAAAAATAAAATCCCCAAAATTTGACTAAGTACATAGCAGACGAGTGCCCAGCGCCGTCCATTATCTCAGATGAGCACCCAGCGCCGTCCATTATCTCAGACGAGCGCCCAGCGCCGTCCATCATCTCAGACGAGCGCCCAGCGCCGTCCCTCATCTCAGACGAGCGCCCATCGCCGTCCATCATCTCAGACGAGCGCCCAACGCCGTTCATTATCTCAAACGAGCGCCCAGCGCTGTCGTTCATGTTCAGTCCGACGTCAACGCCTTGCCCTTCCTCATATAATGACCGGCCCCTCAGCCTCAGCGTGATTATCTATCTCAAGACCGGCTTCCTCAGCGCTGAGAGTCTTGAGCTAGCGATTGGGCTCGCCATCCCTTCCTGGATGGTGACCATCGCCTCTATATGACGGCTGGCTCATCATCGCCCCATCATCATATTATCGTATCAGCTTCTCAGTATCGCCATCCGGACATCACGACTGGCCCCTTGGCCTCGGTGTGAATATCTATCTCAAGACCGCTTCCTCAGCGCTGAGAGTCTTGAGCTAGCGATTGGGCTCGCTATTCCCCTCCTGGATAAGCGACCGTCGCCTTTATATGACGACCGGCTTCCATCATCGCCTCGTCATAATTTATTGGAACGGCTCATCACCGCCGTCATCCTCACATTGCGGCAGACCCCTCGGTCTTAACGCGATCTTTTATATCGACACGGCAGACCCCTCGGTCTCAGCGTGATCATCATACTATGAAGATCGGCCTCATCCTCTCACTTTATGGATAAGGACCGTTGCATGGACTTTCGGATCGGCCTCCCAGTGCTGACGTCTGTACATCATGACCGACCCCTCGGCCTTGGCATGATGACCTATCTCAAGACCGGCTTCCTCGGCACCGAGAGTCTTGAGCAAGCGATCGGGCTCTCCATCCCTTCTGGATGGTGACCATCGCCTCTATATGACGGCCGGATCATCATCGCCCCATCACCATATTTCGGATCGGCTTCTCAGCATCGCCATCCGGACATCACGACCAGCTCCTCGGCCTCGGCGTGATTATCTATCTCAAGACCGGCTTCCTTAGCGCCGAGAGTCTTGAGCCAGCGATCGAGCTCGCCATCCCTTCTCGGATGGTGACCATCGCCGCTATATGACGACCGGCTCATCATCGCTCCATCACCATATTTCGGATTGGCTCCTTCTCATCGCCATCCGAAAATCATGACCGGCCTATCGGCCTCGATGTGATTATTTATCTCGAGACTGGTCTTAGTCATTCCTTTACCGGATGGCGACCGTTGCATGGGTCTTCGGACCGACCCCTCAGTGCCTTCGTCCTCATATCACGACCGCCCCCTCAGCCTCGACGTGATTATTTATCTCGAGACCGGTCTTAGTCATTCCTTTATCGGATGATGACCGTAGCATGGATTTTGGGACCGGCCCCTCATCACCGTCGTCCTCACATCACGCCCGGCCCCTCGGTCTCGGCGTGATTATCTATCTCAAGAGCGGCTTCCTTAGCACCGAGTCTTGAGCTAGCGATCGGGTTCGACACCCCTTCCTGGATGGTGACCGTCGCCCCGTTATCATAGTACAGGACCTGCCTCCTCATCGCCGTCGTCCTCACATCACGCCCGGACCCTCGGCCTCGACGTGATTATCTATCTCAAGACCGGCTTCCTCAGCGCCGAGAGTCTTGAGCTAGCGATCGGGCTCGCCATCCCTTCCTGGATGGTGACCATCGCCTCTATATGACGGCCGGCTCATCATCGCCCCGTCATCATATTTCGGATTGGCTCCTTCTCATCGTCATCCGCACATCATGACCGGCCCATCGGCCTCGACGTGATTATCTATCTCAAGACCGGCTTCCTCAGCGCTGTAATACTTGAGATTTAATTTAAACGTATTAATAGTACTACTCATACCAACAGAGGTGCATCTCCTTTTAAGGGAGCTCATCACCCAAGAACTCCAAAGTTAAGCGTGCTTGCACGTGAGTAGTCTTGGGATGGGTGACCCCCTGGGAAGATTCTCAGGGCGCGCATGAGTGAGGACAAAGTGCGCGGTAAAGGCTCGTGGTGGTTTATGGGGACAGTACTAGAGGTCTAGAGTAACTACCTCGGGTCTGTGTGGGGCCCCGGGGTGTTACAAGTGGTATCAGAGCAACCCTGCGACAGTGTGTTGACCCGTTGGATATCGGGCAGGGCACTTAGCGGGGCAAGATTCTAGGGTTCGATTGAGATTGTTAAGGGCGCACCGAGGACGTTGCGATCCTAAGTGGGGGTGATTGTAATACTTGAGATTTAATTTAAACGGATTAATAGTACTACTCATACCAACAGAGATGCATCTCCTTTTAAGGGAGCTCATCACCCAAGAACTCCAAAGTTAAGCGTGCTTGCACGAGAGTAGTCTTGGGATGGGTGACCCCCTGGGAAGATTCTCAGGGCGCGCATGAGTGAGGACAAAGTGCGCGGTAAAGGCTCGTGGTGGTTTATGGGGACAATACTAGAGGTCTAGAGTAACTACCTCGGGTCTGTGTGGGGCCCTGGGGTGTTACAAGCGCCGAGAGTCTTGAGCTAGCGATCGGTCTCACCATCCCTTCCTGGATGGTAACCGTCGCCTTTATATGACGATTGGCCCATCATGGCCTCATCATTATTTATTGGAACGGATCATCATCGCTGTCATCCTCACATCGCGGCAAACCCCTCGGTCTCAACGCGGTCTTGAGCTAGCGATTGGGCTCGCCATCCCTTCCTGGATGGTGACCATCGCCTCTATATGAAGGTCGACTCATCATTGCCCCGTCATCATATTTCGGATTGGCTCCTTTCATCACCATCCGCGCATCACGACCGGCCCCTTGGCCTCGGCGTGACTATCTATCTTAAGACCGGCTTCCTCAGCGCCGAGAGTCTTGAGCTAGCGATTTGGCTCATCATCCCTTCCTGGATGGTGACCATCGCCCTTATATGACGATCAACTTCATTCTTGCCTCGTCATCATATTATCGGATCGGCTCATCATCTCCGTCCGCACATCACGACTGGCCCCTCGGCCTCAGCATGATTATCTATCCCCAAGACCGGTCTCAGTCATTCCTTCATCGGATGGCGACCGTTGCTTGGACTTTTGGATCAGCCTCATAGTGCTGACGACCTCGCATCACGACCGGCCCCTCGGCCACGACGTGATGCCCTATCCCAACACCGGCTTCATCAGTGCCGAGTGTGTTGGGCTAGCAATCAGGCTCGCCATCCCCTCCTAGATGGTGACTATCGCCTCTATATGACGATCGGCTCCATCATCGCCTCGTCATCATATTTCGGACTGGCTCCTCATCATTGTCGTCCGCACATCGCGATCAGCCTCTCGGCCTTGACGTGATTATTTATCTCAAGACCGGCTCCCAATGCCGAAGTCTTGTTATAGCGATTGGGCTCGCCATCCCTTCCCGGACGGCGATCGTCGCCCCTATATGACGCACGGCTTATCATCGCCTCGTCCTCACATTTAGACCGGCCCCAACGCCGAAGTCCTTATCTAGCGACCAGGCTCACCATTCCCTCCTAGATGGTGACCGTCGCATTCATATGACGCACGGCTTATCATCGCCTCGTCTTCATATTCGGACCGGCTCACCAGCGCCATCGTCCCCATATTCGGTCCGGCTCCTCAGCGCTGTCGTCCTCATATTCGGACCGACTCATCAGCGTCGTCGTCCTCATATTCAGACAGGCATCCACCGCCTCGTCCCCCTATTCAGATATAGCGAACATCTTGTGGTCTCCGGCTCAAAGGCTAAAGGAGCCCAGAGTTCGGCCATATATCGCTCTGTCATCTTTATTTGATGAGGAAGAGCTCATCTACAGGCGCATCAACCATATATCAGCCTGTCATCTTTATTTGATGACGAAGAGCTCATCTACAGGCCCATCGGCCATATATCACTCTGTCATCTTTATTTGATGACGAAGAGCTCATCTACAGGCCCATCGACCATATATCGCTCTGTCATCTTTATTTGATGATGAAGAGCTCATCTAAAGGCTCATCGGCCATATATCGCTCTGTCATCTTTATTTGATGACGAAGAGCGTATCTACAGGCCCATCGGCCATATATCGCTCTGTCATCTTTATTTGATGACGAAGAGATCATCTACAGGCCCATCGGCCATATATCACTATGTCATCTTTATTTGATGACAAAGAGCTCATCTACAGGCCCATCGGCCATATATCGCTCTGTCATCTTTATTTAATGACGAAGAGCTCATCTACAGGCTCATCGGCCATATATCGCTCTGTCATCTTTATTTGATGACGAAGAGCGCATCTACAGGCCCATCGGTCATATATCGCTCTGTCATCTTTATTTGATGACGAAGAGCTCATCTACAGCTCATCAGCCACATATCATTCTGTCATCTTTTTTTGATGACGAGGAACTCATTTGTAGACCTCTGAGCCATATCTTGCTCCGTCATCTTTATTTGATGACGCGAAGCTCAGTTGCAGACCCACCGGCCATGCATCGCCCCGTCGCCTTTATTTGACGACGTGGAGCTCTTATGCAGGCCTCTCGGCCATACATCACCCCGTCATCTTTATTTGATGACGTTGAGCTCTTATGCAGGCCTCTCGGCCATACATCACCCCGTCATCTTTATTTGATGATGTGGGGCTCTTATGTAGGCCTCTCGGCCATATGTCGCCCCATCATCTTTATTTGATGACGTGGAGCTCTCATATAGGCCTCTCTCGACCATGCATCACCCCGTCATCTTTATTTGATGACGTGGAGCTCTCATATAGGCCTCTCTCGGTCATACATCACCTCGTCTTCTTTATTTGATGACATGGAGCTCTCATCCGGGCACCTCGCCCATGCATCGCCCCGTCATCTTTATTTGATGATGCGGAGCTCATCATACCGGCCATTTGGCCGTCTCTCCTGGTCATCTTTATTTGATGGCTTGGACTTCTTATAGGCCTCTCGGCCACATGTCTCGGTCACTTTATTTGATGACCTGGACATCACATTATGGACGGTCACTCGACCTATCTCTTAGTCATCTTTATTTGATGACTGGGACTAGTTATCATGCCGAGCTGCTCACATCTAGAGAATGGTATCGGCCACCCCTGTAGCAGACGGACACCGTTGCAGCTCCACACCTAGGCCGAAGGCTCACCCCTTTTGCTTCATATTGGGGGCATCCGGTGTACTCTTTTTCCCTCATCAGGATTTTTCCCCACATGGTTTTTTCCTAATGAGGTTTTTAACGAGACATCTCCCCATTGTGGATCAAAAGGCGTCGACCCTCGGCCCCCTATTGAAGACATCACGTGACACGCACTACTCTACTCCTCTTCACCTCACTACATTCACCTCAAGGAGTGGGGGACAGGAAGAGCGGGGGACTTAGTGCCTCCGTTAACCAAAGAAGCATAAATTCAAAATTTTTCACGAAGTTTCCTCATCTGACGATAGATCGGCACACAGTTCTACTCCCTTTCGCCTCGAGTACCCTCGACTCAGGGAGTGGGGGACTCCTGATGGAGTATATAGACTCGGACCCTCGGGTCTCACGACTATTGGGCCGGGACAGCGGCCCACGTACACTCAGCTGATAGCATTTTCATTATTGTACATTATTATTATTCAGGTGTTCTAGATTAGCCTTTTATATTATCAGCCCATTTATGTAACCGGGTCTGTGAGGCCCATATTAGAGGCCCAGACCCGGATTTCTTCTATATATACTCCTTTTGGAGCTTGTAAACCCTATCCGATAATTCATACACCATATCATTTCTACTATTCATCATCTTCTTCCCTCTCTTGAGCTCAATCTCTTCATTTTAATATATGTTTGGATCCCAATAATCCATCATCTATGAAATCACATATAATTTATTACCTCTACAACTTTGTTGTACTTATTTTTATATTTTCATTTCTATACGTGTCATAAGAAAAACCTTAACTTTAAGCACATATCTTACCGTGTTGTGCACGGGTACACGTACTAGTTTCATATAAGAACCAAATCGGTCTCAGACCTACAAAGAGTCTGATTTTGTTCACTCACCACCTGCTTCTTAAAATCGCACTTTTAATCCCTCAATTAGTCATTTTATTGAAATGTCAGACTCGTGTTTTGAGATTATAAATGTTACCCCCAAATTGATCAATGCGTTGTAAATGTCATATCCACCGTTTATAATCCATCACCAATTCTGGTCTATCAATATATTCACCGGAGATGACATTTACAACACATCTGTCAATTCGGGGGTAACATTTGCAATCTCAGAAATATGGGTATGACATTTCGACATGGTGACTAATTGAGAGAACAAAAAGTGTTATTTTCCCAAAACTTTACTATAACTTTTTTTATTTATGATCCAATTTTTATAAAAAATAATATACCCCGTATTAGATTTTTGGCAATCTTCCATCACATCTCCGGACAAACTCTTCGCGCGTCTAATCATTCAAAGGGAGTCATGAAGGGTGTTGCCTTTCGTCGTTTGTCACAAGCTTGCGAAACAAAAAATTACATACGACTATTTTGGTCATGTATTAGTCATGATTAAGCGAGGAAGCGGTCCAGCTCATTCATAGCCGACCCACAAGGAGAGACATTGGGTTTGACACTGCATTGAAGTAATTTCAGACATATTTAATTGATTTTAAATTATACGAGTATTAATATATTATATTGATTAATACTACGTAGTTGTTTCATGTGTTTCACCAATCTGATCGAGCTATGGATTTTAGAATCTATTTACCAATTCGAATTTTCAAGTTTAATCCGAGTATTTTTACTTCAGCCGCCTAAAGAGAAATTTCAGCTCAAAATTCGATCGGGAAGGCAGTCAAATAATTCGGCGCAGTTAACTGCGTTTTTCTATGTATAATTTGGCGCAGTTAACTTCAACGAATTATTTGACTGCCTTCCTGATCGAATTTTGAGTTGAAATTTGGTATGGATAAACTAGACTTGATAAGGAAGATGCTCAAAAAATTTCATCAAAACATTCTGCCGGGAACCGCCCCAAAAGGCGGTGTTCGGACAGAAAAGTGCTGAAGTTTTTGATGGCTAGTTTTTTAGGTTCATTGTGGTGCTTTGGGCTAGTAGGAGAAGTTTTTTTTAATTGAGTTTCACTTTGACTTGATTTGTTAAATGAGGTCTCTTGTGCATGGATATATAGGATGATTGTTCTTTTATAGAAATTAGGTAGTTCGAATTTCTTATAATAAATAAGTACAAAAATATAAAATTACTCCGTACAATTTTTTGTATTGAAATAGTTACCCTTGGATGTGTTACATACTAGTTCAATTAATTAGATACTCAATACAAATACCTTTGGGCATAAGTATTTGTTTTTCAAACGGTTAATAAAATAAAATAAAATCCCGCCTTGAATTGTTGAATAATAAAAAAAGTAAAGTTAGAGTTTGATGAATAAATCACTTTTTTTGCTAAAGAGATCTATTAAGCAATTTTTCATATAATATTACCTCTGTTTTTTATAAAGTATATTTTAAATGCAAGTTTATCAGATTAAAGAAATTCAGTCGTTCCAATCAAAGTTATATCAACTTCATTACGTTCAACCAATTTTAGTGTTAAAAATGCGGTTCAATTAAAAATGTGACGTGGTTCAAATTTTCTCTTACCCCTTACACGGTATTAATCTAGCCCAACGCCTTATTTTTCCTGTATCCGCCCTCTAATCGTAAGATCCGGGTGACCCGAATCCAAGAGTCAGAGCGAGTCAGGAATAGGCTTTTTCACATTTTCTCGTGGCCTCAACAAGCTTAACTTCTTACCGTTGAAGCAGCTCATCGTCGCCAGAGAACCAAAATGTTAGCTCGCCTCGCAGCTCAACGATTAGTGGAGATCCGTCAAGCTCTTCGTAGAACTCCACAGGCTGGCTTCTATTTTTACATATTTTATCTCATTTTTCACTGGCCGCCTATTTCGATTATATGGGGTGAATCTTAGTTTTAAAATCTGTGTTTTTGTTGGCTCAGGTTTCGCGATCTCTTTCCACTGCACTTAATTATGTGAGTTTAAATAAGTATCTTTGTTAAATGCGCTTATTTTAGATATACGAATCGAAGTGTTGGTTGGATGATGGTATCTTTTTTGTTTTCTTTGCGTGATTTTTGTCTTGCAGCACCTGAACAGTCCTGATAACAATCCTGAATTGCCATGGGAGTTTACAGAGACAAATATGAAAAAGGTGTTTGGTCAGTTCGTTTATTTTTTATTTGCTGGGCATTTTTCCTTTTTTCAATTTTATCCTTTTTCAGGGTACATTACAAAAATTGCCATCTTTGCTGCATACATCTTAATATTTTCCCACCATATCACTCTGGGACCTCTAAATGTTTAAGCTTGCTATTCCCTGGAAGGGGGATTTTTGGGCATATCTTGTACTTTGTGGTTAGCTATTCCCTACATATTACTTGCTTCATTTTCTCGGACTTAAAATAATGTTCTTGGATAACCATTCTGTCTTATATGATTGGTCCAATCTTGATGATATAATCTTATTCAGGTGAAGGAAATATTAACACACTATCCATCCAACTATAAGCAATCTGCAGTTATTCCTTTGCTTGATCTTGCGCAACAGCAACATGGGGGTTGGCTTCCTGTTTCAGCAATGAATGCAGTATGTAGACTTGACTAAATTTATGTGCATTTATGTTCTTTGCTAAAATGATTAGTTAGTTTCATTAATCCCCACTACTTCAGCGGTTCTCTTTTCACATTTTTCAATTCTCTATTATGTTTAATAATATGCTAGAAGTTTTCACATTTTTCAATTCACATTTTTATTGGACGTAGTTAATGGCTACTTAACTCTTTCTGAAGCTTAGTCTCTTTGGTTTCTCGGCCTGTTAGTCAACCAAAAGCTCAAAATGGTCCGGACACCCATGATAAAAATGGGATTCTCCCCCACATATGACTAAAAGATAGGGACTTTCTCAATGTATGACCATTATAGTTTTTAGTTAATGGAATGATATCACACAATCAAATTAGGCAAAGCTACAAAGCAAGAAACTGGAGGAAAATGATGTATGCCGTATGAGGTATGCATATGAGTATAGGACACCACACCATCAAATCAGGAAGAAGAAAATTGTAGTCATATATTGGGAAAGAGACAATTTTCTAATCATACATGTGGTTATTTTTTCCATAAAATATCAACATTAATTGTCTTCGTACTTGAATTACTAGCTGGGAAGTGGGAACCTTAGTTTTAAAAAGCAGGCGCGCAAAGGCGCGAGGCGCCTTTAGGCGCTAGGTTAATCGCAATTCACTTACTCAGGCGGCTTAGGTTCTTAGAGGCGATCGCCTTTCTCGCTTATTAGCGCCTTTTGCGCTTATGAGAGGCGAGCGCTTTTGGCGCCTCATGGACTCCAAGTCTCAGTTTTCAAAGACTCCAAGTCTCAGTCTTCTTCTTCGTTTCTTCCTTCTGCGGTCTTCCGATACATCTTGCGGTAGTTCTTCTTCCGACTTATCCGATGATAGTAACTGAAGAATCCAAGAAGAAAGTAGTAGTTTATTAATGAAAATTTAGTGAGGGAATACAGAAAGTCACGAAAGGAAAGGTTTGAGACTCTTCGAGTGGTCTCTCACTCCCAATATCCCAGTCCTGATCCCAAGTTTTGCCTGCCCTCTTATTCTACTCCACTCCTATTTATAATAAAATTCCCTAATGGGCCGGCCCAAGCTAACAGTACCTAGCCCAAAACCCTTATTTATACAATATCACACCCCTTTGTATAAATCTACTATTATTATTATTGGAAGTCCATGTCCCTATCATATCTCCCCCCTTCAAAAACCACCTTGTCCTCAAGGTGGGTGATAGGAAGCAACCTTGATCTTCAAATTCATCTTCATCCTGGCGCCTCTACCTTCCCAGTATCTCACTGATTTCAGAGCGAGGAGCTTCAGTACTTGACCCTTCATCTTTATGTTCTTCACCTTAGGATTTTCACGCCATCCACGTAATTCCTGCATCATATTGCGGCCATCCGCTTGGAGGATTATTCCTTCAGGTTGCTCTAAAACTTCCAGAGCATCAAAGAGAGGAATCACTGGCAGGCAATCATCTTGAGTTTGACCCTTCAGAAAATGTTTCTCTCCTCTCCACGAGATCAGTGATGTATCCGAGCTCAAAGGGGACCTGCCAAAGGAAATACATGATTTCTGAAATTTCATCATTTGCACTCCAAGAGATTCCATACATAGGTGCTGAGATCCCACCTTTACTTCACCTTTCACAAGAGACTCGTCCGTTACTGCCCGTTCAGCATCTACTTCATGATTATAAACTAGGTTAATCCTGATATTAGTAACATTTTCATCCCATTGCCACTTATCTCTCTCAGAAAGTACTCTTAAAGAGTTCCTAACCTCATCCCTATATTTTCCAGGAATGAATTTTGAGAACAAGAATTCATTGCTATCATTTTTCAAATGAGGTGTTTTCCTATCATCTTTGCATTTTCCAGCCAGAGGCATGAGAGCAAGAGAAATAACAGAACTCTGGAAATTTCCTATCATTTTGGCAGCAACATACCAAACATCATGGATAGAAACTTGAGGCACTTCTGATGCCAGACGTTCTGCTTGTCCTCCATTTTTGCCAGGGTCACTAGGAAAACCGTCCGACAGAAGCCTTGGCTCTGAAGATCTACAAGAGCCGTACTTGCCATTGAATAGCGGCAACTCAACCTCTCTCCTGACTCGACTAGGTCCTTGGTTCATGTATATCTCGCTTTTGTTGTCTGTTATCTGCGAACTGAGAACATCTCCTTCTGATTGCTTCACACTTGGAGGCGAACTGACATAAACTGCTGGCGTTGGAAGAATGTCAACTTTGTTCTGTTCTGAAGGTGTTGGTGCAGCCGGCTTCAACTCAGTTTTCAATTCCGGAGAAACTTGCGCAAGTTGAGAACCGGTGACTTCAGATTGCCATAAATTTGACGAATTAGGAGACGTTGCTTGCATAAACCCCTGAGAACTGGAAACTACTGTGAGCGACGAAGCTGAAGCAGTTTGCGATGACTTCAGCGAACGGGAAACTTCTCTGGATAACGTCGTACTTGGTCGTGAACTGCTGACAGATGATGAAAATCGTGATTTCGAACTGTAAGACGAAGTTAGCGAAGAAGCCAGACAACTGGAAGGAAGTGCTCGCGACTGAGAAGAGACCTGTGCACCCAATGATGCCTGCGAACTACGCGAAGCAGTTCGCGATTGCGAACTAGTAAGAGCAACGGTCGAAGAAACCTGATTTTCAGTTGGCCGACGGCGTCTAGGAGGACTCCTCGCTCGGCCTCTAATTCTCCTACGACGTTGTTTACGCAAATGGTGTATCATCTCGTCCAGCATCGTTTCCATCTTCGTCCAGGTGTTATTCTCCAGATTTGCGCGCAAACCAGAAGTGCGATTCTCCATATTTTTTTTTGTTGCGTGAATGTCAATCGAAGCTTCCCAGGGCCTACTGCTCTGATACCAATGATAGTAACTGAAGAATCCAAGAAGAAAGTAGTAGTTTATTAATGAAAATTTAGTGAGGGAATACAGAAAGTCACGAAAGGAAAGGTTTGAGACTCTTCGAGTGGTCTCTCACTCCCAATATCCCAGTCCTGATCCCAAGTTCTGCCTGCCCTCTTATTCTACTCCACTCCTATTTATAATAAAATTCCCTAATGGGCCGGCCCAAGCTAACAGTACCTAGCCCAAAACCCTTATTTATACAATATCACACCCCTTAGTATAAATCTACTATTATTATTATTGGAAGTCCATGTCCCTATCATATTCGACTTATCTTGGGCTACTCTCTCGCGTCGCAGGCAAGTGTGTTTACTTTTTTTTGTCTTCTTCTATTTATTCTCTTTTATTTTAAGTTGTTATATTTATAAAAATATTGAGATTATTTAAATAAAAAGTTAGATAGCTGATACATACGTAGTATTATCTTTGGCTATTTATAAGTTTTGATAGATACAAACAACAAACAACATCCAAGCCTTAATCCCAAAAGAATTTGGGGTCGGCTAACATGAATCGATCTATGATATCGATGCCAAAAAGAGAAGGCGGACAAGAAAAGGAAAAAAAAAGTAAGATAAAATGAATAAAATAAAGATACATAAATATAAGATAATAATAACACAAGAATATAACCAAGATAAAAGAAAAATAAATAAAAGAACATAAAAAAGCTAGAAGATAAAAATAACATATAACATAACATAAGAATAACATAACATAAGAATATAAAAAGATAAGGAAGATAAACGATAAAAGAAACAAGAGAGGAAAGGTAGATAACTGAAAAAAAGTTATAGCCTTTTAAGTTTGTAAGTTTTTTTAAGTATTTAAGTTTCTAAATTTATAAAATTATTTAAATTTACAAATCTGTCTGTAATTAAATTTACAGAATTGTATTTGTGTGATAGTTTACACTTGTATTAACGCTTGGGGTTTTCTTTTATCTAAAAAAAATGGGTAGCTGGCAATTGAGTGCAGTAAATTTTTATTGCATTTTATTTTGGCCAATCCTGAACTCTTTACTTGCATCATTTGCGGATATGTTGTACTGAAATACGTTTTATTTTCTATATTTATTTTCTTGTCTGAATTGGGAAAGATAACTCATTAAGTTCATTGCTACTCCAGATCAAATTCTCAAATTAAGTTCATTGCCCAACTTATTTACTTTCTTATCTAACTTGAGGAAGAGACCTCATTAAGTTGATTGGTATCTAATTGTCAAAGGATGCTCGGAATTTCTTTGGATATCTTAGGTAGCGAAGGTTATTGAAGTTGCTCCTATTCGTGTATATGAGGTTGCAACCTTCTACTCCATGTTCAACAGATCAAAGGTGATTTAGTAGACAATGCTCTAGTATAGGATATAGGCCACCTGCCTTGTTGCTACTTGCTACTTTGGTTTGACAGTAAAGAATCTGTATCTCTTTTCAGGTAGGCAAGTACCACCTTTTGGTTTGTGGCACAACACCTTGTATGATACGTGGTTCAAGGGAGATAGAAGATGCGTTACTGAAACACCTTGGAGTAAAGCGGAATGGTAAGTCTATGCCATTTTGTAACAGTTTCTCAAACAGCCCCTTCCCCCCCAAATGATAGACAAAGATTTTGAGTTATAACATTTTGATTTCCAAATTAAACTGTGTGTTTTGCAGAAGTGACAAAAGATGGGTTATTCTCTGTTGGAGAGATGGAATGCATGGTGAATCTTGTTTGTCTATTTGCTAGAAGTTCATAACTGATTTATTTTGGTGGTCCCAAGCTATGATCTGCTTCTTGGCTGTTGCAATAAAACAGACAGATGTTAATAGATGACAGGAACTGCTTCTCTGGTCCTTAGATGCGTTGGTAGAATATGTCACATACCATACGCCCATACATATAATATTTCCAGGTTGGACGTGCCTGTCAAGTTGACAGATAGAAATGCATGATCTCTAATTCTCTAGAGTTCAAGTTAAATTGACTTGACACTATATTTATGGAGATAGGTGCCACCATATCTTTACACTTATTACTTCCGGGCTATAATACACTTCTGATAGTGACTGATAACCTCAGAGGCTTTGACCATTTCACGAGCTTATATGTTTTTTTAATCGCGTGTTTAACCTATATCTAGATAGAAGTGTCTCCCCACCCCCGAAGAAAAATATATCTTATTCAAGGAAATGACATGAATACTTTATTCCTTATTATGATTCATCACATTGAATGTTGGAATTTGGTCTGGTATTTGACTGTTCGGATCAAAATCATTGAATTCTTGGATAGGGGTGCTGCGTAAATGCTCCAATGATTACCATTGCTGACTACTCCAATGGGTCTGAAGGATATACGTATAATTATTACGTAAGTTATTATTTTTGGTACTTACTCCCTAACCTAATTTACATGACATGTATTTTTATTGCAATAAAATGTGAGTGATTATATGGCATGGCACAGTTTCATGAAATATTGTTACATGACATTAGATTTCAAATATGAAGTAAAAAGGCATTTTATGATTTTCAAGATGAAACTCTATTCTCAATCTTCATGCTAGTTGCAGGGCATCTAAATTGGAAGTAAATAATAGACTTTTAGTATCAATTTGCTTACATAATGCTAAGAACTCTCCGTAACTTTATTCAAACTGCAGGAAGATCTCACTCCTAAACGAGCTGTGGAAATTGTGGAGGCATTCAGAAGAGGTGAAAAGCCAAAGGTACGACCTAAGTAGTGTTAAACTGGCTGCTATTCATTCACAAAATCATAATGATATAATTGTCCTCTAAGTTGGAATGCTTGTAATACATTAGCGAGGAACGCAAAACCCACAGCGGCAGAATTCTGGGCCACAGGGAGGAAACACTACCTTGTTAGGGGAGCCAAAGCCTGCGCCATGTAGGGATCTTGATGCTTGCTGATCGAAATTGTTATATGATGCTTCTAATAATGCGACATAGGATGTTGGTCAAATTTTCCATGATTATTATACTCTTATTAATTGTTGTATTGTTGTATTTATGGTATCTCGCCGGGTCACTTGATCAATCCTCATAACTGTGTTGTTAAATAACTCAAAATGAAGAGACCAGGCTCTGCTGAGCGTGTGAATCACATAATATTGTTGAATAATATTGTGTGATAAGAAGAATGTGCTTTCTCTTGTTTGAGTTTTTTAAACCTGGGGGGGGGGGGGGGGGGGGGGGGGGATCAAGTTAAAAACTTCTATCGCATGTTATCTCGTTCTTTATTATTTTCAGCGAATTTTGTTATCACATGATGTTAGACATAATATTTTGTGTTTGAGATTATTTCTACTTTTAAATCTTTATAAGAAAGAAGAAATATGATCAGAATTTGGGGATGCAAATGATAAAGGTAAGAAATGAAAATTTAATATCAAAAACACTTTGCCATAAGATACCTCATTCTCTCTTAGCTTCTCATTTTTTTTAACTTTTAAGAAGTGCTATTAAATGGTGTCAAAACAAAATGTGATTAAATGATTTAAATCTATTTACAGACACTAAACCAATTATGCTTCCATACCAATTTTACTACAAAAAAATTGTACTACCTCCGTTCCCATTTTAACTTCTAAATGAGTTTGGCACAAAGTTTAAGACAGTGGATATTGTGTGGTGGAGAGTTGTGCAGAGGAGAGAAATGTGTAAGAAATGTTGTGAACCACAAATTCTTTACCAAAAAGGGAAAGTGAAAGTTTTAATTGGAACGGACGAAAAAGGAAAGTTGGAAGTTTATTTAGGAACGGAGGGAATAGTAATGTATGAGTCCTCCATTAGGTATACTTGCTCAGTTCTTTAATAGTTGCAACATTGAGTTTTTTGTACTATTTACAAACCTTACTTTGATCACACTTTTCTATCGATATATATAATCAAATTATTATGTATAAAATGTCTATTAATGTGAGATTCCGGTCTGGACAGTGGACACGGTCCAATTCTATTTTTTCTTTTCCCCCGTTTCCAAGCAAAAAAATGGTTGATCTGGGACCGAATCGAGACCAGAATCGCCCGGTTCAGTATCCAAATGGGTGAATCAGGATCGGGTAACATGTTTGGGCGGACTATGGGTAGTCCCAGGCTCGAATCAAATTTTCCGAACCCGGTTCGATCCCAAACAATGTCGGACCCAGTTCCGGGTCGGGTCCACCCCTATGTACTTCCTCCGTTTCTAAAAGAAACTCACACTTTCCTTTTTGAAATGTTTCAAAAACAAAGTCACACTTCCCTTATTTCTTTATTTGGCAAAGAAATCTACATTCAAACAGTGCCAAACAGTGTCAAACAGTGTATAAACAGTGTTTTCTACGGTAAAGTCAATTTATTTCCTTAATAATCGTGAAGTCAAACCGTGACTTTCTTTTGGAAACGGAAGGAGTATGAGTTAGCACTTCAGTGACAACTTTTTTTGTTTTTATTTTTTGAGTGACACCTTTATTCCCCCTTACTGGATTACTATATTACAAAAATGTCAAGTGTAAAAGCTTTGTATATACTTTTGGCACACTCAATAAGAGTCTAATTTTTTACCCTCTACCCTCGTCTCTCCATACGAACACACTTTCTTCTTTGTACTTTCTATCATCTTCATTTTCATCATCTTTTCTTCTCAGTTTATCTTTCTTTTTCTCTTCTATTCATACTCCATCTCCACCATCATCTTCACCTTTATCATCTTCTAAGATTGGGAAAGTAAATGAAGTTTGAGAGTCATCGAGAATTTGCCGGAAAATGAGAGATGAACAACCGTCGGAATTTTTTATATATTGTCTACAAAACTTTGTCTATGTCATGCTAAATACTGATACGATTTATCTTTCAAGAAAAACGAAACTAGTAAACTAGTAACATTATGTAAAATTCTGCCATAAACAAGAAATGTCTGTATATAGGCACTGATTGTCTGTGTATAAACATTAGCTATCTATGATAGGCAAAAAATGTTACACACATACAAAAAGTGTACAAGTATAAACAATTTTTGTCTATATACACAACTATGTTTGTGCACATACATTGGTTTCTATGCACTGATAATTCTACAAAAATAGAATGCAAGTCATTGTCTATATACAAACACACACATTTGATTCATGTGCCCAAACATTTTTATAGAACTTTCTAATTTTTTAATATAATTTCTTCACTTGATCCAAAAATATATATAATTTCTTCACGCATTCAAATTTTATCAAAATTTAGGACGATCGAGGCAATATTTTACTAATGGCTCAAAAATAAATTCGACTATATTTTCGATCAACCCAATTCCAGTCCGATCTTGAAAGGTGGTGCTAGAGTAGATAAAATGAAAGATGACGCAAGATGATATGACGAAGATGAAAGGTGGCGAAGATGGAAGATGATGAAGAAGGGGATGAAAAAGATTAAAATGATGAAGAAGAGAGGTGATGGATATGGAAGATGGTGAATACAGGATGTGATGAAGACGGGAGATGATGGATTGTTGGATCCAAACTACTCGTATATTATTAGGAGAGATTTAGAGCTAAGAAGTGAAGAAGATGATGAATAGTGGATATGTGTATGAATGTGAGTCAGGGTTACAAAATCTCTCGAAAGGAGTATATATAGAGAAAGAGTGAGTCAGACCGCTAATATGGGTCCGATAGGGCCAACTACATGGAATAGCTAATAAATGATACAAAAGCTAATCTAACAGATATGATGGATAATAAGATGTACAATACTATAAATAGCGTCTGCTTAACGCGCGTGGGCCGCTGTCCAAGACCATAGTCATGAGATGGGGGGTGCGAGTCCCTATACTCTATCAATAAGGATATTTGATGAATATGAAAGTAAGAAAGAAGAAGAAGTAGAAGAATGAGAGAATTGTATGGATAATGAGAAGGAGAGAAGATGTGATAATTTTGAAACCTTATATATAGGGTGTGTCAAAGTTGTACACAAAGATGTACAACTACAAAGGTTTTGAATTATCAATTCCACATATCATGACTCCGATCTTCTTATGTGTTTGGAGAGTACTACATAGTGTAGACATATAAAACGAGCTCATCTTGATCTTGCCTCGCCTCAATTGGTTCATTCGAGAACTAGTCGAACTCGAGCTCGTTGTACTACTTGATTAGCTTTACTAGTCGAGTTGGCTCGACTCGATAAGACTCATAGTGGACTCATGAGTATGGCATAAGAGTGCTTCCATGATTTCCATCACGTTATATCCATTATATTTTGAAGACTCATTCCGATCTCGAGCAATATATTAACGAGTCCAATTCAAACTATAATTGACTATTAACGAGCCGAGTTCAAACCAAAATTTGAGATCGAATCTTAATGAGACAACCTTGAGCCAGACTCATAACATGTTCTAAGGCCGAGCTTGAACTTGTGATGTATTTAGGGCTGAGCACGGGTCGGGTTCGGGCGGGTCGAGTCTATGGACCCTTAACCCGTTCGGTTTTTTTAATTTAAATACTAGGCCCGACCCTTTGATATTTTAAATCGGATATTTCAGATATTTTTAAGTCGGATATTATCGAATATCGGATCGGGTTTCGGATATTTCGGTTATATTAAAAGTTAAAACAATAAAACACATTATAATTGGATAATTAAAGTGTTGAAATGCCACTTTGATAAAAATTATACACACTAGTGCATTATACATTTAAATTACACAAATAATTTAAGACAAATTACACAAATAATTGAACACAAGTATTAATTTAACATATTCAAAGTACACACTACATAATTTAATATATTTTGAATATTTTGGTTATATTAAATCACAATATAATTGGATAATTAAAGTGTTGGAATGCCACTTTGACAAAAATCGTACACACTAGTGCAATACACATTCAAATTACACAAATAATTTAACACAAATTGCACAAATAATTACACAAATAACTGAACACACGTATTAATTGAACATATTCAAAGTACACACTACATAATTTAATATATTTCGGATATGCGGGCGGGTCGGGTTGGGATTTTACAAACCCTACCCGCCACCTGGTCTAGGCCCAATACTAATCGGATTTTCGGATTTCGGGTTTTCGGATCAGATATCCATATCCAATCGGATATTATCAGCAAAAAACTTCGGGTTTTGCGGGTCGGTTCGGGTTGTGGTCAGCCCTAGATGTATTGGGGATGGATATGATTTCAAAAATAACACTTTCAACTAGGACTGAATAGATTGATTTAGTTTAACTGAACCAAATTGTACCAAACCGAACTAACCTGAACCATATGCAATTTGATTTTAGTTTGGTAGTATTTCTTCCAAATCATATTAAATCGAACCGAATCGAAATCGAGAATAATCAAATAAAACCGAATCGAACTAAAGAATTTAATAAAACCTTAATATATTATTAAAAAATAACAAAACCAAATTACACCCAACCGAACTAAACCAAACCAAATCAAACTGAAAGATAGTACGATTTTTGTTTGGTAATCATTCTTGCAATCCGTTTCAAAACGAACCGAAACCGATAAAAACCGAACTGAAAACCTATATGTCCACCCCCTGCTTTCAACTAATGGATTCAATCCATTGATTCAATCTATAATGGATTCAATCCGAACCCGGATCCAGCGACAATGCTCCCGTGTTCCGCTATTTAAACCACCAAGACAAAGAGTGGACCCACACCCAATGTGCATTTCGATGGCAGCTTCACTGAGACCTACCCACTTCCCTCAACTCAAGAGCAACCAAAGCCGCCGTTCCTTCTTTACCCACTCTTCACAAAGAATAAAGGTTTCTCGCCAACTGCTTAGTCCAGCTATGGCTGCTCTCAGCACCGCCGTGGCTCCCGGCCTATCTGAAACTTTTACCAGGCTCAGGCAACAAGGCAAAGTAAGGCAACCGCTGTTTGATTTAGGGTTTTCCATTGGTGCGAATTTGCTACTGCATGCTTTGATGTTAAATTCACTTAGAGTTTAAAAGAACGGGATTTCATTGTTTTGAATTATTTTTGGAGGGGTTTTTTATTATAAAATTCC
Organism: Cuscuta europaea; assembly: GCA_945859875.1. Lineage (NCBI taxonomy): Eukaryota > Viridiplantae > Streptophyta > Magnoliopsida > Solanales > Convolvulaceae > Cuscuta > Cuscuta europaea. The sequence continues at coordinate 3,451,247 of CAMAPE010000014.1, forward strand.
TCTAATCGAAATGCTATATAAATGTAAGATCTTGATGAGGCCCGCTCACCAAATTTTATTGAATTGTAGATGCCCATGTACTATTGACTGAATTTATTTACTTTTTTTTCTCCCCCCCCCCCCCTCTGGAACTGACAACTGGTATTACTTACATTTGAAAGGTCGCATTAATTCCATATATCACTGCTGGTGATCCAGACCTATCAGTCACTGCAGAAGCGCTTAAAGTACTTGATTCTTGTGGTTCAGATATAATTGAGCTCGGGGTTCCTTATTCTGATCCTCTTGCTGATGGCCCTGTTATACAGGTTCCCAATATGATGATTTCCTTAGCTAAGTACATTTCCTTTTTCATCTCTTCAGAGTTAACATCATTTTCTCCATTTGTAATTGGGCTTTTCAGGCCGCTGCGACTCGTTCACTGCAGAGAGGAACCAATTTTGACAAAATAATAACAATGTTAAGAGAAGTAAGTTATTTTCTCTTTCTGTGTGCGTGTAGGAACAAGGTATCAAAGAAAGAGTGCTTTCTACAAGGATCACATTGTCTACTTATATTTACTATATTCGTAGTGGTGTCAGTAATTTAGTCTTGTTTTTTGTTCTTGGAATATTATCTGGTCAATTTCCCTTCAGAGTCCTAATATTGTACACTTATTTTCCCAGGTTGTACCTCAGTTATCCTGTCCAATTTGCTTGTTCACCTATTATAACCCTATTCTTAAGCGTGGCATTGAGAAGTTCTTGGACACTGTTAAAGATGCTGGAGTGCAAGGTATATAGTTCAATAATGCTATATTGGCCTCTTTGAGCCATGTCATGATGATTTTGCAGAGCGAGTGTGCGTAGGTTGTGTATATAATTTAGTTCAAATAAAAAGCTGTTCTTGGATGAAAAATAAAATCTAATTCTGATTACTGATGTAAACAAATGGATTGATCAGATCCAATTTTAAGTAAAAATGCAGTGACATTATTGTAAATATAAAGAAGTGCATTTTTAAAATGCAATGAATAACAAATGGCAAACGAGTATATGTATTTAAAAAAGTGCACCATATTCTGGAATAAAATGTGCATAAGCTAGAAAATATGATAACCATTTTTAACGCTCATGGATATGCTTAAACCTTTGAACATTAAAGTTTCACATATTTAATATTTTGTCTCTGCTTCTTTTAATAAAAAATCATCTAATCCATCCATTTTCAAGTGAAAAGGACAATTTTTTTTCTAATTTTTATGGGAAGACTCCTTTTCGTTTGAACATTCCTTAGACATGTGTGTGGGTTTATATGACTTGGTTGGAGTTTCAAACGGACAACCAAGATAAATATTCAAGGGCTGTTAGATATGGACTTTGAAGTCGACAACAGGACCAATGAAGTGGACTAAATCTTGCTATGACAGCATGATAGAATTTAGGATTGGGATGGGGACTCAACTGAGCTATAACATACTGGGGCCAAACCACACTAGGAGATTAAATTCAACCTATTAGCTAGTTTAACCAAAGGTTTTATTAACACTAGAATTTCTTGACATACACACAGTTGTGGCAAAAATTAACGATGTTGAATTGTTCTTGTAGTTTCATACTCCCTCCGGTCCTAAATAAACTTCACACTTTCCTTTTTGGGTAGGTCCAAAATAAACTTCATACTTCTTCTCTCTTCCTTATTTGGCAAATTATCTATATCAAAACAGTGCAAAACAGTGTCAAACAATGTCAAATTGTGTGAAGTCAAAGTGTGAAGTTTATTTAGGACCGGAGGGAGTATATTCCATTGATCTTTCAATGTTTATTGTAAACATGTAATGCTTCTTTAGTGTCTTTTTCTTGCACGATTACTGTAGGATCTTACTTTCATATCACTATATCTTTCAGGGCTTGTGGTTCCAGATGTCCCTCTTGAAGAAACCGAAGTCTTAAGAAGGGAAGCTTCTAAGAAAAAGATTGAATTGGTTTGTTTTTCTTTTTAAGTTCCATGTGTTAATGCTTCAGATTTCTGAGAGTTTATAATTTGAAAGCAATAGCTTCAAAGTTCAGCTTTTCAGGATTCGATGTCACACTAATCATTAAATGGAAAAAATTGTGATGGCTGAGATTATGTTTGTATTTGTGTTATATTTGGGTGGTATTTCACTATTTTTCCAATAACATCTAGCTTCCTAGAGAGTTTTGTTGCCTCTACTGTATGGAGATCATGCCGCCGTCTTTACACTTCACTTCCAGATTTCACAGCATTATTTATTTTCATCAACTATTTGTTTGAATCATGTGCACTTTTTCAAAAGCTAGGTTATAAGTCCCCTCACCAGTTTTTTATTCTGTGTGTCTTATTTTAGGTTTTGCTCACAACGCCAACCACACCAACATCTAGGATGAAAACGATTGTTGAATCCTCCGAGGGGTTTGTATACCTTGTAAGATTATTATTTTCTGTAATCATTTAGTTCTCTGGTTCATTTCTTTTCATTTTTGGATTTGTATGTGCACGAGGGCGTAAATGTGTTAAAACAATTGCTCCAAGGGAGACTAAGTATAAAATAACGAACTAACATATGTGACATTTATTTACTCATCGTATAAGGTTTTGAGTTTGTAAGAAGAATATAAAATCTTAATATTTTATCATAAGTAGAGTGCCCCACACCACACCATCAGATATGTTGAGGGTGTGGGCTCTTATGGAAAGCTGTTGAACCTGTAAGGGGTGTTGTCTTATGAGATGCTGGGTCGTGAAGGGGTGTTTAAATAATTTTTCTCACATTGGTGGATATAAAGTAACAAACTAACATGTAAGACATTGAACTACTCCTATTAAGTTGACCTTTTAGTATGAAATCCCAAGCTCAAACATTACATAATTTCATATATCTGCCAATATGTCTCAAAGTGATACTTATGTTACATTAGTGCGTTCTACTTTGTGATATCGTCATTATTCTTTTCTGCTTTTGGGGAAAAGAATTAATTTACACGAGACATGTATAAAGATGCAAGGAAAGCTTATTGTTTATTGTACCAAATAATAGGTGAGCACGGTTGGAGTGACCGGAACTCGTGAATCTGTGAGTAACAACGTTCAGTCCCTTTTGAAGGAAATTAAAGAGGTTTGTCTATTATACTTTCCACCTCTAGTGACTTACCAAAGTAAATATATGCTGTGATATTCAGATCCTTCAAACTTATGTTCACTTTCCTAAATTTGCTCCATAATTACTGCTTTTAGAGCACAAGGAACTTCTTCATGCATCTCTATCATGTTTTCACTAACTCTTGTTTTTTTCAGTTGTCTTTCCCATAAAAAGAATTAAGAAACGAATTATGTGCTCAGAGTTACCCTAAAAATATGTTGTACAAAATAGTAGCAGTCTTCAAGATCTACTCCAATCGGTTAATGTGCTCAGTTTTCTCTTTTCTTGATCAGATTGAGTTCCATAGCTCTATTTAATATAAATGATCTTAATCTGTTAGTTCATGGTAGGCGTTAATAACATACTTAATTCACAGGCAACATCGAAGCCAGTAGCAGTCGGTTTCGGTATATCAAATCCTGAGCATGTGAAGCAGGTTTGTCTTTTAATTAATTATGAAATATATAATAATTCTTCTTATATGGCCAAATAAGTAGCATTATCATATCTGTGATTTAGTACTGAAGGAAACTTGGGTTACAGGTGGCAGCATGGGGAGCAGATGGGGTGATTGTTGGAAGTGCAATGGTGAGAATATTAGGTGAGGCCAAATCACCTGAAGAAGGACTCAAAGAATTAGAATTCTTCACAACATCGCTAAAATCCGTGCTGCCTTGATTTTACTTCGACATAAGTTGACATCAGATTGGTGGATTATTCTAAACAAGTTAGGACTAAGGTTCCCAAATAAAATCAATAGGTATGTCTCATCACTTCCCATAATAAACAAGTTGGAGAATGCTTCAGGCTTGTGACAGGGATTACGGTCACATTCATTATCTCAAAATAGTTGATTGTAACCTATGGTCTTAATTTAATTTTGGTAACAAGGGTTTACCACATGGGCTATGCTGCATTGTATACAAAGAAATAGAATATATAATCTAATAAAGTGGAGTATAATCCTAATTTCATAAAAAATGCGACATATGTGATATAATTACCCCGATCTAGAAAGACAATCTTGCCAACATTATTTTAAGGCTAAAGGGTCAAATAGGTACATGAACTAACTTAAAGTGTTCAATTAGCCCCTTATATAGGACTGTAGGAGGCTCTGCTCAGCCGTCGCCAATTGGGGCGGTTCTCGGTGAAATTTTTTGAGCATCTTCTTCATTAAGTCTAGTTTACCCATACCAAATTTCAGCAAAAATTCAACCGGGAAGGCAGTCAAAAGATTTTTTTGAAGATAACTGCGCAGTTAAACAACGTAGTACATTTCGGAAAATCATTTGACTGCTTTCCCGATTTCATTTTTAGCTGAAATTTGATATGGGTAAACTAGATTTAATTAAAAAGATGCTCAAAAAATTCCATCGGGAACCGCCCCAATTGGCGACGGTCGGACAGAACCTCCTAAATAAGGAGCTAATTGAACACTTTAAGTTAGTTCATGTACCTATTTGACCCTTTAGCCTTATTTTAAATATACTTGCAACCAAGCAACCAAAAAACATTATTGGTGAACGATAATTTAAAACTATCGCTCGAAACATTGTGCTTTTAATACTACCTTTATTCATGTGGGTATGTGTTGAAGGTTAAGTCCTCGCAAAGACCCAACACATTTCATTGGATTTTCCTATGATCTTTTATGATTTCGTATATTTGCTGAATGATTTAAGCGATTATGAAGGCAGAAGCAATAAGGAAGAGGAAAACTGGGTCAAGTTCTATTAATAGATTTCAAACTATTATAATACATCCTTATCAAGCCTAAATCCTGACCCTCTAAGTCTCTAACTCCAAGCTGAGAAGATTACAAAAGAATATAGAGAGAAGCTAGACTATTCGATGCAAGTTTATCAATTCTTTACAATGAAATACATGCGTACTTCTTGTTAATTCTAGGTCTTCCGCCAACTACTTAGAGGGGTAGTGATGGATTCGGGCCCGGGCCGGGCCTAGGCCCGGGCCTAGGCCCGGTCGGGCCGCCGGTTCAAGAAAAGTGGGCCCGGGACCGGCCAGCGGGTTGGACGGGTCCGGTTCGGGCCGGGCCACCCGCCCGGGTCACGGGTCGGGTCCGGTTCGGGCCGGGCCGGTTAATTTTTTTTTTTTATAATTTATATTTTATAGTTTATAGTTTTATACGAGTATTAAAAACAAACTTCAATTGCATTTATTTGAAATGAAATAGGAACTACATTTGAAAATTAAAACAAACTTTAAGAGATAAACATTTTGAAAATTGTAATCAATCGGAACTTCCTGCACCTCCCGATCCTTTGGCTTTGTCACATGACTTCATATGCTTGATTGCCATCCCGAATCCGCCTGAAGCCCCCATTATACATTTTTTTCCGCACCATTTGCAAATTGCGTACCACATCCCGGTCTTCGGGTCCTTCTGCTTATCAAAATTATACCGTATAATGGCATTTTGATTTTCCATCTTAACTTCTTGGAGAAGAGAATATGAGAGTAGATATATAATATATTGGAGAATAAGAGAATTAGAGAGTAGAGAGATAAGAATAGGAAGAATTGGAGAAGAGATATGAAAAAATGTTTAAGATTAGGAGTATTCATAGGTTTTTTTACCCCCCACCCCCCACCACCCCCAACCACCCAACCCCCCCGGACCCCCCCTTTACCCCACCCAACGGCTATATAGCCGTTTGGGTTGTCCCCACCCCCAACGGCTAGTAGGAGCCCAAACCAAATTTTTTTTTTTTAAAAAAAATTGATCGAACCGGACCCGGGGCCGGGTCACAAAAATGCTGAACCGAGCCCGCCCCGCCCCTTCCCACCGGTTCGGGCCCATACCCGGTCCCGGACCGCCCGACCGGGCCGGTCCTGGGCCCGCACAGTATCGGGCCGGGCCGGGTCACGGGCCGGGTGGCCCGAACCGAATCCATCATAGGTAGTAGGTGCAGGTAGGGATGGATTCGGTTCGGGCCACCCGGCCCGTGACCCGGCCCGGCCCGGTACTGTGCGGGCCCGAGACCGGCCCGGTCGGGCGGTCCGGGACCGGGTCTGGGCCCGAACCGGGGGGAAGGGGTGGGGCGGGCTCGGTTCATCATTTTTGTGACCCGGCCGGGTCGGGCCCGGGTCCGGGTCTATTTTAAAAAAATTTTTTTTTTTTTTTGATTTTTGGCTACTAGCCGTTGAGGCCTTGGGGGTGGGGCTGGGGACCACCCAAACGGCTATATAGCCGTTAGGTGGGGTAAAGGGGGGGTCCGGGGGGGTTGGCTGGTAGGGGGTGGGGGGTAAAAAAACCTATAAATTCTCCTACTCTTAAACATTTTTTCATATCTCTTCTCCAATTCTTCCTAAATCCTATTCTTAACTCTCTACTCTCTAATTCTCTTATTCTCCAATATATTATATATTTACTCTCTAATTCTCTTCTCCAACTCTCCAAGAAGTTAAGATGGAAAATCAAAATGCCATTATACGGTATAATTTTGATAAGCAGAAGGACCCGAAGACCGGGATGTGGTACGCAATTTGTAAATGGTGCGAAAAATAATGTATTATGGGGGCTTCAGGCGGATTCGGGATGACAATCAAGCATATGAAGTCATGTGACAAAGCCAAAGGATCGGGAGGTGCGGGAAGTTCCGATTGATTACAATTTTCAAAATGTTTATCTCTTAAAGTTTGTTTTAATTTTCAAATGTAGTTCCTATTTCATTTCAAATAAATGCAATTGAAGTTTGTTTTTAATACTCGTATCAAACTATAAACTATAAATTATATATAAAAAAAATTAACCGGCCCGAACCGGACCCGACCCGTGACCCGGGCGGGTGGCCCGAACCGGACCCGTCCAACCCTCGGGCCGGTCCCGGGCCCACTGTTCTTGAACCGGCGGCCCGATCGGGCCTAGGCCCGACCCGGCCCGAATCCATCCCTAGGTGCAGGGGCTGATGTGTTGAACACTGGACGGATAACCTGATCATAAAATCTCTCGTATCTGGTGCATTAAATGTATTTCTCGTTAATTCTAGGTCTTCCGCCAACTACTTAGTCAGCAGATATGCTTGCTCTAAGCGTTGAGATCCGTCCCGATCAAACTGCCCCGAACAAGTGGTGCCGAACTAGCCCTAGATACGTGTAGAAGGGATTGGACCTTTTATGCTTGCCGGACTGTTGGGGTTATTTGGGCCTGTCTAATCTTAACCTAATAACCCACGATTTGTTATTCGGGAGATGAGAAATGGAATGATTGTTTTGAAGTCTTCTGGAGTTCTGGTAGCCCATCAAATGCTCAAGTTCTAATCCTCAAATTAGGGTATTTTGAATAATAGTAACTAATTAAATCACAATTTTAACCCAATTTAAAATGAACAATTCTAGCTATTTGAATACGACATACCTCTAAAATGATTTTAGTTTTAGTTTCTCCATAGTTTTCTTTTCGAAATTGTATTTCCCAAACAACAAAGATTTCGTTCATTTCCCCTCCCCTCCTACGGCTAACATTTAAAGCCCTCCTTTCCACCAAACTCCCAAACAAACGCTATGTAAACAACTATGTTAGATGAGCATAGAGTTCAAGGAAAAATAAAAAGTACTTGAAATTTACAGAAAAGAGACAATATAAAACTATTAAGTGCTTTTGATCTGACTAGGGGTGGACCGGTTCAGGACCGGGCCCGTCCGGGCCTCGGTTCAAGAAGGGGAGGCCCGGAACCGGCCCGGCCCGGGTCGGGCCGGGCCTTGGTTCTATTTTTTTTTGGCTTTTCCTAGTTAACCCCCAACCCTCCCCCGCACCCCCAAACCAACCCTAACCACCTCAAATGGCCCAAAATACCCAGCCCAACCCAAAAACTTAAAAAAATTCAAAAAAAAAAAAAATGGCCCGGCCTGGGCCTGAACCGACCGGGCCGGTTCACCTTTTGAAGGCCCCGAGCCCGAATCGCCATCCCACTGGGCCGGTTGGCCCGAACCGTGCCTGGAACCGGTTCACCGGTCTGGGCCGGGCCCGCACAGTAGAGGGCCGGTCCGGTTCCGGGCCGGTTGGCCCGGCCCGAGTCCACCCCTAGATCTGACTATCAAATGAAAAAGTTGGCAATCAAACCATGTACACCTCTTTTTTGATAAAAATTTTTAAGTAACAAGTCCAAATGAGATTTACAATATCATAAATTTACAATTTCATCACCGTAGTAGATGACGCCGGTGCATCCAAATTGTCATTGTTGTTGTTGTTGCCACCTAGTATATTTAGAACTCTACAATATCACAATGGAAAAATGGACACAAATATCTTAACTATTATTGATCTGCTTGAAATAATTTAAATTATTAATTTTCTAAAAATAATCTCAATTATTGAAAATAATCCTTAAAATACTTCAGTGACTTATGATAACCCGTAAATGACTTATAATATTTACAAATCAATTGAACATTTTGAGAATTTTTTTCAATAGTTGGGATTATTCTTACTCATTTTTCCTATCATATTCGAGACACCATTGAGTAGCAAGAAGAGGAGTGTGCCGAGATTCCAAGTATATGTATGGTAGATGTGCTGGATTTATTTTTGAGTTCTATTTTAAGCCATGTGACAATTATTAAAAGGGAAAATGATCAAATAGGCCCTCGAACTTACATAAAAAGGTCAAATAAACCCATATATAGGAGGCTGTGTCTGATCATCGCCATTTGGGGCGGTTCCTGATGGAATTATTAAAATGTGGACGACTTCATTTTTGCGTTGTTGTGTCTGAGCCATTTCAGATGCCATGTATTGTCATGCTTATATATTGTATAATTGCAGAGGCCATATATCTAATTAAGCCACTTGGAATGTTCACTAAGATATGTTGTTCAGTAATGTTCACTATAATTTTCAGTTTCCTCAAATTCTTTTATTTGTAATTGTGTGAACTTGTGATTTGAATTATATTATACGTGATGGATTATAGGGGTATCCAAACTATAACAAAATGGAGAGATTTGAGCTAATGTGAGGAAGAAGATGAATGAGTAGTAATGTGAATTAGAGTTGTGATCTAGGGTTTACAAGCTCCAAATGGAGTATAAATAGAGAAATAATGGGTCGGGCCGCTAATATGGGCCCGACAAGCCCAACTACATAAAAGGCTAATCTGGTACATACAAATGATATATGAACTCTACAATAATACAAATGATATAAATGACGTCTGATAAGCGTGTGTGGGCCGCTGTCCGGGCGTAATAGTCGTGAGACCCGGGGGTCCGAGTCTATATACTGCATCAGGAGTCCCCCACTCCCTGATCGAGAGTACTCGAGGCGAAAGGGAGTAGAACTATGTGCTGATCTATCGTCTGATGAGTAAACTTCATGAAAAATTTTGAATTTCTGCTTCTTTGGTTAACGGAGGCGCTAAGTCCCCCGCTCTTCCAGTCCCCCACTCCTTGAGGTGAATGTAGTGAGGTGAAAAGGAGTAGAGTAATGCACGTCTTGAATAGGGGGCCGAGGGCCGACACCTTTTGATCCACAATAGGGAGATGCCTCGTTAAAAACCTCATTAGGAAAAAACCCTGTGGGAAAAAATCCTAATGAGGGAAAAAGAGTACACCGGATGCCCCCAATATGAAGCAAAAGGGGTGATTCGGCCTAGGTGTGGAGCTGCAACGGTGTCCGTCTGCTACAGGGGTGGCCGATACCAGTCTCTAGATGTGAGCAGCTCGGCATGATAAGTAGTCCTAGTCATCAAATAAAGATGACTAAGGGATGGGTCGAGCGACCGTCCATAATATGATGTCTGGTCCATCAAATAAAGATGACCAGAATATAAGGCCGATGGGTCGATATTAGGTCCACGTCGTCAAATAAAGACGACTGGGAGGCTAACGGCCGAGAGGCCTGTATGAGAGTTCCACGTCGTTGAATAAGGACGACGGGGCGCTGTATGGCCGAGGGGCCTGCATAAGAGATCCACGTCATCAAATAAAGATGACGGGGCGATGTATGGCCGTGAGGCCTGTATGAGAGCTCCACGTCATCAAATAAAGATGACAGGGCGATGTATGGCCGAGGGGCCTGTATGAGATCTCCACGTCATCAAATAAAGATGATGGGGCGATGTATGGCTGAGGGGCCTGTATGAGATCCACGTCATCAAATAAAGATGACAGGTCGATATATGGTCGATGGGCCTATATAAGAACTCCACGCCATCAAATAAAGATGGTGGGGCGATGTACGGTCGAGAGGCCTGTAGGAGAACTCCACGTCATCAAATAAAGATGACGGGGTGATGTATGGCCGAGAGAGGCCTATATGAGAGCTTCACGTCATCAAATAAAGGTGACGGGGTGATGTATGGCCGAGGGGCCTGTATGAGATCCACGTCATCAAATAAAAATGACGGGTCGATATATGGTCGATGGGCCTATATAAGAACTCCATGCCATCAAATAAAGATGGCGGGACGATGTACGGCTGAGAGGCCCATATGAGAGCCCCATGTCATCAAATAAAGATGACGGGGAGATGTATGGCCGAGAGGCCTATATGAGAGCCCCACGTCATCAAATAAAGATGACGGGGCGATGTATGGCCGAGAGGCTTATATGAGAGTGTCACGTCATCAAATAAAGATGACGGGGCGATGAAATGGCTGATGGGCCCGTAATAAGCTTCGCGCCATCAAATAAAGATGACAGAGCGATATGTGGCTGATGGGCCTGTAGATGAGCTCTTCGTCATCAAATAAAGATGACAGAGCGATATATGGCTGAACTCTGGGCTCCTTTAGCCTTTCAGTCGGAGACCGCAAGATGTTCGCTATATCTGAATAGGGGGACGAGGCGGTGGACGCCTGTCTGAATATGAGGATGACGACGTTGATGAGTTGGTCCGAATATGAGGACGACAGCGCTGACGAGCCAGTCCGAATACGGGGACGAAGGCGCTGGTGAGCCGGTCCGAATATGAGGATGAGGCGATGATAAGTCGTGCGTCATATGAAGGCGACGGTCACCATCCAGGAAGGGAATGGCGAGCCTGGTCGCTAGATAAGGACTTCGGCGCTGGGGCTGGTCTAAATGTGAGGACGAGGCGATGATAAGCCGTGCGTCGTATAGGGGCGACGGTCGCTGTCCGGGAAGGGATGGCGAGCCCAATCGCTATAACAAGACTTCGGCGCTGGGTACCGGTCTTGAGATAAATAATCATGTCGAGGCCGAGAGGCTGATCGCGATGTGCGGATGACAATGATGAGGTGCCAGTCCGAAATATGATGACGAGGCGATGATGGAGCCAATCGTCATATAGAGGCGATAGTCACCATCCAGGAGGGGATGACGAGCCTGATCGCTAGCCCAACACACTCGGCGCTGATGAAGCCGGTGTTGGGATAGGGCGTCACGTCATGGCCGAGGGGCCGGTCGTGATGCAAGGTCGTCAGCACTATGGGGCTGATCCAAAAGTCCAAGCAGCGGTCGCCATCCAGTGAAGGAATGACTGAGACCGGTCTTGGGGATAGATAATCACTCCGAGGCCGAGGGGCCGGTCGTGATGTGCGGACGGAGATGATGAGCCGATCCGATAATATGATGACGAGGCAAGAATGAAGCCGATCATCATATAAGGGCGATGGTCACCATCCAGGAAGGGATGGTGAGCCCGATCACTAGCTCAAGACTCTCGGCGCTGAGGAAGCCGGTCTTGAGATAGATAGTCACGCTGAGGTCGAGGGGCCGGTCGTGATGCGCGGATGGCGATGAAAGGAGCCAATCTGAAATATGATGACGGGGCAATGATGAGCCGGCCGTCATATAGAGGCGATGGTCACCATCCAGGAAGGGATGGCGAGCCCAATCGCTAGTTCAAGATCGCGTTGAGACCGAGGGGTCTGCCGCGATGTGAGGATGACGGCGATGATGAGTCGTTCCAATAAATGATGACGAGGCCATGATGGGCCAATTGTCATATAAAGGCGACGGTCACCATCCAGGAAGGGATGGTGAGCCCGATCGCTAGCTCAAAACTCTCGGCGCTGAGGAAGCCGGTCTTGAGATAGATAATCACGCCGAGGCCGATGGGCTGGTCGTGATGTGCAGATGGCGATGAGAAGGAGCCAATCTGAAATATAATGACAGGGCGATAATGAGCCGGTCGTCATATAGAGGCGATGGTCACCATCCAGGAATGGATAGCGAGCCCGATCGCTAGCTCAAAACTCTCGGCGCTGAGGAAACCGGTTTTGAGATAGATAATTACGCCAAGGCCGAGGGGCCGGGCGTGATGCAAGGACGATGGCGATGAGGAGCTGGTCCTATACCATGATGACGGGGCGATGATGAGCCGGTCGTCATAGTGGCGATGGTCACCATCCAGGAAGGGGTGGCGAGCCCGATCGCTAGCTCAAGACTCGGCGCTGAGGAAGTCGCTCTTGAGATAGATAATCACGCTGAGGTCGAGGGGCCGGGCGTGATGTGAGGACGACGGCGACAAGGGGCCGGTCCAAAAATCCATGCAACGGTCGTCATCCGGTAAAGGAATGACTAAGATCGGTCTCGAGATAAATAATCACGTCGAGGCCAAGGGGCCGATCGTGATATGAGGACGAAAGGCACTGAGGGGACGGTCCGAAGATCCATTCAACGGTCTCCATCCGTTAAAGGAATGACTAAGACCGGTCTCGAGATAAATAATCACATCGAGACCGATAGGCCGGTCGTGATGTTCGGATGGCGATGAGAAGGAGCCAATCTGAAATATGATGACGGGGCGATGATGAGCCGGCCGTCATATAGAGGCGATGGTCACCATCCAGGAAGGGATGGCGAGCCCAATCGCTAGCTCAAGACTCTCGGCACTGAGGAAGCCGGTCTTGAGATAGATAATCACACTGAGGCCGAGGGGTCGGTCGTGATGTCCGGATGGCGATGCTGAGAAGCCGATCTGATAATATGATGACGGGGCAATGATGAGCCAGCCGTCATATAGAGGCGATGGTCACCATCCAGGAAGGGATGACGAGCCCAATCGCTAGCTCAAGACTCTCGGCGCTGAGGACGCCGGTCTTGAGATAGATAATCACGCCGAGGCCGAGGGGCCGGTCGTGATGTCCGGATGGCGATGCTGAGAAGCCGATCCGATAATACGATGACGGGGCGATGATGAGCCGGCCGTCATATAGAGGCGATGGTCACCATCCAGGAAGGGATGGCGAGCCCAATCGCTCGTGATGTGATGAAGGGCAAGCTGATGATGCCGGACTGAACATGAAGGACGGCGGAGCCGATCCGATTATGGACTAGGCTTGGACACTCGTCTGAAGATGAGGGACGGCGTTGGGCGCTCGTCTGAGATGAGGGACGGCGCTGGGCGCTCGTCTGAGATGAGGGACGGCGCTGGGCGCTCGTCTGAGATGAGGGACGGCGTTGGGCGCTCATCTGAGATGAGGGACGACGCTGGGCCCTCGTCTGAGATGAGGGACGGCGCTGGGCGCTCGTCTGAGATGAGGGACGGCGTTGGGTGCTCGTCTAAGATGAGGGACGGCGTTGGGCGCTCGTCTGAGATGAGGGACGGCGCTGGGCGCTCGTCTGAGATGAGGGACGGCGCTGGGCGCTCGTCTGAGATGAGGGACGGCGCTGGGCGCTCGTCTGAGATGAGGGACGGCGCTGGGCGCTTGTCTGAGATGAGGGACGGCGTTGGGCGCTCGTCTGAGATGAGGGACTGCGCTGGACGCTCGTCTGAGATGTACTTAGCCAAATATGTGGCTTGATTTGTGGGGATTTTATTTTTTATCGCTCGAGGCCGGTGAGTGCGCGGTCCTCGGCTTCCCTCTTTTTTTTGGGGGGGGGGGGGGGGGGGGGGGATTTCGCTTAAGACCGGCTAGTGCGCAGCCCTTCGGCTTTCCCTCTTTTATTTCGATTCCCTATTTCGGGGGGTGTCCTTCTTTCAGGCTTCGGTCGAGGGGGTCGATAGTCCCTCGGCCGGTGGGGCGTCGTATAGATCGCCCTATGGTCTCGGGGAGGTCCCGTCGCCTATTTATGACACGGGCTAGGCTTTTGGTCGGTATCCGACGGCTGCCGTTTCCCAACCCCGAGTTTGGGGATTTTGTCACCTCGGCCATGATTTCAGACCGGTCGTCCTGCGATCTGGCGCGTGGTCGACGCGGTGAGCTTCCCATTTCAAGACGCGGCTGTTTGCGGGCCCCTCGTCCTGGGGACACCGTCAGCCATACCTGAGCGTCTCGCTCTAAGGAGCCGAAACGGTGTGCTCTCTCAGCTAGACCTGAGCCTTTCGCTCTAAGGGGGGCTGATACGAAATACAATGTTGAGCATACCTGAGCCTTTCGCTCTAAGGTTGCTGATACGATATGTGGTATCTTCTATTTACATTTCAAAAAATAAGCGGAATACAATAGGTGCGTTGTTCATGGCAACGGCTTTTGGGCGACACGATTAGCGTCTCGGAGAACGAGGTGTACCGTTTACCGCTCTTTGGCATAATGTCGTGTGCGGTCGGTAGCGACTCTCATTTTTAGATGTCCGAGTCACCAAATAAAGGTGACTAGGGTAGGTCGATGGGCCTAAATATAATCTGAATCATCAAATAAAGATGTTCGGTAGGCTAGAGCTCGGGTTCACCACTTTGGGGATTTTTGACCCGGTTTAATGGCGGTGATAAAAATAATAACGCCAATAATAATGCATCATTAGCGACATCGGGAAATTTTAACCCGTCATAATGGTCTTCACCACCTCGGGGGTTTTTAACCCGCCATAATGGTGGTGGAAATAATATAATTAATAATAGTAATAATTATACTACTATCACTTAATAAATATTTTAAGTGCATAAATAGGAGTATTGGGCACTTAGCTCATATATGGACTGAAGTATTGTGGGCTGATGAAGAAATTGTGCCGAAATATTGGACTGTTGTCGTAATCTAGCCCGTTGAGTTTCACTTGGCCCATCTGTCTTTAATCCTTACACGGCCAGTAGATGGGAAATTTCCTAGGGTAATTGTCTCGCCAGCAGATCCTCCTAAACCTTTAGATGACCATTGACCAGGCCAGCCCAACCATTCTCTGGTGTCGCCGGAAATGGAGGGAGGGAGAGGCGCAGAGCAACCTTCTGACAACCTCAGCTGCCATGCCTTGCTACTTGCTCGCGCACAGACCTCATTAATTCGAAACGCTGGAAACACCACTGGTACCGTGGCTAGTCGTCGCCTGAAAGTGAAGAAGATCCCACAAACTACTGCTTGGGTTGCTCCTAGCGGGGCCGCAGCTTGGGTCGCTTGGGAGCTTCGTCCGCTCATCAAAACGAATCCGTCTGATTGATAGGGTGTGTCGGGGCGTGAGTTGCGACCTGGAGCAACTGGTAGTGAGGTCCAGCGGGGTTGGATCTGGAATGGCGAGCACAGGACGATGATGACAGCTCCGGATCAGGGGAGACATTTTTGGAGCAGCTCTGGTCCAGCGGGGTTGGTGGCGAGATTTGGAGCACGGGAGCATCCAGGACGATGATGACAGCTCCGGCTCAGGGGGTATGGCGAGTTCCAGATGAAATATTCTATTGTGGCGGCTTGGCGGACGGCGGCGGCTGACGCCGGCACCTCCGGCATAGATCTAGCATATTCCAGATTCTTTTTTTTTTGCTGACAGTTTTTGCTCCATTTTTTTTCGAATGGAGTATAAATAGAGAAATAATGGGTCGGGCCGCTAATATGGGCCCGATAAGCCCAACTACATAAAAGGCTAATCTGGTATATACAAATGATATATGAACTCTACAATAATACAAATGATATAAATGATGTCCGATAAGCGTGTGTGGGCCGCTGTCCGGTCTCAATAGTCGTGAAACCCGGGGGTCCGAGTCTATATACTCCATCAATACGTCATAACTGTAAACATACACCAAGTTTGTGATCTACATATTGACCAAATCGAGGTTGCGTTATTAAAAAATTTAAAATGATGATAACACTGAATAAAAATATGCTTTAACACTCGACTTGCAGATAATGGATCATATTGTATAGTATCAGTATTGCGAAAACCTATTTTTATACTCCCTCCATCACATTTGACTTTGCCGATAATTTTTTGTTTGTTCAATCCTTTTAAAGTAATGAATTTATAATTCTCTTTATTTCTCATTTTTTTGCACAAATATTAATCACATTTTTTACTTTTCTTATTTCACACTCAAATCAAATATGGCAATGTCCAATGATAGAGGGGGAGCACACTTTATCCCCCTCTACACACCAAGTCACCAAGTATCTGCAAAGTGCAAACTAACATCCCAAAACTCATAACATATCATCCTAACTCATACTACCGATACCCCGTCTCCTTAAGATTGAGACAAAGAAGAGTCGTGTGATTTTTAAGAAAAGTAGAGTTATGTAATTGATAATGAATTGATAAAATGGTAACAAAGAATTAATTAAAACCACACAAATATTACCACATGATATGTGACAAATCTAGTGTGACAAACGGAAAATGAGTTAACTGAGCACATCCGGATGTACATTTGATTGAGCTAAATGAGTTGTTAGTACTCTTCAAATAATGTTTTATTTATATCCAAAAGAGCATGATATAAAATCAAAATGAGTAGAAATATCCATGTGTACATAGAAATGAACATTTTCAAATGCTAATGAGTAATGATTAAAATGCTTACAAAAATACCTGATGTAAAATTACATCTGTATAATGATATAATTTGCCATAAGTGAAATGCATCGATCATGTAAAACATGTTTTTGTAATCTATCGTTAATCCAATGATGCATCAATTGACTATAGGGTGGATTTCAACATTTCTTAATCTAGCAAGAACAAATCTATTTCATTAACTTTTTTTTGAAAGAAAATAACTTAATTATTGATAACGCATCTATTAAATTAAACTCTGGTTCTATACTTCTACCCATGGAAGAGTACTTTAAATTGTTTTTTACTTTTCTATTACACAAAGAATACCTTTCATCATTACACAAATAATACCTTTGAACTAAGGATTTTAATTAACTTTTACTTTTTCAAAATCACTTGCATTTTCCAACAATATCAACTTTTACTACTAAGCAGTTTTCATATAATTTTTTAAATAAATCACTTCCCAGAATTGCCAGAAATAGGCAAAAGTAGAAGGAAACACGAACATTCCTTTGAATAAACATAACATCGAATATATAGCCGCATTTGGAACCATCCATACCCATTAAGAGTTTAATATAATCGCATTTATTTAGACTTATTAAGAGTACAAAATATACAGAGGAAACTTCATGCTGACCTGTCTACATTACGGCTGGTGATATTTAAAACCCAAACATTATCATACCATTAGTAAAGTCATAGCCCCACAACTGTAATCAATAAGTATGTCAACTTATAGGAGTTATAGTCTCCCCACTCTTGAGATGCTATTGAATTTTAACACCAGACTGGAGGCCAGCTTGAACTTTGTTAGAGAAATGGGATTCCAACCTGCAATTTTAGAAGTTCAGATAAAATGGTCTTAGATATAAGATATAATAATCCGTACGAGATAGGACAAGCTAATGATGAAAGGGGTAGATGTTAAAATGCCTGGTTGCACATTTATAATAAATGGTTTCTGGGGAATTATAGGTGCGAGCATTGGTGAACATCCTCCTGACATCCGCAACGAACATGTCAAGTGTGACGTAGTATAGCTCCGACTCTACCCGCTTCGACAACATTTTCAAATCTACAAAATGGCCAGTAAGAGAAATATTAGTTGAGCTTCTAGATATGCATCCATCTTCGCCTCAATGCACATTATATTTGACTGATTTGTACAAAGAAGGCATGCTAAAAATTACTGTAACACCTTGTTGGCTTTCTCTTGTCGACTGAGGGTATGTTTGGATGTAGGATACTAGGATTGTGGAGTGTTTGGAGGGATTTGTTGATATCATGATTATAAACTTGAGATTTTGTAAAAATTGGAAGACATATTGGTGCTCATATAGCAAAGATACTCCAAATTTGGTGCATTCAAGCTGTGACTATTCCACCTCATCATAGCCATGAAGTTCAACCAAAAATATACCAAATATTTAGGTGTAAAGACAACAAAGATCCCAACAAAGCGCTATTTTTTTAACCCAACAAAATACTGTATGCTACATAAAATCTTGAAGATCACTTACAACAAGATGACATACATACAGAAGGATGGAATTATGGTTAAACAAAACAAACAAATAAATATAGGCTGTAAATGACTTAACACATCTACCATAAAGTGTAGAATAAAGTCCTATCTATGGGTACACCGACACCAGCATATCATACTTAGCTTGTAGAATGAGCCCCAAGCGTGTGCCAAAGTTTTGCATAGTAATCCTCCAAAAATAACTTTTTTAAAACCATCCATTGTATGAATGCGAGTGTGTGCATACGCAGTTACGGCACACATTATTTCGCAACAATGTAATGTAACACCTCATATGGTTTTGCGTGTATGAGATCTTAGGCTCCAATAAATGTTGGTCATGGATAGGGATATTGTAGGCATCAAATGCTTTAAGATGCCACACTTCCTACGTTCCCAAATAAAAAAAACATGAGTATTGAGCATACCCATTGGATCTTTGATGATATCGTAATAATCAGGGACTTCCCGTGCATCGACTGGATCCTTGAATGGCCAAGCATCAGGATGATCTTGCATAGCCTTTTCAAAACATAGAGCATTAGTAACAAGAGGCAATTAAATAATCAGTCTGTATAATGGCTAAAATTTTGGGGACTCTTATACGGAGTATATTTTGATCACTAATGCTCTTTTTGGGTATATTTTGATCAGTTTGGAGAGGACAAACTCCTCATTGTCCTAACGCAAATCTAAACATGTTATGGGTTCAAAACCTGACTCCGAACGACTGATGCAAACACCAAACCGTGATGGTTTTTATGTTCCGAGATTTGCGTTTGAGCTACAAATATTTGTTAAGACGGTTAATATTTTGGACAACACATTTCAGCCTCAACACCAACCAATTATCTCTTAAAAGCACTTTAACACTGCAATTCTCAAAACTAATTGTCAAAAGTGTTTTTCCCTATGAGGACATCCCATTAGGCATAAGACTACAAATAGAGCTGCAGAGGCTCTAGAACCTACAAGTACAGGACATCATCATCATAAATTGTGGAGGCATGAATAACCGCCTTGTTTGCTCTTCATAATAACCTCAACCAGATAAAGTATACAATCAATTGAACCCAGCTGAGGGACGATTGTTAGTCCAAATAACTCCATTACACTGGAGGAACCTTAACTGTTTTTTTCCCTAAAATATGACTAAATCTAATCTTATTTCCAAAAAGTGACTACTTTTGCATATGAACAAAAATGTGACTAACAAGGTAATAAATTTGGAAAAACATGATGTCACTCCCAGATTCTTATGTCACTGCCACAGTGCAACTTATCATTGTATCCGTCAGAAAATTTTTCCGACGACCTTTTTCGGCTAAAACTAAAAAAGAAAAAATTCGGGGAAAGTTCCCTGTGACCTTTTTCAGCTAACTTTCCGCACATTTTTTGACAGGGATCAACCTATTAGACTAATAAATAGAAGAGTTAGTTGTAGTTATATTTCTGTTTGAGCTAATAACTACCTTCCGTTAGTCTGTAATACTATAAATAGAATAAAGCTGAGAGAAAGGAGCAGGCTGTTTTAGACTTTGTCTTGGGACTGGGAAGATTGAGATTCTTCTCTCTTTGAGGGCTTCGGCCATTGGGGCTTCGGCCATTGTTACTGTTCTTGATTCAATAAAGCTTCTTGATAAATTTCTGTGAATTTCTCTGTTCCGGTGTTTAGTTCTAACATTGGTATCAGACCACGTTACTTCCTGGAGACGGAGAATCGGAATCATGGAGGATTTCTACATGACACCGCAAATGGAAAAGAGAATGGACAATCTGAATCGACAGATGAAGGAGACGAACGCTAGGTTGGAAAGCATTTTACGTGATTGTGAGCGTCTAAATTAGGGCTTGCACCGATCGAGGAACACCAAACCTCATCGGCGTTCTGATAAACAGAGTCCATCGCAGTCGCTCACCAAGAAGCAGAAGGAGTCGCGAACTGTTCGCACTCGCGAAAGGATTGGCGCGGAAAATTGGGGAAGCTCGCAGAAAAGGTTGAGAGCGGAAAAGTGGAGAAAGAGAAGCGTTCAACCCTAGATAAGGAAAAGCGCTCAAACCTGGAGAAGGAGAAGCGTGCGAAGAGCAAGGAAACGAGGACAGGGTTGGATGAAGTGCGCACCAAGCTGCTGCAACGTCACCGGTGAGGACGATCGAGGACTGTGCGTCGCTGCAGGAATTCGAAAAGCAAAGGCTCGTTGCAGTCACCAACGTCTTCTGGTCTACTGGCTTCCACGCGAGCAGAAGTCCCTAGTTCGCAGGTTTCTTCAACCGCCGGATCTCACAGCTCACCCTCGCTTGTCGTCTCTCACCTTGCGCCAGATTCATCTGCTTCCAGAAACTTTGACGTAGTCACATTAGGAGAGGGATTCCCAGGGACTCCACCAACAACAATTAATTCAGAATTGGAAACCAAGATGATGTGGTCGATTAAACGCGGCCATCAAATTGATGAATACCTTCAAGTCAAGATAAACCAAACTGGGAAGTCAATCCATGTTTTTTTTGGGAAGTCAATCCATATATCTCGAGGTATTTACCTGTGAAGGATTGATACTTGTAACCCTGCCATTGAGTGGTCAGTGAAGGTTCAACCAAGATTTCATGAAGAAGCCAGTAAATTAGAGGAAGTGATTTCCCTTGATGAAGGAATGAAGGATGTTGTGATACGCTAGAGGAGCAGAAGCTAAAGCCTTGCAAAGAGTATAAGAGTATTGTCCTGTTCCTTACAGCTATGGTCAGAAAAATACCAGGGAAATGAAGGGTTATTCTTTTCTCTTCATAGAAGTTTTTGTTTGGAAAACTCGCAAAGAATGCTGCTACATCAATTGGGATTCCAGGCTTCATGATTTCTCCAACCTGAATAACAACAGCAAAGATTGGATTTCTTTTAGACAAAGCAGACTTCCCTCATCGGACAGGCAACGATAGAACCACAGAATTATGGCTGATATACTTGGTATTTGGTAATGAAGGAGCTGAATTTGTATTCTCGTCCACAAAGTGTTGCTGGGTTTCTATGTTGCTTCATAATAGCAAAGATTGGGCCATTTTGAAAATAGTTTGGGTTCTTCCACTCTCTGTTTCAAAAAATCAGGTAAAAATGGATTCTCCTTTTGTGGAACATGCAGTGGCAGAGAGATTTTGGTGGAGTATTTCTATTGGAGTTGATCGGTGGAATGGTTTTGGGTGTACTCAAAGTGCAGCAGTGGATTACAGTGTTTTACTGAAAAGCATCATGACAGTAAAGCATAACTCAAAGGGAGAAGAGTCAAATGGAGTTGAAGCAATTTGTAATTCAAAAATTTCTGATGAGCAGGTTAAAAGGGATGAGAATCCTGATGTTCAGGACATGAATATAAATTCTGCCGCTGTTGTAAGGGATATACCTCAGGAAAGCAGGAAAATATTTGTGGCTATTGAGGGCCTGAAGACTAAGGAAGAGAAAGATACTTCACCAGAAACATTCTATGCTGCAGAAACATATGTGAGTTGTAAAGATCTAATACTGAAGCTCTTTGCTCAGAAACCAATACTGGGAAGGTAGAAGCGCCAGAATGAAAAGGAAGCGGAAGATCTTCGCTGTTCCCTATCGCCCACCTTGAGGGCAAGGTGGATGTTTGGGGGGGAAGTATTGATAGGGATCGACCTATTAGACTAATAAATAGAAGAGTTAGTTGTAGTTATATTTCAGTTTGAGCTAATAACTACCTTCCGTTGGTCTGTAATACTATAAATAGAATAAAGCTGAGAGAAAGGAGCAGGCTGTTTTAGATTTTGTCTTGGGACTGGGAAAATTGAGATTACTCTCTCTTTGGGGGCTTCAGCAATTGGGGGCTTCGGCCATTGTTACTGTTCTTGATTCAATAAAGCTTCTTGATAAATTTCTGTGAATTTCTCTGTTCTGATGTTTAGTTCTAACATTTTTTCAAAAAACTAGGAAAAAATCCGGCGAGATTTTCCGGCAGCAGTTTTCGCCGGCAGTTGTTGCTGGAGAAGGCAGTGGGGAAGGGGGCAGGGGGCAGGGGGCAGGGGTGGGTAGTTGGGTAGGAATTAGAATTAAAAGAAAAGTATATTAATACGGAGTAGAGGTAATGTTTTTGCCATTTTTCCAAATTTAATCTCTAAATAATGTGCAATGGGTATCACCCTAAATGTTCAAAATATTTATATGATTTATGACGGAAAGAACATTTTTGGGCACCTAAAATATCGCATTTATTAAGCAAAACCTATGAAATATAAAAATGGAAAAAGGATAAATGAGAATCTCAAGAGACGCACCTTTACAAGTGAGCGCATGAATGTTGCCAATAACTTCTGATCAGACAAGTTCATTGCTTTAAACCGCGAATAACCATATTGATCACTGGTCCACCCAGCCTCTCCTATTATAATGACAATATATGGAATTTTATCATGTCTCATAAGCTAAGCAAGTCCTGGGCATGCAGTCAATCCAA
The DNA here is from genome assembly GCA_945859875.1 of Cuscuta europaea. Classification (NCBI taxonomy): domain Eukaryota; kingdom Viridiplantae; phylum Streptophyta; class Magnoliopsida; order Solanales; family Convolvulaceae; genus Cuscuta; species Cuscuta europaea. The sequence continues at coordinate 3,474,018 of CAMAPE010000014.1, forward strand.
ATCACAGTGAGCCAGATACATCACATGTTGGGGAATGCAATGCACTTACTTAAACCAGCTATGTCTTCAACCTTAAAGGCTTTTCTGGGAATACCTGCTTCCTTCTGAAACACCCAGTTAATACATGCAAATTATAACCATAAATTAGATGTTACTTCCTTTCACTTTGTTAATACTATAATCAATCACAGCCATAAAGAAAACAGACACTTTCAGTCCCTAAAGTAAGATATTGCACAGCCTTAGTCCTTTATCACTGTTAACATATATAACCCTACTAACCTACTGTTGCATCTAGATGACAGTATGACACTTTCACCTCAGTAGCTAATGGTTTCTCTTTCACAATAGTTCCTTTTCTTTTTTACACAACTCCAAATTTAATAAGAAACATTTCAATATAATAGGAGTAGTGGAATCCAAATGAGCTCTAAGGCCGAAATATACTGGCCTTATGGAGTGAAACAAAACATTCAAATTCTGATGAAGAAAAAATTGAAGAGCATTAAGATTGATGTGTGGTATAATTAGAGACACGGTTTTGCAATGAGAACAGAGCAAAAGTGAGAATAGTGGCTGATGATGATAAGCAAAACAAAAACTGGTTTCATATGGTTGAGGATATTTGTTGTCAAAAGTAGGTGCTGCATTAGGGATACTAGAGTGTTGAAACACTGAAGATCTAAAAAGAAGACATGGAAGATTGGAAATGCTTTACTCCATGAACTAAGGATGCAAACAGGTACGTTATGACATTGGGACTTCAGCCTTCATTAACATGTGATACTTGGCAGAAAGAGTGGAACATTAGGATACTTGTGGATGACCCGTGAGAATATCCCATGTTGTATATGGTGGAATGCATTAGTTACAGATTGATATTGCTGTAGAATTTGGATCCTAAGATTTCCCACTAACATTTTACTTCAGTACACGTAAAAATCATATTACCCAAAATGATCTTTTAAACATATGCCCCATTGCGCCAAAGAGTTAAAAGGCTATCCGAATTTATAGAAAACTTATGCTCCAATAAACCAAATTGATATTTCATTTTTCTCATTGACATTTTTTTCAAACAGCAAAAGTAGTACTTGTAACAAAAAAAATGGACAAAACAGCAAAAGAGTAATATAAAAGTTGATTGTCTTCAATAAGGCAATTCGTGGGAAAGAGATGCTCAAGAGTAACTACATGTTCATTTAAGGCATAAAACACCATTTAGGAATTAGGACAAACATTCCCTCCCCCCCTAGGGTTCACCCCCCCCCCCCCCCCCCATTGAAGGCTTGAAAGCATAGAACAGTAGTACTACTCTGTTCAAAGAAAATTAGCTAGATATTACCCTAAGATTTACCCGGTCCAAACAATTCACAAATGAGCAGTAATAAATTGTTTAGTAACATAGATTTTTACGGAGATACTAATCTTGGAGGCATACACATACCTTCTGAAAATCCATTCCTTGGTAGATAATATGACAATTTGAAAGTTCTCGTATCTTTTCATCAATTGCCTAGCATCAACAAATACTGTACAGAAGTGAATCATAATAACCATTGCTTTAATTGAGAACAAGTAGGCTGGTAATATTTCTTATAGAAGAAAGGTTGTTTCTAGACTGCAAAACCATAAAGATCAGTTTTACCTGTCTCTGACGGCGTATCATGGTTGATAAATTAGTATACGGAAGCTTTGGATCAATTTTGCATTCCATAAGGATCCCCCCATCATAATCCTTAATGTACCTACAGAATTAGGAATTGATAGAAACAGATGAGCAATAGACTGGAAAGCAGCAGCATCTTCATATCACTTTAAATTAGATAAAGCTTAATTTTACTTTAAAATGAGAAATATCTAAATGGTATAGGTTAAACAAAACTTGGGAAAACATACCCCTGCCAACGTTCCTTCTCCAAATAAATCTCCTTTGTAAATCCCTAAAATATAAAAAGAAGTTAAGAATCTACTTTCAGATTACAACTCACATAGTCATATATGTATAGAGTGAACACCAAATCAAGAAGACAAGATAGAGGGAAGGGGAGAGAGAGAGACTAGCCTCGTGAGGAATCAGTCCCTAACTTGCAAAACAATATCAAGGAAAATTCTTAATGAAAACATATGGAGCATGATTCAACGTTGACATGTATAGTCATAAAAGGGTTATTAAGGTACTGCCAATCTGAGATTTTTTTAGTGTTGCTGACCAAGATAGTTTTAGCTTTAAACTTTGGCTTGTCACACATAGTATGATGCATGATACCTTGTAAGATTGTGGAAAGAGTAAAAGAGCAATCAACTAGAAGATTGAGGTCTGAGGAGTGTGATAGCTGATTGATTTGCTCAAAAATATGTTTGAGTGATACTATTTTAATTTGATTTAGATACCTTTGTTACCTTAAGTATTTCTATGCATGCTGTTATATGAAGGTGGGGCCTGTGCTTTTGGTGCTCGACAGCCAGTGGCTGGTAGACGAGGCAGCCTGGTGATGGGGGTCAGCAGTGCTGGCAGGCACCGTCTGCACCTGTCTGGTGGAGATGGCACCTGGATGGCAACCAGGGGCGGAGCCAGGATGTAATTTAGGGGGGGGGGGGGGGGGGGGGGGTGTTGATGTGTTTTAGATTTATACTTTGTTGATTCTGATATAATATATTTTTTGTGATGAAATAATTACATATTTACGCCTCTAAAATAGGGCGGGCATTGTGGATTTTTTTATTAACATCTCATATAAAAATTTGGGAGATAATTAAAGGGTTTTTTTTCAAAAATATTACTAAAACAATACTTATTTACACAAATATGAGTAGTAGTTACTACAATGTATTATGTAATTATTTAGTCAAAAATATGTAATTATTTCATAATTAAAGTATTAATACTACGTACCAAAATTAACAAATTATTTTAGTCATAAAAATATGTAATTATTTCATAATTAAAGTATTATATGCTAGCATATCAACAACATCCAAGCCTTAGTCCCAAAAGATATTGGGGTCGGCTAACATGAATCGATACATGATATCACAACCAAAAGGAAAAGAAGGAATAAAGATAAAAAGATGAGCTATTATGAAAAGATAATATAAAAAAAGATGAATATATATAAAAAATGATAAAATAAAAAGGCTGCAAATAATGCTTATATATATAAGGATAAAAAAACTAGGAAAAAAAAAGATGAGGGAAAAAGATTATCAAGATCACTCATTCACGTGAATACCCGCCCTCCACTTAGTTCTCTCCAAAGTCATGCCCTCATCCAACCCCAGAAGAAGCATATCACTTCGAACTCCCCTAACCCACGTCAAAATATTTTACAAGATAAAGTCTAGTGAAATAAAAAAAATCGTTGAGGGACCAAAGCCTCCATGACACCCCTACTAATTATTCAACCTATTATTATACTAAGTACTCGATCATTAAACTCCATTCCCAGCAATGTTAAATGACGCCAGATGTCACCAAAAACTCCATTCACTGCTCGGCTTTTCTCAGTTTTGTGGCCATTTCGATTTGAATTAAGCCTTATGTATAAAATCCTTACTAGTAGTGCAAAAAAAAATGTTGGGGGGGGGGGCAAGGCCCCCTATTCCTAGGGATAGCTCTGTCCCTGATGGCAACGATGGCAAGTGGCTTGCAGAGGTTGTGTGACATTTGAGATACATGTTGAAGGGTAGGACAGTAATTACAAAAGAACATAAAATAATGTTTTCACATGGGTGAGCACCACTTTAAGCAGTTGCTATGCTTAGAAAGCATGTTTACTGTAGCGATATTAGTTTCCTAAAGTATATCTGGTAGCAAAGAGAGCACATAGCAAGAGTTATCATAGATTAGAAATATTCATACACCCAAGTGGAAATTATGCTAAAATCAACTTCAAGAAATCCTAACAAATAGAAGTACAAGTACCAAATAAGAATACAGATATTGCAGATTTACAGCACCTGTTTGACAAAGTAACCAACAGCATTGTTATCAGCATATGTGAGAAAGTGGGTCAGCCCATCATCATCACGTGCAAACTGTTTTAAGTGGTTCATAAGTCTGGTGCCATAGCCCTTAACTTGTTCATCTGCAGTAATAGCACAGAAAGCTATTTCCCCAAACTTCTGGCTAGAGCATCCAAATAAAACAACCAGTCAAAAAAAATTAGCAGCGACCATAGAAAAAATAGCAAATATCTTGACGAGAGAAACATATTTAAATTTAGGGGTCAATAAACAATCTGGTAATGAATAATAAAATAGATATTAGGCTCAGGCTCTTCCAAGTTTCATGTCCCCATTTGTTACCCTTTTGAGGGACATACTACAAATTTTATGGATTTAGAAATTGAAGTACAAGTTAAATTAATTATTTCTACAATTCTGCAGTTATAGAATAATGAACTCTAGATGACAGAAAAGCTCTGTGGAGACTGAAAGCGCAATATTTCATTGATTGTAAAGAAAAAACAGTATACCTTAAGTAAGGGCGGTATGTTATCCCACCAACCACTTGGTATGTTGTGCCACCAACAGCTTGATTACGTCTAATGACCATTACAGATTTATGGTTTCTGCATCAGATGTTTATAATAAAAGCAAGAATGTATTAAGAACAGGATGCCAAAAACATAAGTAAACTATTATGCTCTGAGGTGTGAACATGGAAAGCATACATGCACCAATCAACATCTTCTAAACTATGACAGGGCATGATGTAGTCACGGCTGAGTGAAATAGACCATCATCATTACCCCAATGCCGCAAAGGCTCCCACCTATGGTGGGGTAAGGAGGTTGGATGTACGCAGCCTTACCCCTGTACTAGAGCACAGAGAGACTGTTTACGGATGACCCAAAGTGAAAATTGCGTTGAAAATTGCATGAACTGACTGCTGCTTCATAACAAAGAAGCGCGGACAGTTTAGTGAGTCATTTTGCTTTATTCCATCGTGCTCCCAAGCCAAAAAATAGTGAGTCTTTGGCTCCATTGCAAGTAAATAAATAGATAAATAAATAAATACAAAAACATTCCTACAAAAAACTTAAAGTCGACTAACATGAATCGACATATGATATAACAAAGAAAAACAATAAATAGAAAAAAGGGAGACAAACAGAATTAGATCATTGATCCACACCTAGACTCTCTCAACTTTGCCCTCCCATACTCTCATGTAACCCAAGAGGCACCATAACATTCTTGACCACTCTAATCCATGTCTTTCTAGGTCGACCCTCACTCCCCGCCTCATCTCCCCCACCTCTCAATTCCTATTTGTCTCATTTCTAAGCAGATTTTTCTATTATGCCCACACATCCAACACAACATGTGTATCAACCACACGCATCTTTTGAATGAGACATTGTTTCAGCACCAAACACTCTATGTCATAGAATAATGCAGACCTAATTGTTGTTCTATAACATTTAGCCTTCAGCCTAATCAGCATAACTCGATCACATGAAAACAATATGTTCAGAATACTTGAAGATTTTATTCTGGAAAAATCAGAAGCACTGAGCACACAACTCACAACTGAGAACCAACTATCCACATTCTAAAAACATTGATGATGAAATGGATGCAGAATTTTAAAAACATTGAGAAATATTCATCCATACCTGTCCATTACAAGACGGACAATGTAATCCCTGGGCATGTTAGGTAATTGTCTGGCAAATATGTTCTTTAATCCTATCAACCTGAAGAAAGCCAATATAATTCCCTATTTAGGCAAGTGGACTTTTCAATACTTTGTGTTACTTTACTATCCTTCTTGTTTAACAATTCAAGCAATTCATGTTAGTCTTAGACTAAATCAAAAGTGAAAGTATATAAAAAAAAGATTGGAAAAGCCAAGTACCAAATCATGTGGTCATCGACACCATCATTTGAAACACATACAAACTTGAGTCTTCCTGCTTCCTCCTGTAAATTCTAAAAATTACTGCCGGAAATAGCTACAGTGGTTTAAAGGGAAAAAACTGTACATCAGTACACCACAGAACAGTTATGGGGAATATATTTGAAACAGTTTATCCAGGTATAATCGGAGCTAAGAATGGAAACTACCTTAACTGTGGCCAAACTTTTCATATCGTATAAAAACACAGTAAGAATAATGGCATACTCCCTCCATCCCATATAATTTTATCATCTTTGCTTTTTTGCTTGTCCCGAAAACTTTGCCACTTGCCCTTTTAACCAATTAATTTATGGTTCTTATCATTTCTCTCTCCTCTACACAAACCTCAGTCACACTGGTTTTTACTCTCTCCAAACGGAGGGAGTAATAAACTATGCATCATACATTCTCAATTTCACTTATCCAGCACAGTACCACGCATTGATTGATAAGAAATACCTCTTCTGATGACTGCATATTCGCTCAAGTACCCAGGTCTGTTACTGTTCAGCGATTGATATGGTATCGGTTTTACAGTTTTACGATTTAGCTTAAAGCATGGGAATGCAGATTCAAATTACAATCAAATAATGTCAATTATGGTGTTAATACTGCCACTGAATGTTTGGAAAATCCAAAATATGGCAGTATGATTTCAGTATGATAGTACTTGCTCCTATTTTGGGAAAAAAATACTCCTTTTTTGGAATTTCACACTGTTTTTATTCCTATTTCAAGAAATCTCCCTCTACACATTGTTCTAGGCTAGTAATGACTTCTTCGCATGGGGTCTAGGAAGTTTAAGTGATGGAAGGGGAGGGAACAATAGTAGTCCTGCTTGAGGAGAGATAAGAAAAATAAAATCAGGTGAAGGAAGTGTAAAGGAGTACATGACCCCCCTTCCTACACTTGTTCCTATTTATTGGCGAACACTCCAATTCAGGGTATAGGAAGGTGGAATGAGGCAATAACTTAAAAAAATAGTTGTATCATGCACTGTCTGCTTCCACTAGTCATCACATCCTCCACTCTTGACAATCACCATCACCACTACACCAGTTTCTTTTTTAAACTAGTTACTTCCCCTTCCTCTTCATTTCCCATTTTATTATATCCAGAAAGAAGAAAATTTAAAAATTCAAATCTACTCTCTTGTCCATTCCATTTCTATTTTCTAGTACTTTCTCTTTCATACTCTTCACTAATTACACTCCCTTAAACCCCACCAAATAGACTGACATAGGCTTAGGTTGATGGCTAGAAAAATCTAAACCTTTAGTATCCATATAGCTTAGTACTACATAGTTAGTAACTTAATAAGTTAAGGTAGCAAAGCGGGATTGTAGACAAATCCTGTAGCACAAGTCAGTGACTTTATGCAGAGAATTTCAGATACTCCCAGGTCCCCATCACTCTGTGATGTACCAAATTGTTGGGGGGGGGGGGGGGGGGGGGGGGGGGGGATAGGCACGACAAAAAAAACATACGCTGTCCTTGGCAATGTCAAAATTCACTAGAAATCGAAACACTTGAAAAAACTAGTAAATTATTGATAATTGAAGAACAGGAAAACAAAGAAAAGTAGTTGGAAAATAATGTATTACCTCTCTCTTCAAACTCTCTTCCCTTGCAATATAGGCTCCACTAGTCTGTAAGTTTTCAGTAAAAATATTCCTCATTGCTTCATCCTTCACCACAACTCCTGAAACAGATCCACCAGCTGGTGCAGCCACGGAATTCCCTGAACCCCCACTCACTGTGTCTTTCACCACCTGATTGGGCTCAACTTTTACAGAATTATCTGCCTTGAGTTTCGTATTCCTAACTAGTGGCGCCCCACTGTTCTCCAATCTTGAGGCCGTGAAGGTGCGCATTGAGGATTCGTCATACTCCTCGTCGTCATCGGCAACCTCCTCGGACTCATCTTCGGAGTCTGAGTCAGCACCCCGTGCGCTGATGCTCTCCAGGTCATCGTTCGATGTCAGGGCACCGTCACGCGTGTCAGAGAATGAGGAGGGAAACGGAGGCGCGTGGTCTTCAGACGCCAGCTTGCGCTTGTGAATAGATGATGTCGCTGAGGCCGACGCAGAATGCGACGGCGACGGAGACTGTGAGCTCCGAGACCGGACTGGTGCTATCAGGTGGGAAGAGTGCGTGTCCATACCAACTGGCCTTCCCAATTCGATTCTATCCAATCCTTGAAATCCAAATTTTTGTTTTTGACAACAAACAAATTAGCTCGTACTCAGTTCTAAATTATCTTTCAAAATTGAAAATTGTGAGGTGAAAAGTATAATGATGGAGTATATAGCTCAGGGACCCCCAGCCCACATACTTCCTCTACTACAATCAGGCTCAACAGGCCCAAACGGACCAAGCCCAGCAAAATGGAGCTCTGAGCAGCCCACAATACGCAAAGGGGTGCCTTCGGCCCTATGGCCGAAGGCTACCAGTGACGGAATCGAGCTCAGAAACATCACAGGAGAACAAGGCTTGAAAACCAAGCCTTCGGCACCTGTAGCCCTCGGCATGTAGGAGCCCTCAGTTAGAAGAGGCATCACAGGAGAACAAGGCTTGAAAACCAAGCCTTTGGCACCTGTAGCCCTCGGCAGGTAGGAGCCCTCGGTTAGAAGAGGCATCACAGGAGAACAAGGCTTGAAAACCAAGCCTTCGGCACCTGCAGCCCTCGGCAGGTAGGAGCCCTCGGTTAGAAGAGCCTTCGGCCCAGCACCCTTCAGCCTAAGGCATCCACCTCGACAGAATATCCTCTTCACATGCGCCTGGATCACCGTACCAAGTACAAACGTCACATCCAACCACCGCATTTAATGCGGCCACATGCGAGTGCCAGTGCCACCCCGGTCGAGGTGACCCCTCGACCACCAGAAAACTGACACGTGTCCTTATCTAGCATGTATTACTACTATAAATAGCACCCCTTTCCCCCATTGTAAACCACGCTCAATACATATCGAATATACACTCTCTCACTCTCTTACTTATTTGCTCTGACTTCTCTCTAAGTTATTCTCAGCAATAACCTCTCGGATATATACCCCCCGGGTAGACTATCCATCATTTGGTGCTCTCGTTGAGAGGTCGAACGATCAAGTAAGAAACCCTCCCCCTTCGCCAAACACTAGCCCTCTGCCAAAATGGTGAGAACAACACGTGCCAACTCCAAAAACGTAGAAGACAAGAACCTGGCCCTCGGCGACGTCAACGCTCCCGAAGCCTCTCACAAGGCTCCCGAGGGCGGTGTCATCGCTGGGCTGGAACAGGCGGCTGTCGACCTACGCCTTCAGATCCAGCAGAATGCCCCCGATGCCCGCCTCGGCATTGAGGCCAAGAAGAAAAACCGGAGCGATGACCAAGTCAGCCCTCCGGTCCTCACCATCGACGTTCATTCGGCACTCTCCGCCTTCATCCAGACGCTAACTCAGAACCCGGGTGCCTTCAGAACCCGGGTGCCTTCGGCACCCTGGCTCCGGCTCAACCCCAGGTTGGGGAGAACATCGTACTTCCCCCTCTGCCACACCCCTTCGGAAACCCCATCCCTCGGGTTAGGAATGACGAAGGGGTAGTGGCCCAAGACACGGCCTCCCAGGAAGTTCAGTCCCGGGACCGCCACAATGACAACAGAGAAAGGCCCCGCACTTCCGCCCTCAACCGGCTCGGAGGGGGGCAAGACCGCCGAGGGCCCCAAGAAAGCGGAGGGTCTGTCTCGAGGGCAGACGAGGAGCGTCCCCCTCGGGACAAAGGCAAGGCACCCCTTCATGCCGACGATGCTCGCCACCAGATCAACCAGGCCCACTCGGCCCGGGTTCGTTCGCAGGGGGTGGAGACCCTCCCGAAGGACCCCACGAAATTATTGCGGCCCTCCAACGCCGACTTGATGAAATGGAGGCCGATAAAGCTCACGCCACCACCTCCACCCCTCATTCAGACCTCAAATACGAGGCCATGATGGCCAAAATGGAGGCATTACAGAAGAAGGTAGCCGAGGGCTCCGGGGAACCCATCATCCAGCTCCGGACCCGGACGCCATTCACCCCGAGGGTATTGGCGGCCCAAATCCCGGAAAAGTACCGAGGGCAACTCATCAAGCCCTATGAAGGAAAAACTGACCCCCAGGAACACTACAACAGGTATCAAAACAGCATGATGATGATGGGGGCATTAGATGAATACTTATGTCGCTGGTTCCTTTCCACCTTGGAGGGACCAGCATACGAATGGTTCAATCGATTGCCCGAGGGCAGCATTGATTCTTGGCAAGATCTTGCCCAATGCTTCCTCACCCATTTTGCCGGAAGGAAGCGCGCGAGAAAGCACTTCTCCCAGCTCCTCTCCGTCAAGCAACAGCCTGACGAAACACTTCGGTCCTTCATTGACCGGTGGATGAAGGAGACAGACGAGGTCGAGGGCGCCGACGAGCGTACCCTCCTCGTCCTCTTCCAGGGGGTTCTCCGCAGCAGCCCCTACGCACGGAGCCTCATCACCGACCCCCCAAGATCATACCTCAGAGCACTCCAGCGGGGGAGCCTATACGCTGACGCCGACGACCTCCACTCCTTCAAGAAGAACGAGGCCCCAAATGTGCCCTCGGCCGGAGGCCGAGACCATGGAAGCCACACCCAGCAGGGCCGTAACGAACGCCAATGGCGCCCTCGGCTGGACATGCCGAGGACTCCCCTCACGCACCCGGTGAGCACTATCCTCAACTATGCAGAAGAGCAGGACCTTTTCCCCAAGGACCCTCGGTCGGCGAGGGAGATCTACGCCATCCACCAAGGCGGCACTTATTGCCGTTACCACAAAAGCACCTCCCACAATACAGACGATTGTGTCTCGTTAAAGAAGGCTATTGAACTCTTAATTCAACGGGGTGAGCTCCACCAATTCATCAAAAATGCCTCAAGGAAAAACACCGGGGAGAACACCAATAAAGAAGAAGGGGACATCGCAACAAAGAAACATGAAATCGGGAGGCTCAGTGACGGAGAGGAGTTCGAGGAGCCCCAGCCGAAGAAGCGCCACCTCCGCTAATCATGTTCCTCACCTTCAGCGTTAGTCTCAGCCTTGGGCCCTCGACCTCGAGGCACATTACCATCCCCTCGGCCTAGAGCCCTCGGCCTAGAGCGGTGAATCTTAACAAAGCCGTTGTCAAACAACGCACCCCTTGTATTCCGCTTATTTCTATGAATTTAAGTAAACTACAACACAATCCAGACATCTTATCGGCCCCTTCGAGGCCTAATGCCCAGGTATGGCCGATGGTTTCTAAAGACGAGGGGCCTGCAAAAGGCCCGCGTTTTTGGAGCGGGACGCTCGCCGCGTCGCCGGCGCGCAACGCACGGCGACAGGCCTGAAAGAATGGCTGAGGTGACGAAATCCCCAAACTTGGGGGTGAAACGGCAGTCGTCGGAAACCGACCAAGCCTAGCCCGCACCGTAAATAGACGACGGGACCCCCCAAGGTCAAGGGACGGTTCAGCGCCGGGGGACTAACAGACGAACCCCCGGACGGATCACTTGGACCCCCTTCCGGCAGAGGCGGGGAAGCAACCCCCTCGGCCGAAGCCTAGAAGAAGGAACACACATCAGGAGGACTAACATACGACCTCCTGGCACAATCAAGGGACGGCCCAGCGCCGGGGGACTAACAGACGAACCCCCGGACGGATCACTTGGACCTCCTTTCGCCCGAGGCAGGGAATCAACCCCTCGGCCGAAGCCTAGAAGAAGGAACACACATCAGGAGGACTAACATACGACCTCCCGGCACAATCAAGGGACGGCCCAGCGCCGGGGGACTAACAGACGAACCCCCGGACGGATCACTTGGACCTCCTTTCGGCCGAGGCGGGGAATCAACCCCTCGGTCGATGCCTGAAAGAAGGAACGTACACCCAGAGGACTCCTGGAACTATCAAAGAACGGCCCTCGGCCTCAACATGATTCCACATCACAATGGCCCTCGGCCTCAACATCAGACGGCCCTCGGCCTCAACATCAACAACGTCCCTCGACCTTAGCATCACAACGGCCCTCGGCCTCAACATTAGAACGGCCCTCGACCTCAGCGTGAGGACATCACAATGGCCCTCGGCCTCAACATCAGACGGCCCTCGACCTCAACATGACTCTATGTCATAACGGTTTTGGCCTTAGCGTGATCTCACATCACCAACGGCCCTCGGCCTCAGCGTGATCCCACATCACAACGGCCCTCCGCCTCAACATCAGGACGACCCTCGGCCTCAACATCACCAAACGGCCCTCGGCCTCAACATGATTCCACATCATAATGGCCCTCGGCCTCAACATCAGACGGCCCTCGGCCTCAACATCAACAACGTCCCTCGACCTCAGCATCAGAACGGCCCTCGGCCTCAACATCAACAACGGCCCTCGGCCTCAGCGTGAGGACATCACAATGGCCCTCGGCCTCAACATCAACAACGGCCCTCGGCCTCAACATCAGAACGGCCCTCGGTCGCAAAATCAACAACGGCCCTCGGTCGCAAAATCAACAACGGCCCTCGGCCTCAACATTAGGACGGCCCTCGGCCTCAACATCACCAAAAGCCCTCGGCCTCAACGTGATTCAACATCAACAACGGCCCTCGGCCTCAGCGTGATCCCACATCACAACGGCCCTCGGCCTCAGCATCAGAACGGCCCTCGGCCTCAACATCAACAACGGCCCTCGGCCTCAGCGTGAGGACATAACAATGGCCCTCGGCCTCAACATCAGACGACCCTTGCCCTCAACATGACTCTATGTCATAACGGTTTTGGCCTTAGCGTGATCTCACATCACCAACGGCCCTCGACCTCAGCATGATTCCACATCACAATGGCCATCGGCCTCAACATCAGACGGCCCTCGGCCTCAACATCAACAACGTCCCTCGACCTTAGCATCAGAACGACCCTCGGCCTCAACATCAACAACGGCCCTCGGCCTCAGCGTGAGGACATCACAATGGCCCTCGGCCTCAACATCAGACGGCCCTCGGCCTCAAGATGACTCTATGTCATAACGGTTTTGGCCTTAGCGTGATCTCACATCACCAACGGCCCTCGGCCTCAGTGTGATCCCACATCACAACGGCCCTCCGCCTCAACATCAGGACGACCCTCGGCCTCAACATCACCAACGGCCCTCGGCCTCAACATGATTCCACATCACAATGGCCCTCGGCCTCAACATCAGACGGCCCTCGGCCTCAACATCAACAACGTCCCTCGACCTCAGCATCAGAATGGCCCTCGGCCTCAACATCAACAACGGCCCTCGGCCTCAGCGTGAGGACATCACAATGGCCCTCGGCCTCAACATCAGATGGCCCTCGGCCTCAACATGACTCTATGTCATAACGGTCTTGGCCTTAGCGTGATCTCACATCACCAACGGCCCTCGGCCTCAGCGTGATTCCACATCACAACGGCCCTCGGCCTTCATCCCTCCGACATCTTTATTTGATGTCAGGGGCTATCATACAGGCCCATCGGCCTTCATCCCCCCGGCATCTTTATTTGATGTTGGGGGCAATCACACAGGTCCCTCAGTCTTCATCCCTCCGGCATCTTTATTTGATGCCAGAGACTATCATACAGGCCCATCGGCCTTCATCCCTCCGACATCTTTATTTGATGTCGAGGGCCATCACACAGGCCATCGGCCTTCAGCCCTCCGCCATCTTTATTTGATGTCGGGAGCTATCATACAGGCCCCTCGACCTTCATCCCTCCGACATCTTTATTTGATGTCAGGGGCCATCATGAAGACCCCTCGGTCTCCATCCCTCTAGCATCTGTATTTGATGCTAGGGGCTCTAACACAAGCCCACCTGGCTTTGCACCCCTCCGTCACCTTTATTTGATAACGGGGGGGGGGGGGGGGTCCTTACAAACTCCTTAGCTTTTTCATGCAGGATCTAAGGCTGATCTTGGATGTCCCCTCAGCAGACGGACACAACCGCCGCTCAACAATCAAGGCCGAAGGGTGCACTCCTTTTGCTTCATTCTGAGGGCATCCGGTGTACTCTTTTTCCCTCATTAGGATTTTTTCCCACAGGGTTTTTTCCTAATGAGGTTTTTAACGAGGCATCTCCCCATTATGGAGCAAAAGGCGTCACCCTCTGCGGCTCCTGCTGAAGGCATGCATCACTCTACTCCTGTTTCCCTCGAGAAACTCTCGGCAAAAGGAGTGGGGGACTGGGGGACTCCCCTCGGCAAAACACGCAAATGTTAAAAATTTTCTATTTCTCAGCTACAGCAGGCTGAGGCAAGATCACAATGGCAATCTACTCCCCTCGACATGATGCTTTCGGCTTACAGAATGCCTCCGGCCACACAATGCCTTCGGCCACATGATGCCTTCGGCCACATGATGCCTTCGGCCACATGATGCCATCGGCCACATGATGCCTTCAGCCACACAAAGCCTTCAGTCAACAAATGCCCTCGGCAAAGCACACAAATGCAGATCTCTCATTACTTTACAAACTACAACAAAGAAACACATACGAGCAACACACTTACACTCCCTTGAGGAAGCTCTCAGCCCTCGACATATGGGGGAATTGAGAAAATGAGGCACCCAACAGGACAGGGAAGCCTTCGGGGAAATCACCACAGCTACTCCTTTTCCCTCAAGTACCTTTCGGCAAAAAGAGTGGGGGACTCCTGATGGAGTATATGGCCCAGGGACCCCCGGCCCACATACTTCCTCTACTACAATTAGGCCCAACAGGCCCAAACGGACCAAGCCCAGCAAAATGGAGCTCTGAGCAGCCCACAATACGCAAAGGGGTGCCTTTGACCCTATGGCCGAAGGCTACCAGTGACGGAATCGAGCTCAGAAACATCACAGGAGAACAAGGCTTGAAAACCAAGCCTTCGGCACCTGTAGCCCTCGGCAGGTAGGAGCCCTCGGTTAGAAGAGGCATCACAGGAGAACAAGGCTTGAAAACCAAGCCTTCGGCACCTGTAGCCCTCGGCAGGTAGGAGCCCTCGGTTAGAAGAGGCATCACAGGAGAACAAGGCTTGAAAACCAAGCCTTCGGCACCTGCAGCCCTCGGCAGGTAGGAGCCCTCGGTTAGAAGAGCCTTCGGCCCAGCACCCTTCAGCCTAAGGCATCCACCTCGACAGAATATCCTCTTCACATGCGCCTGGATCACCGTACCAAGTACAAACGTCACATCCAACCACCGCATTTAATGCGGCCACATGCGAGTGCCAGTGCCACCCCGGTCGAGGTGACCCCTCGACCACCAGAAAACTGACACGTGTCCTTATCTAGCATGTATTACTACTATAAATAGCACCCCTTTCCCCCATTGTAAACCACGCTCAATACATATCGAATATACACTCTCTCACTCTCTTACTTATTTGCTCTGACTTCTCTCTAAGTTATTCTCAGCAATAACCCCTCGGATATATACCCCCCGGGTAGACTATCCATCATATACTAAAGAAGAGACAAATGTGTGATAAATGTTGTGAATCAAAAGTTATTGTCAAAAGAGAAAGAAATGATTATTTTGAGATCGGATGGAAAATGAAATTTGAAATATAATTCAGTGACAGAAAGAGAGTATTTAAAGATAAGATTATGGTTCAAACAAGAAGAAATATAATGAGGAAAGAATTGTCAAATGTAGCAACAAAACACATAACAAAATTGATACTGATAAAACTAACTGATATTTCTTTAATATCATCGACGAGAGAAGGGCCAAAAAGGTCACTAAGATTCATCTCAAATAGGACACTCGGGTTTATAGTGGACTAAATAAACACAAATTTGAACTTTTACGTTCATTTTTAACCACCCACTAACATTTCCATTCCAACACCATTTCCCACCTAACCCCCATTTACAACCCTAAGTCAATTCTCATGGAGAATACTCGACTCTTCATACTACCTCCGGTTCTTATTAAAGTTCCCACTTTCCTTTTTGGGATGTCCCTTATTTAAGTTCACACTTCCATTTTAGGAAACAAAACAGTGCAAAACAGTGCCAAACAGTGTCAAACAGTGCCAAACAGTGCCAAACAGTGCACTCCACAGTAAAGTCAAATTCATTTTCTTAATATGTGTGAAGTCAAACTAAGAACTTAAATAAGAACCGGAGGAAGTATATGATAGTCACTCCTTTTCGCCCCAATTCTCATTCTTCCCAGCTTACCCATCTATTCTCTCCCTCTAATCGACGTTTCTGCAACCCTTGACTTTGGGTTTGGGTTTTTGTTTTTCAGCATGTTGTGTCTGTTCGTCCTTTTTCTTCTGTGGCTAATGAAATTGCCGGAGAAAATACCATCTCAATGGGATGTTGTGTTGAACGGGGACAAAATAGATCAATCTCAGTTGCAGAAGAGGGAGCGTGAGCCATAGATCATGAAACGACTGAAGGATCTGTACGGGACATCCGCAATGGTGACTGGCCAGAGCGACAAGGCTGTGGCGGCAAATGTGACTTTCTGGCGGTGAAGGCGACACAAATTCAGCTGGGTAAGGCGACAGTCGCAGGAAGAATACACGTCTTCCTCAGAAATGGCAAGGAAATATCAACAATGGGAACTAATGGGAAAAAAGATGGCGACTACAAGAATGGTTTCAAGCACTGGGGGAAAACATACGAAGTTGTTCAAAGAATGATAAGCATTAAGGCTTCAGAAAATAAAGTCCACCACGGGGCAGTAAACTGAGGTTGGGCAGGCTGAACAATCCGACCAAATTTTCTAGAGGATGCCATCAAAATTCAAGTAATCCATTCATTTTTTTATTGGTTATGCATTCCAGGGAATTAAATTGTGGGTTTTGCTCAAAAGTTGGTTTTGATTTGCACTCTGGCTCAAAGGTTGGATCTTGTAAATCGTGGAAGAACTTCAGCGCATTCCAAACATGGGTATGCTGGAAGAGAGAGCCAAAGAAAATGATGAAAATAACAAAGAAGAAGAAAGATGGTAATGGAGAAGACAAAGAAAGCGTTCCTAATCCCCACTTTAGTTGGGAAACGGCCATTTAACGGCAATGTTAGTGGGTGTCAAAAATGAACGTAAAGGTTCAAATTTGTGTTTATTTGGTCCACTATAAACCCGAGTGTTCTATCGGAGATTCATTAAAAACATTAGTGTCCTTTTTGACCTTTCTCCCTACCATTAACTAAAACTCCAAAAGTTGAATTATTAATCCATCATCCTTGTTCATCCCTACTCTAAATGGATTTGACAAGCTGAAAAATATTATTAATTACTTGTACTACGTATTATTTTATACGGAGTATCAAATGACTAATCTAAATGTTGGTCCCGGTTATACTGGATACAGTCTAGAGGGGGGGTGAATAGACTGTATTGGTTTTTAGCTTTTTGAACTAAGCACCAGATTTACAGAATAGCCTGTTCTGTTGAAAGAACAGACTGGCAGCGGATGGGGTTCTGGTAGGGAGTTCTGTTAGCCTCAGAGAAGCAAAGGCAGTAGGCCTTCTGTTAACTCGTAGAACAAGTTCTGCTGAACACAGATACCAAATCCAAGGAGTTAGACAGTTCTATCTAAGTGCAAGTATTAAAGCAGTAAGTAAACGACACCAGGGATTTTTATAGTGGTTCAAGGAACAACTTGTTCCTCTAGTCCACTGTTCCACTAAGCTGTAAAAACTGCCGTTTACAAAGCCTTAGTCCTAGTACTTAAGAAGCACTCCACGTCTTCTTCAAGTCTAGATGTGTTCTGGGATGCACTGCCTGGCTTCCTTTAACACTGGTCCTTTCACTGAGTTTCCTTGAAGTATCACCACTTCACTACTCCAGTTACTTGGACGTCCTTCTTGTAGCAAGAAGAGTTTCTGTTGAAACTGGGGTTCCTCCAACTAGCTTCGTTACAAAGGATTTGTATGTGATGAGCTTGAAGAGTTGAAGAACACTTGGAACTTTGCTTGAGTTGGAAAAAGTATTTTTCCAACTTCTGCCTTCTCTTGTAGAAGATAATGAGGTTGAATCTCAAGGAGGCTTTTTGCTTTTTCAGAGTTTGAATATCTTGTTTGTAGCAAATGGTTAACAAAAGTTATCTTGGCAAAGTTATCCGGTTGTTCTTCGTAGTGTATCTTTTATACTGAGGTTGTCTTCCCGTTGGAGGAGTAGGAGGACAACTGCATTTAATGCGCGATCAGTTGACTTGACTAGTAGAGCCCGGTAAAGTTGGCGGGTTACTATTTTGGGATAGAGTATTCCTGACATTGCGGCCAATCATCTGCAATTACTCTACGTAGCATGGGGTGCATTAAATGAGCATTTAATGCGTGTACTGTAGCTTTTCCGTTTCATACTCCTAGCCGTTGAAGGAATCTTTTAGTTGACTTCCCGGTTCTTTGAAATTCTTCTAAGTGTCAGACCTTCTGGTGTCTTTATCTGAGAATAGAACAGAGGAGGTCTGGAGCACTTCTGTTGAGAGAATATCCAACAGAGACCCAGAAGGGTTTCTGTCAGAGTGAAGGCTAACAGAGACCCTGAGGTCTTCTGTTCTGGAGCAGAGAACCAAAGGTCCTCTGTTACAATAAAGCCTTACGAGGCACTTCTGCTCTTGAAGTCCTTCTGCTCTTGAAGCCCTTCTGCTCTTGAAGGTCTTCTGTCAAGTCGATTATTCTAAGAACTTTACAAAGGAAAATTCTAATACATAATTTCTAAAGGGGTACTCTAAAGTCCTAATTAATCTAGCATCATCAAAATCTAATTACAATTATTCCTTACAATTTCCCCCTTTTTGATGATGCCAAAACCCTTTAACTATTTCCAGAGAAGTGCCTTCACCATAAAAATTTAAAGTTTAAAACTTTTCATTAAAATCTTGGTGGGCAACTTGGCATAGGAAAATAGTAAGAGTGTGGTACATTCAGATAGCAGAATATAACAGAAATAAACAAGCACAAGCAGAAGGCAAAAAGACACGAATTTGAGGAAAAGCACTTCAAAGTAAGAAGGCAGAGATGTGATTTTATTAGATAGATATTACAGAGTTTAAACCTTACACATTCTCCAGATTAGCTGCCTGTAGAGCTTCTTCCTCTAGTCTTTGAAACCTGAGTAGTTCTTCGTTTATTTCAGCTCTGATTTTGAACAGATTGCCAGACCTTTGATAAGATGCCCATATTGGAGAAAGCTTGCAGTCCAAATAGTTGAGGACACCTTCATGTATGGTCTTTCCTGGGACAATGTTCTTCTTGTACCATTCTTCTGCTTCTTCTAGTGAACCCCCATACCTAACTCTGACAACACCATCTTTGTCCAAATAGAGGTGTTGTTGTTGGGTAGGAGTCATTTTAGCCTTCATCTCTTCAAATTGAGCTCTGTCAATGTTCTGAGAACCACCCAATCTCCATTCAGTGAAGTTGAAAACTTTCTTCTTCTTGGTGCTCTTCTTTACTGGAGATGGGGGTCTAGGTATGCCTGCTGCTCTCTTCTTCTGTAGGGCAGCTTCAAAGTAGGGAGCCGGATCTACTGCAGGCTCATCAGAGGAGGGTGGCCTGATAGAAGTTCTGTGGGACCTAGGCCTGGTCTGTTGAGGGTCCTCTTCCCCCCTTTTGGCATCATTCAGATCTTCTATCATTAGGCTGATCTTCTGGAATTCTGAAGCCTGAGTGGAGGCTATCTGCTCCAGGGCCTCTGGTAGAGTCTGGGTGACAGAGGTAAGGCCTTCAATGAGACCTTGCTGCTTCTGTATGGCAGAGAAGATGTCCTTGTTATTGGCTTCAAGAAGCACCATCTTCTGATAACGATATCTGTCAGTAGACAGAAATGCTTGAGCCTGTTCTTGATGAACTCTGCACATTGCCTCAATAGAGGTCAAGTGCCTCTCTGTCCTGGCATCAGATTCCTTCAGAGCTTCAAGATGCTCTGAGATATTGTGGATTGCATGTCCTTGACTCAGGAGAGTCTGCTGGAAGATAGAAAGAGTGTTGTGGATGCCTACCACTTCTGTTGACAGGGCATCTGTTCTGGCAGATGATGAGGCTATGAAGTTGTTGAGAGTTCCTGTGAGGTTCTCAAAACGATCAGAGATGAATTGCATACCTGAGTTTAGATTGTCATTCACATGAGCAAGGTGCCCATAGTGTTTGTCATTGATCTCAATCGGTTTGTTCATGCCTTGGAGGATCTGTCCTCCAAATTCTTCAGCAGATTCAACAAATTTGTTGAAGGGGACGTTGTCCTGTTGTCCATCAGCTTGAGGCATCTCTAGACCTCTTCCCTTAGGCAAAGGATGATGTTCTTGGACAGATGAAAGAGATTGGACAGCCTGTTCATGTTCCAGTTGAGTCAGAGGAGGGGTCTTCTGTCTCTTGGATGTGGCCTTGTAAGATTTGCTGATCATGAATCCATCCATGTCAGAGGAAATCTCATACGGAGAGTAGATAGGTTTTCTGTTGCGTACTATCTTCTTCTTCTTTCTGAGGGAAGGATTGGGGGCAACAGAGTCCCTAGAATACCCTTTGGGTGCAGAGATGGGGGAGACAGTTGTAGGGTCTAAGTCTCTGAGAAACCATACAGGTTTAAGGTTCTCTGCAGGTTGTTGTGGAGGAGAAGATTCTGGAGGAGGGGATTGATGTTCAGATTCAGAGGATGAGGAGGAGATCTGTTGGGGTGAGGGGTTCTGGTGCTGGGGTGAAGAGTGAACAGGTGAGGCATTCTGTTGAGGGGGGGAAGGTGGAGGTGAGGGTGAACGGTTTCTGAAAGGAACAATTGCTCTGCAGGGAGATGCAATTTTCTGTTTAGGTGAATGAGGAGGGGTGGGGGTTTTCTGTTTAGGAGATATAGGTTCAGGGTGTTCTGGTGGAGGGGTTCTGGTGCTGGAAGGAGGTGAGGGAATGTGGGGTTCTGTTGGGATAATAACAGAGGGGGTTGGAGAGATTACCTCAATGATGTTCTCCTTGAGCAAAGAAGTCCTCCACTCCTTGATATGCTCCATCATCGTTTGCCCTTCTGTCTTGGGTACAGAGGGCTCTCCTGGGTTGAGATGGGGTTGCACAGAATCTGTTGCCATCTTTGTGAACAGCCATTCCTCAAATGCTTCAATTTCTTCCTCTCCTAGAGGTTTGACAGCCTCTTCTGAAGGTGAGGAGATGAGAATGGCCTTCCCTTTGTAGCTCGCCTTCTTCTTCTCAAGAACAGAGTGAAGGAAGTTGAGGGCAAAACACTTTGAGACATCATCAGTCCCAACCCAGTTCAGAATGGCTTCCTCTTCTGGCTCATAATGGTCAAAATACTGGATTATTTTGGAGAGGGGTCCCATTCTCCACCTTCTCCATTCAAGAACCCGGGTAAACTGTCTGTCTAGCAAGGACAGATACCCATCTTTGACAGGACTGGGGTGTTCTGTTGAAGTAGACACCCTGTTCTGTTCAGGAGATGCAGCAGAGGTGGGGATCTCTGGTTCCCCCTGAGTGTGTGCCACTCCTTCAGATGCAGAAACCACAGGTTTAGAAACCTTCTTCTTTGGTTTTGTGGTCCTCTTCCTCTTCTGCCCGGCCTTTGAAGGGGCAACAGGTGGTTTCCTTTAGGTCTTCTTCTTCTTCTTCTTCTTCTTCTTCTTCTTCTTCTTCTCAGCAGAAGGGGCTACAGAGAGAGGTTTCTGTACCTTCTCTCCCTGTTGTCTCTTAGCCTCAAGTTGAAGCTGTCTCTTCATTTCAGCCTTTATGGCTTTCTCCCTATTTGGAGAAGCAGTTAAGAAGATAACCTTGGTGTGATCCAAAGTTGAAGCCTTCCTCAAATGTACCCCTTGTTTGAGGAGCACTTCTAAAATCAGTAGTCCATGTCCTAGCTTCCCAGAGTAGAGGCTAGTTTTTGGATTCTTCTTCTTGATTACTTCAATCAAGGACTTCACCATGACTTGTCCCCAATTGATGTTCACCCCATGATGCACTGCATACAGAGCCTTTGCATTGGCAGTTGTGACATCATCTGTGGAGGTGTACTTGCACCATAAACATTTGTGGAAAATGTTTATGAGCAGCTCAAATTCCCTCTTGAGCAAGTTCTTCTTGATGTTGACCTTCTCTACTTCTTCCCCTTTTCTGCAGAACTTCTTCTTGAATTCTGTCAGAGGGATGTCAGTATCCTCCAAATCGAGTAGAGAGTCCCTTCCTTCTTCTTGTTGAATGTTGAAGATGTTGTTGATGACGTCAGCATCAATCAACACCTCTTCTCCTTGGACGACGGAGGAGATGATTTCATCCTTGAAGGATGCGTTGAGATAGAACTCAACGGTGTCCACGTTGCTGTAGGCTTCATAACCATGAGAGATGACCTTGCTCAGTTGACATTTAGACAGACCATCAACAATGGCGGTCATCCGCTCCTTTTTCTCTGCGAACCTGGGTAGTACTTCCAGTTCGCATCTCATGACAGTCAATACATTCTTCAGGAGGGTTGCCTTTTGTTCCTTTGAGAGATCGGAGAAGCTCAAGAAAGCCATGGAGTTTTACTTCGGTTAGAAAGTTTTTGGAGAGATAAGAGTTCAAAAGCTTGAGAGAAATGAGAGCAGTAACGGTTTAGGTTTGCGAAAGGGGGTTTTATGGATATGGGTTAGTGGACGTTTGAGATAATTTACGGTTCCAAGATACCAATAAATGTAAAAAGGGGCGCAGTAAATAAACGGGGGCGCAGTAAATTTTATACAGCTTGATACTGTTTTAAGGGTAAAAGGGTAAAAGACCTTTAATAATTTACTAGGTCACCCGGTTTACAAGATTTTCTAAGTCCACCACCTTCTGTTAGACAAGAGAGGGTTTTTTTTTTGTAAGAAGGGGGGGTTTCTGTTGCGGAGGTGTTCTGCCAGGGTAGGGATCAGAAGAGGTTGACAGAAGGGGTTAACAGAAGGGGTTCTGCTACAGGAATTCTGTCAACAGCAAATGAGCAACAGAGGGCCTTCCTTTTCATCTTTCCATTGGAATCTCATCCATCATTCCCAATTCCTCTCTCAGTTTGTTGAACCTAGCCTCAGGAAGAGGCTTTGTCAGGATATCTGCAAGCTGGTCT
This sequence comes from Cuscuta europaea, assembly GCA_945859875.1. NCBI lineage: Eukaryota > Viridiplantae > Streptophyta > Magnoliopsida > Solanales > Convolvulaceae > Cuscuta > Cuscuta europaea. The sequence continues at coordinate 3,496,973 of CAMAPE010000014.1, forward strand.
TCTGTTGGCACATGTTCCATGCAGATGTGCTTCTTCTCAACATGATCTCCGATGAAGTGATGTCTGATCTCAATGTGCTTTGTCCTGGAATGAAGAACTGGATTCTGAGTGATAGCAATGGCACTGGTGTTGTCACACAACAGCTTGATCTCCTTTGCTTGAATTCCATAGTCCTTCAGTTGTTGCTCCATCCAGAGTAGCTGAGCACAGCAACTCCCAGCTGCAATGTACTCAGCCTTAGATGTACTTGTTGAGATGGAGTTCTGCTTCTTGCTAAACCAGGAAACAAGCCTTCCTCCTAGCAATTGGCAGTGACCAGAGGTGCTCTTTCTGTCTAGTCTGCATCCTGCAAAATCTGATTCAGAATAACCAATTAGTTCAAAGTTACCTCCCTTTGGATACCATAGGCCTGCATTTGGATTTCCTTTGATGTATCTGATGATTCTCTTTGCAGCACTTAGATGGCTTTCCTTGGGCTTTGATTGGTATCTGGCACAGATTCCAACAGAGAATGAGATGTCTGGTCTGCTTGCAGTTAGATACAACAGAGATCCTATGATTCCTCTATATGTTGTTGCATCTACATCCTTTCCTTCATCATCTGGACCAATTCCTTGTGAAGTGTTCATGGGAATCTTTACTGATGATTTGCCTTCCACTCCAAACTTCTTGATTAGATCTCTGGTGTACTTCCCTTGATTGATAAAGATCCCTTCTGGAACTTGTTTGACTTGAAGTCCTAGGAAGTAACTGAGTTCTCCCATCATACTCATTTCAAATTGACTCTGCATCACTTGAAAAAATTTCTTGCACAGTTCTGGATTAGTACTACCAAATATAATATCATCAACATATATTTGTACTAACAGAATATGATTAGCAACAGAGATTTGAAATAGAGTTTTGTCAACCTTTCCTTTAGTAAACCCATGGTTCACTAGGAAAAGGGACAATGTGTCATACCAGGCTCTGGGAGCTTGCTTAAGACCATAGAGGGCCTTTTTAAGCTTGTAGACACAAGAAGATTGAGTAGGAATGACAAAACCTGGTGGTTGTTCCACATAAACTTCCTTTTCAAGATCTCCATTCAGAAATGCACTCTTGACATCCATCTGGTAGACCTTGATGTTGTTGTAGGCAGCATATGCTAGAAAGATTCTGATGGCTTCAAGTCTGGCAACTGGTGCAAAGGTCTCATCAAAATCTATTCCTTCTTCTTGACAATATCCTTTAGCTACTAGCCTTGCTTTGTTCCTTACAATGTTGCCATCTTCATCTGCTTTGTTCTTGAATACCCATTTGGTTCCAATGACATTCTGGTGCTTTGGCCTAGGAACAAGTTCCCATACTTTGTTCCTTTCAAACTGAGTGAGCTCTTCTTGCATAGAATTGATCCAATCTGAGTCTGCAAGAGCTTCTTCAACTGTCAGAGGTTCCATCTGAGATATATAGCAGGCAAGCATTGCTTCTCTTCTTGACGTGGATCTGGTTTGAACTCCACTTCTGATTTGACCAATCACTTGGTTAGGAGGATGATCTCTTAACCATGTCAGGTTTGGTTCTGTCAGCTGCTGTCTTGGTCTCTCTGGTTCCTCATCTTCAGAGTCTTCATCTTCATTCAACAGAAGGGGGTTTGGAGCAGGTGTTGGAAATGCAGGGTTGTCTGCTACCTCTTCTGTTGGTTCTGGTGTTCTGTCTTCTATGCTGACTCCCTTGAGAATCTCTGTTACCTCTTTAACAGAGATGCTTTCATCAAACTTCACATGTATGGATTCTTCAACATGTAGGGTCCTTCTGTTGAGTACTCTATAGGCTTTACTGGTGTTTGAATAGCCTATAAAGACTCCTTCATCAGCCTTTTTTTGAAATACTTTCAGATGCTCCTTTCCATTGTTGAGAATGTAGCACTTGCATCCAAATACATGAAAGTAGCTGATGTTAGGTTTTCTTCCCTTCCAGAGTTCATAAGGGGTCTTCTGGTGATTCTTGTTGATCATGCTTCTGTTCTGAGTATAGCATGCAGTGTTGATTGCTTCAACCCAATATCTCATAGGCAATCCAGATTCTGCAATCATTGTTCTTGCAGCTTCTTTTAAAGTTCTGTTCCTTCTTTCTGCTACGTCATTCTGTTGAGGGGTTCTGGCGGCAGAAAGTTGATGAAAAGTTCCATTCTGATCACAGAAGTCCTTTATGACCTGGTTGACAAATTCAGTTCCTCTGTCTGATCTGATTGTCTTCACTTTCAAGTTCTTCTCAGTCTGAAGTTGCTTTAACAGAGATGGCAACTTCTGAAGAGTTTCATTTTTCTTTGATAGAAAAACAGTCCATGTGTATCTGGAGTAGTCATCAACCATGACTAAGGTATATTTCTTGCCACCAACACTTGGCGTCTCAACAGGTCCAAATAAATACATGTGAATCAGATTTAGAGGGCTTGTAGAAAGATCTCCAGCAATGGGCTTGAAGGAATTCTTCACTTGTTTGCCTTTCTGACATGCACTGCAGAGGATCTCCTTCTTGTACACAATGTCTGGTAGCCCTTCTACAATGTGTTCTCTGGCCAGTTTGTTGATTGTTTTAAAATTCAAATGGTTGAGCTTTTTGTGCCAGTCCCAGCTCAGTTTTGAATCTCTTTTGGCTATCAGGCAAACTCCATCTTTTGCAGTGTTCCAATCAACTACATAGATGTTCTTCTTCCTTGATGTTGTAAGAACCACTTCCTTTGTTGTCTCATGCTTCACATAGCAGAAGTCCTTTGTGAATTCAACAGTGTAGCCTTTGTCACAGAATTGGCTAGCACTTAGCAAGTTGAACTTCAGTCCTTTGACATATGAGACATCATCAATGATTATATGGTTCCTGATCAGCTTTCCTCTTCCTTTTGTTTGACCTTCTTTGTCATTACCTCCAAAGGTAACTCTAGGTCCTTTGCATTTTTGGAACTCTGTTAGGCAACTTCTGTCACCTGTCATGTGCCTGGAGCATCCACTATCAATAAACCATTCTTGTTCAGAGAAGGCTCCAGCACACAGTTCCTGCAAGATCAAAAGAAAGATTTAGGTACCCAAGCAATGCTGGGTCCTGGGGGGTCATGGAGTCTGGGTAGTTGGTACCATTTTGGTCTCATCAAGTGAAACCCTGGTGGGTGGTACCCATTCTCCACCTGGTAGTTATAGTAAACTGAAGTGTGATTCACTTTGGGCAGATGCTTGTGAGGGTCATGCTTCCTGTTTACATACTTTTGCATAGCCCTTTTTGTTGGAAAGAAGTCCCATATACTATCAAGAGCAGAGGGACGGTTAACCTTGGGCTTCTGAAGTTGACCAGTCAACCTCTTCTGCCTGAAGTTAACTCTCTCTTGATATTTGCCCTTCTGGTGATCATTTCTGGCACGATTGACATGAGGTTGTCTGTCAATGAATGGTCTTTTATTTTTGTTATCTTGAAAACCTTTTCTGTTGTTAGGTTTTCTGCCAGGTTTATTATTTTTCAAAAAGGGTTTCTGTTGAACCTTTATCTTACCCTTTTCTGGTCTGACTTCCTCATGAACAACCTTGGTGTCAGATACACCAGCTTGACAGATGGGGCTAGAAATCAGTGGCTTTATGACCTTATCTGACTTAGCAACTCTGGTGCTAGGCATTACAGAAGGCTCACCTGATTCTGTTGAGCCATAACCAAGACCAAAACCAGTGCCAATCTGTTGATCAAGCACAATCTTTTCCATGGAAGACTGGGCCTTCTGGTAAGCTTTGTACTTAATCTCAAGAGGCTCTATTTCTCTTATTCTCTTGAGAAGAGAAACATTTTCAGTCTCCAGTTGATCTCTTTCCTCAATTAGAAGATTGATTTTGATCTCAACCTCCTTCTTTAAGTCAAGAATTTCAGCTTTTAACTTATTGTTTTCTTCTGTTACAGAAGAATAAGTGGCTTGTATGGCCTTAAACTCTTCCCAAAATTCTGACATTGAATCAGAATCAAAAGCTAAGCCTACCGAAGAAAAACTAGATTCAGAAGTAGAGGTTACCTCATCATCAGAATGAGCCATGAGGCAAAGGTCTTCTGTCTCAGTATCAAGGCAACAGAAGGCCTCATCAGAATCTGAGTCAGAACTGGATTCTGTTTCTGACAGAGGGTCTTTCTCTAGCTGTTCTGTCACAAGTGCCTTTCTCCTTCTGGAGTTATCCTCGTACTTCTTTTTTTCTCCATCCTGTCCTTGCTTCTTGGACACTCTTGGATGGGGACAGTCAGCCTTGAAGTGACCAGGTTGTCTGCAGTTGTAACAGAGAAGCTCTCCACTGCTTTCTGTTGATTTGACCTTCTGGTATGGCTTTCTTTTGAAAGATGGACTCCTTCCATCTTTGGGATTCTTCATAAACTTTTTGAATCTCCTGGCAAAGGCAGCCATATATTCATCAGATAAAAGTACTGAAGGGTCAAAATCATTTACCTTAGATGTACTGGCAGTGAGGGCTGTAGTGGTCCTCTCTTCTGGTACATCTTCTTTCTCTTCAATCATTTCAAACTCATGAGCTTTGAGATCTGAAATGAGCTTATCAGTGGGATAAGTATTTACATCCTTGCTGGCTTGGACAGCAACCACCTTCATCTTCCATGCTGAGGGCAGTCCCCTCAACACCTTTAGGTTGATTGATCTCCTTGGTGGTGAGTTCCTTGCCAAGCTCAGAGATCTCTCCAGTGAGAGTGAGGAGCCTGTCATACATCTTGGAGATGCTTTCACCAGGGAGAAGTTTGAAGTCATCAAACTTCTTGTTGGCTATGGTTAGTTTGTTGTCCTTCTCTTGCTCATCATCAGCTCCAATGAGCTCAAGAGTATCCCAGATTTCCTTAGCAGTCTTGCACTTCTTGATTCTGTTGAAGTACATATCATCAATGGACTTGTAGAGGATGTCCTTGGCAATATTGTCTAGGTTGTACTTTCTCCTCTCTTCAGTGGTCCATTCTGACTTGGCTTTACTGATCATCTGGGGTCTGGTGTTGTCTATGGCATGTTCAGGATTGACCTTCTGGAAGCTTGTGAAGGGGCCAATATCTAAAACTTCCCACATCTCATCATGTAGAGCACAGAGATGTGCTTTCATCCGGATCCTCCAGTCATCAAACTTAAGATCTGAAAACATAAGATTCTTGGACAAGGAGTGATCCATTATATCAGATAGAAATGAGGTCAAACAGAAAAACAAGTGGATCTTTGTTCAGCAAATAACCTAAGAGATTATTAGAACAAGGAGGCTCTGATACCACTTGTTGGTCCCGGTTATACTGGATACAGTCTAGAGGGGGGGGGGTGAATAGACTGTATTGGTGTTTAGCTTTTTGAACTAAGCACCAGATTTACAGAATAGCCTGTTCTGTTGAAAGAACAGACTGGCAGCGGATGAGGTTCTGGTAGGGAGTTCTGTTAGCCTCAGAGAAGCAAAGGCAGTAGACCTTCTGTTAACTCGTAGAACAAGTTCTGCTGAACACAGATACCAAGTCCAAGGAGTTAGACGGTTCTATGTAAGTGCAAGTATTAAAGCAGTAAGTAAACGACACCAGGGATTTTTATAGTGGTTCAAGGAACAACTTGTTCCTCTAGTCCACTGTTCCACTAAGCTGTAAAAACTGCCGTTTACAAAGCCTTAGTCCTAGTACTTAAGAAGCACTCCACGTCTTCTTCAAGTCTAGATGTGTTCTGGGATGCACTGCCTGGCTTCCTTTAACACTGGTCCTTTCACTGAGTTTCCTTGAAGTATCACAACTTCACTACTCCAGTTACTTGGACCTCCTTCTTGTAGCAAGAAGAGTTTCTGTTGAAACTGGGGTTCCTCCAACTAGCTTCGTTACAAAGGATTTGTATGTGATGAGCTTGAAGAGTTGAAGAACACTTGGAACTTTGCTTGAGTTGGAAAAAGTATTTTTCCAACTTCTGTCTTCTCTTGTAGAAGATGATGAGGTTGAATCTCAAGGAGGCTTTTTGCTTTTTCAGAGTTTGAATATCTTGTTTGTAGCAAATGGTTAACAAAAGTTATCTTGGCAAAGTTATCCGGTTGTTCTTCGTAGTGTATCTTTTATACTGAGGTTGTCTTCCCGTTGGAGGAGTAGGAGGACAACTGCATTTAATGCGCGATCAGTTGACTTGACTAGTAGAGCCCGGTAAAGTTGGCGGGTTACTATTTTGGGATAGAGTATTCCTGACATTGCGGCCAATCATCTGCAATTACTCTACGTAGCATGGGGTGCATTAAATGAGCATTTAATGCGTGTACTGTAGCTTTTCCGTTTCATACTCCTAGCCGTTGAAGGAATCTTTTAGTTGACTTCCCGGTTCTTTGAAATTCTTCTAAGTGTCAGACCTTCTGGTGTCTTTATCTGAGAATAGAACAGAGGAGGTCTGGAGCACTTCTGTTGAGAGAATATCCAACAGAGACCCAGAAGGGTTTCTGTCAGAGTGAAGGCTAACAGAGACCCTGAGGTCTTCTGTTCTGGAGCAGAGAACCAAAGGTCCTCTGTTACAATAAAGCCTTACGAGGCACTTCTGCTCTTGAAGTCCTTCTGCTCTTGAAGCCCTTCTGCTCTTGAAGGTCTTCTGTCAAGTCGATTATTCTAAGAACTTTACAAAGGAAAATTCTAATACATAATTTCTAAAGGGGTACTCTAAAGTCCTAATTAATCTAGCATCATCAAAATCTAATTACAATTATTCCTTACACTAAATCTCTGAGGAACATGCATATCTTAGTTGTAAAATGACATAAGCAACCAAACAAAGCCACATCTTCCTTTTTTTACTCCAAGGGAGTCTCGTGGAGGGGGGCTTGGGGGTCCTGGAGTAATCAGGGCTGAAAGCCACATCTTCCAAATTTACTTTAAATTTACAATTTGATGAACGCTACAATTTAATTGTCATGCACTTAGTGGCAAGTATCTTGTGGTCTGATATTTGTAATGCACTTAGTGTCAAATATTTTGTGGTCTGATAACATCATTGTGACACTGTCAAGAGAGATCACATGTTCGAATATCATCCTAGTTCAAAGATGTTGACTTTAATAGTTAATATAGAATATATACTACTATAAGTTAGAAACCTTTGCCAAAAAAACACACTTATGAGTTATGACGTGACTAGATCTCATTCTAACATCTTGACCTTACTATAGATTATTTGGACATTATCCTCATTTCCCACAAACTACAAGATACAATTATGTTTATTCTATTTGTTTTCTTTATATTGATTTCTGTGAAAGTATTTATCATTGAAGCTTTGAAATCTATCTAAGAAATCTACACTATTAAGCTACATTAACCGAGTACAACTGTACAAGCACAATGCATAAATGAAGAGTTGAGAAACTTTTATATCAAACCAGTCCCGGGCTCCCGGCCGGGCCGGCCTAAGAAAACCCAAACATATTTTTCTTCTACCAATTTAGTCTAACAAAAATAGTACTAGGTATACAAGAGTAAAATGTAGAAAATAACTTTAAGTGAGACACTATTATGGTTGTTTTATATAGGCCATGCTGCAAGTCTTTTTCAAACTTTAATGAGCATAAATATTTAAAATTAAGTCAAATAGAGATAAAATTAAAATTAAATTAATTTTTTTATCCAAATCTTCAAACTCATTTTATTTTACGTGCAAAATAAGAGATCTATTCATATTTAAGCCTCTAACTAGTTTTATTCAGCTTCTAAGATTTCAACTTCCCGAAATTAAATTAAAAGATGCATAATACTTTTGAACACCAAATAATTGATACAAGAGGCATTTTAAAAGCTAGAAGTATTAAGTGAACTATAGATTCTATATTGAATATGTCTCTTCCAAATTTGTAATATTATTATTAATAATTATCATTTGAATAGAGTACTACCTATCATTTGAATACATTCAATTTGTTATTACTAAACATTATGACTACAAGTACAATTTGTTATACATTCAATAGATTATGCTCAAGGTACTTTAAATCCTCAATTTAGAAATTATAGTCGCAAAACGATTAAAAAAGAAGTTATAAGGCAATATAACTTGGAAAAAGAAAAATTACAAATATTTTTCGCAAACTTTGATGGACGTGTTAGTATTTGTAGCGATATATGGGAGGATACTTATCATCATTTATATTATTTGGGTCTTACTGCACATTATATTGATGATGATTGGAATATGCATAAATGTGTTCTTGCTTTTCGTGAATTCAATGATCGTCACACTGCCGATAATATTTATATTCTCATTGAACGTATTTTAATTGAGTATAATTTGATTGATAAGGTGTTTGCTGTAGGTTTTGATAATGCTAGTAATAATACTGCTGCTATACCTAGATTACGTGAATTGTGTGGTGCTTCTACATTGATGGGTAGGTTTTTTCATCAACGTTGTGCATGTCATATTCTAAATTTGTGTGTACAAGATGGCTTAGCGGCATTAGGAAATACTTTGGAGGTAGTGAAGGGGGGAATTAAATTGATTTGAGCTAGCACTCCACTAAAAATGCAATGGCGGCAATATTTGAAGGATAGACGTGTCAATTATTGTGCTTTTCCTAAAGATTCGTCTATTCGTTGGAATAGTACTTATAATTTAATTCAAGTACTTGTTAGATATAAAGATCATTTTCCTGCTTTTTTAAGACAAACTTGTAACTATATTATAAACCCGACTGACATCGACACTTGTGAAAAAATTGTTAATGTTTTGGCATATTTTAATAACGCAACTCTAACTTTTAGTCATGTTTATAAACCTACCGCAAACGAATTTTTTGTTGAAGTTGTTAATCTCGCCGGCGCTTTTTGTGAATTTTCCGAAGCCACTTACGTTAGTTATTTTTGTGATTTCATGAAACAAAAGTTTTTAAAATATTATTCACATATTCCGCATATATATGGTATTGCATTTGTTCTTGATCCTCGTTATAAACTTGCTTACTTGGCAAATTGTATAGATTACTATTATGCTTCTTTTTTTCCAACTCAAGAGTTCGATGATAATCCCATCGACCCTAAACAAGAATTCAACGAGGTTAGTAATTTATTTCATCAATTGTATAATGAATTTCATGCACAATATGGTAATGCACCCCTCCCATGCAACGAACATCTTCTTCATCTAAAGGAAAATCACTTTTAAAATCCGCTTTTGGTTCTCTTTTGAAAAAAAGTAGAGCAACTCCCACTGCTGAACAAAGCTCAGGTAACGAGCTTTCTTTGTATCTAACATTGAATGTTGATTATGAAGTTGGTGATGACTTTGACGTTCTTAAGTGGTGGAAGGAAAATGAAAGAACATTCCCGATTTTATCAAAAATGGCTAAGCAAGTGCTAACAATGCCGATATCAATCGTTGTCGTGGAACAAGAATTTAGTGCGGCCAACAACATCCTAACCGATTATCGAACGAGGTTGAACCCGAACTCTCTTGAGACACTAGTTTGCTTTCACGATTGGTTGAAGGTAGGGATGGACTCGGGTCCGGGCCGGCGGGTCAGAAATGGTGGACCCGGGACCGGCCCGGGTAACCACCGGGTCCGGTCCGGGTCCGGGCCAGGCCGGGCCCATTATATTTTTTTTTGTTTTCCTCTTCCTAATTAACCCCCTCCAACCCCCAACCCCCCAAACCACCCCAAATGGCCCAAAATACCCAGCCCAACCCGAAAATTTAAAAAAAATTGAAAAAAAAGAAAAAAAAAATAGTTTTTGGCCCGAACCGGGCCCGGCCGGGTCAGACCTTGTTTTGGGTGACCCGAACCCGGACCGGAAAACCCACGGGCCGGGCCTACCCGGACCGGTCACTGACCAGGCCACCGGGTCGGGCCGAGCCGGAACAGTACCGGTCCCGGGTCGGGCCACCCGGCCCGAGTCCATCCCTAGTTGAAGGCCCAACGAAGAACTAAAGAAATTACCATCACTCCCACCCACCACTTTATGGAGGAAACAACCGAAGGCGGAGATTCCGATTGATTTTTTATTACAAAATGTATTACATTTTTTAAATTTATCCTAATTCTTAATTGTACTTATTTGAAATAAATATACCTGAATTCGAATATAATATATTGTAATTGTAATAAGAATTATTCTAATAATATAATATATAATAAAAAAAATTAAAAGGCCCGGCCCAGCGGGCGGCCCGGTCCATGAACCGGGTGGGTGACCCGAACCGAACCGGACCCGGGGTTATCCGGGACGGTTCCGGGCCTGCCTTCCATGAACCGAGGCCCGGCCGGTTCTAGGCCCGAACCGGGACCAGCCCGAACCGAGTCCACCACTAACTACAACACCTATGCGGGGCATTGGAACTGTTGAAAAAAAAATCATAGTTCTTGTAAATGTTGTAACATATGGTTTATGTTCCACTTTCACAAAATTGGCAAGGTGACGTTCTCTCTCCCTCTTCCCTGTTATGTATAATTCACAGATCTTGGGAATAATAGCCACCAACAAAAAACCAGAAAGAATCAATGAAATATGCCTATTACAACAGCATTCACAAAGTCAAAGAGAAACTAAATCATTTGGAACTGTTACAACAAAGAAAGTGGTCTATTGACTTTCCTTGGATAGGGTCACTTGTGTATGAGTATAAAAGATCTCCTCCAGAAAACCTGCGTGCTTTAAGGAATAAAATACAAAGCTCGCCGTGGGATGATATAATCGATCGGTGAAGCCCAAACCCGTCATCATATCATTGTCGTCTCTTATTCTGATCTACGCCTATCTTTTGAGCTGCTGTACAAAGGCAACAGCCATGTTCCACCATTTTTCCTCCTCCCGGAGCATTTCCAGTAAACCACAAATAACACAGCAATCACACAAATAGGAGTTGCCCATCTGTCACAACAAACAGTTGATTTTTAAAGCTATAACTCAACTGTTATGGGGATAATGATGCTTAGAGCCAATTTAATGTGCATCAACTTTGCCTTATTAGTCTGATCTGACCGATTATTCACCAAACACTAACTATTGTCAGCTGAATTGACTGTTAGTGAAAATTAGTCCATGAGTTACTTTTTTAGGTGGAAATGGCTCAAAAGATGCTTCTAGCATTATTTTTGTATATTACTCCATCCAAAATGCAAGATATATCTGGGTTAACAAGATTATTTACGTAGTAGAAATTAAAGGAGATAGTTGTTATTTTACAATTATAACCTTCACAAAAAAGAAATAGTATAAAGTGGGGTAATAGAAAGTTACTTCAGTGAAACTTAGGAAAGTGATCACAACTATGGCAAGAACAGAAAAAAAGAAGTGTAGCTCTGAGTATCTGACAAATGGGACATGGAAGTTTTTCTTGATGTAATTCAATACATAATTTTAGACATTTCTGCCACAACAAAATCATCCAATTTGAGCCTTACCAAATGGGCTCTTAATGTAAAGCTGATTTTCACAGAGAGAAGTGAGTAGAGATCAAGTTGCTACCTGTCTAAATCAAGGATAGGGCTGTAAACGACATTTTCCCAAGTCGTGACGATTACATGCCATACTGGGTTGTAATACAAAGACTCTGCTGACCAAAACATCCTCGTGTATGTCTCTAAGAAAATAAAAAGTATCCAAGCTCCAATTTCAACCATAATAAACTTTATGACAAACCGACCAACCACCACCATGACTAGTGAGAAAGCTACCAACCAATTGAAGAGTCTGTGATTATATTCCTTAATAAATAGAGACTTCGACTTGTTCATCATCTGCAATTTTTCAGGAATTAGACATAATAAATGACTTGGCAAATTTAAAAGGAGTAAGTGCAAAAAAAAAGTATTAAGAAACAGTACTTCATTCTAAATGAGCACTTTCATTCTGTCGAAAAAAACATAAGTGGTGTTATGTGAAAGTATAAATTCTTCAAGAAAAAATAAATTAGAAACAGAAGAAATTGCAGCATACCTTTTGCATCCGTTGTTCATAGTTCTTTTTAGAAGGTCCAACACATTCTTTTTCAAAACTTTGGTTGCACTGATGAAATCCAACATTGAATTTTGCCATTGATGGAAGTCTAAGGACTTGAAGGTGGTCCATCTTGTCCTCACACCGAGTATATAAGGCCTCACACAGCTTTGATGATTGGTATTCATTTGCCAAAATGAAATTTTTATACACCTGCCAAAAGAACTCAATCAGCAAAAGCAAAACTAATGTTAATTCATGGTATATGTCAGCAGCAATAGGTCCCACTAGTACATCAGAGTCGCTGTTAAAATACCACAGCGGTCATCATGGTCACTGCCAAAAGGCACTTTTTTCCCGTTATTTTTATTTGTCATGTTCTTTAATTATTTCTTAAAAGATGTTTTTTTAAAACAAAAGGTATCACCGTCCTGCTCATTTTTTGGGTTTTAGGAACCAACTCGAACCTTGTCAATTTCATCTTCTAGTTTGTCAACTGATATCTTGGCATGGTGACGACCAAAATGCTGCTCATCAAAAACCCTCATAGTCGATTCTCTATAATCTTCATGAGCTTTTTGCAAAGACTCTCCTGGCATTGGTAAATGCAGGTTTCCCATCTGACCACTATACAGTTTAAGACACCGCTCTTGAATTCCCTTGTTGAAGACTTCCACAAGTGATCCTGTGGTTGGAATCTCCCCTTTATTCAAGGCTTCAAGAATCTGACACCAAAGTCATTAAAATGAAGGAAAACAAAAGTAGGGCTCAAGAAAATTCCAGATATACACTAGAAGTTCTGTTTTTCAAACTATCCCAAGCCAATAACAAATCTTGATGAGGATGACCAACTTGATATAATTTAAAAAGTACCTGTTCAAGGAAAACCACAAACTCTTTTCCATTCAGAGATTTTCCCTGAACAATCTTTGGTTTAATAATTGATGACACAACATCTTTCAGCTGTTCCCTCTTCTCCACATATGAAGGATCAAGTTCTGTATCATTCATGTCACAAAGCTTTGTGCGCTGAAGATGTGGCTGTACAAGAATAACATAGACATTGTTTTCATATCATTCTTGGATCTCAATCATAAAAAGAATAAACTTCATAACTGCATTTATAGAAGGGCTTCTATAAATCCTTGCTAAGCTTATTCCAGGCAAGCCAAAACCCTTAGCTGCAATAGTTTATGATCAGCCAACCGGAGAAAAAAAAGAATTTCATGCAACGAGTAAAACATAGGCTAGCACAAATAGGACCACACTATTTTAAAAGAATGGGATTCATTCAATCATAAAAAAGTGGTTACAAATTCAGTTTCAAGGATTGATTGGTTACTATTTTTAGGAAATAACAATGACGGTTCTATTTTTAGATGTACTACTCCGTATGTTTTAATTGAATTTATGCAATTCCAAAGATCACCAAAGATCCAAGATTGAAAAACTTCCATTATCATAGTAAATGTTATTGACCGAAAAGAGATAAAAGATACCTGTGGTAAGCTGAAGGCTGTGCTACTATCACCCATTACAGCTAAAGAATCGCGAATTTTGTTGACCTGATAGAAAATAAGATAAAGCACTAAATAATATGTGCAACGTATCCCTGATAATCTAAAGAAGCTCCAGAATTAAACTACCTGATCAATATCTTTGTTGCCTGCAGTTCAAGAAAAAAAACATACTAAGTTTTTAGTAGATAAGGAAACATTTAGCCATTTACTTGTAATAATGAATCTTATTATACACAGAAGTGGAATACAGACTAACCGCCACTATTAGGTACATGCTGAAGAGCTTCATGAACCATCTCTTGCACAGATTTTCCTTCTGCAAATGTCCATAAAAGTAATGTTTCACAATGATATGTGGAGCATAAAGGAGCTACTGAGAAAGGTCAAGAGACAATGATATGTGATGAGATCAAACAATTAGCTACACCAGACCATAGTCCCAATCACTGGGTCAGCTACATGAACTATGAGATAATTCCTAACACAGCTCACCAATAAACAGGTGGAGATTGGAACCTAAATTAATTGACACCATGAAGGTTCATGTAAGTTATGAGAAAGGGTATCATTTATATTTTTCCTGTAAAGAACATTTGGTTCATAAAATGATTTTTGAATGAATACGATGCATTCTTTAAGGAACGGAATGTAGGGGAAATATAACTGAAAGTCTATTCTACTATTTTGTTAGCAAGATAAATTAGCTAGGGACTATTATTCTAATATTTAATTGAGTAAATAAAAACTAAAAAAGAATTAAATATTGTATATGAACAATAAAAACACCGTACACACATTATTTATTTGAGTTGAAAATTTTGAATTTATATTTATTTGCAAATGTAATAATATGTGTCCCTAAAAAAACTCTCCATGTACCGTTTAATTAATCATACCTTTCTTTTGGGTTTATAAAAAAAATTGCTCACTTTTCAAATTTAAACATAACTGACTATTATTACTTTATTAACTTTAAATATAATAAATAATGTAATATATGTGAGTCAGAAATAGGTGTTGATAGTTGCTTTAATTTGGAGGGAAGGTGAGAGGAGTGTTGATAGTTGCTTAACTAATCTATCTCTATTTATCAGTTCTACATTACAAATAACTATTCGAGTAGCTAGATCATGTATTTATATAGTCTTTTATCTGCACTTTAGTTTCAATCATCTGGGCTTAAAAGTAATCTAATCTAAAACGTAAAAACGATCCGTCCCCTTCCCTCCCCGCTGAAACCTCCGCAACAAACAAGCCCTTAGACAGAGATCTTTCCCTACTCACGTAGAAAGTCTCGCTGGATTAACCAAAGAAGCTTTGCAGGTTCAAATGCGACATCTTGCCCCTGCACAAAATTTACCCACTGAGCTTCAAAACTAATCGAAGGGTTTTATTATCCAACACAAAGTGCAAACTATCTATATTGATCACCTTTACTCTAAGCATTGCACAATGCACATGAGGGTAATCACATGAAAAAGAGCCAAACAAAGAAAGCAATCAGAAGGTAAACAAAATATATATAAAACACTATAAGGAGTTGAAACCTAAATAAATGTTTCATCGAGTTAAAAAGAGTTGCATACCTTCCGTAGAACTCTTCAGCAAGCTCAACAGCAAATGAAAGCCTAGATATGTCTGCCTCACGGATCTTAATACATACACAAATCAGTCAATTTTATTGCTCTCTACAACATGTCAACACGTTATCAACACATACTATCATCGATGTCCTAACTACTCTAGTACGCAGGATGTTTGCACTTTGAATCTGGTCTAGTGATGATAAAGGTATGGTTTATGTGTATTTTACTATTCTCTGAGTCTGCTGAAGGTATAGTTTATGAGTATTTTACTATTGTCTAAATCTTGTCTAGTTTGTTTGTGTATTTTACTATCGTCTAAATCTTGTCTAGTCTGTAGATTCTGGTCTGGTCTAGTCTGAGACTGGATCAATAGCAAGTGAGAGCATCCTAGTTCATCGTCTTTGAAGCTATACTTTTCTGATTATGAAACTAAAAAGGATTTATGAAATCTAAATACTCCCTCTATCCTATAAAGTAAGATATATTTGAGTTTGACATGCTTTTTAAGAAAATAAAGGCAATGCTGGTTAGTTTACAAATGTACCCTTTCTCAAAGAGAAGAGAAGAGAAGAAAAGTTGGGCCTAGCAAATAAAAGGTTGAAATGATAAATGGAAGGGTAAATTAAGAAAAGTAAAAAGATAGTGATACATATAAGGAGAGTATTAGACCTCAATATACCAAATAACATTAGCCAATTCATTACAAAGAAAGCATGTTAAATCCTAAACATTATAATGCAATAAAATTCTTCAAAACAAGTAATTTCAAATTTATCATAGGGGTGTGTCAGGCTCAAAAACATATTCCCTCTGCCCCCCTATAATTGTCCCATATTTCAATTTTTGGATGTCCCACTATTATTGTCTCATACCTTCTTTGGAAAGTAAAAATTAAATTCAATGAGGGAGTAATAGGGGATCTACTTTAGTATGATTGGTTATTTGTTTTTTGATTGGTTACTTTATCAAAAAGTTGCTTTTGTCTTGGTTGGCGTGCCACTCTCTTCTGTCCCAATTATAGGGGGACGGAGGGAGTAATAGTTAATAATGAGAAGGATTAATATCATGATACCCTAATTTCAAATGAATTTTGCACATCCTCTCAAACTGAGTGCAAGTATCATAGGCTGAAAAACATACCGTCTCGGGTAGATTATAAATAAGCACAGAACTTAAGACCGTTGCCAGGGCAAAAATCCTACACAACATCAAGATAAATATGAATGAAGAAACATTATCTGATAAGCGCATGTTACTTTTTTAGCAATATATATGAGAGTATATACCTATCGTCATATACATTTGACTTTCCAACACTTTCAAATCCTTCCGTGTCAAGGTAGAAAACAGATGTTTTTACTCCATCAATTTCTAATATTATGGGGCTTCCCCACACCCATATTCCTGAAGAAGGATTGGGAAAGGTCA
Organism: Cuscuta europaea; assembly: GCA_945859875.1. NCBI lineage: Eukaryota > Viridiplantae > Streptophyta > Magnoliopsida > Solanales > Convolvulaceae > Cuscuta > Cuscuta europaea. The sequence continues at coordinate 3,513,426 of CAMAPE010000014.1, forward strand.
TACATTAACTACATATAGCTAACACTAGTGTTATTATTCAAAGACTCATTTAATTTATTTTTATCTTGGAAGTTTATCAATCCAGGACCTGAAAAAAATGTTTACTATCAATAAGGAAGTTTATCAATCCCCACACCTATATCGACACATTTAATCTTTCAGGTCCCTTATTGATAGTGAACATAACCTTCAGATTCTGAATTGATAAAATTTCTTTCATCTCTTCCACATATACCTTTGGTCTTAGTGTCACGCATATGCCCAACGCCAAAACCTGCATATAAGGAAATCCTAAACTTAGTTGTTTAACAGGATTGCTTAAATGATCAAGGTAAAGTTAATATCAAGTTAACCAAACAAGTATAGGATGCACCTTCATAACAAGATAGGGAAAGAAGTTGGTTTAGAAGAAATGATTTTCCCGAACGATATGGACCAATCACCTGCCACCCATTTACAAGTTATAGCACCACACAAGACTTACTTTAAAGGGAGAGAAGTAGCATATTAATAAGATGAAGTCACCGCGAAAAGGAGGTCCTTTAGCAGCAATGCCAGTATACAAACTTCTATTGCAGTATGAAAGCGTGAGAGAGAGGTATTTAAATGTTATATGGCCTAAGAAAAAGGCATATTTATTCTTATTTTGGTGTACAGTCCCAGATTTTATAGGGAAACTTGCGCACGTCAGTTTATAGTGAAAAAAAAAATCAGAAAACAAATTCTAAATATGCATAATAGCATGGGAGAGTATAAAACCTACAGCAACAGCTGCAATGGGGGTTGTTATTCTTTCGATGGCCTCCAACCCTTCTTTTGAAAGACGAAGTTTTGTGTGACCTGGATCTGGCTCTATAATCGGAAATCTGTAAAAAGCGAATAACGAAATCAGGAAACAGAATAATATATTAATATACATAGAAAAGCAGTAATTAAACTTGGACAACTTTGTTGAAAGTGCAAAACCGAAATTCAAAACCAGTAAGACACAAGAACAAAATCAGAGTACATAGATTGCTAGCCCATGGTAAACCAAGGACCACTTTCACCAACTTAAATATAGATTTGGAAGGGAAAAAACAAGCAGGCTACAATAACATAAATTTGACACATCAAACTCCAGAAGAATACTAATGAAAAAACAAGAAAGTACTCCAACCGGAGGTGCTGACTTCTAGGGATGTTTTCTTCCGGACTGTTTTCAGTCTCAGACCAGATCAAAACATACCAAATAAGACCAGACTTAAACAGACCAAACCAGACCAGATTTAAACAGACCAAACCAAACTTGGAAAATTATAAAATACACAGAGACCAGACGTTTACTAGACCAGACCAGTTCAGACCAAACTGGATTTAAACAAAACAGACCAGACCAGCAAATTTCAGTCCAAAAGAAAACGTCCTAGGTCCTCCATTAGCTTTCTTGCATCCTCATAATCTGAAATTTCTGAACCATTCGGAACTAGGATCCATTCCGAACCAGAAAATGTTGTGGTATGAAAATGGTGACGAAAATAGATGAAATTTTTAAGGATATAAAATTTGGGGGAAAAAGAATTGCTTCAAACTCAATCAATAAATTTTAGATACTTTCTCAAATACATTTTAATTGTATATTTACTATTGTATAAATAATAAGAAATGAAACTATATGTAAAATTTAAAAAGATTCATTCAAATTTGATTTCCCTTTGTATTTTACAAGATGAAACTAAACAGAAAAGGCTACTTTCCTTATCATATTTTCCCCTTTTCTCTTCGGTTTTTCCACAGGCCAAATATAGCCTTACAAGACCATGCCTCCCCACATAATTTTATTGGATTTAACCATCCACAAGGTTATAGGAACAAAATGCCAACTACAATCTTTACATTGTTAATACCAAATTAAATATACTGCCAATAACAATGTAGATAAATAATGGATCAGGAACACCAGTCTAATACTCTGTAAGTTAAAACCGATGACTGTGAAATCAAGATCGGACTTTTAACTCGGAAAAGATTAAAGAGAAACATAGATAGCACATTGGATACCAAGAAGACCTCAATGCATGCAAGTAAATAATTCAAAGTAAATAAGAGACTAAAATGGCACGTAGAGGAATCTATCGGAGGCTTACGCTCGATTAAAATCAGCGTCAATGGAGAATGACCCAGATGCGATGGAGAAAATAAGAATGGAGCAGATGATAATCCGACCCAAAATCTCCATTCTTGATCTGGCAGCTGTTGCTTGCACTTCGCGCAGTTACAACATACAAGTGAGCATCGAGACTGGAACCATTCGTACGAGAACAGAACACAAGAAGCCGCTTTTCGAATGCGAAAAGAAGTCAGAAGGATCTAAACCCCAAACTCAAGAAAGAAAATAGGAGGTAGAAGCCATCCATGAGAATGACCGAGGGTGCAGGGTAAGGATCGCGGACTACACTTTTGCAGGAGTAAGTGGTGGAGATGTGGGGGATTCGGACCGCGAATGAACGATGCAAAGTAGGAGATTCTTGCAGTAGTACAAGGCAACGTTGGAGATTTTTGCTAATTAAAACTGACGGTGCCGTCGTTTGACATTATTAATTTGACTTCACGAATCAAACCCAAAACTATGTTACTCTTTCCCGAATTAAATTGCAAACTTTGACTGGTACAAGAATTAAGAAATAACAATAAATGATGTTTGTTTTTTACATTTTTGTTCGTCTTTCTAAATGTAGATGAACTTTAATTAATGGGGAAAAAGTAAAAGTAAAGGTAAATTTATCACTTTATTCTTATTTACATACCTAAAATAGAAAGTGGAAAACCATTTTGGGACAACGAAAAAAGGAAATTTTGCAAATCAAATTAGGACAGAGGGAGTAAAAATCACGGGAAAAACCGAAAAAGGATAAATAATAAGTTCTTATATAAGAGGCTTCATTAAAGTGTAAACTTTATTAAGAACGGTAAAATTTCATCTTGTAAAATACAAAGGGAAATCAAATTAAGGGGAAAGAATGGATTGAAGATAAATTCTTGAAAATAACTGCGCTTTCAAATAAATTCTTGAAGATAATTGCGCAGTTATTTTCAAGAATTCATTTGAATGTCTTCTAGATTGAAGTTTTAGCTGAAATTTAGTATGAGTAAATTAGACTTAATGAATAATATGCTCAAAAAATTGCATCAAAAATTTCCACTGGGAACCGTCCCAAATGATGACGGCAAGAGATAGCCTCCTATATAAGGGTTTATTTGGCCTTTTTTGGTTAGTACGTGGGCTTATTTGCCCTTTTTTCCTAAAAACATATACGGAGTATTAATATGTACTCCCTCCGGTTCTTAATTAATTTTACATTATCCTTTTTGGATCGTCCCATATTAAACTTTACACTTCCTTATTTGTCTTATTTGGCAAACAAATCTACATCAAGCAGTGCAAAACAGTGTCAAACAGTGTCAAACAGTGTATTTTACAGTAAAGTCAAATTTATTTCTTTAATATGTGTGAAGTCAAAGTGTAAACTTCATTAAGAATCAGAGGGAGTACATAGTATATTTTATATAATTAAGAATAGTTATTCTTCACTATAATAAAATGATTATAATACTTAGAACGAATTTTTCTATATTCAAAAATGCTACTCCGTATTTGGTACTTTAGTATTTTTGTATATACTAATTAAGAATAGTATTTTTTGCATTTAAAATATTTAAATATAGTGTTGAACAAGAATAAAGTATTCAGATTTGAGTATTTAGTAAGCATTTTTAAATATTTAATATTCAAATATGTAGTAAAAATTATAGATTTGGATTTTCGAATCAATCAATCAATAATATCATTTGATATTTATTTGTACATATATAAGATATTTAGTTATGACTTTCTCTCTAGAGTAAGCATTCAAATATATCACAAACTCCACATAGTTTTTCAAACGTAAATATAAACTACTCGCATTATAAAAATTATTAAGTATTGTTTGAGCATCTTTTTAATTTTATTTTATATTTCAATTTTATATTCATAATAAGATAGTACAATAATAGAAATAATATGTACTACTCCGTATCACATTTATTACTCCCTCCATCCTACAAAGATTAGTCAAGTTTGACTGACATGTAGAATAATAAAACACAAACTATACGATTAAGACCAGGGATGAATCCAGGAAATTTGACCAAGGGGGGCGAATTCGCAAAATTTTATACGGTCATACGGAATTTACAAAATGTAGCATATATTTGCTAAAATGTTTAGATTACCAAATGCATAATATTTTCAAAATTATAGAGTGATATATCGAGACAACAAAGTTTTTTTAGAGTGATATTTGACTAATATTTAACTTATACTCAAATCGATTCGATATTCATATATGATTCGTTAATTATTCACATTGTTAAACAAATACATATACATACAATTCAAAATTATTATTCATTTCATATTTGAATTCGAATTCATATTCGTAAAAATTAAACAAAGACAAATACAAAATGACTCGATTCGGTTCTAAAGTTGAGTGTATCTAAGAACAATTGATCAGTCATCGAGCACGCCACTAAAGGTTGGAGTTAAACAAAGCTCCTTAAAAGTTATAGTACATTTCTTATAAGTTGAAATGTTATTATAAAGTACTCCGTATTAACTAATATATACACCCTTCATCCTACGTACTAAACTTGGACAAATTTTCCTCTTTAGCCGTCCTAAAAATATTTCTCCTTAAAAGACGTTAAAGTAGTTTCTCTCTTATTTACACATGTCTTATTCGGGGATGGATTTAGGGGGGTCGCCCCCCTTGGAATTTTCTTTTAGTATATATATATGTAGTATTCTCGTATTTTTTGAATTTTACCTTGATCAGAATATTCAAAATCGCCCCCTTAGGTCATAGAAAAATTTCTTACCTTATAGGAAAAATATAAATTAGGATTAGCCATTAAATTTTTAATTATAAAAAATATTTAGATTTGACCCAGTGCAAATAAAATACTGGCCCGGTGCAAATAAAATATTGGCCCAGTGTTTAATTCTACTTGTGATGTGTTGCGAGACATAATTAAATCTGGGAGCATGACACAGAGGAGCGAAGCCGATGGAGTGTATGATGTGATAACATCTTTTGAGTTTGTGTTTATTTTACATCTCATGATTGATGTGCTTGCAGTGACAGATGATTTGTCTCAAGCCTTGCAGCGTAAATCTCAAGATATACTAAATGCAATGCATTTAGTGTCATCAAAAAAAGAGCTTCTCCAAAAAATGAGAGAACATGAATGAGATCTCTTACTTGAAAAAGTGAAGTTATTCTGTTCTCAACATGGAATAGAAATTCCAAATTTCAGTGCTGCATACAAAGCTGGGCGAGGTTGACCCCGCCATCAAAGAAACAACAGAGATTGTCTTACATTGGAGCATCACTATAAGTTTGATATATTTAACTCTGTTGTGGATAAGCTTATGCTAGAGCTGAATTATCGCTTCAAGGATGATGTAGTAGAGTTACTTGTTCTGAGTTCTGTTTTGGATCCAAGAGATGATTATAAAAGTCTTTTCAGGTTGAAGATGTATGCAAACTTGTGAACAAGTTTTATCCTGATGATTTCTCTACAATGGAAAAGGAACACTTGAGGATTCAGCAGGAGCATTTCAAATTTGATGCTCAACAAAATCTAGAGTTGAAGAAAGCATCAACACTAGCGGAATTGTGTGAATTAATGACGAAGACTCGGAAGTCAACCATTTATCCTCTTGTTGATAGGATAATCCGTCTCTTACTAACTCTTCCAATTTCAACGGCAACCACAGAAAGAGCATTTTCAGCCATGAAAATTGTGAAGACTTGACTCCGAAATAAAATGGAGGATGACTTTCTTTCAAGCTACCTGGTGACATATATAGAGAGAGATATAGCTCGGAGGTTTTCAACAGATTCTATCATTGATGACTTTGATCTTTTAAAAAATCGTAGAGTGGAGTTTAGAATGCCCAACTTTCATAATTTTGAAAATATTATGCATTTGGTACTCTAAACATTTTAGCAAATATATGCTACATTTTGTAAATTCCGTATGACCGTATAAAATTTTGCGAATTCGCCCCCCTTGGTCAAATTTCCTGGATTCGTCCCTGGTCTTAATCGTATAGTTTGTGTTTTATTATTCTACATGTCAGTCAAACTTGACTAATCTTTGTAGGACGGAGGGAGTAATAAATGTTATACGGAGTAGTAGTACATATTATTTCTATTATTGTACTATCTTATTATGAATATAAAATTGAAATATAAAATAAAATTAAAAAGATGCTCAAACAATACTTAATAATTTTTATAATGCGAGTAGTTTATATTTACGTTTGAAAAACTATGTGGAGTTTGTGATATATTTGAATGCTTACTCTAGAAAGAAAGTCATATCTAAATATCTTATAGATGTACAAATAAATATCAAATGATATTATTGATTGATTGATTCGAAAATCCAAATCTATAATTTTTACTACATATTTGAATATTAAATATTTAAAAATGCTTACTAAATACTCAAATCTGAATACTTTATTCTTGTTCAACACTATATTTAAATATTTTAAATGCAAAAAAATACTATTCTTAATTAGTATATACAAAAATACTAAAGTACCAAATACGGAGTAGCATTTTTGAATATAGAAAAATTCGTTCTAAGCATTATAATCATTTTATTATAGTGAAGAATAACTATTCTTAATTATATACAAATATACTATGTACTCCCTCTGATTCTTAATGAAGTTTACACTTTGACATCACACATATTAAAGAAATAAATTTGACTTTACTGTAAAATACACTGTTTGACACTGTTTGACACTGTTTTGCACTGCTTGATGTAGATTTGTTTGCCAAATAAGGCAAATAAGGAAGTGTAAAGTTTAATATGGGACGATCCAAAAAGGATAATGTAAAATTAATTAAGAACCGGAGGGAGTACATATTAATACTCCATATATGTTTTTAGGAAAAAAGGGCAAATAAGCCCACGTACTAACCAAAAAAGGCCAAATAAGCCCTTATATAGGAGGCTATCTCTTGCCGTCATCATTTGGGATGGTTCCCAGTGGAAATTTTTGATGCAATTTTTTGAGCATATTATTCATTAAGTCTAATTTACTCATACTAAATTTCAGCTAAACTTTCAATCCAGAAGACATTCAAATGAATTCTTGTACACATCTTATACACACCATGTTTGTGAAGCTTTTTTTTGTCTATGAATCCCGTTCACAGACAAAAAAAAAACTTTCACAGACATAGGTGTGTACAAAAGTGTGTATAAGAGTGTGTACAAACATCATTTTTGTTATTAATTTGACTTCACGAATCAAACCCAAAACTATGTTATACTCCTTCCCTCCGGAATTAAATTGCAAACTTTGACCGGTACAAGAATTAAGAAATAACAATAAATGATGTTTGTCTTTTACACTTTTGCTCGTCTTTCTAAATGTAGATGCATTTTAGTTGATGTGGAAAAAGTAAAAGTAAAGGTAAATATATCACTTTATTCTTATTAACATACCTAAAATAGAAAGTGGAAAACCATTTTGGGACAACGAAAAAAGGAAATTTTGCAAATCAAATTAGGACAAAGGGAGTAAAAATCACGGGAAAAACCGAAAAGGATAAATAATAAGTTCTTATATAAGAGGCTTCATTAAAGTGTAAACTTTATTAAGAACGGTAAAATTTCATTTTGTAAAATACAAAGGGAAATCAAATTAAGGGGAAAGAATGGATTGAAGATAAATTCTTGAAAATAACTACGCTTTCAAATAAATTCTTGAAGATAACTGCGCTTTTAATTGCGCAGTTATTTTCAAGAATTCATTTGAATGTCTTCTGGATTGAAGTTTTAGCTGAAATTTAGTATGAGTAAATTAGACTTAATGAATAATATGCTCAAAAAATTGCATCAAAAATTGCGAGAGGATAGGGTTTCCTTCATCTGGGTAGCAGTTCTAGGTCATGTTTGTCTGATTAGCCATCCGAGGTCTTGTTCTTCCGATTAGCATCCTGGGGTCTTGTTTGTCCGGTTAACAGTCCAGGGTTTTCTTCCAAATTCAACAAAAATGTGAGCCTTCCGGCCATTGCGTGCAGCTGCAGCGGTCGTCGTCTGCTAAGGGAATGACACAGACCAATCTTCACTTGTGAACAATGCTCACCTGACGTTCTCGGGAGGATGCGGTGAGTAGTTCACCATGATAAGTAGTCCCTGTTGATTGCTATTATTACTTGTTACGGACATGGCAGGTAGGAGAGGTGCTCTCAGTGCTTTAGCTGCAGGGCAAAATGCCACGTCTCGGTCTTCAACGTCTGATGAAGGTCTCTCTCATGCAGGGAAGAAGTTCAGAGCTTCTCCGTCTGGTGCTAGGGAAAAGTGAGTAGCTTCCCTGCTTTGTGAAGAGTGACTTTCCAAGAAGAGCGAATGTATGAACTTCTCCTTAGGCTGGGTAAGGGGAGATAACCCGACCGCCGGAATCCTGACTTACTCTGTTCGTTCCCTTGTAGGTATGGCACGTCATAGAAGTGCACTTGCTGCCTTGCCCTGACCTTCGTTTCCTCTTAGGTATGGATGGTCACAGAAGCGCACTTGCTGCCCTGGATGCGGCGGAGGATGCTAAGCCTCAACCTTTGACATCGGATCAAGTCTATCTAATGTTGGGGAGGAAGCACGCAGCTTCTCTGCGTGATGCCAGGAAGAAGCATGCAACTTCCCTGCGTAATGTCGGGGAGATGCTTAGAGCTTCTCAGCCTGATGATGGGGAGAGACACACACCTTCCCTGCCTGATGTTGAGGAGAGGCACGCACCTTCCCTGCCCAATGTCGGGGTATGCTAAGAGTTTTCTCCGCCTGATATCGGGAGATGCTCAGCTTCTCTGACTGATACCGGGGAGAAGCATGCACCTTTCCTACCTAATGTCGGGTAGATGTTAATAGTTTCTTTGCATGATGTTGGGGAGAAGCACACACCTTCCCCGCCTAATGCCTGGGAGATGCCAAGAGTTTTCCGGCTGATGTCGGAGAGATGCTCAACTTCTCTGCCTGATGTCTGGGAGAAGCATGCACCTTCCATGCCTAATGTTGGGGAGGTGCTAAGAGCTTCTCTGGTTAATGTTAGGGAGAAGCACACACCTTCTCTGCTCCGTGAAGAACAATTTTGTCGAGAAAAGTAATGGCATGATGTGACACCCCCAAATTTTCCACCCAAAATAATACGTTGAAATAAAAATGAAATTTTATTTATTAGTTAAACCTTCAAATGTTCGCAGCGGGAATTTGTAAGACTAAGGGAAAAGGGGTATGTCATCCGCCACATCCAACCTTGAGTGATTGAATGCTAAGGCTACCTACCCAAAATGTGAGTTTAAAACAATATTAAAATGTTCGAATCAACAACAAGAAACAAAGTTTATTCCAAATTAACTACGTAACAGTCTTCTAGTTTGCGCTCTCGAATATTCCAGCATCATAAGCAACATGATCACCTCCTGTACAAAGTATATAAAAAAAACAAAAGAAATAAAAATTAGCAACAATGCTAAGTAAGTTCCACCTAACCCCGTAAAATAATATATATATATATATATGTATATATAAATATATATATTTGTAAAACATTTCCAAAAAAATTCAAAATACTTTATAAATCATAAATAAAACGATGTTTATACAAAATTCCAATGACGAAACTCCTAGATCATAATAATTCCAAGAGTACATAAAACACCAAAGTTATCTTCTCTTTGAATTTCTCAAAAATCACTTTTTCACTAAACTTCCTAGTAATTTAGAAGGCGGTGCTCAACACTTTGGTTAAGCCCGGTGGTCCGTTGTTATGTACGGCCACCCCGGGACTTTTGCCGGTACCACAACTGCTCGATGGAATCGGAACAACTACCTTAAGTGTGCACACCCCCTAAAGGGATTCCAAGCCCTCCGGGTTAGTAAGTCGATCCGGGTAGCCGGGATGATTTCTACCAACTACCCCACCTCAAAACCTGAATGATTAAGAACTACTACTATCACTACTACTCAAAAGCCGGGATGTTTTCTACCGACCCACCATAAAAATTGTCGGGGTGATTACCGACCTACCATCCTACATTTATCCGGATGTAGAAACCGACACCACGTATTTCTCCCGTGGTGCTCACCTTTTATAAAAATGTTAATTCTCCTTTGCGTAGTAGTAGACCTAACCACCCTCCACATTTATCCGGATGTGGAAAACCGACACCACGGATTTCTCCCGTGATGCTCACCTTTTATGAAAATGTTTTCTTTGTTTTCTCAAAATTAATCAGAGTTCATATTTTCAAATTGCACTAAAATCTCCATTTTCATAAAACTCCAATAATGATATCAAAATACTTACTATTACAAAAATCTCCCAAAATCGTATACAATAACTCGTATAAATAATAATAATAAACCAGTATATCAACCAACATATCAAATACAAACACTTTCATAGAATAAGATTTACTCAAATTCGGCACACATAAATCCAATTCTCCAATATGCACGTAAAAATATTCAAAGAAATCACGAAGCAAAAAGAAATAATTTCGGTTGGCGTGAAACTTACCTTAATCGCAAGAACTCTTACTCAATTCTCCTAGCTCGATCCTCTCAACAAACACCTTCTATTTATTAAAATTCTACAATTAGTAATTATTCAATTTGGGTTCAATACTCAAATTTTCAGGATGACTTATGCTATTTTATTATTATCACGTGTTTACAAAAGTCAATTTACTTAGGCAAATTCAATTTCTATATTTATCTTAGCGTATTCCCTATTGTCATTTTTCATAATTTTTTTTTTGTTTGTTACTAAATGCTTCTTATTATAATTTAGATACACATTAATATCTATTATTTTTAGTTACTTTTCGTTACTAATTATCTATTATTTTTAATTTAACCACATTATCATTAATAATGTAATCAGTCCAATAAAGTCACTTTCATGACTAACTACTATTATTTTTAATCAACGTATAACTTTATCTAATATCTTTAGTCTCTTTGTAAGTTAATAATATTTCAGTAGGTATTCATCTTTAGTTGGCCTAAATGTGTGTATACTTGCTTAATACGATTAATTGGATCAAGTATTCTAATTTTAAAAATTTCGGGCCCATTTCTTTTAATTACTATTTGGATCCTGGGGTGCTAGTCTGGTTCGAAAGAATAGCAAATAAACGTACTGTTCACACGCCGAAAGGTTTTCAGCAGAAATGGGGAAGGTCTCCGGCGTTTCCTACGGTGGCACTCTTCTCCCGATCAGTTTCTTCGGTGTGAACAAGCGGCAGCGCTTCCTTCTGTGGCGGCGTCTGGTCTTCTTCTTTCTTTACGTTGCTGCGATCGGCTTCTTGGCTGTTAATATTGGGTCGGCTGTCCCTTCTTTCTCACGAAGCTCGTCCCTCACTCTTGCACTTCTTACTCTCAGGGTTGTATCTCATAGCCTAGGTTTGTTGTTTTGTGTTTCTTTGTTCGTGTGTTGGAGATTTTTGCTCACACTTCGTATATATAATAGGTCGTCGATGTTTCTAGCGACTCACAGACTGTTCGCATGTCCGAATGACCTTTACATTCCCAACGTCTTGATGCGCATGTGGCACAGTAATGATAAACGTGCGGCTATATGTACGTCCGTTTAGTTTATTCTATTATCAGTTTACACTATTATTAAACGTGCGACTATGTATGTATGTTTATTATGGATGCAGCATATCATTTATACTATTATTATTATATGAATCTATGTATGACATACATGTAATATGTATGTGTTATGTATGTACGTGCATATATAATTTTTTTTTGTATGACATAAGTGTTATGTCAGAATATTTCCACTAGCTATTATTAATATTACTCCATATTAATACACAAGTGCGTTTCATCTGATAGCTTTTATCAATTTAAATATATCTGAATTAATATTCATTACTTATATATATATATATATATATATATATATATATATATATTAAAATTTTAGAGTGTCACATTCTATCCCCCTTAAAGAATGCTTCGTCCTCGGAGCATAAGCTACGACAAAAGTTTTAAAGCATTTTATTTACACGAGGTATTATAATTCACCCCTCTAAATTAAAAGTTACGTTTTTCTTTCATTCCGTCATTATTCGAATAATTTAATATTTAAATATTTATTATTATTATTATTATTATTTGTTTTAAATCCTAATTTTTTTTTTGGGTGAAAGTTTAAGGAGTATTACATTCTATCCCGCTTAAGAGATGCTTCGTCCTCGGGTATTACAATTCAGGTGTCCATACTATTCCAATAGTATAAAATCCTCAGGTATTACATCTTGCCCCCCTAAAAGAGAGGTTACGTCCCCGTAACCAGAATTTTACCTTAATCAAATAACTCAGGATAACGGCTTCGCATGTCATCTTCGGTCTCCCAAGTGGCGTTTTCGGCCAAATGGTTTGACCATATTACTTTCACCATTTTAACCGCCTTTCTTCTGGTCTCACGTGTCTTGTTGTCAATAATCTTGACAGGCCTCTCCTCATAAGTCAAGGTCTCATCCAACTCGACCACCTAATAGAATATATGTTATTTGCAATGTCTAATTTTGAGTTTCGAGAGTTCTAAGGTTGAGGTTCTTACCTCTGGACTGATAACATGAGACTCATCACGGACGTACTTCTTTAACTGAGATACATGAAAGACGTTGTGTACCTAATATATCGTACATTAGTATTTTTAAATTGATAACAATTAAAGAGTTTGAACGCTTCATACCTTGTCTAACTCGGTGGGCAGTGCCAGTTTGTAGGCTACTCTTCCCACCCTCTCCAAAATCTCATAAGGTCCGATGAATCGAGGACTCAGCTTGCCTTTCTTCCCAAATCTCATTACTCCCTTTGTCGGGGAGACTCTAAGTAGGACTTTTTCTCCCACCTCGAATTCACCCAGTTTTCTTCCTAGGTCCGCATACGACTTCTGCCTGTCTTGTGCGGCTTTCATCCTTGCTTGAATGAGCTTGACTTTCTCCATGGTGTCCTGCAGATACTGGGGTCCTAAGACGACTTTGTCCACCATGTCGCTCCAGCATAATGGGCTTCTACATTTCTGACCGTATAGAGCCTCGTATGGGGCCATCTTGATGCTTGCATGGTAACTGTTGTTGTACGAGAACTCTCAGCATGTCTTCAAGTGTCTGGATGGTCCTCTCCGTCTGTCCGTCCGTCATAGGATGAAATGCAGTGCTTAGCTTTAGCTTGGTCCCCATAGCCGCTTGCAGTTCCCTCCAGAATTGTGATAAGAAATGGGAGTCTCGATCAGATACAATATCTCGGGGCACACCATGATATTTGACCACGTGTTGGATGTACGCTCTTGCCAGCTTATCCATACTCCAAGTTTCATTCATGGGAATGAACCTTGCGGTCTTGGTCAGTCTATCAACGATCACCCAAATTTTGTCTTTCCCATACTTTGTTAAGGGTAACCCTCCAACAAAGTCCATCGCGATCGAGTCCCATTTCCACGTTGGCACTTCCAAGGGTTGCATGAGTCCCTTGGGCTTACACCTCTCAGCCTTGACTTTCTGGCAATTAAGGCATCTAGCCACAAATTCTGCCACTTCTTTCTTCATTTTCGGCCACCAGAAATTCTTCTTTAAGTCTTTGTATAATTTATCTCCACCTGGGTGTACCGAATATGGCGTGTTGTGCCCTTCTTCCATGATTTGCTTTTTGACGTGCTCACACTTCATTGGGACACACCACCTGCCTTTATATCGGATACTACCATCATCATGCAACCTGAATGGTCCGTTGATTCTGTCTTTCATTCCGGATTTGACTCGCTCTAGCTTCACATCTCCAAGTTGTCCCGCTTTGATTTCTTCATAGATTGATGGGGTAACGGTCATAGAGTATAACTGTGTCTCTCTATCTTCCTCGCCAAATTCTCTTACTTCCATATTCAGCTTCTGGAAGTCTCGATATAGCTCATCGGGTAGAATCCAGGTTGCTCTACAAGAATGCATCGATTTACGGCTTAGAGCATCAGCCACAACATTAGCTTTTCCTTCATGGTATTGAATCTCTAAATCGTAATCCTTAACAAGTTCTAACCATCGTCGTTGTCGCATATTGAGCTCCTTTTGCGTGAATATGTATTTGAGGCTCTTATGATCAGTGTAAATTTTGCATTGTGCCCCGTACAGGTAATGCCTCCATAGTTTCAAGGCGAAAATCACCACAGCTAGCTCTAGATCATGCGTAGGGTAGTTGACTTCATGAGTCTTCAGCTGCCTTGATGCGTAGGCCACCACCTTTCCATTTTGCATCAATACGCAACCTAACCCTTTCAATGAAGCATCGCTGTAGATCTCAAACCCTTCTGTTCCGGATGGTAGAGTCAAGACTGGTGCGGTTGTCAACCTCCGCTTAAGCTGTTGGAAAGCTTCTTCACACTCACTACTCCACAGGAACCTCGTGGTCTTCTTTGTGAGGTTGGTCAAAGGTCTTGCTATTTTTGAGAAATCTTTCACAAATCTTCGATAATACCCTGCCAAGCCTAGGAAGCTTCGGACCTCCGTCACTGTGGTGGGTGCAGGCCAACTTATCACTGCTTCAATTTTTGATGGGTCAACAGATACACCTTCTTGGGTGATGATGTGTCCCAAGAATGCTACCCTATCACTCCAAAAGTCACACTTTGAGAGCTTTGCATAGAGCTGATTGTCTCTCAAGGTCTGAAACACCGTTCTGAGATGCCCCTCGTGATCATTCGGTGTCTTTGAATACACCAAAATATCATCAATGAACACTACCACGAACAAGTCAAGGTATGGTCGGAACACACGGTTCATTAGGTCCATAAATACCGCAGGCGCATTAGTTAAGCCGAACGGCATTACGGTGAACTCATAATGTCCATACCTCGTTCGAAATGCTGTCTTTGGAATGTCCCTCTCGGCGATCCTTACTTGGTGATAACCAGATCTCAAGTCAATCTTAGAGAATGTGCTTGCTCCTTTCAGCTGATCGAAAAGATCATCAATGCGTGGAAGTGGATACTTGTTCTTGATAGTTGCTCGGTTAAGCTCCCTGTAATCAACACACAGCCTCAAGCTTCCGTCTTTCTTCTTGACAAATAACACCGGAGCACCCCAAGGTGAGACACTCGGTTTAATATAACCCTTCTCCAACAGCTCTTGAAGTTGTTCTTTCAATTCTTGCATCTCTTTTGGTGCCATTCGATAGGGTGCCTTCGAGATTGGTGCGGTTCCGGGCATCAAGTCAATGAAGAACTCCACTTCTCTTTCCGGTGGCATCCCCGGAATCTCTTCAGGAAACACGTCTGGGAATTCATTAACCACGGGGATTTGGTCAATGGTCTTCTCCTCCACCTTCAAGTCTTTGACTACGCACAAGTATGCTTCACATCCCTTTCGAATGTAGCGATTTATTTGTTGTATGGCTGCCAGCTTCACCCCGGGTTTAGTAGTTACAGCTTTGTAGGATACTCTCTTCCCATTCGGGCCTTTCATGACTACCTTCTGCTCACCACATAAGATTTTTGCTTTGTATCTTCCGAGCCAGTCCATGCCAAGCACCACATCTATGTCTTCTAGATCAAACTGAATCAAGTCTCCGGGGAGATTGGTGTCACTTATGAGTATGGGTACGCTTGAGTACACATTCCCGCAAGCCACAACTTTTTCAGCTGCCGTTTTTACATTCAATTCTATTCTAGTAGTGGGTTCTATCCCCAGTTTCTTAACAAAACTTGAAGATATAAAACTATGAGAAGCACCAGAATAAAAAAGAACATAAGCAAACATGGAGTTCACTTGAAAGGTACCTGAAACCACATCACAGACATTAGCTTGAGCTTGATTCATCACATAGATCTTGCCTTGGTTAGGGGCGTTGTTGATGCCTTTGTGGTTTCCCCCGTTTCCACGAGCATTGTGGTTAGGATTCTCTATGCCTCCCGGCCTATTTCCCCCAGTATTACCTCCCTTGCTGATTTGTCCTTGGTTCTGGGGGGCCTTCCCTTTTCCATCACGACACTCATATGCTCTATGGCCCATCCGGCCACAATTGTAACATTTCACTACATTGCCCGTACAATCACGTCCAGGGTGATTCTTTTGGCATAGCTTGCAATGATGGTATCGTTCACCCGTTGGGCCTTTCCCTTGGAAATTCCTTTCTCCTTGATTACGGTTGTGATTATCTCCCCGCCATGGTATTCGCTGTTCAGGGGGATTGGGTCTACCTCTCTTCTCCCTTGGTGGTTGCTCATCGTCGTCACCTCTTTTGTTCCTCTTGTAGGCATCACGTTGAAGTCGTTGCACCCTATAGTGAAGAGCAGCCTTCGTGTAGGCTTCGTTCAATGTCTGGCACCCTAACACGCTTACAACTTTCTGAGTGTCGAAATTCAGGCCATGGATGAATTTTCGGGCCTTGCTGTTCTCGTCCGGAACTAGAGCACGTGCGAACCGAGCCAATGCCACAAACTTTGCGTAGTAGTCTTGGACCGACATGTCTCCTTGTTTGAGATACAGAAACTCCTCATATTTCTCCGCCTTGACATGTTCGGGATAAAATCTTTCCCTCATAGCCTCCTTAAATGTCTCCCAAGAAAAATTTTGTTGCTGACGTAATGCTGGTCCATCAGTGGCCCACCAGTTGTCCGCCTCCTGATGCAAATAGTATGCAGCGATGTCAACTCGTTGTTCCGCCGGACAGTTAACTGACTCGAACAACTTATCGAAGGTGCGTATCCACTCTTCTAGAATGAGTGGGTCCTCTTGACCCTGGTAGCTCGGGGGATTCCGTGCTGCTACCCTCTTTGAAGCGTCATTGCTGTTTTGCTGATTCTGGAGAAATGCAGCGCCTATCGTTTGAGCAAGTTGTTGAATGGTCAACGCAAGTTCAGCATTAGTTGGTGCTGTGGGGACTTCTCTTCTAGGCGGCATATTCTTAAAAAAAAAAAGGAAATACTTAAGTACTAAGGTATGGACTTGCAATCAAGCTATTATCCTAATACTGCACATTTAAATTCTAAGTTACTATCAAGTCATACCAAAATCAAGCATACAAAAGGTTCACATAAGCATCAAGAAAAGCAATACAAAATCTCACAATCCTCACCGCGTTCCTAAGAGGTCATTTACTAATCATTTTATTTCCTAATTTATTTATTTATCTTCCAAAGAGGCAATTCCTTCTCAAAATCTCTGATACCAATTTGTGACACCCCCAAATTTTCCACCCAAAATAATACGTTGAAATAAAAATGAAATTTTATTTATTAGTTAAACCTTCAAATGTTCGCAGCGGGAATTTGTAAGACTAAGGGAAAAGGGGTATGTCATCCGCCACATCCAACCTTGAGTGATTGAATGCTAAGGCTACCTACCCAAAATGTGAGTTTAAAACAATATTAAAATGTTCGAATCAACAACAAGAAACAAAGTTTATTCCAAATTAACTACGTAACAGTCTTCTAGTTTGCGCTCTCGAATATTCCAGCATCATAAGCAACATGATCACCTCCTGTACAAAGTATATAAAAAAAACAAAAGAAATAAAAATTAGCAACAATACTAAGTAAGTTCCACCTAACCCCGTAAAATAATATATATATATATATATATATATATATGTATATATAAATATATATATTTGTAAAACATTTCCAAAAAAATTCAAAATACTTTATAAATCATAAATAAAACGATGTTTATACAAAATTCCAATGACGAAACTCCTAGATCATAATAATTCCAAGAATACATAAAACACCAAAGTTATCTTCTCTTTGAATTTCTCAAAAATCACTTTTTCACTAAACTTCCTAGTAATTTAGAAGGCGGTGCTCAACACTTTGGTTAAGCCCGGTGGTCCGTTGTTATGTACGGCCACCCCGGGACTTTTGCCGGTACCACAACTGCTCGATGGAATCGGAACAACTACCTTAAGTGTGCACACCCCCTAAAGGGATTCCAAGCCCTCCGGGTTAGTAAGTCGATCCGGGTAGCCGGGATGATTTCTACCAACTACCCCACCTCAAAACCTGAATGATTAAGAACTACTACTATCACTACTACTCAAAAGCCGGGATGTTTTCTACCGACCCACCATAAAAATTGTCGGGGTGATTACCGACCTACCATCCTACATTTATCCGGATGTAGAAACCGACACCACGTATTTCTCCCGTGGTGCTCACCTTTTATAAAAATGTTAATTCTCCTTTGCGTAGTAGTAGACCTAACCACCCTCCACATTTATCCGGATGTGGAAAACCGACACCACGGATTTCTCCCGTGATGCTCACCTTTTATGAAAATGTTTTCTTTGTTTTCTCAAAATTAATCAGAGTTCATATTTTCAAATTGCACTAAAATCTCCATTTTCATAAAACTCCAATAATGATATCAAAATACTTACTATTACAAAAATCTCCCAAAATCGTATACAATAACTCGTATAAATAATAATAATAAACCAGTATATCAACCAACATATCAAATACAAACACTTTCATAGAATAAGATTTACTCAAATTCGGCACACATAAATCCAATTCTCCAATATGCACGTAAAAATATTCAAAGAAATCACGAAGCAAAAAGAAATAATTTCGGTTGGCGTGAAACTTACCTTAATCGCAAGAACTCTTACTCAATTCTCCTAGCTCGATCCTCTCAACAAACACCTTCTATTTATTAAAATTCTACAATTAGTAATTATTCAATTTGGGTTCAATACTCAAATTTTCAGGATGACTTATGCTATTTTATTATTATCACGTGTTTACAAAAGTCAATTTACTTAGGCAAATTCAATTTCTATATTTATCTTAGCGTATTCCCTATTGTCATTTTTCATAATTTTTTTTTGTTTGTTACTAAATGCTTCTTATTATAATTTAGATACACATTAATATCTATTATTTTTAGTTACTTTTCGTTACTAATTATCTATTATTTTTAATTTAACCACATTATCATTAATAATGTAATCAGTCCAATAAAGTCACTTTCATGACTAACTACTATTATTTTTAATCAACGTATAACTTTATCTAATATCTTTAGTCTCTTTGTAAGTTAATAATATTTCAGTAGGTATTCATCTTTAGTTGGCCTAAATGTGTGTATACTTGCTTAATACGATTAATTGGATCAAGTATTCTAATTTTAAAAATTTCGGGCCCATTTCTTTTAATTACTATTTGGATCCTGGGGTGCTAGTCTGGTTCGAAAGAATAGCAAATAAACGTACTGTTCACACGCCGAAAGGTTTTCAGCAGAAATGGGGAAGGTCTCCGGCGTTTCCTACGGTGGCACTCTTCTCCCGATCAGTTTCTTCGGTGTGAACAAGCGGCAGCGCTTCCTTCTGTGGCGGCGTCTGGTCTTCTTCTTTCTTTACGTTGCTGCGATCGGCTTCTTGGCTGTTAATATTGGGTCGGCTGTCCCTTCTTTCTCACGAAGCTCGTCCCTCACTCTTGCACTTCTTACTCTCAGGGTTGTATCTCATAGCCTAGGTTTGTTGTTTTGTGTTTCTTTGTTCGTGTGTTGGAGATTTTTGCTCACACTTCGTATATATAATAGGTCGTCGATGTTTCTAGCGACTCACAGACTGTTCGCATGTCCGAATGACCTTTACATTCCCAACGTCTTGATGCGCATGTGGCACAGTAATGATAAACGTGCGGCTATATGTACGTCCGTTTAGTTTATTCTATTATCAGTTTACACTATTATTAAACGTGCGACTATGTATGTATGTTTATTATGGATGCAGCATATCATTTATACTATTATTATTATATGAATCTATGTATGACATACATGTAATATGTATGTGTTATGTATGTACGTGCATATATAATTTTTTTTTGTATGACATAAGTGTTATGTCAGAATATTTCCACTAGCTATTATTAATATTACTCCATATTAATACACAAGTGCGTTTCATCTGATAGCTTTTATCAATTTAAATATATCTGAATTAATATTCATTACTTATATATATATATATATATATATATATATATATATATATATATATATTAAAATTTTAGAGTGTCACATTCTATCCCCCTTAAAGAATGCTTCGTCCTCGGAGCATAAGCTACGGCAAAAGTTTTAAAGCATTTTATTTACACGAGGTATTATAATTCACCCCTCTAAATTAAAAGTTACGTTTTTCTTTCATTCCGTCATTATTCGAATAATTTAATATTTAAATATTTATTATTATTATTATTATTTTTTGTTTTAAATCCTATTTTTTTTTTTGGGTGAAAGTTTAAGGAGTATTACATTCTATCCCGCTTAAGAGATGCTTCGTCCTCGGGTATTACAATTCAGGTGTCCATACTATTCCAATAGTATAAAATCCTCAGGTATTACACATGAAGCTGACCATCAACAGAGAGACAGGACCAAACCAAGAGAAGTCTGGCTCGCCCTGCCTCCCAGTCGACACATGTAAGATATTTGCAAACCTCTGCCATATGCTGAAGGAATGGTTGAGACCGGGTTTGCGATGAATAAATAGTCGCCGTCCGTGAGGACGATAGGCGAACGACGCCATTTGACCTTCAAGCTTCCCCGGGATGGATGTAAGATACCAAGAATGAGAACGGTTCTTGGAGGACTCCCGTCAAGGGAGCGATGTTTGGACGATTCCTTGATGCACGGCAAGAGAGCGGTGCTTGGACAAATCCTTGATGCAGGGAATGACAACGATGCTTGGGTGACTCATTCCTTGACGTTTGTTGAGTCAGTGGGAGAGTTCTTTTGTAGGTCCGCTCATTCATGCCGGTGATTGGAGGGTTGCACATACTTCTTCATGTGACGAGGAGCCCAAGGTGGACCAACCTCCTGCGATATGAGGGCGATCGGAGTACTAAGCCATCTCCATGGTGTTTGAACATCCTGGTTAGCGATCTAGGCGAGACCTTCACTTTGTTTCCTCTTGATGAATGATTGTTGACGAGAACGACATGTGATAGCATCTGGGCTTCCAAGCTATGTATCGGTTCACACATCTCCAACATTTCAAGAGCATTGCTCGATCGCATGTGGTTTGGAAGAATAGACGATCTCATTCCTTTACACAAACTTGGCTAGATATTAAGACAGAGAGTTTGATGGAGAAGATGCACATGTGACGGGATTTCCACCTTGTGGTGACATGTGTGACGGGTCACGATTTATCCGTAGACGTGAGAGACCCAAGCTCAGAGCTAGGGTTGGCTCTTGCCCATTGATGAGCTCATACATAAGTCATGCAATGTCATGCGCGCGCAACCTTGGCTAGGAGATAGCCCTGAACGTACTTGACCTGGAGATAGCCCCGCACGAACTTGGCCTGGAGAAAGCCCCGCACGAACTTGGCCTGAAGATAGCCTTGCACGAACCTAACTTGGAGGTAGCCCTGCACGAACTTGGCCTGGTGATAGCCCCACACGAACTTGACCTGGAGATAGCCCTGCACAAACTTGGCTTGGAGATAGCCCCACACGAACTTGACCTGGAGAGAGCCCTGCACAAACTTGGCCTGGAGATAGCTCTGCACGAACTTGGCTTGGAGGGTAGCCTTGCATGAACTTGGGCCGAAGATGAGTGTGTGGCTCGGAACGGATGGCGTGCTGATGATCACTGGCGTCGTGTGTTTAGTTTGAATTTTGAAGCCTGTTAAAGAACAATTTGAACCAACACTGGGTAGTCAGGCTCAGTTGTGGGTGGACAAGGTGGAGTTTGGTTTGAAGGTTACACAGCTTGCCATGGAGCAGATGATCTATGCATGCGCGAGCTTGGCTGTGACCAAGGGTATGAAAGCCTTGTCTGAGCTTAAATTAAAGTAAGATCATCCTGAGGCATCATCCCGGGATGCACAGCGTGAGGTAGTTGCAATGTTCAAAGACTCTATAGAGTTTTCAGAGATTGTCACTCCTAGGATCGAGACCGAGTTGGAGCATATCTGATCTTAGCTGCGGACCTAGGAGGATTGCAATCATCATGAAGAGGATATCCTATTCTCTTTTAGATGTGATCAACATGATATGCAGACTACATTGTATGACATGTTAACGTATCATTCTCCAGGCTTTCACCCTGGAAGCTTGGTTTGCCCGGGATGATATCTGACCCTGATGAGGCGGAGAAGGTGGGCAATGATGATCTTGGAGTTTCTCTTCATGATTGATTTATCGTTTGAGCTTGTATGTATGCACCGTTTGTTCTTTCAATTTACTTGGTCGTTTTTCATTCAAGAATACTTGGATAACTTATCGGGGATCTGGCTCCCCACCTAGGCCGCGAGGGGTGGAAAGTCGACAAGGTCGACCTTGACCGCGCCCTGCTGGTAAGGCGGGGCTGACCCTCACACTGTCGGTCTAGGACCAACGAGTTGTGCAAGCTGTTTGGCCAGCGATTGGATAACGGATGTACGAGAGGGGCTCGGGGCACAACCTCTCGCATACCTTCGACCTAGAGGTCGGTCTTACACTGCCTTGACTTATACAACTAGTTTCATGCTTAGGAAATATTTTGGTTATTCCCTTTCTGAAAGTCGAATTGAAGTCGGCCAAACGTAAGGGCAAGGCCCTACATGATCAGACCAGAACGGACTCGCACCGTTGATCCTATCAAGCGCATATGCGGGCTGCTAAGCCTAGCAACGTCAGACAACAGATGTATGAAAAAGGGCTCGGAGCACAACTTTTCACATTCCTTCGATTCAGAGACCGGTCATATAGTTGCTGCATCGTTGATTGGATCATACATGCATGCGAGCTGTTTAGACAACAATGCCAGACAACGAATGTACGAGAGGGGCTCGGGGCGAGACCTCTCATATACCTTTTCGACCCGGAAGCCGGTCTAACAATTGCCCTGACCGAGCAGCTAACCCCGGACTTAGAAAGTAGTTTGATCATTTCCTTGCCCGAGGGTCGAGCCGTGGTTGACTAAACATCGAGAGCGGGGCGTGGTGTATATATACTCCTTCTCTCTCTCTGTTTTGTTTAGCCGCCGCCCGTTTAATCCAAGTGAGGCCGGACCTCATCAAATTCAAGATTGAAAAACGAAATATATTCTTTTTTTTTAAGTAATGAAAGAATTTGAGAACTTGAGGAGTTGCTCCGGTTCTGCACTTGATCTACAATTTGTGATGAGACTCATAGAATGTGAGAAAGATGATCTGCAATCCACTCCTCATCAACGAGCTTGCAGTACTCCGCTCTTAGGGTTAGAGAAGGTTCCCGGCGCTCCGCACTTGATCTCCAAGCTTGTATTGGTCCGCTCATAGAATCTGACAAGGTGCCCTATGCTCCGAACTTGATCTAAAAGCTCGTAGTGCTCCGCTCATGGATTTTAACCAAGTGTCCTGCAATCTACACTTGATCTATAAGCTTCCTCGTTGTAGTCTTCAATTTGTAAGATCGATCAGTAGCATCGCGCCGAATTTGATCTCTCGTTCCTTCTCTCGTGGTTAACCTGGATTTCTTCGACTTCAAAGGTGGGTTCAGTACAAAGATAACCCTCCATCATACTTTGTATCTTCGTTGATGGAATGGGCTATGAGGTCCTCTGCCTAAGCTGCTTACACGCCTTCGTGTAAAATCTTGTACCCCTTTGACAACGATTCTTCCACGCTACTGTGAATTTCTGCGTCATAGGGCGTCTTCGTATTATCCAGAGGATGTCTCCATGTCCACAATAATGGTGTGACTTGAATGCTTATGCACCTTTTCATGTGGTGTCAACCTCTAGAACACTTGAGCCAAAGCTCCTAGAACGCGGGTGGCTTCCTGGAACTCTTAGACTATCACGGGAAAATTGCCCGTTATGACCGTGACCCAGTGTACCCCTCGAGTCTCAAGGATTCGACAATTGATTCCAGAGATCTCCTGTCAACATCATCACCTGGCTCCTCACGTGATGGTCATTGTATTGTCCATACTGCTCGGTGTGAATGAAAACTTCGTGTCAGTGTTATCGTCTTCTAGGTCATCACGCTTCCCTTTGTCTTCTTTCTTTCCTCCTCCTTCATCCTTCTTCCTGTGCTTGGCGTCTTCTGCCTCATCTTGGCGGTCTGCACGCCCTTGTGGAATGGCTTCGCGTTGCAAAGTTTGTAACCCCTTAGCAACGGTACTTCTGGACCTTCATGATCAGCTCCACGTTGCAAGGTTTGCACCCCTTTAGCAATGATGCTTCTAGGACTTTGAGTAACAGCTCCGCGTTGCAAGGTTTGTACCCCTTTAGCAATGGTGCTTCCCTCCTTCCCGGGACGAGTGTTTTTAGGAGGGTCTCCTTCTTGGACGCCGCTGCGTTGCAAGGTATGTACCCCTTTAGCAATGCTGCTTTCATGCCTTCGAGTAACAGCTCCGCGTTGCAAGGTATGTGCCTCTTTGATAACTGTGCTTCATCATGGTACCAGTGGATGGTTCTGGGACGTGGAGGTTGGCACGCCCTTGTGGAATGGCTTCGCGTTGCAAGGTTTGTAACCCCTTAGCAACGGTACTTCTGGACCTTCATGATCAGCTCCAAGTTGCAAGGTATGTACCCCTTTAGCAACGATGCTTCCAGGACTTCGAGTAACAGCCCCGCATTGCAAGGTCTGTACCCCTTTAGCAACGGTGCTTCCTTCCTTCCCGGGACGAGTGTTGTCGGGAGGGCCTCCTTCCTGGCTGCCGCTGCGTTGCAAGGTCTGTACCCCTTTAACAATGATGCTTCCATGCTTTGAGTAACAGCTCTACGTTGCAAGGTCTGTACCCATTTATCAACGGTGCTTCCAGGACTTTGAGTAACAACTCCGCGTTGCAAGGTCTGTATCCATTTAGCAACGGTGCTTCCTTCCTTCACAGGACGAGTATTTTCGGGAGGGTCTCCTTCTTGGTTGCCGCTGCGTTGCAAGGTTTGTACCCATTTAGCAACGATGCTTCCATGCCTTTGAATAATAGCTCTGAGTTGCAAGGTATGTACCCCTTTATCAACGGTGCTTCCAGGACTTTGAGTAATATCTCCGCATTGCAAGGTTTGTACCTCTTTAGCAACGGTGCTTCCTTCCTTCCCGGGACGAGTGTTGCCCAGAGGGCCTCCTTCCTGGCTGCCGCTGCGTTGCAAGGTCTGTGCCCCTTTGTAAACAACGCTTCATCATGGTACCAGTGCATGGTTCTGGGATGTGGAGGTCGGCCACATATGACTCTCCCCCGACGAGCTTTCTCCTTAGCTCGTGTAGCCTTAGCCTCAAATCTTTCACCGCATCAGGGGCTAGTTCTGCTCGTGCGTGCCCAACGCGGAGCTGAACTTGCATAGAAGACTCTGCAACCCTCTCACGTACGTGAGGTTAAGTTTTAGCATGACGTTCGTCCGGGAAGGCTGTCTGCCTGCCCGATCGACGGGAGTGATAAGACGAGTCATTCTTCCTTGCTACCATGGCTACCCAACTTTTTGGAACACATACTACCTTCGAGATCCATTTGTGCTGGTACATGTTTGCTGATATGTCTCCTGGGCCCTGGGGTGTCAGCTATCTACCCGGTTGACTGGAATGATGAGATGAATCGTTCCTCCTTCCCGGAACGAGTGTTCCCGAGAAGGCCTCTTTCCTAGGTGTCGTGGCTAACTTGCCGGGACACATACTCTATTTGGGATTCATCCGTGCCGGTACGTCTGTGCTGGTCCATGCTGGTACATATGTGCCGGTACATCCCTTCAAGGCCCATCTTTGCTGAGGCTGTGCTGATACGTCTCCCGAGGTAGCCAGCCCTCCTACCTGGTCGACGGGGGTGATGAGATGACTCATTCCCTCCTTCCCGGGACGAGTATTGCCGGGAGGGCCTCCTTCTTGGTTGCTCAACTTGCCGGGTGACGTACTCCCTTCGAGATCCATTATTCCCTGAGTGTATGAGCATGGTGTATGGCACCGAGCATACAAGCGTCTCAGGTGATAGCTCCTAGCGTGCTCGACCTCGTGATTGTGCTCCAGAACCATGACCAGTTGGCACACACAATGAACCTACAATTTCAGAAAATTTTGTAGAAATCTCAAATTTATATTTTTATTGTTTGAGGGTTATCCTTTGTTGAGCGGGTGAGGTCCGTGCTCATCTTTGGATGAGGCTTCGAACTGAGGAGAAGTCTGCTGCTCGTGAGGGAGACCCTCGACCGCCCCTGTCGCTCGAGCTGCCTCCATCCATGGCCATCACCGTACGGAGTTGAAGGTAAATCCTTCGCCGCCGCGTTGCTGCCCTGGAGCGGATGGATCCCTGTCGCTGAGGTCGGCCGAAAAGAGCTTGTGTAGTCCTCGGTTCGTACAGACAGAGGAGATAGAGAGTGATGGGCAAGGCTCCGTCTGCATCACGTGTGAGACCCGCTCGTCAATCCCAGGAACCTCAAGCGGCCATTAATGGCGGAAATTGGACGGGAGGGCAGAACTTTCGGTAGTAGGTGAGGCAAGGTCTGCGTCCGTCGTTGCTCAGTTCTCCCGATCGTTCGTTGCGCGGGTTCTCCTTGGTTCAGCCTTGGTGGATGCGTATCCTCGAGACCTAATCTGGAAAATTTCATATCTGATTTTTGCTCGAATCTCTACCGGTTCCTACCGAAAAATGAGAGATGACTCTCAATGAAAGCACCAATGTTGGTAGATAATATCCCGGGTAGAGAAACTAGCAGCATTTCAGGATAGTAAAATAGCGTAGAGAATACATGGGGGGTAGATGGCCTATTTATAGGGATCCATCATAAGTCCAAAGTCTAATCTACGTGGGTCTGGTCCAAATTAATAATGCATCTCCCAGCTAATGGGCGAACCGGCCCGATAAGTAAGTAAATGAGAAAGGGGCGACTCCCGCTCGTGAGACTGCGTCCTGGGCCTAGTTGGGCCTAAGCTCGGGGATAATGGGCCGATGGCACTGGGCCTGGCCCATTATCTCAATACTAATTATCTTCATTTTTTATTTGTTTGACTAATTTCAAAGGTGGAGGGCCCACCTTTTAAAACTCCATCGGCACCAATCCCGCATTACGGTCATATACGTTACATGACTAAATTTATGATGTGAATGATATTTAGGATGTTTTTAATGTTTTTAATTGAACTGATTTCGATCCAGATAGATTCAAACAAATAAGATCAGATCTGACTAGAGTAGATTTAAATAATAGTAAATATACATTTATCGGCCGTTCACGAGACTTGACAAGTTTTTTTTAAAAAATATTACATACTCCCTCTGGTCCTTAATGAAGTTTACACTTTGACTTCACACATATTAAGGAAATAAATTTGACTTTACTGTAGAGTACACTGTTTGACACTGTTTGACACTATTTGCTGTAGATTTGTTTGTCAAATAAGACAAATAAAGAAGTGTAAAGTTTAATATGGAACGGCCCAAAAAGGAAAGTGTAAAGTTAATTAAGAACCGGAGAGAGTATATAATATTGGTGTCATATGAAAGATCATAAAAAATATTTAATTTGGTATAAATTTTATAAAAGTTGGAAGAAAAATGAAAACGTTATGACATTTTATATAAAAAAAAGAATTACTTGCCATATGGCAGCATTTTATTAGATGTAGATTGAATGTAAAATTGATATGGGGCAAGCCGATGAATGAAGCGAGCGTGGAGGTGCGCAAAGCAATTTTAAGTTTAATTAATTTTAAATAATAATTAAGAAGGTCAAATTTGTCTTAAAACAATTGTGGGGTACGCAAAGCAACCCCTTTATATAGTAGAGTACTTCTAATGATACTAGCTAACTAAGGAAGGTCCGTATATTACATCATATATATGCCCATAATATTAAGGCTGAAATCTTGACCAATAATGACTATCCAAATATCGAAACCATCCTTAAAAAAAATTCCGACTTCAGTCCTCAAAATTTTAAGTATGTGCTTGCAAGCCACCTACCATTCATGAAAAACGATGGCGAATGTCTTCTTGATGGGATATTAGGATCCGGCCCAATATACCGGCCCAAAATATCCCTAGAGCCCAGAAAATGGGAAAACCCCAAGGAGAAATTGATCGCCCGTTCAGGAGTTCGGTGGCTCAAGAAGGACTTCCGTTCGGCACCTCCCGAACAGAATGTAATTGACACTTGAACAATTAGTGCTTAACCTGGTCATCAGCTTAGCGGCTCTTAATACCGATCGGGATTCTCTCAAGTGACCGACTGCATTTAATGCTGGATTATGGAGGCCTCAAGTGGCATGGGAGGCAACCAATCATATTGGAGCACCCCATACCCCCATCTACCTCCATCTAGTATAAACAACATCATTTAATTCATTGTAAGAGTTAGCATTTATTTACTCACAAGCTTATATTGCATTCTAGCTTTTGTATTAGCCTCTGGACCGTAACTCTCGTTCGGCCTTTTCCTTGTAATTGTTATTACTGTGTTAATACAAGCAAGACCATTTGAGTGATCGATCAGTTTTTATATTTCTTTTATACACATTACTGTAGCAATCCAAACCTTAGATCCAAGGTTGGTGTTGGGCCTTTGGGTCATTCAGACTTAACTTCAGCATTGACGCCGTCTGTGGGAACTTCACAAAAAGTTTCAAAGCAACCACTTAACTAAGCAACAACCTACCTTCAAAATGGTCAAAATCACCTCCCATCATACTCATGGAAGCTCAAAGAGACGCGGGGACAGCAGGACACCGGGGAGATGGACTACCCATGGACGATCCATCGAGGAATCCTATCAACAGTTTGATGGGGACTTCTTTATCCCAGAAGCGCTTTGGAGAAACCCCCATGCCATGTGAGATCTAGCTAGGATAATGCAGCAAATGGCAGATGAGCAGGATGGAGGGCAATCCAGCAACACAGAGGAAACCATGTACACGCCCCTGTCTCCGATCCGACGGATGCAGACATTTGATGAAGAAACTACTGTCGCAGAAATTACCAGGGTTTTGGTCCATTCACGGGCCCATCGGGGAGATCATCGAAGGACTCATGCAACTAGGAACAGACAGTACACTCCTAGTGATCACACCCCGATCGGGTCTCAATGCAGAGGATCAACGCCGGAAGGATGCCACTTCCAGTATGAAGGAAGAGATGGAGGTCGTTTCATCAAGAGAAATCAGTGGGCAACCATGCCCCAAACAGAAAGGATCCCGGAGAGGATCAACCTGGTAATACCACCCTGAACGACCCATGATGAGGCCCTTTCCGCATTGAAGCAACAAGTTGATGAACTCTCTCGTCAACACCTCGTGTGGGGATCACATCTCCCTTTACAAGAGAAATAATGGAAATTGAAATCGAAAGGGATTGCAGGCCCTCTACCGAGCAAGTGTATAATAGGGTGGGAGACCCAAATGCACATCTGATGAGCTATCAGGGAGGGCTCATGCTCTTAGGAGCCTCAAAAGGGGCTATTTGCAGATTATTTTTCAGCACTCTCCGGGGACCTGCCCAGGAATGGTTCAACCAATTGCAACCTGAGTCAATCACGAGTTTTGCCGCACTATCCACCTTGTTCCTGGCATAGTTTGCCTTAAGTGCTACCTCGAAGCTGCACTTCAATTATCTTACCAGTGTCCGCCAGGGGCCTAAGGAGTCGATCACCCAGTTTCTAACCAGATCGAGGGATGAGACACTTAAGGTCGAGAACTTGAGCGATTGCACAGGAATCACATTATTTACCAATGCCCTGCAGACCGGTGAGTTATACAAGAATTTGAAGAAAAACCCGGGCACCAGTCATGCTGAGGTACTAGAACGGGCTCGAAGACATGCAGTTCTCGAAGAGGAAATCAGGATCAGGGATAAGACAACACCATCTGTTGCGCCCCTAAAGTTGGCCGATCGGCTGGGTTCCATCCCAACGGCCGCAAGTGTTCCTAAGCAGAGCCGATTTACCCCGCTCGTCCCCTCCATTGCAACCATTTTTCAGAATGAGAAGAACACGATCCCCCCTCCAATGGACACAACGGATTACATGGGGCGCGATGACGCCTATTGCCAGTACCACAAAAGGAAGGGGTATTCCATCAAATCCTGCCAGGCGCTTCAAATAGCTATCGAGGAACTGATCCAACAGGGTCACTTGGGGAAGTACGTGAACAGGGACCCAAACGCCGTAGGCCCCCCAAAACCAGTGCAAAAAATCCAAAAGTTGGAGGAGGGATGATCAGCGAGATGCTCAGCCGCGGAATGACGTATATATACCGCCCAGAGGGGAAGCTGAAGGATCGAGGAATCGAGGGAAGAAGCAGAGAATGGAGGTGAAAGTTATCTTCGGTGGGGGAGAAACTGGGGACACAACTGCAGAGCGAAAGAGATTCAAACGGAGCCTACTTGTGGCTTCGATCTCCGATCCGCCTCAGAAGAAGGGCAGGATCGAACCAATCACGTTCGGTCCTGCAGATCTGTCTGCATCACCAAGTCCGCACAGGGACAAGTTGGTGGTGAGTATGTGTATTGATAATGCCCTTATCCGCCGAGTACTGGCGGATATAGGGAGCAGTGTGAACGTTCTGTACTTACGGGCGTTCGAGAGAATGAAGTTGAGGAGAGAGCAGCTCACACCCCTGAAAACTCAACTGGCGGGTTTTACATGGAAATGTATCGACACAGAAGGGACTATTTCTCTTCTGGTCAAGATTTGAGATGAGGGACATCGGGCGGCTGTCCAGATGAAATTTGTGGTGGTGAGAAGATTTGGAGGCAATTGCTTCAGTCCGAAAATTTCCAACTCACACTGGAGTTGGAGTAGCCCGAACAGACCCAGCTAGCCCAAAGCTGTTACAGGGAAGCAACGAAAAAGATTAACGCCCGTGATATGCAGGTTAACAACATTGAAGTAGAGGTACGATGAACGGATTTTGTGGCACGCCCTGAACCAGCCACCTTGTTGGAATATATTGAGCTTGACTCACCCACCAATTAGCAGATTGCGAATGGGGTGGATTTGGGGCCTGAAATTCGGGAAGGGGTGATTTCAGTACTAAAGGAGTTCCAGATCCTGTTCGCCAGAGGGCCAAAAGATATATGTCAGACATTGACCCAGAGATTATTTGCCACGAATTAGCCGTTCGACCGGATGTTAAACCGGTCCAATAGAAAAAATGATACCAAGCGACCGAGCGACGAGATTTCACCAAGCGGGAGGTGGCCACACTACTGAAGATCAAGCACATCTGGCTAGTCATCCACATGGAATGGTTGTGTAATGTGGTCCTCACCCCAAAAGGGCCAACTTGGAGGATGTGCGTTGATTACTCTGATATGAACAAAGCCTGCCCCATGGATCCTTATCCAGTACCCCAGATTGATTTACTGGTGGATGAAATTGCCAGGTGTGAATTGATAAGCTTCATTGATGCCTTTCGAGGGTATCACCAGATCTTTATGCACCCGGATGATGCAGAAAAAACAGTGTTCGTCACCTCGGACGGAGTATTTTGCTACATTGTCATGCCATTCGGATTGAAGAACGCCATGGCCACATTTCAGAGGATGATCGGGATGTTGTTCAAAGAAGTGTTGGCGGTCACCATGGAAGCTTATATGGATGACATCCTGATCAAAAGCAGGAGAAAGGAGGATCACGTTCGGGACATGGAGGAAGTCTTCAGGATCATGAGGAAGGTAAACATGAGGCTGAATCATAAGAAGTGTGCCTTTGCAGTTAAGGGGGCAAATTCTTGGGATACATGATGAGCGAACGGGGGATTGAGCCTAATCCTGAAAAAATCAAGGCAATAATGGACATGGAAGCACCCAGGAACCTGAAGGAGGTTCAAAGATTGACTGGTCGGCTAGCTGCATTGAGCAAGTTTCTCTCCAAACTGGTCGATCGAGCAATCCCATTTTTCCAGATAATGGAAAAGGCCAACCCAGGATGATCCAGGGGAGCATTTGTATATGTATCTCGTAGTGGCCGTTCTTGCTGTCAGTTCGATACTAATAATGGATATCGATGGGGTTCAGCGGCCGATCTATTTTGTCAGCAAGGCCCTGAACGGCCCTGAAACGCGGTACACCTTGATGGAGAAAACTGTTTTGGCCTTGATAGCTGCTATCAAACGCCTGACATCGTACTTCCAGGCCCATGCAGTCACGGTCTTTACGACTCAGCCGCTCGCCACCATCCTGAGGAATCTGATGGCTAGCGGGCGCATCACCAAGTGGTCCCTTCTGATCGGGCAGTATAATGTAGAGTTCATACCTAGACCAACCATCAAGGGTCAGACACTGGCGGATTTCATTGCGGAATGCACCGCTCGGATTACGGAGGATAGCTCAAAGGAGGATTCTACTGATAATTGGTGGGAAATGTACGTTGATGGAGCATCTAGCATCAAAGGCTGTGGAGGTGGAGTTGTCTTCACGTCGCCTGAGGGGTTCAAAGCATATTACTCTATTGATTTTGACTATAAAGTAACTAATAATGAGGCCGAATATGAGGCCCGTATTGCAGGTCTAAAATATGTCAAAGTCCTAGGTGCCGACTGGCTGAAAGTCCGTTCAGAGAGCCAGCTGATGGTTGGCCAAGTGAATGGAACCGCCGAGACGAAAGAGGAGATGATGAAAGCTTATAAGGAATTGGCCGAGGAACAAATTGTCAAGTTCGAGCAAGTAGCTCTCGACCATGTTTCAAGGATCGAAAATGTCGAAACAGATATCTTGTCAAAACTGGAGAATGCAACACTTGACGATCGGGCACAGATGATCCCAACGCACATCCAGCGGTTTGCCCACCGGGAAACCTTGACCACCCCGACAACCATGGTCCTTCAGGTGAAGGCTATTTCTTACGCCGTTCCTAGTTGGGTCTCGGACATGACCAACTACCTGAAGGACGGGACCCTCCCAACGGATAAGAATTCAGCATATAATGTCAAGTGCATTCAGAGGAGGGCCCCCATTTCAAGCTAGTGGATGGGCAACTGTGCAAGAAGACGTTCGGGGGTCCATATCTAAAATGCCCCCCCCCCATCTTGCCGCAGCAGTAATGGAAGAAATACATGAGGGGATCAGTTCAGGCCATCAAGGGCCGAAGACGCTCGCAAGAAAGATCATCTTGCAGGGATACTACTTGCCGACCATCCAGCAAGATTATTTTGCGCATACAAGGAAATGCAAAGTCTGCCAGTAGTACGCACCAGTGCCCGGACGACCGGCGAGTTTTTATACACCGATGACTAAAGCGTTTCCGTTCGCTAGGTGGGGGGTCGACTTGCTAGGGCCCCTACCTACAGCACCTGCGGGGAAGAAGTACATCATAGTCAGAATTGATTACTTCACCAAATGGGTGGAGGCCGAACCGCTGGCTAGCATCACCAAATTACAATGTCAGAAGTTTGTCTGGCAGAATATCATTTGCGGTTCAGTCTCCCCGAACAGATTGTTACTGATAATGGCAGGCAATTTGTGGGCAAGGGCTTCAAATAGTATCTAGCCAAGTGGGGAATCAAGCACTCCAAGGCATCAGTGGCCTACCCCCAGGCGAACGGCCAGGTGGAAAATATGAATAGAACGAACATGGACGAGATAAAAAGAAGCTTGAAGAATGCTCCTCCTCATGGCCCGATCAGCTAAATTACATTCTCTGGACATACCGAACGACCCCCAGAACTTCTACCGGAGATACACCGTTCGCCCTCTCATACGGTTTTCAGGCGAAAGTCCCAACGGAAGTGTTGGTACCCACGCACCGGACGATCCATTTTATTCCCGAACGCAACGAAGATACTCTGTGGGCGGAACTGCATTTCATTGAGGAGAGAAGGGACTTGGCCACAAAAAGAATGGAAGAGTACCAAAGAGCCACCCGAGGATATTTCGACAAACAGGTCAAGATCCGATCGATCGAAGTGGGAGACTTGGTTCTTAGAAAAAGGGAGAAAAGCAAGCTGCTCGAAAGTGGGAAACTAGCCAAGAATTGGGAAGGCCCTTACCAAGTTTGGAAGAAATACGCGACAGGGACGTTTGGCCTTCGCACTATAGAAGGTCGTTCGGTAGGAATCTGGAACGTTGAGCACCTGAGGAAGTTCTACCAATAAAAACGGTTGTTGCCACCTCTTGAGAGAAAAAAACAAGGGGGGGGGGAGACATAACTTCCATAAACTAAGATCATGGACGATCCGCTCGGGCATTTGGTCAAAACCGGATGGATGGAACGGGGGATCGAAGCTATGGTTAAAAGCCTCACCTCGACTGCAAGTATAGGTGACACGTTCTGGATGACCAAAAGAGGATCCTCACTTCAATCTAAAGGAGAGCCATCATTTCAGCTAGGATTACCGAACCCTTCTGGATGACCGGACGGGGTGTCAATCCAGCTTGGGAGATGATGTTAAACCAAGAGCATGGACGATCCGCTCGGGCATTTGGCCAAAACCAGATGGATCGGACGGGGGATCGAAGCTATGTTTAAAAGCCTCACCTCGACTGCAAGTATAGGTGAATTGTTCTAGACGACCGAACGAGGGTCCTCACTTTAGTCTGGAGGAGAGCCATCATTTCAGCCAGGATTGCCGAACCGTTCTGGATGGCTGTACGGGGGTGTCAATCCAGCTTGGGAGATGATGTTGAACCAAGAGCATGGACGATCCGCTCGGGCATTTGGTCAAAACCAGATGGATCGGAAGGGGGATCAAAGCTATGGTTAAAAGCCTCACCTCGACTGCAAGTATTGGTGAATTGTTCTGGATGACCGAACAAGGATCCTCACTTCATCCTGGAGGAGAGCCATCAATTCAGCTAGGATTGCCGAACCGTTCTAGATAACCGGACGGGGGTGTCAAACCAGTTTGGGAGATGATGTTAAACCAAGAGCATGGACGATCCGCTTGGACATCTGGTCAAAACTAGGTGGATCGGACGGGGGATCGAAGCTATGGTTATCTTGCCTCAGTCATTAGCTTCGACGAACCACGACTAGTTCGGAGGGCCTCAACGAGCCACGATGACTAGATAGAAGGGTGGAATCCCGGCTTTGATTTGGAAGCAAGTCGCCATTTCAGCTCCACGCATGAATGAACCATTTAGGAAGACTGAACGGGGAAGCTTGCGTGATAGTTTGGAAATGAGGACATCTCAACCAGCAGTATGGACGATCCGTATCGGAAAAAGCCGAATGGTGGAATTGAAACTATGGTTTGGAAGGTGACAGGTATCGACTGATCGGCACAAGGTTATAAGAACAAGCACAACCAAATAAAGGGAAACGATTGGGAGAACATAAGACAAGTAAAAGTACTTGCACAAACAAAAATAAAATATTTTTATTCTTCGGAACTGCCGTCCGGGAGATACAAAGAATGAAAAACATGACGGTTAAAGAGGGAAAAACCCTATGTACAACGACGAGCTAAGATTGATCGGGCCTGGAAGAATCTGACTCTTTAGAGCTACGCTCACCTCCACCGTCTGTCTACTTTGAACGCTCGGCACG
This sequence comes from Cuscuta europaea, assembly GCA_945859875.1. Taxonomy (NCBI): domain Eukaryota; kingdom Viridiplantae; phylum Streptophyta; class Magnoliopsida; order Solanales; family Convolvulaceae; genus Cuscuta; species Cuscuta europaea. The sequence continues at coordinate 3,548,933 of CAMAPE010000014.1, forward strand.
TTCCTCCATCACCCTATCATAGGCGTTGATGAAACACTTGGAGAAACCCAGAACCTCAGGATCAAACGGCTCGGGGAAGTGCTTCATGATCAGATCAATGTTTTGATCCACGATGATATCCATGCTCTGAACAGGGGTATCACTGGCAAGATCCTCAACAAATGCTTTGCCCTCGGGAGTCTTGTCAAGAAGCTCTATCGCATCCTTAAGGGGAATTTGCTGGCCCATAGGAATTGACCAAGATGCGGGGCAAGGAATTCCCGAGAGGTGTTCTCCAGTGCGATGTTCAAGCCTTTGCCTCACTGATAATCAATGACTGCCTGTTGTGCGATCTTGGAGGTGTCAACAGAAATGGCAGGGGCATTCTTCTCCTTGGTCGTTCGAACCTTAACACCGGCTTCATCCACGACCTTGAGCTTGGCCTTGAGGAAAGCGATCTCCCGATCCCGACGTTGGACCCTATGTTCGCTCTCAGCCAGCGCTGCAGCGACCTGATTCCCCTTGGTGGCATGATCCTGCAGACCGGCCGCCATATTACGCGCAACAGCAAGAAGGGTTCGGGCTTCATCGTGATCATGGACCATTTGAGTCATGTCCCAATCGGCAACAAGGAAGGCCTTGTGATAGTACACTCTGACCTGAGGAGGAATCACATTAAGATCCGGGGAAGGAATAGATACACAATGATGCAATAATAAAGAAGAGGGAATACCTTGATATTCTCCAAGTGACCCGTTTCGATCAGGTCATGCCAGTGGGTCAGATGGGTGAAGCTGAGCAAGGCTTTCAGGGCCATCGAACACCACAACGAAGTGGCCGTCTGACCAAAGAGGGTTTTAGCCTCCAATTGGGAACCCATACCGGAGAATTCCAGCCGATCGTTAGCTTTGGTATTTGAAGGAGATGGGACGATCTTGTTAGAAGAAGGAGGGGGAACCGTCTTCAGTTTTATCGCATCAGAACCGGTCAAGTCCACCACATCCTCCGGACGAGCCCTTTTCCGGGAAGGTTCTGGGTTCCCCCGAGGGTCGGGATGCTGAACGGACTTACTGCCAGGCCACCAAGGACGAGTTTCCCCTTCCCCTTTCCAACGGGATGGGATGAGCCAGAAGGTTGACCCGTTCGTTTCAACTCTGCCGGAATCACACATGCAAAAGATAAATGGAAACCGCAAGCGAATGCTCCGAACGGAAGAAAAGGTTAACATGGAATACCAATGCCAGCGGCAAGCATTTTTGCGGGCGTGACATAAGCCCGAATATTTTGGGATCCAGTCAGCCGCAACGACTCAGCCTGATTTTGTAAAACGGGATCCAGAGCTGGTTCCTTGTCCCGAACGGGATAAGAATTCCACATGTCAGGAAAGGGGAGTGGTTCACCCACGTGGACGAACAAAAAACATTCCTGCCATTTCTCAGGAGGCGTGGGGTTCTCTGTGAAGAGCTGATGACAGGACCGGGTGACCGGACGCAGGTACCCAGTGGTCCAATATGCCTTATACCTATAATGGAATAAGAACAAGTCTACGCTCGGAGGAATCCCCAAATCATGGCACCAGATGATAAATCTCGTGAGGATGCGATAGGCGCTGGGATCGATCTGAGGCAGAAGCACCGAGAGCCGGCGTAGGAAGTCTATGATGAACGGATGCAAAGGAAAGCGAAGATCGGCGACCAAGGCGTCCAGATGCACCAGCACATGCCCCGGTTTGTGCCTCATCGGATGACAAATAAAGCCGCTGTAAAATTGCCTAGGTGGCGGTAAGAGTTGGGTCAATTGTCGATCGCCATCTGCTGGAAGGCGCTCAGTTGCTTCCGGATGCAGTAGAAGTTTAAAGGAATGCGTGGGGGCCGCTCAGGCATCCCCTGCTCATGTTTTTGAAGGTCCTCTCCCGTGAGGCATCCATCGTCAGGGAGGGACTGTTCGGCCTCCGGAGGAATGGGGGAATTAGTAAGACAGTCTCAAGGATGGGAGGGAGAGTTGGCTGCCTGAACACTCGGGCCGGCCTTTCCCCTGGAGGAACGACGGATCAGAACCATGTCTTCCTCGTCTGAAGAGAAATAACTGGACATAAAAGAAGAAAAGGAGGTGGTGAATACCTAAAAAAAGAGAGATCCTGAAGGAAATCTAGAGAGAGAAAGCTAGCAGCAGGGCAAAGGTCAAAGAAGCAGCAGAAAATAAGGAAGCACCAGCTTCTCCCCGTACTTATACAGGAGTCACCATCCCAGAACCAAATCCATGGTAGACACGTGGCAAGAGCTAAGCAGATTACATCAGAGGTCACAGGGAGGCAAACTATGAGATTCGTGATACCCCGAACGACCCATATGGCCAGAAGAAAAACCGACTAAGGCCCAAGGGTTTCGGGAGCACATTCCTAAACTTGTTAATTCAAAAACCAGAACGGGTTATTATCAGATGGAAATTAAAAGGAGCAGGGGGGCCAGGTCGAGTTATGTACATTTCAGGGACCCTGAACGGGACCAAGATGATACGAAACATTCTAAGTCCAAAATACCAAGTGGGAAAGCTCAAAAATAAATCATGCAAGGAGTAGAGGAACAACATATGAGCGAAAGAAGTGTTTTACTCTTCGGCACTACTGGCCGGAACATACATTAAGAAATCAAAAAGCAAAAGGGGACAAGAAAATACACAAAAGACATTATCAAAACAACTACTGGCCGACATTCTACTCTTCGGCCTCATCATCGGCTTCATCGTCCTCAGCCTCATCATGAGCCAGGGGCTCGGGTGATAGAGTATATCTAGAGAGAAGTGAGAGCTAGAGAGAGAAGTGCAATAATATGCTTCAATAGAATGAATTTGTAACCCCTATAACTACTCCCAAGGGGAGTATTTATAGAGAAAATACGGGCTGGGCTCCCAAGCCTTGGGCTTGGGAGGCCCATTTACAACTGGACCGCTACTGGGCCGAATACAAAGCCACTAATGGGCTGTACAAATGAGTAAGTGTAAAATCCGGTTCTGGGAGGTCTTCGTGGCCGACGGGGGCGTGGCCGACGAGGGCACGGCCGACGAGGGAACGGCCGACGAGGGCACCCGGGTTCCTTGGGCTCAGGACCATAATCTGAGTTGGCCCCTTTTCGGCCGACGGGGGCATCTTGGCCGACGAGGGCGCCACTCTGTGTCTTGTACTTTCTGTTCTTCCGAGTATGTGGGTCCGGGGGCTCAGACCCATATACTCCATAAGGAGTCCCCCACTCTCTAAGCTGAGACGTAGACGAAGTGAAGGAGAGTAGATTCCCGTGCTTTAGTGCTTTTGGCCGATGCGGGCATTCCCGGGCCGCTAGCTGTTGCGGCGTTGGCGTTGTTTCCTTTTTGGTGATCCTGTTCTGTGCTTTGGCCGTTACCTGTTCCTCGCTGTGGGCGGGGAGGCCGTTGTTTCCTTAATGTGTTCGTTTGGGGATGATGAGTGTCTTGTTTCAATGGTGGCCGTTGAAGGCACGCTTTCCCTTTCCTGGACGTTGATGGTTGAAGTTTATGTTTGGGCCGATGAGGCCGTTGAGATTGTTCCTTGCTTTGAGGACGATGGCGTCCTTTCCTTTGGGTGGCCGATGAGGGTGCTCGCGCACTCCTTTTGGCCGTTGTTGATGATGTTATGTGCCTTTGGCCGACGAGGCGTCATTGTGATGCGTGGACGATGTGGCCATGCTTTGTGGTTACATTCATGTTCTTTGTATTGTTCCTTTTTGTTTTGTTGAGGCCGATGTAATCCCCCAGTCCCCCACTGCTTCAGGCCGAAGAGTGTGAGGGGTGAAGGAGTTGCTTGAGTCCCTGGCCGAAGCGGCCTCTCCGTAGTCCCCCTGAATCCAACCCTCATGGCAATTTTCTGGCCAAGGTAACCCTGTGGGAGAACCCTTGTGCGCAGATCGCTTGTAGAGAGTTATCATCAAGGGTCATTACGAGGAGCCGATGGCTGTGGGCTCTTTGTTCCTTTTGTTTTGTGGCCGTTACGTTCCTGGCCGTTGCCGTCTCCTTATTGTTTGGCAGTTGTGATCTTGGCGAGCAAGTAGGACGTTGTGGGCGCTTGCTGGCACTCGTGAAGCCGACACGTGTATAGGCCGTAGAGTCCGTTTTGTCAGTGGGCTGTTGACATGTAGTTTGGCCCGTTGGTGACGTGGTGGCCTCCCATTGGTGGCCGCTGATGTGGCCATTGGAAGGGTGCCACGTGTAGTGACCGTTGGGTGGGGGTTCTATAAATACCCCTCCCCCTCCGACGAGAAAACGTATTTGCATTCTGAATTGTCGAAGTGCTGGCCAATTTTCTAGAGAGATAAACTCCCAAGCTTGTTCTTCGTGTTCTTCGTGTTCAAGGTTAGTGTTCATCGCAATCTTCCTCACTTTTCATACTTTGCTTCCTAGGCTAGTGATCTAGTGTTAGGCGTTTGAACACCCTTAGATCCTGAGTTAATCTCCTTAGGCTCGTAGTAGTAGTTATGATGAAGAGCTTGAACGAAGACTACTATCCCTACGACGACCAGCCCTCCACGAGGTCACTTGACTATGAGGTGCTCGAGGAGTTCGAGGAGGAGATACAACACTTGAGTCCTTACAAATCCGAAGAGCCGGTGGACGACGAAGTCGAGGACGAGGAGTCCGCCTCGTCTTCAAAAGGTGAGGACGCAGGTGCGTCCCGAGTGGTGGACGGGGCGTCCACTTCCGCTGTCATTCCCTGCCCGAGGCCGGTGTCTGCCGTGAAGGGAGCAGATAAGCCGAAGAGGGTGAGGAGGCCGAAGAGTGGGCCTGGCGTCTCCTATTTGGACCTCACCAACATCTTCCTGATCAAGCCGGAGAGCAGCGCGACCGACTACCTTGTTGCCCAGATGTACGTGGGGCCGTACGGGCGGGTTAGGGCACCCAGGCCGACGGACCATGTTCTTCTTCCGCCACCGGGATACTTTGGAGTATACCCGATGAGTTTTGCCAAGGGGATGAGGTTCCCCCTTCACCCCTTCATCTCTGAATACCTGGATATGGTAGGGCTCCCTCCGGCCTTGCTGACGCCGAACAGCTATTCTTTGATGGTGGGGTTTTTGCTCCGTTGTGAGGAGCTGGGCTACAGGCCGACGACGGCCCTGTTCATGAATCTGTACCAAATCGGCCGAGGAAGCCACAAGAACTGTGCGGCCTATGCTACTCTTCAACAGCTGCCGAAGAAGAGGAGCTTCACGGACTTGCCTTCGTCCATTCATGGGTGGAAGAGCAAGTTCGTTTTTGTATCCCTTGATGAGAGTGGCACCGAGTTTCCCTCCCTCGGCCATACCGGGAGGTTTAATCTGCATGACCCGCCGAAGAGCTCTATTTTGGACGCTCAGGTGGAGGCTTTCTTGGAAGGGGGGCCGAGGAGCGTGAAGGATTACATCACTGAATACAAGATGACCGCCCTCGGCTTCTTGAGATACCATGTGTATGGCGATAAGGAGGATAACCTCCAACTCTGGCCGAGGATGACCACCACCTTCGAGGAGGCCGACGGCCCGGACTTGGGCATTCCTGCTGAGGCCGATGGTAATTATTTCTTCGGCTTTCTGTCTTTATGATTTGTTCTTTTGCCTTGCTAATCTGTTGTTTTTCCTTTGTAGATTTCGTCATGGATCGTCGTTCCATAATGGCTATTGCTAAGGCCAAAGCGGCCGAGGAGTTGGCTGCTAAGGCGGCCGAGGAGTTGGCTGCTAAGGCGGCCGAGACGGCCAGACGTGCCGCGGCCGAGGGGAGCGGGGCTACTGCTGGTGCGGCCCCAAAGCCTGCCCAATCGAAGAAGAAGAGGCCGGCCACTGACGGTCAGAAAAAATTGACTGAAGCCGACCTGAACGTCTCCAAGAAGACGAAGAGGGCACCGTCTCCTTCCCCGGCTACCGAGGCCGGTACTCTGACTGTCCCGAGCGTGGACGATAGTGGTCCCGTCTTGGACCTTACTGCTGCTCCCAGTGATGCCGCCCAATCGCTCCCTGTCGTCCAAGAGCCACGGACGAGGAGGGCTGGCAAGGATATCGCCGCTGCCACCTACCAGAAGGTGGTGGAATACCCTGTCAGCGGGGGTGTGTTTGACGATGCCGTCCTCGGCCATGATGTGCTGGCCCAGGCCATGCCGGCCAAAGATCGGGCTTACCTGAAGAAGCTCGGGGACGTGAAGGTGTACGAGGGCGACATGGACCTCCTCGTCCAAGTAAGTTATTTTCCTTATGTGCCGTCTTTCTCGTCGTCCGTGTAGAGTCGTTTGCCTGAGTTTTGTTTTCCTTTTTTCTGCAGAGTGCCTTTATGCTCATGGAGAGCCATAAGAGGCAGTACCGGGAGATAGCTCGTTTGAAAGAGCTGGAGCAGAAGGCTGCCTCGGCCGACGAGGCGGTAGCTTGCCTGGATCGGCTCCGGGAGGATGCCAAGGCTTTGCAGCAAAGGGCCGATGAAGCCGCTGCAGCCAGGGATGATGTCCTGGCCAAGCTCGAGGAGAGCAAAAGGGAGCTTGAGGCCGAGCGGCACAAGAATGAAGAAGCCGTAAAGGCGAGAGCTGAGGCCGAGGCTGCCGCTGTGCAGGCTGCTGATAAGGCCGTAGAGCAGTTCCTGGCCGAAGGGTGGAAGGCCGATGAGAGGCTCCCCTGGTGCTATGAAGTGGTGGCCGCCAGGCTTGAAAATTGGGGGATGAACTCCCCCGCCGGCCAGGAGTACTTCAGTAGGGAGATGGCCGTCTATTATAACATGGGCCAGGAGCGGATGCAGAGGCTCCTGTGTCGGCGGCTGTCACGTGCTTTGAAGGCCATGAATTACACGTCCGGGTGGGCCAGACGGAACTTGAAGCTGCCAAAGCTGATGAAGGATCCAGAAGAACATGCCAAGCTTCCTCTGTCGGAGCGGGAGTCCCCCATTGAGAGCTCCGGCCTCGGCGAGCCGGATTACACAGAGTTCGATTTCCTAGACGATGCCACCAGTGCTGCAGCCGCCGCCGGCCAGGAGACTGAGGCCGAGGAGGGAGCCGACGAGGTCGAAGAGCCAGCCGCGGATGGAGGTGCCCGAGAGGCTTGATCGGCTACTCCCTGCTCCTTTGTAATTAGCTTTTCATTTTTTTGCCAAACTGATGTAATGGCCGAAGCGCCCCCAATTGTAATGAACTGACTATGAATGAAAAATTTTTGCCGTCCTGCTCGGCTTTGAATTCCTTGTATGCTTGTTTACCATTTGTCATTTCAATTCTAAAATTTGTCTAAGTGTCAAGGTCACAACTTGGATCACCCGCGATTGTCCGCTACGTCCATGGGGTAGTCCACCCTGTCCGGTGGCCTGGTCGGCTTGTTCGTCGTTGCTTTACTATCATAACACTTAGGAATTTTTTCAAAAATTTCCTAAGTGTTTTGGGCTCACTAAGCTGCTTTCTTCCCGGTCTGGTGGCTTGGTCGGCCTGACCGTCATTTCTGTACTATCATAACACTTAGGATTTTTTTTGAAAATTTCCTAAGTGCTTTGAATCCACTTGGGTGCTTTCTTCCCGGCCTGGTGGCCTTGTCGGCCTGACCGGTGTTGATGTAGTATCATAACACTTAGGATTTTTTCAAAAATTTCCTAAGTGTTTTGGATTCTTGTAGTTGCTTCCCTTCCGGCCTGGCGTTGTCCCATTCTTCTTTTTGTTAGAATGTTTCTAAGTGTCTAACTTCAAGTGGATGAGTGTTCTCATCGTCCTGGCATTGGATTTCTCATTGTTGACAAATGCTTTGGGAGAGTGTTCTCATCGTCCTGCATCCTTGTGTTGTGTCCGATAAGGGCACCTTCACCTTGGGCTTTTGAACTTAGAATTTTTCTAAGTACACATGCAAAGGCGTGGGTAGCTAACGGCCTTGGAGTATACAGGTACCCGCTTCGTCTAGAGTTCCTCCATTTGAATACTTAAGAGAATTTTCTAAGTATGAATGTAAGGGATTTACTTCTTTGCGGTACCGCTGCCGGCCAAGGTCTAGCTTGTGGCCGATGAGGGTGCCGGATAAGGAAGGGCTTTTCCAAGGAGATGGCTCTACCTTCGTCGGCTAACCATGGTTCCTTGTTGAGGAACCCTCCTTTTTCCTCAGAATTTTCTCTAAGTGTTTGGTAAACACTTGAACCGATTCCCAAAGAACTTTCGCTTGACCAACAGCCTTGGTTCCAGTGCCTGCATCGGCCATCTGAGATGCTGTGGCAAGTAGAGGTTGTTTCTTGATTGCTTGATTCTTCCGTGGGTGTGATAAGTGCCCCCTTCGTCCTGGTCATCCTCAAGATTGTGATTCTTTGTTTCATACCACGCGTTGGTGCTTCAAAGGACTATGGCCGATGAAGGTCACCTCTCGCGTGTCACCCAACCGATGCGGTTAGGGTTTTATAGGCGTGTGTTTCGGCCTTGATCATTCCCTTGTAGTGCGTGACGTGTCGTCCATGTTACCTGTCAGTGGTACCACACTTATGTTCAACTGATATGTACTTGGCCTAGTTGGGCCTGAGTTGTGGGGATTTTATTTTTTTCATTGCTCGAGGCCGGCTAGTGTGCGCGGCCGTCGGCTACCCTCGTTTTCCCTTATATATATATATTTGGTTTCCGGGGAGTATCCTTCTTTCGAAGGGTGTGCTCGTCCTTCGGCCGGTTCGGACTTCGTTTATAACGTCCGTGATCTCAGGGCGGGTCCCGTCGCCTATTTATGACGCGGACTAGACTTTTGGTCGGTTTCCAACGGCTGTCGTTGCCCATCCCTGAGTTTTGGGATTTTGTCACCTCGGCCATGATTTCAGGCCTGTCGTCCTGCGATCTGGCGCGTGGACGACGCGGTGAGCTTCCCGTTTCAAGACGTGGGCCGTTTGCGGGCCCCTCGTCCTGGGGACATCGTCGGCCATACCTGAGCATTTCACTTCTAGGCTTACGGGGCCGGGACGATGTGCTCTCTCAGCTAGGCCTGAGCCCTTCGCTGATACAAAATACAATGGAGTGCCGGAGCTTGTCGCTCGTAGGCTGCAAATGCAAGGGGCCACGTCGGCCATACCTGAGCCTTTCGCTCTAAGGTGGCCGACGGGGGCACTTGCTAATGTTTTACTTTAAATTCAGAGAAAAAATCAGGAACATGATTTTATTCATAAGTGGCTCGAGGCCGAGGGTGGCGTTCGATCAGTAACCCGTTAAGGGGTGAGGGCTTCGCCGTCTCCACCTCCTTCGGATTACTGATAAAACTTCACCAGATGGTGTACATTCCACGTTCGTGGTACATTGGACCCATTCAGGCGTTTAAGCTTGTAGGTGCCGGGTTTGACCACGACACTGACGATATAGGGCCCTTCGTACTTCAATGCTAGTTTGCCACCCTCTGTCGGCTGGCTTGCTTCCCTTCGGCGGAGGACGTAGTCCCCCACCTGAAATTCCCGGGAACGTACCTTGGCGTCATAGTATGATTTTACTTGACGCCGGTAGTTCTCTTCTTGGACGTAAGCTTGCTCACGCCTCTCATCAACCAGGTACAGGTCAATCTTCATGCTTTCCTCATTGGCGTCAGGCTCGTATTGTTCCACCCGTCGGCTGGGGATGGCAACTTCCGTGGGCGCCTTTGCTTCAAAGCCGTAGCACAGGGCGAAAGGCGTTTCACCTGTCGCCCGCCTCGGCGTGGTTCTGTAGCACCACATGATGTTGGGGAGCTCGTCGACCCAACTACCTCCTGCGGCCTGGAGCTTCTTCTTCAGCCCCTCCATAATTGTTCTGTTGGCGTTCTCGACCTGCCCGTTGTGTAACACCCCGGCCCCGTAGGCCCCGAGGTAGTTACTTCTGACCTCTAGTACTGTCCTCACAAACCACCACGAGCCTTTACCGCGCACTTTGTCCTCACTCGTGCGCGCCCTGAGAAACTTCCCAGGGGGTCACCCATCCCAAGACTACTCCCGTGCAAGCACGCTTAACTTTGGAGTTCTTGGGTGATGAGCTCCCTTAAAAGGAGATGCACCTCTGTTGGTATGAGTAGTACTATTAATCCTCTTAAATTAATCTCGGGTATTACAATCACCCCCACTTAGGATCGCAACGTCCTCGTTGCGCCCTTAAACCAATCTCAATAAAACCCCAGAATCTTGCCCCGCTAAGTGCCCGCCCGATATCTAATGGGTCAGCACACTGTCGCAGGGTTGCTCTGATACCATTTGTAACACCCCGGCCCCGTAGGCCCCGAGGTAGTTACTTCTGACCTCTAGTACTGTCCTCACAAACCACCACGAGCCTTTACCGCGCACTTTGTCCTCACTCGTGCGCGCCCTGAGAAACTTCCCAGGGGGTCACCCATCCTAAGACTTCTCCCGTGCAAGCACGCTTAACTTTGGAGTTCTTGGGTGATGAGCTCCCTTAAAAGGAGATGCACCTCTGTTGGTATGAGTAGTACTATTAATCCTCTTAAATTAATCTCGGGTATTACACGTTGCCCTGAGGGTAGGCAACGGAGGAGAAACGATGCTTTACCCCAAACTCCCGGAGGAGTTCTTGGAAAGGGGCTGCCTCGAATTGGGTGCCGTTGTCTGATATAATCTCCTGGGGGACGCCAAAGTGTGTGATGATGTTCTTGTAAACAAATTTTTGGCATCTGGCCCCCGTGATGCTAGCCAAGGGCTCCGCCTCGACCCACTTGGTGAAGTAGTCGACGGCGACGATGATGTAGCGGTTATTCCCGGCGGCTTTGGGCAGGGGGCCGACCAGGTCAATCCCCCATCTGGAGAATGGAATTGCGGTGCTGACGGGGGTGTAGTTGACAGCTGGCCGACCAGGGGCCTTCTGGAGTACCTGGCATGTGGTGCACTTCCTGGCCAGGTCAGCGCAGTCGCGTGCCATCGTCGGCCAGAAGAAGCCCTGGACGACGAGACGCCGGGACATGCTGAAAGGGCCCTGGTGTGAGGAGCAGACGCCACAATGAACTTCTTCCATGGCTATGTCGGCCTCATCCTAATGGAGGCATCGAAGGAGAGTGCCATTGTAGGATCGTTTATAGAGTTTGCCAAGTTTGGCTCTCTCCTCGTCCGGGGGCAGCTCCCCCGTTGCGATGAAGGTGGCGATGTCGGAGATCCAGTCCTCTGGTCGCTGTTGGACGCACAAGACGGGGCTGGCATGGATGTTGGACATGCTCAACTCCTCGATCTTGGCCAACTGGGAGATGTGCTCCGGGGTGTCCGAGCTGAGTTTGGAGAGGATGTCGGCTTCGGCGTTCTCGGCCCTTGGGATCTGAGTGATCTCGTGGGTTTCAAACGCTTTCAGCAACTCCTCCGCCGCTTGTTTGTACTGCTTCATCCGGCCTTCCTTTGCTTCCCTCCACCTGGCCCACTACCAGTTTGGAGTCGCACTTGATTTTGAGGTGCTTGGCCTTGAGGCCGGCTGCGAGTCTGAGACCGCTGAGGAGGGCCTCATACTCGGCTTCGTTGTTTGATACCCTGAAGTTGAAGCGGATGGCATAGTAAGCTCTGAATCCTTCAGGGGATATGAGGACGCCGCCGCCGCCGCATGATTTCGCGGTCGACGAGCCGTCAGTGAACAGGGTCCATGTATCGTCCGGCTCTGACCCAGGGTTGGCGACGACCGTCTCCCTTGCCGTGCATTCGATGACGAAGTCGGCCAAGGCTTGCCCTTTGATAGATGGCCTTGGCTTGATCTCAATTTGAAATTGGCTGAGGAAAATTGCCCATTTCACCATCCTAGAGGAGCTGGTGGGGCTCCTCATGAGTGCGCCGAGAGGCTGCTGGGTCAGTACATGGACGGCGTGGGCCTGGAAGTAGTGTCCCAGCTTCTTCACCGTATGGACGATGGCCAGCACCGTCTTCTCAATGGGGGAGTCCCTGAGCTCGGCCTCCCTGAGTGTCTTGCTGATGTAGAAGATGGCCTTCTGCACCCCTTCATCCTCACGGATGAGCACGGAGCTGATGGCCGACGTGCTCACCCCTAAGTACAAGAAGAGGGTTTCACCGGCTTTGGGCTTGGAGAGCACGGGTGGGGACGACAGGTACCTTTTCAATTCGTCGAATGCTTCCTGGCACTCCGTCGTCCACTTGAAGCTGTTGGCTTTACGCATGATCTGAAAGAAGGGGAGTGCCCTCTCGGCTGACCCGGAGAGGAACCGGTTTAAGGCCGCCTTGTTGATGATAGCCTGCGTCTTCTCCGGGTTTATCTCGATGCCTCTCCGGCTGACCATGTAGCTGAGGAACTTGCCGCCCTGGACGCCGAAGGCGCACTTCTTGGGGTTGAGGCGGAGCCTGAACTCCTTCATTATTTCAAAGATTTCCCGGAGGTCGTCGGCGTGGGAGGTGGCCCGCCTGCTCTTGACGATCATGTCGTCGACGTACGCCTCCATCGTCCGGCCAAGGACTGCCCTGAACATCTTGGCCACCATCCTAGTGTAGGTGGCGCCGGAGTTTTTGAGTCCGAAGGCCAAGACGAGGTAGCAGAAGATTCCCTCTGGGGTCATGAATGCCGTCTTCTCAGCATCATCTTCATGCATGGAGATCTGGTGGTACCCCCTGAAAGCGTCGAGGAACGACATCAACTCGCACCCCGCCGTCTCGTCCACCACCTGATCAATGTTGGGGAGAGGGAATGGATCCTTGGGGCACGCCTTGTTCAGGTCAGTGTAATCAACACACATTCTGAACGTCGGCGGTTTCTGGGCGAGGACGACGTTGGCCAACCATGTCGGGTACTTCACCTCTTTAATGTGTTTGATTGAGAGGAGCATGGCGACCTCCCCTTTGACGAAGTCCCGCCTGTCGGCGGACAAGTATCGCCGCTTCTGTTTGACGGGCGCGGAGGCCGGATCGACGGTCAGCCGGTGAGTGATCACCTGGCGGCTGATGCCTGGCATATCGTCCGGACCCCACGTGAAGACAACGGCGTACGACCGTAAGACGAGGAGGATGGTGTCTCGTTGGTCCTGGGGGAGTTGCTTCGCGATTCTGAGAACCCACTCCGGCCGGGAGGTATCCAGAGGAATTTCCTCGACCTCCTCGGCCGGCTCCGCACGTGGCCTCTCCTCGGCCGTGGCGACGGCGGCCGTAATGGTGTCTATCCTTTGTCCTTCCCTTTCGGCCGGCCTCGTTAGCTTGAGGTAGCAAGCTCTGGCTATCCTCTGGTTTCCTCTGGCGTAGCCGATGCCGTCATTGGTGGGGAACTTCAGACATAGGTGCTTCATGGAGATGATGGCCTCCAAGTTCTCCAGCGCTGGCCGCCCCAAGATCGGGTTGTGGGCGCACTGGAGGTTGACCACCATAAACTCCATGTCAATCTTGGCGCGGTGGGGGCCGTCACCGACCTCCACGGGGAGGACTATCGTGCCCTCGGCGTCGATAGAGTCCCCGGTGAAGCTGGATAACGGTGTCTTGATCGGCCTCAGCAGAGCTCTGTCCCGCTTCAGCTGCTTGAAGGTGTCCAGGTACATCACGTTGACGGAGCTCCCCGTATCGATGTAAGTGCAGTGGATGATGGAGTCACCGATCTCACACCGGATGACGAGGGCGTCCCTGTGTGATTCCGTACCCGGAGGCAGATCCTTGTCGGTGAAGGTGATCGCCTCTGTTCGCTGCTTCTTGGACTGGGGGTGGGGGGGGGGGGGCGTGGGACACCTCCCCAATGTAAAGGGATTGGGCCCATTTCTTTCTCTGAGTGGCGGAGTCCCCCCTAGTGTTCCCACCTACGATGAGGTGAATGTGATTCTTCTTCGACGGGGGCTCCTCGAAGTCCTCGTCGTCGCTGAGCCTTCCAATCTCCCGCTTCTTCGTAGAGGGTTCGCCCCCATGTTTGCCGGTGTTTACCCATGTGTTTTTGCGTGGGCCACCTTTAACAAACTGGGAGAGTTCCCCTGGCGAATAAGGCGCTCGATGGCTTTCTTCAGTGTGATGCAATCGTCGGTGTTGTGCGACGAGTTCTTGTGGAACCGGCAGTATGTGCCGCCCTGCTGGATGGCAAGGATCTCTTCGGCCGGCCGAGGAGCCTGTTCGATGAGGCCGTGCTTCTCGGCATAATCGAGGATGGTGCCGACCGGGTGAGTGAGGGAGACCCCCGGCCGTTCCAACCTCGGCCGCCAGTGCCGATCTTTCTTACTTTGTCCACCAGAGCCGTGACGGCCCTGGGCACCCTGGCCGGCCGGGGACAGGCCCGGGGCCGGCGAAGGATTTGTCTTCTTGGAGGGATGGCCCCCCTCCTTCTTGTGATTATGGAGCTCGTCGGCGTCGGCGTACAAGCCTCCGCGCTGGAGCGCTTTGGCGTACGACCTCAGAGGGTCGGTGATGAGGCTCCTAGCGTACAGGGAGCTGCGGAGGGCTCCCTGGTACAAGGCGAGGAGGGTGCGCTCATCGGCCCCCTCGACCTCCTCGGTCTCCCTCTTCCACCGATCGATGAATGACCGGAGGGACTCCTCGTGCTCCTGCTTGACGGAGAGGAGGTGGGTGAAATACTTCTTCGCACGCTTCCTCCCGGCAAAGTGGGTGAGGAAGCGTTGGGCAAGATCCTGCCACGAGTCGATGCTCCCTTCGGGGAGCGCGTTGAACCACTCGTACGCTAGCCCCTCGAGAGTAGAGAGGAACCAACGGCAGAGGTATTCGTCGGACGCGTTCACCATCAGCATGTTGTTCTGGTAACGGCTCAAGTGTTCCTGGGGGTCTGATCGGCCATCGTAGGACTTGATGGCGTTCCCCCTGTACTTCTCCGGGATGGGGGCCGAGAGGACCCTGTTGGTGAAAGGGGTCCTGGTCATGACCTGGATGATGGGGTCACCTCGCCCCTCGGCCAGCTCCCTCTCCAGGGCGCTGACCTTGTTCATGAGCGCGTTGAAGCCGGGGTCGTTGGAGGCGCTGGCCGTAGGGATGTTGGCCGACTGCTTGGCCTCCATCTGAGCCAGCCTCCTTTCCAGCTGGACGATGACCTCGTCCCGGGGGTCCCTGGCGGCCGCAGCGGCGCTCGGCTGGTTCCTCATGCGCTCGTTGTGAGCCGCGTTGATCTGGTGACACACGTCATCCTCGTGCAACTTTCCCTTGCCCTTGTCCGGGCGGGGCTGGTCCGCTGTCCGGGACACAGACCCCAAGCTTTCCCTCGGCGAGCCAGGACGAGGCTCACCAATCCGTCCCGCCATCCTCTCCGAAACCGGACGACGGCGCGTGTCACCTAGCCTATTGAAGGCAAAGGCTTTTCCACGCGCTGGGGTCTGCCTAGACCGAAGAGGGGAAGCAGGGTGGGAGTGGGACGACGCCGTGTCCTGGGGCACCACCCCCTCATCGTTGCCTATCTGGACGGCCAACGGTCGGGGCTGAGGAGGTTGAGTGACGTTCCCCCCGGTCCTTGGCAAGAGTGCGCTGAGGACGGTGGGGTTCTGAGCCAGGCTGACGATGATGACCGACAGCGCGGCCTGGACCTGCGGATCCACGGACGGAGAGGCCGCGGCCATAGGCTGGGCCGGGGCGTGGTCCGTCTTCTCAGCTCGTTTCTTGTCCAAGCTGAGGCGGGCATCAGGGGCTCCGCCGTTGAGTTGGTTGCGGAGGTCCGTCGTGAGGTTGAAGGCCTCCTGGAAGAGGTCCCCTCCGCCGACCTGGTCGGCCGTGGCGTCCTCATCGTGCTTCCTGGGCTCTTGGTCCTCAGGGATGGCTTTGCTGACGAGGTTGCGGTTTGACTTAGTTCTCCCCATGATCAGTGGTTAGATGTGCTTGGTAGCGACGAAGGGTGCTAACTTGATTGTTCTAGCTCTCAACGAGAGCACCAAATGATAGAGTATATCTAGAGAGAAGTGAGAGCTAGAGAGAGAAGTGCAATAATATGCTTCAATTGAATGAATTTGTAACCCCTATAACTACTCCCAAGGGGAGTATTTATAGAGAAAATACGGGCTGGGCTCCCAAGCCTTGGGCTTGGGAGGCCCATTTACAACTGGACCGCTACTGGGCCGAATACAAAGCCACTAATGGGCTGTACAAATGAGTAAGTGTAAAATCCGGTTCTGGGAGGTCTTCGTGGCCGACGGGGGCGTGGCCGACGAGGGCACGGCCGACGAGGGCACGACCGACGAGGGCACCCGGGTTCCTTGGGCTCAGGACCATAATCTGAGTTGGCCCCTTTTCGGCCGATGGGGGCGTCTTGGCCGACGAGGGCGCCACTCTGTGTCTTGTGCTTTCTGTTCTTCCGAGTATGTGGGTCCGGGGGCTCAGACCCATATACTCCATCATCGGGTTCCCTGCCAGGAGGACCCTATTTTCAGAGAACCCCCTTAGCTCGATCTCCTGACCGGAGAGCCGCTCCAAGATCGACACTAGGCCCTCCATGATGGTCTGGCAGCCCTTGATGTAAGTGTCCTTGGCTAGGGCATTGACCCATTCCTCACCAACTGCAGTCTCGTCAACCAGCTTCACCCCCTGCTCGAGGCGGGCTGATTTCTTGGGGATTTGCTCCAGACGCTTCCCGAACAGAACACCCACCTGCGCCAATCCACGTTCGTCCGCAGCATTGGCAAATTCATCAGACGACCGATATTCGGTCTGGATCGCTGCTCGGATGAGGGAAAGGTCCACAGTTATTTCTCGAGGACCATCCGGGATTAGGGGGTCATTTTACCTAAAGGCCACCTGAGCAGCCTCAGCAGCAGCAACCTTTGATCGAGAGGTGTCGAGTTCCACCTGAAGTTGGCCACACTGGGCTTCGAGTTTTTTCTGCTCATGATCAGCGCCCCGCAACACGTCAGCAGTCGCCTGCTCTGCAGAAGTCCGAGCCCGAATCAGCTCTTCCTCTCTCTCCAGCTGTAGTAGCTGGCTTGAGAAACACAACAGTTAGTTGGGGGACAACATGACCCTAAAGGATAAGCAAGGGAACAAACAGCAAGGATATTTACCTTTAAAGTGGCCAGGGCCACTCCTGTCTCAGCCTGCTCGACCGTCAACCTTGGGAGCTGGTAGTCATTAAGCATGGCGGAGGTACTCCAAACCCGACCGGGCAGGCACCCCCCTTGTTCTATAACCGTGTGGATCGGGTCCTCCAAAATGATCGGTTCGAGGGGTTTTGAGAAGTTGACCTGAGCGGCCTCCAAGATGGCAGCGTCTGAAGGACCCGGGAGATCAGAGAATAGGGGGATTGTGATGGGATATTAGGATCCGGCCCAATATACCAGCCCAAAATATCCTTGGGCCCAGAAAACGGGAAAAGCCCAAGGAGAAATTGATCGCCCGTTCGGGAGTTCGATGGCTCAAGGACTTCCATTCGACACCTCCCGAACGGAATGTAATTGACACTTAGAGAATTGGTGCTTAACCGGGTCGTCAGCTTAGCGGCTCTTAATACCGATCGGGATTCTCTCAAGCGACCGACTGCATTTAATGCTGGATTATGGAGGTCTCAAGTGGCATGGGAGGCAACCTATCATATTGAAGCACCCCATACCCCCATCTACCTCCATCTAGTATAAATAACAATATTTAATTCATTGTAAGGGTTAACATTTGTTTACTAACAAGCTTATATTGCATTCTAGCTCTTGTATTAACCTCTGGATCGTAACTCCCGTTCGGCGTTTTCCTTGTAATTGTTATTACTAAGACCATTTGAGTGATCAATCAGTTTTTATATTTCTTTTATACACGTTACCGTAGCAATCCAAACCCTAGTTCCAACGTTGATGTTGGACCTTGGCGTCATTTGGGACTTAACTTCAACACTTCTTTAACTAGTTTGCACGCTAAGTTTGATCCTCATCAAGGGAGCGTTTGGTAAATTGTAAAGCAACAGAATGTAGAGAACTACATAGCTTGTGGGAGCAAAAGCATTTGCACACCTGATAACGAATCTTCTTTAAACGTTTTAGACTACGCTACGTACATAGCATGCAAAACATTTTATGCCTGAAACTAACAAAAACCCTAAAAATAATTCTTCTCTATATTTCGAATGACAACCCACCTAATTATTTGTTTGGAATGAAGATGCGTTTGTAACAAAAGAAAGTTGTAATACTCCGTATTACTTAATTGTTCCTTCAAGGCTTCAACTATTAGAAAATCTCAGATAGAGCCTTCCTACCCACCAAAAACTCTACTCAAACACCTTCCCAAAACCAATTCCCAGGTGGGTATAAAAGTGAGTAGAAGTAGCACAGTTATACTCCCATCCCGAGGATGTAGCACGCAAATTAATAAAAAGTGTTTTATGTGGTTGATATTGAATTGATAAAGTAAGAATAAAGTAAGAACGATCTATCCACACAAACTTTACCAAATTTGATATGAGACAATCTTAGTGGGATAGTGGGACGGACTGATCATAGCGGACCGACGGAGATAGTATATAAAAGGACGAACAAGTAGGAGTATTTATTAAGAAGGATCACTAAAAGATTACAATCACTCGATATAACATTAGCACCATCATCATAGTATTCCTGGAAGTACCTTCAAGCATTGCCTCATAATATAACTGGAGCTACAAACATAAACAACATGAATGGGACACTAGCTCCAGCACGGGTACCTCAACCGTGATTTACTCCTCCACCAAGTGTGGGGCACCTGGGGTGGGTGATTCCCCCTTGTTGGGTTGAAGAATGGGATACTAGCAACACTACAGAAGTACATATAAAAAAGAAGACAGCGCAGCCTTATTAAAGTCAATATTATTATTATTATTATCATCGAGATGACACAAAGATCACCATAGTATCAGTTACACTACATATATTCTTCTCTACTCTTTGTATTGGATATACGTGCATCAGGACTTACTCCTTACTTACCCTTACATTAAAAGGCGAAGGGCATTACTTAACCAAGACATATAACTTGGACCGTATGGTCAGAGCCCCAAATACCAAAACCCAGGGGCAGAAACTCAGGAACAGAAGTTCTCTTATTATTACTACAACATAACAAAACAAAACATCAGAATGACGGAAGATCAAGGTTAGAAATCGTCAAGGCTTCTCCTCAATCAATGAAGACAACCCAGTAATTTTCTTCACTCCATTTTGTAAACTGTTAGAGATATTGACGGTGGAAGATCCCTCTCCAAAGATCAGCTCACAGCTGCTAGCAGTCATCAAGTCAGCTTCACATAAACTCCCCCCATCCTTGGGCTTCGAAGAAGTTTCTTCCTTTTCAGACGCCTTTCCAGAGGCTGCATCGACTCTGGTATAGGGAGAAAACCATTTAGCCCTGACATACTCATGTTGTCTCCAAGGTGGGACAGGCATACCTTTCTTCTTCAAACTCTGCTTAGCAGCCTCAGATGCTATGGATATGATCTTTTGAAGGCGGTCAGGTTTGCCCACAAATGTGTTGGGTAGAGCTTGAAGGATAGACTTGTACGTTTTGGTGGACCTGGCTATTTCAAACTCTGATCTGAACTCGATGTCGATTATCAACCGGTCTCCTTGATATATAACATCGATATATTCATATTCACCTGTAATAAATTTACCCTAAGCTCATATCATATCTTCACATCTACAGCTCAGGTCACCATGTATATAAATAAAAGTAAGCATGCACGGAAAAATCATTGAAATCCCAAAAAATAATGCAAAATCAGCATCAGAGGAGAATAAATTACCAGCAGGAATGCGAGGAGATTTTTCCCAGCGAGATTGACAGACTGAAGCATCATACCCCAGAGCGATGAGGCTGTCCACTATGGTCTTTCTACAATGGTTGTCCTTTCTCTTGCTCATCTTGTTCTTCTCAATGATCTTGGTGGTGTCCGCCAAGAGGTTCCTCTCTGAGACAATGACACACGGAACCAAACTCTGCCACAACAACTCAAGAAAATGAATTCAGAAATGGATGCACAGACAGAAGACGACTCTACTCTGAATCAGAATAGGATACTCATATGTGTTGATTACCTTCAGAATTTCACATGCATCCAAGGATGAGACATTGCTAGACTCACCGAAGCAATTGCATGAGTCCGGGGCGTCTTCGTCAGAGTCCAGGCAGTTCCTGTGGAAGCAATTGCATAGATTCAGGCAGCAACGATGCTTCTCCTCACCCTCCTCGATGAAATTCTGGACCATCTTAGCCAAGCAAACGGAGCTCGGTTCAAAATCATCGGCAACATCCTTGTTGCAACTCGGCTCCTCACTGCTAGCCGGCTTCTCAGCCGACAAAGTCCTCAGAAGGCCAGGAAACTGTCTCTCAAAAAGCCGCTTGAACCGCGACTTGGCCACAGGCTTAATCGGTTCATATCGCGACGGCTCTTCAGGTGAGACGAAATCTACAGGCTGAATCCTCATGGAGAATCACAAAATCACAGGTACAAATCACTCCTAATCTCTCATATGCTCCACTCAATTTGAGTCGAACCTTAGTCAAATCAACCCAAAAACCCCACTTCTACGGTTCTACCTATTACTGGAAAACGCGAAAAACAAAATAGAATCTGTAAAAGACGTTCGAATTTGCAGGTACAGTCTTCGGATTTCCAGAATCGGAGAATTTTGGCCTAAACTAGAGAGGATTCACCGGGAAGGCAGGGGAAAAGAGAATACCTTTACCACGCGGAAAACTGGTGTTCTAAGGTAAGAATATATCGGAGTCCGAGGTGAGAAGAAACCGGCACTCTCCGTTTAGGGTTTAGAGAGAACATGCAGCCAATTCCGGTGCCGAAAGGCGGGTGACGTCAGCACTCCATTGGCAAGCACGATCCTTCACCCCGAGCTTCCGTATCTCCGACGAAAGGACCGATTACCCGGCGGACGGTACGGAGTCCTCACCTACTTTCGGATAGAAGGAAGAGGTTGTACACACACACACTATGTATCTATCGGAGGAGAGAGAGTAGAGAGAGAGAGAGATTTAGCGGTGGTTGGACAGTTGTTGCGCGAGGCGGAGGGCAAGGCAGAGACGAAACAGAGCGAAGGAGTGAGTAAAGAAAAAGAACTCTCGAGAGATATTCCTTTTATGATGCTTTCGGATAGCGGAAATAATGATGACGCGGAGGAGCGGCGGGCGACACGTCGGCGGATAATCTCCGTTCAGGTAGGGGCACGTGTCGGCTGCGCAGGAGATCGGGCGGAGAAAGCACCACGTGTTGTTGTGGATGACGCAAAGGGGAGTTGGAATGCCGGAAATAGCCTCGGATTTCCGCCCCTCGTGAATTTGATACCCTTTTTCAAGCGCTTCACGTTGGTTGCCTGGTCTTTTCCCCCTACAGTTTGCCCCCTGGTTATAAGTTTTTACTTTTACCGATTTTACATTTTTACCACGACTTAAGATGTTTTCTTTTGGATGAATTTTGCGGCTTCGGTCTGATCTGATTTGGTTAGATTTTGTTTGGATATGATAAATGTCCGGTCTCTAAGTATTTTATAACTATGGAAGTTTGGTCTGATCTGATTTAGTATGATCTGGTCTAGTCTGGTCTGAGTTTGAAAACAATCCAAAAGAAAACATCTGCGGAGGTAATTCAAACTGGAGCCTTCTTCTCCTTTCCATATATGCAGATCGGTTGGAAGTAGCTCAACCGTTAGATAACGAATATCACAAGAAATAAGTTTCGAGTTCGAATCCTGACAATGACGATCAGAGGTTATTATGAAAAATGCAATCGACCTTTAGAAATATCTGATTTGTGATTAAAATTCAATTACGAGTACAGCTGTTTATACTTGGACTGTAATTTGGTTGTCTGGTCTGGTCTGTCTGGTCTGGTCTGATCGGGTCGGGTCTGGTCTGGTCTGGTCTGAACTAGTCTGGTCTGGTCTGGTCTGATTTCTTTGTATTTTTATAAGTATCCAAGTCTGGTCTGATCTGAACTGGTCTGGTCTGATCTGGTTTGGAACGAATTACCGTCCAAGTAAAAACATCCTACATCTCTCTATCCTAAAAGGGTAGTCTCGTTTGTATAATTAGATTTGACTAAAGTTCGTTTTATTAGATTTTGTAGTACTCCGTAGATACGTTTCAAATACACGCAAATAAAACTCTCTATACATTATTGATTACATTAAAACTGTAGAAAAATGACAAAAATCTTGAAGGTGTAATACTTTAAATCAGAAAAGATAAAGAAGATGCGGAAAATGGTTGCTTGTAAATGCAACATCTGGTTTTGAAAAAGTGAGTATTTGTTGAAGATATATATGGCTTTCTTCATTTGTACTCAAATGAAAAGTAAGATTTTCAGGTTTTGACTCAAAAGGATCTCTCAGATTGAGATTATAGTCCAATTTACATCCTCCCAACGTACCGTCCGATAGAGGTTGGGGACCCTCAGGGATGGGGTGTCATCCTTACTAAATAATTTAGAGAAAAAGAGATGGAAATAAAAGTATTTGCCGACAATGTGAAAAACGAAAAAGTAATACGGAGTATAAAATAAGGAGTAGTGGAATATAAAAGTAATGGATGAAATACAATACTTAGCTACTTTTACCTATGAAGCACAAACACTTCCCCGTATACCGTATCGACGTATCAAAAACGTTCACGTATAAGATAATCTAGGTCCTAAAGTCTAGGATACTCGTATGGTATGTTTCTAGGCAGTATCTTCAATTTTTAAAAGTTTACAATTTTTTTTGATAGTTATTTTAAAATTTTGGATACCCGTATCTTGACAGATACACGTATCAACTTAAAAAACACCCAAAATTTACACAATAGATTTCTTAAAAAATGAAACACTAAAAATTAATTTTACAATATCCATGACGCTTCAAATTTTGTAGTAGAACTTTTAGTTTTTATATTAGAGTATTGCTTTCTCCTTCTTTATCCAATAACTTTTAATGCTTGCACTTTTAAATTTAGAATTGTGATTGTGTGACTTGTTTTTAATTTTAAATTAGCGATTTATTGACTATGTTTATATTTTGAGATGCACTAGTGTATATGAGATAAAATATGAATTTATTTCTAATTATTTTGATAATATAAAATGCTCGAATGCCATGAACGGATAGTAATCATATGATAATAAATGTATATATTTAAAAAAACACCCCCATAATTTTAATATTTATAAATACACCACATAATTTTTAATATTTATAAATATACCCACGTATCCGTATCCTACATTTTTGGGTTTTATCGTATCCCGGTACCCGCTTCTGCGTTTTCACGTTTTGGCGTATCTATATCGATGCTACATGGACTTTTACTATTGGAGATGTTCAATCTTAGTACGTATAAAGCAAATTGTAAACAGTTCAAATGTTCAATCAATTAATTCAGAACAGTTATTCATTCATAATGTTTGCAACTTCATTAAGCTGTATAAATAAAAAAGTTGTAGACTACTCCCTCCGTCCCTAAATTATCTTCAAACTTTCCTTTTTCCTCCGTCCCAAAATTATCTCCTCTTCCCCCTTTTAGCAAAAAATTTGTGGTTCACAACCATTCTTACACAAATAGGGTTTTCAATTTATTTGGTATTAAAGAATTAGTTTCTCAATTAGTATCTGTAATCCATGTGATGAGATAGCTTATACTATCTATGAACCTGTTAAGATAGCGTAAGACTTAAAGCAAGTGTCACCATCTAATGCTCACAATCCGCAAATCTATGTGCATTTAGAGCTTTTTCTCATGAGTTAGTTATGCATTAGGTATTAAAGGATTAGTGTTTTCATTGAAAATTTATGTACAAATAAATTTTTAAATACCTAAACGCCATTAGCTTGTAAATACACATCTGCTTTCTAAAACGTGAGTATTTGTTTAAGATTTATGGCTTTCTTAATTTTTTTTTAATTTGTTAATTGGCTTTCTTCATTTTTACTCAAATGAAAAGTACGATTTTGAGTTCTTGACTCAAATGAGAGCAATATAGTAAACAAAGTACAGAAAAGAATGAAAATACGAGATGTGCTGAAAAAGTACGGAGTATAATTTTTTAGAAGAAGGAGATGTAAATAAAAATATTTGCCGACAATGAGAATAAACGAAAACGTAATACGTACGGAGTATCAACTTTTTTATACTCCATTCGGGTCCGAATTCTCACTTTCCTTTTTGGAATGTCCCTTATTTAAGTTCACACTTCCATAAATAAAACAGTGCAAAACAGTACCAAACAGTGTCAAACAGTGCACTCCACAGTAAAGTCAAATTTATTTTCTTAATCTGTGTGAAATCAAATTGGAAATTTTAATAGGGACCGGATGGAGTAAAATACAGAATAGTGGAATGTAAAAGTAATGGATGAAATACAATATCTAGGAATCAAAAATTACATATACACAATCAGTTTTTGTGAAGATTGAGCAAACCAATATCTCAAAAACCGATTGTGATGCTACTTTTATTAAAAACTTGGGTTAATTATCAAAATAGGACTAAACGTCACTCACTTTGCACTGCACAAATAGGATCAAAAATTAAACTATGTTTTCATAGAACTAATTATATGTGTCTTGGACAAATATACCCTTCTAGCTATTGAAATGCTTTAATTCATAATAAAATAATAAAAAATAATAATAATTCGTAAAAAATACTAAAAAACTAATACAAATATTTCGATAATAATTAATTAATTTATTTTTTTTAAAAAAATAAAAAAAATAAAAAAATTAAAAAAATAAAAAACTCAAAAAAATAAAATAAAATTCACCGTCGCCTCTGCCGCCTCTGCACCACCACCTCCAGTCACCGAAAAAAAATGCCAAGTTCATTACGAATGCCATATTTATGGCAGAAAATAATGAAAATGTTGGCATTCTCAAAGAGAAATATGTCATGTTTTTGGCATTTTCAGGAAAAATGGCAGTTTTTAAGAAAAATTGAATTTTTTCACCGCCCGGAGATGGTGGTGCAGGGAGGTAGTTCAGACGGTGGGAAAGACATCCATATTTTTTTTTTATTTTTTTTATGGAGTTTTACTGTTTTTTATTAATTTTTTTAAAAAATAAAAAAATCTATTTTTTTAAAATTTTTTATGTTATAATTTTTTTATAAATTTTTTAATTATTTTTCTACGAATTTTTGATTTTTTTTCGAATTTATTATGAATTAAACATTTAATTAACTCATATTCAAAGGAAGGGTAAGAATGGAAGGAAAAAATAGGTATGTTTCCAATAAAACTAATTTGGTCCTATTTTGAAAAGAAATACATAGTAAGTCCTATTTTAAGTTTTTGCCATAGTTTTAATCCCATTTGGAGTAATTTCTATAAAAACTTACTCCATCTTTAGAAAGAATCCTTCTATCACAACAAAAAAGTTCCTAAATTTCAATTCTAGGAGATGGTTCAATCTTACTCCCCCTCGTCCTAAATAAAGTTCACTGTTTGACTTCATACAAATTAAGGAAATAAATTTGATTTTACTGTAGAATACACTGTTGCTACATTGTTTGATACTGTTTTGCACTGTTTTGATGTAGATAATTTGCAAAATAAGAAAGGGAGAAGAAATGTGAACTTTAATTTGGATCAGCCTAAAAAAGAAAGTGTGAATTTTATTTAGGATTGGAGAGTATAAAGCAAATGGTAAATAGTTCAAATGTCCAATCAATTAATTCAGAACAATTATGAATTCATAATGTGTGTACCTTCGTTAAGGCATTAAGCTGTATAAATTAAGAAAGTTGTAGGTTACACAAATAGATATTTCAATTTATTAGGTGTAAAAGAAGTACTTTTTTCATTAATATCCTTTATCCATGAGATGAGATAGCTTAATTATAACAAATCATGAGAGATAACTAGCCAATCTTAAAACAATAATTAAAATATCTCTTTCCTTCTACGAAGGATCTTATATCATTTTGGTAAGTTCTTGTTCACAATGTCAAACACAATGTCTAGATATAGACATTGTGGTTGACATTGCAGAGAAAAACTTACCAAAAACAAATAAGACCGTGAAAAGACAGAGAGAGAAAGAGAAATGTCATAAGATCAATCATTTGTGTCTATCTCTCTCATGCCACATGTGCACCGTGCACACTGTAGCATCGGAGATGCTCTTAAAACTTATAAACAAGTGTCACCATTTGATTCACAAAAGGTTACAACTCCGGTACACATTTAAAAATGGACCGTACCTACCACGCACTTGATTGATTCAAATCATTACATTATTTCTAATTTAGATTTAAATAACTCAACTACATCATTCTGATTGATCTATGTAAACAAATGTATTGTACCTTAAGAGTACCCTATAAATCTACCTTTTCGAAATACTTAAATGGCGTAAATCAAAGTATAACACATGCACTTTGGAGTGTTGAACTCTTCTAATGGTAACTTATAAGTTATTGATCAACTTCAGCTACACATTATTATACAAATAACAGTTATTATAAAAGGTTCACTTAATAATTCGGTAAGAGAAAGTTGCATCCACCCCAAATTCGAGGGCCACAATTTTCAATTTACATCGTTAACTTGATCTAAAGTTTTTCAAAGTACTTAAATTTATCACAAAACAATAGATTCTAGAGCACCATAAAACCATTCAAATAGAATTTTTATTTATAAATAATTACGTAGTAGATTTGACCGTTGGAGTGGAAACTTTCAAACTATGCTTTTTGGCTCCTAATACTTCGCTCTAAGTTTTGCCCATTTGCTTAGGTGTACACCGCACAATCTTGAAGATGAACTTATCATTCACCAATTTGTAAGAGTATATATGTATAAATAACGTATACTCTTACCATCTCATACCTGAAAAGTTTGAATTCACAAAGTGCTATATTAAGACATGAGCTACTCCTCCTATCAGATTGATCTTTTAGGATGGAAATCCGAATCTTAACATGATATCAGAACCAAATCGATCCATAAACATGGTGTGAGCCCCTTATGCAAAATAACGACACATTAAAAAAATGACAATCCAGATGAAGTGTCTGGTCGTGAGAAGGGGTGTTAGAATCCCACACTGGAAAAGTTTGAATCAACAAAGTGCTATATTAAACATGAGTTACGTACTCCTTCTATCAGGTTGACCTTTTAGGATAGAACCCTGAGTCTTAATATATACCATGATCCAAAAAGGTGGAATCACCCACTCCGGAGCCCGCACACCGGACCCGACAGGGCACATGGGACGATGTAAGTCATGGTGACTCAGCAGTCAGCGAAGTGACAGTAGA
This sequence comes from Cuscuta europaea, assembly GCA_945859875.1. NCBI lineage: Eukaryota > Viridiplantae > Streptophyta > Magnoliopsida > Solanales > Convolvulaceae > Cuscuta > Cuscuta europaea. The sequence goes on from CAMAPE010000014.1 coordinate 3,575,990, forward strand.
CACATATACCTGTGCGCGCCATAGATCCAGCCCATTTCAGAAACTATAACCTTCACACGATCGAGTATAAATAAGGTGTACCATGAAACCATTTACTATCATCCCGTTTTGAAATGTGACAGTACCCTGCAATGTATATCTAAAATCGTTTCAAAAATAGCAAATTAAATGCCAAAATACTTTTAAAAATGAATTACTAATATATAATTATCAAGACTTTTAAGCCAAACTGAAAACTCACGTTTGAATATGATTTCGTATTTAAAATACGTAATCAGTTCGTTACTATTATTGTTCGATAAGCAATTTTGTTAGGTATATATGCTTATCCCTACTTTAATTAGAACTTTGTCCAAAATTTACGTCTAAGAGCAACATTTTTACATGATTAACCGTTTAACACATGATCTGTTATCTAAGCAATATATGCTTTTTATTTTGGTTTAAAATATGTATTAATTTTACTACTCAATTAATAAATGCTAAAAGAAAAAGTAGAAGGAATAATTAGTACTGTCGTATCTAGGGGTGTTCATTAACCGGATCGGACCGTAATTTAGACCTGAATCGGACCGGAATGGACCGGACCATAAATAAGGATTTATGCATATCCGAAGAACTTATATATGTTACTTTTCGGAAGCAGCCAAGCGTGGCCTGATGTTAATTGATTTTCTTGGGGAATCGAAGATTTTGTGAAATTGCAATATATAATTAAGTAGGATGAATTGTAGGCTATTAGTAATTAAGGACATGATTTTCTCCACTATCGAGTAGCCAGCATATACACACTTTCAATGAAATTTCAATGAAATCGTTTACTTTGTAATGACCATCCCTACCTGGAGTCAAAGATAACCATCATGCCATGTTGGATTTTTAGTAATAATAAATATAATAAATTGTTTAATATGCGGACAATTATGCATGGTCGAGTTTGGCGAGTAAAAACTATTTGAATATATGTCTACTACGATAGTATTTTCTAATATTTCAATACTAGGATGTTTCAATTTTATGTGATCTACAAGAAAAAACTTAAATATATATTGTACTCCGTATATTTTTTTAATTTTTATGAACTATAAAAAACTCATCGCATGTAATTTCATGCATTAGAGCCTTATTTTGAAATTCATAAACTTTTTTAAGGCCATTTGGACTGGATATTACTAAGAATACGATTAAAAACAAAAAAGTGATATGTTTTTAAAAAGGCTAAAGGGTCAAATAGTAGTAGTAGTAGTAGTAGTAGTAGTAGTAGTAGTAGTAGTAGTAGTAGTAGTAGTAGTAGTAGTAGTAGTAGTAGTAGTAGTAGTAGTAGTAGTAGTAGTAGTAGTAGTAGTAGTAGTAGTAGTAGTAGTAGTAGTAGTAGTAGTAGTAGTAGTAGTAGTAGTAGTAGTAGTAGTAGTAGTAGTAGTAGTAGTAGTAGTAGTAGTAGTAGTAGTAGTAGTAGTAGTAGTAGTAGTAGTAGTAGTAGTAGTAGTAGTAGTAGTAGTAGTAGTAGTAGTAGTAGTAGTAGTAGTAGTAGTAGTAGTAGTAGTAGTAGTAGTAGTAGTAGTAGTAGTAGTAGTAGTAGTAGTAGTAGTAGTAGTAGTAGTAGTAGTAGTAGTAGTAGTAGTAGTAGTAGTAGTAGTAGTAGTAGTAGTAGTAGTAGTAGTAGTAGTAGTAGTAGTAGTAGTAGTAGTAGTAGTAGTAGTAGTAGTAGTAGTAGTAGTAGTAGTAGTAGTAGTAGTAGTAGTAGTAGTAGTAGTAGTAGTAGTAGTAGTAGTAGTAGTAGTAGTAGTAGTAGTAGTAGTAGTAGTAGTAGTAGTAGTAGTAGTAGTAGTAGTAGTAGTAGTAGTAGTAGTAGTAGTAGTAGTAGTAGTAGTAGTAGTAGTAGTAGTAGTAGTAGTAGTAGTAGTAGTAGTAGTAGTAGTAGTAGTAGTAGTAGTAGTAGTAGTAGTAGTAGTAGTAGTAGTAGTAGTAGTAGTAGTAGTAGTAGTAGTAGTAGTAGTAGTAGTAGTAGTAGTAGTAGTAGTAGTAGTAGTAGTAGTAGTAGTAGTAGTAGTAGTAGTAGTAGTAGTAGTAGTAGTAGTAGTAGTAGTAGTAGTAGTAGTAGTAGTAGTAGTAGTAGTAGTAGTAGTAGTAGTAGTAGTAGTAGTAGTAGTAGTAGTAGTAGTAGTAGTAGTAGTAGTAGTAGTAGTAGTAGTAGTAGTAGTAGTAGTAGTAGTAGTAGTAGTAGTAGTAGTAGTAGTAGTAGTAGTAGTAGTAGTAGTAGTAGTAGTAGTAGTAGTAGTAGTAGTAGTAGTAGTAGTAGTAGTAGTAGTAGTAGTAGTAGTAGTAGTAGTAGTAGTAGTAGTAGTAGTAGTAGTAGTAGTAGTAGTAGTAGTAGTAGTAGTAGTAGTAGTAGTAGTAGTAGTAGTAGTAGTAGTAGTAGTAGTAGTAGTAGTAGTAGTAGTAGTAGTAGTAGTAGTAGTAGTAGTAGTAGTAGTAGTAGTAGTAGTAGTAGTAGTAGTAGTAGTAGTAGTAGTAGTAGTAGTAGTAGTAGTAGTAGTAGTAGTAGTAGTAGTAGTAGTAGTAGTAGTAGTAGTAGTAGTAGTAGTAGTAGTAGTAGTAGTAGTAGTAGTAGTAGTAGTAGTAGTAGTAGTAGTAGTAGTAGTAGTAGTAGTAGTAGTAGTAGTAGTAGTAGTAGTAGTAGTAGTAGTAGTAGTAGTAGTAGTAGTAGTAGTAGTAGTAGTAGTAGTAGTAGTAGTAGTAGTAGTAGTAGTAGTAGTAGTAGTAGTAGTAGTAGTAGTAGTAGTAGTAGTAGTAGTAGTAGTAGTAGTAGTAGTAGTAGTAGTAGTAGTAGTAGTAGTAGTAGTAGTAGTAGTAGTAGTAGTAGTAGTAGTAGTAGTAGTAGTAGTAGTAGTAGTAGTAGTAGTAGTAGTAGTAGTAGTAGTAGTAGTAGTAGTAGTAGTAGTAGTAGTAGTAGTAGTAGTAGTAGTAGTAGTAGTAGTAGTAGTAGTAGTAGTAGTAGTAGTAGTAGTAGTAGTAGTAGTAGTAGTAGTAGTAGTAGTAGTAGTAGTAGTAGTAGTAGTAGTAGTAGTAGTAGTAGTAGTAGTAGTAGTAGTAGTAGTAGTAGTAGTAGTAGTAGTAGTAGTAGTAGTAGTAGTAGTAGTAGTAGTAGTAGTAGTAGTAGTAGTAGTAGTAGTAGTAGTAGTAGTAGTAGTAGTAGTAGTAGTAGTAGTAGTAGTAGTAGTAGTAGTAGTAGTAGTAGTAGTAGTAGTAGTAGTAGTAGTAGTAGTAGTAGTAGTAGTAGTAGTAGTAGTAGTAGTAGTAGTAGTAGTAGTAGTAGTAGTAGTAGTAGTAGTAGTAGTAGTAGTAGTAGTAGTAGTAGTAGTAGTAGTAGTAGTAGTAGTAGTAGTAGTAGTAGTAGTAGTAGTAGTAGTAGTAGTAGTAGTAGTAGTAGTAGTAGTAGTAGTAGTAGTAGTAGTAGTAGTAGTAGTAGTAGTAGTAGTAGTAGTAGTAGTAGTAGTAGTAGTAGTAGTAGTAGTAGTAGTAGTAGTAGTAGTAGTAGTAGTAGTAGTAGTAGTAGTAGTAGTAGTAGTAGTAGTAGTAGTAGTAGTAGTAGTAGTAGTAGTAGTAGTAGTAGTAGTAGTAGTAGTAGTAGTAGTAGTAGTAGTAGTAGTAGTAGTAGTAGTAGTAGTAGTAGTAGTAGTAGTAGTAGTAGTAGTAGTAGTAGTAGTAGTAGTAGTAGTAGTAGTAGTAGTAGTAGTAGTAGTAGTAGTAGTAGTAGTAGTAGTAGTAGTAGTAGTAGTAGTAGTAGTAGTAGTAGTAGTAGTAGTAGTAGTAGTAGTAGTAGTAGTAGTAGTAGTAGTAGTAGTAGTAGTAGTAGTAGTAGTAGTAGTAGTAGTAGTAGTAGTAGTAGTAGTAGTAGTAGTAGTAGTAGTAGTAGTAGTAGTAGTAGTAGTAGTAGTAGTAGTAGTAGTAGTAGTAGTAGTAGTAGTAGTAGTAGTAGTAGTAGTAGTAGTAGTAGTAGTAGTAGTAGTAGTAGTAGTAGTAGTAGTAGTAGTAGTAGTAGTAGTAGTAGTAGTAGTAGTAGTAGTAGTAGTAGTAGTAGTAGTAGTAGTAGTAGTAGTAGTAGTAGTAGTAGTAGTAGTAGTAGTAGTAGTAGTAGTAGTAGTAGTAGTAGTAGTAGTAGTAGTAGTAGTAGTAGTAGTAGTAGTAGTAGTAGTAGTAGTAGTAGTAGTAGTAGTAGTAGTAGTAGTAGTAGTAGTAGTAGTAGTAGTAGTAGTAGTAGTAGTAGTAGTAGTAGTAGTAGTAGTAGTAGTAGTAGTAGTAGTAGTAGTAGTAGTAGTAGTAGTAGTAGTAGTAGTAGTAGTAGTAGTAGTAGTAGTAGTAGTAGTAGTAGTAGTAGTAGTAGTAGTAGTAGTAGTAGTAGTAGTAGTAGTAGTAGTAGTAGTAGTAGTAGTAGTAGTAGTAGTAGTAGTAGTAGTAGTAGTAGTAGTAGTAGTAGTAGTAGTAGTAGTAGTAGTAGTAGTAGTAGTAGTAGTAGTAGTAGTAGTAGTAGTAGTAGTAGTAGTAGTAGTAGTAGTAGTAGTAGTAGTAGTAGTAGTAGTAGTAGTAGTAGTAGTAGTAGTAGTAGTAGTAGTAGTAGTAGTAGTAGTAGTAGTAGTAGTAGTAGTAGTAGTAGTAGTAGTAGTAGTAGTAGTAGTAGTAGTAGTAGTAGTAGTAGTAGTAGTAGTAGTAGTAGTAGTAGTAGTAGTAGTAGTAGTAGTAGTAGTAGTAGTAGTAGTAGTAGTAGTAGTAGTAGTAGTAGTAGTAGTAGTAGTAGTAGTAGTAGTAGTAGTAGTAGTAGTAGTAGTAGTAGTAGTAGTAGTAGTAGTAGTAGTAGTAGTAGTAGTAGTAGTAGTAGTAGTAGTAGTAGTAGTAGTAGTAGTAGTAGTAGTAGTAGTAGTAGTAGTAGTAGTAGTAGTAGTAGTAGTAGTAGTAGTAGTAGTAGTAGTAGTAGTAGTAGTAGTAGTAGTAGTAGTAGTAGTAGTAGTAGTAGTAGTAGTAGTAGTAGTAGTAGTAGTAGTAGTAGTAGTAGTAGTAGTAGTAGTAGTAGTAGTAGTAGTAGTAGTAGTAGTAGTAGTAGTAGTAGTAGTAGTAGTAGTAGTAGTAGTAGTAGTAGTAGTAGTAGTAGTAGTAGTAGTAGTAGTAGTAGTAGTAGTAGTAGTAGTAGTAGTAGTAGTAGTAGTAGTAGTAGTAGTAGTAGTAGTAGTAGTAGTAGTAGTAGTAGTAGTAGTAGTAGTAGTAGTAGTAGTAGTAGTAGTAGTAGTAGTAGTAGTAGTAGTAGTAGTAGTAGTAGTAGTAGTAGTAGTAGTAGTAGTAGTAGTAGTAGTAGTAGTAGTAGTAGTAGTAGTAGTAGTAGTAGTAGTAGTAGTAGTAGTAGTAGTAGTAGTAGTAGTAGTAGTAGTAGTAGTAGTAGTAGTAGTAGTAGTAGTAGTAGTAGTAGTAGTAGTAGTAGTAGTAGTAGTAGTAGTAGTAGTAGTAGTAGTAGTAGTAGTAGTAGTAGTAGTAGTAGTAGTAGTAGTAGTAGTAGTAGTAGTAGTAGTAGTAGTAGTAGTAGTAGTAGTAGTAGTAGTAGTAGTAGTAGTAGTAGTAGTAGTAGTAGTAGTAGTAGTAGTAGTAGTAGTAGTAGTAGTAGTAGTAGTAGTAGTAGTAGTAGTAGTAGTAGTAGTAGTAGTAGTAGTAGTAGTAGTAGTAGTAGTAGTAGTAGTAGTAGTAGTAGTAGTAGTAGTAGTAGTAGTAGTAGTAGTAGTAGTAGTAGTAGTAGTAGTAGTAGTAGTAGTAGTAGTAGTAGTAGTAGTAGTAGTAGTAGTAGTAGTAGTAGTAGTAGTAGTAGTAGTAGTAGTAGTAGTAGTAGTAGTAGTAGTAGTAGTAGTAGTAGTAGTAGTAGTAGTAGTAGTAGTAGTAGTAGTAGTAGTAGTAGTAGTAGTAGTAGTAGTAGTAGTAGTAGTAGTAGTAGTAGTAGTAGTAGTAGTAGTAGTAGTAGTAGTAGTAGTAGTAGTAGTAGTAGTAGTAGTAGTAGTAGTAGTAGTAGTAGTAGTAGTAGTAGTAGTAGTAGTAGTAGTAGTAGTAGTAGTAGTAGTAGTAGTAGTAGTAGTAGTAGTAGTAGTAGTAGTAGTAGTAGTAGTAGTAGTAGTAGTAGTAGTAGTAGTAGTAGTAGTAGTAGTAGTAGTAGTAGTAGTAGTAGTAGTAGTAGTAGTAGTAGTAGTAGTAGTAGTAGTAGTAGTAGTAGTAGTAGTAGTAGTAGTAGTAGTAGTAGTAGTAGTAGTAGTAGTAGTAGTAGTAGTAGTAGTAGTAGTAGTAGTAGTAGTAGTAGTAGTAGTAGTAGTAGTAGTAGTAGTAGTAGTAGTAGTAGTAGTAGTAGTAGTAGTAGTAGTAGTAGTAGTAGTAGTAGTAGTAGTAGTAGTAGTAGTAGTAGTAGTAGTAGTAGTAGTAGTAGTAGTAGTAGTAGTAGTAGTAGTAGTAGTAGTAGTAGTAGTAGTAGTAGTAGTAGTAGTAGTAGTAGTAGTAGTAGTAGTAGTAGTAGTAGTAGTAGTAGTAGTAGTAGTAGTAGTAGTAGTAGTAGTAGTAGTAGTAGTAGTAGTAGTAGTAGTAGTAGTAGTAGTAGTAGTAGTAGTAGTAGTAGTAGTAGTAGTAGTAGTAGTAGTAGTAGTAGTAGTAGTAGTAGTAGTAGTAGTAGTAGTAGTAGTAGTAGTAGTAGTAGTAGTAGTAGTAGTAGTAGTAGTAGTAGTAGTAGTAGTAGTAGTAGTAGTAGTAGTAGTAGTAGTAGTAGTAGTAGTAGTAGTAGTAGTAGTAGTAGTAGTAGTAGTAGTAGTAGTAGTAGTAGTAGTAGTAGTAGTAGTAGTAGTAGTAGTAGTAGTAGTAGTAGTAGTAGTAGTAGTAGTAGTAGTAGTAGTAGTAGTAGTAGTAGTAGTAGTAGTAGTAGTAGTAGTAGTAGTAGTAGTAGTAGTAGTAGTAGTAGTAGTAGTAGTAGTAGTAGTAGTAGTAGTAGTAGTAGTAGTAGTAGTAGTAGTAGTAGTAGTAGTAGTAGTAGTAGTAGTAGTAGTAGTAGTAGTAGTAGTAGTAGTAGTAGTAGTAGTAGTAGTAGTAGTAGTAGTAGTAGTAGTAGTAGTAGTAGTAGTAGTAGTAGTAGTAGTAGTAGTAGTAGTAGTAGTAGTAGTAGTAGTAGTAGTAGTAGTAGTAGTAGTAGTAGTAGTAGTAGTAGTAGTAGTAGTAGTAGTAGTAGTAGTAGTAGTAGTAGTAGTAGTAGTAGTAGTAGTAGTAGTAGTAGTAGTAGTAGTAGTAGTAGTAGTAGTAGTAGTAGTAGTAGTAGTAGTAGTAGTAGTAGTAGTAGTAGTAGTAGTAGTAGTAGTAGTAGTAGTAGTAGTAGTAGTAGTAGTAGTAGTAGTAGTAGTAGTAGTAGTAGTAGTAGTAGTAGTAGTAGTAGTAGTAGTAGTAGTAGTAGTAGTAGTAGTAGTAGTAGTAGTAGTAGTAGTAGTAGTAGTAGTAGTAGTAGTAGTAGTAGTAGTAGTAGTAGTAGTAGTAGTAGTAGTAGTAGTAGTAGTAGTAGTAGTAGTAGTAGTAGTAGTAGTAGTAGTAGTAGTAGTAGTAGTAGTAGTAGTAGTAGTAGTAGTAGTAGTAGTAGTAGTAGTAGTAGTAGTAGTAGTAGTAGTAGTAGTAGTAGTAGTAGTAGTAGTAGTAGTAGTAGTAGTAGTAGTAGTAGTAGTAGTAGTAGTAGTAGTAGTAGTAGTAGTAGTAGTAGTAGTAGTAGTAGTAGTAGTAGTAGTAGTAGTAGTAGTAGTAGTAGTAGTAGTAGTAGTAGTAGTAGTAGTAGTAGTAGTAGTAGTAGTAGTAGTAGTAGTAGTAGTAGTAGTAGTAGTAGTAGTAGTAGTAGTAGTAGTAGTAGTAGTAGTAGTAGTAGTAGTAGTAGTAGTAGTAGTAGTAGTAGTAGTAGTAGTAGTAGTAGTAGTAGTAGTAGTAGTAGTAGTAGTAGTAGTAGTAGTAGTAGTAGTAGTAGTAGTAGTAGTAGTAGTAGTAGTAGTAGTAGTAGTAGTAGTAGTAGTAGTAGTAGTAGTAGTAGTAGTAGTAGTAGTAGTAGTAGTAGTAGTAGTAGTAGTAGTAGTAGTAGTAGTAGTAGTAGTAGTAGTAGTAGTAGTAGTAGTAGTAGTAGTAGTAGTAGTAGTAGTAGTAGTAGTAGTAGTAGTAGTAGTAGTAGTAGTAGTAGTAGTAGTAGTAGTAGTAGTAGTAGTAGTAGTAGTAGTAGTAGTAGTAGTAGTAGTAGTAGTAGTAGTAGTAGTAGTAGTAGTAGTAGTAGTAGTAGTAGTAGTAGTAGTAGTAGTAGTAGTAGTAGTAGTAGTAGTAGTAGTAGTAGTAGTAGTAGTAGTAGTAGTAGTAGTAGTAGTAGTAGTAGTAGTAGTAGTAGTAGTAGTAGTAGTAGTAGTAGTAGTAGTAGTAGTAGTAGTAGTAGTAGTAGTAGTAGTAGTAGTAGTAGTAGTAGTAGTAGTAGTAGTAGTAGTAGTAGTAGTAGTAGTAGTAGTAGTAGTAGTAGTAGTAGTAGTAGTAGTAGTAGTAGTAGTAGTAGTAGTAGTAGTAGTAGTAGTAGTAGTAGTAGTAGTAGTAGTAGTAGTAGTAGTAGTAGTAGTAGTAGTAGTAGTAGTAGTAGTAGTAGTAGTAGTAGTAGTAGTAGTAGTAGTAGTAGTAGTAGTAGTAGTAGTAGTAGTAGTAGTAGTAGTAGTAGTAGTAGTAGTAGTAGTAGTAGTAGTAGTAGTAGTAGTAGTAGTAGTAGTAGTAGTAGTAGTAGTAGTAGTAGTAGTAGTAGTAGTAGTAGTAGTAGTAGTAGTAGTAGTAGTAGTAGTAGTAGTAGTAGTAGTAGTAGTAGTAGTAGTAGTAGTAGTAGTAGTAGTAGTAGTAGTAGTAGTAGTAGTAGTAGTAGTAGTAGTAGTAGTAGTAGTAGTAGTAGTAGTAGTAGTAGTAGTAGTAGTAGTAGTAGTAGTAGTAGTAGTAGTAGTAGTAGTAGTAGTAGTAGTAGTAGTAGTAGTAGTAGTAGTAGTAGTAGTAGTAGTAGTAGTAGTAGTAGTAGTAGTAGTAGTAGTAGTAGTAGTAGTAGTAGTAGTAGTAGTAGTAGTAGTAGTAGTAGTAGTAGTAGTAGTAGTAGTAGTAGTAGTAGTAGTAGTAGTAGTAGTAGTAGTAGTAGTAGTAGTAGTAGTAGTAGTAGTAGTAGTAGTAGTAGTAGTAGTAGTAGTAGTAGTAGTAGTAGTAGTAGTAGTAGTAGTAGTAGTAGTAGTAGTAGTAGTAGTAGTAGTAGTAGTAGTAGTAGTAGTAGTAGTAGTAGTAGTAGTAGTAGTAGTAGTAGTAGTAGTAGTAGTAGTAGTAGTAGTAGTAGTAGTAGTAGTAGTAGTAGTAGTAGTAGTAGTAGTAGTAGTAGTAGTAGTAGTAGTAGTAGTAGTAGTAGTAGTAGTAGTAGTAGTAGTAGTAGTAGTAGTAGTAGTAGTAGTAGTAGTAGTAGTAGTAGTAGTAGTAGTAGTAGTAGTAGTAGTAGTAGTAGTAGTAGTAGTAGTAGTAGTAGTAGTAGTAGTAGTAGTAGTAGTAGTAGTAGTAGTAGTAGTAGTAGTAGTAGTAGTAGTAGTAGTAGTAGTAGTAGTAGTAGTAGTAGTAGTAGTAGTAGTAGTAGTAGTAGTAGTAGTAGTAGTAGTAGTAGTAGTAGTAGTAGTAGTAGTAGTAGTAGTAGTAGTAGTAGTAGTAGTAGTAGTAGTAGTAGTAGTAGTAGTAGTAGTAGTAGTAGTAGTAGTAGTAGTAGTAGTAGTAGTAGTAGTAGTAGTAGTAGTAGTAGTAGTAGTAGTAGTAGTAGTAGTAGTAGTAGTAGTAGTAGTAGTAGTAGTAGTAGTAGTAGTAGTAGTAGTAGTAGTAGTAGTAGTAGTAGTAGTAGTAGTAGTAGTAGTAGTAGTAGTAGTAGTAGTAGTAGTAGTAGTAGTAGTAGTAGTAGTAGTAGTAGTAGTAGTAGTAGTAGTAGTAGTAGTAGTAGTAGTAGTAGTAGTAGTAGTAGTAGTAGTAGTAGTAGTAGTAGTAGTAGTAGTAGTAGTAGTAGTAGTAGTAGTAGTAGTAGTAGTAGTAGTAGTAGTAGTAGTAGTAGTAGTAGTAGTAGTAGTAGTAGTAGTAGTAGTAGTAGTAGTAGTAGTAGTAGTAGTAGTAGTAGTAGTAGTAGTAGTAGTAGTAGTAGTAGTAGTAGTAGTAGTAGTAGTAGTAGTAGTAGTAGTAGTAGTAGTAGTAGTAGTAGTAGTAGTAGTAGTAGTAGTAGTAGTAGTAGTAGTAGTAGTAGTAGTAGTAGTAGTAGTAGTAGTAGTAGTAGTAGTAGTAGTAGTAGTAGTAGTAGTAGTAGTAGTAGTAGTAGTAGTAGTAGTAGTAGTAGTAGTAGTAGTAGTAGTAGTAGTAGTAGTAGTAGTAGTAGTAGTAGTAGTAGTAGTAGTAGTAGTAGTAGTAGTAGTAGTAGTAGTAGTAGTAGTAGTAGTAGTAGTAGTAGTAGTAGTAGTAGTAGTAGTAGTAGTAGTAGTAGTAGTAGTAGTAGTAGTAGTAGTAGTAGTAGTAGTAGTAGTAGTAGTAGTAGTAGTAGTAGTAGTAGTAGTAGTAGTAGTAGTAGTAGTAGTAGTAGTAGTAGTAGTAGTAGTAGTAGTAGTAGTAGTAGTAGTAGTAGTAGTAGTAGTAGTAGTAGTAGTAGTAGTAGTAGTAGTAGTAGTAGTAGTAGTAGTAGTAGTAGTAGTAGTAGTAGTAGTAGTAGTAGTAGTAGTAGTAGTAGTAGTAGTAGTAGTAGTAGTAGTAGTAGTAGTAGTAGTAGTAGTAGTAGTAGTAGTAGTAGTAGTAGTAGTAGTAGTAGTAGTAGTAGTAGTAGTAGTAGTAGTAGTAGTAGTAGTAGTAGTAGTAGTAGTAGTAGTAGTAGTAGTAGTAGTAGTAGTAGTAGTAGTAGTAGTAGTAGTAGTAGTAGTAGTAGTAGTAGTAGTAGTAGTAGTAGTAGTAGTAGTAGTAGTAGTAGTAGTAGTAGTAGTAGTAGTAGTAGTAGTAGTAGTAGTAGTAGTAGTAGTAGTAGTAGTAGTAGTAGTAGTAGTAGTAGTAGTAGTAGTAGTAGTAGTAGTAGTAGTAGTAGTAGTAGTAGTAGTAGTAGTAGTAGTAGTAGTAGTAGTAGTAGTAGTAGTAGTAGTAGTAGTAGTAGTAGTAGTAGTAGTAGTAGTAGTAGTAGTAGTAGTAGTAGTAGTAGTAGTAGTAGTAGTAGTAGTAGTAGTAGTAGTAGTAGTAGTAGTAGTAGTAGTAGTAGTAGTAGTAGTAGTAGTAGTAGTAGTAGTAGTAGTAGTAGTAGTAGTAGTAGTAGTAGTAGTAGTAGTAGTAGTAGTAGTAGTAGTAGTAGTAGTAGTAGTAGTAGTAGTAGTAGTAGTAGTAGTAGTAGTAGTAGTAGTAGTAGTAGTAGTAGTAGTAGTAGTAGTAGTAGTAGTAGTAGTAGTAGTAGTAGTAGTAGTAGTAGTAGTAGTAGTAGTAGTAGTAGTAGTAGTAGTAGTAGTAGTAGTAGTAGTAGTAGTAGTAGTAGTAGTAGTAGTAGTAGTAGTAGTAGTAGTAGTAGTAGTAGTAGTAGTAGTAGTAGTAGTAGTAGTAGTAGTAGTAGTAGTAGTAGTAGTAGTAGTAGTAGTAGTAGTAGTAGTAGTAGTAGTAGTAGTAGTAGTAGTAGTAGTAGTAGTAGTAGTAGTAGTAGTAGTAGTAGTAGTAGTAGTAGTAGTAGTAGTAGTAGTAGTAGTAGTAGTAGTAGTAGTAGTAGTAGTAGTAGTAGTAGTAGTAGTAGTAGTAGTAGTAGTAGTAGTAGTAGTAGTAGTAGTAGTAGTAGTAGTAGTAGTAGTAGTAGTAGTAGTAGTAGTAGTAGTAGTAGTAGTAGTAGTAGTAGTAGTAGTAGTAGTAGTAGTAGTAGTAGTAGTAGTAGTAGTAGTAGTAGTAGTAGTAGTAGTAGTAGTAGTAGTAGTAGTAGTAGTAGTAGTAGTAGTAGTAGTAGTAGTAGTAGTAGTAGTAGTAGTAGTAGTAGTAGTAGTAGTAGTAGTAGTAGTAGTAGTAGTAGTAGTAGTAGTAGTAGTAGTAGTAGTAGTAGTAGTAGTAGTAGTAGTAGTAGTAGTAGTAGTAGTAGTAGTAGTAGTAGTAGTAGTAGTAGTAGTAGTAGTAGTAGTAGTATCAATTTTTAAAAGGCTAAAGGGTCAAATAGGTCCCTGTACTCATATCAATAGCTCAATTGGGTACCCGAACTAAAAAAAGGTCCAATCCAATCCTCCAACTCTTCAAAATCGTTCAATTTGTTCGTTTAGCCGGTAAACTCCCGGTACTCAATTGAGCTATTGATATGAGTACAGGGACCTATTTGACCCTTTAGCCTTTGAAAAAACGAAAAAATTGAACGATTTTGAAGAGTTGGAGGATTGTATTGAACCTTTTTTTAGTTCGAGTACCCAATTGAACTATTGATATGAGTACAGGGACCTATTTGACCCTTTAGCCTTTTAAAAATTCCAAAAATGTGACCAGCATCACAACGATGTTGGTCACATGACTCCGGTCAAAATGACTCCGGTCAAAATGACTACCCCACCACAGTGACTGCCCCACCAGCCACAGTGACTGCCCTACCGCCCACAGTGACTGCCCACCACCCAAAATGACTCTAACACAGTGACATCACTATAGTGTCACCACCACAGTGACACCGTCGACCGGCTGTCATAGTGACACTATCTTCACCATCCTCGTAACCATCACCACCGATGGACGTCACCACCTCGTACAACTACCACTAACTAACGATTTTCACTCCCCACCACCGATGGTCACTCCCCACCACCATGCTCACCAGTGACCACCCCACCCAACCCTTCCCCACCACGGTCCACACCGCGCACACCTGACCGGAACCCAAGCCGGCCAGATCTTGAAATCTAGCCGCTCAGATATGGAAATCTACAGACAACGACGGATGTGCTCTAACACTACTAGAAAAAATGCTATTTGCTGCGGTCATTTTAGGCTATTTGGTGCAGTTCGGAACCGCAACAATTGACAGCGCTGCAAACAGTGCGGAAAGGTATTTGTTGCGGTTCCGAATTGCAGCAAATAGGCAATTTAAAAAATAATTAACTTAATGCTGCGGTTAATGACCGCAACAAATACTATTTTTATAAATTTCGAATTTTCGTAATTGCTGCGGTTAACGACTGCACCAAATAATAATAGTTATTTTTTTTCCAAATGTACAAAATTTTATATTTTGCAAAAAAGTAAACCTGCTTGGAAAACAACTTCACATTTAACAAAACAAATCAAATACATAGTTTAAAAGAACGAAGTCATACACCACAAAATTTATACACAATAACTACAATACAAAACACGGTTTTATGGCAAATTTATCACTGCTATATAGTTTACAACAAATTATCGCAAACGTATATGGCGACGACTTCACGGACTTCAGCTATGTCATCACTTGACAAAGGCCCATCTACTTTGATGCTCTCATAAACCTAAAATATTAAAAATTTACAATTACACCATGTGTATAAATGTATAACTAACATAGCAAAAGAAATTAAAATGATTGGAAAATTAGTAATGATATTTACTTGCTCCATATCTTGATCACTCATGATATATTTAACGGCGTTATATATGAATTTCATCACGTAGAATCCACACTCCAATCTGCCTGTTTGTTTTGCACACTAATACATATACATAATGACGTTTTATACACATTAGCATCAATTCACATATATAGAGAAACATAGCTACACACTTATTGAAAAAATGTATGCACTTTCATTTGTTTCCAAATTACTTTCTTTCTGCTTTCACCATCATTGGGCATGTTTCTGAAGACACTTTTTAGTTTAAAAAGATTGATGAGAGAAATAATACAAGATAATTCAATAATAATCTTTTCATAAATCATAAACCATAAAAAGCCTATACATATATGAATGACAACATAAACATTCTAAAAACCAACCTGCTAAACAATGATGTGATTAACAAACGACACATTGTAGTGCTTCGAAGTGAATCGAACATAAAGATAGTACCACGAGGAATCCAAATCACAAGTAGCACCCAATGATAACTATACAAAATTAAATTATAATGCACATTATCAAGTAAATTATGACAATTCATAAACAAAGATTCTATAAAGTATAAAGATATACATAACTTTCATAATAAGGAGCAAGAATGGAATTTTTTCTGTCATGCAGCGACTCGGTCATAGCTCTTTCTAGGTAAGTTCTGACACCTTCAAGGTTATATTATTCGCATGATGTCGCGAATATTGCATCAGGGCACATCCATCCAGGCTGATGTCGCGTTGTGTCCAAACCCTCTATGTAATCCCGCATTCCAAAATTTTTGTACTCTAAATCCAACGAACACAATAGTTTCTTTGCATAATAATTTGACGTGGGCATTTCATTTCCATCAGGAAACATGTCGTGTAACACTTCCAAAAGAGATGTGAAACTGGTGTCGCTCCAATTATTCTTTGCTTTCACATTGTGAAGTGTTAGCACATCAGATAACTTGGTGTACTTTGTACATCCAGGGTATAGTGGCTTTTCTGCAGCTTGTGATAAACTGTCAAAGATCTTTGGTCTTCCACCATAGTGGTCTTTGACTCCACCTATCATTTCATCAATTTCATCTGGTTTGTCATCCCCGACTTCATCTTTAGTTTCCGTGTCCTCATAATCAAACTCAAAATAAGAATGCATGGTTTGATCAATATTTGGCGTCTCATTCACATTGGTTGCATTTTCTTCATATACCCCTTTAATTTCTCACTGTGCCACACCCATACACAGTATTGTTGTCTAAATCCACGACGAATTAAATGCTCTCTGATTGTCTCTATTTTTGAAAATGAATTCACATTTCCACAATCAACGCATGGACAATAGCATTCATCAGAACCTGTCGACACGCGACGTTCTAAGGCACGTTTACAAAATTCAGCAACCCCATTCATGAACTCTAAGGTGTTCCGCTTGCCGAACATCCAACTTCGGCTCATCTTTATATACAAATCATAAACAATATTTAAAAACTCACATTAGTATTTAGTAGAAAAATAAAATAAGTTAATGAATACAATAATAGAAAGACATGTTATACTAATACATAGTTTGACAAACATGCATTTTTCAAAGTTAATGTTCATGTTTGAAAATTATTGTTAACGATCATTTTGAAACTCTTCTTTAGTTTTAAATCGATGTCCAAGTCTGTAACTGTTGTGATCATATATACTCCGTATTAGGCTTTAACAGCAGGACTAGAGCCTACATAATAAGATTTAGTACACGGGTTGGTCAAAATGATGATCGAACAATTAAATTACGTTTTGAATAAATGAGTATTATCTACTATAGAAGGTAAAACAAAAATAAAATCAACATAGCAATATGACAATCAAACCTCTGAAGTCTTCACATTGAATTAACAGCAAGTAAAAGCTTTCGCAAAGTTGTCATTAGCCCTAAAATAATGTTCAACCTACATTAGCCAATGAAGAAAAACATTCAAGAAGGTATGTGTTTCAATCCAGGCATTTCTTACCATACGAAACATCAACTCAAGGAAGGCCACACGACAACCAGAACTTCCAGTCCAGCTGGTTGTGAGGTTACCCCTGCATAGGAGAGGTCTCGTGTTCGATTCCCACTAGCACCAGTGGTACTATGCTCCCCCAACAAATCCTTCAAGTGGTAGGGCCAAGCGGTGTATAGTAACCCGTAAGGCCAAGCCAAAGTTGGGTTTCTGGGGTAAGGGGCCGTGAAAGCGGTGGAGCTAGTCACTATAAAAAGTTTACCCATACCTTAATTTTTAAGGAAGGCCACACGACTACACACAAAAAAAATACTACCCAAGGGACATGAGGACATCAAATAAATATTTTACAAACCAGAACAGGAGACATCTAGTGTTTATGTTTAACTTCCCAAACTCCAGAGTGAATATGGAAACATCTGTCAATGTATTCATGCATTATAAAGTGCACCAAAGAATTCCCATAAACATGAGTCACAAAATTCTGGCAATACTGGTTTCAAGAGGCAAACCGGACATTGAATTGTTGGACAGGTCGTGGACTGAAAGATGAAATTTACATGCCTCCACTGGATACTCCCCTAACTACAAACCAATATGAAAAAAAAAACATATTTTCTACATTAGACTCTTCCACCGATTTGTGCATATTTCTTCTTTAAGAACGAAATATTTAAGAAAAATAAAAGCTTCCTATTCTACGTCCAAAAGGTTGAATCCCCAACCCCAAGGGCCCCCCACCCCGACCCGACAGGATGGTGGGGGAGTAAATCACGGTGACTCAGTCGGCAAAGCGGCAGTAGGTCTTTACCCGTGCGCACCAGAGAGCCAGCCTTATTTCAGGTTTTGAAAAAAGCTTCCTATTCTAAATTCTGCTTTGGAGTTCCATATCTATATTTTAGATATGAGAGAACTAAATTTAGAGTTCCATGTTCTGCTTTGAATAAGAAACAACAATCCTTGCTTCCGATTGCAAAATCTAAAAGCAGAGATATGAGAGAACTAAATTTAGAGTTACTTTTTGTTTTAAGTACTAAAACTCATTACACAAGAAGCTACTTATCAATTCAAATAGATGAAATTTCAAGTTGGAGTTCTGATTGTTTTTCTTTAGTAAGTAATAATCCCTAAAACCAATTAGGGTTAAAATTAAACAAACTGTAATTTAAAAAATATACAAAAATAAAGATAGAGAAAAATAAAATAGCTTGCTTGAAAGAGAGAGGAGAACATTTTCAATATTGGTATGAATTAATACACTTCTATAAAATTATAAAATTAATAAGGAAAAAACAATCATTGTACATAAAACTAATAAATAAATCATTCTCTAATTTTTTAATTCTCTCTCTCATCATTATAAATTTATAATGAATTAAACACTATTTTAGTTTATACTGAAAAATTCAATTCACAATCAAATTGATTCACTAATCCTAAAACTCTAAAAGGCTAATTAAAATAATACACAATAACACACTCAGAAAATAATGCATTAAAAATCTAAAAAGCTCACCTGGAGCCTGGAGCAGGGGAGTTGAAGGCAGAGCCCAGAGCCGGAGTCAAGAGAATGGCAGAGAGGAAGGATGGCCGACAACACAGGGCACTGGACAAGCGGCGTGGGACGGCGGAACACGGCGTGGGACGGTGGAACGCAGCGTGGGACGGCGGAACGCGGCGTGGGACGGCAGAACGCGGCGTGGCGTGGCAGGGTCGCAGCTCACAGCGCAACTTCCTTTCTTCGTCACAACCTCTGTAGCTCTGTCTTTGTTCTTCGACCTTTCTTCTTCGCACTTCCGCGTCTTTGCATAAAGGAGGCGCAGGTGCGGTGCTAAAACAATAGTTATACTAATTAGAAAAATAATTTGAACTGGGCTGGAGCCCATCGCCGCCCTAATACTAATTTATCTGGTCACATTTGCTGCAGGTGACAACGGACCGAAGCAAATAGTTTCTAAAAGTCGTCTTTTTGCTGCGGCTCAATGGAAACCGCCACAAGTGTGTAGCTAAGAAGAGAGTGTGTGTTAGTGTTGCACAAGAGTATTTGTGACCTACTTTACGCACTTATGTATTCAATGGGAAAAGGTCATATATTTGTCATTTAAAAGTCTCGTACTTATAATTTAGTCATTCTTTCCTTTTTTTAATCCTATTTAATATTAGAACATTTTGTCAAAAAGTATTTATACATTAAAGACGAAAAATGACATATCAAAGGAAAATTATTTGATAATAAAAAGATTAATTTTTTTCCAATTATTTAAAGATAAAGAGTCCAAAAGGTACTCACTACTCAAAACTTTTTAAAAAACTTATGCCTTATTTCACAGAGAGGTTGTTGAGGATATTATTTGGAGTTGGAGATATTATTATTTGGAAATATTATTTTTTGGTGCTAGCATATGTGGTTGTCCAGATGCATACACCAAAGGAGTGTTAGAGTAATTAATAGACTAACAAAAATTCAACAGAGAAAAATGAACTTAGTCAACCAACTTCTTATTCAATCACTGCACAGTACACGTATTTATAGAGTTTGCTATTTGGTATTATTTGACATCCCCCCTTAATACCAAATTTACTCCAAATAAACAATACAAATATTAAGATAAGCTGATTACATTCAACAAACTTCTGAATTTTCTAAAGCTATCCAATTTCAAAGCTTTAGTTAATACATCAGCAATCTGATCTTCTGTACTGCAGTGAGTTAACCATATGTCCATACTCTCCCTTTATCAACTTGATCTCTGAGAAAGTGAAACTTAGTCTCAATATGTTTACTGCGGCCATGTGAAACTGGATTCTTAGCTAGGTTGATAGCTTATTTATTATCAATCAATAGCTCTATCTTAGTGTCAACTTGCTGCTTAAGTTCCTCCAACAAGAATAGGAGCCAGATTCCTTGACAAGTAGCATGACAGGCTGTTATGTATTCAGCCTCACAAGTAGACAACGCTACAACATCCCGCTTTGTTGAGCACCAAGAAACTGGGATATTCTCCAAATAAACAACATATCCCATTGTGCTTCTCCTATCAGATATATCTCCACACCAATCTGAGTCAGTATAAGCAGTGAGATGCAAGTTTTGATCTGTCAGACTCTCTATAGAAAACAATATTTCATGATTGAGTGTTCCCTTCAAATACCTCAGGACTCTTTTAGTTGCAGTTAAACGAGAATTCTTGGGGTCTGCCATGTATCTACTCACCAAGCCAACTCCATATAGAATGTCAGGCCTACTGTGACACAGAAATCTTAAACAGCCTGTAAGTTGCCTGTAAAGAGTTGCATTTGTCCTTCATTCATCTGCACAATCATCCAATTTTTTTTGGTTTCAACAGGTGTGTCAGCTGGTCTACAAGATTGCATTCCAAACCTGCTTAAAACCTCAGACAAATATTTCTTTTGGTGCATTAGAATTCCCTGATCAGTATGAACAAACTCTATTCCCAGAAAGAAGGACAATTCTCCCAAATCTGTCATTTCAAATTCTCTTTTCAGCTTCTTCTTGAGTTCCTCTACTTTATTTGAATCACTTCCTGTGATAAGTAAATCATCAACATACAAGCAGATCAAGAGTGTTTCTTTTAAACCACAGTTCAAAACATAAACTCCATGTTCTACTGTGCACTTTCTGAACCTCACAACCTTCATGAACTGATCAATTCTCTTGTTCCAAACCCTGGGTGTCTGCTTTAAACCATATAAAGCTTTCTTCAGTTTTAGAACTTTATTAATAGATCCTTTAACTTCAAATCCTGGAGTCTGTTGGATGTAAACTGTTTCTTCTAAAGATCTATTCAGAAAAGAAGAATTAACATCAAGATGCCATAGGGACCAATTTCTGTAACTGGCAATTGCAACAATAACCCTTATGGTTTCAAACCTAGCCACAGGAGCAAATACTTCAGAATAGTCAATCCCAAGCTTTTGCATGAATCCTTTAGCCACTAAACGAGCCTTATACTTTGCAACTGATCCATCAGTATGGGTTTTGATCTTAAAGATCCATTTAACTGGGATTGGTTGTTTACCAAGAGGTAGGTCAGTGAGCTCCCAGACTTGGTTTTTCTCAATAGATCTCAGTTCATCCTTCATTGCATCAATCCATACTAGCTGAGTAATTGCATCTCAACTCATACTTTCTAAATATATAGGATCACCTTGTTCATTAATCTCAGAGTCTCCGTAAAGTTGGTAGTCTCTCTGTCTGTGAGGAATAGTTCTTGTTCTTGTTGGTCTGAGTTCAGTTTCTTCAAACATATTGTTGCTATTGTTCTCTGTTTCATTGCTGTGAGTATTATTCCCTTCACTATTAATCTCAATCCTTGTTTGTGAATTGTTGGGAGGAATGACCTCATGTTTCCCATTCATCAAATAGGACATCTCTACCTATACTCAATCTTCTTGGACCTTGGATTATAGAGCTTGCAGGACCCAGTAGAGTTGTAACCTACAAACACCATAGGTTCACTTTTGTCACCCAGTTTCTTTCTTGTTTGATCAGGGATATGTTTGTAACATAAGCACCCAAAAATCTTAAAGTGAGTTACAGATGGTTTTTGCCCAGACCAAACTTCTTCAGGCACTTGATTATTCAGTCTTTTTGTAGGTGATCTGTGTCACGCCTCGGATCGCATCCGGGCCACGTAGACAACAACCGTACAACCCGATAAGAACAACAACAATACATCCCTATTGAATTGTACAAAGCGTCCGATTGATTCTATTGCCAAACCGATTAGTAAACACATACAATCAACATAAATATCATAATCAACAAATGCGGAAATAATAATATGTTTAATATTTAGCCACACGTGGCAAACACGGGCACGCAGGCCCCCAACTGTTTTAAAGAAAACATTATTCGAAAATCCATGAGCAGTTTATAAATTTGAAATAAGAATGGAAGCACGAACCACGTCTTCCTTCTTGATCAATCACCCTAGGCAAAGGTGCAGGTACTAGGACTCTAGCCTCAACCTGAAAAATGTGAGGGCCCCCTGAAGGGGTCAGTACTCCGTAGAAGTACTAGTGACAAGCAGGCTATATGAAGTATAACTAATGTTTCAGACACGAGACCCAAAAATAGGGTGATACATATATATATGTGACTCATCCATCTGATGATACATACTGTATATATATTTGTAAAATACTCGACCCGTAGGTCATTTCATTCAAAGAGTCTTTTAGAGATAAAGTTCTTACCTAACCTTTCTCACTCCTTTCCCGAATGCCTAGCTCACAAGCTACATTCTATATTCATAATATCCTACCGAGTTTTGGGAGCATTTAGCATCCCGGTGATACTCAACCCCAACCGAGTTTCAGGATCATTTACTGTCCCGGGGATACTCAACCCCAACCGAGTTTCAGGATCATTTGCAGTCCCGAGGATACTCAACCCCAACCGAGTTTCAGGATCATTTATAGTCCCGGGGATGTTCAACCCCAACCGAGTTTCGGGATCATTTATAGTCCCGGGGATGCTCAACCCCAACCGAGTTTCAGGATCATTTAATGTCACGGGGATACTCAACCCCAAACTTAATCCTTACCAAGCCCTAACCTGGATATGGCTAACCTTGCGTTCCGTTATTTATGGACAATACCTAGCCCTATAGTCATATAACCATCCTTAGGAACCAACGTGGGCGGGTCCCACCTGAACGACACACATTAACCCGCTCAAAACTGCCCGTTTTGAGCATAACCCAATACTCGATCGAGTACCCACCTATACTCGGTCGAGTACAGAAGACAGTAGCCCGTAAGGTCAATTTTTGGTGTATACTCGATCGAGTACCTACCCATACTCGATCAGGTATAGAAGACAGTAGCCCCTGTGGCAAATTTTCAGCAAATACCCGGTCGGGTATTTGCCAATACCCGATCGGGTATAGCAGTTGACTTGGCGGTCAACGCCCGTTTGACCACCCAAACAGAGTCTGATTAACGTGAAATTTTATACACATGTACTTCTTGACGTCCTTGATCCAAAAATAAAATTTTGGACCCCTGTAACATCATACATATTAAGTTATCACATTTTTCATCACCAAACATACATAACATGCTTTTCAACTATGTTTTATGTATAATCATGGCATAAGCAAACACTTGGTTATTTTTAATCATTCCATAAAACATATCCTTGATTAATATAGGTAATCTCATGCCTCACGCAAAAGTTATAAAGCATAAAGCCATCTTCTCACCTTAATAAAGCTTATGAAGTTCTAGCCTTCCCGATTTAGCTCCAGCGAAACTCCGGCGAACTTCAACGAACTCTGGCGACAACTCCGGAAACCCTTTCAACTCCGTGAAAGTGTCTTGAATACCTTAGACAAGTTACTAACAAGGTTTTATCATCATAAAACCAATAGTAATACAAATAACCTCAAAAAAGGTTATTTTCCGGCGAACCGGTCACTTTGGCTTCTAAGTCCGTTCTTGGACTTAGGACTACCTTCCAACCCCTTATTCTACACTTGCAAACGTGTAGAACAATCCTAGAGTGTGAAATATTATTGAATAACCATATAAGAGGATTGAAGAACAAGAAATGAGATTAATGGAGTCATTACCTTGTAAATCTTAAGTTTTCCTCCCTAACCTCCTCATTTCTCTTCTTTCTTCCCTTCCTTCTTCCTCTCCTTGATTTGTGCGGATATGGATGGCAAAGATGGAGGATTACAGAGATTCTCTCACCTTACTTGAGGGATGGGCCGAGCTGGGGGGTGTATGGTTGATTGAGAATGCCTTTTTGGCATTTCTCACAAAGATGACATGGGGGGAGGGTCCATTCCATTTATTGGTTTGGCCTTCAGTCATTTCTTGCTCAATTCCCACAAGGTTGTGCGGCTCCCTTGCCATCCTTTCAGAGCTAAAAACGTGGGTTGGCCCCCACTTATGTGGGAGGTCAACCCTTTGTGTCCCGGAGTGTACAATCGGTCCCGAAAGTTGTATTTTTCGGACTGTTTTAATTATATTTTATTTTATCGGGTCAAATAAAATATAACACTTGTTCCCAATCCTTATTGTACCTTAGAATCAATATGCATTCTCCAATTTTAATTTGGAAGTCTCCGAAATCCCTTTTTGGGCTGTTATCTGATAAATTGCCGATACTGATAATTTGGCCCCGTTTGACCAACCGGTCAACCCTGTGCCATTGCCATGGCCCAATTAGGATATCCACCACCATATACATATTATATAGTCCAAGATTAATATAATATGTGGTCCCGATAATATCAGTCGGCCCCACATCCGGTGTGGGCCCCACGTGAATTTTACTATTCACGTAAAAGAAATGATAGAAATTTACAATCACATAAAAATGCTTTTATACATTTCTCAAGGTTCAATACATAATTTGATAAAGTACAAATACTTGGGGGCGGTGTTACAAGTTCTACCCCCCTTATTTGGGATTTCGTCCCCGAAATCCACGCGTTTAGTCGAACAGAAATGGTTATTGTTCCCTCATTAGGGTCTCCACTTCCCAAGTTTGCTCCTCAGATCAACACGATCACTCTTCCAAAGTACCTTTACCATCAGCACCTCTTTGCTCCTTAGCTTCTTCACATGTCGGTCCATAATCTTTACCGGCTGCACCGAATAGTGTAGGTCGTCTCGGATTTCTATCGGTGGTTTCTCAAGAATGTGTGACGGGTCCCGCACATACTTCTTGAGCATAGAAACATGAAACACATTGTGAATCTTCTCTAACTCTGGAGTCAACTGAAGTCGGTAGGCTACGACCCCGATCCTTTCAAGGATTTTGAACGGACCTATGTAACGTGGGTTAAGCTTACCCCGACTGAGGAACCTGATGATCCCTTTCCAAGGTGATACCCTCATAAATACCTCGTCACCGACCTCAAACTCCAACGTCCTCCGACGTTTATCAGCATAGCTCTTTTGCCGGTCTTGAGCAGCCTTGAGCCTATCCTCTATGGCTTTTATCTTCTCTTTAGTGATCTCGACTAGCTCCGTGCCCTCGAGCTTAGCCTCGCCGGCCTTTTCCCAACACAATGGTGTTCGGCATTTCCTCCCATACAATGCTTCGTATGGAGGAATGCCTATACTCGCCTGATAACTGTTGTTGTAGGCGAATTCCACTAAGGCCAACTGATTGTCCCAGCTTCTTTGGAACTCCAAGGCACATGCCCTCAACATGTCCTCCAAAATCTGAATCACCCGTTCAGATTGCCCATCTGTTTGAGGATGAAATGCGGTGCTAAACCTCAATTTCGTACCCATGGATTCCTGGAACTTAGGCCAAAACCGTGATGTAAACCGTGGGTCTCTATCCGATACTATAGTAACTGGAACCCCATGCAGCCTCACAATCTCATCTGTGTACAATTTGGCCAATCGCACGAGCGTATAGGTAGTGTTGATAGGTAGAAAATGAGCACTCTTGGTCAGCCTATCAACCACCACCCATACTGCGTCGTAGTTCCTAACCGTCCATGGAAGACCCACCACGAAGTCCATGGTAACATGCTCCCACTTCCATTCTGGAGAGGTAAGTGGTTGTAGTAACCCTGCTGGGTGTTGGTGCTCTGCCTTAACCTGTTGACAGGTAAGGCAACGGCTCACGTATTCTTCAATCTCTCTCTTCATCCCCGACCACCAGTAACTTTCTTTCAAGTCCCAGTACATCTTTGTACCGCCCGGGTGCATGGCATACGCAGATGAGTGAGCCTCCTCAAGGATAGATTTTCGGAGCTCCTCATCTGATGGCACACACACTCGTTCCTTGAATAGTAGAAGTCCATCTTCTCTCTCACGAAAACCCTCGACGGGCCCCACAAGCATCTGTTCCAAGATTTTCTGAAATTCCTCGTCATTTCCTTGACATGTTCTGATTTCATCTAATAAGGTGGGTCTCACCTCAAATCTGGCCAATAGCGCCCCATCCGTGGATACCTCCACACGTGCCCTCAATGCTCGTAAGCATGTGAGTAAAACCCCTGATGATGAGCTCTTCCTGCTCAATGCATCAGCCACTACATTAGCCTTTCCTGGATGATAGTCAATGATCAAGTTGTAATCCTTGATCAACTCCATCCATCTTCTCTGTCTCATGTTCAACTCTTTTTGAGTGAACACATACTTCAGGCTCTTGTGGTCGGTGTAAATGTGACACAACTCTCCGTAAAGGTAGTGCCTCCAAATCTTTAATGCAAACACCACAACACCTAGCTCCAGATCATGTGTGGGGTAGTTTACTTCATGCTTTCTCAACTGCCGAGAAGCATAAGCAATCACCTTCCCCGATTGCATCAGTACACATCCCAGTCCCTGAATGCTAGCATCGCTGTAGATGTCATACCCTAACCCTTGCATGGGCAAGGCAAGCACTGGTGCTTCGGTCAAACGTTTCTTTAACTCAAGAAACCCCTTCTCACACTTGTCATCCCACACAAATTTAGCCCCCTTTTTAGTGAGCTTCGTGAGTGGAGATGCTATCACCGAGAACTTCTCCACAAATTTGCGGTAATACCCCGCTAAACCTAGGAAACTCCTTATCTCCTTCACATTCTTGGGCCTCTCCCAATTAGTGACCGCTTCAATCTTTGAGTTATCAACTGAAATGCCCGAGCCCGATACCACATGCCCGAGGAAACCGATCTTCCCAAGCAAAAATTCACATTTAGAGAACTTGGCAAAGAGTTGCTTCTCCCGCAGTGTTTCAAGCACAAGCCTTAGATGTTTTTCGTGCTCCTCTACATTCATGGAGTATATCAAAATTTCATCAATTAACACTATGACGAATTGGTCCAAGTATTGATGGAATACTCGGTTCATGAGGTCCATGAATGCCGCAGGTGCGTTCGTAAGCCCAAACGACATTACTAGGAACTCATAGTGACCATACCGTGTACGAAATGCACTTTTGGGTATGTCACTCTCCTTGATCTTCAGCTGATGGTAGCCTGACCTCATGTCGATCTTAGAGAACACGGTTTCCCCCCATAGTTGATCAAACAAGTCATCGATCCTTGGCAAAGGGTATTTGTTCTTTACCGTGACCTTGTTCAACTGACGGTAATCGATACACATTCTGAGTGTACCATCTTTCTTCTTTACAAAGAGTACCGGTGCTCCCCACGGTGAATGACTCGGCCTAATGAATCCGTTGTCCAGTAATTCTTATGATTGAACCTTCAATTCTTGAAGTTCAACCGGTGCCATCCGATATGGAGGAATCGAGATGGGTTTTGTACCGGGTTCTACTTCAATGGTGAACTCAATTTCTCGATCTGGTGGGAGTCCCAGGAGTTCTTCAGGGAAAACTTCTGGGTACTCACTCACCACTATCACCTCAGTGAGACTCTTTCCCTTGTCTTCCTTGCCTATGACATAGGCCAAGTATGCTTGACACCCTTTCCTCATCATACGCTTTGCTCTTATGGCCGATATGATACAAGGATTGAATTTCCCTCTATCTCCCTCGAAGCATAGAGTATTTCTTTCTCCATCTTTTAGTTCTAACACCTTGGTGTAGCAATCTACTTTCACATGGTGTTTTTCGAGCCAATCCATGCCCAGTATAGCATCAAACTCGAGCATATCTAACGACACAAAGTCCCCCGTTAAACAGTGCTCCCCTATCCCTACATTACACGAGGGATAGTGGTGTTTCCGCTCTACATCATCTCCCAATGGCGTGGAGACCAACAAAGGTTGCATCATTGCTACCAAAGGCATGCCCAAACCTTTGGCAAACGCTTCGCTCACAAATGAACGTTGTGCTCTGGTATCGATGAGAATTCTCGCATCCCTATCGTTGATCTTTAGTGTCTCTACATACATAAGTCATGCAAGACACACTACTCAACATCCCGACTGAAAAGGACCGAACGAAAAATTTTTCAGTCTAGGCATACCCTATACCCGGTCGGGTAGGGTCCTCTACCCGGTCGGGTATCACTCGAGTCCTTAAGGAAAAATCTTCTGTTTTCCTTGCTCGGTCGAGTACCGGCCTCGAACCCTAACAATTTATCAATACCCAGTCGGGTATATTCCCATACCCGGTCGGGTATGGGTAGAAACGTCAAAACGTTCTGCTCTGTATGTTCGATCGGGCACACGCTTCAAACTCGGGCAAATTGTCGATACCCGGTTGGGTATATGTCTATAGCCGGTCGGGTATCACTCAAAATTTTCAAATAATCGCTTCCTGTCATCAACGCTCGATCGAGTACACACTTCGAAGCTCAAGTTCTACACATACCCGATCGAGAATATAGCCATACCCGATCGGGTATTGCTCAAAGTGTCAAAAATGAAGGATTCTGCCACGCTTGCCTGAACGAGTACACACTTCAAAATCGAAGCATGGTCTATACCCGGTCGGGTCTATAGGGATACCCGATCGGGTCCTTCATATTTTTTTTTGAAATTTTTAATTCAAATACATGATCAAAATACGTGTGTAATCAAGAGATTACCTGCAATGGAGTCCGGGTTGGCCCGAGCATCAGCCTCGGTCATAGCATATACCTGTGCCTGGGTCCTCCCTTGGTTAACGGACGCGGCATTGCTAGCCGTGGGTCCGCCCCTTCCTGTGCCGCCCCGAGACGGCCCCGCATGTCCCCTACTAGTCGTAGGTCCTCCCATAGCTCCCGATGGTCCTCCTCCGTTCAGCATTGGACAAGAGGGTTTGAGGTGGCTCGTGCTAACGCATTTGAAGCATCAAGGAGGTTCATTGCACCTTCCCCCGTGGTTCTTACCGCAGTTTGCGCACCTGGGTGGTCCCACACCCCCTGGTTTGGGCCTTTGCCCTCCTGAGCCCTTATACCTTTTCGTTGGTGGTGCAGGCGCCCTGAATGTATTGCCACCCCCGGCGTGATGCTTCTGAGAGTGGTCTTGGGGTCCAGAGTTTCCCCATCTCCTCTTCTTCGCCTCCTCGGCGTGTCTCGCCTTCCTTTCATTCCATTGGGTTTCCCCAAGGAGCCCTTGATCGACAACTTGACAGAATGTCATGTAATGCTGATAAGTAGCCCGGTCGCGAATGTCTAACTGTAGAGCATCCCAAAAATGATTGGCCATTCGATTCTCATCCAAAGAGTACTCTGGTATGAATCGTGCCAAGTCTCGGAACCTCTGTTCCAATTGCCTCATCGAGCAGCCATCCTCCTATTTCAGATTTGTGTACTCTCTCCTCTTGAGATTGACCTCAAAAGTTGAGTAGTAGTGGTTATAGAACTCCACTTCGAATTTCTCCCAAGTGGCCTCACCGTGGAACTTCCTTCCATGCCTTCCCACCATACAGCAGCTACCCCTTATAGTAGCCTGGTGGCAACCCTCAACTTCACGTCGAGTCCAATTTTCATGTCTCTAGAAGCATCATTCATCTTCTTCATCCAGTCGGCGGCCTCAGATATGTCGCCCTTACCATCAAATGACTTGCACCCCAAGGCCCTCGCCTCCTTGAGATACTTGGAGATTCGTACCATCGTGTCTCCTCCAAATGATCCAGATGGAGCACTAGAAGCCCTCCGGCTCCCCTGTCCCATTGCTTGCCTAGCCTATCTGGCTTGGCGCCGCTGTTCTCTCTTGGCTTTGTTCTCCAGGTACCATTCTAGTACCTCGCTCATACGGTCGTAATGAGGATCATCATCCTCATCATAGTCCTCCCTGTTGTACGGGGTCTCCTCTTGCTCCGTGCTTGGAGCATAGGTGAAGTCGTCCGGTTCGGTGGCCCATGACGGGTGCACTGAACCGACGCGCGTGCTACTTGTCGTCGGCGTTGTAGAACGCCCACGACCCCTGCCTCGGCCTCCTCTTCGGCTTTGGCCCCGGCCTCTACCCCTAGAGGTCCGTGATTCTGCCCGAGTAGCATGCCTGGTGGCCCCGGGCACATGCCCTGTCGGGTTCCTCCTAGTTATTCTGCGTCCACCCTCCATTTCTGAAAGAAGTAAGGAATGAGCCATTAGACTCGCTTAAATGTCAAATGACGGAATGGTAAAAAAGACACCCCTTGGTCCAACATTATGGCCAACAAACTGTTAAGGGTACCGTCTTAACAATAAGAGGTCAATAACTTGGTTTCCAACGGTTCCTTAAGTACAAAAACTTTTGCTCATGGTTTTATTCAAAACTTTTTTTGAGGATAACCATATTGAGAGGTTAATTATATAGTTTAGAAATCGATGACTCTGATACCACTTAATTGTCACGCCCCGGACCGCATCCGGGCCACGTAGACAACCGCCGTACAACCCGATAAGAACAACAACAGTTCATCCCTATTGAATTGTACAAGGCGTCCGATTGATTCTATTGCCAAACCGATTAGTAAACACATACAATCAACATCAATATCATAATAACAAATGCGGAAATAATAATATGTTTAATATTTAGCGGCACGTGGCAAACACGGGCATGCATGCCCCCAACTGTTTTAAAGAAAACATTATTCGAAAATCCATGAGCAGTTTATAAATTTGAAATAAGAATGGAAGGACGAACCACGTCTTCCTTCTTGAT
Organism: Cuscuta europaea; assembly: GCA_945859875.1. Taxonomy (NCBI): domain Eukaryota; kingdom Viridiplantae; phylum Streptophyta; class Magnoliopsida; order Solanales; family Convolvulaceae; genus Cuscuta; species Cuscuta europaea. The sequence continues at coordinate 3,605,117 of CAMAPE010000014.1, forward strand.
CAATCACCCTAGGCAAAGATGCAGGTAATAGGACTCTAGCCTCAACCTGAAAAATGTGAGGGCCCCCCAAAGGGGTCAGTACTCCATAGAAGTACTAGTGACAAGCAGGCTATATGAAGAATAACTAATGTTTCAGACACGAGACTCAAAAATAGGGTGATACACACACACACACACACATATATATATATATATATATATATATATATATATATATATATATATATATATATATATATATATATTGTTGGTCCAAAATAGGACGCTCGTAGGCTTTTAGGAAAGCTACGTAAGAACACTCAAGCAGGAATTAGGAAAGTACGAATATGGAAAGTTAGCCAGAAATAGCATATAGAAGTTGTTTCCCCTAATCTGAATTACAATCCACCTTTTATAGGCGTATACAAATCGTAACCGTTACCGATAATAATGACTAATTAATTACAACATTAATACGGAATTAAATACATAATTAATAGCGCATTAATTGTTTGACCGTTACTCTTCCGGGCTAGGAGGTCGGCCGGACTGGCAGGCTCCCCGCCAGGCTGGCAGGCAGGCTCCAGGTTATGGACTTGGATCCATGGGTCCAAGTTCGGGGCTTGGGCTGATTAGGCTCTGGGCTTAGTCCCATTACTCCATCACGAGTCCCCCACTCCCTTAGTCGAGTAGTAGACTCGGCTAAGAGGGAGTAGTCCAAGTCAGTTGCGCTTCTCCGAGATTAGAAAATCCCCGCCCTTATCCATGTTGGGGAGATGCCTCATTAAAAACCTTCATTAGGAAAAAACCCAATGGGAAAAAATCCTAATGAAGGGAAAAAGAGTACATCTGACGCCCCCAAGATGAAGCAAGAGGTGAGATCCTCAGCCTTTATTGCAATGATCGCCATCTGCGAATAGGATGGCTAGAACTGTTCTTCTCGTCGGACTCAGACTCGTCGGGTTTGTCATTTGCTTCCTTGAAGACGGTATGACCCTCAGTCCCCCACTTCATTCAGTTAAACCTACACATAAAAGAAACTAGTGTAGAATAGAGCATCTGGCCTGGTGTCGAACCACGGCTCGGTGTGTAAGTGAGTCGGACTCACTATTTGAAAAGAATGACATCAAGTTCCCAAGTTACGCCTCAACCCAGTCTCCGAAAGAAAGATTGAATCCGCGAGTAAGTGAGTCGGACTCCTCACTCGAATGGATAATCCAACCCCAAAGAACTAAAGTATATCAACCTTTTCGAGAAATGTGAATGTCAATTAAGTGACAAAATTGCTCGGGAGAGCGTGGCTCTAGGCCCCTAATAAGAGTTTAACTCGCCGCCCGAGGTTAGTAGTTCGAACCCTCAAGTAAAAACTTTTGAACGGGTGACTCGTCCCCCGAGGTCGGAGTGTGATGCACTTGGAAAGGGTAAGAGCACGCAAGAACTCGTATGAAGTCAAGAGTGTGCGGTATTAACATTTATATTGGAGCTTATTAATCGTCACACCCATATGACGTGACCCACGAGTGTGTGTGCTCGGCCAGTGTACGAGTGTGTGTGCTCGCCCGGTGTACGTGAGTGATCGGATTTCATAAGCCCGTTTTTCAATGTTAAAATTACACACGCTTAACAAGAGTAAAAGCAATTAAACCACTTAAAATATCTTTTCAAATGTTTGAATTTTTGATTTTTTTTGTATCAAATATAGAGGATTTTTGGAAACTTAACTTTAGAGCCAAACGGGCCCGAATGCGTTGCTGAAAATTCAGCCCATCATCCTTGAGGAGAATCAAATTTGGTCTTAGTGTAATCTTGGTTCATCCATTTTAACGGAGAGCAGACTCTTGCTCCATAGGAATTAGGTGGACGCCCATTTGAAGGCCTATCTCATGAATAGGCATGGCGATGAGGGAGACCAGCAGCGACGTCGGCGCACGGCATCCAACTGTGATTGGCGAAGAGAACAGGAGGAAGTGGGACTGTAGCACCTTGGATTGGGATGAATTTCTTGAATTTTTTCCTACTAAAGTGATGTGAGAGATCGATAGAGGCTCTCAATGAAAGCACCAATGTTGGTCCAAAATAGGACGCTCGTAGGCTTTTAGGAAAGCTACGTAAGAACACTCAAGCAGGAATTAGGAAAGTACGAATATGGAAAGTTAGCCAGAAATAGAATATAGAAGTTGTTTCCCCTAATCTGAATTACAATCCGCCTTTTATAGGCGTATACAAATCGTAACCGTTACCGATAATAATGACTAATTAATTACAACATTAATACGGAATTAAATACATAATTAATAGCGCATTAATTGTTTGACCGTTACTCTTCCGGGCTAGGAGGTCGGCCGGACTGGCAGGCTCCCCGCCAGGCTGGCAGGCAGGCTCCAGGTTATGGACTTGGATCCATGGGTCCAAGTTCGGGGCTTGGGCTGATTAGGCTCTGGGCTTAGTCCCATTACTCCATCATATATATATATATATATATATATATATATATATATATATATATATATATATATATATATATATATATATATATATATATATGTGTGTGTGTGTGTGTGTGTGTGTGTGTGTGTGTGTGTGTGTGTGTGTGTGTGTGTGTGTGTGACTCATCCATCCGATGATACATACTATATATATATATATATTTGTAAAGTACTCGACCCGTAGGTCATTTCATTCAAAGAGTCTTTTAGAGATAAAGTTCTTACCTGACCTTTCTCACTCCTTTCCCGAATGCCTAGCTCACAAGCTACATTATACATTCATAATATCCTACCGAGTTTTGGGAGCATTTAGCATCTTGGGGATACTCAACCCCAACCGAGTTTTCAGGATCATTTACCGTCCCGGGGATACTCAACCCCAACCGAGTTTCAGGATCATTTGCAGTCCCGGGGATACTCAACCCCAACTGAGTTTCAGGATCATTTATAGTCCCGGGGATGCTCAACCCCAACCGAGTTTCAGGATCATTTATAGTCCCGGGGATGCTCAACCCCAACCGAGTTTCAGGATCATTTAATGTCCCGGGGATACTCAACCCCAAACTTAATTCTTACCAAACCCTAACCTGGATATGGCTAACCTTTCGTTCCTTTAACTATGGACAATACCTAGCCCTATAGTCATATAACCATCCTTAGGAACCAACGTGGGCGGGTCCCACCTGAACGGCCCACATTAACCCGCTCAAAACTGCCCGTTTTGAGCATAACCCAATACTCGATCGAGTACCCACCTATACTCGGTCGAGTACAGGAGACAGTAGCCCGTAAGGCCAATTTTTTGTGTATACTCGATCGATTACCTACCCATACTCGATCAGGTATAGAAGACAGTAGCCCTTGTGGCAAATTTTCAGCAAATACCCGGTCGGGTATTTGCCAATACCCGGTCGGGTATAGCAGTTGACTTGGCGGTCAACGCCCGTTTGACAGTCCAAACGGAGTCCGATTAACGTGAAATTTTATACACATGTACTTCTTGACGTCCTTGATCCAAAAATACCATTTTGGACCCCTGGAACATCATACATATTAAGGTATCACATTTTTAATCACCAAACCTACATAACATGCTTTTCAACTATGTTTTATGTATAATCATGGCATAAGCAAACACTTGGTTATCTTTAATCATTCCATAAAACATATCCTTGATTACTTTAGGTAATATCATGTCTCACGCAAAAGTTATAAAGCATAAAGCCGTCTTCTCACCTTAATGAAGCTTATGAAGTTCTAGCCTTCCCGATTTAGCTCCGCGAAACTCCGGAGAACTTCAACGAACTCCGGAGACAACTCCGGACACCCTTTTAACTCCGTGAAAGTTCCTTGAATACCTTAGACAAGTTACTAACAAGGGTTTATCATCATAAAACTCATAGTAATACAAATAACCTCAAAAAGGTTATTTTTCGGCGAACCGGTCACTTTGGCTTCTAAGTCCGTTCTTGGACTTAGGACTACCTTCCAACCCCTCATTCTACACTTACAAACGTGTAGAACAATCCTAGGATGTGAAATATGATTGAATAATCATATAAGAGGATTGAAGAACAAGAAATGGAATTAATGGAGTCATTACCTTGTAAATCTCAAGTTTTCCTCCCTAACCTTCTCCTTTCTCTTCTTTCTTCCCTTCCTTCATCCTCTCCTTGATTTGTGTGGATATGGATGGCAAAGATGGAGGATTAAAGAGCTTCTCTCACCTTACTTGAGGGATGGGCCGAGCTGGGGGGTGTATGGTTTATTGAGAATGCGTTTTTGGCATTTCACACAAAGATGACATGGGGGAGGGTCCATTCCATTTTTTGGTTTGGCCTTCAGTCATTTCTTGATCAATTCACACAAGGTTGTGCGGCTCCCTTGCCCTACTTTCAGAGATAAAAACGTGGATTGGCCCCCACTTATGTGGGAGGTCAACCCTTTGTGTCCCGGAGTGTACAATCGGTCCCGAAAGTTGTAATTTTCGGACTGTTTTAATTATATTTTATTTTATCGGGTCAAATAAAATATAACACTTGTTCCCAATCCTTATTGGACCTTAGAATCAATATGCATTCTCCAATTTTAATTTGGAAGTCTCCGAAATCCCTTTTTGGGTTGTTATCTGATAAATTGCCGATAGTGATAATTTGGCCCCGTTTGACCAACCGGTCAACCTTGTGCCATTGCCATGGCCCAATTAGGATATCCACCACCATATACATATTATCTAGTCCAAGATTAATATAATATGTGGTCCCGCTAATATCAGGCGGCCCAACATCCAGTGTGGGCCCCACGTGAATTTTACTCTTCACGTAAAAGAAATGATAGAAATTTACAATCACGTACAAATGCTTTTATACATTTCTCAGGGTTCAATACATAATTTGATAAAGTACAAATACTTGGGGGTGGTGTTACAGTCTGTTTAAAATGTAGACCGCAGTTGACACAACTTCTCCCCATATATTATGAGGTAGATTCTTCCCTTTGATCATACTTCTCATCATGTTGAGTACATTCCTATACACCTTTTAGCAAATCCAATATGCTGAGGAATATATGGGACTGTAGTCTAATGAATAATTCCACTATGGCTGAAAAACATTTCAAGTTCTTTTGAACAAAACTCTCCACCCCCATCAATCCTAAGTATCTTAAGGCAATGACCAGACTCTTTTTCAACCAAAGGTTTAAAGATCTTAACAGTGTCACTAACTTCACTTTTAGCCTTAAGTAAGTAGACCCACATCTTTCTACTAAACTCATCAACAAAATTAAAGATACAAAGTATCTGTTTCCTCCCAAAGATTCAGTTTCAAATGGTCCACAAACATCTGAGAAGACAACGTGAAGTAATGCACTAGCCCTAGCAGGAGCATATGTAGAAAATGAACCTCTAGCATGCTTACTGATTACACACTTATCACACAAGATTGTGGACAACTTGATGGGGGGGTAAGCCATGAACCAAATCTTGATTGTGTAGTTTGTTCGAATCTCTGAAGTTCAGGTGTCCATATATGTAATGCCACAACCATGAATTATCCAGTACTTCAGTAGCCAGGCATTGGGTCTCAAGAGCTGTGATTTGAACCTGAAAAGTCCTATATCTGGAGACTAGAACTCTGAAAACTCTCTTGTTTTGAGGATCATAAGCCTCAAGAACTCCCTTCTCCATGTAGATTGTAAAGTCTTTTTCCAGCAGTTGACCAATACTTAGAAGATTGCTCTTCATTCCGGGTACAAATAGGACCTCACAGATGATTGCCTCAGTTCCATCCTTCCTTCTGAAGACCACATCACCAGTACCTTCAACATAGATCACCCTATCATCTGCAAATCTCACTTTGCTTTTCTTTGATTCATCAAAGTTCACTAACCAGTTCTTTTGGCCAATCATATGATTGGAACAACATGAGTCTCGGTACCAAGTATTTAAGTCACTATCCTCCAAGAAGGTTGTCATCATCAAGGTTACAGGTTCTTCACCAGTCTCCTTATCATCCTGAACAAGATTTGCTTCATCAGTTTGTCTTTCACCATCATAGTATTCCTCTTGACTTGGTCTTGCTCTACATTCATTTGAGAAGTGCCCTACCTTGTTACAATTGAAGCATCTGATTTTCCTTCTGCAATTCGCTTCCTTCCTCTCCTAGTTTGATTAAAGCCACCTCTATTGACCGAGGATTCAGGTTGTTCTTGATCCTGAGTAAATGAATTTGTACCAGGATATCCTCCTCTACGAGATCTACCTCTCCCTCTACTCGAAAACCACCCTTATTAGAAGTAGGTCTTTCAGTAGATTGAATTTAAAGAGCTTGATCAGTAGGTTTCTCCATCTTTCTTTCTTCCATGCATTGCTCATAGGCTTCAAGAGAGCCTTGAAGTTGTTCCGATTTCAGAGTAGTAAGATCCTTTGCTTCTTCAATTGCTACAGATACGTGATCGAATTTTGAAGTAAGAGTTCGCAAAACCTTCTCTACAATCTTTTGTTCTGTGATCCTTTCTCCACAAGTTTTCATCTCATTTGTCAAAGCAATAATGCGATTAACATATCCAGCTACTGTTTCGCTCTCTTCCATACACATTAATTCATACTGTCTACTCAAGGTTTGGAGTCGAACATGTTTCAATTGCTCTGCACCTTCATTACATTCTTCTAAGATCTTCCAGGCATCATGAGTAGTAGAGGCATTTGCAAACTGTAAGGAATAATTGTAATTAGATTTTGATGATGCTAGATTAATTAGGACTTTAGAAGTACCCCTTTAGAAATTATGTATTAGAATTTTCCTTTGTAAAATTCTTAGATGTATTCGACTTGACAGAAGACCTTCAAGAGCAGAAGAGCTTCAAGAGCAGAAGGGCTCCAAGAGCAGAAGACCCTCGTAAGGCTTTATTGGAACAGAGGACCTTTGGTTCTCTGCTCCAGAACAGAAGTCCTCAGGATCTCTGTTAAACTTGACTCTGACAGAAACCCTTCTGGGTCTCTGTTGGATACTCCCAACAGAAGTGCTCCAGACCTCCTCTGTTCTACTCTCAGACATAGACACCAGAAGGTCTGACACTTAGAAGATTTTCAAAGAACCGGGAAGTCAACTAAAAGATTCCTTCAACGGTTAGGAGTATGAAACGGAAAAGCTACAGTGCATGCATTTAATGCTCATTTAATGCACCCCATGCTACGTAGAGTAATTGCAGATGATTGGCCGGAATGTCAGGAATACTTTATCCCAAAATAGTAACCCGCCAACTTTACTGGGCTCTACTAGTCAAGTCAACTGATCACTCATTTAATGCAGTTGTCCTCCTACTCCTCCAACGGGAAGACAACCTCGGTATAAAAGATACACTACGAAGAACAACCGGATAACTTTGCAACCTTGATTCAACTTTGCTATCACATTGCTACAAGCAAGACATTCAAACTCTGAAAAGCAAAAAGCCTCCTTGAGATTCAAACTCATTATCCTCTACAAGAGAAGGCAGAAGTTGGAAAAATACTCTTTCCAACTCAAGCAAAGTTCCAAGTGTTCTTCAACTCTTCAAGCTCATCACATACAAATCCTTTGTAACGAAGCTAGTTGGAGGAACCTCAGTTTCAACAGAAACTCTTCTTGCTACAAGAAGGACGTCCAAATAACTGGAGTAGTGAAGTGGTGATACTTCAAGGAAACTCAATGAAAGGACCAGTGTTAAAGGAAGCCAGGCAGTGAATCCCAGGACACATCTAGGCTTGAAGAAGACGTGGAGTGCTTCTTAAGTGTTAGGACTAAGGCTTTGTAAACGGCAGTTTTTACAACTTAGTGGAACAGTGGATTAGAGGAACGAGTTGTTCCTTGAACCACTATAAAAATCCCTGGTGTCGTTTACTTACTGCTTTTAATACTTGCACTTAGATAGAACTGTATAACTCCTTGGACTTGGTATCTGTGTTCAGCAGAACTTGTTCTACGAGTTAACAGAAGGCCTTCTGCCTTTGCTTCTCTGAGGCTAACAGAACTCCCTGCCAGAACCCCATCCGCTGCCAGTCTGTTCTTTCAACAGAACAGGCTATTCTGTAAATCTGGTACTTAGTTTAAAAAGCTAAAAACCAATACAGTCTATTCACCCCCCCTCTAGACTGTATCCAGTATAACCGGGACCAACAAGTGGTATCAGAGCCTCCTTGTTCTAATAATCTCTTAGGTTATTTGTTGAACAAAGATCCACTTGTTTTTCTGCTTTACCTCATTTCTATCAGATATAATGGATCACTCCTTGTCCAAGAATCTTATGTTTTCAGATCTTAAGTTTGATGACTGGAGGATCCGGATGAAAGCACATCTCTGTGCCCTGCATGATGAGATGTGGGAAGTTCTAGATATTGGCCCCTTCACTAGCTTCCAGAAGGTCAATCCTGAACATGCCATAGACAACACCAGACCCCAGATGATCAGCAAAGCCAAGTCAGAATGGACCACTGAAGAGAGGAGAAAGTACAACCTAGACAATATTGCCAAGGACATCCTCTACAAGTGCATTGATGATAGGTACTTCAACAGAATCAAGAAGTGCAAGACTGCTAAGGAGATCTGGGATACTCTTGAGCTCATTGGAGCTGGTGATGAGCAAGAGAAGGACAACAAACTAACCATAGCCAACAAGAAGTTTGATGACTTCAAACTTCTTCCTGGTGAAAGCATCTCCAAGATGTATGACAGGCTCCTCACTCTCACTGGAGAGATCTCTGAGCTTGGCAAGGATCTCACAACCAAGGAGATCAACCTGAAGGTGTTGAGGGGACTGCCCTCAGCATGGAAGATGAAGGTAGTTGCTGTCCAAGCCAGCAAGGATGTAAAGACTTATCCCACTGATAAGCTCATTTCAGATCTCAAAGCTCATGAGTTTGAAATGATTGAAGAGAAGGAAGATGTACCAGAAGAGAGGACCACTACAGCCCTCACTGCCAGCACATCTAAGGTAAATGATTTTGACCCTTCAGTACTTTTATCTGATGAATATATGGCTGCCTTTGCCAGGAGACTCAAAAAGTTTATGAAGAATCCCAAAGATGGAAGGAGTCCATCTTTCAACAGAAAGCCATACCAGAAGGTCAAATCAACAGAAAGCAGTGGAGAGCTTCTCTGTTACAACTGCAGACAACCTGGTCACTTCAAGGCTGATTGTCCCCATCCTAGAGTGTCCAAGAAGCAAGGACAGGATGGAGAAAAGTAGAAGTACGAGGACAACTCCAGAAGAAGAAAGGCACTTGTGACAGAACAGCTGGAGAAAGACCCTCTGTCAGAAACAGAATCCAGTTCTGACTCAGATTCTGATGAGGCCTTCTGTTGCCTGGATACTGAGACAGAAGATCTTTGCCTCATGGCTCATTCTGATGATGAGGTAACCTCTACTTCTGAATCTAGTTTTTCTTCGGTAGGCTTAGCTTTTGATTCTGATTCAATGTCAGAATTTTGGGAAGAGTTTAAGGCCATACAAGCCACTTATTCTTCTGTAACAGAAGAAAACAGTAAGTTGAAAGCTGAAATTCTTGACTTAAAGAAGGAGGTTGAGATCAAAATCAATCTTCTAATTAAGGAAAGAGATCAACTGGAGACTGAAAATGTTTCTCTTCTTAAGAGAATAAGAGAAATAGAGCCTCTCGAGATTAAGTACAAAGCTTACCAGAAGGCCCAGTCTTCCATGGAAAAGATTGTGCTTGATCAACAGATTGGCACTGGTTTTGGTCTTGGTTATGGCTCAACAGAATCAGGTGAGCCTTCTGTAAAACCTAGCACCAGAGTTGCTAAGGCAGACAAGGTCATAGAGCCACTGATTTCTAGCCCCATCTGTCAAGCTGGTGTATCTGGCACCAAGGTTGTTCATGAGGAAGTCAGACCAGAAAAGGGTAAGATAAAGGTTCAACAGAAACCCTTTTTGAAAAATAATGAACCTGGCAGAAAACCTAACAACAGAAAAGGTTTTCAAAATAACAAAAATAAAAGACCATTCATTGACAGACAACCTCATGTCAATCGTGCCAGAAATGATCACCAGAAGGGCATATATCAAGAGAGAGTTAACTTCAGGCAGAAGAGGTTGGCTGGTCAACTTCAGAAGCCCAAGGTTAACCGTCCCTCTGCTCTTGATAGTATATGGGACTTCTTTCCAACAAAGAAAGCTATGCAAAAGTATGTAAACAGGAAGCATGACCCTCACAAGCATCTGCCCAAAGTGAACCACACTTCAGTTTACTATAACTACCAGGTGGACAATGGGTACCACCCACCAAGGTTTCACTTGATGAGACCAAAATGGTACCAACTACCCAGACTCCAAGACCCCCCAGGACCCAGCATTGCTTGGGTACCTAAATCTTTCTTTTGATCTTGCAGGAACTATGTGCTGGAGCCATCTCTGAACAAGAATGGTTTATTGATAGTGGATGCGCCAGGCACATGACAGGTGACAGAAGTTGCCTAACAGAGTTCCAGAAATGCAAAGGACCTAGAGTTACCTTTGGAGGTAATGACAAGGAAGGTCAAACAAAAGGAAGAGGAAAGCTGATCAAGAACCAGATAATCATTGATGATGTCTCATAAGTCAAGGGACTGAAGTTCAACCTGCTAAGTGCTAGCCAATTCTGTGACAAAGGCTACACTGTTGAATTCACAAAGGACTTCTGCTATGTGAAGCATGAGACAACAAAGGAAGTGGTTCATACAGCATCAAGGAAGAAGAACATCTATGTAGTTGATTGGAACACTGCAACAGATGGAGTTTGCCTGATAGCCAAGGGAGATTCAAAACTGAGCTGGGACTGGCACAAAAAGCTCAACCATTTGAATTTCAAAACAATCAACAAACTGGCCAGAGAACACATTGTAGAAGGGCTACCAGACATTGTGTACAAGAAAGAGACCCTCTGCAGTGCATGTCAGAAAGGCAAGCAAGTGAAGAATTCCTTCAAACCCATTGCTGGAGATCTTTCTACAAGTCCTCTAAATCTGATTCACATGGATTTATTTGGACCTGTTGAGACTCCAAGCGTTGGTGGCAAGAAATATACTTTAGTCATGGTTGATGACTACTCCAGATACACATGGACTGTTTTTCTGACAAAGAAAAATGAAACTCTTCAGAAGTTGCCATCTCTGTTAAAGCAACTTCAGACTGAGAAGAACTTGAAAGTGAAGACAATCAGATCAGACAGAGGAACTGAATTTGTCAACCAAGTCATAAAGGACTTCTGTGATCAGAATGGAACTTTTCATCAACTTTCTGCCGCCAGAACCCCTCAACAGAATGGCGTAGCAGAAAGAAGGAACAGAACTCTAAAAGAAGCTGCAAGAACAATGATTGCAGAATCTGGATTGCCTATGAGATATTGGGCTGAAGCAATCAACACTGCATGCTATACTCAGAACAGAAGCATGATCAACAAGAATCACCAGAAGACCCCTTATGAACTCTGGAAGGGAAGAAAACCGAACATCAACTACTTTCATGTATTTGGATGCAAATGCTACATTCTCAACAATGGAAAGGAGCATCTGAAAGTATTTCAAGAAAAGGCTGATGAAGGAGTCTTTATAGGCTATTCAAACACCAGTAAAGCCTATAGAGTACTCAACAGAAGAACCCTACATGTTGAAGAATCCATACATGTGAAGTTTGATGAAAGCACCTCCGTTGAAGAAGTAACAGAGATTCTCAAGGATGTCAGCATAGAAGACAGAACACCAGAACCAACAGAAGAGGTGGCAGACAACCCTGCATTTCCAACACTTGCACCAAACCCCCTTCTATTGAATAAAGATGAAGACTCTGAAGATGAGGAACCAGAGAGACCAAGACAGCAGCTGACAGAACCAGACCTAACATGGTTAAGAGATCATCCTCCTAACCAAGTGATTGGTCAAATCAGAAGTGGAGTTCAAACCAGATCCACATCAAGGAGAGAAGCAATGCTTGCCTGCTATATATCTCAGATGGAACCTATGACAGTTGAAGAAGCTCTTGCAGACTCAGATTGGATCAATGCTATGCAAGAAGAGCTCACTCAGTTTGAAAGGAACAAAGTATGGGAACTTGTTCCTAGGCCAAAGCACCAGTATGTCATTGGAACCAAATGGGTATTCAAAAACAAAGCAGATGAAGACGGCAACATTGTAAGGAACAAAGCAAGGCTAGTAGCAAAAGGATACTGCCAAGAAGAAGGAATATATTTTGATGAGACCTTTGCACCAGTTGCCAGACTTGAAGCCATCAGAATCTTTCTAGCCTATGCTGCCTACAACAACATCAAGGTCTACCAGATGGATGTCAAGAGTGCATTTCTGAATGGAGATCTTGAAGAGGAAGTTTATGTGGAACAACCACCACGTTTTGTCATTCCTACTCAATCTTCTTGTGTCTACAAGCTTAAAAAGGCCCTCTATGGTCTTAAGCAAGCTCCCAGAGCCTGGTATGACACATTGTCCCTTTTCCTAGTGAACCATGGGTTTACTAAAGGAAAGGTTGACAAAACTCTATTTCAAATCTCTGTTGCTAATCATATTCTGTTAGTACAAATATATGTTGATGACATTATATTTGGGAGTACTAATCCAGAACTGTGCAAGAAATTTTCTCAAGTGATGCAGAGTCAATTTGAAATGAGTATGATGGGAGAACTCAGTTACTTCCTAGGACTTCAAGTCAAACAAGTTCCAGAAGGGATCTTTATCAATCAAGGGAAGTACACCAGAGATCTGATCAAAAAGTTTGGAGTGGAAGGCAAATCATCAGTGAAGATTCCCATGAACACTTCACAAGGAATTGGTCCAGATGATGAAGGAAAAGATGTAGATGCAACAACATATAGAGGAATCATAGGATCTCTGTTGTATCTAACTGCAAGCAGACCAGACATCTCGTTCTCTGTTGGAATCTGTGCCAGATACCAATCAAAGCCCAAGGAAAGCCATCTAAGTGCTGCAAAGAGAATCATCAGATATATCAAAGGAAATCCAAATGCAGGCCTATGGTATCCCAAGGGAGGTAACTTTGAACTAATTGGTTATTCTGACTCAGATTTTGCAGGTTGCAGACTAGACAGAAAGAGCACCTCTGGTCACTGCCAATTGCTAAGAGGAAGGCTTGTTTCTTGGTTTAGCAAGAAGCAGAACTCCATCTCAACAAGTACAGCTGAGGCAGAGTACATTGCAGCTGGGAGTTGTTGTGCTCAGCTACTCTGGATGAAGCAACAACTGAAGGACTATGGAATTCAAGCAAAGGAGATCAAGCTGTTGTGTGACAACACCAGTGCTATTGCTATCACTCAGAATCCAGTTCTTCATTCCAGAACAAAGCATATTGAGATCAGACATCACTTCATCAGAGATCATGTGGAGAAGAAGCACATCTGCATGGAACATGTGCCAACAGAAGACCAGCTTGCAGATATCCTGACAAAGCCTCTTCCTGAGGCTAGGTTCAACAAACTGAGAGAAGAATTGGGAATGATGGATGATATTCCAAGGGAAAGCTAAAAAGAAAGGCCCTCTGTTGCTGAATTCCTGTTAACAGAATTCCTGTAGCAAAACCCCTTCTGTTAACCCCTTCTGTCAACCCCTTCTGTTCTCTACCCTGGCAGAACACCTATGCAACAGAAACCCTTTCTACAGAGGACCCTCTCTTGTCAAACAGAAGGTGGTGGACTTAGAAAAGAAAATCTTATAAACCGGGTGACCTAGTAAATTATTAAAGGTCTTTTACCCTTTTACCCTTAAAACGGTATCCAGCCGTATAAAATTTACTGCGCCCCCGTTTATTTACTGTGTCCCTTTTTACATTTATTGGTTTCTTGGAACCGTAAATTATCTCAAACGTCCACTAACCCATATCCATAAAACCCCCTTTCGCAAACCTAAACCGTTACTGCTCTCATAACTCTCAAGCTTTTGAACTCTTATCTCTCAGAAATTTCTAACCGCAATAAACTCCATGGCATTCTTAAGCTTCTCCGATCTTTCAAAGGAACAAAAGGCAACTCTCCTGAAGAATGTACTGACAGGGATGAGATGCGAACTGGAAGTACTGCCCAGGTTCGCAGAGAATAAGGAGAGGATGACCTCCATTGTTGACGGACTGTCACAATGTCAACTGAGCAAGGTCATCACTCATGATTATGAGGCCTACAGCAACATTGACACTGTTGAGTTCTATCTCAACGCATCCTTCAAGGATGAAGTCATCTCCTCCGTCGTCCAAGGAGAAAAGGTGGTGGTTGATGCTGACGTCATCAACAACATCTTCCACATTCAGCACAAGGAAGAAAGGGACTCTCTACTTGATTTGGAGGATATTGACATCCCTCTGCCAGAATTCAAGAAGAAGTTCTGCAGAAAAGGGGAAGAAGTAGAGAAGGTCAACATCAAGAAGCACCTGCTCAAGAGGGAATTTGAGCTACTCATAAACATTTTCCACAAATGTTTATGGTGCAAGTACACCTCCACTGATGATGTTACAACGGCCAATGCAAAGGCCCTGTATGCAGTGCATCATGGGGTGAACATCAATTGGGGACAAATCATGGTGATGTCCCTGATTGAAGTGATCAAGAAGAAGAATCCAAAGACTAGCCTCTATTCTGGGAAGCTAGGGCATGGACTGCTCATTTCAGAAGTGCTCCTCAAACAAGGGGTAAGCTTGAGGAAGGCTTCAGCTTTGGATCACACCAAGGTAATTTTCCTGACTGCCTCTCCCAATAGGGAAAAAGCCATAAAGGCAGAACTGAGGAGACAACTTCAACTTGAGGCCAAGAGACAACAGGGAGAGAAGGTACAGAAACCTCTCTCTGTAGCTCCTTCTGCTGAAAAGAAGAAGAAGAAGAAGACTGAAGGGGAAGCACCTGTTGCTCCTCCTAAGGCAGAAAAGAAAAAGAAGAAGACCGAAGGGGAAGTACCTGTTGCCCCCCTAAGGCCGGACAAAAGAGGAAGAGGATCACCAAACTCAAGAAGAAGGTTGCTAAACCTGTGGTTTCAGTATCTGAGGGCGTGGCAGACACTCAGGGGGAACCAGAGATCCCCACCTCTGCTGCATCTCCTGACCAGAACAGGGTGCCAACTCCACCAGAGCACCCTAGTCCTGTCAAAGATGGGTATCTGTCCTTGCTTGACAGACAGTTTACCCGGGTCCTTGAATGGAGAAGATGGAGAATGGGACCCCTCCACAAAATAATTCAGTTTTTTGATCACTATGAGGAAGAAGAAGAAGCCATCCTGAACTGGGTTGGGACTGATGATGTCTCAAAGTGCTTTGCCCTCAACTTTCTTCACTCTGTCCTTGAGAAGAAGAAGGCAAGCTACAAGGGAAAGGCTATTCTCATCTCTTCACCCTCGGAGGAAGCTATCAAACCTCTAGAAGATGGGGAAATTGAAGCCTTTGAAGAATGGCTGTTCACCAAGATGGCAACTGACTCTGTACAGCCCAACTTCAACCCAGGAGAGTCCTCTGTACTCAAATCAGAAGGACAAGCTATGATGGAGCATATCAAGGAGTGGAGGACTTCCTTGCTCGTGGATAACATCATTGAGGTAAACTCTCCAACCCCTTCTGTTATTATCCCAACAGAACCCCTTATTCCCTCACCTACCACCAGCACAGAAACCCCTCCACCAGAACACCCTCAACCTAAATCTCCTGAACAGAACACCCCCACCCCTCCTCCATCACCCAAACAGAAAATTGCATTTCCCTGCAAAGCAATTGTTCCCTACAGAAACCGTTCACCTTCACCTCCCCCTTCTCCCCTTCAACAGAATGCCTCACCTATTCACTCCTCACCCCAGCACCAGAACCCCTCACCCCAACAGATCTCCTCCTCATCCTCTGAATCTGATCATCAATCTCCTCCTCCAGAATCTTCACCTCCACAACAACCTGCAGGAAACCTAAAACCTGTATGGTTCCTCAGAGATTCTGACCCTACAACTGTCTCCCCCATCTCTGCACCCAAAGGGTATTCTAGGGACTCTGTTGCCCCCAATCCCTCTCTGAGAAAGAAAAAGAAGATAGTACGCAACAGAAAACCTATCTACACTCCTTATGAGATTTCATCTGACATGGATGGATTCATGATCAGCAAATCCTACAAGGCCACATCAAAGAGACAGAAGACCCCTCCTCTGACTCAACTGGAACATGAACAGCTTGTTCACTCTCTGTCATCTGTCCAAGAACATCACCCACTACCTAAGGGAAGAGGTCTAGAGATGCCTCAAGCAGATGGACAACAGAATGACATTCCCTTCAACAAATTTGTTGAATCTGCAGAAGAATTTGGAGGATAGATCCTCCAAGGCTTGAACAAGCTGATAGAGATAAATGACAAGCACTATGGGCATCTTGCTCATGTGAATGACAATCTGAATTCAGGTATGCAGTTCATCTCTGACCGTTTTGAGAACCTCACTGGGACACTCAACAACTTCATCGCCTCCTCCTCTGCCAGAACAGATGTCCTGTCAACAGAAGTGGTAGGCATCCACAACACCCTCTCTATCTTTCAACAGACTCTCCTGAGTCAAGGTCAGGCAATCCACAATATCTCAGAGCATCTTGAGGCTCTGAAGAAATCTGATGCCAGAACAGAGAGGCATCTAACCTCTATTGAGCAACTGTGCAGAGCTCATCAAGAACAGGCTCAAGCCATCCTATCCACTGACAGAGACCGGTATCAGAAGATGGTGCTCCTTGAAGCCAACAACAAGGACATCTTCTCTGCCATCCAGAAGCAGCAAAGTCTGATTGAAGGCCTTACCTCTGTCACCCAGACACTACCAGAGGCCCTGGAGCAGATAGCCTCAACCCAGGCCTCAGAATTCCAGAAGATCAGTCTTATGATTGAAGATCTGCATGATGCCAAAAAGGGGGAAGAGGACCCTCAACAGACCAGGCCTAGGTCTCACAGAACTCCTACCAGAGCACCCTCCTCTGGTGAGCCTGCAGTAGATCCGGCTCCCTATTTTGAAGCTGCCCTGCAAAAGAAGAGAGCAGCTGGCATACCTAGACCCCCATCTCCAGTAAAGAAGAGCACCAAGAAGAAGAAAGTTTTCAACTTCACAGAATGGAGATTGGGTGGTTCTCAGCAAATTGACAGAACTCAATTTGAGGAGATGAAGGCTAAAATGACTCCTACCCAACAACAGCACCTCTATCTGGACAAAGATGGTGTTGTCAGAGTTAGGTATGGAGGATCTCTTGAAGAAGCAGAAGAATGGTACAAGAAGAACATTGTCCCAGGAAAGACCATACATGAAGGTGTCCTCAACTATTTGGACTGCAAGCTATCTCCAATATGGGCATCTTATCAAAGGTCTGGCAATCTGTTCAAAATCCGAGCTGAAATAAATGAAGAACTGCTCAGGCTTCAAAGACTAGAGGAAGAAGCTCTACAGGCAGCTAATCTGGAGAATGTGTAAGGTTTAATCTCTGTAAAACCTATCTAATAAAATCACATCTTTGCCTTCTTACTTTGAAGTGCTTTTCCTCAAATTCTTGTCTTTTTGCCTTCTGTTTGTGTTTGTTTATTTCTGTTATATTCTGCTATCTGAATGTATCGTACTCTTACTATTTTCCTATGCCAAGTTGCCCACCAAGATTTTAATGGAAGTTTTTAAACTTAATTTTTTTTATGGTGAAGGCACTTCTCTGGAAATAGTTAAAGGGTTTTGGCATCATCAAAAAGGGGGAAATTGTAAGGAATAATTGTAATTAGATTTTGATGATGCTAGATTAATTAGGACTTTAGAAGTACCCCTTTAGAAATTATGTATTAGAATTTTCCTTTGTAAAATTCTTAGATGTATTCGACTTGACAGAAGACCTTCAAGAG
The DNA here is from genome assembly GCA_945859875.1 of Cuscuta europaea. Taxonomy (NCBI): domain Eukaryota; kingdom Viridiplantae; phylum Streptophyta; class Magnoliopsida; order Solanales; family Convolvulaceae; genus Cuscuta; species Cuscuta europaea. The sequence continues at coordinate 3,622,952 of CAMAPE010000014.1, forward strand.
CAGAAGGGCTTCAAGAGCAGAAGGGCTCCAAGAGCAGAAGACCCTCGTAAGGCTTTATTGGAACAGAGGACCTTTGGTTCTCTGCTCCAGAACAGAAGTCCTCAGGATCTCTGTTAGTCTTGACTCTGACAGAAACCCTTCTGGGTCTCTGTTGGATACTCCCAACAGAAGTGCTCCAGACCTCCTCTGTTCTACTCTCAGACATAGACACCAGAAGGTCTGACACTTAGAAGATTTTCAAAGAACCGGGAAGTCAACTAAAAGATTCCTTCAACGGCTAGGAGTATGAAACGGAAAAGCTTCAGTGCATGCATTTAATGCTCATTTAATGCACCCCATGCTACGTAGAGTAATTGCAGATGATTGGCCGGAATGTCAGGAATACTTTATCCCAAAATAGTAACCCGCCAACTTTACTGGGCTCTACTAGTCAAGTCAACTGATCACTCATTTAATGCAGTTGTCCTCCTACTCCTCCAACGGGAAGACAACCTCAGTATAAAAGATACACTACGAAGAACAACCGGATAACTTTGCAACCTTGATTCAACTTTGCTATCACATTGCTACAAGCAAGACATTCAAACTCTGAAAAGCAAAAAGCCTCCTTGAGATTCAAACTCATTATCCTCTACAAGAGAAGGCAGAAGTTGGAAAAATACTCTTTCCAACTCAAGCAAAGTTCCAAGTGTTCTTCAACTCTTCAAGCTCATCACATACAAATCCTTTGTAACGAAGCTAGTTGGAGGAACCTCAGTTTCAACAGAAACTCTTCTTGCTACAAGAAGGACGTCCAAATAACTGGAGTAGTGAAGTGGTGATACTTCAAGGAAACTCAATGAAAGGACCAGTGTTAAAGGAAGCCAGGCAGTGCATCCCAGGACACATCTAGGCTTGAAGAAGACGTGGAGTGCTTCTTAAGTGCTAGGACTAAGGCTTTGTAAACGGCAGTTTTTACAGCTTAGTGGAACAGTGGATTAGAGGAACGAGTTGTTCCTTGAACCACTATAAAAATCCCTGGTGTCGTTTACTTACTGCTTTTAATACTTGCACTTAGATAGAACTGTATAACTCCTTGGACTTGGTATCTGTTTTCAGCAGAACTTGTTCTACGAGTTAACAGAAGGCCTTCTGCCTTTGCTTCTCTGAGGCTAACAGAACTCCCTGCCAGAACCCCATCCGCTGCCAGTCTGTTCTTTCAACAGAACAGGCTATTCTGTAAATCTGGTACTTAGTTTAAAAAGCTAAAAACCAATACAGTCTATTCACCCCCCCTCTAGACTGTATCCAGTATAACCGGGACCAACACAAACTTCTCAAAATGAGCATTGTCCAAGCACTGATGCAGCAGAAACATCGCCTTACAATCCTTCTTCTTGTTTTCATTGTAGGTATTTTTCTGAGCTTCTGTGGATTCTTCGGTGATGGATGAATATCCTTCTTCTACAATTTCAAGGACTTCTTGATAGCCGAAGATCACCTTCATCTGAATCGACCACCTTCGCCAATTTTTTCCATCCAGAATCGGCAGATTCGAAACTAGATTGTTCATCGCCATGAATCCCCTTCGTTTGAGAACTCTTCTTCTCTGGTTTCTTGATCCTAGCTCTGATACCAGTTTGTTAGAGTAATTAACAGACTAACAGAAATTCAACAGAGAAAAATGAACTTAGTCAACCAACTTCTTATTCAATCACTGCACAATACACGTATTTATAGAGTTTGCTATTTGGTATTATTTAACAAGGAGTAGTGTTCTGCTGCAATTTTATTGTATAGATTAATGATAACCATTAACTTGGCTCCTTTCTTTTAGCTTGTATATTGACACAAGTGTTGTCTTCTTTTGCGTAACTTTCAAGTTGTATATATGCATGGCATCGGTTTAGATGACCAGCCGATCAATACTGTGACACCCCAAAATTTTCCACCCAAAATAATACTTTGGAATAGAGATGAACTTTTATTTAATAATTAAAACTTCAAAAGTTTGCAGCGGAAATTAATAAAAATTAAGTAAAAGGGGCATGTCACCGCCACATCCAATCCGTGAATGATTGGATGCTAAGGCTATCTACCAAAATATGAGTTTAACAAAAATCAAGATGTTCGAATCATAAGCAAATATTAAAGTTTATTTCTAGTGAACTACATAGTTGTCTTCTAATTCGCGCTCTCAAACATTTCAGCATCAAAATCAACATGATCATCTCCTGTTAAATACGAGCACAAGAAAAATAAAAGAAAACAAACATTAGCAATAATGCAAAGTAAGTTCCACCTAACCTTTTAAAATAATAATAAATAATATATATAAATTCGTACAACCTCATAAAATATTTTTCAAAACACTTTATAAATCATAAGTAAACGATATCTATATAAAATCCCAATCACATAATTTACTCGTAAACCATAATAATTCCAAAATACATGAAACACCAAAATTCTCCTCCTTTGAATTTCTCCCAAAAATCATTTTGTAACTAAATTCCTAGTGTGATTTAGAAGGGTGGTGCTCAATACTTTGGTTGAGCCCGGTGATCCGTTGTTATGTACGGCCACCCCGGGACTATCGCCGGTACCACATCTGCTCAATGGAAACGGAAACAACTACTTTAAGTGTGCACACCCCCTAAAGGTATTCCAAGCCCTCCGGGTTAGTAAGTCGATCCGGGTAGCCGGGATGTTTTCTACCAACTACCCCACTTCAAAAACTGAATGATTAGGAGCTACTACTACCACTACCACTCAAAAGCCGGGATGTTTTCTACCGACCGTCAATTCACCTCAAACCAAAACCAACAAAAAATTGAGTAGTAGTAGACCTAACCACCCTCCACATTTTAAGGGATGTGGAAAACCAACACCACGGATTTCTCCCGTGATGCTCACCTTTTATGAAAATATTTATTCTTCTCAAAATCAATCGAAGTTTATACTTCAAAAATTCCCTTTGCATCAGACTCCCACAAAAATAACAAATTACGTACTATTACAAAATCTCCCAAAATCATATACAATAAGTCATATCAACAAAACAATATTGATGGAGTATATGGCCCGGGAACCCCCGGCCCACAGACTCCTACTACTCCATCGAAGGCCCAACAGGCCCAACAGGCCCAAATCACAGCGCCCAGAGTACCAAGCAGTCCGCACAACGCGCCAGGGGTGCCTTCGGCCCCCTGGCCGAAGGCTCCAAATTCTCACAGAACGGGTTTCTCAAGCAAATTAAGAAACTGGGAGAAAACGGCGAAAACAGTAGCCCTCGGCACTGTGAGCCCTCGGCACCAGGGTGCCATCGAGTGGAAGAGCCCTCGGCTACTGCTCTATAGCCGAAGGCATCTCACTCGACAAGATATCCGCCTCACATGCGTACAGATCACCGTACCCCGCACAGACGTCCCATCCAACAGCCGCATTAAATGCGGCCACATGCGGCTGCCAGCGCCAACCAGTTGAGGTGACCCCTCGGCCAATAAGCGCTTGACACGTGTCCCTGCCCGGCATTTATTGCTACTATAAATAGCACCCCATTTTCTCATTTGTAACCACGCTGAAAACGGCATTCATACTGAATACACTCTCTCTCTACTTTTATTTACTTGCTCTGACTTCTCTCTAAGTTATTCCCCGTAATAACCCTTCGGATATATACCCCCGGGTAGACTATCCATCATTTGGTGCTCTCGTTGAGAGGTTGAACAATCGAGTAAGAAACCCTCCCCCTCGACCAAACACAAAACACTAGCCCTCTATCAAAATGGTGAGGACAACACGTGCCAATTCAAAGAACGTAGAAGACAAGAACCTGGCCCTCGGCGACGTCAACGCCCTCGAAGCCTCTCACAGGGCTCCCGAGGGCGGTGTCATCGCTGGGCTGGAACGGGCGGCTGTCGACCTACGCCTTCAGATCCAACAAAATGCCCCCGATGCCCGCCTCGGTATCGAGGCCAAGAAGAAAAACCGGAGCGATGACCAAGTCAGCCCTCCGGTTCTCACCATCGACGTGCAATCGGCGCTCTCCGCCTTCATCCAGACGCTCACCCAGAACCCGGGTGCCTTCGGCACCCTGGCTCCAGCTCACCCTCAGATCGGGGAAAATATCATACTTCCCCCTCTGCCACACCCCTTCGGAAATCCCACCCCTCGGGTGAGAAACGACGAAGGGGTGGTGGCCCAAGAAACGTCCTCTCAGGAAGTTCAGTCCCGGGACCGCCATAATGACAACAGGGAAAGGCCCCGTACTTCCGCCCTCAACCGGCTCGGAGGAGGGCCAGACCGCCGAGGGGTCCAAGACCGCCTCGGGGGGAAAGCACTCCAAAGGCCCCAGGAAAGCGGGGGATCTGTTTCGAGGGCAGACGAGGAGCGTCCCCCTCGGGACAAAGGCAAGGCACCCCTTCATGCCGATGATGCTCGGCACCAAATCAACCAGGCCCACTCGGCCCGGGTTCGTTCGCAGGGGGCGGAGACCCTCCCGAAGGATCCCCGGGACGAGATTATTGCGGCCCTCCAACGCCGGCTTGACGAGAGGGAGTCCAACAAAGCTCACGCCACCACCTCCACCCCTCATTCAGATCTCAAATACGAGGCCATGATGGCCAAAATGGAGGAGTTACAGAAGAGGGTGGCCGAGGGCTCCGGGGAACCCGTCATCCAGCTCCGGACTCGGACGCCATTTACCCCAAGGGTATTGGCGGCCCGGATCCCGGAAAAATACAGAGGGCAACACATACAGCCCTACAACGGGAAAACGGACCCCCAGGAACACTACAGCAAATACCAGAACAGCATGATGATAGTGTGGGCGTCAGACGAATATTTGTGTCGATGGTTCCTCTCCACCTTAGAGGGACCGGCATACGAATGGTTCAACAGGCTGCCCGAGGGCTGCATTGATTCGTGGCAAGAACTCGCCCAACGATTCTTGACACAATTCGCCGGGAGGCGTCGCACAAGGAAGCACTTCTCCCACCTCCTAACAATACGCCAGAAGAAGGATGAGACCCTTCGGGATTTCCTGGAGCGCTGGAGGACGGAGGCCGACAAAGTCGACGGTGCTGATGAAGGGACCCTCCTGGCCCTCCTACAAACCGTCCTCTGCACCGGTAACTTTTCAAGGAGCCTCATCATTGAACCCCCCCCCCCCCCCCCGCGACTACATAAGGGCTTTGCAGCGGGGGGGGCCGATATGCTGAGGCCGAGGAGGTGGAGAAGTATCACCAGCATCCGGACCAGCAGCCCCCGAGGGATGACAACAAGCATAACCGAGGGCCGGGGGCTCCTCCAAATCGCCCCAAGGCTTCGGGACCCTCTGATGACCGCCCTCGGCAAGGCCAAGCCAAGCCCGGGGGAGGTTATAAGAGCAACCCTAAGACTTGGGCCCAGCCCATTCTCCTGGACCGCCCTCGGACACCATTGACGCACCCCGTCAGCATCATCCTCGATTTTGCCGAGGAGAGGGGCCTCGTTGAGCGCGACTCTCGCGCACCCCCGGAGGTACACGCTATCAACCCTTAGTTCCCCTACTGTCGCTTCCATCGGCACCAGGGGCACAGGACCGATGACTGCCATCAGCTGAAGACGGCCATCGAGAGATTAATACAGGCGGGGCACCTGTCCCAGTTTGTCCAGAGCCCTCGGCAGGAGGGACCTTCTCATCAGGGACCTCCCCGAGGGCACCATACGAAGGTAAATGCCTGGGTAAATCCGAACACCATCCCCCTCGGCAAGAAGAGGGAGATCGGAAACTTGGAAGAAGAGGAGGAGGATTACCCCCACTACCAGGAGAAGAAACGCCACATCCTCATGATCACCGGTGGCAATACAGGGGGCGATTCCACCAGCCAACGAAAGAAGTGGGCTCAATCGCTTTACGTGGGGGAAGTCACTCATATGCCCCCGGTAAAGCGACTGAGGGAGGAACCCATCACCTTTACCAACGCAGATCTCCCTCCTACTTCTTCTCCTCACAGGGATGCCTTGGTGATTCGGACGGAGATAAACGACACCATCATTCACCGAACTTACGTTGACACGGGCAGCTCCGTCAATGTAATGTACCTCAGCACCTTCAGAGAGCTGCATCTGGAGAGGGGGTCCCTTCGGCCCATTAAGACCCCTCTTGCCGGCTTCACCGACGACACTATTGATTCCGAGGGGGTAATAACCCTCCCGGTGATCTTCGGCGCCGGGCTCCATAGAGCCCAGCTCGAGGTGGAGTTCGTCGTCGTCAACATTGACTGCGCCCACAACATCATCCTCGGCCGGCCAGCCCTCGAGGACCTCGAAGCCATCATCTCCATGAGGCATCTCTGCCTCAAGTTTCCCGCCGAGGGGGGAATTGGCTACTCCCGGGGGAACCAGAAAATTGCCCGCGCCTGCTATCTTCAGGTCACTAAGAAGGTAAGCAAGACGGAATTCCGTGTTGACACCATCACCGGAACCATCGACCAAGAGGAAAGAAGGCTGAGGGCTGAACCGGCTGAGGACGTAGAAGACTTTGCGCTCGATCCGGCCCAGCCGGAGAGAGTCGTGAAGATTGGAGCCCAGCTCCCTGAAGATTTGAAGACCGGTATCACCGACGCCCTCCGCGCCTACTCCACTGTCTTTGCATGGGGGCCGGAGGACATGCCGGGAATCGGCCGAAGGGTCATCACCCACCGCCTCTCGGTGGACCCTTCGGCAAAGGCAGTGCAACAACGAAGAAGACCCCTCTCCGCCGAGAGAAGGGAATTTGTGAAGAAGGAGGTCGCCATGCTCCTCTCCATTAAGCACATCAAGGAGGTGAAATATCCCTCATGGCTGGCGAATGTAGTCCTCGCACAGAAGCCCCCTACCTTCCGCATGTGCGTGGACTACACCGATCTCAACAGAGCATGCCCTATGGATCCATTCCCTCTACCAAACATTGATCAATTGGTGGATGAGACCGCAGGGTGTGAGATCATGTCCTTCCTCGATGCCTTCCGAGGGTACCATCAAATTTTCATGCACGAGGAGGACGCCGAAAAAACTGCCTTCATGACTCCTGAGGGCATCTTCTGCTACCTAGTGATTGCCTTCGGCCTAAAGAACTCGGGGGCCACTTACACCCGGATGGTGGCCCGGGTCTTTCAAGCCGTCCTAGGGTGCACCATGGAGGCCTATGTTGACGACATGATCGTCAAGAGCAAACAATCTTCCAGCCATGCTGACGACCTCCGGGAAATCTTCGCCATCATGCAAAAATTCAACCTTCGGCTAAACCCGAAGAAGTGCACCTTCGGCGTCCAAGGGGGCAAGTTCTTGGGTTACATGGTGAGCCGAAGGGGTATTGAGGCCAATCCCGAGAAAATCCAGGCCATCATCAACATGGAGCCCCCACGCAACGTGAAGGAAGTTCAACGGTTGACGGGCCGCCTGGCAGCCCTCAACCGCTTTCTATCTAAATCGGCGGAGAAGTCTTTACCCTTCTTCCAGATCATGAGGAAGACGGCTGGATTTCTATGGACTCCAGAATGCCAGGGGGCTTTCGACGAGCTCAAACGATGTCTATCTTCACCTCCTGTGCTCTCCAAACCCAAGGTAGGGGAGACCCTCTACCTCTACCTTGGGGTTAGCCCGGCGGCCATCAGCTCTGTGCTCATCCGGGAGGAAGACGGCATCCAACATGCCATCTTCTACGTTAGCAAGACCCTAAGGGAGGCCGAGCTCAGGTACTCCCCTGTGGAAAAAACGGTGTTAGCCATCGTTTGGACTGTCAAGAAGTTGGGCCACTACTTTCAGGCTCACCCGGTTCAGCTCCTCACCCATCAACCCCTCGGCGCCCTCATGAGGAGCCCCACCAGCTCCTCCCGCATGGTGAAATGGGCTATCTTCTTGAGCCAGTACAACATTGACATCCGTCCAAGGCCTGCCATCAAGGGCCAAGCCCTGGCAGACTTTGTGACGGAATGTACCGCAAGGGCAGCCACGGACGGGGAGCCCTCGGCTACCTCGGACGACTGGTGGACCCTCTACACTGATGGCTCCTCTGCGACCAAAGCATGCGGGGGAGGGGTAGTCCTCATTACTCCCGAGGGCTTCAGGGCCTACTATGCAATCCGCTTCTCCTTCAAGGTCTCCAACAATGAAGCCGAATATGAGGCCCTCCTATGTGGCCTTCGGCTGGCTGCCAACATGAGGGCTCGGCAAATCCACATCAAATGCGACTCCAAGTTGGTCGTTGGCCAAATCTCCGAAGAATATGAGGCCAAAGAGGGGAGAATGAAACAGTACAAGGAAGCGGCCAAGGAGTTGCTTAAGGTATTTGAGGCACACTCTCTCACTCAAATACCAAGGGCTCAGAACTCCGAGGCCGACATATTATCTAAGCTCTCGGCAGACTCCCCCGAGCACATCTCCAAAATTGCCAAAATCGAGGAACTCAGCCTCTCAAACATCCATGCAAGCCCCGTTATGAACATACAACAACGTCAGGAGGATTGGATCTCATATATCACCGCCTTCATCTCCACAGGGCAGCCACCCGAGGATGAGGCCCGCGCTAAACTGGCAAAGCTGAGGGCTCCCAGCCACACCATCGAAGATGGAAGGCTCTACAAACGATCTTACAATGGCACGCTACTTCGGTGCCTTCATCCAGATGAAGCCGAGGTCGCAATGGAGGAAGTGCACAGTGGCACTTGCTCAGCTCACCAAGGACCCTTCTCCATGTCCCGAAGGCTCATTCTCCAGCATCGAAGGAGCCCTTTGCCGTGGGCAAGACGCCAAGATGAAGGAGCTGATCCTTAGGGACTCCCAGGCCACGAAGCTGATGGCCCAGCTTGAGGAGGACCTCCGGCTTGCGAGGGCGGAGGCCGGGAGGCTCAGGGAGGAGAAGGCAGAAGCTGAGGCGGCCGCTGCGGAGGCCGCAAGGAGAGCAGCCGAGGAGGCCGAGGCCATCAAGGCGAAGGCTGTCGCCATAGCCCGAGAGGAGGCCATCTCCGGGTTCCTGGACGGGGGGTGGAAGACCGAGGGGCACAAGGCATGGCTGTCTTCGGTTGTTGAGGCTTCGGTTGATGAATGGTCCGAGGGCCCGGGGGAGGAGTGGATGGCCCGGAAGGGTAAGCAGTATTATGATGGGGGTGAGTTCTTCACTCAAGCCCTCATCTACCGGAGGATGGCCCGCCATCTGAAGGTTGAGCCGAAGGATTTTGACCCGGCGGCGTACGGGCTCCCCCCTGCAGCCACATATCCGTGTTCCTCTCCCCCCTGATGTCGAGGGGCCAGACCTGGAGGATTCCGAGCTCCGAAGGGAAGCCGAGGGCGACGATCCTGAGGCCGATGTAGAAGTTACCTCGAAGCCATCGGGGGAGGCGACCCCCGGGAATGACATTATTTGATATGTACTCTGTAATTTGAACAATTTTGTAATAGCCTCGGCCTAACATTGTAATAACTATATTTACTCCTTGTTGTGATGAATGATTTGAATGCCTTCGGGCTTTGTATCTATGGCCCCCTTTTTTTTTTAATTCCTTCCCTTTTGAATGTATGCCTTCGGTATTTTTGAATGTATGTCTAGGACTTAGAATATTTTTCGATTGTAGCTTGCCCTTGGAAGCCTTCGGTAGTTGGGCACCCTCTGCGGGATATGCAACTGAGGGTTCAGCAGCAATTAGGACTTAGAAAATTTTTCTAAGTGTAGCACACCATAGGGCCTTCGGGTGCTTGCAGTAACCCAAATCCTAGGACTTAGAAAAATTTCTAAGTGTAGATTTCCCCTTGAGAGCCTTCGGGATATGGCATCCCTTCCTGATGTGTGAATGTTGGACCGAGGGCCCAATGCACGGGACTTAGAGATTTTTTTGCAAGTGTAGTATGTCATGTAGCCTTCGGCTACTGTGGAGCCCCAACTGAAATATTGAATAGGCCGGGGGCTAATTCTTTAGGACTTAGAAAATTTTCTTGAGTGTTGATTCCTTGTGTACTGTAGCCCTCGATTGATAGGTAGCCTTCGGCAATTAGGTCCCTTGAGATGAGGGTGAAATATGTAGGACTTAGAAAATCTTCTAAGTGTAGAGTTTCCCTTGGGAGCCTTCGGGAGGTGGCATCCCTCCATGATGTATGAGTAGCTGACCGGGGGGAAAATATGCAGGACTTAGAAAATATTCTAAGTGTAAAATCTCCCTTGGGAGCCTTCGGGAGATGGCATCCCTCCTTGATGTATGAGTAGTTGACCGGGGAAAAGCATGTAGGACTTAGAAAATATTCTAAGTGTAAAATCTCCCTTGGGAGCCTTCGGGAGATGGCATCCCTCCTTGATGTATGAGTAGCTGACCGGGGAAAAACATGTAGGACTTAGAAAATATTCTAAGTGTGGATTTTCCCTTGGGAGCCTTCGGGAGATGGCATCCCTTCTTGATGTATGGCCTTCGACTGTCATATTCCTCTAGCTGCAATACTGACTGAGCCGGGGGCCCATCTTTAGGATATAGATTTTTTTTTTTGTTTGCAAGTGTTGTTGTATCGCATAGCCTTCGGCTATTGTATTCCCCTGGATGTAATGTTGATTGAGCCGGGGGCCCAATTTTAGGACTTGGAATTTTTTCAAGTGTTGTTTCTTTGTGTAGCCTTCGGGTGATAGGTGCCATCTGACTCTGCATTACTTTGCGAGATGCCTGGGGGCTACTAATTTAGGACTTAGAATATTTTCTAAGCGTAAATTGGTGTTGAGCTTCCGGATGTAGATCCCTTGTGTTGTATGAGTCTCTGGCCGAGGGCCAAATATGTGTGGAATCCTGTTGTTGTGAAGAATGCCAATGATGAGTGTGTGCCCTCGGCATAATTTTTAAAAGGTGTAGATTTCGACCCTTGCTGAAGCCTTCGGTGCCTGTGTGACCGGAGGTGACCAGGCAGTGGACTTAGCCGTTTCCTGATGATATTTGTTTGAGTGGTATCCTTCGGGAAATAGGAGCCTTCAATTACCGGAGGTGTCCCCGTGGGGAGCCCTCGGGATGTTGTGATCTGTTGGAGTGTACTCTTTGATTTCTCGCTGAGTCTACTCCCCTTCACCCCCCCCCCCCCTTTTTTTTTTTGGTGGTGAAGGGAAGGCATCAAGAAACTTGGTTTCTTGGTAAGGCTGGGCCTATTAGGAGACCATCAGAATACACCAATGGCTCTCCTCCCTCGGGTTAACCTTCCGAGTTCCGAGGGGATCGAGGGACGTTTCCTGGGCACAAGATATGGTGGTCCGTAACCTGCCTCCCCTTGGGGGATGGCGCGGAAAGCGCCTCATTTTTGAAAGTCGTCCCCTCGGCGCTAGACATAGTCCGTGGCCTGCCACACTCTTGGGGTGGTGGCGCGGGGAGCGTTTCGGTTTGGAAGTCGAATCCTGGGCATTTCTCATGCCTGTCATACCCTGGGGGTAGTGACGCGGATAGCGTTCCGTTTTTGAAAGTCGAATCCTGGGCATTTCTCATGCCTGTCATACCCTGGGGGTAGTGACGCGGAAAGCGTTTCAAGGAAGGGTTTTCATTTGCACACTAGTTGCAAATGGCCGGGGGCACTACGTGCCGCCGACACCGATGGTGGCGCCTTCGGTATATGCGTCCTCGTGGGGTACGGCTTTTAGAAACAACACTTGGTGTTAGTTTCGATGTGTAGCCCCCGGTACTTGGTACCGAGGGGTCTTCTGTAGGAACACTTGGTGTTCTCTTTTGTCGTAGTTGATGTAGGCGTCTACCCTCGGTACTTGGTACCGAAGGGTCTTCAAATGAAACACTCAGTGTTTCCCAACAGATGTTTGGAAGTTGATAGGAGAGCATATCCCTGGCACTGGGTGCCGAGGGGTCTTTTTTGAAACATTTTGGTGTTTTTTTTTCTTCGTTTCGATGTTTGATGATGGAGGTGTACCCTCGGCACTGGGTGCCGAAGGGTCTTCTGTAGGAACACTTGGTGTTCTCATCTTTTCTTTTTTGATGTTGAAGGTGGGGATGTACCCTCGGCACTGGGTGCCGAAGGGAAATGAAACACACGGCGTTCCTTGTTGTTGGTACCGAGGGGTCTTGACTGAAAACACGTGGTGTTTTCACTGATGTTGTAGGTGTTGATGGCGTCCGCCCTCGGCACTTGGTGCCGGAGGGGTTTTTTTCTCTCGGTGAGGCGGTGGGCCTGTAGTCAGTATGAGGGCTTGATGTCTTGAATGTATCTTCATTCTTCGAAATTGGAGGCCTTGGGCCATAGGATAGTACATTCACTAGTTATGAGGGCTTGGCCGCTCTTACATTATTGATAAAATTTAACTAAATGGTGTACATTCCAGTGCCTAGGGACTTCTTTCCCATTGGGGCATTTGAGCTTGTAGGTCCCGGATTTGATGATGTCTGCTATGATGTAGGGGTCTTCGAATTTTGGTGCCATTTTTCTTTAAGGATCAGCCCCCCTTCTTTAACTTTTTGGGGGCTTGGGGGGGCTCCTTTGCCGACGGCTTTCTCTTAGCCGCAGCAGCATCGCCCTCGGGCTTTTTGGGAGGCGCACCGACGGGCTTTTGGCCACCTGCGTCCGGCCCCTTCGGATCCTTGGCCGGTTTGTTCTTGAATCGGGCGTGTAACACTTGAGATTTAATTTAAATGGATTAATAGTACTACTCATACAAACAGAGGTGCATCTCCTTTTAAGGGAGCTCATCACCCAAGAACTCCAAAGTTAAGCGTGCTTGCACGAGAGTAGTCTTGGGATGGGTGACCCCCTGGGAAGATTCTCAGGGCGCGCATGAGTGAGGACAAAGTGCGCGGTAAAGGCTCGTGGTGGTTTGTGGGGACAGTACTAGAGGTCTAGAGTAACTACCTCGGGTCCGGGTGGGGCCCCGGGGTGTTACAGGTGGTATCAGAGCAACCCTGCGACAGTGTGCTGATCCGTTGGATATCGGGCGGGCACTTAGCAGGGGAAAAGATTATGGGGTATGATTGAGATTGGTTTATGGGCGCAACGAGGACGTTGCGTTCCTAAGTGGGGGTGATTGTAACACTTGAGATTTAATTTAAATGGATTAATAGTACTACTCATACAAACAGAGGTGCATCTCCTTTTAAGGGAGCTCATCACCCAAGAACTCCAAAGTTAAGCGTGCTTGCACGGGAGTAGTCTTGGGATGGGTGACCCCCTGGGAAGTTTCTCAGGGCGCGCATGAGTGAGGACAAAGTGCGCGGTAAAGGCTCGTGGTGGTTTGTGGGGACAGTACTAGAGGTCTAGAGTAACTACCTCGGGTCCGGGTGGGGCCCCGGGGTGTTACAGGGCGAGGCCTTTGACATTCATCATACTTACTGGAACACCTGCAAAAAAATGAGGGGTTAGGATCGAGGGGTCACTACTAAGTGGCATAAAGAATTAACAAAACAAATGAACAAACGTGCTAAGATATGAGGGTGAGAATGCCCTCAGCTACTACCTCCGGAGGCTCCCTCAAACACTGGGAGCTTCTCATCAGTTTCCCCCAGGAACCGGTACCGCCGGAACCCGAGGGTGTAGAGATCTGCTTCTTTGGTGCAGTCCTTGATGGAGATATTCTTGTCTCGGCCCTCCGGGATCATGGCCAGGATCCTGCCATCTTTCTCGAGGGCGGCGCTCCTCCTCTTCTCGTGCCTCCTGAAGCGGTCACGCAGCTCCCTCGAGAAGGGGCTCTCGGCTAGCTTCACATAGCACCACCGGTCCTTCCACCCCTTGTTCGAGGAGGGCGCCTCAGTGAAGAGTTTGAACACGGACACCTGCTGCAGATTGGCGAATCCCTCAGCATTCGCGTGCCCCCCCCCCCCCCCCCCCCCGGCACAGGTTGAAGCTCTGGAAGAAGAGGTCCAGGCTAGGCGTCACCCCCCGGGACTTACAAAGCTGAAGGAAGCCAGTGATATAAGAATGGCTGTTCGGGGTCAGCTGGCAGGGAACCAGACCGACGAACCGAAGATACTCCCGGAGGAAGGGGTGCAGGGGGAAGCGGAGCCCCATGGATACTGAGAGGACGTGCACCGCAATGCAGCCCTCGGGAGCCCGGGAGAGAACGTCATCCGGACCCGGTGTCACCACGATGGCCGAGGGGCCCACGTGAAGCTGGGTGACATAGATGTCCGCCGCATCAACCTTCGACTTGATCTCCAATGCGGCGGTGTTGAGATAGGAGTACCCCTCGGGCATATCGAGGGGCTTCCCTTGATCTGCTACGCTGCCCTTCTTCTTGGGAACAGCGGCCTTGGCCTTCTTCTTTCCGGGGGCCACCCGGAGGGGGACCACATTCAGCGGCCGAGAGGTGCTGGCCTCCTCGGAACCCCGAGGGGGGAGCACAGCAACGGTGACCCTCTCGCTTTCTCTTTGTGCCTCCTCTTCAGCTGCTTGCCAGGCGATGGCCAACTCTTTGTCTTCACATTCTTGCTCAAAGCCCTCGGCCTCCGCCTCAGCTACGAGGGCTTTCTGCAACTCCAGGGCAATGACGACATCCTGTCCCACCGAGGACTCTGCACTTGAGGACTCCACGTCCGAGAGGACTTCATCCTCCACCGAGGGCGCCCCCGAGATATCTTGAGAATCACTCTGGGATGACATGCTGACTCTAGTTCGAAGGCTCGTAGACGCTAGTGTTTTCTAAATTTTCTATCTCCTAACCTAGAGCACAGTACAGGTAGCTAAGAGGTGAAGGGAAAGCGGGCACTGACCTTGAAAGCAAAAGTTCTGACCGAAGGCCTGAGTTTCTCTCACTAGATTTTTTGGCAGAGCTTCGCTAAGACAACTGAGTTCGCACAGCGGGGAATGGCCTTGGCCTTGGGGTATTTATAGGCGATGGAATCCGGGCTTGGGCCTGGATTCCGGGCCTCCGGACGGACCGTCATCATTACACACCGTCGTTTCACCCAACCGGTGACGCCGCCCACGAACAGCCAGCCATCACACGCCACGTGTGCCACCCCCCAACGGCTATATCCTGTCGTTACATATTCCAACGGCTATATTTCCAACAGCTATATTCTGGAAGCCCCCGGGTTTTCTACTTCGCTCCTCTTCATCAAGGATAGCCTCCGGGTACACTCACTCAGAAGTGCCCCCGGGTTGTGCCCCGCACAGCACATAACAGTCGCCTTCGGGATCACTCCTTCAGAAACCCGAGGCTTCATATCAGGGCACCCCTCGGGGATTCCCCCTCAGCACTGCAAAACCGGGTAGCCCCCGAGGAGTGCCTCATTGACGGATGGCCCATGGCACACAGGGAATGGGAGCCCTCGGGTATCTTCACCACCAACTAATCAACAAACAGTGGACCCCCCGGTAACAACTCCATTGTCGCCCTCATCCAGCAGGCCCTCGATCCCCGAATTGAGGGGCTCCCCTTCGGTGCCACCAGGACATCAACAGCAAGCCTTCGGCTAATCAACACAGGAGCCCTCAGAAGAGAGAGCCTTCGGCATTCCCGTCATTCCCCACTTTATACCAAGGTTTGACATTTTCGATTCATCATTGGGGGAATTCGGTGCACTCTTTTTTCCTCATTAGGTTTTTAACGAGGCATCCCCCCAAAATGAAACGAAAAAACGACAGCCTTCGGCCCACAACAGCAACGCAACTACTCTACTCCTTTTCACCACTTTACAAGTGCCTCAAGGAGTGGGGGACTGGAGGAGGACCCCCTCGGGAAAATCATTAAATTACAAAAGATGTAGAAACTCCAACAAACAACAAAGCAAGCCCTCAAGTCCTGACATGTGGGTAACTGAGGGACTGCCTTCGGCAGGGACATAAAAGCAACAACTCCTCACCAACTTCAGAGATCACGACGGGACAACATCAAAGGGCAAGCACAAATTACTCCTTTTCCCTCAAGTACCTTTCGGCAAACGGAGTGAGGGACTCCTGATGGAGTATATGGCTCGGGAACCCCCGGCCCACAGACTCCTACTACTCCATCGAAGGCCCAACAGGCCCAACAGGCCCAAATCACAGTGCCCAGAGTACCAAGCAGTCCGCACAACGCGCCAGGGGTGCCTTCGGCCCCCTGGCCGAAGGCTCCAAATTCTCACAGAACGGGTTTCTCAAGCAAATTAAGAAACTGGGAGAAAACGGCGAAAACAGTAACCCTCGGCACTGTGAGCCCTCGGCACCAGGGTGCCATCGAGTGGAAGAGCCCTCGACTACTGCTCTATAGCCGAAGGCATCTCACTCGACAAGATATCCGCCTCACATGCGTACAGATCACCGTACCTTGCACAGACGTCCCATCCAACAACCGCATTAAATGCGGCCACATGCGGCTGCCAGCGCCAACCAGTTGAGGTGACCCCTCGGCCAATAAGCGCTTGACACGTGTCCCTGCCCGGCATTTATTGCTACTATAAATAGCACCCCATTTCCTCATTTGTAACCACGCTGAAAACGGCATTCATACTGAATACACTCTCTCTCTACTTTTATTTACTTGTTCTGACTTCTCTCTAAGTTATTCCCCGTAATAACCCTTCGGATATATACCCCCGGGTAGACTATCCATCAAATATATCAACTAATATCTCAAATACAACCCTTTCGTATAATACTTTTCACTCAAATTCAGCACACATAAATTATATGCACACAAAAATATTTAAAAGAAATCACGAAGAAAAAGAACTAATTTCGGTTGACGTGAAACTTACCTTAAATCCAAATGCTTCTATTTCTCTTCCTCTACTTCGGTCTCTAGATAATCACCTTTTTAATTAAGATGATATAATTAGTCACTTAATTAATTTTATCACTTCTCTCCTACGTATATTTGAATATAATAATCATGATTTTATTAATTATTTCCCCAATCTATTAAAAATCTATTAATCATTATTATAGTGAATTTATTTTTGAATTTAAATTCGTATAGCATACCAACTCTTCGATTAAGGTCACTAACATAAATCTCTTATATCTTAATCTTAAATCTCCACTTTATTAATTTTGTAATTTGTACTTTACTTTATTGACTACTATTCACTCAATACAATATCCGAATCATTATTAATTTTAATATTATGAACATACCCGAATTATAATTTATGAAATCCATCTTGATTTATTCTCTACTTAATAAAAATGATGCCCATCCGATTAAATTAAATATGATTAATATCATAATAGCTCTAAAATAACTAATTTGTTTATCATTTTTATTAATTAATCAGTCCATAAACTTTATTATTTTCCTTTGAAATGATAAATTTATTCAAGTCATTATGATTCATCTAACTAGTCCAACTTTCACCTTTTTAATGAGTCCATTTGTGATTTTATTATCAATCTGCAGATTATTATACTATTATTACTATTATCGTTATTATTTCAGTTATTATTACTTTTATTATCTGGCAACCCAAGATTTCGTTAATCTCCAGCCCAATCTTTTTATATTTTACTTTGTGTATTATACACAAAGTTGTTATATAAAAATTAGTTTTTTACTAAAACGTTACTTCTATTATCGGACCATTTTTATCTGATTAAAACGTCGTAAACTTGAAAATTTTATATGGTTAGAATGTCACTACTGTTGAATTTTTGTTTGACTCACTTAATAATAAAATGTTATTTCGATAACATTTTATCTGACTAATAAAAATTATTTTTTATTTTTATTTAAATTTTTGGAGTGTCACAAATACGAAAAAACATTTTGCTCCATTTAACAGGCATCAATTAGCATTATTGGTAAATGACATTTTGTTTGTAGACTTGTAGTGGTGCATATTTAATTAAAGCATGAAAATATTATGTACTACCTTCGTCACAAAAGGTTTGACATATTAACTTTTCTTGGTCAATGATGTCAAAATTTGAACAATAGTTTTAATTATTATATTTGTATATTACTTGTAAATTTTATACTTATATGAAAGAACTTTTAGTAAGGAACATTTTGATATAATTTCCATATTCAAAATAATTACGTATTACAAAATATCATTGATCAAAGTTAACTAGTATGTAGTGCTACGTATTAATTAAGAAAACTCAATTTGTAAAACCTTTTTGGGACATAATAAGTATATAAAAGAGATTTTTGAAAGTCCGAGTGGAGGTCGCCCCAACGCCGCTCCTCGATCTGTCCCCATTGATCCCTGAAAATGACGAGGACAATATCACGGGACTATTAGTTGTTTCGAGAACTTGTCACCTAGGAGCGGATTCAAGAATCTAGGATATCTTGGGTTGAAGACTAATTATACTATGCGTAACAATTAGTTGGGTGGGCCAAACATGAAAAATAGAAAATTTTACACTAAACAAATTAAGTTACCTTGACCACCATTGCCCATATGTAGGTCTTTCACCGTTGTGGCCGATGTTCGTCACTGATATCATCTCGCCTGAAATGAGAGAGAACGGCATCCCGTTCCCTGGCCGAAGAGGATGTTTTGACGATGAAGAGAATAGTTGGGTTGTGCTGCTATTTTTCTCCTTGGCCGAAAGCTGCTTAGTTGACTGAAAAATTGGCTGCCATGATTGTGGGTTGATAGCATTCAGTACATGGAGATGCTTTTAGGCTAGACTAGATATTGGTTGGACTATTGGGTTGCGGATATATCTTGGGTTGGATAGAATTAAAAGGAAAGAATGACCCAAGACGGCTCATCATGCACTAGTTTGACCGTGGCGGCCACAAACATAACATTAGTAATCAACTATCGTAAGTTGTGATTGGAACACTATATGCTTATAAGTTGTATCTGTACATATGAGTAATTATTGAAAATAATATCAATTATATGTACACATTATCTGCTATATGGGCACAAAGTAAATATGTTAAGATTAAATATTAGAGATCTTGTTTTTTAATCAAATGACTAATTTATTCAGTAAATAATAGCAATGAAACAAGCTAGTGATCGAATAGCCTAAGTCTACAATGGGATCAGACATGAAATGAAATCGATCTCACCAACCGTTTCAGAGTTCCAGGTATCTATGTCTGAACTCTCTTGAAGTGTATATAAACTCTATCAGGTATTTCAGATGGAAAACTAGTTTAGTTCGAGATAAAATCAATTGGCTGGGCTTGGCCGCACACAGTGTCTATACTATATACTTCCTCCGTCTCGAAAACAAGTGTCATCTTTTCTTTTCGGATTATCCCAAAATTAAGTTACACCTTCAACTTCTTTCTATATTTGGAAAGTTTTTATTATTCATTTACATTTTTACTCTCATATCACTTCATTGGATACTACGCCCATTTCAATATTCGTTACCCTTTTATTATACTCATTTGGTTACTACACCTTTTAATTACCTAATGGCTTTTTTGAAAAGCCAGTTTTATTTCCTATTCTACCTAAAAACCCGTGAAGTCAGACTCGGAACTTGTTTACGGGATGGAAGGGGTATGTCTTAACTCTTACAATGCATTCTTTTCATCTTAGTTTGAATTATACTCCCTTCGTCCCTTATAACTTTGCCAACTTTCCTTTTTGGATGTCGCACTAACTTTGCCACTTTCCCTTTTAAATAAAGAATTTGTGGTTACAGTTTATTCTCTCTTCTCTAGACAAATCTCAACCACCCAATTTTCACTTTATTAATTCTTGTGTCGGTCAAACATGACAAAGTTATTAGGGACAGAGGGAGTATTACTTTGCAAAAAAAGGTGATGACATGTGAATATACCATTTACTTTTAGAAGGATGAATTAAATATTTGTTTTTTAATTAATTGTCCTATATATGACTAAAAATAAGTTTAAATGCACAAATAGGACCAGATCTTTTTTATTCCCTAAATAGGACTCCGGATTACAATTATACCATATTTATAATTAAATAAAACCCTAGGAATTATCCGCAACTCCTCTCACGATCTCACGATCGACTTTCTCGTGGCTCTCCCATGACTGCTCCCCCATGGATGGAGCTCTCACAATGGGCTCTTTTTCCACTCTCCCATTGTTGGAGCTCTCTCAATCGGCTCTCTGTTCATCTCTCTTTGTCGCCCCTATCTCTTACATCCTTTTCTTCCACCATGGCAGTCGATTCCGGTCCAGGTATGTCTTCTTCTCCTTCTTCTTCTCCTTCTCCTTCTCCTTCGTCTTCTACATCTTCTTCTTCTTTTTCGATTTTCCTCATATTTCTTTATTTTTCTGGGTTTTGACATTGATTTTGTCAATTTTCGGGCTTCTATTTCATATTTTCGATTTCTGATTTCTGATTTCTTAGTTTAAAAACAAAATTAATTTTCCAAAATTTGGATGATGGCCTGGGATTTTGCCAAGTTAATGGCAGAAATGTGTATACTGACAATTTTGGATATTGACTTCATATTCTGCCAAATTTGTGACAGAAAACTTACTTGATATTATGTCTGAAATCAAACTTATGGCAGAAATTTGTGGCTTCGTTTTTTATTCAGTAATTTGTGGCTTAGTATCGGATGTTTATATTATGGCAGGAAAGTTCTTATTTTATTCAATAAACTGCCAAGTCAATTGAAAGAATTTGCCAATATAATGTTCATTTTTATTAATATGGCATAATTGTTTCATTTTTATGTTGTGACTAACTTCTTTTTTTAGGCAACAAGATGGCAGATTTGCATCTACAAAAATTGCGAAGATGGTGGTGGTTGGATTGGCGGCATCGGAAAGGGTGGCGGCAGTTTTTCTTCCCGCGGCAGATCTGTTAGGGTTCTAGGTTTTATTTTTTATTTTTTATTATTTGTAATTCTAAATAGAATAAGAAGTTCATTAAGGGTATTTTTGTCAACTGAATACTTTTTTAGTCCTATGAAACATGAAAGTATTTGTGCACTTATCTTTTGTTTTAGTCCTATTTAGGGAATTAACTATTGTTTTTTAGTTTTGAGCTAAACTCCGGCCGATAACATCACTATTATGCTTTTAAAAGTGGGAGTAACATGTTCGAGTCTCTTTTCTTTTTATTATTTAGGCGTCAGTGCACGTGCATCGATCCTATAATCCTAACGTATATGAGCTACTTCCGAAACCCCGTATATAATTAAAGAGAAAATTACCAATATGGGAGTAAAACATAGAAAGTATGCCAAAATAGGAGTCCTATGAATTACTTATGTTTCACACGGAAGTTTTAAAAAAACTGACCATAATACCCTTAATGAAAGAAAATCACAGTATCATACATTCATACGGTGTAATACATAACATGTGGGCTTTTAAAAAAAGATAACGAGTGGGCTTTCAAAAATAAAGATAATAGGTGGGGACGACATGAGGTGCTGTGATGGAACTCCACACTACAACCCTAGATCGTGGTTGCAGTCTTCTTCGGCGGTGGCGTCGCCGACAGCCACATCATCCCAAATTGCCGCCGTTGATCGCCTCATCAAACATCTCAACCGCCACTTCGTCCGCCGTCGGGCGTTTGTAGCCGCATTCATCACTTTGCCGCCGTCTGCCGCCTCTTCTGGAAGACCGCAGTGGATCTCGCTGTTGGTGGAGTATGTCGGAATCGGTCAATCATGTGGTGAACTGGTGCGACTGTCACATTGAGTGGCAAGTTTGTTGCCATGCTCCAGTCTGATATTGTCATCTTCATAATTGTAATGACTAGTATAACATCTGAATATTCAAAGACATAGAATTTAGAGATTAAAAATCATGGCTTTTTTCTGGAAAAATTAATACATTTTCTGGAAAAATTATGGCATTTATGGATAGCTTTTTCTGTAAAAATTATGGCATTTTCTGGAAAAAATATGGCATTTATGGATATAAAAAATGACATTATATGTAATATTGCCTTAAAAATGGCACTATTACGGTAAAAAGGCATTGTTTGCCAAGTGCTAAAAATGGCACTATTACTGTAAAAATGACATTGTTTGCCAATTGAGTTAAAATGATACTAGCTATATACGTAAATCCATAGAAACGACATTAGTTTCAAAGCAATGTTCGGATAGAAAGAGATATTATGACATTTCCATATTTAATTTTTTTTTGGTGATCCATATTTAAAAGGATTAGAAATAGAAATCTTTATGTTAAAATAATTTGATCAAAGATGAGAGAAAAAATGAAATCTAACAGTTTTCAATTAATAAATATTAGTCAAATCTTTAATTTTATTTGCAAGTTAATTAATTTCAAAATTAATCAAAATTAACAATATAAAATTAAATAAATTTCAATTTTCAAATGATGGACATTTTCTTGCGAATACTAATAATAAAAGAGGACGTTTTTGTTTTGAAATAAAACAATACATTCCAGATCCAAAATTGCATTTATTAAATAAAATTATTAATGGAAAATAACAAAAAAAAATCAAAAGGAAACAAAATAACAGATGGATGAAGAAGTAGAAGAGGTGGAAGAAGGAGAAGAGGAGAAAAAAGACAAAGAAGGCATAAAACAATTTCTGACCACACTTGATTTCATTACTCAATTTCGCCGGAGATGGGTATAAAATCCGTTCGCCATCTAAAAACTCATCTGAAATGGTGATTTTGTTAAATCTATAAAATGGACATGAGATGCTAGATGAATTGCAAGAGTTCAAATGAGGGGTGAGAGAAGAAAGTAGAGGAATAAGATAAGAAATAGAAAGGTTGGGAGAGACACGTGACAGAGGGAGAGAAGTGGGGTAGTCAGATTGGGAGGTTGCGTAGGGGTAAAATTGGAATTGAAACTCATATTTTGGAATTAAATACCGGTTGAAACTCCTATTTAGGAAATTTGAAAGACACGCTCCTCTTTTTGCTTAAGTCTGATGTTTTACTCTTATCCACGGTAATTAATTACTTATAATTAAATTCAGATTTTGATCACAATGAACATTTATTGGTATTAGCTTAGCTCTAACTTGTGGATTCAGCAGAACTTATACCACTTATATATATCAGGTTGCTCCTCACCACACGAACTTGCAACATTTATTACTATCATCTCTCTACTCACTCTACCTAGTCATTGAGTCACTACGTGAAAACGGTAGGGGTGCATACGAGCCGACCCGAGCTGAACCCGAGCATGGATATGCTTGAGCTTGAGCTTGATAAGAATTCACGAGCTTGAGCTCGATTTCGAGCTCGGACGAGTTGAATAATTCGAGCTTGAAATCGAGCCGAGCTCGGCTCTAGCTCCATTCGAGCTCAGTTCGAGCTCAGGTCAAGTTTTGCTAATTAATTTTTATAGATTTGAACTCGAATAAGATGCTCGAAGTCGAGCTAAAAATATTATGTGTTCTTATTCATTTTCATTTTTAGTTTATCTCTCATTTACTAACATTTTTATTCTTTATTTTACTATCAATAACTATTACGGGTACATATTATAATTAGGAAAAAAGGGTCAAATAGGCCCTTCTACTATTTTCAATCCGCCACTTAAGCCCATGTACTAAAAAAGTATCATATCGGCACACCTACTTTACAAAATTTATCAATTTGATCATTTAATTATTTTTTGATATGTAATAGCAAGTTTTTAATATTTAAAAACTCAAAAAAAGTTGTTAAAATTTGAAGAAATATATACAAAAATTGTGAAAATTTTCAGAATATCAAATAAAGTCGATATTTTTTTATTTTTTAAAAGGTTTTTAAATTTTTTAATTTTTATATTTTTAATTTTCACTTTATTTTTTCAGTTTTATGATTATTTTATTTATTTTATTTTAATGTTTTTAAAATTTTATCCATTTTTACATTTATACTATTTTTTATATTATTATCAAACTATTTATTCAAATTTATATGAATTTTATAAGATTTATCAATATTCCTAATTTAAATTAAACAAAAATAACCTGCTATAGCAGGTCAAATGATATTTTAAAAGTAGACGTACTCATATGATACTTGTTTTAGTACAAGGGTATAAGTGACGGATTGAAAATAGTAGAAGAGCTTATTTGACCATTTTTTCATTATAATTATTACAGATTATGATTATAATAATAACACTACGCAAATGTTATTATTCTTGTGATTATTATATACTATTATAATATTATAATATACTTTGTGATAAGTATTGAAAATGGAATAGTCCTAAATTAGAATGCATATTCCAAAAAAGTATTTAAATAGTTATTACATATATAATTATTATATATAAAATATGACACAAAGGCTCGCGAAACGGCTCGCGAGCCACGAGCCTAAAATAAATAAAAGACTCGCGAACCGAACTCGAGTTGAGCTTAATATGACCGAACTCGAGTCAAACTTTTCCTGAGTGATTCACGAGCAGCTCACGAACGACTTGACTCATTTACACCTCTAAGTGAAGGTAGGGAACTCATTGAGAGCAAGACCGGTCTCTATTATTTCCTTTAACAAAAATTGTACCCAAGACACCCCATAATGAGATAATTGAGTGGATGACCATAAAGTGAGCCACACCATCTTGTATATACATTTGAGTAGGTTACTAATGAAAAATATGTGTTTGAGAGGAACGTTCAGTTAAGAATAAGTGAATCACCATGGGTAATGGGTTTATTGATGGTAGGTAACTGCGTTTTGCGATCATGACGATCGTATGTTACTACATTCGTCCTAAAATGATGGTCCTGTATTTCATTTTTGAGATGTCCCAAAATGATGGTCCTGTTTCCCTTTATAGAAAGAAAGATGTGGTTCATATCATTTCACTTAATTTATTATACTCAAATCTCAACCACAACTTTTACTTTTTCAACCACTTTATTAAAACTTGTAGCCAAAAGAAATGAGACCATCAAATTGGGACGAAGGGAGTACTTCAAATGATGAAAGAATGGTTAATTACTTTAACCTATTGGAGGAGTAATCACACAGTTTGTAGCCACTACTACTAGTCTACTACTACAAATTACACCCACAATTCCACAAATTATTTTGTTCTCTAACTGCTCTCTCTTCTATTGTGGACCGTCCTTTTTATACTTTCTTCATAATTAACACAATAGTAATTATTTTATACATAATTCGATGCACTACTTTAGAGTAAGAAAATATGCACTTTAAAAATGTTTTGCTGCTTTTGATGGGTAGAAACGCAAACGATAAGCTTTGCATGATACTACATATTTGTGTTTTGAGACGAAAAATTCTTGAATGGAGTCTAAAGGCAATTTTTTAAGGAAAATAAGATGGAAAGTCTGAAATTTTTGAAAATCAAATGAAAATCCAATACCACTAAAAAATCGGAGAATATCATATTTTAGAAAGAAATTAAAGTTACTCCTATTTTTGTAATAGCATGATAGAAAACATTACTAGTATTACAAATCCCCATGTTGACATGGAAATTTTCACGGAACATGGTATAAATGATCCATGACAAACGCTTTTATTTATCGCAAAAAATGGGTTGTTATATAGTGGGAGCAGCCCACGGTGAGCATGTTGCTCCCACAGGGAAAAAACGTGTGTTACTGTTCACGCGTGAACAGTAACTTTTTTTTTCAGTGTTCAGTGGTAGAGTGATGTAACTCGCGTGTAATGTAACTCACGCTGATAAGAAATGTAACTGCATGCAAGTTGAAATGTAACTTGTCTAATATGGATTATAAGAAATAAAACATTGATTTCCATGAAAATAATGTTGGAAAAATGTGTTAAAAATTGCATTAAATGGTCATTTTGGGGCAATTATTTGAGTGAGGTCCACTTCCGATTTGGGTCGGGTCAAAGTGGTTTCGGATTGTCCTTGTTAAGGACTACAATTCGATATGTGGTACACTCAAAACGGATAACGGGTGAATGAGAAATTGATTCTCGAAGTTCACTCGTTGAAATGAAAAAACTGGGAAAATGATGGGTTTCTAGTGTGTTTTATACCACACTGAAAAACTCAAGGGATTTTCACCCCCTTATAAAGGGAAGCCTCTTTTAAGGAGTTAAGATTTCTAAGGGTAAAGGCTCTCCCTTACGCGCAGAGGGGTGCCGATCAAATCCCGAAACGGAGAAGAAAAACTGCGACTCGTGTGCGCGGGCGACCTGCGGACACGAATGTCGTCCGAAAACCTATCATTCAAAGTTGCTCCAAGCCGTTACAACCATTAAATGCCCAACGTTCTTCTTTTAATGCAGCGTTAAATGGACAGTTTATGAATGATTCAACACACAACAAATCCTCCTATAAAAGGTTGGCAGGTGCTTTGCAACAAACACACGGTTTGACAACGCACAATACATTCCTCACGAATTTCTTCAGCTAAAAACACTTCCAGCTACTCTGCAAATTCCTTATGTGTTCATACTCGGTTCTCGTTCGTTGGAACTCTTGTTTGTGTGTTCAAACATTAGTTCGTAGTTATCGTATCCTGGGAAACGATTGTTGCAACGCTCCTAGCACCGTGGGAGACAACAAATACGTTTTAAGGACATCGTGCGTAGCACGAGCTTTGACTAATTCTGCTTCATCTCCTTTCTTGTTTTTCTCTAGTCATTTTATTTAATTAATTTATTTTAATTAATTTCCTTCTTTTTCCGAAACACACCCAACAAATAAGGAGTAATTACTCAATTACTTTACGTATATAGTGAATATGTTTTTTTTAATATTTAGGCCATAAATATTATTTTTTTTCCTTAAAATCGTTTTTTTTTTCCAAAAATTTATTTTTCCCGCCAAAACTTCATTTCTTTTCTGAAAAAAAAAAGTCATTTTTTTGTTTCAATAGTATGAGTTTACTTAAATAGTGAATATGTTCTGTTTTTAATATTAAGGTCGTAATTATTTTTTTTAAAATCACTTTTTTGCCAAACAAATCATTTTTGGCCTTTTTTTGTTGCAAAAAAATGATTATTTTGTTTCAATAGCAGAGCTTTATGTTGTGATGTAACTCATGCTATAGAAAATGTAACTCACTTTGATGAAAAATCTAACTTAGGTGTATGCAAAATGTAACTTGTTAAGGTAAGTCTAAATGTAACTCGCGTATAGGAAGATGTAACACACACATAAAAAGATGTAACTCGCTCAAAAGAAGTAACTCCATACACTATCAAATGTAAACAATGAAAATAAGGAGTCTAATTGCTTAAATTATTTACGTAAATAGTTAACATGTTTTGTTTTTTGTATTATGGCCGAAAAAATGTTTCAAAGAAAAATAAGTTTTTTTTGCCAAACATATTCATCTTTTTGTGGAAAAATCAATTTTTTTCAAAAAAAATCATTGTTGTTTAATTTGCAAAAAATTGATTTTTTGGTTTCAATGGATGGAGCTTATTTTGTGATGTAACTCGTGTTATGAAAAAATGTAACTCGCATTGATGAAAAATCTAAATTAACTGTATGAAAAATATAGTTTGTTGAGGCAAACCTAAATGTTACTCACGCATAGGAAGATGTAACTCATGCACAACAAGATGTAACTCGCCTATAAGAAGATGTAACTTTATATACTATAAAATGTAATCCCATAAATTGTCTATAAACATAACTCACACATATGAAAAATGTAATATAATTTCATGTTTTATGAAATTTAAATCGAAAAAAAAAATTAATGTCTTAAAAACACTAAAAACATATCAAAGAGATAAGATTTTTTTGCATAGAGATAAGAAATATATTATAGAAAAAAATTTATGAACATGAAATCTAAAAAATATTACACGAAAAATATATATTCTATTGTAATTTCAGTTGGAGATAAAAAATGTAGAAAAAATGTAAGATTATGAAATAGAACATACTTATTTTATGTGGATTAATAAAATTTTGTAATAATTTGATAGAGAAAAATATAAATTCAATTGTATTTAATTGGTTAAAAATAGAGATAAGTAAACTCACAAATAATTTTTTAGTATTTTGATGTAAAAGAGAAAACAATTAAAGAAAATAGAAAAGAAAAACAAAGATAAAGAAAGTAGTAACCTCGAGCACAAAAAAAGAAAACTTCCTAATACATAGTACTATCGTACTAGATTGCTGATTTGCTAGGAAGAGAAAAAACGGTACCGTATAGGGATCGGTACACCATGTACATGGTGGGCCGATCCCACAGTATAATTTGTCCAAAAATTAGTACCAAATCAATGCATTTTTGTACCGGTGATTTCTTTCGGTAAAAAAACAGTGTCCACCAACTTGTCGGTATCAATCTTCATTGTCGTTCCATTTTCATCTTTTATTAGATATTTTGTTTCTTATTTCTATCTCGGTTTCATTCTCCCAGGTTATATAACCTCATATTACTTCCATTCGGGAAAAGAAAAAATCACTTTCCTTTTTATAAATGCCCTTAAAAGAAATTTTCAATTCTACAAAAAAGAACTTTTTTTAATGAAAAAGTCACGACTATCCCACACGGTTTACGGTGTATGATGTTTGATTGATCATAAATTAATCGACCTCTGTCATTAATACAATTATTTTTAGTAAATAAAATTTACATATTCAGAAACTACATTAAAAGTTTTATTATGTCGCAAAAAGAAAAATTAAATTTGATAAAAGTTGATATATAAAGTAAAACATTAATTAAGAACATTTCATATTGACCGAAGAATAGTGGGATGATCTTTCAATGAGACGGAGGGGGTACTTGATATGACGTAAAACAAATGTATACATGCAAAAAAAAATTTATCTTACATAAATATGTGTGTAAGTGAATCGGGATACATAAATATGTGCTTAAGTGAATCGGGAAAAAGTATATATATATACAAACACATATCCATATACATTAACCGAAATCTCCAAATGAATGCAAATGGTTTGCAAAGTTATGAGAGCTTCACAGTGCCAATTATTCGTCATCGGAAAAAGACAAACGGCACAATGAAACTACGCCGTCTCCGGCCATCCGTTGGCGCTGAAGCAATAAAATCAGGTGCCGATTCTTATAGAACGGGAACAGTATCGCCTTCCAAGAATGTTTACAGGGATAATTTGTTTGACCGTTTGGCCATCAACCATCTCTCCCAATGCATACAAGCTGTTTCAGGTTCTCTACTGCCTTAATTATACATATCTTTCTTCTTTGTGATTAATAAATTTAGATGGATTTTACAATACGGAGAAAATATTTTTGTTGGATTATAGTGATGAATGTGTACAAGATTAATCTTTAATACATTTTTAAGTACAATCACTTAAAAATAGTGTTCTAAAATGCGCTACGCGGACGCCTACATGGGTGTTCAGGAGTCGGGACTAGTCGGGGACTCAGAAATTGCGTTTTTATCAATTTTTTGCATAAATATGATGAGTTATATTGTGTTTGTGTGTATAAAGAATCACACACATGCATTAATATCATTTATGATATTAATTAAATGATATATGATAACTACTTAAATAACTTCATTATGTTATAACCATAAATAATACGGAGTACTACGTAATACATAGTAAAATTTAAGTATATGACATACATATATACTCCCTCCATCCCGTATAAAGGTTATCAGGTCACGTGGTTTATGATGTTTCACTGACCATAAAGTTAATTTATTTATGTCCGTGATTAGATTTTTTAAGTAAGTAAAAGTTATATATTCAGAAACTACTCTAAAAGTTTACAAAGTCGCAAAAGAAAATTTAAATTTGATAAAAGTTAGATATAGTACGTATAAAGCAAAAGATTAAGAAGACTTCATGTTGACAAAAAAATAGTGGACGAAGACTTTTGAATGAGACGAATATAGTACTCCCTCCGTCTCTAATAATTTTACCAAGTTTGACCGGCACGGGGAATAATAAAGTAAAAACTGTGTGGTTGAGGTTTGTGCAGAGGAGAGAGAATGAACCATAACCACAAATTCTTTACTTAAAAGGAAAAGTGACAAAGTTAGTGGGACATCCAAAAAGGAAAAGTTGGCAATGTTATAAGGGACGGAGGGAGTAGTTTTTATCTTAATTTATACGTACCTTTCTTCATATTTGTGGTGAGCTTTAAAAACACACATATCCCTTAAAAAAAATTGAAAAGCAAAAATATGCTTGGGTGCATCTTGAGGTCCTAGGTGACTGATTAGGCATTAGGGGCGTCATCAGGGACGTAGCATAGAGTAAGAGTTGAGCTGGACTGGTACAAAGAATTTTTACATATACATTTTTACACATAAATATTTACATTAAAAATATAAGCAATTTCAAAATTTGGATTGGGCCGGGGTCCGATTGACCACCCCTCCACCTCCGCCCCTGGGCGTCATATAAGCAGAGGCACCAGAACCTGGTTTACCACATAGTATACAAAAGCTCAATAGAAGTAACAAGGGAAGGTGCAGATGGTGGGATAAAACGAGATAAACATGTTATTGCAACAGACTTGGTGAGAAACAAATCTAATAAAAAAATAGGGGAAGACACATAATCATATATTCCAAATGATGAAGAACCTCCAGAACTATCACTTTTAAACAAAGTAGAGGGGCGAAAAACATTTAAAAATAATTAAATCGAGTTACATGATGCCATATGGATGGTGTTGAAGATGAATTTCATGAATTTCCATATGATGTCATTAGAGCTCCACCATTGAACGGATAAGGAGTGTACGATAGAGAAGTCTGACCCTCATAACTGCGACCCCTCCCGTGACTGCCTCGACCTGGATATTGCGGCCTCGACCGTTCACAAACCCTAAGCCTACAATGCCACCATGAGAAGACGAAGTACTTGAGTTGGCAACTTTGGCGGAGGATGAAGCAGTCAAGCAGCAAACGCCGGTTGGATTGAAATAGACTTCATGGAATGAAGATATTGTAGTCGATGTCATGGACCAAACATATGCGGAGATCATCAAAACTGAAAGTGAACGATAGAACATTGAGCGAGGTGACAAAAGCTTCATACTTCAGGCCTAGACAAAGAATTAAATACTGAATGAGGTCGTATCGGAAGACATGTGAGTTTATGGCTGCTAAAGCATCTACAAGTAGCTTCATATCACGTTAATAATTATCTATAGATTGATCCATAGATCTTTCTAAAGTTAAAGACATAAACCGGGCCTCAAGAAGATCCCAAATAGAAGCCAAAATTATGAGCTCATGAATCTCAACAAGATAGAGTTGCAAATAGCCTGCAAGAGTGTACAGTTCGATCCAATCACAGCCAATGATAGTATTAGGAATTTAAAACATGTGGATGCTGATAATCTTTAATATACAGAGACGAGGCAGATAGAGAACCATTATAAAGTCCAAAATGCTCTGATATTGTGACACCAAGAATGGTTCAAATTATGTTCTCCATGACAAATAACCCTCCACATTATTAAGTTTAGTGGTGACAATATTGATCACATTTGGGACAAAAAACACCATCGATGGGAGAATTGAGTTAATGAGAAACCAATCAATATATGTTGGGACGATAAGGCCGAAACTAATATGTCAAATGTATAGAAGTCCCAACTCCCAAGAGAGCTTGCAAAAGTGGGACCAAGGAACTGCGAATCTCAAATATTCGAGATACATGGTTTGAATATCGGTCTTGACGGACAACTGTCAGAGGTGGTGAGCGAAAGTTGCGGCGAGCATTCGAAGGGGATGGAGATCAAGTGAAGATGGGTGAAATCCAAGGTGTGCAAGTCAGGCGTCGATCCAGAAAAATATATTGATGCCTGAGAGATAATACTTGCACAAGTTGATGGAGCTATAGACGGAGCATCAACTGTCGAGGATTGTAAGACATTATCAAGAGCCGAAGGTATCAGCAAAGGAGGGGGTCACGTTTATGGGAGCCGCAAGATATGTGTGTACATTAGTTTTTTGTTTTAAAAAACTTAACAAGAGGGTAGATGCATGGCTAAAGGTTTCAAAGAAATATGAACAATGGTAGATTTGAGAACATGGCTAAAGGTTTCAAAAAATGTATACCTTCTTGTAGATTAAATCCTTGAGCTACCAAATGGGCTTTTTATCGCTCAACGGAACCATCTGAATATGTGTATAAAATATAAAAGGTTGTCTTTTAGGGTCAGGCTCTGATACAATGTGAGAATAATAATAAGTCTTAATGAGAATGATAATAAAAGGTCGTATTTTAAATTATATATGACATTACTACAAATTAAATGTTCAAAAAGAGGTTATATTTTAGAGTCAGGCTCCGATACCATGTGATAGTAATACTGAGTGTAATTTATAAGAGATATATATTATATATCCAAAAACACTATATATGACCTGATCCAAAAACGATCGAAAATAAACAAGGAATGTGAGTGTAATTTTTATTGATGTATGGCTCTATGCCTCTACACTCACTTGATTAGTTCAAATCATTACATCATTTTTAATTTAGATTTAAATAATTCAACTACATCATTCTTATTGGTCCATGTAGACAAAGGTATGGTACCTTAATGGTACCATAGAATCTACCTAGTCCAAAATTTCCCGGCCCGGGCCAAATAATTCTAAAAATTACTCCATTCGTCTCGAAAAGGTTGACCAAATTTCCTTTTTTGGATGTCCCAAAAAGATTTGTCATTTCTATTTAAAGTAAGGAATATGTGGCTAAAATTAATTCTCTCTCCTCTGCACAAATTTCAACCACACAGTTTTTACTTTATTAGTTTACTAGGACGGAGGGAGTATGTTTTTACTTGGATTGTTTCGATTCCAGAATAGATTAGATCAGACTTAAACAGACCATATCAGACCACGTCAAACTTAAATTGACTAGAAGTCCAGAACAGATCAGATCAGACCTGACTGCCGTAGTTATAAAATACATAGAGACCAGACGTTTCTAGACTAGACTAGACCAAATCAGATTTAAACAGACCAAATCATACCAGACTTAAACAAAACAGAGCAGATCATCAAATTACAATCTAAGTAAAAACAATGTCTTTTCTGGATTTTTGTATGCCACATTTTTGTATGCCACATTTTTGTATGCCACATTTTGCCATAAACTAAATTGACTCAAAAGAAAATTTGCAGGACTACGAAATAAAACAAGAGGGTACGATGGTTTAGTGGAGGCAGCAACAGCAATTTCTCGAAACTTCGACTCGGCTCAACAGCAGAAAATTGTCCTCCAGGCTCTTCAAAATGCCATTCCCGGGCCCATTCTTTTGTTGGTAAGTGCTTTCTAATACCCCTCTCCCCCTCTTAAACTTTTGCCAATTTTTCTCCAATCTTGTCACTAGTTTTTTTACTTTTGTTTTTAAATAAAGAATTTATGATTCTGCACAAACTTCAAAATTACTTCTAGTCAAATTTTAACGGACGGAAAGAGTATTTAGCATCGTTTCATTCTGTATGTTATTAATTAACTTGATTACTTTCAACCCTAGACTAAATCAGATCATTCCACAAAATCAACTCAAATATGGTTTAAGTTGTCCAGATCAGATGATTAGAATATATCATACTACTATTAGACTTCACTAATTGTAAAGTACACAAATAGACATATATCAAATCAAACTAGATTTGAAAACATCCTATCAAATATATTAGACCATACCAAACTAGATTTAAAAACAACAATTCAATTAAAAACATCTTTAATGAAACATTTGAGTTAAGAATTTAATACTACCTTTGTCTTGAAAAAGTTTGTCATATACTCATATTGACTGTTCTTTGTCAATGATGAAAAATTTTGAGCAATGATATTAATTATTATATTTGTATATAATTTAGAAGTTTTATACTTTTACGAAAATATTTTGAATGAGAAACATTTTAATTAACATAGTTTTCTTATTCCAAATAATTTTGTATTAAAAAATATCATTGATCAAAATTGATTATTATTGATCAAAAAAGGTCAATATAGTGAACTTTTTTAGGACGGGGAATACAAAGTATTAGGAAATGAGAAATTGTATAGAATTATATATTCCGGCAATTTTTGTATAGATCAGAACTCAAAAATATTCGTTTAGAACAAATTAAGTATGTACAAGTTAATACCCCTGGTACCTGGTTACTTATATCTCATGTAGCTAAGCACATATCAACAATTACTCTTTGAAACTATAATGCAAACGATAAATATATAAGTGTGGCTGAAATTACTAACTGACGTGAATCACGTGATAGATGTGTTAAACATGCAACTCTATATGTACTTATAAAAAAGGTTTTATATAGAACAAATTACATTTTCGATTTTTTAGAATAGTGCTCATATTGAAATGTAATTCCCGTATTTTCAATTGTGACTGCCAATCTGTCGCCCCCAATTATTCAGATTGTAGTAAATGTGATTCTCCCTCACATTGTGAATGTCACCCCCGAAAGATTGCATTTAAACAATTTGGACAATTGAAAGTGCAAAAACAAAAACAAAAATACAAGGTCACATTTTAATATGAATACTAATTAAGGGACAGAAAGTGCAATTTTCCCTTTTTACGGAATATATAAAAAACGCACAAAAAATATAGATATTTTGTGTACAAATCATTTTTGATTTATAATAAGGGTATGTGAATGATGGAGCCGACAGATGCGTATGGTGCTTCCACTTTTGCCGTTGGGAAGTGAATACTGCGCCGCCTTCACCACACTTTTCTTTACCTGGCTAGTTGGTCCGTGCGAGGTGCGTTCTTACGTTCCATTAATTACACTGTTTAATTACCGCAATTTAAACAGCACAATGGATACTGCGCATCGTAAATATGACTAATTAGATTATGGGGATAGTAGCTCACCTGATAGAAAAGGAATGTCACATTATCGGAGAAGTCCTGTGTTCAACTTTAAGCGACCATTTGGAATGAAACTTCACTCTTTTTCAATTAGACTAAGATTATAGCTCAATTTACGTCTTCTCAAATAATTGTCTGGTCGATTCTGCGGTCCAGATCAAGTTTCACGGTTTCTTCTCCCATATCTATATCAAAATTTACTTAGATTTGACTGTTTGATTTAGTTCAGGTTGGTGTGCCCATCTATTGTGATTAATAAATTTTAAAAGTTACAAACTTTTTGTCAAAAGCTATTCAGTCCAACTTCTCTAAAAAGATCTTTTATTTTTAAAAAAATATTAAAAAATGTTGTGCGAAACAAAAAACAAGAAGATTTTTTAGACTGCATAAAAACTAGAAGGTAGGAGATTTTTCCTACCAAACATGCACTTAACATAGAAGTGTTATGCCGAATATTGGTTTTATGTGTTAGCCTTTTATACATTTTGGGTTTTAGGTGAAGAAAGGAGAGGTTGAAGTGAGAAGCGAAAAGAATGTTGTCCACATAAAGAAATGCAGGTTCGGTGAAATACCACTACTCTTAAAATATATGTTCTACAAGACTTAGGGTGTTTGAATTTC
This sequence comes from Cuscuta europaea, assembly GCA_945859875.1. Lineage (NCBI taxonomy): Eukaryota > Viridiplantae > Streptophyta > Magnoliopsida > Solanales > Convolvulaceae > Cuscuta > Cuscuta europaea. The sequence continues at coordinate 3,658,147 of CAMAPE010000014.1, forward strand.
CTTTACAAAATTGTTTCTGCTCTTTCAGGTAACAGAAACGGATATGCTAGTATTTAGGAGTTAGAGGAGATGTGCATATCACTTTCTGAAAAACTAATTCTGATTCTACTTTTGCTTTAAAAAAAGAATAAATTACACCTTAGCCAAACTCGTTCCTTGTGCATGTTTTATGAAACCCACTAGACTAACCAAAAGATTAGGTGATGAATCATGAATCGATACTGAACTGCATATATGACGGAAGACACCCACTAGGCCAGTAACCAGTCAATTTGAAGATTACAATTAGCTTTTTGATAACATACTCCCCCGTCCCAGAAAACAATTTCCCACTTGGATTTCACACATAGCTCTCGTTTTGATAGTAGCGGTTTGAACAATTCGTTGATGGTTTTGAACTGCAAAACGCTACATTTTGTAACTGTTAGACATCAATCCGCCGAAAAACAAACAGGACCATATTAAGAAAATAAATTTACTGAGGGATAAATTTTACCGTTTTGACACTGTTTCGACACTATTTGACATTTTTTTTATGTACATAATTTGCAATATGGATGAACAATAGCTTTCTCTTCTTGAGATTCACAAGTTACAATCTGAAAACTATATATGAGAAATGAATAAATAATAACAATATACATGTTTACTACTCCATCGGTCACATAATATTCTCATTTTCATATTTTTGAAATTACACAGAAAATTTTAATTTTTTTAAATTTTAATTTTAATTTTCATTATATTAGGTTCTTGGAGGAAACCAACTGTGTTGGAATGTGTACCAATCTATGCAAAATCCCATCTCAAACGTTCATCAAGAATTCGATGGGCATGCCGGTAAATATGGTACCTAGTAAGTGCAGTAGCTCTTTTACTAATTTAAATCCAAATTGCATTCATATATTTTTTTATTTTGCATCTAAATCTGCTGAAATTAATAAAATTTATAATTGAAATGGTTTAATTGGTTGAATTGTTAAAAATTTATATGAATATAATTTATTAATACAATGAATAAAAACACATAAAACAGCTAAAAATAACTTCATGGAATTTAGTTAATTCAGAGAGTTCCCCCTAAAATAATACTAAAAAATTATTTACGAAATTAGTTCGAGTTAAAAGTATTTATCAAAATACTGTTGAATTTAATTACGATTAATGTAAACCGTCAATTCAAGTGGTGACTTTCCCTTCTAAAAAATCAAAGGCAGCCTATGCGTGTGAGAAAGAGGAGAAAAGCGGGTACGGTGTTGCGGTCAGGATAAAAAGAATCCGTTTTTCTTTAAAGTGCAATAACTTTTATATTTTTTCTGTAATTTATATTAAAAATATATCAAATTTCACAAATTTTATGATCTATGGGGTATTTGGTTCCTCCCAATTAAGTTCCTTAGCTGTGAGCCATGAATACATGCATTTCCAAGAAAAATGAAAGAGGCAGTCATCTAGGGTTTTTCCTAGTATTTATTTTACGGTAATGATCTGGTCACTTTGTCCTATGTTAAGCTATTTCTGGCTTGTTTTCATTGGCACGTGTATGAGAGTTATTAGTTGGAACCGCAAGGGCTTAGCGAGGAAGAGTGTTCTATTATTGTCTACAATAGCTAGAGGGTTGGAGTCTCTTTTGCTTTGATTGATAGAATATCTTTCGGCAAGGAGTTGCAGCGATGGAATAGGGGGCGACGAAGAGGTTTTCGGTGTCAGATAGATACATGCAAAAGAAGACTGGTGTGGCTTCGCGACAAGAGCGACCCTCGTAGTTGTGCAGAATTTTATCGTATTCGTTTTAGGCTATACTCACTATTTAAAAAGGCAAAAATTTACTAGCTGTTGGGATCCCTCCTTAACTGGAGAGGTTCTAGAAAATTCTAGAGCTTTCTAGATAAGTATAGAGTTTTCTAGAACGTTCCGGAGAATTCTGGAGAAGTCTAGAACTCTCTAGAAGCTTGTGGAATGATGTGGAATCGTCTAGAACATTCTGGAGATGTGTGGAACCTTCCGGAATCTTATGGAAGCATATGGAAGGGAATTGAGAGGTGTAGAGATTCCTTGGAGTTCTCTAGAATATGTAGGCATATGTAGAGCATTCTAGAGAACTACTCTCCACCATTCATTATAGAGGTGAAGTAGTATAAATAGGAGTAGATGTCTTCATTCCTAACCATCCTAGCCAAGAGTGAATCCACTTCTTAGAGTAAGAAAGTTAGAGAGCCTCTTTGAGAGAGAAGAGATATAGCTTGGGAAGTTCCTATCCTCAAGCTTGAGTGATCCACCATTGAGTGAGACAATTTTGTAGCATCCTTGTAAATCCTACTACTCTTTTGTATAGTGGAAGAATCTTCATATTGGAGAATTTAAATCGTGTGCTCTCATTACTACTTTAATTCTTTAGTGTCTATCTTAACTTCACGAAGCGGGAAAGTCCGGAGTTTTCCCAACAGTGGTATCAGAGACATGTTCATTTGAGGTCGTCATTAGCTCGTGCAGTTCAAGATGGAGGATAGTGTCGTCCATGATGGAGACATGTTCAAACTCACCGCCAACAACTACTCATATTGGAAGCCGATGATTGAGGATCATCTATATTGCAAGGATTTGCATGAGCCCATCATCTACAAAGAGAAGGTGGAAGGCAAGAGCGATGCTCAATGGGAGCTACTGAATTGGAAGGTCGTTGCTATGATCCGTAAGTACATCGACAAATCCCTCTTCGAGCATGTGTCCACTTACATGAATCCTTATGAGTTATGGACAAAGCTTGAGTCCATGATTCAAAAGAAAACTCCTCGTAATAAGGCCAATTTAGTTCGACGGTTGGTGAAGTTGGAGTATAAGGATGGTCATAGTATGATTGAACACTTGAACAATTTTAAGGGCTCGTAAATCAATTAACCAAAATTGAGATGAAAATTGATGATGTTGGTCCCGGTTATACTGGGTACAGTCTAGAGGGAGGGTGAATAGACTGTACTGGTTTTTGACTTTTTCAAGATAAGAGATTGTTTTCACAGAATAGCCTATTCTGTTGGCAGAACAGACTAGCAACGGATGGTATCCTGGTAGGGGTTCTGTCTGATTAGCCTCATAGAGATGCAAAGGCAGTAGGCCTTCGGTTAACTCACAAGACATGTTCTGCTGAACACAGAGACCAAGTTAATTGAGTTAAACAATTTAAAATAAATGCGAGAATTAAAAGCAGTAGGTAAGTGACACCAGGGATTTTTATAGTGGTTCAAGAAACAACGTGTTCCTCTAATCCACTATTCCACTAAGCTTGTAAAAACGCAGATTACACGGCCTTAGTCCTAGCACTTAAGAAGCTCTCCACGCCTTCTTCAAGTGTAGATGTCTCCTAGGATGCACTTCCTGGCTTCCTTTAAGACTGGTCCTTTCACTGAGCTTCCTTGAAGTATGCCCACTTCACTACTCCAGTTACTTAGACGTCCTTCTAGTTAAAGAAGATTTCTTTGTAAAACAGGGGTTCTCCAACTTGCTTCGTCACGATGGATGTGTAGATGAAGAGTTTGAAGTTGTTGAAGAACTCGAAACTTTTCTCTTTGTTGGAAGAAAGGATATGAAAATAATATCTTTCCAACGTAGATTTTTCTTGTTGAGGAAGATGAAGTTGAAGTCTCAAGAAAACATTTTGAGTTTGAATGTTTGTTGTTAGAGCAAAAAAAAAGTTATCCGGTTGTTTTTCGCGCGGTATCATATATACTAGGAATGTCTTCCCGTTGGGGAAGGAGGACAACTGCATTAAATGCGCGTTCAGGTGAGTTGACCGGTAGGACCCAAGAAAGTTGGCGAGTTGCTATTTCGGGATAAAGTTATCCTGTAATATTGCCAATCATCAGCTTTTACTCTATAGCGTACAGGGCTCATTAAATGAGCATTAAATGCGCGTACTGTAGCTTTTCTGTTGAACTTTTCTAGCCGTTGAGGGAATCTTCTGTTGATTTCACCGGCTTAGATAGATTTCTGAAAATTCTCCAAGTGTCAGGCCTTCTTGTATATTTGAACAGAGAATCAATCAAAAAGGGCCTTGAGCACTTCTGTTGAAATAGAAGCTAACAGAGGGCCTTGAGATCTTCTGTTGAGGTAAACATCCAACAGAGAGCCAAAGAGGTCTTCTGTCTAGATAGAGATCAACAGAGAGCCAAAATGTCTTCTGTCCAGACAGAGTCTAACAGGCAGCCACAAGGTCTTCTGTCAGTCGACTATTCTAAGAATGCTTTACACTTAGAAAAATTCTAATATAGTTTTCTAAAGAGGGGTACTCTAAAGTCCTGATTAATATAGCGTCATCAAAATCTAATTACAATTATTCCTTACAGATGACGAGTTGCAAGCCCTATTCCTTAGTTCCTTGCCAGAAAGTTGGGACACAATCGTGGTAACTCAGCTCTGGAAAGAAATCTAACCATGGACACCGTCAATGATAGTCTTCTTGGTGAAGAAATAAGGAGAATGGAACGAGGTGAGTCTATGCATCCCGAGGCTAATGTTATCGAGAACCGGGGTAGGATTGAGACTCATGGACGCAGTAAGAGCCGAGATCCGCAACAATCTCGAGGTAGGTCCAAGTCACGCTCGAAGATCACATGCTACTACTGTGGAAGAATGGGCCACAGGAAAATGGAGTGTCGATCCTTCAGAAGAGATCAAAAGGACGGTAACGTCAAACCAGACCAAGTCAGTTGAATGAAGAAGAAAGAAGAGAAGAGTACCACTGCCGTAGTCGCAAAAGAAGATCTGCTATATCTCGTTGCAGAAGGTAATATCCTCAATATTGCTTATGATGATAGTTCTTGGATTATCGATTCTGGTGCTTTCTTCCATGTCACTCCCCATGGAAGTTTCTTCTCATCCTACCAAAGCGGTGACTTTGGTACGGTTCAAATGGGAAACCAAGATAGGAGCAAGATAGTTGAGATAGGAGACATCGTCCTGACAACTAGCACTGGATTCAAGCTTGTTCTAAAAGATGTGAGCCATGTTCCGGCCATGCGCCTCAATCTTATCTCCGTTGGAAAGTTAAATGATACTGGTCTGATGAATTACTTTGGTGAAGGAAAATGGAAGCTCACCAAAGGAAGTCTAGTCATGGTTAGAGGAAACAAGGAAGGATTGTTGTACGTGATGCAAGCAAAGCTCTGTAAAGGAGAGATAAATATAACCACTGATGACATGAAGGTATGACATAAATGTCACGCCTTAGACCTACCCGGACACGTCAACAACCCATCGTACAGTACGAATAGTCAACCACAGTCCAACTCATCCATACTATACAAGGCGTCTTGAATACCATTCACACATAATACATCCATAAACAAACATAATGTAAAACATTTATTTAAAACGGCGAAAGCATTTAATAAAGGTGTCTTAGCCACACTTTGGCAAACATGGGCATACAAGCCCCCAAATAATTATTCAAAAATAATATCCATGAGCACTATTATAATTGTTTTGAAACAGAAATGGAGGAAGCACGAACCACGTCTTCTCTCCTAGCACCTTCCCGAAGCCACGGGCAATGGTAGCAAGCTCAGCTCCTACCTGAAACTGTGAGGTGGCCTCCCCCGTGAAGGGGAGGTCAGTACTTGGAAGCATTTGACAAGTACAATGACAACTATACTAAGTATAATCAATGTTTCAAATTCAAAGACCCTCAATCTAGGGTGATATTATATTATAGGCCATAAACCTCGGTTACCCCTTTATAAATTAATGTACTTACTTTATATAAAGTCAAGTAGTCGGCCCGTGGGCACATATTCATTTAGAATTCACCATTTTAATTCCCCGTGACTACTAGTCACGCCAACCCCATAGGGTTCCCTCGAGTCCCGATTGTATAGCAAGGGCTCGGCCCGACTACATTTCTATACAACCCTTCAACTCAATTTAACACATTAAAATTGTATGGCAAGGGCTCGGTCCAACTACGTTTTCATACTAACTACAACCTCGTGGCCAGGGCTCGGCCCAACTACGTTTCCACGAAGATCACAAATACATGGCAAGGGCTCGGCCCAACTACGTTTCCATGCTAATCACATTACATGGCAAGGGTTCGGCCCAACTACATTTCCATGCAATCCTAGAGTCTGACTCTAATTCATTTTCGTCCAATTCTCAAGCAAATCCTATGCCTAGAATCAACCCACTTGGGTAGCCTTTAGGCTTACCCCTAACACACCTTAGTGTTCATTCAATTCAACCTTAAAGTATCTCTTAAGACTACTTAAGGCAAATCTATTCACCATCCTATCCCTTAGGATTAATTCCATTATATTATTCTCCCGACTAGTATTTTAATACTAGTAGGTTAGTCTTAGAACATATCAAGTTCTTAATTCAAATTGACATTTCTTTTCAATTGATTTTCCAATCCAAATATAATTTGATCCCAATATCAAAAATATCACTTTTATCCATTCATGAGTTTCATACATGAAGTAAAAGTATATTTTATCACAATATTTACATAGTTAATTCCATTATCATGTCATTCCTTTCATGCCACATAATCATACACAATTTATTCTAAATTTGTATATCATGCTTCTTTTACTCATATCAATAGTATTTTCATTTAAGCATTATTACTCATTAATAATCCATGAAAATCACTTTTAATACCTTAGGTAATCTTATGAAATTAACTCACTAATTATAAGCAATATAGTCAGCCATCCTCACCTCGTGATGTGCTCAACTAGATGCCTTTGCAAAGCCCCTCGATCAATCTCCGTTCTAGACCGGTTAAGGGTGGAAAACTGGACTGCTGGGCAAAAGCCGGGCGGCTTTCACGATAGGCGGGCGGCTTTCGTAGTCTGCAACTACGAATAGCTCCCTTGGAGTGGCGGTTTCCGGCGGTTTCGACTCCTATCGATTCCACAACTCTTCTAAGTTAAATACCACCACTTTATATCAATATTCTACACTTTTAAACGTGTAGAACTCGTAGTTCAATCCACCATATGATCTTCTAAAAATCATACACAATAGAAACTAGTTAAGGAATGTTTGTTGAGTTCTTACCTCAAACACTATCCCTTTTCTCCTCGGATTTCCTCTCCCCTTGCTTCCTTCAAGCTTGAGCTTGTGAAAGGTCTTTCCTAGAGCTCTTGTTGCCCCTTGGTTGTTCGTATGGTGTCAAATGGAAGGGGAGAGGTATCTATCCTCAATCAAGACCAAAATAATGCAAAGGTATGGCCAAGGGAGTGGTTGGTTGTCTAGAGCCATCCTTTCACACAAAAGTCCGCCCAAGCCATTTTTATTTGTCTCCAAATCATTATTTTGAGACCTCAAGTCATGTAGGAAATCCCCAAGTGGGTGTACGAAGTCCCTCTCAATTATTCCTGCTATTTCTGGCAGGTTGGATCAAAATAGCACTCGGGTTGTCCAAACCGTTTCCTCAACTTTAGTTGGCCTTTTATTGGGCTTCTATAATTATTATGATGACTCAATTAATTTATTTGGTAGCCCATTCTCAATATTATGGACCCGATAAATAATTTAATTAATCATTCATAAATTAAATATATCATTCTTTTACACGAAACATTCGCTAGAAAAAATCAAATAAATATTTTGAGGTAAGTAAGTTTCAACTTCATAGTTCTCCCATCTCCTTTTTTGATATTTTGTTTCATAATTAAGTAAAATAGGAATTTATTGATTCATTCATTTAAATTAGTTATTTGCTATTTTGTTAATTAACGTTTTCGTATTTTAACTCTTAGAATTTCATAAGAATTTATCTTGTGTGTTTAGAATGAGTTACCGTCTTACCGAGTTTTTCTTTCGAGGACATTGGATTTTGTCAACTTTCCCTTTTCGTTTGTCCGAAAAAAATTTGTCATTTTTCCAATAAAGTAACTAATTTGTGGTTCTACTCATTTCTCTCTCCTCTTCACATACTTCAACCACATAATTTTTACTCTTCTTTTTTCGCACCTAATTCGAAGTGTGTAAAAAACATTGGGACAAAGTAATATTATTAATTCCAAACACATGAAGATTACTCCTGAACCAAGGAACTATGAGGTTGTTTACTTTTGTTTTATATTAAGTCATGTTCGGATTTAGACGTCTATGTGTGTTAAAATGTCTATTTAAATTAAGTGATATTTGTACATGAGATTGTTTATTTTGTATGCTGAATAAACAATCCGAATCGAATAAAATAATCAATTTAATATTATTCTTATATTATAATGATAATGAAAAAGTTCATTTATTAATATAAGTCTATTCCACAAACAATTTAAAAAAATTGACAGAAAAAATTCTTGATTGAAATTTATGGGAAGGACCGTTGTTCTCAAGCTTAGTGATTATGTCATTTTTTTGATTGAATGATTAAGTCATGTTTCTAATATAAGTTGTAAATAAACATCACTTAAAAAAGTTTTGAAATTCCAAAATAAGACTATCACATTTTTTTTTAATCAGAGAAAGTTTAATTATTATTGTAAGGAATAACTGTAATTAGATTTTAATGATGCTATATTAATTAAGATCTTAGAGTATCCCTTGTTAGAATTCTTGTGTTAGAAATTTTCTTTGTAAAATTTCTTTAGAATAGTCGACTGACAGAAGACCTCCTGACAGAAGACCCTCTGATAGATTTAGTCTGAACAGACAGAAGACCTCCTGGTTCTCTGTTGGACTTCAACAGAATCTGTCAAGACCCTCTGTTGGCTCGCACCTTGACAGAAGACCTAAGAACCCTCTGGTAGGTTATCCCAACAGAAGTGCTCGAGACCCTCTCTGGTTGACCCTCTGCTGAAGATACCAGAAGGTCTGACACTTGGTGAATTTTCATTAATCTACTTTAGCCGGTGAAACCAATGGAAGATTCATTCAACGGCTAGAAGACTTCAACGGAAAAGCTACAGTGCGCGCATTAAATGCACATTTAATGCACCCTGTATCCTGAAGAGTAAAAGCTAATGATTGACTGACATTTCAGGATAGCTTTATCCCAAAATAGCAACCCGCCAACTTTACTGGGTCCTACTGGTCAAGTCAACTGTACGCGCATTCAATGAAGTTGTCCTACTCCTCCAACGGGAAGATAACCCCAATATATAAAAGATATTACTCGAAGAACAAAAAAAAGGATTTTGCTGAAAAGACTTTACTCAACTCTTGCTCGAACAATACATTCAAATATTCAAATGCACAAGCCTTCTTGAGATTAAAAACTTCATCTCCATCAACAAGAAAGGCGGACGTTGGAAAGATTACATTTTCACATCTTCACATTCCAACAAGAGCAAAAAGTCCCAACTGTTCTTCAACAATTCAAGCTCTTCAACTACACATCATTTGTAACGAAGCAAGTTGGAAAACCCCTGTTCTTACAAGAACTCTTCTCTAACGAGAAGGACGTCCAAGTAACTGGAGTAGTGAAGTGGTGATACTTTAAGGAAACTCAGTGAAAGGACAAGTCTTAAAGGAAGAAAGGAAGTGCATCCCAGGAGACATCTAGGCTTGAAGAAGACGTGGAGAGCTTCTTAAGTGTTAGGACTAAGGCGTTGTAAACTGTCGTTTTTACAAGCTTAGTGGAACAGTGGATTAGTGGAACGAGTTGTTCCTTGAACCACTATAAAAATCTCTGGTGTCATTTACTTACTGCATTTAATTCTTGTATTTACTTTAAACTGATTAACTCCAGAAACTTGGTCTCTGTGTTCAGCAGAACCTCTTCTGTGAGTTAACAGAAGGCCTACTGCCTTTCCTTCCCTTAGAGGCTAACCGGACAGAACCCCTACCAGAAGACCATCTGCTGTCAGTTTGTTCTCCCAACAGAACAGGCTATTCTGTTGAATCTCGTACTTAGTTTGAAAAAGTTAAAAACTAGTACAATCTATTCACCCCCCCCCCTCTAGACTGTACCCAGTACAACCGGGGCCAACAATCATTAATCAAACCGTGATGAAGTGCATGAATAATAGAATCAGGTGGATTATAATGTCAAATACAGTGATTAGACCATTCGCTGCCAGTCTGTTCTGCCAACAGAACAGACTATTCTGTTGAATCTGGTACTTAGCTTGAAAAAGTTAAAAACAAGTACAGTCTATTCACCCCCCCCAGACTGTATCCAGTACAACCGGGACCAACAAGTGGTATCAGAGTCTCCTTGTTCTTGTAATCTTTTAGGTTACCTGTTGAACAAAGATCCACTTGTTTTCTCTACCTCTCTTTAATCTCTTATTATGGATCACTCTCTTTCCAACCATCTTATGTTTTCAGATCTTAAGTTTGATGATTGGAGGATCTGGATGAAGGCACACCTTTGTGCTCTTCATGATGAAATGTAGGAAGTACTTGACATAGGGCCATTCACCAACTTCCAGATGGTGAATCCAGAGCATGCCATTGACAACACAAAGCCTCAGATGATCAAAAAAGCTAAATCTGTGTGGACCACTAAAGAGAGGAGAAAATACAATCTGGACAACATTGCAAAGGACATCCTCTACAAGTCCATTGATGACAGATACTTCAATGGAATAAAGAAGTTCAAAATAACCAAAGAAATCTGGGATACTCTTGAGCTCATTGGAGCAGGTGATGAGCAAGAGAAGGACAACAAGCTAACCATTGCCAATAAGAAGTTTGATGCTTTCAAACTTCTCCCTGGTGAAAGCATCTCCAAGATGTATGACAGACTCTGAACTTGGCAAGGAACTCACCACCAAAGAGATCAACCTCAAAGTGTTGAGAGGTTTACCCTCAGCATGGAAGATGAAGGTGGTTGTTGTCCAAGCCAGCAAGGATGTGAAGACTTATCCTACAGACAAGCTCATCTCAGACCTCAAAGCTCATGAGTTCGAGATGATTGAAGAAAAGGAAGATGTACCAGAAGAGAGGACCACTACAGCCCTCACAGCTAGTACATCTAAGGTAAATGATTTTGACCCTTCAACTCTTTTAACTGACGAATATATGGCTGCCTTTGCCAGAAGATTCAAGAAGTTCATGAAGAACCCCAAAGATGGAAGAAGTCCATCTGCCAGCAGAAAACCATTCAAGAAGATCAAGTCTGCAGACACTAGTGGAGAGCTTCTTTGCTACAACTGCAGACAGCCTGGACATTTCAAGGCTAACTGTCCTCATCCCAGAGTGTCCAAGAGACAAGGACAAGATGGAGAGAAGAAATATGAAGACAATTCTAGAAAGAGGAAGGCATTTATCACAGAACAGTTCGAGAAATATCCCCTTTCTGAGACAGAATCCAGTTCTGATTCTGATTCTGATGAGGCCTTCGGTTGCCTGGATACTGAAACAGAAGACCTGTGCCTCATGGCCCAATCTGATGATGAGGTAACCTCCTCTTCTAACTCTCGTTTTTCTTCGGTAGGCATAGCTTTAAATGATGATGCAATGTCAACATTGTGGGAAGAGTTTAGAACTATCCAAACCACTTATTATTTAGTCAAAGAAGAAAGCAGTAAGCTAAAAGTTGAAATCTCTGACTTAAGAAAAGAGACTGAGGTAAAAATCAATCTCTTGATTGAGGAAAGGGATGAGCTTGAAGCTGAAAATGTTTCTCTTCTAGATAGAATAAGAGAAATTAAGCATTTTGAGGTCAGATACTGATAGAGTATATCTAGAGAGAGGTGAGAGCTAGAGAGAGAAGTGCAATAATATGCTTCAATAGAATGATTTCGTAACCCCCATAACTACTCCCAAAGGGAGTATTTATAGAGGAAATTAGGGTTGGGCTCCCAAGCCTTGGGCTTGGGAGGCCCATTTACAACTGGACCGCTACTGGGCCGAATACAAAGCCACTAATGGGCTGTACAAATGAGTAAGTGTGAAATCCGATTCTGGGAGGTCTTCTTGGCCGACGAGGGCGTGGCCGACGAGGGCACGGCCGACGAGGGCACCCGGGTTCCTTGGACTCAGGACCATAATCCGAGTTGGCTCCTTTTCGGCCGACGGGGGCGTCTTGGCCGACGAGGGCGCCACTCTGTTGTCTTGTGCTTTCTGTTCTTCCGAGTATGTGGGTCCTGGGGCTCAGACCCATATACTCCATCAGGAGTCCCCCACTCTCTAAGCTGAGACGTAGACGAAGTGAAGGAGAGTAGATTTCTGTGCTTTGTTGCTTTGGGGCTCAGACCCATATATTCCAGGCCGTTAGCCGTTGCGGTATTGGCGCTGTTTTCATTTTGGTGATCCTGTTATGTGCTTTGGCCGTTACCTGTTCCTCGCTGTGGGCGGGGAGGCCGTTGTTTCCTTGACGTGTTCATTTGAGGACGATGAATGTCCTGCTTTCAATGGTGGCCGTTGAAGGCACGCTTTCCCTTTCCTGGACGTTGGTGGTTGAAGTTTATGTTTGGGCCGGTGAGGCCGTTGAGGTTGTTCCTTGCTTTGAGGATGATGGCGTCCTTTCCTTTGGGTGGCCGATGAGGGTGCTCGCGCACTCCTTTTGGCCGTTGCTGGTTGGCCTTCGTGTTCTTGGCCGAAGGGCCCGTCAAGATTAACTGTTGGCGGAGGACGATGAGTGTCCTTACCTCTAGTGGCTTGTTGGCCGTCGCTAATGACGTTATGGGCCTTTGGCCGATGAGGTTCCGTTGTGCTGTGTGGATGATGTGGCCATGTTTTGTGGTTACCTTGTTTATACTCTTTGTTTCATTGAGGCTGGTGTAGTCCCCCAGTCCCCCACTGCTTCAGGCCGAGGAGTGTGAGGGGTGAAGGAGTTGCTTGAGTCACTGGCCGAAGCGGCCTCTCCGTAGTCCCCCTGAATCCAACTCTCATGGCGATTTTCTGGCCAAGGTAACCCTGTGGGAGAACCCTTGTGCGCAGATCGCTTGTAGAGAGTTATCATCAAGGGTCATGACGGGGAGCCGATGGCTTGTGGGCTCTTGGGTTCTTTGATCTTGTGGCCGTTACGTTCCCGGCCGTTGCCGTCTCCTTATTGTTTGGCAGTTGTGATCTTGGCGGGCAAGTGGGACGTTGTGGGCGCTTGCTGGTACTTGTAAAGCCGGCGAGTGTGTGGGCCGTTGGAGTCTGGTTTGCCAGTGGGCTGTTGATGTGGGTTGGGCCTGGCCCGTTGGTGACGTGGTGGCCTCCCGTTGGTGGCCGTTGATGTGGCCACTGGGAGAGTGCCACGTGTAGTGACCGTTGGGTGGAGGGGTCTATAAATACCCCTTCCCCTCCGACGAGGAATCACATTTGCATTCTGAATTGTCGAAGTGCTGCCCATTTTTCTAGAGAGATAAAAACTCCCAAGCTTGTTCTTCGTGTTCGTCGTTGTTCAAGGTTAGTGTTCATCACTATCTTCCTCACTTTTCATATTTTGCTCCCTAGGTTGTTGATCTAGTGTTTAGGCGTTTGAACACCTTTAGATCTTAAGTTAGTCTCCTTAGGCCCGTAGTAGCAGTAATGAAGAGCTTGAACGAGGACTACTACCCCTACGACGACCAGCCCTCCACGAGGTCGCTTGACTACGAGGTGCTCGAGGAGTTTGAAGAGGAGATAGAGCGTTTAAGTCCCTACAAATCCGGAGAACTGATGGACGAGGAAGGCGAGGACGAGGAGTCCGCCTCCTCTTCAGAGGGTGGGGACGTAGGCGCGTCCCGAGTGGTGGACGGGGCGTCCACTTCTGCTGCCGTTCCGTGCCCGAGGCCGGTGTCTGCCGTGAAGGGAGCAGCTAAGCCGAAGAGGGTGAGGAGGCCGAAGAATGGGCCGGGCCTCTCCTACCTGGACCTCACCAACATATTCCTGATCAAGCCGGAGAGCAGTGCGGCCGACTATCTTGTCGCCCAGATGTACGTGGGGCCGTACGGGCGGGTTAGGGCACCCAGGCCGACGGACCACGTTCTACTTCCGCCACCGGGATACTTTGGAGTATACCCGATGAGTTTTGCTAAGGGGTTGAGGTTCCCCCTTCACCCTTTCGTCATTGAGTATCTGGACATGGTGGGGCTTCCTCCGGCCTTGCTGACGCCGAACAGTTATTCCTTGATAGTGGGCTTCTTACTTCGGTGTGAGGAGTTGGGCTACAGGCCGACAGCGGCCTTATTCATGAATTTGTACCAGATCGGCCGAGGAAGCCACAAGAACTGTGCGGCCTATGCTACTCTTCAACAGCTGCCGAGGAAGAGGAGCTTCACGGATTTGCCTACGTCCATTCATGGGTGGAAGAGCAAGTTCGTGTTTGTGTCCATTGGTGAGAGTGGCACCGAGTTCCCCTCTCTCGGCCATACCGGGAGGTTCAATCTCCATGACCCGCCGAAGAGCTCTATTTTGGACGCTCAGGTGGAGGCTTTCCTGGAAGGGGGGCCGAGGAGCGTGAAAGATTACGTTACTGAGTACAAGATGACCGCCCTCGGCTTCTTCAGATACCACCTGTATGGAGATAAGGAGGATGACCTCCAACTCTGGCCGAGGATGACCACCACCTTTGAGGAGGCCGATGGCCCGGATTTGGGCATTCCTGCTGAGGCCGATGGTAATTTTTTCTTCGGCTTTCTGTCTTTATGTTTTGTCCTTTGCCTTACTAATCTGTTTGTTTTTCCTTTGTAGACTTTGCCATGGACCGACGTTCCATAATGGCTATTGCCAAGGCCAAGGCGGCCGAGGAGCTGGCTGCTAAGGCGGCCGAGGCGGCCAGACGTGCCGCGGCCGGTGGGAGCGGGGCTACTGCTGATGCGGCCCCAAAACCTGCCCCATCAAAGAAGAAGAGGCCGGTCACTGACGGCCAGAAAAAGTTGACTGATGCCGGCCTGAGCGTCTCTAAGAAGACGAAGAGGGCTCCTTCCCCTTCTCCGGCTACTGAGGCCGGTACTCTGACTGTCCCCCGTGTGGACGATAGTGGTCCTGTCGTGGACCTTACTGCTGCTGGTGATGCTGCTCCATCAATGCCTCTCGTCCAGGAACCACGGACGAAGAGGGCCAGCAAGGAGATTGCCGGGGCCAACTACCAGAAGGTGGTAGAGTACCCCGTCGGCGGGGGCGTGTTTAATGATCTCGTCCCTGGCCATGTCGTCCTGGCCCAGGCCATGCCGGCAAAAGATCGGGCTTACTTGAAGAAGCTCGGGGACGAGAAGATTTACGAGGGCGGCATGGACCTCTTCGTCCAAGTAAGTTACTGTCCTCATGTTTTTGTCTCTCTCTTCGTCTGTGTAGAGTCTTTTTGCCTGACCTTTGTTTTCCTTCTGCAGAGTGCCTTTATGCTTATGGAAAGCCATAAGAGGCAGTATTGGGAGATAGCTCGCTTGAAAGAGCTGGAGCAGAAGGCTGCCTCGGCCGACGAGGCGGCAGCTTGCCTTGATCGGCTCCGGGAGGATGCCAAGGCGTTGCAGCAAAGGACTGATGAAGCCGCTGCAGCCAGGGACGATGCCCTAGCCAAGCTCGAGGAGAGCAAAAGGGAGCTCAAGGAGTCCCGAAGGGCGCTGGAGGCCGAGAAGCGCACGAGCGAGGAGGCCGTCAAGGCGAAAACTGAGGCCGAGGCCGCCGTCGTGAGGGCTGCCGATGAGGCCGTTGAGAAGTTCCTGGCCGAAGGGTGGAAGGCCGATGAGAGGCTTCCCTGGTGCTACGAAGTGGTGGCCGCCAGGCTTGAGAATTGGGGGATGAACTCCCCCGCCGGCCGGGAGTATTTCAGCCGGGAGATGTCTGTTTATTACAACCTGGGCCAGGAGCGGATGCAAAGGCTCCTGTGTCGTCGGCTATCCCGGGCGTTGAAGGCCATGAATTACACGTCTGGGTGGGCTAGACGGAACCTGAAGCTGCCGAAGCTGATGAAGGATCCAGAAGAGCAGGCCAAGCTTCCGCTGTCGGAGCGAGAGTCCCCCATAGAAAGCTCCGGCCTTGGCGAGCCGGATTATACTGAATTTGATTTCTTAGACGATGCCACCAGCGCCGCTGTCGGCCAAGAAGCTGAGGCCGATGAGGCCGCCGAGGAGGGAGCCGACGAGGTTGAAGAGCCAGTCGCGGATGAAGGTGCCCCGGAGGCTTGATCGGCTATTCCCTGTTGTAATTAGCTTTTCATTTGTTGCCAAATTATGTAACGGCCAAAGTGCCCCCAATTGTAATGAAATCACTATCAATTGAAGAAATTTTTGCTGTCCTTTTCGGCTTTGAATCCCTTGTATGGTTGTTTGCTTTGTCATTTCGTTTTTGAAATTCTCTCAAGTGTCATGGTCACAACTTGGGTCACCCGCGATTGTCCGCTACGTCCATGGGGTAGTCCACCCTGTCCGGTGACCTGGACGGCTTGTGCGTCGTTGTTTAACACTTGGGAATTTTTTCAAAAATTTCCTAAGTGTTTTGGGCTCACTGAGCTGCTTTCTTCCCGGTCTGGTGGCCTGATCGGCCTGGCCGTCATTTCTGTACTATCCTAACACTTAGGATTTTTTTTTGAAAATTTCCTAAGTGTTTTGGATTCGTGTAGTTGCTTCCCTTCCGGCCTGGTGGCCTTGTCAGCCTGACCGGTGGTTCTTGGCTACCATAATACTTAGGATTTTTTCCAAAAAATTTCCCAAGTGTTTTTGATTCCTTTTAGGTGCTTCCCTTTTGCCCTTGATCGTGGTGTCCGCTACGTCCATGGGGTTTAGTCTCTCCCCATTAATGGCAAATGGTTGAGGTGATTCGCCAGGTTTTGAACCAGTGTCATCGTCGGCCTACATCCCTGTGTTGTGGCCGATAAGGGCACCTTCACCTTAGTGTTTTGGACTTTGAATTTTTTCCAAGTACATATGCAAGGCGTAGGTAGCTAGCGGCCTTGGAATATATATGTACCCGCTTCGTCCGGAGTTCTTCCACTTGAGTACTTAAGGAATTTTCCAAGTGTAAATGTTGGGCATTTACTTCTTTGCGGTACCGCCGTCGGCCAAGGAGGTGGTCCTACCTTCGCCGGCCAGCCATGGTTCCTTGTTGAGGAATCCTCTTTTTCTTTTTTCTCGGGATTTTTTTCTAAGTGTTTTGTAAACACTTGAACCAATTCCCAGAGAACCTTCGCTTGACCAACGGCCTGGGGTTCAAGTGCCTGCGTCGGCCAGCCGAGATGCTGTGGCGAGTAGAGGTTGTTTCTTGGTTGCTTGATCCTTTCGCGGGTGTGATGAGTGCCCGCTTCGTCCTGGTCATCCTCAGGATTGTGATGCCTTGTTTCATACCAAGCGTTGGTGCCTCAAAGGACTATGGCCGATGAAGGTCACCTCTCGCTTGTCACCCAACCGATGCGGTTAGGGTTTTATAGGCGTGTGTTTCGGCCTTGATTATTCCCTTGTAGTGTGTGGACGTGTCGTCCTTGTTACCTGTCAGTGGTACTACACTTGTGTTCAACTGATATGTACTTGGCCTAGTTGGGCCTGAGTTGTGGGGATTTTTTTTTCATTGCTCGAGGCCGGTAAGTGTGCGCGGCCGTCGGCTTCCCTCTTTTTCCCTTATATTATTTTTTTTTTCGTTTCGGGGGTATCCTTCTTTCAGGCTTCGGCCGAAGGGTGTGCTCGTCCTTCGGCCGGTTCGGACTTCGTTTATAACGTCCGTGATCTCAGGGCGGGTCCCGTCGCCTATTTATGACGCGGGCTAGACTTTTGGTCGGTTTCCAACGGCTGTCGTTGCCCATCCCTGAGTTTTGGGATTTTGTCACCTCGGCCATGATTTCAGGCCTGTCGTCCTGCGATCTGGCGCGTGGACGACGCGGTGAGCTTCCCGTTTCAAGATGTGGGCCGTTTGCGGGCCCCTCGTCCTGGGGACATCGTCGGCCATACCTGAGCGTTTCACTTCTAGGCTTACGGGGCCAGGATGATGTGCTCTCTCAGCTAGGCCTGAGCCCTTCGCTGATACAAAATACAATGGAGTGCCTGAGCTTGTTGCTCGTAGGCTGCAAATGCAAGGGGCCATGTCGGCCAGACCTGAGCCTTTCGCTCTAAGGTGGCCGACGAGGGCACCTGCTAATGTTTTACTTTAAATTCCAGAGAAAAAATCAGAACATGATTTTATTCATAAGTGGCTCGAGGCCGAGGGTGGCGTTCAATCAGTAACCCGTTAAGGGGTGAGGGCTTCGCCGTCTACACCTCCTTCGGATTACTGATAAAACTTCACCAGATGATGTACATTCCATGTTCGTGGTACATTGGACCCATTCGGGCGTTTAAGCTTGTAGGTGCCGGGTTTGACCACGGCACTGACGATGTAGGGCCCTTCGTACTTCAATGCTAGCTTGCCACCCTCTGTCGGCTGGCTTGCTTCCCTTCGGCGGAGGACGTAGTCCCCCACCTGAAATTCCCGGGAACGTACCTTGGCGTCATAGTATGATTTTACTTGACGCCGGTAGTTCTCTGCTCGGACGTAAGCTTGCTCACGCCTCTCATCAACCAGGTGTAGGTCAATCTTCATGTTCTCTTCGTTGGTGTCAGGCTCATATTGTTCCACCCGTCGGCTGGGGATGGCAACTTCCGTAGGCGCCTTTGCTTCAAAGCCGTAGCACAGGGCGAAAGGCGTTTCACCTGTCGCCCTCCTCGGCGTGGTTCTGTAGCACCACAGGATGTTGGGGAGCTCGTCGACCCAACTACCTCCTGCGGCCTGGAGTTTCTTCTTCAGCCCCTCCATGATTGTTCTGTTGGCGTTCTCGACCTGCCCGTTTCCCTGAGGATAGGCAACGGAAGAGAAACGATGCTTTACCTCAAACTCCCGGAGGAGCTCTTGGAAAGGGGCTGCCTCGAATTGGGTGCCGTTGTCTGATACAATCTCCTGGGGGACGCCAAAGCGTGTGATGATGTTCTTGTAAACAAATCTTTGGCATCTGGCCCCCGTGATGCTGGCCAAGGGTTCCGCCTCGACCCACTTGGTGAAGTAGTCGACGGCGACGATGATGTAGCGGTTATTCCCGGCGGCTCTGGGCAGGGGGCCGACCAGGTCAATCCCCCATCTGGAGAATGGAATTGCGGTGCTGACAGGGGCGTAGTTGACAGCTGGCCGACCAGGGGCCTTCTGGAGTACCTGGCATGTGGTGCACTTCCTGGCCAGGTTGGCGCAGTCGCGTGCCATCGTCGGCCAGAAGAAGCCCTGGACGACGAGACGCCGGGACATGCTGAAAGGGCCCTGGTGTGAGGAGCAGACGCCACAATGAACTTCTTCCATGGTTGTGTCGGCCTCGTCCTGGTGGAGGCACCGGAGGAGGGTGCCATTATAGGACCGTTTGTAGAGTTTGCCATTTTCGATGGTGTAGCTTGGGGCCCTGAGTTTGGCAAGTTTGGCCCTCTCCTCGTCCGGGGGCAGCTCCCCCGTAGTGATGAAGGTGGCGATGTCGGAGATCCAGTCCTCTGGTCGTTGTTGGACGCCCAAGAAGTGGCTGGCATGGATGCTGGACATGCTCAACTCCTCGATTTTGGCCAACTGGGAGATGTGCTCCGGGGTGTCCGAGCTGAGCTTGGAGAGGATGTCGGCTTCGGCGTTTTCGGCCCTTGGGATCTGGGTGATCTCGTGGGTTTCAAACACTTTCAGCAATTCCTCCGCCGCTTGTTTGTACTGCTTCATCCGGCCTTCCTTTGCTTCGTACGATCCCTCCACCTGGCCCACTACCAGTTTGGAGTCGCACTTGATTTTGAGGTGCTTGGCCTTGAGGCCGGCGGCGAGTCTGAGACCGCTGAGGAGGGCCTCATACTCGGCTTCGTTGTTGGATACCCTGAAGTTGAAGCGGATGGCATAGTAAGCTCTGAATCCTTCAGGGGATATGAGGACGACGACGCCGCCGCATGATTTCACGGCCGACGAGCTGTCAGTGAACAGGGTCCACGTATCGTCCGGCTCCGGCCCGGAGTTGGCGACGGCCGTCTCCCTTGCTGTGCATTCGATGACGAAGTCGGCCAAGGCTTGCCCTTTGATAGATGGCCTCGGCTTGATCTCAATCTGAAACTGGCTGAGGAAGATCGCCCATTTCACCATCCTCGAGGAGCTAGTGGGGCTCCTCATGAGCGCGCCAAGAGGCTGCTGGGTCAGCACATGGACGGTGTGGGCTTGGAAATAGTGTCCCAGCTTCTTCACTGTGTGGACGATGGCCAGCACCGTCTTCTCAATGGGGGAGTACCTGAGCTCGGCCTCCCTGAGTGTCTTGCTGATGTAGAAAATGGCCTTCTGCACCCCTTCATCCTCACGGATGAGCACGGAGCTGATGGCCGACGTGCTCACCCCTAAGTACAAGAAGAGGGTTTCGCCGGCTTTGGGCTTGGAGAGCACGGGTGGGGACGACAGGTACCTCTTCAATTCGTCGAATGCTTCCTGGCACTCTGTTGTCCACTTGAAGTTGTTTGCCTTGCGCATGATCTGGAAGAAGGGGAGTGCCCTCTCGGCCGACCTGGAGAGGAAACGGTTCAGGGCCGCCAGTCGCCCCGTCAGTCGTTGTACTTCCTTGACGTTACGGGGCGGTTCCATGTTGATAATTGCCTGCGTCTTCTCCGGGTTTATCTCGATGCCTCTCCGGCTGACCATGTAGCCGAGGAACTTGCCACCTTGGACACCGAAGGCGCATTTCTTGGGGTTGAGGCGGAGCCTGAACTTTTTCATTATTTCAAAGATTTCCCGGAGGTCGTCGGCGTGGGAGGTGGCCTGTCTGCTCTTGACGATCATGTCGTCGACGTACGCCTCCATCGTCCGGCCAAAGACCGCTCTGAAGATCTTGGCCACCATCCTAGTGTAGGTGGCGCCGGAGTTTTTGAGTCCGAAGGCCATGACGAGGTAGCAAAAGATTCCCTCTGGGGTCATGAATGCCGTCTTCTCAGCGTCATCTTCATGCATGGAGATTTGGTGGTATCCTCTGAAAGCATCGAGGAACGACATCAACTCGCACCTTGCCGTCTCGTCCACCAGCTGATCAATGTTGGGGAGAGGGAACGGGTCCATGGGGCACGCCTTGTTCAGGTCAGTGTAGTCAACACACATTCTGAACGTCGGCGGTTTTTGTGCGAGGACGACGTTGGCCAACCATGTCGGGTACTTCACCTCTTTGATGTGTCTGATCGAGAGGAGCATGGCGACCTCCCCTTTGACGAAATCCCGCCTGTCGGCGGACAAGTAGCGCCGCTTCTGTTTGACAGGCGCGGAGGCCGGATCGACGGTCAGCCGGTGAGTGATCACCTGGTGGCTGATGCTTGGCATATCGTCCGGGCCCCACGCGAAGACAACGGCGTATGACCGTAGGACGAGGAGGATGGCGTCTCGTTGGTCTTGGGGGAGTTGCTTTCCGACCCTGAGAACCCGCTCCGGCCGGGAGGTATCCAGAGGGATTTCCTCGACCTCCTCGGCCGGCTCCGCATGTGGCCTCTCCTCGTCCATGGCGACGGCGGCCGTAATGGTGTCTATCCTCTGTCCTTCCCTTTCGGCCGGCCTTGTTAGCTTGAGGTAGCAAGCTCTGGCTATCCTCTGATTTCCTCTGGCGTAGCCGATGCCGTCATTGGTGGGGAACTTCAAACATAAGTGCTTCATGGAGATGATGGCCTCCAAGTCCTCCAGCGCTGGCCGGCCCAAGATCAGGTTGTGGGCGCACTGGAGGTTGACCACCATGAACTCCATGTCAATTTTGGCGTGGTGGGGGCCGTCACCGACTTCCACGGGGAGGACTATCGTGCCCTCGGCGTCGATAGAGTCCCCGGTGAAGCCGGATAACGGGGTCTTGATCGGCTTCAGCAAAGTTCTGTCCAGCTTCAGTTGCTTGAAGGTGTCTAGGTACATCACGTTGACGGAGCTCCCTGTATCGATGTAAGTACGGTGGATGATGGAGTCACCGATCTCACATCGGATGACGAGGGCGTCCCTGTGTGACTCCGTACCTGGAGGCAGATCCTTGTCGGTGAAGGTGATCACCTCCGTTCGCTGCTTCTTCGGCTGGGGGGGACGTGGGACACCTCCCCAATGTAAAGGGATTGGGCCCATTTCTTTCTCTGAGTGGCGGAGTCCCCCCCAGTATTTCCACCTACGATGAGGTGGATGTGATTCTTCTTCGGCGGAGGCTCTTCGAAGTCCTCGTCGTCGCTGAGTCTACCAATCTCCTGCTTCTTCGCAGAGGGTTCGCCCCCATGTTTGCCGGTGTTTACCCAAGTGTTCTTGCGTGGGCCACCTCTGACAAACTGGGAGAGTTCCCCCTGGCGAATAAGGCGCTCGATGGCCTTCTTCAATGTGATGCAATCGTCGGTGTTGTGCGACGAGTTCTTGTGGAACCGGCAGTACGTGCCGCCCTGCTGGATAGCAAGGATCTCCTCGGCCGGCCGAGGAGCCTGCTCGATGAGGCCGTGCTTCTCGGCATAATCGAGGATGGTGCCGACCGGGTGGGTGAGGGTTACCCCCGGCCGTTCCAGCCTCGGCCGCCAGTGGCGGTCTTTCTTACTCTGTCCACCAGAGCCGTGGCGGCCCTGGGCACCCTGGCCGGCCGGGGACGGACCCGGGGCCGGCGAAGGATTTGTCTTCTTGGGGGGATGGCCCCCCTCTCTTTTGTGACTGTGGAGCTCGTCGGCGTCAGCATACAAGCCTCCGCGCTGGAGCGCCTTGGCGAACGACCTCGGGGGGTCGGTGATGAGGCTCCTAGCGTACGGGTAGCTGCGGAGGGCTCCCTGGTACAAGGCGAGGAGGGTGCGCTCATCGGCCCCCTCGACCTCCTCGGTCTCCCTCGTCCACCGATCGATGAATGACCGGAGGGACTCTTCGTGTTGCTGCTTGACGGAGAGGAGGTGGGTGAAATACTTCTTCGCGCGCTTCCTCCCGGCAAAGTGAGTGAGGAAGCGCTGGGCGAGATCCTGCCATGAGTTGATGCTTCCTTCTGGGAGCCCGTTGAACCACTCGTACGCTGGCCCCTCGAGAGTAGAGAGGAACCAACGGCAGAGGTATTCGTCGGACGCGTTCACCATCAGCATGTTGTTCTGGTAACGGCTGAAGTGCTCCTGGGGGTCTGATCGGCCATCGTAGGACTTGATGGCGTTCCCCATGTACTTCTCAGGGATGGGGCCGAGAGGACCCTGTTGGTGAAAGGGGTCCTGGTCCTGACCTGGATGATGGGGTCACCTCGCCCCTCGGCCAGCTCCCTCTCCAGGGCGCTAACTTTGTTCATGAGCGCGTTGAGGCCGGGGTCGTTGGAGGCGCCGGGCGTAGGGATGTTGGCCGAGTGCTTGGCCTCCATCTGAGCCAGCCTCCTTTCCAGCTGGGCGATGACCTCGTCCCGGGGGTCCCTGTCGGCCGCAGCGGCGCCCGGCTGGTTCCTCAGGCGCTCGTTGTGAGCCGCGTTGATCTGGTGGCGCACGTCATCCTCGTGCAACTTCCCCTTGCCCTTGTCCGGGCGGGGCTGGTCCGCTGTCCGGGACACAGACCCCAAACTTTCCCTTGGCGAGCCAGGACGAAGATCGCCAATCCGTCCCGCCATCCTCTCCGAAACCGGACGACGGCGCGTGTCACCTAGCCTGTTGAAGGCAGAGGCTTTTCCACGCGCTGGGGTCTGCATGGGCCGAAGGGGGGAAGCAGGGTGGGAGTGGGACGATGTCGTGTCCTGGGCCACAACCCCCTCATTGTTGCCTATCTGGATGGCCAACGGTTGGGGATGAGGAGGTGGAGTGACGTTTCCCCCGGTCCTTGGCAAGAGTGCGCTGAGGACGGTGGGATTCTGAGCCAAGCTGGCGATGATAGCCGATAGTGCGGCCTGGACCTGAGGATCTACGGACGGGGAGGCCGCGGCCATAGGCTGGGCCGGGGCATGGTCCGCTTTCTCACCTCGTTTCTTTTCCAGGTCGAGGCGGGCATCGGGGACTCCGCCGTTGAGTTGGTTGCGGAGGTCCATCGTGAGGTTGAAGGCCTCCTGGAAGAGGTCTCCTCCGCCGACCTGGTCGGCCGTGGCGTCCTCATCGTGCTCCCTGGGCTCTTGGTCCTCAGGGATGACTTTGCTGACGAGGTTGCGGTTTGACTTAGTTCTCCCCATGATCAGTGGTTAGCTGTGCTTGGTAGCGACGAAGGATGCTAACTTGATTGTTCTAGCTCTCAACGAGAGCACCAAATGATAGAGTATATCTAGAGAGAGGTGAGAGCTAGAGAGAGAAGTGCAATAATATGCTTCAATAGAATGATTTCGTAACCCCCATAACTACTCCCAAAGGGAGTATTTATAGAGGAAATTAGGGTTGGGCTCCCAAGCCTTGGGCTTGGGAGGCCCATTTACAACTGGACCGCTACTGGGCCGAATACAAAGCCACTAATGGGCTGTACAAATGAGTAAGTGTGAAATCCGATTCTGGGAGGTCTTCTTGGCCGACGAGGGCGTGGCCGACGAGGGCACGGCCGACGAGGGCACGGCCGACGAGGGCACCCAGGTTCCTTGGACTCAGGACCATAATCCGAGTTGGCTCCTTTTCGGCCGACGGGGGCGTCTTGGCCGACGAGGGCGCCACTCTGTTGTCTTGTGCTTTCTGTTCTTCCGAGTATGTGGGTCCTGGGGCTCAGACCCATATACTCCATCAGATACAGTAACCTTATGACAATGCAAACTTCTATAAAGGCTGTTGCTATTGATCAAATGCTTTCCCCCGTTTCTGGTCTTGGATATGTTGCAACAGAATCCGGTGAGCCTTCTGTAAGGCCTAGCACCAAAGTTGCTAAGGTTGATAAAGTCATAGAGCCACGGACTTCTAGCCCCATTTGTCATGCTGGTGTATCTGGCACCAAGGTTATTCATGAAAAAGGCCATAAAAAGAAAAGATAAAGGTTCAACAGAAACCCATTTTGAAAATCAATGAACCTGGCAGAAAACCTAACAACAGAAAAGGTTTTTCAGAAAAATCAAAGGCAAACCCACAACAGACAACCTCATGATAATCATGCCAGAAATGATCACCAGAAAGGCAGGTATCAAGAAAAAGTTAACTTTAGGCAGAAGAGGTTGGTTGGTCAACTTCAGAAGCCCAAAGCTAACCGCCCCTCTGCTCTTGATAGTATATGGGACTTCTATCCAACTAAGAAAGCTATGCAAAAATATGTAAACATGAAGCATGACCCTCACAAGCATCTGCCCAAAGTGAATCACACTTCTGTTTACTATGACTACCAGGTGGACAATGGGTACCACCCACTTAGGTTTCACATGATGAGACCAAAGTGGTACCAACTACCAAGTCTGAGAATATCCTTAGATGTACTAGCTGTGAGGGCTGTAGTGGTCCTTTGCCGCCAGAACACCTCAACAGAATGGCGTAGCAGAAAGGAGGAACGGAACATTGAAAGAAGCTGCAAGGACAATGATTGCAGAATCAGGATTACCAACGAGATACTGGGATGAAGCAATCAACACTGCATACTACACCCAGAATAGAAGCATGATCAACAAGAATCACCAGAAGACCCCTTATGAACTTTGGAAAGGAAGGAAACCCAACATCAGTTATTTCCATATATTTGGATGCAAATGCTACATTCTGAATAATGGAAGGGAGCATCTAAAGGTGTTCCAAGAGAAAGCTGATGAAGGTGTATTCATAGGCTACTCAAGCACAAGCAAAGCCTATAGAGTCCTTCTGACATGTTGTAGAATCCATACATGTAAAGTTTGATGACAACACCTCTGTTGAAGAAGTAACAGAGACCCTCAAGGAAGTCACTCTAGCTGACAGAACTCCTGAATCAACAGAACAGGTAGCACTTAATCCAGTGTTTCCAACACCTGCACCAAACCCCCTTCTGTTAAATGAAGATGAAGATTCAGAAGATGAGCAACCAGAGAAACCAAGACAACAACTGATAGAACCTGACCTAACCTGGTTAAGAGATCATCCTCCTAACCAAGTGATTGGACAAATTAGAAGTGGTGTACAGACCAGATCTGCAACAACAAGAAGAGAAGCAATGTTTGCCTGCTACATATCTCGGATAGAAGCTATGACTGTGGAAGAAGCCCTTCCAGACTCATACTGGATCAATGCAATGCAAGAAGAACTTATTCAATTTGAAAGGAACAAAGTGTGGGAACTTGTTCCTAGACCAAAGCAGATGAAAATGGCAACATTGTAAGGAATAGAGCAAGGCTGGTAGCCAAGGGATACTGCCAAGAAGAAGGAATTGATTTTGATGAAACTTTTGCACCAGTGGCCAGATTAGAAGCCATTAGAATCTTCCTAGCCTATGCTGCTTACAACAACATCAAGGTCTACCAGATGAATGTCAACAATGCATTTCTGAATGGAGATCTTGAAGAAGAAGTTTATGTGGAACAACCACTAGGTTTTATCATTCCTACTCAATCTTCTTGTGTCTACAAGCTTAGAAAGGCTCTCATGGTCTTAAGCAAGCTCCCAAAGAATGGTATGACACATTGTCCCTATTCCTATTGAACAATGTGTTTACTAAGAGAAAGGTTGACAAAACTCTATTTCAAATCTCTGTTGCTAATCATATTCTGTTAGTACAAATATATGTTGATGATATTATATTTGGAAGTACTAATCTAGAATCATGCAAGAAATATTCTCAAGTTATGCAGAGTCAATTTGAAATGAGTATGATGGGAGAAGTGAGCTACTTCCTAGGACATCAAGTGAAACAAGTCTTGAAAGAATTTTTATCAACCAAGGGAAGTACACCAGAGACCTGATCAAGAAGTTTGGAGTAGAAGGCAAATCCCAAGTAAAGATTCCCATGAACATTTCTCAAGAAATTGGTCCAGATGATGAAGGAAAAGATGTTGATGCAACAACATATAGAGGAATCATTGGATCTCTTCTCTACCTAACTGCAAGCAGACCAGATATATCATTCTCTGTTGGAATCTGTGCCAGATACCAATCAAAGCCCAAGGAGAGCCATCTAAGTGCTGCAAAAAGAATAATCAGATACATCAAAGGAAATCCCAATGCAGGCCTATGGTATCCCAAGGGAGGTAACTTTGAACTGATTGGTTACTCTCACTCAGATTTTGCAGGTTGCAGATTAAACAGGAAGAGCACCTCTATTCATTGCCAATTGCTAGGTAGGAGACTTGTCTCCTAGTTTAGCAAGAAGCAGAACTCTATCTCAACCAGTACAACAGAAGTTGAATACATTGCAACTGGGAGTTGCTGTGTTCAGCTACTCTGGATGAAGCAACAACTGAAAGATTATGGCATTCAAGTAAAGGAGATCAAGCTTCTCTGTGACAACACAAGTGCCATTGCAATCACTCATAATCCAGTTCTTCACTCCAGGACAAAGCACATTGAGATCAGACATCACTTCATCAGAGATCATGTTGAGAAAAAGCACATATGCATGGAGCATGTGTCAATAGAAGACCAGCTTGCAAATATTCTGACCAAGCCTTTGCCTGAGGCTAGGTTCAACAAGTTGAGAGAAGAATTGGGAATGATGGATGAAATTCCTAGAGATGGTTGAAAGGAAGACCTTCTGTTGCAAATTCTCTGTTACAGAAACCCAGGTACAGAACCCCTTTCTGTTCCCCACCTTGAATAGAGAACCTCCATTCCTACCAGAACACCTCAGCAACAGAAACCCTTCTTATTTCTAACAGAAGGTTGTGGACTTAGAAAATTTTGATTAAACGGGTGACCTGGTTACTTATTGAAGGTCTTTTACCCTTATACCCCCAAACGTCTTTATACCCGCAAAACATTTACTGCGCCCCTTTTTTCATTTATTGGTATCTCGAAACCGCCAATAATCTCAAACGTCCACTAACCTAAACACATAAATTCCAATCTCTTCAACCTAAACCACTACTGCTCTCCTTACTCTCAAACGTTTGGACTCCCATATCGCTCAAGCTCTCAAAATCTCAAAACTCTCTGCAATGGCCTTCATTAACATCAATGACCTTACTACTGAGGAAGTAGACATGCTAGTTGCCAACATCTACACCGGGATGAACTGCGACCTGTCAACACTCCCTGAATTGGCTGCAAATCAAGAAACGATGAGGAAGATCATCCATGGAATGGAAGATTCCCAACTAAGCAAAGTGGTAGGTTACCATTTTAACTCCTATAGAACGAAAAAAGTGGCAGAATTTTATCTTAATGCCACATTTGAAAGGGAAACCATTCGGTCCCATGTCAATGGAGATGACGTCATCCTCACTCCAGAGATCATCAACGCCCTCTTCAAAGTAGTGGAGGAACCTCAAGAGGAAGATACTCAGGGATTTATTGCCCTCAATGATGTACAAGTCTCTGTAGAAGCTTTTGTCCAGCAATACTGCAGGCCAGAAGTCGAAGATGTTCCCAAGTTGAACATGAAGAAGAACCTGCTTCAGAGTGATTATGAAAAGCTGGTGAATATATTCCACAGGTGCATCTGGAGCAAGAGCACCTCCACCGATGACATGACTCTCCTAAATGCAAAGGTTGTCTTTGCTGTTCATCATGGAATTAACATCAACTGGGGACAGGTAATTGTCAAATCTTTAGTAGACTTCATAAAGAAGAACAAAGAAATCGGCCTTTTCAAAAACCCCATGGGTTATGGCCTTCTGCTGTCGGAGCTTTTACTAAAAGCAAGAATAGAGCTGAGGAACCCTATTGATACATACTACACCAAGCTGCTATTCCTAAAAACTTCCTGTGATAGGAAGGTTGCTCTCAAGGCAGAGCAGAAAAGGTTGAGGACTTTGGAGTTTAACAGAGAAAAACTCCAACATAAGATGGTCAAGCCCAAGAAGGCTGGTGACCAACCGAAAAAGGCTGTGAAAAAGCAGCAGAAACCCTCCATCCCCTCAGAATCCGACGAAGAAGAGCCTCTGGTAAGGAAGCATGTGAAGAAGGCAATTGCCAAGACTGCTGCTCCAACAAAAGCCCAGAAGCTGGTGGCAAAGAAGGTTGTGTTCAAGAGGAAGAAATCCTCCCCCAGTCCTACAGAATCCACACCTTCTACCTCTCCCATTGTCAAGAAAGCTAGAATTGTGACCCCTGTTATTCAGGGGGAATTTGTTGACTGCACTCACTCTGGTCAACCCAACAGAAATGCCTGGCAAGGCAAGAGGATTGTATTTGAGTCCAGTGACTCAGAAGAAGAAGAAGAAGTAATGCAGGATGCCATTACTCAGGGGGGGCCTCATAGCTCTCCCTCTGCTGCAATTGAAGATCAACCTTTGATGATTCACTCACGAGAACATCATGAAGTCAGTGAAAGAACCCCTAGGACTTCAGAACCTCAGGTGAACAATCTTACTCCCCTGGACAAGCAGTTTGTCAGAGTACTTGCCTAGAGGAGATGGAGAGTGAGGCCACTCTCTGAACTGATAAGGCAATTTCCTTACTTTGCATCTGAAGAAGTAGAAGTACTCAAGTGAACAGGAACATAAGATGTAGAGAAATGTCTAGACAAAGACTTTCTTTTATCTGTCCTAAAAGAAAAGAAGAAGAATTTCAAAGGGAAGTCCACCTCCTCAACCAAACCTTCAGAACAACCCATTGTACCCCTCTCTGAGAATGAGAGAGAAGCCTTTGATACTTGGGTAGTGGAGAAGACTTTGAAAGAATCTCTTAATCCTTGACATCAACAGAAAGGCCAAGGAGGAGGACCTTGAGACTCAGAAGCAGTTCTGGCACAACTAATTGCTGAATGGAGAAGATCCCAGAATGCCACTGCTGAGGTAATCATTCCTACACCTCCTCCTCCCCCCAACATATTCACACCTCCCCCCCCCCCCCTCACTAAAGCAACCCTCACCCAAACTCACAACACCTTACACCACTCCACCTCAATCCCTTGTCAAACAAAAATCTCCAACCCCACAACAGAACACCTCTTCATCAACACACGCCTCACAACAGAAATCCCCCTCCAAACAGAAATCCCCCTCCAAGGAGAAATTTCCCTCCAAGGAGAAAACTCCATCAAAACAGAAAACCCCTTCAGAGAAATCCAAACCTACCTCACCTTGTAAACCAATCCAATCCAACAGAAATTGCTCCCCTTCACCCCCTCCCTCCCCTCACAATCAGAACTCACCATCTCCACAGAAAACCATATCTCATTAGAGAACCCCCTCACAACAGAAATCCAAATCTCCTACTCCTTCTCAACAAAAGTCACCCTCCCCTGCTGCAAACTCTCCAAGATCCTCTCATCACTCTGCAGCATCCACTCCAAAGAAGAAGCCAATGCACCGTGTCCTCTCATCTGATAGTGACAATGATGGATTCCTTCCATCATCCCTGGCAGGAGATCTCACCTCAAAAAGGAGGAAAACACCCACCAGAGAACCTTCTCAACAACCTCCCTCTCTGCAACAAACTACTGGCAGAAGGCATCCAATGCCCTAAGGCCAGAGGTCTTGAGATACCAGGATTTGAACCTGAAGAACCCCAAATTCCCTTTAATCAGTTTGTTCAAGCTGCAGAAGAATTTGGTGGTCAGATGTTGGATGGGATGAACAAGCTCGTACAGATCAATGATAAGCATTACGAGCATCTCTCTCATGTCAATGAGAACTTCAACTCTGGTATGCAATTCATCTCAGATAGCTTTGCTACATTGACAGGGTCCCTCAACAATTTCATGGCCTCATCCACTGCAAAGACAAATGCTCTCACAACAGAAGTAGAAGATATCCACAAAACTCTCTTCACCTTTCACCAGACCTTGATGGCTCAGGACAAATCCATTCAAACAATCTCTGAGAATGTAGAAACCCATCAATGGACTGATGAAAAGACCAGAGAGCAACTGCAAGACATTGAGGAACTCTGCAAGTCATATAAGGAGCATGCCCTCTCCTTAGTGGTCAATGATAAGGAGAGATATCAGAAACTGATACTCCTTGAGGCAAGTTCTAGGGATGTTGCCTCAGCTATTCAGAAGCAACATGGATTGATAGAAGGTCTTACTTCAGTTACTCAAACCCTCCCAGAGGCCCTGGAACAGATTGCCTCTAACAAAGCCACAGAGTTCCAGCGAATCAGTTTGATGTTAGCTGACTTGAATGATGCCAAAAAGGGGGAAGAAGAAGACTCTCAACCCCTCAAACCTCGACCCCCCAGAACCTCTGCAAAAGCATCATCTTCTGTTGATCCCACGCCATACTTTGAAGCTGTGATTCGGAAGAAAAGGCTGGATGGTATTTCTAGACCTAAAAAGGCTTCTATGAAGAAGAAGGCCCTCAATTTCATTGATTGGAGACTAGGTGGATCTCAGAGGATTAATAAATCTCAATGTGAAGAAATGAAGCAGAAGATTACTATAACTCAGCAGTAGAACCTCTACCTTGATAATAATGGCTATGTGAAAGTCAGACATGGTGGATCATTAGAAGAAGCGGAATACTGGTTCAAGAAGAATGTCATCTCAGGGAAAGATATTCATGAAGGAATTCTGAACTACCTGAACTGCAAACTTGCTCCCATTTGGGCTTCTTGCCAAAGCCCTGGAAATCTTAGTGGTATAAGAGAAGAAGTTAATAAAGAGCTAAAAAGGCTTCAAGGAATGGAAGATGAAGCTATGGATGCAGCTGCTAGGGAGAATGTGTAAAGGAACAAATCTGTAAACTATCCTTAGTAAAATCACATCTCTGCCTTTCATATTGTAAGGCAATTACTCCCTATCTGTTTCTTGCTGCTTACTTTTATGCTTGTTGTTTGTGTGCTTTGATTTATTATGTTTTATCTTAATTGTATCTTACTGTTACTATTTTCCTATGCCAAGTGGCCCACCATGATTTTTAATGAAAGTTTTTAACTTTATTTGTTTATGGTGAAATGCACTTCTCTGGAAATAGTTTAAGGGTTTTGGCATCATCAAATAGGGGGAAATTGTAAGGAATAACTGTAATTAGATTTTGATGATGCTATATTAATTAGGATCTTAGATTACTCCTTGTTAGAATTCTTGTGTTATAAATTTTCTTTGTAAAGTTTCTTTAGAATAGTCGACTGACAGAAGACCTCCTGACAGAAGACACTCTGATAGATTTAGTCTGAACAGAAGACCTTTTGGTTCTCTGTTGGTTCATATCCAGACAGAAGACCTCCTGGTTCTCTGTTGGACTTCAACAGAATCTGTCAAAAGCCTCTGTTGGCTCGCACCTTGACAGAAGACCTAAGGACCCTATGGTAGCTTATCCCAACAGAAGTGCTCGAGACCCTCTCTGGTTGACCCTTTGCTGAAGATACCAGAAGGCCTGACACTTGGTGAATTTTCATTAATCTACTTTAGGCGGTGAAACCAACGGAAGATTCTTTCAACGGCTAGAAGACTTCAACAGAAAAGCTACAGTACACGCATTAAATGCACATTTAATGCACCCCCGTACCCTGAAGAGTAGAAGTTGATGATTGGCCGACATTTCATGATAGCTTTATCCCAAAATAGCAACCCGCCAACTTTACAAGGTCCTACTGGTCAAGTCAACTGTACGCGCATTCCATGCAGTTGTCATCCTCCTCCAACGGGAAGACAACCCCAGTATATGAAAGACTCGAAGAACAAAAAAAGGCTTTTGCTAAAAAGACTTTGCTCAACTCTTGCTCGAACAATACATTCAAATATTCAAACGCACAAACCTTCTTGAGATTAAAAACTTCATCTCCATCAACAAGAAAGGCGGACGTTGGAAAGATTACATTTTCACATCTTCACATTCCAACAAGAGCAAAAAGTCCCAACTGTTCTTCAACACTTCAAGCTCTTCAACTACACATCATTTGTAACGAAGCAAGTTTGGAAACCCTTGTTCCAATGACATTCTGTTGAATCTGGTACTTAGCTTGAAAAAGTTAAAAACCAGTACAGTCTATTCACCCCCTCTAGACTGTACCTAGTACAACCGAGGCCAACAATCATTAATCAAACCGTGATGAAGTGCATGAATAATAGAATCAGGCGGATTATAATGCCAAATACAGCAATCAGACAAAGAACATGCCACCCTAGCCAAAGCGTGAGCAACAGTATTCGCAGATCGCCTCACATGCGAGAAGGAAATAGTAGTAAAATGCCTACTCAAAATAATAATGTCTTCGGCCAAAAGTCCTCTGGTCGAAATGCTCAAACCCTTGAGAATCTCCGTAATAGCTTTCACCGAATCCGATTCGAGATCAATGAAATTCCACTCTTGTTCCTTTAGCCAACTAAGAGCCTCTCGTATACCCATCAATTCCGTCTCTACCATGGTACTCCCTCTCGGCTTCGGACATGCCCCACTTGCCAAGAACTCCCCATGGTCATCTCGGAGCACCCAACCTAGCCCACACCTTGAATCTGTCACAGAGGCATCAAGATTTAGTTTTACTATCCCATGTAGGGGCCTTCTCCAGCAAACCATATCAGTTTGCGCCACAGAATTAGAGGAGGCAGAATGCTCTCCTCCTTGTTGTGCTTTATACCATCCTTCAAAGTATGCTCCGGTACGAGCAACAATCTGCCCGACATTAGATTCAATCTCCTGCCAAACTCGTTTATTTTGTTCACACCAAAGCCCACAGCAGCCCAATACTACTGTAGATAACTCTTCCTCCTTGCATGTTTGGAAAATTGCTCTGAGCCATTCCAGAAGAGAGGCCCAATTTTGTCCCAAATTCTTCCACCCCATTAATTGACCAACCTCACATGCCACAGGACATCCCACAAAAGATGCAGGGATGATTCTTCGGCCACCTTGCAAAGTACACACTCAATCGGACAATCAACTCTTCTATACCGCAGCGCACTTCGAGTGGGAAGAAAACTGGAGCACACTTGCCAAAAAAAGGATTTAACCTTGGGAGGAGTTTTCCAGTTCCACATCCTCGTCCATCCTGCCCAGCCTCCAGCCGCCATCTCACCCGATATCTTCTGATAACAGCTCTTTACCGAGAAATGTCCATCTAGTTCACCTCTCCAAATGATGCAGTCTGGAACCTGCCTGTCACTTAGCTTAATTCTTTGAATGAGCTGCATATCCCTGCAATTGAACACATCAAACAGAATATCAACATCCCATTCATCCCCACTTCCCCCTTTTAGGCCGCTAACTAAAGCATCTTCCAGCCCCGAAATAACAGATGAAGTAACCCTTGAATTTGTATCATCGGGAAGCCATGGTTCCTCCCATATGTTAATTGACTTGCCATCACCAACTCTCCACCCGTATCCAGCCTTGATAGTCTGTTGAGTCTCAAATAAACTCCTCTAAATAAAGGAGGGGTTCCCCCCAAGCTTGGCAGTAAAAAATCTACCATTAGGAAAGTAACGGGCTTTAAAAACCCTTCTGGTCAGAGAGCTCGAATCAGTAAAAAGCCGCCAAGCCTGTTTAGCAAGCATTGCGAGATTAAAATCTCTAATTCTCCTAAAGCCCAAACCCCCAACTTTTTTTGGTTTGCAAAGAGCTTCCCAATTTGACCAGCGGACTCCTTTCCCAGACTTTCCATTCCACCAATAACCGTTCATTAGAACTTCAATTTCATGACACAAATCATTTGGAAGCAGAAACACATTCATAGCATAATTCGGCATAGCTTGAATCACAGTTTTAAGTAAAATCTTCCGTCCTGCCTTAGAAAGTAATCGATTATTCCAGTTCTGGATTTTTTTAACTATCCTTTTCCGGAGATAATCTAAAATTTCCTTTTTTCCTTTTCCAATTAAATCGGCAGGCCTAAATAACGTTCCTCACCCCCTGCCAGACAAACACCCAACATGGAAATCAAGCTAGTATGCACTTCAGCCAACATATTAGTACTAAAGAATAATTTAGATTTATTTAAATTTATGACCTGACCTGACGCCATCTCATAGTCATGGAGAACCTCTATTATAGCTTCTGCCTCGCTATGGCATGCCTTAAAGAAAAGCAAGCAATCATCTATGAATAAAACATGAGAAATCCTCGGCGCACCCCTAGCTACTGCGACCCCATGAATACGCCCCATAGTCTCTTACCGCCTAAGAAGTGCACTCAAGCCCTCAGCAACCAGTATGAAGAGATAAGGAGATAAAGGGTCCCCCTGGCGAAGCCCACGAGTAGGGATAATCGGCCCCAGTTCATGATCATCGAAAGGGATGGAATAGGTCACTGACCACACACACAACATTACCAGTCTAACCCACTTATCTGCAAATCCCAAATGGCGCAACATTCCCTCTAGGAAAGGCAACTCCACCCTATCGTAAGCCTTACTCATATCTAACTTCAATGCAGCAAATCCCATCTTCCCTTGTCTCTTGCGTTTCAAATTATGTTGAGATTCGAATGCTCTCATAATGTTATCTACAATCGACCTTCCCAGAATAAAAGCGCTCTGTTGTTCTAACACACATTCGCCCAAGAAATTTTTCATCCTGTTCACCAACACCTTAGCAAAGATTTTGTAAATCACATTCCACAACGCTATAGGACTATCACATTTTTTATTCCTTGAATAGGAATAAATTTCTATCAAGTTTGGCATTACTAGGCTTTAAAACATGGCATTTTTTCCCAAACTTGGCAAGTTACTCCTATTCAAGGAATAAAAAACATGATACTCGTATTTTGGAATTTCAAAACGCTTTTGCTCCTATTTAGAGCAATTTCTAATAATTGTATCTAACGTATTTAACAGATTTTGATGATATGAGCTGTGAGATGATATTTGGCCAGCATCCTCCCTCACCATCTGAAGATCCGGCACTGAATTATCCTTGCTACAAGTTGTGTGATTTATCACAGAAAAAGCACCACAAGAAATGCAGCTAGAACCTGAATTATCTCGGCATAAATGGCGTGGCGACCACCTTTTATATGCTTAAACCTAAATTTTTCACCTTTCCATGAATATGATGCCTCTTTATTGTATCTACACAAATGATTTTCTTTCAATCTCAACTTGCAATATTATATAAAATTAAGATTATAATGTATGTGTTAATATATTGTTGGCCCAAACGTTTTTTGTATATTAATAATGGTTAACACACTTTCTAGAAGCCCACTACACTATACCCATTTACCTGTCTGGCCTATCAATATTTGCCTCTCCCGTTAGAATTTGAATTCAGCTCATTATTGAGCTAGTGGTGAGTTGTGTGTGTTATTCCGGATGCTTGCTTGTGTGGGTTATTAACATACCTTGTGTTTGTTAATAGCATTGTGATGGTTTCGGTTTTGAACTCGAGGACCCTATGGCAGAGTTAAGTC
The DNA here is from genome assembly GCA_945859875.1 of Cuscuta europaea. NCBI lineage: Eukaryota > Viridiplantae > Streptophyta > Magnoliopsida > Solanales > Convolvulaceae > Cuscuta > Cuscuta europaea. Next base: position 3,694,229 of record CAMAPE010000014.1, read on the forward strand.
CTTTATGGACTCGGTATGCTTGGTGATTTTACCCCGAGAGCACTTGTGTCTCTCTATTACTTGTATTGTCTTTGTGATTATACTTGTAATGATCCGGCAATGATGAGTCCGTGGTTCCGTGATTGTCTAAGTGCATTACCTTGGGCCAAAGGTGAAGATTATTAATATTGTGACACCGTCCCCAAGCATGTTTACTTTTAGTAAATTTTGTGATAAACCTTGAAAGATGATTTATGAATTTACGTAATTGTTAAATTTTATTATTTCTTTTACGTGAATAGTAAATTGCATGTGGGGCCCGCAGCGGGAACGGGACCGTCCGATAATTCCCGAACCACATATTATATTCATCTTGGTCTAGATGACATTTATATGGTTGTGGATATTTTATTTGGGCCATAGGAAAGGCACGGAATTGACCGGTGGACAAACAAGGCCCAATTACCGGTATTGGTAATTTAGCGGATAACAGCCTGAAATGAGTTTCGGAGACTCCTAAATTAATGTTGGGGAATGTACATCTATTCTAAAGGCCCATAATTATTAGAAACGCGTGATATATTTTATTTGGCCCGATAAAATAAAATACAATTAAAATAGACCGAGAAATACAACTTTCGGGGCCGATTGTACACACTGGGACATAACGGGATGACCTCCCACCTAAGTGGGGGCCACCCCACGTTTTTAGGTTGGCTAGCTGACCAAATAAATGGGAGTAGGACAAGAATGAGGGGGATGATGCAGATGGAGGAAAGGGGGGAAGTCTCATAGAGACAAACACCCATACCCCTTTGGCCTACCCATTTGACATTTCTCAATTGATTGAGGAGAGTTACCTCCTACCAATAGCACTCATTCGGCCAGCAAGAAAAGGGAGAGAGAGAGCTCCAAGAAAACTTCTTACATAGCTCAAGTTGAGGAAGCAGGAGGAAGGAAGCCAAAGAAGAAAAGCTAGAGTAGAGGTAAGAGCTCAACTAGTTTTTCACTTTTAACTACTTTATTTGTGTATGATTTTTAATAAATCATATGGTGGATTAAACATGATGTTCTACACGTTTAAAAGTGTAGAATATTGATATAGAATGGTGGTATTTAACTTAGAAGAGTTTTGGAATCGATAGGAGTCGAAACCGCCGGAAAACCGCCATTGTAGGGGGCTGTTTTCGAGCTGCAGGCCCGAAAGCCGCCCACCTTTCACAAAAGCCGCCCGGCTTTCACTCGATTTCCAGATTTTTCACTCTTGAACGGCCTAGAACGAGGACGGGTCGAGGGGGTTCCGCTAAGGCAGCTAGTTGAGCACATCATAAGGTGAGGATGGCTGACTATATTGCTTATAATTAGTTAGTTAATTTCATAAGATTTCCTAAGGTAATTAAATGGGATTTTCATGGATTATTAATGATTAATAATGCCTAAATGAAATTAATATTGATATGAGTAAGTGCAGCATGATATACAAATTAGAATAATTGTGTTTGATTATGTGAAATGAATGGAACGGCATATTAATGGAATTAGCTATGATGACATTGTGATAAAATATACTTTTACTTCATGTATGAAATTCATGAATGGATTAAAGTGATATTTTTGATATTGGGATCAAACTATTCTTGGGTTGGAAAATCAATTGAAATGGAATGTCAATTGGAAAATAGGAACTTGGCATGTTCTAAGATTATCCAACTAGTATCAAAATACTAGTCGGGGAATTAATATAAATAAATGATGAAATAAATCCTAAGAGGTAGGATTGTGAATAGATATACCTTAAGTAGTCTCAAGAGATACTTTAAGGTTGAATTGTATGAACACTAAGGTGTGTTAGGGATAGGCCTAAAGGCTACCCAAGGGAATTGATTCTAGGCATAGGATTTGCTTGAGAATTGGATTATGAAAATGATTAGAGTTGGACTCTAGGGTGACATGGAAATGTAGTTGGGCCGAGCCCTTGCCATGTAATATGATTAGCATGGAAACGTAGTTGGGCCGAGCCCTTGCCATGTATTTGTGATCTTCGTGGAAACGTAGTTGGGCCGAGCCCTTGCCACGAAGTTATGGTTGGTATGGAAACGTAGTTGGGTCGAGCCCTTGCCATACAATTTTGATGTGTTATATTGAGTTAGAGGATTGTATAGAAATGTAGTCGGGCCGAGCCCTTGCTATACAATTGGGACTCCATGGGACCCCACGGGGTTATCGTGACTTGCGGTGACGGGGGAATGGAAATGATGAATTCTAAATGAATACGGGCCCACGGGCCGACTACTTGACTTCATATAAAGTAAGTATGATTTAAATAGCAAAAAGGGGTAACCGAGGGTTATGGCCTGTAATGTAATATCACCCTGAATTGAGGGTCTTAGAAATTTAAACATTGATTATACTTAGTATAGTTGCTATTGTACTTGTCAAATGTTTCCAAGTACTGACCTCCCCTTCACGGGGGAGGCCACCTCACAGTTTCAGGTAGAACTTGAAGGTTGCTGTCACCGCCCGTTGCTTCGGGAAGATCGAAGGGAGAAGACGTGGTTCGTGCTTCTTCCGTTTCTGTTTTGAAAACAATTTAAAACAATGCTCATGGATAATATTTTCTGAATAATTCCTTTGGGGGCTTGCATGCCTAATTATGCCAAGTGTGGCTTGAACACTTGTATTAACTGTTTCCGCTGCTTTAATAAATGTTTACATTATGTTTGTTTATGGATGTACTATGTGTGAATGGTATTCAAGACGCCTTGTATAGTATGGATGAGTCGGACTGCGGTTGACTATTCGTACTGTACGGCGGGTTGTTGACGTGTCCGGGTAGATCCGGGGCGTGACAAATATATTGTTGGCCCAAACGTTTTTTGTATATTAATAAAGGTTAACACACTTTCTAGCAGGCCATTACACTATACCCATTTATCTGTCTGGCCTATCAATATTTGCCTCTCCCGTTAGAATTTGAATTCAGCTCATTATTGAGCTAGTGGTGAGTTGTGTGTGCAGTGAATTATGAGTGTCCCTGCTAATAAGGCCAAAATGCTTCCCTGTTATTAACACACACCCCTGCGCCCTTTGTTCGGAGTGTGAAAGACACACCATAGAGTTTCATTAGGTGAACCTTTTCTTCCTGTCATAGAGTGCTCATAGTGAGGCAGCTTTCCTTCTTCTTCTTGGTGAGGTTAGGAGTGTGAGTGTTGACGAGGCTAGAAAGGTGTGTTGCTCCCTTAGCCTAGGTGTGCACAAGAGACAACCGAAAAAACCAAGCTCCGGACTGCCTGAGCCGGAATACATCGACGGAATCGATCCTCAAGAGTATGCAACAAAAGACGCTTTACTATGGTTTCACCCTCTATCTTATAAAACAATTCCTGAGTTTTGTTTACTAATTAACGTACGCTCTAGACTAACCACATTTCTCTACTCCTTACATTCATCCCTTTACAAATATTTGTCCAAGTGGACAGTATGGCCTACTTAAATCTTGTTTGAGCCTGTTTGATAATATCAAAGTCGGTCGAATTGACTGATTCTGTTGAAATTTATAATATTCTGAGTTCTGACTGAAGTGATTGAATTGAATGATTCTGTAGATTTATGAAAAATTTATTTTATAATTATAATTTATTAAAAAAGTAAAGGAAAAATTATATGTAAAAATAGATAAAATGATCCTTTACACTAAAATAAAGAAAAAAATTATATGTAGAATTGGCTTACATTTTCTTATTATTACACAATCCGGTGCGCCAAATCAAAAGTTACATGTTTGGTGAAAAAGTTAGTTGATAAACCTGATAAATGGAAAAATAGTGTTACCAAATGTGCTCTCTATGTAGGAGATCTGGCTGGAGATGTTAGAGTTCAGGTTACCAAAGAAGTACATTTGTGAGAATTTTCTCAAATAATGATGTTCTAGCCCTGAGCTAGCTTGAGTGTGTTAGTTCCGAGTACATAAAATACTAAAATCTAAGGATGTATAACATATGGTTGGATGAGATATCACTTCTAGTCATGTATAAAATATAATATCCTGAAAATTTATCATCTATCCTATAATAGTAATCATCTATCCTATACATAAAATTTTTTTATGTATAAAAAAAGAAGGTAAATAGCACTACGTATATTTTAGTTATTAATAAGATACACTAAGCAAAAAAATTGTACTCTCTCCATCCCTTAAAACTTTGCTAACTTTTTTTTATGTCTCACTAACTTTGTCACTTTCCATTTTAAGTTAAAAATTTGTGGTTCCAGTCAATTTTCTTTCCTCTGCACAAACCTCAATCACACAGTTTTTAGTTTATTAATCTCCGTGTCGTTCAAGAGACGAATAGAGTATATGGAGTATAAAGTAATCTAAACAAGGAAGAATTTTTGTGCTACCAAAAAACGTATGCTCCCGGCTCCCGCATAACATGTTCCGATTATTTATCACTATAATCAAGAAAGGACGTGATTCTCATGAAGCAACATGTGTGTTTATCACATGTAATTCAAACGTCCGGTGGAGAACCGTTGTACAGACGCCTCTATTTGAAGTGCTTCTATGTGGAATTATTTTATGCAATCTTGTAAGCATGTTCTTCAGAAATTGTTGAATATTTCCACAAAATTTCACACTCAAGCTAGATCGGGAAGTCAATTAAATAAATTATTAAAAAACACAGCATTTATATATATTTTGACACAATATTTTTCAATAATTTATTTTACTGACTTTTCGAGTGAATTTTAGGTGAAATTTTATGGGCATAATCGAAACTTCATGGTGAATATGCTCGCAAAATTTCATTAAAAAAAACCACCTGGAAGCACCTCAAATAGAGACGTCTGGACTGCGATTCTGGTCAGGACATCCTGACTCGAATTTTACTTTATATCGACACACACACATTATATTTATTTATTTATTTACATACATTTACTTATTTATATATTTTAAATAATTGATAGTAAAAATAAGGGGAAAATAATTTAAATACATCAAACTTTGAAGATATGTGATGTAAGCACCCCAAACTTTTATATGTAATATTTATGAACTATGTATGAAAAGTAATATTAGTACCACAAACATATGCTTTTTTATTTCACAATGTAAGTTGAGGGTGCTTACCTCATACCCCTACAAGGCTACAAAATTTGGGGTATTTAAATGATTTTCCATTGAAAATAATGAGTAAAAATCTCAGTGAAGGAGAGATGAACTAAAAAATGAGAATGATAAAGTACAAATATTAGATACGTAGTATTATTTATTTATTTATTTATTTATTTATTTGTACTCATAAATATAATACGTAGTATTAATAATTTTGAAAGCATAAATTTTATTCTTAGCTCGAATTCGAGTTCAAGTTTGAGTATCTTATTTGAGTTCAAATCTATAAAAATTAAATAGCAAAACTCGACTCAAGCTCGAGCTCAAACTCGAGCTCGTACTGGAGTTGAGCTCGAGCCAAAATTATTTGGTTCGTTCAAGTTTGAACTTAAGCTCGTACATTCTTATCAAGCTCAGGTTCAGGCATACCCTAATACTCCCTCCGTCCCAATTTACTTAGTCATCTTTGACTTTTCCAGTCAAAGATGGTAAACTTTGACCAATTATTTAAACTAATATATTTATGCAAAATTTAATAATTTTATACTTTTATGATAGTATTTTTAACAAAGAACATTTTCATATCATTTTCATATTATTAATATTTTCCCTATATAAACATATAATCGGTCAAAGTTATACTACATTGACTTGAAAAGTCAAGATTGGCTAAGTAAAATGGGACGGAGGGAGTAGATAATACCGTAGGGATACTTTTGTAATTACTTATTCTTGGAATATTATATATACATGTATACGGCTACCGCTAGGGTAAGTCATTCCGTCATATTTCTCATATGGTATCACATGCTATACGATCCTAACCCTTAAACCTACGCCATGACTACCTCTCCGATTGCCTCCCAGGCCTTCGCCGCATCTCTCACTCAGCCGCAGGATAGCGCAGCTTCATTGGCTTCTTCATTTCAAGCGCCCACCGATACATTCTTGGAGCAGCCTAGAGCCAGTCGCCCCAAGACTTCGTACGTGCAAAAGCAGACGGATATAACTTCCCAGGCCATCTTCACTGCTGCAAGCCCTCATATCTCCAGCTATTCTTTATTTCAGATGCCAGAACCTTTCACATGGCAGCCGACGTTCATTCCTTCTTCGTCGCCCGCCATTGTTCAGCCCAACAGCTCTCCTTTGCGGTTTCTTTCGGCTTTTGGTGGACAGTTTGATATCGGCACTCCCTCTATGCAGCCGCCTCAATCTTTTCCTGGAACTGGTAATTCACACTCCTATCTTTCTACTATGGCATCTCAATTGACTTTCTCCACGCCAAACGTCACGAATATTGTCACAAGTCGTTTGGCGTCGGTTGAGGATTATTTACCGTGGAAAACACAATTTGAATCTTTTTTGGTCTCTCATAGCTTGTTGGGTGTGTTGGATGGTACACTTCCCGTTCCTTCTCCATTTATTTTGGATGCTTCTCGTAGGGAGATTGTTAACCCGGATTATCAACATTGGTTGAAAATAGACCAAACTGTCCGTTCATGGCTTTTTGCCACACTTTCTCGGGATATCTTGATCGATGTTCATGAACTAAAATTTTCTTCTCAAATTTGGGACCGTCTTAGAAACAAGTTTATGTCTGCCGGTACTGCACGCTCTATGAAAATCAATCGTCAACTTTCCACCACCAAGAAAAAATCCGGTCAAACCATGGACCAATATCTTCGGGAAATTAAAGTTGCCGCGGATTCCTTAGCGCTAATTAATTCTCCGGTTATTGACAAGGATCTTATAGAGTATGCCCTTCTTGGTCTTGGTCCGGAATTTGAATCAATACTAGGCGGGTTGGCATATGTTCCTCCTACATTTACATTTGATAAATTGGGACCTATTCTAGATCTCCAGGAGCGCCGGCTGCAGTATATGTGTGGGACGGCTGTGTCTTCATCAGGCTTTTGCAGCCACTGGACAGGCTTCCTCCAATGCAGCAGCCCGTCCGCAGCAGCCCTTCCCTGGACGAGGAGGTACACAAACCCGTGGCGGTCACAGTGGACGTGGCCAGCGCTCCCATCAGCGGGGTCATCGGGGCCGTGGCAGAGGGTATGGCTACCCTGGTACTCCTGGACATCAGCCTTTTCCACGTGGATTTGATTATCACTATGCGGGACATCATGCATCTTTTCATCCGGGAGCACCCGGTGCAGGTATGGGTAATATTCCTCTGGTAAATTCTTGTCTGTTTCCCTATTATACTCGTGGTATTCATACTAAAAGTGCAGGTTTCCCATCAGTTGATCCCACTTATGCATCCCCCCCCCCCCCCCCCCCCCCCCGTTGTTTGTCAATTATGCTTTACACCTGGTCACTCAGCCATAACTTGTTCCAAGTTCACCTCTGGATCTTCTCCGGCCTTAGCTGCGTTACCAACCGGTGAGACTAACGAAGTGACATGGTATCCAGATTCTGGTGCCTCCGCACATATGACGCTGACTGAAGGTATTTTACGTAATAAATCCATTGTTACTAACCCCACTAATGTGTAGGTAGCTAATGGTACTAATTTATCCGTGTCTACTATTGGCAATATTACTTTACCTTTCCTAGGCCGCCCGCTTCACTTAAAATCTTTATATCATGTTCCTCACCTTAAATTTAATTTGTTGTCTATTCAAAAGTTGTGTGAGGATAATGATTGCACTGCTATTTTTAACAAATCTTCCTTTTTTGTTAAGGACAATCGAACAGGGGCAACTCTACTCCACGCTTCCAATAAGGATAGGACTTATCCCTTCACGGTTTCCTCTTCACCGCTGGCCCTTTTTACTTCCTTTGCCCATGGACCGGTATGGCACAAACGATTAGGTCATTGAGGTGATAGCATCTTGTCTACTCTTCGGCGCACAAACTTTATTTTTCCTTCTAGTAATTTTAAACATTTATGTACTTCCTGTAAACTGGTCAAATCTCATCGTTTACCTTTTCAATATGTTTTACATACCGCTACTGCTCCCTTACAATTAATACATTCCGATGTTTGGCAATCCCCCATTTTATCCCATCTTGGTTATACATATTATGTCTGCTTTATTGATGATTTTTCTAGGTTTACCTGGGTATATCCCATGCATCGGAAATCTGAGGTTTTTACTCACTTTTGTAATTTTCAGAAACTAACAGAAATATTTTAGGTTGTAAAATCAAATATTTTCAGAGTGATGGTGGGGTGAATTTAATAACCACCAATTTATTAATCATTTTCTTAATTGTGGTATTTTATTTCAAAAATCCTGCCCGGACACTCCTGCTCAGAATGGCGTGGCGGAAGTTAAACACCGTCATCTTTTAGAATTAACACGTACTATGCTTATTGATTGTAATATCCCGAAAATTTGAGAGAATTTGGGAAATAATTAAAATTGTGTTTCATATTGTTTACACGGTCTTTAGGTCGTTTATTATGTTTGGTTTAGTGTTTGAGACAAAGGGGAGGTCCAAATGGGGAAGAAACGGGGCAAAAAACTAAGGTTTGGGGCGTCTGGGGGTCACGCACGGCGTACGTGGAAGGTACGCACGCGTGCGTTCCTGTTGTATCCTAATGCAACTCAAACTTCGGAAATTCACTATAAATACATCCCTAATCCGATTTTCCTCGTTCCAAAAACCCTAGGACCGCCTCTTCAAGCTATATCCCTTCCAGCTCTTCAATATTAACGTATCCAGCACGAAATTTTATGCCAATGATGAGATCAAACAATCCAATATTCCGGTAAGTGCGTTTGTGCCTAATTCGCGTCGTTCATCCGTTTCCTAAATTTCTTTCTCCTAAATTGAGATCCTTCGAACCTATCACTTCCTAGGTACGTGCGAATGATCCATAAAACTAGGTTTGACGTTTAGAATTCGTTGCTAGCCTCGAGGTAAGGACTATTGCAACCAAAATTACTATTTTGCCCCTATATTGTATAAACTAGGGTTTGTGCTATGATTTGAGTTTCTTTCTGAAATTTTATGGATAATTCGGATATAATAGTATGAGTATGATGATGTATGCTTTTCTGGGAATTTATGAACGTGTGATTTTTGGTGAATTTATCAAATCAGTTTATCATGGCTAAAATTGTGATTTTTTATGATTGTTCTTTTGGGATTGGAAAATTTTGGTGATTGATTTGGTATGAGTTGAAGAATGATTTGATACTATTATAACTGGTTATATTGAAAATATATTATGGGTTCAGAATACTCCAATTTGATTATTTTGGTGGTAGTAGTAAATGCTACTTTCGGGAAGTGGTTGTTTGGGTTAAACCCTCTTTTTGGAAAGTGTTGTGAGATCAAATCTTTTGGGATAAATTATATATTTTTAAATGTATAATTTGGTATGAAAATTTACATATATATTCTGGAGTTATAAATATCCTTATTGGATTATTTTGAATATGGTATTAAATACTATTTTGGAACTAGTTTTGGATAAATCCTAAATTGTAAGTTTCTCTGTCAATCCAAAATTGTTTCCTCGTATTATATGCTTATTATGAATTATGTGATTAAGTGTGAATTGTAAATTATGTATATGTGTTATTTAAAGAGATATTAAATCTATAGTATTTGAGAAATACAAACTATGTACTTTTGGGGTATTAAATACTTTTAAATACCTTTTAGACTATTTAGAGAGTTTGGAAAATATTTTGAAGTGTATCTTGATTCAAGATGAAAATTAACATTTTCATAAGAGGTGAGCACCCCGGGAGAAATCCGTGGTGTCGGTTTTTCACATCCGGATAAATGTGGAGGATGGTTAGGGCTACTACTACTTGAAGAGAACAAGTTTAGTGGCCGTTTCGATTCAAGAGATAGTGATGGGAACTGGATTCCGGGATGAGTTCGTAAATAACAACGACTCATTGGGCTTCGGGCATAAGTATCCGAAAGTACCGCCCATCTTAAAAGAAAGTAGGAGATTTTGGTTTTGGAAAGAGGAAGACTATGGAGGTTATTTTCAAAGAGCAGTTGAGTATATTTAAAAAGAGTGATTAGCTATAAATTATATTTTGAAAAGTGATACTTGTATATGAATGTGTGAGTTACTAAGAGTTTATAAATATTATTTTAAACACCAAATTAGTTTTGTGGGAAGAAAATAAATTTTTAAAGTTATAGTTATGTATAAAACTATTTTCGCCAAGCGTGATTATTTTACGGGGTTGGGTGGGCCTTACTTAGCTAAAAAGCTAATTTTTGTTTCCTTTTCTTTGTTTTGTTTTCTGCACTTTAATTGTGCAGGTGATGAAGGTTATGCATGATGATGAGAGCTGCGTTAGATCACGTAGTTTAGTATTTATAATCACCTAGTTATTGTTTATTTCAGTTTGAGAACATGTAGACATTTAAATTATTTTTGAAATTTTCAGTACTTAAATACTTGGATTATTTTTGGATGGTGGTTTAGCCTGTGCATTCGGTTATGTGAGAACCGAGTGTGGCGGTAACACCCATTTCCCTATTAAGACTTCCGTTGTATCTCTGATGTTTTCAAATAAAGTTGATAATTCCTTTGAATAAATCATTATTTAAATGTATTTTTGGTTGGGGAAAATGGGGGTGTTACATTGATGCACATCTTCCTCCCTCCTTTTGGGTTGACGCACTTTACACTGCCACGTACATTATTAATCGTCTTCCCAAGCCTATTCTACAGGGTCTTAGTCTGTACCAGAAAATTTTTCAAAAAATTCCTGACTATAATTTTTTGCGTGTTTGGTTGTACCTATTTTCCTAACAAAGTTGCCACCTCGGGAAATAAGCTATCACCACGTTCTACTCCTTGTGTTTTTATTGGTTATGCCCCGGGGTACAAAGGCTACCGTTGTCTTGATTCCACCACCGGTCACGTCTATGTCAGTCGTGACGTTGTTTTCCGTGAGACTACTTTTCCCTATCCTACACTCTCTACCACTCCCTCACCCTCGCCCACACCCTCAACTCAACCCTTTTTCTCACTACCCTCTTTTCCCACAAATGTAGCCCCTCCTATCCTGACTTCTCCCTGCTCATCTCCATTTCACCCGCCAGCCTTACCAACCATTTCCCATCCAACCGTACTGCCCAATTCCCCTCCCCCACTTCACTCGACCTCACCCCAGATGAGTCCCTCCACACGCACTCTTCCTACCAGTCCAGTCCATCATACTCCCTCCTCCACTCCCATACTTTTCTCTTCACCCAGCCCATCACCGAGCCAGTCTAATACTCCAGCATCCACCCCATCATTGAGCCCCATTCTACTCCAGCACCCACCCCACCCGACAGTCCATCACCGAGCCAGTCTAGCACTCCACCAGTTCAAAATGCCCATCCCATGCGCACCCGAGCCAAAGACGGCATCTACAAACCCAAAACTATTCTATCTCTTAGCTCTGTGGAGTGTCCCCTCGATCCTACTTGTTTTTCTCAAGCGAATAAAAGTTTAAAATGGCAGGCAGCTATGATTGAAGAGTTCAATGCTTTAATTGGTAATAAGACTTGGGATTTAGTACCTAGTGATAGCACAAAAAATGTGGTCGGATGTAAATGGGCTTATAAAACAAAATACAATTCTGATGGGTCTATTGAGTGGCATAAAGCTCGCCTAGTAGCTCAGGGTTTTAATCGGCAGGCCGGGGTAGATTTTTCTGAAACTTTTAGCCCTGTTGTCAAACCCACTACCGTGCTTCTCTTACTTTCACTTACAACTACTTTTGGCTGGGGGTGTGTCAGTTAGATGTCAAGAATGCCTTTTTGCATGGTTATTTGACTGAGGAGGTTTATATGTGTCAGCCTCCAGGGTTTTTTCATCCATCTTTTCCTCATCACATTTGTAGGCTCCGTAAGGCACAATAGGGGCTCAAACAAGCTCCTCGTGCATGGTTTCATCGTTTTAGTGGGTATCTCCTCAGTCATGGATTTGTGCAGAGCCGGTCTGATTCCTCTATGTTTATGTATCACCGTGGCTCACATCGTATATGTATACTTTTGTGTGTTGATGATATTCTAATCACAGGCAGTTCTACTTCCCTTGTTCAGTCTATTATTCATTTACTCTCTCAGACTTTTGCCATGAAAGATCTGGGAGATATCCACTTCTTTCTTGGGATTCAGATTGTGCGTACTTCTACAGGTATATTTCTCTCCCAACAAAAATATATATCTGATCCGCTGCGGCGATTTCATCTTCACACTGTTACCCCAGTCCGAACACCCCTTCCCACTCGTACTACACTGTCTTTAACTGATGGGGAATTACTCGCTGATGGTACTGAATATCGCAGTATAGTTGGCGCTTTACAGTACTTGATGATTACTAGACCGCATATTATCTATGTTGTTCACTTGGTCTCTCAGTTTATGCATGCACCTCGCACTACTCACCTTTTGGCTGTGAAGCGTATTTACAGGTATTGGCAGGGCACTGTTACCGAGGGCTTATGGTTACGCAAGGGCGGTGATCCCTCGCTTATTGTTGCTTACTCCGATGCAGACTGGGCCGGTTGTCCTGATAGCTGTCAGTCCACCATTGGATATGCTATATTCTTGGGTGACAATTTAATCTCTTGGCGTTCCAAAAAGCAGCCCACTGTTTCCAAATCCTCCACCGAGGCAGAATATCGAGTTGTGGCTTATACTGTTTAGGATACTTTGTTTATTCGTTCTCTACTTGTGGACATGGGCTACTTTATTTCCAAACATGTTCGGCTTTACTGTGATAATGTTTCAGCATCCTACCTGCCGGTTAACCCCATTCAGCATGATCGAAGCAAGCACATAAAGATTGACTACCATTTTGTTCGTGAGCGTGTAGCTCACAGCGATTTAGTTGTTAAATATATCCCTACTCAGTTTCAGTTAGCTGATATATTTACTAAAAATTTGTCTAGTCAGCGCTTTAATTTTCTTAAGTCCAATCTGCCTGTGGTTCCCGCAGCACAGATTGAGGGGGTGTAATAGATAATACTGTAGGGATACTTTTGTAATTACTTATTCTTGGAATATTATATATACATGTATACGGCAACCGCTAGGGTAAGCCATTCCGTCATATTTCTTATATACCCTTGTTCACGCTCGGCTCAACCCATTTGCACCCTTGGTCTTGCATCAAGTGGTAGTGTGGTGTCAATCAACTTCTTGCAGGCCGGGAACTTGAAGGTATTTGACCAATTGATGGTGATTCTCTGAGGTCCTACACTGGAAGCCAAAGGACAAATGAAGTCAATCAGTCAAGAGGGGGTGGGGGTTACTTGTGTGTGGTGATGCATATATTGGCATCGGAATTTGGGAATCTAGTGTATTGCACGAGCGACTCAGATTTACATCTCTCAAGGATTTGAATGATTTTTTATAAGCTCGTGATTAGTCCAATCAAGATATGATCACGTAGTGATAATCAAAAATGTGTGAACATTAATTTAAATATGTCTATTTACTTTAGTTTTTTTTTAATTTTAAATGAGAGTCTGTATGAACTATATTTTGAAGCCCAATTCCATAAAAGACAGTGTATTCATGTATGGAGAAAAAAATTGATTATGTATGAAATTGAAAAATTATACTCCCTCCGTTCCTGAATATCTTTTGAATTTCCTTTTTCGTCTGTACCAAAATAATTTTTCTTTTCCTATTTTGACTATACTTCGTACACATTCTTACATGTTTATCTGTCATCTGCACAACTCTCTATCATACAATACCCACCATGTTAATCCTTTGTATCAAATTTACTTTGGAAGATAATTCCACTATGCATTGCATAGGTGCATCAAACATACCACAGGATTCTCCAACTTCAAGATAAGGTGTTGGAGTCAAAGCTCCTGAAACCGAATTTGAATGAGGTGAGAACAATCAAGAGAGAGATAAATCAAAGAAGCAAATTAAGTTTAAATCTATTGTTTCTGAAGCAAGGAGAGAGAAATGAAAATGAGATAAATCCGGCCTTGATAGACATAAATTCTCACTTTTTAGCTTTGATAGACAGTATTTTCTAAAAGCTTTTAGGGATATGTGATTAAAAAACTATAAGATCTTTTTGTAGAAGATAAAATATGTACAAAGTAGCTTTTAGCACTAACTCATCAGAACAAGTTGTTATTCGAAACAGAATTAAGTCAGTCACCTTATATCAAACATTTATAACATTTTTATTTTAAATAAGTATATGAAACATACCCTATATTGCATGCATCTTTTAGCATTCAATTGAATCTCAACCTTCCCAAAATGGATCCATAAGATCTAAAAACAATATATGGAATTGAATCAATTGATGACTAATGCACTCAAATTTAACCCTTCCATAACGTATGGCAAGATTTTCACCAAACCCGTACGGGTAACTCAGTTGGTTTAGTGGTGGGAAATTTGTAACAATGACCAAAGTTCGAAACCCGCAGTGACCGTGTGGAGGTTACAGCTCATGCGTGCTGCGTTGGACCTCTGGTGCGCACGGGTATAAGGTCTACCATCATTGGGTCAGCTAAGTCATCGTGACTTACATCCTCCCAAAAATCATGTCAGATCGGGATGTGGGGGGCTTTGGGGTTGGGGATTCAACCTTTTAGAACAATGGATAGACTTTCACCAATACATAGAGTAGATGACTTCACACCAAATCCCAGGTTTGACCTTGGCACTCTCATTTAAAGCAAGACAAATTCAAGCTTGAAGAGGACATGATTTTTGGCATTAACAGTTCGATAGAGATCGAAAAGGAAAACCAAAATCAATAACAAGCCCATTATATAGAGAGAAATGATCTTGTCCAGCACTCTCTCGTCTGAACACCGTCCGAACATCATCGTTTGGGATGGTTCCCGGTAGAATTTGTTGATTAAATTTTTTGAGCATGTTTCTCATCAAGTCTAGTTTATCCACGAAAAATTTCAGCTCAAAATTCGATCGGGAAGGCAGTCAAATCATTTTTTGAAGTTGACTGCGTTTTTATATGTAAATTTTGCAGCAGTCAACTTCAAAAAATGGTTTGACTGTCTTCCGATCGAATTTTGAGCTGAAATGTTTTGTGGATAAACTAGAGTTGATTAGGAATATGCTCAAAACATTTCATCAAAAAATTCAACCGGAAACCACCATAAACAGCGGTGTTTGGACGGGGGAGTTCTCTCTCTCTCTCTCCCTCCCTCCCTCCCTCTAGGAGTGGACTCGGGTCGGGCCAACCGGCCCGGAACCGGATCGGCCCGCTACTGTGCGGGCCCGGACTGGGCCGGTGAACCGGCCCGGTCCGGGCCCAGTCCGGACCAATTTATTTTATTTTTTCTTTTTTTTTTTTGAATTTTTTTTAAGTTTTTGGGTTGGGCTGGGTATGATGGGCCATTTGAGGTGGTTTGAGGGTGAGGAGGGAGGGTTGGGGGTTAATTAGGAAAAGCCAAAAAAAATTACATGAACCGAAGCCCAGCCCGGACCGGACCCGGGGGTTACCCGGGCCGGTTCCGGGCCTCCCCTTTCATGAACCGAGGCCCAGCCGGGCCCAGGCCCGAACCGGTCTACCCCTACCTCCCTCCCTTCCTCTCTCCCTCTCCCTCTCCGGGCTCTCCCTCTCACTCTCCCTCTGTGTGTGCGCGCGCGTATGTAGGGATAGACTTGGTCCCGGGTATTAAATGTGAACGTCGGAACCGAACCCGATTTCAACGAACCTGGTACTGGTCCATGTTATGGATGGACTCGGGTCCGGGCCGGGTCCGGGTCAGAAATGGTGGACCCGGGACCGGCCCAGGTAACCACCGGGTCCGGGCCGGGCCGGGCCGGACCGGGCCCATTATATTTTTTTTTTGTTTTCCTCTTCCTAATTAACCTCCCTCCCACCCCCAACCCCCCAAACCACCCCAAATGGCCCAATATACCCAGCCCAACCCGAAAATTTAAAAAAAAATTGAAAAAAAAATAGTTTTTGGCTTGAACCGGACCTGAGCCCGACCGGGTCGGGCCTTGTTTTGGGTGACCCGAGCCCAGACCGGAAAACCCACGGGCCAGGCCTACCCGAACCGGTCACAGACCGGGCCACCGGGTCGGGCCGGGCCGGAACAGTACCGATCCTGGGCCGGTCCCGGGTCGGGCCACCCGGCCCGAGTCCATCACTAGTCCATGTCTACCCAGCCGGTTCCGGTTTGGTCTCCCCCTTAATAAATTTAAAAAAAAAATAGCCATTGGTACCAGGACCGGAACCGCCCGGTCCGGTCCCCATTTTGCTTACCCGAGACCGAATCCGGAAATACCGGTCGAATACCCGGTCCAAGACCGGAACTGGAAAACCAGACCCGACCCGATCCCACGCACTCACACAGTAGCTGGTTCGGTTCTGGTCCGGGACAGCTGACCAAGTCCACCCCTCTACGTATGTATTAAAATCTATTAGATTTAAATATTCAAATTTTTATTAGGCTTGAAGAGATGGAGTATCAAACTATCAAGTATCAATAGTTCAATAACCAATCAATACAGAGAACTAGCTACCATAGGGCCCATTTCTCGTTACAGGCTGATGATAGAATAATTTTTGAAGGCTATTGCCTATTAGTATATGTTTTTAACCCAGTATGGAAACCACCTAAAGTCGGTTTTGTGTACGCGCCCTCACATTTTGTTGGTAACACACTTTGTAGGTATCAGGGCAATTTGCACACGCAATTCATCTTAAAGAATACAGAAATTGCAAGTAATCTTTTAAGAAGTTTGTGGTTCAAAGAAAATGTTCAAAACATGTACAAATAATGTGTACACCAAACATTTCTGTTTTTTAAAACCAAATGAAAGGGGCAGGTCAGCCAGTCTTGTCATAGGATGGAGAACAGAACTTGAATATGACCAGTTATAGTTCTGGTTCGATCCAGGAGACTACAGTATCTTGGGTGAGATTTTCATAACAAAACTAACTGGTCCCGGTCTAGTTCTGGTGCGAAAGTGTGAAACCATGCCCAGCTCTACATTCAGCCTGTCTTCAAAAGTGACCACTTCTGAAACACAGATGCTCTTACTGAGTTATTGCTAAGAAAAAAGTTCATATTTGAAAATGTTCCATATGTGGGATAACAACTCTGGAGGTAAATCTGTGTCATCACAAACCATTAACGACCATAAATTATATCCCCCACATATTAAAGAAGTGCAAAAGTGAACAGTGATTCAGTACAAAAGAGCATAAACACAATTAGTTGTGGCTTTGAAACCTATTCTGACCCATTTCCAGGACTGATGTCATCGTAGGAAACCAAAGCCCTCTTACCATCCAAGGAGCCGGTTGCTTTGGAATCACAATGTGATGCAGCTATTACGTCACTCCTCGATTGCTTCCTGGGAGCAGTATCTGGTGAACTTGAACGGCTTCGAGACCTTGAATTGGATCTTCCTCTACTTGAAGGTTTCTGATCATTCACACGAGGCCCCAGACGAGATTTTAATCCATCCCTGATTGATGGCCGTCTATCCACAGGGCTACGGCTGCGCGAAGGGGTCCTCCTCCTGTTGTGCTGCTTGTCAGCCAAGTCAGAATTCTTAGGGCTGCGAGAACCACTCCTGCTCCTGTATCGGCGGTTATAGCTAGTACAAATAGTGAAGGGAGAGAAAGTAGTCTTTAGTAAATTACGGATATGCAAAAACACAACTACACACACAAACACACAAAGAGGAGAGACGTAGCAGACCTGGATGGACTCCTGCCTCTTGGAGACCCTCCATACCGTCTTGGTGGAGAACGATATGAATAGCTTCTGTAGCTTGAATACCTAAAATAAATTATGTGTAGTATATTTTAGCTGTGAGTATTTGAATTAAATAAAACACGTGAACAACTTCTTTCAGTCTTATGTATAGCTAACACACATTAAGAGTCTGTTTGGCGATTGTTGAAAAGGCTTTGTGGGTTGAGTTAAGTGTTTGGTCATTTATTTGGCTGCATAGATGATTGAGTGTATATGCGTAAAATCGTATGCTAAATATTGTATTTGAGAATACATTAAAGGGGCTGAAACTTTAGCTGAAAATTTGTATACATTAATTAATAATTGAAAAAGGGCCATTTGCCCCATTTTCGGCCCATCCAAGCTTACCCCAAAGGAGCTCTGATATCTTTACATTACCAAATGAGAAAATAAAGTCATGGGGTCCATGTCAGTTTAACACAACCCATGTGACTTCAATGTTTCCATATTTGATACAGTATGCACAAAGTGTACCCACATGGCCTCCATAGAAGATATTTTAGGTCAGATGGCACTCCTTAGAGTTTACCTATCAGGATTTCTTTGCTGAACATTCCTCCCCCCGTAATGGGGCCTATACAGTGGGCGTTCTGGAGAGGGAGTACGGTAGCGTCTAACGAAAGAATATTCTTTAGTAAAGCCACGCCCTTTCCTGATACGCTTGGGATGTCCATCAGGAGATTTATCATGGACAGGTTTATCAGGACTTTTTAGCCTCATAGTCTCCTCTTTTGTTTGCACAGAAATTTTAGTGCTTTCGCCATCCTGTTGCAGCTTGGGGCTTCCTTTAGGATTCGGGGTTGGGCTGCGTTGTCTTATTCTTAGCTTACCTTCAGCACTTGGTGAAGAAGCATTCCTGTCAATTAGTCATGTACAAAACACAGATTAGACTTCATCCAAAATCTTAAAGAAGCCTAGTAACTCTTTCTGCGGATTAAAAAGATTGTAACAAGCATAACATAACAACCTGGACTTATCTAAATGATGATCAGAATGAACCTTGCCTACAACAGCTCTATCACGGCTGTGTTCTCTTCCATGACCATTACTTACAAGCTTATCATTCTTCTGAGATAATTCAGCATCTACCAGAGGATTTCCCACTCCTTGCTTCTCTTTTTCCAGTTCTCTCCCAGTTTTTTCACCTGTGTGAGACTTCTTCAAATCTGAGGGAAATGGACCGCAACAAAATTCTAGTAACTTAAACACAAATCCAAACACAAAATTCAAATTTTTCTCCCAAAATACAAATCCAAGCACACAAATAAAAAAAAATCAATGAGTGGGGTTCCAAATTTTGGGTCAAAGGAATGGAATGTTAATGTTAAGAAAAACTTATCAAATCCATTTACACCATTCATAGTTTTTATGTTGAGCACAGTTTTGTCTTTACCTTTATGTGCAGTGGGTCCACGCCTATCAGCAATTTCATCATCAGACTTGCTGTAAGAGGTGCTGGTACTCTGAGAATCTGTACTGCTTGAACTCTCAGAACTGCTGGTCAAAATGTAAAGTTCAAGAGGTCAATACAAGATTAATCAAATGAAAAGCAGAACAGAGTTTCTCTTGATGAAGAAAAACATGTTACCGGTTTTTATTACGCTTCAATTTTTTCTGACGGAGGTTCTTTTTTTTAACACTCCTGCCTTTCTTCTTATGTAGACTCCGTCCTTTTTTTGTTAAACTCCGCCTTTTCCTGCGCCTTCCATAACTAGAAGAGCTTGAAGACTGGGATCCAGAAGATTCCGAATAGGAATCAGTTTCCGAAGAATGGGTATCAGAATCTCTGTCGGAGCTATCTGAATCAGATGAAGAGTATCTCTTTCTTCTCTTTTTTATATCTCTGGCAGATGTCTTGGGTTTTCTTTTTCCAGGATTGTCAGAGTCATCAGAAGACAAAAGCTCTTTTGCAGGTTTCTTCATTTTAGCTGGACATCAGGAGTGAGATACCAAAGACAAATTTATAAGAGGATAAATTCATATTAAACCAGTGATAGGGTAACGCAGGCTGCGTAAGTATCATAAGACTAATCTGGGTACCAGATCTAATGATACCTTTATCTTCACCAGTTTTGTCATGAACCTTACTCTCTAAGACCTCACCACAATCAATAATTTTCACGAGCGCAGATGATTTCCCATCAGACGTTCCGACCTGTTCCATTTTCCTCAAAATATCCATTCCTTTCACAACCTTTCCAAAAACTACATGCTTCCTGCAGATGAGCAAATAAATTATAATGAAAAAAAGTACCAACATGTGAAGTCATGACTAAAGTAAAACATTCCATCAAAGACCATAACTGTTTATAAGATTTAACATGATCATCTAAATGGAAATGGGAAAAATGACATGAGAAACAAAAAAAACACTGTGCATACCCATCAAGATGAGGTTGTCGTTTAAATAGTATAAAGAACTGTGAACCGTTCGTGTTTGGGCCACTATTTGCCATGGAGAGAAGACCAGCCTCAGAGTGGCCCAATTTGAAGTTTTCATCTGCAGGCGTAACGGTGGGGATTAAATTAAATTTAAAACACCATTAAATGCTAATATCCCTATATATAGGCTCCTACCTGCAAACTTTCCTCCATATATACTTTCTCCACCAGTACCTGCAAACCATTAAACGAATGTTTCCTTATAAATATGTGCATGAGGCAGGAAGTTGAGCAAAGCTCCTGCACCAATTGAGGTCTAGGAGGACCCTGAAGTCTGGAAAGCTGAGAGCATACCATTGCCTTTTGAAAAATCACCACCCTGAGAAAAAGAGAGACAAGAAAAATACATATCAAAACCTAATTACTTATCTTTAAGACCATGAAGTAAACCTTCTTAAGAAGACTAACACACAGCAGATGTGTGAGCAACAATTAGCACAACTACATATTGAACTAAAGGATGATTCATAAGTTAGTTTTAACTATTGTCAGAGCGTAGGGAATAAGAGTTCATGGAAATCTTATTCAAGACATACTGACCCACAGCCTGAGAGAAGAATAGAATATGGTCTCATGGCATTGTCAGTTTGTCACGATGGTTGTAAAATCAGGAGGGGAACAAAACCATGAAGTTACATATGAGCATAAATACACATTAAATAAAATAAATTTTAAATAAATCACATATGTAAAAAAAAATTATTAAGTAATTAAGATTTCCAAAATGAAATCCAATGTTTAAATAATTCAAAAAAATTGAACAAAACAAAGCTTAAACAAAATGCTACCAAAACGAAAACTAGCAAGGCATAAGATAAAGCATAAACAAAATAGTAACAAAAAAGTAAACAAATCCTATTGAGAAGGAAACTACCAACCCATAAGCCCATAGGATAAAATTATGTAGTCCAGACTTTCCCAATAACAAACCACAGTCTCCCAGGAGACAGAGAAATGAATCCTCAGCATACTACACAACTACAGAAGCTTCCCAGAAATCAAGGGATTAAGATGATAATCATGTCTGGAACGTGCGGAATCACTTTCTCCTGCTCCAATCTATGTAGCACGGAAACTATCTCTCTCTCTCTCGAGAGAGAGAGAGAGAGAGAGAGAGAGAGAGAGAGAGAGTTTCAATTTCCGAAACTCTACAGAAACTCTTTGGGAACTCTCCAAACAAGCCTTTTTTGATAAATCAATTATTTAACTACATTCATTATTGCAAAGAAAAAAATCAAATTAATGGTCATAAACATCCTCTTAATCATTCAAGTCTAAAGTTGAGTAATTGAACTGAGTCCCAAAACTTGTGCCTTAAATTGAATAAATAAATCGGCTTGTTCATAACTATTGACACCAAAGTGAGAGAAGAAACATAATACTCCGCAAAGTATTGAAACATACCTGTGCCATAAACCCCTTGATTATGCGGTGAAATATGCAACCCTTGTAATGAAGAGGTTTTCGAGTTGAAACTCCAACACCTTTCTCACCTAAGAAGCAAAGCATAAAACCACACCCGTGACATCAACTAACAGAAAGAAATGCACCACTAAAATGCATTAGTGAGAGGCTGCAAGCGAAAAAATAAATTGGGTTCATTAAAAACTAAATGGAAAGGATCATAAGAACTAGACCATTACTCGCATGTTCCATTTTTAGGGGCGATTCCAATTATTGGCTCATTATGGGAACAAGAGCAAATTGGGCCAGATATGTCCATAGAGAGTGATTTTTAAGTAAACAAATTCAAACTAAATTTTTGCTCTGAACTGCAAACAACGTAATAGAAAAACATAAAATATCCACATAACAAACCTTTAGTGGAGTACTGTATACCTCACAAGTTATCAACTTTTCTGGTGACAGGTTCAAACTATCCCAAACATTCAAAACTTAAAAAATGATAGGAGAAAACACTAAAATGGCTCTTGGAATTATAGTGTCTTTTCTGTTTTTTAAATTCAAATTCATCTTCCTTGCACCCCTCCTCTCCTTGTAGGCTTGATGAGAGGAGAGGATAATGAGGTTCCTACATTCTAATCTTTACAACTAATACTGCATGCAAGTCTAAAGAAAATACCTGTGCAGAGTGCCCTAAAATTTTCAGCTGTCCTAGGAACAATGTCAGAAAACAACTGCACAATTGAAAGAGCAATTTTTAGATGAAAATGAGGTTGCGGTTAATGAACTTTAAAAAGTAGCATCAGGATTAGAACCCCTGATACAAGATAATAAAAATGGCTGTGATATCATAATGACCTCCATAACAATCCTTTGTGATTGTCCTCCATCAAATGACACATCAAAGTAGACAACTGGGTTCCTTTTCTTCATCTTGCTCCTTTCTAAATACTGAAATATGGACACAACTTCAGGAACATGCTGTAAAAACTGGCCTAATCAATTGCTTTTTGAATAACTACAGAACTCATATAAGCCATAATCTTTCAGTCAATACTTCATGCTTTCAGAAGCTCAGTAGTTGTGGTTTTCTGCCTAGCTCAGTCCGCTAAATATTTCAGTAATAGTTCGTCTAAATGATAAGTAACATATCCAAGAATAAAATATAGTCTATTGTAAAGACAAGAAATATAGTCTATTGTAAAGACAAGCTGTCATGCTCTCAATGAACAACAGTGGACATTAAAAAAGTCGAAAGCTTGCTATAACAAGAAAAAAATAAAAAGAACGCCAAAACCCTGAACCCTAAAATCCACCCGACTACCACGGAAAGCAATTAACCTTTATCATCCTTCAAACCATAGTTATGAATAGTAAATGAGAAACGATTATATACTGGAAAATATACGAACTGGAAGCACAGATAATACATCAACAGTTATAAAATCAACAAAAGTGAGATCGAATCCTCACAGTAACAGGTCGGGAACTCTAACTGAGTCAAGTAAATTAAAACGAGTTAAAATAGCTGGGCATCCATTGATTGCACTGATGCTTGCAGCACTGGTGTTAAAGTTAAAGCTAGTAGGGATTCGAGTACCGGAGTTCTATACCGACCAAAACAAGATTATAACCAGATTAAAGGTCACCCAGTAAGCCCAGCACCGGCCCGAAATGGTTGTTGAAAATACTCCGAGTATTTATAGCAAAAAATTACCGAGTATTACTTCTTATGGTGAGTAATATTTTAGTCCCTCGATCCCACTAACAATGCGACAAGAAAAAGTGACATAATTAATTAAAAGTTTTTCATGTGATTGTTATTGAATTTATAAAGTAAGAATAAATTAGGAATTATTTAGAGCTACACAAACTTTACCAAATTTAATACTATCTGAGACAAGTTTAGTGGATGGATCGAAAAGGTAAAATATGACAATCTTAGCGAGATGGAAGGAGTAGTATTTTACCGAGTCTTTCAAAACTCTGTCAAATTTTGACCATTACAAAAATAATAAAATAAAAATTGTAGTGTTTTAAAAAGAAATAACAGGAACCATGAATTGATTAATTCAAGGAGAAAGTAGCAAATAGTTTTTGGGAGAATCAATAAAGGAAAATAACAAAGTTTTAACAAACAGATCGAGATAATTTTAGGAAAAATTGAAAATAATAATCTCAACTATTGCCGGTCCGCTAACAATAATCCCAAATATTGATTATTTTTGTATAATCCCACCTATATGGATCGTCCGCCAATAATGGTCCATGAGCGCATATTACCTGCTCTAACAAATGAATTTTAAATAAAAATTAAGTGTAAAAATTAAAATTTGGGATTATTTATAGGGATTACCTGCTATATCTCTTTAGAAACTATAAGAATTTATTTATGGTCGGTCACGTCGGACCATTATTGGCGGAAGGTCCCTAAATTTGGGATTATTCTGAAATAATCGATAGTTGGGATTATTATGAGAGGGCCGCCAATAGCTGGGATTATTACAATCAATTTTTCCGATAATTTTATCATTTTCCCTATTTTATTGTCCAACAAATTTTTATTCTATTATTTAATTACTTTTAATTAGTTAATTTTGATTATATTACTACCTATTTCTTTCTCTTCCGTACAAACTCCAATCATACAATTTTTACTTTATTATTCTTTGTGTCGGTCAAACTTGACAAAGTTTTAAGATATGGAAAAATAATAATTGCTACATTTGCCCCTCTAAAACTGGGACAAGAAAGAGTGGTGTCATCATTAAGAAAGTGAAATTGTATAACGGTAACTCAGACAAACTTAGTGAAAACATAGGTGGGGGGAAAGAACAAAGCTAGGGGGACAAAGCGAGAATATTTCTCGATACTATATGTACTCTTTTTATTTTGGATTGTCCCACTACAATTTCATTATCTCAATATCCATAGAATTAATTCCACATGCACCAACATTTATTAATCCGCCTTTTAACATAATCATCTCTCTCATTTGTAACATAATCCTCACATATTCCTCACTTCTCCCCCATATTCCTCACTTCTCCCCCATTGTAACATAATCCTCTCTCTCATTTGTCTAAACGCATCTCTCTAGTTGGGTCAAACCCCCTAGTAATTTTATTGAAATCAATGTCGAAATTGGTAATTCTAGGGATGTTGGCAATATCTCTAAGTTAATTATTCATAATGTCCATGATAATGCGAGTTCCCCTCCATGATCCTCACACATTCCTCACTTCTATCCCACATATTCCTCACTTCTCCCCCATTGTAACATAATCCTCTCTCTCATTTGTCCAAAAGCATCTCTCTAGTTGGGTCAAACCCCCGAGTAATTTTATTGAAATCAATGTCGACATTGGTAATTCTAGGGATGTTGGCAATATCTCTAAGTTAATTATTCGTAATGTCCATTATAATGCGAGTTCCCCTCCAATTCGGATATCACCTCTAATATTTTTGATATTTTGACCAACCTTAAAATATTTCTACAGGATAATAACTACGTTAATTCCATTATTGAATGTGATAATTTTCGGGTAATCTAGACCCTTAAAGGTGTAGATTGACCTCGGTGGAAAACTCTATCGAATTTCCAAGTGTTTAGAGAAACTTTTCAAAATGATAACTTTATTTTTCATATATAAAAAACTATCACTAACAAGTGGAGACCTCCTACAATATGTAGGGTTTGCTTTCCGTCAGTCTAATCGTGTAGTCTTATTTGAAGCTTGAACACTATCTTTTTCTTGGCTGCTTGGCGGCCAATGTTAGTTTTGCTTTTTGGAGTTTCATAGCTAGGACGGTGAACAGAGGTTTGTGGATGCTTCTCAGATGCGACAAGAAACAGTAGGGTCAGATTGGACAAGGGTTAGCAGTTGGTATCAATGGAAGATTTGGTGCATACTTATCAAGGCTTGGTCCTTGAGGAGGAGAGTGAAGGCATTGATGTCGACCTCGATAAGGAACCAGAGGACGGAGGCAGTAACAACACCGTGTTTGCGGTGGTTGAAAGGCTGGTTACCGACAAATCAGTGAAGTTCCCTTATTTCAAAGATCTGATGACATCAATTTGGCATCCGGTGAGAGGGATTTTAATAAATGAAATTGGTGAAAAAGGTATATCATTACCTTTTCCATGTGGTTGGTATGAACCGTGTTCTTGAGAATGGTTCGTAGCCTGTTTGAGCAAATTTTGTTAGTTTTGCATGTTTTACATGCAGATGAACTGCCCTTACAAGTTCCTCTAAACGAGGCTATTTTTTGGATTCAAGATTATAATTTACCTATGGGGTTTCTACTATCAAAGCTCGTTGCGAAAATAGTTGGGAGCTCTATGGGTAAATTAGTAAACGTTTAGGAACATCAATTTGAGGAAATCCGGAGGTTGTATATGAGATTGAGAGTGTGCTTGGACATAAGTGAACCTTTGCGAAGGAAATTGAAGTTAGGTAAGGATGATAATGAATTATTCTGGATGGACCTCAAATATGAATAATTGCCAAGTTTTTGTGGTCTCATCAGCCGTGCGCATTGATTTTGTCCCTTAGAATATAGCAAGGAAGTTGGGGTATTAATCAAACCTTATGGCCCATGGCTACGAGAGTAGGGACTGGTAGAGGCTCGGGGGCGAGAGGAAATAGATGATTGGTTCGAGATGGAACACGGGTTGGTAGGGGACTATTAGGAGTGAGGGGACTGAACATACACCCGCGAAAGACATGCCTAGTGACCTTCAGGATGTAAGCTCGGCGGTGATCCTTTTGGAAGGGGAATCCTCCGAGAGTTTGGGGGAACACATAGCTATTAGTCGGGCGGGGAACCAAATAGAAAATGTGTTTTGGAGATTCAAGAGGAGGAAGGACAAGATGCTGGTGCAATGGTGGTAGATGAGTCAAAAAGAGCAGGCCTGGGTTTTTAGGCTCGCCTGGTACCTGCTTTTTATAGTTATTTTGTTTTAGTTGTTACTTTTGTCTGCTTTTTGCTTAAGGATTGTAGCTGGTGTTTTAACTGTTATTTTTGTCAAGTATTGAGTTTGTCCTCTTACCTTGTACTTCTTTATTTTCCAAATAAAGTGAAAGTATTTCTCGTCCCTTTCATAAATGTTAAAGGTGACAACTTCGGTACCTTTCTAAAGAATGGGGTACCGTACCTATCATTTATTTGATTGGACCACATCACTTTATCATTTTTAATTTAGATTTAAATAATTCAACTGCTACATTTTCATTGGTCCATGTGGACAAAGGTATAAGGTACCATTACTAATTTATAGAAAGAATCCCGTTAATGTTACTTCTAAAAAAGTGATGTACAAAAATGTGATTTAGTAACTTTTAGTATATATAATTGTGTTCAAAGTTACCATGATGTAGTGACTACGATGTAAACTTAAAACACAATTATAGTCACTAATAGTTACTAAGTCATATTTTTGTCCATAACTTTTTTATCATTAATGTTTTGGGAAAAAGGTCAGATAGGTTCTCGAACTTTCATAAAAAGGTCAAATAAAGCCTTATAAAGGTCCGGACAGAGCCTCCTATATAAGGCCTTATTTGATCTTTTTATGAAAGTTCGAGGACCTATGTGGCCCTTTTCCCGTAATGTTTTAGGAAAACCCTCTAATTTATATTGTCCAAGTTTATTGCATGTGTAACTTGTTGAAATGGGTGTTACACTACATTGAAATGAGTATAATTTTAATAAAATGTTCACTATTTTGACATTATAAGATGAGCAGAGCAGACATAACAAATGTGTTTGTTGCATTTCGAAATGATTGTATGGCAGTGACAAATTAATAAAATGCTCATTCTATTGGACTTGAGCTTTTTGACGTCCATAATTTAAGGGTGTTGCTTCGTGCACCCCCACAATTGCTTAATGTAATCATGGGTGGACAAATTTGGCCTTCTTAATTATTAATTAAAATTAGGTCTAATTAAAAAATTAATTAAAATTGCTTGACGCACCCTCTCACTCCATGCTCGGCTCTCTTCTCCTTTGTCCATATCAATTTTGCATTAAATATACATCCAATCAATTGCTGCCATGCGGCAAGTAATTCTTTTTTTTATAAAATGTCATAACTTTTTCATTTTTGCTCGAATTTTTATAAAAAGTATACCAAATTAAATATCTTTTTATGATCTTTCGAATGACACCCATATTATATATGTAATTTAAAAAAAAATCTGGTCAATTTTCGTGAAAGGTCGATAAATGTATTGATGGAGTATATGGGTCTAGAGCCCAGGACCCACATACTCTGAAGAACAAGAGGCACAACTGTCACTCAGTGGGGCCTTCGTCGGCCAGATGGCCCTCCATCGACCAGAAAGATATCAACTCAGGACATGGTCCAGAAGTCAGGAGAACCGGGTGTTCCCGTCGGTTGGGTCTCCATCGGCCGTGGCTCCGTCGGCCAGACCCTCGTCGGCCACAGAGAGCTCCCAGAACCGGATTTCATACTTAACCATTTCTACCTACTTTGTACTCGGCCCAATAGTGGCCCAATTGTAAATGGGCCTCCCAAGCCCAAGGCTTGGGAGCCCAGCCCGCATTTCCTCTATAAATACTCCCCTTGGGAGTAGTTGTAGGGGGTTCACAAATCATTTATTGCAAGTATTTATTCCACTTCTCTCTCTAGCGCTCACTTCTTTCTAGATAATTACTCTATCACGTATATTTACTATTATTTAAATCTAGTGTAGTCAGATCTGATTCTATTTGTTTGAAATTAGTCAAGCAAATAAACAATGAAGATAATTAGTTTACTAGAGTTAAAAATGTTACTTATTAAATTATATAATCTAATATTGAACTTCCAAACAAAATATAATACGAAGTATAGAATCTTGCAAAGTAAAAAATAAAACATTTGTGTTTTTATAATATATAAGGTTTATATCAATCATCCAATACAATTGGAACAGAGTCTCTTATAACATTATGACATTCTGTAAACTGTTTAATTCGATGAAGAAGTGGAGTATCCCATCCTGCAACACTTGTATCGTGATAGTAAGACCATGTTGTAATCACTGGTGGCAACGAAGCATTGTCGTCAAGCCAAATCTGTGTATCAACACAAATTTTCATTTTATGCATATCATATGGTAATGTGTGATGTACTCCTAATTTACCATATTTATGATCTTGTTTTGTCACACTTTTAATATTTTATTTCTCATTTTTAAATAAAAAGGATTGATTTTTATCATCTTGGACATTTTAAGGTATTGCACTTGTTTTGGTATATTTTTGAGTTTCAGGATAATTCGGGACGTATATTAATTTCTGAAAAGAAGTAAATATTACTCCCGAGTGAAGACAGAAAAACCATCAAAGTGAAGCGGGTCCTTACTTTAACTCTGGAATATTTTATCAAGAGACCTGAAATACACTTCAGAATAAATCAGACTATCTGAAATAAAATGTACTGGTTAATTGCCGACCGGTTAACTGATCAAACAGTCAACCAGTCAAAACAAACAAATGGCCGAAAAGTTTCAAAGTCTTATTGATTGGCTGAGTGGGTGATTACATTTTAATGTTTTATCCACTCATTATAAAGCTCCACCGTAGAAAAAAGAGACTTCAAAGAAGAAATACAAAGAGAACTTTGTATTGAATTTTTTATGGAGCCTGAAGAGACGGACGAACTACTGCAATTGCAATTGTCTTCATCACCTTTCAATCTGCGATAAAAAAGATCGAGAACTGCAGCAAACGAAGAAAAAAATGCACAATTGAACAGGAATGATACTATTTGAAGACCAAAAATTATTTTCAGCACCTTCATTTCAGGATTGTTGATGCTCTAGCCCCTTCTTCCATTGCTATATAAAGGAGCCATTTGTGAGCTGCATAACACACCAATTCGGAGAGAAATCTTCTTCCTCTTTTCTTTAGCTTTGTTCATAGTAGTAGTCATATAATAAAAGTGATTCTGTCAAGAACACTTTCTGTAAATTTCAGTTCGTAATTTCCATTTCCAGAATTTTAGTTCTTTAATTTCAACAATCAAGTTCATTTGGGAAGTATCAGCCAGAATCATTCTCAACTTAAGGATTTCACTTTCTCTATTCCATCTCATTATTTATGCCATCAGGTTCTTATTCAAATACGCATTTTATTTTCTTTAATCTGTTAAATTAATTATGCCTATCATTACTTTTACTTTTATTTCGTTTACTGTAATTATGTGTAACTAAATTAAGTTTAGGTTTGGGCAAGATGTAATTTTTATTGTTAATGTTCATACGATAATAATTGGTTAAAACTATTACTTGGTTAATTTTAGGAGTGTTGGGTTGAATATTCTAATCTGCTAAATACATTATATTGGGAAATGACTATTATCACGGGAGTGAAATTTCATTAAAATACTTTTTATGAATTCACCCACTAAATTGCTACACGGAAGTGTTAAGGAATTTAGGATAATTTGATTTTGTACTTTTTACTGTCTTAATAAAATTACTGCGGGAGCAGAATTAATTTAAGATAGTGTAATCAACTAAGTCGTGGGAACGATTAGAAGATTACCATTTGTAAATCTTTCACACATCTAAAAGTAACTAAGTTAATTAGTTAAATCTTTATTATTATGAACATCAAAATAAAATTACTCTTAGCCCAAGCCTAATTTTCTCTATATCATTAATTGTTAAATTACCAAGTATTGTGATTTATTTTACTCTCTAGCAATTTCGCATTAACAAAAACAAGTTAAAAAAAAATCTATTCACTTAGCTCCATTTCAAAATGTTATCAATTTGTGATTAACTAAAAATCAATCATTAATTCTAGTTCTCTTTTTGAGCCATTCTCTAGCGGAACGATACTCACTTACTCTATACTATATCGTTACAAGCCAATTAAAACATCATTTCCATTCACATTGTACACCATTTCACACTACACATTTTGGCCTGTCACGATTTTGGCGCCGTTGCCGGGGAATGGCATAGTGTTATTGATTGATTATTAGTTAATATTAGTGTTTGTTATTATTTATCTGGAGACTAAGTTTTTTTTTTTACCTGTTCTCATCACTTTCGTAAAAAAAAAAATCATTTTTCGTGCACTATAAAAAAAACTCTTAAAAAAGTGTATGCATACTCGCTCTCAAGGGAGTGAAGGATTGCAACCACTTAACCTTGATTTTGAAAAAGAATTAAGGAAAAGAAGAAAAGCACGAACCCTTGAACTTAAAATTCCAGATCTGATCATGGAGGATTTTCAAAACAATCCCAATAATCCAAATGGCCAAAACCTAATTCCAAATCCAAATCCTACGCCACCTCAAAATACACCCGTTGATACTCCCAGAGATAGACATAATCCTTTCTTTGGAGATCAAAGACCACCAGGATTTGAAAATTTCCAACAAATTCCTCCCCAAACACAACCCCAAATTTATCCACCACATCCCTACCAAAATCACCAAAACCAACCTCCTCCTCCATATCCATACACTTACCCATATCCTTACCCACCTCCTCCATTTATGCACCCATACCAACCTCACCCATTTGGCCAATACTACCAACACCCACATAATCAACAAGATCAAGGGCAATTCATGAGACAACAACAAGGGCGAAGACTTCTTGATTATGTTGCAGGTGAAATTGAGCAACAAGACAGTATTCTCTATCCAGGTGTGGATGCAGCAAATTTTGAGATCAAACCAGCACTTATCTCATTGGTCTCAGCCAACAAATTTGGCGGATCAAAGAGTGAAGATCCGACGAGCCATGTGAAACAATTCTTGAGAGTTCTCCAAACTCTTAAACTAAATGGAGCCTCTGTTGATGCTATCAGACTCAGATTGTTCCCATTCTCACTGAGGGATGAAGCATTGAGTTGGTTGAACTCTAAACCATCCGGTTATTTCAACACATGGGAGAAGTTGCATCGTGAATTCATGAAGGAGTTCTATCCTCCTTCCAAGGCATCAAAAATGAAGAAACTTATCCAGCAATTCAGGCAACATCCATCAGAATCTCTTTACGAATCATGGAAGAGATTTAAAGACCTTCAAGTTCAATATCCACATCATAATATGAGCATGGGTGATCTCATTGTCTCATTTTATGAAGGATTACATGATAATTCCAAAATTGTTGTGGATGCCTCTGCTAATGGAGCTTTCATGGAGCTTGATCCTGAAACAGGCAAAGAGATGCTTGAGAAAATTTGTAACAACAGTGCATCATGGTATTCTGAAAGATCCACTCAAAAACTAGGAGCGGGAATTTATGAGGTTGACCAAACAACAGCTTTAACGGCAAAGGTTGATTCTCTCACAACCATGGTTCAAAAGCTCACGGAGAAACAATCATCATCAACTTCTAGCACATCAACAAATCCATCATCATCTTTAGCTCAAGTTTTGTTCTGTGAACTCTGTGGAGGAGGGCATTCTTTTAAGGAATGCAATCTTCTTGAACTTACACAAAATGTTCCTTCTGGCCCCACAGTAGAAAAAGCTGAAGCTATATATGGTAGACCTCAAGTACCATATCAAGGAAACTATAACCCTCAAGGGAAGACACATCCAGGATTCTCATGGAGCAACTCATCAGGTGCAGCAAATTCATCTTTTCCATCCAAACCAACACCTCCTGGATTTCAAAATCAACAAGGATTCAGAGGAGGAAACCAAAACAACCAACAATTGAGGGGAAATCAAGGGTATCAAAATCCTCAAGGGTACCCACCGCAACAACAATTTTCATCACCTCCTCAACAACAACAACAATTTGTTGGAGTTAGTGATTTCCAACAGATGATGCAAGGTATTACTAATCAATTTTCTCAACTCACCACTCAACTAAATCAAATTCAAGCTCACAACAAAATGCTTGAGAGCCAGATTGCTAGTTTTGCTTCACCATCTACTAGCAAAGCTCAAGGAAAATTGCCTGCCTACTCTGAACATCCCAAGGAGAATGTCAATGCAATAACTACAAGGAGTGGAAAACAACTTTCTGATCCACCACTTGTAGTTGAAAAAGAAAAGATAACTAAAAAAGAGACTTCACTACCAAAGGAGAGTAACGAAGAAGGTCTCAATTTCCCAACACAAGAGGGCACGAAAAAGGTAGTTCAACCATATGTTCCACCTTTACCATTTCCTTACAGAGCAAAGAAGAACACAGTTGATGAGAGGAGGGATAAATTCCTTAAATGGATCGGACAGCTTAACACAACAATTCCACTTCTTGATGCTCTGAAACATATGCCTTCATATTCCAAATTTCTGAAGGAAATTCTGTCATACAAAAAGAAGTTTGAAGAGAAAGCTACCGTAGCCATGAGCGAGGGATCTAGTGCTATTATTCAAAAGAAACTTCCAGAAAAATTGAAGGATCCAGGTAGCTTTACTATTCCATGCATTATTGGAGGGTTCATGGTCAACAAAGCTTTGTGTGACCTTGGGGCTAGTGTTAGCCTTATCCCTTATTCTATGAGCAAACGACTTAGTCTTGGTATTCCCAAAGCTACTTCGATGACCATTCAGCTTGCTGACCGATCTGTTAAGCACCCTGTTGGTATTCTAGAAGACATTCCTGTACAAGTTGGGAAATATTTCATCCCTTGTGACTTTGTCGTCCTAGACATGGATGAAGATGAGCGAGTACCTGTCATATTAGGAAGGCCTTTCTTGGCCACTGCTGGTGCCATCATTGATGTTAAAAAAGGTACGTTAATAATTGAAGTGGGGGATGAAAGGGTTGAGTTCAATATTTTCCAAATGGCGAGAAATCCTTCATGTGTGGAAGATTGTTGTGGAGGGTTGATATAGTTGATGAATGTGTGAGAGACTTCATGGGATTCTTTCACAATGATCCTATGGAAGCTTATGCTGTGGAGGAAATTAAAAAAAATCATGAGGGAGAAGAGTTAGTTGAGTGTGTAAAAAACAAAGAGAGCTGTGAAAAAATTCATGAGGGGGGGAAAGTGGACAAACTGGAGAGAGAAGAAGTGAGGAAGACTAATAGCACAAAAGAACCACCCAAAGTTGAGTTGAAACCTTTACCATCACACCTAAGATATGCTTATCTTGGTGAAAACTCTACTTACCCAGTGATTATTAGCACTAAATTGAATGAGGAGGAAGTAGACAAGTTATTGGTCCTATTGAGAAAGCACAAACAGATCATTGGATACTCCATCGATGATCTAATTGGCATCAGTGCTAACTATTGTATGCACAGAATTTATCTTGAGGAAGGATGCAAACCAGTTGTTGAACATCAAAGGAGACTTAATCCTAACATGAAGGACGTTGTGAAGAAAGAAGTTATCAAACTTCTTGATGCTGGTATCATTTACCCAATTTCGGATAGTAGATGGGTAAGTCCAATCCATGTTGTACCAAAGAAAGGAGGTTTCACAGTTGTTCCAAATGAGCATAATGAGCTCATTCCTACTCGCTTGGTCACGGGATGGAGAATGTGCATCGATTACAGGAAGCTTAACAAAGTCACAAATAAGGATCATTATCCTTTACCTTTCATTGATCAGTTACTTGAGAGGATGGCAAACCATAGCCATTATTGCTTTCTCGATGGATTCTCAGGATATTTTCAAATCATGATCCATCCAGATGATCAAGAAAAGACTACCTTCACGTGTGCCTATGGTACATTTGCTTTTCGAAGAATGTCATTTGGCTTATGTAATGCACCCGGAACATTCCAACGGTGTATGATGGCTATATTCTCTGATCTTATTGAAGAAATCATGGAGGTATTCATGGATGATTTCTCTGTCTATGGGACCTCATTCGACTCGTGCTTGGATAATCTTGATAAAACATTGACTCGTTGCCAAGAGGCAAATCTTGTCCTAAACTGGGAGAAGTGTCATTTCATGGTAACAGAAGGGATTGTTCTTGGGCATAAGATTTCATCCAAAGGCATTGAGGTAGATCCAGCAAAGATTGAAGTGATCGAGAAGTTACCACCGCCAACATCTGTTAAAGGCATCCGAAGCTTTTTAGGGCACGCTGGATTCTATCGGCGATTCATCAAGGATTTTGCTAATATTGCAAAACCACTCACAAGACTCCTATCCAAAGAGATTGAATTTATCTTTGATGATGTTTGTCTTAATTCTTTTTGTAAAATTAAGAAAGCATTGTGTTCTGCACCTGTCATTCAATCACCAGATTGGAGCATGCCTTTCATCCTAATGTGCGACGCCAGTGATTATGCTGTAGGAGCCATGTTGGGACAGAAACAAGGTCGTTGCATACATGCAATTTATTATGCAAGTCATACTCTCGATGATGCTCAACAAAACTATGCCACAACAGAAAAAGAGCTACTCGCAGTTGTCTTTGCCATAGAGAAGTTCAGGTCATATCTTGTTGGAAGCAAAGTGATAGTTTACACTGATCACTCAGCTCTAAAGTACCTATTTGCAAAGAAGGAGGCCAAGCCACGACTTATTAGATGGGTGTTGCTACTGCAAGAGTTTGACATCGAGATCCTTGACAAAAAGGGGTCTGAAAATGTCATCGCTGATCACCTGTCCAGAATTGAGTCACACACAGAAAATAAAGCGACCAGAGAATTACCCATTGATGATTCATTCACGGGAGAATATTTGCTCTCTGTCAAGCACTTTTCTCCTTGGTATGCTGATTGGGTTAATTACCTGGTCAGTGGTTATATTCCTTCCGAATTCTCGTGGTCCCAAAAGAAAAAGTTCTTACATGATGCTCGCTCTTATTTTTGGGATGAACCACTATTGTTCAAGAGATGTGCTGATGGAATTGTTCGAAGATGCATTCCAGAAGATGAGTTTGAGGCTATCCTTTATCATTGTCATTCATCACCATATGGTGGTCATTTCGGATCCACAAGGACGTCAGCTAAAGTCCTACAGTCAGGTTTCTATTGGCCTACATTGTTCAAAGATTCTCAAATGTACGTGAAAAGATGTGATCGATGCCAACACACAGGATCTATTGGTCGCCGAAATGAAATGCCACAATCCGGAATACTTGAAGTTGAACTCTTTGATGTATGGGGAATGGACTTTATGGGACCATTTCCTAGCTCATGTGGCAATTCTTACATTCTTGTGGCTGTGGACTATGTTTCAAAATGGATTGAAGCGATTGCTAGTCCAACAAATGATTCCAAGGTTGTGATCCGGTTTGTGAAGAAATTTATTTTCTCAAGGTTTGGAGTTCCGAGGGCCTTCATCACAGATAATGGTACACACTTCTGCAATAAGCAACTTGAGAAACTTTTGCTCAAGTATGGTGTTAATCACAAAGTGTCTACTCCGTACCATGCACAAACTAGTGGCCAAGTTGAACTCTCAAATAGGGAAATCAAATCAGTCCTTGAGAAAGTTGTCAATCCCACAAGGAAAGATTGGTCCCTCCGACTTGATGATGCTTTATGGGCCTATCGTACTGCATATAAGACTCCTATTGGCACATCACCGTTCAAATTGGTGTATGGGAAGTCTTGTCACTTACCAGTGGAGATTGAACACAAAGCATTTTGGGCTATCCAAAGCCTAAACCTTGACTCCACTCTGGCGGGGCAAAAGAGGTTGTTACAACTAAATGAACTTGAAGAATTCAGACTTGATGCCTTTGAGAATGCCCGGCTCTACAAGGAAAGAGCAAAGAAATGGCACGATGGGAGAATCCTTAGGAGAGACTTTTCTCCTGGAGAGAGTGTGCTACTATTCAACTCAAGGCTAAAACTCTTTCCAGGAAAGCTGAAATCAAAATGGTCTGGACCTTTCAAAGTTATCAAAGCCTATCCATCCGGGGCAATCATTCTGGAGGGAAATGATGGGAGGCAATTTACTGTCAATGGCCAAAGAGTTAAGCAATATCATGAAGGAGATGACACAAAGGAGAAACTCACTGTTGATCTGGACAATCCTCCTTATGAGTAAACCACTCAGGTAATGTCGGGCACACGACGTTAAAAATAGCGCTTCTTGGGAGGCAACCCAAGTTTATTTACTTGCATTTGAATGTGTGTTTTGCTTGTGTGTTTGCATTGAATAATTTTATTTTCCCACCCATTTACTCACCCGCCCTGTATATATTTGTCACATCGAGGACGATGTTTCATCCTAAGTGTGGGGGGAGAATATGCATGTTTGTTTGTTTGCTTGTGAATTGCCTTATCATCTGTTTAACTTTCAAATCATGCATTCTATTCTTTCACATGGTATGTGGATTGTTGGCGGGACTTGTCTCTTAATAATTGGATTGAGAATCATAATTTTGAGCGTTGAGTAAAATTTTGGTCAAATTTTAAACTTTGTACAGACACAATACATCTCATGCACGCAAATTGTTATCTAGTGAAATTGTTGTTCAACATGTTTAAGATTGTGCAAAACAAGAGTGCTATGTGCTTTTATTTTCCTTGACATGATTTTCTGACTTAGCACATTAGGAAATGATATAGGCCATTTTTCAAAAAACCCATATACCTAGCCTTACCCATGTGATAAATATCCCTTGTTCACTCCTTTGAGCCATTTCTTTTAATAAGCGTTATACGCTTAACCCTATTTTGGTTATTTTCTTTCATGACAACCCGTTATATGTGAACCTTAGCCTAAAAGCCAAACACTTTCCATCAACCCTAGAATGAACTTGCATAAATTTTAATGATTTTAGAGAGTGTCATTCACCTTAAGGGAGCTTCATTTGTAGTTTTGTGATTACTTAGTTGTTAATATTCATTTATAGGGGTAGTTGTTCTTGTTGTATCATCATTGCACATATTATTCTTGTAAATTCTTAATGTTAGAAGCATAAAAAAGCCTTGGAAAAAATAATAAAAAAAAACAAAAAAAAAAAAAAAAAAACAAAAAAATATATAAAAAAAGAAAAAAAAAAGAAGAAAAAAAGTGAACAAGGCTAAATGTCAATGTATATGCTTCTCTCTTTTGTATATTTTTCTTGTACATTAAATTACTTTTTTTACTACCCCTAACTGTTGAAAATAACAAGTGTTGTATAGATTATTGTCAAAAGCTCCTACTCACTACTTAGTACCTCTTTAAATTTGTTAAATTTATGTCAAGTTCATTTCTTTTGTTTCCTCATTAACTCCCTTTGTTCATAAGCCTTTTCCCACAGACCCCATTATAACCCAATGTGAAAAGTCCTAATTGATCTTAATTGTGTTTTGTCTAAAATAAGTTGATAGGAAAATCTTATTTTGCATAATTTTGCATGGTTGAACCAATGAAGCTAGATTCCATTTTCACATCACACACTTTGCGTTTGTTAGAGTTAAGATTTGACCAAAACATTTCAGATGATATGCAAAATATTTTTATGATTCTCACTACTCTTATTTTGTGACAAGTCAAGGGAATTTGATTGATCAGGTGGAGTGAAAGGAAAGTGTGCATGATTTGAAGGTTATACATATGATTTGGCAAATTCATTTTTGCTTGCTTGCTTGCTTGTGTGAAATGTAAATATTTTTGCTTGAGGACAAGCAAAATCTTAAGTATGGGGGAGTTGATGTACTCCTAATTTACCATATTTATGATCTTGTTTTGTCACACTTTTAATATTTTATTTCTCATTTTTAAATAAAAAGGATTGATTTTTATCATCTTGGACATTTTAAGGTATTGCACTTGTTTTGGTATATTTTTGAGTTTCAGGATAATTCGGGACGTATATTAATTTCTGAAAAGAAGTAAATATTACTCCCGAGTGAAGACAGAAAAACCATCAAAGTGAAGCGGGTCCTTACTTTAACTCTGGAATATTTTATCAAGAGACCTGAAATACACTTCAGAATAAATCAGACTATCTGAAATAAAATGTACTGGTTAATTGCCGACCGGTTAACTGATCAAACAGTCAACCAGTCAAAACAAACAAATGGCCGAAAAGTTTCAAAGTCTTATTGATTGGCTGAGTGGGTGATTACATTTTAATGTTTTATCCACTCATTATAAAGCTCCACCGTAGAAAAAAGAGACTTCAAAGAAGAAATACAAAGAGAACTTTGTATTGAATTTTTTATGGAGCCTGAAGAGACGGACGAACTACTGCAATTGCAATTGTCTTCATCACCTTTCAATCTGCGATAAAAAAGATCGAGAACTGCAGCAAACGAAGAAAAAAATGCACAATTGAACAGGAATGATACTATTTGAAGACCAAAAATTATTTTCAGCACCTTCATTTCAGGATTGTTGATGCTCTAGCCCCTTCTTCCATTGCTATATAAAGGAGCCATTTGTGAGCTGCATAACACACCAATTCGGAGAGAAATCTTCTTCCTCTTTTCTTTAGCTTTGTTCATAGTAGTAGTCATATAATAAAAGTGATTCTGTCAAGAACACTTTCTGTAAATTTCAGTTCGTAATTTCCATTTCCAGAATTTTAGTTCTTTAATTTCAACAATCAAGTTCATTTGGGAAGTATCAGCCAGAATCATTCTCAACTTAAGGATTTCACTTTCTCTATTCCATCTCATTATTTATGCCATCAGGTTCTTATTCAAATACGCATTTTATTTTCTTTAATCTGTTAAATTAATTATGCCTATCATTACTTTTACTTTTATTTCGTTTACTGTAATTATGTGTAACTAAATTAAGTTTAGGTTTGGGCAAGATGTAATTTTTATTGTTAATGTTCATACGATAATAATTGGTTAAAACTATTACTTGGTTAATTTTAGGAGTGTTGGGTTGAATATTCTAATCTGCTAAATACATTATATTGGGAAATGACTATTATCACGGGAGTGAAATTTCATTAAAATACTTTTTATGAATTCACCCACTAAATTGCTACACGGAAGTGTTAAGGAATTTAGGATAATTTGATTTTGTACTTTTTACTGTCTTAATAAAATTACTGCGGGAGCAGAATTAATTTAAGATAGTGTAATCAACTAAGTCGTGGGAACGATTAGAAGATTACCATTTGTAAATCTTTCACACATCTAAAAGTAACTAAGTTAATTAGTTAAATCTTTATTATTATGAACATCAAAATAAAATTACTCTTAGCCCAAGCCTAATTTTCTCTATATCATTAATTGTTAAATTACCAAGTATTGTGATTTATTTTACTCTCTAGCAATTTCGCATTAACAAAAACAAGTTTAAAAAAAATCTATTCACTTAGCTCCATTTCAAAATGTTATCAATTTGTGATTAACTAAAAATCAATCATTAATTCTAGTTCTCTTTTTGAGCCATTCTCTAGCGGAACGATACTCACTTACTCTATACTATATCGTTACAAGCCAATTAAAACATCATTTCCATTCACATTGTACACCATTTCACACTACACATTTTGGCCTGTCAATGTGAAAATAAAAAAGGTAATGTGAAGACAAAATGGAACTATAAAATATTGTTTGCTTACAGCTATGTAGTGTTGTTGGGAATGAAGCCGAGTAATGCAAACAATTGTCTTTGGAGGACTACTACCCGAGGGAGCGATCATGGGCAAACAAGTGACTGGTTCGTGGAGGTCAAGATTCACTAAAATAACCTGGTATAACGTTGCAAAGATCAACCTTGTGTGCGACATGTGTATCCAATGCCGGGGTGGTGCAGGACTGATGTAGTAGTCTATTTGCTCTCGCAAATCATCAATAGTGTCAAGAGGGCATATAGGATCATATAGCTCACGATGACGATCGAGTTCTTCCACTAACTCCCTTCGAACTCTAACCCATTCTTTTTCTCCCCATCCTAAAAGCTCTGCAAATGAGCGATATCCGCAATGTCCATCTCCAATAATGTCCACAACTTTACTAATATGCTCAAGCATGAATGTCTCAACATCATTACGGAAATTAAATTGCATCCGATTTTGACGTGTGTAAGATTTCCCTTTAATATCCTTGCCACATCAACGAGACCCATGATGTGATATTGTACCCTTGGATTTTTTGTATTTTTTCTCAGTGTACTCCCATGCGCTTGGGTCTCGAGTGGTTGGTTTTTTTGCCTTCCTTTCGTTTCATGAATCGGTGGCTCTTTCATAGTATTAAGTTTATGATTCCTCATCTCATTCTATTTTGCAATAAGTCTTTTTTTTCTTGTGCTGACATACGACCTGATTGAAACTCATCAATTGTGGTTTTTAGGACCACATCATCAACACTTATATCATCGGCCTTGTCATTGTCTTGTTCCTTATTTACATACCATTCAACTCTTCTCCAAAATTCATGTACCATTGATGGATGTAGTGGACGATTATCGTGAATACAAGTTGCTAGCTCGTGTGGACATGGTAAACCATAACATTCCCTCCACCAATAGTCATTGCATATTGGATCGTAATTTCCTGCTATGACCTCATCATGCATTCTTATTGATGGATAGTCTACCAGGGGGTATATATCCGAAGGGTTATTGCGGGGAATAACTTAGAGAGAAGTCAGAGCGAGTAAGTAAATGTAGAGAGAGAGTGTATTCAGTATGAATGTCGTCGTTACAAATGAGGAAATGGGGTGCTATTTATAGTAGCAATAAATGCCGGACAGGGACACGTGTCAAGCGCTCATTGGCCGAGGGGTCACCTCAACTGGTTGGCGCTGGCAGCCGCATGTGGCCGCATTTAATGCGGCTGTTGGATGGGACGTCTGTGCAGGGTACGGTGATCTGCACGCATGTGAGGCGGATATCTTGTCGAGTGAGATGCCTTCGGC
The DNA here is from genome assembly GCA_945859875.1 of Cuscuta europaea. Classification (NCBI taxonomy): domain Eukaryota; kingdom Viridiplantae; phylum Streptophyta; class Magnoliopsida; order Solanales; family Convolvulaceae; genus Cuscuta; species Cuscuta europaea. The sequence continues at coordinate 3,735,604 of CAMAPE010000014.1, forward strand.
TATAGAGCAGTAGCCGAGGGCTCCTCCAACCGATGGCACCCTGGTGCCGAGGGCTCACAGTGCCGAGGGCTACTTTTTCACCGTTTTCTCCCAGTTTCTTAATTTGCTTGAGAAACCCGTTCTGTGAGAGTGTAGAGCCTTCGGCCAGGGGGCCGAAGGCACCCCTGGCGCGTAGTGCGGGCTGCTTGGTACTCTGGGCGCTGTGATTTGGGCCTGGTGGGCCTCCTGGGCCTGTTGGGCCTTCATTGGTGTAGTAGGAGTCTGTGGGCCGGGTGTTCCCGGGCCATATACTCCATCAGGAGTCCCTCACTCCTTTTGCCGAAAGGTATTTGAGGGAAAAGGAGTAATTTGTGCTTGCCCTTTGATGTTGTCCTGTCGTGATCTCTGAAGTTGGTGAAGAGTTGTTGCTTTTATGTCCCCGCCGAAGGCAGTCCCTCAGTTACCCACATGTCGGGACTTGAGGGCTTGCTTTGTCGTTTATTGGAATTTCACTAATTTTGTAATTTAATGATTTTCCCGAGGGGGTCCTCCAGTCCCCCACTCCTTGAGGCACTTGTAAAGTGGTGAAAAGGAGTAGAGTAGTTACGTTGCTGTTGTGGGCCGAAGGCTGACGCTTTTCGTTTCATTTTGGGGGGATGCCTCGTTAAAAACCTCATTAGGAAAAACCCTGGGGGAAAAAAATCCTAATGAGGGAAAAAGAGTGCACCGAATTCCCCCAACGATGAATCGAAAATGTGAAACCTTGGTCAAAATGGAGAACAACGGTAATGCCGAAGGCTCTCCTTTTTCTGAGGGCTCATATGTTGATTAGCCGAAGGCTTGCTGTTGATGTCCTGGGGTGCCGAAGGGGAGCCCCTCAATCTGGGGATCGGGGGCCTGCTGGATGAGGGCAGCAGTGGAGTTGTAACCGGGGGGTCCGCTGTTTGTTGATTAGTTGGTGATGAAGATACCCGAGGGCTCCCATTACCTGTGTGCCATGGGTTATCTGTCAATGAGGCAACTCCCCGGGGGCTACCCCGGTTTTGCAGTGCTGAGGGAGAATCCCCGAGGGGTGCCCTGATATGAAGCCTTGGGTTCTGAAGGAGTGATCCCGAAGGCGTCTGTTATGTGCTATGTGGGGCACAACCTGGGGGCGTCTCTGGGTAAGTGTACCCGGAGGCTCTCCTTGACGAAGAGGAGTGAAGTAGAAAACCCGGGGGCTTCCAGAATATAGCCGTTGGGAATATAGCCGTTGGAATATGTAGCGTCAGATTTATAGCCGTTGGGGGGGGGGGGGGGTACACGTGGAGTGTAGCCGTTGGCTGCTCGTGGGCGGGCGTCACCGGTTGGGTGAAACGACGGTGCGTAATGATGATGTTTGGCCGGAGGCCCAGTTTTTGGGCCCAAACCTGGACTTCGGAGTCTATAAATACCCCAAGCCAAGGCCATTCATTCTTTACGCATCCAACATTCCTAGCGAAGCTCTGCAAAACATTCTAGAGAGAGAAACTCAATCCCTCGGCAAAAACTCAGCTTTCAAGGTCAGTGTCCCTTCGTTCCTCACCGCTTTTCGTTGGCTTTTACTCCCTGGCCTTAGGTTAGGTGTTATAGCCTTGTAGAGAACCCTCGATTTAGGAATCTTAGCCTAAGTACGCCAAGGATGTCGTCCCAAAGCGTCTCGCAGAATGACTTGAGGGAGCCCTCGGTTGAGGACGAGGTTGCTTCCGATGTTGAGTCAAGTAGCAGTGCGCCCTCGGTTGCTGATGACGAAGCTGTAGCCTTAGAGTTGCAGAAGACCCTTGCTGCTGAAGTGGAAGCCGAGGGCTTCGAACAGGAGTGCGAAGACGAAGAATTAGCCCTCGTGTATCAGGTGGCGGAGGACGAAGCCCAAAAGGAGGCGATGACCGTCACTGTTGCTGTGCCACCCCCTCGGACTGACTGTGGTGAGCCTAGTACCTCCAGGCCGCTGGACCCGACGCCTCTGAGAATAGCCCCCGGTAAAAAGAAGATGAAGTCGCAGAGGGCTGCTCCCAAGAAGAAGGTTGTTGCCGCTGGTGCTGGGGGGCCTGTTGAAATGCCAGAGGGGTATACCTGGCTAAACACCGAGGCCCTCGATATCAAGTCGAAGGCGGACAGGGCTGACTTGTACGTCACGCAGCTGCACGTTGGGCCCTCGGCAGTAGTGGTGGATCCAGGCGTCGATGATCTGCTGTCCCGGCCACCCGAGGGTTGCATTGTCGTCCACATCCTGTCGGTGTCAATGGGCCTCCGGTTCCCCCTGCACCCATTTCTCCGGGAGTACCTCCGGTTTGTTGGACTCATCCCCTGCCAACTTACCCCCAACAGCCATTCATACATTGCTGACTTTCTGCACCTGTGCCGGACGAGGGATGTTACCCCAAGCTTGGACCTCTTCTTCCAAAGTTTCAACTTGTGCCGAGGGGGGCACGCGAATGCCGAGGGCTTCGCCAACTTGCAGCAGGTAGCGAAGTTCAAGCTGTTTACCGAGGCGCCCTCGTCCAACAAGGGCTGGAAAGATAGATGGTGCTACGTCCGGTTGGCCGAGAATCCCTTCCCGAGGGAGCTACGGGACCGCTTTCGGCACCACGAGAGGGTGGGGAGTGCCGCCCTAGAGAAGGATGGCCTGAAACTCGCCAAGATCCCGGAGGGCAAGAAGAAGGTCGTGATGATCAAAGAATGCACTTTTGAGGAAGACTTGCATGCCCTCGGGTTCCAACGGTACCGGTTCATCGGGGAAACAGACGAGAAGTACCCCGTCTTCGCTGAGGCCTTCGGGGGAGCAGGAGGTAGTCTACGAGGGCCCTTAGTCTTATACTTAGGCACTTTCATTTTGCATCCCGATAGTTGTTTGTGCTATGAACCCTTCGGGTTAATATTCTCTTTGCTTTGCTTTGCAGGTATGGAGGCTCTCTTCGCAATGAAAAAGAAGAAGGAGAGGGCGCAGGCCCAGAAGAAGGAGAAGAAGGAGCCCTCGGGTCAAAAGCCCATTGATGAGGTTTTCCCGAAGGAGACCGCGGAGCCTTCAGTTGCTGCTGCTCCTGCTACTGCGGCCGGGGGGCCGAAGGCCGATGTGGCAGCCAAGAAGAAAAAGGGAGGCAAGGGGGTGGAGCCCCCGATCATGAAGCAGAAGGTTGCCGGAGGCGCCGTTGAGAAGGCGGCCCCCCTCATAGTAATCGATGATCAGCCCTCCGCTGACCCCCCGACCATTGACGCTCCGATGGCTCAAACAGACCTTCCCCCGGGGAACCTGCCTCGGGAGATTATTCAGCTCTCCTCGCCCCGGGGGCATCTGTATTGCACGGTTCAGCCGAGCCGATGTCTTTCCTGAGGGGGATTACCTCGATGATGGACAAAGAAGCCCTCTCCACCTATGACGATGACGCCCTCGAAGCCAAGGCCCTTCGATCAGCTCTGACTGTAAGTGTTTTCACTTTGACTTTATTTTAACACTTAGCATAATCCCAATGCCCGTCTGAACCCCCTGTCCGTTATTCAACAGGCGTGTATAACCTTCGGTGAGCATGCCCGAAGGCGAGAGGAGTGGTGCCGTCATAAGGCTGAGCTAGAGAAGTCTGTGAAGGAGGTGATCCACGACAAGGACGCTGCCCTCCGGGAGGTGTGCAAGTTGGAGGACGCCCTTCGGCAAGCGGAGCTGCGGCTGAAGGAGGCCAGAGATGACGGGAAGGCCGAGGGCAGGGCTGAGGCCGAGAGGGTTGCGGCCGAGGAGAGAAAGCAAGCGGCCGAGGACGCCGAGAAGGCCAAGGCTGAAGCTGCTGCCAAAGCCCGAGAAGAGGCCATTGCTGGGTTCACCTCCGAGGGCTGGAAGGCCGAGGGCCAGAGCGAGTGGGTGGCCTCTGTGGTGAAGGCCTCGATCGAGGAGTGGGTGAGGGGCCCCGGGCTCGACTGGATGAATGAGAGGGGTGACACCTACTATAAAGCTGACGAGTTCTTCACCCAGCACCTGGTTTACCGGAGGCTCGCCCGGCATTTTGGCACCTCCCTGGATGAGTTCAACCCCTCAGTGTATGGCCTCCCCCCGTTGCATCCAGACGTGAGGGTCCCCCTCCCCGAGGGAGAAGAGCGCCCGGTGATTCATGATTCCATGATGATGGGCGTCGATGATGATGCCGAGGACGCCACCGGGACGAAGGTTACCTCGAAGCCTCGGGGGAGGCGGCCCCCGGGAATGATGTTGTTGACATGTAATATGTATTTTGAACACTTTTTGTAATAGCCACATTAGCATGTTTTCGGCCTCGGCCAACATTGTAATAACTACATTTACTCCTTGCTGTGATGAATGGATGATTGCCTTCGGGCTCTGTATATATGACTTGTTTTCTCCAATTCCTTTCTTCTTGAATGTATGCCTCCGGTATTTTTGAATGTATGTCTAGGACTTAGAATATTTTCTGATTATAGCTTGCCCTTGGAAGCCTTCGGTAGTTGGGCACCCTCTGCTGGATATGCAACCGAGGGTTCAGCAGTAATTAGGACTTAGAAAATTTTTCTAAGTGTAGCACACCATAGGGCCTTCGGGTGTTTGTAGTAACCCAATTCCTAGGACTTAGAAAAATTTCTAAGTGTAAATTTCCCTTGAGAGCCTTCGGGATATGGCATTCCTTCCTGATGTGTGAATGTTGGACCGAGGGCCCAAGGTACAGGACTTAGAAATTTTTTGCAAGTGTAGTATGTCACGTAGCCTTCGGCTACTGTGGAGCCCCAACTGAAATACTGATTAGGCCGGGGGCCAATTCTTTAGGACTTAGAAATTTTTCTTCAGTGTTGATTCCTTGTGTACTGTAGCCTTCGATTGATAGGTAGCCTTCGGCTGTTGGGTCCCTTTATAAGTTGAGGGTGAAATATGTAGGACTTAGAAAGATTTCTAAGCGCAGTTTTTCCCTTGGGAGCCTTCGGGAGATGGCATCCCTTCTTGATGTATGAGTAGTTGACCGGGGGAAAACATGTAGGACTTAGAAAATATTCTAAGTGTAGATTTTCCCTTGGGAGCCTTCGGGAGATGGCATCCCTTCTTGATGTAAGAGTAGTTGACCCGGGGGAAAAATATGTAGGACTTAGAAAATATTCTAAGTGTAGATTTTCCCTTGGGAGCCTTCGGGAGATGGCATCCCTTCTGACTCCACATCACTTTGCGAGATGCCCGGGGGCTGCTCATGTAGGACAGAATTTTTTTTTAAGTGTTGTTGTATTGCATGGCCTTTGGCTACCATATTCCCTTGGCTGTAATATTGATGGGACCGGGGGCCCAATCTTTAGGACTTAGAATTTTTTCAAGTGCTGCTTCCTTGTCCCGCCTTCGGGTGATAGGTACCCTCTGACTCTGCATCACTATTGCGAGATGCCCGGGGGTTACTCATTTAGGACTTAGAATATTTTCTAAGCGTAAATTGATGTTGAGCTTCCGGATGTAGATCCCTCCGGGTATATGAATAGGAGTCTTTGGCCGAGGGCCAAATATGTGGGGCTAAGCAAAATTTCACAGTGTCGTAGATGTTGAACCTTCGGTCCGTGTGGAGTCTGTCCGAGGGGCAAGTATTTTGGAGTAGTCCCCCTCGGTTCATTTTTGATGATTTGTAATATATGCCTTCGGTTGTCCGGTGATATATTAGCCTCCGGTTGCCGTCATTTTCCAAAAATGTGGACTTAGGAAGAGTGTGGAATCCTGTTGTTGTGAAGAAAGCCAATGATGAGTGTGTGCCCTCGGCATACACTCTGAAGAGTTGTACAGTTTGACTCAGCCAGCTGTGTCCCTTGTAATGGGGTAGGGGCCCTCGGTATTAATGCATAACAGATGCCTTCGGTGTTTGTAGTACCGTTTAGTGGGCTTTGGATAGTCCCGTCCCTTGATATTGTTGAAGCCTTCGGTGCTTGTGTGACCAGAGGTGACCAGGCAGTGGACTTAGCTGTCTCTTGATGATATTTGTTTGGGTAGTATCCTTCGGGAAATAGGAGCCTTCAATTACCGGAGGTGTTCCCGTGGGGAGCCCTCGGCATGTTGTGATCTGTTGGAGTGTACTCTTTGATTTCTCGCTGAGTCTACTCCCCTTCACCCCCTCTTTTTTTTTCTTTGGTTGGTGGTGAAGGGAAGGCATCAAGAAACTTGGTTTCTTGGTAAGGCTGGGCCTATTAGGAGACCATCAGAATACACCAATGGCTCTCCTCCCTCGAGTTAACCTTCTGAGTTCCGAGGGGATCGAGGGTCGTTTCCTGGGCACAAGATATGGTGGTCCGTAACCTGCCTCCCCTTGGGGGATGGCGCGGAAAGCGCCTCATTTTTGAAAGTCGTCCCCTCGGCGCTAGACATAGTCCGTGGCCTGCCACACCCTTGGGGTGGTGGCGCGGGGAGCGTTTCGGTTTGGAAGTCGAATCCTGGGCATTTCTCGTGCCTGTCACACCCTTGGGGTGATGACGCGGATAGCGTTCCGTTTTTGAAAGTCGAATCCTGGGCATTTCTCATGCCTGTCATACCCTGGGGGTAGTGACGCGGAAAGCGTTTCAAGGAAGGGTTTTCATTTGCACACTAGTTGCAAATGGCTGGGGGCACTACGTGCCGCCGATACCGATGGTGGCGCCTTCGGTATATGCGTCCTCGTGGGGTACGGCTTTTGGAAACAACACTTCGCTCACATATAATGCAAAAGGGCAATCACTTTTTTTTTGTTCTTGTAGCTTTCTTTCCTTTATCCTGTTGCACCCCGGGAGCATTAACTTTTTTTGCAGTTCGATACTTCCCGAATTTTTCACATGCGAGAAGGACATTACCAAGCTTCTTAGAATTACTTGGCCCCGATTTTGCAATAGTTAACACCATGAGTTTGGAAGTCTTCTGAAAAATCACGTGAAGTGAATGGTTGTGGTTCTTAAACAATTGGAGGTTCATAATTTACTTCTTCTTCCACAAAAGTTGAGCTATCATCATGAAAAATAAGGCTGATGTACATGTCACTATCATCCTGCAAATATCATATTTTTATAAAAGCAAATAATATGAGATACATGTATTACAAGAAAAATGCATGTATATACCTATTAAAACTACTAGTATTGTACCCATGCGATGCACGAGATTAAAAAATATTTTATTTTTTAAATAATTAAATATTAATGTAAGACATTTATTTTAAGAGCACTCAATATATTTAGAAGTGATCATACTAAATGCATGTACAAAACAAAAGAGTACATTACAGAAGTAGAATACATTAAATAAAATTAAAGAATACATGTTAATATATACGAAATAAATATACACTTTGGATTACTAATTGGAGTATAAATTAGTAATGTAGTAGTATATTTTGCAACTATATTAATTAGTAGTTTTTTAGTTTTTTAATGTATTTTAAATAAAACTAGGCCATAGCTTATTACACGTAACTTAATATTCGTGCATGTGTTTTTTTGTATCTGTTTTATACAAAAACCAAAATTTGATTTAGTTTGATCTGAGATCGAAATTTTATAGTTGTGTCAATTAGTTTTTCGTGCAATTCAGTGACCGCTAATATATTTATGGGGTTTTTAGTGAAATAAGCAATCTTGACGTCATATGAAAAATCATGAAAAAGTATATACTAGTATATGCATATGACGATCAAAATATTAACAAATATTGTATACGACGAACTTCATGACACACATAAAAAAGAAGAACTAAGATATAGATAATGAGACAGATGAATACCTCATAACTCTGAAAATCAAGAATGCTATTTTTTAGATAATTTTTATATTCATCATCCATTGTATAAGAAGATTGTAAAAAAGTTATGAGAGCATTGATAACAATTTTCCAAATATTTATAGAGCAATTATTTGATAGTAGTTAGAAAGTCCAATCCTGATTATATTAGGAATTTGAGTATAAAGTTATTTTTAAGAAACATATTACACAAAAATTAGGAAATACGATTATTAAAAAAGATGTTTCCTATTCCCGAGTCAAGGGTGAGTCCCATGCGTCACATGTATATCCCTCATATTGAGGTTGACCGAAAGAAAGAAAGCTAGATGAGCAAAGAGAAGGCCTGTAGAGGGCCCACTGCCTTACTCCTAATTACTCCCTCCGATTCCAAAACAAGTTCCACATTTGACTTCACACATATTAAGAAAATAGATTTGACTTTACTGTGGAGTGCACTGTTTGGCACTGTTTGAACACTGTTTGACACTGTTTGAACACTGTTTGGCACTGTTTGACACTGTTTTGATGTAGATAATAAGGAAATATTTGAAACTGGAACTTAATTTTGAATCTGCTCAAAAAGGAAAGGTGGAACTTGTTTCAGAAACGGAGGAAGTATTAGGAAAAAGCAGTTGGGGTGCACATAGCAACTAAAAACGAGTTACTATGTGAGAAAAGGACATATATGTCCATCTTTGACAAAAAATAGGTGCGCCCAGCATAGTTTGGGGTGCGCGAAGTCCGAGCTTAATTTAACCAGATTCTACATATTGAATTGGATGCATGTGTTTTGTCTTATTTATTTATTACTTCCTATTTAGTTTGAATCTAAAATTTTGGACCGAACTTACCTAGCTCACAAGTCACAACACAATGAGATCTACACATTGTGTAGACACAAGACACATGTAAAGCAACCTAATAAAACATGTTGAGAGTAGTCTTAAGGAATTATTCCATATATTATAAGTTGATGTTAGCATCAACACTGGGTCCTTCATTAAAAAATGAGTGATGGTTCTTATGATAACTGAGCACTTATAATTCCAAAAAGTTACGTAGTATCATATACTCCCTCCGTCTCCCAATTAAGTTTCCACTTTCTTCTTTGGACAGTCTCTAAATTAAGTTCACACTTCCTTACTTTCCTTATTTGGCAAATTATCTACATCAAAATAGTGTCAAACAGTGCAAAACAGTGCCAAACAGTGTCAAACAGTCTTTGAACAGTGCAAAACAGTGCACTCCACAGTAAAGTCAAATTTAATTTCTTAATACGTGTGAAGTCAAACCGGAAACTTAATTGGGCGACGGAGGGAGTATGTCAATAAAATTTTGTACTTGTTGAAAAGTGGGTGTGATGAAGGTAGATTATATATCTCACACTTAAAATCTTCTACATGTGAGAGGTATTGAGTTGATGGGTTCAACTCACCAAGGATATGAACATGAGAGACTTTCTCAAATGATGATCCTCTAGCCTATAGTTTGAGTTAGCTTTTATTGAAAACACGAGTGTTTAATTAATATTTCAGTCTAATACCATTTGACCGATCAGATTTGAGACCGAAATAAGTTAAGTACCTTACGATGGCCTGATAAAGTCTAGTACGGAGTATAATTATTTGAAGTTCAGTCGTACTAGGATTTTTAGATCCTTCTTGATAGAGAATCTCTTTACTTAGATATCTAAACTATGTAGGGGTTAATGATTAACTTCATAGAATGTCAATAGGAAATGGATTTGAAAGAAACACAAATGACCTCACTCTATATCTAAAAGAGAGACTAACACTTTCAACCACAATCTATCATTTCATTTAGGGAAAGGGGCAAATAAGTCCTTGAACTAATCGAAAAAGTGCAAATCACCCCATTTATAAGAGGCTCGGTCCGGCCGTTGCCATTTGAGACGGTTCCCGATGGAGTTTTTTGATGCAAAATTTTGAGCATCTTCTTCATTAAATCTAGTTTACCCATATCAAATTGTAGCTAAAAATTAAATCGTGAAGGCAGTAAAATAAATGTTTAAAGATAAATGCACAGTTAAACAGTGCAGAATATTTTAGAAAATCATTTGACTGTCTTTCTGGTTGAATTTTTACCTGAAATTTTGTATGGGTAAACTAGACTTAATGAAGAAGATGCGCAAAAAAATTCATCAAACACTTCCACCGGTAACCGCCCCAAATGGCGACGGCCAAACAGAATCTCCTATAAAAGGAGTAATTTGCACTTTTTCGGTTAGTTCAAGGGCTTATTCGCACGTTTTGCTTTCCAATTATGTTCATATTCCGCAAACCATCCTACCCTGCACTGCTTAGATTTTTATGCTATCAACATTTAGAAACCGCCACTTGCTCCTTATAATGCAAAACTATTTTTTTACCTGTGCATTGCACTGAGTGAAAAGTTATCTTACTTTACACATTTTTTTACTCATACATGGGACAAAAAGTTATTTTAGTTTATTTGATAGTAATTTAATTATTTTCCTACATGAATATATGCATAACGATTGCCTTTTGTTTTGAATTAAAAAGCTCTCAAATTTATTTAAGATAAAATGCAACATTATAAATTGATAAAGACCTCTTTGTACATCATATTTAGTATGGAGTTTAGCGGTGTACCATTCTCGTCAAATATCAGAAAAATCAACTACAAAAATACAAAGTAGTTCAGTTCAATGTATTAACTCAATCTATTGCTAAATACAAAAATGCAAACTTATATAATGGCCTTAAAGGCTTAAACTAACCATGATTTAGCTTTTCATTTGAATTGAAATTTATCGGTCAAGTTTGAACTGTTTTCATCTCGTATGATTAGGTTTGATTTGATCTGGTTTCTAGTATGAACAAAACTTTATTAGGTCATGTTTAATTTCAAATGGTGTGGTGTGATCATGTGTGGTAACATGCCTACATCTCGTCTCATCCGGTATTTTTTAAGTCTATATTATTTTTTTATAAGCCTGCCTTAGCCATTTCAGTCTAATACAATTTGATCTAATTTGAGACCGAATTAAGTTGAGTACCTTAGGATGGTAAGTCAAGTCTTAAGACCCTCTTAGATATTGTGGCAGAGGCCAAATAGAATAGAGAGAGACATATGTGGTGTAAGGTATTGACATAAGATCGATTTTTAGGATATAATATAAGTTAAAGTGATCTGACTAAAACTTAAGAAAATAAGAACACATGAATTTCAAAATCCAATAATGTATGCCACATTTCTTATCTATTTCATCTTTAGATGGATGAAAAAGGCATAGTATTTTATATTTATATATCATATTAACAATGAGTCAATCACATTAAGCCATATGTCTCATACATGGTTATATTTTTTGTATTTGTGATCGAATCTTTTGTCACAGGTGATCTACATTGGAAAGTAGTATCCGTTTATATACACCGTAGCGGAGATGTAGTGCTAAAGATGAAGAGTAAGCATGTTGCTAATACCATCACAAAGAAGAAGAAGAGTAAGTTGAACTTAGCCCATGGAATGACATTTTTGGTGTACTGTTAAAATATATTTAACTCTGCCAGTCCAGAACAGTATATACATATGTATATTCATGATGTCTTCCAATGGTGGGTATATTGCAGATGTAGTATTAGAGGTATGCAAGGATGTGCAGGCTTGGCCAGGGAGACACTTGTTTGAGGGGGGGCAACACTTTAGATACTTTGGGCTAAGAACACAAGTGAGGGGTTTGGTTGAATTTGAGTGCAAAAATCACAAGGAATATGAAATGTGGACTCAAGGCGTTTCAAGGCTTCTCTCTGTTGTGGCTGAAAGGAAAAGAAGATTGAATTCTTATTGAATTAGGAAGAACAAACCAAATGTGGTTATATATGAATGTAGATGTTGGTAGATGATGAATGCGGAGGAGTGGGCCAGCCTGAATTTGCATATATATATATAGTGTCAGTATGTAAAATAGTGTGTGTGTTTTCTAACTTAGTGCAAAACTTTTTCGGGAATGTGCTTTTATTTTGAGTATGTTTGGAACACGAAAATGCTACGGAAAGAAAATAGGAGTTGAGTGAATGTAATTTCTTTCCTTTTCGCGGGATTTTCGGCGATCCAAACATAGTCTAAAGCAATTGAGTTATCGCGATTGGTGAGACAAAGCAAACATCGTGAGATTTCCAATGAATTCATTTTGTGTGCAAATATTGAGGATTCTGATTGAGAATTCAATGCCCGATTGGTCGAAATATTTATGTCTATGAGACGATTTACGGTTTTTGGTTGGAGAAATGTATTGACATTGTCATTTGTTATGGACTTTTTATGAATTTCACTTTTTATGTATTTATCCATATAAACTAAATAGAGGAGAGGACTACGTTAGGGCTATATGGTGAGTTGAAGCTCGGGGCAATTTATGTTTTTGCAAATCTTTAGTTTCATTTTTAACTCACTTTACTGAGTTTAAGCCCAGTATAAAACTCTTTCAAACTCGATCCCACTCAGGATTCTTGGATCTGCTCTATAGTAAATCTTTATTGAGATAATTCTACTATGTAGGGGTTTGTGGTTAAGTTTATGGAATGTCAATAGGTTTTGTAAGAGACAAGGATAACCTCATAGAACACTTTCAACTTTCAAGCTAAAAAGAAGAAAAAACCAATAAAGTTTATCCTTCTCTAGTTTATAGTTATAATATTTAGCACATTTATTTTGAATATGACATCTTTGTTATGTAAGATATTATAACTAATATAGTATGTTTGCATCTAAAAATGACCAAAAAGTAGTATATTTAATTACTTTTTAGTTATTAATACATTTGGTCTTTTATACTACAGTATTATCTCGTAACAAATTTAATTAATTAGTTAGTATTGTGAATTTGATTCTTTTAGTTCAAAAATATTATACAATAACAATTACTGTGATTAGTAATTAGTATGGCCTTTATATAAAGTTTGACTCAATTTCAAATGTATACACGATTGACACAATCCACTTGCTAATGTTTAGGTTTAATATAATTATTTGAAACTGAGGATGTTTTTATCCACTCAAATATCCAATTAGTATCAAATACAGTAACACTTTCTATTATAAAATATGCTTACTAAATATAATTATTACTTCTATGATTCTATCACAGTGAAGAACAAATATTTTTAATTTCTTAAATGCATAAATATATGTTTATTGATATAAAGTGAATGGCACATTAGCTGCTATTACATCTACCGAAGTACACACATGTTTCTATTAGTTGCTTCTTTCTTCCTTTCTTCCCTGCTTCAGCTTACAGTAGTGCTTCTTCCAATCCAAAAAGGGCTGAGCAGGTTGGCATCCAAACAAACATAACCTACAAATGATCATCACTAGGCTATACAGCAGGGGGGGGGGGGGGGGGTAAGTTACTGTTAGGATCATGTTTTTGCAGCCCACAGTTCAACAACGCCTCCAATGCACAATAGGCATAAACGGGGTTCCATTGTAAAAGCAATTGGCTTGAGTTCTAGTTTACACAGAAAATTCAAAAGTGGCAATGACCCCGAGAGGGGCCTCAAGTTTCCAGTAATAAATGCAGAAGTCTTGCCAAAAACAGAACAACTGTAGACAACAGTGACCAAATTTTGAGAATCCAAGAGCCCTTGGGGTTTGTTTGGTTCAGTGACACTTTTAGATTAACACATATAATGCTGAATTTCTTTCTAACACTAACTGGAGGCAATCAAGATTTGCTAGTGTGGTGTAACTGTGTTCAAGCACAGAAAGATTTTCCCACGAGACCACGACATGAATAGATAACCAGAAATAAAGTGATTGGGCTCATTAGTTGCTATTACATCTACCGAAGTACACACATGTTTCTATTAGTTGTTTGCTTACAATCCAAAAGGGCTGAACAGGTTGGCATCCAAACAAACATGACCTAACGTTGATCATCAGTAAGCTATACATAGAGCAGGGGGTAACAGAAGAGGGAAAGCCCGCAGAAAAACAGAAGAAGAGTAGACATTGTGCTCAATGATGCATAAGATTAGTCCACACTGGTACAAAAAAATTGACCACTTTGGCAGGCAGGGAAGGCTTCTGACTTTGAGGTCCCTGCACAAGCCATATGTGGTCATCCTTGTTTTCACTTGTTCATGTGAAGAAAAAAGGGCTTGGTCTGAAAAATTCACTAGTAACTGTTAGGATCATGTTATTGCAGCCCACAGTTGAGCAAAAAGAATTGGCTTGAGTTATATAGTTTAGACAAACAGTTCAAAACTGGCAACCACCCCGAGAAACAGAACCGTGGCTTGATCTATGTAGTAATGATAAAGTCATATATCGGGTCCAAAACTGACAAATAGGGAATATCATGTCATCAAAATAAAAACCTATCCACCTCCCAAATCTGAAGCAGCAAGCAAAAAAGGTGTATAGTCAACAGTTAAGGCATCCCTGCATCGGGTATGAAAGCACTGAGTCTAGTAACAGCTCACTCAGTTCATTCCAACTGAACCCAATGCACAAAGTTCACCTGACCGACAGTTGAATAAGTAGGAGATGCAAAAATATTATGCATATAAGATTATAAACAAGCTTCCAACAAATAAATGTAAATGTCAATAATAGTAGTGTATATGTGATGCAAAAATAAATATGAGTGCGACTGCTCCTACTTCATATCGAAAGGGAAATGCAATGCCTGTTTCTCTGTTTCACCACGCTGCAATTATCAAACGAGGAAAATTATGTGTACTCACAGTGGATAACAATGAAATGATGATCCAAAAACGTAGCAACCTTTGGAGCATAAAACCCTAGGACAATACACTATTTCATCAATCAATTGGCCAAAAAGAAATACAATAATTGCATGAAAGAAGAGGCAACAATCTTTGAAAACGCAACACCCAAAAACAAAGTTCACCTGAATCAAAAATGGAAGAAGAAGAAGGATAGGAAAAAAAATTTGGACCATTTCTCGATTTGTGCGTGTCATCCTTGCGCAGGGGCCATGCTAATCTTCTCTGTATCGTTCCAATTTTATCGGATGTCCCCGAAGGGACACTCAGAGCTGAGAGTCTTCCGTATATACAGACTGTAAGCATTCTTTTAACGCCCGGTGTGGGATATGCAAGGGACTACAAGCTTCGACCAGTGAAGGACTGGGCAGTATCACTTCTACGGAATCCAGCCCAAAATATTCATACTGCTATCATATGGGCTGCCGTTGTGGACTTTTACTTTTCTCATTCATATTTTCATTCTTTGTCCTATTTAAATAAATAAATAAATGTTTAACATACGCTGCTAGTACTCGGTCACAATTTTTTATAAATCTGATTTAATTTCACTATTTGACTATAATATTTTGCATTATGAACTAACCAAACTTATTAAAAAATGAAACATTTAACTTTTTATTATATAAAATAGATAAGGTTCAAATTACTTTTCTTATAGAATTGACCAAAGTTATTATAGAACACCTTTTTAGCTATCTTTTCAAATAATTTACTATTAACTTATACGATTGGTCGAATCGGCCGATTCTGCTCAAGTTGGTGAAGTCCTGGCTCAATTAACTGAAACGGTCGAATTATTAAATAATTATATTTAAAACATTTCTTATTAATAAAATAAGGAGAGAGAGAAAAATTGAGCATGGTGATATACGTCTCATTTAATTCATTAACATGAAAAGCTCTTACGAATCTATCCTTCTTGGGAATACAATGATTTGTTCCAAAAAACAATAAAGAAAAAAAGGTATATGAAAATAGCTAAAATGACGATATAAAGTAAGCTTCAATCACGAAACTCACTTCAACCATACTCATTTAAATTTAAAACAATTTTGCACACAGAATCACACGTTTTCTGTTTGGTGAAAAGTTAATTGATAAGCCAGATAATCCGAAATCTGGATCACCAAACGGGTCACTTTTGCCAGATTTTCATCAATTTTAGATGATTCGGCTAATTTCACCGGTACCAAATGGGGGTGTAAGGCCCCGATAAGAGTGCGGCTTTTGTTTTTCGGCAAAGGGTGCGGCTTTTTTGTTATCGTTGCCGGCGTGCGGTAACTTTACGAGGATGGCTAGGTACAATGAGTTGGAAGAACGTTGCAGAAGATCCGTGTTCTTGCTTTTTTCGATTCTTCTGTATGGGAGAGGCATAGTGTTTGTATTTGATTCCTCATATCCCTATGACTATCCGAAACAAAGTAGGAAGAGGGGTTTGTTTTTCTCTAATACTATAGCAGCTCGTCCTTCTCTGAACCACCTCCGTGCGAGAAAGAAATTTATGTAGAAGCACTATTTGATATCTCAATGATTTTATTCCAACATTTTTTTCTTTGGTGGTGATGGAAGTATATCCACCGGAAAATAATTAACAGATAGCTGAAAATAATTAAAGCACTCAGAATAATACTTAGAGAGATAATTGTATGTATTGTATTCAATGTATTCAGCCTGATCGTTCTTCCAAGAGTTACATGAATTTATAATACAAAATTGAGACAAGAAATATTTGGGCGATGTGGTCGCCATGCCTGAACTGACGCGCCACCATCCTCTGATTTGTAGGACTGATTGCGAGTTGACCCGTGATCTTCGAGATTCGTTGTTGGTCACGTAGCTTCTGGGAAGTAGCATCATGCATGTGCGATGGTCTTGAGCGCTTGTGCACCACGCGCGTTGAGGCTCATTATGTGATGCTCAGCAGGCCATATTCAAATCCCATTGTAGAGGTAATAGTGTGTCGTGCTCAGCATGTCACGTCTAAGCCTCATTGTAAAGATAAGATCACGTCATGCTCAGCGCGTCATATATCTTTGTAAATGTGACTCCATGTTTCTCATCCCGAGTATGCTGACCATGTATTTCCTTGGGCCTGATGTTCCTGTTCATCTCGTCCATCTCATTTACGGACTCAGCCCGCATTCAATCGGGCTTACCATATTGGGCTGGTATTTATGTCATCAGGTGGTATTCTTCTTTATTTTAATTTGAGTAGTTGTGGCTTTGTTGTTCGAGGCTTTGGCTGGGATTGAGACATCTGGTTGTTTTTTTGTTGTGATAGGTGCTAGTTGGGGATATGTAAGTGATGGATTGGGAAAAGGGGCAAAAACACCCCTGAAGTTGTCAACAAGGGATATCTACACCCATAAACTTAATTTCTGAGCAAAAATATTTTATAAACTTGAAGAGAGGGCAAAACCCCCCTTTAACTAACAGAATCAAGTTAACAGAACATGCAACCCTTAATTTGGTCAGTTGGCTAACTCGCTTATATAGGGGCACCGTGTATAAAACAAATACAGGGTGTGTACTATGTTTAATATGTAGTATTATTTGTTTTAAATTTTAGTTTGTGTGATATATTCTAAGAAAAAAGAGATCCCAAGAACCCCGCGGAAGATTTTGGTCCTCAAATCATCACATGTGCTCACCCCAAAAAATATTTATTTTAGTTTAATACTCGTATAATGTTGCAAGTTCTAACAAATGGTGCAATTTATATGAGTATTAATTTTAGAACAATTTAATTTTTTAACTTGTTTAAAAAATTATTTTTTAAAAAAGTCAGAACTAAATGAATCGTGTAATATTAATGTCATACAAATATTTTTATTTTGTATTGAGAAATTATCCTAAATATGACTAAACCTACACATAATTGCACAAATAGGATTAAAAAATAAACCTTCCCTAAATAGGACTAAACATTAACTTTCTACTCTTAATACTTAGGATGTTTTTACTTGGACTGAAATTTGCTGGTCTAGTCTAGTCTGTTTAAGTCTGGTCTGGTAAACATCTGATCTCTATGTATTTTATAACTATAGAAGTCTGGTCTGATCTGGTCTGGTCTGAACTAATATGGTCTAATTTGTTTAAGTCTGGTCTAAGATTGAAAATAGCCCAAGTAAAAACATGCTTATGAATTAAATATTAAGATTGAAAATTTGCTTATATAGGGGCGCCGTATACAAAACAAATACAAGGTGTGTACTATGTTTAATATGTAGTATTATTTGTTTTAAATTTTAGCTTGTGCTATATTCTAAGAAAAAAGAGATCCCAAGACCCCCCCGGAAGATTTTGGTCCTCAAATTATCACATGTGCTCACCCCAAAAAATATTTATATTAGTTTAATACTCGTATGATGTTGCAAGTTCTGACAAATGGTGTAATTTATATGAGTATTAATTTTAGAATAATTTAATTTTTTTAACTTGTTTAAAAAATTCTTTTTTTAAAAAAGTCAGAACTAAATGAATCGTGTAATATTAATGTCATACAAATATCTGTGATGGATAGTGTACCCGAGGGGTAGCTTATCCGAGGGGTTATTGCGGAGAATAACTAGAGAGAAGTCAGAGCAAATAAGTAAGAGAGAGAGTGTATATTCGATATGTATTAAGCGTGGTTTACAATGGGGGAAAGGGGTGCTATTTATAGTAGCAATAAATGCCGGACAGGGACACGTGTCAAGCGTTCATTGGCCGAGGGGTCACCTCAACTGGTTGGTGCTGGCAACCGCATGTGGCCGCATTTAATGCGGCTGTTGGATGGGACGTTGTACAGGGTACGGTGATCTGTACGCATGTGGAGCGGATATCGTGTCGGAAGAAGCGCCCTCGGCAGTAGATGACTAGTCGAGGGCTCTGAGGACCGGGGACCCCCTTAGTGCCGAGGGCTCCCACTGCCGAGGGCTACTGATTTTCGCCGTTTTCCCAGTAACTTTGTTTTCCTGTCTTGGCCCTCCTGTGAGAGTTAGAGCCTTCGGCCAGGGGGCCGAGGGCACCCCTGGTGCGCTTTGTGGGCTGCTTGGTACTCTGGGCACTGTGATTTGGGCCTGTTGTGCTTTCTTGGCCTGTTGGGCCTTTATTGGAGTAGTAGGAGTCTGTGGGCCGGGGGTTCCCGGGCCATATACTCCATCAGGAGTCCCTCACTCCTTTTGCCGAAAGGCACTTGAGGGAAAAGGAGTAATTGTGCTTGTCCTCTGCCGTTGTTTCGTTTGTAGAGTTGTGGGTAGTTTGCTGTTTTTTTATTCTGCCGAGGGCAGTCCCTCAGTTACCCACATGTCGGGACTTGAGGGGTCATGTTTGCGATTTTTGTGATTTTTCCCGAGGGGGTCCTCCAGTCCCCCACTCCTTGAGGCAGTTGCAAAGTGGTGAAAAGGAGTAGAGTAGTTGTGTCGCTGTTGTGGGCCGAAGGCTGACGCTTTTCGTTTCATTTTGGGGGGATGCCTCGTTAAAAACCTCATTATGAAAAACCATGTGGGAAAAAATCCTAATGAGGGAAAAAGAGTGCACCGAATTCCCCCAACGATGAATCAAAAATGTGAAACCTTGGTTCAAAATGGAGAATGATGATGATGCCGAAGGCTTTCCCCGTTCTGAGGGCTCATTTGTTGATTAGCCGGAGGCTTGCTTTTGATACCCTGGGAGGCGCCGAAGGGAAGCCCCTCAATCTGGGGATCGACGGCGTAATGAATGTGGGTAGTAGTTGAATTGTTACCGGTGGGTCCCCTGTTTGTTGATTAGTTGGTGATGAGGATATCTGAGGGCTCCTATTACCTGTGTGCCGTAGTCTATCCGCCAATGAGGCATACTCCCCGGGGGCTACCCGGCCCTCAAAGTGCTGAGGGGGGATCCCCGAGGGGTGGCCTGATGTGAAGCCTTGGGCTTCTGAAGGAGTGATCCGAAGGCATCTGTGATGTAGTGTGTGGGCACAAACCGGGAGTGTCTCCGGGTAAGTGTACCCGGGGGCTCTTCTTGATGAAGTGGAGTGAAGTAAAAAACCCGGGGGCTCCCAGTATATAGTCGTTGGAAATATAGCCATTGGAATATGTAACGTCAGGATATAGCCGTTGGGGGGGGGGGGGGTTGCCACGTGGTGCGTGCTCGTTGGCTGCCCGTGGGCGGGCGTCACCGATTGGGTGAAACCACGGTTGGTAATGATGGCAATCCAACCGGAGGCCCGGTTTCCAGGCCCAAGCCCGGATCCTTTTGCCTATAAATACCCCATGGCCGGACACTTCCCCTTGTGCGAAATATTGTTAGCGAAGCTCTGCCGTATTTTTCTTAGAGAGAGAAACTCCAGCCTTCGGTTGATTCCCAGCTCTTAAGGTTAGTTCCCCCTGCTTTTCTCCTCCTAGCTAGCTGTGCCCTGTGCCCTTAGGCTAGGAGTTAGAATTTGTTAGGATACTTAGCATTTCCGTGCCCTCGGCTAGTGGGAAGATGTCTTCACAAAGTGACTCCCAGGATATCTCACGGGAGCCTTCAGTCGAGATGGAGACGTGCTCAGATGTCGAGTCCTCGAGTGGGGAGTCCTCGGAGGGTGGTGATGCTGCGGTGGCCATGGAGGTGGAGAAAGACCTTCGGGCCGAAGTCGAAGCCGAAGACTTCGAACAAGTGAACGAGCTGAGGACGAAGAGCTCGCCCTCGCCGTGCAAACTGCCGAAGAAGAAGAGGAGAGGGAGAGGATGAAGGTGACGGTTTCCGTTCTTCCCCCTCGTGGTGCCGTGGAATCCAACTCCTCCCGGCCATTGGACCCGATGCCCATCAGCGTGACTCCCGGGAAGAAGAAGAAGATGAGGGGGGCCCCGAGGAAGAAACAAGCGGCTGTAGACGCCGGGCGGCCGGTAGGCATACCCGAGGGCCACTCGTTCCTGAACACCGCCGCCCTGGAGCTGAAGACGAGGGCGTCCCCGGTAGAATACCAGGCCACTCAGATGTTGGTCGGCCCTTCGGCGCGCGTGGTGGAGCCTCGGGCAGATGATCTATTGCGATATGCGCCCGAAGGGTGTTTTGCTGTTCACACTCTCTCGGTGGAGATGGGGCTTCGGTTTCCGCTTCATCCCTTCCTGCTGGAATACTTGAGGTTCGTGGGGTTGGCCCCCTGCCAGCTAACACCCAACAGCCACTCTTACGTGGCCGGCTTCCTCTCCCTGTGCCAGAGTCGGGGGGTTGAACCTACCCTTGACCAGTTCTTCATGTCCTTTAACCTCTGCCGGGGGGCATTCAAACGCCGAGGGCTTTGCCAACCTTCAGCAGGTACCGGAGTTCAGGCTCTTTGACGACGTGCCCTCGTCCCACAAGGGGTGGAAGGAGTGATTTTGCTACATTCGTCTCGAGGAGAACCCCTTCCCGGCCCAGCTCCGCAACAGTTTCCGGCGTCACCCGAAGGTAGGGAACGCAGCTCTGGAGAAGAATGGCAAAGTGCTTGCCAAAAAACCGGAGGGGTCTGACAAGCACGTCAAGATTAAAGACGTCACCCTCCCCGAGGAATTGCTTAGCCTGGGCTTCCGGCAGTTCAGGCCGAGGGGCTCTTCGGATGAAAGATACCCTCCCCTCGATCGAGTCTTCGAAGGAGCTGGAGGTGATTATCGAAGGGTTCATTTGTACCCTGATAGTTTTTCTTCATACATTCCTTTTCTTTCCTTTCTTTTATGCCATCGTAATTGATACCCTTCAGTCTAACCCTCCCGTGTCTTTTTCTTGCAGGTAATAACATGGACGTATGCTCTCTCTTCGCTTTGAAGAATGCGAAAGGGAAGAAGAAGGCCCCGGCGGGCACTTCTGCCAGGGAGGAGCCCTCCCAAGCTGCTGCTGCCGGCGCCGAAGGGTCCAGGGGTGCCGGGCCCGTGAAGAAGAAGAATGTCGGCAAGGGGACCGAGCCCCCGGCAAAGAAGGTGAAGACCGCCGCCCCCGCCAAGCAGCCGACCACCGATGTGGTTGTGATCGTGGATGAAGGGCATGCCTCTGCCCCCACCTCCCAGGAACATATCAACCAGGAGTTCTTCGGGCGTGAGAAACTGGAGGCGCTAGTGCCGAAGGGGGCTTCTGTATTGGAGGGCAGCCTGAACCCTTCGGCACTGATGAGCCAGATGCTGCCATCGGCTGACCGCTTGGCCCTCGCCAGGTTGGACGAGGGATCCCTCGAGGCGAAGGTCCTTCTGAACGCTGCCTCCGTAAGTCATACCCATCCTTTCCTTGTTCGTTGTTGTGTTTTTTTTGTAATGTGTTCCTCATGTCTTATTCTCGCCTTTGTGAATTGTAGAGCTTCATGGGCCTCTGCGAGCACCTCCGGAGGGTGGAGCAAATGAGGGAGGCAAAAGGCGCAGCCGAAGGGGAGGCCGCCCTCCTCAGGAAGAAACTTGTTGAGGCTGAGGACTCCCTTCGCCTGGCCACCGATGGCATGGAGCAGCGGGTGCAAGCTGCGAGGGCCGAAGGGGTGAATGAGGGCCTGGCCAGGGCCAGGGAGGCTGCTGCCGAGGCCGCCCGCATTGCTGCTGATGAAGCCCGTGCAGCTCAAGAAGAGGTCGTCTCCAGAGCCCGGGAGGATGCGGTGGCCAGCTTCACTGCCGAAGGATGGAAGGCTGAAGACCGGAGGGAGTGGCTCTCTTCGGTGGTGGGGGCTTCGGTGGACGAATGGGTCGGAGGCCCCGACAAAATGTGGCTTGCTGAGAGGGGCGACTCTTACTATCAAGGCGGGGAGTTCTTCACCCAGCGCCTCATCTACCGGAAGCTTGCGAGGCATTTCAAGATCGCACCGGAGGAGTTCCATCCAGAGGCTTATGGCCTCCCCCCTCGTCAGCCGGACATCAGGATCCCGCTCCTCAAAGGAGAAGAGAGGCCAGTGCTCGAAGACTCAGAGACCCTAAGGGAGTGCGGCCTCGGGGGTGATGGGGATGAGGCCGAGAGTGAGGCAGTTTCTACAGCTCCCCCTTCGTGAAATGTATTCCCCCCGATTTGTAATCATACTTTGTTGTAATTGTTGGCTTCGGCCCTTTTTGTAACGTACATTTAAACTTCCCTTCATCGGATGAATGAGTACATATGCCTTCGGGCTTTTGATATATAACATGCTTCCCTTTAATTCGTTTCTTCTCGAATGTATGCCGTCGTTTTCTTTTGAATGTATGCCTTCGCCCTTCTTTGAATGTATGCCTTCGCTTTTCTGAATGTATGTTTAGGACTTAGAATATATTCTTCCAAGTGTAGTGCTCCTTGTAGCCCTCGGCTACTAGTAATCTTTTGTCAGTTGAACCTTTCACCGAGGGCACAATGTTCAGGACTTAGAAATATTTCTAAGTGTTTGTTCATTTGTTGGCCCACGGCCGGTTCCTCCCCTCTGGTTCCATGTAGCCTTCGTGAGATAGCCGGAGGTGAGGTGCTTAGGACTTAGAAAATTTTTCTGAGTGTTCGAATACAGCCTTCGGTAGTTGGGCACCCTTCGCTGAATATATGACCGAGGGCCCAGCAATAGTTAGGACTTAGAAAATATTTCTAAGTGTAGTCTCACCAAGCCTTCAACCGCGTGGCCCCTCGGGTAGCATGGAGATTTGACCGAGGGCCAAAACATGTACACTTAGAACATTTTTCTAAGTGTAATCTGTGTGAAGTAGGAGCCCTCAGATGACTGTGAGGACCTCGTTTGAGGTATGCCCTCGGCTGGCTGGTGGCTCCACAAGGGGCAAAGCATTTAGGACTTAGACTATTTTTTCCAAGTATTTCTTGCCGCTGGCCTTCGGGAGGACCCTTCGGCTATATACGTTGTAGGTTCAGGATAGTTTCCTTTGATTTGCAATGTTGGGCTATGGTAACAAAAGCCTTCGGTTGTTTGTCATATGGTGCCCTTCGGGGATTTTTTGAGTTGTTTGAGCCTTCGGTTTTAGGTGTAGTCGGAGGCAATCCTTGAGTGGACTTAGCCATTCGTTGATGATGTCTGTTGTGAATGGTATCCTTTGTACTTGTGAACTTCCAAGGTACCGAAGGTGTTCCCGTGGGGAGCCCTCGGTATGTTTTTGTAAATTGTTGGAGTGATGTACTCATTGATTTCTCGCCGAGTCTACTCCCCTTCACCACCCAATTTTTTTTTTTGAGTAGTGAAGGGAAGGCTTCAAGAAACTTGGTTTCTTGGTAAGGCTTGGCCTATCGGGAGGTAACAGAATACATCATTAGCTCCCCCTCGGGTTAACCTTCCGAGTTCCGAGGGGATCGAGGGTCGTTTCCTGGGCACAAGATATGGTGGTCTGTAGCCTGCCTCCCCCTGGGGAATGGCGCGGAAAGCGCCTCAGTTTTGAAATTCGTCCCCTCGGCGCTAGACATAGTCCGTGGCCTGCCACACCTTTGGGGTGGTGGCGCGGGGAGCGTTTCGGTTTGGAAGTCGAATCCTGGGCATTTCTCGTGCCTGTCATACCCTTGGGGTGATGACGCGGAAAGCGTTCCGTTTTTGAAAGTCGAACCCTGGGCACTTCTCATGCCTGTCATACCCTTGGGGTGATGATGCGGAAAGCGTTTCAGGGAAGGGTTTTCATTTGCACACTGGTTGCAAATGGCCGAGTGCACTACGTGCTGCCGGCACCGAGAGGTGACGCCTTCGGTATAGGCGTCCTCGAGGGGTACGACTTAGAAACAACACTTGGTGTTTGTTCCGATTTACGGCCCCCGGTACTTGGTACCGAGGGGTCTTCTGTAAAAACAATTGGTGTTTTTTCTTCACTTGTCGCAGGGGACTGTGGTGTCTACCCTCGGTACTTGGTACCGTGGGGTATTCTGTGGGATCACTTGGTGTTTCTTCCTACTTGTTGGAGGAGGTGATTGTGTCGTCTACCCTCGGTACTTGGTACCGAGAGGTCTTCTGTGAAAACACTTGGTGTTTCTCCCCGATTATTGAAGGGGATTATGTTATCCACCCTCAGTACTTGGTACCGAAGGGCCTTCTGTGGAAACACTTGGTGTTTCTTCTCATTTGTTGAAAGCTGCTAGTGATGTGTCCCCCCGGCACCAGGTGCCGGGGGGGTTTCCTTTTGGGGACAGGTGGTGCTTTGTCGTAGGTGATAGTATCCTCTACCCTCGGCACTTGGTGCTGATGGTTTTTCTACTGTGGTGAGGCCTTGGGCCTGGGGGTGGTATGAGGGCTTGGCCCTTGTGATAATCTTGTTTCGTGTTCTCGGTGTCTTCAAAATGCCTTCATTCTTCAGAATTCTTTAGGCCTTGGGCCGTAAAATAATACATTCACTAGTTATGAGGGCTTGGCCGCTCTGATGTTATTGATAAAATTTAACTAAGTGATGTACATTCCAGTGCCTAAGGACCTCGGTCCCGTTAGGGCATTTTAGTTTGTAAGTTCCCGGTTTGATGATGGCTACCACGATGTAGGGGCCTTCGAACTTCAGTGCCATCTTGCCGCCCTCGGTTGGTTGGCTAGCTTCCCTTCTTCGGAGAACATAGTCCCCCACTTGGAATTCCCGGGAGCGAACCTTGGCGTCGATGTAGCTCTTCACCTGCCTTCGGTAGTTCTCTGCGCGTATGAAGGCTTGCTCCCGGCATTCTGAAATAAGGTGGAGATCGAGGGCCATAGTGGTGTCGTTGGCCTCCAGATCATACTGTGTGACCCTTCGGGTTGGGAGAGTTACCTCAGTGGGGGCTTTGGCTTCAAATCCGTAGCAAAGGGAGAAGGGTGTCTCACCAGTTGCCCGCCGAGGGGGTGGTACGGTAGGCCCATAAGATGTTGTGGAGCTCTTCCACTCACCCACCCCCTTCGGCCTCCAGCTTCTTCTTTAGTCCCTCAAGCAGGGTCCTGTTGGCGTTCTCCACCTGACCGTTGCCCTGAGGGTAGGCAACGGATGAGAAGGTGTGTTTGATGCCCCATGCCTCTAGGAGGGCACAGAAGGGGGCTGCCTCAAACTGAGTCCCATTGTCGGAGATGATTTGCTGAGGGACGCCAAACCTGGTGAGGATGTTTTTGAGAACAAAATGACGGCACCTGGCCTCAGTGATGCTGGCGAGGGGCTCAGCTTCAACCCATTTGGTGAAGTAATCGATGGCAACGATGATGTATCTATTGTTGGAGGTACCCCTCGGCAGAGGGCCCACGAGGTCTACGCCCCATCGAGCGAAGGGTATGGATGTGCTGATGGGGGCATAGTTGACCGCTGGCCTGCCGGGGGCTTTCTGGAAGTGCTGGCATGCGGGACACCTCCGGGCAAGGTCCGCACAATCCCGGGCCATCGTAGGCCAGAAGTAGCCCTAGATTATCAGCCTTCGGGACATGGAGAGGGGTCCCTGGTGAGCCGAGCAAGTCCCACTGTGCACTTCCTCCATTGCTACTTCGGCTTCATCTTGACGAAGGCACCGAAGTAATGTCCCGTTGTAGGATCTTTTGTAAAGCCTTCCGTCCTCGATAACGCAGCTGGGAGCCCTCAGTTTTGTCAGTTTGGCGCGGGCCTCATCCTCGGGCAGTCGCCCTGTGGTGATGAAGGCAACAATGTCCGAGATCCAGTCCTCCTGTCTTTGCTGTATATCCATGATGGGGCTAACATGTATGCTAGAGAGGCTGAGTTCTTCTACTTTGGCTATCTTCGAGATATGCTCAGGGGATTCTGCCGAGAGCTTTGATAAAATGTCGGCCTCGGAGTTTTGAGCCCTCGGTATTTGAGTAAGAGAGTGTGCCTCAAATACCTTAAGCAACTCCTTGGCCGCCTCCTTGTATTGCTTCATTCTTCCTTCCTTGGCTTCGTACTCCCCAGAGATTTGGCCGACGACTAACTTGGAGTCGCACTTGACGTGGATTTGTCAGGCCTTCATGTTAGCTGCCAGCCGAATGCCACAGAGGAGAGCCTCGTATTCAGCTTCATTGTTGGAGACTTTGAAGGAGAAACGGACTGCATAATAGGCCCGGAAGCCCTCGGGTGAGATGAGAACCACCCCTCCTCCGCATGCCTTGATGGCGGAGGAGCCGTCAGTGTAGAGGGTCCACCAGTCATCTGAAGGGGCCGAGGGCTCCTCGTCTGTGGCTGCCCTTGCCGTGCACTCCGTCACGAAGTCCGCTAGGGCTTGGCCCTTGATGGCGGGCCTAGGACGGATGTCGATGTTGTATTGGCTCAAGAAGACAGCCCATTTTACCATTCGGGAGGAGCTTGTGGGGCTCCTCATCAAGGCGCCGAGGGGTTGGTGAGTGAGGACCTGGACCGGGTGAGCCTGGAAGTAATGGCCCAACTTCTTGATGGTCCACACGATAGCCAACACCGTTTTTTCCACGGGTGAGTACCGGAGCTCCACTTCCCTGAGGGTCTTGCTAACGTAGAAGATGACATGTTGGATGCCATCCTCTTCCCGGATGAGTACAGAGCTGATGGCAGCCGGGCTAACACCCAAGTAGAGGTACAGGATTTCCCCTACCTTGGGTTTAGAGAGCACATGGGGTGAAGATAAGTATCGTTTTAGCTCCTCGAATGCCCCCTGACACTCTGAAGTCCACTGGAAACCGGCGGTTTTCCTTATGATCTGGAAGAAGGGTAAGGACTTCTCCGCCGATTTTGATAAGAAGCGGTTGAGGGCTGCCAGGCGGCCCATCAACCGTTGGACCTCCTTCACGTTGCGTGGGGGCTCCATGTTGATGATGGCCTGGATTTTCTCTGGGTTGGCCTCAATACCCCTTTGGCTAACCATGTAGCCCAGGAATTTCCCCCCTGGACGCCGAAGGTACACTTCTTCGGGTTCAGCCGAAGGCTAAACTTCTGCATGATGGCGAAGATATCCCTCAGGTCATCAGCAAGGTTTGCTGACTGCTTGCTATTGACGATCATATCGTCAACATATGCCTCCATGGTGCGCCCTAGGACAACTTGAAATACCCTGGCCACCATCCGATTGTAGGTGGCGCCTGAGTTCTTTAGGCCGAAGGCCATGACAAGGTAGCAGAAGATGCCCTCGGGAGTCATGAAGGCTGTTTTTTCAACGTCCTCCTCATGCATGTATATTTGGTGATATCCGCGGAATGCGTCGAGGAAAGACATGATTTCGCACCCCGCGGTTTCATCCACAAGTTGATCAATATTTGGCAAAGGAAAGGGGTCCATGGGGCACGCCTTGTTGAGATCCGTGTAGTCCACGCACATGCGGAATGAGGGCGGTTTCTGTGCGAGGACTACGTTTGCCAGCCATGAGGGGTATTTTACCTCCTTGATGTGCTTGATAGAGAGGAGCATGGCGACCTCCTTCTTCACAAATTCCCTCCTCTCGGCCGAGAGGGGTCTCCTCCGCTGCTGTACTGGTTTGGCCGAAGGGTCCACCGAGAGGCGGTGGGTGATGACCCTTCGGCTGATCCCCGGCATGTCCTCCGGCCCCCATGCAAAAACAATGGAGTAGGCGCGGAGGACGCTGATGATGCCGGTCTTCAAATCTTCGGGGAGCTTGGATCCAATCTTCACGACTCTCTCCGGCTTGGCCGGATCGAGCACGAAGTCTTCTACCTCATTGGCTGGTTCAGCCCTCGGCCTCCTTTCTTCCACTTCCACAGTTCCGGTGATGGTGTCAACGCAGAACTCCATCTTGCTAACCTTCTTTGTAACTTGAAGGTAGCAAGCGCGGGTTAGTTTTTGGTTCCCCCTTGAGTAACCGATTCCCCCCTCGGCTGGGAACTTGAGGAAGAGGTGCCTCATGGAGATGACGGCTTCGAGGTCCTCGAGGGCTGGCCGGCCGAGGATGATGTTGTGGATGCAGTCGATGTTGACGACGACGAACTCCACTTCGAGCTTGGCTCTATGGAGGCTGTCGCCGAAGATGACCGAGACGGTTATGACCCCCTCGGAATCAATGGTGTCTCCGGTAAAACCGGCAAGAGGAGTCTTGATGGGCCGAAGGGACCCCCTCTCCACATGCAGCTCTCTGAAGGTGCTGAGGTACATTACATTGACGGAGCTGCCCGTGTCAATGTAAGTTCTGTGAATAATGGTGTCGTTGATCTCTGTGCGGATGGCGATGGCATCCCTGTGAGGGGAGGATACTAGGGGGAGATCAGTGTTGGTGAAGATGATGGGTTCCTCCCTCAGCCGTTTTACCGGGGGCATATGAGTGACTTCCCCCACGTAAAGTGATTGAGCCCACTTCTTTCGTTGGCTTGTAGAGTCACCCCCGGTATTTCCCCCCGTAATCATGAGGATGTGGCGTTTCTTTTCTTTGTACAGGGGGTACTCCTCCTCCTCCTCCTCCAGATTTCCAATCTCCCTCTTCTTGCCGAGGGGGATGGTGTTGGGGTTGACCCATGCATTCCCTATCGCAGTTTGCCCTCGGGATGGCCCTTGATGAGGGGGGCCTGTTGCTGAGGGCTCTGGGCAAACTGGGACAAATGGCCCACTTGTATCAATTTCTTGATGGCCGTCTTCAGCTGATGGCAATCATCGGTTCTGTGCCCCTGGTGTCGGTGGAAACGACAGTAGGTGTAGTTTGGGTTGATGGCAAATACTTCCGAGGGCGCGCGTGAATCTCGCTCCACGAGGCCCCTTTCTTTAGCAAAATCAAGAATAACGATGACGGGATGCGTCAACGGTGTCCGAGGGTGCTCCAGGAGGACAGGATGTGCCCAAGCCCTCAGGTTCCCCTTGTAGCCTCCCGCAGGCCTGGCTTGGCCGTGCCGGGGTCGATCAACGGAGGGGGCAGACTCCCTGGGATGATTGCGGGGAATCCTCGGCCCCCGGTTACCTTTGTCTTCTGGCCGAGGGCGTTGCTGGTCTGGGACATGGTGGCATTTCTCCACCTCCTCGGCCTCGGCGTACCGGTCCCCCCGCTGTAGGGCCCTTATATAATCGTGGGGAGGTTCGATGATGAGGCTCCTTGAGAAGTTCCCGGGGCGGAGTACTGTTTGGAGGAGGGCTAGGAGGGTCCCGTCGTCAGCGCCGTCAACTTTATCAGCCTCAGTCCTCCAGCGCTCCAGGAAGTCCCGAAGGGTCTCCTCCTTCTTCTGCCTCACTGTCAGCAAGTGGGAGAAGTGTTTTCTCGTGCGGCGCCTTCCCGCAAATTGCGTCAAGAATCGCTGGGCGAGTTCTTGCCATTAGTCAATACAGCCCTCGGGCAATCGGTTGAACCATTCGTACGTCGGCCTCTCTAAGGTGGAGAGGAACCAGCGGTACAAATATTCATCCGATGCCCCCACCATCATCATGCCGTTTTGATACCTGCTGTAGTGTTCTTGGGGGTCAGTCTTTCCGTCATAGGGCTTGATGAGCTGCCCTCGGTATTTTTCTGGGATCCGGGCAGCCAATAACCTTGGGGTAAACGGCGTCCGGGTCCGGAGCTGTATGGTGGGTTCCCTGGAGCCCTCGGCTATTTTCTTCTGCATTTCTTCCATCTTGGCCATCATTGCCTCATACTTGAGGTCTGTATGAGGGGCAGAAGTGGTGGTGTGGGCTTTGGTGGCCTCCATCTCGTCAAGCCGGCGCTAGAGGGCCGCAATGATTTCGTCCCGGGGGTCCTTCGAGAGGGCCTCCGCCCTCTGCGAATGGACCCGGGCCGAGTGGGCCTGGTTGATTTGATGGCGTGCGTCGTCGGCATGGAGAGGTGCCTTGCCCTTGTCCTGGATGGGACACCTTTCATTGGCCCTGGAGACGGATCCGCCACTTTCCTGAGGCCTTTGGAACGCCTTCCCCCCTCGGCGGTCTTGGACCCCTCGGCGGTCTTGCGCCCCTCCGAGTCTCTCGAGGGCGGAGGTCCGGAGCTGTTCCTTGTTCATGTCGTGGCGGTCCTGGGACTGGACTTCCTGGGAGGCCGTATCTTGGGCCACGGCCCCTGGGAGGACTGGGTTGCCGAGGGGTCGTGGATGAGGGGGAGGCATAATATTCTCCCCCACCTGAGGTTGGAGGGGAACCAAAGTGCCGAAGGCACCCGGGTTCTGGGTGAGCGTCTGGATGAAGGCGGAGAGCGCCGATTGTACGTCTATGGTGATGACCGAAGGGCTAATTTGATTTTCGCTCCGGTCCTTCTTCTTGGCCTCGATGCCGAGGCGGGCATCGGGGGCATTTTGTTGAATCTGCTGGCGCAGGTCGACAGCCGTCTGGTCCAACCCGGCGATGACGCCGCCCCCGGGAGCCCTGTTGGAGGCTTCGGGGACGTCGACCTCGCCGAGGGCCAGGTTCCTGTCCTCTACATTCTTGGAGTTGGCACGAGTTGTTCTCACCATTTTTTATGGGTGTTTTTGTGTTTGGTCGAGGGGGAGGGTTTCTTAGAGAAGTAGCATCATGCATGTGCGATGGTCTTGAGCGCTTGTGCAACACGCGCGTTGAGGCTCACCATGTGATGCTCAGCAGGCCATATTCAAATCCCATTGTCGAGGTAATAGTGTGTCGTGCTCAACATGTCACGTCTAAGCCTCATTGTAAAGATAAGATCACGTCATGCTCAGTGCGTCATATATCTTTGAAAATGTGACTCCATGTTTCTCATCCCGAGTATGATGACCATGTATTTCCTTGGGCCCGATGTTCTTGTTCATCTCGTCCATCTCACTTACGGGCTCAGCCCGCATTCAATTGGGCTTACCATATTGGGCTGGTATTTATGTCATCAGGTGGTATTCTTCTTTATTTTAATTTGAGTAGTTGTGGCTTTGTTGTTCGAGGCTTTGGCTGGGATTGAGACATCTGGTTGTTTTTTTGTTGTGATAGGTGCTAGTTGGGGATATGTAAGTGATGGATTGGGAAAAGGGGCAAAAACACCTCTGAAGTTGTCAGGAAGGGATATCTACACCCATAAACTTAATTTCAGAGCAAAAAACTTTTATAAACTTGAAGAGAGGGCAAAACCCCCCTTTAACTAACAGAATCAAGTTAACAGAACATGCAACCCTTAATTTGGTCAGTTGGCTAACTCGCTTATATAGGGGCGCCGTGTATAAAACAAATACAGGGTGTGTAATATGTTTAATACGTAGTATTATTTGTTTTAAATTTTAGTTTGTGTGATATATTCTAAGAAAAAAGAGATCCCAAGAACCCTGCGGAAGATTTTGGTCCTCAAATCATCAAATGTGCTCACCCCAAAAAATATTTATTTTAGTTTAATACTCGTATAATGTTGCAAGTTCTAACAAATGGTGCAATTTATATGAGTATTAATTTTAGAACAATTTAATTTTTTAACTTGTTTAAAAAATTATTTTTTAAAAAAGTCAGAACTAAATGAATCGTGTAATATTAATGTTATACAAATATTTTTATTTTGTATTGAGAAATTATCCTAAATATGACTAAACCTACACATAATTGCACAAATAGGATTAAAAAATAAACCTTCCCTAAATAGGACTAAACATTAACTTTCTACTCTTAATACTTAGAATGTATTTACTTGGACTGAAATTTGCTGGTCTAGTCTAGTCTGTTTAAGTCTGGTCTGGTAAACATCTGATCTCTATGTATTTTATAACTATAGAAGTCTGGTCTGATCTGGTCTGGTCTGAACTAATATGGTCTAATTTGTTTAAGTCTGGTCTGAGATTGAAAATAGCCCAAGTAAAAACATGCTTATAAATTAAACATTAAGATTGAAAATTTGCTTATATAGGGGCACCGTATACAAAACAAATACAAGGTGTGTACTATGTTTAATACGTAGTATTATTTGTTTTAAATTTTAGCTTGTGCTATATTCTAAGAAAAAAGAGATCCCAAGACCCCCCCGGAAGATTTTGGTCCTCAAATCATCACATGTGCTCACCCCAAAAAATATTTATATTAGTTTAATACTCGTATGATGTTGCAAGTTCTGAGAAATGGTGCAATTTATATGAGTATTAATTTTAGAATAATTTAATTTTTTTAACTTGTTTAAAAAATTCTTTTTTTAAAAAGTCAGAACTAAATGAATCGTGTAATATTAATGTCATACAAATATTTGTATTTTGTATTGAGAAATTATCCTAAATATGACTAAACCTACATATAATTGCACAAATAGGATTAAAAAATAAACCTTCCCTAAGTAGGACTAAACATTAACTTTCTACTCTTAATACTTAGGATGTTTTTACTTGGACTGAAATTTGCTGGTCTGGTCTGGTCTGGTCTGTTTAAGTCTGGTCTGATAAACGTCTGATCTTTGTGTATTTTATAACTATAGAAGTCTGACCTGATATGGTCTGGTCTGAACTGTTCTGGTCTAATTTGTTTAATTCTGGTCTGAGATTAAAAATAGTCCAAGTAAAAACATCATTATAAATTAAACATTATAAAAATGAGATTTTTTATGGAACTCAAAGCAATGAGTTATTCTAGAGTTTATTTGTTCAAATAAAGATAAATTAATTTTGATTGATCCCCTTTTCCCTTTGTTCGTATATACGGCCTGTATAATAGCAAGTGAGCAACTTTAACGGTTGTATGTTCTTATAAGTTGTTTGTGTTAGTTAAAGGGGCTTTTTGCCCTCCTTTTAGGTTTCTTAAAGATTTTTGCTCATAAATTAAATTTGTGGGCATAGATATCCCTTGTTGGCAACTTCATGGGTGTTTTTCCCCTTTTCCCTAATGGATTTAATGGCTAGTAGGAGTTAATTGTCCTAGTCATTCATTCACATGAAAAAGTTAGGAAAAAAATGGAACTATAATGGATGATTAAGAAAATTCATTCTAAAGAAGGAAAGTCCCATAGGATGGACTTCACACGCAAAGAAATGTCAAATATTATTCATTATCAAATCTCACATCAAGTGATTTCAAATTGTTCATAGGATGTCAAACTTAGTAACTTACCATAATCTAAAACCCAAAAAACATCATTAACTTGCACCGAACATGTGGCAGCAAGAAAACAGATGATTGTTGAAGCTAAATTCATATTACAGCTGTAGAAATCATACTTGTACATGGTGCAGCACGAGAAATAATACATATACTCTCTCCACTCATTTTGACAAACTAAAGTATCACCAAGAAAATTAAAATGACCAGTGCTAGCATAAATGAGCGAAGAGGGTAACACCAAGAAGATTAAAATGTAACATTAGAAACTACATGTAGATGATTTAACAAAGTAGTGGTAGCATTTGCGACTCACTGGTACTTATAAGTAGTAATTGGTAAGTAAAGCAAACACTAAAAACCTTGCAAAGTAAGGTACCCAATCGGGTACCCAATCATAACAGTGTAGAATTCCCTGAAAAGGGTCATGTTGGCCAAGTTCTTGGTTGCTTTGCCGTGTCTTTGAGGTCTCTTTCAATTACCTAATCGACCAAACGATGGGGAAGAAAATCTCATAGCAAAAACCTATGTCAACGATCAAGAACACTTGATTCCAAGTTACCCAATCTCTGATAAAGGGGCCAATTTCACCAACCACAACTGATGCTATGTTAGCCAGAACCTAGAGGAATCACAATCATCAATACCTTCTTTTCCCTCTCCTGCAAAAATGGCTTCAGAAATGTCCACTGAGTACCTATCAAGATTATAACAGCGAAGAACAAAACCACACAAATAAACGGGAAAATGTAGAGCAATACATTTTGTGACCTTGGCGTAATGTTTGTCCTCAGCCGCTAAGAGTAATACACGACTTTTGTGATAAGAAATATTGCCATTGACAGGTGAATTCTCTGCACAGATCCCTGTTCCCATAAGGTCGTGAATCCGAAATAAATTAGCCAGAAGATGAAGTATAGGGATGGGATTAGGGTTAGACCAAGAGAAATGTAGTCCTTGGCCTATCCTAGATTGTTGAGGTTGTACAGATCGATGTAGACGTCCATGGAGACCTTTGTCCATGGTTGCTTATATATGCAATTACCATGTCTAACTTCACTTTTAGAATTTTCCATAGTAGTACTTCCTATACCAGACATAATACCTTGATTATCTTTCACCAGGGCCGTAGATGAGGCTATGCAAGCTGGGCTACTGCACAGGGCCTCCAGAAATATTCAGGTTCGGAACTCCGGACCAGAACCGCTGTCCGGACGGTGGCATTTCAGTGTCTTCCCGATTGACTATTTTTATGAATTTTTTATGACATGTTTTTCATCAAATCTAGTTTAACTCTATAAAGTAATTTTTTAAATTATTAATATATAGAATCCCATTTGGATTTTGAAACACCTTTATACACCGAACGGCCCAACTCCAATTAAAAGCAAACTATACGTCTACACATTAGATCTATGCAT
The DNA here is from genome assembly GCA_945859875.1 of Cuscuta europaea. Taxonomy (NCBI): domain Eukaryota; kingdom Viridiplantae; phylum Streptophyta; class Magnoliopsida; order Solanales; family Convolvulaceae; genus Cuscuta; species Cuscuta europaea. Next base: position 3,770,237 of record CAMAPE010000014.1, read on the forward strand.
TTTATTTAATAAAAGGCCTCATTTGTGTGATTCGCACCGGGTCTCGTAATGTGTCAAGCGGGCCCTGTCTTTCACCTTAATAACAACAATATTGTTTTTCATATCAATAGACTTCTGATCAAACATTATGGCAAAGCAGTAGATCTATATTATACAAATGATAACAACATGTACACTTTGGAGCATAAAGTCATTTGATCGCGGGAATTCATTATATACATAGTTGGTTTCCGCCAGTTTTCAGGATAATTCTTAGCATAAACAAATTCTTCTTTCTTGTTAAAGAATTTAGTAAATTGCTTCCAAATTTTTCTAGCCAGCTCACATTGACAGGAAGCGAGCTCTATACTTTCCAATGAAGGAGATTTACAGAGCCAACATTTTGAAGCCATTGACATGCCAATTCTTCTATGAAAATACTCAAAAGAATGTTTTTGTGAAGATCTCTGGAGCACATAAATGTACTTTTGAAAGGTATATTGCTCACAATAGCATATATATTTATTTACATAGAAGATAGTATGTCAAGAGTAGCACTCGAGTTCACAATTCATACCTTGAGAGTCGGTTCAATCCAATTGATAAGTGAGTGTAATTCAATGGTTCCATACCTATCTACCCCTTTTGCCGCACGAAATAGTAATAATATCATGCTGGCGATTAATATGATTTTTGACATATAAAGAAATTCACTCTTAAATATTTTCAACATATTGAATAGGAAATGCCAAGTAAAATATTTTCAAATAGACATAACTGCACTAAGTCCATGTGAACCATGTGAAAAAGTTGATTACCTGTTAGGATGAGGATATTATCGAAATATCCTACATCAGAAATGGGGAAAATGAAACACGGATTGCAAGATATTACCATGACTCCATGAGTACTGTGATGAGGTTGCAACTATGGTCGAATTAATGGAAACCCAAAGAGAACAAAATCTCATGAACTGAAATGGAGGTGAAAGAAATTCAAACGGATTGAGATAAATTAGAGTGATAATGAAGGGAGCGAAGAATGAAAATAGTAATAATCTGAGGATTCTAAGCTCCTTGCAGCAACTAAAGCAATAGATCGGTGAAAAAGAGTTGCAGTGGCGGAAGGAAAGAAAATTAAGTAGGAAACAAAATTAGAAAAGTGGAAGGTACATATTAATTCTAAATGAATTGAAACAGATTTGTATTGCTATTAAATTTGTACATTGTTGTTTCTCTTATTTAAATTTCAAGAAATAATAATTAATTTCCGTATTTGTACATATTAATCCTAAATAATTATTATTGCTATTAATAATATGTGTTGTGATTTGTCATGCACTTTTTTCTTTCTTTTGCTCTCCAACTCTACCGGTGGGGGAAGGGGCACCAATTAATTATATCGTAGAAACGGTTGTACCATGTACACGGTACAATCGAGTTTTTTATATCGCACTCCTCACAATGCTCCAATATGATTCCCACGCTTCATTCGCTCACAAAGCCTCTGAAGGTATTTCTATGGTGAAAAGGATAAATCATAAACTAATAACTTATGGAGTATAACTCAATTGGATGTTGACCGGCCACTGGCTACAGGGGCGTAGCTAGGACAGGGCCAACCCTGGCCTTGACCAACCTAAATTTTAAAATGTCAATATTTTTAGTATAAAACATTCCGTGTATTTTTTTTTTCAAAAATACTCTTTGTACCGTCCCAGTCTGACCCTGTGCCCCGACGCCATCCCTGACTTGCTAGTGCCACCACACTTTCTGCTTACCACCGCTTACACAGGCGGCTCGTCACTCGCACCCAGACGAACGGCTCGCCACTAGCACCCATTTGGATGGCTCATTGTTCGCACCTACACGGCCATAGTCTCGTCTGCTACAAACGCTCCTGCCCGCGGCTTGCTGAGACCACCTAGTCGGTGAAACTCACACGACCACGGCAAATCATATTGAAGCTGGCAACCATCAGGTTGGATCCTTTTCACACAGTATCATGCTCAATAGTAGAAAACATGATACCTATTAAAGATGTTTTGATGCTTAATCAGAGAGTTCTAGTCCTCAATAGATGAGGCTTGATGTTCAATGAAAATGTTTCGGTGCTCAACAAGTAGAGCTTGTGATTTTCATATCAATGCATATTTCAAAAGTTTAATATTAAAGTAGATTCTCATATCGGAATTCGTAATAGTTAATTATAGATATGATTTAAGAAATTTTTATAAAAGACAAAAAAATGAAAAGAAACCGAGTTAGAAGATATGGAGTGGACTCTTGATACTCAATAGAATAGGTCTGTTGCACAATAAATGTAAATTGATGCTTAATTAACCGAAACCAATCCGTCCTGCCATCCTCTCCGAAACCGGACGATGGCGCGTGTCGCCTAGCCTGTTGAAGGCAGAGGCTTTTCCACGCGCTGGGGTCTGCCCGGGCCGAAGAGGGGGAGCGGGGTGGGAGTGGGACGACGCCGTGTCCTGGGCCACTACCCCCTCATCGTTGCCTATCTGGACGGCCAACGGTTGGGGCTGAGGAGGTTGAGTGACGTTTCCCCCGGTCCTTGGCAAGAGTGCGCTGAGGACGGTGGGGTTCTGAGCCAGGCTGGCGATGATGGCCGACAGCGCGGCCTGGACCTGTGGATCCACGTACGGAGAGGCCGCGGCCGTAGGCTGGGCCGGGGCGTGATCCATCTTCTCAGCTCGTTTCTTGTCCAAGCCGAGGCGGGCATCAGGGGCTCCACCGTTGAGTTGGTTGCGGAGGTCCGTCGTGAGGTTGAAGGCCTCCTGGAAGAGGTCCCCTCCGCCGACCTGGTCGGCCGTGGCGTCCTCATCGTGCTCCCTGGGCTCTTGGTCCTCAGGGATGGCCTTGCTGACGAGGTTGCGGTTTGACTTAGTTCTTCCCATGATCAGTGGTTAGCCGCGCTTGGTAGCGACGAAGGGTGCTAACTTGATTGTTCTGGCTCTCAATGAAAGCACCAAATGATAGAGTATATCTAGAGAGAAGTGAGAGCTAGAGAGAGAAGTGCAATAATATGCTTCAATAGAATGAATTTGTCACCCCTATAACTACTCCCAATGGGAGTATTTATAGAGAAAATACGGGCTGGGCTCCCAAGCCTTGGGCTTGGGAGGCCCATTTACAACTGGACCGCTACTGGGCCGAATACAAAGCCACTAATGGGCTGTACAAATAAGTAAGTGTAAAATTCGGTTTTGTGAGGTCTTCGTGGCCGACGAGGGCGTGGCCGACGAGGGCACGGCCGACGGGGGCACGGCCGACGAGGGCACCCGGGTTCCTTGGGCTCAGGACCATAATCTGAGTTGGCACCTTTTTGGCCGACGGGGGTCCCTTGGCCGACGAGGGCGCCACTCAGTGTCTTGTGCTTTCTGTTCTTCTGAGTATGTGGGTCCGGAGGCTCAGACCCATATACTCCATCAATTCTAAAATTAATACTCATATAAATTGCACCATTTGTTAGAACTTGCAACATCATACGAGTATTAAACTAAAATAAATATTTTTTGGGGTGAGCACATGTAATGATTTGAGGACCAAAATCTTCCGGGGGTTCTTGGCATCTCTTTTTTCTTAGAATATAGCACAAGCTAAAATTTAAAACAAATAATACTACGTATTAAACATAGTACACACCCTGTATTTGCTTTATATACGGCGCCCCTATATAAGCGAGTTAGCCAACTGACCAAATGAAGGGTTGCATGTTCTGTTAACTTGACTCCGTTAGTTAAAAGGGGGTTTTGCCCTCTCTTCAAGTTTATAAAAGTTTTTTGCTCAAAAATTAAGTTTATGGGTGTAGATATCCCTTGCTGGCAACTTCAAGGGTGTTTTTGCCCCTTTTCCCAATCCATCACTTATATATCCCCAACTAGCACCTATCACAACAAAAAACAACCATATGTCTCAATCCCAGCCAAAGCATCGAACAACAAAGCCACAACTACTCAAATTAAAATAAAAAAGAATACCACCTGATGACATAAATACCAGCCCAATATGATAAGCCCGATTGAATGCGGGCTGAGCCCGTAAATGAGATGGACGAGACGAACAAGAATATCAGGCCCAAGGAAATACATGGTCAGCATACTCGGGATGAGAAACATGGAGTCACATTTACAAAGATATATGACACGCTGAGCATGATGTGATCTTATCTTTACAATGAGGCTTAGACGTGACATGATGTGCACAACACACTCTTACCTCTACCTTGGGATTTGAATATGGCCTGTTGAGCATCACATGGTGAGCCTCAACGCGCGTGGTGCACAAGCGCTCAAGACCATTGCACATGCATGATGCTACTTCCCAAAAGCTACGTGACCAACAACGAATCTCGAAGATCACGGGTCAACTCGCAATCAGTCCTACAAATCAGAGGATGGTGGCACATCAGTTCAGGCATGGCGACCACATCGTCCGAATATTTCTTGTCTCAATTTTGTATTATAAATTCATGTAACTCTTGGAAGAACGATCAGGCTGAATACATTGAATACAATACATACAATTATCTCTCTAAGTATTATTCTGAGTGCTTTAATTATTTTCGGCTATCTATTAATTATTTTCCGGTGGATTTACTTCCATCATTTTGGTGCTTTCATTGAGAGCTGAAGATACACTCAGGCAATTTCAGAAGCTGTAACAATGGCTACTACCAGGGCTGAGAAAGATGTACCTGCCGAGGGACACACTGCGTCCAACTCATCGGGTCAGGACCTTCGTAACCGACTCAGTCACCCTGCGGTGGTTCCCGTAGAACTGCCTGATGTCCATGGTGCCATCCTAGGGATGACCAGGATGGTGGGTACTATTGCGAAGGACGTACGCCGTGCAATTCCTGGCGCTCAAAAGCCTCCTCAACCACATGGAACTCAATTTCCAACTAATTATCCGGTGGTGGAGATGGAGGTGACATCACCAGGGCCATCCCAAAAAAATGGAGAGAAAAGAGAGGAACGAGGAATCCGAGTCCCTTCGAACCAACCAGCTCGAAGTGAAACCTCGGTGTTCAGCAGGCTGGAAGACTGAAGACGCTCTGCTAAGGACTGTCTCGGACGATCACACCATGTTGAGAAAGAAAGGGATACACAAAACCACCGTGGACGACGCGACCACGGCGAAGAGGAGCGCGAGCAAGTTCCCAAAGTCGCCCATATGACTGCCAGTCACCATTCACTTGGACACATGAGTGAGCATGTGTGTGGGACTGAAATACGCTCACAAAAACCGAGGAACACAGAGGTAGAGGACGGTGGCAGGAAACGTGTGATGATTCACACAGACAGAACCGGGAATGATTTGAATGATGTGGAGGTGAGGAAGCTATGGAGAAAAATTGAGGACCTGCAGCGACGAGTAGATGCAGGAGATGGACACACGTACGCTAAACTGAAGACGGTGACCCCATTCACCACACGGATCATGACGTACCGGTTACCAATTGGCTTCAAGGCGTCCCATGTCAAGGCCTATTCGGGAACCTCAGATCCCCATGCTATTATGTTAATATGATTATGATTGGGGCATCAGAGGAAATAATTTGCCGATGTTTCCTAGCTACGTTGGAGGGAACTGCGTGTGAGTGGTTCAATTCTCTCCCCCATGGCTCGATCGATGAGTGGGAGGACTTAGCGTAAAGGTTTCTTCAACATTTTGCTGCTAGCAAAAGAACATAGCAACACTACTCGCATCTCCTGACCGTGAAGCAGAAGAAGAGCGAGGACTTGAAAGATTTTGTGATACGATGGAGGAAGGAGTCTGCTGCCGTGCATGGGGCAGACGACCAAAAACGCCTTGCCATGTTCCAGGCAGCGTTACGGGCTATGGAGTTCGCCTTAAGTCTCATTCGAGACCCGCCAAGGTCGTACCAGGTGGCCCTTCAAAGAGCCGATCGATACGCCGATGCGGAGATCCGAGAGGTGCAAAAGAAAAAGGACGAGTCATCGGAACCTTGGAGGGAGGGGTCTACCCCTCACCACAAAAAACAAAAGAAAAACAAAAAAGATTTCTACTATGGTCCAAGGCAGATTTCTAATGCGAGCCCAGTGTCCCTAACCCATCCGGTGGGCACGATCATAGACTATGTCGAGCGTACATGTCTCATGCAAGGAACGAGGCCAGAGGGTGAAGTGTACGCTGGCTCTGGTGCTAAAAAGTATTGTCGCTATCACCGGGTTGATAGTCATGATACAGAGGAGTGCTTCAGCTTGAAACGTGAGATTGAGAGACTGATCCAAAGGAGTCATTCGAATAATTTCGTCAAGGGGGCTACACAACAACCCAACCATGTATGGAGGAAACCTTCAGAACAAGTGGCGTGCACGTAGCAGGAAACACGCATGGCGGAGAAAAGGCATATCGGGAATGAGAGTGACGAGGAGGCCTTGGAAGAACCAGGGCCGAAAAGGGAGAGAAGACACCATGACATCAATTTTATTTATGGAGGTAATGCGGGTGGTGACTCTTCATCCCTTCGAAAGAAATGGGCTCGTCAACTGTACATTGGTGAGATCATGCACACTCCAATGAAAAAGAAGGTACGACGCGAACCTATATGTTTTACTTATGATGACCTACCACCATGTCCAAGCCCACATCGGGATGCCATGGTTATCAAAATGGAGATCAATGATCTTGTCATACACCGTACCCTGGTCGACACGGGAAGTTCCGTGAACATAATGTAGCTTGACACTTTCGAGAAACTAAAGTTATCCAAAGGAAAACTCCATCCGATAAGAACCCCATTGTCCGGGTTCACGGGTCTCTATCGAGTCAGAAGGAGTCGTCACAGTCCCGGTGGAGGAAGGGGACACATCCCATAAAATGAAACTTAACATGGAGTTCGTAGTCGTCCGATTGACATGTGCACATAATCTTATACTCGGACGACCGGGGCTGGAAGATTTGCAGTGCATTGTGTCCCCAACACATCTTTGTATTAGGTTCCCAACACCAACCGGAGTGGGGATAGCACGCGGGAGCCAGAAGCTCGCCCGAACATGCTACATAAAGATCACTAAGAAGGTGGGGCGGCATGGCCACCAGGTGAACACTGTCGCCACACCATACCTACAAGATGAAGAGCGAAGACCCCGTGCTGAACCCGCAGAAGGGACGGAGGAGTTCTGTTGAAGATCATTTAATTGTGAATCAAGTTTGTCACCTATCTTGTAATAGATTAGCTTTATTATTATTCCTTGTATTCAATATGTGTATTTATTAGGATAAAGAATACGGGACCAAGTGTCAGGCCCATATCAGGCTGAAAGCCTTTTCCGCCAACCCTAAACCTACACATATAAAAAGGCGCTTCTGTTTTAGGGTTGCGTTAACTTTTGTACTCGTTCCAAACAGCCTTAGCGCAAATTCTTCTCTGTACGAGTTCACGGTATATCAAGGAAGGTTTTCATCGATCATCTAGTGTTCATATTTTCTGTTAATCTTCTACTTGTTATACTGTTTATCTTTGCTGTCATAGAAAAAAGGGACTAACAAATGGTATCAGAGCCGATCGAGAGCTGATCAGAAGAACGTCTGCAGAAAAACTCTGTTTTTCTTTACGCTTTTGTTTCTGTCGAGTTCTTACTCTGTAATCTTGTTTCTTGTCGAAAAGTTGTAAAAGTTATACCTTTAGAATCGTCGTTTCGAAGCGATCAAGGTGTATACTTTAGATTTGTTTTTCTGTAAAATTTGTACTCGAGATATCTCGAGATCTAGATGTCGACATCTATGTTTTGAACTGGTTCTGCCTAGTTTTTCGAGCTGAAAACTTCACCTGAGGATCTCGACATCATACTCTACCAGGAACTACCCTCAGATTTTGCTAACTTGAGTTTTTCACTTTGCAGGATTTCGACATTGAGGATCTCGACATCCAAATCTCGAGATCGAGGTTTCGATTTTTAAGGTCTCGACTTCTAGTCCTCGACTTTTGATATCTCGAAAACATATCTCAAGTTTCATTTCTCGATTTCTCAAATCTCGAGATTTGCTTCTCGACATTTGAAATCTCGAGATTTCAAAACTCGACATTTGATATCTCGATATCAAATCTCGATATCGGGCCTCCTTTATCGAAATATTGGATCTCGATATTCAGATCTCGACATCTGAATTTCGATATTCTGCCTTTGAAAACCTTTTGATCAAATATCTCGAACGGTCAGTTTTCTACAACAATGGCTTCTGAATACAATGCCCAAGGGAACAACAGTACTCCTTCCAAACTAAGGAAAGGAGAATATCAGATGTGGAGGAATCGATTCCTAAATTTCCTCGAACACAAAGAAAATTCCGCTGCAATGCTTGAATCACTGCTTGAAGGACCAGCTGAGCTGATGATTTCAGTTGGAGGAGATCCAGACAACAACCCACCTATCCCTCCAGAAAGGAGACGGAAAGTGGCATCTGAATACACCGAAGCTGACAAGCTCGGACTTAGAGGTGATCTCATGGCCACGACGTACCTCTTCAAGCCATTCCAAACGAAGTATATGTGCTCATCGACAGCATGCAAACTGCAAAGGAGATGTGGGATGAGATTGAGAAACTGCTCCAAGGCACAAGCGTCAGCCTGAAAACCAAGAAAACAACCATCCTTATTGCCTATGAATCCTTCAAAGCTGCCCCGGGAGAACCATTGAACGAGACATACAACAGACTCGTCCAACTGGTCAATGAACTAAGGAAGATCAAAGTATTCAGGACCAACTTGGAACTAAATATAAGATTTCTATCTAGCTTACATCCTGCACGGGAAAAGACGGTAAAGGATGTCAGATCACACATTGACTTGAATGAAATTGATCTTTGTACTCTATATGAACACCTAAAGCAATTTGTCAATGAGGTTGCTTGTGCCGAGGATCAACACAACACAAATCCACTGGCTCTAGTGATGGAAGCTCAGCCCCGAAGGACAACCACACCACTGAAAAAGAAGAAGAAGAAGGTGGTGCTTGAATAAGATGAAGATGAGAGTGATGATGACAAATCTGACCTGGAGGCTGAACTTGCAGACCTACAGAAGAAAATGGCACTGCTTGCCAAGAGATTTGCTAAGAAGAACAGCTCCTCCAACAAGCTGAGAACCTCCTCCTCAAACTACAAACAGAAGAACCATGATAAAGGATCTTCTAGGAAGGCACCAGCAGCTGAAGATGCCCCCTAATGCTACAACTGTGGAAAGGCTGGACATGTCATCAAAGACTGTCGCTTGCCAAAGAAGAGGGATGCAAACTTCTACATGCAGAAGATGCTGTGGAATAAGCAAAAGATGCTGATGGTGCAGAAAGAAGAAGAAAATTCTGCAGTGCTTGCTGAAAATGATTATTGGGCAGAAGTGAATGGTCTACAAGCTCTGTAAGTAACTCTTATCTCCCTTGCAATAATCAAAATCAGTCCTTACTTGAGAAGGACAATCTTATTAAAGAACTAAAGGAGAGATTAGACAATAATCACAGGGTACTGAAACAGAATCTAGACCAAAAGTCTTCTCTAAGTGTTCAACTTGAAATTGCGAAAGAACAGGTCAAAAAGGTGTCCTCGGATTTTGAAAGTTTTGAACTTAAGATAGCTGAATTGACTAAGAAATTTGAGGACAGTGAACGAGAGAAAAGCACAGCAAAGGCTGAATGCGAATTTTTGCAAAATAAAAGAAGAACTCTTTTAAACAAAGTAAAAGAACTAGAGGATCTAGCTGCTAGGAGAGGTCAATCTGAACAGACAATTTTTCTAAATCAAATAAAGGATGACCGGTTCTACAATCCTAGAATAGGACTGGGCATAACCAACCCACGTAATCTAAAGAAAGTTGACTGTCTTCATATTTATAACAAAGATTACATGGGACTAGGGTTTTGTGAGAAAATGTATTTTAGAAGTGATGAAGAAAACACAGAAGAAGAAGAAGAAAAGAGAAAGAACCCTAAGGCTGCGATTTCTTGTGATTATCCTTCTGTAAATGAAAAACAACTCACACACGAAGAACCTAGTTCTTGCTTTAATGAATGTCTTGACCCTTATGCAAAGGATATTCCACACATAGGACATCCTTTAGACCCACCCCCAAGAGTAGGTATCTCAAAAACTGGAGAGGAACCATGTATTTTTTCAATGGCACAAAAACTCAAAAACCTCCAGAAAACTCTAGACAACGAGAGAGAGAGAGATTTGAAACATAAAGGAGAGGTTTTGAGAGTAACTGGTAGGAACTTCTTCACAAGTTCAATGAATTAAGTGAGCAATATCATGCTAAAACAACCTCTCAGTCTGCTTCTAATAATAAGTCTGAAAATTCTCACATCTCACCGGATAAAACTAAGCCTTCAAAAGGTTCGTCCACTCATCACTCTTCTCCTTTGCTCACAGGACATGAAGTGAAGAAGGAAGGAGAAGAGAAGGACGAGTGGAGAAAGAAAAGGAAGGAAATCGCTGAAGGGAAAAAGAAAGTTTTTGAAAATAAAACCAGCAATAGATCCAGTTCTATTTTGTTCTCCAAAGTTAAATGTAATTCTGTCTCTATCAAACAAACTCCTAGTAGTTCAGTCTTGAGTCCCAAGCTGAATATTTCTGAGACATCTTTTGGACATCGTTCAATTCATAATTCTAGTATTGCTTATGGTTATTCTGTTCCAGATCCTCATAATTATGAATGTGATGTGAATGTTGTTAAAGCCAAGCCTCACAGAAAGCTCAAACCGAGAAGAGAAACCGAGAACAAAACTTCTAAGGGAATATTTTGTATACCATATATGAAATATCCCCTCCGAGTTCATTCAAGGAAACATCTTAATCGGCTTCGTAAGGAGGAAATTTTTAAAACCCAGCTTAAGAAACAACCATTCAATCACAAAGCACGTTTCTACTCTCCTCCCACAACAAATCTCAGGTGGGTCCCCAAAAACAGACCCACCAAGACCGAAACTAAAAGGTGGGTCCCCAAAATCAGACCCACCAAAACTGAAACTGAAAGGTGGGTCCCCAAAATCAGACCCACCAAAACTGAAACTGAAAGGTGGGTTCCCATAAACAGACCCACCAAGACTAAAACGGAAATGTGGGTTCCCAAAAACAGACCTACCAAAACGGGAACTGCTAAGTGGGCTCCAAAAACCAGACCCACTGCAAAGGCAGATCTGGCTGTTAGAGAGCCCGCGAGAGAAAAATCTTTTGTTGAGAAAGCTGTTGACCTTGGATCACAGCTAAAAACAAGATTCAAAAAGGTGTTTTATGTTGATAAGGAAGGACCCATTCCAAGATGGGTACCTAAACCTGTTTAATTGTTTTGCAGGACAGTCATGTGTGGCACTTGGATTCTGGATGCTCAACCCACATGACCGGAATAAAACACATGTTGAGCAACTACACCAACTGTTACGGAGGCAATGTCAGATTTGGGAATGACGCCTCATCTCCTATTCTTGGATATGGGGATGTCATCTGTGCCAGCGTCACCATCAAAGATGTTTCTTTTGTCAAAGGGCTCAAACACAATTTACTGAGCATAGGGCAATTCTGTGACAGCGGGATGGAAGTGAGGTTCTTTGCAAGACAATGTTGTGTACAAGACAGCATGGGGAACACATTATTAACGTGCTACATAACATCAAATTTGTACACGATTGATCTGAAAAGCGTACAATCCATCACTTCCATCTGTCTGCTGTCCAAAGCTTCCACAGAACAGAACAACCTTTGGCACAGACGTCTTTCCCATCTGAACTTCAAGCATCTATCAATCCTGTCCTCCAAGAAACTTGTGAAGAGGCTTCCTCTGTTAAAGTCTTCCGCTGAAAATCATTGTAGTGCCTGCAAAATGGGCAAAATGACGCGAAGCTCCCACAAGTCAAATACAGTTCCATCATCTACTCACCAGCTACAGTTAATTCACATGGATCTGTGTGTACCTATGAGAGTCCAAAGCATCAACGGTCGCAAATACACTCTGGTGATCGTTGATGACTTCTCAAGGTACACATGGACAAAATTTCTCCATTCAAAGGACGAGGCAGCAGAAAACATTGTGACCTTTATCAGAACCATCCAGAAACTGCTACAGCACAGTGTTCGAATAGTAAGAACTGACAATGGTACCGAGTTCAAAAATCAAACTCTCACTGATTTCTATGAATCTCTCGGTATCACTCAGCAATTTGTAGCACCCAAAACTCCCCAAGAGAACGGAGTTGTTGAGAGAAAGAACAGGACTCTTGTTGAAGCAGCACGCACCATGTTAATCCAATCCAGACTGCCTCATTTCATGTGGGCAGAGGCAATCAATACTGCGTGCTTCACCCAGAACAGAACATCCATTCATAAACGCTTTGACAAGACTCCTTATGAAATTCTCTTCAACAGAACTCCCGACATCTCTTTCTTCAAGATATTTGGCTGCAAGTGCTTCATACTGAACGATCGAACAGAAAGAAGTAAGTTGGACCCCAAATCCAGAGAAGGCGTGTTTATCGGCTACTCATTGCAGTCCAAAGCTTACAGAGTCTATCTAAGAGACAAGCGAACTGTCATCGAGAGTGTAAATGTTACATTCTATGAAATGGCAGACTTCACGATCGAACATTTACAGGCTGATCCATCACATGTTGTACCAGTGGCTTCTGATAAAGCTGATTCGAACTCAGAACACGAAGATGTGATTCTTAATTCTCTTTTCAAAAACTTCTACGAGAATTCACAATCTTCATCTCCTCCATGCACACCAGCTTCAACATCAACTCCAATAGTTGAGATCCCACTCCTTACAGGTCTAGGTGATGTACCATCCACGCCTTCAACCCCTCAATCCAATCACAGAGGAGTGGATGATCATGGCTTTGCTACAACCCCAGAAACATCTCCACTGCACACCACAACTGCTCAAGAGCCCTCAAACACCTTTCAGGACTCAGATCATCCAATCATCACTCCCATTCCTCTGGCTCATGAGAGGAAATGGACGAAAGCACATCCCGTTGATCAAATAATAGGTGATCTGAGTCAAGGTGTGCGCACAAGATCCGCCACAATGAATGAATGCCACTTCGCCTGTTTCCTAAGCCAGTCTGAACCATCAAAGGTTTCCGACGCACTACTTGATCCAGATTGGGTGATTGCGATGCAAGATGAACTCAATCAATTTGACAGACTGGATGTATGGACACTGGTACCTAAGCCACAGAAAAAGACAATCATTGGCACGAAGTGGATTTTCAAAAATAAAAGGGATGAAGAAGGGACAGTTGTACGAAACAAGGCAAGGCTGGTCGCAAAGGGATATAATCAGCAGGAAGGCATAGACTATGATGAAACATTCGCGCCCGTAGCTAGAATTGAAGCAATCCGCCTCTTTCTTGCGTACGCGGCGCACAAGAACTTCACCGTCTTTCAGATGGACGTGAAGACAACTTTCCTAAATGGAACTTTAGAAGAAGAAGTCTATGTTGCTCAACCTGAAGGATTTGTAGATCCAAGATTCCCAGATCATGTATACAAGCTCAAGAAAGCTCTCTATGGGCTGAAACAAGCACCCAGAGCTTGGTACGATGCCTTGACCGAATTTCTGGTTGATTCCGGTTTCTCCAAAGGCAAGATTGATACTACACTGTTCATCAAGCGACAGAAATCTGATATCATTCTGATTCAAATCTATGTCGATGACATCATCTTTTCCTCATCCAATCCGCGTCTATGCAAACATTTCGAGAAACTGATGAAAACAAAGTTCGAGATGAGCATGATGGGTGAACTGAACTTCTTCCTAGGCCTGCAGGTACGGCAACTCTCTGATGGCATTTTCATCAACCAGTCAAAATATATTCTGGAAATGCTCAAGAGATTCAACATTGACGGCAAATCTTCCATGACGACCCCTATGTCCCCGAATAATAAACTAGACTCAGACCCCTCCGGGAAGCCAGTTGATGCTACAAATTACAGGGCCATCATTGGATCTTTGCTGTAACTCACGTCAAGCAGGCCTGACATTGTCTTCTCCACATGCTTATGTGCTTGATTTCAAGCTAATCCGAAGGAATCCCATCTGACTGCTGTGCGTCGAATCTTACGATACCTTAAAGGCACTGTGAATCTAGGCCTTTGGTATCCCAAGTATTCAGGCTTTGACCTAGTCGGATATTTAGACGCTGATTTTGCAGGTTGCTGGATGGACCGCAAAAGTACATCGGGAGCCGCCCAGTTCTTGGGCGAGAAGTTAGTCTGCTGGTCTTCCAAAAAGCAGAATTGTGTGTCAACATCTACAGCTGAGGCCGAATACGTCGCGACTGCTAGTTGTTTTTCACAAATATTATGGATGAACTGATGAAGACTCATCTCAAAGACTACGGTTACACATTCCGCCATATCCTGATCTACAGTGACTCACAGAGCGCCATCACCATCACCAGCAACCCCTTTCACCACTCTCGCACCAAACACATTGATCTGCGCTCTCACTTCATCAAGGATCACGTGGAAAAAGAAGATATTGATATGTAGTTTGTAAGCTCAGAGCTTCAACTGGTTGACTTGTTTACTAAGGCATTGGATGACAAAAGATTCCAGTTCCTAGTCTCCAAGTTGGGCATGTTGAACCTCGAGCCGGTTTAAATTTCATCTCCACTGGTCCGAATAGAGTGTATGTGTGTGGGACTTCTAAAAAGCGTGTGTGGGTGTGTTATGTAAATAGTGTGTGTGTGTTGCATGTGTCAAGGGGGAGAAAACCCAAAAAGAACAAAAAATAGTGTGCGTGTGTTGCATGTGTCAAGGGGGAGAAAACCCAAATAGAACAAAAAATAGTGTGCGTGTGTTGCATGTGTCAAGGGGAGAAAACTAAAAAAGAACAAAAAATAGTGTGCGTGTGTTGCATGTGTCAAGGGGGAGAAAACCCAAAAAGAACAAAAATAGTGTGCGTGCGTTGCATCTGTACATAGTGTATGTTGCATTCTTTGAGGAGGGGGGGGGGGGGGGGAAGGTCAAAAATATCACGTTGCATGTGTGTGTATGTTTTTGCACCGATTGAGGGGGAGTTCTATTTTTTCTCTCTGACCAGGACTTGGAAACAATTTTTAATAAGCTAAATGGGCAAGATTCGGTTATGAGGCCCAATATTTTCTCAAAAAGGCCCAATACGTCGCGTAAAAGCCCAAGTCCTGATATCTCGCGTATATAAGACCTCGCGAAACCCTTCATCACCCCCATTCTCAAAATATCGCAAACCAGAGCTCCTCAGAACTCTTTCGTCTTCTCCTCGATTTCTCTCCTCAGAACCCTTCATCCCCTCGTCCTCACTTCGAAGGTAGCATAACTGGGCTAAATCTTCCCGTTGACTCTTCTCCCTCGCCACCCGCTCTGTATTCGAACAAAACCCCTTTTCGAAAATCGTTCACAAAAAATCAAACAAAAAGGGGTTTTACGTTTAATTTGAAGGTCGAAATCTATCAATGTATCGATTTGCGTTTCTGTTGTGTATGTTTTGCAGGTGGGATCTTCGTTTCGAGAGTTTCGATCTCGAGTTACAGATCTTCATATCGCGATATCGTCGTTTCATCTTCGAGAAGAGATCTCGAGATGTAGATCTCGAAATCTCGATCTCGAGATCTACATCTCGAAATCTTGATCTCGAGATCTACATCTCGAAATCTTGATCTCGAGATTTGAATCTCGACATCTTGATCTCGAGATTTGAATCTCGATATCTTGATCTCGATATTTGAATCTCGATATCTTGATCTCGAGATTTGAATCTCGATATCTTGATCTCGAGATTTGAATCTCGTTATCTTGATCTCGAGATTTGAATCTCGATATCTTGATCTCGAGATTTAAAACTCGAGAACTCGAATCTCGAGATTTGAATCTCGATATCTCAAACTCGAGATTTGAAACTCGAGAACTCGTATATCGAGATTTTGACTTAGCATTTTTTCAAATAGCCCACCTACACCCATTGTCTGAAACTTCCAAAATCACAAATATTTCAATCTAATCCCAAAGCAAACAAACAACGGATCAATATGCTGACCCCCTGCTTTTACAGTTCATTATGGCAGGAACACATCAAATTCAGATTGACGACACCATCTACCCAAAAGGGAAGTGGATCAAGGTGCTGGATAACAACTTCCAGCTAGACCTCACTGTGTTCAAATGCCAGGACCAGTCATTCCCGCCATCATGAAAGGTCACTATCTCTGGGCCGCACTCCACAGTGCCAAACCAGTGCTGGAGATATACCTACAACAATTCTGGGGACACATGCATACAGACTCTGTGAAGGATCGCTCCAAGATTAAGACAAAGCTGAATGGTATGCGCGTAATCCTGACGCCATCCACACTACGATCCACTCTAGCGCTGCCAGACCACGACACATATGATCCTCTGCCGTCCATTCCCGACCTTCTCAAGGACATTGCAGCTCTAGGATACACCTCTCTTCTTCCACAGCTTTCAAATTTCAACGGGGCCTATCTCCATCACTCGTGGAAAAGCCTGTTCGAGCTGGTGAACAAATGCTTGTCACCGAAGCATGTAGGGTTTGACAAATGCAACAAGCAGATTCTCCTGATCTTCCACGGCATTGCTTACAACAAGAAGTACGACATGGCTGAGCTATTCTTCTCAGAGCTCATGAATCTGGTCAAGGCAAAGGAGAAAAACAAGTCGGGCACCATTCCATATGCTAGGTGGCTCGGGCTTATCATCCACGACACAATGATTGCGCATGCCTCCATTCCAAGAAGAAGTGATGATCCACATTTCACATCTCCAAAGCTCCTCTACTTCAAAACTGACAAAAACCCTGTCACTAGTCAGCGGATTCCTGGGTTCCTGCTCAAACTCGCCAATCCGTCCAATCCTGCAGTCCAACAATACCGAGAGAGTGTTGAGAGAACTGTCCCTATGGTTCAGCAAAACCCAACTGGACCTACCCCGGGGACAAAGCCGAGTGCACGTGAGGGCCCCAAGAGAGCCCAAAAGCCACAGAAACCAGTGGCCGGTTTCCCCCATGAAGGAAAGTCCGACGACTCTCTCGAGACGAGTCGGATTGCTGAGGGCACCGCAACGGACGCTGAGGAATCTGCTGATGAATCGTCCAGTGATGCCCAAACTAACACTGACGATGAGGCATCTGATAGCGTGGGTACTGATAGCGATGAGTCAGATTCTGATGACGATGGTGATGACAGCGACGATGTTGAGCATACCTATGCTCTGATCAGAAAGAGTAAGCTGCCTGCCGAATCTCCAAAGAAGATAACCGCTGAAGACGCAACACCCATAATCGCCGGCAGACCCAAGACATTCACCATCAAGGAATTACAAAATTCCAAAAGCGTACACGGAGAAACCAACAGCTCCAAGGCTGACTATGATGAAGCAGCCCACGCCATCAAGAACTCTCAGGATGCCATCATTCGCGAGAAACGGGCAAAAATAAAGAATGATAAATCCTCTAAGCCCAAGCCTCAGCCTCGCATCAGAAAGAGCCTCATAAATAAGGCTGACGAGCACATCTTCGCTGGCTGTGACCCTTTTATCCAGATAAGCCGAGCTGAATCCCTAAGTACAGGAGCCGATCTTTTCGGTTCCCGAGTAGAAGCCGCAGCATCTGACTCAACTGCGCATGCACAGCCCTCATCCAGCCACTCGTTAGCCTCTCAACAGGCTATCGTTTCAACAACACGGGACTCACCCACCTCCACCAACCAACAGCAACCTGTAACCAAACTTTCTAGCCTGGTCGAGCTAGATGAAACATCCCAAGGCGTATCTCCTAAAGATACCAACCGAGGAGGGGATGGAAGTCCTGATGATGCTACTACTGGTACATCTTATAAGTCAGGCCATCAGTTAGAACCTCGTTCGAAGCTGATGACAACGGGAAATCCTAGTGACCCCGGTGTCCCAGGTAACAAGTCTCCGTCACTACAAGAATAACCAGCTACTACCATTATGTCATCAGATGAAATGCACGATCAACTTGAGGATATCATCATTCACGACAAATGTCCCAGACAGTGGACGGAGATGGATCAAATTATGCAGGATGAAGAACAAGAAGATATGCAAAGGAACTGGCTCTTACGAGAACTCATAAACAAATGTGCGGAGGACATAATCAGGCTCGAGGATGATGAACGAAAGGAAGAAGAAAACTACAAGGAAACTCAGAAAGAACTTGAATATGTTGTCAGACAAACGGCGGGATGACTTCCCAAGACAGAGAAACCTTGGGAAAATGTACGCATCAAAGCCCCCTTCCAAGAGGAAATCAGAGAGCGTATATGGCGTAGACCAGAGAAAGTCAGACCTCTGAATGAACTAAAGCTGCGTGGACTCACCCATCTCAAAGGAAAGCAGGCAGGAGGTCATCTTCATATGTTGATGCAATGGTCAACTGGGACTCAACGAGAGCTGATGGAACAGGATCTGAAATCCAATATTCTTCCAATTCATCAAATCCTAAAGGTCAAGGCTGAGGATTATCATGGAGTGAGATTCTACTCTTACAAACTTCAACGCACCGATGGGAGTGAATTCACATGCCAAGAAAACGACTTCATCATGCTCAAACCAGACGACATCTATCAAATGTTTATGGCATACAGATACCTCCCAGTCAGACAAAGCAGAACATACATCGAAGGCCTCACAACAATCAAGAGGTTCATGTTCAGACAAGTCAGATTTCATTCATCTCACGACCTACAGATGGCTATCGAGTGCAACATGACAAAGACAAATCTAACACAGCCAAGACTGTATGGTCCAGAGCTTGAAGACTTCCCTGCATACCACATCTTCTTCACACCGCCAGCAGTCACATATCTCAACCACAAGAATGAAAAACGCCTGATGATGGTTAGCGAAGTTGAGAAATACTGTGATGGAACACTAAAGATCATCAGAGAAAAGCTGCTGAAGATGAAGGAAAAGCTGGATAAAAAACTTGAGGAGGCATTGTCATTCATCCTAAAGGAACATTCGACGCTGGAAATCATTCTAAAAGCCATTGATGATCGCCTGGACAAGAGAAACATGCTAAGACAATATGAGCACGCGTTAAACTTGAGGAAGCACTACTTTAAAGCTCAGAAGCAATAACAAGGTGGCACTTGATCACAAAGGGGGAGATCGTTGAAGATCATTTAATTATGAATCAAGTTTGTCACCTATCTTGTAATAGATTAGCTTTATTATTATTCCTTGTATTCAATATGTGTATTTATTAGGATAAAGAATATGGGACCAAGTCTCAGGCCCATATCAGGCTGAAAGCCTTTTCCGCCAACCCTAAACCTGCACATATAAAAAGGCGCTTCAGGTTTAGGGTTGCGTTAACTTTCGTAATCGTTCCAAATAGCCTTAGCGCAAATTCTTCTCTGTACGAGTTCATGGTATATCAAGGGAGGTTTTCATCGATCATCTAGTGTTCATCTTTTCTGTTAATATTCTACTTGTTATACTGTTTATCTTTGCTGTAATCAAAAATAGGGACTAACAAGATCACCCTTGACCCCGAAACACAAAAGCGGAAGATTAAGATAGGAACCGGATTGGGGACTGAGCTCCGCGCTGAAATCATAGCCGTCCTGACCATGTACCAAGGTGTACTTATAAGAGGACCAGAAGACATGCCAGGCATCAGTAGAGACGTTATCTCTCATCGCCTTGACGTGGATGCCACGTCAAAACCAGTGAAACAAAAGAAGTGTTACATGTCCTCGGACAGGCGGGAGTTCGTAAGAAAAGAAGTGAGCACCTTGTTAAGGATCAGGCATATCAAGGAGGTTAAATACCCAGAATGGTTAGAAAACGTGGTATTGGCACCTAAACCCCCAACATGGAGGATGTGTGTTGATTACACATATCTCAACAAGGCATGCCCAATGGATCCATTCCCATTGCCTAACATCGACCAATTGGTGGACGAAACAGCGGGGTGTGAGCTGATGAGTTTCATGGATGCCTTCAATGGATACCACCAGATTCGCATGCATGAGGAGGATGCAGAGAAGACCTCGTTCATGATTCCAGAGGGCGTTTTCTGTTACTTGGTCATGGCGTTTGGGCTAAAAAACTCTGGGGCAACATACACCCGCATGATCTCTAAGCTTTTCAGACCTGTCTTAGGTCGCACCATGGAAGTCTACATGGATGATATGATTGTGAAGAGTAAAAAATCGAGCATGCATGCTATGGATTTGGCAGAGGTATTCAAAATCATGGAGAAATTTAATCTACGTCTCAATCCGAAGAAATGCACTTTTGCGGTGCAAGGCGGGAAGTTTCTAGGATACTTGGTGAGCCGGAGAGGAATTGAGCCAAATCCAGAGAAGGTTAAAGCCATTCTGGACATGGAGCCTCCCCGTAATGTTAAGGAGGTCCAGTGATTAATAGGACGCTTAGCGACACTAAACCGTTTCTTATCAAAACTAGCTGAGAAGGCCACACCGTTCTTCCACATCATGAAAAAGTCAAAAGGTTTTGTGTGGACTGAGGAGTGTCAAACTTCGTTCGAAGGATTGAAGCAATATCTCTTATCTCCTCTAGTGTTATCTAAACCAGAGGCGGGGGAGAGCCTTTATCTATATTTGGGGGTGTCCCCGAGTGCAATAAGCTCTGTCTTGGTACGTGAGGAGGGTGGTGCTCAGAGACCCGTTTACTATGTCAGCAAAACCTTGAGGGATGCTTAGCTACGGTACACAATACTTCCAAGCTCACCCCGTCCATATTTTTTCACACCAACCTATAGGCGCGCTGATGAAGAGTCCCACAACATCATCAAGGATGTTCAAATGGGCAGTATACCTTAGTCAATTCCACATAGAAGTGAGGCCTCTCCCTTCAGTTAAAGGGCAATGTCTCGCGGATTTCATTGTGGAATGCACAGCACGTGAAGAAGCGACGAAGACGAGGCATGAAGACCATGATTCCGAGTGGTGGATATTGTCCACGGACGGCTCATTCGCGGCCAAATCTTGTGGCGGAGGAGTGGTCCTCACCACACCCGGAGGAGTGGTGGATTATGTGCTTTGCGTCTAGCGGCGAACATGCGGGCGGAGAAGGTCAAGATCCGATGTGATTCAAACCTAGTTGTGGGATAAATCACAAGAGAATTTGAGGCAAAGGAGGAACGCATGAGGAAGTACCGTGATGCTGCATTGGAACTCTTAAAATTGTTCATAGCTTATGAGATTGAACAAATTCCGAGGGGACAGAACCTTGAGGCCGACATGCTGTCCAAACTCAGCGCAGAGACCCCTGATAGGATCTCAAAGATTGCAAGAGTGGAAGAACTTGACACTTCTAGCATATATGCGTGCCCGGTGCACACCATAATTGCTAGAAACGAGGACTGGATGGACTACCTCGTCAAATATATTCGTGAGGGAGTGTTGCCCGCGGAGGAGGTTGAAGCCAAGGTGACTAAGATGAGGGCGCCAAGCTATACAATTTTGAATGACGTTCTATATAAAAGGTCTTACAATGGAACACTCCTCAAGTGTCTACGGCCCAATGAGGCCATGGCTGCCATGGAAGAGATACACACTGGGAAATGCTCAGCGCACCAAGGAGCGCACACCATGTCACGAAAGGTAATTCTACAAGGATTCTTCTGACCGACCATTGTAAAAGATTGTGCAGACTTTGTTAAAAGGTGTGTCGTGTGCCAAGAGTTTCAGAAATCTCCGAGACGCCCAGCAACGTATTACACCCCCATCAGCACAGCCATACCATTCACTAGATGGGGAACCGATCTTATCGGGGCCTTACACCCCCATTTGGTACCGGTGAAATTAGCCGAATCATCTAAAATTGATGAAAATCTGGCAAAAGTGACCCATTTGGTGATCCAGATTTCGGATTATCTGGCTTATCAATTAACTTTTCACCAAACAGAAAACGTGTGATTCTGTGTGCAAAATTGTTTTAAATTTAAATGAGTATGGTTGAAGTGAGTTTCGTGATTGAAGCTTACTTTATATCGTCATTTTAGCTATTTTCATATACCTTTTTTTCTTTATTGTTTTTTGGAACAAATCATTGTATTCCCAAGAAGGATAGATTCGTAAGAGCTTTTCATGTTAATGAATTAAATGAGACGTATATCACCATGCTCAATTTTTCTCTCTCTCCTTATTTTATTAATAAGAAATGTTTTAAATATAATTATTTAATAATTCGACCGTTTCAGTTAATTGAGCCAGGACTTCACCAACTTGAGCAGAATCGGCCGATTCGACCAATCGTATAAGTTAATAGTAAATTATTTGAAAAGATAGCTAAAAAGGTGTTCTATAATAACTTTGGTCAATTCTATAAGAAAAGTAATTTGAACCTTATCTATTTTATATAATAAAAAGTTAAATGTTTCATTTTTTAATAAGTTTGGTTAGTTCATAATGCAAAATATTATAGTCAAATAGTGAAATTAAATCAGATTTATAAAAAATTGTGACCGAGTACTAGCAGCGTATGTTAAACATTTATTTATTTATTTAAATAGGACAAAGAATGAAAATATGAATGAGAAAAGTAAAAGTCCACAACGGCAGCCCATATGATAGCAGTATGAATATTTTGGGCTGGATTCCGTAGAAGTGATACTGCCCAGTCCTTCACTGGTCGAAGCTTGTAGTCCCTTGCATATCCCACACCGGGCGTTAAAAGAATGCTTACAGTCTGTATATACGGAAGACTCTCAGCTCTGAGTGTCCCTTCGGGGACATCCGATAAAATTGGAACGATACAGAGAAGATTAGCATGGCCCCTGCGCAAGGATGACACGCACAAATCGAGAAATGGTCCAAATTTTTTTTCCTATCCTTCTTCTTCTTCCATTTTTGATTCAGGTGAACTTTGTTTTTGGGTGTTGCGTTTTCAAAGATTGTTGCCTCTTCTTTCATGCAATTATTGTATTTCTTTTTGGCCAATTGATTGATGAAATAGTGTATTGTCCTAGGGTTTTATGCTCCAAAGGTTGCTACGTTTTTGGATCATCATTTCATTGTTATCCACTGTGAGTACACATAATTTTCCTCGTTTGATAATTGCAGCGTGGTGAAACAGAGAAACAGGCATTGCATTTCCCTTTCGATATGAAGTAGGAGCAGTCGCACTCATATTTATTTTTGCATCACATATACACTACTATTATTGACATTTACATTTATTTGTTGGAAGCTTGTTTATAATCTTATATGCATAATATTTTTGCATCTCCTACTTATTCAACTGTCGGTCAGGTGAACTTTGTGCATTGGGTTCAGTTGGAATGAACTGAGTGAGCTGTTACTAGACTCAGTGCTTTCATACCCGATGCAGGGATGCCTTAACTGTTGACTATACACCTTTTTTGCTTGCTGCTTCAGATTTGGGAGGTGGATAGGTTTTTATTTTGATGACATGATATTCCCTATTTGTCAGTTTTGGACCCGATATATGACTTTATCATTACTACATAGATCAAGCCACGGTTCTGTTTCTCGGGGTGGTTGCCAGTTTTGAACTGTTTGTCTAAACTATATAACTCAAGCCAATTCTTTTTGCTCAACTGTGGGCTGCAATAACATGATCCTAACAGTTACTAGTGAATTTTTCAGACCAAGCCCTTTTTTCTTCACATGAACAAGTGAAAACAAGGATGACCACATATGGCTTGTGCAGGGACCTCAAAGTCAGAAGCCTTCCCTGCCTGCCAAAGTGGTCAATTTTTTTGTACCAGTGTGGACTAATCTTATGCATCATTGAGCACAATGTCTACTCTTCTTCTGTTTTTCTGCGGGCTTTCCCTCTTCTGTTACCCCCTGCTCTATGTATAGCTTACTGATGATCAACGTTAGGTCATGTTTGTTTGGATGCCAACCTGTTCAGCCCTTTTGGATTGTAAGCAAACAACTAATAGAAACATGTGTGTACTTCGGTAGATGTAATAGCAACTAATGAGCCCAATCACTTTATTTCTGGTTATCTATTCATGTCGTGGTCTCGTGGGAAAATCTTTCTGTGCTTGAACACAGTTACACCACACTAGCAAATCTTGATTGCCTCCAGTTAGTGTTAGAAAGAAATTCAGCATTATATGTGTTAATCTAAAAGTGTCACTGAACCAAACAAACCCCAAGGGCTCTTGGATTCTCAAAATTTGGTCACTGTTGTCTACAGTTGTTCTGTTTTTGGCAAGACTTCTGCATTTATTACTGGAAACTTGAGGCCCCTCTCGGGGTCATTGCCACTTTTGAATTTTCTGTGTAAACTAGAACTCAAGCCAATTGCTTTTACAATGGAACCCCGTTTATGCCTATTGTGCATTGGAGGCGTTGTTGAACTGTGGGCTGCAAAAACATGATCCTAACAGTAACTTACCCCCCCCCCCCCCCTGCTGTATAGCCTAGTGATGATCATTTGTAGGTTATGTTTGTTTGGATGCCAACCTGCTCAGCCCTTTTTGGATTGGAAGAAGCACTACTGTAAGCTGAAGCAGGGAAGAAAGGAAGAAAGAAGCAACTAATAGAAACATGTGTGTACTTCGGTAGATGTAATAGCAGCTAATGTGCCATTCACTTTATATCAATAAACATATATTTATGCATTTAAGAAATTAAAAATATTTGTTCTTCACTGTGATAGAATCATAGAAGTAATAATTATATTTAGTAAGCATATTTTATAATAGAAAGTGTTACTGTATTTGATACTAATTGGATATTTGAGTGGATAAAAACATCCTCAGTTTCAAATAATTATATTAAACCTAAACATTAGCAAGTGGATTGTGTCAATCGTGTATACATTTGAAATTGAGTCAAACTTTATATAAAGGCCATACTAATTACTAATCACAGTAATTGTTATTGTATAATATTTTTGAACTAAAAGAATCAAATTCACAATACTAACTAATTAATTAAATTTGTTACGAGATAATACTGTAGTATAAAAGACCAAATGTATTAATAACTAAAAAGTAATTAAATATACTACTTTTTGGTCATTTTTAGATGCAAACATACTATATTAGTTATAATATCTTACATAACAAAGATGTCATATTCAAAATAAATGTGCTAAATATTATAACTATAAACTAGAGAAGGATAAACTTTATTGGTTTTTTCTTCTTTTTAGCTTGAAAGTTGAAAGTGTTCTATGAGGTTATCCTTGTCTCTTACAAAACCTATTGACATTCCATAAACTTAACCACAAACCCCTACATAGTAGAATTATCTCAATAAAGATTTACTATAGAGCAGATCCAAGAATCCTGAGTGGGATCGAGTTTGAAAGAGTTTTATACTGGGCTTAAACTCAGTAAAGTGAGTTAAAAATGAAACTAAAGATTTGCAAAAACATAAATTGCCCCGAGCTTCAACTCACCATATAGCCCTAACGTAGTCCTCTCCTCTATTTAGTTTATATGGATAAATACATAAAAAGTGAAATTCATAAAAAGTCCATAACAAATGACAATGTCAATACATTTCTCCAACCAAAAACCGTAAATCGTCTCATAGACATAAATATTTCGACCAATCGGGCATTGAATTCTCAATCAGAATCCTCAATATTTGCACACAAAATGAATTCATTGGAAATCTCACGATGTTTGCTTTGTCTCACCAATCGCGATAACTCAATTGCTTTAGACTATGTTTGGATCGCCGAAAATCCCGCGAAAAGGAAAGAAATTACATTCACTCAACTCCTATTTTCTTTCCGTAGCATTTTCGTGTTCCAAACATACTCAAAATAAAAGCACATTCCCGAAAAAGTTTTGCACTAAGTTAGAAAACACACACACTATTTTACATACTGACACTATATATATATATGCAAATTCAGGCTGGCCCGCTCCTCCGCATTCATCATCTACCAACATCTACATTCATATATAACCACATTTGGTTTGTTCTTCCTAATTCAATAAGAATTCAATCTTCTTTTCCTTTCAGCCACAACAGAGAGAAGCCTTGAAACGCCTTGAGTCCACATTTCATATTCCTTGTGATTTTTGCACTCAAATTCAACCAAACCCCTCACTTGTGTTCTTAGCCCAAAGTATCTAAAGTGTTGCCCCCCCTCAAACAAGTGTCTCCCTGGCCAAGCCTGCACATCCTTGCATACCTCTAATACTACATCTGCAATATACCCACCATTGGAAGACATCATGAATATACATATGTATATACTGTTCTGGACTGGCAGAGTTAAATATATTTTAACAGTACACCAAAAATGTCATTCCATGGGCTAAGTTCAACTTACTCTTCTTCTTCTTTGTGATGGTATTAGCAACATGCTTACTCTTCATCTTTAGCACTACATCTCCGCTACGGTGTATATAAACGGATACTACTTTCCAATGTAGATCACCTGTGACAAAAGATTCGATCACAAATACAAAAAATATAACCATGTATGAGACATATGGCTTAATGTGATTGACTCATTGTTAATATGATATATAAATATAAAATACTATGCCTTTTTCATCCATCTAAAGATGAAATAGATAAGAAATGTGGCATACATTATTGGATTTTGAAATTCATGTGTTCTTATTTTCTTAAGTTTTAGTCAGATCACTTTAACTTATATTATATCCTAAAAATCGATCTTATGTCAATACCTTACACCACATATGTCTCTCTCTATTCTATTTGGCCTCTGCCACAATATCTAAGAGGGTCTTAAGACTTGACTTACCATCCTAAGGTACTCAACTTAATTCGGTCTCAAATTAGATCAAATTGTATTAGACTGAAATGGCTAAGGCAGACTTATAAAAAAATAATATAGACTTAAAAAATACCGGATGAGACGAGATGTAGGCATGTTACCACACATGATCACACCACACCATTTGAAATTAAACATGACCTAATAAAGTTTTGTTCATACTAGAAACCAGATCAAATCAAACCTAATCATACGAGATGAAAACAGTTCAAACTTGACCGATAAATTTCAATTCAAATGAAAAGCTAAATCATGGTTAGTTTAAGCCTTTAAGGCCATTATATAAGTTTGCATTTTTGTATTTAGCAATAGATTGAGTTAATACATTGAACTGAACTACTTTGACATACTTTTTCTTTTGATTTAAAAAATTTAAAGTTACCATTCCGGGTTCTCTTGAGCAGCTCCCGACCTCGGGCTAACAATTCCTGGTTACAAACACCTAAGAAATTTTCTTCAATGTCCAGTCCCTCGCAATAGCCGTTGTTGTTGCATGTTGGACCTTTATTGAGTTTTCCCTGTCCATCCTCTACCGCCGCAGCTGTGACTGTGGGAATACTCCAGACTTCCTTCAACGCTCTCGCCTTGAGAGTAGCAGCTCCGCGTAGAGCTTAAACATAGGAAGAAATGATAATGAGTTCATATGTATTGACCATTAGGCCATTATTTGATCATGGCATGCGCCATAATTAAAGGATGATGAGTAAAAATGTTATGAATCCCAAAATAAGAATACTACTCTCTATGCTTTTATTATTTGGGAGTAAATACTGCCATGTTTTGTCATTACCGACTTTAAATGTGACATTATTTCCATGTTTGCCCGTGATTACTGCAATGTAGAGAATGAAAACATAATACTCATATTTCGGTACTTCAAAATGTTGTTACTCTTATTTCAGGAATTTTACGATATACCTATAAGTTACTCGGGAACGGATAAGTTACCTGTGGCCGCTGCGGCTGTGAGGGTTGAAATATCTCCATGGGAACGAACGTTGACGGCAGAGCTAATGGCGGAGATAAGGTGATCGCGGTCGGCTCCCATGGACTCTGCGGCCTCCACGCACTGCGCAGCCACCAGCATTGCAGCTGAGGCCACAGCCATGTCTGTCTTGGCGGCGCTCTCATCATTTCCTGTGGATGAAGCGGCAGCAGTACCGGCCGTGATTGCCGCAACTGAAGCAGCCACTCCGGCGACGGAAACCAAAGCGTGGAGCTGAGCGTTTTGTGCCCTGCTCTCTTCTTTCTTCTTCTCTCTTCTCTCCTTCAACCACCTCCCAACCGTTCTGCCTCCGGCAGGGGTGGTTGCTCCGCTGCCGGCGTATCCATTACTCGTGTTATGATTAGTGAATAAAGGTTGGAGACTGTTGTTTGCTTGTAAGTACTGCTTGAACGAAAAAATCAAGTCACATTAAACTCCATACATATTAAGATATGACAAAAATAAGCTTCAACCTGTTATAACTCTAGTGATTATATCCAAATAAACTTCAACAAGATACACAAACTTCTAAATAATTCATAAATAGGAGTGCACGATTCTTGTTTTGTGAAAGAATAATATAACTCCTATTTGAAAAAAAGTTGAAATACTTGAACTCATAGCGACTTAGTTGACCTCAAACGCTATACTTGAAGTCTTGAAATATATTGTGTAGAAAGAGTTCTTTATTTTTTAAGAGTTAACTACCACAACAATTAAAGAAGATAACATATTAAGTTTGTTTTACTATTTTGTCTTTTCTTCCTAAAGTTGAGAGGCATTTATGAAACAATTATTCTTTAGGTACACCTGGGTTACACTTCCTCCCCACTTTTTCCTCCCTCCCTCCTCCCCGCTTGATTCATATGCACCCCCCTTCCTCTCTTTCTTCTTTTTTGCTTCTTTCTTTCTTCTTCTTCATCATCTTCTTCTTTTCCCTTCTCTCTTTTTCTTTTCTTTTTACGTTTTATTAGTTAAGTTTAGAAACGATTCCTTTGAATCATTGTTATTCATTATCTTTTTCTTCTTTAATTCTTTCTTTTTACGTTTTATGCACACCGACACTGGTTTGCTCTCAGTGTATGTGTACACAGATGAAAATTGTATATGTACAAACACTTTTTTTCTACACAGACAACTAGTGTTTATGTACACCGACACTTGCAAACGTATTTTGTTCACACCGGCACTTTTTTGTCTACACAGACACCTAATGTCTGTGTACACCGACATTGGTTTCCGTGCAACCAGCCTGACAGATCTGAAAACTAATTTTATTCACACCGACAATTTTATCGAAAGTGTCTGTATTTATATGTTTTTTGTCTATGTGAATGGCAAATAATAGGTTGTAATCCGGGGTGTAACCCAGGGTGTACAACAAGAATTACCCTTTATGAAAATGGAAAGGAGAGAAAAATATCATCTTGATACAAGTAAAATACAATGTTATGCAAATACAATTATACAATTGAAACAAAGGGAGTACCATTTTGCATCAATTATTGATTGTTGTTCCAAATCTTCGTCCTAAAAAAGTAGAAATCACTATTTGTTCCCTAACAAAAAACGCTATTTGTACACATTTTATCTACGCACTATGTACACACTATATTTTTTTAATTTTTATCATTTCAATTTTACATTTTGAACTATCAAATAAGCTCTCGAACTTTCATAAAAAGTGCAAATAATCCCTTTTGCATGAGTCTTTGTCCGGTTGTTGTCGTTTGGGGCGGTTTCCGGTGGAATTTTTTGATGAATTTTTTTGAGAATCTTCTTCTTTAAGTCTAGTTTATCCATACCAAATTTCAGCTAAAAATTCAATCGAGAAAGTAGTCAAATGTTTTTCTAAAATATACTGCGCTGCCTAACTGCGCAGTTATCTTCAAAAATTCATTTGACTGCCTTCCCGATTTGAATGTTTAGCTGAAATATGGTATGAGTAAATTAGACTTAATTAAGAAGATGCTCAAAAAATTTCATCAAAAAATTGCACCGGAAACCGCCCCAAATGGCGACGGCGGGACAGAGCCTCCTATAAAAGGGCTTATTTGCACTTTTTATGAAAGTTCGAAAGCTTATTTGATAGTCCCCCTACTCCTTTCTTCATCGTTTCCCTTTTTTGATTCTTTCCCATAGCTCTTCTTTCTTTTTTCTTCCATCTTCATCGAATCATCGCCTTCTCATCTCCACAATCTTCCATTTTTCATCTTCACCATCTTATGTCATCTTCCATCACCATCACCATCACCATCATCATCACCATCTTTATCATCTTCACCACATCCATCATCTTCCATAACCGCTTATTCATCTTCCATTTTCTATGATTCACTGAAGATGGAGCGTCATCGAAAAACTAAATCGGAGATGAACAATGACTGTAATTATTGATTGTGTCGTCTTAAATTTTAATACCATTTCTTTACGTGAAAAAGTAAGACTGAAATTCGTAAATATTTGTAAAGACATCGATTCATGTGTCGGGTTGCATATGATGAAGATGGTGATGGTGAAGGTTGAGCTATTTGGAGGGAGGAAAGTAAAGAGAGGAGAGAAAATGAGTAAAAGATGTGCGCATTTTGTACGTCTCTCATTCTTCCAAAAATCCTGTCGAGTTGAGATGTGGGGAGTGAGGATTAACCCTATGGAACATTGTATGTCTTTCAAATGGTTCCAATTTTCAAACGGATGGTTCATCATTGTCGTAGTAAGACCGTACAAAATAATGCAACAGTGGTGGATAGGCAGGTCAAAAGGTGCGGAATGGGCACAGACACGAAATAAAGTTGGTTTCGAAAGAAGCGAAAGTGTATATTGTAACAAAAGTAGGGTACTCGAAATCATACCGTATTACTCCATTGATTAACAAAAGTGGGAATCAAAAGTAACAAAGACCATAAAAGTGTATTCTGCTTTATTTGCTTTTTTGAATAAAACTCTGGCTTTTGGATGATAGAATGATCCAACCCTAATCCCTATATACTTTGCATTCAGAGACCCATCATTGACTAATAATACTGTTTTTTTAACTGTACCCGTGAAATTTTGGTTTTTTTCATTTGACCATTCACGACATACAATCATTCTTGATGTACACACCTTATACACACCATGTTTGTGAAGCTTTTTTTTTGTCTGTGAATCCGGTTCACAGACAATATTTTGTTTGTGCAAAACATTGTCTGTGAATCGATGTTCACAGACAAAAAAAAAGCTTTCACAGACATAGGTGTGTACAAAAGTGTGTATAAGAGTGTGTACGAATATCATTTTTGCACGACATAGACAACTTTTTCTACCAGTAAAACCAGAGTTCATTTGGTAATATAATGGTGCGGTTGATGAACGGTTATTTTAAATTAATCGTTTAGAATTCTTGAAGTTTGCTCTAAATGAATGGTAAGGATTCGATCATAATGATTAATGAGTCCTCCATATATTTTCTCCTAAAAATGTCGATATAAATATTAATACCATTCATTTTATTAGCTTCAACAAAAGAATACTTCCAAATCGTAAACAAGGGATACAGAAGTTAAGAAGTAGCAGCAAAATGGACATTAATAACATTTTCTTTTTACTTTCATATATTAATTGGACTAATTTCAGATCAAACCTTTGACAATAATAAAATACACATAAAACAGACACCTAGCAAACTTGATCACACCACTGAAAATTTGCAACCTTTAATTACTGATCAGTGAAAATAAAGCATTACTGATATGTTTGGAGGACATACGTTCTTGTCTTCTAGCTTTTGTATTATTTAAAAAGTCTTTAAAAGTTTCTAGTTGTATGTTTCGCACGCCAATTTTTAAGAGCTTTGATAAAAGTAAAAGATCTTTTTTGAAATGATACAGTGAGTAGCATCTCAGATAAGTCCGTAGCTTTTAGAATTAATTAGTCCTAACAGCTTATATACCAAACAGAGCTAAATCAAACAGTCAGTTTTTTACCAAACAGCTACTGACTTTTCTTTTTAAGATCTTTTCAATCACTAAAAGCTAATAGTTACCAAAAAAGCTCATAAAGTATCTTTTACGCTAATTGTGTCAAACATATCCTACATATCTTCAAATGCTAATGCTTTGGGACAACTAAATAATTAAAACCATACTTTTATTGAAAGAGAATATTGGTGTTTTGAAAAAAGTGTCATTCTTTATACATAATTGCATTCTACTACTAGTAAATGATTATATTAGCCACCATCCCACGACAAACCACATGGATGTGGTGAAACGGATTGAAAAAGGCGATTAATTAAGTTAACCACTTGACTCTACCAATTAGAAACTAGTCATCCGTGGGACAATTCTTCTTTCATTATATTTTGTTGTTTCTTTCTATAAACTTTGGTTACATGTGATGTGGATTCCTAAAATGAATCACTTTTTTCACTAAGTAAGCAATATTATCGTAAAAACTTCAGTGATTTTACTCCAAAACAAGTGTTTAGGACGAAAATAGAAAAATTATTTTAACATAAAAATTAACACTCCATCTTTTCGTGGGTGCTAAATTCTTTTAATACTTTTTCTTATTCATTTTGTAAAACTTTATTTCTACTTTTTCAATATTTTATTTTCTGTTTTTCTAGCTTTCCTTTTCTATCTCATGCCACTATTTCGGAGCATTTACTCATTCCTTTTTCATACAGTATTTCTTTCTCTCTTCAAACATCACAAGTTACAACGCTATAATTTTCTCATTAAACCCCGCAACAACCTTTTGGGAGTTGTGAGTTCGTCAAGAGTGGAGGGAGTAATGCGTGGATCGACCTTGATTTCCAAAATAGAAGTAAAATAATGCAAAATTTTAAAAATACTACTCAAAAGTTTGGTAGAAGAAAATATAGGAGATGAGAAGTTGTTTTTCATTTTGGCATTTTAAAGCCCATTTGATTGAATTTATTTTGTAGGATCATTTTAATTATTTTTTATACTCTGTATATGTTTTTCTTTATTTTAATAATAAAATTCTCATAATTCAGTAGATTCAAGCCATTCAACTGTTTTAACGATAATGCTTCATCAATAAAAACAACACTTGGAGTCTATTTGGGAACACTGAAATTGGCTTCATCGGCTAATTTCGCTGAAATTTATGAATTTATGGTCGAAATGGCTGGATTAGCTGATTCTACTTGATGGAGTTATGGGACTAGGCCCAGAGCCTAATCGACCCAAGCCCCGAACTTCGACCCGTAGATCCAGGTCCACAACTTGGAGCGTGCCTACCATCCCAACGGGGAACCTGCCAGTTCAGTCGATCCGCCAGCCAGGAAAAGTAACAGTCAAGCAATTAATGCGCGTTTAATTATGTATTTAATTCTGTATTAATGTTGTATATAATTAGTCATTATTATCGGTAGCGGTTACAAATTGTATACGCCTATAAAAGGCACTTCGTAATTCAAACTAAGGAAGCAAATTCTACATGCTATTTCTGGCTAACTTTCCATATTCGTACTTTCCTAATTCTTGCTTGAGTGTCGTACGTAGCTTTCCTAAAAGCCTACGAGCGTCCTATTTTGGACCAACACTACTGATTTACAAAAACATTATATTTAAAATATTTTTATTAATAAAATAAAGAGAGAAAAATACAGAAAAATAAAGAAAAATTATACTAACTCCATCCCGGTGAACTTTGCTGAGTGCAAAGTAGATGAGAAATAAGAATAATAAAAACTGAGGAGAAAGAAATGTGCAGAACCACAAATTAGTTGCTTTAATGGGTAAGTGCCAAAGTTTTTCGGAACAACAAAAAAGAAAAGTTGGTAAAGTCCAATAGGACGAAGAAAGTATGAAAAAATAGCTAAAATGACCGTCTATATTAACTTCTGTCAATCGTAATCGAGTAACTTCAACCTTGCATTCTTATTATAACACAATTGAACGGGCAAGTAAAAAGAGAAAACACTTGTAAAAGAAGTTATCCCAATATAAGGAAAACGTGAACAGTACCTTAACAACATCTTCGAACTCATCGGAGGGGGAGACCGGCGGGCTATCGGTGCCTTCTGTGAGGGAACCGTTCAGAGGTCCACTGCTATGCGACAGCCTTCCTGATGTTAGCGGCGATATTTCTTGCCCATTGTGCTTCTTAAAATAAAATTTAAAAAAAAAACTAATTTTATTTAAAGATTTCATTTTTTTATCAAGAAAAATGATCATAAATGGGGAATGCTTACCGACTGAGACATTATTCGTTCGAGCACCAGCTGAGAAGTAGCTGACGAAGCAAAGGGGAATGCGCTTCCGATGAGCTTAGACGGCTCCAAATACTCGCCGGCGGAAATCTCCGGCAAGGGACTGCTGCCGGTTGGAGCGGCGGTAAGAGTGGCAGGTTTGGGAGGCAAACTAGATGCAGCAGAGGAAGGAGGAGGAGCTAGAACCTTGCAGACCTGTAGAGCAGAGATGCTCCATGACCTGGAGAGGAACTCCATTGGCTGCCGTGGGCTTTCCGGCAGCTGAAGTCCGCCATCGGAGCTGCTCTCTCGCTTCCACCTCGAATCCATCAAAACAGAGCAGCTTGTGGGAAATTGAAGCTGAAGTCACTGCTTTTGGAAGAAGAGTCTCCGCTGCACTTTAATTTTCTTTTTGTAAGCTTTTTGGTGATTGGGGAGAATAGAGATTCGAATTTATTGTGCATATGTCATACTTGTACATTTGAAGTACCCATCAGTCACAAATAAAAATACTTTCGTATCTCTCACACCATCTCTAATACTACAGTGTGCACGGTGCACATGTGGCATGAGAGAGATAGACACAATAAATTGATTTTATGATATTTCTCTCTCCGTCATTCTACGGTCTCATGTATTTTTGGTAAGTTTTTCCCTGCAATGTCAACCACAATGTCTACATCTATACATTGTGTTTGACATTGTGAAAAGAAAAACTTACCAAAATGATATAATATCCTTCAAATAAGGAGAGATATTCTATTTATTGTTTTTTCATTGGTTATCTCTCATGACACGTATACACCGTTAATGTTTTAGCATTGAAGATGTCATCCTTTTTTTAAAACATTGCCATACATAAACACTCTCTCCATTCCGATTTATTTTGCAAAGTTTAATCACACAAGAATTAAGAGAATTACCATAAATTATATACTACGTAGTATTGTTTTTACAATTTTACATATCTGTCAAAAAGTACATGTCTTTAAGTTAATAGAAAAAAGTAAAAAGTATGAGTAAATTTGTAACTTTATTCTTATTTACATACCTAAAATAGAAAGTGGAAAACCATTTTAAAACAAACAATATAGGAAATTTTGCAAATCAAATTGGGACGGAGGGAATAATAAATCTATTCCACAATAAATTTTAAAAAAGACTACAAAAGATG
Source organism: Cuscuta europaea (assembly GCA_945859875.1). Classification (NCBI taxonomy): domain Eukaryota; kingdom Viridiplantae; phylum Streptophyta; class Magnoliopsida; order Solanales; family Convolvulaceae; genus Cuscuta; species Cuscuta europaea. Next base: position 3,805,357 of record CAMAPE010000014.1, read on the forward strand.
TCTTAATATAAATCTTAATGGAAAGAATTACTATTTTGCAACTAAATGATTTAGACAATTTATTGACTGAATTATGAAGTCATTCTTTGAATTAAATCATAAATAAACATGACTAAGCATAGTGCACCAGGTCATTGAGAGAGTTTGGGACACACTTGGAGATGAAGGGAACGATGTCAATTCAGATGGAGGCGCTCTTCATGTGAGAAAACTAATAAAGTTCACTCAAAAGCAGTGGCGCACCTAAAAAAATAGAGTAACAAGGTCCCTCCCTAATGTAAATCTAATTAATATAAAGTAAAAAAAATATTAAAGAACCATAATGTTTCCTAATTAACGCACATCATCAAAATATTAAGATAGTTAACGCACAAATTTACATATAAAACTCATTCTACAAATTTTCAAATGTACCCTTCTAGATTTCATTTGTTAGAAATATTTTATAATAGAATCATCATTCATAATACCAAAAACATCTGGCTTAGCATATGTAACTAAGCAATCATTCAACATTGATCGTAGATCTTATTCCGCAACTCATTCTTCATGAACTTCATACCTGAAAACGCTCGTTCAACACTTATTGTAGCTACTAGGAGTAGCAGAGATTACTTAATGAGTGTATGCACATGCCGATATGTTAGATGCGCCTTCGTGGACATCATTGCAATAAAAAGATCTACTAAACCATTCCAATCGGAAAACACTTATGGATAAAATTTTGTCGGTTTAAGCAAAGGTGCCTGATTAAAAGTTTCAAACGAGGGGAAAGGACATAAACAAGACGCGGAACGCAATAACTTAGTGCTTGGCACATCAAACCTACTATCAAGCTCTGCCATGAACAAATTGACAATTTCATGCAAACAATCATACCTGTGATGATGCATATTAGTTATACTATATGAAATTTGTTACAAAAACGTAACAACTTCATCAAACAAATCGTCTCATCCAATATTTGTTTTCATACTCCTTAAATGTTGACAATTGTGACCGGTTTGAAAGCATTCACAAGATCTTGTTCACGCCTTTGCGATGCCTATGAGAGATCATCTGTAATAGCCAAAAGATTGACCATAAAATGAAGCATGAAACAAAATTCACAAGTTCGCAATTCATTCCGAAATGAAGTTGTGTAAGAGCATTCGAGTCAAAAAGAGCAGCGCAATGTCCAACCTGAATAAACAAACACAATAAATGTTAAGTAAGAAACAAAAACTAAGCATCGCATGTGTCATCCTGTGGGCCATAGGTGGGCCTAAAGCCATCCTCGTATCTCCCCAATCTCTGTCTGTTGAGTCTCTATCTGCTATCGCATCTCCCTGATGGCGATATCCTGTGCTAATCGATAGTCTTGGAACTCTGTCAGGGCCATAGTCTATGTATCTCGCATCTGCGTCAATGCTGTCACACGTGCATCCCGACACTCTGAGAATGAGGTCGGAAGACTCCTCATCCCGTCCATATCGATCTCCAATCGGATGCACTAGGCATGTCCGATGAGGGGACATTGGATCCCCTGTGTGGTGGTGCTCGGGAAGAACTGCTCAGCCGTCTGCTCGATGCCTGGGACTTGCGGAGTACTCTGCTTCTTCTTGATCCTCATGTTGGCAAAGGATGAGGATCGAAGAATACAGATGTTATCCTGTAGTGGTAGTAATCCTGGAATGTCCAGGTTATGGTAGAATGATCGAGCAAGGATAGTGACAAAAGGCCCTACCTGGATAGTGCGGCGGACACTCTTCCCTTGGTTCCGGAAGAAACGAGCCATGAGAACCGCCATATTCATCGGGGTGCGGTGAATCAAACTCCAAAAGAAAAATAAGTCTTTTTTGGACAACCTGTTCGTGTTGTTGGGTCGTCCAAAAAAACCACAAGATAGTACGGAGAGTATGTAGAAGTGTGTCTGCCTCCACCTGTTCGTCAGGGGTACATTCAAAGAAAGTCTCTGGTGTCTGTACAATGTGCGTGCCGGAACTCATTGAGGTTGAATGCCTCAAGTAAATGGGTCGGGAGAGCGCGAAACTCGTCTGCTTGTGTGTATGTCGGGGCATAGAGCCCCATCCTCCATCCGAGCTCAGCCACATTGATGGAGTGCTTAACACCTAGAATAGTAAACCTCATCCGAGTCTCAAATCCAATGACACCTAATGTCTGGATGGCCTGACCATAATTAGTGAAGTGTAGAGAGCACATGAACTCAATCATCATTGGGAATCTGGCCCTCTCCTGTATGGATAGAATGTTCCGCCAAAAAGAATATCCGGGCGGGGCATCAATGTCACCCCAGTACTCACCAACTCTCGAGTATCCCATGGTCCAGGATCATGGGAGATAGGAGACTGCGGAAATGCCTCCATGTCTGAAAGCGTCTACGGTCAACGTCCGTGGCAAATGGGATATCTGGCTCGAACTGTGGGTCTTGCCTGCTCATTGGTGGGTCCTCGAAGATGGGATCATCACCTCTTCCTCTAGACATATGCAAGAAAAAACAAAGTAAGATCTTTTGGGGTTAGTTTTTTTTTATTTTCCTTTTTTTTGGTTGGGTTGTCTCCCAATAAGCGCTTTTTTAACATCACTAGTTTGACGAATTTCCCTTTTTGTTTCAAAATTTATAGAGATAGAGAATCTCCTTAGTTTTTTCAATCGAGCCACTGTGGTAAAGTTTGAGTTGGTGATCGTTGACTTTAAAAGGACCCCAATTTGCATCTTCAATCTCGACCGTTCCGTAAGGGTAAGCTTTTACGACCGTGAATGATCCGGATCATCTTGACTTGAGTTTTCCCGGAAAAGGCTTTTACCGTGGTTGGTGGAGGGAGTTTTTCTATCGTTTCAATTTTCGCACGGTCAACCTCGACCCCATTGCTTGACACTTTATGTCCAAGTACTATACCCTCTTTCACAAGGAAGTGACATTTCTCCCAACTTAAGGCTAAGTGGGTTTCCTTGCAGCGGATAAGTACTTTTTCTAGGTTTTCAAGGCATTTTTCAAAGGATTCCCCAAAAATAGAGAATCATCCATGAATACCTTCATGAAGTAGCCAATGTATTTTTCAAAAATGGCAACCATGCACCTCATGAAGGTGGAAGTGGCATTACAGAGACCAAAAGACATCCTACTAAAAGCAAAGATCCCAAAAGGGCATGTGAACATAGTTTGTCGTGGTCTTCCGGGTTGACATGGATTTGGAAGTATCCATTCATGCCATCCAGGAAACAATAATGATTATGGCCTGCCAACCTTTGTATTAATTAATCGATGAAGGGGAGGGGAAAATGGTCTTTCCGGGTGGCTTCATTCAGTTTGTGGTAATCAATTACCATCCGCCACCCGATAATGGTTCGACTGGACAGACAGAAGTTCACCTTTTTCATTTTTCAGTCATCCCCCCTATTTTGGGGACAACGTGAATCAGACTTACCCATTTGCTATCAGAGATCCGCATCCAGCAGTTTAACAATTTCTGCATGCACTACTTCCATCATGTTTGAGTTCAAAAGTTGTTGTGGTTAAACAACATGTTTAAATCCTTCCTCAATCTTGATGGTGTGGTTACTAAAGGTGGGGCTTATTCCATTGAAGTCCTCAAGTTTCCAAGAAATAGCTTGCTTGTGTGTCTTAAGGACTCCAAATAATTTGTCTTTTTGTTCCTCACTTAAGTGTGCAGCGATGACGACAGGGCACTTGCCTTCATCATCCAATAATGCATATTCTAAATGGTCAGGGAGTTTCTTTAGTTCGAAAGGGTGGTCATTTTTTAAGTTTTGTTCATTTTTCTCCCCCTCGAACTCAGTCAATACTTCTGATGGAGTATATGGCCCGGGAACCCCCGGCCCACAGACTCCTACTACTCCAATAAAGGCCCAACAGGCCCAGAAAGCACAACAGACCCAAATCACGACGCCCAAGATACCAAGCAGCCCACAAATGCGCACCAGGGGTGCCTTCGGCCCCCTGGCCGAAGGCTCTAACTCTCACAGGAGGGCTGAGACAGCAAAACAAAGTTGCTGGGAAAAACGGCGAAAATCAGTAGCCCTCGGCACCTGGAGCCCTCGGCAACAAGGGGGTCCCCGGTACTCAGAGCCCTCGGTTAGTCCTCTACAGCCGAGGGCACCTTTCCCGACATGATATCCGCGCCACATGCGTACAGATCATCGTACCCTGTACAACGTCCCATCCAACAGCCGCATTAAATGCGGCCACATGCGGTTGCCAGCGCCAACCAGTTGAGGTGACCTCTCGGCCAATGGACGCTTGACATGTGTCCCTGTCCGGCATTTATTGCTACTATAAATAGCACCCCATTTCCTCATTTGTAACCAAGTCACAAGTCATAATACACACGCTGCTGCATACTTTCTAATATACTTTCTCTCTCCACTTATTTGCTCTGACTTCTCTCTAGTTATTCCCCGTAATAACCCCTCGGATAAGCTACCCCCCGGGTACACTATCCATCATTTGGTGCTCTCGTTGAGAGGTCGAACAATCAAGTAAGAAACCCTCCCCCTCGACCAAAAACACCCAGCCAAAATGGTGAGAACAACTCGTGCCAACTCCAAGAATGTAGAGGACAGGAACCTGGCCCTCGGCGAGGTCGACGTCCCTGAAGCCTCCAACAGGGCTCCCGGGGGCGGCGTCATCGCAGGGTTGGACCAGACGGCTGTCGACCTACGCCAGCAAATTCAACAAAATGCCCCCGATGCCCGCCTCGGCATCGAGGCCAAGAAGAAGGACCGGAGCGAAAATCAAATTAGCCCTCCGGTCATCACCATAGACGTACAATCGGCGCTCTCCGCCTTCATCCAGACGCTCACCCAGAACCCGGGTGCCTTCGGCACTTTGGTTCCCCTCCAACCTCAGGTGGGGGAGAATATTATGCCTCCCCCTCATCCGCGACCCCTCGGCAACCCAGTCCTCCGGATGGGGAACTCCGAGGGGGTCGTGGCCCAAGATACGGCCTCCCAGGAAGTCCAGTCCCGGGTCCGCCACAACGTGAACGAGGAACAACTCCGGACCTCCGCCCTCGAGAGACTCGGAGGGGCGCAAGACCGCCGAGGGGTCCAAGACCGCCTCGGGGGGAAGGCGTCCCAAAGGCCTCAGGAAAGTGGCGGGTCCGTCTCCAGGGCCAATGAAAGGCGTCCCCCTCAGGACAAAGGCAAGGCACCTCTCCATGCCGACGACGCACGCCATCAAATCAATCAAGCCCACTCGGCTCGGGTCCATTCGCAGGGGGCGGAGGCCCTCCTGAAGGACCCCCGGGATGAAATCATTGCGGCCCTCCAGCGCCGGCTTGACGAGATGGAGGCCGCCAAAGCCCACGCCGCCACCTCTGCCCCTCATACGGACCTCAAGTATGAGGTAATGATGGCCAAGATGGAAGAAATGCAGAAGAAGATAGCCGAGGGCTCCGGGGAACCCACCATACAGCTCCGGACCCGGACGCCATTTACCCCAAGGGTATTGGCGGCCCGGATCCCGGAAAAATACCGAGGGCAGCTCATCAAGCCCTATGACGGAAAGACTGACCCCCAAGAGCACTACAGCAGGTATAAAAACAGCATGATGATGGTGGGGGTATCAGATGAATATTTGTGCCGCTGGTTCCTCTCCACCCTAGAGGGGCCAGCTTACGAATGGTTCAATCGACTGCCCGAGGGCTGCATTGACTCATGGCAAGAACTCGCCCAGCGATTCTTGACGCAATTTGCGGGGAGGCGCCGCACAAGAAAACACTTCTCCCACTTACTAACGGTGAGGCAGAAGAAGGAGGAGACCCTTCGGGACTTCCTGGAGCTCTGGAGGACGGAGGCTGACAAAGTTGATGGTGCTGACGACGGGACCCTCCTGGCCCTCCTACAAACAGTACTCCGCCCCGGGAACTTCTCAAGAAGCCTCATCATTGACCCCCCCCTCCCCCCCGCGATTATATAAGGGCCCTGCAGCGGGGGGACCGGTACGCCGAGGCCGAGGAGGTGGAGAAATGCCACCATGTCCCAGACCAGCAACGCCCTCGGCCAGAAGACAAAGGTAACCGGGGGCCAGGGGCTCCCCGCAATCATCCCAGGGATTCTGCCCCCTCTAGTGATCGCCCCCGGCATGGCCAAGCCAAGCCCGGGGGAGGCTACAAGGGGAACCCGAGGGCTTGGTCACAGCCTGTCCTCCTGGAGCACCCTCGGACACCATTGACGCACCACGTCAGCGTCATCCTGGATTTTGCTGAGGAGAGGGGCCTCGTGGAGCGCGATTCACGCGCGCCCTCGGAAGTATTTGCCATCAATCCAAACTACCCCTACTGTCGTTTCCACCGACACCAGGGGCACAGGACCGATGATTGCCATCAGCTGAAGACGGCCATCGAGAGATTGATACAAGCTGGCCATCTGTCCCAGTTTGTCCAGGGCCCTCAGCAGCAAGGCCCCCTCATAAGGGGCCACCCCGAGGGCAAACTGCGAGAGCGAATGCATGGGTCAACCCCAACACCATCCCCCTCGGCAAGAAGAGGGAGATTGGAAATCTGGAGGAAGAGGAGGAGGAGTACCCCCGGTACCAAGAAAAGAAACGCCACATTCTCATGATCACAGGGGGAAATATCGGGGGTGACTCTACGAGTCAACGAAAGAATTGGGCTCAATCACTTTACGTGGGAGAAGTCACTCATATGCCCCCAATAAAGCGGCTGAGGGAGGAACCCATTGTCTTCACTAACGCTGATCTCCCCCCAGTATCCTCCTCACACAGGGATGCCCTCGTCATTCGCACAGAGATCAACGACACCATTATTCACAGAACTTACATCGACACGGGCAGCTCCGTCAATGTAATGTACCTCAGCACCTTCAAAGAGCTGCATCCGGAGAGGGGGTCCCTTCGGCCCATCAAGACCCCTCTTGCCGGCTTCACCGGGGACACCATTGATTCCGAGGGGGTCATAACCCTCCCGGTAATCTTCGGCGACGGCATCCATAGAGCCAAGCTCGAAGTGGAGTTCGTCGTCGTCAACATCGACTGCGCCCACAACATCATCCTCGGTCGGCCAGCCCTCGAGGACCTCGAAGTCGTCATCTCCATGAGGCACCTCTGCCTCAAGTTCCCAGCCGAGGGGGGAATCGGTTACTCAAGGGGGAACCAAAAGCTTGCCCGCGCTTGCTACCTTCAAGTTACAAAGAAGGTTAGCAAGACGGAGTTCCGCGTTGACACCATCACCGGAACTGTGAAAGCGGAAGAAAGGAGGCCGAGGGCTGAACCAGCCGAGGGCTGAACCAGCCGAGGAGGTAGAAGACTTCGCGCTCGATCCGGCCAAGCCGGAGAGAGTCGTGAAGATTGGAGCCAAGCTCCCCGAAGATTTGAAGACCGGCATCATCAACGCCCTCCGCGCCTACTCCATTGTTTTTGCATGGGGGCCGGAGGACATGCCGGGGATCAGCCGAAGGGTCATCACCCACCGCCTCTCGATGGACCCTTCGGCCAAACCAGTACAGCATCGGAGGAGACCCCTCTCGGCCGAGAGGAGGGAATTTGTGAAGAAGGAGGTCGCCATGCTCCTCTCTATCAGGCACATCAAGGAGGTAAAGTACCCCTCATGGCTGGCGAACGTAGTCCTCGCACAGAAACCGCCCTCATTCCGCATGTGCGTGGACTACACGGATCTCAACAAGGCGTGTCCCATGGACCCCTTTCCTTTACCAAATATTGATCAACTTGTGGATGAAACCGCGGGGTGTGAAATCATGTCATTCCTCGACGCATTCCGCGGATATCACCAAATATACATGCATGAGGAAGACGCTGAAAAAACAGCCTTCATGACTCCCGAGGGCATCTTCTGCTACCTTGTCATGGCCTTCGGCCTAAAGAACTCAGGCGCCACCTACACTCGGATGGTGGCCAGGGTATTTCAAGCTGTCCTAGGGCGCACCATGGAGGCATATGTTGACGATATGATCGTCAAAAGCAAGCAGTCAGCAAACCATGCTGACGACCTGAGGGAGATCTTCGCCATCATGCAGAAGTTTAGCCTTCGGCTGAACCCGAAGAAGTGTACCTTCGGCGTCCAGGGGGGAAATTCCTGGGCTACATGGTTAGCCGAAGGAGTATTGAGGCCAACCCCGAGAAAATCCAGGCCATCATCAACATGGAGCCCCCACGCAACGTGAAGGAGGTCCAACGGTTGACGGGCCGCCTAGCAGCCCTCAACCGCTTCTTATCAAAATCGGCGGAGAAGTCCTTACCCTTCTTCCAGATCATGAGGAAAACCGCCGGTTTCCAGTGGACTTCAGAATGTCAGGGGGCATTCGAGGAGCTGAAACGATACTTATCTTCACCCCCTGTGCTCTCTAAACCCAAGGTAGGGGAAATCCTGTACCTCTACTTGGGTGTTAGCCCGGCTGCCATCAGCTCTGTACTCATCCGGGAAGAGGATGGCATCCAACATGCCATCTTCTATGTTAGCAAGACCCTCAGGGAAGCGGAGCTCCGGTACTCCCCCGTGGAAAAAACGGTGTTGGCTATCGTGTGGACCGTCAAGAAGTTGGGCCATTACTTCCAGGCTCACCCAGTCCAGGTCCTCACTCACCAACCCTCGGGGCCTTGATGAGGAGCCCCACTAGCTCCTCCCGAATGGTAAAATGGGCTGTCTTCTTGAGCCAATACGATATCGACATCCGTCCTAGGCCCGCCATCAAGGGCCAAGCCCTAGCGGACTTCGTGACGGAGTGCACGACAAGGGCAACCACGGACGAGGAGCCCTCGGCCCCTTCAGATGACTGGTGGACCCTCTACACTGATGGCTCCTCCGCCATCAAGGTGCGGAGGAGGGGTGGTTCTCATCTCACCTGAGGGCTTCCGGACCTATTATGCAGTCCGTTTCTCTTTCAAAGTCTCCCACAATGAAGCCGAATACGAGGCTCTCCTCTGTGGCCTTCGGCTGGCAGCTAACATGAAGGCCCGACAAATCCACGTCAAGTGCGACTCCAAGTTAGTCGTCGGCCAAATCTCCGGGGAGTACGAAGCCAAGGAAGGGAGAATGAAGCAATACAAGGAGGCTGCCAAGGAGTTGCTTAAGGTATTTGAGGCACACTCTCTTACTCAAATACCGAGGGCTCAAAACTCCGAGGCCGACATTTTATCAAAGCTCTCGGTAGAATCCCCTGAGCATATCTCCAAGATCGCCAAAGTAGAAGAACTCAGCCTCTCTAGCATACATGCTAGCCCCGTCATAGATATACAACAAAGACAGGAGGACTGGATCTCGGATATTGTTGCCTTCATCACCACAGGGCAACTGCCCGAGGATGAGGCCCGCGCCAAGCTGGAAAAGATGAGGGCTCCCAGCTACACTATCGAGGACGGGAGGCTTTACAGAAGGTCCTACAACGGGACGTTGCTTCGGTGCCTTCATCAACATGAAGCCGAAGTAGCAATGGAGGAAGTACACAGTGGCACTTGCTCATCTCACCAGGGACCCTTCTCCATGTCCTGAAGGCTTGTGATCCAGGGCTACTTCTGGCCTACGATGGCCCGGGATTGTGCAGATCTTGCTCGGAGGTGTCCCGCATGCCAACACTTCCAGAAAGCCCCCGGCACGCTAGCGGTGAACTATGCCCCCATCAGCACATCCATACCCTTCGCTCGATGGGGCATAGACCTTGTGGGCCCTCTGCCGAGGGGTACCTCCAACAATAGATACATCATCATCGCCATCGATTACTTCACCAAATGGGTGGAAGCTGAGCCCCTCGCCAGCATCACTGAGGCTAGGTGCCGTCATTTTGTTCTCAAAAACATACTCACCAGGTTTGGCGTCCCTCAGCAGATCATCTCCGACAATGGGACTCCGTTTGAGGCAGCCCCCTTCTGTGCCCTCCTAGAGGCATAGGGCATCAAACACACCTTCTCATCCGTTGCCTACCCTCAGGGCAACGGTCAGGTGGAGAACGCCAACAGGACCCTACTTGAGGGCCTAAAGAAGAAGCCGGAGGCCGAAGGGGGTGGTTGGGTGGAAGAGCTCCACAACATCCTATGGGCCTACTGTACCACCCCTCGGCGGGCAACTGGCGAGACACCCTTCTCCCTTTGCTACGGATTTGAAGCCAAAGCCCCCACTGAGGTAACTCTCCCAACCCGAAGGGTCACACAGTATGATCCGGAGGCCAACGACACCAATATGACCCTCGACCTCCACCTTATTTCAGAACGCCGGGAGCAAGCCTTCATACGCGCAGAGAACTACTGAAGGCAGGTGAAGAGCTACATCGACGCCAAGGTTCGCTCATGGGAATTTCAAGTGGGGGACTATGTTCTCCGAAGAAGGGAAGCTAGCCAACCAACCGAGGGCGGAAAGATGGCACCAAAGTTCGAGGGCCCCTACATCGTGGCAGCCATCATTAAACCAGGAACTTACAAGCTAAAACGCCCTAATGGGACTGAAGTCCCTAGGCACTGGAATGTACATCACTTAGTTAAATTTTATCAATAACATCAGAGCGGCCAAGCCCTCATAACTAGTGAATGTATTATTTTACGGCCCAAATCCTAAGAATTCTGAAGAATGAAGGCATTTTGAAGACACCGGGAACACGGAACAAGATTATCACAGGGGCCAAGCTCTCATATCACCCTCAGGCCCAAGGCCTCACCACATTAGAAGAACCCCCGGCACCAAGTGCCGAGGGTAGACAATACTATCACCTACGACAAAGCACCACCTGTCCCCACAAGAAAACACCTCGGCACCTGGTGCCGGGGGGGACACGCCACTAGCAGCTTTCAACAAATGAGAAAAAACACCAAGTGTTTCTACAGAAGACCCCTCGGTACCAAGTGTCGGGGGCCGTACATCGGAACAAACACCAAGTGTTGTTTCCTAAGCCGTACCCCTCGAGGACGCCTATACCGAAGGCGCCACCTCTCGGTGCCGGCAGCACGTAGTGCACCCGGCCATTTGCAACCAGTGTGCAAATGAAAACCCTTCCCTGAAACGCTTTCCGCGTCATCACCCCAAGGGTATGACAGGCATGAGAAATGCCCAGGATTCGACTTTCAAAACGGAACGCTTTCCGCGTCATCACCCCAAGGATATGACGGGCACGAAAAATGCCCAGGATTCGACTTCCAAACCGAAACGCTCCCCACGCCACCACCCCAAGGGTGTGGCAGGCCACAGACTATGTCTAGCGCCGAGGGGACGACTTTCAAAACTGAGGCGCTTTCCGCGCCATCCCCCAAGGGGAGGCAGGCTCCAGACCACCATATCTTGTGCTCAGGAAACGACCCTCGATCCCCTCAGAACTCGGAAGGTTAACCCGAGGGGGGAGCTAATGGTGTATTCTGTTACCTCCCGATAGGCCAAGCCTTACCAAGAAACCAAGTTTCTTGAAGCCTTCCCTTCACTACTCAAAAAAAAAAATGGGGTGGTGAAGGGGAGTAGACTCGGCGAGAAATCAATGAGTACATCACTCCAACAATTTACAAAAACATACCGAGGGCTCCCCACGGGAACACCTTCAGTACCTGGAAGTTCACAAGTACAAAGAATACCATTCACAACAGACATCATCAACGAATGGCTAAGTCCACTCAAGGATTGCCTCCGGCTATACCTAAAACCGAAGGCTCAAACAACTCAAAACGTCCCCGAAGGGCACTATATGACAAACAACCGAAGGCTTTTGTTACCATAGCCCAACATTGCAAAGCAAAGGAAACTATCCTAAACCTACAACGCCTACAACCGAAGGGTCCCCCCGAAGGACAGCAGCAGGAAATACTTAAAGAAAAATCTAAGTCCTAAATGCTTTGCCCCTTGTGGAGCCGCCAGTCAACCGAAGGCATATCTGAGACAAGGCCCTCACAGTCACCCGAGGGCTCCTACTTCCCACATACTACACTTAGGAAATTTTTCTAAGTCCTACATATTTTGGCCCTCAGTCAAATCTCCATGCCGCCCGAGGGGCCATGCGGTTGAAGATCTGGTGAAGCTATACTTAGAAAAATTTCTAAGTCCCAAGAGTTCTTACCCTCGGTCAAATCTCCCTACAGCTCGAGGGCCATGCGGATGAGGACTTGGCAAAGGTATACTTAGAAAAATATTCTAAGTCCTAACTATTCTTGGGCCCTCGGTCATGCATCCAATCAGCGAGGGATATCCACGTACCGAAGGCTACACAACGTCCAAACACTTAGAGATTTTCTAAGTCCTAAACATCTTGCCTCCGGTCATCTCATGAAGGCTACATAGAACCGGAGGGAAGGATCAGACGGGGCTAACAGATGAACAAACACTTAGAAATATTTCTAAGTCCTGAACATTGTGCCCTCGGTGAAAGGTTCAACTGACTAAAGATTACTAGTAGCCGAGGGCTACGAGAAGCACTACACTTGGGAGAATATATTCTAAGTCCTAAACATGCATTCAGGAAAGGCGAAAGCATACATTTAAAGAGGAACGATGAAAGGGAAACGTATTATGTACCAAAAGCCCGAAGGCAAGCATTCATTCATCAAAAAGGGGAAATTCAAATGTATAAATTACAATGTGGCCGAGGCCTAAAGTACACAGATATCCATTACATACAGAGAAGGCGTTCAAAACACTACTAAATACAGATCATATATTGTCGGCTCCGGGGGCAGCCTCTTCCGATGGCTTTGAGATGACCTCCGTATCAGCCTCTGCTTCATCACCCTCGGCCTCTTTCAGGAGTTCGGAATCCTCCAGTTCTGGGCTCTCGACGCCCTCGGGAAGGGGGACTCTGATATCAGGCTGGAGGGGGGGGGGGAGACCATATGCCGCCGGGTCGAAGGCCATTGGCTCGATTTTCAGGTGCCGTGCAAGCCTCCTGTAGATCAAGGCCTGGGTGAAGAACTCCCCCCCGGCATAGTAATCTTCACCCTTTCGGGCTAGCCACATCGCCCCGGGGCCCTTCACCCACCCGTCGGCAGAACTCTCCACGACCGAGGCCACCCAGTCTTTATTGCCTTCGGCCTTCCAGTCCTCGGTCATGAAGGCAGCGACTGCACCGGCGGCGGCCTCTGCTTTGGCGGCCCCAGCGTCTTCGGAGGCCTTCTTTGCAGCCTCGACAACAGCCTTTTCCACCTTCGCCTTTTCATTGGCCGCCTTCTCTGCTTCCGCCCTCGCCTGCTGGAGGTCCCTCTCCAGCTGAGCCATCTGCCTCATGGCCTCGGCATTGTCGTGAATCAGCTTCTTGAAGGACTCCTCCTGTTGTGCCTTCTGAAGGCGCCACTCATCGAACCTCCTGGCGTGTTCGCCGAGGGCTATGCAGGCCTGTTGAAACAAACAACAAAGTAAGGGGTTAAGCCACTATGCTAAGAAAAGAGAAAGAAGAAGAAAAGAAGGAGAGAGCTTACGGTGAGGGAGGACCGGAGGATCTTTGACTTGAGGCCTTCATCGTCGAGCTTCCCGAGGGCCCTCCTATCCAGAGCAGGGGTAGCCCCGCCCAAAAATTCACGGGGGTCTACTGTGCCATGCGTAATGGCTGCCCCCTTCGGCAGGGAGAACTGTATGTCCTCCCGAGGCAAGCTTGCCTCACCACCTATACCCGAGGGCGGGCAAGGAGCAGTTGATGTCATTGGAGCACTGGGCTCGGAGGCGGAATGCTCATCCACCTGTAATACTTGAGATTTAATTTAAACGGATTAATAGTACTACTCATACCAACAGAGGTGCATCTCCTTTTAAGGGAGCTCATCACCCAAGAACTCCAAAGTTAAGCGTGCTTGCACGAGAGTAGTCTTGGGATGGGTGACCCCCTGGGAAGTTTCTCAGGGCGCGCACGAGTGAGGACAAAGTGCGCGGTAAAGGCTCGTGGTGGTTTGTGGGGACAGTACTAGAGGTCTGGAGTAACTACCTCGGGGCCTGCGGGGCCGGGGTGTTACAAATGGTATCAGAGCAACCCTGCGACAGTGTGCTGATTCGTTGGATATCGGGCGAGCACTTAGCAGGGGAAAAGATTCTGGGATATGATTGAGATTGGTTTATGGGCGCAACGAGGACGTTGCATTCCTAAGTGGGGGTGATTGTAATACTTGAGATTTAATTTAAACGGATTAATAGTACTACTCATACCAACATAGGTGCATCTCCTTTTAAGGGAGCTCATCACCCAAGAACTCCAAAGTTAACCGTGCTTGCACGGGAGTAGTCTTGGGATGGGTGACCCCCTGGGAAGTTTCTCAGGGCGCGCACGAGTGAGGTCAAAGTGCGCGGTAAAGGCTCGTGGTGGTTTGTGGGGACAGTACCAGAGGTCTGGAGTAACTACCTCGGGGCCTGCGGGGCCGAGGTGTTACACCACCACCACCACTAGGGGAGCCTTCCTCCCGGCATCCCCCTTCTTCTGTTTCTTCCCCTCGGGGATTGGCGCCTTGCCGGCGGCTTTCCGCTTAGCGGCCTCCCCCGAGGGCTCACTGCCTTTCTTCAGCTCCCCGAGGGGCTTCTGCTTAGGGGGCTCCTTCTGGCCCGGGGCCTTGACCTTCTGTTTCTTCAGATTGGCGAAGGCATTGAGGTCCATGTTGATACTTGAAAAAATAATAACGGTTAAAGCCGAAGGAGAAAACATACAACGAAAAGCATATCTACACCTAAATATACGTAAGTCTGAAGGATTGGATGCTCTCAGCCACTACCTCCGGAGGCTCTCTCAAAAGCCGGGAACCTTTCATCCATTTCCCCCAGGAAGCTATACCACCGGAACCCGAGGGTGTAGAGGTCATCTCTTGGGTGCACTCCTTGATGGTTATATTTTTGTCTCGGCCCTCCGGGATCTTGGCCAGGATCCTGCCGTCTTTCTCGAGGGCGACGCTCCTCCTCTTCTCATGCCTCCTAAACCGGTCACGCAATTCCCTCGGGAAGGGGCTCTCGGTCAGCTTCACATAGCACCACCGGTCTTTCCACCCTTTGTTCGAGGAGGGCGCCTCAGTGAAAAGCTTGAACAGGGCCACTTGCTGCAAGTTTGCGAAGCCCTCGGCATTCGCATGCCCCCCCCCCCCCCCCCCCCCCCCGCACAGGTTGAAGCTCTGGAAGAAGAGATCCAGGCTAGGTGTTACCCCCCGGGATTTGCAGAGCTGGAGGAAGCCCGTGATGTAGGAATGGCTGTTCGGGGTCAGTTGGCAGGGGACCAAACCCACGAATCGAAGGTACTCCCGGAGGAAGGGGTGTAGGGGGAACCGGAGCCCCATGGACACGGAAAGAATGTGCACCACAATGCAGCCCTCGGGAGCCCGGGAGAGGACGTCATCGGGACCCGGTTCCACCACGATGGCCGAGGGGCCCACGTGTAGTTGAGTGACATACAAATCCGCCGCGTCAGCTTTCGACCTTATCTCTAAGGCGTCGGTATTCAGGTAGGAATACCCCTCGGGCATATCGAGGGGCTTCCCCTGGTCTGCAACGCTGCCCTTCTTCTTGGGGGCAGCAACCTTCGCCTTCTTCTTTCCGGGGGCCACCCGGATGGGAACCGCGTTCAGCGGTCGAGAGGTGCTGGCCTCGTCAGTGCCCCGAGGGGGGAGAACAACAACAGTGACCCTCGCGCCCTCTTTCTGCGCCTCTTCTTCAGCTGCTTGCCAGGCGAGGGCCAACTCTTCATCTTCACACTCTTGTTCGAAGCCCTCGGCTTCCGCCTCAGCAACGAGGGCTCTCTGCAGCTCCATAGCGACAACAGCATCTTGTCCCACCGAGGGCTGTTCGCTTGTGGACTCCACGTCCGAGAGGACTTCATCCTCCATGCCGAGATGTCCTGGGAATCACTTTGGGAAGACATCTATGCACTAGTTCGAGGGCTCGGGAACACTAGAGTTCTCTAAGGCACAACTCCTAGAACTAAGGCCGCTACAGCTAGCTAAGGAGGGAGAATACAGATGGGGAACTGACCTTAAGGCAGTGATTGATCGAAGGCGGTTGTTTCTCTCTCTAGAAATTTTGGCAGGGCTTCGCTACAATGATTTCGCACAAGGGGAAGTGAAGCCGGCCATGGGGTATTTATAGGCGCTGGGATCCGGGCTTGGGCCTAGAAACCGGGCCTCCGGTTGGACTGCCATCATTACCAACCGTGGTTTCACCCAATCGGTGACGCCCGCCCACGGGCAGCCAACGAGCACGCACCACGTGGCACCCCCCCCAACGGCTATATCCTAGCGTTACATATTCCAACGGCTATATTTCCAATGGCTATATTCTGGGGAGCCCCCGGGCTTTTTACTTCACTCCACTTCATCAAGAAGAGCCCCCGGGTACACTAACCCGGAGACACCCCCGGTTTGTGCCCCACACACTACGTAACAGATGCCTTCGGGATCACTCCTTCATAAGCCCAAGGCTTCATATCAGGCCACCCCTCGGGGATCCCCCCCTCAGCACTTTGAGGGCCGGGTAGCCCCCGGGGAGTATGCCTCATTGACAGATAGCCTACGGCACACAGGTAATGGGGGCCCTCAGATATCCTCATCACCGACTAATCAACAAACAGGGGACACCCCGGTAACAATTCAACTACTACCCTCATTCATTACGCCCTCGATCCCCAGATTGAGGGACTCCCCTTCAACACCTCCCAGGACATCAACAACAAGCCTCCGGCTAATCAACGCATGAGCCCTCAGAACAAGGAAAGCCTTCGGCATCAGCATTATTCTCCATTTCGAACCAAGGTCTCACATTTTCGATTCATCGTTGGGGGAATTCGGTGCACTATTTTTCCCTCATTAGGATTTTTTCCCACAGGGTTTTTCCTAATGAGGTTTTTAACGAGGCATCCCCCCAAAATGAAACGAAAAGCGTCAGTCTTCGGCCCCAAAACAGCAACGCAACTACTCTACTCATTTTCACCACTTTGCAAGTGCCTCAAGGAGTGGGGGACTGGAGGACCCCCTCGGGAAAATCACAAAAATCACAAACAGGACCCCTCAAGTCCCGACATGTGGGTAACTGAGGGACTTCCCTCGGCAGAATAGACAAACAGCAAACTACCCACAACTCTATAAAACTACAACGGAACAACGGCAGAGGACAAACACAACTACTCCTTTTACCTAAAGTACCTTTCGGAAAAAGGAGTGAGGGACTCCTGATGGAGTATATGGCCCGGGAACCCCCGGCCCACAGACTCCTACTACTCCAATAAAGACCCACCAGGTCCAGAAAGCACAACAGGCCCAAATCACGACGCCCAAGATACCAAGCAGCCCACAAATGCGCACCAGGGGTGCCTTCGGCCCCCTGGCCGAAGGCTCTAACTCTCACAGGAGGGCTGAGACAGCAAAACAAAGTTGCTAGGAAAAACGGCGAAAATTAGTAGCCCTCGGCACCTGGAGCCCTCGGCAACAAGGGGGTCCCCGGTACTCAGAGCCCTCGGTTAGTCCTCTACAGCCGAGGGCACCTTTCCCGACAAGATATCCGCGCCACATGCGTACAGATCACCGTACCCTATACAACGTCCCATCCAACAGCCGCATTAAATGCGGCCACATGCGGTTGCCAGCGCCAACCAGTTGAGGTGACCTCTCGGCCAATGGACGTTTGACACATGTCCCTGTCCGACATTTATTGCTACTATAAATAGCACCCCATTTCCCCATTTGTAACCAAGTCACAAGTCATAATACACACGCTGCTGCATACTTTCTAATATACTTTCTCTCTCCACTTATTTGATCTGACTTCTCTCTAGTTATTCCCCGTAATAACCCCTCGGATAAGCTACCCCCCGGGCACACTATCCATCAACTTCGTAAGAAGCTTGCTCAATTAGCGCATCCTCACAACTCTCACATACATCTCTCATGTCATTGTTGGCTTCTTTTAACATAGATGCTTCATCACTTACATGTCTATTCTCTTCCCCAAACAGATACCCTTCAATTGACTCGAAAGTATCAAGAAAGTGACATCCTTGAAAGGAATCTGTGAGGTGTTTCATAACATTTGAGAGTCAGAAGGTGCATAAATCATCTCTGACTCTTGGAGTTAATGAGCCGTCAGTGACATCAATCAAGGCCCTGGCGGTAGCCAGAAAGGGCCTTCCCAAAATAAGAGGTGTTTCGCTATCCTCTTCCATGTCCATTACTACAAAGTTGACTGGAAAAATGAATTTGTCAACCTTGACCAAGACGTCTTCAATAATTCCTCTCAGATATTTGACTGAGCGGTCAGCCAGTTGAAGATACATCCTGGTGGGTTTCATTTCCCCAAGTCCTAGCTTCTCAACTATAGAGGTAGGCATCAGATTGATACTCGCCCCTAAGTCAGCTAAAGCATTATTGAAATTGTCAATAGAGCAAGGGATAGTGAAGCTACCTGAATCCTTTACCTTTTTGGGTATTGACCTTAGAACCATCGTCGAGCATTCTGCGTTTAAGTCCACGACCGAGAGCTCCTGCAACTGCCTTTTCTTTGTCAGCAAGTCCTTGAAGAACTTGGCATATTTGGGCATCACTGCTAAGGCATCAATCAACGGTAGGTTGACGTGGAGTTGTTTGAGTAGGTCCAGGAATTTGTTATATTTCCTGCTATCGTCGTCATTTCTAACCCGTGAAGGAAACGGGAGAGAGGGTTTGACAATAGCGACCTTTGCGTTAGGGCGTGTTGATTCCATGCTCTTGTCAATCAGAGCATCAGTATGTTTCTCAGGTGTCGTGGTTGGCGTATATTCCTCTTCTTTGTTTTTTTACTCGGCCTCGGTTGTTTGTCTCCCACTTCGGAGAGTGATAGCTTGCACATGTTCATGGGGATTTGGTTATGTGGTGCTAGGCAAGTTGCCAGGCTGACGACCAGGAACATTATTCTGAGTAATTTGCATCATCAAAGATCTGATCTGGTTGTCGGTGCTAGCCTTATATTTTGTTATCTCTTCCTGTGTCCTTGCTAGTTCAGCAACCAGCAAGCCTATCTCTTATGTTTGGGCAGCCTCTGGTTATCAAATGGTGTCGTTGCTGGGGAATGGCACGGTAATTTCTTGATTTAGTTCTAGCATAGGTGAATTATAGTTAGGGAGACTTTATCACCTTTGCGACAATTTGTATAATGATTTCAGGCTAAATGAATGCACACTCGCTCTAAGGAGTGCAAGGACTAATTGAACTTGATCCTGAACGTGATCAAACTTTGTAGAAAAATCTTTCAATCCACAAGAAACTAAGCACGGTGTATCAAAAGACGGTGTTACAAAATCTCACGCCAAGTTTCATCGAGGATGATAGCATCAGCGCACCGACAATCGAGGCAGCCAACTTTGAGATCAAACCCGACATTATCAACATGATGTCCAATCATCAATTTGGCGGGTCCAAGCAAGATGATCCTATGGCCCACATGTTGTGGTTCACCCGAACACGCCAAACATTCCGCTTTAACGAAGTGACCCATGACGCCGTGAAGTTGACCTTATTTCCTTTCTCACTACGAGATAAGGCATCTTTATGGCTAGATAGCTTTCCAGCGGGTCATTTCACAAGATGGGAAACACTACACCAAGCATTTATGCAAGAATACTTTCCTCCGTCTGCGGTTGCTAAAATTAAACAGCAATCCAGAACTTTTGGCAATTCCCGATGAAGTCGTTGAATTAAGCGTGGGATCGTTTTAAAGATATGAGAAACAAATGTCCACTCACACTGATGGACCCTAGCAGCTTGATATTCCACTTCTATAATGGACTTTAAGTTGGTAGCAAAAATGAACTTGTTTCTCTTCACAGGTGGGATCATTCCGTGATATGGCGCCCGACACCAACGAAGTTCTGGTGGAGAAGGTCACTTCAAATGAAAGATATTGATATGATGAAAGAACTCCAGCAGCAACAAAACCAGGCTATCTTAATGCTTATTCACATGTTTCTCATTCAAGTGAACTTGTACTTTCATGTGAGATATGTTTTGGTCCACATTTTGATCAATTCATATCAATTAGTTGATGAATGTAACCTAAGCAACAACAAGGAGGTTAACATGTTGGAGTATGACCGAACAAAACAAGAAGGGCCATGGGCGAATCAAGGTAACGGGGGTTGTAACACCAATTACCCTCCTCGGAATTATCAAGGGAGGAATTACCAAGGTAATCAATGGTGGGGGGATTACAACAATGGTCCTCCTCGCGGCGGTTACTAAGGTAACCAGAACTACTCCAACAATAATCAAAGCAACAACTTCCAATGGCAGAATCAGGGAGGTGCACTAAACCAACAACACAATAACAATCAGGTTTATGTACCTCCACACCATCGACAAACGGAGGCTGCCCAAACATCGGAGCGTTTCCACAGTCTCCTATCTCCCATGATCCTGGACTAGGGGATGCTCGAGAGTTGGGGTACTAGGGTGACATTGATGCTCTGTTGGGAGATTCTTTGTGGTAGAACATTCCCTCCATACAGGAGAGGGCCAGCTTCCCATTGACAATCGAGTTCCTGTGCTCTCTACACTTCACTCATTATGGCCAGGCCATCCAGACAGCACGTGCCATTCGATCTGAGACTTGTATGAGGTTTATTATTTTAGGTGTTGAGCACTCCATCACTGTGGCTGAGCTCGGATGGAGGATGGGGCTCTATGCTCCGGCATACACACAGACAGACGAGTTTCGTGCTCTCTCGACCCTTTTACCCTTTACACCGGAGACTTTCATTGGATGTACCCTTGGGCGAACCGGTGGAGGCAAACACACTGGTACATACTCTCCTACGTACTACATTGTGGTTTTTATTGGACGACCCAACAACACGAACATGTTGTCCAAAAAGGACTTATTATTCTTTTGGAGTTTGACTCACCACACCTCGGTGAATATGTAAGTTCTCATGGCTCGTTTCTTCCGGTGCAAGGGGAGAGTGTCTGCCGCACTATCCAAGCAGGGCCTTTTGTCACTATCCTTGCTCGGTCATTCTACCCTGACCTGGACATTCCTGGATTACTACCACTACAGGATAGCATCCGCATTCTTCGATCCTCATCCTTTGCCAACATGAGGATCAAGAAGAAGCGGCGTACTTAGCAGCTCTCAGGCATTGAGCAGACGGCCGAGCAGTTCTTCCCGAGCACCACCACACAGGGGATCCAATGTTCCCTCATCGGACATGCCTAATGTATCTGATTGGAGACTGATGATGGACGGGAGGAGGAGTCTTCATACCTCATTCTCAGAGTTTCGGGATGCACAAGTGACAACATTGACGCAGATGCGAAATAAACAGACTACGGCCCTGGCAGAGTTTCGAGACTATCGATTTGCATAGGAGATCACCATCAGGGAGATGCGACATCATATAGAGACTTAGCAGATGGAGATTGGGGAGATACGAGATTGGCTTAGGCCTACCATGGCCCACGGGATGACACATGCGATGCTTAGTTTTTGTTTCTTCATTAACATTTTATTGTGTTTGTTTGTTTATTCAGGTTGGACATTGCGTTGCTCTCTTTGACTTGAATGCTCTTACACAACTTCATTTCGGAATGAATTTCAAACTTGTGAATTTTGTTTCATGCTTCATTTAATAGTCAATCTTTTGGCAATTACAGATGATCTCTCATAAGCATTGCAAAGGCGTGAACAAGATCGCGTGACCAGTTTTAAAGCACTCACAAGACCTTATTCACGTCTTTGCAATGCCTATGAGAGATCATTTGTAATAGCCAAAAGATTGACCATTAAATGAAGCATGAAACAAAATCCGCAAGTTTGCATTTCATTCTGAAATGAAATCGTGTAAGAGCATTCGAGTCAAAAAGAGTGGCGCAATGTCCAACCTGAATAAACAAACAAGCACAATAAAATGTTAAGGAAGAAACAAAAACTAAGCATCACATGTATCCCGTGGGCCATAGGTAGGCCTAAGCCAATCTCGTATCTCCCCAATCTCTGTCTGTTGATTCTCTATTGGTTTTCGCGTCATCCTAATGGCGATCTCACGTGCCAATCGATAGTCTCGGAACTCTGGCAGGGTCATAATCTGTGTATCTGGCATCTACGTCTATGTTGTCACTTGTGTATCCCGAAACTCTGAGAATGAACTATGAAGACTCCTCATCCCGTTCATCATCGCTCTCCAATCGGAAGCACTTGGCATGTCCGATGAGGGAACATTGGATCCCCTGTGTGGTGGTGCTCGAGAAGAACTGCTCCGCCGTCTGCTCGATGCCTGGGAGCTACTGAGTAATCCGCTTCTTCTTGATCCTCATGTTGGCAAAGGATGAGGATCGAAGATTGCGGATGCTATCCTGTAGTGGTAGTAATCCTGGAATGTCCAAGTCAGGGTAGAATGATCAAACAAGGATAGTGACAAAAGGCCCTGTCTGGATAGTGTGGCGGACACTCTTCCCTTGGCCCTGGAAGAAACGAGCCATGAGAACCGCCATATTCACCGGGGTGCAGTGAATCAAACTCCAAAAGAAAAATAAGTCCTTTTTGGACACCATGTTCG
Organism: Cuscuta europaea; assembly: GCA_945859875.1. Classification (NCBI taxonomy): domain Eukaryota; kingdom Viridiplantae; phylum Streptophyta; class Magnoliopsida; order Solanales; family Convolvulaceae; genus Cuscuta; species Cuscuta europaea. The sequence continues at coordinate 3,827,794 of CAMAPE010000014.1, forward strand.
TGTTGTTGGGTCATCCAAAACCAGAAGATAGTACGAAGGAGAGTATGTACTAGTGTGTCACGTCTGCCTCCACCGGTTTGCAATAGAGTATATTCAAAGAAAGTCTTCGGTGTCTGTAGAATGTGTGTGCCAGAACTCATTGAGGTCGAATGCCTCATGTAAATGGGTCGGGAGAGCACGAAACTCGTTTTTTTGTGTGTATGCCGGAGCATAGAGCCCCATTCTCCAGCCGAGCTCAACTACAGTGATGGAGTGCTCAACACCTAGAATAGTAAACCTCATCCGAGTCTCAGTTCGAATGGCACGTGCTGTCGGGATGGCCTGGCCATAACGAGTGAAGTATAAAGAGCACAAGAACTCAATCGTCAATTGGAAGCTAGCCCTCTCTTGTATGGAGAGAATGTTCTGCCACAAAGAATCTCTCAGTAGAGCATCAATGTCACCCTAATACCCCCAACTCTCGAGCATCCCCTGATCTTGGATCATGGGAGATAGGAGACTGCGGAAACGCTCCGATGTTTGGGCAGCCTCCGTTTGTTGATGGTGTGGCGGGACATAAACCAGAATGTTATTGTTTTGTTGGTCTAGTGCACCTCCCTGGTTACGTCATTGGAAGTTGTTGCCTTGATTATTGTTGGAGTAGTTCTGGTTACCTTGGTAACCGCCGCGAGGAGGACCATTGTTGTAATCCTCCTGTCTTTGGTTACCTTGGTAATTCCTCCCTTGATAATTCTGAGGAGGGTAATTGGTGTCCCCCCCCCCCCATTGCCTTAATTCGCCCATGACCCTTCTTGTTTTGTTTGGTCGTACTCCAACATGTTCACCTCCCTGTTGTTGCTTAGGTTACATTCATCAACTAATTGATATGAATTGGTCAAAAGGTGGACTAAAAATATATCTCACATGAGAGTACAAGTTCAGTTACGTTGAATGAGAAACATGTGAATAAGCATTAAATTGAGATGACTGCAGGGCAGAGTTTTAGTTCTCGAAGTATCGGGATGATTGTTGATTTGGGACAGCGCCGATGTTGTTGACATGGTTGGTGTGATTTTTATCACTCTTCAGATTCTTTACTTCCACGGCCAACCCTTTAATCTTCGCTGTTAGGACCGTGAGTTGGTCAACTTCAAGATAGCCTGGTTTTGTTGTTGCTGGAGTTCTTTCATCATATCAATATCTTGTATTTGAAGTGACCTTCTCCATCAGAGCTTTGTTGGGGTTGGGCGCCATATCAAGGAATGATCCCACCTGGGAAGAATAATCAAGTTCTTTTTTGCTACCAACTTGAAGTCCATTATAGAAGTGGAACATCAAGCTGCTAGGGTCCATCAGTGTGAGTGGACATTTGTTTCTCATATCTTTAAAACGATCTCACGCTTCATTCAACGACTCCGTTGGGAATTGCCTAAAGTTTTGGATTGCTATTTTAATTTTAGCAACCGCAGACGGAGGAAAATATTCTTGCATAAATGCTTGGTGTAGTGCTGCACATGTTGTGAAATACCCCGTTGGAAATCTATTCAGCCATAATGATGCCCTATCTCGTAGTGAGAAAGGAAATAAGGTCAACTACATGGCGTCAGGGGTCACTCCGTTAAAGCGGAATGTTTGGCGTGATCGGGTGAACTACAACATGTGGGGCCTAGGATCATCTTGCTTGAACCCGCCAAATTGATGATTGGAGATCATGCTGAAAATGGCGGGTTTGATCTCGAAGTTGGTTGCCCCGGTTGTCAGTGTGCTGATGCTATCATCCTCGACGAAACTTGGCGTGAGATTTTGTAGCACCGTCTTTTGATCCGTCATGCTTAGTTTCTTGTGGATTGAAATATTTTACCACAAAGTTCGTTCAGGTTCAGGATCAAGTTCAATTACTCCTTCCACTCCTTTAGAGCGAGTGTGCATTCATTTAGCCTAAAATCTTTATACAAATTGTCACAAGGGTGAAAAAGTCTCCCTAACTAGAATTCACCTATGCTAGAACTAAATCAAGAAATTACCGTGCCATTCCCCGGCAACAGCGCCATTTGATAACCGCTTTCACCGTGTTGTAGTAAAACGAAGTCTAATCTTTCGCTTTTTCTTCGAGTATCGTGTCTCTATGGAATGACAGAGGGGTTTCTTAATTTAATTTTAGTCACAGGCTATCGCTAATCGTTGGAAGCTTTTTCAATATGAAAGGTGATTGTGTTCTAAACTATGCCAAATTGCAAAATTACAACTCGGAGCAAGGTTCGATTTAAAAGATTGATGATTAAAGATCAAATGTTCTAACGATGGATGTAAATAAGGGCAATGAATTGATTAATAAAAAATGGATATATTCTTGGACCTAGTAATTAGGGATATTGAAAACTAAATTGGACTAATAAATTCTTTCCTTATAGAAAAGAATAGAAATTATTTTCACTAACTTATCTTACTTCTACGTTTCATTAATGTGTTCAAAATGGTTGACTTGAATAGTTGAATTAAATTCTAATCACATAGACAAGATAGAAGTAACTCTCCAATATTTTAATTAAGAAAAATAGCCAAATTCATTAACTAATTAAACTCATTATTTAAACAATTCGAATTTATTTATCATCGACAAAGATGTAAATCTCTTTCATTCAAATATCCTATTTCTAGGCCTTATAATGTGCTTGAATATGATTGGCTTAAATTATTTTCTAATCTCGTAGACAAGCTAGAAATAATTTTCCAAAAATTTAAATAATGAAAATGGCTAAGAATTATTAATTACTATTTCAACATTTTAAACAACTAGTCCAATTTATTAATTTTAACCCGTAATTTTATGTTAACAAGTCAATCCATATTGCTTTAGTCAATTCATGCCCAAAACAAATTTAGCTACTAAACATCATTTTTGCATTTAACAATATAATGAAATAATTCAACATTAACAAGAAATTAAACATGTATGATAGCAAAAATAATATTCTGCCAAAATAAACTAGTAGGAACTAAAATATGACCTTCTGGAATTTTTCACGAATTTACTAACCTAAAATCCAATTTTAACAACTAATTGATAATTTTCTCAATATTAACTAGAAAATACAAAAGGCAGCCAAAAATAGGCTAAATTTGTTCTAAATTTGCTATTGACTACTGGGAGTTAGATCAAGGTATATTAAACTAATATTAGGACCGTAACTATTTTTTTCTATTTTTGAGTAATTAATTTAATTTATGCAATAATAACAACTAATTGCTGAAACTAATTAAAAATTACTTCTGCTTCGTGAAAATTAAATTTATTCAGATAAATAACTACCTTGAGGCTAGTAAACAACTATATAATTATTTGGAATGGATTCAACATCAACAACTATTTTATTCAATTTTTGGAAGAAAATGAGAAATAGTTGATAAATATTTTAGAAATTTTCGAAGAACAGATCGAACAAATAAGTTGCATATTCAGATTCTACAGATTGAAAGGATGAAAATGCATATATAGAACTTACAATTTGAAGCTAAAATGAAGAACTGAAGAAGATTTGGAAGATTGAAGTTTCTCTCTCCCAAAAATGTTGAAGGTTGTGGAAAACGCTGAAGAAACTGGAGTGTTCGAACTAGATTAGGGTTTAGAATGGTGTGTTTGAGTTGAAGAAAAATTCTTGTATATATAGAAGAAATTTTCCCAAAGGCGGTCAAAAGGGCGGCCGCCCTTCGTCAATATCTGTCCGCCTACCGTCTCTTCACCGGCAGCGCATCGTGGGCGCGTCTCTTCAGCCGTAGGCGGTAGTGGAGGGCGGCCGCCTGTCGTTCCTGTCTGGCCGCATTTTGTCGAATCACACCGTCCGGTCATTGGTTGCGTCGCCTTGTCCCGCAGGCGGTCACCGAGGGCGGCCGCCTATCGTCAAGTGTCGACAGCCTTCGGTCTTTTCCGGTTCCGGTCAATGTCAAACTTTGAGTTTCAAAATTAGCCATAGGCGGCCACAAGGGCTGTCAATTTGGGTGCCCGCTCGACTGCCTGTGAGGAAATTCATCTGACTTGTGCTGCATTATCTGCTCTTCAAGATTGTCTTCTGGACCACTTTGATATTATGCTTGGTTCTTCCGATATGAATTCATTTGTTGGTCAAATTGACTCATTTTGTGCTCAAATGACCCGAAATTTCACCAAAAATATTAGGAATGTGATTTTTACCTGATTTCACGAATCTTGAACCAAAATATCTAAAATATGCCTTGTTTTTCTATTTTCTATCCAGAAATCGCTCAAATATGGTGAGAAAAATACGTATAAAAATGGACTTATCAAGTTGCTTCATCACTTTTATCATGATCTTTTGAATCTTCGAGTACCTCAATCACAAATTTATTTATTTATTTTGCAAATTAAGCAATTATCTATAATGAGAATCTTTTGAATCTCCGAGTACCCACTCTGACAAGTGCAACTGTTGATTCAATCCTCTTCATGTTTTTACTAGTCCAGCTTTAAAAGCACTTACTAAATCACCTACTTTCTTATATCTCGGAGACATTCTTGTCGCTTATTTGATGACAAAATCTCATTAATTATACGACTAACCTAAAGAAGTAACCAATTAACCTCTAGTTATCCTTTAACAACGGCAACAAGTGACAACTGTACTTGATGAGCTAAACAATATACATAATATGCATATGAATTTTCATTTTGAATTAGAGTTTTCAATCCACCAAACTTACCTCATATATTACTTACTCTGTAATAGCCTGGTCCTCTTATGTTTGGGATGCACAATCCATATTGTGTTATCATGTTCTCAAGAGATTCTTTAAGAGATGATGCAATTGTGTGTTTTACAAGAACAAGACCAATAAATATCTCCAAAATAGAACCATTACTAACAACAAAACGCACAACAATCATTTCCCCTTTACCAGAAACATGCCCCGATTCATCCACTAATATCGCAAAAACATCATCTCTAAGAGATGGTGTTTTGCTAAATTAGTTGAATCAGGTGATGTTTCCAGTATAGAGCAAGTGGTTGTTGTTATGCGTTTTTTTGCTATTAATGGTTCTATTTTGCATCATCTCTTAAAGAATCTCTTGAGAACATGTTAGCTTAATATGGTTTGTGCACCTCAAACACAAGAGGACAAGGTTATGACAGACCAAGTAATATGTGAGGTAAGTTTGGTGGCTTGAAAACTCTAATTCAAAATAAAAATCCCTTTGCATATTATGTACATTGTTTAGCTTATCAATTACATTTGTCACTCGTTGCCGCTGTAATAGAACAACATGAGGTTAATTGGTTACTTCTTCATGTTAGTCGTGGAACTAATGAAATTTGCTCAACAAATAAACGACAAGAATGCCTTCGAGATAAACAAGCAGGTGCTTTGGTGAGTGTTTTAGAAGCTGGACTTGTAAAAACATGAAGATGATTGAATCACCATTTAACACTTGTCATTACAGATCATTGCTTAATTTTTAAAAATTATTTAAATACGTGATTGAGGTATTCGAAGATTACCTCTAACGCTCATATTAATCAAAATTACAATACTTTGAATATAGAAGAACATGTAAATATAAAGGAAATATTACCTAAACATCAATGGTTGGAAGAAATGAGCTTCCACACCTCAAGAACACCATGAAGAACAAAGAAAAACTATAAAAACTAGTTATGAACTAATGAATTAAATTGAGATTGGATGATGAATTTGGGGTGAATTGGAGGGTTTATATAGGCTTGAAAATGATCTTTGATGATCTATTCATGATCCTCAATCAACTTGGGACGAAATTTCCGAGCCATACCTTCCAAATATCTTCAAATCCACTCAAAATATTCAAGCACGTTGTCTGGTTTTCTGCAGATTTGGGGTAACTGGTGCCGGTTTGGGGTTAACCAGCGCCGGTTGTGTTTCGGCAAATCCGGCGTCGCAAATTTTACAAGCAACCGGCGCCGATTTGGTGCAATTCCGGCGCCGGTTTTGTCCTAGGATTTTGGGAATGTTCTGCTACAAATTTGGACATGCTTTCTTCACCAAAGTTGTAGATAATGAAGTCTTATATCCACCAAAACTTGAATGATGTGATTTTATTCATCCAATCAAACGATATGGATAAAATATTGAGAGGTATGCATCCTGAAATTCCACCAGCAACATCTGACTTTATTGGTTGATTGGGTCTTGATCCTTTCATATTCTGGCCATGACGTCTTCATAACATTTGTACCTTATTGAGTTTAAATTCACACGAAATTCAAATCGAGTGATTTCGAATTCTCTACAATAAGTTATACTCGAATTATGGGCAGAACGTCATCATCTTGGTCCAAAAAGTCGTTCATCGCGATGTTTTATGCTCTAGTTCTCATCCTGAAGGTATTTGTCTGATTTCTCTTCTTTTCATCAACAAATACTTATAAATACTTATGTTAAACACAAGTAAATATAATGGCTATCATCATGATAAAAGTGGTGAAACAACTTCATTGCTGGATGAATTGCACTTTTGAATTTTGTTTCATGCTTCATTTGATGATCAATCTTTTGGCTATTACACATTATCTCTCACCGGAATTTGCAAAGGCGTGAAAAAGATCTTGTGACTGCTTTGAAACTAGGCACATTTGTCAAATAGCATTTAAGGAGAATGAAAACAGATATCGGATGTGATGATTTATTTGATGAGGTTGTTACTTTTTGTAACAAATTTCATATAGATGTGCCTTCTATGGATGAGGACTATGTTAAAGGAAAAAATCAAGTATAACCAATATGCATAAATAAAAGTATGATTGTTTACATGAGATTGTCAATTTATTCGTGGCATAGCTTGATAGCAGGTTTGATGTGGCAACCATTGAGTTGTTGCATTTTGTGTCTTGTTTATGTTCTTCCTCCTCTTTTGAAGCTTTTGATAGGGAATTCTTGCTTAAATTGGCAGAATTTTATCCTAAAGAAGTCAAGTCTGTGGAACTGCCCAGTAGCTGTGCACATGGGTTGAGGGTGTCGCCGAAGATGGTAAAAAGTGGTGTTAGGCAGAAACCGGTGATGGGGGACGGATTTCGAGCGTAATTTGAAGCCTATTGTCGACATCAACCCAGAAACGAAGGTTAGCTTAAATCCCGTTTTTCTGATGGTCTTCTCTCCTCCTTTCTCTTGGTTTGTGAGCATAACGACAACCCTGTATTGATGATCCTCCCGAGCTCAGCTCCCATCTGTGATGGCATGAGAATCTGCATCTGTGGGGGTGTGATTACTCCCCAGACTAGCTATGGCGAAAGCTTTGATCAAGCTTCGGCTTGGTTGACCCACAAGCTAGTAGCCACTTTGATGAGGAAGGTCGAACCAAGGATTTATATGGTATTGGAGCTCTACCACATGGTCGTCGCTTCACTCCTTGCGGTCAGCACTCGTCCAAAAGCGAAAGCTTCCGACACTCGCAGTGACCGCCATTTTGGCAAAGCGCCGAAGTTGGATCGGTTGTATATGGGTGCTACAGTTGTTGGTCCGTTCCCTGGTAGTGCCCGATGTTGCTCAAGGGGTCAGGGACCCACGTAGGAACTGATGAGGACGAGAGGACGTCTAACCGGAAGGTTTGGGTTACCGGGGAATCGCCAGTTGGCCGCTACCGAGGGTGGCCGGTTGTAGTTTGGAGCCGCGAGGGACAGCAGAAGGGATTTTGGGGGGCAGTGGTATCGGCCGAAAATTGCCAACGGGAGGTTTGGGACGGTTAATGACGGGGATGACATGGCCTGCGATGATTGGACTTGATGTCTGAGGCTATCTTGTTGGTGTACTGTAGCTAGGATTGTTTTTAGGTTTCATGCCTTTCCACTGCGACGCTGAGGCATAGCGATGGTGGGCTTTTCATCTTGAGCTGACCTACTGCTGACCCTAGTTCTAACCCTAGTTCGCTTAGTTCGCTGGGAGCATATGGTTGGGCTAGTGGGCTGGGCTGCGAAGAGGATGCAATAAGGAGTTGTTGTTTTGGTTTCTGTTGGGTGTTAGTTCGGCTCGAGACTAGTTGGGGCCCCCTGTGGTTTTGATGGGATTTGCCTAGAGACGGGCCTTTGTTGGTCTCGGTTGTACAAGGAACAGTCTAGAGGGGGTGAATGGACTATTCTGGTTTTGAAAAATTCTTTCTGTGAAGACACTAAGTCTTACAGAGTTGGTCAAGTTCAACAGAATTGACCAGCAACGGATGGTATTCTGATCAGGGTAGCCTAACGGAAAAGCTAAGACAGATTTGCCTTTCTGTTTATATCTTAGGACAAGATTCACTGAACACGAAGTCCAAGTCCTTAAGAGAGAATCAGTTAATTCTTAAGAGCAAGTATTAAGTGAAGTAAGTAAATAACACCATGAATTTTTATAGAGGTTCAAGGAACAACGTGTTCCTCTAGTCCACTGTTCCACTAAGCTTGCAAAGGATCAAATTACAACAATTAGTACTAGCACTTAAGAAGCACTCCACGTCTTCTTCAAGTCTAGTTGTCACCTGGGATGCTCTTCCTACCTTCCTGATGACTGACCCTTTTCACTGAGCTTTACTTGAAGTATCACCACTTTACTCCAATTACTTGAGGCGTCCTTCTTAGACAAGAAGAGTTCTTTGAGAGATTAAAAGAGGTTTCTCCAACGTTCTTCGTGAGAGTTATGTAGATGTAGCTTTTGAAGAGTTGAAGTACTGGAGGATGCTTTTTGTTGGAACAAGGTGAGTGATTTTCTATCCAACTTTAAGCTTAATCTCTTGTGATGAATATGGAGAAGATGAGCTCCCAAGAGATTGTTTGAACGTGGGAAGTTATTCGTTGTTGTTCTTGTTCGCATCTTACCAGTCTTTCGAGTTGTATCTAAATATACTGAGAGATGTCTTCCCGTTAGAGTGTAGAGGACAACTTCATTAAATGCATGCACTGTTGATTTGACCGGTTGTTTCTTCCAAAGTAGCCGCCTTACTATCTTGGGAAGAATTAAATATTATTCTCATAGATTCTTTGGTCAATCATGTGCTATAAATATCTCAATGTGTGGAAGCCACTAAATGAGCATTTAATGTGTGAATAGTATCACTTTCGTTGAGATGCTCCTAGCCATTAGGGAATAACCGTTAGTTTAACGGCTTCTTCAGAATCTTCTAAGTGTCAGCAGTTCTGAGAGCAATTTTGTTGCAAAACAAGAGGCTGAGGGGTTCTGTTGGAGTTACTGTCTTCTAAGCAGTTCTGTCTGAGAGGCAACGCAGAAGACCTAGGCAGTTATGTTTGTCAAATACCCTTAGTACATACATAGGAAATTTTCTAATACAAATTTTCTAAGTGGTACTCTAATGTCCTAATTAAGCTAGCATCATCAAAATCTATAAACAATAAATTCCTTACCGCCTTCATTGGCCCAAACTAGTTTTGGATTTGGTTTTGATTAATGAATGAGTCGGGACCTGTCTCGTGCTATTTTTGGACTGTTTTGTGATGTGTTTTTTTGGACTTCTAAAAATCCTCTCTCCTTACCCCTGTCACAAGGTGGCGGTGGGGGGCAAATACAGTAGATACTATTTTAGGTTAGCATGCTAGCTTAGATGGTTATTTTTTATACTTTTGACGCATTGTATTATGCTATTTTTCTGGATATATATGTGTGTGTCTATATATACACACACACACACACACATTTTATCCCAAAAAAAGATTGGTTAGTTACATATGTTTAAAGAGATGTTTTTTGTACTATCGGTGATGATTCTATTATAGAATATTTCCAATAAATGAAACCTAGGGGGTACATTTTGTAGAATTGTAGAATGAATTGTATATGCAATTTTGTGCGTTATGACTATCTTAATATTTTGATAATGTACATTAACAATGAAACATTATGCTTCTTTAATATTTAACCTTTTTTATTGATTTTATATTAATTAGAGTAACATTATGGTAGGGACTCGTGACTATTTTTCTGCGTCCACCACTATTTGTACCTCTCATTTTTTCACATCCCACATCTTAATACCATTATACACCGAGGACCTTTGATTTTCAGATCACACGGTGAGGACGGATGGTATGCATGACGCCTGTCTTCGAAGATCAACAAAAGCCATACTCGAATCCACAAATATGGGCCTAAAGGCCGTCTAGTTGTTAGTGAGAATAAAATAGCCATGTTCGCTGCTACCCAGGCCAAACACCTTGTTAGTGAATGATTTTCCTTCACTATAAGTTATGGCACAGATGGCAAAACTTCTCTATAAGAAACACATCATTAGGTCATTTCAAAATCCTAGTCCTCACCTCATAAACAAGTATGTACTCCTAAGAAGCAAAGAGAACCCGTTGCAGGCAGATGCCCCAACATGTGATTCAATCTTGAACTCTGGACTTTTTATACAATCCACTATAAGAAATAATAACACACACTTTTATAGGGACTCATACCATGGAGCTATCTACTTGACTGCAAGCCATTACTTCCGTAGTATTGATTTGTAGTTGCACGAGAAAAATCAGCAAATGTCATCCCATCTCTTAACCTTGATGAAAGTGGTGGAACAATACTACATATATTTAGTGTCTCTGACTCTATCTTTTCTCTACTTAGCATTTCCTCAGTACAAAACCTGCAACTATGATCATTTGAGTGTAATTGCTTGTTAAGAGGGTAATCTGAGAGAGAGAATTGTTTGCTCCATGGAGGCTGTAAGAAAACTACAAATGTTTCCCTGCTCAAGTTTTTAGGTTCCTTTGGTCTGCATACACGATGAAGTGTTGCTTGGAGCTTCCCCTTGGATAGTATATCAGCCGCTTCGCCAACCTGCACTATTAAACTCTCTGGAGGTGCTTTCACCATAAATGTCTGGTCTTTACTTGGATGAAATATTTCCAAATATGTGTGCCCACTTGGAGAAGAAGATTCTTGATCACAAGGGATGCACGGGTTCTTAATTTCTTTAGTTATTGGAAATAACCCTTTGTGGTTAGACGATGAGAATATAAACATTGGCGCAGTCAATATAGTGAATATGCCATAGTCATAATGCCATTGCTGCCACTCATCACATGCCATTGGTTTGGCTCCCTTCTTTACACTTATGTTAGTCCCAACAGCGTTTTTAATGAGTTCATTGTCAATTGTGGAATGATAATGTATAAGACGTCCTTTTGCTGTGCCAGATTCCAACAAGCTCATCTGGAGCTCATTCCCTCCAATCAATTTATCACAGACTTGTGCAATACGAAGTCCTACCTCCATCATGCAAAACCCTAGCTCGTTGAAGATGTTTCCTAAATTCTTGAATCCTATTTGATCAACCTCTAATTGTCCATCTCCTTTAACAGCCCTAAGCTGACCACTTTCACACGAATAATTATAATTACTCTTAAACCTCTTGTCATACTCCAGTTTCTTTGCAAATGATGATACAATCCTCTCCAAGTTCTTTAATGGAACATCACTCCCCAAATTATGTTCCTGTTCATTTAGAAGGCATTTTTATCTTTAAGAAATTGATCTAAGTAAGAGTAAAAACAATGTCAAATTCCATAATAGGAGTGCTATATCTTTATTCTCTGTCAATGAGTAACTTAGAGCTGAATTCCACATTGCTTTTACGCCGGGAATTGTCCATTCTTTCCTTAACTACTTAACATAATTGACCTCGAGTGCGAAAGAAAAATAATGCACAATTTATGGATAAATGTCTTAAGCGCGACTGGAAAAACAAATGTTAGAAAACGATTTACCTTGAGAAGCTTTTTACGGTCTTCATTGCTGAGCAGGGCGAGCTTCCGGGCTAAAGGAAGTAACTTTCTCCGGAAACTTGAAGCTCTGGAGACTCCGGTGATGGCAAGCAGGCCCGGCCCGTTTGGACCTAGGGTTTCCATCACCATTCTAGCTACAGATTCAAGCCGTTGAGCTTCTTCGGGCGACTCTGCGATTTTTTCTGAAGACAAAAGCAAGAGATCCGAGTAGTTAAGCTCGTAGAGTTCCATTACTTCACCTTCCATTTCGTGCTCCCGCTGCTATTCTCGTTCGGTGGGATTTATTCGCAGAGCAAGATATATATTGCCAGAAACGAAACGGCGTCGTACTATGCATTTCGAGAGGTAAACGAATAAATCGCCCGATTTTCCTGAAGAGGAAACAGAACCGGAATTTTTCAAACCGGTGGAGTCTTCAGTTCTGGTGAATGGCTCCGCCCGGAAAATCTAACGAAGATGCCCCCAAACTGAAGAAGAGAAAGATAAAGAGCGGCAAGATAATTAGTTCCGTTCATGGGGATAACAAGGCAATTGATTCTGAGTGGTGGGATTGTTTCTGGTACAAGAACTCTTCTACCTCAGGTCATCCTCAATCCCCTTTCCTCCTTCAAATCCTTAATTTTTTTTTCCCAATTCTTCTTATCTGCTCTTAGTGAAATCAATGAGGTATTTTTGCCAGTTAACTTCGATGGTTTGTGTCGCGGTTCTTGGAAGTGCTGTTTTAGCTTGAAATCACTCGTTTGAAGTTTTCACCTTTACGTTTTATACTTGAATATCAAGTTCTCTCTATCTTTCTAAGAAAAGAGCATATCACTTGCTTAGCTTTTATGGTTCTTAGATCTGAAATTGGCCCCTGTAGATCAAGAACAGTAGTTTGTTGTGTGTAATTCTTATTTCTAAAGCTTTGTAGACTTTTTCCTTTGTTGTTTGTGAGAAGCTGAATCAACATATATGCATTTCCAGGTCACTCAGATGAGGAAGAAGGGTTCAAATACTTCTTCCGTGTTTCGAAAAAGACATTTGATTACATATGTTCGCTGGTAAGAGAGGATCTAATCTCGAGGCCTCCTTCAGGTCTAATTAACATCGAAGGAAGGCTACTAAGTGTTGAAAAACAGGTTGCAATAGCCTTAAGAAGGTTAGCATCTGGGGAGTCACAAGTTTCAGTCGGAGCTTCATTTGGGGTTGGGCAGTCCACTGTTTCTCAGGTGACCTGGAGGTTCATCGAGGCGATGGAAGAACGTGCCAGACACCACCTTAAGTGGCCCGGTCCCAATAAAGTGGAGAATATAAAGTCAGAGTTAGAACGGTCCTTTGGACTGCCTAATTGTTGTGGGGCAATTGATACTACCCACATCATAATGACTCTTCCGACCGTTCAAACTTCAGATGATTGGTGTGATAACGAGAAGAATTACAGCATGCTTCTCCAAGGGATTGTGGACAATGAGATGAGATTTTTAGATATAGTGACTGGTTGGCCTGGGGGGATGTCTACTTCCAGACTGTTGAAATGTTCTGGATTTTACAAACTGTGTGAAGCTGGAGACCGTTTAAATGGAAGTGCCAAAATAACATTTCAAAGAGGAGAGGTTAGGGAGTACATAGTTGGTGGTTCTGGTTATCCTCTTCTTCCTTGGCTTATTACTTCTTACTATGAAGATGATGATGGCGAGCTCTCAGATAGGATGAAGGATTTCAATGAGGCGCATGAGACTGCAAGATCACTTGCAGTAAAGGCATTCTCTCAATTGAAGGGTGTGTGGAGAATTTTGAGTAAGGTTATGTGGAGACCTGATAAGCGAAAACTGCCTAGTATTATATTGGTCTGTTGTTTGCTTCATAATATTATTATTGATTGTGGGGACTGCTTGCACCAAGATGCTGCCTTGATTCGTCATCATGACTCTGGGTATTCGAGACAGAAGTGCAAGGAAGTAGATCCGATAGGGAGAATTATGAGAGATGAGTTAGCTATGCACTTACATGATATGAAGCGGCGTTTGCCATCTTGATAATTATTATTTTCTAACCAGAAAGTGAGTCTGGAATCATTCTGCTCTGGTTGTTGAGCAAGGTATACAATGTGAATTTATGTTTTGCTTGTGCGGAGGATATTGCATCTTCTGCACTTTTTTCTGTAAAACCCGAATTTTCTTGGGTCAACCAAGCTTCGGAGTCTGTCAAATTTTGTGGTTTCCAATGTTGTAGTAGACTTTCTTTCAGGATGTTTACCTGACCATTGTAGCTTCCTTCTTCAGACCGTTGCTTTCACTTAAAAAGCTCTTATGACTGTCTTCTATTGTCTCACTACACGGTGAAACGTGTACACCACCGTGTAGTCGTGTACATGCTGGAATTGTATGTGTGCACCAGTTCTGTTTTTTTTTAGTGAATTGCATGTGTACACACAATTAGGGGGTGTGTTCAAAAAAGTGTACAAATGGATTTTCCTTGTTTAATACATTAGTGCTTGGTCATGTATCTCGGTCTCTTATTTTTGTTTCCCTGAAGACGGGAGAGTATATATACACATGTCTGGTTCTGAATTCTGATTTAGGACACAATGAAAACCCATTGGTTCCTCTTTCTGTGTTTCTTTCTTTCCATGACTAATTTTAAATGTTGTAAAACAATTATACGCAAATGAATTATTCAAAGGAAAACTTCATCGTGCATCTTATTTCTAGTATTCTACACGACTAGTCATACAAGATACATTCATACAAGTCCCACCATATTAATATATTTGTAGAGTAGCACTGTTTTAACTATTAGTCTCTATAGTAATGTATCCATTGGCTTTTAAAATAGTTTTGTCATATGATATTGCAGAGGAGCTGCAATGTATCTTTACCTCATAACAAAATACCAGATGAACTTTGCTGGCTACTACAAGATTGGCTGCCGCTGTTATGGGGCCAGGGTGATCCTCATGGTTGCAGCTTTGATAGGAAGCTTGTGGGATAGGGAAAAGGACCAGCTATATTACACATTAGACTCCATGACTACTCTAGTTTAGATTTATTTTCCTTTGTGAGTTCGTTGGCTGATGATTTTCTGTCTTTCCTTTTATATGTAGTTAAGTTTCATTGACAAATAATGTATTTGTAAATGCAGCATTTCTTTGTATTGAGCTTTTCTGGATTGAAGATAGTAGCGTTTTTTGCACTTTAAGCTAATCCCAATGTTATCACCTCAAGAGTGCACATTTCATTAATTAGGATCATCTCGATTTAGATTTTTAGCATCTTTAAATTACATTGGGTTAAACTTTTTATGATGTTCTAATGTTCTATTGGATAACAGTATCTTATAGTTATAACAAATCCAAATAAAGCCACTAAACCAGGTTCAAAGTTCCACACACAGTACATTTTAAATAAAACAATCTTCATACAGAGCACTTTTTTTTAAGATTGAATTCTGCCACATGAGACAAGACAATAACGTCAGCTACTCATTTCAAAATTTTCCTCCAGGTGTGCGGTGTGCCGAGTGGCTTAGAAGTTTTATTGTTGTTTATTTATTAAATTGTATGTTCATGCATGTAATGAACCATTTGTAATGCATTATATATATATATATATAGGGTGCGGTTCCAGTGAGAACGATGCCTATCGTGAGAACGTGAGAACACTCACATTTAAATCAACGTGGTGCACAATGGAGTTATTTTGTTGCACATTTTCAATTTGCTCGGATTAAGTCATATTAAATAAACACGGTGGCATTTTGGTAAATATTGTGAAAATGTGAAAATGTGCAATATACAAGCTTCATTGTGTAACACGTTAGGGTAAATGTGATGTTCTTACGTTCTCACGTTAAGCATTGTTCTCATTTGATCTTTATTCTATATATATATATATATATATATATATATATATAGGTTTTGGTTCAAATAAGAACATGATCTTATGAGAAAAATGAGAATGAATCTGGACTGTTAGATTTGTTTTATGTGAAATTCAATGTGTATTGGATGAATTTGTAATGTGTATTAGGTGAAATTGAAATGTGCAGCACAAATGGTACAATGTAGTGACATTATGTGAAGCTAAATTGTGCATTAGGTGAATTTGAAATGTGCACTAGATGAAACTAAAATGTGCAGAATAAAAGGTGCGATGTGATGTTATTTTTGTACCTTTTATTCTGCACATTTCAGTTTCACCTCATGCACATGTGAGTTTAAATTTTAATTATGCACATTTCAGTTTCACCTCATGCACATGTGAGTTTAAATTTTAATTATGCACATTTCAATATCATCTAATGCACATTTCTATTTCACCAAATGCATAATTCAGTTCCACATAATTCATTCCAACGGTCTAGATTTGTTCTCATTTCTCTCCTAAGATCCGTTCTTACTGGAACCCCCCCCCCCCCCCCCCCTCTCTCTCTCTCTCTCTATATATATATATATATATATATATATAGAGAGAGAGAGAGAGAGAGAGAGAGATAAGAGATCAAATACAAACCATGCTTAAAATACTAACCTACAAACTCCATAATATGCATCACTTTGAACTTCAATATGCAGTAAAAATAATGTAAAGATGCAGGGGTGAGATCACATACAAACTAGTCATCTCATTCAAATCATCTTTGCATTATTTGTATTGCACATTGAAGTTCAAAGTGTTTCATATTATTCAAGCCATAAAATAGCAATTTCATGTTTACATTATTTGTATTGCATGTTGAAATTCAAAGAGTGCATCTTTACATTATTTGTATTGCATATTAAAGTTCAAAGTGCTGCATATTATTGAGTTTGTAGGTTAGTGAGTTAAGCATGGTTTGTATGTGATCTCACCCCTATATATATATATATATATATATAGACACACACAAACAGTTGTTTAATTCATCCAGAGGTCATATGTTTTTGCCCATTGTTTTCTTTATTGTATTTAGTCGCTACATATATAATATTTCTAGACTACTTTAAATTCATGGAATAAAGGACAAGACTAATCTCAATTCCCAACTATTTGTCATCTGCTTGAAATAATCCAAAGTATCAATTATCTCAAAATAATCCCAATTATTGAAAAATCTTCTGAAAATACTCAACTTACTCATAAATATTATAAGTTATTTATGGATAATTATAAGTCATCGGAGTATTTTGAGAAGATTTTTCAATAGGTGGGATTATTTTGAGATAATTGATACTTTGGATGATTTCAAACAGGTCACTAATAGTTGAGATTATTTTTGTCCATTTTTCCTAAATTCATTACTATTTTGATTTAATTAGGTACAAAAAAGTTAATACATTTGACATTCTTATCCACTTAACTATAAACATTTACCTATAGACATTTATTGGAAACAAATGATTCCATTTACCTTCTAACCGTTGGTTATTTTGGTGCAATTTAAGTGTGGTTGTGGAGTCAGATGTTCAGCAAGTTGTGAAAGAAGTAGCACCCATGGAGGGACTGCATTATATGATAATATTTTTAAGAATATTAGACACTTGATGACAGGTTTTGCTGATATTGTTGTTCAGTTTGTGCACCGGTCGGTGAATCGGATTGCCCATGCGCTTGCAAGGGAAGCCTGTTCAAGGGCTGATGGTACTTGGGTTGGATCTCCACCATATTGTATTGTTCATGTTATACAGGTTGATGATTATTAATGAAATTATTTTTTGCTAATAAACATTTATCAACCATATAAACCATTAAGTTTTCGTCTAGTAATTTTAATTTCAAATGTTTGCTTTTACATTCAAGTTTTAAAATGTGTAAATTTTGAGATTGTTACACTTTCATAACCCCAAGTCCTAACATGGACTGCATGCTTATTTAAAACACTACCAGTATAGTACTCGTGCATATGCACTGATGGATAGTATACCCGGGGTAGCTTATCCGAGGGGTTATTACGGGGAATAACTAGAGAGAAGTCAGAGCAAGTAAGAGAGAGAAAGTGTATTGAATATGTAAGTTAAGGCTTTTGAGCATGGTTTACAACGAGGAAATGGGGTGCTACTTATAGTAGCAATAAATGCCAGACAGGGACACATGTCAAGCATCCATTGGCCGAGGGGTCACCTCAACTGGTTGGCGCTGGCAATCGCATGTGACCGCATTTAATGCGGCTGTTGGATATGACGTCGTACTTGGTACGATGATCCATGCGCATGTGGAGCGGATATTATGTCGGAAAAGGTGCCCTCGTCTGTAGCTGATTAGCCGAGGGCTCTGAGTACCGGGGACCTCCTTAGTGCTGAGGGCTCTAGGTACCGAGGGCTACTGATTTTCGTCGTTTTCTCCCAGTAACTTTGTTTTCCTGATTTGGCCCTCCTGTGAGAATTGGAGCCTTCGGCCAGGGGGCTGAAGGCACCCCTAGTGCGCACTGTGGGCCGCTTGGTACTCTGGGCGCTGTGATTTGGGCCTGTTGTGCTTCCTGGGCCTATTGGGCCTTTATTGGAGTAGTAGGAGTCTGTGGACCGGGGGTTCCCGGGCCATATACTCCATCAGAAGTCCCTCACTCCTTTTGCCGAAAGGTACTTGAGGGAAAAGGAGTAATTGTGTTTGTCCTCTGCCATTGTTCCGTTGTAGTTTGTAGAGTTGTGGGTAGTGTGCTGTTTGTTTATTCTGCCGAGGGCAGTCCCTCAGTTACCCACATGTCGGGACTTGAGGGGTCATGTTTGCTGTTTGCGGGAGTTTTTAGCATTTTGCACTTTTTGTGATTTTTCCCGAGGGGGTTCTCCAGTCCCCCACTCCTTGAGGCACTTGCAAAGTGGTGAAAAGGAGTAGAGTAATCATGTTGCTGTATTGGGCCGAAGGCTGACGCTTTTCGTTTCATTTTGGGGGGATGCCTCGTTAAAAACCTTATTAGGAAAAACCCTGTGGGAAAAAATCCTAATGAGGGAAAAAGAGTGCACCGGATTCCCCCAACGATGAATCGAAAATGTGAAGCCCTGGTTTGAAATGGAGTACAATGCTGATGCTGAAGGCTATCCTTGTTCTAAGGGCGCGTGTGTTGATTAGCCGGAGGCTTGCTGTTGATATCCTTGGAGGTGCCGAAGGGGAGTCCCTCAATCTGGGGATCGAGGGCGTGATGAATGTGAGTAGTGGTTGAAGTGTTACCGGGGGGTCCCCTGTTTGTTGATCAGTTGGTGAGGAGGGTATCCGAGGGCTCCCGTTACCTGTGTGCCGTAGGCTATCCGTCAATGAGGTGTACTCCCCGGGGGCTACCTGGTCCTCAAAGTGTTGAGGGGGGAATCCTCGAGGGGTGTGCCCGTTATGAAGCCGTGGGCTTCTGAAGGAGTGAGCCCGAAGGCATTTGTTATGTAGTATGAGGGGCATAAACCGGGAGCATCTCTGGGTAAGTGCACCCGGGGGCTCCTCTTGATGAAGTGGAGTGAAGTAAAAAGCCTGGGGGCTAGTTTCTTGGTTGATGAAGGAGTGGTCTGCTAAATATAGCCGGGAGCTCCCAGAATATAGTCGTTGTAAGTATAGCCGTTGGAATACCTAACGTCAAAATAGAGCCGTTGGGGGGGGGCTTCCACGTGGTGCGTGCTCGTTGGCCGTCCGTGGGCGGCGTTACTGGTTGGGCGAAACCACGGCTCGTAATGACGATTTTGTGACCGGAGGCCCGGTTTTTGGGCCCAAGCCCGGCTCTGGGCGCCTATAAATACCCCATGGCCGGGCATCATTTCTCTTGTGCGATCATATTGTTAGCGAAGCTCTGCCAAAATTTCTAGAGAGAGAAACTCCAGCCTTCGGTTGAATCCCCAGCTTTCAAGGTCAGTCTCTCTTCTGTTCTCCGTTTACTTGGTGAGTTTTGCTCCTGTGGCCTTAGACTTAAGTATCTAGAGTTTCTTAGGGTGCCTTCAGACTTTAGATCTTCCGTATTCATCAGCCTATAAAAAATGTCGTCCGCTAGTGATTCCCAAGACATATCGGGGGAGCCCTCGGTTGAAGAGGAAGTCTTCTCCGACGCGGAGTCCCTGAGTGAGAAGCCTTCGGCCGGTGGTGACGTCTCCCTCGCCATTGAGATGCAGAAAGAGTTAGTGGCTGAAGTTGAAGCCGAGGGCTTTGAGCAAGAGGCGGAGGATGAAGAGCTCGCCCTCGCCGTACAAGTTGCAGAGGAGGAGGAAGAGAAGGAGAGGATGAGGGTGACAGTGGCTGTCCTCCCCCCCCCCCCCCCCCCCCCCCCCCCCCCCGCGGTTCTGGTGAAACAAGCAGCTCGAGGCCACTGAACCCGACGCCCTTGAGAGTAGCCCCCGGATCGAAGGAGAAGAAGGCGAAAGCTGCTACTAAGAAGAAGGTCAGGGCCGCCGACCAAGGGAAGCCCGTTCATATGCCCGAGGGGTATTCTTGGCTGAACACCGAGGCCCTCGAGATAAAGTCGAAGGCGGACAAGGTGGATTTCTACGTCACGCAGCTGCACAAAGGGCCTTCGGCCGTGGTGGTCGAACCGGGAGTTGATGATGTGCTGTCCCGGGCGCCCGAGGGGTGCATTGCAGTACACATACTTTCGGTCTCCATGGGCCTCAGGTTCCCTCTGCACCCCTTCCTCCGGGAGTACCTCAGGTTTGTTGGCTTGGTCCCCTGCCAGCTGACACCTAACAGCCACTCTTACATTGTCAGGTTCCTTCAGCTCTGTAAATCCCGGGGGGTGACGCCAAGCTTGGATCTATTTTTCCAAAGCTTCAACTTGTGCCGAGGGCTTCGCGAACCTACAGCAGATAGCCAGGTGGAAGATGTTCACCGAAGCGCCCTCGTCAAACAAGGGCTGGAAGGAGCGGTGGTGTTACGTCAGGATAGATGAGAGCCCTTTCCCGAGGGGACTACGGGACCGATTCCGACGGCACCCGAAGGTCGGAGACGCTGCTCTCGAGAAAAAAGGTTTGATCATAGCCAAGATCCCGGAGGGTCGTACGAAGAACGTATCCATCAAAGACTACACCCTCGAGGAGGATCTATATACCCTCCGCTTCCGGCGCTATCGTTTCATCGAGGAAACGGACGAGAAGTATCCCCTTTTTGATGGAGCCTTCGGGGGAGCAGGAGGTTGTCACTGAGGGTCCTTAGTTTTGTACTTAGTATTTTTTTTTTGTACCTTGATGTTATTGCTCCATGGTTGTTGACCCGTCGGCCCAACCCTTCACTATTTTGCAGGTATCCCCGTTTCGAAGATGAACGTGAAAGGCCTTGCTCGATTTAAGAACAAGTCGGCCAAGGATCCGAAGGGGTCAGATGCGGGCGGCCAGAAGCCCGTTAGTGCGTTTTTCAAGAAGCCCGAGGGTGATGTTGCGGCCGCGAAGAGGAAAACGATGGCCAAGGAATCCCCCCCCCCCCCCCCCCGGCTACCAAGAGATCGAAGAAGGGGGACGCCACGAAGAAGGACCCCCCGATAGTGATCGTGGATGAGCATTCCACCTCCGGGCTGGTCGTGGATGTGCCGACGGCTGGAAAGCCGGCGGGGACGGAGGAGATGCCCCCTGAGGTCCTGCAGGTTTCCCTCCCGAGGGGAACAGCCGTGACCAACTGCACGGTCGACCCGAGGGTGCTCCTGAGGGGCATGACCCCTGAAACAGATGGGGCCACCTTCGGAGCTTTAGATGATGTGGCGCTTGAGGACCAGATCCTCCGATCTTCCTTAACTGTGAGTTCCTTCATGCTTTCTTCCCTCCTTCCTCAGATTATCTTGCGTGGTTGTCCTGACAGTTTGCGTTGTTGATTTTCAGGCTTGCCTTGCCCTCGGCGAACAGGCCCGACGGTTGGAGGAATGGCGTCTCCACAAAGCTGGGCAAGACGCAAAGATGAAGGAGCTCATTCATAAGGACTCCAAGGCCACGAAGCTGATGGCCCAGCTCGAAGAGGACCTCCATCTTGCGAGAGCAGAGGCCGGAAGGCTCAGGGAGGAGAAAGCCAAAGCTGAGGAGGCTGTCGCGGAGGCCGCAAAGAAAGCCGCCGAGGAGGCCGAGGCCGTCAGAGCGGAGGCTATTGTCGCAGCTCGGGAGGAAGCCATCTCCGGGTTTCTGGACGAGGGGTGGAAGGCCGAGGGACACAAGAAGTGGATGTCCTCGGTTGTGGATGCCTCTGTTGATGAATGGTGCGAGGGCCCGGGTGAGGAATGGATGGCCCGAAAGGGCAAGGAATATTATGATGGGGGCGAGTTTTTTACTCAGGCCCTCATCTACTGAAGGATGGCCCGGCACCTGAATATTGAGCCGAAAGATTTCGATCCCTCGGCATATGGTCTTCCTCCCTTACAACCGGATGTTCGTGAACCCCTCCCCTTAGGCGTTAAGCGGCCCGGCCTGGAGGATTCTGTGTTGATGAAGGAAGTATAGGGTGACATCGTGGAGGCCGGAGTAGAGGTCCCTTCGAAGCCTGCTGTAGAGGATGCTTCCGGGGGCAATGCTGCTGAAGTTCCTGAGGAGACTTCTACTTAGATAATTTTCGTACAATTTGTACCCGAACATTCACATGCTTTCGGCTTCGGCCTTTGTAACAATTACACTTGGTATTTTTTGTTTTTGATGAATGTATGAATGTATGTTTGCCTTCGGGCCCCTTCTCGTATATGAATTTGTTTCCTGTTGAATGTATGCCTTCGTCTTTTCCTACCTTGCTTTGTGTATGAATGTATGGTGGTATAGTGTTTGGTCGAGGGGGCAATTCACATGACTTAGAAAAAATATCTTTCTAAGTACGGTACATTACGTGGCCTTCAGATGTTGTGGTCCCTTAGCTGCATGATGATTAGGTTGAGGGCTCCATCTTTAGGACTTTAGAAAAAGTTTCTGTGTAGTTCTCCCACCGGAAGCCTTCGGGTGATAGCTCCCCTGTGGGATTGTGAAGATTTAACTGGGGGCCAAATATGTGGGACTTAGAAAGTTTTCTAAGTGTAACCCAGATGTTGAGCCTTCGGCTAGTAGGTCCCTCCAGGTGTACGGGATAGGAGCCTTCGAATGAATATGATATCCCTCTGATTGCATGAATATTTGACCGAGGGTCAAAAATATTTAGGACTTAGAAAATATTTCTAAGTGTAGTTGTGTGAGGTAGGAGCCTTCGGGTGAATGTGAGGACCTTGTCTCAGATGTGCCTTCGGTTGACCGTGACTCCACAGGGGGCAAAGTATTTAGGACTTAGATTATTTTCTCTAAGTATTTCCTGCTGCTGGCCTTCAGGAGGGGACCCTTCGGCTGTATACTTTGTGGGCCTAGAACCGTTTACTTTGTCTTGCAAGGTTGGCCTGCGGTAACAAAAGCCTTCGGCTGTTCGTTATGTCCCCCCCAATGTTGATTTAGGAGAGTTTGTAATCCAATTCTATCATAAAAAGACAGACTCCCTCGGGCATTGTCTGGGTGTATCCCCTCGGCATCTAGTGAGGTGCCAGAGGTGATTCTTGCTTTGATTTGGCCATCATCTGATAGCTTTATCATATAGTAGCCTTCGGGAACGTTTTGAGTTGTTGTTGGGTGAGCCTGTCGTGTTTTGTAGGATTTGAGCCTTCGGGTTTGATATAGCCGGAGGCAATCATGGAGTGGACTTAGCCATTTGTTGATGATGTCTGTTGTGAATGGTATCTTTGGTACTTATGAGCTTCCAGGTACCGAAGGCGTCCCCATAGGGAGCCCCCGGTATGTCCTCGTGAATTTGTTGGAATGGTGTACTCATTGATTTCTCGCTGAGTCTACTCCCCTTCACCACCCCATTTTTTTGTAGTGAAGATAAGGCTTCAAGAAACTTGGTTTCTTGGTAAGGCTTGGCCTATCGGGAGGTAACAGAATACACCATTAGCTCCCCCCTCGGGTTGACCTTCCGAGTCACGAGGGGATCGAGGGTCATTTCCTGGGCACAAGACATGGTCTGTAGCCTGCCTCCCTTTGGGAGATGGCACGGAAAGCGCCTCAGTTTTGAAAGTCGTCCCCTCGACGCCAGACATAGTCCATGGCCTGCTACACCCTTGGGGTAGTGGCGCGGGGAGCGTTTCGATTTGGAAGTCGAATCCTGGGCATTTTAGATGCCTGCCAATCCCTTGGGGAAATGGCGCGGAAAGCGTTCCGTTTTTGAAAGTCGAATCCTGGGCATATTATGTGCATGTCATACCCTTGGGGTAGTGACGCGAAAAGCGTTTCAGGGAAGGGTTTTCATTTGCACATTGGTTGCAAATGGCCGGGGGCACTACGTGCTACCGGCACCGATAGGTGGCGCCTTCGGTATAGGCGTCCTCGAGGGGTACGACTTTAGAAACAACACTTGGTGTTTGTTCCGGTGTATGGCCCCCGGCACTTGGTACCGAGGGGTCTTTTGTGAAAACACTTGGTGTTTTTTCCGGTGTACGGCCCCCGGCACTTGGTACCGAGGGGTCTCCTGTGAAAACACTTGGTGTTTTTTCTTCATTTGTTGAAAGTTGACGGTGGTGTATCCCCCCGGCACTTGGTGCCGAGGGCTCTTCTGCGGGAATGCTTGGTGTTCGTTTTCATGATGCGGATGGCAGTATAGTCTACCCTCGACACTTGGTGCCGAGGGTTCTTCCTTGTAGGGGTCGATATGAGGGCTTGGCCGCTCATAAGAGTCTTGTTCCATGTTCTTGGTGTCTTCAATATGCCTTCATTCTTCAAAATTTTTAGGCCTTGGGTCGCAAAATAATACATTCACTAGTTATGAGGGCTTGGTCGCTCTGATGTTATTGATAAAATTTAACTAAGTGATGTACATTCCAATGTCTAGGGACCTCAGTCCCATTGGGGCGTTTTAGTTTGTAAGTTCCTGGTTTGATGATGGCTGCCACGATGTAGGGGCCTTCGAACTTTGGTGCCATCTTCCCGCCCTCGGTTGGTTGGCTAGCTTCCATTCTTCGGAGGACATAGTCCCCCACTTGGAATTCCCGGGAGCGGACTTTGGCGTCAATGTAACTCTTCACTTGCCTTCTGTAGTTTTCTGCGCGCATGAAGGCTTGCTCTCGACGTTCTGAAATAAGGTGGAGGTCGAGGGCCATATTGGTGTCGTTGGCCTCTGGATCATATTGTGTGACCCTTCGGGTTGGAAGAGTTACCTCGGTGGGGGCCTTAGCTTCAAATCCGTAGCAAAGGGAGAAGGGTGTCTCGCATGTTGCCCGCCGAGGGGTGGTTCGATAGGCCCATAAGATGTTGTGGAGCTCTTCTACCCAACCACCCTCTTCGACCTCCAGTTTCTTCTTTAGGCCCTCGAGCAAGGTCCTGTTGGCGTTCTCCATTTGACCGTTGCCTTGAGGGTAGGCAACTCATGAGAAGGTTTGTTTGATGCCCCATGCCTCCAGGAGGGCACAGAAGGGGGCTGCTTCAAACTGAGTCCCATTGTCGGAGATGATTTGCTGGGGAACGCCAAACCTTGTGAGGATGTTCTTGAGAACAAAATGACGTCACCTGGCCTCAGTAATGCTGGCGAGGGGTTCAGCTTCCACCCATTTGGTGAAGTAATCGATGGCGACGATGATGTACCTGTTGTTGGAGGTACCCCTCGGCAGAGGGCCCACGAGGTCTATGCCCCATCGAGCGAAGGGTATGGATGTGCTGATGGGGGCATAGTTGACCGCTGGCCTGTCGGGGGCTTTCTGGAAGTGTTGGCATGCCGAACACCTTCGGGCAAGATCTGCACAATCCTGGGCCATCGTAGGCCAGAAGTAGCCCTGGATTATTAGCCTTCGGGACATGGAGAAGGGTCCCTGGTGAGCTGAACAAGTGCCAATGTGCACTTCCTCCATCGCCACTTCGGCTTCATACTGATGAAGGCACCGAAGTAATGTCCCGTTGTAGGGCCTTTTGTAAAGCCTTCCGTCTTTGATAACGTAACTGGGAGCCCTCATCTTTGCTAGCTTGGCGCGGGCCTCATCCTCGGGCAGTCGCCCTGTGGTGATGAAAGCGACAATGTCTGAGATCCAGCCGTCCTGCCTTTGTTGTATGTTCATGACGGGGCTAGCATGTATGCTAGAGAGGTTGAGCTCTTCCACTTTGGCAATCTTTGAGATGTGCTCAGGTGATTCGTCCGAGAGCTTGGATAAAATGTCAGCCTCGGAGTTTTGAGCCCTCGGTATTTGAGTAAGAGAGTGTGCCTCAAATACCTTAAGCAACTCCTTGGCCGCTTCCTTGTACTGCTTCATTCTCCCTTCCTTGGCTTCGTACTCCCCGGAAATTTGGCCGACAACTAATTTGGAGTCGCATTTGACATGGATCTGTCAGGCCTTCATGTTAGCTGCCAGCCGAAGGCCACAGAGGAGGGCCTCGTATTCGGCTTCATTGTTAGAGACTTTGAAGGAGAAGCGGACTGCATAATAGGTCCGGAAGCCTTCGGGTGAGATGAGAACCACCCCTCCTCCACATGCCTTGACGGCGGAGGAGCCGTCGGTGTAGAGGGTCCACCAATCATCCGAAGGGGCCGAGGGCTCCTCGTCCGTGGCTGATCTTACCGTACATTCCGTCACGAAGTCCGCTAGGGCTTGGCCCTTGATGGCGGGCCTAGAACGGATGTCGATGTTGTATTGGCTCAAGAAGAGAGCCCATTTTACCATTCGGGAGGAGCTAGTGGGGCTCCTCATCAAAGCGCCGAGGGGTTGGTGAGTGAGGACCTGGACCAGGTGAGCTTGGAAGTAATGGCCCAACTTCTTGACGGTCCACACGATAGCCAACACCGTTTTTTCCACAGGGGAGTACCGGAGTTCTGCTTCCCTGAGGGTCTTGCTAACATAGAAGATGGCATGTTGGATTCCATCCTCCTCCCGGATGAGTACTGAGCTGATGGCTGCCGGGCTAACACCCAGGTAAAGGTATAGGATCTCCCCCACCTTGGGTTTAGAGAGCACAGGGGCGAAGATAAGTACCGTTTCAGTTTCTCGAAGGCCTCCTGACACTCTGAAATCCACTAGAAACCGACGGTTTTTCTCATGATCTGGAAGAAGGGTAAGGACTTCTCCGCCGATTTTGATAAGAAGCGATTGAGGGCTGCCAAGCGGCCCGTCAATCGTTGGACCTCCTTTACGTTGCGTGGGGGCTCCATGTTGATGGTGGCCTAGATCTTCTCGGGGTTGGCCTCGATACCCCTTCGGCTCACCATGTAGCCCAAGAATTTGCCCCCTTGAATGCCGAAGGTACACTTCTTCGGGTTTAGCCGAAGGTTGAATTTCTGCATGATGGCGAAGATCTCCCTCAGGTCGTCAGCATGGCTTGCTGGTTGCTTGCTTTTCACGATCATGTCGTCAACATATGCCTCCATGGTGCGCCCTAGGACAGCTTGAAATACCCTGGCCACCATCCGAGTGTAGGTGGCGCCTGAGTTCTTTAGGCCGAAGGCCATGACAAGGTAGCAGAAGATGCCCTCGGGAGTCATGAAGGCTGTTTTTTTAGCGTCTTCCTCATGCATAAATATTTGATGATATCCGCGGAATGCGTCGAGGAATGACATGATTTCACACCCCGCGGTTTCATCTACGAGTTGATCAATATTCGGCAAAGGGAAGGGATCCATGGGACACGCCTTGTTGAGATCCGTGTAGTCCACGCACATACGGAATGAGGGCGGTTTTTGTGCGAGGACTACGTTTGCCAGCCATGAGGGGTACTTTACCTCATTGATGTGCTTGATAGAGAGGAGCATGGCGACCTCCTTCTTCACAAATTCCCTCCTCTCGGCCGAGAGGGGCCTCCTCCGTTGTTGTACTGGTTTAGCCGAAGGGTCCACCGAGAGGCGGTGGGTGATGACCCTTCGGCTGATCCCCGGCATGTCCTCCGGCCCCCATGCAAAAACAATGGAGTAGGCGCGGAGGGCGCTGATGATGCCGGTCTTCAAGTCTTCGGGGAGCTTGGCTCCAATCTTCACGACTCTCTCCGGCTTGGCCGGATCGAACGCGAAGTCTTCTACCTCCTCGGCTGGTTCAGCCCTCGGTCTCCTCTCCTCCGCTTCCACAGTTCCGGTGATGGTGTCAACGCGGAACTCCGTCTTGCTAACCTTCTTTGTCACTTGAAGGCAACAAGCGCGGGCAAGCTTTTGGTTCCCCCTTGAGTAACTGATTCCCCCCTCGGCTGGGAACTTGAGGCAGAGGTGCCTCATGGAGATGACGGCTTTGAGATCCTCGAGGGCTGGCCGGCCGAGGATGATGTTGTGGGCGCAGTCGATGTTGACGACGACGAACTCCACCTCGAGCTTGGCTCTATGGAGCCCGTCGCCGAAGAGTACCGAGAGGGTTATAACCCCCTCAGAATCAATGGTGTCGCCGATGAAGCCGGCAAGAGGGGTCTTGATGGGCCGAAGGGACCCCCTCTCCAGATGCAGCTCTCTGAAGGTACTGAGGTACATTACATTGACGGAGCTGCCCGTGTCAATGTAAGTCCGGTGAATTATAGTGTCATTGATCTCTGTGCGGATGACGAGGGCATCCCTGTGTGGGGAGGACACTGGGGGGAGATCAGTGTTAGTGAAGGTGATGGGTTCCTCCCTCAGCCGCTTTACTGGGGGCATATGAGTGACTTCCCCCACGTAAAGTGACTGAGCCCACTTCTTTCGTTGACTTGTAGAGTCACCCCCGATATTGCCCCCGGTGATCATGAGGATGTGGCGCTTCTTTTCATGGTACCGGGGGTACTCCTCCTCCTCTTCTTCCAAGTTCCCAATCTCCCTCTTCTTGCCGAGGGGGATGGTGTTGGGGTTGACCCATGCATTTGCTCTCGCAGTTTGCCCTCGGGGTGGCCCTTGGTGAGGGGGGCCCTATTGCTGAGGGCCTTGAATAAATTGAGACAAATGGCCTGCCTGTATTAATCTTTCGATGTCCGTCTTCAGCTGATGGCAGTCATTGGTTCTGTGCCCTTGATGCCGGTGGAAGCGACTGTAGGGGTAGTTTGGATTGATGGCATATACCTCCGGGGGTGCGCGGGAATCTCGCTCCACCAGGCCCCTCTCCTCGGCGAAATCAAGAATGACGCTGACGGGGTGCGTCAAAGGTGTCCGAGGGTGCTCCAGGAAAACAGGTTGTGCCCAAGCCCTCGGGTTCCCCTTGTAGCCTCCCCCGGGCTTGGCTTGGTCGTGCCGGGGGCGATCACCGGAGGGGGCAGAATCCTTGGGTAGATTACGGGGAGCCCCCGGCCCCCGGTTGCCTTTGTCGTCTGGCCGAGGGCGTTGCTGATCCGGGATGTGATGGCATTTCTCCACCTCCTCGGCTTCGGCATACCGGTCCCCCCGCTGTAGGGCCCTTATATAATCGCGGGGGGGGGGGGGGTTCGATGATGAGGCTCCTTGAGAAGTTCCCGGGGCAGAGTACTGTTTGGAGGAGGGCCAGGAGGGTCCCGTCGTCAGCGCCATCAACTTTATCAGCCTCCGTTCTCCAGCGCTCCAAGAAGTTCCGAAGGGTCTCCTCCTTCTTCTGCCTCACTGTCAGTAAATGGGAGAAGTGCTTCCTTGTGCGGCGCCTTCCCGCAAATTGCGTCAAAAATCGTTGGGCGAGTTCTTGCCATGAGTCAATGCAGCCCTCAGGCAATCGATTGAACCATTCGTAAGCCAACCCCTCTAAGGTGGAGAGGAACCAGCGGCACAAATACTCATCTGATGCCCCCACCATCATCATGCTGTTTTGGTATCTGCTGTAGTGCTCCTGGGGGTCAGTTTTTTCATCGTAGCGCTTGATGAGCTGCCCTCGGTATTTCTCCGGGATCCGGGCCGCCAATACCCTTGGGGTGAATGGCGTCCGGGTCCAGAGCTGTATGGTGGGTTCCCCGGAGCCCTCGGTTATCTTCCTCTGCATTTCCTCCATCTTGGCCAACATGGCCTCATACTTCAGGTCCGTATGAGGGGCAGAAGTGGTGACGTGTGCTTTGGTGGTCTCCATGTCGTCAAGCCGGCGCTGGAGGGTCGTAATGATTTCGTCCTGGGGGTCCTTCGGGAGGGCCTCCACCCCCTGCGAATGGACACGGGCCGAGTGGGCCTGGATGATTTGGTGACGGGCATCGTTGGCATGGAGAGGTGCCTTGCCTTTGTCCTGAGGGGGACGTCTTTCATTGGCCCTGGAGACGGACCCGCCACTTTCCTGAGGCCTCTGGAACGCCTTCCCCCCGAGGCGGTCTTGGACCCCTCGGTGGTCTTGCGCCCCTCCGAGTCTCTCGAGGGAGGACGTCCGGAGTTGTTCTCTGTTCACATTGTGGCGGTCCTGGGATTGGACTTCCTGGGAGGCCGTATCTTGGGCCACGACCCCCTCGACGTTCCCAATCCGGAGGACTGGGTTCCCGAGGGGGTGTGGATGAGGGGGAGGCATGACATTCTCCCCGACCTGAGGCTGGAGGGGAACCAAAGTGCCGAAGGCACCTGGATTCTGGGTGAGCGTCTGGATGAAGGCGGAAAACGCCGATTGTACGTCGATTGTAATTACCGGAGGGCTAACTTGGTTCTCGCTCCGGTCCTTTTTCTTGGCCTCGATGCCGAGGCGGGCATCGGGGGCATTCTGTTGAATCTGATGGCGTAGGTCGACAGCCGTCTGGTCCAACCCGGCAACGCCGCCCCCCCGGGAGCCCTGTTAGAAGCTTCGGGGACGTCGACTTCGCCGAGGGCCAGGTTCCTGTCCTCAACATTCTTGGAGTTGGCACGAGTTGTTCTCACCATTTTAGCTAGGTGTTTTGTTTTTGGTGATGGGGAGGGTTTCTTACTTGATTGTTCGACCTCTCAACGAGAGCACCAAATGATGGATAGTATACCCGGGGGGTAGCTTATCCGAGGGGTTATTACAGGGAATAACTAGAGAGAAGTCAGAGCAAGTAAGAGAGAGAAAGTGTATTGAATATGTAAGTTAAGGCTTTTGAGCGTGGTTTACAACGGGGAAATGGGGTGCTACTTATAGTAGCAATAAATGCCAGACAGGGACACGTGTCAAGCATCCATTGGCCGAGGGGTCACCTCAACTGGTTGGCGCTGGCAATCACATGTGGCCACATTTAATGCGGCTGTTGGATGTGACGTCGTACTTGGTACGGTGATCCATGCGCATGTGGAGCATATATTATGTCAGAAAAGGTGCCCTCGGCTGTAGATGATTAGCCGAGGGCTCTGAGTACCGGGGACCTCCTTAGTGCCGAGGGCTACTGATTTTCGCCGTTTTCTCCCAGTAACTTTGTTTTCCTGATTTGGCCCTCATGTGAGAATTGGAGCCTTCGGCCAGGGGGTCGAAGGCACCCCTAGTGCGCACAGTGGGCCGCTTGGTACTCTGGGCGTTGTGATTTGGGCCTGTTGTGCTTCCTGGGCCTATTGGGCCTTTATTGGAGTAGTAGGAGTCTGTGGAACAGGGGTTTCCGGGCCATATACTCCATCACGCACAAGGAGTAGCAATTGGTGTATATATTTTTAATCATGATCTAATTAAATAATAGAATAAAAATAACTTTTAAAGATTCTACATTTTCAAAAAATAAGAGTACAATAAATTGTGGTCTGTCCTAGGCTTTTCTAGGGTTGTTTTTCTAGCCGGCTTTGCCGTTGTTCGGGGTTTTGTTGGGTGAAATCGTGAAAGGGTTTATCGCCAGTTTGGTGGGGGAAGCAAGGATGAGCATCGTGAGCTGCAATTGTTGGGGTCGTGGAAACCTAGCTACGGTACAAATTTTAAAAGATATTGTCAGTGAACGGAGTCCTTCAGTGACTTTTCTTATTGAGACAAAGGCTAAGACCAGGAGGGTTGAGAGTGTCATGAAGGCGTTGGGGGTATAGTCATTGTTTTGCAGTTGAAGGAGAAAGGATGGGTGGGGCTAGCTTTCATCTGGAAAGATACGATTGAACTTGTGGTGGTAAATTCAGGCAGACACTATATCGATTGTTACATAAAATTGGAGGTTGATGGGGGGTCATTGGAGGTTTACGGGCTTTTATGGTTTTCCGGATAGCAGACGCCTTAGTGAAGCATGAGAATTGTTACAGTTGTTATCCCATGCTAGTACTCTATCTTGGCTAGTAATGGAGGACTTTGAGTGAAGAGGCAAGTTCCCTCAATGGAGATAGAGATTGAAGGAAGCTCTCTAGAAAAGTGATTTACAAAATTTGTATTTTGAGGGGGTATGAGTTTACATGGGAGTGTGGGTGTGGTTCAATAGGATGCATTGGCGAGAAACTTGATCGGATTCTAGTTAATGAGGAGTGTATAGAAACTTTCGGAGAAGCTTCAACTCGATCATTGGAATGGCCTTCAAGCGTTGTCTTCCGAACCCTAGTCACGCAAATCCTCTGTGGCGGCGGTTCAGGAACTGCCCTAAATGATGACGGCCGGACAGAGCCTCCCATATAAGGGGTGATTTACACTTTTTAAGTTAGTTCGAGGGCCTACTTGACCCTTTTGCCTTTTAGTTATTTCTTACTAATAATTTTTTATTTGTTTTATTAATAGAAAATATTTTTAAATATAATATTTTTTAGAAATCAGCAGAATCAGTCAATCCAATCACTTTAGCCCGTACTTAATAAATTTCACCAGAATTTGCCGATTCATCCAATTTTCAGTGTTATCAAATGGGCTCTAATTCTCCTTTTCCGATGACTAATGAAGTTGAATGTTTTATTTGTAATTTTTTTATTTTTCTTTGGAGTAATAATTAATACAACCAGATCGTTGTACTATACTATATTATTGCAGGATTTGTGACTTAGAAAAATCCATGAGATCTTTTCTCATCTCGTTGTAGTTTGAGACTATTCATTCACATGTTTCCTTGTTACGACTATTATTTATTAAATAAATTAATTATTTGACTTAAAATGGATGGCCAAAAGTCAAAAAAGTATAGAGTAGTAATGCTTTTTTTTTGAATTTATGAATCTATGAATACAAAATACTCCCTCCGTCCCATATTTAACTCCGGTTTTGACCGGGCACGAGTTTTAAGATAACGTGATTTGTGTGGTGGAGAGTTATGCAGATGAGAGAGAAATGTGTAAGAATGGGTGTGACCCACATATTCTTTACCAAAAAGGGAAAAAGGAGATAAATTTGGGACGGAGCGAAAAGGAAAGAATGAAGATAATTCCGGGACGGAGGAAATATTGTTTTATTGTAAGGATAAAACACAATGTTTTATTTTGTTTTATTTCACAATTTTGAAAATGTTTTAGTGTACCATTTCTCTAACATTGATTAGCATGTCACACATTTCATAATCATAACTCTGTAATATGTTGTTACCCATATGGTTGTACGGAATCATTATCCAAATCCATTAGTACAATAGGACAATGATTTTGTCCGTCCATAACACTTGATCGATCCACCGGAGCACTTTGATTCTGCCCGATTCCTAACATGCCTTATATACTCCGGCGGAGAATCAACCGAAAATTGCACATTCCCTGCCGGCAATTATTGTTTTCTACTGCCACGCCGGCGACGAAGGACCATAAAGGGATTCAAAAGATTGAGAAGATACTTATAGCTAATAGAGGCGAAATAGCATGTAGAATTATTAGAACTGCCAAAAGACTCGGGATTCGTACTGTCTCCGTCTACAGCGACGCCGATAAGTATAATCTGCATGTAAAATCCGCCGACGAGGCCGTCCGCATTGGCCCTCCTCCGGCGCGTCTAAGCTACTTGAATGCTTCA
Source organism: Cuscuta europaea (assembly GCA_945859875.1). Taxonomy (NCBI): domain Eukaryota; kingdom Viridiplantae; phylum Streptophyta; class Magnoliopsida; order Solanales; family Convolvulaceae; genus Cuscuta; species Cuscuta europaea. The sequence continues at coordinate 3,861,108 of CAMAPE010000014.1, forward strand.
TCAATTATTGAAGCTGCAGCTCGTACCGGAGCTCAGGTAGTAAACGAACTTTCTGATCCCGGTTTTTTTATTAATAGTAGTACTTTCGTGCAATGCGGCTCCTTTTTTCACGGCCACATGTTGGCTTCTGGGTTTTTTAAATATTTGTTTGGCCATCGGCATGTACTGAATTGCATAGAAGGTGCTTAATTATTTCCAGAGTACAAGGGAAAAAATCCGAAACTGGTTTAAAAAATAAAAATAATAGTAATGAAAACTTTTCAGGCTATTCACCCAGGTTATGGTTTCTTATCGGAAAGTGCTGATTTTGCTCAACTGTGTGAAGATGAAGGTTTGATCTTTATTGGACCTCCTGCATCTGCAATCCGTGATATGGGTGACAAAAGGTACAGGTTGCTAACTTGAAGTGTCTGTTGCCATTGTACCATGTTCATTTTAATATACAAAAACAACAACTTCAAAGCCTTCGTCCCCGAAAGAGTTTGGTGTCGGGTAACATGAACTGACGTATGAAATCGATTGGTTCGTTTTAATATGTAATTTCAAATTTATGCCTCTCATACACACTATAAAATCGATTAGCTCTGGGTAGAGTATAAAGTCGTTTGTAGCAGATTTGCATTGTGACTAGTGCAATAAGTTCACTTTGCTTCACTGAATCGTCTGTCTGGTTCATCACATGGATAGTTTTCTGAGCATTTCATTTTAGCACAGCTGAATTGTGAGTGTAAATAAGTTCACTTTGCTTCACTGAAGCATCTTTCTGGTTCCTCATATGGATGGTTTTCTGATCATTCTGTTTCTTTATATGGGCTTGTCTAGTGCTTCAAAAAGAATAATGGATGCAGCAGGGGTGCCACTTGTGCCCGGATATCACGGCGAGGAACAGGATATTGACTTGATGAGATCAGAAGCACAGAAAATAGGGTATCCTATTTTGATCAAGCCAACCCATGGAGGTGGTGGGAAGGTGTGCCTTTAGTATATTTCTCTTTGTGTATCTAATTTCTGCCTGCTTATAAAATCATGTAATTGTTTACTAATTTCTCTCTCTACAGTGTGAATCTATTGATGCTCACACAAATTGACATTTTGGTTTCCCATTTCCAGTTTTCTTATTTATTTTATTTTTGTGATATAAGTTACCTCCAACATCCAATAATATAAGATATATATGAGTTTTGCTTTTTTAAGAAAATAAAGGTGATAGCGGTTGTATGGTAATTGTAACCTTTGAAAAACAAGTTAAAGTAGTACGAGTCCTAGGGGGTGTTTGGAACCGATTCTGATTCTGCTTCTTTTTTAAAGAAAAAGCAGAATCAGAATCAGTTTTCAGAAGCTGGTCACCCCCAGCTTCTAAAAATACTGATTCTAGGAGTAAATTAGAGCACCAGAATCACTTCTGCACTTTTACCCAAACACTCCAACTTCTGCTTCTGCTCCCTGAAGGAGCAGAAGCAGTTTTAAGAATCAAATCCAAACACCCCCCTAGTGTCCTACTAATAGTAAACGGTGAACAAGGATAAAGTGGGAAAGTTAAAAGTTGGTATTCAGACCAGGAAAGTTATCATTGTCTTGGAAAAGAAGCAAAAGGAAAGTGTATCCAACAAAGTGGGGCACAAAATCAGCACAAGCTACTCATGCTTGCACTAAACTACTGATCATGTAGTTTTTTATAAGTAAAAACCTTGTTTTTTGGTTTTCCAAATCTGATTTTTGGTTTTCAAATAAAACTGAAACCTGAAAAGTTTGAAAATCACCATGAATTGGGGGCCTTGATTCTTAAATCAGATATTCCATTCTTCCTTTCACGGCCATAATCTCAAATCTTAAAGACTTTTGCTTTGCTTATTGGGTGATTCAATATTTTCAAAGCATATTTTAGAATACAGTTCCGTGTGTTTTGCTTTCCAATCTCACATGGTTTCTAAAATTAATATACGTGCCCCGTTGTCCAAATTTAGGGCATGAGAGTTGTTCAAAGTCCAAGTGAGTTTGTTGACTCTTTTTTGGGGGCACAACGTGAGGCTGCTGCATCTTTTGGCATAAATACAATCTTGCTAGAAAAATATATTACAAAACCAAGGCACATTGAAGTCCAGGTATGCTTCTTATATTTGAGCAACTCGTGCTTGTTGACTTTCACTGCATTCTCTTAACATTTTAAGTGGTGAATGGAATTATCACAAAAGATCCACACTATTCTTGTGTGGAACTTATCGTGAAAATCTATCTTTATAGTGGTGAGCTCATTATGCAGATATTTGGTGACAAACATGGTAATGTTATCCATCTCCATGAGAGAGATTGCAGCATCCAAAGAAGACACCAGAAAATAATTGAAGAAGCTCCTGCTGTAATTTTTCCTTTCAATGAATTTGTTAGTTCTGCAGTCTTGAGTCTTGAGTCTTGACACATATTCCCTCTCTCGCATTTGCAGCCGAATATTAATAGTGAGTTTCGGTTCCACTTGGGTCAATCTGCTGTATCTGCAGCCAAGGTAAAGGTCCATAAATGTTCTTTGTTGTTTCTTGTTATTGTTTTCACACACAATGTCTCCTTCAAAACAAAATATCTGCCATAGTATTTTATCTTGGACATGTCTATTGGAACATATATGAATCCTTCTTGAGATTTTAGTCTTTGTCTTATTTGTTCGACCTAACACAATATCCTTTATCTTAAAGGCAGTTAATTATTACAGTGCGGGGACTGTGGAGTTTATTGTTGATACCATTTCAGGAGAGTTTTATTTTATGGAGATGAACACCCGCCTTCAGGTGTCTGCTTAGGCTTTCACTCCTCCAATTCACTTTTATAACCTATTGCAAATAGTAAATATAATCTGTGAGGCAGGTTGAGCATCCTGTTACCGAGATGATTGTTGGTCAAGATCTTGTGGAGTGGCAAGTACGTGTTGCAAGTGGAGAGCCTCTTCCTTTGAGCCAATCACAGGTTCCCTTATCAGGTTAGGGATTTAATTGATTGTGTAGTGCTTCTTTCTTCTTTAATATAGGCTAGCTATCAAATTCATGTGTATTTTTATTATTTCTTTGAAACTTCTGACCATCCTGGCCTGTGCCTCAGGCCAACATTCTTTACAATGCACATGACTGAAATATTAAAACTTCTAAACGTGTAACTATGATATCTTTCATGGCAGGTCATGCTTTCGAAGCCCGGATATATGCAGAAAATGTTCCCAAAGGTTTTCTTCCTGCTACTGGTGTTCTTCATCATTATAGTCCAGTTGCAGTTACATCATCAGGTGCTGCTCTGTGTCTCTATCATTTTATCTGTGGCTTCATGAAAAAATACCTCAATATATTTTAGCCTTTTAGGTAATGCAATGGAATTCTTCCATAGATCATTAAGCAGCTAGCAAGTTGCATATCAGTGAATTTTAGCACGCGTGTGGCTAAAACCCCCGGGATGCATTATACTGTGCATATGACATTTGTGGGGGTGCAGTTAGTTTTTTTATTGAACTGGAACTTCCAAGTACTAGCTGAAGAACTGACCATAAGGGGAATTAATTTGGTGAACTCCAACACCTGATCGAATTGCTACCTTTTTGATATTCTTTTTATGATTATGCCCAATATTAGCTCATTTATGATATGCTGTTTTTGGTTTCTACGATTTGAAGCATACCATTATGTATTCATTTAACCAGTTATGGCTCAATTTAATTGCTTCGAAGTCTTGTTTCTGACTGTAAGATACCATTTCATTTAATATTGTCAGATAGGTGTTTGGGAATTATACTTGTGATTACAGTATTAGCTAGTCAATATACCTTTGTTCATTTTCATTTACCCCAGTGCCGCAAAGGCTCCCACCTACGGTGGGGTAAGGGGGGGTCGGATGTACGTTTGTTGATTTTACTAAATTCATTCCTTGCTATCTTCCAGTTAGAGTTGAGACGGGGGTTGAGGAAGGGGACACTGTAAGTATGCATTATGACCCCATGATTGCCAAGCTTGTAGTGTGGGGAGAGAACCGCTCTGCAGCATTGATAAAATTGAAAGACAGCTTGTCAAAGTTTCAGGTATGATTTGACCCAGTGATTACGTCCATTGATGCCTGCATCAAGATTTAATCTCAGACATTGTAATGTTCTCCACATAAAGGTTGCTGGTTTGCCAACCAACATAGATTTCCTTTCTAAACTAGCACACCATGGTGCTTTCGAAAAAGGCGAAGTGGAAACAAATTTCATTGAGCGGTATAAGGACAGTCTATTCAGCAGTGGTTGCAATTCAGGACCTGCACTAGAGGCATATAGACGTGGTGCATTAATTGCTGCTGCTTGCATTTGCAACAGGGAACTTGCAGCATCAAGGAATAGTGCCCCTGGTAAAGTTTAAACTTGCCAGTACTGACTTTTCGTTTTTCAGTTGCTGCAATTTTTATGTGTTTCTTTTTCCTGTTGTATTGGTAGAAGGAATGTTTTTGTGGTATGTTGATCCTCCTTTTAGAGTCCACCATTTGGCTCATCGAACCGTGGAACTTGAGGGCGATGATGAGTTTGGTGATACAGGTTCAAAATTTTTAAACGTTTCCGTAACCCATTTGGCTGAAGGGAAATTCCTAGTTGAGGTACTTTATCCTTTTGCTTTTACTTGATAAGTTGTATTTGAGTCCTTTTATAGTGTGTGTGAAAGGGGTACTTATAATTTGTATATGAAAGATTTATCTCAATTTCTTTATACATAAACACTACTCTTTATTTTCTTAAGCAGCTACTATTGGAGTTCTAACATCAGTCTCATGATTACAGACAGGAGAAAGCATTTTCCCCAGTTTGGAGGTCGAAGTACAACAGTTAAGCAATGGAAATTATACAGTCGATGTTGGCGGTGTAAAACAAACTGTTAGCCTTGCTGAATATTCCAAAGTAAAACCTATCCTCCTGAGTCCTGACCCTGTTTCATTGTTCGTGTAGCAGATGAGAACATTGTCTGTCCTAGAATGCTGCTATTCATGGTTATCTTAATGTGTGTGTGTGTGTTTTACAATGTGTTTGATGACATTTTAGTAACTGTTAGTCTGTTACAAAGGATGACTAAAGCAACATTAACTTTGACATCATGAGAGGTCTCAATAAAAATGGGTTCAGTGTATCATGTTGCTGTTGTTGATGTAGGACCATTGTAAGAACATCCATATTTGGCATGGCCCTTACCATCATCACTTCAAACAAAGTATAATCCTTGAACTCGTTGAGGATGATCAACTGAACCAAAAACAACCTGCCAGTGAGTCTGCATCTCACCCTCCTGGGACAGTGGTTGCCCCAATGTCAGGTCTAGTGGTTAAAGTTTTGGTGAAGGATGGGGAAGAAGTTCAACAAAGCCAACCAATATTAGTATTAGAAGCCATGAAGATGGAGGTCTGCAATTCACAAACTTTGTATTACTTTTATGTTTAAGCATTACATTCAATGTTTTATTTAAACTCTTCTATTTTATATCCCATTACATAGCATGTAGTGAAAGCTCCAACTGCTGGACATGTTAGTGGCCTTAAAGTTGAAATGGGACAGCAAATATACGACGGAGCAGCTCTCTTCAGTATCAAGGTTAGCTTTCACCCTCATATGGCCAATTTCATTGATTTTGTGCACTCAAATACATTGTTTTAAAAACCTGCCAAGGCACACCTCGTATTGAAGTGAAAGCTTATGAACTGCACGGGGAGGATTTGTTGCTTGAGGTGCTGACATGGGTTTTATATTCAATTTTTTATTTGGACTATTAGAGCACCCATCGCTTGATCCATGAATTTAAGTAATACAAAAGATTTTGGGGTCGGCTAACATGAATCGATACATGACATGAATTTAACTTCTAAAAACTAAAAAAGGGTGATACAGATGAGACTTTTAGAAGCTTTAAGGCTTCGAACCTGCGAAGGAATGCTCCTCTGAGGCGTACACCTTTGCCTTAGGGGATGTATGAAATGTATTTGTTATCCCAGGAACCAAATATGCTTGTTAATTGCCAATTTAGTTACAATATCCTTGTGAGTAATAATTACAATAATTTGTTGCTGCAAACATAATTGGAACTGACTCTAGAGTGTCTCCGTGATCTTCAGCCATGCATTTTTCATATAAACTAGGAGAAGCTCCCTCTTATTTTGATTTTCATGATGATGGTTGCAGAGTCTTTAGATCTACCATTTCTTCATTGAAGACAATCTCAACTGGATTGAACACCTAACATCGCTCTGGACATCTATGGTAATACATATTTGGGGATACCTGAGTCACTATATAGGCTGTGAATGAGTTGAGAGACCATTTGCAAGGGTTGGAAACTTGTAACCTCATTTCTAGGACCCCTTGAGATGTATCAAATTAAAAAAATCAATAAAAACATTAAATGTCATTTGAGTTGTGAAATTGTATTCAGTGAAGTTACTAGGGAATATGCTAGCAACAGTTTGGTTGTGACTAAACTATATTGAGTTGTTGGGTATGGTGCTGCATCTCTCATTCCTAGGTGTTATCATTCCTAGATCTCATATGAAGAGTTTTGTATAGTAAATTACATGACAGCACTCAAAATGAAACCTTATTTCAGGAGTTTTCCATTTGCTTCTTGTTTTGAGAAGCAGTTTATTTTAGAGATTATATGAAAAATGTGTTATGGATGAACTCAAAAAGAAATGTCACACTTATTTTGGATCAACTCAAAAAGAAGGAAAGTAAGACCGTTAAAATGGAACGAAGGAAGTAAAAATGTAAAATTGATTGCTCTCCAAGACTCCAACTCGATGTCAACTAAGCTTATCACTGCTATACAAGCATTGATAAAGGTGGCATCAATGAAGATTAATGTGTTCTTTTTGTCCAAGATATTTAAAATCTCATAGATTTGGTCCATTGCAGACTCTAACGAATAGGTTTTTATGAGATTTTTTACCTATATACTTAAGTTAGTAGTGTGCTAAGATTGCTTGGCAATAATATCATTTGGAGACGTGCCACGATCAAAGTTGTCATCAATGTCTTAGGTTCTTAGCTAACCCATTAGCACATTGTCCCAAAAGACTTGTCCTCTTCCTCTTGTGGTTCGGGAGTACGCTCTGCATAAATAATATTTAGGGGGCATTTGCTTCAAAAACAGCATTCCTTACTACCTCCGACCCAAAACTTTTCTCGATCAACTATGGCAAACTTTGGATAATAATTTTAATTATTATATTTGTACATAATTTATAAATTTTATTCTTTTATGAAAATATTTTGAATAAGGTACGTTTTGATATAATTTGCACATTCAAAATAATTTCATATTCAAAAAAATTTATTCAAAATAATTTCATATTAAGAAATAAGAAATATCATTGATTAAAGTTGATTATCATTAAAAAAAAGTCAATTAGGCGAATCTTTTAGGGATGGAGGGAGTAGTAAACAAATTTATGACTATAATAAAAGTGTTTACAAAGATGTGACTTCTTAAATGTAGTGACTATATTAGTAACTTTAGTCATATTAACATGTTCAATTTTCATTTTTAAGTGACCATAACATTATATTCATGGTAACCTTAGTCATATTTTTGTAATAATATTTTCGGTGATATTTTGAGAAAACCTCTAAAAAATTGTCATATTTCATAAGTATAAGATTGCACATAATATGTTACAGGGATGTGTTAACAATGTATTGCTCGAGAGGTTAAGTGGTTCACATGAATTGAAGGCCATAAATTATGTGTATGCAAGGGAATGAAACTAATAAGACATACAAAAAGTTAGGGCAGTATCTGTAGTTAGCAGGTTGGAGGTCAACTAAAATGAATTGAAAAAAGATTAAGAAGTGAAAGTATGAAAGTTAAATTTTATATCCAAAATCTGAGACTAGAAATTGAAGTAATTATCCAACCACTGAGAACACTCAAAAACTCAAGGCAATGAATGTCTCAGACCAAATATCTCTTTATTTTATTTTTTTGAAACTTTATCCCTCTACAACTACCTTTTAAACATGACATTCAAGATTATACAAATCAAATTATTTATGTTCCGTTCGGGATTTGAATTCGTATAAGACTACTCGAATTCGAAAAACTCAAATACAAATAAGAATACTAAATTTGATTCGAATTGTTATCAAATACAAATAAAAATATTAACATATTCGATTCGGATATTAATCAAATATATTCTATTAATAATACTTATAATAACATAATAATAATGATAATAGTAATAACATTATAATAACTTTTAAAAGCGAGCTATACTCTCAAAGTTTAATTCATATATACATTTATGTATACACATTCCAAGCCTATTTGTAATAAACAAGGTTGTAAACTACCCAATATATGTGCGTGTGTATAGTATAACCCATATATCTAATGTTTTTTCATCATCAATGTTAAATATCTAACATAAAATTAGAGTTGTTTTACTTAGTTTTACTTAGATATAATTATAAACCTTATTTTTTACTCCGGGAGGATCTCGGGTAGGGGGCTTGGAGTAATTGAAACTCACTCCATTGAGTTTCAAACCCTTATGTGCCTAGCGGGTTTCGAACTCGAGACCTCCCACTAGGCACGGTAACTTCACAACCAGCTGGGCTGCAATGCTTGGTTATAATTATCAACCTTATTTCACACATTATAAGTATAATTTCTAATATGTATGTAGGTAGTGTTTAATTTATTTCAAAAATAATGAAATAGATTATGTATATTAATCATAACAAATACTACGTATTATACAAGCATGACAATATAGTGATAATATGCTTAAATGAATACATGGATTTGTAGCGAATATATTATGTGTATTATTGTTATGAAAATGAGTTGGTATAACTCAAGAAGCTCAGCCCAACAAAAAGCTCCACCGGCGGATGTGGGGAGCGTCCATGTCGGCTTCTTTCTTCTCCTGATGAGCTCTCCTTTTCAGTTCGACAAACTTTTCAATCTCTAGATTAAGAATGATTTGCAGTTCTTCCCTCTTAGAGCGTGTCAGGGTTACTATGACGCAAGAAGATTGGTCGTGTACACGAATTTGCCCACAACCGTGTGCGCCCAAAAAACGGCTCAAACATCATATTTTTCTGTTTAAACAGGCTTTGAACCCTTGTTTTGGGGTTATTATGTTTAGACAAAATTTTCGGCTTTGAATCTTCAGAATTCTTAGATGAGTAGACGGTTTAAAAGAGCTAAATGCTACGTGGATACTATTAAATGAGTTTTATGCTATACTAAAATGAGTATAGTGTTAAAAATAAATGTGCATGAGTGAAATATTATAAAAGGGTACAATAAATTTTCTAAGTCAAGAATACACAATTGAATATTTGAGCGCATTGGAGATTTCAAATCTGCTTTCGAATTTTTCGATATCCATGCCATTTTGTAAGTTATGTATGCTCATTTAGTACTGAAGTTATGCTCATTTAAAAATGTCATATCAATGCATTTTCAAAAGTATAATATTACATTATATTTGCATATTGGAATTCCTATGAGTTGATTATAGATATAATTTATGAAATTTTTATAAAAGAAGAAAAAGAAACTAAGAATAAAAAGTGAATTAGAAGACATGGAAGCATAGATCACGATATTTAATTATACGCAATAGAGGAGACTTGATGCCCAATGAGAAATGTATTGATGTTCAACTAGCAGAGTTTACGATTTTTATATCAATGTATATATCAAAAGTATAACATTAGATTTGCATATTGGAATTCATAAGAGTTGATTATAGATGTAATTTAAGTTTTTTAATAAAAAATAAAAGAAAGAAAGTAAATTAGAAGATATCAAACAGAGATCGTGATGCTCACTATTAGACTCTAATACTCAACTGAATAGACTTGATGCTCAATAAAAATATTCAATTAACACAGAAGACATGATTTTCATCTGAAATTACAAGAAAGACACTAACTATACAATATAAACTATACAACGAGTGATACGATACACAGACTCCTAGGCGGTTGTCTTGGGTGAATATGAGTAGTAGCTTCCCCACGCATAGGTTCCTCCAATTCATTTTGACGCATTAAAATACTCTCTTTTGTTTTGGTCGCATTAATTTTGTTGATAACCTTAAATTTGAGATTTCGGCCTAAATGTTCTTATTTGAAGACCTTAATTTGGTGTTAATAATAGAGGTTCGCAGACTCGAAAATTATTCTCACTTTTTTTGGTATGTCTCAAAAAATTCTTTCAATTTTTTAACTCCTGTCAAAAATAAGATGGGAAGAATCCTCGCTATTTAACGGTGGGCATAGCTCAACTGGTAGCGAGGGAGTGCAACAAGGGTTATATCTCGGGTTCGAATCCCGGCAACTACGATGAGAGGTTACTATGCTAAAAAATGCATAGGACTTCAGCAAGTACCGGTGGGCGTAGCTCAACTGGTAGCGAGGGAGTGCCACAAGGGTTAGGTCTCGAGTTCGAATCCCGGCAACTACGATGAGAGGTTACTATGCTAAAAAAAGCATAGGACCTCTCATGGCCGGTCTTGTCCATTTCTGGGCCTATGGGCGGTACGTTATTTTGGGCCTATATTCATGACAAACAGTAAACCATATTTCGGCAATGAAGTCCATAAAATAAAGATGAGAATCACTTTATTATTATATAAGTTACATATTTGGGAAAATGTAAAAACACGAGTATCGAATAAAAAGAAAAAACATTACATAAAAACGTTTCTCGTAGACCAATGTGAAGCAAATCATTAATAATTGCCTCATATAGACAACCTTCTTTCCACTAATAAATATGACAAAAAATAAAATTGCCACATATAACAACAGTAAACTTTCATTTGAAAGGATAAATGAAAAGAAATATTACCACATATTGAATTCATAAGTTGAAAATGATTTATTGACCGCTGATGAGAGTCTAAAGTTTGAAGTCTTGAACGAATGAATGATTTCAAAGAGACAAAATGTTTGGCTGCCAAGAGGACTCGCGCAAGTAGATTGCAAATTTGACATCCTCTAAAACTACTATTAGGAACTATGATATAGCTTATTGAAATTTCGAAACAAATGAATAATTGGGGTGAAATTTGAGAGAAACGGGCTCTAAAATAATTATATAAATTTGTTAGTATGTTATAATTAAATTGAATAAAAAACCTTAAAAGCTAAAGGGAAAATGGAAATTAATAGTCCAACCTTTTAGCGGTCTTCTTACAACAGTCCACCTTTTGTTTATTCATGAATAATCCAACCTTTGCACCCTATCTTCATTCACTGGTCCCTGACCGATTTATGACCTGTTATTCCAAGTTATTTTCTTATCTTTGTAAAACATTATACCATAATTCACAGTGACCAGTGAATGAAGATGGAGTGCAAATGTTGGATTATTCATGAATAATCAAAAGGTGAGACTATTGTAAGAAGTCCGCTAAAAGATTGGATTATTAGTTTCCATTTTCCCAAATCTAAAAAGATGTGAGGACTGTAGAGACATGTCTTTTATTTATGCAGTAACAATTGTATTGCTTTTAAAAACTACAACCGATCTTGCTAAAAATTACTCCCTCCGTCCCATATTTAACTCCAGTTTTGACCGGGCACGAGTTTTAAGATAGTGGGATTTGTGTGGTGGAGAGTTATGCAGAGGAGAGAGAAATGTGTAAGAATGGTTGTGAACCACATATTCTTTACCAAAAAGGGAAAAATGAGATAAATTTGGGACGGAGCGAAAAAGAAAGAATGAAGATAATTCCGGAACGGAGGGAGTAATTTATATATTCTGTTTTAACTTGTCTCTGTTTAAGACTCTTTATTTATGTTTTAAATTTTCAAATTGTCAATAAAATTAATCATTAGACTTAATCAATTGAACTTAAAGAATAAAAAAACCTACTCACGTCCGAAGAAAAAAGAGTAAAAAAGAAAGAGTAAGGTCAGACTCGCACTATATATTAATTGTCATTTTTTTTTAGAATCCTCGCTATTTAGTACGAGTAGAAAAAAAAGAGTGAGATCAGACTCGCACTATAAGATGCCACATCAACATGACTGGAAGTAAGATATACTCGTCCGTATCTATTTGAATATACACACGACGATAGATAAGTAAAGAAGAAGAAGTGCATATTGCCTACCTTTCTGGCGAAGCATCCACTACGATACGCTTACTTTGGATTTCTCCAGAAACAATGGGGCCCGTCAACGTCCATACCACCACCGATACTGGTCCGGCGGCGCCCTCGCTCATGACGGATTTCCTTCAGAAGTGTGGCGGTCTGAGCGTGATCGACGGCGGCCTAGCTACGGAGCTGGAACGTCACGGCGCGAACCTCAATGATCCTCTCTGGAGTGCCAAATGCCTCCTTGATTCGCCTCACCTCATCCGCACGGTATAGTCTCTTCTTTCCGTTATGTTCTTCCTAAATTAGGATTTTTAGTTTCCAGTTTCTACTTAATTTTGTTCTGTGCCGAGTGCGGATTTGTTCAATCCAGACATTTCTCTCGCCCCGACCGAGTTGCGGAAGAAATCTTCATGTTCATCCGTGGTTCAAACTTCTAAGAAGCCGTCTTTGATTTCTATAGTTAAACCTTTTCCTTATCATCCATCTTCAATATCATTTGCGATATCATGTAAATATCTTATATAGACAGGCACCATGTGTTGTATCTGCTTTAATAACTTTGGGGTTGTTCCTTAGGGATGACCATCACTTTTCTATATTACTTATTGGCTGACATAGAACAGGTACACCTGGACTATCTTGAAGCTGGTGCCAGTGTGATAATCTCCGCATCCTATCAGGTATGTATTTTTCTACAACTTACAAGTCTTTCTAATCACTGATTGCGGGGCTGTACCTATATCTATACCTGCGCACCAGCTTGTCTATGGAGCTGAATTTCATTCTTCTCATATATGGACAGGCAACCATTCAGGGGTTCAGGGCCAAGGGGTTTTCCCAGGAAGAGAGTGAGGAGCTACTTAAGAAGAGTGTTGAAATAGCATGTGAAGCACGGGATTTATACTATAAAAAGTGCAGAGAGTCTTCTTCTGATTATACTACGGATGGGAAGGTTCTTAAACATCGTCCCATCTTAGTTGCTGCATCTGTTGGGAGTTATGGGGCGTACTTGGCTGATGGTTCCGAGTACAGGTATGTTTGTCTTGAGAAAGTGTCCGGTTTTCTTCTTCACCTGTTTGAAAATATCCTGATGTCTTCAGAAAGTGTCACATTTCCTTTCTAAACACATATAGTTGAATATTCTTGTGATATGCACTTTATATCTCTTTATAGTGGGGACTATGGAGATATGGTCAACCAAGAGTTCCTAAAAGATTTTCACAGGAGGAGACTTCAGATTCTTGCAGATGCCGGTGCTGATATAATTGCATTTGAAACTGTTCCCAATAAGATTGAAGCTCGGGTATTCTCTGTGTAGTAAATTGTAGTGCATTCTTTATATTCTTGTTTGCAGCTTGTGACGTTATAATTATGTGTAGTCCAACATTGATCATGCATTTATCTGGACTGCTTTCATGGGCAGATCTAACCTGCTTCGTGGGGGTGGGTGGGGTGGGATAGCAGCCTCCATTAACATTTCACTAGATTGGGTAAATTATTTAATATTTTAATCTTTCTTTTCTATTTGGCTCCGATATCATGGATCGTTTCATGTTAGCTGAACCCAAAATCTTTTGGGAATAAGGCTCTGATGTTGTTGTATAGGATAAAATATATACAAAAATAAATAGTCCAACCACTTGCCTCCAAAAAAATCATTTCATCCAAATAAAAAAGAACCAAGTGAAAAAAAAAACCTCTATATTCTAATCAATAACCTCCTCTTACTCTTTGCCAATTTACAACTGTAATGTAACTAGTAACGACCACTTTATTTATTTGATTTATTGATAAGTGTTGTGTGGTTGCCGACATTCTCACCAAGGCCCTTCCAAAGAACAAATTCGAAAATATGAAGAGCAAGCTGGATATGATTGATATCCATATCCAACATGAGGGGGAGTGAAGATTCCTGAGTTATTTTTCCTTATTTGTTTACCTTATTTAGCTTGGAGGGGTAGTATTGTAATTTTCAGAATTATTTGGGTTGAGTCACTGCTACATGTCTTAGTATTTATATTTTGTTCCTTCTCTTTGATTGGATAAGATATGAATGATGAATAATAAAGACGATAGCCTCTCTCTATCTCTCTCGTGTCCTCTTGTATCTACAATAGAGTTGCAGAACTCTAGATCTAGTATATTTAATAGAGAAAGGCATATTAGGGATTATTACCAATGAAAATATAATATCATTTCACATCGTCAAAACTTTTTGGGAGAAGTGTACAGTGTTAGACTCCCTCCTTCCCAGTAAGAGTCTTGTTTGTCTGGTGGGCCACTTGTTGATCATGGGTTTCAAGTAGTGGACATTCCATGATGATAGTACATGCTTAGTTTATATGATATTGAACAACTCTTGACTCTTAAATAGGCTTATGTCGAGCTACTTGAGGATGAGGACATCAAAATTCCTGCATGGTTATCATTCAATTCTAAGGATGGCATCAATGTGGTCAGTGGGGACTCTTTATTAGAATGTGCTGCCATTGCTGATTCATGCAAGAACATTGTCGCTGTGGGGATAAATTGTACCCCTCCGAGATTCATATCGGATCTAATTTTGTCCTTAAAAAAGGTAATCCCAAATTACGTCCTTTTTTCCGCCTTAAAAAAAAGGTTGTGATCAGCCTAGGATTCCTGCAGCACATTTCTTGTTGGATAATATAATTATTATCTGTGTTTTTATGTTTGAGGCAATGACCATCTTTTTAAGCTTATGTGAAGTTTTTGTATTGTATTTATTAGGTCACTGCCAAACCAATTCTTATATATCCAAACAGTGGCGAGACTTATGATGCCGATAAAAAGGAATGGGTTGTAAGTAACTGCTCTTTTTTACTCTTTCAGCTTAAACATTACATTGCTATAGTGACATCTCTTTGAAATCGCTTAAGCATTCATTTGCATTTAGGAAGTCTGTTGTGATTTTTTACCCTGTCTTGGTTATTCATTAGAAAATGGATCTTCATACTCTTGAGCATTGTCTTGGTTATTTATTCATTGGTAAAAAATTTATGTTAGGACTTAGGCGTGCCAAAGTTTGAAAATATTTATACTGGAGGAACAAAGGTTCATATTGTAACATATCTCCGTTTTCTATACATCACACACCTCCACCCATCCACACCTCCATGGCTCCCCATTGTTCTGTACAGAAGCAAGTAAGGAGGAACAACAGTACCCCCTCTAAATCATTTGTGCTATTGCATGTAAAATATTCTCATTTATAAAAGAAAAAAATTCCTGCTTTATTTAGTAGAGGGAAGACACTCTGTTAATACACTTTTATGTTGGTGCAGCAAAATACAGGGGTGTCTGATGATGGTTTTGTTTCCTATGTGAACAAATGGTGCGAGGATGGAGCATCTCTAGTTGGAGGGTGTTGCAGAACTACTCCTGACACTATTAGAGCAATATATGCTGTCCTCTTGAATGAGCAAGTGGGCAATCCCAAGTAAAAGCACCCCATTCAACTTCAAGCTAAATGAGTGAGTAATGGGGGCGTCAACATGTTTTTTGTTTTGGCTGGTAATGGAGTTCATCGAATATAGAAATCTCACCGAGCATTCGCTTTTGTCGGTTTGCGAGATTTCAATAGATAGTATTGTCATGAGAGTTTGGTCATAGGTTTTCTGTTTTAAATGAGAATGATAAGTGTGCAAACAGAACCGTGTAAAGCTTGGCCTAAGAGGGTGGGCGGTATAGATGGAGAATCTGAGAATGGATGCACCATTTAGAAGTATATATGCAATTTATGAGGAAGCGGTCCAGCTCACTGGTCGCCGACCCACTCTCCTATATGAGAAGTCTCGGGTTCGAAACTCTATGTAAGTAGTTTTTGCGTATCCTATATGAGAGGTCTCAGGTCCGAAACAATATGTGAGTGCTTTTTACCCACTATATCTGGGTTAAAAAAATATATGCAATTTATATATGTGGGGGGTTGCATATGATGTGTTTATGCTGGAAGCATCTTTTCATCGGTGATTAGACTAGAGATCCGATGGTATTATGATAATCCGTCCATGTAATGTCATGATCAGGGTGCATATGTGGTTTACAAATATATATTTCCTGATGATGGTTTCAAATTAGAGAGATTAGCCGAAATAGGACTAAAACAGTTTAAAAATTCCAAAATAGAACTGTCATGTTTTTATTCCCAAAATAGGACTAATTACTGCCATGTTTTGGCAGTACCAGACTTCAAACATGTCAGTATTTTCTAAACATGGCAGTAATTAGTCCTATTTTGGGAATAAAAAACACGACCGTCCTATTTTAGAATTTTCAAACTGTTTTAGTCCTATTTCGGGAACTTTTCCTTCAAATTATCAAAATTTTTGTTTCAAAATACTCCATACTTGTTATGAACTAAAGTAGGGGTTGTTAACGAACCGAGCTTTTACTGAACTATTTGAGTTCGAGTTTGGTTTCGAACCTAACGAGCTTTCGAACTCGAATCCGAACTGAGGTTTAAGTTCGAAAAATTAATCGAGCCGAGCTCGAGCATAGTAGTATTCGACTCGATTCAAACTCGAGCCTATCAAACACCTTGAAATTATAAATATAATTTATATATGTCAAAATTTAAATATAATTTGTATGATTTTATGAATTTAAATATGATTACTAACGAACCGAATACTTGTCGAATCATTCGAGCACAAGTAGGGATGGACCGGGTCCGGGCCAAGCCTCAGGACGGGCCCGGGCGGTACTGATATTTTATGCTTAAGGCTCGGTACTGTCCCGGGATTTCACCGGGACCGGTCCAGACCGGTCTACCCGCCCGAGTCTCGGGTCGAGCATTTTTTTTGAAATCTGGTTTAAAAATTAATTTAAGAAGTGCTAGATATAAAAAAAGTTAAAGTATATTTATTTGAAATATGAACTACAATTGAGAGTTGAGAAAATTTTAAAACATTAAATACATTTTGTAATAATCAATTAGAATCTTCAGCACTGTCGGTTGTTGTTTCCTCCATGAAGTGGCGGGTGGGGGTGATGCTAAGTTCTTGAGTTCTACGTTCAGTCTTCAACCAATCGTGGAACTGTGGAAGCAAACAAGCGTCTCAACTCTCAAGAGATTTTGTACTCAATCTCGTTCTATAATCCGTTAGGATGTTGCTGGCTACACTAAATTCTTGTTCCACAACAGCTGTTGATATCGGCATTGCTAGAACTTGCTTAGCCATCTTTGATAAAACCGGGAACATTCTTTTTTTCATCCACCCTTTCAGAACGTCAAAGTCATCATCATCTTCATAGTCAACAGGAAACGTTGGATATAAAGAAAGCTCGTTAACTGAGCTTTGTGTAACTGCGAGAGTTGTTTTACTTTTTTTCATAAGATTGCCAAATGTAGACTTCAAAAATGATTTTCCTTTAGATGAAGAAGATGTTCGTGTCGGGGGAGGGGACGCACGTTACCATATTGTGCATGAAACTCACTATATAATTGATGAAATAAATTACTAACATCGTTGTATTGCTTTTTAGGATCTATGGGTTTATTTTCATACATAAGAAATGGACAAAAAAAAAAGAAGCATAATAGTACTCTAAACAATTTTGAAAAGCATTAAGTTTGAAACAAGGATCAAGAATAAATGCAATATCATATATATGTGGAATATGTGAACAATATTTTAAAAACTTTTCTTTCATGTAATCACAAAAATGATGAACGTAAGGGACATCGGAAAATTTAGCAAAAGCATCGACGAAATTAACAGCTTCAATTAAAAATTGGTTTGCGGTAGGATTATAAAGATGACTAAAAGTTTGGATTGCATTATTAAAATATACCAAAGAATTGATAATATTTTCCATAGTGTCAATGTTAATTTGGTCACATGCGCTCTTGTGCTCTATCGTTCGTTTAGAATTTATTTTTTGCTATGTCGACATGTCGTATTTTTTATTCGGTTAATAATGTGAGGTGTAGGTGTTTTTTGTTGTGAGGATGAGTGGAAGCAATCTGACCGACAATAGCTTCAAAACTCTAGCAAATTCAACGATTAATCTCACTCAATTTTGGGTGGCTTATTCTATGTTTGATCAAAAGTGAGGTGGTGGAGGGGAGACTTGGTTTATTGATGATGTTCGTATGCTTGATTTTATGAATTTAATATAAGCATTTTCCTTAAAAAAATAATTTTAAAAGTGATGCTTAGATCTCATTTATTCTTGTAAAACTTCACGTTATAAAATGGATTACATTTATTTCATTCATTTATTTAATGGTTCATTATCATATTATATAATCATGCATTGAATTCTTATGATATTTAAATTTATAATGCTAGTTAACATAATTCTTGTTAAAGCTTTTATTTTTCATAAATTTTAAACTCACATGATTTTTAATAAGGGCCCACATTAAATTGTTGAGTATATATTTTTTGAAAACAAATAACTAATTTATTCATTAAATGATAACAAAAGAACAGGTGAATGAATACATTAAGGCTACAATGAAATAAGTCATAGAATCAAAACAATTAAAAATTTCTAACCCCACAACAATAATTTCTAATCTAACACTTTTGCTGCTCTTCTTGCTACTCCAGAGAAAAATTTAAAATTAAAAATAAAAGATTCGATTTCACCAGACACCAGAAAAGGAGAATTGATTTAACTAGCAACCAAAAAAGAAAATTCGACCAAGTAGAAATTGACTGAATCATCGATTTGACCTATCATGGAAAAGGAGATCCAGTTGAACACTAACTTCCTCTCAGAGTGAGGTGATGGTTCAAGAGGAGGGAGAGTAGCTATAGATTTAGAATACCTAGATTGAACCTGTCTTGCTAACCATGAATAATGAAAACTCACCACTCAATTGGTTACACTGACGAGGAACACACAACCTCTAGACGTTGTTGGAATAAGAATAAATCTAATGCTCACTTGAAGCAAACATAACTCTCGGCCGAAGAATAAGTCGAACAAAAATCACAATACTTTTTTTGAAAGGAAACTAGTTAATTATTATTAATAAAGGAAGATCCAAAGAATAAGTAATACATGGAGGAAAGTCACAGGAGACGCCAACCTTCTGGGCATGTTAATTATTATTAATAAAGCATGGGCTCTACGCCAACCTTCCAAAAAAGTCATGGCTTCAGACACAATACCTTCCACTGTCACCTCCTTCTGCTCCCAGACTTTGACATTCCTAGCCCTCCAAATGCTCCACAAAAGCATGACAAATAAACTGCACCTTTCTACATCTCTGGTGCGAATATTTGGAGACGACGGCAGTATCTTTAGAGGGTGCCGCCTAGTGATCATCTTGCTTTATATATTAAATTCCGGTTGGGTGCTCGGCTCAATCATCAGAGATGTTTTAAATTTGAGAATATTTGACTCCGTGAAGGGAGTGCATAGAAGTGGTGGAGAATACCTGGGCTATCGGTAGAGGTGGGGGCATTTTGAAGTAATTGGAGATTTGTGGGAAGGAGATAAGTAGATGGAGGACTGCCAGAAATAAAGGGCTAGGGGCTAGAATTGATTTTTGCAGACAGCGACTTCAGTACCTTCGAGGCAAAGCTGATGATTTTTGTGTGGGCAAATTCTGTAAAGTCAGGTGTGAATACCTTGAACTTCTTGAGAGGCAGCAACGTTTTTGGCAGCAGTGGGCCAAAGTGTATTGGCTACAGGAAGGGGATTCAAACACTAAATTTTTTCATAAGGCTGTCAAGCAGAGAATGAGCAAAAATAAAGTGAAGGGTTTCAGGGTGTGACGGCCTTTTGCCAACAAATGTTTAGTACTGGTTTTATTCCTAAAGGATTAAATCATACCAATATTATTTTAATTCTCAAAAAAGACAGGCCTATGACTATAGCTGATTGGAGACCAATTTCTCTATGTAATGTCCTGTTTAGATTTTTTCAAATGTTTTGGCTAGTAGATTGAAGAATTTTTAGAGTTATATGAGCGCTCACAATCAGAGTGTTTTTGTTCTCGGGAGGTCAATAGTTGACAATATAATGATTGCTTTTGAGGCTCACTATTATCTTAAACGTAAAAGACAGAGCATTGATGGCTATATTGCCTTCAAACTTGACATGAGAAAAGCCTACGATAGAATTGAATGGAACTTTTTGGAGGCGGTCCTTCTTAGACTCGGCTTTGACAATAGATGGGTCTCCATGGTTATGCAATAGGTGAGAACGGTGACCTATTCTATTCCCTTTGATGGGTCTGAATTGGGATCTGTAGTCCCACATTGGGGTCTCAGATAGGGAAACCCACTTTCTCCTTATATGTTTATCCTTGTTGCGGAGGGGCTGAGCGCTCGTCTGAGACAAGAAAAGGCGGCAGGTAGACTCCATGGTATGTGTGTGTGGCTAGATGGGCTCCTCGTAGTTCACACTTACTTATTGCAGATGATTTTTTTATTCTTTAAGGCTTCTCATGATGAATGCTCCATTGTCAAGATAGTTCTAGAAGATTATGAGGTGGCTTTTGGTCAGGTTATTGATTATAATAAATCCACCGTCTCCTTTAGTGCAAACGTGACTTCTGACTGGCGGGAGGGTTTCCGGAAGATGTTCGGTGTTCAACTGATGGAAGCAGGGGCTAAATATCTGGGGCTCCCCTCTCTGATAGGTAGAAGCAAAAGGGAAGTTCTGGCTTACATAAAATATTGTTAAGCGGATTAGTTGTTGGAATCACAAATTTTTGTCTAGAGGAGGGCGTGAAGTTCTAATCAAAACAGTTCTTCAGGCCATTGCCGAGTTATGCCATGAATGTATTCCTTTTTCCTAAAGAAATGTGTGCTCAGATCAAGAGAATCATGAATGGGTTTTGGTGGGAATGGCACTCTAGTACACGAATTCGGTGGACTGATTGGGAAAGATTGTGTGTCCCGAAAAAATATGGGGGTATGGGTTTCAGGAGGCTCCATGATTTTAATCTTGCTATGCTGGGAAAACAGGCGAGGAAATTACCTACAACACCAGATTCGTTGCTTTCCAATGTGTTCAAAGCCAGGTATTTTCCCCGTTCTTCTTTTATGGAGACAAGAATCAGAGGATCTCCATCCTTCATTTGGAGGACCTTTATGGAAGCAAAGCCTGTCAGTATTAATAACTTCAGATGGCACATCGGAGACGGCAAGTCAATGAATATTTGGAGGGATCCTTGGCTTCCGGATAGATCTCACCCTAGGCCTCTTTCTCAGATTATTCAAAAGCCGGAGGAGAATAAAGTGGAGGGCTTGATTTCAAATGTAAATCGGGAATGGGATAGGGACCTAGTTTTTGAAGTGTTCAATCCACGGGATAGGGATCTTGTTTTGGGGTTACCTCTGAGCTAGAGGGATGTGCCGAACCAGATTTTTTGGCCTTTGAAAGATAAGGGTAATTTATCGGTTAAAAGTTATTATCACGCTCTTGTTGGGGAGGTTAGTTCAGAACACAAAATCATTTGGGCTAGGATGTGAAAATTTGATATTCCCTCGAAGGTGAAATCTTTTTTCTGGTAAGCGTGTGCGGGGCCATCTTCCTACCGTGGATAAGCTTTTGAATCGGAGGGTGCATTGTCAGTCAATATGCCCGGTGTGTTCACGGTAGGATGAGATCCTTTTACATATTTTCGGGTCGTGCCACAAAGCATTACAGGTATGGAGCTTCTGTGGCATATCTGGGTTAGTGAAGGAACTTCTTTTCTTGAATGGGTTGAGAATGTTTTCGCACCAGAGATGTAGAAAGGTGTAGTTTATTTTTCATGCTTCTGTGGAGCATTTGGAGGGCTAGGAATGTCAAAGTCTGGGAATAGACGGAGGTAACAGTGGCAGGAATTGTGTCTGAAGCCCAGGCTTTTTTGGAAGCTTGGCGTAGAGCCCAAGAGGGAGTTTTGCATAGACAACATAGGAAGACATTTGATTCGTTAGTGCATAGACAACGTTGCCATCATTGAAGACTCTTTCCAACATGAGAGAGAAAGGCTAGAAAATCATATCGTTTTGAAGGATCTCTAGGACTTACTGCACAAACTCTCACTCTTCATCTACGGAAAACTACTTATTCAAATTGTTGAGTTTTATTTTTTTGAAAAAAGAAAATTGTTGAGTATATTATGTTTACCTATTTTAAATGTAACAATTGAGATGCACCGTGCTCCAGCTTCCATGGATTATTAGTTCCTACAGATTGCATCCTCTGCACCGCATGCAGTTGCAATTTGTAAGAGCATCTGCAATGAGGTAGTGGATTGGAGTGAAGTATATCCTACATGGCATAAAAGAGAGATACAGATAGGATAATTATTTTAATTTAATATGGAGAAAGTGGCATGTATGAAAAAATTAAAAGGAAGAGAGAAATAGAAGCAAATGGTAGACAATGACTATGACCATGTTCACATATAGACATTACATGGGAATCGATGAGCAAAAGTGAGTGAAAAGTGGATTAGATGTGATATAAAAAAATGAAAATTAAAATAAATATGGAGATATATAAGTCCTACACATAAAATTTGTGAGATAAAAAATGGAGTCCATGTGTAAGAGTATGTAAGACACTAGACATCCCCATTCCAGATGTAAGAAAATACCACTGATATGGCATGCTATAACTCAGTGCAAAGGTCCTAGACTAGTAGACTTCTAGACAAAGGGAGATTTTCCAAGATAGGAGTAAATGGAATTTGGAATTCCAAAATAGGATTACAATGTTTTTATTCCCGAAATAGGACTAACTTGACAGTATTTACTGTCATCTTGTAGGTGTGACTGTCAAATAGTTGCAGTACAGTGCATTTAACATGACAGTAGTTATTATAATTAATGGCAATATGTTTTATTCATGACAATATTTTTCATACTTCCTTCGTCTCTTTTTAGTTGCAACAGTCAACATTTCACGTTTGCCAATGCATAACTTTGACTGTCATTATATTTAATTATGTATTCGTAAAAATAAAATAAAAATCAGATTATAAAACTTAGTAATGAGACGAATTTAATAACATTTTTCAAAAAAAAAATAATTCGCATACATTAATAAATAAAATGTAGTCGAAGTAAAGTATATGAATAGTGTATATATTCCAATGTTGCAATTAATAAGATACGGAGGATAGTATATGACAGTAACAACTCCTATTTTGGGAAGAAAAATATAGTGGTATTATTTTGGAATTCCAACCCTCGTTTACTCATATTTTGGGCAATTTCCCCTAGACAAATGAAAGCAGGAGAAAGCAGATATGCATCCTAAGCAATATTTACAAAAGGCCTGCCTTTACAAAATGATTTACAAACTCAACCTTTCATGGTCAATATAGTTTTACTTTATAGGCTAAAGGGTCAAATAGGCCCTTGTACCGATCGTGTAAGCTCAATTCAATTCCTGACAAAAAAGGTCCAATTCGCACCCCGAACTAACAAAAAAGAGTTCAAATTTCATTTTTTTACAGTTAAACAACCGGTACAAAAGGTCCAATTCGTGCCCTTAATGCTAATTAATTAATTAATTACAAAAATAATGTTGGGTTAAAAGTATTTACGGATCTACTGCTGGGTTTAACCATGGTAGGGGTAAGTCGTCCAACGGTTGGGCGACTTATAAGTCGCCAAACGGTTTGGCGACTTATAAGTCGCCCAACCATTGGGCGACTTACCTCTTAAACATAAGTCGGGTTCGGACAGAACGCAACATTTCCCCCAAATCCCCAAAACTCCCAAACCCTCTGCACCTCCCCCGACTCCGGCGAAGTGCGGCGACCCACCTCCCCCCCGACTCCGGCAAAGGTTAATCTCCGGCGAGCGATGACAAGGCCTCCATATCTTGTCAATACTACTTCCCTTTCATCTTCTTCAACACTCTAGGTAAACAAATATCTCCAATTTATCTCATTTTTTATTGTAGGGTTTAGAATATAGAAAATTGGAATTTGTGAATTAGGAATTCATTTATGAATTGATTTGTTGTGTAATGTGAATATGTATGAAGTGTTGTATGTTGATGTTGAATTCATTGTTATATAATTTTTTTGGAACTTTGTTATGTAATGTAGATTTGGAGGTATGAATTGAAGTTTGTTAAATTTTTGAACTTTATTAATGCTAAAAAATTTAACGTGAGATAACAAAGAAATCTTCATTTAAATCCACGCGTATTAACGAATTAAGAGTGGAAATGATAATTTGAACTTTATTAATGCTAAAAAAATTAAGGTGCGATGAGTTCTTCGAGTGCTGAGTCCTGATCGATGGATGCAACAAGGCGAATTAAGAGGTGTGACTGTGGACTCCAAGCACCAGTGTGGACTGCTACAACAGACAAAAATAGGGGGAAAAGATTTTATGGGTGTGGTTGTTTCTTGAGTGGTCAAAAGTGCAATTTCTTTGAATGGGTTGAGGATGAAGAATGTGGCACTTGCTTGAGACGGATAGAGACCTTGCTTCAGAAGATTACCAATGTTGAAGAGAATTTCCGAATGAAAGAATTAGAGATGCAAGCTGAAATCAAGTGTTGTGTTCGTGGAATTGGTCTTTTGAAACTCCAAAATATGGAAGAGGAACTCAAGATGTCAAAGAAAGGCAATGAGACTTCTCCTGGAATGTACTGTGGTTCGGGTTGTTTGTTATCGTCTTGCTGGGAAGTAGGATATATTAGCAGATGTTGTAATGTTGTAATGAAGTGTTTGTTCGGGTTGGTTGTATTGTTGTAATGAAGATTATGAATTTGGTTTTCAATCTTATGGTCTTTTTGAAGCATAACACCTGTATTGAAATGTAGACTTAAATTTTGGTATTTTGATATTGAAATGTGAGTTGTTTGTGAATTTTGACTTTTGGATTTTAATTATTAGTAGGCATGGATGTGACAGTGGATCCTGGGTCGAGTGATCGTTCTGTCCTGACATTGCAGGCCTCGCACAGGAGTGAGGATGTGTGGCTTGGCCTCGATGTTCAGGTGGATAGGTGCCGCGAGCACCTGCGCGGTTTGTCGCATATGCACGTGGACGACAGAGTACTTGCATATGTTCGTGCTGCAGGTTTTTATGGTCTGCACAGATTGGTGGCTACGGTCCCTCTCGATAGAGCGCTACTCACTGCTCTTCTTGAGTGTTGGAGACAAGAGACACACACATTTCACCTCCCTGTTGGTGAGGTGACAGTGACCTTGGGAGATGTTGTTGTACTTACTGGGCTACAGGTTCATGGGAGAGCTGTTACAGGCACTGCTTGTCGACAGTGGGTAGATGAGTGTGAGCGCTTGTTAGGTGTCTGCCCCGTTCTTCGGACTGACCTTCAGGGGTCATCCCTGAGGATGCCATGGTTGAGGGAGCACTTCCAGGTGCTTCATCCAGACGCTGATGAGGTGATGATCCAGTAGCATGCACGGGCATATATCTTGATGATGATGGGAGCCTCCATTTTCACTGACAAGAGCGGAAATAAGGTTCAGGTGCTGCACTTGCCATTGCTAGAGAGGTTTGATGTAGTAGCACAGTTCAGCTGGGGTAGTGCCACGCTGGCCTATCTCTACAGACAGCTGTGTCGCGGCTGCCATAGAGGGAGCACAGAGCTTGGAGGATTTTTGCTACTCCTCCAGATTTGGTCATGGGAGTATATCCACATTGGGCGTCCCATTGTAGTCGCATATCATGGCATTGATGGACACCCACTCCTTGATCAGCCTCCACGTCTTCTGGGACCACATCATGTACGAGGCGAGGACCCTCTAGGCCGTCGGTATGTTTTCAATCGTTAGTATTTATATTATTGTACGTTGAATGTAAGTATATTAATAATATCCATATTAATGAAACGGTTACATGAATGGTTAGATGGCTATTTGCTTGTCTAAGTCACATGTCATCCGCTACTGGGCTCGGTGTCTACAGGGATGCATTTGATCGGATGTCAGAGCATTAGGTATGGTGTGGGTAATATAACATTAACTATAAAATGTATAGCATAAATACTAATTTTGTATCTTTATAAAACAGATTACATGGATGCCCTATACAGCTGAGATGTTTGCAGAGTTGCCTCCAGCTTTACGAGAGCATACTGACATATGGCGAGCACGTGTGCCATTGATATGTTTTGACATTGTTGAGTTTCATTTGCCTGATCGAGTCTTGCGACAGTTTGGATTTGAGTAGGTCATTCCACGGCCTATCGACACTTATGTAGAGCTTCATAGGCTGGATAGGCATGGGAAGCATTCGGAGGATTGGGCACTCAGAAATGTCCGATACGTCACTATGTGGGACAGGCGAGCTGAGCTAGTTGTGATTGGGACACCGACATTTGTCCCATCTGTTTCAGGAGACTACATGGGATGGTATTACAGCATCACTCGTTTGTTTGTGTCTCCTTCGTTCAGACTTCCTACTCATCATTATCAGCCTAGCTCCTTGGCTTTGCATCTTACGGTGAATATATTACTAATTAGTAAAGTAAGTCATTTTATTTATTGAATACTTGTATGTATTTCAATGTAATTGTAATTGTGTTTCATATTTCAGACATGAGCTTTGCAGCGTATACATCAGCGGGCTACTGCCACAGTGAGTGATACTCATGATGTGGACATGTATGGATAGACTCTGACAGGCATTGCCTCCTTGTGTTCAGATGTGTTGGGGCGAGTCGACTACGACCATCTTATACACATGCCCCCATCTCAGGAGATTGCATCGACGTCTAGTGCAGTGGCGGCTTCATCATCCCAGACGTAGCATGTAACACCGTCCCCAAATGTATTTTATCCTTAAGCGAATGATTTATTGAACCCTTGTAACACCGTCCCCAAATGTATTTTATCTTTAAGCGAATAATTTATTGAACCCTATAAAATTTTTAGTGAATTTACGAGGTTGTGAATTCGTATTAATTTTTCGCGTGAATAGTAAAATGCACGTGGGGCCCGCATCGGGAGTGGGGACCGCTCGATATTATCGGGACCACATATTAGATTCATCTGGGCCTAGAAAATATGTATATGGTGGTGAATATCCAAATTGGTCCATAGCAATGGCACAGGGTTGACCGGTTGGTCAAACAAGGCCAAATTATCGGTATCAGTAAATTTATCAGATAACAGCCCAAAAAGGGTTTTCGGAGACTTCTAAATTGAGGTTGGGGAATGCATATTGATTCTAGGGTCCCATGAGGATTGGGAACAAGTGTTATATTTTATTTGACCCGATAAAATAAAATATACTTAAAACAGTCCGGAAAAATACAACTTTCGGGACCGATTGTACACTTCTGGACAAAAAGGATTGACCTCCCACATGGGTGGGGGCCAACCCACGAAATTAGCCTCATTATTCAAGGCCTAAGCAGGCTGGTAGGAGAGGTGAGGTGGGAGAGGACTGATTTGAGATGTTTGGCATCAAAACAAATCATGGTGGCCCTCCTCCCTTTCACTCATTTCCCAAATAGAGACAAAGGGGCATTCCTACCCATTCCCCTCCTCACTAGTTCGGATAGCATCAAGGGAAAGGAGGAAAGAACCTCTACAACTTCATCCTTCATAGCAAAATTGGAGCTAAGCTCAAACAAGAAAGTTGGAGGAAGTTAAAGAAGGAAAAAGATAAGAAAAAGTGTGAAAATTAAGGTAATGAGCTTATCATAACCTTTCCTTTGCTTTTCTTCTAGTATATAAGATATATATCATATGAAAGACCTTTAGTATTGTTCTACATGATTTAAGTGTGGAATAATGGGTTGGAAAGTGATTCTAAGTCAAAAAACGGACTTAGAAGCCAACTCGACCGGTTTGCCGGAAAATAACCTTTTATAGGTTATTTGTGTTGATATGGGTTTTGTGATGATAAAACCTTGTTAGGAACTTGATTTAAAGTATTTTTGAGCTTCGCCGGAGTTTCGTCGGAGTTGGTCAAAGTTCGCCGGAGTTGGTCAAAGTTCGCCGGAGTTGGTCAAAGTTCGCCGGAATTAGTCAAAATTCAATCGAGAAGCATAGAACGCGCTTGAGCTTAATTAAGGTGAGGATGACCGACTATGTTACTTATAATCTTTGGGTTAATTTCATGGGATTTCCTAAGTGAATACAAATGTGATGTGCATGGGTTGTTAATGGTTAATAATGCCTAAATAAAACTACTATTGATTTTAAGTATAGTATGCATGATACACAAATTTATGAATAAATTGTGTATGTTTAGATGTTATGAATATGTGTGTATGATGGTTGTACCAACCATGAATTTCATTTGAGATAGTATACTTTGATACCATGAGGAGAAGCCATGGAGGTATGAAAGTGATACTTGATATTAAGGCCAATCATGCATGAAGGAAGAATTATATTGAAATAAATAAACAACTAGCACTAAAATATTAGCATTGAAATGTTAGTTGAGAAATGGATGAATTAGATCCTAAGAATTTGAATTATAAAGAATCGGTGATTATGAGCCGGGCTCGAGACCGATGTAGATAACGGTGATTATGAGTTGGGCTCTAGACCGTAGTAGATGACGGTGATTATGAGCTGAGCTCTAGACCGTAGTAGATGACGGTGATTATGAGCTGGGCTCTAGACCGTGGTAGATGACGGTGATTATGAGCGGGGCTCTAGACCGTAATAGATAACGGTGATTATGAGCTGGGCTCTAGACCATAGTAAATAATGATGAATTGATACTAAATGAACGGATTAACTATAATGCAATAATGCTCTAGATTGAGGGCCTCAGAGATTTAAACTTCGATTATACTTAGTATAGTTGTCATTGTACTTGTCAAATGCTTCCATGTACTGACCTCCCCTTCACGGGGGAGGCCACCTCACAGTTTCAGGTAGAACTTGAAGGTTGCTACTATCAGCCGCTGTTTCGGGAAGTTTCTGAGAAGAAGACTTGGTTCGTGTTTCTTCCATTCTTGTTTTGAAAACAATATGAATAATGCTCATGGATATTATTTTCTGAATATACATTTCGGGGGTTTGTATACCCATGTTTGCCAAGTGTGGCTTGTACACTTGTAATGTCGTTTCCGCTGTTTTAAATGAATGATTTACATTATGTTTGTTTATGGATGTACTATGTGTGAATGATATTCATGACGCCTTGTATAGTATGAATGAGTTGGACTGCGGTTGACTATTCGTACTGTGCGGCGGGTTGTTGACGTGTCCGGCTAGGTCCGGGGCGTGACAATTTAAATGGTATCAGAGCCTTAGTCCGTAAACATCATAATGAAGCTTCAAAATTTCTTTTTGAAAATGAACTTGAAAACCATGAGCATAAGTTTTGTACTTATAGAACTTTTGGTACTTGAGTTGCAATGCCTCTAATTGTTAAGATGGTACCCTTAACAATTGGTATGGCGGTGATTTGAGCCAAAGGATGTCTTTAAGTACCCATCCGTCATTTGACATTCGATACGAGTCTAATGACTCATTCTAATTTCTTTCAGAAATGGAACCAGTTGGAAGGATCACTAGAAGGAACCCGTTAGGCCGTGCACCAAGTGGGTCCGAGCGCGGTAGTCGGGGGTCCTCTAGGGGATCAAGAGGAAGGGGCCGTGGAGGCCAACGTCAAACCGTGAGCGATGGCCACGTCGATACCGAAAGTGAGACCTATTGGTCCTATGAGGACTCAACCTACCAGCCGGGGACTGAGCCAGTTGAGACCCCTTACGAAGGGAGTGAAGATGATGTGAGTGATGAGGAGGAAAGTGGCTCCTTGGCCAGGATCGAAGCGCTGCTCCAACAGTATCATCGGGAGCGTGAAGAAAGGAGGGCACGCCGGAGGCACCGTGCAGGGCAACCTTCGGGCGGGGCTTCAAGAGGGAGGAGCTATTGCAATTCGAGAACCCATGTGGAAGCGCATGGAAGTAGGGGCGATGGAGGTCCAGCCATAAGGAACTCCAAATACATCAAAGAGGCGAGAGACTTAGGGTGCAAACCGTTCGATGGGACGGGAGACATCTCGGTTGCCGCACAGTGGATCAAGAGGCTGAACGAGGCAGCCCTTGACATGCAGCTCACCCCCGATTTTAAACTAAGAATCGCGGTAAGGTTACTCGAAGGGTTGGCATCCAAATGGTGGGATGGAACCAAGGGTAAGTATGGCGGAACTGTTACATGGGAGGATTTTCAACAAGAATTCTTTGCCCAGTACTACTCTGACTTCGAAGTAAACGCCAAGGTGAGGGAATACACTCTCCTAACCCAAGGGGGTAACATGACGGTGAAAGAACTTGAGAACAAGTTCAGAGACCTTGCTGATCACATACCGGAGTATGCTTGTGATGAAAACCGAATGGTGAATCATTTTTGGGAGGCCTTGGACTTAGAGATACGTGACAGGGCAACTCAATTGCCCAATATGACTTTCAGCCAAGTGGTCGCCCAAGGGTTGAAGGGAGAAAAGCAATGGGAGGAGAGGAAGAAGAGAGATGTCGAAGAGGCTAAGAAAAGAAAGTGGGAAAGCCATGGCCCCCAAGGTCCCAACAAGAAGGGGAACCATGGGGGAGGTGGATCGTTCAGGGCACCGGCAGCACCATCCAAGGGAAACCCGGCCACGAGCGGGCACTACTCGGGCTCACAAGCCCCAATGATGCCCAGGTGCAGGAATTGCAACAGGAACCACACCGGTAAGTGTCGTGATCCACCACGGTGCTACCAATGCAGGAGTACAGGGCATATTAAGCCAAACTGCCCTCAACTTGGTGGAAACCGGGGGTCAGGACCAAGCGGCGTTACCACGGCAAGTAGGAACCGGGCCGGAGCATCTCATGCTAGTGTGGGCCAGGGGGAGCGAGCACGAGCAATGCACCGTCCGTGAATCAAGGAAGAACTCAAGCAAGAGTTTATGCTATGACGGAGGCGGATGCTCGTGCCAACCCGGACTCCGTTGCGGGTAATTCCTTAAACTCACGTATTAATTTTCGTAAACAATAGGAGTGTGGAACTTGTAAAATTATAACCCCGACGAGTTTGGTCGGGTTTGAAAGGAAAAAGGGAGGAGAATCCTCGCCCTGGGTGAAAACCGCCCGACTTTGACGAAAGCCGCCCAGCTTTCGTCTTGATTTAATTGGGATGATACCACGGCAACGAATGCCAGCCGGCTTCCACCGAGAACCGCCCGGCTTTCGTCAAGATTAAATCAGAGAAAATTCTCGCAACCAAAAACCGGCCGGCTTTTGGTGAAGACCGGCCGGCTTTCGTAAACACCTCACCTGGAAAATTTCTCGCAGCTGAAAGCCGCCCGGCTTTCATGGAAGCCGCCCGGCTTTCGTTAAGCCTGGGGATTCCTGCGCTGCTGAAACCCGGCCGGGTTTCGTAGAAACCGGCCGACTTCGAAACCATTCCCTGAATAAAAACTACGGCGACGAAAGCCGCCCGACTTTCGTAAAAGCCGCCCGGCTTTCGTGATTAAATACTTGAAATTATTCTCGCAGTCGAAAACCGGCCGGCTTTCGTGAAAAGCGGCCGGCTTTCACCTGGATTGGTCCTAAAACGGTCCTAAAGGTTAGAAACCGGGAAATTTCGGAAGGGTATCGAATGGACCCCACCCGAAACACAACCAACATACTCTACGACTTAAGAAACGAACCTATTAAATAGATAGTGTGCCTTACATTACTTATGAATGTAGGAACACTAAAGATAAACGGGAGAGACGCAAGAATCCTTATTGATACCGGGGCGCAACAATCATTTGTGAGTGAGGCGTTCGCCAGCGGATTCAACGGACCACTTGTACCGATGACTCAAACCCTATTGGTGTCCACGCCTCTAGGGGATGATATCGAAAGAGATAGCCACTATCCATCGTGTGAGGTGGAAGTGGAGGGCCAAACCTTGGCGTGTGACTTCGTACCGCTGAGTATGATCGAGTTCGATGCAATCCTAGGAATGGATTGGCTTGAGAAACATCATGCTAGGGTCGATTGCTACATGAAGGTTCTTGAACTCGAAGGCGGCGAAGGGTCGACCTTACGCTTCGAGGGAGATAGAGGCAAATCAAACTGATGTATCATATCCGCCGTGAGAGCAAGGAATATGATGAGAAAGGGGTGCCACGCATACCTAGCGTATGTGGTGGACAAAACCAAAGAAGAGATAGACATCAATGATGTGAGAGTTGTGTGCAAGTATCCGGATGTCTTCCCAAAAGACTTGCCGGGACTTCCACCCGATAGGGAGATTGAATTCGTGATCGAGGTCGAACCCGACACCAAACCAATCTCTATACCGCCATACAGAATGGCACCCGCTGAACTTAACGAGTTGAAAACCCAATTGCAAGAGCTATTGGATAATGGTTTCATAAGGCCGAGTCACTCTCCGTGGGGAGCACCGGTCCTTTTCGTGAAAAAGAAAGATGGAACACTTCGAATGTGCATTGACTATCGTCAACTGAACAAGGTCACAATCAAGAATAGGTATCCCTTGCCTAGAATTGATGACTTGTTGATCAGCTCCGAGGAGCGACGGTGTTTTCGAAGATTGACTTGAGGTCGGGGTACCACCAACTGAAAATAAAGGAAGATGACATACCGAAGAGTGCATTCCGCACAAGTTATGGTCATTTCGAGTTCCTAGTTATGTCGTTCGGGCTAACCAACGCCCCGGCGGCATTCATGGACATGATGAACCGTGTGTTCAGTGAATACTTAGATCAATTCGTGATAGTATTCATTGACGATATTTTGATATACTCCAAGAGTGAGGAGGAGCATGAAGATCATTTGAGACTTGTACTTGAACGGCTAAGGGAAAAACAACTCTTTGCCAAGTTCTCTAAATGCTAGTTTTGGCTAAAAGAGATCGGGTTCCTCAGGCATGTCGTGTCAGGTTCGGGCATTGCGGTGGATAAAGCCAAGATAGAAGCTATTATGAATTGGGAAAGACCCAAAAACGTGAAAGAAATACGTAGTTTCCTCGGCTTAGCAGGATATTATCGTAAGTTTGTTGAAAAATTTTCTGTATTGGCGTCTCCATTGACAAAGCTCACAAAGAAAGGGGCCAAGTTCATATGGGACGACAATTGTGAGAAAGGGTTTCTCGAACTAAAGAAACGGCTTACAGAAGCACCAGTCCTCGCTCTACCCACACAAGGGATAGGGTACGACATATACAGTGACGCTAGCATCCAAGGGCTTGGATGCGTTCTAATGCAAAACGGTCGGTTGATTGCCTATGCTTCAAGGCAATTGAAGAAACACGAGGCAAACTACCCTACCCACGATCTAGAGTTGGGAGCGGTAGTGTTTGCACTGAAGATCTGACGGCATTACCTCTATGGGGAGACGTGTCACATTTTCACCGATCATAAAAGCTTGAAGTATGTGTTCACTCAAAAAGAGTTGAATATGAGACAAAGGAGATGGATGGAGTTGATCAAGGACAATGACTTGATCATTGATTATCATCCCGGGAAGGCCAATGTAGTAGCCGATGCACTGAGCAGAAAGAGTACATCGGGGACGTTACTCGCATGTCTACGCTCATTAAGGGCACAAGTGGAGGTGTCCACGAGTGGGGTCCTCATTTCTAGATTCGAGGTTAGGCCTACATTGCTGAGTGAGATCAGTAGATGTCAGGCCACTGATGAGGAATGTCAGAAGATCCGTGAACGGATCCTTGAGGGACCTGTTGAGAACTTTCGGGTACGTGATGACGGTCTTTTATTGTTTAAAGGCCGTGTATGCATACCGAGGAATGAGGAGCTCCAAAAGTCTATACTGGAGGAGGCTCATTCTTCGGCGTATGCCATGCATCCAGGAGGTACTAAAATGTACCGAGACTTAAAGGAAAGTTACTGGTGGTCGGGTATGAAGAGGGTCATCGCAGAGTACGTGAGTCGGTGCCTTACTTGCCAACAAGTCAAGGCGGAACATCAGCACCCGGCGGGACTTTTGCAACCACTTACCATCCCAGAATGGAAGTGGGAGCACGTGACCATGGACTTCGTGGTGGGGCTACCACGAACAGTGAACAACTATGATGCAGTATGGTTAGTGGTTGATAGGCTCACCAAGAGTGCACACTTTTTGCCTATCAACATTACTTATCCTCTTGAAAGATTGGCAAAGCTATACACGGAGGAGATTGTGAGACTGCATGGAGTTCCGATATCCATTGTCTCGGATAGGGACCCACATTTCACATCCCCATTTTGGCCAAAATTTCAAGCATCTTTGGGTATGAAGCTAAAGTTTAGCACGGCTCTTCACCCACAGACGGATGGGCAATCCGAGAGGGTGATACAGATTCTGGAACATATGCTTAGGGCATGTGCTTTGGAGTTCCAAGGGAGTTGGGACAAGCATTTAGCTCTGGTCGAGTTCGCCTATAACAACAGTTATCAGACGAGTATTGGCATGCCTCCATACGAGGCACTGTATGGGAGGAAATGTAGAACCCCGTTGTGTTGGGACGAGGTTGGCGAAGCCAAGCTCGAGGGAATCGAACTTGTCGAAATCACCAAGGCTAAGGTGAAGGTCATTCAGGAGAGACTCAAGGCTGCCCAAGATCGGCAAAAGAGTTATGCTGACAAACGACGCTGGCCATTGGAGTTTGAGGTCGGTGATAAGGTCTTTCTAAGGATTTCTCCTTGGAAAGGTATCATCAGATTTATATCGAGGGGAAAGCTTAACCCCCGATACATTGGCCCATTTGAAATCCTTGAAAGGGTAGGGGCCGTGGCTTACCGTATCAAATTGACGCCAGAACTTGAGAAGATACATGACGTGTTCCATGTATCGATGCTCAAGAAATACGTGCGAGATCCGTCTCATATCCTTGAGAAACCACCGGTAGAGATACGTGAAGACCTACAATATGCGGTGGAACCGGTGAAGATTGTGGGTCAACAGGTAAAGAAACTGAGGAACAAGGAGATTCCTATGGTAAAGGTCCTTTGGAGGAGTGATCGAGTCGAAGAAGAAACCTGGGAGACTGAGGTCTCAATGAGGGAGCAGTACCCTTTCCTTTTCGACTAGGCACGCGGATTTCGGGGACGAAATCCCAAATAAAGGGGGGGTGAACTTGTAACACCGTCCCCAAATGTATTTTATCCTTAAGCGAATGATTTATTGAACCCTTGTAACACCGTCCCCAAATGTATTTTATCTTTAAGCGAATAATTTATTGAACCCTATAAAATTTTTAGTGAATTTACGAGGTTGTGAATTCGTATTAATTTTTCGCGTGAATAGTAAAATGCACGTGGGGCCCGCATCGGGAGTGGGGACCGCCCGATATTATCGGGACCACATATTAGATTCATCTGGGCCTAGAAAATATGTATATGGTGGTGGATATCCAAATTGGTCCATAGCAATGGCACAGGGTTGACCGGTTGGTCAAACAAGGCCAAATTATCGGTATCTGTAAATTTATCAGATAACAGCCCAAAAAGGGTTTTCGGAGACTTCTAAATTGAGGTTGGGGAATGCATATTGATTCTAGGGTCCCATGAGGATTGGGAACAAGTGTTATATTTTATTTGACCCGATAAAATAAAATATACTTAAAACAGTCCGGAAAAATACAACTTTCGGGACCGATTGTACACTTCTGGACAAAAAGGGTTGACCTCCCACATGGGTGGGGGCCAACCCACGAAATTAGCCTCATTATTCAAGGCCTGAGCAGGCTGGTAGGAGAGGTGAGGTGGGAGAGGACTGATTTGAGATGTTTGGCATCAAAACAAATCATGGTGGCCCTCCTCCCTTTCACTCATTTCCCAAATAGAGACAAAGGGGCATTCCTACCCATTCCCCTCCTCACTAGTTCGGATAGCATCAAGGGAAAGGAGGAAAGAACCTCTACAACTTCATCCTTCATAGCAAAATTGGAGCTGAGCTCAAACAAGAAAGTTGGGAGGAAGTTAAAGAAGGAAAAAGCTAAGAAAAAGTGTGAAAATTAAGGTAATGACCTTATCATAACCTTTCCTTTGCTTTTCTTCTAGTATATAAGATATATATCATATGAAAGACCTTTAGTATTGTTCTACATGATTTAAGTGTGGAATAATGGGTTGGAAAGTGATTCTAAGTCCAAAAACGGACTTAGAAGCCAACTCGACCGGTTTGCCGGAAAATAACCTTTTATAGGTTATTTGTGTTGATATGGGTTTTGTGATGATAAAACCTTGTTAGGAAATTGATTTAAAGTATTTTTGAGCTTCGCCGGAGTTTCGTCGGAGTTGGTCAAAGTTCGCCGGAGTTGGTCAAAGTTCGCCGGAGTTGGTCAAAGTTCGCCGGAATTAGTCAAACTTCAATCGAGAAGCATAGAACGCGCTTAAGCTTAATTAAGGTGAGGATGACCGACTATGTTACTTATAATCTTTGGGTTAATTTCATGGGATTTCCTAAGTGAATACAAATGTGATGTGCATGGGTTGTTAATGGTTAATAATGCCTAAATAAAACTACTATTGATTTTAAGTATAGTATGCATGATACACAAATTTATGAATAAATTGTGTATGTTTAGATGTTATGAATATGTGTGTATGATGGTTGTACCAACCATGAATTTCATTTGAGATAGTATACTTTGATACCATGAGGAGAAGCCATGGAGGTATGAAAGTGATACTTGATATTAAGGTCAATCATGCATGAAGGAAGAATTATATTGAAATAAATAAACAACTAGCACTAAAATATTAGCATTGAAATGTTAGTTGAGAAATGGATGAATTAGATCCTAAGAATTTGAATTATAAAGAATCGGTGATTATGAGCCGGGCTCGAGACCGATGTAGATAACGGTGATTATGAGCTGGGCTCTAGACCGTAGTAGATGACGGTGATTATGAGCTGGGCTCTAGACCGTAGTAGATGACGGTGATTATGAGCTGGGCTCTAGACCGTGGTAGATGACGGTGATTATGAGCGGGGCTCTAGACCGTAATAGATAACGGTGATTATGAACTGGGCTCTAGACTGTAGTAAATAATGATGAATTGATACTAAATGAACGAATTAACTATAATGCAATAATGCTCTAGATTGAGGGCCTCAGAGATTTAAACTTCGATTATACTTAGTATAGTTGTCATTGTACTTGTCAAATGCTTCCATGTACTGACCTCCCCTTCACGGGGGAGGCCACCTCACAATTTCAGGTAGAACTTGAAGGTTGCTACTATCAGCCGCTGTTTCGGTAAATTTCTGAGAAGAAGACTTGGTTCGTGTTTCTTCCGTTCTTGTTTTGAAAACAATATGAATAATGCTCATGGATATTATTTTCTGAATATACATTTCGGGGGTTTGTATACCCATGTTTGCCAAGTGTGGCTTGTACACTTGTAATGTCGTTTCCGCTGTTTTAAATGAATGATTTACATTATGTTTGTTTATGGATGTACTATGTTTGAATGATATTCATGATGCCTTGTATAGTATGGATGAGTTGGACTGCGGTTGACTGTTCGTACTGTGCGGCGGGTTGTTGACGTGTCCGGCTAGGTCCGGGGCGTGACATAGCATGAGAGAGTGGTTCTTCAACCACGACCACGCCGTAGGCGTAGACATCAGCAACAACATCTCCATGACCAAGATGATCAAGATGACCATGAGAACTTGTAGTTTGCCTTTTGTATTGCAGTTTTTCTTGTACAGTAGATGTTGTAGGAACAATTTACAACATTTTACGTATGTTCTCTTCTAAACTCTTGTATGTTATCTTGATG
This sequence comes from Cuscuta europaea, assembly GCA_945859875.1. Classification (NCBI taxonomy): domain Eukaryota; kingdom Viridiplantae; phylum Streptophyta; class Magnoliopsida; order Solanales; family Convolvulaceae; genus Cuscuta; species Cuscuta europaea. Next base: position 3,898,882 of record CAMAPE010000014.1, read on the forward strand.
TGTTCGAGTATGAATATTAGATGGCAGTAGTTGTTGGTCACAATTATTGTTCTCTCGAGCTTAAATAAGACGGAATTTCCAAAATAAAAGCAAAAACCTCAACTAACTAGTTACAATAGATTATTTAAATATTATTATTAGATTATTATATTATTTAAGTTGGAAAAAAACTCCTATTATTTAAATAACTCCTATTATTTAAATATTCAAAAACCAATTCGAAAAAAAACTCCTATTATTTAAATATTCTTATTAGATTATTATATTATTATATTATAAAAATCTAAAGGGAAAGTCGCCCAATGGTTGGGCGACTTATAAGTCGCCAAACCGTTTGGCGACTTATAAGTCGCCCAACCGTTGGGCGACTTTCCCTGACCATGGTTAAACCCAGCAGTAGATCGGTAAATATCAGATATTATGTCCTTATACATTCATAGATTTCCGTCTCATATTATGTTTTGGTGGAGGATCCTAGGACTTAAAGTCCTTAACACTCATGTTATAAATTGGTGGAGGACCCTAGGACTTAAAGTCCTTAACACTCGGATAATAAATTGGTGGAGGACCCTAGGACTAAAAGTCCTTAACACTCAAATACAAATTGGTGGAGTACCCAAGGATTATGATCCTCAAAGTTCATAGATTATGATATTGTAGTATGGAAAAGGAGGAGTCCTATACACTCATAGACATATGGGTGGGTTGAGGTTTTTAGTCAAGGATATTGACTATTAATATTTTCCCAAATAAAACGGTGATTTACGGATCGGGTATTTTCCAAGTGTATACGTACTACTAAGTATTTCGTGACTTGGGGGGAAAGTATTTATATAAGTATCACCCTATGTTTGAGTCTTATACTTGAAACGCTAGTTATTCTATATTTAGCCTGCTACTCGCTCGGTACTTGTACTGACCCCTTCAGGGGGCCCCACCATTTCAGGTTGAAGCTAAGCCTTGTCATCTACACCTTTGCACGGGTGAAGAGAATCCAGAGGAAGACGTGGTTCGTGCTCCCTCTACTATTTCAAAAGATAAACTATGCTCATGGATACTTTTGTATTAATACATTGTTTTGGCTTGCGAGCCTACGTTTTGGCCATGCGTGGCCCACGATTGATTATTGAATATTTCCGCTATTCAAGTAATCTAAACTGTGATGGTGTTGTGTATGTTTACTACTGAGTATGGATATATATTATGTTCATGGACGCCTTGTATGATTAAGACACGTTGACTTGCGAGTGGCGTTACTTGGTCATACGGCGGTTGTACACGCGCCTAGATGCGGTCTGGGACGTGACAATTAAGTGGTATCAGAGCCATCTCAGTTCTAAACTATGTAATCAACCTCTCACAAGAGATTTTGCAAAAAGGAATTTTTACCGAAAACCATGAGCATTGTATTTTGACGTTCATAGAACTATTGTTACCTAGGTTGCAAGGTTTCTAATTGTTAAGATGATACCCTTAACAATTGGTATGGCGGTGACTTGGGCCAATATGTGTCTATAACGTTCTTCCGTCAATTGACATTGTTAGGAGTCTAACGACTCGTCCAAATCTCATTTCAGAAATGGAGGGTAGGAGAATGGAAACGAGGAACAATCTGAGGGGGCAGGCACCCGTAACATCCATGAGGGGTAGCCGGGCTGCATCTCGGGGGAGAAAAAGAGGCCGAGTAGGCCGTGGGGGCCACCGGGCCCAAACAGTGAGTGATGGCCACGTAAGCTCGGTGTATGAAACTAACACTGAGGACTATGACTCGACTTTTGTCCCCGGCACGGAGCATGAGGAGACCCCGTATGACGGGGGTGACTTTTACACTGATGAGGAAGACAATGATGAGAGTGATGCCCGATTCGCTCAAATGGGCGAATTGCTTGAGTGGTATCAAAAGGAGAAGCTAAGGAGAGACCTTAGGCGCCAAGCAAGGCACGACTCTCGTGGTGGTTCAGGTCAAGGGAGCCGAGGAGCTTCAAGGGCCACTCCAGCGGCGTCACAAGGTGGGCGTGAAGGAGGGTTTTGTGTGAGAATCTCCAAGTACCTCAAGGAGGCTAGGGCTTGGGGTGTAAATCCTTCGACGACACCGGTGACATTACCATTGCCACCGATTGGATCAAGAAAGTGAAGGATGCATCAAGGGATATGCAGGTCACACCTGACGTGAAGTTGACTGTTGCTTCACGTTTGCTTGAAGGAATCGCTTCTGCATGGTGGGAGAGTGTAGAAGGAAAGTACCGAGGGGCCATCACATGGGTGAACTTCGAGCAGGAGTTCTACGCCCAATACTACTCCGACTACGAGGTTAATGTCAAGCGTAGGGAGTACACCAACCTTAAACAGAAGGAGGGTGGTTCTGTCAAGCAATTGGAGCAAGATTTTAGAACCTTGGCTTGGTTCTTGCCGGAATACGCGGTCGATGAGGACCGCATGTCGGAACACTTTTGGGACGCCTTACTCTTGGACATCCGTGATGGAGCTACGTACTCTCGTCATATGACGTTTAGCGAGGTGGTGGAACAGGGCCTACTTGGGGAGGCTCAGTGGAATGAGAGGAAAGAAAGAGACGCCGAAGAGGCGAAAAAGAGAAAGTGGCATAGTTCGGGGCTGCCCGAGCAATCACGAAAGAATAACCACGCTGTAGGTAGTGGTTCGTTCATAACGCCGGCACCACCGGCAAAGAAGAACAGGGATGCTCGGTGGCACTCATCCTCCTCTCAAAATACGGGACCTCCTAGGTGTGCCAACTGTTCGAAGAATCACTTCGGGAAGTGCAACGCATCCCCGAGGTGTTATCAGTGTGGGAACACACGTCACATTAAGGCCAATTGCCCACAATTGGGGGGAAGAGGAGCTCCCGGGTCCGGAGGGGGTGCTTTGACGAGTAGAAACCGTATAGGGCCGTCAAATGGCGGCACAGGAAGAGGCGGCCCATCAACAAGCAACGCCGCATCCGCCAACCAAGGTGGGGCCCAAACGAGGGTTTATGCCATGACCGAAACGGATGTACGCGCTAACCCGGATTCCGTTGCAGGTAATACATTAAATTTTGACGGTTTCTAGACTTATATTGATGATGTAGGTCGAAGGACTTGAGTACGGCCCACCCCAGGGGGGAACCGAGAAAGTTATGGCCGAAAAAGGGGTGGTTTTGGCTACTGCACGCCACACACGTTGTGCCTGGCCTTCAGGCACGCCGTGCCTGGGTGGCAGTAGCTACCCGGAAGTATTTTTAAGCCACGCACGCCGTGCGTGGCACCCAGACTACCCAACGTCAATAGTTTTGCCCCGAATTGCGACGTTAAGACCTCTCCCTGATCCCAAACATGTGTATGAACATAACAAACTTCCATAGATGTATAATTATGGTAGGGAAGACATCTTACATGGATTATAAATGTAGGAACACTAAAGATCAATGGTAGAAACGCAAGAATTTTCATCGATACCGAGGCACAAAGCTCATTTGTGAGCGAAGCGTTTGCCGAAGGTCTTGACGTGCCATTGATGCCGATGAATCAGACCTTGTTAGTCTCCACACCGTTAGGAGATGATGTGGAAAGGGACCACTATTATCAATCGTGTGAGGTAGAAGTGACAGGTCAACCCTTGACTTGTGATTTCGTACCTCTAAGTATGTTGGAGTTTGATGCGATCCTAGGGATGGATTGGCTCGAAAGGCATCATGCTAGGGTTGATCGTCCTACCAAGGTCTTAGAGCTTGAGGATGATGAGGAAAAAATCATACGTTTTGAAGGAGATCGAGGGAGATCTCAAAATTGTATCATATCCGTGATGAGAGCACGAAAGATGATGAAGAAAGGTTGCCACGCGTACCTTGCTTACGTTGTGGATGAGACAAAGAAGGAGGCCGACATCAACGATGTACGTGTCGTGTGTAAGTACCCGGACGTCTTTCCTAAAGACCTACCGGGGCTACCACCCGATAGAGAAATTGAATTCGTGATTGAAGTTAAGCCGGGAACCAAACCCATTTCGATTCCTCCTTACCAAATGGCACCGGCGGAACTTCAAGAAGTGAAGGTCCAATTACAAGAGCTATTGGACAACGGGTTCATCAGAACTAGTCATTCACCATGGGGAGCACCCGTACTCTTCGTGAAGAAGAAAGATGGTACACTAAGAATGTGTATCGACTACCGACAGTTGAACAAGGTCACCATCAAGAACAGGTATCCTTTACCTAGGATTGATGACTTGTTTGATCAACTTCGAGGGGAAATAGTATTCTCGAAGATTGATTTGAGGTCGGGGTATCATCAGTTGAAGATAAAGGAAAGCGACATACCTAAGAGTGCATTTCGCACTAGATATGGGCATTATGAGTTCCTTGTGATGTCATTTTGTTTAACCAACGCACCGGCAGCATTCATGGACTTGATGAACCAGGTGTTTAGTGAATACTTAGATCAATTCGTGATAGTATTCATTGATGATATCCTGATATACTCCAAGAGCGAGGAGGAGCACGAACATCACTTGGGGCTTGTACTGGATCGGTTAAGAGAAAGGCAACTCTTTGCCAAGTTCTCGAAATGTGAATTTTGGCTCAAGAAGATTGGCTTTCTCGGGAACGTCATATCCGGTTCGGGCGTTGCTGTGGACAATGCCAAAATAGGAGCCATTATAGATTGGGAGAGGCCCAAGAATGTGAAAGAGATACGCGGTTTCCTTGGTTTAGCGGGGCACTACCGTAAATTCGTGGAGAAATTCTCCGTATTGGCGTCGCCATTAACAAAGCTCACAAATAAGGGAGCCAAGTTCATATGGGACGACAAGTGTGAGAAAGGATTTCTCGAACTAAAGAGACGACTTACCGAGGCACCAGTTATGCCCTACCCATACAAGGTATAGGGTATGATATCTATAGCGACACTAGCATCCAAGGGTTTGGATGTGTTCTAATGAAAAATGGTAAGGTGATTGCCTATGCTTCTAGACAATTGAGGAAACACGAGGTGAACTACCCCACACATGACCTGGATTTGGGAGCGGTAGTGTTTGCACTAAAGATTTGGAGGCATTATCTCTACGGGGAGACATGTCACATCTACACCGATCATAAGAGCTTGAAGTATGTATTCACCCAGAAAGAGTTGAATATGAGGCAAAGGAGATGGATGGAGTTGATCAAAGACTATGACTTGATCATTGACTATCATCCCGGAAAGGCCAATGTAGTGGCTGATGCATTAAGCAGGAAGAGTACGTCGGGGACGTTACTCACATGCCTACGAGCGTTGCGGGCACATGTGGAAGTGTCCTCGAGTGGGGCGCTCATAGCTAGATTTGAGGTTAGGCCTACATTGCTGAGTGAGATCAGTAGAGGTCAGGGCGTTGATGAGGAATGTCAAAAGATCCGCGAGCGGATCCTTGCGGGCCCCGTTGAGAACTTTCGGGTACGTGACGATGGTCTTTTATTGTTCAAAGATCGTGTGTGCGTACCAAGGGATGAGAAGCTCCGGAAATCCATACTTGAGGAGGCTCATTCTTCGGCCTATGTTATGCATCCAGGAGGTACAAAGATGTACCGAGACCTGAAGGAGAGTTACTGGTGGACAAGTATGAAGAGGGACATCGCAGAGTATGTGAGTCGATGCCTTACTAGCGGAGCATAAGCACCCGACGGGACTTTTGCAGCCACTTACCATTCCAGAATGGAAGTGGAAACACGTGACCATGGACTTCGTGTTAGGGCTACCACGGACGGTGAATAACTACGACGCAATATGGGTGGTGGTTGATAGGCTTACGAAAAGTGCACATTTCTTGCATATTAACATCACTTACCCTCTTGAAAGATTGGCCAAGTTGTACATTGAGGAGATTGTGAGATTGCATGGAGTCCCGATATCCATTGTGTCGGATAGGGATCCACGTTTCACATCTAGATTTTGTCCAAAATTTCAGGCATCTTTGGTAACTAAGCTGAGGTTTAGCACATCATTTCACCCACACACGGATGGGCAATCCGAGAGAGTGATACAGATTTTGGAAGACATGCTCAGGGCATGTGCCTTGGAGTTCCAAGGTAGTTGGGACAAACATTTGGCTCTAGTGGAGTTTGCCTATAACAACAGTTATCAGGCAAGTATTGGCATGCCTCCATATGAGGCATTGTATGGAAGGAAATGCAGGACACCTTTGTGTTGGGACGAGGTTGGCGAGGCCAAGCTCGAGGGTATAGAACTTGTTGAGATCACCAAGGCTAAGGTGAAAATCATTCGGGATAGACTTAAGGCTGTCCAAGATCGGCAGAAGAGCTATGACGATAAACGACGTAGACCGTTGGAGTTTGAAGTTGGTGATGAGGTGTTCCTAAGGATTTCTCCTTGGAAAGGCATCATCCGATTCGTATTGAGGGGAAAGCTTAACCCCCGATATATTGGTCCGTTTGAGATCCTTGAAAGGATTGGAGCAGTGGATTATCGGCTCAAGTTGACACCAGAACTTGAGAAGATACATGACGTGTTTCATGTATCAATGCTCAAGAAATACATACGAGACCCAACTCATGTTCTTGATAAACCGCCAGTAGAGATCCGTGAGGATTTGCAATATGCGGTAGAGCCGGTGAAGATAGTGGGTCAACAGGTGAAGAAGCTTAGGAACAAGGAGATTCCTATGGTAAAGATCTATGGAGAAGTGATCGAGTCGAAGAAGAAACATGGGAGACCGAGGTCTCAATAAGGGAGCAATACCCGTTTCTTTTCGATTAGACACGTGGATTTCGGGGACGAAATCCCAAATAAGGGGGGGGGTGAACTTGTAACACCGTCCCCAAATTATATTTACTTCAAGTAAATAATGTATTTAACACTATGGAATGATCAATGAATTTATGAAGTTGTAAATTTTTTTTAATTCTTTCGCATGAATAGTAAATTGCACGTGGGACCCACATCGGGGACGGGGACCACCCAACATTCCCGAGGCCACATATTTTATTCATCTTGGTAAAGATAATATTTATAAGGTGGTGGATGTTTTAGTTGGGCCATAGAAGGGCATAGGGTTGACCCGTCGGTCAAACGAGGCCCAATTACCGGTATCACTAATTTATCAGATAACAACCCGAAACGTATTTCGGAGACATCTAAATTAAATATGAGGAACTTATATTCATTCCAAAAGTCCATAATGATGGGAAACACTTAATATATTTTATTTGACCCGATAAAATAAAATATGATTAAAACAGTCCGGAAAAATACATCTTTCGGGGCCGGTTGTGCACTTCAGGACACAAAGGGATGACCTCCCACATGAGTGGGGGCCACCCCACGTTTTTGTGCACTCAATAAGTCATATGAGGGCTGGCATGACAAGGAAGATGTGGAGGAGGACTTTTCCTTTGGCATCAAAAGTACATAGGTGATCCCTCCCTCACTCATTTTGTCAATTAAGACAAAAGTGAGCCATCCTCTCTCCCTCCAACCTATGTGCTCGGCCAGACCACCAGAGAAAGAGGAAGAAAAATCTCTCCAACCTTTCTCCATTGCTGCAACTCGAGCTCAAGCTATAGGGGTCCAAAGAAGGAGGTTTGAGAAGGGAAAAGTTAAGAAAAAATGAGAAGAATTAAGGTAATGACCTTATATTAACTTTTCCTTTATTTTCTTCTACCTTATGAGATATATGACATATGAGGAGACCCTAGGATTGTTCTACATGTTTAGAAGTGTAGAAAGAGGGGTTGGAAGGTGGTTCTAAGTCCAAGAACGGACTTAGAAGTCAAAACGACCGGTTCGCCGGAAAATAACCTTTTAAAGGTTATTTGTATTGATATGGGTTTTATGATGATAAAACCTTGTTAGGAACTTGACTAAAGGGTTTCTAGAGTTCGCCGGAGTTTCGCCGGAGTTTGCCGGAGTTTCACCGGAGTTCAACCGAGGAGCGTAAAACGCGCTTAAGCTCATTTAAGGTGAGTGGAAGGCTTAATATCTTATAACTTTTGGGTTAACTATGAGATTACCTAAATGAATGTTATATGTATTCATAATGATGTCTAAAAGATATTTAAACATGTGATTAGCGAAAATGATTAGGCATGTATGAAATGAAGCACATGAATCATTTTTCATTTTCATTTTCATTTACCCCAGTGCCGCAAAGGCTCCCACCTACGGTGGGGTAAGGGGGGGGGGGGTCGGATGTACGCAGTCTTACCCCTGTACTAAAGCACAGAGAGACTGTTTCCGGAAGACCCATAGTGAAAATTGTGTCCAAAATTGCATGGACTGACTGCTGCTCCATAACAAAGAAGTGCAGACAGTTTAGTGAGCCATTTTGCTTTATTCCATCATAATCTCAAGCCAAAAAATGAATCTTTGGCTCCATTGCAAATGATGGAAAAAATGAAGCACATGAATATGCATGGAATATGATATGAGAGTTTCTATGAAATTGCATACTATGTTTGAAAGGTAAAGGAGGTATAGAATAAACATTGTTAACTTAATATATATATGATGATTAAGTTGATATGTACAAGACTTGAAATGGCGGTCAACGAAAACGTTGACCGATGGATAATGGATTAATTAATACCGGTTGGTATTAGTTAATTATAAATTTATATAAATGCATGGTTTGGCATGGATTATGATCCGTAAGCTTTATGTATTGATTTAGCTATGAATGAATAAATATGATATAGACTCTATCTAGGTTGATAGGAGCTTGATCATAGGATTATATATTGGTGGAGGACCCTAGAACTTAAAGTTCTTAACACTCAAATTATATATTGGTGGAGGACCCTAGAACTTAAAGTTCTAAACACTCGGATTATATATTGGTGGAGGACCCTAGAACTTAAAGTTCTTAACACTCGGATTATATATTGGTGGAGGACCCTAGAACTTAAATTTCTTAACACTCGGATTATATATTGGTGGAGGACCCTAGGACTTAAAGTCCTTAACACTCATATTATATTTTGGTGGAGGACCCTAGGACTTAAAGTCCTTAACACTCATGTTATAAATTGGTGGAGGACCCTAGGACTTAAAGTCCTTAACACTCGGATAATAAATTGGTGGAGGACCCTAGGACTAAAAGTCCTTAACACTCAAATACAAATTGATGGAGTACCCAAGGATTATGATCCTCAAAAATCATAGATTATGATATTGAATTATGGACAAGGAGGAGTCCTATACACTCATAGACATATGGGTGTGTTGGGGTTTTTAGTCAAGGATATTGACTATTAATATTTTCCCAAATAAAACGGTGATCTACGGATCGAGTATTTTCCAAGTGTATACGTACTACTAAGTATTTCGTGACTTGGGGGGAAAGACTATTTATATAAGTATCACCCTATGTTTGGGTCTTATACTTGAAACGCTAGTTATTCTATATTTAGCTTGCTACTTGCTCGGTACTTGTACTGACCCCTTCGGGGGGGCCCCACCATTTCAGGTTGAAGCTAAGGCTTGTCATCTACACCTTTGCACAGGTGAAGAGAATCCAGAGGAAGACGTGGTTCGTGCTCCCTCTACTATTTCAAAAGATAAACTATTCTCATGGATACTTTTGTATTAATACATTGTTTTGGCCTGCGAGCCTACGTTTTGGCCATGCGTGGCCCACGATTGATTATTGAATATTTCCGCTATTCAACTAATCTAAACTGTGATGTTGTTGTGTATGTTTACTACTGAGTATGGATATATATTATGTTCATGGACGCCTTGTATGATTAAGACACGTTGACTTGCGAGTGACGTTACTTGGTCATACGGCGGTTGTACACGCGCCTAGATGCGGTCTGGGGCGTGACATGGCTGTTGTCATGTAGTGTCAAGTCAAAGGTGGCTAAAAGCATCTATGAAATAAAATAAACAACTCCACAATTGATACGTTCCAACTCTCTATAAATATTAAAAATAATCTAATATAAAGAGATGCTTTTTGTATAAAAAAAGTATGATAGATGTATCTTAGAAACACTCATTATTTATTCATAAGTTTTACGCCCTAAACCATATTTTGATCAGAAAGAATAAATATCAAAGTATTTCATTCAAGAAAATCAACAGGAAATAAGTAGCTAAAAATTGATAAAAACAAACTTCATTTCTGCATTTTAGCAAACACCTTATAGGCTTTGTACTTTCATCAAAATCTAAAGTGCAATACATTGAGGAATAAATGAATAATAACTCACCTTTTGCAAAACTGAAACTGCAATTTTTAGGCCTTATATATATCTGAAAATAACTCATCATACTGATGGCTGTTGCCATGTAGTATCAAGTGAAGGGTGGCTAAAAGCATCTATGAAATAAAATAAACAACTCCACAATTGATATGTTCCAACGCTCCATAAATATTAAAAATAATCTAATATAAAGAGATGCTATTTGCAAAAACAAAAGGTTTGATAGATGTCTCTTACTAACACTCATTATTTATTCATAAATTTCAAATCCTAAACCATATTTCAAGATAGAATAAATATCAAAGTATTTCAATGATTCATTCAAGAAAATCAAAAGGAAATAAATATCTAAAAATTAATCAAATTCTTCATTGCTGCATTTTAGCAAACACCTTACAGGCTTTGCCATTTGAACATCCTCTGTCTAACCAATCCAAAGAAATCTTACAACATAGGGTTTCTCGAGAAAAATATAAATCTAGATAAGATGTAAAGATTAAAAAAAACAAAGATCTAGACAAGATATTTTTCTAGCCATTGGAAATTTGATAGAGACGATATACACTTTCGTCTAACCTAGGGTTTTAGATGAAATTTAGGGGGAAATTCAGATTCTCATATGGCATGTAAATATAAAAATAAAGAGTTGGACTTCGGAAAGAATACTAACGAATAATGCAAAGAATGAGTGAAATAGACTCTCCAAGCTGTGAGCGAAAGCAAGTGAAACTTCATCTCCGAAATCGATAAGCATCATTTTCAATTTTTTGAAAATAATACTCCAGAATTCAAGGAAGGAGAAGAGATGAAGAGATATTTCATTTCTTCACAATAATACTCAGTGTACGAAACGTACTCAGGAGAAGAGATAGAATCCAGAATGCTTAGCAAGAAAAAGAGAAAAGAAGAAGTAGAACCGTAGGAAGCGTATGAATATTTACCAGACTTCCAGTGGAATAGAAATAATAGGCAGTTACAGAAATACCCCTATTATACCTGAGTCGGAAACTGACTTAACTCATTTAATATATATATAGATTTCACTAAAGTTCACTAAATTTAATCATTAATCATTTAAATTATTAACTAATTACACACTAATCATTTAAATTATTAACTAATTCACAATATTTAGGAAAATTAATATTTTAAATTTCACTATAACATTAATTAACTAACGTTCAATTAATGTTATTAATAATTAACTAAAAGCAAAACATTAATGGCATTAATCATTTAAATTAATAACTAATTCACAATATTAGGATTTTAACACTAATATACACTAAATTATTACGTTAATGACATTACTTCAGAATACTAAAATTATGAAAATCTAATAATACACAATAAATAGTTAACTAACATACATATAAATGAAATGAAATTCAAATAATTCACATTTAAATCCATTTCAATCAACTAATATTTAAATTTAACTAATATTATCAATTTAAATCCTAAATTAAGGGTCTTGCCTAATAATATTATCAATTCAAACTCATTTCAATTAAATAATATTTACATTTAACTAATAATTCACATTAAACTAATGTTTCAATCCTAACTTAAATCACTATAAATCCTAAATTAGACATTAAAAATAATTGCTAATATAATAAACAAACCTAATAATTTTACAATCCATTTTCAATTAACTAATATTAAAATTTAAATAAATTACGTTTATAGTTAAATATATTGTTAATAAATTAACAACCTAATTAACTTAAATCACTATAAATCCTAAATTAGGCATTAGAAATAGTTGCTAATATAATAAACAAACCTAATAATTTTATAATCCATTTTCAATTGACTAATATTAAAATTTAACTAAATTAGGTTTATAGTTAAATATATTGTTAATAAATTAACAACCTCACTAAGTTAATAATTTTAATTATTTAAAATGAAAAAATTAATACTTATTATAAAAATACATAATTCAAATGACATATCTTATCTGCATAAACAGGGAAAATGATAAACTGATAGATTACATCCTTGAATCTTTTAACAGATATTGTATTGTAGTCTGAATAAATTAGAAGCGATATCTGCCAAATGAAACAATGCTGTGATATATAAAACTTTTTGTCACGGATTTGTCACGAAAAAATCCGTGACAAACACCTTTTCGTACAACATTAATTAGGTGACCGCTGGATTAACAATAATTGAGTTTTGTCACGGAAATTGTCACGGACAGATTCATGACAAATGTTTTTTGAATTTTGTTACGGATTTGTCACGGATTTTTCCGTGACAAAGTGTCCGGAAGTAAATAAATTTTGGCCGGAGTAAATTACCGGTCACCGGAGGCTTTGTGTCACGGATTTTATCCATGACAAACATTTGTCACGGATTTTGTCACGGATTTTCCGTGACAAATATTTCCGTGACTATTCCGTGACAAAGCCCGTGACAACTTTGTCACAGCCCAAATCCGTGACAAACGGGCTGTTTTTTTGTAATGGTTGCTGTAATGCTGGGCTACTAAGATTACTGGAGAAGCCGGAGTGTTGAAGCTAGATTAAGGTGCTCCTGGATGGCGGCGGGCAGCGGGACATGGTGCAGCAACAGACGACAGGCCATGGGGCAGCGGCGGCAGGGGCATGCGGCTGTAGGCGGGTGGATCTATGGATGTGGGAGAATTGAGGCTAGGGTTGAAGAAAAGAGTAGAAGCTTAAGATTTTATAGTTATAACCTAATTTAAGGGGTATATTTGTCCACTTTATTTATTTATTTATTTATTTATTTATTTATTTATTTATTTATTTATTTATTTATTTATTTCGAATTTTAATTAAATATTACGAATTTTAATATTATTTTGGGAAAAAATCTAGTTAGGTCATAAATTGGGGAAGTGAAGAAGTTTTAGTAATATCTAGGGTAATTATCTCATACACACACACATATATGACTAAAATAAAGATTGCTTACAAAAATGTGATGAGTGCTTAGAGTAGTAATGAAATTATAATAACTTATGTTCAATTTTTAAACTAAATTACAATGACACTACATTTTGTAGTAACTATTAGTCGTATTTCTGTAAATAAGTTTTATTTTATTAGTATTTTTGAAAAAACCCTTTATAAATTTAGAAGATTCAGTCGCTTGGGCCCGAATTCAATCAATCTCAACCGAATGAATTGATTCAACCAAAACCGGATCTACTCAATATCCATATAGTCGCATGACTATGATAAAAATGATGGGGAAAAAGTCATAATTTGCAATTCCAAAGCCAGGAGAGCGTAATCCAAGGAATCTTAATCCGGTTTATGGATCCCTGGTTTGCGCAAAATTCTAGGACATTGCATGGGCATGGGCTACACCTTATGGGGACAACTTAAAGTCTTTAAACTGCAAGCAAGTCTCCACTTTTTAGGTCTTCATGTCCCCATGCAAAAAAGTTCGCTTCAAAAGCCTACCTAAATTTCCTCAAGTTATTTACTTTACATGCATAGCTAAGGCTTGTGGGGCCTTCAACTAAGAACAAAAGGCATTCAAGCTCATTTCGAATCAAATTATGCTAGCCCGCTTGATGGTCATGTTTTTAGACTAATCTACCTTATATACCACTTTTTGATCAAACATCATTTTTCATTTCACCCGCTGAATTGTGTAATAATCAAAATAAGTATTCTCTCTGTCCCAAATTATTTTGCAAAGTAAACATTTTTTGGTCAACCAATAATAAAAGTCAATGCTCTCTATCAATAATCAATTCAATTTTTAATAATTAAATTTATATATTCATAAGCTACATTAAAATCTCTTCAAAGTTGTAAACTTCAAATTAGAATATAATTAAAAATTGACATCCTAATTAAGCGAATAAAATGAAAGTATTTGACCAAGAAATTAAAAGTCAAATTTGCAAATCAATTTGGGACGGAGGCAGTAATATTAAAGTTATTTTTTTGGCTGAATTGATTGAAGTTACTGTAGAGGACCATTTTAGCTATTTTTATATATTTTTTCTTTATTTTATTAATATAATATATTTCAAATACTTGTTTTCATAAATCAGAAAAAATAGTCAATCCAGTAACTTTAGTCAAAATATCAGATATTTCAGCAGAATCAACTAATTTAACCAATTTTGATGTTATGAAATGGGCTCATATTGAATTGGTACTAAATCATTATTTATTTTAAAGTGCACGACATGTTTTTAGAACCATTTCAATGTTGCACCAAGCAAATGAATTCCTAGCCAATTTAACTTACATGCGTAGATGGTAGAGACTAGAGATGAGAGATCTATTTCATCTACAAAACTACATGACTTAGAAGTGGCCAGATGCAACATAGGTAATTTAGGTATGCAATTGCTGATTTGCTGGCCACATCCATGTTTTTAGTAATAAAGTACATTATTACAAACACAAATATAAATCTAAAAACTAGTATAGTAATAAACTAACACAAATATAAATCCCAAAAGTTAAAAAGGGAAAAACATAAAATTTCTTAATAATCTAAAAAGTGTAATTTATATTTCCATAAACATTACGATAGTATTTAGTATCTTAAATTTTAAAAAAGTCCTATTAATATGAAAATTAATCTAGCATCGAAAATAATTGACTATATTTTTATTAAAAATTGAATTTTTTGAAAACTAATGAAATATACTTTTATACGATAGTATATTATTAGGATGTTCTTATTTGGATCTGGTTTGATCTGTTTAAGTATGATCTATATCTATTTAACAACTGTCGAAATCTGGCCTAGTCAAGCCTAATTAAGTCTAGTTTATTTTGATCTGGTCTAATATGATCTAGAACTAAAATAAATTCAAATAAAAGCATCATTAGTGCGATGCCAAATTATATACAACGACTCGAATAATAATCTCTCATTTTAAGATATAAAACGAGATTTGGTGAATATTTTCCGGTTTGATCAATTTTAGTAATTTAAGTGGTTTTGCTAATACTCCCTCTATCCCTTAAAACTTTACCAAATTTGACTGACACAGAAGAATAAATAAAAAAATTGTGTGATTGAGTGTTATGTAAAGGAGAGAGAAATAATAAGAGTCATAAATTAATTGATTAAATGACAAGGTAGAAAATTATTTGGGATAACAAAAAAAGAAAAGATGACAAAGTTATAGGAAAGAGAATGTATTAAGTGTTCTCTTGAATATGATTAAATCTATGCTTATTTCTAAAAAAAAGTGATTACTATACACGTGAATAAAAATGTGACTTTTCTTATATCGATTGTCTCTTCTCTTCACTAAAGATTTCCGTGAACTTTTCTTATATCGATTCTTCATCCCGTCCCACCCCATCCCTCCTCTCCCCCCCAACTCTCCTCTTCCTTAGCCAAGCCACTCCTTCCCCTTCGATCTTTCTTCTTCTTCTTCAGCCCAGCTCGCCCCACTCCTCTCCTTCCGTTCTTTTTCTTCATTAGCGTGCCCCACCTCACCCCCCTCAATTCCCCCTCAACTCGTTAATCCCATATTGGTTCGATTCTAGAAGTTTCTAGAAGAACTGATATAAGAATCGATAGTATAATTACATCAGTGCAATTCTGGTACGTCGTCACTTAACTATTAAGAAAATAAATATTTTAACTATTACTTTCTTTCATTGTTAAATCGCTAACACATAAAAATATAATTTCAAGTTAATAAATATATAACCGTAAATAAGTACACAAAATTTTACAAGATAGAAAAGAAAAGAAAACAATTATTAAGAAGATAAACTCGATTGCAACTATGCGTGCACCACATGTAGCAATGAGTGTAACAGTTGTGTAATGATTAATGTTCTTACTCATTAATAAAATGACCATAATTCTTGAGCATTCTTGAAATTTTGAGTTTTTTTAATAAAAATAAATTTGGATTCTTATGCTTCATTTATTCTTGTAGAACTTTGTGTTGCTATATGAATTACATTTATTTATTAATTTATTTATTTATTTATTTATTTGTTTTTTTGTTTGTTTGTTTGTTTGTTTGTTTGTTTCTTATCATACTCCGTATTATACAGTGGAAATTACTCAGGGTAGGACTAAAACATAACATTATTCTTAAAGTATGATCATATGTTTGATTTTCCTTAAATAGGATTAAATATTACATATTCACCCCTAATTTAATTAATTAATATAATTAATTGCCCCTAGTCCCCTAGGATCATATTTTGTTGGTGGCGGATCAGTCTGATGACGACAACGGGGAACTCCGGTGACGTGGCGGATGGGCAGATCGGTAGCGGTGATCTAGGTGAAAATTTCGACGACCAACAGTGGTGGTCCGCATTTAAAAGTCTATGGACTTTTTGAAAGTCAATAAACTTATCCATGGATTTAAAAGTCCATAGAATTCGTTCATAAAAAAGTCTATGGATTTAAAAGTCCATTGACTTTTTTAAAAGTCCACGGATTAAAAAAAGTCCACCACAATCCATATTCAATACACCCCCTTTAAGAAGGTAGGTTTTGGAAAAACATGATGTCACTGATTTTTATGTTAATGAAATATTTCACTACTATCGTGAAACATGTAATTGTGACCCCAGGAAATTGTTATAGTGCAAATAAAACATGAAGGTAGGTTTTAGGTTTTGCAAATTGTTATTGTGACAATGACAACGACAGTTTTTTGCGGCAACCGCTGACCGGAATTGTTGGATGAGATAGTGGGGCAGGAGTGGGGCAAAGGTAGGGGTGTTTAGTTGGGTTGGGGCAAAGGCAGGGATGTTTAGTTGGGTTGAACTTAGATTTAAAATATATATATATATATATATATATATATATATATATATATCATGTATTAATTACACAAAGATTTGTCACATTTTTTATAAATGAAAAGTAGTCATATTTTTATCTTCTAAAAGTGTAGAGATGATGATGATGATGATCCTCAAAGTCGATCTCGTTATGATCAATAGTTATATACCACTAGTCAATAGGTAAGAATGATAATTGTTACTTAACTGCTACACTAATTGCTGTATGCGGTGAGAGCATAGATGTAATTGCGATTTTCTTATTAATAATTAATTTCTTTTCATTTTTAGCTTCTTAAATTTGTTTACTTTTTTATGATTAAATATTTAATTATTTCTTTGATATTATATTTTTATTTGTTAGCAGTTTAAACCACTTTAATGCTGAAACAAAATAACGATTTTTTTTTAATTTGATAACAGTCAACCGATGACATATAAGAATTGCACCAATATGATAGTATCAGTTCTTTTATATATTTTTAAAAAAATCTATAACCAAAGCGATGTTAGATGAATGATTCTTTAAATGATTCCAAATTTTCTTTCAAAGAACCAAATCGATGCCACCCTTACTTATTTCTAAATAAATAAACAAAAATCACTTTTTATTTTTTTTCTAAGTTTATAATGCATGTGTATGAGTATGATGTTACGTAGGATCTCCTTGTTCTGGTTTTATTTATCATAGTGACTTGAAACAGCAAGTCATTATAAAGTTGGGGCCAAGCTCGACCCACTCGAGGTCGGTCCAACATTCGACTGCCAAATTATTGAGATAATGCTAAAATTGCATTCGAGGCTAAGGTCGAATCACTCCCCGAGGTCAGTGTCGATTCTCGCGTCCTAGTCGGGCATGGAGTCAACTGACGCTTCTGGAAAGTCAACAGAACAAAGGAATCACTTACATTTGACTCATGGCAAGCTGAGGTAGCCCCCTTCCAAATAGGCATATTGTACCCGAGCTCGATCTTGTCTCTTGAGATCTGGGCGTCGTCAGTCGGTTGTGGATTTAGACATTTCAACAATCAAGAACCACACACAATTGCAGCCATGTCACCAGCATGACAGTTGTTCGGGGCCACGTCACCAAGGCTGTTACTACACGGAACATTCCAGATAGCACACGTGTGGCATGCATGCACATGCGTTCTGGTACACAAAGGACAATTTTGTTACACAATGCCATTTAGCCAACTGTCCAAGACATCTCTCCAATCAAGGTTACACGTGTCACCACATGATTAGATCAGTATATTTCTTTTTGTTAGTCAAGTGTCACACGTGTCTTCACCACAACCGAATAACATCTTTTTACTTGGTGGCCAAATATTTTCTTCAGAGTATAAATGTCACCTTCCAACTTGTGGAAAAAGATCCAAAATTTCGTGTGCAAACTTACCGTTACTTTGCCCAATTTCTTACTCAATCGTATGTAGCACTTTCAGTCACTCCCTTAACCATTTTTCCGATCACTCCCCAAGTTGGAATTACATCAGATACCATCCTCATATCCATCCCCCGATTTGATACTAGGTCTTAATCGATTGACATGTTCATATCGCTGGGTAAATTTTTAGCATATTGCGATCTGATTATGAAACCGGGTACATGCGTACTTATGAAGAGTAAAAGATGAAATAAAGTCCCCAAAACTTTATTATCCTATATTTTAGTTGTCTAAAAAACTTTGTTGTTTTCCATATTAATCAATTAGTGATTCATATCATTTATATCATCTACACAAAATTCAACAATACACTTTTTATTTTACAATTCTTGGTGTTTGTTAATTAAAGTTGACAAAATTTCGAGGGGCGGATAATGTATTAAATAACCTTTTGTATATCCCGATACACTTGATCTACTGCAGTACCCTTATTCCAAAAAACAATGATGACACCCCATCCCTGAGGGGCCCCAACCCCGACTGGACGGTACGTTGGGAGGATGTAAATTGGACTATATCCCAATCTGACAGATAGAGAGTGTGGCTCTGTCCCCGGTACTTGCAGAAGTCCTATGCATTTTTAGCATAGTAATTCCTCATCGCAGTTATCAGGATTCGAACCCGAGACCTAACCCTTGTGACACTCCCTTGCTACCAGTTGAGGTACGCCCACTGGTTTATCTCTCCTATTCCAAAGAGTCGTTCAATCTAGTTAGGTTTGACCGCCTGACTATAATGGATTTGTATTACCGCAAAAATTAAAACTAAATAAGACTAATTGGCCCATTAGGTACAGTCTCTGGAAACTAAGAATATATCATCATCGAATGAGATTGCATTACTATTCATGTAGTAGTAAATATGTATCTTTATGCACGGTTGGCATTAATTATATTGACTTAATATGCTAATTCTACTCGGTAATACTGTAGAATAAGCAATCCAATAATTCTTACCCAATTGGGATATTTAGTATGAATAATATATCTCATGAAACAAGGAAAATGAGACTGCCAGCCTATATCATATCATTATGTATGGAATAACTTATAAAAGCCCTTAGGATTGATACCATATTAGCGCGGTATATAGTGTAATTAGGCCAGTGTTGGAAAGTCATGCATTTCTTTCTTTGTTGTCAAGGTCAAGGGGTTAGTTGGTAAGCTATCTATCTGTACAAGACAATAATATCACCCGGGCCGGGCCGGGCCGGGTGCCCGTGAGCAACCCGAGTGATGTCAGCAGGGAAACTGCCACGAGAGAGCAGCAGAAGGAAGAAAGAGTTGGAATGCGCCCTGAACATTATTCCCTTCAAATTCGATGTGCCCAAAATCGAGTCTTTTATACCCATCAAGGGAGCAAACCAAAACCAAACCATTTTCTCCCCCACCCGGCAACCCAAACTCCTTTTCTCTCTTTTGGGGCTTCTTTTGTACTGTAGAGTAGAGTATACCCCTCTCTATCTCTCCACCCTCTTTATCTATCCCTCCCTCTTTCTCTCTCTCATGGTTTAGTATACAGTGTCTTGTTTGTAAGCATCTCTCTTTGTCCTTTCTGCATTGCCCATTTCAGCTTCTTTTGTTTCTCCCTGCGGGCCTGGCTTGATATTTTCTTTATTTTCTTGTTTCTAAAAAGTGGAGTGGAAATAATCTCAAACTGAGTTTTCTTGGTTAGACTTGTCCTGCTTTTGGAATAATAATAAAACCCAAGATGCCAAAGAACTTTGAATTTCTTCATGTCCGCAATTTCTTGATTGCCTGAGAAAGAAACAGATGATTCTGTCTGTCCCTCCCCATTTGGTAGTGAATCGCATTCCCTCGTGTTCTTCAAGTGGAAAGGAGCTTCCTTTCTTTATTCTTGCTCCCTAAACCCACAAATTACAAGGAATTACCACCGCCTCCCTCTCATTAGCTTGGGATAATTTGATCTTTGGTGATATACACACGGTTTATCTTAGGGACCTTTCTAAACTGCACTTAATTCTCTTGTATGAATTTCTGAAACAATGAGAGATGGCAATTCCAAGAAAACAAAGGTTTGTTGAGAAAGTGTGATAATAATTCACTTGTTTCACGCTTTCTAAGTCTGCAATATTTTGTAATTGGTGTCCTTTTTTACTCCCTATATTTAAAATGCAGTTTTCAAGGACCAAGACTCTGGTCAAGAAATGGTTCAACATCAAGAGCAAAGCTGATGACTTTCATGCAGATGATTTAGTCTCTGGAGGTGATCCTTTACCCATGAACTAATTATCATATGTGGTGTAAAAATCCTGCTAATTACATGAAACAAAAGTCCAATTATGGAATCATGTCTGCCATTGGTATATGCCTCAGCTTGAGATCTGTTCTTCATTTTATGGTCTCGGAAGCCTGCTTCTTAATCACTATTCACTACCACCATTTCTCTGAGTATTACCCATTTTTTTAATTATCGTGGCTATCCAGGCCATTTTGGCCTACTGATCATCCTACCCCTGTGGTAAACCTGTGGCCATTCTGGGAGTAAAATGTAGAATCCATTGTCTTAAAAAAATCTCTCACTTTCTTTTAAATCTGTGTTTTAATTTGCTGCTTTAAACTGAAAATGACACAGCTTTCGGGAATTCATCATTTTTTTCTTTTTTCTATCCCTCTTTTTCAGGCGTTGTTGATGATGAACGGAAGGAAAAATATCTTGAAAGGGTGGCAAGCACTGTCAAGAAAAGTAAACCAGGTTCACTATCATACCAGAGTTTTTTCTGTAGTTTCACAATATTCTTAAACCATCAAATTTGCATTACTAAGCAAGCACTGTTTTTGTTTGGGGTGCGATTTGATGTTATCCTTACTTGCTGTGTATTGTCAAACCTACAGAGAAGACAACCAAAAGGAACTTCGAACGAGTGCGACAAAGTAAAATTGATATTGATGCCTCACAGGTTATAGATGTTAATAACTATAGGTTTGCACTCATTTAATCCCTCTACTCTCTTTGAATTTCATATGCTTAAGCTCGACTGCTTGTTCCTAATGTATATTTGTGTTACCAATGGGTGCAGGATATTTGTAGCCACATGGAATGTTGCCGGAAAGTCACCCCCTAGCAATTTAAGTCTTGACAATTGGCTTCATACTTCACCACCTGCTGACATATATGTTCTGGGGTGAGTTAAGAGTAGATTCAATTCCACTATCATTTTTCTCTCTTCAACTATTTGGAAATAATTTTTGTTTTATAAAACCCTTTAGGTTTCAAGAAATTGTTCCGTTAAATGCTGGAAATGTGTTGGGGACAGAAGACAATGCACCCGCTAAGAAATGGCAAGCCCTCATTCGGAAAACATTAAACGACCTTCCTGGCACAAGTGGAAGTTGTTACACACCTTCCCCTATTCCTAATCCCATTGTGGAAATAAATGCTGACTTTGAAGGTTCAACAAGGGAGAGAGCTTCATCCTTCTACCATCGCCACTCATTTC
This sequence comes from Cuscuta europaea, assembly GCA_945859875.1. Lineage (NCBI taxonomy): Eukaryota > Viridiplantae > Streptophyta > Magnoliopsida > Solanales > Convolvulaceae > Cuscuta > Cuscuta europaea. The sequence goes on from CAMAPE010000014.1 coordinate 3,920,760, forward strand.
AATCATCGAATGGCATGGCAACACCCCCACAATCTAAAGGTGACCGTCGGTTTAGTGTATGTGATAGGAATAGTGATTATGAGCCAAATGGCTGTTGGGATGATTTATCCGACGATGAGTACTCTCCTGATGAGTATTACCCAGTTTCTTGTAATGGTTCTATGGAGGAAAGGGACAAAAACCCCAGGTACTGTTTGGTTTTAAGCAAGCAGATGGTTGGAATTTTTATGTCCGTGTGGATAAAGTCGGATCTAAGGAAAAATGTTCGCAACCTGAAAGTATCTTGTGTTGGTAGAGGCTTGATGGGTTATCTTGGAAACAAGGTACATTTAGTTTTTACCCCGAATTCCTATGAAATGTTTAGGTCAAAGTTCTAATTATAATGCACTAATTTGCAGGGATCAATCTCAGTTAGCATGTCTTTGCACCGAACAAGCTTCTGCTTTATCTGCAGTCATTTAACTTCTGGACAGAAGGAAGGTGATGAGCTTCGGAGGAACTCTGATGTTATGGAGATTCTCAAGAAAACAAGATTTCCTAGAGTTAACGGCATGGGGGACGAGGATTCTCCTCAATCAATCCTTGAGCATGAGTATATCTTTATCTCATAACTTATCAATGTGCTAAATTTAGTATTATCTATTTTTTTCCATGTCTTGTTTGGTTTCAAGTCATAAATAATGGGTAATTTTTTCATTTTTGCAGTCGAATTGTATGGCTAGGGGATTTGAATTACCGGATTGCCCTATCTTACCGAACTGCAAAGACGCTAGTTGAGATGCGAAATTGGAGGGCTTTACTGGAAAATGATCAGGTATGTTAACTTTTTGTTTATTAAATAAATGTCACCAACGCAGTGACCAACTGATCAGAACCAATTACCAATGCAGTTAGCAAACAAGTAACTAGACAGTTAACTGCTGGTAACTGCATTAGTGATGTTTATGTCTTAAAACATCACTAATTCATGATTTGAAATTAAATTCATATGAATTTATTATTGCTGCATTTGTTTTTCTTTTTCAAACAGCTAAGAATAGAGCAGAGAAATGGCCATGTCTTTACTGGATGGAGTGAAGGACAAATATTTTTTCCTCCTACATATAAATATTCAAGTAATTCAGATAGATATGCAGGGGATGATTATACACATTCGAAACGAAGAACACCAGCATGGTAATACTCTTTTTCATTTCTTGGGTCCAAATCAAATGATTATATCATTTTAAGGTTAGACCCTTAGTCTACTTAGCATCCTCATGCACTAACTAATGTGCTCATCTGGATAAAAGGTGTGATCGTATATTATGGTTCGGTGGTGGGCTCCATCAAATATCTTATGTTCGTGGAGAGTCCAGATTTTCAGATCATAGACCGGTTTGTAGTGTATTCTTAGCAGAAGTTGAGTCCATTAACCATAACCGGTTCAGGAAAAGCTTCAGCTATTCGAGCTCTAGGATAGAGGTTGAAGAATTGTTGCCACGATCACACATAAATGGCGAATGGAATTACTATCAGTAAGGAAGAGCCTAAAAAATCATGGACAAGAAATGAAATCCTTTCAAGTCCAAATTCAGCACCACTCATCATCATGTACGAAATGGATTTTGGTGTTTTGGGGGACCATTTTACCTCTCACGAGTAACTCGGTAAGATCTTACCCAATATACGATCAAATTGATGTCTCTTTACCATTGCTTCCTACTATGCTTGAATAAACATATCTAATTAGAGTTATTGCCTTCATTCATTTGTTTGTGGCAGGTTCTTTGGAAATCCAATTTGCTCATAGGTAATTATAACGCCATTTTTTCGGCCTTTAAGGATTTTTACGCAGTTTGCAGCCATTATCAACCTGTAAGTAGAAAAGAACCACTGCAGCTGTGGATTGTATTACAAGCTACTAATTTCTGGTAAAAAAATTATTCCAGGATCAAGTCAGAGAATCCATCACACCCATGCTGTAGCTGATCGATCCATCGGCAAGTCATTTGACAACGTGCCGTGAAGAAAAGCATAGTTTATAGTTTTAAGAATAGTTTATTTAAGAATAGTTTATAGTTTTATAAGAGAAGGAATATCAGTTGTTTATACTTTTTAGGCTTTTAGCAGAGAATCAAAGATTGAATGTCCTTGTACTTGAAATGAAAAAGGGGTTACTCGGCCTTTCCCAGAATATTAACAACATTTACTTTTAGTACAACTTTTGTGAATTAAAATAAAATAAAATAAAATAAGCGTGTTTTACTTTTTTGGCTTTCATACCTAGTTGAACTGTTGAACTTTAAAACATTCTAAACAGATAAAACGGTTTGAAAAAGTTAAAAGCTAGATGAAGTGATTTATGATTTGAAGAACAAAAAAGGAGTCAATAGTGCTAAGAAAAGGATGTGGGATACGGAGTAATAAACAGTTATTTCGTCCGTCCCGAAATAAATGTCATGTTTTCCTTTTCGGTTCGTTCCAAAATAATTGTCTTGTTTCCTATTTTGGCAATAATGAGTGGCTCATATCAATTCACCTTTTTCTACTCAAATTTCAACCATAACTTTTATCTTTTCAATTATTTTCTTAAAACTTGTGTAAAAGCAAACAAGACAATTAATTCAGGACAGAGTGAGTACGTCTTAAATGACTTAATTTGTTCAAAATTTTGGATTTCAACATATTTGGATGATTCCAATTCCCATCGAGCAAAATGAGGAATTCCTAAAGGACATCTTGTGAGACTTTTTTTTTACTTTATTTGCGTGGGGAATTGTGTTACCCATGCTCACTCATATTCTTTTTGCTATTTTAGTTGTTTTCCTTTACTTTTTGGTACATCACACGAAATGCAAAAAATGCCACTCCGTATAATAGTACAATTTTGACGTCACATGTGACATTTACTCCGATTTTTGTGCTCATAAATATCAATAATAAAGACATTAAAAAACATTATGGCTATCTCATACTCACTCTGTTTCACAATTAAAGTCCATGTCTGATTTTGTGGTCTTTTAAATGGACGTTTGATTCTAAATATACATATTTATAAATTCTATAATAAATGAACACTTGAATAATTTTTTTGGCAATAACGAAGTTTATGAAATTAATTTAAATTTGTGTGATCAAGTAATATGAATCTTAAGTTGATGTTTATTTTGCTTTTCAAATTAAAGCAAGACCACTAGTTAGTGTTGTAGAGCCTTTGGCATTGTCGGATAATTGGATTAGCAACGTGAACACCCAAAATTTTGAAAACTATGTGTAAAAATACATGTATAGAATTGATGTAAGAATTTATATACATAGTATTATACCACTCCCTCCATCCCCCAATTAAATTCCCGATTTGACTTCACATGTATTAAGAAAATAAATTTGACTTTATTGTGGAGTGCACTGTTTTGCACTGTTCAAATATTGTTTGGCATTATTTTCCATTGTTTGACACTGTTTTGATGTAAATAATTTGCTAAATAAGGAAAGTAAGGAAGTGTGAACTTAATTTAGGGACTGCCCAAAAAGAAAAGTGGTAACTTAATTGGGGGACGGAGGGAGTATTAGGTTACTATCTTAACACTCAAATTTTAGTTTGCAAGATCCGCCATTGTTAGACATTGACGTAACTTGTGCAGTAACTCTTATCATGTTATCTTTATTGAGCATTGCCTCGTAAAATTTTCTCCCAAGAGAAACCTGTGGGGCACTAACAAGGTGAAGTAGATTTTTTATAGATTGATTTATAAGAAAATAATGACAAATATATGACGAGTGACCATGATTGTATATTCATTATCCATACTTCTTTCGTTTTATTAAACTTTGTCAACTTTCTATTTTTTATTGTAGAGAAGTCACTTTTTTTAATATTTGATAATATTCATCGCAGAGAAGTCACTTTTTTTAAGATAACGAATTCAGTAGAGGACCTAAGGGGGGGGGGGGGGGGGGCTAGGGGGCACGTGCCCCCTTTTCGGACTCGAAATTTCACTAGTAGCACTTAAGGTAAAAATCAGTGCCCCGCTTCATACCAGTATTTGATAATTAAGATACTAAAATGCTACAATTATATAAATAAAAATTAATACAGAATATTTAAATTTTAGCTGAATTAAAATAAAAGATATGCAATTGTCAAAAAACAAAAAAAAAATTAAGGGTTGAAAATTAAACAAAAAAATAACAAATAAAGTTAAAATGCAAAAGAGTAGCCAAATGTGCAGGCAGCTAAAACTATTAAAAGTCTAAAAACAAAACCCACTAACATTTGGAAGACTAGAATGAAAAAAGAGGAAGTTCTCAAATGAAAAAAGCGGAAGTTCTCATTTGAAAGACTAGAATGAAAAACATTGTAAAAAGATGGATGAGCTTGAAGTTCACAATTCTTTTCACTTGGTATTCTTTTCACCAGTTACAACAACCACCTTTGAAAGGGCCTTCTCTGCGATGAATATTATCAAGAGAAATCTTCGCAATAAGACGAGAGATGACTATCTTACGGATTGGTTGATGTGCTATATCGAGAGAGATGTTTTTAGAAGTATTGATAATGAAACTATTATGCAACATTTGAAGAATATGAAAACTCGTAGACTTGATTTACCAAAGTTGCAGTTGTGAACTACTCCCTCCTGTTACGATTTAGGTTAATAAAACGATAAATTAAAGAGCAAGAACACAAGCATTTACGTGGTTCACACAATCGGGGTGATTGTGCTAGTCCACGGCGAACGAGAGAGAGCTGTTTTATTATTATGTCTGCGTCAAGGGTTTACACGTACATTATAGTCATTTAAATAGGTTTAACAAAAACCTAAACAAAGATTAGAGCCGCAGGCCCAAAAAATTAAGCCCGTAATTAAGATTAACCCGTAGACCCGGTCGGGTCCCCTTCTGGACCCGGTCGGGTATCTCCTCAGCAAGCATGCCCGAGTTGAAACCAGGGCGGGTAACCAAAACAGAAAGGTAGAATCTCCACTGGCCCGGTCGGGTCCCCTTCTTGACCCGGTCGAGTGTCTCCTCAAAAGGCATACCCGGGTAGACACCAGGGCGGGTATCCTAAACAGAAGCCAAAACCTTCCACGGACCCGGTCGGGTAAACCTCCTTACCCGATCGGGTTTCCCAATCCAGAGAGTTGCCCGACCAAATTCACAGCATACCCGGTCGGGTGACTGACCCCACCCGGTCGGGTATCTCCTGCTGCTGCACAAACAAGGCTCCATCTTCAACACCTCCGTCCCTGAAAATTCTTCCCGGTTTGACTTGACACGGATATTAGGAAAGTGGAATAAAGTAGAAATGTATGGTTGTGGTTGTGTCAGAAAAAAGGTTAAATGAATGTAAACCACACAAATTGTCCAAAAATGGTAAGCGGGAAGAATTTTTTGGAACGGCCCAAAAAGGAAAGTGAGAAGGATTTTCAGGGACGGAGGGAGTATTTAATATGTAATTAACTATTTTGTATAATTTAATACATTTTTTTACCATTTTTATTACATTTGGAGTTTTTATTATAGACTAATGATGGATAGTCTACCCGGGGGTATATATTCGAAGGGTTATTACGGGGAGTAATTTAGAGAGAAGTCAGAGCAAGTAAATAAAAGTAGAGAGAGAGAATGTATTATAAATGCGGAGTGTTTTCAGCGTGGTTACAAATGGGGAAATGGGGTGCTATTTATAGTAGCAATAAATGCCGGGCAGGGACACGTGTCAAGCGCTCATTGGCCGAGGGGTCACATCAACTGGTTGGCGCTGGCAGCCGCATGTGGCCGCATTTAATGCGGCTGTTGGATGGGACGTCTATGCGGGGTACGGCGATCTGTACGCATGTGAGGCGGATATCTTGTCGAGTGAGATGCCTTCGGCTATAGAGCAGTAGCCGAGGGCTCTTCCACCCGATGGCACCCTGGTGCCGAGGGCTCATAATGCCGAGGGCTACTGTTTTCGCCGTTTTCTCCCAGTTTTTTAATTTGCTTGAGAAACCCGTTCTGTGAGAATTTAGAGCCTTCGGCCAGGGGGCCGAAGGCACCCCTGGCGCGTAGTGCGGGCTGCTTGGTACTCTGGGCGCTGTGATTTGGGCCTGTTGGGCCTTTTGGGCCTGTTGGGCCTTTGCTGGAGTAGTAGGAGTCTGTGGGCCGGGGGTTCCCGGGCCATATACTCCATCAGGAGTCCCTCACTCCTTTTGCCGAAAGGTACTTGAGGGAAAAGGAGTAATTTGTGCTTGCCCTTTGACGTTGTCCCGTCGTGATCTCTGAAGTTGGTGAGGAGTTGTTCGTTTGTGTCCCTGCCGAAGGCAGTCCCTCAGTTACCCACATGTCGGGACTTGAGGGCTTGCTTTGTTGTTTGTTGGAATTTCACCCAATTTTGTAATTTAATGATTTTCCCGAGGGGATCCTCCAGTCCCCCACTCCTTGAGGCACTTGTAAAGTGGTGAAAAGGAGTAAAGTAGTTATGTTGCTGTTGTGGGCCGAAGGCTGACGCTTTTCGTTTCATTTTGGGGGGATGCCTCGTTAAAAACCTCATTAGGAAAAACCCTTTGGGAAAAAATCCTAATGAGGGAAAAAGAGTGCACCGGATTCCCCCAATGATGAATCGAAAATGTCAAACCTTGGTATAAAGTGGAGAATGAAGGGAATGCCGAAGGCTCTCTCTTCTGAGGGCTCCTGTGTTGATTAGCCGAAGGCTTGCTGTTGATGTCCTGGTGGCGCCGAAGGGGAGCCCCTCAATTCGGGGATCGAGGGCCTGCTGGATGAGGGCGACAATGGAGTTGTTACCGGGGGGTCCACTGTTTGTTGATTAGTTGGCGATGAAGATACCCGAGGGCTCCCATTACCTGCGTGCGACGGGTTATCCGTCAATGAAGGCAACTCCCCGGGGGCTACCCGGTTCTGCAGTGCTGAGGGGGAATTCCCGAGGGGTACCCCTGATATGAAGCCTTGGGTTTCTGAAGGAGTGATCCCGAAGGCGTCTGTTATGTGCTGTGTGGGGCGCAATCCGGGGGCACTTCTGAGTGAGTGTACCCGGAGGCTATCATTGATGAGGTGGAGTGAAGTAGAAAACCCGGGGGTTTCCAGAATATAGCCGTTGGAAATATAGCCGTTGGAATATGTAACGACAGGATATAGCCGTTGGGGGGTGGCACACGTGGCGTGTGATGGCTGGCTATTCGTGGGCGGCGTCACAGGTTGGGTGAAACGACGGTGTGCAATGATGACGGTCCGTCCGGAGGCCCGGTTTCCGGGCCCAAGCCCGGATTCCAGCGCCTATAAATACCCCAAGGCCAGAGCCATTCCCGCTGTGCGAACTCAGTTGCCTTAGCGAAGCTCTGCCAAAAAATCTAGTGAGAGAAACTCAGGCCTTCGGTCAGAACTTCCGCTTTCAAGGTCAGTGCCCTCTGCCTTTCTCCTTCTAGTTTAGCTGTGCATTGTGCCCTCGGGTTAGGAGATAGAGTTCCCTAGAAATCTTAGTTCCCACGAAACCTCGAGCTAGGGTTGGAATGTCGTCCCAGAGTGACTCTCAGGACATCTCGAGGACGCCCTCGATGGAGGACGAAGGCATCTCCGACGTGGAGTCCAGCAGTGGTCAGCCCTCGGATGGTGGTGATGCAGCCCTCGCGACTGAGGTGCAGAAGGATCTTATGGCCGAGGCCGAGGCGGAGGAATTTGAGCGATTTGCCGAGGATGAAGAGTTGGCCCTCGCCGTCCAAGTTGCTGAAGAGGAGGAGGAAAAGGAGAGGGCGAGGGTCACTGTGGCCGTCCTTCCCCCTCGGGGTGCTGGTGAGGCCAGTACTTCCCAGCCGCTGAATGCAGTTCCCATCCGAGTGGCCCCCGGGAAGAAGAAGGCCAAGGCAGCTGTCCCCAAGAAGAAGGTTATTGCTGCTGATCAGGGGAAACCCGTAGATATGCCGGAGGGGTATTCCTGGCTCAACACGGCTGCGTTGGAGATAAAGTCGAAGGCGGACAAGGCGGACCTCTACGTGACGCAGCTACATGTAGGGCCTTCGGCCGAGGTGGTCGAGCCGGGAGTTGACGATGTGCTCTCTCGGGCGCCTGAGGGGTGCATTGCAGTACACGTACTGTCGGTCTCCATGGGCCTTCGGTTCCCTCTGCACCCCTTCCTCCGGGAGTACCTAAGGTTTGTTGGCTTGGTACCCTGCCAGCTGACACCTAATAGCCACTCCTACGTGGCGGGTTTTTTAAACCTCTGTAGGGACCGAGGGGTGACCCCCAGCCTCGACTTGTTCTTCCAGAGATTCAACCTCTGTCGAGGGGGTCACGCGAATGCCGAGGGCTTCGCCAACCTGCAGCAGGTGGCCAGATGGAAGCTGTTCACAGAGGCGCCTTCGTCCAATAAGGGCTGGAAGGAGCGCTGGTGCTATGTCAGGGTTACTGAGAACCCATTTCCGGTGGAACTTCGGGATCGCTTCCGTCGGCATCCGAAGGTTGGAAGCGCCGCCCTCGAAAAAGATGGCCTGGTGATAGCCAAAATCCCGGAGGGTCGCACAAAGCAGGTCTCCATCAAAGACTATACTGCCGACAAGGGATTCTACGCCCTCGGCTTTCGGAGATACCGATTTATTGGGGAAGCGGACGAGAAGTACCTCATTTTTGCTGAGGCCTTCGGGGGAACAGGAGGTAGTCTACGAGGTCCCTCGGTTTTCATATCTTAGCACATAGCTTATCTTGTTCGTGTTTTTTTTTATTCTTTGTGCCTTCGGTCAGCGACCCCTCGATTTTAACCCCATATATTTTTTTTGTAGGTGTCCCAGTGAAAATGATGAATGTCAGAGGCCTTGCAGACTTGAAGAAGAAGAAACCCTCCAAGGGCCCGAGGGGGACGGACGCCGGTGTCCCAAAACCCGCCGGTGAATTCTTCAAAAAACCGGAGGGGCCGTCGGTGGGCCCAAGTACTGATGCTGCTGCTGCCGCCAAAAGGAAGGGCTCGGGCAGAGATCCCGAGGGCAAGAAGCCCAAGACCGGGGATGCCGGGAAGAAAGTCCCCCCGGTGATCATTGTCGATGAAGGCCCTGCCTCCGGGGCGAATGAGGACATGCAGGTGGCGAAAGTGCCGCCGGGAGTTCAGGGGCCATCTTCCGAGGTCCTCATGGTTTCCCTTCCGGCTGGTACGGCCGTGATGAACGGTACGGCCGACCCGAGGGCGCTTCTGAGAGGCATTACCCTCGAGATTGACAGGGTAGCCCTCGGGGCTGATGAAGACGAAGCCCTCGAGGACAGGATCCTCCGGTCTTCCCTCACAGTAAGTCTTTTATGTTTATTTCTTTCTCTTTTACTTCGAGCTAAGAAACCATGTTTGGTCTTGCTAATCCCTTTGTTTTTGTAGACCTGCATTGCCCTCGGGGAGCAAGCCCGGCGGCTAGAGGAGTGGCGCCTTCGCAAGGCCGAGCAGGAGGCCAAGATGCGGGAGCTCATCCGCCAGAATGCAGACGTTGTTCGGCAGATGGCTATGCTGGAGGAGAGCCTTCGGCAGATGACCCTGCGGGCGGAGGCCGCAGATCGGGGTAGGGCAGAAGCCGAGAGGTCCGCAGCTGAGGCCTTGGAGAAAGCTGTCAAGGAAGCCGAGGCCGCGAAGGTTGAAGCCGTCGAGAGAGCCCGAGAGGACGCAATCTCGGGGTTCTTGGCAGGGGGGGTGGCGGTCCGAGGAGCACAAGCAATGGCTGTCCTCGGTCGTCGAGTCCTCGGTCGACGAATGGTGTGATGGGCCTGGCGTGGAGTGGGTTTCCCGAAAGGGTAAACAATACTATGATGGGGGCGAGTTTTTCACTCAAGCCCTCATCTACCGGAGGATGGCTCGCCACTTGAAGATCGAGCCAAAGGACTTTGACCCGGCAGCATACGGACTCCCCCCTGCAGCCAGACATCCGCGTTCCTCTTCCCCCTGATGTCGAGAGGCCAGACCTGGAGGACTCTGAGCTCATGAAGGAAGCCGAGGGCGACGAACCCGAGGCCGACGCAGAAGTCACCTCGAAGCCATCGGGGGAGGCGGCCCCCGGGAGTAACATGATTTGATATGTACTTTGTATCATGTAAACATATATTTGTAATGATGACATTATTCATCCTTCGGCTTCGGCCTGCTTGTAACATTTATTCGTATTACATTTGCCCTCTGTTTGTTGATGATTGAATGATTGCCTTCGGGCTGTGTTTATATGATTTGTTTTCTCCAATTCCTTTCTTCTTGAATGCATGCCTTCGTTTTTGTTCTGGATGTATGTCTTTGCTCCTTTGAATGTATGTTTTAGGACTTAGAATATTATCTGATTGTAGCTAGCCCTTGGAAGCCTTCGGTAGTTGGGCATCCTCTGCTGGACATACAATCGAGGGTTCTGTAGGATTTAGGACTTAGAAATTTTTTCTAAGTGTAGCACACCATAGGGCCTTCGGGTTTTTGCAGTAACCCAAATCCTAGGACTTAGAAAAATTTCTAAGTGTAGATTTCCCCTTGAGAGCCTTCGGGATATGGCGTCCCTTCCTGATGTGTGAATGTTGGACCGAGGGCCCAACGCACAGGACTTAGAGATTTTTTGCGAGTGTAGTATGTCATGTAGCCTTCGGCTACTGTGGAGCCCCAACTGAAATATTGAATAGGCCGGGGGCTAATTCTTTAGGACTTAGAAAATTTTCTTGAGTGTTGATTCCTTGTGGACTGTAGCCCTCGATTGATAGGTAGCCTTCGGCAATTAGGTCCCTTGAGATGAGGGTACATATGTAGGACTTAGAAAATCTTCTAAGTGTAGAGTTTCCCTTGGGAGCCTTCGGGAGGTGGCATCCCTCCATGATGTATGAGTAGCTGACCGGGGGGGGGGGGGGAATATGCAGGACTTAGAAAAAATTCTAAGTGTAAAATTTCCCTTGGGAGCCTTCGGGAGATGGCATCCCTCCTTGATGTATGAGTAGTTGACCGGGGAAAAGAATGTAGGACTTAGAAAATATTCTAAGTGTAAAATCTCCCTTGGGAGCCTTCGGGAGATGGCATCCCTCCTTGATGTAAGAGTAGTTGACCGGGGGGAGCATGTAGGACTTAGAAAATATTCTAAGTGTAAAATCTCCCTTTGGAGCCTTCGGGTGATAGGTGCCCTCTGACTCCACATCACTTTGCCAGATGCCCGGGGGCTGCTCATTTAGGACAGAATATATTTTTTCAAGTGTTGTTGTATTGCATAACCTTCGGCTACCATATTCCCTTGGCTGTAATGCTGATTGGGCCGGGGGCCCAATCTTTAAGACTTAGAATTTTTCAAGTGCTGTTTCCTTGTGTAGCCTTCGGGTGATAGGTGCCCTCTGACTCTACATTACTTTGCGTAAGTTGATGTTGAATCCTGTTGTTGTGAAGAAAGCCAATGAGGAGTGTGTGCCCTCGGCATACACTCTGAGGAGTTGTAGAGTTTGACTTAGCCAGTTGTGTCCCTTATAATGGGGTAGGGGCCTTCGGTACATATTTGAAGGTACCGTCTTAGTGTACTTTGGATAGTCCAGTCCCTTTGTATTGTTGAAGCCTTCGGTGTTTGTGTGACCGGAGGTGACCAGGCAGTGGACTTAGTCGTTCCTTGCTGCTATTTGTTCGAGTAGTGTCCTTCGGGAAATAGGAGCCTTCAGTTACCGGAGGTGTTCCCGTGGGGAGCCCTTTGCTTGTTGTGATCTGTTGTAGTGTACTCTTTGATTTCTCGCTGAGTCTACTCCCCTTCACCCCCTCTTTTTTTTTTTGGTTGGTGGTGAAGGGAAGGCATCAAGAAACTTGGTTTCTTGGTAAGGCTGGGCCTATTAGGAGACCATCAGAATACACCAATGGCTCTCCTCCCTCGGATTAACCTTCCGAGTTCCGAGGGGATCGAGGGACGTTTCATGGGCACAAGATATGGTGGTCCGTAACCTGCCTCCCCTTGGGGGATGGCGCGGAAAGCGCCTCATTTTTGAAAGTCGTCCCCTCGGCGCTAGACATAGTCCGTGGCCTGCCACACCCTTGGGGTGGTGGCGCGGGGAGCGTTTCGGTTTGGAAGTCGAATCCTAGGCATTTCTCATGCCTGTCATACCCTGGGGGTAGTGACGCGGATAGCGTTCCGTTTTTGAAAGTCGAATCCTGGGCATTTCTCATGCCTGTCATACCCTGGGGGTAGTGACGCGGAAAGCGTTTCAAGGAAGGGTTTTCATTTGCACACTAGTTGCAAATGGCCGGGGGCACTACGTGCCGCCGGCACCGATGGTGGCGCCTTCGGTATATGCGTCCTCGTGGGGTACGGCTTTTAGAAACAACACTTGGTGTTAGTTTCGATATGTAGCCCCCGGTACTTGGTACCGAGGGGTCTTCTGTAGGAACACTTGGTGTTCTCTTTTGTCGTAGTTGATGTAGGCGTCTACCCTCGGTACTTGGTACCGAAGGGTCTTGAAATGAAACACTCGGTGTTTCCCAACAGATGTTTGGAAGTTGATAGGAGAGCATATCCCTGGCACTGGGTGCCGAGGGGTCTTCTTTGAAACATTTTGGTGTGTTTTTTTTTCTTTTTTCGTTTCGATGTTTGATGATGGAGGTGTACCCTCGGCACTGGGTGCCGAAGGGTCTTCTGTAGGAACACTTGGTGTTCTCATCTTTTCTTTTTTGATGTTGAAGGTGGGGACGTACCCTCGGCACTGGGTGCCGAAGGGAAATGAAACACATGGTGTTCCCTGTTGTTGGTGATAGGAGTTCCCTCCCTCGGCACCGGGTGCCGAGGGGTCTTGACTGAAAACACGTGGTGTTTTCGCTGTTTGTTGTAGGTGTTGATGGTGTCCGCCCTCGGCATTTGGTGCCGGAGGGGGTTCTTCTCGTGGTGAGGCCTGGGGCCTGTAGTCAGTATGAGGGCTTGATGTCTTGAACGTATCTTCATTCTTCGAAATTGGAGGCCTTGGGCCATAGGATAGTACATTCACTAGTTATGAGGGCTTGGCCGCTCTTACATTATTGATAAAATTTAATTAAGTGGTGTACATTCCAGTGCCTAGGGACTTCTTTCCCGTTAGGGCGTTTGAGCTTGTAGGTCCCGGGTTTGATGATGGCTGCTATGATGTAGGGTCCTTCGAATTTTGGTGCCATTTTTCCTCCCTCGGTTGGTTGGCTGGCTTCCCTCCTCCGGAGGACATAATCCCCCACTTGAAATTCTCGGGTGCGAACTTTGGCGTCGATGTAGCTTTTAACTTGCCTTCGGTAGTTTTCTGCCCGGATGAAGGCCTGCTCCCGGCGTTCTGAAATGAGGTGGAGGTCGAGGGCCATGTTGCTGTCGTTGACCTCGGGGTCATATTGGATCACCCTTCGGGTAGGAAGGGTGACTTCCGTAGGAGCTTTGGCTTCAAAACCGTAGCAGAGGGAGAAGGGTGTTTCACCTGTAGCTCGCCGAGGGGTGGTGCGGTAGGCCCAAAGGATGTTGTGAAGTTCTTCCACCCAGCCACCACCCTCGGCCTCCAGCTTCTTTTTGAGGCCCTCGAGCAAGGTCCGGTTGGCGTTCTCTACTTGCCCGTTGCCTTGAGGGTAGGCAACGGAGGAGAAGGTGTGTTTGATGCCCCATGCCTCCAGAAGGGCACAGAAGGGGGCTGCCTCAAATTGTGTCCCATTGTCGGAGATGATCTGCTGGGGGACGCCAAACCTTGTGAGGATGTTCTTGAGGACGAAGTGACGGCACTTCGCCTCTGTGATGCTGGCGAGAGGTTCAACCTCCACCCACTTGGTAAAATAGTCGACGGCCACAATGATGTATCTATTGTTGGAGGTACCCCTCGGCAGAGGGCCCACAAGGTCTATCTCCCATCGAGAAAATGGGACAGAGGTGCTGATGGGGGCATAGTTGACTGCTGGCCTGCCGGGAGCTTTCTGGAAATGTTGACATGCGGTGCACCTCCGGGCAAGGTCAGCACAGTCCCTGGCCATGGTTGGCCAGAAGTAGCCCTGGAGAATGAGCCTTCGGGACATGGAGAAGGGTCCCTGGTGAGCTGAGCAAGTGCCACTGTGCACTTCCTCCATCGCGACCTCGGCTTCATCTGGATGAAGGCACCGAAGTAGCGTGCCATTGTAAGATCGTTTGTAGAGCCTCCCATCTTCGATGGTGTAGCTAGGAGCCCTCAGCTTTGCCAGTTTAGCGCGGGCCTTATTCTCGGGTAGCTGCCCTGTGGAGATGAAAGCGGTGATATCTGAGATCCAATCCTCCTGACGTTGTTGTATGTTCATAACGGGGCTTGCATGGATGCTTGAGAGGCTGAGTTCCTCGATTTTGGCAATTTTGGAGATGTGCTCGGGGGAGTCGGCCGAGAGCTTAGATAATATGTCGGCCTCGGAGTTCTGAGCCCTCGGTATTTGAGTGAGAGAGTGTGCCTCAAATACCTTAAGCAACTCCTTGGCCACTTCCTTGTACTGTTTCATTCTCCCCTCCTTGGCCTCATATTCTTCGGAGATTTGGCCAACGACCAACTTGGAGTCGCATTTGATGTGGATCTGCCGAGCCCTCATGTTGGCAGCCAGCCGAAGGCCACATAGGAGGGCCTCATATTCGGCCTCATTGTTGGAGACCTTGAAGGAGAAGCGGATTGCATAGTAGGCCCTGAAGCCCTCGGGAGTAATGAGGACTACCCCTCCCCCGCATGCTTTGGTCGCGGAGGAGCCGTCAGTGTAGAGGGTCCACCAGTCGTCCGAGGTAGCCGAGGGCTCCCCGTCCGTGGCTGCCCTTGCGGTACACTCCGTCACAAAGTCCGCCAGGGCTTGGCCCTTGATGGCGGGCCTTGGGCGGATGTCAATGTTGTACTGGCTCAAGAAGATAGCCCATTTCACCATGCGGGAGGAGCTGGTGGGGCTCCTCATGAGGGCGCCGAGGGGTTGATGGGTGAGGACCTGAACCGGGTGAGCCTGAAAGTAGTGGCCCAGCTTCTTGACAGTCCAAACGATGGCTAACACCGTTTTTTCCACAGGGGAGTACCTGAGCTCGGCCTCCCTTAGGGTCTTGCTAACGTAGAAGATGGCATGTTGGATGCCGTCTTCCTCCCGGATGAGCACAGAGCTGATGGCCGACGGGCTAACCCCAAGGTAGAGGTAGAGGGTCTCCCCTACCTTGGGTTTGGAGAGCACAGGAGGTGAAGATAGGTATCGTTTGAGCTCGTCGAAAGCCCCCTGGCATTCTGGAGTCCATAGAAAGCCAACCGTCTTCCTCATGATCTGGAAGAAGGGTAGAGACTTCTCCGCTGATTTAGATAGAAAGCGGTTGAGGGCTGCCAGGCGGCCCGTCAACCGTTGAACTTCCTTCACATTGCGTGGGGGCTCCATGTTGATGATGGCCTGGATTTTCTCGGGATTGGCCTCAATACCCCTTCGGCTCACCATGTAGCCCAAGAATTTGCCCCCTTGGACGCCAAAGGTGCACTTCTTCGGGTTTAGCCGAAGGCTGAATTTTTGCATGATGGCGAAGATTTCCCGGAGGTCGTCAGAATGGCTGGAAGATTGTTTGCTTTTGACGATCATGTCGTCAACATAGGCCTCCATTGTGCGCCCTAGGACGGCTTGAAAGACCCGGGCCACCATTCGGGTGTAAGTGGCCCCTGAGTTCTTTAGGCCGAAGGCCATCACTAGGTAGCAGAAGATGCCCTCGGGAGTCATGAAGGCAGTTTTTTCGGCGTCCTCCTCATGCATGAATATTTGATGGTACCCTCGGAAGGCATCGAGGAAGGACATGATTTCACAACCCGCGGTCTCATCCACCAATTGATCAATGTTTGGTAGAGGGAATGGATCCATGGGGCATGCTTTGTTGAGATCGGTGTAGTCCACGCACATGCGGAAGGTAGGGGGCTTCTGTGCGAGGACTACATTCGCCAGCCATGAGGGATATTTCACCTCCTTGATGTGCTTAATGGAGAGGAGCATGGCGACCTCCTTCTTCACAAATTCCCTTCTCTCGGCGGAGAGGGGTCTTCTTCGTTGAAGCACTGCCCTTGCCGAAGGGTCCACCGAGAGGCGGTGGGTGATGACCCTTCGGCTGATTCCCGGCATGTCCTCCGGCCCCCATGCAAAGACAGTGGAGTAGGCGCGGAGGGCGTCGGTGATACCGGTCTTCAAATCTTCAGGGAGCTGGGCTCCAATCTTCACGACTCTCTCCGGCTGGGCCGGATCGAGCGCAAAGTCTTCTACGTCCTCGGCCGGTTCAGCCCTCGGCCTTCTTTCCTCTTGGTCGACGGCTCCGGTGATGGTGTCAACACGGAATTCCGTCTTGCTTACCTTCTTAGTGACCTGAAGATAGCAAGCGCGGGCAATTTTCTGGTTCCCCCGGGAGTAGCCAATTCCCCCCTCGGCGGGAAACTTGAGGCAAAGATGCCTCATGGAGATGATGGCTTCGAGGTCCTCGAGGGCTGTCCGGCCGAGGATGATGTTGTGGGCGCAGTCAATGTTGACGACGACGAACTCCACTTCGAGCTGGGCTCTATGGAGCCCGTCGCCGAAGATCACCGGGAGGGTTATTACCCCCTCGGAATCAATAGTATCGCCGGTGAAGCCGGCAAGAGGGGTCTTAATGGGCCGAAGGGACCCCCTCTCCAGATGCAGCTCTCTGAAGGTGCTGAGGTACATTACATTGACGGAGCTGCCCGTGTCAATGTAAGTTCGGTGAATAATGGTGTCATTTATCTCCGTCCGAATCATCAAGGCATCCCTGTGAGGAGAAGAAGTAGGAGGGAGATCTGCGTTGGTAAAGGTGATGGATTCCTCCCTCAGTCGCTTTACCGGGGGCATATGAGTGACTTCCCCCACGTAAAGCGATTGAGCCCACTTCTTTCGTTGGCTGGTGGAATCGCCCCCTGTATTGCCACCGGTGATCATGAGGATGTGGCGTTTTTTCTCCTGGTAGTGGGGGTACTCCTCCTCCTCTTCTTCCAAGTTCCCAATCTCCCTTTTCTTGCCGAGGGGGATGGTATTCGGGTTTATCCAGGCATTTACCTTCGTATGGTGCCCTCGGGGAGGCCCCTGATGAGAAGGTCCCTCTTGCCGAGGGCTCTGGACAAACTGGGACAGGTGCCCTGCTTGTATTAACCTCTCGATGGCCGTCTTTAGCTGATGGCAGTCATCGGTCCTGTGCCCCTGGTGCCGATGGAAGCGACAGTAGGGGAACTGAGGGTTGATAGCGTGTACCTCCGGGGGTGCGCGAGAGTCGCGCTCAACGAGGCCCCTCTCCTCGGCAAAATCGAGGATGATGCTGACGGGGTGCGTCAATGGTGTCCGAGGGTGGTCCAGGAGAATGGGCTGGGCCTAAGTCTTCGGGTTGCTCTTATAACCTCCCCCGGGCTTGGCTTGGCCTTGCCGAGGGCGGTCATCAGAGGGTCCCGAAGCCTTGGGGTGATTTGGAGGAGCCCCCGGCCCTCGGTTATGCTTGTTGTCAGCCCTCGGGGGCTGCTGGTCCGGATGCTGGTGATACTTCTCCACCTCCTCGGCCTCAGCATATCGGTCCCCCCGCTGCAAAGCCCTTATGTAGTTGCGGGGGGGGGGGGGGGGGGGGGGTTCAATGATGAGGCTCCTTGAAAAGTTACCGGTGCGGAGGACGGTTTGTAGGAGGGCCAGGAGGGTCCCGTCATCAGCACCGTCGACCTTGTCGGCCTCCGTCCTCCAGCGCTCCAGGAAATCCCGAAGGGTCTCATCCTTCTTCTGGCGTATTGTTAGGAGGTGGGAGAAGTGCTTCCTTGTGCGACGCCTCCCGGCGAATTGTGTCAAGAATCGTTGGGCGAGTTCTTGCCATGAATCAATGCAGCCCTCGGGCAGCCTGTTGAACCATTCGTATGCCGGTCCCTCTAAGGTGGAGAGGAACCATCGACACAAATATTCGTCTGATGCCCCCACCATCATCATGCTGTTCTGGTATTTGCTGTAGTGTTCCTGGGGGTCCGTTTTCCCGTTGTAGGGCTGTATGTGTTGCCCTCGGTATTTTTCCGGGATCCGGGCCGCCAATACCCTTGGGGTAAATGGCGTCCGAGTCCGGAGCTGGATGACGGGTTCCCCGGAGCCCTCGGCCACCCTCTTCTGTAACTCCTCCATTTTGTCCATCATGACCTCATATTTGAGATCTGAATGAGGGGTGGAGGTGGTGGCGTGAGCTTTGTCGGACTCCATCTCGTCAAGCCGGCGTTGGAGGGCCGCAATAATCTCGTCCCGGGGATCCTTCAGGAGGGTCTCCGCCCCCTGCGAACGAACCCGGGCCGAGTGGGCCTGGTTGATTTGGTGCCGAGCATCATCGGCATGAAGGGGTGCCTTGCCTTTTTCCCGAGGGGGACGCTCCTCGTCTGCCCTCGAAACAGATCCCCCGCTTTCCTGGGGCCTTTGGAGTGCTTTCCCCCCGAGGCGGTCTTGAACCCCTCGGCGGTCTGGCCCTCCTCCGAGCCGGTTGAGGGCGGAAGTACGGGGCCTTTCCCTGTTGTCATTATGGCGGTCCCGGGACTGAACTTCCTGGGAGGATGTATCTTGGGCCACCACCCCTTCATCGTTTCTCACCCGAGGGGTGGGATTTCCGAAAGGGTGTGGCAGAGGGGGAAGTATGATATTTTCCCCGATCTGAGGGTGAGCTGGAGCAAGGGTGCCGAAGGCACCCGGGTTCTGGGTGAGCGTCTGGATGAAGGCGGAGAGCGCCGATTGCACGTCGATGGTGAGAACCGGAGGGCTGACTTGGTCATCGCTCCGGTTTTTCTTCTTGGCCTCGATGCCGAGGCGGGCATCGAGGGCATTTTGTTGGATCTGAAGGCGTAGGTCGACAGCCGCCTGTTCCAGCCCAGCGATGACACCGCCCTCGGGAGCCCTGTGAGAGGCTTCGGGGGCGTTGACGTCGCCGAGGGCCAGGTTCTTGTCTTCCACGTTCTTTGAGTTGGCACGTGTTGTCCTCACCATTTTGATAGAGGGCTAATGTTTTGTGTTTGGTCGAGGGGGAGGGTTTCTTACTCGATTGTTCAACCTCTCAATGAAAGCACCAAATGATGGATAGTCTACCCGGGGGTATATATCCGAAGGGTTATTACGGGGAGTAATTTAGAGAGAAGTCAGAGCAAGTAAATAAAAGTAGAGAGAGAGAATGTATTATAAATGCGGAGTGTTTTCAGCGTGGTTACAAATGGGGAAATGGGGTGCTATTTATAGTAGCAATAAATGCCGGGCAGGGACACGTGTCAAGCGCTCATTGGCCGAGGGGTCACATCAAC
The DNA here is from genome assembly GCA_945859875.1 of Cuscuta europaea. NCBI lineage: Eukaryota > Viridiplantae > Streptophyta > Magnoliopsida > Solanales > Convolvulaceae > Cuscuta > Cuscuta europaea. The sequence goes on from CAMAPE010000014.1 coordinate 3,939,954, forward strand.
TGGTTGGCGCTGGCAGCCGCATGTGGCCGCATTTAATGCGGCTGTTGGATGGGACGTCTATGCGGGGTACGGCGATCTGTACGCATGTGAGGCGGATATCTTGTCGAGTGAGATGCCTTCGGCTATAGAGCAGTAGCCGAGGGCTCTTCCACCCGATGGCACCCTGGTGCCGAGGGCTCATAATGCCGAGGGCTACTGTTTTCGCCGTTTTCTCCCAGTTTTTTAATTTGCTTGAGAAACCCGTTCTGTGAGAATTTAGAGCCTTCGGCCAGGGGGCCGAAGGCACCCCTGGCGCGTAGTGCGGGCTGCTTGGTACTCTGGGCGCTGTGATTTGGGTCTGTTGGGCCTTTTGGGCCTGTTGGGCCTTTGCTGGAGTAGTAGGAGTCTGTGGGCCGGGGGTTCCCGGGCCATATACTCCATCAACTAAGTTTAGTGTCTAGTGTGTCCCTCCTCTCACAAATCTTTGGGTCCGCCACCGAACGAATTTGTGGTTCTCCATATTTCTCTCTTCTCTGCATAAATCTCAATCACACAATTTCTAATTTTCTTATTCTACACTCAAATTGAAGTGTGCAATGTTGAGTGGGACATAGGAATTATTAATTTTAGTTATACTTCTGCTAATAAATTTTATTCTGATGATGATGATGTTTCAAGAAAAATCTCATATCTAAATTAATTTAACATGGATCCAAAGAAACAACGGGCTTTACCCAAGGGGTGTAAAGGCTATATGTCCTCTCCCTTGATATTTCACTTCTGAGCTGAATCAAGACACCCACACTACTTGACTTAATCACATCAAAATAGTTTCGATCAACTAGACCAAAATAGATTAGGTTAGACCATACATGTTCACACCATAAATTTTAGTGAAAGTAAAAACATTATGACTGTGATAGCTAGTGATGGATATTACATATCCAAATCATATACTCCCTTCGTCCCTAAATGTTCTTCCGTAGTATAAATGGCACACGAATTAAGAAAGTGAGAATTGTGTGGTGGAGAGTTATGTAGTGAAAAGAGAAATGTGTAAGAATATGTAATAATTGATGTGAACCACAAATTGTTTGTCAAGGGAAAGTTGGAAGTTCTTTTAGGGACGAAGGGAGTAACATTTGAACAGATCGATGTGAGCTAATAGATAATATGAATGCAGTGTAGCATTAGGGTTTTGTGTGAATGAATGAGGATATATTCTACTCGCTCCGTCCTAAATAAATTGTGTGACTAAATGACATGATTTTTTAGGGCAAGTAATTAAATAAAGTAATTTGCGTACAAAAAAAGAGAAAAGAGAAAATTTAGAAAAAGTAATATATAAAATGAAAGAATTAAAGGGAGATCAGTCGAGGGCAAAAACATTGTGAGACTTGACATGTAATGAGTAAGAAATAAAAAATTTGAGTGAATATGTAAGTAAAGAGTAAATTATTTCTTAAAAAAGAATGAAAACCTTTAAATGAGACATCCATATAAGGAAGGTGTGAATCTTTTAAAGAGATAGAGGGAGTACATCACTAATTGACTATCAAGGGTAGGAAGAACCTAAATTGGGCTTAATATGAGCTCGGTAGATCCAATTGCATAAAAATGCTAATCCATGATATACTCCCTCCGTCTCATATTTATCTTCGTAGTTCGGTTTACGATGCTTGATTGACGATAAAGTAACTTGATCCCTGTTCACACTCAGATTATTTTTAGTAAATTAAATTTACATATTCAGAAACTACATTAAATCCGCTACAAATGTCCAATGAATATTTAAAATGTACTCCGTACAATATAATAAAAGCCTAGCCCCTATCTCAGTACAATATAATAATCACAGGATTATTGTCTTACAATGAATCCATACGCACCATGAGTTATCATTTTAATTGTCTTACTTCCGACTATATAATCCGTATTACAAAATACCAATGTTTCAAAAAAAATCAAATAATGTTTGACGATTTACATTATTTATAGCTATAAAATAATGTTTGACGATTTACATTATTTATATAAAATCAAATTATTTAGGAAAAGACGTATCCTTGTGGTGGGGGTGGGGGGGGGGGGGGGGGGGGGGAGGTCTCAATGATTTTGTAAATGAGTGGGACAGAAGCTAAGTATCAATTTACTAGGTAGAGGTAGATTGAAAATATGCATCTCACTGACTTTGATGATACGGAGTGGTATTATAAGCTTCTTCTCCCATAGTAACCAACCATCCGTTGGGTACTTGTGTGCTATAGGACAGAGCGACTAATCTTTGAATTCAATGCGAACAAATTCAACTCATTTTTCCTCTTCTATTATTCCTTAGTTTTTCATCATAAAGCATGAGAAAATGTACAAATTAAAGTGTTGAATACATGCAAGATTATATACCTTTATCATGTTAAATTAGTATGGGTACATGCATGTTTATTCTATACATTAGGGGCAAGTAAAACCCTTCTCAAGAACAATATAAAACCAGTCAACCAGAATTCATGCTTCTAATGTATGATCATTCACAATATAATTTTTTTGAAATATTTATCAAAACAATACTTATGCTTAAAATATAATTTGGTGCCGACTAGGGATGTTTATTGAACAATACGATTTTCCTTATGAGTAGTATTACTTATATTGAACAATACGATTTTCCTTCTTTAGGGTTTGAAGTTTGGTGCTGACGACTAGGGATGATTTTACTTGGACTGTTTTCAGTCATAGATCAGACCAGACCAGACTTAAACATACCAGATCAGATCTAAACAAACCAGATCAGACCAAACTTCTATAGTTACACAATACACATAGACCAAACATTTACTAGATCAGACCAGACTTAAACAGACTAGACCGGACCAACAAATTTCAGTCCAAGTAAAAACACCCGAGATGCTAGGTGAGTTTCTTTCGCCGGTATTTCGATGCTCGTTTCGATGTCAACAAGGCTTGAATGGATCAGTTTCTTTTCTTTTGAATGTTGGGAGGTGACAACGGATTCGGGGTGTCCATAGGTGCCACAGTTTGAAGATCTCCTAGAGGGTGCGATGCGCTATCGTCCAGACTCAACATGGTGGCCTTGGATGGAGGGGAAGTCAAGGTGGATGTGGTATGACGGCGCTGCGTAGCAAGGGAAAAGGAAGACTATACGCATACTTGGGTGGGTACATAGATGTAGGAAAGCACAAGGAAATGGCTCTGGCGGACCAGAGTTGGGCCTGCGATGGAAGTTCAATCAGAGCGGTACAAATGATGATTCGGTCTCCTCCTAAACCATCACCATGGGTTGAATCATGTGTGAGGGTTCAAGAAATTTATCCTATTAGTTATTGCTATTTTCTTGTTTGGTTTCTTGTTCAAGTCCGTGTTGATAGCAGGTTTATCGGGATCATTTGAAATTTAGCTTATTTATATGTCGCTAGAAGTATATGGATCTGTAGGACCTTGCCAGTTATAGTTACGTTGTTTCAAGCTCATTTCGTGCTTAGCGATTTGTATGTCTAACCATAGAGTTTAAAGTCGTGATTGATGAAGGTTAGTTGGTGTCAGATATGATTTTTCTTTGATTGATGTAACGATCCTGAAACTAATGATATAAATATAAGTGATTTCTCTTTCAAAATAAATAAGATTACCCATCCAACAACTAAATTCGTATAATGACTTTTTAAATCAAAATCATTAACTTTCACCCTTGATTATAAAAAAATCTAGTTTGACATGATGTTTGACCCTAAATATTTAAAATACGTATATACCTATAATTTATAATAAATTAACTTTTGAGTAACGTATATCACAATGAAGTATATGAAATTAACTTTGTTAGATAAAGTATATAAATTTTGAATAATTAACCGTCAAAGTTTATAAAATTGTAATTTAAAAATCAAATTAGAAAGTTAATTGTGGGAGGGAGGTATAGTAGGCCCGAGATGAGTTGTTGTGTGTTTATTCGCACCCGGCCAATTTGTGCAACAACCATGCATTGAACTGGTCGTTCTGAGCTAGGCTTCCTTACGTACGTGGCATTCCATCTCTATCTAAAAACAAGACAAGCCAAGGAATTCTGCTACTGCATAAATTTGAAGTGCAACTTACTACTTGTTGTGACGTTAACTCTGTCGAGTCTCACCACCTACATTATGTTCACGTAGCTAGCTAGAGGGCCATCCCGGGCCCACGCCTCCAAGTCTAGTACAAAATATATGTTTAAAAAGTGTTCCGCCTCCTGAAATAATGTAAATTGGATTATAATCATAGACAACAAAGAGATAGCATGTGAGAATTTGGCTGAAATACTTGGAGGTATTCGTGGTAGTAACCACTCGTTCATTTACGCGATTCCAACAAACCCTTTTGGCATGTTAAAATAAATTGTGTGAAAAGTTACTCTTAATGAAAGAAAGATCTACACCCGCTTAGCTTTGTGATCAATGCGATAATGTATAAGGTTGATGTAATGAGAAGAGTTATTTGGTGGACTTGTAAAAACAATTTCTCGTGCGTGAGCAACAAAATAATTCATCCATCCATATAACTATTGTGTAATGATAATGGCTTACCGTATTGGGTGCCTTAACCTTATATTTATAAGAGAAACACAGTTGTGACATATTACGAAATAATCCCTAACTATTACATTTTTAACTATGAGTTTTTACGCACGAAGAGTATAAATTTTAATCAAGTATATCATGTTCCGGGCGGGTCAAGGTTGGTCCTCGGGCGGCCCTATCTATGCCCGCGGGTGGGCCGTCATATGAAAGACTGGAGGAATATCCTATCACATGTCCTAGCTTAGAACACTTTAAAAGTTTTAAAGTGCCGTTCTAGCTTTTATCCTTCCACACAGCTCTTTGCACATTCCGCCTTCATTGTTTTCCGCAAAATCATGAATTATTTTGTCCGTATATCATTGTCAATGTTTTTTAAAATCATTTGCTATAGCAATTAATTAAACAGAGATGGTCTAATCTTGCTACTTTGCGACAATGTAGATAGCAAATAAACAAATATGTCCTTTGATTTAAAATTTCAGTCTAAGAAAACTTATTATACCGGAAGATGTGATGTTGCATTGATGGATCGAATAGACGGTTAACAAGTTAATTAACACATTGTTGTATAAGTAAGTATATAGGTTATCACCCGCACGGGTAGCTCAGTTGGTCGAGTGGTGGGAAAATTGGACCAAGTGACCAATGTTCGAAACCTGCAGCGGCCGTGTGAAGGTTACAGAACCTGAAATAAGGCTGGAACTCTGGTGCGCACGTGTATAAGGCCTACCGTCGCTTTGCTGATTGAGTCACCCTGATTAACCTTCCCACCATCCTGTCGGATCGGGGTGGGGGCTTTGGGTTTGGGCATTCAACCTTTTGGACCAAGTATATAGGTTATCAAACTTTTTGAAAATGAGAAACACTTTGGCATGAAGGAAAGTTATCAAACTTTAACTTGCTCATAATAAATTTTATCATATTTGAATTTGCTTTTACATTTTAATAAAACGTTTAGTATAGCATATACGGAGTATTTGAGAGCAATTTTGCTACTTGTACCCACCCCTTATACCTCCTTTCCTTATACCTACTCTTTGTGAGAGGTTAGTTTTTGTCTATGAATCCCGTTCACATACATAAAAATTAGATATGCTTTTGTCTGTGAGCGAGATTCACAAAGAAAAAATAGTCTCTCATAGGGGTGGAATTAAAAGCAGGTATAAGGGATGGGTACAAATACATGATATTTGCTCCGTCCCAATATTATCTTCAAAGTTTCCTTTTTGCCCGTCCCGAAATTATCTTTTCTCTCTCTTTTTGGCAAAAATATTGTGTTTCACATCATTTTTAGACGTTCTTACATCTTTCTCTTTCCTCTTCACAACTATCCATCACACAATATTCATTATTTTAATCCCCTTGCCAATTGTACTTTAGGACATAAATATGGAAAATATTAGAACCCGTTTGGTAACTCTGTGTTTCAGCTTATATGACTTATCAGCCAACTTTTTAACCAAAACGTAACTTTTGATTTCGCGGGCTGAATTGTGTAATAATAAGAAAAAGTAAGATCGAAGTTACTTTTCTGTCTGAAGTTACAGTAGATGACTATTGTAACTATTTTTCATATATATTTTTCTTTATTTTATTAATAAAATATATTTTAAATATAATTTATTCATAAATTAGCTGAATCAACCAATGCAGCAATTTTAGTCAGAACTTCATAAATTTCAACAGAATCGACTGATTCATCCGATTTCAATGTTACCAAACGGGCTCGTAGTATAATTTTTCATTGAAACCAAGAATTCCAGCTCAACTGGTTGTAAGGTTACCGTGTCTAGCTAGTGAGAGGTTTCAAATTCGAAACTCGCTAGACATATAAGGGTTTAAAACTCGAGGTGAGTTTCAGCCTTCATTACTTCATATCGTCCCAGCCATTCTCCCCCAGACCCTCTAGAGTAAAAAAAAAGTAAGTTGGATTGGAATGAGTGAAAACAATTGGGCAATCATTATAGAGTATGGGGCTATTCTTTAAAAGAAAAGAGAATATTCAAAAAAATGAAAGTGATAAAATAGCTAGGTACGAGCGATGAAGTCACTCCAGGCAGGGTAGCTGCTGTAACCCTAGCTAGCTAGCTAGCTATCCCGCATGGCAAGCTAGTACGTACAGTACACACTGGGTATTAGGAAGTAAGCGTGTAGTCGCTCGTACGTGATCAGAGCAACTAACAGATCGAACCTGCAGCATGTGAATTGTACGTACGAATTCATTTATGATATGATTATGATGGAATGGAATTCACTTCCGAGTGAAAAATCTCAAATTCGCATTTCGCGTGATTTCCATCCACAAATGCATTATGCATGCCCCCGTCTATTAAGTTGTAATTGAATCAGTTTTAAGAAACATGTCTTCCTCAATATCTAAAAAATCGCGTCTAGGAGTAATTATAGCGCCTGAAGTATGTATGCACTTTCATTCAAACAGTACTCCAACTCTTGTTTCTCCTCTATGAAGGAACATAAGCAGTTTGAAGAATCAAATCTAAACATCACCTAATACTCGATCCGTATAATGGGGGACTATGGCACATGGGGAAAAGAGCTATTATGGGAAGAATTATATTTGGAAAATAAATATTCAAGCATTGATATTAATTGACAAAATCATGTGCAATATTTATGTTTCCTTTTGTAGTTTGTAAAGGCAAAAGCCTATTAGCCTATATTGTAAGTTGGTATTGGTCCACCTCAGTTTTCCCTTTGGTCCACCTCATTAATAAGTTGGTCTCCTATTTAATTAACCTGGCCCAATGGTGCTGTCTACCCGACCAAGCCCACTCGCTCCTATTTTGTTCCTACCCAACCCGTGTTTTTTTGTGGCCCTCTCTTATATTGTCTGGTTCCTTCTGGAACAACCTATTTGATCGACCTTTCCTTCTCTCTACCCGATGAGCAGTCTAGACGGTTACCCTAGTTCTAGAGTGAGAGAGTGTCGGTATCATATAGGGTTTGAGCTCCGGCTACCCTTCGGTGATATCTTGGGGATCCTTCTGTGGGCTTCACTTTGTTCTGGTAGTTTGGGGGTTCTTCTCCGGTGGGTTATCTGGGTAGTCTGGTCTAGGGGTGGGCTCCTAAACTGAGCATTTTGAGACTGTTGCCCTTTCGGTTTCTCTTGTTGTCTCCTTGGTGGTGAATGGTGAGCTAGCCCTTGGGCTGTGGTGATTGATGTCTGAGCCAGTCTAGTATCCCAACAGTGGTATCAGAGCTGGAAGTTGCCTCTTCTCGTCGACGCCGGAGACTCACCGGAAGTTCTCCCCAAACCGGTAACGCCTAGGCTCCTCCTCTCAATGGTAAGTCGGGATGTCTGATCTAGACTCCCGTTCATGTATAACAGCTTAAACTCTATCTTGGGCTGCCGGAGTGCCACTGGCTTCTGTGCTGCATGGGTAGATCTTAAACCCTAGGTTTTAGATCTACCGGGTAGAAACCCTAGATCCCTTTTCCTGTCGCATGTGCAGATTCTATCTATACAGAACTGCAGAAACCCTAGGGTTGTTGAACTCGTGCATGGGTGGTGTCAATCTGTGTCGAACTTGGCCCACCATTATCTGTGTGAATATCTGAGCACCTTGCTTGTTTTTGTCCCCTGTTGTTGTGACCTTCATCTATTTCTAGTATACTTATTTACCTGTGCTTGTGGTTTCTGATCCTTTGTAATATTGTGGCAGTAAAACCCTAGATGGCTAAGGTCTTGAGGTTAGGGCTAGGGGATTCCCTGCCAGCCACCTCAGTGGCCTCGGATCTGCGTGGCCCCTTAGTCCGCAGCCTAACCTCCTAGGGCTAAGTCTCTGCATTACATTTGGCTCATTAACTGTGTAGGTTTATTGTTTACCATGACTTCCAATATGTATGGTATGCTTCCCTTTAATGGTAAATCTGACTTTGATATTTGGAAACAAAAGATAAAATGTGTCATTATCCAACAAAAGCGTATAGGGCTGTCACTGGTCAGTTTTTAGAATCTGAGGATAGGTCTAAGCAAACTGAGATGAATGAAACAGCCTGTTCCACCGTCTACCTAAATCTGTCTGACTTGGTTCTTAGGAAAGTTGGAATCTTAGAGTCTGCTAAGGGTCTGTGGGATAAACTAGAAACTCTTTACACTGATACCTCCTTACCTGGGAAATTGTTTTTACTGGAAAAATTCTTTAGATTTAGGCTTGACCTAACTAAAGACATTGTGGAAAATCTTGATATTTTTTATAAGTTGATTCAAAATATTAAGCAGGCTGGGGATAAACATATAAATGACTATACTCCTATTGTCCTTAATGCCATTCCAGATTCCTACAATGATGTTAAGTCTGCCATTAAATATGGGAGAGATGAGATAACCCTAGATATTGTAATTAATGGTTTGAAAAGCAAAGAGGCTAGACTTAAAACACTCTAGGGGTCATAGCAATCACTCTAAGGAATCTGGTGAAGCCTTCTATGTCAGGGGCAAATCTAAGAGTAGGTCTAGGTACCCTAGGAAGGATAACCAAGATAAAAATAGTAGACAACCTGGTAAGAAAAGGTACAAGTCTAAGAAAAGAGTGTGTCATAACTGTGGGAACACAGGTCATTTCATAAAAGATTATACCCAACCCAAAAGAAATGAACAGGCCAACTCTGTGACCAATAAAGAAATTAGTGAAGAAGTGTTCATGGTCTGTGATCAGGCTAATTCTGTCCTAAGCAACCTAACTGAACTTGAATGGTTAACTGATTCTGGTTGTACCTACCACATGACTCCTTTTAAAACTCTGTTTGCTTCTTATAGTACTTGTGATTCTGGTTATGTGTCCCTAGCTGATAATAAGAAGTGTAAGGTTCATGGTATGGGTGACATAAGTCTTAAATTTGAAAATGGAACTGTTTTCAAATTAAAAAATGTTAGACATGTCCTTGATCTTAGGCACAACCTGCTTTCTGTTTCTACTTTTGAAGAATGTGGTCTTGAGGTTAAATGGGGGAATGGGTGTGTGAAAATTTTGAAAAACTCTCTTGTTTTATTCAAGGCTTTGAAACAAAATAACTTGTATGTTGTTCATGCTAAACCTTTTTCTGAAAGTGCTAATGTTGTACTCTCTGACAAGTCTGTGCTTTGACACCAAAGGCTTGGGCATATGAGTAATAAAGGGTTAAACATTTTGCAAAAATCTGGCTGTTTTGGAACTGACTTGGTGTCACTTATATCATTCTATGAGGGGTGTGTCTTAGGTAAACAACATAGGGTTCAGTTTCCTACCTCTAGCTATCCTAATGAGCCTAAGTCTAAAGCTGTCCTTGAGTACATATGCATGCAGATTTGTGGGGTCCTTCCAGTGTCCCTACCCATGGGGGTAGGAGGTATTTTCTGTCCATAATTGATGACTTTTCTAGAAAAGTCTGGGTCTGTTTGTTAGAACATAAATCTGATGTGTATGTTAGGTTTAAAGAATGGAAAAATATGATAGAAAACCAAACTGGATGTAAGATTAAAACTCTTAGAACTGACAATGGATTAGAATTCTGCAATAAGGATATGGATAGGTTGTGTACTGAGTGTGGGATTAGGAGACACAAAATTGTGCCATATACTCCCCAACAAAATGGTTTGGCTGAGAGAATGAATAGGACCCTCCTAGACAAGGTTAGAAGTATGTTAGCCATTTCTGGTCTTCCCAAGAAGTTTTGGGGAGAGGCTGTAAACACTGCAGCCTACCTGATAAAAAGATCCCCTTCTGTGCCTCTAGAGGGTAGAATGTCACGCCCCAGACCGCATCCAAGCGCGTGTACAACCGCCGTGTGATTAAGTGACGTCACTCGCAAGTCAACCTCACATAATCACACAAGGCGTTCATGAACATCGTTCACACCATACTCAGTAGTAAACATACATAACAACATCACATCATAGATTGAATAAATAGCGGAAAATATTCAATGGTCAATCATAAGCCACATATGGCAAAACGTAGGCTCGCAGGCCAAAAAATTTAATATTACAAAAGTATCCATGAGCATAGTTTATGATTTAAAATAGTAAAGGAAGCACGAACCACATCCTCCTCTAGATTCCTTCCACCCGTGCAAAGGTGTAGACAACAGGTTCTAGCTTCAACCTGAAATGACGGGGCCCCCCAAAGGGGTCAGTACAAGTACCGAGCGAGTAGCAAGCTAAATGTAGAGTAACTAACGTTTCAAGTATAAGACCCAAACATAGGGTGATACATCTCTACCATATTATAAGAGGGAATTTTGTTAGGGGTTTAACGGTCATAGGAAAAATGTTAGTGTCTCTTCATGTATAATCTGATTGTACTTTATATTTATTTTGTTGTACTTTTGTTAATCTATCCCAGCTTAGGTTACTAACGGAGGGTTCAATGCCCCATATACTTACGGAGGAAATAAATCTGGTATTTTATTACCTATCGCAGCTTCCACTCTTCCGTTTCAGCCTATCCACAATTTTCTTTTATTTCATGCATGATGAAACCCTTCAGATCCTCTCTTCCATTTCAGCCTCTCCAGATTCTAACCTCCATAGTAATGGCGTCGGAAGATCAGTTTACTTTCTCAAAGGTCAGATTATGGATTACAAATAATCTATCCCAGTTGTTTAGCCGCCCCTCTGTTGTTCTATTACTCCAGTAAGTTCCGATTCTTTGTTCCTCTCACCCAAGGCCCAGACATTCCTCTCTCGCTTCCTCTCTAGCCACACAACGACATCCCGTCGCACATCGCTCACATCATTTCGTCTTCTTCGGCTTCACTCTTCTCCAGGTGTGTGTTCTTTTCTTTTTAGTTATTCTTTTCCCCTTTGTTTACACAGTCTGCACAAACACATACTTACTTGAACGTGATTAAGTATGTGAATGCTACGATTAATTATTAAGGTAAAACCTTAAGGACCAAGGAGTTTTACCTTTGATGATCAAGTATTTGTTGATTAAATCTTGAACATGTGGTGTAGTTTTGTAGTTCCATGATTGCACTATCGAATGCTACCAACAAACAGTTAGTGTGTGAACTTAATTTAGGAGGCAAAATGAAATTTCTTTGAAGCACACTAGGTGCTTGTGAATATGTCTAAAAGGTATTTTAGACTATTTTGTGTTTCCTGTAGAATTAGGCCAAACAATCCTATCCTATAGAATAACTAACAATCTATCATATCAAATCATCTTATATGCCAAATGTCGTTCCTCTCTCAACCTGTACACACATTTATAAGCAATTTGGGATGTTGATACTCAATTTTTTCCTTCACCCATTCGGCTACCACAATTCTCCCTATTAAACTCTACATACAGTTTACAAGCAATCGGCTTGACCATCAATTAGAAACACAAAATCTATCAGTAAGAAATTCACAAGTACCTTGTGTACTTGATAATATAATAATGTCTCTCTTCCAGTTAAAGCTCACACTGATCTACAATACAATAAAAAATGACAGATTTTGATCTACACTTTTAAAACAAAACTAATTGCAAAAGTTAAAGATACCACTTAAGCTGTATTTTTGTTTCATTGAAAACCATTTTTCCTAACTAATAAAATGAACCCTTTTCATTCAAAATGACTTCTAAACAACAAAAGTGAACCATGGGATCACTATTGAGGCTTCCACTTAGACAGTTTTAATTGGAAATTTGGACTAAAAAACTTGATTTTAATACATCATTATTATGGATGCTGCTTTTGACCCGTTGTTCTGAGTTTTGTATAAGCAATTAAAAAGTGTTTCTTTTAAAATTTCTTTGAAGCAGGTGTGTATGATTGGGTATAAGCATTTAAAAATTGTTTCTCTCATTTGCTTCTTCTAAAAAACACTGTGATAGAATAAATGATTAACTTATAGTAAGTTTATAATTGGGCATAATATGATTTTCTGGTTGGTTTTTTATAAAATGCTCAAATGTAAGCATTTGAGTAAGGCAAAGTGTTAAAATAAACCTGATACCATAACTGTTAAAGTGAATTTCTATTAAGGAATAAGGGCTTATTAAAAAGTTTTGCATGCAAAGATCCTACAACCAAATAGGTTAGTCCTACACATTATGTAATTTTACTACAATTGTTTTGCCATTAAATAGTTCTCACAATGTATACAAGTTGCTATGGCAAGAGTACTTGACTTAGTGGACATCACCCCACAAATGAGAGGATGGAGTTGTCAAGTACGTATTGTGAAAAAATTCGATGAAAAGTTGTCAAGCAACACACCTGGAAAACGTTTCATGCAAATCTTGCTCGAAGACAAACATGTAACCATCATTTTCCACTACAACGGGTACCATCTTATACTATTGTATGTTGTTTAATGCTACATTGCCCTAAAAACTTGAGTGGTCATAGCTTATTTTGAACTTTAAATGAATACGTAAGCTCTGTTTGATAACAGTAATATGATTAAAATTTTAGACGATATCTGTTATGGTATTTCATAGAAAAAACCTGAACTTTTCATTTGTTTGGTAATATAATCTTAGAATGATTTCATTAAAACATTGATTTGTTCCCCTTTTTTTATTCAGTGCCAAATATGCCCAACAGTTCACCTATATTAATACTACCTCCATCCTCAATAAAAGCTCCTCATTAAACATGATTATTTACTACATGAATCCATATACATGTTGGTTTATCTAAATTTATCACATTTAGCTTTTTAAACTAGAGTGATCAATATTGGCCATATTTTTAGATTAACTAAATATAATGTTTCATTTGTGTGGATCTGTTTCTCTAAAAAATTACATGAAAGCTTAGTCTTATTTGTTCAACAATTATTCTTTTTCTACACACAAAATTATTTGGGGCATGATACTTTGTTCTGATGGAAGGTGTTATTCTTAACTTTCATTTTCTAGCTGCATTTTTTCAGCTATTAGCTCAGCATGTCAAACATGGCTTAAAGAATTAGCTAACCAACTGTATTATATTTTGTTCTAATCAGGGTAGTAGTAGTTCCTGAAGTGTGACAAATTACATGGACTGTGGTTCCCTTGACTTCAACTCATATTAGTAGTATAAAATCTTTAACATTTGGATAAAAAAAACAGCCACTATTAGTGCAAACCGCAACTGCATAACTGCATTTCCATGAAACGATTACATCAAGTGTGTTGATTATTAAATTTGTACAGTAGCTTAATAATTATGTGTTTACAACAATGCCCAATACATACAATTAGTTTTAAACTATAAGCTTTGCTTAAAGTATTTACCTCACTGCCAAATTTAAATTGGAAATTTTACATCATTACATTCAATTAACATCAACTTCTAAGCTAGAAATTTTACACCATTACATCATATTAGTTTTAATCTACATTCGAACTTTAATCTAAATTTTTACAGCATCCAGTCAACTTCAACTTCTAAGCTAGATACATAGTTCATAACATCCAGTTTTTACATAGTCTTCCAAACTAGAGATTTTACACCATTACATCATATTAGTTTTAGTTCGAAACTTCTACAGTTTATGGTCATAAATATGTAACTGTTATAGTTGTGTAAATAGCATCTTCTATTCTCTTTATTGCTTCATTTAAGTCATTTTGATCGATGGGTAAATCTAGGAAAATCTACAAAATAAGGGAGTCAACAAATGGCAATTTTCAGGTCTTCATTCCGGAAGAATGGATATCAGACATTTAAATATGTCTCCTATATTTGCTAAACAGGACTTAATATCATTTACACAATTCGTACTTTCGAATTATATGTGGAAACAATTAATTATGTTTTTTAAAAAACGTCTTTATCTCTCTTATAATGAAACCATTGACCATTCTAAACACCTTTATTAATGATTAAAAAGGGAATCCGAGTTCAAGCAGTGGTTTTTGACAACGACATCTCAAGATACAACTCCACACTCCATCTTGACTCCTGCTACACCATTTCCAATGCGAGTGTCAAACCTCAATGCCCTAATTATAGTGTTCCAGATGAGAGGTACAAGTACACATGGATATTAAGTGGTCGTACAGTCGTCCAATCGCTACGTGATTCATCTGCTTTTATCGACGTATACAACGCTTTCTATGATGTTTACCACTGCATGAAATCTGGAATTGAAATCTGTAAGTTAACTCTCTAAAAAACTATACATTCACTTTTTGAAATTTTATTTTCCATACAACACTTGTGGGCATTGTGATAGACAAACTCCCAAAGGAAGTCATTCCCACCAGTAAGGGTGATAAAAATATCAAGGAGATTGTGTTGGTCGATGAAAAATATGTCTACCATAACACTTACATTTATTTATCACATAACCAACCATTCATTCAATTGTATAAATCAATAAGAAATGCATATGATTACAGACTGAAACCAATAGCATTGACTCTTTGGGGAGATTTTGCTGATACTGAGGGAAGTGAAATTGCCAACTTGCTGAATGACAACGAATACCCCCTCATATCTATTGAAAATATAGGTGTCACACCCTTAAAATGTAAATAGCTATAATAATCACTACCAATTATTTTCCAAAAAATGTTTTTCCCAACACATATTTTATCAATACACAAAACTAATAGTTTTATGAATATATATAAAGGTAATACTTTTAAGAATACATAAAGTATAATCTTTTCGATCATTGGATGATCCCCGTTTTAGGTTCTTGCCATTTGATTTTTCTGGGTAAATTAAAATTTAATAAATTAAAGTGTAAAACTTTTATCTGAACATGAGGAGGTGTTTTATGATTGATCACTGGTCTCTAATCTTATAAGACCCCCCTTGGCAGAATATGGAGATTCTAATGCCACATGAAGATGATGGATATAAAATAATTATTATGAAGTTTCAAATCATTTATATAGCATTTGTATTAATTAATAATATATTTTATTTAAAGTAAAACAGTGTGTAGTACAACATAGCTAAAATGATCTTGGAGTGGTGGTGCATATTTCAAATCTTACGTATTTTCTATTTCGAATAATGGAACATATGTATATCTACCTACATGTCCACTTTGTCAACACATTATAGTTAGAGTATTTTCTATTTCAAATTATGCCATACCATATGCATCTATTTCCTCCATATAATGATATCCTTGTATAATATACCTACATATGTAATTGTATAAAATTATCGTTGGTCTAAATTCTCATTATCACATTGTGTTCTATATTTTAACTATATACACGAGTTTTGAAGGTATTTCATTGTCCACGAAACCCCATTCTACAATAACAATCAATCAAATATCTTCAAGAGCTGAACAATTGCAAAAGTGGTACGTCACTGCACCACATATAATAAATATACATAATCTCGTACCAATTCCTTGCGTATGCTCTCACATTAACATTTGTTCCACCTTGATTTATGCAGGGC
This sequence comes from Cuscuta europaea, assembly GCA_945859875.1. Classification (NCBI taxonomy): domain Eukaryota; kingdom Viridiplantae; phylum Streptophyta; class Magnoliopsida; order Solanales; family Convolvulaceae; genus Cuscuta; species Cuscuta europaea. Next base: position 3,955,859 of record CAMAPE010000014.1, read on the forward strand.
GGTTGAAAATCATCCTACTATTGATGCACTAAAGATATGTCGTGAATACAATAACACTGCAATTAATCTTGCAATTCCAGTCGTTGCTGAAATTTCTAAAATATCTGAAGTACCTCCATCCATTAATCTGGTATATTCTGCAATACTTAAAACAAATAACTAATAATAATAATAATAATACATGGTTCCATCATAACAATGATTGATTGACATGTTGCAGACGAAACCCGTTTGGATTCACGGCAAAATCAATCTGCAGCTTGAAGGTGATAGTCTTTGGTACATGGCTTGTAGCAACTGTTTGAAAACAGTTTTTGCAGATTCTGATACAAGGTTTTTTTGCATGCATTGTGATACGGAGAATGCAATTTCTACTCCAAGGTCAGCTATCAAAAATACCCATTAAATATATGGTCAACCTTTTCTGAGTTAAAAAGTTAAACAAAATTCTATTGACAATTCTTGGAATTTTTTAAAGAAATTATTAGATCCAAAGTGAATGTCTCAATCACCGATACTACTTTAACAATTGATGCCTCAGTTTTTTGGCAATGCGTGGAAAAACTTGTGCTCATGACTAGCAAACAAATTATGGAAGTAGAGCTACAGGTTGACCAATTACCAAGCTACACTAATTTAATACTTTAAATTTAAAATACATGAACTATTTTAATTTGACACTGCAAAATATGTTGACCCCTCTTTATAAATTATGAAGGGAAAGAAGGCATCATTTCAATATGCAAACAAGCGCTTGGATAAGGAAGAGTATATTGTACAATTGTGGTCACAAACAAGTACTTATCAAACCAACCCAGGACCCTCCTACACCATAACATCTTTACATGATGCATCTCATTACATTGTCACAACCAACATTGATCCATCGACCCCACCTTCATCAAAGATGAAGCTCCCACACTCGGGAGTAGAAGATTCGCCTGTTGATTTGAAGCGCAAGAGAAAAACTTGATTACTTATCACCATTACCCACTACTTCTATTACTCCAACTATTTTCCTAGAACTTTTGCTTTAATTTTCTTTCAAGCGCTACAGCCCAATACATATTTGATTACTTCTTTGATTAAAACATTTTTGTGTTTATTATGTGTGTTTTGATATAAAACACAAATACATACTGTTGTTTCATGTGAATCTCACTACTATTCTGTTTATTATAATCATGTTGTCTATTTTATTTTCCCACATATATTCTATCCTATAAATGCTTTACTCTTTATGATTCTTTATCCATAAATAACAAATTATGTATTCAACTATTTTACTCATATTAATCATATTTTCATTAAACTTTAACTAATATATTGTTGTCCCTACATTGGCATTGGGCATTACTACGAACGCGCAACGCGCGTTATTAAACTAGTATACTTATACATCTTTACCCCATGTTACAAAATACATATCGGTACTTATATACACATGGAAATACCCGACCCGTAGGTCATTGTTTATTTGGGGAAAATAGTAGTGGTCAATGTTCTTGACTTAAAACCCCAACCCACCCATAGACCTATGAGTGTATAGGACTCCTTCTGTCCAAATCAAATAATCACAAGGACGCCACCGGTCCTTAATTACTAAACAATAATCTATGAGTTTTGAGGATACCGTCCGATCCTTGGGTACTCCACCCTATATAACCGAGTTTTGAGGATACCGCCCGATCCTTGGGTACTCCACCCGACATAACCGAGTTTTGATGATACCGCCCGATCCTTGGGTACTCCACCCAACATAACCGAGTTTTGAGGATGCCGCCCGATCCTTGGGTACTCCACCCGACATAACCGAGTTTTGAGGACACAGCCCGATCCTTGGGTACTCCACCCGACATAACCGAGTTTTGAGGACACAGCCCGATCCTTGGGTACTCCACCCGACACAACCGAGTTTTGAGGATACCGCCCGATCCTTGGTACTCCACCCGACCTATGATCTACCACATATCACACTAGATAAGGTCTATATCATAATCAATAAACAAGACTAATCCAAGTCTTAAGACCTAAGCAAATTCATCCATGCAATTCATGCATTGAAGATCAACATACGGGCAACAAAACCAAACCAGCGTCGGTTATGGGACACCCCCAAATTTTCCACACAAAATAATACTTGAAATAAAAATGAACTTTTATTTATTAATTAATCCTTCAAAAGTTTGCAGCGAAAGTTAATAAAAACTAAGGAAAAGGGGCATGTCACCGCCACATCCAACCTTTGAATGGTTGAATGCTAAGGCTATCTACCAAAATGTAATTTAACAAAAATCTAGATGTTCGAATCATAAGCAAGTATCAAACTTTATTCTAGTGAACTACAATACGGTCTTCTAGTTTGCGCTCTCAAACATTCCAGCATCAAATTCAACATTATCACCTCTTGTTAGATACGAGCAAAAGAAAAATAAAAACAAAACAAACATTAGCAATAATGCTAAGTAAGTTCCACCTAACATTTTAAAATAATAATAAATCATATATATAAATTCATACAACCTCATAAAATATTTTTCAAAACACTTTATAAATCATAAGTAAACGATATCTATACAAAATCCAAATCACATAACCCTTAAACCATAAAAATTCCAAAATAGATGAAACACCCAAATTCTCCTCTATTGAATTTCTCCCAAAATCACTTTGTAACTAAGTTCCTAGTAATTTAGAAGGGCGTTGCTCAACACTTTTGTTGAGCCCGGTGGTCCGTTGTTATGTACGGCCACCCTGGGACTATAGTCGGTACCACAACTGCTCAATATTGAACGGAAACAAATACTTTAAATGTGCACATCCCCAAACGGTATTCCAAGCCCTCCGGGTTAGTAAGTCGGTCCGGCTAGCCGGGATGTTTTCTACCAACTACCCCACCTCAAAAACTGAATGATTAGGAGCCACTACAATTACTACTATTCATTAACCGGGATGTTTTCTACCGACCGTTAATTCACCTCAAACCAAAACCAACAAAAATTGAGTAGTAGTAGACATAACCATTCTCCACATTTTAAGGGACGTGGAAAACTGATACCACGAATTTCTCCCGTGATGTTCACTCTTTATGAAAATATTTATTTTACTTTGTTTTCTCAAAATCAATCAAAATTTATACTTCAAAAAATCCATTTTCATTAAACTCCCACAAATATAACAAATTATGTAATATTACAAAATGTCCCAAATTCGTATACAATAACTCATATCAACAAAACAATATATCAACTAATATCTCAAATACAACCCTTTCATATAGTAATATTCACTCAAATTCAGCACTCATAAATTCAATTCTCAAATATGCACACAAAAATATTTAAAAGAAATCACGAAGAAAAGGAACTAATTTCGGTTGACGTGAAACTTACCTTAAATCCAAATGCTTCTATTTCTCTTCCTCTACTTCAGTCTCTAGATAATCACCTTTTAAATTAAGATGGTATAATTAGTCACTTATTCCATTTTTAACAATTGATCCAATTTTTTCCTTTTATTTTAGTATTCAAACTTATTAATTTAATTAATTAATTATTCGAGTTAATAACTTTTTATTAATCAAATAACCTTATTAATTCAGCCATATAATATTTGAATTCTATAAAAGATTCGAATATAAATAACTTCAACATCCAATTTTTAATTTAATAGTCACCATTAATTTACTCTACTTATAAAACAACCAAATAGTTAACTATATTTTAGTATTATTAAAACATATCCGAACTATTTAAATTTCGTAATTAATTTATTTTAATCGACATTACTAGTAAATCCGAATATCATAACAATTATTTAAATTAATTAATTGGAATCAACTTAATCTAATTTTCAAACATTTGTTATTTCCGAGTCCGTACGTAATTACATTAACTTATTAATCTACTTCAATTAATCCAATAATTACTGAAAATAATATCTATCCAACTTTATTTAATCTAATTACGGTACTAAGTCCAAAATCAATATTATTCTAATATAATATTCGTTTATTAGTTTTTATTACTTACGCCATCAATTCCTTTTTATTATTAAACATTCAATAACAATTAACAAATTTATTCAAGTGATTACTATCAATTAATCAAGCCAATTTCATCATTAATATTTCCCATCTCAAATCTATCAATTTTTTGCAGATTATTATTATTATTATTATTATTATTATTATTATTATTTGATGGATAGTGTACCCGGGGGTAGCTTATCCGGGGGGTTATTATGAGAATAACCTAGAGAGAAGTCAGAGCAAACAAGTAGGAGAGAGGGGCGATTCTATTAATGAACTCGAGATGTTCTGGTCTTTACAAGAGGAGTAAGGGCTACTATTTATAGCAGCAATAAATGCGATGGGAGTACACGTGTCAATAATCTAACGGCCGAAGGGTCACCTCAATCGGGTGGCACTGACACTCGCATGTGCACCGCATTAAATGCGGTGGGTAGATGTGACGCCGCATTAAATGCGGCGGTTGGCTGTCTCCAAAGAGAATCTCTGATGATTTGAGCTTGTTAGCCGAAGGCTTTCCACGCAGCCAAGGGCTCCGTGTGGCCGAAGGCTCTGCATAGCCGAGGGCTTTGTGTGGCCGAAGGCTCCATCTTCTGCCATTTTCTCCCAGTAGCTTCGTATGATCAAATATGGCTGTTCTGTGAGTTTTGGAGCCTTCGGCCATACAGCCGAAGGCTACCCGTATGTGCACCGCGGTCCTCATAGAGCTTGGGCTGCAGCACCTTGGGCCTCCTGCGCTTCTTGGGCTTGTTGGGCCTGAGATAGAGTAGTAGGAGTCTGTGGATCGGGGGTTCCTGAGCCATATACTCCATCATGATTCCCTCACTCCTTTTGCCGACAGGTACTTGAGGGAAAAAGAGTAATTGTGGTGATTCTCCTGAAGCCTTTGGCTGATTAATTGCCCTCTGCTGTTTGCCGAAAGCTTCCTTCAGTCCCCCACATGTCGAGGGCTTTCTGAGGGAAATGTAGTTGTGGCGCCTGTATGTGTTGCAAGTGACTTCTGTAAATTTTTGACATTTTTGTTGCATTTTTTCCGGAGGGTGTTGTGTCGATATTTGCCCTTAGGCTACATTTGTTGATTTTGTAAATGTCACCGTTTGTTTATAGTTTCCCCGAGGGGTTCTCCCAGTCCCCCACTCCTTTAGGCCGAAGGCAAGTTTGGGCTGAAGGAGTTATGATGTGTTGATGAGCTCCCGAGGCGTGGCAACATTGATAAGCTGAAGGCTTATGTTGCTGCTTGCTCGAAGGCTGCAGTAGGTGATAGCCGGAGGCTATCATCCGAGGACACTCCGGTGCTTTTGAAATATAGCCGTTGTAATAAAGCCGTTGGAGGAGGGGTCCACGTGGCATGCCCTTGTTGGCTGAAGGGGGGCGGGTGCCACCCATAGGTCGAAACTGCGGCCTGTAATGATGGGCCTTTGACCTGAGGCCCAGTTTCGAGGTTAACCGTGGTTGGGGGGCCTATAAATACCCCAAGTCCCAAGCCATTCTTCCTGCGCGATTTTATTGAGGCGAAGCTCTATCCGTTTTGTTTTTAGAGAGAGAGCTTTAGTTCGATCTAAACTCAACTTTCGAGGTCAGATCTTCCTCCGTTCTTTAGTTTTTTCTCATACTTTTCTTCCCCGCGCTTTGATCTAGTGTCAGAGTTCCTTTAGCGAAACTTCCTTCCCGTCGAACCATTCATCCTTGATCTAGAGAGGATGTCTTCGGCGAGCGACTCTCAGGATATTTCGAGGGAGCCATCAGCCCAACATGAGAGCTTATCGGACATGGAATCTTCAAGTGAGCAGGCCTCGTCAGCGAATGATTCTGCTGTAGCCGAAGAGGTTCAGGACAACCTTCGGACCGAGGCGGAAGCGGAGGAGTTCAAACAAGTGGTAGAGGATGAGGAAATGGCTCTCCCTCTCCAGGTGGTGGAGGAGGAGGAAGAAAAAGAGAGGCGGCATGTGACAGTCGTTGTTCTGCCTCCGATTGACGCTGAGCCCCTTCGGGTAGCCGTGGGGAAGAAGAAGAGGAAGCCGAAAGCAGGGGGCCCTTCCAAGAAGAAGAAGGTTGCTGTCGATGCGGGGCAGCCGGTGGGGATCCCCGATGGTCACTCCTACCTCAACACCGCCGCCCTTGACTTGATGACAACGGCCACACCTTCTGATTGCCAGGCTACGCAGCTCCTGGCGGGGCCTTCGGCTCAAGTGGTGGAGCCGGGCCCGGAAGACTTATTGTCCAGCCCCCCCGAGAGTTGTTTTGCAGTGCACATGCTCTCTGTGAAGATAGGCCTTCGGTTTCCGCTCCACCCATTTTTGTTGGAGTATCTCAAGTTTCTGGGGCTGGCTCCCTGTCAATTGACCCCCAATAGCCATTCCTACATCTCTGGGTTCCTCTCGTTGTTCCGGAGCCGGGGGGTTGAGCCCTCCTTGGACCAATTCTTCATGTCCTTCAACCTTTGACGAGGGGGAGCTGCTAATAGCGAGGGCTTCGCCAACCTTCAGCAGGTGTCGGCGTGGAGGCTATTTTCGGATGTGCCCTCGTCCCATAAGCTGTGGATGTACCGGTTCTGTTATATCAGGATGCCGGATAATGATTTCCCGAGGCCGCTCCGTAATCATTTCCGGAGACATCTATAACTGGGGAGCGCTGCTCTGGAGAGGGCATGGAAGAAGCTTAAGGCCAAACCCGAAGGCTCTGATAAGCCGATAACAATCAGGGCTGCAACCCACCCGGATGATCTTTATGGGTTGGCCTTCTGGCGGTTCCGGATGGAAGGGGAGAAGGATGAGAAGTATCCCCCGACGGACCGAGGTTACCAGAATGCCGGAAGTTGTTGCCGAGGGACCTCTTCCTTAGTACTTAGATTTTTTTTGCCTTGATTTGCTTTGATTCTAATATTTCCTTGTCCTTTGCAGGTGACATTATGGACCCGAAGGCATTCGCTAAGCTGTCCAAGCAATTGGCGAAGCAGGAGAAGAGGAAGAAGGAGGGGCCTTCGACCCAGAGGCCTGTAGACTCTTTCTTCAAGAAGGACCAAGTGGAGGAGGGTCCTTCTAAGAAAATTGATGCCGGTGTTGAAGAGGACAGAGGCTCCAAAGCTGAGGAGATAAAAAAAAAGAATGTCGGGAAGGGCATTAAGCCTCCCGAAAAGAAGAAGCTGAAGGGGGTCATTAACCAAAAGGAAGCCCCTGTTGTCATTGTAGAGGAACATTTTTCCTCTGAGGCCCCGGCCCAGGGGCGGGGTGGCCTGGCCTCTGGAGAACGTGAATTTCTCTGTAAAGAAGGGGAGTGCCATTCTGCATGGCACGCTAGACCCGAAGGAGTTCCTGAGGGGCGCCACTCCGCCGACGGATAAGTCAGTGCTCTCTCAGCAAAAGGACGATTCCCTCGGCTCAAAGGTCCTCCAAGCTTCTGTCACCGTAAGTCCTTCCTTCTTTCCTTTTTCTTAATCCTTGGCCCTAGTATATTTTGTCCCGTAATTTAACTCCCGCTGTGGGTTGTTTTCCTTGCAGGCTTGCATTGGCCTTGGTGAGCTTCTCCATAGGATGGAACAATTGAATCATCAGAGGGCGCAATCCGAGGAGGCCCAGAAGAAGCTGGAGGAGGATAATGCAAGCCTTCGGCAGAGGCTGCTTGATGCCGAGAGCGCACTCCAGCTGGAAAAGGAGTCCATTCAGAAGAAGTTGGACGACGCCCGAGCCCTGGGGAAGGGCGATGGCCCGAAGGCTGCTGCTGCCACCATCAAAGCTACGGCTGATGAGGCTGCGAAAGCTAAAGCTGATGCCGTTGCCAAGGCTGAGAGAGATGCAGTGGCGGCCTTCCTTGCTGATGGTTCGAGAGCCGAGGGGCACAAAGAGTGGGTGGCCTCGGTGGTTGAGCAGTCAGTGGACCCATGGGTTGCAGGCCCCGATGCCATGTGGCTCGCCCAAAAGGGTAAGCTCTTTTATGAGGGCGGTGAGTATTTCACTCAAGCCAATATCTACCAGAAGATGGCCCAGCACTTTGGCGCGGACCCGAAAGAATTCAAGCCTGGCGCCTACGGTCTCCCTCCCCTCCAGTCGGATGTTAGGGCTCCTCTTCTCGAGGGAAAAGAGAGGGTACTACTCGAAGACTCTGAGCTGGCCAGATGTGATGATGATGAGAATGAAGATGCCGAGGGTGATGCTTCCTCCAGGCCGAAGGCGGATGCAGCTGAAGAAGCTCAAGTCTAGAATTGTTTTCTAAGTATTAGCCCTTGTATTAGTTTATACGCCTTCGGCTTTGGCCATCTGAATTGTAAACAAAACTCCTTCTGTACTTCATGTTTTGAATGAATGACGCACCTCCGGGCTTTTTGATTTACATTGCCTTCGTTTATTATTTTCCTTCAACTTCCTTGCATGCCTTCGAGTATGAACGTATGTTTTGTTGTTGTTCTGTATGTTTGTCAGAGGGCCATGAGTTTGTGGACTTAGAACGTGAATTTTCTAAGTGAAACTTGGCAACAAGTCTTCGGTTGTAGTGTAGAATCACCAGGGGCTTGTGGTTGTGGACTTAGAAATTTTTCTAAGTGAAAACATGGCCAGAAGCCTTCGGTTACGATGTTGTGTCATGATTGTGGACTTTAGAAAATTTTCTAAGATAAAGTAGTTTCCATGCTTTCGGGTGACGTTGCTTGACGTGTCTTTGACTTAGAAATTACAACCCAGGCCCTCGGCAGTGTTGAGCCTTCGACCTGTGGTGCAGCCCTAGTAGCCTGTTGGTAGTAATGAAGTCCATGGTTGCCCACCGAAGGGTTCCAATATGCGGACTTAGCCAAATTTCCAAAAAGTTTCCACAAATGTTGTGGTAGAAAGATACTGACGCCCTCGGATATGAAGCATAGTTGACTTTGATGTGGAGAGTTGTCCAACTCCTGAACAAAGAGCCTTTGAGAGAATAATCATGTGGCCTTGATTTGTAGAAGAGCCTCCAGGAGCATGGCATCCGAGGAGTTGTTGGGCCTCCGTGGAGAATAGTATCCAGGGGGTTCCTTCCCTCCTACGCATTTTTTAAATGTTGTAAGAGGGGCGTCTAGAGACTTGGTTTCTAGGAAAGGCTTGACCTACATGGGAGGCAATGGAACAAACCGCTGGCTCCCCCCTAGGGATCAACCTTCCGAGATCCCGAAGGGTTTGAGGGTCGTTTCCTCGGCCCGAGACATCGTCTGTTGCCTACTTCCCCTTGGGGGATAGCGCGGAAAGCGCCTCGGTTTTGAAAGTCGTCCCCTCAGCCCGAGACATGGTCTGTTGTCTGCTTCCCCTTGGGGGGTAGCGCGGGGAGCGTTTCGTTTGTGAAAGTCGAATCCTGGGCCCGGACATGGTCCGTTTCCTGCCTCCCCTTAGGGAATGGCGCGGAAAGCGTTTCATGGAAGGGTTTTATTTGAGTATGCTTATTCGAAAAACACTTGATGTTTTCGAGGGGTGGGCGTATACCGTGCACCCGTTACTTGGTACTTTTTTTGTAGTGATGTTTCGTTTTTCCCTCATGAGAGGGAGGGGGCCTTGGGCCGTTGATCGCTTCTTATGAGTGATGAGCGCTTCGCCGCTCACACATAGTTTGTACTTGGTACTTTTTGTGTTTGAACACAGATTCATTCTTCTGAGGAAGGGGGGCCTTGGGCCGTTGATGAAATACATTGGTGATGAGGGCTTGGCCGCTCACATATCACTGATAAAATTTGACTAAGTGGTGTATGTTCCAGTGCCTAGGGACCTCGGTCTCGTTGGGGCGTTTGAGCTTGTATGTTCCCGGTTTGATGACGGCTGCAATGATGTATGGACCCTCAAATTTGGGTTCCATTTTACCGCCTTCAGTTGGTTGACTAGCCTCCTGATGCAAACTAATTAGTAGTGCATAATTACAATTTTTTATGTTTGATTTATGTTAATTGTTTGACGTTTTATTTAGTTTGTAAACATTTATGTGATTTCAGTTGTAATTGTATTTTAGTCTTTATTTATAAGTTGTAAAGTATAGTTAGGATTTGTGGTGTTGGAAAGGAAGACTTTGAAGAGAAGAAAACAAGAAATTTGACTGCCCAGGAGTAAAACCCGACCGGGTAGAAACCCCCACCCGGTCGGGTATGATTTAACAGACGAAATTGCCAAGAAATTCACTGGACCCGGTCGGGTCCCCTACTTGACACGGTCGGGTCAGATGTGACCCGGGACAAAACGACGTGCGAAGATCACCAGAACGTGGCGGATTATCTGATTTTGACCGGACCCGGTCGGGTAAGTACTATACCCGGTCGGGTACCCGGCCCAAGGTGTTGAAAAACACCTATAAATAGCACACTTTTTCTTCTCTAAAAATCATCCTTTCTTCCATACTCTTTAGCTCAGTTTAGAATAGCATTTCTTTATATTTTTCTAGCTATGTTTAGTCCCCAAATGAGGAGCTAAATTCCATTCTTGGTTTTGCTCTTGAAGCTTGTTGATTATTAAAGTTGTGAGTTATTTTCTTAACTTCTTCTCTTGATTACTAATTCTTCTCTTAATCTCATTCTATATTAATGTTGGAGGGTTGCTAAGTGACGATTAGTTAACGTTCCGACATTAATTACTACTAGAAACGATCAACGAACCGATGGTTAATCGTTGGTGGTTTCACAAGTAAGTAACTTCGGTTTATTAATGCACGGTCGTGGTTAATAGACTTAAGAGGGATCAATTTTGTTGGTTAAACCGAAACCGTTGTGTTAAGGTTATCAATCTCAATTGATTTCATCAAGGAGTTAAAAAGATTGAATGCTACTATTATATCAGTATAAGGCGTTGTTCTATATTTGATTAATAGTAAGGGTTATTAATGAACGGTCGTTGTTAATAACTACCCTCGATGAATTGGAGATACTCCTCGATTGAGTATTCGAGAGGGGATAAGTTATAGATATAACAAGGATCGACTAAAATATATCAACAAGTGGAAAGTAGCAAAGCCAAGTCCCTTTTATCTTTGAATTAAATCTCATATAGGTCGTTCATCTTAGTTTCTTAATTCAATTAAATCACTCAAAACCAAAACCCCCCTTTTAATTAGTATCATAGAAAGAAAATCATTCCTTTCCCTGTGGATACGAACTCTACTACGCTATACTACGTATAAGTGTTTAGTATTGAATTTATTTTGACGCACCGTGACAAAGTGCTCGTCAAATTTGGCGCCGTTGCCGGGGAAAGGCAATTATTTTTCTTTTTATTTTATCTCATAAAAATCAAAAACAAAAAAAAATCTTACTTTTCTATTTTCTGAGCTTGCATGAGTAAATGGATACCAACACATCATCCCTAGAGAGTCAAATTTCCGACTTGACTTCTCTAATAAAGGAGTTTATCTCATGTTCAAAACCTCAAGATGTCCATACATGCAACATTTGCATGTCACAAAGGCATCTTACAAATTTTTGCCCAGAGCTTCGAGAAGAATTCTTTGAACAAATGAATGGTGTTGGTTTCCAAGAGAGGTATGATTCATTCTCCAACACATATAGCCCATACTCATGTTCTTATTCCAGTATGTTCACTGAAGACATGATCCGAGCTCTCACTTTCAATGTGACAAATATGCAACAAAATATGTCACAATGCTCGCAAGAAGCAGTGTCCAACAAACAGATATTGGACAATCAGTTGAAACAAATGCCAAGCATTGTGAACCACATGAGCGAGGAGGAAGAAGAGGAGCTTACGGAGAAAGCTCAACCGAAGGAGGAACCTGAAAACTCAACTCAACCACCGGCCATTCCTAAGATCATGCCACCATTTCCTGAGGCTCTAAGGGAAACGCAAAGGGTGGAGAAGGACAAAGATATCTATGAAATTTTCAGCAATTGTGAGTATAAATTAGACTTCTCTTTGTTCACAAATAAGCAAGGAATAACGGTGGGATTACACAAATATTTCATACTCCCTCTTATACCACCCGGATCAAAACCCCTTCCATTGACCATGCTTAATGAAAATCATGGACCAACACTCTCACAATATGAAGCGATACAAATCTGGATATTTGATCCCGGAAAGGTCAAAATAAAGGGTCGAAAAACTGAGTCTTTCTATAAGAGTCACCGGGTGAAAATTTGAAGAAGATGAGTTATCACGATCCAAGCTTGAACGATTGAACACAACCATGGCGTCGTGCCGCGACGTTAACTAAGGCGCTTCTTGGGAGGCAACCCAAGCAATGTATGTTTACTTGTTTTATTTTATTTTTACACATTTCAAAAAAAAAATGGACTGGGATTGGACCCGGCCGGGTATAAACCCTAACCCGGTCGGGTTACTTCTAAAAACAAAACACCCGGGCAATCACCCGGGCGAGGCAGGAGCAAAACAAGAATAAATTTTTCGCCCGACCGGGTAGACTTCCATACCCGGCCGGGCAAGCCAGCAAAAACCTTCTGCCTCGGGTGAACAGTTTATGCCCGACCGGGTACACTACCCCACCCGGCCGGGTATCTCGATTTTTGGAAACCAGGCCATTTCTCAAAAAAAAAATGAATCACCCCCCTTTGTCTTACCTTTCGAACCACACCCCAAATTTCCTCCATTTCCAAAAGTCAAAAGCTTCATATCTCCTACATCCATCCACCAATTAAACTCATTTCATTCATCACCTCTTCACCCTTTTCATCTCCACACCCACGAATCACCAACAAAACCTCCCAAAAAAGTATCCAAAAAAAACACATTCATCTTAGACACAAGCACTAGGGACAGTGCTTTGATTAGCTTGGGGGGAGAGTTTTATGGAATACTCACATTCATACTCTTTATTCTTGTAAAAAAAATTATAAAAGCTTGTTAAGTTGAAAACCTGAAAGGGCAACTTAAGCAAAAATAAAGCAAAAATAAGAGTGAGTTGTGAGGATTAAAACAGAAAAATGTGGGAAGTTGGGATGAAAACCCGAAAGGGCACCTAGGCAAAATGAGAGAACGAGAGAAAGTATTTTCTGTTATTTCTGCAGGATCCTAAGGGTAAAAACAAAGGGTTGAGGTTGATAAAGAAATATGGAGTTGAAGACCCTCTTTACTATTATATTTTTTGGGATTTACTTTATGTGTTTCTAAAAACACTCGTGGATGTGTGTGTTGATATTCTTGTCATTTTAAGGACTTCTTGGACCGGATTTGATTTACTCGAGACGAGTAAAGGTTTAAGTGTGGGGGTGTTTGATGCAAACTAATTAGTAGTGCATAATTACATGTTTTTATGTTTGATTTATGTTAATTGTTTGACGTTTTATTTAGTTTGTAAACATTTATGTGATTTCAGTTGTAATTGTATTTTAGTCTTTATTTATAAGTTGTAAAGTATAGTTAGGATTTGTGGTGTTGGAAAGGAAGACTTTGAAGAGAAGAAAACAAGAAATTTGACTGCCCAGGAGTAAAACCCGACCGGGTAGAAACCCCCACCCGGTCGGGTATGATTTAACAGACGAAATTGCCAAGAAATTCACTGGACCCGGTCGGGTCCCCTACTTGACCCGGTCGGGTCAGATGTGACCCGGGACAAAACGACGTGCGAAGATCACCAGAACGTGGCGGATTATCTGATTTTGACCGGACCCGGTCGGGTAAGTACTATACCCGGTCGGGTACCCGGCCCAAGGTGTTGAAAAACACCTATAAATAGCACACTTTTTCTTCTCTAAAAATCATCCTTTCTTCCATACTCTTTAGCTCAGTTTAGAATAGCATTTCTTTATATTTTTCTAGCTATGTTTAGTCCCCAAATGAGGAGCTAAACTTCCATTCTTGGTTTTGCTCTTGAAGCTTGTTGATTATTAAAGTTGTGAGTTATTTTCTTAACTTCTTCTGTTGATTACTAATTCTTCTCTTAATCTCATTCTATATTAATGTTGGAGGGTTGCTAAGTGACGATTAGTTAACGTTCCGACATTAATTACTACTAGAAACGATCAACGAACCGATGGTTAATCGTTGGTGGTTTCACAAGTAAGTAACTTCGGTTTATTAATGCACGGTCGTGGTTAATAGACTTAAGAGGGATCAATTTTGTTGGTTAAACCGAAACCGTTGTGTTAAGGTTATCAATCTCAATTGATTTCATCAAGGAGTTAAAAAGATTGAATGCTACTATTATATCAGTATAAGGCGTTGTTCTATATTTGATTAATAGTAAGGGTTATTAATGAACGGTCGTTGTTAATAACTACCCTCGATGAATTGGAGATACTCCTCGATTGAGTATTCGAGAGGGGATAAGTTATAGATATAACAAGGATCGACTAAAATATATCAACAAGTGGAAAGTAGCAAAGCCAAGTCCCTTTTATCTTTGAATTAAATCTCATATAGGTCATTCATCTTAGTTTCTTAATTGAATTAAATCACTCAAAACCAAAACCCCCCTTTTAATTAGTATCATAGAAAGAAAATCATTCCTTTCCCTGTGGATACGAACTCTACTACGCTATACTACGTATAAGTGTTTAGTATTGAATTTATTTTGACGCACCGTGACAAAGTGCTCGTCACCTCCCTTCTTCGAAGGACGTAGTTCCCCACTTGGAATTCTCGGGAACGTACCTTTGCGTCGATGTAGCCTTTGACTTGGCGCCTATAGTTTTCAGCCTTGAAGAAGGCTTGCTCTCGGCGTTCTGAGATGAGGAGAAGGTCAAGTGCCATGTTGGCGTCGTTGACCTCAGGGGCATATTGATCTACCCTTCGGGTAGGTAGAGTTACCTCTGTAGGGGCCTTCGCCTCAAATCCGTAACATAGGGAGAAGAGTGTTTCACCTGTTGCTCGCCTAGGGTAGTTCGGTAGGCCCAGAGAATGTTGTGGAGTTCTTCTACCCAGCCTCCCCCTTCGGCTTCAAGCTTCCTTTTTAGGCCTTCAAGCAAAGTTCGGTTGGCGTTCTCCACCTGTCTGTTGCCTTGAGGGTAGGCAACCGAAGAGAATGTGTGTTTGATGCCCCATGCCTCTAGGAGGGCACAGAAGGGGGCTGCCTCAAATTGAGTCCCGTTGTCAGAAATGATTTGTCGGGGGACACCAAACCTTGTGAGAATGTTCTTGAGGACAAAGTGGCGGCACCTTGCCTCAGTGATGCTACCGAGGGGTTCGGCCTCTACCCACTTGGTGAAGTAGTCATTGGCAACAATGATGTACCTATTATTGGAGGTACCCCTCGACAGAGGACCTACTAGGTCAATCCCCCATCTCGAGAAGGGTATAGCAGTGTTGATGGGGGCATAGTTGACTGCTGCTCTGTCGGGAGCCTTCTGGAAGTGCTGACAAACGGTGCACCTTCGGGCAAGATTTGCGCAATCACGGGCCATGGTGGGCCAGAAGTAACTTTGGACTATGAGCCTTCGGGACATGGAGAAGGGTCTCTGATGAGCTGAGCAAGTGCCACTGTGCACTTCCTCCATTGCAACTTCGGCTTCATCCTGATGAAGGCACCGAAGGAGGGTACCGTTGTAAGATCTTTTGTAAAGCCTTCCATTCTCGAGGGTATAGCTGGGAGCCCTCAGTTTTGCTAGTTTGGCACGGGCTTCATCCTCGGGAAGTTGCCTTGTGGTGATGAAGGTGGTGATGTCGGAGATCCAGTCCTCCGGCCTCATATGAGACGTATATCCATGATGGGGCTCGCATGTATGCTCGAGAGGCTAAGATCCTCGATTCTTGCAATCTTGGAGAGGTGCTCCGGGGACTCGGCCGAAAGCTTTGATAAAATATCGGCCTCAGAGTTTTGAGCCCTCGGTATTTGGTTGAGAGAATGTGCCTCAAATACCTTAAGCAATTCCTTAGCCACGTCCTTGTATTGTTTCATCCTCCCTTCTTTGGCCTCATACTCTCCGGAGATATGGCCCACGAAAAGCTTGGAGTCACACTTGGCGTGGATCATTCTGGCCTTCATATTTGCTGCCAGCCGAAGGCCACAGAGGAGGGCCTCATATTCGGCTTCGTTGTTGGACACTTTGAAAGAGAAGCGGATGGCATAGTAAGCGCGGAAGCCTTCGGGTGTTATGAGAACTACCCCCCCTCCACATGTTTTGGTGACCGAGGAGCCGTCAGTATAGAGGGTCCACCACTCGTCTTGAGGGGCCGAAGGCTCCTCATCCACTGCTGGTCTCGCGGTGCATTCCGTGACGAAGTCTGCCGGGGCTTGGCCCTTGATGACAGGCCTCAGACGGATCTCTATATTGTACTGGCTGAGGAAGATAGCCCATTTTAACATTCTGGAGGAGCTGGTGGGGCTCCTCATGAAGGCACTTGGGGGTTGATGTGTGAGCACTTAGACCGGATGAGCTTGAAAGTAGTGGGCAAGCGTCTTGACAATCCAAATGGGATTCAAAGGGTCAGTGATCCTAAAATTAGGATTCATTTCTTGTCGCAAATACTCACTTGTAACATACCATATTTCAATGGCTAGTACCATTTTTTCCACGGGGGAGTACCTGAGTTCTGCCTCCCTGATGGTCTTGCTAACATAGAAGATGGCGTGTTGGACGTCCTCTTCCTCCCGGATGAGCACTGAGCTGATGGCTGCGGGGCTGACGCCAAGGTATAGATATAAGGTCTCTCCTATTTGGGCTTGGAGAGCACAGGAGGAGAAGAGAGGTACTTTTTAAGCTCGTCGAAGGCCCCTTGACACTCAGTTGTCCATTGGAAGCCTACTGTCTTTCTCATGATTTGGAAGAAGGGGAGGGCCTTTTCTGCTGATTTGAAGAGAAAACGGTTGAGGGCCGCTAGGCGACCCGTCAATCTCTGAACCTCCTTCACGTTGCGTGGGGGCTTCATGTTGATGACGGCTTGAATTTTTTCAGGGTTGGCCTCAATACCCCTTCGACTGAACATGTAGCCCAGAAACTTCCCTCCTTGCACGCTGAAGGTACACTTCTTGCATGATGGTGAATATCTCCCAGAGGTCCTCGACGTGGGTGTTTGATTTCTTGCTCTTGATGATCATATCGTCAACATAGGCCTCCATGGTGCGTCCTAAGACTGCTTGAAAGACTCTGGCCACCATACGGGTGTAAGTGGCGCCTGAATTCTTGAGGCCGAAGGCCATCACAAAATAGCAAAAGATGCCTTCGGGTGTCATGAAGGCTGGTTTTCCGGCATCCTCTTCATGCATATAGATTTGATGGTACCCGCGGAAGGCGTCGAGGAATGACATGATTTCGCATCCCGCGGTCTCATCTACCAGCTGATCAATGTTTGGTAGAGGGAAGGGGTCCATTGGGCACGCCTTATTCAAGTCAGTGTAGTCCACACACATGCGGAAGGTGGGTGGCTTCTGTGCTAGTACCACATTAGCCAACCACGAAGGATATTTCACCTCCTCGATGTATTTGATGGAGAGGAGCATGGCAACCTCCTTTTTGACAAAGTCCCTTCTTTCGGCCGAGAGGGGCCTTCTTCTCTGCTGTACTGGTTTGGCCGAAGGGTCTACCGCCAGGCGGTGAGTGATGACCCTTCGGTGGATCCCCGGCATATCCTCCGGCCCCCATGCAAAAACAACGAAGTAGGTGCGGAGAGCTTCAGTTATGCCGGTCTTCAGGTCTTCGGGGAGCTTGGCTCCAATCTTCAAGACTCTCTCCGGCTTGGCCGGATTGAGCACAAAGTCTTCGGTGTCTCCGGCAGGCTCAGCCCTCGCCTTCCTTCCTCCTCATCCAAGGCGGCGGTGATTGTGTCAATGCGAAGTTCAGTTTTACTTACCTTCTTGGTGAGTTGAAGGTAGCAAGCCCGGGAGAGCTTTTGATTCCCCCTAGAGTAGCCGATGTCGGTAGGTGTGGGGAATTTGAGGCAGAGGTGCCTCATAGAGATGACGGCTTCCAAGTCCTCGAAGGTGGGCCAGCCGAGGATGATATTATGCGTCCAGTCGAGGTTGATGACGACGAATTCCACTTCGATCTTGGCTCTGTGGGATCCGTCACCGAACTCAACGATAAGGGTGATGACGCCTTCGACGTCGATGTTGTCCCCGGTGAAACTGGAGAGGGGGGTTTTGATATGCCGAAGGGACCCCCTATCAAGTTCAAGCTCCCGGAAGGTGCTGAGAAACATCACGTTGACCGATCTTCCGGTATCAACATAGGTCCAGAGGATGATGGTGTTATTGATCTCCGTACGGATGACGAGGGCATCCCTGTGAGGAAGGGCACCCGGGGGCAGATCCGCGTCCGTAAAATAGATGGGATCCACCCTCGGCCTCTTGGTTGGGGGTAGGTGGTTAACTTCCCCAACATTGAGAGATTGAGCCCACTTCTTCCTTTGGCTCGTGGAGTCGCCTCCGGTGTTGCTGCCAGTGATCATGTGGATGTGGTGCTTGTATTTGTGCTGAGGATTCTCCTCCTCGCTGAGGTTCCCAATTTCACGTTTATTCCCTTGAGGATTTCCCAAGGGGATGGTGTTTGGATTGACCCATTTGTTGGTCTTCGGCGGAGGCCCCTAGTGATGAGGGGGGCCCTGGGGAGAAGGGCCCCTGATGAATTGGGACAAAGGGCCCGCTTGTATTAGCCTTTCGATAGCCGTTTTTAACTGATGGAAGTCATCAGTCTTGTGCCCATGGTGGCGATGAAAACGACAATAACGCTCATCAGGGTTGATGGCATACACCTCGAGGGGTGCGCATGAATCTCGCTCCACGAGGCCCCTTTCCTCCGCGTAGTCCAAGATGATGCTGACGGGATGCGTCAGAGGGGAACGCGGATGTTCCAGGAGGACGGGTTGTGCCCAAACCCTCGAATTGTTCTTGTAGCCGCCCCCAGGTCTGGCCAGGCCACCTCGGGGGCGATCATTGTATTGCGCCTCGCGGTTCGACGAAGGGGGTGGCCCCCCGGGGCGATTTCTGCCTTCATGCTTTTGAGAGGGCTCTGGATTACGGCGATCCTTCTCAATCTCTTCGGCTTCGGCGTATCTGTCCCCTCGTTGAAGAGCTTTTGTATAATCGCGGGGGGGATCAGTAATAAGGTTTCTTGAAAAGTTACCGTTGCGGAGAATCGTGTGGAAGAGGGCCATCAAGGTTTTGTCATCGGCGCCTTCAACCTTGAGGGAGGCCTGCCTCCAGCGCTCGAGGAAACTCCGAAGGGTCTCCTCCTTCTGTTGCCTTACATTAAGGAGACAGGAGAAGTGTTTCTTTGACCGGTGCCTCCCGACGAATTGTGTGAGGAAGCGGTGGGCATGCTCTTGCCAAGAATCGATGCTGCCTTCGGGCAATCGATTGAACCATTCATACGCTGGCCCCTCCAAGGTGGAAAGGAACCAACGACATAAATATTCATCCGATGCACCCATCATCATCATGCTGTATTGGTACCTTTTGTAGTGTTCTTGGGGATCCGTCTTCCCCTCAAAAGGCTTGATGGGTTGTCCCCGATATTTGTTGGGGATCTTGGCTGTCAGCACCCTTGGGGTGAAAGGCGTTCTAGTGCGGAGTTGGATGAGGGGTTCGCCTGAGCCTTCGGCGAACTTGCGCTTGATTTCCTCCATCTCCTTGATTATGGTGGCGTATTTCAGATCTGCCTCCAAAGTCGAAGCGTGAGGCGTCTGGCGTGCCTCCTCTCCTCCAGCTGGCGTTGGAGGGCCTCGATGATGTCATCCTTGTGATCCCTCGGGATTGCCCCTTGGGATTTTGCCCTGAAGGATTGGGCGTGGTTGATTTGGTGCCTGGCATCGTCGGCATGGAGGGGGCATTTTCCTTTGTCCCGGGGGAGTTCTCTCCTCGGCCCCCGAGATGGAGCCTCCGCTTTCTTGTGGTTTGTTGGCTGCCTTCCCACCAAGGTGGTCTTGGACCCCTCGGCGTTCATGCCCCTCCCCCAATCTCTCAAGGGAAGAGGTTCGGGGCCTCTCCTTATGATGGTTATCCTGGGATTGAACCTCTTAGGAGGCGGTGTCTTGTGCCATGACCCCATCGGCATTGCCAATCTGTATTACGGGATTGTTGAACAGAAGATGGGGCGGCAGACAAGCGGTGTTTCTACCCACATAGGGTTGGAGTGGTGCCTCTGAAACGAAGGCACCAGAATTCATCGCCATGTTTTGGACGAAAGCTGCAAAGGCGGCCTGAAAGTCGATGATTGGAACCGAAGGGGGAACTTGGTTCTCACTTCGGTCCTTCCTTTGGCTATCAAGCCCGATGCGGGCATCAGGGGCAGTTTTCTGCAGCTGCTGACGGAGGTCAGTAGTGGCCTGCTCCAATTTGAGGATAGTGCCTCCTTTGGGTACCAAGAGCATGTTAGAGGCTTCGGCCCCATTGGCTTCGACGGGGGCTACGTGGTTTTCCTCGAGGGTTTTGGATTGACCACGAGTTCTTCCCATTTTGGTAGGTGTTTTTGTGTTTGGCGAAGCGGAGGGTTTCTTACTTGATTGTTCGGATCTCTCAACGAGAGCACCAAATGATGGATAGTGTACCCGGGGGGTAGTTTATCTGGGGGGTTATTATGAGAATAATCTTGAGAGAAGTCAGAGCAAACAAGTAGGAGAGAGAGGCGATTCTATTAATGAACTCGAGATGTTCTGGTCTTTACAAGAGGAGTAAGGGCTGCTATTTATAGCAGAAATAAATGCGATGGGAGTACACGTGTCAATAATCTAACGGCCGAGGGGTCACCTTAATCGGGTGGCACTGGCACTCGCATGTGCACCGCATTAAATGCGGTGGATGGATGTGACGCCGCATTAAATGCGGCGGTTGGCTGTCTCCAAAGGGAATCTCCGATGATTTGAAATTGATAGCCGAAGGCTTTCCACGCATCCGATGGCTCCGTGTGGCCGAAGGCTCTGCATAGCCGAGGGCTTCATGTGGCCGAAGGCTCCGTCTTCTGCCATTTTCTCACAGTAGCTTCGTATGCTCAAATATGGCTGTTCTGTGAGTTTTGGAGCCTTCGGCCATATAGCCGAAGGCTACCCGTATGTGTACCGCGGTCCTCCTAGAGCTTGGGCCGCAGCACCTTGGGCCTCCTGCGCTTCTTGGGCTTGTTGGGCCTGAGATAGAGTAGTAGGAGTCTGTGGAACGGGGGTTCTTGGGCCATATACTCCATTATTATTATTATTATTAATATTATTATTATTATTATTATTAGTAGTAGTAGTAGTAGTACTACTACTACTACAGCCAAGAGTTAACAATTTCGGCCCAACCCAGATATTGTTTAAATCTGCCGGCCCAAAAGAAACTAATGAAATCCAGCAAAAACAGATCCCCAACCTTCAGGCCGGTTGTCTTCCTCGCAAGTATGTAGGAACGACCAAAAAAATGCACAGGAAGGCTTACCTCGACAACGGCAAGAGGAAATGCGGCGGTGTGAGCGGCGTAGAGGGTCGTTAGTGGACTGGGATGCAGCGACAGAAATGCTCCCGTACATCAAAACTCAGTCCGGCAAAACTCCGGCAAAACTCCGGCGAGTGATAACTCCCTCGTGTGACGATCATTTTCAACGATTCTTTCACCTTTGGATTCCTCTCTCGACGGGGAAGAGTTTTAGAGTGTTTTCAAGGTTCGGTGTGGTTAAAACGAAGAGTCTAAAATTTGTTTGTATATACGTATATATGTATATGCGACTGAACTGGTTGCTTCCTTGGTGTGAATGAAAGGCAGCTTAGGGGCTATTTATAGTTGTAGGTCGAGGGTTTTAGGTTGCGTTAGAGTTGGAGTTCAATTCGATCTGTTTCGTTCTTATCACAAAGCTCATATGCAGTTTATCCGCGTACGCCCCGGCTCTTTTGTCGGCTGATGGTTATTTGATAGAGAGAATTCCCTAAATAGGAGTAAAAAAGTTTTGAAATTCCAAAATAGGAGTATCATGTTTTTTATTCCCTAAATAGGAGTAAATTTCTGCCAAACATGCCATTACTAGGCTTTAAACATGGCATTTTCTTCCAAACTTGGCAGATTACTCTTGTTCAGGTAATAAAAAACATGATACTCCTATTTTGGAATTTTAAAACTTTATTGCTCCAATTTAGGGCAATTTCTATATTTGATATTTATGTACTACGTACATAGTTTCTCTTTTCTAGTCCAGATTCATGCTATGATATCCCTTCAGGCGGTTAGCATGCAAACGTACGTACGTGAGTGTGTGTGTGTGTGTGTGTGTGTGTGTATATATATATATATATATATATATATATATATAGGGGATGGTTCAAATAAAAAGAGGTCTTAACGTGCAAAGTGAAAGTTTACATTGTTTCATATTTCGCTTGCACTTTTTCGCGATAGCTCAAAAAAATTGGTTTATTTACAAAACTGCCACCGTCATTTTGGCCGAATTTGGCCAAAATCAAAATGGCCAAAAAGTGCAACGCAAACAACAAAAAGTGCAAGCGAAACATGAAAAAGTGAAAACTTTGCACGGGAAGACCACTTTTCATTTGAACTCTTCCCTATATATATATATATATATATAGGGAGGAGATCCCATGCTAACTAGACTTCCAGTGCAAACTACAAACTAATGTCAGCCGTTGGATTGAAGGAAACGGACAACTTTCAGATTGGGATGCATCATTAAATTATGGACTCACACACAGGGAATTAAAAACGTAACCAACCACTTCTACACGCGCATTTAATTGTGGAGGTTAGGGAAGTCATTTCCCAAACAAAAAAGGAAGCCGGGGAAATCAAACTGTCGATTAAGTTTGGCAAACCCTGGTTTCACGATTCAAAGCCACAATTAGCAACAACTGAAAACACTCTTCTTCTTCCTCTGCAACTACCATCGAATTTTGAATCTGAAGCAAGGAATATGTCAACGTTTCCACCTAATCCGAGTTCAGCGAAGGCAAGGCGAGTGACGATAGGAGGCCATGGCTTCGCTGCAAATGGAACACCTGTTGCGTGAGATCGAAAACGAACTTGAAGAAGAAGGTACTTGTGTTACTCCTTGGTCTGTTCGATATGATTGCATGTTTACTTCGAGTACTTAACTGCATCTTACTAACAAATGTGTAATGAATAATGGCTGATTACAAGTTGGAATTGCAATATAGAGTCGGATATAGTTGTAAAGCTCTGTTATTGAACAATTTTTTATGCATAATGTCAGATTAATGTATGTCATGGTTATTTGATGCAAGTGTTTTGTTTACGACATGAAACACTGTCATATCAATAATGCATGATTTTCATTCAATACGAAGTTAGAGGTAGAAGGTTTTTTACATGCTAGTGTGAATGAAGTTAGGTGCAACAGGATTGAAAATGAGGAATGTAGATCAATTATATATACATTGAAAGACTTCATGCAAGAGTTGTAGTTGTATGATGCAGGGAGTTAGGTAATTGCAATTGGCATGTGAAACTGTTTTAAGATGCAGTAGTAATTTTTTTAAGATGCATGGTTTGTGTTAGTTTGATTGGAAGTTTAAAGTGAAGTAAGATGCAGTAGTTTTATGATGAATAATCTGTGATTAGATGAGGATATACATTGTATTGTTGTAATTTTAGCTGAAAATAGATTTCAAACAAAATTAGATGAAAGTTGTTTATATGCAACACGATTGTGATTTTAAAAAGTCTCGGTGCAGCATGTGTAGTTGTAAGATGCATTTGTTGTGCTAATTGCACTTTGCATTAATATTAATGTCAAGGTGCAGAACGTCAGGTCAGTCTTCTGAGATGAATAATTGTACTGAATTTGTCTTGTGTTTGTGATTCACATAGATGCATAATTATATGCTACAAGATGCATTAAAAGTTAACTGCAAATGAAAGTGTGACAATAGTGTGATGCATATTAGTGGTTCAATATTCACATAAATTAGATGCAATATGTGGAAGTTTAAGATGCAGTAGTTGTGGATATTGTAGTTGGAATTCAAAAAAAATTGAGAATGCATAATTAATATGTGTAAGATGCATAAGTTTAAGAGACAATATGCAGTTTTTTTTTATGAATATGACTTGTGCTTGTGAGTTATATAGATGCACTTTTATATGGCACAAGATGCATTTAATGAAGCAAGTGTTTGGCTTCTTATTAAATGCAGGTATAAGAAGTGCAAGTGTTTTAGAAATAGCATGCGAAATTCTGAAATGTATATGCATGATTATTATTTTAAAAAGAAAACGAAAGCTATTTGGTTTAACATACAACTTTCGGTGCAACATTTGTCGTGTTTATTGCACTTCAAATTTAAGAATGATGTTTTATCCATTAGTATTATTGTGAAGATGCAGTAGGCCACTTTTTGTAGATGAGTATTTGTAATGAGTTTGTCTTGTTCTTGTTATTAACATAGATGCATAATTATATGTTACATGATGCATTCATATATAAGTGAAATTGAAAGTGTGACAACAGTGTGATGCATATTAGTGGTTCAGTATTGACAAAAAATAGATGCAATATGTGGAAGTGTAAGATGTAGTAATTGTGGTTATTGTAGTTGGAATGCAAAGGAATTTGGTGATGAATAATTATGTGTAAGATGCATAAGTTTAAGAGACAATATGCAGTTTTTTTTTATGAATATGACTTGTGCTTGTGAGTGATATAAATGCATATTTTGATGCATTTAACCAAGCAAGTTATTACAATTTTCATAATAGTTAGATTATGAATTGTGGTTGTGAGCCATGTAGTATTGCTTACATTTTGAAGCAGTTAAATTCTGGTATTCGTATGTGACTAGCTCCAAAGTTTCATGTACATATAATAGAAAATCAAAACGAGCATCAAGTGTTAGGAAAAAAAAGAAGCAAGAAGGCGCATCCACAAGCAACTTGCAACAAAACAAAAAGGGTAAAGGGAAGACGAAAAAGAGCAAAGGCTAAAAAACTAACTTTTTACGTATAAGATTCATTTGTAATTGTGTAAGTATAATTTTAATTGTTCTATTACATTAATTAGGAAGAGACACTCCTATGATGAATATGCAGCATGATGATGCACAAAGAAAAGAAGTGAGAGACAAAGGCAAGTTAACAAATTCAAGTTTAACTTTGTGAATTTTAATATCATAAATTCAGATTGTTATGTACTGATATAAATGTGTAATGGTAACCATGTAGGTGTGAAAGATAGTGAAAGACTATCACTGACCATGAGGAGGAGGACTAGGAACATGATGCAGTCAAAAAGTGATGATCATGCAGAAAAATCACAAAATGATGATGAACAGCTGAAGAAAAAAAATACTATGAGTGACAGTGACGAAGCTTTTGAAAGTCCTCCTAAGTCTTTAAAAAATGTAGGTGGTGCAGTTAAACATCAAAGAAAGAAGCAACACAAGAAAGGTGATTATAAGGAGATCAAGGAAGAATATACAAGTTTGTACAACAGATCATCACCAAATGTGATTGTCAATGCAATATCAAAGTTTAATGACAAGCAAAGAGAAGAGGTCATTAATATAGGTTTTGGAGCAATGTTGCAGCTACATATCCCAGATTTGCCTTTAAGACTTGGATATTGGATTGTAGATAACTTTGACCCAAGGAGTTGCACACTAAAGCTGAATGGTGACAAACTTCATGTGACAGACGAGGATGTTGAGAATGCACTAGGATTCCCTCGAGGAGAAGAAACTGTAGTGAAGAAATTGAAAAAAGAGAAAAGTGCTCTGGCAGATGAGTGGAGGGCTTTATTTGGTGCAAAGGAAAAAATTACTCCAACCGAAGTGGCCAAAGCAATGATAAGTTGCACGAATGGTGGTGAATGGTTTGTGAGACATTTTGTCATCATATTGATATCTTCATTGATTGAGAACACAAAGAGCGGGTATATAAACTATCAGTTCATAAATTGCTTGCAAGACACAAAAGCAATTAAAAATATGAACTGGTGTGAATATGTCATAACCGCTCTAGTGAATAAGAAATTGGAATGGGAAGAAGGTAAAGACAAAGCTTTCACTGGTCCATTGTTGTTCTTAGTGGTAAGTTTGTGCTATATAATGTTGGGAGTGAGAAGTAGTAATTGCATATGACATCTAACATGGTTGTTATTCATATTTATTTACAGGTTCTTTATGTTGATAGGATGGTATTATTGTATCGAAGGAAAGTAGTAAGGAACTGGCCTGCTATAATTGGATGGACATCACAATTACTTAGGAAGAGAGAAATAGAAGAAATAAAAGCAGGCGATTTTGGTCTCGGATATTTGGATGAGAAGATGCAGAAGAGGGGATTGACAGTAGAAGAAATGAGTGCTGATCAAAATAAGGTGCACCAATTAGAAGTGGAAGGTGCACAAAACGGTGAAACATCAAGAAGGGAAAACACACAAGAGGTAAACTAATAATTCATAGATGGCATTTTTTAAAAATGAATCTAATATGTCTTATAATGCAGGAGTTTCTGGAAAGATTTGCTGTGAAAACAAAGTTGTTAGCTACGATAACAATTGAAATAATGAATATGGTAGAAGAAGCTCCACAAGTGCTGCAAGGAAATGAGAACTTCAAGAAAATTGTGGAGGCTATTAATAAGCTACTTGGGGTAGCCCAAAAGCAAGCACAAAATGCTGAAACAAATGCAGCAACACCGGAGCAGCAGTTTTATGATGAAGAGGTTGAAAAGTTTTGGTCAAGTCCAAGAAACATCCAAGCTTTGGTGCAGATGGAGTCTGCCTTTGTGACAAGATCGCAATACATAAAGAAGATGGATGACAAGCCCAGCTTCAGTCTAGGACTGACTCAAGAAAATGGATATGAAGCTACGAGCAGCGGTGTTAACACGGTTGCGGAAGAGAATACAAGAGAGGCTGTTGTATTGGAGTTTCATCCATTTGAGAAAGAAATAGAGGTAACAATAGAGAGTGTGATAAAGTTTTTTTTATATAATTTAATTATTAGTTAAATTATTGTGAAAAACACTGAAGTGATGTTTTATGTGCAGCAAGAGATGAGTAAAGATGCAGTGGAGGTATATAATAATGCAGACAATTTGCATGAAGCAGATATGGAGATTCATCCATTTGAGAAAGAAAGAGAGGTAATAATAGAAGAAATAAAGTTTTCTTTTATAAATTAATTAATAGTTAATTTATTGTGAAAAACACCGAAGTGATGTTTTATGTGCAGCAAGAGATGAGTAAAGATGCAGTCGAGGTGTATAATAATGCAGACAACTTGCATTAAGAAGAGGTAGAATTATTATGAGCAACATATTGAAAATGCGGTATGGTCATCTTACATTAAAATTGTGTCAATATAATTTGATGAAAATCGCAGTATGTACAGGCATCAGATGCAATAGCAAAGGTGCAAGAAGAAAAGAGAATTCAAAGAGCAGCTGCAACATTGAAGTCACCCTACTTAAAAAGGCTTATCGATCCTCTTGAAGGTCTCAATGCTAATGAACGTGCTGTAGTTGCCTGGTTATTTATAAACAAGAAGGCTGATAGGTAAGTGATTGTAGTTATAATGGATTTTATTGGTCATGTTATTTTGTGTAAGACACAATGAAGTTGGTTTGAAAAGAAATTGAAATTACAACATCCTTTTTTGATTGCATGGTACAACTAATTGTATTGCATGTTAACAGGAATGAGATCGTGTTCAAAAAGGCATTCTGGTTGCAAGTTACACGTGATGAGATGGTGAACTTAAAAGAAAAGTGCCATATTTCAGCTGCTGTACTAAATGCATGGTCTTTCATTCTCAATGTGATTGAAAAAGATAGAATCAGTGATTCTCCTGCCCGATTATTTGCAAAGCCATACCCTTGTGTGAGTGCAAATTAAGAAAAGAGACAGTTTTGTGTCCAGTTAAATTATATACACAAAATAATTGTTATATTTGTTACTAATGCAATTGAATTGGTGTGCAGCTAGACACCCAGGTTGATCTTGGTTTAAATGCTAAGGATGCATACACACTGTTTCAAGCAGCACTTGACTTTGGATGGGCATTGGTCCAACAACATACTGCAGTAGCACATATTGATCTGGTAAGGGTCAATATATGTAAGGGTCATAAAGAATTGAATATATGGTGTTATATATGTAAAAGTTCTAACACGAAAATGTGGTGCAGTTTTTTTTTTCAATAATGCAATATCATCATGCATACATCATATGTGTGAATACCAAGCTAAAACGTGTGGATATTCTCGATAGCTCATCAGCCGGGGTATCAAACGCAAACAAGTATGGAGACATGCCAGAAAAAGTGGTAATAAAACTTGATTTTAGTTATATATGTAATATATATATATATATATATATATATATATTACATATATAACTGAGTGAGATTCATATAATAAAAGCTATTCTAAAACTGTGTTCCAGACTGGTATGTTTGTGAAATACTTGGAGTCAAAGAAAATGTTACAAAAAGCAAATACAGTGCGCAAATTGAAGGGTAAGCGACTACCCATGTCTTGGAGAGATCCCAAAGATGTGTATGACTATGGGGTCTTGGCAATGCGACATATGGAGACTTATCGTGGGGAAGGGTTGCTGGGTTGGAGTATAGGATTGAACAGACAGGATAGCAAACAACTTGGTGCATTAAGAAGAAAGTATGTTGCAGCCATTTTACTACACGAAAGCAATGACCTCATGCAAGAAATCATGATGAATGGCAAACAATTTGCAAAGATAACTAAAGCAGAAAGGTTGAATGCAGCATAGAGGGGATTTGTTATCTCAAACATTTGGTTTTTGTTAAGTTTGAGCTGAAAAATTTATTGTGTCGTTTGTTTTTGTGTGGGTGGACACGTGTTGAAGTTCTTACATGAGATTAGTACGGAAACATATGTTAGGATGCATCGTATCAATATTGAATGTTTTGTGTGGGAATGTGAAATCCAAACACTTATTTTACGTGGAATGAAGTTTTATTTTCAGTTCATATGCATATTTATACCTTGTTTAATGCATTGCAATGAGCTATAGTATGCATCATTTTGCATTTCTTGTGTATATAGTATAGCAGGACTATGCATCCTTACATGCAACTTCATTACCTGTAAGATGCACTCCGATGAGTTATAATATGCACCATTCATTTTTTTTGGAATATATAAAATATAAGCGCAGTCTAGTGTGTTAATAGTGTTAACATGAATTTATAAAAATGTTTCTTATAAAAATCCAACTTTGTGATGAATATGATTATATGGTCTATAAGGTGATATTGAAGACTGAAATATGCAGTACATGGGATACAATGATGCATAAATGAGCATTAATGCAAATGGTAAACGTGCACTAATAAACCCAATGATAATAACAAAACTTTGAAAACATACACTACAAAACCAATAACATAAAACTATATTAATTTCCAACAGACGGTCGTCATTGTAATGTCAAATAACAAAAATTGCAAACATATACTTTAACTTCAAGCAAGCCTATTTATTCAAAGGGCAATTTCTACTATCGTGATGCCCCATCTCATTGCATGATCTACAAAATCTTTTGGGGCGTTGGGATTCTTCCATTGAAACTTCCTTGGAAGACCTAAGCCTACGTCCAGAACCCTTATTTTTCGCCTGCTGCGGGGGATGAACAGTGACTTCAGATGGCACACCAGAACCATAAAATGATTCAATTAATGAATTCTTTGTTGAACACTGACCAACACCTTCATGTAGAGAAAGTAGAATTTGCTTTTGCTGTTTAATTATACCTGAAAATTGCTTCAAATAATTGGGATTATTTTCAACAAGGGCCATACAAGTATATATGTCAGACCAAAGAGTGTTAACAGACATCTTATTGTCCTCCAACAATGAAGTCTGTTCTAATACGGAATCCGAAATTTCAGTGAGTGGCTTCACTAGACCCTTCTTGCACCATCTGCTATTAACCAAATGGTTCGGAATGCGTTCCAATTTCAAGTCCTTTAGAACAAAAAATATGTGTCTACAAACCATGCCAATCCGCTCATAATACTTACAACTGCACACTGCCTTCATATTTGACATGCTCAAGTCAACTCTAAACACCAAATTACGATCATCGGAAATTTCATACTCAAAATCACCATCAACACCATGCACATGCAAAACACGACATGAAAAGCACGTTGAACACAATTCCGACTGAATATCATAAAAGACAACGAGTGTGAATACATCAGACGCAGCCTTCTCCATAGATAAAGGAGTCTTCAAAACTGGAAGGTAGGACTCTGACTCTGAATTCAATTTATCTTGTGCATGCCTTTGTGCATCCATTGCACTCTCAAATTGCATTAAAAATTCTATTAAACTGAAATGTGGGTTAGTAAATTCACGGAAAAAGGAATTCTCACTTTCAGACCGTGATGTTGTACGAAGTAATCCAGCCATAAATAGATCTCTAAAATAAGAAGGTATCCACCAATAGCACAACTCAAACATATGGACAAACCAATCATGTTTTGTCAATTCGTATTCGTTCATGAGAGAGATCCACTTTTCTTCAAATTGAGTTGGTTCAAGGTAATGAATCCAAACTATTGAATTCAATGAAGACATAAATGTTTCATTTTTGCTTAAAACTGGGCCAACCTTTTGAGTGACTTTGGACATAATATGCCACATACAATAGCGGTGTTTGGATGATGTAAATACCTTCTCAATGGCAATACGCATCGCTGGATCTTGATCAGTAATAATGCATGTTGGTTGACGTCCCATAGCATTTATAAAACAAGTAAAAAGCCAAACGTATGACTCCACATCCTCCTTCAATAATAATCCAGCTCCAAAAGTGACACACTTTCTGTGATTATCAATGCCCGTAAAAGGTCCAAACACCATATTGTACCTGAACATATAAGAAGGAAACTATGTTAAGCAACAATAAACTGTTTGGTGCATAAGCTAACAAAGAAATATGCAAGTTATTATGCTGTGTAGTGCAACAAAAACACAGAATATATAAAGTCGAATTCCCAAAAATCAGAATATAACAGAAACAAACCTATTCGTTCCATAGGTAGCATCAAATGAAACAACGTCACCAAACAATGCATAATTCTTGCGGCAAATAGGATCAGCCCAAAACAACCTTGTTAACTGGTCACTATCATCCACATCATAGTCAAAAAAGAAAGCAGAAGACACCTCTTGCTTCCTGAATCATTTGTCAATGACAATTTGGGCATCAACACCAGCTATATAAGCCATAAGATCACGCTTGAAATTCTTGAAATCCACAGCTGTAGCACCAATATTAGAATATCCCCCAATAGTCTCCTTATATAGCCGATATGACTTCATTGTGCCAATATTTGCTCTAAAACAATTTAAAACAAACTTCTGATGTCCAAGGTCTAAATTTCTGTTCACCTTTAGAAATTGTTTGGATAATTCAGAGCACATCGAATGATTGTGGCGTTGTTCAAATGCAAAAACTGAGTACCCTTTAAATCCAGAATATTTCAGAGTTAACATGGCTTTACATCCAATCCTATTAGATACTCTTTTCCTATTTGATGGGCAACCTTCAGAACCAGCAACATTGGTATTCGTCCTATTAGACACTCTTTTCCTATTTGTTGGGCAACCTTCAGAACCAGCAACATTGGTATCCGAAACAGGAGGACAAGCATTATTCTTAAAACCAGCTCTACTACATACAATATACTTCATCAAAATATGTCCATCTCTCGCCTTCTTTGATGTATGATGACGTATAGTAAACCCCAACTCAACTGCATAGTCTTTGTAAAACTTAAAGGCAGCATCTAGATTCACAAATATCATCCCAACAAGAGGTTTCTTTTCGGGTGAACATTCAGGGATCCAATACTTTGAACCCCCAGGAGAAATTCCAAAACCACAACTTTGATCTATATAAACAACAAACGATCTCTAATATTAGACATGAACAAAAACTAATAGTAAACAACAATAAAAACAGTAATTCACTAAATGCACCTGATAGAGTATATCTAGAGAGAAGTGAGAGCTAGAGAGAGAAGTGCAATATATGCTTCAATAGAATGATTTTGTAACCCCTATAACTACTCCCAAGGGGAGTATTTATAGAGAAAATTAGGGTTGGGCTCCCAAGCCTTGGGCTTGGGAGGCCCATTTACAATTGGACCGCTACTGGGCCGAATACAAAGCCTCTAATGGGCTGTACAAATGAGTAAGTATAGAATCCGATTCTGGGAGGTCTTCGTGGCCGACGAGGGCGTGGCCGACGAGGGCGTGGCCGACGAGGGCGCGGCCGACGAGGGCACCCGAGTCCTTTAAACTCAGGACCGTAGTCTGAGTTGGCCCCTTTTCGGCCGACGGGGGCGTCTTGGCCGACGGGGGCGTCTTGGCCGACGAGGGCGCCACTCTGTTGTCTTGTGCTCTGTTCTTCCGAGTATGTGGGTCCTGGGGCTCAGACCCATATACTCCATCAGGAGTCCCCCACTCTCTAAGCTGAGACGTAGACGAAGTGAAGGAGAGTAGATTTCTGTGCTTTGTTGCTTTTGGCCGACGCGGGCATTTCCAGGCCGTTAGCCGTTGCGGTATTGGCGCTGTTCCCATTTTGGTGATCCTGTTATGTGCTTTGGCCGTTACCTGCTCCTCGCTGTGGGCGGGGAGGCCGTTGTTTCCTTGACGTGTTCGTTTGAGGACGATAAGTGTCTTGTTCCGATGTCGGCCGTTGAAGGCACGCTTTCCCTTTCCTGGACGTTGGTGGTTGAAGTTTATGTTTAGGCCGGTGAGGTTGTTCCTTGCTTTGAGGACGATGGCGTCCTTTCCTTTGGGTGGCCGATGAGGGTGCTCGCGCACTCCTTTTGGCCGTTGCTGGTTGGCCTTCGTGTTCTTGGCCGAAGGGCCCGTCAAGATTAATTGTTGCCGGAGGACGATGAGTGTCCTTGCCTCTAGTGGCTTGTTGGCCGTCGCTAATGACGCTTTGGGCCTTTGGCCGATGAGGTTCCGTTGTGCTGTGTGGTTACCTTGTTTATACTCTTTGTTTCGTTGAGGCCGGTGTAGTCCCCCAGTCCCCCACTGCTTCAGGCCGAGGAGTGCGAGGGGTGAAGGAGTTGCTTGAGTCCCTGGCCGAAGCGGCATCTCCGTAGTCCCCCTGAATCCAACTCTCATGGCGATTTTCTGGCCAAGGTAACCCTGTGGGAGAACCCTTGTGCGCAGATCGCTTGTAGAGAGTTATCATCAAGGGTTATTACGAGGAGCCGAAGGCTGTGGGCTATTTGTCCCCCTTGTTCTGTGGCCGTTACGTTCCTGGCCGTTGCCATCTTCTTATTGTTTGGCATTTGTGATCTTGGCGAGCAAGTGGGACGTTGTGGGCGCTTGCTGGCAGTTGTAAAGCCGCTGAGCGTGTGTAGGCCGTAGAGTCTGATTTGCCGGTGGGCCGTTGATATGGGTTGGTCCTGGCCCGTTGGTGACGTGGTGGCCTCCCAGTGGTGGCCATTGATGTGGCCATTGGGAGAGTGCCACGTGTAGTGACCGTTGGTGGGGGGGGGGTCTATAAATACCCCTTCCCCTCCGACGAGGAATCATATTTGCATTCTGAATTTGTCGAAGTGCTGGCCGATTTTCTAGAGAGATAAACTCCCAAGCCTGTTCTTCGTGTTCTTCGTTGTTCGAGGTTAGTGTTCATCACGATCTTCCTCGCTTTTCATACTTTGCTTCCTAGGTAGTTGATCTAGTGTTAGGCGTTTAAACACCTTTAGATCTTAAGTTGTTCTCCTTAAACCCGTAGTAGTAGTAATGAAGAGCTTGAACGAGGACTACTACCCCTACGACGACCAACCCTCCACGAGGTCGCTTGACTACGAGGTGCTCGAGGAATTTGAAGAGGAGATAGAGCGTTTGAGCCCCTACAAATCCGGAGAGCTGATGGACGAGGAAGGCGAGGACGAGG
This sequence comes from Cuscuta europaea, assembly GCA_945859875.1. Taxonomy (NCBI): domain Eukaryota; kingdom Viridiplantae; phylum Streptophyta; class Magnoliopsida; order Solanales; family Convolvulaceae; genus Cuscuta; species Cuscuta europaea. The sequence continues at coordinate 3,989,641 of CAMAPE010000014.1, forward strand.
AGTCCGCCTCCTCTTCGGAGGGTGAGGACGTAGGCGCGTCCCGAGCGGTGGACGGGGCGTCCACTTCTGCTGTCGTTCCGTGCCCGAGGCCGGTGTCTGCCGTGAAGGGAGCAGCTAAGCCGAAGAGGGTGAGGAGGCCGAAGAATGGGCCGGGCCTCTCCTACTTGGACCTCACCAACATATTCCTGATCAAGCCGGAGAGCAGTGCGGCCGACTATCTTGTCGCCCAGATGTACGTGGGGCCGTTCGGGCGGGTTAGGGCACCCAGGCCGACGGACCATGTTCTACTTCCGCCACCGGGATACTTTGGAGTATACCCGATGAGTTTTGCTAAGGGGTTGAGGTTCCCCCTTCACCCTTTCGTCATTGAGTATCTGGACATGGTGGGGCTTCCTCCGGCCTTGCTGACGCCGAACAGTTATTCCTTGATGGTGGGCTTTTTACTTCGGTGTGAGGAGTTGGGCTTTAGGCCGACCACGGCCTTATTCATGAACTTGTACCATATCGGCCGAGGAAGCCACAAGAACTGTGCGGCCTATGCTACTCTTCAGCAGCTACCGAGGAAGAGGAGCTTCACGGATTTGCCTACGTCCATTCATGGGTGGAAGAGCAAGTTCGTGTTTGTGTCCATTGGTGAGAGTGGCACCGAGTTCCCCTCTCTCGGCCATACCGGGAGGTTCAATCTCCATGACCCGCCGAAGAGCTCTATTTTGGACGCTCAGGTGGAGGCTTTCCTGGAAGGGGGGCCGAGGAGCGTGAAAGATTACGTCACTGAATACAAGATGACCGCCCTCGGCTTCTTCAGATATCACCTGTATGGAGATAAGGAGGATGACCTCCAACTCTGGCCGAGGATGACCACCACCTTTGAGGAGGCCGATGGCCCGGATTTGGGCATTCCTGCTGAGGCCGATGGTAATTTTTTCTTCGGCTTTCTGTCTTTATGTTTTGTCCTTTGCTTTACTAATCTGTTTGTTTTTCCTTTGTAGACTTTGTCATGGACCGACGTTCCATAATGGCTGTTGCCAAGGCCAAGGCGGCCGAGGAGCTGGCTGCTAAGGCAGCCGAGGCGGCCCGACGTGCCGCTGCTGGTGAGAGCGGGGCTACTGCTGATGCGGCCCCAAAGCCTGCCCCATCAAAGAAAAAGAGACCGGCCACGACGGCCAGAAAAAGTTGACTGAGGCCGGCGTGAGCGTCTCTAAGAAGACGAAGAGGGCTCCTTCCCCGTCTCCGGCTAGTGAGGCCGGTACTCTTACTGTCCCCAGCGTGGGCGATGGTGGTCCCGTCGTGGACCTTACTGTTGCTGACGATGCTGCCCCAGCGCTTCCTCTCGTCCAGGAACCACGGACGCAGAGGGCCGGCAAGGAGATTGCCGGTGCCACCTACCAGAAGGTGATAGAATATCCCGTCGGCGGGGGCGTGTTTAATGATCTCGTCCCCGGCCACGTCGTCCTGGCCAAGGCCATGCCGGCCAAAGATCGGGCTCACTTGAAGAAGCTCGAGGACCCGAAGATTTACGAGGGCGGCATGGACCTCCTCGTCCAAGTAAGTTACTGTCCTTATATTTTTGTTTCTCTCTTCGTCTGTGTAGAGTTTTTTGCCTGACCTTTGTTTTCCTTCTGCAGAGTGCCTTCATGCTTATGGAAAGCCATAAGAGGCAGTACTGGGAGATAGCTCGCCTGCAAGCGCTGGAGCAGAAGGCTGCCTCGGCCGACGAGGCGGTAGCTTGCCTTGACCGGCTCCGGGAGGATGCCAAGGCGCTGCAGGCCAAAGCTGATGAAGCCGCCGCGGCCAGGGACGATGCCCTGGTCAAGCTCGAGGAGAGCAAAAGGGAGCTCGAGGAGTCCCAAAGGGCGCTTGAGGCCGAGAAGCGCAGGAGCGAGGAGGCCGCCAAGGCGAAGGCTGAGGCCGAGGCCGCCGTCGTGAAGGCTGCCGATGAGGCCGTCGAGAAGTTCTTGGCCGAGGGGTGGAAGGCCGATGAGAGGCTCCCCTGGTGCTACGAAGTGGTGGCCGCCAGGCTTGAGAATTGGGGGATGAACTCCCCTGCCGGCCGGGAGTATTTCAGCCGGGAGATGTCCGTTTATTACAACCTGGGCCAGGAGCGGATGCAGAGGCTCCTGTGTCGGCGGCTATCCCGGGCGTTGAAGGCCATGAATTACACGTCTGGGTGGGCTAGACGGAACCTGAAGCTGCCAAAGCTGATGAAGGATCTAGAAGAGCAGGCCAAGCTTCCGCTGTCGGAGCGAGAGTCCCCCATAGAAAGCTCCGGCCTCAGCGAGCCGGACTACACTGAGTTCGACTTCTTGGACGATGCCACCAGTGCTGCACCTGCTGCCGGCCAAGAAGCTGAGGACGAAGAGGGAGCTGATGAGGCCGATGAGACAGCCGCAGATGGAGGTGCCCCCGAAGCTTGATAGGCTACTCATTTGTAATTAGCTTTTCATTTTTTTGCCAAATGATGTAACGGCCGAAGTGCCCCCCATTGTAATGAATTGATTAATGAAAGAATTTTTGCCATCCTTCTCGGCTTTGAATCCATTGTATGCTTGTTTGCCTTTGTCATTTCAATTCTGTAAATTGTCAGTGTCAAGTCATAACTTGGGTCACCCGCGAGTGTCCGCTACGTCCATAAGGTTGGCCTTCCTGTCCAGTAGTCTGGTCGGCCTATTCCTCGTCGTTTAACACTTAGGAATTTTTACAAAAATTTCCTAAGTGTTTTGGGCTCACTGAGCTGCTTTCTTCCCTGGCTGGCGGCCTGATCGGCCTGACCGTCATTTCTGTACTATCCTAACACTTAGGATTTTTTTTTGAAAATTTCCTAAGTGTTTTGGATTCGTGTAGTTGCTTCCCTTCCGGCCTGGTGGCCTTGTCGGCCTGACCTGGTGGCCTTGTCGGCCTAAGTGTTTTGGAACCACGAAGTTTGCCTTCTTTCCGGCCAGGTGGCCTTGTCGGCTTGTATCCCTGTGTTCTGGCCGATAAGGGCACCTTCACCATAGTCTTGTGGACTTTGAATTTTTCACAAGTACACATGTAGAGGTGTAGGTAACTAACGGCTTTGTAGTATACTGGTACCCGCTTCGGCTAGAACTCCTTCATTTGAGTACTTAGATAATTTCCTAAGTATAAATGTTAGGCATTTACTTCTTTGCGGTGCCACTGCCGGCCAAGGTTTGGCTTGTGGCCGATGAGGGTGCTGGATAAGGAATAGCTTGTCCCAGGAGATGGTCCTGTCTTCGTCGGCTAGCTATGGTTCCAGTGCCTGCGTCGGCCATCCGAGGTGCTGTGGCAAGTAGAGGTTGTTTCTTGATTGCTTGTTCCTTTCGCGGGTGTGATGAGTGCCCGCTTCGTCCTGGTCATCCTCAGGATTGCGATGCTTTGTTTCATACCAAGCGTTGGTGCCTCAAAGGACTATGGCCGATGAAGGTCACCTCTCGCGTGTCACCCAACCGATGTGGTTAGGGTTTTATAGGCGTGTGTATCGGCCTTGATTGTTCCCTTGTAGTGTGTGGACGTGTCGTCCATGTTGCCTGTCAGTGGTACTACACTTGTGTTTAACTGATATGTACTTGGCCAAAATGGGCCTGAATTGTGGGGATTTTATTTTTTCATTGCTCGAGGCCGGCAAGTGTGCACGGTCGTCGGCTTCCCTCTTTTTCCCTTATATATATTTTGTTTGTTTTTTTTTTTCGTTTCGGGGGGTATCCTTCTTTCAGGCTTCGGCCGAAGGGTGTGCTCGTCCTTCGGCCGGTTCGGACTTCGTTTATAACGTCCGTGATCTCAGGGCGGGTCCCGTCGCCTATTTATGACACGGGCTAGGCTTTTGGTCGGTTTCCAACGGCTGTCGTTGCCCATCCCTGAGTTTTGGGATTTTGTCACCTCGGCCATGATTTCAGGCCTGTCGTCCTGCGTTCTGGCGCGTGGACGACGCGGTGAGCTTCCCGTTTCAAGACGTGGGCCGTTTGCAGGCCCTTCATCCTGGGGACATCGTCGGCCATACCTGAGTGTTTCACTTCTAGGCTTTCGGGGCCAGGACGATGTGCTCTCTCAGCTAGGCCTGAGCCCTTCGCTGATACAAAATACAATGGAGTGCCTGAGCTTGTCGCTCGTAGGCTGCAAATGCAAGGGGTCATGTCGGCCAGACCTGAGCCTTTCGCTCTAAGGTGGCCGACGAGGGCACCTGCTAATGTTTTACTTTGAATTTCCGGAGAAAAAATCAGAACATGATTTTATTCATAAGTGGCTCGAGGCCGAGGGTGGCGTTCAATCAGTAACCCGTTAAGGGGTGAGGGCTTCGCCGTCTGCACCTCCTTCGGATTACTGATAAAACTTCACCAAATGGTGTACATTCCATGTTCGTGGTACATTGGACCCATTCGGGCGTTTAAGCTTGTAGGTGCCGGGTATGACCACGGCACTGACGATGTAGGGCCCTTCGTACTTTAATGCTAGCTTGCCACCCTCTGTCGACTGGCTTGCTTCCCTTCGGCGGAGGACGTAGTCCCCCACCTGAAATTCCCGGGAACGTACCTTGGCGTCATAGTATGATTTCACTTGACGCCGGTAGTTCTCTGCTCGGACGTAAGCTTGCTCACGCCTCTCATCAACCAGGTGCAGGTCAATCTTCATGTTCTCTTCGTTGGTGTCAGGCTCATATTGCTCCACTCGTCGGCTGGGGATGGCTACCTCCGTGGGCGCCTTCGCCTCAAAGCCGTAGCACAGGGCGAAAGGTGTTTCACCTGTCGCCCTCCTCGGCGTGGTTCTGTAGCACCACAGGATGTTGGGGAGCTCGTCGACCCAACTACCTCCTGCGGCCTGAAGGTTCTTCTTCAGCCCCTCCATTATTGTTCTGTTGGCGTTCTCGACCTGCCCGTTGCCCTGAGGATAGGCAACGGAGGAGAAACGGTGCCTCACCCCAAACTCCCGGAGGAGCTCCTGGAAAGGGGCTGCCTCGAATTGGGTGCCGTTGTCTGATATAATCTCCTGGGGGACGCCAAAGCGTGTGATGATGTTCTTGTAAACAAATTTTTGGCATCTGGCCCCCGTGATGCTGGCCAAGGGTTCCACCTCGACCCACTTGGTGAAGTAGTCGACGGCGACGATGATGTAGCGGTTATTCCCGGCGGCTCTGGGCAGGGGGCCGACCAGGTCAATCCCCCATCTGGAGAATGGAATTGCGGTGCTGACAGGGGCATAGTTGACAGCTGGCCGACCAGGGGCCTTCTGGAGTACCTGGCATGTGGTGCACTTCCTGGCCCGGAGTTGGCGACGGCCGTCTCCCTTGCTGTGCATTCAATGAAGAAGTCGGCCAAGGCTTGCCCTTTGATAGATGGCCTTGGCTTGATCTCAATCTGAAACTGGCTGAGGAAGATCGCCCATTTCACCATCCTCGAGGAGCTAGTGGGGCTCCTCATGAGCGCGCCAAGAGGCTGCTGGGTCAGCACATGGACGGTGTGGGCTTGGAAATAGTGCCCCAGCTTCTTCACGGTGTGGACGATGGCCAGCACCGTCTTCTCAATGGGGGAGTACCTGAGCTCGGCCTCCCTAAGTGTCTTGCTGATGTAGAAGATGGCCTTCTGCACCCCTTCGTTCTCACGGATGAGCACGGAGCTGATGGCCGACGTGCTCACCCCTAAGTACAAGAAGAGGGTTTCGCCGGCTTTGGGCTTGGAGAGTACGGGCGGGGACGACAGGTATCTTTTCAATTCGTCGAATGCCTCCTGGCACTACGTCGTCCACTTGAAGCTGTTGGCTTTACGCATGATCTGGAAGAAGGGGAGTGCCCTCTCGGCTGACCTGGAGAGGAACCGGTTTAAGGCCGCCAAGCGCCCCGTCAGTCGCTGTACCTCCTTGACGTTGCGGGATGGTTCCATGTTGATGATAGCCTGCGTCTTCTCCGGGTTTATCTCGATGCCTCTCCGGCTGACCATGTAGCCAAGGAACTTGCCGCCCTGGACGCCGAAGGCGCACTTCTTGGGGTTAAGGCGGAGCCTGAACTCCTTCATGATTTCAAAGATCTCCCGGAGGTCGTCGGCGTGGGAGGTGGCCTGCCTGCTCTTGACGATCATGTCGTCGACGTACGCCTCCATCGTCCGGCCAAGGACCGCTCTGAAGATTTTGGCCACCATCCTAGTATAGGTGGCGCCGGAGTTTTTGAATCCGAAGGCCATGACGAGGTAGCAAAATATTCCCTCTGGGGTCATGAATGCCGTCTTCTCGGCGTCATCTTCATGCATGGAGATCTGGTGGTACCCTCTGAAAGCGTCGAGGAACGACATCAACTCGCACCCCGCCGTCTCGTCCACCAGCTGATCAATGTTGGGGAGAGGGAACGGGTCCATGGGGCACGCCTTGTTCAGGTCAGTGTAGTCAACACACATTCTGAATGTCGGCGGTTTTTGTGCGAGGACGACGTTGGCCAACCATGTCGGGTACTTCACCTCCTTGATGTGTCTGATTGAGAGGAGCATGGCGACCTCCCATTTGACGAAGTCCCGCCTGTCGGCGGACAAGTAGCGCCGCTTCTGTTTGACAGGCGCGGAGGCCGGATCGACGGTCAGCCGGTGAGTGATCACCTGGCGGCTGATGCCTGGCATATCGTCCGGGCCCCACGCGAAGACGACGGCGTATGACCGTAGGACGAGGAGGATGGCGTCTCGTTGGTCCTGGGGGAGTTGCCTTCCGACCCTGAGAACCTGCTCCGGCCGGGAGGTATCCAGAGGGATTTCCTCGACCTCCTCGGCCGGCTCCGCATGTGGCCTCTCCTCGTCCATGGCGACGGCGGCCGTAATGGTGTCTATCCTCTGTCCTTCACTCTCGGCCGGCCTCGTGAGCTTGAGGTAGCAAGCTCTGGCTATCCTCTGATTTCCTCTGGCGTAGCCGATGCCATCAATGGTGGGGAACTTCAAACATAAGTGCTTCATGGAGATGATGGCCTCCAAGTCCTCCAGCGCTGGCCGGCCCAAGATCAGGTTGTGGGCGCACTGGAGGTTGACCACCATGAACTCCATGTCAATTTTGGCGTGGTGGGGGCCGTCACCGACCTCCACGGGGAGGACTATCGTGCCCTCGGCGTCGATAGAGTCCCCGGTGAAGCCGGATAATGGGGTCTTGATCGGCTTTAGCAAAGCTCTGTCCAGCTTCAGCTGCTTGAAGGTGTCCAGGTACATCACGTTGACGGAACTCCCCGTATCGATGTAGGTACGGTGGATGATGGAGTCACCGATCTCACATCGGATGACGAGGGCGTCCCTGTGTGATTCCGTACCCGGAGGCAGATCCTTGTCGGTGAAGGTGATCGCCTCCGTTCGCTGCTTCTTCGGCTGGGGGGGGAACGTGGGATACCTCCCCAATGTAAAGGGATTGGGCCCATTTCTTTCTCTGGGTGGCGGAGTCCCCCCCAGTGTTCCCACCTACGATGAGGTGGATGTGATTCTTCTTCGGCGGAGGCTCTTCGAAGTCCTCGTCGTCGCTGAGTCTACCAATCTCCCGCTTCTTCGCAGAGGGTTCGCCCCCATGTTTGCCGGTGTTTACCCAAGTGTTCTTGCGTGGGCCACCTTTGACAAACTGGGAGAGTTCCCCCTGGCGAATAAGACGCTCGATGGCCTTCTTCAGGGTGATGCAATCGTCGGTGTTGTGCGACGAGTTCTTGTGGAACCGGCAGTACGTGCCGCCCTGCTGGATGGCAAGGATCTCCTCGGCCGGCCGAGGAGCCTGCTCGATGAGGCCGTGCTTCTCGGCATAATCGAGGATGGTGCCGACCGGGTGGGTGAGGGTTACCCCCGGCCGTTCCAGCCTCGGCCGCCAGTGGCGGTCTTTCTTACTTTGTCCACCAGAGCCGTGGCGGCCCTGGGCACCCTGGCCGGCCGGGGACGGACCCGAGGCCGGCGAAGGATTTGTCTTCTTGGGGGGATGGCCCCCCTCTCTCTTGTGATTGTGGAGCTCGTCGGCGTCGGCATACAAGCCTCCGCGTTGGAGCGCGTTGGCGTACGACCTCGGGGGGTCAGTGATGAGGCTCCTGGCGTACGGGGAGCTGCGGAGGGCTCCCTGGTACAAGGCGAGGAGGGTGCGCTCATCGGCCCCCTCGACCTCCTCGGTCTCCCTCGTCCACCGGTCGATGAATGACCGGAGGGACTCCTCGTGCTGCTGTTTGACGGAGAGGAGGTGGGTGAAATACTTCTTGGCGCGCTTCCTCCCGGCAAAGTGAGTGAGGAAGCGTTGGGCGAGATCTTGCCATGAGTCAATGCTTCCCTCTGGCAGTCCGTTGAACCACTCGTACGCTGGCCCCTCGAGAGTAGAGAGGAACCAACGGCAGAGGTATTCGTCGGACGCGTTCACCATCAGCATGTTGTTTTGATAACGGCTGAAGTGTTCCTGGGGGTCTGATCGGCCATCGTAGGACTTGATGGCGTTCTTCCTGTACTTCTCAGGGATGGGGGCCGAGAGGACCCTGTTAGTGAAAGGGTCCTAGTCCTGACCTAGATGATGGGGTCACCCCGCCCTTCGGCCAGCCCCCTCTCCAGGGCGCTGACTTTGTTCATGAGCGCGTTGAGGCCGGGGTCGTTGGAGGCGCCGGCCTTAGGGATGTTGGCCGACTGCTTGGCCTCCATCTGAGCCAACCTCCTTTCCAGCTGGGCGATGACCTCGTCCCGGGGGTCCCTGTCGGCCGCGGCGGCACCCGGCTGGTTCCTCAGGCGCTCGTTGTGAGCCGTGTTGATCTGGTGACGCACGTCATCCTCGTGCAACTTCCCCTTACCCTTGTCCGGGCGGGGCTGGTCCGCTGTCCGGGACACAGACCCCAGACTCTCCCTTGGCGAGCCAGGACGAGGATCACCAATCCGTCCCGCCATCCTCTCCGAAACCGGACGACGGCGCGTGTCACCTAGCCTATTGAAGGCAGAGGCTTTTCCACGCGCTGGGGTCTGCCCGGGCCGAAGAGGGGAAGCAGGGTGGGAGTGGGACGACGCCGTGTCCTGGGCCACAACCCCCTCATGGTTGCCTATCTGGTCGGCCAGTGGTTGGGGATGAGGAGGTGGAGTGACGTTTCCCCCGGTCCTTGGCAAGAGTGCGCTGAGGACGGTGGGATTCTGAGCCAAGCTGGCGATGATAGCCGATAGTGCGGCCTGGACCTGAGGATCTACGGACGGAGAGGCCGCGACCATAGGCTGGGCCGGGGCGTGGTCCGCTTTCTCAGCTCGTTTCTTTTCCAGGCCGAGGCGGGCGTCGGGGACTCCGCCGTTGAGTTGGTTGCGGAGGTCCGTCGTGAGGTTGAAGGCCTCCTGGAAGAGGTCCCCTCCGCCGACCTGGTCGGCCGTGGCGTCCTCATCGTGCTCCCTGGGCTCTTGGTCCTCAGGGATGACTTTGCTGACGAGGTTGCGGTTCGACTTAGTTCTCCCCATGATCAGTGGTTAGCTGTGCTTGGTAGCGACGAAGGGTGCTAACTTGATTGTTCTAGCTCTCAACGAGAGCACCAAATGATAGAGTATATCTAGAGAGAAGTGAGAGCTAGAGAGAGAAGTGCAATATATGCTTCAATAGAATGATTTTGTAACCCCTATAACTACTCCCAAGGGGAGTATTTATAGAGAAAATTAGGGTTGGGCTCCCAAGCCTTGGGCTTGGGAGGCCCATTTACAATTGGACCGCTACTGGGCCGAATACAAAGCCTCTAATGGGCTGTACAAATGAGTAAGTATAGAATCCGATTCTGGGAGGTCTTCGTGGCCGACGAGGGCGTGGCCGACGAGGGCACGGCCGACGAGGGCGCGGCCGACGAGGGCACCCGAGTCCTTTAAACTCAGGACCGTAGTCTGAGTTGGCCCCTTTTCGGCCGACGGGGGCGTCTTGGCCGACGAGGGCGCCACTCTGTTGTCTTGTGCTCTGTTCTTCCGAGTATGTGGGTCCTGGGGCTCAGATCCATATACTCCATCAGCACCATACAACACAAACAAATGCATAATACATATTTTAACCTGCAGAAGACAAACCTCTAACACAAAGAGATATTTCAACAAACATTAAATTAAGTATTTAATCTGTTTACATTATTGAAGCTGCAGTTTGGAATCGTTCATAATTCATATACAATATACTACACAAAGAAAACATACCTACGAATTGAAGGAAGGTAACATTAGGAACATTTAATTATGAAATTCGGTTGTGAGAAGATACATAATAACATCAACCTCTAATAAAAATCAAAAAAATAAAAATTGCAAGACCAGAACAAACTTACAAAAACACACGATCAACCTCTGAAATTATTGTGTGTGTATAAAACAGATTTCATGAAAGATATACGAATACCTGATTCCATGGCGCTCGATGATAATGATCATACATCGAACTAACTGCAGCAAGTCGCAATATCGATGAAGAAGACAAGCGCAGAGATGGAATCCATGATCGATGAGAAAGATGGAATGAAAGAATAAAGGAAAGTAGGCGGTTATGAGAAAGGAAATTAACGAACCTGATTTTTGTTGCATTATAAAAGTGGAGTAATTGACAAAACCGCCCTCAATGTTAATTAGTTGGTTGTGAGCCATTAACAAAGAAACGAACGGTAATCTTGATTAAACGTATGGTTGAGATTAGTTTGTAGGTTAGTAAGGTAAGACAGCTAGTTTGTATTTGATCTCTATTCTATATATATATATATATATATATATATATATATATATATATATATATATATATATATATATATATATATATATATATATATATTTAGGTTGTAGTGAGAAAACCATCTTAAGAGGGAAAAAAAGAATAAATCACAACCCTTAGATCATCAATTCTTTTCAATGGAACGTGTATACACTTATAGGGTGTTTTGGTGTTTTTACGAATATTTCTATATTGAATACTCCATATCAATCACTGCATGCAATTAATGCCACATCTTTATAATTAGTTAATTGAATTACGTGTGAGTGTGTTTTTGTATTGATATCTTTTTTCTTTTGATAAGATTTATCATATTACTTTTAATTAATCTTTATTTATTTTATTTTTCTATTTTCTATTTGATTGTATTTTAATTTTCCACCATCGTCTATCTTTAGTTTTTTAGTATATTCTTCTATGCAATTTGATAACGTGTGTATGTCGATTGTATTGTGTTTTATTTTGCCAAACAATGTATCGTATTTTATTCATAATCATGATCATTTACACGAAACTTTAAAATTTACTTATTGTTTTTGAATTAGGATTCTTAGATATTTTTGTTGCATTGTGTTGAAGTACGATGCTTCTTTTTTATATACTGAATTTTTAGTGCATAATAGGGACGTACATATATATTTACTCTCAAAATAGAAGTAATGCACTTTATTTCAGAAAGTTTAATATAATAACACACTTTTGAATATATTTAAGATGCACGTGATAAAAGTGCATTTGATTTTACATAAGAGTGCTAAAGTAATTCTGAAAGTACGATGTAATAATAGTGCACATTTATATATATTTAAAGTGCTCTTGTTAGTTGATAGTTTGCACAACTCTTATATATGAGTGTGCACAACTCTTATAGGTAGTAGTTTATAAATAAAGTGCAACATAATGTGTACAAGGTGCAAACTAATGACATACAAGTATCAATATAGAATTTTATAAAGTGTCACTAATAATGCACTTTTGCATATATGTAAATGCACATTATAGTAGATAAATTGCATATATCCATGTATATTCATATAAATTTTTGTTTAATTTTTATTTTTATTTTAAATCTATGAAAGTACACAAATTAATGTGAAGGTTAAGTGCAGGCTAATACTATAATGACAGAGAACTTAATAAGATTATTCAAATCAATTAAAATTGATCCTAGTTCTTCACTGCATTAGTTTAGAAACAGTGGGTGTAACCTTCACCACTCGGAAGTGCAAATTTATATAATTAATTGTGCATCGATCCATGCAATCAACAAATTTTATACTTCGTATAATATTTTGATTGCATCTATTTATTATTTAAAATAACACACATAAGCTAAATAAGTCAGCTATGCAATGAAAAGAGTGGTCCGTATTAATAGATTGTCCAATATTTAATGCTTTGATCCTATTTATATGGAAATTTGAGTGGCCGTCTATTATTATCCCAATAAATTGACCATGAGTTTTACACATCTACCCTTAGTGTTAAACGGTTTCTTTTACCATTATAATAACCCTTCGAAGGTCATCTTAATTACCATGCTACCACAATTAATTTAAATTCAATCTTAATTAGCCTTCGGTTTTAGATTTTTGATGGATAGATTTCATTCTTTTTTCTCTCCTGGGACATCATTCTCACGTGAACCTTCCCCTATATATATATATATATATATATATATATATATATATATATATATATATATATATATATATATATATATATATATATAATAAGGATCAAATGAGAAGAGTGATTATCGTAAGAAGTGAAAATGCATCTGGTGCGTTCATTTTAAGACCTGTGCATCAGATTAGCAAAAAAGTGCACGAGAAAGTGCAAAAAATATTTAAAAAGTGATGCTAGACGCGGTGGCATATCCGTAAGTAATCAGACCTTTTCTGCCATCGCAAAAAGTGCATCAGAAAGAAGCAAATGTGAAGCTTCTCACTTCTCACGTTAAGATGTCTTCTTATTAGAACTCAAAGTGTTTCATAATATTCAAGCCATAAAATAGCAGTTTCATATTTACATTATTTGTATTGCATATTGAAATTCTAAGAGTGCATCTTTACATTATGTGTACTGCATATTTAACTTAAAAATGTTGCATATTATTGAGTTTGTAGGTTAGTAAGTTAAACATGGTTTGCATGTGATCTCACCCCTATATATATATATATATATATATATATATATATATATATATATATATATATATATATATATATTAAGTATTTGAAGATGTTTAGGAGTTAGTATAACTATTACGTACATAAGTTTGTATATTATAAGTTTGTATAACTATACGTACATAAGTTAGTATAACTATTACTACTTCGTTTGTATATTTTATGTATTTTATACACAATTTAAAATAATTTTTATTACTTATGCCATAAGTATATCGAGTACTTGATATAAAACGTTACTTCTATTATCGGACCATGCATGTTTATCAGACTAAACATGACACATTTTTAAATTTTTGTCTGTTTAACTTATTTAATGAAATATTTTTCTCTCTAAAACGTCGTAAATTTTGAGATTTTATGTGATTAGAATGTCACGACTGTTGAATTTTTTGTTTGACTCACTTAATAATTAAAATGTCATTTTTGTAACATTTTATCTGACTAATAAAAATTATTATTAATATTTTTATTTATTTATTTATTTATTTATTTTTATTTTTAATTTTTTTTAATTTTTGAAATGTCACATTCTACCCTCAAAAGAATGCTTCGTCCCCGAAGCATAAGCTAATATCATTACGATAACACTTTTAAGTATTACATTCTACCCTCCTTAAAGAGAGGTTACGACCTCGTAACTTATATATTACCTTATTCGAATAACTCAGGATAACGGCTTCGCATGTCATCCTCGGTCTCCCAAGTGGCGTTTTCGGCCAAATGGGTTGACCTTAAAACTTTCACCATTTTAATCTCCTTTCTTCTTGTCTCACGTGTCTTGCTATCAATAATCTTGATAGGCCTCTCCTCATAAGTCAAAGTTTCGTCCAACTCGACAACCTAATAGAGTACATGTCAATTCAATTCTCATATCTAATTTTTGGGTTTCGGAAATTCTAAGGTTGAAGTTCTTACCTCCGAATTGATAACATGAGACTCGTCACGGACATACTTCTTTAAGTGAGATATGTGAAAGACGTTGTGTACCTAACATATCGCGCATTAGTATTTTTAGATTGATAATAATGTTAAAGAGTTTGAACGCTTCATACCTTATCTAATTCAGTGGGCAGAGCCAATCCATAGGCTACTCTTCCCACCCTCTCCAAAATCTCATAAGGTCTGATGAATCGAGGACTCAACTTGCTTTTCTTCCCAAATCTCATTACTCCCTTTGTCAGGGAGACTCTGAGTAGGACTTTTTCTCCCACCTCGAATTCGGCTAGTTTTCTTCCTAGGTCCGCATACGACTTTTGCCTGTCTTGTGCTGCTTTCATCCCGTCTTGAATGAGCATGACTTTCTCCATGGTGTCTTACAGGTACTGGTGTCCTAAGATGCTTTGTCTACCATATCGCTCCAGCATAATGGGTTTCTACACTTCTGACCATATAAAGCCTCGTACGTAGCCATCTTGATGCTTGCGTGGTAACTTTTGTTGTACGAGAACTCTATCAAGTCTAGGTGGTCATCCCATGAACCCTGCAAGTCTTGTATGCAAGCTCTCAGCATATCTTCAAGTGTCTGGATAGTTCTCTCTGTCTGTCCGTCCGTCATAGGATGAAATGCAGTGCTTAGCTTTAGTTTGGTCCCCATAGCCGCTTGCAATTCCCTCCAGAAAGGTGATAAGAAACGGGAGTCTCGGTCAGATACAATATCTCGGGGCACAGCATGATATTTGACCACGTGTTGGATGTATGGTCTAGCCAGCATATCCATACTCAAAGTTTCATTCATGGGAATGAATCTCGCAGTTTTGGTAAGTCTATCGACGATCAACCAAATTTTGTCCTTCCCAGACATTGTTAGGGGTAACCCTCCGACAAAGTCCATCGACATTGACTCCCATTTCCATGTTGGCACTTCTAAGGGTTGCATGAGTCCCTTGGGCTTGCATCTTTCAGCCTTGACTTTCTGGCATTTAAGGCATCTGGCTACAAATTCTGCCACTTCTTTCTTCATTCTCGGCCACCGAAATTCTTCTTTAAGTCTTTCTATAATTTATCACCACCTGGGTGTACCGAATAAGGCGTGTTGTGTCCTTCTTCCATGATTTGCTTTTTGACGTGCTCACATTTCATTGGGACACAACACCTGCCATTATAACGAATACTACCGTCAGCATGTGTTGGTCCTGTTTACAAAGGGAACAGTCTAGAGGGGGAGGGGGTGAATAGACTGTTCAGGATTTTCAAACTTATCTCCGAGTCAATTCTGACTTACCAGAGAAGGTCTGGTTCTGGTGACAGACAAGGTCGAGTTCTGATGGCAGAATTGGAGCTGGCAGCGGATAAGAGTTCTGTCCGGGTAGCCTCAGGAAAATTATTAAGGCAAATGCCTATCTGTTAACTCTTAAGGGAGATCTTCTGAACACATAGTCCAACCTTTTGAGTTAAACAGTTAGAGTCTTAAGTGCAGAATATAAATGCGTAAAGTAAATAACACCGGGGTTTTTATAGTGGTTCAAGGAACAACGTGTTCCTCTAGTCCATTGTTCCACTAAGCTTGAAAAAACAACAGTTTACAACGCCTTAGTACCTACCACTTAAGAAGCACTCCTCGTCTTCGTCAAGTCTAGTTGCCACCCGGGATGCAGTCCTTGCTTCCTAATGGCTGGTCTCGTTTCACTGAGTCTCTTGGAAGTATCCACACTTCACTTACTCCAGCTAGTTGAGACGTCCCTTCTTTTTCAAGAAGTGTTTGATTGAAAATCAGTTTTCTCCAACGTAGCTTCTTCACAATGGATGTGTAGTTGAGGCTTTCGAAGTGTTGAAGAACTGAAGGAACTTTTCTCTTGTTGGAAGAAAGGATATGAAGTTGAAACCATTCCAACGTATGTTTTTCTTGTTGAAGTAAGTGCACTTGAAATCTCAAGAAAGCTTGAAGGTTGTAGAGAGCAAAAGCTTAGCAAAGTTCTTGAAAAGTTATCATGTAGTTCTTCGAAGTGTATCATATATACTGGGAGCAGTCTTCCCGTTGGAGTGTAGAAGACAGCTTCATTAAATGTTTGTACTGTTTGATTTGACCGGTTGGTCCTTCAACTTGCTATTTTGGGGGTGCAAGGATATCCGCATGGTCAATCATCAGCTTTAAATATCTCTTTGTACGTACCGCATCAATTGAGCATTTAATGCGTGTACAGTACCATGTTTCTGTTGAATGGCTCCTAGGCGTTAGGGTATTTCCCGTTAGTTTCACGGCCGTTGGAATGTACCTTTGAATTCTGCTAAGTACCAGCAAGTCTGATGAGGCTCTCTTGTTGAAACTCTGATGTCTGCCTCTGATGCCAACTCTGGTACCCAACTCTGGTGGCTTCTCTGATGAGCAACTCTGGGAGCAACTCTGATCAGAAAGTCCAAGATGGTCTCTAGCTGGTCGACTATGCTAATACTTACAAAGAAAATTTCCAATACAAAATTTCTAATGGGGTACTTTAAAATTCTAATCAACCTAGCATCATCAAAATCTAAATACATTTATTCCTTATAATTTCCCCCTTTTTGATGATTCCAAAACCCTTTAACTATTTCCAGAGAAGTGTCATTCACCATAAGAGAAATAAGGTTCAAAACTTCCATTAAAAACTTGGTGGGCAACTTAGCATAGGAAAATAGTAAGAGTGTGATACATTCAAGATAGCATACAATAAATAAAGTATCAGAGCACAACACAAACACAAACACAAAAAGCAATAAAGAACAAAGAATTGAAGGTGCCATGCAAAATAGAGGTAGAGATGGTATCATATTATCAAAGAGTATACAGATACAATAGATATAAGAATTAAGGTTCTTCTTCATATACCTGTGGTCCTGCTTCATCAATTCTTCTAAGCTCTGTGTTGATTTTGGCTCTGATGGAGGTTAGGTTCCTCGGATTCTGGTACTCAGACCAGTGAGGCTCTAGTTTGCAATCCTGGTAGTTCCTTACAGCTTCTGAAATATATTTGCCTGGTATGACCTTCATTTGCCACCACATATCAGCTTCTTCAATAGATCCACCATGATTGACTTGAACAAGTCCACCATTGTCCATGAATAGATTCTCCTGCTGTAGTGGGGTCATCAGCTTTTTCATTTGCTCAAACTGAGCTCTGTTAGGTCTGGACAGTCCACTCTTCATCCACTCATTAAATGAGAAGTTGGATGACTTCTTCCTGGAGCTTCTAGGAGGTGGAGGTGGACGTCTGTGGGTTCCAGCTACAAGTTTCTTCTTCTTCGCTGCTTCAAAGTAAGAAGCAGGATCAACAGAGGATGGGTTTCTGATAGTCAGAGTTCTAGAGCTTGGTCCTTCTGCTTCTCTGGTTCCTTCTTCTCTGGTCTCTTCCCCCTTTTTGGCATCAACAAGATCGCCAAGGAGGAGCTCTATCTTGGAAAACTCTGAGGCTTGAGCGTCTCTGATTTCTTCAAGAGCTTCTGGAACGGTTTGAGTAACAGAGGTCAATTCTTCTATCAGGCTCTGTTGTTTCTCTACTGCAGATTGAATATCTCTGGTGCTTGCCTCTAGGAGTACCATCTTCTGGTATCGCTCCTTGTCATTCTTGAGGAGATGTATGATAATTGCAAAGAAACTGTAGCTCCATGAATCTCTCCGAGGATTGATCAGCGTTCCATTGGAGGATATCAATAGACTCAGATATCTCCTTGAGAGCCTTATTCTTCTTGTTGAGAGTCTGGGAGTGTGAGTAAACAACAGAATTGACACCATCCACTTCTCTTGAAACTACATCTACTTTGGCATTAGATGCTTCCAAGAATGTAGTCAAAGTGTGGGTCAAGGTTGCAACTTTCTCAGCAATCTATCGTAGCCCAAGCTCAAGATTTATGTTAACATGGGTTAAGTGCTCATAATGCTTGTCATTGATTAGAACAAGCTTATTCATCCCATCCAGCACTTGACCACCAAACTCCTCTGCTGCTTCAACAAACCTGTTTAAAGGAATCCGGGGTTCTTCTGCATCAAAACCCTGCATTTGTAGACCTTTGCCCTTAGGCAGGGGAGGTGTTCTTCTGGTAGGTTGTTGCAGAGATGGAGGTTGCAAGGAAGGTTCTCTGGGAGGGGTTTTCCTTCTCTTGGAAGTGTGATCAGCAGCAAGAGAGGATGGAAGGAACCCATCATTGTCATCATCTGAGGAGAGAATACGCACAGGGGTTTCCTTCTTGGGTTTAGAGGCAACAGAGTGCTGAGAGGATCTCTGTGGGGTAGCTGCTCTGGAGGTCAATTTTTGCTGTGAAGGTTTGGCAGATTTGGATTTCTGGTGGGGTGAGCTCTGGTGAGATGGGGATCTCTGGTGAGAGGTTTTCTGAAGAGGGGAGCTCTGGTGAGAGGCGGTTTTCTGTTGAGGGGTTTGTTGAGGTTGGGGAGGAGGAGGAGGTGAAGGTGAGCGGTTTCTGGTAAGGGTTTGCTGTTTGCAGGGTGAGGGGGACTTGGATTGTTAGGGAGTCTGTTTAGATGGGGAGGGTGAATTAGTAGGGGTTTTCTGTTTAGAAAGGGTTGTCTGAGGAGATGGCATTTTGGTTGTTGAGAGGGGGTTTTCTGTGCAGAGTGTGACTTGGGAGATGAAGGGAATTCTGGTGGAGTGTTAACAGGTGTGGTGATTTTGGGAGATGATCCTTTAGGAGAGGGAGGAGGGAGTTCTGTAGAGTTATGAACAAAGGGGGTGTCAGGGATTACCTCAAGAACTGTTTCTTCGAACTGTGATGCCCCCCATTCTCTGACCAGATTCTCCATTGTCAAAGGTAGGTCATTTGCTGTGGATGGCTCTCCTTCTCCATGGTGGCTGTGATGAAATTTGATTAATGATTCCTTCCTTTTCTTCTCTATCATCCAGACATCAAAGTCAGCCATTTCATGTTCCTCCAATGCCTTCACATGCTTCTCTGGTGAAATGGAGATCAGAGGTGCCTTTCCCTTGTATTTTTCTTTCTTATTTTGTAGCACAGAATCAAGGTAGTTGAGGTTAAAACATTTGGACACAACAGTGGTGCCTACCCAGTTGAGGACTTCAGCTTCTTCTGTCTCATAATGTTCAAAGAACTAGATGATCTGTTGAAGTGGCCCCATTCTCCATCTTCTCCAAGCTAAAACCCTTTCATATTGTTTATCAAGAACAGGCACGTCTGGTATAGAAGAGGGTTGTGCCTCTGGTTCAGGTTCCCCATGAGTTTCTGATCCCTTAGAGGGGGTAGCTGCTCTTTTCTTCTTCTTGCTTGGTTGGGGTGCAGTACTATCAGAGTCCTCACTCTGAACAACCAACTTTCTTCTCCTCTTCAGCTTCAACTTCTTGGAGGGAGATTTTCTGATAGGTTTAGGAGAGGCCATCTCTGATGCAACCTCCTCTGGTGCATCCTTCTCTGGTATGGCCTTTCTATCATTGTTTTTCTTCTTTCTGATCTCCTTCTCAACCCTTGTCTGCTCAGGCTGATTAGAAGTCACAACGGGTTTGTGGGAGACCTTATTAGGGGCAGCTTTAGGTTTTATAACATGTTGTTCCCTTTTCTTCTCCAGTCTTTCTTCTCTCTTTAATTCAGCAGCAATGGCTATGTTGAACTTTGGAGAGGCAGTGAGGAAGATGGTCTTGGAGTGGTCAACTGGGGAGGGATCACTGAGTTGCACTCCTTGAGTAGTAAGAACAGCAGAGATAAGGAGACCATGGCCCATCTTGGTTGAGAATAGACCAGTCTTCTTGTCCTTCTTCTTGACAGATTCAGAAATGGACTTGAAAATTACCTTTCCCCAGTCGATGTTCATGCCATGGTGAGTAGCATTGGCACTGTTCATCTCATCAGTTGAGCCAGTTTTGCACCATAAGCACCTGTGCAAGATGCTGACTAGCTTCTCGTAGTCCTTCTTGGACTGAGATGTCAACATCTTCAAGGTCAATTAGTTTGGGTGTGTCTTCGTCATGAGAATCTAGTTTCACACCAAAGAATTCATTCAGGGCATCAGTGTCAAGCTTCAAGCTTTTGCCCTGAACATGTGAGTAGACATCTTCTCCGGTGATGGTGGCGTTCAGGTAGAACTTGGCCACATCTTTTGTGCTGAACTCTTCGTAGGGGTGAGCAACCACCTTACTCAGTTGGGATTCATTCATCCCTTGGATGATTTTCTTCATCCTCTATAGGTTCTCAGCCAAAATTGGTAGTGCTGACATGTCAACCCTCATGCCAGTGACAACGTTGTTGACGAGGGTCTTCATTTCCTCCTTAGTGAGGTTGTTGATGTTCAAGAACTTCATTTTCAAAGAGTAAGGGTTTTGAGAATTTCTGGAGATTTAGAAGTTCTGAGAGATTTTGAGAGCTTGAGAGTAGAAATGTAGAGATAAAGTTGCAGTAGCGGTTTAGGTTGAAGATGATGGGTATAAAAGGTTTTGGGTTAGAGGACGTTTGATATTATAGGCGGTTTCGAGGTAGCATTTAATGAAATGTGGGCGGAAAGACGTTTACGTTAAAGAAGTAAAGATCTGGGGTAGAATGGTAAAAGACATGTTCATGTACTTAGGTCTGCCCGTATCTAAAAAAAATGACTAAGTCCACAACCACTTCTGATGAGATTCTGATAAGAGTTCCTGTATCAGAGAACGAGGTACTCTAATGGGTGGTTCTCTGGTCCAGAGATAGCAGTTCTGGTCCATGGCAACTCTGATTCAAGCATCTCTGGGAAGATCATCCATCATTACCAGTTCTTCTCTTAGCTTGTTAAACCTTGCCTTAGGTAAAGGATTGGTTAGAATGTCTGCTAGCTGATCTTCTGTTGGTACATGCTCCATACAGATATGCTTCTTCTCCACATGGTCTCTGATGAAGTGATGTCTGATCTCAATGTGCTTTGTCCTGGAATGAAGAACTGGATTCTGAGTGATTGCAATGGCACTGGTGTTGTCACATAGCAGCTTGATCTCCTTTGCATGAATGCCATAATCCTTCAGTTGTTGCTTCATCCAGAGTAGCTGAGCACAGCAACTCCCAGCTGCTATATATTCAGCTTCAGCTGTGCTTGTTGAGATTGAGTTCTGCTTCTTGCTAAACCAGGAAATAAGTCACCCACCTAGCAATTGGCAGTGACCAGAAGTGCTCTTCCTGTCTAACCTGCAACCTGCAAAATCTGAGTCAGAGTAACCAATTAGTTCAAAGTTACCTCCCTTGGGATACCATAGGTCTGCATTTGGATTTCCTTTGATGTATCTGATAATTCTCTTTGCATCACTTAAATGGCTTTTCGTGGGCTTTGATTGGTATCTGGCACAGATTCCAACAGAGAATGATATATCTGATCTGCTTGCAAATAGGTAAAGAAGAGATCCAATGATTCCTATGTATGTTGTTGCATCCACATCTTTTCTTTCATCATGTGGTCCAATTCCTTGAGAAGTGTTCATGGGAATCTTTACTGAGGATTTTCCTTCTACTCCAAACTTCTTGATCTGGTCTCTGGTGTACTTCCCTTGGTTGATAAAGATTCCTTCAGGAACTTGTTTCACTTGCAGTCCCAGGAAGTAGCTGAGCTCTCCCATCATACTCATTTCAAATTGACTCTGCATAACTTGAGAAAATTTCTTGCATAATTCTGCATTAGTACTTCCAAATATAATATCATCAACATATATTTGTACTAACAGAATATAATTAGCAACAGAGATTTGAAATAGACTTTTGTCAACCTTTCCCTTAGTAAATCCATGGTTCACTAGGAATAAAGGCAATGTGTCATACCACGCTTTGGGGGCTTGCTTAAGACCATAGAGGGCCTTCCTAAGCTTGTAGACACAAGAAGATTGAGTAGGAATGATAAAACCTGGTGGTTGTTCCACATAAACTTCTTCTCCAAGTTCTCCATTCAGGAACGCACTCTTGACTTCCATTTGGTAGACCTTGATGTTGTTGTAGGCAGCATAGGCTGGAAGATTCTGATGGCTTCAAGTCTGGCAACTGGTGCAAAAGTCTCATCAAAATCAATTCCTTCTTCTTGGCAGTATCCCTTGGCTACCAGCCTTGCTTTATTCCTTACCATGTCCCCTTCTTCATCTGCTTTGTTCTTGAATACCCACTTGGTTCCAATGACGTTCTGATGCTTAGGTCTAGGAACAAGTTCCCATACTTTGTTTCTTTCGAATTTAGTAAGCTCTACTTGCATTGTATTGATCCAATCTGAGTCTGCAAGGACTTCTTCTACAGTTATAGGTTCCATCTGAGATATATAGCAGGCACACATTGCTTCTCTTCTTGTTGTAGCAGATCTGGTCTGTACACCACTTCTGATTTGTCCAATCACTTGGTTTGGAGGATGGTCTCTTAAACAAGTTAAATCAGGTTCTGATAAGGGTTGTCTAGGTCTTTCTTGTTCATCTTCAGATTCTTCATCACTATCTTTGTCTTGCAAAATGGGATTCTGAATGTGAATTGGTATAACAGAGTTGGTCACCAACTCTGGTGCGACTGTCTCTGGTGTGACCACTTCTGGGGTGACCACTTCTGGTGTTTCTTCAAGGCTCACTTCTTTCAGTTTTTCTGTTATATCTTCAACAGAGTTGTGATCATCAAACTTGGCATGAATAGATTCTTCAACAAGTAGGGTCCTTTTGTTGAGTATTCTATAGGCTTTGCTTGTGCTTGAGTAGCCTAAGAACATTCCTTCATCAGCTTTCTCCCGGAACACCTTGAGATGTTCCTTGGAACATAGCTTTCTCATGAAAGTAGCTGATGTTGGGTTTTCTTCCTTTCCAGAGTTCATAGGGGGTCTTCTGGTGAGTTTTGTATATCACGCTCCGGTTCTGGGTGTAGCATGCAATGTTGATTGCTTCAGCCCAGTATCTAAGAGGTAGACAAGATTCAGCAATCATGGTCCTTGCAGCTTCCTTCAATTTTCTATTCCTTCTTTCTGCAACTCCATTCTGTTGAGGAGTCCTGGCTGCAGAGAGTTGGTGCATGGTTCCATTCTGGTCACAGAAATCCTTTATGACCATGTTGACGAACTCTGTTCCTTTATCTGATCTGGTGGTCTTGACTTTCTGATTTTATTCATTCTGCAATAGTTTCAACAGAGATGGCAGCTTCTGCAGAGTTTCATTCTTCTTCTTCAAAAAGATTGTCCAGGTGTATCTTGAATAGTCATCCACCATGACTAGAGTGTATCTTTTGCCACCAACACTTGGGGTCTCTACCGGTCCAAATAAATCAATGTGGATCAGATATAAAGGTCTTGTAGAAAGATCTCCGGCAATGGGTTTGAAGGAGTTCTTCACTTGTTTTCCTTTCTGGCATGCACTGCACAGGTTCTCCTTCTTGTACACAATGTTGGGCAATCCATCAACAATGTGATCCCTTGCTAGCTTGTTGATTGTTTTGAAATTCAAGAGGCTCAGCTTCTTATGCCATTCCCAGCTAAGTTTCGAATCTCCTTTGGCTATCAGGCAAATTCCTTCTTTTGCAGTAGACCGATCAACAACATATATGTTTCTCTTTCTGGTAGCTGTCAGAACGACTTCCTTAGTTGTCTCATGCTTGACAGAACAACCTTCTTTTTAGAATTCAACAGTGTAGCCTTTGTCACAGAACTGGCTAGCACTTAGCAGATTGAATTTCAGGCCTTTGACATAAGAGACATCATCAATTATTATCTGGTTCCTGATCAGCTTACCTTTTCCTTTTGTTTGACCTTCTTTGTCATTACCTCCAAAGGTAACTCTAGGTCCTTTACATCTCTGGAACTCTGTTAGGCAACTCTTGTCTCCTGTCATGTGCCTGGAGCATCCACTATCAATATATCAATCTTGCTCAGAGATTGCTCCAGCACACAGTTCCTGTAAAATTAAAAGGAAGATTTAGGTACCCAAGCAATGTTGGGTCCTAGGGGGTCATGCAGTCTTGGCAGCCGGTACCACTTTGGTTTTATCAAGTGAAACCTTGGTGGGTGGTACCCATTTTCGACCTGGTAGTCATAGTAAACAGAAGTGTGATTCACTTTGGGCAGATGCTTGTGAGGATCATGCTTCCTGTTTACGTACTTCTGCATAGCCTTTTTGGTTGGGTAGAAGTCCCATATACTATCAAGAGCAGAGGGGCGGTTACCTTTGGGCTTCTGAAGGTGACCAGTCAACCTCTTATGCCTGAAGTTAACTTTCTCTTGATATTTGCCTCTCTGGTGATCATCTCTGGTGAGGTTGTCATGAGGATGTCTGGTCGAGTTATGTCTTTGATTTCTGTTATTTTGAAAACCTTTTCTGTTGTTAGGTTTTCTGACAGGTTCATTATTTTTCAAAACTTATTTGGGTTGAACCTTTATCTTTTGTTTTTCTGGTCTGACTTCCTCATGAATCACCTTGGTACCAGATACACTAGCTTGGCAGATGGGGCTAGAAATCAGTGACACTATGACCTTGTCTGCTTGAGCAACTCTGGTGCTAAGCATTACAGAAGGCTCACCTGATTCTGTTGAGCCATAACCAAGACCAAAACCAACGCCAATTTGTTGGTCAAGTAGTAACCTTTCCATTGAAGACTGGGCCTTCTGGTAGGTGTTATACTTGATCTCAATTGACTCTATTTCTCTTACTCTCTTTAGAAGAGAAACATTTTCATCTTCCAGCTGATCTCTTTTCTTAATGAGAAGATTGATTTTGGTTTCAATCTCCTTTCTTAAGTCAAGGATCTCAACTTTCAGCTTACTGTTTTCTTCTTTGACAGAGGAATAAGTGGCTTGGATGGCTTGAAACTCTTCCCAAAATCCAGACATTGATTCTGAATCAAAAGCTTTGCCTACCGAAGAAAAACTAGAAGCAGAGGTAGAAGATACCTCATCATCAGATTGACCCATAGGGCATAGGTCTTCAGTCTCTGTATCCAGACAACAAAATGCCTCATCTGATTCTGATTTTGAGCTGGACTCTGTCTCAGAGAGGGGATCCTTCTCTGGTTGCTCAGTGATGAGTGCTTTCCTCCTTCTGTGTTCATACTTCTTTTCTCCTTCTTGGCCTTGCCTTTTGGAGACTATGGGGTGTGGACGGTTGGCTTTGAAATGCCCAGGTTATCTGCAATTGTAGCAGAGAAGCTCTCCACTACTTTCTGAAGACTTGGTCTTCTGGTGTGGCTTTCTGCTAGAGGATGGACTTCTGCCATCCTTGGGCTTCATAAATTTCCTGAACTTCCTAGCAAAATCATCCATATATTCGTCAGTTAAAAGTATAGAAGGGTCAAAGTTATTTACCTGTGAGGTGCTGGCTGTGAGGGCAGTAGTTGTTCCGTCCTCAACTTCTTCTTTCTCTTCTTCATTCATCTCGAACTCATAAGACTTGAGATCAAAGATGAGTTTCTCTGTGCTATAGGTTCTGAGATCTTTGCTGTCTCTCATGGAAGTGACCTTCATCTTACAGGGTGAAGGTAGACCTATGAGAACCTTCAAGTTGATTTCCTTGGGAGTCAAGTCCTTCCCAAGTTCTGAAATCTCAGCAGTGAGGGTGAGCAGGCGTGCAAACATTTCAGCAATGCACTCTTTGGGTAGAAGCTTGAAGTCCTCAAACTTCTTCATAGCAATGATCAGCTTGTTATCTTTCTCCTGCTCATCACCAGCTCCTATCAGGGTAAGTGTATCCCAGATAGCCTTAGCAGAGGTGCACTTCTTGATCCTTGTGAAGTACTTGTCATCAATGGCCTTGTACAGAGTGTCCTTAGCTATATTGTCAAGGTTGTACTTCCTTCTTTCTTCATTTGACCACTCATGGCGAAGCTTAGTGATCATTTGGGGTTGACCACTGCCAACAGTGTATTGAGGATTCACCTTGGTGAACTCAGTGAAAGGACCCGCATCTAGGACTTCCCACATTTGATCATGTAGTGCGCAGAGATGGGCCTTCATGTGTATCTTCCAATCATCAAACTTGGTAACTGAAAACAGCAAGTTCTTTGAAAGCGTGTTATCCATAATAAGTGATTAAAAGAGGCTAAAACAAGTGGATCTCTGTTCAGCAAGTAACCTAAAAGATTACAAAAACGAGGAGGCTCTGATACCACTTGTTGGTCCCGTTTACAAAGGAAATAGTCTAGAGGGGGGCGTGAATAGACTGTTCAAGATTTTCAAACTTTTCTCTGAGTCAACTCTGACTTACCAGAGAAGGTCTAGTTCTGGTGACAGAGAAGGTCGAGTTCCGATGGCAGAACTGGACCTGGCAGCAGATAAGAGTTCTGTCCAGGTAGCCTCAGGAAAATTATTAAGGCAAATGCCTATCTGTTAACTCTTAAGGGAGATCTGTTGAACACAGAATCCAACCTTTTGAGTTAAACAGTTAGAGTCTTAAGTGCAGAATATAAATGCGTAAAGTAAATGACACTGGGGTTTTTATAGTGGTTCAAGGAACAATGTTTTCCTCTAGTCCATTATTCCACTAAGCTTGCAAAAACAACAGTTTACAACGCATTAGCCCCTAGCACTTAAGAAGCACTCCTCGTCTTCTTCGAGTCTAGTTGCCACCCGGGATGCAGTCCTTGCTTCCTGATGGCTGGTCTCGTTTCACTTAGTCTCTTGGAAGTATCTCCACTTCACTTACTCCAGCTAGTTTGAGACGTCCCTTCTTTTTCAAGAAGTGTTTGATTGAAAATCAGTTTTCTCCAACGTAGCTTCTTCACAATGGATGTGTAGTTGAGGCTTTCGAAGTGTTGAAGAACTGAAGGAACTTTGCTCTTATTGGAAGAAAGGATATGAAGTTGATATCTTTCCAACGTATGCTTTTCTTGTTGAAGTAAGTGAACTTGAAATCTCAAGAAAGCTTGAAGGTTGTAGAGAGCAAAAGCTTAGCAAAGTTCTTGCAAAGTTATCCTGTAGTTCTTCGAAGTGTATCTTATATACTGGGAGCAGTCTTCCCGTTGGAGTGTAAAAGACACCTTCATTAAATGTTTGTACTGTTTGATTTGACTGGTTGGTCCTTCGACTTGCTATTTTGGGGGGAAAGGATACCCGCATGGTCAATCATCGGCTTTAAATATCTCTTCGTACGTACCGCATTAATTGAGCATTTAATGCGTGTACAGTACCATGTTTCTGTCGAATTGCTCCTAGCCGTTAGGGTATTTCCCGTTAGTTTCACGGCCGTTGGAATGTACCTTTGAATTCTGCTAAGTACCAGCAAGTCTGATGAGGCTCTCTTGTTGAAACTCTAATGTCTGCCTCTGATGCCAACTCTGGTACCCAACTCTGGTGGCTTCTCTGATGAGCAACTCTGATAGCAACTATGATGAGCAACTCTGATCAGAAAGTCTAAGAGGGTCTCTGGCTGGTCGACTATGCTAATACTTACAAAGAAAATTTCTAATACAAAATTGCTAATGGGGTACTTTGAAATTCTAATCAACCTAGCATCATCAAAATCTAAATACATTTATTCCTTACAGCATGCAACCTGAATGGTCCATTGATTCCGTCTTTCATTCCGGACTTGACTCGCTCCAGCTTCACGTCTCCAGCTTGTCCCACTTTAATTTCTTCATAGAGTGATGGGGTAACGGTCATAGAGCATAACTGTACCTCATTATCTACCACGCCAAATTCTCTCACTTCCAAATTCAGCTTTTGGAAGTCTCGCCATAGCTCGTTGGGTAGAATCCATGTTGCTCCACAAGAATGCATCGACTTACAGCTTAGAGCATCTGCCACAACATTAGCTTTTCCTTCAGGGTATTGAATCTCTAAGTCGTAATCCTTGACCAGTTCTATCCATCGCCGCTGTCGCATATTGAGCTCTTTTTGTGTGAATATGTATTTGAGGCTCTTATGATCAGTGTAAACTTTGCATTGTGCCCCGTACAAGTTATGCCTCCAAACTTTCAAGGCAAAAACCACCACAGCCAGCTCTAGATCATGCGTAGGGTAGTTGACTTCATGAGTTTTCAGTTGCCCCTATGCGTAGGCCACCACCTTCCCATTTTGCATCAGCACACAACCTAACCCTTTCGATGAAGCATCTCTGTAAATCTCAAACCCTTCTGTTCCGGATGGTAGGGTCAAGAGTGGTGTGGTTGTCAACATCCGCTTCAGCTCTTGGAAAGCTTCTTCACACTCGCTACTCCACAGGAACTTCGTGGTCTTCTTTGTGAGATTGGTCAAAGGCCTTGCTACCTTTGAGAAATCTTTCACGGATCTTCGATAATACCTTGCCAAGCCTAGGAATCTTCGGAATTCCGTCACCGTGGTGGGTGCAGGACAACTTATCACCGCTTTAATTTTTGATGGATCAACCGAGACACCTTCTTGGGTGATGATATCGCCCAAGAATGCTACTTGATCCCTCCAGAAGTCACACTTTGAGAGCTTGGCGTAGAGCTGATTGTCTCTCAATGTCTGAAGTACGGTTCTGAGATGCTCCTCATGATCATTCGGTGTCCTTGAATACACTAAAATGTCATCAATGAACACTACCATGAACAAGTCGAGGTAGGGTCGGAACACACGGTTCATTAGGTCCATAAATACGGTGAACGGCATGATGTCCGTACCTCGTTCAAAATGTTGTCTTTGGGATGTCCTTCTCGACGATCCTTACTTGATGATAACCAGATCTTAAGTCAATCTTGGAAAACGTACTTGCTCCTTTCAGCTGATCGAACAGATCGTCAATGCGCGGAAGTGGATATTTGTTTTTTATAGTTGCTTGATTTAGCTCCCGGTAATCAACACACAGCCTCAAACTTCCGTCTTTCTTCTTGACAAATAACACCGGAGCGCCCCAAGGTGAGACACTCGGTTTGATATAACTCTTCTCCAGCAAATCTTGAAGTTGTTCCTTCAGTTCTTGCATCTCCTTTGGTGCCATTCGATATGGTGCCTTCGAGATTGGTGCAGTCTCGGGCATCAAGTCAATGGAGAACTCCACTTCTCTTTCCGGCGGCATCCCTAGAATCTCGTCATGGAACACGTCCGGGAATTCATTGACCACGGGAACTTGGTCAATGGTCTTCTCTTCCACCTTTGAGTCTTTGACTACGCACAAGTATGATTCACATCCCTTTCGAATGAAGCGCTTTATTTGTTGTATGGTTGCCAACTTTACTCCCGGGGTGGTGGTCACTTCTTTGTAGGATACTCTCTTCCCATTCGAGCCCTTCATGACTACCTTCAGCTCACCACATAGAATCTTTGCTTTGTATCTTCCGAGCCAGTCCATGCCAAGCACCACGTCTATGTCTTCTAGATCGAATTGAATCAAGTCTCCAGGGAGATTGGTGTCACTTATGAGTATGGGTACATTTGAGTACACATTCCCACAAGCCACAACTTTTTCAGCTGTCGTTTTTACATTCAATTCTATTCTAGTAGTGGGTTCTATCCCCAGTTTCTTAACAAAGCTTGAAGATATAAAACTATGTGTTGAGGGTAAGTCCCGTAGATCCGAAAGCCCAACACGAACTTTGGATATATCAGGAATGGCCTAGAATCAAAGCGTAAAAGAAAATATAAGATCTGAACTAACTAAACTCGAAAGCTCACTTGTATTAATTAACCAATCTGATTACAAGGAATTTCCCGATCGGTAAGTCGGAAACTATGCTTTAATACAAGAAGTAAGGGCAAATGATGTTGTTCTAGAGCTTGAGTATTGAAATGCTAACCCTTACAATGACTTGAAACCTTCTATTTATACTAATGGAGAGCATGGGCTGCCTCTTGTTGATTGGCCGTTGTTCCACTGACTTGGTCATCCATGCTTCCACTTGCTGATGTCATAGTCTGGCATTAACTGCACCTGGCCACTTGCTGGTTGGCCGTTGCTCGAACGGGATGTTGGGCTGTACTGAAGATGCTGTCAAATTGGCCCAAGTATGATATATAGCCCGAACCTCGTTCGGTATGTCTTCTTACTGGGCCAACCTTTATTTGGGCCGAACCTCGTTCGGTATGCCTCCTTGCTGGATCTTTTCATCATGGAGTGATGGGCCTGTTACTTGGGCCGGATATCTTGGGCCTTCCCAATCTGGGTATTGGGCCTCTAGGTCAATATCCCAACACAAGTCCCCCACTTCCGATGTCTCGAACGAAGTGAGTGCATTAGGAAGTATATCAATGTTATAATACCCCGAATGGCGATCGGGGTACAAAAGTAATCAGTTCCCCATGCTGCGATTTGACGGCTGCCGCTTCATTTCCCCATATTCATCATGATAACCGTCGTTTAGTCTTTTCATTAGACGCGTGTTTAGCTTAAATGCTCCTAGTGATGTGTCGCTCTCTGATTGGTTCTCGACACGGCGGTTTCAAGGCTATAAATTAGCCCTTAACTTCTCAATTCCGGGTTTCGACTCTGCAATTCCTTGGCCTTCGTTGTTTCCTCTGCAAATTTCCCCCTGCTTCCTTTGCTCGGGTAATTTCCCAACTTTAGATTCCCTATCTTCATTTCTGTCTTCGATCGAGATGAGTCCCAAAGAGCATTCCTTTGATTCGGAGATGGCCTCTCATGGAGATGACCGTGACACCGCCATTGTAGATGCCATCCCAGTCCCGTTTGCCGGTGTTTCTACTGAGACGGCGCCAATGTTGAGGGTAAGTCCCGTAGATCCGAAAGCCCAACACGAACTTTGGATATATCAGGAATGGCCCAGAATCAAAGCGTAAAAGAAAATATAAGATCTGAACTAACTAAACTCGAAAGCTCACTTGTATTAATTAACCAATCTGATTACAAGGAATTTCCCGATCGGTAAGTCGGAAACTATGCTTTAATACAAGAAGTAAGGGCAAATGATGCTATTCTAGAGCTTGAGTATTGAAATGCTAACCCTTACAATGACTTGAAACCTTCTATTTATACTAATGGAGAGCATGGGCTGCCTCTTGTTGATTGGCCGTTGTTCCACCGACTTGGTCATCCATGCTTCCACTTGCTGATGTCATAGTCTGGCATTAACTGCACCTGGCCACTTGCTGGTTAGCCGTTGCTCGAACGGGATGTTGGGCTGTACTGAAGATGCTGTCAAATTGGCCCAAGTATGATATATAGCCCGAACCTCGTTCGGTATGTCTTCTTACTGGGCCAACCTTTATTTGGGCCGAACCTCGTTCGGTGTTCCTCCTTGCTGGATCTTTTCATCATGGAGTGATGGGCCTGTTACTTGGGCCGGATATCTTGGGCCTTCCCGATCTGGGTATTGGGCCTCTAGGTCAATATCCCAACACTATGAGAAGCACCAGAATAAAAAAGAACATAAGCAGACATGGAGTTCACTTGAAAGGTACTTGAAACCACGTCACAGGCATTAGCTTGAGCTTGATTCATCACGTAGATCTTGCCTTGGTTAGAGGCGTTGTTGTTGCCCTTGTGGTTTCCCCCGTTCCCACGAGCATTGTGGTTAGGATTCTCTGCTCCTCCTGGTCTATTTCCTCCGGGATTGCCTCCCTTGTTGATTTGGCCTTGGATCTATGGCACATCCGATCACAATCATAACATTTCACTGCATTTCCCGCACAATTGCGTCCAGGATGATTCTTTTGACATAACTTGCAATGATAGTATCATTCACCCGTCAGACCTTTCCTTTCTCCTTGATTGCGATTGCGATCATCTCCCCGACAATGTGTTCATTGTTCAGGGGGATTGGGTCTACCTCTCTTCCCCTTTGGTGGATGGTCATCATCATCACCTCTTTTGTTCCTTTTGTAAGCATCACGCTGAAGTCGATGCACCCTATAGTGAAGAGCAGCCTTCGTATATGCTTCGTTCAACGTCTGGCATCCTAGCACGCTTACAGCCTTCTGAGTGTTGAAATTCAGGCCATGGATGAATTTTCGGGCCTTGCTGTTCTTGTCTGGAACTAGAGCACGTGCGAACTGAGCTAATGCCACAAACCTGGCGTAATAGTCTTGGACCAACATATCTCCTTGTTTGAGATACAAAAACTCCTCATATTTCTCCGCTTTGACATGTTCGAGATAAAAATTTTCCCTCATAGCCTCCTTAAACGCCTCCCAAGAAAGATTTGGCTGTTGACGTAAGGCTGGTCCATCAGTGGCCCACCAGTTGTCGGCCTCCTGATGCAAGTAGTAGGCGGCGATGTCAACTCGTTGTTCCACCGGGCAGTTAACTGCCTCAAACAACTTATCGAAGGTGCGTATCCAATCTTCAAGGATGAGCGGATCCTCCTGACCCTGGTAGCTTGGGGGATTCCGAGCTGCTACCCTCTTAGAAGCATCATTGCTGGTTTGCTGGTTCTTGAGAAACGCGGTGCTTAACGTTTGAGCAAATTGTTGCATGGTCAGCGCCAGCTCCGCATTAGTTGGTGCTGTGGGGACGTCTCTCCTAGGCGGCATATTCTAAAAGAAAAGTACTTGAGTGCTAAGATATTGTGTAGTAATCAAGCTACTATGCACATTAAGTCATAACGTAATCCAGCATACAAAAGATCACATAAGTATCAAGAATTTTTGTTCAACACATAAAAGCAATACAAAATCTCACAATCCTCACCGCGTTCCTAGAAAGGTCTTTCCTTAATCATTTTCTTTCCTACATTTGATAAAAATGTTTTGAAAGGATCTCCACTTGAAGGTATGATTCCCACGATTTTCGTCAAAGATTTCGAACAATGAAGTTTCAGCACAAGGAGAAATTCCCAGTTAGTTAGACGAGCGCAAAGGCTCAATTATGCACCAACCAACTTAGACTGTTATCGTCTTTGTGACAGAATTCCTCCCTACGACATATTACCTCGTGTTCTAGTCCCGTTCTAGTCCCTTCAGAAAACCTAAGGTGGTGTCACAGAAACCCTGCGACAGTGTGCTGACCCGTTGGATATCGGGCGGGCACTTAGCGGGGGAGGATTCTGGGATTTGATTGAGATTTGAGATTGGTTGATGGGCGCAACGAGAATGTTGTGTTCCTAAGTGGGGGTGATTATAACACTTGAGATTTAATTTAAACGGATTAATAGTACTATCTCAAACAAACAAGATGCATCTCCTTTTAAGGGAGCTCATCACCTAAGAACTCCAAAGTTAAGCGTGCTTGCATGAGAGTAGTCTTGGGATGGGTGACCCCCTGGGAAGTTTCTCAGGGCGCGCACGAGTGAGGACAAAGTGCACGGAAAAGGCTAGTGGTGGGTTGTGAGAACAGTACTAGAGGTTTGGAGTAACTACCTCGGGGCGTAAGGGGCCGGGGTGTTACAGGTTACCCCTAAACAACCGGTCAACTATCGGTTGACCCGCTATTTCAAATCCAATATGTGTCAAACCTAATCACAACATGCATTCAGTTATGAAAAAACATATTATGCACCATCTATCTCCAAACATATCACATATGTTTTTATAAACATTTTCATTTCACAAATCATGCATATTTTGATGATTCATTTCAAACAAGCCTAATTACTTTGGCCAATCACATGTTTAATCCCTTTTACACATCATCATGAACACATATAACATTTACTTAGGTAATCTCATGCTTAACCAAAAAGTTACAAGACATTAAGCCATCCACTTACCTTAAATGAGCTTTAAGAAGATTCTACTCTTCTTAGTTGAACTCGGGCGAGACTCTAGCGAACTCCGGCGAACTCTTGAAACACTTGAGTCAAGCCCCTAATATGGTTTTATCATCACAAAACTCATATCAATGCAAATAACCTCTAAAGGGTTATTTTCCGACGAACCGGCCATTTTAGCTTCTAAGTCTGTTCTTGGACTTAGAACTACCTTCCAACCCCTAATTCTACACTTCTAGACATGCAGAACAATCTTAGGGGTCCTTCATATGCTATATAAGCCATATGCTAAATTAAAAGTAGAGGGACATCAATTACAAGGTTATTACCTTAATATTCCACACTTTTCCTAATGTTTTCCTTCTTCAAGCTTTCTCTTTGGACTCCTATTGCTTGAGTTCGAATTGGCTATGGAGGATGAGCAGAGCTTCTCCTCTAAAAAATTATGGGTTGGGCGAGCAAGATGATTGGGGATGAGAGAGGGTAGCTTGTTTTGTCTCAAATGGCAAATTAATGAGTTGAGGGGTCCTCCATGGTACCTTTGATACCAAAGCCCACTCCTCCACACATTTCTTAGTCAACTCCATCCTCCTCTAATCAATTTGATCACAGAAAAACGTCATGTGGGAGGTCATCCCTTTGTGTCCTGATTTGTACAATCGGCCCCGAAAGTAGTATTTTTCGGACTGTTTTAATTATATTTTATTTTATCGGGTCAAATAAAATATATTATGTGTTTCCCATCATTATGGACTTTTGGAATGAGCATTCATTCCCCAACTTTAATTTAGACGTCTCCGAAATCCGTTTCGGGCTGTGATCTGATAAATTACCGATACCGGTAATTGGGCCTTCTTTGACCGACGAGTCAACCCTATGCCATTCCTATGGCACAACTAAAATATCTACTACCATATACATATTATCTAGACCAAGATGAATATAATATGTGGTCCCGGGATTATCGGGTGGTCCCCGCTTCCGATGTGGGCCCCACGTTCAATTCATTATTCACGCAAATGTAATAACAAAAATTTACAACCTCGTAAATTCATAAATCATTGTTCAAGGTTATTACCTGATTTACTAAAAAGTAAATATACTTGGGGGCGGTGTTACAAGTTCACCGGCTCTTCAAGTTCTTGTAATTGTACCTTCAACTCTTGAAGTTCCGTCGGTCCCATTCGATAAGGAGAAATCGATATGGGTTTGGTCCCCAACTCTACTTCGATCACAAATTCGATGTCCCTATCGGGTGGAAGCCCCGATAAGTCTTTGGGGAAGACATCCAGGTACTTACACATGACACGTACATCATTGATGTCGATCTCCTTCTTTGCCTCATCCACCACGTAAGCAAGGTACGCATGGCATCCCTTCTTCATCATCTTCCGTGCCCTCATCACGAATATGATACAACTATGAGATCTTCCCCGATCTCCCTCGAAACGTAAGACGTTTCCCTCATCATCCTCGAGTTCCAAGACTTTGGCGTAGCAATCCACTCGAGCACGATGCTTCTCAAGCCAATCCATTCTAATGGTCGCATCAAACTCCAACATGTTTAGGGGTACGAAGTCACAGGTCCAGGGTTGACCCGTCACTTCTACCTCACACACAGGATAATACTGTCTCCTCTCCACATCGTCTCCCAACGGTGTAGAGACCAACAAGGGTTGCGTCATTTCTATCAACGGTACATCTAAACCTTTGGCAAACGCTTCACTCACAAATGAGCGTTGAGCCCCGGTATCGATGAGAACTCTTGCTTTTATACCATTGATCTTTAGTATTCATACATATATAAGTCATGTAAGATGCCTTTCCTACCATAACTATACATCTATGGAGGTTTTTTATGTCCATACACATGTTTGGAATCAAGGATGGGTCTTAACGTCGCAAAACCGCATGAAAAAAACCCAAGTTAGGCAGTCTGGGAGCCACGCACGCGTGCGTGGCTCCGGTTTTTCACCTGGGGCTACTGCCCACCATGCATGGAGGGCGCACGGGGGACGCACAGAGGGATGCACGCGTGCGTCACCCCATGCACGGCCGTGCGTCTGACAACCGTTTTCCTGGAGGTCTACTGCCACCCATGCACGGTTGCACCCACGCGTGCGTGTAGGCATGTGTGGTGTGCAGTGGCCATTTCAAGTCCTTTTGGCCAAAATTTTCACCGGTTCACCCCCCGGGTGGACCATGCTTGGACCCTACGACCTATATCATCAATATAAGCCTAGAAACAGTCGAAATTTAGTGTATTACCTGCAACAGAGTCAGGGTTAGCGCGCGCATCCGCTTCGGTCATGGCATAGACCCTCTCTTGGGCCCCGCCTTCGTTGACGGATGCGGCGTTGCTTGTTGATGCGCCGCCTTTTCCCGTGCCGCCGTGTGACAGTCCTGCACGGTTCCTCCCCGTCATGGCCCCTCCCCCGGCTCCCGATGCATTTCCTTGTGCCAATTGGGGGCAATTTGCCTTCATATTCCCCGCATTCCCACACTTGAAACACTTCGGTGGTTCATTTCATTTCCCATAGTTTTGTCTAGTGCAATTAAGACATCTAGGTGCCCCCGGATTCTGTCTTGTTTTGTCTCAAATGGCAAACTAATGAGGTGAGGGGTCCTCCATGGTACCTTTGATGCCAAAGCCCACTCCTCCACACTCTTCTTAGTCAACTCCAGCCTCCTCTAATCAATTTGAGCACACAAAAATGTGGGGTGGCCCCCACTCATGTGGGAGGTCATCCCTTTGTGTCCTGATTTGTACAATTGGCCCCGAAAGTTGTATTTTTCGTACTGTTTAATTATATTTTATTTTATCGGGTCAAATAAAATATATTATGTGTTTCCCATCATTATGGACTTTTGGAATGAGTATTCATTCCCCAACTTTAATTTAGACGTCTCCGAAAACCGTTTCAGGCTGTTATCTGATAAATTACTGATACCGGTAATTTGGCCTCGTTTGACCGACGGGTCAACCCTATGCCCTTCCTATGGCCCAAATAAAATATATACCACCATATACATATTATCTAGACCAAGATTAATATAATATGTGGTCCCGGGATTATCGGGTGGTCCTCGCTCCTGATGTGGGCCCCACGTGCAATTCACTATTCACGCAAAAGTAATAACAAAAATTTACAACCTCGTAAATTCATAAATCATTATTCAAGGTTTATTACCTGATTTACTAAAAAGTAAATGTACTTGAGGACGGTGTTACATAGAACCCCTGAGTCTGTCTTCTCTAAGAAACCCCTTGACCTGTCAAACCTAAAAGTGTTTGGGTGTGCTGCCTATGTACACCAACAGACTAACAAACTTGACCCTAGGTCTAAGAAATTCATATTCCTAGGTTACCCTAAAGGTGTTAAAGGGTATAGAGTCTGTGATAGAAATCAGAGTGGTTTTAAGGTCATTATAAGCAGAAATGTTGTGTTTAATGAAATTGATTTTCCCTGCTTAGTTAAGACTGTGACTGACCCTGAACTGAATTCTGATGGCACCACTCCCAGTGAGGTGGAGCCTATCCAGACTACTATTTCCCCTCTGTCTAATGAATTTGAATCTTCTAATGCTCCTGACTTGACCAACACTTTGCATGACACCCCCTCTACCTCCAGTGAGGTGGAGCAACCTACTAGGTTTAATAACCATGATGAGAATATGCATGATGTGTTTACTGGGGATGATTCTACTGATAACAATGATTCTCATGAAATGAATACTGAGAATCAGGATCTAGATAACTACCAGTTAGCTAGAGACAGGACTAGGAGAAATATAAAAAAGATTTCTGATAGCATGACTGACTATGCTTTTCATCTGTATGATACTTCCTTGTTTGCTTTCTCTGTTTTTGAAACTCTTGAATTGAATGAGCCTAAAACCTACAAGGAAGCCCTTGCCTCTAGAGAATCTAAAAAATTGGCTTAGTTCCTAGGACTCCTAACTGTTCTGTTGTTGAGCGCAAATGGCTTTTCAAAGTTAAAGAGGAACCTAATGACATTGGGTTTAAGGCCAGGTTAGTAGCTAAAGGTCTCACTCAAAAGGAAGGGGTAGACTATGCTTAAACTTTTGCTCCCGTAGTAAAATTTACCACAATTAGGATGATGTTTGCCCTAGTTGCCCATAATAACTGGGAGATGAAGCAGATAGATGTTACCGCTGCTTTTCTACATGGTAAATTAGATAATCAGATCTACATGACCCAACCTGAGGGTTTTGTTGATCCTAAGTACCCTAGAAATGTATGTCTACTTAGGAAGGCCCTCTATGGCCTGAAACAATCTCCCAGACAGTGAAACATAAAATTTGACCAATGCATGACTTCCCTGAGTTTCAAAACGTCTGTTCTGATCACTGCTTGTATTTTAAAAATACTGCATCTATACCTGTTTTCTTGTTGATCTATGTTGATGACATGCTTATCATTAGCCCTTCTGTGTATGCTATTAGAACTGTTCAAAAGTGCCTTTGTGAAAACTTTGCTATGAAAGACCTTGGAGATGCTAAGAGAATCATAGGGATTAACATCATTAGGGATAGGAGTAAATGTACCCTTACCCTAAACCAAACCTCCTATCTTGATAAGGCCTTGAAAAAGTTTAACATGAATTCTGCCTTTCCTGTTAATGTTCCCCTTGCTCCTCACTTTGTATTAAGTAAGGATCAATCTCCTAAGACAGGTCCTGAAATTGATATGATGAAATCTGTACCCTATTCCAATGCAATAGGATCGGTCATGTATCTCATGGTAAGCACCAGGCTTGACATAGCCTATGTTGTTAGCTGCTTAAGCAGATATATGGCCAACCCTGGGATGCCACATTGGAATGCCCTGAAATGGTTACTTAGGTACCTTAAGGGCACCAATACTCATGGTTTTGTGTTTTCTAAGACTCCTTTGGGAATTCTCTTTACTGGTTATGTGGACTCCAACTATGCTAATGACAGGGACAACAGGAAGTCTACTACTTCCTACATCTTTACCCTTTGTGGTTCCTGCATAAGTTGGAAATCCCAATTGTAACCCATTGTTACACTGTCCACTACTGAAACTGATTACGTGGCAGCTACCGAAGCCTTTAAGGAGGCCATTTGGCTGAAACGTATACTAACTGAAATTGGTTTTCTTAAGCAGGTTGTGACAGTTTACTCTGATAGCCAGTCTGCTATCCAATTGTGTAAAAATCCTGCATTTCATGACAGGACCATGCACATTGATGTCAGGTTTCACTTCATCAGGAATATTGTTGATGCAAGATGGATAAGGCTGTCCAAGATAGTTTCAGAATTTAACCCTGCTGATATGGGAACTAAATGTCTTACATTTGAAAAATTGTTGTCTTGTAAGTGTATTCTTAATTTAGACTGTGGCTAGATAAGAACAGGTACAAAACCGGCGATGATGAT
The DNA here is from genome assembly GCA_945859875.1 of Cuscuta europaea. Lineage (NCBI taxonomy): Eukaryota > Viridiplantae > Streptophyta > Magnoliopsida > Solanales > Convolvulaceae > Cuscuta > Cuscuta europaea. The sequence goes on from CAMAPE010000014.1 coordinate 4,028,385, forward strand.
ACTCCCATTCACGTTTTTTCTCTACATCACCATGGGGACCAATAAGGTGGAGATTTTAAGTGTGTATTGGTCCACCTCAGATTTCCCTTTGGTCCACCTCATTAATAAGTTGGTCTCCTATTTAATGAGCCTGCCCCAATTGTGCTGTCTACCCGACCAAGCCCACTCGCTCCTATTTTGTTCCTACCCAGCTCGTGATTTTTTGTGGCCCTCTCTTATATTGTCTGGTTCTTTCTGGATCCGCCTATTTGATCGACCTGTCCTTCTCTCTACCCGATGAGCAGTCTAGATGGTTACCATAGTTCTAGAGTGAGAGAGTGCTGGTATCATCTCGGGTTTGAGCTTCGGCTACCCTCCGGTGATATCTTGGGGATCTTTCTGTGAGATTCACTCTGTTCTGGTAGTTTGGGGGTTCTTCTCCAGTTGGTTATCTGGGTAGTCTGGTCTGGGGGGTTAGGTTCCTAAACTGAGCGTTTAGAGACTGTTGCCCTTTTGGTTTCCCTTGTTGTCTCCTTGGTGGTGAATCGTGAGCTAGCCTTTGGGCTATGGTGACTGAGGTCTGAGCCGGTCCAGTATCCCAACATATATAAATAGGTTGCGGTTGTAATCAAAAGGAATAAGAGGAATAATATACAGATTCATATTCACTTTCATATCAGTTCATATCAGTTTATTACATGGTATCAGAGACGCTGTCATAGGCGGCGACGGACATTGTTATCATGGCCGAAGAAGACACAGAGGATGAACCGGCGAAGATAGACCTTATCCTGGGATTTCCTATTCGAATGGACAGAAGAAATAAAATTAGAAAGCATAAATCAGCAAACCTGGAGTGGTGTGCACTCACTGCCACCTCCTTGGACACGATGCCGCTAGCTGCTCTGAGATCATGGGCTATCAAGAGTGTTGGGGTGACAGACCTAGGGCTGTCAAGCAGGGCGGCGGGCGTGGAAGTGCTTCGGTCAGCGTCGGACGTGGTGGAGCTGTGACGAATGGGCGTGGTTGGGGAAGCCTTTCTGCTCACGCAGCGAGAATTGAGGTGTATCGGATGTCTGCATGCTTGGATGGCTCTGGCGACGCAAGTGGGTCTGGAGAAAATCAAATACTCCCTGGGTTCTCATCCGAACAGTGGAAGGCATTATTATCTGCTTTTGGTAAAACAAATACTCATTCTGATCGTATCTCTGGTGAGTTTGATATTTTCTCATGAATTATAGATACTGGAGCGTCTAATCACGTGACAGGAAATATCTCTTGTTTAAGTGATGTCGTTCAAATCAGCCCTTGCTCTGTTGGGCTTCCCGACGGACAGAAAGTGAAGGCTACCAAACAGGGATTAGTTCATTTATCAGATGATTTATGTCTATCTAATGTTTTATTTGTTCTAAAATTGCACTGTAGCCTCATTTCGGTCTCCCAAATTACTGAGGAAAATAATTGTTTCATCCAGTTCACATCTGACTTTTGTGCTCTACAGGACCGGCACTCGAGGAGGCTGATTGGGGTGGGTGAACGGCGGAATGGACTTTACTATTACCGGCGTATACCTGAGCATTATATTTTTGGAGTGCATAAAGATACAAAAAAAATTGGATATGTGGCATCGACGGTTGGGACATCCGTGAGATACAGTAATGTCTTGGTTACATGGTGTGAGTAGATCTAAACATGTTACTTCTCAACCCTTTGACATTTGTTTTCAATCTAAGCAGGATATAGACACTTTTCCCTTTGGTATAAGTAATTCTACTCGTAAATTTGAGCTTATACATTGTGATCTGTGGGGACCATATAACACTCCTGCTTCTTGTGATGCTAAACATTTTTTGACCATAGTTGATGACTTTTCTAGAGTAGTTTGGGTGTATCTTCTTGTTAATAAAATAGAGGTGTTTGCTACGTTTATGTCCTTTTGCGCTATGGTGGAACGCCAATTTTCTCATAAAATTAAAGTGGTGCATAGCGACAATGGGACCGAATTTAACCGTCTTCGGGAATTTTTCCGTGTGTTTGGCATCATCTTTCATACTTCCTGTGTGCTACCCCGCAACAAAACGGACGCGTTGAACGCAAACACAGAATCTTCCCCCTCAAGTTCAACAGGCTTGCAAGGAAGACAGACAAGGGAGACCTTTCTTCAGGGATGCTGGCTAAAATCTGTCCGGTGCAGAGAGCCATTCATCGCCGCACACTACTCGCTCTAGACTTCTCTAGAATGACGAAGAGCCTTAGGCTTCCCCACACATTTGAACGCTTTATGTTCGATGAGATATTCTCTCATTTTTCCTTAGGCGGCTAGTTAACTACAGGCACACTCCGTGTGGGCTTCAAAACGAAAATGGGCCGCCATTTTTTTTACTCTCGCATGTATATTTACGGTAACCATTTTAATAAAATAGGTTAGCGACCCGCTCGCTAACCCCGTCCTTCAAAACGGCCTTTCGGGGAAAAAAAACACAGACACATCCGGAATGTTGCGTGTGCTCTGCGTTTTCAGGCACATCTTCCCATTCAATTTTGGGGAGAATGTGTGCTCACTGCGGCACATCTCATAAATTGTACCCCGTCTGTTGTTCTCAAGCACAAAACACCCTATGAAATCTTGCTTGGTAAAGTACCTAATTATAAGGCTCTTCGGGTCTTTGGTTCTTTATGTTTTGCTCACAATTTGCTCTCCGCTCGGGATAAATTCCTTAATCGTAGTCGCAAATATATTTTTGTGGGATATCCCTTTGGCAAAAAGGGGTGGCGTGTGTATGATCTGGACACTCATGAATATTTTGTCTCTCGAGATGTAAAGTTTTTTGAGGATCAGTTTCCGTTTAGTGTTGTCACACCAGCATTGGTAAATGAAAATTCCACACCATATAAACCCCCACCAATATGGGAATATCCTACGATAGTACAGTCTCCTTCTGCATCAGATGACTCTCTTACTTCTGCGGGTCCACCACCCGAGGACAGAGCATCAGACAGATTACCACTTGACCCAAGTGGCGCTCCACCACCTGAAGACTTGGGACGAGGTAAACGGGTCAAACTTCCTTCCGTGAAACTGCGTGATTATATGAGTCACACTATTATTCATGAAACTCCATTCCCTGCCTCACTTGCACCAACTGTCTCTTCAGGTACTCCGTTTCCAATAGCCCACTATGTTAATTGTGATAATTTCCCCCCTCGATATCGTGCATTTTTAGCAGTTGTATCTAATCACACAGAGCCCGCTTCTTTTCATGATGTGGTTAAAGATCCAGGATGACGTGATGCCATGCATGCAGAAATATGTGCGCTTGAACAAAATAATACTTGGACTCTGCAATCTCTCCGTCCGGGCAAACGGGCATTCCTGCATTAGGGTGTCGCTGGGTGTATAAAATCAAGTACCATTCTGATGGTAGCATTGAGCGTCTCAAAGCTCGTATTGTTGTTTTTGGAAATCGCCAAGTTGAAGGACTTGATTATAATGAAACTTTTGCTCCCGTGGCCAAAATGGTCACCATTCGGGCTTTTCTGGCGGTTGTGGCCTCCAAACAGTGGGAGCTTCATCAAATGGATGTGCATGATGCCTTCTTACATGGGGACCTAGAAGAAGAGGTGTACATGAAGATACCTCAAGGATATACTACTTCTGACCCATCTCTGGTTTGTCGATTACATAAATCTCTGTGTGGCTTGAAGCAAACACCACGTTGTTGGTTTGCTAAATTGGTCCAAGCTCTTCAAGGCTATGGGTTCTCTCAGTCCTATGCTGACTACTCTTTATTTACATGCACTCGAGGGACTGTCCAGTTGAATGTTCTCGTCTATTTGGATGACTTAATTATTTCTGGAAACGATCATGATGCAATTCTTCATTTTAAAGCCTATCTCATTGATTGCTTTCATATGAAGGATTTGGATCCTCTTCGGTATTTTCTTGGCACTGAGGTAGCTCGAAGCTCCTTTGTTATTTTTCTCACTCAACGGAAGTATACTGTGGATATCTTATCTGAAACCGGACTCCTTGGGGTGAAACCTGCAAATTTCCCCATTGAACAGAATCGCTCCTTAGCAGCGGCAAAAAGGCCTCCTCTTGCAGATCTGGAGCCTTATCGACGTCTTCTTGGTCGTCTTATTTATCTATCTGTGACTCGGCCGGAACTGGCTTATTCTGTTCACATATTGTCTCAATTTATGCAAACACAATCTCAAGCTCACTGGGATGCTGCGCTATGGGCCTAGTTAGCTTTTTTGCGCTTAAAACACGTTTTAAACACGTATCGTTTTTTTTTGAACAAAAAAAACGTGTTTAGAACGAACAATAATGTCGGTCCGTTTAAAAAGGAAAAAACTTCCACCTTTCGTATAAAACGTATATTTCCCGTATTTTACAAAAAATAAAAACATCATTTGATCGATTGAATGAATACATCAAATGAATAGGAGATCAACAATAGTTTAAAATCAAAAAAGGAAAACCTCATCCCCGTGACCCCGTGTTTTTGTATTGATACAATACATAATATACAATTGTTAAATACTAAAATTAATTGCATGATGACTACAACTAACATCCTAAAAAACTAAAATCTAAAATACTAAAATTAATTGCATGATGACTACGTATTAGATTTGTGATGTTCTTTTCCAAACAAGCGTATCAAAATTAAAGTTTTTCTAAACCTGCATTTTGTAGTATAAACTTTTACACAAATAATAATAAATGTAGCAGTCGCACATCTTTCTCATGTCACCCGTCATCTAGGTGAAAATGATGAGTTTACCTTGAGTGTTATTTGATGATCATATAAAGATGATGATGATGATGATGATGCTAACTTGGCCTCATTCTATCGTTGTTATGACTTATTTTCTGACATTACTTCGCAAAATTATGTCTTGAACTTAATTACTCCGTACTGTTTTTACTTTTGTCATCGACTTATGCAATTATGAATCATTCTTTTATGTAGTAATGTGTTTTGCTACGTCAATATGTCTACGCTCTTATTTCTTTTATTATATGTTATTTTATGAAGTATATAATTTAAATATTATTTTGGACTTGATCATTATTTCTTTTCTGTCATGAATTTATGCTATTATGAATGCATTTCTTGATGGAGTAATGAGATTCTATATTTGAATATGTGTGTATGTTGATCATCCTTTATGTACTATATGTGTTTTATGCCCTAAAAACTAGTACAATAATTTAATCATTCAAAATAAGACCTGTATTTTTAACCCGAATTTTTCTAAGCGATACCGTATTATACATGTATAAGTATTTACACGTTTTATAAAAGTCAACGTATTCTTTGTTGAATTTTTGACCGTATTTTTTATTCAACTTACCGAATAAGGCTACGTGTATTCTTATGCGTGCTGACAGTGACCTTTCGTTATCTGGATGGTGTGATTATGATTGGGTTGCTTTTCCGCTCACCCGTTGTTCTTTGTCAGGTTGGTTAGTTTTTCTTGGTCACTCTCCTGTCTCCTAGAAAACTAAAAAGCAATCTACTGTCTCCCGCTCTTCCGCTGAAGCTGAATATCGTGATATGGATGCTGCGACTTGTGAACTCAAATGGCTCAAAGCCTTGCTGATCAGTCTTGGTATTCATCATCGGAAAGCTATTCCTCTTTTTTATGACAGTCAGTCTGATTTACATATTGCTCAAAACCCGGTTTTCCATGAACGTACGAAGCATATTGAAGTAGACTGTCATTTTGTTCGTGATGCTATTAAAGATGGGCTTATCTCTCACAGCTATGTTCCTACTACTGTCCAGCTAGCGAATATCTTTACTAAAGCTCTTGAGAAGACTCAGTTTCACTATCTTCTGCGCAAGTTGAGCATTTTGAACCCCCATGCTCCAACTTGAGGGGGGTATTATGGGAAGAATTATATTTGGAAAATAAATATTCTAGCATTGATATTAATTGACAAAATCATGTGCAATATTTTATTGTTTATGCTTCCTTTTGTAGTTTGTAAAGGCAGAAGCCTATTAGCCTATATAAATAGGTTGCGGTTGTAATCAAAAGGAATAAGAAGAATAATATACAGATTCATATTCACTTTCATATCAGTTCTTATCAGTTTATTACAAAGGCTAAAATTAGTTTACACTCATTTCATTGGACTTTATCGATTTTATGTTCAATATGAAATAAGAAAATTAAAAATTGTATGATTGTGATTTGCCATAGGAGAGACAAATAAACAGAATCACAAATTCATTGCTCTAAAAAGAAAGTTAGCAAAGTACAATTGGACAGATGGATTAATAACGTATTGATAGATTAATTCCCACACTTTTGATCCGATTGAAAATTATTAGTCTTTTTGTATAAGTGCTTATTCTTAGATGTCGTATAATTTTTTGCGAAAAAAATGTTACGTTGGGAAAAAACATACTACACAACATACAATCCTTTTGATCGATCTCGAGCCACTGGAGCACCAAATAGATGAAGAAAAAAGAAGTTGTAAGCAGCGCGCGTGGCGTTGCAAACACGCAGGATTCGGCCGAGAGGCACGTCTGACGCCGGTATTGCTGATGCCCTGGAGGTAAGGTGGTGAAGGCTGGATGGGGGAAGTACCCGATCTGAAACGAAAGGATTAGAGAGGAGAAGTGAGGATATTAGGGTTTGGTATTATATTTGTACGATGAGTATTTTTGTGAGTTCAAATATAATTGATCTCTTTTTTGTCTAAATAAAATGTAGCTCTTATTTTTGTCTAAAGAAAATTGAATGTATTATTTTTGTCATTAATTTTAATCCTATTCAACGCAATTACTGTCTTAAGTGTACACAATATCATTACCAACTACCAAGGTTTTGGCATGTGCACACGTATTTGATCTACTCTGTATAAATATTGCTTGACACGTGTAGTAATAATACCTATATCCCGCGTAAAGGTTCACATTGTAAAACAACATGATTATTTAAAAATAATTAAATAAAGTTATTCGAGTAAATTTTCAAATATAAAGTTAAAAAATTACTCCAATAAATGTAAAACATAAATAAAATGACCCAATATGGAGTAGTTTTCTTTATAAAATATGGTCAATTCACCCAATTGTGTTTTGCGTTGTCATCATAGGTGATCTTAATGACACCTACCTTTTGCGCGCGCAAGTGGCAAAGAAGAATGAAAAATTGAGAAAATTTCTTAAATAGGATTAAAAGAATGATAAAGTTCAAATAGGGAACTATCATTGTTTTAATCCCACAATATGACTCATTTACTCATATTTGGAGAAATTTTACTCAACTTATTCTTTTAATAGGATTAAATGAACCTTATTTAGGGAATAAAATATACGTAGTATTTGATCTTGTTTTTGCACTACGGATATCTTTGGGTCCTATATTGAGCAATTCTTAAATGAAAATTTAGTACGCTCGATCACTCTATTTTCATTGGTCTTTTTTATCGTCGCGAAAACTTCTTTTTCGATCTGTCTGTTTAATTTCTTTTTATCTTCTACCCACTTCCACGCCGGCCTCTTTTTCCCTCCTCTACCAAACAAAGCCTTAAAAGTGTGAAAAATTGGCAATACATATAGACATTTGGTCCAAAAAGGTGGAATCTCCCACCCCAGGAGCCCCCCATACCCCGACACGACAATATTTTTGGGAGGATGTTAATCACGGTGACTCAGTCGGCCCAATGATGGTAGGCCTTTTTCCTGTGCGCACCAGAGGCCCAACTTTATTTCAGGTTCTGTGACCTCCACACGGCCGCTGCGGGTTTCGAACCTTGGTCACTTGACCCAAATTTCCAACCACTGAACCAACTGAGCTACCCGTGCAGGTGGAATACATATAGACAGAATTTAGAAAGGGGCATCAATTTTAGAAACTTGTCTTTTAGTCTTGGTACTAATATAATTATTAAACCAACCATGCTTGATGTACACACCCTTGTACACACCTTATACACACCATGTTTGTGAAGCTTTTTTTTTGTCTGTGAATCCGGTTCACAGACAATATTTTGTTTGTGCAAAACATTGTCTATGAATCGATGTTCACAGACAAAAAAAAAGCTTTCACAGACATGGATGTGTACAAAAGTGTGTATAAGAGTGTGTACAAACATCATTTTTGTTATTAAACTGGTAGAGAAAAAAGCAAAGGAGTACGTCAGATATACTACATTTAAAGAGCAGGTCAGGTGTAGGCCAGGGGATGGATGTTCTTAGAATAGCATAAACGTATGTAGTAGTAAACCAATACTATCTCCCTCCCGGTGGACTTTGACAAGTGCAAAGTAGATGAGAAATAAGAATACTAAAAACTGTGTGGTTGAGATTTGTGCAGAGGAAAGAGACATGTGCAGAACCAAAAATTAGTTGTTTTAATAGCAAAGTGGCAAAGTTTTTTGGGACAACAAAAAAAGGAAAATTGGCAAAGTCCAATGGGACGGAGGGAGTATAATGGTCCGACTCTGCTTGTTAAACCAGTCAAGTAGCTACTACCTTAGCTAGCTACAGTGGCATATCCAGGAATTATTGTGAGGGGGGCGAGTTCATACTACTCATTTTATCCGGTAAAATTCTTCTCACTTATTTTTTGGGATTTCCTAAAAAAATCTTCTCATTTCTCTTTTTGGAAAGTTATGTGTCCTAACATTGGTTTACATTTTTCTTACTTAACTATAATCATACATTACACTTAATTTTCACTTTCTTAAAGTCTGATCCAAATAACATCAAGAAGAGGTTTATGAGACGGAGAGGGTATATAATATTTCACGCATGTGACAAGCAGTTGAACACTTTAAGAAAAATATAACAAAATTCTTTATAAATTAAAACTAAACGGTCAGCGAAAAAAACATGAAATCATTCTTAAAAAAATTCACTACATGAGAAATAAGTTTGACACAAATTTTTTAATTTTTTGATGTTATGTTAATAAATAAATAATTTGAATAAGGGACATGTAGTGTATCTATTTAGAATCAATGTAGATTGTGAATGCATGATTATATGTATATATATATTAAGTCACTTTAAGTTTGATTAAAACTTTTAAATAAGAAACAAGAAAGATAATGGATGAAAAAATAAAGTATGGAAGAAAATGGTGGAGCAGGGCTTCGAACTCCCGACCTGAGGGAAAACTTTCCGCTACACGTACTACTTTGTACTTTACTTTCAATTCATGTAGTTACATTATAATATATGTAAATTCAGTACAAACATATATGTATAATTATATTTTTAAATAAATATATGGGGGTTGAGTGGGAGTAACTGTCTCTTGCCCCCACGCTGGATACGTCACTGGCTAGCTAGATGATCAAGCCTCGTGAAATTCTATTACTCAGTAATATATATACTCGTTTCATTGAATTGTGCTAATTTTCCTTTTTTGTTTGTTTCCATAATTTGTTTTCCTTATTTCTCTCCTCTTTCACAGTTTTTTTCGTTTTTATTTCACACCCAACTCAAGGTAGCTTAGATCCAGCCAACAGGACGGAGATATATAGTATCACTTCCGTTGTCCCACCAACAATGTGACATGAAGACGTGTCAAACATTGAGATATGGAGACGTGACACGGTTATTAAGAAAAAGGGGAGTCATGTAACTGATTTGAATCAATACAGTAACAATAAAGTAAAAATGATTTAAAACCACATAAGATTTATCAAACTATTTACTATTTAGTACTTCGTACGAGATAATGTTAGTGACACAATCTTAATAGGAGCTCAAAAACAAAGATGGTACGGAGTACAATGTTAATGGGAGAGAGTATATACTCCCTCCGTCCCTAAATGTTCTTCCAAATTAAAGTAGCACGGTGATTAAGAAAGTGAGAATTGTGTGGTGGAGAGTTGTGCAGTGGAGAGAAAAATGTTGTGAACCACAAATTCTTTGCCAAAAAAGGAAAGTGAAATTCTTTTTGGGACGAACGGAAATGGAAAGTTGGAAGTAAATTTAAGGACGGAAAGAGTATATTATATACTCCGTATACATGAGCAGCTGAGGCTCACTATCAGTCACTCATCACTTCCATAACAAGTGACCGCAGGTTTCAGTCACACGAGTGAGTGATCGTCACTCACGATGCAGAGATCGAGTCTCACGATCCTTGGCCTTGGGCAATGGACCTCTCGTTTTTTTAATCATCGAGTTAAGGACCGATAATATAATATTAAAAATAATATAGACTGAGCTGAAAAATATAGGTCCTATATTTTTCAAGTCCTATAAATAGAGCTGCACAACTTAATACGGAGTATAACGGTATAAGGCATAGTTTAATGAGAAAAAAATATCTAAATGGGGTTTTCTAGCCTTCTAGGTACCGGTTTGGCGACCATGTTTTTCGTCTTATCAGACTTATCGGCCAACATTTTCACCAAACACATAATTTTTGTTTTCGCACGCTAAATTGTGTAATAATAAGAAAAAGCACCGTTGGAGTTACTTTTCTGGCTGTATTGGTTGAAGTTACTCTGGATGATCATTTTAGCTTATTTTTCATATATTTTTTTTATTTTATTAATAAAAATATTTTTGATAGAATTTTTTCATAAATCAGCAAAATCAGCCAATTCGGACACTTCATCCAGAACTTCATGAATATCAGCAGAATCAGTCGATTCAAGCAATTTCAGTATTACCAAACGGGCTCTTATACATAGTACTATAGTATGTGCAAAATTAATAATCAAATCATAATTGGATCAGACTTTCTTACAAACTTAGCAGGATTGTTCAAATAATTTGATCTTTAAATTTACAATTAAGGCGGAGTTACAATTTAATCAAAATAACTTTGTCGATCACAATTTTAGTCATAATTTTTATTTATTTATATTTTAGAAAAAATCAGATTTTTTAACATACATGCATTGTTATGTCATTTTATAAAAATATACTACCTCCGCCCCCCTAATATTGGGACGGAAGAGAGTGTTGTGGTTTTATTTTTAAGAAAAATAGAATTATGTAGTTGATAATGAGTTGGTAAAATGAGAATAAAGTAGAATGAATTAGAACCACACAAATATTATCAAATATAGTATGAAACAATAACAGGGTGACATCCAAAAATGAAAAAATGAGACAATTATAGGAGAACGGAGAGAGTATTTGTCATGAAGAATATGTAATGGTTTACCTAATAACCTTATTCATCACCAACATGCTCGCTTAGAACAAGATCAAGTAGGTGCATCTTGAATAATACTCCCTCCGGTCCTAAATAAAGTTCACACTTTTCTTTTTGGATCGGTCCAAAATAAAGTTCACACTTCTTCTCCCTTCCTTATTTGACAAATTATCTACATCAAAACAGTGCAAAACAGTGCAAAACAATGTCAAACAGTGTCACAAAAGTGTACTCTACAGTAAAGTCAAATTTATTTCCTTAATTTGTGTGAAGTCAAACACTGAACTTTATTTAGGACCAGCGGGAGTATATGAAGCATGATAATATGTTCATCACGGAGCATGTTGGCTTCAGGAGCGTAGCCTGGATCTAATGTTAGGATGGGCTGGTACAAAGATTTTTTTCATACTCCGTATAACTTTTTACATTAAAAATATAAAGAATTTTCAAATTTGGAGTGAGCCCAGAGTCATGATTTACTCATCTAAAAATTGAGAAAATTATAATTATACTCTGTACGTAATACTCCATATTATTTATTCGGTATTGAATGTCTTAACATGTTTCATTTACATATTTGGTGTTTCCAACCTCCAGAGTAAGAAGAGCCTAACTTTTTTTTGGAAAAAAACTGAACTGTATTTGAAGGACTGAGAAAATAGGGAAATGAGCCATTGGGTAAGCAATACGTAAGGTGGAAAATTTACTTGAGCAGATGGAAGAGAGGTTTTCACCAGAGTAGTAAGTATGTTTATGTTTTAGGAAAAAAAGCTTACCTCTTTTAAGGTCAACTCCAGATCAAGTCTAATCAATTTTTTCCTATCATTTTCGAGGATATGACACTCGATCTGTAGCTATGAAGTAAAATATGTACAGAGTAATAGTCATATGAAGTTAAAAAGACGTCATCAAGTCTGAATTCTCTATTTCCTAGTATCATACTATCATTCCTGTTTCGTCCGGTTCATAAGAGAAGCCTAGTCTAGAAGAAAGAAAGCTAAAGAGAAATAAATGTGGGAAAAAAGCTAGGAAAAAACGAGTGTGAATGTGTATGTCTTGAGTTGATCTTAAATAGGTAGGATGCTCCTAGTATTGAATTGAGGCAAAAGCTAAGTTTTCTAGGAAGATTGATCCACACAAAAAATATATACTCCCTCCATCCCGGAATTTACTTCCATAGTACAAATGGCATATAAATGATGGTCCTGTATTTCTTTTTTGGGATGTCCCAAAATGATGGCTCTGTTTCCCTTTTTGAAAGAAAGATGTGATCCATATCATTTCACTTTATTATACTCAAATCTCAACTGCAACTTTTACCTTTTCAACCACTTTATTAAAACTTGTGTCCAAAAGAAATAAGACCATTAAATTGGGAGGGGTATAATTAAGTAGAGTAAAGCGGCGCATGAGCTCAAAACAAACAAGTTGCTTACGTACAGAACCTTGCATGCATGGATGATTTAAGGAAATCTAATGACAAAAGGACCATTTCTAAGATGACCAAAATGTTGTTATTAAATTACTAGAGGAAAGACCCGTGCATGTACGGGAATAGTCTAGAGTTTTATTGTGTTGTGATGATTTGTACTCCGTATAATTTTCTTAGATGATCGAATAGAATATGTGAAGAAATCAGAGAGCATAATATTATTTAGGGGAAATTCACAAAATAGGAATAATTAAAAATAATGTATATTCTGAAGCAGGGGCGTATCCAGGAATTTCAATCAGCGGGGTGAACCTACATTAACTATTTCACGCATCTCAGGATCATAAACAATGACCACATTAAGAAAAAATAGTGTAAAATTAATTATAAATAATAAAATACCTGTGGGAAAAATATTAAGGTATCATAATTAAAATTTTCATGACATAAATTTAATTTTGCTAAAAATAAATTTTAGTCACATTTTATAATTTATTCAAAATTATGTTAACAAGAAAAACTAAATAAGGAATGAATCAAATATGTATTTAGAATTAATTTGATTAAGTTGCGAATTCACGAGTATATTAAAAATCAGTACTTCGTATATATACATATTACGTGTAATGTACTTCCTCCGTCTCGAAGAGGGGTTTTCACACGATTTACGATGTTTGACTGACCATAAAGTAAATTGATTTCTATCCGTAATTAAAATTTTTATTAAAAAAATTACATATTCAAAAACTACATTAAAGTTTTATAAATTAAGAGATTAAGAAAAGTGGGCATGAACTTTTGAATGGGAGGGAGCTAGGAAGTAACTAAACTTTATGGATCACAAGTTATGTGATTTGTAATTATATTGAAGTAGTTTAAAGACTTTAAACAAGCTGAAATTTTAATACAATTATGTAAAACCACTTTTAAATTACTTTAGAGCTTAAAAAGGCAAAACTAAACCAAAATGTAAAAACTTTAAAGTTGAGATTCGAGCAAAGCTATTTCATGTGTCAGAGCTACCTCGAGTATGCGTCAGACATGTATGCCATAGAATCAGAGCTGGGTGGATGAAATGGAAGAGTGTTTCAGGATTTCTATGTGATCGAGGTATGCTGACTAGACTGAAAGGTAAATTTTATCAAACAGCAATTAGGCATACATTAATGTATGGCGTAGAGTGTTAGGCAGTGAAGCAATGTCACATTCAAAAGATGAGTGTGGTAGAGATGCGTATGTCGTGTTGGATGTGTGGACATACCAGAAAAGACCGCTTGAGGAATGAGATAATCAGACAAAATTGGTGGGAGCTAGTAGCACTTATAGAAGATAAGATGCAAGAGTCTCGTTTACAGTGGTTCGGGCATGTGCGTAGAAGACCGAGTGATGCACTTGTTAGACGACTTGAGGGGTTAGGAGAAGAGGCAGAGAAGAGAGGGAGAGGAAGACCCAAACAAACTTGGATTAGAGGAATCAGAACTGATATGCGTCTTCTTGGGGTTGGATGAGAGTATGTCTTTGGAGATAGCAAAGTGGAGGACGCATATCCTTGTGGACGATTGATGTCTTTTCTACCTTTCCTCTCTTTTTTCTTTTATCGTTTATCTTCTTTATCTTTTTATATTCTTATATTATTTTTATCTTCTAGCTTTTATGCTCTTTTATTTTTTTCTTTTATCTTTCTTATATTCTTGTCTTATTGTTATCTTATATTTATTTCTTTATTTTATTCGTTTTATCTAACTTTTCTCTTCTCTTTCTTATTCGTCTTCTCTGTTTGGCACCGATATCATAAATCGATTCATGTTAGCCGACCCCAAATTCTTTTGGGATTAAGACTTGGATGTTGTTGTTGTATATAGGGGTTGGGTGGGGGTTGAGTGGGGCAATTGCCCCCCCCCCCCCCCCCCCGACCTGATAGGACGGTGGGAAGGTTAATAACGGTAACTCAGTCAGCAAAGCGGCGGTAGGCCTTATACACGTGCGCAGCAGAAGTTTAGCCTTATTTCAGGTTCTGTAACCTCCACACGGCCGCTGCGGGTTTCGAACCTTGGTCACTTGGTCCAATTTTCCCACCACTCGACCAACTGAGCTACCCGTGCGGAGGAGTACGTCAATGTCATCTTAAATTTACTGTCATAGTTTGACATTATTAGACTTGAAACATAACATTATACTATCATAGTTGACTGTATTTTTCAAATATGACAATAATTACTCTTATTTAGGAAATAAAAGTGTAATGCTTCTATTTTCAAATTTCAAAACATTTTTATTGTACTTCAACAAATTCTTTTTTATTTACAGAAAGCTAATATGTTTGAAAATGAAATTGTAGAATGTTTTAGTCACCGCATATATAATTTTTCCAAATACAGAGTCACAGATTCGCATTTCGGTGTCAAGTGTACCTGTGGCGTATGGATTTTCAACGGGCTAGACTGGGCCACACCGGCCCAAAACTAATAGGTATGGATTGGGTTGGGTTGGGCTCAGTATAAAAATAATAATTAATGGGCCGGGCTGGGCCATGCTTTTTTTAGAAAATTTGTAGCTCTAACTCCTCTATATAGATTGGCTTAAAGGGCCGGGACAAGCCCATATGTCATATTTAAACATGTAGCGGCGGAAATAATATGCAAGCAATATTATACATGTATATGCAAGCCCATATGTCATAACTAAATACTGACGGATTGATTCACATGCCACTATGAATCAAGGAAATAGGGAAACTGACCTAAATAGGAGTATATATATTTGTCAATTCAAAAACGGACTATCATGTTTTTGTTCCTTTAATATGATTAATTGATGTCATGTTTTGGTGATATCAAACTTTAAACATGACAATATTTTTCAAACTTGTTGGTAATTACGAAATCTAAATATGCAGTCATATTTTAGAATTGTTCAAAGAAAATATCATAACATATACTACCTCTATCCCGCAAAGAAGTTCTCACTTTCCTTTTATGGATGTCCTAGAAGGAAACAATTTTTAACCAAAAAGTCACAACTACCCTTACTTTTTACCCACTTTTTGTTTGATTTGACATAAAGTAAGGGTATACTTGGAAAGTCAAAACAAAACTCTACCTTACATAAATATGTGTAGGTCAACCTAGGAACTTCTTTACGGGACGGATGGAGTATAAAACTATTTACAGGAAGTGACCGGACGCAATAAATAAATTAAAGCATGCAAATAAGGTAGCGGTAGAAAACGATATACAAAGTACTGTATATGTAACTGCAATGAACAAAACGGCATACAAATGCAAATTAACCGAACATGCAGCACATTTCACTCCCAGCCTCGTTTCTTCTTCTTTTTCGTTTTTTAGTTTTAATTTTCTTTACAAAAATCATTGATGTTCTCGGTGATCTCCACGTTTCACTCTTTTGATCACCAACATCGTTTCTTTTTTTTTTCTTTTTCTTTGTTTACTTTTAATTTTATCATTATCAAAAGTTATAATGTTTCTAAATAATATTTCTAATTTAGGAATACTGATGTATATATTACAATTTTATGATCAAATTTTCATTCTTTCAAAATAAATTAATTATGTTTTCTTTCTCTCTTAGTTCTACTTCATACATTTTTTTGCTTCAACCAAAATTACAATAAAAATATTTTTTTTTCTTTAATATAAATAATTTTATATTTTATACACTTGTGTGATTTATATTTCCACATGTGCATGTGACTTGTGTTTATAGACAATTTCTGGAGTTACATTTGATAATATATGAAATTACATCTTCTAGTGGGTGAGTTACATCTTTCTACATGCGAGATACATTTAGACTTGCATCCATAGGTTACATTTTACATACACCTAAGTTAGAGTTTCCATCAATGTGAGTTACATTTTCCATAGTGCGAGTTACATTACATAATAAACTCCTACTCTTGAAACAAAAAAAATCATTTATTTGCATACAAAATGATTTTTTGGCAAAAAAAAAAATATATATTTTTGGAAAAGAAACATAACTTTTTGAACAACAATTTTTTATGACCTTAAATATTAAAAACAAAGCATATTCACTATTTACGTAAAGTAATTGATCAATTAGACTATTTATTTTCATTATTTACATCTGATAGTAAATGTAGTTACATCTTTTTATGCGTGAGTTACATCTTTATTATACGTGTGTTACATCTTTTTATGCGTTAGTTATATTTGGGTATGCTTCAACACGTTACATTTTGCACACATCTAAGTTAGATATTCCATCAACGCGAGTGATGGAGTATTAACTCCTAGATTCTAGAGAGAAGTGAGAGCTAGAGAGAGAAATAGTATATTTGCTTTGTATTAGTGAATTCTGAACCCTTACAATTACTCCCAAGGGGAGTATTTATAGAGAAAATTAGGGTTGGGCTCCCAAGTCTTGGGCTTGGGAGGCCCATTTACAATAGGGCCACTAATGGGCCGGATACAAAGTGTATAGAAATGATAAGTATAAAATCCCGTTCTAGAGGCTATCTATGGATGACGAGGGCATGGCCGATGAGGGCATGGCCGACGAGGTCATGGTCGATGAGGGCACCCGGTTCTCCGGGCTTCTGGATCATATTCTGAGTAGACCTTTTCCTGGCCGATGAGGGCATGGCCGATGAGAACATGGCCGATGAGGGCACCCGGTTCTCCGGGCTTCTGGATCATATTCTGAGTAGATCTTTTCCTGGCCGATGAGGGCATGGCCGATGAGAGCATGGCCGATGAGAGCATGGCCGACGAGGTCACCCGGTGATCGTGGTACCTTCTGTTCTTCTGAGTATGTGGGTCCTGGGGCCTAGACCCATATACTCCATCAGGAGTCCCCCACTCTCTAAGTTGAGACGTTGACGAAGTGAAGGAGAGTAGATTTATGTCCTTTTTTGTTTGGGCGTTGTGTGCTCCTCGATGTGGACGAAGAGGGCCCTAGTCATGTGGATGATGCATGTTTTCTGTATAAGGACGACGAGAGCCTTTGCCTGGTGGAGACGATGAGCGTCCTCTGTCATGAGTGGCCGATGAAGACAGTGCTTCCTTATTCCTGGTCGTTGATGGTTGAATTTCGTACTTTGGGCCGAGGAGGCCATTGTGGTTATCCCTTGTTTGAGGACGATGGGTGTCCTTTGTTTCGAGGAAGATGAATGTCCTTCATTTTGAGGATGATGAATGTCCTTTATTTTGAGGACGATGAATGTCCTTCATTTTGAGGACGATGAATGTCCTTCACTTTGAGGACGATGAATGTCCTTCACTTTGAGGACGATGAATGTCCTTCACTTTGAGGATGATGAGGGTCCTGGACCAAAGGACGTTGCGCGCCCTTGGCTCTGTGGACGAAGAATGTCATGCCCTTGTGTTGACTTTAATTGATGGACCTTGTGCCGATGAGGGCATGGCCGATGAGGGCATGGCCGATGAGGGCATGGCCGATGAGGGCATGGCCGATGATGTCACCCGATTCTCCTGACTTCTGGATCATATTCTGGGTGGCCTTCTTTCTGGCCGATGAGGGCATGGCCGACGAGGTCACCCGGTTCTCCTGACTTCTGGATCATATTCTGGGTGGCCTTCTTTCTGGCCGATGAGGGCATGGCCGATGAGGGCATGGCCGACGAGGTCACCCGGTTCTCCTGACTTCTGGATCATATTCTGGGTGGCCTTTTTTCTGACCGATGAGGACATGGCCGACGGAGGTACCACTTGGTAGTCCTTGCTTTTTGTTGCTTTCTGGATGATTTCATGTATGTGGAGGCCGATGTAGTCCCCCAGTCCCCCACTCCTCGAGGCTCATGTAGTGAGGTGAAGAGGAGTAGAGCAATACACGTTTTCAATAGGGGGCCGAGGGTCGACACCTTTTGATCCACAATGGGGCGGTGCCTCGTTAAAAACCTCATTAGGAAAAACCCTGTGGGAAAAAATCCTAATGAGGGAAAAAGAGCACACCGGATCCCCCAAAATGAACTCCAAGGGGTGAACCCTTCGGCCTAGGTGTGGAGCTGAAGCGATGTCCGTATGATGAGGGGACACCCGCCTGGTGGTGAGGACGACGGCGCTGATGAGTCGGTCCGAATATGAGGACGAGGCGATGGATGCCTGTCTGTATGTGAGGACGACAATGGTAATGATCTGTGCGTCATATGAAGGCGACGGTCACTATCCAGGAAGGGAATTGCGAGCCCGGTCGCTATAACAGTACCTCGGCGTTGGGAGCCGGTCTCGAGATGTTAGGACGACGGCACTGGGGGGCCGGTCCGAAATCCATGCAACGGTCGCCATCCGGTAAAGGAATGGCTAAGACCGGTCTTAAGATAGAGCATCACACCATAGCCGGGGGGCTGGTCGTGATGTGAAGACGACGGCGATGAGGAGCCAGTCCTACAATCCATGCAACGGTCGCCATCCGGTGAAGGAATGGCTAAGACCGGTCTTGAGATAAATTATCACGCCTTGGCCGAGGGGCCGGTCGTGATGTGAGTACGACGGCACTGATGAAGCTGCTCGTCGTATGAAGGTGAGGGTCGCCATCCAGGAAGGGAATGGCGAGCCCGCTCGTTGGCTCAAGACGCTCGGCGCTGAGGAGGCCGGTCTTGAGGTGAAGGATCACGTTGAGACCGAGGGGTCTGCCGTGATCTGAGGACGACGGCGATGTCGAAGCCGGTCCAAATAAATGATGACGAAGGCGTTGATGGAGCCATTCGTCATGCAAGCTCGAGGCTCTCGGCATTGAGGAAGCCGGCCTTGAGATGAAGGATCACGTTGAGACCGGGGGGTCTGCCGTGATCTGAGGACGACGACGCTGATGAAGCCGCTCCTCGTATGAAGGCGAGGGTCGCCATCCAGGAAGGGAATGGCGAGCCCGCTCGCTGGCTTAAGACTCTCGGCGCTGAGGAGGCCGGTCTTGAGATAGATGATCATGCCAAGGCCGAGGGACCAGGCGTGACTTGAGGATGACGACTATGATGAAGCCGATCCAAGTAAATGATGACGAGGCGTTGGTGAAGCCGTGCGTCATGTAGTGGCGATGGTCACCATCCAGGAAGGGATGGTGAGCCCGATCGCTGGCTCAAGACTCTCGGCGCTGAGGAGGCCGGTCTTGAGATAGATGATCATGCCAAGGCCGAGGGACCAGGCGTGACTTGAGGATGGCGACTATGATGAAGCCGATCCAAGTAAATGATGACGAGGCGTTGGTGAAGCCGTGCGTCATGTAGTGGCGATGGTCACCATCCAGGAAGGGATGGTGAGCCCGATCGCTGGCTCAAGACTCTCGGCGTTGAGGAGGCTGGTCTTGAGATAGATGATCATGCCAAGGCCGAGGGACCAGGCGTGACTTGAGGATGACGACTATGATGAAGCCGATCCAAGTAAATGATGACGAGGCATTGGTGAAGCCGTGCGTCATGTAAGCTCGAGGCTCTCAGCATTGAGGAAGCTGGCCTTGAGATGAAGGATCACGTTGAGACCGGGGGGTCTGCCGTGATCTGAGGACGACGGCGCTGATGAAGCCGCTTCTCGTATGAAGGCGAGGGTCGCCATCCAAGAAGGGAATGGCGAGCCCGCTCGCTAGCTCAAGACGCTCGGCGCTGAGGAGGCCGATCTTGAGATGAAGGATCACGTTTAGACCGGGGGGTCTGCTGTGATCTGAGGACGACGGCGCTGATGAGGCCGCTCCTCCTATGAAGGCGAGGGTCGCCATCCAGGAAGGGAATGGCGAGCCCGCTCGCTAGCTCAAGATGCTCGGCGCTGAGGATGCCGGTCTTGAGATGAAGGATCACGTTGAGACCAGGGGGTCTGCCGTGATCTGAGGACGACGACGCTGAGGAGGCCGCTCCTCCTATGAAGGCGAGGGTCACCATCCAGGAAAGGAATGGCGAGCCCGCTCGCTAGATCAAGACGCTCGGCGCTGAGGAGGCCGGTCTTGAGATGAAGGATCACGTTGAGACCGGGGGGTCTGCTGTGATCTGAGGACGACGACGCTGATGAGGCCGCTCCTCCTATGAAGGCGAGGGTCGCCATCCAGGAAGGGAATGGCGATCCCGCTCGCTAGCTCAAGACGCTCGGCGTTGAAGAGGCTGGTCTTGAGACGAAGGATCACGTTGAGACCGGGGGGTCTGCCGTGATCTGAGGACGACGGCGTTGGTGAAGCCAGTCGTCTGAAGACGAAGGGGGCGGAGCCGGTCCTATGATGAGGACGGCGAAGCCGTACCTATAATGAAGGAAGACGTTGAGCGCTCGTCTGATCCGCATATATGATCTTGCTTCGTCCATAATGCATAGTATTTGCCTGATATGTACTTAGCCAAATATGTGGCTTGATTTGTGGGGATTTCATTTTTATTGCTCGAGGCCGGCGAGTGCTTGGTCCTCGGCTTCCCTCTTTTGATTTGTGGGGATTTCGCTCGAGGCCGGCGAGTGCACGGTCCTCGGCTCTCCCTCTTTTAATTCTTCCTCTACTGCTATGAGCGAGGAGTGGGGGTCCTTCTTTCAGGCTCGACCGAGGGGGTTGCTATTCCCTCGGCCGATAGGGAGTCCAGGAGGGCAACTGTCCGGCCTCTGGCGCTGGTGCGTCCCTAGACCTTGGGGGGTCCCGTCGTCTATTTATGGCGCGGGCTAGGCTTTTGGTCGGTTACCGACGGCTGCCGTTTCCCAACCCCAAGTGTGGGGATTTTGTCACCTCGGCCATTCTTTCAGGCCTGTCATAATGCGATTTAGCGCGAAGACGACGCGGTGAGCTTCCCATTTCAAGACGTGGGCCGTTTGCGGGCCCCTCGTCCTGGGACATCGTCGGCCATGCCTGAGCGTTTCGCTCGAAGGGGCCAGGAAGATGTGCTGTTTTGTGTGGCGTCGTCGGCCATACCTGAGCGTTTCGCTCGAAGGGGCCGAAGCGACGTGCTTTGTTGTGTGGCATTCTTTACTTAAACTTTACAAGAAATAAGCAGAACACAATAGGTGCGTTGTTTATGGCAACGACTTTTATTAGGGTCAGTGGCTCGAGGCCGAGGGGGGTAACCTTCTGAACAACACGTACAAGAGTTAGCTTCCCAATGAGTTTCTGACCTTGGGGTGGGGGCTCTGCCGTCGGCACCCTCTTCGGATTGCTGGTAGAACTTCACCATGGAGGCCCAGCCGTCGGCCGTGTGTCCCTTTGAGGAAGGACGCAGTCAGCGGATGTGACGCTTCTTCAGTTGGGGCTCCTCGAAGTCCTCTTCATCGCTGAGCTTCCCAATTTCATGCTTCTTCGTTGAGGTGTCCCCTTCCTGATTGCCGGCGGAGTTCCTTGAGGTAACTTTGACAAATTGTTGGAGTTCACCCCGTTGAATCAAGCGCTCAATGGCTTTCTTCAGTGCGACGCAGTCGTCTGTATTGTGGGAGGTGTTCTTGTGGTAACGACAATAAGTGCCACCCTGGTGGACGGCGTAGACTTCATTGACCGACCGGGGATCTTTAGGGATGAGACCTTGCTCCTCCGCATAGTCGAAGATGGTATCCACCGAGTGCGTGAGCGTAGTCCTTGGGACGTCCGTCCTCGGCTGCCATGGGCGCTCCTTCCGGTTTCGGCGGGCATGGCCCTCGGCCGAGGATGCGTTTGGAGCCGACGCCTCGTCTGACCTCTTTGATGGTTGTCCTACATCCTTCTTGCGTGAGTGGAGCTCATCGGCGTTAACGTACAAGCTCCCTCGTTGGAGTGCCTTGGTGTATGACCTTGGCGGGTCAGTGATGAGGCTCCTCGCATAGGGGCTGCTGCGGAGAACACCTTGGAAGAGGACGAGGAGGGTGCGCTCATCGGCACCTTCGACCTCGTCTGTCTCTTTCGTCCATCGGTCGATGAAAGACCGAAGTGATTCATCGTGTTGCTGCTTGATGGAGAGGAGGTGGGAGAAATGTTTTTTCACGCGCTTCCTTCCGGCGAAGTGGGTGAGGAAGCGTTGGGCAAGATCCTGCCACGAATCTATGCTTCCTTCGGGGAGCGCGTTGAACCACTCGTACGCTGGCCCTTCAAGAGTGGAAAGGAACCAACGGCAGAGGTAGTCATCTGATGCGTTCACCATCAGCATGTTGTTTTGATAACGGTTGAAGTGCTCCTGGGGGTCAGAGCGGCCGTCATAGGGCTTGATGGCATTCCCTCGGTACTTCTTGGGTATTGGGGCCGAGAGCACCCTCGTGGTGAAGGGAGTTTTTGTTCTGATTTGGATGATGGGGTCACCACGTCCGTCGGCCAGCTCCCTCTCCAGGGCGCTGACCTTAAGCATGAGCGCGTGGTAACCTGGACCCTCGGATGAGTTGGCCGTAGGGATGGTGGCCGCTTGTCTAGCCTCCATCTGGGCCAGTCTCCTTTCCAGCTAGGCGATGACCTCTTCCCGAGGGTCCTTGGCGGCCGTAGTGGCGCCTTGCTGGTTGCGCACGCGAGCTTCTTGAGTCGTGTTGATTCGATGACGCGCATTGTCCTCGTGCAATTTTCCTTTGCATTTGTCGAGGCGGGGCCGATCCGCTGTCCGGGATACGGACCCCAAGCTTTCCCTTGGTGAGCCAGGCTCATGTTCACCAATCCGTCCCGCCATCCTCTCCGAAGCAGGCCGACGACGCGTGTCACCTAGCCTATTAAAGGCTGAGGCTTTTCCACGCGCTGGGGCCGGTCCAGCTCGAAGTGGGGAAGCAGGGTGGGAGTGGGATGACGACGTGTCCTGGGACACCACCCCTTCGTCGTTGCCCAGCTTGATGGCCAACGGCTGGGGATGAGGAGGCGGTGTAGTGTTCTCCCCAGTCCTTGGCATGAGTGCGCTGAGGACGGTGGGGTTCTGGGCCAAGCTGGCGATGATGGCCGAGAGCGCGGCCTGAAGCTGAGGGTCAACGGCAGGAGAGGCCGGTTGCGCCGAGGCATTGTCACCTTTCTCTGCACGCTTCTTGTCCAAGCCGATGCGGGCGTCAGGGCCGCCGCCGTTGAGCTTGTTGCGCAGGTCACCTGCGAGGTCGATGGCTTCCTGGAAGACATCCCCCTCGGCGGCCTTGTCGGCCGTGGCGTCCTCCTCGTGTTCCCTGTTCTCCTGATCCTCAGGGATGGCCTTGCTGACGAGGTTGCGGTTTGACCTAGTTCTTCCCATGATCAGTGGTTAGCTGTGCTTGGTAGCGACGAAGGATGCTAACTTGATTGTTCTAGCTCTCAACGAGAGCACCAAATGATGGAGTATTAACTCCTAGATTCTAGAGAGAAGTGAGAGCTAGAGAGAGAAGTAGTATATTTGCTTTGTATTAGTGAATTCTGAACCCTTACAACTACTCCCAAGGGGAGTATTTATAGAGAAAATTAGGGTTGGGCTCCCAAGTCTTGGGCTTGGGAGGCCCATTTACAATAGGGCCACTAATGGGCCGGATACAAAGTGTATAGAAATGATAAGTATAAAATCTCGTTCTAGAGGCTATCTATGGATGACGAGGGCATGGCCGATGAGGGCATGGCCGACGAGGTCATGGCCGATGAGGGCACCCGGTTCTCCGGGCTTCTGGATCATATTCTGAGTAGACCTTTTCCTGGCCGATGAGGGCATGGCCGATGAGGGCACCCGGTTCTCCGGGCTTCTGGATCATATTCTGAGTAGATCTTTTCCTGGCCGATGAGGGCATGGCCGATGAGAGCATGGCCGATGAGAGCATGGCCGACGAGGTCACCCGGTGATCGTGGTACCTTCTGTTCTTCTGAGTATGTGGGTCCTGGGGCCTAGACCCATATACTCCATCAGCGAGTTACATTTTCCATAACACGAATTACATCACAACATAAATCCTACTATTGAAACAAAAGAATCATTGTTTTGCAAAAAAAAAATATCTATTTGGCAAAACATGATTTTTTTAGCAAAAAAGGTGATTTTAAAAACATTTTTACAACCTTAATGTTAAAAAATTATATATTCACTATTTCAGTTAATCTCTGCTATCAAAACAAAAAAATCACATTTTTGCAAAAATAAATTGAAATTATTAGCGAAAAATTGATATTTTGGCAAAAAAAACATTTTTATGGCCTTTATATTAAAAACAAAATATATTCACTATCTATGTAAAGTAATTAAGCAATTAGACTCCTTGTTTTCATTAAAATCAATGTTTTATATCTTACAATCCGTATTAGACAAGTTACATTTCGACTTGCTTGCAATTACATTTTCTATAGAGTAAGTTACATTTCTTTACACGTAAGTTACATCATACTACTACTGGGACAATAAAGAAAACAAAAATGAAGTCACTGTTCACGCACGTGAACAGTAACACGCCTTCTTTTATGTGGGAGCAGCATACTCACCGTGAGCAGCTCCCACGATATACCAACCGCATACAAAAATTAAACAAGCAGGCCTAATAAATTGAATTGCGAATGGATGCATTTACGTTGATTAGCAAGTAAAATATGATCATGCAAACGGATAAACAAATATCAAATGAATAGTGATGAATCAGTTAATTAGTATACAACAGTGACAATTTTTCACCAAGTTTAGTGTTGGGGCGAAAGGGGGACAATAAATAAAGTGTTCAAAGATTTGACGAGGAAAAATCTCTTAGTTCAAAAGGGATTAAAGAATCTCGGCCTATCTCGGAGGAATTTGAAAAAACTTCACTAGAGTCTTATAAATGGTTACAAGATAAATTTTATACCTCCGTCACACAAAATTCTTCCCACTTTGACTTGGCACGGATATTAAGAAAGTGGAATAAAGTGGAAATGTGTGATTATAATTGTGTAAGAAAAAAGGTGAAATGAATGTGAACCACACAAATTGTCCAAAAATGGTAAGTGGTAAGAATTTTTTGGGACGGCCCAAAAAGGAAAGTGGGAAGAATTTTATGGAACGGAGGGAGTACTAGTCTACCTTTGAACCACCCCAACTCTATCCTTTCTATAAAGAGTTATACATTTCTACATTGCTAATACAGAACCGCTCACCTTTACAACAAAGCCTCTTGCAACTCACATCCCGACCAAGAGGAAACTTTCACAAGAGAATCATCAAAACCCATTACATGAAAAAAGAAAGATTAAGAAACTATATATAGATGCGTGAGGCTGTTTAAGAATGGGAACTCTTAGGTATGTTCGGTCCATACTGCCTTTATTTATAGCCATATGACCGATCCTAGTTACAATAGGATGGGCCTGATTAATCTAATTAAATGGCCCTTAATTAATTTAATAGCCCATTAATTAATTCTAATAGACAAAGATAAATCTAATTAAATTGAACACAATAAAATATGTTCTAACATATATATATATATATATATATATATATATATATATATATATATATATAGAGAGAGAGAGAGAGAGCTTTGGCCAGGAGTTTCTATACCCAAAAGACACCTTTAGGAAGAAAGGTTGTGACCTTTCTTCTAAGAAACCAAAAGATTGCGTCTATTTCCAAACCTTATCCGAAATTAGAAGTAAAAATATAAAATTATCTTTAAGCCATGTACTCGGGTGGTTAATTGGTTTAAAATTCCAGCCCGAAAGCCGACCCGACCATCCAGTAGGACAATGGTGGCAATGCGTGCGTGTGATATAATTACACGTTTATTATTCGGGAGACAATTTCTCATTCATTTTGAAATCGTTTTCAACAAATAATATATGATAACATTCATCTCACGGAGTATAATATGTTAGGACTTGGTCCTTTTAAAATAGAAGCGTAGGTGCCTAACATATTTTATCTCCATAATGGCCATAATATTAATTTGCAAAACTATTTTCCCAACATTTTGTTGGGCTCTATCCGTGACGAAGCAGAGAGCCAATGAAATTCTATAGTGTTTATCTCTAATTATAAGAACTCGTGTTGTTTGATACTTTGATTTATCATATTTTATTACTTTAATTATTGCTTGGTTTATACTTGATATGATAAAAGTTATAAAATGCTATGCTAAAACTTACGGAGTATAAGAATACATCCAATGAAAACCATCAGGTGGCTAGGAGGAGGAACTCGTCGGCTGGAATTGTTGAACTCGTTATTCTGTTGTTATTGTCTAGTTAGGTTCATTCATTATTCATAAATTGGACCGAACCGACCCGTTTCAAACGGGCGGGTAGTTAAGGTCCAGTTTCTACTTTGAGAATTCATGTACCCGGCTCGGACCTACTGGGTCAATGGAACTGACGATTCCTATTGTTTAAGATTACTAGACTCTACCCGACCCGTGTCCACTCCTAGATACCAGTGTTGGCAAGTTTTTTTCAAAAATAATGCTAAATAAAAAAATATACGAAATTAGAGCTTAGTTAAAATTATTTACCAAAATACTGCTAGAATAATTAAATCCCAGTTAACCAAAGCCGCCAGCTAACCAATAGGAAAACAGTTGATGCACCCAAAATTAAAAAATCCCTCTTTTTTAAAATTGTTATAAGTTTTTTATTCATAATCCGATTTTCTTGAAAAATATATCAAAATTCAAGATGTTTTATTATTTTTCATATGACATCAATATCCAATATATAAAATTAAAAATTTTTAAAAACACAATGAGTGAGGTTTTTTAGGCTACACACTTTTCAAGTAGATCAATGCTCTAAAATTAATACATTGTATCTCATAATTTCTTAAAGCGCGTTTGGTAATTCCGAAATTGATTGAATCAACCGATTCCGCTAAAGTTTATGAAGTTTCTGGACAAAGTGACTGGATTGACTGACTCTGTTGATTTGTTAAAAATTTATACGGAGTATAAAATATTTTTTACTAATAGATGATGAATTACAATCCATCATATATTATCATACATTAGATAAAAACTTTTTTTAGCTTATTAGTAAAAAAATATTTATCATACATAAGGTAAAACCTTTTTTAGCTTATTACTAAAAAATATTTTATATACACCGTATAACTTTTTTCACAAATCAGCAGAATCGGTCAATCCAGCCACTTTATCCGGAAACTTCATAAATTTTAGCGGAATCGGTTGATTCAATCAATTTGAGTATTACCAAATGCGCTTTAAGAAATTATGAGAGATTAATTTTAGAGCATGGATCTACCTAAAAAGTTTGTAGCCTAAAAAACCTCACGCATTGTGTTTTCAAAAAAAATAATTTTATATATTGGATATTGGTGTCGAAAGAATAAAAAATCTTAAATTTTGATATACTTTTTAAGAAAATCGGATTATGAATAAAAAACTTATAACAATTTCAAAAAAAGAGGGATTTTAAATTTTGGATGCATCAACTATTTTCCTATTGGTTAACGCCTTTTTAGCTTGTTCTGTGCTTAGTTTCGATTTTAGTTGGCGGCTTTGGTTAAGTGGGTTTATTCCATCGTTATTTTGATGAATACTTTTAACTTTAACTCAACCCTGATTTCCTATATATTTTTTATTTAGCATTATTTTTGAAAAAAAGTCAGTGTTCGCACTATACATATGCTTTACATATCGAAGGACAAAAAAAAACAAAAAAAATGCAAGAATGAAAAGACTTAAAGATAGTGCTTCAAATGGTTCGTCTTTGATCTTTTTTCAAACAAAAAAAGGAAAGATTGCAAGAACGAAAAGAATAGAACTATCAAATAAGTCCTTGAACTTTCATAAAAAGTGCAAATAAACCCTTTTACCGGATGCTTTGTCCAGATGTCGCCATTTGGGGTGGTTTCCAGTGGAACTGTTTGATGAAATTTTTTGATCATCTTCGTCATTAAGTCTAGTTTACTCATACCAAATTTCAGTTAAAAATGCAATCGGCAAGACAGTCAAATGAAATTTTGAAGATAACTGCGGAGTTAGACAGCGCAATATATTTCAGAAAATCATTTGACTGCATTCCCGGTTAAATTTTTAGCTGAAATTTAGTATGAATAAACTAGACTTAATGAAGAAAGTACTCAAAAAATTTGATCAAAACATTCCACCGAAAACCACCCCAAATGGTGACGGTCGGACAGAACCTCCTATAAAAGGGCTTATTTGCAATTTTTATGAAAGTTCGAGAGTTTATTTGATAATTCTCCAAATATTGTGGCCCAAAAGCCATTGAAATGAACCGAAAGTAATTGTGAAATATGATCGGTTGGGAATTAATTAGCCAATTAAATATGGTACTAAAGCAAACTCTAGATTCATGTTCAACCACTCACTCTTTATAAGGAAATCCTTACTTCATGGCTTATCGCACAAACATAAAACTCAAGAACCAATTAGCTATAAATACCCTTTTCTATCCCACCCTTCTCCTTCACAGAAACATAACAATAACACAAAACAAGTGTAAGAATAAATAATACTTTAAAGAATGGCAACCGCACAGAAAATGGTAGCAGTGTTGGGAATTTGTCTCATCATCCTCTCCGCAATGCATGTTGACATTGCTGAAGGTGTCAGCTCTGAGGTCTACAAACAATGCTTTGATAAGTGCACAAGTGATTGCATGAAGGGAGGCCGAGGCTACACCGACTGCGAGATGAAATGTGACACCGAATGTTCCGCTATCGAGCGTAAAGGTGCGTTTGTTGTCAATTAATTATGTTCGTATATAAAACATAAAACGCTTTCTCAAATAGGACTACCATGTTTTCTTTTCAAAATATGATACTATAATTATTTGATCCCGTTGTTAGAACTAGAATAAAATGTAATCGGTCATAATTGTGAAACTTGTCTATGTTTTACTAATAGACATTTTGATCAAGGAAAACAATGATAATATTTCTAATTAATTAACTTTAAAATGTTTGAAATATGCAGATAAGCTTGAAACAATCGGGATTTAAAGGGCCATGATCATCATCAACAACAAAAGAGTTGGATTTAATTGATTGATAATAAAGGCCGCTCGTAGAAGAGAATATGCATTCTGTTTTGTGGCCGGCTGCTAGTTATATTGTACAAATATATCTGTCTTTGTAACATGCAATAAAATATCTTTCGTTAATATGTTAGCTATTGCAAAGTTATTATCTGATATACATGACTTTAGTACATTTTGACATGCATCCTTTATACAACATTAAAAATTAATTTGACATACTTTCAAATAATCCTTGTTTGTGTTCTTCAATGAATTAAGTTAAGGGATGTGGATGGTCTTGAACCAATAATCACACATTACCAGATTTTGAATTATTCAAAGAACATGATGAAGGATAAATGTGTAAATTGAAAGTAATATTAGTGTATTGGTGTTTTGAAGAGTTTTTGGTGCGACAAATATTACAACAAATCAAACATAAAGCAACAAATGCATGCATGGATATCGATCTCCACGTTCAGTTCATGTCTGATTTATGGATGCATATATGGATCCCTTCACATTCATTGCGCCCTGAGAAAATTCTCAAGGGGTCACTCATCCAAATATTATTTTTTTGCAAACACGCTTAATTTGGAGTTCTTAGCGGATGAACTCCCTTAAGAGAAGGTACACGTTGTTGGTATGAGTAGTATTATAAATCCTTTTAATCTAATCTTGGGTATTGCATATTACCTGTACTATGAGGAACTCAAGGCTGACAAGCTAAGATACCTGAAGATTGTAGAAGAGTGGAAGGAAATATTAGGAAAATATCCTCATATATTCTAGACTTTCAAGGGGTTACCACCTAACAGAAGTTGTGATCATGCCATCCAAATCAAAGAAGGAGCTCATATACCCAACATCAGACCATACAGGTATCCTCATTACCAAAAAATGAAATAGAAAACATTGTGAAGGACCTAATGAACACTGGAATTATCAGACCCAGTATTAGTCCTTATAGTATCAATGTCCTATTAGTAAAAAAGAAAGAGGGTGGATGAAATTTCTGTGGGGATTACACGGCTCTAAATAAGATTATAGTTCTAGATAAATTCCCTATCCCCATAATAGATGAAATTCTAGATGGATTGGGGGATGCACAAGTATTTTCCAGGTCAAATTTGAAGTCGGGGTATCATCAAATAAGGATGAACGAATCTGACATACTGTTGGGATATTGACCTAGAGGCCCAATACCCAGATCGGGAAGGTCCAAGGTATCCGGCCCAAGTAACAGGCCCATCACTCTATGATGAAAAGATCCAGTAAGGAGACATACCGAACGGGGTTCGGCCCAAATAAAGGTTGGCCCAATAAGAAGACATACCGAACGAGGTTCGGACTATATATTATACTTGGGCCAATTTGACAGCGTCATCCGCATGGTCCAGCATCCCGTTCGAGCAACGGCCAACCAGCAAGTGGCCAGGTGCAGTTAATGCCAGACTATGACATCAGCAAGTGGAAGCATGGATGACCAAGTCGGTGGAACAACGGCCAATCAGCAAGAGGCAGCTCATGCTCTCCATTAGTATAAATAGAAGGTTTCAAGTCATTGTAAGGGTTAGATTTTCAATACTCAAGCTCTAGAATAGCATCATTTGCTCTTATTTCTTGTATTAAAGCATAGTTTCCGACTTACCGATCGGGAAATCCCTTGAAATCAGATTGGTTAATTAATACAAGTGGGCTTTCGAGTTTTAGTTAGTTCAGATCTTATATTTTCTTATACACTTTGATTCTGGGTCATTCCTGATATATCCAAAGTTCGTGTTGGGCTTTCGGATCTGCGGGACTTACCCTCAACATTGGCGCCGTCTGTGGGAAACTTGCAAAAAGTTTCACTTTCTAAACATCCAAAAAACCTCTATTTCTAAAAATGGTCAGAATCAATTCCTATCATACAAACGACGGTTCACACCGTCACGGGAGGAGTCACACCCCGGGGAGTCAAAAACCCCAGGGACAATCCAGTCGAGGATCATATCCTCGTGTTAATGGGGATTTTGTGATTCCCGAATCTCTGAGGAGAAATCCCCGAGCCATGCGTGACATGGCCCAATT
Organism: Cuscuta europaea; assembly: GCA_945859875.1. Lineage (NCBI taxonomy): Eukaryota > Viridiplantae > Streptophyta > Magnoliopsida > Solanales > Convolvulaceae > Cuscuta > Cuscuta europaea. The sequence continues at coordinate 4,059,820 of CAMAPE010000014.1, forward strand.
CATGCAGCACATGGTGAACGAAGAAGAGGGAGTTTCCAGCTTTACAGGAGAAACTCCACGCGCGGAAACAACCACAGCGTCATCCCGCTGACATACCCATCGGGATAACCGCCGTAGCACCCCACCAGCAGCGCATCCCAGTCCCAATGACCGAACCCCGGTCGGGTCGCAAGCTAGAGGACCAACTCTCGTCGGTCATCATTTCCAGTATGCCGAGCGGGAAAATGCGAGGGCCCCTCAGCGGCATTGGGACCGGGACTGTGCGGATATGAGGGTTCCATCACCGCCCCCTTTGACGGCCCAGGAGGAAGAGATGGCCGAGATGAGGAGGCAAATGAATGAAATGCGGGACCAGATGAACAGGGTACCTGTACAACCTGCACCAGTTCAGCTGGGGATTACTTCCCCGTTTACTAGGGAGCTCATGTACGCGGATATCCAAGGGGGTGCCAAGCCCCCGACCGGCCAAATTTATGATGGGGTGGGAGATCCCCACGTACATCTGAGGAGTTACCAAGGCGGACTTATGCTGCTAGGAGCACCCGAGGCTGCCATTTGCCGTTTGTTTTTCAGCACACTCAGGGGGCCTGCCCAGGAATGGTTCGGGACACTACAGCCCGGGTCAATCAATAGCTTTGCCGAGTTATCAGCGTTATTCTTGGCTCAATTTGCTTCCAGTGCCAATCCCAAACGGCACTTCAGCTATTTGACCAGCGTGAAGCAAAACGCCAAGGAGACCCTCAACCAATTCCTGAAAAGGTGGAGGGATGAAACTTTAACGGTAGGAAGCATGACGGATGATACCGCCATTACCCTGTTCACGAATGCTCTCCGAACGGGGGAGTTGTACAAAGAATTGAAGAAGAATCCGGGTACGGCGTACGCCGAAGTATTAGATAGGGCTCGCAAGCATGCCGCCCTAGAAGAAGAAATAATGATCAGGGATAAGGTCATTACGCCTGCTGCCCCGATCAGACTGGCCGATCGGCTGGGTCCTAGCCCAGCGGCCACTTTACCTCCCAAACAAGGGAGATTTACACCCCTGGTCCTATCAATAGCGGCCATCTATCAGAACGAGAGGGACAATATTCCCATCCCGACTGATTCTGGACAGTTCATGGGAACGGATGACAATGCTTTCTGTAAATATCACAACAGAAAGGGTCATGCCACCAATGCCTGCAGGTCCCTGCAAACAGCAATTGAGGATCTGATCCGAAGGGGCCATCTGGGCAAATATGTGAACAAAGATCCGAATGCAATGGGCACGTTAAAACCGGCCAGGAAACCTAACAGCTGGCGCCGGGATGCTCAACGTGACGCCCAGCCTCAGAATGATGTGTATGTTCCTCCCAGGGATGAGCCAGAGGGCTCGGGAGGCCCCGGAAAGAAGCCTCGAATGGAGGTCAAGGTCATATTTGGGGGCGGGGAGACCGGAGATTCGAACGCCGAACGGAAGAGGTTCGAGCGGAGTCTTTATGTGGGATCCGTCTCCGCTCCCCCCCCCCCCCCCCAGAAGAAAGGAAGGACAGACCCGATCACGTTCGGGCCAGCTGATCTACCCAACTCTCCAAGCCCCCACAGGGATGAACTGGTGGTGAGCATGTGTATTGACAATGCTTTAATCCGCCGAGTGCTGGTCGATACTGGGAGCAGTGTGAATGTATTGTATCTACAATCATTCGAGAAAATGGGTCTACAAAGGAGCCAACTGACCCACCTGCGGACTCCACTAGCGAGTTTTACCGGTAACTGCATCGAGGCGGAAGGGACCATCCAATTGATGGTTGAAATTGGGGATGAAACCCACAGAGCGTCACTCCGAATGACGTTCGTGGTGGTAGATATAAAGTGCGCCCATAATGCCATATTGGGCCGACCGGGATTGGAAGATCTGGAGGCAATAGCCTCTGTCCGCCACTCATGCATCAAATTCCCTACAGACACTGGGGTAGGGGTGGCCAGAACTGACCCAACAACAGCCCGGACATGTTATCGGGAGGCCCTGAAACAGATGAACACTCGTGGGATGCGGGTGAATACAATTGAGGTGGAAACCCACCGAACGGAGTTCGAGGCACACCCGTAGCCCGCCACCCTTCTTGAACAAATCGACCTCGATTTCCCCCTGAACCGTAAGGTTGCTATCGGGGTAGATCTGGAGGCTGCTATCCGGGATGGCGTGATTGCCGTCCTCAAAAAGTTTCAGGTGCTATTTGCCCGGGGGCCAGAAGATATGCCCGGCATTGATCCAGAAATAATATGTCACAAACTTGCCGTTCGGTCTGATGCAAAACCGGTCCAACAGAAGAAACGGTATCAAGCGACCGAACGGCGGGAATTCACCAAGAAGGAAGTGGCCACTTTGCTAAGGATAAAGCATATCCGTACGGTAATCCACGTAGAATGGCTATCCAATGTGGTTCTAGCCCCAAAACAATCTACCTGGAGAATGTGCGTGGATTACTCTGATCTGAATAAAGCGTGCCCCATGGATCCCTACCCAGTGCCGAGGATCGATCTGCTAGTGGATGAGACTGCTGGGTGTGAGTTACTGAGCTTCATGGATGCTTTCCGGGGTTATCATCAGATATTCATGCACCCGGCCGATGCAGAGAAAACGGCGTTCGTTACTTCGGATGGCGTGTTCTGCTACATCGTCATGCCATTCGGATTAAAGAACGCGATGGCAACCTTCCAGAGGATGATCGGGATGCTGTTCAAAGATGTGCTGGGTGTCACAATGGAAGCCTACGTTGATGACATCCTGATCAAGAGCAAAAAGAAGGAAAACCACGTCCTGGACATAGAAAAGGTGTTCGGGATAATGCAAAGGGCGAATATGAGGCTGAATCCCAAGAAATGTGCGTTTGCTGTAAGAGGAGGCAAATTTTTGGGGTACATGATGAGCGAGAAGGGGATTGAGCCCAATCCAGAAAAAGTAAAGGCCATTGTGGACATGGAGGCTCCGAGGAATCTCAAGGAAGTGCAGAGGTTGACCGGTCGGCTAGCAGCCCTGAGCAGATTCCTATCAAAACTGGCCGATCGAGTTATCCCGTTCTTCCAAATCATGAAGAAAGCCAACCCTTTCGAGTGGACGGCCGAATGCCAAACGGCCTTTGAGGATTTCAAGACATATCTGTCTTCCCCCTGGTCTTGACAAAACCCGAACCAGGGGAACATCTGTATATATACCTTGCTGTAGCTGACTTGGCCGTAAGCACAGTACTGTTGAAAGAAGAAGATGGCGTTCAACGGCCAATCTATTTTGTGAGCAAGGCATTGAACGGCCCGGAAACCAGGTACACCTTGCTAGAGAAGAATGTACTGGCCCTGATAGCTGCCATTAAACGTCTGGCCCCGTATTTCCAGACCCACCCGGTAACTGTATATACTACCCAGCCATTAGCCACCATCTTGAGAAATCCTATGGCAAGTGGGCGCATTACCAAGTGGAGTCTCCTGATCGGGCAATACGAGGTAGATTTCAAACCCTTGCCTACTATCAAAGGGCAGGCCCTGGCAGATTTCATTGCAGAATGTACCGCCCGGCCCTCAGAAAAAGATTCAGAGAACAACGGGCTGGATAACTGGTGGGAAATGTATGTGGATGGAGCATCTAGTGCCAAAGGTTGTGGAGCCGGAGATGTGATCACATCGCCCGAGGGGTTCAAAGCATATTATTCCATTCATTTTGATTTCAAGGTGACCAACAATGAGGCTGAATATGAGGCTCTCATTGCTGGCTTAAAGTATGCAAGGGCCCTGGGCGCCGATCGGTTAAAAGTCCGATCGGACAGTCAACTGGTGGTACATCAAGTGAACGGCACGGCTGAGGCCAAAGAAGAAACGATGAAGGCCTACAAGGAAATGGTCGAGGAGCAGATACGTAAATTTGAACAGGTGGTGCTCGACCAGATATCCAGAATCGAAAATACTGAAGCAGATATCCTGTCCAAATTAGAGCATGCAGCGTTCGACGTTCGAGCACAGGAGATCCCGGCTCATATCCAACGTTTTGCCCATCGGGAAACATTGGCAACCCCAGCAATCATGGTGCTCCAGATCGAGGCCATATCTTATGCCATCCCGAGCTGGGTCGTGGATATGACCAACTACCTAAAAGATGGAACCCTCCCACAAGATAAAAATCCTGCTTATCAAATAAAATGCATCCAGAGGAGGGCTTCCATGTTCGAATTGGTGGACGGGCAGTTGTACAAAAAGACATTTGGGGGGCCGTATCTGAAATGCCTCCCACCCGATCTAGCGGCAGCTGTAATGGAAGAAATTCATGAAGGTATCTGTTCCAGTCACCAAGGGCCCAAGACACTGGCCAGAAAAATCATCTTGCAAGGGTATTATTGGCCAACTATCCAACAGGACTGCTTCGCGCATACTAGGAAATGTAAGGTATGCCAATTATACGCACCGGTTCCCGGACGGCCTGCCACTTTCTACACTCCAATGACGGCGGCCCTTCCATTCGCAGGATGGGGAATAGACCTGTTAGGTCCTCTACCTACTGCACCTGGAAACAACAAGTACATCATTGTGGGGATAGATTACTTCACCAAATGGGTAGAGGCCGAGCCACTGGCCAGCATCACAGATGTTAAATGCCAGAAGTTTGTCTGGAAAAATATCATTTGCCGGTTCGGGATCCCTGAACAGATCATAACTGACAATGGAAGGCAGTTCGTGAGCCGAAATTTTGAGAACTACCTGGTCAAATGGGGGATCAAGCATTCCAGAGCATCCGTCGCATACCCTCAGGCAAATGGCCAGGTAGAAAATATGAACCGAACTATCATGGATGGCATGAAGAAGAAGCTGGAAGAATACTCCTCATCATGGCCTGATCAGTTGAATTACATTCTGTGGACTTACAGGACCACACCCCGAACGGCCATGGGAGATACTCCATTTGCCCTTGCCTATGGTTTTCAAGCCAAAGTACCAACGGAGATCCTAGTTCCCACACACCGAACGGTGCATTACAGCCCAGAACAGAATGAAGATAACTTACGGGCTGAATTGCATTTCATAGAAGAAAGAAGGGATCTGGCAGCGGCACGAATGGAAGAGTATCACAGAGCCACAAGAAGATACTTTGATAAACAGGTTAAAGTTCGTTCAATCGAGGTAGGGGACCTGGTGCTAAGAAAGAGAGAGAAAAGCAACCCGCTCGAAGGGGGTAAAATGGCACAAAATTGGGAAGGCCCCTACCAAGTATATAAGAAGTATGCTTCAGGAACGTTTGGCCTACAAAATACCGAAGGCCGACCGGCAGGAACTTGGAATGTGGAGCATTTGAGGAGATTTTATCAGTAAAAACGGCTGTTGCCACCTCTAAAAAAAAATAGAGAGGGAGACATAACTTCCACAAACTCAACCCATGGTTAACTCGATCATTCCGGATAACCGAATGACGAACGGGTTAACAACATGGAAGGAAAATCAATTCTCAGTTTAGAGAGTTTTTGACCCTAGAATTACGAAAGAATAAATGGATCAAAAACGGCTTGAAGAATTGAGGCTCAGAAAATCGGTGCCCGTGGTTAACTCAATCATTCCGGATGACCGAATGACGAACGGGTTAATTCCATGGAAGGAAAATCAATTCTCAGTTTAGAGAGTTTTTGACCCTAGATTTATGTAAGAATAAAGGGATCAAAAATGGCTTGAAGAATTGAGGCTCAGAAAATAGGTGCCCATGGTTAACTCAATCATTCCGGATGACCGAATGACGAACGAGTTAACAGCATGGAAGGAAAGTCATTCTCAGCCAACGACTGGGAGTTTGACGCTCAGATAGTCTCACCTCAGCGGTTAATATGAGAATCGATTCTGGAAAACCGAATGACGAACATATTAGCAGTTTGGAGGGAGCCATACATTTCAGCAAGAGTTTTGACCCTGTAATTACGCATGGATGAAGGGATCAAAATGGCCTGGAGTTCGAAGGACAGTGTTTCTCACCTCAGCCTGTTGACACGTGGAATCATTCTGGATGACCGAATGACGAACGGGTTAACAGCTTGGAGGGAGCTGAGTCGTCAACTTAGCCAAAGTCGACCCTGTAATTACGTACGGGCAAAGGGATCAAAACGGCTTGGAGATGGTGTCAAGACTGTAAGATATGGATTAACCGAGCGACGTTCGGATAAGGTATGGATTGTCGCCCGGGGAATCGGAACTATGGTTTTGAAAAATCTCGCCTCAGTCATAAAACTTGACTTGGAAGCTAGTCGCCCTTTTAGCTATAAGTAAGGAATGACCCAAATTCGGTGATCTTGCTTACAGTTCGAAAAGGGTTACCTCAGACCCCTAATATGGATGATACGAGCTAGAGAGAACGGTTCGGAATGCATCGGAATTATGGGTTTGGAAGGGAGAGAGCCTCACCTCAGCTTGTTAACGCATGAAATCATTCTGGATGACCGAATGACGAACGGGTTAACAGTTTGGAGGGAGCCCCTATCCCAGCCGAGAGTTTGACCCTGTGGTCACGATCAAAACGGTTTGGAGGAATTCACCTCAGCTAAGAGTTTTGAACCCGTGCGTCACGAACAGGAAAATGGATCAAAACGGGTTCGGGAAAGGTGTCAGAACAATTGTGAAGAGAGTCTCACCTCAACTTGTTAACACGTGAAATCATTCTGGATGACCGAATGTCGAATGTGTTAACAGTTTGGAGGGAGCCCCTATCCCAGCTGAGAGTTTGACCCTGTGGTCACGATCAAAACGGCTTGGAGGAATTCACCCCAGCTAAGAGTTTTGAACCCGTGCGTCACGAACAGGAAAAGGGATCAAAACGGGTTCGGAAAAGGTGTCAGATATAATGATACATGAGCCGAGTAAGGTTCGGCCATGTAGAGAAGATTGTGAACAAAAAATCTAAGGAAGAATAACAAATACGACAGACAAAGGAAAAAAGTCCAGTTTATTCTTCGGCATTACTAGCCGGAATGTACAAAAAGAACGAATATACAAGAAAAGAGACAACAGATAAGGAAAGAAGGCTACACTACTGGAGGATCGCCGTTCGGGGAGGATGTAGGCTGAGAGCTCCCTGCCTGCACTGCATCGTCAGACGCTGCTTTGGATCTTTTCTCCATGACGCGATCGTACGTATTCCCGAACAGGTCATCGAAGCCTAATTCATCAGGATCGAACGGCTTGGGGAAACGCTCTAAGATCAGTTCAAGATTCCTGTCCAGAAGCAGGTCCTGACTTTGCTTTATGGTTTTCTCGGTCAGGACATCCAAGAAAGATTTCCCTTCCGGCGTGCTGTCCAGGAGGTCGATCCCAGCCTTGATAGGATCTGAGCTCTCACGCAAAAATTGGCCAAGGTGAGGACCTAGGAATTGTCGGGCCGTGTTCTCCAGAGCGACGTTCAGCGCCTTGCCCCGTTGAAAATCCACTACCGATTGCTGAGCAATCTGAGAAGTATTGACCGTGTAGGGTTCGGGCAGATGATCTCCAACGGCCTTATCAAATTTAATGCCAGCAGATTCAGCAGCCCGCACCTTGGCCCGGAGTTCTTTGAGCTCCCGGTCGCGACGACGGGACATCTCCTGCATCTCGGCCAGAGCAGCTTTTGCCTTCTCGCCCTCTTTGGCCTGCTCTTGAAGGTCGGCCGCTAACTTCCGAGCGGCAGAAAGGAGGACCTGGCCGTCATCCCGATCGCTGGCCAGGGCTTTCATCTCCTTCTCAGCAGCAAGAAAGGCCTTGTGATAATACACGCCAGCCTGAAAACAAGATTACAATGAAAGTTATATAAGGTAAAACATGAATAGTAGAAAGGCATGGGTCGGGATGAAACGTACCTTGAGTGCTTCCTGGTGACCTGCTTCGAAAAGGTCTGACCAGTGAGTCAAGTTGGTGAAGCTCGGGGGAACCTTGATCGCAGTATGACACCACATAGAAGATGGCATCAGCCCGAACAGATACCTCCCCTCTGATCTAGGCCCCATGTTTGAAAATTCAACAAACATCCGATCATCGATCGGTGTGGCAGCAAGAACCGGGGTTTGTTTGTTGGCAGGCACTGATCTTTTGGGCTCAACCTCCGGCCCGGTCAAGTCAACCACATGGTCGATCGGGATCAAGTGATCGCCATCATTTCCTTTGCGCTTTTTGCGGGTTTGCTCCGCCGAATCACGATCGGCTATCATCTTCTCTTTCCCTTTAGCAGAAGAGATAAAACGCCGGACGGGTATGGGAGAGATCACACCTACAAGAAAGAGAAATAAAAAATAAGAAGCTGAATTGTGAGAGCGAGGGATGATCGGGTTAAAACCCTACTATGCTTACCGATTCCAGCAGATAACATGCTCGAGGCAGTGACAAAGCTGCGAAGACTTCTGGTCCCTCCCATTCGCAAAGACTCAGCCTGGGAGCGTAGAACGGCATCCACCCTGGGCAGGGAATCCCGAACGGGGTATGCGTTCCACCTGTCCGGGAATGGCAAAGAATCACCTACCCGAACGAACAAAAACCGCTCTTCCCAGTCAGCCTGCGGGGTAACGTTCTCTGTGAACAGCTGACGGTCAGAACGAGCTACCAGTTTCAGGTACCCGGTCGTCCAGTAGGGCTGATAGCAGTAATGATAAAGGAACAGATCGACGCTCGGGGTGATCCTCAACTCGTGGCACCAGATAATGAAGCCCGTCAGAATACGGTAGGTGCTGGGCACGAACTGAGCGGGCAGTACAGCAACCCGGCGTAAGAACTCCACTATGAATGAATGGAGAGGGAACCGAAGTCCAGCAGTCAGAGCATCGAGGTGCACTAGCACGTGCCCCGGTCTGTGCCTCATAGGGTGCCGAATGAATCCGGCATAATATTCTCTTGGTGGGGGCAACAACTGGCTAAGTTGCCGTTCAACATCTTCTGGGAGACGTTGTTTGTGTTTGCGTATGCGATTGAAATGTAGGGCAATGCGGGGTGGCCGCTCGGGCATCCCCTTGTTGTAAACCTGGAGGTCATCTCCAGACAGACATCCATCCTCCTGTGGCTGTTCGATATGTTTGCCGGCCTGAGGATTAGAGGGTTTGGGTGTTTGGGACGAAGAGCCTTCGGCCTGGTTACCAGCGGATGTTTTGCTCTTGCGGATCAAAGGCATCTCTTCAGATTCTGAGCTAGAGGAGTAGTACATAAAAACGCTGGAGGAAATTTGGGAACTCTAGAGAGAGAAGGCTTGAGGGTATGCAAAGGATTTCTAGAGAGAGAAAGCTTGAAAGAAAAATGAGAAAACAGCAGGAGGAATTAGGGGAAGCACCTCTCTATAAATAGGGAAAGTGCCGCACAAATCCCTAATCCATGAGCAACACGTGGCATTGGGTGGTTACGATTAATTTGGGGCATTTATGATTCATTTTTTATGCACGTACCCCGGACGGGCTTACAGAGGATTAGCAAAGATCACAGGGGCTTGCTGTTTAGAAAAATACAAAGTCCTAAATGTCAGCCTGTACCCCGACCGGCCAACAGTATTGTAAAAGGTTATCTGGGAGAAAAATGCTAAGTCCTAAATATCAGCCTGAAGCCCGACCGGCCAACAGTATTGTAAAAGGTTATCTGGAAGAAAATTGCTAAGTCCTAAAAATTGACCTGAAGCCCGACCGGCTATCAACGTCATAAAAGCTATCCTAAGGATTGGTCTGAAGCCCGACCGGCTATTAACGTTATAAGAGATTATCTGAAGCAAGAATGTGCTAAGTCCTAAAATTTGGTATGAAGCCCGAACAGCTGAGTACGAGGGGGAAGGGGTTTTTTCCTTAAGTAAATTATCAGAACTTTCTAATGCCCGAACGGCGATCAACGGCGTTAGGATTATTTAAGCAAGAAATAAGTCAGGAAATTGGTTAAGTCCTACGAAACAGGCCGAATCCCGAATGGCGAGTAAATCATGCATTAAAGACGGAAAAGACAGTACGCCAAAGTTCAGGCATAAAGGGATATATATTCATCGGTGCTACTGACCGGGAAATACAGGCTACTTGGAAAAAAGGAAATTACAACAAGAATTACAATACATATGAATTATTGATCGGGGGCCATTTCATCTCCCTCTTCATCCTCATCCTCATCATCATCAGACGGGGGTTCAGGCTCTTTTCCCGCAGCTCGATCAGCTTCCCGTTGCTGGGCTCGCAGAAATTTCTCGAACTGCGCCTGGATAATATCATCTGTGGGGAGATCAGAAGCCTGAACCGGCCTCCCCAATTGAGTTTGAAGCTGAGTGACGAAGGGACGCAGCAAGACCTGACCAATTTTGCCATAAAGATCGGAGACAATGGAATCATTCCATTTTTTGGCCTCCGGGTCCTTATCCAAGAGGGCCACCCCTGCCGATAGCCGGCCGGCGCCTTTGGGAAAACCCTTCAAATACGCCCCAAAGGCGAACGGGATTTGGGCCCTTGCGTGTTCATCCTTGATAATGGAGAATTCATCAGAGGATTTAAACGTATCCCGGACGGCGGACAGATCCACGTTCACTTCATAAGGACCGTCCGGGATGCTGGATGGCATTTCTTCGAATTTGACCTGTGCAGCCTCAGCGGCAAAGACCTTCGCCTGGGAAGCTGCAAGTTGGACCCGAAGGGTACCAAGTTCAGCGTCTAGCCTCTGCTTTTCCTCCGCAAAGGCTTTCCGTTCGGCCTCCAGAGAGGCGATGGCGGCAGCAGCATGTTGCTCAGCAGAAGACTGGGCAACAATCAGTTCCCGCTCCTTGGCCAGGCGGGCCTCCCGCATCTAAAGGGTGTACAAGCCCATCTACAGAATACCGTTCGAGAATTAGTACTGGTTACAGGAAATAAAATTAAGACAAAGCGCAAAAGACAACGTACCTTCAGAGCAGTCAGAGCCAAACATTCCTCAGATTGCTCGACCGGCAACTGAGGAAGGGAAAAGTTGTTGAACCAAGAAGAGGTCGACCAGATCTGGCTCGCGGTAGAGCCGGCCCTCTCTAATACCTCATGGACGGGGTCAGATAGGGAGATCCGCTCGACCTGACCCGTGATGTGGTCGGTATGGGTCTCACCAGCATTCGAGGATTCCCCCCGAACGGAGTCGAAATGCTGGGAAAATTGGTGCAGTTGATCAGAACCGAACCGGTCATCGAGCAGCATGGCCTCTAATTGATCCTGGTGGACCTGCTGAATTGGCTGGGGTTCTGGAAGCGGTTGGGAAGGGGCAGCCTCCTGAGCGGGAACAATGGTGGGAGTAGGTTGGGGGTTCTTCCGGGATTTTTTCCGCTTACCGGCCCCACCGGCTGCGATGACTCTGCTATCATCCATAGGAAGATCTGGGTTGGGTGCAGAAAAAAGACAAAGAACAATGTTAGTATCGAGCGGCCCTAGCGTGTGAGAAACTAGAAAAAAGAATAAAAGAACGTTTCTCGCACGGGAAGGACCGCCCGGACCAAGGCACTTGGTTTATCAAAACAAGTAAACCCAAGAGAACGGGCAGTACCTATCCCGGCTGTTATAAGTCGTTCGGGGGTCAGATAATTCATGATGTCCATGCATTTATCTTTCTCCACGGCAAGCACGTCCTTGTAGATTTCTTCAGTAAGGACAGGATCAGGGGTTTTGCGGGGAAAGGCATTCCACTTGCGGGGAATCAGACCGTCCGGGATGGACACGAAGAAAAACCGGTCTTTCCACCCTTTGATCGAAGTTGGGTTCCCTTTGAACAGGATGTGTCCCGTTCAGGCACTAGTGGCCAAATAGCCATGGGTTTGTCGGGGGCTACTTTGAAAAACTGGTGGAAGAGTTCTAGGGTTGGTCGGGCGCCGGCATCTTTGCAACGACAAATGAAACCCGCCATTGCTCGATAAGAGTTCGGCATAATCTGGGCCGGTACAACTTCGTAGAAATTGAAGAAAGAAATGAAAAAGGGGTGTAGCGGAAATCTAAGGCCGGCCCTAATCGAGTCAAAGTGGACTATGGTCATTCCGGGCCTATGACGCATTGGGTGAAGCCCGGCTTGCAAACGGAAATCCACCGGGTCAGGGATAAGGGCCGGAATTTCGGCCCTATTGTGAGAGGTCAATTTTTGCCTCCTCTCCCTAATCAATTTTAGGTCAAGAGTATGGCGAGGAACATCGTTGGGACGTCCGGCCGCCATGGAGGCTATTTCGTCCTCGGATTTGGTGTCATCAGAATCCTCACTGGAGGAAGAAGAAGTGCTAGGGAGGTCCTCCGCCTCAGCCCTGGTATTCGTCGCCGTCTCGGTAGAAACACCGGCAAACGGAACTGGGATGGCATCTACAATGGCGGTGTCACGGTCATCTCCATGAGAGGCCATCTCCGAATCAGAAGAATGCTCTGTGGGGCTCATCTCGATCGAAGCCAGAAATGAAGATGGGGAATCCAAGGTTGGGAAATTACCTGAGCAAGGGAAGCAGGGGGAAATTTGCAGAGGAAACAACGAAGGCCAAGGAATTGCAGAGTCGAAACCCGGAATTGAGGAGTTAAGGGCTAATTTATAGCTTTGAAACCGCCGTGTCGAGAACCAATCAGAGAGCGACACATCACTAGGGGCATTTAAGCTAGACACGCGTCTAATGAAAAGACTAAACGACGGTTATCATGATGAATATGGGGAAATGAAGCGGCAGCCATCAAATCGCAGCATGGGGAACTGATTACTTCTGTACCCCGATCGCCATTCGGGGTATTATGACATTGGTATACTTCCTGATGCACTCACTTCGTTCGAGACATCGCAAGTGGGGGACTTGTGTTGGGATATTGACCTAGAGGCCCAATACCCAGATCGGGAAGGCCCAAGGTATCCGGCCCAAGTAACAGGCCCATCACTCTATGATGAAAAGATCCAGTAAGGAGACATACCGAACGGGGTTCGGCCCAAATAAAGGTTGGCCCAATTAGAAGACATACCGAACGAGGTTCGGACTATATATTATACTTGGGCCAATTTGACAGCGTCATCCGCATGGTCCAGCATCCCGTTCGAGCAACGGCCAACCAGCAAGTGGCCAGGTGCAGTTAATGCCAGACTATGACATCAGCAAGTGGAAGCATGGATGACCAAGTCGGTGGAACAACGGCCAATCAGCAAGAGGCAGCCCATGCTCTCCATTAGTATAAATAGAAGGTTTCAAGTCATTGTAAGGGTTAGATTTTCAATACTCAAGCTCTAGAATAGCATCATTTGCTCTTATTTTTTGTATTAAAGCATAGTTTCCGACTTACCGATCGGGAAATCCCTTGTAATCAGATTGGTTAATTAATACAAGTGGGCTTTCGAGTTTTAGTTAGTTCAGATCTTATATTTTCTTATACACTTTGATTCTGGGCCATTCCTGATATATCCAAAGTTCGTGTTGGGCTTTCGGATCTGCGGGACTTACCCTCAACACATACATAAAACTGCTTTCCGAACGCACGAAGGGCATGCACTATGAGTACGTTGTAATGCTCTTTGGATTGACAAATGCCCCATCAACATTCCAAGATCTCTTGAACGTCCAAGTTCTAAGGCCTTATCTTGAGAAAATTTATGCTTGTGTTTTTATGGCATCCTAATTTACACCAAGAGTTGGGAAGATTACTGAAAGAAATAATTACATAAATATGACCAAAATAAAGATGATTTATAAAATATGAGTAATGATTAGAGTAGTAATGAAATCATAGTAATTCATGTTCAAGTTTTAAGCTTAAGTTACCACAACACCACATTGTAGTAATGAATAGTCATATTTATGTAAAAAATCCTTACTGAAATCTAAGAAAAGTATTACAAGCTCTACAAGATAATCTACTAGTTCTCTACCTAAAGAAGTGCAGGTTTGGCAAAACACCATTATCCTACCTGGGGCATTTAATATCTGGCCAAGGGGTGGAGACAGATCCAAACAAGATTCAAGATATGTCAAATTGGCCTATACCTCAAAAATCTAAAAAGCCTGAGGGTTTTTTAAGGGTTCAATTGGCATCAAGAAGCGGTCTGAGCATTTGAACAATTTAAGGGAGCAATAACTACTCTCCTTATTCTAGCAACTCCAAATTTTGACAAAGTTTTTGCTGTCGAGACTGATACTTCAAATAAAGGAATAAGGGCAGTGAAGTTGAGAGAAGGGAGACTTGTAACATACATAATCCAGGTTATGTCTGGAAGAAACCAAAGAAAGTCAATTATGAGAGGGAACTCATGGCAATTGTACTGGCAGACCAAAAATTGAAGCATTACTCATTGGGCACATGTTTTTTGGCTTGTCGACCTTATTACCCAACTTTTTTACCAAATCCATAACTTTTGATTTCGCGCGTTGAGTTTCATAATAATCAAAATAAGTAAATTGGAGTTACCTTTGTGGCTGGTGATGCACACTGATTAGTAGTGCATAATTACATATTTTATGTTTGATTTATGTTGATTGTTTGACGTTTTATTTAGTTTGTAAACATTTATGTGATTTCAGTAGTAATTGTATTTTAGTATTTATTTATAAGTTGTAAAGTATAGTTAGGATTTGTGGTGTTGGAAAGGAAGACTTTGAAGAGAAGAAAACAAGAAATTTGACTGCCCAGGAGTAAAACCCGACCGGGTAGAAACCCCCACCCGGTTGGGTATGATTTAACAGACAAAACTGCCAAGAAAATCACTGGACCCGGTCGGGTCCCCTACTTGACCCGGTCGGTTCAGATGTGACCCGTGATAAAACGACGTGTGAAGATCACCAGAACGTGGCGGATTATCTGATTTTGACCGGACCCGGTCGGATAAGTACTTGACCCGGTCGGGTACCCGGCCAAAGGTATTGAAAAACACCTATAAATAGCACACTTTTTATTCTCTAAAAATCATCCCGTCTTCCATACTCCTAAGCTCAGTTTAGAATAGCATTTCTTTCTATTTTCTAGCTACGTTTAGTCTCCAAATGAGGAGCTAAACTTCCATTCTTGGTGTTGCTCTTGAAGCTTGTTGATTATCAAAGTTGTGAGTTATTTTCTTAACTTCTTTCCTTGAATATTAATTAATCGTTCTTTCCTTAATACCATCTCTATATTAATGTTGGGGAGTGTTGCTAAGATGACAACTAGTTAACATCTCGACGTTAGTTAGAATAGTATTTTCTTCCTCTATATTAATGTTGGGGAGTGTTACTAAGATGACAATTAGTTAACATCTTGATATTAATTATAGTAGGATTCATCTTCTTTAATAATATTCTTCCTTGAATATTAATTAATTCCTATTCATATTTCATATTAATATTTTGAACATTACTTAAAGGATCAACTAGTTTTGTTTCATATATTAATTGTTACTAGAAACGATCAACGAACCGATGGTTAATCGTTGATGGTTTCACACGTAAGTAACTTCGGTTTATTAATGCACGGTCGTGGTTAATAAACTTGAGAGGGATTAATTTTGTTGGTTAAACCGAAACCGTTGTGTTGAGGTTATCAATCTCAATTGATTTCATCAAGGAGTTAGAAAGATTAAATGCTACTATTAAATCAGTATAAGGCGTTGTTCTATATTCGATTAATAGTAAGGGTTATTAATGAACGGTTGTTGTTAATAACTACCCTCAATGAAGTGGATATACTCCCCGATTGAGTATTCGAGAGGGAATAAGTTATAGATATAACAATGATCGACTAAAATATATCAACAAGTGGAAAGTAGCAATGTCAAGTCCTTTTTATCTTTGAATTAAACACATATAGGTTGTTCATCTTAGTTCTTAATTAACTTAAATCATTCAAACCCAACCCCCCCCCCCCCCCCCCCCCTTTTTATTTATTAAGTTCATAAAAAGAGAATTATTTCCTTTCCCTGTGGATACGAACTCTACTACGCTATACTACGTATAAGTGTTAGTATTGAATTTATTTTGACGCACCGTGACAAAGTGCTCGTCAAATTTGGCGCCGTTGCCGGGGAAAGGCAATTATTTTCTTTTTATTTTATCTCATAAAAATCAAAAACAAAAAAAATATATACTAAAAAAAACTTACTCTTCTATTTTCTGAGCTTACATGAGTTATGAGTATATGGATACCAACACTTCATCCTTAGAGAGTCAAATTTCTTTCTTGACTTCTCTAATAAAGGAATTTATCTTAAGCTCAAAAGCTCAAAATGCCAAGACATGCAACATTTGCATGTCTTACAGGCATCTTACGGATTTCTGCCCAAAACTCCAAGATGAATACCTTGAACAAATTGATGATGTTGGTTACGAAAGGGATGTACCTCACATGAGGTATGATCCGTTCTCCAACTCTAACATGTCTACAGAGGATATGGTCCGGGCTATTTCTACCAACATGACCACCATGCAAAACAACATGGTGCAATTCCAAAATGAGACCAAGTCTAGCATTTTAAACTTGGAAATTCAAATGAGTCAAATAGTCGGAGCCGTGAGTAGGCTTGAAGAAAGGGATTCGGAAAAACTTCCTTCTCAAATAGAATGTGATCCTAAACAGCAAACTTTTGCAATCACATTGACAAATGAAAAGGAAATGCAAAAGGTGATCCAGAATCCAGAAGAAGTGGAAGAAGAAAAAGACACGAAGCTCCAGCTGTTCAAAGAAGATGATGAACCGAGTTTCAAATACTTATCCTTATCATTCTTTGAGGTACCCCCATCACTTCTAAAACCTTTGATGGCAACTCATAAAATTGAAAAGGAGAGTGACATTTTTGAAATTCTTAGCAAAATTGAGGGATCCAAACATTTCCCATTGACCATGTTAAACGATAATTTCTCTCCCTCACTCCCACCATATGAATCAATGAAAATATGGATATTTGATCCTGGAGGGATTTTCAAAGTGAAGAGTCAGAAAATCAAGCATTCCTATGGAAGTCCTAGGAGTGAAAATGTGGCGAAGATAAATATCACGGTCCAAGATTAAATGATTGAACACAATGATGGCGTCATGCCGCGACGTTAAATAAGGTGCTTCTTGGGAGGCAACCCATGCAAGGTACGTTTACTTGTTTTATTTTATTTTTACACATTTCAAAAAAAAAAGGGAAACAAACTCGGCCGGGTACACTACCCAAACCGGTCGGGTATCAGGTCAAAACACTTCACCCACCTTGTCATCCGGGTGGGGCAGAAAATAAAAACGAAAAATTTTGATATACCCGACCGGGTGCTTCATGAAACCCGACCAGGTTATCACAAAGGGGAGCTACTGCCACCCTTGGGAAAAGAAACTCGACCGGGTGAATGGAAAATATCATAACCCGATCCCTGGGATGAAACACCCGACCGGGTACACTACTCCACCCGGTCGGGTATCTCGATTTTTTGGAAACCAGGCCATTTCTCAAAAAAATGAATCACCCCCTTTTGTCTTCCCATTCGAACCACACCCCAAATTTCCTCCATTTCCAAAAGTCAAAAGCTTCATATCTCCTACATCCATCCACCAATTAAACCCATTTCATTCATCTCCTCTTCACCCTTTTCATCTCCACACCCACGAATCACCAACAAAACCTCCCAAAAAGTAACAAAAAAAAAAACACATTCATCTCAGACACAAGCACTAGGGGCAGTGCTTTGATTAGCTTGGGAGGAGAGTTTTATGGAATACTCACATTCACTCTTTATTCTTGTAAAAAAAATTATAAAAGCTTGTTAAGTTGAAAACCCGAAAGGGCAACTTAAGCAAAAATAAAGCAAAAATAAGAGTGAGTTGTGAGGATTAAAACAGAAAAATGTGGGAAGCTGGGATAAAAACTCGAAAGGGCACCTAAGCAAAATGAGAGAACGAGAGAAAGTATTTTCTTTTATTTCTGCAGGATCCTAAGGGTAACGGAAAAAAAAGGTTGAGGTTGATAAAGAAATAGGGAGTTGAAGACCCTCTTTACTGTTATATTTTTGGGGATATACTTTATGTGTTTCTAAAAACACTCGTGGATGTGTGTGTTGATATTCTTGTCATTTTAAGGACTTCTTCGACCGGATTTTATTTACTCGAGACGAGTAAAGGTTTAAGTGTGGGGGTGTTTGATGCACACTAATTAGTAGTGCATAATTACATGTTTTTATGTTTGATTTATGTTGATTGTTTGACATTTTATTTAGTTTGCAAACATTTATGTGATTTCAATTGTAATTGTATTTTAGTCTGTATTTATAAGTTGTAAAGTATAGTTAGGATTTGTGGTGTTGGAAAGGAAGACTTTGAAGAGAAGAAAACAAGAAATTTGACTGCCCAGGAGTAAAACCCGACCGGGTAGAAACCCCCACCCGGTCGGGTATGATTTAACAAACGAAATTGTCAAGAAAATCACTGGACCCGGTCGGGTCCCCTACTTGACCCGGTCGGGTCAGATGTGACCCGAGACAAAACGACGTGCGAAGATCACCAGAACGTGGCGGATTATCTGATTCTGACCGGACCCGGTCAGGTAAGTACTTGACCCGGTCGGGTACCCGGCCAAAGGTGTTGAAAAACACCTATAAATAGCACACTTTTTATTCTCTAAAAATCATCCCTTCTTCCATACTCCTAAGCTCAGTTTAGAATAGCATTTCTTTCTATTTTTCTAGCTATGTTTAGTCTCCAAATGAGGAGCTAAACTTCCATTCTTGGTGTTGCTCTTGAAGCTTGTTGATTATTAAAGTTGTGAGTTATTTTCTTAACTTCTTTCCTTGAATATTAATTAATAGTTCTTTCCTAAATACCATCTCTATATTAATGTTGGGGAGTGTTGCTAAGATGACAATTAGTTAACATCTCGACATTAGTTAGAATAGTATTTTCTTCCTCTATATTAATGTTGGAGAGTGTTACTAAGATGACAATTAGTTAACATCTTGATATTAATTATAGTAGGATTCATCTTCTTTAATAATATTCTTCCTTGAATATTAATTAATTCCTATTCATATTTCATATTAATATTTTGAACATTACTTAAAGGATCAACTAGTTTTGTTTCATATATTAATTATTACTAGAAACGATCAACGAACCAATGGTTAATCGTTGATGGTTTCACAAGTAAGTAGCT
This sequence comes from Cuscuta europaea, assembly GCA_945859875.1. Lineage (NCBI taxonomy): Eukaryota > Viridiplantae > Streptophyta > Magnoliopsida > Solanales > Convolvulaceae > Cuscuta > Cuscuta europaea. Next base: position 4,078,852 of record CAMAPE010000014.1, read on the forward strand.
TCGGTTTATTAATGCACGGTCGTGGTTAATAAACTTGAGAGGGATTAATTTTGTTGGTTAAACCGAAACCGTTGTTTTGAGGTTATCAATCTCAATTGATTTCATCTAGGAGTTAGAAAGATTAAATGCTACTATTAAATCAGTATAAGGCGTTGTTCTATATTCGATTAATAGTAAGGGTTATTAATGAACGGTTATTGTTAATAACTACCCTCGATGAAGTGGATATACTCCCCGATTGAGTATTCGAGAGGGAATAAGTTATAGATATAACAATGATCGACTAAAATATATCAACAAGTGGAAAGTAGCAATGTCAAGTCCTTTTTATCTTTGAATTAAACACATATAGGTTGTTCATCTTAGTTCTTAATTAACTTAAATCATTCAAACCCAAAACCCCCCTTTTTATTTATTAAGTTCATAAAAAGAGAATTATTTCCTTTCCCTGTGGATATGAACTCTACTACGCTATACTACGTATAAGTGTTAGTATTGAATTTATTTTGACGCGCCGTGACAAAGTGCTCGTCAGCTGGATAAGCTGAAGTTACTACAGAGGACTACTTTAGCTATTTTTCATATAATTTTTTTGTATTTTACTAATAAAATATATTTTAACTACAAGTTTTTTTTAGAAATCAGCAGAATTAGCCAATCTAGCCACTTCATAAGTTTTAGCAGAGTCAACCGATTCAGCCAATTCCAGTGTTACCAAACGGGCTCATAATTTTTTATTAAGTACAAGCAGGGAAGTGAGAACAAGGCAGCTCATGCATTATCTAGAAAAGGAAGTTTACTCTATTTATCAGTAGTGACCCGCCAGGATTGAAATGGGTTGGAAGAAGAGTTATTGAATGATAAGAGATGCCAACGGATCATACAAGATGTATTAATTCATGTTGATGCTCATCCATTGTTTTGTGTGAGAGCAGGGTTATTGTACTTCCTCGATAAGTTGATCATTCCTAAGGATATTCACAAAGAATCATCACAATCCTTAAAGAATTTCATGACTTAGCCATAGGATGACATGTAGGCCATCCCCGAGCCCTAAAGAGAATTACCAGTATCTTTTACTAAGAGGGGATGAGAGCTGCCTTCCAGAAATATGTAAAGGGATGTGAAGTTCGCCAAAGGAATAAATATCAAGCATTAAGGTCAATCGATTTGTTACAACCATTATCAATTCCACAACAACTATGGACATACATCAGCATGGACTTCATAGGGAGTCTACCTAAAGCAATGGACAAGGCCTAGTTGTAGTGGATAGATTACGAAAGTTTACTCACTTCATAGCTTTAGCTCACCCATACACAGCCTAGGAGGTGGCTGAAGTGGTTAGGCTCCATGGGTTTCCGAAAACTATAGAATCTATTAGGGACAGTATATTCATGAGCCTGGGTTATTCTTTGTTAGAATTATTCATAATGGCTAGGGCTTAGTTGAAGTATAGTACGGCCTGCCATCCCCAGACTGATGGACAAACCGAAGTGGTGAATACATGTGGAAATATATTTAAGATGCACTACTGAGAACAAGTCAAAGAAGTGACCGAGGTGACTTCCTTGGGCTGAATATTGGTATAACACCAATTATCGTGATGCCCTAAAAGTACACCTTTCAAGGCCCTATATGGTCAAGACCCTCCCACTTTAATCAAGGGAGATGCTACATTGACTGTAGTGGAGGAAGTGACCAAGCTAATTGGTGAAAGAAATGACATGCTAACAAAGTTGGAAAAAGAATTTGGCCTTAGCACAGAATCAAATGAGGTAGCAGGCTAACAAAAAGAGGGGGGACATGCAACTCGAGGTGGGAACAAGGTGTATATGAAAATACAACCCTACAAGTTAAGGAGTTTGTCAAGAAGGATCAACTAGAATTTGAGTGCTCTATATTAGGGTCCTTTTGAAATAGTGGAGAAAATCAATCATGTGACCTTTGTGCACCTTGTCTCCCATATTTATTTACTAAACAAATCTTTGGCGGCCAACATCCCTTGCCAACCCCTTCCTAAGTGTATGAGTGAAGAATGGGAACTACAAGCACAATCAAAGGAATCACTGAAATCTTGGTTCGCTGGAACAACTTACAAGAATTTGAAAATTTATGGGAGCTGAGGAATTGTAACAACTCAAGATGCTCTTTCCTAGCTTTCACCTTGAGGACAATGTGATTTTTCAAGGAGGGAGAGATGGTAGGAACCCTGGGACTAAGCATAAATCGTAATAGGGATTTTTCTAAGGTTTACACTAGAAGAAATAAGAAGAGTGCAAAAGACTGAATTAAGTAAATTAGAAGTAAAAGAAGAGAAGACGGGAATTAACAGATTGGTGGAGGAATATAACGTGCGCCAGGAGGAATTCGGCGCATTAGTCCATTTTGATTTAAAAAATGCGTCAAACCCCCTTGTGTTATAGTTATGCATGCGCAAAACCCCTTCTATGAACAACTTTAATTGCCAAATAAATGAAAAGTGATTACTTTTCTTGTATAATTTAGAAATTTTGACAAAGTTACTTGCATATTCAATCATATTATTAAGAAAGTGATTTCAAAATTGTAAAATTTGTTCATGTAGGGAGTTTTGTGCATGAATAATTAAAACACAGGGGGTTTGACACATTTTTTAAATCACAGGGACCGATGCGCCGAATTTATATTTTACAAGGGGATTTGTTGCATTAAACCCTTTCTTTTGTACAAGTATTTCCTTCTTCTTCATGTGGTTCACAGATTTTACAGTCTATGTACTGAATCTATATTGTGGTGGAATGTGTCTGCTCTATCACATATCTTGCTTGAAAAATGAAAATGAACATGAATATAAAGCAAATATAAGCAGAATGGTGGAGGCAAAATGGACACCTAGAGGGTAGTGCGGCTCATAATCTAGATAATTGTTTTGGGAATGGAAGAGTTTTATTAATTTCAAGCAACAAAATTCTTTTTTTTCTATTTTAAAAATTCACTGGAAAAGTTACTGGAAAATATTTTTGTTATTGACAATGACGCATTCCTCAAAAATATGTCGAAAGTAGCATTGATATAATAAAATTGTGAGAGACATAATAAATTGATAATGGGACATTTATATATTTACTTTTTTTTACTCTCACATTTTCGTACTATGTAAAAGTAGTCAGTTTTTTAAGTTGAGTTTGGATATAGCAATGTTTAACAAAAAATGTCTTTTGAAATTATTGTATTGCACTTGTAATTAAATGGATGAGAAGTCACAAATGGGGTGGATTTGATAATAAATATTTAAAGTTATTACTACCTCCGTTCTTAAGTTAATGCAACGTGTCGAATTTTACACTATTCATGTGTTCCATTATGACTATGTTTTATTAATTAATGTACTCCTTTCATCCCTTAAAACTTTGTCATCTTTCGTTTTTGGACGTTCCAAAAAACTTTATCACTTTCCCTTTTAATCAATTATTTTGTGATTTCTGTTATTTCTCTCCCCTCTGCACAAACTTCAACCACACTGTTTTTACTTTATTATTCTCCGTACCGGTCAACTTTTGCAAAGTTTTAAGGGACGGAGGTAGTATTAGGTAGTAATATTTTTTGAAAAGAATATTGTTAAATTTTTTTAATTGTAAATTTTTCAAAATGTGAAAAGTTGAATGTTTCATTTATTTAAGGGACGAGGTAATGTAAATTTTTAGTATTACATTACGTAAAATATGTTGGCCCGGTCAATCTTCTTCTTTTCAAATCTTTGGTTTCGATTGAAAGATTTAGTCAAATGTTGGTTGGGACGGTTATACTGCTCCAAATCTGTCAAGGTGTTCTCTTACTACAACTTTATTACTTAAAAGTTAAACGCCTTGTCAGAGTTTTTCAAACCAACCATTTTTTTTACCGGGCGTAGATCAACTGGTAGCAAGAGAGTATCACAAGGGTTAGGTCCCGGATTCGAATCCCGCCAACTGCGATGAGAGATTACTATGCTAAAAATGTATAGGGCATCTGCAAGTACCGGGGACAGAATCTCACTCTCTATCTATCAAATTGGGATTATAGTCCAATTTACATTCTCCCAACGTACCGTCCGGTCGAGGTTGGGGACCCTCACGGATGAGGTGTCATCCTTTTTTACAAACCAACCATTTGGCTAGGTTGGTCAATGGTCAGAGAGGTCCCACATGTTCACCCATATCTGCCAAACTAAAGCTCAACTATCGACTAAGTCTCAAAAAAATCGATAAAATTTTGATCATAATCCACAAATATAGCTTTTCGTTAAAGTTTAACAAGTGTTTGAACTGTTAAAGGATTGATTATCCTGCCAAATGCTTTGTTTATGCATTATAGTCCCGTTCTCCCTCGGAAAAGTTCTCCCTCAGCTATATATTTTACAGAAATTAAAAGTCAATTTGTGAAAGCAATGTTGAATGTGGCAAAAAAAATGAAAACGAAAATTTGGAAAACTATATAAAATGATACACATATAGAGCCCGTTTGGTAACCGATTTGTGGCTTTTCAAATTTATCAGCCAACTTTTTTCACGAAACACGTAACTTTTGATTTGACGGGTTGAATTGTGTAATAATAAGAAAAAGTAACGTTGAAGACTTGAAGTTACCATAGAGGAACATTTTAGCTATTTTTCATATAATTTTTTCTTTGATTAGTTAATAAAGTTTATTTTAAATATATTTATTTCACAAATCATCAGAATCAGTCAATACAGCCACGTCAGTTAGAACTTCATAAATTTCAGCAGAATCGGCCAATGCAACTGATTTGGGTGTTACCAAACGGGCCCATAAAGTGAAGTTGAGCGATTAAAAGTGAAAAGAAACTTGGAAAATGTCACAGTGCTTATATTTGAAGGCATGCTGAGTCATGCATCACACAACTTTAAGTACAGTTAATTAGATTATAAGTTGGCCAACCAAACTTACCAATCTGTGTTTAATTCAATTTGTTCTTTTCCTCATAAACAAGGTATTTAAATCCCCAAACCCTTCCTGCTTTTCCCTCCTTACTCACAGACATTCTTTCCTTGATCATAATTAAACACCCCTCCATCACATCATTAAATTTAAAAGCATTCCTGAGACTTTTCTCTTTAGTGATCTAAGAGAATGGCTTCTTGCAAAGTCTCTGAGATAGTTCTGGCCATGGTCATCCTCACATCCATGCTATGGAACACCGCATCTGCTCAATCAAACTGCATTACCACAATATTGAGCTTGTCACCGTGCCTGAATTATATCACTGGCAATTCGTCAGCCCCGTCCTCGTCATGCTGCACGCAGCTCTCTAACGTTGTCGCATCAAGCCCGCAGTGCCTTTGCTCGTTGCTTAACGGCGGGGGTTCGAGTTACGGGATCAACATTAATCAAACTCTTGCCACCAGCATGACTGGTGCCTGCAAACTTCAAACTCCTCCTTTGAGCAGTTGCAATGGTAGGTTTACAGATTGAAACATTTTGGGCTAGAAGTCACCTCGATTCACTTATACTTGTGTTTGGATTCGCACTCAAAACTCAACAAGCTAACAATACGAGCTTCTATCTAGTTTGGTTCTAAAGGTGTTCGGTGTTAAATTAAGAAGCTCGATACAACTATTTGAACTTACAAAGATAAATAGCTCAAATGGTTGATGATGATATTTGTGAAGCACAGAGTATAACATCATATTACTAAATTTCATCTGTAGTTTATACATTTTCAATAGCGTCCAAAATACTATCAAACTGAACGTGAATATGCTTCACTTTGCAGTTTGTATGAATAATACTCCAATTTTAAATTAGGATCGTATTCTAAGAACCGAAACTCGTTAAGCTCAAAGTCGAGTTAGAGCTTCCATTTTATAGGGTAAGTTTGTTATGACCGTATTATAATTGAAACAGGTGGGAGCGGACGACCAACGGCTTCAGCTGCAGTACCACCACCACCACCAAGTTCTCCCGTGGGTTCTGGAGCGCCACCGAGCACAGAAACGACCACAACACCATCAGGATCCGCCACACCAACATCAGGTATCTTATAGATTCAGTCAACATTCCCTCAATTGCCTGATTTTTATCTTAAATTTCAGCTAATTCAGAATGTTCTAACACTCATAATGGAACAGGATCAAAAGCAGTTCCATCCCCAACTGATTCCGCATCGGCTGGTTGCCACATGGCAGTTCCATTCAATATTCTAAGTTTCTTCCTCTTCGCAGCAGGCAGCATCCTGGGCACTTTTTCCTGCTAGATCATATTCTATTTAAGCTTTCTCTGGTCCGCTGCATTAGTGGTTTGTTTTGTCATTTGATATTGTTTTCGTTTACTTTTCTATTTGTTTCTTTTGTTTGTACTGATGATTGAATTGATTACGTCTCTATTCTTATTCTTTTACCATTGTAAGTGTCTGGTCTTGCAAAATATGTTTACTTTACCATTCTGCCACTTTTAGAACCTTCATTAAATAAGTGATACTAGGCAATGTAGACCCAATTTTACTGAATCTTATGATTATCTTCTTTTCGTTTTTTGTGCAACGTAATTAATTGTCATCATCCCTAAATAGACTAAAAACGCAGCTACATGACCTCAGTGAGAGTGAAACCAACTATACAAGTTACAGAAACATAGTACCATTGACGCCTGAACGGGTAATACAAAAATAGGAAACTTGAAATTCATGAAATGCATTTTTATTAATTTGAATGACATTCAAAAGTAGATCAGTTTATGCTAGATGTTCTCAAAAAATCAAATTTAAATAAAATATAATTTGTCATATACTCAAATAACCATAGATTAAAAAAAGTAAGCAGAGATTGTGTTTAGGAAGTTTGGGAATAAAGCTAAAGTTCAGCACTTCAGCATTGGCCAGTTCCAAGTAGGGAGTACTGGAGTAGAGAGGAATCGAAGTGATACAATGGTTCCAGTTCTGATTCTATTTTGGGGGTAACAAAACCGTTTGTTATAAAGAGGAAAAAGAGGTGAAGCACAAACGGTTAACCTCACCTTCATTGTTGGCTTGTCGCCCAAGCCAATCAAAACAATGACATCCAACCCTCCACCCAAATCCTTTAAATCACAAGGACTCTGGCATCGTAATAATAGAAATGGATGCTGAGAATGGTGATTAGCAAAACAATTGTAATTTGTAAACAAGCTCATAACATATAGGGGGTATCAGGTATGATATATCTAACCCCATGCATTGCCCGTTTATCCTTAAACGCACCACCACAAATCTGCTACTTTTAGCCTGATATTAGAATCCAAATGTGTCTAAATGATTGGTTTGAAAAGATCGGATGATGATTGAATGGCAAGATACCCAAAACGTGTTCCAAAAAGGAAAGAAAAAACCAAAACATGACAAGTGTGACGTTGATCACTTCTTCTTTCCGGCCTTTGCTGCATCTCCAGCCTTTGTCTGAATATGAAGTAATAATACTATTAGCTCTAGCATGAGGTCAGAGATGATTTCAAAGCCATAGAAAAGCTAGAAACTTAACAATTGGAAATACAACTTGGTCCACATATAATATATGGTACCATACCTTCTTTACACCTCGTATTTTCTTGGACCGGTTCTTCCTCTCCTTCATTTGTTTTCTGGATTTCTCAACCTTGGTATCCAGCCCATTCTGCAAAATTGGTTGAATAGTTTGTAAATATCACAGGTTGACAGGTACGGAAAGTACATTAAGGGTATGGTATGTTCTGGAGGGTAAAAAGAGGGGTTATTTTTCATTCTATAGAGTGATTTACTCTTTTAACTTTTAAAAGTACAAGATGTAAAACGATAAATCTTTTTCATTCAAGACACCTTGAGTTGGAGTACATTCTTAAAAACAATTTTCTTGTGTGTACTAAGGATGTTTTTACTTGGACTGTAATTCGCTGGTATGGTCTGGTCTGATCTGGTTTCTTTGTATTTTTATAACTATCCAAGTCTGGTCTGGTCTGATCTGGGAGGAATTACAGTCCAAGTAAAACATCCTAAAATAAAATTTTAATTGATGTTAAACAATAGGTTGCACATCAAATTCAAATTCACCAATTACACCACCATACATTATGGGTATCCAAACAGTATATACATCACTTTCAAAACAATAAAGAGCTTTTATTTTAAAATCCATGGCTGGTGTCTTAACCACCTACATTTTTTTAATTTACCCCAACCCCCTCTTATCTGTCTATCTCTATATAAACACGCCACAGTAAAGATGTTAGGTCCCAATTTATATTATACCTATTTCATGGATAGAACATTTTCCCAATGAATTACTACCTCTGTCCCACAAAAGTTTCCGAAATTGACTTATTTTGTCAATGATGGTAAGGTTTGGACTAGGGGTGGGCAAACAGGTACTGGAACCGCGGTTCGGGCCAGGTAATACAGGTTCAGGGCAGGTTAGGGTCAGGTCCTAATTTTAAGAAACGCAAACGGCTTGGGGCGGGGCGGGTTCTAAAAACTTAAGAACCGAACGGGTCTTAAAATTTGAAAAAACGGGTAGCCGAACCGAACCATTTTAAAATATTATTTTAATAATCCCTATTATATTTAATACCAGTATAATATAAAGTATTAACAACACACGAAATCTCTTCATGTTCTTGTGTCTAGACAAAGACTTCCAATTAAAGAAACTTCTAAGTCTATTAAAAATAGTTTTCCAAGTCCGTATAATTAAACACCTATATTATTTTCCTCTATTCTCTATTCCAAATGCATCAACTTTCGTTTTTTAATTTTTAATTTTTGTAAACAAAGACTCTTACTCAATGAAGTGTGACACATTCATTTAATTATCTTAGTTTTACTTATACTTGGAGATTTAATTTGTCTTAAAGTGTTTTCATATACAAATATGTATAGTAACTAGTTTAATTTCATATAATTTTAATTTATGGTGCTATCTATTTAATTGGTTTATGAATGATGATTGACATTTTAATTAAGTTGGTTGTGTGTTGTTTAATTTATAGATTTGTGGTTCGATATTTTGAATGTTTGCTATATTATGGTTACATTAATACGTAATTAATTTGAGAATTTTACAACTTATACTAGAAACTTTGCTTGCATAGATGTATTTTGTTTACAAAAAAAAGAAGCGAGGACTCGGATCGAACCGGCCTGTTTCAAAGGGGGCAGGTAAGGTTCGGTTCCTGTTTGAAATCTTGGTATACCAGGACCGGACCTACCCGTTACATGGAACCGACGGTTCTTGAAAATTTATCAATTACCTGAACCGACCCAGACCGTGCCCACCCCTAGTTTGGACAATGATTTTAATTATCATACTTGTATCATCATTTTCATTTACCCCAGTGCCGCAAAAGAATGAGATACGGAGTATTTTCAACAGATGGGGATGTTTGTAAGCGTTTGCACTTCTACGCATGTGTATAAGGGTTTTAACTGGTTAATATTTTATTTTAAAAGATGAATTTACCCTTCCAGTAAAAAACAATTATACGCAGATAACCTAGCAGGACTTAGATTCCAAACATGCGCCGCTATAGCGTCCGCCTTCACCAGAATAGCGCGGCTGCAATATATCATCTACACCCAAATGCGACGCTACATGTCATCTGGTAGCGCCAGGCCGCCAGCCTAGTCCTCCGCTCCGCACCTGCTATAGCGCACGATAGCGCAGCTATTAACATCACTGATTAGGGATTCTTTAGACATTACGTCAAGGGGTGTAGCACCCTAGTGGGAGGGTGCCACAAGGGAGAGGTCCCAAGTTCAACTCCAAACAAAGACTTGGGCTAAATCTCACTCTTTCCACCAATGTGTGATCAAAGTTCAATTTACATCCTCCCAGATGCTTGTCCGATTGGTTCTAGGGTCCCTAAGGTATGGAGTGTCATCCTTTTAGGGATTCTTTAGACATAAACTTCATATTAATGAGTGTGTTCATTGTAATGTTGTTGTTCTAAAGTTAAAGCCAGCTCATGTTCATGTTGTGGTTGCTAAATTTCAATCACTTCATTGAGTAATCCCACAAGAAAACCATACACCAATACACTCAAAGTCTCTTATCTTATACTATGTATCTTATTTATTTTCCAAACATGAATGATACTTGCCTGCTAAAATAGAACGGGCCACTAGACATGCAAGAATTCTAAACATGCCAAACTGCTTTGACGCTACTGCCTTGCCTCACCTATTTAAAGCCACTCGTCCTAAAACATCCTTTATAATTCTTGTTGACAACTACAAGAACAGCATGTGTTGCAATCAGCGACAAAGTATTACTTAACCTGTTCAATACTGTGGTTATATTCATTTCGCCAAAAATATTGAGGCTCCCTTAAATGATAATAAACTACCCCTATCCACACATATTGACCTAAAAACTAAAACTCATGAATTCACTTATTCACTAGCCAAGCCATATGCCAAGCCCTGCAGCAGTCAATGTCCAACATTGTCACCTTTAATGTCCTGCATGTCACCCCGTATACTGCCAAATGTGACAATTTTCTCTTCCTAACAATGTCCAGTGCACCTCATAGCCTTGAATCTCCAACGTCTAACGTTTGCCCCAGACTACATATCTCAATACGTTAATGTCTAACAACACTGCATTCAATGATCTTTACACCATGGAGTCCATGGCTGGATTTGTTGAACAAGACCATGGCTGCCAGGGAATCAAGTGGCTCTTATCACCAATTGACCAATGACATTAAAACTAGAGAAGGTGTGCGGCAGAACCATAAAATCTGGAATCCTAGGGCTTCACAGTCTGCTCCAATAGACAGACGTAAATGGATTGATGGTGTTCGTGTCAAAAGGTATGGCGGCTCTTAGAAACATTATTATTGAGTGAAGAAGTGTTAGAAGGGGCTCACAGAGTCACGGTCGAAATGGAAATATGAAAGGGTTAATATTAGTAGCTAATATCGGCCTTATGTAAAAGACTAAATGAATGTTCTATTGTGAAAAACAATTTGGTCGCCATACTTGGCAAATGTAGCTATGTTTAGGTAAACTGTGCACCCTACAAAGCTTTAATATTAGTCCATAAGAAACATAAATGCACAAATCAAATAAGCAAATGAAACTCTGGTATGTAGAAAATTAATCAACTCTCCCAAATATACAGATAAGATAGGAAAATTCAAAAAAAATGCTCACCCTAATCAGCCTATATTTCGGCTCAAATTTCTTTGCGTTCTCGACTGAATCATATATTAAGCCAAACCCTGTTGATTTGCCTCCTCCAAAGTGGGTCCTGAATTTGAAGACAAAAATGGAGTTGGTATCCTTAACCTCATACATCCTTGCCAGCTTCTCCTTCAAATCAGCCTTCAATATAGATACAAAAGAGTGACAAAATGACCGAAACAGTTCGCTGAACTTTGGCTGAAAGTCATTTTTGAACATTTCAACAGTATATTAACACTATCAGATTTACAACTAAGTTCTCGCCGTCAGATTAATGATCAACCTAGTAATAAAAACAGAACAAAAACTGGGATACCAAGCTTCAATCGTAAAGAGAAAAACAGTAAGAAGAACCTTCGAGACGTTGGCTCTTCCAGGATGAAGTACGTCAATGACCTAGCTCGCCAAAATTCAAACAACGATTCAGCCAACCCAGTATAAGTAGATAACATTAAAATGTATGTAGGTATGCATTAACTAACAATGTTGAGGACTCACAAATTGTTTCCTCGAGAGAAGGCGGTTGGTCATGAACTTCCTAGTTCTGATAGTCACAGCCTTGTCTGCCATTTTTCTACTGAAAAATTCTCCTTGGATTCAACACCGCTACTAGGGAGACGCAAAGTAATAGAGAACGGTGAATATGTCCTCCGTTCTCCGGTTCACGAGGGCCTACTCTGTGCTATACTGACTATTCCGACTAGGGTTTTAGTTAAAAGACTCAGAAATCGACCATTGGGCCGTTGGTGGGCTGCATAATACCCGGTGGCCGGTATTATGTGCGGCCTAATTTTTCATAGGGGGAAATTACAAATTACTATCACGCCATAAGGTTTGATCATAATTGCAATTTAACTATGCATTTTCCAAAAGTAATTAAGAGCTTGTTTGGTAACACTAAAATTGGCTGAATTGGTTGATTCTGCTGAAATTTATGAAGTTCTGGTTGAAGTCGCTTAATTGACCGATTCTGCTGATTCATAAAAAAATTATATTTAAAAATATTTGTTATTAACAAATAAAATAAAAAATTATATGAAAAAATAGCTAAAACGATCTTCAACAGTAACTTCAGTCAATACAGGCAAAAAAGTAACTTCAACCTTGTTTTTTCTGCTTATTACATAATTCAACGTGCAAAATCAAAAGTTACATGTTTGATGAAAAAACTGACTGATAAGTCGAAAATGGAGGTCATCAACAAAGCCGGCCATGGGGGGCAGGCACCTAGGCAATGGCCTAGGGCACCACCCCCACAGGGGGCATCATTTTTTAATAAAAAGGCTAGTATTATTAGTTATAGATATATCAATATACTCCGTATTAATGTAATACTCCGTACTCCAACTTACAATTCGATATTGTCAAAACTCTACAAGTCTACAAAATGATACTACCTTCATTCTTAAATAAGTACAACATGTGAAATTTTACACTATTCACATGTTCTACTTTGACTACATTTTATTTATTGATGTATTAATATATTTTTTTGAAAAATATATTCTTAAATTTGTCTCATTGTAAATTTTTAAAAACTGATTTTTTTAAATTTTTTACTAATAGAGAATTATATATATTAATGGTCAAAGTTGTGTCTCGGCAAGTGTGAAATGTTGACTGTTGCACTTATTTAAGAACGGAAGAAGTACTTTGATAATTGACAAGATAGTATATTCGTTATCTGTACACAAAATAAAAACCCCCACCCCCTTTTTCTAACCCACCCCACTTCTGAATTAATCCACCCCACTCCCTTTCTCCTCTCCCCTTTATTCCTAAATGAAAATGCCTGTGCATATAACGAATTGTCTGTCCAATTTTTTTCATCTGTTTGTCATCCCTTGTCTCTATCAACTCGTGATTGAGGTTGTCTTTGATTACGAGCGGCAGGAAGCGAGTAAGATGTATGGCGGCGGTGACGAACTTGGCCTGGGCTGGACATGGGAGGATATATTCGGGCCGAGTCTCGGGGACATGCCATCTGCGATGGAAGCTTTCTGTAATACCCTGAAAATTTGATGAGAATTTGGGAAATAATTAAAATTGTGTTTCATATTGTTTACACGGTCTTTAGGTCGTTTATTTTGTTTGGTTTAGTGTTTGGGACAAAGGGGATGTCCAAATGGGGAAGAAACGGGGCAAAACCTAAGGTTTGGGGCGTCTTGGAGTCACGCACGGCGTGCGTGGAAGGTACGCACGCGTGTGTTCCTGTTGTATCCTAATGCAACTCAAACTTCGGAAATTCACTATAAATACATCCCTAATCCGTTTTTTCTCATTCCAAAAACCATAGGACCACCTCTTCAAGCTCTATCCCTTCCAGCTCTTCAATATTAACGTATCCAGCACGAAATTTTATGCCAATGATGAGATCAAACAATCCAATATTCCGATAAGTGCGTTTGTTGCCTAATTCGCGTCGTTCATCCGTTTCCTAAATTTCTCTCCTAAATTGAGATCCTTCGAACCTATCACTTCCTAGGTACGTGTGAATGATCCATCAAACTAGGTTTAACGTTTAGGATTCGTTGCTAGCCTCGAGGTAAGGACTATTGCAACCAAAATTACTATTTTGCCCCTATATTGTATAAATTAGGGTTTGTGCTATGATTTGAGTTTCTTTCTGAAATTTTATGGATAATTCGGCTATAATAGTATGAGTATGATGATGTATGCTTTTCTGGGAATTTATGAACGTGTAATTTTTGGTGAATTTATTAAATCAGTTTATCATGGCTAAAATTGTGATTTTTGATGATTGTTCTTTTGGGATTGGAAAATTTTGGTGATTGTTTTGGTATGATTTGAAGAATGATTTGAGACTATTATAACTGGTTATATTGAAAATATATTATGGGTTTAGAATACTCCAATTTGATTATTTTGGTGGTAGTAGTAAATGCTACTTTTGGGAAGTGGTTGTTTGGGTTAAACCCTCTTTTTGGAAAGTGTTGTGAGATCAAATCTTTTGGGATAAATTATATATTTTTAAATGTATAATTTGGTATGAAAATTTACATATATATTCTGGAGTTATAAATATCCTTATTGGATTATTTTGAATATGATATTAAATACTATTTTGGAACTAGTTTTGGATAAACCCTAAATTGTAAGTTTATCTGCCAATCCGAAATTGTTTCCTCGTATTATATGCTTAATATGCATTATGTGATTAAGTGTGAATTGTGAATTTTGTGTATGTGATTTTGAGGAGATATTATATATATGGTAGTTGAGAAATATAAATTAAGAGTGCTTTTTGGGGTATTAAATATTTTTAAATACCTTTCAGATTATTTAGAGAGATTGAGAAATATTTTTTTAGAAGTATATCTAAAGCCAAGATAAAATTTACGTTTTCATAAAAGGTGAGCATCGCGGGAGAAATCCGCGGTGTCGGTTTTCCACATCCGGATAAATGTGGATGGTGATTAGAGCGGCTACTACTAAGAAGAGATTTTTGAGTAACTTTTGGATCGATGATCCCTTTTAAGGAGAGTTGTGGTAGTAGTAGTAGTTCCGACGTAAAAGGGCTGCTACTGCTAAGGGTGAGGATAAGTTTTGAGTGATAATTGGATCGATGATCCCTTTTAAGAAGCAGAGTTATAGTAGTAGTCACTAATCATTAAAGAATTTTAAAGGTGGGGTGGTTGGGTTCCGACCACTCGGGATGACTTACTACTCGGAGGGCTTGGAATCCCTTTTAGGGGGTGTGCACACTTAAGGTAGTCGTTTCGTTTCCGCAAGAGCAGTTGTGGTACCGACACTTGATCGGGGTGGCCGTCCGTAACCACGGTCCACCGGGCTCAACCGAAAGATTGAGCACCGCCCTTCTAAATTACTAGGAAGTTAGTGAAAAAGATATTTTCTTACGAAATTTAAAGAGAAGAATTACTATGATATTTTCCAAGAGAAGTTGAGGATTTTAGTAAAGAAGTGATTTTAAGAAAAATCAAAGAGAAAAGTATTTTGGTGGAGTGTGTCATTTTTATATAGTATTATATGAAAAACTATTTTCGCCAAACGTGATTATTTTACGGGGTTGGGTGGGCCTTACTTTAGCTAAAAAGCTAATTTTTGTTTCCTTTTCGTTGTTTTGTTTTGTGCACTTTAATTGTGCAGGTGATGAAGGTTATGCATGATGATGAGAGCTGCGTTAGATCACGTAGTTTAGTATTTATAATCACCTAGTTATTGTTTATTTCAGTTTGAGAACATGTAGACATTTAAATTATTTTTGAAATTTTCAGTACTTAAATACTTGGATTATTTTTGGATGGTGGTTTAGCCTGTGCATTCGGTTATGTGAGAACCGAGTGTGGCGGTAACACCCATTTCCCTATTAAGACTTCCGCTGTATCTCTGGTGTTTTCAAATAAAGTTGATAATTCCTTTGAATAAATCATTATTTGAATGTATTTTTGGTTGGGGAAAATGGGGGGTATTACAAATTGGTATCAGAGCCTTTGTTTTTCAAAATCTTTTAAAGATTTTCAAAAAAAAACTTTTTGAATTGAAATATTATTTTCATTAATTAGGATTAATGAATCTTATTAGGGAGGAATTTTATGGCTTAGGCGCGTGTGAGATTGTGTGATTGATTTTTTGTTGTTGTATTTTGTGATGTCTTGGATTGATTTGAGATTTGTGAATTGAATGGAATTTTTCCGATGGTTGCTTGTAGGTGTTCCTTATCCTAGAGTATATTGTGAGTTAGTAAAATTGAGAATAGTTATGAGTATATTCCTAGTATCCTATATCTTGTGATCTTAGGTAGAACTTGGTAGGGATCTGTAAGAGTTCCTAGTATTCTGAACTTTGCGTCTCTCTTTTGTAAGAACTATGGCAACCCATAGGAACGTGGTTGAGGTAAGTAAACTCTTGGTATTCTATATCTAGAGCCCTTTTGATAAGGTATTTTCTTGAGTGTTTCATCTCGACTGTGTTTTGACTTGAGCTTCGGGGACGAAGCGTCCTTTAAGGGGGTGAGAATGTAATACCCCGAAAATTTGAGAGAATTTGGGAAATAATTAAAATTGTGTTTCATAATGTTTACACGGTCTTTAGGTCGTTTATTTTGTTTGGTTTAGTGTTTGGGACAAAGGGGAGGTCCAAATGGGGAAGAAACGGGGCAAAACCTAAGGTTTGGGGCGTCTTGGGGTCAGGCACGGCGTGCGTGGAAGGTACGCACGCGTGCGTTCCTGTTGTATCCTAATGCAACTCAAACTTCGGAAATTCACTATAAATACATCCCTAATCAGATTTTCCTCATTCCAAAAACCCTAGGACCGCCTCTTCAAGCTCTATCCCTTCCAGCTCTTCAATATTAACGTATCCAGCACGAAATTTTATGCCAATGATGAGATCAAACAATCCAATATTCCGGTAAGTGCGTTTGTTGCCTAATTCGCGTCGTTCATCCGTTTCCTAAATTTCTCTCCTAAATTGAGATCCTTCGAACCTATCACTTCCTAGGTACGTGTGAATGATCCATCAAACTAGGTTTGACGTTTAGGATTCGTTACTAGCCTCGAGGTAAGGACTATTGCAACCAAAATTACTATTTTGCCCCTATATTGTATAAATTAGGGTTTGTGCTATGATTTGAGTTTCTTTCTGAAATTTTATGGATAATTCGGCTATAATAGTATGAGTATGATGATGTATGCTTTTCTGGGAATTTATGAACGTGTAATATTTGGTTAATTTATTAAAATCAGTTTATCATGGCTAAAATTGTGATTTTTGATGATTGTTCTTTTGGGATTGGAAAATTTTGGTGATTGTTTTGGTATGATTTGAAGAATGATTTGAGACTATTATAACTGGTTATATTGAAAATATATTATGGGTTTAGAATACTCCAATTTGATTATTTTGGTGGTAGTAGTAAATGCTACTTTTGGGAAGTGGTTGTTTGGGTTAAACCCTCTTTTTGGAAAGTGTTGTGAGATCAAATCTTTTGGGATAAATTATATATTTTTAAATGTATAATTTGGTATGAAAATTTACATATATATTCTGGAGTTATAAATATCCTTATTGGATTATTTTGAATATGGTATTAAATACTATTTTGGAACTAGTTTTGGATAAACCCTAAATTGTAAGTTTATCTGCCAATCCAAAATTGTTTCCTCGTATTATATGCTTAATATGCATTATGTGATTAAGTGTGAATTGTGAATTTTGTGTATGTGATTTTGAGGAGATATTATATATATGGTAGTTGAGAAACATAAATTAAGAGTACTTTTGGGGGTATTAAATATTTTTAAATACCTTTCAGATTATTTAGAGAGATTGAGAAATATTTTTTTAGAAGTATATCTAAAGCCAAGATAAAATTTACGTTTTCATAAAAGGTGAGCACCGCGGGAGAAATCCGCGGTGTCGGTTTTCCACATCCGGATAAATGTGGAGGGTGATTAGAGCGGCTACTACTAAGAAGAGATTTTTGAGTAACTTTTGGATCGATGATCCCTTTTAAGAAGGAGAGTTGTGGTAGTAGTAGTAGTTCCGACGTAAAAGGGCTGCTACTGCTAAGGGTGAGGATAAGTTTTGAGTGATAATTGGATCGATGATCCCTTTTAAGAAGCAGAGTTATAGTAGTAGTCACTAATCATTCAAGAATTTTAAAGGTGGGGTGGTTGGGTTCCGACCACTCGGGATGACTTACTACTCGGAGGGCTTGGAATCCCTTTTAGGGGGTGTGCACACTTAAGGTAGTCGTTTCATTTCCGCAAGAGCAGTTGTGGTACCGACACTTGATCGGGGTGGCCGTCCGTAACCACGGTCCACCGGGCTCAGCCGAAAGATCGAGCACCGCCCTTCTAAATTACTAGGAAGTTAGTGAAAAAGATAATTTCTTACGAAATTTAAAGAGAAGAATTACTATGATATTTTCCAAGAGAAGTTGAGGATTTTAGTAAAGAAGTGATTTTAAGAAAAATCAAAGAGAAAAGTATTTTGGTGGAGTGTGTCATTTTTATATAGTATTATATGAAAAACTATTTTCGCCAAACGTGATTATTTTACGGGGTTGGGTGGGCCTTACTTAGCTAAAAAGCTAATTTTTGTTTCCTTTTCGTTGTTTTGTTTTGTGCACTTTAATTGTGCAGGTGATGAAGGTTATGCATGATGATGAGAGCTGCGTTAGATCACGTAGTTTAGTATTTATAATCACCTAGTTATTGTTTATTTCAGTTTGAGAACATGTAGACATTTAAATTATTTTTGAAATTTTCAGTACTTAAATACTTGGATTATTTTTGGATGATGGTTTAGCCTGTGCATTCGGTTATGTGAGAACCGAGTGTGGCGGTAACACCCATTTCCCTATTAAGACTTCCGCTGTATCTCTGATGTTTTCAAATAAAGTTGATAATTCCTTTGAATAAATCATTATTTGAATGTATTTTTGGTTGGGGAAAATGGGGGGGTGTTACAATTATTGTAACACTTGAGATTAATTTAAATGGATTGATAGTACTACTCATACGAACAAGGTGCATCTCCTTTTAAGGGAGCTCATTAGCCAAGAACTCCAAAGTTAAGCGTGCTTGCACGGGAGTAGTCTTGGGATGGGTGACCCCCTAAGAAGTTTCTCAGGGCGCGCACGAGTGAGGACAAAGTGCGCGGAAAAGGCTAGTGGCGGTTTGTGAGGATAGTACTATAGGTCCGGAGGGAGGTCAGAAGTAACTACCTCGAGCCCTGTGGGGCCGGGATGTTACAGGTGGTATCAGAGCAACCCTGCAACAGTGTGTTGACCCGTTGGATATCGGGCGGGCACTTAGCGGGGAAAGATCCTGGGATTTGATTGAGATTGGTTTACGGGCGCAACGAGGACGTTGCGATCCTGAGTGGGGGTGATTGTAACACTTGAGATTAATTTAAATGGATTGATTGTACTACTCATACCAACAAGGTGCATCTCCTTTTAAGGGAGCTCATTAGCCAAGACCTCCAAAGTTAAGCGTGCTTGCACGAGAGTAGTCTTGGGATGGGTGACCCCTTAGGAAGTTTCTCAGGGCGCGCACAAGTGAGGACAAAGTGCGCGGAAAAGGCTAGTGGCGGTTTGTGAGGATAGTACTATAGGTCCGGAGGGAGGTCAGAAGTAACTACCTCGAGCCCTGTGGGGCCGGGATGTTACACTTTCTCCCTGCCCTTTCTATGCAGTAAGCTCTCCTTATCCCTTTCTTTATTTTCTTTTCATTCTTCTGCAAGAGCTCCTCTCTTTTTCCCTCTTTTTTTTCATTCTTCTCCAACTCCACATCCATATATATACAGATAACTTCTCATCCTTAAGTTTCTCTATCGATCTCTTTTCCATTTTTTGACCCACCTATTACCCTCAATTTATTCCGATTTGTTTTGTACATTTAAGGTTATATTTGTTCACTTTTGTTTAATTTTATGCATACAATATATGTTGTTGTGATGGAAAAATGCCATCACAACCCTGATCAGCAACGCCCTCGGCCAGATGACAAAGGCAACCGGGGGCCGGGGGCTCCCCCAAATCAATCCAAGGTTTCGGCACCCCCAAGTAATCGCCCCCGGCATGGCCAAGCCAAGCCCGGGGGAGGTTACAAGGGAAACCCGAAGGCTTGGGCCCAGCCCATTCTCTTGGAGCACCCTCGGACTCCCTTGACACACCCCGTCAGTGTCATCCTAGACTTCGCCGAGGAGAGGGGCCTTGTGGAGCGCGACTCTCGCGCACCCCTGGAGGTATACGTCATCAACCCCAATTATCCTTACTATCGGTTCCATCGCAACCAAGGGCACAACACCGACGACTGCCATCAGCTGAAGACGGCCATTGAAAGGTTGATATAGGCAGGCCACCTGTCCCAATTCATCAGAGGCCCTCTGCCTCAGGGGACCCCTCACTACACGGGGGCCCCCTAAGAAAGCAAACGCTTGGGTCAACCTAAACACCATCCCCCTCGGCGACCCGAAGGGTAAGAAAAGGGAGATTGGAAACCTCGATGAGGAGGAGGAGTACAGCCAGTACCAAGAAAAGAAGTGCCACATCCATATGATCACTGGAGGCAACACAGGGGGGGACTCCACCAGCCAACGGAAGAAGTAGGCTCAATCGCTATACTGGGGGGGAAGTCACTCATATGCCCCCGGTAAAGCGGCTGAGGGAGGAGCCCATCACATTCACAAACGCCGATCTCCCCCTGCTTCCTCTCCTCACAGGGATGCTTTGGTGATCCAAAGCGAAATAAACAACACCATCATTCATCGAACTTACATTGACACGGACAGCTCCGTCAATGTAATGTACCTCAGCACATTTAGAGAGCTGCATCCGGAGAGGGTGTCCCTTCGGCCTATAAAGAACCCTCTTGCCGGCTTCACCAGAGACACCATTGATTCTGAGGGGGTCATAACCCTCCCGTTACTATTCGGCGACGGGCTCCATAGAGCCAAGCTCGAAGTGGAGTTCGTCGTCATCAACATCGACTGCGCCCACAACATCATCCTCAGCAGACCAGCCCTCGAGGACCTCGAAGCCATCATCTCCATGAGGCATCTGTGTCTCAAGTTCCCCGCCGAAGGAGGCATCGGATACTCAAGGGGGAATCAAAAACTTGCCCGCGCTTGCTACCTTCAAGTGACGAAGAAGGTCAGTAAGACCGAGTTTCGTGTTGACACCATCACCAGAACCGTGGAGAAGGAAGAGAAGAGGTCGAGGGCAGAACCCGCCGAGGAAGTAGAAGACTTTGTACTCGATCCGTCCAAGCCGGAGAGAGTCTTGAAGATTGGAGACAAGCTCCCCGAAGACCTGAAGACCGGCATAACTGAAGCCCTCTACGCCTACTCCATTGTTTTTGCATGGGGGCTGGAGGACATGCCCGGAATCAGCCGAAGGGTCATCACCCACCGCCTCTCGGTGGACCCTTCGGTCAAACCTGTACAACAGCGAAGAAGGCCCCTCTCGGCCGAGAGGACGGATTTTGTGAAAAAGGAGGTTGTCATACTCCTCTCCATCAAGCACATCAAGGAGGTGAAATACCCCTCATGGCTGGCGAACGTAGTCCTCGCACAGAAACCACCCACTTTCCGCATGTGCGTGGATTACACGGATCTCAATAAGGCGTGCCCTATGGACCCCTTCCCTCTGCCAAATATTGATCAATTGGTGGATGAAACGGCAAGGTGAGAGATCATGTCATTCCTCGACGCCTTCCGTGGATATCACCAAATTTTCATGCATGAGGAAGACGCTGAAAAAACAACCTTCATGACTCCCGGAGGCATCTTCTGCTACCTGGTCATGGCCTTCGGCCTGAAGAATTCCGACGCCACTTACACCCGGATGGTGTCTAGGGTCTTTCAAGCCGTCCTGGGGCGCACCATGGAGACCTATGTTAACGACATGATCATCAAAAGCTAACAATCATCAACCCATGCTGACGACCTCTGGGAGATCTTCGCCATCATGCAAAAGTTTCACCTTCGGCTAAACCCGAAGAAATGCAGCTTCGGCGTGCAAGGAGCGCAAATTCTTAGGCTACATGGTGATCCGAAGGGTATCGAGGCCAACCTTGAGAAAATCCAGGCCATCATCAATATGGAGCCCCCACGCAACGTGAAAGAGGTCCAACGGTTGACGGGCAGCTTGGCAGCCCTCAACCGCTTCCTATCCAAATCGGCGGAGAAGTCTTTACCCTTCATCCAGATCATGAGGAAGACCGCCAGCTTCCAGGAGGCCTTCGACGAACTAAAATGGTATTTATCTTCACTCCCTGTGCTCTCCAAACCCAAGGTAGGGGAAACTCTATACCTTTACCTTGGCGTCAGCCTGGCTGCCATCAGCTCAGTGCTCATCCAGGAGGAAGATGACGTCCAACATGCCGTCTTCTATGTTAGCAAGACCCTCAGGGAGGACGAACTCAGGTACTCTCCTGTGGAAAAAACGGTGTTGGCCATTATCTGGACCGTCAAGAAACTGGGCCACTACTTCTAAGCTCATCCGGTCCAGGTCCTCATGCATCAACCCCTCAACGCCTTGATGAGGAGCCCCACCAGCTCCTCCCGAATGGTAAAATGGGTCATCTTCCTCAGCCAATACAACATTGACATCCGTTAGAGGCCTGCCATAAAGGGCCAAGCCCTGGCTGACTTTGTGACGGAATGCACGGCAAGATCAGCCACAGACGAGGAGCCTTCGACACCCTCGGGATGATTGGTTGACCCTTTACACCGACGGCTCCTCCGCAGCCAAAGCATGCGGGGGAGGGGTAGTGATCATCACACCCGAAGGCTTCCGGGCCTACCATGCCATCCGCTTCTCCTTCAAAGTCTCCAACGACGAAGCGGAATATGAGGCCCTCCTCTGTGGCCTTCGGATGGCAGCAAATATGAAGGCCAGAATGATCCACATCAAGTGTGACTCCAAGCTTGTCGTGGGCTAAATCTCCGGGGAGTATGAGGCAAAGGAAGGGAGGATGAAACAATACAAGGAGGCGGCCAAAGAGTTACTTAAGGTATTTGAGGCACACTCTCTCACTCAAATACCGAGGGCTCAAAATTCTGAGGCCGACATTTTTTCAAAACTCTCGGATGAATCCCACGAGCACGTCTCTAAAATCGCAAGGATAGAAGAACTTAGCCTATCGAGCATACACGTCAGCCTCATCATGAACATCCATCAAAGGCAAGAGGACTGGATCTCAGACACCGTCGCCTTCATCACCACAGGGCAACTACCGGAGGATGAAGCCCGCGCCAAACTAGCAAAGCTGAGGGCTCCAAGCTACACCATCGAAGACGGAAGGCTCTACAAATGATCCTACAACGGCACATTACTCTGATGCCTTCATCAAGATGAAGCCGAAGTCGCCATGGAGGAAGTGCACAGTGGCACTTGCTCAGCTCACCCGGGACCCTTCTCCATGTCCCGAAGGCTCATAGTCCAGGGTTATTTCTGGCCTACGATGGCCCGAGATTGTGCGGACCTCGCCCGAAGGTGTACTGTCTGTCAACACTTTTAGAAGGCTCCCGGCAGGCCAGTGGTCAACTATGCCCCCATCAGCACCTCCATACCCTTCTCTAGATGGGGCATAGACCTTGTGGGCCCTCTACTGAGGGGTTCCTCCAACAACAGGTACATCATCGTTGCCATTGACTACTTCACCAAGTTGGTGGAGGCTGAGCCCCTCGCCAGCATTACTGAGGCCTGGTGCCACCACTTTGTCCTGAAGAACATTCTCACAAGGTTTGGCGTCCCCGAACAAATCATCTCCGACAACGGGACCCAATTTGAGGCAGCCCCCTTCTGCGCCCCCCTGGAGGCATGAGGCATCAAACACACCTTCTCATCTGTTGCTTACCCTCAAGGCAACGGTCAAGTGAAGAACGCCAACCGGACATTACTTGAGGGCCTCAAAAAGAAGCTGGAGGCCGAAGGGGGAGGCTGGGTATAAGAACTCCACCCCTCGACGGGCAACAGGTGAAACACCTTTCTCCCTGTGCTATGGATTTGAGGCTAAAGCTCCCACAGAGGTGACTCTTCCTACCCGAAGGGGTAGCCCAATATGATCCCGAAGTCAACGACGCTAACATGGCCCTCGACCTTCACCTCATTTCAGAATGCTGAGAGCAAGCCTTCATACGAGCGGAAAACTAGCGAAGGCAAGTGAAAGGCTACATCGACGCCAAGGTCCGCTCTCAAGAATTCCATGTGGGGGATTATGTCTTCCGACGGAGGGAAGCTAGCCAACCGACTGAGGGCGGCAAGATGACACCTAAGTTTGAGGGCCTATACATCGTAGCAGCCATCATCAAACATGGGACTTACAAACTCAAACGCCCCAATGGGGCAGAGGTCCCTAGACATTGGAATGTACATCACCTAGTTAAATTTTATCAGTAATATTAGAACGGCCAAGCCCTCATAACTAATGAATGTATTATCCTACGGCCCAAGGCCTTCAAATTTGAAGACATATTGAAGACACCAAGAACAAGAAACAAGACACATGTGAGCGGCCAAGCCCTCATGCGGACTACTGGCCCAAGGCCTTGTCACAAGAAAGACCCTTCGGCACCAAGTGCCGAGGGTAGACACTCCAATCACCTACGACAAATGAAGGAAACACCAAGTGTTTCTTAAGAAGACCCCTCAGTACCAAGTACCGAGGATCGTACTCCTATCAACTCCAGGCAGAGGAGAACACCAAGTGTTTCCTTTGACAACCCCTCGGTACCAAGTACCGGGGGCCATATGCTGAAACAAGCACCAGGTGTTGTTTCTGAAGACGTACCCCTCGAGGGCGCATTTATACCGAAGGTGCCACCTATCGGTGTCGGCGGCACGTAGTGCCCACGGCCATTTGCAACCAGTGTGCAAATGAAAACCCTTCCTTGAAACGCTTTCCGCGTCATTACCCCAAGGGAATGACAGGCAGCTAAAATGCCCAGGATTCGACTTTCAAAAACGAAACGCTTTCCGCGCCATTACCCCAAGGGTATGGCAGACAACTAATATGTCCAGGATTCGACTTTCAAAAACGAAACGCTTCCCGCGCCATTACCCCAAGGGTATGGCAGGCCATGGACTATGTCTCACGCTCAGGGAACGACTTTCAAAACTGAGGCGCTTTTCGTGCCATCCCCCAAGGGGAGGCAGGCAACAGACTACGTCTCACGCTCAGGAAACGACTCTCGATCCCCTCGGAACTCGGAAGGTTAACCCAAGGGGGAGCTAGTGGTGTATGATGTTGCCTCCCGATAGGCCAAGCCTTACCAAGGAACCAAGTTTCTTGAAGCCTTCCCTTCACTACCAAAAAAAATGGGGTGAAGGGGAGTAGACTCAACGAGCAATCAATGAGTACACAACTCCAATACGGAACACCCTTCGGCAAACAGGAAGAAGGGTTGTTACAAAACAGAAAGGTCATACCGAGGGTTATCCCACGGGAATACCCCTGGTACCAGGAAGCTACTAATTCCAGAAGGCTGTCATTTAACAAATACCGTCAGGAAATGGCAACACCGAAGGCTCTAATCCTACACAAGTTGTACTGTAATTGGCTAAAGTCCACTCAACAACGACTCAAGGGATACCGAAGGCATGAATGTCTTACGAAGTTTTCCTAAGTCCACACTTTGGAACCCACTATGGCCGAGGGCGAGTACCCACATACATGAGCTTGAATTTCCTAAGTCCAAGTTCCAGCAACCCCCGACACTACAATCAACATTGGAGGCTAGTACTCACAGGGCTCATTTACCGAAGGCATAGTGGTGGAACTATACTTGGAAAATTTTCTAAGTCCTAAATATTTGGCCCTCAGTCAAATCTCCATGCAGCTGGAGGGGTCACACAACCGAAGGCTTAGTGGTGGAACTACACTTGGAAAATTTTTCTAAGTCCTAAATATTTGGCCCTCGATCAAATCTTCATGCAGCCGGAGGGGTCACACAACCGAAGGCTTAGTGATGGAACTACACTTGGGAAAAAATTTCTAAATCCTAAATATTTGGCCCTCGGTCAAATCTCCATGCAGCCAGAGGGGTCACACAACCGAAGGCTTAGTGGTGAAACTACACTTGGAATATTTTTTCCTAAGTCCTAAGTGTTAGGCCTTCGGCCATACATTTAGCCAAGCATACATTCACGCACAAAGGAAAAAACAAGGCAAGGAAAGACGAGGGCATACATTCAGAGGGAAAAACGAATTATATACAAAAGGCCCGAAGGCATCCATTCATCAATCCACAAAAACGAAAGACGAAATCATTCATTTAGAAAGAAGAACAAAACATTCATTCACAACGAAGGGATGAATAACAAGTTTAAATTACAACGATGGCCGAAGCCTAAAGATACAGGAATGTTTATACAAAAATGTTCAGAATTTTACAATAACAATGTCATCATCAACTTCAACAGCACCCCCCTGGCAGGCTTAGAGGAAACATCCCCTCCGGCCTCTTCATCATCATCATGTGCCTCGGCCATCAACACAGAGTCCTCAAGAACCGGTCTTTCTGCGTCCGGGGGCAGTGGAACACGAACGTCAGGTTGCATGGGGGAAGGCCATATTCAGCCGGTTCAAACGCCTTTGGATCAACCTTGAAATGTCTGGCGAGCCTCCGATAGACGAGGGCTTGGGTGAAATACTCACCCCCTCGTAATATTCTTTGCTCTTCCGGGACATCCATTCAGCCCCGGGGCCCCTCGCCCAGGCATCTACCGAAGTTCCCACTACCGAGGCCACCCATTCTTTGTGGCCCTCGGCTCTCCACCCCTCCGAGAGAAAGGCAGCGACGATATCCTCCCGCGCCTTGGCGACGGCTTCCGCCTTGGCAGCCTCTGCCTCCTCGGCAGCCTTCTTGGCCTTCCCCTCAGCTGTGGCCTTCTCCGCCCTCACTTTCTCAACCTCGGCCCTCGCCTGTCGCAGCTCTTCCTCCAGGGTGGCCATCTGCCTCACGGCATCGGCGTTGTCGTGGATGAGTTTCTTCATCTTCTCATCCTCCTGAGCCTTCTGAAGGCTCCACTCTTCAAGCCTCCGGGCCTGCTCACCGAGGGCAATGCAAGCCTGCAATACAGGGACGATTAGGACACCATGCAAGAATAATCTAAGGCGGAAAGAAAGGAAACAAGGAAAGAGGAACTTACAGTAAGGGAGGAACGAAAGATCCTGTTGTTAAGGGTCGCATCGTCCATTCGACTGAGGGCAACCTTGTCCGACGAAGGGGTGGCACCCTTCAGGAATTCCTTCGGGTCCACTGTGCCATGCACGATGGCTGTTCCGTTAGGGAGAAAGAACTAGATGCTCTCCCTGGGTAGGCCCCCCTCGTCCGAGGGGGCCTTGGAGGTAGCTGTCAGGACGACCGGGGCCTCGGACGAGGAGTCCCCCTCAATGCTCACCACAGGAGGAGCCTTCTTCTCAGCACCCCTTTTTTCGGCTTCTTGCAGAGGGGAGCGACTCCTTTGCCGGCCGCCTTCCTCTTGGCGGCAGCGGCGACATCATCGGAGGGAACCACCGAGGGCTCACAGCCCTTCTCGAGTAAATCTTTGATGGGCTTCTGGCCGCTCGCCCCCTTCTTCTTAGGGTCCTTCACGGACTTCTTCACCAAGCCAGCGAAACCCCTGACGCCCATATTGGTACCTGCAAAGAAAAACAACAAAGAGATTAGACCGAGGGGTAGAAAGCACGAACAGAAATCAAAGTACAAAATTCCTAAGTACAAAATGTAAGGCCCCCGGCAACTACCTCCTATCCCCCCCAGAAGCTCTATCGAGGGTGTGGTATTTCTCGTCTATTTCCCTCAAGAAACGGTACCGCCGGAAGCCGAGGACGTACAGATCACTCTCGAGGGTGCATTCTTTGATGGTTACATTCTTGTTCCGCCCCTCCAGGATCTTGGCGATGATCAAGCCATCTTTCTCGAGGGCAGCACTCCTGATATTTGCGTGCCGTCAGAAGCGGTCCCGCAATTCCCTCGGAAATGGACTCTCGTCTAGCTTGACATAGCACCACCGATCTTTCCACCCTTTGTTCGAAGAAGGGGCCTCAGTGAAAAGCCTCCACTAGGCGATCTGCTGCAAGTTTGCGAAGCCCTCGACATTCGCATGACCCCCCGACAGAGGTTGAAGCTTTGGAAGAAAAGATCCAAGCTATGAGTTACTCCCCGGGACTGGCATAGATGCAAGAATCCGGTTATGTATGAGTGACTGTTAGGTGTTAGTTGACAGGGGACCAGCCCAATATACTTAAGATATTCCCGAAGGAATGGATGCAGGGGAAACCTAAGATCCATGGACACCGAGAGAATGTGGACAGCTATACACCCTTCGGGAGCTCGGGACAGGGTATCTTCGGGACCTGGTTCTATCACTGTTGCCGAGGGCCCCACGTGCAACTGGGTGACATAGTAATCCGCCCTGTCAGCCTTCGACTTTATCTCGAGGACGGCGGTGTTCAGGAAGGAATAACCCTCAGGCAGATCGATGGATTTTCCTTGATCAGCAACGCTATCCTTCTTCTTGGGAGTGGCAGCCTTCGTCTTCTTCTCCTTTCCGGGGGCCACCCGGAGAGGCGTCGGGTTAAGGGGCCTAGAGCTTCCGGCCTCGGCATCATTACGGGGAGGCATGACAGCAATAGTGACCTGACGGCTCTCTTTCTCCTCATCGTCAATACCCGTCTACATAGCAAGGGCCATCTCCTCATCCTCTATGACCTGCTCGAACTCCTCCGCTTCGGCCTCGGCAATGAGCTGGCTCTGGATTTCGACTGCAACCTCCATGTTGTCTCCGGCCGAGAGCTGCTCGCTTGTAGAATCCACATCAGGAATGCTTTCCTCCTCCACCGAGGGCTCCCTCGAGATGTTTTGTGAATCGCTTTGCGAAGACATCCTCGAAGGCTAGGGGACGAGGGGTTCTACAACAGAGGGCTACCTAAGGAACTTTATCACTTAGCCTAAGGCTACGAAAGCTGAACTCACCAAAAAAGCAAAGTATGCTGAAGGCAACAGAGAATGGATCGAAAACTGACCTTGAAAGCTGATAGATTGACCGAGGGAAAGTTTCTCTCTCTAGGAAAAATTTGCCAGAGCTTCGCTAAACAACTGAAATGCACAAGAGGAAATGAATCGGACAAGGGGTATTTAGAGGCTCCTAAATCCGGGCTTGGGCCGAAATCCGGGCCCCCAGTTTCTAGAATCATCATTACAAACTGTCGGTTCGACCAATCGGTGATGCCCGCCCGCCAGGACCCAACAAGCGCACGCCACTTGGACTCCACCTCCAACGGTCGTATTACAACGGCTATATTCTGGGAACCCGGAGGTGCCCCCTCGGTTAAACACCCCTTCATACAACGACAAGCCATCCCTCGGGCAACTATGTTCATAATCCTTCACCATGGGGATCCCCCGGCTCCACAACGGAGAGACTCTCAGGCAACTTTAGCCCTCACCATGTTGGGAATCAGGAGCCCCCCCGGGGCCACACCTTCAACACCCCCTCGGCACATAGGGACAATTACCGGAATCCACCAGCGGCGATCACGCCCTCAGCCTCCCTGACTGAGGGACTCCCCTCGGCACCTCCGAGATATTAACAATCAGCCTTCAGCTAACTCCTGTAAGAATTCCCTCAACTCACGGGCACCCCTCGACATCAATATTATCTTTCATCTTGGACCAAGGGTGACCCTTTCGAGTCATCATTGGGGGAATTCGGTGCACTCTTTTTCCCTCATTAGGATTTTTTCCCACAGGGTTTTTCCTAATGAGGTTTTTAACGAGGCATCCCCCCAAAATGAAACGAAAAGCATCACCCCTTGGCCCATATTGCAGACAGGCATACTCTACTCCTTTTTCACCACTTTGCAAGTGCCTCAATGAGTGGGGGACTGGAAGACCCCTTCGGGAAAATCTCCAAAAAGCAAATTACCAAAAATCTCCCCAAAACAGCAACCCAATCCCTCAAATCCCAGAATGTGGGAGACTGAGGGATTGCCTTCTGTAAAACGTGTAAACAACAACTCCTCACAAACTCCACAAATTACAGAGCAAAACGCCAGCATCAGAGGACAAAAGCATTTTAGTCCTTTTCCCTCGAGTACCTTTGGGCAAAAGGAGTGAGGGACTCCTGATGGAGTATATGGCCCAGGAACCCCCGGTCCATAGACTCCCACTATTTAATACAGGCCCAAATCACAGCGCCCCAAGTGACAGGAGGCCCACGCTGCCTCAAACTAGGGGACCGAAGGCCCCAAACTCTCACAGAACAACTGTTTTGAGCTTAAGAAGTTACCGGGAGAAAACGGCGAAAGAATTAGCCCTCGGCGCACAGAGGCCCCCGGGTTGAAGAACCCTCGACTAATCATATACAGCCGAAGGCAGCTCCATCGACAGAATCTCTCATCCACATGCGCTGGATCAACGTACCAAGTACAAACGTCACGTCCAACCACCGCATTTAATGCGTCCACATGCGAGTGCCAGTGCCACCCCGTTGAGGTGACCCCTCGACCACCAGAATGATGACACATGTCCCTATCTAGCATTTATTGCTACTATAAATAGCACCCCTTTCCCCATTTGTAATCGACGCTCAATACGCTGAATACACTTTAAAGCAATACTACTCTCTCTCTTACTTGTTTCCTCTGACTTCTCTCTAGTTACTCCCCGCAGTGAGCCCTCGGATAGATACCCTCGGGTACACTTATCCATCAACTTTATAGGCATAAAAGTGAATTATAACAGTTGAATAAAATTTTAAATTCTAACAAATCCATACTGATATTACAACTGGTATTACATTGTAATAAACATTCATCAACATCACCACAACATATTTGGTATAAATAAAGTTTTAAAAGGGAAAAAATATAACCGTAAATGCACAAAAATCTGGAATAAATTATTACCTCAATGTCTTGAGAGCTTGGACAGCTTGTTGGGTGTTCCAGGATGAATATTTCTCTAAAAATATGGATTTGAAGGAGGGGAGTTGAAGAAAAATGAAAAGAATAAAGAAAGGAAGAAGAAGAGGGGCGGGGGGAGGAAAGGCGTGAGGTTTGAGAGCGGAAGGAAGGAGAGGGAGAAAGCTTCTCTAAAAATATGGATTTGGAGGAGGGGAGTTGAAGAAAAATGAAAAGAACAAAGAAAGGAAGAAGAAGAGGGGCGGAGGGAGAAAATGCGTGAGGTTTGAGAGCGGAAGGAAAGGGGAGAAGAAGGGGAGTGGGGCAGATTAATTCAAAAGTGAGGTGAGTTAGAAAGAGGGGGTGAGGGTTTTATATTGTGTACACTGCCGTGTAACCTGGCGTGTACACCTAGCATTTTTGATATTGGAATTACTCCGTATTAAATTAGAATTTAGGACCCTAGTCCCTAGATTCCTAGTTAGCATGGTACACTCTATGTTCATTACTCCGTAATCAATTTAAAATACGGAAAAGGAAAAGAACTTCGACTCTTCGAGTCTTCGGTCGATTTATGCGGTTCTGCACTTCTGGCAGGCGTCAAGTGCCCTACCGGCTACCAATCTGCAAACCAGGTAATGACCTGCCTCCAATTTTTGAGATTTCAACTCTAATTTGTTACTTCGTATGTTACTACAAATATTTCCATGATTTCTTCAATCTTCAATTAGTCTCCCATCCGCAATTCACTATTCAGCGTAGATTTTTTCTTTGGAAAATTCAGCATAGATATTCAAAATTGAAATGTGTAAATGACTTATTCTACATTTAATTTATTAATTATTATTTATTAATTGTATTAAACTTGTAACTTTATGTTATTTTTTTAAAGAGTGTTTCCATATAAATTTAATATGAAATCGTAATTAGAGTTACGAACTTGCCTCAACCATGTCAAAACACAGGTTGAGTGGGCTCGATACGTTATCCATAGAAAAAAGTGATATCTACTCTTGGTTGTGCAGATGTACTTACAAATTTTGCACATCAAAAGACAAGAATAGGTTATTAGGTAGTACTTTTATAATTTTGTTTATTTGTTCGAAGAATTTATATTTTCACATACTTTATATCAATTTTAAGTCAAGTATTACTTTTTACATTTAGTAAAAAAACGATGTTATAATTTTCTAGTCACTTCATATTTAATTATGTTATTATTTTTAAATACTATTTGATCTCATTAGTCATTTTTTGTCTGGGGCATCAAAATTCTTGGAGACGGCCCTGGTCACCAAACGGGCTCTAATTGTCTCGAGATTTTATTTTCCTCGCTATTTGCCTCTCATGTCACTATTGATCTAATTTAGTACTTCATCTGTTCTTAAATAAGTGCAACATGTTGAATTTTACACTATTCACATTTTCTACTTTGATTATGTTTTATTAATTAATGTATTAATAATTTTTTTATAAAAATGTTGTTAAATTTGTTTCATCGTAAAGATTCAATATCTGAACTTTTCAAATTTTTTAATAATAGAGAATTTAATATATTAATGTTCAAAGTTATGCGTTGGCAAACGTGAAAAGTTGATTATTGCATTTATTTAAGTGGAGGTAGTATATAATTCACAAATTCAATAAAATTTGTTGTATAATATTCCCTCCGGCCCAAAAAGAACTTCATTGTGTGACTTTACGATTTTTAAGAAAGTGAATTTTTTTCTTTTGACTCTCCCATGATATCCCTCAAAACGTATATTAAATGTAGTGGGAGGGAAAAAGTGGTTGTAAAGTAGATAATAAAGAGTATAAGGGTAACTTTATATTACAAAACTTACCAAAAATAGAAGTGTGAATTTTATTTTGGACATATCCAAAAAGAAAAGTGTGATGTTTATTTGAGACTAGAGGTAATACTATGGTTTTTTTAGTTGCAAAATTGCTGAATTTTACATTGTTCACATATTCAACTTTGATTACATTTTATTTATTAATGTATTATAAATTAAATTTTTGAAATAATTGAAGTTTTTGAAAGAAAAAGTGGTCGTCTCCCTCACAGTAGGGTTTGAAGTCCGTGCATGTTCGTTGCATTTCTCCATCGGCAAAGCAGGCAGCGAGATAGACGCAATAGCCATCGCACCCTCCTGTAGGGTTTGATTTTGTACGCCTCTTCTAGCTCTATTCGTTGGTGAAGAAAAGAAGCACGGTCGGTCAGAATATTCTTAGACACAGGGTACGATTAGGGCGAAGCCAATAACAAAGCTATTCTTGCTCGGACGTGAATCTAAGTGAGCGTTTGGGATGGAGGACATTGCCTATAAGTATAATAACATGGCTATTGGAGGAGATGAGGAAGAACTTGTCTATGATGAGGAGACTGACGGCGAGGGAGAGACCTCAGTTCGTAGAGCTATCTTCCAAGTATTGGGCACTCTTCTCATGGACAGAATGGTGGGATTTCCGGTGTATAGAGATCTCATGAATTCACTGTGGCATCCGGGGAAAGGGATCTCCATCAAGGAGATCAGTGAAAAAAGGTATGTGTTCATTTTTACCATGTTGTGGATATGGATCGTGTTCTTGGAAGTGGCCCATGACTCTTTGAACAGAATTTGTTGATACTTAGGGCAATAAAGCCGGGAGACATTCCCCTTCGGGTTCCTCTCAATTGGACTGAATTTTGTGTGTAGGTACATAATGTACCTTATGACGTTATGAATCTAGGGGTGGCTAGAAGAATTGGTAATTTTATTGAGAAAATTATCAACTTTGATGAAAGTCAGTTTGAAGAAAAATGGGAATCTTATATGAGGATTAAGGTTTGTATGGACGTGAGGAAGCCATTACAAGTGGCATGACTCTTAGGAAAGGGTGGGGAACAGGCCATTGGGTGGACTTTAAATACGAAAAACTCCCTGGTTTTTATTTTGCTTGTGGTGTCATTGGTCATGTTGATAGATTTTGCCCTTTGGCTAATGAGTGTGAGGATAAGGTTTTGGACAAACCCTATGGGCTAGGTCTCTTAGATGGAGGGGGAGGAAGCTCGCCCATCGAGGGGCAATAAATGCTTGAGGCTAGAAGGTTTTTCAAGTTGGAGGGGCTCGACTCAGCAGGACAATAATCAGGGTAAAAAATGAAAGAGTAGGAAGGGCTAGGGTGTTAGGAAATTGATGTAACGTACCTCGAAAGTACGGCAGCGGAAGTTTAAAATTTTCCCAAACAGATCTTCCCTGATTATGACAAAATAACGAATATGATAATAATAACAGATCTGAGTTAGAACTTACAGATCTTCCAGCCTAGCGATGATAATCCTTGACCTTTGGTATCCACGTGATTTCTCCTTTCTGAAAGAACGGTTAGATCTCCCTAAGAGAAAGGCTAGGAAATCTCTTCGCAGGGAAATAGACTGGTAATACTGAATCTGAAAACTGGTCTTTTAATTATGAAGGAGGATGGTGTATTTATACTAGTTCTAAACTAGTTTCCCAATCACAATGAAAGTGTTCTTCATTAATGAGTTCTAATCCTAACAGGACCAATACTCCTTATTAATGATTCAATTAATTAAACAAAACAAAAATAACCAACAATAAGAGTAAAGTGGGCTTGGACGCCACTTTTACTCATGATCATTATTTATTTTTATTTTCTCTTTTCTTTTAATCCTAAATTATAAAGAAAAGTACCAACTTTATTTAATTAAAAATACATCTTAATTAAGTACAATAAATCCAATTTATTCCACTTAATTAATTCTATCAAATAGAACTCTCCTTCAACTTCATGAATTAAATATGTTTAATTTAATTAATATTTAATCCATTTTCAGTATTACTAATTAAATATTATTTAATCCAATTAATAATATTTAATTCCTTCTAACAATTCAATCGGAAGGTATAATCACTTGTTGTGTGACCCATAGGGCCTTATATATTAAGCACTAATCGAATTAAGGTCTTAGTAGAATCCCTAGACGATTTACCAGACAATCTTAATATATAAGGACGTTTGCGAGGACTATTCAAACTCCCTGTAATATAGAGCTCTTAGTGATACGGTCCTTTCATTCAGCGAACATTCAACTAAGTCTAGAACTTGATATTGTGTCTATTCCAATAACTTAGTCTCTATCTCTCAATCTTTCTAGATGATCCATAATGATCATATTCGATATCCAAAACGAATATATCTTTGCATTGGCCAATGACTTTATGATCCATCTAGATATGAGAAGTAGAATGTTCTCTCTTAATCTATTACGAGGAATGAATCCTTTCTTGGCTCAACCACTACTCCATGTGCTTCGTGATGCACCCAACGCATGCCGTATCTACCCCGACTGGAGTGCAAGCATTGGTCATGGTCAAAGTACATCACTCCGCACATGTAGTACGTATTGACCTCAAGTCGGAGGACTATTACACTACTCTATACGCCGATAATTCCATAGACACATGAATAGAACTTATCAAATGGTTTCTCGGTGGGTATGCCAATATTCTCTAAAATATTTATGTGACCATCATGAATTACAGGAACTCATAGTTGTGAGATCAACTATACTTTCTAAAAGTATGATGCAGTCCACATACCAATCTTATCGCATATCATCAATATCCCTTTCTTGATGATCATTGATTGGGGCTATTTTAGGACTTTATGTTATATCATATAAGCTCCCACTTACTTATTGACAACATAAGTCCAAGGGAACACAATTATGAATAAGATATTGACAATCGAAATACTTAATCATCAATGTGTAATACCGTATATATCAAATATATAAAACTGAATGTGATCAAGTACATATATCTCTAAAAGGTGATTGTCGCTAGGACATATATACCAACAATCTCCCACTTGGCCTAGTGCCAATCACCGATGCGTCTAACATCTAGTCTCTTAAAAGTCTAGTATGTTTCTCGCATCTCAAAGGTTTGGTGAATGGGTGAGCCAAATTGTCCTCTACGGGAAGGCATTCTATTGCAACTTCTCATCTTGCTATTTGTTATCAAAACACGATAGCATACTGGTATTTTCTAGTTCCTTATTTTGCATCTTGGTTCCTTGGCTTGTGCAAATGCACCGGTACAGTCACAATAACAATTATTGGATAACTGTCGCTAGGAACTACCCCTATTTCTTTAAGGAACTAACGTATCTAAACGCTTACCTATGTTGCATCAAATGCAACAATTTACTAGGCTCTAGTTGTCGAATTTACAATAGTTTCTTACTTGCAACTCCTGCAGCATTACTATCACATTGAGACTAAAAACATATACTGACTATGACTTGTAGTCTTTCTTATCATACATGAAACTAGTGCTAGAATAGTTAAATTCTACTAGTTCTTTCTGTCTACCATAGACAAAAGATATTCATGAAGATTTTGGGTGACCATTCTTTCACTGACTTCAATGAGGGTATATCATTCTCTATGATCAACATATATGAATAAAAAGACCACGCTATCCTTGTTGCGCACTCTAAACACGCAAGCACCCTCATTTCATTTGATGAAGTCAAACGATTTGACTATTTCATCAAAATTAATATTTCAACTCCTAGAGGCTTGTTTTAGCCCATAAATAGATTTCTCTAATTAACATAGTGATTTAGAATTTGACTTGGATAAAAAAAAAACTTCAGGTTGTACCATGTACACCTCCTCCTCGAGGTTTCCATTAAGGAAAGGGGTTTTGACATCCATTTGTCAAATCTTATAATCATATTATGCAGCTATAACAAGCAAAATCAAAATGGACTTGAGTTTTGCAACTGGTGAATAGGTATCACTATAGTCAATTCCTTTTCTTTGACTTTAGCCACTAGCCTAGCTTTGTATGTTCTCACCTTGCCTTCAGCATTAATTTTCTCCTTAAAAATCATTTTGCATCCAATGGGTCTAACCCAACAGGCAAGTCAACCAAGTTCCATACTTGATTGATACACATCGAGTCCATTTTAGATTTTATGGCTTCTCGCCACCTCCATGAATCAACATCTAATATTGCTTCTCAGGTTCATCCGTATCAGGAATCTTAACATCATCATGATCCTCCATGAGGAAGCCTAACCTAGTTAGTTCATGATGAATCCTAGTCGACCCGCAGAGTTGAATGTTTTGCGTTTTGTTCATGCTGTTCATTCTGATCGTGAAGAGGTTCTCTTTTATTGGACTATCCAATGCTTAGAGAGTTTTCTTGTGCTACGCTTTTAAGTGTTTCCAGAGAAAGCGAAGTGGGTGCAGAAGGAATGACAACCATGTCATCTTATCTTTAATAAGAATCACTTGCTGGTGCGAGGTGATTCCTATATTACTCCCACTAGCTGAAGGATATCCTCCTAGAGATATTCTTCAAGTCAATTCTCCCACTGAATCCTTCGTCAGACCATCTAACAAATCTTCATTCTCTATGTTACTTAAGCTTTCAATTTGATTAATGCACATTTCTTTACATATGTAGGGCAACCCATATTTAATATGTGAAGAAAATGTCTTTTATTATACTATAACTCATATAGTACATTTGCACTAATCAAACTATTCAGAATGTATATTGAGATTTATAGCGTGTACCCTCA
This sequence comes from Cuscuta europaea, assembly GCA_945859875.1. Classification (NCBI taxonomy): domain Eukaryota; kingdom Viridiplantae; phylum Streptophyta; class Magnoliopsida; order Solanales; family Convolvulaceae; genus Cuscuta; species Cuscuta europaea. The sequence continues at coordinate 4,116,031 of CAMAPE010000014.1, forward strand.
AAAGAATGTTTGGAAGAGAAAATGAATTCATCATAGATCTAGCTATGTCTAACAAGGCCCTATTTCTCCTTGCAGAACGTCACACTTCTGAGGTGTTCTGGAGGAGTTCATTATGATCGAATTCTTCGATCTTTTAAATAAATCAGAAACTTTACTTAAGTACTCTTTGGCTTGCTATCCTTTTTCCTAGAAAAGGTTTATTAGTCAATTTGCTTGAAAGACAAGATTCACAAGTTCCATATGACTCAAAGTCAAAAGGTGTTAAATAATCTAATTTATTTAGCGTTGCTATTCTTGTTTCATTAATTTGACCAAGTTTGCAATGTCATAGATAGGTAGTAATTTTTCTGATTACTTAATCGAGATCCTTTTATTTTATTCATTTAATATCTAATATGTCGATTGATAATTAACCATTCATAAGAAAAGCATTTCCACAACAACACCATTTTATGAAAATAACAATTATTATTAGCAAAATGGAAATAGAAATCTTTTAATGTCTAACATATGAATGGAAATAATCTTCTTGGTAATAGAAGGAATAAAATAACAATTATTTAATTCTAATCTAAAACCACCGGGGAAATCTAAACTATAAGATCCTATCACGTTCAGCAGCAACTTTTGCTCCAGCCTTCACGCGTAGGTCAATTTTACCCAGTCCAACTGCTACACTGCTTCTCAGGCTTCTGCACATTTTTACAAATGTGTAAGCCATAAGTTGTATCTAATACTTTAACAATGAGAGTTAGTTATAGACATATTTATTTAATGATAAAAATACCTGAGCTTGAAGCACCCGGTGCTTTGGCTAGATTAGCCTTATACAGCTCACAATCTCTCTTCCAATGCCCCTTCTCTTTGCAGTAGAGGCAAACATCCTTTGCAACCTTTGGCTTCATATGACCTCCACCTTTAGGCTTCAGAGGTGTAGGAGTAGGTCCAACCTTACCTTTCTTCTTTTGCTTATTCTTGTTCTTAGAACGAGATTTAGCATTAGAGCTTACCATAAGAACAGTCTTTCCTTTAGAGGTTGAGGCTTCATAAGACTTGAGCATGTTATGGAGTTCAGGCATGGTCGCTTTCGTTTTGTTCAAATTATAATTCACAATGAAGTTAGTAAATGAACTCGGAAGCGAATATAGGATGATAGCAGCTGAGACACGATCCTCAAACTTAACTCCGGTGGTAGCAACTCTTTCAATTAAGCCAATCATTTTGAGGACGTGCTCAGACACGTTGCCACCCTCTTGAAGCCTACACTTGAAAATGTCTGTCAGAAGTTCATACTCTAGAGTCTGACTTTCTGAATCAAACAGACTTTTCAAGTGTTCAAGCATCTCGAAGGCGCTCATCCTATCGTGTTGCCTTTGCAACTCCATAGACATTGCAGCCAACATAACACATTGCACAGTTTTAGCATCAGTGACGTGTTTCTCTCGAGCAGTCAGGTCAAACGTGACAAACTCAGGAGAGTTGGCATCAGGAATCTTGGGTATCGGTGTGTCTAACACATACTCAATATTTTCTTGTCTAAGAACTAAACGCACATTTCTTTCCCAGTCAAGAAAGTTTGGTCCAGTAAGCTTGCATGTATCCAGGATACTTCTCAATGATAAATTCGACATACCTAAAAGCCTAAAGAAGTTCAAATAGAACGAAATTAAAATCATATATTAATTCCTATGATCACTTCTAGTTAACTAAATAATATGGACTTTTAATTATTTAGCTCCCACTATTTTTACATGCTCTTTGACCCCAATAAAAAGAATATGGATTGTTTTCACAATCATAGTGGCCAAGATCCACATTCATACTATTACAGTCCCAGCTTGGGCTGATCACTGCAATAATATAATGGGTAGGTCCCTAGACCAATTGCGTCCAAGCAATTCTTGGTTGATCAATTTTTAATTGATCGACATCCCTAAATTAACACTGACGCTTGGGCGACTCGAGCTAATTTAGGTAAGTCAAAACCATCACACGATCACAAACAATTGTACCTATAAATTAGTTCTATATTTTGTCGAATGGAATAAACACTTGGGTGAAATATTCTTCAACGAAAAAATATTTCTACTAATTTAATTATGATGGGTGATGTCATTATCCCAGATAAAACTTAAATTTTAATTTATGGGGAACGTTTAGCGGGATATTAAATAAACTTAATCAAGATGCTTAAAACATACTATCAAATAATATGTTGATGAGATTTAAATCAGACAGATAATTTAAAGCATGCAATCCGAATCTAATTCAAACTTGTAATAGTCAAACATTAAAGTAAAAGCATGCCAATAATAATACAATTAACGATTAAAAGTAATCCATCTAAATCACAAAGATAATTAACAATAGTTAAAACAAGATTAATTTTAATACGTAATTATAATTATTCACTTGGTCTATTTCTCAAAAACGGACCCAGAACATGTCCTCAAAATAGGGGAAACGTATAGCAGGATTCACGGATGCAGCCACGCGACCGCACAAGATCCTCCTAATCCGTCGGATGAAATTCAGCTACTTGCGAATCTGAGTTGTTCTCTCTCTCTTCTTTGATGGAAGAGGCGTTCACAGATGCAATGGAAAATCAAATTCGTCGTGGAACTCGCCGGAAGCAGCTCCTCCGAAGGCAGTTATCGCCGTTGAAATCATCCGCCATCGTCAATCGTTCAATTCAATTAACAAAGAACGAGAAATAAAACCAGGGCAGATTGAAACGTATCCAATCTTAGTTCTTCCACATATTAATTTCTCAAAAAAACTTTGCAACACAGTAAAGGGAGAACTATGACCTGCCTTTTACGACTATTTTCATTAATTTCAATTTTAACATTGATTTTATTCTTAAAATAAAACCATCTAATTTAATATGGAAGAAATTCCAAAACAAAAAACAAAAAATTCTTCCACTCGGTAATTAACTGCGGCCAGGCTACGTAGTTGAGAAACTTGACAACATTAATCTCGATCAAAATCAGATTTTCAAGTTTGTTTCGAAAACAACAATTACGAAATTTCTAAAATTAAAACTAGGGCCATTGCATATTCTGAAAATCGTATACACAATACCCACGAAAATATCAATAAAAATTCGTATAATGTCATTAGAATCAGTTTGGCTCTGATACCACTGTTAGGAAATTGATGTAACGTACCTCGAAAGTACGGCAGCGGAAGTTTAAAATTTTCCCAAACAGATCTTCCCTGATTATGACAAAATAACGAATATGATAATAATAACAGATCTGAGTTAGAACTTACAGATCTTCCAGCCTAGCGATGATAATCCTTGACCTTTGGTATCCACGTGATTTCTCCTTTCTGAAAGAACGGTTAGATCTCCCTAAGAGAAAGGCTAGGAAATCTCTTCGCAGGGAAATAGACTGGTAATACTGAATCTGAAAACTGGTCTTTTAATTATGAAGGAGGATGGTGTATTTATACTAGTTCTAAACTAGTTTCCCAATCACAATGAAAGTGTTCTTCATTAATGAGTTCTAATCCTAACAGGACCAATACTCCTTATTAATGATTCAATTAATTAAACAAAACAAAAATAACCAACAATAAGAGTAAAGTGGGCTTGGACGCCACTTTTACTCATGATCATTATTTATTTTTATTTTCTCTTTTCTTTTAATCCTAAATTATAAAGAAAAGTACCAACTTTATTTAATTAAAAATACATCTTAATTAAGTACAATAAATCCAATTTATTCCACTTAATTAATTCTATCAAATAGAACTCTCCTTCAACTTCATGAATTAAATATGTTTAATTTAATTAATATTTAATCCATTTTCAGTATTACTAATTAAATATTATTTAATCCAATTAATAATATTTAATTCCTTCTAACAATTCAATCGGAAGGTATAATCACTTGTTGTGTGACCCATAGGGCCTTATATATTAAGCACTAATCGAATTAAGGTCTTAGTAGAATCCCTAGACGATTTACCAGACAATCTTAATATATAAGGACGTTTGCGAGGACTATTCAAACTCCCTGTAATATAGAGCTCTTAGTGATACGGTCCTTTCATTCAGCGAACATTCAACTAAGTCTAGAACTTGATATTGTGTCTATTCCAATAACTTAGTCTCTATCTCTCAATCTTTCTAGATGATCCATAATGATCATATTCGATATCCAAAACGAATATATCTTTGCATTGGCCAATGACTTTATGATCCATCTAGATATGAGAAGTAGAATGTTCTCTCTTAATCTATTACGAGGAATGAATCCTTTCTTGGCTCAACCACTACTCCATGTGCTTCGTGATGCACCCAACGCATGCCGTATCTACCCCGACTGGAGTGCAAGCATTGGTCATGGTCAAAGTACATCACTCCGCACATGTAGTACGTATTGACCTCAAGTCGGAGGACTATTACACTACTCTATACGCCGATAATTCCATAGACACATGAATAGAACTTATCAAATGGTTTCTCGGTGGGTATGCCAATATTCTCTAAAATATTTATGTGACCATCATGAATTACAGGAACTCATAGTTGTGAGATCAACTATACTTTCTAAAAGTATGATGCAGTCCACATACCAATCTTATCGCATATCATCAATATCCCTTTCTTGATGATCATTGATTGGGGCTATTTAGGACTTTATGTTATATCATATAAGCTCCCACTTACTTATTGACAACATAAGTCCAAGGGAACACAATTATGAATAAGATATTGACAATCGAAATACTTAATCATCAATGTGTAATACCGTATATATCAAATATATAAAACTGAATGTGATCAAGTACATATATCTCTAAAAGGTGATTGTCGCTAGGACATATATACCAACATAGGGTAGGAAGGCAGAACTGGATCCTCACTGTGGCGGACGTCGGCAAGGATAGGTCTAACTTTTGAGAAGGATGAAGCAGCAGCTACAGAGGAGACACCGGGAGAGCAGAAGTGCATGAGGGTGTGGGAGGAGAAGCAACATGGGGACATTGGAGGGGACGACATGGCACTTGATGGTCCAAAAAATGGGGAGGGGAGGGTCTCGGTCATCAGACCCGTCGAGAGCTCTGAAGACACTCCGGGTCAGGGAAGGATAGGGAAAGATCGTTGGGATTCTGAGGGTACAGTTGAATTTCCACTATTATGTTTCTTTTCTGTTACTTGATTTGGTCAGACTTTTCTCGTTGTTGTCGTTTTTTTTTTATTCTTGTCAAACTCTTGCATTAGGATTGGGTAATGAGGAATTTATTTTAATCACGTTAGGCTCATTTAGACCTATCACATGATCAGCGAGTCATATTGCTTATTACAGGGTGATTGACTCAAAATCTGATTCGAGGGTTGGCGGTTGGAAGTGATCCTTTTATCTTCTTGTTCCCTATTTGAATGTTGTGATATAAATTTAAAACGTCTTTTTCCAAAAAAAAAAAAATTGAAAAAAAGTTTTGAATTCATCTCAATTTAAGTTTTAAATCTGAATTTTTTAATTTTTTTAATAATAAGAAATGCATGATATTGATGATCAATTTTTGCATTAGCAAACATGAAAAGTGAACTGTTGCAACTAAAAAGGAACGACGGGGGACTGTGTCCCAAGCGTAAGGTAGAAAAATGTCATGCATAGTAGAAACTAGAAAGACGTGGAAAATGCAGTCAATTGGAGAGCTAATTTTGAGTACTTTGAAAGTACTCATTCACCCCTACTTTAATGTTCTTCTACATCTTTACTTTCGAATGCTAAACTCTTACTTTTTCCTACCGAAACACCCGTGAAGACAATTCATGAAATTAATTTTGGGGTAAATGGAGTGGGCCACTTTTAAAAAAAGAGTATATAATTGATATTGAATTGATAAAGTAAGAATAAAGTAAAAATGATTTAAAACTTGACACTTCACACCTAGGCATGGACCGGTTCCGATTTGGGCCCAGTTCGAGACTGGCCCGGCTGGGCCTCGATTCAAGAAGGGGAGGCCCGGAACCGGCCCGGGTAACTCCAGGTCCGGGCCGGGCCTCGGTTCAATTTTTTTTTTGGCTTTTCCTAGTTAACCCCCAACCCTCCCCCTCACCCCAAAACCAACTCTAACCACCTCAAATGGCCCAAAATACTCAGCCCAACCCAAAAACTTAAAAAAAAAATCCAAAAAAAAAAAATTGGCCCGCTCGGACCCGAACCGGCCAGGCCGGTTCACCTTTTGAAGGGCCCGAGCCCGAACCGCCATCCCACCGGGCCGGGTGGCCCGAACCTGGCCAACCAACCGATTCACCGTGCCGGTCCAGGCCTGCACAGTAGCGGGCCGGTCCGGTTCCGGGCCGGTTGGCCCGGCCCGAGTCCAACCCTATTCACACCTTTTAGAAAACTTATTCCACTTAGCTACTCCTGTAAAAAAAGTTATTCAGAGTAGTTTAGGTGGAGAAATCATGGGTGATGCTCCGTATTTATGAAATACATTAACGAACATTCTCTAAAATATGTGCTCTACATTCAATATCTTTATTCAACATACAAAATAAAGTTGCTAGGATCATCTCCGATCACGCAAGAGAAGAGTGAAGCAACGACATGAGCAAGATTATTCAAATATGAATAAATAATAGTGATTTGGTAGATCAATTATGAAAAATATTTAGATAAGAATTATGAGTATGAGTTAGCCATAAGTAGGGATGGACTCGGGTCCGGGCCGGGTCTGGGTCGGGCCTAGGCCTGGGCGGGCTGGCGGGTCAGAAATGGTGGACCCGGGACCGGCCCGGGTAACCACCGGGTCCGAGCCGGGCCCATTATATTTTTTTTTGTTTTCCTCTTCCCAAACCACCCCAAATGGCCGAAAATACCCAGCCCAACCCGAAAATGTAAAAAAAATTGAAAAAAAAATAGTTTTTGGCCCGTACCGGGTCGGGCCTTGTTTTGGGTGACCCGAGCCCGGACCGGAAAACCCACGGGCCGGGCCTACCCGGACCGGTCACTGACCGGGCCACCGGGTCGGGCCGGGCCAGAACAGTACCGGTCCTGGGCCGGTTCCGGGTCGGGCCACCCGGCCCGAGTCCATCCCTAGCCATAAGAATTATGACTAAATTGAAGCCGATGTCCAAAAACTGCGACTACTTTTATGTCATTTACAAATGTCACTGTGACTACCAAAAAAATTCTAACTTTTTCCAATGAATTTTGAAGGAAAAAACAAAGGTAAAACCGTAAAAGTTAATCAAAATTTCCTGGAGACATTTCTGACGGCAGTTTTCAGCATCTCAGCAAGTGTGGGGGAGGAGGCAAAGATTGGATAAATGGAGTAATTCGCAATGAAAAAATAGTCACTTTTTGTAGTTAGTATATCACGGTAATATTATGTGTTTTTATTCCCGTAAAAAATGCACATATTACTAATTTATTATTATTGATTATATTGAAGTTTTTATAGTAATTAGTAACTCAGAAATTATATATGATTTACCCTGCATTAACACGTCTTTCCTTGCATACTACTTTCGTAGTTTCATTACAATCATCATTATAGGTGGGTATCCTTTTTCATTTAACCATCATCAAGCCTCAGAGTCAGGCTGATCTTCTCACTTTTCCCACACAGCGACACAGCTGTCTTTAGGCCTACAATGTGGTAAATACATCAATTGTCAGGATTATCCCTCTCCAGCCTGCAAATTGAAAAAAACAACAAATATGCTCACCAAAATGACAAGAGAAACCACCGTGCAGAGAACACCAAATGCCACTCACTCATGACCGAGCAGGAAATAGTGCAGAAAAATTGATATTTTGAGTTTGGCAAGATCGTTTCCAGGGCACAATCTGCTGCCCAATCCAAATGGTAAAAATGCTCCTGATCTTGGTATTAGATTCTGCACCAATTTCAACATCAAGCCTTACACTTAAATTCAGCGTCAAAGCCAAATTAAACTGAAACAAACAATTAACCTAAAACTTGAAAATCATATGGATAAACATGGTTGACTTCTTAATATGGAACTTCAGCTTTTCAAACATGGTATTTATTCATTGTTTCCCAAAGAAAGAAAACAGGGAAAATGACAATAGTGTGAATTTATTAATCTTTGTATTGTGAAGAGAAGTGAAAGTTGGACTTTGAACTCACAGAGAGACGGTCCGCTTATAAAGTAATTCATCATCACTGTCATCATCTTCTTCTGATAAAATCTCAGTTCCTGGCAATTCTAACTTCCCGCCCATCACAAAAGATGGACCACTACTTTCAGCTTCTATAAAATCACCATATAATCTCTCTTCAAATCTTTGGTCACTGCAGTTGAGAAACCAAGCAAGTGAGCATTTGACTCCCTTGCTTTGTAGCCTCTGGTGTCTTGGTTTTATTCTCGACTCCAGACTATATGTAAAGTAGTCTGGAAACTCAACAAGTTCTTTAAAAGGCCTGCCCATTTCACTTTTGAAAAAGTAGAAACTGTTTTTCATGAGCCCAACTTGCAGAGCAACCAACTGAGGGCATTTCACAACCATCTTTGCAACATCATTAGATGAAAACCCCCGCCCCAGAAGGAACTCAACAGGTTTCATTATCTGATGTTGGTTAAGACTGACAATTTGTGGCATCCTCTCAATCACACAAGCAAACCCATCAGGATCAATCTTTAGCTTTAGGTTGAAGAAGTACTGTTGAGAAGACAGCTTTGCCCTCAAAGGCAAACCAAGGATCTGGGGGTATTGTGCTATGACAGAAGGGAGAAAGTCCTTCTTGATGCCAAAACTGGTCAAACAGTCCACATTAGGTTTCACAGTTTTTTCAAGATCATATCCAAGTAAATATGCCCGTTTTTCAAGCATCTTGGCTAAAATTTTCTTTGGGAGGCCGATCGAAACCAAATAATCGACAAGAGGCTTAATCATTGTCCCAACTCTCATCCCCAAAAGGTAAGGATATTGTGTAACCATTGGTCCTATATCTCTTGGATTAACCCCTATACTAACCAAGTATGCCACAGACGTACTCATTGTCCCCTCAAGCTTAAACCCTAATAGCTCCGGGTATTTCATCAAGACATACCCAATATCTTGCTTCTCCACATCAAGGCCTCTCAGAAACTTGATGACTGGAACAAGCTCAACCACAACACTAGCATTTAGACACTGAGGATAATTTTTCACAAACTCCCCAAGTTTTGGCTTTGAAATCCCAATCTTTTCCAAATAGGTTAACACGGGAATCACGTTTTTCCTCACACTACACCCCAGCATTAGTGGATACTCGTTTATGTCGTCAATCGTTAGGCCTATTTTCTGCAAGAACTCTACACGCTCCCGCATTACTTCCACAGTGGAGGGTAACTCCAGATCCTCTAACTCATCTGGAACTATACCTATACTTTTTAGATAGTCACAAACTATAACTCGTGACACGAGCTTCTCTTTACGACCTTGGATTGCGCCCCATGTGACAGAAGGCATTTCATATTCAGGGAATTTGGATGCTTGGGTTGAAAAGGGTGTGACACAGGGGAGGAGATATTTTTGTTGTTGTTGGGTATTTTGAGATGTTTTAAGGAAGACGTTTAGAAATTGGGTTCTACTGTGCTTTAATATCGCTTTCATGTGCTGCTTTCTTCTGAAACTCGAAGCCATTGCAGCAAACAGATAAAATGCAACCTCAAGATTCCAAGGATTGAAGATGAAAATGAGTAGTAATACGGAACTAGGGTGACCGCAAATGATCAAATGGCAGTAGATACATATAGATTTATTTGCAAGGCTGAAACTTGCCTCTCCTCATCGATTCCCATCCTTATCTTCTACGGAGTATTGTGGAGATGTTTTGGCATGGAAATCTCACCCAAGTGATCCCAAACAGTGAAGGTTGTGAGTTCCAACAAGGTAGATGACGACCTGTCAATTGTGCCAGCCTGTTATGGACATGGATACACAATATTTTAATAAATTCCTATTAAAAATGTAAATAATATTGAACCACCGAAGTACTGCTAAAAATACGAGCAATATATTGCAAAAATTGATCGATTTACCTCTTCCCTTTTCACTTTCGGCTTCTAAGTTCTACACCTGAGAATAGCAAGAATGCCATGACAACGTGTATGTTTGTGTAATAAAACACACAAAGACCAAGTAGCATATACTTATATAGAAAGGCAAATATTGTCAATGGATTTAACAATGTGTGTGTATTGTTGATAAATTACAGATTATTTCTATCTCAATAAAATTAATTTTAAACATTGTGTATTATTTATGATTAATTATTTTTGGCTTTTGTTGTATATTATGAGAAAGCTAATGTCTTGATACAGATCTTGAATAAAGTTTCATAAGGAAAAAATACACAGAATCCCAGAAGTTCGTGCGTCTATGAATGGATATATGAAGCAGCCATGGTGTGTATAATTTGTCAGATATTGCGTACACACATATTATCTTCTTGAAAGATCTAAAATGATTTACTTGGGTATGCAATACTTTGAAATACATGTGTATAAATCCTGGAAAAGGAATTGCGTGCTATTTAACTTCGGGAGCAGCAGTTATATATCTATATGCGGTTTTGAACAATTGTTGTGTTTTCAAATGAAAGTATAGGTTGTAAATAAAGGAATTATATATCTCAATATGGTTGTCTTGGGGATCTTGATCCAGATCAGATCCAGTGTATCAAATTTAGTTAAAAGTACGCCAACTCAGATCAAATTGTTTATTATTAACCATTTACAACCCCAAATCAAAGAAGAAGTTGAAAAGGAAGATATCCAACCATTTACAACCCAGGTCAAAGAAGAAGCTATTGAAACGGCAGTTGCCAACCATTAATTAGGTGTTCTTACAGTCAGAAAAAAAAACTTAACAAAATGCTTATTATTTTTAAAAATAGTTGTCATTATGAATTTTAATTGATTAATGGGGAATGTCAAAGATGAATCTCCAAGAAGGATGATCAGCATTAGGGCTGTTATCGAACCGAACATTTATCGAGCAGTTCAAGCTCGTGTTCGTTTTCGAGCTTAACGAATCGAGCTTAACCAACTCTGAATCTGATAACGAGCTCTAATTACAGTTCGAAAAAAACGAGCCGAGTGTTACGGATGCATTCTGGGGCAAACAATACAGCAGGTGACAGGGCCAAGAACGAGCCCAGAACGTTGCAGATTCCTGCTCGGACAGTGGGCCCAACTATACCGACAAATAAAGTGGCTGAAAGAAAACTATTAATTAGTTATTACTATTATAACTATTTCAGTTTTAGGCAACTTCCTAATTATACTATTATTCCTATTTCAATTTTAGGCAACTGCCTAATTATTCTAGTATTCCTATTTTAGTTTCAGTTTCTTTGTTCACCAGCGTACACCAGCGCAAGCCCGTGTGGGTCTCGCAACGTTTCACATGACTGGGACAGCCCAGATCTGGGCTGATCAGCTTGATCCCAGTGCTACTGACCCCCATCACCTGGACCGAGTTCTATACTAAGTGTACTAAACGCTTTGGACCGCCCTGTGGCGCCAATCCTGAAGGGAACCTTGCCAAACTCACCCAAACACATGATGTCAAAACTTATATCGAGTTGTTTCAACAGTTGCTTGCCCGCACAGTTGGCATCTCTGTGCGGGCACTTCAGACAACATGTTAGATTGATAGGAGTCTGATATGATTCAATGACTAGAGTTGTGAAATATATTATTGCGCACTTAGTTTTGCTAAGATAAATAAATGAGGGTTTGCCTAAAACGAAAACAAATCCCCGATCAATAAAAAATATAAAAAAGAAAAGAACCTGCTAATGAAGAGGCAGTATAGTCACCGTTAGTTTTATACAATCAAGTTTTTTTGGTTTTTTAGAATAAACCATATTATCATGAGAATAAAGACAGTACAAAACCCAATCACAGTCCTCACAGTAAGACTTCATTTGTTCTTTTCAACAAGGCAATCCTGTAAAGCTAGGTAATGGACAGAGCATTCTTGAAGTTACTTGGCAGTATCATCTTCTTCGTCCGCATCCATTTTGTGGAGAGATGGCCTGGACGGAGTCTGATTTGGCTTCAACTCTTGAGACATCTTCACCGATTCAATTAAAAGCTGGGGTCTGCTTGTTTTCAGCCATTCAACCCTAAGAATTACTCCCTTATGCAATCAAGTTTGTTTGACCAAACTATCAAACTTTTATCAAATGAGCTTCTTGAATTGTTATTTAAGCATTATTTGTTTAGCTCTAAAACATGTTTGTGTTCATTTCATTAACCAACCAAACAATACAAACACTAATCAAACCAAAACACAAACATCTTTAAGTTCACTTAAAGGCTCACTTGAAGGCTTCAAGCCCTATGTGCCAATGTGCAATAGACAAACCAGTGTTATAATGTTGTTAACAATGCTATATCAATGAGTTTTTATCAAACCAGTGTGCAGCAACTACCAATTTCATATGGAATCAGGATATGTGAAACAACAAACCAGTGTGTACCAACTAATCTAATTGAATGTATTGAGATAAAATAAAACAGAAGTACAAGTGCTTAGATTAATAATTTTAAAAACCTGGAATCAGGATATGGGAAGCTCAAAGGCGAAGGTGAAAGGCGACGGTAGAAGAAGTTAAAAAGAGACGGTTGACGGTCGCCTCTTCGTTGACGGAAGACGATCGACGCCTATGTCCTCTGCGTCGACGGCTGACTCTTCCTCTCAGGCGGTGTGGCCTCTGCGTCGGCGCCCGTCTCTTCCTTGGCGGTCTCGCACTCTGGCTCTGGCCTCTGCGTCGAAGAGGCGTTTGAGCCTTTTAGGTCTAGCGAACTCTAACAGGCGTAGAGAAGTGGAGACTAGAGGGTTCTTTGCAACCTTCAGCTGCGGGGTAAACTTTTAACTTTTATGAAAATCACCTATTCTCTTAAATGAACATTTTATGCATTTTTTATGAGATCGAGCCTGTTTTTTTTAGTATGAGAAGCCTAACCGTGAACATCAATGATCTCTGCTTATACCTTATACGTAAAATATCACTTTTTGTTTATTAAAAAGTCTTAAGTTATGTCTATAATCAATTTTAATTAATCTAATGTAGTATGATATGTTTGAAATGTGCAACCTTTTAAAATGAGTATAAAGCAATACTAAATGAGCACACATAACTTACAAAATGAGTATAAAAAATCAAAAATGCATTTGTGTGTGCTCATTTTGATGGAGTATATGGCCCAGGAACCCCCGGCCCATAGACTCCCACTACTGTAGCAGAGGCCCAATAGGCCAAGGAAGCACAACAGGCCCAAATCACAGCGCCCCAAGTGCCAAGCAGCCCACGACGAACACTGGGATGCCTTCGGCCCCCTGGCCGAAGGCTCATAAGCTTACAGTAAAACTTCTTTAAAGCCCTCAAAGTGTCTGGGAGAAAGCGCAAAAAACAGTAGTCCTCGACACCTAGAGGCCACCGGGATGAAGAGCCTTCGCCTAATCATCTACGACCGAAGGCATCTCCTCGACAGAATCTCCCACCCACATGCGCCGGATCAACGTACCGAGTACAAACGTCACATCCAACCACCGCATTTAATGCGACCACATGCGAGTGCCAGTGCCACCCCGTTGAGGTGACCCCTCGACCACCAGAATGATGACATGTGTCCCTATCTGGCATTTATTACTACTATAAATAGCACCCATTTTCCCCATTTGTAATTCATCCTCAATACGCTCAACACATTCTCAGCAATATATATTCTCTCTCTTACTTTTGCTCTGACTTCTCTTTAGTTATTCCCCGCAGTAACCCCTCGGATAGATACCCCCTGGGTACACTTATCCATCATTTGGTGCTCTCGTTGAGAGGTCGAACAATCAAGTAAGAAAACCTCCCCTTCAGCTAAAAACACCTACAAAAATGGGAAGAACCACTTGTGCTCAGTCCAAGAACCTTGAGGACAACAACCTGGCCCCTGGTGAAGTCAACGCCCCCGGAGCCTCTAACAAGGCTCCCGAGGGCGGGGTCATCACTGAGTTGGAACAGGCTGTTGTTGACCTGCGCCTTCAGCTCCAACAAAACGCTCCCGATGCCCGCCTCGGCATCGAAACCCGAAAGAGGGACCGTCGCGAAAATCAAGTGAGCCCTCCGGTTTTCACTATCGACGTACAATCGGCATTCTCTGCCTTCATCCAGACACTCACTCAAAACCCAGGTGCCTTCGGCACTCTAGTACCCCTTCAACCGCAAGTCGGGGAGAACGCTGTTCTTCTCCCATGACCACCCCCTTCGTGAACCCTACCCTTCAGGTGGGGAACGACGAAGGGGTCGTGGCTCAAGACTCCGCTTCCCAGGAGGTCCAATCCCGGGACCAACACAGCGCGAACAAAGAAAGGCCTCGGACCTCAGCCCTCGAAAGGATCAGAGGAGCGCAAGACCACCGAGGGGTCCAAGAACGCCTCAGTGGAAAGGCGTCCCAAAGACCCCAAGAGAGCGGGGGATCCGTCTCAAGGGCAGACGAGAGGCGTCCCCATCAGGACAAAGGCAAGGCACCACTTCATGCCGATGACGCAAGGCACCAAATCAATCAGGTCCACTCAGCCCGTGTTCGTTCGCAGGGGGCGGAGGCCCTCCCGAAGGACCCCAGGGACGAAATCATCGCGGCCCTCCAGCGTCGGCTTAATGAGATGGAGGCTCATCGAACACATACCACCGTCGCCACCCCTCACGCAGATCCAAAATATGAGGCCATGCTGGCAAAAATGGAGGAAATGCAGAAGAAAATAGCCGAAGGCTCCGGGGAACCCGTCATCCAACTCCGGACTAGGACGGCATTTACCCCAAGGGTATTGGCGGCCCGAATTCCGTAAAAATACCGGGGGCAGCCCATCAGGCCCTATGAAGGAAAGACGGACCCTCAGGAACATTACAGCCGCTACCAAAATAGTATGATGATGGTGGGGGCATCGGACGAATATTTGTGCCGTTGGTTCCTCTCCACCTTGGAGGGACCGGCTTACGAATGGTTCAACCGACTGCCCGAAGGCTTCATCGATTCATGGCAAGAACTCGCCCAACGCTTCTTGACGCAATTTGCAGGAAGGCGCCGGTCAAGAAAACATTTCTCCCACTTGCTGACGGTGAGACAAAAGAAAGAGGAGACCCTTCGGGACTTCTTGGAACGTTGGAGAACGGAGGCTGATAAAGTTGATGGCGCCGATGATGGGACCCTCCTGGCCCTCCTTCAAACAATCCTTCGCCCCGAGAACTTTTCAAGGAGCCTCATCATAGATTGTTCCGGTTTTTCAACTTTTTCTCTAAGTCAGATTGACTTATCAGAGAGGGTCTGAATCTGGTGACAGAGATGGTCAAGTTCTGATGGCAGAACTAGACCAGGCAGCGGATAAGTTTCTGTTCGGGTAGCCTCAAGAAAAATACTAAGGCAAAGTGCCTTTCTGATAACTCTGAAAGAAGATCTGCTGGACACAGAGTCCAACCTTAAGAGTTAAACAGTAGAACCTTAAGTGCGGAAATTAAAAGCTTAAAGTAAATGACACCGGGGGTTTTTATAGTGGTTCAAGGAACAATGTGTTCCTCTAGTCCACTGTTCCACTAAGCTTGCAAAAACAACAGTTTACAACGCCTTAGTCCCTAGAGCTTAAGAAGCACTCCTCGTCTTCTTCAAGTCTAGTTGCCACCCGGGATGCAGTCCTGCTTCCTGATGGCTGGTCTCGTTTCACTGAGTCTCTTGAAGTATCCCCACTTCACTTACTCCAGCTAGTTTGAGACGTCCCTTCTTTTTCAAGAAGTGTTTGATTCAAAATCAGTTTTCTCCAACGTTGCTTCTTCACAAAGGATGTGTAGATGAGGCTTTCGAAGTGTTGAAGAACTGAGGAACTTTGTTTGTTTTCAGTTGAATGAAAGATGTGAAAGTATATCTTCCAACTGTAGCCTTTTCTTGTTAAGAATGAAGTTTGAATCTCAAGAAGGCTTTTTGAATATTTTGTTCGCAGTAGATGGGTTGAGCAAGCTTTTTTCAGCAAAGTTCTCAAAAAATCTCTTTTTGTAGTTCTTCGAAGTGTATCTTTTATACTGGGAGCGGTCTTCCTGTTGGAGTGTAGAAGACAGCTTCATTAAATGCTTGTACTGTTGATTTGACTGGTTGGTCCTTCGACTTGCTATTTTGGGGGCGAAAAGAACCCCGCTTGGTCAATCATCAGCTTTAAATATCTCTTCGTACGTACCGCATTAAATGAACATTAAATGCGTGTATAGTACAAGGTTCTGTCGAAAGACTCCTAGCCGTTAGGGAATTTCCCGTTAGTTTCACGGCCGTTGTAAGTACCTTCAAGGAGGTAAAATACCCCTCATGGCTGGCTAACGTAGTCCTTGCACAAAAGCCGCCCACCTTCCGCATGTGCATAGACTACACTGATTTAAACAGAGCGTGCCCCATGGACCCCTTCCCATTGCTAAATATTGATCAACTGGTGGATGAGACCGCAGGGTGCGAGATCATGTCCTTCCTGACTTTCATGCACGAAGGTATCACCAGATTTTCATGCACGAGGAAGACGCGGAAAAAACAGCCTTCATGACTCCCGAGGGCATATTCTGCTACCTCGTGATGGCCTTCGGCCTAAAGAACTCAGGCGCCACTTACATTCGGATGGTGGCCAGAGTCTTTCAGGCCGTCCTAGGGCGCACCATGGAGGCCTATGTTGATGACATGATTGTCAAAAGCAAACAGTCATCAAGCCATGCTGACAACCTCCGGGAGATCTTTGCCATCATGCAAAAGTTCAACCTTCGGCTAAACCCGAAGAAATGCACCTTCGGCGTACAAGGAGGCAAATTCTTAGGCTACATGGTGAGCCGAAGGGGTATCGAGGCCAACCCCGAGAAAATCCAGGCCATCATCAACATGGAGCCCCCACGTAACGTGAAGGAGGTCCAACGGTTGACGGGCTGCCTGGCAGCCCTCAACCGCTTCCTATCCAAATCGGCGGAGAAGTCTTTACCCTTCTTCCAGATCATGAGGAAGACCGCCGGCTTCCAATGAACTTCAGAATGCCATGAGGCCTTCAACGAACTAAAACAATATTTATCTTCACCCTCTGTGCTCTCCAAACCCAAGGTAGGGGAGACCCTATACCTTTACCTTGGTGTTAGCCCGACAGCCATCAGCTCAGTACTCATCCGGGAAGAAGATGGCGTCCAACATGCCATCTTCTATGTTAGCAAGACCCTCAGGGAAGCGGAACTCCGGTATTCCCCTGTGGAGAAAACGGTGCTAGCTATCGTTTGGACTGTGAAGAAGCTTGGCCATTACTTTCAGGCCCATCCGGTCCAGGTCCTTACGCATCAACCCCTCGGCGCCTTGATGAGGAGTCCCATCAGCTCCTCCCGAATGGTAAAATGGGCTATCTTCCTCAGCCAATACAACATCGACATCCGTCTGAGGCCTGCCATAAAGGGCCAAGCCCTTGCAGACTTCGTGACGGAGTGCATGACCAGATCAGCGGTGGATGAGGAGCCCTCGGCACCTTTGGACGAGTGGTGGACCCTTTATACCGATGGCTCCTCAGCCACCAAAGCATGCGGAGGAGGAGTAGTTCTCATTACCCCCGAAGGCTTCCGGGCCTACTATGCCATCCGCTTCTCCTTCAAAGTCTCCAACAACGAAGCAGAATATGAGGCCCTCCTCTGTGGCCTTCGGCTGGCAGCAAATATGAAGACCAGAATGATCCACGTCAAGTGTGACTCCAAGCTTGTCGTGGGCCAAATCTTCGAGGAGTATGAGGCCAAGGAAGGGAGGATGAAACAATATAAGGAGGCGACTAAAGAATTGCTCAAGGTATTTGAGGCACACTCTCACCCAAATACCGAGGGCTCAAAATTTTGAGGCCGATATTTTATCAAAACTCTCGGATGAATCTCCCGAGCACCTCTCCAAAATTGCAAGGATAGAAGAGCTCAGCCTCTCAAGCATACACGCCAGCCCCATCATGCAAATTCAGCGAAGGCAAGAGGTCTGGATCTCAGACATCATCACCTTCATCACCACCGAGCAACTGCTGGAGGATGAGTCCCGCGCCAAGTTAACGAAGCTGAGGGCTCCCAGTTACACCATCGAAGGCGGAAGGCTCTATAAACAATCTTACAACGGCACACTGCTTCGACACCTTCATCAGGATGAAGCCGAAATTGCAATGGAGGAAGTGCACAGTGGCACTTATTCAGCTCATCAGGGACCATTCTCCATGTCCTGAAGGCTCATAATCCAGGGCTACTTCTGGCCTACGATGGCCCGAGATTGCGCGGATCTCGCCTGAAGGTGCACCACATGTCAACACTTCCAGAAAGCCCCCGGCAGGCCAGCGGTCAACTATGCCTCATTCAGCACATCCATACCCTTCGCTCGATGGGGCATAGACCTTGTGGGCCCTCTGTCGAGGGGTACCTCCAACAACATGTACATCATTGTTGCCATTGACTACTTCACCAAGTGGGTGGAGGCTGAGCCCCTCGCCAGCATTACTGAGGTTAGGTGCCGCCACTTTGTTCTAAAGAACATTCTCACAAGGTTTGGCGTCCCCCAACAAATCATCTCCGACAATGGGACCCAATTTGAGGCAGCCCCCCTTATGTGCCCTCCTAAAGGCATGGGGCATCAAGCACACCTTCTCATCCGTTGCTTACCCACAAGGCAACGGTCAAGTGGAGAATGCCAACTGGACATTACTTGATGGCCTCAAAAAGAAGCTGGAGGCCGAAGGGGGAGGCTGGGTAGAAGAACTCCACAATATCCTATGGGCTTACCGCACCACCCCCCAGCGGGCAACAGGTGAAACACCCTTCTCCCTGTGCTATGGATTTGAAGCTAAAGCTCCCACTAAAGTGACCCTTCCTACCCGAAGGGTAGCCCAATATGATCCCGAAGTCAACGACGCCAACATGGCCCTCGATCCTCACCTCATCTCAGAACGCCGAGAGCAAGCCTTCATACGAGCGGAAAACTACCGAAGGCAAATCAAAAGCTACATCGACGCCAAAGTCCGCTCTCGAGAATTCCAAGTGGGGGATTATGTCCTATGACGAAGGGAAGCAAGCCAGCCATCTGAGAGCGGAAAAATGGCACCCAAATTTGAGGTCCCATACATCGTTGCAGCCGTCATCAAACCAGGAACTTACAAGCTCAAACGCCCCAATGGGACCGCGGTCCCCCGACATTGGAATGTACACCATCTAGTAAAATTTTATCAGTAATGTTGGAGCGGCCAAGCCCTCATAACTAATGAATGTATTATTCTATGGCCCAAGGCCTTCAAATTTGAAGATATATTAAAGACACCAAGAACAAGAAACAAGACACATATGAGCGGCCAAGCCCTCATTCAGACTCCAATCACCTACGACAAATGAAGGAAACACCAAGTGTTTTTAAGAAGACCCCTCAGTACCAAGTGTCGAGGGTACATACTCCTATCAACTCCAGACAGCGGAAAACACCAAGTGTTTCCTTTTGAAGACCCCTCGGTACCAAGTAACCGGGGGCTGAAACAAACACCAAGTGTTGCTTCTGAAGCCGTACCCCTCGAGGACGCATCTATACCGAGGGCACCACCTATCGGTGCCGGCAGCACGTAGTGCCCCGGGCCATTTGCAACCAGTGTGCAAATGAAAACCCTTCCTTGAAACGCTTTCCGCGCCATTACCCCAAGGGTATGGCAGGCAACTAATATGCCCATGATTCCACTTTCAAAAACGAAACGCTTTCTGCGCCACTACCCCAAGGGTATGGCAGGCAACTAATTTGCCCAGGATTCGACTTTCAAACACGAAACGCTCCCCGCACCATTACCCCAAGGGTATGGCAGGCCACAGACTATGTCTCGCGCCGAGAGGACGACTTTCAAAACTAAGGCGCTTTCCGTGTCCGTCCCCCAAGGGAGGCAGGCTACAGACTATGTCTTATGCTGAGGAAACGACCCTCGATCCCCTCGGAACTCGGAAGGTTAACCCGAGGGGGGAGCTAATGGTGTATGTCGTTGCCTCCCGATAGGCCAAGCCTTACCAAGAAACCAAGTTTCTTGAAGCCTTCCCTTCAATACCAAAAGGGGGGGGGGGGGGGGGGGGCTGAAGGGGAGTAGACTCACCGACAAATCAATGAGTACACAACTTCAACAAATCACAACAAGAAGCCCTTCGGCATCACAAGACAATACAGATCATACCGAGGGCTCCCCATGGGAACACCCCCGGTACCTGTAAACTACTAATCCCCGAAGGCTACTATTAGACGAATACCATCAAGGAACGTCTAAGCCGACTTTCTGCCTGCCTCCGACATCACCAACACCGAAGGCTAATATTAGCGAAGGCATCTACTACACATTACCGGAGGCCAGTCTTACAAGCCAAGGGAAATTATTCTAAGTCTACAAAGTTAGGTGCCTCCGGGACCACCATCCTTCACCAAGGGGCAAATCATGAATTATGGCAAAAAATTTCTAAGTCCTAAATATTTTGCCCTCGGTCAAATCTCCATGCAGCCAGAGGGGCCACACAGCCGAAGGCTTGGTGGAAAAACTACACTTAGAAAGATTTCCTAAGTCCTAAATATTTGGCCCTCGGTCAAATCTCCATGCAGCCGGAGGGGCACACAACCGAAGGCTTGGTGGAAGAACAACACTAAGAAAATTATTCTAAGTCCTAAACAAGTGACAACTCAAACATCAATGTTCGAAGGCATTCATTTCACAAAGAAAAGACGAAAGCATACATTCAAAAAAAAGCAAATTATGTATAAAAGGCCCGAAGGAAGGCATTCATTCATCAACAGGGAATAAAAGTTGTTTGCAATCATGGCCGAAGCCGAAAGTTATAGAGAAGTTTATACAAAAGGTGTTCAAAATTATACGACCACAACATCATCAACAACTGTAAGGAATAATTGTATTTAGATTTTGATGATGCTGTATTAATTAGGACTTTAAAGTACCCCTTTAGAAATTATGTATTAGAATTTTCCCTTGTAAAGTTCTTAGCATAATCGACTACCAGAAGGCCTCTCTACCAGAAGACCTCCTGACAGAAGATTTTGGTTCTCTGTCAAGGAACAGAAAACCTCAGGGTCTCTATTACCCTTTAGTTTGACAGAAACCCTCTTGGTTCTCTGTAAGCTACTATCAACAGAAGTGCTCAAGATCTTCTCTGATCAGTTCTCTGCCAAAGACACCAGAAGGTCTGACACTTGGAAGAAATCCACAAAGCCGGGAAGTCAACTAAAAGATTCCTTCAACGACTAGGAGTATGAAACGGAAAAGCTACAGTGCTCGCATTAAATGCTCATTTAATGCTCCCCATGCTCCGTGGAGTAATTGCAGATGATTGGCCGCAATGTCAGGATTACTTTATCCCAAAATAGTAACCCGCCAACTTTACCGGGTCCTACTGGTCAAGTCAACTGCTCGCGCATTAAATGCAGTTGTCCTCCTACTCCTCCAACGGGAAGACAACCTCAGTATAAAAGATACACTACGAAGAACAACCGGATAACTTTGCCAAGATAACTTTGCAACTTTTGCTAACCTTTGCTACAACTCTTCATACAAGATATTCAAACTCTGAAAAGCAAAAAGCCTCCTTGAGATTCAAACTCATTATCTTCTACAAGAGAAGGCAGAAGTTGGAAAAATACTTTTTCCAACTCAAGCAAAGTTCCAAGTGTTCTTCAACTCTTCAAGCTCATCACATACAAATCTTTTGTAACGAAGCTAGTTGGAGGAACCACTGTTTCAACAGACACTCTTCTTGCTACAAGAAGGACGTCCAAGTAACTGGAGTAGTGAAGTGGTGATACTTCAAGGAAACTCAGTGAAAGGACTAGTCTTAAAGGAAGCCAGGCAGTGCATCCCAGGAGACATCTAGACTTGAAGAAGACGTGGAGTGCTTCTTAAGTGCTAGGACTAAGGCTTTGTAAACGGAAGTTTTTACAGCTTAGTGGAACAGTGGACTAGAGGAACAAGTTGTTCCTTGAACCACTATAAAAATCCCTGGTGTCGTTTACTTACTGCTTTAATATTTGCACTTAGATAGAACTGTCTAACTCCTTGGACTTGGTATCTGTGTTCAGCAGAACTTGTTCTACGAGTTAACAGAAGGCCTACTGCCTTTGCTTCTCTGAGGCTAAATCAACAGAACTCCCTACCAGAACCCCATCCGCTGCCAGTCTGTTCTGCCAGCAGAACAGGCTATTCTGTAAAATCTGGTACTTAGTTTAAAAAGCTAAAAACCAATACAGTCTATTCACCCCCCTCTAGACTGTATCCAGTACAACCGGGACCAACAAGTGGTATCAGAGCCTCCTTATTCTAATAATCTCTTAGGTTATTTGTTGAACAAAGATCCACTTGTTTTTCTGTTTGATCTCATTTCTATCTGATATAATGGATCACTCCTTGTCCAAGAATCTTATGTTTTCAGATCTTAAGTTTGATGACTGGAGGATCCGGATGAAAGCACATCTCTGTGCCCTGCATGATGAGATGTGGGAAGTTCTAGACATTGGCCCCTTCACAAGCTTCCAGAAGGTCAATCCTGAGCATGCTGTAGACAACACCAGACCCCAGATGATCAGTAAAGCCAAGTCAGAATGGACCACTGAAGAGAGGAGAAAGTACAACCTAGACAACATTGCTAAGGACATCCTCTACAAGTCCATTGATGATAGGTACTTCAACAGAATCAAGAAGTGCAAGACTGCTAAGGAAATCTGGGATACTCTTGAGCTCATTGGAGCTGGTGATGAGCAAGAGAAGGACAACAAACTGACCATAGCCAACAAGAAGTTTGATGACTTCAAACTTCTTCCTGGTGAAAGCATCTCCAAGATGTATGACAGGCTCCTCACTCTCACTGGAGAGATCTCTGAGCTTGGCAAGGAACTCACCACCAAGGAGATCAACCTGAAGGTGTTGAGGGGACTGCCCTCAGCATGGAAGATGAAGGTGGTTGCTGTCCAAGCCAGCAAGGATGTAAAGACTTATCCCACTGATAAGCTCATTTCAGATCTCAAAGCTCATGAGTTTGAAATGATTGGAGAAAAGGAAGATGTACCAGAAGAGAGGACCACTACAGCCCTCACTGCCAGCACATCAAAGGTAAATGATTTTGACCCTTCAGTACTTTTATCTGATGAATATATGGCTGCTTTTGCCAGGAGATTCAAAAAATTTATGAAGAATCCCAAGGATGGAAGGAGTCCATCTTTCAACAGAAAGCCATACCAGAAGGTCAAATCAACAGAAAGCAGTGGAGAGCTTCTCTGTTACAACTGCAGACAACCAGGTCACTTCAAGGCTGATTGTCCCCATCCTAGAGTGTCCAAGAAGCAAGGACAGGATGGAGAAAAGAAGAAGTACGAGGACAACTCCAGAAGGAGAAAGGCACTTGTGACAGAACAGCTAGAGAAGGACCCTCTGTCAGAAACAGAATCCAGTTCTGACTCAGATTCTGATGAGGCCTTCTGTTGCCTTGATACTGAGACAGAAGACCTTTGCCTCATGGCTCATTCTGATGATGAGGTAACCTCTACTTCTGAATCTAGTTTTTCTTCGGTAGGCTTAGCTTTTGATTCTGATTCAATGTCAGAATTTTGGGAAGAGTTTAAGGCCATACAAGCCACTTATTCTTCTGTAACAGAAGAAAACAATAAGTTAAAAGCTGAAATTCTTGACTTAAAGAAGGAGGTTGAGATCAAAATCAATCTTCTAATTGAGGAAAGAGATCAACTGGAGACTGAAAATGTTTCTCTTCTCAAGAGAATAAGAGAAATAGAGCCTCTTGAGATTAAGTACAAAGCTTACCAGAAGGCCCAGTCTTCCATGGAAAAGATTGTGCTTGATCAACAGATTGGCACTGGTTTTGGTCTTGGTTATGGCTCAACAGAATCAGGTGAGCCTTCTGTAATGCCTAGCACCAGAGTTGCTAAGGCAGACAAGGTCATAGTGCCACTGATTTCTAGCCCCATCTGTCAAGCTGGTGTATCTGGCACCAAGGTTGTTCATGAGGAAGTCAGACCAGAAAAGGGAAAGATAAAGGTTCAACAGAAACCCTTTTTGAAAAATAATGAACCTGGCAGAAAACCTAACAACAGAAAAGGTTTTCAAGATAACAAAAATAAAAGACCATTCATTGACAGACAACCTCATGTCAATCGTGCCAGAAATGATCACCAGAAGGGCAAATATCAAGAGAGAGTTAACTTCAGGCAGAAGAGGTTGGCTGGTCAACTTCAGAAGCCCAAGGTTAACCGTCCCTCTGCTCTTGATAGTATATGGGACTTCTTTCCAACAAAAAAGGCTATGCAAAAGTATGTAAACAGGAAGCATGACCCTCACAAGCATCTGCCCAAAGTGAATCACACTTCAGTTTACTACAACTACCAGGTGGACAATGGGTACCACCCACCAAGGTTTCACTTGATGAGACCAAAATGGTACCAACTACCCAGACTCCATGACCCCCCACGACCCAGCATTGCTTGGGTACCTAAATCCTTCTTTTGATCTTGCAGGAACTGTGTGCTGGAGCCATCTCTGAACAAGAATGGTTTATTGATAGTGGATGCTCCAGGCACATGACAGGTGACAGAAGTTGCCTAACAGAGTTCCAGAAATGCAAAGGACCTAGAGTTACCTTTGGAGGTAATGACAAAGAAGGTCAAACAAAAGGAAGAGGAAAGCTGATCAGGAACCAGATAATCATTGATGATGTCTCATATGTCAAAGGACTGAAGTTCAACTTGCTAAGTGCTAGCCAATTCTGTGACAAAGGCTACACTGTTGAATTCACAAAGGACTTCTGCTATGTGAAGCATGAGACAACAAAGGAAGTGGTTCTTACAGCATCAAGAAAGAAGAACATCTATGTAGTTGATTGGAACACTGCAAAAGATGGAGTTTGCCTGATAGCCAAAGGAGATTTAAAACTGGGCTGGGACTGGCACAAAAAGCTCAACCATTTGAATTTCAAAACAATCAACAAACTGGCCAGAGAACACATTGTAGAAGGGCTATTAGACATTGTGTACAAGAAGGAGACCCTCTGCAGTGCATGTCAGAAAGGCAAACAAGTGAAGAATTCCTTCAAACCCATTGCTGGAGATCTTTCTACAAGCCCTCTAAATCTGATTCACATGGATTTATTTGGACCTGTTGAGACTCCAAGCGTTGGTGGCAAGAAATATACCCTAGTCATGGTTGATGACTACTCCAGATATACATGGACTGTTTTTCTATCAAAGAAAAATGAAACTCTTCAGAAGTTGCCATCTCTGTTAAAGCAACTTCAGACTGAGAAGAACTTGAAAGTGAAGACAATCAGATCAGACAGAGGAACTGAATTTGTCAACCAA
Organism: Cuscuta europaea; assembly: GCA_945859875.1. NCBI lineage: Eukaryota > Viridiplantae > Streptophyta > Magnoliopsida > Solanales > Convolvulaceae > Cuscuta > Cuscuta europaea. The sequence goes on from CAMAPE010000014.1 coordinate 4,141,412, forward strand.
GTCATAAAGGACTTCTGTGATCAGAATGGGACTTTTCATCAACTTTCTGCCGCCAGAACCCCTCAACAGAATGGCGTAGCAGAAAGAAGGAACAGAACTTTAAAAGAAGCTGCAAGAACAATGATTGCTGAATCTGGATTGCCTATGAGATATTGGGCTGAAGCAATCAACACTGCATGCTACACTCAGAACAGAAGCATGATCAACAAGAACCACCAGAAGACCCCTTATGAACTATGGTAAGGAAGAAAACCGAACATCAGCTACTTTCATGTATTTGGATGCAAGTGCTACATACTTAACAATGGAAAGGAGCATCTGAAAGTCTTTCAAGAGAAGGCTGATGAAGGAGTCTTTATAGGCTATTCAAACACCAGTAAAGCCTATAGAGTACTCAACAGAAGGACTCTACATGTTGAAGAATCAATAAATGTGAAGTTTGATGAAAGCACCTCTGTTAAAGAGGTAACAGAGATTCTCAAGGAAGTCAGCATAGAAGACAGAACACCAGAACCAACAGAAGAGGTAGCAAACAATCCTGCATTTCCCACACCTGCACCAAACCCCCTTCTGTTGAATGAAGATGAAGACTCTGAAGATGAGGAACCAGAGAGACCAAGACAGCAGCTGACAGGACCAGACCTAACATGGTTAAGAGATCATCCTCCTAACCAGGTGATTGGTCAAATCAGAAGTGGAGTTCAAACCAGATCCACATCTAGAAGAGAAGCAATGCTTGCCTGCTATATATCTCAGATGGAACCTATGACAGTTGAAGAAGCTCTTGCAGACTCAGATTGGATCAATGCTATGCAAGAAGAGCTTACTCAGTTTGAAAGGAACAAAGTATGGGAACTTGTTCCTAGGCCAAAGCACCAGAATGTCATTGGAACCAAATGGGTCATCAAGAACAAAGCAGATGAAGATGGCAACATTGTAAGGAATAAAGCAAGGCTAGTAGCTAAAGAAGAAGGAATAGATTTTGATGAGACCTTTGCACCAGTTGCCAGACTTGAAGCCATCAGAATCTTTCTAGCCTATGCTGCTTACAACAACATCAAGGTCTACCAGATGGATGTCAAGAGTGCATTTCTGAATGGAGATCTTGAAGAGGAAGTTTATGTGGAACAACCACCAGGTTTTGTCATTCCTACTCAATCCTCTTGTGTCTACAAGCTTAAAAAGGCCCTCTATGGTCTTAAGCAAGCTCCCAGAGACTGGTATGACACATTGTCCCTTTTTCTAGTGAACCATGGGTTTACTAAAGGAAAGGTTGACAAAACTCTATTTCAAATCTCTGTTGCTAATCACATTCTGTTAGTACAAATATATGTTGATGATATTATATTTGGTAGTACTAATCCAGAACTGTGCAAGAAATTTTCTCAAGTGATGCAGAGCCAATTTGAAATGAGTATGATGGGAGAACTCAGTTACTTCCTAGGACTTCAAGTTAAACAAGTTCCAGAAGGGATCTTTATCAATCAAGGGAAGTACACCAGAGATTTAATCAAGAAGTTTGGAGTGGAAGGCAAATCCTCAGTGAAGATTCCCATGAACACTTCACAAGTAATTGGTCCAGATGATGGAGGAAAGGATGTAGATGCAACAACATATAGAGGAATCATAGGATCTCTGTTGTATCTAACAGCAAGCAGACCAGACATCTCATTCTATGTTGAAATCTGTGCCAGATACCAATCAAAGCCCAAGGAGAGCCATCTAAGTGCTGCAAAGAGAATCATCAGATACATCAAAGGAAATCCAAATGCAGGCCTATGGTATCCAAAGGGAGGTAACTTTGAACTAATTGGTTATTCTGACTCAGATTTTGCAGGTTGCAGACTAGACAGAAAGAGCACCTCTGGTCACTGCCAATTGCTAGGAGGAAGGCTTGTTTCCTGGTTTAGCAAGAAGCAGAACTCCATCTCAACAAGTACAGCTGAGGCTGAGTACATTGCAGCTGGGAGTTGCTGTGCTCAGCTACTCTAGATGAAGCAACAACTGAAGGACTATGGAATTCAAGCAAAGGAGATCAAGCTGTTGTGTGACAACACTAGTGCCATTGCTATCACTCAGAACCCAGTTCTTCATTCTAGGACAAAGCACATTGAGATCAGACATCACTTCATCAGAGATCATGTTGAGAAGAAGCACATCAGCATGGAACATGTGGCAACAGAAGACCAGCTTGCAGATATCCTGACAAAGCCTCTTCCTGAGGCTAGGTTCAACAAACTGAGAGAGGAATTGGGAATGATGGATGAGATTCCAAGGGAAATATGAAAAGGAAGGCCCTCTGTTGCTCATTTGCTGTTGACAGAATACCTGTAGCAGAACCCCTTATGTTAACCACTTCTGTCAACCTCTTCTGATACCTACCCTGGCAGAACACCTCAGCAACAGAAACCCCCCATTCTACAGTAAAACCCTCTCTTGTCTAACAGAAGGTTGTGGACTTAGAAAATTTCTGTAAACCGGGTGACCTAGTAAATTATTAAAGGTCTTTTACCCTTTTACCCTTAAAATGGTATCAAGCCTTATAATATTTACTGCGCCCCCGTGTATTTACTGCGCCCCTTTTTACATTTATTGGTATCTTGGAACCGTAAATTAATTCCAAGCGTCCACTAACCCAAACCCATAAATTCCCCTTTCGCAAACCTAAACCGCTACTGCTCTCATTACTCTCAAACTCTCAAACCTCCATAGCTCTCAAGCTCTCTGCAATTTTTCTCTGCTCAAATGGCCTTCATCAACATTAACGACCTCACCAAGGAGGAAATCAACACTTTAGTTTCAAACATCTACACAGGGATGAACTGCGACCTCTCCGCACTCCCTGAACTCGCTTCAAACCATGAAACGATGATGAAAATCATCAAGGGAATGGAAGACTCTCAACTGAACAAAGTGGTGGGATATCACTTTGAGTCCTACAGTACAAGAGACGTAACGGAGTTTTATCTCAACGCTACATACGAAGGAGAGACCATTCGGTCAAATGTCAATGGTGAAGACATTACACTCACTCCTGCAGACCTCAACGCCCTCTTTGGCGTAGTGGAGGACCCTCAAGAAGAAGAAACTGAAGGTTTCTTAACTCTGGACAGTGTCAAGGTCACTGTGGACAACTTTGTCCAACTCTACTGCCGACCTGAAGTGGGTAGAGTTCCAAAGCTGTACATGAAGAAAAACCTACTTCTGAGCGACTATGAGAAGTTGGTAAACATCCTGCATAGGTGTGTCTGGAGCAAGAGCACCTCCACAGATGACATGAATGTACTGAATGCAAAGGCTGTCTTTGCAGTTCATCATGGGATGAACATCAACTGGGGACAGGTAAATGTCAAATCCCTTGTTGAATTCATCAAGAAGAAAGACAAGGAGACCGGTCTGTTCAAAACCCCCATGGGTTATGGTCTCCTAATCTCTGAAACCTTGCTCAAGGCAAGGATAGGGCTGAGAAACCCTATTGAGGCAGACTACACCAAGTTGCTCTTCCTCAACACTTCAAATGACAGGAAGGTTGCTCTCAAGGCAGAGCAGAAAAGACTCAGAACCCTTGAGTTCAACAGAGAAAGGCAACAACAGAAGGTTGTTCAGCCAAAGAAAGTCACAAAGAAGCAACAGAAACCTCCTACCCCTTCTGATTCTGAAGAAGAAATGCCTTTGGTGAAGAAGGTGGTCAAGAAGGTTCCCAAGAAGAAGACCACACCTGTCAAAGTCCACAAGATGGTGGCAAAGAAATCTGTCCTAAAGAGAAAGGCACCTTCACCTATCTCTACAGAAAGCACCCCCTCTGCCTCCCCCATTGCAAAGAAGACCAAGATTTTGACACCTGCAGCACAGGAGAAGCTGGAGGACTCTGTCACCTCTGCCCCAGCCAACAGAAATGCTTGACACGGCAAGAGGATTATCTTTGAGTCAAGTGACTCAGAAGAGGAAGTAGTGGTGCAGGATGCTACTACTCAGGGGGAACCACATTCTTCTCCTCCTGCCTCTGCAAATGATCAACCTCTGGTGGTTTCTTCACCAGAACACCAAGAAGATAGCAGAATTTCAAGCCCTGCAGAACCCATACTGAACAACTACTCCACCCCTGATAGGGAATTCATCAGGGTTCTGGCATGGAGAAAGTGGAGAGTGGGACCTCTCACTGAGCTCCTCAAGAACTTGTCCTACTTCATCTCTGAAGAAGAAGAAATACTCAGATGGGCTGACACAGAAGATGTGGAGTCATGCCTGAACAAGGATTTTCTTCTTTCTGTCCTACAGAAGGAGAAGGAGAAACTTCAAGGAAAAGCACCTCTGTTCAGAAATTCACCAGAAGACCATGTGAAGGCTCTTCAAGAGCATGAGATGAATGACTTTGATGCTTGGTTAGTTGAGAAGAAGAGGAAGGAGTCAATGATCAAGTTTCGCCACAGTGCACATGGAGAAGGTGAACCCTCCACTGCAAATGATCTACCCCTGGTCATGGAAAAGCTTGTCAAAGAATGGAGAGATTCTCTGTTCACAGAAACTGTTCTAGAGGTAATTCCCACAATCATTCCTTCTCCCCCTCCTTCTCCTAAAAACACTTCTCCTCAACCCCAACAGAAATCCCCCTCACCCTCACAGAAAACCATCTCCCAACAGAACACCCCCTCACTTCTTCAGAAACCCTCCTCTGCACAGAAAACCCCTACACACCAGAAACCCTCCACCCCCAAATCTTCATCTCCTTCACCCTGCAAACCGTTCTCTCCTCCAAAGAACAGATCTCCATCCCCTCAAGGACAAATTATCCAATACCAACACCAACAGATCATCTCTTCAACAACACCACCCCAACAGAAAACTTCCTCACCCAAAACCAAAAACTCTTCTCCCTGCAAATCCCAACCCTCAATCAGATCCAGATCACCATCACCTCCACCCTCTCCTCCACAACAACAGAATGCTCCCTCACGCCAATCTTCACATCAACAGGAAAACCCCTCCAACAAGAAATCCAGAACTCCAACCCCCTCTTCTCCAAAGCCTGCACCACAAGATGCAGCCATTCCTATCTCCCCTCAACACTCTGTGGCTTCTACTCCCAACAAGAAACCTATCTTCAAGGTTCACTCATCTACTAGTGATAATGATGGGTTCCTCACTTCCTCCATAGCTGCTGACCTTACTTCCAAAAGGAGGAAGACCCCTCCCCAGAATGAAGAACAACCCAGAAGGCCTCCTATGCCTAAGTCAAGAGGTCTAGGTATGCCTGGGTACACAGAATCCAAAGAAGCTAAGCCCCAAATCTCCTTCAATCAGTTTGTCATTGCAGCTGAGGACTTTGGTGGTAAAGTGCTGGATGGAATAGATCAACTGGCTGAGATCAACACTAAGCACCATGAACATATCACCTTTGTGCATAATCATCTTGAGGCTGGACTTCAGCACATCTCAAAGAAGGTTGAAGCACTGACTCAGACACTGGTCACCTTCATGGAATCATCATCTGCAAAACTTGATGCTGTTGCCAGAGAAGTTGATGGTGTCCACTCTGTTCTCTACTCCCAATCTCAGACTCTCAACAAGCAGAATAAACAACTCAAGGATATAACAGAATCCCTTGACATTGTACAATGGTATGAAGACCAATCTGCTGAGAAGTTTATGCAGCTGCAACTCTTAAACAATGATCACAAAGATCAAGTGGCCAACCTGATCAAGAAGGATCAAGAAAGATATCAGAAGCTGATACTTCTTGAAGCTAGCTCTCAGGACATCAAGTCTGCTCTTGATCGTCAACAGAACTTGATAGAAGGACTGACTTCTGTCACGCAAACCTTACCAGAAGCGCTTGAGCAGATTGCCATCTCCCAGGCAACAGAGTTCCAGAAGATTGCTATGATGATCTCTGACCTGGATGATGCCAAAAAGGGGGAAAAGGAAAAGGACCCCCAACAGAAGAAATTGCCTCCTAGGCCAACTGCTGGACCCTCATCTGATATTGATCCAACCCCTTACTTCCAGGCCTCCCAACAGAAGAAGAGAGAAGCTGGCACTCCAAGACCTTCTTCTCCTCGCAGAGGTTCTACCAAGAAGAAGAAACCCTTGAGCTTAACTGAGTGGAGACTTGGAGGATCCCAAAAGATTGACAGAGCACAATTTGATGAAATACAACAGAAGATGACCCCTACTCAAAGACAGAATCTCTATCTTGACAGAGACGGTCATATAAGGGTCAGACATGGTGGTTCCTTGGAAGAGGCTGAATATTGGTTTCACAAGAGAGTACTCCCAGGCAAGGATGTACATGAGGGAGTACTTCACTATCTGAATTGCAAGCTCTCTCCCATTTGGGCCTCCTGTCAAGCACCAGGAAATTTGGCTGGCATAAGAGAAGAAGTGAATGCTGAACTTAAGAATCTGAAAGAACAAGATCGCAGAACCAGAGCTGAAGCTGAAAGGGAAAATCTGTAATTCCTTTTAAACTTCTCTTAAAACTCTTGATCTAATAAAAGCTTATCTCTGCTCCTTCTAAGGTCTCTTTACTTCTACTTCTTATTGCTTACTGTACTTTATTTTATTCCGGTACTTGTTTCGTTTTGAATTGCTATCTGAATGTACCGTACTCTTACTATTTTCCTATGCCAAGTTGCCCACCAAGATTTTAATGAAAAGTCTTAAACTTTAAATTTTTGTGGTGAAGGCACTTCTCTGGAAATAGTTAAAGGGTTTTGGCATCATCAAAAAGGGGGAAATTGTAAGGAATAATTGTATTTAGATTTTGATGATGCTGTATTAATTAGGACTTTAAAGTACCCCTTTAGAAATTATGTATTAGAATTTTCCCTTGTAAAGTTCTTAGCATAATCGACTACCAGAAGGCCTCTCTACCAGAAGACCTCCTGACAGAAGATTTTGGTTCTCTGTCAAGGAACAGAAAACCCCAGGGTCTCTATTACCCTTTAGTTTGACAGAAACCCTCTTGGTTCTCTGTAAGCTACTATCAACAGAAGTGCTCAAGATCTTCTCTAATCAGTTCTCTGCCAAAGACACCAGAAGGTCTGACACTTGGAAGAAATCCACAAAGCCGGGAAGTCAACTAAAAGATTCCTTCAACGGCTAGGAGTATGAAACGGAAAAGCTACAGTGCTCGCATTAAATGCTCATTTAATGCTCCCCATGCTCCGTGGAGTAATTGCAGATGATTGGCCGCAATGTCAGGATTACTTTATCCCAAAATAGTAACCCGCCAACTTTACCGGGTCCTACTGGTCAAGTCAACTGCTCGCGCATTAAATGCAGTTGTCCTCCTACTCCTCCAACGGGAAGACAACCTCAGTATAAAAGATACACTACGAAGAACAACCGGATAACTTTGCCAAGATAACTTTGCAACTTTTGTTAACTTTTGCTACAACTCTTCATACAAGATATTCAAACTCTGAAAAGCAAAAAGCCTCCTTGAGATTCAAACTCATTATCTTCTACAAGAGAAGGTAGAAGTTGGAAAAATACTTTTTCCAACTCAAGCAAAGTTCGAAGTGTTCTTCAACTCTTCAAGCTCATCACATACAAATCTTTTGTAACGAAGCTAGTTGGAGGAACCCCTGTTTCAACAGAAACTCTTCTTGCTACAAGAAGGACGTCCAAGTAACTGGAGTAGTGAAGTGGTGATACTTCAAGGAAACTCAGTGAAAGGACCAGTCTTAAAGGAAGCCAGGCAGTGCATCCCAGGAGACATCTAGACTTGAAGAAGACGTGGAGTGCTTCTTAAGTGCTAGGACTAAGGCTTTGTAAACGGAAGTTTTTACAGCTTAGTGGAACAGTGGACTAGAGGAACAAGTTGTTCCTTGAACCACTATAAAAATCCCTGGTGTCGTTTACTTACTGCTTTAATATTTGCACTTAGATAGAACTGTCTAACTCCTTGGACTTGGTATCTGTGTTCAGCAGAACTTGTTCTACGAGTTAACAGAAGGCCTACTGCCTTTGCTTCTCTGAGGCTAAATCAACAGAACTCTCTACCAGAACCCCATCCGCTGCCAGTCTGTTCTGCCAGCAGAACAGGCTATTCTGTAAAATCTGGTATTTAGTTTAAAAAGCTAAAAACCAATACAGTCTATTCACCCCCCCTCTAGACTGTATCCAGTACAAACGGGACCAACAACAACTTCAACAACGACCCCCTCGACAGGCTTAGAGGAAACATCCCCCTCGGCCCCTTCATCATCATCACTCGGTGCCTCCGCCATTAGGACCGAGTCTTCAAGAACCAGCCTCTCTTCGCCCCGGGGGAGGGGAACGTGGATGTCTGGTTGCAAAGGGGGGGAGGCCATATGCCGAAGGGTCAAACTTCTCTGGATCAACTTGGAAGTGCCTAGCGAGCCTCCGGTAAACGAGGGCTTGGGTGAAATACTCACCGCCCTCGTAGTAACTCTTGCCCTTTTGGGCCATCCACTCAATCCCGGGGCCCTTAACCCATGCATCCATCGAGGCCGCAACTACCGATGCCAGCCATTCCTCCTGGCCCTCAGCTTTCCACCCCTCAGCATGGAAGGCGGCTACGGCGTCCTCTCGGGCTTTGACAACGGCTTCTGCTTTTGCAGCCTCGGTCTCGTCAGCAACTTTCTGTGCGGCCTAGGCAGCAATCTTGGCAGCTTCGGCTTTCTCCTTTCTGGCTCTTTCGACCTCCTCCCTCGTTTTCCGAAGGTCCTCCTCCAGCTGGGCCATCTGCCTCACAGCATCAAGGTTGTCATGGATCAGCTTTTTCATCTTCTCAGTATCCTGGGCCTTCTGAAGGCACCACTCCTCTAGCCTTCGAGCCTGCTCACTGAGGGCAATACAAGCCTGAAGATAACAAGGGAATCAGGACACCATACAAAGTACTCTAAGGCAAAACGGAAACAAAGGAGACAACTCACAGTGAGGGAAGATTGGAGGATCTTGGACTCAAGGGCTTCGTCCTCAAGCCTGCCGAGGGCGGCCCTATCGAACGAGGGAGTAGCACCCCGAAGGAACTCTATCGGATCCACGGTCCCCTTCAGGAGGGAAGAAGGTATGTCCTCCCGGGGTAAGCCCCCCTCGCCCCTCTGTGCCGAAGGGGGACTAGAGGCAGTGGTCTCCGCCACAACATAGATCCCAGAGGCAGAGTCCTCCCCCATGACCACAACCAGGGGAGTCTTCTTCTCAGCATCCCCTCTCCTGGGTTTCTTCCCTTCGGGACCTGGACCTTTGCCCACCGGCTTCCTCTTAGCGGCAGCGTCAGCAAGGGCAGTAGCCGAGGGCTCCCCACCCTTCTTGGGGAGTGCATCGAGGGGCTTCTGAACGCCTGCATCCTTCTTTTTGGGCTCCTTCATCGACTTCTTCATGAAGCTCGCGAAGTTTCTCAGATCCATTTCAGCACCTGCAAAATAAGGCAAACGAATGAGACCGGAGGGTCAGAAAAGAAATTAATCTAAGCAAAAATCCTAAGTACAAAAAGGCAGAGCCTTCGGAGACCTACCTCCTACAAAATGATCAAGGACAGGGTACTTAGCATCCGTCTCCCCTAAGAAACGAAAACGGCACAAGCCTAGCCCATACAAATCATCGTCGAGGGTCAGCTCCTTGACCATCATGTGCTTTTTGCGCCCCTTAGGGATAGCAGAGATGATCTTCCCGGCCTTATTGAGGGAAGCACTCCCCACCTTCGGGTGTCGCCTGAAACGATCCCGCAGCTCCCTCGGGAATGGATTACCTGGCATCTTCACATAACAAAACCAGTCCCTCCAGCCCTTGTGGGACGAGGGCACGTCGTCAAAGAGTCTCCACTGGGCAATCTGTTGAAGGTTCGCATAGCCTTCGGAATTATCATGCCCCCCGGCACAGGTTGAAGCTCTGGAAAAAAAGGTTCAGACTGGGGTCAACCCCCGGGATTCGCAGAGATATAGGAAAGCCGCAATATACGAATGGCTGTTTGGGGTAAGTTGGCAGGGGCTAGGCCAATGTACCTGAGGTACTCCAGGAGGAAGGGGTGCAATGGGAACCGGAGGCCCTTTGAAATGGAGAGGATGTGGACTGCGAAGCACCCCTCGGGAGACCGGGAGAGTACGTCATTTGGACCCGGCTCAACAACATCCGCTGAAGGCCCCACGTGCAACTGCGTCACATAGCACTCGGCCCGATCAGCCCTCGAACTTATCGCGAGGGCGGCAGTGTTCAACCACGAATACCCCTCGGGAATCCCCACTGGCTTCCCGATATTTTCAACACTACCTTTCTTCTTGGGGGGGGGGGGGGGCTTTTTACCCTTCTTCGCCGGGGCCACCCTGAGAGGTTCCGGGTTGAGCGGCCGGGAGGTGCTGGCCTCACCCGCATTCCGGGGGGGAGGACGACAACGGTGACCTTCGTCCTCTCCTTTTGCTCCTCCTGCTCAGCAACTTGAATGGCGAGGGCCATGTCCTCGTCTTCGATCACCTGTTCAAAGTCCTCAGCTTCGGCCTCGGCAACGAGGTCTTTCTGTACCTCCATGGCCATCGCAGCATCATTCCCGGCCGAGGGTTGCTCACCCGTGGACTCCACGTCTGAGACGTTTTCGTCCTCCATCGAAGGCTCCCTCGAGATATTTTGTGAGTCGCTTTGCGAAGACATCCTCGAAGGCTAGGGGACGAGGGTTTCTACAACAGGAGGCTACCTAAGGAACTATATCACTTAGCCTAGGGCTACGAAAGCTGAACTTACCAAGAAAAAAAGCAAAGTGTGCTATAGGCAATAGAGAATGGATCGAAGACTGACCTTGAAAGCTGGTAGTTTGACCGGGGGAAGGTTTCTCTCTCTAGGAAAAATTTGCCAGAGCTTCGCTAAAACGATTGAAACGCACAAGGGAAAATGAATCGAGCAAGGGGTATTTATAGGCTCCTACATCCGGGCTTGGGCTGAAATCCGGGCCCCCAGTTCCCGAAATCATCATTACACACCACCGGTTCGACCAACCGGTGATACCCGCCCAAAGCTAGCCAACGGCCGCGCGCCACGTGGAAGTCCCCTCCAACGACTACTTTTTAAACGTTCCATATGCCAACGGTATGATCACAACGCCTATATTTTGAAATAACAGAGGCGCTCCCGGCCGGTACCCCTCATACAACATTACAAATGCCTTCGGGCTTTCTCCTCCAGGAGCCCACGACCTAACAATGGGAAACCCCTCGGGAGTTTTGTTGCTTGAAAGGAAAAAGACTGACCTGAGTTCGCTCCCTCCTTCATCGCTCTTGCTCATTTCTTGAATTTTCCCTCTAATTTGTGCGTTTTGAGCTTGGAGTTTAACTGTAATTCACTTCCTTTCTCCTAAGGGGTGAATTATCTTTAAATTTTGAGCTCCAAATCCAAGTTTAGGGGAGTTCTTGAACTGGTTCGAGCTTGCACTATTCACAGCCGCAAAAATCCTTTTCTTTGATTTCTCTTGTTTCACCTGGGTTTTGGAGATTCTGGTTATGGGGCGAGCTTCACCTTTCTTAGGCGCACAACATTCTACACTTTCAACATCATCAGCCCAGGCCATACAATCACCTTGTGACCGTTGGTACGAACGTTTTTCCTCCATTAGTACGGACATCAAGCTCTTGGACGTAGCAAAGGTTAGCAACGACTTCTACTCTCGGTTTTAGGGGGGTTCCACCTAAACCCCTTCTATGAACTTCCTCACCCCCTTCCCTTGATTCTTAGCTCACTTAGCTATGGTCAACACTAGGAAGGTGGGGAAGAGGACTTCCCCCGTAGCGCCTCTCACCGGCAAGGAGAAGATGAAGACCAAAAAGGACCTCCAACTCCAACACTTGGAACGAATGGAACTTGAGGGAATTGAACAAACTCCCAACTTCATTGAAGGGGTTGACAAGGACAAAGGGACTTCTCGAGCTAAAACCACAACTAAGACAAAGAAAAAGAGCACAAATGAGGTAACATGCCCTACGGTTACATAACAACAAGAAGAGGAGGACAAAGGTAACTCACCATTGTTTGAACCTTTATGTGCGAATGTACTTGGTATTGAGAAAACTGATGTTGAAGTCACTGATTTGGGGGAGAATAATAACCATGAAACTAAAGTGGTTGGTCCCATTAATGAGGTCAGTCCTTCACCTATTAATGAGACCGAAACTATGGAAGAGAATCAACTAACCCCCATAAATGAGGCACTTAAAAATGGAAATGTGACAAAGGAGTTTTTGACACTTTGGAGACTGTTTTCGAGGAGGTAATTGAGGTCATTGAGACCCAAACTATACTGGCTGGTACTCCTACAAGTGAAGTGATGGAGTATATGGCCCAGGAACCCCCGGCCCATAGACTCCTACTATTCTAATGGAGGCTCAATAGGCCCAAGAAGCACAACAGGCCCAAATCACAGCGCCCCAAGTACTGAGCAACCCACGTGGCACACTGGGGGTGCCTTCGCCCCCCTGGCCGAAGGCTCCAAACTCTCACAGGATGGCCACCTCAAGCAAACAAAGTTACTGGGAGAAAACAGCGAAAATCAGTAGCCCTCGGCACCCAGAGCCCTCGGCACTGGGGGGGGGGGGTTCCCGGTACTTAGAGCCCTCGGCTAATCATCTGCATCCGAGGGCACCTTTCTCGACATAATATCCTCTCCACATGTGCCTGAATCACCGTACCAAGTACGACGTCACATCCAACAGCCGCATTTAATGCGGCCACATGCGGATGTCAGTGCCACCCCATTGAGGTGACCCCTCGACCACCAGAATGATGACACGTGTCCCTATCTGGCATTTATTACTACTATAAATAGCGCCCCTTTTCCCCATTTGTAATCCAAGATAAATACGCTCACTACTTTCTCAGCAATATACTCTCTGTCTCTTACTTATGCTCTGACTTCTCTCTAGTTATCCCCACAATAACCCTTCAGATACATACCCCCGGGTAGACTATCCATCATTTGGTGCTCTCGTTGAGAGGTCGAATAATCAAGTAAGAAACCCTCCCCCTCGCCAAACACAAAACACCTAGCGAAAATGGTGAGAACAACTCGTGCCAACTCCAAGAACGTTGAGGACAGGAACCTGGCCCTCGGCAAAGTCGACGTCCCCGAAGCCTCTAACAGGGCTCTCAGGGGCAGCGTCATCGCCGGGTTGGACCAGACAGCTGTCGACCTACGCCATCAGATTCAACAAAATGCCCCCGATGCCCGCCTCGGCATCGAGGCCAAGAAGAAGGACCGGAGCGAGAACCAAGTTAGCCCTCCGGTCATCACTATCGACGTACAGTCGGCATTTTCCGCCTTCATCCAGACGCTCACCCAGAATCCGGGTGCCTTCGTCACTTTGGTTCCCCTCGAACCTCAGGTCGGGGAGAATATCATGCCTCCCGCTCATCCACACCCCCTCGGGAACCCTGTCCTCCGGATAGGGAATGTCGAGGGGTCGTGGCCCAAGATACGGCCTCCCAGGAAGTCCAATCCCGGGACCGCCACAACATGAACAAGGAACAGCCCCGGACCTCCGCCCTCGAGAGACTCGGAGGGGCGCAAGACCGCCGAGGGGTCCAAGACCGCCTCGGGGGGAAGGTGCCTCAGAGGCCACGGGAAAGTGGCGGATCCGTCTCCAGGGCTAATGAAAGACGTCCCCCTCAGGAGAAAGGCAAGGCACCTCTCCATGCTGACGACGCCCGTCACAAAATCAACCAGGCCCACTCGGCCCGCGTCCATACGCAGGGGGCGGAGGCCCTCTCGAAGGACCCCCAGGACGAAATTATTGCAGCCCTCCAGCGCCGGCTTGACGAGATGGAGGCCACCAAAGCACACGCCACCACTTTTACCCCTCATACAGACCTGAAGTATGAGGCCATGTTGGCCAAGATGGAGGAAATGCAGAAAAAGATAACCGAGGGCTTCGAGGAACCCACCATTAAATGCCGGACCCGGACGCCATTTACCCCAAGGGTATTGGCGGCCCGGATCCCGGAAAAGTACCGAGGGCAACTCATCAAGCCCTACGACGGAAAAACTGACCCCCAGGAGCACTACATCAGGTACCTAAACAACATGATGATGGTAGGGGCGTCGGATGAATATTTGTGCTGTTGGTTCCTCTCCACCTTAGAGGGCCGACTTACGAATGGTTCAACCGATTGCCCGAGGGCTGCATCGACTCGTGGCAAGAACTCGCCCAACGATTCTTGACGCAATTTGCGGGAAGACGCCGCACAACAAAACACTTCTCCCACTTGCTGACAGTGAGGCAAAGGAAAGAGGAGACCCTTCGTGACTTCTTGGAGCGCTGGAGAACGGAGGCGGATAAAGTTGATGGCGCAGATGATGGGACCCTCCTGGCCCTCCTCCAAACAGTACTCCGCCCCGGAAACTTCTCAAGAAGCCTCATCATCGAACCCCCCCGTGATTACATAAGGGCCCTACAGTGGGGGGACAGGTACGCCGAAGCCGAGGAGGTGGAAAAATGCCATCACAACCCCGATCAGCAACGCCCTCGACCAGACGACAAAGGCAACTGGGGGCCGGGGGCTCCCCGTAATCAACCCAAGGATTCGGCACCCCCCGGTGACCGCCCCCGACAGGGCCAAGCCAAGCCCAGGGGAGGTTAAAAGGGGACCCTGAGGGCTTGGGCACAGCCTGTTCTCCTGGAGCACCCCCGAACACCTTTGACGCACCCCGTCAGCGTCATCATCGACTTCGCTGAGGAGAGGGGCCTGGTGGAGCGAGATTCTCGCGCACCTCCGGAGGTATATGCCATCAATCCAAACTACCCCTACTGTCGCTTCCACCGGCATCAGGGGCACAAAACCGATGACTGCCATTAGCTGAAGACGGCCATCGAAAGGTTGATACAGGCGGGCCATTTTTCCCAATTTGTCCAAGGCCCTCTGTTGGTCCCGTTTGTAATGGGAATGCTCTAGAGGGGGGGGGGTGAATAGACTGTTCAGGATTTTAAACTTTTCTCTAAGTCACAACTGACTTATCAGAGATGGTCAAATTCTGGTGATAGAGAAGGTCAAGTTCTGATGGCAGAACTGGACCTGGCAGCGGATTAGTTTCTGTCCGTGTAGCCTCAGACAATACTAAGGCAAATGCCTTTCTGATAACTCTTGAGGAAGATCTGCTGAACACAGAGTCCAACCTTTTGAGTTACACAGTCAAGTTCTTAAGTGCAGAAATAAAAGAGTAAAGTAAATGACACCGGGGATTTTTATAGTGGTTCAAGGAACAACTTGTTCCTCTAGTCCACTGTTCCACTAAGCTTGCAAAAACAACAGTTTACAACGCCTTAGTCCCTAGAACTTAAGAAGCTCTCCACGTCTTCTTCAAGCCTAGTTGCCACCCGGGATGCAGTCCTACTTCCTGATGGCTGGTCTCGTTTCACTGAGTCTCTTAGAAGTATCACGACTTCACTTACTCCAGTTAGTTTGAGACGCCCCTTCTTTTCCAAGAAGTGTTTGATTCAAGATCAGTTTTCTCCAACGTTGATTCTTCACAAAGGATGTGTAGATGAAGTTTTCGAAGTGTTGAAGAACTGAGGAACTTTGCTACTTGTTAGTTGGATGAAGGATAAGAAAGTATATCTTCCAACTTGAGCTTTTCTTGTTGAGGTAAATGAGTCTTTGATCTCAAGAAAGCTTGGAGGTATTTAGTTCAGAGTGAATAATCTGAGCAAGTTTGTGTAGCAAAAGTTATCCTGGTAGTTCTTCAGAGTGTATCTTATATACTGGGAGCAGTCTTCCCGTTGGAGTGTAGAAGACAACTTCATTAAACGCTTGTACTGTTGACTTGACCGGTTGGACCTTCGACTTGCTATTTTGGGGGCGCGAAGATACTCGCATGGTCAATCATCAGCTTTAAATATATCTTTGTACGTACAACATTAATTGAGCATTTAATGCGTGTACAGTACCATGTTCCCGTCGAAAGGTTCATAGCCGTTAGAGGATTTCTCGTTAGTTTAACGACCGTTGGTAAATGCCTTCGAGTTCTGCTAGGTACGAGCATGTCTGATGAGGTTTTCTGATCAGAACTCTGATGGCAGCTTCTGATGCCAACTCTGGTATCCAACTCTGATAGCTTCTCTGGAGAGCAACTCTGGGTGCAACTCTGGTAGAAGTTCTGATAAGGAAGACCAAGAGGGTTTCTGACATGTCGACTATTCTAGTACTTACAAAGACAAATTCTAATACAAAATTCTATAGGGGTACTTTCAAATTCTAATTAACCTAGTATCATCAAAATCTAATTACATTTATTCCTTACAATTTCCCCCTTTTTGATGATGCCAAAACCCTTTAACTATTTCCATAGAAGTGCCTTTCACCATAAAAAATAAAGTTAAAAACTTTCACTAAAATCTTGGCGGGCAACTTAGCATAGGAAAATAGTAAGAGTACAGTACAATCAGATAGCAATAAAAGGACATAAAGTATCAGAACAAACACAAGGAAGTCATAGAAAGTAAGAAAGAACAGATAATTTAAGATGCCATGCAAACTAGAGGCAGAGATGGTATCTTATTATCAGAGGATTAAGTACAGAAACAGAGATGGATAAAATTAAGATTCTTCTTCATCTACCTGAGGTCCTGCTTTGTCAATCCTTTCAAGCTCTGCATTGACCTTTGCTTTGATGGAGGCTAAGTCCCTCGGATTCTGATAGTCTGCCCAGTGGGGTCATCAGCTTCTTCATCTGAGTAAATTGAGCTCTGTCAGGCATAGACATCCCACTTTTCATCCACTCATTGAAAGTAAAGTTGGAGGACTTCTTCTTAGTGCTTCTGGGAGGTGGAGGAGGAGGTCTGGTGCCTGCAGTAGCTTGCTTTTTCTTCTTGGCAACTTCAAAATAAGGAGCAGGATCAACAGTAGATGAGGGTCCTCTGATAGATAAGGCTCTGGAGCTTGGACCTTCTTCTTCTCTGGTGTCTTCCCCCTTTTTGGCATCAACTAGATCGCCAAGGAGTAGCTCAATCTTTGAGAACTCTAATGCTTGAGCATCTCTGATCTCATCAAGAGCCTATGGCAGAGTCTGGGTAACAGAGGCCAGTCCTTCAATCAGGCTCTGTTGTCTTTCCATAGTTGACTGGATGCTCTGTGTACTGGCTTCAAGGAGTACCAATTTCTGGTAACGCTCCTTGTCCTTGTGAAGAAGATCTAAAGCTTGCGCTTTGTGTTCTGTACACAGATCTCCTATTTCCATAAAGCGTGCTGAGGCTTGATCAGCATTCCATTGAAGAACATCTAAAGCTTCAGTGATCTGCTTCAGTGTCTCATTCTGATTATTCAGAGATTGGGAGTGAAAGTAGAGGATAGAGTTGATTCCATCTACTTCTCTGGAGACTGCATCAATCTTCTTGTTGGATGAGCTCATGAAGGTATGCAGGGACTCTGTCAGAGTGTCGAGCTTTTCTGACAGCTACTGTAGGCCCTGATTGAGATTGATGTTTGTGTGAGTCAGATGCTCATAGTGTTTGTCATTGATGACAATGAGCTTTTTCAGTTTGTCTAGCATCTGACCACCAAATTCTTCTGCAGATTGGACAAACTGGTTGAAGTCCATCTGAGGCGCTTCTGGAGCAAAACCGGGCATCTCCAAACCTCTTCCCTTAGGGAAGGGAGTAGTATTGCCAGTGGGTTCAGTAGATTGATCCCTAGGAGGTGTCTCCCTCCTCTTGGATGTGAAGTCAGCCGCAAGAGAGGATGTGAGGAATCCATCATTGTCAGCATCTGAGGACAGTATGCGAATGGGAATCTCTCTCTTGGGTGTTGAAGCTACAAAGAGCTAAGGAGAGAGTGGGGGTGTTGCAGCTCTGGTGTTTGACAGGGGTTTCTGCTGTGGAGGTGAACTCTGGTGTGAGGGGGTTTTCTGATGGGGGGAGTTCTGATGAGCAGGGGATTTCTGATGAGAGGGGCTCTGAGGGGTGATGGGTTTCAGAGGTTTGGGGGAGGGTGGTGGTGAGGGTGACCGGTTTCTAGGAGGTGAGGGTTGTTTGCAGGGTGATGGAGACTTTGATTTGGTCTCCTGAGGGGTTGGATTTCTGATGGGGGATGGTGGGGGAGAGGAGGTTTTCTGAGGTGATGGGGTTTTCTGTTTGAGTGGGGATGAGGGTTTTGAAGGTGATTTGGGAAGTGAGGGAGATTTAGGTGAAGGAATTTTAGATGGGCGTGATTGAGTAGAAGGAGATTTGGGAGGGGAAGGAAGAGGTGTAGGGATTACCTCAAGAACAGTTTCAGAGAACAGGGATTCTCTCCATTCCTTGACCAGCTTTTCCATTGTTAGAGGGACATCATTTGCTGTGGAGGGTTCCCCTTCTTCATGAGCACTGTGGCGAAACTTGATGAGTGATTCCTTCCTATTCTTCTCCATCAGCCATTCATCAAACATATCCACTTCATGTTCCTCCAGAGCTTTGACATGCTTTTCTGGAGATAATGTAGTCATAGGATAGGTGCTTTACCTTGATGTCTCTCTTTCTTCTTCTGCAGAACAGAGATGAGAAAGGCAAGGTCGAAGCACTGGGACACATCTTCTGTGCCCACTGAGTGAAGAACAACAACTTCTTCTGCCTCAAAGCTGTCAAAGTACTGAATTATCTTCTGGAGTGGCCTCATTCTCCATCTTCTCCAGGTCAGAACCCTTTCAAACTGCCTTTGGATAATGGTGTTGTAATCAGTCTCTGGTGCTCCGTCAGAGGTGGCTTGGGGTTCTGATAGATCTGCAGTGAAGACCAACTCTGGTGCAGAAGAGGGTTGTGCAACAGATTCAGGTTCCCCCTGAGTTTCCGATCTCTGTGCAGGTGTAGCAGCCTTCTTCTTCTTTTTCTTCATGGGTCGAAGACCAGAGCTGTCAGAGTCCTCACTCTGAACAACTTACTTCCTTCTCCTTTTCAATTTCTGATTCTTAGCAGGAGAGAATCTGATAGGCTTTGGGGGAGCCAACTCTGATGCGCCCACCTCTGGTGCATCTACTTCTGATAGAATCCTTCTATCATTCTTCATCTTCTTCCTTACATCCCTTGCAACCTGGGACTGCTCAGGCTGTTCTGAAGTCACAGAGGGCTTCTTGGTGATCTTCTTTGGAGCAGGTTTAGGTTTTAGCAGCTTGTTGTTCCCTTTTCTTCTCTAGCCTTTCTTCTCTCTTCAATTTAGCAGAGATGACTATATTCAGCTTGGGGGATGCAGTCAGGAATAAGGTCTTGGAGTGGTCAACTGGGGAAGGGACCCTTAGTTGAACTCCATGGGCAGTGAGGATGGCAGAAAGAAGGAGGCCATGGCCCATCTTTGTTGAGAAGAGGCCTGTTTTCTGATCCTTCTTCTTGATGAATTCAGTTAAGGAACCGAAGATTACCTCACCCCAGTTTATGTTCATCCCATGATGAACATCAAAGATTGCTTTGCAGTTGGCCTTGTTGATCTCGTTAGTTGAGCCAGTTTTGCACCACAAGCTCCTGTGCAGAATGGCGACCAGTTTCTCAAAGTCCTTCTTCAGCAAGAACTTCTTCATGTAGAGTCTGTCCAGATTGGCGGCCTCAGGGCGGCAGTAGGTCTGGGCAAACGCTTCAACTGAGACATCCACTGACTCTAGGTCAATGAGAGTGGGAGTCTCAGGGTCTTGAGAATCCAGTTGGACTCCAAAGAACTCATTTAGGGCATCAGCATTGAGAGAAATGCTTTTTCCCTGCACCTTGGAGTGGACTTCGCTCTTGGTGATGGTGGCGTTCAGATAGAATTCAGCCATATCCCTGGTGCTGAACTCTTCGTAGGGATGAGCAACAATCTTGCTCAGTTGGGATTCATTCACCCCTTGGATGATTTTAGCCATTCTCTTCTGGTTTTCTGCAAGTAGAGGTAGTGCAGACATATCTACCTTCATGCCAGTTACCACATTGGCAACAATGGCCTTAGCTTCCTCCTTAGTAAGATCGTTGATGTTGATGAAGTTCATTTTCTGAGAAATTTCTGAGAAATTCTGGAGATTAAGGTGTTTTGAAGCTTGTATGTTTAGAGAGATGAATAGCAGTAGTGGTTTAGGTTGAAGAAGGTGGGTATAAATGGTTTTGGATTAGTGGACGTTTGGGATTATTTACGGTTTCGAGGTATCATTTAAAGAAATGCGAGCGGAAAAGCGTTTCCGTTAACGGAATAATAATCAGGGGTATTCTGGTAAAAGACCTGTTCAAGTTAAAAGGTCTTGCCCGTTCCTCGAAAAAATAACAAAGTCCACATGGATCTCTGATGGACTACAGATAAGGATCCCTGTATCGGAGAAGGAGGTTCTCTGATGAAGGGTACTCTGGTGATCAGATAAGAGGTATTCTGATGTAGTGTCTTCTGATCCAGAAGGCAGTTATGGTCCACAGCAATTCTGGTTCATGCATCTCTGGGAAGATCATCCATCATTCCGAGTTCTTCCCTTAGCTTGTTGAACCTTGCCTCTGGTAACGGCTTGGTTAGAATATCCGCTAGCTGATCTTCTGTAGGTACATGCTCCATACAAATATGTTTCTTCTCCACATGATCTCTGAAGAAGTGATGTCTGATCTCAATGTGCTTTTTCCTGGAGTGAAGTACTGGATTTTGAGTGATTGCAATGGCGCTGGTGTTGTCACAGAGCAGCTTGATCTCCTTTGGTTGAATGCCATAATCCTTCAGTTGTTGCTTCATCCAGAGTAACTGAGCACAGCAACTCCCAGCTGCAATGTACTCAGCTTCTGCTGTACTTGTTGAGATTGAATTCTGCTTCTTGCTAAACTAGGAAACAAGTCTCCCACCTAGCATTTGGCACTGACCAGAGGTGCTCTTCCTGTCTAACCTGCATCCTGCAAAATCTGAGTCAGAGTAACCAATTAGTTCCAAGTTACCTCCCTTGGGGTACCATAGACCTGCATTTGGATTTCCTTTGATATATCTGATGATTCTTTTAGCAGCGCTTAGATGGCTCTCCTTGGGCTTTGATTGGTATCTGGCACAAATTCCAACTGAGAAAGAGATATCTGGTCTGCTTGCAGTTAGATAGAGGAGAGATCCTATGATTCCTCTGTAGGTTGTTGCATCGACATCCTTTCCTTCATCATCTGGACCAATTCCTTGTGAGGTGTTCATGGGAATTTTCACTGAGGATTTGCCTTCCACTCCAAACTTCTTGATCAGGTCTCTGGTATACTTCCCTTGATTGATAAAGATTCCTTCTGGAACCTGTTTGGCTTGTAATCGTAGGAAGTAGCTGAGTTCTCCCATCATACTCATTTCAAACTGACTCTGCATCACTTGAGAAAATTTCTTGCATAGTTCTGAATTAGTACTACCAAATATAATATCATCAACATATATTTGTACTAACAGAATATGATTAGCAACAGAGATTTGAAATAGAGTTTTGTCAACCTTTCCCTTAGTAAACCCATGGTTTACTAGGAATAGGGACAGTGTGTCATACCATGCTCTGGGAGCTTGCTTAAGACCATAAAGGGCCTTTTTAGGCTTGTAGACACAGGAGGAGTGAGTAGGAATGACAAAACCTGGTGGTTGTTCCACATAAACCTCTTCTTCAAGATCTCCATTAAGAAATGCACTCTTGACATCCATCTGGTAGACCTTGATGTTGTTGAAGGCAGCATAGGCTAGGAAGATTCTGATGGCTTCAAGTATGGCAACTGGTGCAAATGTCTCATCAAAATCTATTCCTTCTTCTTGCCCCGGCGGCATTTATGGACTTGATGAACCGAGTATTTCATAAATACTTGGACCGGTTTGTGATTGTGTTCATAGATGATATCTTGATTTACTCAAAGACTGAAGAAGAGCATGAGGAGCACTTGATACTTGTTCTTGAGACACTACGGGAGAAGCAACTCTATGCCAAGTTTTCCAAATGTGAATTTGGCTAAGGGAGATTGGCTTTCTCGGGCATGTGGTTTCAGGATCAGGGATTGCCGTAGATAACAAGAAGATTGAGGCCATTACTGAATGGGAGAGGCCAAAGAACGTCAAGGAAATTCGTAGCTTCCTTGGATTGGCAGGGTATTACCGAAAGTTCGGGAGAAGTTCTCTGTTTTGGCGTCGCCATTGACGAAGCTCACTCGAAAGGGGGCCAAGTTTGTATGGGATGACCGATGTGAGAAGGGATTCCTTGAACTAAAGAAGAGATTGACCGAGGCACCGGTACTTGCATTACCCCGACAGGGTATGGGGTACGATGTCTATAGTGACGCGAGCATCCAAGGGCTTGGATGTGTCTTAATGCAGGATGGGAGGGTGATTGCCTATGCTTCACGACAGTTGAAGAAGCATGAGGTAAATTATCCTACTCATGATTTAGAGTTGGGGGCAGTGGTATTTGCGTTGAAGATTTGGAGACATTATCTCTACGGGGAAACATGTCATATATACACTGACCACAAAAGCCTGAAATATGTGTTTACTCAGAAAGAGTTAAACATGAGACAGAGACGGTGGATGGAGTTGATAAAAGACTACCATCTAGTTATCGAGTACCACCCCGGTAAAGCCAACGTGGTAGCGGATGCCCTGAGCCGAAAGAATTCGTCTGGGGCATTGTTGACTAGTTTGAGGGCATTGAGAGCCCGATTGGAGGTATCTAGTGACGGTGCTTTGTTAGCTAGATTCGAGGTGAGACCTACATTACTTGATGAGATAAAAAAGAGTCAAGAAACTGACGAAGAGCTCATGAAGGTCCGGGAACGCATGCTAGCGGGACCGGTTGAGGATTTCAGGGAAAGAGACGATGGTCTCTTATTATTTCGTGACCGAGTGTGTGTGCCGTTGGATGATGGGCTCCGAAATTCCATCTTAGAGGAGGCCCATTCATCAGCATATGCCATGCATCCGGGAGGCACGAAAATGTACCGTGATTTGAAAGAAAGTTACTGGTGGTCGGGTATGAAGAGAGAAATAGCCGAGTACATCAGTAGGTATCTTACTTGTCAGCAAGTTAAGGCAGAACATCAACATCCAGCTGGGTTGTTAAAGCCATTATCCATTCCTGAATGGAAATGGGAACACGTGACTATGGATTTCGTGGTAGGGCTGCCACGGACGATTAAGAACTATGACGCCGTATGGGTTGTGGTTGATAGGCTCACGAAGAGTGCACACTTTTTACCTATCAACACCACCTATGCACTGGAAAGATTAGCCAAGTTGTATGTGGATGAGATCGTGAGGCTACATGGGGTTCCTATAACCATTGTATCCGATAGAGATCCGCGATTCACATCACGATTTTGGCCGAAGTTCCAAGAATCTATGGGGACAAAACTGAAATTCAGTACACCTTTTCATCCGCAAACGGATGGACAATCCGAGCGGGTTATACAGATATTAGAGGATATGCTGAGAGCTTGTGCATTGGAGTTCCAAGGGAGTTGGGACAACCATTTGGCACTTGTGGAGTTTGCCTGTAACAACAGTTATCAGGCGAGTATAGGCATGCCTCCATACGAGGCATTGTATGGGAGGAGATGTCGTACACCTTTGTGCTGGGATGAGGTTGGCATGGCTAAACTCGAGAGCACGGAACTGGTGGAAATCACCAAGTCAAAGGTGAAGATGATTCGTGACAGACTTAAGGCGGCACAGGATAGACAGAAGAGCTACGCCGATAAGCGCCGAAGAGCCTTAGAGTTTAAGGTTGGGGATGAGGTATTTTTGAAAGTTTCACCTTGGAAAGGAATCATCTGATTTCAGAGCTGAGGGAAACTTAACCCACGCTACATAGGGCCATTTGTAATTCTTGAGAGAATTGGGTCCGTAGCATACCGATTACAATTGACTCCGGAATTGGAGAAAATACATAATGTATTCCATGTGTCTATGCTTAAGAAGTATATTCCGGATCCATCTCATGTGCTAGAGAAACCACCCGTAGAAATACGGGAAGACTTGAACTACGTCGTTCAACCGGCAAGGATACTTGATAGACAAGTAAATAAGCTAAGAAGCAAGAAAGTTCCAATGGTTAAAATCCTTTGGAAGAGTGACCGAGTTGAAGAAGAAACTTGGGAGACTGAAGCCTCGATGAAGGAACAGTACGCATTTCTGTTTGTATAATCATTGTGAATTTCGGGGACGAAATTCCCGTTAAGGGGGGGGGGGGGGTGAACTTGTAACACCGACCCCGAGCATATTTACTTTTAGTAAAATATGTAATAAACCTTGAAAGATGATTTATGAATTTACGTAATTGTTAAATGTTATTATTTCTTTTACGCGAATAGTAAATTGCATGTGGGGCCCACAGCGGGAACGGGGACCGCCCGATAATTCCCGAACCACATATTATATTCATCTTGGTCTAGATGACATCTACATAAAAGTGGATATTTTATTTGGGCCATAGGAAAGGCATGGAGTTGACCGGTTGGTCAAACGGGGCCCAATTACCGGTATTGGTAAATTAATGTTGGGGATTGAACATCTATTCTAAAGGCCCAAAACTGTTGGGAACGCGTGATATATTTTATTCGGCCCGATAAAATAAAATATGACTAAAGTAGTCCGAAAAATACAACTTTCGGGGCCAATTATACACACCGGGATATAGTGGGATGACCTCCCACATAAGTGGGGGCCACCCCACGACCCAATGTGCTGCAAATGACAAGGAAGCAGCTGGGGGGTGTACCTAGTAGATGGGAAGTCTCCAAGAGACAAAACCCATACCCACCATTACCCTACTCCCTTGTTTTTATGGGTTGACTTAGGTGGATGGTGTTAATCACTCATCCTAGCATTTCCTTGAACCAACCACTCGACCAAGGCAGAGAGAGAAGCTCTAGGGAAGCCTCCTCTCATAGTCCAAGCAGCAAGGAAGAGAATCCAAAGAGAAGAGGGTTGTTTTTGAGGTAAGAACTCAATAAACAATCTTTAACTAGTTTATTATTGCATGATTTTAAGAAATCATATGGTGGATTAAACCATGAGTTTTACACGTTTAAAAGTGTAGAATACCGATATAAAGTGGTGTTAATTAACTTAGAAGAGTTGGTGAATCGATAGGAGTCGAAATCGCCGGAAACCGCCACTTCAAAGGAGCTAGTCGTAGTTGCAGACCACGAAAACCGCCCGGCTTTGGCCCAGAAACCCAGCTTTTCACTTTCGATCGGCCTAGAACGGGGATTGATCGAGGGGCTTAACAAAGGCAACTATCGTAGCACATCACGAGGTGAGGATGGCTGACTATATTGCTTATAATTAGTGAGTTAGTTTCATAAGATTGCCTAAAGTAATTAGATGGGATTTTCATGGATTATTAATGATTAATAATGCCTAAATGAAAATGATATTGATATGAGTAAGTGAAGCATGATATACAAATTTAGAATAATTGTGTATGATTATGTGAAATAAATGGAACGACATATTAATGGAATTACTATAATGACATGGTGATAAAATATACTATACTTCATGTATGAAATTCATGAATGGATTAAAGTGATATTTTTGATATTGAGATCAAACTATACTTGGGTTGGGAAATCAATTGAAATGAAATGCCAATTGGAAAATAGGAACTTGGCATGTTCTAAGATTATACAATTAGTATCAAAATACTAGTTGGGGAAATTATATAAATAAATGATGAAATAAATCCCAAGAGGTAGGATTGCGAATAGGTCTGCCTTAAGTAGTCTCAAGAGATACTTAAGGTTGAATTGTATGAACACAAAGGTGTGATGGGGGTAGGCCTAAAGGCCACCTACGGGAATTGATTCTAGGCATAGGTTTGCTTGAGAATTTGATTATGAAAATAATTAGAGTTGGACTCTAGGATGACATGGAAATGTAGTTGGGCCGAGCCCATGCCATGTACTATGATTAGCATGGAAACGTAGTTGGGCCGAGCCCTTGCCATGTATATGTGAGCTCCGTCGAAACGTAGTTGGGCCGAGCCCTTGCCATGAAGTTATGGTTGGTATGGAAACGTAGTTGGGCCGAGCCCTTGCCATACAAATTTTGATATGTTACATTGAGTTAGAGGATTGTATAGAAATGTAGTTGGGCCGAGCCTATGCTATACAATTGGGGCTCGATGGGACCCCACGGGGTTATCGTGACTTGCGGTCACGGGGGAATGGAAATGACGAATTCTAAATGAATATGGGCCCACGGGCCGACTACTTGACTCTATGTAAAGTAAGTACAGTTAAAAGAAAAAGGGGTAACCAAGGGTTATGGCCTATAATATAATAGTACCCTAAGTTGAGGGTCTTAGAAATTAAAACATCAATTATACTTAGTATAGTTGCTATTGTACTTGTCAAATGTTTCCATGTACTGACCTCCCCTTCACGGGGGAGGCCACCTAACAGTTTCAGGTAGAACTTGAAGGTTGCTACCATTGCCCGTTGCTTCGGGAGGAATCAAGGGAAGAAGACGTGGTTCGTGCTTCATCCGTTCTGTTTTAAAAACAATTACATTAATGCTCATGGATATTATTTTCTGAATAATTACTTTGGGGGCTTGTATGCCTAGATATGCCAAGTGTGGCTTGAACAATTGTATTAATGCTTCCGCTGTTTTAAATGAATGTTTTACATTATGTTTGTTTATGGATGTACTATGTGTGAATGGTATTCAAGACGCCTTGTATAGTATGGATGAGTTGGACTGCGGTTGACTATTCGTACTGTACGGCGGGTTGTTGACGTGTCCGGGTAGGTCCGGAGCGTGACAATTTAATTGGTATCAGAGCCTTAGTCCGTAAACATCATAATGAAGCTTCAAAATTTCTTTTTGAAAATGAATTTGAAAACCATGAGCATAAGGTTTTGTACTTATAGAACTTTTGGTACTTGAGTTGCAATGTCTCTAATTGTTAAGATGGTACCCTTAACAATTGGCATGGCGGTGATTTGAGCCAAATGATGTCTTTAAGTACCTATCCGTCAATTGACATTTGATACGAGTCTAATGACTCATTCTCAATTTCTTTCAGAAATGGAACACATCGGGAAAGTAACTAGAAGGAACCCGACTGGCCGAGCACCAGGAGGATCCGTGCAAGGCAGTAGAGGGGCTTCTAGGGTGTCCAAAGGACAGGGCCGTGGAGGCCAAGATCAGACCGTGAGTGACAGTTATGTTGAAACAGTCAACGAGTCCTATGAGTCCGAGGAGGATTCGACGTATCAACCGGGAACTGAGCCGGTTGAGACCCCATATGATGGGGAGTATGATGATGCTAGTGAGGGGAGCGACGATGATGACGCTCTGGAAAGGATGGAGGAACTACTCCATCAATTTCAACAGGATCGCCAAAGGCGCCGGGCAAGGCGTGCTTTGGGAGGGGCTTCAAGAAGGGGAAGCCATGCGGGTTCTAGGGGACATGTAGAGTCCCGAGTAGATCGAGGTGTCGAGGTCCCGATAATAAGGATCTCGAAGTACCTCAAGGAAGCAAGGGATTTGGGGTGCAAACCGTTCGATGGAACGGGAGATATATCCGTTGCAGCGGAGTGGATCAAGAGGTTCAATGAAGTGGCCCTTGATATGCCGCTGCCGCCAAACATGAAGATGAGAGTAGCAACGAGGTTGCTAGAAGGGATGGCGTCCACATGGTGGGACGATGTAAAGGGAAAGTACGGTGAGGCCGTAACTTGGGAGAATTTCCGACAGGAATTCTTCAACCAATACTACTCCGACTTCGAGGTGAACTTGAAGAGGAGAGAATACACCAACTTGACCCAAGGAGGCAAGTATACCGTGAGGCAACTTGAGCACAAGTTCAGGGAGCTCGCGGAGTTCATACCGGAGTATGCTTGTGATGAGAACCGGATGGTGAATCACTTTTGGGATGCTTTAGACTTAGACGTGCGTGAACGGGCAACACAATTGCCTAACATGACGTTTAGTCAAGTGGTGGAGCAAGGCCTGAAAGGGGAGAAGGAATGGGAAGAAAGAAAGCTGAAAAACGCCGAGGAGGCGAAGAAGAGGAAATGGGAGAACACCGGCCCCCAAGGTTCTAGCAAGAAGGAGAACCACGGGGGAGGTGGGTCTTTCAGAACGCCCGCACCACCATCTAGGGGAAATCAAGGCCCAGGAGGGAAAGGCTCGAGGTCGCAAGGCTCGGGCATTAGCAGGTGCAATAACTGCAAGAGGAACCACACGGGCAAGTGTCGCGATCCCCCTAGGTGCTACCAATGCGGGGAGACGGGGCACTTCAGATCAAACTGCCCACAACTCGGGCGAGCCATGGGTGCAGGACCTAGCAGCGGGACTACGGCTAGTAGGAACCGAGCAGGGGCACTTCAAGCGAGCACGGCGCACGGAGGGCCAAGTACAAGCAACGCGCCATCCGTGAACACAGGCAAGACCCAAGCTAGGGTCTATGCGATGACGGAGGCGGACGCCCGTGCTAACCCGGACTCCGTTGCGGGTAAATTCTTGAACTCATGTTATTACCTCTATTATGCAATAGGAGTGTTTGAAATGTGCCAAATTTATAACCCCGACGGTTGGTCGGGTTTGTAGAGGAAAAAAGGGAGGAAAATCCCCGCCCTGGGCGAATGCCGCCCGACTTTCGTCTTGAATTATTGAGAAAAAGCTACGGCAACGAATGCCGGCCGGCTTCCACCGGGAACCACCCGGCTTTCATAAATATTAAATCAACAATTTTCCTCGCACATGAAAACCGGCCGGCTTTCACAGAAACTGGTCGGCATTTGGAATAGCTAACCCGGAATAAACTACGGCGCCAAAAGCCGCCCGGCTTTGGTGAAAGCCGCCCGGCTTTCGTTGGGCCTAGGGATTCCTGCGCTGTTGAAACCCGGCCGGGTTTCGTAGAAACCGGCCGGCTTCGAAACCCATTCCCTGAATAAAAACTACGGCGACGAAAACCGGCCGGCTTTCGTGATTACATACTAGGAATTATTCTCGCAGTCGAAAACCGGTCGGCTTTCGTGAAAAGCGGCCGGCTTTCACCAGGGTCGGTCCCAGAACGGTTCTAAGGGTTAGAAACCGGGAATTTTCGGACGGGTGTCAAACGGACCCCACCCGAACCACAACCAGCATACTATGCGACTTAAGAACTAAACCTATTAAAGAGATAGTGTGCCTTACATTACTTATGAATGTAGGAACACTAAGGATAAACGGGAGAGACGCAAGGATCCTTATTGATACCGGGGCGCAACGATCATTTGTGAGTGAGGCGTTCGCCAGCGGATTCAACGGACCACTTGTACCGATGACTCAAACCCTATTGGTATCCACGCCTCTAGGGGATGATATTGAGAGAGATAGCCACTACCCATCGTGTGAGGTGGAGGTGGAGGGACAGAACTTGACGTGTGATTTCGTACCGCTGAGTATGATCGAGTTTGATGCAATCCTCGGGATGGATTGGCTTGAGAAACATCATGCTAGGGTCGATTGCTACACAAAGATTCTTGAACTCGAAAGCGGTGAAGGGTTGACCTTACGCTTTGAGGGAGATAGAGGCAAATCAAACAGTTGTATCATATCCGCCGTGAGGGCGAGGAATATGATGAAAAAGGGATGCCACGCATATCTAGCATACGTGGTGGACAAAACCAAAGAGGAGGTGGACATCAATGATGTGAGGATAGTGTGCAAGTATCCGGATGTCTTCCCAAAAGACTTGCCGGGACTTCCACCCAATAGGGAGATTGAGTTCGTGATCGAGGTTGAACCCGACACCAAACCAATCTCTATACCGCCATACAGAATGGCACCCGCTGAACTTAACGAGTTGAAAACCCAATTGCAAGAACTATTGGATAACGGTTTCATAAGGCCGAGTCACTCTCCATGGGGATCACCGGTCCTTTTCGTGAAAAAGAAAGATGGGACACTTCGAATGTGCATTGACTATCGTCAACTGAACAAGGTCACAATCAAGAATAGGTATCCCTTGCCTAGGATTGTTGACTTGTTTGATCAGCTCCGAGGAGCGACGGTGTTTTCAAAGATTGACTTGAGGTCGGGGTACCACCAACTGAAGATAAAGGAGGATGACATACCGAAGAGTGCATTCCGCACAAGGTATGGTC
The DNA here is from genome assembly GCA_945859875.1 of Cuscuta europaea. Classification (NCBI taxonomy): domain Eukaryota; kingdom Viridiplantae; phylum Streptophyta; class Magnoliopsida; order Solanales; family Convolvulaceae; genus Cuscuta; species Cuscuta europaea. The sequence goes on from CAMAPE010000014.1 coordinate 4,171,417, forward strand.
ATTTCGAGTTCCTAGTTATGTCATTCGGGCTAACCAACGCCCCAGCGGCATTTATGGACTTGATGAACCGAGTATTTCATAAATACTTGGACCGGTTTGTGATTGTGTTCATAGATGATATCTTGATTTACTCAAAGAGTGAAGAAGAGCATGAGGAGCACTTGATACTTGTTCTTGAGACACTACGGGAGAAGCAACTCTATGCCAAGTTTTCCAAATGTGAATTTGGCTAAGGGAGATTGGCTTTCTCGAGCATGTGGTTTCAGGATCAGGGATTTCCGTAGATAACAAGAAGTTTGAGGCCATTACTGAATGAGAGAGGCCAAAGAACGTCAAGGAAATTCGTAGCTTCCTTGGATTGGCAGGGTATTACCGAAAGTTCGTGGAGAAGTTCTCTGTTTTGGCGTCGCCATTGACGAAGCTCACTCGAAAGGGGGCCAAGTTTGTATGGGATGACCGATGTGAGAAGGGATTCCTTGAACTAAAGAAGAGATTGACCGAGGCACCGGTACTTGCATTACCCCGACAGGGTATGGGGTACGATGTCTATAGTGATGCGAGCATCCAAGGGCTTGGATGTGTCTTAATGCAGGATGGGAGGGTGATTGCCTATGCTTCACGACAGTTGAAGAAGCATGAGGTAAATTATCCTACTCATGATTTAGAGTTGGGGGCAGTGGTATTTGCGTTGAAGATTTGGAGACATTATCTCTACGGGGAAACATGTCATATATACACTGACCACAAAAGCCTGAGATACTTGTTTACTCAGAAAGAGTTAAACATGAGACAGAGACGGTTGATGGAGTTGATAAAAGACTACCATCTAGTTATCGAGTACCACCCCGGTAAAGCCAACGTGGTAGCGGATGCCCTGAGCCGAAAGAATTCGTCTGGGGCATTGTTGACTAGTTTGAGGGCATTGAGAGCCCGATTGGAGGTATCTAGTGACGGTGCTTTGTTAGCTAGATTCGAGGTGAGACCTACATTACTTGATGAGATAAAAAAGGGTCAAGAAACTGACGAAGAGCTCATGAAGGTCCGGGAACGCATGCTAGCGGGACCGGTTGAGGATTTCAGGTAAAGAGACGATGGTCTCTTATTATTTCGTGACCGAGTGTGTGTGCCGTTGGATGATGGGCTCCGAAATTCCATCTTAGAGGAGGCCCATTCATCAGCATATGCCATGCATCCGGGAGGCACAAAAATGTACCGTGATTTGAAAGAAAGTTACTGGTGGTCGGGTATGAAGAGAGAAATAGCCGAGTACATCAGTAGGTGTCTTACTTGTCAGCAAGTTAAGGCAGAACATCAGCATCCAGCTGGGTTGTTATAGCCATTATCCATTCCTGAATGGAAATGGGAACACGTGACTATGGATTTCGTGGTAGGGCTGCCACGGATGATTAAGAACTATGACGCCGTATGGGTTGTGGTTGATAGGCTCACGAAGAGTGCACAATTTTTACCTATCAACACCACCTATGCACTGGAAAGGTTAGCCAAGTTGTATGTGGATGAGATCGTGAGGCTACATGGGGTTCCTATAACCATTGTATCCGATAGAGATCCGCGATTCACATCACGATTTTGGCCGAAGTTCCAAGAATCTATGGGGACAAAACTGAAATTCAGTACAACTTTTCATCCGCAAACGGATGGACAATCCGAGCGGGTTATACAGATATGAGAGGATATGCTGAGAGCTTGTGCATTGGAGTTCCAAGGGAGTTGGGACAACCATTTGGCACTTGTGGAGTTTGCCTATCACAACAGTTATCAGGCGAGTATAGGCATGCCTCCATACGAGGCATTGTATGGGAGGAGATGTCGTACACCTTTGTGCTGGGATGAGGTTGGCATGGCTAAACTCGAGAGCACGGAACTGGTGGAAATCACCAAGTCAAAGGTGAAGATGATTCGTGACAGACTTAAGGCGGCACAGGATAGACAGAAGAGCTACGCCGATAAGCGCCGAAGAGCCTTAGAGTTTAAGATTGGGGATGATGTATTTTTGAAAGTTTCACCTTGGAAAGGAATCATCCGATTTCAGAGCCGAGGGAAACTTAACCCACGCTACATAGGGCCATTTGTAATTCTTGAGAGAATTGGGGCCGTAGCATACCGATTACAATTGACTCCGAAATTGGAGAAAATACATAATGTATTCCATGTGTCTATGCTTAAGAAGTATATTCCGGATCCATCTCATGTGCTAGAGAAACCACCCGTGGAAATACGGGAAGACTTGAACTACGCCGTTCAACCGGTAAGGATACTTGATAGACAAGTAAAGAAGCTAAGAAGCAAGAAAGTTCCAATGGTTAAAATACTTTGGAAGAGTGACCGAGTTGAAGAAGAAACTTTGGAGACTGAAGCCTCGATGAAGGAACAATACACATTTCTGTTTGAATAATCGTTGTGAATTTCGGGGACGAAATTCCCATTAAGGGGGGGTGAACTTGTAACAACGACCCCGAGCATATTTACTTTTAGTAAAATATGTAATAAACCTTGAAAGATGATTTATGAATTTACTTAATTGTTAAATGTTATTATTTCTTTTACGCGAATAGTAAATTGCATGTGGGGCCCACAGCGGGAATGAGGACCGCCCGATAATTCCCGAACCACATATTATATTCATCTTGGTCTAGATGACATCTACATAAAGGTGGATATTTTATTTGGGCCATAAGAAAGGCATGGAGTTGACCGGTTGGTCAAACAGGGCCCAATTACCGGTATTGGTAATTTAGCGGATAACAGCCTGAAATGAGTTTCAGAGACTCCTAAATTAATGTTGGGGATTGTACATCTATTCTAAAGGCCCAAAACTGTTGGGAACGCGTGATATATTTTATCCGGCCCGATAAAATAAAATATGACTAAAGTAGTCCGAAAAATACAACTTTCGGGGCCAATTATACACACCGGGATATAGTGGGATGACCTCCCACATAAGTGGGGGCCACCCCACGACCCAATGTGCTGCAAATGACAAGGAAGCAGCTGGGGGTGTACCTAGTAGGTGGGAAGTCTCCAAGAGACAAAACCCATACCCACCATTACCCTACTCCCTTGTTTTTATGGGTTGACTTAGGTGGATGGTGTTAATCACTCATCCTAGCATTTCCTTGAACCAACCACTCGACCAAGGCAGAGAGAGAAGCTCTAGGGAAGCCTCCTCTCATAGTCCAAGCAGCAAGGAAGAGAATCCAAAGAGAAGAGGGTTGTTTTTGAGGTAAGAACTCAATAAACAATCTTTAACTAGTTTATTATTGTATGATTTTAAGAAATCATATGGTGGATTAAACCATGAGTTTTACACGTTTAAAAGTGTAGAATACCGATATAAAGTGGTGTTAATTAACTTAGAAGAGTTGGTGAATCGATAGGAGTCGAAATCGCCGGAAACCGCCACTTCAAAGGAGCTAGTCGTAGTTGCAGACCACGAAAGCCGCCCGGCTTTGGCCCAGAAACCCAGCTTTTCACTTTCAATCGGCCCAGAACGGGGATTGATCGAGGGGCTTAACAAAGGCAAGTATCGTAGCACATCACGAGGTGAGGATGGCTGACTATATTGCTTATAATTAGTGAGTTAATTTCATAAGATTGCCTAAAGTAATTAGATGGGATTTTCATGGATTATTAATGATTAATAATGCCTAAATGAAAATGAATTGATATGAGTAAGTGAAGCATGATATACAAATTTAGAATAATTGTGTATGATTATGTGAAATAAATGGAACGGCATATTAATGGAATTACTATAATGACATGGTGATAAAATATACTATACTTCATGTATGAAATTCATGAATGGATTAAAGTGATATTTTTGATATTGAGATCAAACTATACTTGGGTTGGGAAATCAATTGAAATGAAATGCCAATTGGAAAATAGGAACTTGGCATGTTCTAAGATTATACAATTAGTATCAAAATACTACTTGGGGAAATTATATAAATAAATGATGAAATAAATCCCAAGAGGTAGGATTGCGAATAGGTCTGCCTTAAGTAGTCTCAAGAGATACTTAAGGTTGAATTGTATGAACACTAAGGTGTGATGAGGGTAGGCCTAAAGGCCACCTACGGGAATTGATTCTAGGCATAGGTTTGCTTGAGAATTTGATTATGAAAATAATTAGAGTTGGACTCTAGGATGACATGGAAATGTAGTTGGGCCGAGCCCATGTCATGTACTATGATTAGCATGGAAACGTAGTTGGGCTGAGCCCTTGCCATGTATATGTGAGCTCCGTGGAAACGTAGTTGGGCCGAGCCCTTGCCACGAAGTTATGGTTGGTATGGAAACGTAGTTGGGCCGAGCCCTTGCCATACAAATTTTGATATGTTACATTGAGTTAGAGGATTATATAGAAATGTAGTTGGGCCGAGCCCATGCTATACAATTGGGGCTCGATGGGACCCCACGGGGTTATCATGACTTGCGGTCACGGGGGAATGGAAATGACGAATTCTAAATGAATATGGGCCCACGGGCCGACTACTTGACTCTATGTAAAGTAAGTACAGTTAAAAGAAAAGGGGTAACCAAGGGTTATGGCCTATAATATAATAGTACCCTAAGTTGAGGGTCTTAGAAATTAAAACATCAATTATACTTAGTATAGTTGCTATTGTACTTGTCAAATGTTTCCAAGTACTGACCTCCCCTTCACGGGGGAGGCCACCTCACTGTTTCAGGTAGAACTTGAAGGTTGCTACCATTGCCCGTTGCTTCGGGAGGAATCAAGGGAAGAAGACGTGGTTCGTGCTTCATCCGTTCTGTTTTAAAAACAATTACATTAATGCTCATGGATATTATTTTCTGAATAATTACTTTGGGGGCTTGTATGCCTAGATATGCCAAGTGTGGCTTGAACAATTGTATTAATGCTTCCGCTGTTTTAAATGAATGTTTTACATTATGTTTGTTTATGGATGTACTATGTGTGAATGGTATTCAAGACGCCCTGTATAGTATGGATGAGTTGGACTGCGGTTGACTATTCATACTGTACGGCGGGTTGTTGACGTGTCCGGGTAGGTCCGGGGCGTGACACCAACACTTGGGGTTTCCACTGGTCCAAATAAATCCATATGGATCAGATTTAAAGGACTAGTAGATAGGTCTCCTGCAATGGGTTTGAAGGAGTTCTTCACTTGCTTTCCTTTCTGGCATGCACTGCACAGGCTCTCCTTCTTGTACACAATGTTGGGTATGCCATCAACAATGTGATCCCTTGCTAGTTTGTTAATTGTTTTGAAATTCAAGTGACTCAGCTTCTTGTGCCATTCCCAGCTGAGTTTTGAATCTTCTTTAGCTAAAAGGTAGATTCCTCCCTTTGCAGTAGACCAATCAACAACATAGATGTTTCTTTTCCTGGTAGCTGTCGGAACCACTTCCATAGTTGTCTCATGCTTGACAGAACAACCTTCTTTGGAGAATTCAACTGTGTAGCCTTTATCACAGAATTGGCTAGCACTCAGCAAGTTGAACTTCAGGCCTTTGACATATGGGACATCATCAATGACTATCTGGTCTCTGATCAGCTTCCCTCTTCCTTTAGTTTGACCATCTTTGTCATTACCACCAAAGGTAACTCTGGGCCCTTTGATTTTCTGGAACTCTGTAAGGCAACTCTTGTCACCTGTCATGTGCCTGGAGCATCCACTATCAATGTACCAATCTTGCTCAGAGATAGCTCCAGCACACAGTTCCTACAACAATTAAAAGGAAGATTTAGGTACCCAAGCAATGTTGGGTCCTAGGGGGTCATGCAGCCTTGGCAGCTGGTATCACTTTGGTCTCATCAAGTGAAACCTTGGTGGGTGGTACCCATTGTCCACCTGGTAGTCATAGTAAACGGAAGTGTGATTCACTTTGGGCAGATGCTTGTGAGGATCATGCTTCCGGTTTACTTACTTCTGCATAGCCTTTTTTGTTGGGTAGAAGTCCCATATACTATCAAGAACAGAGGAGCGGTTAGCTTTGGGCTTCTTAGGTTGACCAGCCAACCTTTTCTGCCTAAAGTTAACCTTTTCTTGATATTTGCCTCTCTGGTGATCATTTCTGGTGGGGTAGTCATGAGAGTATCTGGTCAAGTTCTGTTCTTGTTTTCTGTAATTTTGAACACCTATTCTGTTGTTAGGTTTTCTGCCAGGTTCATTATTTTTCAAAACGTGTTTTGGTTGAACCTTTATCTTTTCCTTTTCTAGTCTGACCTTCTCATGAACAACCTTGGTACCAGATACACTATCTTGGCAAATGGGGCTAGAAATCAGTGGCACTATGACCTTGTCTGCTTTAGGAACTCTGGTGCTAGGCATTATGGAAGGCTCACCTGATTCTGTTGAGCTATATCCAATACCAAAACCAGTGCCAATTTGTTGATCAAGTACAAACCTTTCCATTGAGGCTTGGGCCTTCTGGTAGGTTTTATACTTAATCTCAAGAGGCTCTATCTCCCTTACTCTCTTTAGAAGAGAAACATTTTCAGCTTACAGCTGGTCTCTCTCCTTAATCAGAAGATTGATTTTGATCTCAACATCCTTTCTTAAGTCAAGGATTTCAACCTTAAGCTTACTGTTTTCTTCTTTAACAGAGAAATAAGTGGTTTGGATGGCTTGAAACTCTTCCCAAAATTCTGACATTGAATCAGAATCAAAAGCTTTGCCTACCGAAGAAAAACTAGAGTTAGAAGTAGAGGACACCTCATCATCTGATTGACCCATAAGGCATAGGTCTTCAGTCTCTGTATCCAGGTAACAGAATGCCTCATCGGATTCTGATTCAGAGCTGGACTCTGTCTCTGAGAGGGGGTCCTTCTCTGGTTGTTCAGTGATGAGTGCCTTCCTTCTTCTGTACTCATGCTTCTTCTCTCCTTCTCGGCCTTGCCTTTTGGAGACTATAGGGTGTGGACAGATGACTTTGAAATGCCCTGGTTGTCTGCAGTTGTAGCAGAGAAGCTCTCCACTACTTTCTGATGCTTTGGGTTTCTGGTGTGGCTTTCTGCTTGAGGATGGACTTCTGCTGTCCTTTGGCTTCAAGAATTTCTTGAACTTCTGGCAAAGGCAGCCATATATTCGTCAGTTAAAAGAATGGAAGGGTCAAAGTTATTTACCTGTGAGGTGCTGGCTGTGAGGGCAGCAGTTGTTCTGTCCTCTACTTCTTCTTTCTCTTCTTCATTCATCTCGAACTCATAAGATTTGAGATCAGAGATGAGCTTCTCTGTGCTGTAGGTTCTGAGATCTTTGCTGTCTCTCATGGCAGTAACCTTCATCTTCCAGGGTGAAGGTAAACCTCTGAGAACCTTCAGGTTAATCTCCTTGGGAGTAAGCTCCTTCCCAAGTTCTGATATCTCAGCAGTGAGAGTGAGCAGGCGTGCATACATCTCAGCTATGCACTCTTTGGGTAGAAGTTTGAAGTCTTCAAACTTCTTCATGGCAATGGTCAATTTGTTATCTTTCTCCTGCTCATCACCAGCTCCTATCAGGGTGAGTGTATCCCAGATTTCCTTGGCAGAGGTGCACTTCTTGATTCTAGTGAAGTATTTATCATCTATTGCTTTATAGAGGATGTCCTTGGCAATGTTATCAAGGTTGTATTTCCTCCTTTCTTCATTGGACCACTCATGCCGTAATTTGGTGATCATCTGAGGTAGACCACCACCAACAGTGTATTCAGGATTGATCTTGGTAAACTTTGTGAAAGGACCAGCATCAAGGACTTCCCACATTTCATCATGGAGTGCGCAGAGGTGAGCTTTCATCCGAATCCTCCGGTCATCAAACTTAGTCACTGAGAACATAAGATTCTTTGAAAGAGTGTTATCCATAATATGAGATTAAAGAGGCTAAGAACAAGTGGATCTCTTGTTCAGCAAGTAATCTAAAAGATTACAAGAACGAGGAGGCTCTGATACCACTTGTTGGTACCATTTGTAATGGGAACAGTCTAGAGGGAGAGGGGGTGAATAGACTGTTCAGGATTTTAAACCTTTCTCTAAGTCACAACTAACTTATCAGAGATGGTCGAATTCGGGTGACAGAGAAGGTCAAGTTCTGATGGCAGAACTGGACCTAGCAGGGGATTAGTTTCTGTCCGGGTAGCCTCAGACAATACTAAGGCAAATGCCTTTCTGATAACTCTTGAGGAAGATCTGCTGAACACAGAGTCCAACCTTTTGAGTTACACAGTCAAGTTCTTAAGTGCAGAAATAAAAGAGTAAAGTAAATGACACCGAGGATTTTTATAGTGGTTCAAGGAACAACTTGTTCCTCTAGTCCACTGTTCCACTAAGCTTGCAAAAACAACAGTTTACAATGCCTTAGTCCCTAGAACTTAAGAAGCTCTCCACGTCTTCTTCAAGTCTAGTTGCCACCCGGGATGCAGTCCTGCTTCCTGATGGCTGGTCTCGTTTCACTGCGTCTCTTGGAAGTATCACCACTTCACTTACTCCAGTTAGTTTGAGACACCCCTTCTTTTCCAAGAAGTGTTTGATTCAAGATCAATTTTCTCCAACGTTGCTTCTTCACAAAGGATGTGTAGATGAAGTTTTCGAAGTGTTGAAGTACTGAGGAACTTTGCTACTTGTTAGTTGGATGAAGGATAAGAAAGTATATCTTCCAACTTGAGATTTTCTTGTTGAGGTAAGTGAGTCTTTGATCTCGAGAAAGATTGGAGGTATTTAGTTCAGAGTGAATAATCTGAACAAGTTTGTGTAGCAAAAGTTAATCTGGTAGTTCTTCAGAGTGTATCTTATATACTGGGAGCAGTCTTCCCGTTGGAGTGTAGAAGACAGCTTCATTAAATGCTTGTACTGTTGACTTGACCGGTTGGACCTTCGACTTGCTATTTTGGGGGCGCGAAGATACTCGCATGGTCAATCATCAACTTTAAATATATCTTCGTACATACAACATTAATTGAGCATTTAATGTGTGTACAGTACCATGTTCCCGTCGAAAGGTTCCTAGCCATTAGAGGATTTCCCGTTAGTTTAACGACCGTTGGTAAGTGCCTTTGAGTTCTGCTAGGTACGAGCATGTCTGATGAGGTTTTCTGATCAGAACTCTGATGGCAGCTTCTGATGCCAACTCTGGTATCCATCTCCGATAGCTTCTCTGGGGAGAAACTCTGGTAGAAGTTCTGATAAGGAAGACCAAGAGGGTTTCTGGCATGTCGACTATTCTAGTACTTACAAAGACAAATTCTAATACAAAATTCTATATGGGTACTTTCAAATTCTAATTAACCTAGCATCATCAAAATTTAATTACATTCATTCCTTACACCCTCAGCAACAGGGTCCCCCTTACCAAGGGCCACCCTGAGGGCACCCTGCGAAAGCAAACGCATGGGTCAATCCCAACACCATCCCCCTCGGCAAGAAGAGGGAGATTGGGAACCTGGAAGAAGAGGAGGAAGAGTACCCTCGGTACCAAGAAAAGAAGCGCCACATCCTCATGATCACTGGGGGCAATACCGGGGGCGACTCTACCAGTCAACGAAAGAAGTGGGCCCAATCACTTTACGTGGGGGAAGTCACTCATATGCCCCCGGTAAAGCGGCTGAGGGAGGAACCCATCACCTTCACTAACGCTGATCTCCCCCCGGTGTCCTCTCCACACAGGGATGCCCTCGTCATCCGCACGGAGATCAATGACACTATCATTCACCGAACTTACGTTGACACAGGCAGCTCCATCAATGTAATGTACCTCAACACCTTCAGAGAGCTGCATCTGGAGAGGGGGTCCCTTTGACCCATCAAGACCCCTCTTGCCGGCTTCACCGGCGACACCATTGATTCCGAGGGGGTCATAACCCTCCTGGTACTCTTCGGCGATGGGCTCCATAGAGCCAAGCTCGAAGTGGAGTTCGTCGTCGTCAACATCGACTGCGCCCACAACATCATCCTCGGCCGGCCAGCCCTCAAGGATCTCGAAGCCATCATCTCCATGAGGCACCTCTGCGTCAAGTTCCCTGCCGAGGGAGGAATTGGTTACTCAAGGGGGAATCAAAAACTTGCCCGCGCTTGCTACCTTTAAGTGACGAAGAAGGTTAGCAAGACAGTTCCGCGTTGACACCATCACCGGTGTAAGGAATATTTGTAATTAGATTTTGATGATGCTATATTAATTAGGACTTTAGAGTACCCCTCTTTAGACTTAATGTATTAGAATTTTCCTTTGTAAAGTTCTTAGTATAATCGACTAACAGAAGGCCATCAGAGCAGAAGGCCTCCAAAGCAGAAAGCCTCCAGAACAGAAGACCCCCTGACAGAGGACCCTTGATAAGACTTTGGTTGAATAGAAGACCTTTGGTTCTCTACTTCAGAACAGAAGTCCTCAGGGTCTCTGTTAGCATTTACTCTGACAGATCCCCTCCTGGTTCTCTGTTGGATATCTCTTCAACAGAAGTGCTCAAGACCTTCTCTGATCAACTCTCTGCTAAAGACACCAGAAGGCCTCACACTTAGAAGAATTTCACCAAACCGGTAAACCAACTGAAAGATTCCTTCAACGGCTAGGAGTCTTGAACGGAAAAGCTATAGTACGCGCATTAAATGCACATTTAATGCTTCCCGTACTCTGTAGAGTAAATGCAGATGATTGGCCGCAATGTGAGGATAATTTTATTCCAAAATAGTAACCCGCCAACTTTGCTGGGTCCTACTGGTCAAGTCAACTGCTCGCTCATTTAATGCAGTTGTCCTCCTTCTCCTCCAACGGGAAGACAACCTCAGTGTAAAAGATACACTACGAAGAACAACCAGATAACTTTGCTACAACTGTGCGCATACAAAATATTCAAACGCTAAAAACGCAAAAAGCCTCCTTGAGATTAAATCTTCATTATCTTCGATAAGAGAAGGCAGACGTTGGAAAAATCCTTACTTCCAACTCAAGCAAAGTTCCAAGTGTTCTTCAACTCTTCAAGCTCTTCACATACATATCTTTTGTAACGAAGCAAGTTGGAGGAACCCCTGTTCTCAACAGAACCTCTTCTTTCACAAGAAGGACGTCCAAGTACCTGGAGCAGTGAAGTGGTGATACTTCCGGGAAAGCTCAGTGAAAGGACCAGTCTTAGGGAAGCCAGAAGTGCATCCAAGAAGACATCTACACTTGAAGAAGACGTGGAGAGCTTCTTAAGTGATAGGGCTAAGGCGTTGTAAACGGACGTTTTTACAAGCTTAGTGGAATAGTGGACTAGAGGAACAAGTTGTTCCTTGAACCACTATAAAAAGCCCGGGTGTCATTTACTTACTACATTTTATTTATTGCTTTTATTTGAATTGCTTAACTCCAAAGGCTTGGTATCTGTGTTCAGCAGAACTTGTCTTGTGAGTTAACAGAAGGCCTACTGCCTTTGCTTCTTTGAGGCTATACTAACAGAACTCCCTACCAGAACCCCATCCGCTGCCAGTCTGTTCTGCCAACAGAACAGGCTATTCTGTTAAATATGGTACTTAGCTTGAAAAAGTTAAAAACCAATACAGTCTATTCACCCCCCTCTAGACTGTATCCAGTACAACCGGGACCAACAAGTGGTATCAGAGCCTCCTTGTTCTAATAATCTCTTAGGTTATTTGCTGAACAAAGATCCACTTGTTTTTTCTGTTTTACCTCATTTTTAATCTGATATAATGGATCACTCCCTTTCCAAGAATCTTATGTTCTCCGATCTCAAGTTTGATGACTGGAGGATCCGAATGAAGGCACATCTTTGTGCTCTGCATGATGAGATGTGGGAAGTACTTCACATTGGGCCCTTCACAAGCTTCCAGAAGGTCAACCCTGAACATGCTATTGATAACACCAGACCTCAGATGATCAATAAGCTAAGGCCAAATTTGAGTGGACTACTGAAGAAAGAAGGAAGTACAATCTGGACAACATTGCTAAAGACATTCTTTACAAGTCCATCGATGATAGGTACTTCAACTGAATAAAGAAGTGCAAGACTACAAAGGAAATCTGGGATACTCTTGAGCTCATTGGAGCTGGTGATGAGCAAGAGAAGGACAACAAGCTGACAATAGACAACAAGAAGTTTGATGACTTCAAGCTTCTTCCCGGTGAAAGCATCTCCAAGATGTATGACAGGCTCCTCATTCTCACTGGAGAGATTTCTGAGCTTGGCAAGGAACTCACCACCAAGGAGATCAACCTCAAGGTGTTGAGGGGACTGCCCTCAGCATGGAAGATGAAGGTGGTTGCTGTCCAAGCCAACAAGGATGTGAAGACTTATCCCACTGATAAGCTCATTTCAGATCTCAAAGCTCATGAGTTTGAAATGATTTAAGAAAAAGAAGATGTACCAGAAGAGAGGACCACTACAGCCCTCACTGCCAGTACTTTTATCTAACGAATATATGGCTGCTTCTGCTAGGAGATTCAAGAAGTTTATGAAGAATCCCAAAGATGGAAGAAGTCCATCATTCAGCAGAAAGCCATTCCAGAAGGTCAAAACAACAGAGAGCAGTGGTGAGCTTCTCTGTTACAACTCCAGACAACCTGGACATTTCAAGGCAGAGTGTCCACATCCAAGAGTGTCCAAGAAACAAGGGCATGATGGAGAAAAGAAGAAGTATGAAGATAATTCCAGAAGAAGGAAAGCACTCGTAACAGAACAGCTCGAGAAAGATCCTCTATCTGAGACAGAATCCAGTTCTGACTCTGACTCTGATGAGGCCTTCTGTTGCCTTGATACCGAGACAGAAGACCTATGCCTCATGGCTCATTCTGATGATGAGGTAACCTCTACTTCTGCATCTAGTTTTTCCTCGGTAGGCTTAGCTTTTGATTCTGATTCAATGTCAGAAATTTGGGAAGAGTTTAAGGCCATTCAAGCCACTTATTTCTCTGTCACAGAAGAAAACAGTAAGCTGAAGGCTGAAATTCTTAACTTAAAAAAGGAGGTTGAGATCAAAATCAATCTTCTAATTAAGGAGAGAGATCAGCTGGAAACTGAAAATGTTTCTCTTCTCAAGAGAATAAGAGAAATTGAGCCTCTTGAGATTAAGTACAAAGCTTACCAGAAGGCCCAGTCTTCCATGGAAAAGATTTTACTTGATCAACAAATTGGCACTGGATTTGGTCTTGGCTATGGCTCAATAGAATCAGGTGAGCCTTCTGTATAGCCTGGCACCAATGTTGCTAAGGCAGATAAGGTCATAGTGCCATTGATCTCTAGCCCCATCTGCCAAGCTGGTGTATCTAGCACCAAGGTTGTTCATGAGGAGGTCAGACCAGAAAAAGGGAAGATAAAGGTTCAACAGAAACCCTTTTTAAAAAATAATGAACCTGGCAGAAAACCTAACAACAGAAAGGGTTTTCAGAATAACAAAAATAAAAGACCATTCATTGACAGACAACCTCATGATAACCGTGCCAGAAATGACCACCAGAAGGGCAAATATCAAGAGAGAGTTAACTTTAGGCAGAAGAGGTTGGCTGGTCAACTTCAGAAGCCCAAAGCTAACCGTCCCTATGCTCTTGATAGTATATGGGACTTCTTTCCAACAAAGAAAGCTATGCAAAAGTATGTAAACAGGAAGCATGACCCTCACAAGCATCTGCCCAAAGTGAATCACATTTCGGTTTACTATAACTACCAGGTGGACAATGGGTACCATCCACCAAGGTTTCACCTGATGAGACCAAAATGGTACCAACTACCCAGACTCCATGACCCTCAGGACCCAACATTGCTTGGGTACCTAAATCTTTCTTTTGATCTTGCAGGAACTGTGTGCAAGAGCTATCTCAGAGCAAGAATGGTTTATTGATAGTGGATGCTACAGGTAACAGAAGTTGCCTAACAGAGTTCCAGAAATGCAAAGGACCTAGAGTTACCTTTGGAGGTAATGACAAAGAATGTCAAACAAAAGGAAGAGGGAAGCTGATCAAGAACCAGATAGTCATTGATGATGTCTCATATGTCAAAGGACTGAAGTTCAACTTGCTGAGTGCTAGCCAATTTTGTGACAAAGGCTACACTGTTGAATTCACAAACGACTTCTGCTCTGTGAAGCATGAGACAACAAAAGAAGTGGTTCTTACAGCATCAAGGAAGAAGAACATCTATGTGGTTGATTGGAACACTGCAAAGGATGGAGTTTGCCTGATAGCCAAGGGAGATTCAAAACTAAGCTGGGACTGGCACAAGAAGCTTAGCCATTTGAACTTCAAAACAATCAACAAACTGGCAAGAGAACACATTGTTGATGGACTGCCAGACATAGTTTACAAGAAAGAGACCCTCTGCAGTGCATGCCAGAAGGGAAAGCAACAGAAGAACTCGTTCAAACCCATTGCTGGAGATCTTTCTACAAGTCCTTTAAATCTGATCCACATGGATTTATTTGGACCTGTTGAGACTCCAAGTGTTAGTGGCAAGAAATACACTCTAGTCATGGTTGATGAGTATTCCAGATATACATGGACTATCTTTCTGTCAAAGAAAAATGAAACTCTTCAGAAGTTGCCATCTCTGTTAAAGCAACTTCAGACTGAGAAGAACTTGAAGGTTAAGACAATCAAGTCTGACAGAGGAACTGAATTTGTCAACCAAGTCATAAAGGACTTCTGTGATCAAAATGGAACCTTTCATCAACTCTCTGCCGCCAGAACCCCTCAACAGAATGGCGTAGCAGAAAGGAGGAACAGAACATTAAAAGAAGCTGCAAGGACAATGATTGCAGAATCTGGACTACCTATGAGATACTGGGCTGAAGCAATCAACACTGCATGCTATACTCAGAACAGAAGCATGATCAACAAGAATCACCAGAAGATCCCTTATGAACTCTAGAAAGGAAGAAAACCCAACATCAATTATTTTCATGTGTTTGGATGCAAATGCTACATCCTTAACAATGGAAAGGAGCATCTGAAAGTCTTTCAAGAGAAAGCTGATGAAGGTATCTTTATAGGCTATTCAAACACCAGTAAAGCCTATAGAGTACTCAACAGAAGGACTCTACATGTTGAAGAGTCTATACATGTGGAGTTTGATGATAGCACCTCTGTTGAAGAAGTAACATAGATCCTCAAAGAAGTCAACATAGAAGACAGAACACCAGAACCAACAGAAGAGGTAGCAGATAACCCTGCATTTCCATCACCTGCACCAAACCCCCTTCTGTTGAATGAAGATGAAGATTCAGAAGATGAAGAATAAGAAAGACCCAGACAACAACTGACAGAACCTGATCTGACATGGTTAAGAGATCATCCCCCTAACCAAGTAATTGGACAGATCAGAAGTGGTGTGCAGACCAGATCAGCATCATCAAGGAGAGAAGCAATGCTTGCTTGCTATATATCTCAGATGGAACCCATGACTGTAGAAGAAGCTCTTGCAGACTCAGATTGGATCAACGCAATGCAAGAAGAGCTTACTCAATTTGAAAGGAACAAAGTATGGGAACTTGTTCCTAGGCCAAAGCACCAGAATGTCATTGGAACAAAATGGGTTTTCAAGAACAAAGCTGATGAAGATGGGAACATTGTAAGGAATAAAGCAAGGCTGGTAGCTAAGGGTTATTGCCAAGAAGAAGGAATAGATTTTGATGAGACTTTTGCACCGGTTGCCAGACTGGAAGCCATCAGAATATTTCTAGCCTATGCTGCCTACAACAACATCAAGGTTTACCAGATGGATGTCAAAAGTGCATTTCTGAATGGAGATCTTGAAGAAGAAGTTTATGTGGAACAACCACCAGGTTTTGTCATTCCCACTCACTCCTCCTGTGTCTACAAGCCTAAAAAGGCCCTCTATGGTCTTAAGCAAGCTCCCAGAGCATGGTATGACACACTGTCCCTATTCCTAGCAAACCATGGGTTTATTAAGGGAAAGGTTGACAAAACTCTATTTCAAATCTCTGTTGCTAATCATATTCTGTTAGTACAAATATATGTTGATGATATTATATTTGGTAGTACTAATTCAGAACTATGCAAGAAATTTTCTCAAGTGACGCAGAGTCAATTTGAAATGAGTATGATGGGAGAACTCAGCTACTTCCTAGGACTACAAGTCAAACAAGTTCCAGAAGGAATCTTTATCAATCAAGGGAAGTATACTAGAGACCTGATCAAGAAGTTTGGAGTGGAAGGCAAATCCTCAGTGAAGATTCCCATGAACACCTCACAAGGAATTGGTCCAGATGATGAAGGCAAAGATGTCGATGCAACTACCTACAGAGGAATCATAGGATCTCTGCTGTATCTGACTGCAAGCAGACCAGATATCTCATTCTCTGTTGGAATCTGTGCCAGATACCAATCAAAGCCCAAGGAGGGCCATCTTAGTGCTGCAAAGAGAATCATCAGATATATCAAAGGAAATCCAAATGCAGGCCTATGGTATCCAAAGGGAGGTAACTTTGAACTAATTGGTTACTCTGACTCAGATTTTGCAGGTTGCAGATTAGACAGGAAGAGCACCTCTGGTCACTGCCAAATGCTAGGAGAAAGACTTGTATCCTGGTTTAGCAAGAAGCAGAGTTCAATCTCAACAAGTACAGCAGAAGCTGAATATATTGCAGCTGGGAGTTGCTGTGCTCAGCTACTCTGGATGAAGCAACAGCTGAAGGACTATGGCATTCAAGCAAAGGAGATCAAATTGCTTTGTGACAACACCAGTGCCATTGCCATCACTCAGAATCCAGTTCTTCACTCCAGGACAAAGCACATTGAGATCAGACATCACTTCATCAGAGATCATGTTGAAAAGAAGCACATATGCATGGAGCATGTGCCAACAGAAGACCAGCTTGCGGACATTCTGACAAAGCCTCTGCCTGAGGCTAGATTCAACAAACTGAGAGAGGAATTGGGAATGATGGATGAAATTCCAAGAGAAAGTTGAAAAGGAAGGCCCTCTGTTGCAAAATCTCTGCTAACAGAATACCTGTTGCAGAACCCCTTCTGTTAACCCCTTCTGTTCTCTATCCGGAACAGAGAACCTCCGTTCCTGACAGAACACCTCAGCAACAGACCCCCCCCTTCTTACCCTATGAAAACCTTACCTGTAACAGAAGGTTGTGGACTTAGAATATTTTGAAAAACCGAGTGACCTAGTAACTTATTAACGGTCTTTTACCCCTTTACCCTTAAAATGATATCTCAGCCGCAAAATATTTACTGCGCCCCATTTTCATTTATTGGTACCTCGAAACCGTAAATAATCTCAAGCGTCCACTAACCCGAACCCATATATTCTCGTCTCTCAAACCTTAACCGTTACTGCTCTCAATATCCTCAAACTCTCAAACCTCCATAGCTCTCAAGCTTCCAAAACTCGTTTCTTCTGCTCTAATGGCTCCCATCAGCTTCAACTCTCTCCCAAATAATCAATAGGAAACCCTAACCAAAAATGTTCTCACAGGGATGAAATGCGAGCTATTCGCACTCCTTAGATTGGCTGAAGATGAGTCACTGATGGAGCGCATAGTGGAATGCATCAACGACTCCCAACTGGCAAAGGTCATCACCTACAACTACACCCAGTACAGTTGTATTGAAGTGGTTGAGTTCTATCTTAACACTGATTTTGAGGACGAGGTCATCACCTCTACTTTAAATGGAGAACAAGTCTCCATTGATGCTGGGGCCATCAATAGTCTCTTCCAGATTGTGGCTGTCAATGAATCCAGCGGTTTCTTTGACCTAGAAGATGCTGACCTCACTGCTGAGGAATTCGCCATGAACTATGGCAGACCTGGGGCCAACCTTCCAAAGCTGACAGGGAAGAAACACTCTCTGAAAAGAGACATTGAACTTCTAGTGAATATCCTTCACAGATATGTATGGTGCAGATACACATCCACTGATGAGTTCACCATCTCGCAGGCCAAGGCAGTCTATGCTGTGATGCACAAGGCAAACATCAACTGGGGCCAAGTGATTGTCAGGTCCATGATAGAGTTTGTCACGGTGGCAAAGAGAAAGAGCAAGGACACAGGGATCTACTCTGGGAAGGTAGGTCATGCTCTTCTCATCTCTGTGCTTCTAGTGCGGAGAACTGGGCTCAGGAAACCAATTCTGGTAGATCACTCCAAGGTGATCTTTCTGTCATCTACCAGCAATAGAGAAGCAACTATAAGAGCTGAAGTCAAGAGGTTAGCCAAGCTAGACCTTAACAGACAGAAGCTCCAATAGAGACCCTCCCAACAGAATACCTCCAGCAGCTCTGAGGAAGCACCTCTGGTGAGAAAAGCTGTGAAGAAAGCAGTTATCAAGAAAGCTGCACCAGAGAAGGTCAAGAAGGTATTGACCAGGATACCAAATCCAAAGAGGAAGAAATCCTCTTTAGAATCTAGATCTTCTACCCCTTCTGCACCCCCAGTTTCTAAGAAACAGAAGATCAGAACTCCTATCCCCAAAATTGCCTCAGAAACTCAGGGGGAACAACCAACAGAACCTGCTCTACCCCTTCAAGCCAAGAGCTCTCTATGGCAAGGGAAGAAAATCATCTTTGAGTCTAGTGACTCCAAGAGTGAGTCAGTGGAGAAGGCTGCCACATCTCAGGGGGAATCTGAGACTTCTGTCAAGTCTGCACGCATGACAGAAGACCATGGAGCTGCTCACTCTCCAGAACACCTAACACCACTCATCCCAGAACCTCAGACAGACTACAAAACAGCTCTTGACAAGCAATTTGAGCGTGTGTTAGCTTGGAGAAGCTGGAGGATGGGACCTCTACAGAAGATTATCCAATATTTCGACCATTATGAATCTGAGGAGGCAGAGGTACTTAACTGGGTAGGCACAGATGATGTTTCTAAGTGCTTTGCCATGAATTTTCTCATCTCTGTACTTGAGAAGAAGAAGGCCAACTACAAAGGCAAGGCAGTCCTGATCTCTACTCCTTCTGATGAGCCAGTGAAACCCCTTGCAGATGAAGAGGTTGATGCGTTCGAAGCTTGGCTGTTTGCTAAGAAGGCAAGAGAATCTGTTGTGCCCTATTCTACTCCTGGAGAACCTTCTGTACCAATGACTGAAGGTCAAGCAATGATGGAACTCATTTCAGAATGGAGATCATCTCTGATAGGAGACCAAGTACTTGAGGTAATATCTCCATCTCCCTCTGTACTTATTCCAACAGAACCCCTGATTCCATTATCTCCCTCTATGTATACACTCTCAACCCCCCAACAGAACACCTCCTCACCTCATTAGAAATCCTCTTCTGAACAGAAAAACCCCACACCACAAAAATCCTCAACCCCCAAATCTACACCTCCTTCACCCTGCAAATTGTTCTCTCCCCCAAAGAACAGATCCCCTTCCCCTCCCCCATCTCCTCAAAGACAAGTTATTCAAACCCAACCCCCAACTCAGCTAAAACCTGTCTGGTTCCTAAGAGATTCTGATCCTACAACCATCTCCCCCATCTCTGCACCGCAAGGATATTCCAAGCATTCTACTGCCCCCAATCCCTCCTTCCGGAAAAAGAAAAAGGTATTCAGGAACAGAATCCCAATCTACTCCTCCTACGAAGACTCCTCTGACATGGATGGCTTCATTGTCAGCAAGTCCTACAAAGCTACCTCAAAGAGACAGAAGACC
Organism: Cuscuta europaea; assembly: GCA_945859875.1. Classification (NCBI taxonomy): domain Eukaryota; kingdom Viridiplantae; phylum Streptophyta; class Magnoliopsida; order Solanales; family Convolvulaceae; genus Cuscuta; species Cuscuta europaea. The sequence goes on from CAMAPE010000014.1 coordinate 4,191,015, forward strand.
CCCCCCCTCTGACTCAACTCGAGCATGAACTACTTGTACAATCCCTCTCCTCTGTCCAAGAGCATCACCCTTTGCCTAAGGGAAGAGGTTTAGAGCTACCTCACTCTGCTGGACAAGAGAGTCAGATACCCTTCAATGACTTTGTAACAGCTGCAGAGAACTTTGGTGGTCAGATGTTAGAAGGCATGAACAAACTCATAATGATTAATGATAAACATTATGAGGGTCTGCAACATGTGGATGACAATGTAAAATCCAGCTTCAAACACATGTCTGCTACTTTGACAAGTGTTCTTAAGGACTTCATGTATTCATCAAATGTCAAGATTGACGCTGTCTCTACTGAAGTGGATTCTATCAAGACGGTTCTGACAACCATGAATCAGACCCTGAATTCCCAACAAACCATACTATCAACCCTTTCCCAGGCAGTGGCATCTCTTCAGAAATCTGATTCTGTACTTCATACAAGGTTACAAGATCTAAACACCCTCTGCAATGATCATTCTACTCAAGGACAGCTCCTCCTTGTTGCAGACAAAGAGCGATATCAGAAGATGGTTCTCTTAGAAGCCAGCAACAAAGATGTCTTGTCTGCCATCCAGAAACAACAGGGGCTGATTGAAGGCCTCACATCTGTCACTCAAACATTACCAGAAACCCTGGAACAGATTGCCTCTACTCAGGCCACAGAATTTCAGAAACTCTCCCTTCTCCTTGGTGATCTAGATGATGCCAAAAAGGGGGAAGAAGACCCTCTTCTGCCTAAACCCAGGACCACCAGAGCCTCATCATCTGCTGAACCAGCTGTGGATCCCACTTCTTATTTTGAAGCTGCCCTCCAGAAGAAACGGCTCGCTGGTATCCCTAGACCTCCATCTCCACAGAAGAAAGGCACTAAGAAGAAGAAAGCTCTAAGCTTTAAAGAATGGAGACTAGGAGGATCTCAGGTGATGACCAAAGCCCAATTTGAGGAAATGAAGCAGAAGATGACCTCCTGACATTCATGTAATTTCCATGTTTATTTTTGTATTTTTAATTAGTTTTGATTGACTTTCACTTTGGATATTACACACTTTTGGTGTAATAGTTTAGTTTGTAAAATAGTTGTAATTTGTTTAGATTAGGGACTTTCTGAGCTTAAACTAGGTAAAGATCGTCAAAAGGATCCTGGAAGGTTCAAGGAAAGTGCAAGGGAACAACAAAAAGTGAAAATTTGGGAAAATAGTCAAAAAAACCCGACCGGGTTTTCCAAAAACCCGACCGGGTTTGACTTGACCCGAAGATCAAATTTGATTTGGAGGCAATTTAACATGCAGAGCGAAGATTTGGCAAAGATTTGTCTTTTACCCGATCGGGTAAATCAAAAACCCGATCGGGTAGATGTGACTAATGAACATTCCGGGCAATTACTCAAGAAACCCGATCGGGTTTCTGTAAAACCCGGTCGGGTAAATGACCCTGCTACCTCCAAACACCTATAAATACACCTCTTTTCCTTCCCATTTGATATCCAATCCCTTGGTACATCTAAGCTCAGTATAGAATAGCTCTTTCTTTATATTTTTCATCATGTTTAGTCTCCAAATGAGGAGCTAAACTCTTCCATCTTGGTTTTGCTACTTTGAAGCTTAATGAATTTGTAAGTTGTGAGTTATTTTTCTTTAATCTTCTTCCTTGAATATTAATTCTTTCTTTCAAAATACTATCTCTATATCAAAGTTGGGGAGTGTTACTAAGATGACAATTAGTTAACATCTTGACATTGGTTATAGTAATAGCTATTTCTTCCTCTATGATTATATTGGGGAGTGTTGCTAAGATGACAATTAGTTAACATCTTGATATTAATCATAGTAGGATTCATATATTTTAATATTCTTCCTTGAGTATTGATTAATTCCTATTCATATTTCATGTTAATATCTTAAACATTACTTAAAGTATCAACTAGTATTGTTTCTCATATTAATTATTACTAGAATCAATCGGTTAATACGCTTGTTATTAATCCGGTTCTTTCAACGGTAGTAAACTTGGAATATTAATGCATGCATCTCATGGTTAATATGCCAAGGGGAATTAATTATATTGATTAAACCAATAAACCGCTTGTGTTGAGGTTATCAATCTCAATCGTTTTCATCTTAAGTTTATTGCTACTATCAAGTTAATATACGGCGCTTGTTCTATATTGACTCGATAGTAAGTTTTATTAATGAACGCATCTCGTTATTAATAACTACCCTCGATGAACTGGATATACTCCTCGATTGAGTATTCGAGAGGAAGATAGTTAAAGATATAACCGGGATCGACGAACATTTCATTAAGTGGATAAAAGCAAAACCAAGTCCCCATCTCATTGAATTAAACTCATATAGGTCGTTTATCTTAGTGTTATTAAACCAAACAAATCTAAACCCCCCTTGTTATTATTTATATAAAAGAAAAGTATTCCTTTCCCTGTGGATACGAACCTTACTACACTATACTACGTATTAGTGTTGTATTGATTAATTATTTTGAGTGCACCTAACGACGAGTGCACGTCAAATTTGGCGCCGTTGCCGGGGAAAGGCAATTATTTTTTTTCTTTTTATTTTATCTCATAAAAATCAAAAAAAAAAAAGAAAGTAAAAAAAAAATCTTGCTTTTCTATTTTCTGAGCTTACATGAGTTATGAGTATATGGATACCAACACTTCATCCTTAGAGAGTCAAATTTCCTTCTTGACTTCTCTAATAAAGGAATCTATCTTTAACTCAAAAGCTCAAGATGCCAAGACATGCAACATTTGCATGTCTCACAGACATCTTACGGACTTCTGCCCAAAGGTCCAAGAAGAATACATTGCACAAATTGATGATGTACCTCACATGAGGTATGATCCATTCTCCGACTCTAATATGTCCACGGAGGACATGGTTCGGGCTCTTGCTAACAGCGTAACCACCATGCAACAAAACATGGTGCATTTCCAAAATGAGACCAAGACTAGCATTTTGAGCTTGGAATCTCAAGTAAGTCAAATAGCTGGAGTCGTGAGTAGGCTTGAAGCAAGGGATCCGGGAAAACCTTCCTCTCAAATAGAATGTGATCCTAGACAGCAAACTTTTGCAATCACATTGAAAAATGAAGAGGAAATGCAAAAAGAGATCCAGAATCCAGAAGAAGTAGAGGAAGAAAAGGACACAGAGCTCCAACTGGTCAAAGAAGAGGATAATCTGAGCTTCAAGGTTAAATATCTATCCTTGTCATCTTTTGAGGTACCTCCATCAATTCTGAAAATTTTGAGGAAAACTCATAAACTTGAAAAAGACAATGACATTTCTGAAATATTCTTCAAAATTGAGGAGCCGAAAAACTTTTTATTGACCATACTAAGGGATAATTTCTCCCCATTCCTCCCACCACACGAATCAATGAAAATCAGGATATTTGATCCTGGAAAAAATTCCAAAGTGGAGAGTCGAGAAATTGAGCACTCCTATGGAAGTCCTAAGAGTGAAAATGTGAAGAAAATAAACTATCATCATCCAAGTTTGAATGACTGAAAACAATGATAGCGTCGTGCCGCGACGTTAAATGAGGCGCTTCTTGGGAGGCAACCCAAGTTTTTATTTTTATCAATTTTCATTTAACTTGTGTGTGTGTGTTAAACATTTTCAAAAAAAAAAGATGAAAAAAAAAAAATTTGAGGCCTGGGCACAAAACCCGGCCGGGTAAACCCTCATACCCGGTCGGGTAAGAGGTTTAAAAATTCAGACCCGAACCAAAAAACCCGCCGGGCTAAGACGAATTCTTAAAAAAACCAAAAACACTAAAACCCGATCGGGTATGCTAGAGACCCGACCGGGTAAAAAGGCGAAAAACATTCTGTTTTGCAAAATCGAAAACCCGTCCGGGTAAATGATAAAACCTGCCGGGTAAAAGTCGAAAAAACATTCTGCCTGCTTCAAAAATCGAAAACCCGTCCGGGTAAATACAAAAACCCGATCGGGTTTACGTATTTCACCCAATTAAACAGGCCAACAGACCGGTTTTCAACGCCATCTTCCCCAAAAATCCGCCCCTCTCTCCTTCCAAACCTCCATAGCCACGACAACCAAGCTTCCAAATCACCCAAATCCCTCACCCAATCCCAAAATAAACCACACAAATCCCTTCCCCTCATCTCCCTCATCACTACCATACCCTCAATCTCCATTTTTCTCCCCCAAATCCTCAAATCCGAACCCTAGCCAAGAAAAAATCCCCAAATTGCAATTTCTCTCAAGAAAAATACTATGCCACCCAAAAGAAGTCGTCCTTCATCCTCCACGGCATCAGTTCCAGTCCCCGAAGTCCCCGGGTACGAAGGCCTGCAATTCACCACCCAAGCTCATCGCAAAAGATTCATCGAGGAAACTAAAAGACAGGTATACCCATGTAGATTTCTCTGCATTGCTTTGTTGAAAGCTTTGTTGCTCTATGACTTGATGATCGAACTATGCAATAGGCTAGGATTAATCTCCTTAATGAACATAGCCTATAATCCGAATGAAAGAGTTATATATGAATTTTTGGGTTCTTGCAAATTTACTGATGATGCCAACGATGAGTATAAGGACAAGCTCACATTCCGTTATCTCAACGATGAAAAAGAGTTAACGAAATATGAGTTTGCAGAACACTTTGGACTGCCAATTTTAGAAAAGGAGGCAAGAGGTAGGAAAATTGACACCTCAGTTGTGCATGAGATGTGGAAAAGAATGACAGGTGAAAGAATTGTTAGAACATCTCACATGTATATCAGTCATGTTCAGCACCCTGTTTTTCGAATTATGCTTAAATGGTTTGGTTATTTTGTCTTCGGAAGACCAAATAACCATCAGACTAGAAAGACCGATGTGGGCATTCTTGCTATGGCTGCTTTGATGGAATCACCTAAATTAGATGTTGCCTCATTGATGTGGAAACACTTGAGAAAAGAATGTTGTGATGCCACAGGTGATTTGTTTATTGGGGGTATAATACTCCATATCTGTTCTAAATTTGGGTATACTCAGAGGCAACCAATGCCTGAGTGGGGTCTTGTATGCACTCAATTTCTCCTAAATGCCCATGATTTAAGCTCCTCTCACAACTTCGGGGATAAATGTTTTTACAAATGGCATATCAACACAACCCCACAAAGGTTCTTTATCCTTCCAACTGAGACAGAACTCCCCACTGACATCTTTGATGCACAATTCGGGGATGGAAGACACTTTTGCCTTCCCGGAGCAATCCCGGAACACTACATCATCCCTGAAGAAATCCCAGCACAGATTGAGCCACCCCCATACATCCCCAACCTGCCACAAAATGAACCTCAACCAGACCCTCACGCCCCTCAATTTAGCCTTTTTGAGCAACAAATGCTAGCCGGGATGAACCAAATCCATCTTAACCAAACGGCTACGGATGGGAGAATTAATAATCTCTATGAGGAAGTCCGACAGGCACGGGAGGAACAACGCTTGAGACTTGACCGTTTAGAAGAAAATCAACGTAGGGCATTGGGACCTATACATGCCTACTTTGATAATCAGGGCTATTTCTCATCCATACCAGTTCAGCATCAACACCCTACATGGTATGACCCCTCTTTTTGGGGTAATTTTGGTGGAGCAAGCGGGAGCGGAGGAGGCTATGGCGGTGAGGGCAGCGGTTATGGTGGCTACCACGACGAGGCTAATGACACGGAGCACTAGGGACAGTGCTTGGACAAAGTAGGGGGGCACTCATTTGAATATCATCTCTTGGAGAAAGAAGAAGAAAAAGGAGGAGGAGGAGAAGGAGAAACAAAGAACATAGAAGACCAACAAACCCAAGAAAATGTTGTTTTGTAACTCATTCGCAACCCTTGGTGGTCTTGTGTTCTTTCTTGCTATTCTTGAACTTATGATCTTTTGTTAACACTTGTACAAACATTTGGCTTTACTCGAGGACGAGTAAAGAAACTAAGTGTGGGGGAGTTGACATTCATGTAATTTCCATGTTTATTTTTGTATTTTTAATTAGTTTTGATTGACTTTCACTTTGGATATTACACACTTTTGGTGTAATAGTTTAGTTTGTAAAATAGTTGTAATTTGTTTAGATTAGGGACTTTCTGAGCTTAAACTAGGTAAAGATCGTCAAAAGGATCCTGGAAGGTTCAAGGAAAGTGCAAGGGAACAACAAAAAGTGAAAATTTGGGAAAATAGTCAAAAAAACCCGACCGGGTTTTCCAAAAACCCGACCGGGTTTGACTTGACCCGAAGATCAAATTTGATTTGGAGGCAATTTAACATGCAGAGCGAAGATTTGGCAAAGATTTGTCTTTTACCCGATCGGGTAAATCAAAAACCCGATCGGGTAGATGTGACTAATGAACATTCCGGGCAATTACTCAAGAAACCCGATCGGGTTTCTGTAAAACCCGGTCGGGTAAATGACCCTGCTACCTCCAAACACCTATAAATACACCTCTTTTCCTTCCCATTTGATATCCAATCCCTTGGTACATCTAAGCTCAGTATAGAATAGCTCTTTCTTTATATTTTTCATCATGTTTAGTCTCCAAATGAGGAGCTAAACTCTTCCATCTTGGTTTTGCTACTTTGAAGCTTAATGAATTTGTAAGTTGTGAGTTATTTTTCTTTAATCTTCTTCCTTGAATATTAATTCTTTCTTTCAAAATACTATCTCTATATCAAAGTTGGGGAGTGTTACTAAGATGACAATTAGTTAACATCTTGACATTGGTTATAGTAATAGCTATTTCTTCCTCTATGATTATATTGGGGAGTGTTGCTAAGATGACAATTAGTTAACATCTTGATATTAATCATAGTAGGATTCATATATTTTAATATTCTTCCTTGAGTATTGATTAATTCCTATTCATATTTCATGTTAATATCTTAAACATTACTTAAAGTATCAACTAGTATTGTTTCTCATATTAATTATTACTAGAATCAATCGGTTAATACGCTTGTTATTAATCCGGTTCTTTCAACGGTAGTAAACTTGGAATATTAATGCATGCATCTCATGGTTAATATGCCAAGGGGAATTAATTATATTGATTAAACCAATAAACCGCTTGTGTTGAGGTTATCAATCTCAATCGTTTTCATCTTAAGTTTATTGCTACTATCAAGTTAATATACGGCGCTTGTTCTATATTGACTCGATAGTAAGTTTTATTAATGAACGCATCTCGTTATTAATAACTACCCTCGATGAACTGGATATACTCCTCGATTGAGTATTCGAGAGGAAGATAGTTAAAGATATAACCGGGATCGACGAACATTTCATTAAGTGGATAAAAGCAAAACCAAGTCCCCATCTCATTGAATTAAACTCATATAGGTCGTTTATCTTAGTGTTATTAAACCAAACAAATCTAAACCCCCCTTGTTATTATTTATATAAAAGAAAAGTATTCCTTTCCCTGTGGATACGAACCTTACTACACTATACTACGTATTAGTGTTGTATTGATTAATTATTTTGAGTGCACCTAACGACGAGTGCACGTCACCTCCACACAGCAACAGAACCTTTATCTGGACCATGATGGTCATGTAAAGGTTAGACATGGTGGATCTCTGGAAGAAGCAGAGTTCTGGTACCACAACAACATTGTCCCAGGAAAAGATATTCATGAAGGTGTTCTGAACTACCTAGACTGCAAGCTCTCACCCGTTTGGGCTTCTTACCAGAAATCTGGAAATCTAGTTGGAATCAGAGAAGAGGTGAATGCAGAGTTAAAGAGGCTACAAGGATTGGATGAACAAACAAGAGCTGAAGCTGCAAGGGCTATTCTGTAATCAGATATCCTTGTAATCTACCCTTAATAAAAGAACATATCTGCCTCACACTTTGTAAGGCAATTCCTCCATTCCTGTCTTTTCTTTTGTTTCTGTTTGGTTGCTTTTTGATTTATTATCTGCTATCTGAATGTACTGTACTCTTACTATTTTCCTATGCCAAGTTGCCCAGCAAGATTTTAATGAAAGTTTTAAACTTTAACTTTTTATGGTGAAGGCACTTCTCTGGAAATGGTTAAAGGGTTTTGGCATCATCAAAAAGGGGGAAATTGTAAGGAATATTTGTAATTAGATTTTGATGATGCTATATTAATTAGGACTTTAGAGTACCCCTCTTTAGACTTAATGTATTAGAATTTTCCTTTGTAAAGTTCTTAGTATAATCGACTGGCAGAAGGCCTCCAGAGCAGAAGGCCTCGAAAGCAGAAAGCCTCCAGAACAAAAGACCCCCTGACAGAGGACCCTTGATAAGGCTTTGGTTGAACAGAAGACCTTTGGTTCTCTGCTTCAGAACAGAAGTCCTCAGGGTCTCTGTTAGCCTTTACTCTGACAGAAACCCTCCTGGTTCTCTGTTGGATATCTCTTCAACAGAAGTGCTCAAGACCTTCTCTGATCAATTCTCTGCTAAAGACACCAGAAGGCCTGACACTTAGAAGAATTTCACCAAACCGGTAAACCAACTGAAAGATTCCTTCAACGGCTAGGAGTCTTGAACGGAAAAGCTACAGTACGCGCATTAAATGCACATTTAATGCTTCCCGTACTATGTAGAGTAAATGCAGATGGAAAAATCCTTACTTCCAACTCAAGCAAAGTTCCAAGTGTTCTTCAACTCTTCAAGCTCTTCACATACAAATCTTTTGTAACGAAGCAAGTTGGAGGAACCCCTGTTCTCAACAGAACCTCTTCTTTCACAAGAAGGACGTCCAAGTACCTGGAGCAGTGAAGTGGTGATACTTCCGGGAAAGCTCAGTGAAAGGACCAGTCTTAGGGAAGCCAGAAGTGCATCCAAGAAGACATCTACACTTGAAGAAGACGTGGAGAGCTTCTTAAGTGATAGGGCTAAGGCGTTGTAAACGGACGTTTTTACAAGCTTAGTGGAACAGTGGACTAGAGGAACAAGTTGTTCCTTGAACCACTATAAAAAGCCCGGGTGTCATTTACTTACTGCATTTTATTTATTTCTTTTATTTGAACTGCTTAACTCCAAAGGCTTGGAATCTGTGTTCAGCAGAACTTGTCTTGTGAGTTAACAGAAGACCTACTGCCTTTGCTTCTTTGAGGCTATACTAACAGAACTCCCTACCAGAACCCCATCCGCTGCCAATCTGTTCTGCCAACAGAACATGCTATTCTGTTAAATCTGGTACTTAGCTTGAAAAAGTTAAAAACCAATATAGTCTATTCACCCCCTAGTCTGTATCCAGTACAACCGGGACCAACAACCGGAACTGTGGAAGAGGAAGAAAGGTGGCTGAGGGCTGAACCAGCTGAGGAGGTAGAAGACTTTGTGCTCGATCCGGCAAAGCCGGAGAGAGTTGTGAAATTGGATGCCAGCTCCCCGAAGGCTTGAAGACCGGCATCATCAGCGCCCTCCGCGCCTACTCCATTGTTTTTGCATGGGGGCCGGAGCACATGCCGGGGATCAGCCGCAGGGTCATCACCCACCGCCTCTCGGTGGACCCTTCGGCTAAACCAGTACAACAACGGAGGAGACCCCTCTCGGCCGAGAGGAGGGAGTTTGTGAAGAAGGAGGTCGCCATACTCCTCTCTATCAAGCACATCAAGGAGGTAAAATACTCCTCATGGTTGGCGAACGTAGTCCTTGCACAAAAACCGCCCTCATTTCGCATGTGCGTGGACTACACGGATCTCAACAAGGCATGTCCCATGGACCCCTTTCCTTTGCCGAATATTGATCAACTTGTAGATGAGACCGCGGGGTGTGAAATCATGTCATTTCTCGACGCATTCCGCGGGTATCATCAAATCTTTATGCATGAGGAAGACGCTGAAAAAACAGCCTTCATGACTCCCGAGGGCATCTTTTGTTATCTTGTAATGGCCTTCGGCCTCAAAAACTCAGGAGCCACTTACACCCGGATGGTGGCCATGGTCTTTCAAGCTGTCCTAGGGCACACCATGGAGGCATATGTTGACGACATGATCGTCAAAAGCAAGCAATCAGTAAGCCATGCTGACAGCCTAAGGGAAATCTTCGCCATCATGCAGAAGTTCAACCTTCGGCTAAACCCGAAGAAGTGCACCTTCGGCGTACAAGGAGGCAAATTCTTAGGCTACATGGTGAACCGAAGGGGTATCGAGGCCAACCCCGAGAAGATCCAGGCCATCATCAACATGGAGCCCCCATGAAACATGAAGGAGGTCCAACGGTTGATGGTCCGCTTGGCATCCCTCAATCGCTTCCTATCAAAACCGGCAGAGAAGTCCTTACCCTTCTTCCAGATCATAAGAAAGACCGCCGGTTTCCAGTGGACTTCAGAGTGTCAGGGGGCCTTCGAGGAACTGAAGCGGTACTTATCTTCACCCCCTGTGCTCTCTAAACCCGAGGTGGGGGAGACCCTAAACCTTTACCTTGGTGTCAGCCCGGCAGCCATCAGCTCAGTGCTCATCAGGGAAGCGGAACTCCGGTATTCCCTTGTGGAAAAAACAGTATTGGCCATCATTTGGACTGTCAAGAAGTTGGGCCATTACTTCCAAGCTCACCCGGTCCAGATCCTCACTCACCAACCCCTCAGCGCTCTGATGAGGAGCCCCACCAGCTCCTCCCGCATGGTACAATGGGTTGTCTTCCTGAGCCAATACAACATCGACATCCGTCTTAGGCCCGCCATCAAGGGTCAAGCCCTAGCGGACTTCATGACAGAGTGCACGGCAAGATCAGCCACGGATGAGGAGCCCTCACCCCCGGACGATTGGTGGACCCTCTACACCGACGGCTCCTCCGCTGCCAAAGCATGTGGAGGAGGGGTGGTTCTCATCTCACCCGAAGGCTTCCGGGCCTATTACATTGTCCGCTTCTCCTTCAAAGTCTCCAACAATGAAGCCGAATACGAGGCCCTCCTCTGTGGCCTTCGGTTGGCAGCTAACATGAAGGCCCGACAGATTCACGTCAAGTGCGACTCCAGGTTAGTCATCGGCCAAATTTCCGGGGAGTACGAAGCCAAGGAAGGAAGAATGAAACAATACAAGGAGGCGGCTAAAGAATTGTTCAAGGTATTTGAGGCACACTCCCTCACTCAAATACTGAGGGCTCAAAACTCTGAGGCTGACATTTTATCGAAGCTCTCGGCCGACTCCCCTGAACATATCTCAAAGATTGCCAAAATCGAGGAGCTGAGCCTCTCCAGCATACATGCTAGCCCCATCATGCACATACAACAAAGGCAAGAGGACTGGATCTCAGATATTGTCACCTTCATCACCGCAGCGCAACTCCCCGAGGATAAGGCCCGTGCCAAGCTAGCAAAGCTGAGGGCTCCCAGCTACACTATCGAAGACGGAAGGCTTTACAAAAGATCATACAACGGGGCGTTACTTCGGTGCCTTCATCAAGATGAAGTCGAAGTTGCAATGGAGGAAGTGCACAGCGACACTTGTTCAGCTTACCAGGGACCCTTCTCCATGTCCCGAAGGCTCATAATCCAGGGATACTTTTGGCCTATGATGGCCCGGGATTGTGCGGATCTCGCCCGAAGGTGTACCACATGCCAACACTTCCAGAAGGCCCCCGGCAGGCCAGCGGTCAACTATGCCTCCATCAGCACATCCATACCCTTCGCTCGATGGGGCATAGACCTTGTGGGCCCTCTGCCGAGGGGTACCTCCAACAACAGGTACATCATCGTCGCCATCGACTACTTCACCATATGGGTGGAAGCTGAGCCCCTCGCCAGCATTACTGAGGCCAGGTGTCGTCATTTTGTTCTCAAGAATATCCTCACAAGGTTTGGCGTCCCCGAGCAAATCATCTCCAACAACGGGACTCAGTTTGAGGCAGCCCCCTTCTATGCCCTCCTAGAGGCATGGGGCATCAAACACACCTTCTCATCCGTTGCCTACCCTCAAGGCAACGGTCAAGTGGAAAACGCCAACCGGACCTTGCTCGAGGGCCTAAAGAAGAAGCTGGAGGCCGAAGGGGGTGGTTGGGTAGAAGAGATCCACAACATCTTATGGGCATACCGCACCACCCCTCGGCGAGCAACAGGCGAGACACCCTTTTCCCTTTGCTACGGGTTTGAAGCTAAGGCCCCCACTGAGGTAACTCTTCCGACCCGAAGGGTCACACAATATGACCCCGAGGTCAACGACGCCAATATGGCCCTCGACCTTCACCTTATTTCAGAACACCGAGAGCAAGCCTTCATACGCGCGGAAAACTACCGAAGGTAAGTGAAGAGTTACATTGACGCCAAAGTCCGCTCTTGGGAATTCCAAGTGGGGGGTTATGTCTTCCGAAGAAGGGAAGCTAGCCAACCAACCGAGGGAGGCAAGATGGCACCAAAGTTCGAAGGCCCCTACATTGTGGCGGCCATCATCAAACCAGGAACTTACAAACTTAAACGCCCTAATGGGACTGAGGTCCCTAGACACGGGAATGTACATCACTTATTTAAATTTTATCAATAACATCAGAGTGGCAAAGCCCTCATAACTAGTGAATGTATTACTTTGCGGCCCAAGGCCTCCAATTTTTGAAGAATGAAGGCATATTGAAGACACCAAGAACATGGAACAAGACTCTTATGAGCGGCCAAGCCCTCATATCAGCCCCTGGCCCAAGGCCTTACCACAAGTAAGAACCCTCGACACAAAGTGTCGAGGGTAGATTATACTGTCACCCACAACATAGAAGAGAACCCCAAAGGTTTTTATAGAAGGCCCCTCAGCGCCCAGTGTCGGGGGCATACACTACTATCAACTTTCAACAAACGGAAGAAAACACCAAGTGTTTCCTTTGAAGACCTTTCGGTACCAAGTGCTGAGGGTAGACACCCCAATCACCTACGACAAATGAAGAAAAACACCAAATGTTTTTACAGAAGACCCCTCGGTACCAAGTGTCGGGGGCCGTATGCCGGAACAAACACCAAGTGTTGTTTCCAAAGCCGTACCCCTCGAGGACGCATATACCGAAGGCGCCACCTATCGGTGTCGGTAGCACGTAGTGCCCCCGACCATTTGCAACCAGTGTGCAAATGAAAACCCTTCCCTGAAATGCTTTCCGCGTCACTACCCCAAGGGTATGACAGACAAGTAATATGCCCAGGATTCGACTTTCAAAAACGGAACGCTTTCCGCGCCATTTCCCCCAGGGATTGGCAGGCATCTAATATGCCCAGGATTCGACTTCCAAATCGAAACGCTCCCCGCGCCACTACCCCAAGGGTGTGGTAGGCCACGGACTATGTCTGGCGCCGAGGGGACGACTTTCAAAACTGAGGCACTTTCCGTGCCATCTCCCAAGGGGAGGCAGGCTACAGACCATGTCGTGTGCCCAGGAAACGACCCTCGATCCCCTCGGAACTCGAAAGGTTAACCCGAGGGGGGAGCTAATGGTGTATTCTATTACCTCCCGATAGGCCAAGCCTTACCAAGAAACCAAGTTTCTTGAAGCCTTCCCTTCACTACAAAAAAACGAGGGAGTGAAGGGGAGTAGACTCAGCGGGAAATCAATGAGTACACCACTTCAACAATTCACGACAGAACGCCCTTCGGCAGTACAAGACAATGCATACCGAGGGCCTCCCACGGGAACACCTCCGGTACCTGGAAGCTCCTAATTTACCAAAGTTACTATTCAACAAATATCATCAACAAATGGCTAAGTCCACTTTGATAGGTTCACTCAGCAACTATTCAAAAACGTCCCCGAAGGCTACTATACAACAAATGCTATCAGATGTTGCCCAAGTCCAAGCAAGAATTACCTCCGACACCTCATTAGACATCGTGGGGATACACTCAGGCATTGTCCGAGGGAGTCTGTCTTTTTATGCTGCACTTGAACTACAAATTTTCCTAAGTCAACACTGTGGAGACATGACAACAACCGAAGGCTTTTGTTGCCATAGGCCAACCTTGCGAGACAAGGGAAATTATTCCCCGCACTGAAGGCCAGCAACAGGAAATACTTAGAAAAAACTTCTAAGTCATAAAGCGTGTGGCCCTCGGCAGACTCACATTGCAACGAGAGTCACCCCACTTCATGCAACAAGAAATGCCCTCATACCGAAGGCCAGATGATATTCAAACACTTAGAAAAAATTTCTAATTCCTAAATGCTTTGCCCCCTGCCGAGTCATCGGTCAACCGAAGGCACACCTACGACAAGGCTCTCACATTCACCCGAAGGCTCCTATCCTATACAACTACGCTTAGAAATATTTTCTAAGTCCTAAATATTTTTGACCCTCGGTCAAATCTCCATGCAGCCAGAGGGGCCATACGGTCGAAGGCTTGGTAAAACTACACTTGGAAAAATTTTCTAGGTCCTAAATATATCGCCCTCGGCCAAATACCCATGCAGCCCGAGGGGACACACCACCGAACGCCTGGTGGGAGGACAACACTAAGAAATTTTTTTATAAGTCCCAAACAACTGACAATCTAAGCGTCAAGGTACGAGGGCATTCATTCACGAGGCAAATTAGAAGGAATTCATTCAAAGAAAAGCGAGGGCATACATTCAAAGAAAAGCGAGGGCATACATTCAAAGAAAAACGAAAGCATACATCCAATAGGAAAAGAAGATTATATATAAAAGGCCCGAAGGCAGACATCCATTCATCAGCAGGGAGTAAAAACTTGTTATACACGAAGGCCGAAGCCGAAAAATTGTACATATTCGTTACAACAAAATGTTTTTCAAATTATGAAACAACAACATCATCAGCTGCTGCGGTCTCACCCCCTTCGACAGCTTTCGAGGTGGCGTCCCCTTCGGCCCCTTCCTCTTCTTCCCCGGCCTCCTTCAGCAGCTCAGAATCCTCTAATTCTGGCCTTTCAGCACCTGCAGGGAGGGGGACTCTGATATCTGGTTGGAGGGGGGGGCATATGCCGCCAGGTTGAAGGCCTTCGGTTCAATCTTCAGATGCCGCGCCAGCCTTCTATAGATCAGGGCCTGGGTAAAAAATTCCCCCCAGCGTAGTAGTCTTCGCCCTTTCGGGCTAACCACATCGCCCCAGGGCCCTTCACCCACCCGTCGGCAGATTCCCCCACGACCGAAGCCACCCAATCTTTGTGCCCTTCTGCCCTCCACCCCTCGGCCATAAAAGCAGCAACAGCACCGGCGACGGCCTCTGCTTTGGCGGCCTCTGCATCCTCGGAGGCTTTCTTCGCGGCCTCAGCAGCAGCCCTCTCGGCTTCAGCTTTCTCGTTGGCCGCCTTCTCCGCCGCAGCCTTCGCCTGCTGAAGGTCCCCTTCCAGCTGGGCCATTTGCCTCACGGCCTCGGCGTTATCACGGATGAGCTTCTTCATTGTCTCATCCTGTTGCGCCTTCTGGAGGCGCCACTCATCGAACCTCCTGGCATGCTCACCAAGGGCTATGCAAGCCTGTTAACAACAAGATAAGGGGGTAAGTCTACTATCATGCAACAGATAGAGAAAGTAGACCACTATGCAAAAAAAAACTTAGAGTGTGGGAGGACCGGAGGATCTTTGACTCGAGAGCCTCATCGTCGAGCTTTCCGAGGGCATTCCTGTCCAACGAAGGAGTAGCCCCGCCCAGGAACTCCCGAGGGTCCACAGTGCCATGTGTGACAGTGGCACCCTTCGGCAGAAAGAACCGTATGTCCTCCCGGGGCAAACCTACCTCACCCCCCTGGGCCTAGGGAAGATTGGAAGCAGTCACCGCCACTTGAACACGGGGCTCAGAGGTGGAGTGCTCATCCACGACCACCACCGGGGGAGCCTTCTTCCCAGCATCCCCCTTCTTTTGTCTCTTCCCCTCGGGGATTGGACCTTTGCCTGCTGCCTTCCTCTTGACAGCTTCGTCTGAGGGCTCACCACCCTTCTTCGAGAATTCCCCGAGGGGCTTCTGCTTACTGGGCTCCTTTTTGCCCGGGACTTTGGCTTTCTGCTTCTTGAGAGCGGCGAAGGCGTTAAGATCCATGTTGATACCTGCAAAAGAATGAAGACGGTTTAGGCTGAAGGAGCAAAGGTGCAAAAAATATCTACGTCTAACAAAGAAAAATATTCATAAGTCTAAAAATTGGATGCCCTCAGCTACTACCTCCTAAACCCCCGGAGGCTCCATCAAACATCGGGTACTTTTCATCTGTTTCCCCTAGGAAACGGTACCGCCGGAACCCGAGGGTATACAGATCCTCCTCCTGGGTGAACTCCTTGATGGTTATATTCTTGTTTCGACCCTCCGGGATCTTAGCCAGGATCCTGCCATCTTTCTCGAGGGCGACACTCCTCACCTTCTCATGCCGCCTAAACCGGTCGCGCAGCTCCCTCGGGAATGGGCTCTCAGCTAGCTTCACGTAGCACCATCGGTCTTTCCACCCTTTGTTTGAGGAGGGCGCCTCAGTGAATAACTTGAACAAAGCCACCTGCTGCAGGTTCGCGAAGCCCTCGGCATTCGCATGCCCCCCCCCCCCCCCCCCGGCACAAGTTGAAACTTTGGAAAAATAGGTCCAAGCTAGGCGTTACCCCTCGGGACTTACAGAGATGGAGGAACCCCGCGATTTAAGAGTGGCTATTCGGCGTGCGCTGGCAGGGGAGCAGTCCTACGTACCGAAGGTAATCACGCAGAAAAGGGTGCAGAGGGAATCGGAGGCCCATTGACACCGAGAGAATGTGAACGGCTATACATCCCTCGGGGGCCCGGGAGAGGACATCATCAGGTCCCGGTGGCACTACCGTCGCCGAGGGCCCCACATGGAGCTGGGTAACATAGAAGCCCGCCCCATCAGCCTTCGAATTCTAACCCCTAATCTAAGGACACAGAGCATAGCTAACTAAGAGAGGAGAAGAGCGGGTGGGGAACTGACCTTGGAACAAGAATTGGATCAAGGGCAGGTGTTTCTCTCTCTAGAAAATTCGGCAGAGCTTCGCTACACTGAAATCGCATAAGGGAAAATGACCCTGGCCTTGAGGTATTTATAGGCGCCCAAATCCGGGCTTGGGCCTGAAAACCGGGCCTCCGGTACAAAGTCATCATTACAAACCGACGAGTTTCCCAATCGGTGACGCCCGCCCACAGGCAGCCAATGACCACGCGCCACGTGGACTCCACCCCCAACGGTCATATTACAACGACTATATTCTGGGAACCCGGACTGTCTCCTTCACTCCACTTCATTAAGAGGAGCCCCCGGGTACACTTACCCAGAAGTGCTCCCGGCCAATGCCCCTCATAATACATCACAAGTGCCTTCGGGCTCACTCCTTCAGAAGCCCACGGCTTCGCAACGGGTGCACCCCTCGGGAACACTCAGCCCTCAAACACATTGAGGACCACGTAGCCCCCGGGGGAGCACGCCTTCATCAAAGGCTGCCCCCACTCGTCAACAAACAAACAGACCCCTCGACAGAACAGGAAATATCACCTACATTCAACGCACCCTCATTTTCCCCCCAGGATATCAAAAGCGAGCCTTCGGCAAAGCAACACATGCGCCTTCAGACAAGGATAGCCTTCGGCAAGAATACTGCCACTCATTTCAGACCAGGGTTTTACCTTCTCGACTCATCGTTGGGGGAATTCGGTGCACTCTTTTTCCCTCATTGGAATTTTTTTCCCACAGGGTTTTTTCCAATGAGGTTTTTAACGAGG
Source organism: Cuscuta europaea (assembly GCA_945859875.1). Lineage (NCBI taxonomy): Eukaryota > Viridiplantae > Streptophyta > Magnoliopsida > Solanales > Convolvulaceae > Cuscuta > Cuscuta europaea. The sequence goes on from CAMAPE010000014.1 coordinate 4,208,670, forward strand.
CATCCCCCCAAAATGAAACGAAAAGCGTCGCCCCTCGGCTTCATATTACAGGCAGGCACTACTCTACTCCTTTTCACCACTTTGCAAGTGCCTTAAGGAGCGGGGGACTGGAGACCCCCTTCGGGGAAAACCTCAAAAAACAAAAAATGTCAAAAACTCCCACAACAACAAACATGATCCCTCAAGTCCCGGAATGTGGGTAACTGAGGGACTGCCTCCGGCTGAAACAAGCACACAACAAACTACTCACAAACTTTACAAACTACAACGGAACAACACCAAAGGACGAACACAAATTACTCCTTTTCCCTCAAGTACCTTTCGGCAAAAGGAGTGAGGGACTCCTGATGGAGTATATGGCCCAGGAACCCCCGGCCCATAGACCCCTACTATTCTAATGGAGGCCCAATAGGCCCAGGAAGCACACCAGGCCCGAATCACAGCGCCCTAAGTACTGATCAACCCACGTGGCACACTGGGGGTGCCTTCGCCCCCTGGCCAAAGGCTCCAAACTCTCACGGGATGGCCAACTCAAGCAAACAAAGTTACTGGGAGAAAACGGCGAAAATCAGTAGCCCTCGGCACCCAGAGCCCTTGGCACTGGGGGGTTCCCGGTACTTAGAGCCCTCGGCTAATCATCTACAGCCGAGGGCACCTTTATCGACATAATATCCTCTCTACATGCGCCTGAATCACCATACCAAGTACGACGTCACATCCAACAGCCACATTTAATGCATCCACATGCGAATGCCAGCGCCACCCCGTTGAGGTGACCCCTCGACCACCAGAATGATGACACATGTCCCTATCTGGCATTTATTACTACTATAAATAGCGCCCCTTTTCGCCATTTGTAATCCAAGCTAAATACGCTCACTACTTTCTCAGCAATATACTCTCTCTCTCTTACTTATGCTCTGACTTCTCTCTAGTTATTCCCCGCAATAACCCTTCGGATACATACCCCCGGGTAGACTATCCATCATGAAGATCCTACTCCACCCTCTACGAATGCTACACCCCCACACCCTCGGCTTTGGAAGACAAAAACAAAGGGAAGGCTAGTGTGATTATGGAAGAAGAACCAAATGATGAGGATGATGTCTACCTCAAGGCTTTGGGGAAAACCAAGGACAAATCAAAGATAGGGATGGACTCTACTTCACACACGGAAAAGGTGACAGCCCATGCCCCTAAACCGTGGACCTCATTGTTCTCCAATAACAAAGAGCCCTCTGAAGGTATGAAGCTGACTTATGTTCCACCTACCGGGGATATGGTGGACTTATCTAGCTACACTCTTCCTTCAATTGTGGATGTTTGGGGTCATTGTTTGGTAGGCTACTTTGTAGGGATATTCCCCGGGCCTAAAGCCGTGAATGCCATGGTTCAAGGTGTGGTATACGAGACCTTTCCAAATTATTGCTTTCATTGTAAAGCTTTTGGTCACCACCCCTTCACTTGCAAAATTCTTCATGAACTTGAAAGAAAGGAAAGGGAGGAAAAAGAACCGCCCAAAGAGCCAAGGAAGATCACCACCTTTCAAGTCCAAGAGCAACGGAGACAAATCTACTCCATCAAGGCAAAAAATGTGTGTTACCATGAAGCACACCCCAAAGCCGAGCCTAACAAGAAGACACATGAGCAAACCATGGCTCAAGCCGAGACTCAAATGATTGAGAAGGAGGAGGGGGAAATCATTGAGGAGGATACCATTATCTTGGAAGAAACCCCCCTAGCCGTGACCATCATTCCACCTAACGGAGACAAAGAAACTATTCTTGACCAAGAAAAGGAGTCAAATGTGGAAGAAGAGCTTGTAGATGAACCTGACAAACCCGAGACTCCACCGGAAGAGGAAGAAGACTTCGACTTGGAAGTTAGAACCATCAACGACATTAGAGATAGCTATCATGATGATGTGGTCATCAAAGTGGAGTTCAAAGAGGAAGAACCGTCTATACTATATGTGGCTCACATGAATGATGTAGCACTTACCATGGGACCGGATGATAAGCTTGTGAGACTTGACAATTGCCTTGATCTCACCGATGACTTGGATGCACCGGGGATCTCTTTTACAAATGAATGCTTACATGGGCTGCCCGGGTGATCCAAACGGAAGAAGGGTACGCTTTTAATGCTTTTTTATGTGCAATATTCATCATCATTTTCTTGGTAGGTACTTTAGTGATAACGGCCTCCAAGGCAACACTTGGAAGAGAAGGCCGTGGAAAGGAAGGCAAAAGAGGAGCAAGGATGATGGGGGAACCAACTCAAAAGTTTTATGATTATTACGACATGGAATATAAGAGGCCTCAACAAGGTCTCAAAACAATCCCTTATCTTTAAATTTATTCGTGCTAATAATGTACATATGTGTTGTTTGCTTGAAACTAAAATGTCTACCTCTAATTTTGAAAATTTTACAGAAAATAGATGGCCCCTTTGGTCTTCTATTACTAACTTTGATACTATTGATGGTGGCCGAATGGCCCTTTTGTGGAATTTGAACTTTGTTGATTTAGTTGTACTTGAAATTGACAAACAACATATTCATTGCAAATGTGTGTGTAAGACCACCCAATTGAACTTTATGGTTACCTTTGTTTATGCATTGTATTCGGTAGGGGTGAGAAGAACTCTTTGGGATCATTTGACCTTGGCTAGTTATGGGTGATTTTAATCGTGTCTCTTCTCCTAGTGAAAGAATTGGCCCCACACCCCCCTCGGCCTATTACATACAAGATTTAGTTGATTTGAAACTTAATGCAAACCTTGTGGACATCCCTTCCACCGGTGAATTTTTCACATGGAATAGGGGATCACTTTGGGCTAAGTTGGATAGAGTTCTAATGAACTCTTCTTGGAATGCCAATGGTATTACTTGCAAAACACATTTTCATGACATGGAGGTGGAGTGTGACCATGTTGCCCCCGTGGTTACTCTCGGCCACACTCCTTCTTTAGGGTCAAAACCTTTCAAGTTTTTCAATATGTGGCTTAAACATGAGTCCTTTCCCTCTTTACTCCATGAAAATTGGTTTATGTTTGTAATGGGCAATGCCCAATTCTGTTTAGTTAAGAAACTTCAAGCACTTAAGAAACCACTCAAGGAACTTAATAAGGATGCTTTTGCACATATTTCTACTAAGATAAAGGAATCTAAGAAAGAATTTAAGAAATTACATAGTCTTTTCTTAAATTCTCCCCTAGATGATACTTTAAAGAAAGATGTCCAAGAAGCTAAGAAAAGAGTGCTATTTCTTAAGGGGCCGAGGATGCTTTTTATAGGCAAAAAGCAAAGGCTATCCATTTGATCCAAGGGGATAGGTGTACCAAATACTTCCACTCTATTGTGAAAAAGAGGGCTTCCAAGAACTCCATTACGGCCCTAAAACTAGCTAATGGTGAACTTACTACCTCTATGGATCAAGTGGAAAAGGAATTTGAAAGTTTTTATGTTAATTTGTTTGGCACTCCGGTAAGTTGTCCTCCAATTGAACCTAACATTATTTTATCCGGGACATGTCTTAGCTCGGATCAAGCTTTAGGGCTGATTTCCCCCATCTTAGACATTGAGATAAAAATGCCATGTTTGATATTGGGGATGACAAGGCCCCGGGACCTGATGGGTTTACTTCTGCTTTTTTTAAAGAGAATTGGTCAATTGTTGGGGAGGATGTTGTTGAAGCCGTGAGGGGCTTCTTTGAGTCAGGTAGGTTATTAAAGCAAATTAATCACACGATTATTGCTTTAATTCCTAAAACATCACACTCCCCCACCGCTGCTGATTTTAGACCAATTGCTTGTACAAATGTTCTCTACAAGGTCATTACTAAGATCATTGCTAATAGAATGATTCCATGTCTACCGGGGTTAATTGACCATGCCCAGGGGGCCTTTGTAGATGGGAGGCTTATGATGGATAACATTTTCTTGGCACAAGAATTGGTAAAAGGGTACACTAGGAAGCATTTTCCCCTAGGTGTATGATTAAGGTGGACCTCAGGAAAGCCTATGACACCATCTCTTGGGACTTTCTTTATAGTGTACTCCTTAATATTGGGTTTCCTTTGCAATTTGTTAATTGGATTATGGAGTGTGTTTCTACTGCTTCTTTCTCTATCTCCATTAATGGAACATTACATGGTTTCTTTAGGGGGAAGAGGGGACTTCGACAGGGTGATCCTATGTCCCCCCTCCTATTTGTATTATGTCTGGAATATTTGTCAAGAATGCTAAATGAGAGAACTACATCTGATTTCAATTATCATCCAAAATGTGGTAGTTTAAAGATCTCACATCTTACCTATGCTGACGACCTTATGCTGTTTTGTAGAGGGGATACTTACTCTGTTAAAGTTTTGATTGACGCTTTAAATGATTTTGGGGAAGTGCCTGGGTTAAGGGTTAATTTTGATAAATCTAATATTTTCTTGGGTGGGGTTAGAGACCAAGACCTAATGCCTATACTTGATTTGGTAGATTTCAAGGTTGGTGCTTTCCCTGTCAAGTACCTAGGCATTCCCCTCTCCCCCCTTAAGCTTGCGGTAGCTGAATATGCCCCTCTATTGGAAAAGATCTCTGATTATCTCAATTCTTGGAATGTTAGGTCATTGTCATATGTTGGTAGAACTGAATTGATTAAATCTGTTATTCAGGGAGTACATTCTTTTTGGTTACACGTGTTTCCTATACCCCAAGCCATCCTTGATAGAGTTGTTTCACTCTGTCGCATCTTCTTTTGGGGATGCAAATTTGCCAGAGTGGTTTGGGCAGATTTGTGTCTTCCGAAGGAGGAGGGGGGTTTGGGTATAAGACATACCAAAACTTGGAACAATGCCCTACTTTCTAAGACCTTGTGGGATATCCACCTCACAAGAGATTCTCTTTGGGTGAAATGGGTGCATGGTGTCTATCTTAAAGGTAGATGTGTGTGGGAATTCTCCCCACACACTAGGGATTCTCAACTTACTAAGAAGTTGGGACTGATCCGAGACATCCTTATCTCAAAATTTGACTCCGTTGAGAGCACAATTACTACCCTCTCTAAACTTGTCAACAATGGAAAATTGTGCTCTTCAAAAGTGTATGATTTGCTTAGAGTCAAGGGCACCACACAGGTGTGGATGCCCTTCATTTGGAAAAAATATATACCTCCTAAGTTCTCATTCATTGCTTGGCTTGGCTTCCGCAACCGCCTTGCAACGTATGATAATATTAGTAGGTTGGACGTGATTAACATTTGTCCATTTTGCAAGGGTGAACCGGAGACGGTACCACACCTTTTCTTTGGTTGTCAATTTACAGGCACAGTTTGGAGCAAAGTTAGAGCGTGGATTGGAATGGCTAGGAGGATGTCTACATTGGATAGCTCGTTCATCTGGACAAGGAAGGATCAGGCAGATGCAGGGATCAAGGCCAAGGCAGCCAAGATTGCATTCATCTATACTATCTACTGGATATGGAGAGTCCGAAATGCAATTAGATTCGATGATAAGAAGACCCATGAGGAAGAAGTTTTTTCTAGGATCCAATACATGGTGTATAAGATCCTTTATAGGATATACCCTCATGAGCTTATTCCTTTTGACACTTGATATGGTGCGGCGGAATGCCTTATTTTGCGTAAATTGGGACTGATTGTATAGCCCATAGGTGTTTGGTATATCCCTTGTTGGGATAGCCCCATTTTTGTTGTTTGCCTTACGTGTACATAAACTCTTGATATATATAATTACCCTTTATCCAAAAAAAGGGAAACCCCTCGGGACCCCCAACCCTCAACGTGTTGGAATGCAGGAAACCCTCGGGGCCACACCTCCAAACCCCTCATCAGTGGTAGCCTTCGGGTACCCTCACCCCCAACTTGTAAACAGCCAGAGAATCCCCCCGACAACGCAGCATTACCACTTACATTCATCATGCCCTCAACCCCATGGATTGAGGGACTCCCCTTCGGCATCTCCCGAATATTTACAAAGCGCCTTCGGCAAGTCAAAACACGCGCCCTCAGATCAAGGACAGCCTTCGGCATCAACTTTGTCCTTCATCTCAGACCAAGGTTTCACCTTTTCGAGTCATCATTGGGGGGAATTCGGTGCACTCTTTTTCCCTCAGTAGGAATTTTTCCCACAGGGTTTTTCCTAATGAGGGTTTTTCCCATGCGACAGCAGGCACTACTCTACTCCTCTTCACCACATTACATGTGCCTTAAGGAGTGGGGGACTGGAGGACCCCTTCGGGAAAAATCACAAAAAGCAAAATGTCAAAAATCTCCCCAAAGCAGCAACATAACCCTTCTGTCCCAAGGTATGGAGGACTGAAGGGCTGCCCCCGGCAGAATCATGTGCAAACGCAGATCTCTCACAGGTTTACAAGCTACAAGTAAGGCATCATCAGAGGACAACCGCAATTACTCCTTTTCCCTCAAGTACCTTTCGGCAAAAGGAGTGAGGGATTCCTGATGGAGTATATGGCCCAGGAACCCCCGACCCATAGACTCCCACTACTGTAGCAGAGGCCCAATAGGCCCAGGAAGCACAGCAGGCCCAAATCACAGCGCCCCAAGTGCCAAGCAGCCCACGACGAACACTAGGATGCCTTCGGCCCACTGGCCGAAGGCTCATAAGCTTACAGTACAGCTTCTTTAAAGCCCTCAAAGTGTCTGGGAGAAAGCGGAAAAAACAGTAGCCCTCGGCACCTAGAGCCCTCGGCACCTAGAGGCCCCCGGGATGAAGAGCCTTCGACTAATCATCTACGGCCGAAGGCATCTCCTCGACAGAATCTCCCACCCACATGCACCGGATCAACGTACCGAGTACAAACGTCACATCCAACCACCGCATTTAATGCGGCCACATGCGAGTGCCAGTGCCACCCCGTTGAGGTGACCCATCGACCACCAGAATGATGACACGTGTCCCTATCTGGCATTTATTACTACTATAAATAGCACCTCTTTTCCCCATTTGTAATTCATCCTCAATACGCTCAACACATTCTCAGCAATATATATTCTCTCTCTTACTTTTGCTCTGACTTCTCTCTAGTTATTCCCCGCAGTAACCCCTCGGATAGATCCCCCGGGTACACTTATCCATCACATTTATTTTGGACGTGATGCTCATTTGAATTTAACATAAAACTCATTTCTAATGTAGTACGATATGTTTGAAATGTGCAACCTTTTAAAATGAGCATAAAGTGATTCTAAATGAGCATACATAACTTAAAAACTGAATATTAAAAAATTCAAAAGTTCATTTGTGTATACTCATTCATCTAGGGCGCGACACTCATTTGAGCTTAACATAAACTCTTTTCTATAATAGCTAAACTCAATTGTGTATGCTCATTTTTTTAATCGTTATATGCTCATTCGAATATAACACAAACTCTTTTCTATAATACCTAATATATTTTGTAATGCACAAATTAAAAAGCTTAAGTTTGAAGGTTGATTGGAAAAACAAAAAAAAACAAACTCAAACATTAAATAATATTTTGTATAATACATTATTATAATAATTGAATAAAAAATAAAGTAAAAGATTGTTAAAGAAAAAATAAAGAAAAGAAAAACAACAAGTAAATTTAAGAAAAAGAAAGAAGGGAAGCAACAACTCAAACGAATTGAAAAAACAAAAGAAAAAAAGAAAAAAAAAAGTAAAGCAACCCTCAAGCCTGGAGCCCTAGAGTAGTGCCGGCGGAAGAAAAAGTCAAACGAATTTAAAAAACAAAAGAAAGAAAAAGAGAAAAGAAAAAAGTAAAGCAACCCGTAAGTCTGGAGTAGTGCCGGCGGAAGAAAAAGAGAAGCAGCCGGACAAAAAAAGAGAAGCAGCAGCTTACTAATGCCCTGAGAGTTGGAATAAATTACAAAACGACCCGGCTGTACCATGCTCTAGGTACAGCCGGTTGTACCATGTAATTGGGGGTATCTTGTTAGGGTTCTAAGCTCTAATGGGTTTCTTAGAAGAATGATAGATCTAGGGACGGTGGGTTTATTTTGACTAAGGAATGAAAAGAAAGTGGAGTATGGCTAGAGTTAATTAAGCTATACGGATCTGAGTATTGCAAAAAAAAAAGTGGAGTTACTAAAAATAGATGGCGGGAAGTATATTTTTGGGAGAGAAACAAAAAGTGAATATTTGTTAAGATTAAAATTCAATATTTTTTTTATTTAGTGTCACTATTATTTGTTGATATTTTTGTGTCATATACGTATGACACTTATGCATTGTTAATACTATATGTCGTCTAATAGTGACACTTTATCAGAAAATGTCACTAATGAAGTGTCACTACAAGACAATAATCTACTAGTGCTCTATACTCCAAACTAAAGATCTCACACCTAGCATATGCAGATGATTGAGTCTTGTTTTCTAAAGGGGATTGCACATCCATAAAGATTTTGGCTGAGACTTTACATGACTTTGGTATGGTATCCGGATTGATGGTTAACCATGACAAATCTAATACTCCCTACCTCCCATATTACTTAGCCAATATTGACTAGCACAAGAAATAAGGAAATAAAATATGTGTGGTTGACTGGACTGATTTGCTCTTGAATTAAAATGACGGGAAAGAGAAAAAAATGAAAAGTGCAATAATTCATTCGTAGGGATACAGCAGCATTACTTCCACATAAAGTACGTTGAGTTGACATCTTACAAAAGTTAATCTACTTGCAGCAACTTTACACAAGAGTTTCTAGGAGGGAAAATACAAACACATCCACACAGGTACTAAAAATTCTCCAAAAATTACACTGGCGCTGAGATTTTTTGGAGGGAACTGAAATTTTTATTTTTTCCCTCCTTCATTGCAACCATAAATACATCCTTCTCTCACACAATTAATGCATCTACACCATTACCAATCCTTCACATCCACTTAAATTCACTTTAATGGATATGAATCTTCTCATCTCTACAATTATGGAGCTACAAATTTCTGCATTCAATGGAGGTAGAGAATCAAGTTCAACCTTCTCATCTCCTGCAATACAACATACACAAGTAGTGAGGAGGGGAGGAAAAGGCAGAAAAAATGTGAAGTTAAGTGACATGGACAGAAATAGGGCAATGGAGATCCTTTTAGCAAAGTCAGTGAATGGAGCACTTAAAGGTGGAATAATTGGAGTAGTAGCCACTGAGTTCAATGTTGCAAGACGTACAATGGCTACATTATGGCAAAAAGTGCAGAGGCAATTGCAGGCTGGACAGGATATTAACTTCATGCTTAAAAGGAGGGGGAATGTTGGTAGAAAAAGAATTCAACTTGACCTGCAAAAGATAAAAGACATTCCTATTTACAGAAGAAGCACACTAAGATCTTTGGCAGTAGAGCTCAATTCATCAAAATCTACCATCCATAGGTGTTTGAAGAGGAATGCTATAAAAAGACACTCAAATGCAGTGAAGCCTCTATTCACACACAAATATAATAGGTTAAGAATGCAATTCTGTTTGAGTCATTTAGTTCCTAATTCAGTTTTATCATTGAACCCAAAATTCCATAATTTTATGAGTATGTGCATATAGATGAAAAATGGTTCAACTTAACTAAGGAAAATGAACATGTCTATATGCACGTCGATGAAATCGACCCTTATAGAGCAGTGCAAAGTAAACGTTTTATTCATAAAGTTATGTTCTTAGTTGTGGTTGGGAGGCCTACAGTAGCAGACAATGGGGAGGTTCTATGGGATGGAAAGATTGAGATTTTCCCTTTCACTTTTCAGGACACAACAAAAAGAAATAGCAAAAATAGAGAAAAGGGAACATTGCTTACAAAGCCAATCACAAGTATTACAAGAGAGGTAATTAAACAATTCATGATTGAACGGGTACTGCCGGCAATCAAACAGAAATGGCCCGAAGGAAGAAGCAAACACATAATAATTCAGCAGGATAATGCCAAACCTCATATTCACTGTGAGGACAGTCAATTTGTGGCTGCTGCAAGAGAGGGAGATTGGGATATCCACTTGAACTGTCAGCCACCTAATAGCCCTGATCTTAATGTCTTATATCTAGGGTGGTTTAGAGCTATTGATTCATTAAAAAATAAAAAAGGTTGATGAAACATTGATGAGTTGATTGCTTATGTGCATGAGGCATTTCATGAGCTTGATCCTAAAAGTTTAAATCGTGTGTGGCTTACATTGCAATATGTGATGGTTGAAGTGCTGAAATGTTTGGGCCACAACAAGTATAAGCTGCCGCATGTGGGAAAAGCAAGGTTGGAAAGTTTAGGCATTCTCCCTAAAGTTGTTTCTATTGACCCTACTCTTGTTCAAGAATCACTAGCATATTTACAAACATCACGTTGCGAGAACCTGTTGAAGTTCATAGATGAATATCCCACTAATATTCAGATATGAACTTGGATAGTTAACAAGAGATGCTCACTATTGCTTTTGTGGTTAAAAAGAGGTCTCCATATTGTTTTTTTGGTTAAAAGGGTATTTGTTGGTCCCGTTTGTAATGGAAACAGTCTAGAGGGGGGGGGGGGTGAATAGACTGTTTAGGAATTTGAACTTTTCTCTAAGTCAAGTCTGACTTAACAGAGATGGTCCAAATCTGGTGACAGAGATGGTCAAGTTCTGATGGCAGAACTAGACCAGGCAGCGGATAAGTTTCTGTCCGGGTAGCCTCTAGAAGAAAGCTAAGGCAAAATGCTTTTCTGATAACTCTGAAGGAAGATCTGCTGGACACAGAGTCCAACCTTAAGAGTTAGTCAGTAGAATCTTAAGTGCAGGAATTAAAAGCTTAAAGTAAATGACACCGGGGTTTTTATAGTGGTTCAAGGAACAACTTGTTCCTCTAATCCACTGTTCCACTAAGCTTGCAAAAACAACAGTTTACAACGCCTTAGTCCCTAGATCTTAAGAAGCACTCCTCGTCTTCTTCAAGTCTAGTTGCCACCCGGGATGCAGTCTTGCTTCCTGATGGCTGGTCTCGTTTCACTGAGTCTCTTGAAGTATCCCCACTTCACTTACTCCAGCTAGTTTGAGACGTCCCTTCTTTTTCAAGAAGTGTTTGATAAAAAAGCAGTTTTCTCCAACGTTGCTTCTTCACAAAGGATGAGTATATGAAGCTTTCGAAGTGTTGAAGAACTGAGTAACTTTGCAGTTTGCTAGTTGGATAAAGGATAGGAGAGTATATCTTCCAACGGGAGCTTTTTCTTGTCTAAGAATGAAGTTTTAATCTCAAGAAGGTTGTTTACGCAAAGTTATTCTCTTAGTTCTTCTGAGTGTATCTTATATACTGGGAGCAGTCTTCCGTTGGAGTGTAGAAGACAGCTTCATTAATTGCATGTACTGTTGACTTGACCGGTTGGACCTTCGACTTGCTATTTTGGGGGCGTAAAGATACTCGCATGGTCAATCATCAGCTTTAAATATCTCTTCGTACGTACATCATTAAATGTGCATTTAATGCGTGTACAGTGCCATGTTTCCATTGAAAGGTTCGTAACCGTTAGGGGATTTCCCGTTAGTTTAACGACCGTTGGAAAGGCTTCCGGAATCTGGTGGATTTAGCAGAGTCTAAAGAGGTTCTCTGGTCCAATCTCTGAAGTTCGTTTCTGTTGCCAACTCTGGTATCTTTCTGATGACCAGTTTCTGATGGCTTCTCTCGTGAGCAACTCTGGTAGAGGCAAGATGGAACTTTGACAGACAGACTAAGCTAAAACTTACAAAAGAAATTCTAATACACAATTTCTAATGGGGTACTTCCAAATTCTAATTAACCTAGCATCATCAAAATCTAAATACATTTATTCCTTACAATTTCCCCCTTTTTGATGATGCCAAAACCCTTTAACTATTTCCAGAGAAGTGCCTTTCACCATAAAAGAAAAATAGAGTTTAAAACTTTTCATTGGAGTCTTGGTGGGCAACTTAGCATAGGAGAATAGTAAGAGTACGATACAATCAGATAGCAATAAAATCAAATACGATAACAGAATATACACAAGAAAGTAAATAAGAACAGATATTTGAATAAGCCAAGCAAAAAGAGAGGCAGAGTTGGTATCTTATTAATCTGATAGGGAAAGTAAAGCATTACAGAGTCAGAGAAAGAGAGTTAGAGATCTTCTTCATCTACCTGTGGTCCTGCTCTGTCAATCCTCTCTAGTTCAGCATTTACCTTTGCTCTGATTGAGGCTAGGTCCCTCGGATTCTGATAATCAGCCCAATGGGGTGCAAGTTTTGCAGTCCAAGTAGTTTCTGACGGCTTCTGCAGAATTCTTGCCATTGAGAATCTTCATGCCATACCACATCTCAGCTTCTTGGATTGAACCACCATGGTTGATCTGGACAAGTCCATCACTGTCCATGAACAGATTCTCTCTTTGAAGAGGAGTCATCAGTTTCCTCATTTGTTCAAATTGGACTCTGTCTGGCCTTGACATACCACTCTTCATCCAATCATTGAGTGAAAAGGATGAAGTCTTTTTCTTTGAGCTTCTTGGAGGAGGAGGTGGAGGTATGGTGCCTACAGCAGCTAGCCTTTTCTTCCTGGTAGCATCGAAATATGGAGCAGGATCAACAGAGGAAGAATCTCTGATAGAAAGGGCTCTGGTGTTGGGTCCTTCTTCCTCTCTGGTATCTTCCCCCTTTTTGGCATCACAAAGATCACCAAGGAGAAGTTCAATCTTTGAGAACTCAGAGGCTTAAGCATCTCTGATTTCATCAAGGGTCTCTGGCAGAGTTTGGGTGACAGAGGCAAGTCCTTCAATCAAACTCTGTTGCTTGTCTACTGCAGATTGAAGGTCCCTAGTGCTGACTTCTAGGAGCACCATCTTCTGGTACCTTTCCTTGTCAGATCTGAGGAGAGCCAGGCCTTGCTCTTGATGTTCCTTGCAGAGAGAGTGTAAGATATTGAGCTTCTGGGAGGAACTATCAGCAGATTTTTGGAGATTGTGAACAGAATCTGAGATCTTGTTGATTGTCTGGTTCTGGGAAAGCAGAGCTTGAGAGTGAGAGTGGAGAACAGAGTTGAGACCACTAACATCTCTGGATACAGAATCAATCCTTAAAGTAGAAGAATGCATGAAGTTGTGCAGATTTTCTGTCAGTGCAGCAACTTTGTCTGTCAGATGTTGAAACCCTATAGTAATTTGCAGGTTGGTATGGGTAAGCTCTTCATGTTGCTTGTCATTCAATTCAATGATCTTGCTCAGATCATGAACCAATATACCACCAAATGCTTCAGCGGATTTCACAAACTGATTGAAGGGGATCTGGGGTTCTTCACATGTAAACCCAGGCATTTCCAATCCTCTGCCTTTGGGTAATGGAGGAGCTCTGTTGGATGGTGGAGGGGAAGGAACTCTGGGAGGTGTCCTTCTCCTTTTGGAGGTTTCATCAGCAGCAATGGAGGAGGTAAGAAATCCATCATTGTCACTAGAAGAAGAGGGGACCCTGAAGATAGGTTTCTTCTTTGGTGTGGAGGCTGCTGAGTGATGTGAGGATCTCTGAGGTGAGGCAGATTTGGATGGCGGTAAGGAGTTCTGAGGAGGTGAGTTCTGGGGAAAGGAGATTATGGGTTGAGGAGTAGGTTGATGTGAGGGAGATGGTGGAGGTGAAGGTGATCGATTTCTGGTATAAGAGGGTTGTTTGCAGGGTGATGTGGGTCTGGAGTTGGGTTTCTGGTGAGAAGGAGTTCTGGTGGAGGTTGAGGTTTTCTGGTTTGGTGAAGGGGTTTCTGGTGAGGTGGGGATGAAGGTTTAGATGGAGATTTGGAAGGTGATGGTTGAGAAAAGGGAGATTTGGGAGGGGAAGGAGGAGGTGTAGGAATTACCTCAAGCACAATCTCAGAGAACATGGATTCTCTCCATTCCTTGATCAGCTTCTCCATGGTAAGGGCAATGTCATTAGCTGTGGAGGGTTCTCCTTCCTCAAGAGCACTATGGCGGAATTTGATCATTGATTCTTTTCTTTTCTTCTCCATCAGCCATGCATCAAACTCTTCCATTTCTTCTTCTTCCAAGGCCTTGACATGCCTTTCTGGAGATAGGCCAGATGTGGGAACTTTACCTTGATATCTGTCTTTCTTCTTTTGTAGGACAGAGATCAGGAAGGTAAGGTTGAAGCATTTTGACACATCATCTGTGCCTACCCAGTGAAGAACAGCAGCTTCTTCTTCTTCATAAGCATCGAAGTACTGAATGATTTGTTGGATAGGTCCCATTCTCCATCTTCTCCAAGCTAGGACTCTATCAAACTGCTTCTGCAGAATGATTCTGAAGTCAGTTTCTTGGTCCATCTCTGGTGTGGCTTCACGCTCTGGTGAGATAGCAGAGTTTGGCAACTCTGGTGCAGATTCTGGATCAGCCTCTAGTAGAGTTCCAGATTCTGGTGCAGGTTCCCCCTGAACTGTTGATTCCTTGGCAGGTGAGATTACTTTAGTCTTCCTCTTCTTCTGCCTTGGTTGAGTGCTTGAATTGTCAGAGTCACCACTCTGCACAACCATCTTTCTTCTTCTCTTCTGCTTCTGTTTTCTGGCAGGAGATTTCCTGGTTGCCTTTGGGGAGGGCAACTCTGGTGCAACCTCTTATGTTGCTTCCTTCTCTGGTAGTGACAGATTGTCACTTTTCTTCTTCTGTCTGACTTCCCTTACAACCTGTGACTGCTCAGGTTGTTTGGGCTTCTTGGTAGCTTTCTTAGATGCAGGTTTGGCCTTAGCAGCCTGTTCTTCCCTTTTCTTCTCCAGCCTTTCCTCTCTCTTAAGCTCAGAGGAGATGGCTATGTTGAACTTTGGAGAGGCTGTGAGGAAGATTGTCTTGGAGTGATCAACTGGGATGGGATCCCTGAGTTGAACTCCTTTAGCAACAAGAATGGCAGAGATGAGAAGGCCATGTCCCATCTTGGTTGAGAAAAGACCTGTTTCAGAGTCTTTCTTCTTGATGAATTCAGTTAGGGAGCCAAAAATTACCTCGCCCCAATTGATGTTCATGCCATGGTGAACTGCAAAGATTGCCTTGGCATTGTTTTTGTTCATCTCATCTGTTGAAGCAGTTTTGCACCACAAGCACCGGTGCAGAATGCTGACAAGCTTCTCAAAGTCCTTCTTCAGCAGGAATTTCTTCATGTATAGTTTGTCCGGTCCGGCAGCCTCCGGACGACAGTATGTCTGAACAAATCCTTCAGTGGAGACTTCAACTGAGTCAAGAGCAATAAGGTTGTTGGCTTCCGGGTCTTGGGAGTCAAGTTGAACTCCAAATAACTCATTGAGAGCGTCTGCATTCAGAAAAATGCGTTGACCTTGCACTGAGGAGTGAACTCCGGTCTTGGAGATGGTGGCGTTGAGGTAGAACTCAGCCACGTCCTTGATGCTGAAGTGCTCATAGGGATGAGCAACAACTTTTGAAAGTTGTGAGTCAGTCATTCCTTGGATGATCTTGGTCATCCTCTTCTGGTTTTCTGCCAGTAGTGGTAGAGACGACATGTCAACCTTCATGCCGGAGACAACGTTGGCAATGAGGGTCTTAGCTTCTTCCTTAGAAAGATCGTTGATGCTGAGGAAGTTCATTCTGAGTGACGGTTAAGAAAAGTTCAGGGGATTGAAAAGTTTTAGGATCTGAAAGCTTTGAATGCTAGAGCAGTTTAAGAGAGATGAAGTTGCAGTACGGATTTAGGTTGAAGACGGTGGATATAAAGGGGTTAGGAATAGTGGACGTTTGGTATATTAGCAGTTTCGAGGTAGCATTTAATGGAATGCGGGCGGAAAACGTTTCCGTTAGAAGAGTAACGATCAGGGGTATTTTGGTAAAAGACCGTTTCAGTTAATTAGGTCTTGCCCGTACCTCGAAATATTGCTAAGTCCACATCCGTATCTGTTGTCTTTCTGATAGGGATCTCTGGTCAGAGATGGGGAGGTTCTCTTGATGTGAGATTTTGATGATCAGAGGTAGGGGTTCTCTGATCTGAGTTTCTAGTGCAGAAGAAAGCAATTCTGGTTCAGTGAATCTCTGGTTCAGGCATCTCTGGGAAGATCATCCATCATTCCCAGTTCTTCCCTTAGCTTGTTAAACCTTGCCTCAGGTAAAGACTTGGTTAGAATGTCTGCAAGCTGGTCTTCTGTAGGTACATGCTCCATACAGATATGCTTCTTCTCAACATGATCTCTGATGAAGTGATGTCTGATTTCAATGTGCTTTGTCCTGGAGTGAAGAACTGGATTCTGAGTGATAGCAATGGCACTAGTGTTGTCACACAACAGCTTGATCTCCTTTGCTTGAATTCCATAGTCCTTCAGTTGTTGTTTCATCTAGAGTAACTGAGCACAGCAACTCCCAGCTGCAATGTACTCAGCTTCAGCTGTACTTGTTGAGATGGAGTTCTGCTTCTTGCTAAACCAGGAGACAAGCCTTCCTCCTAGCAATTGGCAGTGACCAGAGGTGCTCTTTCTGTCTAGTCTGCAACCTGCAAAATCTGAGTCAGAGTAACCAATTAGTTCAAAGTTACCTCCCTTGGGATACCATAGGCCTGCATTTGGATTTCCTTTTATGTATCTGATGATTCTCTTTGCAGCGCTTAGATGGCTTTCCTTGGGCTTTGATTGGTATCTGGCACAGATTCCAACAGAGAATGAGATATCTGGTCTGCTTGCAGTTAGGTACAGCAGAGATCCTATGATCCCTCTGTATGTTGTTGCATCCACATCTTTTCCTTCATCATCCGGACCAATTCCTTGTGATGTGTTCATGGGAATCTTCACTGAAGATTTGCCTTCCACTCCAAACTTCTTGATCAGATCTCTGGTGTACTTCCCTTGATTGATAAAGATTCCTTCTGGAATTTGTTTGACTTGAAGTCCTAGGAAGTAACTGAGTTCTCCCATCATACTCATTTCAAATTGACTCTGCATCACTTGAGAAAATTTCTTGCACAGTTCTGGATTAGTACTACCAAATATAATATCATCAACATATATTTGTACTAACAGAATATGATTAGCAACAGAGATTTGAAATAGAGTTTTGTCAACCTTTCCTTTAGTAAACCCATGGTTCACCAGGAAAAGGGTCAATGTGTCATACCAGGCTCTGGAAGTTTGCTTAAGACCATAGAGGGCCTTTTTAAGCTTGTAGACACAAGAAGATTGAGTAGGAATGACAAAACCTGGTGGTTGTTCCACATAAACTTCCTCTTCAAGATCTCCATTCAGAAATGCACTTTTGACATCCATCTGGTAGACCTTGATGTTGTTGTAAGCAGCATAGGCTAGAAAGATTCTGATGGCTTCCAGTCTGGCAACTGGTGCAAAAGTCTCATCAAAATCAATTCCTTCTTCTTGGCAGTATCCCTTGGCTACCAGCCTAGCTTTATTTCTTACAATGTTGCCATCTTCATATGCTTTGTTCTTGAATACCCATTTGGTTCCAATGACGTTCTGGTGCTTTGGTCTAGGAATAAGTTCCCATACTTTGTTCCTTTCAAACTGAGTAAGCTCTTCTTGCATGGCATTGATCCAGTCTGAGTCTGCAAGAGCTTCCTCCACAGTCATAGGTTCCATTTGAGATATGTAGTAGGTAAGCATTGCTTCTCTCCTTGATGTAGCAGATCTGGTCTGGACTCCACTTCTGATTTGTCCAATTACTTGATTAGGAGGATGATCTCTTAACCAAGTAAGATCAGGTTCAGATAAGGGTTGTCTTGGATTCTCTTGTTCTCCTTCTGATTCTTCATCACTATCTTTGCCTTGTAGGATGGGATTCTGATGGTGCATTGGTATGGCAGAGTTAGTTAGCAGCTCTGGTATGTCCTTCTCTAGTGGATCCAGTTCTGGTGATTCTTCTAGATTTGCTTTCTCCAAGTTTTCAGTTATGCTCTCAACAGAGTTAAGATTATCAAACTTGACATGAATAGATTCTTCAACAAGTAGAGTTCTTTTGTTGAGTATTCTGTAGGCTTTGCTGGTGCTAGAGTAGCCTAAGAATGTTCCTTCATCAGCTTTTTCTTGAAACACCTTGAGGTGATCCTTCCCATTGTTGAGTATATAGCATTTACATCCAAATGCATGAAAGTAGCTGATGTTGGGTTTTCGTCCTTTCCATAATTCATAGGGAGTTTTCTGATGAGTTTTGTGAATCATGCTCCTGTTCTGGGTGTAGCATGCAGTATTGATTGCTTCAGCCCAGTATCTGTAAGGTAGACCTGATTCAGCAATCATGGTCCTTGCAGCTTCCTTTAAGGTTCTATTTCTTCTTTCTGCAACTCCATTCTGTTGAGGAGTTCTGGCTGCAGAGAGTTGATGCATTGTACCATTCTGGTCACAAAATTCCTGTATGACCTTGTTGACGAACTCTGTTCCTCTGTCTGATCTGATGGCTTTGACTTTCTGATTTTGCTCATTCTGTAATAGCTTTAGCAGAGATGGCAGTTTCTGCAGAGTTTCATTTTTCTTGGGATAGTCCATGTGAATCTGGAGTAGTCATCCACCATGACTAAAGTGTATCTCTTGCCACCAACACTTGGAGTTTCCACTGGTCCAAATAAATCCATGTGGATTAGATTCAGAGGACCAGTAGAGAGGTTTCCAGCAATGGATTTGAATGAGTTCTTCACTTGTTTTCCTTTCTGGCATGCACTGCATAAGTTTTCCTTTTTGTATACAAGGTTGGGTAGACCTTCAACAATGTGATCCCTTGCTAGCTTGTTGATTGTTTTGAAATTCAAGTGACTCAGTTTCTTGTGCCATTCCCAACTGAGTTTTGAATCTCCTTTTGCTATCAGGCAAATTCCATCTTTTGCAGTTGACCAATCAACTACATAGATGTTTTTCTTCCTTGTTGTTGTTAGAACCACTTCTTTAGTTGTCTCATGTTTGACAGAACAGCCTTCCTTGGAGAATTCAACTGTGTAGCCTTTGTCACAGAATTGGCTAGCACTCAGCAGGTTGAATTTCAATCCTTTGACATAAGAGACATCATCAATGATTATCTGGTTCTTTATCAGCTTCCCTCTTCCTTTTGTCTGGCCATCTTTATCATTACCTCCAAAGGTAACTCTAGGCCCTTTGACTTTCTGGAACTCTGTTAGGCAACTCTTGTCACCTGTCATGTGCCTGGAGCATCCACTATCAATGTACCAATCTTGCTCAGAGATGGCTCCAGCACACAGTTCCTACAAAATTAAAAGGAAGATTTAGGTACCCAAGCAATGTTGGGTCCTAGGGGGTTATGCAGTCTTGGCAGCCGGTACCACTTTGGTCTCATCAAGTGAAACCTTGGTGGGTGGTACCCATTGTCCACCTGGTAGTCATAGTAAACGGAAGTGTGATTCACTTTGGGCAGATGCTTGTGAGGATCATGCTTCCGGTTTACATACTTCTGCATAGCCTTTTTAGTTGGGTAGAAGTCCCATATACTATCAAGATCAGAGGGGCGATTAACTTTGGGCTTCTTAAGTTGACCAGCTGACCTTTTCTGCCTAAAGTTAACTTTCTCTTGATATCTGCCTTTCTGGTGATCATCTCTGACACGATTATCATGAGTTTGTCTGTTATGGGTTTGTCTTTGATTTTTGGTATTCTGAAAACCTTTTCTGTTGTTAGGTCTTCTGCCAGGTTCATTAATTTTTAAAATGGGTTTCTGTTGAACCTTTATTCTTTCCTTTTCTGGTCTGACATTCTCATGAATAACCTTGGTGCCAGATACACCAGCCTGACAAATGGGGCTAGAAATCAGTGGCACTATGACCTTGTCTGCCTTAGCAACTCTGGTGCTAGGCATTACAGAAGGCTCACCTAATTCTGTTGAGCCATAACCAAGACCAAAACCAGTGCCAATTTGTTGGTCAAGTACAATCTTTTCCATGGAAGACTGGGCCTTCTGGTAAGCTTTGTACTTAATCTCAAGAGGCTCTATCTCTCTTATTCTCTTCAGAAGAGAAACATTTTCAGCTTCCAGTTGATCTCTTTCCTTAATTAGAAGACTGATTTTGATCTCAACCTCCTTTCTTAAGTCAAGAATTTCAACCTTAAGCTTACTGTTTTCTTCTTTAACAGAAGAATAAGTGGTTTGAATGGCTTGAAACTCTTCCCAAAATTCTGACATTGAATCAGAATCAAAGGCTCTGCCTACCGAGGAAAAACTAGAGTTGGAAGTAGAAGATACCTCATCATCAGATTGACCCATAAGGCATAGGTCTTCATTTTCTGTATCCAGGCAACAGAATGCTTCATCAGATTCTGATTCCGAGCTGGACTCTGTCTCAGAGAGGGGGTCCTTCTCTGGTTGTTCAGTGATGAGTGCCTTCCTTCTTCGGTGCTCATATTTCTTTTCTCCTTCCTGGCCTTGCCTTTTGGAGACTATGGGGTGTGGACAGTTGACTTTGAAGTGCCCTGGTTGTCTGCAGTTGTAGCAGAGAAGCTCTCCACTACTTTCTGATGGTTTGGACTTCTGGTGTGGCTTTCTGCTAGAGAGTGGACTTCTGCTATCCTTCGGCTTCAAGAATTTCCTGAACTTCCTAGCAAAAGCCGCCATATACTCGTCAGTTAAAAGAATAGAAGGGTCAAAATTATTTACCTGAGAGGTGCTGGCAGTGAGGGCAGTAGTTGTTCTGTCCTCAACTTCTTCTTTCTCTTCTTCATTCATCTCAAACTCATAAGACTTGAGATCAGAGATGAGTTTCTCAGTGCTGTAGGTTCTGAGATCCTTGCTATCTCTCATGGCAGTGACCTTCATCTTCCATGGTGAAGGTAGACCTCTGAGAACCTTCAAGTTGATCTCCTTGGGAGTAAGTTCCTTCCCAAGTTCTGATATCTCAGCAGTGAGGGTGAGCAAGCGTGCATACATCTCAGTTATGCATTCTTTGGGTAGAAGTTTGAAATCTTCAAACTTCTTCATGGCAATAGTAAGTTTGTTGTCCTTTTCTTGCTCATCTCCAGCTCCTATCAGGGTAAGAGTATCCCAGATTTCCTTGGCAGATTTGCACTTCTTGATCCTTGTGAAGTACTTGTCATCAATGGCCTTGTAGAGGATATCCTTGGCAATGTTGTCAAGGTTGTACTTCCTCCTCTATTCATTGGACCATTTATGGCGTAGTTTGGTAATCATCTGGGGTTGACCACTACCAGTGATGTATTCAGGGTTGACCTTGGTGAACTCTGTGAAAGGCCCTGCATCAAGAACTTCCCACATTTCATCATGGAGTGCGCAGAGGTGAGCTTTCATGCGGATCCTCCAGTCATCAAACTTTGTCACTGAGAACATAAGATTCTTTGAAAGGGTGTTATCCATAAAATGAGATTAAAGAGGCTAAAACAAGTGGATCTCTTGTTTGGTAAGTAACCTAAAAGATTACAAGAACAAGGAGGCTCTGATACCACTTGTTGGTCCCGTTTGTAATGGAAACAGTCTAGAGGGGGGGTGAATAGACTGTTTAGGAATTTGAACTTTTCTCTAAGTCAAGTCTGACTTAACAGAGATGGTCCAAATCTGGTGACAGAGATGGTCAAGTTCTGATGGCAGAACTAGACCAGGCAGCGGATAAGTTTCTGTCCGGGTAGCCTCTAGAAGAAAGCTAAGGCAAAATGCCTTTCTGATAACTCTGAAGGAAGATCTGTTGGACACAGAGTCCAACCTTAAGAGTTAGTCAGTAGAATCTTAAGTGCAGGAATTAAAAGCTTAAAGTAAATGACATCGGGGTTTTTATAGTGGTTCAAGGAACAACTTGTTCCTCTAATCCACTGTTCCACTAAGCTTGCAAAAACAACAGTTTACAACGCCTTAGTCCCTAGATCTTAAGAAGCACTCCTCGTCTTCTTCAAGTCTAGTTGCCACCCGGGATGCAGTCTTGCTTCCTGATGGCTGGTCTCGTTTCACTGAGTCTCATGAAGTATCCCCACTTCACTTACTCCAGCTAGTTTGAGACGTCCCTTCTTTTTCAAGAAGTGTTTGATAAAAAAGCAGTTTTCTCCAACGTTGCTTCTTCACAAAGGATGAGTATATGAAGCTTTCGAAGTGTTGAAGAACTGAGTAACTTTGCAGTTTGCTAGTTGGATAAAGGATAGGAGAGTATATCTTCCAACGGGAGCTTTTTCTTGTCTAAGAATGAAGTTTTAATCTCAAGAAGGTTGTTTACGCAAAGTTATTCTCTTAGTTCTTCTGAGTGTATCTTATATACTGGGAGCAGTCTTCCCATTGGAGTGTAGAAGACAGCTTCATTAATTGCATGTACTGTTGACTTGACCGGTTGGACTTTCGACTTGCTATTTTGGGGGCGTAAAGATACTCGCATGGTCAATCATCAGCTTTAAATATCTCTTCGTACGTACATCATTAAATGTGCATTTAATGCGTGTACAGTGTCATGTTTCCGTTGAAAGGTTCGTAACCGTTAGGGGATTTCCCGTTAGTTTAACGACCGTTGGAAAGGCTTCCGGAATCTGGTGGATTTAGCAGAGTCTAAAGAGGTTCTCTGGTCCAATCTCTGAAGTCCGTTTCTGTTGCCAACTCTGGTATCTTTCTGATGACCAGTTTCTGATGGCTTCTCTGGTGAGCAACTCTGGGAGCAACTCAGGTAGAGGCAAGATGGAACTCTGGCAGACAGACTAAGCTAAAACTTACAAAAGAAATTCTAATACACAATTTCTAATGGGGTACTTCCAAATTCTAATTAACCTAGCATCATCAAAATCTAAATACATTTATTCCTTACAGTATTTGACTACTGATTTTTTGTTTTAAGCAGTAAGATTCCCATTTCATAGGATGATTTTTGTTGAAAGAAGTGCTGAAGTCATGTAAGTTTTGTTTAAATAGTCATCCTACACTTTATTTTTTGTTCAAGGTAGGCTGTACTTTGGTAATACTCCACTCGGTATTGTTAAAGCTACTGTAAGTAACTCATTATTGTCAAGGGAAGTATTGTTTTACAAGTGGACAAGTTACTTATTGTGGCCTTTTCTTTATTTAAATTGTTCAAAAATTAAAGACCTAAATTGGCTTCAACTCAAATTATGACAAAAGTTTCTCCCATATTCTATTGTTAATTTGCTCCTATTCTCAATTATTGTTAACATACTTGAGCTCCTATTGCTCCTATACTCGTACATGGATAAGAATCTAGTGTAGTTATTTTTTCATTTTTTGACTTTTGACTTCACTTAATTTGAATCATTTTCAGAGCACACAAACAATTATGAGTAGAATCATTTTCAGAGCAAACAGAACAAACAAATGTACTCTGTACATGACAAAATGAAAAACAGAGGGTAGAACAAACAAAGAAGGAAACCGGGGGAAAAAAGAATAGAACAAATCGAGGATAATTGAACTACAGAAATTTTCATACACATACCTAAATGCAACCTAAAGCTTCCAATCTTTATTTTTGTACTCCCATAAATACGGAGTAGTTAGTAGCTTCAATTGGAACTTTGTCATGCTCTGGAACTCCTTCTTCTACGACATCCGGAATAATTCTTTCGCTACTTCTTCGGCCAGATCTAAAATGGTGTAAGTAGCTTCATCCATATCGTTAAAAAATGTCCGGATATCATCTTTAGCCACAGGGTAGGTAATTTATTGTCAGACAGTAATTCATTAATTGGACGAGATTGTTGAGATGGGTAGTTTAGTCTTTGCATTTGTTTTTAATTCCAAAAAGGGAAAGTGGCTAAGTATTTTGGGATGGCTAAATAAGGAAAGATGGCTAAGTAAAATGGGACGGAGGGAGTATCTTTATAGGAGGAAATGTGGCAAATGCCCTTCCTCGTATTCTTGAATTGGTAGATTTTAAACAAGGATCTTTCTTGTTAAGTACTTGGGCATTCCACTAACTCCTTTAAAAATTTATGTGGCCCAATTCTCTCCTATGATTGATACGGTCACAAATTATATTAATGCATGGAATACTACATCCCTTTTGTATGCAGGAAAACTTGAGTTGATAAGATCTGTAATGCAAGGGGTTCAATCATTCTGGTTGGGTATTTTCTCGGTTTCTAGAACCATTCTGGATAGAATACTAGCTTTGTGTCGTTCTTCCATTAAGGGGGTAAGTATGCAAAGGTTGTTTGGGAGGATGTTTGTCTACCAAAGAATGAGGGGGAGCTAGGAATTAAGGATGCAAAGGTGTGGAATAATGCCCTCCTCTCCAGAACTTTATGGAATATTCATTGTAAACAGGACACCATCTGGGTTAGATGGGTTCATGGAGTATATCTCCATGGGAGGGATGTGTGGAATTTTGTTCCACACAATGAGGACTCTCAATTGATGAAACGTTTTGCCATGATCCGAGACATTTTCGTCTCCAAATTCTCATCTTTGGATATGGCCTTCGATTTCCTTGGAAAGAGCTCACTCAATGGTAGACTCTCCTCGGCTAATGTCTATGATCTAATAAGAATTAAAGCCACACCATGTGTGTGGATGTCTTTCATTTGAAAACCTTATATACATCCAAACTTCTCATTCACCATGTGGCTTGCCTTGAGAAATAGGTTAGCTACATATGATAACTTGGAGTATCTTAACTTGTTTAACGAATGTCCTTTTCGTAAGGATGAATCGGAAACAGCACCACACTTATTTTTTTGGTTGTTCTATTACACGTCAGGTATGGAGTATGGTTAGACATTGGCTGGGGATTACTAGACACATGAAAACGCTAAAGAGTGTGGTAAAGTGGATCAAAGAGGAGCACAATGGAGCAAACGTTAAAGCTAAAGCCATCCAGGTAGCTTTTTGTTACACAGTGTATTGGATGGGGAGAACTAGGAATGCAATTCGCTTTGATGGAGCCACTCCTAAGGTGGATGATATCTTGGCACAAATCAAGTATATGGTGTAAAAGTTATCTATGTCATGTACCCGGTTCATATGATTACTTTTTGAAACATTTGGGGCTGTTTTCACCCATTTTTTGTCACGGCTTGATGGCTGGTTTTTGAGGTGTTGTAGCTGACTTATATGGTTAGCTATAGATTAGATGTATAGGGTATCCTATTATGGGAATGCCTACAGTTTTGCTTTGTGCTCTCATGATGTACATAAACATTATTGGATGATTCTATATACTTAAATTTCATCCAAAAGCAATTGAAACTGACGCCTAAAGACGAGTTTTAGAACTTGATAAGATCTTTTCAACGAGATAGAAAACGCTTTAAACGGAACTAAATACAACAGGATATGATCAGATAAATTTCTACACATTTTCGGGGTGAAATCGGAAATATTTGTAAATTTCAGGATAATATGTACCTTATACTTAATGCATTGTAAATTGAGTCGGAACAATAGCTTTAGAACTCAAAATGATCTTTAGAACAAGATATGATACGTTCAAAACGGAAGAACATACAACAACATATGAGTGTCACAAATACTAAGTCTGATCTCTTTGATTTAGCGTTTTCAGCGTAATTGGAGCATTTTTATCGTAAATACAGTATGTGATTTGAAATTCAGTTCATTAGGTAGTCTTCCCGTAATATTTTGAAACCGGCACCTAAACACGAGTTTTAGAACTTGACAAGATTTAGGCATGTCAAAAAAATCGGCCCGCAAGGACCCGCCCTGGCCCGAGGCATTTGGGGCGGGTCCGCCCCGCCCCGTCTTGCAAATGGGGTGGGTCCACCCCACCCCGTCCATACAATAGGATGGGTCAGGGTATTAGTATTGACCCATGTCACCCCGCTCCGCTTAATATATAAGTACATTTTTTTTAATTATACTACAAATATACATATATACATATGTCTATACAATATTATAAATTCATTGATCTTGTAATATATTAATATTTATATTTGAATGAGATAAACGATAATTAATTGTCATTTTCTTTTTTATATTTAGCATATTATATACTCATTAACTAATAATATATTTTCTTTTTTAACATTTTTTCAGTGCATAGCGGCTATGATTTATTATATTACTTTTTTTTTTTTTAGAGATACATTTTATGTAAATTCAAATTGTAACGGCTTCACGCAAATAGAAATACATAATTCATACTAGCTAGTTAGGTTACGGCGGGGCGGATCCGCCCTGCATGGGGCGGGTCATGGGCCAACAAATATTGACCCGTGCGGGTCACGGAGCGGGTCGGATCCCTAGTAAAGCCACGGGGTGGGTCTGGGTCCTGCACTACCCGTCCCGACCCATTGCCATGCCTAACAAGATCTTTCCAACGAGATAGAAAACGCTTTAAACGAAACTAAATACAACAAGATATGATGAGATCAATTTCTACACGTGTTCGGAGTGAAATCAGAAATGTTCTGAATATCAGGTTAATCCGTACCTTTTACTTAATGCATTGTAAATGGAATTGGAACAATAGCTTTAGAACTCAAAATGATCTTTCCAACGAGATATAATCCGCTTGAAACGGAAGACCATACAACAACATATGAGTGTCACAAATACTAAGCCTGATCTCTGTGATTTAATGTTTTCAACGTATATTAAATTGAGCATTTTTAGCGTAAATACAGTCCGTGATTTGAAATTATGTTCATTAGGTAGTCTTTCCGTAATATTTGGAAATCGACGCGTGAAGATAAGTTTTAAAACTCGATAATATCTTTTCAACGAGATAGAAAACACTTTAAACAGAACTAAATACAACAATATATGATCAGATCAATTTCTACACGTGTTCGGAGTGAATTTGGAAATGTTTGTGATTTTTAGGTTAATTTGTACCTTATACTTAATGCATTGTAAATTCAGCTCGGAACAATAGCTTTAGAATTCGAAATGATCTTTCCAACGAGATATAATACGCTTGAAACGAAAGAACATACAATAAGATATGAATGTCACAAATACTAACTCTGATCTGTGTGAATTAACGTTTTCTATGTAATTAAAGCATTTTTAACGTAAATACAGTCTGGGATTTGAAATTCAGCTCACTAGATAGTTTTCCTGTAATATTTTGAAACAAATGCATGAAATCGAGTTTTAGAACTCGATAAGATCTTTCCAACATTATAGAAAACACTTTAAACGGAAGTAAATACAGAAAGAAACGATTGGATCAATTTCTACACGTGTCCAGAGTGAAATTGGAAATGTTTGTAAATTTCAGGTTAAATAGTACCACATACTTAATGCATTGTGTTAGTATAATGCATTAAGTATACATACTACATATTATACATGTTTTAAAATTGATTTGATTTGGTATGATTTGATCTAACCTCAACGGAAACAGATCCAATTAAAACATCATAGTTTTATGGATATCTTTAAACGGAAAGAAATTTTTTTGTCTAGGCTGATCTGTTTAAACTTGGTGTGTGTGGTATAATCTAGTCTGATAGGTGAGTATTTTACTCTTTCCTCACTATCGAAGTCTGGTCTTGTCTACATCATTTACATTTGTTCTGATCTGATATGTCTAAGTTTAATTTGATCTTGATAGTGCCTGATCATACCAAAGGATGTTTTCTTTTGAATGTTTTCCGTCCCAGACCAGATTAAATCAGACCAAATCAGACTTAAACAGACCAGATCATACTTAATCAGACCATGACCAGGACAGACCAGACTTGGACAATTATAAAATACACAAAGACCATACATTTACCAGATCAGATCAATTCAAATTGGACTAGACAATACCAGGCTTAAATAGGTCAGACCAGACCAGCAAATTATAGTCAAAGTCTGGTCTTGTCTACATCATTTAAATTTCTTCTGATCTGATCTGTTTGAGTTTAATTTGATCTTGACAGTGCCTGATTTTATCAAAGGATGTTTTCTTTTCGTTTGTTTTCAGTCCCAGACCTGACCAAATCAAACCAGACCATACTTAATTAGACCATGACCAGACCACAACAGGCTAGACTTGGACAAATATAAAATACACAAAAACCAACATTTAACAGATCAGATCAATTCAAATTAGACTAGACCATAACAGACTTAAATAGGTCACCGAAACTAGGGCTGAGCAAAACCCGACGTAACCCGAATACCCGACTGGATATTTCAGATATTACCCGATCAGGTAGGGTCAACCGACCCGAACAGCAAACCCGAAAACCCGCCTGCATTATCCATAATTATTAGTGGGCCGGGTAGGATTAGGATTTAACCCATCCAACCCGTCCGAAAACTCGAAAGACCCAGCCCACTACACAGCCCATATATATTTATATATATACTCTCCTAATAAACCCTAACCCACTTCCGCCTACTTCTCTATCTCTCTACTCTGAATCTCTAATAACTCTCTTCGCTGACCACTTCATATCTCCGGTCTCCGTACTTCGACTGTGAGACGGTGAGTCTCAGAGTCTCAGTCTGTTACTCAGGCCGCAGTCTTCTATCTTTACTCTCACCTTATGTCTGTCACTCTCTCTCACACGCTTCTTGGTTTGAAGGTTAAACCTTAGAGTCGTCGAACGTTGAACAGTGGAAGGACTGCCCCTTTTCCAGTAAAACTAAGGTCACTGCTCAGTCTCAGTCTCCCACTCTCTCATATCAGTCACACACTCACACTCGAGCGTGAGGTATAACTTCTATTCTCTACTTCATGAAGAGTGTGTAAATTGTGGTTGTGACTTGTGAGTTGTTGTTTATTGTGTGACTCCGAGCAGCCTTGAATGTCAAACTGTGGAAGTCAAAATGATGTATGTGTGATAGGTTATTTCAGTGTTTGTGTTACATGAATATTGAGGAGTGAGGATTGAATTGTGGGCATGCTTGTCCGGAACTGTATGTCTGACTGTCTGTATTTATGTATGAATTATGGATATGTTTTTGCTTGATAGTGGAAGCTGTGTAAGGTTGTGTGTATATATGTTCCCTATTACATGTGGTTGTTGTTGTTGTTGTAGAAGTTACCTGATTGACTCAAACACTCAAGCTAAGTAGTTAGAGTTAACTGGTTCTTCTAAGTCTGTAGAGAATGGTTAAGCCTACTGCTTATACGATTATGTAAATCACCTTGGTGATTGTTCCAGACTTGATTTCTATGCATGCCTAGCTGCCTTGATTGAGATAGTGGGAATGATTTCATATGTTGAGAACTCTGTATACAAAAGAGTGACTGTGGCCCCTAAGAAGAATGAATGATTGATGATAAAAGAATGATTGCTTGTTCTTTCTGAATTCTGATAATGAAAGCTGTGTAAGGTTGTGTGTATATATGTTGCCTATTACATGTTGGTTATTGTTGTTGTAGAAGTTACCTGATCGACTCAAACACTCAAGCTGAGTAGTTAGAGTTAACTGGTTCTTCTAAGTCTGTAGAGAATGGTTAAGCCTACCGCTTATACTATTCTGTAAATCACCTTAGTGATTGTTCCAGACTTGATTTCTATGCATGCATAGCTGCCTTAATTGAGATAGTGGGAATGATTTCATGTGTTGAGAACTCTGTATACAAAAGAGTGACTATGGCCCCTAAGAAGAATGAATGATTGATGATGAAAGAATGATTGCTTGTTCTTTCTGAATTTTGATAGTGGAAGCTATGCAAAAGTCCCTAAGTTTCATGTAATGGTTTATAGATGGAATCCCCAGACATATATGTATTTGGTGCTCAACCTCCTCTAGCTTAACAACCTGCAGTGGAAGCTCAGAATGTAGAGCAAAACACTCAGTAGATTGCTTCAACTGCTGGTTGTGGACAAAAGAAGAAACAAGTTGAACCTAGATCCAAGATATGAGAACACTTTCACAAAATGTATGATAGCAAGGGAGTCCTTGTGAAGTGGAGATGTATATATTGTGGTAAGGTGTACTGTTGTGAGTCCAAAAGGCATGAAACTTCTTCTCTGAGAAATCACATGCTTAGTTAGCTAAAAAATACCCACTCTAAAGAAACAAGACAAGCCCTGTTAACCTTCCAAGCAGTTGTTAGTACTCAAAACACCTCTCCAGAAACTACTGGGGTTATAGGGACCTGGGTGTTTGACCAAACTCTAATAAGGAGAGCTCTTGCAGAAATGATACTAATTGATGAGTTTCTTTTAGGTTTGTTGAGAGGTAGGGGTTTAGAAAGTTTGTCTCCGTAGCATGTCCAAGGTTTGTTGTACCTTCTAGGTGGACTATTGCTAGGGACATTTACCAAATATATCTAGATGAGAAGCTGAGCCTCTCATCTATTTCGGGGTTTGATTGGTAGGTGATTTCGTTCAGCGAACGATATTTAACCATATACTTCAAAGCTCAGAAATAGAAAAAATAAGAACTCTTTATATTTTATTTATATACTTTTTTTTTACTTTTCTTGTAATGAAATAAAAGAAAAATTATTGCCAATCCCCGGCAACGGCGCCAAATTTGACGTGCACTTGTCGTGAGGTGCACTCAAAATAAATACAATACAACGAATATATGTAGTATAACGAAGTAAGGTTCGTGTCCACAGGGAAAGGAATACTTTTCTTTTATATAATTAGTAACAAAGGGGGGGTTGATTGTTGTTGAATTTGAAGTAAATTTAAATACTAAGATGAACGACTTATGTGGTTTAATTAATAGAGATGAGAACTTGGTTTTGCTTTTATTCACTTAATGAAATGTTCGTCGATCCCAGTTATATCTTTATCTATCTTCCTCTCGAATACTCAATCGAGGAGTATATCCAGTTCATCGAGGGTAGTTATTAATAACGAGATGTGTTCATTAATAAAACTTACTATCGAGTCAATATAGAACAAGCGCCGTATATTAATTCGATAGTAGCGATAAGCATAAAATGAAAACAATTGAGATTGATAACCTCAACACAAGCGGTTTATTGGTTTAATCAATATAATTAATTCCCCTTGGTTTGTTAACCATGAGATGCATGCATTAACAATCCAAGTTTACTACCTTTGAAGGAACCGGATTAATAACAAGTGTATTAACCGATTGATTCTAGTAATAATTAATAGATGAAGCTCAGAATTTTGGGGTTCAAGATTATGCACCTTTCTTCCACTTTTGGGGTTCACCAACTGTCCTTTGAGTGATCAAGACCTATTTGAGCTCAGAATGAACCTAATCTAAACAATTTACAACATTGTAACAAACTAAACTATTACACCAAAAGTGTGTAATTTCCAAAGAAAATTAATCAAAACTAATTAAAAATACAAACATACACATGGAAATTACATGATTATCAACTCCCCCACACTTAGTTTCTGCACTCGTCCTCGAGTAAAGTTAAATGTTCATAAGTGTCAAGTTTTTCACAGTTTCAACAATTTTAACAAGATAAAAACATAAGACCACCAAGGATAAAACATGAGTTTTTAAGCACAACATACAAATATCATCTTGAGTTTTTATGGCCTTCTAGTGCTCATCTTCTGTTCTTCTCCTCTCTTCTACTTCTTCTTGAATCTTCTTATTCTCCAAAGAGATCAAATGAGTGTCTGCAAAAACAAATATTTCTCTCATATCTCTCATATCTCTCATTTTGCCTAGGAGCGTTTTCAGGTTTTCATCCTAACATCTCTTTTTATTTTCCATTCTCCCCAACTCACTCATTTTTTTATAAGCCGTTTTTGCTTAGATTGCCCATTTTTGTTGGGTTTTCAACCTAACTAGCATTTCTTTTCTTTTATTTAGTTCTTTTTTTGTGTATCAAGGGTAAAAGAAATTAATGTGTAGTGAAAGGTAAGAAATAAAATTACATACCATGAGGAGTCTCTCCCCCATACTTAGTCCAAGCACTGTCCCTAGTGCCCGCCTTCTCCGCCATAGAAGTTGCCTCTGAAACCGCCCCTAAAACTGCTATCAAATCCGCCACCGGTGCCACCATCCCCGCCATCTCCTCCATCATACCCTCCACCTCCGGAGCTAGATCCTCCAAAGTTACCCCAATGAGTGGGGTCATACCACGAGGGTGGTGGAGGGGGGCTCACCATAGTCTGAAAGGATCCTTGATGGGCGATGTAAGAGTACATAGGTCCGTAGAGCCTACGTTGATCCTCTTCATACCGATGCTTGTCGGCTTCCCGGAGCTCCTCCATCCGTTGAAAACCTGCCCTTTGTTCCTCCTGCACTTGGTTGAGCCGTTCTCCCATGGCCATGTAGTTTGTGTTCATTTGGTTGTACCCCGCAAGTAGTTGTTGTTGACCCTCCAAAAGTTTTTGGAAGAAGTTGGGTGGTGGAGGGTTTTGAGGTTGCTCGGGGATGTCTGCGTCCATGTCTTCATGACCATGGGGTCCGGCATAAGGCTCGTACTCGGGTTGGTATTGGAGTGGCTCTTGTTCCGATTCTTGGAGATGTGGTGGAAGGGCGTGTGGGAATAGGTAATGGGGCACCTCTCCCTCTAATTTGTAGAGTAGTTTGGGAAGCTCTGGGCTAGGCATGAGGAAATGTTTGATAGGGTTGGGGTGTATGAGCCAGTTATACATGTTCTTTGGTTGGTCACCACCATAGAACGTGTGAGAAAAAGCTGTGCATCCCGAATGGCCTAACCAAGCCATGTCCATCAAACAATAATCGGGTATAGGAGAGTTATTCGTATACCCGAACTTACTTTCCAAGTGCATAACCACCCCACCCAAAACAATTACCCCCCTCGCTATGCTTTCCTTTTTCAAATGCGCCCACATGAGATTGCACAGGTTAAAGTCCACATGACGACGGAATAGAGCCACCGACAAAGCACACATCCCCCATCCTAGTGTGGTGATTGTTGGGGCGCCCAAGCAAACAGTTTGCTAAAAAATTCAAGAACAATCGGAGTATGGGGTGTTGGACATGACTAATATACAATTGGGAGGAGCTAAAGTTCACTTCTCCGGTCATCTTGGTCCACAGTGAATGACCGAAAATGGTGTTGTCGAAGATGGCTTTTTCGTAGGGGACGGGGATGCCAAAATGTTCAGCAAACTCATGTTTCGTTATTGAATAGGTGTGGTTAAACGAACGAAATGTGAGTTTATCATCTCTAAAATCGGCCTCATCGTTCTCAAACTTCACCGAGCTCATGAATTCATAGACAATTCTTTCGTTAGAGTTGTATTTCATTTTGAAAATGGGGTTCATGTCCAACTCACGAAAGAATTGCTTGGTACTACTGTAAATGCCTAGTTCACGGAGAGCATTATGGCATAAGAAACGAGAAGGTTTTACTTGCCTTGTAATTGTAGCGATGAACCGAGCTCGGTGTTTGTTGTCGGCGAAAATGAGGTTCTCGTAGCCCGGGATGGGTTCCATAGTCCTTGAGCTCTGCCCTTTGTCCTTCCTTGGTGCCATTGTGGTGATTTGAGTGCTCAAAATCCGAGAATTAAAATTTGGGGGTAGGGTTTTTCGGACCTTTTGAATTTGGGGGAAAATTGGGTTTATGGGTATGGGTGTGTGGAGGAAGGTGAGGGGAGTATTTTGGTGGAAGAATGGGGTGATTTGATGGAGAAATGAGGGAAATATGGTAGAGAGAAGGTTCGAAAATGGAGTTTGGGGAGGAGGGGTTCGAAAATTGGGTTGGGAAATTGGGGAAGATGAAGTGATTCGGGCTGTTTTGGGGTTAAAACGCAGGTATACCCGATCGAGTATGGTGCGATACCCGATCGGGTACTGAAGACAGTGTGTTCAGAACTTCGGTTTTCCAGCGATACTCGACCGAGTATCTTTCCATACCCGATCGGGTACTGGAGACAGCTTGTTTGGGCTTTTGAATTTCCAGCAATACCCGATCGGGTGTATAGTCATACCCGATCGGGTATGTTTCTTTTTCACATTTTGAGCCCTGTATTCGGTCGAGTGTTGGGAGCAGGTTCTATTTGGCTTCATCCTTCTGAACATACTCAACCGGGTGTGTAGTGATACCCGATCGAGTATTCTCCCTTTTGCAATATTTGAACCCCGTACTCGATCAAGTGTCCAGGGCAGGTTCCTTTTAGCTTTGCCTTTCTATGTATACTCGACCGGGTATGTATTTGTACCCGATCGGGTATACATAGATTTTTGAAAAAATTACTCTCCTTCGATCGAGTAGTGATTCGGTTCCCCTTTTTTAGCCACACCCGACCGGGTGTATAGTGGTACTCGATCGGGTATGTCCCCAGAAACTTCAAAAACTGCACTTTCCCTTTTTTTCCAAAACATGCCATTAGTGCCCTCTCTCTCACCCTCTCAAAACAGAAACTGGAAGTTTGACAGGGAAATAAAAAATCACGTACCTTGCTTGGGTTGCCTCCCAAGAAGCGCCTTAGTTAACGTCGCGGCACGACGTCATGGTTGTGTTCATTCTTCATAGATTGGATCAAAGAGATCCATGCATTCAACGCCTTCTTTTTGGAAACCTTCAAGGAACGGTTTGAGTTGATGTCCATTGACCTTGAAGATTTTGCCGGTGTCGAGGCTCTTTATTTCAACCGCTCTGTGGGGGTAGACTTTGACCACCTCGAATGGTCCTTCCCATCGTGATCTCAGTTTGTCGGGGAAAAGACGAAGGCGTGATAGAAAAAGAAGGACTTTGTCTCCAATCTGGAAGTCCTTTCTTGTTATAATTTTATCATGCCATACCTTCGTCTTCTCCATGTAGATGGCGGCGTTCTCATAGGACTCAAGTCGGAGCTCCTCTAGCTCTTGTAGTTGCAGCTTCCTTTGGATCCCTGCTTGTTCCATGTCAAGATTCAGTGTTTTCACCGCCCAATAGGACTTATGTTCGAGTTCAACCGGGAGATGACAGGCCTTCCCGAACACGAGTCTATAGGGTGACATGCCAATTGGGGTCTTGAAAGTGGTCCTATATGCCCATAAGGAATCATCCATGCGAAGACTCCAACCTTTGTGGTTGGGATTCACCGTCTTTTGGAGTATATATTTCAGCTCCCTATTTGAGACTTCGACTTGGCCGTTTGTTTGTGGGTGGTAGGCGGTGGAGAGTTTATGAGTGACGCCATATTTCTTTAACAAAGCACTCACAGTTTTGTTGTAGAAATGAGTGCCCCTGTCGCTGATTAGAATTCGTGGAACTCCAAACCTTGAGAAGATGCGGGTTTTGAGGAAGTTCGTCACTACTTTGGCATCATCGGTCTTGGTGGCTTTTGCTTCCACCCATTTTGACACGTAGTCCACTGCCAAGAGAATATATAGGTTTCCATGGGAGTTCGGAAAAGGTCCCATGAAATCTATTCCCCATACATCAAATATTTCCACATAGAGCATCGGGACTTGAGGCATCTCATGTTTCCGAGAGATTTTTCCCATGCGTTGGCAGTTGTCACAAGCTTGACAAAAGACATGGGCATCTCGAAATAAACTTGGCCACCAAAAACCGCATTCAAGTACTTTCATTGATGTTCGCTTGCCTCCAAAGTGTCCTCCCCAAGCGTGTGAATGGCAAAATGCAAGGATGAAGGCCATCTCGTTCTCAGGAATGCATCTTCTAATGACTTGATCTTTGCAACGCTTCCAAAGATAAGGTTCATCCCACACATATTGTTTGGCGTCATGTTGGAGTTTCTCTTTTTGATATTTGGAGAAGCTTGGTGGGAACCTGTTTAGGACAAGGAAATTAACAATGTGAGCATACCAAGGGTGAATTTCCTTTAGAGCAAAAAGGGTCTCATCAGGAAATTCCCCTCGGATATCGTCTTTTGCATGATCATTCCCTTCATCAAGAACGAGTCGGCTCAAGTGGTCGGCCACCAAGTTTTCCATGCCCTTCTTGTCTTTGATTTCGACGTCGAACTCGCTTAGAAGGAGTATCCATCGAATTATCCTTGGCTTGGCCTCCTTCTTCATCATCAAGATTTTAAGAGCTGCGTTATCGGTGTAAATGATCACATTGTTTCCAAGTAAGTATGACCTGAAATTTTCAAGTGCATAGACGACGGCCAACATTTCTTTTTCGGTGGTGGCGTAGTTGCATTGGGCGTCATTGAGGGTGGTGGATGCATAATAGATTACATGAGAGGCCCTTCCAACCTTTTGGCCCAAGACGGCTCCTACCGCATAATCGCTAGCGTCACACATGATCTCAAAAGGAAGAGACCAATCGGGTGCTTGAATGATGGGGGCAGTAACTAGCATCTCCTTCAAAGTGTTGAAGGCCTTCTTGCATTCCTCGGAAAAGATAAACTCCACCTCCTTTTGCAAAAGTGTGCACAAAGGAGATGCAATCCTTGAAAAGTCTTTGATGAATCTCCGATAGAAACCTGCATGTCCAAGAAATGACCGTATCTCCCTAACGGTAGTAGGATAAGGGAGTGATTGGATAACTTCAACTTTGGCCTTATCTACCTCTATCCTTTTGGATGAGATCACATGACCTAAAACAATTCCTTCCTCCACCATAAAGTGGCATTTTTCAGAGTTTAGAACAAGATTTGATTCTAAACAACTTTTCAAAACAAGAGATAGATGGAGTAAGCATGAATCAAATGAGTCTCCATGGATTGTAAAATCATCCATAAAAACTTCCATAAATAGTTCAACATATTCGGAGAATATGCTCATCATGCATCTTTGAAACGTGGCCGGGGCATTGCATAGTCCAAATGGCATACGTCGGTATGCAAAGGTGACAAATGGACAAGTGAAGGTGGTCTTCTCTTGATCTTCAGGGGCTATGGGCACTTGAAAATACCCGGAGTAGCCATCAAGAAAACAATAGAACTTATGCCCGGAAAGTCTCTCAAGCATTTGGTCAATGAAGGGCAAAGGAAAGAAATCCTTTCTAGTTACCGCATTGAGTCGACGGTAATCTATACATACCCTCCATCCGTTTTGAATCCGAGTGGGCATAAGTTCTCCATCTTTGTTCTCCACCACCATGACTCCGGTCTTCTTGGGAACAACTTGGGTTGGACTAACCCACTTTGAATCGGAAATGGGGAAGATTATCCCCATTTGAAGTAGCTTGATGACTTCCTTTTTGACCACCTCTATCATCGGTGGGTTTAATCTTCTTTGCGGCTGTCGCATCGGCTTAGCTTCATCCTCCATCAAGATGCGGTGCATGCATGTAGATGGACTAATGCCTTTGATGTCGGCTATAGTCCATACAATTGCTAGTTTGTGCTCCTTGAGCACCGCTATCAACTTGCCTTCTTGATCTCCGGTCAGTTTGTTTGAGATTATGACCGACAAGGTTTCTTTTTCTCCCAAGAACACATATTTCAAGTGTTTTGGGAGTGGCTTCATTTCAACTTCGGGGGCCTGCAAAATAGAAGGCAAAGGCTTCTCTTCGGGGATGGTTAGTGGAAATGCTCTTGACCCCGGTGGCATAAGTGGAAGTTGGAAATGGTTATCCAATTCCACCATCATGGCTTGTGTGTTGGGGGTCAAGGCAAGTTCTAAAGAGTTTACCCCCAAATCATTCTCAATTATGCTCAACAGTTCATCCTCTCCATTTATTTCAAACGTGTTTTGTACAAGAGGATCAATAACATCAATGGCAAACAAAGAATAATTTTCATTTGGGTATTTCATGGAGTCATAAATGTTGAATTCAACCTTATCTCCATCAAATTCCATTGTTAAAGATCCGCTAAAGACATCAATCTTTGCTCTAGCGGTTTTTAAAAATGGTCTCCCTAAAAGGATAGGCACCGCATTATATTTTTTATTTTTTTGACTTTTCTTGAAATGAAATAAAAGAAAAATTATTGCCAATCCCCGGCAACGGCGCCAAATTTGACGTGCACTTGTCATGAGGTGCACTCAAAATAAATACAATACAATGAATATACGTGGTATAACGAAGTAAGGTTCATATCCACAGGGAAAGGAATACTTTTCTTTTATATAATTAGTAACAAAGGGGGGGTTGATTGTTGTTGAATTTGAAGTAAATTTAAATACTAAGATGAACGACTTATGTGGTTTAATTAATAGAGATGTGGACTTGGTTTTGCTTTTATTCACTTAATGAAATGTTCGTCGATCCCAGTTATATCTTTAACTATCTTCCTCTCGAATACTCAATCGAGGAGTATATCCAATTCATCGTGGGTAGTTACTAATAACGAGATACGTTCATTAATAAAACTTACTATCGAGTCAATATAGAACAAGCGCCGTATATTAATTCGATAGTAGCGATAAGCTTAAAATGAAAACGATTGAGATTGATAACATCAACACAATCGGTTTATTGGTTTAATCAATATAATTAATTCCCCTTGGTTTGTTAACCATGAGATGCATGCATTAACAATCCAAGTTTACTACCTTTGAAGGAACCGGATTAATAACAAGCATATTAACCGATTGATTCTAGTAATAATTAATAGATGAAGCAAAACTAGTTGATCTTTAAAGTAATGCTCCAAATACTAATATGGAATATGTATAGGAAGTAATTAATATTCAAGGAAAAAGGTTAAAGAAAATAACTCACAACTTACAAATCATTAAGCTTCAAAGTAGCAAAACCAAGATGGAAGAGTTTAGCTTCTCATTTGGAGACTAAACATGAAGAAAATATAAAGAAAGAACTATTCTAGACTGAGCTTAGAAGTATGTAGGAATTGGATATCTAATTGTGAAGGAAAGGGGGTGTATTTATAGGCTCTTGGGATGCAGCTCGGGTACCCGATTGGGTATATACACGGTACCCGATCGGGTATGTGTAAAATGCCAGATTCGAGGTATACTCGATCGATTATAGGCTATATTCTATAGGTATACCCGATCGGGTGTGCTTTTATACCCAATCGAGTATGTGTAGCAAATGGTATTCGGGCTATACTCGACCGGATTTGGGGTTAATTTCAAAGGCATACCCGATCGGCTATGTCGGTCTACCCGATCGGGTATAGACACTCGATCGTGGTCAAAATCTTCCCTGCATGTTCCTTTGTCTTCGGATCCGATCCGATTTGAAGTTTCAACAAGATACCCGATCGAGTATAGATGATACCCGACCGGGTATAGACCAAAAATTCAGGATCCTATCTTCTCTTGAGATTATGCACCTTTCTTCCACTTTTGGGGTTCACCAACTGTCCTTTGAGTGATCAAGACCTGTTTGCGCTCAGAATGAACCTTATCTAAACAATTTACAAGAATTTAACAAACTAAACTATTGCACCAAAAGTGTGTAATTTCCAAAGTAAAAATTAATCAAAACTAATTAAAAATACAAACATACACATGGAAATTACATGATTATCAGTCAGTATAACAACTGACACATGGACCTCTATTCAGAGGATCAACTACATGTGTATTACTACTCATTTCATAGATAATCAGTGGAAGCTACAGAAGAAGGTGATTTCTTTTGTGCACATGACTTCCCACAAAGGAGAGTACATTGCCAAGGCCCTAGAAACTTGCTTATTAGAGTGGGGATTGAAAAATATATTCTCTGTGACTGTTGATAATGCAAGCAGTAATTATACTGCAATAGGATTTTTAAAGAAAAAGCTTCTGTCATGGGGTGCTTCTCTTGTTATAGTCAAGTACCTACACATGAGATGTATTGCTCACATCTTGAATCTGGCAGTCCAAGATGGGTTGAAAGATGCTGATACATCTGTAGTGAGGGTTAGGGAAGCAGTGAAGTATGTTAGGAATTCTACTTCTAGGCTCCAAAAATTCAAGGATATATCGGATTTGATAAGAGTAGAGTCCAAATGTGGCTTGCACCTAGATTTCCCAACTAGGTGGAACTCCACCTATCTGATGTTGAAGTCAGCATTATCCAATGAAAGAGTTTTTGAAGAATATGAGGAGAATGAGAGTTGTTATGGGTCTGATTTAGGTGCAGAAGTGCCTGATATTGGTGATTGGCTGAATTGTGAATCCTTAGTGTCAGTTATTGAAAGTTTTTATGAGATGATCTTAAGGATTTCTAGATCTTTGTATGTTACTTTCAATACTTTTTTCTCTGAAATTTCTGATTTGTTTCTGGTGCTTCAAGACATGATGAAGTCTCCTAAGACTTCCACGAGTAAAATGAGCTCTACTATGAAATCTAAACTGGATAAATATTGAGGGGACCCAGAGAAAATGAACTATCTGATCTTTTTTGCAAATGTGCTTGACCCAAGGGACAAGCTTGAATACATGCTTTTTCAACTAAATGCCCTTTATACTCAACCAAAGGGTGTGAAGTTCTTTGAAAAAATCAAGCTTGCTTTGCATGAGTTATTTAATGATTATGTGTCCAACTACTCTGATTCTGGTACTGGAAGCATTATTTCAATCTCAACTGCCTCTCACACACAATTAGAGCCTGTGTCTGCTAGACCTGTCTCCAAATTCAAAGCCCATCTTAAAAAATAAAAGTTTTAGGCGGGGCAGTTGGGTTTGAAACAAAGATAATTGGAAATGTACTTGCGTGAGGCCATAATTGAAGAGGATACATATTTTGACATTTTAAGGTGGTGGAAGTTAAACAGTGAGAGGTTTCCTATCCTCTCAAAAATGGTTGAGATATTCTAGTTGTTACAATCTCTACTGTTGCTTCTGAGT
The DNA here is from genome assembly GCA_945859875.1 of Cuscuta europaea. Lineage (NCBI taxonomy): Eukaryota > Viridiplantae > Streptophyta > Magnoliopsida > Solanales > Convolvulaceae > Cuscuta > Cuscuta europaea. The sequence continues at coordinate 4,249,050 of CAMAPE010000014.1, forward strand.
CCACTTTTAGTACTAGTGGCAGAGTGTTGGACTGTTTCAGAAGTTCATTAAGTCCAAAAATTGTGAAAGCTTTAATCTCTACTCAAGATTGGCTAAGAAATCAAAACCTCCCTATCTCAGTTGAAGAAAATATAGATGAAGTGCAAAGGCTGGAAAGAGGTCAATATATTTATTTTTTATTATTGTTTTACATATAATGTACCATTCAGGCTTATTCTCCTTTAATCATTTCAATCATTTATTGGGTAATAGGCTAATGGCTATGATGAAGCTTTCACAATAAACTGATTTTTGATGGGTTGGTGTTGTGTTTTAAGTGATGGCTAGGTAACTATAGTTGCAGCCATTTACTTCAAATGTTTATTCCCCCATTCAAAATTTGAATTCGAAAATAAGCTATCTGAGCCTATGCAACTTGTTAATTGTGTAATGGTAATACAAGCTTATTCTTCCTTTATCATTTCAATCATTTACTTGGCTATGATGAAGCTTCCACAACAAACTAAGTTGTCATGGGTTGGTGTTCTGTTAAGTTTTGGCTAGGTAACAATAATTACAATAGTTGCCGTCATTTACTTGATATAATATGCCCTCATACAAAATATGATTTGAAAATCAGCTATCTAAGCCAATTTTTATGCATGAGAGTGTGATGAATACAGTTTTTACAGTATTGTTTGTTTAGATGCTTGATATGTACTTAATGACTTTTTTTGTATTTTTTATAGGTTCTAGTTTAAAGTCAGTATAAAGGAGTTGAACGAGCGCTTACAGAGTGTTTTGTCAATTTGTGTTATGATTATTTTGTTATGTTTTGAAAACTTTTAAGTGTCTTGCTTTATGAACTGGGGTATGCCCCTTATATTGTGTAATTTTTGTCACTTTTGTTATGTGTTAAGCACTTATCACTCAAACTCTTATTGTGTATTTGTGTATTCCCCAGTGTATTAACACTTAAACACTTAACACTTATGTCCCTTAAACATAAGGTCTAAGGCCTTATGTAGTTATGTAAGTTATATATTGTGTACATTTTGTTCATTGTGTATTTGTGTTATAACTTTTCATCCAATGTCAAAATGACTAAACTGTTTGGTAGATTAGTAGTTTATTACAAAAGTTTGGAGGAAAATTCCTTTTGTACACGCCAATTTTTACACGCCGGGTTACACGCCTGTCAAATTGTCTGTGTACAGACAATTTGATCGGCTGCACAGACATATTGAGCGACGATTTACGAAGAAACCCGATTTTCACACAGACAAAAATAAAAAAATGTATGTATCACAGACACTTTATGAAAAAATTAAGTTTAAAATGTTTGTGATACACACAACTCTTTATATTTTGTCTGTATGGAAATCAATTTTCATCCTAAAACGCCGGTCAAATTGTCTGTCTAACCGTTAAATTGTGTGTATACAGACAATTTGATCGGACCCGGCGTGTAACCCGGCGTCTACACGAAGCGGGACTCAAGTTTGGATATCCGAAATATCCGAAATCCGAACCATATCCGACCGAATCCAAAAATGAAAATATCCGAAATATTTTTACCATTTTCTTTAAGGATTGGGTTGTAAAATATTACCCCATACCCGAACGGGTTCACAGTTTATAAACCTGACCCTACCGAACCCGACAGGTGCTCTCCCTAACCGAAACATCCTAAATCATGACTAAACTCTTGATCCAAACCACATGCTTTCCTCGTAGATCACATTGTTTCACTGCCTCAACTAAACAAGCGGCAACAGCAGCTATGGCTTCCCTGCGGTTCCCACTCTTGTTTTCTCAGCCACCGAGTCAACCCTCCCGCCCCTTCTACCAAACCGCCGCCGCATATTCTGCTGCCGCTGCTCTCGGCGGTACGGTTGCAATCTTGCAGATCACTCACAACAACCCACTGAATTTCTCACACAACAAAATGTCCTCTTGCCGGGTCTGGGGCTCCCTTTCTCTCTCTGATAGCTCGGACCCTGTTACGGAATCGAGGACCGGTATGTCATTCCCTTCCGTTCTGAAAGACTCTCAGCGACTTCTTGGAATTGGGTTGAGGAAGAAGGCCTTTCTGGGGTTGAAGAACATCGATGTATATGCTTTTGGTACGGCATTGTTATGATTCCTATATTTCTTCCACTTCTTCTTCTTCTTCTTCTTTCGTATAGCTCTCTTTTTCTGTAGGCATCTCTAGCTAGAGGAATAGAAACTTAATAGTACTCAACTTTTAGCACCAATCATTTCAGCTCTTCCCAGCTGAATCGGATCGAAGTTCTCAAGTGATGTTAACTATATTATCATTATTATCTCCAGTATTCTAATGGAGACATAAGTACTTTGGAATTACATTTCCGTGTTTTTTAAGAAAAGATTTAATGAGAGTAGTGATCCTCCTTATTTTGGATTTGTTTAGATTCTTATGGGTATTTCTCGAAATGTTTTTGTATTTTTAATATTTATATATTTTATTGACATTGTTCATGATTCTGTTTGAGATCATTTTAGACAATTTGTATTACCACTTCAAGTTTTATGTTGATCTTTACATTTATCCGGTATAATATTTAGCATGTTTTCAATTGGATAAATTTCCTGATCTGATATAGTAGGTCTGATTTTTTTAAGTCTATATAGTCAGGTCCGATAAGTGTTTGATTTAAGTGTATTTTATTATTGTGTAAATCTTATCTGATATGATCTGAGATTGAAATCAGAAAAACATCTTTATCCGGTATCATGTTTTTTTCAAATGTGAAATTTAGTGGAGAGTAGAATTCAATTAAAAATGATAAGCTGATAAATCTCCTAATATATTTGTTCCCAACTAATAAAATTAGGAAAATTAATTTTAAATCATACTTGCTAGTACATGTAAACCAATAATAAAAAGCATCATTCGTCCTATTAAAGTTAGAGACGGATGTGGTGTGGTTATTAAGAAAAGATGGTTCATGTGGTTAATATTAATTGATAAAATCAGAATAAAGAAAGAACACAATAGTACCACACATATATTAACATGTCTGGTACAAGGCAAACTTAATGAGATGGGCAAAAAACGAGAGAGGACAAACATATTTAGACTGAGGGAGTACTTAAAAAATCGTTTTCGATAATACCAGCCATTTGAATATAGAACAAATGTGATACATGAAGGCATAAAGCTTGTTTTTAAATAAAGTTCTTTTTGATGATTTAATATAAGTTTGTGGTTGGTTAAATGATCAAATCTGTAGTTGAAAAGTTGCTCGATATCCCATCTATGATCTATTATAGATTCAAATAGACAGTATTATTGAAAGTGATTTGTGAAGTACATATTTAGAGGCCTACGGGTATTGTTATTTAAAATTATTTCCCATAAAATCATAAATTTCAGTCATGATTTGACCTAATTTAGAGTTGGGACTGTGGTATTACTCATGTAGGGGTGTATGCCAATGATGATGATGTACAGAACATCCTCAAAGAGAAATATGATACACTTTCTGGTTCTGAGTCTAAGGAAAAGGAGTTGAAGGATGAACTCATGGACAAGGACATACGAACTACAGTTAGACTGCAGATAGTGTATGGAAGACTAAACATCCGGTCTGTGCGCAGTGCTTTTGAAGAGTCTGTTGGAAGCAGGCTACAAAAGTTTGGTGGCTCTGATAACAAAGAATTGCTTCAAAGGTATATACGTTTTGCAATCCGGTGTTACCATGCTTTTCTGTGTGTAAATATTTTGACTTGTATGAATGAGGAGCCTTTTACACTTTATTGTGTACTAATCTTTGAATTTTTTCAACTGTGGTCAAACAAAGCACTCTTGTTACCCATCATTGAATTTTTCCACTTATAATCCTCTGATCAATGATTATGATAGTGACACTCTTAGTCGTTCACTTACTGAAGCAACTCTGAAAGATGAGTACCAAAAGTGTCACTCATAACAACAAGATGACTAAAAGATGGATGGCAAAGATAACACGGAATAAAATATAGGAGAAATTTGGAAGAAAATACATGTTGAGGAAGAGTATATTTGTTCTAACTCTTCAAACACAATAAATTTATTTTTAGTATTGGTTTGAATTCTTTTTATTTATACATATGTGTAGTCAGGGTCGGAGGCAGGACACTGGGCCGGGCTGGGCCGGTACAAGGAATATTTTTTGAAAAAATTTTACACGGAATTTTTTACCTTAAAAATGTAGACATTTTTTAAACTTGGGCTGGGCCGGGGCCAGGGTTGGCCCCTCCCTAGCTACGCCCTGTGTGTAGTACTAAGCAGCCTAAACATATTTAAAAATAATAAAATTATTAATTATTTTTTGTTTTACTTTGCATTTCATAGGTAAATCTAAGCATAAGGAAAAAACTTAGAACTTTCTTTCGTTTCGTTAGCATTTTACGATATCCAAATATAACCTAAAGGCCAAAGTACCAATATGTTTTTTCAGGTTCACTTCCCAGTTCAGAGATGAAATAAAGATACCTCGTGGAGCTGTCATAGAACTCTCAAGGGAGCCAGGCTATGTACTTCACACCACAAGTAAGATTGTTATATACAGTTATGTAGTATATTGTTATTTTTCTTAACAACAACAACAAAATTCAAGCTTTAGTCCCAAAAGATTTTGAGGTCGGCTAACACGAATCGATACATGATATCGGTGACAAAAGGAAAAGAAAGATAAAAAATATAACTTGATAAAGTGTGATAAAACATAAAAAGATACAATAAAGATAAATATAAAAGTATAAGTTAGAGAAAAATTGATAAGATAAAAAGGATAAAAAAATATAGAATAAAAATGATAAAAGGATAAAAACATAAGAAAGATAAAGAAGATCATCATCATCATTACTCCAGTGCCGCAAAGGCTCCCATCTACGATGGGGTAAGGGGGTCGGATGTACGCACCCTTACCCCTGATCTAAAGCATAGAGAGAATGTTTCTGGGTGACCCATGGTGAAAATCGCGTCGAAATTTGCATTAACTGACGGTTGCTTCATAACAAAGAAGCGCAGACAGTTTTGTGAGTCATTTTGCTTTATTCCATCATATTCTCAAGTCAAAAAATAGTGAATCTTTGGCTCCATTGCAAATGATGGAAAACGAAAGATAAAGAAGATAAAAGGATAAAAAAGATGATAAGTGATCGATCCGCCACATGAATATTTGCCGTCTACTTTACTCTCTCCAAAGTCATACTCTCATCCAACTCAAGAAAAAACATATCACTCCTTACTCCTCGAAATCGTGTCTATTTAGGTCTTCCTCTTATCTCCTCTCTGCCTCTTCTCCACACCGCTCAACTCATTTAACATCTTCATCACTTGGTATTCTACGCACACAACCAAACCACCGCAATCGTGACTCTTGCATCTTATCTTCAATAGATGTTACTCCCACCTTTTATCTAATTGTCTCATTCTTCAAGTAGTCTTTTATAGTATGTCCACACATTCAACGCAGGATGCGAATGTCTATTACACTCATCTTTTGAATGTGACATTGTTTGATCGCCCAACACTCTACGCTATATAGACATATTGTAATGCATGCTTAATTGTTGTCCGATTAAAATTTACCTCCACCAAACTTGCATTCAACATACTCAGTCTTGTTTCGACTCAGCCTGATCAATTTGAAACTCCTGTTTTCCGATGTTTGTTATCATACTTCCAACTTTGCTTTAATACCTGATTGTGTCTCATCAATCAATATAATATCGTCGGCAAACATTATGCACCACAGTATATCTTCTTTAGTCGACTTCGTAAATTCATCCATGACTATAACTAATAAGAATTTAGAGTTGATCCTTGATGCATTCTAATACTAATAAGGAGCTCTGCAGTCCGTCCCTACACTTGTATGGACATTTGTAGTACAATCCTCGTAGATATCCATGATGCTGATATGCTTACTTGTTATGCCTTTTCTAGTTAAGGTCTACCAAAGAACTTCTCGAGGTATCATATCACATGTCTTTTCTGAATCAATAAACACCAAATGCAGATCATGGTTAGTGTCTTTATACTTCTCCATAAGTTGTTTAAGACTTAATTCATACCATTATTAAGGAAGTTGAGAACTATGGTGCACCGATACTTCACCTTGATGTTGTATCCGCGTATCTGATACGTATCCGATACCGATACTCACCGATACGTGTCCAGTACGTATTGTGTCATATCTGTAATTTAATAAAAGTATTGGGCTTATTTTTAAAAATACAGATACTTCCGATACTCGTATCCGTGAACCGATACATGTATCTGATCCTATAACCCTCATTTCATACACAGCATGACGAAAATTTAGTATTCGCGCAAGCGACCAAAAGATGTGGAACATTGATAAAGATGATTTTGGGAGTGCAAAATACTGGAATACTATAATTTGTCATTTAGTTTTGTCGTTTGATGAACTTTAATTGAAATAAGTCTTGCTAAAAGACTTAGATGTAAATGCAAATAGAGAACCAAAAATATTATTTGGATATTAATCGAAATATCAGTACTTTAGTTTTTTAGTCTAATCTTTGAAATTTTATTATTTTTGTTAATTTTGGGTACTAATATTATTTTATTTATGAACCTCTGAATTATACTCCTTCCATTTCCAAAAGAAAGTCATGGTTTGACTTCACGATTATTAAGGAAATAAATTGACTTTACTGTAGAAAACATTGTTTATACACTGTTTGGCACTGTTTGGACACTGTTTGGCACTGTTTCGCACTGTTTGGCACTGTTTGGATGTAGATTTGTTTGCCAAATAAGGAAATAAGGGAAGCGTGACTTTGTTTTTTAAACATCTCAAAAAGGAAAGTGTGAGTTTCTTTTAGAAACAGAGGGAGTATATATTTGCAAATTATACCATATATTATTATTATTATTATTTATAAATATACCCACGTACCCGTATCCTATAATTTTTTAAATTGCCGTATCGCCCTACCCGTATTCGCGTATCGGCTTATCGGCTTATCCGTATCCGTGCAACATAGGTTGAGAATACGAGCGCAATGAAAAACTTTGCTACAAGCGTAATTAATAGATGCCTTAGCAAGAAAGTAGTAGGAAGATCATATACTTCTTGAAGTATAGTAATAACAATAAAATTTGAATAGTTTTAGTAATACTATGGTCTCCTAACCCTCTTAGATTTATGATTTAAATTTCCGATTTCTACTTGTTTATGTCTATTACTTCTGAATATAAGCATCTTAATAGTCTCTAGAAACTATGAAGTTCTTTCTATATTGAGAGTTTTATCAATAGAAGTAGTTCGTAGTTTATTATTCTACAATAATGATGTGCTCGTAATGCAATTCATGTGTTATTTTTATGTGCAGTACCTCACAAAAATTGAATCTTTCTGTAATAATCTCAAAAGTGTCAGTTGGCATATTTCCATGTAAAAAAATACACTCTTCACTGTGAGTCAATTAATGTATACTGTCATTTTGAATTTTCAGTTGACGGCAAGGAAGTGGGAAGCATACAGAGCAAACTACTGTGTCAATCAATTCTGGACCTATACATCGGCCATGAAGCGTTCGATAAAAAGGCCAGAGAAGATGTTGAACTGAACCTGGTTTCACTTCTTCAAAAGTAGTCATGTATCATCAGGCATGCGAGATTTAGAGAGGAGGAATTTGTTGAAGTAATCCATGCATCTTTCTTTGTTTCTTCTTATGTATTGTTCTTTTCTGCCTGACATTTGTTGTATCTACTATAAATAAGGTAAATGAAAAAAAGGGTAAATGAGTTACAAATAGTGTATAAATGTAGCAGAGCGATTAGTTGGAGCAATTGCAGTTTCAGTTTCTAGTTTCTACCTTGCAGATGAATAAGGAGGCAACATATACTTCTGGTAAAACAGTTCATGCAATAACTCTCGAGCGTTGAAATCTTTTTCTAATTAAATTAACTTTGTCTTGGTTTGTCACTTTTATAAATGCCATTTTTATACAACTCCATTTGAGTAGGACTATAACAAGACACATCTAATTACCCAAACAAGACTACTACTATTTATTTTCCAATATAGTACTCCCTCCGTTCCCATTTTATCTTCCATTTCCCATGGGCACACAATTTAAGAAAAGTAGGTATTGTGTGGTGGAGAGTTGTGCAGAGGAGAGAGAAATGTGTAAGAAATGTTGTGAACCACAAATTCTTTACCAAAAGGGGAAAGTGAAAGTTTAATTGGAACGGATGAAAAAGGAAAGTTGGAAGATATAATAGGAACGGAGGGAGTACTATGTAGGGGTGGACTGGGACCGACCCAGGACCGATACTGTTAGGTACGACACTATCAACTCATGCACAACTGCCTAAGGAGAGACTATATCTAGCCTGGTGGAGTATTTGTGATAGACTCGTGTCCAGAGAAATTATACTAATTAGTACGGAGTAATGAAAAAGTATGATTAAAGACATTTTTACCGAAATGGGTGAAGTTTCCGAATATAATCAATTAGCCTTTTTCATTTATTCTTAATTCACGCTGGCAAAAAGAAAATCTTAAATTATTTTATTAACAAAAAATGTTTTAAATACTACGTATAAAGGTACTACCTCCGTCCCTTAAAACTTTGCCAAAGTTGATCGGCATGAAGAATAATAAAGTAAAAACTGTGTGGTTGAGATTTGTGCAGATGAGAGAGAAATAACAGAAACCACAAAATAATTGATTAAAAGAGAAAGTGACAAAGTTTTTTGGGACGAGGGGAGTATAATTTAGTAAATTTATTTGTTATCTTGTAGCAGTTCGTAGCTTTCACCTATTTCAGACACAATAATGACAATATCATACCATTCTGGCCAATTCAACAACTCCGGTCATTTTAAGCCTTGGAGCCTGTTTGATAACACTAGAATTGGCTGAATCGGCTAATTCTGCTGAAATTAATGAAATTCTGACTGAAGTGACTGGATTGACTGATTCTGATTATTTATGAAAAAGTTTTATTTAAAATATTTTTTATAATAAAATAAAGAAAGAATTATGTGAAAAAATAGCTAAAATGATCCATTATAGTAACTCCAGCCAAATAGCCAATGGTCCAATACATCCAAAAAAGCAAGTTCAACCTTACTTTTTCTTAATACTCCCTCCGTCCCAAAATGAGAGCCCCGTATTTCCTTTTTGGGCTGTCCCAAAATGATAGTCTCATTTCTATTTTTAGTAAGAAAAACAAAGTGGTTTTCCACATATACCCTCCTATCTTATCTACCCCTCTCGCCTCATTTATTCGCACACCTCGTTTAACCCCCACCCATCTATTGACATTCTCATGCTCTGTCTTCTTCTCTATCCTTCCCAACTTATCTGTATTCATCTCTCACTATTCTCCTCTCATCTCTCTGACCCCTACTTCTTCACCATTAGTGTGTGCATGGCATTGAATCAGATCGGCCACACCGTTGAAACAACCATCTGTTCGGATGAAGCGTTTCAGGAAAGCTATTGCCCATATCTTAAGTGAAAGGGCCATGCAGATCTGTTCCTGCAATTTTTTGAGGAGGGGGCACACACGGCCAACGCCGGAGGAGAAGACGAGGGTGGAAATGCAACAGATGCTTAGAGATCTGGAAAAAACCTAATTTTTCGCTTGTTTTTTATGTTGGGGGGGAAACAAAGAGGAGGATTAGCAATGGCCTTGCGATCCAGATGCGTACGTCGAGGAAAAGGAGGCCAACTATGCTTGAACTCATCCTCTTTAAATTGTTTGCAAATACGTATATCTAACTCTATCTAGCTATGTCCAAATTGTTTGGTTGTTTTGTTTTGGCTTAACTGATGATGCGAAATTGTGGGGTTATATTTTCTGTGAATTCGTTTACCTAAATGTTGGAGGTCATATGATTGTTCTGAATGTCACCCCTTTTTGGTAAATACATTCCGGGTTGATGGTGTTGACGTCATTAATGTGAATCGGTTGCTTTGTGTGATATGGGTGTATTAGTATTAGTTGAATCGTTAAGTGTTCTTTGTTGACACCTCTATGATGATAAGCCCATTTATCTCTGAGAGGTTGTATGGCTTTAATACAACCTCTATGATGTCAATGGGGTGTCTGAGAGGTTGAGAGGTTGGAATCTATAATGACAATTAACCTTACATGTAGGTGGTGATATGATTTTGTTTGATTGTCACCCATGTTTGTGTGATTTGCACCATTTGGACTCTATGATGACAAATCATGTGTCTGAGAGGTTGTATGGCATCAATGCAACCTCTATGATGACTGAGACAGTGTCCGAGAGGTATAAACGTACATTATCCTTGTGTCATGCATTTCACTCCCAAAAAAAATGCTTCATTAAATAAATACACATGTTATGCATCCTATGGTTAACATATAACCTCTGTCACATTGTTATATACTTTTGGCTACATATATATGGTGCATAGTGAAAAAACACAAAAATATATTGTTGCCATAATATATAAATCAAAATCCAAATAACAACCATCTATGATGATAACTCACTTATCAGAGAGTTGTATAAGCACGACTCTATGATGATAAAGGAGTGAACTGAGAGGTTGATTAGCAAATGGTTTGCTTCACCTGCTTAATAGGGCTTTGATGTCCCATTGACATGTGTTATTGCATCCTGAACAATGCTTGTTCCCACTTCAATGCTTGTAGGCAGGTTACCTTGTCTTGCAAGTCTATGTTTTTCAATGTGTTTAAGCTTGTAATTGTTGCCACCCTTGACCTTAAGCACTTCAATCATTGTAAGTTGTAGTGTTAGCCAAACATAGCTCAGTGTGGTGATTGACAAGTTGTTAAATGCATCTTGTACATTACCGATGAATTCATCAATTGTTTTGATACAACTTTGGTATTGCAATGACTGAATGGAGTTGACAAACCCCAAGTCCAATACATTTAGATCTAGACTATTAGGTGGTTGCATAACCATTGTTATGTCCCACCCCTCATCTGTTGTTGCCTGAATAAATGCTTCATCTTGTGTGCTTATATGAGGTCTATCATTGTCTTGTTGAATGATCACTTTCCTACCCAACTATGATGGCCACTTACTTAGCATTGTCTTGTTGAATGATCACTTCATCCTGTAACTGTTTTTGTGACTGATAAAATGGCTTTGGTTTCCATGGTATTTTTTGGCCTGTTTTTGCCGTTTCTAATGGCTGCTACTTGTTCAACAAATGGCTAAATGCCAATTTTCCATCAAAAATAGCTTCTCCATTGTTGCCAATAATCGGCTTTCCCACTGTACACAAGAACATAACTTTTGTCATAAACCTCTTTGATTTTGCATGTTGGTGGTTCCTCACCTTCATGCAAATACCACCTTGTCATCACTTAAGTAATGTTAAACCATTTTTTATCTATGTGAATATAAGCACCAAAGTCTTGAAAACTTGGATTTCCCTGAACTGAGGAAGGTGTAAGGTGTTGTAAGCAAAACACACACCTTGTCTTCTTGTTGTCATCAGTTAAAAAAGGTTTTATGGTGCTTGTATGTGTTTTCACTTGTCCCCTTCGCTTCATTCCGTGAAATGTGATTCTTGAAATAGCTAGAGCATGAGCAACTGAACTGATATTTGTCCTTTTACTTAAAGGAATGTCCTTGAAAGTGTTCAGAGGAACACATATTCTTTTTCTGCCTATATTGACGGTCAATTTGTGACTGACATCTATGCCCTCACCGTTGTTTACCTGGCTTCATACAAGACTACAAATTCTGGAAATTGCTCTTCTTGAAACTTGAAATTTTTGTGCAGCTTTATTTATAACCCGACACTGAAGTTAGCCAAACCCATCAATATTTTTCAGGAAATACCCCTTTATGTTTTCTCTTTTTGTATTTGACCATCTTTTTGTTCTTTTTGCGGGTGATTCAGGTGTGGAAGCCATTAATTGATGTTGAAGTGTTAGATAGGGTTCAATAAATGTTGTATTTATAGATGTAAAGCCTTGTGTAATTTGAATTTGTGTACTATTCTTCCTCGTGTATTTAGATTGACCCTATTGTCAAAATGAATGTTTAGGAGGGAATTGTGAAATTGACATTATTTTTCCCTCCAAATTGAAACTTAATGATGTGTGGCTGGAATGTTGTACCTTCCAGTACACTAGCACAAATGCTAAAGCTACCCCATTTTGTACTCACTCCTATGTTTGTGGCTCGCAAAAGCACTTCATTAAAATGGAGCAATTAATTTAATTAGGTTGGATTTTTGTGAACCACAAACATATGGTGTGGTACAAAATGGCTTACAAAATGGGGTGACTCGAGCATTGAATCTGCTTGAGGTGCTCAGCACTGATCAGCCTCCCATTCCCATTAAATACACAACAATTGCAAGAATGATTATCAATTTGAAACATACTCAATGTGCGGTTAGATGGTCTCAGGAAATGCACATTGCAGTAAGGCCCTATTTACATTTTTCACAAAAGTAACTGTTAAACCGTCAGCAACTCCTGTCAAGACAAAAAAAAAACATGTCACAACCGGGCAATCAAACCACTAAAGGAAAACGTAAAAATAATCATATAACGGGAACCAAGTAAAACCCATCCTCCCCAGCTATTAGTAACACCACCATTCAATAGACTTTAATGCTGAGATAAATATTTAGCTTGTTCAAAATTGGGTTATGATAGGCCCAAAAGAAGAAAAATATGAGAGGAATCCATTATCTAGGATCACTTTTCTAAATACTTCGTACTCCCTCCGTCCCAATTTGATTTGCAAAATTTCCTTTTTTGATTGTCCCAAAATGGTTTTCCACTTTCTATTTTAAGTATGTAAATAAGAATAAAGTGACAAATTTACCCTTGCTTTTACTTTTTCCACATTAACTTAAAAGCATCTACTTTTAGAAAGATGGGCAAAAGTGTAAAAAGCAAGCATCATTTATTGTCTTTTCTTAATCCTTGTGCCGGTCAAAGTTTGCAATTCAATTCGGGACAGAGGGAGTATTTCTTATAGGTCCTCAATAAACAAGTAGGATTTACAACATGAACGGTTGAGATTTAGTCACAATGAAGGTGATTTAGAAATTGTTCTGTTTGTCTTATTCTTATTACTTAGTTATTTCTTATTCTTATTTTATTCAGATCAAATCAGAAAAATTAAGATCTGATCACTTTTCTAAATACTTCGTCTTTCTTATAGGTCCTCAATAAACAACTAGGATTTACAACATGAATGGTTGAGATTTAGTCATAATGAAGGTGATTAGAAGCTGTTCTGTTCATCTTATTCTTATTACTTACTTATTTCTTATTCTTATTTTATTCAGATCAGATCAGAAAAATTCAGATTTGATCAGATCAGAAGCATTCAGATCAGAAGCATTCAGATCAGATCAAATCAGAAAAGTTCAGACATGATTTATCCCTTTAATTATAATAATAATAATAGTAGTAATTACTACGTATTATTATTATTATTATTATTATTATAATAATAGTAATTATTATTATTATTATAATAATAATAATAATAGTAATTATTATTTACTCCGTATAATAATTTCAACAACAACAAAAACAATAATAATAACAATAATAACAATAATAATAATCATAATAATATTAATCATAATAATAACAATTATAATAATAATAATTATTATTATAATAATAATACAGAGTAATAGTAATAATAATAATAGTATTATTATTAGATCATATCAGAACTTAAAAAATTCATATCAGATCAGAAAGATTCATATCAGATCAGACCAGATCAGAAAAATTCAGATCAGATCGGATCAGAAAAAGTCAGATTAGATCATATCAGAACTTAAAAAATTCAGATAAAAAAACATTCAGACCAGGTGAAGAGAACAACTTCTTATAGGCTTAGGCGGTTTTATAAGTTTGTGTACCATGGATGGATAAATCTTTAAGGAGTGTAAGGAGAAGTAGGCCTAATTTAGGATTGAGGCTTCGGTTCGAAAAATACTTTCGAGAAGTACTTTGACTCTTTGAGGTTTCCGTTAGAAAGTGCTTTTTAAAGTTACATATGTTTGGCATTGCAGTTGATATAGTAAATCTAAAAATGAATTATTTTAGTCTCAAACTTCATACTCAAAACGCAAAAGCTATCCTGGATTAGCTTTTACATTGTGGTGGCATTTGGCGTTTCAAATAAGCTTTTGGGAAAGAAGTATATTGTTTGGACTTGCATTCGAACAAAAATAAGATTTTCTAGCAAATACACTTTCCCAAATGGGGCCTTAGTGTTTGCTCTTAGCAAGGGATTATCAATACCAGGCAATAACTACATGGACAAATCCCTTGGCAAAACATTACTCACACAAAATGCATGAACACGTTAACTGCCTTGTGAAAAGAAAAAAGGAGGTTCAAATTTGTACTAGCACCAGAACCACAACATGGCTTCGTTCCTGAACTATCTTCCAAATTTCTTTTTTCATTCGTCCCAAAATAATCTTTCATTTCTCTTTTTGGCAAGGAATTTGTGGTTCACAACATTTATTACACATTCTTACACTTTTCTCTCTTCTGCACAACTCTCCACCACATGTACTTGGGAAGATAATTTAGGGACGGAGCCACGAGGTAATACAAAATTTGGTGAGTCAGTGAGCGTCAGAGCTTTAATTTTCCTACACTTCAGGTGTGGGGGAAGTATGGCCTAACATCGGCAACATATCACTGGATGACAAAATGTTCCTGGACAACCGTGATACAACCCTAAGCTTAAGTAATGCATCGTCATCCATTTGAGATATGTTGCCTATGTGTAGAGCTTTTCTATTGTAGTTGTTATTGTTTTCAACCATCATTTATTTTTTAGCTTAGTATATAATTCTTAATTACTCCAGAACTCATCATGTGTATACCTCACTTCTTCCCCCCCACCCCCCCACAAATTATAACATTAATGATCATTATTTCAATGAAAGTTAAAACCATATCTAAGCAAATATTACCTTCTCCTTCTGCTTGTAGATAGCATCGATTTTCCTCATGTACTCATCAGTCACTTTTTGCAAATCACTTGACAGATCCTTCACAATGTCTTCAGAGAGTTTTTTCTCCTAAGAAGATATGTAAAGACAGTCAAACGTAGAAGTAAAGTCTGCAATGATACATAGCAGGAAGAATCCAAGGAATAAAAATACCTTCTCAAGTTTTTCGTAGGATTTCAAGGCATCTCTTCTTATATTCCTTAAAGCGACCTTATACAATATAAAAAATAAATAAAGACATAAGTTTCAATGAACGACTGAGAGCAAATTACAAGTGCAGGGCAAGGGTATACCGCATACCTTTATCTAATCTAATCTAAAATCTGAATGGCAGAAACTCTTAATTAAGTGAACATGTCATGCATGTGCGAAAAGAGGCAATGATGGGAGTCAAGTACAATATTGAATATGCATGATCAAAATTAGTTAATCTGAGGACCCTATATGAAGTACACACTGTAAAATATTGACCCTAAAAGCAACTAATGGGAGTTTGTAGATCACAAGTTCACAAGACAAGTATAGAAAATGAGAAAACTAATACAAATTTGATTTCTTGAACAAGAAAACTTTTCATGGAATTCTGTAACATAATACTCCCTCTGTCCCAATTTGATGGTCTGGTTGCAGTTTACGAGGTTTGGCTGATGATAAAGCAAACGGATCCCTGTGCATACTCGAATTATTTTTAGAAAACAAAATTGCATATTCAGAAACTACATTAAAAGCTTTACAAAGTTGCAAAAACCAGAATCAAATTTGATAAAAAATTGATATATAAAGTAGGAGATTAAGAGTGGTTTGTGTTGACCAAGTGAATAAGAAACAGGACCATCAAATTGGGACAGAGTTAGTAATATTTAGCAGTTCTGTTTTCATTTTTTGGATTTCATACCAGCCAAAAGTTGCAACTATATTCCTAAACTGCAGAGAGTTAAGCAAATCTATCTTTTAATATTTGCAATACCCGTAGTACAAATTATATACCTAATAATCACAGAGTAACCTACTCATAAGGCAAAGCTTATTTTACAGAAAGAAACTGTCTTACAGAAAAGAAACTCTTGTATGCCCACTAAAACCTCAAGCTTTCGAAAGGGACATTAAGTCAAAGATAATAGATAATAGGAACATAGAGTAACCATGTAAGTGTGTATATATACACACACACTAAAAGAAGAATGGTAGAAAAGGAGCTAGTTTGAGATTGGAACTTTTGAAGAATCTCCACCGCATTGAAGCTAGGCGGAGGTTGTCTGTGGCAAATAAAACCATGTTGGCGATCCAACTCTTCAGAAATTTGGAATGAATGAACTCCCCAAGACTTTCAAAGAAGGAGTTTCCAGAAGATGATCAGATTGATAAATGTCCGTGAGGCGAGAGTTGTCAACAACGATCAATTCATCCCAGTTACCTCTGATGAAATTCATAAACTACCTCAACGGCTTGAATATGATCTGGTAGAAAAATTCTCATAGGTGGGCCTCCCCTTAAGTCAGTCTTAAGATTATTGAATCGGAGTTAAATTCTTTTGGGTTTAATGAACGTTTTCGATTGGAATACTTGAAAATAGGAATGTTATTACACATTTTGTATTATTTGAAGATTAAACTCGGCTCTTTTTTATTAAATCAAATATGCATTATAAAGAAAAACCTTGTGAAAATACACATACAACTTTGATGTCTCCATCCTCGACTGCTCCTATCTGGCTATCTGGATCTCACTTTCTCATTTACCTTTGATTTACTTTGATAAAGAAAAATTATACTCTATAGCTTCCGTGACTGGAAAACCTATGAATATTGATGATCAAACTGCCACTAAAACTAGGACAACTTTGGCTCATATTTGTGTTGAGGTTGATCTTTTCAAAGATTAATTCTTCAAACTTACATGGTATCAGAGCCTTGTTGTTTAAAACACCACAATGGTGGACACCGAACACTCTGATTCCTCCACCCACTCACAAACCCATCACCCTAACTCCCAAATTAGCCAAATGACAAATTATCAGGCCTCGGTTAATTCATCTATGCTCATTACGGGACATAGATTGAATGGAACCAATTACCTAGAGTGGTCACAGTTTGTCAAACTGGCAATAGATGGAAGAGGAAAGTTGGGATACATAGCGAGTGAAGTAGAGGAGAAGAAGAATGGTGAAGATGGTTACAATGTCTGGAGGTCAGAAAACTCTTTGGTAACAGCATGGCGTCTCAGTTCAATGGATGCATCAATCGCCAAACCTCACATGTTCATGAAAACTGCAAAAGAGGTATGGGATTCAATTAAAGAAACATATTCAGATCTTGAGAATTCCTCTCAGATCTATGAATTAAAAACAAGGTTGTGGCAGTCCAAACAAGGAAGTAGAGATGTCATCTCATACTATAATGAGATGGTATCTTTATGGCAATAGTTGGACCAATGTTATGATGCTGAAGACTGAGAAAATGCCAAGCTAAGGATCTGGCAAGACACAAGAAGAGAGAGGAAAATGACAGGGTCTATATGTTCCTAGCAGGAATAAATAGAGACCTAGATGAAGTAAAAGGCAGAATACTGGGGAAGAAACCTCTGGCCTCAATCAGAGAGGTCTTTTCTGAGATCAGGTTGGAAGATAGCAGGAGGGTCATGTACAACACTCCAGTACCTAATGAGGAACCTGGGGACTCTTCAGCTTTGGTGGCCAGAAGTGATGACAACAAGAAAAAACCTTGGTGTGATCACTGCAAGAAATTGTGGCACACAAGGGATACATGCTGGAAACTTCATGGAAAACCACCAGGAGCTGGAAAGAAGAAAGTAGAGAGGGCCCTACAAACTACTGTGACTGAGACTCAACAAGAGTCAGGAGTTGAATCTAAACAGCTACCATTAACTCAAGAACAGATAGAGTACCTACTCAAATTTATACCCACCCAGAAAATCTCAACCAAGAAAACCCTACCTGTTCTTTTGCCCAAAATGGTAAAATAACATCATTTTTTTGTTCTGAAAAACCAAAAAACACCTGGGTCATTGACTCAGGTGCAATAGATCACATGACCTACATTCCAAAGTTTTTTTCTTCATATCAACCTTGTGCAGGAGATAAGAAAGTTAGAGTTGCAGATGGCTCTTTTTCAGCCATAGCAGGGATGGGAAATATTAAAATTTCCTCATCCATTAACCTTTCCAAAGTCTTACATGTTCCAAAACTTTCCTGCAATCTTATCTCTATTAGCAAAATAACCAAAGACCTTCAGTGTTGTGTAAAGTTTTATCCCTCTTATTGCATTTTTCACGATCTGGCATCAGGGAGGATGATTGGCAGTGCTAGAGAGGAGGATGGCCTCTATACTTTTGATGAAGGAACACAATTGAATAAACAAGGCTTAGTTTTAAAAGGCGTGAGGCGGCGCAAGGCGTTTTCATTGATTTACCGAGGCACGAGGCGTAAGGCGCAAGGAGACGAGGCGCGCGCCTCACGGTTCTTAACATCATATCTTTGGTAAGATATATTTATACTATTTCTAGTCTTCTACATGAAGCACTCATCTCAAAAAATGATAAGATCACAAAAATACTTCAAACTATTAAACAATCTTAACATACATCATAAGAGAAACCAAATATTTATTAAGACAGTAGCAAGAAATAAATATCAAACGGCATCATTGGCAAAAGTCAAGTCACAAAACTCAATTTTAAAATTTCAAAACAAAATTAATAAGATGTTATATAAAAAATTGTTAAACAAAATCAAATATTTGGTACTCAGCATGATCTAGAACAGACCAACAGAGGTAGTAACACTACAATTTCAAGGTAATAAAATATAATATAATACATACTTAAACTTAATTAATAAACTATATACGTATAAAAGAAACTGTAGAAGAGAAGAAATTAATACCTACCTGCGACTACTCTGCGAGTCCTGCGACGCGAGAAAGTAGCGGAAGAAACGGGACAGCAGATGTGGGAACTCGGAAGCAAAGCAAACGCAGAAGGAAGAAGGGAGAAGAAGGAATAAGGAAGAAGACTAGAGAGACATCCATGAGGCGTGAGAAGCGCGCGCCTCTCAGAGGCGCAAAAGGCGTCAAAAAGCGTCGTATAAGGCGCGCCTCTCAGAACCTACGCCGCCTGGGGGTTGAAGATGCGATAAAGTGTTCGCCTTAGGGCGCCTCGCGCCTTTGCGCGCCTCAGGCGCGCTTTTTTAAACTAAGAAACAAGGTCAAGAAAAAACTTGTCTGCAAACTATTTTCTTTCCTTGTAATAATGAAGTGTATTTAATGCACTATAGATTAGGTCACCCAAGTTTTTCTTATCTGAAAATGTTGTTTCCTAAGTTATTTCATAATAAAAATCCTTCATCATTTCATTGTGATATGTGTGCATTTGCCAAACATCATAGGAGTTCTTATATCCCTCATAGTTACAAGCCAACTAGTCCTTTTACTATTGTACACAGTGATATTTGGGGTGCATCTAGAGTTCCAACTCTGAAAGGAAAAAGGTGGTTTGTAACTATCATAGATGATCACACACGGGTCACATGGGTTTTTTTACTTGAAGAAAAATCTGAGGTTGAAGAAGTGTTCAAAAAAATTTTACTCAATGATCCAGACTCAATTCAACACTAATATCAAAATTGTGAGAAGTGATAATGGTCTTGAGTACTTTTCTAAGAAGTTAAATAATTTTTTTGCTGAAAAAGGAATTATTCATCAAAGTTCCTGTGTAAATACACCTGCTCAGAATGGAATAGCTGAGAGGAAAAATAGACATTTGCTTGAAGTCACTCGTGCAATTATGTTTTCTGCTAAAATTCCAAAATATTTATGGGGAGAAGCTGTTTTACATGCTACCTATTTAATTAATAGGATGCCATCAAAAACTCTAGGATTTAAAACTCCTATTGATACTCTTCAAGCCAGTTTTCCTGAAACTAGGCTTATTAATTCTCTTCCCATAAAAAATTTTGGCTGCACAGTTTTTATTACCAACCCTGACAGAACTGCAAGCAAATTTGATCCTAGAGGCAAAAAATGTGTTTTCTTAAGACTATCTTCAACACAGAAAAGATGTTTGTAACAATGAACACTGTTTTTGTTGAAAATCAACCTTTTTTTGGTACTCATCTTCAGGGGGAGATTCCTAATGAAGATGGTGATAATGTGTCACATATCCATGAAAAACTTGAATCTCTTGACATTAGTCTAGATGCACAATATAATAGACAGTTAGATGCACTAGAAAATAGTCAAGAGTCAAAAGAAAATGAAATAAATTTTTCTGAAACAAGGAAAGATGATGAACAGCAGACAAGTAAGTTTTTTGGCAAGGTTTATGAAAAGGAGAGTTCCAAATCAAAGAATACAGGACATCCCTGATCCTGCCACTGCCCATGAATCTGACTCAATGTCAGAAAATGACAAAGGTAATAATTTCAGTGATCTAAATCTACCCATTGCTCTCAGAAAAGAAAAAAGATCATGTGTTAAATACCCTATCTCAAACTATCTGTCCTATTCTCAGTTATCTACATCATTTGCAGCCTTTACCTCTAGTCTTTCCACTGTTTATATTCTCTTAACCATACAGGAAGCTCTATCTATACCTGAGTGGAAGAAGGCTGTTTTAGAAGAAATGAATGCTCATGAAAAGAATCAGACATGGCAGGCTGTAGAAGTACCCAAAAACAAACCAACAGTGGGATGCAAATGGGTATTTACCCCTAAATTCAAGGCAGATGGTACACTTGAAAGATATAAGGCCAGATTGGTTGCCCAAAGGATACACACAAACCTATGGCATAGATTATACAGAAACTTTTGCTCCAGTTGCAAAATTAAATACTATAAGAATCCTTTTATCTCTAGCTGCTAACCTAGACTGGCCTCTTCAACAGTTAGATGTGAAGAATGCTTTCTTAAATGGGAAGCTTGAAGAGGAAGTATACATGAGCCCCCCTCCTGGGTTTGAGGAACAATATGGCTCAAAGGTGTGCAAGCTGGAGAAAGCCTTATATGGACTTAAACAGTCCCCAAGGGCTTGGTTTGAAAGGTTTACTCAATTCATAAAGAAGCGGGGATTCAAGCAAGCCCAAGCAGACCATACACTATTCATGAAATTCTCCATTAAGGGAGAGATTGCAGTACTAATTGTTTATGTGGATGATATCATTCTTACAGGAAACTATTGTAAAGAGATTGAAGACCTGAAGAAGAAGCTTGCTCAGGAATTTGAGATCAAAGCCCTGGGAGAATTGAAGTATTTTCTTGGCATGGAGATAGCCAGATCAAAGAAGGGAATTGTGGTATCTCAGAGGAAGTATGTACTAGACCTACTCCATGAAACAGGTATGAGTGCCTGCAGACCAATAGATACTCCAATTGACCCTAATCAAAAGTTAGGAAATGTCAAGGAAGGAGTACCAGTTAATATTCAACAATATCAAAGATTGGTGGGAAGGTTGATTTATCTGGCACATACAAGGCCAGATATTGCCTTTGCAGTCAGTATGGTTAGTCAATTCATGCATAATCCATTCCAGGAACATCTAGATGCTACCTACAGAATCCTAAGATATTTGAAAAGCTGTCCAGGGAAAGGATTATTTTTTAAAAGAAGTGACAATAGAAGTGTAGAAGCTTTTACAGATGCAGATTATGTTGGTTCAATAACTGATAGAAGATCTACATCTGGGTATTGTACTTATGTATGGGGGAATCTAGTGACTTGGAGGAGTAAGAAGCAGAATGTGGTTGCTAGAAGTAGTGCAGAATCTGAATTCAGATCTATGGCTAATGGAATCTGTGAACTACTTTGGATCAAGAGAATGATGTCAGAGTTGAATATGGAAATGGAACTACCTATGAAGTTATATTGTGACAATAAAGCAGCCATTAATATTGCTCACAATCCTGTGCTACATGATCGTACTAAACACATTGAAGTGGACAGGCATTTTATCAAAGAGAAGATTGAAGCTGGAATTGTGTGCACCATTCATATCTACCAAAGAACAAACAGCTGATATCTTTACAAAGGGGCTGTTTAAACCAGTGTTTGAATTTCTTATAAGCAAGTTGGGAATGTATGATATATACTTACCAACTTGAGGGGGAGTGTAGAAAAATGTAGCATATACATGTTATTTTTATTATTTGTACATCCGGGACTGTATAGATAAGAATTAGAGTAGATAGAGGTCTCTAATTCTTAGATTAGCTCGCAGAATAGATAGAATAGATAGATCCTACTTTTTAGGATCTGTAACAACTTAACTTTATATGTAACTTGTATATATATCATTGCCGGATGGCTCAATAATACACAAGGAAGATTAATTCTTCAAACTTACAGTTAGTAATCTTGTTACAGGACAGGGCCACAAAAATAATATAGAAGATAGAAGTGATAATAAGATTAAGGAAGATGATATGGAAGAGATTTCAATTAGAACCTTTAGCTGGAAAATGTAAAAAAATATTGCAGGAGATAGCAGAGCTGAAATGATAAGGAGTCTAAAAATAGTGAACGGTCCTATTGTGAGGCTCCATTAGGTTCTGGATTACAAAAATGGCTTCAGTAACTGCCAGTTAGCTTTCGTACTACCTTACTTTCACTCGTGATCACTTTGTCTACCCGGATGCAGAAAAGACATCATAGGAGTTGATGACAACGCTAAAGAGGATGATGATGAAAATGAAGACATTTGTTCGAAAATGAAGACTTTTGTTCGAAAATCAAGAAACTAAAAAGAATATTGTGCATAAATTACCAGAAGATTTTCCCATAAAAATGCAGGATGAAGAAATGGGAAGAATCCCAGCCAACCATGGTCACAAGGCAGGCTCCAAAGGCCAAAAGTAGCTAACCAAAGCTGTGGATGAAATATATTTGGATCTGTTTTAAAATTGCGAGAATTTCCTGCCTTTAAGGAAGTTGATCTGGTTTAATATGTTTTATCTGCTTGGCATATAGCCATTTTGCATATTCGGAAAATACCTTGTGGCTATCTCACTTATCTGCGCTCTTTTTTACTGTGTTCAGTTTTCTTTTTTGAATGTTAGACATACACCATTTTGTATCTTTGGAGGGTATGCCCTCTGGAGAGGGTTTTATTCAGATTCCACTCCATGTTGTTAATAAAATCTTTTGTTAACAATTTCCTTTTTCCTTTAAAAAAAGGAGGTGGTTGGACTAAGGTGTTAGTACCTTCCCTTCCTCAGCTTGCCTGGCCACAACTTTTGACAATTCCTACACAACGAAAATAATGTAACAAAATATGTTGCAAAAGCATGTTACGAAGTGCATACAATTAAAGGTAAATCTCTTCTCCAAATAGAAATTTGAGACTAACTAATATTAAAAAATCCAATTCGGGTCAAGCCGGAAAAGCTAAACAGAAGTTGGAACGAACTCAACCAAGTAACCAGGTATATAAACCAGAGTAGCAGACACCACTTATGAACATCTGTATTACAACAGCACGAAATATGAAGCATTAACCTCTCATGTATATACTCCCTCCGTCCCAAATTGAATTTCAAAATAACGGTTTATGAGATTGGCTGAGAAAAAAATTAATTCGTCCCTGACAATTTTTAAGTTAATGTTAGTAATTGAATATATGTAGTATATATTTAGAAACAAGACTAAAAGTTGTATTGAAACGCAAAGCTAATTTTGAAAACAATTATAAACCATAATAAGAGAATAAAATCACTTACTACTAAGAATCCGAGAAAAGTAAAACTGAAACCCACCTTGGGATGGAGAATCCGAGAAATAATCAAGGAAAAAGCCAAGATTAAAATCAGCATTATGAAAACTTGCAATTACTGAGAAATAGATTGAGATTTGAGACACACCTTCCTTCTTTCAGATGTCAATTGAGGTAGAGCTAATCTTATCACTTCTCCATCAGAATTAGGAGTCATACCAAGTTCAGAATTTACAATGGCCTTCTCTATAGCTTTTAGGCTGATAACCAAACTCAGAAATGCATAAATAATAAGCATCAACATATGCATGGTGGATATGGATAATTACATAATCAAATAGAACACATCAGCAAACTGCACCTAATGGTAGCTAGAAGTCTATAAGGGGTCGTTACTTATGACTTAATGGACTTAATGAGAAAGAGGACTTAATCGTCCAGTCATTAAGTCATGTTTACTTACGACATAATTGAAAACACGACTTATTCATTCAGTCAAAAAATTGACTTAATCATTAAGCTGGAAAAGGCACTCATTCCCATTAAGGCGCTCATTGAGACATGTATTCAGTCAGTTTTTTTATACCTAATATGGAATAGATATATGATAATAAATCACATTACTCGTTGTCAATATAACTTAGTAATAATATTAAATTGATTAGTTTACTCTATTATGATGGTTTATTCAGCACGCAAAATAAACAACTTCATATCACTTAATCCAAACAGACGCCTTAATCCAGACAAGACTTGATAGGGAAAAAAAAGTAAACAACCCCTAAGTGTTCAAAAGTGCATTCAGGCGCTAGGCACGGTTGTCACGGTGGCTAAAAAGTAAACAACCCCTAACCTTTGCTGAATACCCTACTGAGGCGTAAAAAACGATACACTAGGCACGGTTGTCACGGTGGCTATATGAGGAACCGGCACTAGCGATCCGCCTTGTCACCTAGGTGACAAGTAGCCGTGTGTGATATTTTAATATAATATATTACGAGGTATTATAGTATACGTAGTAAAACATAAACTATAGTAACAAGAGCCATGTGATTGATATATAAAGAAACGAAAAATGAAGAAAATGGAAGAGTCTAATATCTATTTCCCATCAATTATGCTACAAAAAAAATTAGCAATGATGTGATTCATGTGATTGATATATCAAGAAAAGAACGATGAAGAAAATGGAAGAAAGAGAGAAGAAAAAAATAAAAACGCAAATTTGGCGGGTTGGATTGCGAGCTCAATACAGTTCTTGAGAAAGATCATTCATTCCTATAAATGCCTAGTCGATGCCAAGACGTCATCGAGTCATTCAATGTTTAACACTCTTCAGGCTAGACGACTAGCCATGGCAAGTGCTCTCTAAAGCCTTGACACCTAAACATTGCCTAGTCGACGCCATGACGACTATGATGCCAGGTCTACTCTAGTTATGCAAGAAAGTAAAAAAATGTGCTTCAGAAAAATTGATAAGAGTTTATTGATGCCGATGCTGGTTCATACCATCAAAGTGTGAACCCATCTACAGGGTACTTCTGTGAAAATAGTGTTTGGTGCAGTTCCCAAAGAGAAGTCAAGGTCCCAAGGATTTCGATGTAGATGTTCATGATTTCAAACTTCATATTGACCACTATTCTTGGGGGAGAGACTACTGGTCTCGATCCAAATCTCAAACCACTAGATAGAGATAACCCTATTTTACATTCCTCATTTAAATGAACTTAAACTTTTGTGCATAAGACAATATTTTGATTATTTTCTATTATGTGATGTTTGAAATTACTATTTCAGTTGTCTGGTTGTGTTATGACTTTAAAAGTTTTTTGAATTTTAATGAATATTTTATACTCCGTAACATTTGTTAATGAACTAAACTTTAATATTAGTTCATAATTACTTAATGTATATTAGTATTAGACTATTATTATTACAAATTTGAAACTTAGACTTCAATGCATCACGAGCTTTCCACCTCACCTCATCCGTCGGAACTGCCTTGACTACACAATGTGCAAATTTTAAAACATTAGACCTATGTTTTCAAAAGCATTGGCAGCTATAAGACTATAAAGACCATACAAGAAAGTACTATGAAGAAAGTATAAACCAAGAGAATTGTCAAATATAAGTGAATCCAAAATACACTATAACGTTTTTCAACAAGTCTGGAGGAAGAGAATCAAATGTGACATCTTATCAAGGCAGGAAAGAAGAAGAGACATCATTCATGGTCTCTAGAGTATAAAGTATGATTAAAGGATGGCACCTGGATTTGTCATAGGGCTGTACTAGGAGAGAACTTGCATCAGGAGTGCCAATTTGGGCTATGCTCCTCAAGCTGACTGGAGTACCATAGTACTCCACCTACCAAAGTAAAAAGAATTTATATAAAATATTTTCATATAAATACAATGAAGCACAACCCGTTATGTGTGTGTACCTAAGTACTTTTCTATGGGGTTTTAATTTGATCAGAATCATCAGGACAAATTAATTGGTGGCCTTAAATAGTTAAATACTTGACACTTTATTTTCCACGAAGAGAGCTAGAAATTGCAATAGACTTTTTTTTACCTCAATCTTATCCAGCATTGCTGGGTTAGCTCTCCCTGTCCTTATAGAGTTGAAATTGGACCTAACATTCTCAATCGTCTTCTCCATTCTCTCTTTCTAAACAAGAAATGGAGCAGTTGTAACTTTCCAGTAAACTGCAATGAAACAGTTCTAAAATCTTTGTATGCTTACAACATCTTCTTCGATAAAAGATTTTTCTGCTTCTATTTCTTCTATGGTTGCAGACCTCAACACTGCGGTTCTGGAAACCCCATAAAAAAAAGATAAAGAAGTCTTAGTTCGTAGATGATGGAAACAGCTCAAGACAAAAGCCTAAAAATATTGCCTCTTCACCCATGATAGCTTGACATGAGGCTTCAAACCCACCGCCTTTGCAGAAGTCTCCAATTTCGCTTGATTCAAAGTCGCAGTAAACGAACCAGCGTTTCCACAAGACGAATAACAATCTATAAATGTTCAAAATGAGCAAATTACATCGAAAAACATAAGAGTACAAATACTCGACAGAACAAAGTGAGGACCCTGGAAGTAAGATTATGCCTCGACGAGAAAGAAGTTTAGGAGACTTCGTGTTGCTGGTAAGTTGTTGCGGGTAGAGCTTATGAACATGAGCCGCCGGCAAGAACGTCATCGCCATTGCAGGCCTGAAACTTGTTCGAAAATATGCGAGTAAAATGAAGCAAATATGGGTAATGGGGTTAAATGCACCAAAAAATATAAATCAGGCCCGTGTGTTTTAATTAATCGTGCTCAAAATCCCTTCAAGAACAAATTTTACAATTTTGAAATCACTTCGGGAAATTCCTGAAATAGGAGTAAAAAAGTTTGAAAATTCCAAAATAGGACTGTCATGTTTTTATTCCCAAAATAGGACTAATTACTGCTATGTTTTGTGAGTATCAGACTTTAAACATGATAATATTTTCCAAACATAGCAGTAATTAGTCCTATTTTGGGAATAAAAATATGATAGTTCTATTTTGGAATATACAAACATTGTTAGTCCTATTTGGGGTAATTTATCAATCACTTTTTGTAATAATATGGTTGAATATGCAAGTAACTTTGTCAAAATTTCCAAATTATACAAAAATACTAATCATTTTTCTTGTTTTTTTTTTGGAAATTAAATTTATTCTTGGAGGGGGTTTGGCGCATTATTAATTATAACACAGAGGGATTTGACGCATTCTTTAAATCACAGGAACTAATACGTCGAATTTATATTTCACGAGGGGGTTTGGTGCATTAAACTCACGTGTAATGTTGCATTTTACCTTAAGTTTTTAAAAAACAAATGAGTACCTCAACTATCTTTAAAAGTTTGCATCCGACGGTACTACTCAATTTTCCGGCCAAAAAATGCCACATGGCGGCCGGAAATCCACGTAATACATTTTAATCATTATTTTATCCACATCATCATTTTACTGTGCCCTAATCCTTACCGTTAAAAGATCTCTGTAGCCTGAGCTTCTCAAATTCAAACTCTATCTTTGCCGATAAAAAAAACCTCTCTATGACTCCATAGCAGTGCTCTAAGATGCAAGTGTAGGTCTGATCTCAACCTTTTGATTCAGCACATACGATGAAAAGAAGATGAAAAGAAGAGCACCTTCTGATTCCTTGCATCCACACTTCTGATTCCCTGCATCTACATTTTTTCTATTGTATTCCCAAGAAGGACAAAATGTCAAAAGATTGGCAGAATCGAATTGATGGTGAGCCTTCTCCAGCATACAGTAAGTTTCCATGAATAATGTTAGGTTTATTTGTTTGATTTTATCTCTATAATTTAGTTATATTGGATTAGGTATTATTCATTACATGAAATTGTTTTACTCAATTAATCTAAAAATTTTATGTGGTTCATTACTTAAAAACTATATTCAGTAATAAAAAAATTACATTAGATTCATGAGAATGATTACAACTCCTTGTTCCCATAATGAATCGAGGGGTCTGGTCATTAATTTATTAGCACATATGTTTTCAGGTCACTCAGATTACTTTTCTATACAATGGCATACAATTGATGAAGATTTCAAGTTTAATGATGTGGGCTGGATTGATTATTGTTCATTTGATAAGATTTCAAAAATGGAGATAGATCGTATGGCTGAAGAGTGTGGATTGGTTGGTGGTTGTTTGAAGCTATTCTGGAAGCATCCAAACAAGATTTCTGGTAATAGTGATATGAATTTAGAGACTGACCGTGATGTACTAGAAATGTCATCTTTTGTTACTGCAGACAGAATTTTGCATATTTATGCTAAGATTGGGGAAACAACTGAGAATGAAGTGCAATGTGCAAGTAGTAAACGATATGATGATATCGATTCAGAATTCTTGCATTCCAATCATGATAGTGAAACTAGTCATGATGATATTGATTCAGACCTGTATGATTCAGATTATGATCTTCTCGAGGATGATATTGAAAATGATGATGACTTATTTGACCAGTTTATATATAAAGAGGTAGAGAAACATGGTGCAAACAATCTTAATACATGTGGTCATGAGTCAGATGCTTCAGTGGATACAATTTATGCTCCATCAGATGAGCTTGATTCATGTTCAGATGATGAGTCAGATGGTAGTCATGGCACCATAAGAAAGTCACACTGGTCAGTTTTTAGTGAAACATATGACATGAAAAATCTCAACTTTAAAGTTGGCATTATTTTCAACACTTTCAAGCAGTTTAAAGATGCAGTGAAGATGGCTTCAGTAAGATCAAAGGACCAGGTTGTTTTCTGTCCAAATAACAAAGAAAAATGCAGAGCCATATGTAAAAACAAATGTGGTTTCTACATATGGGCATATCTCACAAATCCAGATAAGAGTGCAGTTCAGATCAAAAGTGCAAACCTGAAACATCATTGTGCAAAGGTGAATTACAACCGACATTAACGCAAAGTTCATCGCAAATTATTACAGTGAGAGTTTTAGAATTGATCCTACATGGTTGATTGCAAATATACAAACAAGTGTTAAATGGGATTTCAGTGTGGAGATTTCAAGGAACACAGCTTGGAGAGCTAGAGACATTGCCATTAGGTTTATTCATGGAGATGAGATTAAGCGAATGGAAAGGTTGCAATCATATGGACATGAACTTTTAAAAAGCAATCCAGGGTCAACTGTTGTGTTTGATTTGGATGATCAAGTGTTTAGGTTGATGTATGTATGCATCGGGTCCTTGAAAATAGGATTCAAGTGTCGTATGAGGCTTATTTCAGTTGATGGCACTTGGTTGCAGGGTATATATGGAGGCCAATTGTTAACCGTTGTGGATATAGATGCAAATGATTGCATTTATCCCTTTGCTTGGGTTGTGGTTCAAAGGAAGAACAAAGCAAACTGGAAGTAGTTTTTAGAGCTTGTTGCAAAAGATGTTGGGATTGGTGAAGACGGTCGATTTTGGGCTTTTATGTCCGATAGATAGAAGGTTTTTTCATTTTCTAATTTTTTTCTATGTTCTTTCATGCTACTATGTATTTAATAAATGTATATCTCACCTAAGTTCATATTGTTCATAACTTGTAGGGGTTGATCCCTGCAATTGAGGAATTATTTCCGGAAGCTGAGCACAGGTTCTTCATAAGACATATATATATATACCAATTTCACGCAACTCACGTTTGAAAAAAAAAGGTGCATCCTTTTTTTCACGTTTGAATGGTGTTAGTTTTCAATGTTGTCTTTTTTTTTGGAATTTTGTAAGAGAGAATCGTTTTTTATTGTTATCAAGGGTCCATTTCTTTTTAAAGTATTAAAACAATTTTATTTGTAATTTAAATTTTATAAAAATATACCAAAATTTATAATTTTTAATCTTTTATACGATACCAATATTACATATATAAAGTAAAAAAGTGTCTGAAATTTCAACTGTCGGAGTTTTTAGACTAAAAAATGCGAAATATAAATTTTGAAAAAAATATTTAAATTCAAATATTTATAAATATAATTACGGATTTACGGTGTAAACAATACCCTGGTATATCATATATGTGAGGTAAAATGTAAATTAAATCAGTCAAAAAAATATGCACGGAAGTAGATTGCTATTTATAAATTTACTTCCTCCAAATTTAATGAATGTCGAAGTAATTAGATGGCAGTGGAATGGTCAGTACATTACATTCTCTCAAGCAACGCAGGTTCAACTCCCACTGCAGTGTTTTTGAAAATTTGTTTTTTTAACAGTTTTGTACAAATGACGTGGCAACTTATGATGTGGATAAAAATAATGACTATGATGTATTACGTGGATTTTCGGCTGCCATGTGGCGTTTTTTCACCGGAAAATTGAGTACTACCGCCGGATGCAACATTTAAAGATAGTTGAGGTACTGATTTGCTTCATTAAAAACTTAAGGTACTAAAATGCAACATTACCCATAGTTAAGGTACTGTCTATGCATTTTACTCAAAATATGCTGAAGCGTTCCGCCAGTGCCACTCGTTAATTTCGTGACTCTGTTGGGTTGCAGATAAAAATAAAAATAAAAACGAGAAAAATGTGAAATGAGTAAGTTAACTTGTAAGTGGGGTTGTAAACGAACCGAATCGAGTCGAATAATGAGATATTGTATTTGTTTAATATTTTCAAATACAAATTCGAATTCAAATATGAAACAAATATTAATTTTGATTTGTATTTGTATTTGTTTAACAACATGAATAGTTAATGATTCATATACGAATATCGAATCGATTTGAACATAGGTTAAATATTAGTCAAATATTACTCTAAAATAATTTTTTTATACTCCTTATTTTTTATGTTGTAAATGCATGCTGTGACTTAATATGTGTTTTTAGAATTAAAATTTAATGGATCAATGCATTTTTAGATGGTGTACCATATACTAAAGTGAATTACTTTTATGATTAATTAATATAAATCTATTTCAAACTTTTTGAAATAAACACTAACACACAAATATTAGAAATTATAGTTATAATGTGTAAAATAAGTTGATAATTGTATATATCAAAGTCAAACAACTCTAATTTTATTCTTCAAATCTAATACATAGTTATTTGTATTGTATTTGAAAGACATTTGAACCAAAAAATTGATTTGTATTCATATTTATATTTTGATTTATTGCAAAAGGGCTTGGAATCTGTATGCAAAAAATGTATATGTAGACTACACTTTGATGTAATTGCCATCTTTTAAAAGTTATTATAGTGTTATTACTATTATTATGAATATTGACATTAATATTACCATTATTATTAATCGAATATATTTGATTAATATTTGAATTGAATACACAAATATTCTTATTTGTATTTGATAACAACTCGAATCAAATTTAATATTCTTATTTGTATTTGAATTTTCCGAATTTGAATCGTCTTATACGAATTCAAATCGCGAATCGAGCACAAATTATTTGATTCGTTTACAACCCCACTTGTAAGCATCCACTAAAGTGAGGACCAGAGAAGTAAGATTATCAATTATGCCTCGACCATAAAGAAGTTTACAGAGTTATGCTACCTGTACATTTTTTTGAATACTTTTATTGTGCACATCGCCTAGCTAGTTGCGTGTGTACATAGAAGCTTCAAAATGAGTTGTATGTGTACACACAATTATGTGGTGTGTACAAAAGAGGTGTATAACACTATAAATGACATATATATCTATATCATCTATATCTATATCTATATCTATATCTATAGCTATATCTATATCTATGTCTATGTCTATATCTATATCTATATCTATATCTATATCTATATCTATATCTATATCTATATATTTATATCTATATCTATATCTATATCAATATCTATATCTATATCTATATCTATATCTATATCTATATCTATATCTATATCTATATATATATCTATATCTATATCTATATCTATATCTATATCTAGGTTTTGGTTCAAATAAGAACATGATCTTAGGAGAGAAATGAGAATGAATCTGGACCGTTAGATTTGTTGTAAGTGAAATTCAATGTGCATTAGATGAAAATGTAATGTGCATTAGGTGAAATTGAAATGTGCAGCACAAATGGTACGATACAGTGACATTATGTGAAGCTGAATTGTGCATTATGTGAAATTGAAATGTGCACTAGGTGAAACTGAAATGTGCGGAAATAAAAGACACGATGTGATGTTATTTTTGTACCTTTTATTTCGCACATTTCAATTTCACCTAATGCACACTTTAGTTTAAATTTTTATTCTGCACATTTCAATATCATCTGATGCACATTTCAGTTTCACCAAATGCACAATCCAGATCCACATAATACAATCCAACGGTCCAGATTCGTTCTCATTTCTCTCCTGGGAGTCCATTCTTACCAGAACCGCTCCCTCTATATCTATATCTATATCTATATCTATATCTATATCTATATCTATATCTATATCTATATCTATATCTATATCTATATCTATATTATATATATTATACATTCAAAGGTCATAATTGCCATGTGGCATTCTTATGTTTACCATTACCACGTGTCATTCTTATATTCACCATTGCCAAAGGTCAATTTTTAATCATTCTTAGCCACATCTCGGACAGTTCTTATTGGTGTCTTGAACGTGTATGTATTTTTGGAAAGTATTACCATATTCATGGTACTTTAATGCGTAGTATCAATTTAGCTGCATCACCCACTTTGACATAATGGACTGCAATATGTAGCCTAAATCACTGCCTTTTTTTCTCTACATCACTACCTATGCAGTATGTATTTTTGGAAAGTATATTACCATATTACCATATTTAACATAATTGACTGCAATATGTAGCCTAAATAAATGCCTTCAAAATATTTGCATTTATTTAAATATATATTACCATGTTAACTTCTTGCATGACACCGTGTGCACTTGTTTTGGTATTACAAGTGGTGTTAACCTGCAGCAAAGCACCTCTTTAATCTTCCCTATAAATCATCTTTCAACAGAGTCAATAAACATTCGAATTTGTTTAAATATAATACATTACCAAATTAACTTCTTGCATACCACCGTGTGATTCATTTTAGTATTACAAGTGCTATTTATTGCTACCATATTAAACTCACAATCAAAGTGTGAACTCACCAATTTTCACAATTGGCCACTTCAACCACATCTACATATTAGCTCTCAATCAAATCACTTATCACCCGTATTACAATCAAATCACATAACATATCCAACCTGCATTCAAATAATTTTACTTTATTTGTATTGCATGTTAAAGTTCAAAGTGTTGCATATTATTGACAGAGCCGGCCATGGGGGCTAGGCACCTAGGCAGTGGCCTAGGACACCACTCCCAAGGGGCACCCTTTTTTAATGGAAGAGCTGTTATTATTATATGTATAAATATATTAATATAGTAATACTCGTAAGTTACGCCTTTAGGCTTTAGCGGCGGGACAACCTGGACTAGTGGAGTAGTTAGGAATTGGAATAGTCAAATGTCAAAGTCTACAAAAAAAATCAAATCAAATAATAATATATTAATATATTGACAAGTACATCAATAATGGGTTATGGAAGGGCTGCTGCCTGGCCGGATGGCCCAATAGGAATTAGGAAATTAGAAATAGTACTCTATAACTCTATTAGTCATTTAGTCTATTACCCTAGTAACCTACTTAGCCCTAGTAGCTATTAAGTAAATTAAAATTTTAAAAGTCCGAAGCATACCATACGAAGGCGGAAGTGCGGAACTCGCGGAGTCTCAACGGACGTCGTGACGGTAGCTGACTAACCAGTCTGCAAACCAGGTAAATAACTTATTCTACATCAAATTTATTAATTATTATTTATGAGTTGTATTAAACTTGAAATTTTGTGTTATATTATATATATATATATATATATATATATATATCTTTTAATTGTTTTAAAGTTATTCGGTTATCAAATTTAGTCTGAAATTGTTTTGAGACGGTCTTTCCATAATATACCTAATAATTAGTGCTAAATTATTATTTTGTAGTGTCTACTATGACGGGAAAAAGGAAACAAGAGTCAGGGGCTTCAAAGAGAAAAATAAAGAAAAGAAAAGATGAAGAAGTCCAATCTTTTGCGGGTTCCATGGATAGGTATGTAAAAATAAATCCTTCTCCATCGACCTCAAACAAAAATCTCGAGGCAAATGATAAAGATGAGAATGAAAATACTGGTGTTCAACTTGAGAACAAAAACGAAAACAAGGATGAGGGTAGATGTGTTTTAGATGATGAAGAGGCGGATGTTGATGTTGAGAATGATATTGTAGATGTGTTGCCTGTTATTCTTGATATGACCGAGTTATGTGATCCAGGTAACTGGAAAGTACCTATTTCACAAAAAGAAAAAGATTTTCTAGTTGACAAGGGGCCAATAAGAATTACTGGTCATGATTACCCCGTTGATAAAAAACGGAGTTTTAGTGACAAACACTATACTCGGTGCTTGACAAATGGTGAAAAATATGACCGCCCATGGTTAGTGTATTCAATTTCAAAAAACAAAGTCTTTTGTTTTTGTTGTGTCTTGTTTAAGAAAGGTGGAGTATCAAGCCCATTGACTACCCTAGGTGAAGGGTATAACGATTGGCACAATATACATCGTAGACTTGCAGAACATGAGTTGAGCAATGACCATATTCGTAGCACTGAAGTTTGGAGAGAAGCAGAAATAAGACTGAAAAAGAAGACAACCATTGTTGCTTTTCGGGAAAGAGTGATTGATAAAGAGAAGGAGTATTGGAGAGCTGTGTTGAAAAGAATCATGAGTGTTGTTAAAACTCTTGCTACTTGTAATATTGCATTTTGAGGTGATAATGAAAAGATTGGAGATGAGAAAAACGGAAACTTTCTCAAGATCATCAATATGATTTACGAGTTTGATCCAATAATGGAAGAACACCTTAGGCGTATACGCAAGAAAGAGATTCGGAATCATTATCTTGGTCATAATATTCAAAACGAGATGATACAATTATTAGCAGGTGAAGTAAAAAAGAAGATCATTCAAGTTGTTAGAGATTCAAAATATTTCTCCATTATTCTTGATTGCACGCCAGATGTGAGTCATGAGGAGCAAATGACACTTATAATAAGATGTGTCAATGTGTCTACTACTCCGGTAAGAATTGAAGAGTTTTTCATTACATTTGTGAAGGTAGTTGAGACAACGGGAGAGGCTCTCTTTGATGAGCTTAAGTGCTTACTTCAGACCCATGAACTTGATTTCAGTAATATGAGAGGACAAGGTTATGACAATGGTTCAAACATGAAAGGGGGCAATAAAGGTGTGCAAGCTAGAGTGCTAAAAGAATATCCTAGAGCATTTTACACGCCATGTAGTTGTCATTCTCTTAACCTTTCCCTCTGTGACATGGCATTGAGTTGTTCACAAGCAAAAACTTTCTTTGATGCTGTACAACGAATTTACAAATTATTTTCAGGTGCATCTCCATCTATCTATTAGCTCGTTTATTATTTAGTTACTTATTAATTTATTTATTTATTTATTTACTTATGTTTGTATATATAAATGTTATGATTTCATTATTGATTAATAATATGTTGTGACCATTAATAATTTCAGGTTCAACAAAAAGATGGGAGATTTTCAAAACATTTGTCAAAGATCGTGATGGAAAGGGTCTTACCCTAAAGTCGTGGTCGGATACACGTTGGGAAAGTCGTATTGCTAGCGTTAGAGCAATCAGATTTCAGGCACCACAAATACAACAAGCATTGGAGCATTTGATGAAAAGTAGTAATGATGCTAGCACTGTGAGTGATGCTAAGTCCTTGTTTGAATATGAAATGAACTTTGATTTTATTGTTAGTATGGTAATTTGGTATGAGGTATTAAACAAAGTGAACAAAATCAGCAAACTGCTTCAACAAAGAGATATGGATGTTGGTGTGGCTTTAAATCTTTTGAAAGGATTGATTTTACTTTTCAAAGAATATAGAGAAGAATGGTTTGAAAAAGCCAAAATTGAAGCTCAAAATATTGCCATTGATTTACACATTGAGCCTCGATTTCGTGACATCCGTATTCGAACCAAAAAGAAGTTTTTTGATGAGAAAGCAATTGATGAGCCAATGAAGTCAGCGGAAGATGTGTTTAGAGGAGCATATTTCTTAGTAGTTTTTGATAATGCTATTTCGTCTTTGGAAACTAGATTTCAGCAATTACAGAAATATAAAGAAACTTTTGGATTCTTGTATAATCTGAGTAAGCTAAGGACAATAAGTGATGAAGAATTGGCTTGTTCTTGTGATACCCTTGGGAATTTTTTGAAGCATGGGGATGATTGCGATATTGATTCAATTGAGTTATTTTCGGAACTTCAATTGTTAACCAAGTCACTGCCTGAAGATAAAAAAAAGTCATTGAAGTGATGGAGTACATTAGAGAGATGCATATTTCTTTTCCGCATGCTTGGGTTGCTTACAGAATTTTGTTAACTATTCCCGTGACAGTTGCATCTGCCGAAAGAAGTTTTTCAAAGTTGAAGTTAATAAAGAATTATCTACGCTCAACAATGTCACAAGAGAGGTTAAGCGGGCTCGCTATGCTATCTATTGAAAAAAAGTGTTATCTACTCTTGATTGTGGTGATGTACTTACAAATTTTGCACATCAAAAAGCAAGAAGAATAGGTTATTAGGTAGTACTTTTATAATTTTATTTATTTCTTCGAAGAATTTATATTTTCACATACTTTATATCAATTTTAAGTCAAGTATTTCTTTTTACATTACTTCATATTTAATTATGTTATTAATTTGAAGTACTATTTGATCTCATTAGTCATTTTTGTCTGGGGCACCAAAAATCCTGGAGACAGCCCTGATTATTGAGTTTGTATGTTAGTATTTTAAACATGGTTTGTATTTGATATCTTATCTGTATATATGTGTATGTATATATATATGGGTGTGCATTAATAAAAGGAAATAAAAGAAATCAAAGTACTAAGTATACAATACTTAATAAGTTTAGTTAACAAATATTATTAAATCATAGTTATACTAATATTTGATAACTATTAGATGATATTTATCAAAAGAAATCATTGTATAAAATAAGGATACTATTAGATGTTTTGAGCATATATTTGTATGCAATGACTACTAATTGTTAAAAAAATTACGGAGTATTTTCAACTACAACATCAAAAAGATGTTGAATTAATTTATTTGACTAATTATTATAGAAATAGTAGTTCAATGAGGGTTGTAAAATTTATAAGTATATAATGGCAAATAATTTTGGTAGTAAATGATCAATATTTAAGACAATGAAAGTCAAGATTAGATGTTCGTATTTTGACCAAATCGCAACATGTATGATCAACCCACAACCTATGCATGTTGATCCACGAAACCGGTGAGTTAATCGGGTTTAAAATGATAACTCTAACCCACCATGAAATGGGCTAGCCCTATAAATTTCGACTCATTTAATTTGATGGCTATATCTATAATCAATTGAATTATCTTTTAAAATTTTATTTATTTTATTTCAAATTTTTATTTCTTTCTATTCCCCCTTTTTATTTTTCCCCCCTTTCACTATGTGAGAAGTAATTGTTTTGTTGTTTATCCTTTTCACCCCATCCTTTTTTGCTTCCCTCTCTTTCTCACTAGACTTTGTCAACTTTTTTTTTGTTCCAAAAACTTTACCACTTTCTTTTAAAACAATAAATTTGTGTCCTAGCTCATTTATCTCTCTTCCGCACAAACCTCAATTACACAATTTTACTTTTTTAATTTCTTACTCAACATAATTTGGCAAAGTTGAGAGAGATGGAGGTAATATAAAGGAAGGCTGATTAGAGAGAAAAAGAAGAAGAAGAAGAAGAAGAAGAAGAAGAAGAAGAAGAAGAAGAAGAAGAAGAAGAAGAAGAAGAAGAAGAAGAAGAAGAAGAAGAAGAAGAAGAAGAAGAAGAAGAAGAAGAAGAAGAAGAAGAAGAAGAAGAAGAAGAAGAAGAAGAAGAAGAAGAAGAAGAAGAAGAAGAAGAAGAAGAAGAAGAAGAAGAAGAAGAAGAAGAAGAAGAAGAAGAAGCAAGGTGAGACGTTAAGTCATATTTTATCATTTATATTGCACATTTTCATAAATTAAAATTAATGAAAAAAGATGTTAAGAAGAAAAAAATCAAAGGAAATATTTTGCTACATAATTACGTGTTGGTCCAAAATAGGACGCTCGTAGGCTTTTAGGAAAGCTATGTACGACACTCAAGTAAGAATTAGGAAAGTACGAATATAGAAAGTTAGCCAGAAATAGCATATCTGTATTTGAAATTCGAATTGCCTTTTATAGGCGATTACAAATGGTAAATGCCGAACATAATAATGACTAAATTAATTACAACATTAATACGGAATTAAACACATAATTAAGTAGCGCATTGATTGTTGGCCGTTACTCTTCTTGGCTGGCAGGCTGGACGCTTGAGCTCCCTCCTGCTGGACTGGACGGTGGGCTTCCCGCTAGGCTGGAGGAAGGCTTCTCACCGGGCTGGAGGCAGGCTCCCGGGTAGGCTGGAAGGCAGGCTCCCCGATGGGTTGGAGGCAGGCTCCCACCTGGGCTGGACCGCAGGCTCCCAGTTGGGCTGGATCGCAGGCTCCCAGCGGGGCTGGTGGTCGGTAGGCTCTTGGCTAGGCTGGAAGGCAGGCTCCCCACTGGGCTGGAAGGCAGGCTCCCCACTGGGCTGGAAGGTGGGCTCCCCACTGGGCTGGAAGGCAGGCTCCCCGCTGGGCTGGTCGACAGGCTCTCTTGGGCTTCCGCTCCTTGATTGCCCTGATTGGTTGGGCCGACTCGAGCTCTAGGTTGCTGGGCTTGGGCCCGCTAGTCCAAGTTCGGGGCCTGGACCGATTAGGCTCTGGGCCTGGTCCCATAACCCCATCACGAGTCCCCCACTCCCTTAGTCGAGTAGTAGACTCGGCTAAGAGGGAGTAGTTCAGGTCAACTGCCCATTAAAAAATATTCACATATCAGGGAGCCATAATTGTGGATTCTGACAATCCCACAATTTATGGAGATTTCCAAATTTCGAATAAGGCACCCAACTTTAAAAGCCCCCAAATTAATTCCCTTAGCGTTCTAGCATTCCAGCAGCAAGCTTTCTCCCAGACTTCAGGATCTAAGTCAGCTTCAAAAAATCCCTGAAATTCATTTTTATTACTTCATAAATTATTTTTGGACTTTATTTTATTTTTCCTCCCTTTTCTTTTCTTTCCTTTTCTTTTCTTTCCTTCTTTTTTCTTTCCTTTTCTTTTCTTTCCTTTCTTTTTTCTTTCCTTTCTTTTTTCTTTCCTTTCTTCTCTTTCCTTTCTCTCCCACGACCTGCGTCCGTCTTCCTCACGTCGCCCCAGCGCCGCCGCCGTCAACCAGGGGACCGGGTTGACCGCCGTCTTGCTCCGAGCGACTCCCGTGTCGACCTCTGCTGTGCCAACCACCGGTCGCCGATGTCTCCCCTGTAGTCCGGCGAA
This sequence comes from Cuscuta europaea, assembly GCA_945859875.1. NCBI lineage: Eukaryota > Viridiplantae > Streptophyta > Magnoliopsida > Solanales > Convolvulaceae > Cuscuta > Cuscuta europaea. The sequence goes on from CAMAPE010000014.1 coordinate 4,288,846, forward strand.
TCTGACCGGCGGATCTGGGCTCCTGTGGTGGCCGGCGCGTGCTACAGGGATTGGCGGGCTGTCTTGTGCCACCCACCGGTCGCCGATATTGCCCCTGCAGCCCGGTGAATCTGGCTGGCGGGCCTGGGCTCCTGTGGTGGCCGGCGCACGCTATAGGGATCGGCGGCCACCCCATTGTCGGACGGTGTCGCCCAAGAGGTTGGTGGCTAGACGGCTGGGTGACCAAGCGCCCTCGGGCCGGATGGATCTGTCCTTCTCACGGGCGTCCATGTTGTTCATCCGCTGCCAACCATCGTTGCGTAGGAAGCCGAGCGGCCAGGTGGTTCCCCGAGTCCAAGTTGGGCGGCACCGTCCCTTTCTTGGCCGGCTGCTGTCGGGCCTCGAAGGAACTAGGGTTGAGGCAAGCTAATGCCCATATGTACGGTTCCCCATGGAGCTAGGTATCACCTTGGCCGAGCAATGTTGGTTGGGGATCGGACCGGCGGCCGCCACTCTGCCGGTAGACTTTGCTTAGGAAGCCGGTGGCCGTCCCACTGCTGGCTGGCATTGCCCTTCCCCTAGGCGACCAAGGCGGGCACCCCCTGCTTGATGCATTCCATGTTGATTGGCAAACTTGTCACTTTATCATTTTATTTTTATTTTTGAGGTGCAGGTGCGATCTCCCCAATCTGACCATGCAAGACGATGGACGCTCACCCCATGAAAACAACGATCATGTAGATTCGGGATCATCGGCTATTATTGGAGCAGAGCGCGGGGCGGCCGTGAGACCCATGCGGGTCAGCCACGACCCTCGGCCACGTATGCATGCGGGTGTTACTAGTGGACGGCAAGCTGATGTTCTCCCTGAGTTGGCTCCAGCTAGACTGGTTGCCATTTCTGAGGGACGACCCCTCAATGTTCTAGACAGAGCGTGCATCCAACCTGTGAACGTACCAGACTCTGACGATGATTCTGATACTCGGGTGGACTTGGATTCCTGGTGGGACCTTGATAGCAGCGGAATACCGGATCTCCCTTCTCGCGTCACAGAAGGGGATCTCGTCATAGCATATAGTCTGATTGGTGATAATTGTTTGTTGGAACCCCCCGGTGGCCACTGACGTATTGAGCGATCCACCAGCCCCCTATTTCGGGGTCCATATCCGCTCACTGGAGTTAGGGATGGCCGTGCCACTGCACCCCTTCCTGGTTCGGTTCCTTCACTTTTTGGGTGTGGCCCCGGGTCAATTGGCTCCGGCGGCTCATATGTTCGTTGCCGCTTTTGTGGCGCGGTGTGAGGATGTGGGCCTCACACCCACGATTGATCTGTTTTTCAGCTGCTTCCAGTGGCGTGCTTCTAGCTTTTTCGCCTTACTCTCCCAGAGGCCGGTGAGCAAACTGTTTCGATCGGGTTACCCCCGTTCAGGGAAAGGGTGGAAGAAGAGATGGATATGGGTATCCGACCCCAACCTCCCGTCCCCTCTGCCTCAGTGGGGTGAACGGGTTCGGAAGTGTGACCGAGTCGCTCTCTCCCCTGGTCTCAAGTCCTCCATCGAGATATTGTCCGCGGGCGGTCCCCACTCCATCAGCTCATATTTAGGTGACTGTCATCTGTCTGGTCTATGTTTGCTACTTTGTATTTTATTCTGCTTATCCTCACATTTTTTTCTGCAGCTGTGCCTGAGAAGCTCGTTGTTGAGGCGGAATCCGATGAAGAGGAGGAGCCTCAACAAGTCATCGTTCCTGTGGCAGCAACGGCTGGAAAGGGGAAAGGGTACGGAGCCGCCCCTCCAAGAAGGGTGAGAGTTACCTTCGGGCCTCGGCCAACTACGCCGGTGCAGGAGAAGCACAAGGGCGGACTCGTCGATCTGCTAGTCAAATTGGATGGGTCCGATGAGGAGGAGGAGGAGGAGGAGCCCTGCCCCGCCGTTGTTGATGTGGCCCCCAAGACGGTTGCGGGGAAAGAGCGCGGAGCCTCCTCCCCGGGCCGAGGGGAACGAGTCTCGAAGAAGGCCAAGGTCGCCCCCAAGTTTCCTTCCGCTGAGCAGGTACATGAGGGTGCAGATGAGAGGATGGCCGAACGGAGCAGCCATGACACCCAGCATACAGTTACTTACGCCTTCCCATCTTCGAGTGCCTCGATTGTGCATGAAGGCTTCCCGGTCGTGGATTATGCTTCATCAATCCTCCCACCAGGCGACCTCACCTGTACGACTTCCCAAGAGTTTCATCCCCTCTTGGAGGGTTCTATCCGGTCACATATCGAGGTAGGTTGATCACGTTTTGGTGTGGATTGTGTTTATCCCTGAACCCCCTCACATTTTCGTTTGTCTATCTTGCAGGGGCTCGCCAAGACCATCAGGGCACTTCACGCAGCCAATCATTCTCAGGCCAGGCTTCAGCGTGAGGTTGACGAAGCTAGGGCTGCCCTGCGGGCCAGCCAGAAAGCCTTCTCCGAGCTGCAGTCCTCGCGTGCACAAGAATGTGAAGAAGCGGCCAAACAAGGAGCCAAGAAAGCGCTCTCCGAGTTCCAGGCCTCCGAGCAGTTCCAGAAGCTCATCTCTGCGAGGGTGCAAGCGGAAGAGTCTGAACTAGTGCAGAGGTGGCTGACGACCCCCGACGGAGAGTATTGGCGCGCTCGCGAAGTCCTCTATGCTTTTCGAAGTGGCAAGTATTTGATGCAGCAGAAGGTGTATGGCCGGTTGAAGGATCTCGACCCTGACTTTCATCCATCCACACTGGGCCTTCTTGACCGTATGAAGAAACCCGTGGAGGCGATAGCCCTTCTTCCCCCAGAGGCCGTCCGTCAGGAGGAGGAGCTTGGTAGTTCTAACGAATGGGCTTGGTTCTTTCCGCCAGCTCTGGGGAACATGACTCCTGTGGCCCCTGGCCAGGACTTGGTTGGTGTGTTAGATGACATTCCCGAGGTTGATGGCGATGGGTCTGTCCAGCCGTGACATTGTATTTTGTATTTCCTTTGTTTCCCACTTGGATACTTTGTGGATGTTTGATTTTTATTTCATACGCCTCCTTTTCTATACTTTGCATTACGAATACTTAGCAATTTATTCGGGGGTCTGGCTTCTCTAACCTCCCGGGGGGCGGTTAGGCTGGCGGGGCCGAGCCTATCCGTGCCCCTCCTAGTTGGGCAGAAGTGATCTGTTCGCTATTGATATGGAATCAACAGGTAAGCGACTTGTTTGGCCAGCAAGGTCGGACATTGAACCGACGAGGAAGACCCTTAGGTCGGTATCCAGAACGTTCATGACCCGGGGGTCAGTCCTACTGTCACTTTAACCCGTCCAGTTTGCCTGGACTTGGGGAATAATCTGGTTACTCCCGCATGGATAGCCAAACAACAGGGGCGGACCCTGCATGATCCACCAGAACGAACCCGCACCGCCAACTCAGGGATGACGAGAGTGCGAGCTGCTTGGCCAGCGATGTTAGGCGGCGAGCACTCGAAAGGACCCGGAGGTCAGCATCCTGAGTACCCTTGACCCGGAGGCCGGACCTACCGTCGCCTCGACTGTCGCGGCTAGCTCTTTACTTTAGAAAATTTCCCGGATTCTTGAAAATCGCTTGGCTATTTTCGGTTAAAGAGCCTGGCCGAGGTCGGCCAAACACCGAGGGGGGGCATAGTACCTTTTTTTTCTTTCTTTTTTTTTTGCCGCCGCCCTTTATTGCTAAGTGAGGTCGGACCTCTTTTGATGACAAAATATCGCTAGCAAAGTATATTGAATTCATGATGTGGGCGGACCACATGAAGAATTACAAATTGTAATCCCGTGCTCGGAGCACAGGAGTTTACAAAGAAAAGTGAAACTTCGATTTTCTACTGGTAAAACTTCATCAGGTGCTCGGCATTCCAGACGCGGTCTACCAACCGGCCTGTTGCTGTCTTCAACTTGTATGTCCCAGGGCCGATCACTGCGTCAACCACGTAAGGACCTTCCCACTTGACGGAGAGCTTACCTCCCTCTGTCGGCCTGCTGGCCTTCCTACGTCTTAGGACATAATCCCCGACGTCGAAACTCCGGGGTCGGGTTCGGCTGTCTTGGTACACCTTGACTTGTCGTCGATAGTTTTCCGCTTTGATGAAGGCATGGTCTCTTCTTTCCTCAATGAGGTGGAGCTTGGCTCGGAGCCTCTCCTCATTGCTGGATGGTTCAAACTCTTCCACTCGCCGGCTGGGAACTACGGCCTCGAACGGTGCCCTCGCCTCAAAGCCATAACACAAGGCAAAAGGAGTCTCTCTTGTTGCCTTCCTTGGGGTTGTTCTGAAGGTCCAGAGTATATTGTTCAACTCCTCCACCCAGGCAGTCCCGAGGGCCTCTAACTTCTTTTGCAGTCCATCGACGATCGTCCGGTTGGTGTTCTCCACCTATCCATTTGCCTGGGGGTAGCAGACCGCAACTCGGCTGGATTCTACTCCCCACCCTGCACAGAATTGCCAGAAGGCTTCGCAGTCAAACTGCCTTCCGTTGTCGGAGATTATTTGGAGGGGAACCCCAAACCGGCAGAAAATATTCTTCCATATGAACTTCTTACATTGGAGATGTGTGATGCTGGCAAGCGGCTCGGCCTCAACCCACTTCGTAAAGTAGTCCACCACGACGATGACAAACTTCCGGTTTCCCGACCCGGTTGGTAAGGGACCGACCAGGTCGACACCCCATCTTGTGAATGGAAGGGCGGTGCTGATCGGTGTGTACATCATTGCCGGTCGGCCGGGGCTCTTCTGGAACTTCTGGCATGTCTTGCATTTCCTTGCATAGTCAGCGCAATCCTTCATTATTGTTGGCCAAAAGTACCCCTGGAGGACGACCTTCCTAGCTAACGTGCCTGCCCCCTGATGGGCGGAGCATACGCCCCCATGGAGTTCAGAGACGATCATTTCCGCCTCATGTGGGCGTAAACACTTTAGCAAGGTCCCATTGTAGGACCTCTTGTACAGCTTCCCATCCAAGACGACGTAGCCCGGAGCTCGTCGCCGGACTAACCTTGCCTCCTCTTCTTTCTCGGGGAGCGTCCCATCGGCTATGTAGCGCAGGAGGTCATCCACCCAACACCAGGCGACTGGTTGCAGGGGAAGGACGTCAATGGACGGTGAGGCTGATATGCTTGAGGTCGTCATCTCCTCAATGCGTGCAATTCTCGATATATGTTCAGGTAACCCTTGGGATAGCTTTGAGAGGAGGGCTGCATCAGAGTTTTGATCTCTCGGGATGCAGATCAACTCTGCTCGCTTGAACAACCCGAGCAACTCCCGAACAACATCTCGATACTTCATCATTCTTTCTTCCTTCGCTTCGAACTCACCTTTGACCTGGGAAATCACCAGGCGGGAGTCACATTTCACCGTTATCCACTCTGCTCCCATGGTGGCTGCCAATCGTAGCCCAGACAGTAGGGCCTCGTACTCCACTTCATTGTTGGAGACTTTGAAAAGATAGCGGTAGGCATAGTAGGCTCGGAATCCCTCGGGTGAGATGAGGACGATTCCGCCCCCGCATCCCTTGGCTCCTGCCGACCCATCAGTCGCTAGAGTCCACCATTGTTCATTGCTCTCTTGTTGCCTATCTGCCACTTCTCGGGCCGTGCATTCCACAATGAAATCAGCCAGAGCCTGGCCTTTGATGGACGTCCGAGACTGGAAGTCAACCTCATATTGGTTGAGGAGCATCGACCACTTCACTACCCTGGTTGTGTCGGGCGCCCTCAGAGCGACACCTAGGGGTTGGTCCGACAGGATTCTGATCGGGTGCGCTTGGAAGTAGTGCGTCAACTTCTTGGCGGTGATGTAGGCGGCATATATTGTCTTCTCGAGCGGGGTGTACCGGAGCTCAGCATTCTGGAGGGTCTTGCTCACATAGTACACGGGACGCTGAACGCCTTCCTCCTCGCGAACCAGCACGGAACTGATTGCGCCTTGGAAAACCCCAAGATAAAGGATTAACGTCTCCCCCCTTTCTGGCTTGCTGAGTAAAGGCTCAGAGAGGAGGTACTTCTTCAGGTCGTCGAAGGCTCGCTGACACTCATCATTCCAAACGAAACCATTTTGTTTCTTTAGGACCTGGAAGAAGGGTAGGGACTTCTCGGCGGACTTGGACATGAAGCGTCCAAGGGCTGCTAGCCGGCCGGTGAGAATCTAGACTTCTTTCACCGACCTCGGGGGTTCCATGTCAAGTATTGCCCTCACCTTCTCAGGATTTGGCTCAATCCCCCTCCGTGTGACCATGTACCCCAGGAACTTGCCTCCTTGGACGGCAAAGGTACATTTCTTCGGGTTCAGGCGCAGACGGACTGCCTTCATGATCCCGAAGATCTCTGCCAAATCATCTGCATGATCGGATGCCCGGGTGCTCTTGACGATCATGTCGTCAACATACGCCTCCATTTTCCTTCCGAGCACCTTCCGGAATACCTTGGCCACCATCCTCGTGTACGTCGCCCCAGAGTTCTTCAGCCCGAAGGCCATGACAAGATAACAAAAAATCCCCTCTGGGGTGACGAACGAGGTCTTCTCCGCATCTTCTTCATGCATGAAAATCTGATGGTATCCTCGAAAAGCGTCCATGAAGCTAAGGAGCTCACATCCGGCCGTCCCATCGACTAGTTGGTCGATGTTAGGCAATGGGAATGGATCCATCGGACATGCCTTGTTGAGATCGGTGTAATGAACACACATCCTCCAGGTTGGCGGCTTCGGGGCCAGGACCACGTTTGCCAGCCAGGCCGGGTACAAGACCTCCCGGATATGCTTGATACTCAGGAGCATATTGACCTCCTTCTTCACGAATTCCCTCCTCTCGGTTGAGAGGTGTCTTCTTTTCTGCTGGATGGGCTTCGCTGTTGGATTGACCGCCAGCCGATGGACAACAATGCTTCGGTCAAGGCCGAGCATGTCCTCCGGTCCCCATGCGAAGACAACGCTAAAAAGGACAAGTACCTGGATAATCTTCTCCCTCAAGCCGGCCGGGAGCCCGGTCCCGATCTTGACCTTCCGCTCCGGCCTCTCGGGGTCAATCTGAATCTCCTCCACTTCTGAGGTGGGTTCAGCGCGGAGCTGACCCTCCTCATACTTCATGGCTTTGCTGTTGATAGTGTGGACCCTCAAGTCTTTTTGACCAATTTGTTTGCAAGCTTTCAGATAGCAGCTCCTCGCCATTCGCTGATCTCCCCTGGCGACTCCGACGCCATTCAGAGTGGGAAACTTCATGCATAGGTGCTCCTGGGATATCACACATCTGAGGTCTTCCAGGGCCGGCCTTCCCATGATGATCTTATGCGCACAAGTTAGGCGTACGACGATAAACTCGACGTCTAACTTGGATACGCAGGGCTCGGAGCCCACCATCACGGGGAGGACTATGCTGCCCTCCGACTCAATGGAGTCCCCGGTGAAGCCCGAGAGTGGGGTTCTCACCGGGATCAAGTCTTTTCGGTCCAACCCGAGACCTTGGAAGGTGTCATAGTACATGATGTTAACGGAGCTCCCATTGTCCACCAGGACTCGGTGGACGATCGTGTTGTTGATTTCGACCTTGATGACCAAGGCATCCCTGTGCGGCGGAGGCATCGATGGCAAATCTGCGTCGGTGAAGAAGATGGGGTCCCTCTTCACCCTCTTGTCGGCGGGAGCCCTGGTTATTTCCCCGACGTATAGGGCTCGGGCCCACTGCTTCCGCTCTCCAGAGGTGTCGCCTCCCTGGGGTCCCCCGAATATGAACGAACATCGATGGTACTTCCGGGGGCCGTTCCCTAGGTCGGCATCGTCTTCCTCGGAGAAGGCGCCGAGCTCCCGCTTCTTGGCAGGGGGTGTCTCCTTTGACGTGGTAGCTTGGTCGGACCGCTGCCACGTCAGGCTCCTCTTCTGCGGGATGCCTCCTTGTTTGCCAACGAATTGGCCCAGGTACCCTTTCTGGATGAGTTCTTCAATTTGCCGCCGGAGAATGACGCAATCATCTGTATCATGCCCTGCTCTCCGATGGAATCGACAATATTGGTCGTGGTTGCGCTTGGCAGTCACCACATCACACTCCTCCGGAAAGTCGACTAAACCTTGCTCCTCCGCGTAGTCGAGGATGGCCTCGACCGGCTGAGCAAGTGGAGTCAATTGCTTGACGGGCTGTAGCGGTCCGCTCGGGACGTCCGCCTTGCCCTTGCCTCTACTTTTGTTACCTCTGTACTTGTTGTTTTTGTTGCTAGCTTTGCCGTCAGCTTTCTCAGCACCCGAACCGGCTTCCTTCTTCTTTTCTTCTTTTGCACCTTCTTCCTCATCTCTTTTCCTCTGCAAGGCGTCCTCCGCCTCGGCTTGCCGGTCGGCACGGCCGAGCGCCTCCTCGTACGAGGTGGGGGGACTTCTGACGAAATCTTTGTAAAGCTCGCCCGATCGGATAGAGTTTGTGAGCATGGCCACCCCGGTCCTGTCATCAAGGCCCTGAACCTTGACTGACTCGGCCCTCCACCTCGCTAGGAAGGTCGACAATGATTCCTTCTTCCCCTGTTTTAGGCCGAACAGGTGGCTGAAGTTTTTCTTGACGTCTCGGGAGCTCGCGAACCTCAAGAGAAAGCGCTGAGCCAACTCACGGAAATTCATGATACTCCCGTCGGGTAGAGAGTCATACCATTCACGAGCCGGGCCATCCAAAGTGGCGGAGAAACTGCGGCATCGGATGGCGTCCTCGTACCCCATCATGACCATGTAGGAAAGGTACCGAGATACATGATGCTGGGGGTCAGAAGCGCCCTTGTATGCTTCAATGGCGCAGGGCTTGTAGCCCCTCGGCAACGGCGCATCCATGACCGCCCGGGTGAAGGGTTCGGGTATCCGGAGGTCGGCTGTGTAAGGCTCCCCCCGACGACGCTCCTTCTCAACTCGTCAAGGCACTTTCGTAGATCTTCCACCTCGGCCGGCGGTGGGTTCCCCCGGATAGCTCCAGCGCGGGGCTGGGCATGTCCGGCGGCACCTCCAAGTCGTCCGTGCACGTGAGGTCAGGGCCCCACATTTTGTCTCTCCGTGGAGCCAGTCCGACTGCTCGCCCGGTGAGAGTGGCGAGAGGGCTCGCCTCCTTCCATCTGCGTTGGGCGCCCCTCCACGTCTGCCGATGGGGTCAGCTAGGCTGCTGAGAGACTTCTTCCCCCCGCCGATGGGAGACTTCTCCCCCTGTTTTGGTTGGATCCAGAGCGTCGCTCATCACGCCGCCTGGAGGACACCTCCACATCCGCTGGCGTCTGTTGACGGGCAGGCTCATCCACATTTCCGCCAGACACCATCTGTCGGAAATTTTGAGCCAAGGTCCCCAGAACCCGAGTTGCCTCCTGCAGGGCTTCCACCCCGGCATTGAGTCGAGCCGGGTCCATGCGCGGAGCATGACGTCGGCCTCCCCCCCCGCCGGCTGCGGACCGAGCGCTCACCTTGGGTGTGGTTGAGCGTCGCCCTTAGGTCGCCGTGGCCTGATAATTGGTTCCGAAGGTCGCCTTGGCGCGCCGCCCTCCTGCCCTGTGCATGGTTGTCGAGGGCACGCTGGCGGCCAGACCGGGCGGACTCCTCGGTGTGGACTGAGACATGGTCACGTCGAGACGAGATTCCGGCCATCTTCCTGTGTGATTCCTACTCAAGTTATGTGAGAGACAATAGAGGCTCTCAATGAAAGCACCAATGTTGGTCCAAAATAGGACGCTCGTAGGCTTTTAGGAAAGCTACGTACGACACTCAAGCAAGAATTAGGAAAGTACGAATATAGAAAGTTAGCCAGAAATAGCATATCTGTATTTGAAATTCGAATTGCCTTTTATAGGCGATTACAAATGGTAACTGCCGAACATAATAATGACTAAATTAATTACAACATTAATACGGAATTAAACACATATTAAGTAGCGCATTGATTGTTGGCCGTTACTCTTCCTGGCTGGCAGGCTGGACTGGACGGTTGGCTTCCCGCTAGGCTGGAGGAAGGCTTCTCACCGGGCTGGAGGCAGGCTCCCGGGTAGGCTGGAAGACAGGCTCCCGGGTAGGCTGGAAGGCAGGCTCCCCGCTGGGCTGGTCGACAGGCTCTCTTGGGCTTCCGCTCCTTGATTGCCTTGATTGGTTGGGCCGACTCGAGCTCTAGGTTGCTGGGCTTGGGCCCGCTAGTCCAAGTTCGGGGCCTGGGCCGATTAGGCTCTGGGCCTGGTCCCATAACCCCATCATTACGTAAGAAGCAAAAAATCAAGGAGCACGAATTAAGGAGAGAGGAATAAATACGTGGGCGAGGGAGTGAAGAGAGTTTTATTGACAGATTTAAAATTCAAATATATTACTACTTTCGTCTCATTAACGTTGGGACAAGATGATGTGATACGATGATTAAAATATGGTTTATATGCTTGATTTTGAATTGATAAAGTAAGAGTAAAGTAAGAATGATTTAAAACCAAAAAACTAAAAGCTAAGAAAGACAATAGTTGTAGGCAATTTATATCCTGGGATCGGCGCACCATGAGGATGGTGTGCCCGATCCCAAAAAGACGCAGCTTCCATTGATTTTTATTTCTTTTATTGTTAAAAATTGTAATAACTTTTTTATTTGATATCCGATTTTTATAAATTTTATATCAATTTTTTTTATATATTTCATGATCTATCAAATGAGACCAATATTGCTCATGTAATTTTAACAAATTATTTTGAAGTTACATTTGATAATATATCATGAAGTTACATCTTCTTCTGCGCGAGTTACATCTTATTGTACGCGAGTTACATCTTAATGTATGTGAGTTACACCATGAAATAAACCCCTGCTACATCTTTCATTTTTATCATTTGAAAAATAGTGTATGAATATGAAATACAATATACTTATTTTATGTGGATTAATAAAATTTTGTATTAAATTTGCAAAGAAAAAATTAATTCAGTTATAATTGAATTAATTCAAGATAAAGATAAATAAAAAATCACAAATAATTAGATATAACTCACACATAATTACATGTAACTCGCGCATAAAAGTATGTAACTCGTGTATAACAAGATGTAACTCACACATAACAAGATGTAACTCAAACATAATTACATTTAACTCGCGCATAAAAGTATGTAACTCGTGTATAGCAAGATGTAACTCACACATAACAAGATGTAACTCACACATGATAACTTGTAACTGGAGTATAAGATGATGTAACTTCGTATATTATCAAATGTAACTCCAAGCTAGAAGCAAAATAAACAAACTCAATATCTTAAAAACCTCTAAAAACATATAAAAGTGATAAAAAATATATTATAGAAAAAGTGTATGCATATAAAAATATATTACAAAAAAATGTATGAATGTAAAAATTTTAAATTACATAGACAATATTTGTCTCATTTGAAAGATCATGAAAAATAAAAAATTTGATATAAATTTTATAAAAACCAGATCAAAAATAAAAAAATTATTAACAATTTGAAGAAAAGGAAAAATAAAAAATAACAAGGGTCGAGTGGACTTTCATTTTGTGCTGTAGTACGCAGGTTTTTAAGAAAACGACCTAATCCTACGAGTGCTTACCGTACGCAGGTTCCACCGTATAAGCACTCGTAGTATCATGTAGTCAACTCCTTTTTGTGCTGGACTTTCATTTAAGACGAGTCAAGTAGTCAACTCAAGTTTTGTTGGAATTAAATTTAACTGAATTGATTGAGTGGGCTCACAGTGATTTGAGTTATTTGCATCCCAGCCCCATTATGCGCCACATTAGCTGCCATCCCAGTATTTCGATTCCACTGGAGTCATGGACTCCATAGAACTCTTGCAAAAACCCCAGTTCATCAGGTGCAAATCTCTTTGATTGATTTCGGAATACGCTCCCTCCTATCATAGCGACCAACCACCGAAGAAATCAGAGACACTCATTCGTGTAACAACAAATGGAGACAAGTTGGGGAAACAGAGATTCAAGGATAATCAATTCTGGAAGAGGTCAAGATGCACCAAAGGCCAGCCCTGATGCAGCTCTTGATTTGCCGCCGCAGGTTCCTCACTGCATTGGAGGTATTATTCGCAGTTGGTGTTTGTTTGAGATTCGAAAAGTTACATAATTTTCAAATATTCGGAATTCGATATTTTATGTATTGTTTGGGTTTATACAAGTGTATTCTGTAGAGACTTGAAATTTGTAAACCCAAATTACCTATCTTCTCATAAAAATTCTGTTAAAATTTGTTACTCTGAACTGGTATTTTGCTATTCACGGTTGGTGTTGATGCTATTATTTTACCTGTCACAATGCTGTGCAGATAACAAGAGGGTTAATACTCCTTCAACTCCAGCAGAGAAAGAAGAGGGGTTCAAGAAGAAGCGGAGACAACATGTTAAAATAAAGAAACACAGACCCAAGATTTTCGATGAAAGCAAACCCAGAAGGACTCCACGACCTAATCCTAAAAGGGAAGGAGAAAAGAGGAGACGTACTACAGAAAACAGTCCCATGAAGCCACCTGGTTCAGCTATTAGATCAAGAAAGATGCCTGACTCTTCAACTTTAAATCCTCAAACTCCTATGCCTTCAGCTAAGGTGAGAAAGAAAAAGGGTACTTCCAGAAAATCAAAACACCAATCGATGTCATGTAAACGAGGAATCAGTTTCAATTTAGAAAGCGCTGCAGAAGAAACTGATGTTGTTGTAGAGATAGCTGGTCCAGGTATGGAAGGTAATATCAAATCCTCCATGCATTCACTATCCTTGGAGTTTCTGTTCTTCTAATCAACCTGGTGCTCCGGCCACAGCTGGCACACCAATTTTTGTGTATTTGGTCCACAAGTTGTTCATCCCACTAGTCAGGCGCATAGAACATTTTATATATATTCAAATCTCTGCAACCTTAGATATGCATGTCAAATAATCTACTAGCTAACTTGCGCAACTAGGCCCCTATTGCAAACATTTTTTATTTTGTACATTTATGTACTCCGTAATACCTGAGTGATTAATTAGAAAGAAGTTTTGCATTTTCTTATTCCATTTGTACAATTTCATATACACATATTATGTGTGGGAGTGTGTTATACAAAATCATTGATCGTTTTCAGTACACAATTATTTATAAAAGTGTGTGTTTTCTACATGCGACTAGCACCTTGCATTTTTTATAATTATCACCTGGAGATGGAAAATAAGTCACCAAACATTTATGCCGCTGATCTCCTTACTGCAGATGAAAAGAGCCAGCTTCTTGTGAGCAGTAACAGTGTAATTCCTTTAGTTGGTTCCCTCGATGGGATTGGTAAGCGAACAGTCAATAATGTTAGTCAACCTGGAAAGGAGATCTTGAATAACTTGAGTCTGGAATTGAAACCAGCAGATTCAAGTCCCAACTTGAATGGAGACAAGGAGAGGATTGGTGTGATGAATTTAAACGGGGGCTTGAGTAACTCTTTGCAAGTTTACCAGAGGAAATTGCGAGTAAATGAACTGATGAAGTATATTAGAAAGTTTGGACCCCGTTGCCTGAGAATATTTAAAAGAAAGAGGACGAAGAGACAGAGGGCAACTGAGTATTGCTTATGGTTCATGGATAACTGTACAAAAAAGAAACTGTTGCCTTCCAGATATCAATTGCGCAGCTCCTCCAAACAACATTCTTGGTTTCCAATCAGCCGACTCAATCTTTCATCAGTGCTACCTACAGCAAGTCAAATTGAAGCAGCGATTTGTGATCCTGAATCTTTCAAGTGCCAAATATCTTTGTCTCCTATAGTGAAATCTACAAGGAAAAGATCCAAAAGGATTCCCCGACGTTACCCATCTTTTTTGCAAGTGTCTCATTCTACCATGGTTGAGAGTACTGATTCAGAACTCATCTGCCATGCTGAACATAGTAATTTCTTGAGAGTTTGCGTTTATATTTTCCACATCCTTATCCTAACGGAATAATGTATTCCGTATACTTTAATGCGAAACAAATTGTTTCTGCAGGTTACAAGAAAGAGGACCCCCCAGGTCTTGAACCAGCTATTCAAGAATGTCCTGATGTAATAGCGTATACTGCTTCTGGTAGAACTTGTGTTCATTTATGTACATCCTAATTGTGTATAGAATAATACCATCTTAATATATATTTTAAATTTACTGCAGATTTAGAGTCTAAATCTGGATCGGGAACTCGTGATATAAAAGATTGTAAACTACTTGACATTGAATGCCATCCTAAAGAAGCTTTGATTCCAACCAGTAAGAGTAATTTCCTTAGTTCTAATACTCGTCATTTTACTATTTTAGTACCCCTGATTCTGTGTTAGGTCACTAGTATGCATTTTATTGATTTTCTTATTTGTTCCTTTTTTGAGATATGTATTTTATTCTAATGACATATGTGGTTGCTGCAGGATCACATGCAAAAGTGAAACTTAAGATCTATCCCCCAGATATTGAAGTTGCTTTTCAAGAAAAAATGTTGGCAATTGCACAGGGTACTTCTAGTAGGGCTTGTATATAAATTTGATTGTATCTCTTTTTGCGTATGTTATGAGTTTTCTTAATTTGAATACTTATGTTATCAGTTCTCTTAATTTGAATTTTATGTTAACTGTAGAATCACAGTCAAACTTTAAAGTTAAGAGACGCCGCGTACAAAATAAAAGTGTCCTGGCAGAAAGAGACAGCCAGCGGTTTCCTGATATTCAATTCAGTCATCAAGCAGGTTGTTTGCCAATTACACTTGAATATTTAGTATATGTCACATATTTTTTGAATACTCCTATACACAATGCTAAATAATGTATTTTCTACTTTGATTTAAATATTTATTTTACAGGTTTTGAAATCATGGGTGCCATTGGATCAATTATTCAGCAATTGGAGAATCTGAAAATAGACGACAAACAATGCCAGCTGGTAGTGAGAAACAGAAACCTTCAAGGTGGAATACTTCCTTACCAAAAGAAAATAGTTCATTTGAAGAAACAAAAAATACCAAAGGTTGATCTGGATCCAGAAACAATCAGAATGTGGAATCTGTTGATGGACAGAGATGCAAGTGAATTGCCAGAGGATACAGATGAAGAGAAGAAAACGAATTGGGAGGAGCAGAGGGAATTATTTCGTCATCGTGTGAAGGTGTTCATTTCCTGCATGCATATTCTTCAAGGTATGTCTAAACATTGGAGGATTCAGAAAATTAGTTTAGATTGGCCAAAGTTTTGTTTTAATGTGGGGCACATCGCACATATTTAAACAGTCAGTTTTAAGATAAGATTTTAACATTAGTTTGTAAGAAAGTCAAATTCTAGCCAAGGAATGTCTTTGAGATCGAGTGTCAAACTGTAAGCTTGCCCACCCATCCTTTCATTAGTTTTAAGAACTCCAAAATTGAAGTCCCCATCAATCAAATACTAACATAAGGCAATATATCTTCCCACATCATCCAACTCCTCCTACAAGCCACTGTATGTAGGCTCGATAGACTTGGGCTGTTACATGCATTTGTCTTTATGTTGTGGATTATTTTACATATGTTTATCCAGGCATGCTCATGACATTTTAATATTTTATAGACACGAGACATTGTAGCCGACCCCAATATCTTTTGGGACTAAGGCTTGGATGTTGTTGTATAGACACGAGACATTGTAAAAAAGGCCATCATTATTTTCATTACACATTTACGCTCGCTAACATTTTTCAAAATTATGTTCACTTGATTCACCCAGATTATAATCGGAAAAACCCACTATATTGACAAATCTATCCATATCTTCTTTATGATAATTTATTAATTCCTCAACTAGTTTTTATTCACTGCCAGATGATTGTTTTTCGGAAACGTTTTAGATAAAATTGTAATAAAAAGACCACCACCACCTAATGATTATGGAAGAACCAAAGAACCACAAAAGGAGATCACAAAATATAATGAATCCCACAAAAGAAACATATTGAAAATTTATTTTAATTGGAAGTATAGAACACCAATTGTAAGAATAGGTACCTGAAAAGTAGAAGTGTAAAACAGAAACTAAGAGTAGCGAACCAGAAGCTCGAGGGATGAAGTAGTCGGTAAAATTGGCATTGCAGTACTGCGGCGCTGCGAGTACTCTATTCTCCCCCAGCAGTAGTGTGGTGACTGGTCGTGAGCTTGGTGACGTCGGTGGATTACCTTAAAAGTAAGAATAAGTTACCTGAAAAGTAGAAGTGTAGAATTGTAGAGAAAAGTAGAATTTATAAATACAGAAAGAAGATTATCATTATAAATTGGAAATTAAAGCTTTAGTTCTTCTGGCTTTCGAGGCGACTAGCTGCTGTCTTCGTGAGGCGAGTTCCTCTGATTTGCGGAGAAGTCGAACTGTTGAAGACTTCAGAGGAAGTTGCCTAGGAGCATGGACGGTGGATCCAAATTATCTCTTCAGTATTTTTTTATAAAATATATATTTCTTATATGAAATTATTATGTAAAATATTATAAGCCCTGTGGAAATATTGGTCCCTGGATATCAGCCCACCCTGCCCCTATCGGCTCAATGTTTATAAACTCTTTTGATTTTTTTGAAAAACTAGATATCTATCAACCAATATTATTAGTTTATTCAAATAAATTGATTTATCAATTTTATGATGTGAGGCATAGACCAAAAAACATGATCAATTATTCATCAATATGTGAAGAAAAATATGAGTATTTAAGTTTAAATCAGTTACTACCTCCGTCCCATTTTATGTGTTTTGTTTTGGCTTGGCAAAACTATTTATAAAATGGTTGAAAAAGTAAAAGTTGTGGTTGAAATTTGAGTATAATAAAGTGAAATGTTGTGGACCACATATTTCTTTCCAAAAAAGAAAATATGACACTTGTTTTGGGACAACCCAAATGGAGTATTTATTTGTTATCATTTTTATGGCTTGAGTTATTCAATGCATTACACTTAATAATTCTTAGGTGATAGGCGTTTCTCGCCGTGGAAAGGATCAGTGGTGGATTCAGTGGTTGGAGTTTTCTTAACTCAAAATGTATCCGACTATCTTTCTAGGTATGCTTACATTATTAATACAAATAATCTTTTGGTTTCCTCTAATGGCATGCAATTAAGAATGTTAATGATTTTTTACAGCAATGCCTTTATGTCTCTTGCTGCCAAATTCCCTGCACCATCAAGATGTAGAGATACAAAAGGTGTTACCCCTTGCAGTCAAGAATCAACATCAAATACTACAGCACCTGATGGCCTAAATATCTCACAATCATTAGAAGCCTCCATCTCTGCGAAGCGGGATAAACAACCTGGTCTACCAGAAGCTGAAAATGAGGTTGGAGAGAAAGATCTTGGTTCACCGGAAGATGAAAGTGTGGTTGGAGACAAAGATCTTGGTCTGCTAGAGGATGGAAATGTGGTGGGAAATCCCCCCGAAGATGAAAATCTGGTTGTAGAGAAAGAGTTTGGTCCACTGGAAGATGAGAATGTGTTTGCAGAAAACGAGTTTAGTCCGTTAGAAGATGAAAGTATGGTGGGAAGTTCTTCACTGACCTCCACTTCAGAAAAGTCTACCGCTCCAAAACAGACTCCTGTACGTGAAAAAGTACGTAAAGTGACAAAAATGCAAATACCCGATGTTGACTGGGAGGAATTAAGAAAAAACTACTACAATCCAAGCAGGACTCATGGAAGAAACTTGGATTCTGTTGACTGGGATGCTGTTAGATGTGCTCCCGTTGAAGAGATTGCAAAGGTAATTGAGAGTAGAGGGATGAATAATATTCTTGCAGCAAAGATCAAGGTAAAAGTTCTAAGATCATGAAAGTAAATTACTAATGCTCTTTTTACTTCACAAAAGTTATGGTTATGATTCACCTTGGGGCTTCAAATGTCCAGGCCTTCCTAGAGCGATTAGTTCATGACCATGGAAGCATTGATCTAGAGTGGCTGAAAGATGTTCCTCCTGATAAAGCCAAGTATGTCATCAACTAACTGTTAATTGGTATTTACTATATCTGCATGATATTTATTATTTACTATATTTGCACTGGAAAATAGAATATTAACAATAAAAAATATTGTAGAACAGTTTCTCAGTGGAATGTCTCAAATTTTACTCCTTCTTTTAGGGAGTTTTTATTGAGCATAAGAGGAGTGGGTTTGAAGAGTACGGAGTGTGTGCGGCTTTTGACACTTGGTCATCTTGCTTTCCCAGTAAGACCTCACCTTAAATTTTGTTATAAAATTATTTTTACAAGTCTTTCATGGTCACATTATTGAATCTTATTATCCTTAAGGTCGATACAAATATTGCTCGAATAGCTGTGCGGCTTGGATGGGTGCCTTTGGAACCACTACCTGTTGAACTTCAGATACATCTACTGGAACAGTAGGTTTCATTTTATCAATCCAGATAAATACTGTTACCGTTTATCATATTATTGCAACTGGTGTTAACTATTGTTTAGGTATCCCCAAATGGACGCCATTCAAAAGTATCTGTGGCCACGTCTTTGCACATTGGATAAAAATATACTGTAATAATCATTTCCATATCTCACTAAAATTATCTCATAGTACATGTTCTTCTTTACAAATCAAGTTAATTCTGAATATCTTAAAATATGATTTGCAGGTATGTATTACATTACCAGTTAATTACCTTTGGAAAGGCGAGTCACAATCCAACCCCGAGGCTTCTTAATAGTAAACTTGTTTATCTTTCTTGCTCTTCTTTATGTTTCTGATATGTGTCAAAATAATACTCCCTACAGGTTATTTGTACCAAGAAGAATCCTAATTGTAATGCCTGCCCGCTAAGAGCAGAGTGCAGGCACTTTGCAAGCGCATTTGCTAGGTTTGCTTCTACTTTACATCTGTGTCAAAATGAAACATGTATTTGTTAGGGCTCGTTTGGTAAAGTTTCATGTTTTAAGCTTTGAAATTTTCACAATACAAAACATGCTTGGTATATCTGTTTTTTCATTACGAAAAGATACTTTTTTATAAAAGTAATAAATGTATTATGAATTGTGTCACATTTCAAACATGTATCTGAAAGCAAGGAAAGATCAAACTCATGTTTCCAACAATTTTGAAAATTAGGTTTTTGTTTTTAAAAAGTAGAAACAAAAAGGATGCATTCAAAAAATTTCTTTCATATATGATCTCAAGAAAGGGAGCAGAAAACAAAACTTGCCAAGGGACATCGATCTAAGAGTCTGACACTCTGACTGTAGCATTTTTATTTTGAATTTGGTCAACATAACAGAGAGTACTCCCCTCCCCTGCTCCCATCAGAATAAAATTTATTATCATTTTAGCTCCTAAATAATAACATGTTTGAGGTTCACAGTTCAAGGCTTCGCCTTCGAGGAGCACCAGAGAGAAGTGTGGTTATCCCACAAGATCAAGTAAGAGATGATGCGACCTTGGATTCACATATTAGAGAGCATATACCGCCTCCTGTAATAAAAGATATTGAAGACTACGGATGGGAGGGCAAGGGTACCAAATGCCATACGCAAACTCTTGTGCAAGCTGTTGAAATTTTAGCATCTCCACAGGCTGAATTTGCTAGTGTATTAGACGACAAGAATGAGAAACACTGTCCTCAAAATTGTGAACCTATTATTGAAATTCCAGCATCTCCTGAGCCTGAATCTACAATATCACATGACAGAGACACTGAAGAAGTTCAATATGAGTCAGAAGACGAAAATGGGATACCCCACTTCAGACTTAATACCGAAGAGTTCAAAAGAAATTTGCTGAATTATTTAAATCCAGATTTTAAAGAGGAAGAAGTATCAAATGCTTTGGTTGCTCTTACTCCAAAAGATGCTACAATTCCAGCACCTAAATTGAAGAGTGTTGAGCGTTTAAGGACAAGGCACCGAGTGTAAGCTATAACATTAATTTTCTTAATCTTTAGAAAAAGTTAAGTAGATCTATATGTGAATACTATTAATAGGAAATTTGGTTGCTAGACAAAATAAAATTAGACATACTGATACTTTTCACTTTATGCAGCTATATTCTACCAGATTCACATCCGCTTTTGGCTGGGGTAAGTTTTACCTTAATATAGTTATTATATATATATAATGTTGCTCGTATTTTTCACTGATGTTTCTCTTTGCTACTTTTTCAGTTTGAACAGCGGGAATATGGTGATCCTAGTCCATATCTTCTTGCAATTTGGCCAAAAGGTAACATCATAAAGAATGCTAACATTAAATTTATTACTAAACTAACAATTACTGTATATAAAATCAAAATCTCTGTGTAATTATGTATTATATTTTAACTTCTCGAAAATAGAATCTTCAAATCAATCAAGAAACGAAAGCAGCTCCCAACAAGATTGTGAAATTTGTGACGGAGATATAGACTCTTTGGGTAATGTTTCTCCAGAAGCAAATGAGCAAGCAGTTTGTGGAACAATTTTGGTAAGTACAAGCTGCTTTACAATCTCTACACTACACTAATTTGTACAGTTCAGTTGAATATTGACACTCACATCTGTAATGAATGTGCAGATACCATGTCGAACCGCAAACAAAGGAAGCTTTCCCCTCAATGGAACATATTTTCAAGTTAACGAGGTACTAAAAGATGTTCTTTTACCTTGAATAGCTGCCATATATTGTCCCCCCCCACACACATATAATATGTATGTGTGTGCACACGCATGCATTGTTACCACTTGCAACACCCTAAACAGGTATTTGCTGATCATGAAACGAGTGAATGTCCAATAAATGTCCCCCGAAAGTTGATATGGGCATTGGAGCAACAATATTTATATTGTGGAAGCACTGCATCAGCAATAGCAAGAGGTGAGAAAACCTAGCGACTCGTTTGGGGATTTTTTTAAAAAGTGATTTGGGGAAGTACTTTTGATAAATAAAAAATATTTTAAAAATTAATTTCACTAAGAAGCAGTAAAATAAGTTGGTTTTAAAAATATCTAAAACTCAAGTGTTTTTTAATCTTGTTAAAGCGCTTCATGATTTTTTTTTAAAAAAAGCACTTGAAAGTTATTTTTTAATCTTCTTCAAGCACTTTGTAAATTATAACCCAAACTTTATTAAGGTATGCAAAAGCACTATTACCCTGCTAGAAGCACATTTCGTGTACAACATCGGCTTATTTAGTGTAACATATAAATGTTCTCTTATGTGCAACTTTAGGTATGGATATGGAGGAGATTCAACATTGTTTTTGGAACGGTATGAGGCCAGATCTTTTACTAATATTAAATATGTACAATAAAAAATGATCAATGATCATATTCAGTATGTGTTTAACATGTCTCCTACATTTATAATACAGGTTTTGTATGTGTAAGAGGATTTAACAGGCGAACACGTGAGCCAGAACATCTTGTAAAACGATTTCATGAACTCCCAAGTAGTGTAGCTGGGAAGAAGAAATTTCATGATGATGAATAAGATTAAAGTTGGAACATGGCTGAATTGGTGGAGTATGAGAACCTGCAAAGAAAACAGGCAAAACTTAACTGTCATTTCTGACATTCTCATATTCCTTACCATTTCCGACTATTGTTGATTAGGAATTAGGATTAGGACTAGTCATATTGGTGTAAATGCTTTATCATTAAAATATCTTTGCTCGGTTTACCAAATATGTAATTTTTTATTTTGCGCATTGAATTGTGTAATAATCAAAATAATTAAAGTAGTATTTACTTTTCTTGCTGAACTTGTTTAAGAGAAATGTTAGCTATTTTACATATAATTTTTATTTGTTTTATTAATAAAATATATTTTAATTATAATACTTTCATAATTCAGCTGATTCATTCAATTCAGCTGCCTCGCTCATAATTTCACAAATTTTACCATATTTAACCGATTCAGTCAATTTTAGTCTTAGGAGACAGACTTCAACAATCAACACTACGTAGGGTAAGATTTGTGATTTTTGTTAAACTTTTCTCCCTCAAATAGGGACCGGACCAATCATTAATTATCGCCTCTAACTTGCTGCTTGCCTCACAGAGTCACATTGCTCTAAGCCATTGCAATTGAATAAAATTCTTCAGCAAGTCCAATTATACCACATACAATGATACAAAATAAAAATCAGACATATTGTAATACTTAAAAGTTAAAATCTACCCAAATCCATTCCTCTTCTTCATTGTGCATCTCTAATCTATGCTTCAGTGGCTTACCAATGTCCATAGCTACCCTTATATGCATAAAGGGTTTCCAATGTCCATAGGTAATCCAAAACATGGCTTAAGAATCAAATTTTATTATCTTTTTTGTAATAATAATAATAATAAAATCACATTTGAAACATGATTTTGTTTTTTGCGTGATCGAGAGAGTAATATACATCATATAAATACCATGATGTTTTTTGAATACCTGGTATAGAAAAGATGCAGCAGGAAATTCGAGCACAATGGGTGCACCTAAGGATTTGTCTTCATTTTTTGCAATTTCTCTGGCTAAATGCTTAACTTTAAAGAAGAAAACTGTATATGCATATATTTTGAAATTTATTTAAACCAAAACAATCAGCTGGATGCACATCATGATTCATGAGTCATTAGTCAAGCCGTTTCATGGCAGTTATTAAAAAACGATTTTCTTTATCATAAGTGTGATGGTGTATTATTATTATGCCATCAACTCAAAAATGTTGGTGGTCAACAATAAGATAGTCAAATGGAGTTAGGGTGGAGACGAAATCTGCCCCCGCAAGAAAAAAATTCTCAAGTATAGTATGTATACTATGTACAGTTTTATTATCGAATACACTATGTACAATTTCAAGGTACAATTATTATTAATAAGAGTATTTAAAATCGTTTCAAAAAGAAATATGGACAAGCAAGTAGTAATAAAATATACTAACAATTACTCCACCCGTATTATTTTATCTGTCTTATTTTTCTTTTTGGATTATCTCAAAATAAGTGTTAGATACATATCATGTAATAGACTAGAAGGATTATCCTAAACAGTATACTAGATGGGGACCCGGTTGTTATGGAGTCAGTTAGACTTATAACCAACTGTATAAATACTTGTACTCAGTTCAGTGTTGTAATCAATCTGAAATAGTTTCATCTCTTATCTTCTTCTTCTATTACGGTATCAGAGCTCATGCTCTAGATCGATCCAATAATGGCGTCCTCTAACTCAGATTCTGTTACCTCCACAAATTCTTCCTCCATCGTTACTTTCGCACATCAACTTCCGATCAAGCTTGATGCTAATAATTTCATTTTTTGGAAGCATCACGTTGAATCAATCGTTCGTGCACACAAACTCCTTCGGTTTATCATCAAACCAGAAATTCCGAAGCAATTTCTCTCCAGTGCTGATGAAGAAGCTGGAAACGTAAATGAATTGTATCTTACCTGGGAACAACAAGACCAAATGCTCTTCTCGTGGTTGCTTGCATCCTTGTCTGAATCGCTTCATGCACGAGTGATCCATTGCAGTCATTCATATGAGCTCTGGAATGAGATCAACACGTTCTTCAGAGCAAGTATAGTTGCGAAGGCCAGACAGTTGAAATCAGAACTGTATACTACTGCCAAAGGTGAACGTACCATTTCTGAGTACCTTCTACGGATCCAAACCATCGCTGATAATCTCCTCTCTATTGGCGAACCGATAACATCTAAGGAACACATCAATGTGATTTTAGAAGGTTTACCGGAGGAATATGAATCTCTAGCATCATCTATTTCCTCTCGTAGCATTCTCGACCCTCCTACTTTGTCGGAAGTCGAATCTCTTTTGTCTGCCAAAGAGGTACGATTGCAGAAACTTCGTGAATCGTCTCAAACAAATCTATTGTCTGCTAATGTAGCTCGTCTGGAGGTTACGTCCACAACTAATCAATCTGCAAGTGAAAATACTCCAGACAATGCTTCGATTCAACTTGCTCAGTTTAACAACAATGAAAACCCTAACTCTTATCGAGGAAGAGGTCGTGGAGGTTTCAACCGAGGTAGAGGAGGAAGATCTGGAGGTCGCTATTCAGTCACATGTCAAGTTTGTGGAAAACCAGGTCACCATGCATTGATATGCTATCACCGCTACAATCCAGCCTACACAGCTTCAAATTCCACTCCCTCAAATTCCTATAGCCAACATTCTACCTTTCCCAATCCTAATCCTCAACCACCATATCCTAATACCTTTCCACAAAGATCTAACTATCCTTAGTCACAGTTTCCTCAGCCACAATTCAACTGGGATCAGATATCGTCATACCATACTTCACCATCTCCTACACAACACCATTATCAACCCACTGCTACTCATCAACAAAATCAACCTACTGCCAACACTTCTATTCTTGGGCCTCATCCACAAACTTGGTTTCCTGACTCAGGAGCCACTCACCATGTCACTGCAGATTCCCTCAACCTGCAGCATAGTGAGCCTATTACTACAACTGATAAACTCTTTATGGGCAATGGTCAAGGTTTGGATATCAAGTCTATTGGTTTTACTTCCTTTCCTTCCCCTTATCAGTCCTCTATTTCTCTTTCTCTCAGAAATATTCTACATGTGCCTGCAATAACCAAAAATCTGATCAGTGTTAGTCAGTTTGCTAAGGATAACAATGTCTATTTTGAATTTTATCCTTATGATTGCTTTGTGAAATCTCAGGGTTCTAAGCAAATCCTCTTACATGGAATTCTGGGAGAAGATGGTCTCTATAGATTCAAATCCTTTCCTGCTGTTGGTTCACATCAAAGTCCTACATCTACTAGCCAAACTTCTATGTTCTCTTCACACTGTTCCAAGTCTAATGCTTTGTTATCTACTTGTAATAATGCCAAATCCTGTAGTCCTATTTCAACTTGTAATCTTTGGCACCTTAGGCTTGGTCATCCTCACTTTGAGGCTCTGAAACTTATTCTTCAGCAATGTAATATTTCAAACATCAATAAAAAGGAGATTGATTTTTGTTCTGCTTGTTGCATGGGTAAGGCACATAAGTTACCTTCCTATTCTTCCACCACTGAATACAACCATCCTTTTGAGTTAGTGTTTACAGACCTATGGGGACCAGCCCCCATTTCCTCCTTTGATGGATACTACTACTACATAGCATTCATTGATGCACATACTAAATACACTTGGATCTATTTTCTCAAACGAAAATCAGATGCTCTTACAGCCTTTAACAACTTTTCTCAATATGTTCTGAACCAGTTTTCTACCTCAATAAAGTCCATTCAATCTGACTGGGGTGGTGAATTTAGGTCTTTCACTAAACTTCTCACTGAAAAAGGCATTATACACATAGTTATTTGTCCTCATACGCACCATCAAAATGGTGTTGTAGAAAGAAAACATCGTACCATTGTTGAAAAGGGCCTTTCTCTTCTGTCTCACTCAAACCTGCCTCTTAAATTCTGGGATGCAGCTTTTGCTACATCTGTTCATCTGATAAATAGAACACCATCTAAGTCAATCTCCAATTCCAGTCCATACTTCAAACTGCATAAATCAGTTCCAGACTATACCTTTCTCAAGGTTTTTGGATGTGCCTGCTACCCTTTCACCAGACCCTATCATAAACACAAACTGGACTTTCACACTGAAGAGTGTGTTTTCATGGGCTATCCACCTAGTCACAAAGGCTATAAATGCTTATCATCCTCAGGGAAAATTTACATCTCCAGAGATGTTATTTTTCAAGAAACCAAATTTCCTTATCCTACTTTGTTCAAACCTACTTCATCTGACTCTTCTTCTAACCTCCATCTACATCATCCTTCTGCACCTATTAGTGTTCAGACCTTCATTCACCCTCCCAGCTTCTCTGAATCTGAATCCTCAAGTGCTGACTCTGTATCTTCTCAAAACCACCCTTCAAACACATCTCATGAACACCATCCATCTCTCTCTAATAATACTCAAAGTCAATCTTCCTCTCATGAATCACAATCCTCATCTCATGAATATCCTCCTAACACATCTCATCAATCACACTCCTCACCTAACCCTCATTCTTCTTCATCTGATTCCTTTCACCAAACTACTCCACCTCCTTCAGTTCCTATTGTCAATACTCATCCCATGAGGACAAGGGCAAAGTCAGGCATAGTAAAACCAAGACTTCATCCTACCTTACTGTTGGCTCATATTGAGCCTAAATCAGTTAAACAGGCTCTCTCTTCTCCACAGTGGTTTGAAGCCATGAATACTGAATATAATGCTTTGATTGCTAATAAAACCTGGACTCTTGTTTCTCTTCCACCAGATAAGCATGCTATTGGATGCAAGTGGATTTACAGAGTCAAAGAAAACCCTGATGGCTCTCTAAACAAGTTCAAGGCCATATTGGTGGCTAAAGGCTTTCATCAAAAGTTTGGTTTTGATTTTGGGGAAACATTTTCTCCAGTTGTGAAGCCTATCACTATCAGAATCTTACTTACCATTGCTATTTCACACAATTGGTCCATCCAGCAGTTAGATGTTAACAATGCTTTCTTGAATGGTGAACTAGAAGAGGAAGTGTACATGGTTCAACCTCCAGGTTTTGAAGTTCAAGACACATCTCTGGTCTGTAAACTTCACAAATCACTATATGGCTTAAAACAAGCTCCTAGAGCTTGGTTTCAAAAACTAACCTCAGTTCTTTATGCTACTGGTTTTAAACAAAGCAAATCTGATCCTTCCCTACTCATCTATCTATCCTCTACAGTCCAAATTTACATTCTTATCTATGTTGATGATATCCTGGTCACAGGAAACAATTCAGCAGCCATAACTCAACTCATTCACAAACTCCATTCCTCATTTTCTCTAAAACACTTGGGAGAGCTTGATTTCTTTCTTGGAATAGAGGCACACAATCTCCCAGATGGCAGTCTTCACCTATCACAGGCTAAGTACATCAGAGATGTTCTAAATCAAGCTGGCATGCTTGAATCTAAGGGAGTTATGACACCTATGGTGAGCACTTGCAAACTGCAGAAACAAGGCAGTGATTACTACTCAAATCCTTCCCAGTATAGATCCATTGTTGGAATGTTACAGTATGCAACTTTGACTAGGCCAGATATCTGCTATGCTGCCAACAAAGTGTGCCAGTTCATGGCAGAACCACTGCAGGAGCACTTGAATGCAGTGAAACACATCCTCAGATATCTCTCTGGAAGTGCAAATCATGGAATTGTCATCAGACCTATTTCCTTGTCTTCTATACCTCTACCAATATCAGCCTACTGTGATGCTGACTGGGCATCTGATCCCAATGACAGAAAGTCTACTTCTGGCTCATGCATACTTCTTGGAACCAACATCATTTCCTGGTGGTCAAGAAAACAACTTAGGGTTGCAAGATCTTCAACAGAAGCAGAGTATAGGAGTCTGGCAGACACCACTGCAGAACTCTTATGGATCCAATTTCTACTAAAAGAACTTCAAGTCCCCTTTTCTACTCCCAGAGTATACTGTGATAACCTCAGTGCTGTTCAACTGTCTCACAATCCTGTTTTGCATTCCATGATCAAGCACATGGAAATTGATCTTTTCTTTGTCAGAGAAAAAGTTCTGCTCAAGCAACTCCAAGTCTATCATATTCCCTCTCTTCATCAAATTGCAGACATACTGACCAAGCCACTCTCCAGTTCCAGATTTCTTGATTTAAAAACAAAACTTAGTGTGATCGAGTTGTCAAACCAATCACCCTAATTTTGAGGGGGGAATGTTAGATACATATCATGTAATAGACTAGAAGGATTATCCTAAACAGTATACTAGATGGGGACCCGGTTGTTATGGAGTCAGTTAGACTTATAACCAACTGTATAAATACTTGTACTCAGTTCAGTGTTGTAATCAATCTGAAATAGTTTCATCTCTTATCTTCTTCTTCTTCTATTAATAAGTATCACATTTCCATTTTTGAAAAGAAATGTGTGATCTACATCATTTTACTTTATTATACCTCAAATTTAAATCACAATTTTTACATTTTCAACCACTTTATAAATAGTTGTGCCAAAGTCAAATGATACGAATAAAATGTGATGGAGATAATATTATTTTTTTTGCAATTGAGATAATATTATTAATACAATCTTTTTTTCACGACCAGAATCTGAGAAGACAATTGAACATCATAAATGTGCATATAGATGAGGCTGGCACAGGGCAAAAATCGAAACAAAAGAACCTGAGCGGAGTATTATTGTAATCATTATAATAATCTGAATAGTATTAAATAATTATTACTACAGTATTACAATAATCACTCGGTAACTATAATAATGTGATAATAATTGAATAATAAAGTAACGGAGGCACGCAGCACGGCACAGGTACTAGCTGCTGCTCTTCACTGCTTCAGAGTATTTCAGTACCTTCGCCAACACACCGTGTGACAGAGAGAAAGAGAATGGCAGTTTGTGTTCTGTAGAGGGAGAAATTTCTTCAGAGAAACCAACTAAGAGCCATTAATGTCTATCAGAAACAAAGCGTGAGCTAGTACTGCTTCACAGCACATTCATTCATTCACCTCTTCTCCCAATTCATGCTGCTGTAACTACTCCAATTCCGGTTCTCACTCTGAGAAATTTGAGATTCTATCTGTATTTTGTTCTGTGTTTTTATTTTGCGTCTGAAATTGAATGTACGCGGCTGATAATCTGATATATAGATAGATGGAGGGGGAACTGAGTAGGATGACGATGGACATATTCTCCAAACTCGAGCAGAAATGGCTGTACCACTGCGAAGGCAAGAAGACGCGCGTCCTGAGCATCGACGGCGGCGGAACAACCGGCATTGTGGCCGGTGCTGCTCTGGTCCACCTCGAAGATCAGATCCGAGCGAAAACCGGCGATCCTGATGCTCCAATTGCTGAGTTCTTCGATTTAATCGCTGGTTCTGGAATAGGTGCTATTTTCGCCGCAATGTTGACTGCTGACGGAGGAACCGGCCGTCCGCTGTACACGGCCAGGGAGGCAGTTGCGTTCGTGAGAGAGAAGCAGCCGGAGCTTTTCAGGAGAAAGCAGGTCGGCGTTTTTGGCAGGCAGCGGAGATTTTCTGGCAAGAGTATGGACAAGACGCTGAAAGCGGCCTTGACAAGGAGAGAGGACGGGAAGATTTTGACGTTGAAGGACACGTGCAAGCCGCTACTGGTTCCTTGCTTTGACCTCAATAGCTCAGCGCCGTTCGTGTTCTCACGCGCCGACGCCTCCGAGTCTGCGAGCTTTGACTTCGAGCTCTGGAAAGTGTGCCGCGCCACGTCAGCTGATCCGTCCGTGTTCAAGCCATTTCCGCTCCAGTCGGTCGACGGGAGGACCTTTTGCCTGGCGTTAGGCGGCGGACTCGTCATGAACAACCCAACCGCCACCGCGGTGAATCACGTCTTGCACAACAAACGCGATTTCCCGTCCGTTACCGGCGTGGACGACCTCTTGGTTCTCTCTCTAGGCAATGGATCGTTTTCCGCCGCCCCAAACGCAAAATTGCGTAACGTCTATTGCTCTACATCCGCCGTGGTCGGCATTGTTCATGACGGCGTTTCGGAAACCGTCGATCAAATGCTCTGTAACGCCTTCGCTTTGAATCCGAACGGTTACGTGAGAATCCAGGTAACAATTCAACTCTTGAATACAAAATTTAATTCAATCAATTCTTTTACGAATAACGATTTTATATCATTGTGTTTTGGGTTTGATAATAATTAATTAAACAAGGCAAACGGCGTGGGAGAGGGAGTGGAGGAAGTGTTGGAAGAGAGAGGGGTGGAGTCGTTGCCGTTTGGGAGCAAGCGGTTATTGACGGAAACAAACGGGCAGCGAATGGGAGGCTTCGTGCAACGGCTAATTGCTTCGGGAAGGAGCAGCCTGCCACCGAGTCCGTGCAAGGAAGAAGCCGCTGTTAGTCCTATGAGTAACGGATGTTAGTTAATACCATCCATTCCTCGCTTTGTTACGGCGTCCGTTTCTTGACCTCCATAAATAAACGCAATAGAGAGACTAGTTTTTTTTTTTTTTTTTTTTTTTTTTTTTTTTTTTTTTTTTTAAATAGAGAGACTAGTTTTGAGCCCCATAATACATCAGCACTTCACATGACCACATGCATGTTCTAAAATATTTGAAGCACCCAATGGAAACTGGTCTTCTCTGCATCTGATTTTAATACATATCGGTCATTTATTTTGCGGGGACTACAAAAATACTCAACTTTTTGTTCAGTATTTTGTCAACGATCTATTGATAAAATGATGTGTATCCTTGTTCCAACTCCCAACTAGCAACAAAGATATTGTTTAGAGCTTTAAAATTACATTCCCACGAGAGGAGATCACAAAATTATTAAGAAAAGTGAATTTATATGTTTGATATTGAATTCATAAAGTAAGAATAAAATCAGAGTGATTTAGAACCACACAAACTTTACAAAATTTGATATGAGACAATATTAGTGAGATTTTCCGAAAATGTAAAATGAATCAATCTTAACGGTAAGAAGAGTAGTTTTCAGTGATATGATGGACTTGAACATAAACTGATAAACGTTCAATCTTGCTTCTATTTTATGAAAGAACCATTACATCAGAAAAATCGGTACATCATTTTACTTTTTGTGATACTATGGCGTCTGTGTGGAAACCTATCAAAGATGTTATCATAAATGAACTGAGTGCTAGATGATATATGTTTCAATTTTATCATGATAGTGATATGATTATTTTTTTAGGAAGGACCATGGATCTATGATCAAAATCTTATTGTCCTAAGTAATAAACTGGAGGAAGGAGATTTACCTCTATTTGTTCCTTTGTGGGTTATTTTACTCTGAATTGACAATTTTGTGAGAAAATTTATTAAAGTTGATAAGCATAATTTCTCTACTAAACAGAATCCTTTAATGAGAATTAGAGGTAGCCTAGACTTAGGAAAATCCATGTAAAGCAAATTGTTTCTGCAAAAAGAAGAATGAATAAATTTTTGTGTAACTTTTCGCTACCAGAAATTACCCAGTTTCTGTGTCATGCGTGAAACTATTGGGCATGCTGAAAATTATTATTCTCGTAAAACGGAAGGATGTATGAAGAGTGAAGAAAACCCATTTGGCTCGTGGCTTAGAGAGTGAAGCTCCCTGACAAGTGAGGGAGCTTCATAAACTATTTATTTATTATTCTGTTTTATTTATTCAGTTTTATATAGTCTTATGACTTGGTGGGTCATTGACCGAGTTGTATATGTAGCCTTATGACTTCAGTGCTTCTTACAAGATGACGAGCTTGGTGTTGTAATGTTGTAATTCGTTGGATTATATTGATAAAATTTCGTGAACATATTTGTATAGATTGTATCCATTAAATTTAAGCTTAAAATTTAATCAAAAAATTAATTAAATAAATTATAGAATAATATTGTGTTTGTTATACATATTGGCTAGTAAAATGGGGTTAGTACGAATTCCTTAATTGTGACTTGTGAAACAATACATTCACACGTGCAACATTTAAGTCTTGTTCTCAAAAGAGTTTGGATCAGCAAACTTGTAGAAATAAATGATTAAAAAGTTGATATAATAACAAACAAGCATGAATCATAACACCAGTAAAGTATAAATAAATAAATAAATAAATAAATAAATAAGTAAATAAATAAGTAAATAAATAAATGTAGCAATATAGCATGTTATGTCTCTCCTTAAATAAATATTCCTAATATATCTAAGGCTAACCGCAACCCAACCCGTCAATAAATCTAATTCCCCACCAATTTATAAGTATTCATCCAGTCAATTTAGTTTTTCCCTGCAACCCAACACCGTCAATATAATCACTCAGCACATATTTTTTTAATAAATGCATAAGGCCTTACTTTTTCTCATTACACATCATTTATGTGACTATTTTATTACTACCATTAATTATGATCTAAAAGGTCAACATTCCGATATAAAAATAAATAAATTTGGAGTTTAGTTTTTTTTGTTACTCCAGATCTATTTTTAAAAAAATAACAAAATAATGTAGTAAAAATTATTTTAACCATAATTTTAACACCTTGATTTATTTAATAAAATATTTGAACATAAATTCTCAAATTGAGAAAACTTTATTTAAAAAAAATATATATATACTACATATATAATATTGATGTCATATGAAAGAGCATAAAAAATCATGAATTTTGATATATATTTTTTATAAAATTTGGATTATAAATAAAAAAGTTAAATCATTTTAAAGCATTTTGGGGATTTTGTTTTAATTGGGCCCCAGCATCACCCATTCTTGTGTTCTTGCGGCTGCAATGTGCTTACACTTTCTCCTCTCTCTCCTGGGGTGAATCAAGGTCCTAGGCCGAGTGCGTATACCATGGAACCGGTATACGGTGAGTATACCGGGACGGCTTTATATTTTTTTTCCTTTTGTTTTTAAAAAATGGTTATAACTTTTTTATTTTTGATTCGATTTTTATAAAATTTATATCAACATTTTTTATTTTTCATGATCTTTCAAATGAGACCAATATTGCCTATGTAATTTTAACATATTAACATTTGTGTGTAAAATATGTAACTTTAAGTGTTAAAATATGTAACTCACGTTCAGTCAAGTCAAATGCAACTCGTGTGTATAAATATGTATCTCTACGTGTAACAATATGTAACTTTACGTAAAAAAATATGCAACTCGCATTTAGACAGGTCACATGCAACTCGTGTGTATAAATATGTAACTCGCGTGTATAAATATGTAACTTTACGTGTAAAAATATGTAACTTTACGTGTAAATATATGTAAGTCGCGTTCAGACATGTCAAATGCAACTCGTGTGTATATATATGTAACTCGCTTATAAAAAGATGTAACTTGCTTATAAAAAGATGTAACTCGCTTATAAAAAGATGTAACTTGCTTATAAAAAGATGTAACTCGCTCATAAAAAGATGTAACTCAATGTATTATCAAATGTAACTGAGGCCACTGATCCACTCCCAAACAGATTCGATCTTCTATTTCACAAACCTATCATCTCCCAAACAGATTCGATTTTTCTTATAATCCAATACTCATTAATATAATAGTTCGATAATTTCTTAAAATTACATAGGCAATATTGGTCTCATTTGAAAGATCATGAAAAATAAAAAATGTTGATATAAATTTTATAAAAATCGGATCAAAAATAAAAAAGTTATTATCATTTTTAATATCAAAAGCAAAAAAAAAAGGAGATAACTGCGTAGTTTTTGCAACCGGGCGCACCATCCTCATGGTGCGCCGATTGCACCATATAATTTGCGACTAGGCCCTAGCACGTCACCCATGGGTTTTCCTAATTCACTCTAAGACAGTAAGACCCTTCAATACAAAAAAAATATTGGATTGCAGCAACATTTGGGGTGAAAACCTTAAATTTTGGGTTTTCACCCTTACCTTTGCGGACACCCTAAGTTCCCCAATTATTCTGTTACATAATAAACGTATTTGGAATTAACTTCCTCTAAGAAAAGAAAAGAAAAAAAGGATGTGGCTCGCCACATGTGCACCACGTCAGCAAACGTGTATGTCACATGTGCACCACATCAACAGGTAACCCAGCTGACCATCGGGTTACATGCTAAAAGCCGATTTTGATGAAATTACAAAGTAGGAAGACATAAGTACGAGAACAAAATTGACTTCGTACAAAGTACGAGGGTCAATTTGGCACTTTTCTCTAAAAAAAATGAAGTACAAAGAGTGAATATAAAATTAATTCACCCAATATAGGCCTATTTCATATCGAACACTGTAAGTCTGTAACTAGAAGTCTAAAATTTAAAACCATGGTTTCGTATTGACCAGAAAAACATAAACTTTGACACATTCGACTTTAAGCATCACATGATCACAATAGCAAACCTAATTTTTGAAGAACAGTATGCGCTTCATCATTAATTTTTACTCCAAATGATGAGTACAAGTAATATCCAATTATCCGTCCAACCAAATTCTGAATAACAATCATGTAACTCATAGGACTGCTATATGAGCCTTCACAAAACACAAAAGCACTCCCAAGAATAAAATACTTTACATCCTATTATTCTCTAGCACTCTTGCGTGAAATCAAAACTTGTGAAAGTGAAATGGCTAGAATGGAAAATTCAAGAAATATATACTAACTACAGTTCTTCTCCACGCTTTCAGATTTTTTAGAACTGAAGTCAGGGCATGTCACACAGGCAGTTGAAGAGGGCACGTCATCTGAAACAGTTATTCGAAATGTTTGTTGCTTCTCTTGGTTTTCAGGTACGTGGACAAGAGCTTCCATAATGAGGATTTCCCAGGCACGGGGCTGAAAAAATGAAATCCAAGTATCCTCTACAACACATCAAATAAAAAAACGTCAAACATGAAGCACAAACGAAATAAGAGATTCAAAACAAGCAAGTGCAATATCTCAAACAACAACAGATTCGACATGCCAAAAAAAATCTCAGTTTCACCGTTTCCAGTCTAGACTCAAACAATAGTGTTACTTAGCACTGAAATCTATGACCTTGCCGGGGGCATAGCTCAGCTGGGGGAAAGAAGGTGTCACAAGAGAGAGAACCTGGGTTCAACTTCAAGCAAAAATCTGGGCTGAAAACTCACTCTCCACCCGTCTATAATAAAAAATGTCTAGTCGGTCCTAGGGGGCCTTTATGGATGGAGTGTCATCATTTTGAAGTGTACGACCTTGATTGAAGAAACATATCTCAAGACATGTTTACTTCACGTATTACGACCTCCTAGGCCATAAACTTATAGTAAATGCGAGTGTATGGGTGCCCTACTCATTAGTTTGTCCTGCTTTGATGGCAAAATAATTTACTTCAAAAAAGAAAAAAAATAGTTCAAAAAGTTTCAAGCTAATAACTTCCTTTCAATATTTTCAAAAATTTACACAAAGTGCCTCTCCATTCCTATCAATAGAGATGAGGTCCCAACTCACCCAATCCGAATCCTAGATCCTAGTGAGACATATTGAATATGTTCGGTTTGATTTGTTTAGGTTAATAACCATCAATTAAACATTTGAAGTAACTACAACGAAAGGAAGCGTGTAGTATACAGAGCCTTATATCTATATTGGATTTCAATTATATGATTACACGTGGATAAATGTTAAACTCAACACATGAAGGAGGGATAAACCTACTTCAGAAAGAAACGAAAAAATATATGAAATGCCAATTACCTCTATTATTAATTGCCTTTAACTGAATGATCCCAGAGCCTTGTGGACCTGAAACGGGAAATGAGCAGGATACAGAATGCCTTTGGTGCGACTTCCCCAGCGATGCATTATACCATGGTCCTCTAACAATTGGCACTCCAATAGATTCTATTATGGCCTTGTTCTTATTAGCTCTCTCTATTGCCTGGCTGAAAGGAATAATGATAATTAGAAATAATTACATATTTATAATTAAAATAAAGGTTGTTTACAAAATGTGAGCTTTAAAGTGTAGTGACTTAGTAGTAACTTATGTT
This sequence comes from Cuscuta europaea, assembly GCA_945859875.1. Lineage (NCBI taxonomy): Eukaryota > Viridiplantae > Streptophyta > Magnoliopsida > Solanales > Convolvulaceae > Cuscuta > Cuscuta europaea. Next base: position 4,324,287 of record CAMAPE010000014.1, read on the forward strand.
GAACTTTTACAATCAAGTGACCATTGACATTATACTCATGGTAACTTTAGTCATATTTTTGTAATTAACTTTTATTTCATAAGTATTACAAAACAGATGATCAAGGGATTAGGTTTCAAAAGTATGTTCACATAATTTTATTTGAACAGATGATCAAGTGCCTTGTCATAGGTATAACTTTAGTCATATTTTTAGGTTTCTTGAACATAAGGCTATATGTTCAAGTGGATCTTCACATAAGTATGTTGCACTTGAACATATAGTATGTTGCACTTGAACATATAGCCTTATACTTTAGTCATAAGTATAACAAAAGAGATGATCAAGTTGATCTTCACATAAGTATTTCATAACACAATTTCACATGTGAAGATCCACTATGAGCAACATATAGCCTTATTAGGTTTCTTTTTTACCAAACACGTAACTTTTGATTTCAAAGGTTGAATTGTGTTATAGTCCTAGTTAAAGTTACTTTTCTCATTGAATTGAGTGAAATTACTATAGATGATCATGTTAACTATTTTCATATATATTTTTTCTTTATTTATTAATAAAATATATTTTTAATATAATTTTTTCATATTTCAGTTCATTCAACCAATTTCAGAGTTACCAAATGGGCTCTAAATCTATTACCTGCTACAACTGTGGTATATTGAGAGATCATCAAGTGCACTAAGAGCAACACCTCCTGTCAGGCAAATCAATGTCCCCGATACCACCCACTGTCCCCACGTTTTTGCATTGCTTCCATCTACCTCGCTCTTTGATGAACTAAAAGTTGGATATTAAAACACAATCAATAAGAGTTGGATAACCATCACAAGAATTAAATAACCGATCCCTCAAGACAATAATGAATTTCTTACGGGCTGCGCTTCAGGAACGACAACAAACTTCTTCTTGACATTTCTGGATCTCTTTGCTTCTGATTGTTTTTCAAAACCCTAAACCCCAAATTGACGTGAACTTGAGGTTTCCAAAAAAACATGTAACACGTCAATTTCAAAGGTCATGACGGAAAATGGTAAAGTTGCATTTGAATTTCACTACTTGAGATACTCCACCGGTTTAGAAAAAAATTAGAGGTACCTAAAATGCTTACACCTTTTTGTATACACATTTCTAAGTTGTTTATGAAGACAGTTAGCTCTTTTAGAAAAAGTCAGCAATTGTTCGCGTACACAAGCGAGTGTACAAAGATTGTACTAACTATGTCCGTTTAAAAAAGTATCCATTCGTTTTCCACACATTTTAAGAAAGTATGATTGATTGGTGCTGTTTGACACTGTTTGGACACTGTTTGGAACTGTTTTGCACTGTTTTGTTTGCCAAAAAAGAAAAGGGAACTTTTATTTAGGGATGACCCGAAAAGGAAACAGATGCTTTTATTTAGGGACGGAGGGAGTACATTTTAGAGTAAATTCCCTAAACGGGACTAAAAGAATAGAAAAATGCAAAAAACTAGGACTATCATGTTTTTAGGACTTTTTTAGGACTAAAATGCAGTAGCTTGACAGAATTACCTTTAATATTAAAACTCCAGTCTACATCGCAACAAACCATTCTCCTATGAACTGCAGTTCAGCCACCGACTATGGCCTCGCAAGTCGCAACGCACCTCCTCCGTCAACCGCATGTAATCTTCTTCTTCATCTTCTTCTTCTTCCTCTTCTTCTTATTCTTTCTTCTTCTTCTTCTTCTTCTTCTTCTTCTTCTTCTTCTTCTTCTTCTTCTTCTTCTTCTTCTTCTTCTTCTTCTTCTTCTTCTTCTTCTTCTTCTTCTTCTTCTTCTTCTTCTTCTTCTTCTTCTTCCCTTGGTGCACTTCTTCCCCCTCCTGCACTCTGTTTTCTGTTTTTTTCTATTCATCTATTACCTTTTTAAATTCTATTTATTGATTTGGATTTTTTTGGATTTGAATTTTATGTACGCAGAAAAATGCCACTTTTATAATCTCAGAATGTCAAAATTATTGGTTATTTGAAAAAATTGACACGTTTGTGATAGTATATATATCAAAATGACTGTTGGTCCAAAATAGGACGCTCGTAGGCTTTTAGGAAAGCTACGTACGACACTCAAGCAAGAATTAGGAAAGTACGAATATGGAAAGTTAGCCAGAAATAGCATATCTGTATTTGAAATTCGAATTGCCTTTTATAGGCGATTACAAATGGTAACTGCCGAACATAATAATGACTAAATTAATTACAACATTAATACGGAATTAAATACATAATTAAGTAGCGCATTGATTGTTGGCCGTTACTCTTCCTGGCTGGCAGGTCAGCCTGGCTGGCAGGCTGGACGCTTGAGCTCCCTCCTGCTGGACTGGACGGTGGGCTTCCCGCTAGGCTGGAGGAAGGCTTCTGACCGGGCTGGAGGCAGGCTCCCGGGTAGGCTGGAAGGCAGGCTCCCGGGTAGGCTGGAAGGCAGGCTCCCTGTGGGGCTGGAGGCAGGCTCCCACCTGGGCTGGACCGCAGGCTCCCAGCTGGACTGGACCGCAGGCTCCCAGCCAGGCTGGTGGTCGGCAGGCTCCTGGCTAGGCTGGAAGGCAAGCTCCCCACTGGGCTGGAAGGCAGGCTCCCCACTGGGCTGGAAGGCAGGCTCCCCACTGGGCTGGAGGGCAGGCTCCCCACTGGGCTGGAAGGCAGGCTTCTGGCTGGGCTGGTCGACAGGCTCTCTTGGGCTTCCGCTCCTTGATTGCCCTGATTGGTTGGGCCGACTCGAGCCCTGGGTTGCTGGGCTTGGGCCCGCTGGTCCAAGTTCGGGGCCTGGGCCAATTAGGCTCTGGGCCTGGTCCCATAATCCCATCACGAGTCCCCCACTCCCTTAGTCGAGTAGTAGACTCGGCTAAGAGGGAGTAGTTCAGGTCAGCTGCCCATTAAAAAATATTCACATATCAGGGAGCCATAATTGTGGATTATGTGAATCCCGGAGTTTATGGAAATTCCCGAATTAAATCAGGCTCCCAAAAAGGCTCCAAATAAATTCCTTCCTTTTCTTTTCTTTCCTTTTCTTCTTTCCTTTTTTTTTCTTTTCCTTTCTTTTTTTTCTTCCTTTCTTTTCTTTTCTTTCCTTTTCTTTTCCTTTCCTTTCTTTTCTTTTTCCTCTCTCTCCTGGAACCCTGCGTGCGTGCGTCTTCTCCTAGCCGTCCCAGCGCCGCAACGTAGTAAACCCAACGTGGACCGCCGTATGTGGCCTTGACCTCCCTGCCTCGCTGGGCTCTCCACCAGCCGGCGGTTTTTCCGCGGCGGCCGACGGCGACATGCTCGAGCCGGCCGGCTTCTAGCGTCGGTCTACGAACCGTCCAGGTCAGGCGGCCAGGCGGCCACCGCTATGCACTTCGGATTTGAAAGCGACAGGCCAGGCTGGAGCCACAATTCCCCGGGTTCCGCGTTGTCCGGCGGTCGTCTGGGTGGCCGACTTCCAGCGTCGGTCTACGAACCGTCCAGGTCAGGCGGCCAGGCGGCCACCGCTATGCACTTCGGATTTGAAAGCGACGGGCCAGGCTGGAGCCACAATTCCCCGGGGTTCCGCGTTGTCCGGCGGTCGTCTAGGTGCTCCTTCCTCCGGGCGGCAAGGTGCTGCCACCATCTTCTTTCTTCTTGCTTCGCACTGACGGAGACCAGGCACGCACAGGGGTCCAACACCGCCGTCCTCCTAGCTTGCTGTTGGCCATTTGTGGCGCGGCGCTTCAGGCAGGCGGCCGGGCTGCAGGGCCCTTCCGGGTGAACGCCCGTCAATGCGGGACCCTTGCAAACTTAGAACCTTGACCTTCTATCAGGCTGGCGACTCCCCAGTCCACTGTACATCCGTGGCTGCCCGGGTGTCGTCCTGAACTCCGGCAGATCTGGTACGTGGGTCTGGAATTCAACTGTCCGGCGCAACCTGCATGGATTGGTGGCCAAGCACAAGGTCAACGTCTGCATCACAGGTCGGGTTCCCTGCCTCACCGGACCCATCAGCCCGTGGTCGTTCTGCACTGCTGACCGGCGGCCGGCAGCGTCCCTGGCGGTTGCCTTCCCCATTCTTGGATACTCGATCAACACTTGAATTTGAAGGATGGTACTGTGATTCTTTACCTATTGGCCGAGCCCTTCATCTCATGATCGTGTGGGAAAGCAGAGCTTTTAGGATGAATGAGGCCCCAAGGTTGGATGCTCCCTTACAACCCATAATTTCCTTTCTGTAGCCTGTAGGTTGGGTGATTGTGCCTTGCTAGTTGTGGTCCGATGCCATCGTCTTGTGTGGGCTGGACGTGCCGGGAACATTGATTGATAATGGTGAAAACCCCATCTCCCATGTACTCCATATGGGAGCTTCGTGAAGAGGAGAATCGACAAGAGAGAGGCTGACCTCACCCTTACCGATTCACTTTCGTTTTTTTAATATTCTGATGATAACTTTCTGTTGCCTGTAGGGTCTCAACGCTCGGGATGACCTGCTGAAGATTTTGTTCACGGCGGCAAGCACCAAGGCAATTGCGGGTTCTCATGCCCTCACAGAGATCCCCGAACGTGTGAAGGATCATGAGGACGAGAGAGCCCCACGGCGGGGAGCCTACCTTCCAGTTCGAACTTCGAAGCATGTAAGGCGGCAAGCGCCCCTATCGCGGAAACGGCGGTCAAGGCTTTCCCTCAGGAGTGCTCAACAATGTAAGTTGATTGCGACATAGTACTTGGGCGCCAGTCGCCAGTTGATGGTGGCGTAGTACCTGAGAGACGGCCAAGAGTGGACTAACCATGGCGATGACTAAGTTGACTTTCAGATTCTGGGAGAGTTCCTTAAGCTTTCTAGTAATTCCCGTGTCTGGATCATTGTACTTGATGGCCATGGGAACATCCGGCCATGACTGTTGCACCTTTTTTTGTAGCTTGTAGCCACCATATGTAAAATTCGAATGAATATCACCTTTTAATTCATATGTTTCCTTTTCTATACTTTGCATTACGAATACTTAGCAATTTATTCGGGGATCTGGCTTCTCTAACCTCCCGGGGGCGGTTAGGCTGGCGTGGCCGAGCCTATCCGTGCCCCTCTTAGTTGGATAGAAGTGATATGTTCGCTATTGATATGGAATCAACAAATAAGCGACTTGTTTGGCCAGCGAGGTCGGACATTGAACCGACGAGGAAGACCCTTAGGTCGGTATCCTGAACGTTCATGACCCGGGGGTCAGTCCTACTGTCACTTTAACCCATCCAGTTTTCCCGGACTTGGGGAATAATCTGGTTACTCCCGCATGGATAGCCAAACAACAGGGGCGGACCCTGCATGATCCACCAGAACGAACCCGCACCGCCAACTCAGGGATGACGAGAGTGCGAGCTGCTTGGCCAGCGATGTTAGGCGGTGAGCACTCGAAAAGACCCGAAGATCAGCATCCTGAGTACCCTCGACCCGGAGGTCGGCCCTACCATCGCCTCGACTGTCGCGGCTAGCTCTTTACTTTAGAAAATCGCCTGGATTCTTGAAAATCGCTTGGCTATTTTCGGTTAAAGAGCCTGGCCGAGGTCGGCCAAACACCGAGGGGGGGCATAGTACCTTTTTTTTTGCCGCCGCCCTTTATTGCTAAGTGAGGTCGGACCTCTTTTGATGACAAAATATCGCTAGCAAAGTATATTGAATTCATGATGTGGGCGGACCACATGAAGAATTACAAATTGTAATCCCGTGCTCGGAGCACAGGAGTTTACAAAGAAAAGTGAAACTTCGATTTTCTACTGGTAAAACTTCATCAGGTGCTCGGCATTCCAGACGCGGTCTACCAACCGGCCTGTTGCTGTCTTCAACTTGTATGTCCCAGGGCCGATCACTGCGTCAACCACGTAAGGACCTTCCCACTTGACGGAGAGCTTACCTCCCTCTGTCGGCCTGCTGGCCTTCCTACGTCTTAGGACATAATCCCCGACGTCGAAACTCCGGGGTCGGGTTCGGCTGTCTTGGTACACCTTGACTTGTCGTCGATAGTTTTCCGCTTTGATGAAGGCATGGTCTCTTCTTTCCTCAATGAGGTGGAGCTTGGCTCGGAGCCTCTCCTCATTGCTGGATGGTTCAAACTCTTCCACTCGCCGGCTGGGAACTACGGCCTCGAACGGTGCCCTCGCCTCAAAGCCATAACACAAGGCAAAAGGAGTCTCTCTTGTTGCCTTCCTTGGGGTTGTTCTGAAGGTCCAGAGTATATTGTTCAACTCCTCCACCCAGGCAGTCCCGAGGGCCTCTAACTTCTTTTGCAGTCCATCGACGATCGTCCGGTTGGTGTTCTCCACCTGTCCATTTGCCTGGGGGTAGCAGACCGCAACTCGGTTGGATTCTACGCCCCACTCTGCACAGAATTGTCGGAAGGCTTCGCAGTCAAACTGCCTTCCGTTGTCGGAGATTATTTGGAGGGGAACCCCAAACCGGCAGAAAATATTCTTCCATATGAACTTCTTACATTGGAGATGTGTGATGCTGGCAAGCGGCTCGGCCTCAACCCACTTCGTAAAGTAGTCCACTGCGACGATGACAAACTTCCGGTTTCCCGACCCGGTTGGTAAGGGACCGACCAGGTCGACACCCCATCTTGTGAATGGAAGGGCGGTGCTGATCGGTGTGTACATCGTTGCTGGTCGGCCGGGGCTCTTCTGGAACTTCTGGCATGTCTCGCATTTCCTTGCATAGTCAGCGCAATCCTTCATTATTGTTGGCCAAAAGTACCCCTGGAGGACGACCTTCCTAGCTAACGTGTCTGCCCCCTGATGGGCGGAGCATACGCCCCCATGGAGTTCAGAGACGATCATTTCCGCCTCATGTGGGCGTAAACACTTTAGCAAGGTCCCATTGTAGGACCTCTTGTACAGCTTCCCATCCAAGACGACGTAGCCCGGAGCTCGTCGCCGGACTAACCTTGCCTCCTCTTCTTTATCGGGGAGCGTCCCGTCGGCTATGTAGCGCAGGAGGTCATCCACCCAACACCAGGCGACTGGTTGCAGGGGAAGGACGTCAATGGACGGTGAGGCTGATATGCTTGAGGTCGTCATCTCCTCAATGTGTGCAATTCTCGATATATGTTCAGGTAACCCTTGGGATAGCTTTGAGAGGAGGTCTGCATCGGAGTTTTGATTTCTCGGGATGCAGATCAACTCTGCTCGCTTGAACAACCCGAGCAACTCCCGAACAACATCTCGATACTTCATCATTCTTTCTTCCTTCGCTTCGAACTCACCTTTGACCTGGGAAACCACCAGGCGGGAGTCACATTTCACCGTTATCCACTCTTCTCCCATGGCGGCTGCCAATCGTAGCCCAGACAGTAGGGCCTCGTACTCCACTTCATTGTTGGAGACTTTGAAAAGATAGCGGTAGGCATAGTAGGCTCGGAATCCCTCGGGTGAGATGAGGACGATTCCGCCCCCGCATCCCTTGGCTCCTGCCGACCTATCAGTCGCTAGAGTCCACCATTGTTCATTGCTCTCTTGTTGCCTATCTACCACTTCTCGGGCCGTGCATTCCACAATGAAATCAGCCAGAGCCTGGCCTTTGATGGACGTCCGAGGCTGGAAGTCAACCTCATATTGGTTGAGGAGCATCGACCACTTCACTACCCGGGTTGTGCCGGGCGCCCTCAGAGCGGCACCTAGGGGTTGGTCCGACAGAATTCTGATGGTTTGCGCTTGGAAGTAGTGCGTCAACTTCTTGGCGGTGATGTAGGCGGCATATATTGTCTTCTCGAGCGGGGTGTACCGGAGCTCAGCATTCTGGAGGGTCTTGCTCACATAGTACACGGGACACTGAACGCCTTCCTCCTCGCGAACCAGCACGGAACTGATTGCGCCTTGGGAAACCCCAAGATAAAGGATTAACATCTCCCCCTCTCCGGCTTGTTGAGTAAAGGCTCAGAGAGGAGGTACTTCTTCAGGTCGTCAAAGGCTCGCTGACACTCATCATTCCAGACGAAACCATTTTGTTTCTTTAGGACCTGGAAGAAGGGTAGGGACTTCTCGGCGGACTTGGACATGAAGCGTCCAAGGGCTGCTAGCCGGCCGGTGAGAATCTGGACTTCTTTCACCGACCTCGGGATTTGGCTCAACCCCCCTCCGTGTGACCATGTACCCCAGGAACTTGCCTCCTTGGACGGCAAAGCTACATTTCTTTGGGTTCAGGCGCAGACGGACTGCCTTCATGATCCCGAAGATCTCTGCCAAATCATCTGCATGATCGGATGCCCGGGTGCTCTTGACGATCATGTCGTCAACATACGCCTCCATGTTCCTTCCGAGCACCTTCCGGAATACCTTGGCCACCATCCTCGTGTACGTCGCCCCAGAGTTCTTCAGTCCGAAGGCCATGACAAGGTAACAAAAAATCCCCTTTGGGGTGATGAACGAGGTCTTCTCCGCATCTTCTTCATGCATGAAAATCTGATGGTATCCTCGAAAAGCGTCCATGAAGCTAAGGAGCTCACATCCGGCCGTCCCATCGACTAGTTGGTCGATGTTAGGCAATGGGAATGGATCCATCGGACATGCCTTGTTGAGATCGGTGTAATGAACACACATCCTCCAGGTTGGCGGCTTCGGGGCCAGGACCACGTTTGCCAGCCAGACCGCGTACAAGACCTCCTGAATATGCTTGATACTCAGGAGCATATTGACCTCCTTCTTCACGAATTCCCTCCTCTCGGTTGAGAGGTGTCTTCTTTTCTGCTGGATGGGCTTCGCCGTCTGATTGACCGCCAGCCGATGGACAACGATGCTTCGGTCAAGGCCAGGCATGTCCTCCGGTCCCCACGCGAAGACAACGCTAAAAAGAACAAGTACCTGGATAATCTTCTCCCTCAAGCCGGTCGGGAGCCCGGTCCCGATCTTGACCTTCCGCTCCGGCCTCTCGGGGTCAATCTGGATCTCCTCCACTTCTGAGGTGGGTTCAGCGCGGAGCTGACCCTCCTCATACTTCATGGCTTTGCTGTTGATAGTGTGGACCCTCAAGTCTTTTTGACCGATTTGTTTGCAAGCTTTCAGATAGCAGCTCCTCGCCATTCGCTGATCTCCCCTGGCGACTCCGAAGCCATTCGGAGTGGGAAACTTCATGCATAGGTGCTCCTGGGATATCACACATCTGAGGTCTTCTAGGGCCGGCCTTCCCATGATGATCTTATGCGCACAAGTTAGGCGTACGACGATAAACTCGACGTCTAACTTGGATACGCAGGGCACGGAGCCCACCATCACGGGGAGGACTATGCTGCCTTCCGACTCAATGGAGTCCCCGGTGAAGCCCGAGAGTGGGGTTCTCACCGGGATCAAGTCTTTTCGGTCCAGCCCGAGACCTTGGAAGGTGTCATAGTACATGATGTTAACGGAGCTCCCATTGTCCACCAGGACTCGGTGGACGATCGTGTTGTTGATTTCGACCTTGATGACCAAGGCATCCCTGTGCGGCGGAGGCATCAGTGGCAAATCTGCGTCGGTGAAGAAGATGGGGTCCCTCTTCACCCTCTTGTCGGCGGGAGCCCTGGTTATCTCCCCGACGTATAGGGCTCGGGCCCACTGCTTCCGCTCTCCAGATGTGTCGCCTCCCTGGGGTCCCCCGAATATGAACGAACATCGATGGTACTTCCGGGGGCCGTTCCCTAGGTCGGCATCATCTTCCTCGGAGAAGGCGCCGAGCTCCCGCTTCTTAGCAGGGGGTGTCTCCTTTGACGTGGTAGCTTGGTCGGACCGCTGCCACGTTAGGCTCCTCTTCTGTGGGATGCCTCCTTGTTTGTCAACGAATTGGCCCAGGTACCCTTTCTGGATGAGTTCTTCAATTTTCCACCGGAGAATGACGCAATCATCTGTATCATGCCCTGCTCTCCGATGGAATCGACAATATTGGTCGTGGTTGCGCTTGGCAGTCACCACATCACACTCCTCCGGAAAGTCGACTAAACCTTGCTCCTCCGCGTAGTCGAGGATGGCCCCGACCGGCTGAGCAAGTGGAGTCAATTGCTTGACGGGCTGTAGCGGTCCGCTCTGGACGTCCGCCTTGCCCTTGCCTCTACTTTTGTTACCTCTGTACTTGTTGTTTTTGTTGCTAGCTTTGCCGTCAGCTTTCTCAGCACCCGAACCGGATTCCTTCTTCTTTTCTTCTTTTGCACCTTCTTCCTCATCTCTTTTCCTCTGCAAGGCGTCCTCCGCCTCGGCTTGCCGGTCGGCACGGCCGAGCGCCTCCTCGTACGAGGTGGGGGGACTTCTGACGAAATCTTTGTAAAGCTCGCCCGATTGGATAGAGTTTGTGAGCATGGCCACCCCGGTCATGTCATCAAGTCCCTGAACCTTGACTGACTCGGCCCTCCACCTCGCTAGGAAGGTCGACAATGATTCCTTCTTCCCCTGTTTTAGGCCGAACAGGTGGCTGAAGTTTTTCTTGACATCTCGGGAGCTCGCGAACCTCAAGAGAAAGCGCTGAACCAACTCACGGAAATTCGTGATACTCCCGTCGGGTAGAGAGTCATACCATTCACGAGCCGGGCCATCCAAAGTGGCGGAGAAACCGCGGCATCGGATGGCGTCCTCGTACCCCATCATGACCATGTAGGAAAGGTACCGAGATACATGATGCTGGGGGTCAGAAGCGCCCTTGTATGCTTCAATGGCGCAGGGCTTGTAGCCCCTCGGCAACGGCGCATCCATGACCGCCCGGGTGAAGGGTTCGGGTATCTGGAGGTCGGTCGTGTAGGGCTCCCCCCCGACGACCCTCCTTCTCAACTCGTCAAGGCGCTGCCGTAGATCTTCCACCTCGGCCGGCGTGGGTTCCCCCGGACAGCTCCAGCGCGGGGCTGGGCATGTCCGGCGGCACCTCCAAGTCGTCCGTGCACGTGAGGTCGGGGCCCCACGTTTTGCCTCTCCGTGGAGCCAGTCCGACTGCTCGCCCGATGAGAGTGGCGAGAGGGCTCGCCTCCTTCCATCTGCGTTGGGCGCCCCTGCTGGGCGCCCCTCCCCGTCTGCCGATGGGGTCGGCTAGGCTGCTGGGAGACTTCTTCCCCCCGCCGATGGGAGACTTCTTCCCCCTGTTTTGGTTGGATCCAGAGCGTCGCTCATCACGCCGCCTGGAGGACACCTCCACATCTGCTGGCGTCTGTTGACGGGTAGGCTCACCCACATTTGCGCCAGACACCATCTGTTGGAAATTTTGAGCCAAGGTCCCCAGAACCCGAGTTCCCTCTTGGAGGGCTTCCACCCCGGCATTGAGTCGAGCCGAGTCCATGCGCGGAGCATGACGTCGGCCTCCCCCCCGCCGGCTGCGGACCGAGCGCTCACCTTGGGTGTGGTTGAGCGTCGCCCTTAGGTCACCGTGGCCTGATAATTGGTTCCGAAGGTCGCCTTGGCGCGCCGCCCTCCTGCCCTGTGCATGGTTGTCGAGGGCACACTGGTGGCTAGACCGGGCGGACTCCTCAGTGTGGACTGAGACATGGTCACGTCGAGACGAGATTCCGGCCATCTTCCTGTGTGATTCCTACTCGAGTTATGTGAGAGACAATAGAGGCTCTCAATGAAAGCACCAATGTTGGTCCAAAATAGGACACTCGTAGGCTTTTAGGAAAGCTACGTACGACACTCAAGCAAGAATTAGGAAAGTACGAATATGGAAAGTTAGCCAGAAATAGCATATCTGTATTTGAAATTCGAATTGCCTTTTATAGGCGATTACAAATGGTAACTGCCGAACATAATAATGACTAAATTAATTACAACATTAATACGGAATTAAACACATAATTAAGTAGCGCATTGATTGTTGGCCGTTACTCTTCCTGGCTGGCAGGTCAGCCTGGCTGGCAGGCTGGACGCTTGAGCTCCCTCCTGCTGGACTGGACGGTGGGCTTCCCGCTAGGCTGGAGGAAGGCTTCTGACCGGGCTGGAGGCAGGCTCCCGGGTAGGCTGGAAGGCAGGCTCCCGGGTAGGCTGGAAGGCAGGCTCCCTGTTGGGCTGGAGGCAGGCTCCCACCTGGGCTGGACCGCAGGCTCCCAGCTGGACTGGACCGCAGGCTCCCAGCCGGGCTGGTGGTCGGCAGGCTCCTGGCTAGGCTGGAAGGCAGGCTCCCCACTGGGCTGGAAGGCAGGCTCCCCACTGGGCTGGAAGGCAGGCTCCCCACTGGGCTGGAGGGCAGGCTCCCCACTGGGCTGGAAGGCAGGCTTCTGGCTGGGCTGGTCGACAGGCTCTCTTGGGCTTCCGCTCCTTGATTGCCCTGATTGGTTGGGCCGAATCGAGCCCTGGGTTGCTGGGCTTGGGCCCGCTGGTCCAAGTTCGGGGCCTGGGCCAATTAGGCTCTGGGCCTGGTCCCATAATCCCATCAATGACAACCTGAAAATGTTATATGTCCATAAGAAAATGCCATTGTTATGACATTCTATGGCATTTTTATGGTTTATCTGAGAATGACATAACCGAGAATGTCATGTTTTTATACGAAACTTCCATCATCATGTGATTATTCTTGACATTCTCACTAGAGGTCTGCAAGTACAAAACTTGGGATTTTGATATTTTCAGATTTCAAATTAATAAATAAAATTCAAATCCAAGAAAAAGAAAAAAGAAGAAGAAGAAGAAGAAGAAGAAGGAGATGCAGAAGAAGAAAAAGAAGAAGGGAAGAAGGAGGCTGCGTATAATCGCAGGGATTACCTGCCGGCGGAGTGGTTGCGTTCAATCGCAGGGGAAGGGCTGCAATCCCAGGCGTTGCAGATTAACGGGAATTGACTGGGAGAAGAGTCGGTCGATTAGGTTTAATACATTAGGGGCAAAATTTTAATGTGAAGTCCTATTAAGGGAATAATCCTCTCCTTAATAGCACTACAACTCTAGAAAAGAACTTCCCGCTCACCTGAACTCTTATTATCATCCGTCCGATTTTATAAAACTCAATCTATGGCCTCTACCTTCCTTACTTAATCTAGAGGCGCATTTCCGCCGCCTCCACCTTCTTCTTCCTAATAAAAACTACTTCTCTGAGTTCTCTTTTGCAGACGCACGCCCAAATTGGAATTTCACTAGGTCCGCGAAAAAGTTACGCATTTCTGCCGCCGCCCCCACCTTCTTCTTCTTCCTAAAAACTACTTCTCTGAGTTCTCCTTTGCAGGCACACGCCCAAATCGAAATAGTTTATGCAGCACCTTCAAGTTCTTCTTACATCGATCGTCAGCGCTAGAGGTACCAGGTACCACTCCTCTCTATTTAGTCTATACAAATTAGATCTGATTCCCTTCTCTGTTTTCTTTCATCTGAAACTGAGCGTTATCTTCTCATCTATTCATCACATATCCTATTTCCATTCCAGCTAAATTCTTTCTTTCTATTTTCAGTTTTATTTTGTTCTGGAATTGAGTTTATCATAAGCTCTATTCGATTTCGGTATGAAGGATTCTGACCGGAATTGAGTTTATCATAAGCATTGATTACCGTGTTTTTTTTGGACTTCGTCTTTTGTCTATTCTGCTAATCTTCATATTTGTCATATTTCCCACTAATTTATTTGGATGCGTTGCTGAATCATAATGAAAAATAGTCCTTAATTTACCATTTTTGTTGTAATAGAGAAAAGATGTAGGAGCACCTTTATATTCATCTTTTCATTGTAAATTCCTTTCGTTCAAGAATTTTCTTAGACAATTGAGGAATTTAGTCATTCAATCGTTTTTGCTATTTTGATCGCTCTTAACCTTACGATCCTAATGACTTTTGCTATATTCATTGATTCAACCAAAGTTTACTCCTTTACTGAATGCACATTGTTATGTTTTCTCTTAACCTCAAGAACCTATTGTCTTTTGAGTGGACAAGAATATGTGATTCCATATTCAGAAGACAACAAAAATTCAACCAAGACGGGTAATTTTATGGGACTGCATCTTTTGTCTAGGTGCTATTTTTATGATTTTTCCTATAGCTTTCATTACTTTTCTAAATTTGTTCTTGAATTTTAAGCTTACTTTTCAGGTTAATCTTTTATGTTAAGGATACATCACATGAGAGACATTAGGGTGGTAAATATGACCAATTGAGAGTAATTATAGATTACAACCCATTCTGCAAATTCTGTCAATTAATTCCATTTCATCAAAGTAATTACGCAGAGAGTTGGTGAAACAAAATCAACAACACCATCAGGAAGGTCAATGTTCTTCTTTCGCTAGCTGGACGTACATCACCATCTTCTTTCTTCACTCAAACTTATTAACAAGGTAAACTCTTTCTTCCTAATCATTTTTACAACACTAAATTTTATTTATCTGCTATCTTACGATTAATTGGTTAGATAGTTTGTCTGTTTTATGTTTCTGATAAATTTTCCAGTTTATAGAAATAGCATTTCAACGCTCTTCTCTCTCCGTCTCGGTTTTCATCCTCATCTTTTTTCTTCATTTTAATTCTTCAACAAGTGAAGTTCACCTTAGTTCTATCAATAAGCTAATGTAAATTTGTCATTCCTAATTCAGTTTCATGTCATTGAGACATTGAGTTTTATTTTCTGCTTTCCACCATAAATTGGGTTCCACCATAAATTTAATAGGCCGTATAGCTCAATAGCTTATGACTTAGATGTGCTCGATGATGTATGTGGATTCCACAATAGGAATCTTTCATATTAAGCGACCTTTAAACACTGTTTTTATGATGTGGAGAAATGTGATTCTCTAAGTGTTTCATATTATAGCTTTGATGAATCTAATAGTGTCATAGCTACATTGCTTTAAATAAAGTTCAAGTTTGCTAATTTTTAAATTTGCTAATTTTAGTTCAAGTTTGAAAAAAAATCGATTTAGATTTAGACTAGGATTTCAACCTTCACATGGATGTAGGAACTAGGCCTTTTTGTCTAAGAGAATGCTTCTGATCGTGACTTTCAAATCTAAGCCTTTCCACCATGACTGTCTTCTACCCTCTCAAAGGAGATTAAGTCATTAAGGTCCAATGGGATTTCCGCATCATGGCATTCTTCCATCTCAGAAGAAAAGTTGGGCTCCTTAAACTTAATATATTAATTATTTTGGCATGTGTTATGTTTCTGGATGTGCTTAATTGAGAATAGAATTTCTCAATGCTGACAATCAAACTTGCAGAGTTTTTTTTTTCACCACATAAACCACATTCTCAATCAACATTTCAATTTATACCTCAAGCCAAACCCAAGTGGCTAAAGTGTTATCTAAGTATCAACTATTTTAGAGAGGACGAATATGCAGATTTTGAAGAAAATTAGACCATATTACCCCGCTCGAACATTTAGAACTTCTATTTGGGTAATAGTTTTATCTACTTCTATGGCTGCAACGAGACACTACTGTAACGCCCCTCTCAGGGTTAAAGGAAACGTTACATAAACTTACTACTATAAAAAAAACTGCAATATAACGGCCGTTTGTTTAAGAAATAACCCTGATAAAAATCTCAAATACAACAAAATTATAGCTCCAAATAAATACTCAAAAATCTAGTTATCACCGGCAAATGTGATAACCACCTGGATCCAGGAATTTACTAAAACTTCAAATCCTCAATTAAAATGAAGTAGCAGTAATCAGTTTATGATAACATCTGAAATACTTAAATAAAATAATAACTAGTTAGAAGTCGCCAAGGTCGTTCCCGTTAACTCATCTTGGCACACGTCCCACTCCCTCATCATCTTCCTAGGCCTTGGCCTTACCTCTAGTATCTGTACATGCGAAGAAAGAAAACTGATAAGCTTTACGCTTAGTAAGTCACTATGGATCCACAAAAATATTTGAGAAGTCTATGCTAATTTATCAATAGATAAATTAGGGCTATAAGCATGCACTAAACAAACAACTAACAATTGGCTTCTTAAATAAATTCTGAGAGAGATCCCAAAAGAAATATTTTCTAAAATAATTTCTCAAAACTGCTAGAGAAATTTCAAAATTTCTTTCTCAAAACATCTCTGTAAAACTTTTTGAAAGAGATCTCAAAAATAACTTTCTGTAAAACTATTTGTGGCTAATTTTAACGGTGGGCCCGTGATATGTACTCAAAGGCGCCAATCCGACAGCTCAGGGGAGCGACCCACTAAACATATCGGACTCTAAAACTGATAAACTGATAATCTGGGGGAACTTGTTCCCGAGTACATATCACCTAATCTTTCACTTTAAATATTAGTTCTTTTTATGGTGACGTTTGAATAAAAACAACATTAAAATCTTGAAATAAAGTACTGATAAAATCTTAACTATGCTAGATAATAAACATATCTTAATACAACAATTACAATAACTCATCAAATAATTCACCAAGCTCACATAATAGCAAATAGTCTAAAATCATCTACTAAAAATCAACCAGACTTCTTTCTTTCATTTGGTTGAACAAACATGTACATGTGGTAGTGAACTTACCTGTAAGGAGCTGAACTCGAAATACGCAAATAAATGTGGCACCTTGATAACGTCTTCCGGTAAGCTCTTCTCTTATATCTTTAATTAAATGTAATTATGAATTACAAATGTGCTAAGTAAGAAACATGGCCATGTTACTGAAATTAATGTATTACAGGATGTACTAAAACCCAAGACTTGGATTTTCTTTTCTTCTATCTTGCTTCTACGGAAAACTAAAAGACAACATACATTTTAAAATTTTGAAAACCTTTATGCAGCAAACCAGCAAACCAGCAACCCCTTTTTAAATTTAAACTACAAATTAAATCAACTCCTAAGCATCTCGACTTAAAACTCTTCCCAATACTACAGATTACAGCCCCCAGAGTCTACGTTGCAGTTCTAGTGGAAGAAGAAACGTAAATTGACAGATTATCCCAAACAAAATTTATTAACCTTGCTATTGTTTTATTTTAAACTTTGAGAGGAATTGAGATGGTTACTCTAAGAATCGCACCTGCAATTTTCTCCTTTTAATGCCAAAGTACAAGGGGTTTAGAAGAGGTAAAATCATTTATAAAGATTAAATTTTTAAAGATCAATTTACTGAATTGAGGTTTTGAACACCATTAACTGACAAAGTGAACTGAACAAATCTTGCAGCAGTTCATGTTCGTTATTTTTTTTTCCCAACAATCCTAGAAGAATAAATATAAGTAACAAGAATGGAATTCAACTTACCAGGTTTGGGATGTTGATTTAGAGCTAAACTTTTGATCGGGAAGTTTAAGGCGGTGAAATGTTTCGGAAGAGATAACCTAGAGAGGAGCCGAAGTCACGGTTAGGGAAGGCGCAGGTCTTTCTACGGTATTAGGCGTATGCATATACAAAACATTAATCCTAGGGCTTTTATTATAAAAAGATACTTATTTGGGTTAACATAACTAATTTGGGTCTCTTAGTCCTCTAAGAAAATACTTATGACCCAACTGAAAAAAATAATAACATTTTCCCATTCAATAATATACTAAATAGATAAAAAATGCATTTCTTCAATTAAAATTATTATGAGCTTACCAGTCCACGTTACTTGCCAAAACATGTCAAATAATAAATATCATATTATTCATAACGAAATTATTTAGCTGACTAAAATAATAATAATAACTCATTATTAAAAAAATTAGCTCATAAAAGAAATCGGGGTGTTACAACCCCTCCCACCTTATAAAAGTTTCGTCCTCGAAACTTAGAACAACTCCGGATAACGACGTCTCATGTTGTCCTCCACTTCCCAAGTAGCTTCTTCGACTTTGTGATTCCTCCACAACACCTTCACTAGAGCTATCTCTTTATTCCGGAGACGTCTAACCTCACGATCAAGAATGTGTACTGGCTTCTCCTCGTAAGACAAATCATTTTGCACTTCTACTGTGGGGGGTACTAAAACATGCTCCGGATCAGCAAAGTATTTCCTCAACATCGAAACATGAAAGACATTATGAATGCCAGAGAACTCTTCTGGTAGAGCGAGCTCATAAACTACCTTCCCAACTTGTCTAGTGATCTCATATGGTCCGGTGAATCTGGGGCTAAGCTTTCCTTTCTTTCCAAACCGCATCACACCCTTCATCGGGGCTATCTTCACAAAAACAAAATCCCCCACTTCGAATTCCAGAGGTCTCCTCCGAACATCTGCATAACTTTTTTGTCTACACTGGGCAGATTCTATCCTTTGTCTGATTGTCTTAATAGCTTCTGAGGTCT
Organism: Cuscuta europaea; assembly: GCA_945859875.1. Taxonomy (NCBI): domain Eukaryota; kingdom Viridiplantae; phylum Streptophyta; class Magnoliopsida; order Solanales; family Convolvulaceae; genus Cuscuta; species Cuscuta europaea. The sequence goes on from CAMAPE010000014.1 coordinate 4,342,420, forward strand.
CATCTATCAACTCAGTCCTTCCTTGTAACTCCTCTTCTAGAATCTTCTTTTCTCCCGTTTCATACCATGATATGGGAGATCTACACCTTCTCCCATACAATGCCTCATATGGAGCCATGCCGATGGTTGCTTGATAACTATTATTATAAGCAAATTCTGCCAAACTAAGGTATTTAGCCCATCCTCCTTGAAAATCAAGAGCGCATGCCCATAACATATCCTCTAAAATCTGATTTGTCCTCTCCGTCTGGCCATCTGTCTGAGGATGAAAAGCAGTACTAAACTTCAACTTCGTGCCCAATGATTGTTGTACACACTTCCAAAAGTGAGACGTAAATCTGGAATCTCTGTCTGAAATAATACTCTTCGGAACACCATGCAATCTAACAATCTCCTGTATATATATTTTTGCCAACTTCTCCAAAGAAATACTTGCTGAAATTGGGATAAAATGAGCAGATTTAGTCAATCTGTCCACTATAACCCATATAGCGTCATAACCTCCAGTTGTCTTCGGCAAACCCATAATAAAATCCATTGATATCTCATCCCATTTCCACTCTGGAATCTGGATAGGCTGAAGTTCTCCACCTGGTCTTTGATGTTCAACCTTAACTTGTTGACACGTCAAACATGCCTGAACGAACTTTGCAACATCTTTCTTCATCCCTGACCACCAAAAGCTTTCCTTCAAGTCGTGGTACATCTTGGTCGAACCAGGATGCATAGTGAATGGTGTCTCATGAGCCTCCTTCATAATCTGCTTCCTCAACCCCTCGATGTCCGGGATGCACAACCTGTTTTGGAGTAATAATCTCCCATTCTCATCCAAACGAAACTCAGGACATTTTCCCTCCTTGACGCACTCCTTCAACTTAACTAACTCGGGATCAAGTTCTTGCTTCATAGCCATGTCCTCAAATATTGATGGAGTCACTGTCATAGCTGTTAGTCGCCCACCTACAATCTCCAACTCAAAATCTTCAATTTCCTTCCTCAGCCTTGGATCCATTACCATCATGGACATTACTGTTGCAGAAGACTTCCTACTAAGTGCATCTGCTACCTTGTTGGCTTTCCCCGGATGATAAAGGATCTCACAATCATAGTCTTTCACTAGCTCAAGCCACCTTCTTTGCCTCATGTTGAGGTCCTTCTGTGTGAATATGTATTTCAGACTTTTGTGATCAGTGAAGATCTTGCACTGGACTCCATACAAGTAATGTCTCCAAATCTTCAATGCATGTATCACTGCTGCCAACTCCAAGTCATGGGTAGGATAATTTGCTTCATAATCTTTGAGTTGCCGAGACGCATAAGCAATAACTCGTTCATTCTGCATAAGAACTGCTCCAAGTCCCATCTTCGATGTGTCTGTGTAGATAACAAACCCTTCCTTGCCTTCTGGGAGTGCTAAAACGGGTGCAGATGTCAACCTATCTTTCAGCTCTTGGAAACTCTTCTCACAACGATCAGTCCACTCAAATTTCTTACCCTTACGAGTCAAGGTAGTCAATGGAAGAGCTATAGCAGAGAAGCCTTCCACAAACTTCCTATAATACCCCGCAAGGCCTAAGAAACTTCGAACTTCTTTCGCATTCTTCGGCCTGCTCCAATCTCGGACAGCTGCTACCTTTGAGGGATCTACCGAAACTCCCTGCTTTGAAACTACGTGGCCAAGGAATGCTACATGATCAAGCCAGAACTCACACTTTGAAAACTTAGCATATAGCTTATGTTTTCTCAGTGTCTCCAGTACTTCTCTCAAGTGTTTTTCATGCTCCTCCTTGGACTCTGAGTAGATCAAAATATCATCAATGAAAACAATGACAAACTTGTCAAGAAACTCCCTGAACACTCTATTCATCAAATCCATGAACGCCGCTGGAGCATTAGTCAGGCCGAAAGGCATAACCACAAATTCATAGTGTCCATACCGCGACCTGAAAGCTATTTTTGGGATGTCACCTTCCTTGATTCTTAGCTGATGATACCTTGAACGAAGGTCGATCTTGGAGAAAATCACCGCTCCCTTCAACTGGTCAAACAGGTCATCAATTCTAGGCAGGGGATACCTATTCTTGATAGTCACTTTATTGAGCTCTCTATAATCTATGCACAACCTCATTGTGCCATCCTTCTTTTTCACGAACAATACTGGAGCTCCCCACGGTGAGTAACTGGGTCGAATGAAACCCTTCTCTAGCAACTCCTGCAACTGTTTGTGGAGTTCTTGTAACTCCGCTGGGGCCATTCGATATGGTGCTCTAGATATTGGGGCAGTACCAGGCAGCAGCTCAATCTCGAACTCAATCTCTCTACTCGGTGGTAGTCCAGGAAGATCTTCAGGAAAAACATCACTGTAACTCTCTACAACTGGAACTTCAGATAACTGAATGGGTTCTCCAGTGCTCTTGTCTACTATGTGAGCTAAGAAAGCTTCACATCCACTCCGAATAAGTCTCCTTGCTTGCAATGCAGAAATCATCACCTTCCCTGATCCTTTTGGCTCCCCAAGAAACAAGAAAGGATCAGACCCTGTAGGCGCAAAACTAACAATTCTTTTTCGACATATAATTGAAGCACTATACTTCTGCAGAAAATCCATGCCGAGAATCACGTCATAATCTCTCATATCAAGCACGATCAGATCCACAAATAACTCTCTCCCTGCAATACTCATTGGCACTGCTCGTAACCAATGAGTCGACAACATGATCTCTCCTGACGGAAGTGCTGTGGTGAACTTATAATCTAACTTATCTTGATGTGCTGCTAACGATCTAGCAAACTCAAGAGATACAAAGGATTGTGTGGCTCCAGTGTCAAATAGCACATTAGCATATCTATTAAGAATAAGTATCTGACCTGTGACAACACCAGGATTTATCGATGCCTCTTCTTTTGAGATGGTGAACACTCTAGCAACCGGGGCCTCTGGTGGTGCCTCAAGACGCCCTTGCTGGATGGATGGTCCTTCTAGATAAGCCTGCATATTATGGACAGCCGCTGAAGGTGTTGAATTTCTCGGCATGTGAGTGATCTGGTAGTTTTGCTGATTCTTTCTTGGACAATCTCTCGACATATGGCCCTCAAGGCCGCAAGTGTAGCAAGCTCTAGAACCCAATCTGCATTGGCCGGGATGATTACGGCCACAATTTTCACACTGTGGAAATTTCATCTGTTTATTCTGGTGTCCCTGATGGTGACCAGCTCCTTTGCCATCATTACCTGTGAAGTTTCTCTTCTTGTTACTCTTTGAATTGTACATGTGTCGTTGCGACTGATTCTGTGACTGCGAAGGCACAGGCTGCGGCTGAGCGGGTACTGGACCACTAGAGATGTAGTACTCCTTTTGAGTTGCTATAAAAACACAGTCAGCTAGTGTAGCTGGAGTCTGATTGCCATTCTCCAAGTGAACTGCTATATCCTTCCTAAGAGCTGCCAAGAACATCCTCACCTTATCTCTTTCCGTCGGGGCAGCTGTAGGACAAATACGTAGTAGCCTCTGAAATTTTGCTGCCAAGGTTGTAACATCCATGGTTCCCTGGCGTAGACTCTGAAGCTCATCCCGGTACCTACGTGTGACACTAGCGTTGAAATACTGGTTGGTGAACTCCTCTTTGAACTGCTCCCATGTCATCTGCGTGATGTTGTACCTTGTTTCCACAGTCTCCCACCATATTCGAGCATCCATGGTGAGACTGTAAGATGCACATCGAACCTTGTCATTATCTGCTAGTTCCAACCCATTAGCAATGCCTTCCACGGTCTTCAACCATCCCTGAGCAGCTAGAGGGTCTGGACCCCCTTCGAAATCCGCGGGCTTGATCTTCCTCCATGTGATCATCAAAGGTTCTTGTCTCGGTGCTCCGTGCCCCCTAGCATGATTATTTCCAGCATTTCCCCCTTCACCACCGCCCCTTTGATTGTTCGCGGTCAAACGGTCGATGGTTTGTTGCTGTTCCTGCAACTGCCTCTGAAGTTGCGCTACTAATCCTGCCAAATCCTGCTCGTGATTGTTTCCGTGCTCATTGTTGCTACCAACTGGACGACCACGGGTTCTCCTCATTTTCTTAAGGCACCTAAATATAAACTTTTATTTATGTGCCATACACAATACAAAAGGCAAAACATTCTCACTTCTGTTCTCTATCTAATAAAACTCTTCTCGCTCAAGCACAGAAATTTAAAACTAACTGTAAATACTTACTTGGAAGATGATGATCACGTGTACGGTGACAAATGAAGTTACGGGACAACCTGGGCTCTGATACCAAATTTGTAACGCCCCTCTCAGGGTTAAAGGAAACGTTACATAAACTTACTACTATAAAAAAAACTGCAATATAACGGCCGTTTGTTTAAGAAATAACCCTGATAAAAATCTCAAATACAACAAAATTATAGCTCCAAATAAATACTCAAAAATCTAGTTATCACCGGCAAATGTGATAACCACCTGGATCCAGGAATTTACTAAAACTTCAAATCCTCAATTAAAATGAAGTAGCAGTAATCAGTTTATGATAACATCTGAAATACTTAAATAAAATAATAACTAGTTAGAAGTCGCCAAGGTCGTTCCCGTTAACTCATCTTGGCACACGTCCCACTCCCTCATCATCTTCCTAGGCCTTGGCCTTACCTCTAGTATCTGTACATGCGAAGAAAGAAAACTGATAAGCTTTACGCTTAGTAAGTCACTATGGATCCACAAAAATATTTGAGAAGTCTATGCTAATTTATCAATAGATAAATTAGGGCTATAAGCATGCACTAAACAAACAACTAACAATTGGCTTCTTAAATAAATTCTGAGAGAGATCCCAAAAGAAATATTTTCTAAAATAATTTCTCAAAACTGCTAGAGAAATTTCAAAATTTCTTTCTCAAAACATCTCTGTAAAACTTTTTGAAAGAGATCTCAAAAATAACTTTCTGTAAAACTATTTGTGGCTAATTTTAACGGTGGGCCCGTGATATGTACTCAAAGGCGCCAATCCGACAGCTCAGGGGAGCGACCCACTAAACATATCGGACTCTAAAACTGATAAACTGATAATCTGGGGGAACTTGTTCCCGAGTACATATCACCTAATCTTTCACTTTAAATATTAGTTCTTTTTATGGTGACGTTTGAATAAAAACAACATTAAAATCTTGAAATAAAGTACTGATAAAATCTTAACTATGCTAGATAATAAACATATCTTAATACAACAATTACAATAACTCATCAAATAATTCACCAAGCTCACATAATAGCAAATAGTCTAAAATCATCTACTAAAAATCAACCAGACTTCTTTCTTTCATTTGGTTGAACAAACATGTACATGTGGTAGTGAACTTACCTGTAAGGAGCTGAACTCGAAATACGCAAATAAATGTGGCACCTTGATAACGTCTTCCGGTAAGCTCTTCTCTTATATCTTTAATTAAATGTAATTATGAATTACAAATGTGCTAAGTAAGAAACATGGCCATGTTACTGAAATTAATGTATTTTCAGATTTCAAATTAATAAATAAAATTCAAATCCAAGAAAAAGAAAAAAGAAGAAGAAGAAGAAGAAGAAGGAGATGCAGAAGAAGAAAAAGAAGAAGGGAAGAAGGAGGCTGCGTATAATCGCAGGGATTACCTGCCGGCGGAGTGGTTGCGTTCAATCGCAGGGGAAGGGCTGCAATCCCAGGCGTTGCAGATTAACGGGAATTGACTGGGAGAAGAGTCGGTCGATTAGGTTTAATACATTAGGGGCAAAATTTTAATGTGAAGTCCTATTAAGGGAATAATCCTCTCCTTAATAGCACTACAACTCTAGAAAAGAACTTCCCGCTCACCTGAACTCTTATTATCATCCGTCCGATTTTATAAAACTCAATCTATGGCCTCTACCTTCCTTACTTAATCTAGAGGCGCATTTCCGCCGCCTCCACCTTCTTCTTCCTAATAAAAACTACTTCTCTGAGTTCTCTTTTGCAGACGCACGCCCAAATTGGAATTTCACTAGGTCCGCGAAAAAGTTACGCATTTCTGCCGCCGCCCCCACCTTCTTCTTCTTCCTAAAAACTACTTCTCTGAGTTCTCCTTTGCAGGCACACGCCCAAATCGAAATAGTTTATGCAGCACCTTCAAGTTCTTCTTACATCGATCGTCAGCGCTAGAGGTACCGGGTACCACTCCTCTCTATTTAGTCTATACAAATTAGATCTGATTCCCTTCTCTGTTTTCTTTCATCTGAAACTGAGCGTTATCTTCTCATCTATTCATCACATATCCTATTTCCATTCCAGCTAAATTCTTTCTTTCTATTTTCAGTTTTATTTTGTTCTGGAATTGAGTTTATCATAAGCTCTATTCGATTTCGGTATGAAGGATTCTGACCGGAATTGAGTTTATCATAAGCATTGATTACCGTGTTTTTTTTGGACTTCGTCTTTTGTCTATTCTGCTAATCTTCATATTTGTCATATTTCCCACTAATTTATTTGGATGCGTTGCTGAATCATAATGAAAAATAGTCCTTAATTTACCATTTTTGTTGTAATAGAGAAAAGATGTAGGAGCACCTTTATATTCATCTTTTCATTGTAAATTCCTTTCGTTCAAGAATTTTCTTAGACAATTGAGGAATTTAGTCATTCAATCGTTTTTGCTATTTTGATCGCTCTTAACCTTACGATCCTAATGACTTTTGCTATATTCATTGATTCAACCAAAGTTTACTCCTTTACTGAATGCACATTGTTATGTTTTCTCTTAACCTCAAGAACCTGTTGTCTTTTGAGTGGACAAGAATATGTGATTCCATATTCAGAAGACAACAAAAATTCAACCAAGACGGGTAATTTTATGGGACTGCATCTTTTGTCTAGGTGCTATTTTTATGATTTTTCCTATAGCTTTCATTACTTTTCTAAATTTGTTCTTGAATTTTAAGCTTACTTTTCAGGTTAATCTTTTATGTTAAGGATACATCACATGAGAGACATTAGGGTGGTAAATATGACCAATTGAGAGTAATTATAGATTACAACCCATTCTGCAAATTCTGTCAATTAATTCCATTTCATCAAAGTAATTACGCAGAGAGTTGGTGAAACAAAATCAACAACACCATCAGGAAGGTCAATGTTCTTCTTTCGCTAGCTGGACGTACATCACCATCTTCTTTCTTCACTCAAACTTATTAACAAGGTAAACTCTTTCTTCCTAATCATTTTTACAACACTAAATTTTATTTATCTGCTATCTTACGATTAATTGGTTAGATAGTTTGTCTGTTTTATGTTTCTGATAAATTTTCCAGTTTATAGAAATAGCATTTCAACGCTCTTTTCTCTCCGTCTCGGTTTTCATCCTCATCTTTTTTCTTCATTTTAATTCTTCAACAAGTGAAGTTCACCTTAGTTCTATCAATAAGCTAATGTAAATTTGTCATTCCTAATTCAGTTTCATGTCATTGAGACATTGAGTTTTATTTTCTGCTTTCCACCATAAATTGGGTTCCACCATAAATTTAATAGGCCGTATAGCTCAATAGCTTATGACTTAGATGTGCTCGATGATGTATGTGGATTCCACAATAGGAATCTTTCATATTAAGCGACCTTTAAACACTGTTTTTATGATGTGGAGAAATGTGATTCTCTAAGTGTTTCATATTATAGCTTTGATGAATCTAATAGTGTCATAGCTACATTGCTTTAAATAAAGTTCAAGTTTGCTAATTTTTAAATTTGCTAATTTTAGTTCAAGTTTGAAAAAAAATCGATTTAGATTTAGACTAGGATTTCAACCTTCACATGGATGTAGGAACTAGGCCTTTTTGTCTAAGAGAATGCTTCTGATCGTGACTTTCAAATCTAAGCCTTTCCACCATGACTGTCTTCTACCCTCTCAAAGGAGATTAAGTCATTAAGGTCCAATGGGATTTCCGCATCATGGCATTCTTCCATCTCAGAAGAAAAGTTGGGCTCCTTAAACTTAATATATTAATTATTTTGGCATGTGTTATGTTTCTGGATGTGCTTAATTGAGAATAGAATTTCTCAATGCTGACAATCAAACTTGCAGAGTTTTTTTTTTCACCACATAAACCACATTCTCAATCAACATTTCAATTTATACCTCAAGCCAAACCCAAGTGGCTAAAGTGTTATCTAAGTATCAACTATTTTAGAGAGGACGAATATGCAGATTTTGAAGAAAATTAGACCATATTACCCCGCTCGAACATTTAGAACTTCTATTTGGGTAATAGTTTTATCTACTTCTATGGCTGCAACGAGACACTACTGTAACGCCCCTCTCAGGGTTAAAGGAAACGTTACATAAACTTACTACTATAAAAAAAACTGCAATATAACGGCCGTTTGTTTAAGAAATAACCCTGATAAAAATCTCAAATACAACAAAATTATAGCTCCAAATAAATACTCAAAAATCTAGTTATCACCGGCAAATGTGATAACCACCTGGATCCAGGAATTTACTAAAACTTCAAATCCTCAATTAAAATGAAGTAGCAGTAATCAGTTTATGATAACATCTGAAATACTTAAATAAAATAATAACTAGTTAGAAGTCGCCAAGGTCGTTCCCGTTAACTCATCTTGGCACACGTCCCACTCCCTCATCATCTTCCTAGGCCTTGGCCTTACCTCTAGTATCTGTACATGCGAAGAAAGAAAACTGATAAGCTTTACGCTTAGTAAGTCACTATGGATCCACAAAAATATTTGAGAAGTCTATGCTAATTTATCAATAGATAAATTAGGGCTATAAGCATGCACTAAACAAACAACTAACAATTGGCTTCTTAAATAAATTCTGAGAGAGATCCCAAAAGAAATATTTTCTAAAATAATTTCTCAAAACTGCTAGAGAAATTTCAAAATTTCTTTCTCAAAACATCTCTGTAAAACTTTTTGAAAGAGATCTCAAAAATAACTTTCTGTAAAACTATTTGTGGCTAATTTTAACGGTGGGCCCGTGATATGTACTCAAAGGCGCCAATCCGACAGCTCAGGGGAGCGACCCACTAAACATATCGGACTCTAAAACTGATAAACTGATAATCTGGGGGAACTTGTTCCCGAGTACATATCACCTAATCTTTCACTTTAAATATTAGTTCTTTTTATGGTGACGTTTGAATAAAAACAACATTAAAATCTTGAAATAAAGTACTGATAAAATCTTAACTATGCTAGATAATAAACATATCTTAATACAACAATTACAATAACTCATCAAATAATTCACCAAGCTCACATAATAGCAAATAGTCTAAAATCATCTACTAAAAATCAACCAGACTTCTTTCTTTCATTTGGTTGAACAAACATGTACATGTGGTAGTGAACTTACCTGTAAGGAGCTGAACTCGAAATACGCAAATAAATGTGGCACCTTGATAACGTCTTCCGGTAAGCTCTTCTCTTATATCTTTAATTAAATGTAATTATGAATTACAAATGTGCTAAGTAAGAAACATGGCCATGTTACTGAAATTAATGTATTACAGGATGTACTAAAACCCAAGACTTGGATTTTCTTTTCTTCTATCTTGCTTCTACGGAAAACTAAAAGACAACATACATTTTAAAATTTTGAAAACCTTTATGCAGCAAACCAGCAAACCAGCAACCCCTTTTTAAATTTAAACTACAAATTAAATCAACTCCTAAGCATCTCGACTTAAAACTCTTCCCAATACTACAGATTACAGCCCCCAGAGTCTACGTTGCAGTTCTAGTGGAAGAAGAAACGTAAATTGACAGATTATCCCAAACAAAATTTATTAACCTTGCTATTGTTTTATTTTAAACTTTAAGAGGAATTGAGATGGTTACTCTAAGAATCGCACCTGCAATTTTCTCCTTTTAATGCCAAAGTACAAGGGGTTTAGAAGAGGTAAAATCATTTATAAAGATTAAATTTTTAAAGATCAATTTACTGAATTGAGGTTTTGAACACCATTAACTGACAAAGTGAACTGAACAAATCTTGCAGCAGTTCATGTTCGTTATTTTTTTTTCCCAACAATCCTAGAAGAATAAATATAAGTAACAAGAATGGAATTCAACTTACCAGGTTTGGGATGTTGATTTAGAGCTAAACTTTTGATCGGGAAGTTTAAGGCGGTGAAATGTTTCGGAAGAGATAACCTAGAGAGGAGCCGAAGTCACGGTTAGGGAAGGCGCAGGTCTTTCTACGGTATTAGGCGTATGCATATACAAAACATTAATCCTAGGGCTTTTATTATAAAAAGATACTTATTTGGGTTAACATAACTAATTTGGGTCTCTTAGTCCTCTAAGAAAATACTTATGACCCAACTGAAAAAAATAATAACATTTTCCCATTCAATAATATACTAAATAGATAAAAAATGCATTTCTTCAATTAAAATTATTATGAGCTTACCAGTCCACGTTACTTGCCAAAACATGTCAAATAATAAATATCATATTATTCATAACGAAATTATTTAGCTGACTAAAATAATAATAATAACTCATTATTAAAAAAATTAGCTCATAAAAGAAATCGGGGTGTTACAACTACTCTCTAAGAAATGTCTTTATTACTTCTCTTCTCTAAATAAGAGAAGAGAAAAAACAATTACAATATGAGTAAATATGATCAATTGAACATGACTTTGATTTCATAATGACTTGGTTTAAATATATATTTTCACCGGAACCACCAATGATGAAATGAGTTTTCTGATTTAGTCACACTGTCACAGCTGATTCATGACTGGTTTGAAATTTGGAGTTAAAGTTTTATGACATATTTTTTAATGCTTTATTGTCTAGGTGCTGCTTTTATGATTTGGGTTGGACTGCATCTAATCGGCTCACTTTCCACGTTACATATTGCAAGGTAATCCATATGTACTCATCTTAACAATTAACACACAATTTATTCGTAGTTGATTCAAGACTACACATATTAGGAAGAATGGTTCACCTTACAGTGTAGAAATATTGCACTGAAGAGTGTACCTGAAGCAGATGTGTAAGTGTTAGCTTTTATTACAGGTTTCAGAGAAGAAAGCTAAGGTGTGATGTGCCTCTCAAGGAAACATACCTTACTTGGAGACCTCTACTAAGGAATGGTTTAACAAAACAAAGTCTTCCAATGTAAATTTATTGCACTCTAGAATGAACTTGAAGCATATGCGTAAGTGTTGGCTTGTGTTGTAAGAGGCTAGAAGCTTAGCAGAATAAGACGAAAGTAAGTTTCCTTCTCTTTGTCTCATCAAAATCAAATTTGTACACTTTAATTGGGTTTCTAATTCATTTTAAGTTTTTAATGCATTTGTGATTAATTAGTGACACCTTCATTTGCTCCTGGGATGTCATGAGGGCAATAATATGGTATGATTGAGTCCAAATATATTGCTTGATATCCAAGTAGAAGCTGGTTTACTTACCAACACATTTGTATAGATAATTCGGGTAGTGAATCAAATCATAAAATAGTAGTGGAGTAGTCAAGTATGAACACATTTACTGCAGTTGCAAGTTAAACTACAGTAATTATCCACCTCATTTGTTCATGCTCAATATATGAGAGACAAATTAATGCTCGATTGTGACACACATGTTTTACTAATATGCATTATAACCTGTCTTAATCAGGGTTTTGAGATAAAAGTGTACTTTTGGGAAATTTTAAGTAATTTAGACACCATCCTAAACAATAAGCATCTTTGCAAATAGAAATTGCAATTGAAGTTTTGACAATCAATTTAGATTTGATTTGCCAAAGAAGATTTCCTATTTGGCTAAAATACATGTCTAAGATATACATTAGAACATCCTTTCCAGGTTACTTTATCTATATTTCTTCATTATCTTTTCAAGACTTTCTCTAAAGTTTGGTTATCGTATGTGAATTAACTAATAAAGTTTGCAACTTGATTTGTCTCTAAAGTAAAAAAATAGTATTTTTTATTAATATTGTTTCATTGTCTTTAATGCGGTTGAGAATTATATCGGGTTCTGATTTTGAATTCATTTAAAGTTCTTAATGCGTAAGATTCAACCAATAATATCAATTATCCATTTTGATGACAGTTAAAAGCATGTAGGAAACAGTTTTCTGGCATAGGTGGCACAGACCATCCACAGTTTCCACACTGTCACTACATGTGCAAATACAATAGTATCTTTGAGAAAGGACTTAGTTTGAAGAAGCAATAATTAAGGTGTGCATAATAAGTATATCTTAATAGATCAAATACAATAGTATCTTTGAGAAAGGACTTAGATTGAAGAAGCAATAATTGTGGTGTAGCATAATAAGAATTCTCCGGAATTTCTTAATAGCATCAAATGTTCTGGTGTGCCAAGTCATGAAGAAGCTTAAGGTGGTTGTGCCTGTGATGCTTATGAGAAACATAGATCACATTGTTGGGTTATGCAATGGCACGAGACTCATGGTAACTAAACTCGGGACTCATATTATTGAGACTCATATGATGCCAAGATCAAATGTTGGTGAAAAATATCTTGTTCCCAGACTTAGTTTAACTCCTACGGACTTGAAGGTCCCCTTCACGTTTCAGCGCACACAATTTCCTCTTATGGTTAGTTATGCGATGACGATTAATAAGAGTCAAGGACAGTTATACGTTGCGGTATTGAGAGTTACAAGTCCATCCGGGTTAAAATTTGTCATATGTGACGATGATGGTCAACCAAGCAATATTGCTCTAAATGTTGTTTATAAAGAAGTGTATAACAATTTATAGGTTTTTTCATATGTCATTTCTTATATGTTAAATTCTACCCTTTGAATGTTTAAATTATAGTTCTATTATAATTCAAATCCTTACATTCTCGATGAAATGTTTTCCCGTGCAACGCACGGGTTAAAAACTAGTAAACTTAATGTCCTATTTAGGAATTTTGACAATGTTTTGATCTTATTCAGGGCAATTTTTTTCTACATTTTTTGTGCACCAAGAACAACTCTAAGTTTTAGGAATAAAAATGATAGAGCATATCAGAAGTGATGGAGTATATGGCCCGGGAACCCCCGGTCCACAGACTCCTACTACTCCAATAAAGGCCCAATAGGCCCAGGAAGCACAACAGGACCAAATCACGGCGCCCAGAGTACCAAGCAGCCCACAATGCGCACCAGGGGTGACTTCACCCCCCTGGCCGAAGGCCCTGATTCTCACAGGAGGGTCAAAACAGGAAAACAAAGTTACTGGGAGAAAACGGCGAAAATCAGTAGCCCTCAGCACCTAGAGCCCTCGACACTAAGGGGGTCCCCGGCACTCAGAGCCCTCGGCTAATCACCTACAGCCGAGGGCACCTTTTCCGACATAATATCCGCTCCACATGCGTATAGATCACCGTACCCAGTACGACGTCACATCCAACAGCCGCATTAAATGCGGCCACATGCGATTGCCAGCGCCAACCAGTTGAGGTGACCCCTCGGCCAATGGGTGCTTGACACGTGTCCCTGACTGGCATTTATTACTACTATAAATAGCACCCCATTTCCCCATTGTAAACCACGCTAAAAACGTTGAACAAATTTTCTAACATACTCTCTCTCTCTCTACTTACTTGCTCTGACTTCTCTCCAGTTATTCTCCGCAATAACCCCTCGGATAAGTTGCCCCCGGGTACACTATCCATCATTTGGTGCTCTCGTTGAGAGGTCGAACAATCAAGTCTGAAACCCTCCCCCTCGACCAAACACAAAACACCCAGCTAAAATGGTGAGAACATCTCGTGCCAACTCCAAGAATGTAGAGGACAGGAACCTGGCCCTCGGCGAGGTCGACGTCCCCGAAGCCTCTAACAGGGCTCCCGGGGGCGGCGTCATCGCCGGGTTGGATCAGACGGCTGTCGACCTACGCCAGCAGATTAAACAAAATGCCCCCGATGCCCGCCTCGGCATCGAGGCCAAGAAAAAGGACCGGAGCGAGAATCAAATTAGCCCTCCGGTCATCACAATCGACGTGCAATCGGCGCTCTCCGCCTTCATCCAGACGCTCACCCAGAACCCGGGTGCCTTCGGCACTTTTGTTCCCCACCAACCTCAGGTCGGGGAGAATATTATGCCTCCCCTCACTCACGACCCCTCGGTAACCCGGTCCTCCGGATGGGGAACTCCGAGGGGGTCGTGGCCCAAGATACGGCCTCCCAGGAAGTCCAGTCCCGGGACCACCACAACGTGAACAAGAAACAACTCCGGACCTCTGCCCTCGAGAGACTCGGAGGGGCGCAAGACTGCCAAGGGGTCCAAGATCGCCTCGGGGAGAAGGCGTTCCAGAGGCCTCAGGAAAGTGGCGGGTCCGTCTCCAGGGCCAATGAAAGGCGTCCCCCTCAGGAAAAAGGCAAGGCACCTCTCCATGCCAACGACGCCAGCCACCAAATCAACCAGGCCCACTCGGCCTGGGTCCATTCGCAGGGGGCAGAGGCCCTCCTGAAGGACCCCCGGGACGAAATCATTGCGGCCCTCCAGCGCCGGCTTGACGAGATGGAGGCCACCAAAGCACACACCGCCACTTCGGCCCCTCATGCAGACCTCAAGTATGAGGCGATGTTGGCCAAGATGGAGGAAATGCAGAAGAAGATAGCCGAGGGCTCCGGGGAACCCACCATACAGCTCCGGACCCGGACGCCATTTACCCCAAGGGTATTGGCGGCCCGGATCCCGGAAAAATACTGAGGGCAGCTCATCAAGCCCTACGACGGAAAGACTGACCCCCAAGAGCACTACAGCAGGTATCAAAACAGCATGATGATGGTGGGGGCATCAGATGAATATTTGTGCCGCTGGTTCCTCTCCACCTTGGAGGGGCCGACTTACGAATGGTTCAATCGATTGCCCGAGGGCTGCATTGACGCATGGCAAGAACTCACCCAGCGATTCTTAACGCAATTTGCGGGAAGGCGCCGCACAAGGAAACACTTCTCCCACTTGCTAACGGTGAGGCAGAGGAAGGAGGAGACCCTTCGGGACTTCCTGGAGCGCTGGAGGACGGAGGCTGATAAAGTTGATGGCGCTGACGACGGGATCCTCCTGGCCCTCCTCCAAACAGTACTCCGCCCCGGGAACTTCTCGAGGAGCCTCATCATCGAACCCCCCCCCCCCCCCCGCGATTATATAAGGGCCCTACAGCGGGGGACCGGTACGCCAAAGCCGAGGAGGTGGAGAAGTGCCACCACGTCCCATATCAGCAACGCCCTCGGCCAGACGACAAAGGTAACCGGGGGCCGGGGGCTCCCCGCAATCATCCCAAAGATTCTGCCCCCTCCAGTGATCGCCCCCGGCACGGCCAAGCCAAGCCCGGGGGAGGTTACAAGGGGAACCCGAGGGCTTGGGCACAACCTGTCCTCGTAGAGCACCCTCGGACACCTTTGACGCACCCCGTCAGCGTCATCCTGGATTTTGCTGAGGAGAGGGGCCTAGTGGAGCGAGATTCACGCGCACCCCCGGAAGTATTCGCCATCAATCCAAACTACCCCTACTGTCGTTTCCACCGGCACCAGGGGCACAGGACCGATGACTGCCATCAGCTGAAGACGGCCATCGAAAGGTTGATACAAGCGGGCCACTTGTCCCAGTTTATTTAGGGCCCTCAGCAACAGGGCCCCCCTCACCAAGGGCCAACATGAGGGCAGACTGCGAGAACAAATGCATGGGTCAACCCCAACACCACCCCCCTCGGCAAAAAGAGGGAGATCGGGAACTTGGAAGAAGAGGAGGAGGAGTACCCCCGGTACCAAGAAAAGAAGCGCCACATCCTCATGATCACGGGGGGAAATACCGGGGGTGATTCTACGAGTCAACGAAAGAAGTGGGCTCAATCACTTTACGTGGGGGAAGTCACTCATATGCCCCCAGTAAAGCGGTTGAGGGAGGAACCCATTATCTTCACCAACGCTGATCTCCCCCCAGTGTCCTCCCCACACAGGGATGCCCTCGTCATCCGCACAGAAATAAACGACACTATTATTCACAGAACTTACATTGACACGGGCAGCTCCGTCAATGTAATGTACCTCAGCACCTTCAGAGAGCTGCATCTGGAGAGGGGGTCCCTTTGGCCCATCAAGACCCCTCTTGCCGGCTTCACCGGCGACACCATTGATTCCGAGGGAGTTATAACCCTCCCGGTACTCTTCGACGACGGGCTCCATAGAGCCAAGCTCGAAGTGGAGTTCGTCGTCGTCAACATCGACTGCGCCCACAACATCATCCTCGGCCGGCCAGCCCTCGAGGATCTTGAAGCCGTCATCTCCATGAGGCACCTCTGCCTCAAGTTCCCAGCCGAGGGGGGAATCGGTTACTCAAGGGGGAACCAAAAGCTTGCCCGCGGTTGACGGGCTGAAAGGAGGTCCAGGGCTGAACCGGCCGAGGAGGTAGAAGACTTCGCGCTCGATCCGGCCAAGCCGGAGAGAGTCGTGAAGATTGGAGCCAAGCTCCCCGAAGACCTGAAGACCGGCATCATCAGCGCCCTCCGTGCCTACTCCATTGTTTTTGCATGGGGGCCGGAGGACATGCCGGGGATCAGCCGAACGGTCATCACCCACCGCCTCTCGGTGGACCCTTCGGCCAAACCAGTAACGCAGCGGATGAGACCACTCTCGGCCGAGAGGAGGGAATTTGTGAAGAAAGAGGTCGCCATGCTCCTCTCTATCAAGCACATCAAGGAAGTAAAGTACCCCTCATGGCTGGCAAACGTAGTCCTCGCACAGCAACCACCCTCTTTCCGCATGTGCGTGGACTACACGGATCTCAACAAGGCGTGCCCCATGGACCCCTTTCCTTTGCCAAATATTGATCAACTTGTGGATGAAACCGCGGGGTGTGAAATCATGTCATTCCTCGACGCATTCCGCGGATATCATCAAATATACATGCATGAGGAAGACGCTGAAAAAACAGCCTTCATGACTCCCGAGGGCATCTTTTGCTACCTTGTCATGGCCTTCGGCCTAAAGAACTCAGGCGCCACCTACACTCGGATGGTGGCCAGAGTATTCCAAGTTGTCCTAGGGCGTACCATGGAGGCATATGTTGACGACATGATCGTCAAGAGCAAGCAGTCAGCAAGCCATGCTGATGACCTGAGGGAAATCTTCGCCATCATGCAGAAGTTTAGCCTTCGGCAGAACCCAAAGAAGTGTACCTTCGGCGTCCAGGGGGAAAATTCTTGGGCTACATGGTGAGCCGAAGGGGTATCGAGGCCAACCCCGAGAAGATCCAGGCCATCATCAACATGGAGCCCCCACGCAACGTAAAGGAGGTCCAACGGTTGACGGGCCGTCTGGCAGCCCTCAATCGCTTCTTATCAAAATCGGCGGAGAAGTCCTTACCCTTCTTCCAGATCATGAGGAAGACCGCCGGTTTCCAATGGACTTCAGAATGTCAGGAGGCCTTCGAGGAACTGAAACGGTACTTATCTTCACCCCCTGTGCTCTCTAAACCCAAGGTGGGGGAGATCATGTACCTTTACTTGGGTGTTAGCCCAGCAGCCATCAGCTCAGTACTCATCCGGGAAGAGGATGGCATCCAAAATGCAATCTTCTATGTTAGCAAGACCCTCAGGGAAGCGGAGCTCCGGTACTCCCCCGTGGAAAAAACGGTGTTGGCTATCGTGTGGACCGTCAAGAAATTGGGCCATTATTTCCAAGCTCACCCGGTCCAGGTCCTCACTCACCAATCCCTCGGCGCCTTGATGAGGAGCCCCACTAGCTCCTCCCGAATGGTAAAATGGGCTGTCTTCTTGAGCCAATACAACATCGACATCCGTCCTAGGCCCGCCATCAAGGGCCAAGCCCTAGCGGACTTCGTGACGGAGTGTACAGCAAGAGCAGCCACGGACGAGGAGCCCTCGGCCCCTTCGGATGATTGGTGGACCCTCTACGTCGACGGCTCCTCCGCCGTCAAGGCATGTGGAGGAGGGGTGGTTCTCATCTCACCCGAAGGCTTCCGGGCCTATTATGCAGTCCGCTTCTCCTTCAAAGTCTCTAACAATGAAGCCGAATACGAGGCCCTCCTCTGTGACCTTCGGCTAGCAGCTAACATGAAGGCCCGACAAATTCACATCAAGTGCGACTCCAAGTTAGTCGTCGGCCAAATATCCGGGGAGTACGAAGCCAAGGAAGGGAGAATGAAGCAATACAAGGAGGCGGCCAAGGAGTTGCTTAAGGTATTTGAGGCACACTCTCTTACTCAAATACCGAGGACTCAAAACTCCGAGGCCGACATTTTATCCAAGCTCTCAGCCGAATCCCCTGAGCACATCACAAAGATCGCCAAAGTGGAAGAACTCAGCCTCTCTAGCATACACGCTAGCCCCATCACGCACATACAACAAAGGCAAGGTGACTGGATCTCTGACATTGTCACCTTCTTCACCACAGGGCAACTGCCCGAGGATGAGGCCCGCGCCAAGCTGGAAAAGCTGAGGACTCCCAGCTACGCTATCGAGGACGGAAGGCTCTACAAAAGGTCCTACAACGGGACATTACTTCGGTGTCTTCATCAGGATGAAGGCGAAGTAGCGATGGAGGAAGTGCACAGTGGCACTTGCTCAGCTCACCAGGGACCCTTCTCCATGTCCCGAAGGCTAATAATCCAGGTCTACTTCTGGCCTACGATGGCCCGGGATTGTGCAGATCTTGCCCGGAGGTGTCCCGCATGCCAACACTTCCAGAAAGCCCCCGGCAGGCCAACGGTCAACTATGCCCCCATCAGCACATCCATACCCTTCGATCAATGGGGCATAGACCTTGTGGGCCCTCTACCGAGGGGTACCTCCAACAACAGGTACATCATCGTCTCCATCGATTACTTCACCAAATGGGTGGAAGCTGAGCCCCTCGCCAGCATTACTGAGGCCAGGTGCCGTCACTTTGTTCTTAAAAACATCCTCACACGATTTGGCATCCCCCAGCAAATCATCTCCGACAACGGGACTCAGTTCGAGGCAGCCCCCTTATGTGCCCTCCAAGAGGCATGGGGCATCAAACACACCTTCTCATCTGTTGCCTACCCTCAGGGCAACGGTCAAGTGGAGAACGCCAACAGGACCTTGCTCGAAGGCCCAAAGAAGAAACTGGAGGCCGAGGGGGTGGCTGGGTAGAAGAGCTCCACAACATCTTATGGGCCTACCGTACCACCCCTCGGCGGGCAACTGGCGAGACACCCTTCTCCCTTTGCTACGGATTCGAAGCTAAGTCCCCGACTGAGGTAACCCTTCCAACCCGAAGGGTCACACAGTATGATCCAGAGGCCAACGACGCCAATATGGCCCTCGATCTCCACCTTATTTCAGAACGCCGAGAGCAAGCCTTCATACGCGCAGAGAACTACCGAAGGCAAGTAAAGAGTTACATTGACGCCAAGGTCCGCTCCCGGGAATTCCAAGTGGGGGATTATGTCCTCCGAAGAAGAGAAGCTAGCCAACCGACCGAGGGCGGGAAGGTCGCACTGAAGTTCGAGGGCCCCTACATTGTGGCAGCCATCATCAAACCTGGAACTTACAAACTTAAACGCCCTAATGGGACTGAAGTCTCTAGGCACTGGAATGTACATCACTTAGTTAAATTTTATCAATAACATCAGAGCGGCCAAGCCCTCATAACTAGTGAATGTATTATTTTACGGCCAAAGGCCTAAAAAATCTGAAGAACGAAGGCATTTTGAAGACACCAAGAACAGGGAACAGGAATTTTGCGAAGGGTCAAGCCCTCATATCACTCCCGGGCCCAAGGCCTTACCACAGGGAAGAACCCTCGGCACCAAGTGCCGAAGGTAGACAATACTATCACCTACAACAGCAAAAAAGAGGTACCACTGTCCTCAAATAAAGACCCCTCAGCACCCGGTGCCGGGGGGACACACCACTGACAACCTTCAACAAATGGGAAGAAACACCAAGTGTTTCACAGAAGACCCCTCGGTACCAAGTTCCGAGGGTGGACCACACAATCAAGTGTGATAAATAAAGGAGAAACACAAAGTGTTCCCACAGAAGACCCCTCGGTACCGAGTACCGAGGGTAGACAGCACAATCACCTGCGACAAATGAAGAAAAAACACCAAGTGTTGTTTCTGAAGCCGTACCCCTCGAGGACGCCTATACCGAAGGCGCCACCTCTCCGTGCCGGCAGCACGTGGTGCCCCGGCCATTTGCAACCAGTGTGCAAATGAAAACCCTTCCCTGAAACGCTTTCCGCGTCATTACCCCAAGGGTATGACAGGCACGAGAAATGCCCAGGATTCGACTTTCAAAAACAGAACGCTTTCCGCGCCATTTCCCCAAGGGATTGGCAGGCATCTAAAAATGCCCAGGATTCGACTTCCAAATCGAAACGCTCCCCGCGCCACCACCCCAAGGGTGTGGCAGGCCACGGACTATGTCTAACGCTGAGGGGACGACTTTCAAAACTGAGGCGCTTTCCGCGCCATCCCCCAAGGGGAGGCAGGCTACAGACCACCATATCTTGTACCCAGGAAACGACCCTCGATCCCCTCGGAACTCGGAAGGTTAACCCGAGGGGGGAGCTAATGGTGTATTCTGTTACCTCCCAATAGGCCAAGCCTTACCAGTTACCAAGAAACCGAGTTTCTTGAAGCCTTCCCTTCACTACTCAAAAAAAAAGGGTGGTGGAGGGGAGTAGACTCGGCGAGAAATCAATGAGTACATCACTCCTACAATTCACGAAAACATACCGAGGGCTCCCCATGAGAACGCCTTCGGTACCTGGAAGCTCATGAGCACAAAGGATACCATTCACAACAGGCATCGTCAACAAATGACTAAGTCCACTCAATGATTGCCTCCGGCCACACCCGAAGGCTACTATATAACCAAGCTATCAGATGGTGGCCAAACCAAATCAAGAATTCCCTCCGACACCTCATTACATGCCGAGGGGATACATCCAGACAATTCCCGAGGGAATCTGCCTTTTTTATGCTAGACTTGGATTACAAACTCTCCTATATCAACATTGGGGGGACAATAACAAACAACCGAAGGCACCCAAACAACCGAAGGCCTTTTGTTGCCACAAGCCAACATTACGAGGCAAAGGAAACTATCCTAAACCTACAACGTATACAGTCGAAGGGTCCCCTCCCGAAGGCCAGCAGCAGGAAATACTTAGAGAAAATAATCTAAGTCCTAAATACTTTGCCCCCTGTGGAGCCACCAGTCAACCAAAGGCATATCTGAGACAAGGTCCTCACATTCACCTGAGGGCTCTTACCTCACACAACTACACTTAGAAATATTTTCTAAGTCGTACATATTTCGACCCTCGGTCAAATCTCCATGCTGCCCGAGGGGCCATACGGTTGAAGGCTTGGTGAAGCTACACTTAGAAAATTTTTCTAAGTCCTAACTGTTTTTGGGCCCTCGGTCATGCATCCAGTCAGCGAAGGGTACCCAATTACCGAAGGCTAGACTGTATTCAAACACTCAGAAAAATTCTTCTAAGTCCTAAACACCCCGCCTCCGGTTATCTCATGCAGGCTACACAGAACCTGAGGGCAGAAACCAGCCGGGGGCCAACAGATGAACAAACACTTAAAAATATTTCTAAGTCCTGAACATTGTGCCCTCGGTGAAATGTCCAGAGGACTAAATAGGCCTAGTGGCCGAGGGCTACAAATGCACTACGCTTAGAGAAAAAATTTCTAAGTCCTACAATCAAAGACGAAGGCATACATACAAAAAAAGGGCGAAGGCATACATTCAGAAAAAGACGAGGGCATACATTCAAAGAAAAAACAATTCAAAGGAACGGGTCATACACAAAAAGCCCGAAGGCAGTTATCCATTCATTGAGGGGAGAAAAAGTTGAAGTATTCATTACAAGAGGGCCGAAGCCAAAAGTACAACAATATGATTACAGATTAGTGGGGAATACATTTTACAGAGGGGGAGCTACAACATCGCCCCTTCGACAGCTGTGGAGATAGCCTCGCTTTCGGCCTCATCCCCATCACCCCCGAGGCCACTGATATGCACTAATTAGTAGTGCATAAATGTATATTTTTATGATTGATTTGTGTGTATTGTTTACCGTTTTATTTAGTTTGTAAACATTTGTGTGATTTTAGATGTAATCGTATTTTAATTCTCATTTATAAGTTGTAAAGTATAGTTAGGATTTGTGATGTTGGAAAGGAAGACTTTGAAGAGAAGAAAACAAGAAATTTGACTGCCCAGGAGTGAAACCCGACCGGGTAGAAACCCCCACCCGGTCGGGTATGATTTAACAGACGAAATTGCCAAGAAAGTCACTGGACCCGGTCGAGTCCCCTACTTGACCCGGTCGGGTCAGATGTGACCCGGGACAAAATGACGTGCGAAGATCACCAGAACGTGACGAATTATCTAATTTTGACCGGACCCGGTCGGGTAAGTACTTGACCCGGTCGGGTACCCGGCCAAAGGTGTTGAAAAACATCTATAAATAGCACACTTTTTCTTCTCTAAAAATCATCCCTTCTTCCATACTCTTTAGCTCAGTTTAGAATAGCATTTCTTTATATTTTTCTAGCTATGTTTAGTCTCCAAATGAGGAGCTAAACTTCCATTCTTGGTGTTGCTCTTGAAGCTTGTTGATTATTAAAGTTGTGAGTTATTTTCTTAACTTCTTTCCTTGAATATTAATTAATAGTTCTTTCCTTAATACCATCTCTATATTAATGTTGGGGAGTGTTGCTAAGATGAAAATTAGTTAACATCTCGACATTAGTTAGAATGATATTTTCTTCCTCTATATTAATGTTGGGGAGTGTTGCTAAGATGACAATTAGTTAACATCTTGATATTAATTATAGTAGGATTCATCTTCTTTAATAATATTCTTCCTTGAATATTAATTAATTCCTACTCATATTTCATATTAATATTTTGAACATTACTTAAAGGATCAACTAGTTTTGTTTCATATATTAATTATTAATAGAAACGATCAACGAACCGATGGTTAATCGTTGATGGTTTCACAAGTAAGTAACTTCGGTTTATTAATGCACGGTCGTGGTTAATAAACTTAAGAGGGATTAATTTTGTTGGTTAAACCGAAACCGTTGTGTTGAGGTTATCAATCTCAATTGATTTCATCAATGAGTTAGAAAGATTAAATGCTACTATTAATCGGTATAAGGCGTTGTTCTATATTTGATTAATAGTAAGGGTTATTAATGAACGGTTGTTGTTAATAACTACCCTCGATGAAGTGGATATACTCCCCGATTGAGTATTCGAGAGGGAATAAGTTATAGATATAACAATGATCGACTAAAATATATCAACAAGTGGAAAGTAGCAATGCCAAGTCCTTTTTATCTTTGAATTAAACACATATAGGTTGTTCATCTTAGTTCTTAATTAAATTAAATCACTCAATCCAAATCCCCCTTTTTATTTACTAAAGTATCATAAAAAGAGAATTATTCCTTTCCCTGTGGATACGAACTCTACTTCACCTATACTACGTATAAGTGTTTAGTATTGAATTTATTTTGACGCACCGTGACAAAGTGCACGTCAGCCACACTCCCTCAGAGTCTCTGAGTCTTCAAGCACCGGTCTCTCTTCGCCTTCGAGGAGCGGGATCCTGACGTCTGGCTGCCGAGGGGGGAGGCCATAAGCCTCGGGCGGGAACTCCTCCGGTGAGACCTTGAAATGCCTCGCGAGGCTCCGGTATATGAGGCGCTGGGTGAAGAACTCCCCGCCTTGGTAGTAGGAGTCGCCCTTCTCAGCAAGCCACATCTTGCCGGGGCCTCCAACCCAGTCATCCACCGAAGCCCCCACCACCGAAGAGAGCCACTCCTTCTGATCTTCAGCTTTCCACCCCTCGGCAGTAAAGCCGGCCACAACATCCTCCCGGGCCCTGGAGACGGCCTCTTCTTGAGCCGCGCGGGCTTCCTCAGCAGTGATGCGGGCGGCCTCGGCAGCAGCCTCCCCGGCCTTAGCCAATCCCTCACTCATCCCCTCGGCCTTCGCAGCTTGCACCCGCTGCTCCATGCTGTCAGTGGCCAGACGGAGAGAATCCTCGGCCTCGGCAAGCTTCTTCCTAAGGAGGGCAGCCTCCCCTTCGGCTGCGCCCTTCGCCTCCTTCATCTGCTCCACCCTTCGAAGGTGCTCACAGAGGCCCATGAAGCTCTACAATCCACAAGGGCGAAAGTTAGATATAATGAACACAGTACGAAAGAACAACAACAAACACAGAAGAAAAAGATAGGCGTGACTTACGGAGGCAGTGTTCAGAAGGATCTTGGTCTCGAGGGAGCTCTCGTCCAGTCTGGCGAGGGCCAAGCGATCAGCCGATGGCAACATCTGGCTCATCAGCGCCGAGGGGTTCAGGCTACCCTCCAGTACGGAAGCCCCCTTCGGCACTATCGCCTCCAGCTTCTCCCGCCCGAAGAATTCTTGATTTATATGCTCCTGAGAGGTGGGGGCAGAGGCGTGCCCCTCATCCATAATAACGACCACGTCAGTGGTCGGCTGCTTGGCGGGGCGGCGGCTTTTAGCTTCTTGGCCGGGGGCTCGGTCCCCTTGCCGTTGTTTTTCTTCTTCACAAGCCCAGCACCTCTGGACCCCCGGCGCCAGCACCGGCGGCAGCGGCTTGGGAGGGCTCCTCCCTGGCAGAAGTGCCCGTCGGGCCCTTCTTCTTCCCTTTGGCATTCTTTAAGGCGAAGAGAGAGCTGACGTCCATGTTGTTACCTGCAAGAACAAGACACAGAATGGTTAAACCGAAGGGTGTCAGTTACAATGGCATAGAGTAAAAAAAAAATATGAAGGAAAACTATCAAGGTACAAATAAACTCTTCGATAATCACCTCCGGCTCCTTCGAAGACCCGATCGAGGGGAGGGTATCTTTCATCCAATGAACCCCTCGGCCTAAACCGCCGGAAGCCAAGACTAAGCAATTCCTCGGGGAGAGTGACGTCCTTAATTTTGACGTGTTTATCAGACCCCTCCGGTTTTTTGGCGAGTACTCTGCCATTCTTCTCCAGGGCCGCGCTCCCTACCTTCGGGTGGCGCCGGAAGCTGTTGCGGAGCTGAGCCAGGAAGGGGTTCTCCTCAAGACGAATGTAGCAAAACCGCTCCTTCCACCCCTTGTGGGACGAAGGCACATCGTCGAAGAGCCTAACCTCCGGTACCTGCTGAAGGTTGGCAAAGCCCTCAGCGTTTGAATGCCCCCCCCCCCCCCCCCCCGGCAGAGGTTGAAGGACATGGAGAATTGGTCGAGGGTAGGTGGAACCCTCCGGCTCCGGCACCGGCACAGGGAGAGGAAGCCGGCCACGTAAGAGTGGCTGTTGGGCGTTAGCTGGCAGGGGGCCAACCCCACGAACCTCAGGTATTCTAGGAGAAAGGGGTGAAGCGGAAAGCGAAGCCCCATCTCCACCGACAGGGTGTGAACAGCAAAACACCCTTCGGGCGCATATCGCAACAAGTCATCTGCCCCGGGCTCCACCACGCGTGCCGAAGGGCCAACCAGGATCTGAGTGGCCTGGTACTCTGTCGGGGACGCCCTCGTCTTCAGCTCTAGGGCAGCAGTGTTCAGGAATGAGTGGCCCCCACACTGATGGGCATCGGGTTCAAGGGCCGGGAGGAACTGGATTCTCCGGCACCACGAGGGGGAATGACAGCAACCGTCACCTTCATCCTCTCCCTCTCCTCTTCCTCTTCAAGAGTCTGCACGGCAAGGGCGAGCTCTTCGTCCTCATTCACCTGCTCGAAGTCTTCGGCTTCGACTTTGGCCCGGAGGTCCTTCTCCATCTCCATGGCCACAGCAGCGTCACCACCCACCGAAGACTCCTCGCTCGAAGACTCGACGTCGGAGTACGTCTCCATCTGAACTGAAGGCTCCCCCGAAATATCTTGGGAATCACTTTGCGAGGACATTTCGTACTTAATCAAGGGTCGAAGGGAGGTCCTAAAAGCTCTAAGCTACGGGCACTTAATCTAAGGCCGAAAGGTGAGAAGAAAGGAAAGTATGCAAGAACTGACCTTGAAAGCTGGGGATTCGACCGAAGGCTGGATTTTCTCTCTCTATAAATTTGGGCAGAGCTTCGCTAACAAAGGATCGCACAAGAAGAGTGATGCCCGGCCATGGGATATTTATAGGCGCCCAGATCCGGGCTTGGGCCTGAGAACCGGGCCCCCGGTCACCAAGCCATCATTACAAACCGTGGTTTCGCCCAATCGGTGACACCCGCCCACGGGTGGCCAACGAGCGCTCACCACGTGGAAGCTCCCCCCCCCCAACGGCTATATTTTGACGTTAGATATTCCAATGGCTATATTTCCAACGGCTATATTCTGGGAGCCTCCGGCTAAATTTAGCAGCCCACTCCTTCATCAACCAAGGAACTGCCCCCGGGCTTTTTACTTCACTCCACTTCATCAAGAAGAGCCCCCGGGTACACTTACCCAGAGATGCTCCCGGTTTGTGCCCCACACACTACATAACAAATGCCTTCGGGCTCACTCCTTCAGAAGCCCACGGCTTCATAACAGGCCCACCCCTCGGGGATCCCCCCTCAGCACTTTGAGGGTCGGGTAGCCCCCGGGGAGTACGCCTCATTGACGGATAGCCTACGGCACACAGGTAACGGGAGCCCTCAGATACCATCCTCACCAACTAATCAACAAACAGAGGACACCCCGGTAACACTTCAACTACTACTCGCATTCATCACGCCCTCGATCCCCAGATTCAGGGACTCCCCTTCGGCACCTCCCAGGATATCAACAGCAAGCCTCTGGCTAATCAACACATGAGCCCTCAGAACAAGGATAGCCTTCGGCATCACCATTATACTCCATTTTAAACCAGGGCTTCACATTTTCGATTCATCGTTGGGGGAATTCGATGCACTCTTTTTCCCTCATTAGGATTTTTTCCCACAGGGTTTTTCCTAATGAGGTTTTTAACGAGGCATCCCCCCAAAATGAAACGAAAAGCGTCAGCCTTCGGCCCAATGCAGCAACATGATTACTCTACTCCTTTTTCACCACTTTGCAAGTGCCTCAAGGAGTGGGAGACTGGAGAACCCCTTCGGGAAAAAAACCCCCTCGGGAAAAATCACAAAAATCACAAACATGACCCCTCAAGTCCCGACATGTGGGTAACTGAGGGACTGTCCTCGACAGATTAAACAAACAACAAACTACCACAACTCTACAAACTACAACGGAACAACAGCAGAGGACAAACACAATTACTCCTTTTCCCTCAAGTACCTTTCGGAAAAAGGAGTGAGGGACTCCTGATGGAGTATATGGCCCGGGAACCCCCGGTCCACAGACTCCTACTACTCCAATAAAGGCCCAATAGGCCCAGGAAGCACAACAGGACCAAATCACGGCGCCCAAAGTACCAAGCAGCCCACAATGCGCACCAGGGGTGCCTTCGGCCCCCTGGCCGAAGGCCCTGATTCTCACAGGAGAGTCAAAACAGGAAAACAAAGTTACTGGGAGAAAACAGCGAAAATCAATAGCCCTCGGCACTAAGGGGGTCCCCGGCACTCAGAGCCCTCGGCTAATCACCTACAGCCGAGGGCACCTTTTCCGACATAATATCCGCTCCACATGCGTATAGATCACCGTACCCAGT
The DNA here is from genome assembly GCA_945859875.1 of Cuscuta europaea. NCBI lineage: Eukaryota > Viridiplantae > Streptophyta > Magnoliopsida > Solanales > Convolvulaceae > Cuscuta > Cuscuta europaea. The sequence continues at coordinate 4,370,065 of CAMAPE010000014.1, forward strand.
ACGGCGTCACATCCAACAGCCTCATTAAATGCGGCCACATGCGATTGCCAGCGCCAACCAGTTGAGGTGACCCCTCGGCCAATGGGTGCTTGACATGTGTCCCTGGCTGGCATTTATTACTACTATAAATAGCACCCCATTTCCCCGTTGTAAACCACGCTAAAAACGTTGAACACATTTTCTAACATACTCTCTCTCTACTTACTTGCTCTGACTTCTCTCCAGTTATTCTCCGCAATAACCCCTCCGATAAGCTGCCCCCGGGTACACTATCCATCAAGAAGGCTGTATTCTATATGAAATTAGTGGTAAAAAAATTTAAAAGTTCATTCTAAAAGTTTAGATGTAACATAGATTTTAAAAGTCTAAAAAAAGTGTGGATGTATTCAAAGTAAACTTTAAAGAGTCTGAAAAGTCTAAGAGTAACTCCAACAAGCACCAAATCCCACACCAAAATGGTGGATTTGCCAAAAAAATGCTCCAACAGCCACACCAAATCCCACACCATTACACCATTTTGAGGGAGAGGGGTGGATTTTACGCCATATATGGCGTACACCTAAGTATACTCAAACTTCCATTCATTATTATGATTTCATTCTTACTCACTTTTTAATTCAGGCTAGAAGAGTGGGTCATAGTATATAATTGATGGATAGTGTACTCGGTGGTAGCCTATCCGAGGGGTTATTACCGTGAATAACTTAGAGAGAAGTCAGAGCAATAAGTAAGAGAGAGAGAGTATGTATTCAGTATAGAAAGTTGTTGTCCCCTTACAATGGGAAAATTGGCTGCTATTTATACTAGATCTAATCAGCGAGGGTACACGTGTCAAGCAACCAGCGGTGGAGGGTCAACTCAACCAGGGTGGCGTCAACCATAGCACGTGGCCTGATAAGTCCATTTTTGTACTTATTTTTCTCATCATATTTGAGCGATTTTCAGATAGAAAATAGAAAATCAAGGCATATTTTAGATATTTTGGTTCAAGTTTCATGAAATCAGGTGAAAACCGCATTCATAATATGTTTGGCGAAATTTCGGGTCAATTGCGTGAAGAAAGTGGCATTTTTTCCCAACAAATAAATTGATACGGAAGTTTGAAAGATATGTTGACCAATTGTTCAAAAGAAGAGTCCACGAGATGAAAAAATCATGAAAGGAAGTTCAAAACCAAGAAGAAGTCGCCTATATGGCCACTTTTGATGAAAATGGACGATGCATAGAGACACATGTACGTATTTTGGTCATAACTTTGCGCATGATTGCTCAACGTTCGTGATACGAGGTTCATTACATTGACACCTTCTTGCTCTACAACTCTTATGCAGAACACAGAACCAAATAACAATCGTAGAATGGACATATTGCTCAAAGAAGTCAAACATTTGCAGTTGCGATGGAAAATGACACATGCTCAACGTTTTGGTCATATCTCATAAACTACAAATCCAATGAATGTAATTCAAAAACCAGTAGTTATCCAAGAAAGAGATCTAGAACTTTGGTGAAGACAACTTTTCCATTTGACGTGAGGCGGTCGATAAGGCGGCCGCCTTTCTGGGCGCTTACGAGTTTTTGACAATTTCAGCACACATGGCTTTGCATGGCGACAAAATAATGGAAGGCTGCCGACAAGGGCCGGAAGGCGGCCGCCCTCCGTGGCCGCCTTCGGCGCGATGTGACTTTTGAGCTGCCGGTCGCTGAGACAAGACGGGAGGCGGCCAAATAGGCGGCCGCCCTCCACGGGCGCCTGCGGCGGATTTGACGCGTGCACGTAGCTTTGTCGGTGATTTGATGGAAGGCTGCCGACCATGGCCGGAGGGCGGCCGCCCTTCTGGCCGACTTCCACAAAACTCCAGCTATAAAAGCTCTCTTCCATCCCCAACTCAAAACACACCATCTCACACCCAACTCAGATCAAAAAATGTGTCTTCTTCCTCCTCAAAGCTCAGATTTCCACCATTGTTGGGCCTTCAACTTCAATCTTTCATATTTTTCTCATTTTAGCTCCAATTTGTAAGTTCTTTATATGAAAATTCATCTTCTCGTCGTGTAGATTCTGAATGTGTTGTTTTTATTTCGCAAATGTTAGTTAAAAATTCTCTGAATTAATTTTAAGAATTTCGTGTTTTCCATTTTTATTCAAGAAAAATAGTTCTCGTTGTTATATTAATCTCCTACTTAGATAACCTCAATACCTAGTATAAATGATGATTATTTGTGAAAGAAAAGAAATTTTAGATGTTGAGAGTATTCACTTTAATATTTTCTTTTGTTGTTATTATTTATGATAATGTCTTATTTTATATGTAGAGTGTTAAAACTAGTAATGAGTTGTTGTAGTTAATTTACTCTTGGGCATGAGTTGAATTAAAGAATATGGGTTGACCTTGTTTGACTGAAAATTAGGAGTTTAACTAATTTGTGGACTAGTTGTTTAAAATGATTAATTTGATTACTTAATAGAATTGATCATTTCATTAAGACAAGAATGTAATTCAAAAACCAATGAATGTAATCAAAAACCAATTTGATTACTTAATTTTGGAAGATTATTTATAACTTGTCTATGAGATTATAAATAGTTTAAGCCAAACATATTGAGCACATTAATGAAGCCTAGAGATAGGATAAATTAATGGATAGAATTTAGTCTTTGTTAGCTAAAATGCGGAAAGTTATATCTATCTTGTCCATGAGATTAGAATATAATTTAGGTCAACCATTTTAAACACATTAATGAAGCCTAGAAATAGGATAAATTAGTGAAGGTAACTTAAATCTTGTCAATGAGAAAAGAAATTACTAGTCCAATCTTTAGTTATAAATACTCCTAATTATTAGGTCCAAGATAAAAGGATGTACCCATATTTTATAATTCAATTCATTGCCCTTCTTTGATCAATCCATTTAGAGTTTAATATTTTATTTTTCATTTAGTATATTTTTGAGCCATCATTAGTATTTGCATAATTTAATTTACTTTCTTTTTCAAAAACTAGTTTAGAAAATCAATCAAAAGTTTTAATTTGGAAAGCTTCCAATAATTTGCGATAACCTCTGACTGGACTTAAAATCAAGAAACTCCTCCGCCATTCCTCAAGAGACACGATACTCGGGGAAAACCGAAAGGTTAGACTCCGTTTTACTACAACGCCGCGAAAGCGGTCATCATGGCCGCATTCAATGCGGTGGTTTGGGTGTGACATTGTACTTCATGCGGCGATTCAGTGCATGTGGGAGAGGAGATCTTGTCGAGAATAGTGCCTTCGGCCGTACCTACCGGGGCCGAAGGCCCTGCACACCCGGGGTCCCTGCCGAAGGCTATATGTGGCGAAGGCTCTTATTTCAAGCCCTGTTCTTTGGTGATGTTTCTGGTCCAGGTTCCCTGAGTTTAAAGCCTTCGGCGCGTGGGGCCGATGGCACATCACTCGTATGTTTGTTGGGCTTGGCCCATTTTGACCTGTTGGGCCTGATTGTTGTAGTGGGAGTATGTGGGCCAGGGGTTCCTGGGCCATATATTCCATGAGGAGTCCCCCACTCCTTTTGCTGAGAGCTTCTCGAAGGAAATAGGAGTAAATGTTGTGATGTTGCCGGTAGTTGCTTTGTTTGTAGTTTGTAAAGTAGTGAGACATATGTGTTTGCGTACTTTCCCGAGGGCAGTCCCCTAGTCTCCCATATTTTGTGACTGAATGCTTTTGTTGATGTCGTGAGAAAACTTTTGACCTTCTGTGATTTTCCCGAAGGGGTTCTCCAGTCCCCTACTCCTTGAGGAACATGTAATGGGGCGAGAAGGAGTAGAGTAATGCATGTCTTCTGTAGAGAGTCGGGGGCTGACGCCTTTGCTTCATTTTGGGGAGATGCCTCGTTAAAAACCTCATTAGGAAAAACCCTGTGGGAAAAAATCCTAATGAGGGAAAAAGAGTACACCGGGTGCCTCCACAATGAAGTAAAAGGGTGAACCCTTCTATCTCAGATGAAGGGTACAACTGAGACTGAGGGCCATTCATAATATGTGGAGAGTAGCTCCGAGAGGCCGAGGGCTGTTTGTGATCTGAAGGCGGTGATTACCGAGGGGGATCCCCCAGGCCTCCATGCATCGAGAGCTGAGGGCTCCCGAGAGGTTTCCCTAATCTCCATGCTGAGGGCTAAATGTGGCAGGAGGGTTTTTGAATGTGATAACCCGAGGGCTTGCTCCGTTGTTGTTTGAAGGGTGCCAGCTGAGGGCACCTCAGGCTTTTTCATAAATAGCCGTTGGGATATTAACGTTGGAGAAGGCATCCACGTAGCGTATCCTGGTTGGCTCGTTACGGGCGGGTGTCACTGGTTGGTTGATGCGACGGTTCGTAATGTTGGGATTTTAACTCGAGGCCCAAACCCAGGCCTTAATCGCGGTTGGGGAGGCTATAAATACCCCTGCCCTGATCCCATTTGGCTTGGGCGATTTTGTTGTAGCAAAGCTCTGCCAAAATTTTCCTAGAGAGAGAAAGTGCTTAAGTCGATCAAAACCAAGTTTCTGATGTCAGTTCTTCCTCCGTCTTCATACTTCGTGCATAATTTGCTTAATCAGCCTCAGATCTAGTGTTTAGAGGCCTTAGGATTCTGATTTCCTTAACTTCTTTCTTTCAACAACCCCGAAGGATGTCATCTGCAAATGATTCACAAGATATTTCCCGAGAGCCTTCGATGCAATCCGAGACTTGGTCGGATGAGAGGTCAGCAAGTGAGGAGGCCTCGTCTCATGACGATTCTGCCTTAGCACAGGAGGTTCAAAAGGACCTCGTAGCCGAAGCCGAGGCCGAAGATTTTGAACAAGTGAACGAGGACGAGGAGCTGGCCCTCGTTGTTCAGACGGCCGAAGAAGAGGAGGAGAGAGAACGCTGTCGGGTGACTGTGGATATCCCTTCGGCTATCGCTAGTGGGGCAAGGACATCACGAGCCCTCATCCCAGAACTCCTCAGAGCTGCTCCGTTGAAGAAGAAGAAGAAGGCAAAGGCCCCCCAGGAGAAGAAGCAAAAATCAGCGGATTCTGGGAAGCCTGTGGGGATACCCGAGGGGCACTCGTACTGGAATACTGTGGCCCTCGCGCTAAAGTCAAAGGCTGACCGGGCAGAATGTTATGTTACTCAGCTTCACGTTGGGCCTTCAGCGACGGTGATAGAGTCGGGTCCCAATGATGTGCTGTCCCGTGCTCCAGAGGGGTGCTTCACCGTCCACGTGCTATCGGTCTCACTGGGCCTCCGGTTTCCACTGCACCCTTTCCTTCTTGAATACCTCCGGTACGTAGGTTTGGCCGCCTGCCAGCTTACCCCGAACAGTCATTTGTATATAACCGGTTTTTTGCACCTCTGCCGGTCCGAGAAGGTAACTCCCAGCCTGGATCTGTTCTTCCAAAGCTTCAACCTTTGTCGGGGGGAGGGGGGTCACACCAACGCCGAGGGGTTCGCCAATTTGCAACAGATCCCCCGATGGAGGCTATTCTCTGTCGTGCCTTCATCCCATAAAGGTCGGAAGGATCGTTTCTGCTATATCAAGATGGCGGATAATCCATTCCCAGGGGAGCTGCGGAACCATTTCAGGCGCCATCTGAAGGTGGAGAGTGCTGCCCTCGAGAGAGATGGTAAGAAGATATTAGCATTCCCGGAGGGGTCCACCAACCTGGCATCGATTAAGGACTCCACCCTCCCGGAGGATATTTATAGCCTGGGCTTCTGACGGTACTGCTTTCTGGGGGGAAAAGACGAGAAATACCCCCTCCTTGGTCGAGCCTTCGAGAGCACAGGAGGTGGTTCCCAAAGGCTCTATATTTTTATACTTAGAGAAATTTTTGCATCGTTTCTCTTTTGCCCTCGTATCTGACCTATCATTCTTTTATCCTTGTTGTTTTGCAGGTGCTAACATGGATGTGAAGTCCCTCTTTGCACTGAAAAAGCAGAAGGTGGAGGCTCAGAAGGAGTCGGGCAAGCAGAAGCCCGTTGAGGCCGTTGAGGAGCCCTCTGCAGCTGCTGCCGGTGAGGCCGGGGGTCTCAAGCCATAGTGGCCTCAAAGAAGAAGAAGGCTGGAAAGGGGGTTGATCCCCCGGCGAAGAAGCACAAGGCGGCCGATTCCGGCAAGCAGCCTGCATCCAATGAGTTTATAATCGTGGACGAGGGGGTGGCTCCGGCCCCCTGCCTTAGGAGTTTGTGAACGAAGACTTCTTCGACCGGGAGAAGCCGGGGGCTGTCGTACCAAGGGGCAGCTCTGTTCTGGAGGCTACTTTATGCCCTTCGGTGCTCATGAACCAGGTGATGCCTTTAAGTGATAGGGTGGCCCTCGCCCGGCTGGACAATGAAGCCCTCAACTCCAAGATCCTCCTGAACAGCGCCTCGATAAGTTCCTTCTTTGTTCTTACCTTTATTCGTTCTTACTATGTAAAGTATGTAATATGCCTGACCCCTAGTGCCTTTGCTGTTGCAGACCTTAATGGGCCTGTGTGAGCAGATCCGGAGGGTGGATCAGATACTGAAAGACAAGGCTGCCGCTGATGAGGCTTTGAAGAAATCCGATGAGGAGAATGCCTCCCTTCGGAAGAAACTGGCGGAGGCGGAGGCTAGCATGGGCCCAAGGCTAGAGGCTGCTGAGGCCAAAGGCAAAGCCATTGCTGAGGAGGCTGCTAGGGTAGCTGCTGAGGCTGCTGAGAGGGCCAAGCTTGAGGAGGTAGCCAAAGCTGAGAGGGCTGCTGTTGAGGCCTTCGTTGTCGAGGGTTGATGCTCTGAGGAGAGGAAGGAATGGGTCTCCTCGGTAGTGGGGAAAAGCGTCGACTCCTGGGTTGAAGGCCCCGTTAAGATGTGGTTGGCCGAAAAAGGCGACTGCTACTACCAAGGGGGTGAATTCTTCACCTAGCGGCTAATTTACAGGAGGCTGGCCCGGCACTTCCACATCCCTCCCGAGCAGTTTGAGCCAGCGGAGTACGGCCTACCCTGTAACACTTGAGATTTAATTTAAACGGATTAATAGTACTACTCATACCAACAAGATGCATCTCCTTTTAAGGGAGCTCATCAGCTAAGAACTCCAAAGTTAAGCGTGCTTGCACGGGAGTAGTCTAGGGATGGGTGACCCCCTAGGAAGTTTCTCAGGGCATGCACGAGTGAGGACAAAGTGCGCGGAAAAGGCTAGTGGCGGTTTGTGAGGAGAGTACTAGAGGTCTAGAGTAACTACCTCGGACCATGCAGGGCCTGGGTGTTACATACCCCCCGTCAGCCAGATGTCAGCTCCCCCTTCCCCCCGGCGAAGAGAGACCTGGTCTCGAGGACTTCGAGATGATGAGGGAGTGTGAAGATGGTGATGCAGACGAGGCCGATGGTGGCGTTACATCGAAGGCTGTCCCGGAGGGGGTTGACAAATGACTTGTACTTGTAATTTTTTGAACATTGTGTTGTAACAACATTCCTTAAACTTCCGGCTTCGGGCACTTTGTAACAAACACCTTTATTTCTTTTTGTTGAATGGATGCCCTTTCTGCTTTATTTGTCCCCTTGTATGTGTATGGTTTTATGAATGTATGTCCACCGAGGGCCAATTATTTAGGACTTAATTTTTTTGAAGTGATTTTTCACCACTGTCCCCTTGGTTAAAGTTTCCCTTTAGCTGTATAAAACGGATAGCCCTTCATCATCTACGGGGGGGGGGGTGTTGTGGACTTAACATTTTTTTGAATTCATGTGTAGCATAGTAGCCTCTGACATCACTGGCTTCCCACAATGTGGACTTAGGGATGTTTTAGCCCAACATTGTACGATAGGTGCCTTCGGTATTTGTTGAAATGTCGATGGGTGTTGAGTAGTAGCCTTATGTGTTGGCTCCTGAAGTTTGGCCCTCAAAGGCTTTCCCAGTATGGACTTAGCGAATTTTGGTCCTTTTGTAGAATAGGAATTTAGTGAGTGTTGAGTGAGTGAGTGTGCTAGAGGCTTCCAGAGTGTGGACTTAGCTAATTTTAGCAATACCCGTTTCATAGGAGCCTTCAGGATAAGGACTAGTACTCACAGGCGAGCTTCCGGTTCGCTTTGAAAGAGCCTTCTGGGTCGTTGCCGAAAGCTGTTTTGTTGTGGACTGTAATGCTTTTACTCATTCATTGCTCGTTTGGTCTACTCCCCTTCACACCTTTCTTTCTTTCTTTCTTTTTTTGGGTAGTGAAGGTAAGGCTTCAAGAAACTTTGTTTCTTGGTAAGGCTTGGCCTGTCGGGAGGCAACGGTATAAACCGTTGGCTCCCCCCTCGATGTTAACCTTCCGGGTTCCGAGGGGTTTGAGAGTCGTTTCCTCGGCCCGAGACATAGTCTGTTTCCTGCCTCCCCTTGGGGGATGGGGCGGAAAGTGTCTCGGTTTTGAAAGTCGTTCCCTCAGCCCGAGACATAGTCTCTCACCTGTTTCACCTTGGGAGATAGCACGGGAAGCGTTTCGTTTGTGAAAGTCGAATCATGGGCCCGGGACATAGTCCGTCGCCTGCCATTCCCTTGGAGTAATGGCTCGGAAAGCGTTTCAGGGAAGAGTTTTATTTGCATATTAGTGGCAAATGGCTAGAGGCACTTGGTGCTTCCAGAACCGATATGTGTAATCTTCGGTATAAGGGCGTCCTCGAGGGGAACGACTATGTCTCCAGCGTAATGCTGTGAGTGTTTCAAGAAACACTTGGTGTTATGCTTCATACTCTGCCCCTGGTACTTGGTACCTAGGGCTCATTTCAATGTAAAAAACACTTGGTGTTTTTTCCCCCAATTTTTTTATGGGAGAAGGCCTTGACTAGGGGCTTGGCCGCTCATATACGCTTTACACTTGGTGTCTCAGCATGTATTTATTCTTGAAAGAGAGGGGGCCTTGAGTCGTTGGATAAGTATATTCGTGTGTTATGAGGGCTTTGTCACTCATATGTTACTGATAGAATTTGACTAGGTGGTGTACATTCCGATGCCTAGGGACCTCGGTCCCATTGGGGCGTTTTAGCTTGTAAGTTCCTGGCTTGATGATAGCTGCTACAATGTAGGGGCCCTCGAACTTAGGTGCTAGCTTCCCACCCTCGGTGGGTTGCCTGGCGTCCCTTCTCCTAAGGACGTAGTCCCCCATTTGGAATTCCCGAGAACGAACATTTGCGTCAATGTAGCCTTTCACTTACCTCCGGTAGTTCTCCGCTCTTAAGAAGGCTTGTTCCCTTCGTTCTGAGATGAGATGGAGGTCGAGGGCCATGTTGGCATCGTTGACCTCAAGCTCGTATTGATCCACCCTTCGGGTGGGGAGAGTTACTTCAGTGGGAGCTTTGGCCTCAAATCCATAGCACAGGGAGAAAGGTGTTTCGCCAGTTGCCCTCCTAGGGGTGGTGCGGTAAGCCCATAAGATGTTGTGAAGTTCTTCTACCCAGCCTTGCCCTTCGGCTTCCAGCTTCTTCTTTAACCCCTCCAGTAGAGTTCGGTTGGCGTTCTCCACTTGACCATTGCCTTGAGGGTAGGCAACTGATGAGAAGGTGTGCTTGATGCCCCATGCTTCAAGGAGGGCGCATAAGGGGGTTGCCTCAAATTGAGTTCCATTGTCAGAGATTATTTGCTGAGGGACCCCGAACCTTGTGATGATATTTTTGAGAACAAAATGGCGGCACCTGGCCTCAGTAATGTTGGCGAGGGGCTCCACCTCCACCCATTTGGTGAAGTATTCTATAGCCACGATGATGTACCTGTTGTTGGAGGTACCCCTCGACAGTGGGCCTACTAGGTCTATGCCCCATCTGGAGAAAGGTATGGCTGTGTTGATGGGGGCGTAGTTAACCGCTGGCCTTCTGGGAGCCTTCTAAAAGTGTTGACAGGCGGTGCACCTTCGGGCGAGATTTGCACAATCTCGGGCCATTGTAGGCCAGAAGTAGCTTTGGACTATGAGCCTCCGGGACATATAGAAGGGCCCCTGGTGAGCTGAGCAAGTGCCACTGTGCACTTCCTCCATTGCAAACTTCAGCTTCATCCTGATGAAGGCATCGGAGTAGCGTGCCATTATAAGATCGTTTGTAAAGCCTTCCGTTTTCGAGGGTATAGCTGGGGGCACTCAGCTTTGCTAGTTTGGCGCGGGCTTCATTCTCGGGCAGTTGCCCTGTGGTGATGAAGTTGATGATATTCGAGATCCAGTCTTTCGGTCTCTGTTGTATGTCCATTACGGGGCTGGCGTGTATACTTGAGAGGCTGAGTTCCTCTATCCTCGCGATCTTTGAGAGGTGTTCCGGAGACTCATCTGAGAGTTTGGATAAGATGTCAGCCTCTGAATTTTGAGCCCTCGGTATTTGAGTGATGGAGTGGGCCTCAAATACCTTGAGGAATTCCTTGGCCGCCTCCTTGTACTACTTCATTCTTCCTTCCTTCGCCTCATATTCCCCAGAGTTCTGGCCAACTACTAGCTTGGAATCACACTTCACATGGATCATTCTTAATTTGAGGTTGGCCGCCAGCTGAAGGCCACAAAGGAGGGCCTCATACTCTGCTTCGTTGTTGGAAACTTTGAAGGAGAATCGGATGGCGTAGTAGGAGCGGAAGCCTTCGGGCATGACGAGGACTACGCCCCCTCCACACGCTTTTGTTGCCAAGGACCCGTCTGCGTAGAGGGTCCACCATTCATCCCCTTGTACAGAGCGTTCTTCTACTTCAGCTGACCTTGCCGTGCATTCCGTCACAAAATCCTCTAGGGCTTTGCCCTTTATGGCAGGCCTTGAACGAATTTCAATGTTGTATTGGCTCAGGAAGATGACCCATTTTACCATTCGGGAGGAGCTTGTGGGACTCCTCAGTAATGCGCTCAGGGGCTGATGCGTGAGGACTTGGATCGGATGGGCTTGGAAGTAATGGCTTAGGTTCTTGACGGTCCAAACGATAGCTAATACTGTCTTCTCCACGGGAGAATACCTGAGTTCTGCCTCCCTGAGGGTTTTGCTGACATTGAAGATGGCATGTTGGATGCCGTCTTCCTCTCGGATTAGAACTGAGCTGATGGCCACAGGGCTAACGCCAAGATAAAGATATAATGTTTCCCCCACCTTGGGCTTGGAGAGCATAGGGGGTGAAGACAAGTATTATTTTAATTCTTCAAAGGCTTCTTGACACTCCATTGTCCATTGGAAGCCGGTTGTCTTTCTCATGATCTGGAAGAAGGGAAAGGCTTTTTCTGCTGACTTAGAAAGAAAGCGATTGAGGGCTTCTAGGCGGCCCGTCAACCTTTGGACTTCTTTGACGTTGCGTGGAGGCTCCATGTTGATGATGGCCTGGATTTTTTCAGGGTTGGCTTCAATACCCCTTCGGCTTACCATGTAGCCGAGAAACTTGCCTCCTTGCACGCCGAAGGTGCATTTCTTCGGGTTCAACCGAAGGTTGAACTTTTGCATGATGGCGAAAATTTCCTAGAGGTCCTCGACATGGCTGGTTGATCGTTTGCTTTTGACGATCATGTTGTTGACGTAAGCCTCCATGGTGCGCCCTAGGACGGCTTGAAAGACTTTGGCCACCATCCGGGTGTAAGTGGCACCTGAATTCTTTAGGCCGAAGGCCATAACTAGATAGCAGAAGATGCCTTCGAGAGTCATGAAGGTTGTTTTCTCCGCGTCTTCCTCGTGCATGTAGATTTGATGATACCCTTGGAAGGCATGGAGGAATGACATGATTTCACAGCCCGCCGTTTCATCCACTAGCTGGTCAATGTTCGGCAGAGGGAAAGGGTCCATGGGGCATGCCTTATTCAGGTCTATGTAATCCACGCACATGCGGAAGGAGGGTGGTTTTTGTGCGAGGACGACATTAGCTAACCATGAAGGGTATTTTACCTCCCTGATGAGTTTGATGGAGAGGAGCATAATGACCTCTTTCTTTACGAAGTCTTTCCTTTCGGTCGAGAGGGGTCTTCTTCTCTGCTGCACAGGTTTCGAGGAAGGGTCCACCGCTAGGTGATGCACACTAATTAGTAGTGCATAATTATATGTTTTTATGTTCGATTTATGTTGATTGTTTGACTTTTTATTTAGTTTATAAACATTTGTGTGATTTTAGTTGTAAATGTATTTTAGCTTTCATTTGTAAGTTGTAAAGTTTAGTTAGGATTTGTAGTGTTAGAAAGGAAGACTTTGAAGTGAAGAAAAAAGGAAAATTGACTGCCCAGGAGCAAATACCTGACCGGGTATAACCCCTCACCCGGTCGCAGTAGGTCCAGTACGAGCAGCAAATGATACCGCCTCGGGGTTGTCTTCTCGTCCGCGTGTTAAATTTTGGTGGCGTTCCTCTTGTGTCACCATGTGATAAACTTTCGTCAACGTAGGCAGTTCATCCGTTCTCAGAATGTTAGACCGCAAGTTCCCGTAAGTTTCGTGATCGAGTCCCATCAAGAAGTCATTAATTTTTTCAGATTCCACGTATCTAAGGAACACCTTCTTGAGATCACATGTGCACCCGTTTCACTTGCACCGAGGAAAGTTGCGCACTCCATAGTACTCCTCCCATAGGGATTTAAGTTGCCCGAAATAGGCTGTGATAGGTTGTCCATTTTGCTTGCAATTGCGCAAGAGTTCATTCAATTCGTATTTCCTCATTGCATCACCTACGGAGAAACGTGCCTCCAAATAAGTCCAAAGGTCATGCACACTCTCCATGTAGGCCAAGTTGGTTCTCAACGTCGAATCCACCGAGCTCATGATCCAACCCACCGTCATTGAGTTGACGGTCAGCCAATCCTCAAGGTCCCTTGCCGGATTTAGGGGTTGTTCAATCGAACCATCGAGGAATCCCATTTTCCGTTTAACACGGAACACATTTTTCATAGTCGTGGCCCATTCCCGGTAGTTATTTCCTCCTAAGAATAACCGCACATATCACCATCCCGGGGTGATCCGAACTGGAAAGAAAATAGGGCGACGAAGGGTCGTTGATCTTCCTTCGTTCAATATGTTGACCGTCTCCACCGCTGCGTTGGGTTTCGCCGGCCATAATTTAATGTAAGGAATAATTGTATTTAGATTTTGATGATGCTATATTAATTAGGACTTTAGAGTACCCCTTTTAGAAATTATGTATTAGAATTTTCCCTTGTAAAGTTCTTAGCATAATCGACTACCAGAAGGCCTCTCTACCAGAAGTCCTCCAGACAGAAGATTTTGGTTCTCTGTCTAGGAACAGAAAACCTCAGGGTCTCTATTCCCCTTTCGCAAACCTAAACCGCTACTGCTCTCATTACTTTCAAACTTACAAACCTCCATAGCTCTCAAGCTTTCTGCTATTCTTCTCTGATCAAATGGCTTTCATCAACATCAACGACCTCACCAAGGAGGAAATGAACACCCTTGTTTCAAACATTTACACCGGGATGAACTGCGACCTCTCCGCACTACCTGAACTCGCTTCAAACCATGAAACGATGATGAAGATCATCAAGGGAATGGAGGACTCCCAACTGAACAAAGTGGTAGGTTATCACTTTGAATCCTACAGTACAAGGGACGTAGCAGAGTTCTATCTCAACGCTACATACGAAGGGGAGACCATTCGGTCTAATGTCAATGGTGAAGACATTACCCTCACTCCTGCAGACCTTAACGCTCTCTTTAGCGTGGTAGAGGACCCACAAGAAGAAGAAACTGAAGGTTTCCTCACTCTGGACAGTGTCAACGTCACTGTGGACAACTTTGTCCAACTCTACTGCCGACCTGAAATGGGTAGAGTTCCAAAGCTTTACATGAAGAAAAATCTGCTTCTGAGTGACTATGAGAAATTGGTCAACATCCTGCATAGATGTGTCTGGAGCAAGAGCACCTCCACAGATGACATGAATGCACTAAATGCAAAGGCTGTCTTTGCAGTTCATCATGGGATGAACATCAACTGGGGACAGGTAATTGTCAAATCCCTTGTTGAATTCATCAAGAAGAAAGACAAGGAGACCGGTCTGTTCAGGACCCCCATGGGTTATGGTCTCCTAATCTCTGAAATCTTGCTCAAGGCAAGAATAGGGCTGAGAAACCCCATTGAGGCCGACTACACCAAGTTGCTCTTCCTCAACACTTCAAGTGACAGGAAGGTTGCTCTCAAGGCAGAGCAGAAGAGACTCAGAACCCTTGAGTTCAACAGAGAAAGGCAACAACAGAAGGTTGTTCAACCAAAGAAAGTTTCAAAGAAGCAACAGAAACCTCCTACCCCTTCTGACTCTGAAGAAGAAATGCCTTTGGTGAAGAAGGTGGTCAAGAAGGTTCCCAAGAAGAAGACCACACCTGTCAAAGTCCACAAGTTGGTGGCAAAGAAATCTGTCCTTAAGAGAAAAGCACCCTCAACTATCTCTTCTGCAAGCACACCTTCTGCCTCCCCCATTCAAAAGAAGACCAAAATTTTGGCACCTGCAGCACAGGAGAAGCTGGAGGACTCTGTCACCTCTGCACCAGCCAACAGAAATGCTTGGCACGGCAAGAGGATCATCTTTGAGTCAAGTGACTCAGAAGAAGAAGTAGTGGTGCAGAATGCCACTTCTCAGGGGGAACCAGATTCTTCTCCTCCTGCATCTGCAAATGATCAACCTATGGTGGTTCCTTCACCAGAACACCAAGAAGGAAGCAGTACTTCAAGCCCTGATAGGAAATTCATCAGGGTTCTGGCATGGAGAAAGTGGAGAGTGGGACCTCTCACTGAGCTCCTCAAGAACTTGTCCTACTTCATCTCTGAAGAAGAAGAAGTACTCAGATGGGCTGACACAGAAGATGTGGAGTCCTGCCTACACAAGGATTTTCTTCTTTCTGTCCTACAGAAGAAGAAGGAGAAACTTCAAGGAAAAGCACCTCTGGTCAGAAACTCACCAGAAGACCATGTGAAGGCTCTTCAAGAGCATGAGATGAATGACTTTGATGCTTGGTTAATCGAGAAGAAGAGGAAGGAGTCAATGATCAAATTTCGCCACAGTGCACATGGAGAAGGTGAACCCTCTACTGCCAATGATCTACCTCTGGTCATGGAAAGACTTGTCAAAGAATGGAGAGACTCTCTGTTCACCGAAACAATACTAGAGGTAATTCCCCCAATCATTCCTTCTCCCCCTCCCTCTCCTAAAAACTCTTCTCCCCAACCCCAACAGAAATCCCCCTCACCCTCACAGAAAACCGTCTCTGCACAGAAAACTCCTTCACACCAGAAACCCTCCACCCCCAAATCTTTTTCTCCTTCACCCTGCAAACCGTTCTCTCCTCCAAAGAACAAATCACCATCCCCTCAAGGACAAATTATCCCATACCAACACCAACAAGTCATCTCCCCTACACCTTCACCCAAACAGAATACCTCTTCACCCAAAACCAAAAATCCATCTCCCTGCAAATCCCAACCCTCAATCAGATCCAGATCACCATCACCTCCACCCTCTCCTTCACAACAACAGAATGCTCCCACACATCAACAAGAAAACCCCTCCATCAAGAAATCCAGAACTGCTTCTCCACAACCTACACCACAAGATGCAGCCACTCCTATCTCCCCTCAACACTCTGTGGCTTCTACTCCCATCAGGAAACCTATCTTCAGGGTGCCATCCTCTTCCAGTGACAATGATGGATTTCTTACATCCTCCATTGCTGCTGATGAAACTTCCAAAAGGAGGAAGACCCCTCCTCAGCATGAAGAACAACCCAGAAGGCCTCCTATGTCTAAATCAAGAGGTCTAGGTATGCCTGGGAACACAGAACCCAAAGAAGATAAGCCCCAAATCTCCTTCAATCAGTTTGTCACTGCAGCTGAGGATTTTGGTGGTAAAATGCTTGATGGAATGGATCAATTGGCTGAAATCAACACCAAGCACCATGAACATCTCACCTTTGTTCACAATCATCTTGAGGCTGGACTTCAGCATATCTCAGAGAAGGTTGAAGCTCTGACCCAGACTCTGGTCACCTTCATGGAATCATCATCTGCAAAGCTTAATGCTGTTGCCAAAGAAGTGGATGGTGTCCACTCTGTTCTCTACTCCCAGTCTCAGATTCTCAATAAGCAGAATAAACAACTCAAGGATATAACAGAATCCCTTGACATTGTACAATGGTATGAAGACCAATCTGCTGAGAAGTTTATGCAGCTACAACTCTTGAATAATGATCACAAAGATCAAGTGGCCACCCTGATCAAGAAGGATCAAGAAAGGTATCAGAAGCTGATACTACTTGAAGCTGGCTCTCAGGACATCAAGTCTGCTCTTGATCGTCAACAGAACTTAATAGAAGGTCTGACCTCTGTCACGCAGACCTTGCCAGAAACTCTTGAGCAGATAGCCATCTCCCAGGCAACAGAGTTCCAGAAGATTGCCATGATGATCTCTGACCTGGATGATGCCAAAAAGGGGGAAAAGGAAAAGGACCCCCAACAGAAGAAATTGCCCCCTAGGCCAACTGCTGGGCCCTCATCTGGTATTGATCCAACCCCTTACTTCCAGGCCTCCCAACAGAAGAAGAGAGAAGCTGGTACTTCAAGACCTTCTTCTCCTCGCAGAGGTTCTACCAAGAAGAAGAAACCCTTGAGCCTAACTGAGTGGAGACTTGGAGGCTCCCAAAAGATTGATAGAGCACAGTTCGAAGAAATTCAACAGAAGATGACCCCAACTCAAAGACAGAATCTCTATCTTGACAGAGATGGTCTTATAAGGGTCAGACATGGTGGCTCCTTGGAAGAGGCTGAATACTGGTTCCACAAGAGAGTACTCCCAGGCAAGGATGTACATGAAGGAGTACTTCATTATCTAAATTGCAAGCTATCTCCCATTTGGGCCTCATGTCAAGCACCAGGAAATCTGGTTGGCATAAGAGAAGAAGTAAATGCTGAACTGAAAAATCTGAAGGAACAAGATCGCAGAACCAGAGCTGAAGCTGAAAGGGAAAATCTGTAATTCCTTAAAACTTCTCTTAATACTCTTGATCTAATAAAAGCTTATCTCTGCTCCTTCTAAAGTCTCTTTGCTTCTTTACTCTTTGTTACTTACTATTTCATTCTGTACTTATTTCTTTTTGAACTGCTATCTGAATGTATCGTACTCTTACTATTTTCCTATGCCAAGTTGCCCACCAAGATTTTAATGAAAAGTTTTAAACTTTAAATTTTTATGGTGAAGGCACTTCTCTGGAAATAGTTAAAGGGTTTTGGCATCATCAAAAAGGGGGAAATTGTAAGGAATAATTGTATTTAGATTTTGATGATGCTATATTAATTAGGACTTTAGAGTACCCCTTTTAGAAATTATGTATTAGAATTTTCCCTTGTAAAGTTCTTAGCATAATCGACTACCAGAAGGCCTCTCTACCAGAAGTCCTCCAGACAGAAGATTTTGGTTCTCTGTCTAGGAACAGAAAACCTCAGGGTCTCTGTTACCCTTCAGCTTGACAGAAACCCTACTGATCCTCTGTAAGCTACTTTCAACAGAAGTGCTCAAGATCGTCTCTGAATCAGTTCTCTGCCAATGTCACCAGAAGGTCTTACACTTGGAAGAAATCCACAAAGCCGGGAAGTCAACTTAAAGATTCCTTCAACGGCTAGGAGTATGAAACGGAAAAGCTACAGTGCTCGCATTAAATGCTCATTTAATGCTCCCCATGCTCCGTGGAGTAATTGCAGATGATTGGCCGCAATGTCAGGATTACTTTATCCCAAAATAGTAACCCGCCAACTTTACCGGGTCCTACTGGTCAAGTCAACTGCTCGCGCATTAAATGCAGTTGTCCTCCTACTCCTCCAACGGGAAGACAACTTCAGTATAAAAAGATACACTACGAAGAACAACCGGACAACTTTGCTATAACTTTGCCAAGATCACATTGCTACAAGCAAGATATTCAAACTCTGAAAAGCAAAAAGCCTCCTTGAGATTCAAACTCATTATCTTCTACAAGAGAAGGCAGAAGTTGGAAAATTACTCTTTCCAACTCAAGCAAAGTTCCAAGTGTTCTTCAACTCTTCAAGCTCATCACATACAAATATTTTGTAACGAAGCTAGTTGGAGGAACCCCTGTTTCAACAGAAACTCTTCTTGCTACAAGAAGGACGTCCAAATAACTGGAGTAGTGAAGTGGTGATACTTCAAGGAAACTCAGTGAAAGGACCAGTGTTAAAGGAAGCCAGGCAGTGCATCCCAGGACACATCTAGGCTTGAAGAAGACGTGGAGTGCTACGTACATACTTTCCATGCAGTACATACTTTCCATGCATGGAGAAAGGAAAGAAAGTAAATGATAGATAGTTTCCTTTTCTAAGTCTAGTACTACGTACATACACAAACGTTACAACCAAAAAAAATATGTACACAACAAAATAAATAAGTGACATATGAAATAGCGTAACAGAATTGATTAAATGTTTTAGTGATAGTGGTTTTATTTTTTTAACCAATAAAAAATTGGCACATCGTTGATTTTGAACTCAATTAAGTCAATTTCACTATTTAAAACAATAGATTGATTCATTTTGGAATTCTCAGAAATTAATTTTAGAGTTAAATTATAGCTACTGACACATATGATGATAAGATGAAAGAAAAAGAAAAAAGAGAAACAAAAGACATCTAAATGCCTCATTAAATAATTATTTACAAAAATATTCTGACTATTCGGATCACTTCGGTGAGCAGGCAAATTATATGGTACACCCGGGTGTACATGTACATCTGGTAATTTTGTAATTAGTAATAACTTTAAGGATAATAAATAGGCTGAGTTGTTTCCAGTTTTTTGCTCCGCATGCGTACCCCGTGACATCCTGATCCACTTCTACGGTATCGTGAGTTGGCTACTTGGCTGATCTTTGATACTTCTACTTCAATTGTTAGTTTGTTTCGTACATTTCTCCTTTCTTTTTAATTTTTTTATTCTCCTTTATTTTTTGTTTTTTATTGTTTGTTTTCCTTTCTTTTTTTGTTTTATTTTTTGTTTTTAACAACCTTCTACTTTAATGTTATATTCAATTATTTTGAAAGTGTATAATATAAATATTAGTAAATGTCCCAACTATTTTTTCTTTCTCTAATCAAACTTCCAACTGAAGTTTTTTATGTATGCATGTCATATAAAATGTTATGCTCATTTTAAAATGTTATACCAATGCATATTTCAAAAATCTCATATTACATTAGATTCACATAAAAGTTGATTATAGACACGAGACCACAAATCATTATACTGAATCGCACGATTCTTATACTCAATAACAGAAGTTTGATGCTCACTGAAAATATCTTGATGCTCAACGAACAAAACTTACAATTTTCATATCAATGCTCATCTTGTAAGTTACATATGCTCATTTGTATAGGCATGATGCTCATTAAAAATTCATTAATGCGCATATAACAAAAATCGTGATTTCCATCGATCTCAATCGATGAGGTTTGATACTCAATGTAAATGTCGTGATATTCAACTAACAAACCTTATGATTTTCATATTAATGCGCATTTTGCAAGTTACATATACTCATCTGGTACTGATCTTGTGCTCATTTTGTAAATGTCATATCAATGCATTTTTAAAAGTACCATTCTACATTAGATTCACATATTGAAATTCATAGGAGCTGATTATAAATATAATGTAATAAGTTTTTATAGAAGTTATGAAGCAGAGATCACGATTCTGAATATTAGACTCCTAATACTCAACATAATAGGTTTGTTGCTCATTAAAAGTTCATTAATGCTCATTCACCAGAAATCGTGATTTTCATGCCAATAACGGAGGTTTGATGCTCAATTAAAATGTCGTGATGTTCAACTAACAAACTTTATGTTTTTTATATCAATGTGCACTTTGTAAGTTATGTATGCTCATTTGGTACTGATGTTATGTTCATATTTTAATTGTTATATCAATGCATATTTCAAAAGTATCATATTAAATTAGACTCGCATATTGAAATTAATAGGAGTGTATTATAGATATTATAGATATAATTTAATAAGTTTTTATAAAAGAAAAAATAAGAAAAAGAAAAAAGAATTAGAAGATATGAAGCATGGGTTATGATAATCATTGTTAGTCTCTTAAATACTCAATAAAATAGATCTGATGCTCATCAAAAATACATTATTGCTCATTTAGCGGATGCCGTGATTTTTCGCTTAAATTACAAAAATGACACCGAATTCTTTTTGGCCTGTATCAGACTGTCTTACTTACTTGGGCAGGATGTACCATGTAGACATCGCCGTGAGCAAGAATCGAAATTCGAATGTTCTGCATAATTTGCTGTACAAGTATAGACAAGAGAAAAAGAAAAAACAAAAAAAAACCAGTGGATTATATCCGAAAGTACCCCTACTTGTTTCCCTCCCTATGCCCAGAGACGCATCCCTCTTCCCTGACTTTCACTCGCATGGAGAACCTGAAGCGCAACGAGCACTCTTCGATCTCCAGTTCGAAGAGGAGCTTGAAGAGGAAGCTGGACGAGGATTTTGAAGAAGATCGCTTGAGAACAGTTTCTCTCTCCTCTGACGATGCTCATCAAGATATCATCCGCGAGGTCCGCAGTCAAGTGCAGATTCTCGGAGCGTCTTTTTCTTCGTCCGAGCCAGATCGAGCTGCCTCTAAACGCGCCATTCATATCCTTTCCGAGTTAGCAAAGAACGGTAACTCGAATCACTGTATTTGTCACTCATTTCCTCCCGATCTTATTATCCTGTACGCATGCATATAGATTGTGGTTCAAATATCCTTAGTTCAGATTGCGTTCACTTATATTTTATGTGTCCGCAGAGGATATTGTGAACGTAATTGTGGATTGTGGCGCTGTTCCGGCTCTTGTGCAGCATCTCCTGCCGCCATCTCCTACAAGGGATGGAGAAGCCGGTCCAATCCCGCACGAGCATGAGGTCGAGAAAGGAAGTGCTTTCACTCTTGGGATGCTTGCCATAAAAGTACTTACAGTCTATCATATTCTCCATTAGTTCATTTTTTCCCTAATTATTACTCCGTATTTGATAGTTGATACCATTCCCTTGGACATTTCGAGAAATCTACTTGTGTGAATCCATCTGAGTTTTTTTAAATTGATGATATAATGAAACTTAAATCTTAATTTAACTATTATAATATCTATTACAACCTTGAAGCCACCATATTTTTTGTGATCAGGTGATTCAGAAAGGAATCCCTGGTCTCCAGAATGAGAAGATAGGTATTTGTTTCTATAGTTTGTTAAATTTGGGGAGAGAGTGGGGTTGTTTCATCATATTTAGTTGCACCCTCAATCATTCACTAAACACCTCACTAATTCTGCAGTCATACAAAAAGTGTTTGATGCTACTGACTTGTTGTCATGAAATTATAATGAAGTGCAATTGCTAATTTCCACTAGATTGTTTGCCCAGCAAAATTTATTTTGACGGCAACACTCTTTTTTCTATCCCACTACTTTTTAGTGGGATATAGGTATGTTTGAACTGTATGATAAGCATGACCCTAGAATGCATCCATAACATATATAGAGTTTGCTATATGGGTAACTAATACTACCTCCGTCCCAACTTAAGCTTCTCATTGAAAAATGACACTTATTTTGACAATAATTAAATAAAGTAATTCAAGTATATTTTCAGAAGTAATTCTGATGGGTATATAACATAATGAGGTCGTTGATGATAACTGTGGTGTTATAGGTGCATTTTTTTAATATTTGATGATTAATTTATAATTTTTCATTTAAGAGGAGTAATTGTTTCCTAAAATAGAAATGAGAAGCTTTAGCTGGGACGTCCAAAAAATAGAAATGAGAAGTTTAAGCTGGGATGGAGGAAGTATTGTTTATTGTTATACAAAATTAATTGCATAAAAGAAAAAATCTCTAAAAACTGTATATGTTAGCTGTCTTGTACAAAAATATATGGCTTTTGAATGTACATGCCACCTTCTTGAGTGTTAAGGAATTGCAATTCTTGATTTGTTTACATTTGATGTACTTTTAGGTTTTTATTGCTTAATGAAGTTGTTCTCCTACTGTTGTTGTGTCTAACAGCCAGAGCATCAACAACTCATTGTCAATGCTGGAGCCGTGCCTCATCTTGTCAGCATTCTGAAGAGGCATAAGGATAGTCCAAACTCTCGTGCTCTCAATGGTGTGATCAGGAGAGCTGCAGATGCAATCACCAATCTTGCTCATGAGAATAGTTGCATTAAAACACGTGTTAGGTCTGTTAATTTGCTTGATATGGATTCCAAGACCCCTAGTGGCCTAGTCCCCTACATTTTTTTGTGACCCTTGAGTTCTACTTCTAGGGTCGAGGGTGGCATCCCTCCTCTTGTTGAGTTGCTTGTGTTTGCTGATGCGAAGGTGCAAAGAGCAGCTGCATGTGCCTTACGAACGTTGGCCTTTAAAAATGATGAAAACAAGAATCAGGTTTATGCCATTTTCTGAATTGCAGAATCACATTTGGACATTCCATAATTTCTGAGTTAAATGCGCTATCCGGCTATATTTTAACTGCTTGCAGATAGTGGAGTGCAATGCTTTACCCACTCTTATTCTAATGCTTCGGTCTGAAGATAGCGCAATACACTATGAAGCGGTCAGCCATTCCACTATTCAGAATTCAAGCCTACCGCATGCTTGTTTTAGATAACCTGGCTCTTGCTTCTTGACTTCTTCTATTATTCCTTTTGGACTTGAAATATTGGTGGCATGTCAGGTTGGTGTAATTGGCAATCTTGTTCACTCATCTCCCAATATCAAGAAGGATGTTCTTGCTGCTGGAGCGTTACAACCTGTCATTGGGTTACTTAGGTATCATTAGGCTTACCATTTTTTAAGGCTTTGTGATATTAACAATGGAAGACTGTCCATTTGGACTCTAAATGTACAAGGACTCTATATCTGGAACTAGTCTCCATTTTGCTACATTAGTAATGAAACTTAGTCTCCATTGTCTTTCTACACAGTTCTTCCTGTTCAGAGAGCCAAAGGGAAGCTGCATTACTTCTGGGGCAATTTGCTGCTACAGATTCAGACTGCAAGGTTGAGTCAATTTATTTTCCCAAATTAATTTAGGAAGTGAGAAATCTTTTTTGGGAAGGACTGTTTTTAGTTCATTTGTTTTTTGTTAAGAATTCATGATTCTGAATGAAAACTTTGTAGGTTCACATTGTCCAAAGAGGTGCCGTTCCACCACTCATTGAGATGCTCCGCTCATCAGATTCTCAACTACGAGAAATGTCAGCTTTTGCGCTAGGGCGGTTGGCACAGGTAACTCATGTCCTATTATGCAATGCAATTTATAGTTATAACTGATGTTTGGATGCTAGAAACTTCTGCCTTTTATATTAAACATGATTGAGGTACATGCTAAAGGACGAGGAGAAGTTCATAGATTCTTATTCAAAAAAGTAAATGCCTTAGGTTTTGAGATTTACTGTATACTAGTTTTTTTCTCACTTCACTTACTGTAAGCGCTTTATGTGTAGTGATGTACGTTCTTCAGTTTTTAATTCTTTTATTGCTTTTTCCCCCTTCACTTAAACTATTGATCCCTTTTACTTCTAGGATACACACAATCAAGCTGGTATTGCTCATAGTGGTGGTATATTGCCATTACTGAGACTTCTTGATTCAAAAAATGGAAACCTCCAACACAATGCAGCATTTGCACTATATGGGCTTGCAGATAATGAGGTGGTACTTTTTCTTATTTTGGCCATTCTTTGATCTGCTGTGGCGTATTCTCTTAATCTGTTATTCGGTTATTCCTTTTGACTACTTGTGACAATGTGACATTCTTTTGTAGGATAATGTTGCAGATCTAATCAAGGTCGGGGGTGTTCAAAAACTTCAAGATGGAGAATTTATTGTTCAAGTATGATCTCATATTTCCTTAATTGATATTTTCGAATTGTGTCAACATATATATTATTATGTCACATAAGTGTATTCTTTTAGTATCTTTAGAATATCTTTGTATATTGCTTTCTCATGTTATTATTTGACATCAATAATTGTAGCCAACTAGAGACTGTGTGGCGAAGACATTGAAAAGATTAGAGGAGAAGATTCATGGGCGTGTAAGTTATACTTCAGAGTTTTTACACTTTTATAGCTTCTGGAAAATGTTATCATTTTTTATAGTTTTAGTTTCTTGGAATGTTCATTGGCAGGTATATGCAACCCAGTGTACTTCCTGAGTACAATCACATATCTGTTTTCCTTGTTTGCAGGTTTTAAGCTACTTGTTGTATTTGATGCGTGTTGAAGATAATGTAGTCCAAAGACGAGTTGCATTGGCTCTTGCTCATTTGTCATCACCAGAGGATCACAAGACAATTTTTCTTGATAACAATGGTGAAATCTTTTTCCATATGAACTCCGAATAAGTATTCATCTACGTGATTTGAGTTCAGTTTAAGTGTCTTGCACACATCTCAAAATGTTTTCTTTCCCTATGTTCAACACTTTCAGGTCTGGAATTGATTTTGGAGCTTCTGGAATCAACAATTGTAAAGCACCAAAGAGATGCCTCAGCTGCCCTATGTAAATTAGCAAATGAAGCTAGTTCACTTTCTCATATTGATGCAGCTCCTCCCTCTCCAGTATCCCAGGTATTTTTTGTTTTCTTATCGATCTAGTTTAATGTGTGCTATGTGATCTGTTCATATAACATACTCCCTGCCCCATAAAAAGAGTCACGTTTCTAATTTTCTCTTTTTTGTTTTTATCAAATGAATATAATTGTTTGATTTTTTTTTTTACTCCAGGGGGGTCTGGGGGGTGGGGGCTGGGGGGAGGGGCTGGAGTAATCAGGGTTGAAACTCACTCCGTTGAGTTTCAAACCCTTGTGTGCCTAGCGGGTTTCGAACTCGAGACCTCCCACTATGCACGGTAACCTCACAACCAGCTAGGTTGGAATGCTTGGTTAATTGTTTGAATTATTTTGCCAAAATAGAGTTACAAACAAGTTTAATATGATAAATTTAGGTAAACTCTAAAAAAATCTAAAAATTGAGTACCACTTATGACTTATAACAGTTGTACTTTGCCATATATCTTGGCCAAACAAGACTTGTTCTACAGGGAGAAAATATTAAAGTGGAGATTGTTTTGATTTCCAAACTCTTTTTATGGGGTGGAAACATATACCTTTACTGACTGCATTCTTTTTATTTTCTAACTTTATATAACAATGGGATTTGTTTTATGTTGTCATTTCTTGTTTCAAATTATTTGGGATTAGTAACAATGGGATTTGTCATACCTTACCCCACCGTAGGTGGGAGCCTTTGCGGCACTGGGGTAATGATGATGATGATGATGATGATGAATTGCATATTATATTATGCAGGTCTATCTGGGTGATCAGTATGTAAATAATCCTACACTCTCAGATGTGATATTTTTAGTTGAAGGTATAAATCTTATATTGCCTATTAAATATTAATCATCCTTGTATATCCTTTCAATACTTGTGCCTCTGATGCTGTGATATTTTCATTCATGTTATAATCATTAGGCAAGCGGTTTTATGCCCACAGGATTTGCTTGCTTGCTTCTTCGGATGCATTTCGGGCAATGTTTGATGGTGGTTACAGGGTGAGATAGATTACGAGTTTTTAAAGTTTTTGCATGTTTTTTATTAACATTTTTTTGTGTGTCAGTGACTTGAAGGGTTTTATAACTAATGCTGTATAATATGTTTTCTTGCTATAATCCAGGAGAGAGACGCCAAAGACATTGAGATCCCAAATATCAGATGGGATGTTTTTGAGTTGATGATGAGGTGAAAATATTTTTTGTATGATAGAGGTAGCAGAAACAATTCATTTCCTTTCTTAAAAGTGACTCTCCTTATTTGCAGGTACATATACACAGGGTCTGTTGATGTTAATTTGGAAATTTCTCAGGACCTTCTTAGAGCAGCTGATCAATATCTGCTTGATGGCCTAAAACGTCTATGCGAATATACAATTGCACAGGTATTTCACGATTTTCTTGTATGGGAAGAAAGAAAAGGATTCTTTGCTGCAATGTATTTGACAATTCATTATATGAACTCTATAGGATATTTCAGTAGAAAATGTATCTATGATGTTCGAGTTGTCCGAGGCTTTTAGCGCCACAACATTAAGAAACGCTTGCATTCTTTTTGTCTTGGAGAACTTTGACAAACTTAACGTCATGCATTGGTATGTAGGTTATGTGCACTTTCCTATTCGAGAAAAGCAAAAATTAGAACATTGACAACTTTTTACAGAGCAATGTTACCTATTTTGCAGGTACTCACCTCTGATTCAACGTATTTTACCTGAGACTCGCGCCTACTTTGTGAGAGCACTCACCAGACCAGTTCAAGCTGACTTCCGGCGGTAATTTGTTTTTTTTACAGTTTTAGTTCTGATTGATCAATGTAGAAGATGAAGAGGGGATGTACAGGAGCTGGTAGTTTCACCTTGATGTACTCAGAGAGGAAGCTCTAATTTGGCTTTCCACCTGGGTCTGTCTTTATTATACCAATTGATGTTACCACTTCAGTATTAGATATCTAAAAGTGGAAAAGAAATGGAGATTGTGCATAAATGGATCCTAAAAGCAATTGATGGTTTCAATGTGGTTGTGGAAGAATAGGATAAATTAACATGAAAATGAAAATTGATGCAAGAGATGAGCTTAACTCAAGTGTTCATAGTTTTTATATATTTCACGTGTACTAGTGTAATGCTTCAATAAATTCCTTTATTTTATTTTTCAATAGGGTAAATTGTATCTATCAATACTAAAAAGGGTACTGGAAAATAACCGGCTAGGTAAACTGGAACCAGACAATAGGTAGAAATTCCGTTCACAGGCTTTCAAGTACTTCTTCCCTAAAAAAAAGGATTTCAAGTACTTCCTAGGAGAAGTGCTCGCATTAAGGCAAAACAGGTCATCAACAGGCTTTTCTTGCTTCGGTCAACATTGTTTGAAGGGAATTATTTTTTTTGTTAAAACAAACACAATCTAACATTACTCAAGCAAATCTTTTGCTATCTAGTTGACAATACAATCAGGAATAAAATCAAAACTGATATCCTGCTCTGGTAATAACATGCCTCGCCTAGCTAGGAAACACGGTTGGCAAACCTTCTACAGTAAGAGAGACCAAATCTTCTCTGTGATTTCAATAAACCTCTAAAATCCTCCTAAATCAAAATAAGAACAACCATGAACACCTTTGACGCCATTCACGACTAGCTGAGCATCTGACCCAAACTCCACACACTCTCATCCTTCCTTAATCACCGCTACCATCGCAGCCTGCACACCTAAGGCTTCGGCCTCAGCCGGACTCCAATCCCCTCTTCTGGAACTACTCGTTGCCTATATGAAATCTCCATTATCTGTCCTGTCAATCTAACTTCATGCTCTCACACCTCATGTCTCATTCATTGAGGCATCAATATTGACTTTGATGTATCTGACCTGTGGCTTCCTCCATCTACTCGAGTACACTGCATGTTGATGTGCAACTTTTGCCCAAGTGGATTAAGGCGGTGGATTGTGAATGCCCCTTTATAAACAATCTCCCAATAATTCAAGATCCCATCTGCACTCCGAACCACCTTCGAGTTAGTTTTATTTTCATTCTTCCAAACCGCAGTTATAACGCTTTGTGGTCTTTTGGAAATTGAATTGTTTGGATTTCTTGAGATAGGTGAAGGCATACGTATTGATTGGGATATCTTCGTTTGGAAGAGGCGAGCTTTTGCTACCTTTTTCTTTCCTTAGCATATTTTCCCCTTTCCACTAGTTCTTTTTTCTTTCTTTCTTCATTAGCGTTTGTACTCATTTTTATTATTTTAACATAATGGTTTTTTATATTAAAAAAACCAGCCAGTTCTGGGACCAGGCAGGACAGGTCGTGTTTCCCGTGTTCAATTGCCACCAACCACATCCACGGCTCCTTCAGGGTGATTTAACTTGGGGTATGTTGGGCGGGTTGGTGGAATGGTGTCTCTCCCAGCCTTGACCTTGAGCCACTACAAATGGTTGGGCTCTGCTTCAGCAAGGTGGCCATACTCTTGGGTATGGTACTATGGTACACAAAGGAATTGGTCGGTAATAAAAAGTTTTTAGAAAAGACACGATTATTTAAAAAAAGTTTTTAGAAATTGGTCGGTAATAAAAAGTTTTTAGAAAAAGTTTTTAAAAAGTTTTGTCTCGTCGAAAGGTTCTTATGATAAAACGACACGATTATTTAGACAATAATTACATAAGGTAATTTGAATGTATTTTTAAAAATAATTTTAATGCGTATATGATATAATGAGGTTAGTGTTGGTAAATGTGATGTTATAAATGCATTATTTTTAATATTTAATGATTAAATTGTCACTTAAGATGGTTAATTGTTTCTTGAAATAGAAATGAGAATCTTTATATGGAAGTGTGGAACGTCCAAAAAAGAAAATTGAGAACCTTTCTAAAGGACGGAAAGAGTAATAGAAATTGAAGGGCTCATACATCATGACAAAGTTTTCCGTCTTTTCTACGCAGCATTTGTTCATTTTTTAAATTAGCACCAAGAAGGGCTCAAGATTGATTTTCCGATTCCGGATAAGAAGTGAGATTGGGGGCGGTATAAGGGCCTAAACACCAAGGGGACTGGTCTTGGGTATACATTTTCTGGACCAGTTCTAGCTGCAATGGTTATTTTTGTCCCTTTTTCCTTATTAGTTGTTTAATAGTGCCAATTGGGGACAAGACGAGCCTCGCCTAACTCTACTTTACGAATCACTCAATAGTCATTCACACCAAAATGGAGTGTTTGCGTTTGTGCTTCTTAAAAGTGACTAGTACGGTACCCGTGCGATGCACGGTGCATAGTTTGTTCAAGCATTATAATTACTTGATAATTTAAATTTGGTTCGTTGTATAAGTTAAATATCATAAATGATAATGATTTAACAAAAGAAAAGAAAGTGTAATATGTAATTTTATGGTAATATGTAATGTTGGTATGATACATTGTGGACAATCATCTTCGTTTTATATAAGGATTTTGAGACCTGCACGATTTTTAACTCTTAACACAATAACATCCAATTGGCCATGGTTGGAATTGTAACTCTTAAGAGCCTGTTTGGTAACACTAAAATTGATTGAATTGGCTGATTCTGCAGAAATTTATGAAGTTATGGCTGAAGTGATTGTATTGGTTGATTCTGCTGATTAATGGAAAAATTATATTTAAAATATTTGTTATTAATAAATTAAATAAAAAAATATATGATAAAATAGCTACAATGATCCTCTACACTAATTTGAGCTAAAATGAATGAGATATTGCATGTCAGGTAACTTCTATTATTTTTTTACTCTAGTGCAGATTTTTATTCACTCTAGTAAATCAACAATTTGCTAAAACTGGTTAAACTATACTGATTTCTTACCTACACTTACACAGAACAATCACGTTACCTCACACCACTAATATCAATGTTACTTCAAACAATGTTTTCATTCTTATATGAACAACAACTTATCCACCACCTGTAGTGTTGTGCTAATGGTTTGATATTGGTTTCCCAAAATTTAAAATCTAAACTGCAATGCGATAAAAACAAACATTTACTTCAATCCATATCCTCCACATATATTTTTAATATTTTTAAAATTTGAACTGTGCGAGACAATCAACTGGCTAAACTGTATGAACCGATCAACTCGCTAAACTGTATGAACCCCAAGCACAAAATACTCTGCTTTTCATATAATAAGTAATAATCCCCTTGTCCTAATTTAAAGTTTGTAGTTATCATTATTATTTTTAAACAAAAACACACTCGTAATAATACCACCATCCACTAAATATTGCACCCAATTATACTCTCACCTTGCCAACTATTTACTTTAGTTATTTATTAATTTGATTTTTTCTTTTCTGTGTTGTGTACTCATATTATTTTATTCAGAAGGTTATTTTAAAATATTATGGACTACTAAAATGTGATTTAAATTACTATAAGAGCTCGTTTGGTAATTTTTTCAGTTTATTAGCCATGTCTGTCAATTTTTTTACGAAACTTGAGAATTTTAATTTCATGATTGAATCATGTTATAATCAAAATAAGTAATTTTAATGTTACTTTTCTTGCCAAATTGACTAAAATTAATGTAAGGATCCGCCCTGTAGAACATTCATTTCCGTGTTACCAGACGGACTCTAAACATGTTATACTCTATACTCACCATATATAAAATTAATCATGAATACTAAAAACAATATTATAATTACAAAAGTATACAAAAGTCACATTTTTATTACCCTCTATTCATTTAATCATATATTCCTCATTAGTTGTTTCAATCACTTATTTGAAAATGGGTACCTTTTCAGATAATCATAATGGAGTATTGATGGAAGTAAGGAAGAAGACCATTGTTTGTGATCTAAATTAAATAATTAGCCTCATTGCCCAAAACAACGTTGACTTGTGTTTAAAAATGATAAAGTTTTGCTTTACTTTCACTCCTCCAATCCGGCGATCCCCCTATTCCATTTCCTACATCCCCTTTCTAACCATCTCCTTCAGGTTGTCAGAACCCCTCCTATAATTCCCCCTCACTAACGTTCACTCCACGGACTTTTGTTGGATCCGAAAATCTACGTTGGATGGTGTGCCAAATGTCGCGGACATTTTCCTAAATTTTATTCTTTCCATCCCACTATAATTGTCCCATTTTTCATTTTTCGTTTGTCCCACTAAATTTGTTTCATACCATATTTGATGATATTTTTGTGACTCCAATCCATTCTTACTTTATTCTCCTTTTATTGATTTATTATACACCACAATGACCACATAACTCTATTTTTTTAAAAAATCGCACAACTCTCCTTTGTACCAATCGGGGGCGGAAGTAGTATTTAAAAGAAGGCTAAAGGGTCAAATAGGCCCTTGTACCGGCTGTGTAAGCTCAATTTAGCCCCTAAACTAAAAAAGGTTCAATTCACATCCTGAAACGATAAAAAATGGTTCAAGTTTCTTTTTTTACGGGTAAACAACCAGTCATTTTGTTTTTTACTTTTAATTGTTTCTGTTTTTTATTTTCGGTTTATTGCAATTTGGACATTTTTAATAGTTTTGGGGTGCGAATTGGACTTTTTTTTGTCATTCGTTTAAACTTAAAAAATAAAACTTTAACCCTTTTTTGTCGGTTCGGGATGTCAATTGGACTTTTTTTTGTTTAGAGACTGAGTTAAGCTTATAGAACCGATACATGGGCCTATTTGTCCTTTTAGTCAAAAAAGAAAGAGAAAAAGGGAATGTGTAGGAAGAGAAATCATTGCCCCATAAAAGAAAAGAATCCAGGAGGATTGGGCCTAAGACAGGCCCGTGAGCCCTAGTCCAAAGGGGAGGGAGAATAACAGTCTGCTTCCAAACATACAAACGTGAAAGAATATTTGTTCGAGTAACCCTATTTTCCAGATTGTTCCAGAGAGGGAGCCGAATGGACATCGACTTGAGTGGAGAGAGCTGAATGGAGAGCCGCTTGAGTGGAGAGAGCCGGAGGCCCGAAGCATCATTTGTCGATTACACGGCATCCCTGAAGTATGAGTAACCTTGTTTCTATGCGTTGTAGGCTTCTTTTCTCTATAGGGCAGGTTGTGTATCGTGAAGGACGACATCTGAGACATCCAGAGTCCAGATTTTGCGAGCAAGTGTGCGACGAAGTTGGCTTCTCTTGGCCGGTGAAAGAACGTGACTTTGTGGGTGCCTGAGGTTGTCGGTTCTGCAGAATAAAGGTATTAGATACCCTGGTGCTGTCATCTTCCCTTGAATTAGGTTCATTAATTTTTTAGATTCTGATTGAGCTTGAAAAGAGCTGTAACTTTTGTCTATGATGTATTTGACTTAGGTTTCCAAAGCTGATAACTCCGCATGGAGAGGGGTTATAGCCTTGATAGGATAAACAATCGATGTCTGTTAAAATGGCCAAAGAGAACAATGCGCATATCTCCTAATAAAGAGGGTAAGCTAATTTCTTTTACAAAAAAAATTGATTATTAATTTGAATCATTAGTATTTTTTGTTTAGTTTTTTGTAATTTGAAGATAGATAAATGCAAAATGCGAAGATAATTTGTAATCATCAGGTGGTCATACATGGAACTTTGTGGATTGGTAAGCTATGCCTAACTTCCTATATTTTAACTTTATAATATCAATTTTTGTTGTAAAATGAAGTATTTTCTGAAACTTCCTAATAACCTATTGCCTAGACTAATTCTTACCCAGTCTAAATACAACAATCAAGCAATTGATAAATGATAACCTTACATAACTAATATCAACATGAATAATACTCGAAATAATATTTCTATTTGTAAAAGTTATATAAGCCATTCAATAAAATGGTTGAAGTTTAAAATAATATTGATAAATAGTCTGATAAAGTAATGTTTAAGAAGGATCTGGAATAATTGTTTTGTAATTGGAGGTGTTTTGTACTCTAGACAGCCCTATTTATTGTTAGCCTTATCTATCAGAAGCTTTTTTCTATCTATTATTTTATGTAAATGCCATTCTCAATATACACATAATTGTCTCATTTTTGCAAATAGACACTTAATCAATTACTGTTAGCACTTTCCAACGTACCGTGAGTTGTAGGCTATAAATAAAATCCATAATATCTGTATGAGTGGAATGGGTAAAGTTTATAGACAATACTAATCTACATCTCACACTAAGTTGATGTGTTGAAAATCTTGGGTATTACACTTTGTTTGAAGTTGAAATGTCAGAAGATGTATTAAAACATCAATGTTTTACGGTATAATAAAGTTTTGAAATTGCAGATGTTTTATAGTATAGTGAAGTTTGTTTTCTTTAATTCTAATATTTTGTAAGAACAATGTTTTAAGCTGATATCAATGTGGCATTTCCCTCTAATTAACATGTAACCACATTATGTTGAAAAATACTCGAGCACACAATTTTTAAAGTAAGAGCAATTCTATGTAATTTAATATAGTAAATATTCATTTAAGAAGTAAGTTAAAGTACACATAAATACAATTTTAAAAAGATCTCTTGTATGTCCTTTTTGCAGGTATTCAAAATTGGAGTTCATGTATTTTTTAACCGTTAAAGTTAATAACAATTGGGATGCTTGTTGGGTAAATCCTATCTATTGTTTACTCTATAATGCAGAGTCTTAAGTACTCTATAATGCTGAAACTGGGTAAACTATATCAATCTCTAACCTACACTACATTTTAATATAAAAAATACAATATCAGTAATATCAATACTACTTCTAAAAGTAATATCATTCTGATATGATCTACAACCTGTCCAACATATATACGAATGCTGTAATTGTTTCCTATTGGATTCCTAAAATGTAAAATCTAAACTGCCATGCAATTAAACTTCAGAGTAACATTTACTTCCACCCATTTCCTCAACCAAGTAAAGCTTTAATATTCCTAAAATATATTTTGAATGAGCCGGTCATTTGTGTCACTGTGTGTGTCTACTTGTGTGTGTGTGTGTATCAGTGTGTGTGTTCAAGTCTATGTTGAGATTTCTATAATGACTGGATTTACAAGAACATAGAATGCATGAATAAATCAAAACACTGAATACTTTGTTTTTTGTGTAATGTTGATGATCTTTTATCAAAATATTGGTTGTCTATGTAGCTGAAATAAAATTCTTTCATTGAGTTGGTACAGATAAAAAGACGTGTTTAGGACATAAGCCATTTGTTTGGTTTTGTATGAACTACAAATTTTGATTAGAGAATGGCTGTGGAGAGATCCATTGCTTTGTTGGTGTCGGCTTCTTTGTAAGATAGTCATCAAGAAATTGTAGGAAGTCTAGAATTTGCTTATACCTCTAGAGTTGTATTCCCATTTGCTTTTCTCCTTTCAGCTGTTCAAGTTTGCTATACCTTTCATTTATTTACCATTAACAAAAGAACAACTTGGATCGAATATATATTACTCAAACATGTATATATGGATGATATTCTTGCTTGTAGGCTCAAAACTTCAACTGAAAGAAAAGAGGCAGAAGGATTGAGTGGTGTTCACTTGAAATGAGGTTTAGTATTTATAGGAAAAAATGGACGATCCTTCCCACAGAAATTTCGTGTTTCCCAAGGTACAAGCTTGTCAAAGTTGTGGGCTGATTTTATTTTTTTATTGTTTCAGATCTCAATACTCCTTATTCTTTATGGAGATGTGTACGCATGCTCCAAAACATAGTCTGGCCGGACTTGATGTATGCTGCTTTTTTATATAACTCCGTACTAAAGTTATGAAGAAGCCTTGCTATCAATCACCATTTACTACTTTTTGCTGTAGATGATGTATACCACTCAACTTTTTAGTGTAGATCATAATAGTATCCAGCCTCCAAAAATAGAGGAGATGCCTTTTCAATCAACAAACAGTGCGGTTGTAGAGTTTTTTTTAGCAATTTGGACCTGTTTAAGTCTGTAATTTCTGGCCCAATTCATCATTAATTCATGTCTTACAATTTGATCCTCCACAGGGCTATTTTTGTAATTTAAAGCTATGCACTTTCCTACCTTAGGACTATGGGCGGGAATAGGCATGGACTCGGGCCGGGTCGGGCTCGGGCCGCCGGTTTGTAACACATGGACCCGGAACTGGCCCGAGGTTTGGACGGGTCCGGTTCGGGCCGAGCCACCCGCCTGGGTCACGGGTTCGGGCCACCAGCCGGGCCGGGCCGGTTAAAACTTTTTTTTTTATAATTTATACTTTATAGTTTTATACAAGTATTAAAAACAAATTTCAAGTGCATTTATTTGATATGAAATAGGAACTACATTTGAAAATTAAGAGAAACATACAATATGAAATACATTTTGTAAATTGTAATCAATCGGAACTTCCCGCACCTCCCGATCCTTTGGCTTTGTCACATGACTTAATATGCTTCATTGTCATCTCGTATCCGCCTGAAACCCCCATGCTACATTTTTTCCCGCACCATTTGCAAGTTGCGTACCACATCCCGATCTTTGGGTCCTTCTGCTTATCAAAATTATACCGTATAACAGTATATTGACTTTCCATCTTAAAATGGTAGATATAATAATTCTACAATAGATGGAGATGAAGATGTAGAATGGAGATTAGAGATTGGATGTTGAAGAAAATGTGTATAAAAATGTTAGAAAATAAAAGTATTTATAGAATTTTTTGTACCCCCACTCACCCCCACCCCCAACGGCTCTATGCCTCTATTGATTCAAATTTCAAACAACCAAACTATATACCAAAGTGGCTATATAGTCGTTTGGGGCTTTTGATTTCAATTTTTTTTGTATGTTTTAGTTTGAATAAATTACATAATGTAAAATTAATCAATTAATTTTATGAATTCAGTAAAAAATGCTACATATAAAAAATGAACGTATATTTATTTGAAATATGAACTACAAGTTTACAAGTTACAATTGAGAATTGAAGGTAAAATTAAAACATGAAATGCTAATCAATCATTCAATCGGAATCTCCGACATAGGTAGAGCCACCCTCGGTTGTAGA
This sequence comes from Cuscuta europaea, assembly GCA_945859875.1. Classification (NCBI taxonomy): domain Eukaryota; kingdom Viridiplantae; phylum Streptophyta; class Magnoliopsida; order Solanales; family Convolvulaceae; genus Cuscuta; species Cuscuta europaea. The sequence continues at coordinate 4,405,606 of CAMAPE010000014.1, forward strand.
TTCATCCATAAAATGTTGGGATGAGGTGATGTCAATTTCTTGAGCTCTACGGGCCGCTTTCAACCAATCGTGGTAACATATAAGCATCTCAAGAGATTCTGCGCTCAACCTCGTTCTACATTGCGTTAGGACATTGCCGGTCGAACTAAATTCTTGTTCCACGACAACTGTTGAAATCGGCATTGATAGCACTTGCTTAGCCATCTTTGCTAAAACCGGGAACATTCTTTCTTTTCCCTTCCACCAGTTTATTCAACATCACCAGAAGATGATGATTCTTTCTTTTGGGAAAACTTTTGGGAAAAGAAATCTCAATAATTGTGCTTTGTTACGGGCCGGGCCGGGTCAACTATTTCCGGAACCGAGCCCGCCCCGCCCATCCTCCCGGTTCGGGTCTGCACCCGGTCCCGGACCGCCAGACCGGGCCGGATGACCCGAATCGAATACACTCCTAGGCGGGAAGTCGGGAACACTGTTCATAGAACAGTGTCAAAAATCTTTTGCTTTTATATAATGATAGATTTATTTAAAAGATTATTGGAAAGTGTTTTGTAATTAAAGTAGGTAGTGTTTGTAAATAGAAGAGAGAAGGGATTCTAATTAAAAGGTAGAAATGGAAGTGTTTGTTGAAAAAGTGATTTTTGATAGAATATTTTTCTAAAGTACGTGACTCCCCTTGCATAAATAAAATTGGAGGCACACCTGAGTTCTGTATTGTTTTCCGACTTCTTTCCTCTGAGCCGTGGCGTCATCCCCCGTGCTCGCAAGCCAGCGATTGCTGTGCTCACTGCTCTCTACCGTTATCACCATGTCATCGTCCATTCTTTGAGAAAAGATTCTGAAATAGGTGTTGTTTGTTCTCCGACGTCTTCCCAAGATTGAGTCGCCGACCAGGTGTCGAGATTCACTGATCAAAAATCTCCTATCCACAGTCCACTCTCATCCCTCCGGGGAGATCTAGGACCAACCTATAAGGTGATTTGAAACCCTGACACGAATCAAGATTTTTGCAACAAGGTTCGCTTAGTCAAAGGAAAATTGTTTCCCACACATAATCTCAACACTCAAATGAAAATATACAAAAATCATCAACGATCACATCTCATGAGGACGATATCTCAATCATGTGTGTAAGCATTTGGAAATAATTTGAAACTACATTGTCTGAATAAGTTTACTTTATTCCACTAGGTTTACTTAAGTTCACTTTATCCAAACAGAACATTAGTGTTTCATTTCACCTCGAGCAGAAGTGTGGATCAGTTTGGTCTGGGTTTTCCTAAATCCTAATATTACTTGCAAGATCTTGAGTTATGAGAATTATGGACCGAAATGAAGTATACTAAATTTGACCCAAGTGAATTTTTTGGTTGCCTGAGTGCAGTTCGGGTTTAGGGAGGACCAGTTATAGCTCAAACGAGAAATGATCATCCCATCACTTTTAATTTTAAAACCTATTTTCAAATAACATAACTCAAAAGTACAAGTAACAGATAATTACACAAGCACCAATCTTCTAAATCACTGACAATTCAGATTCATACAAAATAACTTATCTTAATATCGCGTTTAAGTTACATATAAATAACATATGTTTTTCAAAAAATATAACTAAATAATTTATAAAAATATAACTAAAATTGCTATGAGAGTATGATTTATGAGTATACTTTCATGATCACTGTGATATAAAAATTGAGCATGGTTTTAGCCGCTAAAAGTTATTAAATAATATTTAAGTCATATAATAGAATTTTTTAAATAATATTGGTATATTACCTTTCAAAAAAGATATTGGTATATTATACTCCGTATTGATTTTATATAAAAGATAATTGTTTCAAGTGTTGACCGATTCGGCCGGTTTATAAATTTTAGGGATTGTTAGTAAGTTCGGCTTTTTAGGTTTTGTCCTGATATTTTTATTCGGACCATCCAAAAACAAAAAAATCCGGACAAGGGTAACATATTTTGAGGCAAGGGTCAATTTATGGTGTTCTGTTCAGTCTTTTTCACACCTGGATTTGGATAGTTGGGAGCTCAAAACGTCCTACAAAGTTGGGATGTCCTAGTACTAACAAAAAACACAACCCTAGGTCCTCAACATCAGTGATGAACTTAAAGGTTTGATTTGAGGAATTTATTCACACGTATATTTAAAAGTGAAAATGACAACTTTTCCTACATTTAATTTGAAAGTTTTTCTCACATTCTAAACCATGGACCTTTTAAGCTGAAATCATAAACATAGGAAAATTATCCTAAATAGAAGTAAAAACATTCAATGTAGTTTCTGAATATATAAACTTTAATTATTAGATTTAACTTTAGAAAGAATGACACAAATATTACTTCTCAACTTTTATAAGACAAAAATATGACCAAAATTGATTTGGACACAAAAGTGACCTTCACACACATTCATTATTCTACGTATACTACGCAAGACATATTATCGATCTATCTTCTCCGTTGTACCATGGCCTTCGATGCACACAACACCATCGCCTTCCCTGATGTGCCATCGGTCTGGAATCATCGCCTCACAACCTTCACTTTTGTGTCTTCTCTTTCTCTATGATGAAATTGGGAACAGAGGTCTGTGATTCCGAACCCTAAGGGGGCGAATTCGTGCTACACTGTCTGGTGCGACAAGGGCGGGCCACGAGTTGGGGACGGGGTGAAGAGAAGGGTAAGGTTGCAAGCGAGGGACTGAGGGGGTGTTGGTGGAAGTAGGTGAGATCTATGTTCGGAAATGGCAGCGACTAGGTGGCAGGGGAGCGGTGGCGCGACTAAATTTGGACGGCTAAGGTTGCGGGTGGTGGTCGGTGGTTGGGGAGGGGGTTAGGGTTGGGAATTTGGGGTGAATATGTGGCTGGCCGCTGGGGAGGGTGTTGGGTGTGGGGTTTGTGGCAGGGCATGGGATGAGATGGGATTGGGGATGGTGTAAGTGTGGGGAGGTGTCTCCGCCGGCGCCGGCACTGGACTGGTGGTCAAGGTTAGGGGTGCTGGGGTGTGGAGCCGGTGGTTGGTGGGGGCTGTGGTCGTTGGTGGCTGCCGAAGCCCGAAGAGGAGGTGCAAGGGTGAGGTGTCACCGATGGGTCGGTTGGTCTAACCATGAGATGCACCCCCCATACTTGAGATACATTGTCCTCAATGTAGGTTGGAGAACGTAATGAAAGATGAAATCCTCGATAGTGGAACGAGGTGTTCTTGAGAGTAGGAAATCCATGATACCAGAGCTGAGATGATGCTTTTTTTTTGATATTTTTTTGATTTTTTTTATTTTTTTCATCAATTATAAATAAATACGAATATGTTTTTGTAAATAAGCATATTTATTCATAATTGATTCTTGTTCAATTATAAATAAAAATGATTATGTGTATAACTAACATATTTATTTATAATTGTTTTTTTTTGTTGGGTTGCCTCCCAATTAGCGCTTAGTTTAACGTCATAAGCCGGACGAACGTACCTCTTTTAAGGCGGTGGATGTGATGCTTTTCTCCGGTGGAATTTGATCATTGTGCCTCCTTTCATCGGGTAGAGTTTCGGAAGAACTTCTTTGTTCGTTGGTGTGATCTCGAGTATGTCTTCGGGGTGTGTTGGAGGATCCTCGGGCCTAAATATTTGTGCTTTCTTGATGTCCATGATGTTTATGGCCTTGGGAGGTGTGAAACGGTTTGTGTTGTCCTCCATGTTTTGAGTTGGAGTGGACTGTGTCTTCCATACATGGAATGTTTCATCATCTCCTCCCACTCTTAGCTTTACCGTGCCCGCTTGTACATCAATGACGGCTGCGGAGGTGGCCAAAAATGATCTTCCAAGGATGACAGGGATCTCCATCTCTTCCATGTCCAAAACAAGAAAATCTACCAGGAAGTAGAATTTCCAACTTTGACAAGAACATCCTCCATGATGCCTATTGGATAGCGGATTGTTGTATCCGCTAATTGTAAGGCGACCGTTGTTGGTTGGAGTTCCCCCACACTTAGATTTTTAAATAGGGAGTAGGGCATGAGATTTATGCTAGCACCAAGGTCACAAAGAGACCTTACCTCCTCGATTTTTCCAATAGAGCATGGGATAGTGAAGCTTCCGGGGTCTTTTAGTTTTGGAGGAAGTTTGTTTTGAATAATGGCACTACACTCCTCCGTTAATGCCACTGTTGTGAATTCCTCTAACCTCTTTTTGTTGGAGATGATACCTCTAAGAAATTTTGCATATGATGGAATCTCTGCAATGGCCTCTGCAAAAGGTATGTTGATGCTCAATTTCTTAAAAATATTAAGAAATTTCTTGTATTTCTTATCATCTCCTTTCTTCTTCAATATTTGTGGATAGGGGATGGGAGAAACATATTGATCCATAATAGGTGGTAGCGGTGTGTGCACTTCTTGTTCCTCCGATGTCTTTCTCCTTTCTGGCATCTTAGGATCCTCCGTTTGCCTCCCGCTTCTTGTGATAATGGCAACGACGCTCTCCCTTGGATTCACCTCCGTAGTTGTAGGGAATTTACCTTGCTCTCTAGAACTCACTTTTTGGGCGAGTTGCCCCATTTGAACTTCAAGATTCCGGATGGACGCCTTGGTATATTTCTCGATGGTGCCTATGCGTTGGTTGAGTTTCATATTTTGATCTTCAAAGCGAAGACTTAACTTGGTGAATTGAGAGTGGAGATTCCCAATGGATGCCTCCACTCTACTATGGTTCTCTTCATTTTGGGCTTTCATGCTTGCCATGCTCTTGGATATGAATTGCATCAAATCCTCCGTGACGGTCTCCTTGGGCGGCCCAAAATTAGATGCTCCGGATTGGGGTTGTTGCTTCCATTTGCTCCCTTGGTTCCACCTTTGTTGATTAGAAGGATTATTGTTCCCCCGGTTCCCATAAGAGTTCATGAAATTTACCTCTTCAAGATGTTGAGATAAATCACCTTCCAGACTTTGAATGCTCTCCATATTAGCTATTTGCTTGACACCTCCCAATACGGCTTGAAGGGCCGTTTGGAATTTTTTCTCAATCTTTGATTCCATTTCTTCAAGCCTTTTGTTTATCTCCATTGTGATAGAGATTTCATTGATCTTGACCACTTTGTAATCGCCTCCTTGAAGTTGAGGATTTGAGGCAATATATTCGATGATTCGGAGTGCTTGAGTTTCATTTTTGTTTCCAATGTAGCCCTCGGCTCGGTTGTCTACAATGGCTTGACAAGGTGCATTCAAACCATTGTAGAACGTGTCAATTTGAAGATCAAGGGGAATGCAGTGGTGTGGGCATTCCCTTAGCAATGATTTGAAACGCTGTCATGCATCTTGAAAGAGCTCACCATTTTGTTGTTTGAAATTGAAAATGCGTTGTCTAAGCTCTTGAGTCATGGTAGGCGTGTAGTATTTAGACACGAAGGCATTGTAAATACTTTCCCAAGTTGTGTAGCTAGCCGGAGCTTGTTCTAGGAACCATCCTCTTGCTGCCCCTTTGAGAGATAGGGGAAACATTTGAGTTTGAGATTGTCTTCGACGAGCTTATTCCTTGGAATCCCTTAAATGAATCCATAGAACTCCGTGATAAAGTTCAATGGATTTTCCCTCGAGTGACAATGAAACTGAGGCATAGCGTTGAAGTAGCTTTGCTTTAGTTCACAGTCTTTCGCTTCCTCGCTTAGAACAATGCAAGAAAGGGAAGTTACAACAATAGGTCTCTTCCTCTCATTTAGTGTGGACATCATCTTTTTGGCTTTTTGCTCCTTCCGAATGTGTTTGCAAGTGTTTTTTTTTCTTTATCAAGATCGAGTGGTTCAAGAGATTTAGATTCTTGACTTCTCAAATGCATGCAAACACAAAGGAATATCTACACACACAAAAAGAAACCTTTCCAAGATCAAGTGAAGTTTGTGAAGAGTAAAATAAATTCAAGATTTGTGATTGATTGATTTTTTTGGACTTTATTAAACAAGACCGTTTCCCCGGAAACGGCACCAAAAACTTGATCGGGCTAAACTTGCAAGTGTACAAAGTGCCGATATAGTAATAAATTCCGGTAAAATACCGGGTCGAATCCACAAGGAAACGTTTTTTAATTTAGTCCGTGAGTAGATAACTTTAAATGAAGAAATGAGTAAAGTGCAGGGATTTTGATTTGTGTTTTATATTTTTGGTTTTTCACTTTTTGTTCAAGAAGATAATCGTTAACTAGTTTTGAGTTTAAGATGAATAATAACAATAACTAAGGCTTCGGGAATCACTTAAATGCTTTAATAGGGTTGAATATCAGTTCTTTGCCAACAATTATGAATACGATTGATGGAGTTAATGGGTCTGAGCCCCCGGACCCACATACTCAGAAGAACAGAAAGCACAAGACAAAAGAGTGGCGCCCTCGTCGGCCAAGACGCCCCCGTCGGCCGAAAAGGGACCGACTCGGATTATGGTCCTGAGTCCAAGGAACCCGGGTGCCCTCATCGGCCGTGCCCTCGTCGGCCGTGCCCTCGTCGGCCACGCCCTCGTCGGCCACGAAGACCTCACAGAATCGGATTTTATACTTATTCATTTATACAACCCATTAGTGGCTTTGTATTCGGCCCAGTAGCGGTCCAGTTGTAAATGGGCCTCCCAAGCCCAAGGCTTGGGAGCCCAACCCTAATTTTCTCTATAAATACTCCCCTTGGGAGTAGTTATAGGGGTTACAAATTCATTCTATTGAAGCATATTACTGCACTTCTCTCTCTAGCTCTCACTTCTCTCTAGATATACTCTATCATTTGGTGCTCTCGTTGAGAGCTAGAACGATCAAGTTAGCACCCTTCGTCGCTGCCAAGCACATCTAGCCACTGATCATGGGGAGAACTAAGTCAAACCGCAACCTCGTCAGCAAAGCCATCCCTCAGGACCAAGAGCCCAGGGAGCACGATGAGGACGCCACGGCCGACCAGGTCGGCGGGGGGGGGGGGGGGACCTCTTCCAGGAGGCCTTCAACCTCACGACGGACCTCCGCAACCAACTCAACGGCGGAGTCCCCGACGCCCGCCTCGGCCTCGAAAAGAAACGAGCTGAGAAGACGGACCACGCCCCGGCCCAGCCTATGGCCGCGACCTCTCCGTCCGTGGATCCGCAGGTCCAGGCCGCGCTGTCGGTCATCATCGCCAGCCTGGCTCAGAATCCCACCGTCCTCAGCGCACTCTTGCCAAGGACCGGGGGAAACGTCACTCCACCTCCTCATCCCCAACCGTTGGCCGTCCAGATAGGCAACAATGAGGGGGTTGTGGCCCAGGACACGGCGTCGTCCCACTCCCACTCTCCTTCCCCTCTTCGGCCCGGGCAGACCCCAGCGCGTGGAAAAGCCTCTGCCTTCAATAGGCTAGGTGACACGCGTCGTCGTCCGGTTTCGGAAAGGATGGCGGGACGGATTGGTGATCCTCGTCCTGGCTCGCCAAGGGAAAGTTTGGGGTCTGTGTCCCGGACAGCGGACCAGCCCCGCCCGGACAAGGGCAAGGGGAAGTTGCACGAGGATGACGTGCGTCACCAGATCAACGCGGCTCACAACGACCGCCTGAGGAACCAGCCGGGCGCCGCCGCGGCCGATAGGGACCCCCGGGACGAGGTCATCGCCCAGCTGGAAAGGAGGCTGGCTCAGATGGAGGCCAAGCAGTCGGCCAACATCCCTACGGCCGGCACCTCCAACGACCCCGGCCTCAACGCGCTCATGAACAAAGTTAGCGCCCTGGAGAGGGAGCTGGCCGAAGGGCGGGGTGACCCCATCATCCAGGTCAGGACTAGGACCCCTTTCACCAACAGGGTCCTCTCGGCCCCCATCCCTGAGAAGTACAGGGGGAACGCCATCAAGTCCTACGATGGCCGATCAGACCCCCAGGAGCACTTCAGCCGTTACCAAAACAACATGCTGATGGTGAACGCGTCCGACGAATACCTCTGCCGTTGGTTCCTCTCTACTCTCGAGGGGCCAGCGTACGAGTGGTTCAACGGACTGCCAGAAGGAAGCATCGACTCATGGCAGGATCTCGCCCAGCGCTTCCTCACTCACTTTGCCGGGAGGAAGCGCGCCAAGAAGTATTTCACCCACCTCCTCTCCGTCAAGCAGCAGCACGAGGAGTCCCTCCGGTCATTCATCGATCGGTGGACGAGGGAGACCGAGGAGGTCGAGGGGGCCGATGAGCGCACCCTCCTCGCCTTGTACCAGGGAGCCCTCCGCAGCTCCCCGTACGCTAGGAGCCTCATCACCGACCCCCCGAGGTCGTACGCCAAGGCGCTCCAGCGCGGAGGCTTGTATGCCGACGCCGACGAGCTCCACAATCACAAGAGAGAGGGGGGCCATCCCCCCAAGAAGACAAATCCTTCGCCGGCCCCGGGTCCGTCCCCGGGTCCGTCCCCGGCCGGCCAGGGTGCCCAGGGCCGTCACGGCTCTGGTGGACAGAGTAAGAAAGACCGCCACTGGCGGCCGAGGTTGGAACAGCCGGGGGTAACCCTCACCCACCCGGTCGGCACCATCCTCGATTATGCCGAGAAGCACGGCCTCATCGAGCAGGCTCCTCGGCCGGCCGAGGAGATCCTTGCCATCCAGCAGGGCGGCACGTACTGCCGGTTCCACAAGAACTCGTCGCACAACACCGACGATTGCATCACACTGAAAAAGGCCATCGAGCGCCTTATTCGCCAGGGGGAGCTCTCCCAGTTTGTCAAAGGTGGCCCACGCAAGAACACTTGGGTAAACACCGGCAAACATGGGGGCGAACCCTCTGCGAAGAAGCGGGAGATTGGTAGGCTCAGCGACGACGAGGACTTCGAAGAGCCCCCGCCGAAGAAGAATCACATCCACCTCATCGTAGGTGGGAACACTGGGGGGGACTCCGCCACTCAGAGAAAGAAATGGGCCCAATCCCTTTACATTGGGGAGGTGTCCCACGTTCCCCCCCAGCCGAAGAGGCAGCGAACGGAGGCGATCACCTTCACCAACAAGGATCTGCCTCCGGGTACGGAATCACACAGGGACGCCCTCGTCATCCGATGTGAGATCGGTGACTCCATCATCCACCGTACTTACATCGATACGGGGAGCTCCGTCAACGTGATGTACCTGGACACCTTCAAGCAACTGAAGCTGGACAGAGCTCTGCTGAAGCCGATCAAGACCCCGTTATCCGGCTTCACCGGGGACTCTATCGACGCCGAGGGCACGATAGTCCTCCCCGTGGAGGTCGGTGACGGCCTCCACCACGCCAAAATTGACATGGAGTTCATGGTGGTCAACCTCCACTGCGCCCACAACCTGATCTTGGGCCGGCCAGCGCTGGAGGACTTGGAGGCCATCATCTCCATGAAGCACTTGTGCCTGAAGTTCCCCACCAACGACGGCATCGGCTACGCCAGAGGAAATCAGAGGATAGCCAGAGCTTGCTACCTCAGGCTAACGAGGCCGGCCGAAAGGGAAGGACAGAGGATAGACACCATTACGGCCGCCGTCGCCATAGATGAGGAGAGGCCACATGCGGAGCCGGCCGAGGAGGTCGAGGAAATCTCTCTGGATACCTCCCGGCCGGAGCCGGTTCTCAGGGTCGGAAAGCAACTCCCCCAGGACCAACGAGACGCCATCCTCCTCGTCCTACGGTCGTACGCCGTTGTCTTCGCGTGGGGCCCGGACGATATGCCAGGCATCAGCCGCCAGGTGATCACTCACCGGCTGACCGTCGATCCGGCCTCCGCGCCTGTCAAACAGAAGCGACGCTACTTGTCCGCCGACAGGCGGGACTTCGTCAAAAGGGAGGTCGCCATGCTCCTCTCAATCAAACACATTAAGGAGGTGAAGTACCCGACGTGGTTGGCCAACGTCGTCCTCGCCCAGAAGCCACTGACGTTCAGAATGTGTGTTGATTACACTGACCTGAACAAGGCATGCCCCATGGACCCGTTCCCTCTCCCCAACATTGATCAGCTGGTGGACGAGACGGCGGGGTGCGAGTTGATGTCGTTCCTCGACGCCTTCAGAGGGTACCACCAGATCTCCATGCATGAAGATGACGCTGAGAAGACATCATTCATGACCCCAGAGGGAATCTTCTGCTACCTCGTCATGGCCTTCGGACTCAAAAACTCCGGCGCCACCTACACTAGGATGGTGGCCAAAATCTTCAGAGCGGTCCTTGGCCGGACGATGGAGGCGTACGTTGATGACATGATCGTCAAGAGCAGGCAGGCTTCCTCCCACGCCGACGACCTCCGGGAAATCTTTGAAATCATGAAGGAGTTCAGGCTCCGGCTCAACCCCAAGAAGTGCGCCTTCGGCGTCCAGGGTGGCAAGTTCCTCGGCTACATGGTCAGCCGGAGAGGCATCAAGATAAACCCGGAGAAGACGCAGGCGATCATCAACATGGAGAGCGATAGGCTCAGGTATGGCCGACGAGGCCCCTTGCATTTGAAGCCTACGAGCAACAAGATCAGGCGCTCCATTGTATTTTGGATCAGCGAAGGGCTTAGGCCTAGCTGAGAGAGCACATCGTCCTGGCCCTGTAAGCCTAGAAGTGAAACGCTCAGGTATGGCCGACGATGTCCCCAGGACGAGGGGCCCGCAAACGGCCCACGTCTTGAAACGGGAAGCTCACCGCGTCGTCCACGCGCCAGATCGCAGGACGACAGGCCTGAAATCATGGCCGAGGTGACAAAATCCCAAAACTCAGGGATGGGCAACGACAGCCGTTGGAAACCGACCAAAAGTCTAGCCCGCGTCATAAATAGGCGACGGGACCCGCCCTGAGATCACGGACGTTATAAACGAAGTCCGAACCGGCTGAAGGACGAGCACACCCTTCGGCCGAAGCCTGAAAGAAGGATACCCCCGAAGCAAAAAAAAATAATAATAATATAAGGGAAAAAGAGGGAAGCCGACGGCCGCGCACACTAGCCGGCCTCGAGCAATAAAAAAATAAAATCCCCACAACTCAGGCCCAACTAGGCCAAGTACATATCAGTTGAACACAAGTGTAGTACCACTGACAGGTAACATGGACGACACGTCCACACACTACAAGGGAATAATCAAGGCTGAAACACACGCCTACAAAACCCTAACCGCATCGGTTGGGTGACACGCGAGAGGTGACCTTCATCGGCCATAGTCCTTTGAGGCACCAACGCTTGGTATGAAACAAGGCATCGCAATCCCGAGGATAACTTACGGGGCCAGGACGAAGCGGGCACTTATCACACCCGCGAAAGGATAAAGCAATCAAGAAACAACCTCTACTTGCCACAACACCTCGGATGGCCGACGCAGGCACTGGAACCAAGGCCGTTGGTCGAGCGAAAGTTCTTTGGGAATTTGTTTGTGTTTCCCAAACACTTAGAAAAAATCCTGAGAAAAGAGGGTTCCTCAACAAGGAACCATGGCTAGCCGACGAGGGCAGGACCATCTCCTTGGACAAGCCATTCCTTATCCAGCACCCTCATCGGCCACAAGCCAGACCTTGGCCGGCAGCGGCACCGCAAAGAAGTAAATGCCTAACATTTATACTTAGGAAATTATCTAAGTACTCAAATGAAGGAACTCTAGCCGAAGCGGGTACCAGTATACTACAAGGCCGTTAGCTACCTACACCTCTGCATGTGTACTTGGAAAAAATTCAAAGCCCACAAGACTATGGTGAAGGTGCCCCTATCGGCCACAACACAGGGATGCAGGCCGACAATGACACTGGTTCAACACTTGGCAAATCACCCCAACCATTTTCCAATAATGGGGAGAGACTAAACCCCATGGACGTAGCGGACACCACGGTCAAGGGCAAAAGGAAAGCACCTAAGTGGATCCAAAAGACTTAGGAAATTTTTGAAAAAAAATTTCTAAGTGTTATGATACTGCATCAACACCGGTCAAGCCGACAAGGCCACCAGGCCGGAAGGGAAGCAACTACAAGAATCAAAACACTTAGGAAATTTTTGGAAAAAATCCTAAGTGTTGTGATAGTACAGAAATGACGGTCAGGCCGACCAAGCCACCAGACCGGGAAGAAAGCAACTAAGTGGATCAAAACACTTAGGAAATTTTTCGAAAAAATTCCCAAGTGTCCTGATAGTAAGGCAAAGATGAATAGGCCGACCAGGCCACCGGACAGGGAGGCCGACCTCATGGACGTAGCGGACACTCGCGGATGACCCAAGTTATGACCTTGACACTTAGACATTTCAGAATTGAAATAACAAATAGCGAAACAAGCATACAAGGAATTGAAAGCCGATCAGGACAGCAAAAATATTTCATTTATATTCAATTCAATACAAAGGTGGGCTCTTCGGCCGTTACATCATTTGGGCAAAAATGAAAACTAACTACAAAGGAGTAGCCGATCAAGCCTCTGGAGCACCTCCATCTGCGGCTGGCTCTTCGGCCTCGTCTGCTCCCTCTTCGGCCTCATCCTCCTGGCCGGCGGTGGCTGCAGCACTTGTGGCATCGTCCAAAAAATCAAACTCAGTGTAATCCGGCTCGCCAAGGCCGGAGCTTTCAATTGGGGACTCCCGCTCCGACAAGGGAAGCTTTGCCTGCTCTTCTGGATCCTTCATCAGCTTCGGCAGCTTCAGGTTCCGTCTAGCCCACCCAGACGTATAGTTCATGGCTTTCAAAGCACGAGAGAGCCGCCGACACAAGAGCCTTTGCATCCGCTCCTGGCCCATGTTATAATACACGGACATCTCCCGGCTGAAATACTCTCGGCCGGCGGGGGAGTTCTTCCCCCAACTCTCAAGCCTGGCGGCCACCACCCCGTAGCACCAGGGAAGCCTCTCATCGGCCTTCCACCCCTCGGCCAGGAACTTCTCGACGGCCTCGTCAGCAGCCCTCACGACGGCGGCCTCGGCCTCAGCCTTCGCCTTGACGGCCTCCTCGCTCTTGCGCCGCTCGGCCTCCAGGGCCCTTTGGGACTCCTCGGGCTCCCTTTTGCTCTCCTCGAGCTTGGCCAGGGCATCGTCCCTGGCTGCGGCGGCTTCATCAGCCTTGGCCTGCAACGCCCTGGCATCCTCCCGGAGCCGGTCCAGGCAAGCTACCGCCTCGTCGGCCGAGGCGGCCTTCTGCTCCAGCTCCTTCAGGCGAGCTATCTCTCGGTATTGCCTCTTGTGGCTCTCCATAAGCATGAAGGCACTCTGCAGAAATAAGGGAAACAAAAGTCAGGCAAATGGTTCTACACGGACGACGAGAAAAAAAACAACACTTACAAAGGACAGTAACTTACTTGGACGAGGAGGTCCATGCCGCCCTCGTAAATCTTAACGTCCCCGAGCTTCTTCAAGTAAGCCCGATCTTTGGCCGGCATGGCCTGGGCCAGGACGTCGTGGCCCAAGACAACATCATCAAACACACCCCCGCCGACGGGGTATTCTACCATCTTCTGGTAGGTGGCACCGGCTATCTCCTTGCCGGCCCTCTTCGTCCTCGGTTCCTGGACGAGAGGAAGCGACGGGGCAGCATCACCAGCAACAGTCAGGTCCACGACGGGACCACCATCGTCCACGCTGGGAACGGCCAGAGTACCGGCCTCGGTAGCCGGGGAAGGAGAAGGTTCCCTCTTCGTCTTCTTGGAGACGTTCAGGCCGGCCTCAGTTAATTTCTTCTGGCCGTCAGTGGCCGGCCTCTTCTTTTTCGATTGGGCAGGCCTTGGGGGCGCATCAGTAGTAGCCCCACTCCCACCGGCCGCGGCACGTCTGGCCGCCTCGGCCGCCTTAGCAGCCAGCTCCTCGGCCGCTTTGGCCTTGGCAATAACCATTATGGAATGTCGATCCATGGCAAAATCTACAAAGGGAAAACATAACAGATTAGTAAGGCAAAGGACAAAACATAAAGACAGAAAACCGAAGAGAGAATTACCATCGGCCTCAGCAGGGATGCCCAAATCCGGGCCGTCGGCCTCTTCAAAAGTGGTGGTCATCCTCGGCCAGAGTTGGAGGTCATCATCCTTATCGCCATACAGATGGTATCTGAAGAAGCCGAGGGCGGTCATCTTGTATTCGGTAACGTAATCCTTCACGCTCCTCGGCCCCCCTTCCAGGAAAGCCTCCACCTGAGCATCCAAGATAGAGCTCTTTGGCGGGTCATGGAGATTGAACCTCCCGGTATGGCCGAGAGAGGGGAACTCGGTGCCACTCTCACCCAGGGATACGAAAACAAACTTGCTCTTCCACCCATGAATGGACGAAGGCAAGTCCGTGAAGCTCCTCTTCTTCGGCAGCTGTTGAAGAGTAGCATAGGCCGCACAGTTCTTGTGGCTTCCTCGGCCGATCTGGTACAGATTCATGAAGAGGGCCGTTGTCGGCCTGTAGCCTAGCTCCTCACACCGGAGCAGAAACCCCACCATCAAGGAGTAGCTGTTCGGCGTCAGCAAGGCCGGAGGAAGCCCTACCATGCCCAGGTACTCAACGATGAAGGGGTGAAGGGGGAACCTCAACCCCTTAGCAAAACTCATCGGGTATACCCCAAAGTATCCCGGTGGCGGAAGAAGAACATGGTCCGTCGGCCTGGGTGCCCTAACCCGCCCGAACGGCCCCACGTACATCTGGGCAACAAGATAGTCGGCCGCACTGCTCTCCGGCTTGATCAAAAAGATATTGGTGAGATCCAGGTAGGAGAGGCCCAGCCCATTCTTCGGCCTCCTCACCCTCTCCGGATTAACTGCTCCCTTCACGGCAGACACCGGCCTCGGGCAGGGAATGACAGCAGAAGTGGACGCCCCGTCCACCACTCGGGACACACCTACGTCCTCACCTTCTGAAGAGGAGGCAGACTCCTCGTCCTCGCCTTCCTCGTCCACCGGCTCCTCGGATTTGTAGGGACTTAAATGCTCTATCTCCTCCTCGAACTCCTCGAGCACCTCGTAGTCAAGTGACCTCGTGGAGGCCTGGTCGTCGTAGGGGTAGTAATCTTCGTTCAAGCTCTTCATAACTACTACTACGGGCCTAAGGAGACTAATTTAAGATCTAAGGGTGTTCAAACACCTAACACTAGATCACTAGCCTAGGAAGCAAAATATGAAAAGTGAGGAAGATCGTGATGAACACTAACCTTGAACAACGACGAACACGAAGAACAAGCTTGGGAGTTTATCTCTCTAGAAAAATGGGCAGCACTTCGACAAATCAAAATGCAAATGTGATTCCTCGTCGGAGGGGAATGGGTATTTATAGACCCCTCCACCCAACGGTCACTACACGTGGCACTCTCCCAATGGCCACGTCAACGGCCACCAATGGGAGGCCACCACGTCACCAACGGGCCAGGCCCAACCCATGTCAACGGCCCACCGGCAAATCAGACTCTACGGCCTACACGCTGGCCGGCTTCACAAATACCAGCAAGCGCCCATAACGTCCCATTTGCTTGCCAAAATCACAACTGCCAAACAATAAGAAGATGGCAACGGCCAGGAACGTAACGGCCACAGAACAAAGGGAACAAAGAGCCCACAGCCTTCGGCTCCTCGTAATAACCCTTGATGATAACTCTCTACAAGCGATCTGCGCACAAGGGTTCTCCCACAGGGTTACCTTGGCCAGAAAATCGCCATGAGGGTTGGATTCAGGGGGACTACGGCGAAGCCGCTTCGGCCAGGGACTCAAGCAACTCCTTCACCCCTCACACTCTTCGGCCTGAAGCAGTGGGGGACTGGGGGACTACATCGGCCTCAACAAAACATGAACAATACAAAGAACATGAATGCAGCCACATCGTCCACGCATCACAATGGACACATCGGCCAAAAGGAGTGCGCAAGCACCCTCATCGGCCACCCAAAGGAAAGGACACCATCGTCCTCAAAGGGATGACCTCAACGGCCTCATCGGCCCAAAGGTAAACTTCAACCATCAGCGCCCAAGCAAAACGTGCCTTCAGCGGCCACCATTGAAAGCGGGACACTCATCGTCCCAGAACGAAGACATCAAGTAAACAACGGCCTCCCCGTCCACAACAAGGAGCAGGTAACGGCGCCAACGCCGCAACAGCCAACGGCCCGGGAATGCCCGCATCGGCCAAAAGCACTAAAGCACGGGAATCTACTCTCCTTCACTTCGTCTACGTCTCAGCTTAGAGAGTGGGGGACTCCTGATGGAGTATATGGGTCTGAGCCCCCGGACCCACATACTCAAAAGAACAGAAAGCACAAGACAAAAGAGTGGCGCCCTCGTCGGCCAAGACGCTCCCGTCGGCCGAAAAGGGACCGACTCGGATTATGGTCCTGAGTCCAAGGAACCCGGGTGCCCTCGTCGGCCGTGCCCTCGTCGGCCACGCCCTCGTCGGCCACACCCTCATCGGCCACGAAGACCTCACAGAATCGGATTTTATACTTATTCATTTATACAGCCCATTAGTGGCTTTGTATTCGGCCCAGTAGCGGTCCAGTTGTAAATGGGCCTCCCAAGCCCAAGGCTTGGGAGCCCAACCCTAATTTTCTCTATAAATACTCCCCTTGGGAGTAGTTATAGGGGTTACAAATTCATTCTATTGAAGCATATTACTGCACTTCTCTCTCTAGCTCTCACTTCTCTCTAGATATACTCTATCAACGATGTTGCTAATATATTCTCAACTCTGGTTAAGGCCGCGAGAGCGTAGTTTTCGTTACGTGTAAGTCCCGTTACGGCTTACATTCATCTACCGAAAACCCCATTGAATATCAAGACATCACACCCGTATCATATAAGACCAGATATATTTCTATTCTCAGTACTATATATGTTTATCCTTTAATGTTCATAGTTTATATTTCAACGTTAATTGCAAGTATAAACTACATGTAACATACTTCTATGTTGTACACCATAGTCATAAACAATCAATATATATAGGATAAATCACAATTTATTGGTTTAGAACTTTTATCAAACACCAAGTGGGCATAGAAGTTCATCCTTAGCCTTAGCTAAGAAATTAGCTACTAATACTCATATTAATTACAAAAGTGTAACTAAGAACAAGGAAATAAAATAACATACAAGAAAATTTACCTAGAGCCAATTGTAGAGGAGAGAAATAGCTTCTTCTCCAAAAGAACTTGAAGAAAAATAGCAAGAACTAATATAAAAACTAGGAATTAATCTATGGAATGAATTGTTTTTGTTTGATGATTCGAGGGTTTTATATAGGCTAAAGAATGACATCTTTTAGTCTATTCGAGCCCAACAATCAGGTATGGAGCAATATTTGATCAAGAATTGAGGAAGATGGAGTTTTCCCATCAAGAATAAGCTTTCACGTCGCTGTGTTTTAGTAGAAAATCGACCCCACCGGTGCCGGTTGGTCATATGACCGGTCCCGGTCGAAAACAGGCTCATTTGTGCGGGAAAAAACGTTCCGACCGGCGCCGGTTTCAGACTGACCGGCGCCGGTTGCTGCGCCCAAAAATGTGCTTCATTTTCCTTCCTCCAAAATCGATCAAGAAGTGTCGGTTTTTGTACCGGGACTTTGGGGATGTTCCGCTACGAATTTGGACATGATTCCTTCACCGGAGTTGTAGATAATGAAGTCTTCTATTCACCAAAACTTGAATGACGTGATTTTATTCATCCAATCAAATAATATGGATAAAACACTGAGAGGTATGTATCCTGAAACTTGATTGAGTCTTGATCCTTTCATATTCCGGCCATGACGTCTTCATAACATTTGTACCTTATTGAGTTAACATTCACATGAAATTAGATTTGAGTGATTTCGAGTTATCTACAATAAGTTATACTCAAATTATGGGCAGAACGTCATCCTTTTGGTCCCAAAAGCCGTTCATCACAAAGTTTTATGCTTTAGCTCTTATTTGAAGGTATTTTCCCAATTTCTCTTGTTCTCTTCAACAAATACTTATAAATACTTATGTTAAACACAAGTAAATAGAACGGTTATCAGTAAGTCTGACCCAATTCTAAGCAAGGTGGCTAGCGCAATGAAGTTAAAATTTGAGAAATATTGGGGGGATTGGAATGATATGAATCCTTTGGTTTTCATTAGCAATGTTTTGGACCCTCGAAAAAATTCCAAATGATTAAAGTGAGCATAAAAAAGATTCAAGGTGATCCCACAAAGGTCAAAAACTTCATTGAGAAAATTAAAAAATATTTGATAGCTTTGTGGGTGGAGTATAAGGGAATGAGTGAAACCTTAATGTGGAGAGACAAATCTCGCAAGTGCAAGTGGATGATGGAGAGAGTGGTGGAGGTGATGGCCTTTGGGATGAGTTGTTCAATGATGTGGAGGCACAAAATGAAGAAGAGCAACTTCAAGAGATATCGAATGAGGTTGAAAAGTACCTAAGTGATGAGTTTGAAAAAAGATCTAATCAATCTTTCAATCTTTTGGAATGGTGGAAAGGGAGCGAAACTAGGTACCCAATTCTTTCAATTATTGCCAAGGATATCTTTGCAATTCCATGTTCAACGGTTGCTAGTGAGTCCGCATTTAGTTTGGGGAAAAGAGTTGTGGATCCTTTTAGAAGGATAATTTTAGTATTTTCTACTTTGGATTAAATATTGTTTTTTAGTTTTGGTATGAGTTTATGTAATTGATGTCGTATTACTCGTATACTACTTTTGACATATTAAAATCAGATTTTATGGTTGTTCGGTAGGTCCATTATACTGATGCTTTATACGAAATCATCTTACAAATTTAGTGTTGTGAGTTTTCGATATAAAACGATATGGGTGACATATTGTACCGAATTTTCGGTATACCGAAATTCGGTATACCGAAAGTTTCGATACGGTATGCGGTATGACGTGGAAATTTCAGTATGCCATACCGAACCAGCCCTAATCTTAGCTCACCCCCGCCTCCCTTCCCTTTTTTTTTTTTTTTTCCTTTTCTTTTCCCATGTCAATCCCACCCTCAAGTTTTACACCCTTCCATCCCTTCTTCCACTTTTAATCCTCCTTTTACTCCACCACTACACCAATTTAAGAGTCAAAAATCTCCATATTTAATCTTTTGACTCCTAATCCCAAACCTACACATGGTCTTAGCTATCCATTTCGCTAACCCTATCAACACCATAACTGTCTTGAGAACAAAAGAAAAGACAAAGAGAAAAAGACCCGATTTTGCAGCCCCGGAAAAGAATTTGCGGTTTTCCAACACCCGCCAAAGGTACTAGTAGGATGTGCCCTTCTCCACAGAAATCCCAATCACTGAACCTGGAAAGCATCACCTGCATATTTTTTGGATCCTCACCATCCACTTCCCTTCTTGCTTGGATGTCTTCTCCCCTTGCCGAGCGGCTCTATCACTCTACGCTTTCTTGGTTCATCTTCTTGACCTTCAACCATATAACCCCCTGCATCTTCCTAGATAGCCTTGCGCCGAATGCTCAACTTGTCTGGGTCAATCACCTGTTCATACCCCTCTTCTCGTATTTGCACGTAGCCAGGTCCAACATCCAGAGTGAGTGCTCGAATGACAAAATCTGCTTAAAATTGAGAAATGTAAAATAAATTTAATTAATGAAACATATTGTAATAAGTTAATTATTACAAAATCAAAAGTATCAACAAATTTTCGTATCAATGGTCCAGGGCTTTAGGTATTTCGTTATTGATCCATGTTTTTTGTTTTTCTTTTTACCAATATGTATTCCTGGCAGAACTACTTAGAGTAGCCATTGTTGTCCAGCCTTTTCCCCTCACGATGACCCAGTTGATAACATACCCATTCCATTTTTATTGTAGAGTTGAAAAGGGATGAGTAGCTATCCGTTGATACCATATTGCCATTGTAGGTATTCTTTTACCCTTTGCTGTGATGTTAATTGAAACACACACTTCATTATTTATGATCTTTTTACTGTTTATTTTCTTCCTTTCATTTCATTACCTCCATCTTCTATGGCTATACAGGAATTACTGATGATGCTTTTACTTAGGCACAGGCTTGAATCCAGCCCTCATAGTGCGACTTTGCCACTGCTTGTATGTTTCAGGCCTCTCTAACCTTTCCTTTCCCTCGCATGCTACAATATTTGCTATTGAAGACCCCATAAATGCTTGTTCAAAGTTCAACCTTTGACTATCATTGTTTGAGAAAATAGCTTCAAACATATCAAAGAGAGCAGAGTAGAAGAAGAGAGCCTCTCGGAACCGATTGAGAAAGAAAGGAGAGTTGTGAGATGCACTAAGCACAGAATGCACAAAAATATGAGGGTTTACTTCCTGGATGAAGTTTAAAACACCGTCCTTGGGGTTGTTTGCACCACATACGGTCTCGTCTAGTAGGCTTTTTAGTCGAGCATTACAGTTAACAGCAACCACCTCACCCCTCGTGAGTTTCAAGTCATCAATCTTAATTGCCTCCCACCTCTTTGCTGTTATGGGGTTGTATTCAAATGGTACTCCAAAACGCTCACAATATTTAGTCAAACGATAACCAGTGTTCACTATCATTTGTGATGGACGAAAACCAGGTTGGGGAAGCTCAATCCCAGTTATTCGGAGTCTTGGAGGGCCACCGGGTCTTTGTGAAAGGTCTCGAATAAGAGTGGGCCATTGGATGCCATGCAGAATACCATAATCTATAACGTGCAGTGATGCACCTCTTGACGCTACTTTGTAAATCATTTTATTCGCAAAAAAGATTAATATCCTCATAAATGGCAAGGATGATGACAAATGGGATTTCTGCATTTCGGAAATTGGGATCTTATTGTGATATGATGATGAAGGATAAAGTTGCGCCCCAGTTCCAGCTATCCGGGCCTCAAGACCATCAGCAAATGCATGTGCCACCCTTTGGTTTGCGTCACCTACAGGCGAAGAGTACTGCCTGACCTTCTTTAGTTGCTCTACTGCAGCCCCGTAATCACCAGAAGCAACAGATTTTGCGCAACTAATCAAAAGAGACTGGAGATCAACAATTTCATTATCATTTCCTCGTTTATTTGAACGACTCTTGCGACCATTTCGCTCTTTCTGTTGTTTGCACGCTCCAGATGGACCATCGGCATGATCATCAGTACACATCAAAACCTTATCAAACATCTCTGATAAATCCTCCTCCTCCTTATAAGCTGCACTCTGCTTGCTGCTCCTTTCCTGCTCTTCTTCTAACCCACATTCACCTGGACGGTAATGCTTCCTTCCTCTACACGAATCAGCTGAATGGTCCTCCTCTAAACTCACACCACCACCTTTGGTCAATGAGCATATATCATCGAAATGAATGAGCTTCGGATTAATGGCAGGAAAGAATGTTCTAGCTTCCCCTACACCTCTCTGGAAATGCAAAATGGGTGCAGTTTGATCATAAAAAAATATACTACATATTTGGAACCAAATCAGCACAATCAAAGCTATATAAGGAACTGTTTAACCCATCCAAGTTAGTGATGAAGAAAACAGGATAGCTAGATCAGGCAGACCACTTGTTACAGATGATTTAGAGTGTGGGATCAGAGTAATAGAGATCAATGCGAACAACGTCAGAACTGATATGTCTGGGCTTGAATGGGTAAACCAGTAAACAACAGCAGCCGTCATAATAAACTTCAGAGAAAAGTATCCCTATTGTCTACTTAATCACTTACATCTTCTGCATACTGTTTCGTTTGTCATTACATGCCTCCTCTTTAAACATTGTAAAGTCAAAAAAGGATTTTTGATTAAAAACCACACACTTGGCGGAAGGGGCAATAAGGGCATAATGTGTTTTTTAAAGCTAGGTTTGATGCATTAGACAAAAAAAATGTTACCTTTGAAGGACAGTCAAGGAGCTCAAAAGGAATCATTGGAGCTTCCACAGATGATTCTGAGTTCACCAGAAGCATTTGATGATTTCTAAAGCAAAGCTGCGTAGGAGATTCAAAACGCGAATATGAATAGAATAATACATTATAGGAAACCAAATGAACTCCAAATTACTATAAGCAAAATATAAGTTTTTGAGTAAAGCAAAACAATGATCAGTGAATGCACAATGAGTTCTACTGTACATCCCAATCAAACAGTATCTGTGCACCATTTTTCCAATCACAGAAGTGAGTGCGTACCTTGGAGTAAAGTTTGGGATGTTTTTTTTTTTCAGAAGAAATCAGATAGTATGCAGTTAGTATGTGAAGTTAGTTGTATAGGATGAAATAGAAGCAAAAGAAACGCAGTTAGTATATGAAACTTTAGGAATAACAAATTCTGGAATTGTGGGCAGTTCATTTGTGGGCGTCTGAAGCTATAGACATGGGGAGTCCCACTACATCTTCCCATGTATTAATGAAGTGGAACCCGAACACTCTGTAAGTCTGTCATGGTAGTCGACCAAAAGGAATTAATTGGACGTGGGTTCATAATTTTTTGAGTTTTATGTAATGTATAATATGTTGAGTGTTTTTGAAATGGCTTACAAAATATATAAAAGTTAAGTATATTTTACATAAGTTGTTATTACTTTGGTAGAAATTCTATGTCAATGCTATATTTCGATATCTTATTAGTTGGTGGACATAGCTATAAGATTGAGGTAAGAGTCAGATTGGTCCTCGAAATTGACATAGCTTATTTGACCCTTTTTATGCAACTTCAAAGACCAATCTGACCCTTACCTCAATCTTATAGCTATGTCAGACTTCAAATCGCAAGAATCAAGGCCCTCTAATCAATTTGGAAGTCTCGGTTTCAAATGTAAAATCATGGCTCCACATTAATGAAAAAATCAATCTAAATACTTATACTCAAATCATTTGAATACTCATTAAATAATAATAAAAAATTCTAAAACTTAATATTTGATTTAAAGCAACACAACTCATCACTCATGCAATCTAAGTAAAGAGGAGTAAAAGGACTGACAAAAAATGACATTATTGTATTTTTCATCCTTACTAAGTGTATTTTACTGATTATTATTAATATAAAATATTACTATATAATACTAATAAACTTTTAAAAATTGGGGCCCTATAAATTGAGAGGTTATGTTATGTAGAACCCATTGAACTTCCTAAAAACCGGCTCTAGAAAGAATTTATATATGTATACCTCTGAAGTTTTCTATTTAAGCTATGTTTGACGATATGAGCTATAGTTAAAGACTAATGTCTAACTTAAGGGCTATTGTTTGAATTGCATACCGTTGTCCTGTAATGAACTTTGAAGTACTGAACGTGAGCTGCTAATTGAATGAAACAACCCGTTTGATAAAAAGAGTTAAAGATTGGCTGAAGAATGTAAAATTACATTGAGAGCATATAATTTAATACTCCCTCCGTCTCGAATTGAATTGCAAACTTTGACTGACACAAGGATTAAGGAGTGACAATAAATGATACTTGTTTTTTACACTTTTGCCCATCTTCCTAAAAGTAGATGTCTTTATGTTAATGGAAAAAAGTAAAAGTAAGGGTAAATTTGTCACTTTATTCTTATTTACGTACCTAAAATAGAAAGTGAAAAATCATTTTGGGACAACCAAAATAGGAAATTTTGCAAATCAAATTGGGACGGAGGGAGTAAAAAAAGTACTATAATGATTTTTATATTCTGATAAACATTAAGATTGTAGAATATGTGTGTATGTGCATGTATATATTTTCAAATGGGAATTGCAACATACTAGAAAAATAAATAAAAAAAACATAGTGCATTGAAAACAAAAAATTCAAAATTATTTCTAAAATAAGCATTAAAATTGCATTTTTCATGGTTAAAAGTGATTTTTCATTTCTCTGTCAAACGTTTTTTTAAGTGCACGTCTTCCTCTAAAATGCCCCAATTCATTAAAAACAAGTCTTCCAAAAAAATCTTGGTAGACACAACAAGTGGCTCAGTTATTTAGATTCTACATGCTTTCATACTGTTGGGTTAATGGCCTTCCAGGGCCGGCCCATCAACCCCTGAAGCCCAAGGGCCAAGGGACGTACGTGGCCCACCACAGGCAGGCCTCAAGGTCCAAGGGCCAGGGGACGTACGTAGCCCAGCATAGCCAGGCCTCAGGGTCCAAGGATCTGGGGATGGACGTCTCGTAGGCTATATTTGAAGGCCCAGGTTGCCATCAAAGAGTTGGGTTCACTTTAGGGGACGGACGTCCCCCGCATTATGGCGGGAAACCAAGATTTTGGCGGGAAGCGCATTTAATGCTGAAGATTTGGTGGTCGGAATCATGTCGCCCACAGCCGGCCACGTCAGCCCCCCAACTACCAGGATGTACTATAAATAGCCGCATTTATTTCATTGAAAGGGGTTCAGACATCGTTACTCTAGAGTTGTAATAACGTCAGCATTACGTAGCTTATTTTCAGTACGTTTGGCCCTTCAGCTTGTAGTCATTATATTGAAGGAAACAGTCACTTAATCCATCCCCGTTGTTTTAGTAAATTCATTTGCTTTCCACCCATTCGAAACCCCAGGTACGTGTTGGGCCTGCGGGTTGAGGGGAATAAACCTCAACACTGGCGTCGTCTGTGGGAAGCTGATCAAAAAGCTCTTTTTCCAAGCTCTCCATTTAAAACTTCTAAGACAACAGAAAGGCAAACAAAATGAATACTAATAACGCGGGCAATTCTCAAGATCTATCATCACGACTGGCTCAAAGCAGGAGGAGCCGTAACCAGGCGGCAGGGGCCCAATCCACTAGCCTATGGAGCCGAGGGGACCTTGGGATGCTCACCGACCTGATCCCACAAGAACTCCGCAGGGACCCCCATGCATTGCGAGATATCGCGGATACTATCCGCCGACTGGCGGATCAGCGGGAGGAAGAACACGTGTACACCGCCAATACTGAGCGCACCCAGCTCTCACCCGTCCGTCCCATGCAGTCTTTCACCGAACACACGGGCGAGAATAGCAATCCCCGCTGTTCGGTCCATTCCAGAATAACCCAGAACACCCGCCCTCCGGGTAGGGGGGGGGGGGGGGTCACAGGGGCTAGGCCCTTCAGAGGAGCACAACGCCACACGTTTCAGGACCCCACGCCAGTCATGCCCCGCGGAGGAGGAACGGCTAGGGAGCATACCCCCGTACTGAGCGGCATAGCGGCGGAGAACATAATGCACTTTGGCCAGCACAATCAGGGCGTTGTACCAAGAGGAGACGCCTTGGCAGCAGTAGCCCCCGCGCCTGTTGGGACTGACCCACGGGATGCCATGCTCCTGGATATGCAGAGGCAAATAAATGAGCTTAATCGCCGGACGGAGAACGCTCAGGCCCAACCCATGATTGCTCTTTCACCACCCTTCACCGACAGAGTTATGGCGATGGACATTGCGCGGGACGTTCGCCCCCCTGGAACATTAACTTATGACGGAGCCGGGGACCCCAAAGCCCATCTACTGTCTTATCAAGGGACACTCTCCATGTTGGGAGCCTCCGATGAGGCTGTGTGCAGGCTTTTCTTCAGCACCCTTAAAGGGCCAGCACAGGAGTGGTTCGGGCAGCTCAGGCCCGGATCTATCGACAACTTTGAACAACTCTCCCGGCAGTTCATGGCTCAGTTCGCCTCCAGCTCCACACCGAAAAAACACTTCAGTTGGCTGACGAACGTCCACCAGAATAAGGGGGAGTCCATATCTGCCTTCATGATCAGGTGGAGGGATGAGACATTGAAGGTGGAAGATCTCCCGGAGAGCACCGAGATCACCCTCTTCACCAATGCACTGGCGACCGGGGACCTCTATCTGGATTTAAAGAGGAACCCCGGGAACAACTACGCCGAGGTTCTGACCCGCGCGCACAAATTCGCGGCAATAGAGGAGGAGGTCTCACAGCGGGACGGAGCATCAAACCCCGCTGCGTGCAAGGCGTCAGATCGGCTGGGTCCCGGACCAGTGGAATCACCACCCCTGAAAAAGAAGAAGACGGTCGGCGGGTATGTCCCGTGGGCCGCACAGGAACGCACGGGGGATGGCCCCCCTATGAACCTAGGGCCAGCACCCCTGGCCTACCCAATCAGCCAAATCTTTGGGGCCATCAAGGATCAAGGGCTGCTCAAGGAGCCGGTACCTACGAAGGGGCTCATGATGGGCCGGGACGCGGGATCATATTGTGAATACCACCGCAAACAGGGACACCGTACGGACGACTGTAAAAGTCTGAAGTACGCCATCCAGAAGCTCATTGATAGAGGGTATCTGGGTGAATTCACCATGGGGGGAGCATATCAGGGGCCCTCGCAACAGCATAGGAGGCCCTACAGCTGGCGCCGGGATGATCGGCGAGAGGCCGGAGTCAAGGAGGATGATTTCCGCCATGGCGACAAAAGGCCAGAGGCATCACTCGGGCCGGTCGGCTCCAAGAAGAAGATGGAAATCAAAATGATTTTCGGAGGAGCGGAAACTGGGGATACCCCGACGGAGAGGAAGAAGTTTGAAAGAGCCCTCCGGATAAATTCTATCTCTGCACCCCTCGCCAAGAAACATAAGGTTGAACCCATCACATTTGGGGCAGCGGATTTGCCGCAGACCCCAGGGCCGCACAGGATGAGCTGGTAGTCAGCATGGATATCCGGGAGTGGATAATCCGACGAGTACTGGTTGATACAGGAAGCAGCGTCAATGTCCTCTATTGGGACGTGTTCAAAAAAATGCACCTAGGAAGGGCCGATCTGAGCCCCCTTCGGACACCCCTGGCCGGTTTCACCGGTCACAGCATCGATGCAGAAGGGACCATCATCCTGCCGGTTGAAATCGGGGGCGGAGAGCACAGGGCAATGATTCCCATGACGTTTGTGGTGGTGCGGCTCAAATGCGCCCACAACGCCATTCTGGGACGACCTGGACTAGAGGACTTGGAGGCCATATGCTCCGTACGGCACTCCTGCATAAAATTCCCCACGGAAACTGGGGTGGGTGTGGCCCGTACGGACCCAGATACGGCAAGGGCATGTTACAAGGAGGCGGTGAAGCGGATGACAGAGAAGGACATGATGGTTAACAACATTGCGGAAACGGCCCGACAGGAAGATGCCATGTTCCGACCAGAGCCAGCTACCTTGCTGGAGGAGGTGGAACTGGATGATCCTTCCGACCGGAAGGTGTCCATTGGGACCGGTTTGGAGCCAGAAATCCGGGAGGGGGTAATCATGACCCTCCACAGGTTCAAGATTCTATTTGCCAGGGGACCGGAGGACATGCCAGAGATTGATCCCAGCATCATCGGTCACCGATTGGCCGTTCGGCCGGATGCCTGACCTGTGCAACAGAAGAAGAGATATATGGCAGTCGAGAGAAGAGACTTCATCAAAGTGGAAGTCACCACCCTGCTGGACATACGCCACATACGACCTGTCATGCACGTGGAATGGCTCTCCAACGTCGTCTTGGCTCCGAAGGGGACTACCTGGCGTATGTGCGTCGATGACTCCGACCTCAACAAGGCTTGCCCGATGGACCCATATCCCGTTCCGAGGATTGACCTCTTGGTGGATGAAACCGCAGGGTGCGAGCTGTTAAGCTTTATGGATGCCTTCAGGTGATATCATCAGGTATTCATGCACCCAGATGACGCCGAGAAAACTGCATTCGTCACCTCAGACGGGGTGTACTGCTATGTGGTCATGCCGTTCGGATTAAGGAACGCAATGGCCACCTTCCAAAGAATGATCGGGATATTATTCAAGGACGTCCTCGGGAAGATCATGGAGGCGTACGTCGACGATATCCTGATCAAAAGCAGGAAAAAGGAGGATCATGTACAAGACATGGAGCGGGTTTTCACCATTATGGAGGGGGCGAACATGAGGCTGAATCCAAAGAAGTGTGCTTTTGCCGTCAGAGGAGGGAAGTTTCTTGGTTACATGATGAGCGAGCGGGGAATCGAGCCTAATCCCGAGAAGGTCAAGGCCATCGTGGACATGGAGGCTCCCAAAAATTTGAAATATGTACAGAGACTCACGGGGCGCCTGACGTCACTAAGCCGGTTTATGTCAAAACTGGCCGATCGGGCGATCCCTTTCTTTCAGATCATGAAGAAGGCCAGCCCATTTGAATGGACGCCGGAATGTCAGACAGCTTTTGAAGAATTCAAGACGTACCTCTCCTCACCACTTGTCGAACAGGTGATCATAGACCTAGTACCTCGGGTGGAGAATGCCGAAGCTGACATCCTATCCAAGCTAGGCAATCCCCTGCCCGGGGAACAGGCGGTAGCCGTCCCACAACATATCCGGAATTTTGCGAGACAGGAGGCACTGCTCCGACCGGCAACATAAATGATCCAGGTAAATGCTGTGTCTTATGCAGATCCCAATTGGGTAAAGGAGGTGACAGATTATCTCAAAGATGGGACCCTCCCCCTCGAGAAAGATGGACGCACCTCCGGAAGGGCCCCATGGGTGAAAAGACGGGCAGCAAGCTTTGAGATCATTGGGGGTGAGTTGTATAAAAAGACGTTCGGCGGGCCATATCTCAGATGCCTAGCGCCGGACTTGGCAGCGTCAGTCATGGAGGAAATCCACGAGGGCATCTGTTCCAGCCACCAAGGGCCCCGCACACTGGCAAGGAAGATCATCCTACAGGGGTACTACTGGCCAACCATCCAACGGGACTGCTTCAATCACACCCAGAGATGCGCGGTGTGCTAGCAGTACGCACCAATGCCAGGGAGACCGGCCAATTTCTACACACCAATGACCGTCGCCCTGCCATTTGCGAGATGGGGGATAGATCTGCTAGGACCCCTTCTCAGGACGACCGGCGGGAAGAAATTCATAATAGTGGCCATTGATTATTTTACAAAGTGGGTGGAGGCCGAACCCTTGAAGAACATCACTGAGTTCCAATGCCAACGGTTCATATGGCAGAACGTATTGTGTCGGTTCGGCATCCCGGAACAGATCATCACAGACAACGGCCGGCAGTTCGTCGGCAAGGGATTTGAGGCATATTTGGCTAAGTGGGGTATCCGGCATTCAAAGGCTTCAGTCGCATACCCACAGGCAAACGGCCAGGTAGAAAATATGAACCGAACCATCATGGATGGCATAAAGAAGAAACTAGAAGACTACTCCTCAACCTGGCCGGAGCAGCTGAATTATGTCCTGTGGACATACAGGACAACCCCAAGAACGGCGACCGGGGAAACACCGTTCACACTAGCATACAGTTTTCAGGCTAAGGTCCCCACCGAAGTACTGGTGCCCACGCAGCGGACTCTGCACTTCGACCCAGGACAGAACGAGGAGAACCTAAGGGCCGAGTTGCACTTCATCGAGGAAAGGAGGGACCTAGCCGCACGGCGCATGGAGGAGTACCACCGGGCAACCAAGAGGTATTTCAACAAAGCAGTAAAGGTCAGAGAAATCAGGGTCGGAGACTTGGTGTTACGAAAGCGGGAGAAGAGCAAGCCGCTAGAAGGAGGCAAGATGGCCAGGAGTTGGGAAGGACCGTACAGGGTATACGAGAAGAGATTGGCGGCGGGGACGTTCCTCTTACAAACTATGGAGGGACGTTCCGCTGGCATATGGAACGTGGAGCACCTGAAGAAATTTTACCAATAGCCCCCTGAAAAAAAAGAGACAGGGGGAAGGATTCGCTAGAAGTATTACGTTCATACAAATGTAACAGCAGAAATTAATAAAGACAAGAGGCTTGGACATTAGCCCAAAAAGTCCCGTGGTTTTTCCCTTTCCGGGTTTCCACGATAAAATCATGGTGTACAGCGTCATCACAAAAACACTACGAGCCTCCCAGGGGAAACCAACATTCCCCGCCGGGCGGGACTAATAATCCAAAAAGACCTCTCCAAAAAAATGGAGAGAGGCATTGGGGAATCCCCAAAGGGGACAAACCGGTTCCGCATCACAATCGCGGCTGAGCCCAGCTCAGGATCCTAAGGACCGGGCCAAATGGGCAGGTAAGACGAACGGATGACGGGACAAAGACCAGGGAATCCCCAAAGGGGATAAACCCGTTCCGCATCACAATCGCGGCCGAGCCCAGCTCAGGATCCTAAGGACCAGACCAAATGGGCAGGTAAGACGAACGGATGACGGGACAAAGACCGGGGAATCCCCAAAGGGGATAAACCTGTTCCGCATCACAATCGCGGCCGAACCCAGCTCAGGATCCTAAGGACCGGGCCAAATGGGCAGGTAAGACGAACGGATGACGGGACAAAGACCGGGGAATCCCCAAAGGGGATAAACCCGTTTCGCATCACAATCGCGGCCGAGCCCAGCTCAGGATCCTAAGGACCGGGCCAAATGGGGAGGTAAGACGAACGGATGACGGGGCAAAGCAAAAGACCTATCCAAAAAAAAATGGAGAGAGGCATTGGGGAATCCCCAAAGGGGATAAACCCGTTCCGCATCACAATCGCGGCCGAGCCCGGCTCAGGATCCTAAGGACCGGGCCAAATGGGCAGGTAAGACGAACGGATGACGGGACAAAGACCAGGGAATCCCCAAAGGGGATAAACCCGTTCCGCATCACAATCGCGGCCGAGCCCAGCTCAGGATCCTAAAAACCGGGCCAAATGGGCAGGTAAGACAAACGGACGACGGGACAAAGCAAAAGACCTCTCCAAAAAAAAATGGAGAGAGGCATTAGGGAATCCCCAAAAGAGGGGAAGGGAAAAATAAAAGACCAGCGGGCGACAAGTGGTAAAGATGATCGCGATAAATAAGGTACACTTTATTCATCGGCTCCACCGGCCGGGAAGTACAACAAACACGAGTTCAGAGTGAAATCAAGAGTACAAAGTAATCGGAACCATCACGCCCCCGGGAGCTATCCTTGAATATAGATGAGACTGCAAGAGCTTTCTATGAACCCAGAGGCGTGAGGGCCGAAGTGAGCCATCTTAAAAACATTAGCCGCCTCGGGAGGGACGGCCGGCAAGTCAGGAGGTACGGCTGGAATGCAAAATTTGACAAACTCACCCAGCCAGAGGGGGGGGGGGGCGTCCGTGACCTGGTACTTGCCCTTCAAAGCCTCCCCGTAAGCTTCAACAAACGAAGCATTGAAACCAGCGGCCTCAGGATCAAACAGCGTGGGGAGATAACGCTGGAGGGCCGGGAGATTTCCGTCCAAAAGGCCGATCATACCTTTGGCGAAGGCATCATCAGCAAGCTCTGAAAGGAACTCCTGACCGGCGGAGGTTCCCGATATCAACCCGATGCCGTCCTTCAGCGGATCAGCACTCTTAGCCAAAAACTCCCCGAAACTCTGGGCAAGGCGCTCCTTTACACGGACATTCACGGCATCGACATAGGCACATGACTTCTGGAACTCAATAGAGCCAGCCTCCTTGATCTTGGAAACATCAGCCTCGAAAACAGGAACGGCCCCATCCGTACCAACCTGGCGGAGCTGCACGTCGGACTTCTCCACGGCAGCCACCTTGGCACGAAGCAGCTGCAGCTCCTCGACTTGTTTCCTCACCGTCTCCTGAAGTGACGTGCTTCCCTTAGCAAGCCCCAGGGCAGTGTTCGGGTCCTGCTGCATCTGATGCAGGCGCTCTTTGGCCTTCTTCACCAGATCATCGGCTTCACAACGCACTTGGGCGGAAGCACGCTCCTGAGCCTCATAGGCAAACCGCGCCTTGCAAAAATATACGGTGGCCTTGTTGAGCGTGGTAAGGCCGCACTCATGAAGGTCCACAGCGCTGTCACGAGCAGCGAAATCCCGAGGGAGTTTGAACCCCAGGGAACACCAAATCGAAGAGGCCGTCTGCCCAAACAGCCTCTTGGACTCCGCACGGGGGCCCAACCTGGAGAACTCAATGATATCAGAAAATGAGCCCTCAGAACCGGACGGAGGAGGATCGCTCGAACCCTGGTCTAGCAGGGGTTTGGGGGGCGGCGTAGGAGGAGAGGCGGCCTCATTATCAGACCTATCAAGGTCCACCACAACATTGGTGGACCCTTCCCCGTGGCGAGACTTCTTGGGGGGCCGTTCATCCCCAGCAGCCTCAGCCTTGGGCCTCTTCTGGCCCTGATCCTCACCAACGATCTGCCTTCCCTTGCTAACATCAGCCCGGACATAGGAGGGAGTAGCACGGGGTTGGGGAACCATGGTAGAAGATCTGGGATAAAGCCCTGCAAAAAACAAGAGAAATTATCAGAACAAGCTGGGAGTCATAAGAGGAGAGTCCAAAACCCGGGCCTCAGCGAGGACGCACCTATGCCGGCCTTGCCCAAGTTGGTGTCATTCACCAGCAGATGCAGGTTCTGGACCCCCTCACCAGCGATACGCGCGGCCTGTTCCAGCTCGGTTGAATGGAGAACTGGGGGCTCAAACTTGGCCGGAAAGGCATTCCACCGATCGGAGAAGGGGAGGGGGGAATCAACCCCGACGAGAAAGAACCTCTCCTCCCAGCTGTTCGGGTTGGAAGGGTTGTTGGAAAAAAGAACCCTCCACGAATGGGCCACCACACAGAGATAACCCATCTGGCCGTACGGGGAAAGCCGGAAGAAATGCAGGAACAACTTCACAGATGGCTCGACCCCCACGTCATGGCACCGGATTATGAAACCGGCAAGAATCCGATGAGAATTCGGGACGAGTTGGGCCGGGGCGATGCCAAGTCTCCTGAAATGAGAAACATGGAAAGGAAGCAGCGGGAAAAGGAGACCCGCTGCCACAGAGTCAAGGTGGACGACCACATGGCCGGGAAGATGCCGCATGGGGTGGCGGAGGAACTGTGCGTTCCAAACCCTTGGGGGGGGGGGGAAGCAACCGGGGAATCAGGTTCTTCTCACTGAGGAGCAGATGTTGGCGCTGACGCCGAACGAGGTGGAAATTAAGGGGAAAATGAGGAGGCTGGGGGGGCATCCCATGCCTATAGACCGAGAGGTCGTCCCCTGAGTTACAGCCGTCATCGGATAAGTTTACGGAATGGCCATGGGCGGACGACTTGGGGACAATGGAAGACATGGCAGGTACGGAGGAGGAAGGAGAGACTTATGAAGAATCTAGAGAGAGGAAATAATCTGGCAAAAGTCACAAAGCAATCCCCCAATTTTGGCAAAGGGGTATTTATAGGCAAGAACCACCCCGGCTCCCGAATGAAGGAGAGACACGTGGCGGGCCATGGTTGGTGCATCCTACGGCTGGGGACGCTTCGGGATCCACGCCGCAGGGGACAAGTGCTGAAACCACCCCTCACAAGTTCCAAAAAAAGAGAGGAGAAGAGGTGAAGGCCCATGAGTAAGGATCAAGGGCCGTTCCTCGTCAGAAAAAGAGGTGAAGGCCCATGAGTAAGGATCAAGGGCCGTTCCTCGTCAGAAAAGGTGAAGGCCCATGAGTAAGGATCAAGGGCCGTTCCTCGTCAGAAGAAGAGGTGAAGGCCCATGAGTAAGGATCAAGGGCCGTTCCTCGTCAGAAGAAGAGGTGAAGGCCAATGAGTAAAGGATCAAGGGTCGTTCCTCGTCAGAAAAGGTGAAGGCCCATGAATAAGGATCAAGGGCCATTCCTCGTCAGAAGAAGAGGTGAAGGCCCATGAGTAAGGATCAAGGGCCGTTCCTCGTCAGAAGAAGTTAAAGCCCATGAATAAGGATCAAGGGTCGTTCCTCGTCAGAAGAAAAGGTGAAGGCCCATGAGTAAGGATCAAGGGCCGTTCCTCGTCAGAAGAAGAGGTGAAGGCCCATGAGTAAGGATCAAGGGCCGTTCCTCGTCAGAAGAAGTGAAGGCCCATGAATAAGGATCAAGGGCCGTTCCTCGTAAAAAAAAAGAGGAAGGGGGGAGGAAGTAGGAAAGTACGAATAAGTAAACAGAACACAAGATGTAAATACAAGGAGGCTTTATTCTTCGGCCTTACTAGCCGGAACGTACAAGCAAACAGAAAAGGGAACTAGCGAAGCTGTGTAAGAAAACCATGAGAAGGGGAGTGTGGGGAGGCCGACGGATCTTTTGCTGGCACTACGGGAGGCTCGGGAGTGGGGGGATCGGGGATTTCACCCCTCTGAATAGCCGCCGCGCGCTGCTCGGCTCGGTCGAGTTTGCCCATAACTCGCCGAAGCTCAGCCCCATCGGTGTAATCTTCCACATTAAACGGGGGACAGCCGACCAAAGGGAGCACGCTTCTAAGGGCTTTTACACCTTCGAAGTACCCCTTGGCAAAGGAATCATCAGCAAGCTCCATAAGCCACTCACCACCAAGGACAGTCTTCCCCAAAATCTACACCCCATGATCTAAACGCTTCTTATCCACCACCGACTGCAGTTCGGCTTCAAAAACCTCCCCAGCAGCTCCCCAACAGTACTCATAAGTAGCCTGGAGGAACTGAGAAGTCTTCTTGAACTCCTCCACGTTAAGGGACAGGGTCAGAGCGTCCGTGGAAGGATCCCCACCTTCGGGACGGGAGGCAGGGTCTGCGACAGGAACAAACAAAATCCCATGCTCCTCAGCCAGGGCCACCTTGGCGAGCAGGCTTTGTTTCTCACATTCGCCCTGTGCACGAACGGCCTGGAGCTCTTGTTGGGCCTGGGCCAGGGCAGCCTGCGCCCTCTTCGCCTCTGCCTGAGCGGCCTCCCGCTGCAGCAGAGCTTCCTGCTCCCTCTTAAGGGCCGCATCAGCCTTCTTCCTGAGCTCGGCGAGATCTCTCTCCCGAGCAGACTTAGCCTGCAGCAAGCTCAGCCTGACCTGCAGAAAAAGAAATTGGGTTAGGCGGAAACGAGGAGCAGAGACAGAGGATAACACGAAAAAATGGCTAGAGAACATACCTCAAGGCTCAGAAGCAGGGCGTTGTCAACAGAGTCGCCCGAGGAACGACCTGATAGCTCCAACCCGGCCTGGAGGGCCATGTCCTTCCAGACCTCGGAAATGGGACGAACGACGGAGGGAACCGCGACGCTCGTAGACTTGGGGGCAGAGGGCTCAAGACGTGGCCTCTTCGTCTTTTTCCCCTTATCCTTATCCCCGCCAGCAGGGATAGCAACGTCGACCGGGTTCACATTCAGAACCCGGTTA
This sequence comes from Cuscuta europaea, assembly GCA_945859875.1. Taxonomy (NCBI): domain Eukaryota; kingdom Viridiplantae; phylum Streptophyta; class Magnoliopsida; order Solanales; family Convolvulaceae; genus Cuscuta; species Cuscuta europaea. The sequence continues at coordinate 4,440,474 of CAMAPE010000014.1, forward strand.
TCTTGAGGAGGGGCCTCGGAGTTTTGCTCGGTCACCTCAGCAACCAGAAGCCGCTCTGCATCGGCGACCCGCTGGCTAGCCTGCGATGCGGCCGAAGAAGTAGCCCCAGAGGATAAAGCAGCTGCACGGGCTTTAGCTAGCGTCTCCCGTTCCTTGGCAGCCTTTGCCTCACGTCGAAGTGCCATAGCCGCGCTATCCATCTGATCTTGAGTAGGGGGAGGACCTGAAAAAGGAAAAAATAACATTAGTACCGGGCGGTGCGAATCACAAAGGCACTCTCCTCAGGGAACAGACCGCCCGGGCCCACAAGATGAACACTAGAGAAGGCCAGTACAGGGATCACGGGCGGTACCTATCCCAGCGTTGGAGAGTGCCTCAATGGTCACAAGGCCTTTTAATCTCCTAACACCGCCTAGCCTCAGCTTGTCCACGGCTTCCTGCAGAACTAGGGCCAGTTCTAGTGTCTGGACCTTCGGAGGGTATCCGTTCCACCGTACAGGGAGCCGATCGTTCACATAACGGATAAAGAAATAACGGTTCTTCCAATCATGGATAGAAGAGGGAGCCCCCTCGAACAATTTTCTCTTAAGACGAGCGGCCACGCTCAGGAACCCATCAACATTCTGGGGGGTAACTTGGAAAAAGTAGTGGAACAACTCCAGGGAGAAAGCGAGCCCAGTGATTTACAAAGGACAAGGAACACCGAGATCTGGCGGTAGGAATTCGGCATGAATTGAGCCGGGACCACGCCGTAGAACTCGAAGAAATCCAGGTAGAACGGGTGTAACGGGAACCGCAGTCCGGCCTTCAGGGAGTCCATATGTACCATCACTATCCCCGGGCGTCTCATGAAGAGGTTATCCGCGCCCCGGAGGCTATAATAGGCAGGCGGGGGGAGGAGGACTTGAAGCTCCCTCAAGGCCCTTTTAGAGAAAACTTGCTCGATCGCAGCTACGTTCGGAATAAGCACAATGTGCCTATGATCGTCCATGGGGATGCCCCGCTTATACATTCGGAGGTCATCCCCTTCTTCAGCATCCTCCCCCGAGTCGTAGTCGTCTAGGTGCCCCACCGCCGCGGCAGGTTGTGCCGCCATCGCAACGGCCATGTCAACATGTTCCCCAACGACCGGGATGGCGGCATCGGTCACTGCATCAGGGACTGCCATTGAAGAGGCGCTGGAACGGTCAGATCCACTCGCCTCAGCCGAAGAACGGGACCTGGATTCTGACGCCGAAGATGAGCCGGCTGAAGATCCGGTAGAAGAGCCGGAGCTAGTCTCAGAGGAGGAAGAAATCTCCATGGAGCAGGCCATAGGGAGATACGGGAAGGAAGAAGAAGATTGGAGTCGGGGATTTACCTTAACAAAAGCCGGGAAAAGGAACAGACACTGGGACCAAAATACTCGCTGATGGAGTATATGAGTCTGAGCCCCCGGACCCACATACTCGGAAGAACAGAAAGCACAAGACACCGAGTGGCGCCCACGTCGGCCAAGGGACCCCCGTCGGCCGAGAAGGTGCCAGTTCAGATTATGGTCCTGAAGCCAAGGAACCCGGGTGCCCTCGTCGGCCGTGCCCTCCTCGGCCGTGCCCTCGTCGGCCACGCCCTTGTCGGCCGTGCCCTCGTCGGCCACGCCCTCTTCGGCCGTGCCCTCCTCGGCCGTGCCCTCGTCGGCCACGCCCTCGTCGGCCACGAAGACCTCACAGAACCGGATTTTATACTCACTCATTCGTACAGCCCATTAGTGGCTTTGTATTTGGCCCAGTAGCGGTCCAGTTGTAAATGGGCCTCCAAGCCCAAGGCTTGGGAGCCCAGCCCGTATTTTCTCTATAAATACTCCCCTTGGGAGTAGTTATAGGGGTTACAAATTCATTCTATTGAAGCATATTATTGCACTTCTCTCTCTAGCTCTCACTTCTCTCTAGATATACTCTATCATTTGGTGCTTTCGTTGAGAGCTAGAACAATCAAGTTAGCACCCTTCGTCGCTACCAAGCACAGCTAACCACTGATCATGGGAAGAACTAAATCAAACCGCAACCTCGTCAGCAAGGTCATCCCTGAGGACCAAGAGCCCAGGGAGCACGATGAGGACGCCACGGCCGACCAGGTCGGCGGAAGGGACGTCTTCCAGGAGGCCTTCAACCTCACGGCGGACCTCCGCAACCAACTCAACGGCGGAGCCCCTGACGCCCGCATCGGCTTGGACAAGAAACGAGCTGAGAAGACGGACCACGCCCCGGCCCAGCCTATGGCCGCGGCCTCTCCGTCCGTGGATCCACAGGTCCAGGCTGCGCTGTCGGTCATCATCGCCAGCCTGGCTCAGAACCCCACCGTCCTCAGCGCACACTTGCCAAGGACCGGGGGGGAACGTCACTCCACCTCCTCAGCCCCAACCGTTGGCCGTCCAGATAGGCAACGATGAGGGGGTGGTGGCCCAGGACACGACGTCGTCCCACTCCCACCCTGCTTCCCCTCTTCGGCCGGGGCAGACCCCAGCGCGTGGAAAAGCCTCTACCTTCAATAGGCTAGGCGCCACGCGCCGTCGTCCGGTTTCGGAGAGGATGGCGGGACGGATTGGTGAGCCTCGTCCTGGCTCGCCGAGGGAAAGCTTGGGGTCTGTGTCCCGGACAGCGGACCAGCCCCGCCCGGACAAGGGCAAGGGAAAGTTGCACGAAGACGACGTGCGCCACCGGATCAATGCGGCTTACGACGAGCGCATGAGGAACCAGCCGGGCGCCGCTGCGGCCGCCAGGGACCCCCGGGATGAAGTCATCGCCCAGCTGGAAAGGAGGCTGGCTCAGATGGAGGCCAAGCAGTCGACCAACATCCCTACGGCCGGCGCCTCCAACGACCCCGGCCTCAACGCGCTCATGAACAAGGTCAGCGCCCTGGAGAGGGAGCTGGCCGAGGGGCGGGGTGACCCCATCATCCAAGTCAGGGCCAGGACCCCTTTCACCAACAGGGTCCTCTCGGCCCCCATCCCGGAGAAGTACAGGGGAAACGCCATCAAGTCCTACGACGGCCGATCAGTCCCCAGGAGCACTTCAACCGCTATCAGAACAATATGCTGATGGTGAACGCGTCGGATGAATATATCTCTGCCGTTGGTTCCTCTCTACTCTCGAGGGGCCAGCGTACGAGTGGTTCAACGCACTCCCCGAAGGGAGCATCGACTCATGGCAAGATCTTGCCCAACGCTTCCTCACCCACTTTGCCGGGAGGAAGCGTGCGAAGAAGTATTTCACCCACCTCCTCTCTGTCAAGCAGCAGCATGATGAGTCCCTCCGATCGTTCATTGATCGTTGGACGAGGGAGACCGAGGAAGTCGAGGGGGCCGACGAGCGCACCCTCCTCGCCTTGTATCAGGGAGCCCTCCGTAGCTCCCCGTACGCTAGGAGCCTCATCACCGACCCTCCGAGGTCGTACGCCAAGGCGCTCCAGCGTGGAGGCTTGTACGCCGACGCCGACGAGCTCCACAATCACAAGAAAGAGGGGGGCCATCCCTCCAAGAAGACAAATCCTTCGCCGGCCCCGGGTCCGTCCCCGGCCGGCCAGGGTGCCCAGGGCTGTCACGGCTCTGGTGGACAGAGTAAGAAAGATCGCCACTGGCGACCGAGGTTGGAACGGCCGGGGGTTGCCCTCACTCACCCGGTCGGCATCATCCTCGACTATGCCGAGAAGCATGGCCTCATCGAGCAGGCTCCTCAGCCCGCCGAGGAGGTCCTTGCCATCCAGCAGGGCGGCACATACTGCCGGTTCCACAAGAACTCGTCGCACAACACCGACGATTGCATCACGCTGAAGAAGGCCATCGAGTGCCTTATTCGCCAGGGGGAACTCTCCCAGTTTGTTAAAGGTGGCCCACGCAAAAACACATGGGTGAACACCGGCAAACATGGGGGCGAACCCTCTGCAAAGAAGCGGGAGATTGGTAGGCTCAACGACGACGAGGACTTCGAAGAGCCCCCGCCAAAGAAGAATCACATTCACCTCATCGTAGGTGGAAACACTGGGGGGGACTCCGCCACTTAGAGAAAGAAATGGGCCCAATCCCTCTACATTGGGGAGGTGTCCCACGTCCCCCCCCCCCCCCCCCCCAGCCGAAGAAGCAGCGGACGGAGGCGATCACCTTCACTGACAAGGATTTGCCTCCGGGTACGGAATCACACAGGGACACCCTCGTCATCCGGTGTGAGATCGGTGACTCCATCATCCACCGCACTTACATCGATACGGGGAGCTCCGTCAACGTGATGTACCTAGATACCTTCAGGCAGCTGAAGCTAGACAGAGCTCTGCTGAAGCCGATCAAGACACCGTTATCCGGCTTCACCGGGGACTCTATCGACGCCGAGGGCACGATAGTCCTCCCCGTGGAGGTCGGTGACGGCCCCCACCGCGCCAGGATTGATATGGAGTTCATGGTGGTCAACCTCCAGTGCGCCCACAACCTGATCTTGGGGCGGCCAGCGCTGGAGGACTTGGAGGCCATCATCTCCATGAAGCACTTATGTCTGAAGTTCCCCACCAATGACGGCATCGGCTACGCCAGAGGAAACCAGAGGATAACCAGGGCGTGCTACCTCAAACTGACGAGGCCGGCCGAGAGGGAAGGCCAGAGGATAGACACCATCACAGCAGCCGTTTCCAAGGACGAGGAGAGGTCACATGCGGAGCCGGCCGAGGAGGTCGAGGAAATCCCTTGGGATACCTCCCGGCCGGAGCGGGTTCTCAGAGTCGGGAAGCAACTCCCTCAGGACCAACGAGACGCCATCCTCCTCGTCCTGCGATCATACGCCGTTGTCTTCGCGTGGGGCCCGGACGACATGCCAGGCATCAGCCGCCAGGTGATTACTCACCGGCTGACCGTCGATCCGGCCTCCACACCCATCAAGCAGAAGCGGCGCTACTTGTCCGCCGACAGGCGGGACTTCGTCAAAGGGGAGGTCGCCATGCTCCTCTCAATCAAACACATCAAAGAGGTGAAGTACCCGACGTGGTTGGCCAACGTCGTCCTCGCCCAGAAACCGCCAACATTCAGGATGTGTGTTGATTACACTGACCTGAACAAGGCGTGCCCCATGGACCCGTTCCCTCTCCCCAACATTGATCAGCTGGTGGACGAAACGGCAGGGTGCGAGCTGATGTCGTTCCTTGACGCTTTCAGAGGGTACCACCAAATCTCCATGCATGAAGATGACGCTGAGAAGACGGCATTCATGACCCCAGAGGGAATCTTTTGCTACCTCGTCATGGCCTTCGGACTCAAAAACTCCGGCGCCACCTATACTAGGATGGTGGCCAAGATCTTCAGGGCGGTCCTTGGCCGGACGATGGAGGCTTACGTCGACGATATGATCGTCAAGAGCAGGCAGGCCTCCTCCCACGCCGACGACCTCAGGGAAATCTTTGAAATCATGAAGGAGTTCAGGCTCCGCCTCAACCCCAAGAAGTGCGCCTTCGGCGTCCAGGGCGGCAAGTTCCTCGGCTACATGGTCAGCCGGAGAGACATCGAGATAAACCCGGAGAAGACGCAGGCTATCATCAACATGGAGCCGCCCCGCAACGTCAAGGAAGTACAGCGACTGACGGGGCGCCTGGCGGCCCTGAACCGGTTCCTCTCCAGGTCGGCCGAGAGGGCACTCCCCTTCTTTCAGATCATGCGTAAAGCCAACAGCTTCAAGTGGACGACGGAGTGCCAGGAAGCGTTCGAAGAGTTGAAGAGGTACCTATCGTCCCGCCCGTGCTCTCCAAGCCCAAAGCCGGCGAAACCCTCTTCTTGTACTTAGGGGTGAGCACGTCGGCCATCAGCTCCGTGCTCATCCGTGAGGACGAAGGGGTGCAAAAGGCCATCTTCTACATCAGCAAGACACTCAGGGAGGCCGAGCTCAGGTACTCCCCCATTGAGAAGACGGTGCTGGCCATCGTCCATACAGTGAAGAAGCTGGGACACTACTTCCAGGCCCATGCCGTCCATGTGCTAACCCAGCAGCCTCTTGGCGCACTCATGAGGAGCCCCACCAGCTCCTCTAGGATGGTGAAATGGGCGATCTTCCTCAGCCAGTTTCAAATTGAGATCAAGCCAAGGCCATCTATCAAAGGGCAAGCCTTGGCCGACTTCGTCACTGAATGCACAGCAAGGGAGACGGTCGTCGCCAACCCCGGGCCGGAGCCGGACGATACATGGATCATTTTCACTGACGGCTCGTCGGCCGCGAAATCATGTGGTGGCGGCGTCGTCCTCATATTCCCTGAAGGATTTAGAGCTTATTATGCCATCCGCTTCAACTTCAGGGTATCCAACAACGAAGCCGAGTATGAGGCCCTCCTCAGCGGTCTCAGACTCGCCGCCGGCCTCAAGGCCAAGCACGTCAAAATCAAGTGCGACTTCAAACTGGTAGTGGGCCTGGTAGAGGGATCGTACGAAGCAAAGGAAGGCCGGATGAAGCAGTACAAACAAGCGGCAGAGGAGCTGCTGAAGGCGTTCGAAACCCACGAGATCACACAGATCCCAAGGGCCGAGAACGCTGAGGCCGACATCCTCTCCAAACTCAGCTCGGACACCCCGGAGCACATCTCCCAGCTGGCCAAGATCGAGGAGTTGAGCATGTCCAGCATCCATGCCAGCCCCGTCTTGTGCGTCCAACAGCGACCAGAGGACTGGATCTCCGACATCGTCACCTTCATCACAACGGGGGAGCTGCCCCCGGACGAGGAGAGGGCCAAACTTGCCAAACTCAGGGCCCCAAGCTACACCATCGAAGATGGCAAACTCTACCAACGGTCCTATAATGGCACTCTCCTCTGATGCCTGCACCAGGACGAGGCCGACACGGCCATGGAAGAAGTTCATTGTGGCGTCTGCTCCTCGCACCAAGGCCCTTTCAGCATGTCCCGACGTCTTGTCGTCCAGGGCTTCTTCTGGCCGACGATGGCGCGAGACTGCACGGATCTGGCTAGGAAGTGTACCACATGCCAGGTGCTCCAGAAGGCCCCTGGTCGGCCAGCCGTCAACTACGCCCCCGTCAGCACCGCAATTCCATTCTCCAGATGGGGGATTGACCTGGTCGGCCCCCTGCCCAGAGCCGCCGGGAACAACCGCTACATCATCGTCGCCGTCGACTACTTCACCAAGTGGGTCGAGGCGGAACCCCTGGCCAGCATCACGGGGGCCAGATGCCAAAAATTTGTTTACAAGAACATCATCACACGCTTCGGCGTCCCCCAGGAGATTATATCAGACAACGGCACCCAATTCGAGGCAGCCCCTTTCCAGGAGCTCCTCCAGGAGTTTGGGGTGAGGCACCGTTTCTCCTCCGTTGCTTAACCTCAGGGCAACGGGCAGGTCGAGAACACCAACAGAACGATCATGGAGGGGCTGAAGAAGAAACTCCAGGCCGCAGGGGGTAGTTGGGTCGACGAGCTCCCCAACATCCTGTGGTGCTACAGAACCACGCCGAGGAGGGCGACAGGTGAAACACCTTTCGCCCTATGCTACGGCTTTGAGGCAAAGGCGCCCACAGAAGTTGCCATCCCCAGCCGACGGGTGGAACAGTACGAGCCTGACGCCAACGAAGAAAGCATGAAGATTGACCTGCACCTGGTCGATGAGAGGCGTGAGCAAGTTTACGTCCGAGCAGAGAACTACCGGCGTCAAGTAAAATCATACTATGACGCCAAGGTACGTTCCCGGGAATTTCAGGTGGGGGACTACGTCCTCCGCCGAAGGGAAGCAAGCCAGCCGACAGAGGGTGGCAAGCTAGCATTGAAGTACGAAGGGCCCAACATCGTCAGTGCCGTGGTCAAACCCGGCACCTACAAGCTTAAACGCCCGAATGGGTCCAATGTACCACGAACGTGGAATGTACACCATCTGGTGAAGTTTTATCAGTAATCCGAAGGAGGTGCAGGCGGCGAAGCCCTCACCCCTTAACGGGTTACTGATCGAACGCCACCCTCGGCCTCGAGCCACTTATGAATAAAATCATGTTCCTCTCGATTTTTTCTCTGGAATTTAAAGTAAAAACATTAGCAGGTGCCCTCATCGGCCACCTTAGAGCGAAAGGCTCAGGCATGGACGACAGGGCCCCTTGCATTTGCAGCCTACGATCGACAAGATCAGGCGTTCCATTGTATTTTGTATCAGCGAAGGGCTCAGATCTAGCTGAGAGAGCACATCGTCCTGGCCCCGTAAGCCTAGAAGTGAAACGCTCAGGTATGGCTGACGATGTCCCCAGGACGAGGGGCCCGCAAACGGCCCACGTCTTGAAACGGGAAGCTCACCGCGTCGTCCACGCGCCAGATCGCAGGACGACAGGCCTGAAATCATGGCCGAGGTGACAAAATCCCAAAACTCAGGGATGAGCAACGACAGCCGTTGGAAACTGACCAAAAGTCTAGCCCGCGTCATAAAGAGGCGACGGGACCCGCCCTGAGATCACAGACGTTATAAGCGAAGTCCGAACCGGCCAAAGGACGAGCACACCCTTCGGCCGAAGCCTGAAAGAAGGATACTCCCCGAAAAAAGGGGACGGAAGCAAAAAAAAATAATAATATAAAGGAAAAAGAGTGAAGCTGACGGCCGTGCGCACTAGCCGGCCTCGAGCAATGAAAAAATAAAATCCCCACAATTCAGGCCCAACTAGGCCAAGTACATATCAGTTGAACACAAGTGTAGCACCACTAACAGGTGACATGGATGATACGTCCACACACCACGAGGGAATGGTCAAGGCCGAAGCATGTGCCTATAAAACCCTAACCGAATCGGTTGGGTGACACGCGACAGGTAACCTTCATCGGCCACAGCCCTTTGAAGCACCAACGCTTGGTATGAAATGAAGAATCACAATCCTGAGAATGACCAGGACAAAGCGGGCACTTATCACACCCGCGGGAGAATCAAGCAATCAAGAAACAATCCCTACTGGCCACAGCATCTCGGATGGCCGATACAGGCACTGAAACCCGGGCTGTTGGTCAGGCGAAAGTTCTTTGGGGATTTGCCCAAGTGTTTACCAAACACTTAGAGAAAATTCTGAGGAAAAGGTTCCTCAAGAAGGAACTATGTCTTAGCCGATGAAGGTCGGGCCATCTCTTTGGGAAAGCAAGGGGCACCCTCATCGGCCACAAGCCAGACCTTGGCCGATGAGGGTAGGGCCATCTCTTAGCCGGCAGCGGTACCGCAAAGAAGGAACTATGTCTCGCATTTATACTTAGAAAAATCTCCAAGTACCTAAATGGAGAAACTCTAGACGAAGCGGGTACCTGTATACTCCAAGGCCGTTAGCCACCTACGCCTTGCATGTGTACTTAAGAAAAAATTCTAAGTTCAAAAAGGTAAGTTCAAGGTGCCCTTATCGGCCACAACACAAGGACCCAGACCGACCTTCCTGATCAGATCATGAACAAAGGAACATGACGGCCATGAAAAACACTGGGCCGACCACAACGACATTGGTTCAACACTTGGGAAATCTCCCAAATCATTTGCCAATAATGGGGAGAGACTCAATACCAGGACGATGAGAACACCCATCCACTTGGAGTTAGACTTATAAAAATTCTAACAAAAAACAAGAATGGGACAACGCCAGGACGCAGCGGACACCTCAGCTTGCCCGCCCCAATCAGGGACGAAAAGGAAAACACCTAAGAGGATCTAACACTTAGGAATTTTTTGAATAAATCCTAAGTGTTACGACAGCAAAGAAACACCGGACAGGCCGACCAAGCCACCACACCGGAAAGAAAGCACCTAAGTGGACCCAAAACACTTGGGAAATTTTTGAATACATCCTAAGTGTTATGATAGTAAAGAAACGACGGCCAGGCCGACCAGGCCACCGGACAGGATGGACTACCTCACGGACGTAGCAGACACTCGCAGGTGACCTAAGTTGTAACTTTTACACTTAGACAAATTTCAGAATTGAAATGGAAAAAGGCAATAAACACACAACAAATTCAAAGCCGAGCAGGACAGCAAAATTTTCATTCATAAGCAATTCAGTACAATGGTGGGCGCTTCGGCCATTACATCAATTGGGCAAAAATAAAAAAACTAATTACAAGGGAGCGGGGAGTAGCCGATCAAGCCTCTTGGGCGCCTCCATCCTCGGCTGGCTCTTCGACGTCTTCGGCTCCCTCCTCGGCCTCAGTCTCCTGGCCGGCGGCAGCCGCAGAACTGGTAGCATCGTCCAGGAAGTCAAACTCCGTGTAATCCGACTCGCCGAGGCCGGAACTCTCAATGGGGGACTCCCGCTCCGACAGAGGAGGCTTGGCCTGCTCTTCGGGATCTTTCATCAGCTTGGGAAGCTTCAAGTTCCGTCTAGCCCACCCGGAAGTATAATTCATGGCCTTAAGAGCACGAGATAGCCGCCGACACAGGAGCCTCTGCATCCGCTCCTGGCCCATGTTATAGTACACGGCCATCTCCCTGCTAAAATACTCCTGGCCGGCGGGGGAGTTCATCCCCCAATCTTCAAGCTTAGCGGCCACCACCTCATAGCACCAGGAGAGCCGCTCATCGGCTTTCCACCCCTCGGCCAGGAACTGCTTAACGGCCTCATCAGCGGCCCTCACAGCGGCAACCTCGGCCTCAGCTTTTGCCTTCACGGCTTCATCGTTTTTGCGCCGCTCGGCCTCAAGCGCCCTTTGGCTCTCCTCGAGTTTGGCCAGGGCATCGTCCCTGGCTGCAGCGGCATCGTCGGCCCTCTGTTGCAAGGCCTTGGCATCCTCCCGGAGCCGATCCAAGCAAGCGACCGCCTCATCGGCCGAGGCACCTTTCTGCTCAAGCTCTTTCAGACGAGCTATCTCCCGGTACTGCCTCTTGTGGCTCTCCATGAGCATGAAGGCACCCTGCACAAAAAAGACAAACAAAACTCAGGCAAATGACTCCACCCGGACGACGAGAAAAACGACAAATAAGAGAAAGGGAACTTACTTGGACGAGGAGGTCCATCCCGCCTTCGTACACTTTTACGTCCCCGAGCCTCTTCAGATAGGCCCTATCTTTGGCCGGCATGGCCTGGGCCAGCACATCGTGGCCGAGGACGACATCATCAAAAACACCCCCGCCGACGGGGTATTCTACCATCTTCTGGTAGGTAGCAGCGGCAATCTCCTTGCTGGCCCTCTTCGTCCGTGGCTCCTGGACGAGAGGGAGCGATTGGACAGCATCGTTTGGGGCAGCAGTGAGATCCACAACGGGATCACTATCGTCCACACTTGGGACGGTCAGAGTGCCGACCTCAGTAGCATGGGAAGGAGACGGTGCCCTCTTCGTCTTCTTGGTGACGTTCAGGCCGGCCTCAGTCAATTTCTTCTGGCCGTCAGTGGGAGGCCTCTTCTTTTTGGACTGAGCAGGCTTTGGGGCCGCACCAGCAGTAGCCCCGCCTCCCTCGGCCGCGGCACGTCTGGCCGCCTCGGCCGCCTTTGCAGCCAACTCCTCGACCGCCTTGGCCTTGGCTATAGCCATGATTGAACGGCGATCCATGGCAAAATCTACACAAAGGAAAATGAACAGATTAGCAAGGCAAAAGAACAAATAACAAAGGAAGAGAGCCGAAGAAAGAATTACCATCGGCCTCAGCAGGAATGCCCAAATCCGGGCCGTCGGCCTCTTCGAAGGTGGTGGTCATCCTCGGCCAGAGTTGGATATCGTCCTCCTTGTCGCCATATATATGGTATCTTAAGAAGCCGAGGGCGGTCATCTTGTATTCGGTGATATAGTCCTTCACGCTCCTCGGCCCCCCTTCCAGGAACGCCTCCACCTGAGCGTCCAGGATAGAACTCCTCGGCGGGTCATGCAGATTGAACCTTCCGGTATGGCCGAGAGAGGGGAACTCAGTGCCATTCTCACCAAGGGATACAAAAACGAACTTGCTCTTCCACCCATGAATGGACGAAGGCAAGTCCGTAAAGCTCCTCTTCTTCGGCAGCTGTTGAAGAGTAGCATAGGCCGCACATTTTTTGTGACTTCCTCGGCCGATCTGATACAGATTCATGAACAAAGCCGTCGTCGGCCTGTAGCCCAGCTCCTCACAGCGGAGCAAGAACCCCACCATCAGCGAGTAGCTGTTCGGCGTCAGCAAGGCCGGAGGGAGCCCCACCATGTCAAGGTATTCGGTGATGAAGGGATGAAGGGGAAACCTCAACCCCTTGGCAAAACTCATCGGGTATACTCCAAAGTATCCCGGTGGCGGATGAAGTATATGGTCCGTCGGCCTGGGTGCCCTAACCCGCCCGTACGGCCCCACGTACATCTGGGCGACCAGATAGTCAGCCGCGCTGCTCTCTGGCTTGATCAGGAAGATATTCGTGAGATCCAGGTAGGAGACGACCGGCCCACTCTTCGGCCTCCTTATTCTCTTCGGCTTATCTGCTCCCTTCACGGCAGACACCGGTCTCGGGCATGGAATAACAGCGGAAGTGGACGCCCTGTCCACCACTCGGGACGCACCTGCGTCCTCACCTTTCGAAGACGAGGCGGACTCCTCGTCCTCAACTTTGTCGTCCATCGGCTCTCTGGACTTGTAAGGACTTAAGTGTTGTATCTCCTCCTCGAACTCCTCGAGCACCTCATAGTCGAGTGACCTAGTGGAGGGCTGGTCGTCGTACGGATAGTAGTCTTCGTTCAAGCTCTTCATCATAACAACTACTACGAGCCTAAGGGGAATAACTTAGGATCTAAGGGTGTTCAAGCGCCTAACACTAGATCACTAGCCTAGGAAGCAAAGTATGCAAAGTACAGAAGATTGCGATGAACACTAACCTTGAACACGAAGAACACGAAGAACGAGCTTGGGAGTTTATCTCTCTAGAAATTTGGCCAGCACTTCGACAACTCAGAATGCAAATGAGATTTCTCGTCGGAGGGAGAGGGGTATTTATAGAACCCTCCACCCAACGGTCACTACACGTGGCACCCTCCCAATGGCCACATCAACGGCCACCAATGGGAGGCCACCACGTCACCAACGGGCCAAGCCCAACCTACGTATCAAGAGCCCACTGGCGAATCAGACTCTACGGCCTACACACTGGCCGGCTTCACAAGTGCCAGCAAGCGCCCACAATGGCCTATTTGCTTGCCAAGTTCACAAATGCCAACAATAAGGAGATGACAACGGCCAGGAATGTCATGAACGCCCATCGGCTCCCCGTAACGACCCTTGATGATAACTCTCTACAAGCGATCTGCGCACAAGGGTTCTCCCACAGGGTTACCTTGGCCAGAAAATCGCCATGAGGGTTGGATTCAGAGGGACTACGGAGAGGCCGCTTCGGCCAGGGACTCAAGCAACTCCTTCACCCCTCACACTCTTCGGCCTGAAGCAGTGGGGGACTGGGGGACTACACCGGCCTCAACAAAACAAAAAAGGAAAATGCAATGAACAATGTAACCACAAAGCATGGCCACATCGGCCATGTATCACACTGCGCCTCGTCGGCCAAAGGCACACAACGTCATCAGCAACGGCCAACCGGCCACCTAAGGCAAGGACACTCATCGTCCTCCGCCAACAGTTAATCATGATGGGCTCTTCGGCCAGAAACACGAAAGCCAGTCAGCTACGGCCAAAAGGAGTGCGCAAGCACCCTCACCGGCCACCCAAAGGAAAGGACACCATCGTCCTCGAAGCAAGATTCAACCTCAACGGCCTCATCAGCCCAAATGTAAACTTCAACCATCAACGTCCAAGAAAAGGAAAGCGCGCCTTCAACGGCCACCATTGAAGCAGGACACTCATCGTCCCCAAACGACCGCACCAAGGAAACAACGGCCTTCCCGTCCACAGTGAGGAACAGGTAACGGCCAAGCACAGAACAGGATCACTAGAATGGAAACAGCGCCAACGCCGCAACAGCTAACGGCCTGGGAATGCCCGCGTCGGCCAAAAGCACCAAAGCACGAGAATCTACTCTCCTTCACTTCGTCTACGTCTCACCTTAGAGAGTGGGGGACTCCTGATGGAGTATATGGGTCTGAGCCCCCGGACCCACATACTCGGAAGAACAGAAAGCACAAGACACCGAGTGGCGCCCACGTCGGCAGAGGGACCCCCGTCGGCCGAGAAGGTGCCAACTCAGATTATGGTCCTGAAGCCAAGGAACCCGGGTGCCCTCGTCGGCCGTGCCCTCCTCGGTCGTGCCCTCGTCGGCCACGCCCTCGTCGGCCACGAAGACCTCACAGAACCGGATTTTATACTCACTCATTCGTACAGCCCATTAGTGGCTTTGTATTTGGCCCAGTAGCGGTCCAATTGTAAATGGGCCTCCCAAGCCCAAGGCTTGGGAGCCCAGCCCGTATTTTCTCTATAAATACTCCCCTTGGGAGTAGTTATAGGGGTTACAAATTCATTCTATTGAAGCATATTATTGCACTTCTCTCTCTAACTCTCACTTCTCTCTAGATATACTCCATCACTCGCTTATCGGCGCAAGAGGAGGCAAGAGGAGATAGCAGATGAAAAGCCCTAACCCTTCCCTGACTTCCGTATTTATAGAGGAAGGCACCGACTCAACAACCAAACCACGGGCGACACGTGGCAATGAGCGTATACAGGGACGCGTGTCGCATAAAGACGGGCTGATATGAAATGATTACCTTTTATGGGAAGTTGAACCGGCCTGATAGTTGGCACCTAGAGCCCCGCAAACAACGGCGGAAAGCAACCGTCACCTAGGGAAAAGGAAGCAACGGCTCAGGGCGGTACGGCAAAAAATAACCGTCACCCAGAGAAAAAGGAGCAACGGCGCATAACGGTACGACGGAAGTTATCTTACTTCTTCATGTCCCGCGCAAGCTCGGAACATCAGAAGTGGGGGACTTGTGTTGGGTTAATGGCCTTTCAGGGCCGACCCATCAACCCCTGAAGCCCAAGGGCCAAGGGACGTACGTGGCCCACCACAACCAGGCCTCAAGGTCCAAGGGCCAGGGGACGTACGTAGCCCAGCATAGCCAGGCCCAGGGTCCAAGGATCTGGGGATGGACGTCTCGTAGGCTATACTTGAAGGCCCAGGTTGCCATCAAAGAGTTGGGTTCACTTTAGGGGACGGACGTCCCCCGCATTATGACGGGAAACCAAGATTTTGGTGGAAAGCGCATTTAATGCTGAAGATTTGGTGGTTGGAATCATGTCGCCCACAGCCGGCCACGTCAGCCCCCCAACTACCAGGATGTACTATAAATAGCCGCATTTATTTCATTGAAAGGGGTTCAGACATCGTTACTCTAGAGTTGTAATAGCGTCAACAGTACGTAGCTTATTTTCAGTACGTTCGGCCCTTCGGCTTGTAGTCATTATATTGAAGGAAACAGTCACTTAATCCATCCCCGTTGTTTTAGTAAATTCATTTGCTTTCCACCCATTCGAAACCCCAGGTACGTGTTGGGCCTGCGGGTTGAGGGGAATAAACCTCAACACATACTAAGGGGTGTTTGAAACTGCTTCTGCTTCCGTTTCTTTTCTAAAGCAGAAGCAGAATCAGAATCAGTTTTCAGAAGCTCGTCTCCTCCAGCTTCTAAAAAAACTGATTCTAGGAGTAAATTAGAGCATCAGAAGTACTTCTGCACTTTCATTTCACCTAAACACTTCAACTTCTGCTTCTACTTCCTCAAAGAGCAGAATCATTTTTAAGAATCAGGTCCAAACACCTCCTAAAATGGATAAGAAGAGCCTTTCTAATTTTGAACTTTTGTTGCCTTGTAAAAATGCCTTCAATCAATTAGTTTGTAGCTGCCGTGAGTGATGAAAGGGTGAAGTTATTAACTTGTCTTGTGCACTTGGATGAGAAAGTGCAAAGCTGTTGTATGAGAGATTGGTGTGTTGGTTTGTAGCTGCTAATGCACTAACAGAAATGCCTTTATTCTTTTTGTAATAAGGGACATCTAATTAGTGATTAAAATTCACTCCTATAAAGAGTGCTTGACCAAACATATGCATTGCTGTATGTTTTAAAATCAGGACTGCTATTCAGCAGATCCCGAATATGGCGGGCTACGTGGAACAACGGTTGAGGCAAGGTTAACAGACTCTTGACCAATGCAACAAATTCAATCAACTAATAACTCTCTTAATGAATGGTCGATAGAATATGAACCAAAAGGCAATGTTGAAGTTAAACATTAGAGTAAAGACTTCTAGCATATACAGCTCAAGCGTCTTGTTCCCTCTGGACAAATACCTCACCGAGTCACAATTATAAGGCCATAAGTGAGTCCTTAAGTACAGAGCTCTTTTCTAAATTCAAAATTTTTTGTCACGGACTAAATCCGTGACTATTTTTTTTGTCCGGAACTATTTTCTAAATTCAATATTTTTTATAAAAATTAATAGTCACGGATACATGTCCGTGACTAATTCAAAATTTTGAAAATTTAAACCGCGGGCTTTTGAAAATTTGAAAATTTTAAAACTTAGTCACGGATCGGTCCGTGACTAATATGCCCGAATTTAAAAAAAAAATACACGTAGTCACGGACATGTCCGTGACTAAGATTTTTTTTTAAAATTAAACGTAGTCACAGACCGTGTACGTGACTAACATGCCGGAGTAGCAATTCCGGTCAAGAATTAGTCACGGACCGCGTTCGTGACTAATCCGTGACTACAGTTTTCCAAACACAAGCTACTAATTAACACATTTATCAAAAGGCAGCTCTTCTCTTACAGTACAAAAGCCGCCACTCCAAGTGGGGCTCTTCTCTTACGGCCCATTTTGTACATATATAAAACGCAGTATGTTTCAAAAAATTGTTTAACTGTCTTCCCGATTGAATTTTGAGCTGAACTTTGGTATGCAAAAACTAGACTTGATGAGGAACATGCTCAAAAAATTCCACCGGAAACACCCTCTGATGGTGTTGTCCGCGGGGGGTTCCGGTCAGGACTTCATGACTAAAGGGTGGTCCGGCCACCTCAATTTGAGGTGGTTCCCGGTGGTATGTTTTGATGAAATTTTTTGTGTATTTTCTTCATAAAGTCTAGTTCATCCATACCAAATTTTCTCAGATATATACTCCGTACAACTTTTTGTCAATTTTTGTCAGATATATACTCCGTACAACTTTTTGTGGTTGTATTTGTGATGATTGGAAAGCTGAAAAAGTTCCTGAAAGATGAAAGCAGGGGTTATGGTGCGCTACGCGAACACTTCCTTAAGAAGCACCTAATTATCAAGCACACCAATGATGTATGAGTGTCATGCATGCTTTTTGTTTGTTTTAATTATTTTTACTGCATTTATTCTTCACGTAAATTATTGTCCCTTCATATACTCGCAGGGCACACATAATCAAGCTGGTATTGCAAAGCCATAAGAAAAAAAATTGTATCTTAGATTATTAAGAAAGTTTTAATTTTCGCATGCTTTTGTTCTTTGATGTTTCCAGCTTTTTTGTTCGTTAACTTGGAGTGTTCTATTGTTACTTCTGCAAGATATGCTTTATTGTTGTAATACAAGAGAGACACGCAAAAGACATTAAGATCTCAGATATCAAATCAGATGTTTTTTGAGTGGATAATGAGGTGAAAGATTATTTTGTAAGAAAGAGGCAGCATAAATAATTCATATCTTTTCTTAAAGACGACTTTAATTTTCTTATTAGTAGGATCTATTAGTGTTTACTTGGAATATCCCAAGACCTTGACAGAGCAGCTATAACATTGTGCAAATATGGTAATTGCATAAGTCATCTTGACAATCTTATGCCATGTATTTGACAATTGACATCTTTTATTAGATCTTCTAAAGGATATTTTGGTTGTGAGTGGCCCACGCGGAGCTGCCGAACAAAATCTGACCTTTCCACCCCTGCAGAAACCAATGACCATCTTCAGCAAACAGAAAGTCTTTGTGACATCCTTCCCTCGCCATGTCTCTTATATTTTTGACAGTTTGAGGATTTAGGACCACAGGCTTGAACCCGGCCCTCGTAATGCGACTTTGCCACTGGATGTATGTTTCAGGTCTCTCTAACCTTTCCATGCCCTCGCATGCTACAATATTTGCTATGACAGGCCCCAGAACTGCTAGTTCAAAATTTAACCTTTCACTATTGCGGCGTGGGAAAAGAGTCTCAAGTATATCAAAGCCAGCAGAGAAGAAGGAGAGAGCCGACCGGACCCTATTAACAAAGAAAGGAGAACCATAAGTTGCACTGACAACAGAATTTACAAAGATGTGGGGGTTGACTTCCCGGATTAAGTTTAAAACACCATCCCTTGGGCAGTCCGCACCACACACTGTCTCGTCTAGTAAGCGTTTGAGTCGAAGAGTACAGTTAACAACAACCACCTCACCCCTCGCAAGCTTCAAATCATCTATCTTAATAGCCTCCCAATTCTTTGATGTTACGGAATTGTATTCAAATGGTACTCCAAAGCGATGACAGTATTTAGCCAAACGACAACCAGTCTCCAATACCATTTGTGATGGACGAAAACCGGGTTGGGGAAGCTCAATCCCAGTTATTCGAAGCTTTGGAGGGCCACCAGGTCTTTGCGAAAGATCTCGAATAAGAGTAGGCCACTGAATACCATGAAGAATACCAAAATCTATAACATGTAGTGATGCTCCGCTTGACGCTGCTTCGTAAATCATTCTATTAGCGAAGAAGATTGACATCCTCATAAATGGCACATATGATGAAATGTGGGATTTCTGCATTTCGGGAACAACCATCTTATTGTGAAATGATGATGAAGGATACTGTTCAGCCTCAGTTCCAACTAGACGGGCCTCAAGACTGTCAACAAATGCATGTGCCAACCTTTGGTTTGGATCACCGATAGGGGAAGAGTACTGCCTGATCGTCTTTAGTTGTTCTACTGCCACCTTGTAATCTGCAGCAGCAATTGATTTTGCGCAGCTGAGCAAAAGAGACTCTACATTCACAAATTCAAATTCATATCCGCGTTTATCTGCACGGCCTTTGCGACCACTTCGCCCTTTCTGTTGTTGTTTTCCTCCGGATGGAGAATTATCAGCACACAACAAAACCTTATCAAACATCTCTGATAAATCATCCTCATCCTTATAAGCTGCACTCTGTTTCCTACTCCTTCCCTCTCCTTTTTCTTCTTCGATCTCACTTTCACGTGAACGAAAATGCTTCATTCCTCGATATGAATCAGTTGAATGCTCCTCCTTCTCTATAGTCACAACTCCACCTCTGATCAATGGGTATATTTCATCGAAATGGATGAGCATCGGATTACTGGTGGGAAAGAATGTTCTAGTTTCCTCCACGTCTCTCTATAATTGCAAAATGGAAGCATCATCATTATCAAAAAATGTAGTTGGAACCATATTAGCACTGAGTAAGCTATGTAAAGAACAATCTAACCCATCCATGCCAGTCGTAATTCCTTGACCAAGTTATAGTGATTCCTGACAAAGAACTTAGATGCCTGGGGCTTGCATGGGTAAGCAAACAAATAAATAACAGCGGAAATCATTACATTTTCTTTGTGCTTATTGTTTTGCTTGTCTTTACGTACCTTAGATCATATTTTAAATCTTATGCATTTTAAAAAGGATTTGTGATTAAATATAAGTACATATGGAGTTTTGTTTTTCTATATAGAGAGAATTCCCCAAATAGGAGTAAAACATAGGCAAAATGCAAAAATAGGAGTACCATGTTTTGAATAGGAGTAACTTTAGTGTTTGGACAAGTATACCCCTACCCAAGTCTAAGCCCCAACAACTTTTAATTAAATATTTAATTCATAATAAATTCGAAAAAAATCAAAAATTCGTAGAAAAATAATTAAAAATTTTATAAAATATTAATAAAATAAAAAATTAAAAAAAAATTAGTTTTTTTTAAATTAATAAAAAATAGTAAAACTCCATAAAAAATTAAAAAAAATATGGATGTCTTTCACACCGCCTGTACTACCTTCCTGCACCACCACCTCCGGGTGGTGAAAAAAATTCCATTTTTCCTAAAAACTGCCATTTTTTTCTGAAAATGCCAAAAACATGGCATATTTCTCTTTGTGAATGCCAACATTTTCATTATTTTCTGCCATAAATATAGCATTCGTAATGAACTTGACATTTTTTCCCCTGGTGACTGGAGGTGGTGGTGCAGAGGCGGCAAAGGCGGCGGTGAATTTTATTTTAATTTTTTGAGTTTTTTTTTTTTTTTTTTTGAAAAATAAATAAATAAATAAATAAATAAATTATTATTATCGAATAAGTCATAAATTAACTAGGTTAGGATTAAATAAGTCCTATTTTAGAATTAACTAGGTTAGGGATATTAAGGGTACAAAATTAATGTTTACTCCTATTGAAGGAATTTTTAAGTTATACTCCTATTTATGCAATTATGTTTATGTTTACTCCTATATTGGGCAATTTCTATTCTATATACAATTGGAGTGACAAAGAGTAATTTTTGCGGATTTAATTTCAAGTATGGATTACTCTGTTTTTTGATTATTTCATATTCAATTAGGATTAGGAAATTCTTCACCACAACAACAAAAAGGAAATTGTATTTTACTTTATACAGAGTATTTGTTAAACAATAAACCATAAATTGTTTATAAAAGCTAGAATAGATGCATTAACCCAGAAAAAGAATTATAACCTTTGAATGGCAGTCAAGCAACTCAAAAGGAATCATTGGAGCTCCCAAAGCTTGCAGTGGAAAATGTGATGTTTCTCCGAAACAAAGTAGCTTATGAGATGGATCCTCCAAATATGTGGTCTATAACATTTCATTTTATTATACTCAAATTTAAACAATAACTTTTGTCTTTTCAATTATTTTAGGGAGAACTATCAAATAAGCCCTTGAACTTTCATAAAAATTGCAAATAAGTTCTTTTACAGGAGGCTTTGTCCGTCTGCCGCCATTTGGTCGGTTTTCGGTGGAAGATTTTGATGAAATTTTTTGAGCATCTTCTTCATTCAGTCTAATTTACGCATAATAAATTTCAGCTAAAAATTCAATCGATAAGGCAGTCAAATGATTTTCTGAAATATACTGTGCTGCCTAACTGCGCAGTTATCTTCAAAAATTCATTTGACTGCCTTCTCGATTGAATTTTTTATCTGAAATTTGGTATGACTAAACTAGACTTAATGAAGAAGATTCTCAAAAAATTTCTTGGTCATGAAATTACTCCGTATGTGACGGAGGCAATAACGCTTTGAAACTTGTGGCGATCTCAACTCTCGCAAGGCTCTAAATGCACTTTCAATTCCTGCATGATGATCAGAGATAATGCACACACTACGGTAATTTCCAACCACATCACGCATAACCCTTGCAAAGAACCACGACCAGCTGTCAGCATTCTCACTCTCAACAACAGCATATGCAAGAAGAAATATCTCACGGTTAGCATTCATGGCTACCGCAACTAGAAGAACTACCTTGTATTTGCCATATAAGTGAGTGCCATCAACCGAGACTACGGGTAAGCAAAATCTAAAACCGTCTATAGAAGCCTTGAATGACCAGAACACTCGGCGGAATTCAGACGTATCAGGAGTGCCGGCCTGTTGTGATTGCAAATGAACAACAATCCCCGGATTTGAAAACTGTATAGCTTCCAACAACATAGGAAGTTCATTATATGATGCCTCCCAATTGCCGAATTTACGCTCCAGAGCGATCAAGCGTCCATTCCAAGCTTTTTTATATGAAACACGGATATTAAATTTTTCATATATGTCTGACATTATCAGTTTAATGTTGTAGTCCGGGTCGACTTTCACTTTTGGAGCGATTTCACTGGCTATAATTTTGGCCGTTAGGAGCCTGTCATCCCGAGCCATGACAGGATCCTCCCTACAACTGTGATGGGGTTGATATTTTTTTACTTTCCTCTTTTTTGACGTCATACCTTCTCCTGCTTGGATATGCCAAGTGCAAAGGGTCGGGTCTATGCAAACCGCCTTCCAGGACCGTGGCCTTTTGTCAACCGTTCTGAATTGACGAAATTGACGAATGTTTTCTCTCGCCACCGCTTCTTTCAGTGCATCATATGAACAGTAAACTGCGCCTACTTCGATCCTTTCAGGCTCAGAATCTACTGCTTGAACAAATGGTTCTTCTAGCTCCACATTAGCCCAAGTGGTGTCTACTACGTCGTCACTATCATCGCTCGTGGATGAACCGACATCACTACTAAAACCTTGTTCATAGTCTGGGTCGTCCGACTCTTCACCCAAGTTTGTGACGGTACAAAGTAGATACATTCATAAATTTCAATATTATTATTTGGGACAAATTATTAATTTAACACAATTCTTGAATTTCTAGAATTGAACACAATTCCTTGTAACACACTATCTAAAATAAAATAAAATTAAGGTTTGAATTTTTTGGTTTTAATTTATCCGAATATATAAAATTTTTAAGTTTATTTGAAGTATAAAATCTTTTTGTGCTCTGGTCGGATTTGGGTGTTCCGACAGGAGATTTGAAATTTTATGCGATATATAAAAATTTTAAGTTGATTTGAATAATAAAAACTTTTTGTGCTCTGGTCGGATTTGGGTGTTCCGACAGGAGATAAAATTTTAAAATTTTTTAAAATTCCACTTCCACTTCCGGTTATTTCATTTATTTGAACTAGAATGTGTTTCTTGTGTAATTAGGTAGAAGTATTGAATTTGTGCAGATGTGACGGACAGATAGCCAATTTTTACTCTGAAATTCCTATTTAACAATCTAAATTAAAAAATTTACAAATTACTAAATTAACTACTTCTACACTCTTAAAATGACAACAAATAAAACCAAATCATTGTAAATTCTATTTAACTTGAACAACACATACCAGGAGATTCGTAGTTCTGAAACGTTTGGCTGTTGTTCCTCCGACCATATACAGATGATGTGCCTTCCTCTCTGGGAGTTCCGTGGAACGTCAAAGTTTGTGGTGGGGTCGCTGAAGCTTCCACGTAAATGTGCAACTCCTCATACTCATTTTCAGCGATCCGGAAAAAATGACGCCATGTCTGCTCATCGTGAATGGGCCATAGTCTAGAAGCAACATATACAGAATTCTTATATTTTGGCAATTTTCCGTAAATTAATTTAATTTCGGAAAATCCGTCGCCTCTAACATGATTTAGAACATTCTCATGTATAGTAGTATAATCATCTGTTTCACTAATGAATAGTACCGCCCTAGGAGGTATGGAGTACTCTATTTCATCATCTTTTTGAGATGTAGAGCCATTCCAATGAACCATAACAACAATATTTCCCTCACTAGACATTTTTATATGAGAGGAGAATGCCTAAACAGAAAATGTAATAAATATATCAAGAGAGAAAGAAGGATTATTTTTTGGAGTGAAAATTTTGAAAAGAAATGAACTCATTTTATAGGAGCTATTGGGGTACGGTGACCATATAAATCCAGTTGGTAGAATAAAGGAATACAAATAAAACACGTAGTGCAAACAATAAAATTAAAACAAAACTCCTGGTCAGATTTCCAAATTCCGACCGAGTATTAATTAATTTAGAACCAAAAGCCCCGCTTTTTGGTAAAAAACTCCCAAATATACGAGTCGGTTGGTAAAATGTTCGAACCACAATTAAACACGTCATTTTTTAAAAAATATATCAAAATACCCTAGTCGGATTTCCCAATTCCGACTAGGTTTTTAATAAATTTTATCCGCTTTAACCCATTGTTTTAAAAAAAAATCAAAAATACCCTAGTCGGATTCCCCAATTCCGACTAGATTTTTTTAATTAAATTGGCACTTACCTCTAGTCGGATTGCCCAATTCCGACTAGGGTTTCAACCCTAATTCGGGACTTCTCCACCAGTCGGAATTGCCAATTCCGACTACCGTAATTTGGTAACCTAAACGGAACTCCCGTATTTTGGCTTGTCAGACGGGAGATTCCCGTAATTTGGTAATTTATTCCAAATTTTCTACATCACTTGTTTTTGAATGATAAATAAGATGACTAAGTTAACCTTTCTTTATATCTTTGTATAGCTTGTGAGCAAATGCGATGATTTATATGTATACGTATGCAGGATATAGCCAATATGTTACTATTAAGTTTTAAACACATGAGAACAATTAATTAAATAAAATATTTGAGTTCAGTTAAGAAAATAACCAATGTTTTATAAGGGCAGTGATACTTTTGAGGTCTACCCTTTTTGTATAGCCTGAAACTTGAAATAAGATAATTAAGATAACGTTATCTTAATTCAGATAAAAATGGTCAACCTTTTTTATTAGAAAAAGTCACCATTGAGTGGGTATGGAAATGTAGAAGTATAATCTCTCTTGTGGGGTGCGACTATAAATAACAACATTATTATTCAAAT
Source organism: Cuscuta europaea (assembly GCA_945859875.1). NCBI lineage: Eukaryota > Viridiplantae > Streptophyta > Magnoliopsida > Solanales > Convolvulaceae > Cuscuta > Cuscuta europaea. The sequence goes on from CAMAPE010000014.1 coordinate 4,464,818, forward strand.
TATCTATTCTAAGAGCTATGTTGATTAAATATTTAATTAAGTTTTACATTTTTCATGTGTCAGTGAAACAAATTTTTAATTTGTATGTTTATGTTGAGGCTCCTCAAATTTGAAATATATAGGAGAAGAGGGGATGGCACCTGCGAGCAAATGTGATGATATATATGTTATACATATGCGGGATATAGCCAAAATATTACTATTAAGTTATAAACGCATGAGAACAATTCATTAAATAAAATATTTGAGTTCAGTTAAGAAAATAACCAATGTTTATTAAAGGTCGTGATACTTTAATTTTGAGAGGTCTGCCTATCAACTGGAAACAATATGACTTGGTTGTAGTTTAGAGTGCAATGTTAGACACCAGTGAAAAAATGAAAAAGGAAAAATATTTTAGTCAAAGTTATCTCACCTGCGCCAACCTTTGTCAGTGTGGAGACATGCTTACAGGAGAGCAACATTGCCTCCTGGAATACCTTGCTTCTTCAGGCAGTGTATATGTTGTGTCTGTATATGCAAGGCACACATATCAATAATAAATACACACCCAACCCTTAATGCAATTCCTAAGTTGACTCTTCTCAGCCTAAAGAGTAATAGTTGAAATGAAAGCAGAAAAAATATTGTCTGTTAGAGACTTCCAATAATAGAGAATGTTAAGATAACCAAACTTCTTAGATTAGAAATGATCCAGTAACAATGTAAAAAATCTATGATCGATAGAACAAAGTCGTAAGAAGCACATGATCTCTCTATAGGTATGGTGTGTGAACAGGTGGATCCATTGTATTGAAGATATAAAAATCCAAGACATACCAACTCTCATCCTTTGGGCTATTTCAAAGATAAAGAGTGAGGCTAAATTTAATTTAAGAGTTCCAAGTTTGACAAAAATCAGATTATTCACCAAGTAAAAGGTTTTATCAATTATCTTGGGGCTGCTATAAGGACCTAAGGATGGCATAAGCTGGTTCCAAAAGTTATGCACCCCATTGAGATACGCATCATTGCTGAAATTGGTCCAGATAAAGAGGGAAAAATGGAGGAAGATGATGGAGAATGGAGAAGGCATACTAAAAAGAATCATAAAGTTTAGTGTCAAGAGCATAAAGTTTGATTACTTTAGGATAAGCCATAATCATATTTCAAGCTAGCAAACTGGATTTGACCATACCATCATATAGCTGCACTAAAAAACGAAGAGAATTTTACCTTTGCATTTCATCAAACATGAGATATGCAAAATATAAGAACACAAACTGAAAGTGCAAATAAAGGTATGATGTAAATCTTTGGTTATCACAGATATTATCAACTCCTCATAACTAATTTCAGTAGCTCCTAAATGCAAAAAAAAATCTCGGAAATGGCAGATTGGAAAATAGAGACTTCTTTATTTACCATAGGATTAGAAATTACCCTCATATGTGTTCTTCTTTTAATGAATTCTTAATAGATACATATGCATTCTACATAAATTCTTCGTTCTAATCCGTTTTATAGTGCATCTAGAATATGAAAACACAAATTCAAACAAATGAATTATTACAATTTGTATGGAGCTTCCATACAAACAGACAATGAATATTACGTAAAAGCCTTTAAACTTGCACATCAAACCTTCTTGTGACATGCTCTATACATGATCCGGTGGCTCTTGACTCTCGAGTTACATGATTGCAATAGCCCCTGCCGTTTCGACAAAAAAGTACACCATTAATGGACTGATAAGGTGAATGAGAGAAGAATTGCAGAAGAGGCGATGGGGAAGACATGATTTGTCATGGGATGGGGCAATCGTGAAGCTAATCATTTTACCTCATATTTGCTGATATAAGGAAGTAATAAAGAACATGGCCATGATGTTTCTAAACTAAAAAATGCAGGAGCAATAATCTCACTCAGATAATTAAACAAACAGTTTGTGTGCAAGAAGAAAACACTCTCTAGTGGAAGTATAAAATAGAAATGATGCTCTGGTATTGAAGAATCAATAGACTGTTCAAGTCATCAATAATAGAGCCAGGGCCTCAAGTAAATACATCATTTGTTAATTAGTACTCCGTAATTTCAAACCGAAATCAAGATTTAATCAAGTCATAATTTCTGAGTACACTGTTTCTGAGTAATTCAACGTTATTGCAATCAGTAATTTCAATCAGTATTTTGATTTCATACTCACCGAGAATGAAGGATGCGAACACCAGTGGAGAAAAATCGGCAATACCATGAGGCTTGATACAAGAAGGGCGACGTTCTTGGATGGTGGAGAGAAATCGAAGAGAAGATAGCCGCAAAAAATTGGATGGTGCGAGAGAAAACCTGGTAGAACCGACCAGGTTCACTCGATCTAAGCCCATGCCGCATACGGTGTTGATGTGAGACGCCTTCGGTGAGACCATGAGGCTTGATACACGAAGGAGGGCGGCGTTCTTGGATGGTGAAAACATTCTCGGTGAATTGAAATTATGTTTCTGAGCGGACGATCGAGAAGAAGGCTTGATACATGAAGGCTTGATATGTGAAAGATGAAAAAAGAGACGACCAAGATCTTTCTGAGGGGATGGTTGAGATGGACCTTATGCCTAAGCGGGATTACCGTTCATTGAACAGTAAAATGATATATATATATATATATATATATATTGGATCATAAAATATAGTCACGTTATTATTATTATATTATTACGTGTACATTATTATTTGTACTTATCATGTACTGTCTTTGTACTTATCATCCCATGCTCCTTAGGATCAGCATGTACGTTCCTAGTTAGTTATTAGGAGTTCTTATCCTTTAGCTCCTGTCATGTATATATATTCATCCACAAGTGTACGTATGAATACATGAAATACAAACTCATTTACTATTCTACATGGTATCAAGAGCCAATCTCTAAAGAGCATTTTTTCCCCTAACTTATCAATATGATCATCACCCCAACCACCACCGTGGTGTCTATCACCGCCACTACACACTTCCCCATAAAACTCACCACATCTAATTTTCCGGTGTGGAAATGTCAAGTTCACTCTGCCCTTGTCGGCCTTGGTCTCGATGCATACGTTGATGGAACTTTTCAAATCCCAGAACAATTCATTGATGATGCCAAAACCCAAATCAACCCATGTTATACGACATGGTTTCGTCAAGACAAAACCATTCTCAGTGCCTTACTCAGAAGCTGCTCCGACACTATCCAGCATGTCATCTCCTCGGCCACATCTGCTCGTCACGCCTGGGAAAAACTCTCTCTCACATATGCCAGTACTTCTCGTGGACGAATCATTTCTCTCAAGTCCACAATTGCCCGTACCACAAAAGGCTCTAAAACTATCCAAGCCTACCTTACCGAAATGTATGCCCTCTCTGAAGCCCTAGCTCTAGCTCAAAATCCACTATCTGAGGAAGACCTCGTCATCAACATACTCAACGGGCTTGGCACTGAATATAGTGACCTCACATCTGCCATTCGGGTTCGCACCACTCCCTTACCACTGGCCGAACTTCAGGATATTCTCCTGGAACGAGAAGAACGTCTCCAAGCAAGCATGGATCCTGCCATGACCAATGTGATCCCCACGGCTAATGCAACCCAAGCTGTTGATCGCCATTTCCAGAACAATGATCGTCGCACTTCACCTGGAGGAGACCGTAGTTCATTCACGTCTCGTCGGGGGCGTGGCACTTATCACGGCAACTCTTCTCGTCAACAAGGCAACCCCCTTGTTTGCCGTTTTTGTGAAAATCTCGGCCACGAGGTTCGCCAGTGTCGTAAGCTCCAACGATTTTTAAAGGAACATTATGTGCCACATCCGGCACCTCCGGCTGTAAATCATACAGTCACGAACCCCCAATCCATGGAACAACCCTGGCTCTTTGATAGTGGTGCCTCTCATCACGTGACAACAAATGCTGCAAATTTACCATCCTACACAGATTATGGCGGTCCTGAGGAAGTTCATCTTGGCAATGGTAAGACTCTACCTATTACCCATACTGGCCATACATCCTTGCCCACCTCCACCCGATCTCTCTCCCTCACTAATATTTTATGTGTTCCCCAACTCCGTAAAAATTTAATTTCTGTTTCCAAATTATGTCAATCTAACCATGTCTCTGTTGAATTTTTCTCATCTCATTTTATTGTTAAGGATCGAGCCACAGGGGTTCCAATAATGCGCGGGGAGAACATTAATGACGTTTACTATGCACCAGTTTCTTGTTCACCTCAAGCTCATGTCACACAAGTCTCAGTTTCATCACCTTGGCATCATACATTTGGTCATCCATCAAGTCGTGTTTTCTCTACTTTAATTAATCAAAATAAGCACCTATTGCCGTGCAATGTTTCTAACGATTCCAAATGTACTTCCTGCTATCTCAATAAAAGTTCAAAATTACCTTTCTCTACTACATCCATGCATGCTACTCGTCCATTAGAACTATTGTACACGGATGTATGGGGGCCAACTGATATATCTATTGATGGTCACAAATATTATGTTATTTTTGTTGACTGTTATACTAGATATATTTGGATTTATCCTCTAAATATATTCTATTTTTAGAGGATAATGGAGGTGAATATATTAAACTTAAATCTTACCTTAATGCCCAGGGTATATCACACTTCACCACACCACCCCATACCCCCGAACATAATGGTATAGTTGAGCGCCGTCATCGTCATATTGTTGACACCGGACTCTCCCTACTTCATTATTCTGGTCTACCTAAAAAATATTGGACTTATGCGTTTCAGACTGCTGTCTACCTAATAAATCGTCTTCCCACCCCCACGTTACAAAATGATTCTCCGTTCTATCGCCTACATCAATGTCACCCTAACTATAAAAAATTACAACCTTTCGGTTGCCTATGCTTTCCGTGGCTCCGTCCCTATAACTCTTCCAAAACTCAATTACGATCTGCTGCATGTGTATTCCTGGGTTACTCTTTATCTCAATCGGCCTATCTGTGTTATGATTACAGTATGAGTCGCCTTTATGTTTCCCGTCACGTTCGTTTTGTGCCTACCACTTTTCCATTTCGTTCCACGTCCTTGTTATCTTCGGTGCAAGAAACATGTCAAAGCAATCATTCTCTTCCTGCGCATCATTTAATCCCCCGGCACTCGGTCTCCAGTCAAACTTATCCTCACTAGTCAGCTCACCCCATCTTTAGCCGTTCCGCATCACCTAACTCCCGAACCTACGCATTCGCTGGTCAACACCCACTCATCCGCAAATTCAGGCCATAATAATAATTCCCCTCCCCCAACCGACTCATCTCCACCTACTCACCATAATTATCCACCTCCCCTCCACGTGGCATCCACCCATCCCACTCCCCCTCAAATAAACCCACCTGACCTTAATCTTAATCCATCACCACCCAACTCCCATAATAATTCATCCATGCCCACACCTCCCATTAATTCCTACCTGCCCACACCACCCAATAATCCCTCCCGACCTACCAGAAATCGTAAACCCAATTCCAAGTATTTTGGGGAACCGTTTATTAATACAACCACCTCACACCCTCTCACCCCGAGTCTTACCCCTGCCACGGTCAAACTGGCCCTTCAGGACCCCAAGTGGAAAGCAGCGATGGATGATGAATTTCTTGCTTTACAACGCAATAAAACTTGGGACCTAGTTCCTCGTGGTTCTCACACTCCCATCTCATGCAAATGGCTTTTTCGGATCAAACGAAAAGCTGATGGTACCATTGAAACATTCAGTGCTTACAACAACCGGGTCGGGATTACAATGAAACATTCAGTCCAGTTACTAAACCTGCAACTGTTCGCATAGTACTCACTATTGCACTTGCGCGTAATTGGGAGCTTCGTCAACTTGACGTGAACAACGCTTTTCTTCATGGCACACTTTCTGAAGAAGTGTATATGACTCAGCCCTCGGGATACATTGATGCTGAACACCCGACACATGCGTGCCGCCTCCGTAAGGCGTTATATGGCTTAAAGCAAGCCCCACGTGCATGGTACCTCGAATTATCTCGGTTTCTTATTGCTATGGGCTTCCATAAATCTCGGGCCGATAATTCTTTGTTTATCTACTCCCACTCCGGCACCATATTATATTTCCTTGTTTATGTTGACGATATCGTCTTAACAGGGAACTCACCAGCAGCTATCAATTGATTTGTTCAACAGCTTACGTCCAAATTTTCTGTTAAAGATTTAGGGGCCTTACATCATTTTCTCGGTATTGAGGTAATTCCTACAAAAGAGGGCTTATTTTTATCTCAACGGCAATACATTCAGAATATTCTTGAGAGTTGTGCCATGACAGGAGCAAAGGAGTCAGTCACTCCAATGAGCTCTTCTCTTCCTATTCAACTGGCGGATGGCTCTCCCCCTACCGATTCTACTAGGTATCGCCGAACACTTGGCCTGTTACAATATCTAGCGTTCACTAGACCGGACATTGCTTTTGCAGTAAATCGCTTGTCTCAATACATGCATAGCCCATCTGAACTTCACTGGCAGGCTGTAAAACGCATTCTCAGATATTTAAAAGGGACTATACATTATGGTCTCTTTCTGCATCGCTCCACTCCCTTGCATCTTTCTGCGTTTTCTGACTCCAGCTGGGGAAATATTTGTGACGAGGGTCGTTCAACAACTGCTTATGCCATTTACTTGGGTTCCAACGTCATTTCATGGAAATCAGCCAAGCAAAAGTGTGTCTCAAGGTCTTCTACCGAGGCTGAATATAGAGCTGTGGCAAATGCGAGTGCGAAATCCTTTGGGTTCGTAATATTCTTTGTGAACTGGGCATATCTCTTAAATCCACTCTTACACTTTTTTGTGATAATCAAGGTGCCACATATGTCTGTGTCAATCCAGTTTTTCACTCACGTATGAAACACCTAGCACTTGATTTTTACTTTGTTCGTGATTTAGTGGAGCAAGGACAGCTCAAAGTCTGCCATATATCTACCAAGCTGCAAATTGCCGATGTTTTGACCAAACCCTTGGGAAAAGACATGTTCCATAAATTCAGGTCCAAGCTGGGAGTTTCCAACAGAACCTCCATCTTGCGGGGACGTATTGGATCATAAAATATAGTCACGTTATTATTATTATATTATTACGTGTACATTATTATTTGTACTTATCATGTACTGTCTTTGTACTTATCATCTCATGCTCCTTAGGATCAGCATGTACGTTCCTAGTTAGTTATTAGGAGTTCTTATCCTTTAGCTCCTGTCATGTATATATATTCATCCACAAGTGTACGTATGAATACATGAAATACAAACTCATTGAACAGTAAAATGGTGTATTGTTATTATATATATATATATATATATATATATATATATATATATATATATATATATATATATATATATATATATATAGGGTGTGGTTCCGGTGAGAACACTCATTAACGTGAGAAATGAGAACACTCCAAAACGATGCACTTTATCCTTCACAAAACTGCACATTTATAGTTAAAGTAATGCAAAATTCTAATGTGCACATTTACGTTTAAAATTTTACACAGACGAAATGCACATTTTCGAATTTTTTTATATGCACGTTTCTGTTTTACATGATGCACAATGCTCAAATCCAATGCTCCAGAATCATTCTCATTTCTCTCCTAAGATGGTATTCTCATTTGATCCTTCATAGCATCCTCTCTTTTGAGTTTATACTTTATAGAACTTTTGAAAGTGAAGATATTTTTTGGTGTCATTTATTTAGGTATACAAAACGTGTAAACGCCAATGATGTCTTACCTTAAAAAAATTCTCTTATGTGCAGTGGCGTATGTAGTGTGGGGTAGTGGGGGCAGCTGTCCCCTCTCAACCCCACCAATCCTATATATATATATATATATATATATATATATATATATATATATATATATATATATATATATATATATATGTTTTTAAAATATGATTTATATACACACAAAAGTGATTATTTTGTATATAAGTACATATACTAAAGAGCAGAAATGATATAAAAGCTACTATAGAAGAGTTGGAGTTTAGCCTTGCTTAAAACCATGTTAGATCTTTCGAGTCATAGGTTCAATTCCATGCGACTTTAACTTTAATTTTTAGTTTGCACTTTTGAATAAACATCTCAATATTAGTTTTAATTTTACACTACAAAAAAATTCGCTTGTAGTCACAGACCGTAGTCACGGATTTGGTTCGTGACTAGTTAGTCACGGTTCTAATCACGGTTTAGTCACGGAACGTTTAAAAAAAAATAGTCACGGATTTGGCCGTGACTACGTCCGTGACTATTGTTAGTCACAGATGTAGTCCGTGACTAAAGTGTTCCGGCCAACCCAAATTCGCCTCCGGCGGGATTTTTTTAAATTTGAAATTAGTCACGGATGGTTCCGTGACTAGGGCCGCGACTACAGTTAGTCACGGACGTATCCGTGACTAATTCCGTGACAAGTGCAAAATTGATTTTTTCAACGTTCCAAATTAAAGTGCTCTGACAAATCGTACCAAAAATGTGTAGTCACGGACACATCCGTGACTACGTCCGTGACTATAAGTTTTATATATTCAGCCTCCGCTTCATTCAACAAAATCACACCATCTACTCCAGATAGAATTCCAGATAGAATTGAAGGATGTAATCTACCCATCTCATATCATTTTTCCTGTTTATGCAGATAAGGTATGTGAGTTGAATTACGTATTTTTTGTATGAATTAGTTGGTTCATTTTAGCTACTACATTAGTTAAATTAATACTTAATTAATTAACGAAATAAATTACTTAAATTTAGTTACGTTAAACGTAGGTGTAATTTAAACATATATTGGGTTAATTAAGTTGTATTTAATTAATTAAAATTACGTAAATTAGTTAAATATGTAAATTAGTTAAATACATATATATGAAAGTATATTATTAAATATAATATTGGCAATACATATGTTATTAATTTTGAAATATTGGGTTAAAATTACGTAAATTAGTTAAATACATATGTAAGTATATATGATTAAATATAATTTAAATGCATATTATTAATATTAGTTAAATGTAAGTATTATTTAATTCAAATGACTTTATATATATATGATTAAATATAAGTATATGATTTCTTTATATTGGCAATTATTGTTAATTAAGGCGGCCTAATTTAGGATTAATAATGATTTAAATTAGGGTTAGTTAATTTAATTTAAATGTGTTTATTATATATATATGTTCAAATTATTGGATTTGCTCATATTATTTAATTTAGTAAATTGTTAAATGTGCATTATTAATAAGATTAAGATGTTGATAATTTTAGTATTGTGGATTAAATTAATGCCATTAACGTATTGTGCATGTTTATAGTTTAATAATATTAATTATTAGACGTTAGTTATTTTTAAGGGAATTTTAGTGAATTTTAGTGAATTTTAGTGAAATTTTAGGCAATTAGTTAATTTTAAGGGAATTAGTTAATTTTAAGGGAATTTTAGGGAATTAGTTAATTTTAAGTGAATTTTAGTGAATTTTAGTGAAATTTAAGGAAACTAGTTAATTTTAAGGGAATTTTAGGGAATTAGTTAATTTTAAGTGAATTTTAGTAAATTTTAGTGAAATTTAAGGAAACTAGTTAATTTTAAGGGAATTGGTTAATTTTAAGGGAATTTTAGGGAATTAGTTAATTTTGAGGGAATTTTAGTGAAATTTAGTGAAATTTCAGGAAATTAGTTAATTTTAAGGGAATTAGTTAATTTTAAGGGAATTTTAGGGAATTAGTTAATTTTAAGGAAATTTTAGTGAAATTTAGTGAAATTTAAGGGAATTAGTTAATTTTAGGGAATTAGTTAATTTTAAGGGAATTTTAGTGAATTTTAGTGAAATTTAAGGGAATTAGTTAATTTTAAGGCCGGGAATTAGTTGATTTTAGGGAATTAGTTAATCTAAAGAGAATTTTAGTGAAATTTAGTGAAATTTAATATATTAATAATACTCCACATATGTTGGTAATGTTTATAATTTAGAGTTTTTAACCTATATAATTTTTTTATTATAATATTCAGGCATATAGTATAAACAAAATAGAATTTGGATGTATGATAAACATGCGGTATTGTACGGAATGCAATCAAATTTTTTTGAAGGAGTTGAGGAGTTTATTAAATTCTCACTTGAACACCCGACTTATATGAGTGGTGATAAAATCAGATGTCCATGTTCAAAGTGTAAAAATCTCAAATTTAAACACCCATACGAAGTTGGGTGGGATTTGTACGCGGACGGTTTCCTTCCCAATTATTATAATTGGACTTCTCATGGCGAACCTTTGGATCCATCTGTTTTACCACAAACGGTAGGTTCGTCTCGTAACGTCCCTGCAGAGATGAGTGCGTGGGGAGACCCTGCTGAAATGAGATGGGAGCAACGTATGGTATATGACGCATACGGTGCATCGATGTCTCAGTTCAACCTCCCACAACCATCTAACGATCCTCCTGAAGATTCGACCTCGTATCAACCACATGAGGGTGAAAATCCGATATTTTATGAACCTTATGTGGATGAAGGTTTAGCTGAAAGATTTCAAGATGTTTTAAAAGCAGCTGATCAACCCCTTGTATGCTGATTGTGAGGGATACTCTCAGCTATCCGCCGTTACAGAGTTTATGAACATAAAAGCTGAATACAGTCTCCCTGAAACTTGCATGACTAGATTCTTGCAGTCAGTAGGCGGGATACTACCACGTGATCATAACCTTCCGGATTCATATTATCACATGAAACAATTAATGTCTAAGTTGGGGCTACCTTATATAGAAATTGATGCGTGCCCGGAAGGATGTATGTTGTTCTGGAAGGATGATGATGCACTTGAATTCTGCATGTTCTGTGGTGGAAACAGATACAAACCTGTTCCTCAAAGTAGAAAGAAATCACGAAATAGGTCGGCATTGTCTAAACTGTATTACCTCCCAATAGCTCCACGACATCAGTCACGGATCAGATCCCTGACTACGTTTTAATCCGGAATAAATTCAATTTTTTTTAAATTAAACATAGTCACGGATACATGTCCGTGACTAATTGCGGGCTTTTTAAAAACGTTAGTCACGGACACGTCCGTGACTACCACAAAAAATAAAAAAAATTAAATTAAACTTAGTCACGTCTCTTGTCCGTGACTAACATAAAAAAAAAAATTAAAACTAGTCACGGATCTGGTCCGTGACTAACGCGCCGAAGGGCTAATTCCGGTCAAGATGTAGTCACGGATCGAGTTCCGTGACTAATCCGTGACTACACTTAGTCACGGCCAATGTTCCGTGACTACGTTCTAGTCACGCGGAATTAGTCACGGCACTAGTCACGGACAAAATCCGTGACTAAATGTGTTAGTCACGGATTTTTTACACTACGGTCCGTGACTAAGTTCGTGACTACAGGCGAAATTTTTTGTAGTGTTAGCCATATCTTAACCTTTTATAAATGTTTCAAACAATCACAATCTTCACTTTGACAAACAATTGATATAGTTTTTGCAATATGTCATATTTTTATTTACACATTATATAATATAAACTTTTCTCTTAATATTACGATTGCTGATTGCCCTACATAAAAAAATATTGTACATTTGCAATTCACATTATTCTAATGGCATGCATTACTCATGTTTAATTTATTTTTTATTAATATAATTTCACTAAAGTACAAGTTTGACTAAATATTTATTATAAATTGAAATTTGAATCATACAAACTTCTCAAAAATGTGAATCTAGTTTTTGGATGAAATGAAAAGTTACGTATTAATGTTTTTGTTTGAATAAAAACTCTTTATTTATTGCCCATGTTAAAAAATTGTGTTTATAATGCAAAATTCGCCCCCGCTAAAAATAGTTTCTGGATACACCACTGTTTGTATGCTTCATTAGTTTTGTTAGACTTTACATATGGGAATTTTTAATAATTGAGCTTATTTTTGTCTCTTGCTCTCTCCCTTCCAAATATCCACATCTTTTTTATATTTTTCTTTGCAACTTCAATAGTATTTGAATAATATTTTTTGTTTATGCAAATAAATGGCAGTTGCTGCAATTATATGATTGTGTGACTGGTTATTTAGATCCAAAGTTTTTTTTTCTTATTTCTATTGTATCTATAGAAAATATACTATATAAATATCGAATAAATATATACTACCTCAACTCCATCCCATTTTATGTGTGATCTTGTTTTGGTTTGGCACAATTATTAATAAAGTGGTTGAAAAAATAAAAGTTGTGATTGAGATTTGTATATAATAAAGTGAAATGTTGTGGATTACATATGTCTATCCAAAAAAGAAAATATGAAACGTAGTTTGGCTCAATATGTTTACTTTATTCGTATTTGAATGATTTCAATAAAACATTGAGCTGAACTTTATTTAATTTAAAAAAAGAAGGGGGCTAGTGTATGACACCGTCCCCCGGATATTAATTTTCACCAATCAAGTGTAATAAAATTTCAGGGTGTTATGAATATAGCTTAGTGATTTATTAATAACTACTAAATTTAGGTGTGGGACCCACTTCAGGTTGTCCTCAGCTATATATTATACTTCCTCCGTTCCATAAAAGTTGCAACATTGGAATTTCTGCACTATTCAGACACCTTACTTTGACTACGATTTTCTAATAATATATATAATAAAAATATTATGTATGAAATATTAATAAATTTGTATTAATGTAAATTTTCAATATATTAACTTTTTTTAATGTTTACTAATACGTAAATAAATATAATTACAATCAAAGTTGCGTGTTGGCAAACACGAAAGTCAAATTGTTGCAACTTTTATGGAACGGAGGATAGTATATATCTAGGTCCATACAATATTTATATGCCTAGGGAATGTTTAAGGACAATGGGGAGTGTCTAAAAGGCTAAAAGGAATGGAAATTGGGAGCTTAGGCTCATAAATGATATAAGCGGACCAAGACCCATTAAATAGACCTATTAAAGGCTAAGTAAGAAGCTTAAAGGGTAAACCTAGGCATTGTAAGCAATACAAGGATATAACAATTCTATGAACTACAAGCTACCTTTCAAGCTTAACAAAGATCACACGAAGGAGAGGAACTCAACCACATATTAATGAATAACTTAGGTTGTTTAAATAGCCATTACAAAGAATAATAAGAGTAATACGTGCTAAGTAACTAACTCCTAAAAGAAAGCCACGAAGCATGTCTAATCATATCAATTTACTTGACTCACACAACTCCTATAAAATAGCAATAATTATGCTAACAACCTTGACTTAATCTTTATTGAATAAATAAACTTAATCAAATACCCTTAATAAATGAATTCCTACGTCTGCATGTCCACGTAGATTTTGCATGCTCACGTCAAGCTTGATCACATTCAACACCTCCCCTTGATCCAAGCTGTCACACCCCAATTCTTTCCATGAAGTAGTAGTGTTTAGCTTGATTCAAGGCCTTGGTGAAGAGGTCAGCATTCTGCCAATCTGTGCCACAAAATTGTAGTGTGATCTTCTCTTCAGCTACTAATTGTCTTATGAAGTGATGCTGCACATCTATGTGTTTAGTCCTCGAATGAAATGCAGGATTTCTTGCCATTGCTATTGCTGATTTATTGTCACACCAAATCTCAGGCTTCTCTTCTTGTTTGCAACACAAATCTGACAGTAATTTCTTCAGCCATAATGTTTGTTTTGCGACAGCTCCTACAGCCACATACTATGCCTCTGAGGTGGATAGGGCCACATTCTCTTGCTTCTTTGAGCCCCAAGTAATAACACCTAACCTAAGATAAAAAACTGACCCGGATGTGCTCTTTTTATCATCCACACACCCAACCCAATCACTATCAGTGTACCCTCTTAACATGAACTCCTTCACACTTGAGTACTGAATGCCATACTCAAGTGTGCCTGAGATGTATTTCAGAATTCTCTTAGCTGCTCCTAGATGTTTTTTGGTAGAACTATGCATGTACCTGGAAACAATGCTAACACTAAGAGCAATATCATGCCTAGAGTGTGTAAGATAATCCAGACCTCCTACCATGCTTCTATAGAACCTCTCATCAGCTTTCTCAGTTCCATCAGCCTTTTGCAGCTTCTCATTTGTATTCATTGGTGTTTTGGCTGCCTCATAGTTCATCATATGAAATCTCTTTAACAGATCCATAGCATACTTTCTTTGGCATAAGAAAATACCCTTGCTATTCTGCCTCACCTCAAGCCTAAGGAAGTATTACAGCCTTCCCAAATCAGTCATTTCAAACTCCTTGGTCATAGCTTTCTTAAAGCTATCTAGCATATCTTGTGAGGAGCTGAAATATATGATGTCATCAAAATATAGGCAAACTATAATAAACTCATCCATACCTTATTTCTTCACATAGAGTGTGGGCTCATTTTCACTCCTCACAAACCCCTTTTGAATGAAAAAGGAGTCTATCTTGCTGTACCAAGCCCTGGGGCTTGTTTGAGCCCATACAGAGCCTTCTTAAGCATGTAGACCTTTCCTTTTGCATTTTCTTGCACAAACCCTTGAGGCTGCTATACAAACACCTCCCCAGACAACTCCCCATTGAGAAAACCTGACTTGACATCAAGTTGGAAGACAGGTAGACATCACTGAGCTGTTAATGCCAAAACCATTCTAACTGTTTCAAATTTGGCCACAGGTGAGAAGGTTTCCTCATAGTCAATACCTTACTGTTGTTCATAGCCTTTTACAACCAATCTGGCCTTATGCTTTGAAATGCTTCCATCTGGGTTGTACTTAGTTTTGTACACCCAGTTCAGACCTATTACACTCCTATCTCTAGGCATTGTAACAAACTCCCATGTATCATTCTTCTCTATAGCTTTGATTTCTTCATTCATGGGTTGTTTCCATTCATCGTGAGTCACAACTTCCTAAAAAGCTGCAGGTTCAGTGGCAACTAGAGCAAAATCACATGACTCATAAATGTCAATTAATGACTTTACCTTGCGCGGTGGTGAGTCACTCTCAGACCCAGTAGCACTCTGACTACTAGATGAGCTTCCTGGTGTAGCAGGTGGTGTTGGAGGTGGAGTTACTTATGTAACTTCTGCATGATCATCAAGAGAGATTGTGGGTTCTATAGTGTTATCTCCCTTGGTCTGAATGTCCCAGTTCCATGATGAATCCTCATCAAATACAACATTCCTATTGATAATTATCTTACCAGTGATAGGTTCAAACAATCTATAGGCCTTAGATTGAACTGAGTAGCCAACAAACATACACTTTTCTGCCTTTCCATCAAGCTTGCTTCTTTGATTCACTAGAGTCTAGGCAATACACCCAAAGATCCTCAAATGACCAACTGATGGCTTCTTCATCCTCCATACTTCAAAAGGTGTTGCTCTATCTATAACTTTTGTAGGTGAGATGTTGAGTAAATACACTGAAGTAGCTACATTTTCACCCCAGAATTTGTTTGGCAATCCTTTAGCTTTCATCATGCTTCTGGCCATCTCTAACACTGTCCTATTCTTCCTCTCTGCAACCCCATTTTGCTCAGGGGTATAGGGTGCAGTCAGTTCCCTTCTTATGCCATGAACCTCACAGAAACTGATGAATTCCTTAGAAAGAAATTCTCCTCCCCTGCCAGTTCTTAGAGCTTTTACAGCCTTTCCACTTTGCTTTTCTACTAGAGCCTTAAACTTCTTGAAGTTTTCAAATGAACCTGCCTTACTCTTTTGAAAGTAAATCCATGACATTCTGCTAAAATCATCTGTGATTAGGAAGAAATACATGCTTCCTCCAAGAGACTCAGTCTGCATAGGCCCACACAGGTCTGCATGAACTAACTCAAGGACTTCACCTGCTCTCCAAGCTTGTCCTTTAGGGAAGGACCCACGTGCCTGCTTACCATACACACAGCCCTCACAAAACTCTAGGTCACCAATAGATGGTAAGCCCAACACATACTCCTTGGTACCTAGTAGTTTTAGACTGTGCATATTTAAATGGCCATACCTGAGGTGCCAGACCCTAGCACTCTCATCTCCTTTGATCAATAGCGCACGATTTGTGCCCTTCATCAACTCCAATGGAAATACTTTGTTTCTACCCATTGTAACCTTCATTACAGTCTCATTAGTCTGCTTGTCTTTGATAGTGCAACCACCACTTTCAAAGACCACTGAATAACCTCCACACAGAAGTTGCCCTACACTTAACAAGTTATGGGCAAGCTGGGGAACATACTGCACATTCCCAAGGAGTTTGGTTTTTCCTTGAGCTGTGGGAACCAAGATAGTACCAAGACCTTCTACTGTCAGTTGCTTTCCATCCCCAAGCCTCACCAAACCTTTCTTGGAATCATCCAGGTCCTTAAACATGGATTTGAAGCTAGTCATGTGGTTAGAACATCCACTATCAACATACCAAACTGAGTTGCACTCCTGATCTGAATTAAGTTGAGCAAGGAAGAGTTGTTCATGCTCAACATAATTTGACTTTTGTTCTGACTTCCCTTGCTCCTTATCCTCCTCTTTCTTCCAGCATGATGCTTCTTCATGGCCAGGTTTGTTACAGTAGTAACACTTTCTTGGAGCTTTGGAGGTGCCTTTAAAGTAGTCCTGCCTCCCCTCATTGCTAGGATGACCTCTTCCTCTACCCCTTCCTCGGTGAGCACCCCTAAAACCTCCTCTACCTCTCGCTCTTCCCCTGTTTGAAGACTGGAAAGGTTGATCTCTGGGCGCCTCCTCCTTGGCTTGAAAAGCATGTTTCTCACCTCTTTCAGTTTCACCATTGCCCCTCTCTTCATAGGCTTGAAGAGAGCCCTCCAATTCTTCAAATGTGTAGGTCTAAAGATCTTTGGATTCCTCAATGGCACACACAAGCTGCCCATATCTAGGTGTGAGACTTCTCATCACCTTTCTCACAACATGTTCCTCTTTGATGTTCTCACCATAGGACTTCATCTTCTGAACAATAGATGTGATCCTTGAGAGGTAATCGTGTACTGACTCTTTATCTTTCATGCATGCATTTTCCATTTCTCTTCTGAGAGATTGCAACCTCACCATAATGACCTTTTTGTCCCTAAAGTATTCCTTTTTAAGAATACTCCATGCCTCCTTTGAAGTAGATGATGCAACAGCAATGCGAGGAAATACATAATCATCAAGGGCTTGCTGAATGAGAAAGAGGGCTTTGGCATCTTTCTTCCTCTTTTCTCTTAGGGCTTGATCAGGCTCCTCTGGCTGATCATCAACAAACTCATCCTCAACCATGCTCCACAGCTCCTGAGACTTGAACAATGTCTTCATCTTGAGACTCCAAAAGTGATAATTCCCTCCCTTGAACAAAGGAAGCTGGTTCACAGAACTGTCATTGCCTGACCCTTGCATTGTCTTGTAGTTGGATTATTTTGTCTTTTTACTCGTGTTTTCCCTCACCTAAACAATCTGATCTCTCACTGGCTTTGATACCAAATGTAATACAAGGATATAACAATTCTATGAACTACAAGCTATCTTTCAAGCTTAACAAAGATCACACGAAGGAGAGGAACTCAACCACATATTAATGAATAACTTAGGGTGTTTAAATAACCATTACAAAGAATAATAAGAGTAATACGTGCTAAGTAACTAACTCCTAAAAGAAAGCCACGAAGCATGTCTAACCATATCAATTTACTTGACTCACACAACTCCTATAAAATAGCTATAATTATGCTAACAACCTTGACTTAATCTTTATTGAATAAATAAACTTAATCAAAGACCCTTAATCAATGAATTCCTACGTGTGCATGTCCACGTAGATTTTGCATGCTCACGTCAAGCTTGATCACATTCAACAGGCATACACATTTTTGGTGCAACAGTCGTTCGAAATATACAACAATCATCTTCTATGAAACCTTCTTCTCGTCTTTCTTTTTAGGGAGGACTACCAAATAAGCCCTCGAACTTTCATAAAAAGTGCAATTAAGCCCTTTTATAGGAGGCTCTGTCCGGCCCTCGCCATTTCGGGGGGTTTCCGCTAGAATTTTTTGATGTAATTTTTTTAGCATCTTCTTCATTAAGTCTAGTTCACTCATACCAAATTTCAGCTAAAAATTCAATCGGGGAGACAATCAAATGATTTTTTTTAAGATAACTGCACAGTTAGGCGGCGCAGTATACTTCAGAAAATCATTTGACTGCCTTCTCGATTGAATTTTTAGCTGAAATTTGGTATGGGTAAACTAGACTTAATGAAGAATATGCTTAAAAATTTCATTAAAAAACTCCATTGAAAACCGCCCCAAATGGCGACAGCCGGACAACGCCTCCCGTAAAAGGGCTTATTTGCACTTTTGATGAAAGTTCGAGGGCTTATTTGATAGTTCTCCGTTCTTTTTATTAATCTTTAGAAGCCAGAAAAGATCGTGGAATCGAAGCTCGAGCTTCAAGGAGGAGGGACCGCAGCTGGAAGGGGTTGGGATTCACGCCATATCCAGGTGAGATGACGACTTTATGTCGTTTAACTTTTGGGGTCTTGTGTACGGTTACGTCTTAAACGTGAAAACCATATTTTCGTATGTTAAAGTATTAAGTATGTGTGTTTATACAAACTTGTTGTGGTTTGGATAATCTTATGGGTATTCATTTATGGATGAACATTGAAGACGACTACCATGAACTAGGAGTACCCTAAAGCTCATTTAGGGCTTTTACTGCAAAGTTCAAGTCGAGCCTATACCGTAAAGCTCATATTAAAGTTGTTTCGCACACCTTTGCGATATATACCGCTAACCTAACAAACCAGTGGAGTGTAAGTCCATAATCTTTTCTTACGTTCATAATATGGACTTATAGCCTTCAGAAGAGTTATATATCTCTTGGAGACGCATCCAAATCCACTGGAATATCTGGATTTGAACTAGCCAATCAAATGTTACAACGGCATAAACTTGTACCACAAACCTTTGTTATGTATACAACAAACCTAACAAATTAGTGGAATGTAAGTACAATATCATTTCCTACATTCATTCTCTGTACTTATAGTCTTTTTAAGAGCTTTAGATTTCTGGGAGACACATCCAACGCCATTGGAATATATGGATTTAACCACCCAATATAATGTTACGACAATATAAAGCTTATGCCGTAAACCTCTTGGCTTATACCGTAAACCTGGAGCAAGCTTATACCGTAAACCTCTTGGGAGCTTATACCGTAAACTTGGAGCCAATCTTATAAGGTAAACCTCTTGGGAGCTTATACCGTAAAGCTCATGTAGAGCTTATATCGTAAACCTCTTGAAAGTGCAGTACCACAACCATATCTTAGAAGTTAGAACTTATACCGTATGTAGAACTCATTTTAAGCTTATTCCTTGAAGCTCCATTAAGTGTGTACCGTAAATGGACTTAATTGTAACATGATATGGTCTCCAATCGTGAAACTTAATTAGTCTATTGTAAAGTAAACGTAGGGGTAGTACCATGGGGTGGTCTGGTTGGATCATTAGCTCACAAAGTACAAAGTAGATGATTACCTGATCAAGCTAAGCAGGTCCCGGTAAAAATTAATATTGCTGCTAGTCATACACTCATACCCAGGTAGAGAGTATGATAGAATGGTGATGGTGAGTGACCCAGGACCAGGAAAGTCCAACCTGTCATTTATGAATTGAGAGGAAATCCCATGACCGGGAAAGTTTAAAGACAACACTTATGGTTATAGGAGCTAGGGTGACTCAAGGTCAGGAAAGCTCGGTCTAACACTCAATAGGTACGGATGTAGGACATGGCATGCAGGCTAGATATACGGGGTTTATATTAATGGAAAGGTGGTAGGAAACAAAAGAAAGAAAATAAAACATCACAGACAAAGAAAAACCTTGGTCCAAAAGGCGGAATCTCCCACCCCAGGAGCCCCCACCCCGACCCGACAGGATGGTGGGGAGGTTAATCACGGTGACTCAGTCAGCAAAGTGGCGGTAGGCCTTATACACGTGCGCACAAGAGGTCCAACCTTATTTTAGGTTCTGTAACCTCTACATGGCCGCTGTGGGTTTCGAACCTTGGTCACTTGGTCCAATTTTCCCACCACTCGAAGTTCACTCGTTAAAATGGAAAAGCTGGGAAAATGATGGTTTCTAGTGGGATTTATCCCATACCGAAAAACCCAAGGGATTTTCACCCCCTTATAAAGGGAACTTTCTTTGAAGGAGTTAAGATTCATACGGGGAAAGGCTCTCTTCACGCGCAGGGGGTGCTGATCATTCGATCAAATCCCCATGGCTCGACTTTACTCTCTTGTATAAAAGGCAGACTTGCCTGCGTTATTAGAACAAGAAGAATAAAAGCGATTTACTATTTCTCTGTTTTATTTCTTCTGCGTATACTCTAAATCGACATGGTATCAGAGCCTCTTATGCGCTGAAACCCACGCATGACGATCCGCAACGAAGAACACACTCAGGGAGACCCGCCAGTGAGGATTGACCCTGCATCGCCGTATTTTCTGGGACCTCAGGATCGGCCGGGCGATATCATTACCCCGGTGAAACTCACAACGAGTAACTATGAGGATTGGTCTAACGCTGTGCGTTTGGCACTTCGGGCTCGACGAAAGTATGTTTTCGTTGATGGTAGTATCACGAAACCGACAACCCCATGTACCGAAGAGGACTGGCTTACGCTCCATTCAATGATTGTTTCATGGTTATTGAACACAATCTCTACGGAAGTGCGAGGAACCTTATCATGTTACGAGGATGCGGCGAAGCTGTGGAACGACCTTAAGGAACGGTTTTCCTCGGTTGACGGTCCATGAATCCACTAGGTCAAAATAGATTTGGCCAGATGCGTTCAGACCAAAGGGATGCCGGTTGGCACTTATTACGCCAAATTGCAAACATTATGGGATGCTTTGAAAAATTATGAGCCGTTGATTGTGTGCAAATGCAAACTGTGCACATGTGACATTCTCAGTCAGCACGAGAAACAGAGGGCATCAGAACGAATGCATCAATTTTTAATGGGCCTGTATTCTGATTTCTTTGGCGTTACACGCTCACTACTCTTGCTGCAGACTCCATTGCCTACGTTGAATCGAGCCTACCAACAGGTTACACAGGAGGAAAGAGTTCGTGGGATGGTGCAGATGCAGGACGAAAGACCAGAGGTTCTAGGTTTTGCTCTTCGTGCAGACGCGAAGAGTGCTGGGCGAGGAACAAAAATCGATAAGTCCGGGTTAATTTGCTCCTAGTGCAAATACTCGGGTCACGAAGTTGCAAATTGCAGACCACATGAATAAAGAAAGTGAAGGCAGTGGCAGCTCTTCAGTTCCGCTGCCAGGTTTCACACAAGAGCAGTAGAATGCATTGCTCTCTATGCTTGGTAATCTGCCTAATTCTAATGATCGTATGGCTGGTGAGTTTAATACTAAAATGTGGATTATCGATACTGGCGCTACTAATCATGTTTGCGGTAGTTTATCCTTGTTACGTGACATTAAATCTATAAACCCATGTTCTGTGGGTTTTCCGGATGGCCAAAATGTTATAGCTATACATGAGGGGTGTGTGATATTGACGGATAATTTGCAATTGAATAATGTGCTTTATGTTCCGGAGCTACGTTGTAATTTGATATCCGTTTCACAATTGAGTAATCAATTAAATTGGTTTATTCAATTCACTTGTAATTTGTGTGTTATACAGGCCCGTCACTCGAGGAGGCTTATTGGAACGGGTGAACAACGGAATTGACTGTATTACTTGCGAGAGGAATCTTCAGCTCACATTATGTCAGTCAAGGATACCAGAAATTCAGTGGTGGAATTGTGGCATCAACGGTTGGGGCATCCATCGTCGCAAGTAACTGAAAAAATGGCTCCTGTAAGTTGTTTGAAGCATACCGGAGATCTACCTTGTGATATTTGTTTTAGAGCTAAGTAAACCAGAGATCCCTTTCCCACTAGTTTGAATAAAACTCATACAATTTTTGAATTAGTTCACTGTGATTTATGGGGTCCATATAATACCCCTTCTTCTTGTGGTGCTAGACATTTTTTTAACTATTGTGGATGACTACTCTCGTGCTGTATGGGTATATTTGCTTCTTGATAAACGGGAGGTTTTTAAAATGTTTCTCTCATTTGTTGCTATGGTGGAGCGTCAATTTTCTAAGAAGATTATTACTGTGCGCAGCGAAAATGGGACGGAATTTAACTGTTCAAAGGAATGTTTCCGTACAAGTGGTATTGTTTTCCAAACCTCTTGCGTTGGGACTCCCCAACAGAATAGACGGGTTGAACGCAAACATCGACACATTTTAAATGTTGCTCGAGCATTACGTTTTCAGGGGCATTTACCAATTTCTTATTGGGGAGAATGTGTACTGACTGCTTCTTATAGCATTAATCGCACCCCCTCGGCGATTCATGACTACAAATCCCCTTATGGAATTTTATTTGGCGTGCCGCCATGTTATAACTCTATGCGCATATTTGGATGTTTATGCTATGCGTATAATTTGCGATCTAAGGGTGATAAATTTTTAAGTAGGAGCAATAAATGTGTATTTGTGGGTTATTCATATGGGAAAAAAGGATGCAATGTTTTTGATCTCGAGATACATGAATATTTTGTATCTCGAGATGTAAAATTCTTTGACCACATTTTTCCATATGATATGCATTCTACCCCTGCGATTGCTCCTCCTTCAGATACAGAGGATCTGTCGATGCTTGATTATGATGGTTTATATTCCAATCCATCGGCTATCACACCCACTTCCGATTCCTCATTGCATGGTGCTTCAGACACTACTCCTATGGGTTCCACAGTTGATATTATTACTCCTTCTGCCGAAGATACTATACCCGAGGCCTCTAATGAACCCCAGCAGCTTGTCTTGGGCCGAGGACATCGACATCGAACTCCTTCTGTCAGACTAAAGGAGTATGTTACTCATATCGTGATCAAAAAACAATCCATTCCCTGTTCATTCCACTCCATCATCTTCTTCAGGTACGCCGTTCCCTATAACCTGTTTTATTACTCGTGATGCTTTTTCTCCCCAACATCGCACTTTCTTGGCAGCTTTGCACTCCATAACGGAGCCTCAGTCTTTCCATGAGGCCGTCAAAGATGAGGGATGGCGTACTGCAATGAGAGTCGAGATTCAAGCTCTCGAAAAAAATGCCACTTGGAGTCTTGTTCCGCTCCCTCCGGGTAAATGGGCCTTGGGGTGTAAATGGGTCTATAAATTAAACACAAATCTGACGGCACTTTTGAACGTCTCAAGGCTCGCCTGATAATATTTGGAAATCGCCAAGTTGCTGGTCTCGATTACACTGAGACATTTGCCCCAGTTGCCAAAATGGTGACCATCCGGGCATTTTTAGCCGTTGCCGCTTGTAAAAATTGGGAGTTGCACCAGATGGATGTCCACAATGCATTCTTGCATGGTGACTTGAATGAAGAGGTCTACATGACCGTTCCACTGGGCTATCGCATTCAGGCCCCGAGTTTGGTCTGCCGTCTACACAAGTCCTTGTACGGGCTTAAGCAAGCACCCAGATGTTGGTTCACAAAACTAGTCACGACTCTTAAAAACTATGGCTTTCTCCAGTCATATGCGGATTATTCCCTATTCACATTTACTCGTGGAGATACTTAACTCAATATTTTAGCTTATGTTGATGATCTTCTCATTGCTGGAAACGACAGTGTGGCCATCTCACGGTTCAAATCCTATCTTAATTCTTGTTTCCATATGAAGGATTTGGGGAAGCTTAAATATTTTCTTGGCATCGAAGTGGCTAGAAGTCCCGCTGGGATTTTTCTTTCTTAACGAAAATATGCTCTGGATATTATCACTGAAACCGGTCTTTTGGGAGCCAAACCCGCAACATTCCCGATTGAGCAAAATTATGGTCTCGGCCATGCTGCTGGAGCCCCATTGGCCGATCCTGAACTATATCGACGATTGGTTGGTCGTCTTAGTTACTTGGCGGTCACTTGTCCCGACATTACTTACTCGGTGCATCTATTGTCCCAATTCATGCAAACTCCTCTAACTGAGCATTGGTCTGCTGCATTGCGGGTCGTACGATATCTCAAAGGCTCTCCTGGATAGGGTATTCTCCTGAGGGCCAATAGTGACCTTACTCTTCGAGGTTGGTGTGACTTGGACTGGGCCGCATGTCCTCTTACTTGACGGTCCATCTCTGGTTGGTTAGTTTTTCTTGGTCACTCTCCTATTTCTTGGAAAGCCAAGAAACAATCTACCTTCGCCCGCTCATCAGCTGAAGCTGAATATCGATCCATGGCATCCGAAACTTGTGAACTTAAATGGTTAAAGGCTTTACTTTTGAGCTTGGGTATTCAACACCCTCAAGGTATACCGCTCTACTGTGATAGTCAATCTGCGCTACATATTGCAAATAATCCGGTATTTCACGAGCGCACTAAACACATCGAAGTAGACTATCATTCAGTCTGTTCAAGCTCAACTTATCTCACCGAATTATGTGCCTACGACTATGCAGCTAGCTGTTATATTCACCAAAGCACTTGGGAAAACACAGTTTCAGACTCTTCTGCGCAAGTTGGGCATTTTAAATCCTCATGCTCTAACTTGAGGAGGGATATTAGATGTTATTTTTGGGAAATACTTATTTATGTATTCTATTTATGCATGGACTCTATGCCGTATCCCTATGGCTCGGCTTTACTCTCTTGTATAAAAGGCAGACTTGCCTGCGTTATTAGAACAAGAAGAATAAAAGCGATTTACTCTTTCTCCATTTTATTTCTTCCGCATATACTCTAAATCGACAGCCAGCGGTCACAAAACCTATAAAAGGTAAGGCCGTGGCATGCAATGAAGGGCTAATGTCTCTCTTATGCATGCATTTCATATATAAATTGGTTTTAAAAAATGTTTTTTAAAATAATATTAGAGAAATCTAATATGCATGAACATTTCAAGCTTGCTTTGGTAAATGACGTACTAATACTTTGTAACGCCCGTACTTTTTATCTACTTTTTATGTGTTAATCGTTTTCATTTTGATCATGTTTTAACTTATGGTTTGAATGTTATATATGTAAAGTATAGGGATATCATGTGATTATGAACTTTGTGATAATCATATTTGAATTTACATGTTTGTATTATGTCTGAATGTGACAGGTGACGGTATCCGATGAGCAACGAAATTATACTGTAATAATCATTTTATTTCAAAAGGAATGATATATCAAGTTAGCTGTCATGTTAGATAGTATTCGGGTGTTTAAAATATAGTTTAAAATGTCATCGGGGGTCTAGGATGGGATCGGAAACAATCGGGTCGGTTTAGGGCGAAAAAGGGCGTTTTTGGAACCCGGGGGTGCCGGACCGATGCCGGTTGGGTCCAAACCAGCACCGGTTCAAAACAGAAACTTTAAGGTGTTGGAGTGCTGGGCAACCGGCGCCGGTCAGGGGCAAACCGGCGCCGGTTCGGTCGGTTTTGGCAGGTCAGTCAAAGTTCGTTTTATGCGTTAAAAAACCTCTTTTCAGCCCAATTTCGATCCAAGCTCATCCTTCTCTCTACAAAACAATCCCAAATCATTTCTAAGGTGATTCAAGGCTAAATTAAGCATCTCCCTTCATCAAAGATCACCAACATGTAAGATTTTATACTTTAGATGAAGTTTTTCTACTATATTGATATCTATAGTTTTGATTGTTGAGTTGGCTAGGGTTAATTGAATTTAGGTTGATTCTAGGAAAATTTATGGATTTTCTTGATAGTAAGATTGATTGGGAGTTGTTGTTTAGCTTGGATTTAACAAACTTCAATTTGTTCTTGAATAACTAATTATCCGGAATTTTTACTATGTTGATGAAAGAATTTGGGGAAAATTCTTACTATGTATAAGGTTGATTCTAAATAGATACTTAGAACTATTGATAGTATGGTTTTTTTTGCTTAATTGTTGTTGATTCTTGAGTTTAAGGTACAATTGGGTTTTAGCTACCCTGGAGCTATGTCGGTGGATTGAAGGAAGTTGAGAGTTTTCTCACTTCTAGGGGCTGATTATGTAGAATCTCCCTTCATTCCTAAGTCTTAAGGTTTTAGTTAAAAACATGAGATTATGTTGATTAAATGTAAATAATGTATATAGTTGCTCTGTCGAAGAACCGTTGCCTGTGGAAGTTCTACAAGCACACACCGGGTAAATACTCCACGTGAATCAAGTAAGTCATCACCACCTATACATGATAGTTGAAATGAAAAGAAATGGAAGTCTAGCTACCTATGAACTGGATAGGTTGGCTTGAATACTTGAAATTGTATGGTATGATATTATGTGAATGCCATATTATGTGTATATATTGATAGGTGATATTGATGGAGAACTTGTTGAGTTATCAATGTAAGGTATCCAAGTTCTATGGTTAATGTTAGGTTGGATGTATATGAACTCCAACAAAGAGTGAAAGTTGTGATGGTAAAAATATCATATGAATGATAAGAAATGTTATAAGGTAGCCGTGCCCCTAAGTAATCGCCTGAGCTGTACGGAGCGGGATCTCCTTCCGCGGGGAGTCTCGGGATTACTTCTGATGGCTGAGGGATAGCTACCCAAGGTCATTAGCGAGGGGCCAGGACACGAGCTATGGGCCCATCAAGTCAAGTAATAAGCTAAGAATAAAGAATGATGAATGAGGAAATCTTTTAGATTTCATTTCATGATATTGTATTGTACATGATATGAATATGGTGTGAATATGCTATGTGTAAGATGTATTCTAGCTTATGTATCTAATTATGGCTAGCTAAGACTCCGTTATTTTAGTGGATGTAATGGTGACTTACTAAGCAAATTTTGCTTACGAGACTTCTGTTCTCTCGTGTCTCATGTATAGGTAATGAATGAAGAATGGAAGCCTGAGAGAATGTTCGGGCTGGGTGGCGAGGCTGTGGATGGGTTAACGGAAACGACCTGGCCGTGTCACATGTTTTGTTATTTTACTATGACACTTTTATGAGTTGTTTTATGTTTTGTTTTAAAAATCCTGATCAGGTGTGATTACTTTGTTTTAAGCGTGATTGTTGTTGGTCTTTTGACATGTCAATTATGGAGTTTTCTTCTGAATATAAGAAATAAAGTTTAATGATGAGACTTTGTATTCTGTAATATTCCGCTTTGTATATTGAGTCTTGTTTATGTTAAGTATGGTAAGGATCGTTTGGGGACGGTCGTTACAGTTTGGTATCAGAGCCCAGGTCCTTCCGTAGCTCCATCCATTGCCACGTACCGCTCGACATCTCTCAGGTAAGTTAGTAATTTTGGTTATTTAAGAATAACCATAATTTCATATAAGTGAACTACGTACTAATGTTGAAAATTTATGTGTGTGTGGGTGGATTCATTAGTTGTTAAATTAACTCTCTCACACAGAATGTCACGAGAGGGCCAAGGTAACGAGGATGGTTCATCAATCAGTAATGCGGAGCTTGCTCATGTTGTAGCGGAACTTCATAGACAAATTCATTATCAAAACATTGTCATTTCGCGTCTAACGGCAGAGACAGGTAGCAGAAACAATAATAACAACCACCAACATGAGAATGAGCACCATGACGGTGGGGGAGGAAATGATCAACAGGAAGCAGGATGGAACGAAGTGGTCCGGCGAGAGCCACTATTGATCACATGGAAGAAGGCACACCCAGAAGACTTTGAGGGTGGGGCTGATCCCCTCAAAGCTCGAGACTGGTTGAAGTAAGTGGAGGGCCTAGCAGAAGGACTTGAATTGAGGGAGAACGAGAAGGTCAGGTGTGCATCCTACAACTTAACGAAGAGTGCAAGGACCTGGTGGGAGACAGTGAAGCAGATGGTCAACACCGCGACCATGACATGGGAGCAATTCTCATATGAGTTCAACGACAAATACTTGAACCCTAGCAGGATGACCAGATATTGGGATGAGATTCATGGCCTCACACAGAGGTCGATGGATGTGTTGGCACTGGCAGCGAAACTTACAGATCTCTTACAGTTATGCCCCACCGCAGCTCCCACCGAAACAGATAATACCCGAATATTCCTGAGGGCATTAAGGTGATATGCACTAGTTTATAGTGCATAAATGTATGTTTTTATGTTGTTTGAGTGTGGATTTTCCATCGCTTTTAGTTAGTTTGTAAGTACTTGTTTTTTTTTGTTTGTAATTGTTTTCTCCTTCTTTTCGTAGTTATAGAATAGTGATAGAGTTTGTAGCAAGGAAAAGGGGAGAAAAACTGAAGACAAAAATACCCAGGAGCACAAAAACCCGACCGGGTCAGACCTTGAACCCGGTCGGTCAGTTGAAGACCGGATCTAAGAAGAAAAAGTAAGACCCGGTCGGGTCCCTTACTCAACCCGGTTGGGTCAGATATGACCCGGAACACCAGAACATGCTGAAGATCACAAAGATTTGGAAAAATCTGATTTAGACCAAACCCGGTCGGGTCCCTTACTTGACCCGGTCGGGCCTGACTTGACCCGGGACAAATTACTGTGCTGGAACACAAAAACGTGGAAGATTATCTGATTTTGACCGGTACCCGGTCGGGTATGTACCTATACCCGGTCGGGTACCCGGCCAAAGGTGTTGAAAAACACCTATAAATAGCACTCTTTTTTCTCCTCTAAAAATCATCCTTTCTTCCATACTTTTTAGCTCAGTTTAGAATAACATTTCTTTATATTTTTCTAGCTATGTTTAGTCTCCAAATGAGGAGCTAAACTTCCATTCTTGTTTTTTTTTCTTGAAGCTTGTTGATTATTAAAGTTGTGAGTTATTTTCTTAACTTCTTCTCTTGATTATTAATTCTTCCCTTAATCTCATTCTATATTAATGTTGGAGGGTTGCTAAGTGACGATTAGTTAACGTTCCGACATTAATTATTACTAGAAACGATCAACGAACCGATGGTTAATCGTTGGTGGTTTCACAAGTAAGTAACTTCGGTTTATTAATGCACGGTCGTGGTTAATAGACTTAAGAGGGATTAATTTTGTTGGTTAAACCGAAACCGTCGTGTTAAGGTTATCAATCTCAATTGATTTCATCAAGGAGTTAAAAAGATTGAATGCTACTATTATATCGGTATACGGCGTTGTTCTATATTTGATTAATAGTAAGGGTTATTAATGAACGGTCGTTGTTAATAACTACCCTCGATGAATTGGAGATACTCCTCGATTGAGTATTCGAGAGGGGATAAGTTATAGATATAACAAGGATCGACTAAAATATATCAACAAGTGGAAAGTAGCAAAGCCAAGTTCCTTTTATTCTTGAATTAAACACATATAGGTTGTTCATCTTAGTTCTTAATTAAATTAAATCACTCAATCCAAATCCCCCCTTTTATTTACTAAGTATCATAAAAAGAGCAATTATTCCTTTCCATGTGGATACGAACTCTACTACGCTATACTACGTATAAGTGTTTAGTATTGAATTTTATTTGACGCACCGTGACAAAGTGCTCGTCATAAGGCCAGGGATAGCTGTCCATGTCAGGAGGGGCAACGCGACTCCTGACACATTGACAGAGTGTGTCAACGTGGCTACCCAAGTGGAAAACTATATGCCAGCCACACAGCCAGGTGTCGTGACCCCAGCAGGGATTCAGCATCCGCCAACTCATAACCCCGGTGGTTCACAAGGATGGCAAAGGAACAAGAAGAGGTCGTACACTGAACACAGGGGAAAAGGATCCAGTTCCACCCCACCCCGTCAAGAGAGGATCGTACGATATCCATCATGCAACAAGTGTGGCCGTAACCATTCCGGGCAGTGCCGTTATGGAGGCATGACTTGCTATCTCTGTGGTCAGGAGGGTCACTTTGCTAGGGCATGGTCAGCTCTGGGGCAATCCACCATATGCAGGGGTGCATTGAAGGTCCTTCCATTCAGCAAGGGAGGTTGGAGGCACCACCATAAGTCACCACAGCAAGAGTTTTCACACTGACGAGAGAAGAGGCATCTCAGAATCCGAATGTGGTTACAGGTCAGGTTTCCATTCCAAATATGATCGCTAATGTGTTATTTGATACCGGGGCAACACATTCCTTTTTTCCAAAACATTTGCAAATAACATTGAGAGGCCTAAAGAAGAACCAGGGTATAGCTTTTCGGTGTTCCATCCGTCCGGGGAGACCATGTGGTCAAATCTTTGGCTGAGAAGTGTACCATTATTGCTAGCAGAAAGAGAGCTGTATGCGGATTTGGTAGTGCTGGATATGAATGATTTTGATGTGATATATGGAATGGATTTCCTCAGTAAATATTCTGCCTACATCAGTTGTCGATCCAGGAATGTACGGTTTGAACCAGATGGTGCAGAACCGTTCAATTTCCGTGGAGATTCACAGGGATTAGAGAAGATGGTAATCACTGATGTGAAAGCAAGGAAATATCTTCTTAGTGGGTGTCAAGCATTTTTAGCTCACGTGGTGAGTAAACCTGCGGAGAATGAGTTCAAAATGGAAACAGTAGCTATTGTGAATGAGTTTCGAGATGTGTTTCCGGAGGATCTTCCTGGGTTACCTCCACCGAGGGAGATAGAATTTGAGATCGAGCTCATACCGGGTACAAACCCGATATCCAAGGCACCCTATCGTATGGCACCAACAGAGTTGAAGGAGTTGTATAAACAATTACAGGAGTTACTTGAGAAAGGCTTCATTCGTCCCAGTTTTTCTCCTTGGGGAAATCCTGTGTTGTTTGTGAAGAAGAAAGACGGGTCTATGATATTGTGCATAGACTACCGGGAGTTGAACTAGGTGACGATCAAGAACAAATATCCCTTACCGAGGATTGATGATCTGTTTGATCAATTGAGAGGTGCTACTACTTTTTCAAATATTGATCTGAGATCGGGGTATCATCAGCTGAGGGTAAAGAATGAAGATATTCCAAAACCGCATTCCGATCCAGGTACGGACATTACGAATTTGTAGTCATGCCTTTTGGCTTGACCAATGCACCTGCTGCTTTCATGGATATGATGAATAGGGTTTTCAGAGAGTACCTGGACAGATTTGTGATAGTGTTTATAGATGATATCTTGGTGTATTCAAAATCCATGGAGGAGCACGAAGAACATTTACGGGCAGTGTTGCATACACTCCGAGAGAATAAGCTATATGTCAAATTTTCAAAGTGTGAGTTCTGGTTGGGTCAAGTGGCTTTTCTTGGGCATGTAATCTCTAAAGAAGGTATCGTTGTGGATGCATCCAAGATTTCAGCAGTTAGAGATTGGGTCCGGCCTAAGAATGTTAGCGAAGTCCGAAGTTTCTTGGGTCTTGCGGGTTACTATAGGAAGTTTGTGGAGGGGTTTTCCGAAATTGCTCTTCCATTAACAACCTTGACCCGAAAAGGGAAGAAATTCGAATGGACTGATAGATGTGAGGAAAGCTTTCAGAAGATTAAGGAGTGTTTGACTTCTGCACCCATTCTTGCATTACCTGAGGGAACAGAAGAGTTTGTGATCTACTGTGATGCTTCCAAGATGGGGTTGGGAGCAGTTCTTATGTAGAATGACAGAGTTATCGCATTTGCTTCTCGACAGTTAAAGGATTATGAGCAGAATTACCCAACTCATGACCTGGAGTTGGTGGCAGTTATTCACGCTTTGAAAATTTGGAGACACTACCTCTATGAAATGCAATGCAAGATCTATACTGACCATCATAGCCTAAAGTATATTTTCACACAAAAAGAACTAAACATGAGACAACGGAGGTGGCTGGAACTGGTTAAGGACTATGATTGTGAAATCCTTTATCATCCAGGGAAAGCAAATAAAGTCGCTGATGCTTTGAGTTGAAAGACTCATGCATCGATAACCTTGATGAAGATCATACATCACGAACTACGAAAGGAGATCGATGCATTTGGCTTGGAGACGGTAGTGCCGGGACGCTTGTCGGCGATTATGGCAACACCAACAATTTTTGAGGATATGGAGAATAAGCAAGAAGAAGATCCTGATCTATTAGAAATAAAGAAAGGGATTCCCGAAGGTAAATCCTCTGATTTTCAGGTTGATGATAAAGGCGTACTTAAGTTCCGAGGACGATTGTGCATTCCAAACATCGAAGAATTTAAGAAGAAGATTCTGAAGGAGGCTCATGGAACACCTTTTTCAATGCACCCGGGGGTAACCAAGATGTATAGAGACCTCAAACAGAGTTTTTGATGGAAAGGAATGAAGAAAGATGTGGCAAAGTTCGTACAGTCATGTTTGATGTGTCAGCAAATAAAGGTAGAACACCAGAGGCCGGGAGGAGAATTACAACCTATTGAGATTCCAGAGTGGAAGAGGGAAGATATCTCAATGGATTTCATTGTGGGATTACCAAAGACCACAGGTGGATTCGATGGCATTTGGGTAATTGTAGATCGATTGACCAAGTCGGCCCACTTTATTCCCGTCACAGTGACGATGAATGTGGAGAAATTGGCTTGGTTGTATGTACGTGAGATAGTCCGATTGCACGGAGTGCCCAAAACTATAATTTCAGATAGAGACTCCAAATTCACATCACATTTCTGGGAGTGTGTGCAGCGGTCATTGGGAACCAAATTGAAATACAGCACAGCCTTTCACCCGCAGACAGATGGGCAGACTGAGAGGGTCAATCGAGTCCTCGAGGACATGTTAAGGGCGTGTGCTATCGACTTTTGGGGCAGTTGGGTGAAATACTTAAGCCTCGCGGAATTTGCTTACAATAACAGTTACCAAGCTACCATTGGTAAAGCTCATTACGAGGCATTGTACGGAAGAAGGTGCAGGTCCCCTATCACGTGGTTTGAGAGTTGGGAAAAGAGAGTAATGGAGGAGCAGCTCGAGGGTAGAATTGAAATAATCGAGGAGACATCGAAGGCCATCAAAACCATTCGACAACGGAGTGAGGCAGCTCAATGTCGACAAAAGAGTTACGCCGATGCTAAGAGACGACCCCTTGAGTTCCAAGAAGGGGATCGTGTCTTCGTGAAGGTCACTTCGATGAAGGGGGTGATGAGATTTGGTAAGAAAGGTTAGCTCAGCCCGCGATTTGTAGGACCATTTGAGATTACCAAGAAAGTAGGTAAAGTTGCTTATGAACTGGCACTACCTGAAGAAATGGCAGGTATACATAATGTGTTCCACATTTCGATGCTCAAAACATATTTTGAAAACACAGAACATATTCTTGTACCCCCACAAGTACAAACTCAACAAAATATGACCTATGAAGAGAAACCGGTGAAAATACTTGACCGTGAGGTTAAAAGACTCAGAAATAAGGAGATAACGTTAGTAAAGGTTCTGTGGAGGAATCACAAAACTGAGGAGGCAATATGGGAACCCGAGGAATCCATGAGGAAGCGCTACCCTGAGTTATTCCAAGTTTCGGGGATGAAACTTTTAAAAGGTGGGAGGGATTGTAACGTCCGTACTTTTTATCTACTTTTTATGTGTTAATCGTTTTCATTTTGATCATGTTTTAACTTATGGTTTGAATGTTATATATGTGAAGTATAGGGATATCATGTGATTATGAACTTTGTGATAATCATATTTGAATTTCCATGTTTGTATTATGTCTGAACGTGACATGTGACGGTATCCGATGAGCAAGGAAATTATACTGTAATAATCATTTTATTTCGAAAGGAATGATATATAAAGTTAGTTGTCATGTTAGATAGTATTCGTGTGTTTAAATATAGTTTAAAATGTCATCGGGGGTCTAGGATGGGATCGGAAACAATCGGGGTCGGTTTAGGGCGAAAAGGGGAGTTTTCGGCACCCGGGGGTGCCGGACCGACGCCGATTACGGCCAAACCGGCGCCGGTTCAAAACAGAAACTTTAAGGTGTTGGAGTGCTGGGCAACAGGCACCGGTCAGGGGAAAACCGGCGCCGGTTCGGTCAGTTTTGGCAGGTCAGTCAAAGTTCGTTTTAAGCGTAAAAAACCCCCTTTTCAACCCAATTTCGATCCAAGCTCATCCTTCTCTCTACAAAACAATACCAAATCATTTCTAAGGTGATTCAAGGCTAAATTAAGCATCTCCCTTCATCAAAGATCACCGACATGTAAGATTTTATACTTTCTAAGGTGATTCAAGGCTAAATTAAGCATTTCTACTATATTGATATCTATAGTTTTGATTGTGGATTTGGCTAGGGTTAATTGAATTTAGGTTGATTCTGGGAAAATTTATGGATTTTCTTGATAGTAAGATTGATTTGGAGTTGTTGTTTAGCTTGGATTTAACAAACTTCATTTTGTTCTTGAATAACTAATTATCCGGAATTTTTACTACGTTGATGAAAGAATTTGGGGAAAATTCTTACTATGTATAGGTTGATTCTAAATAGATACTTAGAACTATTGATAGTATGGTTGTTTTGCTTAATTGTTGTTGATTCTTGAGTTTAAGATACAATCGGGTTTTAGCTACCCCGGAGCTATGTCGGTGGATTGAAGGAAGTTGAGAGTTTTCTCACTTCTAGGGGGCTGATTATGTAGAATCTCCCTTCATTCCTAAGTCTTAAGGTTTTAGTTAAAAACATGAGATTATGTTGATTAAATGTAAATAATGTATATAGTTGCTCTGTCGAAGAACCGTTGCCCGTTGAAGTTCTACAAGCACACACCGGGTAAATACTCCACGTGAATCAAGTAAGTCATCACCATTTATACATGATAGTTGAAATGAAAAGAAATGGAAGTCTAGCTACCTATGAATTGGATAGGTTGGCTTGAATACTTGAAATTGTATGGTATGATATTATGTGAATGCCATATTATGTGTATATATTGATAGGTGATGTTGATGGAGAACTTGTTGAGTTATCAATGTAAGGTATCCAAGTTCTATGGTTAATGTTAGGTTGGATGTGTATGAACTCCAACAAAGAGTGAAAGTTGTGATGGTAATAATATCATATGAATGATAAGAAATGTTATAAGGTAGTCGTGCCCCCAAGTAATCGCCTGAGCTGTACGGAGCGGGATCTCCTTCCGCGGGGAGTCTCGGGATTACTTCTGATGGCTGAGGGATAGCTACCCAAGGTCATTAGCGAGGGGCCAGGACACGAGCTATGGGCCCATCAAGTCAAGTAATAAGCTAAGAATAAAGAATGATGAATGAGGAAATCTTTTAGATTTCATTTCATGATATTGTATTGTACATGATATGAATATGGTGTGAATATGCTATGTGTAAGATGTATTCTAGCTTATGTATCTAATTATCGCTAGCTAAAACTCCGTTATTTTAGTGGATGTAATGGTGACTTACTAAGCAAATTTTGCTTACGAGACTTCTGTTCTCTCGTGTCTCATGTATAGGTAATGAATGAAGAATGGAAGCCTGAGAGAATGTTCGGGCCAGGTGGCGAGGCTGTGGATGGGTTAACGGAAACGACCTGGCCGTGTCTCATGTTTTGTGATGACTTTGTTTTAAGCGTGATTGTTGTTGGTCTTTTGACATGTCAGTTATGGAGTTTTCTTCTGAATATAAGAAATAAAGTTTCATGATGAGACTTTATATTCTGTAATATTCCGATTTGTATATTGAGTCTTGTTTATGTTAAGTATGGTAATGGTCGTTACATACTTGTTTACTGAAAAAGTCCTAAATCCTAGATTTATTCCTCATTGTGATTCAACCAATTTCTTGGAAATCGAACCATTCGTACGATACATGGAATTAGATTCATTTGGACACGCTTAAGAAAGATATCAATATCAATGGCAATAAGTATATTATTTACATGTAAACAACTGTTGGTCCCGGTTATACTGGATACAGTCTAGAGGGGGGGGGTGAATAGACTGTATTGATTTTTAGCTTTTTAAACTAAGTACCAGATTTTCAGAATAGCCTGTTCTGTTGGGAGAACAGACTGGCAGCGGATGGGGTTCTGGCAGGGAGTTCTGTTAGCCTCAGAGAAGCAAAGGCAGAAGGCCTTCTGTTAACTCGTAGAACCAGTTCTGCTGAACACAGATACCAAGTCCAAGGAGTTATACAGTTCTATCTAAGTGCAAGTATTAAAAGCAGTAAGTAAACGACACCAGGGATTTTTATAGTGGTTCAAGGAACAACTCGTTCCTCTAATCCACTGTTCCACTAAGTTGTAAAAACTGCCGTTTACAAAGCCTTAGTCCTAGCACTTAAGAAGCACTCCACGTCTTCTTCAAGTCTAGATGTGTCCTGGGATGCACTGCCTGGCTTCCTTTAACACTGGTCCTTTCACTGAGTCTCCTTGAAGTATCACCACTTCACTACTCCAGTTATTAGGACGTCCTTCTTGTAGCAAGAAGAGTTTCTGATGAAACTGAGGTTCCTCCAACTAGCTTCGTTACAAAATGTGTGTATGTGAAGAGCTTGAGGAGTTGAAGAACACTTGGAACTTTGCTTGAGTTGGAAAGAGTATTTTTCCAACTTCTGCCTTCTCTTGTAGAATATACTAAGTTTGAATCTCAAGGAGGCTTTTGCTTTTCAGAGTTTGAATATCTTGTTCGGTTAGCAAGGTTATAGCAAAGTTATCCGGTTGTTCTTCGTAGTGTATCTTTTATACAGAGGTTGTCTTCCCGTTGGAGGAGTAGGAGGACAACTGCATTAAATGAGTGATCAGTTGACTTGACTAGTAGAGCCCGGTAAGGTTGGCGGGTTACTATTTTGGGATGAAGTATTCCTGACATTCCGGCCAATCATCTGCAATTACTCTACGTAGCATGGGGTGCATTAAATGAGCATTTAATGCATGCACTGTAGCATTTCCGTTTTATACTCCTAGCCGTAGAAGGAATCTTTAAGTTGATTTCCCGGTTCTTTGAAAATCTTCTAAGTGTCAGACCTTCTGGTGTCTTTGTCAGAGAGTAGAACAGAGGAGGTCTGGAGCACTTCTGTTGGGAGTATCCAACAGAGACCCAGAAGGGTTTCTGTCAGAGTCAATACTAACAGAGGTCCTGAGGACTTCTGTTCTGGAGCAGGGAACCAAAGGTCCTCTGTACCAATAAAGCCTTAAGAGGCACTTCTGCTCTGGGAGCCCTTCTGTTCTTGAAGCATTTCTGCTCTTGAAGCACTTCGGTCAAGTCGAATACATCTAAGATTTTTACAAAGGGAAATTCTAATACATAATTTCTAAAGGGGTACTTCTAAAGTCCTAATGAATATAGCATCATCAAAATCTAAATACAATTATTCCTTACAATTTCCCCCTTTTTGATGATGCCAAAACCCTTTAACTATTTCCAGAGAAGTGCCTTCACCATAAAAACATTAAGTTTAAAAACTTCCATTAAAATCTTGGTGGGCAACTTGGCATAGGAAAATAGTAAGAGTAAGATACATTCAGATAGCAGAAGTATAATAGAAATAAACAAACACAAACAGAAAGCAAAAAGACAAGAATTTGAGGGAAAAGCACTTCAAAGTAAGAAGGCAGAGATGTGATTTTATTAGATAGATATTACAGAGTTTAAGCCTTACACATTCTCCAGATTAGCTGCCTGTAGAGCTTCTTCCTCTAGTCTTTGGAGCCTGAGCAGTTCTTCATTTATTTCTGCTCTGATTCTGAACAGATTGCCCGACCTTTGATAAGATGCCCATATTGGAGAGAGTTTGCAGTCCAAGTAGTTGAGGACACCTTCATGCACAGTCTTTCCAGGGACAATGTTCTTCTTGTACCATTCTTCTGCTTCTTCAAGAGATCCTCCATACCTAACTCTGACAACACCATCTTTGTCTAGATAAAGGTGCTGTTGTTGGGTAGGAGTCATTTTGGCTTTCATTTCCTCAAATTGGGCTCTGTCAATATTCTGAGAGCCACCCAATCTCCATTCAGTAAAGTTGAAAACTCTCTTCTTCTTGGTGCTTTTCTTGACTGGAGATGGGGGTCTAGGTATACCTGCTGCCCTTTTCTTTTGTAAGGCAGCCTCAAAGTAGGGAGCCGGATCTACTGCAGGCTCACCAGAGGAGGGTGCTCTGGTAGGAGTTCTGTGAGACCTAGGCCTGGTCTGTTGAGGGTCCTCTTCCCCCTTTTTGGCATCATTCAAGTCTTCTATCATAAGACTGATCTTCTGGAATTCTGATGCTTGGGTTGAGGCTATCTGCTCCAGGGCCTCTGGTAATGTCTGAGTGACAGATGTAAGGCCTTCAATCAGACCTTGCTGCTTCTGGATGGCAGAGAAGATGTCCTTGTTGTTGGCTTCAAGGATCACCATCTTCTGATACCGGTCTCTGTCAGTAGATAGTAGGGCTTGAGCCTGTTCCTGATGAGTTCTGCACATCTGCTCAATAGAGGTCAAGTGCCTCTCTGTTCTGGCATCAGATTTCTTCAGAGCCTCAAGATGCTCTGAGATATGGTGGATTGCCTGTCCTTGACTCAGGAGAGTCTGTTGAAAGATTGACAAAGTGTTGTGGATGCCTACCACTTCTGTTGACAGGACATCTGTTCTGGCAGTTGAGGAGGCAATGAAGTTGTTGAGGGTCCCAGAGAGGTTCTCAAGGCGGTCAGAGATGAACTGCATCCCTGAATTCAGATTGTCATTCACATGAGCAAGATGCCCATAGTGCTTATCATTTACCTCTATCAGCTTGTCCAAGCCTTGGAGGATCTGTCCTCCAAACTCTTCTGCAGATTCAACAAACTTGTTGAAAGGAATGTCATGCTTTTGTCCATCTGCTTGAGGCATCTCTAGCCCTCTTCCCCTTGGTAGTGGGTGATGTTCTTGGACAGATGACAGAGAGTGAACAAGCTGTTCATGTTCCAGTTGAGTCAGAGGAGGGGTCTTCTGTCTCTTGGAAGTAGCCTTGTGAGATTTGCTGATCATGAATCCATCCATGTCAGATGAATCTTCATAAGACGAATAGATAGGAATTCTGTTGCGTACTATCTTCTTTTTCTTTCTCAGAGAGGGATTGGGAGCAACAGAGTCCCTAGAGTACCCTTTGGGTGCAGAGATGGGGGAGATAGTGGTAGGATCTGAGTCCCTTAGAAACCATACAGGTTTTAGGTTTCCTGCAGGTTGTTGTGGAGGAGGTGATTCTGGTGGAGGAGATTGATGATCTGATTCTGATGAGGATGAGGAGGAGGAGATCTGTTGAGGTGAGGGGTTCTGGTGTTGGGGTGAGGAGTGAGTAGGTGAGGCATTCTGGTGAGGGGGAGATGGGGGAGGTGAAGGTGAGCGGTTTCTGTAGGGAACAATTGCTCTGCAAGGAGATGCAATTTTCATTTTGGGTGATGGAGGAGGGGTGGGGGTGTTCTGTTCAGGAGATTTATGTGGAGGGAGTTCTGGTGGAGGGGTTTCTGTGCTGGTGGAAGGTGAGGGAATAAGTGGTTCTGTTGGAATAGAAACAGATGGGGTTGGAGAGTTTACCTCAATGATGTTGTCCACGAGCAAGGAAGTCCTCCATTCCCTGATTTGCTCCATCATTGCTTGTCCTTCTGTCTTGAGAACAGAGGACTCTCCTGGGTTGAAGTTGGGCTGAACAGAGTCAGTTGCCATCTTAGTGAACAACCATTCTTCAAAGGATTAAATTTCCCCATCTTCAAGAGGTTTGACAGCTTCCTCTGAGGGTGAAGAAATGAGAATGGCCTTACCCTTGTAGCTGGCCTTCTTCTTCTCAAGGACAGAGTGAAGAAAGTTGAGGGCAAAACACTTTGAGACATCATCAGTCCCAACCCAATTCAGGATGGCTTCCTCTTCTGCCTCATAATGATCAAAGAATTGGATTATCTTGTGGAGGGGTCCCATTCTCCATCTTCTCCATTCAAGGACCCGGGTAAACTGTCTGTCAAGCAAGGACAGATACCCATCTTTTACAGGACTGGGGTGCTCTGGTGTAGTTGGCACCCTGTTCTGTTCAGGGGATGCAGCAGAGGTGGGGATCTCTGGTTCCCCCTGAGTGTCTGCCACTCCTTCAGATTCTAAAACCAGAGGTTGAGCAACCTTTTTCTTGGGTTTGGAGGTCCTCTTCCTCTTCTGTCCGGCCTTAGGCGGGGCAAGAGGTGCTTCCCCTTCAGTCTTCTTCTTCTTCTTCTTCTTCTTTTCTGCCTTCTTAGCAGAAGTGGCTACAGAGAGAGGTTTCTGTACCTTTTCTCCCTGTTTCCTCTTAGCTTCAAGTTGAAGCTTCCTCTTCAGTTCTGCCTTTATGGCTTTTTCCCTATTGGGAGAGGCAGTCAAGAAAATTACCTTGGTATGATCCAAGGCTGAAGCCTTCCTCAAGCTTACCCCTTGTTTGAGGAGCACTTCAGAAATGAGCAGTCCATGCCCTAGCTTCCCAGAGTAGAGGCTAGTCTTGGGATTCTTCTTCTTGATCACTTCAATCAGGGACTTCACCATGATTTGTCCCCAATTGACATTTACCCCATGATGTACTGCATACAGGGCTTTAGCATTGGCCGTTGTAACATCATCAGTGGAGGTGTACTTGCACCATAAACATTTGTGGAAAATGTTTATAAGAAGCTCAAATTCCCTCTTGAGCAGGTGCTTCTTTATGTTGACCTTCTCAACTTCTTCCCCTTTTCTGCAGAACTCCTTCTTGAATTCTGACAGAGGGATGTCAATATCTTCCAAGTCAAGTAGAGAGTCCCTTCCTCCCTTTTGCTGAATATGGAAGATGTTGTTGATGACGTCAGCATCAACCACCACCTTTTCTCCTTGTACAACGGAGGAGATGACTTCATCCTTGAAGGATGCGTTGAGATAGAACTCAACTGTGTCCATGTTGCTGTATGCCTCATAATCATGAGAGATGACCTTGCTCAGTTGGCATTGTGACAGTCCGTCAACAATGGAGGTCATCCTCTCCTTTTTCTCTGCAATCCTGGGGAGTACATCCAGTTCGCATCTCAGGCCAGTCAAGACACTTTTGAGAAGTGTTGCCTTTTGTTCCTTTGAAAGATCGGAGAAGCTCAAGATGGCCATGGAATTTACTGCGGTTAGAAAGTTTCTGAGAGATAAGAGTTCAAAAGCTTGAGGATTATGAGAGCAGTAACGGTTTAGGTTTGCGAAAGGGAGTTTTATGGATATGAGTTAGTGGACGTTTGAGATAATTTACGGTTCCAAGAAACCAATAAA
Organism: Cuscuta europaea; assembly: GCA_945859875.1. NCBI lineage: Eukaryota > Viridiplantae > Streptophyta > Magnoliopsida > Solanales > Convolvulaceae > Cuscuta > Cuscuta europaea. The sequence goes on from CAMAPE010000014.1 coordinate 4,505,969, forward strand.
TGTAAAAAGAGGCGCAGTAAATAAATGGGGGCGTAGTAAATTTTGTACGGCTGGATACCGTTTTAAGGGTAAAAGAGTAAAAGACCTTTAATAAGTTACAAGGTCACCCGGTTTACTAATTTTCTTTTCTAAGTCCACCACTTTCTGTTTGACAAGATAGGGTTCTCTGTAGAGAGGGTTTCTGTTGCATAGGTGTTCTGCCAGGGTAGAGAACAGAAGAGGTTGACATGGGAGGGTTAACAGAAGGGGTTCTGCTACATGAATTCTGTCAACAGCAAATGAGCAACAGAGGTCCTTCCTTTTCAACTTTCTCTTGGAATCTCATCCATCATTCCCAATTCTTCTCTCAGCTTATTGAACCTAGCCTCAGGAAGAGGCTTTGTCAGGATATCTGCAAGTTGATCTTCTGTTGGCACATGTTCCATGCAGATATGCTTCTTCTCCACATGATCTCTGATGAAGTGATGTCTGATCTCAATATGCTTTGTTCTGGAATGAAGAACTGGATTCTGAGTGATAGCAATGGCACTGGTGTTGTCACACAACAGCTTGATCTCCTTTGCTTGAATTCCATAGTCCTTCAGTTGTTGCTTCATCCAGAGTAGCTGAGCACAGCAACTCCCAGCTGCAATGTACTCTGCCTCAGCTGTACTTGTTGAGATGGAGTTCTGCTTCTTGCTAAACCAGGAAACAAGCCTTCCTCCTAGCAATTGGCAGTGACCAGAGGTGCTCTTCCTGTCTAGTCTGCAACCTGCAAAATCTGAGTCAGAATAACCAATTAGTGCAAAGTTACCTCCCTTGGGGTACCATAGGCCTGCATTGGGGTTTCCTTTGATATATCTGATGATTCTCTTTGCAGCACTTAGATGGCTTTCCTTGGGCTTTGATTGGTATCTGGCACAGATTCCAACAGAGAATGAGATATCTGGTCTGCTTGCAGTCAGATACAACAGAGATCCTATGATTCCTCTGTATGTTGTTGCATCTACATCCTTTCCTTCATCATCTGGACCAATTCCTTGTGAGGTGTTCATGGGAATCTTCACTGATGATTTGCCTTCCACTCCAAACTTCTTGATTAGATCTCTGGTGTACTTCCCTTGATTGATAAAGATCCCTTCTGGAACTTGTTTGACTTGAAGTCCTAGGAAGTAACTGAGTTCTCCCATCATACTCATTTCAAATTGACTCTGCATCACTTGAGAAAATTTCTTGCACAATTCTGGATTAGTACTTCCAAATATAATGTCATCAACATATATTTGTACTAACAGAATATGATTAGCAACAGAGATTTGAAATAGAGTTTTGTCAACCTTTCCTTTAGTAAACCCATGGTTTACTAGGAAAAGGGACAATGTGTCATACCAGGCTCTGGGAGCTTGCTTAAGACCATAGAGGGCCTTTTTAAGCTTGTAGACACAAGAAGATTGAGTAGGAATGACAAAACCTGGTGGTTGTTCCACATAAACTTCTTCTTCAAGATCTCCATTCAGAAATGCACTCTTGACATCCATCTGGTAGACCTTGATGTTGTTGTAGGCAGCATAGGCCAGAAAGATTCTGATGGCTTCAAGTCTGGCAACTGGTGCAAAGGTCTCATCAAAATCTATTCCTTCTTCTTGGCAGTATCCTTTAGCTACTAGCCTTGCTTTGTTCCTTACAATGTTGCCGTCTTCATCAGCTTTGTTCTTGAATACCCATTTGGTTCCAATGACATTCTGGTGCTTTGGCCTAGGAACAAGTTCCCACACTTTGTTCCTCTCAAACTGAGTGAACTCTTCTTGCATAGCATTGATCCAATCTGAGTCTGCAAGAGCTTCTTCTACTGTCATCGGTTCCATCTGAGATATGTAGCAGGCAAGCATTGCTTCTCTCCTTGATGTGGATCTGGTTTGAACTCCACTTCTGATTTGACCAATCACTTGGTTAGGAGGATGATCTCTTAACCATGTCAGATCTGGTTCTGTCAGCTGCTGTCTTGGTCTCTCTGGTTCCTCATCTTCAGAGTCTTCATCTTTATTCAACAGAAGGGGGTTTGGTGCAGGTGTTGGAAATGCAGGGTTGTCTGCCACCTCTTCTGTTGGTTCTGGTGTTCTGTCTTCTATGGTGATATCCTTGAGACTCTCTGTTATATCTTCAACAGAGGTGCTTTCATCAAACTTCACATGTATGGATTCTTCAACATGTAGGGTTCTTCTGTTGAGTACTCTATAGGCTTTACTGGTGTTTGAATAGCCTATAAAGACTCCTTCATCAGCCTTTTCTTGAAATACCTTCAGATGCTCCTTTCCATTGTTGAGAATGTAGCACTTGCATCCAAATATGTGAAAGTAGCTGATGTTTGGTTTTCTTCCCTTCCAAAGTTCATAAGGGGTCTTCTGGTGATTCTTGTTGATCATGCTTCTGTTCTGAGTGTAGCATGCAGTGTTGATTGCTTCAGCCCAATATCTCATAGGCAGTCCAGATTCTGCAATCATTGTTCTTGCAGCTTCTTTTAGAGTTCTGTTCCTTCTTTCTGCTACGCCATTCTGTTGAGGGGTTCTGGCGGCAGAAAGTTGATGAAAAGTTCCATTCTGATCACAGAAGTCTTTTATGACTTGGTTGACAAATTCAGTTCCTCTGTCTGATCTGATTGTCTTTACTTTCAAGTTCTTCTCAGTCTGAAGTTGCTTTAACAGAGATGGCAACTTCTGAAGAGTTTCATTTTTCTTTGTCAGAAAAACAGTCCATGTGTATCTGGAGTAGTCATCAACCATGACTAGGGTGTATTTCTTGCCACCAACGCTTGGAGTCTCAACAGGTCCAAATAAATCCATGTGAATCAGATTTAGAGGACTTGTAGAAAGATCTCCAGCAATGGGTTTGAAGGAATTCTTTACTTGTTTGCCTTTCTGACATGCACTGCAGAGGGTCTCTCTCTTGTACACAATGTCTGGTAGCCCTTCTGTTATTCTTGACATGCACTGCAGAGGGTTTGAAGGAATTCTTTACTTGTTTGCCTCTCTCTTGTTATTCTGAAAACCTCTTCTGTTGTTAGGTTTTCTGCCAGGTTCATTATTTTTCAAAAAGGGTTTCTGTTGAACCTTTATCTTACCCTTTTCTGGTCTGACTTCCTCATGGACAACCTTGGTGCCAGATACACCAGCTTGACAGATGGGGCTAGAAATCAGTGGCTCTATGACCTTGTCTGCCTTAGCAACTCTGGTGCTAGGCATTACAGAAGGCTCACCTGATTCTGTTGAGCCATAACCAAGACCAAAACCAGTGCCAATCTGTTGATCAAGCACAATCTTTTCCATGGAAGACTGGGCCTTCTGGTAAGCTTTGTACTTAATCTCGAGAGGCTCTATTTCTCTTATTCTCTTAAGAAGAGAAACATTTTCAGTCTTCAGTTGATCTCTTTCCTCAATTAGAAGATTGATTTTGACCTCAACCTCCTTCTTTAAGTCAAGAATTTCAGCTTTTAACTTACTGTTTTCTTCTGTTACAGAAGAATAAGTGGCTTGTATGGCCTTAAACTCTTCCCAAAATTCTGACATTGAATCAGAATCAAAAGCTAAACCTACCGAAGAGAAACTAGATTCAGAAGTAGAGGTTACCTCATCATCAGAATGAGCCATTAGGCAAAGGTCTTCTGTCTCAGTATCCAGGCAACAGAAGGCCTCATCAGAATCTGAGTCAGAACTGGATTCTGTTTCTGACAGAGGGTCTTTCTCCACCTGTTCTGTCACAAGTGCCTTTCTCCTTCTGGAGTTGTCCTCGTACTTCTTCTTTTCTCCATCCTGTCCTTGCTTCTTGGACACTCTAGGATGGGGACAATCAGCCTTGAAGTGACCAGGTTGTCTGCAGTTGTAACAGAGAAGCTCTCCACTGCTTTCTGTTGATTTGACCTTCTGGTATGGCTTTCTGTTGAAAGATGGACTCCTTCCATCTTTGGGATTCTTCATAAACTTTTTGAATCTCCTGGCAAAGGCAGCCATATATTCATCATATAAAAGTACTGAGGGGTCAAAATCATTTACCTTAGATGTGCTGGCAGTGAGGGCTGTAGTGGTCCTCTCTTCTGGTACATCTTCCTTTTCTTCAATCATTTCAAACTCATGAGCTTTGAGATCTGAAATGAGCTTATCAGTTGGATAAGTCTTTACATCCTTGCTGGCTTGGACAGCAACTACTTTCATCTTCCATGCTGAGGGCAGTCCCCTCAACACCTTCAGGTTAATCTCCTTGGTTGTGAGATCCTTGCCAAGCTCAGAAATCTCTCCAGTGAGAGTGAGGAGCCTGTCATACATCTTGGAGATGCTTTCGCCAGGGAGAAGTTTGAAGTCATCAAACTTCTTGTTGGCTATGGTTAGTTTGTTGTCCTTCTCTTGCTCATCACCAGCTCCAATGAGCTCAAGAGTATCCCAGATCTCCTTAGCAGTCTTGCACTTCTTGATCCTGTTGAAGTATCTATCATCAATGGACTTGTAGAGGATGTCCTTGGCAATATTGTCTAAGTTATACTTTCTCCTCTCTTCAGTGGTCCATTCTGACTTGGCTTTGCTAATCATCTGGGGTCTGGTATTGTCTATAGCATGTTCAGGGTTGACCTTCTGGAAGCTAGTGAAGGGGCCAATATCAAGAACTTCCCACATCTCATCATGCAGGGCACAGAGATGTGCTTTCATCCGGATCCTCCAGTCATCAAACTTAAGATCTGAAAACATAAGATTCTTGGACAAGGAATGATCCATTATATCAGATAGAAATGAGGTAAAACAGAAAAACAAGTGGATCTTTGTTCAACAAATAACCTAAAAGATTATTAGAACAAGGAGGCTCTGATACCACTTGTTGGTCCCGGTTATACTGGATACAGTCTAGAGGGGGGGGGGGGGTGAATAGACTGTATTGATTTTTAGCTTTTTAAACTAAGTACCAGATTTTCAGAATAGCCTGTTCTGTTGGGAGAACAGACTGGCAGCGGATGGGGTTCTGGCAGGGAGTTCTGTTAGCCTCAGAGAAGCAAAGGCAGAAGGCCTTCTGTTAACTCGTAGAACCAGTTCTGCTGAACACAGATACCAAGTCCAAGGAGTTATACAGTTCTATCTAAGTGCAAGTATTAAAAGAAGTAAGTAAAAGACACCAGGGATTTTTATAGTGGTTCAAGGAACAACTCGTTCCTCTAATCCACTGTTCCACTAAGTTGTAAAAACTGCCGTTTACAAAGCCTTAGTCCTAGCACTTAAGAAGCACTCCACGTCTTCTTCAAGTCTAGATGTGTCCTGGGATGCACTGCCTGGCTTCCTTTAACACTGGTCCTTTCACTGAGTCTCCTTGAAGTATCACCACTTCACTACTCCAGTTATTAGGACGTCCTTCTTGTAGCAAGAAGAGTTTCTGATGAAACTGAGGTTCCTCCAACTAGCTTCGTTACAAAATGTGTGTATGTGAAGAGCTTGAAGAGTTGAAGAACACTTGGAACTTTGCTTGAGTTGGAAAGAGTATTTTTCCAACTTCTGCCTTCTCTTGTAGAATATACTAAGTTTGAATCTCAAGGAGGCTTTTGCTTTTCAGAGTTTGAATATCTTGTTCGGTTAGCAATGTGATAGCAAGGTTATAGCAAAGTTATCCGGTTGTTCTTCGTAGTGTATCTTTTATACAGAGGTTGTCTTCCCGTTGGAGGAGTAGGAGGACAACTGCATTAAATGAGTGATCAGTTGACTTGACTAGTAGAGCCCGGTAAGGTTGGCGGGTTACTATTTTGGGATGAAGTATTCCTGACATTCCGGCCAATCATCTTCAATTACTCTACGTAGCATGGGGTGCATTAAATGAGCATTTAATGCATGCACTGTAGCTTTTCCGTTTTATACTCCTAGCCGTTGAAGGAATCTTTAAGTTGACTTCCCGGTTCTTTGAAAATCTTCTAAGTGTCAGACCTTCTGGTGTCTTTGTCAGAGAGTAGAACAGAGGAGGTCTGGAGCACTTCTGTTGGGAGTATCCAACAGAGACCCAGAAGGGTTTCTGTCAGAGTCAATACTAACAGAGGTCCTGAGGACTTCTGTTCTGGAGCAGGGAACCAAAGGTCCTCTGTACCAATAAAGCCTTAAGAGGCACTTCTGCTCTGGGAGCCCTTCTGTTCTTGAAGCACTTCTGCTCTTGAAGCACTTCGGTCAAGTCGAATACATCTAAGATTTTTACAAAGGGAAATTCTAATACATAATTTCTAAAGGGGTACTTCTAAAGTCCTAATGAATATAGCATCATCAAAATCTAAATACAATTATTCCTTACAACAACCAAATCTCAAGGATTCATAGAGTTTAAGTCATCAAGGTTAAGATCACCCCTCCGTGTTTTTATTTGTGGCATGAAGCAATACAAAACAATAATTTTGGGAGAGTATGGCTTGATGATGTATTTATAATAAAACAGGGTTTAAGAGTTTACACATAAATCCCTATATTAATACATTATTAGAAGCCACCAATGTATAGTATGCCTAGTTTAGGGTATGATAGAGCTCTAATGGGTCAAGATCGAAGATCCCCATAAAATGACTCCACAATTGCTAAGCTTAATGTGGTTGGACATATGGTATGAATTTAGCTTAATGTGTAGGGGGAATAGCACTCATAAGCTTCCAAAACAAGAGCTTAATGTAGAGAGGCTACTTTGCATTCCAAACATGAAAAAAGATGGAAGAACCTGCATGTACGGATACAAACTATTGCATATTGATATTGGTATATAAGTTAGTTTTAAATGAAACATATTAGCAAGTATAAAAAAGACTATGTTGCCTTGAAAAAATTCATAAATATGGAACGCTCACATGCTTCTTAGGCGCAAAGTTAATTTAGGTACCGCTTAATCACCGGTTGTGAGTTACCCAGGCAGAACTGCAAGATATAATCTTTCCTTTCCACCCTTGCAGCACCCAGTGTCCATCTTCAGCAAATAGAAAGTCTTTTTGACATGCTTCCCTTGCCTTTCCTCTTAAGTTGTTTACAATTTGAGGGATTAGAGGCAGAGGCTTGAACCCAATCCTCATAATGCGACTTTGCCACTGCTTGTATGTTTCTGGCCTCTCTGACCTATCCATGCCCTCACATGCTACAATGTTTGTTATTAGGGGCCCAAAGAACGCCTGTTCGAAAATCATCCTTTGAATATCACTATCTGTGAATATATTCTCAAACATGTCAAAGAGAGCAGAGTAGAAGAAGAGAGCCTCGCGAAACCGATTGACAAAGAAAGGAGAGGTGTAAGATGCATTAAGCTCAGAAAGTACAAAAACATGAGGGTTTACTTCCCGGATTAATTTTAAAGCACCATCCCTAGGGCTGTCTGTCCCATTTGCTGACTCGTTTAGTATGTGTTTCAGTCGAACAGTGCTGTTTACGGCTATCACCTCACCCCTCACAAGCTTGAGGTCGTCAATCTTAATTGCCTCCCAATTCTTTGTTGTTATGGCATTATATTCAAATGGTACATTAAAACGCTCACAATATTTAGCCAAGCGAGTACCAGTCTCCACTACCATTTCGGATGGACGAAAACCAGGTTGGGGAAGCTCAATCCCAGTTATGCGAAGTCTCGGAGGACCGCCAGGTCTTTTTGAAAGATCCCTAATAAGAGTGGGCCACTGTATGCCATGTAGAATGCCGAAGTCTATTATGTGGAGTGACCTGCCTCTTGAAGCTACTTCGTAAATCATCTTATTTGCAAAGAAAATAAATATCCTCATAAATGGCAAAGATGATAGCAGGTGGGATTTTTGTAATTTGGAAACTAAAATCTTATTGGGAAGGGATTTTACAGGATAAAGTTGCGCCCCAATTCCAGCAATCCGTGTGTCGAGAGCATTAGCAAATGCATGTGCCACCCTTTGGTTTGCATCACCTGTATGCGAAGAGTACTGTCTGATCTTCTTAAGTTTTTCTGTAGCAGTCCTATAATCAGCCACAGCAACAGCTTTCGCGCAACTATTTAAAAGAGAATGGAGATCAACTAATTCAAAACCTTGTTTATTTGTATGGATCTTAGGACCATTTCTCCCGTTCTGTTTTTTCTTGCCTACTCCAGATGGAGAATCATCACCCCACAACAAAACCTTATCAAAAACCTCTGACAACTCAACCTCCTCATCATAAGTTGCAATCTTCTTCCTTCTCCTTCCCTCTTTCTCTTCTTCTTCTAGCCCACTTTCACCTGGACGGTAATGCTTCCTTTCTCTACACGAATCTGCTGAATGGACCTCCTCTATACTCACACCACCACCTATGGTCGATTCGCCACTCTCTGGGGACGATGGGTACTTATCGTTATTGATGGCCAACATATTACTGGCACGAAGGAATCTGCTAGCTTCCTCCACACCCCTTTGAAATTGCAAGATGGAGTCAGTTTCCTCATAATAGAACATCTTTCTAACCAAAGTAGCACTATCAAAGATATATGAAGTACCATTTAACCCATCCAAGTAAGTCTCACATGTTGATGACTGGATGGCGAGATGGGGAGGATCGCTTGTTACAGATGATCTAGATTCTCCCATATCTGAGTTATAGCTAGAGATCATGCATTCAAAATCAGAACTGGAGGTCCCAAATGAGATGCCTTGTGGGCTTCCAACACTGCTGTCAGAGGAGGGGTTCTCACCCAAGGATTCATAAAAGTAATGCTCCATAGCTCTTAGTGCTATAGGATCACAGAACAACAAGTCATCATTATTATCATCAACGTCCTCTTCCAATAGTACCTTGTTAAGGTAATTGATCACGTGAGCGGAGTCCGTTGAAAGAGCATGGTTAGGGCGTTGTTGTGTAATTGATGAAAGTGCACCCTCGGTCTCTTTTTCCAACTGAAGCCTCTTTATGGAAGAGTATTCAGGAAACCTTCCAAGCTGATGGTCCATAAGCATATATGACAAGCTAGAAACCTATGCCAATGACATATGGGTGTAAGAAAGATGGGTAAAACGAACATATAAACAATGGCAAAAATCATAATGAACCTATACCAATATATCATATTGTTTCTTTAATCATCTCCCCATCTTTTAAACATTATAAAGTCAAAATGTATTTTGTAAAAGGAAAAAAGTACAAATATACCCATGCAGTGGCGGATCTTGCAACCGGAAATTGGATGTTCAAAAAATATTATGATTAAAATATTGAACAATAAATGTTTTTCGATACCACAATTGAAGGAATGTAATTTTTTCAACCACAAAGAAACTAGGAAAAAAGGTTAAGGGTAACAAACATTGTATAAAAAATACACTATATAAATTATTTTCAAAATTTGGGATGTTCGCATGAACACCCTTGAACAATAGCACGTCCGCCACTGTACCCATGTAGTAAAGGTGTGATAACAAATGTATCATTGTTCTATTTTTTTTGAACAAATATACCTCTGAGTTTTATGTGAAAGTATATATATACCCTGAACTTTTAGGATGTTTTTACTTGGACTGTAATTTGCTGGTCTGGTCTGGTCTGGTCTGAACTGGTCTGGTCTGGTCTGGTCTGGTCTGGTTTCTTTGTATTTTTATAACTATCCAAGTCTGGTCTGGTCTGAACTGGTCTGGTTTGGTCTGATCTGGTCTGGTCTGGTCCGGGACGAATTACAGTCCAAGTAAAAACATCCTTAAAAGGTGTAAAAATAGCACTAAAATTCTTACAAAGGAGCAAATTTACCCTTGATGACTTTAAATTTAAAAAATAGTTTTACAAAACACTAAAAATAAATTATAATTTCGAAATTGAAAAATAAAAAATTAAAGAGTTAAACAAAAATATTTATTTTATGTTAAAGTATTAACTCTTTAATTTTAAATTGAAAAATCATTATTTTTCTGTTGTAAATGAAGCACTTCTAATTCATAAATATTAATTTTATCTTCTTGTGAAATTTTGAACACATTGTCACATTTTTTGAAATAACATTCTTTGATTTTGTTTTACCTTAATAAAATAAAATTCACTATTTTGTAATCTTGGACTGTTTATCATCAAACAAAATATGTAATTATATAGTGCAAAGCATACAAAAAATGAATAATTTTTTATACATTGCAATACAATGAATACATATATTAACACTTTTCCGAAAGAATCTTAAATATATAGTAAAAGTTTGAAATAATACTTCATACTAGCAACATTAGATTGTGATATACAAACAATAAAAGGTAGAATTGGACACTAGTAGATTTCTTTTTTCAATTTCAAATTTATAATTTATTTTTGGTGTTTTTTGAAATTTATTTTATCTATTTAAAGTCAATAAGGGTCAATAAGGTCTATAAAACATGAAGGATGCTTTTGCACTTTTTCAAACTTCAACTTCAAGAGTATAATTATTCTAAAAAGTAGAACATGGATATATTTTTTCCACCACTCATACTATATGGGTATATTTGTACATTTTCCCTTTTTAAAACCATACACAGTACCTATAATCAGATTTTATAGTCAAAATCATTTTTCTAAAAATCGTTCTAGGCATCCGACTAGTTCCTGCCTAGGCGCTAGGCGGTGGCCGGGTGCTCCGATTTTCGTCTAGGCACCCGACTAATTGGTTTGCCGCATAGGTCAATTAGTCGGTCGTTCAAAATTAAATAATAGGCCCTAAATTATAAAAAAATTACCTCCATCTCAATGTTAAAGTTAAATCTTCCCTATTGACAATTAATTCAGTTTTAATACGAAGTAATTAAAATTTACATATTCAGAATTGATATCCCAATTAAGTGAATAAAAATTAATTTTACAACTCAATTTGGGATCGATGGAGATTACTTATTTTGACTATATGTAACACATGTAGTGAAAATAATAAACTTAAAAATAAAAAAAGTAAGTATATAATATAATGAAAAACTTATTTTGATTGCTATAAAAAATATCATAATAAAAGAAATCCAAATTAAGTATATACGGAGTACGGTAGTATAGTAAAGTAATACGGAGTAGCAATAATACCGTAGTTAACTTGTGTTAGAATATTATTTATTGTGTTCAATTTGTCTGTAATTTAATTAATGAGACTTTGTATTTAATTAGATTAGGTGAGAGAGAATTGGGCCCGGACCAAATCCGTGACAATACGTTGTCACGGATTTTGTCACGGACATATCCGTGACAACACATTTTCGTGACAAATCCCAATATTCCGTGACAAAGCCCGTGACAACTTTGTCACAGCCGTTATTCGTGACAAAAATCCGTGACAAAACGCGAGTTTTTTTGTAGTGTTATTGTGTTCTAAATTAAAGTCCACACGCCTAAGCTGCTTTCTAATTGTAATAGGGCTAGTCGAAATATCTCTCCTATAAATACAGGCTGAGATGGCTCAATTCAGTTCTAAGTCTCTAGACATTCTATTCCGCATATTATTCTGGTATAACACGTAGACTAGAAATTCTCTCTTTTCCTTAGACGTTCGAGTACTGTTTATCGTTCATCATGGATTCATCATCATTAATACATGATATATGTTATTGGTGAATTTCTCTTCTACTATTATAATTCTATCTATTATTGTTAGATTATTCGATTGTTGAATCTCGGCATCATTCACACAACTTACCTATAAGTATATACTCCAATGGGACGGAGGTAGTAATATATACGTATAGTAATACAATAAAGTGGAAGTAATTTAAATTTATTTCCCTAAAGCTATTTTTACTAAGAGCATCTCCAATGCTAAAACGTTAATTGTGCATACGTGGCATGAGAAATAACCAATTAAAAAACAATAAATAGAATATCTCTCTCCTTATTTGAAGGATCTTACATCATTTTGGTAAGTTTTTCTTCACAATGTCAAGCACAATGTCTAAATGTAGACATTGTGGTTGACATTGCAGACAAAAACTTACCAAAAATACATAAGACCGTGGAAAGAATGAGAGAGAAATGTCATAAAATCAATATTTTGTGTCTATCTCTCTCATGACACATGTGCACCGTGCACATTTTAGCATTGAAAATGCTCGAATAATGACCATTGTATTCCCACTAGCTAACTTGGTAAGTTCGTATTCTCTAGCTTCTTCTCGTAAGTAACTTGGTAAATTGTTGATGCTGTAGTTTTTTTTTTATTTGGCACAAAATAGCTAATTACTTTAAGTATTGGGCCCTCCGTCAATTTGGGCCATGTGCGACCGCACTGCTGGCACAGCACCAGGTCCGGCCCTGCCTAGTTGTCCCACTTGACCGCTTAGTTGTGCCAGAAGAAGTGCTCGTCTTCAAGCTAACATTATAATATTGGGTGATTTTTTTAGTTAAAGCTTTTAGGGTGATGTATAGGGAGTTTTGAAATGGTCTGCTAGGCGGTATAACGCTCTCCATCATTAGATTCACTTTATTTTTTTAGCTTTCTAGTCTCATTACCATTTGTATTTTGTCATTATATTTAATAAAATTAGGTAAGAGCTCTTACCCCACCAATTCTGGTGGTTTATTTGGAGGCAAAAAAAGCACATGTATAAAGAAATGTAGTTGTAAATTAGAATAAAAACTATATATGTTTGTATATATACTCAAATTTTATTATTATTATTTAATATTTATAACAGGGAAAAGGGGCAAATAAGCTCTCGAATTAACCGAAAAAGTGCAAATCACCTCCTTTAGGTGATTTGCACTTTTTCGATTAGTTTGAGGACTTATTTGAACCTTTTCCCTTTATAACATAGCGGAGTTAAATGATTAGTTATCATATACTACGTACTACGTATGATTAAATGTGATAATTTTATCATTCATGTATGTAATGTATGTATGTGCATATTAATTACACACAAATACAATATTACCTATCATAATTATGCAAAACTATCAATAAAAATACAATTTCTATGTCTCCGCTTAGTCTATGATTAGGCGTTTGCCTAGCCGCCTAGGCGTTGTGCTAGCGCCCGACTAGCGCCCAGAACCTTTTAGAACATTGGTCAAATTTTGCAAATTATTGTTTCCTTTGTCCCGTGTGATTTTGTAGTTTCTTTAAGAGGTGCTAAGTTTCTTGCTCTCACGGTAGTGTAATACGTATATGGTACATTACAATTACTATAACATGAGAATTTAAATCTGCATTTGTTAAAAACTTCTCAAATTATAGAGAAATTTACCCTCCATGTGATTAAAAGTGTTTGTGTTTCCCATAATATGATTTGCATGTTTTTCCCCAATATATGACTTAACTATACTCCTTAAAAACAGGAAGCAACCTATTTTTTCTCTCTAGTCTACGTTACGTGCCTTTATATTTTTTTAGAAAAATTTCACTTTTGGTCCTATGACTATTATACCACTTTTACATTTAGTCCCTTACTTTCAGATTGTCCACATTTAGTCCGTGACTATTATCCCCTCACCACCCCTCGTCCTTCTGGCCAAAATTCCGGCAAATTTAGTCCACTTATCAGCATCAGAATCAGTCTTTGCATTAACTTTTATATAAGGTTGGTTTTTTCATATCAGTCTTTGCATTAAATTTGGTTTTTCATACCTAAAATCTGCATTAAATTTGCCGGAATTTTGGCCGGAAGGACGAGGGATGGTGAGGGGATAATGGTCACGGACTAAATATGGACAATCTGAAAAGTAAGTGACTAAATGTGGAAGTGGTATAATAATCACGGGACCAAAAGTGGAATTTTTTCATATTTTTTATAGGATATTGTGGTCTCTAAAAATTCTCCTTAGTCATACGTTTAGTCATAAGATGATAAAGAAACTTAAGAAATCATATTTTAGGAATTTGTATGAGCGAGGTGCTTGGGAAACTTCATGATTTTGGTGATGGCATGGCCAAAAGGATTGTGTCTTATTCTCATAAGGAATAACTTTATTTGACACTTTATTGCTACTTATTACTCTATTACTCTATTCCTGCCTCTATTGCTTATTACTCTGTTTTGCTTGGCATTATTTTGACTCTTTCTATTTTCTTTTGCTGGATGACAAAAGGGGGAAGAATCAGGTGCCACTTCATTGATGTTATTGTCACTTTATTCACTTAGTGCTGATAAATTGGCTCTCCATGATTCACCGATGATATTTCATTAACTAAGTTTGGCACCTATACTTTCTCATCAACAAAAAGGGGGAATTTGTTGATCTTATGTTTTGTTGATGACTTATGTGCCAAACAATTAACTAATGCGGTGGAAATATGGAAAGAACTAAGCTAGTGATCAGTAGTTCCTATCACAGGCTCCATGGTGCTACCGATTACATGATTTGATTTGCCTCCAATGTATGATTACTTGATTATCTATTTTGAATGTATGATTGCATGATTTATTCTCATATCATTGATTTTCCTTCCATGTATGATTACTTGATTATCTATTTTGAATGTTGTGTGATCTATATATTTCCAAGCCTGTTATCTTAAGAAAGGATCGCTGCACTTATGAGAAAGGATTCAAAATCTACACATAAAAGGAAGGATTTTTAAAAAGAATTCAAGGTAATAAGTCTCAAACATAGAAGACACTACCATACAAGGGAAGTCTGTCGCCAACGGATCAACTCCGGTGTCTATATATTGAGATCAAAACGAAAATCAAGGGTGAGCTTGACCGTGACAGAAAATATACGCAAGAGATTTCCATTGGAGTATCATAGAAGACCAAGCACCTGGAACAGCTCACTCAGGAGTTCTAGATATAGTTCTTTTTGTTCTCTCTAATGGGGTTTTGAGGATTTGCTTTGAGAAAGCTTCCTCATGGTTGGGACGTGTGTTGTGAGATGCTTTGTTGTAAAGTTGAGTGGCTCTCTATCCACAAGGTAGAGATGCATAACTCTTTCTAGAGAGGATAAAGTTGTGATGGCTCAAGAGTAGACCAGTAGGGTTTATCTTGTAACTATTTCAAAGGCTTTAACGAAGTTGTTTAATATTCCATCAAGGGAGGCCGATCGAAGTTTTCTAATCCCTTTTAAACCAAGAGATTTTTTCTAGTTAAATCCTTGTGTTCTTATTTTCTGTTCTCCCTTTACCCCACACTACAACTTGGCGAATTGAAAAACTGTCATTGTTCTGCACACAGACAATTCACCCCACTTCCCCCTCTTGTGTTGGTTCATCAACACTCTCAATATCGATAATATAGCCCGCCCACAGACAATTCACCCCCATTCCCCCCCCCCCCCTCTTGTGTTGGTTCATCAACACTCTCAAGATGGATAATAAAGCTAGGCTTATAAACAATATACTCCTAAATAATACTGTTTGACAATTTTATTTCAAGATATTCAAATCAATTTATTCGTGAAAAAGATCATTACTCTCTTCACATTGTTACGATTTAGGTTAAGTAAAACGATAAATTCAAGAACTAGAACACAAGAATTTACGTGGTTCACACAATCGGGGTGATTGTGCTAGTCCACGGCGAACGAGAGAGAGTAGTGTATTATTATGTCGGCGTCAGAGTTTACAAGTACATAAGAGGCGTTTAAATAGGTTTAAGAAAACCTAAACACAATTAAGAGCCGCAGGCCCGAAAAACAAAGCCCATAATTAACTTTTCCCGCATACCCGGTCGGGTAAACCCATGTACCCGTTCGGGTATGTGATCCAGAGAACCTTTCTTCATGCTACCCGGTCTGGTAGCCAGGCGGATAGTCTTCACTGCCAAGATACCCGGTCAGGTAAAATACCCTACCCGGTCGGGTATCACTTTCAGAGAGTTGCCCGGGTAAAACCATCCTCATACCCGGTCGGGTAATCCAACCTACCCGGTGGGGTATATGCTCCAGTGTTCAAAACAAGGCTTCATCTTCAACAATCTCCCACTTGGAGGCTTGTTCGACAATCATCTACCATCCAAGAACATGTATCCTCTGTAAAACCCCTGATCTCTCTCTCGTTCACGCCTTCTCATCAAGTATCTGGAAGGTCAGTTGAAGCCATGCATAGCTTCAACTTCTCCGTTGTCACTGCCTTGGTAAGCATGTCTGCTGGATTCTTCGTACCAAGGAGCTTCTTCAAATTTATAGTACCATCTTCAATCAACTCTCGAATGAAATGATACCGCATCTTGATGTGTTTCGTTCTGCTGTGAAACACCGGGCTCTTCGCGAGATGAAAAGCACTCTGGTTCTCACAATATTGAACGCATTCTCCCTGCTTCATGCCCAACTCCGAAAGAAAGTTCTTTAACCAGATCAACTCTTTGGCCGCTTCAGCAAGGGCCATATACTCTGCTTCTGTGGTTGAAAGAGCCACACTTTTCTGTAGTCTGGACATCCAACTGATTGCCGTACCTCCAATAGTGAATACATACCGAGTAGTGCTCTTCCCGGAATCATAACAGCCCCCCAAATCAGCATCGGCAAATCCTTCTAGGATTACACCACTCCTCCTGAAACATAGAGCAGTTTCAGAAGTGCCTTTCAAGTAGCGCAACAGCAGCTTAACTCTTTCCCAATGTTCCTTCCCTGGATTTGACATGAACCTGCAAACAACTCCCACTGCATGAGCAATGTTCGGCCTTGTTGACACCATCGCGTACATCAAACTACCAACAGCTGATGCATAAGGAACTTTAGCCATTTCTTCTTTATCTTCATTGGTCTTTGAAGACTGCTACTTGGAGAGTTTCAAATGACTCCCTAACGATGTACTCCTTGATTTGGCATCCGTCATTCTGAACTTCTCAAGGACCTTCTGAATGTACTTCTGCTGTGAAAGCTGTAAAGTACCTTCTACCCTGTCTGTGACTATGCTCATCCCAAGAATCTGTCTCGCTTCCCCTGAATCCTTCATCTCAAATTCTTCGGACAACTTCTTCTTAAGTTTGTTGATCTCCTGCATGTTTGCTGCGGCCACCAACATGTCATCAACATAAAAAAGAAGAATAATGTATGATGACTTAAATTTCTTCAAGTAACAACAATGGTCCATCTTGTATCTAGTGCACCCATTCCGCTGCATAAAACTGTCAAACTTTAAGTACCACTGTCTAGGAGCTTGCTTTAGTCTGTATAGACTTTTCTTGAGTTTCCACACCAACTTCTCCTTACCACTCACTCGAAAACCTACTGGTTGAGCCATGTAAATGTCTTCTTCAAGGTTGCCATGAAGAAAGGCAGTCTTCACATCCAGCTGCTGTAAATGAAAATCTTCAGCAGCAACGATACCAAGAATCAACCTGATAGTGGTCATCTTCACAACCGGAGAGAAGATTTCATTGTAATCAACCCCCTTCTTCTGTTGAAACCCTTTGAAAACTAGCATGGCCTTGTATCTTTTGCTCCCATCTGCTTCATCTTTGATTCTGAACACCCACTTGTTTTCCAAAGCTTTCTTTCCCGGTGGTAGCTTGACTAAGGACCAAGTTTGGTTCTTGTCAAGTGAATCTAACTCATACTCCATGGCCTTTCTCCACTGTATGGAATCTTTCACGGTCAGCGCCTCTAAGTAAGATTCTGGCTCTCCATTCTCGGTCAGCAACAAGTAATTTGTTGAAGGAGAATATCTGTTAGGATGTCTTCTGTTTCTAGTGGACTGTATAATGTGTGGAGTAGCTGCCTCTGAACTCCCACTATATTCATCACTCCCACTATCTTCAGAAATTCCTGTATCTCCTGAGCTCCCACTGCTCCCTGAGCCTCCAGCCGTCTCATCACAACCAACAGGTTGTGCTATGTCATCTTCACTCATCCCATCAAACACCACTTGCTATTTGTTTTCTGGTTGCTTGCCTTTGCTAGAATCTGCTGCAAGACCATCTTTATACATGGCATTCTCGTTAAAGGTGACATCTCTACTTCAGATAACCTTCTTGCTGTGGTTGTCCTAGAACCTGTAGCCCATGTCATCCAACCCGTAGCCAATAAAGATACATTTCTTTGCCTTTGCCTCGAGCTTATCATTATCTGCATCTCTAACTTTGACATAAGAAATACAACCAAAAACTTTCAAGTGATTAAGAGATACCTCACGACCTTTCCATTCCTCTTCTGGAATTTTGAAACCTATGGGAGATGAGGGTCCTCTATTGATCAAGTATGCTGATGTGTTCACCGCATCGGCCCAGAACATCTTTGGAAGTCCTGCATGCAATCTCATGCTCTTGGCCTTCTCATTCAATATTCTGTTCATCCTCTCTGCAACACCATTTTGCTGTGGTGTTTCTGGAACCGTGTTCAGCATTCTTATCCCCTATTCAGCAAAATACTCTACAAACTCTGTGCTACTATACTCACCCCCATTATCACTCTTTAAACACTTAATCTTAAGATTTGTTTCATTCTCAACTGCAACTTTGAACTTCTTAAAAGTGTTAAAGACATCAGATTTATTTTTAAGAAAATAAACTCATACCTTCCGTGTAGAGTCATCAATGAATGTAACATAGTAGCGGGAACCTCCAATCGAAGAGACCTTTGTAGGTCCGTAGACATCTGAATGAATCAACTCCAGCCGCTCAGTCTTGGGTTGTTGTCCTGTCTTCACAAAGGTTACCCTCTTTTGTTTGCCAAGAACACATGGCTCACAAAAGCTTAACTTTGAATTCTTCAAATCTGGGATTTTGCCCTTTGAAGACAACATCTTCATTCCGTTCTCACTTATGTGCCCAAGTCTTTGGTGCCACAAAGTAGAGACCCCTGCATCTTTAACTGCTGTGTTTGCTCCATCTGTGAACACATCAACCATGTACAGTGTACCATGCTTCTGTCCACGAGCAATGATCATCTTTCCCTTTGTCACCTTCCATTGCTTGTTGCCAAAACTAACGTTATGGCCTTCCTCATCAAGCTGTCCCACTGAGATCAACATCTTCTTCAGGTCTGGAATATACCTCACATCTTTCAGCCTCCAGGTTGTACCCAAAGTGGTACTGAGATCAACATCCCCAATACTCGTGATCTCCAGGGATTTGTCATCGACCAAACGAACTCTTCCGTTGTAGGGCCTGAAATTTTTCATCAAATCCCTACACTAACAAGCATGAAACGACGCACCTGAATCCATAATCCAGGATTCAATTGAATTATCAACGCTGCAAATTAGAACATCTTCATAATCCTCTGTCACGTTCACCTCCTTCTTGCATTTTTCTGCAGAGGCTTTTGGGCATCGATTTCTGAAGTGTCCATTCTCCTTGCAATTCCAACAATTGATGTCCTTCATGTTCTTGGATTGATCTCTCTTCCTCGACTTTGATCTTCCTTTCTTGTTACCCCCTTTAGTGGATGTTCTGCCCCTATCTTCAGCACTCACAAACTGTTGGAGCTATCCCCCGAACTCATCCTCTGGATATCCTCACCAAGGATTAACTCACAAATACCTTCAAAGATAAGCTTAGTGGTTCCAGCCGAACTACCAACTGCTGTGACTGTACCGGACCAACTATCGGGCAAAGATGATAACAAAAGTAATGCTTGAACTTCATCATCGCATTTAATCTCAACCGAGCCTAACCTGGATATGATTGAATTAAACTCGTTGACGTGATTTGACACGGCTGCACCTTCCTTCATCCTTGTGTTCACCAACTGTCTGATTAAAAAAAACCTTGTTGGCCGCTGAGGGTTTCTCGTACATGTTGGATAACGCCTTGAGCAGTCCAAACGTTGTTTTCTCGTTGACGATGTTGTAAGCAACGTTTTTCACCAACGAAAACCTCACCACACCAAGAGCCTGTCGATCCAACATGTTCCACTTCGCCTCTGCCATTAATTCTGGTTTGTTCTCAAAGAAGGGTAGATGAAGCTTCTTCTGGTAGAGATAATCCTCGATCTGCATCTTCCAGAAAGCGAAATCTTGACCATCAAATTTATCGATCTTAACCTTCCCTTCGTCATCCATAGCTGTGATACCACTTGTTACAATTTAGGTTAAGTAAAACGATAAATTCAAGAACTAGAACACAAGAATTTACGTGGTTCACACAATCGGGGTGATTGTGCTAATCCACGGTGAACGAGAGAGAGCAGTGTATTATTATGTCGGCGTCAGAGTTTACAAGTACATAAGAGTCGTTTAAATAGGTTTAAGAAAACATAAACACAATTAAGAGCCACATGCCCGAAAAACAAAGTCCGTAATTAACTTTTCCCGCATACCCGGTCGGGTAAACCCATGTACCCGGTCGGGTAGGTGATCCAGAGAACCTTTCTTCATGCTACCCGGTCTGGTAGCCACACGGGTAGCCTTCACTGCCAAGATACCCGGTCGGGTAAAATACCCTACCCGGTCGCGTATCACTTCCAGAGAGTTGCCCGGGTAAAACCATCCTCATAACCGGTCGGGTAATCCAACCTACCCGATCGGGTATATGCTCCAGTGTTCAAAACAAGGCTCCATCTTCAACACACATGTGTATTAGGAACACGAGAACTCTTGATTGGTTCGTTATTACTAGAACTTTATATTCGCACTAATTTTTTTTAATTTCTAGTAGTTACTACTAAGCTAACTACTCACTATCAAGTAAAATATGAAATATTTTTCTTTTCATCACTTTGTATGGTCGAGATGTGGGGCGGTGTCATTGAGGGATTTCACCTTTCAGACTTTCGAGTACACTTAAATGAGTGTCGTTATTTATTCAAGTCAATACACAATTGAATCAAGATATAAAGTGAACAATTTTTTTTTAGGTGGTGGTTTAATTGTCTAATTTTATACTTCGTATTACTTTGCATATTTAATTTGTTCATTTCTTTTAGTTGTAAGCACTTTTGATCTAATATCTATTGAGATATTATCCGAAATAGGACTAAAATGGCAAATTATATTGTGGGATCGGTCCATCTTCTGCGTGGTGTGTCGATCCCACTTTCACCAGGTTACGTTCCTTTCTACTCTTCTCTGGAGCTTCTTCCTTCCTTTTTCTTTTGTTATTCTTTCTTTATTTTTTTTAATTCTATTCCATTTCCATCAAATTAAAATATTATAAATTTAATTGTAGTTTTACTTTTCCTTATCTTCAATTTAAATTATAATTGAATCTATTTTTTAATTCTTTATCAATACATAACAAAAAGTTTAATAATCTAAATAAAATAAGTATATTACATTATATATTCATACACTATTTTTTGTAATATCTTTTTTACATTCATACATTTTTTGTAATATATTTTTATATGCATACACTTTTTCTATAATATATTTTTTATCACTTTTATATGTTTTTAGAGGTTTTTAAGATATTGAGTTTGTTTATTTTGCTTCTAGCTTGGAGTTACAATTGATAATATACGAAGTTACATCATCATATACTCCAGTTACAAGTTATTATGCGTGAATTACATCTTGTTATGTGTGAGTTACATCTTCTTATACACGAGTTACATGTAATTATGTGTGAGTTATATCTAATTATTTGTGATTTTTTACTTATCTTTATTTTGAACAAATTCAATTATAACTGAATTAATTTTTTTCTTTACCAATTTAATACAAAATTTTATTAATCCACATAAAATAAGTATATTGTATTTCATATTCATACACTATTTCTTACTTTGTATACTTTTTTTATATTTATTATACACTTTTTTTGTAAAATATTTTTTATATTCATATACTTTTTTGTATAATATATTTCTCATCTCTTTTATATGTTTTTTGTGTTTTATAGTCATTAAAGTTGTTTATTTCGATTTAAATTTGAAAAAAACATGAGAATCATGCATTTTTCGTATGTGTGAGTTATGTTTATAGACATGCAATTTATATAATTACATTTGATATTATATGGAGTTACATCTTCTTATGCACCATTTACATCTTCTTGTGCGTGAGTTACATCTTTCTATATGCGAGTTACATTTGAGTTTGCCGACACAAGTTACATTTTGCATACACTAAAGTTAGATTTTCAATCAACGCGGCTTACATTTTTTGTAATATAAATTACATCACAACATAAAGCCTACTATTGAAACAAAAGAATCATTGTTATGCAAAAAAAATTGTTTTCCAAAAAAAAAAATACTCCGTTTATTAAAAAATATTTTCAAAAACATTTTTATGAACTTAATATCAAAAAAATATATATTCACCATTTATGTTAACCCCTGCTATGAATAAAAAAAATTACATTTTTTTGCACAAACAAAATGAGTTTTTGGCCAAAAAAATGATTTTTTTGGCAAAAAAAGAAAAAAAAGTCATGTCCTTCATATTAAAAACAAAACATATAAACTATTTAAGTAAAGTAATTGAGCAATTAGACTCCTTGTTTTCATTAAAATCAATGTTTTATTTCTTATAATTCGTATTAGACAAGTTACATTTTGACTTGCTTGTTGTTGCATTTCTTATTAGCGTGAGTTACATTTTGTTACACGCGAGTAACACCTATTCCGCTACTGGGACAATGAAAAAACAAAAAAGAAGTTACTGTTCACGCGCATGAACAGTAAAACGTTTTTTTTTGTGGGAGCAGCATGCTCACCGTGGGCTGCTCCCATGATATACCAACTGGACTAAAACAATTTGAAAATTCCAAAATAAGACTGTCATGTTTTTATTCCCAAAATAGGACTCATTAATGTCATGTTTTGGCAGTATCAGACTTCAAACATGTCAGTATTTTCTAAACATGACAGTAATTAGTCCTATTTTAGAAATAAAAAACATGACAGTACAGTCATACTTTGGAATTTTGAAACTATTTTAGTCTAGGAACTTTCCCAATATCTATTACTCCCTCTACATATTTGTCGCCGTGCAACGCACGAGTCATTTGTCTAGTTACGATTTAAATTGCTTGCAAAGATTAAATGATCTTGGTTTCGCCATGCTGTTGGTTTAAATTTATCCGATTCTCAGTGGTATTGATCAAGTAGTATATATAGGTGGTGTTTGGAACTGATTCTGATTCTGCTTCTTTTTAAAGCAGAAGTGGAATCAGAATCAGTTTTCAGAAGGTGGTCAACCTCAGCTTCTAAAAAAACTGATTCTAGGAGTAAATTAGAGCACCAGAATCACTTCTTCACTTTTACCCAAACACTCCAACTTCTGCTTCTGCTCCCTGAAGGAGCAGAAGCAGTTTTAAGAATCAAATCCAAACACCCCATAGACAGGTATCACTGATTTTTATCCAATTCTTGTTGTATTCATCACATGTACTTTAAATGCAGTCATCTCACTGATATTAATTTAACTAGTTGTGTCTTGGGTAATTATTACGGAGTAATTTTTACCTTTTATTACTTTATAACTAATTTAGTAAATAGTGTTGATCCTTTATTAATTTGTTATTCTCTCCGTCCCATTAGAAGGTTCTCATTTTTTTTTAGAAAACAATTAACAATCTTAAGTGACAAATTAATCATTAAATATTACTGAGGGAAGGTAGTACACTAATACTTGACTGAATTATTCTAACAAACTGTTGGAAAAATGTGTTAAAAATTGCATTAAATGGTCATTTTGGGGCAATTATTTGAGTGGGGTCCACTTCCGATTTGGGTCGGGTTAAAGTGGTTTCGGATTGTCCTTGTTAAGGGCTAAAATTTGATATATGGTACGCTCAAAATGGATAACGGGTGAATGAGAAATTGATTCTCGAAGTTCACTCGTTGAAATGGAAAAACTGGGAAAATGATGAGTTTCTAGTGTGTTTTATCCCACACCGAAAAACTCAAGGGATTTTCACCCCCTTATAAAGGGAAGCCTCTTTCAAGGAGTTAAGATTCCTAAAGGGAAAGGCTCTCTCTTATAAAGGGAAGCCTCTTCCCGTAACGTTTTATTTTTCCCAGTGATAGAAGGGGTGGAGTTCTGTCCGGGACAGAAACCCTCGAGGTCTTCTGTTCGCAACAGAGACCCTCGAGCCCTTCTGTTCGCAACAGAAGATCTTCTGGTCCGTTACAACAATTAATGTCCAACGTTCTTCTCTTTTAATGCTGCGTTAAATGGACAATTTATGGACGATTCAATGCCCAACGGACTGGTCATTGATGTCCAACGTTTAGGTCCATTAACACCCCATTTAACACACAACAAATCCTCTTATAAATAGCTGGCAGGTGCTTTGCAACAAACATACGGTTTGACAACGCACAATACTTTCTTCACGCTTTCTTGAGCTAAAAACTCTTCCACCTACTCCCAAATTTCCCTAGTGTTCTGCTATTGTTCCAGTTCGCCGGGACTTTCGTTTGTGTGCTCAAACGATTGTTTGTTAGCCACCATATCCTGGGAAATGGTCGTTGCAACGCTCCTAGCACCGTGGGAGACGACGAATATGTTTTAAGGACATCGTGCGTAGCACGAGCTCTGGCTAAAATCTGCTCCATCTTATTTTCTGTTTTCTTTTAGCTATTTTGTTTATTAATTAATTTTATTTAATTAATATTTCTTCGTTTTTTCCGAAACACACCCAACATAAACAAGCTCACTATTCTCATTAGTGATACTCAGTTCTGTACTCAAATAGTAATAAAGAAATATTAAGATAGGAACAATGAACTCGTGTAAAAGTTAACTATCCTAAATTTAAATCACAGCTAACTATTTCTAACAACAAACAATAAAATGCTAGAAATACAACTAAAATCAAATGCAAACTAACAATGAAGTTAGTTAAAGCTATTGTTCCAACTTATCCTAATTTGAAGTTCTAAAGCTATTGTTCCAATTTCATTTACAATGCGTTAATTAAAAGTTACAGATTAACCATAAATTAACAAATATTTCTGATTTCACAATGAACTCGTGTAAAATTTGATCCGATCATATTTTGCTCTATTTTGTTCCGTTGAAAGAGTTTAATATCTTGTTGGAAAGAACTCGTGTAATGAACTCGAAGTACTCTTTATTTAATTATTGCCTAAATAATCGTGCCGTTTTGCCGTTGAGAACCTCCCAACGGGACGGAGGTAGTACATATTATTACTTTTGTTTCTACTGGTTAACTAACATTTCCCCTGTTATAGTTTATTACTGTGTATTAATAAACAAGACTTGTTTGTCGGTGAATGAGATTCACAGATAAAAAAAACTTTCTCACTGATAATGAATATATATAAGAGTGTGTACAAGAGTGTATAGTGTATACAAATAGCAAAACTCGTTATTCTTATAATATGACTTTTTTATTAGGGGGAAAAGGGGTCAAAGTAGACACTTGTTGACCATTAACGTTTCAATTGAACGATAAGTCACATAAACATGAAGTTACATACACATTTTTGTAATCATTTTTATACGCCCGCAAATCGATCTTTAAATATGAGATGTTGATCTTTAAATAACCACGAAGTATTTTAAAACTAAATATGGAGTTTCTTTCATAAATATTACTAAAATAAAACTTATTTAATTACACAAATATGACTAATAGTTAGTACAATTTAGTGTCATAACAACTTAAGATTAAAAATTGAACATAATTTACTATGATTTCATAGTGTAGTCATTAATCACATTTATTTAAATATTTATTTTAATAATAAATAGGTAATTACTTCTTATTGAATTAACACCAAGTCACCAATAAAAAGGAAAAAGGACTAGCAATTTTAATTGATGGAAAAAGAAAAGAAGAAAAGAGCAATGAATGAGTGTCTAGAAATTATCAGAAATTGTTAAATTTGTGTTAAAAGAGCAGTCATTCCAATCTTAATGACTAATATGAGATTCATGCATACGGTAAAATCAGTCCGTACATACATTTGCTATAGGGATATGTTTATTACTCCTAGGAGTAAATTGATTGATTAATTAAAATGAAAAAGAATATACAAGTGTTTATTCACGAAATAGGATTAACATGATAGTATTTACTGTCATGTTGTAAGCATGACTGTAAAATAATTGCAGTACAGTGCATTTTACATGACAATATTTATTATAATTAGTGACAGTATTTTTTAATTATGACAGTAATTATCATACATGGCAATAAAAACTTCTATTTCGAGAAGAAAAACATAGTAGTCCTATTTCGGAATTCCAAACCTCATTTACTTCCATTTAGGTTAATTTCCCCTGTTTTAAAACTAGCTAGGAGAGACTTCACTCGTGAGAATACCTGCGCTGGATTGTATGTGATATTGTTGTTATGGCGAATCAGCTAATATTAGTTGGAAGCGATCTTAAACCTGCTGAGGAAAATTAATTAAACAAATTGCAGTTAGCATGTGAAGGGATTCGACAAATTGAGTTTTTTTGTCGAGAAGAAGACACACTTTTGGTAAACAAATTGAGTATTTCTTCATTTTCCATCTCTCGACTATTGTGTGATTTGTGTCATAGACACTTTTGGTACCCGTCTTTTAATTTTTTCATTGTTAATCATCGACTATTCTGCGAAAAACACTTGTAGTCATCGACTTCAAAGTTTCCCTCATTTAGTCCTCTAAGTATTACAATATATATTAAATTGACACATTTAATCCTTCCACTATGATTTTACGAGTTTTTTCCATTTTCAGTCCCTCTACTATTGGGTCAGTGACACTTTTGGTAATCGACTTTCAATTTTTCCATTTTTAGTCCTCGACTATTGTGCGAGACACACTTTTAGTCCTCGACTTCAATATTTTCCACATTTAGTCCCCTGAGTATTATAAAATTGACACTTTTAGTACTTCGATTATAAATTTCATACAATATGTGGAGGACTAAAAATGTCACAATTATAATAGTTGAAGGACCAAAAGTGTCACTTTTATAAAGTCAAAGGACTAAATGTGAAAATTTTCGAAGATGGGTACCAAAAGTGTCTGTTGCACAATAGTCGAAGGACTAAAAGTGGATAAACTCAAAGTCGAGTACTAAAAGTGTCAGTGACATAATAGTCAGAGGACTAAAAGTGGCAAAACTCTATGATTTTACACAGCAAATGGAAAACTAAAAATGTCACTATTATAATAGTTGAATGATCAAAAGTGTCACTTTTATGAAAAACGAAGAAGTAAAGGTGAAAGTTTTCAAGATGAGTGTCAAAAGTGTTTTCAAAATCATAATGGGGGGACTAAAAGTGTCAATTTGACAATACTCAGAGACTAAATGTGGGAAACCTTAAAGTCGGGGACTAAAAGTGTCTCTGGCACAATAGTCGAGGATTAAAAATGGAAAAATTAGAAGTCGAGAATCAAAAGTGTTATTGACATAATAGTTGGGGGATCAAAAATGGCAAAAACTCGTTGAAGAATTAGAAGTGAAAATGTTCTCAGACTATATCAATAGTCACAGTCAAAATACCGGATTCAAAATTTCAAAACAGGAAAAATTCAAAGTAGAATATCAAAAATGTCAATGATATAATAATCAGATGACTAAAAGTGATAAAAACGGTGCAGAAATTGTACCAGCTAGGCTAATTAGTTGATTTGTATAGTACATATATATACAGTGAATCTAGATGCCATACCAGTTATCTACAGACATTGCATGCATGGGAGTCACCCTTTCATATCCGAAGTAACAGTATTAACCAAAAATGGCATTGTACCCATTTTATTTTTTCCTAAATGAGGAAATGTGGAAGTGAATATATAGTAGGCATTTACCATTTAAAAAAAAAAAAATGAAGTTCCATTACCATATTATAGAGGCATGCCCCGATGCACGCAATTAGTGCATTTGTTGGGGAAGCTACGTACTCTGGATGCATGTCACTTATCGTCGGACATACCAGTCCCACTATATATCTTATCCGAAAATATTAATGAAACATAATAGTACTCACCAACAATATCCTCCATATTGAAAAAGCTTTTTAGGGTAAAAGCTAAACATATATACGGAGTACAAAAATTTTGCTATAGGTATCCCAAATATATCTCATTTGTACCTAGAGATGACAATTTCGACCGACCCTTTGGATACCCGCACTGAACCGATTTGATCAAACTGGGGAAAACCGGATTGACTAGGGAACGGGTACGGGACGGGGAATACCCGATTTTTTAAATGGATAATGATGCGGTTATGGGTCTATACTAATCCGTCCCGTTATCCGCCCTGAAACCGCCTCGTTCACTAATGGTGCGGGTATCCGCACCGTTACCCGATCCATAGCATTATTAATAAATTTTAACTTTTTATATATAAGAATAATAAGTATATATGCTAAATTGTGTACACGAAATCGTGTATCTCATATAAGTATATAAAGAATACTACAACAGAGGCTCACTTCAAAAACCATAATATCTCTAACTCAGTGTATTACAGATTTATGACTTAGGGCTCTACTTTTTAACGGTGAGAACAACTTCTTTGATCCTTCTAGATGGAACGATGTTAGGCCTGCAGTTCGGCTCTACCTCCAGTGACTTCTAATCTTTCTCATTATCAAGGATTTGACCCAATTCCTTCTTTCTTCTTTTTACTACTTTTTATTATGTTACAAGAGATATTGAGTGTTTGTCATACTAATGAATTTAGGACTAAAACTGCTTGATTGCTTGAACATTTACTTTTCTACTCCCTTCGTCTCAATTTACTTAGTCATCTTTGACTTTTCCAGTCAAAGGTGGTAAACTTTGACTAATTATTTAACTTAATATATTTATGCAAAATTTAATAATTTTATACTTTTATGATAGTATTTTTAACAAAGAACATTTTCATATCATTTTCATATTATTAATACTTTCTCTATATAAACATATAAGAGGTCAAAGTTAGACGCCATTGACTTGAAAAGTCAAGTTTGGCTAAGTAAAATGGGACGGAGGGAGTACGTTTTATGGTGTTTTTAATATATAATTTACCGCGAAGGATGTTTACATTAACAAGTAGGATTATAATTTGGTTATTTGGTATCATTTGGTCAAACGAGTACCCGTAGATAAACCAATTCCCTGTTGGGGCGGGTACGGTTCAAATAAAAATTACCCGAACGGGTAATGGGACAGTTTTGGGGCAAACATTTATCCAACGGAGCGGTTTCGGTTTTATGTGTACCCGTCCTCACTTTTCTTCTCCCCTCCCTCCCTCCTCCCTCTCTCCTACATCTTTTTCTTTTCATGTAGCCCCCCAGCTCTTTTCTTTCTCTTTTCTCTTGAAATCTTGATTTCTTCTCCATTTCAAGATCTCTCCCCTTCTTTAAGGCTTCTCATTTTTATCATCTTTCCCCCCTCCAACCTTCTTCTCATGCTTCTCTCCTCTTCCGTCTTTTTTTTTTTCGTTTCTAATGCAGGAGCTATAGCAATCGGACAAACGGGGAGAGATCGGTGACGTTGGATATAGATTGACATGGGAAGAGCTTGGTGACGTTGCCGACGGCGGGCCTAATCTGGTTGCCGTTTTGGATGCAACCTCAAGGGAAGACAACAACGAAGGTGCAGACCAAGAAGCTTTGAATGACTTGAGCATATCTTCTTTTCTTGATTTTGTTTTCTTGATTTTTTGGTGTGTTTTTGAAATAAAAGGGGTTGTCTATCTGACAGACAACTTGTAAGTGCAGTGTCTGTATTTGTTAGTAAGACTCGTGAAGTTGTCTGTCATTTGAAAAATAAATGTCTGTAATTGATATTTAATTGTTTGTCATTTGCTTGTTAGTTGTCTGTATTTGTTTTCAGTTGTCTGTAATGACTTGTCTGTCATGGGGTTGTGTGGAGTGTAAGAGTTGTGAAGTTGTCTGTCGTTTTAAAGATACATGTTTGTAACTCATATTTAGTTGTTTATCATTTGGTTGTGAGTTGTATGTAATTTGTGGTGTGCAGTTTTTGTGATGTAATTAGTTGTCTTCAAAGTTGTCTTTGGAAGTAGATTGGTTAAAGTGTATAAGTTTATAAAAATAATGTATGTCTCTTTATCTCTATTGTCTGTCTAGATGTATGTACTGTGTGACACCAAACCCGAACGTCCTGGAAATTCAAATTTAATTTCAAAGCTTATGTATTGAATTCTCCTATTTTCGAACAATTGTAAAACGATTAAAGTTTTACGGAACATAGGATTTATCATATTACTATTTTGGGCTTATACAATGGTAACGGGCTTCTAAATAATTAATTGGGCCATTTCATTGATATTGGGGCCCAACATCCTTAAATAAAGATATACAACCCATCGGTACAATGTAAGAGCAGTCGGGCAGCCCAAATGTTATTTTGGGCCTTACCTGCTAAAAATAGTAATTATTCAAGAATGGCACCCTTGACCCATTGAAGGGTGACCCACACGGTTGGTAGCACATATATAGATATATATACATATTAACATCATAAATGAATGATGGAATGATTGGAGAAGAATACAAATGCCTATGGTCCCATCTTTGGCATTATTAGGCTGAATAATATGAGTGGGGTTTTCTTTTGTAATTGTACATCAAATAAATTATTGGGACCATCCTACACATATTAGAGACCAATAATATGAAGTAGGAGGTTGACTTGATCTGAATAAATTGGGGAGAGTACAAAAGTACATCTTATGACAAAGGACAAAAATGATAGAACCCATCTTTCCACTCTTGGATGTATTGGTAGATATTTTGCTCCCAAATTAATTAGGGGACATGATAGTACGCCCCACACCTTCCTAAAACCTGCAAAACAGGTAGGATGGGTTAGAACACATAAATGGGGCGGACCTATTGAGTTGAGAGCTCAAACAATACAAAAGAGAAATAAAAGAGGAAGATCATCCCATGTTTGATTGGAATCAAACACCCAACCTTTTATTTTTGAGAGCCACACGTTTAGATAATGTTTTGAGAGCTTCCAGATATCTCCCCCTCACCCCTCATTCGAACTCAAAAGATAAGGGGAAGAGAGGAGCCGCACAAGAGCAAAGAAAGCAAGAGAAAGGAGAACTGTCCGCAGGGAGAACTTCCAGTGCGTTGGCCTTCTTGTGCGACTCATATCTCGAGTTATACTCATTCAAAAGAGGCGTGAGAGTTGTCCACTGAAATCTCTCGAAGCGAGGAATCCATAGGATTGCGGTTTGAAGAAAACGGAGCAGGTTAAGGCCTCCAAATCATCCGAACAGAACGCAACCTCGCAGAATACGTTTTTGGTATTCAAAGTAATTTCGAATCCAAAACCTTCCTTTCTATTGTCTAAATCATATAAATGATTGAGTAATTATTGTACACTGGTTGAGGTGTATAAAATGTTGTTATAGAGTAACTTTAATTGTTGGAAAGGTTAGATACTAACCTAGACAAAACCTTGAAAGGTTAGGGAGCGAATTCGCCGGAAAACACCCGTTCTAGGGGCTATTTTCGTGTCTTCGGTTAGGAGTTGAACAAGCACCTTGAAGAGGCTGTTTAACACCTATTTATAAGCAAGGAATCAATTCTCAAACCCCCCTTGGCTGAAGCTTGAGCCTTGGGTTGAGAAGGAACAAATTAAAGCTCATTTGAGGTGAGGATCGACATCTAGTTGCTTACAACTTGTAGGTTAAGCATGAGATTACCTAAATGCCTAAATCATGTTTTCCATGGATTATAATGACTGATTATTGATGAAGTATTGATATATTAGATGATTAATGAAATTGCAAATGATTTGGAAATCATATTGATAAAAATGGAGTTAAATGAACTATTGTGTGAAATAGGCATTTTTACTCACGTGTGAATTGTGTAGATACATAAATGATCATTTATGTATTACATTGGATGATTAAGTTGTTAGAAATATTGAGAGTATTTCAAATGAATAATACTTTATTAATCAATTTTATAAATTAAATTTTTTCATGTATTCTATTATTAAGTGAATGTATGTGAATTAAATAATTATTCCAAATGACAATGTTATGCATTGATTGGGTCCACTGAACATTATAACGGCAAGGCATTTGCTTTGAGGATTTTTTCAACATCAAAGTAATTTAATGCTCCTAACGTTAGCTTAATAAAGAAACATTAAAGTTTTTTTTTAACATTGACCATTTCTAATCTGACCAGCAACGTTCTTGTTGCATGTGTGTATATATATGTTCGGCCATGCTAGTTGATTGGAGTAGATATAGAATATATTGAGCTAAACATCCACTAATATATTACAACTCTGCTGGATTAATATTATTCTACTCTCGTTGTTCTGTTACCGGCTTATGCCGAAGAGCTCGTTTTATCTTGGGGAAAGGTTTTCGCTAGTCGGAAATACTTTCTTGAGGACAGCGTTTACGCGACTCGAGCTATATTATTTTTCTAACGCTGTTTTGCAGGTTTATCCAGCCAATTTCCTCCGACAATCTCAAGAAAGTATTTGGCGTCGGATATGCCTGTACATATCATCTCACAAGGCGTTGCCGCCGCACTCATCGGGGCTATGTTATCTCTACTTGTGCGTTGCGAAGTAGGCTGTGATACACCCGCATGGGGACCCATATAAATCAGATTAACGCTCAGAAAAGTCTTCTACGTATAATGGTTAGTCTCTCCACTTTCCTACTTACAATACGCCATACTTTAACACCATTTTTTTTTTAAAAAAATGTTATTCCTTTTTAGTGATAAAATGACAACTATGAAAAACAACAAACCACTAAGATCAAGTTTAAACTTGGTTTGTAGTGATGATAATTTTATTGCGGTTGTTTCTCAAAGTTGTAAAACTAATGATGTGAATGAGTGGGTGGTAGACTCCGGGGCTACCAAGCATATTTGTAAAAACAAAAATGATTTTACCTCCTATACTATTATAGGAGATGGTGAAGAGCTCATGTACCTAGCGGACTCTAAAACCGTTAAGGTGCATGAAAAAGGGAAAGTTCTTCTGAAACTCACATTACGGAAAACTTTATCACTAAATGATGTGCTTCATGTGCCCAAGATTCAGACTAATTTGGTTTCCGTTTCTCTCTTGGGAAAAGTTGGGGTTAAAGTTTTTTTGGTTGTGACAATTTTGTTATGACCAAAAATGACGTTTTCGTGGGAATTGGCCATTGTAAGGATGGACTTTTTGTGCTTAGTATTTCCAAATTGTTGCATGATGATGCTTCTGCGTACTTACATTGTGTTAATTATTGTGTTATAATAGATGTGACGTATGTTAATTTTTTGTTGGTCTTTATTTTTGTTTGATTTATGAAACTCCTAAATATCTTAAGATTGATATTTAGTGATATGGGAGCAACTCTAGAAAATTATGATATAATTGATGAATTTATATAAATTTTATTAGAGCATCTACACTGTGTTTAGAAGTGGTAAAAAAAAAAATCTTTGTCATATTTATTGATGATTTTCCGAGATAAACTAAATTTTATCTTATTTAAATTTAAAGGCAAGTTTTTGATAAAATCATTGTGTACAATTAAAGGTTGAGATATAAATTATCTCTCTATGAATTCTAGAAGGGCTATGCACCTGTTTTTAAATATTTAAAATTGTGGGGGTGCTTAGCTAAATTTTTATTACCTATTTCATTTAGTGAAAATGAGATTTATAACTCTTGCCACTTTTGCATAAATTGAAATAGTGGAGCATATATATGATTTTCTTAAAAGAAAGAAATAGTGTGCTAATGTGCAATGCTTTATGCTATATTATTGATGTTATTAATGTGACCGTTTTTGGAGAATGTGTACACACTAAATGATGCATGTATGATTATTTGTTTATACGCTGTTGAAACAAAAAAAAATGATGATTTTTTTGAGAATGCGTTTCCTTTGAAAATTGAACACAAGACCGTTGCGCCACATAGTGATTGTGATCCATTACAAGGAAATAAAACCTTTAATGATGAACCCTCTAGTGATAGTGATCCATTAAAAGAAAATTATTCTTTTAATGATGAACCTTCTCCTTTGAGAAGAAGTAAGAGGCCAAGGATAGAGAAATCCTTTAGAAATGATTTTTATTCATATCTTATTAATCTTATTAATGATGAACTTTTGACTTATTCACAAACTTTTTATTCATCAAATGGATATTAAAATTGCATTTTTAAATGGTGAACTAGAGGAAGAAATTTATATGGTGCAACCGGAAGGTCATGTAGTTACTGATTAGGAACACAAATGTGAAAATTTTGATGAAGTGTTATTCGCTTATGAGAAGTAGATATAAGTGTGAATACACTAAATGCGAAAATGGTGTGTGCATTATTGTTTGCTTGTATGTGGATGATTTGTTAATTTTAGTGTGAAAGACTTGGGGTCAACAAAAATGATTTCGGGTATATATGAAAGTCACAAGGAAGGATGATGGTGTTTTACTATCTCAAGAGCATTATGCTGATAGACTTCTAAAGAGGTTTGGATATTTTAGTGTCACACCCGTGAGTATCCCTTATGACTTTCATATGCACTTAAAAAAATAGAGGTGATCGTGAGGCTCATTATGAGTATTCTCAAATTATTGGATGTTTATTACAGTTTATAAATTATACTAGGCCCGACATAGTTTGTGTTGTCGGAAGATTGAGCTGATATACTCATGACCCAAGTAGGGATCATTGGACTGCGCTGAGGCGGTTATTGAGATATTTGAGAGGTACCATTAATTATGGTATTTTTTTTGAGATTATCTGTTGTAATCTATTGATACAACGATGATACGTTTTATTGAGAAATATCCATTGTCATAGAGCGGTACAATGATGTTATATGAGAATTATCAATTGTACTATAATGATACAATGATGGTATATATTTTATTGAAAGTTATCTGTTGTATTGCCGAGATACAACGACGACATCTGAGTATACTCAAATGAGATAAATTAAAATAGTGGATATTCATTCACCCTTAAAAGTGGTGCAATGATGTTTGAGAATGGAATTATTTCCATTAATTTTGTGAAGTCAGAAGGAATTAGCTACTCCTTTGACAGAATCCCTAGGACGAAAAATGATAACCGAAACATCGAAGGAAATGGGACTAGTGTCACTTTGAAACAAATGGGGATGGGAACTCAACTTGTGTG
Organism: Cuscuta europaea; assembly: GCA_945859875.1. Classification (NCBI taxonomy): domain Eukaryota; kingdom Viridiplantae; phylum Streptophyta; class Magnoliopsida; order Solanales; family Convolvulaceae; genus Cuscuta; species Cuscuta europaea. Next base: position 4,540,798 of record CAMAPE010000014.1, read on the forward strand.
ATTGGAGATCCCATGAAGCAAGTTCATATGGGTAATAACAAGTCTTCCATTTAGTTCTGCTAGCCTAACTAAAATTACACATTTCCATGATGTGAGATATAGGCTAGAAACCGCATTCTTTGAGAGGGTGAGCTTAAAGCTCTTAATGATTATCATAGCCCTTAACTTAAGGATGGTGTGCAAAAGCGGTACACACTTGATGATATCACCTATATGAGTGTGAGGTGGGGCCGCCTCCATGAAGCATGACAAAACTTCTAGAGCACTCATGAAAACCAAGCACGCGCATGGCCTTACGGCGCACAACGGCGTAATAACGAGAAATTGTGCGGGGTGAGACACGACCGTTAAGACCCTGATTTACCAATAGTAGCTTGTTGGTTCAAGAAACTATACGTTTCACCAAAAGCTCGGTTTATTAAGACTTAATCGTCTCTGTTTGGTTCATAGTCTACGGACACCAAACTTAAGTCTCATTCCTTTAATCCAGCAGAAATTTTTCTAAACTATTCATTTGAAATATGTGGGGGATTGTTAGAAATATTGAGAGTATTTCAAATGAATAATACTTTATTAATCAATTTTATAAATTAAATTTTTTCATGTATTCTATTATTAAGTGAATGTATGTGAATTAAATAATTATTCCAAATGACAATGTTATGCATTGATTGGGTCCACTGAACATTATAACGGCAAGGCATTTGCTTTGAGGATTTTTTCAACATCAAAGTAATTTAATGCTCCTAACGTTAGCTTAATAAAGAAACATTAAAGTTTTTTTTTAACATTGACCATTTCTAATCTGACCAGCAACGTTCTTGTTGCATGTGTGTATATATATGTTCGGCCATGCTAGTTGATTGGAGTAGATATAGAATATATTGAGCTAAACATCCACTAATATATTACAACTCTGCTGGATTAATATTATTCTACTCTCGTTGTTCTGTTACCGGCTTATGCCGAAGAGCTCGTTTTATCTTGAGGAAAGGTTTTCGCTAGTCGGAAATACTTTCTTGAGGACAGCGTTTACGCGACTCGAGCTATATTATTTTTCTAACGCTGTTTTGCAGGTTTATCCGGCCAATTTCCTCCAACATAAGTTGCTGCTACATATTTCTAAATATGTAGGGATTTACAAATGAAATATATGATTGATGGGAATAATCTTAATAGTATTGGATTACTAGTTAATGATTGTTTGTAATTGTTAAGAAATTGAATCTAAAGATTTGATTGTAAGTGATATACTTGATTGTGGTTCAAGTGAGTAAATTGTTGTAATGAGATGCTAAGATCATGATGAGGCAGTCCGTAAGGATGTCCCGAAATAGATTATTGATATTACAATTCTAGGCATAGCGAGTGCTTAGGAATTGGGGTCTATGCCAATGCAAGGAGATGTACTTGAGCCCGATGCTCTAGAATTGCATTGGGTAGACATAATGATTAGGTTCAGCCCATGTAAGGAGATGTACTTGAGCCGAGGTCTAGAATTGCATGGGTGAACATGACGTTGGAGATTGGTGGAGTAATTGACGTGTGATTGATATGCATGGTGATGTAGTCGAGTTGGACTCGAGAAATGCAAACATGTGTGTTAGGGTTGAACCCTATGTATTGTCGTGACTAGGGGTCACGGGGTTTCGTTTATGTTTTGAAAACGAACTTTGGGCCATGGGCCGACTACTTGACTTTATATATAAAGTAAGTATATTTTAAAAAGGGGTAACTTGGGGTTACGACCTAGAATTATATTATCACCCTATTTGAGGGTCTTGTGTTTGAAATACTTGTTGTATATCTATTAGATGCCATCCACACCAGTACTTTATAGCTGTATAGAGTACTGACCCCCTTTCGGGGGGTGTCCCACCACCATTTCAGGTTGAGGCTAGAGCTTGCTACCTGTGCTTGTTGATCGGGCGATCATTTCGGAGGGGGAGACTTGGTTCGTGCTTCCTCCATTCTGATTTTAAACATTTTAAAACATGCTCATGGATATTGTTTTTCATTATGGAGCTTGCGTGCTCGTGTTGGCCCCGTATGGCACTTGTATCCAAACTATGATTTCCGCTGCGTATTCAATTACTTATTATATATGTTTATGGACGACTTATGTGTGAATGATATTCAAGACGCCTTGTATAATATCGATGAGTTGGACTGCGGTTGACTATTCATATTGTACGGCGGATTGTTGACGTGTCCGGATTGGTCCGGGGCGTGACATACTGTCTGTCTTTTTTATGAAACATATGCCAAAATGGTAATTCACAATAAAGTAATATCTGTATGTGTATACTTATTGTCTGCATGTGTATACTTAATGCCGACAATGGTAATTCACGACAAACTAATGTTTCAATCCAATCCCTCATCACTCACACATTGCGTTAATACGGCAAATAAAGTACAGACAGATATTTAGAACACTTAGCACAGACAATACATGTAATGCAAAAAAATATTGAGTTTATTACCATGCTTGCTATTGAGGCACATCCTCTACTGCTTCACCTTCCCATGGTTGGACATCACTTGAACGAAGCAGGTAGGGCAGCCGCACACACAAATCCCTAGCATAAGATGGACTCCTACAAGTCGTCATGGAGTCAAAAACTTTAACCAATCCACTTCCAAGGACAACTTTGAAGACAACTAATTACATCTAAAGAAATACACACCACAATTTGCATACAACTCACCATCAAATGAAAGCCAACTAAATATGAATTACATACATGTATTTTTAAAATGGCAGACCACTTCACGACTCTTACAGACTCCTCACAACAACATGACAGACATGTCATTACAGACAACTCAAAACAAATACAAATAAATAAAAAGCAAATGACATGCAATCAAATACCAATTACAAATCCTGAGTATACAAACACTGCAATTACAAGTGGTCTATCAGACAGACAATCATTTTCATTTTGAAAACACACAAAAAAATCAAGAAAACAAAATCAAGAAAAGAAGATCTGCTCAAGTCATCAAATGTACTATAAAATACATTTGTAAAATAAGAAGATGTGCATACAAACAGTTGTTCTATGTACTCAAACAAATAAATTTGTCTATCCAGACAGACATCTTTTGTAAGACTCTACCAACTATGAATGTGCAGCTAGATAGACGTTGCACTTCAAATTTGTCTGTCAGACAGACAATCCCTTTTCATGCGGAGTTGGATGAAAAAAATATCAACAAATGAGGGAAAAAGTCCATCTCAAGTCTTTCAAGACTTCAATGATCAAACCTTCATCCCTTTCCCCCGGATGACATATTACCTCTCTCACCACCGTCAACTTCGTCATCAACCTTGTCACCATGGTCTCCCCATGTCAAGCCATCCAAAAACAACTCTTCACTAAAATCAAATATATCACTCCCCACGATATCCATTGAAGAAGATGAAGGAACGAAGCAGATGAGATGATGGCCTTGTGCACTGTAGCATCTTTGAAGGAAGCTCCAATTTTTGGCAAAAAAGAATAGAGTGGGTGGAGGGGAGAGAGGGTGAGGTTGAGATATTTTTGGAGGGGGGGGGGGGGGGGTAAAAGGTTGGTAAAAAGGGAGCGATTTTATATGGAGTACAAATGGGGTATACTATACCTTTGGGGTACCTATAGCAAAATTGAAACATATATAGGTGGTGCAAAATTGTTCTGTACATCATATAAGAGGGCATTTGTAACACCCCCATTTTTCCCGCCCAAAATAATACTTGAAATTATAATATATTGATAACAACCTTGATTTATTCCTTAAAAATAGATAGAGTTTTGCAGCGAAAATAACAGTGATGGAAAAAGGGTGTGTTACCGCCACACCCAGCCCTCAACTTGGCTGGATGTTAAAGCTATCCACCATGAGTTCAACCGAATTAAAAACTTAAATTCAAAATTTAATAACATTATTTAAACTAAGTGAAGACTACACATAAATCTTCTAAAGCGCTCTCAAGGCTTGTCAAACATCATGAGCTTCATATTCATCATTACCTGCACAAATAAAGTGCAGAGAACAAAACAAAGAAAAGGAAACAGAAATTAGCTTTAGAGCTAAGTAAGTACTACCCAACCCCGTAAAATAATTAGGTTTGTCAAAAATAGTTTTTCACATAATACTATTTAAAAATACTCGCACCACCAAAATACTTTTCTAATCAAGAACATCATTTATCAACTTTATAATCTCAAATACCCGTATAGTTAAAAAATAAAACTTATAAGCTCCAAACAATTAACATCTCAAATAAAAGTATCACTTTTCAAAATATAACTTTTGTAGCTAAAAATATCACCATTCCAAAATCAATGTCACCCTTAGATTCTTTTAAGATGGGCGAAACTCAAGATTCCTCAAGCCCAATGAATCGTTGTTGTGTACGACTCATCCCGGAATTCCGGCTCCCACCGACCACCAATTGGAAACTGAACTTCATCCTTAAGTGTGCACACCCCCTAAAAGGGATTCCAAGCCCTCCGAGTAGTAAGAAGTCCAAGTAGTTCGGACAACGTCCCCCTACCTCACAATGGGTTAGATACCCGGGTGATTAGAAACTACTACCGCGGCCACCAAAGAACTTTTAATGTTCTCAAAAGAAATACCGGGAATCTCCCGCCACCAATATTTACCGGGATTTCTCCCGCCACCAATAATCAACCTAAACTAAATGCGCGGTATATAGCTCTAACCACCCTCCACATTTATTCGGATGTGGAAAAAACCGACACCTCGGATTACTTCCGAGATGCTCACTTCTTATGAAAATGTAAATTTTATCTTCAATTAAATAATACTTCAAAAATACTTCACAATTTCTCTAAAAAGTCTTGAAGGTATTTAAAAATATTTAATACCCCAAAAGTACATTTCTCAACTACCATATATATAATATCTCCTCAAAATCACATACACGAAATTAAAAATTCTCACTTAATCACATGACGCATAATAAGCATATAATACGAGGAAACAATTTTGGATTGGCAGAGAAACTTACCTTAAGTCTTGATGCTCCTAATTCTCTTTCTCAATTCCGGTCTCTAAATAATCACCTTTTTAATTAAGATGATATAATTAGTCACTTATTCTATTTGAAATTATTTTACCCGATTTTCTCCTTTATTTTATTTTTCGAATTTATTAATTTATTTAATTAATAATTCGAGTTCACTTTTTATTAATCAAATTACCTTATTAATTCAGCCATTAATAATAATATTTGAATTCTGTAATAAAATATCTGATTCTAATTTACTTCAACATTCCATATTTAAAATTTACAAATCACCATTAATTTTCTATATTCAAATTATATTTTAATATTACTAAAACATATCCGAATTATATTAAATTATTCAAATTTCGTAATTAATTTATATTAATCAACATTATTAGCAAATCCGAATTTAAATCAACTAATCATCCTCAACTTAATCTGATTTGATTAATTATTCAAACACTTGATATTTCCGAGTCCTTAATTATGTTAACTTATTAATCTACTTCAATTAATCCAATAATTAGTGAAAATAATATCTATCCAATTTTATTTAATCTACTCATGTTACTAAGTCCAAATAAATAATTATTATTTTAATGATAATCATTTATTAATGAAACCATCAATTCATTTTATCATCTAACATTGTTTAATTATGTTAAATAACAATAAACAAACTTATCCAAGTGATTACTATCAATTAATTAAGCTAATTTCACCATTAATATTTCTCATCTCAATTTTATCAATTTTGCAGATTATTATTATTATTATTATTATTATTATTATTATTATTATTATTATTAATCAAGGTATTAAGAATTTCAGCAAGCCCAACTGTTTAAAGGTCCGGTCCGATTGTGTTTATATTTATTTTTCTCGTCCCAGAAAATAGGTCAGCCCATTCATTAAAACTGGGACCTGAAAAATTAGAAGATGAAGGTCATCTTCTACGTGAATCGCCGGAAAAGAGCAACACACAGGGGGAATTTACCTCATCGGAAGCGTGAAACGGCGGTGGTAGGGTGTTCCTTCTGCAATGGCGACGGTCGGATATGGCCTGGTGGTGGTGGCAGCTCCTCCTTCTTCTCCGTTTTTCGTCGTTACGGTTAGCCCGGCGAAACTCCGGCAAGCGATTTCTCCTTAATCCGACGTTCGTTTTAAACGATTCTTTCACCGTTGGATTCCTCTCTCGAAGTGGAAGGTTTAGAAGTGTTTTCGAGGCTCGGTTTTAAGTAAAACGAAGGGTCGAATTTTTTTTGTATAAATATGTATACGTATATATGTGTATATATATGGGACTGAACTGATCATTTTCTTGGTGTGAATAATACGCAGGTTAGGGTTGCTATTTATAGGTGGAAGATGAGGGTTTCGGTTTGTGTTTGAGTTGGAGTTAAAGTCGATTTGTTTCGTTTGAATATACGGTCTTATCTCCTCTTTGTTCACATCTAAGTATGAAGTAGGCTGAAGCTGGGGTTTTATTTTCATTTGGACTAAAGTGTGGGATTAAAGCCAAGTTCGTAGGTATGGCTAGAGTGTGCTGGTCTCCTTTTGGGTCAAAAATTCTTGCTTCATTCCAAGTTTAGTACTACTGCTGCTTACGTGACTTTAGTTTCACGCCAATCTTTAGTTTGTAAGCCATTTTTGGTATTATTGTTAATATTACGTAAACTAAGAATATTATTTAAGGGTATAATTTACCGGTGCATTTATCTTTTACTCGTATTATGTTTAATAGTGTAATAGGATTAGGAAAGTAAAAAATAATTGACTTTTTACTATTATTATTACAAAAATAATTTTTATTACTTATGTTATATGTATCACCAGTACTTGTTATAAAATGTTACTTCTATTATCGGACCATTTTTATCTGACTAAAACGTTGTAAACTTGGAAATTTTATCTGATTAGAATGTCACATTTGTTGAATTTTTGTTTGACTCACATAATAATTAAATTGTCATTTCCATAACATTTTATCTGACTAATAAAAATTATTTTTATTTTTATTAAATTTCTTTTTTTTGGAGTGTCACATTCTACCCCCCCTTAAAAGATGTTTTGTCCCGAAACATAAACTAAAGTCAAATGACAAAAATTCTAAGGTATCACATTCTACCCCCCTTAATGAGAGGTTGCGTCCTCGTAACAAGAATATTACCTGAGTCGAGATTGTGCGCGTTTGCCCGAGTTTGATTCATCACGTAGATTCAGCCTCTATTGGGGTTGTTGTCATTGTTTCCGTCATTCCCCTGGTTCGGGTTTGCCGGTACATCCGCCTTCTTGGAATTGCATTCAAAAGCTCGATGTCCTAGCTTGTCGCAATTGAAACATTTGGTTTGACTTCCGTCACAATTCACGCCTGGGTGATCTCTATTACAACGCTTGCAGTAATAGTGTCTCTCACGATCCCTCCTCTGATTTTGACCTTGGAATCTTCCTCCGCCTTGGTTGTTCTGGCACTGTTCAGGGCAATCAATCTTGTCCTTCTTCTGTTGTTGCTCCACTTCAACATTCTTTCGGTCTCTTTTGTGTGCCTCTCTTTCTTTCTCGTGTACCAGATAGTACTTACCAGCCTTTCTATAAGCCTCGTTCGAATTCCGCGGCTCCGCTACCATCACGAACTTTTGGGCCCCGTAGTTAAGCCCGTTAACAAACCTACGGGTCATACTAGCCTCGGTTGACACCAAGTCCTTGGCAAAACGAGCCAGTTGAACGAACTTCGTGTGGTACTCCTGAACAGTCAGGTCACCTTGCTTAAAGTTAACAAATTCGTCATAATTTGCCTCTTTCACGTGATCCGGATAGAAGCGATCACGCAGTGCCACAATGAAGTCCTCCCAATCAAAGCTCGGTTGCCCGAGAAGTGCTGGTCCATTGGCGGCCCACCAGTGGTCCGCTTCTTGGTGCAGATAATACACCACAATGTTCACTCGTTGCTCCAACGGGCAATTCAGTGAATCAAAGAGCTTGTCGAAAGTGCGAATCCGGTCCTCCAAGATAAGATGATCCTCCTCTCTCATGTATTTTGGAGGGTTCCGCCCCGCTACCCTTGTTGCGTAGTCAATCCCAGGGTTCTGGGGTTGGGCCGCTCCGATAAGCTGCGCCATTCGTTGGACAGTTTGGGCCAACTCCCCAATGGTTGGGGTTGTGTGTGGGTCTCTCCTTGGTGGCATGGTTCTTAATAAGGAAAATGAGTACTAAGCACTATGATGGAGTATATGGGTCTGAGCCCCCGGACCCACATACTCAGAAGAACAGAAGACACAAGACACTGAGTGGCGCCCTCGTCGGCCAAGGGACCCCTGTCGGCCGAAAAGGTGCCAACTCAGATTATGGTCCTGAAGCCAAGGAACCCGGGTGCCCTCGTCGGCCACGCCCTCGTCGGCCGTGCCCTCGTCGGCCGTGCCCTCGTCGGCCACGCCCTCGTCGGCCACGAAGACTCCACAGAACCGGATTCTACACTCACTTATTTGTACAGCCCATTAGTGGCTTTGTATTCGGCCCAATAGCGGTCCAGTTCGGCCACGCCCTCGTCGGCCGTGCCCTCGTCGGCCCGTATTTTCTCTTTAAATACTCCCCTTGGGAGTAGTTATAGGGGTTAAAAATTCATTCTATTGAAGCATATTATTGCACTTCTCTCTCTAGCTCTCACTTCTCTCTAGGTATACTCTATCATTTGGTGCTCTCGTTGAGAGCTAGAACAATCAAGTTAGCACCCTTCGTCGCTACCAAGCACAGCTAACCACTGATCATGGGGAGAACTAAGTCAAACCGCAACCTCGTTAGCAAAGCCATCCCTGAGGACCAAGAGCCCAGGGAGCACGATGAGGACGCCACGGCCGACCAGGCCGGCGGAGGGGACCTCTTCCAGGAGGCCTTCAACCTCACGACGGACCTCCGCAACCAACTCAACGGCGGAGCCCCTGATGCCCATCTCGGCTTGGACAAGAAACGAGCTGAGAAGACGGATCACGCCCCGGCCCAGCCTATGGCCGCGGCCTCTCCGTCCTTGGATCCACAGGTCCAGGCCGCGCTGTCGGCCATCATCGCCAGCCTAGCTCAAAACCCCACCGTCCTCAGCGCACTCTTGCCAAGGACTGGGGGGAACGTCACTCAACCTCCTCAGCCCCAACCGTTGGCCGTCCAGATAGGCAACGATGAGGGGGTGGTGCCCCAGGACACGGCGTCGTCCCACTCCCACCCTGCTTCCCCTCTTCGGCCTGGGCAGACCCCAGCGCGTGGAAAAGCCTCTGCCTTCAATAGGCTAGGTGACACGCGCCGTCGTCCGGTTTCGGAGAGGATGGCAGGACGGATTGGTGAGCCTCGTCCTGGCTCGCCGAGGGAAAGCTTGGGGTCTGTGTCCCGGACAGCGGACCAGCCCCGCCCGGACAAGGGCAAGAGAAAGTTGCACGAGGATGACGTGCGTCACCAGATCAACGCGGCTCACAACGAGGGCATTAGGAACCAGCCGGGCGCCGCTGCGGCCGCCAGGGACCCCCGGGACAAGGTCATCGCCCAGCTGGAAAGGAGGCTGGCTCAGATGGAGGCCAAGCAGTCGGCCTACATCTCTACGGCCGGCGCCTCCAACGACCCCGGCCTCAACACGCTCATGAACAAGGTTAGCGCCCTGTAGAGGGAGCTGGCCGAGGAGCGAGGTGATCCCATCATCCAGGTCAGGACCAGGACCCCTTTCACCAACAGGGTCCTCTCGGCCCCCATTCCGGAGAAGTACAGGGGGAACGCCATCAAGTCCTACGACGGCCGATCAGACCCCCAGGAGCACTTCAGCCGTTCAGAACAACATGCTGATGGTGAACGCGTCCGACGAATACCTCTGCCGTTGGTTCCTCTCTACTCTCGAGGGGCCAGCGTACAAGTGGTTCAACGCGCTCCCCGAAGGGAGCACCGACTCTTGGCAGGATCTCGCCCAACGCTTCCTCACTCACTTTTCCGGGAGGAAACGTGCAAAGAAGTATTTCACCCACCTCCTCTCCGTCAAGCAACAGCACGAGGAGTCCCTCCGGTCATTCATCGATCGGTGGACGAGGGAGACCGAGGAGGTCGAGGGGGCCGATGAGCGCACCCTCCTCGCCTTGTACCAGGGAGCCCTCCGCAGCTCCCCGTACGCTAGGAGCCTTATCACCGACCCTCCGAGGTCGTACGCCAAGGCGCTCCAGCACGGAGGCTTGTACGCCGACGCCGACGAGCTCCATAATCACAAGAAGGAGGGGGGCCATCCCTCCAAGAAGACAAATCCTTCGCCGGCCCCGGGTCCGTCCCCGGCCGGCCAGGGTGCCCAGGGCCGTCACGGCTCTAGTGGACAGAGTAAGAAAGATCGCCACTGGCGGCCGAGGTTGGAACGGCCGGGGGTCTCCCTCACTCACCCGATCGACACCATCCTCGATTATGCCGAGAAGCACGGCCTCATCGAGCAGGCTCCTCGGCCGGCCGAGGAGATCCTTGCCATCCAGCAGGGCGGCACATACTGCCGGTTCCACAAGAACTCGTCGCACAACACCGACGATTGCATCACACTGAAGAAAGCCATCGAGCGCCTTATTCGCCAGGGGGAACTCTCCCAGTTTGTTAAAGGTGGCCCACGCAAAAACACATGGGTAAACACCGGCAAACATGGGGGCGAACCCTCTGCGAAGAAGCGGGAGATTGGAAGGCTCAGCGACGACGAGGACTTCGAGGAGCCCCCTCCGAAGAAGAATCACATTCACCTCATCGTAGGTGGGAACACTGGGGGGGGGGGGACTCCGCCACTCAGAGAAAGAAATGGGCCCAATCCCTCTACATTGGGGAGGTGTCCCACGTTCCCCCCCAGCCGAAGAAGCAGCGGACGAAGGCGATCACCTTCACCGACAAGGATTTGCCTCCGGGTACGGAATCACACAGGGACGCCCTCGTCATCCGGTGTGAGATCGGTGACTCCATCATCCACCGCACTTACATCGATACGGGGAGCTCCGTCAACGTGATGTACCTGGATACCTTCAGGCAGCTGAAGCTGGACAGAGCTCTGCTGAAGCCGATCAAGACACCGTTATCCGGCTTCACCGGGGACTCTATCGACGCCGAGGGCACGATAGTCCTCCCCGTGGAGGTCGGTGATGGCCCCCACCACGCCAGGATTAACATGGAGTTCATGGTGGTCAACCTCCAGTGCGCCCACAACCTGATCTTAGGGCGGCCAGCGCTGGAGGACTTGGAGGCCATCATCTCCATGAAGCATTTGTGTCTGAAGTTCCCCACCAATGACGGCATCGGCTTCACCAGAGGAAATCAGAGGATTGCCAGAGCTTGCTACCTCAAGCTAACGAGGCCGGCCGAAAGGGAAGGACAGAGGATAGACACCATCACGGCCGCCGTCGCCATGGACGAGGAGAGGCTACATGCGGAGCCGGCTAAGGAGGTCGAGGAAATCCCTCCGGATACCTCCCGGCCGGAGCGGGTTCTCAGAGTCGGGAAGCAACTCCCCCAGGACCAACGAGACGCCATCCTCCTCGTCCTACGGTCATACGCCGTTGTCTTCGCGTGGGGCCCGGACGATATGCCAGGCATCAGCCGCCAGGTGATCACTCACCGGCTGACCGTCGATCCGGCCTCCGCGCCAACAGAAGCGGCACTACTTGTCCGCCGACAGGCGGGACTTTGTCAAAGGGGAGGTCGCCATGCTCCTCTCAATCAAACACATTAAAGAGGTGAAGTACCCGACATGGTTGGCCAACGTCGTCCTCGCCCAGAAACCGCCGACGTTCAGAATGTGTGTTGATTACACTGACCTGAACAAGGCGTGCCCCATGGACCCGTTCCCTCTCCCCAACATTGATCAGCTGGTGGACGAGACGGCGGGGTGCGAGTTGATGTCGTTCCTCGACGCTTTCAGAGGGTACCACCAAATCTCCATGCATGAAGATGACGCTGAGAAGACGACATTCATGACCCCAGAGGGAATTTTTTGCTACCTCGTCATGGCCTTCGGACTCAAAAACTCCGGCGCCACCTACACTAGGATGGTGGCCAAGATCTTCATGGCGGTCCTTGGCCGGACGATGGAGGCGTACGTCGACGACATGATCGTCAAGAGCAGGCGGGCCACCTCCCACGCCGACGACCTCCGGGATATCTTTGAAATAATGAAGGAGTTCAGGCTCCGCCTCAACCCCAAGAAGTGCGCCTTCGGCGTCCAGGGCGGCAAGTTCCTCGGCTACATGGTCAGCCGGAGAGGCATCGAGATAAACCCGGAGAAGACGCAGGCTATCATCAACATGGAGCCGCCCCGCAACGTCAAGGAGGTACAACGACTGACGGGGCGCCTGGCGGCCTTGAACCGTTTCCTCTCCAGGTCAACCGAGAGGGCACTCCCCTTCTTTCAGATCATGCGTAAAGCCAACAGCTTCAAGTGGACGACGGAGTGCCAGGAAGCATTCGACGAATTGAAAAGGTACCTGTCGTCCCCACCCGTGCTCTCCAAGCCCAAAGCCGGCGAAACCCTCTTCTTGTACTTAGGGGTGAGCACGTCGGCCATCAGCTCCCTTCTCATCCGTGAGGACGAAGGGATGCAAAAGGCCATTTTCTACATCAGCAAGACACTCAGGGAGGCCGAGCTCAGGTACTCCCCCAGTGAGAAGACGGTGCTGGCCATCGTCCATACGGTGAAGAAGTTGGGACACTATTTCCAGGCCCACACCGTCCATGTGCTGACCCAGCAGCCTCTCGGCGCACTCATGAGGAGTCCCACCAGCTCCTCAAGGATGGTGAAATGAGCGATCTTCCTCCGCCAGTTTCAAATTGAGATCAAGCCAAGGCCATCTATCAAAGGGCAAGCCTTGGCCGACTTCGTCATTGAATGCACGGCAAGGGAGACGGCCGTCGCCAACCCCGGGCCAGAGCCGGACGATATGTGGACCCTGTTCACTGACGGCTCGTCGGCCGCGAAATCATGCGGCGGCGGCGTCGTCCTCATATCCCCTGAAGGATTCAGAGCTTACTATGCCATCCGCTTCAACTTCAGGGTATCCAACAACGAAGTCGAGTATGAGGCCCTCCTCAGCGGTCTCAGACTCGCCGCCGGCCTCAAGGCCAAGCACCTCAAAATCAAGTGCGACTCCAAACTGGTAGTGGGCCAGGTGGAGGGGTCGTACGAAGCAAAGGAAGGCCGGATGAAGCAGTACAAACAAGCGGCGGAAGAGTTGCTGAAAGCGTTTGAAACCCACGAGATCACTCAGATCCCAAGGGCCGAGAACGCCGAAGCCGACATCCTCTCCAAGCTCAGCTCGGACACCCCGGAGCACATCTCCCAGTTGGCCAAGGTCGAGAAGTTGAGCATGTCCAGCATCCATGCCAGCCCCGTCTTGTGCGTCCAACAGCGACCAGAGGACTGGATCTCCGACATCGCCACCTTCATCACAACGGGGGAGTTACCCCCGGACGAGGAGAGGGCCAAACTTGCCAAACTCAGGGCCCCAAGCTACACCATCGAAGATGGCAAACTCTACAAACGATCCTACAATGGCACTCTCCTTCGATGCCTACACCAGGATGAGGCCGACATAGCCATGGAAGAAGTTCATTGCGGCGTCTGCTCCTCGCACCAGGGCCCTTTCAGCATGTCCCGGCGTCTCGTCGTCCAGGGCTTCTTCTGGCCGACGATGGCATGAGACTGCGCTGACCTGGCCAGGAAGTGTACCACATGCCAGGTACTCCAGAAGGCCCCTGGTCGGCCGGCCGTCAACTACGCCCCCGTCAGCACTGCAATTCCATTCTCTAGATGGGGGATTGACCTGGTCGGTCCCCTGCCCAGAGCCGCTGGGAACAACCGCTACATCATCGTCGCCGTCGACTACTTCACCAAGTGGGTCGAGGCGGAACCCCTGGCCAGCATCACGGGGGCCAGGTGCCAAAAATTTGTTTACAAGAACATCATCACACGCTTCGGCGTCCCCCAGGAGATTATATCAGACAACGACACCCAATGCGAGGCAGCCCCTTTCCAGGAGCTCCTCCGGGAGTTTGGGGTGAAGCATCGTTTCTCCTCCGTTGCCTACCCTCAGGGCAACGGGCAGGTCGAGAACGCCAACAGAACAATCATGGAGGGGCTGAAGAAGAAACTCCAGGCCGCAGGAGGTACTTGGGTCGACGAGCTCCCCAACATCCTGTGGTGATACAGAACCACGCCGAGGAGGGCGACAGGTGAAACGCCTTTCGCCCTATGCTACGGCTTTGAGGCAAAGACGCCCACGGAAGTTGCCATCCCTAGCCGACGGGTGGAACAATACGAGCCTGACACCAACGAAGAAAACATGAAGATTGACCTGCACCTGGTCGATGAGAGGCGTGAGCAAGCTTACGTCCGAGCAGAGAACTACCGGCGCCAAGTAAAATCATACTATGACGCCAAGGTACGTTCCCGGGAATTTCAGGTGGGGGACTACGTCCTCCGCCGAAGGGAAGCAAGCCAGCCGACAGAGGGTGGCAAGTTAGCATTGAAGTACGAAGGGCCCTACATCGTCAGTGCCGTGGTCAAACCCGGCACCTACAAGCTTAAACGCCCGAATGGGTCCAATGTACCACGAACGTGGAATGTACACCATCTGGTGAAGTTTTATCAGTAATCCGAAGGAGGTGCAGACGGCGAAGCCCTCACCCCTTAACGGGTTACTGATTGAACGCCACCCTCGGCCTCGAGCCACTTATGAATAAAATCATGTTCCTGATTTTTTCTCTGGAATTTAAAGTAAAACATTAGCAGGTGCCCCCGTCGGCCACCTTAGAGCGAAAGGCTCAGGCATGGCCGACGTGGCCCCTTGCATTTGCAGCCTACGAGCGACAGGCTCAGGCACTCCATTGTATTTTGTATCAGCGAAGGGCTCAGGCCTAGCTGAGAGAGCACATCGTCCTGGCCCCGTAAGCCTAGAAGTGAAACGCTCAGGTATGGCCGACGATGTCCCCAGGACGAGGGGCCCGCAAACGGCCCACGTCTTGAAACGGGAAGCTCACCGCGTCGTCCACGCGCCAGATCGCAGGACGACAGGCCTGAAATCATGGTCGAGGTGACAAAATCCCAAAACTCAGGGATGGGCAACGACAGCCGTTGGAAACCGACCAAAAGTCTAGCCCGCGTCATAAATAGGCGACGGGATCCGCCCTGAGATCACGGACGTTATAAACGAAGTCCGAACCGGCCGAAGGACGAGCACACCCTTCGGCCGAAGCCTGAAAGAAGGATACTCCCCGGAAACAAATATATATATATATATATATATATATATATATATATATATATATATACAAGGGAAAAAGAGGGAAGCCGACGGCCGTGCACACTAGCCGGCCTCGAGCAATGAAAAAATGAAATCCCCACAACTCAGGCCCAACTAGGCCAAGTACATATCAGTTGAACACAAGTGTAGTACCACTGACAGATAACATGGACGAGACGTCCACGCACCACAAGGGAATGGTCAAGGCCGAAACATACGCCTATAAAACCCTAACCGAATCGGTTGGGTGACACGCGAGAGGTAGCCTTCATCGGCCACAATCCTTTGAAGCACCAACGCTTGGTATGAAACAAAGAATCACAATCCTGATGATGACCAGGATGAAGCGAGCACTTATCACACCCACGGAGGAATCAAGCAATCAAGAAACAATCCCTACTTGCCACAGCATCCCGGATAGCCGACACAGGCACTGGAACCAAGGCTGTTGGTCAAGCGAAAGTTCTTTGGGAATTTGTTCAAGTGTTTACCAAACACTTAGAGAAAATTCTGAGGAAAAAAGTTCCTCAAGAAGGAACTACGCCTTAGCCGACGAAGGTAGGGCCTTATCTTGGGGAAAGCAAGGGGCACCCTCATCGGCCACAAATCCAGACCTTGGCCGATGATGGTAGGGCCATCTCTTAGCCGGCAGCGGCACCGCAAAGAAGGAGCTATGTCTTACATTTATACTTGCAAAAATCTCTAAGTACTTAAATGGAGGAACTCTAGACGAAGCGGGTACCTGTATACTCCAAGGCCGTTAGCTACCTACGCCTTGCATATGTACTTAGAAAAAATTCAAAGTCCAAAAGAGTAAGGTGAAGGTGCCCTTATCGGCCACAACACAAGGATGCAGGCCGACAACGACACTGGTTCAAACACTTGGGAAATCTCCCAAAGCATTTGTCAACAATGAGAAATCCAATGCCAGGACGATGAGAACACTCATCCACTTGAAGTTAGACACTTAGAAAAATTCTAACAAAAAAGAAGAACGGGACAACGCCAGGACGGAGCGGACACCGCGGTCAAGGCCGAAAGGAAAGCACCTAAGTGGATCCAAAACACTTAGGAAGTTTTTGAATAAATCCTAAGTGTTAAGACAGCAAACAAACACCGGTCAGGCCGACAAAGCCACCAGGCCGGAAAGAAAGCACCTAAGTGGATCCAAAACACTTAGGAAATTTTTTAAAAAAAAATCCTAAGTGTTATGGTAGTAAAGAAACGACGGCCAGGCCGGCCAATCCACCAGACCGGGAAGAAAGCAGCTAAGTGAACCCAAAACACTTAGGAAATTTTTTAAAAAAAATCCTAAGTGTTATGATAGTAAAGCAACGACGAACAGGCCGACCAGGCCCCCGGACAGGATGGACTACCCCACGGACGTAGCGGACACTCGCGGGTGACCCAAGTTGTAACTTTGACACTTAGACAAATTTCAGAATTGAAATGGCAAAGGGAAATTAGCATACAAGGAATTCATAGCCGAGCAGGACAGCAAAAATTTTCATTCATAATCAGTTCATTACAATTGTGGGCGCTTCGGCCATTACATCAATTGGGCACAAAATGAAAAAGCTAATTACAAGGGAGCAGGGAGTAGCCGATCAAGCCTCTTGGGCACCTCCATCCGCGGCTGGATCTTCGACGTCGTCGGCTCCCTCCTCGGCCTCAGTCTCCTGGCCGACGGCAGCTGCAGCACTGGTGGAATCGTCCAGGAAATCAAATTCGGTGTAATCCGGCTCGCCGAAGCCGGAACTCTCAATGGGGGACTCCCGCTCCGACAGAGGAAGCTTGGCCTGCTCTTCTGGATCTTTCATCAGCTTTGGCAGCTTCAAGTTCCGTCTAGCCCACCCGGATGTGTAATTCATGGCCTTCAGAGCACGAGACAGCCGCCGACACAGGAGCCTCTGCATCCGCTCCTGGCCCATGTTATAGTAAACGGCCATCTCCCTACTGAAATACTCCTGGCCGGCAGGGGAGTTCATCCCCCAATTTTCAAGCCTGGCGGCCACCACTTCATAGCACCAGGGGAGCCTCTCATCGGCCTTCCACCCTTCGGCCAGGAATTGCTCAACGGCCTTATCAGCAGCCTTCACTGCGGCAGCCTCGGCCTCAGCTCTCGCCTTCACGGCCTCCTCGTTCTTGCGCCGCTCGGCCTCCAGCGCCCTTTGGCTCTCTTCGAGTTTGGCCAGGGCATCGTCCCTGGCTGCGGCGGCCTCGTCGGCCTTTTGTTGCAACGCCTTGGCATCCTCCCGGAGCCGATCCAGGCAAGCTACCGCCTCATCGGCCGAGGCAGCCTTCTGCTCCAGCTCTTTCAAACGAGCTATCTCGCGGTACTGCCTCTTATGGCTCTCCATGAGCATAAAGGCACTCTGCAAAAAAAAAGGGCAAACCAAGACTCGGACAAATAACTCTACACGGACGACGAGAAAAATTACACATTACAAGGCAGAGAACTTACTTGGACGAGGAGGTCCATGCCGCCCTCGTACACCTTCACGTCCCCGAGCTTCTTGAGGTAAGCCCGATCTCTGGCCGGCATGGCCTGGGCCAGCACATCGTGGCCGAGGACGGCATCGTCAAACACACCCCCGCCGACAGGGTATTCCACCACCTTCTGGTAGGTGGCAGCGGCGATCTCCTTGCCAGCCCTCTTCGTCCGAGGCTCCTGGACGATAGGGAGCGATTGGGCGGCATCACTTGGAGCAGCAGTAAGGTCCACGAGGGGACCACTATCGTCCACGCTCGGGACAGTCAGAGTACCGGCCTCGGTAGCAGGGGAAGGAGACGGTGCCCTCTTCGTCTTCTTGGCGACGTTCAGGCCGGTCTCAGTCAATTTTTTCTGGCCGTCAGTGGCCGGCCTCTTCTTCTTCGACTGGGCAGGCTTTGGGGCCGCACCAGCAGTAGCCCCGCTTCCCTCGGCCGCGGCACGTCTAGCCGCCTCGGCCGCCTTGGCGGCCAACACCTCGGCCGCCTTGGCCTTTGCTATAGCCATGATGGAGCGACGGTCCATGACAAAATCTACACAAAAGAAAAACAACAGATTAGCAGGGCAAAAGAACAAATCATAAAGATAGAAAGCCGAAGAAATAATTACCATCGGCCTCAGCAGGAATGCCCAAGTCTGGGCCGTCGGCCTCTTCGAAGGTGGTGGTCATCCTCGGCCAGAGTTGGATGTCATCCTCCTTATCGCCATACACATGGTATCTAAAGAAGCCGAGGGCGGTCATCTTGTATTCAGTAATATAATCCTTCACGCTCCTCGGCCCCCCCTCCAGGAAAGCCTCCACCTGAGCGTCCAAGATAGAGCTCTTCGGCGGGTCATGCAGATTGAACCTCCCGGTATGGCCGAGAGAGGGAAACTCGGTGCCACTCTCACCAAGGGATACAAAAACGAACTTGCTCTTCCACCCATGAATGGACGAAGGCAAGTCCGTGAAGCTCCTCTTCTTCGGTAGCATAGGCCGCATAGTTCTT
Source organism: Cuscuta europaea (assembly GCA_945859875.1). Classification (NCBI taxonomy): domain Eukaryota; kingdom Viridiplantae; phylum Streptophyta; class Magnoliopsida; order Solanales; family Convolvulaceae; genus Cuscuta; species Cuscuta europaea. The sequence continues at coordinate 4,559,581 of CAMAPE010000014.1, forward strand.
GTGGCTTCCTCGGCCGATCTGGTACAGATTCATAAACAGGGCCGTCGTCGGCCTGTAGCCCATCTCCTCACAACGAAGCAGAAACCCCACCATCAACGAATAGCTGTTCGGCGTCAGCAAGGCCGGAGGGAGCCCCACCATGTCAAGGTATTCGGTGATGAAGGGATGAAGGGGAAACCTCAACCCCTTAGCGAAACTCATCGGGTATACTCCAAAGTATCCCGGTGGCGGAAGAAGAACATGGTCCGTCGGCCTGGGTGCCCTAACCCGCCCGAACGACCCCACGTACATCTGGGCAACAAGGTAGTCGGCCGCGCTGCTCACCGGCTTAATCAGGAAGATGTTGGTGAGATCCAGGTAGGAGATGCCCGGCCCACTCTTCAGCCTCCTCACCCTCTTCGGCTTATATGCTCCCTTCACGGCAGACACCGGCCTCGGGCAGGGAATGACAGCGGAAGTGGACGCCCCGTCCACCACTCGGGACGCACCTGCGTCCTCACCTTTTGAAGACGAGGCGGACTCCTCGTCCTTGACTTCGTCGTCCACTGGCTCTTCGGATTTGTAGGGACTTAAGTGTTGTATCTCCTCCTCGAACTCCTCGAGCACCCCATAGTCGAGTGACCTAGTGGAGGGCTGGTCGTCGTACGGATAGTAGTCTTCGTTCAAGCTTTTCACCATAACTACTACTACGAGCCTAAGGAGATTAACTTAGGATCTAAGTGTGTTCAAACGCCTAACACTAGATCACTAGCCTAGGAAGCAAAGTATGAAAAGTGCAGAAGATTGCGATGAACACTAACCTTGAACACGAAGAACACGAAGAACAAGCTTGGGAGTTTATCTCTCTAGAAAAATGGCCAGCACTTCGACAATTCAGAATGCAAATGAGATTTTTGGTCGGAGGGGGAGGGGTATTTATAGAACCCCCCCACCCAACGGTCACTACACGTGGCACCCTCCCAATGGCCACATCAACGGCCACCAATGGGAGTCCACCACGTCACCAACGGGCCAACCCACATATCAACAGCCCACTGGCAAGACAGACTCTACGGCCTATACACTTGCCGGCTTCACGAGTGCCAGCCAGCGCCCACAACGTCCTATTTGCTTGCCAGGTTCACAAACGCCAACAAAAAGGAGACGGCAACGGCCAGGAACGTAATGAAAGCACGCAACGGCCACGGAACCAAAGGAACAAAGAACCCACAGCCATCGGCTCCTCGTAATGACCCTTGATGATAACTCTCTACAAGCGATCTGCGCACAAGGGTTCTCCCACAGGGTTACCTTGGCCAGAAAATCGTCATGAGGGTTGGATTCAGGGGGACTACGGAGAGGCCGCTTCGGCCAGGGACTCAAGCAACTCCTTCACCCCTCACTCTTCGGCCTGAAGCAGTGGGGGACTGGGGGACTACACCGGCCTCAACAAAACAAAAAGGAACAATACAAAGAACATGACTGTAACCAACAAAGCATGGTCACATCGGCCATGTATCACACTGCGCCTCGTCGACCAAAGGCACACAACGTCATCAGCAACGGCCAACTGGCCACCTAAGGCAAGGACACTCATCGTCCTCCGCCAACAGTTAATCATGATGGGCTCTTCGGCCAAGAACACGAATGCCAATCATCGACGGCCAAAAGGAGTGCGCAAACACCCTCATCGGCCACCCAAAGGAAAGGACGCCATCGTCCTCAAAGCAAGGTTCAACCTCAGTGGCCTCATCGGCCCAAACATAAACTCCAACCATCAACGTCCAGGAAAGGGAAAGCGTGCCTTCAACGGCCACCATTGAAGCAGGACACTTGTCGTCCACAAACGAACACATCAAGGAAACAACGGCCTCCCCGCCCACAGCGAGGAGCAGGTAACGGCCAAGGCACAGAACAGGATCACCAAAATGGAAACAACACCAACGCCGCAACAGCTGACGGCCGGGGAATGCCCGCATCGGCCAAAAGCACTAAAGCACGGGAATCTACTCTCCTTCACTTCGTCTACGTCTCAGCTTAGAGAGTGGGGGACTCCTGATGGAGTATATGGGTCTGAGCCCCCGGACCCACATACTCAGAAGAACAGAAGACACAAGACACTGAGTGGCGCCCTCGTCGGCCAAGGGACCCCCGTCGGCCGAAAAGGTGCCAACTCAGATTATGGTCCTCAAGCCAAGGAACCCGGGTGCCCTCGTCGGCCACGCCCTCGTCGGCCACGCCCTCGTCGGCCACGAATACTCCACAGAACCGGATTCTACACTCACTTATTTGTACAGCCCATTAGTGGCTTTGTATTCGGCCCAATAGCGGTCTAGTTGTAAATGGGCCTCCCAAGCCCAAGGCTTGGGAGCCCAGCCCGTATTTTCTCTATAAATACTCCCCTTGGGAGTAGTTATAGGGGTTACAAATTCATTCTATTGAAGCATATTATTGCACTTCTCTTTCTAGCTCTCACTTCTCTCTAGGTATACTCTATCACACATAAACACATACAGAGGATAAAATATTCCACATACTTCAAATAGGCATGAATCTCATGCATTTCATAACTCAATAATATCGCAAAGGTTTCTCCTCCTCACCGCGTTCCTAGAAAGACCTTTTTCCTAGTATGTTCATTATCCTAATTTTTTTTTTACGAAAACATTTTCAAAATCCCCGTTTCGAAACCACGGTTTTCGTCACAGATTTCAAACAACGAAGTTTCAGCACAAGGAGAAATTCCCAGTTAGTTGGACGAGCGCAAAGGCTCAATTATGCACCAACCAGCTTAGACTGTTCATCTTTGTGACAGAATTTCTCCCTACGACCTATTACCTCGTGTTCTAGTCCCTTCGAAAAACCTAAGGCTCTGATACCAATTTGTAACACCCCCATTTTTCCTGCCCAAAATAATACTTGAAATAATAATATATTGATAACAACCTTGATTTATTCCTTAAAAATAGATAGAGTTTTGCAGCGAAAATAACAATAATGGAAAAAGGGTGTGTTACCGCCACACCCAGCTCTCAACTTGGCTGGATGTTAAGGCTATCCACCATGAGTTCAACCGAATTAAAAACTTAAATTCAAAATTTAATAAAATTATTTAAACTAAGTGAAGACTACACATAAATCTTCTAAAGCGCTCTCAAGGCTCGTCAAACATCATGAGCTTCATATTCATCATTACCTGCACAAATAAAGTGCAGAGAACAAAACAAAGAAAAGGAAACAAAAATTAGCTTTAGAGCTAAGTAAGTACTACCCAATCCCGTAAAATAATCAGTTTTGTCAAAAATAGTTTTTTACATAATACTATTTAAAAATACTCGCACCACCAAAATACTTTTCTAATAAAAAACATCATTTATCAACTTTATAATCTCAAATACCCGTATAGTTAAAAAATAAAACTTATAAGCTCCAAACAATTAACATCTCAAATAAAAGTATCACTTTTCAAAATATAACTTTTGTAGCTAAAAATGTCACCATTCCAAAATCAATGTCACCCTAAGATTCTTTTAAGATGGGCGAAACTCAATATTCCTCGAGCCCAATGAATCGTTGTTGTGTACAACTCATCCCGGAATTCCGGCTCCCACCGACCACCAATTGGAAACTGAGCTTCACCCTTAAGTGTGCACACTCCCTAAAAGGGATTCCAAGCCCTCCGAGTAGTAAGAAGTCCAAGTAGTTCGGACAACGTCCCCCTACCTCACAATGGGTTAGATACCCGGGTGATTAGAAACTACTACCGCGGCCACCAAAGAACTTTTAAAGTTCTCAAAAAAATACCGGGAATCTCCCGCCACCAATATTTACCGGGATTTCTCCCGCCATCAATAATCAACCTAAACTAAACCCGCGGTATATAGCTCTAACCACCCTCCACATTTATTCGGATGTGGAAAAAACCGACACCTCAGATTACTTCCGAGATGCTCACTTCTTATGAAAATGTAAATTTTATCTTCAATTAAATAATACTTCAAAAATACTTCTCAATTTCTCTAAAAAGTCTTGAAGGTATTTAAAAATATTTAATACCCCAAAAGTACTTAATTTATATTTCTCAACTACCATATATATAATATCTCCTCAAAATCACATACACAAAATTAAAAATTCACACTTAATCACATAATGCATAATAAGCATATAATACGAGGAAACAATTTTGGATTGGCAGAGAAACTTACCTTAAGTCTTGATGCTCCTAATTCTCTTTCTCAATTCCGGTCTCTAAATAATCACCTTTTTAATTAAGATGATATATTTAGTCACTTATTCTATTTGAAATTATTTTACCCGATTTTCTCCTTTATTTTATTTTTCGAATTTATTAATTTAATTAATTAATTATTCGAGTTAATCACTTTTTATTAATCAAATTACCTTATTAATTCAGCCATTAATAATAATATTTGAATTATGTAATAAAATATCTGATTCTAATTAACTTCAACATTCCATATTTAAAATTTACAAATCACCATTAATTTTCTATATTCAAATTATATTTTAATATTACTAAAACATATCCGAATTATATTAAATTATTCAAATTTCGTAATTAATTTATATTAATCAACATTATTAGCAAATCCGAATTTAAATTAACTAATCATCCTCAACTTAATATGTTTTTATTAATTATTCAAACACTTGATATTTCCGAGTCCGTAATTATGTTAACTTATTAATCTACTTCAATTAATCCAATAATTAGTGAAAATAATATCTATCCAATTTTATTTAATCTACTCATGTTACTAAGTCCAAATAAATAATTATTATTTTAATGATAATCATTTATTAATTAAACCATCAATTCATTTTATCATCTAACATTGTTTAATTATGTTAAATAACAATAAACAAACTTATCCAAGTGATTACTATCAATTAATTAAGCTAATTTCACCATTAATATTACTCATCTCAATTTTATCAATTTTGCAGATTATTATTATTATTATTATTATTATTATTATTAATCAAGGTATTAAGAATTTTAGCAAGCCCAACCGTTTAAAGGTCCGGTCCGATTGTGTGTATATTTATTTTTCTCGCCCAGAAAATAGGTCAGTCCATTCATTAAAACTGGGACCTGAAAAATTAGAAGATGAAGGTCATCTTCTACGTGAATCGCCGGAAAAGAGCAACACACAGGGGGGGATTTACCTCGTCGGAAGCGTGAAACGGCGGTGGTAGGGTGTTCCTTCTGCAATGGCGACGATCGGATATGGCCTGGTGGTGGCGGCAGCTCCTCCTTCTTCTCTCGTTTTCCGCCGTTACGTTTTCCGCCATTTTTGGTATTATTGTTAATATTACGTAAACTAAGAATATTATTTAAGAGTATAATTTACTGGTGCATTTATCTTTTACTCGTATTATTTTTAATAGTGTAATAGGATTAGGAAAAAAAGTTTTATTTTCTGTAACTTATTATTATTATTACAAAAATAGTTTTTATTACTTATGTTATATGTATCACCAGTACTTGTTATAAAACGTTAGTTCTATTATCGGACCATTTTTATCTGACTAAAATGTTGTAAACTTGGAAATTTTATCTGATTTGAATGTCACATTTGTTGAATTTTTGTTTGACTCACTTAATAATTAAATTGTCATTTCCATAACATTTTATCTGACTAATAAAAATTTATTTTTATTTTTATTAAAATTTCTTTTTTTTTTAGTGTCACAGCATTCCCCAATCAAACTCAAGCATAATTGTTCTATTTTGCTTAAGAACAATATGATTACACTTTGGCATATCAACTACTTAAGCAAATGTGGAGAATACAAGCTAAGAGTTCAAAATATAATCATATGATCAATTACTACCTTCGCCCCGTCAATGACAAAATGACATGATTATTTAGAAATAATTAAATAAGGTAATTAAATAATACTTTGAGAAATAACTTTAATAGGTATGTAATATAGTGGAGTAAGTATTGATAACTGTGATGGTATAAATGTATTGTTTTTAATACATATTTAGTAATTAAATTGTCATTTAAAATTATTAATTATTTTTCTAAAATAGAAATGAGAACTTTATATATATGGGACGTCCAAAAAGTGAAAGTGAGAACCTTTCTGTGCCGGGGGCAGAACTAGGATCTAGTCATGGGAAGGGGGGGGGGGGGGGGGGGGGGGGGGGGGGGGGGGGGGGTCAAGAAGGAAGACAAACAATAAAGAGAAAAATCTCTAAATAGGACTAAAATAAAAATATAGTTCATAAATTGGATTATCGTTATTTTATTCTCAAAATAGGACTTATTTACTCCTATTTTTGCAAACTTTACTCAAATTTATTTTAATAGAACTAAATAAGATATATTTGAGGAGTAAAACATATTTTGTCATATTATTAATCATATAGATGGTAAATGTAATTATTTCTTGAGGAATGGTCCTGTCAAAACTACCTGACACAATTCACTATCAGGCTGCCTAACCCTCTGTCCTTAAGCCTTCACACATTAGCCTATGCCACCTTAGCATTGGGGCCTCCACATAGAAATTGTCTACAATGTGATATAACCTTCTCAAGGAATAGGTAAAACTTAAATCCAATATGACTGGTATGATCGCTCTTATGAATACCATGTACACCTCCATTGCTTGACATAGAAAATGTAGGCGTGATAATACATGCATTCTCATATCCATCCAATGACAACAGAGGGGAGCCCAAAGCTAAGCTGTGAAGGCATCCGTAAGAAAGTCCCAACAGATTGTGCCATAAGCTATCTTTATGTCAACTTTTATAAGACATATAGGGGAAATTGATTTTCTCGAATAATCTCTAACCAAATTTTGGTCCAAATTGACATTGCCTATTAATCTCCCCCCCCCCCCCCCCCCCCCCCCTCCATAAAGGCAATCTATTAATCTATGCTGACATTAGAGAGGAAACATTCTACTTGCCAGTATCTTGGTTATTGTTTTATATGTAGCATTAGAGCAAGCAATAAGCCTTAAATCTGCAAAGAGCCATTTTGGTTACTGGTTCAATTGAAAGTCTTATTAGTCTATTATTACAGAATACAAATTACCAACATGGGACCTTAAGGGCCATTTGGTTGGGGGGTTTCATAGCAGAGGGAAGAGAAGCATTGATTTTTTTATGTTCTTAATTTATCTGAATTTGTTAGTTTTGAACTACAAATAACTATATAATCAGTTAAATCATGCATTTTTATATACTCCCTCCATCCCTTAAAACTTGGTCAACTTTCCTTTTTTGGATGTCCCACTAACTTTGATACTTTCCCTTTTAAGTAAAGAATTTGTGATTCCAATTAATTCTCTTTCCCCTGCACAAACATCTGCCACATAGTTTTACTTTATTAATACTCATGCCGGTCAAACTTGGCAAAGTTTTAAGGGACGGAGGTAGTACTGTTTTGTCTTCACTTTATTTCAATTTTTCTAAATGTGAAAATTATTTTATATTTAAATATGACACATACCCTTCCCTTTCCTCATAAATCCCCAACCAAAGTGGCCCTAACACTCCCATTCAAGAGGGCAACTTGACCATTTTGAAAGTAACGTATTGGTCACTTGCAAACTAGACTTAGGTTCTCCTTAAAATAGATACTCCCTCCGTCCTATAGAATGGTTTTCAATTTCCTTTTTTGGACGTCGCATATAAGGGTTCTCACTCCATTTTAGAAAATAATAACAATCTCAAATGACAAATTAATCATTAAATATTAAAAGAGCAAATTCCATAAATAGGAGCAAAACAAAACAACAATGCAAAAGTAGGAGTTGTATGTTCAGTAAGATTCAATAGGAGTAAAAATATATGAGTCAACAAAAGTACCCTTAATGAAAGCCCTACTTTATTTATTAATTTATAAAATAGGAAAATAAAATAAAAGCATACACAATAATAGACTGCTCCATCATACGCAACCGCTGCAGCCACAAGTCTGCTCCAAGCACCACTCACCCCTAGACTGGCCACCGCCATCGGATCTCGTCAATCTCTGCCATCGCTGGACACCACCAGCCTCCGTCGTTGCCGGATGCCACCACGACCACCACCTCCGCTTCTGCCTCCTTCCAGGACCACTACCGGTCATCTCTATTTCCGTTGCCGCCATCTCCAACCCCTAGCCTCTTTTGGCTCCATCTTTACTGATCTCAAATCTGGAAATTAAGAATGTTTTAGAATGCCATCTCAGTATCTCACCCCTTAAATGTCATCTTAATGACATTCATATTAAAACAGAGGAGATTTCATTGTCATTTTGACATTTAATGGCATTATGAATATTATATCTAGAAGAAAAACCGCGACTTGCGTGCACTGGTGACACGCGGACACGAATGTCGTTCGAAAATCTATCTTCTAAAGATAAGATTTAATTTTTGCTTCTTCGCGTAACGTTCCAATTTTGTTCCAGGTCCAGCCCGTTGGAGCAGACTGTTGTTCTCCCCGCTGGAGCAGACTGCTCCTCTCATGTTGAACGACCGCAGCAGCCAACTGATGGCGTTACAACACCATAAATGCCAACGTTCATGCAATTAAATGGACATTTCTGGACGAAACAATGCCAACGTGCTGGACATTGATGTCTAATGTTCATGTCCATTAAAGACGTCATTAACGCACAACAAATCATCGCTATAAATAGCCACAGGTAGTTTGCAACAAACACAACGCACAATACATTCTTCACGTATTTCTTCAGCTAAAAACACCTCCAGCTTTCTCTGCAACCTTCGTTCATGTTCATACTTGTTCCCGTTCGCCGGAACAATTCGTTTGAGTGCTCAAGCAATTGTTCGTAGTCATCGTATCTTGGGAAATGATCGTTGCAACGCTCCTAGCACCCCAGAAGGCAACGAATACATTTTAAGGACATCGTGCGTAGCACGAGCTTTGGCTAATTTCTGCTTCATCTACTTCTGTTTTTCTTTAATCATTTTATTTAATTAATTTTTATTAATTATTTTCTTTGTTTTGCGAAACACACCCTACAAAGATAAAGTAAATTGATTTATAAGAACAGGTATAATTGGCAAAAGAAACAGACCAACTAATTAATAGCTCTTATTTAGGGAATATATCAATAAGAACTTCTACTTTGGAATTTTATCCATGTTTTACTTCCATTTAAGAAAATTACTTATAATAAAAATAGTACATTTATAACATCACAGTTATCAACACTAAACTCATTATATTGTATACCTTTTAAAATTATTTTTCAAAATATACTCGAACTACCTTATTTAATTGTTATCTTAGATTATCATGTCGTTTTGCTATGAGAACCTTTGAACGAGACGGAGGTAGTATTTGTAATGCAATGACAAAGCATAAATGACAGAGAGCCGTTGTGGTTACTAGTTGATTAGACCTTCTCACAGACAACTTGGTTCTATGGGTCATAGGTAAGGATGGCAATGAGGGTGGGGCCGTGGGGAACCGCCCCGTGGGGGAGCGGGGTTGGGGCGGGTGGAGGGACGGGATGGGTATGAGGATGGGGATATTATTTCCTCCCCGCTTAAATATGGGACATGGGATGAGTTACCCCCCGCAATGCCCCCATCTTGTCTCTCGTATATATACATATATTAATAATTAATAAAAATAATCACAATAATAATACTAATTCTAATAATAATAATAATACTAATACGAAGTAATTAAAACTAGTCTTTTACTCGTGCGTTGCACGAGATCCTAAACTAAATTTAAGTGACAGAGAACTACTTCACGCACATGAAATAGAGTTGACCTATTATGTTTGGAAGTTATTTCGAAGATATAACTTTTACGTGAGAGAAAAGAAACTACTGCTTTAATTAACTTATTATTACAATTGTGAAAATAAGTTATTGTTTTTCTAATCATTACAATGTCATAAGACGGTAGTCCAACTGTCCAAGTAGAGAAGAATAAAAAAACATCATTCTCCTTACCATTTCCAGGTTCCCCAAGAGGTTAGGAAAATAATTGAGCAAAAAATGCATTTTTTCTTTTTCTTGCTATCATTGGTCCAAATAAGTGAAAAAGATATATATATTTTCTCTTTGGCTATGATTGTGGTTCAAAGCCATAGCACAAGAAGAAGAAGAAACCAAAGAAAAGGAAGTGAATTTTATTCTCTTCTTACCATTTATGAGTTCAAAATTCTTGCCACAGAAGAAAATAAAAGAACTCATAAAATTGTGTTTTTCCAAATCTTCTTGGTAGCGGTGTGTTACTACATTTTATAGCCAAAAGAGAACAAACAAAAGGGAAGAATTTGCTATTTATGCCTTATGCCATTGAATTATGTTAACATCTTTTCCTAAGAGGAGAAGAATTAGAAACATTATTCACTTCGACCATAGTTGTGTTTTAAAAAGTTTGAAAGTGAAAAAAAATGAAGGGGAATGATGTTATTGCTATGACTATGTTCTTATATCATAGCTACTTGCCAATTGCTATGGCTATGTTCTCATATCACAGCACAATAAGAAAAGAAAATAGTTACACAAAAAGATGTTATTCATTCTTGTTACATCATAATGAATACCAAATTTGATTCTTCAGCCAGCTCAAAACTTGTCTAATTCCCAACAGTTCAGCTTCTGAAGGAGCACATTTACCCCATCAAGGTTTAGCTCCTCGTGCCAAGAACCACGCAAACTTATCTCAGACAACCCAACCTAGTTCTAACACACTCCACCTGTAGAAGCATCAATTTTTTTCCAGCCTGCTGCTGGTTGTTTCCAGCCTAGGTTGCCTGACAGCCCGCTTTTTTCCTTGCTGCAGGTTGTCTGTTCCGCCTGCATCCGTCCTTCCACATAAGTTTAGCCTTAAACATATACTGAGCAGCACTTAGTATCGCCTCCTTCCATACTCTCTTGTTTCCTTTTGTCCACAATCCCCAACAATCCTATGCTAAGGTCTGCAATTCTTCCATCCTCTTAACTTGAATTACCTGTTGCAGCCACTCTAAAAATGTGTTGGCCGAGTCCAATCAGACACCTGACAAAAAGTTGCATCACTAATTCTTCTCATCCTCCACACAAACCACACCTTGCTTGACAGTCCACCATACATCTCTCAGATTTTCCGTTGTTAGTAAGCACCCGCTGCAAACCTGCCAAAACAAAGATTTGATATCAAACTTAACAAATGCATAACTTATATTCATTTTGTGTTATGATTTATGACCTAAAAATATAGTTGACATTAGTTCTTATGTGGTGTTGGTCTATTACCCTGGCTTGCTCTAAGGCTGGAATAAGAAGTGTAAAAATAGAATCTAACAATTGTCGGTTAGTTTCCTCAAGTTAGTTGCCTATCACCATGATTGTGATCTACTACGTAATATAATAGCCATAGGTATAGAGATCGCAGACCTACCCGCGATTTCCGTTCTGGATTGCGCGTAACGGATCGCGGTACATTTGCGCGCCGGTCGCTTCTGGGTCGCGACTTCGGTACGGAGGTTTCAGGTCTCAGTTCGTGCGTATCATCGTCGCAGCTCGGTGACGCTGGTCTCTCCGTCGCAGGTTGGTGACGCTGGTCTCTCTGTCGCAGGTCGATGACGCTGATCTCTCCGTCACAGGTCTCCGTTACAGTTCACCAAGTTCACCAATGCAGGTCATAACTTTGCCGATTTGTACTGTCACTCATTTTACAGTTTTCAGATTTGGACTCTATGTTCTCTTTTACTTTGCGGCCCTCTTATTCTTTCTCTTTGGCAAACGGTTTTTTTTTTGCTTTTTGTTTTTTCCCCGGGTCAGTTACTCCAGCTACTACAACTTTTCCATCTTTTTTGAACTACACAGTATTTTGTGTGTGTGACAATTTTGAACTAAGCAGTATATTCTCTTTTAACAACTGAATTTTTTATTGCTTCATCAATATTGAATACCTATATCAATTAAAAATTTAATTTTATCAGATTTAGTTTATTCAGTTTATGAATTGGGAATAATTGAAATTTGGAATGTTACATTAATTATTCAATAATACTCCATATTATTAATATTATTATTTTTTTACATTATAAGTTGTATATGTTTTACGGTACACCGTACCGTAATCAATGGTACAACGTACCACGTACCGGAATAGCGTACCGAAGAAGCCTACCCCCTCACGTACCGGATACGCTAGACTTAGCGAACCCCGTTCCCGTACCAAAGCGTTCCGCGAACTATGTGACTATGATAATAGCCCCAAGAAGATAATAAAATGATTAAAGAAAAAGATGGTATTCATTATTATTACTAAGATTGTACCATAAAAAAAGGGACTTCTCAAAAATAAATTAATATAACTTAGAGCATAGATTACTTACTATTTTCAAAACTCCAAGGGTAACACATAAACATTCCTCTAATTTATGGCCCATGTAAACCATGGACTTTGAAAATACATAGCAATGTGACAGGAACATTTTTTATAAACACTAAAACCTTTTATCAAATTATGAAGCCCCAGCATAGTACCTAAAAATGCAATGTCCTAGTAAATCCGTTTTTATATGACCACCCTATTTTAGGAAATTACTCAATTGTAATTTTACTTTGAAAAAAAGTTTGACATACTTCCTCTCTCTAAAAATCATCTCATTTAAAAAATGTGTTCCAAAAAGGGGTGATTTTATATTTATGCATTCCTTTGAGTAAAAGTTTACTCCAAGTTGTTTGAGATAATTACTCAAAACACTTCTGCCCAATGTTTTAGCAGAATTAGTGAACATTGATAATTTTAATATCTGAACAACTATATAAAAATAATGAAATGCAAGAAATACAAAATAAATGGGAATGCATAAAAGATGTATGCTCTGACGGTTTGACCTGTTATGCTTAGAAATTCTTTCAAAGAATTGTATTCTTGTAGCATAAATAGCCACTGACGAATCTGACTCCACCTCTGCCGAGTCTCAAGTTTGATTCTTCACCCAACTCCAAGCTTCCCTAATCCCCAATAGTACATCTTCCAAAGGAGTACAATGTTTAGCTCCTCCCGCTAAGAACTCCCTAAACTCGTCTCGGGAAACCCAACCTATACAGTCCGAAGCACACTCCAACCGTAGAAGCATTGACATTGATTTTTTCCATCCTGTTGCCTGTCATTTCCAGCACGGGTTGCCTGACAACCCACTCTTTTCCTTGCTGCAGGTTGTCTGTTGCGCCTGCATCCATCCTTCCACATAAACTTTAGGCTTAAACTGAGCAGCACTTAGCCTTGCCCCCAGTCCACAATCCCCAGCAGCAATAACATTTTGATTAATAAGAAAGAAAAAGATTCTTAAAAAATTATTCAAACTGTCAAAATGTAATACTCCCTCCGTCCCAATTTGATGGTCTCATTTCTTTTGGGCACAAGTTTTAATAAAGTGGTTGAAAAGGTAAAAGTTGTGGTTGAGATTAGAGTATAATAAAGTGAAATGAGATGGACCACATCTTTTTTTTTCAAAAAGGGAAACAAGACCATCATTTTGGCACATCCCAAAAAGAAAATAGAGGACCATCATTTGGGGACGGAGGTAGTACAATTTTTTATTGTTCATCGGGCCATGGAAGATTATTTTGGGAAGGATGAATAAAAGAAATTTGGAAGATAATTCAGGGACGGAGGGAGGAGATTATAAATTGTTAAAAACTCAAACTAAGATTTATATTTCAAAAAAAAAAAAGAAAAAATAGCACACAAAGGATAACGATTAGTGAGTACCAGTGTACCGCTATAAGCAGTGACCTTAGTTGGTGAAATGGATCACAACCCTATTTCTACTCATTCACGGACTAAGTATATCAACAATGACCTCACTGTCATGCTATAAAACTTAGCTTTCAGGAATACATTTACAATACCAATTTAACAAACACACCAACCAAGCATTTCTTTTTCATCTCATCTTTCTTAGTTATTTCATCTTTTTAAACAGATATACAACTGAAAGTAATCCAGGACAGATGAGTCCATGTATATGACTTCGGCTAGATAAATGGGCATCTCCTTTTTAGGATGATTTCGAGGAACATGAATTCTGGATTTTTGCAGATAAGTCATCTTCGTTTTAGAGAAATTTCATTGTGTCGATCGCACCAACAATTTGATACAAACTCAAAATTGCGAAGCAGAAGGAAGGACGTGAGAGAGCTTTGATCTGATTTAATTATGAGAGAGGCTTTAGTCAAAATAATTACTAATGTGTACTTGGAAGATAAGAACAAAGCATGCCAAAGAAGGAGTAGGAAATATTTTCGTATAGGGAGAAAGAATGCAGAGCCGCAACTACAGGGAGAAGAGAAACATAGATACATAATGCTGATTTTACATCCAACAAATTATGCCATAGAAATAAAATTTTTACATACCAGATTTCAGTTGTTAACTGATCAATCGGATTTTAGATGATGCAAAATAATAAGAAGGATGCATGTATATTACTCCCTCCGTCCTCCTATAATTGTCCCATTTTTTCATTTTTGGATGTCCCTTTATTATTGTCCACATACCATATTTGGTAACATTTGTGTGGCTCTAATTCATTTTTACTTTATTTCCACTTTATCAACTCATTACCAACCACATAATTCTACTTTTCTTTAAAACCACACCACTCCCTTCCGTACCAATATTACGGGGACGAAGGGAGTATATCCTACATATGATGGAGCTTGAATGGAAAAAAGAGTATATGCTTGGAGCTATATCATTCTTTAAAATGACTTTGAAGGGAGCATTTGCAGTCATTGAAGAATTGATAGAATCGATACACACTTTCATCTAAATTAGGGTTATAGATGAAATCCAGGGTAAAAAAAATCAGATTATATGGCATGTGAAATATATAAATAAAAAGATCTAGATTTGAGATAGAAAACTAACCAGCAATAAATCGTTGATGATTGACTCTCCGTTGCCTACCCTCAGGGCAACGGACAGGTGGAGAACGCCAACAGAACATTGCTTGAGGGCCTAAAGAAGAAGCTGGAGGCAGAAGGGGGTGGTTGGATAGAAGAGCTCCACAACATCTTATGGGCCTATCGTACCACCCCTCGGCGGGCAACTGGCGAGACACCCTTCTCCCTTTGCTACGGATTTGAAGCCAAAGCCCCCACTGAGGTAACTCTCCCAACCTGAAGGGTCACACAGTATGATCTGGAGGCCAACGACACCAATATGGCCCTCGATCTCCACCTTATTTCGGAACGACGGGAGCAAGCCTTCATACGCGCGGAGAACTACCGAAGGCAGGTGAAGAGCTACATCGACGCCAAGGTTCGCTCCCGGGAATTCCAAGTGGGAGACTATGTTCTCCGAAGGAGGGAAGCTAGCCAACCTGTAAGGAATAATTGTTATTAGATTTTGATGATGCTAGATTAATTAGGATCTTAGAGTACCCCTTTAGAAATTATGTATTAGAATTTTCCTTTGTAAGTTCTTAGATGTATTCGACTTGACAGAAGACCTTCAAGAGCAGAAGACCTTCAAGAGCAGAAGGACTTCAAGAGCAGAAGTGCCTCTTAAGACATTATTGAAACAGAGGACCTTTGGTTCTCTGCTTCAGAACAGAAGTCCTCAGGATCTCTGTTAGTCTTGACTCTGACAGAAACCCTTCTGGGTCTCTGTTGGAGACTCCCAACAGAAGTGCTCCAGGCCTCCTCTGTTCTACTCTCAGAAAAAGACACCAGAAGGTCTAACACTTAGAAGATTTTCAAAGAACCAGGAAGTCAACTAAAAGATTCCTTCAACGGCTAGGAGTATGAAACGGTAAAGCTACAGTGCATGCATTAAATGCTCATTTAATGCACCCCATGCTACGTAGAGTAATTGCAGATGATTGGCCGCAATGTCAGGAATACTTTATCCCAAAATAGTAACCCGCCAACTTTATCGGGCTCTACTAGTCAAGTCAACTGATCGCGCATTAAATACAGTTGTCCTCCTACTCCTCCAACGGGAAGACAACCTCAGTATAAAAGATACACTACGAAGAACAACCGGATAACCTTGCTATAACTTTGCCAAGATTACATTGCAATTTTTGCTAACCACAAGCAAGATATTCAAACTCTGAAAAGCAAAAAGCCTCCTTGAGATTCAAACTCATTATCCTCTACAAGAGAAGGCAGAAGTTGGAAAAATACTCTTTCCAACTCAAGCAAAGTTCCAAGTGTTCTTCAACTCTTCAAGCTCATCACATACAAATCTTTTGTAACGAAGCTAGTTGGAGGAACCCCAGTTTCAACAGAAACTCTTCTTGCTACAAGAAGGACGTCCAAAAAACTGGAGTAGTGAAGTGGTGATACTTCAAGGAAACTCAGTGAAAGGACCAGTGTTAAAGGAAGCCAGACAGTGCATCCCAGGACACATCTAGGCTTGAAGAAGACGTGGAGTGCTTCTTAAGTACTAGGACTAAGGCTTTGTAAACGGCAGTTTTTACAACTTAGTGGAACAGTGGATTAGAGGAACGAGTTGTTCCTTGAACCACTATAAAAATCCCTGGTGTCGTTTACTTACTGCTTTTAATACTTGCACTTAGTTAGAACTGTATAACTCCTTGGACTTGGTATCTGTGTTCAGCAGAACTTGTTCTACGAGTTAACAGAAGGCCTACTGCCTATTGCTTCTCTGAGGCTAACAGAACTCCCTACCAGAACCCCATCCGCTGCCAGTCTGTTCTTTCAATAGAACAGGCTATTCTGTAAATCTGGTACTTAGTCTAAAAAGCTAAAAACCAATACAGTCTATTCACCTCCCCCTCTAGACTGTGTCCACTATAACCGGGACCAACAAGTGGTATCAGAGCCTCCTTGTTCTAATAATCTTTTAGGTTATTTGTTGAACAAAGATCCACTTGTTTTTCTGTTTAACCTCATTTCTATCTGATATAATGGATCACTCCTTGTCCAAGAATCTTATGTTTTCAGATCTTAAGTTTGATGACTGGAGGATCCGGATGAAAGCACATCTTTGTGCCCTGCATGATGAAATGTGGGAAGTTCTTGACATTGGCCCCTTCACTAGCTTCCAGAAGTTCAATCCTGAACATGCCATAGACAACACCAGACCCCAGATGATTAGTAAAGCCAAGTCAGAATGGACCACTGAAGAGAGGAGAAAGTACAACCTAGACAATATTGTCAAGGACATCCTCTACAAGTCCATTGATGAAAGGTACTTCAACAGAATCAAGAAGTGCAAGACTGCTAAGGAAATCTGGGATACTCTTGAGCTCATTGGAGCTGGTGATGAGCAAGAGAAGGACAACAAACTAACCATAGCCAACAAGAAGTTTGATGACTTCAAACTTCTCCCAGGTGAAAGCATCTCCAAGATGTATGACAGGCTCCTCACTCTCACTGGAGAGATCTCTGAGCTTGGCAAGGATCTCACAACCAAGGAGATCAACCTGAAGGTGTTGAGGGGACTGCCCTCAGCATGGAAGATGAAGGTAGTTGCTGTCCAAGCCAGCAAGGATGTAAAGACTTATCCCACTGATAAGCTCATTTCAGATCTCAAAGCTCATGAGTTTGAAATGATTGAAGAGAAGGAAGATGTACCAGAAGAGAGGACCACTACAGCCCTCACTGCCAGCACATCTAAGGTAAATGATTTTGACCCTTCAGTACTTTTATCTGATGAATATATGGCTGCCTTTTCCAGGAGATTCAAAAAGTTTATGAAGAATCCCAAAGATGGAAGGAGTCCATCCTTCAACAGAAAGCCATACCAGAAGGTCAAATCAACAGAAAGCAGTGGAGAGCTTCTCTGTTACAATTGCAGACAACCTGGCCACTTCAAGGCTGACTGTCCCCATCCTAGAGTGTCCAAGAAGCAAGGACAGGATGGAGAAAAGAAGAAGTACGAGGACAACTCCAGAAGAAGGAAGGCACTTGTGACAGAACAGCTGGAGAAAGACCCTCTGACAAAAACAGAATCCAGTTCTGACTCAGATTCTGATGAGGCCTTCTGTTGCCTTGATACTGAGACAGAAGACCTTTGCCTCATGGCTCATTCTGATGATGAGGTAACCTCTACTTCTGAATCTAATTTTTCTTCGGTAGGCTTAGCTTTTGATTCTGATTCAATGTCAGAATTTTGGGAAGAGTTTAAGGCCATACAACCCACTTATTCTTCTGTAACAGAAGAAAACAGTAAGTTGAAAGCTGAAATTCTTGACTTAAAGAAGGAGGTTGAGATCAAAATCAATCTTCTAATTGAGGAAAGAGATCAACTGGAGACTGAAAATGTTTCTCTTCTTAAGAGGATAAGAGAAATAGAGCCTCTCGAGATTAAGTACAAAGCTTACCAGAAGGCCCAGTCTTCCATGGAAAAGATTGTGCTTGATCAACAGATTGGCACTGGTTTTGGTCTTGGTTATGGCTCAACAGAATCAGGTGAGCCTTCTGTAATGCCTAGCGCGCACCAGAGTTGCTAAGGCAGATAAGGTCATAGAGCCACTGATTTCTAGCCCCATCTGTCAAGCTGGTGTATCTGGCACCAAGGTAGTTCATGAGGAAGTCAGACCAGAAAAAGGCAAGATAAAGGTTCAACAGAAACCCTTTTTGAAAAATAATGAACCTGGCAGAAAACCTAACAACAGAAGAGGTTTTCAAAATAACAAAAATAAAAGACCATTCATTGACAGACAACCTCATGTCAATCGTGCCAGAAATGATCACCAGAAGGGCAAATATCAAGAGAAAGTTAACCTCAGGCAGAAGAGGTTGGCTGGTCAACTTCAGAAGCCCAAGGTTAACCGTCCCTCTGCTCTTGATAGTATATGGGACTTCTTTCCAACAAAGAAAGCTATGCAAAAGTATGTAAACAGGAAGCATGACCCTCACAAGCATCTGCCCAAAGTGAATCACACTTCAGTTTACTATAACTACCAGGTGGACAATGGGTACCACCCACCAAGGTTTCACTTGATGAGACCAAAATGGTACCAACTACCCAGACTCCATGACCCCCCCAGGACCCAGCATTGCTTGGGTACCTAAATCTTTCTTTTGATCTTGCAGGAACTGTGTGCTGGAGCCATCTCTGAACAAGAATGGTTTATTGATAGTGGATGCTCCAGGCACATGACAGGTGACAGAAGTTGCCTAACAGAGTTCCAGAAATGCAAAGGACCTAGAGTTACCTTTGGAGGTAATGACAAAGAAGGTCAAACAAAAGGAAGAGGAAAGCTGATCAGGAACCAGATAATCATTGATGATGTCTCTTATGTCAAAGGACTGAAGTTCAACTTGCTAAGTGCTAGCCAATTCTGTGACAAAGGCTACACTGTTGAATTCACAAAGGACTTCTGCTATGTGAAGCATGAGACAACAAAGGAAGTGGTTCTTACAGCATCAAGGAAGAAGAACATCTATGTAGTTGATTGGAACACTGCAAAAGATGGAGTTTGCCTGATAGCCAATGGAGATTCAAAACTGAGCTGGGACTGGCACAAAAAGCTCAACCATTTGAATTTCAAAACAATCAACAAACTGGCCAGAGAACACATTGTAGAAGGGCTACCAGACATTGTGTACAAGAAGGAGACCCTCTGCAGTGCATGTCAGAGAGGCAAACAAGTGAAAAATTCCTTCAAACCCATTGCTGGAGATCTTTCTACAAGTCCTCTAAATCTGATTCACATGGATTTATTTGGACCTGTTGAGACTCCAAGCGTTGGTGGCAAGAAATATACCTTAGTCATGGTTGATGACTACTCCAGATATACATGGACTGTTTTTCTATCAAAGAAAAATGAAACTCTTCAGAAGTTGCCATCTCTGTTAAAGCAACTTCAGACTGAGAAGAACTTGAAAGTGAAGACAATCAGATTAGACAGAGGAACTGAATTTGTCAACCAAGTCATAAAGGACTTCTGTGATCAGAATGGAACTTTTCATCAACTTTCTGCCGCCAGAACCCCTCAACAGAATGGCGTAGCAGAAAGAAGGAACAGAACTTTAAAAGAAGCTGCAAGAACAATGATTGCAGAATCTGGATTGCCTATGAGATATTGGGCTGAAGCAATCAACACTGCATGTTATACTCAGAACAGAAGCATGATCAACAAGAATCACCAGAAGACCCCTTATGAACTCTGGAAGGGAAGAAAACCTAACATCAGCTACTTTCATGTATTTGGATGCAAGTGCTACATTCTCAACAATGGAAAGGAGCATCTGAAAGTATTTCAAGAAAAGGCTGATGAAAGAGTCTTTATAGGCTATTCAAACACCAGTAAAGCCTATAGAGTACTCAACAGAAGGACCCTACATGTTGAAGAATCCATACATGTGAAGTTTGATGAAAGCACCTCTGTTAAAGAGGTAACAGAGATTCTCAAGGAAGTCAGCATAGAAGACAGAACACCAGAACCAACAGAAGAGGTGGCAGACAATCCTGCATTTCCAACACCTGCCCCAAACCCCCTTCTGTTGAATGAAGATGAAGACTCTGAAGATGAGGAACCAGAGAGACCAAGACAGCAGCTGACAGAACCAGACCTAACATGGTTAAGAGACCATCCTCCTAACCAAGTGATTGGTCAAATCAGAAGTGGAGTTCAAACCAGATCCACATCAAGGAGAGAAGTAATGCTTGCCTGCTATATATCTCAGATGGAACCTATGACAATTGAAGAAGCTCTTGCAGACTCAGATTGGATCAATGCTATGCAAGAAGAGCTCACTCAGTTTGAAAGGAACAAAGTATGGGAACTTGTTCCTAGGCCAAAGCACCAGAATGTCATTGGAACCAAATGGGTATTCAAGAACAAAGCAGATGAAGATGGCAACATTGTAAGGAACAAAGCAAGGCTAGTAGCTAAAGGATATTGTCAAGAAGAAGGAATAGATTTTGATGAGACTTTTGCACCAGTTGCCAGATTTGAAGCCATCAGAATCTTTCTGGCCTATGCTGCCTACAACAACATCAAGGTCTACCAGATGGATGTCAAGAGTGCATTTCTGAATGGAGATCTTGAAGAAGAAGTTTATGTGGAACAACCACCAAGTTTTGTCATTCCTACTCAATCTTCTTGTGTCTACAAGCTTAAAAAGGCCCTCTATGGTCTTAAGCAAGCTCCCAGAGCCTGGTATGACACATTGTCCCTTTTCCTAGTGAACCATGGGTTTACTAAAGGAAAGGTTGACAAAACTCTATTTCAAATCTCTGTTGCTAATCATATTCTGTTAGTACAAATATATGTTGATGACATTATATTTGGTAGTACTAATCCAGAACTGTGCAAGAAATTTTCTCAAGTGATGCAGAGTCAATTTGAAATGAGTATGATGGGAGAACTCAGTTACTTCCTAGGACTCCAAGTCAAACAAGTTCCAGAAGGGATCTTTATCAATCAAGGGAAGTACACCAGAGATCTAATCAAGAAGTTTGGAGTGGAAGGCAAATCATCAGTGAAGATTCCCATGAACACGTCACAAGGAATTGGTCCAGATGATGAAGGAAAGGATGTAGATGCAACAACATATAGAGGAATCATAGGATCTCTGTTGTATCTAACTGCAAGCAGACCAGACATCTCATTCTCTGTTGGAATCTGTGCCAGATACCAATCAAAGCCCAAGGAAAGCCATTTAAGTGCTGCAAAGAGAATCATCAGATACATCAAAGGAAATCCAAATGCAGGCCTATGGTATCCAAAGGGAGGTAACTTTGAGCTAATTGGTTATTCTGACTCAGATTTTGCAGGTTGCAGACTGGACAGAAAAAGCACCTCTGGTCACTGCCAATTGCTAGGAGGAAGGCTTGTTTCCTGGTTTAGCAAGAAGCAGAACTCCATCTCAACAAGTACAGCTGAGGCAGAGTACATTGCAGCTGGGAGTTGCTGTGCTCAGCTACTCTGGATGAAGCAACAACTGAAGGACTATGGAATTCAAGCAAAGGAGATCAAACTGTTGTGTGACAACACCAGTGCCATTGCTATCACTCAGAATCCAGTTCTTCATTCCAGAACAAAGCACATTGAGATCAGACATCACTTCATCAGAGATCATGTGGAGAAGAAGCACATCTGCATGGAACATGTGCCAACAGAAGACCAGCTTGCAGATATCCTGACAAAGCCTCTCCCTGAGGCTAGGTTCAACAAACTGAGAGAGGAATTGGGAATGATGGATGAGATTCCAAGGGAAAGATGAAAAGGAAGGCCCTATGTTGCTCTTTTTCTGTTGACAGAATTCTTGTAGCAGAACCCCTTCTGTTAACCCCCCTCTGTCAACCTCTTCTGGTCGCTACCCTGGCAGAACACCTCAGCAACAGAACCCCCCCTTCTTACTGAAAGACCCTCTCTTATCTAACAGAAGGTGGTGGACTTTGAAAATCTTGTAAACCGGGTGACCTAGTAAATTATTAAAGGTCTTTTACCCTTTTACCCTTAAAACGGTATCAAGCCGTATAAAATTTACTGCGCCCCCGTTTATTTACTGCGCCCCTTTTTACATTTATTGGTATCTTGGAACCGTAAATTATCTCAAACGTCCACTAACCCATATCCATAAAACCCCCTTTCGCAAACCTAAACCGTTACTGCTCCCATAACTCTCAAGCTTTTGAACTCTTATCTCTCAGAAATTTTCTAACCGCAGTAAACTCCATGGCCTTCTTGAGCTTCTCCGATCTCTCAAAGGAACAAAAGGCAACCCTCCTAAAGAATGTTTTGACTGGACTGAGATGCGAACTGGAAGTATTACCCAGGTTTGCAGAGAAAAAGGAGCGGATGACCGCCATTGTTGATGGTCTATCTAAATGCCAACTGAGCAAGATCATCTCCCATGGTTATGAAGCCTACAGCAACGTGGACACTGTTGAGTTCTATCTCAACGCATCCTTCAAGGATGAAGTCATCTCCTCCGTCGTCCAAGGAGAAAAGGTGTTGATTGATGCTGACGTCATCAACAACATCTTCAACATTCAGCAAAAGGAAGGTAGGGACTCTCTACTCGACTTGGAGGATACTGAAATCCCTCTGACAGAATTCAAGAAGAAGTTCTGCAAAAAAGGGGAAGAAGTAGAGAAGATCAACATCAAGAAGAACTTGCTCAAAAGGGAATTTGAGCTGCTCATAAACATTTTCCACAAATGTTTATGGTGCAAATACTCCTCCACAGATGATGTCACAACTGCCAATGCCAAGGCCTTGTATGCAGTGCATCATGGAGTGAACATCAATTGGGGACAAGTCATGGTGAAGTCCCTGATTGAAGTCATCAAGAAGAAGAACCCAAAAACTAGCCTCTACTCTGGGAAGCTAGGACATGGGCTACTGGTTTCAGAAGTGCTTCTCAGACAAGGAATACACTTGAGGAAGGCTTCAACCTTGGATCACACCAAGGTAATCTTCTTAACTGCTTCTCCAAATAGGGAGAAAGCCATAAAGGCTGAAATGAAGAGACAGCTTCAACTTGAGGCTAAGAGACAACAGGGAGAGAAGGTACAGAAACCTCTCTCTGTAGCCCCTTCTGCTGAGAAGAAGAAAAAGAAGAAGAAGAAGACTGAAGGGGAAGCACCTGTTGCCCCCCCTAAGGCCGGACAGAAGAGGAAGAGGACCACCAAACCAAAGAAGAAGGTTTCTAAACCTGTGGTTTCTGAATCTGAAGGAGTGGCAGACACTCAGGGGGAACCAGAGATCCCCACCTCTGCTGCATCTCCTGAACAGAACAGGGTGTCTACTTCAACAGAACACCCTAGTCCTGTCAAAGATGGGTATCTGTCCTTGTTAGACAAACAGTTTACCCGGGTTCTCGAATGGAGAAGGTGGAGAATGGGACCCCTCTCCAAAATCATCCAATATTTTGACCATTATGAGCCAGGAGAGGAAGCCATTCTGAGCTGGGTTGGGACTGATGATGTCTCAAAGTGCTTTTCCCTCAACTTCCTTCACTCTGTTCTTGAGAAGAAGAAGGCGAGCTACAAAGGGAAGGCCATTCTCATCTCCTCACCTTCAGAAGAGGCTGTCAAACCTCTAGAAGAGGAAGAAATTGAAGCATTTGAGGAATGGCTGTTCACAAAGATGGCAACAGACTCTGTGCAACCCCATCTCAACCCAGGAGAGCCCTCTGTACCCAAGACAGAAGGGCAAGCAATGATGGAGCATATCAAGGAGTGGAGGACTTCTTTGCTCAAGGAGAACATCATTGAGGTAATATCTCCAACCCCCTCTGTTAATATCCCAACAGAACCCCTCATTCCCTCACCTCCTTCCAGCACCAGAACCACTCCACCAGAACACCCTGAACCTTTATCTCCTAAACAGAAAACCCCCACCCCTTCTCATTCACCCAAACAGAAAATTGCATCTCCCTGCAGAGCAATTGTTCCCTTCAGAATCCGTTCACCCTCACCTCCACCATCCCCCCTCAACAGAATGCCTCACCTGTTCACTCTTCACCCCAGCACCAGATCCCCTCTCCCCAACAAAACTCCTCCTCATCCTCTGAATCTGATCATCAATCTCCTCCTCCAGAATCTTCACCTCCACAACAACCTGCAGAAAACCTTAAACCTGTATGGTTTCTCAGGGATTCTGACCCTACAACTGTCTCCCCCATCTCTGCACCTCAAGGGAATTCTAGGCATTCTACTGCCCCCAATCCCTCCTTCAGAAAGAAGAAAAAGGTCATCAGGAACACCATACCCATATACTCCTCTTATGAAGACTCATCTGACATGGATGGATTCATGGTCAGCAAGTCTTATCAAGCCACATCCAAGAGACAGAAGACCCCTCCTCTGACTCAACTGGAACATGAACAGGCTGTCCAATCTCTTTCATCTGTCCAAGAGCATCATCCTTTGCCTAAGGGAAGAGGTCTGGAGATGCCTCACCCAGATGGAAAACAGAACAACGTTCCCTTCAACAGATTTGTTGAATCTGCTGAAGAATTTGGAGGACAGATCCTCCAAGGCTTGAACAAACTGATTGAGGTCAATGACAAACACTATGGGCACCTTGCTCATGTGAATGACAATCTCAACTCAGGTATGCAGTTTATCTCTGATCGTTTTGAGAACCTCACAGGAACTCCCAACAACTTCATAGCCTCATCAACTGCCAGAACTGATGCCCTGTCAACAGAAGTGGTAGGCATCCACAACACTCTTTCTGTCTTTCAACAGACTCTCTTGAGTCAAAGCCATGCTATTCACAATATCTCAGAGCATCTTGAAGCTCTGAAGGAATCTGATGCCAGGACAGAGAGGCACTTGACCTCCATTGAGGCAATGTGCAGAGTGCATCAAGAACAGGCTCATGCACTTCTGTCCACTGACAGAGATCGTTATCAGAAGATGGTGCTCCTTGAAGCCAATAACAAGGACATCTTCTCTACAATACAGAAGCTGTAGGGTCTGATTGAAGGCCTTACCTCTGTCACCCAGACACTACCAGAGGCCCTGGAGCAGATAGCCTCAACCCAGGCCTCAGAATTCCAGAAGATCAGTCTCATGATTGAAGATCTGAATGATGCCAAAAAGGGAGAAGAGGACCCTCAACAGACCAGGCCTAGGTCTCACAGAACTTCTACCAGAGCACCCTCCTCTGGTGAGCCTGCAGTAGATCCGGCTCCCTATTTTGAAGCTGCCCTACAAAAGAAGAGAGCAGCAGACATACCTAGACCCCCATCTCCAATAAAGAAGAGCACCAAGAAGAAGAAAGTTTTCAACTTCACTGAGTGGAGATTGGGTGGCTCTCAGAACATTGACAGAGCTCAATTTGAAGAGATGAAGGCTAAAATGACTCCTACCCAACAACAGCACCTCTATCTGGACAAAGATGGCGTTGTCAGAGTTAGGTATGGAGGATCACTTGAAGAAGCAGAAGAATGGTACAAGAAGAACATTGTCCCAGGAAAGACCTTACATGAAGGTGTCCTCAACTATTTGGACTGTAAGCTTTCTCCAATATGGGCATCTTATCAAAGGTCTGACAATCTGTTCAAAATCAGAGCTGAAATAAACGAAGAACTGCTCAGGCTTCAAAGACTAGAGGAAGAAGCTCTACAGGCAGCTAATCTGGAGAATGTGTAAGGTTTAAACTCTGTAAAACCTATCTAATAAAATCACATCTCTGCCTTCTTACTTTGAAGTGCTTTTCCTCAAATTCTTGTCTTTTTTGCCTTCTGCTTGTGTTTGTTATCTGAATGTATCGTACTCTTACTATTTTCCTATGCCAAGTTGCCCACCAAGATTTTAATGGAAGTTTTAAACTTAATATTTTTCATGGTGAAGGCACTTCTCTGGAAATAGTTAAAGGGTTTTGGCATCATCAAAAAGGGGGAAATTGTAAGGAATAGTTGTAATTAGATTTTGATGATGCTAGATTAATTAGGATCTTAGAGTACCCCTTTAGAAATTATGTATTAGAATTTTCCTTTGTAAAGTTCTTAGATGTATTCGACTTGACAGAAGACCTTCAAGAGCAGAAGACCTTCAAGAGCAGAAGGACTTCAAGAGCAGAAGTGCCTCTTAAGACATTATTGAAACAGAGGACCTTTGGTTCTCTGCTTCAGAACAGAAGTCCTCAGGATCTCTGTTAGTCTTGACTCTGACAGAAACCCTTCTGGGTCTCTGTTGGAGACTCCCAACAGAAGTGCTCCAGGCCTCCTCTGTTCTTCTCTCAGACAAAGACACCAGAAGGTCTGACACTTAGAAGATTTTCAAAGAACCAGGAAGTCAACTAAAAGATTCCTTCAACGGCTAGGAGTATGAAACGGAAAAGCTACAGTGCATGCATTAAATGCTCATTTAATGCACCCCATGCTACGTAGAGTAATTGCAGATGATTAGCCGCAATGTCAGGAATACTTTATCCCAAAATAGTAACCTGCCAACTTTATCGGGCTCTACTAGTCAAGTCAACTGATCGCGCATTAAATACAGTTGTCCTCCTACTCCTCCAACGGGAAGACAACCTCAGTATAAATGATACACTACGAAGAACAACCGGATAACCTTGCTATAACTTTGCCAAGATTACATTGCAATTTTTGCTAACCACAAGCAAGATATTCAAACTCTGAAAAGCAAAAAGCCTCCTTGAGATTCAAACTCATTATCCTCTACAAGAGAAGGCAGAATTTGGAAAAATACTCTTTCCAACTCAAGCAAAGTTCCAAGTGTTCTTCAACTCTTCAAGCTCATCACATACAAATCTTTTGTAACGAAGCTAGTTGGAGGAACCCCAGTTTCAACAGAAACTCTTCTTGCTACAAGAAGGACGTCCAAATAACTGGAGTAGTGAAGTGGTGATACTTCAAGGAAACTCAGTGAAAGGACCAGTGTTAAAGGAAGCTAGGCAGTGCATCCCAGGACACATCTAGGCTTGAAGAAGACGTGGAGTGCTTCTTAAGTACTAGGACTAAGGCTTTGTAAACGGCAGTTTTTACAGCTTAGTGGAACAGTGGATTAGAGGAACGAGTTGTTCCTTGAACCACTATAAAAATCCCTGGTGTCGTTTACTTACTGCTTTTAATACTTGCACTTAGTTAGAACTGTATAACTCCTTGGACTTGGTATCTGTGTTCAGCAGAACTTGTTCTACGAGTTAACAGAAGGCCTACTGCCTATTGCTTCTCTGAGGCTAACAGAACTCCCTACCAGAACCCCATCCGCTGCCAGTCTGTTCTTTCAACAGAACAGGCTATTCTGTAAATCTGGTACTTAGTCTAAAAAGCTAAAAACCAATACAGTCTATTCACCTCCCCCTCTAGACTGTGTCCAGTATAACCGGGACCAACAAGTGGTATCAGAGCAGTGACCTTAGTTGGTGAAATGGATCACAACCCTATTTCTACTCATTCACGGACTAAGTATATCAACAATGACCTCGCTGTCATGCTATAAAACTTAGCTTTCAGGAATACATTTACAATACCAATTTAACAAACACACCAACCAAGCATTTCTTTTTCATCTCATCTTTCTTAGTTATTTCATCTTTTTAAATAGATATACAACTGAAAGTAATCCAGGACAGATGAGTCCATGTATATGACTTCGGCTAGATAAATGGGCATCTCCTTTTTAGGATGATTTCGAGGAACATGAATTCTGGATTTTTGCAGATAAGTCATCTTCGTTTTAGAGAAATTTCATTGTGTCGATCGCACCAACAATTTGATACAAACTCAAAATTGCGAAGCAGAAGGAAGGAAGGACGTGAGAGAGCTTTGACTATCACAGCATGGATATTTCGAACAAATAGAGGAACTGGGAGAAAACGGCGAAAACAGTAGCCCTCGGCACCTGGATCCCTCGGCACTCAGGGGTCCTCGGCACTAAGAGCCCTCGGCTAGTCCTCTGCAGCCGAGGGCACCTCTCCCAACATGATATCCGCTTCACACGCATACAGATCACCGTGCCCCGTACAACGTCCCATCCAACAGCCGCATTAAATGCGGCCACATGCGGTTGCCAGTGCCAACCGGATGAGGTGACCTCTCGGCCAATGGATGCTTGACACGTGTCCCTGTCCGGCATTTATTGCTACTATAAATAGCACCCCCTTTTCCCCGTTGTAAACCACGACATTCATACTGAATACACTCTCTCTCTTACTTACTTGTGCTCTGACTTCTCTCTAAGTTATTCTCAGCAATAACCCCTCGGATATATACCCCCCGGGTAGACTATCCATCATTTGGTGCTCTCGTTGAGAGGTCGAACAATCAAGTAAGAAACCCTCCCCCTTCGTCAAACACTAGCCCTCTACCAAAAATGGTGAGAACAACACGTGCCAACTCCAAAAACGTGGAAGACAAGAACCTGGCCCTCGGCGACGTCAACGCCCCCGAAGCCTCTCACAAGGATCCCGAGGGCGGTGTCATCGCTGGACTGGAACAGGCGGCTGTCGACCTACGCCTTCAGATCCAAAAGAATGCCCCCGATGCCCGCCTCGGCATCGAGGCCAAGAAGAAAAACCGGAGCGATGACCAAGTCAGCCCTCCGGTTCTCACCATCGACGTGCAATCGGCGCTCTCCGCCTTCATCCAAACGCTCACTCAGAACCCGGGTGCCTTCGGCACCCTGGCTCCGGCTCAACCCCAGGTTGGGGAGAACATCATACTTCCCCCTCTGCCACACCCCTTCGGAAACCCCACCCCTCGGGTTAGGAACGACGAAGGGGTAGTAGCCCAAGATACGTCCTCCCAGGAAGTTCAGTCCCGGGACTGCCACAATGACAACAGAGAAAGGCCCCGCACTTCCGCCCTCAACCGGCTCGGAGGAGGGCCAGAACGCCGAGGGGTCCAAGACCGCCTCGGAGGGAAAGCACTCCAAAGGCCCCAGGAAAGCGGAGGGTCTGTCTCGAGGGCAGACGAGGAGCGTCCCCCTCGGGACAAAGGCAAGGCACCCCTTCATGCCAATGATGCTCGCCACCAGATCAACCAGGCCCACTCGGCCCGGGTTCGTTCGCAGGGGGCGGAGACCCTCCCGAAGGATCCCCGGGACGAAATTATTGCGGCCCTCCAACGCCGGCTTGATGAAATGGAGGCCAACAAAGCTCACGCCACCACCTCCACCCCTCATTCAGATCTCAAATACGAGGCCATGATGGCCAAAATGGAGGAATTACAGAAGAAGGTGGCTGAGGGCTCTGGGGAACCCGTCATCCAGCTCCGGACCCGGACGCCATTTACCCCAAGGGTACTGGCGGCCCGGATCCCGGAAAAATACCGAGGGCAACACATACAGCCCTATAACGGGAAGACGGACCCCCAGGAACACTACAGCAAATATCAAAACAACATGATGATGGTATAGGGGCGTCGGACGAATATTTGTGTCGTTGGTTCCTCTCCACCTTAGAGGGGCCGGCATACGAATGGTTCAACCGGTTGCCCGAGGGCTGCATTGATTCGTGGCAAGAACTCGCCCAGCGATTCTTGACACAATTTGCCGGGAGGCGTCGCACAAGGAAGCACTTCTCCCACCTCCTAACCCTACGCCAGAAGAGGGATGAGACCCTTCGGGACTTCCTGGAGCGCTGGAGGACGGAAGCCGACAAAGTCGACGGTACTGATGACGGGACCCTCCTGGCCCTCCTACAAACCGTCCTCCGCACCGGCAACTTTTCAAGGAGCCTCATCATTGAACCCCCCCGCGACTACATAAGGGTTTTGCAGCGGGGGGACCGATATGCTGAGGCCGAGGAGGTGGAGAAATATCACCAGCATCCGGATTAGCAGCCCCCGAGGGCTGACAACAAAAACAACCGAGGGCCGGGGGCTACTCCAAATCACCCCAAATCTTCAGGACCCTCTGATGATCGCCCTCGGCAAGGCCAAGCCAAGCCCGGGGGAGGTTATAAGAGCAACCCTAAGACTTGGGCACAGCCCATTCTCCTGGACCGCCCTCGGACACCATTGACGCACCCCGTCAGCATCATCCTTGATTTTGCCGAGGAGAGGGGCCTCGTTGAGCGCGATTCTCGCGCGCCCCCGGAGGTACATGCTATCAACCCTTAGTTCCCATACTGTCGCTTCCATCGGCACCAGGGGCACAGAACCGATGACTGCCATCAGCTGAAAACGGCCATCGAGAGATTAATACAAGCGGGAGACCTGTCCCAATTTGTTCAGAGCCCTCGGCAGGAGGGACCTTCTCATCAGGGGCCTCCCCGAGGGCACCACACAAAGGTGAACGCTTGGGTGAACCCAAATACCATCCCCCTCGGCAAGAAGAGGGAGATCGGAAACTTGGAGGAGGAAGAGGAGGAGTACTCCCACTACCAGGAGAAAAAACGCCACATCCTCATGATCACCGGCGGCAATACAGGGGGCGATTCCACCAGCCAGCGGAAGAAGTGGGCTCAATCGCTTTACGTGGGGGAGGTCACTCATATGCCCCCGGTAAAGTGACTGAAGAAGTGGGCTCAATCGCTTCACCAACGCAGATCTCCATCCTACTTCTTCTCCTCACAGGGATGCCTTGGTGATTCGGACTGAAATAAACGACACCATCATTCACCGAACTTACATTGACACGGGCAGCTCCGTCAATGTAATGTACCTCAGCACCTTCAGAGAGCTGCATCTGGAGAGGAGGTCCCTTCGGCCCATTAAGACCCCTCTTGCCGGCTTCACCGGCGATACTATTGATTCCGAGGGGGTAATAACCCTCCCGGTGATCTTCGACGACGGGCTCCATAGAGCCCAGCTCAAAGTGGAGTTCGTCGTCGTCAACATCGACTGCGCCCACAACATCATCTTCGGCCAGCCAGCCCTCGAGGACCTCGAGGCCATCATCTCCATGAGGCACCTCTGCCTCAAGTTTCCCGCTGAGGGGGGCATTGGCTACTCCCGGGGGAATCAGAAAATCGCTCGCGCCTGCTATCTTCAAGTCACTAAGAAGGTAAGTAAGACGGAATTCCGTGTTGACACCATCACCGGAACCATCGACCAAGAAGAAAAAAGGCCGAGGGCTGAACCAGCCGAGGACGTAGAAGACTTTGCACTCGATCCGGCCCAGCCGGAGAGAGTCGTGAAGATTGGAGCCCAGCTCCCTGAAGATCTGAAGACCGGTATCACCGACGCTCTCCGCGCATACTCCACTGTCTTTGCATGGGGGCCGGAGGACATGCCGGGAATAAGCCGAAGGGTCATCACCCGCCGCCTCTCGGTGGACCCTTCGGCAAAAGCAGTACAGCAACGAAGAACACCCCTCTCCGCCGAGAGGAGGGAATTTGTGAAGAAGGAGGTCGCCATGCTCCTCTCTATTAAGCACATCAAGGAGGTAAAATACCTCTCATGGCTGGCGAACGTAGTCCTCGCACAGAAGCCTCCTACCTTCCGCATGTGCGGGGACTACACGGATCTCAACAAGGCGTGCCCTATGGACCCTTTTCCTTTGCCCAATATCGATCAACTTGTGGATGAAACCGCGGGGTGTGAAATCATGTCATTCCTCGACGCATTCCGCGGGTATCATCAAATCTTCATGCATGAGGAAGACTCCGAAAAGACAGCCTTCATGACTCCCGAGGGCATCTTCTGCTACCTAGTAATGGCCTTCGGCCTAAAGAACTCGGGGGCCACTTACACACGGATGGTGGCCCGAGTCTTTCAAGCCGTCCTAGGACGCACCATGGAAGCCTATGTTGACAACATGATCGTCAAGAGCAAGCAATCTTCCAGCCATGCTGACGACCTCCGGGAAATCTTCGCCATCATGCAGAAGTTCAACCTTCGGCTGAACCCGAAGAAGTGCACCTTCGGCGTCGAAGGGGGCAAATTCTTAGGCTACATGGTGAGCCGAAGGGGTATTGAGGCCAATCCCGAGAAGATCCAGGCCATCATCAACATGGAGCCCCCACGCAACGTGAAGGAAGTTCAACGGTTGACGGGCCGCCTGGCAGCCCTCAACCGCTTTCTATCTAAATCAGCAGAGAAGTCTCTACCCTTCTTCCAGATCATGAGGAAGACGGCTGGCTTTCTATGGACTCCAGAATGCCAGGGGGCTTTCGACGAGCTCAAACAATATCTATCTTCACCCCCTGTGCTATCCAAACCAAAGGTAGGGGAGACCCTCTATCTCTACCTTGGGGTCAGCCCGGCAGCGATCAGCTCCGTGCTTATCCGGGAGGAAGACGACATCCAACATGCCATCTTCTATGTAAGCAAGACCCTAAGGGAGGCCGAACTCAGGTACTCTCCTGTGGAGAAAACGGTGTTAGCCATCGTTTGGACCGTCAAGAAGTTGAGCCACTACTTTCAGGCTCACCCGGTTCAAGTCCTCACTCATCAACCCCTCGGCGCCCTCATGAGGAGCCCCACCAGCTCCTCCCGCATGGTGAAATGGGCTATCTTCTTAAGCCAGTACAACATTGACATCCGCCCGAGGCCTGCCATCAAGGGCCAAGCCCTGGCGGACTTTGTGACGGAATGTACCGCAAGGGCAGCCACGGACGGGGAGCCCTCGGCTACCTCGGACGGCTGGTGGACCCTCTACACCGACGGCTCCTCCGCGACCAAAGCATGCGGGGGAGGGGTAGTCCTCATTACTCCCGAGGGCTTCAGAGCCTACTATGCAATCCGCTTCTCCTTCAAAGTCTCCAACAACGAGGCCGAATATGAGGCCCTCCTATGTGGCCTTCGGCTGGCTGCCAACATGAAGGCTCGGCAGATCCACATCAAATGCGACTCCAAGTTGGTCGTTGGCCAGATCTCCGAGGAATATGAGGCCAAGGAAGGAAGAATGAAACAGTACAAAGAGGTGGCCAAGGAGTTGCTTAAGGTATTTGAGGCACACTCTCTCACTCAAATACCGAGGGCACAGAACTCCGAGGCCGACATACTATCTAAGCTATCGGCCGACTCCCCCGAGCACATCTCCAAGATTGCCAAAATTGAGGAACTCAGTCTCTCAAGTATCCATGCAAGCCCCATTATGAGCATCCAACAACGCCAAGAGGACTGGATCTCGGATATCATCACCTTCATCTCCACAGGGGAGCTACCCGAGAACGAGACCCGCGCTAAACTAGCAAGACCGAGGGCTCCTAGCTATACCATCGAAGACGGAAGGCTCTACAAACGGTCTTACAACGGCACGCTACTTCGGTGCCTTCATCAGGATGAAGCCGAGGTCGCAATGGAGGAGGTGCACAGTGGCACTTGCTTAGCTCACCAGGGACCCTTCTCCATGTCCCGAAGGCTCATTCTCCAAGGCTACTTCTGGCCAACCATGGCCAGGGATTGTGCTGACCTTGCCCGAAGATGCTCCGCATGCCAACATATCCAGAAAGCCCCCGGCACGCCAGCGGTCAACTATGCCCCCATCAGCACATCCGTCCCCTTCGCTCGATAGGGCATAGACCTTGTGGGCCCTCTGCCGAGGGGTACCTCCAACAACAGATACCTCATTGTGGCCATCGACTACTTTACCAAGTGGGTGGAGGCCGAGCCCCTCGCCAGCATCACAGAGGCGAAGTGCCGTCACTTCGTCCTCAAGAACATCCTCGCAAGGTTTAGCGTCCCCCAGCAGATCATCTCCGACAATGGAACACAATTTGAGGCAGCCCCATTCTGTGCCCTTCTGGAGGCATGGGGCATCAAACACACCTTCTCCTCCGTTGCCTACCCTCAAGGCAACGGGAAAGTAGAGAATGCCAACCGGACCTTGCTCGAGGGCCTAAAAAAGAAGCTGGAGGCCGAGGGCGGTGGCTGGGTGGAAGAACTCCACAACATCCTTTGGGCCTACCGCACCACCCCTCGGCGAGCAACAGGTGAAACACCCTTCTCCCTCTGCTACGGTTTTGAAGCCAAAGCTCCTACGGAAGTCACCCTTCCCACCCGGAGGGTGATCCAATATGACCCCGAGGTCAACGACAGCAACATGGCCCTCGACCTCCACCTCCTTTTAGAATGCCGGGAGCAAGCCTTCATCCGGGCAGAAAACTACCGAAGGCAAGTCAAAGGCTACATCGACGCCAAAGTTCGCACCCGAGAATTTCAAGTGGGGGACTATGTCCTCTGGAGGAGGGAAGCCAGCCAACCAACCGAGGGAGGAAAAATGGCACCAAAATTCGAAGGCCCCTACATCATAGCAGTCATCATCAAACCTGGGACTTAAAAGCTCAAACGCCCCAACGGGAAAGAGGTCCCTAATAACTAATGAATGTACTATCCTATGGCCCAAGGCCTCCACTTTTGAGGAATGAAGACACATTCAAGACACCACGCCCTCATACTGACTACAGGCCCTAGGCCTCACCACGAGAAGAACCCCCTCCGGCACCAAGTGCCGAGGGCGGACACCATCAACACCTACAACAACAGGATAACACCATGTGTTTTCGAACAAGACCCCTCGATACCAAGTACCGAGGGTTGGAACTCCCATCACCGACGACAAGAAACACCAAGTGTTTCATTCCCCCTCGGCACCTAGTGCCAAGGGTACACCTCCATCATCAACGTCAAAACGAAGAAAAACGCCAAATGTTTCAAAGAAGACCCCTCGGCACCCAGTGCCAGGGATATGCTCTCCTATCAACTTCCAAACATCTGTTGGGAAACGCCAAGTGTTTCCTCCGAGGGCCCTCCGGCACCAAACACCGAGAGCGAACACTCCAATCAAAACACCAAGTGTTTCATTTGAAGACCCTTCGGTACCAAGTACCGAGGGTAGACACCTCCATCAACTACAACAAAAGAGAACACCAAGTGTTCCTACAGAAGACCCCACGGTACCAAGTACCGGGGGCTACACATCGAAACTAACACCAAGTGTTGTTTCTAAAAGCCGTACCCCACGAGGACGCATATACCGAAGGCGCCACCATCGGTGCCGGCGGCACGTAGTGCCCCCGGCCATTTGCAACTAGTGTGCAAATGAAAACCCTTCCTTGAAACGCTTTCCGCGTCACTACCTCCAGGGTATGACAGGCATGAGAAATGCCCAGGATTCGACTTTCAAAAACGGAACGCTATCCGCGTCATCACCCCAAGGGTATGACAGGCACGAGAAATGCCCAGGATTCGACTTCCAAACCGAAACGCTCCCCACGCCACCTCCCCAAGGGTGTGGCAGGCCACGGACTATGTCTAGCGCCGAGGGGACGACTTTCAAAAATGAGGCGCTTTCCGCGCCATCCCCCAAGGGGAGGCAGGTTACAGACCATCATATCTTGTGCCCAGGAAACGACCCTCGATCCCCTCGGAACTCGGAAGGTTAACCCGAGGGAGGAGAGCCATTGGTGTATTCTGATGGTCTCCTAATAGGCCCAGCCTTACCAAGAAACCAAGTTTCTTGATGCCTTCCCTTCACCACCAACCAAAAAAAGGGGGGGGGGGGGGGGGGTGAAGGGGAGTAGACTCAACGAGAAATCAAAGAGTACACTCCAACAGATCACAACATGCCGAGGGCTCCCCACGGGAATACCTCCGGTAATTGAAGGCTCCTATTTCCCGAAGGATACTACTCAAACAAATATCGTCAAGAAATGACTAAGTCCACTGCTCGGTCACCTCCGGTCACACAAACACCGAAGGCTTCAACAATACGAAGGGACTGGACTATCCAAAGTCCACTAAACGGTACCTCCAACAAAATACCGAGGGCATCTGTTATGCACTAATACCGAGGGCCCTTACCCCATGACAAGGGACACAACTGGCTAAGTCAAAATCTACAACTTTCCAAGTAATTGCCGAGGGCACATACTCCTCATCGGCTTTCTTCACAACAACAGGAGTCCACACTTTTCCTAAGTCCACACTTTTGGAAAATGACAACAACCGAAGGCATCTATTACAAATCATCAAAGGCCAGACCGAGGGGGCTTATTCCAAAACAGTTGCCCCTCGGACAGACTCCTCACTTGCCGAAGGTTCAACACCCACAGCACACTTTGAGATTTTTCTAAGTCCCACATATTTGGCCCTCGGCCAAAAACTCATACAACACAAGGGCCTCGCGATCACCCGAAGGGTCCTATTCATATACCCGGAGGGATCTACATCCGGAAGCTCAACATCAATCTACGCTTGGAAAATATTCTAAGTCCTAAATGAGTAGCCCCTGGACATCTTGCAAAAGTGACGCAGAGTCAGAGGGCACCCATCACCCCGAAGGCAACACAAGGAGGCAGCACTTAGAGTAAAGAGAAAAAAAATTCTAAGTCCTAAAGATTGGGCCTCCGGCCCAATCAATATTACAGCTAAGGGAATATGATAGCCGAAGGCTATGCGATACAACAGCACTTAGAAAATTTTCTAAGACCTACATATTGTTCCCCCGATCAACTACTCATACATAAAGAAGGGATGCCATCTCCCGAAGGCTCCCAAAGGGAAATCTACACTTAGAAATCTTTCTAAGTCCTACATATTTCACCCTCATCTCAAGGGACCTAATAGCCGAAGGCTACCTATCAATCAAAGGCTACACAAGGAATCAACACTTAGAAAAATTTTCTAAGTCCTAATTATTGATGAGCCCTCGGGTGCCCAACTACCGAAGGCTACAACCGTGTTCAAACACTTGGAAAATATTCTAAGTCCTAGACATACATTCACAAAGGGCGAAGGCATACACTCAAGAAAACACGACGGCATACATTCAAGAAGGAATGAATTAAATCAAACAAGTCATATATATATACAATGCCCGAAGGCTAACACTCATCCGTCAATCACCACAAAAGGAGTAAATGTAATTGTTACAAACAGGCCGAAGCCGAAGGATCAATGGTGTTCATTACAACAGAAGTTTCAAATATTTACTAAGTACAGGTTACAAATCAACAACGACATTCCCGGAGGCGTCCTCTACTGCAGGCTTAGATGCGGCATCATCCCCGTTTTCCTCCTCTTCGTCACTGCCCTCAGCCATCAGCATGGAGTCTTCCAAATCAGGCCTCGCAACACCTTCAGGGAGGGGAACCCTGGGGTCTGGCTGAAGGGGAGGGAGTCCATAGGATGCCGGATCAAAGGCCTTCGGGTCCACCCCAAAATGCCGGGACAACCTTCGATATACAAGGGCCTGAGTAAAGTACTCACCCCCGTCATAATACTCTTTCCCCTTTCGGGCCAACCACATTGCGCCTGGGCCTTTCACCCATTCGTTCACCGAAGCTTCCACCACCGAAGCCACCCATTCCTGCCGACCTTCGGCTTTCCATCCCTCCTCAGCAAAAGCGGCAACAGCGTCCTCCTGGGCTTCAGCGACAGCTTTGATCCGGGCCTCCTCGGCATCCTTCGCGGCTTTCTTGGCAGCATCGGCCGCAGCCTTCTCCGCTTCTGCCTTGCCTTCGGCCCTGGCCACCGTCTTGGAGCCCTCGAGGATTTCTTTGAAAGCCTCTTGCTCAGCTTTGTGAGCGTCCTCGGCCTCTTTGAGCTGCCTTCGGGCCTCTGCCAGTGCTTCATCGGCTTTCTTCTTCTCCGAGTCATACTGCTCTATCCTCTGGACCAGCTCGCCAAGGCCAAGGCTTGCCTGAAAGCAGACATGAATTACCGGAGGTTAAGCCACTACACACGTAAAGAAGAAGTTACCTACAGAAGAGAGGGAAGGAACCTTACCGTAACCGAGGCCATCAGAACCTTAGAGCAGAGGACATCGTCGGCCTGACGGGAGAGCACAGACTTATCGGTCGGAGGGGTGGCACCCCTCAAAAACTCCTTCGGGTTCAGGGTCCCGTGCATGATAGCAGTCCCCTTCGTGATGGAGAATTGGACCTTGTCCAGGGGCCATGTCAGATCAGTGGCTTGACCCGAAGGCTTGGGAGGAGAAGATTCGTCTACGACCACAACGGGGGCTTCCTTCGACTCTGGGGCCCCCTTCTTCTTCTTCTTCTTCCCCTCCGGTTATGCCGGGTCCTTCCCAAGCCTTTTCCTCTTCGGTTCCAGACCGGGGGAGCCCCCGACGGCGGCCTCCGGGACGGGCCCCACCTCCTTGGCCTCTTCGGCCGCTCCTGCCTTGGGGAAGATCTCATCGACCGCCCTCTGCTGTGCGGGGGCCTCCTTCTTCTGGTCCTCCCTGGCAAGTTGTCTCTTCAGCTTGACAAGGTTCCGAGCGTCCATGTCTGGTCCTGAAACACAAGAAGGCACACAAGGGTTAGTTCACTACTACAACAAAGCAAAAAAAAAAAAGAGGAAGAAATTTTTCTAAGTATGAGAATTGAAGCCCTCGGCATTACAACAACCTTCGGCACTCTCATATACGCGATCAATCATGGGGTAGCCTTCCTCCTTCTCCCCCATCAGCCGGTACCGACGGAAGCCGAGCTTGTACAACTCACTTGAGAGCGTTGCGCCTTTGATGGACACATGCTTATCGGACCCCTCCGGCTTCTTGGACAACACCCACCCATTTTTTTCAAGGGCATACCCTTCTGCCTTCAGGTGCCGCCGAAACCTATCACCAAGCGGGGCGGAGAAGGGGTTCTCGGCCAAACGGATATAGCAGAACTTGTCTTTCAACCCCTTGTGAGACGAAGGCGCCTCATCAAAAATCCTGAACTTCGGGAGCTGCTGTAAATTACCATATCCCCTGGCATTCGAATGCCCCCCCTCCCCCCCCCCCCCCGACATAAGTTGAACGACAGAAAGAATTGCTCCAGAGTAGGGGGGACCCTTCGGCTGAGGCACAGTGACAGGAACCCTGCCATATATGAGTGACTGTTCGGGGTCAACTGGCAGGGGGCTAGCTTGACAAAGCGTAGATATTCCAGCACGAAGGGATGAAGGGGAAATCTGAGACCCAGCTCCACCGAAAGCAGATGTACGGCAAAACAGCCGTCGGGGGCACGAAGGAGCACATCATCCGGCTTTGGCTCTACCACTTGCGCCGAAGGCCCTACCAAAAATTGTACCGCCATCATTTCCCCTCGGGTAGCTTTATTCTTGACCTCCAAGGCGGCCGTATTCAGGAAAGAATAGCCCTCGGGCAGTCGCACTGGCTGGCCAGCGTCGACGGCAGCTTGCTTCTTCTTCGGAGCCGTCCTCGCCTTCTTTCTCTTCTGCCCTGGGGCCACACTGAGGGGTACAGCGTCTATAGGCCGGGAGCTCCCAGCTTCAGTATCACACCGAGGGGGAGGGATATGTACAGTCACCTTCAGGCCCTCCTTCTGGGCCTCGTCCTCGGCCACCTGACAGGCAATGGCAAGCTCTTCATCCGCGTTCACCTGCTCGAAGTCTTCGGCCTCGAGCTCAAGCCGAAGGTCACCCTGTATCGCCTCGGCTACGGCCCTATCGTCAATGACCGAGAGCTGCTCGCTCGAGGATTCCACGTCAGACGCCACTTCAACGTTCACTGAAGCCTCCCCGGAGATATCTTGGGAATCACTAGCTGACGACATTACTTCTAAAAGGCGAGGGGTCGGGAAACTCGTACAAAGGGGGGTTCCTGAAGGGTCCTAAAGACTAACCCTAAAGCCAAAAGCTAAATACTCAAATGGAGCTAAGGGCGGAAGGAGAACTGACCTCTGCAAGTTGCTGTGATCGAGGGTGATTTTCTCTCTCTAGAAAAATTCCGACAGAGCTTCGCTAAGACAGATGATCGCACAAGAAGAAATGACTCTGGCTTCGGGGTATTTATAGGCGCTGGAATCCGGGCTTGGGCCTGGAAACCGGGCCTCCAGACGGATCGTCATCATTACGCACCGTAATTTCACCCAACCGGTGACGCCGCCCACGGGCATCCAACCATCACGCGCCACGTGTCCTCCTCCCCCAACGGCTATATCCCGCCGATACATATTCCAACGGCTATATTTCCAACGGCTATATTCTGGAACCCCCCGGGTTTTCTACTTCGCTCCACTCCATCAAGGAGAGCCTCCGGGTACACTTACCCAGAGGCGCCCCCGGGGAGTATGCCTCCTTGACGGATAGCCTACAGCACACTGGTAATGGGAGCCCTCGGGCATCCTCATCACCAACTAACCAGCAAGCAGGGGACCCCCCGGCGACAATTCAATTATTGCCCTCGTCCATCATGCCCTCGATCCCCAGATTGAGGGGCTCCCCTTCGGCACCCCCAGGACGTCAACAGCAAGCCTTCGGCTAATCAACACATGAGCCCTCAGAAAAGAGAGCCTTCGACATTTCCGTTATTCTCCATGTTTGACCAAGGTTTCACATTTTCGATTCATCGTTGGGGGAATTCGGTGCACTCTTTTTCCCTCATTAGGATTTTTTCCCACAGGGTTTTTCCTAATGAGGTTTTTAACGAGGCATCCCCCCAAAATGAAACGAAAAGCGTCAGCCTTCGGCCCACAACAGCAACGCAACTACTTTACTCCTTTTCACCACTTTACAAGTGCCTCAAGGAGTGGGGGAGTGGGGAACCCCCTCCGGAAAATCATTAAATTACAAAATTAGTGAAATTCCAACAAACGACAAAGCAAGCCCTCAAGTCCCGACATGTGGGTAACTGAGGGACTGCCTTCGGCAGGGACATAGCAACAACTCCTCACCAACTTCAGAGATTACGACAGGACAACATCAAAGGGCAAGCACAAATTACTCCTTTTCCCTCAAGTACCTTTCGGCAAAAGGAGTGAGGGACTCCTGATGGAGTATATGGCCCGGGAACACCCGGCCCACAGACTCCTACTACACCAATGAAGGCCCAACCGGCCCAGGAAGCTCAAACAGGCCCAAATCACAGCGCCCAGAGTACCAAGCAGCACGCAATACGCACCAGGGGTGCCTTCGGCCCCCTGGCCGAAGGCTCCAAACTATCACAGCATGGATATTTCGAACAAACAGAGGAACTGGGAGAAAACGGCGAAAACAGTAGCCCTCGGCACCTGGAGCCCTCGTCACTCAGGGGTCCTCGGCACTAAGAGCCCTCGGCTAGTCCTCTACAGCCGAGGGCACCTCTCCCGACATGATATCCGCTTCACACGCGTACAGATCACCGTGCCCTGTACAACGTCCCATCCAACAGCCGCATTAAATGCGGCCACATGCGGTTGCCAGCGCCAACCGGATGAGGTGACCTCTCGGCCAATGGATGCTTGACACGTGTCCCTGTCCGGCATTTATTGCTACTATAAATAGCACCCCCTTTTCCCCGTTGTAAACCACGACATTCATACTGAATACACTCTCTCTTACTTACTTGTGCTCTGACTTCTCTCTAAGTTATTCTCAGCAATAACCCCTCGGATATATACCCCCCGGGTAGACTATCCATCACCTTTTTTTTTCTTTTTTTTTGTTTTTTTTTCTTTTTTTTTGAGTAGTGAAGGGAAGGCTTCAAGAAACTTGGTTTCTTGGTAAGGCTTGGCCTATCGGGAGGTAACAGAATACACCATTAGCTCCCCCCTCGGGTTAACGTCCCCTCGGCGTTAGACATAGTCCGTTGCCTGCCACACCCTTGGGGTGGTGGCGCGGGGAGCGTTTCGGTTTGGAAGTCGAATCCTGGGCATTTCTCGTGCCTGTCAAACCCTTGGGGTGATGACGCGGAAAGCGTTCCGTTTTTGAAAGTCGAATCCTGGGCATTTCTCATGTCTGTCATACCCTTGGGGTGATGAAGCGGAAAGCGTTTCAGGGAAGGGTTTTCATTTGCACACTAGTTGCAAATGGCCGGGTGCACTACGTATTGCCGGCACCGATAGGTTGCGCCTTCGGTATAGGCGTCCTCGAGGGGTACGGCTTAGAAACAACACTTGGTGTTTGTTCCGATGTATGGCCCCCGACACTTGGTACCGAGGGGTCTTCTGTAAAAACACTTGGTGTTTTTCCTTCACTTGTCGTAGGGGATTGCGGTGTCTACCCTTGGTACTTGGTACCGAGGGGTCTTATGTGAAAACACTTGGTGTTTCCTCCTATTTGTTGAAGGTGATTGTCTTGCCTACCCTCGGTATTGGGTACCGAGGGGTCTTCTGTGGGAACACTTGGTGTTTCCTCCCATTGGTTGAGAGTTGATGATGGTTTAGCCCCCGGCACCAGGTGCCGAGGGGTCTTCTTTTGAGGACGGGTTGGTATTTTGTTGTAGGTGATAATATTGTCTACCCTCGACACTTGGTGCCGAGGGTTCTTCTATTGTGGTGAAGGCCTTGGGCCTGGGGGTCGTATGAGGGCTTGGCCCTGGTGATAATCTTGTCCCGTGTTTTCGGTGTCTTCAAAATGCCTTCATTCTTCAGAATTCTTTTAGGCCTTAGG
Organism: Cuscuta europaea; assembly: GCA_945859875.1. NCBI lineage: Eukaryota > Viridiplantae > Streptophyta > Magnoliopsida > Solanales > Convolvulaceae > Cuscuta > Cuscuta europaea. The sequence continues at coordinate 4,602,202 of CAMAPE010000014.1, forward strand.
CCGTAAAATAATACATTCATTAGTTATGAGGGCTTGGCCGCTCTGATGTTATTGATAAAATTTAACAAAGTGATGTACATTCCAGTGCCTAGGGACTTCGGTCCCGTTAGGGCATTTTAGTTTGTAAGTTCCTGGTTTGATGATGGCTGCCACGATGTAGGGGCCTTCGAATTTTGGTGCCATCTTTCCGCCCTCGGTTGGTTGGCTAGCTTCCCTCCTTCGGAGAACATAGTCTCCCACTTGGAATTCCCGGGAGCGAACCTTGGCGTCGATGTAGCTCTTCACCTGCCTTCGGTAGTTCTCCGCGCGTATGAAGGCTTGCTCCCGTCGTTCCGAAATAAGGTGGAGATCGAGGGCCATATTGGTGTCGTTGGCCTCCGGATCATACTGTGTGACCCTTCGGGTTGGGAGAGTTACCTCAGTGGGGGCTTTGGCTTCAAATCCGTAGCAAAGGGAGAAGGGTGTCTCGCCAGTTGCCCGCCGAGGGGTGGTACGATAGGCCCATAAGATGTTGTGGAGCTCTTCTACCCAACCACCCCCTTCGGCCTCCAGCTTCTTCTTTAGGCCCTCAAGCAATGTTCTGTTGGCGTTCTCCACCTGTCCGTTGCCCTGAGGGTAGGCAACGGATGAGAAGGTGTGTTTGATGCCCCATGCCTCTAGGAGGGCACAAAAGGGGGCTGCCTCAAATGGAGTCCCATTGTCGGAGATGATTTGCTGAGGGACGCCAAATCTGGTGAGGATGTTTTTGAGAACAAAGTGACGGCACCTGGCCTCAGTAATGCTGGCGAGGGGCTCAGCCTCCACCCATTTGGTGAAGTAATCGATGGCGACAATGATGTACCTGTTGTTGGAGGTACCCCTCGGCAGAGGGCCCACAAGGTCTATGTCACGCCCCAGACCTAGTCGGACACGTCAACAACCCGCCGTACAGTACGAATAGTCAACCGCAGTTCAACTCATCCATACTATACAAGGCGTCATGAATATCATTCACACGTAGTACATCCATAAACAAACATAATGTAAAACATGCATTTGAAACAGCGGAAGCATTAATACAATTGTTCAAGCCACACTTGGCATAACTAGGCATACAAGCCCTCAAGTAATTATTAATAAAATGGTGTCCATGAGCATTAACTTAATTGTTTTAAAAACAGAACGGAAGAAGCACGAACCACGTCTTCTTCCTTGGATCTTCCCGAAGCAATGGACGGTGGCAGCAACCTTCAAGTTCTACCTGAAACTGTGAGGTGGCCTCCCCCGTGAAGGGGAGGTCAGTACTTGGAAATATTTGACAAGTACAATAGCAACTATACTAAGTATAATCAACGTTTTAATTTCCAAGACCCTCAACTTAGGGTACTATTATATTATAGGCCATAACCCTCGGTTACCCCCTTTCCTTTTAACTGTACTTACGTTATATAAAGTCAAGTAGTCGGCCCATAGGCCCATGTTCATTTAGAATTCATCGTTTCCATTCCCCCGTGACCGCGAGTCACGTCAACCCCGTGGGGTCCCATCGAGCCCCAATTGTATAGCATGGGCTCGGCCCAACTACATTTCTATACAATCCTCTAACTCGATATAACATATCAAAATTTGTATGGCAAGGGCTCGGCCCAACTACGTTTCCATACCAACCATAACTTCGTGGCAAGGGCTCGGCCCAACTACGTTTCCACATAGATCACATATACATGGCAAGGGCTCGGCCCAACTATGTTTCCATGCAAATCATATTACATGGCATGGGCTCGGCCCAACTACATTTCCATTTCATCCTAGAGTCCAACTCTAATTATTTTCAAACCCAATTCTCAAGCAAATTCTATGCCTAGAATTAATTTCCTTAGGTAGTCTTAGGCCTACCCCTATCACACCTTAGTGTTCATATAATCCAACCTTAAAGTATCTCTTAAGACTACTTAAGGCATACTCATTTTCAGTCCTACCTCTTAGGATTAATTCCATCATTTATTTATATTAATCTCCCGACTAGTATTCCAACACTAGTCGGATAATCTTAGAACCGCCAAGTTCTTAAGTCATAACAAATTAATTCATCCCGATTGATTTTCCAATCCAAATATAATTTAATCCAAATATCAAAACTATCACTTTTAACCATTCATGGATTTCATACATGAAGTAAAAGTATGTTTTATCACAATGTCATCATAGTAATTTCATTAACATGCCGTTCCATTCATTTCACATAATCATACATAATTGTTCTCAATTTGTATATCATGTTTCACTCACTCATATCAATATTATTTTCATTTAGGCATTATTAATCATTAATAATCCATGAAAAATCTCATCTAAATACTTTAGGCAATCTTATGAAATTAACCCACTAATTATAAGCAATATAGTCAGCCATCCTCACCTTATGAAGTGCTGAAATAGTTGCCTTTGCCAAGCCCCTCGATCAATCCCCGTTCTAGGCCGATTGGAGGTGTAAAACTGACCTGCTGGGCAAAAGCCGGGCGGCTTTCACGAAAGCCGGGCGGCTTTCGTGGTCTGCAACTACGACTAGCTCCTTTGAAGTGGCGGTTTCCGGCGGTTTCGACTCCTATCGATTGGCCAACCCTCCAAAGTTAATTACCACCACTTTATATCAATATTCTACACTTTTAAACGTGTAGAACTCATGATTTAATCCACCATATGATTTCTTAAAAATTATACACCATAAAACTAGTTAAAGAACAATAGTTATGTTCTTACCTTAAACTCAAGCTATTTCTTCTGGATTTTCCTAGCTTCCCTCTTCCTCCAACTAGAGCTTTGATTTCCCTTGGGCTTCTCCTACTTTGTTCTGGCCGAATGACTCAAGGATAGGGGAGAGGGATCACCAAATCAATCACCCAAAATAATTTGGTGATGGGGTCATGAGGGTGCAACTTTGTCTCTAGGAAGCTCCCCTCCCTTCTTCTTGTCCGCACAAGTCATGTTGGGATGTCTCATTCCCATTACTCTGGTCATTCAGCACCCATAAAAACGTGGGGTGGCCCCCACTTATGTGGGAGGTCATCCCATTATGTCTCGGTGTGTATAATCGGCCCCGAAAGTTGTATTTTTCGGACTATTTTAGTCATATTTCATTTTATCGGGCCAAATAAAATATATCACGTGATCCTAATAATTTTGGGCCTTTAGAATAGATGTACATTCCCCAACATTAATTTAGAAACCTCCGAAACTCATTTCGGGCTGTTATCCGTTACATTACCAATATCGGTAATTGGGCCCCGTTTGACCAACCGGTCAACTCCATGCCTTTCTTATGGCCCAAATAAAATATCCACCACCATATACATATTATCTAGACCAAGATGAATATAATATGTGGTTCGGGAATTATCGGACGGTCCCCGTTCCCGCTGTGGGCCCCACATGCAATTTACTATTCACGTAAAAGAAATAGTAAAAATTTACAATCACGCAATTTCTTAAAACATTCTTCAAGGTTTATTACAAAATTTACTAAAAGTAAATATGCTCGGGGTCGGTGTTACAGTCTATGCCCCATCAAGCGAAGGGTATGGATGTGCTGATGGGGGCATAGTTGACCGCTGGCCTGCCGGGGGCTTTCTGGAAGTGTTGGCATGCGGAACACCTCCGGGCAAGGTCTGCACAGTCCCGGGCCATCGTAGGCCAGAAGTAGCCCTGGATTATTAGCCTTCGGGACATGGAGAAGGGTCCCTGGTGAGCTGAGCAAGTGTCGCTGTGTACTTCCTCCATTGCCACTTCGGGTTCATCTTGATGAAGGCACCGAAGCAACGTACCGTTGTAGGACCTTTTGTAAAGCCTCTCGTCCTTGATAGTGTAGCTGGGAACCCTCATCTTTGCCAGCTTGGCGCGGGCCTCATCCTCGGGCAGTTGCCCTGTGGTGATGAAGGCAACAATGTCTGAGATCCGGTCCTCCTGTCTTTGTTGTATGTTCATGACGGGGCTAGCATGTATGCTGGAGAGGCTGAGTTCTTCTACTTTGGCGATCTTGGAGATGTGCTCAGGGGATTCTGCCGAGAGCTTTGATAAAATGTCGGCCTCGGAGTTTTGATCCCTCGGTATTTGAGTAAGAGAGTGAGCCTCAAATACCTTAAGCAACTCCTTGGCCGCCTCCTTGTATTGCTTCATTCTCCCTTCCTTTGCCTCGTACTCCCCGGAGATTTGGCCGACGACCAACTTGGAGTCGCACTTGATGTGGACTTGTCGGGCCTTCATGTTAGCTGCCAGCCGAAGGCCACAGAGGAGAGCCTCATATTCGGCTTCATTGTTGGAGACTTTGAAGGAGAAACGGACTGCATAATAGGCCCGGAAGCCCTCGGGTGAGATGAGCACTACCCCTCCTCCGCATGCCTTGATGGCGGAGGAGCCGTCGGTGTAGAGGGTACACCAGTCATCTGAAGGGGCCGAGGGCTCCTCATCCGTGGCTGCCCTTGCCGTACACTCCGTCACGAAGTCCGCTAGGGCTTGGCCCTTGATGGCGGGCCTAGGACGGATGTCGATGTTGTACTGGCTCAAGAAGACAGCCCATTTTACCATTCAGGAGGAGCTAGTGGTGCTCCTCATCAAGGCGCCGAGGGGCTGGTGAGTGTGGACTTGTACCGGGTGAGCCTGGAAGTAATGGCCCAACTTCTTGACGGTCCACATGATAGCCAACACCGTTTTTTCCACGGGGGAATACCGGAGTTCTGCTTCCCTAAGGGTCTTGCTAACATAGAAGATGGCATGTTGGATGCCATCCTCTTCCCGGATGAGTACAAAGTTGATGGCAGCCGGGCTAACACCCAAGTAGAGGTACAGGATTTCCCCTACCTTGGGTTTAGAGAGCACAGGGGGTGAAGATAAGTATCGTTTCAGCTCCTCGAATGCCCCCTGACATTCTGAAGTCCATTGGAAACCGGCGGTTTTCCTCATGATCTGGAAGAAGGGTAAGGACTTCTCTGCCGATTTTGATAAGAAGCGGTTGAGGGCTGCCAGGCGGCCCGTCAACCGTTGGACCTCCTTCACGTTGCATGGGGCTCCATGTTGATGATGGCCTGGATTTTCTCGGGGTTGGCCTCAATACCCCTTCGGCTCACCATGTAGCCCAGGAATTTTCCCCCCTGGACGCCGAAGGTACACTTCTTTGGGTTCAGCCGAAGGTTAAACTTCTGCATGATGGCAAAGATCTCCCTCAGGTCGTCAGCATGGTTTGCTGACTGCTTGCTTTTGACGATCATATCGTCAACATATGCCTCCATGCTGCGCCCTAGGACAGCTCTAAATACCCTGGCCACCATCCGAGTGTAGGTGGCGCCTAAGTTCTTCAGGCCGAAGGCCATGACAAGGTAGCAGAAGATGCCCTCGGGAGTCATGAAGGCTGTTTTTTCAGCGTCCTTCTCATGCATGTATATTTGATGATATCCGCGGAATGCGTCGAGGAATGACATGATTTCACACCCCGCGGTTTCATCCACCAGTTGATCAATATTGGGCAGAGGAAAGGGGTCCATGGGACACGCCTTATTGAGATCCGTGTAGTCCACACACATGCGGAATGAGGGCGGTTTTTGTGCGAGGACTACGTTCGCCAACCATGAGGGGTATTTCACCTCCTTGATGTGCTTGATAGAAAGAAGCATGGCGACCTCCTTCTTCACAAATTCCCTTCTCTCGGCCGAGAGGGGTCTCCTCCGCTGCTGTACTGGTTTGGCCGAAGGGTCCACCGAGAGGCGGTGGGTGATGACCCTTCGGCTGATTCCCGGCATGTCCTCCGCCCCCATGCAAAAACAATGGAGTAGGCGCGGAGGGCGCTGATGATGCCGGTCTTCAAGTCTTCGGGGAGCTTGGCTCCAATCTTCACGACCCTCTCCGGCTTGGCCGGATCGAGTGCGAAGTCTTCAACCTCCTCGGCTGACTCAGCCCTCGGCCTCCTATCTTCCGCTTCCACAGTTCCGGTGATGGTGTCAACGCGGAACTCCGTCTTGCTAACTTTCTTCGTAACTTGAAGGTAGCAAGCGCGGGCAAGCTTTTGGTTCCCCCTCGAGTAACCGATTGCCCCCTCGGCTGGGAACTTGAGGCAGAGGTGCCTCATGGAGATGACGGCTTCGAGGTCCTCGAGGGCTGGCCGGCCGAGGATGATGTTGTGGGCGCAATCGATGTTGACGACGACGAACTCCACTTCGAGCTTGGCTCTATGGAGGTCGTCGCCGAAGATTACCGGGAGGGTTATGACCCCCTCGGACTCAATGGTGTCGCCGGTGAAGCCGGCAAGAGGGGTCTTGATGGGCCGAAGGGACCCCTTCTCCAGATGCAGCTCTCTGAAGGTGCTGAGGTACATTACATTGATGGTGCTGCCCGTGTCAATGTAAGTTCTGTGAATAATGGTGTCGTTGATCTCTGCGCGGATAACGAGGGCGTCCCTGTGGGGGGAGGATACTGGGGGGAGATCTGCGTTGGTGAAGATAATGGGTTCCTCCCTCAGCCGCTTTACCGGGGGCATATGAGTGACTTCCCCCACGTAAAGCGATTGAGCCCACTTCTTCCGCTAACTCGTAGAATCACCCCTGGTATTTCCCCCTGTGATCATGAGGATGTGGCGTTTCTTTTCTTGATACCGAGGGTACTCCTCCTCCTCTTCCTCCAGATTTCCAATCTCCCTCTTCTTGCCGAGGGGGATGGTGTTGGGGTTGACCCATGCATTTCCTCTCGCAGTTTGCCCTTGGGGTGGCCCCTGATGAGGGGGGGCCTATTGCTGAGGGCCCTGGACAAATTGGGACAGATGGCCCGCTTGTATCAATTTCTCGATGGCCGTCTTCAGCTGATGGCAATCATTGGTCCTGTGCCCCTGGTGTCGGTGGAAACGACAGTAGGGGTAGTTTGGATTGATGGCAAATACCTCCGAGGGCGCGCGTGAATCTCGCTCCACGAGACCCCTCTCCTCGGCAAAATCCAGAATGACGCTGACGGGGTGCGTCAATGGTGTCCGAGGGTGCTCCAGGAGGACAGGCTGTGCCCAAGCCCTCAGGTTCCCCTTGTAGCCTCCCCCGGGCTTGGCTTGGCCATGCCAGGGGCGATCACCGGAGGGGGCAGACTCCCTGGGATGATTGCGGGGAGCCCCCGGCCCCCGGTTACCTTTGTCTTCTGGCCGAGGGCGTTGCTGATCCGGGACATGGTGGCACTTCTCCACCTCCTCGGCCTCGTCGTACCGGTCCCCCCGCTGTAGGGCCCTTATGTAATCGCGGGGGGGTTCGATGATGAGGCTTCTGGAGAAGTTTCCGGGGCGGAGTACTGTTTGTAGAAGGGCCAGGAGGGTCCCGTCGTCAGCGCCGTCAACTTTATCAGCCTCCGTCCTCCAGCGCTCCAGAAAGTCCCGAAGGGTCTCTTCCTTCTTCTGCCTCACTGTTAGTAGGTGGGAGAAGTGTTTTCTTGTGCGGCGCCTCCCCGCAAATTGTGTCAAGAATCGATGGGCGAGTTCTTGCCATGAGTCAATACAGCCCTCGGGCAATCGGTTGAACCATTCGTAAGCTGGTCCCTCTAGGGTGGAGAGGAACCAGCGACACAAATATTCATCCGACGCCCCCACCATCATCATGATGTTTTGATACCTGCTGTAGTGCTCCTGGGCCGGGGGTCAGTCTTTCCGTCATAGGGCTTGATGAGCTGCCCTCGGTATTTCTCCGGGATCCGGGCCGCCAATACCCTTGGGGTAAATGGCGTCCGGGTCCAGAGCTGTATGGTGGGTTCCCCGGAGCCCTCGACTATCTTCTTCTGCATTTCTTCCATCTTCGCCATCATCGCCTCATACTTGAGGTCTGTATGAGGGGCGGAAGTGGTGGCGTGGACTTTGGTGGCCTCCATCTCTTCAAGCCGGCGCTGGAGGGCCGCAATGATTTTGTCTCGGGGGTCCTTCTGGAGGGCCTCCGCCCCCTGCGAATGGACCCGGGCCGAGTGGGCTTGATTGATTTGATGGCGTGCGTCGTCGGCATGGAGGGGTGCCTTGCCCTTGTCCTGAGGGGGGCGTCTTTCATTGGCCCTGGAAACGGACCCGCCACTTTCCTGAGACCTTTGGAACACCCTCCCCCCGAGGCGGTCTTGGACCCCTCGGCGGTCTTGCGCCCCTCCGAGCCTCTCGAGGGCGGAGGTCCGGGGGTGCTCCTTGTTCACGTCGTGGCGGTCCCGGGACTGGACTTCCTGAGAGGCCGTATCTTGGGCCACGACCCCCTCGGAGTTCCCCATCCGGAGGACCGGGTTACCGAGGGGTCGTGGATGAGGGGGAGGCAGAATATTCTCCCCAACCTGAGGCTGGTGGGGAACCAAAGTGCCGAAGGCACCCGGGTTCTGAGTGAGCGTCTGGATGAAGGCGGAGAGCGCCGATTGAATGTCGATGGTGATGACCGGGGGGCTAATTTGATTTTCGCTCCGGTCCTTTTTCTTGGCCTCGATGCCGAGGCGGGCATCGAGGGCATTTTGCTGAATCTGCTGGCGTAGGTCGACAGCCGTCTGGTCCATCCCGGCGATGACGCCGCCCCCGGGAGCCCTGTTGGAGGCTTCGGGGACGTCGACCTCGCCGAGGGCCAGGTTCCTGTCCTCTACATTCTTGGAGTTGGCACGAGTTGTTCTCACCATTTTTGGATGGGTGTTTTTGTGTTTGGTCGAGGGGGAGGGTTTCTTACTTGATTGTTCGAGCTCTCAACGAGAGCACCAAATGATGGATAGTGTACCCGGGGGTAGCTTATCCGAGGGGTTATTACGGAGAATAATAAGAGAGAAGTCAGAGCAAGTAAATATAGAGAGAGAAAGTATATTGTAAAGTGTGGAGCGTTTTCAGCGTGGTTACAAATGGGGAAATGGGGTGCTATTTATAGTAGCAATAAATGCCGAACAGGGACACGTGTCAAGCGTCCATTGGCCGAGAGGTCACCTCAACTGGTTGGCGCTGGCAGCCGCATGTGGCCGCATTTAATGCGGCTGTTGGATGGGACGTTGTACAGGGTACGGTGATCTGTACGCATGTGGCGCGGATATCTTGTCGGAAAAGGTGCCCTCGGCTGTAGAGCACCAGCCGAGGGATCTGAATACCGGGGACCCCCTTGGTGCCGAGGGCTCCAAGTGCCGAGGGCTACTGATTTTCGCCATTTTCCCAGTAACTTTGTTTTGCTGTCTTGGCCCTCCTGTGAGAGTTAGAGCCTTCGGCCAGGGGGCCGAAGGCACCCTTGGTGCGCATTGTGGGTTGCTTGGTACTCTGGGCGCCTTGATTTGGGCCTGTTGGGCCTTCTGGGCCTGTTGGGCCTTTATTGGAGTAGTAGGAGTCTGTGGGCCGGGGGTTCCCGGGCCATATACTCCATCAAAAATCATACAAAGTAAAATGAATTTGGGAAAGTGATAAGCGATATTAGCTTAAATGCCTCAGGCACAGTGTGGATGTTTTGTTCTTTTACTATTATAGTGCATTAATTCTTTTCTTATGAATGTCATCTTTATGATTGAAGGCAAGGCTTAAGAAAATATTATAGAGCTAATCAATGCTAATAAATTGTTTGATAAAATGACTAAATCAAAACGTGTATAATGTGTTCTAAATTTGAAATGGAATGTAAGATTACATTGACACTTAAAAACTAAAAGATTTTTTGATTACATACTAGAAGTCTTGTTTGATTTTTGAAAAATTGTGGATCTAAAATAGTTTTAATTGTTGACCTCGTTGAGTACCCGTGGGTCTAGCGAGTCGGGGCGGGGATGAGGCGGGTCGAATAGCAGTCGAGGATGGGGTTGGGGTGGGGGCGATTTTTGAGACACGGGGCGGAGATGGAGGAGTGAACCCCGCCCGTACCCCGCCTCATTGCCATCCCTAGTCATAGGCCGCAGTGGCTAGACTTTAAGATAAGAGGTGTGTGATGGTATCATGGCAGAAGTGGTAAACGAATTGAGTCGAATATCTATCTATTCGATTGATTTTGATAGCTTTCTACTTGATTTGAATTTGTATTTGTTTTGAATTCAAATTTAATAGAGTTCAAATTTTGTCTAGAATTTGAAAACAGTTGATTATATTCCAATATTCATATTTGAATATATCATTACTTATTCATTCCTAATTATATTATACATTATACATGGTGTATATATAATTCTTAAATTATACTTTTAATTAGCATTAAAATAAATGGATATTCAAATACCATAAACTCGTTTTTTCTTGTTATTGATGGATTTTTTTCATAGTGGAAATCAATAAATGTAAGATACCATGACAGCAGTTTGGAAACCTGTCGAATGAGCTTCTATTATTGATATGGGTTCAAGAGGTATTTATAAGTTTTATCATGTTATTAATATGAATAAAACTCTTAAGGATGGTCATTGATTTTTGATAAAAAATTGATTGTGTTGAAGAAACTGGTGGAAGAGGATTTACTTTTATCAGTCCCATTATTCAAGGCAGATTTTTGGGTCTAGATAATAATTTGCAGGTGGATTTTTTCAATGGAGTGTACTTGGGGTACACACTTTGTAAACTCTTACACACTCGTGTCTGTGTAGACATATTTTTTGTCTGTCCCAGACAATGGTGGAACCAGCTCGAGGATCTTGGAGGGGCACATATTGGGAAAGGAAAGTTCTTCGGCAAGGTAGACGGCTTGCTATATATGACCCCTGATTTCTGGTCTCTGGCAAGGTCGGCGGTGGCAAGAGGAAGTGCTGAAGACGCTGTGACGCTATGTACTATGAGCCGTACACAAGCGGACGTGTCTTCCGTCTAAGCCGGTTTTCATGATATGGCTTGCTGCGCAACGGAGGTTTCTGAAAGGCGAGAAACTTTTTGTTTTTATTTTTTTATTTTATTTTTATTTCAGCGGCTTGAGGACTGTAATAAATGTCAGAAAAAATGGCATGTATATTATTAACAGAGTTTCTTTTGATAAAACTATGACTAGTTATGTTTTTCAACAAAAAAATGACTAGTCACTATGTACGAGTAATTGGAATATAGTCACTGTAATATACCCCGTATTTCATAGTGATCACTAAGAACTAGTCACTAGATATGTAACTTTTTTAGAAAATTTTAAAATAAGTTAGAGAAAATTCCCGAAATAGGAATAAAAAAGTTTGAAAATTCCAAAATATGACTGCCATGTTTTTTTCCCAAAATATGAGTAATTATTGCCAAGTTTAGAAAATACTGCCATGTTTAACGTCTAGTGTTGCCAAAATATGACAGTAATATGTCTTATTTTGAGAATAAAAACGTGATAGTTCTATTTTGGAATTTACAAATATTGTTTTATCCTATTTAGGGTAATTTCCCAATAAGTTATAATTTTTCTTTTAAATTTAATTTTGTATATTCATGCAAAAAGGCTTCTATGATGCAATACAACTTTATCATCAAAGCTTCTCCAATCCGTATAATTCTACATACTCTGTATAAAAGTTTATCCATCCACCCATTTCAATCCCACCCCACAAAAAAAATCGTTCGCACATACACTTAGGGTATGTTTGAGAGTTTGGAAGGAAGGGAGGGGAAAACTTTAGAGGTATGTTGTTGGAGGGGAAAGGGAGGGGAGGGTGAGGAAGCCCTTCTTTATATTTGGGAGTAAAAAATTGGAAGAGGAGGGTTTTTGTAAGAATTATAATTAAAATCACTTTGAGATATGACGAATTCAGATCATTGAACTGATATTGATTTTTAATTTAGCTTAAATTACCATCTTGTTAATTATCCTCTGATGATGTCGTATTTTTATTATGTATTGTTTCACTTTTAATTAGTTTTATTGTTTGTGGTTAGAGAAACTGTACACTTTTGGTGTAATTAGTTTATTTTCCAAGATAGATGTAATTTGTTTAGATTAGGATTATTCTAAGCTTAGAACAGATCAAAATCATCCCAAGAATCAAAGGACGAATCCTAAAGACCAAAGAATGTGCAAAAGGGAAAAGATCAAAGGAAGATTTTGAAATTCGTTCATGTACTCGATCGAGTATTGCCAATACTCGGTCGAGTATTGACCGGATACGCTGGTCAAAATCAAATCTGGGAGCAAAAGAACGTGACTGAATATTTGATGAAAATCCTGTCTCATACTCGATCGAGTATTGGCAATACTCGACCGAGTATGCCTATATTTCGCAGTTTCCTGGAAACTACCTCTTATACTCGGTCGAGTATCCCATATACTCGATCGAGTACAGCACTCTGCCACCTCCATGTTGCTATAAATACACCTCTTTCCCTTCACATTAAAAGCACCAATTGAAATATACTCTAAGCTCAGTTTAGTTAAGTGTTTTCTTTATATTTTCTAGTGTGTTTAGTCTCCAGATGAGGAACTAAACTCTTCCAACTTGGTTTTGCTACGTTGAAGTTAATGAATTGTAAGTTGTGAGTTATTTTCTTTAATCTTCTTCCTTGAATATTAATTAATCTACCTCCTCTATATAAATGTCGGGAGTGTTGCTAAGATGACAATTAGATAACATCTCGACATTAATTATAGTAGCATTTATTTTCTTAAATACTCTTCCTTGAATATTAATTAATTCCTATTCATATTTCATATTAATATTTGGGAGAACTATCAAATAAGCCCTCAAACTTTCATAAAAAGTGCAAATAAGCCCTTTTATAGGAGGCTTTGTCCGGATGTCATCATTTGGGGCGGTTTCCGGTGGAATTTTTTGATGGAATTTTTTGACCATCTTCTTCATTAAGTCTAGTTTATCAATACCAAATTTCAGCTAAAAATTCAATCGAGAATGCAGTCAAATCATTTTCGGAAATATACTGCGCTGCCTAACCGCGCAGTTATCTTCACAAATTCATTTGACTGCCTTCCCGATTGATTGTTTAGCTGAAATTTGGTATGCGTAAACTAGACTTAATGAAGATGAAGATAAAAAAATTTCATCAAAAAGTTCCACCAGAAACCGCCCCAAATGGCGATGACCGGACAGAGCCTCCTATGAAAGGGCTTATTTGCACTTTTTATGAAAGTTCGAGGGCTTATTTGATAGTTCTCCCTTAATATTTTGAGCATTACTTAAAGGATCAACTAGTTTTGTTTTATATATTAATTATTACTAGAATCGATCGATGAATACGCTTGTTAATCCCTCGGTCCTTTCACGGTAGTAAACTTGAATTATTAATGCATGTGTCTCATGGTTAATAATCTAAGGGGAATTAATTATATTGATTACACCAATAAACCGCTTGTGTTGAGGTTATCAATCTCAATCGTTTTCATCTTAAGTTTATTGCTATTATCGGGTCAATATACGGCGCGTGTTCTATATTGACTCGGTAGTAAGTTTTATTAATGAACGCGTCTCGTTATTAATAAATAACTACCCTCGTTGAATTGGATATACTCCTCGATTGAGTATTCGAGAGGAAGATAGTTAAAGATATAACCGGGATCGACGAACATTTCATTAAGTTGATAAAAGCAAAACCAAGTCATCATCTCTATTAATTAAACTCATATAAGTCATTCATCTTAGTGTTAATTACATTAAATCAAATCAAACTCAAAATCCCCCCTTTGTATTATTTAATTAAAAGAAAGATATTCCTTTCCCTGTGGATACGAACCTTACTTCATTATACTACGTATAATGTTGTATTGTATTTATTTATTTTGAGTGCACACCACGACAAAGTGCATGTCATCCTCCAAAACCCTCCAAATTGGGGGAACTTAAAAATTAAACATTTGGAGGGTTTTGAAGGGTTACAAAAGCCCTCCAAAACCATCTCCTCCAATTTTTTAAACTCTCAAACATGAAAAGGAGGGTCATAAACCCCCATTAACCTTCCCCTCCCCTCCAAAACCCAACTCGCAAACACACCCTTAGCTGTATTCCAATTTCCAGCATGGGTTGACTATATCTATATATATATATAATATACTACGGGGTGCGGTTCCAATGAGAACGATGCTTAACGTGAGAGCGCGAGAACACACACATTTAAATCAACGTGGTGCACAATGGAGCTATTCTGTTGCACATTTTCAATTTGCTCAAATTAAGCCTATTTAAATAAACACGGTGGGATTTTGGTAAATATTGTGAAAATGTGCAATATACAAGCTTCGTTGTGCAACACGTTGGGGGTAAATGTGGTGTTCACACATTCTCACGTTAAGCATTGTTCTCATTTGATCTTTATTCATATATTACGTATGTACATATATAGTATAAAGAACCGCCGGCTGCAGGGGCACAAGCCCCTCCAAACCCCTGCATAGTTCCGCCACTGGTCCCAGACAAAACGTATTTGACAAATACGTTTTGTCTGTGACAGACAAAAAAATGCCTACACAGACACGAATGTGTAAGAGCGTGTACACAAAGTGTGTACTTTTAGATTTTTTCTTTTTTAATTGAAATTGTGGAGCACATTGGAAATTTTATTGTTTTTTTTCGTGTGAAAATTGATGAATATAATTTTCACACGGATTGGAAGCCCTTTATCCAATTCTGAGTAACTCTGGATATAAGGAGAGTGATAGGTCCGTATTTAGACATGCATTTGATGTGTGTTGAGATCGGTTTTGATGGTTTTCCCTAGCTTTAAGGTGTTACAAGTCTCAATTTTAGCTCAAGTTATGTTTACCGGGCGTTGGTTCGAGTTTTGTGTCATTTGGAGTCAAAATCAGGATTTTAGAGTTCGGCACTGGCGCTTGAGGAGAAATCGGGATGAGTTGAGAAGCATTTGAGATTGATTTGAGAGCTATGGAGGTCAGCGGGAGGTTTACGATGAAGATATGATGACAAAAGAGCTCTAGGATTGGCTTCGGGATCAAAAGAAGATGAATGAAGCTTGAAAACGACGATCAGGATGACCTTCTGTCAATCATTCAAGAATATCTCTTTGTAGAAGAAACTAATGGGCATGATTCAAGTTGTATATGAAAGACAACTTCAAGGGCTACAAATCATATGAAGACACCATTACGAGAATAAGAGAGCAAGAAGGTGAAAACAGATGACGAAGTCAGATGATCTCTGCTGCGATTTCAGAATGACACCTTCCACCGTTTTGATCATAGCTCTTGATTGGATGATTCAAATCACATTCGGAAAGTTGGGGTGGATAGATGACTTCATTATCAACAACGTTCATGAAGTAAGTTTTGTCAAATTCGGATTAGAGAAATGTCTGAAGAACACGGATGCACGACCGTGCGTGTGGGACACACGATCGTGCGTAAGAGCCAAAACCGTGGAGGAGCTACTGCCTGCTGCGCACGATCGTGCGTAGCCAGGGACGCACGATCGTGCGTAGCGCCGAGTTACGCGCGGAAATTTCCCACATCGATCAGAATTGCGATTCTTCCCTTCTTTTCTATAAATAAGGCCTCCCTAACCCTTTTTAGGGGGGACGAACATTACGGAGAAGCCTAGGGATGAATTTAACACCGTTTTTACGCTATTTTCTTCCAAGACCCTGGGATTATCTGTAAGTTCATCTTTTTAATTAATGACAATTTATTCTATTCTTCCCAATTCTATTGATTCTTCAATTATGAATTGTGAGTAGTTTAATTAGGGATTTGGGATTGATGAAGGGGTTAATCATGATTGATGGCTAGATTCTTTTCGATTTAATTGCACGAATGCCGTTTATTTTGTGTTTGAATAATTTAACTGCTATCTTTTGTAACCTGGAACCGCGGCTAGAATTACAATTGCACATAGAATAAATTAAGAGAGATCTAGTTTATTCTAGGACACATTCATACACACTTAATCGTTGGCTAAGAGATTAGTAGCGATTAAGGGGCCGTAAGCTCGCTCGTTTTGGCAATAATTTAGAATCTTGTCGCATGAGAGATCTGCCTGGTCCCCTAAATTATTGTACTCTACGCCGCGAGAGCGGTAAGAACTTAGTATTGAATAGTTAGGCTCAATTAAATTAATTTCATGTAATTATGCCTGATGTGCCAGAAATCTGATTATCCCAGAATCAATCCCTGCTCCCTTCGTCGTTAATTAGAGAGAACCCAATCATTTATTTTAATCGTTCATTCGCATTAGTTTAATTTTAATTCAACCAACCAATCTCGCACGACACATTTATTTTATTTTATTCCTTTTTAATCGCTGAATTTAATTAATCCTTGATTCCCTTTTGTCCGTCCCTATGGAGACGATACTCGTACTTTCACCGCTATTCTACAATCTTTTAAAGTGCGAGAAAACTCACATCAGTTTTTGGCGCCGTTGCCGGGGACGGTGTCGGTTTTAAGGGTTAATTAATTTCAGCGATTTTTTTTAGTTAGTTTTTCTTTTTGTTTTCCGTAGGATTTTTCTGTGCTAACCTTTCAGGTTTTTTTAAGAAACATGAGATGAACCCATTCAACGAAATTCCTGGAGGAATTCCTTACCCTCAAACCTCCATGGAATATTCACCATTTACGCAATACTCTCCTTACATTCCTCCTCCTCCTCCTCCTCCTCCTCCTCAATATTACACACCTCATCAAAATTACTCTCCTACACCACAAAATTATCAGTTCTCTTATTCATACTCTCCAACCACGCAACCTTGTCTGCCTAAGAATAATATTTGTCCCTTCTGTGGAGGATGCCACCATATATCTTTTTACCCCGTTAAATCTCCATATGACCATCCTTACTGGGCAACTGCATACCCCACTTCGTCCTCCCCACAACTTACAGACACAAATGTTTCAGCCATTCCTACATCTTTGCCGAATAATGAGCCACATAATCCATTTAAGAAGACACTTTCAGAGATTCTGTCTGAGTACACAGAGATGATGAGGGAGAGCACTTCAGCCATAACGGAGAGAACTTCAGCCATAATGCAGAGCACTTCTGCCATGATGAAGGATATAAATACCATAAAGAGCCATCTGGTAGAAGACCAATCCTAGGAGACCAATAAGGATGATCACGTAAGTGAGTCAGACTATGATGGTGGGAATATGATGGATTATACACTTCCTGATGCTTTTGAAGACCCTCCTATGTTTGAAGATGAAGAAGAAGATAATAGTGTCAAGTTGTTTTTCGAAGAATACATGAAAAAGTTTGTAACGGCACAAGATGTAACAGATGAAGTCACAAATCACTGTGATTTCCATACAGAAACTCACCAGCCATTTGACTTACCATTAGTCTCAACAACTGAGGAGGGCAAGCAGAAGATCAGTCATGATGATGGTGCTACTGAGGTAGGTTTGGGTATTGAAGATGAGTTGGGAAAAGAGAATCACGAGCTCCAAGAGAGTGATAGCAAGGTAGATGATCTCCATGACGAAGAAGTCCCGCTCCACATACAAGATTACTCCTCTTACGTTAGTCCAGGTTTGGATTTCTTTGATTCACTCCTTGAGGATGATATTCCTTTTTGTCTGGAAAGTGACAACATCATCCAAGATGACATTCATGAGAACGGTATTACCGAGAGTTGGGATACTCACATGGGGAGTGATACAGAGTCCAGAGGAGATGCTGTGAATTTTCAATATATTTGTGAGGAAGAAAAATACTTTTCCATGCTGCAGGTCGAGTTTGATGTTGCTTCAGATCCTTGCTTCGAAATATCTTTTGAGCTTCCACTGTTGCCTGGAGTAATCAAAGTTTTGACTCATGCCATATGTCCATTCAAGGAGGATGTGAGGTTGATCCTTCAGTTCTGCGCTGATACGGTTTTTGAAGACCATGTGATTCCATCTCGGTTCCAAGAGTTTAAGGATCTGCGCCACCTAATGACATTTGTTGAGAGGAAGCTGGAGAGATTGATTATTAGTGCACCACTGCAGTCTTTGTTATTTGAGAGCTTATGAGGTATCGTCGGGCAAACGACGTTAAAAATAGCGCTTCTTGGGAGGCAACCCAAGCTTATTTCTGCACTTTTGTTTTTGCAAGTTTCTTTGTTTTTGTGTGTTTTTGTGTCTTTTGTTTTTGCAGCTCAGGGGTTTGCTTTGGGGATGATGTGCCAAGGATCACTTGACTCAGTTTAGTTCTGCACCGACCAGCGCCCTAGGGAAGTTTCTGCGACTCTTATAATCGCCTTTTTGTAATTTTGACTTGAGTTAAGATTGAGCACACGTGACCCTTTCCTCTTTACCCCCTTGTACATAGTGCATATTTGGTCATCGAGGGTGATGCCAAAGTTTAAGTGTGGGGGAGTGAATTGGGCATTTGGGCAGTAGTTGTCACATGGGATTACTAGAGTTAGCATGCGCAGGTGTTAGTTGTATATTCATAGGAAATTCATGTCAAATGTTTTGAAATTTTTTCTTTAAACTGTGTTTTTGTGAGTTGGTTAGCATTTTGACTATGCTTTTAGAACATCTTTGAAGTGTTTAGGCTTAAATTGCTTGCATTGTGATCTAGTTGTTGAAAGGATGAAGGCATTAGTCTTCGATTTAATTAATTAGATCTTCCAACCCACCTGAAAAAGTCCTTTAGGAAAAGTCACTTTGAACCTGACCATTTTGTTCCATACCCAATCAATTGAGCTCAATAACCAAATGGCTTGTGTTCCTTACCCGTGAATATTTCTGACTTAGCCTTGGCATTTAGGGAACTAGGGGATTAATTTGTCAAGTTTTGAGAATTTTTGTAGGAGCCACCTTTGGAACTGTTCCTATGCCCCAAATGGGGTAAGAGCAGTCACTTTTTAGGAATTTGATACTTTCGAGAATTGCATTGTAGGCATGGATTCACATTAATAAATGAACTTTAATTGCTATTTATCCTTGGTGAGACCGAGATTAGAATAGGGTAATGTCTAGTAAGAATCCGAAAGGTGAAAAATTAATATAGCTAGACCTCTTACCTTGCGAAAAAGAGAATGGGAGCCCGGGTCAAAAAGCGTAAGTGTTTTGCACAATAAGATGAAACATTGGGTATCTTTCAAAAGAAATGGCGTTCTCATGCCAACATGACAAGGAAAACTAAATTTATTTAATGAACTTGGAAGCTTTAGCAAAATTAGCTTTAGTCCTCCGCGTACTTCAAGTATACGTCAAAGCACCAATGTGCCACGGTGGTTTAGCTTAGTTGTACACCATGTCTGCTCTTTGTATAAGTTTAGATGATTGTTCCTAAAATTGTGTCCTTCTGAGTTCCTTGTTCATAAGAATAGCCCTGAAGTTCCTGAATGCATCGAGTCTTTGTTAGAATATTCCGATCTATCAAAAGAAAGGGACTGTCTTTTACCATTCACCATCACTTTCACAAGTCCTTCTGATCAATAATTAGAGCCCGTTTGGTAACACTAAAAATGACTGAATTGGCTTATTCTGCTTAAATTTATAAAGTTCTGGCTGAAGTGGCTGTATTGGCTGATTCTGCTGATTCATGAAAAAATTATATTTAAAATATTTGTTATTAATAAAGTAAATAAAAAATTATATGAAAAAATAGCTAAAATGATCCTCTATAGTAACTTCAGCCAAAACAGCCAGAAAAGTAACTCAAACCTTACTTTTTCTGCTTATTACAAACTTCACCGTGCGAAATCAAAAATTACGTGTTTGGTGAAAAAGCTGACTGATAAGCCTGATAAGCTGAGAAAAGGAGTCATCAAACGGGCTCTTAGTTTATTTGTGTATGTTGTCATTACTTTAAGGATGTTGTGAATAACTTTGTCAATATTTTAGCTAGAGTACAAAGATGTAGTTTAGGGAAGAATTTTCTTGGTTTAGTTTTTCTGTTCTGTGAATACCCCTTTAACTACATGTGCATGCTAATTGTTTTGATTCCGTGTGGTGATTATCGTAAGCCCCATTGTTCAGTTTGCTTGAGGACAAACAAAAGCTTAAGTGTGGGGGAATCTAATAAGTTCGTATTTATACATGCATTTGATGCGTGTTGAGATCGGGTTTGATGGTTTTCCCTAGCTTTAAGGTGTTACAAGTCTCAATTTTAGCTCAAGCTATGTTTACCGGATGTTGGTTCGAGTTTTGTGTCATTTGGAGTCAAAATCAGGATTTTAGAGTTCGGCACTGGCGCTTGAGGAGAAATCGGGATGAATTGAGAAGCATTTGAGATTGATTTGAGAGCTATGGAGGTCAGCGGGAGGTTTACGATGAAGATTTGATGACAAAAGAACTCTAGGATTGGCTTCGGGATCAAAAGAAGATGAATGAAGCTTGAAAACGACGATCAAGATGACCTTCTGTCAATCATTCAAGAATATATCTTTGTAGAAACAACTAATGGACATGATTCAAGTTGTATATGAAAGACAACTTCAAAGTCTACAAATCATATGAAGACACCATTACGAGAATAGAAGAGCAAGAAGGTGAAAACAGATGACGAAGTCAGATGATCTCTGCTGCGATTTCAGAATGACACCTTCCACCATTTTGATCGTATCTCTTGATTGGATGATTAAAATAACATTCGGCAAGTTGGAGCGGATAGAGGAATTCATGATCTACAACTTTCATGAAGACAGTTTTGTCAAATTCGGATTAGAGAAAAGTCTGAAGAACACGGACGCACGACCGTACGTGTGGGACACACGATCGTGCGTAAGAGCCAAAACCGTGGAGGAGCTACTGCCTGTTGTGCACGATCGCGCGTATCCAGGGACGCAAGATTGTGCGTAGCCCCGAGTTACGCGCGGAAATTTCCCACATCGACCAGAATTGTGATTCTTCCCTTCTTTTCTATAAATAAGGCCTCCCTAACCCTTTTTAGGGGGGACGAACATTACGGAGAAGCCTAGGGACGAATTTAACACCGTTTTTACGCTATTTTCTTCCAAGACCCTGAGATTATTTGTAAGTTCATCTTTTTAATTAATGACAATTTATTCTATTCTTCCCAATTCTATTGATTCTTCAATTATGAATTGTTAGTAGTTTGATTTGGGGTTGATGAATAATCATGATTGATGACTAGATTCTTTTCGATTTAATTGCATGAATGCCGTTTAATTTGTGTTTGAATAATTTAACTGATATCTTTTGTAATCTGGAACCGCGACTAGAATTACAATTGCACATAGAATAAATTAAGAGAGATCTAGTTTATTCTAGGACACATTCATACACACTTAATCGTTGGCTAAGAGATTAGTAGCGATTAAGGGGCCGTAAGCTCGCTCATTTTGGCAATAATTTAGAATCTTGTCGCATGAGAGATCTGCCTGGTCCCCTAAATTATTGTACTCTACGCCGCGAGAGCGGTAAGAACTTAGTATTGAATAGCTAGACTCAATTAAATTAATTTCATGTAATTAGGCCTGATGTGCCAGAAATCTGATTACCCCAGAATCAATCCCTGCTCCCTTCGTCGTTAATTAGAGAGAACCTAATCTTTTATTTTAATCGTTCATTCGTATTAGTTTAATTTTAATTCAACCAACCAATCTCGCACGACGCATTTATTTTATTTTATTCCTTTTTAATCGTTGAATTTAATTAATCCTTGATTCCCTTTTGTTCGTCCCTGTGGAGACGATACTCGTACTTTCACCGCTATTCTACAATCTTTTAAAGTGCGAGAAAACTCACATCAGAGAGCCTCTAAAGATGAGGCTAAAGTTGCAAAAGTAGAATGATACTTTTTTGGTAAATTTTCAATATGAGAAATTTACTCAGTTTTACATAACATATTGTTGAGTGTAAGTCCGAATGAGCCGAAGGCCCAACACCAACCTTGGATCTAGGGTATGGATTGTTACAGTAAAGTGTATAAAAGGAATATAAAAACTGATTGATCACTCAAACAATCTTGCTTGTATTAACGCAGTAATGACAATTACACAGAAATGGCCGAACGGTAGTTACGGTCCAAAGGTTAATACAAGAGATAGAATGTGATATAAGCTTGTGAGTAAGCAAATGCTAGATTATGAATTATGATTGGTTTCTCCCGGGCCACTTGAGTCCTCTATGATCCAGCATTAACTGGAGTCGCTTACTTGATCAACTCTAGTTTGGAATTAAGCCCAGCCAAGCCATCAATCATGGAATAATTATACCCCGTTCGAGATGTGGCGAACGGGTCCTGCCATTCGGGCTTGAGGATTTTCCCTGGACCTTCCCTCGTGTCTGGCTTCAGGGATATTTTGGGCCGCCATATTGGGCCGGACCTTAATATCCCATTACAAGTCCCCCACTTCTGATGTTCCGAGCGTGCTCGGGACATGATGAAGTAGAAAAGTAAACTTCTTGTCGTTCGGTTTAATCCCGTATGATGCTCTTTGCTAGTGTTTGCCTGCTCCAGACATGACGGTTCAAAGTCCTTTGGCGACTGTCGCTTGTATTCCCTATGTAACCGTCATGATTACCTGACATTTCGCCTCCATGCGACGCGTGTGCCTTGGAGCATCTCTTGCTACGTGTCAATTTGTGAGTGGTTGGTGTAACAGTGCCTTCAGTCCATAAGTAGGGACTTTGGGCTCTAGTTTCAGGTTTTCAGTTTTTCGCATCTTTGTTCAAGTGCTCTGCCTTCTTCCCAAATCCCTAATTTCTCAGGCTCGCTCAGGTAATCATCTTTTGTTTTCCGCTTTTTATTCCAGTTCGGCACAAATGTCAATAAGTTCTAGTTCTTCTGATCCCTCAATTACGAACCGGGCCGGAATTCTGAGATTAACACCAATGTAGGTGATACGGCGGGAACTAGTCCTGTCCCGGAGAATGTGGCCGAAGATCCCCCCTTTCGTTAGTGGTTCTGAGGATGCGGAATCCGGAAATTCTTCCGATAATGATGCATCCAGCAGTGATTCCGACGACGCCGAGTCCGGCGATGATATGGCGGTGATGAAGCGTGGCCCACCTGATGATACCCCCCGTCATCATTTGGACTTGAGGCCCATTCAAAAACGGAGGCAGAGATTGTCCAATAAACTCAAGGCCCAAATCCCAGCCCTGATTCATGACCCGGTTGACTTCCGTCTCCATGCCGGCCTACACCCGTTGCGCCGTCGTCCTGGGATGACGGTGGTGCACCTTGACTCAATCAAAGCCGGACTTAGGTTCCCGCTGCACCCCTTATTTGTGGCCTTCTTCAACCACTATTGTAATACTAAAAAAAAAATTAACATATAATCTTAGTTAATGTTTCGGGACAAAACATCTTTTAAGTGGGGTAGAATGTGACACCTCGAAAAATTTAATAAAATGAATTAGACAATTTTATTAACCAATTAATATTTTACAAAGGTGACATTTTTTTAATAAATTGATAGGACCTTGACAAAAAAATATATACAAGTATATATCTAACAAATTTAAGGTACGAATACAAAAAATGTGAAAACTAATAATAATATCCCGTAGGAAGTTTTAAGTCCAAAAGCATACACTTACGTATAAACATAATAATAATGATAAACTATATTTGAGTCCTAAACGGACTGCTATGATCTATCGAGTAAGCCCAGACCTAAATCTATGATCAAGGGAGCTACCAAAAAAAAATCAAGCCGGCAGTATATTACTACACCGTACTCGTGATATCACCTGCGAAACCCTAGCTGCACAAATACCCACACGCATGACCATACTATATATATACTTCATAAATTAACCTACGACCTGCGCAAAACAGAGAAATGAAAACAGAGCCGGAGAAGAGAGAATGATTAAGGGAGTTGCATATCAGCGTAACCTCGCGTTTTCGTCCGAGAACGAGCCTGCCATTGGCGTAACCTCGCTGGTTTCTGGGGATGAACACCCACCTGAGCAACGGAGAAGAAGATTAAAACCATCGCTGCCGCTAGGCGGAAAACATCACCGGTGGAATGCCGGAGCGCCGTTGCATGTCTTGCCGGACTGGACGAACTTTGATCGTCGGACTACATCGCCATCAGAATGTTTGCTGATGACGTCGGGAAGACCAGGGCGAAGGAGCGAACAACGGAGACGCTGGAAAGATGAAAGATGGAGAAGGAGCGACAGTGCTGGATTGTGAACGAAGTTGCCGGAATAGAATAGGAGCCGTTGCCGGCGAGGACGACTAAGTCACATCCTTCTGTGTCGTCGTAGGCCGCATCTCCACCAGAACGGAGGAGCGCCTCCGAGCAAATCGTCGACAAGGAAAATACACCTTGTCGCCGGTCGAGTACTGAACACGAAGTACGGTACGTACGCATCTCACTTCCTTCTTCCGTTGTCGGTTTGTTAAACACGGACATTTTTAATAAACATGCTTGGTAATTGGGCTGGACAAGTTTGTGGGCTGATTATCTTGGACTGGATTAAAAAAAATTATTAATATAATAATAATAATAATAATAATAATAATAATAATAATAATAATAATAATAATAATAATAATCATACTAATAAGAGGATTATTATGATTATTGAATCCATAAAAAAAATCATAAGAAGGGAAATTTATGAAGGGTAGAGGAATTTAACTATGAGTTGATAAGGGATTAATTTTAGAATTCTGATATTCTTAGAAGGCGATTTCAGTGAAGATCGAGGCTAGAGCTTCGGTTATGATTTATCTCAATTTGAAGTAAGTTTCTCTGCCAATCCAAAATTGTTTCCTCGTATTATAGGCTTATTATGCATTATGTGATTAAGTGTGAATTGTGAATTTTGTGTATGTGATTTTGAGAAGATATTATATATATGGTAGTTGAGAAATATAAATTAAGTACTTTTGGGGTATTAAATATTTTTAAATACCTTCGAGACTTTTTAGAAAAATTGAGAAGTATTTTTGAAGTATTATTTAATTGAAGATAAAATTTACATTTTCATAAGAAGTGAGCATCTCGGGAGTAATCCGAGGTGTCGGTTTTCCACATCCGGATAAATGTGGAGGGTGATTAGGGCTGCTACTACTAAGAAGTACAGTTTGAGTTTGAAGTGACATTTGGATCTATGATCCCTTTTAAGAAGAAGTTAAAGTAGTAGTCCCTAATCATTCAAGAATTTCAAAGGTGGAGTGGTTGGGATCCGAACACTCGGGATGACTTACTACTCGGAGGGCTTGGAATCCCTTTTAGGGGATGTGCACACTTAAGGTAGTCGTTTCGTTTCCGCAAGAGCAGTTGTGGTACCGGCACTTGTTCGGGGTGGCCGTCCGTAACCACGGTCCACAAGGCTCAGTCAAAAGGTTGAGCACCGCCCTTCTAAATTACTAGGAAGTTAGAGAAGAAGTGATTTTCTTAAGAAGTTTAAAGAGAAGAATTACTAAGAGATTTTCGAAGAGAAGTTGAGGATTTTAGTAAAGAAGTAATTTTAAGAAAAATCTAAGAGAAAAGAATATTGGTGGAGTGAGTTCTTTTTATATATTATTATATAAAAATCTATTTTTCACCAATCCTGATTATTTTACGGGGTTGGGTAGTGCTTACTTAGCTCTAAGGCTAATTTTTGTTTTCTTTCTTTTGTTTTGTTTCTGCACTTTATTTGTGCAAGTGATGATGGTTATGTTGATTGCTGAATGCATGCGCCTGAGAGCGAATTAGAAGTTGCCTTAGTTAAATATAGTCTTCAAATAAACATTTATCTATTAGTTTTTTTTGTTTTGTTTTAATTGCCTGTGCATCAAGTTGAGAGATGACCGGATGTGGCGGTAACACCCATTTCCCTATTTTAGACTTCCGATGTACTCTTCAAACACTACGATGAATGAATAAAGTATTTCCTTCAAATACATTTGTATTTTGGGCTGGAAAATTGGGGTGTTACAAATTGGTATCAGAGACGTGGTTTTAATGGAGAATTTTTCAAAGCGATTTTCCAAAAACTTTTCTAAATAAGTCTCAAAACGTTTTTATCAAAATAAGGAAATAATAATGACTAAGAAAATAACTTTTAGCTAGGAACGTGGTGAGGATGTGAGACTTTAAAGATATTGATTGTATAGTTCACTAAGTTACTTGCGTGTATGAAGTATGTTGAGTTATTTGATTAAGTAGTATTTTAATTACGGGGACGTAACCTCTCTTTAAGGAGGGTAGAATGTAATACTCAAAAAAATTGACATATAATCTTAGTTAATGTTTCGGGACGAAACATCTTTTAATTGGGGTAGAATGTGACACCTCGAAAAATTTAATAAAATGAATTAGACAATTTTATTAACCAATTAATATTTTACAAAGGTGACATTTTTTTAATAAATTGATAGGACCTTGACAAAAAAATATATACAAGTATATATCTAACAACTTTAAGGTACGAAAACATAAAATGTGAAAACTAATAATAATATCCCGTAGGAAGTTTTAAGTCCAAAAGCATACACTTACGTATAAACATAATAATAATGATAAACGATATTTGAGTCCTAAACGGACTGCTATGATCTATCGAGTAAGCCCAGACCTAAATCTATAATCAAGGGAGCTACCAAAAAAAAATCAAGCCGGCAGTATATTACTAAACCGTACCCGTGATATCACATGCGAAACCCTAGCTGCACAAATACCTACACGCATGACCATACTATATATATACTTCATATATTAACCTACGACCTGCGCAAAACAGAGAAATGAAAACAGAGCCGGAGAAGAGAGAATGATTAAGGGAGTACGTTGCATATCAGCGTAACCTCGCGTTTTCGTCCGAGAACGAGTCTGCCATTGGCGTAACCTCGCTGGTTTCTGGGGATGAACACCCACCTGAGCAACGGAGAAGAAGATTAAAACCATCGCTGCCGCTAGGCGGAAAACATCACCGGTGGAATGCCGGAGCGCCGTTGCATGTCTTGCCGGACTGGACGAACTTTGATCGTCGGACTACATCGCCATCAGAATGTTTGCTGATGACGTCGGGAAGACCATGGCGAAGGAGTGAACAACGGAGACGCTGGAAAGATGAAAGATGGAGAAGGAGCGACGGTGCCGGATTGTGAACGAAGTTGCCGGAATAGAATAGGAGCCGTTGTCGGCGAGGACGACTAAGTCACATCCTTCTGCGTCGCCGTAGGCCGCATCTCCACCATAACGGAGGAGCGCCTCCGAGCAAATCGTCGACAAGGAAAATACACAGTGTCGCCGGTCAAGTACTGAACACGAAGTACGGTACGTACGCATCTCACTTCCTTCTTCCGTTGTCGGTTTGTTACATGGACATTTTTAATAAACATGCTTGGTAATTGGGCTGGACAAGTTTGTGGGCTGATTATCTTGGACTGGATTAAAAAAAATAATAATAATTATTATTATTATTATAATAATAATAATAATAATAATAATAATAATAATAATAATAATCATACTAATAAGAGGATTATTATGATTATTGAATCCATAAAAAAATCATAAGAAGGGAAATTTATGAAGGGTAGAGGAATTTAACTATGAGTTGATAAGGGATTAATTTTAGAATTCTGATATTCTTGGAAGGCGATTTCAGTGAAGATCGAGGCTAGAGCTTCGGTTATGATTTATCTCAATTTGAAGTAAGTTTCTCTGCCAATCCAAAATTGTTTCCTCGTATTATATGCTTATTATGCATTATGTGATTAAGTGTGAATTGTGAATTTTGTGTATGTGATTTTGAGAAGATATTATATATATGGTAGTTGAGAAATATAAATTAAGTACTTTTGGGGTATTAAATATTTTTAAATACCTTCGAGACTTTTTAGAGAAATTGAGAAGTATTTTTGAAGTATTATTTAATTGAAGATAAAATTTACATTTTCATAAGAAGTGAGCATCTCGGGAGTAATCCGAGGTGTCGGTTTTCCACATCTGGATAAATGTGGAGGGTGATTAGGGCTGCTACTAATAAGAAGTACAGTTTGAGTTTGAAGTGACATTTGGATCTATGATCCCTTTTAAGAAGAAGTTAAAGTAGTAGTCCCTAATCATTCAAGAATTTCAAAGGTGGAGTGGTTGGGTTCCGAACACTCGGGATGACTTACTACTCGGAGGGCTTGGAATCCCTTTTAGGGGATGTGCACACTTAAGGTAGTCGTTTCGTTTCCGCAAGAGCAGTTGTGGTACCGGCACTTGTTCGGGGTGGCCGTCCGTAACCACGGTCCACAGGGCTCAGTCGAAAGGTTGAGCACTGCCCTTCTAAATTACTAGGAAGTTAGAGAAGAAGTGATTCTCTTAAGAAGTTTAAAGAGAAGAATTACTAAGAGATTTTCGAAGAGAAGTTGAGGATTTTAGTAAAGAAGTAATTTTAAGAAAAATCTAAGAGAAAAGAATTTTGGTGGAGTGAGTTCTTTTTATATATTATTATATAAAAATCTATTTTTCACCAAACCTGATTATTTTACGGGGTTGGGTAGTGCTTACTTAGCTCTAAAGCTATTTTTTATTTTCTTTCTTTTGTTTTGTTTCTGCACTTTATTTGTGCAGGTGATGATGGTTATGTTGATTGCTGAATGCATGCGCCTGAGAGCGAATTAGAAGTTGCCTTAGTTAAATATAGTCTTGAAATAAGCATTTATCTATTAGTTTTTTTTTGTTTTTTTTAATTGCCTGTGCATGCAGTTTAGAGATGACCGGATGTGGCGGTAACACCCATTTCCCTATTTTAGACTTCCGATATACTCTTCAAACACTACGATGAATGAATAAAGTATTTCTTTCAAATACATTTGTATTTTGGGCGGGAAAATTGGGGTGTTACAAATTGGTATCAGAGACGTGGTTTTAATGGGGAATTTTTCAAAGCGATTTTCCAAAAACTTTTCTAAATAAGTCTCAAAACGTTTTTATCAAAATAAGGAAATAATAATGACTAAGAAAATAACTTTTAGCTAGGAACGTGGTGAGGATGTGAGACTTTAAAGATATTGATTGTATAGTTCACTAAGTTACTTGCGTGTATGAAGTATGTTGAGTTATTTGATTAAGTAGTATTTTAATTACGGGGACGTAACCTCTCTTTAAGGAGGGTGGAATGAAATACTCAAAAAAATTGACATATAATCTTAGTTAATGTTTCGGGACGAAACATCTTTTAATTGGGGTAGAATGTGACACCTCGAAATGACCGGATTTGGCGGTAATACCCATTTCCCTGTTTTAGACTTCCGTTGTACTCTTCAAACACTACGATGAATGAATAAAGTATTTCTTTCAAATACATCTGTATTTTGGGCGGGAAAATTGGGGTGTTACAACTATGGTGTAGTTCCGGCCCAAATAATGCCAAATTCTTATCGGGTCATGGCTGGGTTCATCTGCCGATGTGCGGGTGTTGGCGTGGTGCCCGGCCTGGACTTTTTCCATCATTTCTTCAAGGATGCGCCCCAACAAACCGAGGGCTTCCTGACAGTGAGTGCCCGAACGAGGTGTATTCTCTTCAAAGGGAACCTCACTTCCATTAAGGGGTGGAAAGACCGATTCTTTTTTGTCTCTGTCCTGGATGGCCTTATTCCACAAAGGTGGAACGCCTACCCGCCCAAATCCACCAAGCCCTTCCTCTCTGAGGAGTTAGAAAAGAAGATCATTGATGTGGAGAGGGCCAGAACGATTGACATTATGACCTACTTAACTCCCGCTCGGCTTGAGGAAGCTCGGATAGGTACCACCCGAATTCCTGGACTTCATGACTCAAAACCAAGTGTCATGGCCCGGGCGGTCCTTCCCGTGCGAGAAACTTACATGCTTGTTTCACACACGCTAAGGCCGCTCGGTACTAACATTTTCCTTTTTTTCCAGCTCCCAATACCAAAGCAACCATGAATAGGAACCGCCTCTAAGAAATGGGCACGGGGCTAAGAAGAAGAAGTCGGTCAAGAAGAAATCTAGGACCTTGACCCCTGAAACCAGCCAACCGGCAGCCCAACCTGTGGCTCAGCAGCCTCAGCCACTTCGGCAAATACCCCTCGAGCAGGTTGATTTCGGTGATGTGGCTGTGGACCAGCAGTTTGGGGATCTACAATCCAACCCCCTTTTTAATGATGTCCCGGGCTCGTTCGTTGCCGTCAACATGGGGCCCGGACAAGCCTCTGTTTCTATGCCCGTTGAGCCAATCTCGCTGGAGGACCCGCTTCATGCGATTATAGAATAAGGTGGATGCCATCCTGGTTAGGTTTGGAGTACCTCTGCCATGATGAATGACTACCACCTTCCAAAGCTGACAATCGAGCAGGCTGAAACAGGGGTTGCCCTTGCCACTCTTAAGGTAAGTTCCCACCATTCGTTCCTCACTTCCTTGATCATCTTTTCATGCCATTTGGTAAAAGACTGTTTTGTAGGGGTGGGCATAAAACCCGAACCGAACCGGTACCGAACCGTCCCATAATGACACCGAACGGAATACCGGGTATTTAAACGGTTCTATAGATTTTTATCCCGAACCGAAACCGTACCGTTTGAAATGGGTACGGGACCGGTCCTAGATTTTGAGAACCGAAAAAAACCGGACCGAACCGTTCGTAAATAATGCATTTGAATTTTTTTATATTTTTTATACCCCAAGTATGTATTCATGTGTCCCTAAGATATCTAAAATGTGTTTATATATATATATATATATATATATATATATATATATATATATATATATTGTTAGTTTTTCTTTTTAGATAATTTATGTTATATTTTGGTATGTATTGAAAGAATATTAAAATTTTACAAATCATTAATGAATATTTATTTCTAGTAATGTAGTGTACATGACTTTTTGTTGTATCATGCTTGTGCATTTTTTACAACTTAATTAATATGGTTTAAATCTTAGTTCTCAAGGTTCAACTATAAATTAAATCAGAACTACGGAGTAATATAAATCTTCGTTTTTATATTTTCACATGAACTTTGTAAATTAAAAATGATATTTATCTCGTGTGTCATCGTTTTGCTATACTTTTTCTTAGTTGTGTTACACTATTTGTGTATTTGTGAATTTTAGTACTATGTATGCAATTTCTTGTATTTATTTCAACACTTCATGTGAGTTGGTTGGTGTGATGATATCTACTAATTACAAGATTTGTTCAAAAAATTTAGCATGTGTTTGGCATTGTACCGTACCATTTTGTACCATTCCGAAACGACATGGTACCGAACGGTTCTATCCTTGGAACCGGACCGTACCGAACCATTAAAAATCTCACGGATACATTACGAGTTTTACCAATTTACCGGGCCATTCCGAACCGCGCCCACCCAACTGTTTTGTTCTGCAGGCCGGCTATTATAGTGTTCAGCTCCAACTTGCTCGGCAGGAAAGAGAGGAGGAGTTGATTAGGGCTCAGTTGTCTGTAGAGCAGGCTAGTGCTGAAGAGCTTCAGGCTGCTCATCAAGAGCAGAAAAAGTTTGAAGCTGAGCTTGGCCAACTCCGGGTGGACCTTGCTACCGCTCGTTCTAAGGTTCATGCTGCTGAAGCCGATCAGGTCGTTTTTAAGGAAAACGAACCTCAGATCCCGGACGGTCCTCGGGAAATATTTGTTGATTTGTCTGCCGTCCGAGCATCAACACAGGATGAATTCTGCTCCTCTGAGGAGTTTATGAAAGTTGCCGAAGAGCATGGACTAGCACAGGCGGGTGCCCTGTTCGGGAAGTGCCTGGGACAGCAGCTCCCTCGGGCCCGGCTTGCCTTGAAGAAGGGGTAAAGCTGACCGACAAAACTACGGTTGGCAAGAAATGGGTCAATGCTCTGGCCAAGGATACTTACATCTCTGGCTGTCAACGGGTTATGGAGGGCATGGTGCCCATCGTGGAGAAACTTGTTGGTTGGACGATCGAGATTAAGGAATTTTCTGAGGATGAGGTCCTCCTGGCCTAGTTTGACAAGTTTCGCCGCAACTTACAGTGGGAGGCCGACCGGGCTGCAGGCAGGGAGCCCCACCCCCGACTGATGATGAAACCGATGAAGAAGGCAATGATGATGAATCCAAGGGACAGGATGTCAGCCAGTAGTTTATTTTGATTTTTTGGTGTATTCACCTGCCTCTTTTTCTCTTTTTATCCTCAATGTAAATTCCAGCCAGCAGCGCCGAGGAGTAAAATACTTTTTTAACTATCTATTCTTTCTTTATTTTCTTGCATTTGGCCATTCGAGCTCCCCAACGTAGCCTTTTGGACTTGACAATTTTTCATACTAACTTCGTCCCCGAATCGCATATGACTCGAGCAGGATCCACGCACTGTGATTTCTCATCTGGTGATAACCCGGTCGGGGTTATCCTTAGCTTTCCCATACACAGACGTTCGGGATATTGAAGATTTATGTAGTTGCCCTTCCTATCCTCTTCTGGCTCTTACGCCGTTCGACAGGTTTCTGCGACCTCTGATGTAGTCCATCTAGCTCCCGCCACGTGTCCCTCCTGGGTTTGGTTCCATGACGGTGATCCTTCTATAAATATGGAGAAGCTGGTGCCTCCTCATTTTC
Source organism: Cuscuta europaea (assembly GCA_945859875.1). Taxonomy (NCBI): domain Eukaryota; kingdom Viridiplantae; phylum Streptophyta; class Magnoliopsida; order Solanales; family Convolvulaceae; genus Cuscuta; species Cuscuta europaea. The sequence continues at coordinate 4,634,487 of CAMAPE010000014.1, forward strand.
TGCTGCTTCAATCATTGCGTTATTGCTAGCTTTCTCTCTCTAGAAATTCTCCAGGCCTCTCCCCTTCGAGGTATTTATAACCTCCTTTTCCTCTCATTTATGTCTAGTTATTTTTCTTCAGATGAGGAAGACATGGTTCTAATCCGTCGTTCTTCAAAGGGAAAGGCCGGCCCAAGTGGTCAGGCAGCCAATTCTCCCTCACAATCTTCGGAATCTCTTACTAATTCCCTTGTTCCACCGGAGGCCGAACAGTCCCTCCCCGATGATCGATGTCTCGTGGGAGAGGACATTCAAAAATACGAGCATGGAATGCCTGAGCGGCCTCCATGCATTCCTCTAAACTTTTATTGCATCCAGAAGCAACGTCAGCGTCTTCCAGAATATGCCGATCGAAAATTGGCCCAACTTTTGCCGCCACCTAGGCAACTTTACAGTGGCTTCATTCGGCATCCGATGAGGCACCGACCGAGGCATGTGCTCATGCATCTGGACGCTTTGGTCGCCGATCTTCGCTTTCCTTTGCACCCGTTTATCATAGATTTCCTATGCCGGCTCTCGGTACTTCTGGCTCAGTTCGTTCCCAGCACTTATCGCATCCTCACAGGATTTATCATCTGGTGCAATGATTTGGGGATCCCTCTGAACGTAGACCTGTTTTTATTCCATTATAGGTATGAGCCATACTGGACCACTGGGTACCTGCGTTTGGTCGCCCGGCCTTACCGTCAGCTCTTCACAGATAACCCCACGCCTCCTGAGAAATCGCAGGAGCGTTTTCTGTTCGTCTACATGGGTGGACCGCTTGCATTTCCGGATGTGTGGAATTCGTATCCCGTTCGGAACAAGGAACCGTCTCTGGATGCCGTTCTACAAAACCAGGCCGAGTCGCTGCGTCTGGGGGGATCCCAAAATATCCGGGCTTGTGTCACGCTCGCTAAAATGCTGGCTGCTGGCATTGGTACTTTCCGTTATCTTTTGCCATTCGGCGCGTTTGTCTTGCGTCAAAATGATAATGTGTTTGTCTTGCAGGTGTAATCTCGTCCGAGATGAAACGAACGGGTCAACCTTCTGGCTCATCCCACCCTGCTGGAAGGGGAGAGGGGAAGCTCATCCTTGGTAGTAGTAAATCCGTTCAGCAGCCTGACGCTCGGGGGAAACTAGAGCCTTCCCGGAAAAGGGCTTGTCCGGAGGATGTGGTGGACCTGACCAGTTCTGATCCAGTAAAACGAAGATGGTTCCTCCTCCCTCTTCCAGCAAGATCATCCGTCTATTTCGAACATCGGAGATAACGATCAGCTAGAATTCTCTGGCATGGGGCCCCAATTGGAGGCTAAAACCCTCTTTGGTCAGACGGCCACTTCGCTATGGTGCTCGATGGCCCTGAAGGCCTTGCCCAGCTTCACCCATTTGACCCACTGGCATGACCTCATCGAGGCGGGTCATTTGGAGAGTATCAAGGTATTTCCTCTTCTTTATTATTATTTCATTGTACAACTATCCCCTCCCCACACCTTAATGTGATTCCTCCTCAGGCCAGGGTGTGCTATCACAAGGCCTTCCTTGCAGCCGATCGGGACATGACTCATATGGCCCGAGAACTGGATGAGGCTCAGACCCTTCTTGCGGCTGCTCGCAAGATGGCTGCTGATATGTAGGATCAGGCAACAAAAGGGAATAAGGCTGCAGCCGAGCTTGCTGAGAGTGATCACAGGGTCCAATGGCGCAACCGAGAGATTAGCTTCCTCAAAGCCAAACTTAAAGATGTTGAAGATGCTGGGATCAAAGTCTGAACGGCCAAGGAGAAGAATAGCCCTACCACCTTTTCTATTGATGCTTCCAAGATTACACGGCAGGAGGTCATTGATTATCAACGAGGTAAGGGCGTGACCATTGTGCTAGAGAACACCGGTCGGGAGTTCCTTGCACCACATCTTGGTGAATTCCTACGGGCCAGCAATAATCCCCTTAAGGATGGGATAGAGCTTCTTGACAAGACTCCCGAGGGCAAAGCATTTGTTGAGGATCTTGCCGGTGATACCCTTGTTCAGAGCATGGATATTATCGTGGATCAGAACATCGACCAGATCATGAAGCACTTCTCCGATCCGTTTGACCCTGAAGTTCTGGGTTTCTCCAAGTGCTTCATGAACGCCTATGACCGGGTGATGGAGGAAAGTGTCGAGCGTTCAAAGAAGGCAGAAGGTCGTAAAGATATGAGTTCCAAAGACTCAGATCTTTCCGAGACCGATCAATCTTAGCTTATCTTTGTGTATTCGTCTGTTTTTCATTCTTTATATCTCCCCGAAGGCAGTTCCAAAGAATAAAGATATTTTATTCTTGTTTGTTCAAGTCTTTCCTTTATGTCTTATGTTTTCCCGATCGTTTCCCTTTGTTTGTGCAAGTCTCACAACCTTGTGCCGATCGGTCAATATCTTCCACCTTAACCATAGCTTCGACCCCCATCCGACCCATCTGGTTTTGACCAAATGCCCGAACAGATTGTCCATGCTCTTGGTTTAACATCATCTCCCAAAATGGTTTGACACCCCCGTCCGGTCATCCAGAACGGTTCGTAAGCCTAGCTGAAATGGTGGCTCTCCTCCAGTGGGAAGTGAGGATCCCCGTGCGGTCATCCAGAACGATTCACCGATACTTAAAATCGAGGTGAGGCTTTTAACCATATCTTCGATCCTTCGTCCGATCCATCTGGTATTGACCAAATGCTCGAGCGGATCATCCATGCTCTTTGTTTAACATCATCTCCAAAACTGGTTTGAAACCCCCGTCCAGTCATCCTGAACGATTCGCAAGCCTAGCTGAAATGGTGGCTCTCCTCCAGAGGGAAGTGAGGATCCTCGTTCGATCATCCAGAATGATTCACCGATACTTACAATCGAGGTGAGGTTGTTAACCATAGCTTTGATCCCCCGTCCGATCCATCTGGTTTTTACCAAATGCCCGAGCGGATCGTCCATGCTCTTGGTTTAACATCATCTCCCAAACTGGTTTGACACCCCCGTCCGGTCATCCAGAACGGTTCGTAAACCTAGCTGAAATGGTGGCTCTCCTCTAGAGGGAAGTGAGGATCCTCATTCGGTCATCCAAGACGATTCACCGATACTTACAATCGTGGTGAGTCTTTTAATGTTGGTCCCGGTTATACTGGACACAGTCTAGAGGGGGGGGGGGGGGTTAATAGACTGTATTGGTTTTTAGCTTTTTAGACTAAGTACCAGATTTACAGAATAGCCTGTTCTGTTGAAAGAACAGACTGGCAGCGGATGGGGTTCTGGTAGGGAGTTCTGTTAGCCTCAGAGAAGCAATAGGCAGTAGGCCTTCTGTTAACTCGTAGAACAAGTTTTGTTGAACACAGATACCAAGTCCAAGGAGTTATACAGTTCTAACTAAGTGCAAGTATTAAAAGCGGTAAGTAAACGACACCAGGGATTTTTATAGTGGTTCAAGGAACAACTCGTTCCTCTAATCCACTGTTCCACTAAGCTGTAAAAACTGCCGTTTACAAAGCCTTAGTCCTAGTACTTAAGAAGCACTCCACGTCTTCTTCAAGCCTAGATGTGTCCTGGGATGCACTGCCTGGCTTCCTTTAACACTGGTCCTTTCACTGAGTTTCCTTGAAGTATCACCACTTCACTACTCCAGTTATTTGGACGTCCTTCTTGTAGCAAGAAGAGTTTCTGTTGAAACTGGGGTTCCTCCAACTAGCTTCGTTACAAAAGATTTGTATGTGATGAGCTTGAAGAGTTGAAGAACACTTGGAACTTTGCTTGAGTTGGAAAGAGTATTTTTCCAACTTCTGCCTTCTCTTGTAGAGGATAATGAGTTTGAATCTCAAGGAGGCTTTTTGCTTTTCAGAGTTTGAATATCTTGCTTGTAGTTAGCAAAAGTTGCAATGTAATCTTGGCAAAGTTATATCCAAGTTATCCGATTGTTCTTCGTAGTGTATCTTTTATACTGAGGTTGTCTTCCCGTTGGAGGAGTAGGAGGACAACTGCATTTAATGCGCGATCAGTTGACTTGACTAGTAGAGCCCGATAAAGTTGGCGGGTTACTATTTTGGGATAAAGTATTCCTGACATTGCGGCCAATCATCTGCAATTACTCTACGTAGCATGGGGTGCATTAAATGAGCATTTAATGCATGCACTGTAGCTTTTCCGTTTCATACTCCTAGCCGTTGAAGGAATCTTTTAGTTGACTTCCCGGTTCTTTGAAAATCTTCTAAGTGTCAGACCTTCTGGTGTCTTTGTCTGAGAGTAGAACAGAGGAGGCCTGGAGCACTTCTGTTGGGAGTCTCCAACAGAGACCCAGAAGGGTTTCTGTCAGAGTCAAGACTAACAGAGATCCTGAGGACTTCTGTTCTGGAGCAGAGAACCAAAGGTCCTCTGTTTCAATAATGTCTTAAGAGGCACTTCTGCTCTTGAAGTCCTTCTGCTCTTGAAGGTCTTCTGTCAAGTCGAATACATCTAAGAACTTTACAAAGGAAAATTCTAATACATAATTTCTAAAGGGGTACTCTAAGATCCTAATTAATCTAGCATCATCAAAATCTAATTACAATTATTCCTTACATTTAACCATAGCTTCGATCCTCGTTTCGATCCATCTGGTTTTGACCAAATGCCCGAGCGGATCGTCCATGCTCTTGGTTTAACATCATCTCACGAACTAGTTTGACACCCCCGTCTGGTCATCCAGAACGGTTCGCAAACCTAGCTGAAATGGTGGCTCTCCTCCGGAGGGAAGTGAGGATCCTCGTTCGGTCATCCAGAATGATTCACCGCTACTTACAATCGATGTGAGGCTTTTAACCATAGCTTCGATCCCCCGTCCGATCCATCTGGTTTTGACCAAATGCCCGAGCGGATCGTCCATGCTCTTGGTTTTTTGGAAGTTATGTCTCCCTCTCCTTTTTTTCTTTTTTTTCAAGAGGTGACAAAAGCCGTTTTATTGATAGAATTTCCTCAACTACCCCACGTTCCAGGTTCCTATCGAACGGGCTTCTGTAGTGTGAAGGCTGAACGTCCTCGTCACGTATTTCTTCCAAACTTGGTAAGGGCCTTCCCAATTCTTTGCCAATTTTCCGCTCTCAAGCGGCTTTCTTTTCTCCTTTTTCCTGAGAACAAGATCTCCCACTTCTATCGATCGGATCTTGACCTGCTTGTCAAAGTATCTTCGGGTTTGTCGTTGATACTCCTCTATCCTTCTTGTGGCCAAGTCCCTCCTTTGTTCAATGAAGTGCAGTTGTGATCGCAAGGTATCTTCATTACGTTCTGGGTCAAAATGGATCGTTCGGCACGTAGCTACTATAACTTCCGTTGGGACTTTGTCCTGGAACCCGTATGCTAGAGCGAACGGCGTTTCCCCAGTAGCTGTCTTGGGGGTCGTTCGGTAAGTCCATAATATGTAGTTCAGTTGATCAGGCCATGAAGAGGAGCATTCTTCGAGTTTCTTTTTCATCTCGTCCATGATTGTTCTATTCATATTTTCCACCTGACCATTCGCCTGGGGGTAGGCCACTGATGCCCTAGAGTGCTTGATGCCGCCCCATTTAGTCAGGTACTGCTCAAAGTTCTTGCTCATGAACTGCCTGCCATAGTCGGTGACGATCTGCTCTGAGAGTCCGAATCGGAAAATGATGTTTTTCCAGACAAACTTATGGCACTGAAAGTCCGTGATGCTAGCCAGAGGTTTGGCCTCCACCCATTTGGTGAAGTAGTCAATCCCCACTATGATGTACCTCTTCCCCGCAGGTGCTGTGGGTAGGGGCTCTAGCAAATCCGTTGGAGATATTTTAATTGTGAATCAAGTTTGTCATAGATTAGCTTTATTATTATTCCTTGTATTTAATTAGTGCATGTATTAGACAGAATTTGGGCCAAGTGTTAGGCCCATATAACCAGGCTAAAAGCCTTGTACGCCTAACCTAAACCTCGCCTATAAAAAGGGAGCCGAGGGTTTAGGATTAGGTTAACGTCGTACTTATTCACTATAGCCTTACGCGCATATCTTTCTGTCGTACGAGTTCACGGTCTATCAAAGAGGGTTTTACATTGATTCAATCTGTGTTCATCCTTACGTTTAATCTTCGTTGTTAGATCGTTATTCATTGCTGTTACAGAAACAGGGACTATCAATTGGTATCAGAGCCGATCGAGAGCCGATCAGAAGAACGCCTGCAGAAGACTCTGTTTTTTCTTTACGTTGTTCTTACTGTCCATATTTCACTCTGTAATCTTGTTTCTTGTTCAAAAGTTGTAAAAGTTACACCCTTAGAATCGTCTTTTCAAAGCGATCAAGGGGTATACTTCAGATTTCGTTTTACGCATATTCTGTACTTGAGATATTTCGAGTAGGCCTTGTCGACATCTAGGTTTTTAACAGGTTCTGCTACGTTTTTCGAGCTGAAAACTTTACCTGAGGATCTCGACATTCTACTCTACAGGAAACTAGCTTCAGATTTTGCTTATCTGATTTTTACAGTTTGCAGGATTTCGACATTAAGGATTTCGACATCTAGGATTTTGAGATCAAGATTTCGAGTTAAGGTTTCGACATCTGGTCTCGACATTTGATTTCTCAAAATTAAGATTTCGAGTTTTAACTTCTCGACATTTCAAATCTCGAGATCCTCTTCTCGAAATTTGAAATCTCGAGATCCTTAATCTCGAGATCTCTAATCTCGAGCTCAAATCTCGATATCGGGCCTCCTTTATCGAAATCTGAGATTTCGATATTCAGATCTCGACATCTGATTTTTCGACTTTCTGCCTCTGAAAATCTTTTGATCAATTATCTCGAACAGTCAGTTTAATACAACAATGGCCTCAGAATTCAATACGCAAGGGAACAGCAGTACCCCTCCTAGTCTCAGGAAGGGAGAATACCAAATGTGGAGGAATCGATTCCTTAATTTCCTTGAGCACAAAGAGAACTCCGCTGCGATGCTTGAATCCTTGCTTGAAGGATCAGCTGAACTCTTGATTTCAGTTGGTGGTGATCCAGAAAATAACCCTCCTATTCTTCCAGAAATAAGGAGGAAAGTGGCATCTGAATACACGGAAGCTGACAGGCCCAGGCTTCGTGGTGATCTCATGGCCAAAACATACCTTTTTCAAGCAATCCCCAATGAAGTATACGTTCTCATAGACAACATGCAAACAGCTAAGGAAATGTGGGATGAAATAGAGAAATTTCTTCAAGGCACAAGCATTAGCCTTAAGACAAAGAAGACGACAATTCTTATTGCTTATGACTACTTCAAAGCAGGTCCAGGAGAACCATTGAATGAGACTTACAACAGACTCGTTCAACTGGTCAATGAACTCAGAAAAATCAAAGTATTCAGGTCCAACTTGGAACTGAATATTAGATTCCTATCCAGCCTGCATCCTGCATGGGAAAAGACAGTGAAGGATGTTAGATCTCGGATCGACTTGGATGAAATTGACCTCTGCACTCTCTATGAACATCTTAAGCAATTTGTCAACGAGGTTGCCTGTGCCGAGGATCATCACACCACAAATCCCTTAGCTCTTGTAATGGAGGCTCAGCCCAGAAAGACAACCACATCACTAAAAAAGAAAAAGAAGAAGGTGGTGGTTGAATCAGATGATGATGAAAGTGATGATGACAAATCTGATCTAGAGGCTGAGCTTGCAGACCTACAGAAGAAGATGGCACTGCTTGCCAAGAGATTTGCTAAGAAGAACAGCTCCTCCAACAAGCTGAGAACCTCCTCCTCAAACTACAAACAGAAGAACCATGATCAAGGATCTTCTAGGAAGGCACCATCAGCGGAAGATGTTCCCAAATGCTACAATTGTGGTAAGGCTGGACATGTCATCAAAGACTGCCGCCTCCCAAAGAAGAAAGATGCTAATTTCTACAAGCAGAAGATGCTGTGGAATAAGCAGAAAATGCTGATGGTGCAGAAAGAAGAAGAAACCTCTGCAATGATTGCTGAGAATGAGAACTGGGCAGAAGATTCTTCTTCTGAGGAGGAGGAAGACAACTATGCCCTGATGGCACGAGTGGAGGAAGATGAAAGAAAGGGTGATGTTGCGATCCCTGAAAGCGAATGCTCAACAAGCTCTGTAAGTACCTCTCATACTTCTTTAAATAACCAAATGCAGTCCTTACTTGAGAAGGACAATCTAATCAAAGAACTAAAGGAGAGACTAGACAATAATCACAGGGTACTGAAACAGAATCTAGACCAAAAGTCTTCTTTAAGTGTTCAACTTGAAATTGCAAAAGATCGGGTCAAAAAGGTGTCCTCAGATTTTGAAAGCTTTGAACTTAAGATAGCTGAATTGACTAGGAAATTTGAGGATAGTGAACGAGAAAAAAGCACAGCAAAGGCTGAATGCGTTTTTTTGCATTACAAGAGAAGAACACTTTTAAATAAAATAAAAGAACTAGAGGATCTAGCTGCTAGAAGAGGTCAGTCTGAATAGACAATTTTTCTTAATCAAATAAAGGATGACCGATTCTACAATCCTAAAATAGGACTGGGCATAAAAAACCCATGTAATCTAAGGAAAGTTAACTGTCTTCAAATCTATAACAAAGATTACACGGGACTAGGGTTTGGTGAGAAAATGTATTTTCGAAGTGATGAAGAAAACGCTGAAGCAGAAGAAGAAAAGAGAAAGAACCCTAAAGTTGTGATTTCTTGTGATTATCCCTCTGTAAATGAAAAACAATTTTCACAAGAAAAATCTACTTCCTGCTTTAGTGAATGCCTTGACCCTTATGCTAAAGATATTCCTCATATAGGACATCCTCTAGACCCACCCCCAAGAGTAGGTATTGCTAAAACTGGAGAGGAACCTTGTATTTTTCCTATGGCTCAAAAACTTAAAAACCTTCAGAAAACTCTTGATAACGAGAGAGAGAGATTTGAAACTGAAAAGAAAGGTTTTGAGCGCAACTGGCAGGAACTTCTTCAAAAGTTCAATGATTTGAGTGAGCAGTATCATGCTAAATCAGACCCTTCTACGACTAAGACTGACAGCTCACACACCTCACATGAGAAAAACAATGTTTTAAAAGGTTCGTCCACTCATCTCTCTTCTCCTTTGTTTACAGGAAATGAAGTGAAGAACGAAGGAGAAGAGAAGAATGAGTGGAGGAAAAAGAGGAAGGAAATCGTAGAAGGCAAAAAGAAAGTTTTCTAGAGTAGTGTCAGTCCTAGATCTAGTTCTATTTTTTACTCTAAAGTTAATTGTAATTCTGTCTCTACAAAACAAACTTCTAGTAGTTCAGTCTTGAGTCCCAAGCTGAATATTTCTGAGACATCTTCTAGACATCGTTCTATTCATAATACTAGTATTGCTTATGGTTATTCTGTTCCAGACCCCCATAATTATGAATGTGATGTGAATGTTGTTAAAACAAAGCCTCACAGAAAGCTCAAACCAGAAAGAGAAACCAAGAAAAGAACTTCTAAGGGAACATTTTGTATCTGTGATATGAAATATGCTCTTCGAGTTCATTCAAGGAAACATCTTAATTGGATTTCTAAAGAGGAGATTTTCAAAACCAAACTTAAGAAACAACCATTCAATCACAAAGCATATGTCTACTCTCCTCCCAAAGCTAAAACTGAAAGGTGGGTCCCCAAGATAAGACCCACCAAAACTGAAACAAAAATGTGGGTCCCCAAGATGAGACCTACCAAACCTGAAACGGATAGGTGGGTCCACAATCGCAGACCCACCAAAACTGAAACAGAAAAGTGGGTTCCCAAATTCAGACCCACCAGAACTAAAATGGAAAGGTGGGTTCACAACATCAGACCCACCAAAATGGAAACTGCTAAGTGGGCTCCAAAAACCAGACCCACTGCAAAAGCAGATCTGGCTATTGGAGAGCCCACAAGAGAAAGATCTTTTGTTGAAAGAGCTGCTGACCTTGGATCACAGCTAAAAGCAAGATTTAGAAAGGTGTTTCTTGATAATAAGGAAGGACCCACTCCAAGTTGGGTACCTAAACCTGTTTGATTGTTTTGCAGGACGGTCATGTGTGGCACTTAGACTCAGGATGCTCAACCCACATGACCGGAATAAAGCACCTATTGAGCAACTACACCAACTGCTACGGAGGCAATGTCAGATTCGGGAATGACGCCTCATCTCCTATTCTTGGGTATGGGGACGTCGTCTGTGCCAGTGTCACTATAAAAGACGTTTCATTTGTCAAAGGGCTCAAACACAACTTACTGAGCATTGGGCAATTCTGTGACAGCGGGATGGAAGTGAGGTTCTTTGCAAAACAATGTTGTGTTCTTGACAGCACAGGGAATACATTATTAACGTGTTCAGAACATCAAATCTGTACACTATTGATCTGAAAAGCGTCCAATCCACCACTTCCATCTGTCTGTTGTCCAAAGCTTCAACTGAACAGAACAACCTATGGCACAAACGTCTCTCCCATCTGAACTTCAAACATCTATCAACCTTGTCCTCCAAGAAACTTGTAAAGGGGCTTCCTCTGCTAAAGTCTTTCGCTGAAAATCATTGTAGTGCCTGCAAAATGGGCAAAATGACGCGAAGCTCCCACAAGTCGAAAACTGAACCATCATCTACACATCAGTTGCAGCTAATTCACATGGATCTGTGTGGACCTATGAGAGTCCAAAGCATCAACGGTCGCAAATACACTCTGGTGATCGTTGATGATTTCTCTAGGTACACATGGACAAAATTTCTCCGTTCAAAAGACGAGGCTGCAGAAAACATTATGACCTTTATCAGGACCATCCAGAAACTGCTACAACACAGTGTTCGAATTGTTAGAACTGACAATGGTACCGAGTTCAAAAATCAAACTCTCACTGAGTTCTATGAATCACTCGGTATCACTCAGCAATTTGCAGCAGCTAAAACTCCCCAACAGAATAGAGTTGTTGAGAGAAAGAACAGAACCCTTGTTGAAGCAGCACGCACCATGTTAATCCAATCCAGACTGCCTCACTTCATGTGGGCAGAGGCAATCAATACTGCGTGCTTCACTCAGAACAGAACATACATCCATAAACGCTTCGACAAGACTCCATATGAAATCCTATTCAACAGAACTCCCGACATCTCTTTCTTCAAGGGTTTTGGCTGCAAGTGCTTCATACTAAATGATCGGACAGAGAGAAGTAAGCTGGATCTCAAAGCCAGAGAAGGCGTGTTTATTGGCTACTCACTGCAATCCAAAGCTTACAGAGTCTATCTCAGAGACAAGCGCACTGTCATCGAGAGTGTAAATGTTACATTCTATGAAATGGCAGACTTTGCGATCGAACATCTACAGACTGATCCATCACATGCTGTACCAGTAGCTTCTGATAAAGCTGAACCAAACACCGAACACGATGATGTGATTCTCGACTCTCTTTTCAGAAACTTCTACGAGAACACACAACCTCCACCTCCTCCATGCACTCAAGCATCAACATCAACTCCAACAGCAGAGATTCCGCTCCTCACAGGTCCAGACAATGTACCATCCACACCCTCAACTCCTCAAACCAATCCCAGAGGTGTGGATGATCACGGCTTTGCTAATAGTCCAGAATCATCTCCATTACACACCACAACTGCTCCAGAGCCTTCAACCTCTTATCAGGACTCGGATCAACCAATAATTACTCCAACTCTTCTAGCTCATGAGAGGAAGTGGACGAGAGCACATCCCGTTGAACAGATAATAGGTGATTCGAGTCAAGGTGTGCGAACAAGATCCGCAACGATGAATGAATGCCACTTCGCATGCTTCCTAAGCCAGTCAGAACCATCAAAGGTCTCCGAAGCACTACTTGATCCAGATTGGGTGATTGCTATGCAAGATGAACTCAATCAATTTGACAGACTGGATGTATGGTCACTGGTACCCAGGCCTCAGAGAAAGACAATCATTGGCACGAAGTGGGTATTCAAAAATAAAAGAGATGAAGAAGGAACAGTTGTCAGAAACAAGGCAAGGCTGGTCGCAAAGGGATATAATCAACAGGAAGGCATAGACTACGATGAAACGTTTGCGCCCGTAGCTAGAATTGAAGCAATCCGCCTCTTTCTTGCATACGCGGCGCACAAAAACTTCACCGTCTTTCATATGGACGTGAAAACAGCTTTTCTAAATGGGACTTTAGAAGAAGAAGTCTATGTCGCTCAACCAGAAGGATTTGTAGATCCAAAATTCCCAGACCATGTATACAAGCTCAAGAAAGCTCTCTATGGGTTGAAACAGGCACCCAGAGCTTGGTACGATGCCTTGACCGAATTTTTGATCGATTCAGGTTTCTCAAAAGGAAAGATTGATACTACTTTGTTTATCAAGCGACAGAAGTCTGACATCATTCTGATTCAGATCTATGTTGATGACATCATCTTTGCCTCTTCAAATCCGCGCCTTTGCCACCATTTTGAAAACTGATGAAAACCAAGTTCGAGATGAGCATGATGGGTGAACTAAACTTCTTCTTAGGCCTGCAAGTAAGACAACTCTCTGATGGCATTTTCATCAATCAGTCCAAATACATTCTGGATATGCTAAAGAGATTCAACATTGAAGGCAAATCTTCCATGACGACCCCCATGTCCCCAAACAACAAACTGGACTCAGACCCCTCCGGGAAGCCAGTTGATGCTACAATTTACAGGGCCATCATTGGATCTTTGATATATCTCACGTCAAGCAGGCCTGACATTGTCTTCTCCACATGCTTATGTGCTCGCTTTCAAGCCAATCCGAAGGAATCTCATCTGACAGCTGTACGACGAATTTTAAGATACCTCAAAGGCACGGTGAATCTAGGCCTTTGGTATCCCAAGCATTCAGGCTTCGATCTAGTCGGATACTCGGACGCTGACTTTGCTGGTTGCCGGATGGACCGCAAAAGTACATCGGGAGCCGTCCAATTCTTGGGCGAGAAGCTAGTCTGCTGGTCTTCCAAAAAGCAAAACTGTGTGTCAACATCTACAGCTGAGGCCGAATACGTCGCGGCTGCTAGTTGTTGTTCACAAATATTATGGATGAAGACTCAGCTCCAGGACTACGGTTACACATTCCGCCACATCCTGATCTACAGTGACTCTCGAGCGCCATCGCCATCACAAGCAATCCTGTTCACCACTCCCGCACCAAACACATTGATCTGCGCTGTCATTTCATCAAGGATCACGTGGAGAAAGGAGACATAGATATGTACTTTGTAAGCTCAGAGCTTCAACTGGCTGACTTGTTCACTAAGGCATTGGATGAAAAAAGATTCCAGTTCCTGGTCTCCAAGTTGGGCATGTTGAACCTCGAGCCTGTTTAATTTTTGTCTCCACTGGTCTGAAAAGTGTGTGTGTGGGACTTGTAAAAAGTGTGTGTGAGTGTGATCTGTAAATAGTGTGTGTGCATTGCATGTGTTGAGGGGGAGAAAACCAGAAAAATAACAAAAAATAGTGTGCGTGTGTTGCATGTGTTGAGTGGGTGAAAAATCAAAAAGAACAAAAAAATAGTGTGTGTGCGTTGCATTTGTACATATTGTTTGTTGCATTTGGGGGGGGGGAGAAAATTTTCACTGATTGAGGGGAGCTCTATATTTTTACTGGTATTGGGCCTCGAAAATCTTTTAAAAAGGCATTGTGTGCTAGCCCCATCATTCGGGCTCAACTGTTAAGGAGGAAGTCCAAAATTTTCTCGCGTATAAAAGCCTCGCGAAAAACCCTTCTCTCCCATTCTGATTTTTTTACGGAGGCCAAAACTTTTCGCAAGGCAGAGCTCTCATATCGTTCCTCCTTCCTCTTCCCAAAAACCACTGATTTCGCAAACACTTCTTCTTCTCCGATTCTCTTTCTCGAAATCCTTCTAAGGTAGAACTTCCATAGTTTCGAGTTCCATAAACACGCCTCAACGATCGTTTTTTTCTCGCAGAACGATCGATTTTTCTCAAAATCTAAATCAAATAAGGGTTTTTCTCGTTTGAATGTATGTCGAAATCTTGTTGTTATCATTTTGGTATATCTTATCTATGTTTTTGCAGGTGGTTTAATCTCTTCGAAATCGTCGATTCATCTTCTCGAAATCAAGATCTCGAGATGTGCATCTCGACATCTTGATCTCGAGATTTGAATCTCGAAATCAAGATCTCGAGATTTGCATCTCGACATCTTGATCTCGAGATTTGAATCTCGAAATCAAGATCTCGAGATTTGCATCTCGACATCTTGATCTCGAGATTTGAATCTCGAAATCAAGATCTCGAGATCTGCATCTCGACATCTTGATCTCGAGATTTGAATCTCGAAATCAAGATCTCGAGATTTGAATCTCGAAATCATGATCTCGAGATTCAGATCTCGAGATTTGGACTTTGCAACATTTTTCAAAATTCCACCTGCATAAACTTATCTGAAACCTGCAAACCAAACTCTTTCAATCTAATCAAACAATTGAATTTCATATGCTGACCCCCTGCTTCTACAGTTTAAAATGGCAGGAACAACTCAAACGCAGATCGATGATGCCATCTACCCCAAGGGGAAATGGATCAAGGTGCTGGACAACAATTTCCGGCTAGACCTTACAGTGTTCAAGTGCCAGAACCCCGTAGTTCCAGCAATCATGAAAGGTCACTATCTCTGGCCTGCACTTCACAACACAAAACCAGTGCCAGAGATATATCTACAACAGTTCTGGGGTCATATGCATACGGATTCACTGAAGGATCGCTCAAAGATAAAGACCAAGTTGAACGGCATGTGGGTGATTCTGACACCATCCACTCTACGGGCTACTCTATCGCTGCCAATCCATGACGAGTACGATGCACTGCCGTCCATCCCAGATCTACTAAAAGACGTGGCATCCCTAGGCTACACCTCATTACTGCCACAGCTCTCCAACTTCAACGGAGCATATCTTCATCATCCATGGAAGAGCCTCTTCGGGCTGGTGAACAAGTGCCTGTCGCCCAAGCATGCCGGATTCGACAAATGCAACAAGCAGTTCCTGCTAATATTTCATGGCATAGCTTTCAACAAGAACTACGACTTGGCACAGCTCTTCTTCTCAGAGCTAATGGACCTGGTCAAAGCCAAAGAGAAGAACAGACCAGGTACCATCCCGTACGCAAGGCGGCTCGGGCTAATCATCGACAACTGCATGGCAGAGCACGCTTCCATACCAAAACGCAGCTCAGATCCACACTTCACTGCACCGAAGCTGCAGTACTTCAAAGCAGACAAGAATCCTGTCTTCGGTCTGAGGATCCCTGGATTTCTGCTCAAGCTTGTCAAATCTTCATATCCAGCAGTCCAGCAGTACAAGGAAGCCACTGAGAGAACTGTCCCTATGGTTCAGCAAAACCCAGCTGGACCTACCCCGGGGACGAAGCCGAGTGTTGGTAAGGGTCCAAAGAGAGCCCAAAAGCCACAGAAACCAGTGGCCGGTTCGCCCAATGAAGGAAAGTCTGACGACTCTCTAGAGACGAGTCAGGCGGCTGAGGGCACCGAAACAGACGCTGAGGAAACTGCCAATGAATTGTCAAGTGATGCCCAAACAAACACTGACGATGAGGCATCCTAGAGCATGGGCACAGATAGCGCGGAATCTGGCTCGGATGATGATAATGACGACAAAGACAGTCAAGATGTTGAGCACACATATGCCCTGATCAGAAAAGGAAAGCTGTCAGTCGAATCTCCACAGAAGAAAAGAATCACTGTTGAAGATGCAGCACCGATAATAGCTGGCAGACCCCAAGTCTTCACTATCAAGGAGATAGCTAAACCGAGAGCAGATCCCAGCGAGACAAACTGCTCCAAGGACGACTATGACGAGGCAGCTCATCAAATTAAGAATTCTAAAGAAGTCGTCATCCGGGAGAAAAGGGCCAAAGTTAAAAATGACAAGACTAAGTCAAAGCCCCAGCCCCGAGTCAGAAAGAGCCTGATTGATAAGGCAGACGAGCACATCTTCGCTAGCTGCGATACCTTTATCCAGATAAGCCGAGCTGAATCTTTAAGCACATGAGCCGATCTTTTCGGTTCCCGGGTAGAAGTCGCAGCATCTGGCTCAACTGCGCAAGCACAGCCCTCTCCCAGCCACTCGATAACCTCTCAACAGGTTATTGTTTCAAAAGAACGGGACTCAACCCCCTCACTGGTTCCTTCCGAATCAGTTGAGCATACAATTGACCTATCGCCCGAGGTCAAAACCCCTTCTTCAAGCACATTGAGTCTAGGTGTCACATTCCCTACATTTTCTTCCTTTTCTAGGACACCTACACTATCCACTGCACATACAGGTGCACACACCCTGAACGCAACAACCAAAGCGCAAGCTATGACGGTTGGAAGCCCTGCTACGCCCACAATGATTCCATCATTGCACGCAGGCCACACATCAGCAATCTTCACTGATGTTGTGACAACAGTTACAACCCCCGTAACTGGTCACCCAACCTTTGAAGACGTAAACGTTCTACTAAATCGCTTCCTAGATTCCACCATTAAACCATGGGTGCAGGATGCAATGACCGCTCTAGCACAGGAATTTAGGACCACCCAAGCGGTTCGGTCTGAACAAACACCACCCCAACCCTCACCTGAACCTTTCATCTCCCATACACAACTTGTACCCTCAACCCCTCTATCCCACCAATCCATCAACCAAATACCCGTCCCTTCACATTCTCGGGGAACCCAGGATACAGAACTAGTATTCTCCCCACGCCCGACCACACCCTCCATCGATCTCTCCTCACTACCCTTTGACACCCTTGCATCGGCTTTGCTGGGCAACCTTCTAAACATCCCCGAAGCCAAACTGACCCTCCACCAGCAAGCCATTCTTGATGCCCTCCTTTCTTCCCCCGAAACCAAGAGCAAGTGCAAGTAGAGTCCTCGTGGTCGCAAACGTTCCCATGAGGACCCCGATGATTCGGATCCTCATGAGGGGGAGAACAAGCGACCTCGATCACTTGAGCAAACTGCTTTACCAAGCCAAACTCCACAGCCCATCCAACCCGAAACCTCTACAAACCAACAGCCACCACCCACAGCCAAAATATCTAGCCTGGTCGAGCTAGACATAACATCCCGAGGCGTATCTCCCAGAGATACCAACCGAGGAGGGGATGGAAGTCTTGATGATGCTACCACTGGTACATCTTTTACATCAGGCCATCAGTTAGAACCTAGTTCTAAATTGATGTCAACGGGCAATCCAAGTGAACCCGGTTGTGCTACCCAGGAACAATCATCGCCTCAAAAGCAGCAAAGAGTTCCATACATTTCCCCAGGCAAGGACATCCACGATGCACTGGAGGAGGCGGTGATATATGATAAATGGCCAAGACAATGGACAGAATGGGATGATCTCCGCAATGAGGCTGAAGTAGAGGACATGCAGAGAAATTGGTGGCTACGAGAGCTAATCAACAAATGTACTCAAGATATCATCAGGCTCGAGGACGATGAACGCAGGGAAGGGGAGAACTACAAGGAATCCCAGAAAACTCTTGAATCCGTCGTAAGACAATCAGCGGGAAGACTTCCCAAGACAGAGAAACCCTGGGACAACGTTCGAATCAAAGCCCCCTTCCAAGAGGAAATGAGAGAGCATATCTGGCGTAGACCAGACAAAGTCAAACCATTGAATGAACTGAAGCTAAGAGGCCTTACCCATCTGAAAGGAAAGCAGGCTGGAGGTCATCTGCATATGCTATTACAAAGGTCAACTGGTACTCAGAGAGAGCTGATGGAACAAGACTTGAAGTCCAACATTCTCCCGATTCATCAAATTCTACAAGTGAAGGCTGAAGATTATCATGGAGTGACATTCTATACTTACAGGCTTCAACGCACTGACGGGAGTGAATTTACTTGCCAAGAGAATGATTTCATCATGCTTAAACCCGACGACATCTATCAAATGTTCATGGCCTATAGATACCTTCCAGTCAGGCAGAGCAAAACTTACAGCGAAGGTCTTGCAGCAATCAAGAGATTCATGCTCAGACAGATCAGAGTACATTCTTCACATGACCTACAGATGGCTATTGAGTGCAACTTGACAAAGACAAATCTGACAAAGCCAAGACTGTATGGTCCAGAACTCGAAGACTTCCCAGCTTACCACATCTTCTTCACACCGCCAGCAGTCACTTATCTGAACCACAAGAACAAAAAACTTCTGATGGTAGTCAATGAAATTGAGAAATACTGTGACGGAACGTTGAAGATAATCAAAGAACAGCTTCTAAAGATGAAGGCACAGCTAGAGGAAAATCTTTAGGAGGCATTGTCATATGTTCAAAAGGAACACTCTACAGTAGAGACAATTTTAAAGGCCATTAACGATCGCCTAGAAAAGAGAAATATGGGCAATAACAAAGTGGCACTTGATCACAAAGGGGGAGATTGTTGGAGATATTTTAATTGTGAATCAAGTTTGTCATAGATTAGCTTTATTATTATTCCTTGTATTTAATTAGTGCATGTATTAGACAGAATTTGGGCCAAGTGTTAGGCCCATATAACCAGGCTAAAAGCCTTGTACGCCTAACCTAAATCTCGCCTATAAAAAGGGAGCCGAGGGTTTAGGATTAGGTTAACGTCGTACTTATTCACTATAGCCTTACGTGCATATCTTTCTGTTGTACGAGTTCACGGTCTATCAAAGAGGGTTTTACATTGATTCAATCTGTGTTCATCCTTACGTTTAATCTTCGTTGTTAGATCGTTATTCATTGCTGTTACAGAAACAGGGACTATCAAAATCGATCCCCCACCTAGCGAACGGTAACACTATGATCATGGGGGTATGAAAACTTGCAGGACGTCCGGGCACTAGGGCACACTTTTGGCATGTTTTGCACTTCCTAGTGTGGGCGAAGCAATCCTGCTGAATTGTCGGCCAATAATAACCTTGCAAGATAATTTTTCTTGCAAGGGTCTTTGGACCCTGATGGCTCGAGGAGATCCCCTCGTGGATTTCTTCGATCACTTCCGCGGCAAGATTGGGGGGGGAGGCATTTCAGATATGCCCCCCGAATGTCTTCTTATACAGCTTCCCCCCGACTAGCTCGAACATGGGGGCCCTCCTCTGAATGCATTGGGTATTATATGCCGAGTTGTTATCCGTTGGGAGATTTCCGTCCCTCAGGTAGTTGGTCATATCTGAGACCCAACTAGGAACGGGGTAAGATATAGCCGCCACCTAAAGGACCATGGTTGCCGGGGTAGTCAAGGTTTCTCGATGGGCAAACCGCTGGATATGCGCGAGGATCATTTGTGCCCGATCATCAAGTGTCGCATTCTCCAGCTTTGATAAGACATCTGCTTCGGCATTTTTGATCCGTGAAACCTGGTCGAAGACTACCTACTCGAACTTGGCAATTTGTTCCTCGACCAGTTCCTTATAAGCTTTCATCCTCTCCTCTTTCATCTCGGCGGTCCCGTTCACCTGGCCAACCACCAGTTGGCTGTCTAAACGGACTTTCAGCCAGTTGACACCCAGGGCTTTCGCATATTTTAGACCTGCAATAAGGGCTTCATATTCGGCCTCATTATTAGTCACTTTAAAATCAAAATGAACAGTGTAATATGCCTTGAAACCCTCGGGCGTCATGATGACGGCTCCACCTCCACAGCCCTTGGTGCTATATGCTCCATCAACATACATTTCCCATCAATCATCCGTAGAATCTTCCTTTGAGCTGCCCTCCGTAGGCCGAGCGATGCATTCTGCGACAAAATCCGTCAATGCCTGACCCTTGATGGTTGGTCTAGGTTTGAACTCCACATTATACTGCCCGATCAGGAGGGACCACTTGGTGATGCGCCCACTAGCCATCGGATTCCTTAGGATGGTGCCGAGCGGCTGAGTCGTAAAGACTGTGACTGGATGGGCCTGAAAGTACGGAGCCAGGCGCTTGATAACAGCTATCGAAGCCAAAACAGTTTTCTCCATCAAGGTGTATCGTGTTTCAGGGCCGTTCAGAGCCTTGCTGACAAAATAGATCGGCCGCTGAAGCCCATCGATCTCCTTCAATAGTACCCAACTGACAGCAAGATCGGCCACTGCAAGATACGTATACAAATGCTCCCTTGGATCAGCCTTGGTTAGGACCGGGGGGAAAGGTAGGTTTTGAAATCTTCAAAGGCCATTTGACATTCTGATGTCCACTTAAACGGGTTGGCCTTTTTCATGATCTGGAAAAATGAGATTGCTCGATCGGCCAGTTTCGAGAGGAACCTGCTCAATGCAGCTAGCCGGCCGGTTAACCTCTGAACCTCCTTTAGGTTCCTAGGTGATTCCATGTCCATTATTACCTTGATTTTTTCAGGATTAGGCTCAATCCCCCGTTCGCTCATCATATATCCCAAGAATTTGCCCCCCTTAACTGCGAAAGCACACTTCTTGGGATTCAGCTTCATGTTGCCTTCCTCATGATTCTGAAGACTTCCTCCATGCCCCGAACGTGATCCTCCTTCCTCCTGCTTTTGATCAGGATGTCATCCACATAAGCTTCCATGGTGACCCCCAACACTTCTTTGAACAGTATCCCGATCATTCTCTGGAATGTGGCCATAGCATTCTTCAACCCGAACGACATGACAATGTAGCAAAATACCCCGTGTGAGGTGACGAATGTTGTTTTCTCTGCATCAGCCAGGTGCATGAAGATCTGATGATATCCTCAAAAGGCATCCATGAAGCTTATCAATTCACACCCGACAGTTTCATCCACCGGTAAATCAATCCGGGGCACCGGATAAGGATCCATGGGGCAGGCTTTGTTCAGATCAGAGTAATCAACGCACATCCTCCAAGTTGCCCCTTCGGGACGAGGACCACATTACATAACCACTCCACGTGGATGACTGGCCTGATATGCTTTATCTTCAGCAGTGTGGCCACCTCCCTCTTGGTGAAATCTCGTCGTTCAGCCGCCTGGTACCGTTTCTTCTCTTGGACTGGTTTAACATCCGACCGAACGGCTAACTCATGAAAAATAATCTCCGGGTCAATCCCCAGCATATCTTCTGGCCCTCTGGTGAACAGGACCTAGAACTCCTTCAGTACTGCAATCACCCCTTCCCGAATCTTAAACTCCAAATCAATTCCGATCGCCACCCGCCGATCGGAGGGTGAGTCAAGCTCAACATATTTCAGCAAGGTGGCTGGCTCAGGGCGTGCGATAAATTCCGTTTGACAGGTCTCCTCTACGATGCTATTCACTTGTAGGTCTCGGTCATTTATCCTCTTCATCGCCTCCCTGTAACAGCTCCGGGCTGTAGATGGGTCTGTTCGGACTACTCCAACTCCAGTGTCAGTTGGGAATTTGATGCATGAGTGCCGAACTGAAGCAATTGCCTCCAAATCTTCTAACTCGGGTCGACCTAATATGGCATTGTGGGTGCATTCAATGCTCACCACTACAAACGTCATCTGGACAGCCGCCCGGTGTCCCTCATCTCCAATCTCGACCAGAAGTGAGATAGTCCCTTCTGCGTCAATATAATTCCTTGTAAAACTCGCCAGCGGCATTTTCAGGGGTGTCAGCTGATCTCTCTTCAGCTTCATTCTCTTGAACGTTCGTAAGTACAGGACGTTCACACGGCTCCTTGTATCCACCAGCACTCAGTGGATAAGGGCATTGTCTATACACATACTCACCACCAATTCGTCCCTGTGCGGACTTGGTGATGCATACAGGTCCGCAGGACCGAACGTGATTGGTTCGACCCTACCCTTCTTCAAAGGTGGGACGGAGATGGAAGCCACAAGTAGGCTCCGTTCGAACCTATTCCGTTTGGCAGCTGTGTCCCCAATTTCTCCTCCTCCGAAGATGACCTTAATCTCCATCCTGGGCTTCTTCCCTAGATTCCCCGATCTTTCAGCCTCATCTCTAGACAGTATATATACATCATTCTGCGGCTGAGCATCTCACTCATCGTCCCTCCTCCAGCTTTTGGATTTTTGGTACTGGTTTCGAGGGGGGGCCTACGGTGTTTGGGTCCCTGTTTACGTACTTCCCCAAGTGACCATGCTGGATGAGTTCCTCGATAGCTATTTGAAGCGCCTGGCAGGATTTGGTGTAATCCGTTGTGTCCGTTGGAGGGGGGATCGCGTTCTTCTCATTTTGGAAAATGGTCTAAATGGAGAGAACGAGCGGAGTAAACCGGCCCTGCTTAGGAGCACTCACGATCGCTGGGATGGGCCCCAGCTGATCGACCAATTTTGGGTGTGCCGCAGCTGGTGTTGTCTTGTCCCTGATCCTTATTTCCTCTTTGAGGACTGCATGTTTCCGGGCCAGTTCTAGCAGCTCAACATAATTGGTGCCCAGATTTTTCTTCAAATCTTTGTATAGCTCCCGGTCTGCAAGGCATTGGTAAACAATGTGATTCCCGTGCAATCGGTCAAGTTGTCGACCTTTAGGGTCTCATCCCCCCACCTGGTCAGAAACTGGTGATAGATTCTTTAGGCTCCTGGCAGACACTGCTAAGATAACTTAAGTGCCGCTTCAGGGTAGCACTTGAAGAAAATTGTGACAGGAACAAAGTGGACTGTGCGGCAAAACTCCCGATCGACCCGGGTTGCAACTGGCTGAACCATTCTTGGGCAGGTCCCCGGAGAGTGCTGAAAATAACCTACAGATAGACCCTTCAGAGGCTCCCAAGACTCCAAGAGCATAAGCCCCCCTGGTAGCTCATCAAATGTGCATTCTCCGGGGACATGTGTTTTTCATACAACTTTGGTAAATAAACACATGATTAAAATACTCTACATGTCCAAAAATGGTTCAGCTTTTTCATACTCTATTATAAACACATGCATGAAAAGTATATATATACTCACTCATAAACACATTTACATATCTTTTCATACAACTTTGGTAAATAAGCAATGATTAAAATACTCTACATGTCCAAATAGAAATTATTAAAACTTTTTATATATAAATTACTACTACAAATACTAATAAACTTAAACTTGTTGTAAATTCCTGAGAAAAACAAGTGTGAATTGTTCATCCTTGTCATTAGGACACCAAGCTACTCCTGGTCCTTGTAATAAGCTTACTCGTCTAATTCATATCCTTGTAATTATAGTTAGACAGGTGGGTAGATCTAATACTGCCAACAAATTGTGTAGAATCATTCCTAGATGATTCATCTTTAAGTTTGGCTAGTATAAATAGGGTTAGTTCAATTCTTTGTAAATTCATTCAGAAAATATTCAGAGATTAAGAAGAAGATATTCAGAGCTTTTATTAATATATCGATCTCTTAAATTTGCTCTTCTTATTCTTCATTTCACAATACGTTATCAGCATGATTCAGCTAAAAATCTTCAAGAAATCATCATCTCCTGCAGGTATTAGCATTAATATTTATTATCTTCTTTTAGTATTCAAACCTGAAATATATGTTCAGTTTTGTTTAAAACTAAACTCATCCATTATATACACTAAAAGAAAATATACGTACCTTTAGAGCAATCCTTAATTTGTATAATTCTTGGTAAAAGAAAGGAAAAGAGTGAAAACATCTTTGCACTTGTAATACGTAGGTATCGCAACTCGGCTCTAAGAAGTTGAATTAAATTATTATACTTCATACGAGTACTTCATAATAAGAATACATCTGTAGTAATATGAGGCAAGAAAAAGAAAGATAGATAATGAAAGCAGAAATAGAAAGAAGAGATCAAGATCATTGTTGTTCTAAATGTTGGTATAATACTAAGAAAAATAGAGCGAAGTGGTAATAGAGTTACATTTGCTTATACGAAGTATTACCTTATAATCTTATATTGCTTGCACATGCATAGGCTAGTAATTCAATCTGAATAGTCATTTTTGTCTTTGAGTGATCACGGGTATGACTTAATAAACACAATAGAATAAAATAATATATCTAAAAGCACCGTTACATGCATGGTCAGAAGGCTCAGAACTTACTGTTGATCATTTGTTGTTATTTAGCATTTCAATAAAAACCCAACAGTGTAGAAATATACTATCGCTATTTACTTTGTATCTTGAGTATATACTTCGTATCTAAGTATATAGCGTACACCATATTTACAATCTAATGCTATTTATACAAATATACTGAGGATAACTTATAATGATGATAATTATTTAAAATAGAAATATTAGCAGATCATACAACGTAGTACGTACTACGATGCATAAAATCATTAAGACTTCACTTGGACACCCATTAAAGAATATCAGGGTTCCATTATCAAGTGATTTTCCTTGTAAGGCCTGTTCTCTTGGCAAAATGATCATCAGGCCTTCTATAAACAAAATTGCAACTGAATCACCTGCATTTTTAGAAAGGATTCAAGGAGATATTTGTGGGCCGATAGCCCCACCATGTGGACCATTTCGATATTTTATGGTGTTGATTGATGCTTCAATACGTTAGTCACATGTCAGTATTTTATCGACTAAAAATTTAGCTTTTGCTAAACTCCTTGCTCAAATTATACGCTTAAGAGCTCATTTTCCGGATCATTCTATAAAGAGAATCCGACTTGACAATGCAGGAGAATTCACATCCCAGATATTTAACGATTATTGTATGTCAATTAGGATTGATGTGGAGCACCCTGTTGCTCATGTCCATACACAAAATGGTCTTGCTGAATCTTTGATTAAACGATTACAATTAATCGCTAGACCATTATTAATGAAGTGTAATTTACCTTCATCAGCTTGGGGACATGCTATTTTATATGCAGCGAATTTAATTCGGCTTAGACCAACTGCATATCATGAATATTCCCCAATGCAATTAGTTACTGGACATGAGCCAAACTTAGCACACATAAAAATATTTGGTTGTGTTGTTTATGTTCCGATTGCTCCACCTCATCGTACAAAAATTGGTCCTCAAAGAAGGTTGGGAATTTATGTTGGATTTGAATCTCCTTTAATAATAAAATATCTCGAGCCGATGACTGGTGACTTATTCACCGCACGGTTTGCAGACTGTCATTTCAATGAGACAGTGTTCCCAACCTTAGGAGGAGAAAATACTAAACTAGACCCAAGTACGAAAGAGATTACTTGGAATGCAACAGGATTATCACATCTTGACTCAAGAACAAATATATGTGAGCAAGAGGTGCAAAAGATAATCCATTTACAAAATGTTGCAAATCAGTTGCCTGATGCGTTCACAGATACAAAGAAAGTGACAAAGTCACATATTCCTGCTATGAATGCTCCTGCCAAAATCGAAATCCCTGCAGAGAATTCTGAAAAATCTCTTGCAAATGACTCTTTTATACGCAAAAAGCGTGGCAGGCCGCTTGGATCAAAAGATATAAAACCAAGAAAAACTAAAAGGCAGGAATTAATCTGTGATGCCAAAGATGTTCATCCTTCTGAACAAGAAAATGAACAATTTGAAAATATTATCATAGAAAATGATATTGACAAAACAAACATCTCAAACGATGATCCGACTTCTTTAAACGAGGAAGATATTCCAGATAATGATAGAAACGTTGATAATTATGAAATTTTAATAAATTACGTTTCTACTGGAATACAATGGAATCGAAAAGATATCGATATTAATGAGATATTTGTCTATGCCGTTGCCACAAATGTTATGAATGAAAACAATGACAATGAGCCAACATCAATAGAAGAATGTCGGAAACGACACGATTGGCCAAAATGGAATGAAGCCATTCAGGCTGAATTAAAATCACTTGAAAAACGTGATGATTTTGGACCGATAGTCCCTACGCCAAAAGGCGTAAAACCAGTGGGATTTAAATGGGTATTTGTGCGTAAACACAATGAGAAAAATGAAATTGTAAGGTATAAAGCCCGACTTGTTGCCCAAGGGTTTTCTCAAATGCCGAGAATTGATTATGAAGAAACTTATTCTCCAGTAGTTGATGCAACTACATTAAGGTTTCTTATTGGCATGTCTGTTTTTGAAAGGCTGCAAATGCGCCTAATGGATGTAGTGACTGCATATTTATACGGTTCACTCGATACAGACATTTATATGAAAGTTCCCGGTGGATTTAAAATGCCTGAAGATTATAGCTCGAAACCTCGAGAAATGTTTTCCATTAAACTAAAAAAGTCATTGTATGGACTAAAACAATCTGGACGAAAGTGGTATAATCATCTCAGTGAATATCTTCTTAAAGAAGGATATAAGAATGATCCAATTAGTCCATGTGTTTTCATTCAGCGATTCAATTCGGGATTCGCTTGCAGTATATGTTGATGACTTAAATATTATTGGAACTCCCGATGAGATTGAAAATACTGCAAAATATCTTATGAAAGAATTTGAAATGAAAGATCTCGGGAGAACCAAATTTTGTCTCAGACTTCAAATTGAGCATTTGAAGAATGGAATTTTCATCCACCAATCCAATTACACCGAGAAAGTTTTGAAGAGATTCTATATGGACAAAGCTCATCCGTTGACTTCACCAATGGTGATTAGATCTCTCAACATACACGATGATCCATTCCGTCCCCGAGAAGACGACGAAGAAATACTCG
Source organism: Cuscuta europaea (assembly GCA_945859875.1). Taxonomy (NCBI): domain Eukaryota; kingdom Viridiplantae; phylum Streptophyta; class Magnoliopsida; order Solanales; family Convolvulaceae; genus Cuscuta; species Cuscuta europaea. Next base: position 4,661,053 of record CAMAPE010000014.1, read on the forward strand.
GTCCCGAAGTACAATATCTGAGTGCTATTGGAGCTTTAATGTATTTAGCTAATAATACTAGACCAAATATTGCATTTTCTGTAAATTTATTAGCTAGGTACACTTCATGCCCAACAAGACGTCATTGGAATGGGATCAAGCACGTATTCCGTTATCTACGTGGTACAGTTGATCTCGACTTATTTTACCACAAAGATGCAAAAGCTTGTTTAATCGGATATGCAGACGCTGGATACTTATCAGATCCTCAAAAGGCGAAATCACAAACCGGGTACGTATTTACTTATAGTAACACCGCAATCTCATGAAGATCTATGAAGCAGACATTGACAGCTACATCATCAAATCATTCGGAGTTAATTGCATTTTATGAAACCGGAAGAGAATGTGTGTGGCTGCGGTCTATGATTCAACACATCCAAAATGAATGCGGTATGAAGCCTATTACTTCTCACCCGACTGTGATCTACGAAGACAACACTGCGTGCATAGCTCAGATTAAAGAAGGTTACATCAAAGGTGACATAACAAAACACATATCACCAAAATTCTTCTCTACTCATGATCTGGAGAAAGAAGGGACGATCAACATTCAACAAATCAGATCCAGCGAAAATCCGGCTGATCTCTTCACCAAGTCATCACCCCCGAAGAAGTTCATAGAACTTGTACAGAAAATCGGCATGCGCCGCCTTCATAATTTATTTTAAATTCAGGAGGAGTATTTGAATGCACTGCACTCTTTTTTCCTTCATCAGGTTTTTATCCCACTGGGTTTTTCCTGATAAGGTTTTTAATGAGACAGCACATCCAAATACAACGACATTATATGTCGTAATCTTTACCCTTAACTTTCACACTAATTTTTCACAATAAGTTTTCACAATAACAAACTAATTATTCAAGGATGAACATTCAAGGGGGAGTGTTGTAAATTCCTGAGAAAAACAAGTGTGAATTGTTCATCCTTGTCATTAACCAAGCTACTCCTGGTCCCTGTAATAAGCTTACTCATCTAATTCATATCCTTGTAATCATAGTTAGACAGGTGGGTAGATCCAATACAACCAACAAATTGTGTATAATCATTCCTAGATGATTCATCCTTAAGCTTGGCTAGTATAAATAGGGTTAGTTCAATTCTTTGTAAATTCATTCAGAAAATATTCAGAGATTAAGAAGAAGATATTCAGAGCTTTTATTAATATATCGATCTGTTAAATTTGCTCTTCATATTCTTCATTTCACAATAAAACTAAACTAAAAATGCAATATTATTACACAACAAATAGTTTTTTTAGGAAAGTGTCAAATTGACCCTCATACTCTGTACGGAAAATCAATTATGCCTTCGTACTTTAAGTTTCATCAATTAAGCTCTTCTAATTTAAAATTTTCGTCAAAATCGACTTTTAGCAGGTAACCCACCCCGTCAGCAGGTTACCTGCTGACATGGCACCAACGTGGCCTAACACAACAACACGTGGCGGGCCACGTCGATTTTTATTTTTCCTTTCTTTTTCTTTTTTCTTTCTCCTTTTTATTTCTTTCCTCCTCTTTCCCGGATCTCCCTCTCTTCCTTCTGCAGACCTGTTTTTCTTCCTCTAAAATTCTTCTACAGGTCACCCGTTAGGACAAACTTCGTCCGGCGTCCGGCGGAGAAGCTTTGTCACTTTTCTTCCTTCGACCTTCGCTACCTCCACAGAACCTTTTCCGGTTTCCTTCCTTCGACTTGCACTATCGCCGGAGAAGCTTTGCCAGAATTGAGAATCGTCGTTGACCTGGAGGATGGCACGAGCAACCTGTAACCGATTGGCATGCCGGCTTGGGGTCTCGACTTGTGGCTCGCATAGGAATACTGACCGGAAGACTTGTTGCCGCCGTCCATAGGATTCCGATCTGGACTTGTGCCGGCCGGCGTGGTGGTGAAGGAAAAGAAACAGAAAGGCTATGAATCGACAAGTTTTGTTTCAGATTTGGTGAGGAAGAGAAGAGGAGGTGTCTGGTGGATTGGTGGACCTGGTGGTTGTACGCCGGGGGAAGGTCGGAAGGAAAGAGGTAACGATGAAGGAGAAAGGGGGAAAGGGGGAAAAGGAAAAGAAAATGAAAAAAGGGGGAAATGAGGTGGATGCCACATATGTGTTGTGTTAGGCCACATGTGCGCCATGTCAGGCCACGTGTGCGCCATTACCTACTGACCTAGCGGGTTACCTGCTAAAAGTTGGTTTTGATGAAAATTTCAAAGTAGGAGAACTTAATTGATGAAAAATCAAGTAAGAGAGCATAATTGACTTTCCGTATAGAGTAGAGAGCAAATTTGACACTTTTCCCTTTTTGTTTTTATTTCTACGTGGAAAACAAAGAAGAAGGATGTTGCTATGAAATTAATTCCATTACAGTGCACCCAACTTTCTGAGGACATATCCCAACAAAAGAAACATGGTTTACCACATAATCAATAAATCACGGTTTGTGAGGTATCCAGACAGAGCTAGCAGAAAGAATTCGGCCTTTCCACCCTTGGAGAACCCAGTGGCCGTCTTCAGCAAATAGAAAATCTCTGTGACCTGCTTCCCTCGCCTTAGCTCTCAACTTCTTCACAACTTTGGGGTTCGGAGGTAGAGGCTTGAACCCAGCCCTCAGACTACGACATTGCCACTGCTTGTATGTTTCAGGCCTCTCGAACCTTTCCATGCCCTCACATGCTACAATATTTGTTATTACAGGACCCAAAAATGCTTGTTCGAAATTTAACCTTTGACTATCATGGCGAGGGAAAATAGCTTCAAACATATCAAAGAGGGCAGAGCAGAAGTAAAGAGCCTCCCGGAACCGATTGACAAAGAAAGGAGAGCTGTGAGATGCACTAAGAACAGAATGCGCAAAAATGTGAGGGTTTATATCTCGGATTAACTTTAGAACAACATCCCTCGGGTTGTCCGCACCACATACTGTCTCATCAAGTAGGAGTTTGAATCGATCAATACAATTAACAGCAACCACCTCACCCTTTTGGAGCTTCAAGTCACCAATCTTAATTGCCTCCCAATTTGTTGCTGTTATGCCATTGTATTCGAATGGCACATTAAAAAACTCACAATATTTAGCTAAGCGACAACCAGTCTCTTCTAACATTTGCGACGGACGGAAACCAGGTTGGGGAAGTTCAATCCCGGTTATTCGAAGTTTTGGAGGGCCACCGCGTCTTCGTGAAAGATCTCGAATAAGAGTGGGCCATTGAATACCATGAAGAATGCCAAAGTCTATTACGTGTAATGATGCGCCTCTTGATGCTACTTCGTAAATCATTTTATTCGCAAAGAAGATTACGATCCTCATAAATGGCAAAGTTGATGACATGTGGGATTTCTGCAATTCGGAAACTGCAGTCTTGTTGCGAAATGAAGGATAAAGTTCCGGCCAAGTTCCAGCCATCCGTGCTTCAAGACCGTCAGCAAATGAATGTGCCAGCCTTTGGTTTGCATCACCTGTAGGGGATGAGTACTGCCTGATCTCCTTCAGTTGTTGTTCTGCAGCCATGTAATCAGCATCAGCTACACATTTTGCACAGCTGATCAAAAGAGACTCAACATCAACAATTCCACAGCTGTCCCCTCGTTTATTCGAACGGCTCTTGTAACCATTTCGCCCTCGCGGTTGTTGCTTTCCTGCTCCAGGTGAAGGATCATCATTATCATCAGCACACAGTAAAACCTTATCAAACACCTCTGATAACTCAACTTCCTCTTTACAAGCTGCACTCTGCTTCCTGCTCCTTTCCTCCTCTTCTTTTTCTTCAACTGGACGATCATGCTTCCTTCTCCTACAAGAACCGGCTGAATGATCCTCCTTCTCTGCACTCACAGCACTACCACTGGTCAATTCCTCGCTTGTCACCGGGTGCAATGAGTATTTATCATCGAAATGGATGACCATCGGATTAATGGCAGGAAAAAATCTTCTTGATTCCTCCACACTTCTCTGGAATTGTAAAATGGGCGCAGTTTGATCATCAAAAAGTATATTTGGAACCAAATTAGCACTACCAAAGCTATATAAAGAGTCATTTAAAACATCCTGGTTAGTGTGATTTGATGAAGAAGACTGGATCCAGAGGTCACTTGTGCCATTAGATTTAAACTCTCCTAGAGCAGAACTATAAAGATTAACATCAGAACCGGAGGTGCCTTCTGTGCTTTCGACACTGCTTTCAAAGGTGGGGTTCTCACCCAAGGCTTCATAAAAGTAATGCTCTGCAGCTCTTAGTGCATTAGGATCAGAGAACATGAATTCATCATTATTCTCATCAGTATCGTCCTCTAGTAGTATCTTGTTAAGGTAGTTGATGACGCGGTTAGAGTCTATCGAAAGAGCGTGGTTAGGATGTTGTTGTGAAAGCGCACCCTCGCTCGGATTCTCCAATCCGAGTCTCTTTATGGAGTAGTAGTCAGGCAAACTTGTGAGATTATGATCCATAACCGTCTTCGACAAGCTAGAAACCTATACCAAAGACATATCACATGGTAGTTGTAAGAAAGATGGGTAAAGAAATAAACATATAAACAACTACAGCAGTTTAATTATATTACAAGGATCTACTTCAGACTCCCTATGTAAGGATCTTATAGAGAATTAACCTTATTGTCTGCTCAATCATTTATATGTTCTGCTAGCTTATTGTTTTTTTATCATTCCCTAATCTTTTAAACATTATGAAGTAAGAATAGATTTAAAAAAACCACTAACTGTGCCTATAATTGGATTTTATTATGTCAAAGTTATAATTTCATTTCTCCGGTGTGATTTCATAGTTTTCTTAGAATGGTTCACAGTTTCTCTTATGCCATAATGTATCTGGAACATGGCAAGTACTACAACAAACGGAAGTATATTGCTTGTCTGCAGTCTGCATTTATTTTTTTTCTTTAAATAGTTAAATTGCATCTTTTACATTTTTTTTGTTTTGTTGCCGTTTGACTTGAGATAAAAACTGAAATTTCTTGTAAGGAATTGATGGTTAACAAGACTGATCTCAAAAATGAGTGTGCTTCATGATCTTGGTTTCTCCAATTCTCACTGATATTGACAAAGTATTTGTATTTTTAACAAACGTATTGCTGTTTTTTTTGGCAATTCTTTCTAACCTACTATAGTATCCGTTCAATGTTAAGGTCAATATTCTTGAACTGGGATGAGACTCGAACCTGTGACCTCCTCTTTGTGAGTGTTAGGGTGATGCCATCAAACCACAAAGTACTAGTATTGCTGTTTTTATATATCTAATTCTTGTTTAGTCATCACATATACTTTAAAAGTAGTCATCTCACAGGTATTAATTAATTTAACTATTGCTGTCATCATGGGTAGTTAATGTTTTTTTTGTTTACTTTGTGTCTCACAAGTGTTCCTAATTACTACTCCCTCCGTCCCGCTAGAAGGTTCCCGTTAGCGGTTTACGATGTTTGACTGACGATAAAACAACTTAATCCCTGTTCACACTCTGATTATTTTTTGTAAATAAAATTTACATATTCAGAAACTACATTAAAGCCGCTACAAAGCCTGATAAAAAAAATGTAAATTTGATAAAAATTTGATTTATGAAGTAAAAGATTAAAAATGATTTAAGTTGACCACGTGAATAGTGGACGAGAACCTTCTAATGGGACGGAGGTAGTATGTGGTTTTTGTTTAACTGGTTTATTACCAGTTTTTATTTTTCTTTTACTAATTAACTAAGAGACCGTTTGGCAACACTGTTTTTCGGTTTATGAGGCTTATCAGCCAACTTTTTTACCAAACACGTAACTTTTGCTTTCGCACGCTGAATCGTGTAATAAGCAGAAAAAGTAAGGTTGAAGCTACTTTTCTGGCTGTATTGGTTGAAGTTACTGTAGATGACCATTTTGGCTATTTTTACATATAATTTTTTCTTTATTTATTAAGAAAATATATTTTAAAAATATTTTTTTCTTAAAAGAGCAGAATCAGCCAATGCAGCCACTTCAGACAGAACTAAATAAATTTCAGCAGAATAAGTCAAATCAGCCAATCCTGTATTAATTTGTTGCTTTTTTATTACTCTGTTTTTTGTTACTGGTTAACTAATAATGCTCACAATTTACTTTGTTATTATTTTTTACTGGTTTTTATTGCTCCTTTTGACTAGTCTTTTACTGTTTTTCAGGTTGTACTAGTTTAATCTATTGTTTTTCTGTTTTAATTGATTGCTTTACTTTTAGAGCATTATAGTTTAATTTTCTGTGTGTTACTGATATGAAACATTTATTTAATCAATAGAAGTGATGCACTCAAGAAGTATTCTTCATGTACACTAATTGTTTAAAGTTGACATAATAAGGAGTATTTCTCTTAGGGTAAGTTTGGGAAAAGGGGGAGCGAAGGTTAGCCCTGAAAAGGGTAGGGGAGAGGAAGTGAATTAAACTCTTGTTTTTTTTTTTGGAGTTGTAAATTTGAAAAGCGATATATAGACTACGAGAATTATAATTAAATTGCTTAACATATATATTGAATTCAAATAGTTGAATTTGTATTTGAATTCAAATAGTTGAATTTGTATTTGAATTCAAATAGTTGAATTTGTATTCATTTTAAGTTGAAATAAAATTATTATTTAATATGTTATCCTTCAAAAAAAAACCTTCAAATTAGGGATAATTAAAAATGAAGTACTTGAAGGGTTTTAGCAGATTACAAAAGCCTTCCAAAATCTTCTTCAATTTTTTAAACCCCCAAACAAGAAAAGGAGGGTCATAATCCCTCCTCAACCTTCCCTCCCCTCTAAAGCCTAACTCCTCCCCAACACACCCTTATGGGTTGGATTTTGGAAGATTTCCCCTCCTCACGACTAGACAGGATCGTGTCATCATTCATTTGTTCATCACTTCGTCATTGTCATATTTTAATTGTGTCGTGTCTGATACCATGTTAAGATCTGAGGTTCCATCTTTAAAGGTCTGATAGGAAAAGTAGCTCATGTCTTAATATAGCACTTTATCAATTCCCAATTTTTGGGTGTGGGAATTAACAAAGACTCGATCATGAGTGATTAATATTAGTTGTTGTACTCCGTATAAGTTTAAGGCCATCTCCAACAAGCACCATCTTCAATACCAAAATGGTGTATTTGGCAACAAACTGCTCCAACAATGACACTAAACTTTACACCATTACACCAAAATGGGGGAGGGGGGGAAGGCTTTACGCTATATATGGCGTACGCCATTTGTAGCATCATTCTCTTTTTGTAATTTTTTTTCTTTCAAATGTGACCCGAAGTTTTGATTATTATAGTTTTGACCCATTTTCAAAACAACAAATTAGGAAGTTTTACTTGGACTAAAATTTGTTGGTCCGGTCTGATTTGATCTGGTCTGGACTGAATTGATGTGGACTGGTCTGATTTCTTTGTATTTCTATAACTATCCAAGTTTGGTCTAATCCAATCTGATTTGAAACAAATTACAGTCAAAGTAAAAACATCTTTATACAACAACAATAAAAACAATTAATTTGATAAAAAAATATAATATTATTGCGTAATGTTTAATTTTATGTGGTTTTAGCTTGTATTTGTGAAATATTGATTATTGTGTTTTAATTAGTGAAATGCGTGAAAATACATATTAAAATGATGTATTTTAGTTTGTATGTGTGAAATAATGTGTGAAATGTCAAAATATTAAATGAGGGACTAATGTATAAATATAAGATAGTTATATACTTAAATAGAATAATGAAATGTGATGTTTACATCATTTTAGTGTAAAAAATGGTGTTAACTGTTGGAGATGGCCTAAGAAATTCATCAAGAATTAAACAAGGAGAGAATTCTTAAATAAGACCTTTTCATCCTAAAATATAATTTATTTACTTCTATTAAAAGAATTAAACAATACAAAAATTATCAAAATAGGAAATAATACAACTACACTCCTATTTGAGAAATTATTTTTTCTTGCTCTTTTGTGTTATTATGCTGTTATTCATTGTAAAACCCTGTACCCGTTCTAACAAAAAAACTATACGCAAAAGTAGTATAATTAACAAATTTTCTAATAACAAAAATGAGGGGTACCTGGCAGGGAGTGAAAAGTGAGTGGAATATGATTTATTTGGAAGTTGAATGAGAGGGTTGTAAGATAGCAGCTGCCAAAACTTGCAAATTGCGGTGAAGGAATATGAAGTTTGATCGCCAAATATATATATAGGGAGCGGTTCCGGTAAGAACGGATCTTAGGAGAGAAATGAGAACGAATCTGGACCGCTGGATTGAATTATGTGGAACTGAATTGTGCATTTAGTGAAACCGAAATGTGCATTAGATGATATTGAAATGTGCAGAATTAAAATTTAAACTCACATGTGCATTAGATGAAACTGAAATGTGAAAAATAAAAGGTACAAAAATAACATCACATCGTACCTTTTATTCTGCACATTTTAGTTTCATCTAGTGCACATTTCAAATTTATCTAATGCACAATTTAGCTTCACATAATGTCACTACATTGTACCATTTGTGTTGCACATTTCAATTTCACGTAATACACATTACAACTTCATCTAATGCACATTGAATTTCACATAAAGCAAATCTAACGGTCCAGATTCATTCTCATTTTTTCCATAACAAGTCATTTTTAATTGATTGATTGTGTGGGTTTTCTAACTCTCATTACAATTTTCGTAGAAATCGTAAGTGATTTATTAAACACTACCGTAACTAACTTTCACATTATCCTTTAAGGTGAGACCAAATAACCATTTTGGGAACACTCGAGTTTAAGCTCACTTGAGTAATGATCACTTAATTTGTGTGAATTCAATACTTCCCATGTGGAGAGAATTTTAAAGTTCTATGTATCTACCGACATGGGAGTCTTGTTACATAACTACCGGCAGGCGACTATTAATGAATTATTGGGACACTTTTCAGTAGTCTAGTACTAACCAAAAACGGAGTAATTGGACTTGAGAGTTGAGAGTTTGATACGTACTAGATGAGAGTATAGCTTTTGGTACAAGATTTAAGAAAGAATTAATAGGGATAGGATAAAAGGTGTAGTGAGTTGTGCGTAAAGGTAAAAGTAGGAAAGAGAATGAAAACGTAGAAAAGAGAATGAGGATAAATGAGTATATTTATTGAAAAAACTTACCAAAAGTGGAAAGGGAGACAACTAATAGAGAACATCCCAAAATGGAAAGAGAGTCAAGTATTAGAGAACGGAGGGAATATAAACTAAGGTCAGATTGATTTGATAGCATGTATATATTTCAAAGAATTCTCCCAAAATTGATGGAACTTGCATACACTATGCCTAAACTATTTCTCCCTATTATTTTAATGGAAATTCTATTTATCAATGTTTTTATATGGTGGATACAAATAGAAAGAATGGCAAAAATAGGACTATGGACTTTTGACCGGACAAGAATAGTACCACTTTTTAAGGACAAAAATAGGACCAGATCTCGTGTTTCCTTCCTTCTTCGGCAGCGCGCATCTGGAGCGCATCTGCGCATACTCCTACTCCAACGCATCTCAACTTTTTTCCGACACCCATTTCAAGTTGTCGTCCACGTCGCTCAGCAACTGCGTCGTCTCTGTCGTCGAGCAACTGTAGATCTATTATCTTCTCCTTGTTTCTTTTCTGGAACGGCGAAGATCAGTCATCTTCTTCATTGCAAGGTCTGGAGCATTTCGATGGCCGACCATCGGAGAGGTGATGAAGCTTGGGAACGGGGGCTGAGGCCTTCCCCAGGGAGGGGGTTGTATAAGGGAGGGGGGCTGGTGCAGGGGAGGGGCATGGGGCAGAGGAGGGGACTGCTACAGGAGAGGGGGACTGCTGCAGGGGAGGAGGCTAGTTGTCACCGGGATGGACAGTGGTCGGGGATGGTATTGGTCAGGGGCAATGGTGGCCACATTGGTCAATGATTAAATTGGTCATGTTCACTAATTGGGTTGGTCACTGGTCGGATTGGTCATGACTGGGTTGGTCATAATCGGATTGGTCACGGCTAGGTTGGTCACGTTTGGGTTGGTCACGATCGGATTGGTCACAGTCGAATTAGTCATTCATCGAATTGGCCACGATCAAATTAGTCATTGGTCAGATTGGTCATGATCAGATTGGTCACGGTCGGATTGGTCACAATTACTTTGGTCACTGGTCCAATTGGTCATTGGTGCGTTTGGTAATTGTCAACCGGTAGGAGTTTAGTCTCATTTTTGGAACATTTTTAAATTTGTCTTGTTTTTGTCAAAGTGATTTGTTTTGGTATTATTTTTGGAAAAACCCCATAAAAATATTATAATATTATAATATATGCAGACTTGAAGTCAAGAACTCTATAGGTAATTCTTAGGCTGCTTGCAATTGGGACCGTGAATACCTAAATTTAAGGTTTTCACCGTCAAATATAGCTCCAACCCATGTATTTGATGGACGGGAAAGTGGATAGATGACACTTAAATTATTAAGTGGGAATTTGCTAGGTTATTCACCCAGAGTTGAGCCACATGAGAATACAGAAGCGTGGGCCTAAAATAATTAAAAATCCCAAATTTATTTAATGTGTTTTATTTTTTTATTTGTACTTCATTTTTTATAAAAAATATATATATCAAAATTTTTAATTTTTCATGACCTTACAAGAAATTAAAAATTATGAAGTTTCATCTGCTGGAGTTTTTTTTTTTTGAAAAGTCGGCCGGAGATTTTATGTTCAACATAGTGGTTAAATTCAAGTCCTAAAATTAATATCTTATGGTTAAAATACATTTTTACATCTTTCAGTTATTTTTTTAAAAACAGGGCTGAATTAACAGCATCAAAATTAAACTTCAAATTTATTTACTTTTACATTGGAATGTTTAACTCCGCCATGATATCATTTTTTTGGTATCATGCCTGTCCCAAGCCAGGATAAAGGAGGAGGGTGCTGTGGTAGGCGTGTGACGGCCAACAGTATCACCTAGTCACATCACATGACATGAATCGAAATATGAAAATCGCTAATGCTAGGTCGTCACCCGTAAGTGACGCGTCATCCCTCCGCCTGGGGGTGGTGTCAAATATGCAAGGGCGCGCTACACTTGATAGACCTGGGTGTGGTGATAAGAATGCTAAGGTTGCTAGGTCGCCGCCCAGAAGCGGCGCGTCATCCCATTGCCCGGGGATGATGTCAAATATGCATGGGCATTGTGGGGTCCGAGATAGGGCTAAGAACAGAAGGTGGAATGCTAGATTGCGTTTTGGGACATGGAATGTTGGATCTCTTACAGGGAAATCTTCCGAGGTAGTCGAGGTTATGAGCAGAAGGAATATCAGCATTATGTGTGTGCAAGAAACTAAATGGGTTGGAGAGAGAGCACGCGAGATTAATCCCGGAGGTTTTAAGTTGTGGTATTCGGGGAGAGATAAGACTAGAAATGGGGTAGGCATTATTGTGGCGCGTGACTATGTTGAGGATGTGGTAGAAGTCTTCAGGAAGAACGATCGCATCATGAGCATTAAATTGGTGATAAGAGGTGAGATTGTGTCTGTGGTAAGTGCCTATGCACCACAAGTGGGATTGGATGCATCTACAACTCAACAGTTCTGGGAAGATCTTGAAGACGTGGTGCGACGAGTGCCAAGGGGAGAGAAGTTGATCATAGGAGGTGACCTCAACGGGCATGTGGGCTCGAGTCGTGATGGCTTTGAGAATATTCATGGCGGACATGGTTTTGGCACTAGGAATGAGGCGGGAAAGAACATTTTGGATTTTGCCTTGACGTATGAGTTGGCTATAATGAACACTTGGTTTAAGAAAATAGACTCTCACCTTGTAACCTATAAAAGTGGAGCTAATAGTACCCAAATTGACTACTTCTTAGTACGGACCACTGGGAGAACTAGCTACACTGATTGTAAGGTTATTCCAGGTGAGAGTGTTGTCACTCAGCATAGGATGCTTGTGCTTGACTTTCGAGGTAAGAACCATGGAAGACAAGTTAAAAACCAAGTGGAGCCAAAGATAAAGTGGTGGAGGCTAGAGGGAGATCTTCAACAAAGCTTTACACACAAAATGGTCGGTGAAGATGTATGGCGTATTGATAATGAAACACAGGTGGATGATGTGTGGTTATCAATGGAGTTGACCATTAACAAAGTGGCAAAGGAGGTACCTGGAGAATCTAAAGGATGTTGGCCACCTAAAAAGGACACATCTTGGTGGAATGATGAGGTGAAACAAGCCATAAGGAACAAAAGAGATTGCTACAAAAAGTTAGGGACAAATTGGAGTGATGAGAACATAGAAGCATACAGGAGGCTAAAAGACAAGCAAAGAAAGCCGTAAGGGAAGCACGAGGGAAAGTGAACAAGGAGTTGTATGAAAAGTTGGACTCTAAGGAAGGAGAACTAGATATTTATAGACTTGCTCGTCTTCGTGATCGCAGAACTCAAGATATTGCAAAAGTTAAGTGTGTGAAGGATGTTGATCAGAGGATATTAATGGACGACGGAGAGATAAAAGAGAGGTGCAGGTCATACTTTGATACACTATTCAACGGGAACAAAACGCAAGATATCGGTGATTTGTCCATACCAGATTGTATGGTAAACCGTGATTTTGTGAGAAGGATCCAAACAACGGAAGTTAAAGAAGCTCTGAGGAAGATGGGACGGAAAAGAGCAATGGGGCCAGATGGCATACCGATCGAGGCTTGGAGAAGTTTGGGAGAGAGAGGCGTCGAGTGGTTAACAAGTTTCTTCAACATGATTTGGAGAAACAACAAGATGCCAACGAGTTGGAGGAAGAGTACTCTTATCCCTTTATTTAAGAATAAAGGTGATGTACAAGAATGTGCCAACTATCGAGGGATTAAGCTTATGAGTCACACCATGAAACTTTGGGAGCGAGTGATTGAGCAAAGACTTCGAAGGACTGTAAAGATTTCAGAGAATCAATTCGGTTTTATGCCTGGTCGCTCAATAACTGAGGCTATTCACCTTCTTCGTCAACTTATGGAGAAGTATAGAGATGCTCATAAGGATCTGCATTTGGTGTTCATTGACTTAGAAAAGGCATATGATAGGGTACCTCGAGAAGTTCTTTGGTGGGCCTTAACTAGGAAAGACATATCACGCAAGTATATCAGCATCATCATGGATATGTATGAGGATTGTACTACAAGTGTTCGTACTAGTGTAGGGAGGACTGAAGAGTTCCCTGTTACTATCGGAGTGCATCAAGGATCGGCCTTGAGTCCTTTCTTATTTGCCATAGTCATGGATGAACTTACGAAGTCAATTCAAGACGATATACCGTGGTGCATGATGTTTGCCGACGATATTGTATTGATTGATGAGACGCAATCAGGTCTTAAAGCAAAGTTGGAAGTATGGCGACAAACATTGGAGAATAAGGGTTTCAAACTAAGTTGGAGCAAGACCGAGTACATGGAGTGCAAGTTTGGTGGAGGTAGAAGTAGTGGTAATAGCGGAATTACTTTGGATGGTAAGGAGATACCAGTCAGCGATATGTTCCGTTACTTGGGCTCCATAATTCAGAAGGAAGGTGAGTTAGATGGAGATGTATCTCATAGAATCAGAACATGGTGGATGAAGTGGAAGAGTGCGTCAGGATTTCTGTGCGACCGAGGTATGCCGACTAGACTGAAGGGTAAATTTTATAGGACAGCAATTAGGCCTGCATTACTGTATGGCGTAGAGTGTTGGGCGGTGAAACAATGTCACATTCAAAAGATGAGTGTGGCAGAGATGCGCATGCTGCGTTGGATGTGTGGGCATACTAGGAAGGACCGCGTGAGGAATGATACAATCAGACAAAGGGTGGGAGTAGCACCTATTGAAGACAAGATGCGGGAGTCGCGCCTACGGTGGTTTGGTCATGTGCGTAGAAGACCGAGTGATGCACCTGTTAGGCGAGTTGAGATGTGTGGAGAAGAGGCAGGGAAGAGAAGGAGAGGAAGACCCAAACAGACGTGGGTTAGGGGAGTTCGAAGTGATATGCTTCTTCTGGGGTTGGATGAGGGCATGACTTTGGAGAGAACTAAGTGGAGGGCGGGTATTCACGTGAAGGAGTGATCTTGATAATCTTTTTCCCTCATCTTTTTTTCCTAGTTTTTTTTATCCTTGTATATATATATATATGCATTATTTGCAGCCTTTTTATTTTATCATTTTTATATATAGTCATCTTTTTTATATTATCTTTTCATAATAGCCTATCTTTTTATCTTTATTCCTTATTTTCCTTTTGGTTGTGATATCATGTATCGATTCATGTTAGCCGACCCCAATATCTTTTGGGACTAAGGCTTGGATGTTGTTGTTGTTGTTGTTGTTACATTGGAATGTTTGACTTTTAAAGTTATAATTATTCACAAAAAAATATTTGGTAAAATATGGCGTATAATTATAAAAGGAAGGCCTTAATTAAAAAAAACTTTGTTGGGTGAATATATTGACGATGCTGGCCGGATTGCAATAAAAACTGAATTGATTGAATAAATACGTATAAACTGGTGAAATATTTGATTTATTGACGGATCTGGGTTGCGGTTAGCCTTCACATTAAGTTCTTTTATTTAGGATGTCTTCTTTTGGACTGGAATTCACTGGTCTGTTCTGGTCTGTTCTGGTCTGAACGGGTCTCGTTTGGTAAACGTTTGGTCTCTGTATATTTTATAACTGTCCAAATCTAGTCTGGTCTGCTCTGTTTAAACTGGATCTGGTCTAGTCTGGTCTGATTTGTTTAAGTCTGGCCTGATTTGATCTGTTTAAGTCTGGTCCGGTCTGGTCTGAAATGAAAATAGTTCAAAAGAAAACAACCTTAGTAGGCAATTTTTTATATCTATAAATAATAAGGGTACAATTAAGAAAAGTATTGCCACATGTCAACTCTATAATCTCTATAATTATTATTGTTTTAATAACATCACTTTCCAAATTAAAGGAATCTAAGCTCAAGTAATCTTTGTTTTTCATAGTTTAATCTCCGTGTGCCAAGTACTTTGTGCTCTGATTAGGACTGGGTCCGAAAAATCGAAAACCGAAAACCGAATCAAATCATACCGAACCGTAGCCAAATAAAATCGAACCGCTAACAAACTGAAACCGAATGTAAAAAACCGAACCAAACCGTAGTTGTTTGGTTCGGTTTTGGTTTTTACCCTTCAAAACCGAACCGAACCGAACAAACCGAACTAGTTAAAATATACGGAGTAAAATTTATTTGTCCATTGTTAAGCATTAATCCTAACTAATCCTAATATCATTAATAGTTTTTGGTTTTCTTGTGCTAGAGAAATAATGTTTGTTATGTTTAGTTTAGTGTGTGAATTCATTTACACATTCATTGCACGTAATAATGTAGCTATACTCATAATATATTTTTACTTGTTATTAGTATTAATTAACTTTTATTTTTATTTAACTTAAAGAATTCGTATTGATGAAACAATAAATATTTATCTCAACTATATCACATATAACGTATATACTCATGAACTTTTTTTGAACTAGTCACAAACAATGTAAATTAATAATATATAATTTTATCTCTCTCGCATACTCATATAATTCATGACATATTTATTTATTTTCATTTTTATTTTATTTGTTGTAGTGTGATTGCATTCTTTATGTAATATATGTTTGATCCCTCAAAGTATTATATCAATTTTAAATCAAATGATAAATTTTTTGGTAAAAAACCGAAAAAACCGAAACCGAATCGAAACAAACCAAACCAATTAAACCGTGGTTCCAAGTTTTGGAGTGTAGAACCGAACCGAAACCGAACCGAACTTTTTACTTTGATTCTATATTTGGTTTTAGGTCAAAACCGAACCGCAAGAACCGAACCCACCCCTAGCATTGATGGCTTCACTGTTGATCTCCCAAAGAGGAGGTTACAGGTTCGACTCTCATCTCAATCAAGTATGTTGGCATTAACGGGAGCAAATACTATAATATGTTTAGAAGGATATGCAAAAAAAGGACTACAACTCCTATTATTTGGGGTCCTGCCAAAACGACCCGCACGGGTAGCTCAGTTGGTCGAGTGGTGGGAGATTTACGGATCAATAGACCAAGATTCGAATCCCCGCAGCGATCGGGTGAAGGTCACATAACCTGAAATAAGGTTGGGCCTCTGTTGCGCACGGGTGTATGTGCCTACTGTCACTCTGCTGACTGTATCACCGTGATTAATCTCTTCACCATCTTGTCGGGTCGGGGTGGGGGGCTCCTGGGGTGGGAGATTCCGCCTTTTTATGGATCAATGGGTCCTGCCAAAACAAAATCACATGTTTATTTTAAAATGTTATTACTTTTTTATTTGTATTTCAATCGTTACAAAAAATATATCAAAATTCATAACTTTTTATTATCTTTCAAATGACAGTAATATTGTATATACAAAAATAAAATATCATTTTCACTTTATATATACATTAAATCTCTCAATATTTGAATCCGGAATAGCATTGACTAATAAACCCCTGTTTAACTTAAACGTGTGCTATGTGTCCCCACAAATTAAACTAGATATAAGATGGCTTTAAATAGAATTACAAATAGAATTCCAAAATATGAGTATCATGTTTTTCCAAAAATAAAATTGAAAACTGTTATCAAGATATGACATTAATACATACTGCCATATATATTATAATTTGATTTCATAGTTATTTAAAATCGTTGTTATTTCTTATCATTAGTTTACTTATATTCATTTTTTTCATTATAATAATGATTTCAAATTGATTTAGTAATGCTACATTAAATATAAATTAAAGTATATGATAATTATTTTTAACTATGTCAAATTTTATAAATTGATATATCTTATCATTTGAATAAGAATTATACGATATGTTTACATTCATATTTAGAGCCCGTTTGGTAACACTAAAATTGGCTGCATTGGCTGATTCTGTTGAAATTTATGAAGTTCTGGCTGAAGTGGCTGTATTGGTTGATTTTGCGGATTAACGAAAAAATTATATTTAAAATATTTGTTATTAATAAATTAAATAAAAAATTATATGAAAAATAGCTAAAATGATCTTCTACGGTAACTTCAACCAATACGGCCAGAAAAGTAAAAATAACCTTAGTTTCTCGGATTATTACAATATTCAGGATTTGAAGTACCGTTCGAACTCTCAGAAATTCCATAACGCTAGTTTGGTCCTCCTTTCCCGTAACCAAGCTAGGCTCTTTTTACAGGCCATAATTTGATGACGCAACCCCGTTATCTTCCCCTGTCCCACCGCAAGAGTGCATCTCCATCCCACAAAAAGAGATTCTTTCGTTTATTGGCATGTTAGCAGCCGCCCCAAACTGTTTGTGACAACCAACCTGCATTCTTCTTCCTTAATCCAGGTGTTCTCAAATTTGAACCTCTTCTTTCTGTTATTTGGGGTGGAAGCCTTTAACTTCACAACAAGAGCCATATGATCACTAGCGGGAGCTTCTACTGAACTTGCTTGAACCATATTAATTACTATCATGCTTTAAAAATACTACTTCGTGCATTTTTGGTGATGCCATTATGTGCATGCAACATGTATGATTTCTAAATTGCAGCAATGAAGTCCTCTTTCGGGAAGAACAAGAGAGAATTCTCTAAACAGGAATAAAAAAGTTTTGAAATTCCAAAATAGGAGTATCATGTTTTTATTCCTTGAATAGGAGTAAATTTCTGCCAAGTTTGGCATTACTAGGTTTTAAAACATGGCATTTTTTTCTAAACTTGGCAGATTACTACTATTCAGGGAATAAAAAATATGATACTCCTATTTTGGAATTTCAAAACATTCTGATGCAAAAATAAACAAAATTGGAGTCTAATTTTGTTGTTGTTGTTAATTTAGAACTATTTCTGAAAGAAATAACTGAAAGATGTAGAAAAGTATTTTAATCATAAGATCTTAATTTTAACACTTAAATTTATTTAACAAAACATTCTGAACATAAAAATCTCCAGCAGATGAAACTTATTTTTTTTAACTTCTTTTATATATACAATATTGGTGTCATATGAAAGGTCATAAAATATTAAGAATTTTGGTATATTTTTTATAAAAATTGAAGTATAAATAAAGAAGGTATAAGACATTAAAGAAAATTGGGATTTTTAATAGGAGATTTCTATGGTACCTCTTCAAATTTGGAGTGTACCATACATTTGCCTTTCTCACCCAATAGCATTCCAAGTCAATTCATTAATGTCATTATTTCATGTCCCACTATTTCCATGTGTCACTATTTCATTTGCCCACACAATGAGATGCACCATACCTTCCAAATTTTTAAAGGCACCATAGCATGACCCTTTTTAATATTGTCAGCCCCACACACTTTTTAATTGTCATGTACGCATAAGGCATTTCTGCGACTGCATTTCTCTCCGTGAATAAGGATGTTTTTACTTGGACTGTAATTTGCTGGTCTGGTCTGATCTGGTTTGATTTGCTCTGGTCTGATCTGGTCTGATCTGATCTGGTCTGATTTGGTCTGGTTTCTTTGTATTTTTATAAGTATCCAAGTCTGGTCTGGTCTGGTGTGGTCTGGTCTTGTCTGATCTGGTCTGGTCTGATCTGGGAGGAATTACAGTCCAAGTAAAAACATCCTAAGCCTCCAAATACCCACCGAAGAGGTGCCAGGTACCCACTTTCCAACCCACAAATACATGGATTGTAGATGATTTGAGAGTGAAAACCTCAAATTTGGTTTTTCACCCTCCTGTTTGCAACCAGCACAAATACATCGATAAAAGTAATTTTCAACAAAAATATATCCAAGCACTTTAAAGTGATTCTTTATCTCATAAGGTAGAATCAATACCAAACACGTCAGATACGATCACATTTTTACATTCCAAAAATGTGATTCGGCCTGTTTTAAAAAAGGCTCATTTCTAGCACCCTATTGGTCTTTAATGGCAGAGTTTTATGAATCAAATACGTAGTACTCTGGAACCACTGGGCAGTTGATTTGCTGGAGTGGGGACTGGGGAGTTACTCCGCCGGGTGAATGCATGTATCTACTTACCCACGTGGGAGTCGCACAATCATGTCCCAAGTATTGATGACTGCATCACTATTACCCAAAAAGGAAAGATCAATAAGCAACTAATGCTCGGTCCATATACTCAAAACAGCGATTAAGTCCTTGTACTTTAAAATCATCCAATTGAACCCTTCAAATTATAAAAAACACCTAGTTGAGTAATTTAGCAAGTCACCTATAGGTTTTCTAATTCCACGTGGCACTCCATATTTTTTATTTATTAAAAAAATGAAGTCATCCTTTGACCATTCACCAAATCTCAGAAGTTCTCAAATCCGTCGGCTATTACCTCGCCGCAAACTGTCTTTCTTGTCCGCCCTAGCAAGTTTAGTCTCCCCACAGGTCAAAACGTAACCGGTGGTTCACATCTACTTCCTCCTCCTGCATCATCACTTAATCAGGACGTCGTCGACGGAGGTTTAGAGCACTTCTCAAAAGAGCCCGTACAATACACCTCCCTAAAGGACATCCTCCCCCATCTTCCTGCACAAACTCCGCCTTCACTTCTCTACGTTCTTCCACCGCCGTCGACATAAAAAATGTACCACTCATCATTAACTTCGAGTCTTTGACATCCTTAACTCCGGATTCACCACCTTGTGAGGGTCATCAAGTACAAATTTTAATAGGAAAACGATTCAAAGCTCTCTCTGCTACTTTGTTCTGTTTTTAGTGGGATATACATATAAGATACATAGCTAGTTTGACTGTATGTTCTTAGTGTAAATTCTTGTTACTTTGTTACTAGGATTCGATATGGAAATATAAAAACTTCCCCGAAATTTAATGGTGTATCCTTCAGATTTACCAGAGATCTTTTCTTTGCTTATCTTTTCAAATTTTTAACTTGTTCTGAGTTTCTATGAAGGAATATCTATGTTCGAACAGGGGAAGATGCAAAGGGAATGAGTTAGCTGGGATTTTATTAAAAAAAACTGGGAGAACTATCAAATAAGTCCTCGAACTTTCGTAAAAAGTGCAAATAAGCCCTCTTACAGGAGGCTTTGTCCGGCTGTCGCCATTTAGAACGTTTTCCGGAGGAATTTTTATATGAAAGTTTTTGAGAATCTTCTTCATTAAGTCTAGGTTACCCATACCATATTTCAGCTAAAAATTCAATCTAGAAGGCAGTCAAATGATTTTCTGAAATATACTGCGCTGCCTAACTTGTTTTTGAGTAATATACAAACACGTCTTCAAACCAAGCTTGTTGGACCAAAACTTTCATAATATTTCTCTTCGATACACACACACAGAGAGAAAGTTTGGTTCTTGGCTTTCTTTTTCACTTACATTTCCTCATTAGCGTTGATTTCCTTAGCTTTTAATAAATAATGTTCTTTTTGTCAAAAAAAAAATACATGGCAACACTAACATTCACTAATTAAAGTTAATATATATTCAAAAAGCAAGATACATGAAATTAAACAATAATAAATGAATTAATTTGTGATGAAACAATTATTTAGTGACATGAAGATCTATTATTTACATCATGTCTATTGTACTTTCAACTTCTAATTCGCCTATATATTTGAACTATTATATTAAAAAATAGCTTCATTCCTACACTAACATTGATTACTAAAGGTTAATATATATTTAAAAACCTAAATACATGAAATTAAAAAATAGTAAATGGACTAATCAACTATATATAATGATACAATTATTTAACGACATAAATATCCATTATTTAGTTAAAGTGAGTTATTCTACCAAGTGTATTGCTTTAAATTAACTCATACTCTATTCAATTTAATATGTACTACAAAAAAATCATGGAAATAAATTAGCATACCTTATTTGGGACACGTACAACAACAACATCGAAGCTTTAATCCCAAAATAATTTAGGGATAGCTAACATGAATCGATCCTGATGGATAGTCTACCCGGGGGTATATATCCGAAGGGTTATTGCGGGGAATAACTTAGAGAGAAGTCAGAGCGAGTAGGTAAATGTAGAGAGAGTGTATTCAGTATGAATGTCGTGGTTACAAATGGGGAAATGGGGTGCTATTTATAGTAGCAATAAATGCCGGACAGGGACACGTGTCAAGCGCTCATTGGCCGAGGGGTCACCTCAACTGGTTGGCGCTGGCAGCCGCATGTGGCCGCATTTAATGCGGCTGTTGGATGGGACGTCTGTGCAGGGTACGGTGATCTTTACGCATGTGAGGCGGATATCTTGTCGAGTGAGATGCCTTCGGCTATAGAGCAGTAGCTGAGGGCTCCTCCAACCGATGGCACCCTGGTGCCGAGGGCTCACAGTGCCGAGGGCTACTGTTTTCGTCGTTTTCTCCCAGTTTCTTAATTTGCTTGAGAAACCCGTTCTGTGAGAGTTTAGAGCCTTCGGCCAGGGGGCCGAAGGCACCCCTGGGGCGTAGTGCGGGCTGCTTGGTACTCTGGGCGCTGTGATTTGGGCCTGCTGGGCCTTCTGGGCCTTCGCTGGAATAGTAGGAGTCTGTGGACCGGGGGTTCCCGGGCCATATACTCCATCAGGAGTCCCTCACTCCTTTTGCCGAAAGGTACTTGAGGGAAAAGGAGTAATTTGTGCTTGCCCTTTGATGTTGTCCCGTCGTGATCTTTGAAGTTGGTGAGGAGTTGTTGCTTTTATGTCCCTGCCGAAGGCAGTCCCTCAGTTACCCACATGTCGGGACTTGAGGGCTTGCTTTGTCGTTTGTTGGTATTTCATTAATTTTGTAATTTAATGATTTTCCCGAGGGGGTCCTCCAGTCCCCCACTCCTTGAGGCACTTGTAAAGTGGTGAAAAGGAGTAGAGTAGTTGCGTTGCTGTTGTGGGCCGAAGGCTGACGCTTTTCGTTTCATTTTGGGGGGATGCCTCGTTAAAAACCTCATTAGGAAAAAACCCTGGGGGAAAAAATCCTAATGAGGGAAAAAGAGTGCACCGAATTCCCCCAATGATGAATCGAAAATGTGAAACCTTGGTCAAAAATGGAGAACAACGGTAATGCCGAAGGCTCTTCCTTGTTCTGAGGGCTCATGTGTTGATTAGCCGAAGGCTTGCTGTTGATGTCATGGGGGCGCCGAAGGGGCACCCCTCAATCCGGGGATCGAGGGCCTGCCGGATGAGGGCAGCAGTGGAGTTGTTACCGGGGGGTCCACTGTTTGTTGATTAGTTGGTGATGAAGATACCCGAGGGCTCCCATTACCTGTGTGCCATGGGTCATCCGTCAATGAGGCAACTCCCCGGGGGCTACCCGGTTTTGCAGTGCTGAGGGGGAATCCCCGAGGGGTGCCCTGATATGAAGCCTTGGGTTTCTGAAGGAATGATCTCGAAGGCATCTGCTATGGGCTGTGTGGGGCACAACCCGGGGGCGTCTCTGGGTAAGTGTACCCGGAGGCTCTCCTTGACGAAGAGGAGTGAAGTAGAAAACCGGGGGCTTCCAGAATATAGCCGTTGGAAATATAGCCGTTGGAATATGTAACGACAGGATATAGCCGTTGGGGGGGGGGCACACGTGGCGTGTGATGGCTGGCTGTCCGTGGGCGGCATCGCTGGTTGGGTGAAGACGCGGTGTGTAATGATGGCGGTCCATCCGGAGGCCCGGAATCCAGGCCCAAGCCCGGATTCCAGCGCCTATAAATACCCCAAGGCCAGAGCCATTTCCTCTTGTGCGATCACTTGTCTTAGCGAAGCTCTGCCAAAAATTCTAGTGAGAGAAACTCAAGCCTTCGGTCCTAAACTCAGCTTTCAAGGTCAGTGCCCCCTGCTTTTCTCCTTCTAGTTTAGCTGTGCATTGTGCCCTCGGATTAGGAGATAGAATTCTCTAGAAACCTTAGTTCCCCCGATCCCTCGAGCTAGAGTTAGAATGTCGTCCCAGAGTGACTCTCAGGACATCTCGAGGACCCCCTCGGTTCAGGACGAAAGCATCTCCGACATGGAGTCCAGTAGCAGTCAGCCCTTGGGTGGTGGTGATGCAGCTCTCGCCACCGAGGTGCAGAAGGATCTGGTGGCCGAGGTCGAGGCGGAGGAGTTCGAGCGAACCGCCGAGGATGAGGAGTTGGCCCTCGCCGTCCAAGTTGCTGAAGAGGAGGAGGAAAAGGATAGGGCGAAGGTCACTGTCGCTGTTCTTCCCCCCCCCCCCCCCCCCCCCCCGGGGGTTCTGGGGAAGCAAGTAGCTCGAGGCCACTGGACCCGACGCCTTTAAGTGTAGCCCCCGGGAAGAAGAGGAGGAAGACGAAGGCTGGCCCCCAGAAGAAAGTAAAGGCCGTCGATCAAGGGGGGCCAGTAGATCTGCCGGAGGGTTACTCCTTCCTGGACACCGCCGCTCTGGAGATTAAGTCCCAAGCTGACAGGGCGGACATCTACATCACCCAGTTGCACGTAGGGCCCTCGGCCGTAGTAGTCGAGCCAGGTCCTGATGACGTGCTGTCCCGGCCTCCCGAGGGATGTATAGCCGTGCACGTGCTCTCGGTTTCAATGGGCCTCCGGTTCCCTCTCCATCCTTTCCTCCGGGAGTATCTGAGGTACACTGGCCTGGTTCCCTACCAACTGACCCCCAACAGCCACTCGTACATAACGGGGTTCGTGAACCTGTGAAAACTCCGGAAGGTTACACCGAGCTTGGAGTTATTCTTCCAAAGCTTCAACCTATGCCGGGGGGGGGGGGGGGGGGGCATACAAATGCCGAGGGCTATGCAAACTTACAGCAGATAGCCCAGTTCAAACTGTTCACCGAGGCCCCTTCTTCTAATAAAGGGTGGAGAGAGCGATGGTGCTATGTCAGACTGGCTGACAGCCCTTTCCCGAGGGAGTTGCGGAATCGCTTTCGGCGCCACGTGAAGGTCAAGAGTGCCGCCCTCGAGAAGGATGGCCTGAAGATTGCCAAGATTCCGGAGGGTCGGGATAAGAACATAACAATCAAGGAGTGCGTTCTCGAGGAAGACCTACATGCCCTCGGATTCCTGAGGTATCGGTTCATTGGGGAGACCGATGAGAAGTATCCCCTCTATGATAAAGCCTTCGTGGGAGCAGGAGGTAGTGGTCGGGGGCTTTACATTTTTGTACTTAGAGATTTTCTGTCATGTTTGTTGTCGTGTCTCTGACCCCTCGGTTCTAACCTTTTAACTTGTTGTTTCTTTGCAGGTAGTAGGATGAATGCCAACGCCCTGTTCGCAAAGAGGAAGGGCAAGACCCAGTCAAAGGAGAAGGGGCCCTCGGGCCAGAAGCCAGCCGACGCCTTTTTTCCGAAGGTCGTAGAGCCCTTCGCCGGGGACGTCCATGCTGCCGTGGGGACCGGGGGGTCAAAACCCGAGGCGGCCGTGAAGAAGAAGAGGAATGATAAGGGGGTGGAGCCCCCCACCAAGAAGCAGAAAGCCGCCGGGGGCGCCGTCGAGGGGGCGGCCCCCCTCATAGTTATTGATGACATGCCCGCCGCCGATGGGCCCCTGGCCTCGGTCACCCCGAAGGCTCTGGTGAATCCATCCCCGGAGGAATTACCTCGGGAGATCCGTCAGCTCTCCTTTGCCCCCGGCGCTTCCCTGATGCACGGCACTGCCGAGCCGAGGGCCTTCCTACGGGGCATCACCTCGAAGATGGACAGGGAAGTCTTCGAGACCTATGATGATGACACCCTCGAGAACAGGATCCTCCGGTCCTCTCTCACGGTAAGTATCTGCTTCCTTTTCCCTTATCTTATCATTTTAGTATTATTTTTCCCTGTGGAATAATCTAACCCCTCTGATCATTGTTTGCAGGCCTGCATAGCCCTCGGGGAACAGGCCCGGAGGCGCGAGGAAAGGCGCCTTCACGAGGCCGCCCAAGATAAGAAGATGGAGGGCCTGATTCGCAAGAACTCCGAGGCGATGAAGCATGCTGCCCAGCTGGAGGAGGCCCTTCGGGAGGCGAAGGCGGCGGCGGAGAAGGCCAAGGCTGACGGCATAGCCGAGGGCAAGGCAGAGGCCGAGAGGGCTGCTGCCGAGGCGGTGAAAAAAGCTGCCGATGAAGCCCAAACCGCCAAGGAGAGAGCTGCGGCCGAGGCCCGAGGGGAGGCAGTTGCGGAGTTCCTCGCCGAGGGCTGGAGGGCCGAGGGCCACAAGGAGTGGGTGGCCTCCGTGGTGGCAGCCTCGGTGGATGCTTGGGTAGAAGGCCCCGGGGTTGACTGGCTGACTGACAGGGGCGACGCCTACTACCAGGGGGGTGAGTTCTTTACCCAGCACCTGATCTACCGGAGGCTCGCCAGGCACTTTGGCGTGTCCCTCGAACAATTCGACCCCTCAGCATACGGCCTCCCTCCGTTGCAACCAGATGTAAGAGTTCCCCTCCCCCCGGGTGAAGAGCGGCCGACAATCTATGATTCTGTGATGATGGGGGGTGATGGGGGTGGAGCCGTCGGAGGTGATGCTGCCGGGGAAGAAGTCTCCTCCAAGGCTGTCGTGGAAGATGCCCCCGGAGACAACGAGGCTGAAGCCGCCGAGAAGATTTGTACTTAGTCAATTTTTGAAAAAGCTTTGTAATGAACATTTGTCACCCCTCGGCTTTGGCCATACTCTGTAACAAACACATTTGAATCCCTTCTTTTCGTTGAATGAATGATTGCCTTCGGGCCTTGTATATGTGGCTTGTTTTTTCTAATTCCTTTCTCCTTGAATGCATGCCTTCGTTTTTGTTTTGGATGTATGTCTTTGCTCCTTTGAATGTATGTTTTAGGACTTAGAACATTTTCTGATTGTAGCTTGCCCTTGGACGCCTTCGGTAGTTGGGCACCCTCTGCTGGATATGCAACCGAGGGTTCAACAGCAATTAGGACTTAGAAAATTTTTCTAAGTGTAGCACACCATAGGGCCTTCGGTGTTTGTAGTAACGCAATTCCTAGGACTTAGAAAAATTTCTAAGTGCAGATTTTCCCTTGAGAGCCTTCGGGACATGGCATCCCTTCCTGATGTGTGAATGTTGGACCGAGGGCCCAAGGTATAGGACTTAGAAATTTTTTGCAAGTGTAGTATGTTACGTAGCCTTCGGCTACTGTGGAGCCCCAACTGAAACGCTGATTAGGCCGGGGGCCAATTCTTTAGGACTTAGATTTTTTTCTTCAGTGTTGATTCCTTGTGTACTGTAGCCTTCGATTGATAGGTAGCCTTCGGCAATTAGGTCCCTTGAGATGAGGGTGAAATATGTAGGACTTAGAAAATCTTCTAAGTGTAGAGTTTCCCTTGGGAGCCTTCGGGAGATGGCATCCCTTCATGATGTATGAGTAGTTGACCGGGGGGGGGGGGGGGGGGGGAATATGCAGGACTTAGAAAATATCCTAAGTGTAGATTTTCCCTTGGGAGCCTTCGGGAGATGGCATCCCTTCCTGACGTATGAGCAGTTGACCGGGGAAAAACATGTAGGACTTAGAAAATATTCTAAGTGTAGATTTTCCCTCGGGAGCCTTCGGGATATGGCATCCCTTCTTGATGTATAACCTTCGACTGTCATATTCACTTAGCTGTAATATTGATTGAGCCGGGGGCCCACCTTTTAGATTTTTTTTTTGCAAGTGTTGTTGTATCGCATAGCCTTCGGCTATCATATTCCCTTGGCTGTGATATTGATTGGGCCAGGGGGCCACCTTTTAGAATTTATTTTGCAAGTGTTGTTGTATCGCATAGCCTTCGGCTATCATATTCCCTTGGCTGTGATATTGATTGGGCCGGGGGGCCCTCTTTAGGACTTAGAATCTTTCCAAGTGCTGCTTCCTTGTATAGCCTTCGGGTGATAGGTGCCCTCTGACTCTGCATTACTTTGCGAGATGCCCGGGGGCTACTCATTTAGGACTTAGAATATTTTCTAAGCGTAAATTGATGTTGAGCTTCCGGATGTAGATCCCTTGTGTTGTATGAGTCTCTGGCCGAGGGCCAAATATGTATGGAATCTTGTTGTTGTGAAGAAAGCCAATGATGAGTGTGTGCCCTCGGCATACACTTTAAAAGTTGTAGATTTTGACCCTTGCTGAAGCCTTCGGTGTTTGTGTGACCGGAGGTGACCAGGCAGTGGACTTAGCTGTTTCTTGATGATATTTGTTTGAGTAGTATCCTTCGGGAAATAGGAGCCTTCAATTACCGGAGGTGTCCCCGTGGGGAGCCCTCGGGATGTTGTGATCTGTTGGAATGTACTCTTTGATTTCTCGTTGAGTCTACTCCCCTTCACCTTTTTTTTTTTGGTTGGTGGTGAAGGGAAGGCATCAAGAAACTTGGTTTCTTGGTAAGGCTGGGCCTATTAGGAGACCATCAGAATACACCAATGGCTCTCCTCCCTCGGGTTAACCTTCCGAGTTCCGAGGGGATCGAGGGTCGTTTCCTGGGCACAAGATATGGTGGTCCGTAACCTGCCTCCCCTTGGGGGATGGCGCGGAAAGCGCCTCATTTTTGAAAGTCGTCCCCTCGGCGTTAGACATAGTCTGTGGCCTGCCACACCCTTGGAGTGGTGGCGCGGGGAGCGTTTCGGTTTGGAAGTCGAATCCTGGGCATTTCTCGTGCCTGTCACACCCTTGGGGTGATGACGCGGATAGCGTTCTGTTTTTGAAAGTTGAATCCTGGGCATTTCTCATGCCTGTCATACCCTGGGGGTAATGACGCGGAAAGCGTTTCAAGGAAGGGTTTTCATTTGCACACTAGTTGCAAATGGCCGGGGGCACTACGTGCCGCCGGCACCGATGGTGGCGCCTTCGATATATGCGTCCTCGTGGGGTACGGCTTTTAGAAACAACACTTGGTGTTAGTTTCGATGTGTAGCCCCCGGTACTTGGTACCGAGGGGTCTTCTGTAGGAACACTTGGTGTTCTCTTTTGTTGTAGTTGATGTAGGCGTCTACCCTCGGTACTTGGTACCGAAGGGTCTTCAAATGAAACACTTGGTGTTTGCCAACAGATGTTTGGAAGTTGATAGGAGAGCATATCCCTGGCACTGGGTGCCGAGGGGTCTTCTTTGGAACATTTGGTGTTTTTTCTTTGTTTATGTGTTCTCATCTTTTCTTTTTTGATGTTGAAGGTGGGGATGTACCCTCGGCACTGGGTGCCGAAGGGAAATGAAACACATGGCGTTCCTTGTTTTTGGTGATAGGAGTTCCCTCCCTCGGTACTTGGTACCGAGGGGTCTTGACTGAAAACACGTGGTGTTTTCACTGTTGTTGTAGGTGTTGATGGTGTCCGCCCTCGGCACTTGGTGCCGGAGGGGGTTCTTCTCGTGGTGAGGCCGGGGGCCTGTAGTCAGTATGAGGGCTTGATGTCTTGAATGTATCTTCATTCTTCGAAATTGGAGGCCTTGGGCCATAGGATAGTACATTCACTAGTTATGAGGGCTTGGCCGCTCTTACATTATTGATAAAATTTAACTAAGTGGTGTACATTCCAGTGCCTAGGGACTTCTTTCCCGTTGAAGCGTTTGAGCTTGTATGTTACAGGTTTGATGATGGCTGCAATGATGTAGGGACCTTCGAGTTTTGGTGCCATTTTGCCTCCCTCGGTTGGTTGGCTGGCTTCCCTCCTCCGGAGGACATAGTCCCCCACTTGGAATTCTCGGGTGCGAACTTTGGTGTCGATGTAGCTTTTGACTTGCCTTCGGTAGTTTTCCGCCCGGATGAAGGCCTGCTCCCGGCGTTCTGAAATGAGGTGGAGGTCGAGGGCCATGTTTCTGTCGTTGACCTCGGGGTCATATTGGATCACCCTTCGGGTGGGAAGGGTGACTTCCGTAGGAGCTTTGGCTTCAAAACCGTAGCAAAGGGAGAAGGGTGTTTCACCTGTTGCTCGCCGAGGGGTGGTGCGGTAGGCCCAAAGGATGTTGTGGAGTTCTTCCACCCAGCCACCGCCCTCGGCCTCCAGCTTCTTTTTGAGGCCCTCGAGCAAGGTCCGGTTGGCATTCTCTACTTGCCCGTTGCCTTGAGGGTAGGCCACGGAGGAGAAGGTGTGTTTGATGCCCCATGCCTCCAGGAGGGCACAGAAGGGGGCTGCCTCAAATTGTGTCCCATTGTCGGAGATGATCTGCTGGGGGACGCCAAACCTTGTGAGGATGTTCTTGAGGACGAAGTGACGGCATTTCGCCTCTGTGATGCTGGCGAGGGGTTCAGCCTCCACCCACTTGGTAAAGTAGTCGACGGCCACAATGATGTATCTGTTGTTGGAGGTACCCCTCGGCAGAGGGCCCACAAGGTCTATCCCCCATCGGGAAAAGGGGACAGAGGTGCTGATGGGGGCATAGTTGACCGCTGGCCTGCCGGGGGCTTTCTTGAAGTGTTGACATGCGGTGCACCTCCGGGCAAGGTCAGCACAATCTCTGGCCATGGTTGGCCAGAAGTAGCCCTGGAGAATGAGCCTTCGGGACATGGAGAAGGGTCCCTGGTGAGCTGAGCAAGTGCCACTGTGTACTTCCTCCATTGCGACTTCGGCCTCATCCGGATGAAGGCACCGAAGCAGTGTGCCATTGTAAGATCGTTTGTAGAGCCTTCCATCTTCGATGGTGTAGCTAGGAGCCCTCAGCTTTGCCAGTTTAGCGCGGGCCTCATTCTCGGGTAGCTGCCCTGTGGAGATGAAGGTGGTGATATCTGAGATCCAATCCTTTTGACGTTGTTGTACGTTCATAACGGGGCTTGCATGGATGCTTGAGAGGCTGAGTTCCTCGATTTTGGCAATTTTGGAGATGTGCTCGGGGGAGTCGGCCGAGAGCTTAGATAATATGTCGGCCTCGGAGTTCTGAGCCCTCAGTATTTGAGTGAGAGAGTGTGCCTCAAATACCTTAAGCAACTCCTTGGCCGCTTCCTTGTACTGTTTCATTCTCCCCTCCTTGGCCTCATATTCTTCGGAGATTTGGCCAACGACCAACTTGGAGTCGCATTTGATGTGGATCTGCCGAGCCCTCATGTTGGCAGCCAGCCGAAGGCCACATAGGAGGGCCTCATATTCGGCCTCGTTGTTGGAGACTTTGAAGGAGAAGCAGATCGCATAGTAGGCTCTGAAGCCCTCGGGAGTAATGAGGACTACCCCTCCCCCGCATGCTTTAGTGGCGGAGGAGCCGTCAGTGTAGAGGGTCCACCAATCATCTGAGGCAGCCGAGGGCTCCCCGTCCGTGGCTGCCCTTGCGGTACACTCCGTCACAAAGTCTGCCAGGGCTTGGCCCTTGATGGCAGGTCTAGGGCGGATGTCAATGTTGTACTGGCTCAAGAAGATAGCCCATTTCACCATGCGGGAGGAGCTGGTGGGGCTCCTCATGAGGGCGCCGAGGGGTTGATGAGTGAGGACCTGAACCGGGTGAGCTTGAAAGTAGTGGCTCAACTTCTTGACAGTCCAAACGATGGCTAACACCTTTTTTTCCACAGGGGAGTATCTGAGCTCGGCCTCCCTCAGGGTCTTGCTAACGTAGAAGATGGCATGTTGGATGCCGTCTTCCTCCCGGATGAGCACAGAGCTGATGGCCGCCGGGCTGACCCCAAGGTAGAGGTAGAGGGTCTCCCCTACCTTGGGTTTGGAGAGCACCGGGGGTGAAGATAGATACCGTTTGAGATCGTCGAAAGCCCCCTGGCATTCTGGAGTCCATAGAAAGCCAGCCGTCTTCCTCATGATCTGGAAGAAGGGTAGAGACTTCTCCGCTGATTTAGATAGAAAGCGTTGAACTTCCTTCACATTGCGTGGGGGCTCCATGTTGATGATGGCCTGGATCTTCTCGGGGTTGGCCTCAATGCCCCTTCGGCTCACCATGTAGCCCAAGAATTTGCCCCCTTGTACGCCGAAGGTGCACTTCTTCGGGTTTAGCCGAAGGTTGAATTTTTGCATGATGGCGAATATTTCCCGGAGGTCGTCAGCATGGCTGGAAGATTGTTTGCTCTTGACGATCATGTCGTCAACATAGGCCTCCATGGTGCGCCCTAGGACGGCTTGAAAGACCCGGGCCACCATCCGGGTGTAGGTGGCCCCTGAGTTCTTTAGGCCGGAGGCCATTACTAGGTAGCAGAAGATGCCCTCGGGAGTCATGAAGGCAGTTTTTTCGGCGTCTTCCTCGTGCATGAAAATTTGGTGATACCCTCGGAAGGCATCGAGGAAGGACATAATCTCACATCCTGCGGTCTCATCCACCAGTTGATCAATGTTTGGTAGAGGGAATGGATCCATAGGGCACGCCTTGTTGAGATCGGTGTAGTCCACGCACATGCGGAAGGTAGGGGGCTCCTGTGCGAGGACTACATTTGCTAGCCATGAGGGATATTTCACCTCCTTGATGTGCTTAATTGATAGGAGCATGGCGACCTCCTTCTTCACAAATCCCTCCTTTCGGCGGAGAGGGGTCTTCTTCGTTGTTGTACCGCTTTTGCCGAGGGGTCCACCGAGAGGCGGTGGGTGATGACCCTTCGGCTAATTCCCGGCATGTCCTCCGGCCCCCATGCAAAGACAGTGGACTAGGCGCGGAGGGCGTCGGTGATACCGGTCTTCAGATCTTCAGGGAGCTGGGCTCCAATCTTCACGACTCTCTCCGGCTGGGCCGGATCGAGCGCAAAGTCTTCTACGTCCTCGGCCGGTTCAGCCCTCGGCCTTCTTTCCTCTTGGTCGATGGTTCCGGTGATGGTGTCAACACGGAATTCCGTCTTGCTTACCTTCTTAGTGACCTGAAGATAGCAGGCGCGGGCAATTTTCTGGTTCCCCCGGGAGTAGCCAATGCCCCCCTCGGCGGGAAACTTGAGGCAGAGGTGCCTCATGGAGATGATGGCTTCGAGGTCCTCGAGGGCTGGCCGGCCGAGGATGATGTTGTGGGCGCAGTCAATGTTGACGACGACGAACTCCACTTCGAGCTGGGCTCTATGGAGCCCGTCGCCGAAGATCACCGGGAGGGTTATTACCCCCTCGGAATCAATAGTATCGCCGGTGAAACCGGCAAGAGGGGTCTTAATGGGCCGAAGGGACCCCCTCTCCAGATGCAGCTCTCTGAAGGTGCTGAGGTACATTACATTGACGGAGCTGCCCGTGTCAATGTAAGTTCGGTGAATGATGGTGTCGCTTATCTCCGTCCGAATTACCAAGGCATCCCTGTGAGGGGAAGAAGTAGGAGGGAGATCTCCGTTGGTGAAGGTGATGGGTTCCTCCCTCAGTCGCTTTACCGGGGGCATATGAGTGACTTCCCCTACGTAAAGCGATTGAGCCCACTTCTTTCGCTGGCTGGTGGAATCGCCCCCTGTATTGCCACCGGTGATCATGAGGATGTGGCGTTTCTTCTCCTGGTAGTGGGGGTACTCCTCCTCCTCTTCTTCCAAGTTTCCGATCTCCCTCTTCTTGCCGAGGGGGATGGTGTTCGGATTTACCTAGGCGTTTACCTTCGTATGGTGCCCTCGGGGAGGTCCCTGATGAGAAGGTCCCTCCTGCCGAGGGCTCTGGACAAATTGGGACAGGTGCCTCGCCTGTATTAATCTCTCGATGGTCGTTTTTAGCTGATGGCAGTCATCGGTTCTGTGCCCCTGGTGCCGATGGAAACGACAGTAGGGGAACTGAGGGTTGATAGCATGTACCTCCGAGGGTGCGCGAGAATCGCGCTCAACGAGGCCCCTCTCCTCGGCAAAATCGAGGATGATGCTGACGGGGTGCGTCAATGGTGTCCGAGGGCGGTCCAGGAGAATGGGTTGTGCCCAAGTCTTAGGGTTGCTCTTATAACCTCCACCGGGCTTGGCTTGGCCTTGCCGAGGGCGGTCATCAGAGGGTCCTGAAGCCTTTGGATGGTTAGGAGGAGCCCCCGGCCCTCGGTTATGCTTGTTGTCAGCCCTCGGGGGCTGCTGGTCCGGATGCTGGTGATACTTCTCCACCTCCTCGACCTCAGCATATCGGTCCCCCCGCTGCAAAGCCCTTATGTAGTCGCGGGGGGGGTTCAATGATGAGGCTCCTTGAAAAGTTGCCGGTGCGGAGGACGGTTTGTAGGAGGGCCAGGAGGGTCCCGTCATCAGCACCGTCGACCTTGTCGGCCTCCGTCCTCCAGCGCTCTAGGAAATCCCGAAGGGTCTCATCCCTCTTCTGGCGTATTGTTAGGAGGTGGGAGAAGTGCTTCCTTGTGCGACGCCTCCCGGCAAATTGTGTCAAGAATCGCTGGGCGAGTTCTTGCCATGAATCAATGCAGCCCTCAGGCAGTCTGTTGAACCATTCGTATGCCGGCCCCTCTAAGGTGGAGAGGAACCAACGACACAAATATTCGTCTGACGCCCCCACCATCATCATGCTGTTCTGGTATTTGCTGTAGTGTTCCTGGGGGTCCGTTTTCCCGTTGTAGGGCTGTATGTGTTGCCCTCGGTATTTCTCCGGGATCCGGGCCGCCAATACCCTTGGGGTAAATGGCGTCCGAGTCCGGAGCTGGATGACGGGTTCCCCGGATCCCTCGGCCACCTTCTTCTGCAATTCCTCCATTTTGGCCATCATGGCCTCATATTTGAGGTCTGAGTGAGGGGTGGAGGTGGTGGCGTGAGCTTTGTTGGACTCCATTTCGTCAAGCCGGCGTTGGAGGGCCGCTATAATCTCGTCCCGGGGATCCTTCGGGAGGGTCTCCGCCCCCTGCGAACAAACCCGGGCCGAGTGGGCCTGATTGATCTGGTGGCGAGCGTCATCGGCATGAAGGGGTGCCTTGCCTTTGTCCCGAGGGGGACGCTCCTCGTCTGCCCTTGAGACAGACCCCCCACTTTCCTGGGGCCTTTGGAGTGCCTTTCCTCCGAGGCGGTCTTGGACCCCTCGGTGGTCTGGCCCTCCTCCGAGCCGGTTGAGGGCGGAAGTGCGGGGCCTCTCCCTGTTGTCATTGTGGCGGTCCCGGGACTGTACTTCCTGGGAGGACGTATCCTGGGCCACTACCCCTTCGTCGTTCCTTACCCGAGGGGTGGGATTTCCGAAGGGGTGTGGCGGAGGGGGAAGTATGATGTTTTCCCCAACCTGGGGGTGAGCCGGAGCCAGGGTGCCGAAGGCACCCGGGTTCTGAGTGAGCGTTTGGATGAAGGCGGAGAGCGCCGATTGCACGTCGATGGTGAGAACCGGAGGGCTGACTTGGTCATCGCTCCGGGTTTTCTTCTTGGCCTCGATGCCGAGGCGGGCATCGGGGGCATTTTGTTGGATCTGAAGGCGTAGGTCGACAGCCGCCTGTTCCAGCCCAGCGATGACACCGCCCTCGGGAGCCCTGTGAGAGGCTTCGGGGGCGTTGACGTCGCCGAGGGCCAGGTTCTTGTCTTCTACGTTCTTTGAGTTGGCACGTGTTGTCCTCACCATTTTGATAGAGGGCTAGTGTTTTGTGTTTGGTCGAGGGGGAGGGTTTCTTACTTGATTGTTCGAGCTCTCAACGAGAGCACCAAATGATGGATAGTCTACCCGGGGGTATATATCCGAAGGGTTATTGCGGGGAATAACTTAGAGAGAAGTCAGAGCGAGTAGGTAAATGTAGAAAGAGAGTGTATTCAGTATGAATGTCGTGGTTACAAATGGGGAAATGGGGTGCTATTTATAGTAGCAATAAATGCCGGACAGGGACACGTGTCAAGCGCTCATTGGCCGATGGGTCACCTCAACTGGTTGGCGCTGGCAGCCGCATGTGGCCGCATTTAATGCGGCTGTTGGATGGGACGTCTGTGCAGGGTACGGTGATCTTTACGCATGTGAGGCGGATATCTTGTCGAGTGAGATGCCTTCGGCTATAGAGCAGTAGCCGAGGGCTCCTCCAACCGATGGCACCCTGGTGCCGAGGGCTCACAGTGCCGAGGGCTACTGTTTTCGTCGTTTTCTCCCAGTTTCTTAATTTGCTTGAGAAACCCGTTCTGTGAGAGTTTAGAGCCTTCGGCCAGGGGGCCGAAGGCACCCCTGGGGCGTAGTGCGGGCTGCTTGGTACTCTGGGCGCTGTGATTTGAGCCTGCTGGGCCTTCGCTGGAATAGTAGGAGTCTGTGGGCCGGGGGTTCCCGGGCCATATACTCCATCAGATCCATTACATCAGAGCCAAAAGAAAAGAAAGATAAAAAGAATAAAAAGATAAAATATGGAGTTAAATAATTGTATCATTATGTATAGACGTATAGTTGATTAGTCCATTTACTGATATGGATAAGATAAAGATAAATATGGAGTTAATCACTCATATTATAAAGGTATTCATGAGTAATTTTTTATTTGTCACCAAA
Source organism: Cuscuta europaea (assembly GCA_945859875.1). Taxonomy (NCBI): domain Eukaryota; kingdom Viridiplantae; phylum Streptophyta; class Magnoliopsida; order Solanales; family Convolvulaceae; genus Cuscuta; species Cuscuta europaea. Next base: position 4,696,283 of record CAMAPE010000014.1, read on the forward strand.
AATTGAGATGATGACGCATGATTAATTTGGTAAATTGCAAAACGGCACTTTAAAATTATACACGAATCTAAAAAACTAATCCATTGATAACGATCTCATTGAGAAAACTAAATCTTAAAGACATTAAAAAAACTTATAGAAAGACACTCATTTATTAATGATATTAAAAGTAATAATGGACATAGCAGAGCAATAGCTTAGAGTAAACCTTGAGTGAAACATAGAACTAGCAAGCCCCATAAGGTCGTGCCAGATCGCTAACTCCACAATATGGTAGGCTATTCTATCAGCATTGCTGGACTTGCTACTAAGACAAAAAAGATAAACAACAAGCGTTCAAAAGCTGAAAAGAAACAGGAGTAATATAAACCATGGTTTTACCAGCCACCAGCAAGGGAGAAGAGGTTTGATCCACCACCTCCAAAGACATCATTCTGATTTGACCATCCATCGGGAAGCTAGGGAGAAGAGGTTTGTCCAGCCACCTCCAAAGAAAGACTCCCTCTTGCATCAAAAACATTGAATACATCACAAGCCACTCGGAAGGGAGAATTGATTTCACCAGCAATCAACAAAGGAAACTTAGCCGAGCAGAATTTGGTTGAAACATCGGTTTGACCAGCAACCAAAAAGAAGATTTTGTTGAATGCTAATTTGGTGGTTCAGGAGGAGGACGAGTAATTGAAGCCTTAGAAGTATGGGAAACCCCCCATGCTGCATCTGTCACGCCCTTCACCTACCCGGACACGTCAACAACCCGCCTTACAGTATGAATAGTCAACCGCAGTCCAACACATCCGTACTATACAAGGCGTCTGAAATATCATTCACACGTAGTACATCCATAAACAAACATAATGTAAAATATTCATTAACACAGCGGAAACAATATTACAAGTGTTCAAGCCACACTTGGCAAGCTTAGGCATACAAGCCCTCAAATAATTATTCAAAAATAATATCCATGAGCATCTATTTAATTGTTTTTGAAAAAGAAACGGAGGAAAGAACCAAGTCTTCCTTCCTCGATCTTCCCGAAGCAACGGGCGGCGGTAGCAACCTTCAAGTTCTAATTGAAACTGTGAGGTGCCCCCCCTCCCCTCCCCCCGTGAAGGGGAGGTCAGTACTTTGAAGCATTTGAAAAGTACAATAACAACTACACTGAATATAATAAATGTTTCAATTTCTAAGACCCTCAATCTAGGGTGATATTATATTATAGGCCATAACCCTCGGTTACCCCGTTTTAAAAAATATACTTACTTTACATAAAGTCAAGTATTCGGCCCGTAGGCCCGTATTCATTTAGAATTCGCCATATCTATTCCCCATGACCCCAAGTCACGACAACTCATATAGTTCATCATGCCACAAATTCATAGCAAGGGCTCGGCCCAACTACATTTCTATGATACCTGCTAGCCAAAATTCAACACATCATTATTGCATAGGAAGGGCTCGGCCCAACTATATTTCTATGCAATCTTACAATTTCATGGCAAGGGCTCGGCTCAACTACGTTTCCATGATATTCACTAGTACATGGAAAGGGCTCGGCCAAACTACGTTTCCATGTACTTCACAATTACATGGCAAGGGCTCGGCCCAACTATGTTTCCATGTAGTTCTAGAGTCCGACTCTAATTCATCATTTTAGTCCGATTCTCAAACAAATCCTATGCTTAGAATCCATTCACTTAGAGTAACCTTTAAGGCTTACCCCAAACATACCTTAGAGCCCATACAATTCATCCTTAAAGTATCTCGTAAGACTACTTAAGACATCACTATTCATATTCCAATCCCTTAGGATTAATTCCCTTATCATTCATATCAATCTCCCGACTAGTATTTCAATACTAGTCGGATAATCCTAGAACAACCAAGTTCATAATTCATAGTCCAATGATTCATTTGCAATGACTTTCCAATCCAAATATAATTTATTCTCAATATAAAAAATATTCCTTTTCCCATTCATGAATTCTTTACATGAAGTAAAAGTATATTTTATCACAAATATTGATAGTAAATTCCTACTATCATGCCATCATTTTATCTCTATTTGCATATCATGCTTCATTTACTCATATGCAATAGTATTTTCATTTAGACATTATTAATCATTAATAATCCATGAAAATCACATTTAATACTTTAGGTAATCTTATGAAATCAACCCAACAATTATAAGCGATATAGTCAGCCATCCTCATCTCGAATGAGCTTTAAGAAGTTCTACCCTTCTCGGTTGAACTCCGGTGAAGCTCCGGAGAAACTCCGGCGAAACTCCGGCGACAACTAGGAACACCATACTCAAGATCCTAACAAGGTTTTATCATCACAAAACCCATATCAACACAAACAACCTCTAAAAGGTTATTTTCCGGCGAACCGGTCATTTGGCTTCTAAGTCCGTTCTTGGACTTAGAACTACCTTCCAACCCCTTGTTCTACACTTCTAAACATGTATAACAATCCTAGGGGTCATCAATATAATATATAAGCCATAAAGTAGATAAGAAGTAGAGGAAAAGTTATTATAAGGTCATTACCTTAATTCTTTACACTTTTTCTATCTTTTTTCTTCTCCAAACTTCTTTCTTTTTCTTGTTTGAGCTTGGGCTCGAGTTTGAATATGTAGGATGAAGTTTCAGAGCTCTCCTTTATCTATTTCATTGGTTCTGGTCGAGCTAATGAGTGGGAGAGAGGAAAGGTTGGTCCTTTTGTCTCTTTTGGCAATTGGGTGAGGAAAATGGGGTCCTTTGGATGTCAATGATGTCTCCCCCATCCCTTCAAATGTTTTCATCCCCCCTTGCACTCATTCAAGCTCTAATTGAGGACACAAATTCGTGGGGTGGCCCTCACTCATGTGGGAGGTCATCCCATTAAGCCCCAAACTGTACAATCGGCCCCGAAAGTTGTATTTTTCGGACTGTTTTATTTATATTTTATTTTATCGGGCCAAATAAAATATAACACACATTCCTAATCATTACAGGAAATTAGAATAGATGTACATTCCCCAGCTTTAATTTAGGAGTCTCCGAAATTCATTTCGGGCTGTTATCCGATAAATTACCAATACCGGTATTTGGGCCTCGTTTGACCAACGGGCCGACTCTATGCCCTTTCTATGGACCAACTAAAATATCCTCCACCATATACTTATTATCTAGACCAAGGTGAAGATAATATGTGGTCCCGAGATTATCAGGTGGCCCCCGCTCCCGATGTGGGCCCTACGTGCAAAGGAAATAACAAAAATTTACAACTTCGCAAATTCATAATTCAATCTTCAAGGTTTATTACATAACTTACTAAAAAGTAAATATGTTTGGGGACGGTGTTACAAGTTCACCCCCCCTTATCGGGAATTTCGTCCCCGAAATTCACAACGCTTACTCGAACAGAAATGCATATTGTTCCTTCATCAAGACTTCTGTTTCCCAAGTTTCTTCTTCAACTCGGTCACTTTTCCACATGATTTTCACCATTGGAACTTTCTTGCTTCTCAACTTCTTTACTTTCCTATCAAGTATCTTTACCGGTTGCACGACATATACGTTCAGGTCTTCCCGTATTTCCACGGGTGGTTTCTCTAATACATGAGATGGATCCGACATATACTTCTTAAGCATAGACACGTGCAACATGTTATGTATCTTCTCCAACTCTGGAGTCAACTGTAATCGGTATGCTACGGCCCCAATTCTCTCAAGAATCACAAATGGCCCTATATACCGTGAGTTTAGTTTCCCTCGGCTCTGAAATCGTATGATTCCCTTCCAAGGTGAAACTTTCAAGAATACCTCATCTCCCACCTTAAACTCTAAGGCTCTCCGGCGCTTATCGGCATAGCTCTTTATTCTATCCTGGGTCGTCTTAAGCCTCTCACGAATCATCTTCACCTTTAACTTGGTGATTTCCACCAATTCCTTACTTTCAAGTTTGGCCATGCCAACTTCGTCCCAACATAAAGGTGTACGACATCTCCTCCCATACAATGCCTCATATGGAGGCATGCCTATACTCACCTGATGACTGTTGTTATAGGCAAACTCCACAAGTGTCAAATGGTTGTCCCAACTTCCTTGGAACTCCAATGCACAAGCTCTCAACATATCCTCTAATATATGTATGACTCTCTCAGATTGTCCATCTGTCTGTGGATGAAAAGTAGTGCTAAACTTCAATCTGGTTCCCATAGATTCTTGGAACTTTGGCCAAAATTGTGATGTGAATCGTGGATCTCTATCAGATACAATGGTTATTGGAACCCCGTGTAGCCTCACGATCTCATCCACATACAATTTGGCTAATCTCTCCAGTGTATAGGTGGTGTTGATAGGTAGAAAATGTGCACTCTTAGTGAGCCTATCAACCACGACCCATATGGCATCATAGTTCTTAACTGTCCGTGGTAGCCCCACCACGAAATCCATAGTCACGTGCTCCCATTTCCATTCGAGAATGGAAAGTGGCTGTAGTAACCCAGCTGGATGCTGATGTTTTGCCTTAACTTTCTGACAAGTAAGACATCTACTGATGTACTCGGCTATTTCCCTCTTCATACCAGACCACCAGTAACTTTCTTTCAAATCACGGTACATCTTCGTACCTCCCGGGTGCACGGCATACGCCGATGAATGGGCCTCCTCTAAGATGAACTTTCGAAGCTCATCCTCTGACAGTACACACACCCGGTCACGATATAATAAGAGACCATCGTCTCTTTCCCTGAAATCCTCAACCGGTCCTGCTAGCATGCGTTCACGGACCTTCATAAGCTCTTCGTCAGTTTCTTGACCCTTCTTGATCTCATCAAGTAACGTGGGTCTCACCTCGAATCTGGCTAACAAGGAACCATCACCAGATACCTCCAATTTAGCTCTCAATGCCCTCAGACTAGTCAACAATGTCCCTGATGAGCTTTTTTGTCTCAAGGCATCCGCTATCACGTTGGCCTTACCGGGGTGGTACTCAATAATTAGATGGTAGTCTTTTATCAGCTCTATCCATCGCCTCTGTCTCATGTTTAGCTCTTTCTGAGTAAACACGTATTTCAAGCTCTTATGGTCAGTGTATATGTGACATGTCTCCCCGTAGAGATAATGTCTCCAAATCTTTAGTGCAAATACCACGGCCCCCAGCTCTAGGTCATGAGTAGGATAATTTACCTCATGCTTCTTTAAATATCGTGAAGCATAGGCAATCACCCTCCCATTCTGCATCAACACACATCCAAGCCCTTGGATGCTCGCATCGCTATAGACATCGTACCCCATACCTTGTTTGGGTAGTGCAAGTATCGGTGCCTCGGTCAATCTCTTCTTTGGTTCTAGGAATCCCTTCTCACATCGGCCATCCCATACGAACTTAGCCCCCTTTCGAGTGAGCTTTGTCAATGGCAATGCCAAAACTGAGAACTTCTCCACGAACTTCCTGTAGTAGCCTCCCAATCCGAGAAAACTACGAATTTCCTTGACGTTCTTTGGCCTCTCCCATTCGGTAATGGCCTCAATATTCTTGTTATCCACGGCAATTCCCGATCCCGAAACCACATGCTCGAGAAAGCCAATCTCCTTTAGCCAAAATTCACACTTAGAAAATTTAACATAGAGTTGCTTCTCTCGTAGTGTCTCAAGAACAAGTACCAAGTGCTCGTCATTCTCTTCTTCACTCTTTGAGTAAATCAAGATGTCATCGTCTATGAATAAAATCACAAACCGGTCCAAGTACTTATGAAATACTCGATTCATCAAGTCCATGAATGCCGTCGGGGCGTTTGTTAGCCCAAACGACATGACTAGGAACTCAAAGTGACCATAATATACCTTGTGCGGAAAGCACTCTTCGGTATGTCATCCTCCTTTATCTTCAGTTGATGGTACCCCGACCTCAAGTCAATCTTCTAAAACACTGTTGCTCCTCGGAATTGCCGTGGACGATAGTCAATACACATTTGAAGCGTCTCATCTTTCTTATTCACAAATAGCACCGGTGCTCCCCACGGGGAGTATCCCGGCCTTATAAAACTGCTATCCAATAGCTCTTGCAATTGGGTTTTCAACTCATTAAGTTCAGCGGGTGCCATCCGGTACGGCGGTATAGAGATTGGTTTGGTGTTGGGCTCAACCTCGATCACGAACTCAATCTCTCTATCGGGTGGAAGTCCCGGTAAGTCTTTTGGGAAGACGTCCGGATACTTACACACTACCCTTACATGATTGATTTCTACCTCCTCTTTGGTTTTATCTACCACGTATGCTAGATATGCGTGGCATCCCTTTCTCATCATACTCCTCGTTCTCACGGCGGATATGATGCAACTATTTGATTTTCCTCGATCACCCTCGAAGCGTAGGGCATTCCCATCATTGCTTTCAAGTTCTAGAACCTTCGTGTATCAATCTACCCTAGCATGATGCTTTTCTAGCCAATCCATCCCTAGAATCGCATCAAAATCAATCATGCTCAGCAGTACGAAATCACACGTCAAGGTTTGGCCATCGACTTCCACCTCACAAGATGGATAATAACAAGTTCTATCAATGTCATCTCCTAGTGGTGTTGATACCACTAGGGTTTGTGTCATTGGTATTGAGTGTATCCCCAAGCCTTCGGCGAACGTCTCACTCACGAATGAACGTTGCGTCTCGGTATCGATAAGGATTCGCGCACTTTTCCCATTAATCTTTAGAGTTCCTACATTTATAAGACATGTAAGATACCTTCCTACCATCTATATACATTTATAGAGGTTTATTATGTTCATACACATGTTTGGGATCAAGGAGAGGTCTTAACGTCGCAAAACGTCATGAAAGACCCTATGTTGGGAAGGCTGGGTGCCACACACGGCGTGCGTACGAGGCACGCACACGTGCGTGGCTTCGGTCTTCACATGGGGCTACTACCCTCCATGCACGGGGGACACACGGAGGTACGCACGGAGTGTGTGGAGCGATTTCTCTCCGGAAGCCCACTGCCCCCCACGCACAGAGGAACGCACGCGGGCGTCCGGGTACGCACGGAGTAACGCACGCGTGCATCCGGGTACGCATGTGCGTGCGTGGAGCAGTCTCTCACTCACTGCCCCCCATGCACGGAGGTACGCACGCGTGCGTCCGGCCGTGCGTGGAAGAATTTCAGCCCAGTCCGTGCGAAATCTCCCGGTTCGTCCCCGGGGTGGCCCGTACTCAACCCCTACAGCTTACATCACCAATATAAGCCTAAAAACATTCAAAATTTGGTGTATTACATGCGACAGAATCTGGGTTAGCTCGAGCGTCCGCCTTCGTCATCGCATAAACTCTAGCTTGGGCCTTGCCTTAGTTCACTGAGGATGCGTTGCTCGTACTTGGTCCGCCATGCCCCATGCTCTCATGAGGTGCTCCTGTTCGGTTACTACTTGCCGTAGTACTGCTACTTGGCCCTGCACCCATAGCTCGCCCAAGTTGTGGGCAATTGCTCCTCAAGTGCCCCGCCTCTCTGCATTGGTTTAATAACACATTGGGGGATCACGGCACTTTCCTGCGTGGTTTCTTTTGCAGTTATTACATCTGATAATACTCGAGCCTTGCCCCCCTGGGCCTTGATTTCCCCTGGACGGTGGTGCAAGGGTTCTAAAAGTCCCACCTCCCCCGTGGTTCCCCTTTTTGCTAGAACCTTGGGGGCATGGTTCTCTCATTTTCTCTTCTTCGCCTCCTCGATGTTTTTCATCTTCCTTTCCTCCCATTCCTTTTCTCCTTTCAGGCATTGTTCAACCACCTGACTGAACGTCATGTTAGGAAATTGTGTTTCCCTCTCACGCATGTCCAACTCTAGGGCATCCCAAAAATGGTTCACCATTCGGTTTTCATCACAAGCGTACTCTGGTATAAACTCAGCAAGCTCCCTGAACTTGTGCTCGAGTTGCCTCACTGTATACTTGCCCCCTTGATTCAAGTTGGTGTATTCTCTCCTTTTCAAGTTCACCTCGAAGTAGGAGTAGTATTGGTTAAAGAATTCATGCCAGAAATTCTCCCATGTGACCGTCTCACCACACTTCCCCTTGACCCCGTCCCACCACGTGGACGCCATGCCTTCTAGCAACCTTGTTGCTACCCTCATTTTCATGTTTGGCAGAAGCTTCATGTCAAGGTCCGCCTCGTTGAATCTTTTGATCCACTCAGCCGCAACGGAGATGTCCCCCGTTCCATCGAACGGTTTTCACCCCAAATCTCTTGCCTCTTTCTGGTCAGTGAGTGGCCCGCACGGCCCTGTCCCCGAGACACCCTCGATGCCCCTCGACTGCCATGTTGGGACCTTCCCGGTGCCTAGCCAGTCGGGTTCCGTCGAGTAACTTTATCGGTATGTTCCATTTCTGAAAGAAATTGAGAATGAGTCATCAGACCCGTAGCAAATGTCAAATGACGGATAGGCACTTAAAGACATCCTTTGGCTTAAATCACCGCCATACCAATTGTTATGGGTACCATCTTAACAATTAGAGACATTGCAACTCAAGTACCAAAAGTTCTATAAGTACAAAACTTCTTATGCTCATAGTTTTTAAATTCATTTTCAAAAAGGAATTTTGAAGCTACATTATGATGTTTACGGATTAAGTCTCTGATACCAATTAAATTGTCATGCCCCGAACCTACCCAGACATGTCAACAACCCGCCGTACAGTACGAATAGTCAACCGCAGTCCAACACATCCATACTATACAAGGCGTCTGGAATATCATTCACACGAGTACATCCATGAACAAACATAATGTAAAATATTCATTAACACAGCGGAAACAATATTACAGGTATTCAAGCCACACTTTGCAAGCTTAGCCATACAAGCCCTAAAATAATTATTCAAAAATAATATCCATCAGCATCAATTTAATTGTTTTTGAAACTGAAATAGAGGAAGCACAAACCAAGTCTTCCCTCCTCGATCTTCCCGAAGCAATGGGTGGCGGTAGCAACCTTCAAGTTCTACCTGAAACTGTGAGGTTTCCTCCCCCGTGAAGGGGAGGTCAATACTTTGAAGCATTTGAAAAGTACAATGACAACTACACTGAATATAATCAATGTTTTAATTTCTAAGACCCTCAATTTAGGGTTTAGGGTTAGGGTTTAGGGTTTAGGGTTTAGGGTTTAGAGTTTAGGGTTTAGGGTTTAGGGTTTAGGGTTTAGGGTCTAGGGTTTAGGGTTTAGGGTTTAGGGTTTAGGGTTTAGGGTTTAGGGTTTAGGGTTTAGCATTTGAAAAGTACAATGACAACTACACTGAATATAATCAATGTTTCAATTTCTAAGACCCTCAATCTAGGGTGATATTATATGATAGGCCATAACCCTCGGTTACCTCGTTTTAAAAAAATATACTTACTTTACATAAAGTCAAGTATTCGGCCCATAGGCTCCAAGTATTCATTTAGAATTCGCCATATCTATTCTTCGTGACCCCAAGTCACGACAACGCATATAGTTAGTTCATCATGCCACGAATTCATAACAAGGGCTTGGCCCAACTACATTTCTATGATATCCGCTAACCAAAACTCAACACATCATTATTGCATAGCAAGGGCTCGGCCCAACTACATTTCTATGCAATCTTGTAATTTCATGGCAAGGGCTCGGCTCAACTACGTTTCCATGATATTCACTAGTACATGGCAAGGGCTCGGCCCAACTACGTTTCCATGTACTTCACAATTACATGGCAAAGGCTCGGCCCAACTATGTTTCCATGTAGTTCTAGAGTCTGACTCTAATTCATCATTTTAGTCCGATTCTCAAACAAATCCTATGCTTAGAATCCATTCACTTAGAATAACCTTTAAGGCTTACCCCTAACATACCTTAGAGCCCATACAATTCATCCTTAAAGTATCTCGTAAGACTACTTAAGGCATCACTATTCATATTCCAATCCCTTAGGATGAATTCCCTTATCATTCATATCAATCTCCCGACTAGTATTTCAATACTAGTCGGATAATCCTAGAACAACCAAGTTCATAATTCATAGTCCAATGATTCATTTCCAATGACTTTGCAATCCAAATATAATTTATTCTCAATATAAAAAATATTCGTTTTCCCATTCATGAATTCTTTACATGAAGTAAAAGTACTCCCTCCGTTTCTAAATAAATTTCCAACTTTCCTTTTTCATCCGTTCCAATTAAAACTTCCACTTTCCCCTTTTGGTAAAGAATTCGTGGTTCACAACATTTCTTACACATTTCTCTCTCCTCTGCACAACTCTCCACCACACAATACCCACTATCTTAAACTGTGTGCCCATTCCATTTGGAAGTTTTATTAGGAACGGAGGTAGTATATTTTATCACAAATATTGATAGTAAATTCCTACTATCATGCCATCATATTCATAACACATAATCATACACAATATCTCTAAATTTGCATATCATGCTTCATTTACTCATATGCAATAGTATTTTCATTTAGGCATTATTAATCATTAATAATCCATGAAAATCACATTTAATACTTTAGGTAATCTTATGAAGTTAACCCAATAATTATAAGCGATATAGTCAGCCATCCTCAACTCGAATGAGCTTTAAGAAGTTCTACCCTTCTCGGTTGAACTCCGGCGAAACTCCGGCGATCTCCGGTGAAACTCTGGCGAAACTCCAGCGACAAATAGGAACACCTTAGTCAAGCTCCTAACAAGGTTTTATCATCACAAAACCCATATAAACACAAATAACCTCTAAAAGGTTATTTTCCGACGAACTGGTCATTTGGCTTCTAAGTTTGTTCTTGGACTTAGAACTACCTTCCAACCCCTTGTTCTATACTTCTAAACATGTAGAACAATCATAGGGGTTCTCAATATGATATATAAGTCATAAAGTAGATAAGAAGTAGAGGAAAAGTTATTATAAGGTCATTACCTTAATTCTTTACACTTTTTCTATCTTTTTTCTTCTCCAAACTTCTTTCTTTTTCTTGTTTGAGCTTGAGCTCGAGTTTGGATATGGAGGGTGAAGTTTCAGAGCTCTATTTCCTTAGTGCTGGTCGAGCTAATGAGTGGGAGAGAGGAAAGGTTGGTCCTTTTATCTCTTTTGGCAATTGGGTGAGGAAAATGGGGTCCATTGGATGTCAATGATGTCTCCCACATCCCTTCAAATGTTTTCAGCCCCCTTTGCACTCATTCAATCTCTAATTGAGCACACAATTTTGTGGGGTGGCCCCCACTCATGTGGGAGGTCATCTCATTAAGCCCCGAACTGTACAATCGGTCCCGAAAGTTGTATTTTTCGGACTGTTTTATTTATATTTATTTTATCGGGCCAAATAAAATGTAACACACGTTCCTAATCATTATAGGACTTTAGAATAGATGTACATTCCCCAATTTAATTTAGGAGTCTCTGAAATTCATTTCGGGCTGTTATCCGATAAATTACCAATACCGGTATTTGGGCCTCATTTGACCAACGGGTCGACTCTATGCCCTTTCTATGGACCAACTAAAATATCCACCACCATATACATATTATCTAGACCAACATGAATATAATATGTGGTCCCGAGATTATCGGGTGGCCCCAGCTCCCGATGTGGGCTCCACGTGCAATTCACTATTCACGCAAAAGAAATAACAAAAATTTACAACTTCGCAAATTCATAATTCATTTTTCAAGGTTTAATACATAACTTACTAAAAAAATAAATATGCTTGGGGACGGTGTTACAACATCTACCTCGACATTGCCTCCCATGGTAGAATAGAAAAGCATAAACAATTCCAAAAGAATGGAACAAACTACCAACAAAACGCTCACAATAAAGGAACGCACACAAACCTCGGCAAATAGTAGGGTCGGACAGAACCAAAAGCCAAAACTCCAGAAAAAATAGAGCAAAACGGAAATCAATAGAACCATTTTAAAAACCATCACCAGCGTCACATCGGCAACAGTCTTCTTCCTCCGCCCAGTGATGTGAGTTTTCTCGCACTTAAAAATAGATCAGAGTATAGGGTGTAAGTACGAGTATCGTCTCCACAGGGATGGACAAAAGGGAATTAAGAATTAATTAAATTCAGGGATAAAACTAAATAAAAATAAATGCGTTGTGCGAATAAAGATGATAGGGAATAGGGATTGATTCCGGGGTAATCAGATTTCTGGCTGATCAGGCTTAATTACATGAAATTAATTTAATTGAGTCTCGCTAATCATTACTATGTTCTTACTGCTCTCGCGGCGTAGAGTACAATAATTTAGGGGATCAGACTGATCTCTCATGCGATAGGATCCTAAAATTATTACGGCCCCTTAATAGCTACTAATCTCTTAGCACATGATTAAGTGTGTGTGAAGGTGTCCTAGAATAAATTAGATCTCTCTTAATTTATTCTAGAAACAATTGTAATTCTAACCGCGGTTCTAGGTTACAAGAGATATCAATTAAATTATTCAAACACAAATTAAATAACATTCATGCAATTAATCCATCATGAATATAGCCATACATCATGATTAACCCTTTCATCAATCCCAAATTCCTAATTAAAATTACTCACAACTCATAATTGAAGAATCAATAGAATTGGGATGAACAGAACTGATTGTCATTAATTAAAAAGTGAGAACTTACAAATAATCCAAGGGAATTGAAGAAAAAAGTGGAAAAGTAGAAGAACTTTCTTCCTTAGGCCTCTCTCTAGATAAAATGTGACTGAAACTATGGTTTTAGGGGTCAGGCACAACCGTGCCTTCCTATCAGGCACGACCGTGCCTGACCTCCAGCAGCTCGGTCCTTCTTTCTACTACAGGCACGGCGTGCCTATCTGCCAGGCACGACCGTGCCTTCCCTTTCGAATTTGATGACGCTTCCCTCATGAAAGTTGTAGATAATTAAGTCCTCTATCTACCACAACTTGCAAAACTGGATTTGAATCATCCAATCAAAAGATATGAATAAAATGGTGGAAGGCCGCATTCTTAAATCGCAACAGCGACCATCTGACTTCTTCGTCTGTTTTCATCTTCCTCCTCTCTGATTGTAGCAATGGTGTCTTCATATGATTTGTAGCCCTTGAAGTTGGATTTCATATAGAACTTGAATAGTGTCATTTTAATGTTTCTACAAAAAGATACACTTGAATGATTGACAGAAGGTCATCCTGATCGCCTTTTTCAAACTCTATTTGTCTTCTTTTGATACCGTAGCCAATCCTAGAGCTCTTTTATCTTCAAATCTTCATCGTAAACCTCTCGGTGACCTCCAAAGCTCTCAATTCTCTCTCGAATACATCATCAACTCATCTTGATTGCTACTCAAGCATCGATGTTAGACTTTAATTTCATGATTTTTGACTTCAAACAACACAAAACTCGAACCAAGGCCCGATAAACATAACTTGAGCTAAAATTGAGGCTTATAACACCTTAAAGCTAGGAAAACCATCAAAAGCCGATCCCAACACGCATCAAATGTGTGTTGTAATACGAACTTATCAGATTCCCCCACACTTATGTTTTGCTTGTTCTCAAGCAAACTGAACAACGAGACATCCGATAATCACCACACGGAATTAAAATTATTAGCATGCTCAGGTAGTTACAGGGATACTCACAGAACAGACAGATTAAACCAAGAAAATTCTTCCCTAAACTACATCTTTGTACTCTAGCTAAAATTAAAGCCAAAATTATTCACAACATTCTCAAAGTAGTGACATCATACACTAAAAACTAGCTATCGATCAGAAGGATTTGTGAAGGTGGTGGTGAATGGTAAGGAATATACGGTCCCTTTCTTTGAGAGTTTTTGGAACAACCTGACACGGACGTAATGCATTCAGGAATTTCATGCTATATATTCTTAGGATCGGGGAATTCGGTAGGACATAAATTAGGAACTATCATCTAAACCTATTAAAAGAGCAGACATGGTGTACAACTAAGCTAAACCGCCACGGCACAATAGTGTTTTGACGTATACTTCAAGTACGCGAAGGACTAATGCTAATTTTGCAATAGCCTCCAAGTTCAATTAATAAAGTTCAATTTTCCTTGTCATGTTGGCACGAGAACGTCATTTCTTTCGAAAGATACTCAGGTCTCATCTTATTGTGCGAACACTTACGCTTTTAGACCGGGGCTCCCTTTCTTTTTTTCGCAAGGTAAGAGGTCTAGCTGATAATTAATTTTTTCAAAATTTTCAGATTTTCACTAGACATTACCCCATTGCAATTAAAGTTCAATTAAACAAAGTGAACCATGTCTACAATGCAATCCTCGAAAATATTAAATTCCTAAAAAGTGACAACTCTTACCCCATTTGTGACATAGGAACAGTGCCAAAAATGGCTCCCACAAAAATTCTCTAAACTTAGCAAATTAATCCCCTAGTTCTCTAAACTTCGTGAAGTAAGGAAACACAGGTCATTTGGGTATGAAGCTCAATTAATTGGGTAAAAAACAAAATGGTCACGCTCAAAGTGGTTTCTCCTAAAGGACTTATTCAGGTGGGATGGAAAGTTATAAATTAAATGGGTGACTAGTGCCTTCATCTTCTCAACAACTAGGTTGTAGGTATATAGGTTGAGGGTCTTAAAATACGTACCAACCCTACTCAAAAATTCAAACATTGAATTTCCTTGATTTAAAACTTTGAGCATAGCAGTAGTCCAAAAGAGTACTAACCCTGAATAATAATACAAACAAATAATGAATGAAATTCTTCCTTTTTTACTTTGTAGGCAGAAACACACCCAAAATTCAAAAGAAATAAACATCTATCCCCTGATCGAAAGAACAACCTGTATACTAATTACCCAAAACAGCCACAAATTCACTCAAACTCTTAATATAAATCCATCTATGCGCAAATGTTATGAAAAAGATTATAAAACTTGGATGACATTGAGCATTGTAGCAAAAACTTGTCCACCCAAATAGAAAATCACACTGCTAACTGCTAACAATCCATTTTACAGACATAAAAAAGAAGAGGCAAATTTTTACTTCTAAATTACAATTCAAAACAACTGATTCCCCAACCGGGAGTGTTTCACTATGGATCTTGTGAGACATAGTTTAGATGGGCTTGACAACAAATAATAGATTGGATTTAAGTACGATGAACGGAAGATTAAAACATCATAGAGATCCGATGTACTTGTAGTAGCCTAAGCCCTAAAGCCTAAAGTTTTAGTGTTTAACAGAAAGTTTGGAGGAAATTTAAAGTGTATATACTGAATAGCTAGAATGAACTGATAAAGAAAAATATGACAGAGAGAACAGAATGAGCCGATACTTGTACAGAAAAATGTGTGGATGCTTGCAGTTACGGAAAAGCCCTTAGAAGTTGGTTAATTAGTTAATTGGTATATAGATTTGCGAAGACGTTTTAAGAGTAGCAGATTGATCAATATATGCTCGATAGCCTAAACGTAAATGCAAATATACAATTTCATAGTATGCTCGATAGCCTAAACATAAATGCAAATATACAATTTCATAGGCCAGCTTCACAATCGTCTTCTATCGGGATATTGAAACAAACTCCTTCCTGTTAGTATCTGACATCTTTTACTATACGATCTCTTAAATAATATTTTGGTTGTGAGCTACCCAGGCACAGCTGCCGAAGAAGATATGGCCTTTCCACCCCTGCAGCACCCAATGGCCGTCTTCAGCAAACAGAAAGTTTTTGTGATGTGCTTCCCTCGCCTTGCTTCTTAACTTTTTTACAAGTTGAGGGTTAAGGGGCACAGGCTTGAACCCAGCCCTCATAATACGACTTTGCCACTGCATGTAGGTTTCTGGCCTGTCTAATCTTTCCATGCCTTCACATCCTATAATATTTGCTATACCAGGCCCCATAAGTGCTTGTTCCAAATTAAACCTTTGACTATCGTGTTGTGAGAAAACAGATTCAAGCATATCAAAGACAGCAGAAAAGTAAAAGAGAGCCGATCGGAACCGATTGACAAAGAAAGGAGAGTTCCAGGATGCATTGACCACAGAATGCACAAAGATATGAGGGTTTACTTGCCGGATTAAGTTTAAAACACCATCTCTTGGGTTGTCGGCACCACATACGGTCTCATCTAGTAGGCGTTTGAATCGAAGAGTACAATTAACAGCAACCACCTCACCTTTCTCGAGCTTCAAATCATTTATCTTAATTGCCTCCCAATTCTTTGATGTTATAGAGTTGTATTCAAATGGTACTCCGAAGCGTTGGCAATATTTAGCCAAGCGACAACCTGTCTCCAATACCATGTGTGACGGACGAAAACCAGGTTGGGGAAGCTCAATACCAGTTATTCGAAGTTTAGGAGGGCCACCGGGTCTTTGTGAAAGATCCTGAATAAGAGTGGGCCACTGGACAC
Organism: Cuscuta europaea; assembly: GCA_945859875.1. Taxonomy (NCBI): domain Eukaryota; kingdom Viridiplantae; phylum Streptophyta; class Magnoliopsida; order Solanales; family Convolvulaceae; genus Cuscuta; species Cuscuta europaea. The sequence goes on from CAMAPE010000014.1 coordinate 4,712,661, forward strand.
CGTGAAGAATACCAAAATCTATAACATGCAGTGATGCCCCTCTTGACGCAACTTCATAAATCATTTTATTAGCAAAGAAGATTGATATTCTCATAAACGGCAAAGATGATGAAATGCGAGATTTTTGCATTTCTGGAACTACTATGTCATTCTGAGATGATAATGAAACATGTAGTTGTGCCTCAGTTCCAGCCAGCCGGGCCTCAAGACCATTAGCAAATGCATGGGTCAGCCTTTGGTTTGCATCACCTACTGGAGAAGAGTATTGCCTGATCATCTTTAGTTGTTCTGCTGCCACCTTGTAACTAGCAGCTGCAATTGATTTTGCACAGTTTAACAGAAGAGATTCCATATGCACAAATTCGCAACCATCTCCTCGTTTATCTGCACGGCCCTTGCGACCACTTCGCTCTTTCTGTAGTTGTTTGCCTAGTGCAGATGGAGAATCATCAGTACACAGCAAAACCTTATCAAACACCTCCGATAAATCCTCCTCCTCCTTATAATTAGTTGCACTCCGTTTCATCCGCCTTTCCTCTTCCTTTTCTTCTACAAGCTCACTTTCACATGAACGGGAGTGCTTCATTCCTCGGCATGAATTAGATGAATGGTCCTCCTCTATACTCAGAACTCCACCTCTCGTCAATGAGTATATTTCATTGAAATGGATGAGCATTGGATTACTAGCAGGAAAGAATGTTCTAGTTTCCTCCCCACCTCTCTGGAATTGCAAAATGAAAGCAGTATCATCATCAAAACATATATGAATATGAAATAATGACAAATATATTACCGAAATAATGGTAGTGAACAAAAATGACTTAGTGACTACTATAGTAACTTTTGTGACCATGATCATGTTCAACTCCATAACTATAGTTTCTATGCATTGTAACTATAGTAATACTTTCATCCATTAGTTATATTTCAGTTATATTTATGGAAAGCCTCCAGATATATTTGGAAGCAAATTAGCACTACCAAAGCTATATAAAGAACCGTTTAATCCATCCAAGTCAGACTTCCTCGACTACTTGATAATTTTAAGTCATCGATAATTTTTTATCGTTCCAATCATATATGGACACGGTTTACTTTCTAGTCCCTTATTGATAGTGACCGAATCCATGAGATGATGAAATTCCATTGTTTATAAAAGGTAGATTCGATGCGTGAACCAGGAATAAGGAATTATTACCTTTGAATGACAGTCAAGCAACTCAAAAGGAATCATTGGAGCTCCCAAAGCTTGCTGCGGAAAATGTGATGATTCTTTAAAACGAAGCAGCTTATGAGATCGATCCACAAAACGAACTGGAGGGATGTGAGATAGCAGCAAAAGAAATGGAGTTAGAAATCGAGAACTCTTGAAACACAAATTACTGGCACTTCATTTGTTGGCGTGGGAACTGGGAAGCTATCGACATGGGCGTCCCACTCTGCTATCTAATCCTAAGAATTTATGAAATGGAAAACTATCACAGTAACTTAAGGCCCTATCTGGTTCAAAGGAGGGGAGGGGAGACAAGGAAAGAGAAGTGGAAGGAAGGATTTTCATAAAAAAAATTATTTGTTTTGAGGAAACACGGGAAAAAGGTTTAATGAAAATATTTTCTTAATTTACCTTTATTTGATACCTTACTTAAAAAAATAGAAACATCTTTAACTATTGTGAATATTACTCCTAAGGTCATAAGTCATAATATATTTTTTTGATTTTTTCAATTTTTTGTTTTTTATTAATTTTGAATTTTTGAATTTTCAATTTTTGATTTTTTGAATTTATTTTTTAGTTTTTAGATTTTTTATTTTTAAAATTTTTAGTTTTTTAATTTTATAATTTTTAGTTTTATATTTTTGTAATTTCTTATTCTTAATTTTTAAATTTTTCAATTTTTAACATTTTATTTTTTTAAATTTTTTTAATTTTTAAATTTTTCAATTTTAAATTTTTAATAATTTTATTTTTAAATTTTTTTAATTTTTAGTTTTTTAATTTTTTAATTTTTTAATGTTTTACTTTTTTAATTTTTTAATTTTTTAATGTTTTAATTTTTTAATTTTTTAATTTTTAGTTTTTAATATTTTTGTTTTTTAATTTTTGTTTTTTAATTTTTTAATTTTTTAACGTGTTAATTTTTTAATTTTTTAATTTTTTAGTCATCATTCTGTAGTGGTCAAACCGACATAAAAAATGGTGCACCTTAAATATTTGAAAATATGGTGTAAGCAATGTGGATTTTTGTGTGTTGTTAGGAATATTTTATGATGTCCAATCTAATAAAATATCGTTGTATTTGTGTAATTATTAATTAAACGTGTAATACACACAAATGTGTATCAGCCCGTTAGCTTCCTTGTAACCCGTAAGTTAGCCAACTTCTCCTATAAAAGGAGGCTAACTTACGGGAACCCTAACGTTCGAGGCTTTTGAGAGTTCACAGGCGTAGAGATAGAGAGATTAGGGTTTGTCGTTGCTCTCTCTCGAGGGAGAGCAGCGGCGTATTCCACGGTATACCAAAGGTGTTGTTCATATCAAAATCTTTCTATCTGCTTCTTGTTTATCTGCTATGGTTGTTTGATTGTTATGTTTTGGGACTATCATGTACATAGCCTCTAATTGTGGAGATTCTTATGTTCTAAGATATTAAAATTATCCTTTTAGTTTTCATGCTAATATTTTAGTTAGACTGTCTTTACTATAGCCCTCATTTTCATGAAATGATTGCATTTTGAATTAGCCCATGATCATGTGAATTAGCCCAAAGTGCCTTTTGATCTTTAGACAACAACTAATCATTTCGCCTCTTACCTTTATGAATGCAGTGGTTTTGCTTTATTGGAGGGAAGCAAATTTAGTCTATCGAGTCAGATTTAGAAACATTTCTCCAAGTTTTAAGGTAGAAAAATTATTTAGTCGCATTCCCATTTCATGTAGAACACTAAAAACATTATATGCTAGAAAAATCATTTATAATCGATGTTAAAAACTCAAAAACAAATCCATCAATTTTTAGCGTTGGGCAGGGTCTGGGCCTGTCTGCCCAGTCCAACCGCACAGGGCCCGGAATTTTGACGGGCCCAAAAAAAAATTAGTATTAGACCCAGCCCATTAGTTTTTAGCCCAAATCTCTTCCCCAAATCCCCTGCTCCACGATAACACCCCTCACTCCCTACTCCGTTATTCCCCCTGCGCAGCAAGTCAGCAACCCACACCCTCCTCCGATATTCCCCTGCTTCACGACCTCCGCAGCTTCGCCGCCTCCGCGTTTCCAATCGAACCGCACACCGCACACCGCCACAACCACCTCTGCATGCCGCCGTCTGCAGTCAACTAGCCGCCCGCCTCCGGCCTCCCTCAGACGCTCAGAGCCTCAGACCCTCAAGCTCCCTGCTCCCGCCTGGCCGCCTCCCTGAGTCCAGTCGTCCAGACTTCCGGTCAGTCCACTGCATCCAGATTCTTTTATTCATTTAGTTGCTAATTTCCTAATTCTTGTGAACTTTCGATTTTTTGAATTGATGAATTGTTTGTTGAATTCTTGTAATTTGTTTATTTTCAGATTTAATGTTTGTTGAATTGTTGTATTGTCATTATTTGTTGATTATTTGGAGTTAAAGTAAAACATTATTTGAATTGATAATAAATGTGTAATTTTGTAAATGTGGTTAGCAATTAACATTTAAGAAAGTGGTATTGATGGAGTATATGGCCCAGGGACCCCCCAACCCACATACTTCCACTGTTACATTAAGGCCCAACAGGTCCAAAACAGGTCAAGCCCAGCAGAATGAAGCTCTAAGCAACCCACGATGCATGAAGGGGTGCCTTCGGCCCCATGGCCAAAGGCTACCAGTGACAGAATTGGGTTCAGCAACATCACGGGAGAATAAGGCTTCAAAACCAAGCCTTCGACAATTGGAGCCCTCGACACTATGAGGCCCCCGGTACGCAGAGCCTTCGGACTGTCATCTACAGCCGAAGGCATCCTCCTCGACAGAATCTCCCGTCCACATGCGCTAGATCACTGTACCAAGTACAAACGTCGCATCCAACCACCGCATTTAATGTGGCCACATGCGAGTGTCAGTGCCACCCCGATTGAGGTGACCCCTCGACCACCAGAATGCTGACATGTGTCCCTATCTAGCATTTATTGCTACTATAAATAGTTGCCCCTTTCCCCTTTGTAAGACATGCCTTGAATACATAACTCATATATTCGAATTCACTCTCTCTCTTACTTATTTGCTCTGACTTCTCTCTAAGTTACTTCCCGCAGTAACCCCTCGGATAGATACCCCCCGGGTACACTATCCATCATTTGTTGCTCTCGTTGAGAAGTCGAACAATCAAGTAAGAAACCCTCCCCTTCAGCTCAAAACACCTACCAAAATGGGAAGAACCACTCGTGCTCAGTCCAAGAACCTTGAGGGCAAGAACCTGGCCCTCGGTGAAGTCAACGCCCCCGGAGCCTCTAACAAGGCTCCCGAGGGCGGGGTCATCACTGAGTTGGAACAGGCTGCTGTTGACCTACGCCTTCAGCTTCAGCAGAACGCTCCAGATGCCCGTCTTGGCATCGAAACCCGAAGGAGGGACCGGAGTGAGAATCAAATGAGTCCTCTGGTTCTCACCATCGACGTACATTCGGCATTCTCCGCCTTCATCCAAACGCTCACCCAAAACCCAGGTGCCTTCGGCACTCTGGTGCCCCTTCAACCACAAATCGGGGAGAACGTTGTGCGTCTCCCGCGTCCACCCCCCTTCGTGAACCCTACCCCTCGGGTTGGGAACGACGAAGGGGTCGTGGCTTAAGACACCGCCTCCCAGGAAGTCCAATCCCGGGACCAACGCAGGGCGAACAAAGAAAGGCCTCGGACCTCCGCCCTCGAGAGGCACGAAGGAGTGCAGGATCGCCGAGGGGTCCAAGACCGCCTCGGTGGTAAGGCACTCCAAAGCCCCCAAGAGAGTGGGGGGTCAGTATCGAGGACAGATGAGAGGCGTCCCCCTCAGGACAAAGGAAAAGCACCACTCCATGCCGATGACGCAAGGCATCAAATCAACCAGGCCCACTCGGCACCTGTTCGTTCACAGGGGGCGGAGGTCCTCCCGAAGGATCACAGGGACGAAATCATTGAAGCCCTCCAACGCCGCCTTGATGAGATGGAGGCCCGTCAAGCGCACACAACAGCTTCCGCCTCCCAGACGGACCCCAAATACACCGCCATGTTGGCCAAAATGGAGGAGATGCAAAAGAAAATAGTCGAGGACTCCGGGGAACCCGTCATCCAACTCCGGACTAGGACGCCATTTACCTCAAGGGTATTGGCGGCCCGAATTCCGGAAAAATACCGGAGGCAACCCATCAGGCCCTACGAAGGACAGACAAATCCCCAGGAGCATTACAACAGATATCAGAACAGTATGATGATGGTGGGGGCATCGGACGAATATTTGTGCCGTTGGTTCCTCTCCACCTTAGAGGGACTAGCATACGAGTGGTTCAACCGATTGCCCGAAGGCTGCGTCGATTCATGGCAGGAACTCGCCCAACGTTTCTTGACGCAGTTTGCAGGGAGGCGCCGGTCAAGAAAACACTTCTCCCACTTGTTGACGGTGAGACAAAGAAAGGAGGAGACCCTTCGGGACTTCTTGGAACGCTGGAGGACGGAGGCAGATAAAGTTGACGTCGCTGACGATGGGACCCTCCTAGCCCTCCTTCAAATAGTCCTTCGTCCCGGGAACTTTTCAAGGTGCCTCATCATCGAACCTCCCCGCGATTACATAAGGGCCTTACAGCGGGGGGACCGGTACGCCGAGCTTGAGGAAGTGGAAAAATGTCATCACAAGCCCGATCAGCAACGCCCTCGGCCGGATGACAAAGGCAACCGGGGACCGGGGGCTCCCCCCAAATGAATCCAGAGGCTCGGCACCCCCCGGTGATTGCCCCCAGCATGGCCAAGCCAAGCCCGGGGGAGGTTACAAGGGTAACCCAAAGGCTTGGGCCCAGCGCATTCTCTTGGAGCACCCTCAGACGCCTTTGACACACCCCGTCAGTGTCATCCTAGACTTTTCCGAAGAGAGGAGCCTAGTGGAGCGCGACTCTCGCGCACCCCTAGAGGTATATGCCGTTAACCCCAACAAACCGTACTGCCGCTTCCATCGCAATCAAGGGAACAGGACCGATGACTGCCATCAATTGAAGATAGCCATCGAGATGTTAATACAGGCGGGCCACCTGTTCCAATTCGTGAGGGGCCCTCAGCATTAAGGTCCTCCCTACCAAGGGCCCCCTAAGAAAGCAAATGCCTGGGTCAACCCGAACACCATCCCCCTTGGTGACTCGAAGGGTAAGAAAAGGGAAATCGAGTATTTCGATGAAGAGGACGAGTACAACCAGTACCAGGAGAAGAAGCGCCACATCCACATGATCACCGGAGGAAATACGGGGGGGGGGGGGGGGGGGACTCCACCAGCCAAAGGAAGAAGTGGGCACAGTCGCTTTACGTGGGGGAAGTCACTCACATTCCCCCCGTAAAGAGGCTGAGGGAGGAGCCCATTATATTCACCAACGCCGATCTCCCCCCGGTTTCCTCGCCTCATAGGGATGCCCTGGTAATCCAAAGTGAGATCAATAACACCATCATCCACAGAACTTACATTGATACAGGTAGCTCCGTCAACGTAATGTACCTCAGCACTTTCAAGGAGCTACACCTGGAGAGGGAGTCCCTTCGGTCCATCAAGACCCCTCTGGCCGGCTTCACTGGAGACACCTGATGTACTTGTATTTTACACACTTTTTAGGCTTAGTTTGTTATTAACTTTAGTTATTAAAATTCTACTTTTGTACATATTTTTATAATTTGTCGTTAGTTTGTACTTGTGCAGTCCCTACACGGGTATTTTGTATTTTCAGGTACTTTTGATGCTATTTGGATACATTAGAGTGAACAAAAGAAGAAAATAAAAGTTCAAGTTGGAAGTCAATAAAAGTGGAATTTTCTTCAAAACAAATAAGGAGTAAATTGAAGAAAAGAAGCAAAAAATAAAAATGATGGAGTTGGGATTCGATCCTTGGAGAAAGGGTAGAAGAACGCCTACTACAACCAGTGTGCTAAGTGATCAATGTTGTACATATTCAGCTGGCAATTGTTATATTCCTTCTGAACGCGGCAAAGAAAAGAACAAAATGTTGAAGCCGAGAATCGATCCCAAGATCTCCGAGTTTTCCCCTGAAGTGCTTATCCGTTGAGCTACCTGCCACTGTTAAAACTTTACTGCGCTTTGTTGTACATAAACTCATCTGTTCCGTAAATCCCAGCAATTAATGATTAATCACCTTATCATTATATTGCCTTAATTCATCTTCCTCCACAGATAAGCTCGGACCAACCTCTCTCTAAACATCCCAGAAACATTTCCTCCTCCTTCTCTCTTCATTTCTCAACCCCAAATCATCAACCCATCTTCAACCATAACTAATCACTTTCTCATCCAAGATTAAGTCAAGATTAGCATCAAAGCTCCAAGGATTGTCATCAATCACAAGTTTGATCTTCCTTATCTCATTAAATCTTGCACTTTAATCATGGATTCATCTATTTCTATGTTTCCCAACATGTATAGCTAAATAAATTTGGGGCTAGAAATTGGTTAATTAATTGTTCTTATAATGTTTTAATTTGTATTGATTTTAATTGTTAAGTTTATTCTATTTAGATTGTTGTGTCCAGAAACTTAATTATGTTGTGTTTATGATATATATCATGAGTACTCAGTCATAAACATATTGTTTGTTAAATACACAAATGAACACTTTCTGAACACACCGTTAAACTTCTTTTACCTTGTCCCGGATTGAAGTTTTACGGGAGAATTTAATTATTTAATTATATTATTTACACCACGGGGTTGGGTAAATAATATAGTTAATAATTAAGGTTGTCGTTGCACTTAAACAACTAGTCTCGTTTTGGCCATCACTGGGAAATGTTGACTAGTTACTTATTTTAGGTGACTTGTGTTGGGTCCTAAAATATTTATCTACAACTTCTCACAATCTATCTAAGAATAAAATTAGCAATTATGTCTTACAAATGAGCATTGAACAATTAGTTGCCAATTTCTACCCCTACTTGCTATTGGTTGAACTTTGTGTTGATAAAAGTCTCTTCTCCCAATCACTTTTATTTAATTACTTTTCCAAGTAAACAAAAATCAAAAGAAACGCATTCCCAACTTTAATCCTTAGTTTGTGCTTAATTATTTTATTTCCCGCTTCTCTGTGGTTCGACACCCTACTTCCTTGGGTAAAAAAAAATAGTTGTGTGCCCATTATATGCTACACACCAACTTGGCGCCGTTGCCGGGGAAGCGGTTTTGAAAAAAAAAATTGAGAGCATAAACTTTCGATTTTAGTTATTGTAAATTGTGTGTATATTATTCTGTTGTTATCTTTTTACCTTTGCAGGTTAAAAAAAAGTGATTAATTAAAGTTCAAAAAAAAAATCAAAAAAATAATAATAATAATAAAAAATGGACTGTGATTAATCATCTTACCTGAGCATTGGAGTTGGACTTGTTGACCGAACATATCTGGACATTCAGACCATTGAACATATTTTTACATTTTAATTAAAAGGATACTCCGCCTATATGGTCGGACCGCTTACTTGTACATTATAATTCAAAGGATACTCCGCCTATATGGTCGGACCGTTTATTTTTCTTTTTATGGTGGTTCAAACCCCAACTTTTTAATTTCTGCACTTTAATTATCGCAATTTAATTTGTGCACTTATATTATCGCAATTTAATTTCCGCACTTTAATTTCAGCATTTTTTTTAAAATTTTGCATCCCCAAGCTTGTAGGCCGTGTCCACTTGTTGGTGGAGTGCACTTTTTATTTTTATTTTTTTTCTCTTAATAATCCCCAGACTGTCGGCATAGCTGCATCTTGGTGGAGACTGTATTTATTACTGTAGCTATTTTTTTTTTCTTTCTTCTCTCAAATCACCATATCTGTCGGCCTAGCCGCATCCTGGTGAATTACTGTATATATTCATACTGCTTTAAGGGCTCACTAGTCTTATTCGGTTTATACCAATTGACTACGTGCGAACCTTAATTAATTAATTAATTCTGCATTTATTTTTTCTTTTCATCTCTCTCTCTCTCTCTCTCTCTCTCTCTCTCTCTCTCTTTCCCCAATCCCAATTCCCTTCTGCTTATGCTCACACGTTCACGTGGTGCGAATTGTGAATTGTTATTCTTCTCTGACATTGAAAAGAACATACGTGAACAGAAAAAAATAAAAAAAATGTCAAACGATATTGTTGTTAATGAGCAGGTACCCGATCAACAAATCGTGGATCAGGTTATGAGGACCAGAAAACCGCTGTATGATTATGTTACGCCTCCCGTGGATGAGCATGACAGTGTTATTCCACCAGAGGTTAACACGAATCACTTTGAAATCAAGCCTGCTATCATTCATATGGTTTCAAATACTCAATTTGGCGGAGCGCCAACGGAGGATCCAAATAATCACATCACAAAGTTCCTTCGAGCTTGCAACACCTTCAAAATCAATGGTGTGCCAACTGATGCTGTCAGACTACGCCTGTTCCCATTCTCTCTACGGGATCGAGCTCAGAGTTGGCTTGACTCTTTTCCGGATAATCACTTCTCCACTTGGGATCAACTTCATGGTGAATTTCTCAAAAGATTTTTCCCGCCATCTAAAACGGCGAAAATCCGAAGAATGATTCAAAATTTCAAGCAAAATCCCAATGAGCCCCTCTACGAGGCTTGGGAAAGATTCAAAGATCTTCAGCGACAGTGTCCACATCACAACATCCAAAACTGGCACTTGATGACGGCTTTCTATGAAGGCCTACATGAAAATTCTCGGATACTCGTGGACGCGTCAGCAAATGGATCATTCATGTGCCTGGAACTTGAAGAGGCAGAAGAATTGATGGAGCGTATTTCATCAAATGGATCAACATGGTATTCTGAGCGATCATCTGCTCCACCAAAAATCGGAGGCATGTATGAAGTTGATCAAATGTCGGCCATAACCACAAAGGTCGATAGCATGATGAATCTTATCCAAAAGATGGCACAAGTCTCTCTTGTGCAAAACTCTACATCAACTCCAGCTCCCATCCTCGTTCTTATGTGTGAATCTTGCGGTGGACAACACAATCAGTCTACTTGTCCATGGGAAGCAATGGAACAAGTTGACTATGTCAACTACAACAGGCAACCCCAACAAAATCAATTTGGTAATTTCAATCCTCAAGGAAGAAACCATCCCGGTTTTTCCTGGAGCAATCAAAATGGAGCTGCTAATCCACAACCATCTTACCGGAGTGCACCACCCGGTTTCAAAAACCAACAACAGCAATTCAGAGGTGGCCAAGGTATTGTGAACCAACAACACTATAAACCCACTCAAAATCTTCCATACCCTTCAAGTCAACAGCAAAAACCACTTCTCCCCACTCCTGAAACAACCCAAACTCCTGTCCTAGAAAACATTGTTGACCAACTTCTCAAGTCCCAATTATCTCAAGCTGAAACCCTGAAACAAATCACCGAAGAACTTGGTCAACTTCGAGCTCACAACAAGATGCTTGAGAATCAAATTGCTAATCAAGCATCCACATCATCAACTAAGGTGACAGGTAAGCTTCCTGCTTGCCCTGAAAACCCTAGGGAGCAAATCAATGTCGTCACTACTCGGAGTGGGAAACAACATCAATCCTCGCCCCGTTCTAGTGATGAACAAGAACATGAAGTGTTGGAGGAAAGGACCGAGCAACAACAGAAAGGTGGAAACAACAACAATGAACTTGATGTCGGTACCATGACGAAATCATCTGATGATCGTGAAGGGTCGAAGAAAGAAAAAAACAGTTCGGTAAGGAAATATATTCCCCCAATTCCTTATCCGAACAGATTGAAGAAAGCTAATATGGAGGAGCGGAGAACTAAATTTTTGAATGTTATCAAACAGTTGGATATCTCAATTCCATTGCTTGATGCCATTACAGAAATTCCTTCATATGCTAAATTTCTCAAAGATATTCTCACAAAGAAGAAGGAGAATCCAGCCACTGTTGCAATGAGCCAAGAATGTAGTGCCATAATCCAAAACAAAATTACACCCAAGTTACGTGATCCTGGAAGCTTCTCAATTCCATGTATCATTGGTGGATCTAAAGTTAACAAAGCTCTTTGTGATCTTGGTGCAAGTGTTAGCTTAATTCCCTATTCACTATGTCAAAAGCTACACTTGGGGGATCCCAAACCAACAACAATGGCGTTACAATTGGCTGATCGATCTGTCAAATATCCTATCGGCATTCTTGAAGATGTTCCTGTCAAAATTGACAAGTATTATATCCCGGGAGACTTTGTTGTCTTGGATATGGAGGAAGATGCTCGAGTTCCTGTTATTCTCGGGAGACCCTTTCTAGCTACGGCAGGAGCAATTATCAACGTAAAAAAGGGTACCCTTATCCTTGAGATTGGGGATGATAAGATCGAATTCAATGTACAAGAGCTGAGTAAGGATACACCTTGTGTCCTTGATGGTTACTATGCTGATGTTATAGACTCTTGTATCATAAAGACATTTGATAAGTCTTATTGGCTTTCTAAAGATCCCATGGAGTACACTATACGAGAATCTATTGCAGATGAGCAAGCCAATGAAATGGTGAATTTATGTCTCGAAATGTTGCAAAGCATATCTTTACCGATGCCTAAAGCACTTAAATTTGAAGTGCTTAATCTTGAAGATCAATCCTTGAATGTCAAAGGAAAAGCACCTGAAGTAGAACTCAAACCACTTCCATCTACTTTAAAATATGCTTTTCTTGGCCCGAATTCCACTTATCCTGTCATTGTGAATGCTGATTTAGATCTTCAACAAGTGGAAAGAATATTGCAAGTCTTACGAAGCCATCGCAGAGTTATTGGCTACACCATTGATGATATTGTTGGCATAAAGGCATCTTATTGCATGCACCGCATTTACTTGGAGGATGATCACAAGCCGAGCATTGAGCACCAAAGACGCCTCAACCCGAACATGAAAGATGTTGTTAAAAAAGAAATTCTTAAACTATTGAGTTCGGGTATCATTTTCCCCATTTCGGACAGTAAATGGGTAAGTCCTATCCATGTGGTGCCAAAGAAAGGAGGAATTACTGTTGTAAAGAATGACAAAAACGAGCTGATTCCTACACGAATAGTCACTGGATGGCGCATGTGCATTGATTACCGCAAGCTAAACAAGGCTACTCGGAAAGATCATTTTCCACTTCCCTTTATTGATCAATTGCTGGAGAGGATGGCTAAGCACAAATATTTCTGTTTTCTTGACGGATTCTCTGGATTTTTCCAAATCCCAATTCATCCGGATGATCAAGAAATGACGACATTTACATGTCCTTATGGTACTTTTGCATATCGCAGAATGCCGTTTGGATTATGTAATGCACCAGGAACCTTTCAAAGATGTATGCTAACTATTTTCTCGGATCTTGTCGAGGAAATTATGGAAGTTTTTATGGATGATTTATCGGTTTATGGGATTTCATTTGATGATTGTCTTGAACATCTTGATAAAGTGCTAAGCAAATGTGAAGAAGCAAATCTTGTCCTCAACTGGGAAAAATGTCATTTCATGGCAACCGAAGGCATTGTGCTTGGGCACAAAATTTCTGAAAAGGGCATTGAAGTAGACCCGGCAAAGATAGAAGTAATTGAGAAATTGCCACCCCCTTCTTCCATCAAGGGGATTCGTAGTTTTCTTGGCCATGCGGGATTTTATCGACGGTTTATCAAGGATTTTTCAAAAATATCAAAGCCTTTAACCAATCTTCTCTCAAAAGATGTGGAGTTTAATTTTGATGAATCTTGCTGCGCCGCATTTTCAAAACTCAAGTTGGCCTTAACTACTGCACCAATTATTAGGCCACCTGATTGGAGTCTTCCTTTTGAACTCATGTGTGATGCAAGCGATTATGCCGTGGGAGCCATTCTGGGTCAACGCAAAGGCAAAGAAGTATATGCCATTTATTATGCAAGTCATACTCTTGATGATGCCCAATCAAATTATGCCACAACTGAAAAAGAGTTCCTTGCCATAATTTTTGCCATTGAAAAATTCCGATCTTACCTTATCGGTAGCAAGATTATTGTCTATACCGACCATGCGGCTATCAAATACCTCATCAACAAAAAAGATGCAAAACCGAGGTTGTTGCGGTGGATCTTGTTACTACAAGAGTTTGACATGGAAATCCGTGATAGAAAAGGATCTGAAAATGTTGTTGCCGATCATTTATCTCGACTTGAGATTCCTTGTGATACCAAGATGCCAATCAATGATTATTTCATTGGGGAACAACTTATGACTGCTCAAAATTTTGATCCATGGTTTGCCGATATTGCAAATTACCTTTCTCATGGGGTAATTCCACATGGTGCTACACATACTGAAAAGAAGAAGTTAAAATATGACTCCCGCTACTATCATTGGGCAGAACCTTTTCTCTATAGAAGGTGTGCCGATGGAGTCATTCGACGGTGTTTGCCCGAAGATGAAGTTTCAAATGTCTTGCACCATTGTCATTCCTCACCATATGGGGGACATCATGGAAGCTCTCGTACTGCTGCAAAGATTTTACAATCAGGTTTCTTTTGGCCCACTATTTTCAAAGATGCAAGCAAATTTGTGAAAAACTGTGATCGTTGCCAACGTACCGGTAATATTGGAAGAAAGAATGAAATGCCTCAACATGGCATACTTGAAGTCGAATTGTTTGACGTGTGGGGGCTCGATTTTATGGGGCCATTTCCAAAATCAAATGGGAAAGAGTTCATCCTTGTAGCTGTTGATTATGTTTCTAAATGGGTAGAAGCAGCTGCCACACAGACAAATGATGCCAAAGTGGTGATCCAATTCATTCAGAAAAATATTTTCTCCCGATTCGGAGTTCCACGATCTTTCATCACCGACAATGGTACTCATTTTTGTAACAAAGCATTGGAACGTGTCCTTTCCAAATATGGGATTCACCACCGACTCTCAACTCCATACCACCCGCAAACAAATGGCCAAGTGGAACTTTCAAACCGAGAAATCAAAACAATTCTCGAGAAAGTTGTTAATCCTTCCCGAAAGGATTGGGCCGAAAAGCTTGATGATGCACTATGGGCATATCGCACTGCTTACAAAAATCCCATCGGCACCTCACCATTCAAATTGGTGTATGGGAAAGCATGTCACCTTCCTGTTGAGGTTGAACACAAAGCATATTTGGCAATCAAGACACTCAACATGGATCTTGCATTGGCGGGTGAGAAACGACTGTTGCAGCTAAATGAACTTGAAGAATTCAGACTTGCAGCTTATGATAGCTCAAAACTCTACAAGGAGAGAACAAAAGTTTTGCATGACCGAGTGATCAGCCGAAGAAAATTTGAACGGGGAGATAAAGTTCTTCTATTTAACTCACGTTACAAATTCTTTCCCGGAAAGCTAAAGACCCGATGGTTGGGTCCATTTGAAGTACTTGAAGCATTTCCATCCGGAGCAGTCCAGTTGTTAAACAAAAGCGGCCAAAAACTCATGGTAAATGGACAACGGTTGAAACTATACCATGATGGTGAGAGACAAGAGGCAACTTCTGCGTATTGCCTCACTGATCCGAAATATGAATGAAGAGGCATGGGTCAAGCTAATGACCTTAAACGAGCGCTTCTTGGGAGGCAACCCAAGTTTGTAAATTTCAAAAAAAAAAAACAAAAAACAAAAAAAAAGCAAAAAAAAAAAATGTCTAGGTTTTTGTTTTTGGACTCTAAAGGGGCCACATCCGCTCGAAAAGACATCTCAACATCATCCGTCCGCAATTCAAGGAAGTTTTCTTTACACTCCTTTAATTTATTTTCCACTGAGGACAGTGCAAATTTTAAGTGTGGGGAAGTGGGTAGTTCGACCCTAATTTCTTGTGTGAATATTTTTTCTTTTTCCTTGCTTGTTTGTGTGATTTTATTTTCTTTTATTTTTATTTTGTGTGTTTGTTTAGAAAAGTAAAGACCAGTCTTGTCCAAAATACAACAATAGACAAACAACACATTAGTTTACACTTTTTGTTACTAGTTACTTCCATAACTTTTTAAAACTATTCATTCACCTCTTTTGACGAAATGTGGTTTGAGTTTGAGAAGTGTCACTATAATTTTTTGAGAGTAACTTAGTATTAGCTTTGAACTTGATTCTTTTTAACACTTTAACATTAAACACCTTAGATTTTATTTTTCCAATTTATTGGTTAATAGTTGAATTAGTGAAAGTTTATGCAGATTAAGATGTTCATACATTTATTCTCCTTGAAATTTTATTTGAACTTGACACATTTAGAAATGATTTAGGCCATCTTTGTTTACCCATGAAGCCAAACACTATCCCTTTGTAAATAAATAACACTTTCCATAGTAATCCCGTTCGAGCCTTTTCAGTGTACAAGTGTAAAATATCTTACTTCACTTGTTACTAATTCTTTTTTATTTGTAACCCTGTAAATACATAACCTTCTGAAGCCCTATTCAAAGTTAATCTTTTCTAATCCTAGAGTAGATTGTCTTGTTACTTGAGAGTAAATAAATGGAGCTACTATTAAGTGTCATATGAGTGAAGTACATATTTGTTTGTAAATTTTGGGGTTAGTTTTTCATTGTAATGTTCAGTGTGTGACCTCTTTGAAAAAAAAAATCAAAAAAAAAAGAAAAAAAGAAAAAAAAAAGAGATGGAAAATTGAAAAAAAAGACAAAAAAAAACAAAGAGGCACATTAAATTCTTGTTGTAATTTCTTTTGTAAAACCCCATTTTTTTTTTACTTTTCATGTTTATATTTCTCATTGTTTTGTATGCTCCAAGTTGTTGTAAATTCTTGTGATGATCCGCTCACTATTAGTACAATCTAACTCTCTATGTATATTCTTACACCAAACTTTCCTTCCAACTAGCCACACTCATTAATCTAGCCACTCACCGAAAAAAGTCCTAATTGATCTATTTGTGTCATTTTTTGAATTTAGCGGATTGGAGAAACTTGTTCTGCATAACCCGAACTAATTTAGATCTATAGGTGTTTGTGTTAAAAGTTTGATTTGAAAATCTTAGTGATAGGCAATAATACTCGGTTTACTCTCAATGCGTTATTTTGTGACATTTCAGGGTATTGGACCGTTTAGTGGACATTAGAGGTGGATATGTGATTTATTTAGTTATGTTTGTAAATCTTATCAAATTGTGTATATTTTTGTGTTTGTTGTTTGTTTTACTTGAGGACAAGCAAAAGCCTAAGTGTGGGGGATTTGATGTACTTGTATTTTACACACTTTTTAGGCTTAGTTTGTTATTAATTTTAGTTATTAAAATTCTACTTTTGTACATATTTTTATAATTTGTCGTTAGTTTGTACTTGTGCAGTCCCTACACGGGTATTTTGTATTTTCAGGTACTTTTGATGCTATTTGGATACATTAGAGTGAACAAAAGAAGAAAATAAAAGTTCCATGGAGAAAATTGAAGAAAATAAGGAGTAAATTGAAGAAAAGAAGCAAAAAATAAAAATTATGGAGTTGGGATTCGATCCCTGGAGAAAGGGTAGAAGAACGCCTACTACAACCAGTGTGCTAAGAGATCAATATTGTACATATTCAGCTAGCAATTGTTATATTCCTTCTGAACGCGGCAAAGAAAAGAACAAAATGTTGAAGCCGAGAATCGATCCCAAGATCTCCGAGTTTTCCCCTGAAGTGCTTATCCGTTGAGCTACCTGCCACTGTTGAAACTTTACTGCGCTTTGTTGTACATAAACTCATCTGTTCCGTAAATCCCAGCAATTAATGATTAATCACCTTATCATTATATTGCCTTAATTCATCTTCCTCCACAGATAAGCTCGGACCAACCTCTCTCTAAACATCCCAGAAACATTTCCTCCTCCTTCTCTCTTCATTTCTCAACCCCAAATCATCAACCCATCTTCAACCATAACTAATCACTTTCTCATCCAAGATTAAGTCAAGATTAGCATCAAAGCTCCAAGGATTGTCATCAATCACAAGTTTGATCTTCCTTATCTCATTAAATCTTGTACTTTAATCATGGATTCATCTATTTCTATGTTTCCCAACATGTATAGCTAAATAAATTTGGGGCTAGAAATTGGTTAATTAATTGTTCTTATAATGTTTTAATTTGTATTGATTTTAATTGTTAAGTTTATTCTATTTAGATTGTTGTGTCCAGAAACTTAATTATGTTGTGTTTATGATATATATTATGAGTACTCAGTCATAAACATATTGTTTGTTAAATACACAAATGAACATTTTCTGAACACACCATTAAACTTCTTTTACCTTGTCCCAGATTGAAGTTTTACGGGAGAATTTAATTATTTAATTATATTATTTACACCACGGGGTTGGGTAAATAATATAGTTAATAATTAAGGTTGTCGTTGCACTTAAACAACTAGTCTCGTTTTGGCCATCACTGGGAAATGTTGACTAGTTACTTATTTTAGGTGACTTGTGTTGGGTCCTAAAATATTTATCTACAACTTCTCACAATCTATCTAAGAATAAAATTAGCAATTATGTCTTACAAATGAGCATTGAACAATTAGTTGCCAATTTCTACCCCTACTTGCTATTGGTTGAACTTTGTGTTGATAAAAGTCTCTTCTCTCAATCACTTTTATTTAATTACTTTTCCAAGTAAACAAAAATCAAAAGAAACGCATTCCCAACTTTAATCCTTAGTTTGTGCTTAATTATTTTATTTCCCGCTTCTCTGTGGTTCGACACCTACTTCCTTGGGTAAAAAAAAATAGTTGTGTGCCCATTATATGCTATACACCAACACCATTGATTCCGAGGGGGTCATAACTCTCCCGGTACTCTTCGGCGATGGGCTCCATAGAGCCAAGCTCGAAGTGGAGTTCGTCGTCGTCAACATCGACTGCGCCCACAACATCATCCTCGGCCGACCAACCCTCGAGGACCTGGAGGCCATCATATCCATGAGGCACATGTGCCTCAAGTTCCCGGCCGAAGGAGGCATCGGGTACTCGAGGGGGAATCAAAAACTTGCCCACGCCTGCTACCTCCAAGTAACAAAGATGGTTAGTAAAATCGAGTTCCGTGTTGACACCATCACCGGAACTGTGGAGGAGGAAGAGAAGAAGCCGAGGGCAGAACCAGCCGAGGAGGCAGAAGACTTTGCGCTCGATCCGGCCAAGCCGGAGAGAGTCGTGAAGATTGGAGCCAAACTCCCTGAAGATTTGAAGACCGGCATCACGGATGCCCTCCGCGCCTACTCCATTGTTTTTGCATGGGGGGCGGAGGACATGCCGGGGATCAGCCGAAGGGTCATCTGTAACACCCTAAAATTTAAAGTAGAAGTATAATAATTAAATAAAATAAAAGTAAATCAGATATAATTAAAATGAAATTATTGAATATTTTAAATAACTTGAGGAAAACTGAAAAACGTCAAATGATATTTTAAAAGTACTCTTTGTAAGTCCCAGTCTAAAAAGTGGTGTACAATTTAAGATTTGAAAGTTAAAAATACATTTCGGTTACTATTCAAGAAAAGTATAAAGAATTATTATTAAAGTAATTCTAAGAGCTACGTAGTACTCAAAGTCCGGACATATACATATAGTACTACATACATATCATACATGATATATACATGTATTACATACATACATGAGGCATAAGCTCTACATGATACATCACATACATGCTATGCACATATCCAGTATACACTTACTACGTGTTTCATGCATAACACATGCATGCATATACTAATATACTACGTTACGAACTTTATACATATATATGAAGTACAAAATACTCATACGTTATAATTAAGACATATACTAGTACACCATGATTACATACATATACACCGACGCATGCATACATACTAGAATCAGGCACACATAATACGTTAGTAATAAAAATATTAACAATACTACGTAATAAAGTATTAGTAATATACGTAGTAACGGACCATCATTGATCCATCATTATTAAGATAATAAAGAGCAATTATAACCATAACCCGAACTCAACGGACGTGTAACGTAACATGGGCATATATAACCATTGTCCGGCTGTTCTACGTGAGACCTGAGGGTGTTGTGATCAAAAGCTTGGCAGAAAACGAACATCATATAATTAAGAAAAGGGGTGAGGGAATGAGGGAGTTACGTGTGGGAAGGTAGGAACGGGGGAAACCACAGCGCCGCCGTAGAAGTAGAAGTGGTCGCCGCTGTCCTCGTCTACACCAGAGCTAAATCATCGTTGCCGGATCAAGCTGCTGCCGCCGAACAGTGCTGTCGTGGCACTGCTGCTATCTGAAGGAATACCGCCTGGATTGGGGAGGTCGCCGTTGCTAATCCTCCTTCATCGTTGGTCCACGCTACGGGCTGCAGGACGGAGAAGAAAATGACGGCTACTGTATCGTACGTAATTCTTACTCCGTATTACCATTTTCATTGTTTTGTTTAACTCTTCTGGGCTGCTGAGATTTTATTAATTGGACCGGTATCCTTAAAAACTATATGCTGGGCCGTTTGAGCTAATAATCATAATAGTAATAATAAAATAAAAACAACAATTGGATGGTTAATTTGGAATTCTATAAATGGATTATAATACTGGGGGCTGACTAATAAAATAAAATTTGACTAATTTATTATATAAATATAAATTAATTAATTAATGAATTAAGTCAATATATCATTTGTTATTGATAACTACGGACTAATAAAGGGTAGAGTAAATATTTATAATTTGAATGGATAATGATTTTTAAATGTTGATAATAGAAGGTGATTTGAGTGAGGAGCAAAATAAGAGTCTTAATTAGGAGTACTTGGAGTTTGAGGTAAGTTTCTCTGCCAATCCAAAAATCGTTTCCTCGTATTATATATGTATTATGTGATACGTGATTTTTAAGTGTGAAGTATGACTTTTATGCATGTGATTCTGAGATCATTCGTGAAACTAAGTGCTTTTGGGGGTAAATATTTTATCTAAATATTTTTAAAGCAGTTTGAGAAGTTGAGAAATATTTTGAAGTATATTAATTCAAGATAAAAGAATGATTTCATAAGAGGTGAGCATCACGGGAGAAATCCGTGGTGTCGGTTTTCCACGTCAGGATAAATGTGGAGGGTGATTAGGTCTGCTACTACTAAGAAGTACAGTTTGAGTTTAAAGTGATATTTGGATCGATGATCCCTTTTAAGAAGAAGTTATGGTAGTAGTAGTCCCTAATCATTCAAGATATCTTATTCAGGGGTAGTTGGTAGACTGAGTCCCGACTACTCGTTACGACTTACTACTCGGAGGGCTTGGAATCCCTTTTAGGGGGTGTGCACACTTAAGGTAGTCGTTTCGTTTCCAACAGAGCAGTTGTGGTACCGGCACTTGTTCGGGGTGGCCGTCCGTAACCACGGTCCACCGGGCTCTATCGAAAGGTTGAGCACCGCCTTTCTAAATTACTAGGAGGGTAGAGAAGAAGTGATTTTTGAGGAAATCAAAGAGAAGAGTTATTATGAAGTTTTAAAGAGAAGTTGAGGATTTTTGTAAAGAAGTAGTTTTGAGAAAAATCAAAGTGAAAAGAATTTCGATGGTGTGAGTATTTTTATATACTATTATATAAAGATCTATTTTAGTCAAACATGATTATTTTACGGGGTTGGGTAGTACTTACTTAGCTCTAAAGCTAATTTTTGTTTTCTTTTCCTTGTTTTGTTTCTGCACTTTATTTGTGCAGGTGAGGATGATTTTGTCGATTGATGATTGCTTGCATGGCCCGAGAGCGAATTAGTAGTCGCCTTAGTTATACTAGTCATGAAATAAACATTTACTTTACAAACACTTTATTTTTATTAAATTAGTTGTTATGTTTTAGTTGCCTGTGCATCCGGTTGAGAGATGACCGGATGTGGCGGTAACACCCATTTCCCTTACTAAGACTTCCGCTGTACTTTCTTTAGATTTTCATTATCAATAAATAAAAGTTTTATTTCAATTATGTCAACGTTTTGGGTGGGAAATTTGGGGGTGTTACATCATCACTCACTGCCTGTCGGTGGACCCTTCGTCCAAACCCGTACAACAGAGAAGAAGGCCCCTCTCGGCCGAGAGAAGGGACTTCATGAAGAAGGAGGTTGCCATGCTCCTCTCCATCAAACATATCAAGGAGGTGAAATACCCCTCACGGCTGGCCAACGTGGTCCTCGCACAGAAGCCGCCCACCTTCCGCATGTGCGTGGACTATACAGATTTGAAAAAGGCATGCCCAATGGACCCTTTTCCTCAACCAAACATTGATCAATTGGTAGATGGGACAACGGGGTGTGAAATCATGTCTTTCCTCGATGCCTTCCGCGGATATCATCAGATTTTCATGCACAAGGATGACGCCGAAAAAACAGCCTTCATTACTCTCGAGGGCATCTTCTGCTACCTAGTCATGGCCTTCAACCTGAAGAATTCGGGCGCCACTTACACCCGGATGGTGGCTAGGGTCTTCCAGGCCGTCCTAGGGCGCACCATGGAGGCTTATGTTGACGGCACGATCGTCAAAAGCAAACAATCATCGAGCCATGTCGACGACCCAAAGAAATGCACCTTCGGCGTGCAAGGAGGCAAATTCTTGGGCTACATGGTGAGCCGAAGGGGTATCGAGGCCAATCCCGAGAAAATCCAAGCAATCATCGACATGGAGCCTCCACGCAACGTCAATAAAAACTTGTTATACACAAAGGACGAAGCCGAAAAATTGTACATATTCGTTACAACAAAATGTTTTTCAAATTATGAAACAACAACATCATCAGCTGCTGCGGTCTCACCCCCTTCGGCAGCTTTCGAGGTGGCGTCCCCTTCGGCCCCTTCCTCTTCTTCCCCGGCCTCCTTCAGCAGCTCAGAATCCTCTAATTCTGGCCTTTCAGCACCTGCAGGGAGGGGGACTCTGATATCTGGTTGGAGGGGGGGCATATGCCGCCAGGTTGAAGGCCTTCGGTTCAATCTTCAGATGCCGCGCCAGCCTTCTATAGATCAGGGCCTGGGTAAAAAATTCCCCCAGCGTAGTAGTCTTCGCCCTTTCGGGCTAATCACATCGCCCCAGGGCCCTTCACCCACCCGTCGGCAGATTCCCCCACGACCGAAGCCACCCAATCTTTGTTCCCTTCTGCCCTCCACCCCTCGGCCATAAAAGCAGCAACAGCACCGGCGACGGCCTCTGCTTTGGCGGCCTCTGCATCCTCGGAGGCTTTCTTCGCGGCCTCAGCAGCAGCCCTCTCGGCTTCAGCTTTCTCGTTGGCCGCCTTCTCCGCCGCAGCCTTCGCCTGCTGAAGGTCCCCTTCCAGCTGGGCCATTTGCCTCACGGCCTCGGCGTTATCACGGATGAGCTTCTTCATTGTCTCATCCTGTTGCGCCTTCTGGAGGCGCCACTCATCGAACCTCCTGGCATGCTCACCGAGGGCTATGCAAGCCTGTTAACAACAAGATAAGGGGGTAAGTCTACTATCATGCAACAGATAGAGGAAGTAGACCACTATGCAAAAAAAACTTAGAGTGTGGGAGGACCGGAGGATCTTTGACTCGAGAGCCTCATCGTCGAGCTTTCCGAGGGCATTCCTGTCCAACGAAGGAGTAGCCCCGCCCAGGAACTCCCGAGGGTCCACAGTGCCATGTGTGACAGTGGCACCCTTCGGCAGAAAGAACCGTATGTCCTCCCGGGGCAAACCTACCTCACCCCCCTGGGCCTAGGGAAGATTGGAAGCAGTCACCGCCACTTGAACACGGGGCTCAGAGGTGGAGTGCTCATCCACGACCACCACCGGGGGAGCCTTCTTCCCAGCATCCCCCTTCTTTTGTCTCTTCCCCTCGGGGATTGGACCTTTGCCTGTTGCCTTCCTCTTGACAGCTTCGTCTGAGGGCTCACCACCCTTCTTCGAGAATTCCCCGAGGGGCTTCTGCTTACTGGGCTCCTTTTTGCCCGGGACTTTGGCTTTCTGCTTTTTGAGAGCGGCGAAGGCGTTAAGATCCATGTTGATACCTGCAAAAGAATGAAGACGGTTTAGGCTGAAGGAGCAAAGGTGCAAAAAATATCTACGTCTAACAAAGAAAAATATTCATAAGTCTAAAAATTGGATGCCCTCAGCTACTACCTCCTAAACCCCCGGAGGCTCCATCAAACATCGGGTACTTTTCATTTGTTTCCCCTAGGACCTGATGGGTTTACTTCTGCCCCGGGACCTGATGGGTTTACTTCTGCTTTTTTTAAAGAGAATTGGTCAATTGTTGGGGAGGATGTTGTTGAAGCCGTGAGGGGATTCTTTGAGTCAGGTAGGTTATTAAAGCAAATTAATCACACGATTATTGCTTTAATTCCTAAAACATCACACTCCCCCACCGCTGCTGATTTTAGACCAATTGCTTGTACAAATGTTCTCTACAAGGTCATTACTAAGATCATTGCTAATAGAATGATTCCATGTCTACCGGGGTTAATTGACCATGCCCAGGGGGCCTTTGTAGATGGGAGGCTTATGATGGATAACATTTTCTTGGCACAAGAATTGGTAAAAGGGTACACTAGGAAGCATTTTCCCCTAGGTGTATGATTAAGGTGGACCTCAGGAAAGCCTATGACATCATCTCTTGGGACTTTCTTTATAATGTACTCCTTAATATTGGGTTTCCTTTGCAATTTGTTAATTGGATTATGGAGTGTGTTTCTACTGCTTCTTTCTCTATCTCCATTAATGGAACATTACATGGTTTCTTTAGGGGGAAGAGGGGACTTCGACAGGGTGATCCTATGTCCCCCCCTCCTATTTGTATTATGTCTGGAATATTTGTCAAGAATGCTAAATGAGAGAACTACATCTGATTTCAATTATCATCCAAAATGTGGTAGTTTAAAGATCTCACATCTTACCTATGCTGACGACCTTATGCTGTTTTGTAGAGGGGATACTTACTCTGTTAAAGTTTTGATTGACGCTTTAAATGATTTTGGGGAAGTGTCTGGGTTAAGGGTTAATTTTGATAAATCTAATATTTTCTTGGGTGGGGTTAGAGACCAAGACCTAATGCCTATACTTGATTTGGTAGATTTCAAGGTTGGTGCTTTCCCTGTCAAGTACCTAGGCATTCCCCTCTCCCCCCTTAAGCTTGCGGTAGCTGAATATGCCCCTCTATTGGAAAAGATCTCTGATTATCTCAATTCTTGGAATGTTAGGTCATTGTCATATGTTGGTAGAACTGAATTGATTAAATCTGTTATTCAGGGAGTACATTCTTTTTGGTTACACGTGTTTCCTATACCCCAAGCCATCCTTGATAGAGTTGTTTCACTCTGTCGCATCTTCTTTTGGGGATGCAAATTTGCCAGAGTGGTTTGGGCAGATTTGTGTCTTCCGAAGGAGGAGGGGGGTTTGGGTATAAGACATACCAAAACTTGGAACAATGCCCTACTTTCTAAGACCTTGTGGGATATCCACCTCACAAGAGATTCTCTTTGGGTGAAATGGGTGCATGGTGTCTATCTTAAAGGTAGATGTGTGTGGGAATTCTCCCCACACACTAGGGATTCTCAACTTACTAAGAAATTGGGACTGATCCGAGACATCCTTATCTCAAAATTTGACTCCGTTGAGAGCACAATTACTACCCTCTCTAAACTTGTCAACAATGGAAAATTGTGCTCTTCAAAAGTGTATGATTTGCTTAGAGTCAAGGGCACCAAACAGGTGTGGATGCCCTTCATTTGGAAAAAATATATACCTCCTAAGTTCTCATTCATTGCTTGGCTTGGCTTCCGCAACCGCCTTGCAACGTATGATAATCTTAGTAGGTTGGACGTGATTAACATTTGTCCATTTTGCAAGGGTGAACCGGAGACGGTACCACACCTTTTCTTTGGTTGTCAATTTACAGGCACAGTTTGGAGCAAAGTTAGAGCGTGGATTGGAATGGCTAGGAGGATGTCTACATTGGATAGCTCGTTCATCTGGACAAGGAAGGATCAGGCAGGTGCAGGGATCAAGGCCAAGGCAGCCAAGATTGCATTCATCTATACTATCTACTGGATATGGAGAGTCCGAAATGCAATTAGATTCGATGATAAGAAGACCCATGAGGAAGAAGTTTTTTCTAGGATCCAATACATGGTGTATAAGATCCTTTATAGGATATACCCTCATGAGCTTATTCCTTTTGACACTTGATATGGTGCGGCGGAATGCCTTATTTTGCGTAAATTGGGACTGATTGTATAGCCCATAGGTGTTTGGTATATCCCTTGTTGGGATAGCCCCATTTTTGTTTTTTGCCTTACGTGTACATAAACTCTTGATATATATAATTACCCTTTATCCAAAAAAAGGGAAACCCCTCGGGACCCCCAACCCTCAACGCGTTGGAATGCAGGAAACCCTTGGGGCCACACCTCCAAACCCCTCATCAGTGGTAGCCTTCGGGTACCCTCACCCCCAGCTCGTAAACAGCCAGAGAATCCCCCCGACAACGCAGCATTACCACTTACATTCATCATGCCCTCAACCCCATGGATTGAGGGACTCCCCTTCGGCATCTCCCGAATATTTACAAAGCGCCTTCGGCAAGTCAAAACACGCACCCTCAGATCAAGGGCAGCCTTCGGCATCAACTTTGTCCTTCATCTCAGACCAAGGTTTCACCTTTTCGAGTCATCATTGGGGGGAATTCGGTGCACTCTTTTTCCCTCAGTAGGATTTTTTCCCACAGGGTTTTTCCTAATGAGGGTTTTAACGAGGCATCCCCCAAAAATGAAACGAAAAGTGTCAACCTTCGGTCCCATGCGACAGCAGGCACTACTCTACTCCTCTTCACCACATTACATGTGCCTTAAGGAGTGGGGGACTGGAGGACCCCTTCGGGAAAAATCACAAAAAGCAAAATGTCAAAAATCTCCCCAAAGCAGCAACATAACCCTTCTGTCCCAAGGTATGGAGGACTGAAGGGCTGCCCCCGGCAGAATCATGTGCAAACGCAGATCTCTCACAGGTTTACAAGCTACAAGCAAGGCATCATCAGAGGACAACCGCAATTACTCCTTTTCCCTCAAGTACCTTTCGGCAAAAGGAGTGAGGGATTCCTGATGGAGTATATGGCCCAGGAACCCCCGACCCATAGACTCCCACTACTGTAGTAGAGGCCCAATAGGCCCAGAAAGCACAACAGGCCCAAATCACAGCGCCCCAAGTGCCAAGCAGCCCACGACGAACACTAGGATGCCTTCGGCCCCCTGGCCGAAGGCTCATAAGCTTACAGTACAGCTTCTTTAAAGCCCTCAAAGTGTCTGGGAGAAAGCGGAAAAACAGTAGCCCTCGAAACCTAGAGCCCTCGGCACCTAGAGGCCCCCGGGATGAAGAGCCTTCGGCTAATCATCTACGGCCGAAGGCATCTCCTCGACAGAATCTCCCACCCACATGCACCGGATCAACATACCGAGTACAAACGTCACATCCAACCACCGCATTTAATGCGGCCACATGCGAGTGCCAGTGCCACCCCGTTGAGGTGACCCATCGACCACCAGAATGATGACACGTGTCCCTATCTGGCATTTATTACTACTATAAATAGCACCCCTTTTCCCCATTTGTAATTCATCCTCAATACGCTCAACACATTCTCAGCAATATATATTCTCTCTCTTACTTTTGCTCTGACTTCTCTCTAGTTATTCCCCGCAGTAACCCCTCGGATAGATCCCTCGGGTACACTTATCCATCACATTTATTTTGGACGTGATGCTCATTTGAATTTAACATAAAACTCATTTCTAATGTAGTACGATATGTTTGAAATGTGCAACCTTTTAAAATGAGCATAAAGTGATTCTAAATGAGCATACATAACTTAAAAACTGAATATTAAAAAATTCAAAAGTTCATTTGTGTATACTCATTCATCTAGGGCGCGACACTCATTTGAGCTTAACATAAACTCTTTTCTATAATAGCTAAACTCAATTGTGTATGCTCATTTTTTTAATCGTTATACTCATTCGAATATAACACAAACTCTTTTCTATAATACCTAAAATATTTTGTAATGCACAAATTAAAAAGCTTAAGTTTGAAGGTTGATTGGAAAAACAAAAAAAACAAACTCAAACATTAAATAATATTTTGTATAATACATTATTATAATAATTGAATAAAAAATAAAGTAAAAGATTGTTAAAGAAAAAATAAAGAAAAGAAAAACAACAAGTAAATTTAAGAAAAAGAAAGAAGGGAAGCAACAACTCAAACGAATTGAAAAAACAAAAGAAAAAAAGAAAAAAAAAGTAAAGCAACCCTCAAGCCTGGAGCCCTAGAGTAGTGCCGGCGGAAGAAAAAGTCAAACGAATTTAAAAAACAAAAGAAAGAAAAAGAGAAAAGAAAAAAGTAAAGCAACCCGTAAGTCTGGAGTAGTGCCGGCGGAAGAAAAAGAGAAGCAGCCGGACAAAAAAAGAGAAGCAGCAGCTTACTAATGCCCTGAGAGTTGGAATAAATTACAAAACGACCCGGCTGTACCATGCTCTAGGTACAGCCGGTTGTACCATGTAATTGGGGGTATCTTGTTAGGGTTCTAAGCTCTAATGGGTTTCTTAGAAGAATGATAGATCTAGGGACGGTGGGTTTATTTTGACTAAGGAATGAAAAGAAAGTGGAGTATGGCTAGAGTTAATTAAGCTATACGGATCTGAGTATTGCAAAAAAAAAAGTGGAGTTACTAAAAATAGATGGCTGGAAGTATATTTTTGGGAGAGAAACAAAAAGTGAATATTTGTTAAGATTAAAATTCAAATTTTTTTTTTTAATTTAGTGTCACTATTATTTGTTGATGTTTTTGTGTCATATACGTATGACACTTATGCATTGTTAATACTATATGTCGTCTAATAGTGACACTTTATCAGAAAATGTCACTAATGAAGTGTCACTATAAGACAATAATCTACTAGTGCAAGGAAGTCCAAATGTTGACGAGGCGCCTGGCAGCCCTCAACCGATTCCTATCCAGATCAGTGGAGAAGTCCCTTCCCTTCTTCCAAATCATGAGGAAGACTATCGGCTTCCAATGGACTTCAGAATGCCAGGAGGCCTTCGACGAGCTAAAACGATATTTATTTTCACCCCCTGTGCTCTCCAAACCCAAGGTAAGGGAAACTCTGTACCTTTACCTTGGCGTCAGTCCAGCTGCCATCAGCTCAGTCCTCATCCGAGAGGAAGACGGTGTCCAGTATGCCATCTTCTATGTTAGCAAGACCCTCAGGGAAGCGGAACTCAGATAATAACCTGTGGAGAAGACAGTGCTAGCCATCGTCTGGACCGTCAAGAAATTAGGCCACTACTTCCAGGCCCATCTGGTCCAGTTCCTCACTCACCAACCCCTCGGCGCCCTCATGAGGAGCCCCACCAGCTCCTCCCGAATGGTAAAATGGGCTATCTTCCTTAGCCAATACAACATTGACATCCGTCGGAGGCCGGCCATCAAGGGCCAAGCCCTGGCTGACTTCGTGACGGAGTGCACGCCAAGATCAGCGACAGACGAGGAGCCTTCGGCACCCTCGGATGAATGGTGGACCCTCTACACCGATGGCTCTTCTGCAGCCAAGGCATGCGGGGGAGGGGTAGTTCTCATTACACCCGAAGGCTTCCGCGCCTATTACGTCGTCCGCTTCTTCTTCAAAGACTCCAACAACGAAGCGGAATATGAGGCCCTCCTCTGTGGCCTTCGACTAGCAGCGAACATGAAGGCCAGACAAATCCACGTGAAGTGCGACTCCAAGCTGGTCTTCGGCCAAGTTTCAGGGGAGTACGAGGCCAAGGAAGAAAGGATGAAGCAATACAAAGAGGCGACCAAGGAATTGCTTAAGGTATTTGAGGCACATTCTCTCACTCAAATACCGAGGGCTCAAAACTCTGAGGCCGACATTTTATCAAAGCTCTCGGCTGAATCCCCGGAGCACCTCTCGAAGATTGCGACAATTGAGGAACTCAGCCTCTCAAACATACACGCCAGCCCCGTCATGCAAATACAACAAAGGCCAGAGGACTGGATCTCCGATATTGTCAACTTCATCTCCACAGGGCAGCTGCCCGAGGATGAAACCCGCGCGAAACTGGCAAAGCTGAGGGCTCCAAGATACACCATAGAAGATGGGAGGCTTTATAAATGATCTTACAACGGAACCTTACTCCGGTGCCTTAACCAAGATGAAGCCGAAATCGCGATGGAGGAAGTGCACATTGGCACTTGCTCAGCTCATCAAGGACCCTTCTCCATATCCCGAAGGCTCATAGTCGAGGGCTACTTCTGGCCTACGATGGCCCGGGTTTGTGCGGATCTCGCCCGAAGGTGCACCGCATGCCAACATTTTCAGAAGGCTCCCGGGAGGCCAACAGTCAACTATGCCCCCATCAGCACAACAATACCCTTCTCCAGATGGGGCATTGACCTTGTAGGCCCTGTACCGAGGGGTACCTCCAACAACAGATACATCATCGTGGCCATCGATTACTTCACCAAATGGGTGGAGGCTGAGCCCCTCGCCAGCATTACCGAGGCCAGGTGCCGCCACTTCATCCTCAAGAACATCCTGACCAGGTTCGGTGTCCCCCAACAAATCATCGTCGACAACGGGACTCAATTTGGGGCAGCCCCCTTCTGTGCCCTCCTGGAGGCATGGGGCATCAAGCATACCTTCTCATCGGTTGCCTACCCTTAGGGCAACGGTCAAGTGGAGAACGCCAATCGAACTTTGCTTGAGGGCCTGAAGAAGAAGCTCGAGGCCGAATGGGGGGGGGGGGGGCTGGGTAGAAGAACTTCACAATATCCTATGGGCCTACCGCACCACCCCTCGGCGGGCAAAAGGAGAAACACCCTTCTCCCTTTTCTATGGATTCGAGGCTAAATCTCCCACGGAGGTGACCCTTCCTACCCGAAGGGTGTCCCAATACGATACCGAAATCAACGACGCCAACATGGCCCTTGACCTTCACCTCATCTCCGAACGCCGAGAGCAAGCCTTCCTAAAGGCGAAAAACTATCGAAGGCAGGTCAAAGGCTACATCGATGCCAAGGTTCGTTCCCGAGAATTTCAGGTGGGGGACTATGTTCTCCGAAGAAGGGAGGCTAGCCAACCAACCGAGGGTGGTAAGATGGCCCCATAATTTGAAGGGCCCTACATCGTCACAGCCAACATCAAACCCGGAACGTATAAACTCAAACGCCCCAATGGAAACGAGGTTCCTCAACATCGGAATGTACACCACCTAGTTAAATTTTATCAGTAATGTTGGAGAGGCCAAGCCCTCATAGCTAATGAATGTATTATCCTACGACCCAAGGCCTCCAATTTTTAAAGAATGAAGACATGTTGAAGGCACCAAGCACAAAGAACAGAACACTTGTGAGCGGCCAAGCCCTCATACAAGCACCTGGCCCAAGGCCTTATTATAAGCAAAAAACTTTGGCACCAAGTGCCGAGGGTAGACACTCCAATCACCTCCGACAATGAACAAAACACCAAGTGTTTTTAAGGAAGACCCCTCGGTACCAAGTACCGGGGGTACTGTATGCAAAAAATAACACCAAGTGTTACGAATACAGCCGTACCCCTCGAGGACGCAATCATACCAAAGGCCCCACATATCGGTGCCGAAGGTACCAAGTACCACGACCTTTTGCAACTAATATGCAAATAAAACCCTTCCCTGAAACGCTTTCCGCACCATTACCCCAAGGGAATGGCAGGCAACTAATGTGCCTCAGGATTCAATTTTCAAAACGAAACGCTCCCCGCACCATTACCCCAAGGGAATGGCAGGCAACAGACTATGTCTCGCGCTGAGGGGACGACTTTCAAAACTGAGGCGCTTTCCGTGCCGTCCCCCAAGGGGAGGCAAGCAACAGACTATGTCTCGTGCCGAGGAAACGACCCTCGATCCCCTCGGAACCCAAAAGGTTAATCCTAAGGGGAGAGTCAATGGTGTATACTGTTGCCTCCCGATAGGCCAAGCCTTACCAAGAAACCAAGTTTCTTGAAGCCTTTTCTTCACTACCAAAAAAAATTGGGGTGAAGGGGATTAGACTCGACGAGCAATCAACGAGTATAAACTTACAACAAACACCCGTCGGCATTCCAGATCATACCGAAGGTTCCCCTGGGAACACCTCCGGTACCTGAAAGCTCTTATTCAGGAAGTCACCTTTGACGGTGGCCCTTACTCCGAAGGCTCCTATTCAACAAGTGTTACCAAAATATGGCTAAGTCCACAACCTGGTTGCCTCCAGCATCAACCCATACCGAAGGCTCTAACCTTACAGTTGGGATGAATTCGGTTAAGTCCACATTATCCGGAGTTTCAAGAAATACCGAAGGCATTCTTTTAAGGTCCACATTTCCGTGGCCAAGCTCCGAAGGCTCTTGCTATGCAGCATTCTCCATCACAGCATGGGCCGAAGGCATTTGCCTTTTCTATGACATAATT
This sequence comes from Cuscuta europaea, assembly GCA_945859875.1. NCBI lineage: Eukaryota > Viridiplantae > Streptophyta > Magnoliopsida > Solanales > Convolvulaceae > Cuscuta > Cuscuta europaea. Next base: position 4,744,321 of record CAMAPE010000014.1, read on the forward strand.
GGACTACCAAGTTTCCTAACTCCGCACTTTGGGAACCCACCAAAGCCGAAGGCTCACATGTTTGAGGAGAATCGAGGGCACCTGCAAGGGTTGAGATCAAATTTCCAGGTACACACTCTGGTAGCCTCCGACACCACAATCAACACCGGAGGCTCAAATCGTAGGAGGCCTATTGAACAAACACTTAGAAAAATATTCTAAGTCCTAAAATTTTGGCCCTCGGTCAACTCATGACCGCTACCCAAGTTCAGAAGGAAGCATCAACCGAGGACCTAGTACTGAACAAACACTTAGAAAAAATTTCAATGTCCTAAATGGCTGACAATTCAAACATAAAAATACGAAGGCATTCAATCACAAGAAAAATACGGAGGCATTCATCCACAAGAAAAAGATGAAGGCATCCATTCACAAGAACAAAAAACGAAGGAATTCATTCGAACAACAAACAAGGAGAAGAAAACATTCATTCACAAAAAAGGAAAGAGTAATGTGTTTAAATTACAACAGTGGCCAAAGCCGAAAGCCACATAATGTTAAATTACAAAAAGGTATTGTTCAAAAATTGTCAAAGTACAGATCATGGATTGGCAACTTTAGCAGCAACCTCTTCGGCTGGCTTGGAAGAGACATCCCCTCCGGCCTCCTCTTCATCCTCGGCCTCCTTCAGCAGCTCAGAATCTTCTAAGTCTGGCCTCTCGACATCTGCAGGGAGGGGGACTCTGACGTTAGGTTGAAGGGGGGGAAGACCGTAGGCCGAAGGATCAAAGTCCTTTTTGTCCACCCCGAAGTGCCGGGCGAGCCTCCGGTAGACGAGGGCCTGAGTGAAGAACTCTCCCCCAGCATAATAATCCTCACCCTTCCGGGCCAGCCACATCGCTCCAGGGCCTTTCACCCAAGCATCTACCGAGGCCTCCACCACCGAGGCCACCCATTGATTCTGGTCCTCGGCCCTCCACCCCTCGGTGATGAAGGCAGCAACAACATTGGCGACAGCTTCCGCCTTGGCAGCCTCGGCTTCCTCGGCGGCTTTCTTCGAGGCCTCAGCAGCAGCCCTCTCCGCTTCGGCCTTCTCCTTTGTGGCTCTCTCCGCCTCAGCCTTCGCCTGTCGGAGGTCCTCTTCTAGCCGGGCCATCTGCCTCATGGCGTCAGCATTATCATGGATGAGCTTCTTCATGGCTTCATCCTGTTGCGCCTTCTGTAGGTGCCATTCATCGAACCTCCGGGCATGCTCACCGAGGGCTATGCAAGCCTATTAACAACAGATAAAGGAGTTAGACTATTATGCAACAGGTAAAGGAGTTAGACTATTATGCAGAAAAAGAGAAGCTTACAGTGACAGAGGACCGAAGGATCTTAGACTCGAGGGCCTCATCATTAAGCCTGCCGAGGGCTGTCCTATCCAGCGAAGGAGTGGCCCCGCTCAAGAACTCATGGGGGTCCATAGTACCATGCAAAATGGCGGTCCCTTCAGGAAGGAGAACTGTATATCCTCCCGGGGCAAGCCCACTTCACCCTTCTGAGCCGGAGGAAGGTTAGGAGTGGTCGTGGCTACCAGAACATGGGGCTCGGAGGTGGAGTGCTCATCCACGACCACGACCGGGGGAGCCTTCTTCCCGGCATCCCCCTTTTTGGGCCTCTTCCCTTCGGGGGTAGGACCCTTGCCCACTGCCTTCCTCTTGGCAGCATCATCAGAGGGCTCACCATTCTTCTTCAAAAACTCCCCGAGGGGCTTCTACTTACTGGGCTCCTTTTTGCCTTGGCCCTTCGCTTTCTGCTTCTTCAAAGCGGCGAAAGAGTTGATGTCCATTTTAACACCTGCAAGATAACGCAAGTAAATAAGGCTGAGGGATCAGGATAAAAGAAAGATATAAGTTACAAAAATTCTAAGTGAAAAAAAATGGAGCCCCCGGGAACTACCTCCTGCACTCTCGAAGGCTCGGTCTAGTATGGGGTACTTCTCATCCACTTCCCCCAGGAAGCAATAACGCCGAAAGCCAAGGTCATACAGATCCGTCTCGAGAATGGACTCCTTGATCGTCACATTCTTCTCACGCCCCTCCGGGATCTTGGAAAGCTTTTTGCAATCCTTCTCGAGGGCAGCACTCCCTACCTTCGGATGTCGCCTGAAGCAATCCCTCAACTCCCCGGGAACGGGTTCTCCGCCATCCTAACGTAGCAGAAACGGTCCTTCCAGCCCTTATGTGACGAGGGTGCCTCACTGAACAACCTCCACTTGGCAATCTGTTGCAAATTTGCGAAGCCTTCAGCATTCGCGTGACCCCCCCCCCCCCCCCCGGCAGAGGTTGAAACTCTGGAAGAAAAGATCAAGGCTCGGAGCCGCCCCCGGGACCGACAGAGGCTTAGAAAACCAGCGATGTATGAGTGGCTGTTTGGGGTCAACTGGCAGGGGGCTAAGCCCACGAACCGGAGGTATTCGAGGAGGAAGGGATGTAGAGGAAAGCGAAGGCCCGTGGAGACGGAGAGGATGTGGACGGTAAAACAGCCCTCAAGAGCCCGGGATAGCACATCATCCGGCCCCGGCTCCACCACAGTCACTGAGGGCCCCACGTGCAGCTGCGTCACGTAGCATTCCGCCCTATCAGCCCTCGACTTCAGCGCCAGGGCAGCAGTGTTCAACCACGAGTACCCTTCTGGTATCCCCACTGGTTTTCCAAGATCAGCAACACTCCCCTTCTTCTTGGGGGCTCCCGTCTTCTTCTTCTTCTTGTCCGGAGCTACACTCAGAGGTTCCGGATCAAGGGGCCTAGAGCTTCCGGCCTCAACATCGTTGCGGAGGGGCATAACAGCAATGGTGACCTTCATCCTCTCTTTTTGCTCCTCCTCCTCAGCAACTTGGACGGCGAGGGCCAACTCCTCGTCATCATTTACTTGCTCGAAGTCCTCGGCCTCCATTTCCACCCGAAGGTTGTCCTGAACTTCCTCAGCTACCACCAAATCATTCCCGGCCGAGAGTTGCTCGCTCGAAGACTCCATCTCTGAAATGCTTTCTGTCTCAGCCGAGGGCTCCCTTGAGATGTCTTGGGAATCATTTTGCGAAGACATTTTTAAATGCTAGAGGTCGAAGGGTTCAAGGAAGGAAGGTTTCCTAAGGATATCTAACACTTAATCTAAAGGCGAGAAAGCAAAGTACACAATAGATACGAAGAACAAAGGAAGAGCTAACCTCAGAAATGGGGATTGGATCGAAGGGTAGTTTCTCTCTCTAGAATTTTTTTTCCAGAGCTTCGCTACAACAAAAATGCGTAAGGAAAAATAGCGTCGGCCAGGGGTATTTATAGGCCCCCCCAATCCGGGCTTGGCCCAAAAACCGGGCCCCCGAAAGGAAAATCATCATTACACACCGTCGCTTCAGCCAACCGGTGACACCCGCCCGTGTACAGCCAACAGTCACACGCCACGTGGAAACACCCTCCAACGGTCATATTCCAACGGCTATTTTTTGAAAACACCAAGGAGCCCTCATCTGGTACCCCTCAAACAACACTATGCATGCCTTCGGGCTAGCTCCTTCAAAACTCCTTCATCAATGTTAACCCCCGGCCTCACAACAGGAAAACCTCTCAGGAACCCTTAGCCCTCAACATGTTGAGAACCAGGAAACCCTTCGGGGTCGCACCTTCATCAGAGCCCTCAGCCTCCAACTTATCATGAGCTAAGGAACCCCCCTCGGCAACACAGGAGCCATCACTTATGACAACACGCCCTCAGCCCCAATGACTGAGGGGCTCCCCTCGGCACCCCCGGGATATCAACGATTAGCCTTCGGCTAATCAAGAAAAGGCCATCGAACCACGAACACCCCTCGACATCAACATTGTCCTTCATCTCAGACCAAGGTTTCACCTTTTCGTGTCATCATTGGAGGAATTCGGTGCACTCTTTTTCCCTCATTAGGATTTTTTCCCACAGGGTTTTTCCTAATACGGTTTTTAACGAGGCATCCCCCCAAAATGAAACGAAAAGCACAAGCCTTCGGCCCCATGATAAAAACAGGCACCGCTCTACTCCTCTTCACCACATTACATGCGCCTCGAGGAGTGGGGGACTGGAGGACCCCCCGGGAAAAAGAAGAAAACGTCAAAACAATCACATTGACATCAACATAATCCTTCAAGTCCCGAAATATGGGGGACTGAGGGACTGCCCTCGGCAAAATGCGCATACGAAAATCTACTCGCAAACTTTACAAACTACAGCAAGGCAGCATCAGAGGACAAACACAATTACTTCTTTTCCCTCAAGTACCTTTCGACAAAAGGAGTGAGGGACTCGTGATGGAGTATATGGCCTAGGGACCCCCCGGCCCACATACTTCCACTGTTACATTCAGGCCCAACAGGCCCAAAACAGGCCAAGCCTTGCAGAATAAAGCTCTAAGCAGCCCACGATGCATGAAGGAGTGCCTTTGGCCCCATGGCCGAAGGCTACCAGTAACAGAATTGGGTTCAGCAACATCACGGGAGAATAAGGCTTGAAAACCAAGCCTTCGGCAATTGGAGCGCTCGGCACTATGAGGCCCCCGGTACGCAGAGCCTTCGGACTGTCATCTACAGCCGAAGGCATCCTCCTCGACAGAATCTCCCGTCCACATGCGCTGGATCACCGTACCAAGTACAAATGTTGCATCCAACCACCACATTTAATGCGGCCACATGCGAGTGCCAGTGCCACCCCGGTTGAGGTGACCCCTCGACCACCAGAATGCTGACACGTGTCCCTATCTAGCATTTATTGCTACTATAAATAGCTACCTCTTTCCCCTTTGTAAGACACGCCTTGAATACATAACTCATATATTCGAATTCACTCTCTCTCTTACTTATTTGCTCTGACTTCTCTCTAAGTTACTCCTCGCAGTAACCCTTCAGATAGATACCACCGGGTACACCATCCATCAGGTATAAATATATTATTAGGTAACTTGAGGTTGATAAATTATAATTATACACTAGTATAGTCATTCATGCTTTCATCCTAATTTTAAACTGAATACTCCCTCCGTTCCTATTAAAACATCCAAATAGATTTGGCACACAATTTAAGATAGTGGGTATTGTGTGGTGGAGAGTTGTGCAGAGGAGAGAGAAATGTGTAAGAAATGTTGTGAACCACAAATTCTTTACTAAAAAGGGAAAATAGAAGTTTTAATTGGAACGGACGAAAAAAGAAAGTTGGAAGTTTATTTTGGAACGGAGGAAGTATTAATTTAAAATTTATAAACATGTACATGATTAACATTGCAAGTTTGGTAGATGACTTTGCATCTAAATATGTTCGAAGAATGTCTCTTTTTAAATAAACTATAAGTTATTAATGACTTTTTTCATTTTAATCATTACGTTTATTAGTAACTTGTATTTTAAGACAATTTGCTTGTGTTTAAACATGAAAAAAGGTCCAAATTTTATTGTTGCACAGGACCTCCGTTTTCTCGGGACCGGCTCTGGCGTTGGGCATATTACACTCGCACAACGCGCGATCTAATTTCTAGTTTTATAAAAAGTTTTAGCTTCATTTATTTAGTTATACAAAAGGTGTTAAGGATGATGATGTCCTACCTTAAATACTCCTTGTAAATGTTCAATGTCAAAACTCTCGTTAGGAATCGAGGAAATCTGTTAGCTAAATCTTCAGACGAGAAGATCTGTTAGTAGCATACTCATTTCAGGGTCGTATTTAAGCCCATAAAATAAGAAAAAATAATAAATTTAACAATGAAATATTAATAGACTAGATACATCAGTGAAATATAAATTTATAATGTTTAAAGTACAAAAATAGACAATCTAAAAGTTATACACCTTCTGAAATTATGAATAAAACATAACATTTTGAAAATTAACGTATAACTACTGTGAAGTATTGCATACTAATTATTTGGGGCCCTCTATATAAGTGGATTCCTATGCCAAACACCTATTGCAGCTCCTAAAAGACGACATTGGGTTATGAAGGAGACATATTAGTTAAGCACGCAGATTAACCTTTTCTTTTGTCAATTTAATGATGTCCAAACATGTTTACTTATTAAGCTACATAAACTTTTATTTGTAGCAATGAGTGAACATAGAGTTGTGTAATTCCATTTCAATTTGTGAAGTAATATAAAACGAAATACAACATATAAAGGAATGGAAGTTTCGAGCGAAGCAGAAGAACAACCACTGGATGCATGATGCATCGAATCATAGACTCGTACTCCCATAGCAATCAATGAGTACTCTGACCAACTCTAGTAGTTGAAAGTTGAAACTTCAATGTTTTTGAAATCTTTAGAAAAAAAATTAGATGTACACAATTAGTACACAATGTGTCAACAAAAACCACCACGGTTGATCAAAGGCAATTCGTTTGAAAAGGGTCCGATTTTTATGCCAAAATGTCTATGTAAATGTACAATTTGTGTACACATTTTGTGTACATGACTCTAAACTTTATACCTCTTCATAGTTTAAAGTTTGCTACACATTTTTTAGTAAGTTTTTCCCTTAAAAAAGTTAGTCTTTTAAAATATATTTTTGCTACACTTCAAGTTTTTAATATATTTTTTGAAAAACTTGGACTTAAATAAAAAACAGTCTTAAAAAAAGAGGTTTTTTACGCATGGGTGACATCAACATGACGCAGGGGCGACCCTAGGGGCAGGGGAAGGGGCTCTAGGCCCAAGAAAAATGAGAAAAATTCAGGCCCAAGTTTAGCACTTTATAATAGGTGTGATTGGGCCGATTTTTCTGCCCTAAACTAATACTCCGTAATTTTTTAGATACTTCAGAGTGAAACTTTTTGATGAAAATTTATGAAGAAGCGGTCCAGCCCAGATGGTCGCCGACTCACTCTCCCATACGGAAGGTCTCGGGTTCGAAACTCAATGGAGTGAGTTACAGCCTAGATTACTCTAGGCTCCCCCAGACGCCCCCTGCAGTAAAAAAAATTATGAGCATGCTCTTTATGAGGTGTAGATTATGTTCAAAAAAAATTCAATTTATAATTCAATCTAGAAGTCAATTAAATAAATTATTGAAAAAAAAACTGCATTTTTATGCATATTTTGGGGCAATGTTTTACAATAATTTATTTAACCGACTTCCCAATTGAACTTTAAGTTGAAGTTTTGTGTACATAATCTATACTCAATTAAAAATATGCTCACAAAATTGCATGAAAAGTTCCACCTGGAAGCATATTAGTCTGATATGATTATTTGATTAGTTTATTGTTCGATTGTTTAATTTTTCAATTGTTTATGGTTACCTATTGAGTGTTGTGTTATAATATGTTGGTTTTGATCGACAAAAATTTTAAATTATAATTAAATTTATAAATTTAATTCTTTTCAAGGTGTAATAAAAATGGTTGAATTTGGATAAGATAAAGAAAAAGAGGGGAAGATTATAGAAGACGTCGCTAGTAAAGAATGTTTAGTGGAAATATTTATTTGTGTGAAAAAGTTAAATTATGAATGTCCTCCTCAAGATGAGAACTCAGAGAAGAAGAATGATTTAGCTACCGAAAATGAAATGATTTAGAATTACCACATCATTGGAGAAGGAAATGTAGGAGTTCATAATAATTGAGTTAATTACTTGAATAAGATTAAAACATCAAAAAAGTGCACAAATAGAACCACACTTGTTTCTTTCCTAAATAAGGATGACCAATACTATAATATTATTGGTTTGGACAGAAGAGAGTTTACCTTATTTTTATAAATGTCTTGAAATATTATTATTGTTATTGTTATTATTATGCATGTTAGTTTAGGCAAAAAAGGTTTACAATTTCTTTATAAATTAGGTCCATTTTAATTTCGCCGCCCCTATGCTTTCAAACATACAGGACCGCCCCTGTCCTGACATGACGTCACCTGCTCCATTCCGCTCTGCGCAAACGTAGGCCACATGCCTGACAACCCACATTTTCTTTTCTTTTTTCTTTTTCTCTTCTGTCAATACACCATCTTTTTTTTTTATCCCCGGAAGGCCAACCACCAAAATCAGTGGGGTAAATGCCGGGGGACATTTACCGAGATTTTATTAAACCAAGAAAACAAAAGGAAAGGGGGACTAGGCAAAAACCTTCCCAAAAATACATGAGAAACAATAAAAAAAGAATTGGGGGGGGGGGGGGGGGGGGGGTAGGCCTGACCCAATAGCAAAATACAATCAGTATCTAAATGCGGAAAACCAAAAAGATCTGAATAGTAACTAGTCTTCACAAGATTGAGCAATACACCAACCCGGTCAAATTTAACACATTGGGCCTCGCCAATATGTAATGCAGCTAATCTGTGGGCTGGCCCATTCGCTTCACGATGAACATGTCCGAACGAAAAGCCTCTACTAAACGCTTTCCTTCTAAAATCCCGGAGACCAGTGCGATTGCCTGTTTCATTCATAAGCAGAGATAAAGCTCGAAGGGCATCAGTTTCCATTTGGGCGTCAACAAAACCGTCAGCCATCGCCATCTCTGCCGCGAACAATAACGCGTTTAGCTCAGTCTCCTCACTCGAATCAGCATGAATATGGAAGCTGATAGCCCATATCAGTTCCCCAGATCTGTTCCGCAGCATAGCACCACCTTTCGCCAAGCCAGGTATGAACGACGCGTCTGTGTTGAGCTTAACTGTATTCGTAGGCCTTCTCCATCTAATAATCTCACATCCAGAATAGTTGAACTTGAAATTTTTCAAAATCAATTGTTCCTTAAAGAGAAATTCCTCAATTTTCTAGGCTTGATTTTGACCAATTTCTGAGCCCATCTTTGAGTATAACATTTGATTTGGGTAATGAGATGAGCAGTAGATGGAATAGAACCCGATCCCCAAATGTAAGAAGAATAACTTTTCCATACATGTCAACAAATGATACCTGGTAGATTGTGTCCAAAAATATCTGACAATTTCTTAAAATCGGCCTCAATCCACCATAGAATTAACACATGCCTTAAAGAAGATGTCCTCGTACAAGAAATATAAAAAAACCCCATAAAATAATACCAAATTTTTCTTGTGTAGGAGCAACCAAACATAATGTGATCAGTACCATCATCATGATTTTTACAGAAAGGGCATCTAGATGGCTGCAAGACTAATTGAAACCTCTGAAGATTTTCTGGGAAGGGTAAACAAGAATTTACAAGCTTCCACATAAACACTTTAACAGTCATATGCTGATATTTGTTCCAAATATGCTGATTACTAAATGTAGTTGATCTTTGGTCTCTTATTTCATTGTATGCAGAGGCAAGGGAAAAGACACCATTGATACCAGGATCCCAAGTAACACTGCCAGAATCATTTGTAGAGCAAAGGTATGTAGCAATGTCATGTATCCCACAAATTCTCCTCCAAACAGTAGAGTCAGTAACCTTGGGTTGCATATTTCCATCTCTAGGGTACCTAGCTCTAATAAGCTTACACCACAAAGTATCATGTGTTTTTCATTTCCACCATAATTTTATAGTAAAAGCTCTTTTAACATCTGAGAGAGCCCGAATGCCTAAACCACCTTCTTCAGTTGGATAACAAAACTTGGACCATCTAGCCCAATGAAATTTAGCTCTATTTTCAGTAGAACCCCAGAAAAAACTAGCCATTTTTCTATTAAGAGTAGAAATAACTTTCCTTGGCAGTTTATCAGTGGCAAGGATGTGGTTAGGGATGGTGCTGAGAACATGTTTTATGAGAATTAACGTGCCTCCCTGAGTCAGATTCTTTTGCTTCCAAGAAGAAAGCTTAGAATCAAAGTGTTTAAGTAATTGAGAGCAATAATGGAACTTATTCATACCTTTGTGCACTTGAGAACCCAGGTATTTCATAGGAAGACTGGATTTTTTCATCCCCATAATATTCTGAATCACAGAGCTCCTGTAAGTTGCTTTCTTCCCACAAACAAAGGAACTTTTGTCCAGGTTAACAGTCTGGCCAGAAGCATCCTGATAGTCTTTAACAAACTTGATAAACCTCACCAAAGATCTAGAATCACCATTGGTAAAAATTAATAAGTCAACAGCAAACCCAAGATGGCGAATAGAATAACCTTGATTACCAATCCAATAAGGTTTAATCAGTCCTTGCTCCATTCTGACTTTCAGCCTTCTTGTAAAACCTTCAGAGGCAATGATGAATAAGAATGGAGATAAGGGATCCCCCTGCTTGACCCCTTCTTAGGTTGGAAAAAACCTTGAGGACTTCCATTGATAAGGATTGATAAAAAAAGTGGATTGCAAATTAGCCTTAATGAGAGATGAATTTAGCACAAAACCCAAACCTTTTTAAAACTTCAAACAGATAATCCCATGAGAGCTTATCAAAGGCCTTTGCCATATCCAGTTTCATAACCATATTAGATCCTCTAACATTTTTATCAATGGAATGAATTAACTCCTGAGCAATCAGAATCTGATCTGAAATATCCCTATTCTTGACAAAACCAGCTTGCTCCTCAGAAATAATTTTAGGCAAAAGATTAACCAATATAGTAGCCAAGACTTTAGTGCAAATTTTGTTAGAGAAATTTGATAAACAAATAGTCCTAAAGTCAGAGAAAGTTTCTGGAATATCAGTCTTAGGTATAAGAACAACCAAAGAGCTAGAGAATCCCTTAGGAGGAGGTCTGCCAATAAAAAACTCCTGAACAGCTCTGACTACATCTGCACCCACAATATGCCAGCACTTTTTATAGAATTTACCTGTAAATCCATCAGGCCCTGGTGCCGCATTTTGGTTCAAATCCCAAACTGCAACTTTAATTTCTTCTTCATTAGGTAATGCTGTGAGAATTTCATTATCTGCCTGATTAATGATTGCAGGAATATTCATCAAAATGTCATTGGAGGTTGACACAGATTCTACAACATACAAGTTTGAGAAGAAATTAACTGCCCCTTTTCCAAGCTCAGTTAAGGTAGATAAAACTCTCCCTTCAGAATCTTTAATAGAGCTAATAAACTGCCTTCTTCATCTAATCTTAACAAGAGAATGAAAATAGTGCGAATTACAGTCTCCATCCTTAAGCCACTTGACATGTGCTTTTTGCTTCCAGAATTTTCTTTCAATTCTGTATTTACTCAAAAGCAGGGCTTTTTTGTGCTGCCAGTCCTCCCTTGTTTACTCAGTGTTATGTTCCAGGTAAGCTTGCTCTACCTTAGTTACTTCCTCCTTAGAGAATTTAATATCATCAAAAATATTCCCAAATACTTCTTTTTTCCATCTCTTCAGATCTTTTTTGAGCCTTTGGAGTTTAGTGACTAACCCATACATGCCTCTTCCAGTATGACTTTCATTCCAGCTTTTTGAAACCACATTTAAGAAAGAATTATGTGTAAGCCACATATTTTGAAATCTAAAAGGCTTGGGTCCTGAGTGATAAATATTTGAACACTATAATAACATAGGGGAGTGATATGAAGGTGTAGGGTTAAGATCAGTAAGCTTTATCTGATCAAACAAGTCAAGAAAAGCATCATTAACCAAACATCTATCTAGTCTTCTCCAAAGTTTGCCCCTAGACCTGACCCCAGTCCAAGTGTACTTGCAACCTGAATAAGGCAAATCAACAAGATTGCAATGAGAAATACAATTCTGAAAGTCCAACATACTAGCCTGATTAGGAATAACATCTCCTTTATGTTCTGCATTAGTCATTATTGTGTTGAAATCACCACCTACAAGCCAAGGACCTTGTATATTATTTGCCATGTTAGAAAGAGACTCCCATAATTCTCTTCTTTCAACCTGAGTATGTCTAGCATAAATAGCAGTAATCCAACCAGAATAACTACCAGTGGTAATTTTGAAATGAGTATGTTGTGGACCCCAGGTAACATCAGAAATATTAAGCATGCTAGAGTCCCAGAATAACCAGACTTTATTCAGGTGATTAAAAAGAACATTTGAAAAGCCCAAATCCAATTTGAAATAGTCAGCCTTATTTGAGTGAACCATAGGGTCAATAGCAACAAGAAAATTGATCCTCCATTTACAAATAAGATGAGAAAGTCTTGGCCCAGAGGCTGCCAGACCTCTCAGGTTTCAAATGAGACCATTCATTGGAAAGAGTGGGGGTGAGTAACTGGTTGCCTTTTGGCAGCATTCCTAGTTGTCATCCCTGGGTGTGTTGAACAGTTTTTTTTTGCTTTCTTCTCCTCCCCACAGTAATGAATTCTCCTTTATCTTCAACCTGTTCTGGAATAGGTGGTGCTAAGGCTGATAGCAACTCTGACTCCTCCTTTCTTTTTATAGATTTAACCAAGGAATTGATTTTGCTTGTAAGATCAGGTAAGGCTGCAATCCAATCCTCCTTAGTTTCCTTTCTATGTGGTTTTTCAGAATCTGATCCATATTCCTTGGCAGCAAGCTCTGGATCAAACTCATTGGTTTTCTCCAGATTAGAGAGCGAAAAATCATCTCTAATTTGCTCACAAAGTTTGTTGGTGGTAAGACCTGAAATCTCACTTTGAAGTAAGTGATCCAAATTTGGTGAAATCTGTTTATTTACAGTGTTGGATTTGTCACTAGGTAGCTGCTCATGAAAAACTTTCTCAGTGGCAGTGTCTGAATCAATATTGTGTGGTAGAGGAAGATCATGAACCTGTGAAGAAGATGGCAGGCATTGGGCAGATGGTTCCGGTTGAAACACAATTATTTCTTTCCCCTTATTCTGAATAGACCTCCCTGATGTAATTTGTGTAGTTATTCCCCCTATTGTAATAGAATCAGTAATGATCTTAGGAACCTCCTTGGATTTTTCTTTCGTTGCAACCCAAGCTGACCCCTTAGCATGTTTAGCCTCTGCTTGGGGAATGATGCTTCCTTCAACAGACTTCTTAGGGCATTTATTGGCCTCATGCCCTAAGTGAAAACATGATAGACAATATTGAGGCCTATATTCATAAGTAATAGGCTATGAAAAACCTGTCTTGTCAGTCTGAATCAAAACCTTGCTAGGCATTTCCTTAGTAAGGTCCAATTCGATACATACCTGAGCCTAAGATGGCCTAGCCAATGTTGTAGTAGCTATATCCAGCTTGAGGGGCTTCCCTATCAGTTTTTCAATTTCAAACATGGCCCGTTTATCGTATAGATGGATAGGCATCCCCTCCAAGGTCAACCACACCGAAACGATTGGTGACTCAACATTAGGCTTGAAATCCGGGGACCATTTGGTTACCCTCATCACATTACCACGTATATCCCAAGTTTGGCGGTTCCAACAACGGATATAGTCTTCCTCTAAGTCAAATCTGAGTAGGACATGCTTCTTCTCCAACAATCCGATCCGAAAACCTCGTTTAAATCCTATGATTTCAAATGATCAGCGTATAGTACTCATAGGTGGATGCCCTTTGAAAAAGTACCCAACAAGTGATCGCTTATGCTTATCTGCTAGGATTTGAATAGCGTCTTCCGAAAACGAAATAGCATGCATACCTTTAAATCATGATTGGGTCGTGGACAGTGAAGCATCCTCCTTGTTGAGGAGGACGGAGACAAATGATCATTTGTTTCCATTCCATACATTGCCGGCAGGTGGTGATGGTTGTGCCTGCAACGGCGGAGCCGCCGTAGTTAGCTTTTTGAACTAGTACACCTTCACCATCTTTTCCACTTTTAATACATTTTTATTCTTCAAAAGCTCCATATTTACCTTTTTGAACATCTAAAACTTTCTGTGTGAACTATGCCCAGATTTCAACAGTCGAATAATCTAATAATAATTGAAAGAATTAAAATAGTAGAAGAGAAATTCACCAATAACGTATACCGTGTATTAAGAATGATGAATCCATGAAGAACAATTACACAGTACTCGAACGAATAAGCTAGAGAGATAATTTCTATTCTGCTGGCTCTACTGAGAATAATATGTGGAAACAGAATGTGTAGAGACTTAAAGCCGATTTCGGCTATCTCAGCCTATATTTTTAGGTGAGAGACTTGACCAGACCTATTACAATTAGGAATGCAGCTTTAGGCGTGTGGGTTTAATTAGAGCAAGATTAAATGGGCTTAATTCTCTCTCAGCTAATCTAATTAAATACAAAGACTCATTAAGTATGATTGCACTTCACAGAACAAATCTGTATCTACGCATGTAGGCCTGTTAATGGGTCAGGTCTAGACCCGGACCCGACCCGGTTGTTTTTAATGGGTATGGATCTATATTTTATTCCGTTTACTCGGACCCAAATCCGGACCCGTTAGTATTTTAAATAAACGGGTCGGGTATGGTAGATATGATTCCGGCCCGTTAAGGATCCGGACCCATTTCAAATTTCTTATTTGTATACACAGACACTAATACGTAAAGTGATTAGTTATAACACTTTAATTAAAATAGAAACTAATATTCATATATACAAAATAATACATATAGTTATTATTTGTGAGTCTTCAATAAAAATATACACATTAATACATAACTACTCCGTATCATATAAGTCATACTGATCGAGATAGTAAGGTACCCTAAAACTAATGCCCATTTTGGCCGTAAATACATACCGATAAAGTGTGTATTGGGCTCGGTAGGAAAAGCATAATATTTATTACTATTATTATTAATATTATTATATCACTATCATATATAATACTACATATGATTTTATACTTTTAGTAGTCCAAGAGACCTTGTATGACTTAATTTTTTGTTTATTCTACGAGCTTTTTGTGCGAGAGAAAGCGACGCAAAGCGTGAAGCTATATGCCTGTACAAGAACCGATACTTTATTAGATAAAAGTACTAATTTTCTATGAGAGACCTTGATTTTGTTTGAAGTGAAGATATATTTTGCTTTTAAATTTGTACACTTTTCTTTAAATTTCACATACATGTCTTGTTATTTTCACAAAGTTTATGATGGTGTGCGTATCATACTTGGCGGGCGGATCTACCCGACCCGAATCCGAGACCCGTTAGGTCTGGGTCCGGGTCCAAATTTTCAGGCCCGTCAGATAAATGGGTCAGGTCCGGGTCCATTATTTACTTAGCGGGTCCAGGTCTGGAACACTACGTTCTAACCCGGACCCGACCCATTGACAGGCCTAACACATGGGATCCCACTATCATGTCCCGAGTACTAATGAAATTCGACCCGAACCGTACTGAATAACCAAAATAGCATTATAACAGTACTGACGAAAAATAGCAATATACTCTTGAGCCACTGGGCCGTTGGTTTGTCGGAGCGGGAAGTTACTCGGGCCGGGTCCATGTATCTATAGTACCCACATGGTAGTCACGCTATCGTGTCCCAAAACTAAATAAACCACTCCGTACTATTGATTTCAATAGTGCTGTACCCGTTTTCTATTTTTCTTCTGTAAAATGTTTTAGTTAATTAACTTTTTTTGTTAACATCGTGTCATCCTCTCAACCCTTAAGAGGAATGAATCAGAATCACTTGTATACCATTTCATTCATTTTCATTTTCATTTACCCCAGTGCCGCAAAGGCTTCCACCTACGGTGGGGTAAGGGGGGGTCGGATGTACGCAGTCTTACCCCTATACTAAAGCACAGAGAAATTGTTTCCGGATGACCCATAGTGAAAATCGCGTCCAAAATTGCATGGACTGACTGCTGCTTCATTACAAAGAAGCGCAGACAATTTAGTGAGCCATTTTGCTTTATTCCATCATAATCACTTGTATACCATATGTTGAAGAAGAATAATAAGAGACAGTCTACTACTACAGACAGAAAGAGAACCAAGTAATTAATTGAAGAATTGTCCAGAATGGTGATATTAGGCCTAATACACAAAATATATATCTAGTCTAAAATATAAAAGTAATAATACTACATTCGTCCCAATGGACTTTGCACTCTTGGAATTAGGTGAAAGAAAAGAATAATAAAAATTGTATGGTTGAAGTTTGTACAAAGAGAAGAGAAATGAGAATAGCCACAAAATAGTTACTTTAATGGAAAAGTGGCAAAGTTTTTTTTGGGACAACCAAAAGGGAAAATTGGTAAAATCCAATGGAACGGATAGAATACGTAGTATAAGACTAATATTGCAGTTTAGTCCGGTCTTTAGCTCTTTTTCTTTACTCCATCTGTCTCTTAAAACTTTGCCAACTTTCCTTTTTTGGATGTCCCTTGAATAAATATAGCATAGTTAAAGGAATAAAGGGCACGATCATTCTTGTTTACTAGCTAAACACATCCTTACACTTGCGATCAGAATTATTCATTATTTCCAGATATTTATCATCAATCAAGTTTATTATTCCATTATTAAATTCTTTCATTTATCTCTAGAAATTGTCTTGTGCGACCCCCGTTATTTTCATTTGATTGTTAGAAGAAATAGTTAATTTCTTGGCTAAACATATTGGCGCCCACCGTGGGGCATCGTACAAGAAAAAGATCATTGAAGATGCCCGGAGACAATCCTCTACTAGTAGAGTTCCACGCTCAACTGGAGGCAGTTAGGGAGGAAATCCGTCGGGAAGTGGCAGAGAGGATGGCACATCTCCAAAGAGAAAACGACCTCCTCCGGTCCCAAGTCCAATCGGTGGTATCAATCGCATCTAATTCCAAGGGCAACCGAAGAAACGACTTCCTGCTCGTAGTGACGAGCCTTGATTTGGAATCCACTCCGGCGGCGACGAATTCACCCATTATCACCACCGAGCCCATCTCTCTCACATTGGGCCTCTCGCCCGCCGGGGAGTCACAACCCACCGTCATTTCTCAAGTGATACCCTACACACCGCTCATCCCTGAGACGACCCCCATCCCAAGCATTCCGACTTGTTTTTTCCCAGAGTCCTTACGTTCCGGATCAAGGACGACAGGCTTACAGACGGCCACTCAAAGCCTACCAATGGCCTCGGATGTATCAGCCCCGACGGAGCCATATGTCCCTCACTACAGGAGCAGAACTCATGGCGATCCCGGTCCGTCCAATTTCGTGCAGAACAGGAGACGGAATATATTCGACGAACTGCTACCTAAGTTTCAGACACAACGACAGCGTAGATCAGTCATTTCAACAGGTCAGAGTTACGGAGAGCGACATCCAGAGGTCATAGTCATTCTGTCACCATCCCGTCCCGAAGCGACCCAAATGGCGGGACCGACGTTTTTTACGGCGGAATTAACCCAACCGGGCCTGGCGAATCCGATATCGATGATTATGGACCAGCTGCGGCAAATGCAGGACAAAATCTACGGATTGCCAGGAGTACCCCTTCCTTTAGACCGAGCTTCGCAAACGTGTTATGCAGATTCTCCCTTCAGCAGACAGATCACATATTTTGAAATACCTCGCAAGTTTGCCACTCCATCAATGAAGATGTTCGACGACACGTCCGATCCGGTGGAGCATGTTGCTCAATACAAACAGCGGATGCTCGCCGTATCGCTCCGGTCGGATCAAAGGGAAGCATGCATGTGCCGGGGTTTCGGAGCAACCTTGTCAGGCCCGGCACTCAAATGGTTTGTCAATTTGCCTAATCAGGGCATCGGGTCATTTGCGGAGCTAGTCGATTTGTTCAATCAACAATTCGCGAGCAGTCGAGTGCTTGAGAAGTAGACTAGCGACCTTTATAGAGTCACACAGCGTCGAGGTGAATCACTGAGGGACTATCTACACCGTTTTAACAAAGAAAATGTGTCCATTCCCAGATGCGACATTCCAACAGCAATTGAGGCATTTCAGAGAGGTTTGGAAGACGACTCAGAATTGTACCGGGAATTGACGAAGTACCCATGCAGAACCTTTGAGGACGTCCAGGCCAAAACTTTGGCCTTCATCAGGCTTGAAGAAGACCAGCAGTCACGACATCGACATGATGCATATGATGGAGGGCAGCGCAAGTCGGGCACATCCAGGAAGCATGATTACAGAACCGGAAAATCCTACGCCAGAACTGAAGACCGGCATGTAGCATCAATAGCAAGTTGGCTTGATGATCCAGATTTGCCACCCGTCATCACTGAATACTGCTTCAATGTTATGACCCCGGGACTCATTCACTCTTTAGAGAAGCTGGGGGAAAAGGTCCGATGGCCCAAGAAAACCGAGAAGCCCGCGGGACGTCGAGATCCGAGCAAGTGTTGTGATTTCCACAACGACATCGGCCACAACACCGAGGATTGCGTCGCACTACGGAAGGAGGTGGCATACTTGTTGAGAAACGGCTATCTAACAGAGATCATGTCTGAACACACCAAATCGCTTTTAGGACGGAATGCAAAAACATCATCAACCGAGCCGCGACCCCCCTCACCTTCAGCTCCCTGTAAGGTAATTAATTTCATTAATGGTGGATCTGATTTATGTGGACTAACTTACTCCGCAGCAAAGAGACACACTTGGGATTATTTCCGAGACAAGTCATTGCAGGTTTGCAGGGTCGAGAAACGTCAAGAGAAATGGAGAAATACGTCAAGTGAATAGAAAGACATCATGTCCTTTTGTCTATTGATTCTTACTGTATAAATTTGAAGGGAGTATTTATTTAAAACTTTAAAACAATAGATTGAGTTAATTAAAAAAAGAACGGACATTCCTGACCCGACACAATCCCATCATGACACGTTGGTCATCTCTCTTAGAGTGGCAAATTGCGAAGTCAAGCGAGTCCTCGTGGATAACGGAAGCACTGCAAATATTACCACAATGAAAATGCTACGGGAGATGGGATCAAGGAGGAAGACATAATGGAGTCTGGATCTAGCCTAGTCGGGTTTAACGGGGAGCCAAGTCGAACTCTAGGTAACATATCATTACCCGTATATGCACATGGTCTTAACGTGCAGGTCAAGTTCGATGTGGTTGAAGACCCCCCAGCCTACAACATGATTCTGGGAACTCCGTGGCTACATCAAATGGGAGCCGTCCCGTCAACATACCACCAAGTTGTCAAATTCCCAACACCATGGGGAGTGCAAACTATCCAGGGAGACCAGAGAGCAGCCAAGTCTTGTTACCAAACTTCCATGAAGCCAACGGCAGGCCAGTCAACTTCAGCATAGCAATTAAAGGGCGACTCCGCTTTGGAAGAAGATGATAACAGAACCGAAGAAATTGCCATTGATTCTGAACATCCAGGGAGAGTCGTCCGAATCGGAAAGAATATGCCAGAACATCTCAAAAACGGACTAGTGGAGTTTCTGAAAAAGCACAAAGACATATTCACATGGAGTCACGACGACATGACAGGTATTTATCCTAACATCATAACTCACAGGTTAAACGTCATCCCATCACACAAGCCCGTCAGACAAAGAAGGAGATGTTTCGCCAAAGAAAGAAATGCCATTGTAAACCAAGAATTCGACACTTTGCTTCGGACCGACAAAATAAAAGAGGTAAAATATCCTGACTGGTTAGCTAATGTGGTTGTTGTCCAGAAAAAGAAAGGTCATAAGGAGGGCAAACCGGTCAAATGGTGAGTTTGTGTTGATTTCACCGATTTAAACAAAGCTTGTCTAAAAGACTCGTTCCCAATGCCACATATAGATGCATTAGCTGACGCCACGGCCGGGCAAGAAATGTTATCCTTCATGGACGCCTTCAGTGGTTATCACCAAATAAAGCTGCACCCCAACGATCAGGAAAAAAACGGCCTTCATTACAGAAACAGGTACGTATTGTTACGTCATTATGCCTTTCGGCCTTAAAAATGCAGGTGCGACATTCTAGAGGTTGGTCACCTTGATGTTCAAGGACCTGATGGGAGACACCATGGAAGTCTATATCGACGACATGATCGTCAAATCCAAGAAAAAAGAAGATCATATCCGACACATGATGGAACCTTTCAGAAGACTGAAGGAGTACAATCTGATTATCAATCTGGCAAAGTGTGCCTTTGGAGTGTCATCAGGAGAGTTTTTGGGGTATATCGACAGTGAACGGGGAATAGAAGCAAGCCCAGAGCAAGTACGCGCCATACTTGAAATCGAATCCCCTAGATCTGTCAAAGACGTCAAAAGATTGACAGGACAAGTTGCAACTTTGAATCGATTTATCTCAAAATCATCAGACAAGTGTCATATGTTCTATGACGTTTTGCGAAAGAATAAAAAATTTGAATGGACGGAGCAACATGAGCAGGTGTAAGGAATAATTGTAATTAGATTTTGATGATGCTATAATAATTAGGATTTTAGAGTACCCCTTGTTAGATCTTTTGTATTAGAAATTTTCCTTGTAAAGTTTCTTAGAATAGTCGACTGACAGAAGACCTCCTGACAGAAGACCCTCTGATAGACTTAGTCTGAACAGAAAACCTTTTGTTCTCTGTTGGTTCATATCCAGACAGAAGACCCCCTGGTTCTCTGTTGTATTTCACTTCAACAGAATCTGTCAAGACCCTCTGTTGGCTCGCTTCTTGAAAGAAGACCTAAGGACCCTCTGGTAGCTATTCCAACAGAAGTGCTCGAGACCCTCTCTGGTTGACCCTCTACTGAAAATACCAGAAGGCCTGACATTTGGTGAAATTTTCATGAATCTACTTTAGCCGGTGAAACCAACGGAAGATTCCTTCAACGGCTAGGAGACTTGAACGGGAAAGCTACAGTACGCGCATTAAATGCACATTTATTGCACTCCGTACGCTAAAGAGTAAATACAGACGATTGGCCAAAATGTCAGGATAAATTTATCCCAAAATAGCAACTCACCAACTTTACTGGGTCCTACTGGTCAAGTCAACTGTTTCTAATGGGAAGACAACCTCAGTATAAGAGATACTACTCGAAGAACAACCAGATAACTTTTTCTAAACTTTGCAAGACCTGTGCTCAACACTTGCTCGAACAAGATATTCAAACATTCAAACGCACAAGCCTTCTTGAGATTAACACTTCACCTCCATCAACAAGAAAGGCAGACGTTGGGAAGATAATATTTTTCTATCTTCATATCCCAACAAGAGCAAAGTTCCAACCGTTCTTCAACACTTCAAGCACTTCAACTACATATCTTTTGTAACGAAGCAAGTTGGAAAACCCATGTTCTCACAAGAACTCTTCTCTAACGAGAAGGATGTCCAAGTAACTGGAGTAGTGAAGTGGTGATACATCAAGGAAGCTTAGTGAAAGGACCAGTCTTAAAGGAAGCAAGGAAGTGCATCCCAGGAGACATCTAGGCTTGAAGAAGACGTGGAGAGCTTCTTAAGTGCTAGGGCTAAGGCTTTGTAATTGGATTTTTTACAAGCTTAGTGGAACAGTGGATTAGAGGAACGAGTTGTTCCTTGAACCACTATAAAAATCCCTGGTGTCATTTACTTGCTGCTTTTAATTCTTGCATTTACTTTATACTGTTTAACTCCAGAGATTTGGTCTCTGTGTTCAGCAGAACCCCTCATGTGAGTTAATAGAAGGCCTATTGCCTTTGCATCTCTTAGAGGCTATCTGGACAGAACCCCTACCAGAAGACCATCCTCTGCCAGTCTGTTCTGCCAACAGAACAGGCTATTCTATTAAATTTGGTACTTAGATTGAAAAAGTTAAAAACAAGTACAGTCTATTCACCCCTCCCCTCTAGACCGTACCCAGTTCAACCGGGACCAACAAGTGGTATCAGAGCCTCCTTGTTCTTGTAATCTTTTAGGTTACCTGTTGAACAAAGATCTACTTGTTTTCTTTGCCTCTGTTTAAACTCTTATTATGGATCACTCTCTTTCCAAGAATCTTATGTTTTCAGATCTTAAGTTTGATGATTGGAGATTCCGGATGAAGGCACACCTTTGTGCTCTTCATGATGAAATGTGGGAAGTACTTGACATAGGACCATTCACCAACTTCCAGAAGGTGAATCCAGAGCATGCCGTTGACAACACAAAGCCTCAGATGATCAACAAAGCTAAATCTGAGTGGACCACTGAAGAGAGGAGAAAATACAATATGGACAACATTGCAAAGGACATCCTCTACAAGTCCATTGATGACCGATACTTCAACAGAATAAAGAAATGCAAAATAGCCAAAGAAATCTGGGATACTCTTGAGCTAATTGGAGCATGTGATGAGCAGGAGAAGGACAACAAACTAACCATTGCCAACAAGAAGTTTGATGACTTCAAACTTCTCCCTGGTGAAAGCATCTCCAAGATGTATGACAGACTCCTTACTCTCACTGGAGAGATCTCTGAACTTGGCAAGGAACTCACCACCAAGGAAATCAACCTCAAAGTGCTGAGAGGTCTACCGTCAGCATGGAAGATGAAGGTGGTTGCTTTTCAAACCAGCAAAGATGTGAAGACTTATCCTACACATAATCTCATCTCAGACCTCAAAGCTCGTGAGTTCGAGATGATTGAAGAAAAAGAAGATGTACCTGAAGAGAGGACCACCACAGCCCTCACAACCAGTACATCTAAGGTAAATGATTTTGATCCCTCTGTATTATTATCTGACGAATATATGGTTGCCTTTGCCAGAAGATTCAAGAAGTTCATGAAGAAACCAAAAGATGGAAGAAGTCCATCCACCAGCAGAAAGCCATTCCAGAAGACCAAGTCTGCAGATACTAGTGGAGAGCTTGTCTGTTACAACTGCAGACATCCGGGACATTTCAAGGCTAACTGCCCTCACCTCAGAGTGTCCAAAAGACAAGGACAAGATGGAGAGAAGAAATATGAAGACAATTCTAGAAGGAGGAAGGCACTTGTCACAGAACAGTTCGAGAAAGATCCCCTTTCTGAGACAGAATCCAGTTCTGATTCTAATTCTGATGAGGTCTTATGTTGCCTGGATACTGAAACAGAAGACCTATGCCTCATGGCCAAATCTGATGATGAGGTAACCTCCTCTTCTAACTCTCATTTTTCTTCGGTAGGCACAACTTTAAATGATGATGCAATGTCATCATTGTGGGAAGAGTTTAGAACTATCCAAACCACTTATTCTTTAGTCAAAGAAGAAAACGGTAAGCTAAAAGTTGAAATCTCTGACTTAAGAAAAGAGACTGAGGTAAAAATCAATCTCTTGATTGAGGAAAGGGATGAACTTGAAGCTGAAAATGTTTCTCTTCTAGATAGAATAAGAGAAATTAAGCATTTTGAGGTCAAATACAATAGCCTTATGACAATGCAAACTTCTCTAAAGGTTGTTGATATTGATCAAATGCTTTCCCCTGTTGCTGGTCTTGGATATGTTGCAACAGAATCCGGTGAGCCTTCTGTAAGGCCTAGCACCAAAGTTGCTAAGGTTGATAAGGTCATAGAGCCACGGACTTCTAACCCCATTTGTCATGCTGGTGTATCTGGCACCAAGGTTATTCATGAGGAAGTCAGGCCAGAAAAGGGAAAGATAAAGGTTCAACAGAAACCCATTTTGAAAATTAATGAACCCGGAAGAAAACCTAACAATAGAAAAGGTTTTCAGAAAAACCAAAGACAAACTGTCCACAGACAACGTCATGATGACCATGCTAGAAATTATCACCAGAAAGGCAGGTATCAAGAGAAACTTAACTTTAGGCAGAAGAGGTTGGCTGGCCAACTTCAGAAGCCCAAAGCTAACCGCCCTCTGCTCTTCATAGTATATGGGACTTCTATCCCACCAAGAAAGCTATGCAAAAATATGTAAACAGGAAGCATGACCCTCATAAGGATCAGCCCAAAGTGAATCACGCTTCAGTTTACTATGACTACCAGATGGACAATGGGTACCACCCACCAAGGTTTCACTTGATGAGACCAAAGTGGTACCAACTACCAAGACTCCATGACCCCCTAGGACCCAACATTGCTTGGGTACCTAAATCTTTCTTTTAACGACGAAGGGAACAAGGATTGATTCCAGGGTAATCAGATTTCTGGCAGATCAGGCCTAATTACATGAATTTAATTTAATTGAGCCTAGCTAATCAATACTAAGTTCTTACCGCTCTCGCGGCGTACAGTACAATAATTTAGAAGACCAGGCTGATCTCTCATGCCACAGGATCCTAAATTATTGCCACGACGAGCGAGCTTACGGCCCCTTAATCGCTACTAATCTCTTAGCGAACGATTAAGTGTGTGTGAATGTGCCCTAGAATAAGCTAGATCTCTCTTAATTTATTCTATAAGCAATTGTAGTTCTAGCCGCGGTTCCAGATTACAAACGATGTCAGTTAAATTATTCAAACACAAATTAAACGACATTCATGCAATTAAACCATCAAGAATCTAGCCATACATCGTAATAAACCCCTTCATCAATTCCAAATCCCTAATTAAAACTACTACCGACTCATAATTGAAAAATCAATAGAAATAATTATCATTAATTAAAAAGATGAACTTACAAATAATCCCAGGATCTTGGAGTAAAATAGCGGAAAACAATGAATAAATTCGTCCCTAATCCTCTCCGTAAAGTTCGCCACCCCTAAAAAGGGTTAGAGAGGCCTTATTTATAGAAAAGAGGGGGGAAATCGCAATTCTGGTCGATGTGGGATATTTATGCGCATAACTCGGGGCTACGCACGATCGTGCGTCCCTGGCTACGCACGATCGTGCGTAACAGGCAGAATGTTATCGTGTTGTTGGCTCCTACGCACGATCGTGCATCCGTGTTCTTCATCCTTTTCTCTAGTTTTCTTTGCTCCAAACGCTCCCGGATGCAAACGAGGTTGATCCAAATGCTCTTTCTTCATCACAATTTTGCCGTGAATCACCCGGTGACCTCCAAATCTCTCAAATCTCTCTTGAATTCTCTCTAGCTCCTCCCGATTGCCTCTCAAGCGCCGATTGCCGGACTCTAACTTCTTCAATTTAACTCCAAATGCAACATAACTCGACCCAACGCCTGGTAATCACAACTTGTGCTAAAAATGAGATTTGCAACGCCTTAAAGCAAGAAAAATCATTAAAATCCAATCCTAACACGCATCAAATGCGTGTTGAAATATGAACTTATCAGGGCCCCAAAGGGTTCAGTACAAGTACCGAGCGAGTAGCATGCTAAACATAGAATAACTAGAGTTTTAAGTATAAGACCCAAACATAGGGTGATACTTATATAAATAGTCCTTTCCCCAGAGTCAAGAAATACTTAATAGTATATATACACTTGGAAAATACCCGATTCGTAGATCACCGTTTTATTTGGGGAAAATAGTAATAGCCAATATTCTTGACTAAAAACTCCAGCCCACCCATATACTTATGAGTGTATAGGACTCCTCCTTATCTTTATTTCAATTTCATAATCTATGAGTTTTGAGGATAACATAATCCTTGGGTACTCCACCAATTTATTATTGAGTGTTAAGGACTTTTAGTCCTAGGGTCCTCCACCAAGTTATAATATGAGTGTTAAGGACTTTTAGTCCTAGGGTCCTCCACCAAGTTTATAATGTGAGTGTTAAGGACTTTTAGGTCCTAAGGTCCTCCACCAAGTTTATATTTGAGTGTTAAGGACTTTTAGTCCTAGGGTCCTCCACCAAGTTTATATTTGAGTGTTAAGGACTTTTAGTCCTAGGGTCCTCCACCAAGTTTATATTTGAGTGTTAAGGACTTTTAGTTCTAGGGTCCTCCACCAAGTTTATATTTGAGTGTTAAGGACTTTTAGTCCTAGGGTCTTCCACCAAGTTTATATTTGAGTGTTAAGGACTTTTAGTCCTAGGGTCCTCCACCAAGTTTATATTTGAGTGTTAAGGACTTTTAGTCCTAGGGTCCTCCACCAAGTTTATATTTGAGTGTTAAGAACTTTTAGTCCTAGGGTCCTCCACCGAGTTTATATTTGAGTGTTAAGGACTTTTAGTCCTAGGGTCCTCCACCAAGTTTATATTTGAGTGTTAAGGACTTTTAGTCCTAGGGTCCTCCACCAAGTTTATATTTTATATGCTCAACCTCCTATCAACCTAGATAGAGTCTATATCATATTCATAGCTAAATAACTTCATAAAGCTTATGTATTTCAATTCATGCAAGCCATGCATTTATATCAATTTATAATTAACTAATACCAACCGGTATTAATTAATCCATCATCAATCACTCAACGTTTTCGTTAACCGTCACTTCAAGCCTTATACATATCAACTTAATCATCATATATATTAAGTTAACAATATTCATTCTATGCTTCCTTTACCTTTCAAACATAGCATGCAATTTCATAGAAATTCTCATATCATATTCCATGCATATTCATGTACTTCATTTCATACATGCCTAATCATTTTGGCTAATCACATGTTTAAATATCTTTTAAACATCTTTATGAATACATATAACATTTATTTAGGTAATCTCATAATTAACCCAAAAGTTATAAGATATTAAGCCGTCCACTCACCTTAAATGAGCTTTTAGCGTGTTCTACGCTCCTCGGTTGAACTCCGGCGAAACTCCGGCGAACTCCGGCGAAATTCCGGAGAACTCTATAAACACTTTAGTTATGCTCCTAACATGGTTTTATCATCACAAAACTCATATCAATACAAATAACCTCTAAAAGGTTATTTTCCGGTGAACCGGTCGTTTTGGTTTCTAAGTCCATTCTTAGACTTAGAACTACCTTCTAACCCCTCATTCTACATTTCTAAACATGTAGAACAAGCCTAGGGGTTCCTCATATGCTATATAAGTCACATGATAGATAAAAAGTAGGAGAAAAGTTTTTATAAGGTTATTACCTTAATCCTTCACACTTTCCTTAACTTTTTCCTTCTTTTAATCACTCCTCTTTGGACCTTCTTCCTTGAGCTCGAGTTCAGATATGGAGGATGAGTATTTTGAGAGTTTCTCCTCTCAAAATGATATGGTTGGGCGAGCTAGATGATTGGGGGAGAGAGGATGTGTACATTTGTCTCAAATGACCAATAAATGGGGGTGAGGGGTCCTCTTTGGTACTTTAGATTCCAAATGACTCTCCTCCACTCCTTCGTTTGTCATTCCAGCCCCCCCCCCCCCCCCCCCCCGTATGTCTCATTGATCACACAAAAAAGTGAGGTGACCCTCACTCATGTGGGAGGTCATCCTTTTGTGTCCCGATTTGTACAATCGACCCCGAAAGTTGTATTTTTCGAAATGTTTTAATTATATTTTATTTTATCGGGTCAAATAAAATATATTAAGTGTTTCCCATCATTATGGACTTTAAGAATGAATAAATATTCCTCATCTTAAATTTAGAAGTCTCTGAAATCCGTTTCGGGCTGTTATCTGATAAATTACCAATACCGGTAATTGGGCCTCATTTGACCGACGGGTCAATCCTATGCCCTTTCTATGGCCCAACTAAAATATCTACCACCATATACATATTATCTAGACCAAGATGAATATAATATGTGGTCCCGGAACTATCGGGTGGTCCCCGCTCCCGATGTGGGCCCCACGTGCAATTTACTATTCACGCAAAAGAATTAATAAAACTTTACAACCTCGTAAATTCATAAATCGTTCT
Organism: Cuscuta europaea; assembly: GCA_945859875.1. Taxonomy (NCBI): domain Eukaryota; kingdom Viridiplantae; phylum Streptophyta; class Magnoliopsida; order Solanales; family Convolvulaceae; genus Cuscuta; species Cuscuta europaea. Next base: position 4,771,709 of record CAMAPE010000014.1, read on the forward strand.
TCAAGGTTTATTACATGATTTACTAAAAGTAAGTATACTTGGGGACGGTGTTACAACACGGCCGGACGAAGTTTATCTAACAAAACTCTCAAATTTGGGTATTACTGGCTGACCATGAGAGAAGATGCAACCACCTTTACTCAAAGATGCAAGCCTTTTCAGATATACGGACCAATCTGTCATCAGCCCTCCGAGTCACTTCATCCAGTTCTATCACCTTGGCCCTTTATGAAGTGGGGGATGGATATTGTCGGGAAATTGCCAGAGGCATCAGGACAAAAGTATACATGTTGGCAATGACGGATTACTTCTCAAAATGGGTAGAAGCTGAGCCATTCCGTCAGGTACGAGATGACCAGGTAATTTCATTTATCAAAAGAAACATACTTTGCAGGTTCGGTATTCCGTCAGAGATCGTTTGCGATAACGGATCTCAGTTCATAAGTGCAAAGACCAGACGATTCTGTGAAAGGTACAATATAAAGTTGGAGACGTCAACCCCCAGATATCCACAATCAAATGGTCAGGCTGAATCCAGCAACAAAATCATTGTGGCCAACCTAAAGAAGAGGCTCGAAAAAGCACAAGGCTGATGGGCTGACGAGTTGCCATTAATATTATGGGCAGATCGGACAACTCCAAAAAATACAACCGGACAGACTCCATTCTCTCTAGTGTATTGCTGCGAAGCGGTAATACCTGCTAAAATTGAAATAACTTCTTCAAGATATGGGCTCATGACCGAAGAAATGAACAACGTGGAGTTGACGCATGACCTGGATACCATTGACGAGATCCGTGAACAGGCTAAGCTTCGCTTAAAGACGTATCAGCAGATAGTGGCAAAAAGCTATAACAAAAATGTCTGAGCCAAGGTATTCAAGAAGGGAGAATGTGTCCTAAGGAGAGCATTTGACAACGAAGCAGCCGACAAGTTTGGCCCTAATTGGGAAGGACCCTACAAGATCACCGATGTTGTAGGGCAGGGGGCATACCGCCTGGAATCAATTGATGGTAAACAAGTCCCACGTAGTTGGAATGCGGTACACTTAAAGTTTTTCCATTTTTAATTCATTTTAATTTTCGCATATTATTTTTATCAAAAAACGACGTTACTAACTTAACCTTCGGAGGGTCGTTGGCTTAAGGCCAACGACCAGCCCTATTAATGACTTTGATGCAGGAAGGCACACGGAATTGACAAAGTCACAGGTAATTAGTTACGTTTCATATCATCTTCGATATATCAAATACAATTCACCACTTACTAACTTGACCGTCGGAGGACCGTTGGCCTTAAGCCAACGACCGACTTCAACGATGACGTATCATTGCAGGACTGTGACGGATCAAAAATTGAACGCTAGTTAAAGCAACGCCAGAACAATAAAGCATCTAAACATAATTATAAGAGTACGTCAGCACTTAGGAGACATGGGACTCATCATGAAGAAATCATGAATGGAGGTCCATAGAACCTTAACACGTTTTGGCCAAAACATACACATATATGACAAACACCCATACATTTGCGACACACACACACATATGTGACAGAACATACACACATGTGACGGAACATACACACATATATATATGAAAGAACATGCATGCTTAAATAACAGAGCATACGTGAGCAGGAAACTGACACATACGATAGCAAACATAGCAAAAAAAAATTTCAAAAAGCATTTGGGGCGGAACTTGGATCAACCGCCAAGCCCAAAACCCGAATTCAGCAATAGAACGTTACGTCCCGGATAAACCACCAGGATACCGTAACATAAAGTGAGCAGAGTATGAATAAGTACAAAAAGGCCTAAGCGTTCACAACAAATTTGAGTAAAGAGTACATTCAGGGATCTCGAGAGCATTATGATTCAGCTTCGTCATCAGAACGACCCACGTCAAAGCCATCCTCACCAATTGGCGGATCCATCTCTTCTTTGAGCCGCAGCTAGGTAGCCACATCCTGTTCAGCTGTCCAGTCGGACATTTCCCCTTCAATAAAAGATGCCATCAGCTCCCCCTAGTCTTCCAAGCGTAGTAGCAAGCCGCATTAATCACCTCCTGTTTCTTTTTGCGCCCATAAGCATCCAAGGATTTGACCCTGGCTTCAAGCTGCAAAATCTGAGCAGACAAAGTAGAGCTATTGGCTTCCAGCTCTTGAACCAGCTTTGCATCCTCGTCAAGTCTGGATACCAATGAAGCCTCCCTTTTCTTTAGCTCGTCAAAGGTCTTCTCTAGCGAAGCGACGCGCGCTGCAGCCACAAGGCTCGCCTGAATACTCTGAAGATAGGGCACAAGACAATTCAGCCAAGAACAAAGGAAAGAAAGCTCACTAAGCAAGATAACTCGTCAATACCTGAAATGCATAGGCAGATGCTACTGCAATGACGCTAGTAGGGGGCATGTAGTCAAAAGCATGAGCAGAGGAAGCCAACTGGAGCTGGGCCATCTCATTCTTCATAACAAACGCATCCTTCAAACTGCAGAACTCCGGAGAAAACGATAAATGCATAGCATGTGACGGTGCCCCAGCATCAATCCTGTGTTCCACGGTAGGAATACTTGAAGTATTGGCAGCGTTAGGCACTGGATACTTAGGCACCTTTAGTGGAGTGACAGGCAGTTTAGAAGGTATCCTTTTCCTCCTCGAATCCATTGCCAACAGTTCGTGATCAGAAGGAACAAAGCGGGAAGTACTTGACGAAGTAGCTAAAAACAACAAAGCATATTCAGCCTGTCACTAGTAAAGAAAAACAGATGTAAGCTTCAAATGTAATAAAAAATACCTGCAGTGGGTGTGGCATTTTTGATTGGAAGCATGGGATTATTCGTGACGACTGGGAAAACAACTTGTAAAGGAACAAAGGCACTCGTGCCCTCACCATCATCCTTTGAAGCCTCAGATCCTTGCCCTGAATCTTCTACGAAAATGACATGCGAATTCTGATTCAAATCATGTGCAGTAGGAGTGTGCCTACGAGACCGCCTTAATCCCAAGTATTCATACTCAACAGGGAGAGGCGGCGTACCTTGAGAATCGGACACCAGATTCACGTAAACTCGGTCCTCAACAGGAAAGGAAAGGATCTTAGCATTCCTCTCTTCAGAATGCGGGCCGGGAACTAGTGGAATGGTCTTCCTTTCTGCGCATCATAAAGGAGTAGTGCCAAATGTAACAAATTTCACACATATATCCAGACATGTAGAAAGCAATCCTACTTCTCCAACTCAAATACACACGACAGAGGTTATAAATTCGAATACAAAAGAAGAAGAGACAAGGACAAGCAGTCAACGTAACGAGTCAAGAAACACAATTTGAGTTAGAGGCTAATCTTTATGTAAGTTCTCCTCCAAGAATGACCCATCAGCACCTAGCGAATCTTTGTTAACAAAAAAGATTCGTGCATTCTCAGATTCCCGGTGCAGCTCACAGGAGAACCGTCATCAAACACTGTTAAGTTCTCAGCAAGAAGTTAATTCCCACGGTGTTGCTTGAGATAAGACATTCATTGCACCACCACTCAAGGTAGCTTCTGTAATTATGTGAATCTGATATGAATACACTTTAGATAATAATATATGAAAATCTAATGATTATTTTTTAATCACGATCCAAATTGTTGAGCCAAAACATTTCGGGTTCAGATCATACCACAATCGAACACTTCACAAGTCTTAGATTGAAAATCACAAGGCCGATATGGCGATACGTAATTGCTTCAAGTACGGGCAAAGTTCTCAACCTAATTGCTTACACCAGGAAACGATGGAGAACTTATGGGTGTTACCCGGTAAAATAAACCATACACTCGGCTGTACCATGCGCACGATACAGCTGACCTTTTTTGGGCTTCCCGCTTCTTCGCTTCGCACTAGAAGAACGATCCAACTTTGTACCAAGCTTCGCACCAGCTTCTCCGATCTGGCTTCGCACCTGGTTGACTGTCGCCAACGCTCACTACTCGTCTCTTTCTCTTCCAGCTTGTTGCTCGTCTCCGCCTCTCACCGCTCATTCCCTTCTCCTCTAGCACGGACGAAGCAGATCCATCGCGTAGTTACTTCTCCTCCCTCTGTCTTTCTTTTCACTCTTTTCATTTTTCTCTTTTTCTTATTCAGTTTTGCCGTTTGAGATTGTGATTTTGGAAGATAAAGAGAGCCCAGACAAAGGAATCCTTATCGCTATTGATCTCAAATGAGTTTTGTATTAAACTCAAATTAGTATACTCTTAAAAGAAATGAACATACACAATTGAATATTAAGCACATTAAAAATGAGTTTTATATTAAATTCAAATGAGTATACGCATAAAAGAAATGAACATACACAACTGAATATTAAGCACATTAAAAATGAGTTTTATTTTAAACCCAAATGAGTATAACGCCCAAAATCAATGAGCATACACAAATGAGCTTTTGAATTTTTTGATACTTATTTTGTAAATTATGTATCCTCATTTGATATTGCTTTATGCTAATTTTAAAATGTTGCACATATCAAACATAACATACTAAGTTAGATTCACATATTGAAATTGATTATAAACATCATTTAATAATTTTTTATAAATGAAAAAATAATAAAAAGAAACTGGATTAGAAGATATGAAGCAGAGATCAATGTTGCTCATTGTTAGGCTCCTAATACTCAAAAGAACAGACTCGATGCCCATGCAAATTGCATCAATGCATATTTAAGAGAAATCATGATTTTCATCAAAATTACAAAACTACCACTGATTGTACGGTGTCAGTCGTACAACCGGCTGTATGATATACGCTTCCATGTTACCCACATATTTAAAATCTACTAATTTCATTTATTTATAATAAAATGTGATAAAAATGCTTTTTGTTTGTAATGCCCAATTTTGTAAAACTAATACTATCTCCATCACCCACCGTTTTTGCAAAATAAATTCTCATTCAATTCACCCACTCCATTACCCAAAGTAATTGAAAAAATCTTCCTCTATTCCTAGTCCCTTCCACTCCAGTCATAATTTTCCCAACCACTCTGGAAAGTCTTATCATTCTTATGTATTCAACTCCGCTCCTTGCCTCCTTGTCCACCCCCTCTCCTAGGAACTCAAACTTAATAATTTTTTAACTTTACATATAAAAAATTTAATTTTGATATTTTTTTAAAAAAATGGAATATAAATGAAAAGGTTATAACAAATTAAAGAAATTTGAAAAATTTATGTTGGAAAAATGTGTTAAAATTACATTAGATGATCAATTTTGGGCAATATTTTTAGTGTGTTAAAAATGTGTTAAAATTGCATTAAATGCTCGGACAGAAGTCCTCTGCTCGTAGCAGAACTGCTCAGACAGAAGTTCTCTGCTCCGCATCAGAACTGCTTGGCCCAGAAGTCATCCAAGATGTTACAACAGTTATTGCCCAACGTTCTTCTCCTTTAATGCGTCTTTAAATGGACAGATTTTTGACATATTAATGCCCAACGTTCTGGTCATTTATGTCCAACATTCAGGTCCATTAAAGTTCACTTAATCCTGAAGAAATTTGTCCCTATATATATATATATATATATATATATATATATATATATATATATATATATATATATATATCTGGCAGGTGATTTGCAACAACACACGAATTATTCACGTTCCTCACGTAGTTTTCAGCTCAAAAACACCTCTAGTTTTCAGAAAAAATTCTTTGTGTTCTTGCTTGGTTTCCGTTTGCCAGAACAATTGTTGAGTGCTCAAACAATTGTTCGTAAGCATCGTATCCTGGGAAACTATCATTGCAACGCTCCTAGCACCGTGGGAGGCAAAGAATACGGTTTAAGGACATTGTGCATTGCACAAGCTTTGATTTTTTGTTCAATTCTATTTCTTTTTCTCTTTAGCTGATTTTTTTAATTAATTTTTATTAATTAAATTCCTTAGTTTTCCGAATTCAGCCACCAATTTAATTTTCGTTGGCCCCACATTTCTGGCTCATAGCAGGCTCCTGGCCACCCTCGTTCTCTCGATGAATAAGGCAACTAATTTCCCACTATGCCATCTAGCAACTACAACATCTCTCAATCTTATCAGCATTATCAATCAATTTTTTATTCAAGCACACAAATTTTAATTTTGCACGTTGAATTGTTTAATTAGAAGAAAAAATAGGATTAAAGTTATTTTTCTGACTGTATTGACTGAAGTTACTGTGAATTGTCATTTTAGTTATTTTTCATATAATTTTTTCTTTATTTTATGAATAAAATATATTTTAAATATTATTTTTTCGAAATCAGTATAATCAACCAATACAGCCATTTCGGCAAAATTTTTATAAATTTCAGCAAAATCAACCGATTTGAGTGTTTCAAAATGGGCTATTAGATTGCAACAAAATAGGGAATGAAAACCTCATATTTAGCTATGCATTTAGTGGGTTGTGGGTAGCCTAAGAGGAATAATTCAGAATCACTTGTACACCATTGTGCATGACAAATCTGTAGATTTTCATAGAAATCGTATGTGGAAGAAGAAGATATAGTCTGATATAGAGAGAAAGAGAACGAAGTAATCAATTGAAGAATTGTCTAGAATGATGATATTAGGCCTAATACACAAAATATATATCTAGCCTAAAATATAAAAGGAGTACTCCCCCTGTTTTTCAATAATAATCCTCTTAAGTTTATTGTATTTTTTAAGAAGAAAATACCAAAAGTAGAGTAAATGAAAAAGTAGGAAAGATAGTATTTTGAGAAGATATATTATTAGTGAAGCACACGGTGCCCCTACGGAACGGATTACTAGTAACGGAGATGATATTATTTCTTATCCACCCAAAATTTTGGCTAGGATGGCACTAAATTTGTCCAATGATGATACTCTATTTGAGGAACTCACCGTTTTCCATACTTTTTCAGATATCCCAGATCAACAATGTGCTGAGGTGGATTGCCCTGAAGGATTCACGCAAGTTAGAAACAAGAAAAACAAATCAAAGAGCTCAGTTCAAGAGGTAAAACAACTTTACCATGAGGTGGGATACACTTCTCATCTCATGGTAACACGAAGACACTCCCATAAACTCCGAGATGAAACAGACTACTACTTATACCTAGTCGACACGAGGCTTGACTCACCACATTAATTGGTTGCGGTTCTCAAACGTTATAAATCATCTCGCCCAGGGGCCAAAACGTACCAACCATATTTGCAGAATGCAATAAAGTTCCACAACAAATTCAACAAAAATATTTGAGCTACAGTTGGAATCCCTACAAGAGATTTTAATTGTTAGTGTGTATCTCTTCTTTTTATGTATCTTTTCATTTGATCTCTTGTATCCTTAAATCCCTTGTACTTTCTAAATATTTTTAAAAAAATTGGGATGTGTTCCCGGCACTACCCTGCCTCCTCCCAAAAAAATTATATTGAGAAAAGTAAAGTAATGAGAAAGTAGCATGTACAAAGTAAAAAACATAAGAGTAATAAAAGTGGGATATAAAGGTATTTCGATTGAAAAAAACTTAATAAAAAAAAGAAAGAAAGACAAATATTTAAAAACATCCCAAAAAGGAATATGAGACCGTTATCAGAAAACGAAGGGCGTGTGGAGGTCACAGAACCTGAAATAAGGCTGGGCCTCTGGTGCGCACGGGAAAAAGGTCTACCATCATTAGGCCGACTGAGTCACCGTGATTAACATCCTCCCAAAAATCCTGTCGGGTCGGGGTATGGGGGGCTCCTGGGGTGGGAGATTCCACCTTTTGGACCAAGAAAACGAAGGGCGTATAAAACCAATATTGCAGTTTAGTCCTTTAGTCTTTATTATTTTGAGCTCCTTGATAAAATCCATCTTAATAAATTGACTTCGCGCATCCTCAGATTCCATGTGCAGCTCCCACGAGAACCGTCGTGAAACATTGTTATGTTCTCAAATCTCAACAAGAAGCTAATTTCCACTCAAGGTAGCTTGGGTAATAATATGTGAATCTAATACAAATACACTTTAGATAACAATATATGTGAATCTTATGAATATTTTTTAATTACGGTCCAAATTGTTTAGCCTGGAACCAGTGGCGGATCTAACATCTTAATTTTGGGTGTTCAAAGTTATTTTACAATTAAAATTATGAGCAATAATATTATTTGATGGTACAATTCTACACATAAATCTTAACAAAAACAAAAAACAAGGAAATAACGTACAAATTAAGAAGTACTCCGTATTATACAAGTAAAGTACAATAAATCATTAAATTAATTTTATATATATGCAATTTTACACGTCTAATCCAAACTTTTGGGTGTTCACATGCATAGTTTTGAACAGAGTGAGCTCCGCCACTGCCTGGAACATTTCAGAATCAAACACTTCAAAAGTCTTGGACTTTAAATCACCAGACCGATATGTAATCGGTTCAAGTACGATCTAATTCAGTTCGATTTTCAATTTGGATTGAAAGGTTCTCAACCCTAATTGCTTGCACCAGGAAACGATGGAGAATTTATGGTTGTCACAAACATATTTAAAATCTACTAATTTCTTTAATTTATAAAACAAATTTGATAAAGGGAAAATGAAAACTAATAACTCAATCTTTTAGCGGTGTTCTTACAATAGTCTCACCTTTTGATTATTCATGAATAATCCAACTTTTGTACCTTATCTTCATTCAATGGTCCCGGGCCGATTTATGACCTGTTATTCCAAATTATTTTCTTATCTTTGCAAAACATTATGTGATCATAAGATGGGAATTATGATATAATGTTTTACAAATATAAGAAAATAACTTGGAATAACAGGTCATAAATCGGTCAGGAATCAGTGCATGAAGATGGGGTGCAAAAATTGGATTATTCATGAATAATCAAAAGGTGAGACTATTGTAAGAATACCGCTAAAAGCTTGGATTATTAGTTTCCATGTTCCCTTTGATAAAAATGCTTTTTGTTTGTAATGCCCAAATTTGTAAAACTAAAACTATCTACATCACCCACCATTTTTGCAAAATAAATTCTCATTCGATTCACACACAAATGACACAACCTACTCCACAAATAATTTGAACAACCACTCTTCATTAAAAGGATGACACCCCATCCTTAGACCCCTCAACCCCGACCGGACGGTATGTTGGGAGGATGTAAGTTGGACTATAATCACAATCTGATAGATAGAGAGTGAAGCTTTGTTCCCGATACTTGCAGAGGCCTATGCATGTTTTAACATAGTAACATTTCATCGCAGTTGTCGGGATTCGAACCCGGGACCTAACCCTTGTGGCACTCCCTCGCTACCAGTTGAGCTACGCCCACCGGTAACAAGCAGTCTTCGGTATTATGTAATCAACTCCCCTCCTTGCCCATCCCCCCACTCCCACACCCTTCTCCCAAGGATCCTACTCTATATACTATAGCCTGCATCCACGGTAGCCAAATGAACTTCCCAAATTGTAATGGTGTTCTGGCCCGTGCTACGAAGGTATAATGACCTAGGATCTCAATAATATATGAATGCTAAGACTTCAGAGTTTAGTTCATCTTTATTTTTTTAAAGGTAGTTCATCTTTATTTAATACCCATATAAGTGCATTCATGCTAGAGTTGGGTCCAAAAAATCGTAAATCTGAAATCGAATCAAAATAAACTGAACCGCAATCAGATTAATCGAACTGCTAAAAAATCGATCGAATCGAACATTAGTTGTTTGTTTCGACTTTTTTTACTGCTACAAAAAAACACGGGATTGATATAAATTTTTAGCAGAGTTTCGTCAAAAATTCATAGAGCATTTGACAGGAATATGTCAAATCCGTGACAAAAATATTTCGGCACAAGGTATTTGGCACGAAATCATCGGTCAATCCGTGCCAAGTCCGTGCTAATTCCGTAATTTTTTTGTAGTGCCAGATCCGTGCCAATCCCTTCAAAACTGAACTGAATAAACCAAACTAATTAAAGTATGAAATTTTATTTGTTAATCGTTAATCATTAATCATAATATAACGGATAGTCTTTGATTTTCTTTTGTTAGAAAATTAATTTTTGTGTTGTTTTAGTTTAGTTTATTAATGCATTTACTCATTCACTACTGATGGTGATATGTTTTTAGTGATTATTACTTGTAACTTAAAGTTAACTTGTAACGTTTTTTATATTGATAAAAAATATTACTCAACTACATCACACATAATGTAAATATTCATAGGTTAAGGACACTTATAATAGAGGATGAACATATTTTTTCAGCTTCATGCAACTCTTTCATGCGAATTAAGGTGGCTCTAGATGTGGTAAAAACACTTAAGAAATTAAGGTTCAAAATTGCAGAAGGAGATGGATTAAGTATTTTGTGGTTAATCCTCTCTTTGGAACAATTGTGGTTAATCCTCTCTCAAAGAGGTGCAAGGAGATTGTGGATTATTTTGTGGTTGTGAGTGGAAGTATTTTGACTTCTAGGATGACCTCTTTTATGTTTATCACAGTGTTTGAGGGAATCATTTGGTTATGTGGGAGCTAAGAGAAGAGAGGTATATATATATTGTGGTGCGGAAAAATTTTCTGCGTTTGGAACATTATTAATAATATTTAAACGTTCTCTATTAAAAATAAAATTTCACTTATTTAGAAATGATACTATAAATTCTATTGAATCGCCAATGACAGAAATGATCAAGTAGTGCAAATAGGCACACCATTCAATTAGGTTAGAAAGTTTTTTTTGGCATAAGAAAACTTATATTATTCTGGAAAAACTCATCCTCTCAACAACATAAAAAATCCAATTCCACCCCTCTAGATTTCTTAAAACCAATTGACTCTCTCACTCCCAGATAAGACATAGAGTAGTCCACCCAAACAGAGCGAAACTACTCGCTTAACATGTGAGAGCTTCTAAACTATTAACGGTCAAAATAACCCGATTGCTTCCCAACAAAGTACTATCTACCAAAATAAACCTAAAAACAATCCTACACCTAGAATTCGGAATGAAATTAAACTGATGAAGCTCCCCCACTTTAATGAGTTAATTTCCTTTCCCTCAACCGAGCCAACTTGACCTTTAGGAATGGATGTAATTGTTATCATTTCATTATCCTTGTTTCGTCGTTTACCGACTAGAACTAGCCACTTATTTTTTCCCACATATGCTCTCCCTTTTGTAGACCTAAGCCATGGTCCAAGAGGATTTCCCCCAATCTTCACACATCCCTCAGAATTGTCAGGAAAATATTTCTCAGCATGCCTAATGATTCCACACAAGAAATAAAAGCTAGGCAATTTCTCATTTCGGAAAGTAATGCAAAAATTGATTCCTTCATCTCTTCACAAAAACAACTTTCTTTTCAAAGATCTGCCCAAATGTAAACTTACTCTTATTCTCTTAAATTCTCTCCTTGAATATTTATTATTCCCTTAATCTATCTCTTTATTAATAATGTTGAGGAGTGTTGCTAAGATGATAAGTAGTCAACATCTCAATATTGATTAATACTATAAACGATCAATGAACCGATAGTTAATTGTTGATGGTTTCACAAGTAAGTAACTTCGGTTTATTAATGCACGGTCGTGGTTAATAAACTTAAGAGGGATTAATTTTGTTGGTTAAACCGAAACCGTTGTGTTGTGATTATCAATCTCAATTGATTTCATCAAGGAGTTAGAAAGATTAAATGCTACTATTAAATCGGTATAAGGCGTTGTTCTATATTTGATTTATAGTAAGAGTTACTAATGAGCGGTCGTTGTTAATAACTACTCTCGATGAATTGAAGATACTCCTCAATTGAGTATTTGAGAGAGGATAAGTTATAGATATAACAAGGATCGACTAAATATATCAACAAATGGAAAGTAGCAAAGCAAAGTTATTTTTATCTTTGAATTAAATCACATATAAGTTGTTCATCTTAGTGTTTAATTAAATTAAATCATTCAACCCCAAAATCCCCCTTCAATTACTAGTTCATAAAAAGAGAATTATTCATATCCCTGTGGATACGAACTCTACTACGCTATACTACGTATAAGTGTTAGTATCGAATTTATTTTGACGCACTACGACAAAGTGCTCGTCAAATTTGGCGTCGTTGCTGGGGAGAGGCAATTATTTTTCTTTTTATTTCTTTCAAGAAAAATCAAAAAAATAAAAATAAACAAAATATAAAGAATTCTTATTTTTCTATTTCTGAGCTTTGTGAAGTATATGGTTAAACACCGTTTAATAAAAGAAATCACCTATCAAACAACCCCGGAAATAGAGCAAACTTTCGAGTGGTTGAAAAGTAAATTTTCAAATACCGACTCGGAGGAATCATCTACCAGAGATTCATCCAGTGCTAGTTCTCATTCTAGCGAGCCCGAAGAGCCAATAACTATGGCTCTTGAAACAAGAACGTTGAGGGAGGTCACGGCTCCTAATCTAGACCAACAACCCTTATGTATCACCTTCCCAACTCTTGATGTGGGTGCTACATTTGAGTTAAAATCCAGGCTCATCCATCTACTTTCTTCATTCAATGGTCTACGAGGCGAGGACCCGAACAAACATCTTTCGGAGTTTCATATAGTTTACACTAGTATGAAACCGAACAATGTTACGAAAGAACAAATCAAGCTACGAGCTTTTCCATTCTCACTTAAGGACACGGCTAAGGATTGGCTATTCTATCTCCCTTCAGAGAGTATAGACACATGGGCGGCAATGAAGAAATGCTTCCTGGAATGGTACTACCCCACCTCCGTCTCATCATCTTTGAAAAAAAAATAATCAACATTGATCAAAAAGATGATGAGTCCTTATACGAATATTGGGAACGATTCAAAAAGTTATGTGCTAGTTGCCCATACCATGGTGATGGAGTATATGGCCCGGGAAACCCCGGCCCACAGACTCCTACTACACCAATGAAGGCCCAACCGGCCCAGGAAGCTCAACAGGCCCAAATCACGGCGCCCAGGGTACCAAGCAGCCCGCAATACGCACCAAGGGTGCCTTTGCCCCTCTGGCCGAAGGCTCCGAACTATCACAGCGTGGATATTTCGAACAAACAGAGAAACTGGGAGAAAACGGCGAAAATAGTAGCCCTCGGCACCTGGAGCCCTCGACACTCAGGGGTCCTCGGCATTAGGAGCCCTCGGCAAGTCCTCTGCAGCCGAGGGCACCTCTCCCAACATGATATCCGCACCACATGCGTACAGATCACCGTACCCTGCACAGACGTCCCGTCCAACAACCGCATTAAATGCGGCCACATGCGGCTGCCAGCGCCAAACAGTTGAGGTGACCTCTCGGCCAATGGGCGCTTGACACGTGTCCCTGTACGGCATTTATTGCTACTATAAATAGCACCCCATTTCCCAATTTGTAACCACGCTGAAAACGCTCCACACTTATAATATACTTTCTCTCTCTACATTTACTTGCTCTGACTTCTCTCTTATTACTCCCCGTAATAACCCCTCGGATAAGCTACCCCCCGGGTACACTATCCATCATTTGGTGCTCTCGTTGAGAGGTCGAACAATCGAGTAAGAAACCCTCCCCCTTCGCCAAACACTAGCCCTCTACCAAAATGGTGAGAACAACGCGTGCCAACTCCAAGAACGTGGAAGACAAGAACCTGGCCCTCGGCGACGTCAACGCCCTCGAAGCCTCTCACAGGGCTCCCGAGGGCGGTGTCATCGCTGGGCTGGAACAGGCGGCTGTCGACCTACGCCTTCAGATCCAACAGAATGCCCCCGATGCCCGCCTCGGCATCGAGGCCAAGAAGAAAAACCGGAGCGATGACCAAGTCAGCCCTCCGGTTCTCACCATCGACGTTCATTCGGCGCTCTCCGCCTTCATCCAGACGCTCACCCAGAACCCAGGTGCCTTCGGCACCATGGCTCCAGCTCAACCTCAGGTTGGGGAGAACATCACACTTCCCCCCCCCCCCCCCGCGCGACTACATAAGGGCTTTGCAGCGGGGGGACCGATATGCTGAGGCCGAGGAGGTGGAGAAATACCACCAGCATCCGGATCAGCAGCCCCCGAGGGCTGACAACAAGAACAACCGAGGGCCGGGGGCTCCTCCAAATCACCCCAAGTCTTCAGGACCCTCTGATGATCGCCCTCGGCAAGGCCAAGCCAAGCCCGGGGGAGGTTATAAGAGCAACCCTAAGACTTGGGCACAGCCCATTCTCCTGGACCGCCCCCGGACACCATTGACGCACCCCGTCAGCATCATCCTTGATTTTGCCGAGGAGAGGGGCCTCGTTGAGCGCGACTCTCGCGCACCCCCGAAGGTACATGCTATCAACCCTCAGTTTCCCTACTGTCGTTTCCATCGGCATCAGGGGCACAGAACCGATGATTGCCACCAGTTAAAAACGGCCATCGAGAGATTGATACAAGTGGGGCACCTGTCCCAATTTGTTCAGAGCCCTCGGCAGGAGGGACCTTCTCATCAGGGACCTCCCCGAGGGCACCACACGAAGGTGAACGCTTGGGTGAACCCGAACACCATCCCCCTCGGCAAGAAGAGGGAGATCGGAAACTTGGAGGAGGAAGAGGAGGAGTACCCCCACTACCAAGAGAAAAAACGCCACATCCTCATGATCACCGGCGGCAATACAGGGGGCGATTCCACCAGTAAGCGGAAAAAGTGGGCTCAATCTCTTTACGTGGGGGAAGTCACCCATATGCCCCCGGTAAAGCGGCTGAGGGAGGAACCCATCACCTTCACCAACGCAGATCTCCCTCCTACTTCTTCTCCTCACAGGGATGCCTTGGTAATTCGGACTGAAATAAACGACACCATCATTCACCGAACTTACATTGACACGGGCAGCTCCGTCAATGTAATGTACCTCAGCACCTTCAGAGAGCTGCATCTGGAGAGGGGGTCCCTTCGGCCCATTAAGACCCCTCTTGCCGGCTTCATCGGCGATACTATTGATTCCGAGGGGGTAATAACCCTCCCGGTGATCTTCGGCGACGGGCTCCATAGAGCCCCGCTCGAAGTGGAGTTTGTCGTCGTCAACATCGACTGCGCCCACAACATCATCCTCGGCCGGCCAGCCCTCGAGGACCTCGAGGCCGTCATCTCCATGAGGCACCTCTGCCTCAAGTTTCCCGCCGAGGGGGGCATTGGCTACTCCCAGGGGAATCAGAAAATCGCCCGCGCCTGCTATCTTCAAGTCACTAAGAAGGTAAGTAAGACGGAATTCCGTGTTGACACCATCACCGGAACCATCGACCAAGAAGAAAAAAGGCCGAGGGCTGAACCAGCCGAGGACGTAGAAGACTTTACACTCGATCCGGCCAAGCCGGAGAGAGTCGTGAAGATTGGAGCCCAGCTCCCTGAAGATCTGAAGACCGGTATCACCGACGCCCTCCGCGCCTACTCCACTGTCTTTGCGTGGGGGCCGGAGGACATGCCGGGAATCAGCCGAAGGGTCATCACCCACCGCCTCTCGGTGGACCCCTCGGCAAAAGCAGTACAACAACGAAGAAGACCCCTCTCCGCCGAAAGGAGGGAATTTGTGAAGAAGGAGGTCGCCATGCTCCTCTCTATTAAGCACATCAAGGAGGTGAAATACCCCTCATGGCTGGCAAATGTAGTCCTCGCACAGAAGCCTCCTACCTTCCGCATGTGCGTGGACTACACGGATCTCAACAAGGCGTGCCCTATGGACCCTTTTCCTTTGCCCAATATCGATCAACTTGTAGATGAAACCGCGGGGTGTGAAATCATGTCATTCCTCGACGCATTCCGCGGGTATCATCAGATCTTCATGCATGAGGAAGACGCCGAAAAGACAGCCTTCATGACTCCCGAGGGCATCTTCTGCTACTTAGTAATGGCCTTCGGCCTAAAGAACTCAGGGGCCACTTACACTCGGATGGTGGCCCGAGTCTTTCAAGCCGTCCTAGGGCGCACCATGGAGGCCTATGTCGACGACATGATCATCAAAAGCAAGCAATCTTCCAGCCATGCCGACGACCTCCGGGAAATCTTCGCCATCATGCAGAAGTTCAACCTTCGGCTAAACCCGAAGAAGTGCACCTTCGGCGTCCAAGGGGGCAAATTCTTAGGCTACATGGTGAGCCGAAGGGGTATTGAGGCCAATCCCGAGAAGATCCAGGCCATCATCAACATGGAACCCCCACGCAATGTGAAGGAAGTTCAAAGGTTGACAGGCCGCCTGGCAACCCTCAACCGCTTTCTATCTAAATCAGCGGAGAAGTCTCTACCCTTCTTCCAGATCATGAGGAAGACGGTTGGCTTTCTATGGACTCCAGAATGCCAGGGGGCTTTCGACGAACTCAAGCGATATCTATCTTCACCCCCTGTGCTCTCAAAGCCAAAGGTAGGGGAGACCCTCTATCTCTACCTTGGGGTCAGCCCGGCAGCCATCAGCTCCGTACTCATCCGGGAGGAAGACGACATCCAACATGCCATCTTCTATGTAAGAAAGACCCTAAGGGAGGCCGAGCTCAAGTACTCTCCTGTGGAAAAAACGGTGTTAGCCATCGTTTGGACCGTCAAGAAGTTGGGCCACTACTTTCAGGCTCACCCGGTTCAGGTCCTCACTCATCAACCCCTCGGCGCCCTCATGAGGAGCCCCACCAGCTCCTCCCGCATGGTGAAATGGGCTATCTTCTTGAGCCAGTACAACATTGACATCCGTCCAAGGCCTGCCATCAAGGGCCAAGCCCTGGCGGACTTTGTGACGGAGTGTACCGCAAGGGCAGCCATGGACGGGGAGCCCTCGGCTGCCTCGGACGACTGGTGGACCCTCTACACCGATGGCTCCTCCGCGACCAAAGCATGCGGAGGAGGGGTGGTCCTCATTACTCCCGAGGGCTTCAGAGCCTACTATGCAATCCGCTTCTCTTTCAAAGTCTCCAACAATGAGGCCGAGTATGAGACCCTCCTATGTGGCCTTCGGCTGGCTGCCAACATGAAGGCTCGGCAGATCCACATCAAATGCGACTCCAAGTTGGTCGTTGGCCAAATCTCCGAGGAATATGAGGCCAAGGAGGGAAGAATGAAACAGTACAAAGAGGCGGCCAAGGAGTTGCTTAAGGTATTTGAGGCACACTCTCTCACTCAGATACCGAGGGCTCAGAACTCCGAGGCCGACATACTATCTAAGCTCTCGGCCGACTCCCCCGAGCACATCTCCAAGATTGCCAAAATCGAGGAACTCAGTCTCTCAAGTATCCACGCAAGCCCCGTTATGAACATACAACAACGCCAAAAGGACTGGATCTCGGATATCATCACCTTCATCTCCACAGGGCAGCTACCCGAGAACGAGACCCACGCCAAACTAGCAAAACTGAGGGCTCCTAGCTATACCATCAAAGACGAAAGGCTCTACAAACGGTCCTACAATGGCACGCTACTTCGGTGCCTTCATCAAGATGAAGTCGAGGTCGCAATGGAGGAAGTGCACAGTGGCACTTGCTTGGCTCACCAGGGACCCTTCTCCATGTCCCGAAGGTTCATTCTCCAGGTCCACTTCTGGCCAACCATGGCCAGAGATTGTGCTGACCTTGCCCGAAGGTGCACCGCATGCCAACATTTCCAGAAAGCCCCCGGCAGGCCAGTGGTCAACTATGCCCCCATCAGCACATCCATCCCCTTTTCCCGGTGGGGGATAGACCTTGTGGGCCCTCTGCTGAGGGGTACCTCCAACAACAGGTACATCATTGTGGTCATCGACTACTTTACCAATTGGGTGGAGGCTGAGCCCCTCGTCAGCATCACAGAGACGAAATGCCGCCACTTCGTCCTCAAGAACATCCTCACAAGGTTTGGCGTCCCCCAGCAGATCATCTCCGACAATGGGACACAATTTGAGGCAGCCCTCTTCTGTGCCCTTCTGGAGGCATGGGGCATCAAACACACCTTCTCCTCCGTTGCCTACCCTCAAGGCAACGGGCAAGTAGAGAACGCCAACCGGACCTTGCTCGAGGGCCTCAAAAAGAAGCTGGAGGCCGAGGGCGGTGGCTGGGTAGAAGAACTCCACAACATCCTTTGGGCCTACCGCACCACCCCTCGGCGAGCAACAGGTGAAACACCCTTCTCCCTCTGCTACGGTTTTGAAGCCAAAGCTCCTACGGAAGTCACCCTTCCCACGCGGAGGGTGATCCAATATGACCCCGAGGTCAACGACAGCAACATGGCCCTCGACCTCCACCTCCTTTCAGAACGCCGGGAGCAAGCCTTCATCCGGGCAGAGAACTACCGAAGGCAAGTCAAAGGCTACATCGACGCCAAGGTTCGCACCCGAGAATTTCAAGTGGGGGACTATGTCCTCCGGAGGAGGGAAGCCAGCCAACCAACCGAGGGAGGAAAAATGGCACCAAAATTCGAAGGCCCCTACATCATAACAGCCATCATCAAACCCGGGACTTACAAGCTCAAACGCCCCAACGGGAAAGAGGTCCCTAGGCACTGGAATGTACACCACTTAGTTAAATTTTATCAATAATGTAAGAGCGGCCAAGCCCTCATAACTAGTGAATGTACTATCCTATGGCCCAAGGCCTCCAATTTTGAAGAATGAAGATACATTCAAGACATCAAGAACAAAACACTTATGAGCGGCCAAGTCCTCATACTGACTACAGGCCCCAGGCCTCACCAAGAGGAGAATCCCCTCCGGCACCAAGTGCCGAGGGCGAACACCATCAACACCTACGACAACAGTGAAAACACCATGTGTTTTCAGTCAAGACCCCTCGGTATCAAGTACCGAGAGAGGGAACTCCCATCACCGACGACAAGAAACACCAAGTGTTTCATTTCCCTTCGGCACCCAGTGTCGAGGGTACACCTCCATCATCAACATCAAAAAACGAAGAAAACGCCAAATGTTTCAAAGAAGACCCCTCGGCACCCAGTGCCAGGGATACGTCCTCCTGTCAACTTTCAAACACCTGTTGGAAAACGCCAAGCGTTTCCTTCGAAGGCCCTCCGGCACCCAGTGCCGGGGGTACACATCTCCACCTGCAAACATCATAAAGAAGAACACCAAGTGTTCCTACAGAAGACCCCTCGGTACCAAGTACCGGGGGTACACAACTCACCCATCAACGTCAAATAGAAGAAGAACACTAGGTGTTCCTACAGAAGACCCCTCGGTACCAAGTACCGGGTGCTACATATCGAAACTAACACCAAGTGTTGTTTCTAAAGCCGTACCCCATGAGGACGCATATACCGAAGGCGCCACCATCGGTGCCGGCGGCACGTAGTGCCCCCGGCCATTTGCAACTAGTGTGCAAATGAAAACCCTTCCTTGAAACGCTTTCCGCGTCACTACCCCCAGGGTATGACAGGCATGAGAAATGCCCAGGATTCGACTTTCAAAAACGGAACGCTTTCCGCGTCATCACCCCAAGGGTATGACGGGCACGAGAAATGCCCAGGATTCGACTTCCAAACCGAAACGCTCCCCGCGCCACCACCCCAAGGGTGTGGCAGGCCACGGACTATGTCTAGCGCCGAGGGGACGACTTTCAAAAATGAGGCGCTTTCCGCGCCATCCCCCAAGGGGAGGCAGGTTACAGACCATCATATCTTGTACCCAGGAAACGACCCTCGATCCCCTCGGAACTCGGAAGGTTAACCCGAGGGAGGAGAGCCATTGGTGTATTCTGATGGTCTCCTGATAGGCCCAGCCTTACCAAGAAACCAAGTTTCTTGATGCCTTCCCTTCACCACCAACCAAAAAAAAAAAGAGGGGGTGAAGGGGAGTAGACTCAGCGAGAAATCAAAGAGTACACTCCAACAGATCACAACATGTCGAGGGCTCCCCACGAGAACACATCCGGTAATTGAAGGCTCCTATTTCCCGAAGGATACTACTCAAACAAATATCATCAAGAAACGGCTAAGTCCACTGCTTGGTCACCTCCGGTCACACAAGCCCCGAAGGCTTCAACAATACAAAGGGACTGGACTATCCAAAGTCCACTAAACGGTACTTCAAACAAATACCGAGGGCATCTGTTATGCACCAATACCGAGGGCACCCTACCCCATGACAGGGGACACAACTGGCTAAGTCAAACTCTACAACTTTTCAAGTGTATGCCGAGGGCACATGACTCCTCATCGGCTTTCTTTACAACAACACGATTCCACACTTTTCCTAAGTCCACACTTTTGGAAAATGACAACAACCGGAGGCTAATATATCATCCGACAACCGAAGGCATCTATTACAAATCATCAAAGGCCAACCGAGGGGGCTTATTTCAAAATATCTGCCCCTCGGACAGACTCCTCACTGACCGAAGGTTCAACATCTACAGCACACTTTGAGATTTTCCTAAGTCCCACATATTTGGCCCTTGGTCAAATACTCATACAACACAAGGGCCCCACGATCACCCGAAGGGTCCTATTCATATACCCGGAGGGATCTACATCCGGAAGCTCAACATCAAGTTACACTTAGAAAATATTCTAAATCCTAAATGAGTAGCCCCCGGGCATCTCGCAAAAGTGACACAGAGTCAGAGGGCACCTATCACCCGAAGGCAACACAAGGAAGCAACACTTAGAAAAGATTCTAAGTCCTAAAGATGGGCCCCCGGCCCAACCAATATTACAGCTAAGGGAATATGATAGCCGAAGGCTGTGCGATACAATAGCACTTAGAAAATTTTCTAAGTCCTACATATTTTTCCCTCGGTCAACTGCTCATCTCAACTTATGAAGGGACCTCATAGCCGAAGGCTACCTATCAATCGAAGGCTACAGTACACAAGGAATCAACGCTGAGGAAAGTTTTCTAAGTCCTGAAGATTGCCCCCCGGCCTAATCAACATTTCAGTTGGGGCTCCACAGTAGCCGAAGGCTACATGACACACTACACTTGCAAAAATTTCCTAAATCCTGTACATTGGGCCCTCGGTCCAATATTCACACATCAGGAAGGAGGCTACCAGCCGAGGGCTTCCAAGGGCGAACTACACTTAGAAATTTTTCTAAGTCCTAGGAATTGGGTTCTCAACCTAATCACCACACAGCAATTGAACTACAAACATCCGAAGGCCCTATGGTGTGCTACACTTAGAAAAATTTTCTAAGTCCTAATTATTGCTGAACCCTCGATTGTATATCCAGCGAAGGGTGCCCAACTACCGAAGGCTACAACCGTATTCAAACACTTAGAAAATATTCTAAGTCCTGGACATACATTCAAAAAGGGCGAAGGCATACACTCAAGAAAAAAACGACGGCATACATTCAAGGAGGAATGAATTAAAGCAAACAAGACATGTATATATACAAGGCCCGAAGGCTAACACTCATCCATCAATCATCACAAAAAGGAGTAAATGTAATTGTTACAAACAGGCCGAAGCCGAAGGATCAATGGTATTCATTACAAGAGTTTGTTCAGAAATTTCTAAGTACATATTACAAATCAACAACATCATTCCCGGGGGCCGCCTCCTCCGATGGCTTCGAAGTGACCTCCTCCCCGGTGGCGTTCTCGGCATCATCATCGCCGCCCATCATCATAGAATCATGAATCATCGGGCGCTCTTCTCCCTCGGGGAGGGGGACTCTCACATCCGGCTGCAACGGGGGGAGGCCGTACACCGAGGGGTCAAACCCCGCCAGAGGGGTGCCGAAATGCCGGGCGAGCCTCCGGTAAACCAGATGTTGGGTGAAGAACTCGCCAGCTTGATAATAAGTGTCGCCCCTCTCATTCATCCAGTCGAGCCCGGGGCCCTTCACCCACTCCTCGATCGAGGCCTTCACCACAGAGGCCACCCACTCACTCTGGCCCTCGGCCTTCCAACCCCCGGAGATGAACCCAGCGATGGCCTCTTCTCGGGCTTTGTCAACAGCTTCGGCCTTGGCCTTTTCGGCGTCCTCAGCCTCAGTTCCGCTTGCCGAAGGGCGTCCTCCAGCTTGCACACCTCCCGGAGGGCAGCGTCCTTGTCATGGATCAGCTCCTTCACGGACTTCTCTAGCTCGGCCTTATGACGGCGCCACTCCTCGCGCCTTCGGGCCTGCTCACCGAAGGTTATACACGCCTGTTGAATAACGGACAAAGGGTTCAGACGGGCGTTGAGAATATACAAAGTGTAAAGATAAAAGCAAAGTAGAAATACTTACAGCCAGAGATGATCGAAGGGCCTTGCTCTCGAGGGCGTCATCGTCATAGGTGGAGAGGGCTTGCTTATCCATCATCGAGGTAATTCCCCTCAGGAAAGACCTCGGTTCAGCTGAACCGTGCAGCACGGATGCCCCCGGGGCGAAGGAGAGCTGAAGAATCTCCCTAGGCAAGCCCTCCGGGGGAAGATATATCTGAGCCATCGGAGTGTCAACGGCTGGGGAGTCAGCGGAGGGCTGATCATCAATTACTATGAGGGGGGCCGCCTTTTCAACGGCGCCCCCGGCGACCTTCTGTTTCTTGATCGGGGGCTCCACCCCCTTGCCCCCCTTTTTTCTTCTTGGCGGCCACCTCGGCCTTCGGCCCCCCGGCCACAGTAACAGGAGCAGCATCAACAGAAGGCTCCGCAACCTCCTTCGGGAAAACCTCATCAATGGGCTTTTGGCCCGAGGGCTCCTTCTTCTCCTTCTTCTAGGCCTGAGCCCTCTCCTTCTTCTTTTTCATTGCAAAAAGAGCCTCCATACCTGCAAAACAATGAAAAGAAAAGATTAACCCGAAGGATCCATACAACAGACAACTATCGGGATGCAAAATAAGAATGCCTAAATACAAGACTAAGGGCCCTCGTAGACTACCTCCTGCTCCCCCGAAGGCCTCAGCGAAGACGGGATACTTCTCGTCTGTTTCCCCGATGAACCGGTACCGTTGGAACCCGAGGGCATGCAAGTCATCCTCAAAAGTACATTCTTTGATCGTCACGATCTTCTTCTTGCCCTCCGGGATCTTGGCAAGTTTCAGGCCATCCTTCTCTAGGGCGATACTCCCCACCTTCTCGTGGCGCCGAAAGCGGTCCCGTAGCTCCCTCGGGAAGGGGTTCTCGGCCAACCGGACATAGCACCATCTGTCTTTCCAGCCCTTGTTGGACGAGGGCGCCTCGGTGAACAACTTGAACTTCGCTACCTGCTGCAAATTGGCGAAGCCCTCGGCATTCGTGTGCCCCCCTCGGCACAAGTTGAAGCTTGGGAAGAAGAGGTCCAAGCTTGGGGTAACATCCCTCGTCCGGCACAGGTGCAGGAAGCCAACAATATATGAATGGCTGTTGGGGGTAAGTTGGCAAGAGATGAGTCCAACGAACCTGAGGTACTCCCGGAGAAATGGGTGCAGGGGGAACCGGAGGCCCATTGACACCGACAGGATGTGGACGGCAATACATCCCTCGGGTGGCCGGGACAGCAAATCATCGACGCCTGGCTCCACCACTTCGGCCGAGGGCCCAACGTGCAGCTGCGTGACGTACAAATCCGCCTTGTCCGCCTTCGACTTGATATCGAGGGCCTCGGTATTTAGCCAGGTATACCCCTCTGGCATTTCAACCGGCCCCCCAGCACCAGCGGCAACACCCTTCTTCTTGGGAGCAGCCCTCTTCGACTTCATCTTCCTTTTATTGTCGGGGGCCATCCTCAGAGGCGTCGGGTCCAACGGCCTGGAGGTACTAGGCTCACCACAGTCATTCCGAGGGGGTGGCACAACAACAGTAACCGTCATCGCCTCCTTTTGAGCATCGTCCTCCGCCACCTGGTACGCGAAGGCTAGTTCTTCATCTTCGCACTCCTGTTCGAAGCCCTCGGCTTCCACTTCGGCAGCAAGGGCCTTCTGCAACTCCAAGGCTACGGCTTCGTCATCGGCAACCGAGGGCGCACTGCTAGTTGTCTCAACATCAGAAGCAACCTCGTCCTCAACCGAGGGCTCCCTCGAGATATTCTGCAAGTCGCTTTGGGACGACATCCTTGGTGTACTTAAGCTAAGACTCCTAAACCGAGGGTTCTCTACAAAGCTATAACACCTAACCTAAGGCCAGGGAGCAAAAGCTTACGAAAAACGGTGAGGAACGAAGGAAGAACTGACCTTTGAAAGTTGTTGTGATCGAGGGTGATTTTCTCTCTCTAGAAAAATTCCGACAGAGCTTCGCTAAGACAGGTGATCGCGCAAGAAGAAATGACTCTGGCTTGGGGTATTTATAGGCGCTGGAATCCAGGCTTGGGCCTGGATTCCGGGCCTCCGGATGGACCGCCATCATTACACGCCGTGTCTTCGCCCAACCAGTGATGCCGCCCACGGACAGCCAACCATCACGCGCCACGTGTACCCCCCCCCCCCCCCAACGGCTATATCCTGACGTTACATATTCCAACGGCTATATTTCCAACGGCTATATTCTGGGAGCCCCCGGGTTTTCTTACTTCACTCCACTTCATCAAGGAGAGCCTCCGGGTACACTTACCCGGAGACGCCCCCGGTTTGTGCCCCACACAGTACATAACGGACGCCTTCGGCATCACTCCTTCAAAAACCCCAGGGCTTCATATCAGGCCACCCCTCGGGGATTCCCCCTCAGCACTGTAAGGACCGGGTAGCCCCCGGGGAGTATGCCTCATTGACGGATAGCCTGCGGCACACAGGTAATAGGAGCCCCCGGATATCCCCATCACCAATTAATCAACAAGCAGGGGACCCCCCGGTGACAATTCAACTACTGCCCTCATCCACTGCGCCCTCGATCCCCAGATTGAGGGGCCCCCCTCCGACACCCCCAGGACACCAACAGCAAGCCTTCGGCTAATCAACACACGAGCCCTCAGGAAAAGGAGAGCCTTCGGCATTACCGTTATTCTCCATTTTTGACCAAGGTTTCACATTTTCGATTCATCGTTGGGGGAATTCGGTGCACTCTTTTTCCCTCATTAGGATTTTTTCCCACAGGGTTTTCCCTAATGAGGTTTTTAACGAGGCATCCCCCCAAAATGAAACGAAAAGCGTCAGCCTTCGGCCCACAACAGCAACGCAACTACTCTACTCCTTTTCACCACTTTACAAGTGCCTCAAGGAGTGGGGGACTGGAGGACCCCCTCCGGAAAATCATTAAATTACAAAATTAGTGAAAATTCCAACAAACGGCAAAGCAAGCCCTCAAGTCCCGACATGTGGGTGACTGAGGGACTGCCTTCGGCAGGGACATGAAAGCAACAACTCCTCACCAACTTCAGAGAGTACAAGGGACAACATCAAGGGGCAAGCACAAATTACTCCTTTTTCCCTCAAGTACCTTTCGGCAAAAGGAGTGAGGGACTCCTGATGGAGTATATGGCCCGGGAAACCCCGGCCCACAGACTCCTACTACACCAATGAAGGCCCAACCGGCCCAGGAAGCTCAACAGGCCCAAATCACGGCGCCCAGGGTACCAAGCAGCCCGCAATACGCACCAGGGGTGCCTTCGCCCCCCTAGCCGAAGGCTCCAAACTATCACAGCGTGGATATTTCGAACAAACAGAGAAACTGAGAGAAAACGGCGAAAATAGTAGCCCTCGGCACCTGGAGCCCTCGGCACTCAGGGGTCCTCGTCATTAGGAGCCCTCGGCTAGTCCACTGCAGCCGAGGGCACCTCTCCCGACATGATATCCGCACCACATGCGTACAAATCACCGTACCCTGCACAGACGTCCCGTCCAACAGCCGCATTAAATGCGGCCACATGCGGCTGCCAGCGCCAACCAGTTGAGGTGACCTCTCGGCCAATGGGCGCTTGACACGTGTCCCTGTCCGGCATTTATTGCTACTATAAATAGCACCCCATTTCCCCATTTGTAACCACGCTGAAAACGCTCCACACTTATAATATACTTTCTCTCTCTACATTTACTTGCTCTGACTTCTCTCTTATTACTCCCCGTAATAACCCCTCGGATAAGCTACCCCCCGGGTACACTATCCATCACATGGGTACACGGAGCAAGACCTCATCCTCTACTTCTATGATGGTCTTGCGGATCAAGATAGGCGCATGGTGAACGCGGCGTGTGTAGGGGGAATGGTAAACAAAACCTCTTCTCAAGCAAGGAATCTCATCTCGGAGTTGGCCGATAATTCTAGATATTACAATGGGCGGTCCTCAACCCGAAGGGTTGCCGCAGCGGAGTCCGCTCCATCATTGGAGAGTCAATTAGCCAGCTTGACTTCTTTGATAAAAGATTTTCTTTTAAATCCCAAAAATCAAGAAGTCAAGGTCTGTAGCATTTCTGCAACACAAGGGCATCCTACCGTTCATGCCCTTCATTACACGAAGAACAAGTCAATGCCTTGAATTTCCAAGGCCACTTACAACGAAATAGGTACGATCCACACTCTAACACTTACAACCCCGGATGGAGAGATCATCCCAATTTGAGATATGGGAATCCCCAACAATAATCATTCCCAAATCATCAAGGCCAAAGCTTCAACTCTAACATGTCCACGGAGGACATGTTTCGAACTCTTGCTACCAGCATGACCACCATGCAACAAAGTGTGGCTCAATTTCAAGAAACGACCATGTCACGTCCTGGACCTACCCAGACACGTCAACACGCCATGTCCGAATTCTAGGTGTAGGATTGTTTTTAGGTTTATTTTGGTAGATAGTACTTTGTTGGGAAGCAATCAGGTTATTTTGACCGTTAATAGCTTAGAAGCTCTCACATGTTAAGCGAGTAGTTTCGCTCTGTTTGGGTGGACTACTCTATGTCTTATCTGGGAGTGAGAAAGCCAATTGGTTTTAAGAAATCTAGAGGGGTGGAACTGGATTTTTTATGTTGTTCGGAGGATGAGTTTTTCCAGAATAATATAAGTTTTCTTATGCCAAAAAAAAACTTTCTAACCTAATTGAATGGTGTGCCTATTTGTACTACTTGATCATTTCTGTCATTGGCGATTCAATAGAATTTATAGTATCATTTCTAAATAAGTAAAATTTTATTTTTTATAGAGAATGCTTAAATATTATTAATAATGTTCCAAACGCAGAAAATTTTTCCGCACCACAATATATACCTCTCTTCTCTTAGCTCCCACATAACCAAATGATTCCCTCAAACACTGTGATAAACATAAAAGAGGTCATCCTAGAAGTCAAAATACTTCCACTCACAACCACAAAATAATCCACAATCTCCTTGCACCTCTTTGAGAGAGGATAAACCACAAAATACTTAATCCACCCCTTTCTGCAATTTTGAACCTTAATTTCTCAAGTGTTTTTACCACATCAAGAGCCACCTTAATTCGCATGAAAGAGTTGCATGAAGCTGAAAAAATATGTTCATCCTCTATTATAAGTGTCCTTAACCTATGAATATTTATATTATGTGTGATGTAGTTGAGTAATATTTTTTTTCAATATAAAAAACGTTACAAGTTAACAAGAAGTTACAAGTAATAATCACTAAAAACATATCACCATCAGTAGTGAATGAGTAAATGCATTAATAAACTAAACTAAAACAACACAAAAATTAATTTTCTAACAAAAGAAAATCAAAGACTATCTGTTATATTATGATTAATGATTAACGTTTAACAAATAAAATTTCATACTTTAATTAGTTTGGTTTATTCGGTTCAGTTTTGAAGGGATTGGCACGGATCTGGCACTACAAAAAAATTACGGAATTAGCACGGACTTGGCACGGATTGACCGATGATTTCGTGTCAAATACCTTGTGTCGAAATGTTTTTGTCACGGATTTGACATATTCCTGTCAAATGCTCTATGAATTTTTGACGAATCTCTGCTAAAAATTTATATCAATCCCATGTTTTTTTGTAGCAGTAAAAAAAAGTCGAAACAAACAACTAATGTTCGATTCGATCGATTTTTTAGGAGTTCGATTGATCTGATTGCGGTTCAGTTTATTTTGATTCGATTTCAGATTTACGATTTTTTGGACCCAACTCTAGCATGAATGCACTTATATGGGTATTAAATAAAGATGAACTACCTTTAAAAAAAAAGATGAACTAAACTCTGAAGTCTTAGCATTCATATATTATTGAGATCCTAGGTCATTATACCTTCGTAGCATGGGCCGGAACACCATCACAATTTGGGAAGTTCATTTGGCTACCGTGGATGCAGTCTATAGTATATAGAGTAGGATCCTTGGGAGAAGGCTGTGGGAGTGGGGGGATGGGCAAGGAGGGGAGTTGAATACATAAGACTGAAGAGTGCTTGTTACCATGGATGGGCCATGAGCTTCTCGCCGGCATTGAAACGATGCACCGAGCTTCTCATCGACGATGATTGATCAGCGATGAAGCGGTGCGTTGAGCGGAGCCACACAGGACGGAGGCCAAACGGTGGAGGGTGGAGCCACGAAGGGAGGAGGCGCAACCAGAGCTAACAGGAGTAGAACAATCGCACACTTAGCGAAGGGAGGATGCGGGGGGGTTGTGTTTCGATTTAGGATTTAAGTTATTTTTGAAATACAAAATCATAATTGAAAACAGAAAAGATTAAAAGTGAAAAGAAGAAATAAGTGGGACATAAATGATAGTATGTGATTAGCAAAGGTGGACCTAACCGGATGTTTCCAGTTTCCACTATAAAAAACATGAGTTGAATTGGGCCATGCCGGCCCAAAACGTATAGGTATGAACTGAGTTGGGCTACATTCAATGTAAAAAAAGAATAATTGGTGGGCCGATTTTTTTAATAAAATTGTAGCCATCTTTATATATATAACAATGGAATCGGCTAGGTTCCCGCCTGATTCCATTTATGCGTACTGCTGGTAAGGAGTATTAATAAATAAATCAATACAAAAATAAATACCTGCGACATTAGTTAACTATACTGCAACACACGTGGGGATGTAACCGGCCAACAGAGTGGGGTCTGGATAATCGACTAAGCAGTTCTCCCACATCATAGTAACCTTCAGCACACGATCTAATTAAACGGTTCCAATTAACTAATTAAGTGATTGCTACCCCTTTAAATAATTGCTCCAGCAAAGACTTTATTTACTTTTGGCAAGGAGATAGAAACATTGCAACAAAGAGTGCTACAAATGTTGCTCATCGTGATAAGGTCATTATTAAAACAACTTTATCTCTTTTTATAAAAAGAATTGAAGTGATGGAGTGCAGAAGATTCATCTTATGTTTTATGCGGAGGTTGTAATGAGGTTTGAATGAGACTTAGTTTTGGGATATTGAATTATTTTAACAAGTAGGCAACAATTTCTATTGCATTTTATCATATTTAATTGCATATAGTGTTGTTAAGGCTGAAACCAGGATGAAGCAATTCAAGAATACAATGAGAAACGTCTCAGGCTACTATTTCAGAGGCTACATCTTTATATGGTGAGGTTAGTTTGTTTGAGTTTTAATAAGATTACTTGCTCTAAAAAATTATTAACATTATGTTGGAAAACAGTATATGGAAAGCATTGTTGACGAAGCCAATCAAAGTAGGTCGAGTATGAAATATCTGTAGACGGTCCTATAGACCTTACAACTGAGAATTCATGCCAAAATGTGTCTGGACATCCTAGAGGGAAATGAGGTTGATGAAACAGAGCAATTTGTGTGAAGGTTTGAAAAAGTCAAAAACACAAGTGTACTTCTAAGAGTAGCAATGGCAAATGTTTAGGGCAGTGTTATGATGATGTTTCTGAAGTTAATTCCCCAAATGTTTGTTGGTCTTCTGTACCAGTGTTCTATTGATTATACACAAACACATCCATGTGTTCACTGCTCAGTTTTACTAAATACAAAGGGAGTAACTTTGTTGGA
Source organism: Cuscuta europaea (assembly GCA_945859875.1). NCBI lineage: Eukaryota > Viridiplantae > Streptophyta > Magnoliopsida > Solanales > Convolvulaceae > Cuscuta > Cuscuta europaea. The sequence goes on from CAMAPE010000014.1 coordinate 4,801,461, forward strand.
TATTCTGTACCGATTTTGTTTATTATAAAGTTGTTACCGACTTTATTAAATACTCTGTACTTCATATCGTCATGTTCGTATACTTGAATTTTGTTTACAAAAAGGCATTATATGGTATAAGACCTTTTAATGGAGCATGCACATTTCTATATTATTTGAACGTGTATAATTTACTAATATAATACGGAGTATATAATTTGAAAAATAATTTTGTTTATTGTGATAACTAATGTTTCCATTTCCATATGGAATAAATAAAAATTTAAGTCTAGCTACACCAAAAAAAGTTAAAAATTAAACCCAATTACAAGGTAAAAGTGAAGATACAGAAAATCTAAGAAGTTAAAGTGAAGAGACTAGAGAGTCATATCCTGATTCTAAACGTGAGCGAGTGAGTGATATATTCGAATATGTATATCTATATCAATGAATCTTGTGATTTTTCAATTAAAATTTTCAATAAGAAATACTCCGTAAAAACTACGTAGTCATTGTGGAATTGAATAGATGTATTCTACATATATATATGTGTGTGTGTGTTTTTCATTGTCCAAACTTAGTTATCATTAACCTATTTGTCCAAACTGGAAAGTCAATATGTCAAACCTATTTTGGACTAAGGTAATATATGTTTCATTGTCTTTGAATAGATATATTCTACATACATATTTCAATATGTGTCCTACAATATAAATAATAAACAATAAACATTTTATTCACGTGCATCGCACGGGTACTATACTAGTTGTAGGAAAGGAGGGATATGTGGGAATTTCCCTCTCCTTTTTCTCACTCTCTATAGTCGGATTCAGACAGTCCGAAACTGCTGAAAATATTCAGTAAACACCCAACGATGCACTAAAGGTAATACTAAAGAGGTGGCCGATGGGTGTGCAAGATAGGACCAGTAAGGCTAACAACAATGTAAGATGGATTGATAATATAGGTATGTAGAAAGTTATAAGAGGTGAGGAAGAGCCGGTAACTATTGATGTGGCGGAGATTACACCGGAAGATGAGAAATCGGACAGAGCATTCGAAGAAGACGAGGAGGAGGAGTTAATTATTGACGAGTGCTGGGAAAGAATCCAACATTAAGGAAATATTGGTGTTATTATAATGATTGTTTTAGGCTAATTGATTCAGGTTGGAGTTATTTTTTTGACTGTATTAGCCGAAGTTACTGTAGAGGACCATTTTAGCTATTTTTATATAAGTTTTTCTTCATTTTCATAAGTCAACAGAATCAGCCACTTCGGCCACTTCTGCCAAAACTTCATAAGTTTCAGCAGAATCAGCTGATTCAGTCGATTTTGGTATTACCAAACAGGCTCTAAGAAAGTGAGAAGAAAGTGGAAAAGTGAGGTTGTGGTTGAGTAAGAAAAAGGTAAATGAATTTTAGCGACACGAACACTCCAAAGATCAATGGGAAGCTTATAAGAAGAAAGTTATACCGCTCAATTCTTAGCTAGCTTACCCTATATATGAGAGAAACAATTCTTCAGCTCATTATTATTTGAATAGTGTGAACTTTTATTCGCAAGTTTATTTTCATTTTTCTAAATTCAGTTCGATTTGGCTTCTTATTCCCGTTGGTAATCTTCTACGATGCTTCTTTCATGGCCCGTTATATAGTAAGAGATGCATTTTTTGTTCAAATGTTCTTCCAAATGCTAGATTAGGAAGCATCTGAAACTCTTTCTTAAGTCTATCTCGTTTGTATGTACAAAATTGGAAGTTTACAATAATAACAAAATTCAAATATATTTATATATTTAATGAAATGTGAATTTTTAAGGATTCTCATTCTGTATTTTAAAAAAAGAATTCTCATTCTGTTTACTATTAAAGGTGATTTGGTTCGCCGGAAATAATAATACTCTCCCCCTTCCCATAAAAATCTTCCCGATTTGACTTGGATCGTATTTAAGAAAGTACGAATAAAGTGGAAATGTGAGATTAAGATTCAGTAAGAAAAAGGTAAATGAATCTTAGCCACACGAAACCCCCCAAAAGGGGAAATGAGGAGAATTTTTTGGGATATCCCAAAATGGTGAGTGGAAAGAAATTTATGAGATAGGGGGAGTATTTTCCAATATGATGAGATTCATGTGTATAATGTCTTGCCCTACAGATTGAATTGCAAATCTCATGAATTAGCTATCCTCATTTGCTATTTCCAATGGTAAAGATGCACGATATACATCACAATGTACATATTATAATTCACAGTTTTTTTATGATCTTTCATAAAACAAATATTGCATATACAACAATGTAACTAAACTGACTATGAGTATCCTTTTATAGTCACTTTGATATAATTTGAAACACAATCTTTATATATATAACAATGGAATCGGCTAGGTTCCCGCCTGATTCCATTTATGCGTACTGCTGGTAAGGAGTATTAATAAATAAATCAATACAAAAATAAATACCTGCGACATTAGTTAACTATACTGCAACACACGTGGGGATGTAACCGGCCAACAGAGTGGGGTCTGGATAATCGACTAAGCAGTTCTCCCACATCATAGTAACCTTCAGCACACGATCTAATTAAACGGTTCCAATTAACTAATTAAGTGATTGCTACCCCTTTAAATAATTGCTCCAGCAAAGACTTTATTTACTTTTGGCAAGGAGATAGAAACATTGCAACAAAGAGTGCTACAAATGTTGCTCATCGTGATAAGGTCATTATTAAAACAACTTTATCTCTTTTTATAAAAAGAATTGAAGTGATGGAGTGCAGAAGATTCATCTTATGTTTTATGCGGAGGTTGTAATGAGGTTTGAATGAGACTTAGTTTTGGGATATTGAATTATTTTAACAAGTAGGCAACAATTTCTATTGCATTTTATCATATTTAATTGCATATAGTGTTGTTAAGGCTGAAACCAGGATGAAGCAATTCAAGAATACAATGAGAAACGTCTCAGGCTACTATTTCAGAGGCTACATCTTTATATGGTGAGGTTAGTTTGTTTGAGTTTTAATAAGATTACTTGCTCTAAAAAATTATTAACATTATGTTGGAAAACAGTATATGGAAAGCATTGTTGACGAAGCCAATCAAAGTAGGTCGAGTATGAAATATCTGTAGACGGTCCTATAGACCTTACAACTGAGAATTCATGCCAAAATGTGTCTGGACATCCTAGAGGGAAATGAGGTTGATGAAACAGAGCAATTTGTGTGAAGGTTTGAAAAAGTCAAAAACACAAGTGTACTTCTAAGAGTAGCAATGGCAAATGTTTAGGGCAGTGTTATGATGATGTTTCTGAAGTTAATTCCCCAAATGTTTGTTGGTCTTCTGTACCAGTGTTCTATTGATTATACACAAACACATCCATGTGTTCACTGCTCAGTTTTACTAAATACAAAGGGAGTAACTTTGTTGGATATTCTGTACCGATTTTGTTTATTATAAAGTTGTTACCGACTTTATTAAATACTCTGTACTTCATATCGTCATGTTCGTATACTTGAATTTTGTTTACAAAAAGGCATTATATGGTATAAGACCTTTTAATGGAGCATGCACATTTCTATATTATTTGAACGTGTATAATTTACTAATATAATACGGAGTATATAATTTGAAAAATAATTTTGTTTATTGTGATAACTAATGTTTCCATTTCCATATGGAATAAATAAAAATTTAAGTCTAGCTACACCAAAAAAAGTTAAAAATTAAACCCAATTACAAGGTAAAAGTGAAGATACAGAAAATCTAAGAAGTTAAAGTGAAGAGACTAGAGAGTCATATCCTGATTCTAAACGTGAGCGAGTGAGTGATATATTCGAATATGTATATCTATATCAATGAATCTTGTGATTTTTCAATTAACATTTTCAATAAGAAATACTCCGTAAAAACTACGTAGTCATTGTGGAATTGAATAGATGTATTCTACATATATATATGTGTGTGTGTGTTTTTCATTGTCCAAACTTAGTTATCATTAACCTATTTGTCCAAACTGGAAAGTCAATATGTCAAACCTATTTTGGACTAAGGTAATATATGTTTCATTGTCTTTGAATAGATATATTCTACATACATATTTCAATATGTGTCCTACAATATAAATAATAAACAATAAACATTTTATTCACGTGCATCGCACGGGTACTATACTAGTTGTAGGAAAGGAGGGATATGTGGGAATTTCCCTCTCCTTTTTCTCACTCTCTATAGTCGGATTCAGACAGTCCGAAACTGCTGAACATATTCAGTAAACCACTATGCATTGGTTTCGTGAACCACCAATGCCGCCGGGACGATGCCGGAGACCGGTGGGGGTGGGGGTGAGAGGGACTTCGGTGTTGATGCTGCGAGCAAGCGTGGCTGTTTTTGCTGTTTTCTTCGGCTGCAGTGTGACCGGCCGGATCTTTGCCGGAGGTGGTGCCGGGATAGTCAACGTCGAGCTGACCAGGCTGGCTATGATTGGACCGCTGCCATTCTGTCTTGTCGGCAACTGTAGCAATTCAAAGTTTGAATTTGGATCGTTTCTTGTGCGGCGCTGAAGACGTAGCGATGCTTGGATTCAGAAGTGGGCTGAACCGAAGGAACCTCTGCAACCCTAATCGCTGGAATGCTGCTGGGGTTTGGATTTGGGCCACGAGGCCTGGGATGTGAACTTTTGATGCGGATAGGTGGATGTGCCCTAAGTGGCCTGGAAACTTGGATGCTTTGACGGATTTTTGCTGGATTGTTCGTTTTGTGATTTTTATTGGGAGCAGGCCTTTATTGGCCTGCAGTCCAGAATTTTTAATTTGTGTGATCCTTTTTGTGGGCTGTTTTCGATACTTAACCGGGGCCTGTCCCGTGCTAGTTGGATTTAGTTTGGACTGTTTTTAACTCTCTCCTCCCCCTGACCGCAAGGTTGGGGGGGGGGGGAGGTTACGGTAGTTACTTTTTTTGCCTAGATTAGTTAGCTTAAATAGTTTTGATACTTTGTATTTTGTTACTTTTGGGTGAGTTTAATATATACTTACATTTCATCCAAAAAAAAAGAGGTGGCCGATGGGTGTGCAAGATAGGACCAGTAAGGCTAACAACAATGTAAGAAGGATTGATAATATAGGTATGTAGAAAGTTATAAGAGGTGAGGAAGAGCCGGTAACTATTGATGTGGCGGAGATTACACCGGAAGATGAGAAATCGGACAGAGCATTCGAAGAAGACGAGGAGGAGGAGTTAATTATTGACGAGTGCTGGGAAAGAATCCAACATTAAGGAAATATTGGTGTTATTATAATGATTGTTTTAGGCTAATTGATTCAGACACATTGGTGTTATTATAATGATTGTTTGTACTTGATTTCTTATGACTATTGTCATGTCCACTCTGCTTAGGTTGACGTGGGGATGTCCCTTTTTTGTGATGCATTATATTTAGGTTAGAGTATTCTAATATTCTAACTTTGGACGGTATATAAGGGTGAAGAAGTCAAATTGAAAAATAAAGTCCCACTTTTTAATCAGAATGTACAACGTCTTATGCACAAAGCTAAGGGTATTGACATAAATCAAAGGCATCTACCTTCATTTACAATTATATGGTTGTTAAATATACGAGGAAATTGTTCATACTAGGATTAAAATATAGAGTTTGTTTTGTAACGTTGAATTAGCTGAATCACTTCAATATAATTGTTGAGGTTTAGTCTCGCAGATCCGAAAGTCCAACACGAACTTTGGATATATCAGGAAAATGGGTCAAGAATCACGTGTAAAGAGAAATATAAAAGATTGATAATCGAATACTCAAAAGCCCACTTGTATTAAGTAATTTGATGATTACACAGTAAACTTCTCGAACGGTACGTCGGAATAGTGACTAATACAAGAAATAAGAGAGAAATCTATTCTAGACTTTGAATATCAAGAAGCTAACCCTTTACAATGAAATTAATCCTTCTATTTATACTAATGGAGGGTATGAGGTGCTTCATGTTGATTGATTGCTTTATCTAGCCACTTGGAAACCCATACTCCCACTTGCTGCCGCCATACTTTAGCAATAAATGCTCCCTGCCACTTGTTGGCTACCCGCTGTCCGAACGGGTAGTGGACCCTACTGGAATCATTATTGATCTGGCCCAAGTACGTTGATTGACACGAACCTCGTTCGGTACATATTTCTCCATGAGCCTGTTCATCTTCTGGATTCTGGGCCTGTTTATCGGACTGGATATATTGGGTCTTGGATCCGGGTATTGGGCCTGCGGCACAATATCCCAACACGAGTCCCCCACTTCCGATGTCTCGAACGGTAGTGAGTTCATTGGGAAGTAAAATTTACACGCCGAATGACGACCGAGATCCAGAATTCGATGGTTCCCCATGTCATGATTAGTACCTTTCTTGCGGTTGTCGTTTGATTTTTTCCATAATCATCATGATTACTGGCCCTTGATCTCCTGTGTGACACGTGTCCTTTCAAATAGTCTAGGTGACGTGTCTTCTTCTGATTGGTTACCGATTCGGCGCCTGCCAGGCTATAAATGGGCCTTGAAATTCTTGGATAAGGGTTTTGAGTTCTTATTTCCTTTGAGCCCCTTTCTGCCTTCTCTCCAGCTTCTTCAAGCTTTTTGAGTTCAGGTATTCTTCGTTCCTTACCTTTTCTCCTCCACTTTTCTGCCTCGATCGATATGTGTCCTTGATCCTGCTCCTCTGATTCGGGAACGGCTTCCCAAGGGGAAAATCAAGATGCCGCTGTAGTGGACGTCTTACATGTCCCCTTTGTTGAAGGCACCAGTGATTCGGTGGAAGAAAATAGGGTGGAGGCAGAGGATTCTTCCGCCGGTTCTTCTTCTACCGATGATGATTCCGACGGTACACAATCTGGTGACGAACTTGCTTCCATGGCGGTTGGACCCCCGAGCGACGTTCCTCGTTACAAGATTGACCTAAGGCTAATTAGGGAAAGGCGGCAGAAGCTGACTTCTCGTAATAGGGCCCAAATTCTGGCCCTAATTTCAGACCTAGTGAATTTCCGGTTGCGGGCTGGGCTTCACCCAATGCGCCATCTCCCTGGGATGGTCGTAGTCCACTTGGATTCCGTTAAGGCCGGGCTTAGATTCCCCTTGCACCCCTCTTTTGTTTCTTTTTTAAATTTCTACGAAATTGTACCAGCCCAAGTTATGCCGAACTCCTATCGGGTGATGGCTGGCTTTATTTGTCGTTGTGTAGATGTTAAAGTTACACTTACTTTAGATTTATTCCATCAATTCTTTAAAGTAGCCCCTCAGCAGACTCATGGGTACTTAGCTGCAACTGCCCGAACGGGACATATCCTTTTTAAGGGTAATCTAACCTCAATCAAGGGGTGGAAAGAGCGGTTTTTCTTTGTTTCTGTCCCGAACGGTCTGATCCCAAATAAATGGAACGCCTTCCCTCGTAAGTCACCGGATCCGATTCTTACTGAGTCAATCTTAAGGATGCATGTTTTTGGTGTGGAGGAGGCCAAAACCTGCAGTATCATAATGTACCTGACTCCTGATCAGCTCATTAAAGCTGGTAAAGGTATTGCCCGTATTCTTGGGTTTACTTGACTGAAAACCAAGTGCCATGGGCCGGGCGGTCCTTCCCGTGCGAGAAACGTTCTGATCCCCTTTGATTCCCACATGATAAGACCGCTCGATACTAATATTTTCCATTGTCATTTTTCAGCTCCCAATCCAGACGCTTCCATGGATAACAGTCGTGTGCTAGCAGCCGGTGGAGTGGGGAAAAGGAAGAAGGCTAGGAAAAACCCCAAGGCCAACCCTTCTACCGCCAGTACTCAAGAGACAGGCTCTTCTCAACCTGTTCAGGTGCCTGAGCCCATTCAGCAGGTTCCTCATCAGGATCAGCTGGAAGATATGCTGATCGACGATCGGTTTGGGTCCGATCAGCTGCATAATTTCACTGAGCACTATCAGGTTGCTCAGGATGCCAACCAGGATACGGGTGGAACTCATACCGTCCACATTTCTGGGCAGGTCGAACGGATCTCACTGGCAGATCCGGTTCATGAAGTTGTAGAGAAGGTTGGCTGTTCGGCGAGTCAAATTTGGTCTACCTCTTCATTCTTCAACAACTTCACTGTTCCTAAATTGCCAGTCGAGCAGTCGGAGGAATGTTTGGCCTTAGCGGCCTTGAAGGTACTTTGCTTTTTTCCCATAATTTGTTCCATATGTTAAACTTTGTTCTACACTATCTCATTTCTTGAACGAAATTCTGTAGGTTGGGTTATATAGCTTGCAACTGAGGGAGGCCTGGCTGGCTAAAGAACGGGACTTGATTGTTGCTCAAACCTCTGCGGAGCAAAATACTGCCGCTGCCCTCGCAACTATGGAGGCCGAACGGAGGCCTTTGCTGACGAGAGGCAGAAGCTTGAGAATGAGGTGGGGGGGCTTCGAGTTCAACTGGCCACTGCTCAGGCTAAAGTTTCTGCGGCTGAGGCCGTTCAGGTTAGGTTTGCAGAAACGGCCCCCCGCATCCCGGACGGTCCTACTGAAATTGATGTGGATCTGTCCGCCGTTCGGGATGTATTTAAATCCTCTGCTGAATTCACTTCTATCAAGGAGGAATACACTCGGCAACAACTGCCAGCCAATTTCCCCGAGGCGATGTCCAGCGGACGGAAGGTGTGAAGTTGCTCGATCAGGATCCTCGGGGTAAACATTTTAATGACTCCCTTGCAAGATCTCTTTACATGATGGGCTGCCAACATATCCTGATCCCCTTTGTGGCCAAGCTCCAAGAGCAGCTGGGGAGGCCGGTCGAGCTTGCCGATCTTCCCTCGGCCCCCATCGTTGAGGCCCAATTTGAAAAATACCAACGGGATCAACAACGGGCCGCCGATCACGAAGCGGGGAGAGAGCCTGAACCTCCTTCTGACTCAGATGAGGATGAGGATAATGGTGATGATAAGTAGATCACCGATCAGTAGTTTTAATCAAATTTTAGTCATTGTAATTTCATTCCCCCTTCTCCTTTTTTGCATCCGATCTTTGTATTTTCTGTCCAGTAGAGCCGATGAATATATATGAAATCTTTCTTGGTCAATGCTTTATTTATTATCTTTCTTGTCTTTATCAATTTCTTGCTTTACCAGTCGGTAATCGGTCCATGTCATGGGACTTAGCAGTTTCTTCTGACCCTCAGTTTTTTGATCATTTCTCTGTATCGACGTTCGGGCTTCCGACAATTCACCCGGACTTGGCCCTTTTTGTGTTCATTGTCATTTGGATTGTCGTCCGGGCTTCAGACAGTTCTGTAGGACTTAGTCGTTTTTTCGAGCTTTTTTATTCGTGATGCTCCATCACCCCATCTAACAAATTTAGACATCACCACCCATTATCTTAGATTCTACAAGTCGCTCATTTTTCTGAACATCGCCCGGATCCTGTATCTCTGTTTTTTTGACATCATGTTTGAACCGGCTAGATATACTTTCCCCAATCTGCTGATCTTTTCTTCATCTTTTGTTCTTCAAATATTACCCGTTCGGGCTATCTTAAGATGTTCCTGATGTGTTCATCGTTCGGTGTCTCTAATATGGCTTCCTTAAAACTGTTATCCGTTCGTCATGAATCACTTATTGATCGATCGGGGTACGTGCTGGATCACCATAAATGCATCGTAATTTCGCGCAACCATATTTTGCCACGTGTTTAACATGGGTTAGGGTTTTGGGCAGCATCTTTACTTATAAAAAGAGGTGTTTCCTTTTCATTTTTTCTGTTGCTTCTTCAATTCTCTCTTGCCTTTCTTTAAGCTTTATCTCTCTAGAGTTCTCAGGCTCCCTTGAATTACCAGTGCTCTTTTATGTTATTGTCCTCCAGCTCAGAATCTGAAGAAATGCCACTCATTCGTAGAGGAAAAACTTCCGCTGTTAGCAAGGCCGAGGGCTCATCTTCCCAAGCACCTGATTCTGTTAATCCCTCTGTATCAAAAATGCCGAACAGCCTCTAGATGATGGATGTCTTTCGGGAGATGATCTTAAAATATATAACAAAGGAATGCCCGAACGGCCACATCGCATTCCTTTGCATTTCACCCGCATTCGTAAACAAAGTCAACGCCTTCCTGAGGATGCCGATCGGCAGCTTCGCCAACTTTTCCCTCCGCCTAGGGAGTTTTATGCTGGATTTATTAAGCATCCCATGAGGCACTGACCGGGGCACTTGCTTGTGCATTTTGATGCCTTGATTGCTGGGCTTCGTTTCCCTCTGCATCCATTCATCGTGGAGTTCTTTCGTCGGGTTTCTGTACTCCCTGCTCAATTCATCCCCAGCACTTACCGCATCCTGAACGGTTTCATCATCCGCTGTCACGAACTGGATATTGCTCCTAGTGTTGAGATGTTCTTATATCATTACTGTTATTGACATGCACTTTGTCACGGTGCGTCAAAATAATTTCAATACTAAACACGTATACGTAGTATAGCGTAGTAGAGTTCGTATCCACAGGGAAAGGAATACTTTTCTTTTATATAAATAGTAACAAAAGGGGGGGTTTAGATTTGTTTGGTTTAATAACACTAAGATAAACAACCTATATGAGTTTAATTCAATGAGATGAAGACTTGGTTTTGCTTTTATCCACTTAATGAAATGTTCGTCGATCCCGGTTATCTCTTTAACTATCTTCCTCTCGAATACTCAATCGAGGAGTATATCCAGTTCATCGAGGGTAGTTATTAATAACGAGATGCGTTCATTAATAAAACTTACTATCGAGTCAATATAGAACAAGCGCCGTATATTAACTTGATAGTAGCAATAAACTTAAGATGAAAACGATTGAGATTGATAACCTCAACACAAGCGGTTTATTGGTTTAATCAATATAATTAATTCCCCTTGGCATATTAACCATGAGATGCATGCATTAATATTCCAAGTGTACTACCGTTGAAAGAACCGGATTAATAACAAGCGTATTAACCGATTGATTCTAGTAATAATTAATATGAGAAACAATACTAGTTGATACTTTAAGTAATGTTTAAGATATTAACATGAAATATGAATAGGAATTAATTAATACTCAAGGAAGAATATTAAAATATAAGAATCCTACTATGATTAATATCAAGATGTTAACTAATTGTCATTTTAGTAACACTCCCCAATATTATCATAGAGGAAGAAATAGCTATTACTATAACCAATGTCAAGATGTTAACTAATTGTCATCTTAGTAACACTCCCCAACTTTGATATAGAGATAGTATTTTGAAAGAAAGAATTAATATTCAAGGAAGAAGATTAAAGAAAATAACTCACAACTTACAAATTCATTAAGCTTCAAAGTAGCAAAACCAAGATGGAAGAGTTTAGCTCCTCATTTGGAGACTAAACATGATGAAAAATATAAAGAAAGAGCTATTCTATACTGAGCTTAGATGTACAAAGGGATTGGATATCCTTTTTGTGAAGGAAAGGAGGTGTATTTATAGGTTTTTGGGATGGGATTCGAGTACTCGATCGGGTATGTACATGGTACCCGATCGAGTACGTGTGTAACACTCGATCCGAGGCATACTCGACCGGTTTCAGGCTATTTTCTAAGAGTATACCCGATCGAGTATATATGAATACCCGGTCGAGTATGCTTAGAAAGTGGTATTCGGGCCATACTCGACCGATCTTCGTTTGCAATTCAAAGGCATACCCGATCGGGTATGTCGGTCTACCCGATCGGGTATAGACATAAAATTGTGGCCAAAATCTTCCCTGCATGTTCCCTTGTCTTCGGATCTGATCCGATTTGAAGTTCCAACCTAATATCCGATCGAGTATAGCTAATACTCGACCGAGTATAGACCAAAATTCAGGATCTTCTTTTGTCTTTGAACTTTTGCACCTTCTCTTCACTTTTTGGGTTCACCAACTGTACTTTGAGTGACCAAAACCTGCTTAAGCTCAGAATATATCTAATCTAACATATTTACAAGAATTTAACAATCTAATCTATTACACCAAAAGTGTGTAATTTCCAAAGTAAAAGTCAAGCAAAACTAATTAAAAACATAAACATAGATATGGAAATTACGAACGTATCAACTCCCCCACACTTAAACCTTTACTCGTCTCGAGTAAGATCAAATGTTTACAAGTGTCAATGTTTGTCCAAAAGTTCCACAGTTCAACAAAAACATAATACAAACACAAAGTCCACCAAGGATGACAAAGAAAAATGAGTTTTAAACTCAAATTACAAAAGAGCATCTTGGGTTTAATGGCCTCCTAGTGTTGTCTTCTTTTCTCCTCCTCTCTTCTTCTTTATCTTGAATCTTCATATTCTTCATAAGGATACAATGAGTGCCTGCAAGAACAAACATTTCTCTCATATCTCTCATTTTGCCTAGGAGCCTTTTCAGGTTTTCATCCTAGCACCTCTTTTCATTTTCCATTCTCTCCAACTCACTCATTTTTTTATAAGCCTTTTTTGCTTAGATTGCCCATTTTGTTGGGTTTTCAACCTAACTAGCATTTATTTTCTTTTGTTTATTTTTTCTTTATTTTTTTTTTCGTTTTTTTTTGTGTAAAAGTTCAAAAGAATTACATGCATAGTGTTAGGTAGAAATGAACATTACATACCATCATGAGTGTCTCCCCCGCACTTGAATCAAGCACTGTCCCTAGTACCCGCCTTCTCCTCCGTAGTAGCTCCCTCCAAAGCCGCTCCCTTGGCCACCATCTCCTATGTAAGTGTCCCCGCCATCTCCGCCGTCGTACCCTCCACCCCCGGAGCCTGATCCTCCAAAGTTACCCCAATGAGTGGGGTCATACCATGAGGGTGGTGGAGGAGGGTTCGCCATGGTATGGAAGGATCCCTGCTGTGCCATAAAAGAGTACATAGGCCCGTAGAACCTATGTTGATCTTCCTCATACCGATGTCTATCGGTCTCCCGGAGCTCCTCCAATCGTTGAAAGTCGACCCTTTTCTCATCCTCCAATCTTTGAAAACCGGCTCTTTGCTCCTCCTCTAATCGGTTGAGCCGGTTGTCCATTTGGGCTATTCCCGAAAGAAGTTGTTGTTGACCCTCCAGAAGTTGTTGAAAGAAGTCGGGTGGTGGAGGGTTTTGGCTCTGTTCTGGGAAGTCCTGGCTCATGGTTGGATGGTTATGGAGTTGCTCATAGGGCTCGTAATCGGGTTGGTTTTGGGGAGGTTCCTGTTCCGGTTCCTGGAGATGTGGTGGGAGGGCGTTTGGGAAGAGGTAATGTTGGTCCGCTCTTCCTGTTTTGAATTGGAGTTGGGGGAGTTCTGGGTTGGGCAAGAGGAAGTATTTGAGGGGTTTGGGGTGGATGTGCCAGTTGTACATATTTCTGGGCCTTTCTTCACCATAAACGGTGTGTGAAAAAGATGTACAGCCTGAGTGGCCCAGCCAAGATATGTTCATCAAACAGTAGTCGGGTATAGGAGAGTCATCCGTATACCTGAACTTTGTGGCCAAGTGCATAATTACCCCGCCCACTACAATAGCACCCTTTGCCACACTTTCCTTTTTGAGATGAGCCCACATAAGATTACATAGGTTGAAATCTACGTGGATACGGAATAGGGCTACCGAGATGAGGCATACATCCCCCATCCTTGTATGATGGTTGTTGGGACGTCCAAGCAAGGAGTTGGCAAGGAATTTCAAAAAGAGGCGTAGGACGGGATGTTGGACATGACTAATGTAGAGTTGGGAGGAGCTAAATTTAGTCTCCCCGGTCATCTTGGTCCATAGGGTGTGGCCGAAGGCGGTATTGTCGGATATAGATTTTTGGTACGGGACCGGAATACCAAAGTGTTCGGCGAACTCAAGTTTTGTGATGGTATGATTGTGATTAAACAATCGAAACCTGAGTTTATCATCCCTAAAGTCCTCTTCATTGTTCTCAAAGTGCACAGAGCTTAGGAATTCATAGATAATTTTTTCATTTGAGTTGTATTGCATTTTGAAAATTTTATCCATGCTCAACTCATGAAAAAATTTCTTCATCATTTTGTATACTCCTAATTCCTTTAGGGCATCAAGGCATAAAAAGCGGGAAGGTTTAACTTGCCTTTCAATTGTGGACATGAAGCGTGTGCGTTGTTCGTTGTCCACGAAGAGGATGTCTTCGTAGCCCGGGATGGATGCCCTAGTGCTTGAGCTTTGCCCTTTCTCTTTCCTTGGAGCCATTTGGAGTGAATTTGGCCTTTGAAAACCGAAATTGGAAGGTGGGGGGTAGGGTTTTTCAGACCTCTGAAAGTTGGGGGAGAATGGGATTGGTGGGTATGAATGTGTAGAGGAGGATGAGGGGAGTGTTTTGGCGTTGAAATGGGCGGATTTGGTGAAGATTTGGAAGAGATATGGTAGAGAGAAGGTGTAAAAATGGGGGTTTGGGCGTTTTTGTTCGAGATAGGGTTGGAAATTTGGAGAAGATGAAGTGTTTTGGGGCTGATTTGGGGTTATAATACCCGTATACCCGATCGAGTATGTGCTGGTACTCGGTCGGGTATGTCTGGAAAGTGGCTTTTTCGAGCAGTCTGCCTCCTGTACTCGATCGGGTAGTGTATGGTTACCTGGTCGAGTATTGCTGGAAAGTTAAGTTTTTGAGCGACCTGCCTCCTGTACTCGATCGGGTAGGTTGTTGTTACCCGGTCGAGTATGTCTGGAAAGTGAACTTTGTGAGCAGCCTGTCTCCTGTACCCGGTCGAGTTTTCCTCCATACTCGATCGGGTATGTGCTTTTTTTCTACTTTTGAAGCAGGTACTCGGTCGAGTGTGGGAGTCAGTCTCCTGCATTTTTAGCATTTCTATACATACCCGACCGGGTGTATAGTGATACCCGATCGGGTATTCCTTGTTTTTCACTTTTTTGAGTGCTTCCTCGATCGAGTAATGCCCGGTCCCTTGTCTTTTTGGTCATACCCGACCGAGTATAAGGTTATACTCGATCGGGTATGTCCCCAGATGTTCCAAAACCTGGATTTTTTTTTCTTTTCTTCCAAAAACCCGTGATTAGTGCCCTCCCTCACTGATCTCTCAAATAATTAAACAAAAAAAATGAATTCTAAATAAATAAAAAAAATGAATTATACACACTTAAATAAAATTAAAAAAAAAATAAACTTGGGTTGCCTCCCAAGTAGTGCCTTAGTTAACGTCGTGGCACGACGTTATTCATTTTTTTTTAGTATAGTATTAGTGTCGTATTGATTAATTATTTTGAGTGCACCTAACGACAACGGCCCAAGAAATTTGACTCTCTAAGGATGAAGTGTTGGTATCCATATACTCATAACTCATTTAAGCTCAGAAAATAGAAGAGTAAGATTTTTTTATTTATATATATATATATATATTTTTGTGTTTTTGATTTTTATGAGATAAAATAAAAAGAAAAATGATTTCCTTTCCCCGGCAACGGCGCCAAATTTGACGTGCACTTTGTCACGGTGCGTCAAAATAATTTCAATACTAAACACGTATACGTAGTATAGCGTAGTAGAGTTCGTATCCACATGGAAAGGAATACTTTTCTTTTATATAAATAGTAACAAAAGGGGGGTTTAGATTTGTTTGGTTTAATAACACTAAGATAAACAACCTATATGAGTTTAATTCAATGAGATGAAGACTTGGTTTTGCTTTTATCCACTTAATGAAATGTTCGTCGATCCCGGTTATCTCTTTAACTATCTTCCTCTCGAATACTCAATCGAGGAGTATATATCCAGTTCATCGAGGGTAGTTATTAATAACGAGATGCGTTCATTAATAAAACTTACTATCGAGTCAATATAGAACAAGCGCCGTATATTAACTTGATAGTAGCAATAAACTTAAGATGAAAACGATTGAGATTGATAACCTCAACACAAGCGGTTTATTGGTTTAATCAATATAATTAATTCCCCTTGGCATATTAACCATGAGATGCATGCATTAATATTCCAAGTGTACTACCGTTGAAAGAACCGGATTAATAACAAGCGTATTAACCGATTGATTCTAGTAATAATTAATATGAGAAACAATACTAGTTGATACTTTAAGTAATGTTTAAGATATTAACATGAAATATGAATAGGAATTAATTAATACTCAAGGAAGAATATTAAAATATATGAATCCTACTATGATTAATATCAAGATGTTAACTAATTGTCATTTTAGTAACACTCCCCAATATTATCATAGAGGAAGAAATAGCTATTACTATAACCAATGTCAAGATGTTAACTAATTGTCATCTTAGTAACACTCCCCAACTTTGATATAGAGATAGTATTTTGAAAGAAAGAATTAATATTCAAGGAAGAAGATTAAAGAAAATAACTCACAACTTACAAATTCATTAAGCTTCAAAGTAGCAAAACCAAGATGGAAGAGTTTAGCTCCTCATTTGGAGACTAAACATGATGAAAAATATAAAGAAAGAGCTATTCTATACTGAGCTTAGATGTACAAAGGGATTGGATATCCTTTTTGTGAAGGAAAGGAGGTGTATTTATAGGTTTTTGGGATGGGATTCGGGTACTCGATCGGGTATGTACATGGTACCCGATCGAGTACGTGTGTAACACTCGATCCGAGGCATACTCGACCGGTTTCAGGCTATTTTCTAAGAGTATACCCGATCGAGTATATATGAATACCCGGTCGAGTATGCTTAGAAAGTGGTATTCGGGCCATACTCGACCGATCTTCGTTTGCAATTCAAAGGCATACCCGATCGGGTATGTCGGTCTACCCGATCGGGTATAGACATAAAATCGTGGCCAAAATCTTCCCTGCATGTTCCCTTGTCTTCGGATCTGATCCGATTTGAAGTTCCAACCTAATACCCGATCGAGTATAGCTAATACTCGACCGAGTATAGACCAAAATTCAGGATCTTCTTTTGTCTTTGAACTTTTGCACCTTCTCTTCACTTTTTGGGTTCACCAACTGTACTTTGAGTGACCAAAACCTGCTTAAGCTCAGAATATATCTAATCTAACCTATTTACAAGAATTTAACAATCTAATCTATTACACCAAAAGTGTGTAATTTCCAAAGTAAAAGTCAAGCAAAACTAATTAAAAACATAAACATAGATATGGAAATTACGAACGTATCAGTTATCAACCCTACTGGACTACGGGGTATCTGAAACTGGTGGCTCGGATTGACCGTCAGCTTTTTACGGAAAATCCTACACCGTCGGCTGATTGGGAGGAACAGTTTCTCTTTGTCCGTGTGGGTGCTTCACTTCCATTCCCTGATCGATGTAATGCTTATCTTGTTCGGGATTCTGAGCCCAGATTAGATGCCGTTCTGCGTTCTCAAGCTGAATCTCTGTGTCTGGGAGGAACTCAGAGTCTTCGGGGTTTTATTACTCCTTCCAAGCTGTTAGTTGCTGGAATCGGTAAGTTCATTTGTTTTTTAACCCGATCGGCATCACGATGTAGCAAAATACGCCACCTGAAGTGACGAGTTATGTTTTCTCCGCATCGCCTGGGTGCATAAAGACTTGATGATATCCTCGGAAGGCGTCGTCCATGAAACTCAATAATTCGCATCCAGCCGTTTCATCTACCAAGAGGTCAATCCGCGGTACCGGATAGGGATCCATTGGGCAGGCTTTATTTAAATCAGAGTAATCTACACACATTCTCCAGGTGGACCCCTTTGGTGCTAGTACTACGTTCGACAACCATTCCACATGAATCACTGGTCGGATGTGTTTGTCCGTAGCAGGGTGGCAACCTCCTGCTTAGTAAAATCTCGTTGTTCGACATCTTGATATCTCTTCTTTTGCTGAATTGGCTTGGCATCAGGCCGAACGGCCAATTTGTGGCAGATTATGTCTGGATCAATACCAGGCATGTCTTCCGGGCCGCGAGCGAACAACATCTGGAACTTCCTCAGGACCATGATAACACCTTCCCGAATTCCACCTTCCAGGTCCACCCCGATCGCCACTTGTCGATTTGGGGGAGAGTCAATGTCAATCTGCTCTAAGAGAGTAACAGGTTCGGGATGTGCCTCGAACTCTGTTCGGCGAGTTTCAACCTCAATGCTGTTAACCCGCATCCCTCGGGCATTCATATTCTTCAAGGCCTCCCGATAGCAAGTTCGGGCGGTTGTTGGATCAGTTCTGGCCACCCCAACTCCAGTATCTATTGGGAATTTGATACACGAGTGGTGGACAGAGGCTATCGCCTCCAGATCTTCCAATCCCGGTCGGCCCAAAATGGCGTTGTGGGCACATTTAATGTCCACCACCACGAACGTCATCCGGACCGATGCCCTATGCGTTTCATCTCCAATTTCAATCATCAATTGGATGGTGTCTTCAGCTTCAATGCAATTCCCTGTGAAGCTCGCGAGCGGTGTCCTTAAATGAGTCAGTTGGCTTCTCCGTAGGCCCATTTTTCGAACGTTTGTAAGTACAACACGTTCACGCTGCTTCCTGTATCTACCAGCACCCGACGGATCAAAGCATTGTCTATGCACATGCTTATCACCAACTCGTCCCTGTGCGGATTTGGTGAATTGGGCAAGTCTGTAGGCCCAAATGTGATTGGGTCCATCCTTCCTTTCTTCTGGGGAGGCGTGGCTACAGAGCCCACGTACAGGCTTCGTTCGAACTTCTTCCGTTCGGTGTTCGAGTCACCTATTTCCCCACCCCCAAATATAACTTTCACCTCCATTCTGGGTTTTTACCCGAGTTCCCCAAACCTTCTGGTTCATCCCTGGGAGGATTAAACACATCATTTCTGGGGTAAGCATCACACTGAGCGTCCCGCCTCCAGCTGTTTGGTCTTTTGAATGGCTTCATGATGCCTACCGCACTCGGGTCTCTATTCACATATTTAGCCAGATGACCCTTCTGGATCAATTCCTCAATTGCTATCTGTTATGCCCGATAGGATTGGATGGAGTGACCTCTCCTATTGTGGTTGTTGGTCCCGTTTGTAATGGGAACAGTCTAGAGGGGGGGGGGTGAATAGACTGTTCAGGAATTTAAACTTTTCTCCAAGTCAAGTCTGACTTATCAGAGATGGTCGAAATCTGGTGACAGAGATGGTCAAGTTCTGATGGCAGAACTAGACCAGGCAGCGGATAAGTTTCTGTCCGGGTAGCCTCTAGAAGAAAACTAAGGCAAACTGCCTTTCTGATAACTCTGAAGGAAGATCTGCTGGACACAGAGTCCAACCTTAAGAGTTAGTCAGTAGAATCTTAAGTGCAGTAATTAAAAGCTTAAAGTAAATGACACCGGGGTTTTTATAATGGTTCAAGGAACAACTCGTTCCTCTAGTCCACTGTTCCACTAAGCTTGCAAAAACAACAGTTTACAACGCCTTAGTCCCTAGAGCTTAAGAAGCACTCCTCGTCTTCTTCAAGTCTAGTTGCCACCCGGGATGCAGTCCTGCTTCCTGATGGCTGGTCTCGTTTCACTGAGTCTCTTGAAGTATCTCCACTTCACTTACTCCAGCTAATTTGAGACGTCCCTTCTTTTTCAAGAAGTGTTTGATATAGAATCAGTTTTCTCCAACGTTGCTTCTTCACAAAAGATGAGTATATGAAGCTCTCGAAGTGTTGAAGAACTGAGTAACTTTGCCTTTGCTAGTTGGATGAAGGATAGGAATGTTTATCTTCCAACTGTGGCCTTTTCTTGTTAGGAATGGAGTTTTGATCTCAAGAAGGTTGTTTACGCAATTTTATCTTGGCAAAAGTTATGGCAAATTTATCTTCTTAGTTCTTCAGAGTGTATCTTTTATACTGGGAGCAGTCTTCCCGTTGGAGTGTAGAAGACAGCTTCATTAAATGCATGTACTATTGACTTGACCGTTTGGTCCTCCGACTTGCTATTTTGGGGGCGTAAAGATACTCGCATGGTCAATCATCAGCTTTAAATATCTCTTCGTACGTACAGCATTAAATGTGTATTTAATGCGTGTACAGTGCCATGCTTCCGTTGAAAGGTTCGTAACCGTTAGGGGATTTCCCGTTAGTTTAACGACCGTTGGATGGGCTTCCGGAATCTGGTGTTATTAAGCAGAGTCTTAAGAGGTTCTCTGGTCCAATCTCTGAAGTCCGTCTCTGTTGCCAACTCTGGTATCTTTCTGATAACCAGTTTCTGATGGCTTCTCTGGTGAGCAACTCTGGGAGCAACTCTGGTAGAGGCAAGATGGAACTCTGGCAGGCAGACTAAGCTAGAACTTACAAAAGAAATTCTAATACACAATTTCTAATGGGGTACTTTCAAATTCTAATAAACCTAGCATCATCAAAATCTAAATACATTTATTCCTTACAATTTCCCCCTTTTTGATGATGCCAAAACCCTTTAACTATTTCCAGAGAAGTGCCTTTCACCATAAAAAAATAAAGTTAAAAACTTTTCATTAAAATCTTGGTGGGCAACTTAGCATAGGAGAATAGTAAGAGTGCGATACAATCAGATAGCAATAATCAATTACGATAACAGAAAATACACAAGAAAGTAAATAAGAACAGATATTTGAAAAGAGCCAAGCAAAAAGAGAGGCAGAGATGGTATCTTATTAGACTGTTAAAGAAAGTAAAGCATTACAGAGTCAGATAAAGAGAGTTAGAGATCTTCTTCATCTACCTGTGGTCCTGCTCTGTCAATCCTTTCTAGTTCAGCATTTACCTTTGCTCTGATTGAGGCTAGATCCCTCGGATCCTGATAGTCAGCCCAATGAGGTGCAAGTTTGCAATCCAAATAGTTTCTGACAGCTTCTGCAGAATTCTTGCCATTCAGAATCTTCATTCCGTACCACATTTCAGCTTCTTGGATCGAACCACCATGGTTGATCTGGACAAGTCCATCACTGTCCATGAACAGATTCTCTCTTTGAAGAGGAGTCATCAATTTCCTCATCTGTTCAAATTGAACTCTATCTGGCCTTGACAGACCACTCTTCATCCAATCAGTGAATGAAAAGGATGAAGGCTTTTTCTTTGAGCTTCTGGGAGGAGGAGGAGGGGGTCTGGTGCCTGCAGCAGCTAGCCTTTTCTTTCTGGTAGCATCAAAGTAAGGAGTAGGATCAACAGAGGAGGGTTCTCTGATAGAAAGAGCTCTGGTGCTGGGTCCTTCTCCTTCTCTGGTATCTTCCCCCTTTTTGGCATCACAAAGATCACCAAGGAGAAGTTCGATCTTGGAGAACTCAGAGGCTTGAGCATCTCTGATTTCATCAAGGGTTTCTGGCAGAGTTTGGGTGACAGAGGCAAGCCCTTCAATCAGGCTTTGTTGCTTGTCTACTGCAGATTGAAGATCCCTGGTGCTGACCTCTAGGAGCACCATCTTCTGGTACCTTTCTCTGTCAGATTTGAGAAGAGCTAGGCCTTGCTCTTGATGTTCCTTGCAGGGGGAGTGTAAGATGTTGAGTTTCTGGGAGGAACTATCAGCAGATATCTGAAGATTGTGAACAGATTCTGAGATCCTGTTGATTGTCTGATTCTGGGCAAGCAGAGTTTGAGAGTGAGAGTGGAGAACAGAGTTGAGTCCACTAACATCTCTGGAGACAGAATCAATCCTTGAGGTAGACGAATGCATGAAGTTGTGCAGATTCTCTGTTAGAGCAGCAACTTTATCTGACAGATGTTGGAATCCTATAGTGATTTGCAGATTGGTATGGGTGAGTTCTTCATGTTGTTTGTCATTTAATTCAATAATCTTGCTCAGATCTTGAACCAATATACCACCAAAAGCTTCAGCAGATTTCACAAACTGGGTGAAGGGGATTTGGGGTTCTTCAGGTGTAAATCCAGGCGTTTCCAATCCTCTGCCTTTTGGTAAAGGAGGAGCTATGTTGGATGGTGAAGGGGAAGGAACTCTGGGGGGTGTCCTTCTCCTTTTGGAGGTTTCATCAGTAGCAATGGAGGAGGTGAGGAATCCATCATTGTCACTAGATGAGGAGGGAACCCTGAAGATAGGTTTCTTCTTTGGTGTAGATGCTGCAGAGTGATGTGAGGATCTCTGAGGTGAGGCAGATTTGGATGTTGGTAAGGGGTTCTGGTGCTGTGGTGAAGAATGAACAGGTGAGGCATTCTGTTGAGGAGGGGATGGTGGAGGTGAGAGTGAACGGTTTCTGAAGGGAACAATTGCTCTGCAGGGAGATGCAATTTTTTGTTTGGGTGAAGAGGGTCTGGAGTTGGGTTTCTGGTGAGATGGTGTTCTGGTGGAAGGTGAGGTTTTCTGTTCTGGTGAAGGGGTTTTCTGTTGAGGTGAAGGGGTTTTCTGGAGAGGTGGGGATAAAGGTTTAGATGGAGATTTGGAGGGTGAGGGTAGAGTAATAGGAGATTGGGGAGGGGAAGGAGGAGGTGTAGGAATTACCTCAAGAACAATTTCAGAGTACACAGATTCTCTCCACTCCTTGATCAGATTCTCCATGGTAATAGCAATGTCATTCGCAGTGGATGGTTCTCCTTCCTCAAGAGCACTATGGCGAAATTTGATCATTGATTCTTTTCTCTTCTTCTCCATCAGCCAAGCATCAAATGTTTCCATTTCTTCTTCTTCCAAGGCTTTGACATGCCTTTCTGGAGATAGGTCAGATGTTGGAGCTTTACCTTGATATCTGTCTTTCTTCTTTTGTAGCACAGAAATCAGAAAGGTAAGATTGAAGCATTTTGACACATCATCTGTGCCTACCCAGTGAAGAACAACAGCTTCTTCTTCTTCATAGGCATCAAAGAATTGGATGATTTGTTGAAGAGGACCCATTCTCCATCTTCTCCAAGCTAGGACTCTGTCAAACTGCTTTTGCAGAATGATGTTGAAGTCGGTTTCTTGGTCCATCTCTGGTGAGGCTTCACGCTCTGGTGAGAGAGCAGAGTTTGGCAACTCTGGTGCAGATTCTGGGTAAGTCTCTGGTAGAGTGCCAGATTCTGGTGCAAGTTCCCCCTGAACTGTTGAATCCTTGGCAGGTGAGATTACCTTAGTCTTCCTCTTCTTCTGCCTTGGTTGAGTGGTTGAGTTGTCAGAGTCACCACTCTGCACAACCAACTTTCTTCTCCTCTTCTGCTTCAGTTTTCTGGCAGCAGATTTCCTGGTTGCCTTTGGGGAGGGCAACTCTGGTGCAACCTTTTCTGCTGTTTCCTCCTCTGGTAGTGACAGATTGTCACTTCTCTTCTTCTGTCTAACTTCCCTTACAACCTGTGACTGCTCAGGTTGTTTGGGCTTTTTGGTAACTTTCTTGACAGGTTTGGCCTTAGCAGCCTGTTCTTCCCTTTTCTTCTCCAGCCTTTCCTCTCTCCTAAGTTCAGAAGAGATGGCAATATTGAATTTTGGAGAGGCTGTGAGGAAGATGGTCTTGGAGTGATCAACTGGGATGGGATCCCTGAGTTGAACTCCTTTTGCAGCAAGGATGGCAGAGATGAGAAGACCATGTCCCATCTTGGTTGAGAAAAGACCTGTTTCAGAGTCTTTCTTCTTGATGAATTCAGTTAGAGAGCCAAAAGTTACCTCGCCCCAATTGATATTCATGCCATGGTGCACTGCAAAGATTGCCTTGGCATTGCTTGTGTTCATCTCATCAGTTGAGGCTGTTTTGCACCACAAGCATCGGTGCAGAATGGTGACAAGCTTCTCAAAGTCCTTCTTCAGTAGAAATTTCTTCATGTAGAGTTTGTCCAGTCCGGCAGCCTCCGGACGGCAGTAAGTCTGAACGAAGCCTTCAGTGGAGACTTCCACTGAGTCAAGAGCAGTAAGATTGTTGGCTTCCGGGTCTTGGGAGTCAAGTTGAACTCCAAAGAATTCATTAAGTGCATCTGCATTCAAGAAGATGCGTTGACCCTGTACGGAGGAGTGAACTCCGGTCCTGGAGATGGTGGCGTTGAGGTAGAACTCAGCCACATCCTTGATGCTGAAGTGCTCATAGGGATGAGCAACAACCTTAGACAGTTGTGAATCAGTCATCCCTTGGATGATCTTGGTCATCCTCTTCTGGTTTTCTGCCAGGAGGGGTAGGGAGGACATGTCAACTTTCATGCCTGTGACGACGTTGGCGATGAGAGTTTTTGCTTCTTCCTTAGAAAGGTCGTTGATGCTCAGGAAGTTCATTTTGAGTGACGGTTAAGAAAAGTTCTGGGAATTGGAAAGTTTTGGGATCTGAAGGCTTTGAATGCTAGAGCAGTTTAAGAGAGATGAAGTTGCAGTAGGGATTTGGGTCGAAGACGGTGGATATAAAGGAGTTAGGAATAGTGGACGTTTGGTATATTGGCAGTTTCGAGGCAGCATTTAAAGAAATGCGGGCGGAAAACGTTTCCGTTAGAAGAGTAACGATCAAGGGTATTTTGGTAAAAGACCGTTTCAGTTAATTAGGTCTAGCCCGTACCTCGAATTATTGCTAAGTCCACATCCGTATCTGTTGTCTTTCGGTTGAGGAACTCTGGTCAGAGAAGGGGAGGTTCTCTGATGTGAGATTCTGATGATCAGAGATAGAGGTTCTCTGATCCGAGTTTCTGGTGCAGAAGAAAGTAGTTCTGGTTCAGTGAATCTCTGGTTCATGCATCTCTGGGAAGATCATCCATCATTCCCAATTCTTCCCTTAGCTTGTTAAACCTTGCCTCAGGTAAAGGCTTGGTTAGAATGTCTGCAAGTTGATCTTCTGTAGGTACATGCTCCATACAGATATGCTTCTTCTCAACATGATCTCTGATGAAGTGATGTCTGATCTCAATATGCTTTGTCCTGGAGTGAAGAACTGGATTCTGAGTGATAGCAATGGCACTAGTGTTGTCACACAACAGCTTGATCTCCTTAGCTTGAATTCCATAGTCCTTCAGTTGTTGCTTCATCCAGAGTAGCTGAGCACAGCAACTCCCAGCTGCAATGTACTCAGCTTCAGCTGTACTTGTTGAGATGGAGTTCTGCTTCTTGCTAAACCAGGAAACAAGCCTTCCTCCTAGCAATTGGCAGTGACCAGAGGTGCTCTTTCTGTCTAGTCTGCAACCTGCAAAATCTGAGTCAGAATAACCAATTAGTTCAAAGTTACCTCCTTTGGGATACCATAAGCCTGCATTTGGATTTCCTTTGATGTATCTGATGATCCTCTTTGCAGCACTTAGATGGCTTTCCTTAGGCTTTGATTGGTATCTGGCACAGATTCCAACAGAGAACGAGATGTCTGGTCTGCTTGCAGTTAGATACAACAGAGATCCTATGATCCCTCTGTATGTTGTTGCATCTACATCCTTTCCTTCATCATCTGGACCAATCCCTTGTGAAGTGTTCATGGGAATCTTCACTGATGATTTGCCTTCCACTCCAAACTTCTCGATCAGATCTCTGGTGTACTTCCCTTGGTTGATAAAGATCCCTTCTGGAATTTGTTTGACTTGAAGTCCTAGGAAGTAACTGAGTTCTCCCATCATACTCATTTCAAATTGACTCTGCATCACTTGAGAAAATTTCTTGCACAGTTCTGGATTAGTACTACCAAATATGATGTCATCAACATATATTTGTACTAACAGAATATGATTAGCAACAGAGATTTGAAATAGAGTTTTGTCAACCTTTCCTTTAGTAAACCCATGGTTTACCAGGAAAAGGGACAATGTGTCATACCAGGCTCTGGGAGCTTGCTTAAGACCATAGAGGGCCTTTTTAAGCTTGTAGACACAAGAAGATTGAGTAGGAATGACAAAACCTGGTGGTTGTTCCACATAAACTTCTTCTTCAAGATCTCCATTCAGAAATGCACTCTTGACATCCATCTGGTAGACCTTGATGTTGTTGTAAGCAGCATAGGCTAGAAAGATTCTGATGGCTTCAAGTCTGGCAACTGGTGCAAAGGTCTCATCAAAATCTATTCCTTCTTCTTGGCAGTATCCCTTGGCTACCAGCCTAGCTTTATTCCTTACAATGTTGCCGTCTTCATCTGATTTGTTCTTGAATACCCATTTGGTTCCAATGACATTCTGGTGTTTTGGCCTAGGAACAAGTTCCCATACTTTGTTCCTCTCAAACTGAGTGAGCTCTTCTTGCATAGCATTGATCCAATCTGAGTCTGCAAGAGCTTCTTCTACAGTCATAGGTTCCATCTGAGATATATAGCAGGCAAGCATTGCTTCTCTTCTTGATGTGGATCTGGTTTGGACTCCACTTCTGATTTGTCCAATCACTTGATTAGGAGGATGATCTCTTAACCAAGTTAGATCAGGTTCAGATAGGGGTTGTCTTGGATTCTCTTGATCTTCTTCTGATTCTTCATCACTCTCTTTGCCTTGTAGAATGGGATTCTGATGGTGAATTGGTATGGCAGAGTTAGTTAGCAACTCTGGTGTATCCGTCTCTGGTGGATCCAGTTCTGGAGATTCTTCGAGATTCGCTTTCTCCAAGTTTTCAGTTATGCTCTCAACAGAGTTGAGATCATCAAACTTGACATGAATCGATTCTTCAACAAGTAGAGTTCTTTTGTTGAGTATTCTGTAGGATTTGCTGGTGCCAGAGTAGCCTAAGAATGTTCCTTCATCAGCTTTTTCTTGAAACACTTTGAGGTGATCCTTCCCATTGTTGAGTATATAGCATTTGCATCCAAATGCATGAAAGTAGCTGATGTTGGGTTTTCGTCTTTTCCACAATTCATAAGGAGTTTTCTGATGGGTCTTGTGAATCATGCTCCTGTTCTGAGTGTAGCATGCAGTATTGATTGCTTCAGCCCAGTATCTGTAGGGTAGACCTGATTCAGAAATCATGGTCCTTGCAGCTTCCTTCAATGTTCTATTTCTTCTTTCTGCAACTCCATTTTGTTGAGGGGTTCTGGCTGCAGAGAGTTGATGCATTGTACCATTCTGGTCACAGAAATCCTGTATGACCTTGTTGACGAACTCTGTTCCTCTGTCTGATCTGATGGCTTTGACTTTCTGATTTTGCTCATTCTGTAGTAGCTTTAGCAGAGATGGCAGTTTCTGCAGAGTTTCATTTTTCTTGGTCAGAAAAATAGTCCATGTGAATCTGGAGTAGTCATCCACCATGACTAAGGTGTATCTTTTGCCACCTACACTTGGAGTTTCCACTGGTCCAAATAAATCCATGTGGATTAGATTCAGAGGACCAGTAGATAGGTTTCCAGCAATGGGTCTGAATGAGTTCTTCACTTGTTTTCCTTTCTGGCATGCACTGCACAAGTTCTCCTTTTTGTATACAAGGTTGGGTAGACCTTCAACAATGTGATCTCTTGCCAGTTTGTTGATTGTTTTGAAATTCAAGTGACTCAGTTTCTTGTGCCATTCCCAACTGAGTTTTGAATCTCCTTTGGCTATTAGGCAAATTCCATCTTTTGCAGTTGACCAATCAACTACATAGATGTTTTTCTTCCTTGTTGCTGTTAGAACCACTTCTTTAGTTGTCTCATGCTTGACAGAACATCCTTCCTTGGAGAATTCAACTGTGTAGCCTTTGTCACAGAATTGGCTAGCACTCAGCAAGTTGAATTTCAATCCCTTGACATAAGAGACATCATCAATGATTATCTGGTTCTTTATCAGCTTCCCTCTTCCTTTTGTCTGGCCATCTTTATCATTACCTCCAAAGGTAACTCTGGGCCCTTTGACTTTCTGGAACTCTGTTAGGCAACTCTTGTCACCTGTCATGTGCCTGGAGCATCCACTATCAATGTACCAATCTTGCTCAGAGATGGCTCCAGCACACAGTTCCTACAAAATTAAAAGGAAGATTTAGGTACCCAAGCAATGTTGGGTCTTAGGGGGTTATGCAGTCTTGGCAGCCGGTACCACTTTGGTCTCATCAAGTGAAACCTGGGTGGGTGGTACCCATTGTCCACCTGGTAGTCATAGTAAACGGAAGTGTGATTCACTTTGGGCAGATGCTTGTGAGGATCATGCTTCCGGTTTACATACTTCTGCATAGCCTTTTTAGTTGGGTAGAAGTCCCATATACTATCAAGATCAGAGGGGCGATTAACTTTGGGCTTCTTAAGTTGACCAGCCAACCTTTTCTGCCTAAAGTTAACTTTCTCTTGATATCTGCCTTTCTGGTGATCATTTCTGACATGATTATCATGAGTTTGTCTGTTATGGTTTTGTCTTTGATTTTTGGTATTCTGAAAATCTTTCCTGTGGTTAGGTCTTCTGCCAGGTTCATTAACTTTTAAAATGGGTTTCTGTTGAACCTTTATCTTTTCCTTTTCTGGTCTGACATTCTCATGAATAACCTTGGTGCCAGATACACCAGCCTGACAAATGGGGCTAGAAATCAGTGGCACTATGACCTTGTCTGCCTTAGCAACTCTGGTGCTAGGCATTACAGAAGGCTCACCTGATTCTGTTGAGCCACAACCAAGACCAAAACTAGTGCCAATTTGTTGGTCAAGTACAATCTTTTCCATTGAAGACTGGGCCTTCTGGTAAGCTTTGTACTTAATCTCAAGAGGCTCTATCTCTCTTATTCTCTTTAGAAGAGAAACATTTTCAGCTTCCAGCTGATCTCTTTCCTTAATTAGAAGATTGATTTTGATCTCAACCTCCTTTCTTAAGTCAAGGATTTCAACCTTAAGCTTACTGTTTTCTTCTTTAACAGAAGAATAAGTGGTTTGTATGGCTTGAAACTCTTCCCAAAATTCTGACATTGAATCAGAATCAAAGGCTCTGCCTACCGAAGAAAAACTAGAGTTGGAAGTGGAAGATACCTCATCATCAGATTGACCCATAAGGCATAGGTCTTCAGTTTCTGTGTCCAGGCAACAGAATGCTTCATCAGATTCTGATTCCGAGCTGGACTCTGTCTCAGAGAGGGGGTCCTTCTCTGGTTGTTCAGTGATGAGTGCTTTCCTTCTTCGGTGCTCGTATTTCTTTTCTCCTTCCTGGCCTTGCCTTTTGGAGACTATGGGGTGTGGACAATTGACTTTGAAGTGCCCTGGTTGTCTGCAGTTGTAGCAGAGAAGCTCTCCACTACTTTCTGATGGTTTGGACTTCTGGTGTGGCTTTCTGCTAGAGTGTGGACTTCTGCTATCCTTCGGCTTTAAGAATTTCCTGAACTTCCTAGCAAAAGCCGCCATATATTCGTCAGTTAAAAGAATAGAAGGGTCAAAATTATTTACCTGAGAGGTGCTGGCAGTGAGGGCAGTAGTTGTTCTGTCCTCAACTTCTTCTTTCTCTTCTTCATTCATCTCAAACTCATAAGACTTGAGATCAGAGATGAGTTTCTCAGTGCTGTAGGTTCTGAGGTCCTTGCTATCTCTCATGGCAGTGACCTTCATCTTCCATGGTGAAGGTAAACCTCTGAGAACCTTCAAATTGATCTCCTTGGGAGTAAGTTCCTTCCCAAGTTCTGATATCTCAGCAGTGAGGGTGAGCAAGCGTGCATACATCTCAGCTATGCATTCTTTGGGTAGAAGTTTGAAATCTTCAAACTTCTTCATGGCAATAGTAAGTTTGTTTTCCTTTTCTTGCTCATCTCCAGCTCCTATCAGTGTAA
This sequence comes from Cuscuta europaea, assembly GCA_945859875.1. Taxonomy (NCBI): domain Eukaryota; kingdom Viridiplantae; phylum Streptophyta; class Magnoliopsida; order Solanales; family Convolvulaceae; genus Cuscuta; species Cuscuta europaea. The sequence goes on from CAMAPE010000014.1 coordinate 4,830,912, forward strand.
GAGTATCCCAGATTTCCTTGGCAGATTTGCACTTCTTGATCCTTGTGAAGTACTTGTCATCAATGGCCTTGTAGAGGATATCCTTGGCAATGTTGTCAAGGTTATACTTTCTCCTTTCTTCATTAGACCATTCATGGCGCAGTTTGGTGATCATCTGGGGTTGACCACTACCAGTGATGTATTCAGGGTTGACCTTGGTGAACTCTGTGAAGGGTCCTGCATCAAGAACTTCCCACATCTCGTCATGGAGTGCGCAGAGGTGAGCTTTCATGCGGATCCTCCAGTCATCAAACTTTGTTACTGAGAACATAAGATTCTTTGAAAGAGTGTTATCCATAATATGAGATTAAAGAGGCTAAAACAAGTGGATCTCTTGTTTAGTAAGTAACCTAAAAGATTACAAGAACAAGGAGGCTCTGATACCACTTGTTGGTCCCGTTTGTAATGGGAACAGTCTAGAGGGGGGGGGGGTGAATAGACTGTTCAGGAATTTAAACTTTTCTCCAAGTCAAGTCTGACTTATCAGAGATGGTCGAAATCTGGTGACAGAGATGGTCAAGTTCTGATGGCAGAACTAGACCAGGCAGCGGATAAGTTTTTGTCCGGGTAGCCTCTAGAAGAAAACTAAGGCAAACTGCCTTTCTGATAACTCTGAAGGAAGATCTGCTGGACACAGAGTCCAACCTTAAGAGTTAGTCAGTAGAATCTTAAGTGCAGTAATTAAAAGCTTAAAGTAAATGACACCGGGGTTTTTATAGTGGTTAAAGGAACAACTCGTTCCTCTAGTCCACTGTTCCACTAAGCTTGCAAAAACAACAGTTTACAACGCCTTAGTCCCTAGAGCTTAAGAAGCACTCCTCGTCTTCTTCAAGTCTAGTTGCCACCCGGGATGCAGTCCTGCTTCCTGATGGCTGGTCTCGTTTCACTGAGTCTCTTGAAGTATCTCCACTTCACTTACTCCAGCTAATTTGAGACGTCCCTTCTTTTTCAAGAAGTGTTTGATATAGAATCAGTTTTCTCCAACGTTGCTTCTTCACAAAAGATGAGTATATGAAGCTCTCGAAGTGTTGAAGAACTGAGTAACTTTGCCTTTGCTAGTTGGATGAAGGATAGGAATGTTTATCTTCCAACTGTGGCCTTTTCTTGTTAGGAATGGAGTTTTGATCTCAAGAAGGTTGTTTACGCAATTTTATCTTGGCAAAAGTTATGGCAAAGTTATCTTCTTAGTTCTTCAGAGTGTATCTTTTATACTGGGAGCAGTCTTCCCGTTGGAGTGTAGAAGACAGCTTCATTAAATGCATGTACTGTTGACTTGACCGTTTGGTCCTCCGACTTGCTATTTTGGGGGCGTAAAGATACTCGCATGGTCAATCATCAGCTTTAAATATCTCTTCGTACGTACATCATTAAATGTGCATTTAATGCGTGTACAGTGCCATGCTTCCGTTGAAAGGTTCGTAACCGTTAGGGGATTTCCCGTTAGTTTAACAACCGTTGGAAGGGCTTCCGGAATCTGGTGTTATTAAGCAGAGTCTTAAGAGGTTCTCTGGTCCAATCTCTGAAGTCCGTCTCTGTTGCCAACTCTGGTATCTTTCTGATAACCAGTTTCTGATGGCTTCTCTGGTGAGCAACTCTGGGAGCAACTCTGGTAGAGGCAAGATGGAACTCTGGCAGGCAGACTAAGCTAGAACTTACAAAAGAAATTCTAATACACAATTTCTAATGGGGTACTTTCAAATTCTAATAAACCTAGCATCATCAAAATCTAAATACATTTATTCCTTACAGTGGTATTTACAAAAAGCATTCTCATCTGCCCCCATGTAATTTTTGGAGTCAGTCAGGGGGGGTGTTATCCCTCTTGTTCTGATAAATGGTCGCAACAGAAAGGACCAAAGGGGTAAATCATCCTGGCTTTGGAGGAGGAGCGGCCGCTGGGATAGGACCCAGCCAATCGACCAATTTTGTTAGGGCAGGGGGTGTAGTTACCTTATCCCTGATTATGATCTCTTCCTCCAGAGCCGCATGCTTTCTGGACCTTTCCAGCACTTCAGAATACATTGTGCCTGGATTCTTCTTAAGGTCCTTATACAGTTCACCCGTTCGGAGAGAGTTAGTAAACAGAGTGATGGCCGTATCATCCGTCATGTTCCCAACTTTCAGGGTTTCATCCCTCCATCTTTTCAGGAATTGGTTTAGGGTCTCCTTCGGGCCCTGCCTGACACAGGTCGGGTAACTGAAATGCCGTTTTGGGGTGGCACTGGAACTATGTGCGATCTACTCCAGAGGATCACTGCAATAAGTAATGAAGTAGAGACTGAGTGCAAGTATATAGCACTTTCGATACATGCACTGAAATATCGGAGACTGAGTGCAAGTATTATTCGCATATCGGAGAAAAGCTCATTCAATACATGCACTGAAATATCTTGTAATTATGCACTCAAAAAAGCTCTTTCGAGGCTGTAGATGCATTGATAGAAAGACAAGCAACCGAACACCCAAGAGAGGAATCTAAGTGATCCTCTGGGGACTCACTATAGACAACAATGTCATCAAGATAGACAACAAGAAATAAATAAATAGAGTTCTAAGTTAGAAAAGACATCACTCATCAAATTACATAAGGTCATTTGTAAGCCCAAATGGCATGACAAGGAGCACAGTGTGCAGCCTCAAATGAAATTCTAATTTGTCACCAAAACCACGTATAGATTCGATACTTGTAGCTTGATTCTTTACTCATTCCATACTGGGCAGGAAATCGTTCGATAACACTTATTCCTATTTATTTCTCAATGATATCCGCCGTGAAACTCTTTCATTTCATAGAAGTTCTTTCTTATTCTTACGAAGCAAATAGCATTTCCTATTGATTTGTCCCTTGGACTGGAACCTATCTTAATTATCCGTCGCTACGCTGTTCCCAAGGACTAGCAAAATCGAAATAGCAAATTGGGCTAGGAACAAAGATGATAATTCGGCAAAGCTGCCGATCGATCCGGGCTGCAGGGTCCCGAACCATTCTTGGGCAGGTCCCCTGAGCGTGCTGAAGAAAAGTCGGCAAATGGCCGCCTCCGATGCTCCCAATGGCATAAGCCCTCCTTGGTAACTTCTCAGGTGTCCGTGGGGATCTCCCGCCCCATCATATATCTGACCAGTCGGCGGTTTGGCATCCCTGTGGATTTCCGCTTGCATTATTTCCCTGGTAAAGGGGGAAGTGATCCCAACCCGCAACGGGGTAGGTTGTAGAGGCGTCCTGTTCATTTGGTCCCTCATTTCATTCATCTGTCTCCTCATTCCGGCTATTTCTTCTTCCTGGGCCGTTAGGGGAGGTGGTGGTGGAGTTCCCAGGTTAACAAGCTCCCGATTTCCTTCTGGCAGGGTTGTTCTCTGATTCTGACATCCTTGTCTGAATCGTGTATTGTCACGTTCTCCATAATGGAAATGGCGACCAACCGGCGTATCTCCTCTAGCCCGGGACCCGATCGGGGTGTGGTCTCTAGGAGTATGATGCCCATCCCTGGATGGATGAGTCCTTCTGCGCTCTCCCCAATGGGCTCATGAATGATTCGATGTTGTGGTTGTTTCTGCATCGGAGGTATCGTCATCGAATGACTGCATCGTAGATGGGGTGGTATACGTGGTTTCCCCCGTGTAGCTGGACCGTCCCCCCTCCTGCTCATCCGCCAGGTGTTGCATGACCTGAGCTAAATCTCACATGGCATGGGGGTTCCTCCTCAGAGCTTTGGGAATGAAGAAATCCCCATCAAAATGCGGGTAGGACCCCCCGGCTGGATTGCCCTTGGGGGTCCGGCTTTCCCCGCGTCTCTCGGAGCCTTCACTAGTATGATGAGAGGTGATTCTAACCATTTTTAAGGATAGTTTGATGTTTAGTATGAAACTTTTTGTTCAGAGTTTCCCACAGACGGCACCAATGTTGAGGTTTAGTCCCGCAGATCCGAAAGCCCAACATGAACTTTGGATATATCAGGAAAATGGGTAAAGAATCACGTGTAAAGAGAAATATAAAAGATGGATAATCGAATACTCAAAAGCCCACTTGTATTAAGTAATTTGATGATTACACAGTAAACATCCCGAACGGTACGTCGGAATAGTGACTAATACAAGAAATAAGAGAGAACTCTATTCTAGGCTTTGAATATCAAGCAGCTAACCATTTACAATGAAATTAATCCTTCTATTTATACTAATGGGGGGTATGGGGTGCCTCATGTTGATTGGTTGCTTTATCTAGCCACTTGGAAACACATACTCCCACTTGCTGCCGCCATACTTTAGCAATAAATGCTCCCTGCCACTTGTTGGCTGCCCGCTGCCCGAACGGGTAGTGGACCCTGCTGGAATCATCATTGATTTGGCCCAAGTACGTTGATTGACCCGAACCTCGTTCGGTACATATTTCTCCATGAGCCTGTTCATCTTCTGGATTTTGGGCCTGTTTATCGGACTGGATATATTGGGCCTTGGGTCCGGGTATTGGGTCGCCCAATATCCCAACAATAATGAAACTAGTGAAGTTGTGAATGAAACGGCTGATTTGGCTAAATTTGTTGAATTTTAAAAATAAAATAAAATAAAGAAAAAATTATATGAAAAATAGCTTAAATTGCCCTCTACAGTAATTTCAGCCAGAAAAGTCACTCTAAACTCTAAAAACTTGCCTATTTTGATAATTACATAATTTAACGCGCAAGTCAAATGTTACGTATTCGGTAAAAAAGTTTACTGATAGGCCGAAAACGAGGATCACCAAACGATCTCATTGTCATTTACAAAAGTTTACATACTTTGCCCCCTAATTCCCTAGCTTAACTAAACCAGTTCTTTGTAGGCGGCAGTCTGACAGTGGCAGAGCTCCGGTGGGAGTAGCGCACCAGAGAAAAATTTCAGATGGCAACTCCAACAACCCCATAAAACTTTTTGTTTAATGACAAATAATGAGTCCTATTTATAAAATAATTTTAACATTGGATCATATTTTTGACAAATATAGACATATTAAAATCTCTCTTTTATATAGAGAGTATTTTCTCGGGAGAAAGATCAAATTGGACACTGCGGTTACGTGAGTATCATATTATTGGTCATTAAGGTTTCAAGTGCACCAAATTGGATATTATAATTACATGTGAATCTCATAGTGGCCACTAAGAGCATCTCCAATGCCTTTGGTGTTGACATTAAGAAAAATGGCCACGTCACACAATAAGAAAGTCATTCTTATTTTTCTACTCCAACGCTTTCTTTCTTCGGTGGTGTGATGCTGAAGTGTCAGAAATAAATGATGACAGTGTGAACACCACCGTCTCATCTAAATAGCCTGTTAAACATGCTGACTCATCTAAAAAACCTCATCGTGGGCATAAAAGTTCGGAACTTTGAAAAAAATGGTGCACGTCTGCTAAAACTCTAGCGCCTCAACTGTATACTCTTCTACATCCACTTGTTGTTACTCGCACATCTCCTCCTTCCTCAAGCAAGAAAAACCATTATTTATCATACTCGACCTTTTTGCTAGGATGAAACAATTGATGCCAGGAGATGACTTGCACAATTAAAGAAATGTTGAAAATTTTATTATTCAATTAATGATTTTTTTAAAAAAATAGAGAAGGAATGAATGGAATTGGCTTACGGAAGATGACAATTGGATAAGAATTTCTCCTAGAATCAGTTACAGAAGATAGGTATGGTTAATTAAATTTTAATTTAATAAATTGGACAAAAAGTTTGGACGTCAACATAAACGCATTGGAGAAGTTTTTGACGATTTCATTTTTTGGATTTTGACATTCATCCCATGTGGATAGACATTTCATAGATTTATTGACACAGGTAGCAATTTTTTCAATGTTGAAAGCCAAGCATTAGAGATGCTCATAGTACGTTGTTTTTAAACACTCACTTAAGATTCTTTTCTTTCTTCATTTTTTTTTGAAAGGAAATAGCTTATATTAAAATCAAAAGTTCCAAAGCCACATTCATCCCCCAAGACTAAATCTTCCTCTATCCAACCAATACCAAAAGCCCATCAGCCCCCTCACGTCATGATCAAACATAGAATAGTTCAGCCCGGAAAGAGCGAGACTAATCGAAAAAATAGTGAGAGCAAAGAGGCTATTAGCGGCTGAGTCAACCTGACTGCCTCCACCAAGAAATCTACTTCTCAAACAAAACCAACACACATATCCTCCTTCCTTATTGTTCAACAAAATAAAAACACAAAAAGCAACAAAAGTCAGTTTGAAATGAAAGATGCAAATAAAGAAAAAGTTCAGTTGATGAAATTGTCTTGCATCCATCCCTCCTGAATCCTCGTGCCCATACTTCAATTGAGTGACAAGCGAGCATTCAAGCCCGCCTTCTCCCCATTTTTTTATGTCTTCAGTTGTATCTTCATGTCCCTGTGCAAAGACCCTTCCTTCTCTTGATCGACTCGCCTACGCTTTTGTTCAAACTTTGTCTCCCACAGAATGATGTTCTTGCCCCCTGTTTCAGACCTCCTTGACCATCCAAGTCTGGCGTCAACACAATGCCCTCGTTTTCCTTCCCTTTCCCTTTGCCGACTGGGACCAGCCATTTATTACCCCCTGTCGGTGCGCGTCCCTTTGAAGCTCTCAATTCAGGCCCAAAAGGTAGCTCTCCATTCTTCCCCGTGCCATCAGGATAGCGCGGGCAATACCTTTCTGCATGACCAATAATTCTGCAAGCAAAGCAGACAATAAGCAATTTTTCATATCTGAATTTGACACAAAAATTATTCCCTTAATCCGTTTGCAGAAAAAGTTTTCTTTTCAGTGGCTTAGTCAAATCAATGCTAACCCTTATCCTCATAAACGGGTTCCACATGACAAATTTTTTTATTCATCCACTACCTTAATAAACCTCTCCACAAAATTATCTGTTGGTCCAAAATAGGACGCTCGTAGGCTTTTAGGAAAGCTACGTAAGAACACTCAAGCAGGAATTAGGAAAGTACGAATATGGAAAGTTAGCCAGAAATAGCATATCCCATTTGAAATTCGGACTTGCCTTTTATAGGCGATTACAAATGGTAACTGTCAGAGACACTAATGACTAATTAATTATAACATTAATACAGAATTAAACACATAATTAATAGCGCATTGATTGTTGGCCGTTACTCTTCCTGACTGGCAGGTTGGACGCTTGAGCTCCCTCCTGCTGGACTGGATGGTGGGCTTCCCGCTAGGCTGGAGGAAGGCTTCTGACCGGGCTGGAGGCAGGCTCCCGGGTAGGCTGGAAGGAAGGCTCCCGGGTAGGCTGGGAGGCAGGCTCCCCGTTGGGCTGGAGGCAGGCTCCCACCTGGGTTGGACCGTAGGCTCCCAGCTGGGCTGGACCGCAGGCTCCCAGCTGGGCTGGTGGTCGGCAGGCTCCTGGCTAGGCTGGAAGGCAGGCTCCCCACTGGGCTGGAAGGTAGGCTCCCCACTGGGCTGGAAGGCAGGCTCCCCGCTGGGCTGGTCGACAGGCTCTCTTGGGCTTCCGCTCCTTGATTGCCCTGATTGGTTGGGCCGACTCGAGCTCTGGGTTGCTGGGCTTGGCCCTGCTGGTCCAAGTTTGGGTCCTGGGCCGATTAGGCTCTGGGTCTGGTCCCATAACCCCATCACGAGTCCCCCACTCCCTTAGTCGAGTAGTAGACTCGGCTAAGAGGGAGTAGTTTAAGTCAGCTGCCGATTTAAAAATATTCACATATCAAGGAACCATAATTGTGGATTATGTGAATCCCGGAATTTATGGAAATTCCCAAATTAAATCAAGCTCCCAAAAGAGGCTCCAAATAAATTCTTTCCTTTTTTCCTTTCTTTTCTTTTCTTCCTTTCTTTTCTTTTCTTTCCTTTTCTTTTTCTTTCCTTTCTTTTCTTTTTCCTCTCTCTCCTGGAACCCTGCGCGCGCGTGTCTTCTCGTGGCCGTCCCAGCGCCGCAACGTAGTAAACCCAACGTGGACCGCCGTATGTGGGCTTGACCTACATGCCTCGCCGGGCTCTCCACCAGCCGGCGGTTTTTCCGCGGCGGCCGACGGCGACAGGATCGAGCCGGCCGGCTTCCGGCATCGGTCTACGAACCGTCCAGGTCAGGCGGCCAGGCGGCCACCGCTATGCACTTCGGATTTGAAAGCGACGGGCCAGGTTGGAGCCACAATTCCCCGGGGTTCCGCGTTGTCCGGCGGTCGTCTGGGTGCTCCTTCCTCCGGGCGGCAAGGTGCTGCCGCCATCTTCTTTTCTTCTTGCTTTGCACTGACGGAGACCAGGCACGCACAGGGGTCCAGCGTCGCCTTCCTCCTAGCTTGTTGTTGGCCGTTTGTGGCGCGGCGCTTCAGGCAGGCAGTCGGGCTTCAGTGGCTGCAGGGCCCTTCTGGGTGAACGCCTGTCAATGCGGGACCCTTGCAAACTTAGAACCTTGACCTTCTATCAGGCTGGCGACTCCCCAGTCCACTGTACATCCGTGGTTGCCCGGGTGTCGTCCTGAATTCCAGTAGATCTGGTATGTGGGTCTGGAATTCAACTGTCCGGCGCAACCTGCATGGATTGGTGGCCAAGCACAGGGTCAGCGTCTGCATCACAGGTCGGGTTCCCTGCCTCACCGGACCCATCAGCCCGTGGTCGTTCTGCACTGCTGACTGGCGGCCGGCAGCGTCCCTGGCGGTTGCCTTCCCCATTCTTGGATACTTGATCAACATTTGATTTTGAAGGATGGTACTGTGATTCTTTACCTATTGGCCGAGCCCTTCATCTCATGATCGTGTGGGAAAGCAGAGCTTTTAGGATGAATGAGGCCCCAAGGTTGGATGCTCCCTTACAACCCATAATTTCCTTTCTGTAGCTTGTAGGTCGGGTGATTATGCCTTGCTGGTTGTGGTCCGATGCCATCGTCTTGTGTGGGCTGGACGCGCCGGGAACATTAATCGATAATGGTGAAAACCCTATCTCCCATGTACTCCATATGGGAGCTTCGTGAAGAAGAGAATCGACAAGAGAGAGGCTGACCTCACCCTTACCGATTCACTTTCGTTTTTTTTAATATTCTCATGATAACTTTCTGTTGTCTGTAGGGTCTCAACGCTCGGGATGACCTGCTGAAGATTTTGTTCACGGCAGCAAGCACCAAGGCAATTGCGGGTTCTCATGCCCTCACGGAGATCCCCAAACGTGTGAAGGATCATGAGGACGAGAGAGCCCCACGGCGGGGAGCCTACCTTCCAGTTCGAACTTCGAAGCATGTAAGGCGGATAGAAGTGATATGCCTATCCGTGCCCCTCCTAGTTGGATAGAAGTGATATGTTCGCTATTGATATGGAATCAACAAGTAAGCGACTTGTTTGGCCAGCGAGGTCGGACATTGAACCGACGAGGAAGACCCTTAGGTCGGTATCCTGAACGTTCATGACCCAGGGGTCAGTCCTACTGTCACTTTAACCCTCCTAGTTGGATAGAAGTGATATGTTCGCTATTGATATGGAATCAACAAGTAAGCGACTTGTTTGGCCAGCGAGGTCGGACATTGAACCGACGAGGAAGACCCTTAGGTCGGTATCCTGAACGTTCATGACCCAGGGGTCAGTCCTACTGTCACTTTAACCCATCCAGTTTGCCCGGACTTGGGGAATAATCTGGTTACTCCCGCATGGATAGCCAAACAACAGGGGCGGACCCTGCATGATCCACCAGAATGAACCCGCAACGCCAACTCAGGGATGACGAGAGTGCAAGCTGCTTGGCCAGCGATGTTAGGCGACGAGCACTCGAAAGGACCTGGAGGTCAGCATCCTGAGTACCCTCGACCCGGAGGTCGGCCCTACCATCGCCTCGACTATCGCGGCTAGCTCTTTACTTTAGAAAATTGCCCGGATTCTTGAAAATTGCTTGGCTATTTTAAGTTAAAGAGCCTGGCCGAGGTCGGCCAAACACCGAGGGGGGGCATAGTACTTTTTTTTTGTCGCCGCCCTTTATTGCTAAGTGAGGTCGGACCTCTTTTGAAGACAAAATATCACTAGCAAAGTATATTGAATTCTTGATGTGGGCGGACCACATGAAGAATTACAAATTGTAATCCCGTGCTCGGAGCACAGGAGTTTACAAAGAAAAGTGAAACTTCGATTTTCTACTGGTAAAACTTCATCAGGTGCTCGGCATTCCAGACGCGGTCTACCAACCGGCCTGTTGTTGTCTTCAACTTGTATGTCCCAGGGCCGATCACTGCGTCAACCACGTAAGGGCCCTCCCACTTGACGGAGAACTTACCTCCCTCTGTCAGCCTGCTGGCCTTCCTGCATCTTAGGACATAATCACCGACGTCAAAACTCCGGGGTCGGGCTCGGCTGTCTTGGTACACCTTGACTTGTCGTCGATAGTTTTCCGCTTTGATGAAGGCATGGTCTCTTCTTTCCTCAATGAGGTGGAGCTCGGCTCGGAGCCTCTCCTCATTGCTGGCTGGTTCAAACTCTTCCACTTGCCGGCTGGGAACTACGGCCTCGAACGGTGCCCTCGCCTCAAATCCATAACACAAGGCAAAGGGGGTTTCTCCGGTTGCCTTCCTTGAGGTTCTTCTGAAGGTCCAGAGTATATTGTTCAACTCCTCCACCCAGGCAGTCCCGAGGGCCTCCAACTTCTTTTGCAATCCATCGACGATCGTCCGGTTGGTGTTCTCCACCTGTCCATTTGCCTGGGGGTAGCAGACCGCAACTCGGCTGGATTCTTCGCCCCACTCTGCACAGAATTGACGGAAGGCTTCGCAGTCAAACTGCCTTCCGTTGTCGGAGATTATTTGGAGGGGAACTCCAAACCGGCAGAAAATATTCTTCCATATGAACTTCTTACATTGGAGATGTGTGATGCTGGCAAGCGGCTCAGCCTCAACCCACTTCGTAAAGTAGTCCACCGCGACGATGATAAACCTCCGGTTTCCCGACCCGGTTGGTAAGGGACCGACCAGATCGACAACCCATCTTGTGAATGGAGGCCCTCATTCGATACGATTTTATCTATTTAAGAAGATAAAAATAGATTTTGGACTTCATTCGATACGATTTTATGAAAGCTTCAGAAATATCAATTCGTTAATTTGATTTAAGAAAATTAAAAAATTTAATTACATTATAATAATTTTTCATAATTGGAACAACTAAGTATACATCCTTAATATAAATACACGAGTTAAGTTATTTTTATTTTTAGGTACAAAAAAGCAAAGGAACATGAATAGTAATAACATTCATTGTAATCTTAAGCTCATTAATTCTCCTCTAAATAAGGTGCGCCGCCGCTGGATTCTAACGAAGATCGATCGCACTTTTTCGTTGCCTGTGAGAAGGTCGGGGGATACCGCAAGGAATGCTCGAGGCTTTGCAGCGGGATAGGTTCACGGCGACGGCGGTCCTAACAAGTATAGATTTTCGGCGAGCGGCGCTATAGCTTTCTTGGCGCTTCAATGTCCCGGAGTTTTGTTAGTTTTCTCATCTGGAGCACAGTGTCGGCGTGGGAGCATTCGGGATCGGAGGGTCTTGGCAAATTTCAATTGCAGCACAGAGGAGATGATAGGGATCTGGAGACTGTTCGCGTTTGGACTGGTTGTGCTCATGCGATATGTTGGCCAAGAGATGGAGGTGAATCATGTGCAGATCAGGGTGTTGAAGGAAGAAGATGAAGGGATGAAGATCCGCCCCCTCCTGAACCGCATCCAAGCTGGAAATGGGTGATTAGGGGTCGGAACACCGCGCTGGAAGATTGGGTTCAGCGACTCAATAAGTTCATCCTGCTTAAATTCATTGTCCCCATTTTGAGTCCGTTTTCAAAGAAATTCGTTGCTATCGTTTTGTTTTTGGTATTTGCTTATGGTAATAGGTTTTTTACATTGATCGAGGGTTCGACTAGATTTGATATTGTTAGTGGTGGACGGATATATTTGTTCAGCAATAGTTGCATTAAGCCCGTCTGGTGGTTAGCGATTCGTATTGCTCCTTTATAGGTGGTCGTCTCTATGTCTAATCGTAGGGCTAAAAGTAGTAGTCGGAAGGTGAAGGTTGTTGTCAGTTCTGGTCATTTTGAGATTGTTGTAACGATTCTGATTCTAATGATATCAATATAATTGTTTTCCTTAAAAAAAATAACATTCATATTGATGGAATATGAAAAATCATAAGTGGATTTCCAAAAATTACCAAAATAACATTAAATTCAAACTTATTTGATTTATTTGAAAGTTTGATGTCCAATATCAGATTCAAATATAACCACAATGTCCAGATTCAAATTCAAGATAATTTTGTATGCAAGACCACCGAACATCTGTTTGCCACTTTTGAAAGTGGAACTGACTTTTTTCCCTCCAAGTCCCAATCTAATTCCAATTAAATTTTCAGTCCATTTAACTCGCAGTATTTCTATTTGATACTTTTCCCCTTCATTCTCTATCGCTGACTAGGGTTTCTTTCTATTGGTACTGTTTTTCGGAGATCACCCCTTTACTTTTCACCTGATTGAAGTCTTACATTTCAATTTCTCACTGTAATTATCTGTATGATGTTATCATTTTACGTTTCAGCAAGGAATAAGTTTTTTTTTAAAATTTATTTATGTTAATCGTATCTCTCTTGCATATGCAGCCAATTCATATCATTCCACTTACGATTAGGGGAACATGTTCAGATATAGCATAGAATCTCCCAAGTAAACAATATTATTCATGATTTTGCTAAGAATGGGGTTAAACTTCTAAGCATGTATCAGAGTTTCACTGGTTTCTGATTTGTGGGGTTTTATGTTACAGCTTATTGTTATTAGGAGACTTCAGAATAGAGATTCAAGGGTATTTATCTGTTACACTCTTTTTTGAAATAGTTGCAGAAGATCAGACACTTTTTGTTCAGTTGCTATTGACTAATAGAACTAATTATTCTGTGATCCGCTAGCAATTTTTATCGCCCAGATTAACATTTCTCTTTAACGTTTTGTCACTTCTGTGTTACTGAACAGGCCGTCAGATAGATCCTTTTAAAGCTCATAGCAGATGGAATCTTCAGTTGTAAAACTCTGGCCCCCAAGTCAAAGTACCCGATTATTGCTTGTGGACAGAATGACAACAAACCTTAGCACCCCGTCCATTTTGTCCAGAAAGTACGGGACTCTGTGTCAGGAAGAGGCAGAAGTGGCAGCCAAAGAAATAGAGTCTATAGCTTTTGCAGCAGCAAACAAACTCTTTGAGAAGGAGACAGATGGAGATGGAAGCTCCGCTGTGCAACTTTATGCCAAGGAATCAAGTAAGCTTATGTTAGAGGTTCTTAAAAGAAATCCAAGAGTTCTGGAGGATGCAGAAGGTGAAGTCAAAGCATCTAAAGAAGAATCAGTTCTTGATCTATCAGGAGGTCAAAGGGCTTTCATTGACTCTGAAGAAGCTAAAAAATTGTTGAAACCTCTGAAGGAACCTGGGAACAAATTTACAAAGATTTGTTTCAGCAACAGAAGTTTTGGCTTGGATGCAGCCTATATTGCCCTGCCTATTTTGTCCTCACTTAATGAACAACTAATTGAGGTAGACCTCTCGGATTTCATTGCTGGAAGACCAGAGTCAGAAGCCCTTGAAGTCATGGAAATCTTTTCATCTGCTTTGGCAGGGTGTCAACTCAGGTATCTCAACCTGTCAAACAATGCACTGGGGGAAAAGGGTGTGAGGGCTTTCGGTGAACTTCTCAAATCTCAACAGAACTTAGAGGAGCTCTATTTGATGAACAATGGCATCTCAGAGGAAGCAGCAGAAGCAGTTTGTGAGCTCATCCCTTCAACTGAGAAGCTTCGGGTACTTCATTTCCACAACAATATGACTGGGGATGGCGGTGCATTTGCTATCTCTGAACTCTTAAAGCATTCCTCTATACTAGAAAACTTTCGATGCTCATCTACAAGGGTGGGGTCTGAAGGTGGGATTGCTTTGGTAGAAGCACTTGGGGGATGCACTCGCTTAAAGAAGCTTGATTTGAGGGACAACATGTTTGGCACTAAAGCCGGTTTTGTTTTGAGTGGTGTATTGCATAGGTTTTCGGGTTTAACTGAAATATACCTTAGTTATTTGAATTTGGAAGATGAAGGGTCTGTAGCCATTGTAAATGTCCTCAAGGAATCTGCTCCGTCACTCGAAGTCTTGGAAATGGATGGGAATGACATCACGGCCAAAGCTGCTCATGCTATTGCAGGTTGCATATCTGCAAAGCAATTTCTTACCAAGTTGAGCTTGGCAGAAAATGAACTGAAGGATGAGGGTGCGGTTATCATTGCCAAGGCATTGGAGGACTGTCATGATCACCTGTTAAATGAAGTGGACATGAGCACTAACTTGATACGAAGGGCTGGGGCCAGGTGCCTGGCTCAGGCTGTTGTCAGCAAACCAGGGTTTAAGGTGCTTAATATTAACGGAAACTTCATATCTGATGAGGGTGTTGATGAGGTTAAAGAAATTTTCAAAACCTGCCCAAGTTTGCTTGGCCCTCTGGATGACAATGATCCGGAAGGGGAAGAAGATTCTGATGAAGAAGGCATTGAGGTTGAGGTTGAGGTTGCTAATGATGATGATGTTGAGAATGAATTGGAATCTAGGCTGAAGCACCTTGAAATCAAACATGAAGAATAGTCACATTGCAGGTCTGCACTTAATCATACGAATCTGGAATCTCACGTTAGCTTGTAACCAATTTGGTGTTAGTTTTAGACTAAAATTACTTTTTGTGTGTGCTTTTGTATGATGCTCTTGATGTTTGTTGTGCGTGGGCGCATGTTTTGAACTGCCCTAAGTTAACAAAAAAAGTCGTTATCTTTGCCTTCATTTAATTATTTTCGCTATATAATTTGCAAGTAAACGTTGCCGAAGAATCCATTGATTCAAATGCTTCTTGCATCACGCGGTTTAAGTAAATGATAGAAAGATATAAGAAGAAGCTTGTCAACCAATCTGCCAGCTGTGGTTTCAAAGAATCAAGTATCTTGGGTATTTCAAATTTAATCTCTTTCTTGTCTCTACTGAATGCTGATCTTGACGTATAAATCGTTCCTTCAACTCTTTTTGAAGGTTTTCTTACACTACCATCCAAAAATCTCAGGGGCAGCACTTCGCTAAGCATAGTGGTACTTCTGCAAAACGCTTTTTTAATTGTTGAACTTTAACAATATGAATAATTACTTAATGATGGTTGTCAAGAAGACGGTTCTGTTAGGGTCTGTTTGGAATCTGTAAAGTGCCAGGGAAAGAAAACAGGATGGAATTTCCAGGGGGCGCAACAGGAAAGAAAACACTCAAAACAGTAATGGAATGTCCAGGGGCCACAGCTTTAACAATTTCCTGCAATATCCAAAGTTTTTTTTGTTTGTTTTAAAATAAAACGTTATACAAGTGTACTACAAGTATCGGAGTGCACCAAGGATCGGCTCTGAGTCCTTTCTTATTTGACATAGTCATATGATGAACTTACGAAGTCACAAGACAGAGTACATGGAGTCAAATATATGCACCCAAATAGGGTGCATACATTAATGATTCTAAAAATAGGATGTAAAGTCAAATATCACCCAAAACATGAGGTGCAAAGTCAAATTCTCCAAAAAAAATGAATCTGATACTAGCTTGATGTACTTAAAATAAAACATAATTTTAAGCACAATTAATAATTTAACAATTTCTACATCAAGATCGATCATGTTGTGATAGCTTATAATCTAGAGGCTACATGTTGTCTTCAAGATAATAAGTTGATCCTTCGATAACTACTAAAGCATTTAATAGTATCAGTTGATTGTCTTCTTATGAGAAAAAATTCTAAAAACATATTCAATACACAAAACTAATCTTCAATACACAAATAGTATCAGTTGATTGTCTTTTTTAGAAACCTAATTCAAATATATATATTAATCTTAAACAATTGTTTAGAAAGTACGGATGTTTTCACTTGAACTGAAATTTGTTGTTCTGGTTTGGTTTGTTTAAGTCTGGTCTTATCTGGTCTGAATTGGTCTGGTCTGGTAAATGTTTGGTCTCTGTGTATATTATAACTACGGAAGTCTGGTTTGGTCTGGTCTAATTTGGTCTGAATTGGTTTGGTTTGGTCTGGTCTGGTCTGTTTAAGTTTGGTCTAGTTTGGGATTGAAAACAGTCTAAGTAAAAACATCCTTATACCTCTAATGTGTTATTAAAGTAATTTAGTTTGCAAGATCACTCGAATAGGTGAAATTATTATTCGACCGACCTCTCTGTGTTTATTATAAGGGTCGTTTTGCAATAGCTTTTGTTTTGGAAGAATTTAGCTTAAATTGAAATATCGACATTTAGATGATGGGTAATCTGACAAGTAGAATCCTGACAACCGTCGTCCCCATCAGAAGCAATATAACTCGTTGATCCATTAATGGGCACAAATGAACAAAAAACGGTTACCCCAATTCCGTTGTCACCCACATCCAAACCCAACATCTTACAAAAAGGAACAACTACATTGCCGAATTTAAACACCAAATAACCAATATTAGCTTAAACTGAAAAGAATCAACACGATATTTCTAAAAAAAATGGTTTTACGACATCGCACCTTTATAGCTAGCTGTATATATAAACAAAAGATGCATATGCCATATATTTTGCTCTCATAATGTGAGCATAGAAGATGAATAAGAAATAGTAATTTGGAAATTCAATTAACATTTCCACCTAAATACTTAAATAGCCAAATATAACTTAGGGGATAAACACAATGCAACTCACATACAGAGAAAGTTGTACATTAAACCGTTATACTAACAATAATTTCAATGCATACATGAAGAGACATTTAATGTAGAAAGTTTCATGATAGAGCTACTATTTATTATGAAATGTGTGGATCTCTCTTCCCTTTTTATAGGCAACACACGGGATGAGGAGAAGTTGTTTAGATATAGGATAAGTTTCTTATAGAATAGATTCAAGTCATTTAGTAATGTAAAACTTTTGATTTTGCTTGTTTCTCTCTCTTATGCACAAACTTCAATCAGACAATTTTTTCTTTTATTTTTTCTCACCTAATTCAAAGTTCACAAAGTTTATTAATGGGATTGGAGTTATATAAAAAAAACATACCTATCGATTTTGTACAACACTAATCACAAAATCTTTGTAATTTTTGTGAAACTTAAAAAAGCGTAAACATTAGACCGTTGTCACTTGTCATTAATCTAGTTTTAAGATTTTATCAAGATTTATTGTAGTTGTATGATCCTTTTTAGTCGCTTTTATTTGGCAAGTTTACTGGATCTTTTTAATAATTTTTTTGCAAGTAAATGGCAATCTTATATTAATTCAACTCGTCTTTCACCAAAAGGCTTACAATAAAATCCGTTTGAGAATAAAAAAATAACATCATGCTCATCAACTAAAATTGCCGCACGAGCTAATTCATGGACAGCTCGATTTGCTACTCTTCTGCAAAAAGTCACTTCCATGTGCTCATTCCCACTAATAATACCTCTTAAGTCATCAAGAATCACGTCTGTATATGACATTGTGGAAATATCTCGTGCAGTCCACTTTTTCTAAATGTATTTCTTTCATGTCTACGTATGATTTACTTTTCAATAATAACTTTCATCTTTTCAATTTTACTTTTTTATTTCAAAAATAACCTAAATCAAAGCCCCAACCCAAAGGCCAGATATCGTCGATCCTTGACAGTATTGCACATCAGTCCTCCTTCCATCCTCATAGTCTCGACGAAAACTGAAGCACTTAATCAGAAAATTAAGGTCTGAGATGTGTGTGGTTGTTCCCCTTATGCCTTATGCTGGCTGCGCCCTCTGGCCTCCGCGGCTCCGCCCTCTGCCCTGCTCCGCCCTGCTTACTTGGCTGCTCCGCTGCTCGCTGAATCGCGTCCTGACTGCCTCACTAGTCTCTGATTTGCAGATACATGGTTGAGATTTTCAGCATTTTGCTTTCACTTTTATTTTTGTTGTAATTCACAGGGTTATGCTTGAATTTTGGTTTCCAATTCAACTTTATTTTACTATCTCCTTTATTTTTGTTACTCCGTATAATTTACTTTCAGTTTTAGTTGAGCTCTTGAGTGTATTTTAGCTGGTATCACTAGGCACATTCCAATTTGTTATGATTTATTTGTTGTTGTACACTTCAAGGTATCACTGGCCAAATGTTTAATTAGGTTTTCAATTGTTAAATAGTGGAGTGAGGATGTGAAACAGTGATTTGTGGTAATCGAATGTTAAACTCAAGTGCCTCTTTCTCGATTCACTAACTCTTTAATTGATGACTAAGATGAACATGTTAATAGTTTAATCAGATTTCAGGGAAACTCCATGAGATTCATCCTTCTTAGCACTTGTTGTTGGATTTGTCACTTAAGCAGATGGTTCTAGCAAACCATACGACTCTCAACATGACAACATTGCATCCCAGACCAACAAGGTACCGGTGCAGAAGCGGGTTTTAAAAGAGATTTTGAAGAAAGTGAAAAGATATGGGGTGCATGAGTATCATCGTATGGCTTACTGAATACTGCTGCTGTGGTTATATGTTGTTCCTGCACCCAGAAAAATATATTATTTTATTGTTTTTAAAAGTTTCCTTAAAGCATTGGCTATGGTATTGGTATGGGATGGCAGCCAAGTCACAAAACTTGTTACTTGTTAGAGCAAGAGGGGCTCTAGGTCTTGCTTCACTTGTGCATAGGGGATTGTCCTGGTTTATTGGACTGAGACTTCTTGGTATGCTGTAATTTTATTTGCTAATTTAGGGTCTGTTTGGCTTCAAGGCCATGCCTGGATTTTTCATGGTGTTGGCTATGGTGATTTTTCTCATGTTGGCTGTACTGTGGGACAAAATGTCTACACTTGAGAAAACCATAAAACATTTGTACTTCGGGATAAAAAGTGTCTACACTTGAGACCACCATAAAACATTTGTACTTTCAGGATTCACATGAACTATTGAACAACGTTTTACTAGTCATCTACTACATTTGAATTTAAAAAATGTGAATAGTTTAAGTGTTTAACTGATGAATCTTGCTATTGTAATGCTTCAGGATCGGACAAGATCTCATGGAAATTCATTGCCAACTTTTGATTTAGTATACATCCACAAGATGTATATTTTTATCTAATTGGAAAGGATGTGGTGATCAATTCTCCTACAGAGGAAGTGTTTTTCTGATACATCCAAAATTTTGTGATTCTTATTCTTATAGAAACACCATACACAATGACAGTGTATACTTTGTAATAGTGATTATGATTATAAATTAAATTATGTATTCATTTAACACTTGCCCATGTATGTATCTATTCTTTTTTTGTTGCATGTTGTTGCATTTTTTTGTATCATGTTTCTATTTGTTGTATATTGTTGCTCTTTGTTGTGTGGATTTTCTTTTCATTTTTCCAATTATTTTTGCTACTTGGGCATAAACTAACTATATATACATATAATGATAAACCATATATTTGTACATATGAAAGTCAATGAATAAAAACATAAATACACAAATTTTTATTTATGAAAGTCAACAAAAAGAAACATAATAAATAAAAAAATGAAACAATGTGAAACAAAGCGCAACAAAAAAGAAACAACATGATACAACAAAAAAGAAACAACATAATACAACAAAAAACAACACAACAATGTGAAACAAAGCGCAATAAAAAAGAAACAACATGATACAACAAAAAACAAAAAAGAAACAGCATGATACAACAAAAAACAACACAATACAACAACAAATAACAATATGTGTGTGTATGTGTGTACATAAATAATTCATGGTTGATTAGCCAAATTATTTGCATTACATAAAAGATTATATAAAAGTGTTCTCAGTATTCCAAAATGATTATATCTTACATTTGATCAAATATTTTATGAAGTAATTTTTATCACAAAATATATGGTAACAAGATACTATTATGGCTCTCCTCTAGATAGCTATTTTTGCCAATACTTCAGATTGTTGCTTCACTTCAACTTCATTCACACTCCCGATGAATATGACATCTAGTTCATGAGCTTTATCATCCTCTTCAAAATTATAACTCGACGCAACAACCAATAGTTTTCCATCTCTACCAAATGACAAGGCTACGATGCGGGAAGGGTATTTGGAATACTGGTATAATCTCTTCTTGTTTGCATCCCAAATTTTAACATTACCATTGCAACCCCTAGTTGCAAAAGTATCATATATAGGGTGAAATGCAATTGCATTTATAGGGTAGACAGCCTCCCTTCTAGCTTCAGAATTTCGATGACATTTGAATACTTTTGGATTAACTAGCCCGACAGAGATAAAAAATTGAATGGCAGCACAACCTTCAACTGAACTAAGAGCATAACTTGTCTGGTATTTTAGTTATGACTCTGACCCCTTGGTTGCTCAGGTTGAGACATATTTCGCAAATCATAGACGTTATCATGTCTTCTAGCAATTGCTACCACTAAACAATTCCCAGCAAGAGACAAAGAGTAAACACACTCTGGTTGCGGATATGTCCTAGCTACCAGTGATCACTTGTCCAGTATATGACTATTCAACACAACGAGTAGGCGCATCATGCCGTCTCAAAATGTCATTCCTTTTATGGATGAACACAAGTCTTCTAACAGTATTAGTACTTTGTTTCAAGCTGAAAATAACAACACCAAAAATGCAGCAACAATTGTATCAACAAAGGTCGGTACCACAATGGATCTGAGGAAACAAAGTTTCCTTGAGTAGGAGAATTAGCTTTTGGCACCAGCAAACTCCCTGGCGGACATCCCAATATCGTTGGAGCAGGAGATGGTGATGTATTGTCGGTGCTATTCAAGCTGCAGTGGCTAACGATTGTAGTAGGGATGTCGCAAGCAGAGGGAATCGTCACTGTCTTGTAGCGCAATTCTAAAACCCTTCACAGTTGGTTTTCATCACAGTTTTGATCCTGGAGCAGCATGTCCCCTCTGACTTCGGTGTCAGAATGCAATTGGAGACGAAAAGAAAAAAATAGTCAGGTCTTTTATAACGTTTTCAAATCTTCCACTGCCAAGGCGGTGATTGCTGGAACAAAAGTCTCCAACGGATTTGATTTTTCAATTTGTCCCGATGAGTTATATAAGATCTATTTGTGAAAGGAAAACTCTAGTCGGTCTATTTTTTAAAACACTTTTAAAAGTGAAAAAAAGTGATATTACTTTCACTCTTAGGTTTACTTGTGATAATTCCCCTATGACATTCCCGGTTCCCCTTCGATTCTGGACACAACTAAAGCCGCATCTGTTTTCACTACCATCTTCTCCAACCCGTTGTTTAAAGCCCAAATAACTGCCTCCCTCCTCTAGCCTCTGTTTCAAGCGAGGACCACTCCGCACGTACGGACTTTTGTCTAGCTTTAATAAAACGCATGTCATCATCTCTAGGCTCTAGCTAACCACCCCACGCCCTCAGACTATTACCATTATCGAGTGCAGCATTGACATTGATTTTTATCCACCCCGCCGCCGATTTCTTCCACCTATCCGCACGCTGAGATGGCACTTGGACATCAACATTTCCTCCCTTATTTGTGCAGCACGCCAAGCCCAAGAGGAAAGCTTCTGCCATGCATTTCACTCCCCTAACAGACCCACAACTCACATTCCATAGTGTCATTCCTATTGTTCCATAAGCTCCATAACAACATGATAAATTTACTTCCTCTTTCTTTGGATATAAACTAAAAACCTTCTCATTTCTCAACCCATAGTAGCAAATCTGGCCACGTACCTGGAGGATCAACCCAAAATTTCCCCAGACTTCTTGAGCTAACGGACAGTGATCCACTTTTAAAACTGCCTTTTGGTTCGCTTTTAATTAGCTTTCCTTCTGATTTACAATTTTACCATTGACCCACTTTATTGAGGTTTTATAATTTTCTATGTATGCATAAGAATTTTGATAAGAGTTTGATTAGTGTCTCAGAGAAGAAACAGATGGCATAGAAATGTAGAATACTGAAGTCTAAAAATCCTACAAAAATCATGCTTCACCTTTTCAACAATAAAATACAACAGGAATACCCAAACTGGTTTCCTATTTTTCAAAGATCTATCAATCGTCTAAAGCAAATAAAATGAATAAATCGAAGATAATTATCATAGAGAATGTTCAATAAAAAATCTTAGGAAAATTCCAAAGCCAATCTATGAGAAAAAAACAGAGTAAATGATTAACTTGGACCATGTGGTGCTTTGTTTTGCATCTTACTCATCTTAACAATATCAGGCATTGATATTCACCCTAGGACACTTAACCAAATGAAAGTTGTGGAATTGCTAGAACATCAGCATCTGCCATATCAACCGACTTCTTCGTCTCCGTGTGAACAACTTCACTGTAACCCTTACATAGAAGCATTAAGAAGATTATAAACGAAAAAAAGCTGCAAAAGATTACAGCATTAATACTATAATAGGATGTTCAATATACAGGCATACAGTTGACAACATAATACTGAATAGGACCATGTTAATTTATATTAAATAATTAACAATGTAAAGATTATGGTGATGAAATTCATCAGATCATTATAAAACGAAAATGTTTTTTGTTCATTTTAAGATAAGTTTCGTTCAACTGAAAAAAGAGATTAATAAAGAGTCATCAAGTTACTGGTCTTGGATTAGTTAAATAAAGTTAGGTTTCATCTTAATGGGGAATCTAACAGACTTATAACTCATCAATTAGCAAAGAATGACACACACACACACTCATATGCATGACGATTCAAAGAGTGTAAGACTAACTTAGCAATAAACATTGTCTATATAATACTTGGAAGAAAACATTGCAGCAAGGACCAGAGTACCTAGAATAGCTTTTCACCTCAGAAAGAAAGCACAAGTGTAAAAATGAATAAAACATATAAACAATCACCATAACCTATCCGAGCAGCCTTCATAAATGCATCCTTTTACTCATTTTTATCTCTTCACCCTCCTTTTTCTTTGTACTTGGTTGTAAATAATCACTCATGATAAAAGATTTCAGATTAGAAAGGCGATATATACAAAAAGACATTACCTTTAAAAAATGAAGCATAAATCCATGCAATCCAAGATAGAGCCTCACATTAAGTATCACAAAGTCAATATGAAATTTGTATTTCTCAACATAAAAAACACTGAGCATATGGTTGGGAATATGTAATTAGAGAATCATAACTTGTGGTGTAGAAGGCATAGGAATCAAACCTTAACATGGAACACTAAATCTAGTTGCGCTGCTAAGTTTTTGTAGATCCTCTAAGTTATTATATAAAGACCTAGGAAGAATTTATTTATTTTGCTTGATAAGACAATGAAGTTGAGTGCTAGCATTTCTAACATGAACGAAGAAAGAAGTAGCAGAAGGACAACAGTGATGAAAAAAGATTTACTTTCAACTTTTGAGGTAGAGGTGCTGCTTTTTGGGTTTAGAGGGCTGCAAATTAAGTATAAATGATCTTACACAATTATTCAGCATTCCAAATTAGTTTTCTGCGGTAGGCTGTTATAAAAAGCGTTGACAAAATAAAATTAGTGGAACTTAGAGAAGGAATATCCAAAACTGAAAATAATGCAGTAAGTTTTCATCAAGGTAGGTTAAATTAAGCAAACAATTTTCAATTACAGAATTAGGAGAAACACAATAGGTGTTACTCAATCAAGCAACCATTGTATGTGAGACGTCATTCTTCAATCAAGGGTTTTTTACAAACTTTGAAAGTATCATTGAGACCGACTCGTTAATGCATGACACTAAGAACCCTGAGTAGTTATAGAATGAAGAATAATCAAAAGTGGGAATTTATATCAACTTATTCGAAGACAGAAAGATTTTCAAAGTTGTGACACAATGGAGATGAAAGAAATCCAAAGCAGGCAATAAATATTAGGGAGTACCTTTTGTTGGGTTTGTTTCGGAAAATAAAGAAAATTAATTAAAATAAATTAATTAAATAAAATGACTAGAGAAAATTAATTAAAATGACTAAATAAAATGAAGCAGAATTAGCCAAAGCTCGTGCTACGCACGATTTCCTTAAAACGTATTTGTTGCCTCCCACGGTGCTAGGAGCGTTGCAACAATCGTTTCCCAGGATACGATGACTACGAACTAATGTTTGAGCACACAAACAAGAGTTCCAGCGAACGAGAACCAAGTATGAACACAGAAGGATTTTGGGAGTAGCTGGAAGAGTTTTTAGCTCAAGAAAACGTGAGGAAAGTGATGTGCGTTGTCAAACCGTGTGTTTGTTGCAAAGCACCTGCCAGCTATTTATAGCAGGATTTGTTGTGTGTTAAATGGGGTGTTAATGGACCTGAACGTTGGACATCAATGACCAGTCCGTTGGGCATTGAATCGTCCATAAACTGTCCATTTAACGCAGCATTAAAAGATAAGAACGTTGGGCATTAATTGTTGTAACGGAAGAAGTGCGCGGCAGAAGACCCCAACAGAACTCCCCTTTGAGGGGTTCTGTCCGAAGCCAACAGAACTCCCTTGGAGGGTTTCTGTTCGAGGCCTTCTGTCCGGAGCCAACAGAACTCCCTTGGAGGGTTTCTGTTCGAGGCCTTCTGTCCGGAGCCAACAGAACTCCCTTGGAGGGTTTCTGTTCGAGGCCTTCTGTCCGGAGCCAACAGAACTCCCTTGGAGGGTTTCTGTTCGAGGCATTCGTGTCCGCAGGTCGCCCGCGCACACGAGTCGCGGATTTTCTTCTCCGTTTCGGGATTTGATCGGCACCCCCCCCCCTGCGCGTAAGAGAGAGCCTTTCCCTTTAGGAATCTTAACTCCTTAAAAGAGGCTTCCCTTTAAAAGGGGGTGAAAATCCCTTGAGTTTTTCGGTGTGGGATAAAACACACTAGAAACTCATCATTTTCCCAGTTTTTCCATTACAACGAGCGAACTTCGAGAATCAATTTCTCATTCACCCGTTATCCATTTTGAGCGTACCATATATCGAATTGTAGCCCTTAACAAGGACAATCCGAAACCACTTTGACCCGACACAAATCGGAAGTGGACCCCACTCAAATAATTGCCCCAAAATGACCATTTAATGCAATTTTTAACACATTTTTCCAACACCTTTTAGTTTCAAGGCCTCGCTAGAGTCGCCAACTAAATTACAATCCCAGAAATTCGAAATCAAAGCAGTGTGAAGTAGCTGGTGATCATGGCGTAATTGACCTAAATTTCTTCCCCTTCACCAAATCTTCTTCCACAGCGGATGGGGTTGGACAGTGCGGCTAAACTGGTGTGAGTGATCGGCTGAAGAAAAAAGTATATAAGGAAGTAGCCAGGTGTGAGTGGGAAACCGTGGATTTCTTGCGGAATTGTGAAATTATGTGTGAAGCCATGGTGTTAGGCGGAATTTTTTTTTGGGTGCTGCAGAAGAGGAGAACGTGAGCTTCAGGAACGGTGTATTTTATGACATTTTATGTGTTTTTAATAAGTTTTTGCCAACGTTGTGCTTGATATTGTGAAGAAAAACTTACCAAAATGATATAAGATCTTTCAAGTAAGGAAAGAGATATTCTATTTATTATTTTTTCATTGCTATCTCTCATTCCACGTATGCACCGTTAACGTTAGCATTTTAGGCGGGAGAATTTTCTCTCTCCAATGTAGTGCTTTTAGGTATATGATTGCTTATTCTTATTTTATTCAGATCAGATCAGAAAGATTCAGATCAGATCAGATCAGATCTCAGAAACATTCAGATCAGATCAGATCAAATCAGAAGCATTCAGATTAGATCAGATCAGAAACATTCAGATCAGAAACATTCAGATCAGATGAGATCAGATCAGAAACATTCAGATTAAAAACATTCATAGCAAATTGGAATCATTCTATTATTATTGATTATATTATTATTATTATTATTATTATTATTATTATTATTATCATTATTATTATCATTATCATCATCATTATCATCATCATTATCATTACTATTATTATTATTGTTATTGTTATTATTATTATTATTATTATTATTGATGGAGTATATGACCCAAGAACTCCCGGCCCATAGACTCCTACTATTCTGATAAAGGCCCAATAGGCCCGGGGGGCACAGCAGGCCCAAAACACAGCGCCCCAAGTACTGAGCAACCCACGCAGCACACTGGGAGTGCCTTCGCCCCCCTGACCAAAGGCTCTAAATTCTCACAAGACGGCCAGCTCAAGCACACAAAGTTACTGGGAGAAAACGGCGAAAATCAGTAGCCTTCGGCACCTAGAGCCCTCGGCACTAAGGGGGTCCCCGGTACTCAGAGCCCTCGGCTAATCACCTGCAGCCGAGGGCACCTTTCTCGACATAATATCCACTCCACATGCGCCTGAATCACCGTACCAAGTACGACGTCACATCCAACAGCCGCATTAAATGCGGCCACATGCGATTGCTAGCGCCAACCGGTTGATGTGACCCCTCGGCCAATGGATGCTTGACACGTGTCCCAATCTTGCATTTATTACTACTATAAATAGCACCCCATTTCCCCATTTGTAACCAGAAGCAAAATACGCTTAATACATATCGAATATACTCTCTCTCTCTTACTTATTTGCACTGACTTCTCTCTAGTTATTCTCCGCAATAACCCCTCGGATAAGCTACCCCCCGGGTACACTATCCATCATTTGGTGCTCTCGTTGAGAGGTCGAATAATCAAGTAAGAAACCCTCCCCCTCGCCAAACACAAAACACCTAGCTAAAATGGTGAGAACAACTCGTGCCAACTCCAAGAACGTTGAGGACAGGAACCTGGCCCTCGGCGAAGTCGACGTCCCCGAAGCCTCTAACAGGGTTCCCGGGGGCGGTGTCATCGTCGGGTTGGACCAGACGGCTGTCGACCTACGCCATCAAATTCAACACAATGCCCCCGATGCCCGCCTCAGCATCGAGGCCAAGAAAAAGGACCGGAGCGAGAACCAAGTTAGCCCTTCGGTCATTACTATTGACCTACAATCAGCGTTTTCCGCCTTCATCCAGACGCTCACCCAGAATCCAGGTGCCTTCGGCACTTTGGTTCCCCTCCAACCTCAGGTCGGGGAGAATATCATGCCTCCCCCTCATCCATACCCCCTCGAGAACCCAGTCCTCCGAATTGGGAACGTCGAGGGGGTTGTGGCCCAAGATACAGCCTCCCAGGAAGTCCAGTCCCGGAACCGACACAACGTGAACAAAGAACAACCCTGGACCTCCGCCCTCGAGAGACTCGGAGGGGCGCAAGACCGCCGAGGGGTCCAAGACCGCTTCGGGGGGAAGGTGTTCCAGAGGCCTCAGGAAAGTGGCGGATCCGTCTCTAGGGCTAATGAAAGACGTCCCCCTCAGGACAAGGGCAAGACACCTCTCCATGCCGACGATGCCCGTCACCAAATCAACCAGGCCCACTCGGCCCGTGTCAATTCACAGGGGGCAGAGGCCCTCCCGAAGGACCCCCGGGATGAAATTATTGCGGCCCTCCAGCGCCGGCTTGACGAGGTGGAGGCCACCAAATCCCACGCCACCACTTCTGCCCCCCCCCCCATGCAGACCTGAAGTATGAGGCCATGTTGGCCAAGATGGAAGAAATGCAGAGGAAGATAACCGAGGGCTCCGGGGAGCCCACCATACAAATCCGGACCCGGACGCCATTTACCCGAAGGGTATTGGCGGCCCAGATCCCGGAAAAATACCAAGGGCAGCTCATCAAGCCCTATAACGGAAAGACTGACCCCCAGGAGCACTACAGCAGGTACCAAAACAGTATGATGATGGTGGGGGCATCGGATGAGTATTTGTGCCGTTGGTTCCTCTCCACCTTAGATGGGCCGGCTTACGAATGGTTCAATCGATTGCCCGAGGGTTGCATTGACTCATGGCAAGAACTCGCCCATCGATTCTTGACGCAATTTGCGGGAAGGCGCCGCACAAGAAAACACTTCTCACACTTGCTGACAGTGAGGCAGAAGAAGGAGCAGACCCTTCGGGACTTATTGGAGCGCTGGAGAATGGAGGCTGATAAAGTTGATGGCGCTGACGACGGGACCCTCCTGGCCCTCCTTCAAACAGTACTCCGCCCCGAGAATTTCTCAAGGAGCCTCATCATCGAACCCCCCACGATTATATAAGGGCCCTACAGCGGGGGGACAGGTATGCCGAAGCCGAGGAGGTGGAGAAATGCCATCACATCCCTGATCAGCAACGCCCTCGGCCAGACGACAAAGGCAACCGGGGGCCGAGGGCTCCCCGTAATCAACCCAAGGATTCGGCCCCCTCCAGTGATCTCCCCCGGCACGGCCAAGCCAAGCTCGGGGGAGGCTACAAGGGGAACCCGAGGGCTTGGACACAGCCTGTTCTCCTGGAGCACCCTCGGACACCTTTGACGCACCCCGTCAGCGTCATCCTCGACTTCGCTGAGGAGAGGGGCTTGGTGGAGCGAGATTCACGCGCACCCCCGGAAGTATATGCCATCAATCCAAACTACCCCTACTGTCGCTTCCACCGGCATCAGGGGCACAGAACCGATGATTCCCATCAGCTGAAGACGACCATCGAAAGGTTGATACAAGCGGGCCATTTGTCCCAATTTGTCAAGGGCCCTCAGCAACACGGCCCCCCTCACCAAGGGCCACCTCGAGGGCACCCTGCGAGAGCAAACGCATGGGTCAACCCCAACACCATCCCCCTTGGCAAGAAGAGAGAGTTTGGGAACCTGGAAGAGGAGGAGGAAGAGTACCCTCGGTACCAAGAAAAGAAGCGCCACATCCTCATGATCACGGGGGGCAATACCGGGGGTGATTCTACAAGTCAACTAAAGAAGTGGGCTCAATCACTTTACGTGGGGGAAGTCACTCATATGCCCCCAGTAAAGTGGCTGAGGGAGGAACCCATTACCTTCACTAACGCTGATCTCCCCCCAGTGTCCTCTCCACACAGGGATGCCCTCGTCATCCGCACGGAAATCAACGACATTATCATTCACCGAACTTACATTGACACAGGAAGCTCCGTCAATGTGATGTACCTCAGTACCTTCATAGAGCTGCATCTGGAGAGGGGGTCCCTTCGGCCCATCAAGACCCCTCTTGTCGGCTTCACCGGCGACACCATTGATTCCGAGGGGGTCATAACCCTCCCGATACTCTTCGGCGACGGGCTCCATAGAGCCAAGCTCGAGGTGGAGTTCGTCGTTGTCAACATCGACTGTGCCCACAACATCATCCTCGGTCGGCCAGCCCTCGAGGATCTCCAAGCCGTCATCTCCATGAGGCACCTCTGCCTCAAGTTCGCAGCCGAGGGGGGAATCGGTTTCTCAAGGGGGAACCAAAAACTTGCCCGCGCTTGCTACCTTCAAGTGACGAAGAAGGTTAGCAAGGCGGAGTTCCGCGTTGACACCATCACCGGAACTTTAGAAGCGGAGGAGAGGAGGCCGAGGGCTGAACCAGCCGAGGAGGTAGAAGACTTCGCGCTCGATCCGGCCCAGCCGGAGAGAGTCGTGAAGATTGGAGCCAAGCTCCCCGAAGACTTGAAGACCGGAATCATCAGCGCCCTCCGCGCCTACTCCATTGTTTTTGCATGGGGGCCGGAGGACATGCTGGGGATCAGTCGAAGGGTCATCACCCACCGCCTCTCAGTGGACCCTTCGGTTAAACCAGTACGACAACGGAGGAGGCCCCTCTCGACCGAGAGGAGGGAATTTGTGAAGAAGGAGGTCGCCATGCTCCTCTCTATCAAGCACATCAAGGAGGTAAAGTACCCCTCATGGCTGGAAAACGTAGTCCTCGCACAAAAACCACCCTCATTCCACATGTGCGTGGACTACACGGATCTAAACAAGGCGTGTCCCATGGACCCCTTTCCTTTGCCAAATATTGATCAACTTGTAGATGAAACCGCGGGATGTGAAATCATGTCATTTCTCGACGCATTCCGCGGGTATCATCAAATATTTATGCATGAGGAAGACGCCGAAAAAACAGCCTTCATGACTCTCGAGGGCATCTTCTGCTACCTTGTCATGGCCTTCGGCCTAAAGAACTCAGGCGCCACCTACACCCGGATGGTGGCCAGGGTATTTCAGGCTGTCCTGGGGCGTACCATGGAGGCATATGTTGACGACATGATCGTCAAGAGCAAGCAATCAGCAAGCCATGCTGACGACCTGAGGGAAATCTTCGCCATCATGCAGAAGCTCAACCTTCGGCTAAACCCGAAGAAGTGTACCTTCGGCGTACAAGGGGGCAAATTCTTAGGCTACATGGTGAGCCGAAGGGGTATCGAGGCCAATCCTGAGAAGATCCAGGCCATCATCAACATGGAGCCCCCACGCAACGTAAAGGAGGTCCAACGATTGACGGGCCGCCTGGCAGCCCTCAATCGCTTCTTATCAAAATCGGGGGAGAAGTCCTTACCCTTCTTCCAGATCATGAGAAAGACCGCCGGTTTCCAGTGGACTTCAGAGTGTGAGGGGGCCTTCGAGGAACTGAAACGGTACTTATCTTCACCCCCTGTGCTCTCTAAACCCAAGGTGGGGGAGATCTTATACCTTTACCTGGGTGTTAGCCCGGCAGCCATCAGCTCAGTGCTCATCCGGGAAGAGGATGGCATCCAACATGCCATCTTCTATGTTAGCAAGACCCTCAGGGAAGCAGAACTCCGGTATTCCCCTGTGGAAAAGACGGTGTTGGCTATCGTGTGGACTATCAAGAAGTTAGGCCATTACTTCCAGGCTCACCCGGTCAAGGTCCTCACTCACCAACCCCTCAACGCTTTGATGAGGAGCCCCACCAGCTCCTCCCGAATGGTAAAATGGCCTGTCTTCCTGAGCCAATACAACATCGACATCTGTCCTAGGCCCGCCATCAAGGGCCAAGCCCTAGTGGACTTTGTGACGGAATGTACAGCAAGATCAGCCGCGGACGAGGAGCCCTCGGCCCCTTCGGACGACTGGTGGACCCTCTACACCGACGGCTGCTCCGCTGTCAAAGCATGTGGAGGAGGGGTGGTCCTCATCTCACCCGAAGGCTTCCGGGCCTATTATGCAGTCCGCTTCTCTTTCAAAGTCTCTAACAATGAAGCCGAATACGAGGCCCTCCTCTGTGGCCTACGGCTGACAGCTAACATGAAGGCCCGACAGATTCACGTCAAATGCGACTCCAAATTAGTCGTCGGCCAAATCTCCGGGGAGTACGAAGCCAAGGAAGGAAGAATGAAGCAGTACAAAGAAGCGGCCAAGGAGTTGCTTAAGGTATTTGATGCACACTCTCTTACTCAAATACCGAGGGCTCAAAACTCCGAGGCCAACATTTTATCAAAGCTCTCGGCAGAATCCCCTGAGCATATCTCAAAGATTGCCAAGATCGAGGAGCTCAGCCTCTCCAGCATACATGCCAGCCCCATCATGCACATACAACAAAGGCAAGAAGACTGGATCTCAGACATTGTCGCCTTCATCACCACGGGGCAACTGCCCGAGGATGAGGCCTGTGCCAAGCTAGCAAAGCTGAGCGCTCCCAGCTACGCTATCAAGGACGGAAGGCTTTACAAAAGATCGTACAACGGGACATTACTTCGGTGCCTTCATCAAGACGAAGCCGAAGTGGCGATGGAGGAAGTGCACAGTGGCACCTGTTCAGCTCACCAGGGATCCTTCTCCATGTCCCAAAGGCTAATAATCCAGGGCTACTTTTGGCCTACGATGGCCCGGGATTGTGCAGATCTCGCCTGAAGGTGTGCAACATGCCAACACTTCCAGAAAGCCCTCGGCAGACCAGCGGTCAACTATGCCCCCGTCAGCACATCCATAACCTTCGCTCGATGGGGCATAGACCTTGTAGGCCCTCTGCCGAGGGGTACCTCCAACAACAGGTACATCATCGTCGCCATCGACTACTTCACCAAATGGGTGGAAGCTGAGCCCCTCGCCAACATTACTGAGGCCAGGTGCCGTCATTTTGTTCTCAAGAACATCCTCAAAAGGTTTGGCGTCCCCCAGCAAATCATCTCCGACAATGGGACTCAGTTTGAGGCAGCCCCCTTCTGTGCCCTCCTAGAGGCATGGGGCATCAAACACACCTTCTCATCCGTTGCCTACCCTCAAGGCAACGGTCAAGTGGAGAACGCCAACAGGACCTTGCTCGAGGGCCTAAAGAAGAAATTGGAGGCCGAAGGGGGTGGTTGGGTAGAAGACCTCCACAACATCTTATGGGCCTACCGTACCACCCCTCGAAGAGCAACAGGTGAGACACCCTTCTCCCTTTGCTACGGATTTGAAGCCAAGGCTCCCACTGAGGTAACTCTTCCGACCCGAAGGGTCACACAATATGATCCAGAGGTCAACGACGCCAATATGGCCCTCGACCTTCACCTTATTTCAAGCCTTCATACGCGCGGAAAACTACCGAAGGTAAGTGAAGAGTTACATTGACGCCAAATTCCGCTCCCGGGAATTCCAAGTGGGGGATTATGTCCTCCGAAGAAGGGAAGCTAGCCAACCAACCGAGGGCGGCAAGATGGCACCAAAGTTCAAAGGCCCCTACATCGTGGCGGCCATCATCAAACCGGGAACTTACAAACTAAAACGCCCCAATGGGACTGAGGTCCCTAGACACTGGAATGTACATCACTTAGTTAAATTTTATCAATAACGTTAGAGCGGCCAAGCCCTCATATGTGGTGAATGTATTATTTCACGGCCCAAGGCCTCTAATTTTTTAAAAATGAAGGCATATTGAAGACACCAAGAACATGGAACGAGACTCTTATGAGCGGCCAAGCCCTCATATCAACCCCTGGCCCCTCGGCACCCAATGCCGAGGGTAGACTATACTGCCACCCATAACGTGGAAGAGAACACCAAGTGTTTCTACAGAAGACCCCTCGGCACCCAATGCCGGGGGGGATACACTACTATCAACTTTCAACATACGGAAGAAAAACACCAAGTGTTTCCTTTGAAGACCCTCCGGTACCAAGCACCGAGGGTATACACCTCAATCACCTACGACAAATAAGTAAAAACACCAAATGTTTTTTACAGAAGACCCCTCGGTACTGAGTACCGGGGGCCGTATACCGAGACAAACACCAAGTGTTGTTTCTAAAGCCGTACCCCTCGAGGACGCATATACCGAAGGCGCCACCTATCGGTGCCGGTGGCACGTAGTGCCCCCGGCGATTTGCAACCAGTGTGCAAATGAAAACCCTTCCCTGAAACGCTTTCCGCGTCACTACCCCAAGGGTATGATAGGCAGGTAATATGCCCAGGATTCGACTTTCAAAAACGGAACGCTTTCCGCGCCATTACCCCAAGGGTATGACAGGCATCTAATATGCCCAGGATTCGACTTCCAAATCGAAATGCTCCGCGCACCACTACCCCAAGGGTGTGGCAGGCCACGGACTATGTCTGGCACCGAGGGGACGACTTTCAAAACTGAGGCGCTTTCCGTGCCATCTCCCAAGGGGAGGCAGGCTACAGACCATGTCTTGTACCTAGGAAACGACCCTCGATCCCCTCGGAACTCGGAAGGTTAACCCGAGGGGGGAGCTAATGGTGTATTCTGTTACCTCCCGATAGGCCAAGCCTTACCAAGAAACCAAGTTTCTTGAAGCGTTCCCTTCACTACCAAAAAAAAGGGGTGGTGGTGAAGGGGAGTAGACTCAGCGAGAAATCAATGAGTACACCACTCCAACAAATTCACGGGAACATACCGAGGGCTCCCCACGGGAACACCTTCGGTACCTGGAAGCTCCTAATTACCAAAGATACTATTCAACAAACATCATCAACAAATGGCTAAGTCCACTCCTTGATTGCCTCCGGCTACATCAAAACCGAAGGCTCAAATCCTACAGAACGTGACAGGCTCACTCAACAACAACTCAAAACGTCCCCGAAGGCTACTATACAACAAAGCTATCAGATGTTGGCCAAATCCAAGCAAGAATCACCTCCGGCACCTCACTAGACGCCGAGGGGATACACCCAGGCATTGTCCGAGGGAGTCTGTCTTTTTATGCTGCATTTGAACTACAAAATTTCCTAAGTCAACATTGTGGGGACATGACAACAGCCGAAGGCTTATGTTGCCGCAGGCCAACCTTGCGAGACAAAGGAAATCGTTCTAGGCCCACAAAGTATGCAGCCGAAGGGTCCCCGACCGAAGGCCAGCAACAGGAAATACTTAGAAAAAATTTCTAAGTCCTAAGTACTTTGCCCTCAGTCGAGTCACCGGTCAACCGAAGGTACACCTACGGCAAGGCTCTCACATTTCACCCGAAGGCTCCTACCTCATACAACTACACTTAGAAATATTTTCTAAGTCCTAAATATTTTTGACCCTCGGTCAAATCTCCATGCAGACAGAGGGCCACACGGTTGAAGGCTTGGTGAAACTACACTTAGAAATATTTTCTAAGTCCTAAATATTTTGGGCCCTCGGTTATATATCCATGCAGCGAAGGGTGCCCACGTACCGAAGGCCAGACGGTATTCAAACACTTAGGAAAATATTTCTAAGTCCTAAGCGCCTTGCCTCCGGTTATCACATGAAGGCTACACAGAACCAGAGGGAAGGAATTAGCCGGGGGCCAACAGATGAACAACACTTAGAAAAGATTTCTAAGTCCTGAACGTTGGGCCCTCGGTGAAATATTCAGATGACTAAACGGGCCTAGTAGCCGAGGGCTACAGGAGGCACTATACTTAGAGAAATATTTTCTAAGTCCTAAAGATTGGCCCCTCGTCCAGAATACCGCACTAACATACACTCATTCACAAAGAAAGACGAAGGCATACATTCAAAGAAAGACGAGGGCATACATTCAAAGAAAACGGAGGCATACAATAAAAAAAACATTCAAAGGAAAACGAATTAGGTACAAAAGCCCGAAGGCAGATATTCATTCATCAAAAGGAAGGAAAAGTTGAAGTGTATATTACAGAATGGCCGAGGACGGAATCATACAGATGTCATTACAAAATTGTTCAAAAATTCACTAAGTGCTATTTCACTCAGCTTGTGCCTCCTCGGCAGGCTTCGAAGTGACCTCTACTCCAGCCTCCTCACCATCGCCCTCGACCTCTTTCATCAGCTTTGTGTCTTCTAGGTCTGGCCTTCGGACATCCGGAGGGAGGGGAACACGAACATCAGGCTGAAGGGGAGGGAGGCCATACGTTGCTGGGTCAAAGTCCTTCGGGTCAATTTTCAGATGACGGGCCATCCTCCGGTAGATGAGGGCCTGAGTAAAGAACTCATCCCCATCATAATATTCCTGGCCCTTCCGGGAAACCCACTCAACACTGGGCCCGTCGCACCACTCATCAACGGAGGACTCCACAACCGAGAACATCCATGGCTTGTGCCCCTCGGCTTTCCAACCCTCCGCCAAGAATCCGGAGATGGCCTCCTCTCGCGCCTTGAGAACGGCCTCTGCCTTGGCGGCCTTGGCCTCCTTGGCAGCCTTCTCGAGGGCTTCAGCTGCGGACCTCTCAGCATCGGCCTTGCCCCGATCAGCGGCCTCCGCCCGCAGCGTCATCTGCCGAAGACTCTCCTCCAGCGCAGCCATCTGCCTGATGGCATCAGAATTCTGGCGGACAAGTTCCCGCATCTTAGCGTCCTGCTCAGCCTTGTGCAGGCGCCACTCCTCCAGCCTCCGGGCCTGTTCGCCGAGGGCAATGCAAGCCTGTAAAGTACAAAGGAGTTAGGAAAGCTGTGCAGTATATCCTAACGCAAGGTAGAACGGAAATAAGGAAGAAACTTACAGTGAGGGAAGACCTGAGGATCTTGTCCTCGAGGGCCAAGTCATCATCAGCCATGAGGGCGGCTCTGTCAATCTCAGGGGTCATGCCCCTCAGAAGCACCCTCGGGTCCACCGTGCAGTTCATCACGGCGGTTCCCCTCGGGAGAGAAACCTGCAAAACCTCGGAGGGTGGCTCCCCAACACCCACCGGAACTTCAGCCACTGCCATCTCCACATGCGTCCCGGAGGCGGAGCGCTCATCTATGATCACCACAGGAGGATCCCTCTTCCCGATATCTCCCTTCTTGGGCTTCTTCCCCTCGGGAGCCTTACCCGCGGCCTTCCTCTTCGCGGCGGCGACAGCATCAGCAATAGGGACCATCGACGGGCCCTCGGACTTCTTAAAAAAGTCACCGGCGGGCTTCTGGGTGCACGCGTCTGTCCCCTTCGGGATCCTGGAGGATTTCTTCTTCAGGTCAGCAAGCCCCCTGATGTTCATCTTAGAGACTGGGATACCTGCAAAACAATAAAGGGTTAGGCCGACGGGTCATCAATAAATGGCATGAAAGTACAAAATAAAATGAAACTATATGCTAAGTACGAAAATAAAGATGCCCTCGGCTGCTACCTCCTAAACCCCCGGAGGCTCCATCAAACGCTGGGTACTTTTCATCTGTTTCCCCCAGGAAGCGATACCGCCGGAACCCGAGGGTATAGAGATCCTCCTCCAGGGTGCACTCCTTGATGGTTATATTCTTGTTTCGTCCCTCCGGGATCTTGGCCAGAATCCTACCATCCTTCTCGAGGGCGGCGCTCCTCACCTTCTCATGTCGCCTAAACCGGTCGCGCAGCTCCCTCGGGAAGGGGCTCTCAGCCAGCCTGACGTAGCACCATCACTCCTTCCAACCTTTGTTCGAGGAAGGCGCCTCAGTGAAGAGCTTGAACAGAGCCACCTTCTGCAAGTTCGTGAAGCCCTCGGCATTCGCGTGACCCCCCGGCAGAGGTTGAAACTCTGGAAGAACAAATCCAGGCTGGGGGTCACCCCTCGGGACCGGCAAAGGTTCAGAAAGCCCGCCACGTATGAGTGGCTGTTGGGCATCAGTTGGCAGGGGACCAAACCCACGTACCTGAGGTACTCCCGAATGAATGGGTGCAGGGGGAACTGGAGACCCATTGAAACTGATAGGATGTGGACGGCGATGCAACCCTCGGGAGCCCGGGAGAGCATATCATCAGGACTTGACGCCACCACTACGGCCGAAGGCCCCACATGCAACTGAGTGACGTAGAAATCCGCCTCATCAGCCTTCGACCTTATCTCGAGGGCGGCGGTATTCAAGTAGGAGTACCCCTCAGGCATGTCGACGGGTTTCCTTTGGTCTGCAACGCTGCCCTTCTTCTTGGAAGCGGCACCCTTCGTCTTCTTCTTCCCGGGGGCCATC
The DNA here is from genome assembly GCA_945859875.1 of Cuscuta europaea. NCBI lineage: Eukaryota > Viridiplantae > Streptophyta > Magnoliopsida > Solanales > Convolvulaceae > Cuscuta > Cuscuta europaea. The sequence continues at coordinate 4,868,155 of CAMAPE010000014.1, forward strand.
CGGAGAGCGACCGCGTTCAATGGCCGAGAGGTGCTGGCCTCACCAGCATCACGAGGGGGAAGAACAACGACGGTGACCCTCACATCCTCGCATTCTTGTTCGAAGCCCTCGGCTTCCACCTCGGCGACGAGGGCTCTCTGCAGCTCCATCGCTATGGCGGCATCATGTCCCACTGAGGGCTGCTCACTTGTGGACTCCACGTCAGAAACGTTTTCCTCCTCCATCGAGGGCTCCCTCGAGATATCTTGAGAGTCGCTTTGTGAAGACATTGTTTGTACTAACTCAAGGGTTAGGAAACACTAAGGGTTCTAAGCTACAACCCCTAAAACTAAGGCCACAACGCACAGCTAGCTAAGAAGGGTAAGGAACAAGTGGGGGAACTGACCTTGGAACAAGAGTTGATCGAGGGCAGATGTTTCTCTCTCTAGAAAATTTGGCAGAGCTCCGCTAACAAACAATGATCGCACAAGAGGAAAGTCCTCTGGCTTTGGGTATTTATAGGCACCACAGATCCGGGCTTGGGCCGGAAACCGGGCCTCCGGTTGAAAAGCCATCATTACGAACCGTCGAATTGCCCAATCGGTGACACCCGCCCACAGGCAGCCAACGAACACACACCACGTGGAGCCCCCCCCCCAACGGCTATATTTCTGACGTTAGGTATTCCAACGGCTCTATTTACAACGGCTATATTCTGGGAGCTCCCGGCTATATTCGGCAGACCACTCCTTCATCAGCCAAGAAACTAGCCCCGGGGCTTTCTCCTTCACTCCACTTCATCAAGAGGAGCTCCCGGGTACACTCACCCAGAGATGCTCCCGGCGTAGGCCCTCATACTGTGTCACGAATGCCTTCGGGCTCACTCCTCCAGAAGCCCACGACCATGCAACAAGGAACCCCTCGGGGCACCACAACACCCCACTTGTAAATAAACAAGGGACCCCTCGGCAACACCGGAAATATGATCCACATTCATCGCGCCCTCATTCTCATAATTTGAGGGCTCCCCCTTCGGCATCTCTCAAGATTACAACAGTAAACCTTCGGCAAATCAACACACGCGCCTTCAGACATGGATAGCCTTCGGCAGGAATACTGTCACTCATTTCAAATCAGGGTTTTACCTTTTCGACTCATCATTGGGGGAATTCGGTGCACTCTTTTTCCCTCATTGGAATTTTTCCCCACAGGGTTTTTCCAATGAGGTTTTTAACGAGGCATCCCCCCAAAATGAAACGAAAAGCGTCACCCCTCGACTTTATATTGCAGGCAGGCACTACACTACTCCTTTTCACCACTTTGCAAGTGCCTCAAGGAGTGGGGGACTGGAGGATCCCTTCGGGAAAATCCCAAAATACAAAAAATGTCAAAAACTCCCACAAAGAACGAGCATGATCCCTCAAGTCCCGGAATGTGGGTAACTGAGGGAGTGCCCCTGGCTGAAACATGCACACAACAAACTACTCACAAACTCCACAAACTACAACGGAACAACACCAAAAGGACAAGCACAGATTACTCCTTTTCCCTCAAGTATCTTTCGGCAAAAGGAGCGAGGGACTCCTGATGGAGTATATGGTCTAGGAACTCCCGGCCCATAGACTCCTACTATTCGGATAAAGGCCCAATAGGCCCAGGGGGCACAGCAGGTCCAAAACACAGCGCCCCAAGTACTGAGCAACCCACGCAGCACACTGGGAGTGCCTTCGGCCCCCTGGCCGAAGGCTCCAAATTCTCACAGGACGGGTAGCTCAAGCACACAAGGTTACTGGGAGAAAACGGCGAAAATCAGTAGCCTTCGGCACCTAGAGCCCTCGACATTAAGGGGGTCCCTGGTACTCAGAGCCCTTGGCTAATCACCTGCAGTCGAGGGCACCTTTCTCGACATAATATCCACTCCACATGCGCCTGAATCACCGTACCAAGTACGACGTCACATCCAACAGCCGCATTAAATGCGGCCACATGCGATTGCCAGCGCCAACCGGTTGATGTGACTCCTCGGCCAATGGATGCTTGACACGTGTCCCTATCTGGCATTTATTACTACTATAAATAGCACCCCATTTCCCCATTTGTAACCAGAAGCAAAATACGCTTAATACATATCGAATATACACTCTCTCTCTCTTACTTATTTGCTCTGACTTCTCTCTAGTTATTCTCCGCAATAACCCCTCGGATAAGCTACCCCCGGGTACACTATCCATCAATTATTATTATTATTATTATTATTATTATTATTATTATTATTATTATTATTATTATTATTATTATTATTATTATTATTATTATTATTATTATTATTATTATTATTATTATTATTATTATTATTAGAGAAATGGTGCTAAATAAGAGCTTAACTTCCCGTATGTAATTAAATAAGACCTTGACTTTTTTAACTCCTAAATAAGACCAAATTTTTCCGTGTTTCCAAAATTGCCCCTGTTTTCCTAACGCACCATATCTCTCGGCAATAGCCTCGCCTAATCGTCTCTCTCCTTCCTCCACAGCTAAGCAAGGCAGCGCACCGTCAAAATAATGGAGGTGCTGAGCTAAAATGGAGTTGCAGCGGTGCGGTAGTATTTTTGGTGCGGCGGTGTGGAGGTGCGACGGTGCGGCGGTGCGACGGTGTGGTTGAAGGCCCTGCTGCGTAACCTGTGTTCTCTCTTCTCCTCTCCTCCTCTTCCTCCTTCTTCTTATTCTTCCTCCCCCTCCTCTTCTTCTTCTTTTTCTCCTCTTCTACTTCAAACTATTTGATAGTGCTCTGTACATACGAACAAACTGAAAGCAAAGAAATAAGGAATGTATTTTATTGTCATTGACATTCGTATGACATTCTTATGACATTGTCATTAACATTATTATGACATTGTCATTGACATTCTTATGACATTGTCATTGTCATTGTTTTTTATTGACATTCTTATGACATTGTCATTGACATTCTTATGACATTGTCATTAACATTCTTATGACATTGTCATTGACATTGTTTTTTATTAACATTCTTATGACATTGTCATTGACATTCTTATGACATTATCATTGACATTGTTTTTTATTGACATTGCTACAACATTGACATTGTTAAGACATTGACATTGTTAAGACATTCTGATGAGTTTCACTTTATTTTGATAATATTTAAAGTATAGTGACATACATAGTGTCATTATTTCACCATTTTAACATGTTTTGACGTTCCTTCAACAGCTTCCATTGGAGTCATAAACATACTCCTGGAGTAATTCTTCTCATGGAAGAGGAAGGCCATTGGAGAACACCGACAATAATTCTTCTTGTCGGTGCCCACTAGAGATTGCGGTTTTCACTGCCGGTGTGCCGCAGCCCGCCACCTGAGTGGCCTGCCGCTGGTGGTTTCCGGAGTAGTCGACGAGCCCCGTTCTTCTTTTCTTTCTTCGATCTCAGCTCTTTTCTTCTGCCGATCTCAGCTCGATCTTATATCGCTCCTTCGCATATTGTGCTCCAGAACATAAGATTCGCATATTGTGCTCCGTATGATGGCAGAATGGCAGCAAGTAAGATTTGCAGGCAGCATCATTTTTAGGGGTATTTTTGTCCTTCCGTAAAAAATTAGTCTTATTTAGGTCTTAAAAAGTTCGAACTCTTATTTACGTTCCTAAGCTTTGTTTTACTCATATTCAAGTTTTTTTCCCTTATTATTATTATTATTATTGTTGTTGTTGTTGTTGTTGTTGTTATTGTTATTGTTATTGTTATTATTATTGTTATAATTATCGTTATACTTATTAAATAATTATAATTATAATAATAATAGTTATTAATAAAGGGTATTTAATCACTTATTATTATTATTATTATTATATTATTACTATTACTATTATTGTTTTTATTAAATAATTATAATTATAATAATAATAGTTATTGTTATTATTATTTAATTATTATAATTATTATTGATATTATTATTATTATTATTATTACTATTATTATTATTATATACCGGTTTAGAAAGTTAAGATCAGATAAGAAGGATTCAGACCAGATCAGATCAGAAACATTCAGATCAGATCAGACAGATTCAGGTCAAATCAGACCAGAAAGATTCAGATTAGATCAGATCAGAAAGATTCAGATCATATCAGATCAGATTTGAAAATTTTAGATCAGATCAAATCTTAAAAAGTTCAGATCAGAATCATTCAGATCAGACGAAGAGAAAATCTTCTTAATCGGATGTTATTTTAGTTTGTGAACTTAATTGACTTTTTAAACATACTACTAGGGTATGATAAAAAAAACATACTACTAGGATCAATTTGATAGTTTTCCTAAATAATTAACTAGTATTCCGTATATAATATAGAGAGTACTAAATAATTACTTCTTATTATAGATGCAAGGATGTTTTCTTTTGGACTGAAGTTTTATAATCTAATCTGATTTGGTCTGCTTAAGTCTGGTCTAATCTGATCTGATTTCGTTTGCTTGGTCTAGAAACTGAAACCATTCCAAAAGTAAACATCCTAAAACGACAGTGGACTGGAGAGTGCAGCGAGCCAATATCATAATCGTCATTCAATTTAGGTTTGAAACTTTCAGAACCGAATAGCTGAACTCACGGATTGCGGATTGGTGATTTGGAAAATAAGCACCGATTGAGCCTTTGCTGTTTTCCTCTTGCGACTTGTGGACCTGCGGTCCTCTCTTGCGAGTTCTGCCTCTAAGGCACCAACTGGTATGTTTTCTTCTTTGACAAATATTTACGGAGTATTAGTTATTTACTTTATTATATTTGGCCCTCCTTTTTCTTATTTTTTAAGGTTTAATCAATTATGAAATTGTGTAGCCGTGTTTGAATGTAGGCAGTAGGCAAATCCCAAATAGACAAGTAGTCTAATTAATAAATTCTAAATGTATAGTGTAATAGAGATGTTAGATATGTGGTTTACTAATTGTAAGTTTTAATTATGAAAATACCGCTGAAACATACTGTCATTAATTATAATAAATACTACTATGTTAGGCCTATTTCGGGAATGAAAACATAGTAGTCCTATTTTGGAATTCCAAACTCCATTTACTCCTATTTTGGGAAATCTCCCTTATAATTATTTGCTTAATTTTTAGGTAATTTATTGTTTCATTAAGATTTATAATTTAAAATAGATAAATTTATTTATTTAATACTAATGCTCAATGAGTTTTTTTTTTGTTTTAAATAAGCGGCTGGAGGGATTCGAACCCTGGTGTGAGTACATGAATAATGACTAATTTGACGTAATCTTTTAGACTTTGACTAATACTCTTAAAGTAGGCAGTAGGTTTTTTTTATTAATATGGAGGATTTTGTATTTCTTATTTGTAACTATTTATGATATGGTTTAATAACTTTTAGGTTATCTGTGTCTATATATCAATTTTTAGCACTGCAATTTTCTTGAACTAGTGCAGTGGTATACTCAAACAAACATTTGCAAAAATAGAAAATGAAACAATTTTACAACGTTTTCAACACATGCAAACATGAGGGATACAATGTCTAAACTTGCTTCTTCTTCAAACAGTGAATAGTAGCCTAATGTATGTGTTTTGACATATAATGTAATTTTCATACTTTTATTACAATTTCAGTGTTTTGACTTTTGAGTTTTGGCTTTCTTCTTAGCCCCCTTAAATATTGTTCTGGTTCCGCCCCTGCAAGTTATTCATACTACCCTTCTAAATATCAGTCTTGGACCAAGGTTCGAACTTGAATATGAATTGTTTGGACCAAGATGAGTTGTTGGTCAGTTTTGGTTAAGTTAAATTAGTATCTCGTGGAACTTGAATATGAGTTGTATATTGCATGTCAGTTCTGGTTAAGTTAAATTAGTATATCATACACCCATTCCCGAAGTATAAATTTGTCTTTTAACCAAGATGGTTACCAGTATTAATTTTTAGTATTTAACAGTTTTTGAATGGAAACTGGGTCTTACAGTTCAACTAGTGACCCATTGGCCATTGGTACACATTGCTTCAGCTGACCCTAACACCGTCAATTACCAGTCTGAGTTTAAAATCTTGATTACTATAGACACAGGTGGGGAAAAACGCTGATCCTTATCATTGGTTCAAGAGACTTCTCATTTCTGTGACTAGCTGACTCCAGTTATATATCCAATGGCTGCTCATATGAACATGGTAAGGTTACAAAATACCATTAAGCTATAATGTAGGCAACCATCCTGAGATGAATGTACTATGATCTGCAAAAAATTCTATGAAAATTCCCAGAAATATTCTTTTATTTAGATCTGCAAGAATTTACTATGAAACTTTCAAACTGACCAGTTTTGTAAAAAAATTGCTGTTTTCCTTCAAATTTTTCTTTTCTGGAAAGTTGAATTTCCTGAGCAATTGGGATTCTTATACTTCAATTTGGATCTGTAATCTGTTAAACCGCTTAATTTTAAAGTATATGCTTTGATCAGATCTGAATAATATTTATTCTTGTTGGTAAATGAATTTTGTAATGTTCGTTTCGGTTTCCAGGAGATTGAGGATGACGATGATTATGTTGAGTATGTTCCTGTTGCAAAACGAAGGGCGCTCGAGGCACAGAAAATCCTACAGAGAAAGGGCAAATCTGCACCGTTAGAAGAGGAAACTGAAAAGAAAAAACAAGTTGAGGCAAAGCCGAGCTTACTTGTGAAGGCTACTCAGCTAAAGAAGGAAATGCCAGAGGTGAGTGTGACTGAGCAAATGGTTCAGCAAGAGAAAGAAATGATTGAGCATCTTTCTGACAGAAAGACCCTGATGTCAGTGCGTGAACTTGCAAAAGGGATTACCTACACAGAACCTATGTTCACTGGTTGGAAGCCTCCATTAGCCATCAGAAGGATAGCAAAAAGAGCTCGTGACACCATTCGTAAGCAGTGGCACATTATTGTGGATGGAGATGATATCCCTCCGCCCATTAAGAATTTTAGAGATATGAGGTTTCCGGACCCTATCCTGGACAAGCTTAAAGCTAAGGGAATTGTTCAACCGACTCCAATCCAGGTACAAGGATTGCCTGTCATCTTGTCCGGAAGAGATATGATTGGAATAGCATTTACAGGATCAGGGAAGACGCTGGTTTTTGTGTTACCGCTTATCATGGTGGCCCTGCAGGAGGAGATAATGATGCCTATTGTGCCTGGAGAAGGGCCATTTGGATTAATCATTTGCCCATCTAGGGAGCTTGCACGACAGACATATGAAGTAATAGAAGAGTTCCTAGAGCCTTTAAGGGGGTTTGGGTACCCTGAGATAAGACCTCTATTATGCATTGGAGGAATTGACATGAAGTCCCAGCTAGATGTGGTGAAAAAAGGAGTTCATATTGTGGTTGCAACACCTGGAAGACTTAAAGATATGCTTGCTAAAAAGAAAATGAGCCTTGACAATTGCAGGTAACAATTCCTTGTTGCTTTTGTTGTAGGATTAGTGTGGCATGAATGATTTGGAAGCTATGCTACAGGATTTAATACATCAACTCTATAATTAGAAGTCTATCTTTGGCAAAACATATTTTATTCTTGGTATTTTTAAGACAATGCTTCCAGAGTAGTAGTTCTAGTCAATTGGATTTTTGTCTGTAATTTCTATCATTTAATTTCTATCATTTCTGTCTATAACTCCCCATCAGTTTAGAAGCATGTACCTTCGTTTGAATGTCTTGGGACATTGACATATTTTCACTTCATTCATTCTTCATGAGTTTGAAACTTCTCAATTCCCTAAATTGGCTTCAGTATGCCTTTTATTCTTCCTCCAAGTGCATGCACAGATCTTGTTAAACAAATGTTTATTATATCTTTGACTTCCCGTTGGTGTAGACATTCACTTGCTTACCGCCATGCTTGCCTTATGTGTAGATATTTAACACTAGATGAAGCGGACAGATTAGTTGACCTTGGTTTTGAAGACGACATCAGGGAAGTGTTTGATCATTTTAAAGCCCAAAGGCAAACTCTACTTTTTTCTGCCACAATGCCCACAAAGATCCAAAACTTTGCGAGAAGTGCTTTGGTTAAACCCATAACAGTGAATGTTGGAAGAGCTGGAGCAGCTAACTTAGATGTTATCCAAGAAGTAGAGTATGTGAAGCAGGAGGCTAAGCTGGTTTACCTTCTTCACTGTTTGCAGAAAACGCCTCCTCCTGTTTTAATATTTTGTGAGAACAAAGCTGATGTGGATGACATACACGAGTACCTGCTTTTGAAAGGAGTGGAAGCTGTTTCTATTCACGGAGGAAAGGACCAAGAAGAGAGGGAGTATGCCATTTCATCATTCAAAGCAGGAAAGAAGGATGTGTTGGTGGCAACTGATGTTGCCTCCAAAGGTCTGGATTTTCCTGATATTCAGCACGTGATAAACTACGATATGCCTGCTGAAATCGAGAACTACGTCCATAGGATCGGGCGAACAGGTAGGTGTGGCAAAACAGGAATTGCCACAACGTTCATAAACAAAACTCAGAGCCCAACAACCCTTCTTGATCTGAAACATCTCCTGCAAGAAGCCAAACAAAGGATTCCTCCTGTTCTCGCTGAACTTGAAACTCCAGGGGAGAATGATGATGCAATCACGAACGCAAGTGGGGTCAAAGGTTGTGCCTACTGTGGTGGTCTTGGTCATCGTATTGGTGATTGCCCCAAGCTTGAGCATCAAAAGAGCCAGCAAATCGCCAATCAAAGGCGAGATTACTTTGGATCTGGCGGATATCGAGGAGAAATTTGATTTTCTATTTTGTATTTTATTATATTTTGTTCGTTTAATTTGCTACTCATTTTAATTTAATCTTTTGTAGCACAGTTGTTATCTACACCTTTGCCCCTTGTACTTATGTACAGATGAGAAATATGAACTTTATGTATCAGTGTGATTGCTCTGTTTGGGCTTGTTTGTGAGGATATACTTCGTAATAGAGTTTATTTACTCAGCGTCTCAACACGGCCTGTTTGTATTAGAGTTTCCCTTTGTGAGCTGTGTCGAGAGCTAGGGAGCGTCGACATTGAGATGATTTTTTTTTGTTTCAAGAGAGTGTAGTAGGATTTATCAACCTTAGAGCATTCCAATGCTAATACGTTAACGATGCAAACGTGGCATGAGAGATAGCCAATCAAAAAATAATAATTAACATATATCTCTCTTTATATGAAGGATCTTATATCATTTTGGTAAGCTTTTGTTTACAATGTCTAGATGTAGATATTGTGGTTGACATTCCAGAGTAAAACTTATCAAAAGCACACAAGACTGTGAAAAGACAGAGAGACAAATGTCATAAGATCAATCTTTTGTGTCTATCTCTCTCATGCCACATGTGCACCGTGCACATTGTAGTATTGGAGATTATCTTAGACACCATAGATAGTCGTCTTTTTAAATGAAAACTAGTATGGTACCCGTGCGATGCACGAGACAATAATGTTATGGTGTATTTGTTTATAATGTTAAACATATTGAAATATGTATGTAGAATATATTTCTTAGAACAACAAAGAAACAAATGCATGTACTTCGTATGATATATATTAAAACGAAACAAATAAAAATTGTTAAACTACATGCATCTATAGACCAAAACCATTACAACGTTGAAGAAACTAAATATTTTGAAAAACTACAGGATATACAACAATATATGAATATGCTTTTACTTAAGAAAATAGGAGTAAAAGATAAAAATATACATGTAGGTGTGCACTTATTTTAATCATCAAAATTGTTCTATTTTGGGAAATTTTTAGTCTTATTGTTTTAGTAGGAGCAAATAAATATTTCTAACTTTTTTTTTATCAAAATATACTATACACATTAAATTTCATTCTAATTTTGCTTAGCCTTTGAGCATATTGACTTCATATATAGAACTATAAGAATGGATTTCAAATATAATTACGGACAGCTTCAAATTTCTTGTTAGTTCATTACAAATATCTATATAGTTTATTAGGTTTTTGTTTGTTCAATACTAATTTCCTTATTATTACTTTTATATTGTTTGTTCTCCTTTCCACTGTGTATTTGTATGAACTCAATCGAGTGTTGGTGAGTGGTGAAGACGCAGCTGCTAAACGAAGGCACAAAGCTTAAAGATTCATATACTGTGGTAAAATATCTTACATTCATTTTTATCTAATAGTTTGATTCTAATCAATTTCAAAAGGAAGATGATATAAATTGGGCGATGGTGCATAGTCAAGAGATATAAAACAATATTAACTTTAACTTTATAAGCAATTTAATTGGCAGAATCGGTTGCATATTTGCTCAGCTTTCTCTTTTGCATTTTTAGAAAGATCTTTAAGAATTTGTTAGTGATTCATGTATAGCTTTTACAACTTCCAACTTTCATTTTTTTCTAATTGGTTGACTACCAGAGTGGGTTATGGCCTTAACTTGATCTGTGAACTTAATGCAACTGCACTGAAGCTTAGTTGTGAACTACTTTGAGTTTTTGTTACAGGTTCGATGACTTTTATTAAAATAATAATCTGATTATAGTATCACCGACCCCGAGCATATCTACTTTTAGTAAATTATGTAATAAACCTTGAAGGATGATTTGAGAAATTGCGTGATTGTAAATTTTTATTATTTCTTTTACGTGAATAGTAAATTACATGTGGGGCCCACAGCGGGACCGGGGATCGCCCGATAATTCCCGAACCACATATTGTATTCATCTTGGTCTAGATGACATCTATATGGTGATAGACACTCTATTTGGGCCATAAGAAGGCATGGAGTTGACCAGTTGGTCAAATGGGGCCCAATTACCGGTATTGGTAATTTAGCGGATAACAGCCCGAAATGAGTTTCGGAGACTCCTAAATTAATGTTGGGGAATGTACATCTATTCTAAAGGCCCATAATTATTTGGAACGCGTAATATATTTTATTTGGTCCGATGAAATAAAATATGATTAAAACGGGCCGAAAAATGCAACTTTCGGGACCGATTGTGCACTTCTGGACAAAAAGGGGTGACCTCCCACACAAGTGGGGGCCAACCCACGAAATTTCCAAGATCTTGGAGGCTGGCATGAGCTAAATTGTGGCTGAAATCCATTGAAGGGATGGGGGAGACCATCTTGACACCTAAGGGACCCCTAACCTCACCCAATTGTCAACCAAGGACAAAAGTACCATCCTCCCTCCTCTCCCACTCATTGTACTCGTCCAGCACCAAGAAAGGAAGGCCAAGGAGCTCTGAAAACCTCACCTTCCATAGCCAACTCGAGCTCAAGCTCAAACAACAAAAAAGAAAGAGGTTTGGAGAAGAAGAAAGATAGGAAAAGTGTGAAGAATCAAGGTAATGACCTCATACTAACTTTTTCTCTACTTCTTAGCTACCCTAAGACTTATATATCATATTGAGGACCCCTAGTATTGTTCTTCATGTTTAGAAGTGTAGAACAAGGGGTTGGAAGGTAGTTCTAAGTCCAAGAACGGACTTAGAAGCCAAATGACCGGTTCGCCGGAAAATAACCTTTTAAGGGTTATTTTTGTTGATATGGGTTTTGTGATGATAAAACCTTGTTAGGAGCTTGACTAAAGTGTTCCTAACTTTCGCCGGAGTTTCGCCGGAGTCTCGTCGGAGTTTCGCCGGAGTTCACCGGAGTATTGCCGGAGTTCAACCTAGAAGGGTAGAGCTTCTTCAAGCAAATTCGAGGTGAGGATGGCTGACTATATTGCTTATAATTAGTCAGTTAATTTCATGAGATTTCCGAAGGTAATTAAATGTGCTTTTATGGATTATTAATGATTTATAATGCCTAAAAATGAAAAGACTAAATGTCTAAAGAAAAAGGAGCATGATATACAAATTTAAGAGTAAATTGTGTATGTTCATGTGTTATGAGTATGTTGACTTGAAAGTGGAATTTATTATGAAACATGTGTTGAAATATACTTTTTTTTCTTCATATTAGAATATATGAGTGATTAAAAGTGATATTTTGAATATTGAGATAAATGATATTTCCAAAGGAAAATGAGTTGGAATTGTCTATATGACTATGAGTTGAGAACTTGGTTTGTTGATATTAATTTGACTAGTACTAGGATACTAGTTGGACATAAAAATGAAATGTTGTTAAGATTGATCCTAAGGTTGGATTTTGAAATGTTATGTCTTAAGTAGTCTTAAGAGATGCATTAAGGTAGGAAAGTATGAACTTTAAATTATACTAGGGGTAGGCCTTAAGGGATACCCAAGATAATGTAAATATTAAATTGATCCTAGATATAGGATTGGCCTACGGGTGTGCTCGGTAGTCCTTGGGGATAGCCGGTTGAATTATGGAAATAAGTAAGGACCATGGCCCTTCCCGACTCTAGAGAGCGGGGTTGGATAGCATGGACTTACATCGTGATCACGGGTTAGGGTGGAATCCGAATCAGAGACCTAACTAGGTTCCGGTAGCGGTAACACATAAGATAGGACCCCGAAGGGCCTTACCTTCCTACGGGATGATGGGTATGAGTCCAGGGGCGGGATGTTGGAGTCCGAACCGGGAGCCTCATGAGGTCTCGGACAGCGGTAGCAAGTCCCGTAGAAATAATAGGACCCAAGGATTGGGTTGTGCAAATGATAAATGAAAAGGGATATATATAAGAAGGGCTGTGTGTCGACAAATAAATAAATTTACTTATTATAAAGATAATAAGTGGGAAATATAAATTATTATTTATATTGTGATATCATCCTATTTTGAGGGTCTTGGAAATTAAAACGTTGATTATACTTAGTATAGTTGCTATTGTACTTGTCAAATATTTCCAAGTACTGACCTCCCCTTCACGGGGGAGGCCACCTCACAGTTTCAGGTAGAACTTGAAGGTTGCTACCATTGCCCGTTGCTTCGGGAGGCTCAAGGGAAGAAGACGTGGTTCGTGCTTCTTCCGTTCTGTTTTAAAAACAATCACGTTAATGCTCATGGATACTATTTTCTTAATAATTACTTTGGGGGCTTGTATGCCTAGTTATGCCAAGTGTGGCTTGAACAATTGTATTAATGCTTCCGCTGTTTTAAATGCATGATTTACATTATGTTTGTTTATGGATGTACTATGTGTGAATGATATTCATGACGCCTTGTATAGTATGGATGAGTTGGACTGCGGTTGACTATTCGTACTGTACGGCAGGTTGTTGACGTGTCCGGCTAGGTCCGGGGCGTGACAATTTAATTGGTATCAGAGCCTTAGTCCGTAAACATCATAATGAAGCTTCAAAATTCTTTTTGAAAATGAAATTGAAAACCATGAGCATAAAGTTTTGTACTTATAGAACTTTTGGTACTTGAGTTGCAATGTCTCTAATTGTTAAGATGGTACCCTTAGCAATTGGCATGGCGGTGATTTGAGCCAAAGGATGTCTTTAAGTGCCTATCCGTCAATTGACATTTGATACGAGTCTAATGACTCATTCTAAATTTCTTTCAGAAATGGAACGTACCAGGAAAGTTACTCGACGGAACCCGACGGGCCAAGCACCGGGAGGGTCCCAACGTGGCAGTCGGGGAGGATCGAGGGTGTCTAGGAGACAAGGCCGTGCAGGCCACTCGGTGACCGTGAGTGACGGTCATGTGGAAACTATAGACGAGCACTATGAGTCCGAGGAGGATTCAACTTACCAGCCGGGAACCGAGCCGGTTGAGACCCCATATGATGGGGAATACGATGATGCTAGTGACGAGAGAGATGATAATGAAGCTCTCGAACGGATTGAGGAATTGCTCCGGCAATACCACCAAGATCGCCAAAGGCGCCGGGCAAGGCGTGCTTTGGAAGGGGCTTCAAGGAGAGGAAGCCACGTGACTCCCCGGGAGATCATAGAATCCCGAGGAGGGGGAGGTGCCGAGGTCCCTATAATAAGGATCTCAAAGTACCTCAAAGAGGCAAGAGACTTGGGATGTAAACCGTTTGATGGAACGGGGGACATCTCCGTGGCGGCCATGTGGATCAAAAGATTCAACGAGGCGGCCCTCGACATGCAACTACCACCCCACATGAAGCTGAGAGTAGCCACGAGGCTACTAGAAGGCATGGCGTCCACGTGGTGGGATGGAACAAAAGGGAAGTACGGCGAGGCCGTCACTTGGGTGAATTTCAGACAGGAGTTCTTCAGCCAATACTACTCCGACTTCGAGGTGAACTTGAAGAGGAGGGAGTACACGAATTTGACCCAAGGAGGTGAATGTACGGTGAAGGAACTTGAGCACAAATTCAGAAAGCTTGCTGAGTTCATACCGGAGTACATTTGTGATGAAAACCGGATGGTGAACCACTTCTGGGATGCCTTGGACCTTGACATACGCGAGAGGGCAACACAATTGCCTAATATGACGTTTAGTCAAGTGGTTGAATAAGGCTTGAAGGGGGAGAAAGAGTGGGAGGAAAGGAAACGAAGGAATGCCGAGGAGGCAAAGAAAAGAAAATGGGAGAACCATGGCCCTCAAGGTTCCAACAAGAAGGGGAACCACGGGGGAGGCGGATCCTTCAAAACCCCTGCACCACCGGTAAGGGGAAATCAAGGCCCGAGCGGGCAAAGCTCTGTGTCACAAGGCTCAGGCGTGAAGAAGTGCAGCAACTGCAAAAAGAACCACTATGGCAAGTGCCGCGATCCCCCGAGGTGTTATCAATGCGGGGAGGTCGGGCATTTGAAGGTGAGTTGCCCACAACTTGGGCGAGCCATGGGGGCCGGACCGAGTAGTGCAACGACGGTGAGCAGGAACCGAACCGGAGCACCAAATGCTAGCGGTGGGCACGGTGGGGCGAGTGCAAGCAACGCGCCATCCGTAAACCAAGGAAGGACCCAAGCTCGAGTCTATGCTATGACAGAGGCGGATGCTCGTGCCAACCCGGACTCCGTTGCGGGTAATTCCTTAAACTCACGTATTAGTCTATTATAAACAATAGGAGTGTGGGACTTGTAAATTTATAACCCCGACGAGTTTGGTCGGGTTTGAAGGGAAAAAAGGGAGGAGAATCCTCGCCCTGGGCGGATGCCGCCCGGCTTTCGTCTTGAATTATTGGGAATATTACCACGGCAACGAATGCCGGCCGGTTTCCACCGAGAACCGCCCCGCTTTCGTCAACATTAAATCAAAAACTTCTCGCAACCAAAAACCGGCCGGCTTTGGTAAAGACCGACCGACTTTCGTAAATGTTTGACCTGGAGTATTTCTCGCAGCTGAAAGCCGCCCGGCTTTCGTTAGGCCTGGGGATTCCTGCGCTGCTGAAACCCGGCCGTAGGGCTGAGCAAAAACCGACCCGACCCGAAAAACCCGATTTTTTTTCCGGGTTTTATCCGAATGGATATGGATATCCGATCCGACTATCCATATCCGAAAAATTATATGGGTTTGGGCGGGTACCGGGTTGCGGGTAGGGTTTATAAAACCCTAACCCGATCCGCCCGAAAAATCCGACATACCAAAACGGCGTCGTTTTGGATTTTATATATATACCTACGTATAACTTTTCTACCCGGCCTAACCCTATCCGCCTCTTCGATCTGTCTTCTACTCTTCGCTCTATCCTCTCTCTAACTCTCTTATGTCTGAACCCTTACTCTCCTCTCTCGGTCTTTGATTTCCTTCTTCAATTACTTCTATAGTTCTATACTTCTATTTGGTATTTTGGTGGAAGCTCTCACACAGAAAGGCACACAGTCTTGCTGATTCGCTGAAACCCTAATCGGTGGAAATCGTTCTTCGATCATTCCAAAGTTTGTAGTCTATTGCATTGTCTCTGACTCTGAGGTATTGATATCTACGGTTTTGTTGTGAATTTGTATTTGAATGTTTGATAAAATGAATGATTCTTGCTGAAACCCTATGATGATTGTATTTGAATCTATGATGTTGACGAGTGACTATGAATCTATGATGATGTTGATGTGTTCATGCTTAATAATATGTTGATGTCTCTAAGTTGTGGTGAAATATGAATCCTTGCTCCTCACTGACTAAGTATCCTATATATGAATTCGGAGTACTAAACTATATGATTATGCATATGTGAATGATGATGGAGCCTGAGGCTTGTTCTGAATTCTTAAAGTTGTATGCCTAATGTATGATTATGCATATGTAATGATGATGGACTGAGGCTTGTTCTGAATTCTTAAAGCTGTATGCCTATTGCCTAATATATGATTATGCATATGTGAATGATGATGGAGCCTGAGGCTTGTTCTGATTTCTTAAAGTTGTATGCCTAATGTATGATTATGCATATGTAATGATGATGGACTGAGGCTTGTTCTGAATTCTTAAAGTTGTATGCCTATTGCCTAATATATGATTATGCATATGTGAATGATGATGGAGCCTGAGGCTTGTTCTGAATTCTTAAAGTTGTATGCCTAATGTATGATTATGCATATGTAATGATGATGGACTGAGGCTTGTACTGAATTCTTAAAGCTGTATGCCTATTGTCCAATATATGATTATGCATATGTGAATGATGATGGAGCCTGACTACCTTGTGTTTCTGTATGCATATGAGAAAGATATATCATATATGAAAGGTAAACATTTGAAGCCTCTATTATGAGAAAAATGTGGAAGCTCAATGCCATAAGCCTAATCTACCTATGTGTATGCAATTGCTTATTTACTTATATAGATGGATGGTCAAGATAGTGTTACCATGCATGTATCTGGTGAACCTCCTCTAAGCCAGGAACCTGCAGTGGAAGCTCCCATTATAGAGAATAATGATACCACTCAACAGACTGATATTTGCACCCAGGTTTCTGGCCAAAAGAGGAAACAGGTTGCACCCAGGTCCAAAGTATGGGAACACTTTGACAAGATTTATGATGAAAAGGGAGTTCTTGTTAAAGGGAAATGCATATATTGTGCAAGATTATATGCTTGTCATTCAAAAAAACATGGCACCTCATCTATAAGAAATCACATGCTCAGTTGTCTGAAGAACACTCATTCTAAGGACACTAGGCAAGCCCTCTTAACCTTCCAATCAAGTCCTACTGAAGAACCTGCTGGGGTTTTAGGGACTTGGGTGTTTGACCAAACTGCAATTAGAAGAGCTCTTGCAGAAATGCTTATAATTGATGAGCTTCCTTTTAGGTTTGTTGATAGGCAGGGTTTTAAAAAGTTTATGTCCATAGCTTGCCCTAGATTTAAGATCCCTTCTAGGTGGACCATTGCAAGGGACATTTACCAAATCTACTTGGACGAGAAGATGAATTTGAAAAAGCTATTTAGGGAGACAACACAAAGGGTAAGTATTACTACTGACACATGGACCTCTGTACAGAGGATCAACTACATGTGTATTACTGCTCATTACATAGACCATCAGTGGAAGCTTCAGAAAAAGATCATTTCCTTTGTCCAGGTTACTTCTCACAAAGGGGAGTACATTGCTAAGGCTCTTGAGAACTGCCTTTTAGAGTGGGGGCTAAAAAACATCTTTACTGTTACTGTTGATAATGCAAGCAGTAATGATACAGCTGTAGGCTTCTTCAAGAAAAAACTATTATCTTGGGGGGCCTCTTCTGTTAAAGTCCAGTATCTTCACATGAGATGTATTGCCCACATTCTAAACTTGGCAGTTCAGGATGGTTTAAAACAAGCTGACACTTCTCTGTCTAGGGTTAAGGAAACAGTTAAGTATGTTAGGAATTCTCCTGCTAGGCTTCAAAAGTTTAAGGACATATCTGACTTAATTGGGGTGGAAGATAAATGTGGACTACACCTTGATGTTCCAACTAGGTGGAATTCTACATACCTAATGCTTAAGTCAGCTTTATGTAATGAAAAGGTTTTTGAAGCTTATGAGGAGAATGTAACCAGTTATGCAGTTGATTTGAGTGTTGACACTCCAGATACTATGGATTGGATTTCTTGTGAGTCTTTGGTCACAGTTCTTCAAAATTTTTATGATATGACACTCAGAATTTCAGGCTCTCTCTATGTTACTTCTAATACTTTCTTCTCAGAGGTGTCTGATCTGTTTATGGTCCTTCAGGACTTGATGAAGTCAGATAGACCTTCTACAAGTACCATTGGAAGTACTATGAAATCCAAACTTGATAAGTATTGGGGAGATCCTGAAAAGATGAACTATCTCATATTCTTTGCAAATGTTCTAGACCCTAGGGACAAGTTTGAATACATGCCCTTTCAGTTCAATGCTTTGTATACTCAAAAAAAGGGTGAGAACTTTTTTGCAAATATCAAACTTGATCTGGCTGAGTTATTTTCAGATTATGTGAGTAATTACACAGATAGTGTTGGTGGAAGCTCTGAATCAAACTCAACTCCTGCTGCTTTAGTAATCTGTGAGTCTGAGACTGCAAGACCAGTCTCTAAATTCAAAGCACAACTAAAAAAACAGAAACTTGAGAGTGGGCAACTAGGCTTGAAAAAAACTGAGTTGGAAATTTATTTGAGTGAGGCTATTGTTGAGGAAGATAAAGAGTTTGATATATTAAGATGGTGGAAATTAAATAGTCAAAGATTCCCTATAATCTCAAAAATGGCTAGAGATATTCAGTAGTACAAAAAACACATTCTATAACTAGCTTTTTATATGGGTTCATTTAAACCCCTTTTAAATTGTAGGCTCGGGGTCATATTTATAAATAATGAAAGTTTCGAATAACTTAATGGGTAATTTTTATAAATATAAAACTTTATCTATAACGGGTTTATAAATAACCGACATAGTTAACTAAAAACGGGGTTATTTTAATAATTTTCACAAATTTAAGTTTCAAATGGGGTCTTTTTTTATAATTTTGACTAATACTTTTCTATGTCAGGTGGTTGTTAACCCTTACGAAAAGGTTAATCCAAAATTAAAACCCTTAGTAACCGAAAAGCCAGGGCAAGATATACAACTCATCCTTAGCTTCTTCCACTTTTCCTGAAGAAAGTCGAAGAGGACGACGTTGCATTGCTGCTCTTCATTAACTCTCGCCCCCAAACACTCGACGGCGCTGCATTGCTGCTCTTCGTTTACTCTAGATGCGCCGCCGCTGCTCTTCATTCCACACTCTACACCGCACCGCTGCTTTTCATTAACAACCGTTGCCCCTGCTCTTCTTTAGCACCAGACGACGCACCGCTACTCTTCGTTAACACTCGACGGCTCAGCGCTACTCCTTGCTATCAGTCGACGACCTACCAATTCCTGAGGCTGATTCTGCTATGCATTAACCAACTTTCACATAGGTAATTTTTCATTACTTTTTATTTACATTATACACTGAATACTTTTATCAGTTATGCTTCAATTGTTGTATGGTTTTATTGATCTAGACGTTGCTTAAAAATTTCACAGAAAAGAAGATATGGAAGTCAATTTTACTCAATTATGTTTTAGTTTAGACTATGTCTATGATATGTTTGTGAAAATGCCCGAGTGAGATTTTGAATGGATGTTTCTTCATTGTATCATTCTTTTATTAATATGAAGAACAAGATGAGTTGGTCATTTTTCAAGTATGGTTTCTATGCTTGATCCATGCCTATGCACAGTTATAAAATTATATAAGAGTATAGCTTAATTTTTTTTGTAATGAACAACGTAGCAATCCTAAATCATATACTTCACTTTTAATTGTTGCTAGTCAGTTTAACTATATTTATCATAGGCAACTTGTTTATAACTCTTTTTGGCAACATTTTTATCCATTACATACAAAAGAGCTTTATGCTTGTTTGAACTACGTCTTATTGGGTACAAACAGTGTTCACAAACTTATATTTGGGGGTGGGGCCTGGGGGATAAACTCATAAATATCAATAAAAACATGTGGGAGATTCTTAAAATAAAAAATCTCATGCATGAAAAATGTCTTTTCCCAAATCATGTGCTTTTTTTTCTTCTTTAGAAGTGTTACATTAGAAGTAAAGAAAACTGAGTAGTGATATGATAAATATTTTTCTTCTGCATTATGATGGAATGTCTTTTCCCAAAATGTCTTTTCCCAAAACCAAACATGAAGACTCTTCTAGATTTGTGAGATATAACTCTAGCAATATTAAATCAGTTAATTTGTGCAGCCATTCAGTAGTTTATAGCATGACTGATTTTTGTACTGTCTCATTAGCGCTATGCAGGCACATCAATGAAACCTGAAAATAATTTCATTTTAGGGCCTGCAAATTACAACAGCTGTTTCTAGCTTTTTTTTTTTTTGAGTTTTTGTGATTTCTTATAGTTTATGTTCTCCAAAATGATCGTTACTTCTTGCAGGTACTATTTTCCGAGAGCCTATCCTTTGTAAAAACATTTCCAGACTTGTTCCTGGTAATGTTGTGTTGTTCTTGCTAAATGTAATTCACACATGATCTGACACCTATATCAGCTACACCCTAATGGCTTATCTCTTAAATCTGCAGGTTGGAACAAGCTCATTTGTATTGGCAGGCATGCCTTTGGTGATCAATACGGTGCCACTGATACCGTCATTTAAGGAGCAGGAAAGCTCAAAATGGTTTTTTGTGAGTTGATGATGTTTGATGTGACTCTGTATTACTTATATGTAAGTTTTTTTGAATATATCTACTTAAAACATTTTCGTCATTTATTGATTGTTGCCAGTTCCAGAAAATGGGGAAGTCCCGATTGAGCTCAATGTCTATGATTTCAAAGGCCCTGGGGTTGCCCTTGCTATGTACAATGTTGATCAGGTATGCAACTATTTTCTTGAACTTGTGTGTCAGACTGTCAGTGCTCATTCTTTTCTTGATCGACTGATTTTTCCTCTTATTCTTTTTCTCTTATTGGTGCAATTTGCTAGTCAATTCGTGCATTTTCGGAATCATCAATGTCAATGGCGTTTTCAAAGAAATGGTCCCTTTACTTGAGCACAAAAAATACAATTCTAAAGAAGTATGATGGAAGGCAACCAATGATTTCTTATTTTTACCTTACAATCTTGGTAAGTTTCTGTTTCTGGAAATGTATTAAAAAATATCACAGCATACTTCCTCGAGTTCATAACGAGTGCCATTGTGAAAGGAAATGTTCGTTTCACAATGTGTGTTGTTTTATAAAACCAAGAAAATAGGTTTTGATGTAATTTTCGCATTTTTACCCTTCTCCAAGACCCCTTTGCAAAATTTATTGGATAATGAAGAGTGAAGTTATTAGTTTTTCCATGTAGAACCTAGCAACTTCTTAATACACAAGATTTCTTCCAAATGTTACTTGCACTGAACTGGAGGGATTAGTATTTAATTATTTATACATCTCTTTTTGAACCAACCAACTTATATGAGCATTTGGTATTCAATTTGCTCCATGTTCAAGGGCATCTTTGAAGAGGTATATCAGGAGAAATGGAAGGCAAAGTTCGAGGAACATCACATGCTACAATATAAAATAATATTCTCAGTAGTATCATGTATTGATGTTCTGAATGATATGGCTGCTGGCATTAGGTATGAGCATTGGTTGATAGATGACATGGTAGCATATGCAGTAAAAGGTGACGGTGGCTATGTATGGGCCTACAAAAATTATGAGGGAGATGTGCAAAGTGATTTACTTGCACAAGGTGAAGTATTCTGATATGTGAATAGGATTAGAGTAATGCATTACCTATCAAACTATGACATACAAGCTTAAGTTTTTTTATCCATTACTGAATGTAGGTTTTGGTTCTCTGGGTCTTATGACTTCTGTTTTGGTTAGTCATATTTCACTATTTTTGTCATTTTCATCGTCATGGTATATATATATATCTAGTTTATGACTTTGGTTTTTGAAAAAGGCTGTCTTGGGTCTTATGACTTCTGTTTTTCAAAAATAGGCTTGCCAATGGTGAATTTATTGGAACTTTTCTGGAATTACCATTTGAAATAAGAAGACTAAAAGCATCTATATTGGCTGTTCTCTGCAGTTATCCTCTGATGGCAAGACTTTAGAATCTGAAGTGGCTCATGGAACTGTGACTAGTCACTTTAGACTGCATCAGAAGGGACAAGAAACCAGATTTGCAGGAAACAACAAAAAACAGAAGTCGTACATTTACAATTGTTCCCACAACTTTCTTGAACTTAAATGCTCGTATGTTTGCGAGAGATAAGATCATAATCCTCGATCTCAAGGCCCAAAATCCAGATTTTTAAGTTCAAGAAATCCATATTTTTATGTGTGTATTGTTTTTATATTTGTATAGCTATAATATTGACTTAATGCGTTTTTCATTTGTAGTGTCGAATGCAAAGTCGAAGTTATGAATGTGGTTACTATGTTATGAAACATATGAGTTCTATTATCTCTACTAATGTTTTTTATTCATGGATAGAGGTAATTATTACTTATGTTTCATTATTTTATTTTTTTGTATTTCTTTTTATTTTATTTTATACTAATATAATGTTTTTCATCTTGTATAGGTATTCAATGTTCAAGATCCATTTAAAGAAGAAGATATCAATGAGATTCGAGAAGATTGGGCAGCATTTTTCTGTGAAACTACTAGCATTTAGTATTTATTTAATTAGATTTAGATGATACTATTTTGGCACGTTTGAAAGTGATATGCAATATTTTGTTGGTGTATCAACGATAATTTGAAACTATACTATGGTTAATATGCAATATTTTAATTTGATATATGGTTTGTGAGTGGTGTTGTTTATTTATTGATATAGTAGTGGATGAACATTATAAAATTTTCATGCTGGGGTACAATAAATTGATATTGGGGTATATCAGGGTATCAGTTTGCATTATAATTAAAAGACGTTCCATATGGGGTATAAGGAACTGATGTTGATTACTTTTTAACCCATATTAAAAGGATTTTATATGGGGTATTACTGGACTGACATGGAAAACATTCGATAACGGTTAAATTCGTAACCGTTATAAAAAACATTCTATAAGGGGTACGAATACCCGACACGAAAAGAATCCGACTTTCTATATCGCTGGCTACTATGTCGTTACGGGAACCGACATAAAAAGTGTTTTTTAACCCATATAGAAAGTGTTTTCTACACTAGTGATTCTTGTTGTTCCCATCTCCACAGTTGCTTCTGAATCCACTTTCAGTACTAGTGGCCGGGTTTTAGATTGCTTTAGAAGTTCATTGACTCCTAAAATAGTGGAAGCTTTGATTTGTTGTCAAGATTGGTTGAGAAAACAAAACCAACCTCTGTCAATTGGAAAATATTGATGAACTTGAGAAGCTGGAAACAGGTTATTTTATTTTTTACATGTGCTTGATGTATATTTATTTTCAGTATGCCTTAAAAGATGTGTTTATGTTTTCCAGATTTAATAAATGGGACATGTGCTGCTACTGAAAATGCTTCTGGATCTTCTGTGGATCCTTCACCAGTTAACTTAATGGTTTACTTATTTATTACAAGTTCATTGTCTCCTCATATAGTGGAAGCTTTGACATGTTGTCAACATTGTTTCTATTGCTCATTTATGATTTACCAAGGTGACTAACAATAGGTGTTGGAAGTGTTGGTGTTGGATGTCTTCCACTGCCCACAACCCTTATTCAATTTCCGGTGCTATTCATTTGCCCCTTTGTTTTTCCTGACAACTTAACTGCTTCTTCTGTTCTTCATTTGCCCCGTTTTGGTTATGATGAAAGCTTCCACCATATACTGAAATAAGATTGGGTTGGTATTAGGAGTAGTTGGTGGTAATTTGGATTTGGCCTCCAATGTATCTTTACATAATGAGATGGCTTGAAACCTACCACCATCTACTTTGGATGCCCCCAATTAGTTTTGAAATGACAAGAAGCAATCTGAACCAATATGTAATAACTCTGTGCATTGTGATTTGTGATTATGCATTTATTCATTGATGATATGTCATATGTGCAGGCTTAAAGTTGAGAAGACTTGGTTTTGCAGTATTTGATATGCTTTGTAAACTATGGTGCAGTGGTGCTGGCCTGCTGGGTTTGCAATAGCCAATATGGCCTAATTTATATTTTTTGATAACTGTCTAAATACTTGGTTATTTTGGTGCTGGGTTTGTAATTTAAATACTTATTTAGTTTATGCTTGGATTGCTAAGTAATTTAGTTGGTTGTAATTTCCAATTTAGTTGCTTGGATTGTCTAATTTACTTTGACAGTTCATATTAATGAACTAATGATGCAATTTCAATGTGTTTTAACTATAACCGAACTAACCGATATCCGAACCGATATCCGAAATTATCCGACTTTCTAATATCTGAAAAAACCGATATCCAAACAACGCGGGTTGGGTTCAAGAATCACATTACAAAATCCGAACAGGTTTGATGCCCGCAGACCCGACCCGCCCGAACCCGACCCGTGCTCTCCCCTACCCGGCC
Organism: Cuscuta europaea; assembly: GCA_945859875.1. NCBI lineage: Eukaryota > Viridiplantae > Streptophyta > Magnoliopsida > Solanales > Convolvulaceae > Cuscuta > Cuscuta europaea. The sequence goes on from CAMAPE010000014.1 coordinate 4,892,509, forward strand.
GGGTTTCGTAGAAACCGGCCGGCTTCGAAACCCATTCCCCGAATAAAACTACGGCGACGAAAATCGGCCGGCTTTCGTGAAAGCCGCCCGGCTTTCGTGATTCATGTACAAGGAATTGTTCTCGCAGACGAAACCCGGCCAGCTTTCGTGAAAAGCGGCCGGCTTTCACCTGGATTGGTCCTAAAACGGTCCTAAAGGTTAGAAACCGGGAAATTTCGGAAGGGTATCGAACGGACTCCACCCGAAACACAACCAACATACTCTACGACTCAAGAAACGAGCCTATTAATTAGATAGTGTGTCTTACATTACTTATAAATGTAGGAACACTAAAGATAAACGGGAGAGACGCAAGGATCCTTATTGATACCGGGGCGCAACGATCATTTGTGAGTGAGGCGTTCGCCAGCGGATTCAACGGACCACTTGTACCGATGACTCAAACCCTATTGGTATCCACGCCTCTAGGGGATGATATCGAAAGAGATAGCCACTATCCATCGTGTGAGGTGGAGGTGGAGGGACAGAACTTGACGTGTGACTTCGTACCGCTGAGCATGATCGAGTTCAACGCGATCCTTGGGATGGATTGGATAGAGAAGCATCATGCTAGGGTTGATTGTTATACGAAGGTTCTTGAACTCGAAAGCGGTGAAGGTTTGACCTTACGTTTCGAGGGAGATAGAGGCAAATCAAACAGTTGTATCATATCCGCCGTGAGAGCGAAGAATATGATGAGAAAAGGATGCCACGCATATCTAGCTTATGTGGTGGACAAAACCAAAGAAGAGGTAGACATCAACGATGTGAGAGTTGTGTGCAAGTATCCGGATGTCTTCCCAAAAGACTCGCCGGGACTTCCACCCGATAGGGAGATTGAGTTCGTGATCGAGGTCGAACCCGGCACCAAACCAATCTCTATACCGCCATACAGAATGGCACCCGCTGAACTTAACGAGTTGAAAACCCAATTGCAAGAGCTATTGAACAACGGTTTCATAAGGCCGAGTCACTCTCCGTGGGGAGCACCGGTCCTTTTCGTGAAAAAGAAAGATGGAACGCTTCGAATGTGCATCGACTATCGTCAACTGAACAAGGTCACAATCAAGAATAGGTATCCCTTGCCTAGGATTGATGACTTTTTTGATCAGCTCCGAGGAGCGACGGTGTTTTCGAAGATCGACTTGAGGTCGGGGTACCACCAACTGAAGATAAAAGAGGATGACATACCGAAGAGTGCATTCCGCACAAGGTATGGTCATTTCGAGTTCCTAGTTATGTCGTTCGGGCTAACCAACGCCCCAACGACATTTATGGACTTGATGAACCGGGTATTTCATAAATACTTGGACCGGTTTGTGATTGTGTTCATAGATGATATATTGATTTACTCGAAGAGTGAAGAAGAGCATGAGGAGCACTTGATACTTGTTCTTGAGACACTACGGGAGAAGCAACTCTATGCCAAGTTTTCCAAATGTGAATTTTGGCTAAGGGAGATTGGCTTTCTCGGGCATGTGGTTTCAGGATCAGGGATTGCCGTAGATAACAAGAAGATTGAGGCCATTACTGATTGGGAGAGGCCAAAGAGCGTCAAGGAAATTCGTAGCTTCCTTGGATTGGCAGGGTACTACCGAAAATTTGTGGAGAAGTTCTCAGTTTTGGCATCACCATTGACAAAGCTCACTCGAAAGGGGGCCAAGTTTGTATGGGATGACCGATGTGAGAAGGGATTCCTTGAACTGAAGAAGAGATTGACCGAGGCACCGGTACTCGCACTATCCAAACAGGGTGTGGGGTACGATGTCTACAGCGACGCAAGCATCCAAGGGCTTGGATGTGTCTTGATGCAGAATGGGAGGGTGATTGCCTATGCTTCACGACAGTTGAAGAAGCATGAGGTAAATTATCCCACTCATGACTTAGAGCTGGGGGCGGTGGTGTTCGCATTGAAGATTTGGAGACATTATCTCTACGGGGAAACATGTCATATATACACCGACCACAAAAGCCTGAAGTACGTGTTTACTCAGAAAGAGTTAAACATGAGACAGAGAAGGTGGATGGAGTTGATAAAAGACTACCACCTAGTTATCGAGTACCACCCCGGTAAAGCCAACGTGGTAGCGGATGCCTTGAGCCGAAAGAATTCATCTGGGGCATTATTGACTAGCTTGAGGGCATTGAGAGCCCAATTGGAGGTATCTAGCGATTGTGCCTTGTTAGCTAGATTCGAGGTGAGACCTACAATACTTGATGAAATCAAGAACGGTCAAGAAACCGACGAAGAACTTATGAAGATCCGTGAACGTATGCTGGCGGGACCGGTTGAGGACTTCAGGGAGAGAGACGATGGTCTCTTATTATTTCGTGACCGAGTATGTGTACCGTTGGATGCTGAGCTCCGAAAGTCCATCTTAGAGGAGACTCATTCATCGGCGTATGCCATGCACCCGGGAGGCACGAAGATTGTACCGTGATTTGAAGGAGAGTTACTGGTGGTCGGGCATGAAGAGAGAAATAGCCGAGTACATCAGTAGGTGTCTTACTTGTCAGCAAGTTAAGGCAGAACATCAGCATCCGGCTGGGTTACTATAGCCACTTTCCATTCCTGAATGGAAGTGGGAGCACGTGACTATGGATTTCGTGGTGGGGTTGCCACGAACGGTTAAGAACTATGATGTCGTATGGGTTGTGGTCGATAGGCTCACGAAGAGTGCACACTTTCTACCTATCAACACTACCTATGCACTGGAGAGGTTAGCCAAGTTGTATGTGGACGAGATCGTGAGGCTACATGGGGTTCCTATAACCATCGTATCTGATAGAGATCCGCGATTCACATCACGATTTTGGCCGAAGTTCCAAGAATCTATGGGGACCAAACTGAAATTCAGTACAGCTTTTCATCCACAAACGGATGGGCAATCCGAGCGGGTTATACAGATATTAGAGGATATGCTGAGGGCTTGTGCATTGGAGTTCCAAGGGAGTTTGGACAACCATTTGGCACTTGTGGAGTTTGCCTATAACAACAGTTATCAGGCGAGTATAGGCATGCCTCCATACGAGGCATTGTATGGGAGGAGATGTCGTACACCGTTGTGTTGGGATGAGGTTGGCATGGCCAAACTCGAGAGCACGGAATTGGTGGAGATCACCAAGTCTAAGGTGAAGATGATTCGTGAGAGACTTAAGGCGGCCCAGGATAGACAGAAAAGTTATGCCGATAAGCGCCGAAGAGTCTTGGAGTTTAAGGTGGGAGATGAAGTATTTTTGAAAGTTTCACCTTGGAAGGGAATCATCCGATTCCAGAGCCGAGGGAAACTTAACCCACGATACATAGGGCCATTCGTGGTTCTTGAGAGGATTGGGGCCGTGGCATACCGATTACAGTTGACTCCAGAATTGGAGAAGATACATAACGTATTCCACGTGTCCATGCTTAAGAAGTATATGCCGGATCCATCTCATGTATTAGAAAAACCACCCGTGAAAATACGGGAAGACTTGAATTATGTCGTGCAACCGGTGAAGATACTTGACAGGCAAGTCAAGAAATTGAGAAGCAAGAAAGTCCCAATGGTTAAAATCCTTTGGAAAAGTGACCGAGTTGAGGAGGAAACTTGGGAAACGGAAGCTTTGATGAAAGAGCAATACGCGTTTTTGTTTGAATGAGCATTGTGAATTTCGGGGATGAAATTCCCGTTAAGGGGGGGGGTGAACTTGTAACACCGACCCCGAGCATATTTACTTTTAGTAAATTATGTAATAAACCTTGAAGGATGATTTGAGAAATTGCGTGATTGTAAATTTTTATTATTTCTTTTACGTGAATAGTAAATTGCATGTGGGGCCCACAGCGGGAACGGGGACCGCCCGATAATTCCCGACCCACATATTGTATTCATCTTGGTCTAGATGACATCTATATGGTGATGGACACTCTATTTGGGCCATAAGAAGGCATGGAGTTGACCGGTTGGTCAAATGGGGCCCAATTACCGGTATTGGTAATTTAGCGGATAACAGCCCGAAATGAGTTTCGGAGACTCCTAAATTAATTTTGGGGAATGTACATCTATTCTAAAGGCCCATAATTATTTGGAACGCGTAATATATTTTATTTGGTCCGATGAAATAAAATATGATTAAAACGGGCCGAAAAATGCAACTTTCGGGACCGATTGTGCACTTCTGGACAAAAAGGGGTGACCTCCCACACAAGTGGGGGCCAACCCACGAAATTTCCAAGATCTTGGAGGCTGGCATGAGCTAAATTGTGGCTGAAATCCATTGAAGGGATGGGGGAGACCATCTTGACACCTAAGGGACCCCTAACCTCACCCAATTGTCAACCAAGGACAAAAGTGTTAGGAAATTGATGTAACGTACCTCGAAAGTACGGCAGCGGAAGTTTAAAATTTTCCCAAACAGATCTTCCCTGATTATGACAAAATAACGAATATGATAATAATGACAGATCTGAGTTAGAACTTACAGATCTTCCAGCCTAGCGGTGATAATCCTTGACCTTTGGTATCCACGTGATTTCTCCTTCCCGAAAGAACGGTCAGATCTCCCTAAGAGAAAGGCTAGGAAATCTCTTCGCAGGGAAATAAACTGTTAATACTGAATCTGAAAACTGGTCTACTAATTATGAAGGAGAAGGATGTATTTATACTAGTTCGAAACTAGTTTCTCAATCACAATGAAAGTCTTTCTAATTAATGAGTTCTAATCCTACTAGGACCAATACTCCTAATTAATTAAATAAGTAGATAAAACAAAACAAAATAATAATAATAATAATTGAGATGTGGCTGCACGCCACTTTCTAATTATTATATATTAATATTTATTTTATTTACTTTTCTTTTAATTCCAAATTACAAAAGAAAATATCTACTTTATTCAATAATAAATACATCTTATTTAAGTGTGATAAGTCTAATTTATCTTACTTAATTAATTCTATCAAATAGAACTCTCCTTCAGCTTCATGAATTAAATATGTTTAATCTAATTAATATTTAATTCATTTTCAGTATTACGAATTAAATATTATTTAATCCAATTAATAATATTTAATTCCTTCTAACAATTCAACCGGAAGGTATAATCACTTGTTGTGTGACCCATAGGGCCTTATATATTAAGCACTAATCAAATTAAGGTCTTAGCGAATCCCTAGACGATTCTCCAGACAAACTTAATATATAAGGACGTTTGCGAGGACTATACAAACTCCCTGTAATATAGAGCTCATAGTGATACGGTCCTTTCATTCAGCGAACATTCAACTAAGTCTAGAATATGATATAGTGTCTATCCCAATAACTCAGTCTCTGTCTCTCAATCTTTCTAGATGATCCATAACGATCATATTCGATATCCAAAACGAATATATTTTTGCATTGGCCAATGACTTTATGATCCATCTAGATATGAGAAGTAGAATGTTCTCTCTTAATCTATTATGAGGAATGAATCCTTTCTTGGCTCAACTACTACTCCATGTGCTTCGTGATGCACCCAACACATGCCGTATCTACCCCGATTGGAGTGCAAGCGTTGGTCATGGTCAAAGTACATCACTCCGCACATGTAGTACGTATTGACCTCAAGTCGGAGGACTATTACACTACTCTATACGCCGATAATCCCATAGACACATGAATAGAACTTATCAAATGGTTTCTCGGTGGGTATGCCAATATTCTCTAAAATATCTATGTGACCATCATGAATTACATGAACTCATAGTCGTGAGATCAACTATACTTTCTAAAAGTATGATGCAGTCCACATACCAATCTTATCGCATATCATCAATATCCCATTCTTGATGATCATTGATTGGGGCTATTTTAGGACCTTATGTTATATCATATAAGCTCCCACTTACTTATTGACAACATAAATCCAAGGGAACACAATTATGAATAAAACATTGACAATCGAAAACAATCATTCATAAAGTGTAATACCGTGTATATATCAAATATAAAAACTAAATGTGATCAAGTACATATGTCTTTAAAGAAATGATTGTCGCTAGGACATATATACTAACAATCTCCCACTTGGCCTAGTGCCAATCACCAATGCGTCTAACACCTAGATTCTCAAAATGTCTAGTATGTTTCTCACAGCTCAAAGGTTTGGTGAAGGGATCAGCCAAATTGTCCTCAGTGGAAACACGTTCTATTGCAACCTCTCCTCTTGCTATCTGCTCTCGAATCACATGATAGCGCCTCGGCACATGTCCATTCCTCTTGTCGCATCTTGGTTCCTTTGCTTGTGCAACAGCACTATTATTGTCACAATAAATGGTTATTGGATGACTATAATTTGGAACAACCCCTAATTCTTTGAGGAATTCACGTATCCATACGGCCACTTTAGCTGCTTCTGATGCAGCAATGTACTCGGCTTCTGTTGTCGAATCAGCTGTAGTGTCTTGCTTGGAACTCTTCCAGTCTATTGCTGCTCCATTGAGATTAAAAACATAACCTGATTGTGACTTATAGTCATCCTTATCTGTCATGAAGCTAGCGTCAGAGTAACCAGATGCTATTAGTTTCTCTTGTCCACCATAAACCAAGAAATATTCTTTAGTTCGTCTAAGATACTTAAGAATAGTCTTAACAGCACTCCAATGCCGTTCTCCTGGATTATTTTGATATCGACCAACAATACTAAGCGCATAAGCCACATCTGGCCTAGTACAGATCATAACATACATGATTGAACCAATTGCAGAAGCATATGGAATCCCTCTCATGCGTTTGATCTCATCATCAGTTGAAGGACTATCCTTCTTTGATAACGATATCCCATGACCCATCGGGAGGAATCCTTTCTTAGATTCTTCCATTTTAAATCGATGTAGTATTTTGTCAATATACGTGGATTGTGAAAGACCTAACATCCTGTTAACTCTGTCTCTATAGATCTTAATCCCAAGGATATAACAGGCTTCACCTAGATCTTTCATCATGAAGATATTGGATAACCATTCTTTCACGGACTTCAATAAGGGGATATCATTCCCTATGATCAGAATGTCATCAACATATATGACCATAAAGACCACGCTATCCTTGCTGCGTTTTGTATATACACACGCATCCTCATTGCTTCTGATGAAGCCAAACGATTTGACCGCTTCATCAAAACGGATATTCCAACTCCTTGAGGCTTGCTTTAGCCCATATATGGATTTCTCCAATTTACATACTGATTTGAGAATTGACTTGGATATAAAACCTTCAGGTTGTACCATGTACACCTCCTCCTTGAGGTTTCCATTAAGGAAAGCAGTTTTGACATCCATTTGCCAAATTTCATAATCATAGTATGCTGCTATCGCAAGCAAAATTCGAATGGACTTGAGTTTTGCAACTGGCGAATATGTGTCACTATAGTCAATTCCCTCTCTTTGACTATAACCTTTAGCCACTAGCCTAGCTTTGTATGTTTGCACCTTGCCTTCGGCATCAATTTTCTTCTTGAAAACCCATTTGCATCCAATGGGTCTAACCCCAACAGGCAAGTCAACCAAGTTCCATACTTGATTGATTTACATCGAGTCCATTTCAGATTTCATGGCTTCTTGCCACCTCTCTGAATCAATATCTAATATTGCTTCAGTGTAAGTCTTAGGTTCATCCTTGTCAGGAATTTCAACATCATCATGATCCTCCATGAGGAAGCCAAACCTAGTTGGTTCATGACGAATCCTAGTAGACCTACGAAGTTGAATATTTTGCGATTGTTCAGGCTGCTCATTCTGATTGTGAAGAGGTTCTCTTGCATTGGACTGTCCAATGCTCGGAGAATTTTCTGGTGCTACACTTTTAAGTGTTTCCAGAGAAGGAGAAGTAAGTGCAGAAGGAATGACAACCATGTCATTTCTTTCATGCCTAATAGGAACCACTTGCTGGTGCGAGGTGCTTCCTATATTACTCTCACTAGCTGAAGGATATCCTCCTAGAGACATACTTCCGCTTAATCCTCCCACTGAATCCTTGTTTTGACCATCTAACAAGTCTTCATCCTCTATGTTATTTTGTGATTCTTGAATTTCTTCTAGTACTATCTTCTCACGATTGAATTCCTTGAAGACCAAGTCTTCTTCTAGGAATCGTGCCTGTCTGGAAATAATGATTTTATGTTCCTTAGGATGATAGAAATAGTATCCCCTAGTTTCTTTAGGATACCCCACAAAATAACATCTCTCACTTCTAGCTCCTAACTTATCAGTGTGCAATTTCTTTACATAAGCAGGGCAACCCCACACTTTAATATGTGAAAGAACAGGCTTCTTATTACACCATAACTCATATGGTGTCTTTTGCACTGATTTAGATGGAACTCTATTCAGAATGTATATCGAAGTTTGCAATGCATACCCCCAAAGAGATGTTGGAAGAGACGTGGAATTCATCATGGACCTAACCATGTCTAACAAGGTTCTATTTCTCCTTTCAGAAACACCATTCAATTGAGGTGTTCTTGGAGGAGTCCATTGTGACTGAATTCCCTGACCTTTTAAGTAATCAAGAAACTCCTTACTTAAGTATTCCCCTCCACGATCAGATCGTAAAGTCTTGATACTTTTGTCAAGTTGCTTCTCTACTTCAGCCTTATACTCCATGAATTTCTCAAAAGTTTCTGATTTGTGTTTCATAAGATATATAAATCCAAACCTAGAGAAATCGTCAATAAATGTGATGAAGTAAGAAAAACCTCCTCTAGCTTGAGTTGGGAATGGTCCACACACATCTGTATGAACCAATTCAAGCACTTCTTTGGCCCGTAGTCCTTTTCCAAGAAAAGGTTTACTCGTCATTTTAGCTGAGAGACACGAATCGCAATTACCAAATGATTCAAAATCAAATGGTGTTAAGTAGTTTAATTTACTTAACCTTGCTATTCTGGCTTCATTAATATGACCAAGTCTACAATGCCAAAGATAGGTGGTATTTTTCAGATTACTTAACCTTGGTCTTTTATTTTGTACATTCAATATGTCATGTCTACAATTAAGAACATATAAACCATTCATTAGAGGAGCATTTCCATACACAATACCATTTTGTGAAAAACAACAAGTGTTATTCGCAAAATGAAAGGAAAAGCCCTCAATGTCTAACATAGGAATGGAAATTATGTTCTTTGTTATAGAAGGAACAAAATAACAATTATTTAGTTTTAGTCTATAACCACTAGGTAAATCTAATATATAAGTCCCTACACGTTCAGCAGCAACTTTTGCTCCATTTCCTACACGTAGGTCAATCTCACCCAGCCTAACTGCTCTACTGTCATTTAGACCTTGCACACTATTGAAAATGTGTGAGCCACAAGCCGTATCTAATACCCAACAGTGAGAGTTAGTTGTAGACATATTAATATCAATGACAAAAATGCCTAAGCTAGAAGCACTCGGTGCTTTGGCTAGATTAGTCCTGTATATCTCACAATCTCTCTTCCAATGTCCTATCTCTTTGCAGTAGAGACATACATCATTTGGTACCTCACCAATGTGATTCTTCTGAATGTCCTTGTCAAACATGGCTAATTCAGAAGAGCTAACATCAAGGATCTCGGGTACACATGTATCAAATACATGTTCGATATTTTCTTGCCTAAGAACGAAACACATATTTTGTTCCAAGTCTAGAAAGTTTGGTTCAATCAGATTATTTGTATCCAAGATACTTCTCAATGATAAATTCGACATACCTAAAAGCCTAAAGAAGTTCAAATAGGACGGAATTAAAATCATATATCAATTCCTATGATCACATCTAGTTAACTAAATAATATGGACTTTTAATTATTTAGCTCCCACTATTTTTACATGCTCTTTGACCCCAATAAAAGGAACATGAAATGTTTTACAATCATAGTGGCCAAAATTCCTCATTCATACTATTACAGTCCCAGCTTGGGCTGATCACTGCAATAATATAATGGGTAGGTCCCTAGACCAATTGCGTCCAAGCAACTTTTGGTTGATCAATTTTTAAATTGATCGACATCTTTAAATTAACACTGACGCTTGGGCGACTCGAGCTGATTTAAGTAAGTCAAAACCATCACACGATCACAAACATATGTATCTATAAATTAGTTCTATATTTTGTCGAATGGAATAAACACTTGGGTGAAATATTCTTCAACGAAAAAATATTTCTACTAATTTAATTATGATGGGTGATGTCGTTATCCTAGATAAGACTTAAATTTTAATTTATGGGGAACATTTAGCGGGGTATTAAATTACTTATTTAATCAAGATGTTTAAAACATATTATCAAATAGTATGTTAACGAGATCTAACTCAGACAGATAAATTAAAGCATGCAATATAAATCTAATTTATAAACAGACATTAACAACAATTAATATTAGCATGCTAAAAAATAATAATGATGTAATCAATGGTTAAATTAAAATTAATCTTTCACAATCTCAAAGATAGTTAATCTAATTAAAAATATTAATTTAATCCAATAATTATTATCATGATTAACTCATTAAAGTGATAATCTATGAAACGTAGGTCATGAAAATTCCGTTGCTAACTGAACTCTACTAAAAATTATTATTTGAATTTTCATGAAAACCTCACAGTTTATCTAATTTCTAAAATTAACCCCAAGTCCAAGTCACCAAAAGAAGAGCCGTAGTCCATACTTAATTATATTGCAAATAGACCAAGTCCATAGCAAACACTACTCTGTCATGCACTGCAACATTACGGCTGAAGCTTTTATAACAACTTAGGACTTTAGAGAATTTTCAAAGAAAAAGGACTCAAGTTAAATCTAAAAAAATCCAGAAGCCAAAAACATAACACCCTGTGTCGATGGGTCTGTGCAACAATTTCTGCTACTTTAAATTTTTCAAAAATTTTAAAGTTAACCAAATAACATTAAATTATTCAAAGAGACCGCAGCCCCAAAATATGATATAAGTGTTTGAAGAGAAAAACGATGGACTCCAGTCCAGCCGTAGAAATCGATTTTGGTTTGCTGAAGAGATCAACCTCATCACGGCGGAGATAATTTAATTCCAGATTTTAACTTCTAAAATTAAATCCTTAGGTTTGTTCAAAAAGTGTTTGATCTCATAAATCAAACTACGACCAAAAATAAAATACAAAGAAAAACAAATTTTTGACCTACGAATATATCTATAAAAATTCGTATAATGTCATTAGAATCAGTTTGGCTCTGATACCACTGTTAGGAAATTGATGTAACGTACCTCGAAAGTACGGCAGCGGAAGTTTAAAATTTTCCCAAACAGATCTTCCCTGATTATGACAAAATAACGAATATGATAATAATGACAGATCTGAGTTAGAACTTACAGATCTTCCAGCCTAGCGGTGATAATCCTTGACCTTTGGTATCCACGTGATTTCTCCTTCCCGAAAGAACGGTCAGATATCCCTAAGAGAAAGGCTAGGAAATCTCTTCGCAGGGAAATAAACTGTTAATACTGAATCTGAAAACTGGTCTACTAATTATGAAGGAGAAGGATGTATTTATACTAGTTCGAAACTAGTTTCTCAATCACAATGAAAGTCTTTCTAATTAATGAGTTCTAATCCTACTAGGACCAATACTCCTAATTAATTAAATAAGTAGATAAAACAAAACAAAATAATAATAATAATAATTGAGATGTGGCTGCACGCCACTTTCTAATTATTATATATTAATATTTATTTTATTTACTTTTCTTTTAATTCCAAATTACAAAAGAAAATATCTACTTTATTCAATAATAAATACATCTTATTTAAGTGTGATAAATCTAATTTATCTTACTTAATTAATTCTATCAAATAGAACTCTCCTTCAGCTTCATGAATTAAATATGTTTAATCTAATTAATATTTAATTCATTTTCAGTATTACGAATTAAATATTATTTAATCCAATTAATAATATTTAATTCCTTCTAACAATTCAACCGGAAGGTATAATCACTTGTTGTGTGACCCATAGGGCCTTATATATTAAGCACTAATCAAATTAAGGTCTTAGCGAATCCCTAGACGATTCTCCAGACAAACTTAATATATAAGGACGTTTGCGAGGACTATACAAACTCCCTGTAATATAGAGCTCATAGTGATACGGTCCTTTCATTCAGCGAACATTCAACTAAGTCTAGAATATGATATAGTGTCTATCCCAATAACTCAGTCTCTGTCTCTCAATCTTTCTAGATGATCCATAACGATCATATTCGATATCCAAAACGAATATATCTTTGCATTGGCCAATGACTTTATGATCCATCTAGATATGAGAAGTAGAATGTTCTCTCTTAATCTATTATGAGGAATGAATCCTTTCTTGGCTCAACTACTACTCCATGTGCTTCGTGATGCACCCAACACATGCCGTATCTACCCCGATTGGAGTGCAAGCGTTGGTCATGGTCAAAGTACATCACTCCGCACATGTAGTACGTATTGATCTCAAGTCGGAGGACTATTACACTACTCTATACGCCGATAATCCCATAGACACATGAATAGAACTTATCAAATGGTTTCTCGGTGGGTATGCCAATATTCTCTAAAATATCTATGTGACCATCATGAATTACAGGAACTCATAGTCGTGAGATCAACTATACTTTCTAAAAGTATGATGCAGTCCACATACCAATCTTATCGCATATCATCAATATCCCATTCTTGATGATCATTGATTGGGGCTATTTTAGGACCTTATGTTATATCATATAAGCTCCCACTTACTTATTGACAACATAAATCCAAGGGAACACAATTATGAATAAAACATTGACAATCGAAAACAATCATTCATAAAGTGTAATACCGTGTATATATCAAATATAAAAACTAAATGTGATCAAGTACATATGTCTTTAAAGAAATGATTGTCGCTAGGACATATATACTAACAAAAAGTACCATCCTCCCTCCTCTCCCACTCATTGTACTCGTCCAACACCAAGAAAGGAAGGCCAAGGAGCTCTGAAAACCTCACCTTCCATAGCCAACTCGAGCTCAAGCTCAAACAAGAAAAAAGAAAGAGGTTTGGAGAAGAAGAAAGATAGGAAAAGTGTGAAGAATCAAGGTAATGACCTCATACTAACTTTTTCTCTACTTCTTAGCTACCCTAAGACTTATATATCATATTTAGGATCCCTAGGATTGTTCTTCATGTTTAGAAGTGTAGAACAAGGGGTTGGAAGGTAATTCTAAGTCCAAGAACGGACTTAGAAGCCAAATGACCGGTTCACCGGAAAATAACCGTTTAAGGGTTATTTGTGTTGATATGGGTTTTGTGATGATAAAACCTTGTTAGGAGCTTAACTAAAGTGTTCCTAACTTTCGCCGGAGTTTCGCCGGAGTCTCGTCGGAGTTTCGCCGGAGTTCACCGGAGTATTGCCGGAGTTCAACCTAGAAGGGTAGAGCTTCTTCAAGCAAATTCGAGGTGATGATGGCTGACTATATTGCTTATAATTAGTGAGTTAATTTCATGAGATTTCCGAAGGTGATTAAATGTGCTTTTCTGGATTATTAATGATTAATAATGCCTAAAAATGAAAAGACTAAATGTCTAAAGAAAAAGGAGCATGATACACAAATTTAAGAGTAAATTGTGTATGTTCATGTGTTATGAGTATGTTGACTTGAAAGTGGAATTTATTATGAAACATGTGTTGAAATATACTTTTTTTTCTTCATATTAGAATATATGAGTGATTAAAAGAGATATTTTGAATATTGAGATAAATGATATTTCCAAAGGAAAATGAGTTGGAATTGTCTATATGACTATGAGTTGAGAACTTGGTTTGTTGATATTAATTTGACTAGTACTAGGATACTAGTTGGACATTAAAATGAAATGTTGTTAAGATTGATCCTAAGGTTGGATTTTGAAATGTTATGCCTTAAGTAGTCTTAAGAGATGCATTAAGGTAGGAAAGTATGAACTTTAAGTTATACTAGGGGTAGACCTTAAGGGATACCCAAGATAATGTAAATATTAAATTGATCCTAGATATAGGATTGGCCTACGGGTGTGCTCGGTAGTCCTTGGGGATAGCCGGTTGAATTATGGAAATAAGTAAGGACCATGGCCCTTCCCGACTCTAGAGAGCGGGGTTGGATAGCATGGACTTACATCGTGATCACGGGTTAGGGTGGAATCCAAATCGGAGACCTAACTAGGTTCCGGTAGCGGTAACACATAAGATAGGACCCCGAAAGGCCTTACCTTCCTACGGGATGATGGGTATGAGTCCAGGGGCGGGATGTTGGAGTCCGAACCGGGAGCCTCATGAGGTCTCAGACAGCGGTAGCAAGTCCCGTAGAAATAATAGGACCCAAGGATTGGGTTGTGCAAATGATAAATGAAAAGGGATATATATAAGAAGGGCCGTGTGCCGACAAATAAATAAATTTACTTATTATAAAGATAATAAATGGGAAATATAAATTATTATTTATATTGTGATATCACCCTATTTTGAGGGTCTTGGAAATTAAAACGTTGATTATACTTAGTATAGTTGCTATTGTACACTTCAAATATTTCCAAGTACTGACCTCCCCTTCACGGGGGAGGCCACCTCACAGTTTCAGGTAGAACTTGAAGGTTGCTACCATTGCCCGTTGCTTCGGGAGGCTCAAGGGAAGAAGACGTGGTTCGTGCTTCTTCCGTTCTGTTTTAAAAACAATCACATTAATGCTCATGGATACTATTTTCTTAATAATTACTTTGGGGGCTTGTATGCCTAGTTATGCCAAGTGTGGCTTGAACAATTGTATTAATGCTTCCGCTGTTTTAAATGCATGATTTACATTATGTTTGTTTATGGATGTACTATGTGTGAATGATATTCATGACGCCTTGTATAGTATGGATGAGTTGGACTGCGGTTGACTATTCGTACTGTACGGCGGGTTGTTGACGTGTCTGGCTAGGTCCGGGGCGTGACATAATCCTGCCATGTCATTATATATAACAATTATTTACTTATTTTTATACCTTTTGTTTTTATTAGATTCTATTTTTGATTGCATATTGATATGGAAACAAAAGTCCTTATAAATCCACCTTAATTAATTTGGTAAGCTTCAAATAAGTAAAATATTTTTTGGTTATCAAAGTGAAATTCTAATAACGTTTATTGATATGGAAACTAATTTATATTAGTTTACTACACCGAATTAAATAGAAACAAATATGCAAATTAATTTACTTATTAATTTGACACCTATTAATAAATTAGTAAGCTTCAAATAAGTAAATAATTAAAAATGAAATTAAAAATTATAACCAACATAAAGTATATATATTTTCACAAGTAAATATGTTTAGCTTAGCCAAATAAGTAATTTTTTTTGGTTGTATCTTTATTTTACACCTAAAATTCAAATATGCCTTCACTTTTGAAATAGATTCCTAATCCAAATTAGAAAATCTTTATAGGTTTACGAATTCCTACTTTTAATTTAACAGAATGTTTTTAATTGGATTGATTTCAGTTCCAGATTAAATTAGATCATATCAAACTTTAATAATTATAACAATAACTCATATAAAAAAACAGACATCTAATAGACCATATTAATTCATACCAAATCAAACCCGAAATTTTAATTCAATTAAAAACGTTCTTATTAATGAGTAAACTGTAAGATCTAACAATTAAGAAATATAATTTTTTTTATTATTGGGTTCATAACAATTATGTTTACTTGAGATTCTTATGTAGAAGACCAATTTAACTTTTTTTTCATATATTTTTTCTTTGTTTCACAAATGGAATATATTTCACATATATTTTTCATGATTCAGAAGATTCCAACTATTTAACCAGAATTCAATCAATTTCAGCAAAATAAGTTAATTCTATTTACTTTAGTATTATCAAGCAGACTCTATATTAGACTAAGTTTATTTTTCGTTTAAATCACATTATATGTGATCCGATAGAAATTAAATTTCAAATTAGCTAAATTACATACTGCACGTGCATCGCACGAGCTTGAAAGCTAGTTGTTAATATAGAACCGTCTTGGTCCGTCATTCATCCGCAGTCCGCAACACACAAGTCTCTCCCGTCTCTCTAGCGAAGCCCAAAATTGGCACATGGCCCAAATCTGAAAATCCAAATCCAAGAGATCCAACTCCAAGCTGGCACATGTAGGCCTGTCAATGGGTCGGGTCTAGACCCGGACCCGACCCGGACCCGATTGTTTTTAATGATATGTGTCTATATTTTATTCGGTTTACCGGGACCCAGATCCGGACCCGTTAGTATTTTAAATAAACGGGTCGGGTATGGTACATATGATTTCGACCCGTTAAGGACCCGGACTCGTTTAAAATTTCTTATTTGTATACACAGACACTAATACGTAAAGTGATTAGTTATAACATTTTAAATAAAATAGAAACTAATATTCATATATACATAATAATACATAAAGTTATTAGTTGTGAGTCTTCAATAAAAATATACACATTTTTACATAACTACTATATAAGTCATACTGATCGAGATAGTAAAGTACTCTAAAACTAATGCCCATTTTGGCCGTAAATACATACCCATAAAGTGTGTATTGGGCTCGGTAGGAAAAACACAATATTTATTAGTACATATGATTTTATACTCTTAGTAGTCCAAGAAACCTTTTATGATTTAATTTCTAGTTTATTCTATGAGCTTTTTGTGCGAGAGAAAGTGACGTAAAGTGTGGAGCTATATGCTTGTACAAGAACTGACACTTTATTAGATAAAAGTACTAATTTTCTATGAGAGACTTTGATTTTGTTTGAAAAGTGAAGATATATTTTGCTTTTAATGCACACTTTGCTTTATATTTCACATACATGTCTTGTTATTTTCACAAAATTTATAATGGTGTGCTTATCATACTTGCCGGACGGATCTACCCAACCCGATTCCGAGACCCGTTGGGTCTGGGCCCGGTTCAAAATTTTCAGACTCACCGGATAAACGAGTCGAGTCCGAATCCATTATTAAGTTAGTGGTCCAGGTCTGACCACTACTTTCAGACCCGGACCCCACCCATTCACGGGCCTAGGCTCATGTGAAGAGCTGGCAGCGGAGCAGTCCGCTTCTTTCCACTTCAGCGAGTTCGACAAAACCCCCAAAGGCCAAATCCCAATTCCCGACCTAGCAAGCAGCAGCCCTCGTCCATCTTCAGTCATTGCCGGACGGCGCACGGCGGCTCAGGCGCTTAGCACTCGGATGGCGCACTGTCGGTTTAAATTAATTAGTTTCTGGTCGACTGCTCTAATTGTTCTTCAGTGGTAAACTGAGACTATGAGAGAGTGAGAGCTGCTCTTCGGTGGTGCCTAAGTCACTGCTAAGTGTTTAACAGGCATGTTTTTATTTTTTTTATTTTATTGTGTTTTTAATTCAAGCTATTGATTAAATTACAGCTTTGCTTGATATCAATTTGATTATTACTACATATTTGTAAACTTTTAAACTGTAATCATTATTTATAGTATGAATTTGCTTGTGATTTGTTATTATTGATCTAATTATTAAGTTAATTAATATTAGTGTAGACGTTTAGTAATTAGTCATCCCGTTATCTTCAATAAAGGTAATGAAGAGATGACGGATTGGATTCATTATTTGAGGAGGTTTGTATTTTTTGTGATCAACATTCTATTGCTATCCCAAACATGAATGACACATTCATCCGTTTTGATTCTCTAGTATTCCGTTGAAGGAGTATTTTCAGCAATGAACGTCGTGAAAGATAGGTTGAGCAACCGGATGAGTGATGACTGGCTTAGTGATAGACTTATTGTTTATGTAGAAAAAGACATCTTCTTGAAAATTGACAATGATGTCATTATCAAACGATATCAATCGATGAAAACCCGTAGAGAACAGTTGTAAAATTATGTTGTTTTTGTATTTGACTTTAATGAAAACTCTTACTTCTATAATGTTTATCTTTGTCTTTGATTTTGTTGCTAGAATAAATGTTTTTTTGAATACATGTTTTTTAATTAAATATTGGCCCCACCTGGATGCCAAAGCTAGATCCGCCCCTGTATGGCCTTCCTAAGAATGTGCCCAAGTATATAGATTAAAAGCCATTAAGTAATTTTTTTTAATGTTGCCCCACCTCTTATCGTATGAACTCATGAAAGACTAACTAGTAACTACTCTGAATTTACCGAGTCTATATAGTCAACTCCCTTTGGACTAGTCAAGTCCCTTGGCACTCCTGAGTTCAGACCATGATGAAAGCATGCACTGGTCTTTACACTTGCAAGTTGTCAGATTATGTGCTGAGTTTTTTAATTTCAGAAGTTAGAGCAGTTCGTATGCTTGCACACAATTTATGTTGTATTACTTCACTTAATAAAGTATACTTCCTCCGTCTCTTTTTAGTTGCAACAGTCAATATTTCACGTTTGCCAACGCACAACTTTGACCATCATTATATTTAATTCTGTATTAGTAAAAATAAAATAAAAATTAGATTATAAAACTTAGTAATGAGACGAATTCAACAACATTTTTCAAAAAAAATAATTGACACACATTAATAAATAAAATGTAGTCAAAGTAAAGTACATGAATAGTGTATATATTCCAATGTTGCAATTAATGAGATACGGAGGATAGTATTTCTTAATTCTAATTGATGTAGGGGTGGAAAAAATATTTATTTATTCACCATCTGTTCCATCCATTAAAAGATAAACCCATCCAGTCCCATGATAATGCATTGGATCAAATTCATCCAGTTTCGTTAGACAGATTGTTAGGGACACACCTATTATTTTTTTACAGAATTGAATCACATTAAAAAGCTCTTTTAAATCCAGCAAACACATTGAATATTTTACATGTGTTAATGATACATTTCTTTGTTGTTACTACGTAGTATATCTCTATGACTCTACCAAAGTATCACTATGTGCAATGCCAATCATCCCTGCATGTGGAAATAAATTGTAAGAGAATAGAAAGATAGGATATCTGGTTTAATATCCATCTATTAAAGTTTGTTAACAGATGAGTCAAATGTGTTTTATTAAATTGATCGTTTTTAATAATTTAATCCATCCATTATAACAAATAAAAAAATATCCATCCATTTGACACCCCAAATCTTTGGTTAATGAGTTCTATTGTTGTAGAAAACTTGCAATACTTATCAAGAACACTATTCTACTACGTATGTATTAACTTGCACACAGTACTATGCATTCCATATTGATGGTAAGCTTGCTGCAGGCTTGAAAAAGGATAGAACTGTCTATGTTCTAAAGGACAGGATTCTCCTCTTTGACTATATTTCCTTCAAAATTAATCAATGGAGATGAAGCCAAAAACAAGTACTTCTACATCAGATCCAAATCTAGTAAAATCTAAGAACAAGAAGGACAAGGGAAAAGCCTCGAAAAAGGGGCTGAGCATAGAAGGCTATCAAATCGAAGGAATTTCAATTGCGGGGCATGAGACGTGTGTGATTATCCCCACTCTAAATTTGGCATTTGATATTGGCAAGTGCCCACAACGCGCTGTGTCTCAACAATTTATCTTCATTTCCCATGGACATATGGACCACATAGGAGGACTGCCCATGCATGTGGCTACACGTGGCCTCTATGGAATGGTTCCACCTACAATAGTTGTGCCATATGCTGTTAAAGAAAGCGTTGAGAAGATTTTCGAAGCACATAGAGCTATGGACCAATCTGAACTCAAGCACACTTTGATTGCTTTGGATGTGGGTAATATATTATTTCAATTTTTTAAAATTAGAATAATTTCCTTGCTGTTACTTGGCTGTCTTGGCACATTGAGTCTCGTGCTTTACATTATAAGAACTATTATTGATTGGAATGTGATACTGTAGGAGTGCATGTTGCCTATTATTTTTAACTTTGTTTATAGTATGCTCCTATTTACCTTCTTTTTAGTATAACCTGAACTTAGATTAGTGATTTGCTTTGTATTTTTAGGAGAAGAGTTTGTTTTAAGGAAGGATCTAAAAGTAAGGGCGTTCAGAACTTACCATGTCATACCCAGCCAGGTTTCTGCCCCCCCCCCCCCCCCCCCCCCCCCCGTATCCTTCTATCACACACACAGTGTATATGATCGTTGGAGTGTGAACCTTTTCATGTAATGATGGTACACTTGGGCTTCATTTACTCTGTGTTTTGTATTTTTAACAGATATTGTGTCCATTGGTCTCTGCAGGGTTACATAGTTTATTCTATAAAGCATAAGCTTAAACAAGAATACATCGGCCTTTCAGGAGAAGAGATAAAGAGGTTGAAGGCATCAAATGTGGAGGTCTGTTGCAATGATATCACATTTTGAAATTTAATGCAATAGTTCATGCACAATACATGGCCACACATTGAATTCTCAATCAAATTCTACATAAGATGTTGTGAATTGGAGCTGAATAACTTATCTTTTTCTGTCCTCGCAGATCACAAACACTATAAATACACCTGAAATCGGTTTTACAGGGGACACGATGTCAGATTTCATTTTAGACAATGATAACATTGATGTTTTGAGGACGAGGATACTCATTATGGAGGTATACAACGTCACCTGTAAGTTTCAGTGCATCAATCCAATTGTATAGGAGTTTCTTTTTATTTCAAATTTCAAAGTAGAGCTGTCAAATGGGCCAACCCAATGCAACCCGATCCATGATGGGTTATGCTTTATGTGGCTTGGGTTGGGCAAACCCGTTTAATGAAAGGCCAGAATCCTTACAACCCTTACCCAACCCATCTAAGCCGTAGGTTAAACAGGCTGGCTCGCAGGCCAATATAAAAATATATACATGAAAAATTCTTTATATATAATTAGTCTGGAGTTTAATTTTGTATTAGTGACTGGTAATAAAGGAAATATAAGAAATCAAAATACTAAACACCCAACACTTGTTAAGTTTAATTAAACAACGTTAAATACTAGTTATACTAGAATTTAAAAACTATAAGAGGGTATCTAACAAAAATACTCATTGTATAAAACTAAAAGTAAAGATCTACTTGAACCTTTTAAGTGATTATTGGTAAATAATGACTATTAATTGCTAAAAATTATATTCAATTTTACATAAAATATATGTTTGAGCAACTTATTTGAATTGTTATTATAAAAATAATAAGGGGAAATTCCCAAAATAGGAGTAAAAACGTTTTGGAATTCAAAAATAGGACTGTCATGTTTTTGTTCTCTAAATAGGAGTAATTACTGCCAAGTTTAGAAAATACTGCCATGTTTGGAAAATACTGCCATGTTTAAAGTCTGGTACTGCCATAACATGGCAGTAATTACTCTTATTTTGGGGAATGAAACACAGTAGTCATATTTTGGAATTTCAGAACGTTTTTACTCCTATTTAGGGCAATATCCCAAATAATAACTACTCCGTATTTTGCAATGGTTGTAAAATGATAAGTATATAATTGTAATTTTAATAATTTTGGTATTAAAAGAACAATATTGAATATAACAAAAGTCGAAACTATACATTTGTATTTTGGCCACAGGCCAACCCACAACCTGTGTGGGCCAACCCACTTAACGCGCAACCCGTGTGGGTTGACCCGTGAAACCCGCAAATTAATCGGGTCACAAAATCATAACCCTAACGGCCTAACCCACAAAGTATTAGAAACGTAGCAGGTATAGAAAGAGAGTGAAAGAGAATTCTTATTGATTCAGGAGAACTGTACAAGTATTTATAGAACAACAGTCTAACTAACTGATCAACAGTCTTCGAACTGATATAACAAACCTAACAGTACATCTGGTACATAGACTAGGCTTATTACAATAATAGAACTTGTACAATATTCCTAACACTCCCCCCTCAAAGTTAGGGTGATTGATTTGGAAAATCAATCACACTAAGTTTGGTTCTTAGATCGAGGAAAGTGGAGGCAGATAAAGGCTTAGTCAGGACATCAGCAAGTTGATGAAGAGCTGGAATATGATAGACTCCAAGCTGCTTAGATTGGACTTTTTCCCTGACAAAGAAGATATCAATCTCCATATGTTTAATCCGAGAGTGAAGCACAGGATTGTGGGCTAGCTGAACTGTGCTTAAGTTGTCACAATAGACTCTGGGAGTATGAAAAGGAACTTGTAGCTCCTTAAGCAAGAACTGGACCCATAACAGTTCTGCTGTTGTATCTGCAAGGCTTCTATACTCAGCTTCTGCTGAGGATCTGGCCACACACAATTGTTTCTTGGACCACCAAGATATGATGTTAGAACCAAGAAAAATACAAGATCCAGAGGTAGATCTTCTGTCAGTTGGATCAGAGGCCCAATCAACATCACAAAAGGCTGATATAGGCAGAGGTGTGGTGGATAGACTATAGAGACAGAGGCTTGATGATAATACCATGCGTGATAGTTCCAGAGAGAGATCTTAAGATGTGTTTAACAGCTTTCCAGTGATCTTGTAAAGGTGTGGCCATGAACTTACACACCTTGTTGACAACATAACTAATTTCAGGTCTGGTTAAAGTAGCATATTGCATTATTCCAACTATGGATCTGTAGGAGGAAGGGTCTGGTAATGGGTCACTGCCTTGATGGGTAAGCTTGCAGTTGCTGATCATAGGTGTTTTAACACTTTTTGAGTCTGTCATGCCCACTTGATGAAGCAAATCTCTCACATATTTGGCTTGAGATAAATGCAATATCTCCCAGATGTTTAAGAGAAAACGAGGAATGCAGTTTATGAATGAGTTGTTGAATGGCTACAGAGTTGTTTCCAATGACTAGAATGTCATCAACATTTATGAGAATGTAGATTTGGATTCCAGAGGACACAAAAATTAGTAAAGAAAGATCACATTTACTCTGTTTGAAGCCAGCATTATATAGCACTGAGGTCAGTTTGTGAAACCAAGCTCTTGGAGCTTGTTTAAGTCCATAAAGAGACTTATGATGTTTACAGACAAGAGAGGTGTCTTTGATCTGGGTCACCCCACGGGTTCGGGCCCATCTCGATGGCTCTATTTCAAAGTCAGCTCAAAGAAGCGGTTGTGGCAGCCTTCATTCTTATTCCCTGGCTGACACAGGCACACAGACAAACACCTTTTTTTGCAAAGCAATTGACATTTCTAGCTTATCAACATGTTTGTGTGAGTGAGTATGAGAAAGTGGTCCAACTCACTGGTCGCCGACTCATTCTCCCATGAGGGAGGTCCTGAGTTTGAAACCCCTTGGAAGTTGGAAGCAATTCAGCACTTTAGCCTTCTATACCCCGGGTCCCCCGACCTCCCCGGGTAAAAAGAAAGTGTTTGTGTGAGTGTTAGAAGAAATTTTGAGCACTTGACCTTACTCAACTAATTGCCCATAATGGAAAAACGGTTGGCTTAGTAGTATCTGTTAGGCGCCCTTTAAAATGGATGCTTGCATCATCTGATCATCTACTTTTAAAATTAAGCCATAAAGTAAGCCTATTTAGTGCAAGGGTTATTTTTGGGTGTGCATTGCCTTTCAACCTGATATTTCATGGAGAATGAATAAAAGAAATCTGAGGGTTCAGATCATTATGAACTCGTGATCCTTAATTATGACTAACTAATGGCAGTTAGTCAGTTACTAGTGTCCTCTTCGGTTTAAGTTTCACACAGTACATACTGTAGGGTCTTCCAGATTCTAACATTAGTTGTGGCAGAACAACTAAAATTGGATAATATGATGACTTTTTTCCTCTCAAGTGATTGTTGTTTTAGCTAGGAAAATGTACTCTAGTGCTACTAGGTTGAAAAACTCGGCCAGTTCCACTGTTTCTGAAATTCTTCTTACATTTAGATCTTTCCTTGCAGAGTACCTACCTAGAGAAAACAACTACAGTAGAGGATGCTAGGGAGCGTGGCCATATGCATTTGTCTGAGGTAACAGTTTCTTTTGAGAGATAACCTCTTTCCCTCCCCCGCATCCAATTCCTGAGACACTGGTTTTCATTTTTCATGAAATTATAACAGATAATCAAGTATGCAGACAGATTTGAAAACAAAGCGATACTTCTGATCCATTTTTCAGCTCGTTATAAACTAGATGTAAGTTGGGTCCTCTTTCATTCTCCTTTTGGGACGTTGTACTTTTTTCTTTGTTTGAAAGTGGGTACTTTAAGATTCTGTCAGAGATAATTGTGTCTATGATTGAAATACTGAATGAAACAATTAATAAGAATTAAGAAGTGTATATACACGTGTGTGTCTATATGTGTGCGCACAAGTATGTGTTTGAACAAAAACAAAAAATAAATTATATGATGAGCATTTTCATCCTGTTATATGGTCATTATACTGATGGAAGATAAAATCGAAACTCATAGAATGATTCTTTGCATTTGAGATCCGTTATGATAAGATTTTTTAGGTTTTGTTGTGCTAAGACCATATGAGTGTGTTCCTTTTTTATTTGGGTTAATTTCTTGAGACGACTCCAACTACCATAGTTGTCTGATTCTCTCTTACAATCCCCTACAGTTCATTTGTACACCGTTCTACCCTCTACAAGGTTGATCATATGTTGCCATGTGCCTATTTTATAAAGATATTTTTTCCAGCTAGAGTGTATTCTGCTTGTGCGAAATAACAATGCAAGTGAATGATCTTAATTAGGCGCTACAATTTTGGTAGAATTTCACATCTGAGCTAAGCGGGCCTTACTTGAATTATACATTTTCTCAGGTTATTGAAGAAGCTATTTCGGCAATACCTCCACCTTTGGCTGGCAGAGTTTTTGCCCTCACCGAAGGGTTTTAATGTGAAGGGGAATGGAAAGACACCTAATAAAGTATGCCTTTCTAAGAGCATCCCCAATGCATTGTAGTCTAGTCTAGTGAAAGTGTGTTACCTCATTAGATTAGACTTGGACTATATATTATCTCCTCCAACCTTTGTAGTCTGTGACATGGAAACATAAAATTAAACACGGTCAAGAAGGATGTTTGTGTGCACATTCTGACTCAAAACAAAATGATGCCACTCTTCGGAAAATGAACGAAACGGGGAAAAAATCGACAAAGTGGAGCTGTGGACGGAAACGATAGAAAATAAAAGCACACCCCACAATATGCGCCCAATACCTAGGGGTGGACCGGTTCCGGTTCGGGCCTGGCCCCGTCCGGGCCTCGGTTCATGAAAGGGGAGGCCCGGAACCGGCCCGGGTAACCCCGGGTCCGGGCTGGGCCGGGCTGGGCCTCGGTTCATTTTTTTGGCTTTTCCTAATTAACCCTCAACCCTCCCCCCTCACCTCCAAACCACCCCAAAGGCCCAAACCACCTCAAATGGCCCATCATACCCAGCCCAACCCAAAAACTTAAAAAAAATTCAAAAAATAAATAAATAAACAAATTGGCAATACCCATGATTCCATACATTCTTCAATTTCTCAATCTTCAATTCACACCATATCACCACAAAAGAATCTCGATCTTCGATGTTCTACGTATTTGATTTTTTCGTATTTAAATTTTTTACCACGCTAGAATCTCAATTCTCCTTAATTCCATGTAATCTTCTTAATATACTAGTCAACTAACTCATGCGTGCAAGGATGATGAATCACGTTAACAGTCGCTTAGTAATTCCTGTCTTTAAAATTTCAGTTTTATTAATCATTTTTTATATGAAATACATAACTTTTGATTTTGCGATTTTAATGATATGAAATACTCCTCTTTCCTTTGCTAAATTTGTGAAAGAGGACAATTTCATTGCTTTTCCATATAAATACCCCTGGTAAAAATTATTTTATTTTTTTTTCATAATTCAATAGATTCGACCAATTCAGCTACTTTAGTCGTCAGTATTTCACTAATTTCAGTCAATTCAATCAATTTCAATATTACAAAAAAGACACTATTTTATTTCTCAAAGCAATTCATTTTAGAAAATGTAATGTGAATATACATACTTATATGATATTAAAACATGATATAAAATTGCAATTGTTAAAGGTATATTATTTAATATACGGTAACCAAATAAACATTCTTCCATATATGACTTTTCACAAAAATTAATGTGATTTTATAATTTTATATTATCTAGCTAGTGATTTTTATGATGTCTATTACATACTATCCCCCGTTCCGTTTTAATCGCAACATGTTGAATTTTACACTATTCACATACTCTACTTTGACCACATTTTACGCTATTATTTTGTGGAAATTAGTTTTTTAAAAAAATATTTTTCAATTCATCTCATTACAAATTTTCTAAATCTGATTTTTAATATTTTTTTACTAATAGAATTAAGATATAATTACGGTCAAAGACGTGCGTTGACAAATGTGAAATGTTGACCGTTGCAACTAAAAAAGAACGGAGAGAGTATTTACATTGACTATTTCATTCTCTCTTACTATCAATTGCAATTGTGCCTTATAATTTCTAAATAATTGTCATCTAAAGTTAAAAATCTTTACTTTATAATAGAGCGTGATTCAAATATAAATGGTGCATGTATAACGTAAAAGTGCGAAATATTATCTTTTAGTTCGCTCTAATGCACCTTTAGATTCAACTGATGCATTTTTGTGGTGGCAAAAATGATCACTTATTAACGAAAATATCACCGCATTTTTGGTCTAATCATTTGCATTGTTGTCACTTTTAGAGCCACCTAACCTCAAATCCAAAATCTCTCGCTTCATTCACTTCTTTTGGCTCTAAATGATTTTCTATTTGGATTTCCATCATTCTTTTCACTTTAAAAGCCATTTGACCTCAAATCCAAAATCTCTCGCTCCATTGTTGTTTCTAATGTTTTTCTAATAATTTTATTTATAACTTACAATCACTGTTTAAATTTGTACTTAATCATTGATTTTTATTAATTATTGACTAATTTAATGATGCTTCATTAATTATGTCAATAATTTTTCACTTCTTTTGACTTTTTTGGAAAGGAAAATAGCTTATATTAAAAATCAAATGATCCAGAACAACAACAATATCCCAAAATCTAATTCCCCCTCCATCCATCCAAAACCAATGTCCATCACCTCTCACGCCATGATCAAACATATAATAGTCCACCATAGGAAGAACGAAACTTATCACTGAAACTGTGAGAGCATATATAGGAGGCTATTAGCGGCTGAATTAGCTCAATTGCCTCTAAGCAGTAATCTATCAACTAAAACAAACCAAAGCATCAATCTACACCCCTTATTGTTTGTCATAGGAACAACAAAATAGAAATAGTAAAATAGTCTGGACTGAAAAATAACAAACTCGAAATAGTAAAACAATCTTCCAAACCCTAGTCGCACAGTTCCTCCATGGTGGCGGTTCAGGAGGGGGACGGATTTTCATCCCTTCATCTTCTTCCTTCATCACTTTGATCTGCCCGTGAGTCGCCTCCTTCTCTTGGCCAAAGTACTGCACGAACACAACCAATCCGAAAGCGAGCAGTCATCACCATTGCCGATATGCGAGCAAGATGGACCTCTGCTATTCAGCCCCAATCGGAGGTAAATACCTTCCTTCCGTCCGGTTTTGGTTCGTCGCAACTATTGAATCGAGAGAAATTCAACCACCCTGACAGAATTAGATCGCCAACGCAACTGACGCGCGATACTTCGTCTGTCCTCAATCGCGATTGAACTCCAGAGCAACTAGAACCCACGCCGCCGGAAGTCCCAACGCCGCCATTTTCTAACCTTACCCTACACGATTGCTAGGACGTCCGCTTCTTTTGAGGGCTTGTATCACTTATTATGGCTCTAAATGATTTTCTATTTGAATCTCCACCTTATTCTCTTTATCCACCTTATTCTCTTTATATATACTAAACAACTCACCCGTGCATTGCACATATGATATATGAAACACAATTTGTCCACAAAATAGAGTTTTTGCCATTTTTATCCCTCAACTATTGTGTCAATGACACTTTTGTTACTCGACTTTCAATATTTTCACTTTTAATTCTCGACTATTGTGTGAGACACATTTTTTGTCTTTGACTTCAAAATTTCCCGCATTTAGTCCCTTGATTATATTATCAAATTGACACTTTTGGTCATTCCACTATGTTTTTGACACAATAAGTGGAGGACTAAAAATGTCATAATTTTAATAGTTAAAGGACCAAAAGTGTCGTTTTTATGAAAGTCAAAAGACTAAATGTGGAAATTTTCAAAGACGGGTACCAAAAGTGTCTTTCGCACAATAGTCGAAAGACTAAAAGTGGAAAAACTCAAAGTCAAGTACTAAAAGTGTCAGTGACATAATAGTCGGAGGATTAAAAGTGGCAAAACTCATACAAAATATAAGATTGTGTTAGAAGCACATATATATGGTAATGGATAGTTAATACACTTAAATTTTAATAAAATATCAAACAACTATTTATATATAATAAATTGTGTCTTAATTGAGAATTCATTGTGCACAATAATTTATTGATTTATAAATATAATAAATTTGGTCTTAATTTAGAATTCATTTTGCACAATAATTTATGAAATAATTACATATGTATGACTACAATAAATATTGTTTAAAATGTGACATCCTAAGTTTAGTGACTATAACCGTAATTTTGTCATAATACATAGGGAAAATCGCATATATGGTCGCTCAGTTATCCACAAAATTAAAATCTCAGACCTGTATTTCTGAGATTGTAAATGTCACCCCTCGATTGTCCAAAATGCTGTAAATGTGGTCCTTTTGAAGGGTAAAATATACAATATGGGCGAGAGTACATTTCACCACTTAAAGGATCACATTTACAACAATTTGGACAATTGAGGGGTGATATTTACAATCTCAGAAATACGGGTCTGAGATTTTAATTTCGTAGATAACTGAGGGACCATATATGTGATTTTCCCTAATACATAACTTATGTTCAAATTTTATAATAAGTGACTATGAGAGTGTAGTATAGTAACTATAAGTAATATACTTATAAATAAGTTTATTGATGTGTGAATTCAGAGGTTATAATTCACTCAAAAATATCTCCGTTAATTCACTTATATTATATGGAGTATGAAAGTAAAGATAAATTGAAATTGTAGAGTTAAATTAAAAGAAACATTGTGTTTGAAAATGCACACGCCATTACCATAGTGGAGATTTGCGGTTACTTTTTCAACAATTGTCGTATCAAAATTAGTCGTTGTTTTTCATAAATTATTAAAGATTTCCATGTATACATTTTATAAGTTAATGTATTTTACATATATAATTTTCATATTTATTAATTATGGATTTACATTTGCTCTACACAAATAACAGCTATACGTATCACACATCTAGTAAAAAATTATTGTTACTACTTCATTTACATAAAAATGATACACACATACTAGTATATTTTATTAAAAAAATCAGATCACAAAAATCAGAACATTAATCATTAAGAATATAAATGCCATTATGATCTGGTTTTTAAAAGACATGTCTGGATAGATTTGCTTAATCTATTCTAGTATATATGGAATTATATGTGATAAACCCAAAACTTAACAATCAAACAATCATAAGCAGTGAAGAAGAAGCAGATAGAAAGATATGGAGAAGATGAACCGAATCTGGTATATCGCATACCGAATCTGGTATACCGTATACCGAATCTGGTATACCGTATGAAACCATTCGACAAAATATAGAACTAATTTATAGATACATATGTTTGTGATCGTGTTATGGTTTTGACTTACTCAAATTAGCTCGAGTCGCCCAAGCGTCAGTGTTAATTTAGAGATGTCGATCAATTTAAAAATTGATCAACCAAAAGTTGCTTGGACGCAATTGGTCTAGGGACCTACCCATTATATTATTGCAGTGATCAGCCCAAGCTGGGACTGTAATAGTATGAATGAGGATTTTGACCACTATGATTGTAAAACATTCCATGTTCCTTTTATTGGGGTCAAAGAGCATGTAAAATAGTGGGAGCTAAATAATTAAAAGTCCATAATATTTAGTTAACTAGATGTGATCATAGGAATTAATATATGATTTTAATTCCGTTCTATTTGAACTTCTTTAGGCTTTTAGGTATGTCGAATTTATCATTGAGAAGTATCTTGGATACAAATAATCTGATTGAACCAAACTTTCTAGACTTGGAACAAAATATGCGTTTCGTTCTTAGGCAAGAAAATATCAAACATGTATTTGATACATGTGTACCCGAGATCCTTGATGTTAGCTCTTCTGAATTAGCCATGTTCGACAAGGACATTCAGAAGAATCACATTGCTGAGGTACCAAATGATGTATGTCTCTACTGCAAAGAGATAGGACATTGGAAGAGAGATTGTGAGATATAGAGAACTAATCTAGCCAAAGCACCGAGTGCTTCTAGCTTAGGCATTTTTGTCATTGATATTAATATGTCTACAACTAACTCTCACTGTTGGGTATTAGATACGGCTTGTGGCTCACACATTTGCAATAGTGTGCAAGGCCTAAATGACAGTAGAGCAGTTAGGCTGGGTGAGATTGACCTACGTGTAGGAAATGGAGCAAAAGTTGCTGCTGAACGTGTAGGGACTTATATATTAGATTTACCCAGTGGTTATAGATTAGAACTAAATAATTGTTATTTTGTTCCTTCTATAACAAAGAACATAATTTCCATTCCTATGTTAGACATTGAGGGTTTTTCTTTTCATTTTGCTAATAACATTTGTTGTTTTTCACAAAATGGTATTTTGTATGGAAATGCTCCTCTTATGAATGGTTTATATATTCTTAATTGTAGACATGACATATTAAATGTACAAAATAAAAGAGCAAGGTTAAGTAATCTGAAAAATACCACATATCTTTGGTATTGTAGGCTTGGTCATATTAATGAAGCCAGAATAGCAAGGTTAAGTAAATTAAATTACTTAACACCATTTGATTTTGAATCATATGGTAATTGTGATTCGTGTCTCTCAGCTAAAATGACGAGTAAACCTTTTCTTGGAAAAGGACTACGGGCCAAAGAAGTGCTTGAATTGGTTCACACAGATGTGTGTGGACCATTCCCAACTCAAGCTAGAGGAGGTTTTTCTTACTTCATCACGTTTACTGACGATTTCTCTAGGTTTGGATTTGTGTATCTTATGAAACACAAATGAGAAGCTTTTGAGAAATTCATGGAGTATAAGGCTGAAGTAGAGAAGCAACTTGACAAGAGTATCAAGACTCTACGATTTGATCGTGGAGGGGAATACTTGAGTAAGGAGTTTCTTGATTACTTAAAAGGTCAGGGAATTCAGTCACAATGGACTCCTCCAAGAACACCTCAATTGAATGGTGTCTCTGAAAGGAGAAATAGAACATTGTTAGACATGGTTAGGTCCATGATGAATTCCACGTCTCTTCCAACATCTCTTTGGGGGTATGCATTGCAAACTTCGATATACATTCTGAATAGAGTTCCATCTAAATCAGTGCAAAAGACACCATATGAGTTATGGTGTAATAAGAAGCCTGTTCTTTCACATATTAAAGTGTGGGGTTGCCGTGCTTATGTTAAGAAATTGCACACTGATAAGTTAGGAGCTAGAAGTGAGAGATGTTATTTTGTGGGGTATCCTAAAGAAACTAGGGGATACTATTTCTATCATCCTGAGGAACATAAAATCATTATTTCCAGACAGGCACGATTCCTAGAAGAAGACTTGGTCTTCAAGGAATTCAATCGTGAGAAGATAGTCTTAGAAGAAATTCAAGAATCACAAAATAACATAGAGGATGAAGACTTGTTAGATGGTCAAAACAAGGATTCAATGGGAGGATTAAGCGGAAGTATGTCTCTAGGACGATATCCTTCAGCTAGTGGGAGTAATATAGGAAGCACCTCGCACCAGCAACTGGTTCCTATTAGGCATGAAAGAAATGACATGGTTGTCATTCCTTCTGCACTTACTTCTCCTTCTCTGGAAACACTTAACAGTGTAGCACCAGAAAATTCTCCGAGCATTGGACAGTCCAATGAAAGAGAACCTCTTCACAATCAGAATGAGCAGCCTGAACAATCGCAAAATATTCAACATCGTAGGTCTACTAGGATTCGTCATGAACCAACTAGGTTTGGCTTCCTCATGGAGGATCATGATGATGTTGAAATTCCTGAAAAGGATGAACCTAAGACTTACACTGAAGCAATATTAGATATTGATTCAGAGAGGTGGCGAGAGGCCATGAAATCTGAAATGGACTCGATGTATATCAATCAAGTATGGAACTTGGTTGACTTGCCAGTTGGGGTTAGACCCATTGGATGCAAATGGGTTTTCAAGAAGAAAATTGATGCTGAAGGCAAGGTGCAAACATACAAAGCTAGGCTAGTAGCTAAAGGTTATAGTCAAAGAGAGGGAATTGACTATAGTGACACCTATTCGCCAGTTGCAAAACTGAAGTCCATTCAAATTTTGCTTGTGATAGCAGCATACTATGATTATGAGATTTGGCAAATGAATGTCAAAACTGCTTTCCTTAATGGAAACCTCAAGGAGGAGGTGTACATGGTACAACCTGAAGGTTTTATATCCATGTCAAATCCCAATTCAGTATGTAAAT
This sequence comes from Cuscuta europaea, assembly GCA_945859875.1. Lineage (NCBI taxonomy): Eukaryota > Viridiplantae > Streptophyta > Magnoliopsida > Solanales > Convolvulaceae > Cuscuta > Cuscuta europaea. The sequence goes on from CAMAPE010000014.1 coordinate 4,925,139, forward strand.
TGGAGAAATCCATATATGGGCTAAAGCAAGCCTCAAGGAGTTGGAATATCCGTTTTGATGAAGCGGTCAAATCGTTTGGCTTCATTAGAAGCAATGAGGATGCATGTGTGTATACAAAACGCAACAAGGATAGCGTGGTCTTTATGGTCATATATGTTGATGACATTCTGATCATAGGGAATGATATCCCCTTATTGAAGTCTATGAAAGAATGGTTATCCAATATCTTCATGATGAAAGATCTAGGTGAAGCCTGTTATATCCTTGGGATTAAGATCTATAGAGACAGAGTTAACAGGATGTTAGGTCTTTCACAATCCACGTATATTGAAAAAATACTACATCGATTTAAAATGGAAGAATCTAAGAAAGGATTCCTCCCGATGGGTCATGGGATATCGTTATCAAAGAAGGATAGTCCTTCAACTGATGATGAGATCAAACGCATGAGAGGGATTCCATATGCTTCTGCAATTGGTTCAATCATGTATGCTATGATCTGTACTAGGCCAGATGTGGCTTATGCGCTTAGTATTGTTGGTCGATATCAAAATAATCCAGGAGAACGGCATTGGAGTGCTGTTAAGATTATTCTTAAGTATCTTAGACGAACTAAAGAATATTTGTTGGTTTATGGTGGACAAGAGAAACTAATAGCATCTGGTTACTCTGACGCTAGCTTCATGACAGATAAGGATGACTATAAGTCACAATCAGGATATGTTTTTAATCTCAATGGAGCAGCAATAGACTGGAAGAGTTCCAAGCAAGACACTACAGCTGATTCGACAACAGAAGCCGAGTACATTGCTGCATCAGAAGCAGCTAAAGTGGCCGTATGGATACGTGAATTCCTCAAAGAATTAGGGGTTGTTCCAAATGATAACCATTTATTGTGACAATACTGGTGTTGTTACACAAGCAAAGTAACCAAGATGCGACAAGAGGAATGGACATGTGCCGAGGCGCTATCATGTGATTCGAGAGCAGATAGCAAGAGGAGAGGTTGCAATAGAACGTGTTTCCACTGAGGACAATTTGGCTGATCCCTTCACCAAACCTTTGAGCTGCGAGAAACATACTAGACATTTTGAGAATCTAGGTGTTAGACGCATTGGTGATTGGCACTAGGCCAAGTGGGAGATTGTTAGTATATATGTCCTAGCGACAATCATTTTTTTAAAAGACATATGTACTTGATCACATTTAGTTTTTATATTTGATATATACACGGTATTACACTTTATGAATGATTGTTTTCGATTGTCAATGTTTTATTCATAATTGTGTTCCCTTGGATTTATGTTGTCAATAAGTAAGTGGGAGCTTATATGATATAACATAAGATCCTAAAATAGCCACAATTAATGATCATCAAGAATGAGATATTGATGATATGCGATAAGATTGGTATGTGGACTGCATCATACTTTTAGAAAGTATAGTTGATCTCACGACTATGAGTTCCTGTAATTCATGATGGTCACATAGATATTTTAGAGAATATTGGCATACCCACCGAGAAACCATTTGATAAGTTCTATTCATGTGTCTATGGGATTATCGGCGTATAGAGTGGTGTAATAGTCCTCCGACTTGAGGTCAATACGTACTACATGTGCGGAGTGATGTACTTTGACCATGACCAACGCTTGCACTCCAATCGGGGTAGATACGGCATGTGTTGGGTGCATCACGAAGCACATGGAGTAGTAGTTGAGCCAAGAAAGGATTCATTCCTCATAATAGATTAAGAGAGAATATTCTACTTCTCATATCTAGATGGATCATAAAGTCATTGGCCAATGCAAAGATATATTCGTTTTGGATATCGAATATGATCGTTATGGATCATCTAGAAAGATTGAGAGACAGAGACTGAGTTATTGGGATAGACACTATATCATGTTCTAGACTTAGTTGAATGTTCATTGAATGAAAGGACCGTATCACTATGAGCTCTATATTACAGGGAGTTTGAAAAGTCCTCGCAAATGTCCTTATATATTAAGATTGTCTGGTAAATCGTCTAGGGATTCTGCCAAGATCTTAATTTGATTAGTGCTTAATATATAAGGCCCTATGGGTCACACAACAAGTGATTATACCTTCCGATTGAATTGTTAGAAGGAATTAAATATTAATTGGATTAATTAATATTTAATTTGTAATACTGAAATGGATTAAATATTAGTTAGATTAAACTATATTTAATTCATGATGTTGAAGGAGAGTTCTATTTGATAGAATAAATTAAGTGTGATAAATTAGATTTATTATACCTAATTAAGGTGTATTTATTATTAAATAAAGTTGGTATTTTCTTTTATTGATTTGGAATTAAAAAGGAAAATAAAATAAACTAAATAATAATAAATAACATATAGAGAGTGGCGTGCACCCACTTCTCTATTGTTATTATTATTATTATGTTTTATCCAACTTATTTAATTAATAATGATGTATTGGTCTTGGTAGGACTATAACTCATTAATGAGTAAGACTTTGGTTGTGATTAGGAAACTAGTTTAGAACTAGTATAAATACACTCTCCTCCTTCATAATTCGGATACCAGTTTTCAGATTCAGTATTACCAGTTTATTTCCCTGCGAAGAGATTTCCTAGCCTTTCTCTTAGGGAGGTCTAACCGTTCTTTCGGAAAGGAGAAATCACGTGGATACCTAAGGTCAAGGATTATCACCGCTAGGCTGGAAGATCTGTAAGTTCTAACTCAGATCTACTATTATTGTCATATTCGTTGTTTTGTCATAATCAGGGAAGATCTGTTTGGGAAAATTTTAAACTTCCGCTGCTGTACTTTTGAGGTACGTTACATCAATTTCCTAACACATTCAACCTGTTTCACGCCTCGGCTCTGATACCAATTGATAAACCCAAAACTTAACAATCAAACAATCATAAGCAGTGAAGAAGAAGCAGATAGAAAGATATGGAGAAGATGAACCGAATCTGATATACCGTATGAAACTCCGCTGCTCTCCCTGGAGAAGGAGAGCAGCGGAAACCCTACTCTCTCTCTATCTCGCCTCTGCGTCTCTAAAGCCTCAACGATTAGGGTTCCCGTAAGTTAGCCTTCCTTTATAGGAGAAGTTGGTTAACTTACGGGTTACAAGGAAGCCAACGGGCTGATACACATTTGTGGGCCGTATTACACGTTTAATTAATAACAACACAAATACAAAGATATTTAATTAGATTGGACACCATAAAATCTTCCTAACAATATGTGTGTATTTTACTATAAATTAAATCTGATTTGATCTGTTTAAAATTGATTTAGTTTAACTTGATGTGTTTTAACATATGATCACATCTGGTTCGGGCTATTCTGAAACTGAGATTAGTCCAAATGAAAATATCTTAGTATACTTCGAACATTACTACTATTGTACTATCATGCTAGTTTATCATAATCTCTATCACTGTTCTAAAAATCACTCTAGGCGCCCGACTAGTCTCCGCCTAGGCGTTAGGCAGTGACTGGGCACCTCGATTTTAGTCTAGACGCTCCAACTAATTGATATGACATCTAGGTGAATTAGTTGGCCGCTTAGGGCGCCTATTTGCTCGTCCAAAGCGCTTAATCGCCGTCTAGGCGTCTAGATTCGTCGAATATTTTATTTTGCTTTTTTTGTTTTAGTACTCTAAGAGATATATGTACCTTTAACTTTAGCAACACATATCTAGAAAGCTACAACTTGTAGATTAAGATAAAAAATACTACATATACATGTTTATATGTAATTTTAAGTGTTATTATTATTTAATAATATTTATTACCTAGTGAAGTTATGTGAGTGTATAATATATAATTAAATGTGACAACTCTATTATTCATGTATGTTAATGTGTATGTGTGTATATTTATCGTACACACGCAAATTAAACACAACAATCTTAGCCATATTAATGAAAAATATTAATAAAACTATAATTTATATGTCTCTGACTAGTCCCCGTCTAGGCGTCTGTCTAGACGCTTAGCCGCTTAGGCACCCGTCTAGCTAGGCTCCTAGGCGCTGAGCTAGCACCCGACTAGCCTAACACTCTACAATATTATTACAATCATAAAAGTTTTATTAATTTTAATTTTCTATTTGAATTTTGTCCATATTCTCTTTTATTATATAAAGAGTACTCTCTATTTGGATAATTTTTTTGACCAAATATATAGCTAAAATAAAAATAGTGGATAAAAATATCACATAGAGAGAGATATTTAGTGATTATAATTATATTCAAAAGTAACACAACAATGAGTAAAATTTACCCGTAATAAGGTATAAACACATTTTTTATCATGAATGTGTAACTATTTCCTAAATTATTGTGTAAGATGAATTCTAAGCCAAATTTATTATATTTATAAATCAATAAATTATTGTGCACAATGAATTTTCAATCAAGACACAATTTATTATATATAAATAGTTGTTTGATATTTTATTAAAATTTAACTGTATTAACTATTCATTACCATATATATGTGCTTCTAACACCATCTTATATTTTGTAGCATTTACTCAATTGTTATAAAAAACTAGTGTAACACCCGGGGCATGTCCCGGTAGTGTTAATTTGACATGGGTCCGGTGAAATAAACATTGTAAACTATTCATAGGATATGATCAAAATTTTGGCGATTGCTTTTATAAACTAATCACCGCCATGGAATACGGATGAAGAATTACCATCTTTTGGAGTACTAATTTGTGGTTATAATTTTGGTTTATGTGCTTATTGTTGTAAAAGTTATTAATTATAAGGACTAACCATCACCATGGAATACTCCACTAATTATATGGCTAATTACATGATAAGGAATGATAAGAAGAAACGTTGAATTGGAATTGGGAATATGTAGAGTTTATAATTTACATTATTTTGGATATTCACATGTATTATTGATATTGTACGATTAGAGTCCCGTCCATGTGAATTAAAGTTTCATTATTTAGAAAAAAAATTCAAAATTTCAAAATTGAGTGTACATTATAATGTGAACTATTTATGACTACTGCCACTAACATCCGTCCACGTGAATTAAAGTTCCCTAAATATTTCAATGTGTGGAGCCTACATAATGTCAACGTGTTAAGTTATTTTAAGTTTTCTGCCTACTTTTTTTTCCTTTTCCATTATATAGCTGATTCATCTCCTTTTTGTTTGGAACTAATTAAATGTTTTCATAATAAAGATGATAGAATTTTTGTTGACCAATAACAGAGTGACATATATGTGATAGAGTATATATCTAGAGAGAAGTGAGAGCTAGAGAGAGAAGTGCAAATAATGCTTCAATAGAATGATTTTGTAACCCCCATAACTACCTCCAGAGGAAGTATTTATAGAAAAAATACGGGCTGGGCTCCCAAGTCTTGGGCTTGGGAGGCCCATTTACAACTGGACCGCTATTGGGTCGAATACAAAGTAACTGATGGGCTACATAAATGAATAAGTGTAAAATCCGGTTCTGTGAGACTTCCGTGGCCGACGTGGGTCTTGGCCGACGAGGGCACGGCCGATGAGGGCACGGCCGATGAGGACACCCTGGTTCCCTGGCTTCAGGGTCATATTCTGAGTCGGCCCCTCTTCGGCTGACGAGGGTCTTTGGCCGACGAGGGCACCGCGTAGTGGGTGTGCTTTCTGTTCTTCTGAGTATGTGGGTCCTGGGGCCTAGACCCATATACTCCATCAGGAGTCCCCCACTCTCTAAGCTGAGATGTAGACGAAGTGAGGGAGAGTAGATTTCTGTGCTTGATGCTTCTTGGCCGATGCGGGACCACGTTGGCCGTTCTCTGTCGCGGCGTTTGGTGGCCCTGTTCTGAGTTTGGCCGTTGCCTGCCCCCTGATGCGGACGGGGAAGGCTATTGTTCCTTTGGTGCGCTTTGTTTGTGGATGATGAGTGTTCTGGCACGAGTGGTCGATGAGGTTAGTGTCTATCCTTGGTTGTTGATTGAGTGAGTTTCCCTTTTGGGCTGGTGAGGCCGTAGGGGTTGCGTCTTTGTTTTGGGTGGCCGATGAGGGTACTGTGCATTCCTTTTGGCCGTTGTTGATGATGCCCTGTGTTTTTGGACGACAAGGCGTCATGTTGCCCAAGGTTTTGGGGATGATAACACTGTCTGGCCGAAGATGAAGTTGTGAGGACCTTGGGGCCGTTGCGGTACATGGACGTCAGTGATTTAGGTATGTTAACCTCTCTTGATTCCTGGATTGAGAATGATGTGTGGTTTCAAGGCCGATAAGTGTCCTGTGATCTCAAGCTTTGCTGTGGCCGAAGGTGCACCATGATGTTATGGACGTTGTGGCGCATGTCTGATGTTGTAGCTGTGGACTTGGTATCTTTTTGGATTTCTTTGATTTTGCCTGTTATTCTTGAGGCCGGTGTAGTCCCCCAGTCCCCCACTGCTTCAGGCCGAAGAGTGAGTGAGGGGTGAAGGGGTAGATTGAAACCTAGGCCGAAGCGGGCTCCTCATACTGCCCTTGGATCCAACCCTTTGGTGATTTCCTGACCAAGGTAACCCTGTGGGAGAACCCTTGGACGCAGGTCGCTTTCAAAGGGTTATCATCAAGGGTTTAGTGCAAGGGCCTCATGGCCGTTACGTTCCTTTCCTTTGGGGTATTGTGGCCGTTGTAAAGCCTTCCTTTGCATAATGTGTGGCCCCTTGAATGGCCGATACGAGTGCTACCTGGGTAGCCGTAGGCTGTGTTGGCCGTTGAATGCCCTGGCTGTTGTGGGTGTTATCTTCCCTTCTTGATCCGTAGGGCCTGCTTCGGTGGTGGGCCGCTGATTTGTGGATGGGGTTTGGCCTGTAGATAGAATGGTGGCATCCCATTGGTGGCCGTTGGTGTGGCCACTAAGGTGATGCCACGTGTAGTTACCGTTAGGAGGGTGGCTATAAATACCCTCCCCGCTCCGAGGAGAGGCCTCATTTGCATTCTGAGTAACGAAGTGCTGCCCAAATTTTTTAGAGAGATAAATCCCTTGCTGAGTGTTCTTCACCCCCTTCAAAACTTCAAGGTTAGTTCTTCAATCCGTTCTTCTACTTCTTACATATTTTGCTCTTCTAGGCCTTGATCCAGTGTTAGTCACAAAAACACTTTAGATCTAAAATAGTTCCCCTTAGTGCCTTAGGAGTTGTTTAGGATGAAATCCTTAAACGAGGAATATTACCCGTACGACGACGAGCCCTCCGCCAAGTCTCTTGACTATGTTGTGATCGAGGAGTGCGCCGAAGAGATCGAGCACCCGAGCCCGTACAAATCCGGGGAAAATGCGGATGAGGAGGACGAGGACGAAAGGTCCGCTTCGTCATCTGAGGGTGAGGACGTAGGGCCCTCCCGCATAGTGGACGGGGCGTCCGCCTCTACTACCATTCTGTGCCCGAAGCCGATGTCTGCCGTGAAGGGGCTGCCGCGGCCGAAGAGGAACAGGTGGCCGAAGAATGGGCCAGGCTTCTCTTACCTGGACCTTACCAACATTTTCCTCATCAAGCCGAAGAGCAGTGCCGCTGATTATCTGGTCGCACAAATGTATGTGGGGCCGTTTGGGAGGGTTAGGGCGCCTAGGCCGACAGACCACATGCTTAATCCGCCGCCGGGATACTTCAGGGTGTATCCGATGAGCTTCGCCAAGGGGCTGAGGTTTCCCCTCCATCCTTTCATTCAGGAGTACTTGGACATGGTGGAGCTTCCGCCGGCCTTGCTGACCCCTAATAGTTACTCGCTGATGGTGGGGTTCCTTCTCCGTTGTGCGGAGTTGGGTTACAGGCCGACAATGGCCCTCTTCATGAATCTCTACCAGATTGGCCGAGGAAGCCACAAGAATTGCGCCTGCTACGCCACTTTGCAGCAGCTGCCGAATAAGAGGACGTTCACGGACTTGCCTTCGTCCATACACGGTTGGAAGAGCAAGTTTGTCTTCGTGTCCCTGGGCGAGGGTAGCACGGAGTTCCCCTCCGTCGGCCATGATGGAAGGTTTACCCTTCATGACCCTCCCAAGAGTTCAATCCTCGATGCTCAGGTGGCGGCCTTCTTGGAGGGGGGGGCGAGGAGTGTCAAAGACTACATCACGGAGTACAAGATGACCGCTATCGGCTTCTTCAGATACTTCGTGTATGGTGATAAGGACGACGACCTCCAACTATGGCCGAAGATGACCACGACCTTCAAGGAGGCCGACGGCCCCGATCTGGGCGTTCCTGCCGAAGCTGATGGTAATACCCCCTACAGCGTCCTCATTTTACTTTGTCATTTTATTTTGCTGTCTTGTTTGTTTGTTGTGCAGACTTCGTAATGGATCGACGATCCATGATGAACAAGGCCGCCGCGAGGGCCAAGGCGGAGTTGGCCGTCAAGGAAGCTGCAGCGAAGGCCGCTGCTGGTGGTGATGCTACGAAAAGGCCCCCTCCCCAGCCGAAGAAAAAACGGTCGGCGGAGGAATCTCAAAGGAAGCTGACTGAGGCCGGCATGCAGCCCGCCAAGAAGTCGAAGAAGGCTTCATCCTCTGTCGTTGCCAATGAAGCCGGCGTACTAGCCGTCCCAACTGTGGACGAAGGAGGCTGCCCTCATGGATCTTACCTCTGGTCTTTCCGGGGAGGGTTCTCAACCCCTCTCCCTTGCTGAGGCCTCCCGGGCAAAGTGGTCCAGCAAGGAGGTGGCCACGACCACATATAAGCTGGAGATTGAATACCCCAAAGACGGTTTTTTTTAATGATGGCGTTGACGGCCACAGCGTGCTCTCGCAGGCCATCCCGGCCAAGGACCGGGTATATCTTGACAAGTTAGGGGATGTCAAGATATACGACGGTGGCATGGACCTTGTCGTCCAGGTAATTCCTTTCTTCCTTAGCCTCGTTGTTTTTCCTTTGATATTTTTGCACTTTTTCCTGATAGCCTTTTCCATTGCAGGGTGCCTTTATGTTCATGGAGAGCCATAAGAGGCAGCAGCGGGAGATTGCCCACTTGAAGGAGTTTGAGGAGAAGGCAGCCTCGGCCGATGAGGCCATGAGCTGCTTGGGGAGGCTGCGGGAAGATTTTGCAGCCTTGCAGAGAAAGGTTGATGAGGCTGATGCGGCCAAGGAAGAGGCCCTGGCCAAACTGGCCGAGGAGAAGAGTGCCCGTGAGGCTGAACATTTGCGGGCAAATGAGGCCGAGAGGGCCAAGGCCGAAGCTGAGGCTGCGACAATGAATGCCGCTGATGATGTTGTGGTGAAGTTCCTGGCCGAAGGCTGGAGGGCCGACGAGCGCCTCCCCTGGTGCTATGAGGTCAGAGCGGCCAAGCTTGAAGATTGGGGGCAGAACTCCCCTGCCGGCCAAGAATATTTTGAACGGGAGATGTCCGTGTACTACAACATGGGCCAACATCAGATGCAGAGGCTCATCTATCGGCGACTGAGTCGCGCTCTTAGGACCCTGAACTATACTAAGGGTTGGGCCAGGCGGAATCTGCGGCTTCCTCAGCTAATGAAAGATCCGAAGGAGCAGGTCAACCTTCCTCTGTGCGACAGGCAAGCTCCTATAGAGAGTTCCGGCCTTGGCGAACCGGAGTATGAAGAGGACGATTACTTGGATGACACCGCCACTTCCGTCGTAGAGGCCGGCCTGGATGCTGAGATCGAGGTTGGTGCCGAGCTTGTCGCTAAGGAGGACGTTGCGGGCCACACTGCTGACGAGGCCGCTACAGAGCCATGATCGTCCATAACCGTCTTTAGCTTATAATTTGTCCTTATGTTTCATAGTTTGACTGTAACGGCCGAAATGCCCACCATGTACTGATTTATGTTAATGAAACATCTTTATGTTCTATGCTGTATTTGTCGTCTTGTTCTCTGTTTGGTTCCTCTGTTTTTTTTTGTTCTTTCCAAAATTCGTCTAAGTGTTTTGGAATTGGTTGGGTGTTCTCACCGTCTTGATGCTACGCCCCCTTTCACTGTTGACCGATGTTTTGGAAATTTTCCCAAGTGTTGGACCAAATGCCACACGTGGTGTTCTTGTCGGCCCGGTATTCTTTGTGGCCGCTTTGTTCCCATCCTCCTTATCTAAGCAGGAGGTCGGTCTGGATTCCTGTGTTGTGGCCGATAAGGGTAAGTGACCTTTGCCGTCTGAGTGTCATGGCCGAAGTGGTCCTTTATGGGACTTGGCCTTTGGAGTGCACGGGTTGGTTGTCCCCTTCGGCCTTGAGTGTCTTTGTTTCTTGCCTTGGTTTTTTGAACTTAGGAATTTATCTAAGTGTCAATACAAAATATAGGTAACTACCGACCTGCAAGTGTTCAGGTGCCCGCTTCATCTCGAGGTTGTCCCTTCGATATTCAATACTTTGGAGATTTCTCTAAGTGTAGTTTCTTCTGTGTGGTACCGTCGTCGGCCAAGTTGGGCGTTGTGGCCGATGAGGGTGCCCAGGTGTGCCTTTTCCTTCGCGTTTGCCTTCCTCAAGAAATTCTCTAAGTGTTGGAATTCACTCAGGGAACCTTTTCCTTAGGAATTTTCTCTAAGTGTTTGGGAATCACTTAGATAAATTTCCCCAAAGATTTTCAGCTTGACCAACCGCCTAGGTTTTAGTGCCTGTAACGGCCATCTAGAATGTTGTGGCCGGTAGGGGTTGCCACTCGAATGTTTAACTTTCCTGCGGGTGTTTTACTGCCCGCTTCGTCCTGGGCCTCCTTTCCGGTGGTCAACTTCAGGATTGTGTTTAAGTGTGGAGTTATAATTCCTTTTTTTTCATGCTAAGTGTTGGCGCTTCAAGTGGTTATGGCCGATGAAGGTTACCACCCTCGTTTCACCCAACCACTTTGGTTAGGGTTTTATGGGTGCATGATCCATCCTCAATACTTTCCTTGTAGTGGATGGCCGCTTCGTCCGCAGTACCTGTTGGTAGTGTTACCTTTGTATTCAACTGATATGTACTTAGCCAAATGTGGCTGATTTGTGGGGATTTATTTTCACTGCTCGAGGCCGGCAAGTGTGCGCAGTCCTCGGCTTCCCTCTTTTTTTTGTTTCCTATTTCGGGGAGTGTCCATCTTTCAGGCTTCGGCCGAAGGGGTCGATAGTCCTCCAGCCGGTTTGGACTTCGTTTATAACGTCCATGATCTCAGGGGGGGTCCCGCCGCCTATTTATGACGCGGGCTAGACTTTTGGTTGGTTTCCAATGGCTACCGTTGCCCATCCCAGAGTTTGGGGATTTTGTCACCTCGGCCATGATTTCAGGCTTGTCGTCCTGCGATCAGGCGCGTGGACGACGCGGTGAACTTCCCATTTCAAGACGCGGGCCGTTTGCGGGCCCCTCGTCCTGGGGACGTCGGCGGCTCTGCCTGAGCGTCTCGCTTTAAGGGGCCGATACGACGTGCTCTCTCAGCCAGGCCTGAGCCCTTTGCTGATACAAAATTCAATGGAGCATACCTGAGCTTTTCGTTCTAAGGCTGCGGATGCGAAGCGCCACATCGGCCATGCCTGAGCCTTTCGCTCTAAGGTGGCCGATGAGGGCGCCTGTTAATGTGCTACTCAAATTCCAAGAAATCAAAGGAAACATGATTTTTATTCAATAGTGGCTCAGGTTCGAGGGTGTTGTTCAATCAATAACCCGTCAAAGGGTGAGGGCTTCGCCGGCTGCACCTCCTTCGGATTATTGATAAAACTTCACCAAATGGTGTACATTCCACGTTCGTGGTACATTGGTCCCGTTGGGGCGTTTGAGCTTGTAGGTACCGGGTTTCACCACGGCACTGACGATGTAGGGACCTTCATACTTCAAGGCTAGCTTGCCTCCTTCCGTCGGCTGACTTGCTTCCCTTCGGCGGAGGACGTAGTCCCCCACTTGGAATTCTCGGGAACGTACCTTGGCGTCATAGTATGATTTTACTTGACGTCGGTAGTTCTCCGCTCGGATGAATGCTTGCTCGCATCTTTCTTCGACCAGGTGGAGGTCGATCTTCATGTTCTCCTCGTTAACCTGAGGGTCGTACTGCTCCACCCGTCGGCTGGGAATGGCGACCTCTGTGGGTGCCTTTGCTTCAAAGCCATAACACAGGGCAAAAGGTGTTTCACCCGTTGCCCTCCTCGGCGTAGTACGATAGCACCACAGGATGTTGGGGAGCTCGTCGACCCAACTCCCTCCTGCGTCCTGTAGGTTCTTCTTCAGCCCCTCCATTATAGTTCTGTTGGTGTTCTCAACCTGCCCGTTGCCTTGAGGGTAGGCAACGAATGAGAAACGATGCTTTATTCCCCACTCCCGAAGGAGCTCCTGAAAGGGCGTCGCTTCGAACCGGGTGCCGTTGTCGGATATGATCTCTTGGGGGATACCAAAGCGGGTGAGAATGTTCTTGTGGACGAACTTCTGACACCTGGCCCCTGTGATGCTGGCCAAAGGTTCCGCTTCGACCCACTTGGTGAAGTAGTCGACTGCGACGATGATGTAGCGGTTGTTGCCAGCAGCTCTGGGCAGAGGGCCGACCAGGTCAATCCCCCATCTCGAGAATGGAATAGCAGTGCTGACGGGGGCGTAGTTGACGGCTGGCCGACTAGGGGCCTTCTGGAGCACCTGGCACGTGGTACATTTCCTGGCCAGATCTGCACAATCCCGCGCCATCGTCGGCCAGAAGAAGCCCTGGACGACGAGACACCGGGACATACTGAAAGGGCCCTAGTGCGAGGAGCAAACACCACAGTGAACTTCTTCCATGGCCACATCGGCCTCGTCCTGGTGTAGGCATCGGAGGAGAGTACCATTATAGGATCATTTGTAGAGTTTGCCATCTTCAATGGTGTAGCTTGGGGCCCTGAGTTTGGCGAGCTTGGCCCTCTCCTCGTCCTGGGGTAGCTCCCCCGTCGTGATGAAAGTGGTGATGTCGGAGATCCAGTCCTCCGGTTGCTGTTGGATGCACAAGATGGGGCTGGCATGGATGCTGGACATACTCAGCTCCTCAATCTTGGCTAACTGGGAGATGTGCTCCGGAGTGTCCGAGCTGAGTTTGGAGAGGATGTCGGCCTCAGCGTTCTCGGCCCTTGGGATCTGTGTGATCTCGTGGGTTTCGAACGCCTTCAGCAACTCCTCTGCCGCCTGTTTGTATTGCTTCATCCGGCCTTCCTTTGCTTCGTACATACCCTCAACCTGTCCCACTACCAGCTTGGAGTCGCACCTGATTCTGATGTGCCTGGCTTTGAGGCCAGCGGCAAGTCTGAGGCCACTGAGGAGGGCCTCATACTCAGCTTCATTGTTGGATACCCTGAAGTTGAAGCGGATGGCATAGTAGGCTCTGAATCCTTCAGGGGATATAAGGACGACGCCGCCGCCGTATGATTTCGCGGCCGACGAGCCGTCAGTGAAGAGGATCCATGTGTCATCGGGCTCTGGGCCGGGAGTGATAGCGGTTGTTTCCCTTGCCGTGCATTCGGTGACGAAGTCGGCCAAGGCTTGCCCTTTGATAGATGGCCTTGGCTTGATCTCAATCTGAAATTGGCTGAGGAAGATCGCCCATTTCACCATCCTTGAGGAGCTAGTGGGGCTCCTCATGAGTGCGCCAAGGGGCTGCTGGGTCCGGACATGGACGACATGGGCCTGGAAGTAGTGCCCCAGCTTTTTCACTGTATGGATGATGGCTAGCACCGTCTTCTCAATGGGGGAGTACCTGAGCTCGGCCTCCCTAAGTGTCTTGCTGATGTAGAATATAGCCTTCTGCACCCCTTCGTCCTCACGGATGAGCACGGAGCTGATGGCCGATGTGCTCACCCCTAAGTACAAGAAGAGGGTTTCGCCGGTTTTGGGTTTGGAGAGCACTGGTGGGGACGATAGGTACCTCTTCAGCTCTTCAAATGCTTCCTGGCACTCCGTCGTCCACTTGAAGCTGTTTGCCTTGCGCATGATTTGGAAGAAAGGGAGTGACCTTTCGGCTGACTTGGAGAGGAAACGGCTCAGGGCCGCCAGGCGCCCCGTCAGCCGCTGTACCTCCTTGACGTTGCGGGGCGGCTCCATGTCGATGATAGCCTGTATCTTCTCCAGATTTATTTCAATGCCTCTCCAGATTTTTGGGCGAGGACGACGTTGGCTAGCCACGTCGGGTACTTCACCTCCTTGATGTGGTTGATTGAGAGGAGCATGGTGACCTCCCATTTGACGAAGTCCCGCATGTCGGCGGACAAGTAGCGCCGCTTCTGCTTGACAGGCGTGGAGGTTGGATCGACGGTCAGCCGGTGGGTGATCACCTGTCGGCTGATGCCTGGCATGTCGTCCGGGCCCCACGCGAAGATGACGGCGTATGATCGCAGGACGAGGAGGATGGCGTCCCGCTGGTCCTGTGGGAGTTGCTTCCCGATTTTGAGGACCCGCTCCGGCCGGGAGGTATCCAGAGGGACTTCCTCGACCTCCTCGGCCGATTCGGCATGCGGTCTCTCCTCGTCCTTGGCAGCGGCTGCCGTGATGGTGTCTATCCTCTGTCCGTCCCTCTCGGCTGGCCTTGTTAGCTTGAGGTAGCATGCTCTGGCTATCCTCTGGTTTCCTCTGGCGTAACCGATGCCGCCATTGGTGGTGAACTATAGACATTATATATCATTGATTTATAGCTCAATTAGTACAATAGTTTTTATATATATCTAATTTAGTGTCATATGAAAGATCATAAAATTTTACGATTTTTTATATATGTTTTGTTAAATTTGGAGTGATGCAATGAGTGAGTTGATTGGATTAAAATGAATAGCAGTGATGCACCGAGTGAATAATAGTGATACACCGAGTGAATAGCAGCGATGCATTGAGTGCACTTAGATTAATAAAATGATTTAGTAGTGGTGATAATAAAATTTTTATTAACCAAATAAGACTCACACATCATTGATTCATACTTCAGTTTTATTATATAAAAATAATAAATTTTTTATTTTAATATATGCAATATTGGGTTAATATGAAAGATTACAAAACTTATGAATTTTGATACATTTCTTATAAAAACTGGAGTACAAAAAAAGAAGAAAAAATCTTGTCCCCATTCTCTAAATAAGATGACGTGATTAAAGTGAATGTACCGAGTAAATAGAAACGAAGCACCAAGTCAACTTGAATTAATTAAATGTAACTTGAATTAATTAAATGTTACAGCAGTAGTGATAACAACATTTATTAACTAATAAGAAACAGACACATTATTATTTTATAACTACATTTTATTCTATAAAATAATATAATTTTATTTTTATATATGCAATATTGATGGCATATGAAAGATCAATGAGTTTTGATATTTTCTCCTTCACTTTCTCCAAATGAGTTGGCGTGATTAATATGAACAACACTTATGCACCAAGTGAATAGTAGAGATGCATCAAGTGATCTTGGATTAATTAAATGTTTTAGTAGTAATTGATGGTACCATGGACTCCAACCATGGGCCAATTACGGAATTATAAATAAAGCCCATAACGGGATCAAGCCCTCAGCGGGATCAGCCCTCAGCGGGATTAGCCCATAAGCGGGATTAGCCATTACGGGATCAGGCCACAAGCAAGATTAATATTAATCAGCTACTGGGCCTAATTAGGAATCAGACTCACAATAAGAACCCACAACCAGGCCAGGCTGGACAACAGACCTCGAGCCTGGGCGGAGTCCTAGTGAGGTCGGGATATTCCTAGGGCTTACGTGACAAGCTATCATTCGTGCATAGCTATCTGACAGCATGCAAGAATTAAGGAAGGAACGTGGACTTGAAGGAACAATCATTGCCCAACGTCCAAGATGTTACATGAGTCTAATTCGATTGAACATGTAACCAATAACATTAATTGTATCAGTTTCCTCCTAGAAAACTAGTTCCTATAGTTTATAAATACTTCATGTACTCATCCTAGCAAGGGACCGATTTCCAGAATAAAGAATACTACCTTACGCTGCCATATTTTCATATGCTCTCGTAGATATAGCTCTTGTAGTTGGATTAAACTCCATCAGTAATGATAATAAATCTTTTATTAACCAATAAGAGACTAACACCTCATTGATTTTTTACCCAAATGTATTGTATAAAATAATGTTTTTATTTTTATATATGCAATATTGGTGTCATATGAAAGATAATAGAATGTTATAAATTTTGATGTATTTTCTGTAAAAATTGGAGTACAAATAAATAAGTTTTAATACATTTTAAAAATGTTTTTTTTCTCCTTCATTGTCTCCAAATGAGTAGTGATAATACAATTTTTATAAATCAATAGAACTTTCAACTCAGATTTTCTTTATAAAATACTACCTTTATCCCATTCAAAAGTTCCCGTCCACTATTATCCGATCAACATAAAGTCTTCTTAATCTATTACTTTATGTATCCAATTTTTTATCAAATTTGGGTTTTTCTTTGCGACTTTATAAAACTTTTGATGTAGTCTCTGGATATGTAAATTTTATTTACTAAAAAGAATCTGGATATGTCAATAAACTTTATGGTCAGTTAAATATCGTAAACCGTGGCAAATCTTTTTACGTGACATGTATATATATATACACACACACATAATATATATATATATACACACATAATATATATATATATACATATATATATATATATACACACACATAATATTGGTGTCATAGGAAAGATAATAAAAAATTATGAATTTTGATATAGTTTTTGTAAAAATTGGATTATAAATATAAAAGTTATATCACTTTAAAAAGAGAGATCATTTCTCCTTGTTTTGCTCCAAATCGGTTGTGATGTACGGAGTTTTTTTTGAAATAGTCGTGTGGTGTAGAGAGTTAATTAATTATTTTAATTGTTGTGATAATAGAATTTGCTTTATCCAATAGAAAGCTGAGACATCATTAATTTTCAACTCAACTTTACTATATAAAACAAACATATCACACGTTATTTTATGGAAAAATTTTATTTCATTTATCATTGATGAGTTGTCTGGTTAATAGTAAGAAGATACTCCCTCCGTCCCTTAAAACTTCACCATCTTTCCTTTTTGGGATGTCTCAAAAAATTTTGTCACTTTCCCTTTTAATCAATTACTAGCTTTCAAGCCCGTGCGATGCACGGACAATATGTAATTTAGCTAATTTGAAATTTAATTTCTATCGGATCACATATAATGTGATTTAAAAGAAAAATAAACTTAGTCTAATACAGAGTCTATTTGATAATACTAAAGTAAATAGAATTAACTTATTTTGCTGAAATTGATTGAATTCTAGTTAAATAGGTGGAATCTTCTGAATCACGAAAAATATATGTGAAATATATTTCATTTGTGAAACAAAGAAAAAAAAATTAAATTGGTCTTCTACATAAGCATCTCAAGTAAACATAATTGTTATGAACCCAATAATAATAAAAAATTATATTTCTTAATTGTTATATCTTACAGTTTACTCATTAATAAGAACGTTTTTAGTTGAATTAAAATTTCGGATTTGATTTTGTATGAATTAATATGGTCTATTAGATGTCTGTTTTTATGTGACTTATTGTTATAATTATTAAAATTTGATCTGATCTGATTTAATGTGGAACTAAAATCAATCCAATTCAAAACATTCTATTAAAATAAAAGTAGGAATTCGTAAACCTATAAAGATTTTCTAATTTGGATTAGGAATCTATTTCAAAAGTGAAGGCATATTTGAATTTTAGGTGTAAAATAAAGAAACAATGATTTTTTTTTACTTATTTCGCTAAGCTAAACATATTTACTTGTGAAAATATATATACTTTATGTTGGTTATAATTTTTAATTTTATTTTTAATTATTTACTTATTTGAAGCTTACTAATTTATTAATAGGTGTCAAATTAATAAGTAAACTAATTTGGATATTTGTTTCTATTTAATTCGGTGTAGTAAACTAATATAAATTAGTTTCCATATCAATAAACGTTATTAGAATTTCACTTTGATAACAAAAAATTATTTTACTTATTTGAAGCTTACCAAATTAATTAAGTTGGATTTTTAAGGATATTTGTTTCCATATCAATATGCAATCAAAAATACAATTTAATAAAAACAAAAGGTATAAAAATAAGTAAATAATTATTATATATAATGACATGACAGGATTATGTGGCACTTTATATGCTCTTAAAAAGTTCATCTTTTATATATATATATATTGATTTTGTGTTTTCTTTTATTTTTCTGTTCTCTTCACAAACCTCAACCACACAGTTTTTACTTTATTATTCTCTGTGCCGGTTAACTTTTTCAAAGTTTTAAGGGAGGACATAATATCAAAAGAAATTTGACTGACACAGTAATAATAGATAAGATTCCGAAGAACAGGCAGTTGATGTTAGGCGGTTTGTCTTCCTCCCTTCTCCACGGACCACAGTCGACGTCGCCGCCTCACTCTCCGCCGCGTTCAGTG
The DNA here is from genome assembly GCA_945859875.1 of Cuscuta europaea. Lineage (NCBI taxonomy): Eukaryota > Viridiplantae > Streptophyta > Magnoliopsida > Solanales > Convolvulaceae > Cuscuta > Cuscuta europaea. Next base: position 4,943,527 of record CAMAPE010000014.1, read on the forward strand.
CTTTCCGCTGCTCAGCTTATCACACCTGCAGCTTTATCCATGTTATCTTTACCCTCTCAGTACTGTTCTGTTCATCCTCAATTGCACCGCCTCTTCTCTCTGGCTACAACACACTTCTCCCCTTCCGTCTTCCAGCCTCGTCTTCCTTGCACCGATATTATTCCAATACGCGCCGCCCGTAGTAGAGTCTCTTTAGTGATGACCAATGAAGAGGTGCCCAAGCAACGGAGGCGGACGCTGTTTCCGGGTGGCTTCAAGATACCGGAAATCAAAGTTCCCAATCTCGTGCTCCAGCTAAGCGCTCGAGATGTCTTCGATGACAAAACCGTTCTTGACGAAGTAGATCAGGCGGTATCGTCTCTAGTTGGCATCGTGCTCCTCACTGGCGGTGGGATGACAGGTGGGAAATTATACGACGCTGCTTGCTTGTTGAAGTCTGTCATCCGCGAAAGAGCCTACTTGTTGGTCGACGAAAGAGTTGACATTGCAGCCGCAGTAAATGCCAGTGGAGTTTTGCTCTCAGATCATGGTTATTTCATTGACCTTCCATAGTGCATTTTTTAACCAATGCAGTGATTTTATTTATATTACAACAACAACATCGAAGCCTTAATCCCAAAAGAATTTGGGGTCGGCTAACATGACAATTTATTTATATTAAATTAGTAATTAATAATGTCTAGATCACAATTGTCCGAGTGGGACATTGATAATTAACATTCAATCAGGTCTCCCTACCATTGTGGCTAGGAACACAATGTTGGATTCGAAGTCCGAGTCAGTTGTTCTCCCTTTGGTGGCAAGAGTTGTAGAAACACCTGAGGCTGCAATTCAAGCATCTAATTCTGAAGGAGCCGATTTTATTTTATACAATGTTGGGAATAATAGGTCAGAGGAAGTGATGAGGTCTGTGTTTGAGACACTGAAAGTTCCAGTGTTTGTCATGATTGGTTCGCATGGAGAGGGGAAGCTGCTGAATGACGTTTCCTATTTTCTTCAATTAGGAGCTAGTGGCTTTGTTATATCTATAGATGAATTGAAAGTGGTAGGTAATGAAGAGTTCAGCAAACTGCTTTTAGGTGCGCATGCACCAGAGATGAAAACTGAGGAAGGCTTTGGGCTTCAAATCTTTGGTTCTGGTAATGGCTTTCCTGGGAAGAAGAAGGTGGCTGGCTTCACCAAGTTGCGTAAGAGAGAACTGCATCTAGTTGAAACTGAGAAGCTCATTTTGCATGAAACAATAAATGCCATAAAACAAGCTGCTCCACTGGTGAGACTTTGTGGTTAATATTTAGCATCTCAAGTGCTATATAGATTCGAAATCTTGTTAATGCTAATCTGAACAAATTTTGAACTATCAGATGGAAGAGGTCTCACTCCTCAAGGAGGCTGTCTCTCAACTTGATGATCCGTTTTTACTGGTTATAGTGGTAATTGTGTGCTGAAATTCAACAAATTCTGGTTCCAGGGACATGCATGGGTATTATACCTTAATTTCAAATGGCTAGACTTTATTGTTCGATTTTTTTCACATTTTTTATTGGCAGATTTGGAATGGATTTTTTCACAACACTTTTTCAATTGAGCTAGTAATTGTAGGCCACTATTTTCTTGGGCAGGGTGGGGCCGGTGGGGGTATTGGGATGATATATCCAATATTTGCTGGAGAGGAAATTTTTAATGGCCAAAAATGGATTGTAATCTATACTAATGGGATTACATAACACAACATATGCATCTAAACCCCCTAAGTGATATAATTTCAATGGTTGAAGAACAAGATTTGGTGGGGGTATACTTTCCAACTGTGGCATTGCATGCTCTTCAACTTTAATATTTATTCGTTAGCTTATACGTCGGAAGAAAATTTGTTTCTTGTCATGTTGCATTGGATTGCACACATGCCACAACCATGGAGGGATGCGCTTAGGTGCATAGGCCGGGTTTTAACATGGATCAGGATCACGTGCTAACCTAAGCAGCCAATCCTGGATTCATCCCTCCCAACAAGCAATGGAACTGTTTCCTTATGTGTAGTCGTCTCATCCCGTCCCACCATGGAAAAAGCACATTTAAAAAATGTGAGGATTCATTTATTTTACTAATAAACTACAGGGAGAGTTCAACTCTGGGAAATCAACTTTTATCAATGCTCTTCTTGGAGAAAGGTACCTGAAAGATGGCGTCGTTCCTACAACCAATGAGATCACCTTTTTACGCTATTCAGAGTTTGATAAGCCACAACATTGTGAAAGGAATCCAAATGGTCAATGTGTATGCTATCTACCCGCTCCTATTCTAAAAGAAGTAAGTTACTTGAAGATTTAAAGCCTTATTGGAGTTATCTTCAATGAAGACTATGCACATAAGATATATTGTTCTCCCAAATTGAATATCTTGGCTACACTGACATTTTTTTGATGTGGAATATGATCAATTCTTTACAAATGGATAATGGTATATGATATACATATCTCTAATAAATGAAATTGGTTCCAACCATCAACGTAATGTCCTACATCTGCTAGCTTTTTTCTTGCAAATCACTCCCTTTCGTGCTTGTATTGTTGCTTGATATTGTATCATTTTTTCCCTCCAATTTAATTATTATTGTTCTTATTCAGTTATTCCCCATTCACTTACTATAAATTTCTTCCTCACTTATAGTTACATTATACGTAGTATTTTTTTGTGTGTTTTTCAGTTATTGAAAATAATGCCTTGTGTGCAACAAAATATTTTGGGGAAAAATACGGAAAAGATACATGTGGTTGGATCCGTTTTCAGATAGGGTCATGTGTTTCATTTTCTAACAAAGTGGATCATGTGTTTAAACTCCGTTATCACAAGAGGAGCGCGACGCGCCTGACATCATTAGAAATCGCCGGAGGAAGACAATGAACAGTAACTTTTCAAAAGTGTCCGGAAAATTAAAAGAAAAATAGTGAGAGGTGTGCCTCAACAAGACTACCACTACACAATCTTTCTTTTTTTGTTTCGAGCCACCCTTGTCATCGGAAAGTACACCGGAAAAGTGATATTAGTGAATTCATTTTAAAACAATAATTCAAATATATCCCAAAAATCCAATGATGAAGATGGTGTGAAGGTCATCTTGACGAGACGCATCTTCCGGTATTTTTCTTTTAATTTTTTCGGGTATTTTTGAAAATCGGAGTTACTATTCATCGTCTTTTCCGGCATTTTTAATGGCATTAGACGCCAGGATCTTGAGATAATGAAGTTCAAACACATAGCCGACTTTGTTAAAAAATCAAACACATGACCCTACATGAAATCAGGCCCAACCACAGATACCTTTTTCGTACTTTTCCCAATCACATGCAATTTTTTGCATTAAAGTTCCAATACCTCTATGAGTAACCTTCTAGTGGGACAATGCCCAACAAAGATTTTTTCATTTCTTTGTTTTATGTGTCACAATCTTCTCTTATTTGTGTTGTGTAGATGATTATAGTTGATACTCCTGGAACCAACGTGATACTTCAACGTCAACAAAGGCTGACCGAGGAATTCGTCCCTCGTGCAGATTTGCTCCTCTTTGTTATGTCTGCTGATCGACCATTGACTGAAAGTGAGGTATGATTTAGTGGATGCTATTAGCATATTATTATTGCATAGTCTATGTCAAGCCCTTGGATTTATAGGGTTTTGCATGAGTAAGTTTGCTGACTGAGTTTAGTAAATAATTTACAGTAATTGTCAAGTGCTGTGAACACTAATAGTTTTGAGGGGCCTATTTCTTGCATCCATTGTTATTTTATTTTTTAACCATTGGTTAGCACCTTAGCGCTATGAACTCATGCATGTATGGTATTAAACAGGTCAGTTTTCTTCGTTACACTCAGCAGTGGAAGAAAAAGGTCATCTTTGTGCTGAACAAATCTGACATTTACTTGAACATGCATGAGGTTAGTAGGATGCTCCTTTTGCCTTGATGATATTTGGTCAGAGGCTGCTCATATTGCACGAATGGATTGCTTAAATCAAGCTAGACATTGATATACTTGAGTATCTCGGAATAAAACTTTATTGATATTTGCAGCAAGATGAAGCTGTTGCTTTCATAAAAGAAAATGCGAAGAAGTTGTTGAGTACTGAAAATGTGACCTTATACCCTGTATCTTCACGATGTGCGCTTGAAACAAAGCTTTCCGCTCCTTCTGTCATTCTGAAAGACATTAATGGCCAATCCTTGGGTGAATCTCATTTGAAATCTGCAAGTTTCTTTGAGCTTGAGAGATACTTGTATAACTCTTTGGATGCCTCAACAAGCACAGGAATTCAACGTATGAGACTTAAGCTTGAGACTCCAGTTGTAATTGCAGAGCAGCTGCTTTCTTCCTGCCAAACTACAGTGAGTAAAGAGTGTGAGATAGCTACAATTGATTTAGTGTCTGTGAATGATCTTATCAACGGTGTAAAAGACTGGACAAAGAAGATGGAAATCGAAAGCATCTCCTGGAAGAAGCAAATTCTTTCCGTGGTATGGCCCCCTTTCGAGATTGATGGCTGATACCCTGTCATTCCTTTCTTCTTTTTCTGGACACCTCTTTTTCTTGTCTCTGATTTGCTGCCTTGTGAAAATCCAGGTTGACAGCACACAGACACGTATTGTCCAGCTTGTAGGTTCTACTCTACGTCTTTCAAATCTTGATCTAGTCACTGGATATGTATTTAAAAGAGGAAAAACAGCTCAAATGCCAGTCACAGTAACTGTCAAGAATGATATTATCAGTCCAGCAGCTCTTGAAGCGGAGGTGATTAAAACTCTTTTAAGTATACTTGGTCTGTTCTTTAATCGAGTTTAGAAGTTGCTGCTCTACTTTGAATTCTGTACCTGAAGCAGTTGGTGTCTTTTATTGTTTTATCACTGTTGGGTGTGTGGTCGGGCTTTAGGGGTCCTGCTGTCCTGGGGTGGTTTATGAAGTTATGACTCAAATGGAATTGAAAGAAATACCATAAATGGAATCTGGCCAGATGCCCTTGTTTTTTCTCATACGAACAAAAAATTGAGCAGTTTTTTGAAGGTCAGCCAGCTTCAGTGAGAACTTTCAAGGATTTTACATGTCCTGTTTTTCTGTGCTGCAAGAATGTCTTCTATGAGGGTAGTGTTACATCATTAATTTTGTTCAATCTTTTTTTAAACGCCCACCTTTCAGAAGCTACTGGCAGAATATAAGGCCTGGTTACAGTCAAATGCAGACCATGAAGCACAATTTTACAGAGACTATTTTGATGGGGAGAAGCACATTGAGGCTGGTAGCTGTACAATACCTGGAAGGAAATATGTACTAAGCTCGCATGTGATGGGGGCATTTAGTCCAACAGCTGCTTCAAAGTTGTTTGAGCAAGAAATACGTGAAACGGTACATGATCATTTTTTGTTTCCTTGTTGCATAGGTTAGTGGTCTGTTCGGATACGGAAGCTGTTAGGAAAGAAAATAGGAAGTAATATGAAAATTTTGGGATTAAAGAAAATGTGTGGGGAGGGAGCTTAAACATTGGTTCAAACTTAACATAGTAATCTGTGATTCTTGTTCAAACTCGTTTTATATACAGAGTATTTATTTCTATTGTAAAAACAACAATCATATACTCCCTCTGTTATCTTCATAATAGGACTAAAAGTCATCTTCAAACTCGTTTTATATACAGAGTAATTATCAAAATAGGACTAAAAGTCATTCACTTTTCACAAATAGGACCAAAAAATAAACTATGTTTGCATAGGACTAATTATGTGTACCTTGGACAATTATACCCTTATAGCTATTAAAATGTTTTAATTCCTAATAAAATAATAAAAAATAATAAAAATTCGTAAAAAATACTAAAAAATTAAGAAAAACATTTCGATATTAAATATTTAATTAATTTTTTTTTCAAAAAATTAAAAAAATTAAAAAAAAAATTAAAAAAAAATAAAAACTCAAAAAAAAAAATCGCCGCCGCCTGTGCCGCCTCAGCACCACCACCTCCCGTCACCAGGGGAAAAAATGCCAAGTTCATTACGAATGCCATATTTATGGCAAAAAAAAATGAAAATGTTGGCATTTGAAAAGAGAAATATGACACTTTTTTGGCATTTTCAGAAAAAAATGGCATTTTTCTGGGAAAATGGCATTTTTTCATCGGCCGGAGGTGGTGGTGCTGAGAGGTAGTACAAGCGGTGGGAAAGGCATCCATATTTTTTAAATTTTTTTTACGGAGTTTTACTATTTTTTATTAATTTTTCTAAAAATAAAATTATTTTTAAAAAAAAAGTTTTTGAATTTTTTATTTTATAAAAATTTTAAAATTTTTTTAATTATATTTCTACGATTTTTTGAATTTTTTTCGAATTTATTATGAATTAAACATTTAATTATGGCTTTTGACTATTTTTAATTCATATTTAATGGAAGGGTAAGAATGGAATGCAAAAATAGGTATGTTTCCAATAGGACTCATATGGTCTTATTTTGGAATAAAAACATAGCAAGTCCTTTTTTAGGTTTTTGCCATAGTTTTAGTCCTATTTGAACTAATTTCTATTTCCTTTTTTGTAAGTATGGAAAAGATACTTGTGGTTGAGCCCATTTTCAGATAGGGTCATGTGTTTCATTTTTTATCAAAGTGACCAAGTGGGTCATGTGTTTAAATTCCGTTGTCACAAGAGGGTCACACCGTTAAAAACATTTGAGAAAGACGGTTAATAGTAACTCCGATTTTCAAAAGTGTTCGGAAAATTAAAAGAAAAACACCGAAAGGTGCGCCTCGTCAAGATGGCCTCCAAACCACCTTCGCCTTTGGATTTTTCGGATCTGTTTGAATTATTTTGTAAAACTGATTGCACTAATATCACTTTTCCGGTGGACTTTCCGGTGACAAGGGTGGTTGGAAACAAAAAAGAAAGATGGTCTAGCGGTCGTCTTGTTGAGGTGCACCTTCCGATATTTTTCATTTAATATTTTGGGCACTTTTGAAAACCGGAGTTACTATTAACCGTCTTTCTCTGACATTTTTAACGGCGTTACCCTCTAGTGATAACAGAATTCAAACACATGAACCAATTTGATAAAAAATGAAACACATGATCCTATCTGAAAACGGATCCAACCACAAGTACCTTTTCCGTACTCTCCCCTTCATTTTTCTTTTATGACAAAGAACTTGTGGTTCCTATTATATCTCTCCTCATGAGCAACTTTGTACTACACAGTTCCCACTTTCTAAATAATCCAAAGTTGATAAAAGGACTGAGGGAGTGTTTTTTATGGATACAACCAAACGCCAGAAAACAACTTCCTTTATTATTTTTTCCCTTTCCCTAGCGTTTCCTGGATCCAAAAATGACCTAAATTCTCTTCTCACATGGCCATACTTTCCAAGGAGAAGTTTAAGTATCATTCACCTCAATTGTGCTGAAGTGCATTGAAAACTCACATTTGTTCTTCAGTTCTTGGGAACTTTTGGTGGGCTTGGAGCAGCTGGTCTTTCAGCATCCCTCTTGACATCTATTCTGCCAACAACATTAGAAGATCTTCTTGCTCTTGCGCTTTGTTCTGCAGGAGGGTTAGCTCTTTCTTCTTGTTTTGCGCCTGAATTAAATCATCAATTTCTTCAAATTCTCTTTTAATATTGTCCTAAAAGTTGTGTGTCTTATGTGACAGCCTACTTGCACTTTACAAGTTTCCAGCTCGTAAGCAACAGGCTGTGGATAAAGTGAAGAGAGCTGCTGATGGCTTAGCACGCCAAATTGAAGAAGCAATGCGGAAAGATTTGTTGGAGACAACATTGTATTTGGAGGAGTTGGTTAGAGTCATTAGCAAGCCTTATCAAGAAGCTGCACAGCATAAACTGGACAAGCTTTCGGCCACAGCAGATGAACTTGCAAAAATCGAGACCAAACTGAAAACCTTGCAATCTGAAATTCAGAATCTAAATTAGGTGGGGCATAATGTTTTGCAACGCGCATAGACAAGAGCTGTGATACTCTTATACTCATTAAAATTTGAAAGGCTTTTTCGGAAGGCACTGAAATTGCTGAAGTATTTAAAATGTATTTATAGATAAAATAGTGGAAGATTTATATGAAAAAGTTAAAATGGTCATCTTCAGCAACTTCATTAAAAATGCAACTCTAAATTGTTCAGTTATTTAGGGTGCTTGGTTGAGAAAGTAGTGTTTGGTAAACAATCTAAATGATAAGAAGGCTGAATGTTGTAAACAATAATAATGAAATTTTGTAGAACAATACTGTTTTTTACTACTTCTGCTTCACATTCAATACCATTTTCCCTTCCTGGTGATTGATGAAAGGGATTGAAGAAGTGATTTGTATTTTGTTTTTCACCTTTCGTGGTGGTAATTCCGAGGAAATTGCAAATGTAGTCTCGCTATGCGCTTTCCCAGTTAAAAATATTAAATAGAAAAAGAAAATACTTTTAAGCTTAACCTTGTGGCAAATCCTTGGGAGTTGGGAGTACTAAAAAAGGATTTGGTGTAACCGTGTAACCTTGTGCCAAATTATAATGTGGAAATTTCCTATTTGAGATGCTTTTCTTTGGATGTTTTTATTTGGATCGTAATTTGTCCCAGATCAGACCAGACCAGATTAGACTTGGATAGTTATAAAAATACAAAGAAACCAGATCAGACCAGACCAGATCAACAAATTACAGATCAACAAATTACAGTTGCATTTTGTTTATAGCCAAACTCTACTTATTTTTTCATTTCCGTTTCCTGACCCCCCCCTATTGTCTCCACCACCACCAAAACATCTGATTGTCGAATCTCCACCCATTTCCTCCACTATTTTCGTTCTTGAAGAGGTGTTCCACAAAATAACAAAGCTGTTGGAGCTATTGCATGTGAGACGAGGATGCATGCGATGTGGTCTGAATTCAGAATTTGCCTGATTTAGGATGTTTTTCATTGGATTGAATTTTCTGATTTGATTTGATCTGTTTAAGTTTGATGTGGTCTAGTAAATGTTTGGGCTTTTCATATTTTGTGACTATCGAAATATGGACTGTTTAATTTTGGTGGTCTGGTCATTTGGTCAATGATTGACACTTATCAAACTAATTTTGCAGCTAGAGAAGCTCTAATGATCACATACAAGTGTCAACTGTCAAGGTGTGATGTGAGGGTGTGATTGTTCGCTAGACTTCTAGCAATGAAGAACTGAATATCTAAAAGTCGCCAGACTTGCCTCCTAGGTTGTTCCTCCACTCCATCTATCCTTATTTTTGTTACCAACGACCATTCAAAAAAGAAACTCTTGCACTATTTTTCATTTTGCAAGCTAACTTACAAGTATGATGTATTATGGAGCTTTAACGAGAACATTTCGTTTTGCTAACATTTGAACTTTAATGCTGAATTGTGTTAAACCATGGAGGCCTGATTAATACGAAGCATTGGTACGGCTGAGTGAAATCAACGGACAATATTTCAGACTACTAGATCCTTCGATCCTCCCTATATATATACTATACCCAACCACACGAATAAATGAATAATGTTGCATTAACAACACAGACTTCTCACTAGGGGTGTGCATCGGTTCAAAACCAGATCGGACCAGAACCGGATTTACCATGATATGGAAACCGAAAACCAGATCGGATGTATTCCGGTTTTAATCCGGAACCGAACTGGTTTATCCGGTTCAAAACCGGAACCAGATCGGAAAAACCGGTTTCTAAATAAATAATTTTTATCTTTACTAAAAAAGCTACTAATCATTCGATAAAAATGGAGTACTTATTATTAAAATTATTACTTTTATTATTATTGTTTTCTAAAATCATTTTAATTAATTTTAGTGAGCAAATATTGGAGTAACTTGAGACTAAAATAATACTCCCTCCGGTCCTTATTAAACTTTACACTTTGACTTCACATATATTAAGAAAATAAATTTGACTTTACTATAGAGTACACTGTTTGGCACTGTTTGACACTGTTTGACACTGTTTTGCACTGTTTGGTGTAGATTTGTTTGCCAAATAAGGCAAATAAGGAAGTGTAAAGTTTAATATGGGACGACCCAAAAAGGAAAGTGTAAAGTTAATTAAGGACCGGAGGGAGTATATACTTCGTACTACATACTTCGTATTAGTTAATTTTATTATTATGACTATAAAAATGAATGGATAAATATAATATTACGATAATATATATTATAATCATTATGAAATTGATTGCTATTATATATTGTTATTAGTATGTAGTATTATTTTTTATTTTATAACTAATATTTTATTAGTATTAGTAATTTTTTTTAAATATAGCAAAACCGGTTAAATCCGGTTCAAATCGGAATAATCCGGTTGTAAACCAGAATCGGACCGGATACCGGTTTCCTGAATTTTCTTAACCGAAAACCGAACCGGATATCATTCCGGTTCGACCCGGTTCCAGATTTTCCGGTCCGGTTCGGTCCGGTGTTCCGGTTTAAACCGGATAGTGCACACCCCTACTTCTCACGTATTCTAAGTTATTCAAAACAACAATTATCAAGGGATTCAAGGCTATGTAAAGCTAGAGTAATTGACACATGATAATCTGTAATGTGCTTTCTTTCTTTCTTTCAATATGGGGAAAAATCTTGTTCATTCGGATACAAGAAACCCCACACGCACACACCGTTGGTACAAAGCAAAAAACTGAAAAATAACCAACTCCCATCATGCTCCTTACTTTATGCATGAAGTGGGGCAGCGGTTACAACCCATGCACACGTACAACACAACACATGCAAACGTACAAACTATGAAATTAAATGTCAACAAACCAAAGAAACTAAAAAAGAAATAGAGATGAATAAATAACAAGTATAACGTCCACACTCTCTCCATTAAACTTGTTTCACCCTTCAACATTTCACTCCAATCTTGTCTAGCAGTTCAATAAACTTTTGTCTTCCAAGAGGTTTAGTTAGGATATCTGCCAGCTGTCCCTCCGTTTTTATATGCTCCAACTCAATGATACCATTCTCAACACATTCACGAACGAAATGTAATCTAGTAGCAATATGCTTACTTCTCTGATGATAAACAGGATTCTTGGCAAGTGCTATGGAAGACTTGTTGTCAATCTTCAGGACTGGCTTCATCGTGTTTCCTCCTTTTAAACTCTCCATCACCCTTGTGAGCCAAATACCTTGACATGCACCTCCAGTTGCTGCTATGTACTCAGCTTTACAGGATGACAAGGCCATTATCCTTGGTTTTTTAGAAACCCATGTGATGGGGCTTTCTCCAAAGAAATGAATGATTTCAGTGGTGCTTTTTCTATCATCAGTATCCCCTGCAAGATCACTATCACTGAAACCAACCAATTCTTCACTAATTTGAGCCTTCTTGTATACACAATCCATGTTCAGTGTCCCCTTTACTTATCTCAGAATTTACTTGACTGCAATCATATGTGTGATGGTTGGAGGGTCCATATATCTGCTGACAACTTCTACTGAGCAGGCTAGATCAGGATGGCTGTTGACCGGATATCTAAGACTCCCAATAATGCTTATGTATAAGGTTTTCTCTACCAGTGGTTCACCATCATTTCTGCTTAATTTGCATCTTGGTCCCATTGGAAGTGAGCAAGGATTACAATCTGTCATTCCAACCTTTTCTAGGATTTTCTTTGCATAGCTTGTCCGACATTAAGTCACAGCTTCCCCATCTTGCCTCACTTCAATCCCTAGACAGAGACTTAGCAATCCTAAATCACTCATTTCAAACTTAAGCATCATATATCAAGCTTGAATTGATTTATGGACTTGACACTTGGACTAGTTAAGAAGAGGTCATCCACGTATACTCCCACAATCAATAAATCTTCTACTTCCTTTTTAATATACAAAGCATGTTCAAACTAGCATTTCTTGAAATTCAGGGATTTCAAACATTTGTCTAGCTTCTCATTCCAAGCCCTTGGTGCTTGTTTCAAATCATAAAGAGCTTTGTGAAGTTTTAGTACCTTGTTTGAGTTGTTTTGGTCTACAAAACCTTCTGGCTGCATGACATATACATCTTCTTTCAGTTCCCCATTTAAAAAGGTTATCTTCACATCCATATGGTATATGGTGAACCTGCCACCTTTTTTGTCCTGAATTTGCAAGTAAAGTCCTTACTGTTTTTAGTCGGGCAATAGGTGCAAACATCTCTTTGTAATCAACTCCATACTTTTAGACATATCCCTTTGCAACTAATCTAGCCTTATGCTTGATTATTTGTCCCTCTGGGTTCTTCTTAATCCTAAAACCCCATTTCAGCCCTATGGCTTTTTGGTTCTTTCACAAATTTGAGAGTTCCCATGTTCCATTTTTCTATATAGAGTTGATCTCTAGTGCCATGGCATCCCTCCAATTCTTATTCCCTGCTGCTCCTTCATAGCTTGAAGGTTCTTCCATAGATAGGAAACACAGACTCGCATCTTCATCAACTTCCTTGGTGGCATCTTAGATCTCCTGCAGTGACCTGAAAATTCAAGTGCTCTTCACTTGAACTTGAGCCTCTGTTTGATCTTGGTGTGCCATGAGGAAAGATTGGAGGTGATGTCTCTCCTCCATCCTCATTTATAGTGGATGTAGTTTCACTATCCTCAGTTCTGCTTTCAGTCACATGAACTGTAAATGTGTTTCCGTTTGTGCTTTGTCCTCCTTCTTGGTTGTTCTCCCATGACCAGCCCATTTCTTCTTAAAAGACCACATCCCTACTAACTATAACCTTCTCTCTTACTGGATCAAGTAGTCTATAGGCTTTAGAACCCTCTTCATATCCTAGCAGAATGCTCTGATACCAAATGTTGGATTAACAACACAAACTTCTCACGTATTCTAAGCTATTCAAAACAATAATTATCAAGGCTATGTAAAGCTAGAGTAATTGACACATGATAATCTGTAATGTGTTTTCTTTCATTCTTTCAATATGGGGAAAAATCTTGTTCATTCGGATACAAAAAACCCCATAGGCACACACCTTAAGTACAACCCAAAAAACTGAAAAATAACCAACTCCAATCATCCTCCTAACTTTATGCATGAAGTGGGGCAGCGGTTACAACCCATGCATACATACAATACAACACATGCAAACATACAAATTATGAAATAAAATGTCAACAAACCAAAGAAACTAAAAAAAAATAGCTATGAATAAATAACAGGTTTAACGACCACAAATAACACTACATACGATCAACGAAGAAAAATAAAAGAGCTAGAATTATACACCCAACCTACCAACCCAGCCTGTGACTAATGAGAGGGAAGAAGGGCAGTGAGGGCGAACTTCGTGAGAAAAAGGGAGGTAGTCGACGTCAGAAAATCTGGTATGAAACCGCTGGAGAACAAGGCAGAACTCGCCGGAGAAGAACCAAGCTAGGCGGAGGGAGGGGAGGGCCAGGTTGGGCCCTGGCCCAGGGTATTTTTTTTGTATTATATATGAATATTTTAAAAATGTTTAGTATTGGCCCAGTGCAAATAAAATACTAGCCCAGTGCAACTTCCACTGCAGCCCAGAAAGAAAAGAACCCAAGCGCAGAAAAGAAGCGCAGAACTTCTGCGCAAAGAAGCAACGCCATTCCGCCAAGCGCTGAAGCATCGGAAGAAAGGAAGAACAGCAGTTCGCAGGGCCGCCAGGGCGCAGAACCTCCCTCTGCCCCTGCGCAGAACCAACGCCTATCTCCTTCCGCTCCGCCGCTCGCCGTGCGCTGCTTCTCTTGACTGCCTGCCGCCGTTCCCTTGAGTGCCTGCGGCTGACCTACTTTACCAGACTTGGCTCTAGTTCTCTCGAGCCTCAAGGTAAGGGTTTCAGACTTTCAGTTTTTAGCTATTTGGTTTTTCCAATTTTTAGTTTAATTTAAGGCCGTGCATCCGGTTTAATACTTGGCGCACCCACTTTTCTCCACCGTCGGACAATTTTAACCTTTCTTTTCATTTTTTATTGCCTCACTTCTAGGCATAGACGCTAAGTTCATAGTTCATGTTCTAGCACTTTTTTTCACCCAACGATGCCAAGCTTATTTGTCTTTTGAGTTGATCGACTATAATTCATGATTCTTTTCCTGTCAAATTAGTATTCTGTATGGTTTTTTCCTGTTTTGATTATCTCATCTTACCAATATAGTTAATTTTGTCTTGCTTTTATATACTCTAGATTTAAACAAATTTGAATACTTAGTTTTAAGCATGTTGCCAAATAATGTATTTTGATCATTTTTTTAAATATTTTATGGCTTGTGTATGACTTACAAAAAACAATAATACACTAAGAACCCGTTTGATGACATTTTTTTCGGCTTATCAGGTTTATCAGTCAGTTTTAACCAAACACCTAAGTTTTGATTTCGCGCGTTGAATTGTGTAATAATAAGAAAATGTAATAATGTAGTTACTTTTGTGGCTGTATTGGCTGAAATTACTGTAAAGTATTATTTTAGCTATTCTTTCATATAATTTTTATTTTATTTATTAATAACAAATAATTTAAATATAATTTTTACCCATTTAAAAAATTGTTGGGGGTGTCTTTGGGAGTCCTTATTTTGAGAGCGGCTGTTTTTAAAATTATGTATTCTCAAAATGTTTTTAGAGTAACACGTGGGGAGCAGTTGCTTTAATAGTTCGTACGAAGTATGTAGTATAAAGAATTAAAAAGGGCAAATGTGTCTTATGAGGGTTAGATTAAGCAATTTTGAAGGTGCATAAATCAACTCCCTTAATTTAAGTATTTTATTTGTTATTTTAGTTTGTGTTAGTCACTTAGTGTGTTGTCATTGTGTGCTGTGAATTGTAAAATGAAAAATTAGGATTTAAGAATGTCAAACCTGATTTGTGAATTCCTCAAAATATTAATATGAATTATATGAATTCAAATAAAATATTGATTAGTTTTTTTTTTTTGCTAATTTGAGTAGGCATGGCTACTCAATCTACTTCCAAAAAATCAAAATTCACATTGCGTTCGTTTTATAAGCCTAGTACAAACACTCAAAGTAGACAAGAGTTAAATGTCTCAATTGAAACTCATAATATCTCATCCGCTCAAGAGGAAGTAGTTTCTGATGCACTTGAAATTGAGCGAGATACGGAAAAACGCAAAACGATAAGTGATTGGCCATTAGAGAAAAGAGATGAAATTAGACGATCTTATTTGATGCTTGGACCTTATCAACTGAAATTGAACTTTTACAAAGGCCGAGTTTACAAAGATATAGGATACGTCGTTTTCAAGCTACTTGGTTCAATGAATTTAATTGCTTGGAATACTCTCCAACAACACATATAGGCATATTGTTTAAAAATATTACTCGCACTATAAATTTTAATGGATTTTAATCGTTATGTTCACACTATTGTCTTTGCTCTATTTCTGAGTCATGTCACGTAAGTGATGAGTTAATTATACGTTATTTCTAAAATTTGTGAAAATAATCCATATGATGCATCAAATTTTGCAGATTTTACGTTTAGATAGCGCTGATTTTCCCGAAGTCATAATTTTTTACACGTAATGAGTTACGAGAGCCATAATCTATCAAATCGAAGATATTTCAGAGCTCTATACTCTAAAAGTTTCAGCGAGGTCGATTGACCACCCTGACCCGCCCTTGGCTCCGCCCCTGGCAGTATTAGCATTCAGATAGGGGCAGTTAAACGACAAAAGGACCACAAATAAGCGTCAGCCCTCGAACAAGACTTAGAGTCAATCATCTTCAAAAAAACAATATAACTCGCTCATCGTTGGATTAATAATAATTAATAATAGCAATTTGAAATTAACGGAAAAGATTATAATAAATTGGATTGTGTGAATGTTCAAATGGGGCTACTATTAACTTAGGGGTAATTTGAGTTTGCACCCCATTTTATTGTCCAAATTGGACTTTGCACCCCGTTTTTAAAATTCTTTGTTTTTGCACCCCCAACCCCATATGAAAAGACAAAAATACCCTCGATCAGGAATATGTTGAAGGCCAACAAAATTTATAATGGAGGGGCAATTTTATCTTTTCATTTGGGCTGGGGTGCAAAAACAAAGTTTTTTAAAAACGGGGTGCAAAGTCCAATTTGCACAATAAAATGGGGTGCAAACTCAAATTACCCCATTAACTTATAATATTGTCCACCTTTAAATTTGTCACTTTTAGTTAACCATTTTCAATTAAGTAAAATAAACTGGCTGTTATAATCAGACTTGTTTGGATGAATTAATCTGGACTTTTGTAAATGGAATACAATAATATGAGGTGATTTATAAAATGAATAAAATATAGTTGGACTATTTTACGGATTAATTATTCTAGAAGCAATTACATCATAAGAGGGGGGATTAGAAACAAAAGGGTAGAAGAATTCAACTATAATTTGGATAATGTCTTGCTTTGTGAATTTTAATAGACGGTGGTTTAAGTGTGGAGAAAAAGTAGAAAATTTTACTAGGAGTACTTAGAGTTGAGGTAAGTTCTATGTCAACCAAAACCTATATTTTCCCTGTACATATATATTACTTAGAATTATGTTACTGTTTGAAAAGTTTTGTGAAATTTATATGTGTATTTCTAATTTAAGGAAATAATGATTTATGTGTTTTTTACATTTTGGAAATTTAGGATGAAATGATTTTGGGTTAATTACTTATTCTAAGAAATTGTGTTGACCTTGTTAGAGCTATGTATGATTATTTGTCTGAAATTATTTGAGTATGTGAAACTATGTATGAATTGTGATGGAAATGTTTATTTGGGACTTGAGAAGTATTTTGAACTATTTATAAAATATTTTACATTTTGAGCTATTTTGGGAAACTTCGAGTTTATAGTTTAAAGGAAACAATATCCTTATATTGGAAATTATAGGGAAAACAATCAAATTGGCCCCCGTACTTTATAAAAATACTACCTCTGTCCCTTAAAACTTTGCCAAAGTTGACCGGCACGGAGAATAATAAAGTAAAAATTGTATGATTGAGATTTGTGCAGATGAAAGAGAAATAACAGAAACCATAAAATAATTGATTAAAAGGGAAAGTGACAAAGTTTTTTGGGACGTCCCAAAAAGGAAAGATGACAAAGTTTTAAGGGACGGAGTGAGTATCAATTAAACCCTCATACAAAATGTTCAATCAATTAAGTACCCGGACATCATAAATATGTTCAAAATGGCACCTTTATATGGTACTCCTCAGTTTCCCCGATTAACGTTGCTGATGTGGATATCCATGTCATTTTTTTCATTTTTCTAATAATAAAAATCCTCAACAAAGTCTTCTCTCTCAGCCCCTAAATTTCATCCGCCTCCCTTTCGTTCTCCATTGCGAACGATGAACAGTAGCCCATGAAATCCATCCTCGGCAAAGCACTTCTCCCTCGATTGACGGCTCTAGACCATCAAGAACATCTTCTCCCTGAACTTCTTCGCCCAACACTTCGTATCTAAGAAGATCCATCAAATTAATGAAGAGAAAACCCTCTGACCAGTCTTCATCACCACTGTGATAGGAGGCAAAGTAGGATTCATGACGGACCACAACGACCGGCGTTCCACAACGACTTGTATTGCTGACCAGGAGCTTCAATGGAGACTGTTGGGATAATGGGCCAGGTCCAATACTATCGACCCAATATGCCTGGGCTCGGGCGCGAACCAGGCCCAGCACACGGTTCGGTTAGATAATATGGTCCTTGGATTGATTGGTTTAACTCTGGGGCCGACCAGCCCATTGGTCTTGGATCAGGCTTCTTGTTTTAGTTGTTTAATTGGGCCAAGCCCATTAGCATTTGACAAACCTCTTGTAAGCGCCTATAAATAGGCCGCCCCTCCTTTTGTATTGGAGAAGTCACTTTTACTGTTCTGAATTGCTGCCGAATTTTCTACTCAACATATTTTCTACCAACATTGGTGCTTTCATTGAGAGCTGAGTTGTTCTCTCAGTTTTCGGTAGAATCTTTGAGGAGGAAAATGGCAGGATCATCAAGGCAAGAGCGAGTTTCCATTCACACCGAGCATTCAGAACAACCCAATGGCCATCGTGTGAGAAGCCAGGTGGTGAGACCGATAGGAGATCTCCGGAACCATTTGTCGAGCTCAGGGGACCTGAGGGGTTCGCAGAGCCGTAGTCATGACAGACAATCCATTCATGATCAGATTGGAGGTCGCCGTCGTCGGGCTCCGTGCACGAACCGACTTGACGCTGGAGTGCGGGCGCTACAGGAGGGCACGCGTGCCATTGGGGCTTTGGCTCAGAATTTCCAGGGGATGATGCCGCAGAGAGCTAATCATGAAACTCCGAGGCACGCCGCCCCTGAAGACATCAAGACTTCCCCTGGGAGATATGAAGGGCGACATACTAGTTTGGACGAATCACGAAGGGAATCCTTGCCCCAGAGGGAGCATATGCCCCGACGGTTCGAGCAGCCTTGATGACCCGGATGAGGAGGGCCCCACCGAGACTCGTCACTGGAGGGCGGGGATGACTTCTCTCATCACCCCCGCCGTCTGAGCGGTCGAACCGGTTCCATAGAAGGCCCCCGTGGTGGCCGTCGGCCTCACGCACGTGAAAGAGTCGCATAATCCTATGTGCGGGTCCAGCCCCGTGCTGGGCGCGTGCTAGAGGAACCGGCGCCGGAAGCTGTGGAGGATCTCAGACTGAGGTGGGACGAGCTAAGGAGGAGGGTTGTTGGGGGAGAGTCATACGTGGCCGACCTCCATATCCCGGAGCCCTTCACTCGTGCCATAATGGAGGCTCCGTTGACAAGGGGCAACAAACCTTGCAATGTGGATACTTACAAGGGCACTTCAGACCCGCAACACCACATATCACGTTACGTGTCATATATGGTCATGATGGGGTACGAAGATGCCATACGATACAGAGGATTCGCGGTTACTCTAGATGGCCCGACTCGTGAATGGTATGACACACTGCCCGATGGGAGCATCGGGAACTTCAGGGAGTTGGCTAGACACTTCCTCTTGAGGTTCGCCGGCTCACGAGATGTGAAGAAGAATTTCAGCCACCTGTTTAGCCTGAAGCAAGGAAAGAAAGAGGCCCTGTCCACTTTCCTGGCAAGATGGAGGGTCGAGTCGGTCAAGGTTCAGGGCCTTGACGACAGGACCGGAGTGGCAATGCTGACAAATTCTATCCGATCAGGAGAACTTTACAAGGATTTTGTTAGGAATCCACCCGCTTTATACGAGGAAGCCCTGAGGCGGGCTGACCGTCAGGCTGAGGCAGAGGACGCTGAACAGAGAAAAAGAGATGAAGAGGATGGAAAGAAAGAAGACACGAAGGACAAGGGAAGACGTGGTGACCCAGATGATGAAGACGCCGATAGGAAGTCTGGTGGAAAGGGCGGCCGGTTCAAAGGTAAGAAGAATAAGAACAAGGGAAGGACGGACGTCCCGAACGGTCCGCTCCTACCTACCAAACTTCTGACACCTTTGGCTCAACCGGTCGGGACGGTCCCTGACTATGCCGAGGAGCAGGGTTTGGTTTCCTTCCCATAGGAATGTGACGTGGTCACTGCCAAACGCAATACCGACCAGTACTGCAGGTTTCACCGTAATTTCGGGCACGATACTGACGAATGCATCGTTCTCCGCAGACAAATCGAGGCACTTATCAAACAAGGATATTTGGGCCAATTTGTAGGAAAACCGGGAAATGCCCAGAAAGGGAGGAACCTGACATGGAGGCGTTCCGATCAAGCCACCACGTCCAAGGAGAAACAGCCCCTTGACTAACCTCCAAAGAAGCGCGAGCTCGGAGCTCTGTCCGAGGATGACGAGTGTGACCTAGGGGAGGGAGCCCGGAAGCATCACAGATGCTCCTACATCGTGGGCGGCCCCCAAGGAGGGGGCACGTCAGGCGAAAGGAAACGATGGGCTCGATCCTTGTACGTCGGGGAAATTACCCGGGTACCTGCAGAAAAGAAGATGAGAAGAGATCCGATCTACTTCACTGATGATGACCTACCACCCATGCCGCCACCGCATAGGGACACCTTAATGATTAACGTGGAAATCAACAATACAATCATTCATCGAGTTCTAGTAGACAATGGAAGCTCAGTGAACGTAATGTATTACGACACATTCCAAGGCCTTGGTCTGAGCGGGGCGGATCTGAGTCTGGTAAGAACACCTTTATCTGGATTTACCGGGGACTCAATCGAATCAGAAGGCAGTGTGGTGTTGCCCGTGATGGTGGGTTCGGAACCCTGTGTAGCAAAGTTGAACCTTGAGTTCATTGTCGTACGTTTAACCTGTCCGCACAAAATCATCATGGGAAGACCCGCGTTGGAGGACTTGAGATGCATTATCTCTCAGGAGCATTTATGTATGAAGTTCCCCACCCCGAACGGGGTCGGGATAGCTCGGGGAGATCAAAGGATGGCCCGGAGTTGTTACATGAAGGCGTGCAAACAACTCGGACAAAAGGACCTCAGGGTCCACACTATCAACAGCAAAGCCATGAAGTATGAGGATGGCCAGCTCCGCGCTGAACCCACCTCCGAGGTTGAAGAAGTTCATATCGATCCCGGGCACCCGGAGCGAAAGATCAAAATCGGGTTGGGGCTCCCAGCCGAGCTGAGAGAGAAGATCATCCAAGTGTTGGTCACATTCAGTGTGATCTTCGCTTGGGGCCCTGAGGATATGCCGGGGTTGGACCGGAGTGTGGCTGTTCACAGGCTAGCGGTCGACCCGACGGTGAAGCCGATCCAGCAGAAGAGAAGACACCTCTCGATGGAACGAAGGGATTTCGTGAAGAAGGAGGTGGCTATGCTCTTGGCTATTAAACACATCAAGGAAGTATTATACCCAGAATGGTTGGCAAACGTGGTCCTGGCACCGAAGCCCCCGACTTGGAGAATGTGCGTCGATTACACAGACCTTAACAGAGCATGCCCGATGGACCCCTTCCCTTTACCTAACATAGACCAGCTAGTTGACGGGACAGCCGGGTGCGAACTCCTTAGCTTCATGGACGCATTCCGGGGGTATCATCAGATATCCATGCATGAAGATGATGCGGAGAAAACCTCTTTCATCACCCCGGAGGAGATCTTTTGCTATCTAGTCATGGCTTTCGGCTTGAAGAACTCCGGGGCGACGTACACGAGAATGGTTGCAAAAGTGTTTCGAACAGTGCTAGGAAGGAACATGGAAGCGTATGTAGACGATATGATCGTCAAGAGCGTACGAGCGACAGACCATGCCGACGACTTAGCCAAAATTTTCGGGATCATGAGGGCAGTCCGGCTGCGCCTGAACCCAAAAAAGTGCATGTTTGCTGTCCAGGGTGGAAAATTTTTGGGGTACATGGTCACCCGGAGAGGGATAGAGCCGAACCCCGAAAAAGTGAGAGCAATCCTTGACATGGAACCTCCGAGGTCGGTGAAGGAAGTGCAGGTTCTCACTGGGCGGCTGGCATCACTTGGGCGTTTCATGTCAAAATCTGCGGAGAAGTCCCTACCTTTTTTCCAGGTTCTCAAGAAACAAAGTGGATTTGCGTGGACGGATGATTGCCAGCAGGCATTCGAGGACCTAAAGAAGTATCTTCTCTCTGAACCGTTGTTAAGCAAGCCGAGGAAAGGAGAAACACTGATATTGTATTTGGGAGTGTCGCAGGGCGCGATCAACTCCGTGCTGGTCCGTGAGGAAGGCGGGATTCAGAACCCCGTATACTACGTAAGTAAAACCTTACAGAATGCGGAGCTGCGGTACACCCCGCTCGAGAAGACCATCTATGCCGCTTACATCACGGCGAAGAAGTTGACCCATTACTTTCAAGCACACCCGATCAGAATCCTATCGGATCAACCCCCTGGGCGCAGCATTGAGAACCCCGGGAACGACGCGGGTCGTGAAGTGGTCGATGCTTCTCAGTCAGTACGAGGTCGAATTTCAGCCCCGATCATCCATCAAAGGGCAGGCACTTGCGGATTTCATTGTGGAATGCACGGCGATGGAAGTTACGGAAAGACAAAGAGATAGTGAAGAACAGTGGTGGACCCTAGCGACCGATGGATCGTTCGGGACGAAAGGTTGCGGGGGCGGGATCGTCTTGATCCCGCCTTAAGGGTTTCGAGCGTACTACGCTTACCGGTACCTGTTCAAAGTGTCCAATAATGAAGTTGAGTATGAAGCCCTGTTGTTAGGGCTACGGATAGCTGCGGCCATGCGAGCGGAATGCATAACGGTGAAGTGTGATTCTCGATTAGTCATATCCCAGGTGAAGGGCGATTTCGAGGCAAAGGAAGAAAGGTCGGCGAAGTACAGGGATGCTGTTCGGGAATTACTCGGATTGTTTAGGCGAGCTGAGCTGGTTTGTGTGCCGCGGAGCCAGAACGGGGATGCCGACCTCTTATCACGTCTGTCCCAAGGAGTACCCGAACACATATCCAAGATTGCACGGGTTGAAGAAATGATAACTTCAAGCATAACAGCTTCCCCTTCGGTAACCGTCCTTCCTCTACAAGAAGTAAATTGGAGCTGGGTGGACGATTTGTTACGTTACATAGCTGACGGGACCTTGCCCGAAAAGGAACAGGAAGCGAAGCTCGTCCAGCGACGGGCTCCGAGCTATGTCGTCCTGGACGGTAAGCTGTATAAACGGTCTTACAACGGAGCGTTGTTGAAGTGTGGGTTGAAGAGCTGAGTAACGTGTTGTGGACATTCCGAACTACCCCCAGGAAGGCGACAGGCGAAACTCCTTTCGCTCTATGCTATGGCTTTGAGGCAAGGGCCCCGTTTGAGGCGGTGATTCCCAGTCGTCGGGTGGAGGAATTCGAGCCAACCAACAATGAGGAGAGGCTCAGTTTTGACGAAAGCCATGACTAGATAGCAAAAGATCATACCTTGGTCCGTGGTAAGCCATTCCTTGGTAGAAAATATGTTGAGTAGAAAATTCGGCAGCAATTCAGTACAGTAAAAGTGACTTCTCCAATACAAAAGGAGGGGCGGCCTATTTATAGGCGCTTACAAGAGGTTTGTCAAATGCTAATGGGCTTGGCCCAATTAAACAACTAAAACAAGGACGGGGGTATGCAACGTTTCCCATCAGCTTCAATAATTTGGGCCTGAAATTCCAAAATACGAGCCTTGTTTTTCTGTAGCCGTATATTGACCATGCGACAGATATACTTGGGCTTTAGCCGCACACCCGACCAGTAAAGAACCCCGCAGCCAGGGTTGGAATCCCGTCCAAGCCTTCGCGTTCTGTCACAGAAACCCCAGGCCAGCTTCCTAAAATAACCTGGAGCTATTCCAATTAATAATTTCCTTCCTTTTTTTTCTTTCCATATTCTTTTAATTTCCTTGAATCCTAGTGTGGCCTAGCCTTAACACCCTCGATCATCCACACGCAATTCAGCCATGCAGGTCCCCTCAGCTTCAGCCGTTCCAGCCGCAACCACGGCATCACCGCATCGCTCCATCCCCAGCCGGCGAAGGAAACGCAGCGGCTCCCCTTCTCCGTCGCGCCGAAGGGAGGGTCATTCACGACGTTGTTCGCCGTCGCGATCTCGTAGCCCAGGCGGTCGGAAAAAACCCAGCGATTCACGGTCATCATCGCCGCCTGTTCCAAGCCTACGCACAGGTTCTCAACACAGTTCACGACACGGAGCTCATCATAGTGCCCTCTCCACCCGTGAACGTCGTCCGTCTGTCAAACAGTCCCAGCAACCTCCAGCGGGTCAAATATCATCTGCGCGAGACCCCCCGGGCGAGGCGGACGCACTGCCACAGTCTGAGAACTTGGTTGCACGAGCCCATCGTGGCGAGGTGGGGAAAGAGTCCGTGTGTGGAGGCTCGGTTAAACAAATTCAAGCCAGCGGGGTGAATGCAACGTCTCAGCCTGAATTCGAGGCATCAGGGAAAAATCAAGGGGTCTCCGATAATTTTTCCATGCATGAAAAGGTCACCACCTCCTCGCGGTTGGACAGACCCGCTACGCGGATCGTGATCGTTAAGGGACATCTCCGGCCTGCTCCAGGGGGGCCACATGACCAGTCCGTGCCATCCTCCAACAACGTCACCCCTATAGTGGACATTGCCTCACAGTCGGATAGCTCCCCCGAATCAAATGGCGATGAAGGGAATGACTTCGGTCCTCGAAGGCCGGAACCTGGCGTCCTCCTCTGCGGCCAGAGCAGCGAGCCTGCCCCGCATACCAGCAACCTCTGCAAGAAAATAAACAGAGTAAAATGGATTAGTACCGGTTGAACTATTTCTCCGCTCCCGAATCAAAGAGGAGGATTCACACCTTTCTTCTTCTTACCGGCTTGTTCCCCATGACGTGGGGGAACCCCGCTCTTCACCCCGACGTCTACCTAGGGCATGGTGGCGTCGGGCATGCCCCTACTTGCAACGGGTACCACGGACTGGGGGCAACACCCTGCCCGCTCTTCACCCCGGCGTCTACCTCGGGCATGGTGGCGTCGGACACGCTCCTACTTTCATCAGGTACCACGGACTGGGGGGCAACACCCTGCGCCGTAACTAGGCCTGCTTGAAAAAAGAAGAAGGAATAAATAATAAAAATAAACAAGAGGGCGGTGGAGTTATTTCAGCCGGGTCTTTCTCCTCTTGAATTAGAATGGAGTTCACACCTTTTCCGTCCATGGCAACCTGCTCTTCACGGAACGTGGAGGCCCCGCGCTTCTCCCCAAGATTGGGTGGACATAAATTCGCACTAGGCGCAGGAGGTGGGAGCATGGTCCCCAATGACACATTGGGGGCAGCAACTTCGTGTCTGTTGCCTACCACATCTGAAAATATTAGCAAATTAAGGGATGATTTTATATGGTATCCGTGACCTGCTGGGACAGAAGATTTACCTATATACGAGTTAATCGGGAAAGGCCCCCCTTGGAGCAAGGCCTCGACCTTCTCCTCAGGTCGGGGGTGAGAGAGGCAGGCTTGTACTCGCGCATTGAAATACCCCAGGTGGACGTGACGGGGAGCGAGCGGGGAGCGGATGCCCATACCCATTTATTCAACCACTTTCTAGGTGGCTCTGGATACTGATCAAAGAGCTTGCGGTGCAGTAATTGGCAAAGTGACATGAACCCGCCGTCATCTGTCTTATTGTTAGGGCGGTTCCACCTAAAGCATGCACGGAACAACGGTATGGATGGTCGGATACCAACGCCACTACAACGTGCGACAAAAGCAGCCGTAAACATATGTGCGGTTGAGGTCATCTGGCACGGCGATACCCCGATATGGGAAAGGAGTGCCACCAAGAATGGACATAAAGGCACCCGCATGCCCCGCGCGATAGATGCAATGTGAACCCCGAAGAACGAATATAGAGGAGGGCTAGTGAGGCTACTCTCGGGATCTGGCAACATGAGGGTGCAATTGCTATCGACCAAACTTTTCGCCAACTTCAAATCTGCCTCCGTACTGGTGGAACACAAACGTTCCCTCCAAGCGTTAGGATCTTCGACGCTATCCGATTCGCCATTTGATTTGGGGGAGCTATCCGACTGTGAGGCAATGTCCACTACAGGGGTGACGTTGTTGGAGGATGGCACGGACTGGTCATGTGGCCCCCCCGGAGCAGGCCAGAGATGTCCCTTAACGATCACGATCCGCGTAGCGGGTCTGTCCAACCGTGAGGAGGTGGTGACCTTTTCATGCATCGAAAAATTATCGGAGACCCCTTGATTTTTCCCTGATGCCCCGAATTCGGGTTGAGACGTTGCATTCACCCCGTTGGCTTGAATTTGTTTAACCGAGCCTCCACGCACGAACTCTTTCCCCACCTCGCCACGATGGGCTCGTGCAACCAAGTTCCCAGACTGTG
Source organism: Cuscuta europaea (assembly GCA_945859875.1). Taxonomy (NCBI): domain Eukaryota; kingdom Viridiplantae; phylum Streptophyta; class Magnoliopsida; order Solanales; family Convolvulaceae; genus Cuscuta; species Cuscuta europaea. The sequence continues at coordinate 4,969,368 of CAMAPE010000014.1, forward strand.
GCAGTGCGTCCGCCTCGCCCGGGAGGTCTCGCGCAGATGATATTTGACCTGCTGGAGGTTGCTGGGACTGTTTGACAGACGGACGACGTTCACGGGTGGAGAGGGCACTATGATGAGCTCCATGTCGTGAACTGTGTTGAGAACCTGTGCGTAGGCTTGGAACAGGCGGCGATGATGACCGTGAATCGCTGGGTTTTTTCCGACCGCTTGGGCTACGAGATCGCGACGGCGAACAACGTCGTGAATGACCCTCCCTCCGGCGCGACGGAGAAGGGGAGCCGCTGCGGGATGGAGCGATGCGGCGATGCCGTGGCTGCGGCTGGAACGGCTGAAGCTGAGGGGACCTGCATGGCTGAATTGCGCGTAGATGATCGAGGGTGTTAAGGCTAGGCCACACTCGGATTTAAGGAAATTAAAAGAATATGGAAAGAAAAAAAGGCATCCCTACGGGCCAACGATTACGTTGACGAGCACCCCAGATTGCTACAATGGAGGTGCGACTAGCCAGCCGATAGACGAACCGATCGTTGATCAGCTTGATTACTCCCTTCTAGCCGAGTCTGCTACTCGACTAGGGGAGTGGGGGACTCGTGTTGCGATAATGGGCCAGGTCCAATACTATCGACCCAATATGCCTGGGCTCGGGTGCGAACCAGGCCCAGCACACGGTCCGGCTTGATAATATGGTCCTTGGATTGATTGGTTTAACTCTGGGGCCGACCAGCCCATTGGCCTTGGATCAGGCTTCTTGTTTTAGTTGTTTAATTGGGCCAAGCCCATTAGCATTTGACAAACCTCTTGTAAGCGCCTATAAATAGGCCGCCCCTCCTTTTGTATTGGAGAAGTCACTTTTACTGTACTGAATTGCTGCCGAATTTTCTACTCAACATATTTTCTACCAACAGAGACGACTGGGTTCTTCTCAGTCAGTGCACGGTGAAACGCCGGCCGATGAACAATGGGTGGGAGAAAGAAAGAAGAAAAGGGAAAAAGAAAGAGTGGGTGGAAGAAGATGGAAGAAAGAAAATGGAAGAATTTGACAGTTTGGTGGTAGTGCATGTGGAAGGAGAAACCCGAAGGAGATAGCAGGTGGAGGAAAGAAAAGAAAAAGAAAATGGAAAAAATCACATGTCTGCCAGGGTGTACAAAAATAACCGGTAACGTGATCACTATCAGCTAAAAAGAGGAATTGACATTTTTAAACGTGTTTCAGGGTTCAATTGGACGTATTTTTAGTTGAGGGGGTTAATTGATTTTTTTGAAAAGTTAGGGGGCTTATTTGATAGTTTTCCCGAAATTATATCTATGTATAATAGATGTGAAATTTTGGAATATATTAAAGATAATACTATTTTATGATATTTGAGAAGGTGAACTATATTGTAAATTATGAGTAAAATTTTAAGGATAAAAATCCTATTTGTGAATTACATCTACGTATAATATGAGACTTTTAAAGCTAGTAGAGATAAAGATGTTTTGAACTACTTGGTGACATTATGATTTAAACTTTAAGAATGAAAGTCCTTATTCTAAAACTATATCTATAAATAATAGATATAACATTTTTGGAAATTAATCAAGATAAAATGAACCTTCCACAATGTATAGCATCGCAGGAGAAATTCGCGGTGTCGGTTTTCCACATCCGGATAAATGTAAAGGGTGATTAGAGATGCTACTACTTGCTTGGTGGGTTCAGTAACCAATCCGAATAATTTAAATAAATGACTTTGGTGGGTTCGATAACCAATCCGAACAACTTTAATTAGAGGTTTTGGTGTGTTCGGTAGAAAACATTCCGAACGATAAACACTTGGTGGATTTTGGCAGTAGTAGCGGTACCTAGTCACTTTGGATGATATATTTGGTGGGGTAGTCGATAGAAAACATCCCGGCTACTTTGGGCTTCTTACTACTCGGAGGGCACACTTAACATGATGAAGTTCAGTTTCCATTGGGCAGTTGTGGTACCAGCAAAAGTTCCGGAGTGGCCGTACATAACAACGGTTCACCGGACTTGACAAAATGTTGAGCACCGCCCTTCTAAATTATTTAGAATATTTAGTGAAAAAAAGATTTTTGAGAAACTCAAAGAGGAGAGTTTTGGTACTTTCAAGTACTTGGTTGGAGAATTATGCTTTGGAAATATTTTACTTGAGAATACCTTTTTGAGAGAAACACACTTTATGAAAGCTATTTTCCATTTATAATCATTTTCGTATATATAATACTTCCTCCGTCCCGAAAAAGTTGGCCAAAGTTGACTTTCACTTAGATTAATAAAGTAAAAACTGTGTTGTTGAAATTTGTGCAGAGAGAGAATTAACTTTAGCCACATATTCTTTACTTTAAATGGAAATGACAAATCTTTTTGAGACATCCAAAAAAGAAAATTTGGCCAACCTCGGGTTGGAGGGAGTATATAAACTATTATGTTTGTCAAACCTAATTATTTTACGAGGTTGGGTGAGGCTTACTTAGCGAAAGCTAATTTTTTATCTCTTTTGTTTTCTTTCCCTTTCTTGTTTGTACATATGGTTATGCTTTGGATGGTGACATGCAAGATTACGGTTCTTGAGAGCGCTAGCTATAGATATTACTAGTAACAAGACTTTTGTTAGCTTGTGCACTTAGCTCGGGTTATGCTAAGTGTGGCGGTAACACCTTCAATTTTCACTTGTGTTATTCCGCTGCAACATTTTAATACTTCAAATAAAGTTCATATTCCTTTGCATAAATTATTATTTTAAATATTATTTTGGGTGGGTAAATTTGGGTGGGAAATTTTGGGGGTGTAACATATATTTCGGCAGGGAATGCAACAGTAAAGAAACGACCTTTTGTACATCACGATCATTTTTGCTCGGAGTTTGGCATGGAATGTGGCTCGAAATTTTATTTTGACACCAACAGTCTTTTTTGGCTCGGAGCTTGTAGGGCCTAGGGGATGTGGTTCAGACACTCACTGGTAACCAATAGACAACTGTGGCTCGGGTTTTGGCTCGGATTGCTTTGAAACGGAATGGTACCGCGCCACAAAGTCCTCGTTACCCCATTAATTTTGGCTGGGAATTTTGATCGGAATTCTCGCGGAACAAAAATTTCGTACGGATTAGTTTACTGGCACATACTACTCGACTTTGTCTGGGATTTTGGAGCGGATGCGTCCTAGGCAAAGTGTTGGCTCGGTGTTGTCGTCCCAAAGACGTATCTCATGCATGTTTAGCCCCCAATCCGTGCCTAACGCTGGAAACTGGGTCAAAGTTGGTTGGAATATTTTCTAAGCCAAATTACATGCCTAAAACGAAGTTTTTTTTGTAGTATGAGAATCCAATTTTAAAATATTTTTTTAAAAAATAATGTGTTTTTTTAAGAATCAATGTGTTATTTCCCTTAAAATTAATTTAATTATTGACACTTTGTTGGTTAATTAATAGTTACTCTTTCTCCAATAATATTGTGTTATTTCACCATTTTAACTATACTTTGTTCAATCAGTTTTTTGTATTTCACAATTTTAAATTTCATAAATATATTTTAAAAAGTATCAATATTTTTAAGATGATACATGTATCTCCCTTTTCTTAAAAGTTAGTATCTATACTACATGTATTTTTTTATATAACATAAGATAGTATTATAAAAGGATTTCTACATGCCATACATTATCAAATAGTTCAATGAAGATAATTTTTATAGTGCTTAGTATGCAATATATGTGATTAATAAAACATAGTCAATTACTTTCTCATTTTGAATGGTCAATTGCGTTTTGCCATATCACGAGTAATCATGTGCATACGATTTAAAATATTGATAAGCAAAAGTGTTATCACATCTAGTAGTTTCACAATAGATGTTTGAAATAACGATGAATATATAATTAAAATAAAAAATGTGACCATTTTATACTTGAGTAACTATGATACGGAGTAATAACTTTAGCGGCTATGACTATTCAACTTTACACTTTAGTTATCGTGAGAATATGTTTATAGTTACTTAAGTCACTTTGTTCATAAATTTATTTCAATAATGTTGGGTGTTAAGGATAGCTTTGACCCAACATAAAACCGTTTTAGTTGACTAGAACGTAGAAGTATATATATGAAAAGTTGGAAATAATAAGATATTGAAAGATAATTTCTTTTTTATTAATATAGTTATTTGTAAAAGAGAGTAATTGAAGAGTTCTGTCGTGGAGAAGCCCCTTATAGGTGAGGGGTGTCTGCCCATAAATACACGGAATATTCACGCATAAATACACTACTATTTTTGAATCCCAAATTCGAGAAGCATACTCAGATAAACAAAGGTCTCCAACTCCAGTAGAGTGGCACCTGCTTGTTCAGGCTTACTCGGACGCTTCAGATACCTTTTACCAATCAGATGATTCTGGTTTCACGGACGACTTTCTAGGACATGCCACTGAAAGCGACCGTCGTTCCCCAATCTCAACTCTAGGAGATATTACGAAATCAAAATTCAACAGAGCGATCTGCAGGAAATCCAAGTTTGTTACCTCTGAAATTTGCCTGCCGACGGAAAACTTAAACATGCAACTCAAAATCTACAGGAAATCTCAGAAAAATAAAAGGCGGCACAACATGACTACTAGATCTCAGTCCAGAGAATTTCCTTGGGTGTAGTTTCTATGTATGGTTTTTTTTTCTTTCTTTTATTTTCTTTTTTTATTTCTCTGTATTTTCTTTCTCTGTACTGTTTACTTTTCTTTCTCGATAAAAATCCTCTTTTCCTTTAAAAAACACTACTTTTTTTGTCCCGGTTCAACCACACAAGGTGGGTGGGGGGGGGGTGGGGTGCCGGGGAATACCTGCCAAATTTATTATAATAAAGTTCGAGGGTACAAGAGAAATAAAGCAAAACAGAAAAACCCAACCTGATGCAAAATTAAATGCAAAGACTGATTCCGAGGTTGAGAAGTGGACTAAATTTGCTAGAATTTCGGCCGGAAGGACCGAGGGTGGTGAGGGGATAATGGTCACGGACTAAATATGGTCAATCTGAAAGTAAGGGACTAAATGTGGAAGTGTTATAATAGTCATAGGACCAAAATTGGAATTTTTTCCATTTTAATTTGTAAAACAGCATAGGAAAAATAAAAGAATATTTTGTCTCGTGCATCATACAGGTATAATTGTAGTAAATTTAAAATGCAATACATTCCAACGGTACATTACCAATGATCACAATGAACATGTAGCTATGAAAAATTACATTAAGAGCAGTGGAGGTTCTATGTATGGGCTATGGTGGGCTGAAGTCCAGGGCAACTTAGAAATTTCTTATTTTCTTTAGTGTAAATTTTTTCATTTTTCACATTTAGCCCACCCCGATAATATTTAAGCCTAGTATAATTCATATTCAGCCCAGGGCATCTCAGATTCCTCGATCCGCCCCTGATTAATAGGTTGTTATATCCTAATTTACATCCACAAATCCCATAAAAAGAAAATCCACATTCCTAATTAATTAAGAATCCATCCGGAAATAGGAATTTAAAGCTTCTAAAATGGAAAGGCACCGTTTCATGAAATGCAAAGTTCGCTTACATATGCTACAAATGTACAATCCATCAGTGGTTGTGAGTTACCCAGGCAGAGCTGCAGGCAAGAACCCGACCTTTCCACCCCAGTAGCACCCAATGGCCGTCTTCAGCAAACAGAAAGTCTTTGTGACCTGCTTCCCTCGCCTTAGCTCTCAACTTCTCCACAATATTAGGGCTCGGAGGAAGAGGCTTGAACCCAGCCCTCATAGTGCGACATTGCCATTGCTTATATGTTTCAGGCCTCTCAAACCTTTCCATGCCCTCGCATGCTATGATATTTGCTATGACAGGCCGCATAACTGCTTGTTCAAAGTGCAGCCTTTGACCGTCATGGGGTGGGAAAATAGCTTCAAACATATCAAAGACACTAGAGTAGAAGAATAGAGCCGACTTGAACCGATTGACAAAGAAAGGAGAGTTGTGAGATGCACTAAGCGTAATGTAAACAAAAATATGAGGGTTTACTTCCCGGATTAAGTTTAGAACACTATCCCTGGGGATGTCAGCACCGGATGATGTTTCGTCTGGTAGGTCTGTCAATCGACCATTACAATTAACAGCAACCACCTCACCCCGCTTGAGCTTTAAATCAACAATCTTAAGTGCCTCCCAATTCTTTGCTGTTATGGCATTGTACTCGAATGGTACACCAAAACGCTTGCAATATCTTGCCAAGCGACAACCAGTCTCTACTACTGTTTGTGATGGACGAAAACCAGGTTGGGGAAGCTCGATCCCAGTTATTCGAAGTTTTGGAGGGCCACCGTGTCTTTGTGAAAGATCCCGAATAAGAGTGGGCCATTGAATACCATGAAGAATGCCGAAATCTATAACGTGGAGTGATGTGGCTCTTGATGCTACATCATAAATCATCTTATTTGCAAAGAAGATAAATATCCTCATAAATGGCATAGATGATGACAGGCGGGATTTTTGCAATTCGGAAGCATAACTTGGAAAGTTATTCGTCTTGCAAAGCGATGATGAAGCATTAAGTTGCAGCCCAGTTCTAGCTAGCAGTGCCTCAAGACCATCAGCAAATGCATGTGCCAGCCTTTGATTTGCATCCCCGGTAGGCGAAGAGTAATGCCTAATCTTCTCTAGTTTTTCTAAAGCAGCTCTATAATTTGCATCAGCAACCAATTTTGCGCAGCTGATCAAATCGGGCTGGAGATCAACAATTTCACGACCATCTGCTCGATGTTTATTTGAATGGCTCTTGCGCCCATTTCGACCTTTCTGCTGTTGCTTTCCAGCTGCAGACGGAAAATCAACATCATCATCATCTGCACACAGAAAAACCTTATCAAACGCCTCTGTTAAGTCCTCCTCATAAATTGCACTCTGCTTCCTGCTCCTTTCCTCCTCTTTTTCTTCTTCTAGCCCACTTTCACTTGCACGGTAGTGCTTCCTTCCTCTGCACGAATCAGCAGAATGATCCTTCTCTACCCTCAAAGCACTGCCACTGTTCAGTTCCTCGGTCTCTAGTTCCAATGGGCATTTATGGCCGAAATGGATGACCATCGGATTAATGGAAGGAAAGAATCTTTTAGCTTCCCCCACACCACTATGGAATTGGAATATGGAGGTGGCTTCATCATCAAAATGTATATTTGGAAGCAAATTAGCCCTATCAAAGCTATATAAAGAACCATTTAACCCATCCAAGTTAGTCTGACTTGATGAATTATAGGCATCAATATCAGAACTTGAGGTCCCAACTTGGCTTCCTACACTGCTGTCAAGTGAGAGGTTCTCACCCAAGGCTTCATAGAAATAATCCTCAGCAGCTCTCAACGCAGCAGGATCACCGAGCAACAAGTCATCACTATTCTCGTCATCGTCCTCCTCCAGTAGTATCTTGTTAAGGTAATTGATCATATGAGCCGATTTTGTTGAAAGGGCTTGGTCAGGAAGTTGTTGTGAAAGCACATCCTCGCTCTCATGCTCCAATCCTAGTCTCTTTATATAGTAGTAGGAAGGCAACTTTCCATGATGATGATCCATAACAATCTAGAAACCTATACATATGCAAGAAAGATGGGTAAACGAACAAATAAACAACGGCAGCAATTCAATCAAAATGAACTACTCAAATCAATTATATCTTTCAATCATTGTAAAGTCGAAATGGATTTCTAAAAACCACAAATTTCACAATAGGGGGCTAGAATTGATTGAGGCACTAAACTCCAAAAAACAATTTAAGCTCATTGCGAATATACTATGAGCTCTACTCTCTATATGCATTGGAATTTGCATGATTTTTCTCAGAAATTGTGTACCTTGGAGTGAGAAGCGGGGCATGATTTTTCTCAGAAATGGGAGATAGCAGCAAAAGCAATGCAGTCAGAAATCAAATGCAGAGTACACAGTCTTGAACCACGAATTATATTGGAGTGAGAAGTTTCAGTGGATTCCCGTACTATCATGTCCCAACTACTTTGTACTTGTATTAATGAAAATGAACACTCCAACATTACTTCTCAAAAACAGCAGTAACACAATTGATGAAAAATACAGTACTCTCTAGTAGTGTGTGGTTTCTACTTTTTGTCCAAAAGGTAGAATCTCCCACCCCAGGAGCCCCCACCCCGACTCAACGTGGAGAGGTTAATCACGGTGACTCAGTCAGCAAAGAGGCGGTAGGCCTTATACACGTGCGCATAAGAGGTCTAGTCTTATTTCAGGTTCTGCAACCTCCACACGGCCGCTGCGCGTTTCGAACCTTGGTCACTTGGTCCAATTTTCCCATCACTAGACCAACTGAGCTACCCGTGCGATGCACGGGACAAAATTTGATATAACGATTTTATATTTTTTTATTATATCAACAATATCAAAATTTTATTAAATGCAATGTGTAATGAATATAGAATATCAGGTATTATATAATAAAGGTTATACAGATAAAAATGATTTGTAAGAAGATAAATGTCTGAAAATAGAAATGAGATATTAAGAGCCCGTTTGGTAATACACAAATCGACTGCATTGACGAATTCAACTGAAATTTATAAAATACTGACCGAAATGGCCGGATTGACTGGTTTTGTCTCCGTATAATAATCCCAACAATCAACTCGATTTTTTTACAAAAAGTGGAAAATTTGGTTTAAATTTCAAATTTGAATTTTATAAAATGAAAGTTTAACTAAATCCAATAACGTATTGTGTTTCATAAAGAAAACCACTATTTTTGTTTTGTTTTTATTTTTAGAAAAATTGTAATATTTGATATATAATTGTTTTATGCGAAGTATATTATTTTACAAATTCATGATATTTTTTTAATATTTAGGAAACTTTATGAAAGTTTCTTTAATTTTTTTATGAAAGTTTTTATTTTTTTAAAAATTATTATTATATTTCACTTTTTGAAACTTTCTTTAATTTTATATATCAAGGTTATTTTAATGTATTTATTGGGTCTAATAAAAGTCAACAGATGATAGTTTAGATTATTATAATTTAATTTCTTTTCTTCCAATTGACTGAATAGATAGCCGATCAAGTGAAATCATTATTTATAATAATAAACGGAATAGAAATAATAACAATAGTAGTAGAATAAGTAATACTTCTTCTGTCCCTTTGAACTTTGCCAAATTTTATTTTTTGTATGTCGCACTAACTTAATCACTTTCAATTTTAAATAAAGAAATTATGTTTCCAATTAATTTCTCTTGTCTACAAACCTCAAGTACACAAATTTTCCTTTATTAATCCTCATATCAGTCAAACATGGCAAGATTTTAAGAAACAGAGGGAGAGAGTAATAATAATAATAATAATAATAATAACAATAATAATAATATAAATATAATTCATTCTCGATGGCCCATGATAGTATTTTACATATTAGTACCAATTTTGGACAACCCATGACATTAAAAAAAACACCCATTTCACCGGCCCATCATAGCCCAACATCAACAAAACCTAAAAGGTCCTATATATAAGCAGCATTTTCAATTGCTGTACAAAGGACCCTCGGTTCATCCGACCCCTCTCCTACGGTAGCTCTGTTGAATCTTCGATTTTTGTTTAGCCATGAAATCAGTGTTTTTGTTGTGGGGTGCCATATTATCCAACTGTTTGAATCTATATGATGGATGGGAGATAATCAAGGGGCCTCAACCCATGTATATTATTCTCTTGCAATTCGGGTATTATCCCTCTCATCTCTGTCCTTGTTTTTTAATTTTTAGAACGGTTATCGATTACTATGTTTGTATCAGTTTTGATTTGTGTGCATGTATGTCCTCTATTTCCATCACTTTTTCGATTATATTGTGCACATAATCGGAAAATCAGTGGTATTATGTTGGGTGACATTTTGTTTCTTAGGTTTGAAAAAGGGCCATTCTGATTTTCTATGTTGGCGGCTCAATCAATATAATAACTCTGTTAACCAAATTTTGGATACACACATACACCTACTAATTTCTGCAGATTTACATATTTGATTCCATTTTAGTTTTTTTGGATGGATAGATCAATCTAGTTATATCTATCATTCCAATAGTGTATTCATTCATGCACTTGTAAATCATTTTGTTTTAGGGATTTATTCAATTCATTATATTTTTTCCAGTGTAAAGTTAGTTTATGTTTGCGTAGATCGTACAATATTCCTGTGTACATGCACTTGTATATGGTTTTATTTTATTGATTTATTCAATTAAGAACCTTTTTTGATGTGTCAATTGAGTATATTTTTGTTCGATCTTGCCTTACTACACCACGTACTGTTACGGTATGAAGGCTGAGGGATAACCAATGGATCTCAGACCATAGCTCTCACTTTTACTCGTTTTGTTATAACTCTTAATATCACTTGAATCTGCCTTTTTCTAGAAATATATAGTTATCTCTTATTTTAGCTACATAGATCTCTAAAATTATAGGTTATGTGTACCGTACTTGATTTACTATAACGAAAGGAATTAGATCTGAGATCTGAAAAGTAAATTCTGTTGGTAATATGACATTACAATATTGCTCTCTTAAAGTATTGAGATGAGCAGGACCTTAATGTCATATGATGGAGTAATGGGACTAGGCCCAGAGCATAATCAGCCCAAGCCTCGAACTTGAACCCATGGATCCAAGTTCATAACCTGGAGCCTGCCAGCGCAGCGGAGAGCCTACCAGTCCGGCCGATCTCCCAGCCCGAAAGAGTAACGGTCAAGCAATTAATGCACTATTAATTATGTATTTAATTCCGTATTAATGTTGTAATTAATTAGTCATTATTATCGGTAACGGTTACGATTTGTATACGCCTATAAAAGGCGGGTTGTAATTCAGATTAGGGGAGACGATTTCTATATGCTATTTCTGGCTACCAAATTCCCTTGGCAACTTTCCATTCTCGTATTACTTTCCTAATTCCTTCTTGAGTGTCGTACGTAGCTTTCCTAAAAGCCTACGAGCGTCCTATTTTGGACCAACATTGGTGCTTTCATTGAGAGTTTCTACTGTCTTTCATATCACTCTAGCACGAATCAAGAAAAATACAGATTTTGAACAAAATCTAGTGAGATTCATCCCAAAAATACACAAATTCATCACAAACATAGAAATAGATCAAAACAATTTGGGGAAATTCAAAAACCGATCATAATTTCGGATCTGGATTGCAAAAAAGCAGGAAAAGGTTCTGGAATTTTTGAGATCTACGCTGGAGATATCGGTGCTGGCCTCCACTGAGCAGTGCGCTAAAGCAGAAGTATATCACCGGGGCTCACCTAGCCGCTCCCGGATCTCGCCGCCGCGGAGTTGCCGCCATGCGCCGTGAGATGAAGCTCGTCGTCGCTGCCTCGGAAGCTTCAGATTTGAAATATTACTGACCGACACTATCATCGTCATCCTGGCTTCCGCTAAGCATAGAAGCGCCTACCGCTACCTTGGATCCCACCACCGACGCCGAGGGACCGCAATCCAGATCCACGACTCCATATCACGCCACCACACACAGCCTGTAACACCGACCCTGAGCATATTTACTTTTAGTAAATGATGTAATAAACCTTGAAAGATGATTTATGAAATTGCGTAATTGTTAATTTTTACTATTTATCTTACGTGAATAGTAAAATTGCATGTGGGGCCCACAGCGGGACGGGGACCGCCCGATAATTCCCGAACCACATATTATATTCATCTTGGCCTAGATAATATGTATATGGTGGTGGATATTTTAGTTATGCCATAAGAAAGGCATGGGGTTGACCGGTGGATCAAACGGGGCCCAATTACCGGTATTGGTAATTTAACGGATAACAGCCCGAAATGAGTTTCGGAGACTCCTAAATTAATGTTGAGGAATGTACATCTATTCTAAAGGCCCATAATTATTAGGAACACGTGATATATTTTGCCCGGCCCGATAAAATAAAATACGACTAAAGTAGTCCGAAAAATACAACTTTCGGGGCCGATTATACATATCGGGACATAATGGGATGACCTCCCACATAAGTGGGGGCCACCCCACGTTTTTAAGGGTGCTGAATGACCAGAGTAATGGGAATGGGGCATCCTAACATGGCTTGGGCGGACTTATGAAGGAGAGGGTAGCTGGGGGGACAAACCACACCCCTCCTTGTCTCATTCATGCACCATCCTCATAAGGTGAGGAGACTTGATGGACTTCTCCCTCATTCTACACCATAAGGAGGATAGAATAGAGAGATAAGGTCCAGGGAAGAGCTCTCAACATTCTGGAGCTTGAGGAGCCAAGAAGAGGGAAGAATCCATAGAGGAAAAAGGCTAAGCCTTGAGGTAAGAACACATATGGTTCTTTTAACTAGTTTTATGGTGTGTGATTTTTAAGAAATCATATGGTGGATTAAACATGATGTTCTACACGTTTAAAAGTGTAGAATATTGATATAAAGTGGTGATATTTAACTTAGAAGAGTTGGTGAATCGATAGGAGTCGAAATCGCCGGAAACCACCACTTTAAGGGAGCTGCCCGTTTCTGCAGAACACGAAAGCCGCCCGGCTTTCGTGAAAGCCGCCCGGCTTTTGCCCAGCAGCTCAGTTTTACACCTTCAATCGGCCTAGAACGGGGATTGATCGAGGGGCTTAGCAAAGGCAACTATTTCAGCACTTCATAAGGTGAGGATGGCTGACTATATTGCTTATAATTAGTGAGTTAATTTCATGAGATTACCGAAGGTAATTAAATGTGTTTTTATGGATTATTAACGATTAATAATGCCTAAAAATGAAAATATTAAATGTCTAGAGAAAAAGGAGCATGATATACAAATTTAGGAATAAATTGTGTATGTTCATGTGTTATGTGGAATTTGTTATGAAACATGTGTTGAAATATACTTTTTCTTCATATTAGAATATATGAGTGATTAAAAGTGATATTTTGGATATTAACATAAATGATATTTTCAAAGGAAAATCAGTTGGAATTGTCTATATGACTATGAGTTGAGAACTTGGTTTGTTGATATTAATTTGACTAGTATTAAGATGCTAGTTGGACATTAAAATGAAATGTTGTTAAGATTGATCCTAAGGTTGGATTGTGAAATATTATGCCTTAAGTAGTCTTAAGAGATGCTTTAAGGTAGGAAAGTATGAACTTTAAGTTATACCAGGGGTAGGCCTTAAGGGATACCCAAGATAGTGTGAATATTAAATTGATCCTAAGTATAGGATTGGCCTACGGGTGTGATCGGTGATTCTTGCGGATAGCCGATTGAATTATGGAAATAGTAAGGACCATGGCCCTTCCCAACTCTAGAGAGCGGGGTTGGATAGCATGGACTTACATCGTGATCACGGGTTAGGGTGGAATACGAATCGGAGACCTAACTAGGTTCCGGTAGCGGTAACACGTAAGATAGGACCCCGAAGGGCCTTACCTTCCTACGGGATGATGGGTACGAGTCCAGGGGCGGGATGTTGGAGTCCGAACCGGGAGCCTCATGGGGTCTCGGACAGCGGTAGCAAGTCCCGTAGAAATAATAGGACCCAAGGGTTGGGTTGTGCAAATGATAAATGAAAAAGGATATATAAGAAGGGCCGTGTGCCGACAAATAAATAAATTTACTTATTATAAAGATAATAAGTGGGAAATATAAATTATTATTTATATTATGATATCACCCTATTTTGAGGGTCTTGGAAATTAAAACGTTGATTATACTTAGTATAGTTGTTATTGTACTTGTCAAATATTTCGAAGTACTGACCTCCCCTTCACGGGGGAGGCCACCTCACAGTTTCAGGTAGAACTTGAAGTTGCTACCATTGCCCGTTGCTTCGGGAGGCTCAAGGGAGGAAGACGTGGTTCGTGCTTCTTCCGTTCTGTTTTAAAAACAATTTAGTTAATGCTCATGGATACTATTTTCTTAATAATTACTTTGGGGGCTTGTATGCCTAGTTATGCCAAGTGTGGCTTGAACAATTGTATTAATGCTTCCGCTGTTTTAAATGCATGTTTTACATTATGTTTGTTTATGGATGTACTATGTGTGAATGATATTCATGACGCTTTGTATAGTATGGATGAGTTGGACTACGGTTGACTAATTGTACTGTACGGCGTGTTGTTGACGTGTCCGGCTAGGTCCGGGGCGTGACAATTTAATTGGTATCAGAGCCTTAGTCCGTAAACATCATAATGAAGCTTCAAAATGCTTTTTGAAAATGAAATTGAAAACCATGAGCATAAAGTTTTGTACTTATAGAACTTTTGGTACTTGAGTTGCAATGTCTCTAATTGTTAAGATGGTACCCTTAACAATTGGTATGGCGGTGATTTGAGCCAAAAGATGTCTTTAAGTGCCTATCCGTCAATTGACATTTGATACGAGTCTAATGACTCATTCTAAATTTCTTTCAGAAATGGAACGTACCGGGAAGGTTACTCGACGGATCCCGACTGGCCAAGCACCGGGAGGATCCCAACGTGGCAGTCGGGGAGGATCGAGGGTGTCTAGGAGACAAGGCCGTGCAGGCCACTCGCTGACCGTGAGTGACGGTCATGTGGAAACTATAGACGAGCACTATGAGTCCGAGGAGGATTCAACTTACCGACCGGGAACTGAGCCGGTTGAAACCCCATATGATGGGGAATACGATGATGCAAGTGACGAGAGTGACGATAATGAAGCTCTCGAGCGGATTGAGGAATTGCTCCGGCAATACCACCAAGATCGCCAAAGGCGCCGGGCAAGGCGTGCTTTGGAAGGGGCTTCAAGAAGAGGAAGCCGTGTGACTCGCCGGGAGATCATAGAATCCCGAGGAGGGGGAGGTGCTGAGGTCCCTATAATAAGGATCTCAAAGTACCTCAAGCAGGCAAGAGACTTGGGATGTAAACCGTTTGATGGAACGGGGGACATCTCCGTGGCGGCCGAGTGGATCAAAAGATTCAACGAGGCGGCCCTCGACATGCAACTACCACCCCACATGAAGCTGAGGGTAGCCACGAGGCTACTAGAAGGCATGGCGTCCACATGGTGGGATGGAACAAAAGGGAAGTACGGTGAGGCCGTCACTTGGGAGAATTTCAGACAGGAGTTCTTCAGCCAATACTACTCCGACTTCGAGGTGAACTTGAAGAGGAGGGAGTACACGAATTTGACCCAAGGAGGAGAATGTACGGTGAAGGAACTTGAGCACAAGTTCAGAAAGCTTGCTGAGTTCATACCGGAGTACATTTGTGATGAAAACCGGATGGTGAACCATTTCTGGGATGCCTTGGACCTTGACATACGCGAGAGGGCAACACAATTGCCTAATATGACGTTCAGTCAAGTGGTTGAACAAGGCCTGAAAGGAGAGAAGGAGTGGGAGGAAAGAAAACGAAGGAATGCCGAGGAGGCAAGGAAAAGAAAATGGGAGAGCCATGGCCCTCAGGGTTCCAAAAAGAAGGGGAACCACGGGGGAGGCGGATCCTTCAAAACCCCTGCACCACTGGTAAGGGGAAATCAAGGCCCGAGCGGGCAAAGCTCGGTGTCACAAGGCTCAGGCGCGAAGAAGTGCAGCAACTGCAAGAAGAACCACTTTGGCAAGTGCCGCGATCCCCCGAGGTGCTATCAATGCGGGGAGGTCGGGCATTTGAAGGTGAGTTGCCCACAACTTGGGCGAGCCATGGGGGTCGGACCGAGTAGTGCAACGACGGTGAGCAGGAACCGAACCGGAGCACCAAATGCTAGCGGTGGGCACGGTGGGGCGAGTGCAAGCAACGCGCCATCCGTAAACCAAGGAAGGACCCAAGCTCGGGTCTATGCTATGACGGAGGCAGATGCTCGTGCCAACCCAGACTCCGTTGCGGGTAATTCCTTAAACTCACGTATTAATTTTCATAAACAATAGGAGCATGGAACTTGTAAAATGCTAACCCCGACGAGTTTGGTCGGGTTTGAGGAGGGAAAGGGGAGGAGAATCCTCGCCCTGGGCGAATGCCGCCCGGCTTTGACGAAAGCCGCCCGGCTTTCGTCTTGATCATTGGGGAAAAATACTACGGCAACGAATGCCGGCCGGCTTCCACCGAGAACCGCCCGGCTTTCGAATATAACAATCAACAAATTTTTCTCGCAAACGAAAACCGGCCGGCTTTCACAGAAACCGGCCGGCGTTTGGAAAATTGGTCTGGATTAATCTGCGGCGCTCAAAGTCGCCCGGCTTTGGGGGAAAGCCGCCCGGCTTTCGTTAAGCCTGGGGATTCCTGTGCTGCTGAAACCCGGCCGGGTTTCGTAGAAACCGGCCGACCTTCGAAATCTTTCCACGAATAAAACTGCGGCGACGAAAACCGGCCGGCTTTCGTGAAAGCCGCCCGGCTTTCGTGATTTTCATTGATGGATTTTTCTCGCAGACGAAAACCGGCCGGCTTTCATGAAAAGCGGCCGGCTTTCACCTGGATTGGTCCTAAAACGGTCCTAAAGGTTAGAAACCGGGAAATTTCGGAAGGGTATCGAACGGACCCCACCTGAACACGACCAACATACTCTACGAATTTAGAAACGAGCCTATTAATTAGATAGTGTGTCTTACATTACTTATGAATGTAGGAACACTAAGGATAAACGGGAGGGACGCAAGGATCCTTATTGATACCGGGGCGCAACGATCATTTGTGAGTGAGGCGTTCGCCAGCGGATTCAACGGACCACTTGTACCAATGACTCAAACCCTATTGGTGTCCACGCCTCTAGGGGATGATATCGAAAGAAATAGCCACTATCCATCGTGTGAGGTGGAAGTGGAGGGCCAAACCTTGACGTATGATTTCGTACCGCTGAGTATGATCGAGTTCGATGCAATCCTAGGAATGGATTGGCTTGAGAAACATCATGCTAGGGTCGATTTCTACACGAAGGTTCTTGAACTCGAAAGCAGTGAAGGATTGACCTTACGCTTTGAGGGAGATAGAGGCAAATCAAACAGTTGTATCATATCCGCCGTGAGAGCGAGGAACATGATGAGGAAAGGATGTCACGCATATCTAGCTTATGTGGTGGACAAAACCAAAGAAGAGGTAGACATCAACGATGTGAGAATTGTGTGCAAGTATCCGGATGTCTTCCCAAAAGACTTGCCGGGACTTCCACCCGATAGGGAGATTGAGTTCGTGATCGAGGTTGAACCCGACACCAAACCAATCTCTATACCGCCATACAGAATGGCACCCGCTGAACTTAACGAGTTGAAAACCCAATTGCAAGAGCTATTGGATAACGGTTTCATAAGGCCGAGTCACTCTCCGTGGGGAGCACCGGTCCTGTTCGTGAAAAAGAAAGATGGAACACTTCGAATGTGCATCGATTATCGTCAACTGAACAAGGTCACAATCAAGAATAGGTATCCCTTGCCTAGGATTGATGACTTGTTTGATCAGCTCCGAGGGGCGACGGTATTTTCGAAGATTGACTTGAGGTCGGGGTACCACCAACTGAAGATAAAAGAGGATGACATACCGAAGAGTGCATTCCGCACAAGGTATGGTCATTTCGAGTTCCTAGTTATGTCGTTCGGGTTAACCAACGCCCCGGCGGCATTTATGGACTTGATGAACCGAGTATTTCATAAGTACTTGGACCGATTTGTAATTGTGTTCATAGATGATATCTTGATTTACTCAAAGAGTGAAGAAGAGCATGAGGAGCACTTGATACTTGTTCTTGAGACACTACGGGAGAAGCAACTCTATGCCAAGTTTTCCAAATGTGAATTTTGGCTAAGGGAGATCGGCTTTCTCGGGCATGTGGTTTCGGGATCAGGGATTGCCGTCGATAACAAGAAGATTGAGGCCATTACCGAATGGGAGAGGCCAAAGAACGTCAAGGAAATTCGTAGCTTCCTTGGATTGGCAGGGTACTACCGAAAATTTGTGGAGAAGTTCTCAGTTTTGGCATCGCCATTGACTAAGCTCACTCGAAAGGGGGCCAAGTTTGTATGGGATGACCGATGTGAGAAGGGATTCCTTGAACTGAAGAAGAGGTTGACCGAGGCACCGATACTCGCACTACCTAAACAGGGTGTAGGGTACGATGTCTACAGCGACGCAAGCATCCAAGGGCTTGGATGTGTCTTGATGCAGAATGGGAGGGTGATTGCCTATGCTTCACGACAATTGAAGAAGCATGAGGTAAATTATCCCACTCATGACTTAGAGCTGGGGGCGGTGGTGTTCGCATTGAAGATTTGGAGACATTATCTCTACGGGGAAACATGTCATATTTACACTGACCACAAGAGCCTGAAATACGTGTTCACTCAGAAAGAGTTAAACATGAGACAGAGACGGTGGATGGAGTTGATAAAAGACTACCACCTAGTTATCGAGTACCACCTCGGTAAAGCCAACGTGGTAGCGGATGCCTTGAGCCGGAAGAATTCATCTGGGGCATTAGTGACTAGCTTGAGGGCATTGAGAGCCCAATTGGAGGTATCTAGCGATGGTGCCTTATTAGCCAGATTCGAGGTGAGACCTACATTACTTGATGAAATCAAGAAGGGTCAAGAAACCGACGAAGAAATTATGAAGATCCGTGAACGCATGCTAGCGGGACCGGTTGAGGATTTCAGGGAAAGAGGCGATGGTCTCTTATTATTTCGTGACCGAGTGTGTGTACCGTTGGATGATGAGCTCCGAAAGTCCATCTTAGAGGAGGCTCATTCATCGGCGTATGCCATGCACCCGGGAGGCACGAAGATGTACCGTGATTTGAAGGAAAGTTACTGGTGGTCGGGTATGAAGAGGGAAATAGCCGAGTACATCAGTAGGTGTCTTACTTGTCAGCAAGTTAAGGCAGAGCATCAGCATCCGGCTGGGTTGCTACAGCCACTTACCATTCCTGAATGGAAGTGGGAGCACGTGACTATGGATTTCGTGGTGGGGCTGCCACGAACGGTTAAGAACTATGATGCCGTATGGGTTGTGGTCGATAGGCTCACGAAGAGTGCACACTTTCTACCCATCAACACTACCTATGCATTGGAGAGGTTAGCCAAATTGTATGTGGACGAGATCGTGAGGCTACATGGGGTTCCTATAACCATTGTATCCGATAGAGATCCGCGATTCACATCACGATTTTGGCCAAAATTCCAAGAATCTATGGGGACAAAGTTGAAATTCAATACAGCCTTTCATCCACAAACGGATGGACAATCTGAGCGGGTTATACAGATATTAGAGGATATGCTGAGAGCCTGTACATTGGAGTTCCAAGGGAGTTGGGACAACCACTTATCACTTGTGGAGTTTGCCTATAACAAAAGTTATCAGGCAAGTATAGGCATGCCTCCATACGAGGCATTGTATGGGAGGAGATGTCGTACACCGTTGTGTTGGGATGAGGTGGGCATGGCCAAACTCGAGAGCACGGAATTGGTGGAGATCACCAAGTCTAAGGTGAAGATGATTCGTGAGAGACTTAAGGCGGCCCAGGATAGACAGAAAAGTTATGCCGATAAGCGCCGAAGAGCCTTGGAGTTTAAGGTGGGAGATGAGGTATTTTTGAAGGTTTCACCTTGGAAAGGAATCATCCGATTTCAGAGCCGAGGGAAACTTAACCCACGATACATAGGGCCATTCGTGGTTCTTGAGAGGATTGGGGCCGTGGCATACCGATTACAGTTGACTCCAGAATTGGAGAAGATACATAACGTATTCCACGTGTCCATGCTTAAGAAGTATATACCGGATCCATCTCATGTATTAGAAAAACCACCCGTGGAAATACGGGAAGACTTGAACTATGCCGTGCAACCGGTGAAGATACTTGACAGGCAAATCAAGAAATTGAGAAGCAAGAAGGTTCCAATGGTTAAAGTCCTTTGTAAAAGTGACCGAGTCGAAGAGGAAACTTGGGAAACGGAGGCTTTGATGAAAGAGCAATACACGTTTTTGTTTGAATGAGCATTGTGAATTTCGGGGACGAAATTCCCGTTAAGGGGGGGTGAACTTGTAACACCGACCCCGAGCCTATTTACTTTTAGTAAATGATGTAATAAACCTTGAAAGATGATTTATGAAATTGCGTAATTGTTAATTTTTACTATTTATCTTACGTGAATAGTAAAATTGCATGTGGGGCCCACAGCGGGACGGGGACCGCCCGATAATTCCCGAACCACATATTATATTCATCTTGGCCTAGATAATATGTATATGGTGGTGGATATTTTAATTGGGCCATAAGAAAGGCATGGGGTTGACCGGTGGATCAAACGGGGCCCAATTACCGGTATTGGTAATTTAACGGATAACAGCCCGAAATGAGTTTCGGAGACTCCTAAATTAATGTTGGGGAATGTACATCTATTCTAAAGGCCCATAATTATTAGGAACACGTGATATATTTTGCCCGGCCCGATAAAAAAAAATACGACTAAAGTAGTCCGAAAAATACAACTTTCGGGGCCGATTATACATACCGGGACATAATGGGATGACCTCCCACATAAGTGGGGGCCACCCCACGTTTTTAAGGGTGCTGAATGACCAGAGTAATGGGAATGGGTCATCCTAACATGGCTTGGGCGGACTTATGAAGGAGAGGGTAGCTGGGGGGACAAACCACACCCCTCCTTGTCTCATTCATGCACCATCCTCATAAGGTGAGGAGACTTGATGGACTCCTCCCTCATTCTACACCATAAGGAGAATAGAATAGAAAGATAAGGTCCAGGGAAGAGCTCTCAACATTCTGGAGCTTGAGGAGCCAAGAAGAGGGAAGAATCCATAGAGGAAAAAGGCTAAGCCTTGAGGTAAGAACACATATGGTTCTTTTAACTAGTTTTATGGTGTATGATTTTTAAGAAATCATATGGTGGATTAAACATGATGTTCTACACGTTTAAAAGTGTAGAATATTGATATAAAGTGGTGATATTTAACTTAGAAGAGTTGGTGAATCGATAGGAGTCGAAATCGCCGGAAACCGCCACTTTAAGGGAGCTGCCTGTTTCTGCAGAACACGAAAGCCGCCCGGCTTTCGTGAAAGCCGCCCGGCTTTTGCCCAGCAGCTCAGTTTTACACCTTCAATCGGCCTAGAACGGGGATTGATCGAGGGGCTTAGCAAAGGCAACTATTTCAGCACTTCATAAGGTGAGGATGGCTGACTATATTGCTTATAATTAGTGAGTTAATTTCATGAGATTACCGAAGGTAATTAAATGTGTTTTTATGGATTATTAACGATTAATAATGCCTAAAAATGAAAAGATTAAATGTCTAGAGAAAAAGGAGCATGATATACAAATTTAGGAATAAATTGTGTATGTTCATGTGTTATGTGGAATTTGTTATGAAACATGTGTTGAAATATACTTTTTCTTCATCTTAGAATATATGAGTGATTAAAAGTGATATTTTGGATATTAACATAAATGATATTTTCAAAGGAAAATCAGTTGGAAATTCTATATGACTATGAGTTGAGAACTTGGTTTGTTGATATTAATTTGACTAGTATAAAGATGCTAGTTGGACATTAAAATGAAATGTTGTTAAGATTGATCCTAAGGTTGGATTGTGAAATATTATGCCTTAAGTAGTCTTAAGAGATGCTTTAAGGTAGGAAAGTATGAACTTTAAGTTATACCAGGGGTAGGCCTTAAGGGATACCCAAGATAGTGTGAATATTAAATTGATCCTAAGTATAGGATTGGCCTACGGGTGTGATCGGTGATTCTTGCGGATAGCCGATTGAATTATGGAAATAGTAAGGACCATGGCCCTTCCCGACTCTAGAGAGCGGGGTTGGATAGCATGGACTTACATCGTGATCACGGGTTAGGGTGGAATCCGAATCGGAGACCTAACTAGGTTCCGGTAGCGGTAACACATAAGATAGGACCCCGAAGGGCCTTACCTTCCTACGGGATGATGGGTACGAGTCCAGGGGCGGGATGTTGGAGTCCGAACCAGGAGCCTCATGGGGTCTCGGACAGCGGTAGCAAGTCCCGTAGAAATAATAGGACCCAAGGGTTGGGTTGTGCAAATGATAAATGAAAAAGGATATATAAAAAGGGCCGTGTGCCGACAAATAAATAAATTTACTTATTATAAAGATAATAAGTGGGAAATATAAATTATTATTTATATTATGATATCACCCTATTTTCAGGGTCTTGGAAATTAAAACGTTGATTATACTTAGTATAGTTGCTATTGTACTTGTCAAATATTTCCAAGTACTGACCTCCCCTTCACGGGGGAGGCCACCTCACAGTTTCAGGTAGAACTTGAAGTTGCTACCATTGCCCGTTGCTTCGGGAGGCTCAAGGGAGGAAGACGTGGTTCGTGCTTCTTCCGTTCTGTTTTAAAAACAATTTAGTTAATGCTCATGGATACTATTTTCTTAATAATTACTTTGGGGGCTTGTATGCCTAGTTATGCCAAGTGTGGCTTGAACAATTGTATTAATGCTTCCGCTGTTTTAAATGCATGTTTTACATTATGTTTGTTTATGGATGTACTATGTGTGAATGATATTCATGACGCTTTGTATAGTATGGATGAGTTGGACTACAGTCGACTAATTGTACTGTACGGCGGGTTGTTGACGTGTCCGGCTAGGTCCGGGGCGTGACAATTTAATTGGTATCAGAGCCTTAGTCCGTAAACATCATAATGAAGCTTCAAAATGCTTTTTGAAAATGAAATTGAAAACCATGAGCATAAAGTTTTGTACTTATAGAACTTTTGGTACTTGAGTTGCAATGTCTCTAATTGTTAAGATGGTACCCTTAACAATTGGTATGGCGGTGATTTGAGCCAAAAGATGTCTTTAAGTGCCTATCCGTCAATTGACATTTGATACGAGTCTAATGACTCATTCTAAATTTCTTTCAGGAATGGAACGTACCGGGAAGGTTACTCGACGGAACCCGACTGGCCAAGCACCGGGAGGATCCCAACGTGGCAGTCGGGGAGGATCGAGGGTGTCTAGGAGACAAGGCCGTGCAGGCCACTCGCTGACCGTGAGTGACGGTCATGTGGAAACTATAGACGAGCACTATGAGTCCGAGGAGGATTCAACTTACCGACCGGGAACTGAGCCGGTTGAAACCCCATATGATGGGGAATACGATGATGCAAGTGACGAGAGCGACGATAATGAAGCTCTCGAGCGGATTGAGGAATTGCTCCGGCAATACCACCAAGATCGCCAAAGGCGCCGGGCAAGGCGTGCTTTGGAAGGGGCTTCAAGAAGAGGAAGCCGTGTGACTCCCCGGGAGATCATAGAATCCCGAGGAGGGGGAGGTGCTGAGGTCCCTATAATAAGGATCTCAAAGTACCTCAAGGAGGCAAGAGACTTGGGATGTAAACCTTTTGATGGAACGGGGGACATCTCCGTGGCGGCCGAGTGGATCAAAAGATTCAACGAGGCGGCCCTCGACATGCAACTACCACCCCACATGAAGCTGAGGGTAGCCACGAGGCTACTAGAAGGCATGGCGTCCACATGGTGGGATGGAACAAAAGGGAAGTACGGTGAGGCCGTCACTTGGGAGAATTTCAGACAGGAGTTCTTCAGCCAATACTACTCCGACTTCGAGGTGAACTTGAAGAGGAGGGAGTACACGAATTTGACCCAAGGAGGAGAATGTACGGTGAAGGAACTTGAGCACAAGTTCAGAAAGCTTGCTGAGTTCATACCGGAGTACATACGCGAGAGGTGATGAAAACCGGATGGTGAACCATTTCTGGGATGCCTTGGACCTTGACATACGCGAGAGGGCAACACAATTGCCTAATATGACGTCCAGTCAAGTGGTTGAACAAGGCCTGAAAGGAGAGAAGGAGTGGGAGGAAAGAAAACGAAGGAATGCCGAGGAGGCAAGGAAAAGAAAATGGGAGAGCCATGGCCCTCAGGGTTCCAACAAGAAGGGGAACCACGGGGGAGGCGGATCCTTCAAAACCCCTGCACCACCGGTAAGGGGAAATCAAGGCCCGAGCGGGCAAAGCTCGATGTCACAAGGCTCAGGCGCGAAGAAGTGCAGCAACTGCAAGAAGAACCACTTTGGCAAGTGCCGCGATCCCCCGAGGTGCTATCAATGCGGGGAGGTCAGGCATTTGAAGGTGAGTTGCCCACAACTTGGGCGAGCCATGGGGGTCGGACCGAGTAGTGCAACGACGGTGAGCAGGAACCGAACCGGAGCACCAAATGCTAGCGGTGGGCACGGTGGGGCGAGTGCAAGCAACGCGCCATCCGTAAACCAAGGAAGGACCCAAGCTCGGGTCTATGCTATGACGGAGGCAGATGCTCGTGCCAACCCAGACTCCGTTGCGGGTAATTCCTTAAACTCACGTATTAATTTTCATAAACAATAGGAGCATGGAACTTGTAAAATGCTAACCCCGACGAGTTTGGTCGGGTTTGAGGAGGGAAAGGGGAGGAGAATCCTCGCCCTGGGCGAATGCCGCCCGGCTTTGACGAAAGCCGCCCGGCTTTCGTCTTGATCATTGGGGAAAAATACTATGGCAACGAATGCCGGCCGGCTTCCACCGAGAACCGCCCGGCTTTCGTATATAACAATCAACAAATTTTTCTCGCAAACGAAAACCGGCCGGCTTTCACAGAAACCGGCCGGCGTTTGGAAAATTGGTCCGGATTAATCTGCGGCGCTCAAAGTCGCCCGGCTTTGGGGGAAAGCCGCCCAGCTTTCGTTAAGCCTGGGGATTCCTGTGCTGCTGAAACCCGGCCGGGTTTCGTAGAAACCGGCCGACCTTCGAAATCTTTCCACGAATAAAACTGCGGCGACGAAAACCGGCTGGCTTTCGTGAAAGCCGCCCGGCTTTCGTGATTTTCATTGATGGATTTTTCTCGCAGACGAAAACCGGCCGGCTTTCGTGAAAAGCGGCCGGCTTTCACCTGGATTGGTCCTAAAACGGTCCTAAAGGTTAGAAACCGGGAAATTTCGGAAGGGTATCGAACGGACCCCACCCGAACACGACCAACATACTCTACGAATTTAGAAACGAGCCTATTAATTAGATAGTGTGTCTTACATTACTTATGAATGTAGGAACACTAAGGATAAACGGGAGGGACGCAAGGATCCTTATTGATACCGGGGCGCAACGATCATTTGTGAGTGAGGCGTTCGCCAGCGGATTCAACGGACCACTTGTACCAATGACTCAAACCCTATTGGTGTCCACACCTCTAGGGGATGATATCGAAAGAAATAGCCACTATCCATCGTGTGAGGTGGAAGTGGAGGGCCAAACCTTGACGTGTGATTTCGTACCGCTGAGTATGATCGAGTTCGATGCAATCCTAGGAATGGATTGGCTTGAGAAACATCATGCTAGGGTCGATTGCTACACGAAGGTTCTTGAACTCGAAAGCAGTGAAGGATTGACCTTACGCTTTGAGGGAGATAGAGGCAAATCAAACAGTTGTATCATATCCGCCGTGAGAGCGAGGAACATGATGAGGAAAGGATGTCACGCATATCTAGCTTATGTGGTGGACAAAACCAAAGAAGAGGTAGACATCAACGATGTGAGAATTGTGTGCAAGTATCCGGATGTCTTCCCAAAAGACTTGCCGGGACTTCCACCCGATAGGGAGATTGAGTTCGTGATCGAGGTTGAACCCGACACCAAACCAATCTCTATACCGCCATACAGAATGGCACCCGCTGAACTTAACGAGTTGAAAACCCAATTGCAAGAGCTATTGGATAACGGTTTCATAAGGCCGAGTCACTCTCCGTGGGGAGCACCGGTCCTGTTCGTGAAAAAGAAAGATGGAACACTTCGAATGTGCATCGATTATCGTCAACTGAACAAGGTCACAATCAAGAATAGGTATCCCTTGCCTAGGATTGATGACTTGTTTGATCAGCTCCGAGGGGCGACGGTATTTTCGAAGATTGACTTGAGGTCGGGGTACCACCAACTGAAGATAAAAGAGGATGACATACCGAAGAGTGCATTCCGCACAAGGTATGGTCATTTCGAGTTCCTAGTTATGTCGTTCGGGTTAACCAACGCCCCGGCGGCATTTATGGACTTGATGAACCGAGTATTTCATAAGTACTTGGACCGATTTGTAATTGTGTTCATAGATGATATCTTGATTTACTCAAAGAGTGAAGAAGAGCATGAGGAGCACTTGATACTTGTTCTTGAGACACTACGGGAGAAGCAACTCTATGCCAAGTTTTCCAAATGTGAATTTTGGCTAAGGGAGATCGGCTTTCTCGGGCATGTGGTTTCGGGATCAGGGATTGCCGTCGATAACAAGAAGATTGAGGCCATTACCGAATGGGAGAGGCCAAAGAACGTCAAGGAAATTCGTAGCTTCCTTGGATTGGCAGGGTACTACCGAAAATTTGTGGAGAAGTTCTCAGTTTTGGCATCGCCATTGACTAAGCTCACTCGAAAGGGGGCCAAGTTTGTATGGGATGACCGATGTGAGAAGGGATTCCTTGAACTGAAGAAGAGGTTGACCGAGGCACCGGTACTCGCACTACCTAAACAGGGTGTAGGGTACGATGTCTACAGCGACGCAAGCATCCAAGGGCTTGGATGTGTCTTGATGCAGAATGGGAGGGTGATTGCCTATGCTTCACGACAATTGAAGAAGCATGAGGTAAATTATCCCACTCATGACTTAGAGCTGGGGGCGGTGGTGTTCGCATTGAAGATTTGGAGACATTATCTCTACGGGGAAACATGTCATATTTACACTGACCACAAGAGCCTGAAATACGTGTTCACTCAGAAAGAGTTAAACATGAGACAGAGACGGTGGATGGAGTTGATAAAAGACTACCACCTAGTTATCGAGTACCACCTCGGTAAAGCCAACGTGGTAGCGGATGCCTTGAGCCGGAAGAATTCATCTGGGGCATTAGTGACTAGCTTGAGGGCATTGAGAGCCCAATTGGAGGTATCTAGCGATGGTGCCTTATTAGCCAGATTCGAGGTGAGACCTACATTACTTGATGAAATCAAGAAGGGTCAAGAAACCGACGAAGAAATTATGAAGATCCGTGAACGCATGCTAGCGGGACCGGTTGAGGATTTCAGGGAAAGAGGCGATGGTCTCTTATTATTTCGTGACCGAGTGTGTGTACCGTTGGATGATGAGCTCCGAAAGTCCATCTTAGAGGAGGCTCATTCATCGGCGTATGCCATGCACCCGGGAGGCACGAAGATGTACCGTGATTTGAAGGAAAGTTACTGGTGGTCGGGTATGAAGAGGGAAATAGCCGAGTACATCAGTAGGTGTCTTACTTGTCAGCAAGTTAAGGCAGAGCATCAGCATCCGGCTGGGTTGCTACAGCCACTTACCATTCCTGAATGGAAGTGGGAGCACGTGACTATGGATTTCGTGGTGGGGCTGCCACGAACGGTTAAGAACTATGATGCCGTATGGGTTGTGGTCGATAGGCTCACGAAGAGTGCACACTTTCTACCCATCAACACTACCTATGCATTGGAGAGGTTAGCCAAATTGTATGTGGACGAGATCGTGAGGCTACATGGGGTTCCTATAACCATTGTATCCGATAGAGATCCGCGATTCACATCACGATTTTGGCCAAAATTCCAAGAATCTATGGGGACAAAGTTGAAATTCAATACAGCCTTTCATCCACAAACGGATGGACAATCTGAGCGGGTTATACAGATATTAGAGGATATGCTGAGAGCCTGTGCATTGGAGTTCCAAGGGAGTTGGGACAACCACTTATCACTTGTGGAGTTTGCCTATAACAAAAGTTATCAGGCAAGTATAGGCATGCCTCCATACGAGGCATTGTATGGGAGGAGATGTCGTACACCGTTGTGTTGGGATGAGGTGGGCATGGCCAAACTCGAGAGCACAGAATTGGTGGAGATCACCAAGTCCAAGGTGAAGATGATTCGTGAGAGACTTAAGGCGGCCCAGGATAGACAGAAAAGTTATGCCGATAAGCGCCGAAGAGCCTTGGAGTTTAAGGTGGGAGATGAGGTATTTTTGAAGGTTTCACCTTGGAAAGGAATCATCCGATTTCAGAGCCGAGGGAAACTTAACCCACGATACATAGGGGCCATTCGTGGTTCTTGAGAGGATTGGGGCCGTGGCATACCGATTACAGTTGACTCCAGAATTGGAGAAGATACATAACGTATTCCACGTGTCCATGCTTAAGAAGTATATGCCGGATCCATCTCATGTATTAGAAAAACCACCCGTGGAAATACGGGAAGACTTGAACTATGCCGTGCAACCGGTGAAGATACTTGACAGGCAAGTCAAGAAATTGAGAAGCAAGAAGGTTCCAATGGTTAAAGTCCTTTGGAAAAGTGACCGAGTCGAAGAGGAAACTTGGGAAACGGAGGCTTTGATGAAAGAGCAATACGCGTTTTTGTTTGAATGAGCATTGTGAATTTCGGGGACGAAATTCCCGTTAAGGGGGGGTGAACTTGTAACACCGACCCCGAGCCTATTTACTTTTAGTAAATGATGTAATAAACCTTGAAAGATGATTTATGAAATTGCGTAATTGTTAATTTTTACTATTTATCTTACGTGAATAGTAAAATTGCATGTGGGGCCCACAGCGGGACGGGGACCGCCCGATAATTCCCGAACCACATATTATATTCATCTTGGCCTAGATAATATGTATATGGTGGTGGATATTTTAATTGGGCCATAAGAAAGGCATGGGGTTGACCGGTGGATCAAACGGGGCCCAATTACCGGTATTGGTAATTTAACGGATAACAGCCCGAAATGAGTTTCGGAGACTCCTAAATTAATGTTGGGGAATGTACATCTATTCTAAAGGCCCATAATTATTAGGAACACGTGATATATTTTGCCCGGCCCGATAAAATAAAATACGACTAAAGTAGTCCGAAAAATACAACTTTCGGGGCCGATTATACATACCGGGACATAATGGGATGACCTCCCACATAAGTGGGGGCCACCCCACGTTTTTAAGGGTGCTGAATGACCAGAGTAATGGGAATGGGGCATCCTAACATGGCTTGGGCGGACTTATGAAGGAGAGGGTAGCTGGGGGGACAAACCACACCCCTCCTTGTCTCATTCATGCACCATCCTCATAAGGTGAGGAGACTTGATGGACTCCTCCCTCATTCTACACCATAAGGAGGATAGAATAGAGAGATAAGGTCCAGGGAAGAGCTCTCAACATTCTGGAGCTTGAGGAGCCAAGAAGAGGGAAGAATCCATAGAGGAAAAAGGCTAAGCCTTGAGGTAAGAACACATATGGTTCTTTTAACTAGTTTTATGGTGTATGATTTTTAAGAAATCATATGGTGGATTAAACATGATGTTCTACACGTTTAAAAGTGTAGAATATTGATATAAAGTGGTGATATTTAACTTAGAAGAGTTGGTGAATCGATAGGAGTCGAAATCGCCGGAAACCGCCACTTTAAGGGAGCTGCCCGTTTCTGCAGAACACGAAAGCCGCCCGGCTTCCGTGAAAGCCGCCCGGCTTTCGTGAAAGCCACCCGGCTTTTGCCCAGCAGCTCAGTTTTACACCTTCAATCGGCCTAGAACGGGGATTGATCGAGGGGCTTAGCAAAGGCAACTATTTCAGCACTTCATAAGGTGAGGATGGCTGACTATATTGCTTATAATTAGTGAGTTAATTTCATGAGATTACCGAAGGTAATTAAATGTGTTTTTATGGATTATTAACGATTAATAATGCCTAAAAATGAAAAGATTAAATGTCTAGAGAAAAAGGAGCATGATATACAAATTTAGGAATAAATTGTGTATGTTCATGTGTTATGTGGAATTTGTTATGAAACATGTGTTGAAATATACTTTTTCTTCATATTAGAATATATGAGTGATTAAAAGTGATATTTTGGATATTAACATAAATGATATTTTCAAAGGAAAATCAGTTGGAATTGTCTATATGACTATGAGTTGAGAACTTGGTTTGTTGATATTAATTTGACTAGTATTAAGATGCTAGTTGGACATTAAAATGAAATGTTGTTAAGATTGATCCTAAGGTTGGATTGTGAAATATTATGCCTTAAGTAGTCTTAAGAGATGCTTTAAGGTAGGAAAGTATGAACTTTAAGTTATACCAGGGGTAGGCCTTAAGGGATACCCAAGATAGTGTGAATATTAAATTGATCCTAAGTATAGGATTGGCCTACGGGTGTGATCGGTGATTCTTGCGGATAGCCGATTGAATTATGGAAATAGTAAGGACCATGGCCCTTCCCGACTCTAGAGAGCGGGGTTGGATAGCATGGACTTACATCGTGATCACGGGTGAGGGTGGAATCCGAATCGGAGACCTAACTAGGTTCCGGTAGCGGTAACACATAAGATAGGACCCCGAAGGGCCTTACCTTCCTACGGGATGATGGGTACGAGTCCAGGGGCGGGATGTTGGAGTCCGAACCGGGAGCCTCATGGGGTCTCGGACAGCGGTAGCAAGTCCCGTAGAAATAATAGGACCCAAGGGTTGGGTTGTGCAAATGATAAATGAAAAAGGATATATAAGAAGGGCCGTGTGCCGACAAATAAATAAATTTACTTATTATAAAGATAATAAGTGGGAAATATAAATTATTATTTATATTATGATATCACCCTATTTTGAGGGTCTTGGAAATTAAAACGTTGATTATACTTAGTATAGTTGCTATTGTACTTGTCAAATATTTCCAAGTACTGACCTCCCCTTCACGGGGGAGGCCACCTCACAGTTTCAGGTAGAACTTGAAGTTGCTACCATTGCCCGTTGCTTCGGGAGGCTCAAGGGAGGAAGACGTGGTTCGTGCTTCTTCCGTTCTGTTTTAAAAACAATTTAGTTAATGCTCATGGATACTATTTTCTTAATAATTACTTTGGGGGCTTGTATGCCTAATTATGCCAAGTGTGGCTTGAACAATTGTATTAATGCTTCCGCTGTTTTAAATGCATGTTTTACATTATGTTTGTTTATGGATGTACTATGTGTGAATGATATTCATGACGCTTTGTATAGTATGGATGAGTTGGACTACGATTGACTAATTGTACTGTACGGCGGGTTGTTGACGTGTCCGGCTAGGTCCGGGGCGTGACACAGCCATCGTAGCTTGACGGTCGCAGGTATCTCGCGTAGGGACGACGGGAATGGCCGAGGTACCTAGCAACCTGCGGACCTGCTAGCCTTCTACAGCCAGGGGACCTGCACCCTTATGCCTGGAGAACTCAAGGCCGATGAATGTTGAGCCAGGTATTCCAATGATTTTCACCTTGGGCTAGGAGCTGCCTCTATCGTTTTGGCCTATTGTAAATTTGGATCAAGCCATAACTCAAGCAAATCCGAGGGATAAGGCCACCTACACTCCCCATGGGCCGATATCTAACTTTAAGCTCACATCTCAAAGCTTATTTTCAGGTCCAACAACCACAAATGGCCCAAATGAAAGTTAAGTATCCAAAAATCCTCTAAATTTGATACAAAAAAAATTATAAAAAAAATCTGTTGAGGTTTATTCCTTCAACCCGCAGGCCCAACACGTAATATTCACTGGATTATTACAAGTCGAAGGGTCGAACGTACAATGTTGTGCTACGAACTGATACTATTGCTAGAGTGCTAGAGCACTAAATTGCGAACCTTTTATTGTGAAATATATGCTACTATTTATACTGCCAATGGGTAGTTGGACATGTTGACGTGGAAGATTGTGGGTGGCATGATCCCAACCACCAAATCTTCTGCATTAAATGTGCTTCCCGCCAAAATCTTGGTTTCCCGCCATTGGGTGGGGGACGTTCGTCCCCAAAGGCTTGGCCCCTATCTACTGCTGGAATCCCGATCTCCTGTCAATGGGAAAGGGGACGTTCGTCCCCATGCACTTAAGCTATCCTTGATCTGTTCTTGAGCCGCCCTTGTTACCCTATCGCAGGGTGGGGACGTTCCTCCCCGTGCACCTCGTAAGGACCCTGGGCCTGGATGCCTGCAGACAGTGGAAACATACGTCTCCTGGCCCTTGGGCCTTGGTACTGGCCGGTGATGGAGTACATACGTCCCCTAGCCCTGGTACCTGGCCTTTTCTAGGGCCTTCAGTAGGACGTAGTGGGCATACTTCAAGAGACTCAGTGAAACGAGACCAGTCATCAGGAAGTCAGGAAGAGCATCCCGGGTGACAACTAGGCTTGAAGAAGACGTGGAGTGCTTCTTAAGTTCTAGGGACTGGCATTGTAACAGTTAACTTACAAGCTTAGTGGAATAGTGGACTAGAGGAACACATTGTTCCTTGAACCACTATAAAAACCCCAGTGTCATTTACTTACTGCTTTTAATTCTCGCATTTACTTTAACTGATTAACTCCAAAGATTTTGTCTCTGTGTTCAGCAGAACCTGTCTTGTGAGTTAACAGAAGGCCTACTGCCTTTGTTTTTCTAGAGGCTAAACAGACAGAACCCTTACCAGAAGACCATCCGCTTCCAGTTTGTTCTGTCAACAGAACATGCTATTCTGTTAAGTCTGGTACTTAGCATAAAAAGTCAAAAATCATAACAGTCTATTCACCCCCCTCTAGACTGTTGCCTTGTTTAACCGGGACCAACAAGTGGTATCAGAGCCTCCTTGTTCTTGTAATCTTTTAGGTTACCTGTTGAACAAAGATCCACTTGTTTTTCTGCCTCTGTTTTAATCTCTTATTATGGATCACTCGCTTTCCAAGAATCTTATGTTTTCAGATCTGAAGTTTGATGACTGGAGGATCCGGATTAAGGCACATCTTTGTGCTCTTCATGATAAAATGTGGGAAGTACTGGACCTAGGGCCATTCACCAACTTCCAGAAGGTGAATCCTGATCATGCTATTGACAACACACAACCTCAAATGATTAACAAAGCCAAATCTGAGTGGGCCACTGAAGAAAGAAGGAAGTACAATCTGGACAACATTGCCAAGGAAATTCTCTACAAGTCCATTGATGACAGATACTTCAACAGAATCAAGACATGCAAAACTGCCAAAGAAATATGGGATACTCTTGAGCTCATTGGAGCTGGTGATGAGAAAGAGAAAGATAACAAACTAACCATAGCCAACAAGAAGTTTGATGACTTCAAACTTCTCCCTGGTGAAAGCATCTCCAAGATGTATGATAGACTTCTTACTCTCACTGGAGAGATTTCTGAACTTGGCAAGGAACTCACCACCATGGAAATCAACCTCAAAGTGTTGAGAGGTCTATCCTCACAATGGAAGATGAAGGTGGTTGCAGCTCAAGCAAGCAAGGATGTGAAGACCTATCCAACTGACAAGCTCATCTAAGACCTCAAAGCTCATGAGTTTGAAATGATTGAAGAGAAGGAAGATGTACCAGAAGAGAGGACCACCACAACCCTAATAGCTAGTACATCTATGGGTAAATGATTTTGACCCTTCTATATTATTATCTGATGATTATATGGCTTCTTTTGCTAGAAGATTCAAAAATTTCTTGAAGAAACCCAAAGATGGAAGGAGTCCATCTGCCAACAGAAAACCATTCCAGAAGACCAAGTCTTTAGATAGTAGTGGAGAGCTTCGCTGCTACAACTCCAGGCAACCTGGACATTTCAAGGCAAATTGTCCACACCCCAGAGTGTCCAAGGCAACCTACTACACTACAGGCAACCTACAGGAACAGTGTGCTGGAGCTATCTCTGAACAAGAATGGTTTGTTGATAGTGGAGGCTCCAGGCACATGACAGGTAACATAAGTTGCCTGACAACATTCCAAAAGCTGAATGGACCCAGAGTCATTTTTGGTGGAAATGACAAAGAAGGCGAGACAAAGGGAAAAGGCAAGATGATCAAGAACCAGATAATCATTGATGATGTCTCATATGTCAAAGGCCTGAAATTCAACCTGCTAAGTGCTAGCCAATTCTGTGACAAAGGCTACACTGTTGAATTCACAAAGGATCTTTGTTATGTATAGCATGAGACAACAAAGGAAGTGGTTCTTACAGCAAGAAGGAAAAAGAACATTTAAGTGGTTGATTGGAAAACTGCAAAAGATGGAGTATGCCTGATAGCCAAAGGAGATTCAAAAGTAAGTTGGGATTCGCACAAGAAGCTTAGCCATCTGAATTTCAAAACAATCAATAAACTGGCAAGAGAACATATTGTAGATGGACTGCCAGACATGGTGTACAAGAAAGAGACCCTCTGCAGTGCATGCCAGAAGGGAAAGCAAATGAAGAACACTTTCAAACCGATTGCTGGAGATCTCTCCACTAGTCCTTTAAATCTCATCCACATGGATTTATTTGGACCAGTTGAGACTCCAAGTGTTGGTGGTAAGAAATACACACTAGTCATGGTTGATGACTACTCCAGATATACATGGACAATCTTCTTAACAAAGAAAAATGAAACTCTTCAGGAGTCGCCCTCTCTGTTGAAGCAACTTCAAACTGAGAAGAATATGAATGTCAGGACAATAAGATCTGACAAAGGAACTGAATTTGTGAACCAAGTCATAAAGGACTTCTGTGATCAAAATGGAACCTTTCATCAACTCTCTGCCGCCAGAACACCTCAACAGAATGGCGTGGCAGAAAGAAGGAACAGAACACCGAAAGAAGCGGCAAGAACAATAATTGCAGAATCAGGACTACCAATGAGATATTGGGCTGAAGCAATCAACATTGCATGCTACACCCAGAACAGAAGCATGATTAACAAGAATCACCAGAAGACTCCTTATTAACTATGGAAAGGAAGAAAACCTAACATCATCTACTTCCACATATTTGGATGCAAATGTTAGATTCTCAACAATGGAAAAAGCATTTGAAGGTGTTTCAAGAGAAAGCTGATGAAAGAGTATTCATAAGCTATTCCAGTACAAGCAAAGCCTACAGAGTACTCAACAGAAGGGCTCTACACGTTGAAGAATCCATACATGTAAAGTTTGATGACATCACCTCTGTTCAAGAATTAACAGAGACCCTGAAGGAAGTCAACCTAGAGGACAAAACATCTGAACCTATAGAAGGAGTAACAGTTAACCCTTTGTTCCCAACACCTGCACCAAACCCCCTTTTGCTAGATGAAGAGGAATAATCAGAAGATGAACAACCAGAGAAACCTAGACAACAACTGACAAAACCTAATCTAACTTGGTTAAGAGATCATCCCCCAAACCAAGTGATTGGACAAATCAGAAGTGGTGTGCATACCCGATCTACTGCAACCAGAAGAGAAGCAATGTTTGCCTGCTATATTTCTCAGATGGAACCTATGACTGTAGAAGAAGCTCTGCAAGACTCAGACTGGATCAATGCAATGCACGAAGAGCTTACTAAATTTCAAAGGAACAAAGTATGGGAACTTGTTCCCAGACCAAAGCACCAGAATGTCATTGGAACCAAGTGGGTATTCTAGAATAAAGCAGATGAAGAAGGCAACATTGTAAGGAATAAAGCAAGGCTGGTAGCCAAGGGATACTTCCAAGAAGAAGGAATTGATTTTGATGAGACCTTTGCACCAGTTGCCAGACTAGAAGCCATCGGAATCTTCCTAGCCTATGTTGCCTACAACAACATCAAGGTCTACCAGATGAATGCCAAGAGTGCATTTCTGAATGGAGATCTTGAAGAAAGAAGTCTATGTGGAACAACCACCAGGTTTTATCATTCATACTCAATCCTCTTGTGTCTACAAGCTTAGAAAGGCTCTCTATGGCCTTAAGCAAGCTCCCAGAGCATGGTATGACACATTGTCCTTATTCCTAGTGAACCATGGGTTTACTAAGGGAAAGGTTGACAAAACTCTATTTCAGATCTCTATTGCTACCATATTCTGTTGGTACAAATATATGTTGATGATATTATATGTGGAAGTACTAATCTAGAATTATGCAAGAAATTTTCTCAAGTTATACAGAGTCAATTTGAAATGAGCATGATGGGAGAACTGAGCTACTTCCTTGGACTTCAAGTGAAACAAGTACCAGAAGGAATCTTTATAAATCAAGGGAAGTACACCAGAGACCTAATCAACAAGTTTGGGATTGAAGGAAAAGCCTCTGTGAAGATTGCATGGGGTGCATCACGTTCCCGAAATTAGAAGGAACATTGTTAGTGGTTCCATTCTTGTTTAGGAGGGTTATGAGCTATCTTTTAAATTAAATAAAGTTGTAATTTTATTTGGTGGAACTTTTATTGGCAAGGGTTACTTATCGGATGGACTTTTTAAGATTGTGGTTTATTATTTTGAATTGAATAATGTATCTGAGAATTATGATTCTTCTTGTTTATGGCATTGTCGTTTGGGTCACGTTAATTTAGATTCTGTAAAAAGAATGATGAATTTAAATTTAATCCCTAAGCAGTCTATTGATAAAAATAAGAAATGTATGGTATGTGCTACTACTAAACAAGTAAGAAAACCTTATCATTCAATTGATAGAAATTTAGAACTACTTGATTTAATTCATACCGACATTTGTGAGTTTAATGGAGTGCTTACTCGTGACCAAAGGAAATACTTTATCACTTTTATTGATGACTATTCTAAATATTGCTATGTGTATCTACTTAAGGGTAAAGATGAAGCTCTTGAAAAATTCTTAATTTTTAAGAATGAAATAGAGAATCAAACTGGCAACAAAATTAAAAGGTTATGATCTGATAGGGGAGGGGAATATACTTCTAATTTAGTTGTACTAGAATGCCAAAAATATGGTATAGTACATGAAGAAACACCTCTTTATTCACCACAATCAAATGGAGTAGCTGAACGGAAAAATAGAAATTTTAAAGATATGATTAACAGTTTATTAGAGAATTCTGGATTACCTAAGTTTATGTGGGGGGAAGCCTTGAATACTGCATGTCATATTCTGAATAGAATTCCCATGAAACATAAACATAAGTGCCCATTTGAACTCTTGACGGGCAGAAAACCAAGTTTGAAATATTATAAAGTGTAGTGTTGTCTTGCAAAAGTATTAGTCCCTGAACACAAAAGAAAGAAACTTGGGCTTAAAATTGTTGATGTTATTTTTATTGGTTATGTTGAACATTCTTATGCATTCAGATTTTTGGTTATTAAATCTGAAATTTCTGGCATAGATGTCAATACTATTGTAGAACTTCGTGATGCTACTTTCTTTGAAGATGTTTTTCCAATGAAAACGGGTGTGCCCCAAAATACTTCTTTTAAAAATCAAGAAATCACATTTAATTCAATTCTTGATCAAGTGGAAAAGATTACAAATGTGGGGGTAGAACCTAGTAATTCTAGTCACATTGATTTTGAATCAAATGATCTAGATGAGCCTAGAAGGAGCAAACGAGCGAGGATAACTAAGGATTTTGGAAGTGATTTTATCACTTACAATATTGAGGGTGATCCAATTTCCTTTAGAGATGCAATGGCCACATCTCAGGCCATTTATTGGAAGGATGCCATTAAAAGTGAAATGGACTCTATTGTTCAAAATGGAACATGGGAGCTCGTTGACCTTCCTCCGGGTTGTACCACTATTGGATGTAAATGGATTTTTAAAAAGAAGTTAAAACCAGATGGAACCATGGATAAATATAAGGCCAGATTAGTTGCTAAGGGTTATAAACAAAAAGAAGGTATTGATTTTTTTATACATATGCTCGTGTTGCAAGAATGACCACAATAAGAATGCTCATAGCATTGGCCTCCGTATATGACCTTAAAATTCATCAAATGGATGTTAAGACAGCTTTTCTTCATGGTGACCTTGAAGAAGAAATTTATATGGATCAGCCTGAGGGATTTGTGGCAAAAGGCAATGAGAGTAAAGTTTGTAAATTAGTTAAGTCTTTATATGGACTTAAGCAAGCTCCTAAGCAATGGAACGGAAAATTTGATAAAATAATTTTTTCGTTTGGATTTACTCTGATAGATGTTGATCAAAGTGTTTATTATAAATGTAAAGGTGCTATAAGTATTATTTTATGCCTATATGTTGATGATATATTATTATTTTGCACTAATGATAATATTATTTTTGAGACTAAGTCATTTTTGAAAACTAAGTTTGAAATGAAGGATATGAGGGTGGCTGATGTAATTCTTGGGCTAAAGTTGACTAGATCAACTGAAGGCATTTGTATTTCTCAGTCACATTATATTGAAAAACTAATTGAGAAATTTGGATTTAAAAATAGTAGAATTGCTAAAACACCATATGATCCTTCAGTAGTTTTGTATAAAAATGAAAGTGGTGTTCCTGTGTCTCGATTACGATATTCTCAAATGATTGGTAGCTTAGGTTATTTAGCTAACTATACTAGACCTGATATTGCATTTTCAGTGTCTAAACTTAGTCGGTACACTTGTTGTTCAAACAAAACTCATTGAGAGGCCTTAGATAGAGTATTTAGATACTTGAAAGGAACTATTTCCTTAGGTTTGCATTATGGTAAGTATCCTCCTGTTCTTGAAGAACATAGTGATGCAAGCTGGATAGCTAAGAACTCCGGGAGTTATGGGTGTACCGGCTATGTATTCACGTTTGGTAATGGGGTTGTTGCCTGGAAGTCCACTAAACAAACAGTACTTTCTCGGTCTACTTTTGAGGCTGAATTGTGTGTGTTGGATACTACAGGAATTATGGCTGAATGGTTTATAGGACTAATGTCCGATTTACCTGTATTCAGCAAACCGATTCCACCTCTTTGTTGCATTGTGATAGTATGAGCACAATTGCAAAAATTAGGGGTACCAAGTATAATCAAAAGACTAGGAGACACATTCAAGTTAGATTGAAAACTATAAGGAAATTTGTGTCTCAAGGAGTGTTTGCTGTTGATTTTGTTGGATCCAAAGATAATACATCAAACCCTTTAACAAAAGGACTTGATTTAAATCAAGTGATAAAATCAAGGTTAGGAATGGGACTGAAACCCAATAATTATTCATCTACGGTGGCAACCCAACCTATCTGAGTGGAGATCCCATAAAGTAGGTTCAATGTGGTATAAACAAACTGTAGAGTGAATTAGGGGTGGACCCAACCGGTTCGGCCTGGCCCGGCCCGCCACTGTGCGGGCCCGGACCAGCCCGCCACTGTGCGGGCCCGGACCGGCCCAGTTGGTGCTAACCGGGCCCGGTCTTTTACCCGGTTGGGGAGGGTTAGGCGGGCCGGGCTCGGGCTCTATATTTGTTGGGGAGGGTTAGGCGGGCCCGGGCCCGGTTTTTTTTTTTGGTTTTTCATTTTTTTTTGTTTTTCTTGGTTAGGGCTGAGTGTTTTGGGGGGGTTTGGGGGGTGGGGGTGAAGGGGGGGGGGGGTCGGGGGTTAATTAGAAAGTTAAAAAAAATTACCTTGACTCGGGCCCGACCCGGTTAGGCCCGGACCCGGTATCAACCCGGGCTGGTTCCGGGCCCAACAATTTGAAAAAAAAGCCCGCCCGGGCCCGGCCCAGAACCAGAACCGGACCGGCCCGGGTCCATCCCCAGGGTGAATTGTGCATCTCATTAAAATAATTTTATGCGTTCTATTCCTTGAAAAGCTTAAGAGATGCTGAAATTGCTAAGTTAGTAAGTGTAACACCGCCCCCAAGTATTTGTACCTTATCAAATTATATATTGAATCCTAAGAAATGAATAAACGCATATTACGAGATTCGTAACTTCTTATCATTTCTTTTACATGAATAGTAGAATTCACGTGGGGCCCACACTGGAGGTGGGGGCCGCCCGATAATATCGGGACCACATATTATATTCATCTGGGCCTAGATAATATGTATATGGTGGTGGATATCCTAATTGGGCCGTGGGAAAGGCATAGGGTTGACCGGTTGGTCAAACGAGGTCCAATTATCAGTATCGGCAATTTATCAGATAACAGCCCGAAAAGGAATTTCGGAGACTTCTAAATTAAAGTTGGGAAATTTATATTCATTCTAATGTCCAATAAGGATTGAGAACATGTGTTATATTTTATTTGACCCGATAAAATAAAATATGATTGAAACAGTCTAGAAAATACAACTTTCGGGGCCGATTGTACTCATCGGGACACAGATGGATGACCTCCCACATGAGTGGGGGCCACCCCACTAAATTACACACTCTATGAATGAATTGTGTGCTGTGAGACTCAAGTGCGGACTTATTGATGTGTGATGAGATGGGAGAGACAAAGTTGAAAGGCAATGGGTCCCTCCTCTCATCATTCTTTGGCCTTTGAGACAAAATTGGTCAATCAACACCCCTCCCATCCATTGTGCTCGACTCTCTCCCCAAAGAAGAAGAAAGAAAGCTCTTCAAACCCATTGTTCCATAGCCAATTCGAGCTCAAGCAATAGAGGCTCAAGGAAGGAGATTAAAGAAGGAAAAACTTAGGAAAAGTGTAAAGGATTAAGGTAATGACCTTATAATCACTTTTCCTCTACTTCCTATTTATCATATGACTTTCATATCATATAAAGTACCCCTAGGATTGTTCTACATGTTTAGAAGTGTAGAATGAGGGGTTGAAAGGTAGTTCTAAGTCCAAGAATGGACTTAGAAGCCAAAGTGACCGGTTCACCGGAAAATAACCTTTTAGAGGTTATTTGTATTAATATGGGTTGTAATGATGATGAAACCTTGTTAGGAACTTGCATAAGGTGTTCCTAGCATTTTCACGGCGTTGTAATACTTCGTCGGAGTTTCACCGAAGTTCAACAAAACTTGCCGGAGTTTCACCATAGTTTTCAACCAAGAAGGGTAGAACGCATTAAAGCTTTGTTTGAGGTTAGAACACGGCTTTATGCTTTATAACTTTTGCGTGAGGCGTGAGATTGCTTAAATTAATCAAGTATATGATTTATCAATTGATTAATGATATTAAAGTATGTGATATGTCATGTTAAGGAATACAACATAGTTGAAAAGCATGATTTATAGGTTTGATTAGTGAAATCATTATAAATTGATATGTATGATGTTCCAAGGACCCAAATAGGTATATTTGGATTAAGGACGTCAAGGAATACTTGCATGTAAAATTTCACGTTAATCGGACTTCGTTTGGGCGATCAAACGGGCGTTGACCGCCAAATCAACTGTTGTACCCGACCGAGTATGTTCTGAAAACTGCCCCAAGGGGTCGCTGCCTCCTATACCCAATCGAGTATACGTAGGTACTTGATCGGGTATGTATTGAAAATATGCCCCAGGGGCCGCTGCCTTCTATACCTGACCGGGTATAGGTTGGTACTCGACCGAGTATTGGGTTTTACACCCAAATGGTCAGTTTTGAATGAGTATAACATGGGGCGTTTGGATGAGAACCATCCACGTTGATTATTAAGGATTATTATATGACTATAGGGCTAGGTATTGTCCATAGTAAGAGGAATGAAAGGTTAGCCATAACCAGGTTAGGGTTTGGTAAGGAATAAGGTTGGGGTTGAGTATCCCTGGGACGGTAAATGATCCTGAAACTCGGTTGAGGTTGAGTATCCCCGGGATGGTAAATGATCCTGAAACTCGGTTGGGGTTGAGTATCCCCGAGACGGTAAATGATCCTGAACTCGGTTGGGGTTGAGCATCCCCGGGACGGTAAATGATCCTGAAACTCGGTAAGATATTATGAATGTAGAACGTAGCTTGTGAGCTAGGTATCCGGGAAAGGAGTGAGATAAGTCAGGTAAGAACTTTATCTCTAAAAGACTCTTTAAGATAAATGACCTACTGGCTAAGTATTTTACGAGCATATATACAGTATGTATCATCGGGTTGATGAGAGACATCTATATATATGTATCACCCTATTTTTGGGTCTCGTGTCTGAAATATTAGTTACTCTTCATATAGCGTGCTTGTCACTAGTACTTCTATGGAGTACTGACCCCAACGGGGGGCCTCACATTTTTCAGGTTAAGGCTAGAGTCCTGCACCTTTGCCTAGGGTGACTGATCAAGAAGGAAGACGTGGTTCGTGCTTCCATTCTTATTTAAAATTTATAAACTGCTCATGGATATTTGAACAATGTTTTCCTTTAAAACAGTTGGGGCCTGCGTGCTCATGTTTGCCACGTGTGGCTATATAACAAACATATCATTTCCGCATTTGTTTGATTATGATATTGATGTTGATTGCATGTGTTTACTAATCGGTTTGGCAATAGAATCTATTGGACGCCTTGTATGATTCAATAAGGAAGAACTAATGTTGTTCTTATCGGGTTGTACGATGGTTGTCTACGTGGCTCGGATGCGGTCCAGG
Organism: Cuscuta europaea; assembly: GCA_945859875.1. Lineage (NCBI taxonomy): Eukaryota > Viridiplantae > Streptophyta > Magnoliopsida > Solanales > Convolvulaceae > Cuscuta > Cuscuta europaea. The sequence continues at coordinate 5,011,645 of CAMAPE010000014.1, forward strand.
GCGTGACAATTAAATGGTATCACAACCATCGATTTCTAAACTATATAATTAACCTCTCAATATGATTATCCTCAAAAAGTTTTGAATAAAACCATGAGCAAAAGTTTTTGTACTTAAGGAACCGTTGGAAACCAAGTTATTGACCTCTTATTGTTAAGACGGTACCCTTAACAGTTTGTTGACCATAATGTTGAACCAAGTGGTGTCTTTTGTACTATTCCGTCACTTGACATTGAAACGAGTCTAATGGCTCATTCCGAATTTCTTTCAGAAATGGAGGGTAGACGCATGGCTACGAAGAACAACCCGAGGGGGCAAGCGCCGGTGACGTCCAATGGGGCTAGCCGGGTTGCATCTCGGAGCTCGAGAGGAGGTCGAGGAGGCCGTGGAGGCCATGGAGGTCATCGGGATCAAACTGTGAGCGATGACCATGTTAGCTCGGTGCACGAAACCCACACCGAGGACTATGACTCTACATATGTTCCCGAGACAGAACATGAGGAGACCCCATACGATGGGGGTGATGCCTACACTGACGATGATGATGATGAGAGTGATGCCAAATTCGCTCAGATGGGTGAATTGTTTGAGTGGTATCAGAAGGAGAAACTGAGAAGAGATTTCAGGCGCCAAGCTAGGCGTGCCTCTCAGGGGGGTTCGGGTCAGGGGAGTCGGGGTGCTTCCGTGGCCTCCCCTGTGCCATCACAGGGGTACAGGGAGGAGGCCCCTGTGTGAGAATCTCCAAGTACCTCAAAGAGGCTAGGGCCTTGGGGTGCAAGTCATTTGATGGCAAGGGTGATATATCTGTGGCTGCCGATTGGATCAAGAAGCTAAATGAGGCTGCTAGGGACATGCAGATCGGGCTTGACATAAAGCTGATGGTTGCTACCAGGCTACTTGAAGGAGTAGTGGCTATATGGTGGGAAGGTGTGGAAGGAAAGTTCCACGGTGAGACCACCTCAGAGAAATTCGAAATAGAATTTTATAACCAGTATTATTCAGAGTTTGAGAAGAACCAGAAGGGGAAGGAGTACATGACCTTGGTACAAGAGGAGGATTGCTCGGTGAGGCAATTGGAACAGAGGTTCCGAGACTTGGCCCGATACATACCTGAGTATGCCATGGATGAGAACCGTATGGCTAATCAGTTCGGGGATACCCTACAGTTGGATATCCGTGATCGGGCCACCTACAATCATCACATGACATTCAGTGAAATTGTTGATCAGGGGCTCCTTGGGGAAGCCAAGTGGAATGAGAGGAAGAAGAGAGACACTGAGGAGGCAAAGAAGAGGAGATGGGGCAATTCTGGACCCCAAGACCATTCTTGGAAGCATCAATCCGGGAATGGGAATTCATTTAGGGCGCCGGCACCCTCGACAAAGAAGAGCAAGGGCCCAGGAGGGCAAGGGCACAGCTCAGGTAGTGGGAGGCCACTGAGGTGTCCAAACTGCACCAAGAACCATGCTGGGAAGTGCAATGAACCACCCCGGTGCTACAAGTGTGGTAGCACAAGTCACCTCAAGCTCTCTTGCCCGATATTGAACGGAGGGGGCCATCGAGAGCCATTGAAGGACCTACGGCTAGTAGGGGACGTGTGGGACCATCACAGGACGGCACGGGAAGGAGCGGACCCATGGCTAGTAACGCCGCGTCCGTTAACCACGGGAGGACCCAAGCATGGGTGTACGCAATGACCGAGGTAGATGCTCGGGCCAACCCGGACTCCATTGTAGGTAATCTCTTCATTTCCCTGGCGTTTTATTCATTTATTTGAAGTAAAACCTTCAGAAAATATGTATGACCCGATCGGGTACCTCTATAGACCCGACCGGTATAGGCCATGTTTCAGTTTTGAGGTGTGTACTCGTTCGGACGAGTTTGGCAGGGCTTTCCACATTTGGCATTTCCAGCAATACCCGATCGGGTATGGTCATATACTCGATCGGGTATGAGTAAATTTTTCCGTTTTCGAAGTGTGTGCTCGATCGAGCATTCTTGGCAGGGAATTTTTGATAATTCCAGCTATACCCGACCGAGTATGGGCATGTACCCGACCGGGTATGAATAATTTGTTCGAGTTCGAGTCATGTACTCGACCGGGCAAAAGTTAACAGGGAGTTTTTCGTTAAGGGCTTGAGAAATACCCGACCGGGTAGGAGGCTTTACCCGACCGGGTATATAGGCTGAAAATTTTCCGTTCAGTTCTTTTCAGTAGGATTTTGGGTAGTGTGCCTTACATAACTTATATATGTAGGGACACTAAAGATCAATGGTAGACATGCAAGAATACTCATCAACATCAGGGTACAACGTTCATTTATGAGCGAAGTGTTTGCCAAGGGATTGGACACGCCTTTAGTAGCAATGGCGCAACCTTTGTTGGTCTCTACACCATTGGGAGATGACGTGGAAAGGAAACACTACTATCCTTCATGTAATGTGGAGATAGGGGAACACCGTCTAACGGGTGACTTTGTGCCGCTAGATATGCTCGAGTTCGATGCTATACTTGGCATGGATTGGCTAGAAAAGCACCATGCGAAAGTAGATTGCTACACCAAGGTGTTAGAACTAAAAGATGGTGAGGGAAATACTCTATGCTTCGAGGGAGATAGAGGAAAATTCAATCCGTGCATCATATCGGCCATAAGAGCAAGGCGTATGATGAGGAAGGGATGTCAAGCTTACCTAGACAACGTCATAGGTAAGGAAGGCAAAGGAAAGAGTATCACAGAAGTGAGGGTGGTGAATGAGTATCCGGAGGTTTTCCCTGAAGAACTCCCGGGACTTCCACCAGATCGAGAGATCGAGTTTGTGATCGAAGTAGAACCGGGCACAAAACCTATCTCGATTCCTCCATACCGAATGGCACCGGATGAACTTCAAGAGTTGAAGGTTCAATTAGAAGAATTACTGGATAATGGGTTCATTAGACCAAGTCATTCGCCTTGGGGGGCACCAGTTCTTTTTGTAAAGAAGAAGGATGGTTCACTTAGAATGTGCATTGATTACCGACAATTGAACAAGGCCATGATAAAAAACAAATATCCTTTGCCAAGGATTGATGACTTGTTTGATCAACTACGGGGAGCAACCGTGTTCTCTAAAATCGACTTGAGGTCGGGCTACCACCAACTGAAGATCAAGGAGAGTGACATACCCAAAAGTGCATTCCGTACAAGCCTACAAGGTATGGTCACTATGAGTTTCTAGTAATGTCGTTTGGGTTTACGAACGCCCCTGCGGCATTCATGAACCTCATGAACCGAGTAATTCACCAATACTTGGACCAGGTCATCATAGTATTCATAGATGACATCTTGATATACTCCATGAATGAAGAAGAACACGAGAAACATCTAAGGCTTGTGCTTGAAACACTGCGGGAAAAGCAACTCTTTGCCAAATTCTCTAAATGTGAATTTTGGCTTTGGGAGATTGGTTTTCTCGGGCATGTGGTATCAGGCTCGGGCATTTCAGTCGATAACTCGAAGATTGAAGCAGTCATTAATTGGGAGAGGCCCAAGAATGTGAAGGAAATAAGGAGTTTTCTTGGTTTAGCGGGTTACTACCGCAAATTCGTGGAGAAGTTATCGGTGATAGCGTCCCCACTCACAAAGCTCACTAAAAAGGGGACTAAGTTCGTGTGGGATGACAAGTGTGAGAAGGGGTTTCCTGAGCTAAAGAAACGGTTGACTGAAGCACCAGTACTTGCTCTACCCGTGCAGGGGTTAGGGTATGACATTTATAGCGATGCTAGCATCCAGGGGCTTGGGTGTGTACTGATGCAATCAAGTAAGGTAATTGCTTATGCTTCTCGGCAGCTGAGAAAGCATGAAGTAAATTACCCCACACATGACCTAGAGCTAGGAGCTGTGGTGTTTGCCTTGAAGATTTGGAGGCATTACCTCTAGGGAGAGTTGTGTCATATATATACCGATCATAAGAGTTTGAAGTATGTGTTCACTCAGAAAGAGTTGAACATGAGACAAAGGAGATGGATGGAGTTGATCAAGGATTACAACTTGATTATTGAATATCATCCAGGGAAGGCTAACGTGGTAGCCGGTGATCTTAGTAGGAAGAGTTCATTAGGGATTTTACTCACATGCTTACAAGCATTGAGGGCACGCGTGGAGATATCCACGGATGGGGCGTTATTGGCCAGATTTGAGGTGAGGCCCACCTTATTAGACGAAATCAGAACATGTGATAACCGCTTTCGCGGCGTTGTAGTAAAACGGAGTCTAACCTTTCGGTTTTTCCCCGAGTATCGTGTCTCTTGAGGAATGGCGGAGGAGTTTTCTTAATGTAGTCTTAGTCACGGGCTATCGCTAATTGTTGGAAGCTTTTTCAATACAAAAGAAGGTGATCGTGTTCTAAACTAGGCCAAATTGCAAAATTATACTAGGAGCAAATTTCAACTAAAGATTTAAGATCAAATATTCTAAAGATTAATAAAAAGATTGAGGCAATTAAGGGCAATGAATTGAGTAATTGGAAATTGATATATTCTTGAACCTAGTAATTAGGGGAATTAAAACTAAAATTGGACTAATAATTTCTTTTCTCATAGACAAGAATAGAAATTACTTTCATTAATTTACCATATTTCTAGGTTTCATTAATGTATTCAAAAATGGTTGGCTTGAATTAAATTCTAATCTCATAGACAAGACAGAAATAATTCTCCAATATTTTAATTAATAAAAATAGCCAAATTCATTAACTAATTAAATTCATTATTTAAGCAATTTGAATTTATTTCTCATAAACAAGATGTAAATCCATTTCATTAAAATTTCCTATTTCTAGGCCTTATTAATGTGCTTGAATAAAGTTGGCTCAAATTATTTTCTAATCTCATAGACAAGTTAGAAATAATTTTCCAAAAGTTAATTAATGAAAATGGCTAACAATTATTAATTACTTATTCATCAATTTGATTAACTAGCCCAATTAATTAATTTTAACCCCTAATTTTCATCTAACAAGTCAATCCATGTTCTTTTACTCAATTCATGCCCAAAACAATTTTAGCTACTAAACATTATTTTTACATTCAACAATATGGTAAATAAATTAACCATTAACAAGGAATTAAACATGTATAATAGCAAAAATTAAACAAAAATAAGATCTTGTCGAAATAAACTTTCTGGAACTACAATATGACTTTCTAGATTTTTTCACGAATTTTTAAACCTAAAATCCAATTTTAACCCTAATTGATAATTTTCCCACTTTTAACTATAAAATACAAAAGGCAATTAAAAATAGGCTAAATTCGTTCTAAATTTTCTATTGACTACTGGGGGTAATATTACAGTGAAATAAACTGGAATTAGGGCCGAAACTAATTTTTTACTATTTTTAAGTAATTAATTTAATTTATGCAATACTAACAACTAATTACCGAAATTAATTAAAATTTACTTCTCCTTCGGGAAATTTAACTTTCTTCAGATAAATAACAACCTTGAGGCTAGTAAACAACTATATAATTAATTGGAATGAATTCAACATCAACAACTATTTTATTTAATTTTTGGAAGAAAATGCGAATTACTTGATAAATATTCTGGAAAAATTCAAAGCACAGATCGAGAAAAAAAAGTACAGATTCAGATTCTACTCGTTGAGAAGATGAAAATACATACAAAGAACTTACAATTTGAAGCTAAAATGAAGAAGATATGAAGATTTGAAGTTTCTCTCTCCCAAAAGACCTTGGAGCTGCGGAAATGGAGGAAGAACTGAAGCTTTTTGAACTGAATTAGGGTTAAGAATGGTGTGTTTGGGATGAGGAAAAATAGGACTATTTATAGCAGCAAAAATACCGTAGGCGGCCAACCAGGCGGCCGCCTGCCACCTTGCTCCGGCCGCCTTCCGTCCCATCACCGGCAGTCGAATGTGAGCCGATCCATTCATCCGCCGCAGGCGGTCCAGCAGGCGGCCGCCTGCCGTTCCTGTCTGGCCGCCTGCCGTCAAATCCCACCGGCCGGTTGTTTGTTTGTCGCCTTGTGCCGCAGGCGATCACCGAAGGCGGCCGCCTTCTGTCCAGTGTCGGCAGCCTTCGGTCTTCTCCGGTTCGGTCAAAAATTCCAAAAATGCTGACTTTCCAAAAATAGCGTAGGCGGTCTGGAAGGCGGCCAATCTGGGCGCCTATTTGGGCGTCTGTGAGATTTTTTGTCTGTCTTGTTCTGTATTTTGTGCTCTTCAACTTTCCCTTCTGGACCACTTTGAAATTCTGCTTCCTTCTTTCGGTATGATATCATTTTTCACTCAAATTGACTCATTGTGTGCTTAATTGACCCGAAATTTCGTCAAACATATCATGGACGTGATATTTTACCCGATTTCACGAAACTTGAACCAAAATATATAAAACATGCATTGTTTTTCTATTTTTCAATCCAAAATCACTTAAATTTGATAAGAAAAATAAGTACAAAAATGGACTTATCAATCTCCTCACACTTAAGCGTTGCTTGTCCTCAAGCGACAAATTAGTTGCAAACACACTCAAAAAGGTAAAACCTAACTGTATTACAATCGAGTTGCTATTAAAAAAATAGAAAGAAAAACCTCTTCTTTTATTTTCAACTTTTAAATATTTTAAAAAAATCACCCAAAATATATGAATTTAGAATTATTATTTACTAAAGAAAACGATTGATTATGTTAAACCACCAATAATTTCATATCCCAAGGTTTTCATGATTCTAAATTGGACATTCATCTCGTTTCTCTCTTTTTTTTTGACTCATTTTCACTCTTATTGGCGGTGTTGTCCCATGGTGGATGTATTCTCACATGATTAATGGATAAAACAGAGTCCCCCTCCTTTTTTTTGTTAGAGATGGAATTGTCCAAGAGCAGGATATAGTGCCAGCGGGAAGGGATGGATAGGTAAAACAACACATGGGTGCGACCAAAAGAAAACAACAGAGTGGGAAGCTGCAACACTTAGCCGCATATGTAATTTACACAACTCGGCCGCAAGAAAATAGCTCTTGGCTGCAAGAAAAAATTTGTTTGCTAGGAATGAGAGAAGGAGCTAACCGCAGAGTTGATAAAATGAGTTTTTTTACTAAAATGAATGTCCAATTAAAACAAATTCAGCCCTTTACTTTCACAACCAAGAAACCATAACAATTTCAAGTTTTCTAAAAATAATAATAAAAGTAAATTCTTATAATAAGGGTGATTTTCTAAGCTATTATGTGATTGATAACAATTGAGAAATTAATGTTTCATATCAAAAAAATAGTAAAAAGATTGTTCTAAAACAAGGTTTTACCTTTTGAGTGTAAAACACAACCTCCTCACACTTGAGTTGGACCTCGCCCTCGAGGTCTCTTTTGAATGCACAAAGTTTTGAAATAAAGGCACTTCTTTTTGGTTCTTTCCTCACACTTGAGTTATGAAAAGATTTTGTGAAGATGAACGATGAAACAGGAATAAAATGGTTTTAAAAATCCTTACAGCATCCATGGGTAGTTTGTAAGAGCATTCAAGTCAAAAGAGTAGCGCAATGTCCAACCTGAATAAACAAACAAACACAATAAAATGTCAAGGAAGAAGCAAAACTAATCATCGCCTGTGTCATCCCGTGATCCATGATTAGGCCGCAGCCACTCTCTTATCTCCTCAATATCCAATCGCTGGGTCTCTAGCTGCTCCTGAATATCCCTGTTGGCTCCCTCCTGTGCCAGTCTATAATCTCTGAATTCTCCCAGGGCCGACGCATGTGCCTCTCGCATCTCCTGAAATGCTCTCTCCTGTGCACCCCGAAACTCTAAGAATGAGGTCTGAAGACCTCTCATCCCGTCCATCAGTGCACTCCAATCTGATGCACTAGGCAAGTCCGCGGAGGACTCACTAGGTTTCCTGTGTGGTGGGGCTCGAGAAGAGCTACTCTGCTGGGCTGACTGCTCAATGTCCGGGAGCTCCTGAGTATTTCGCTTCTTCTTGATTCTCATGTTCCCAAAGGATGAGGATCGAAGAATGTGAATGCTATCCTGTAGTGGTAGTAGACCTGGAATGTCTAGGTCAGGATAGAATGACCGGACGAGAGTAGTGACGAAAGGTCCTGCTTGGATAGTGCGGCAAACACTCTTCCCCTGGCTCCGGAAGAAACGAGCCAAAAGGACTGCCATATTCACCGGGGTGCGGTGAACCAGACTCCAAAAGAATAATATGTCCTTTTTGGATAACCTGTTTGTGTTGTTAGGTCGTCCAAAAAAACCACAAGATAGTACAAATTAGAGTATATACCAGTGAGTCTACCTCCACCGGCTCGACTGGGGGTGCATTCGGAGGAACGGTCTAGTGTCTGTGGAGTGCCTGTGCCAGAACTCATCAATGTCAAATGTCTCAGGTAAACGCGTCGGGAGAGCACATAACTCGTCTGACTGTGTATATGCAGGAGCATAGAGCCCAATCCTCCATCCGAGCTCAACCACAGTGATGGAGTGCTCAATGCCCATGATAGTGAATCTCATCTGAGTCGCAGACCCAATGACAGATCCTGCGTGCACAGTGTGGCCGTAATGAGTGAAACGTAGAGAGCATAGGAACTCCATCTTCAATGGGAAGCTGGTTCTCTCCTGTATGGATAGAATCCCATGCCACAAGGAATCTCCCAGTAGATCATCAATGTCGCCCCAATATCCCCATTCCTCGAGCATCCTCTGATCCAGGATCATGGGAGTTAGGAGAGTGCGATACTGCCCCCACGTCTGGAAGCGTCTGCGGTCAGCATCAGTAGCAAATGGGATATCTGGCACATGCAATGGGTCATGCCTAGCCAGTGGTGGCTCCTGACAGATGGGATCGTTGCTTCCTCCTCTAGACATCTGCAAAAATCAAAATAACATTTTCTTAAGGTTAGTTTTTTTTAATGGGTTGCCTCCCAATGAGCGCTTCTTTAACATCACTAGCTTGACGAATTTTTCAAAATTTCTGGAGATAGAGAATCTCCTTGCTTTTTTCGACTGGGCCACCGTGGTAAAGTTTGAGTTGGTGGCCATTGACTTTAAAGGGACCCCCGTTTGCATCTTCGATCTCGATGGTTCCATAGGGGTAAGTTTTCACGACCGTGAACGGTCCGGACCATCATGATTTCAGTTTTCCCGGAAAAAGTTTTAACCGGGAGTTGAACAATAACACCTTGTCCCCAGCATTGAAACCACAGGCCTTGATGTGTTGATCATGATAGAGTTTGGCCCGTTCTTTGTAAAGTTTGGAATTATGAAAAGCTTGCGCTCTCCACTCTTCCAGTTCATTTAGCTGGTAAAATCGTTCTTTCCCTGCAGCGTCAAGTTTAAAACACACATTTTTCATCGTCCAAAGTGCTTTATGTTCGAGTTCAACGGGTAAGTGGCAAGATTTCCCGTATACTAGGCGAAATGGGGTGGTTCCGATCGGGGTTTTGTATGCGGGCCGAAATGCCCAAAGTGCGTCGTCAAGTTTAGTTGACCAATCTTTCCTGGTCTGGGCAACAATTTTCTCTAAAATGGACTTCAAATCCCTGTTAGCGTTCTCAACCTGCCCCTGACTCTGGGGGTGGTACGCTACTCCGCTTCGATGCTGGACTCCATATTTGGCCAAAAGTCTGGCCATTGGGTCATTATGAAAATGAGTCCCTCTGTCACTAATCAAAACCCTAGGCACACCAAACCTCGTAAACAACTTTTTCAGAAAATTCACGACTACTCGAGAGTCGCTGGTGACGCAGGCCTGAGCTTCAACCCACTTAGAAACATAATCAATGGCCACAAGAATGTATTTGTTCCCTCTTGAGCTAAGAAAAGATCCAACAAAGTCGATGCCCCAAACATCAAATACCTCACAAGGTAATATAAAGTGTTGGGGCATCTCATTGCGCCCAGAAATGTTCCCGATTCGCTGACAGTTATCACAAGAGGAAACAAATACATTAACATCCTTAAAAATCGTGGGCCAGAAGTACCCACAGTCCAGAACCCGTATGGCAGTTCTATTCCCTGAAAAGTGGCCCCCAGTAGGACCGCTGTGACAATGTTTCAGTATGTCTCTTCCCTCAGCTTCAGTAGGACTTGCTTCTGACAGGAACCGCCTCTGCATGTACCTTGTTAGGACGGTAGGCTCGACGTTACCAACAAGGTAGTTGGCAATGTCGGTATACCATGGTGTTTGTTCATTGGCGGATATTGCCATTAACCTCTCCGCAGGAAAAAGTTCATCCACCTCGCATCTTCCAAAGGTTTCTGCTAATTCGACATCTAACCTTGATAGGTGATCAGCTGCCTGATTAGCAGCCCCTTTCTGGTCCCTGATTTTAATATCAAATTCCTGCAACAAAAGAACCCAGCGTAACAGTCTAGGCTTAGCATCATGCTTTTGGAGGAGATATCTAATGGCCGAATGATCGGTATAGATAATAACCTTCGAAAGAATGATGTAAGTCTTAAACTTCTCTAAAGCACAAACAATAGCAAGGAATTCTTTTTCAGTGGTGGTGTAGTTCAGTTGTGGCCCGGATAGATTTTTGCTAGCGTAGTAGATCGGGTGGAAGTTCTTGTCCTTCCTTTGGCCGAGAATGGCTCCCACTACGAAGTCACTAGCATCACACATGAGTTCGAAAGGCAAACTCCAATCCGGGGCCACAAGTACTGGAGCATTGATAAGTTGTGTTTTAAGTGTTTGGAAAGCTTGGTGACATTCATTAGAGAATATAAAAACCGCATCTTTTTCAAGTAACCGGGTGAGAGGTTTTGCGATTTTAGAGAAATCCTTTATAAAACGACGATAAAAGCCCGCATGTCCCAAGAAATTGCGGATGGCTTTTACCGTGGTTGGTGGAGGGAGTTTCTCTATCGTTTCAATTTTTGCACGGTCAACCTCAACCCCGTTACTTGACACTTTGTGTCCAAGTACTATACCCTCTTTCACAAGGAAGTGACATTTCTCCCAACTTAAGGCTAAATGGGTTTCCTTGCAGCGGATAAGTACTTTTTCCAGGTTTACAAGACATTTTTCAAAGGATTCCCCAAAAATAGAGAAATCATCCATGAATACCTCCATGAAGTGGCCAATGTATTTCTCAAATATGGCGATCATGCACCTCATGAAAGTGGCAGGGGCATTACAGAGACCAAAAGACATCCTACGAAAAGCAAATGTCCCAAAAGGGCATGTGAACATAGTTTTGTCTTCGTCTTCCGGGTTGACATGGATTTGGAAGTATCCACTCATGCCATCCAGGAAACAATAATGACTATGGCCTGCCAACCTCTCTATTAATTGATCGATGAAGGGGAGGGGAAAATGGTCCTTCCGCGCGGCTTCATTCAATTTACGGTAATCAATTACCATTCGCCACCCGGTAACAGTTCGACTGGGCAGAAGTTCATCCTTTTCATTTTTCGTGACATTCATTCCCCCCTTTTTGGGGACAACATGAATCGGGCTTACCCATTGGCTATCAGAGATGGGGTAAATGATACCTGCATCCAGCAGTTTGATGATTTCAGCACGCACTGCTTCCATCATGTTTGGGTTCAAACGTCGTTGTGGTTGGACGATAGGTTTAAACCCTTCTTCGATCTTGATGGTGTGGGTACAAAAGGTTGGACTTATTCCATTGATGTCCTTAAGTTTCCAAGCAATTACTTGCTTGTGTGTCTTAAGGACTCCAAGTAATTTGCCCCTTTGTTCCTCACTTAAGTGTGCGGCGATGACGACAGGGCATTTGCCTTCGTCATCCAAGAATGCGTATTCTAAATGGTCAGGGAGTTTCTTTAGTTCGAGGGGGCGGTCATTTCTTAAGTTTTGTTCATTTTTCTCCCCCCGAACTCAAACAATACTTCGTGAGAAGCTCTCTCAATTATCGCGTCCTCACAACTCTCACATGCATCACTCATGTCACTGTTTGCTTCTTTTAACAGACATGCTTTATCACTTACATGTTCATTCTCTTCCCCAAACAGATACCCTTCAATTGATTCGAAAGTATCAAGAAAATGACATCCTTGAAAGGAATCTGTGGGGTGTTTCATAACATCTGAGAGTCGGAAGGTGCATAAATCATCTCCAACTCTTAGAGTTAATGAGCCATCAGTGACATCAATCAAGGCCCTGGCGGTAGCCAGAAAGGGCCTTCCCAGAATAAGAGGTGTTTCCCTATCCTCTTCCATGTCCATTACTACAAAGTCGACTGGGAAAATGAATTTGTCAACCTTGACCAAGACGTCTTCAATAATTCCTTTCGGGTATTTGACTGAGCGATCAGCCAGTTGAAGACACATCCTGGTGGGTTTCCTTTCCCCAAATCCTAGCTTCTCGACTATTGAGGAAGGCATCAGGTTGATACTCGCCCCTAAGTCAGCTAGAGCATTATTGAAATTGAAATTGTCAATTGAACAAAGGATAGTGAAGCTACCTGGATCCTTTAGCTTTTCAGGTATTGACCTTAGAACCACCGCTGAGCATTCTGCATTTAGGTCCACGACTGAGAGCTCCTGCAGCTGCCTCTTGTTTGTCAGCAAGTCCTTGAAGAACTTGTCATATTTTGGCATCTCCGCCAAGGCATCCATCAGCGGCAGGTTGACGTGGAGTTGTTTGAGTAGGTCCAGGAATTTGTTGTATTTCCTACTATCGTCATCATTTCTAACGCGTGAAGGAAACGGGAGAGAAGGTTTGACAATGGTGACTTTTGTGTTAGGGCGTGTTGGTTCCATGCTCTTCTCAGTTGGATCATCGGTATGTTTCTCAAGTGTCATACTAGGTGTCTCCTCCTCTTCACTGTTCTTCTGCTTGTCCTCGGTTGTTTGTCTCCCACTTCGGAGAGTGATAGCTGTTAGTATATATGTCCTAGCGACAATCACATTTTAGAGATATATGTACTTGATCACATTCAGTTTTATATATTTGATATATACGGTATTACACATTGACGATTAAGTATTTCAATTGTCAATATCTTATTCATAATTGTGTTCCGATCCCTTGGTCTTATATTGTCAATGTGTAATACCGTATATATCAAATATACGGAGGCGAAGAAGCAGCGAACGGAGGCGATCACCTTCACCGACAAGGATTTGCCTCCGGGGACGGAATCACACAGGGACGCCCTCGTCATCCGGTGTGAGATCGGTGACTCCGTCATCCACCGCACTTACATCGATACGGGGAGCTCCGTCAACGTGATGTACCTGGATACCTTCCGGCAGCTGAAGCTGGACAGAGCTCTGTTGAAGCCGATCAAGACACCGTTATCCGGCTTCACCGGGGACTCTATCGACGCCGAGGGCACGATAGTCCTCCCCGTGGAGGTCGGTGACGGCCCCCACCGCGCCAGGATTGACATGGAGTTCATGGTGGTCAACCTCCAGTGCGCCCACAACCTGTTCTTAGGACGGCCAGCACTGGAGGACTTGGAGGCCATCATCTCCATGAAGCACTTGTGTCTGAAGTTCCCCACCAATGACGGCATCGGCTACACCAGAGGAAACCAGAGGATAGCCAGAGCATGCTACCTCAAACTGACGAAGCCGGCCGAGAGGGAAGGTCAGAGGATAGACACCATCACAACAGCCGTTGCCAAGGACGAGGAGAGGCCGCATGCTGAGCCGGCCGAGGAGGTCGAGGAAGTCCCTCTGGATACCTCCCGGCCGGAGCGGGTTCTCAGAGTCGGGAAGCAACTCCCGCAGGACCAGCGGGACGCCATCCTCCTCGTCCTACGGTCGTACGCCGTTGTCTTCGCGTGGGGCCCGGACAATATGCCAGGCATCAGCCGCCAGGTGATCACTCACCGGCTGACCGTCGATCCGGTTTCCGCGCCTGTCAAGCAGAAGCGGCGCTACTTGTCCGCCGACAGGCGGGACTTCGTCAAAGGGGAGGTCGCCATGCTTCTCTCAATCAAACACATTAAAGAGGTGAAGTACCCGACGTGGTTGGCAAACGTCGTCCTCGCCCAGAAACCACCAACATTCAGAATGTGTGTTGATTACACTGACCTGAACAAGGCGTGCCCCATGGACCCGTTCCCTCTCCCCAACATTGATCAGCTGGTGGACGAGACGGTGGGGTGCGAGTTGATGTCGTTCCTTGACGCTTTCAGAGGGTACCACCAAATCTCCATGCATGAAGATGACACTAAGAAGACGGCATTCATGACCCCAGAGGGAATCTTTTGTTACCTCGTCATGGCCTTCGGACTCAAAAATTCCGGCGCCACCTATACTAGGATGGTGGCCAAGATCTTCAGAGCAGTCCTCGGCCGGACAATGGAGGCATACGTCGACGACATGGTCGTCAAGAGCAGGCAGGCCTCCACCCATGCCGATGACCTCCGGGAAATCTTTGAAATCATGAACGAATTCAGGCTCCGCCTCAACCCCAAGAAGTGCGCCTTCGGCGTCCAAGGCGGCAAGTTCCTCGGCTACATGGTGAGCCGGAGAGGGATCGAGATAAACCCGGAGAAGACACAGGCTATCATCGACATGGAGCCGCCCCGCAACGTCAAGGAAGTACAGCGCCTGACGGGGCGCCTGGCAGCCCTGAACCGTTTCCTCTCCAGGTCAGCCGAGAGGGCACTCCCCTTCTTTCAGATCATGCGTAAAGCCAACAGCTTCAAGTGGACGACGGAGTGCCAGGAAGCGTTCGAAGAATTGAAGAGGTACCTATCGTCCCCGCCTGTGCTCTCCAAGCCCAAAGCCGGCGAAACCGTCTTCTTATACTTGGGGGTGAGCACGTCGCCCATCAGCTCCGTGCTCATCCGTGAGGACGAAGGGGTGCAGAAGGCCATCTTCTACATCAGCAAGACGCTCAGGGAGGCCGAGCTCAGGTACTCCCCCATTGAGAAGACGGTGCTAGCCATCGTCCACACGGTGAAGAAGCTGGGGCACTACTTCCAAGCCCACGCCGTCCATGTGCTAACCCAGCAGCCTCTCGGCGCACTCATGAGGAGCCCCACCAGCTCCTCAAGGATGGTGAAATGGGCGATCTTCCTCAGCCAATTTCAAATTGAGATCAAGCTAAGGTCGTCTATCAAAGGGCAAGCCTTGGCCGACTTCATCATTGAATGCACAGCAAGGGAGACGGCCGTTGCCAACCCCGGGCCGGAGCCGGACGACACATGGATCCTATTCACTGACGGCTCGTCGGCCGCGAAATCATGCGGTGGCGTCGTCGTCCTCATATCCCCCGAAGGATTCCGAGCTTACTACGCCATCCGGTTCAACTTCAGGGTATCCAACAATGAAGCCGAGTATGAGGCCCTCCTCAGCGGTCTCAGACTCGCCGCCGGCCTCAAGGCCAAGCACCTCAAAATCAAGTGCGACTCCAAACTGGTAGTGGGCCAGGTGGAGGGATCGTACGAAGCGAAGGAGGGACGGATGAAGCAGTACAAACAAGCAGCGGAGGAGCTGCTGAAGGCGTTCGAAACCCACGAGATCACACAGATCCCAAGGGCCGAGAACGCCGAGGCCGACATTCTCTCCAAACTCAGCTCGGACACCCCGGAGCACATCTCCCAGCTGGCCAAGATCGAAGAGCTGAGCATGTCTAGCATTCATGCCAGCCCCGTCTTATACATCCAACGGCGACCAGAGGACTGGATCTCCGACATCGTCACCTTCATCATGACGGGGGAGCTGCCCTCGGACGAGGAGAGGGCCAAACTGGCCAAACTTAGGGCCCCAAGCTACACCATTGAAGATGGCAAACTCTACAAACGATCCTATAATGGCACTCTCCTCCGATGCCTGCACCAGGATGAGGCCGACGTGGCCATGGAAGAAGTTCATTGTGGCGTCTGCTCCTCGCACCAGGGCCCTTTCAGCATGTCCCGACGTCTCGTCGTCCAGGGCTTCTTCTGGCCGACGATGGCGCGAGACTGTGCGAACCTGGCCAGGAAGTGTACCATGTGCCAGGTGCTCCAGAAGGCCCCTGGTCGGCCAGCCGTCAACTACGCCCCCGTCAGCACCGCAATTCCATTCTCTAGATGGGGGATTGACCTGGTCGGCCCCCTGCCCAGAGCCGCCGGGAACAACCGCTACATCATCGTCGCCGTGGACTACTTCACCAAGTGGGTCGAGGCGGAACCCCTGGCCAGCATCACGGGGGCCAGATGCCAAAAATTTGTTTACAAGAACATCATCACACGCTTCGGCGTCCCCCAGGAGATTATATCAGACAACGGCACCCAATTCGAGGCAGCCCCTTTTCAGGAGCTCCTCCGGGAGTTTGGGGTGAAGCATCGTTTCTCCTCCGTTGCCTACCCTCAGGGCAACGGGCAGGTCGAGAACGCCAACAGGACAATCAAGGAGGGGCTGAAGAAGAAACTCCAGGCCGCAGGAGGTAGTTGGGTCGACGAGCTCCCCAACATCCTGTGGTGCTACAGAACCACGCCGAGGAGGGCGACAGGTGAAACGCCTTTCGCCCTGTGTTACGGCTTTGAGGCAAAGGCACCCACGGAAGTTGCCATCCCCAGCCGGCGGGTGGAACAATACGAGCCTGACGCCAACGAAGAGAACATGAAGATTGACCTGCATCTGATCGACGAGAGGCGTGAGCAAGCTTACGCCCGAGCAGAGAACTACCGGCGTCAAGTAAAGTCATACTATGACGCCAAGGTACGTTCCCGAGAATTTCAAGTGGGGGACTACGTCCTCCGTCGAAGGGAAGCAAGCCAGCCGACAGAGGGTGGCAAGCTAGCATTGAAGTACGAAGGGCCCTACATCGTCAGTGCCGTGGTCAAACCCGACACCTACAAGCTTAAACGCCCGAATGGGTCCAATGTACCACGAACGTGGAATGTACACCATCTGGTGAAGTTTTATCAGTAATCCGAAGGAGGTGCAGACGGCGAAGCCCTCACCCCTTAACGGGTTACTGACTGAACGCCACCCTCGGCCTCGAGCCACTTATGAATAAAATCATGTTCCTCTTGATTTTTTCTCTGGAATTTAAAGTAAAAAATTAGCAGGTGCCCTCATCGGCCACCTTAGAGCGAAAGACTCAGGTATGGCCGATATGGCACCTTGCATTTGCAACCTGCGAAGCGACAAGCCCAGGTACTCCATTGTATTTTGTATCAGCGAAGGGCTCAGGCCTAGCTGAGAGAGCACATCGTCCTGGCCCCGTAAGCCTAGAGTGAAACGCTCAGGTATGGACGACGATGTCCCCAGGACGAGGGGCCCGCAAACAGCCCACGTCTTGAAACGGGAAGCTCACCGCGTCTCCACGCGCCAGATCGCAGGATGACAGGCCTGAAATCATGGCCGAGGTGACAAAATCCCAAAACTCAGGGATGGGCAACGACAGCCGTTGGAACCCGACCAAAAGTCTAGCCCGCGTCATAAATAGGCGACG
This sequence comes from Cuscuta europaea, assembly GCA_945859875.1. Taxonomy (NCBI): domain Eukaryota; kingdom Viridiplantae; phylum Streptophyta; class Magnoliopsida; order Solanales; family Convolvulaceae; genus Cuscuta; species Cuscuta europaea. The sequence continues at coordinate 5,029,012 of CAMAPE010000014.1, forward strand.
GGACCTGCCCTGAGATCACAGACGTTATAAACGAAGTCCGAACCGACCGAAGGACGAGAACACCCTTCGGCCGAAGCCTGAAAGAAGGATACTCCCCTGAAATAGGGAACAAAAAAAAAAGGGAAGCCGACGGCTGTGCGCACTAGCCGGCCTCGGGCAGCAAAAATAAATCCCCACAATACAGCCACATTTGGCTAAGTACATATCAGTTGAATACAAAGGTAAACACTATCAACAGGTGACGTGGACGGAGCATACGCCTGTAAAACCCTAACCAAAGTGGTTGGGTGACACGCGAGTAGTAACCTTCATCGGCCACAGCCACTTGAAGCACCATCACTTGGCATAAAAAAAAAGGGAATTACAATTTCACTCCGAAAAAGGAAGCCCAGGACGAAGCAGGCAGTATTACCCCCGCGCGAAAGTCACGCACAAGGGTGGCAAACCCTGTCGGCCACAAAACTCTTGCTGCCGTTAAAGGCACTAAACACTTAGCCGATGGGTTGAGCTGGAAATCTTCAAGGAAAATTGACCCAGTGAATCCTAACACTTAGAGAACTCTAAGGAAAGCAAATGCAAAGGAAGAGGCAAAACACCTGTCACCTTCATCGGCCACACTATCCTACTTGGCCGACGACGACACTTCACAGATGAAGTTACTTGGCCTAAAAATTAGCCAATCTCCTCAACGAGGGAGGAGCTCAAGACGAAGCGGTCACTCAAGTACCTATAGGTGCCCGCATCGGCCTAACCAACAACCGGTAAGGGCGTGCTAACCAACAAAGACAACAAAGGTGGCTGATCAAGTTGCCACGGTGGACTCCAAACACAAACATCGAGGGTATGGCCGACAAGGGTAACAGGAAGAGAAGACTACAACTCCCCAAATACCTAGACGAAGTGGGCAGCCAAAATAATTAAGGGCACCCCCCTCGGCCAACCACTTGAAAGATTCCCTACAGCTACGGTTGTCACTCAATACTTAGGAAAATTTTCAAAAAATTCTAAGTATTCAGGCAACAAGGCAGGCAACACTCACACGAGGACGTCGTATAAACACGGAAAGAAGAAAACGCGAAAACATTAAAGTATGAAAGAAGCATTTCTTTTCATTCATTAGATTGGGAAGTACAAAGAGGGCTTCTAGGCTGTTACATATTAGAAAGTCAAAGAAAAAATACTACAAGGGATCATGACTCTGGAGGGGCTTCAGAGTCCCTCTCGGCCTCGGCTCCCTCCTCGGCCGTGGCAACAGACGTACCGGCAGCGACACCCGACGTCGCGGTATCCTCAAACATGCTCCGCTCATACGCCCAGTCGTCGCTGATGCGTGAGCTCTCAATGGGGAGCTGCTGTTCAGCCATCGGAAGCTCCAACTCTGCTTCAGGATGCTTCATTAACGCAGGCAGCTCAAGGTCGACGGCCCACTCCTTGGTCACACCGATATCCAGGAAACGCCGTTGTAGCCTCCTATACAACAGCCGTTGCATCCGGTATTGGCCAAGGTCGTAGAAGACTTTCATCTCCTTCTTCCAATAGGCCTGGCCGTCGGGGGATTTGTTCACCCAGTCAACGAGTCTGGCCGCCACGACCTCAAAACAGAAGGGAAGCCGGCCCCCGTCCTTCCAACTGACTTCAAGAAACTTCTGCACAGCGGCATCAGCGGCTTTCTCCTCGGCAGCGCTAAGAGCCAGCTCTGCACTGACCTTGCCCTTCTCGGCCTCCTCCGCGCGCTGGAGGGCCTCGTCGCGAGCACGCTCCACGTCGGCCAAACGCTGGAGAGCCCCTTCCTTCTCGGCGGCCAGCTGATCGGCCTCGTCATCCCTCTTCTTCAGGCTTTCAACCTCAAGGCGCAGCCTCTCCAAGCTGCCTAGTGCCTCATCGGCAGAGGCAACCTTCTGCTCGAATTGCCTCAGGCGAGCAATCTCTTTTTGTTGTCTCCTGTTGTTCTCCATCAACATGAAGGCACCCTGCAGTAAAAAATGGGTTAGACAATATTTCACAACAAACAACAAAGGGGGAGAGAAGACTAAGACGAAGCGAGCAAGAGTACTTACTTGGACGATGTGGTCCATCCCACCATCGTACATCTTCACATGGCCGAGCTTCTTCAGGTAAGCCCGGTCTTCGTCAGGGATAGCCTGAGAAATCACCTCGTGGCCGTCAACGATTTCGTTGAACAGCCCCCCTTTGACGGGGTACTCCACTTCGAGCTTGTAGGTCCCCCTGACCAGCTCTCGGTCAGACCCTTTCTTCCGGGCGGCCGTTAAGACAGCAGGAACGGTGGACAGAGTGGTGGACGACGGGCCCGAAGGGTGGTCCACCACAACATCAGGGGTTGAACCCCCTCCGTCCCCAGAAGGAACAGCCGACGTCCCAGCATCATCAGCAGAGGAAGCCCTCTTTGACTTCTTGGGAGGCTTCATTCCCACCTCGGCCAACTTCCTCTGGCCCTCATCGGCCTGCCGTTTTTTCTTCGGCTGTACCGGGGGCTTGGCCGCAGCGGTAGCTCCAGGTTGTTGGGCCTTCAGCTCCTCGGCCGCTTTCAGTTGCGCCCTCTTCATAAATGACATGTGATCCATCACAAAACCTGCATCACAAAAATACTAAGGGTTAGAAAAACGGAATACAAAAGTATGACGACAGGAAGCGCATCAGAAAGGACTTACCATCGGCCTCAGCTGGCACCCCCAGATCGGGACCATCAGCCTCCTCGTAAGACGTGGTCATCTTCGGCCACAACTCCACATCGTCGTCAAGATCACCATACACAAAATATCGTACAAAGCCGAGGGCGGCCATTTTGTACTCTGTAATATACGTCTTCACACTCCTCGGCCCTCCTTTCAGGAAAGCCTCAACCTGAGCGTCCAAGATGGAGCCCCTCGGCGTATCATGAAGATTAAAGCGGCCGGTATGGCCGACAGAGGGAAACTCTGTGCCCCCCTCGCCCAAAGACACGAACACAAACTTTCCCTTCCAGCCATGGATGGACGTCGGCAGGTCAGTAAAACTCCTCTTCTTGGGCAGTTGTTGGAGAGTGGCATACGACGCACAGTTTTGGTGACTCCCGCGTCCTATCTGGTAAAGATTCATGAACAGCGCCGTCGTCGGCCTGAAATCCAACTCAGCACACCGCAGAAGGAAGCCGACGATGAGCGAGTAACTATTCGGCGTCAACAAGGCCGGAGGGAGCCCCACCATATCTAGGTACTCAGTGATAAAGGGATGAAGCGGGAACCTAAGTCCTTTAGCAAAACTCATCGGGTACACTCCGAAGTAGCCCGGGGGTGGATTAAGGACATGGTCCGTCGGCCTGGGGGCCCTAACCCTGCCATACGGCCCTACATACATCTGGGCGACCAGGTATTCACCCGCATTACTCTGTGGCCTGATAACATAGATGTTCGTCAAATCCAAGTAAGAGAAAGCTGGCCCTCTCTTCGGCCTCCTCACCCTCTTCGGCGGCGCGACGCCCTTCACAGCAGACACAGGCTTCGGGCAGGGAATGGCAGCCGACGTGGACACCCCATCAGCAGTTCGGGAGACACCTGCGTCCCCATCTCTAGACGATGACGCGGACCCCTCGTCCGCACCGTCCTCCTCGGCCGGCTCCCCGGTCTTGAACGAGCTCAGATCCTCAAGCTCCTCACAGAACTCCACGACCACCTGATAATCAAGGGACTGGGCGGAGGGCTCGTCGTCATAGGGATAGTACTCTTCGTTGAAGTTCTTCATCTTAAACACTGTTTCGGGTATACTGCAGCCTACTTCAAGATCTAAGGGTGTTCAAGCGCCTAACCCTAGATCACTAGCCTAGGAAGCAAAATATGCAAAGTACAGAGAAGATTTCGATGAACACTAACCTTGAACACGAAGAACACGAAGAACACGAGCTTGGGAGTTTATCTCTCTAGAAATTTGGCCAGCACTTCGACAACTCGGATTGCAAGTAAGAAATTCTCGTCGGATGGAGAGGGGTATTTATAGAACCCCCACCCAACGGTCACTACACGTGGCACCCTCCCAGTGGCCACATCAACGGCCACCAACGGGAGACCACCACGTCACCAATGGGCCAAGCCCAAACTACATATCAAAAGCCCGCTGGCAAATCAGGCTCTACGGAACGGGAACTCTATGGCCAACAGCATACAACGGTACCCCAACGGCGCTCGTATCGGCCACCCAGATGGTCACACCATCCCGAAGGAGATGAACGTAACGTCCATGAGGCCCTCGCACTAAATCCTTGTTGATAACCCTTTGAAAGCGACCTGCGTCCAAGGGTTCTCCCACAGGGTTACCTTGGTCAGGAAATCGCCAAAGGGTTGGACTCAAGGGCAGTATGAGGATCCCACTTCGGCCTGCGTTTCAATCTACTCCTTCACCCCTCACTCACTCTTCGGCCTGAAGCAGTGGGGGACTGGGGGACTACACCGGCCCTCAAGAACAAAAGGCAAAATCAAGAGAAATCCGAAAATACACCAAGTCCACAACTACAACATCAGACATGCACCACAACGTCCACAGCAGAGCTTGAGATCACAGGACACTTATCGGCTTCGAAACCACATCACTCAAGCCAGGAACCAAGAGAAAGGTCAACATACCTAAACCACGGACGTCCATGTACCACAACGGCGCCAAGGTTTTCGTGACTCCATCTCCGGCCAGACACTTTGGACAAACACGGCGCCTCGTCGGCCAGATACCACCATCAACAAACGGCCAAAAGGCCACCTAAGGCAAGGACATTCATCGTCCTCCGCCAACAGTTAATCATAATGGGCTCCCCGGCCAAGGACACGAAAGCCAATCAGCGACGGCCAAAAGGAGTGTGCAAGCACCCTCATCGGCCACCCAAAGGAAAGGACGCCATCGTCCTCGAAGCAAGGTTCAACCCCAAACGGCCTCATCGGCTCAAATGTAAATTTCAACCATCAACGTCCAAGAAAGGGAAAACGCACCTTCAACGGCCTTCCCATCCACAGCGAGGAGCAGGTAACGGCCAAGCACAGAACAAGATCACCAAAATGGAAACAGCGCCAACGCCGCAACAGCTAACGGCCTGGGAGTGCCCGCATCGGCCAAAAGCACAAAAGCACGGGAATCTACTCTCCTTCATTTCGTCTACGTCTCAGCTTAGAGAGTGGGGGACTCCTGATGGAGTATATGGGTCTGAGCCCCAGGACCCACATACTCAGAAGAACAGAGAGCACGAGACACTGAGTGGTGCCCTCGTCGGCCATGGGACCCTCGTCGGCCGAAAAGGTGCCAACTCAGAATATGGTCCTGAATCCAAGGAACCCGGGTGCCCTCGTCGGCCGCGCCCTCGTCGGCCGTGCCCTCGTCGGCCACGCCCTCGTCGGCCACGAAGACCACACAGAACCGGATTTTACACTTACTCATTTGTACAGCCCATTAGTGGCCTTGTATTCGGCCCAGTAGTGGTCCAGCTGTAAATGGGCCTCCCAAGCCCAAGGCTTGAGAGCCCAGCCCGTATTTTCTCTATAAATACTCCCCTTGGGAGTAGTTATAGGGGTTACAAATTCATTCTATTGAAGCATATTACTGCACTTCTCTCTCTAGCTCTCACTTCTCTCTAGATATACTCTATCAAGATAATATTGGCATACCCACCGAGAAACCATTTGATAAGTTCTATTCATGTGTCTATGGAATTATCAGTGTATAGAGTAGTGTAATAATCCTCCGACTTGAGGTCAATACTGACTACACGTGCGGAGTGATGTACTTTGACCATGACCAATGCTTGCACTCCAATCAGGGTAGATACGGCATGTGTTAGGTGCATCACGAAGCAGATGGAGTAGTAGTTGAGCCAAGAAAGGATTCATTCCTCGTAATAGATTAAGAGAGAACATTCTACTTCTCATATATAGATGGATCATAAAGTCATTGGCCATTGCAAAGATATATTCGTTTTGGATAACGAATATGATCGTTATGGATCATCTAGAAAGACTGAGAGACAGAAACTAAGTTATTGGAATAGACACATTATCATGTTCTAGACTTAGTTGAATGTTCGCTGAATGAAATTAAAGGACCGTATCACTATGAGCTCTATATTACAGGGAGTTTGAATAGTCCTCGCAAACGTCCTTAAATATTAAGATTTTCTGGTAAATCATCTAAGGATTCTACTAAGACCTTAATTTGATTAGTGATTAATATATAAGGCCCTATGGGTCACACAATAAGTGATTATACCTTCTGTTGAAGATAATTTTATTGTGAATCAAGTCTGTCGGTTTTGTCTGTAATAGTCTAGTTTACTATTTCCATTCTGCACTGATATATTGTATCTCTTAGAATAGTATTTAATATGGGCCAAGTGTTAGTCCCATACAAAAGGCTAAAAGCCTTATACGCATACCTGAACCTCGCCTATAAAAGGGAGCCGAGGATTCAGGTCTGCGTTAACTTTTGTACTCATTCCAAATAGCCTTAGCGCAAATACTTCTCTGTACGAGTTCACGGTATATCAAGGAAGGTTTACATCGATCTATCTGTGTTCATCTTTACTGTTAATCTTCTTCTTGTTATACTGCTATTCATTGTTGTAATAGAAAACAGGGACTAACAAATGGTATCAGAGCCGATCGAGAGCTGATCAGAAGAAGACTATCATAGTTGTAGACTATGATGAAACGTTTGCGTCCGTAGCTAGAATTGAAGCAATCCGCCTTTTTCTTGCGTACGCGGCGCACAAAAACTTCACCGTCTTTCAGTGGATGTGAAAACAGCTTTTCTAAATGGGACTTTAGAAGAAGAAGTCTATGTTGCTCAACCTGAAGGATTTGTAGATCCAAAATTCTCAGACCATGTATACAAGCTCAAGAAAGCTCTCTATGGGCTGAAACAGGCACCCAGAGCTTGGTACGATGCCTTGACCGAATTTCTGATTGATTCAGGTTTCTCCAAAGGTAGGATTGATACTATGTTTATCAAGCGACAGAAATCTGACATCATTCTGATTTAGATCTATGTCGATGACATCATCTTTGCCTCATCCAATCCGCGCCTATGCCAACATTTTGAGAAACTGATGAAAACAAAGTTCGAGATGAGCATGATGGGTGAACTTAACTTCTTCTTAGGCCTGCAAGTAAGACAACTCTCTGATGGCATTTTCATCAACCAGTCAAAATATATTCTGGATATGCTAAAGAGATTCAACATTGAAGGCAAATCTTCAATGACGACCCCTATGTCCCCAAACAATAAACTGGACTCAGACCCCTCCGGGAAGCCAGTTGATGCTACAAATTACAGGGCCATCATTGGATCTTTGTTGTATCTCACGTCAAGCAGGCCTGACATTGTCTTCTCCACATGCTTATGTGCTCGATTTCAAGCCAATCCGAAGGAATCCCATCTGAGCGTTGTACGTCGAATTTTAAGATACCTTAAAGGCACTGTAAATCTAGGCCTTTGGTATCCCAAGCATTCAGGCTTTGACCTAGTCGGATACTCGGACGTTGATTTTGCAGGTTGCCGGATGGACCGCAAAAGTACATCGGGAGCCGTCCAATTCTTGGGCGAGAAGTCAGTCTGCTGGTCTTCCAAAAAGCAGAATTGTGTGTCAACATCTACAGCTGAGGCCGAATACGTCGCGGCTGCTAATTGTTGTTCACAAATATTATGGATAAAGACTCAGCTCAAAGACTACGGTTACACATTCCGCCATATCCCGATCTACAGTGACTCTCAAAGCGCCATCGCCATCACCAGCAATCCTGTTCACCACTCCCGCACCAAACACATTGATCTGCGCTATCATTTCATCAAGGATCACGTGGAGAAAGGAGACATTGATATGTACTTTGTAAGCTCAGAGCTTCAACTGGCTGACTTGTTTACTAAGGCATTGGATGAAAAAAGATTCCAGTTCCTAGTCTCCAAGTTGGGCATGTTGAACCTCGAGCCTGTTTAAATTTCGTCTCCACTGGTCTGAAAATTGTGTGTGTGGGACTTGTAAAAAGCGTGTGTGGGTGTGATCTGTAAATAGTGTGTGTGTGTGTGTGTGTTGCATGTGTCAAGGGGGAGAAAACCCAAAAAGAACCAAAAAATAGTGTGTGTGTGTGTGTTGCATGTGTTGAGGGGGAGAAAATCTGAAAAAGAACAAAAATAGTGTGTGTGCGTTGCATGTGTTGAGGGGGAGAAAATCTGAAAAAGATCAAAAAAAAAAGTGTGTGTGTGTGTGTCGCATTCTGTATGATTTTCTCTCAATCTCTCTCACAAACCAAGGGGGAGGACTTTCGGCTTTAACAAAAAAAAAAGGGGGGGAGGGAAAGGGCTATTTTTCAGGCCCAAATCGGTTCTCGCTTATTTAAAGCTGCGAAACACTATTATTTCCTCGTCACTTTTCTCGCATTCGAACAGACGCCAGAGCTCCCCAACCCTCTTCTTCTCTCTCTGTTTTATTTCCTCTTCCCTTGTTCGATCATCGTTCGCTTTTCGAGTTACCAAAAGGTAGTACTTCACGAATAAAACTGGATCGCGTGTGTTTTCTCTCATTTCAGATTTCTATTTTTGCGAAATCTCGCACACGATCAATGAACTCGAATCTGTTTACTCTTTTTTTGGTATATCTGTGTTTTGTATGTTTGCAGGTGGCTTCGTCATAGGTCGTCGAAAGGCAAAACGTCTCGATATCTCCAGTTTTAAACCTCAGGATCTCGCTCTCGTCGTTTGAACTTCGTGACGAGATCTCGAGATTTAAATCTCGCGATCTAGATCTCGAGATTTAAAACTCGAGATTGAGATCTCGAGATTTAAATCTCGCGATCTAGATCTCGAGATTTAAAACTCGAGATTGAGATCTCGAGATTTAAAACTCGAGATTGAGATCTCGAGATTTAAAACTCGAGATTGAGATCTCGAGATTTAAAACTCGAGATTGAGAACTCGAGATTTAAAACTCGAGATTGAGATCTCGAGATTTAAAACTCGAGATTGAGATCTCGAGATTTAAAACTCGAGATTGAGATCTCGAGATTTAAAACTCGAGATTGAGATCTCGAGATTTAAAACTCGAGATTGAGATCTCGAGATTTAAAACTCGAGATCTCGTCACGAAGTTCAAATGACGAGAGCGAGATCCTGAGGTTTAAATCTGGAGATATCGAGACATTTTGCCTTTCGACGACCTATGACAAAACCGCCTGCAAATATACAAAACACAGATATACCAAAAAAAGAGTAAACAGATTCGAGTTCATTGATCGTGTGCGAGATTTCGCAAAAATAGAAATCTGAGATGAGAGAAAACACGCGCGATCCAGTTTTATTCGTGAAGTACTACCTTTTGGTAACTCGAAAAGCGTATCTCGAGGTTTAAATCTCGAGATCTCAATCTCGAGGTTTAAATCTCGAGATCTCAATCTCGAGATTTAAAACTCGAGATTGAGATCTCGAGATTTAAAACGCGAGATTGAGATCTCGAGATTTAAAACTCGAGATTGAGATCTCGAGATTTAAACCTCGAGATTGAGATCTCGAGATTTAAACCTCGAGATATGGTTTTCGAGTTTTTGCCTTAGTCGATTTTGACCACACCTGCACTCCACTTTTCAAAACAAAACCAATCAACAATTCATAAAATTTCAGGAAACCAAAACTAATAATGGACTTTTGCACTGACCCATGATTTCCACAGCTCATTATGGCAGGCACACAAACGAGACATAACATTGACGACGCCATCTATCCACAAGATAGGTGGGTCAAGGTGCTGGACAACAACTTCCAGCTGGACCTGACTGTTTTCAAATGTCAGGATCCAGTCATCCCCGGAATTCGAAAGCGTCACTATCTCTGGACCGCCCTCCACAAATCTAAGCCGGTGCCAGAAATCTACCTCCAACAACTATGGGGACATATGCGCACCGAGTCAACAAAAGACCGCTCCAAAATCCTCACAAAGCTCAACAACATGAGGATAGTCCTGACTCCAGCAACTCTACGCTCTACACTGGCGCTCCCGGCACATGACAACTACGATCCTCTACCACCTATTACGGACCTTCTCAAAGATGTCGCGGCTCTGGGTTATGCCTCTCTGCTACCGAAACTGTCAAACTTCAATGGAGCCTACCTACATCGTCCTTGGAAGAGCCTGTTCGGGCTAGTCAACAAGTGCCTATCCCCAAAGCATGCCGAGCTTGACAAATGCAACAAGCAGATCCTCTGCGTCTTCCACGGCATTGCATACAACAAGAAATATGACATGGCTCAGCTCTTCTTCTCAGAGCTAATGGACCTGGTGAAAGCAAAGGAGAAAAACAGGTCAGGCACCATCCCATACGCCAGGTGGCTGGGGCTGATCATCCATGACTGCATGACAGAGAACACCTCCATTCCTCGACGCAGTGATGATCCACACTTCACAGCCCCAAAGCTCCAATATTTCAAAGCTGATAAGAAAGCGGCTCAGGGACTGCGAATTCCAGATGATCTGCTCAATCTAGCAAATCAGTCCAATCCAACCATTGTTAAATACAAGGAGAACCTTGAGAGAACAGTCCATATGGTTCAGCAAAACCCAGCTGGACCTACCTCGGGGACTAAGCCGAGTGTAAGTAAGGGTCCCAAGAGAGCCCCAAAGCCACAGAAGCCAGTGGCACGTCGGCCCGATGAAGGGGAGTCCGATGAATCTTTCGAGAGGACTCGGACGACTGAGGGCAAACCGACGAACACTGAGGAACCTGCTGATGAAGGGGAGTGTAAGTAAGGGTCCCAAGAGAGCCCCAAAGCCACAGAAGCCAGTGGCATGTCGGCCCGATGAAGGGGAGTCCGATGAATCTTTCGAGAGGACTCGGACGACTGAGGGCAAACCGACGAACGCTGAGGAACCTGCTGATGACTCGCTCAGCCCGGCCCACAAAGAGGCTGATGACGAGGCTTCCGATAGCGTGGCCAGAAGTGACAATGACGATGATGATGATGATGACGATGATATCGACGATGTTGAGCACACCTTTGCTCTCATCCAAAAGGGTAAGTTGCCTATTGAATCTCCTCCAAAGAAAATTACCGCTGAGGATGCAGCCCCATCATTGCTACACGCCCCAAAGAGCTCGTCATCAAGACCGTGGAGGCCGGTCTTACTATAGCAAGTGCTACCGGCATCGTCAGGGAGCAACGCATCAAAGCTAAAAATGATGCTCCCCAGTCACTCAACCCAAAGAAGCGGCGCCTCGTCAAAAGAAACCTAGTTGACGAGGACGACTTGTATATCTTCGCCGATTGTCAACCCTTCATCAATATAAGCCGAGCTGAATCCTTAAGTACAGGAGCCGATCTTTTCGGTTTCCAAGTAGAAGTCGCAGCATCAGGCTCAACTGCGCATGCACCACCCTCACCTAGCCACTCGTTAGCCTCCCAACAGGCTAACGTTTCAAAACAGCGGGACTCACCCACCTCTCTGGTTCCCTCCGAACCAGTTGAGCGAATTAATGGCCAACAGCCCGAGGCCACCACCACTTCCTTGAGCACATCGAGTCTAGGTGTCACACTCAATACATTTTCTAATTTTTCTAGGACACCTACACTATTCACCGCACATACAAGTGCACACACCCTGGAAGCAACGACCAGAGTGTCAACGATGACGGTCGGAAGCCCTGCTACGCCCACAATGACTCCATCATTGAATGCAGGCCACACATCAGTCCTCTTCACTGATGTTGTGACAACAGTTACAACCCCTGTAACTGAACACCTCACTACCGAAGACGTCACCGTTCTTATGCACCGTTTCATGGATTCCACCATTAAGCCATGGGTGCAACAAGCATTTACCGCTTGGGCACAAGAATCCAAGACCACCCCGACGGTGCATAGTGAACAAAGCCAACCTGAACCACACCCATCACCTTCTCACTCCAAATCTCAACCCTCTCCAGTCATCTCCGCCACCTCCACCAAAGTCCATAGCCCTACCTCTTCTCGGGGAACCCATGATACAGACCAAGTATCATCCACACACCCGACCACACCTCCTATTGAACTACTTTCCCAACCCTTCGAGGTCCTGGCATTGGCCTTGTTGGATCATCTCCTTAACATACCCCACACCGACCTCACTCCCTACCAGCAAGGCGTCCTTATTGCCCTTCTCTCTGATCCGGACACCAAGGGCACCTGCCGTGAAAGTCCCCGTGGTCGCAAACGTTCACATGAGGATCCCGACGATCCGAAACCTCATGAGGGGGAGAACAAGAGGCCACGGATACTCGAGCAAGGTGCCTCTACCACTCACACCCCCCAAACCGATCAACCCGAGACTTCCACTAACCAACCACCACCTTCCTCTAGCCAAAACCAAGCCCATCTCTCTAGCGTGGTCGAGCTAAACGAAACATCCCGAGGCTTATCTCCTAGAGATATTGTTCGAGGAGGGGATGGAAGTCCTGACGATGCTACCCTTGGTACATCAATAAGCTCAGGCCATCAGTCAGACCCTGTGTCGAAGCTGATGACAACATCCCGAGGCTTATCTCCCAAAGATACTGTTCGAGGAGGGGATGGAAGTCCTGGTGATGCTACTGCAAGTACATCCTCAAAGATAGCCCATCAGTCAGAACCCAGTTCTAAGCTGATGTCAACGGGCAATCCAAGTGAACCCGGTTGTGCTACCCAAGAACAATCACCGCTCCAACAGCAGCAAAGAGTTCCATACATTCCCCCAGGCAAGGACATCCACGACGCACTGGAGGATGCGGTGATACATGATAAATGGCCAAGAAAATGGACAGAATGGGATGATCTCCGTAGTGAGGCTGAGATAGATGACATGCAGAGAAACTGGTGGCTTCGAGAACTACTAACCAAATGCGCTGAAGACATTGTCAGGCTCGAGGAAGATGAAATCAAGGAAGGGGAGAACTACAAAGAAACCCAGAGGGCACTTGAATCTGTAGTAAGACAAACGGCGGGACGACTTCCCAATGCCGAAAAACCCTGGAAGAATTTTAGGATAAGAGCCCCCTTCCAAGAGGAAATCAAAGAGCGCATCTGGCGTAGACCGGACAAAATCAAGCCCCTGAATGAGCTAAAGCTTCGAAGTCTCACACACCTCAAAAGGAAACAAGCAGGAGGCCATCTACATATGCTGATGCATCGATCACCCGGACCTCAAAGAGCTGTCCTTGAAAAAGATCTCAGATCCAGCGTACATCCGGTTCATGATATCCTGGAAGTCAAAGCTGAAGATTATAACACAATCAGGTTCTACTCCTATAAGCTGAGGCGCACAGACGGAAGCATATTTACATGCCAGGAGAATGACTTCATCATGATGAAACCAGATGACATATATCAAATGTTCATGGCATATAGATACCTTCCAATCAGGAAGAGTAGGACTTACAGCGAAGGTTTTGAAGCCATCAAACGATTCATGCTCCGACAAGTCCGAGTTCATTCCACTCACGACCTGCAGATGGCTATAGAAAACAACTTGTCAAAGACAAATCTTGCACAACCATGACTTCAAGGTCCAGAGATAAATGACTTCCCAACTTATCACATATTCTTCAGTCGCCCAGCAGTCACGTATCTGAATCACAAAATTGAAAACGCTTGATGATGGTCAACGAAATTGCAAAGTACTGTGATGGAACTCTGAAGATCATCAGAGAGCAGCTGCTGAAACTAAAAGAAAAGCTGGACAAAAAGCTTGCAGACGCATCATCATACACTCAGAAGGAGCACACAACATTGACAACCATTCTAAAGGCAATTGACGATCGCCTTGACAAGAGGAACATCCTTAGGCAATACGAGCATGCTCTTAACATAAGAAAACATTACTACCAAGCTCAGAAGGAAGAGAAGACAGCACTTGATCACAAAGGGGGAGATTGTTGAAGATAATTTTATTATGAATCAAGTCTGTCGGTTTTGTCTGTAATAGTCTAGTTTACTATTTCCATTCTGCACTGATATACTGTATCTCTTAGAATAGTATTTAATATGGGCCAAGTGTTAGGCTCATACAAAAGGCTAAAAGCCTTATACGCATACCTGAACCTCGCCTATAAAAGAGAGCCGAGGATTCATGTCTGCGTTAACTTTTGTACTCATTCCAAATAGCCTTAGCGCAAATACTTCTCTGTACGAGTTCACGGTATATCAAGGAAGGTTTACATCGATCTATCTGTGTTTATCTTTACTGTTAATCTTCTTCTTGTTATACTGCTATTCATTGCTGTAATAGAAAACAGGGACTAACACCTTCTGATTGAATTGTTAGAAGGAATTAAATATTATTAATTGGATTAAATAATATTTAATTCATAATACTGAAAAATGGATTAAATATTAATTAGATTAAATATATTTAATTCATGATGTTGAAGCAGTGTTCTATTTGATAGAATTAATTAAGTGTGATAAATTAGATTTATTATACTTAATTAAGATGTATTTATTATTTAATAAAATTGATATTTTCTTTTGTAATTTAGAATTAAAAAGAAAAGTAAATAAACTAAATAATAATATATATAATAAATAGAGAGTGGCGTAAGACCACTTCTCTATTGTGGTTATTATTATTATTATTTTGGTTTGTTTTATCTACTTATTTAATTAATAAGGAGTATTGGTCCTAGCGAGATTAGGACTCATTAATTAGAAAGACTTTCATTGTGATTGGGAAACTAGTTTAGAACTAGTATAAATACATCCACCTCCTTCATAATTAGAGACCAGTTTTCAGATTCATTATTACCAGTTTATTTCCCCGCGAAGTGATTTCCTAGGCTTTCTCTTAGGGAGATCTAACCGTTATTTCAGAAAGGAGAAATCACGTGGATACCAAAGGTCAAGGATTATCACCGCTATGCTGGAAGATCTGTAAGTTCTAACTCAGATCTGTTATTATTATCATATTCGTTATTTTGTCATAATCAGGGAAGATCTGTTTGGGAAAATTTTAAACTTCCGCTGCTGTACTTTCGAGGTACGTTACATCAATTTCCTAACAATAGCTTGCACATGTTCACGGGGATTAGGTTCTGTAGTGCTAAGCAAGTTGCCAGGCTGACGACCAGGAACATTATTCTGATTAATTTGTATCATCAGAGATTTGATCTGATTGTCAGTGCTAGCTCTGTATTTTGCCATCTCCTCCCGTGTCCGTGCTAGTTCAACTACCAGCAAGCCTATCTCCAACGTTTGGGCCGCCTCTGTTTGTCGTATATGTGGAGGCACATAAACCTGATTGTTCTGGTTTGATTGGTTTAGTGCCCCTCCCTGGTTCCGCCCTTGGAAGTTGTGCCCTTGATTGTTGTTGTTGTTGTAGTTCTGGTTACCTTGGTAACCGCCGCGAGGGTGAGCATTGTTGTAATCCCCCCGCCATTGATTACCTTGGTAATTTCTCCCTTGGTAACTTTGAGGAGGGTAATTTGTGTTACACCCCCTGTTGCCTTGATTTGCCCATGGCCCTTCTTGTTTCGTTCGGCCATATTCCAGCATGTTTACCTCCCTGTTGTTACTTAGATTACAATCATCAACTACTTGACATGAATTGGTCAAATGTGGGCCAAAACATATTTCACATGAGAGTACAAGTTCATTTGAATTAGAAACAGGTGAATAAACATTAAATTGTGATGACTGTGGGGCAGAGTTCAAGTTCCCGAATTATCGGGATGGTTGCTGATTCGGGGTAGCGCCAATGTGGTTGACCTGGTTATTGTGATTGTTGTCGCTTTTAAGATTTTTCACTTCCACCACCAACCCTTCAATCTTTGCGGTTAAGGCCGTGAGTTAGTCAACTTCAAGATAGCCTGGTTTTGTGGCCGCCGGA
The DNA here is from genome assembly GCA_945859875.1 of Cuscuta europaea. Lineage (NCBI taxonomy): Eukaryota > Viridiplantae > Streptophyta > Magnoliopsida > Solanales > Convolvulaceae > Cuscuta > Cuscuta europaea. Next base: position 5,044,859 of record CAMAPE010000014.1, read on the forward strand.
GTTCTTTCATCGTACCAGTATCTTGCGTTGGAAGTAACCTTCTCCACCAGAGCTTCATTGGCGTCGGGCGCCACATCAAGGTATGATCCCACCTGAGAAGAGAAGTCAAGTTCTTTTTTGCTTCCAAATTGAAGCCCATTATAGAAATGGAACATCAAGCTGCTAGGGTCCATCAGTGTGAGTGGACACTTATTTCTCATATCCTTGAAGTGCTCCCATGCTTCATTTAATGATTCCGTCGGGAATTGTCTAGAATTTTGGATTGCTGTTTAAATTTTAGCAACCGCCGACGGAGGAAAGTACTTTTGCATGAACGCCTGGTGTAATGCTGCCCATGTTGTGAAATGACTCGTTGGAAAGCTATCCAACCATAAAGATGCCCTATCTCGAAGTGAGAAAGGAAATATGGTCAATTTTACGGCGTCAGAGGTCACTCCATTGAAGCGGAATGTTTGGCATGCTTGGGTGAACCACAACATGTGGGCCCTGGGATCGTCTTGCTTTGACCCGCCAAATTGATGATTAGACAACATGTTGATAATGGCGGGTTTTATCTCGAAGTTGGCTGCCTCGATTGTTGGTGCGCTTATGCTATCATCCTCGATGAAGCTTGGCGTGAGGTTTTGCAGCACAGTCTTTTGGTCCGTCATGATTGGTTTCTTGTGGATTAAAAGATTTTTCCACAAAGTTCGTTCAGGTTCAGGATTAAGTTCAAGTAGCCCTTCCACTCCTTTAGAGCGAGTGTGCATTCATTTATCCCGAAATCTTTATACAAATGTCGCAAGTGCGAAAAAGTCTCCATAACTAGAATTCACCTATGCTAGAACTAGATCAAGAAATTACCGTGCCATTCCCCGGCAACGACGCCATTTGATAACCGCTTTCGCGGCGTTGTAGTAAAACGGAGTCTAACCTTTCGGTTTTCCCCCGAGTATCGTGTCTCTTGAGGAATGGCGGAGGAGTTTTCTTAATTTAGTCTTAGTCATGGCCTATCGCTAATTGTTGGAAGCTTTTTCAATACAAAAGAAGGTGATTGTGTTCTAAACTAGGCCAAATTGCAAAATTATACTAGGAGCAAATTTCAACTAAAGATTTAAGATCAAATATTCTAAAGATTAATAAAAAGATTGAGGCAATTAAGGGAATTAAAACTAAAATTGGACTAATAATTTCTTTTCTCATAGACAAGAATAGAAATTACTTTCATTAATTTATCCTATTTCTAGGTTTCATTAATGTATTCAAAAATGGTTGGATTGAATTAAATTCTAATCTCATAGAAAAGACAGAAATAATTCTCCAATATTTTAATTAATAAAAATAGCCAAATTCATTAACTAATTAAATTCATTATTTAAGCAATTTGAATTTATTTCTCATAGACAAGATGTAAATCCATTTCATTAAAATTTCCTATTTCTAGGCCTTATTAATGTGCTTGAATAAAGTTGGCTCAAATTATTTTCTAATCTCATAGAGACATAGACAAGTTAGAAATAATTTTCCAAAAGTTAATTAATGAAAATGGCTAACAATTATTAATTACTAATTCATCAATTTGAATAACTAGCCCAATTAATTAATTTTAACCCCTAATTTTTGGCTATCAAGTCAATCCATGTTCTTTTACTCAATTCATGCCCAAAACAATTTTAGCTACTAAACATTATTTTTGCATTCAACAATATGGTAAATAAATTAACCATTAACAAGGAATTAAACATGTATAATAGCAAAAATTAAACAAAAATAATATCTTGTCAAAATAAACTTTCTGGATCTACAATATGACTTTCTGGAATTTTTCACGAATTGTTAAACCTAAAATCCAATTTTAAACCTAATTGATAATTTTCCCACTTTTAACTATAAAATACAAAAGGCAACTAAAAATAGGCTAAATTCGTTCTAAATTTTCTATTGACTACTGGGGGTAATATTACAGTGAAATAAACTGGAATTAGGGCCGAAACTATTTTTTTACTATTTGTAAGTAATTAATTTAATTTATGCAATAATAACAACTAATTACCGAAATTAATTAAAAATTACTTCTCCTTCGGGAAATTTAACTTTCTTCATATAAATAACAACCTTGAGGCTAGTAAACAACTATATAATTAATTCGAATGAATTAAACATCAACAACTATTTTATTTAATTTTTGGAAGAAAATGTGAATTACTTGATAAATATTCTGGAATAATTCAAAGAACAGATCGAGAAAAAAAGTACAGATTCAGATTCTACTCGTTGAGAAGATGAAAATACATATAAAGAACTTACAATTTGAAGCTAAAATGAAAAAGATATGAAGAATTGAAGTTTCTCTCTTCCAAAAGACCTTGGAGCTGCGGAAATGGAGGAAGAACTGAAGCTTTTTGAACTTAATTAGGGTTAAGAATGGTGTGTTTGGGATGAAGAAAAATAGGGCTATTTATAGCAGCAAAAATACCGTAGGCGGCCAACCAGGCGGCCGCCTGCCACCTTGCTCCGGCCGCCTTCCGTCCTATCACCGGCAGTCGAATGTGCGCCGATCCATTCATCCGCCGCAGGCGGTCCAGCAGGCAGCCGCCTGCCGTTTCTGTCTGGCCGCCTGCCGTCAAATCCCACCGGCCGGTGGTTGGTTTGTCGCCTTGTGCCGCAGGCGGTCACCGAAGGCGGCCGCCTTTTGTCCAGTGTCGGCAGCCTTTGGTCTTCTCCGGTCCGGTCAAAAATTCCAAAAATGCTGACTTTCCAAAAATAGCGTAGGCGACCTGGAAGGCGGCCAATCTGGGCGCCTATTTGGGCGCCTGTGAGATTTTTTGTCTGTCTTGTTCTGTATTTTGTGCTCTTCAACTTTCCCTTCTGGACCACTTTGAAATTCTGCTTCCTTATTTTGAGGATGATATCATTTTTCACTCAAATTGACTCATTGTGTGCTTAATTGACCCGAAATTTCATCAAACATATCATGGACGTGATATTTTACCTGATTTCACGAAACTTGAACCAAATTATATAAAACATGCCTTATTTTTCTATTTTTCAATCCAAAATCACTTAAATTAGATAAGAAAAATAAGTACAAAAATGGACTTATCAACATGTCAAGGCAATGACGAGGAATTTCAGAAAATCCGGGAACGGATCCTAGTGGGGCCTGTCGAAGGTTTCTATGAGAGAGAAGATTGACTCCTACTATTCAAGGAACGGGTGTGTGTGCCATCAGATGAGGAGCTCCGTAAATCTATCCTTGAGGAAGCTCACTCATCTGCGTATGCCATGCACCCAGGCGGTATGAAGATGTATCGGGATTTGAAAGAAAGTTACTGGTGGTCGAGGATGGAGAGAGAGATTGCAGAATATGTGAGCCATTGCCTTACCTGTCAACAGGTTAAGGCAGAGCACCAACACCTAGCAGGATTATTACAGCCACTTACCATTCCAGAATGGAAGTGGGAGCATGTCACCATGGACTTCGTGGTGGGTCTACCATGGACGGTTAGGAACTAAGACCCTGTATGGGTGGTAGTTGATAGGCTGATCAAGAGTGCTCATTTTCTGCCGATCAACACTACCTATACACTTGAGTGACTGGCCAAGTTGTACACAGACGAGATTGTGAGACTGCATGGGGTTCCTGTTACTTTAGTATTGGATAGAGACCCACGATTCACATCACGGTTTTGGCCTAAGTTCCAGGAATCCATGGGTACGAAATTGAGGTTTAGCACAACATTTCATCCTCAAACGGATGGGCAATCTGAACGGGTGATTCAGATTTTGGAGGACATGTTGAGAGCATGTGTCTTGGAGTTCCAAGGAAGCTGGGACAACCACTTGGCTTTAGTGGAATTCGCCTATAACAACAGTTATTAGGAAAGTATAGGCATGCCTCCATACGAGGCAATGTATGAGAGGAAATGCCAAACACCTTTGTGTTGGGATGAAGTAGGCGAGGCTAAGCTCGAGGGCATCGAGCTAGTTGAGATCACCAAGGGAAAGGTGAAGGTTATTCAAGATAGACTCAAGGATGCCCAAGATCGGCAAAAGAGCTATGCAGATAACCGTCGAAGGACGTTGGAATTTGAGGTCGGCGACGAGGTATTTCTGAGGGTGTCACCTTGGAAAGGGATCATTAGATTCCTCAGTCGGGGTAAGCTTAACTCACGTAACATAGGCCCATTCAAAACCATCGAAAGAATCGGGCTCGTAGCATATCGACTCCAGAGTTGGAAAAGATTCATAATCTATTTCATGTTTCTATGCTCAAGATGTATGTACGGGACCGTCACATATCCTTGAGAAACCACGAGTAGATATCCGAGAAGACCTACACTATACGGTGCAGCCGGTAAAGATCATAGACCGACAGGTGAAGAAGCTAAGGAGCAAAGATGTGCCAATGGTAAAAGTACTTTGGAAGAGTGATCGCGTCGAGGAGCAAACTTGGGAAGTGGAGACCCTGGTGAGGGAACAATATCCATTTCTGTTTGACTAGACACGTGGATTTCGGGGACGAAATCCCAAATAAGGGGGTAGAACTTGTAACACCGCCCCCAAGTATTTGTACCTAATCAAATTATATATTGAATCCTAAGAAATGAATAAACGCATTTTACGAGATTTGTAAATTCTTATCATTTGTTTTACATGAATAGTAAAATTCACGTGGGGCCCACACCAGAGGTGGGGGTCTCCTGATATTATCGGGACCACATATTATAATCATCTGGGCCTAGATAATATGTATATGGTGGTGGATATCCTAATCGGGCCGTGGGAAAGGCATAGGGTTGACCGGTTGGTCAAACGAGGTCCAATTATCAGTATCGGCAATTTATCAGATAACAACCCGAAGAGGAATTTCGGAGACTTCTAAATTAAAGTTGGGAAACGTATATTCATTCTAATGTCCAATAAGGATTGAGAACATGTGTTATATTTTATTTGACCCGATAAAATAAAATATAATTGAAACAGTCCGGAAAATACAACTTTCAGGGCCGATTGTACTCATCAGGACACAAATGGATGACTTCCCACATGAGTGAGGGCCACCCCACGAAATTACACACTCTATGAATGAATTGTGTGCTGTGAGACTCAAGTGGGGACTTATTGATGTGTGATGAAATGGGAGAGACAAAGTTGAAAGGCAATGGGTCCCTCCTCTCATCATTCTTTGGCCTTTGAGACAAAATTGGTCGATCAACACCCCTCCCATCCATTGTGCTCGACTCTCTCCCCAAAGAAGATGAAAGAAAGCTCTGCAAACCCATTGTTTCATAGCCAATTCGAGCTCAAGCAATAGAGGCTCAAGCAAGGAGATTAAAGAAGAAAAAAACATAGGAAAATTGTAAAGGATTAAGGTAATGACCTTATAATCACTTTTCCTCTACTTCCTATTTATCATATGACTTTCATATCATATAAAGTACCCCTAGGATTGTTATACATGTTTAGAAGTGTAGAATGAGGGGTTGAAAGGTAGTTGTAAGTCCAAGAATGGACTTAGAAGCCAAAGTGACCGGTTCGCCGGAAAATAACCTTTTAGAGGTTATTTGTATTAATATGGGTTGTATGATCATGAAACCTTGTTAGGAACTTGCATAAGGTGTTCCTAGCATTTCCACAGGGTTGGAATACTTCGCCGGAGTTTCGCCGGAGTTCAAAAAAACTCGTCGGAATTTCACCGGAGTTCAACCAAGAAGGGTAGAACGCATTAAAGCTTCGTTTGTGGTGAGAAGACGGCTTTGTGCTTTATAACTTTTGCGTGAGGCATGAGATTACCTAAATTAATCAAGTATATGCTTTATGAATTGATTAATGATATTAAAGTATGTGCTATGTCATGTTAAGGAATACAACATAGCTGAAAAGCATGATTTATAGGTTTGATTAGTGAAATCATTATAAATTGATATGTATGATGTTCTAAGGACCCAAATAGGTATATTTGGATTAAGGACGTCAAGTAGTACTTGCATGTAAAATTTCACGTTAATCGGACTTTGTTGGGCGGTCAAACGGGCGTTGACAGCCAAATCAACTGTTGTACACGACCGGGTATTGGAAAATACCCGACCGGGTATGTTCTGAAAACTGCCCCAGGGGTCGCTGCCTCCTATACCCAATCGATTATAGGTAGGTACTCGATCGGGTATGTATTGAAAATATGCCCCAGGGGCCGTTGCCTTCTATACCCGACCGGGTATAGGTTGGTACTCGACTGAGTATTGGGTATTACATCCAAACAGTCAGTTTTGAATGAGTATAATGTGGGGCGTTCAGATGAGAACCGTCCACGTTGATTATTAAGGATTATTATATGACTATAGGGCTAGGTATTGTCCATAGTTAGAGGAATGAAAGGTTAGTCATATCCAGGTTAGGGTTTAGTAAGGAATAAGGTTGGGGTTGAGTATCTCCGGGACGGTAAATGATCCTGAAACTCGGTTGGGGTTGAGTATCCCCGGGATGGTAAATGATCCTGAAACTCGGTTGGGGTTGAGTATCCCCGGGACGGTAAATGATCCTGAAACTCGGTTGGGGTTGAGCATCCTTGGGACGGTAAATGATCCTGAATCTCGGTAGGATATTATGAATGTAGGACGTAGCTTGTGAGCTAGGTATCCAGGAAATGAGTGATATAAGTCAGGTAAGAAGTTTATCTCTAAAAGACTCTTTAAGGTAAATGACCTACGGGTTAAGTATTTTATGAGTATATATACAGTATGTATCATCGGGTGGATGAGAGATATCTATATATATGTATCGCCCTATTTTTGGGTCTCGTGTCTCAAACATTAGTTATTCTTCATATAGCCTGCTTGTCACTAGTACTTCTATGGAGTACTGACCCTTCCGGGGGCCCTCACATTTTTCAGGTTAAGGCTAGAGTCCTACTACCTGCACCTTTGCCTAGGGTGACTGATCAAGAAGGAAGACGTGGTTCATGCTTCCATTCTTATTTAAAATTTATAAACTGCTCATGGATATTTGAACAATGTTTTCCTTTAAAACAGTTGGGGCCTGCGTGCTCATGTTTTCCACGTGTGGCTAAATAACAAACATATTATTTCCGTATTTGTTTGATTATGATATTGATGTTGATTGTATGTGTTTACTAATCAGTTTGGCAATAGAATCTATCGGACGCCTTGTATGATTCAATAAGGATGAACTAATGTTGTTCTTATCGAGTTGTACGGCGGTTGTCTACGTGGCTCGGATGTGGTCTGGGGCATGACAGTAAGAGTTTAAGACTCTGAATGGGATCGAGCTTTAATAGCAGAGTGTTAGCAATGCACTCTTGGAAATGCCCAACTATGAGAATGTTATTGTGTGGCCGCAATAAGAGAATAGGGGTTAATTCTCGATGACATTCTTGAGACAGGATCGGGACGCATGGCCGTAAAGTGTCAACCGTATAGATCTTTCCCATTGTTGTTAGTGTGTTGCTTTTATCCCACGCCAACACAATCAAGGTTCGAGTTCAAGAACTCTGTTCACTCAGTTCCTGTGGGGGTTAGGGGTAAGAGCTTAGAATTTGGTTCAAACCGGAAGGTACCATATTCGAAAGCACACTACGTTTAGCTTAGAGTTGAGTCTACAACTATGGATTTGTGGGGGATTGTTGGAAATATGATGATATAAATATTATTTTGAGGGTCACAATTTTTGTGCCCTAAAATATAATTGTATTAAATATGGAATGGAGGCGGATAATACATCAAAGAACAGCTTACATATTTGAATTTAAATTATAATTAGAATCCATAGTTGTAAAGATTGCATAGTGATGTATTAAAATATTGAATTTATTTGTTCCATATTAGAGGATAAATTGTCTCGTATGGTTATTTATAATCATTATATGATAAGGAACATTGTTCAAGTATCTTATGAGGTGATGTGACATTTTAATTTTTCACTTGCATGCCAGATGATGGAATTGATGTCGTAAATCTATAGACTCTAATTGTGTGAACAATATAATGTAATAGCTGATAGGATTTTTAAGTTGAATTCAAATTCAAAATAATTATCCTTAATGCTATTAATGAGATCATTACAAATGGATCCATTTTTCCGTTTCCTATCATGGTTTAATACGATTTATTTGATTTCCGTTAAAGATTGTACGATCTCTGCATGCCATACGTTTACCTCGTTGTTTCTAGATGCGTATATTACATAGGCCACTCACTGCATGAGATACGTTTTTTTTGTGCTCTTACGTACGAATTGAAGTACGTAAATCAATTTTGATTTGAGTGGATCTTTTCCTCCACTAGTTTTTCCATTCCAAGAGGAGTACATATAATTTATATATATTATATTTTTCACAGTTGTTCAAGTCTACTCTTTTACTTGGCATTTTGGAAACGGTCAGAGATTTCAGTCAAGGTAGTTACACGCCTGAAACGTGGTAGGATTATCTTGGGAGCAAGCTAGCCAGACCCGTCTGAATAGCTATCGGGATACGAGGGCTATCTTTCTTCAAGGCCAGTCCGTTCTTACGGGCGATCCTGCGATAAGTTTTCTTATTCTTTTCTTTATTCACTTTAATTTATTCTAATTATTATTATTATTTGTCCTTGCATTTGGCGGTTTGTCTGGTGATTTGTTTAAACTCGAGATTTTTATCTGGTTAAACTCGCATTTTAATATCAATTTTCTAACAATGCCTCATTAAAAACTTCAGTGAGGAAAAAACATTGTGGGAAAAAATCCTAACGGAGGAAAAAGAGTACACTCCGCTCTTGGGTGACTTCCAGAGGGAAGTTGACGCCCCACTGCAAAGGAAAGTGATCTTGAGCTTGAGCATCCGTGGTCGGTGGTCAGTTTGACTTTCATGTTCCTATATGTTAGCTACTACATCCACGGCCATGGTCGAGGGTTGATACAATTTTTTTAAAATTTCAAAGTAAAATTAACGAGCTCAGTATGAGTTGTACCTGTTTGGTGGTGTAACTGAGGTCGTTGTTGCATTCCGAGCTGTTCTCGATCTTTGACTTTTGGTCATTTAATTTTTGCCCGAGTCCTGCACTCTTGTGTACTTAGAGAGAATTTCTAAGTGTATAAGAGTATGAGCTTGAGAGGGATGATGTAGTGCCCTTAGGATAAATTAAAGTCTACATTTGCAAAATGATGTAGCGTGTAGTAACGTTGATGTGTACAATTGGAATTTATGAATATTCCTTTTTTAATTTTAAATTTATCAGCGGTTTTTGTCATTAAGACAAAACAGAAAGCACATTACAGAGCCTGAGCTTTTTGCACGCCTTTTTGGAGAAATTATTCAGTTTCTTGGGCAGTTGCTTTGTAGCCAGACACGTGTCCTCTTCCCGCTTACTTTTTAAGAGAAGTATTAAAGGTTGAAGCCTTCTTCTCTTTCTTGTGCGCTTTCAGTTATCTTGCTTTCTAACTTCTAGAGCTTCCAAGCAACTGTAGAGCCTCCGATTTCGTTCCGGCCAGAGTTTTCATCTTCCGACTTCGACGCTTTTTCCTTTTCACGAGTTAGATCTCGGGTCCCCCTTGTGTGTTCTTCATTTGTTGTTTGTCGTCGGGAAAAAAAATCCGGAAATGGGTTTTTCCCGTGGTTCTGGTTTTTTAGGCGGTAGGGTAACCCTAGTGCCACAATGGGGGTGTGGATGGTACTCCTTAGAATTGCACAAGCATGCTGATTTCGGGCTTGGATTTTTTATTTGGGTCGGATTTCGGTATGTTATCCTTGGATTCTGATTTAGCGTACTGTGTTGATGTTTTTGACAGATTAAGAAAGGTTTCCCAAAGTGACTCTGCTAACACTGGAGAGGGTCAACTGTGACCTACCCCTCGGGTATGATGATGATGCGGCTAATAGGGAGGCCGACATTGATAAGGAGGTCGATGACGTCGCCTCTGCACTTGACATCACTCCATTCCGCGTTGTTCAGGCTCAGAGTGGCTGGAAGAAGAAGAGATACGGTGACACCAAGGAAATTGGTGTCTTGGACGACAATAGCCCGATTGAGGGCCTATGCTCACTTTTTTATGATGATTGGGATGAGGTTCGCCATTTGGCAGGGCTTAAAACGAACATTGTGAGGCCAGAAGCTGGCAGCTTCCCCACTCATGCCCTCCCGGGTTTGTTGTGGTCCACAAGGACGCTTTGGACCATGGGTTTTGTTTCCCACTAAGGCCTTTTGCCAGGGACTATCTCAACTGGGTTGGACTGCTTCCCTGTCAGATTGCGCCCAATGGGTTTTACCTGATTGCTGGGTTTTTGCTGTGTTGCCACGAGCTGGAGTTGGGGGCAACTTTGGACTTGTTTTGCCACTTATTCCAGATCAGTCTTAACCCCTCGAAGAGGAACCAAGGCTATGTGCTGACATTGCTTAAGTGGCTAGCAGAAGTGGGTTTCATAACACCCCTACTTCCCACCGTGGGTGGAAAAACGGGTTTGTGTTTATGTGTACCAACAGGAGGGACGGGTTCCCCTTCACTGCTGAGGGCTCCAACACTTTCAGGAGGCATAATGCCGGGGAGCTGGGGTTACTTGCTGACTCGGAGCAGAAGTATGTTGACTTCGGTTACCTAGAAATCAAGAGGTACGTGACGGAGCCGAAGCTGAGAAAGGATCTAGGCTATGTCTTCTATTCCACCATCCACGCTTTTGATGATAGAGAGGCCGGTGGTAGTGGAGCTGGCACTGGTGGCTGAGTTGCTGAGATTGATGTTACTCATGTTTAGGCCAGTAGGGAGGAAGCTGATATGGCTGCTACTATTGCAACTTCTCTTGTTGATGGAGAAACGGATGCTACTAATGAGCCTGCCTTTGGGGTGTTATGGTCCCAAGAGACAGAGGAAGAGATTGAAGAGGGGTTAGTTAGCCCTCAAGAGAAGAAGGCATCAAGGGGATGCCTCTGTTGCTGATCAGATTGTTGAGCAGCCCACAATTATTGTTGTTGTTGCTAATCAAGGGGGCACACATGAGTCCCTTAGGTGATATGAGCCCTCCTCATGGTAGGGCTCCGCTATCTAGTCAGGTATAAGCTCCGGTCTCCACATTAGGTAACTGTTTGTGCCCCTTAGTCTGTGTTCATGTTGTTCTGTTGATGTGGTATGTGCTTTGTACTTGGTTGTTTCTCTATTTTTTTGTAGGTTGCCTCTTTATTTTTGAGTTGCTGGACCTTGCTCAAGGGAAGAATAGGAGGAAAAGGAATTCCTCTGAGGGGGTGAAAGAACCTGAATCCTCCCCCAGTGGCTCCTCCTCTTCCTCTTCAGAGGATGCTAAGGATGTTGCAAGGTAGCCTGACGCTGAACCAGAGGGGGATGATGATGAAGATGCCAAGGATGTTGTTGGGCATCCTGGCGCCGAGCCAGAGGGGGAGAATTCCCTATAGAAATCATTCCCTGTCGGTGGGGTCACCGGTGGTGCCCAGGTTCCGGAGGTGACCATGGAGGCTATTCAACAGCCCCATGTTGAAGATACAGTTGTTGCCTCTCCCCATCAACCAGACGTGGTGATGGTGGAGAGTGACCATGATGATGATGCTGATGAAGAGGGCAAGGATGAGGAGACCTAGCTCAAGAGAATGCTCAACCTAGCTCTGGTGCTGACCAGGATGATGGGCAGCCCAGTGATCAGGAGGCTGGTCCCGAGAACCAGAAGTTCAAATACTACATGGATCATGAATGCAACTTTGTTGCATAAACAATCCATGATATGGATTTCATGACCAAGATTCGCCCGCATTCTGATGACGTAATTTTGAGTAAGATGTCCACCAAAGCAATTGCTGATGACTTCGCTGTTGGTGTTCTCCGAGTAAGTACTTTTAACCATTTTCCTTCGTTTTAATTGTTTTCATGTTTTGTGTTGTCTTCCTGTCGTACTCATCTTGAGATTATTTATTCACATGCTTCCTTCTTGGGCCATGAGCTTGCTCACAGGGCTCATGAGGCAGAACTTCGGGCCAGGAGGGCTGAGAAGAAGGAAATTGGCCTTCACCATGATAGGCACGAGGCAAGGCGCTCTGGACGTTGCTCAGTTGCGTATAATAGAGCTTGAGCAACGGGAGCATGAGCATGGGGCCACGGCAGACCCAGCTATTGACCAAACTGCCAGGGCCCTGGAGTGCTTGGGTGAGGCCGAGTGCGGGACTATTGAAGTTGAGGAGTGGGTAGCCGCCCTTGAGTCAGAGCTCAAAGAATGCCATGCTCAATTTAATGCCCTCAAGGTCACCGCTGACGAGGCCGTGAAGGCCTTGATTGAAGCGGAGGAAAATGCCATGCGCTCTGAGCAGAGCTAGGAAGGCTTAGGTGAGAGCCTTTGATGCTGAGGAGGAGACCGTTGTCTACATGTCTGAGTGGAAGAAGATGACTGATCTCGCCAAACATGTGAGTGATGATAACATCGAGCTTCACAAAACGGTCAACGAGCTTATTGACAATGCCAACTCTTAGCTCGTGAGGTGGAGCAAGTAGTATAAGGGATACTCGCATAAGAGACAGACTAAATCTAGAAAATTCTTCCCTAAATTACCTCTCTGTACTCTCGCTAAAATTACTGACAAAATTAATCACAAAATCCTTGAAGTTAAGGCAACACACACAATTAATCTTGCTCCTGATCAGAATGACTTGTGAAGGTGATGGTGAATAGTGAAAAAGTCCCTTCTTTGAGAGTTTGGAACAACCTGATAGTGACTCGATGCATTCAAAAGTTTTGGGGCTATCATCTATCGCTATGCAAAGAGTGGACACGGTGTACGACTAAGCTAAACTGTCACTGCACATTGATGCTTTGACGTATATTTGAAGTGCGCGATGGACTAATGTAAAAGATGTACAAGCCTTCAAATCCAATCCAATTTAATTCAATTTGTTTTCCTTGTCATGTTGGCACGAGAACGTCATTTCTTTCGAAAAATTCCCAAGTCTAATCTTAGTTTGCAAAAAACTTACGCTTTTTGATCGGGACTCTCATTCTCTTTTTCGCAAGGTAAGAGGTCTAGCTATATTAATTAATTATTTTTTTCATTTTTCAAATTTTCACTAGACATTACCCCATTCTAATATCGGCCTCACCAAAGAAAATTTTGCAATTTAAGGTTCATTAAAAAGGTGAATCCATGTCTACGATGCAATTCTCGAAAATATCAAATTTCTAAAAAATGACTGCTCTTACCATTTGGGGCATAGGAATGGTGCCAAAATTGGCTCCTACAAAACTCCCTAAACTTAGTACATTAATCTCCTAGCACCCTAAACACCAAAACACTGTCAGGCTCATCTTATAGGCAATAGAGCTCGCAAAAGAACAGAAAGTCGAGCTCAAAATGGCTTTTTCTAAAGGACTTATTCAGGTGGGATGGGAAGTACTGAATTAAATGGGTAACTAATGTCTTCTTCATCTCAACAGCAAGATTAAAGGTGTAAGCAATTTAAGCAAAAAATATTTAAAAAAAATAGCACAGTCAAAACTCTAGCCAGCTCACAAGAAACAGTTTAAAGAAAAATTTTACAAAAATTTTGACAAGACTTTTCTACAAATATACAATTAAGACCTGCACATGCTAACACTAGTAATCTCACGTAGCAATTACTGCTCGTAGCAATTTAAACTTTGGCATCACCCTCAATGACAAAAAATGCAATATGAACTAGGGGTAAAGAGGAATTCACTAGCTCAAGTCAACAAATCAAACAGCACATCATCGACCGCGCTAAAGATCAAGCTGCAAACACAAACACAAAGCAAAGCAAAACAAAGCATCCAAACAAAGAAGTACAGAGTAACACCATAAGTGCAGACTATATCATCCTAAGTGTGGTGACCAGAAGTGTAATAATAGGGGTACATCATCAAATGCTCAACTCGTCTACTGGGGAGGGGGAGGGGTGGGTACTGGTAATCTGGAAAGTGTCTGCTCCAGGGAGGATAACCTCGTCTTCACGCATCTGCGTGAAGAACTGCTCCTGCCTCTAATATAGTCTGGTGTAAACGTCCTCCTAGTGCCGATGCATCCCCTCCCAAGGGGGCATATAGCCATGGGGCTCATCCCTCCAGGCTCCAGCTGCTGCTCCCTGCTCATCCTCGTCGCCATCGCCTGCATCTCCGCCCTCCTCCTCAACGAGCACCTCCGGGTTCAGAACAATCTTCTCCGGCGGGGCTGTACAATCAATCGGCTGAAACCCCTCCAGCCCCGCCCTTAATGGGGCTGCCTTCGGATAGTAGAGAGTTCCAATGGACTTGGTGTAGAAGGTCCGGAAATTGATCTCCTGAACATCGGTCTTGGACTGGACTTGATAAAGTCCAGCTTCTGATTCCGTTGTCGTCCCCCGGCTACTGCCGACCTCATCATCGTTTCTTGCCCTCTTTGCTATTTGCTTGATCTGAGGCATCTACAAGAAGAAGAAACAATAACCAATTCCAAGTTTCCAACGGGGCTTCGAAACATTAGGCACAATATTCAAGAATCAAGAACAATAGCCCCATTAGCAATGTCACCATGCAAGCATATATGTCACAATACAAGCATTGACACTAGCAAATGTCTAATCAAACTCAAGTTTAACTTCTTTTTTTGAAAAGCAACGGTCAACATCCTTGAAGTGAGATTGGATTCGAACTTGTGACCTCTTTGAGAGTTTCGTAGTGATGCAATCATACCATAAGGTACTTCAGCCACCTTCTCGGCCATCAATTCTTCATGATTTCGCTAAAGAATCAATTAATTATAGTTATTAGGTGAAGAATATAATACAAATATATATTTATTTCATAAATTTCTTACTGTTATCTCGGCAATACGGGGAGGTGGTGGCCCAGATTTTGGAGTCAAACAAGTTGTCAACAGGATATATTTACTCACTTTCTTCTTCCACTTTTCCCCTATATAAAATTAAATTAAATTGTTAAATATTGTAAGCATTTATAATTAATTTAGAAGGCATATTAGTGGGATAATTTACCAATTTTTATGGTCAAATGTGGTAGAACGCTCGCCATGCCATTGGGTCTCCTTTGCGTTTGGGCAGTTCCTTTTCTTCTTCCCCGATTCGCTGTATTTTTTAAAAGTTGCATTGGATTCTCAATATTCCAAAAGCGCTTTCCAAGCGTTGTCCGAGACCCATCCCGGCTTGGCATTTTTAAACCGGGCATGGGAAAATGTAGAAATGAGCCAACTGTTTGCCCGGGAATATATGGATTTCCTAATCTCATCTAGCTCATTGCCTCATTCGGATCCCACATATAATGTCAACATGCCAAACATGTCATTCCGGAGCTTTTTAGGCATTTGTCCATAAGAGGCACATGGATCATTCGGATAATGTCCGGTGACAATTCTGCGGTTCTGCCGATTGTTGATAAGATTGTGTCATCTTTTTATAAAAATAAATATTTAAATTAATTGATTTTTACGTATCAAATTATTTTTACTTTAATTGAGAATTAAAATTAAAATTTATCTGCTAAGTTCTTCAGTCGTTACCAGTCGTCTATTATTGGGCTGCTCAATATGAGGATGTAAAGAGCTCCCACCACCACCACCCCCATAAACATGAGAGACTTGAAAAGACCGGGGAGTGTCAGGTTGCCCCGAATTCTCAATCGACATAGCATCATTTTTCGGGTCAACATTCGAAGTACGATGATCCTGAGGAGTTCAGCCTCGACCTCAACCGCGATTAGGGGTTGTAGATAAATGTTTATCCTTTTTTCGAATCTTTTGGGCCGGGACAAATTAAAGACAAAATTTTGAAATGACTCTTCATGCACATATCAGGTGGAAGATTATATGGAGTTAACATGATCTGCGAACATGAAAACTTGCTTCCAAACTGGCCATACGGAGCAAAACCGTCTGAACATAATCCCAAATGAACATTACGAGACTCCATTCCAAACTGAGGATGACAATGGTGGAAGTATTTCCATGTTTCACTATCTGAAGGATGACACAACAATCCTTCTTTAGTTTCATGCTCGACATGCCATGTCATGTATTTGGCAGTAGCGTTTGAAATATATATTTGTTTCAATCGTATAGCTGGAGGGAGGTAAAATAATTTGGAAAGTGCAGACCTCTTCCGCGGTTTTTTACGCCTTTGTGGAAGAGGTTTGTATCTATCCAATCTACAAAACTTGCAGCTAACTAGTGTATCATCATCCTTTCAAAATAACATGCATCCAGAAGGACATGCATGAATTTCTATAATAGGAAGCCCCAATTGAGAGATTAATTCTTTCATGTCATAATATGTAATCGAAAGGCTATGATCACGCGGTAACATCCCTCCGACAGACACCAACAATCTAGACATGCAATTTTCAGAAGGGCTATATTCAGATTTTATGTATAACATCTCTGAAACTATCGATAGTTGAGAGTGACCATCCCAGTCGACATAAAGAGGTTGATCGACTGCTTTTAAGACATCTTGGAATCTTTCTTCCAATTCATCAATATAAGGAACATAAGAGCTTGAATCCTCATCACTATGAGGGACAATAGAGCTCGAGCCTTCAGAAGGATTATTTAATGGTTCATTAGGGATAAATTGTGAGGTTGAAGCAACAAAAATATCATAGGGCATTCGATGGTCCATGACATTTGATCACAATATCTCCATTCACCCATTTCATTAGGATCATGACGAGACGAACGTGCTGTTTGTGGCAAAAGCTAGTGATGCGTCAAATGGTTCGTCTTGAGAAGTCCAATTATAATAATTGTCAACAAAGCCTCTCGTGTACAAATGCCACATCACATCATCACTTTCTCGAAATTTAATATTCTTATACTTCGTGCAACGACATGTTATTTTATCACCATCATTATATCGTGTTTGTCCTCTTGCAAAAGTGACAAATTCACCAACGCCAGTAAGAAATTCTTGCCGAAAACCTCTATTTTCGTCATGTCTATCATACATCCAATTTCTAATTTGTCTATTCATTATACCTGAATATATTTGATGTATTATATTAGAAACAAAACTAATTCATTGCAACACTAACATTCATTACTTAAAGTTAATATACATGCAAAAAGCTAGCTACATGAAATTAAACAATAATAAATGAATTAATCTATTATAATGATACAATTATTTAGCAACAAAAATATCTATTATTTATACATGTTATTGTACATCCAACTTCTAATTTGTCTATATATTTGATGTATCATATTACAAAATAGCTTCATTAATATACTAACATTGAATACTAAAAGTTAACATACATTCAAAAACCTAAATCCATGAAATTAAACGATAATATATGAACTAGTCAACTATATATCATGATACAATTATTTAACGACATAAATATCTATTATTTAATTAAAATGATTTATTATAACAAGTGTTAACTGCCAAAAAATGTACTACAAAAAATAATAATGAAAATTAATTAACACACCTTATTTGGAAGACGTATTCGGCTCAATAAATTCATCCAATTTCATTATTTGGATGACTACACAAACACATTATAATACTCTCTGTAACACTACAAAACATAAGAATGGTATCAAACTAACTAAATTGCCATGTATATCTAGAAAACTTTGTCACAAAATTTGTCATGGATTTTATCCGTAAAATTTCAAACTATAACATTTGTCATGGATTTTGTCAGAATGTGTAACGGTCGTATTTCTATTTGTAACAGTAACTTTAGTCACGGAAAAATTCATGACAAACATAAATTATATAAGAGTAATTTTTTAGTTAGTTAGGGATAATTTCCGTGGCAAAAATCTATTTTCATATTTGTCTGGAATTATATCCATAACAAAACAAAATGGGCATTTTGTCAGAGATTTTATCCATGAGAAAACCAAACGGCTACTTAGACTCGTTTTTTTTGTGAGGGATCAAATCAAATTGCTAATTCCGGCAAAACCAACCCTGTCGGCAACATTTGGATAGCGATGTTGTCACCGTTTTTTCGCTGACTAAATTTGCCAGGGATTTTTCTGTGACTATACTATTTGACCGATTGTTTCTCAGAATCCCTAACAAAATCTCTGACAAGGTCTGTTAGGGACGATAACCCTGACTAATATCCGTGACAATATATATGTCTTCTTAGTGGGATGATATTTTTGCCAAAATAATTAATTAGTGTACATCCTTTAAATTTTGTTACTCCCTAACACAATTTGAATGAATGTAGTCAACTATAATCTTAATTAGCACTTAGGGGTTTTCCACTTTTCCATACCGATTCTTAAAATTAACGTTGTAGACAAAGTTGATAAAATAAACTCTACACTCTATTGTCAAAGTACTTGATGAAAAAATTACTTGAAAAAAATTGGGATTTTGTGTTGAAAACTTTTAGGAACAATACTAACATTAATACAATTTAAGCTATGATGAAAAACGTACTTAAAACATCTAATAAAATGAAAAGTATTAATTTTTCTCTGCCGTGACAAATTCTCTAAAAATGTAAGGAAGTATTAAATTATTAGCATATCTGGATCTTAGTGAAATAAAATATCCAAAATCCACAATATAGAAAAAATGTAAAGCGGAATTTAAATATTAGGGAATATTAATTTGATACCATATTAATCATGTCGTAAAACTTACAAACGCCGCGCCACAAAAAGGTCCTCTATAAATACTACTTATAAGTATCCACACCTTCACCATGTTTATCTCAATATTGTATTCAACCAAATATTATATTGATTTTAACTTTTGAGAATGTCTAGCACCAATGAGAATAAGAGGGTTAGTAGGGGACGACAAAGGATCCCTCTCATGAAGATCGAGAATGAGATCAATCGCCAAGTAACATTTTCAAAACGTCGTTCCGGTATATTCAAAAAAGCTAGTGAGTTGTCAACTTTGTGTGGTGTGGATATTGCTATGGTGGTATTTTCACCTGCAAATAAGGTTTATACTTTTGGAAGTCCGAGTGTCGACATTGTACTCAACAAATACTTTGGTGAAAATTCTACACCAGAGGCTGCTGTGATAGATGAGATTCTTCGTGCACGTTCTCAAGACAATATGAGTGTCATTACACCCCAAATAAGCGAAATGGAATCTCTTGTTCATGAGCTAATGAAAGAAAATCAAGGTCACTGTGAATCTAAAAAATGTAGACCACGTATTTCAAATCTACAATTACACGAGTTGGAGGATATAAAATATAGCTTGGAAGCACTCCGTACTCAAACTTATGAAAAACTAAAGCAACCCTTGATGCAAGTTAAAACTCATGACCTAGCCACTCCAATGGATAGAGGTAGCTTGTTTGGTCCCTTCCCATCATATTTTCGAGTCAATAATGATGGTTGTGGACCAAGTGGAACTAGCTAGTTCATAATTAAAATGGTTCTTTCACCATCATGCACGGATGAGGAGAGTTATTTTCTGAATTCATATTCCATTTGAATTTCTATGTTATGTGTGATTGTCATCAATAAAATTATCTCTACAATATTTTTCTGCAGCAATTATATTTTGCATTTGGAGGGGTTAATACACGTTATTTTGTATATACAAGTTGTATACGTAGTATGTGAGCAAGCTCCCCTTTTAGACTACAATTGGCAGGACAATAGAATGTCCTCAACACACAAACCTGGCCTGCCAAACGAAAGTATGTTGAGTGAGGATAAGTTAGTGATAGATGGACTGTGCTTTAAATTTTAAGAATTTACTAAATGTTTAACATAAAATTTCAAAGGGAACTTGGTATAAATAGAAAAAGGTGTAACTTTTTAAATTTAAAGGAATGAAAGCCAGGCATTTTGGTCAGTACACTTGGTCTGCAATACAATGAGAGAAGTTCTGAAATCTATTACTGATGCTAACCAATATTTCAGACTTTTAGCAAGTAGGTTGGTCGAAAAAGGAAAATACCCAGAAAACTACAAAATCTAACTATGTTGCCTTCTAAAAATATATGCAAGGTTAAAAAATACGAGCTCAGACCAGCCCTGCTTTTAGTGTTTATACTGACACAATCAATATATATACTCCATTCGTTTCTGTTTTATCTTCCAAATAGATTATGCACACAATTTAAGATAGTGGGTATTGTGTGGTGGAGAGTTGTGCAGAGAAGAGAGAAATGTGTAAGAAATGTTGTAAACCACAAATTCTTTACTAAAAAGGGAAAGTGGAAGTTTTAATTGGAACGGACGAAAAACGAAAGTTGGAAGTTTTAATAGAAACGGAGGGAGTATATAAAAGAGGAACTTTTTAAGAGCATACAAAGCGCCACATAATCATGTCATGTCATTATATATAACAATTATTTACTTATTTTTATATCTTTTGTTTTTATTAGATTCTATTTTTGATTGCATATTGATATGGAAACAAAAATCCTTATAAATTCATCTTAATTAATTTGGTAAGCTTCAAATAAGTAAAATAATTTTTGGTTATCAAAGTGAAATTCTAATAACGTTTATTGATATGGAAACTAATTTATATTAGTTTACTACACAAAATTAAACAGAAACAAATATGCAAATTAGTTTACTTATTAATTTGACACCTATTAATAAATTAGTAAGCTTCAAATAAGTAAATAATTAAAAATGAAATTAAAATTATAACCAACATAAAGTATGTATATTTTCACAAGTAAATATGTTTAGCTTAGCCAAATAAGTAAAAAAATTGTTTGTTTCTTTATTTTACACCTAAAATTCAAATATGTCTTCACTTTTGAAATAGATTCCTAATCCAAATTAGAAAACATTTATAGGTTTACGAATTCCAACTTTTATTTTAATAGAATTTTTTTAATTGGATTGATTTCAGTTTCAGATTAAATCAGATCAGATCAAACTTTAATAATTATAACAATAAGTCACATAAAAAACAGACCTCTAATAGACCATATTAATTCATACCAAATCAAACCCTAAATTTTAATTCAATTAAAAACGTTCTTATCAATGAGTAAACTGTAAGATCTAACAATTAAGAATTATCGATTTTTTTTTATTATTATGTTCATAACAATTATGTTTACTTCTTATGTAGAATACCAATTTAACTTTTTTTCATATATTTTTTTCTTTGTTTCACAAATGGAATATATTTCACATATATTTTTCATGATTCAGAAGATTCCACCTATTTGACCAGAATTTAATCAATTTCAGTAAAATAAGTTAATTCTATTTACTTTAGTATTATCAAACAGACTCTATATTAGACTAAGTTTATTTTTGTTTTAAATCACATTATATGTGATCCGATAGAAATTAAATTTCAAATTAGCTAAATTACATACTGCTCGTGCATATGGATGGACTCGGGTCCGGGCCGGGTCCGGGTCGGGCCTAGGCCCGGGCGGGCCGGCGGGTCAGAAATGGTGGACCCGGGACCGGCCCGGGTAACCACCGGGTCCGGTCCGGGCCGGGCTGGGCCCATTGTATTTTTTTTTTGTTTTCCTCTTCCTAATTAACCCCCCTCCCACCCTCAATCCCCCAAACCACCCCCAAATGGTCCAAAATACCCAGTCCAACCCGAAAATTTAAAAAAAATTGAAAAAAAAAATAGTTTTTGGTCCGAACCGGGCCCGGGCCCGGCCGGGTCGGGCCTTGTTTTGGGTGACCAGAGCCCGGACCGGAAAACCCACGGGCCGGGCCTACCCGGACCGGTCACTGACCGGGCCACCGGGTCGGGCCGGGCCAGAACAGTACCGGTCCCGGGCCGGTTCCGGGTCAGGCCACCCGGCCCGAGTCCATCCATACCCGTGCATCGCACGGGCTTGAAAGCTAGTTATGTTTTAATCCTAAGCTTCAAGGACGTTTAATCTTGCTCCTAACAAATGTCCAGGATACGCCATTGGCTCTTGAAGTTCCTATAGTCAATGGTCTCTTCCCATCTTCCTAGTTTGCTATTGCCAACTTTGGCAGTCTGGCTTTTCTATGGTACATTGGTACATACTTGGGAATATGATGAAATAAAGCAAAATGACTCTCTAATCTGTATGCTCTTCTTTGTTATGAAGCAGCAGTCAGTCCATGCAATTTTCGACGCGATTTTCACCATGAGTCATCCGGAAACAGTCTCCATGTGATTTAGTACAGGGATAAAGTTGCGCACATCCGACCCCCTCTACCCCACCGTAGGTGTGAGCTTTTGCGGCACTAAGGTAATGATGATGAATGATTGGTACATACTTGGCCTGTTGTACTTACTATGAATAGGAATAGAGAAAGCATTATTTTTTTTGGTAATGGCTTATTGTATACCAGCTGCTGTATGAGCTTACTATGAATAGGAATAGAGAGCATTATTTTATGCCCCAATGGCTTATTGTATACTAGCTGCTGTGCGAGCTAGTAAGTTCAATACAATTACCAAATCCAAGAGGTTCTAATTAATGTGATCTGCTTCTTCATTCCAGATTCTATAAGCACAAACATCATTCGCGTGTCCAAATATATCATCACCCTGAAGTGAAATTCTTTAACCTAAGCTAATAGAGAACCTTCCATCACCACAACAGCTTTTCCTTGCAGAAATACTCTATTCTCCTCCTCATCTATACGCACGTTCATCACACCACTTCTAGGTGATGCCTGAACCAAGCAAAGATCCAAGTCATTACGCTAACCAACTTATGCGCAGATAGAATTCTAAAATTGAGGTATACCGCATAAGAATTTAAATTGTTTTTCTTCAGCAGCTTGTGCCAATAGGAAGCCAATGCACAATGAGCAATTCCACAAACAGGATCCTGAAAAAAGGCAAAAGTGTAAACCAACACCAATCGCCTATAAGTTATCCTGCAACAACAAAAAAAATAGGTACCACTATAACTGGAAAGGAATAACTTTTTGTAGCATCTCAGGCTTGTTTGGTTCGGAGATTTCAAAGATAAGGAGAAAGAAGGATTGATTTTCACTCTATTTATCTGAACTTGTTAAAATATACTAAAAATAACTCAATGAGTAGTTGGCTTGTGTGATTGTATATAGTATATTTATCCACTATATTTCCAACCATTTACATGTAAAAAGAAACTAACAAATTAAATATCACCACTACCTTTCCCTCCAGATTCCCCTGAGCAAATATGTTGTTTAAGGGTTTGAATCACATTACATAGCACCAAAAAGACCAAACAAGCTGGGTAATCCTTGATCAGATTTGAATCCCATAATAAGGGACCCACCCCTGAAACAAAGCCCCCCCAAAGCAGTATTTGATTATGATTTATGAGACATATTTCTCCCATTACCTCTGGAATTCCCAGTTTGGGGCAAAAGAAGCGGCAGTAAAAATCAAATCCAGATCCTGGAGGACCGGGTCCTGTAACAATTACTCCTCTGCCAGTGCATTTTTGTATTTCATCAATTTGTGGTTGTAATCCTGCAACTGCATCGCCTGACTGGAGCACAACCTGCAGGACACAAACCATAATCGTAACTTTATTTAGTACATAGCATGTGCTAAAGCTTATTAATTAAGTGCTTACTGCCGTGCATTTCTCCCATGACCACTTCAGTATACCCTCCTTCCTGTATTTAGTTTATGACATTGTGTTGTTGAAAAAGTAAACTCAACCATAATGACATTAAATTAATATTAATAACTGAATTTTTATATTTAGAAATTGAACTAAAATATTATTCAGCTGTAAAAACTGAATTCAAATGTGATAACAGAATTGGTATTTAAAATCAGTTCTAAAAGTGAGTTAAGCTGACTGTATGAATAATGAATCAGAACTTTATTCTAGAACAGTCAGAGTGATTCTTTTTCTATGGTATCATTTCATAATATGACAGTGCAGTTCTTCAGAGAGTTCGTAATTTCAACTACTCCCTCCGTCCTGGAATTATCTTCATTCTTTCCTTTTCCGTTCGTCCCAAATTTATCTCCTTTTTCCTTTTTTGGCAAAGAATTTGTGGTTCACAACCATTCTTACACATTTCTCTTTCCTCTGCACAACTCTCCACCACACATTTCCCACTATCTTAAAAACCGTGCCCGTGCCCAGTCAAATAAGGAGATAATTCCGGGATCGAGGTAGTACCTACTAATGGGGTAGTACATAAGATGGACACACTTATCAGGCTCACTTGAATACCAGCAAGTCTATGACATAAATGAAATGCAGCTTAGGGAAATTGAAAATACGTACAATGAGGTCATCCCTGTCGGTCTTCTTTATCTCAACCACACATGCTTTGTCAAAGTTTTTCGCAATTGTGGGAATCTCAGATAAGTTGGTCTCCAAGACATGAATAATTGGAAAGTTCAACTCAACAAAGAACCCTCCATCCTTTTCTGGAACTCTTTTAGCAGTTAAGATCCCAGATAAGGTACAGAACTCAATAACATCAGTATTGACAAAGCCATTAACAAACAGGAAATAGGCAGCTGCTAGAGTGGCATGTCCACATAGATCTATCTGCAACCAGTATGACATTTCACAATCCAATCACATCATTTATAACAGTTATGTCAACAAATATCCATCTCAATAAAAAACTGATTCAGATCAAACACGTAACATTGTTTGCATCTACTGTATGCTCTAACCAGTGATTGTGATTTGTATAGTTATATGACATGAACGCTCAATTACAGTAATATCTTTAAGATAATGAGTAGGTGGAGATGACCTCGGCAACGGGAGTGAACCAGCGAAGACGGAACTTGGAGCTGTGAGGCTCCGGGTCAATGATTCGAGTCAGGTAACAGGTCTCTGAAATGTTGAATTCCCTAGCAACAGCTTGCAGCCACTCATCGTCTTTTTCTTCTTCTAACAAACAAACAGCCGCCGGATTTCCTTTGAGAGGCAAATCCGTGAACGCGTCTACCTGTACAGAAAATCCGAAAATGTCTCGGCTCTTGTAGCTATGTAATATGAAAGGCAGAGAGGGTGAAGATGGCATTGGAGATTACCACACTGTACTTTACGGGCATCTTCGCCGCCATGAGGACTGGCCGAGAAAGGAATGGATGGATGGCTGCCCCCAGTAGTGTCACGTTTGTAGATTAGGCTGCGAATTACTTGTTTGATTAAATTTGAGGCAAGAAATTCAAATTAAATGGACACATGACTACTACCTCGTGAGAAATGAAGTTCTCATTATTCACTTAAAAGTTAAAACTTAAATTACTCTTAATCTTTTATTTTATATATCAATTTTTTATCAAATTTAATTTTTCTTGATCAGGTTTTATAGTAGTTGTAATGTAGTTTCTGAATATATAAATTTTATTTACTAAAAATAATCTGAGTGTGAACATATATCGAGTTGTTTTATCTACACTCAAACATCGTAAACCGAAACGAGAACTTCTTTACGGGATGGAGAGAGTATATTTTAAAGAAATAATTACATACTTATGATTAAAATAAAAATTGTTTACAAAAATGTGACTAATGACTAAAATAATAATGGAATTATAGTAACATATATTTAATTTTTAAACTTTAGTTACCATGATACTACATTATAGTAACTATTAGTCATATTTTCGTAAATAAGTTTTACTTTAGTAATATTTTTATAAAAACCCTATTTTAAATACATAGTATAATATTTTCATAATTCAATTGTTTTAGCAAGAATTTCTACAATCTGATTTGGTTTGACTTTTAATCGTAAAACGGCGGCTTTTATATTAAAATCAAGAACACATGCAAAACAATCTTCAGACAGATTTTACAGATCTCATCGTGAGCCCTAAGAGTAGACATAGAGTCAATCACCTCATACAAAGTAACCTGACTCGCTAAACCTGAAATGGGCAAATTTAAGCCTATCAAAAGAACTCCAAAAATCAAAACATCCCAATCAAACCTACTCAAACTGAAATAAAAATAAGTACTACTAAAGAGAAAATAATATTGAAATAAACTCTTTCCACAAAACTCTTCCTGATACTAAGGTGGTTCCGGAGGAGGACGAACTCTTGCAATATGGGTGAATACTAATTCAACCAACAAAGGCTGCACGATCCAGCACTGATACAAACTCTCAGCCACAACTTGTTCATCTGTCAACGTTATCTCCTCCGACGTAGTTGCAATCCCAAACGTTAGAACTCTTAAAATCAATACTAGTGTAACAACTGGGGGCAATGCCCTGGTGGTGTCATTATAATTATAAGTATTAAATTCTTAAATATCAATAGAAATTTTTAAATGAGTGCAACAAATTGAAGTTTATCGTTATTCACATATTCTTCTCTGAATACGCTTTATTTATTAATGTGTTAATAAATTATTTTAAAAAATTGTTAAATTCATCTCATTTTAAATTTTCAAAATCTTATTTATTTATTTTATTAATAGAAAATTATACTAGTATCCATTAATGGTCAAAGTTATACACCGGCAAACACGAAAAGTAGATTATCATACTTAGTTAAGAACGGAGGAAATATAAAAGGTGAAAAAGTGAATCATTTTCTCATCCAGGAAAAAGTCAAAAGTGAGTAAAAGGGGGCCAAGCCTAAAACAACCATTTTTATTGTTCATTAATGTTAATTTCTGTTAATTTTTTCTGAAATATTTATTGAATCCAATGGTCGTTCAAATTCTCACAGTTTTTTTGAAATTTGCTCAGTTAATAATGAAAGCAACCGTCTTCAATTAAATTGAGTCCCTACATAGAATAATCTATATTTTTTCAATATTTCCATGCACCCTAATGTATAAGAGTATGTAATATATGGAATAGATGTACACATTACAAATGTTTCGTAGCAATCGGCAAGCTTCAATTTTAAGAGAGTGTTTGCGATTATTTTTACTTAAAAAAAGATTTTTTAAAGTAATTTTATCGGATAGTAAAAAAAAGAGATTTTAGAAAAATTTATTAATAGTACATGGGGGTGAGCACGTCGGCCATCAGCTCCGTGCTCATCCGCGAGGACGAAGGGGTGCAGAAGGTCATACTCTACATCAGCAAAACACTCAGGGAGGCCGAGCTCAGGTACTCCCCCATTGAGAAGACGGTGCTAGCCATCATCCACACGGTGAAAAAGCTGGGGCACTACTTCCAGGCCCACGCCATCCACGTATTGACCCAGCAGCCCCTTGGCACGCTCATGAGGAGCCCCACTAGCTCCTCAAGGATGGTGAAATGGGCGATCTTCCTCATCCAATTCCAAATTGAGATCAAGCCAAGGCCATCTATCAAAGGGCAAGCCTTGGCCGACTTTGTCACCGAATGCACAGCGAGGGAGACGACCATTACTACCCCCGGGCCAGAGCCAGATGACGCGTGGATCTTGTTCACCGACGGCTCGTCGGCCGCGAAATCATGCGGGGGCGGCATCGTCCTCATCTCCCCTGAAGGATTCCGAGCTTACTATGCCATCCGTTTCAACTTCAGGGTGTCCAACAACGAGGCCGAGTATGAGGCCCTCCTCAGCGGCCTCAGACTTGCCGCCGCCCTCAGAGCCAAGCACATCAGAATCAAGTGCGACTCCAAATTGGTGGTAGGCCAGGTTGAGGGTACGTACGAAGCAAAGGAAGGCCGGATGAAGCAGTACAAACAGGCGGCAAAGGAGTTGCTGAAAGCGTTCAAAACCCACGAGATCACACAGATCCCAAGGGCCGAGAACGCCGAGGCCGACATCCTCTCCAAGCTCAGCTCGGATACTCCAGAGCACATCTCCAAATTAGCCAAGATCGAGGAGCTAAGCATGTCCAACATCCATGTCAGTCCCATCTTGTGCATCCAACACCGGCCGGAGGACTGGATCTCCGACATCACCACCTTCATCACCACGGGGGAGCTACCCCAGGACGAGGAGAGGGCCAAGCTTGCCAAGCTCAGGGCTCCAAGCAACACTATTGAAGATGGCAAGCTCTACAAGCGATCCTACAACGGCACTCTCCTCCGATTCCTGCACCAGGACGAGGCCGAGGTGGCCATGGAGGAAGTTCACTGCGGTGTTTGCTCCTCACACCAGGGCCCTTTCAGTATGTCCAGGCGTCTCGTCGTCCAGGGTTTTTTCTGGCCGACGATGGCGCGGGATTGTGCAGATCTTTCCAGGAAATGTACCACATGTCAGGTGCTCCAGAAGACCCTTGGTCGGTCAGCCGTCAACTACGCCCCCGTCAGCACTGCCATTCTGTTCTCAAGGTGGGGGATTGACCTGGTCGGCCCACTACCCAGAGCTGCTGGCAACAACCGCTACATCATCGTCGCAGTCGACTACTTCACCAAGTGGGTCGAAGCGGAACCTTTGGCCAGCATCACGGGGGCTAGGTGCCAGAAGTTCATCCACAAGAACATTCTCACCCGTTTTGGCGTCCCCCAAGAGATCATATCCGACAACGGCACCCAGTTCGAAGCGGCACCCTTCTAGGAGCTCCTTCGAGAATGGGGAATAAAACACCGTTTCTCCTCCATTGCCTACCCTCAGGGCAACGTGCAGGTTGAGAACGCCAAAAGAACTATAATGGAGGGGCTGAAGAAGAAGCTACAGGACGTAGGAGGAAGTTGGGTCGATGAGCTCCCCAACATCCTGTGGTGCTATCGTACTACGCCAAGGAGGGCAACAGGTGAGACACCTTTCGCCCTGTGCTATGGCTTTGAAGCAAAGGCGCCCACGGAAGTCGCCATTCCCAGCCGACGGGTGAAACAGTATGACCCTGAGATCAACGAGGAGAACATGAGGATCGACCTCCACCTGGTCGAAGAGAGACGCGAACAAGCATTCATCCAGGCGGAGAACTACCGGCGTCAAGTGAAATCATACTATGACGCTAAGGTACGTTCCCGGGAGTTTCAAGTAGGGGACTATGTCCTCCGCCGAAGGGAAGCAAGCCAGCCGACGGAAGGGGGCAAGCTAGCCTTGAAATATGAAGGTCCCTACATCGTCAGTGCCGTGGTAAAACCCGACACCTACAAGCTTAAACGCCCAAATGGGACCAATGTACCACGAACGTGGAATGTACACCATCTGGTGAAGTTTTATCAATAATCCGAAGGAGGTGCAGTCGGCGAAGCCCTCACCCCTTGACGGATTATTGATTGAACACCACCCTCGGCCTCGAGCCACTTATGAATAAAAGTCATGTTTCCCTTGATTTTTTGGAATTCAAGTAAAAATATTAACGGGTGCCCTCATCGGCCACCTTAGAGCGAAAGGCTCAGGTATGGCCGATGTGACACTTCGCATCTGCAGCCTTAGAGCGAAAGGCTTAGGTTTGCTCCATTGTATTTTGTATCAGCGAAAGGTTTAGGCCCAACTGAAAGAGCACGTCGTACCGGTCCCTCAGAGCGAAACGCTCAGGCAGGGCCGACGATGTCCCCAGGACGATGGGCCCGCAAACGGCCCGCGTCTCGAAACGGGAAGTTCACCGCGTCGTCCACGCGCCTGATCGCAGGACGATAGGCCTGAAATCATGGCCGAGGTGACAAAATCCCCAAACTCAGGGTTGGGCAACGGCAGCCGTTGGAAACCAACCAAAAGTCTAACCCGCGTCATAAATCGGCGACGGGACCCCCCTGAGACCATGGACGTTATAAACGAAGTCCAAACCGGCCGTAGGACTATCGACCCCTTCGGCCGAAGCCTGAAAGAATGACACTCCCCGAAACAAGGAACAAAAAAAGAGGGAAGCCGACGGACCGTGCGCACTTGCCGGCCTCGAGCAACAAAAAATGAAATCCCCACAAAAATACTAAGTACATATCAGTCCGATACGAAGGCTACACTACGAATAGGTGTCACGACCGAGGCGTGCATCTACAAAATCCCAACTGACTTGGTTGGGTGAGACGAGGTTGGTCGTTCTCTTCGGCCACGAGAAGTTGAAATTCAACACAGCACATTTCCCAAAATGTGGAGAAATGAAAAGAAATGTTACTTTCATCGGCCACACTACATACAGGGCCGTTGGCAGCCCCAAGCGAAATCAACCACTAAATTTGGACACGTAGAAAAGAAAAAAAAAATCAAGTATGAAACGATAAAGGGAAAACATGCAGGCCGACAACACTGCCAAACACGTTACCTCCCCCGATTGGTTTCAGCCGATAAGGTCACTGAACTAAAAAAGCTACAACAGTTAAACACTGGCGGCAACCCTTACCGGCCACAGCATTCTCGCTGGCCGTTAAAGGCGCTAAAACCTAGGCGGCCGCTTCAGTTGAATACTTAGAAAAATTTCAAAGGTAAAAGGGAAAAGACATCCCCAAGACGAAGCGAACAACAGAGAGGAAAGTTGCCCAGGTGGATTTCAAACACTCAGATATTTTTTGAAGAAAGCAGATGCGAAAGAAAAGGCAAGCACCCGGGTACGCAACACACAGGTACCCTCATCGGTCACACCGCCCAAATTGGCCGACAACGGTACCAAGTAGAGAAAACTACATAGCCCAACACTTAGAAGAATCTCCAAAGCATCGAATAACAACGGGA
Source organism: Cuscuta europaea (assembly GCA_945859875.1). Taxonomy (NCBI): domain Eukaryota; kingdom Viridiplantae; phylum Streptophyta; class Magnoliopsida; order Solanales; family Convolvulaceae; genus Cuscuta; species Cuscuta europaea. The sequence goes on from CAMAPE010000014.1 coordinate 5,075,237, forward strand.
AAGCCTCAAGCCGAGGCGGGCACCCAAACGCTTGCAGATGCCCGCCTCGGCCCCAGTGGCCGTATCGGCCGAGCATCGAAGAGCCCCAGATTATGGCTACCTGATACTTAGAAAATTTTCTAAATATTTTCTAAGTATTTTGGCACCGAGACGAAGCGAGCACTCACACTTAAGATGCCCGCTTCGGCCACAACCATAAGGCAATCGAGGATGACGATGACCCAACCCCCAACACACTTGGACATCATGTGAACAAAAAAAACAAGAGGATATAGTAAAGCATGAAAGCCGAAAAGAGGCGTATTTTCATTCACAACAATATGAACTTTTTATCTAAGTTTATGCTTCGAGGATGAAGCATTCTTTAAGGAGGATAGAATGTGACACCTTAAAATTATAAAATAGAAATACAATAAAAATAAAGTAAAATAAGTCAGATATAAATAGGCTAATAAAAATGAAATAAAGTGAATATTAAACATGACGTTATCAATACCGAATGTCAAATGATATACTAGTACATACAATGATAATAATAGGTAAACCTAATAAGAGGGTGTAAAAAAAAATTGTACGTAGCATAAAATATACACTAACTTTCCAGAGTTAATGTAACCGGACAATTGTGTTAAATACATATACTACATCACACAAGTAATACGTACGTAGAATAATAATATAATAATAACAACAATAAAGGAGAGCAAATGACTCCTGAAGACCTGCACTTATTATAACCAATTACTCCGTATTATGCATTATAAACACATGATGTACATACATACACGTAGTATGTATTTCACGCCGGACACATGCATAATACACTCGAATGTATACATGTATATGGATTCATGGTATGGTGAGTAACGGATCAGACTATAAACACGATCATTAATCAATCAAGTAAATAGCCTTTAAGCCTCAAACGGCTGGAGAAAACGAACAGAAAAAAAAACCTCCATACATATTTCGTATATACGTTCGTCGTGGGTATTGTTCGCGGAAAGGAAAAAAAACGAAGTTAAAATTAAAGTATTCACGTATCGCTGATAAGAAAGAAAAGTGGGACGATCGCTGCGTTGCCTATACTTCGGCTTTCTCGTCGCCGAAGTAGAATAGGTTGATGAGGGAAACCACGGAGCGGTGTGGGGGACCCATATTGTGCTTCTCAACCTGCCGCACCAGCCTAAACTGCGACGGAAGAAGACAGAGCTGAAACGTAGCTCGCCAGAGAAGGAAATCCTTGTGCCGTCAATTCAGCACGCCGCCAGTCCGAGTTCCCTGTTGATTTTCGTCAAGAGGAGAAGCACCACCGGATGAGACCTTCCATTTGCCGGCCAAAGAAAATCGCTGAACAACGAACACCAAGATAGTTTGAGGAGATTTGAGTTTAACGCTTTGGTTAGGAATATCGCGATTTGAAGTAAGTTTCTCTGCCAATCCAAAAATCGTTTCCTCGTATTATATATGTATTATGTGATACGTGATTTTAAGTGTGAAGTATGACTTTTATGCATGTGATTCTGAGATGATTCGTGAAACTAAGTGCTTTTGGGGGTAAATATTTTATCTAAATATTTTTAAAGCAGTTTGAGAAGTTGAGAAATATTTTGAAGTATATTAATTCAAGATAAAAGAATGATTTCATAAGAGGTGAGCATCACGGGAGAAATCCGTGGTGTCGGTTTTCCACGTCCGGATAAATGTGGAGGGTGATTAGGTTTGCTACTACTAAGAAGTACAGTTTGAGTTTAAAGTGATATTTGGATCGATGATCCCTTTTAAGAAGAAGTTATGGTAGTAGTAGTCCCTAATCATTCAAGATATCTTATTCAGGGGTAGTTGGTAGACTGAGTCCCGACTACTCGTTACGACTTACTACTCGGAGGGCTTGGAATCCCTTTTAGGGGGTGTGCACACTTAAGGTAGTCGTTTCGTTTCTAACAGAGCAGTTGTGGTACCGGCACTTGTTCGGGGTGGCCGTCCGTAACCACGGTCCACCGGGCTCTACCGAAAGGTTGAGCACCGCCCTTCTAAATTACTAGGAAGTTAGAGAAGAAGTGATTTTTGAGGAAATCAAAGAGAAGAGTTATTATGAAGTTTTAAAGAGAAGTTGAGGATTTTTGTAAAGAAGTAGTTTTGAGAAAAATTAAAGTGAAAAGAACTTCGATGGTGTAAGTATTTTTATATATTATATAAAGATCTATTTTAGTCAAACATGATTATTTTACGGGGTTGGGTAGTACTTACTTAGCTCTAAAGCTAATTTTTGTTTTCTTTTCCTTGTTTTGTTTCTGCACTTTATTTGTGCAGGTGAGGACGATTTTGTCGATTGATGATTGCTTGCATGGCCCGAGAGTGAATTAGAAGTCGCCTTAGTTATACTAGTCATGAAATAAACATTTACTTTACAAACACTTTATTTTTATTAAATTAGTTGTTATGTTTTAGTTGCATGTGCATCCGGTTGAGAGATGACCGGATGTGGCGGCAACACCCATTTCCCTTATTAAGACTTCCGTTGTACTTTCTTTAAATTTTCATTATCAATAAATAAAAGTTTTATTTCAATTATATCAACGTTTTGGGTGGGAAATTTGGGGGTGTTACAGAGAGCATCGAAAAGGTATTACCATCGTCCTCAGCTGGCACCCCTAGATCAGGACCATCAGCCTCCTCGTAAGTCGTGGTCATCTTCGTCCATAACTCTACATCATCGTCCTTATCACCATAAACAAAGTACCTCACGAAGCCGAGAGCAGCCATCTTGTACTCCGTGATGTACGTCTTAACGCTCCTCGGCCCTCCCTTCAGGAAAGCCTCAACCTGAGTGTCCAAGATGGAGCTCTTCGGCATGTCATGAAGATTGAACCGCCCACTGTGGCCGACGGAGGGAAACTCAATGCCCCCTTCACCCAACGACACGAACACAAACTTACTCTTCCAACCGTGGATGGACGACGGCAAGTCAGTGAAGCTTCTCTTCTTCGGCAGTTGTTGGAGAGTGGCATAGCAAGCGCAGTTCTGATGACTTCCACGTCCTATCTGGTAGAGGTTCATGAACAGCGCCGTCGTCGGCCGGAAATCCAGCTCATCACAACGTAAGAGGAACCCAACAATGAGCGAGTAGCTGTTCGGCGTCAACAAGGCCGGAGGGAGCCCTACCATGTCTAGGTACTCGGTGATGAACGGATGAAGCGGAAACCGAAGTCCTTTGGCGAAACTCATCGGGTACACTCCAAAGTACCCCGGGGGTGGATTAAGGACATGGTCCGTCGGCCTGGGGGGCCTAACCCTACCAAATGGCCCCATGTACATCTGCGCAACCAGGTATTCACCCGCATTGCTCTGCGGCCTGATGATGTAAATATTGACAAGATAGGACACCCTTCTTCGGCCTCCTCACCCTTTTCGGCAGCGCGACACCCTTGACGACAGACACCAGCTTCGGGCATAGGATGGCAGCTGATGTGGAAGCCCCGTCCGCGGTTCGGGAGACTCCTACGTCCCCACCTCCAGACGATGAGGCAGACTCATCGTCCTCACCATCCTCATCGTCCTGCTCCCCAGATTTGAACGAGCTCATATTTTCAAGCTCTTCACAGAACTCTTCGACCACTTCGTAGTCAAGGGACTTGGCGCAAGGCTCATCATCGTAGGGGTAGTACTCTTCGTTCAAATTCTTCATCATAACACTATTACGAGCCTAAACGGAACCTACTTCAGATCTAAAGGTGTTCAACGCCTAACACTAGATCAATGGCCTAGGAAGCAAAATATGCAAAGTAAAGAGGAAAATTTCGATGAACTAACCTTTGAAACTTTGAAGAACACGAAGAACACTTGCTTTGAGTTTATCTCTCTAGAAATTTGGCCAGCACTTCGGTAGCTCAGATTGCAAATGAGGGCTTTCGTCGGAATGGGAGGGGTATTTATAGAGCCCCCCCCCCCCACGGTCACTACACGTGGCACCTCCCTAGTGGCCACGCCAACGGCCACCAATGGGATGCCACCACTTTGTTAATGGGCCAGGCCCAGTCCACAGATCAACAGCCCACCAGCAAAGCAGGCTCTACGAAACGAGGAATGGGAAAATAACACCCACAGCGGCTAGGGCATTCAACGGCCAACACAGGCTACGGCTACCCAGGTAGCACTCGTATCGACCATTCAAGCGGCCATACATATTATATAAAGGAAGGCCTCACAACGGCCACAGCACCACAAGGGAAGGGAACCCAACAGCCATCGGCCCTCACACAAAACCCTTGATGATAACCCTTTGAAAGCGACCTGCGTCCAAGTGTTCTCCCACAGGGTTACCTTGGTCAGGAAATCGCCAAAGGGTGGGATTCAAGGCCAGTATGAGGATCACGCTCCGGCCTGGGTCTCACACTACTCGTTCACCCCTCACTCACTCTTCGGCTTGAAGCAGTGGGGGACTGGGGGACTACACCGGCCTTTGCAAATTAGGACAAAATCAAAGAAATCCAAAAAAATACCAAGTCCACAACTACAACCTCAGACATGCACCACAACGTCCATAACATCGTGGTGCACCATCGGCCGCAACAATGCTTGAGATCACAGGGCACTTATCGGCTTTGAGACCACACACTCCACTCTCAGCCAGGAATCAAAGAACAGGAGGTTAACGTACCTGAATCACCATCGTCCATAAGACCAGGACACGCACCACTCCCCCGGATCAGTGCCGTTATCGTCCTCAAAAGCGTGAACGCCAGACTACGGACATCACCGCTTCGGGTAAAAGAAGCAAACTGCACCCGCACCGGCCACCCTTAACAAAGGACGCTCATCGTCCTTCAACAAAGAGGTGACCCCAATGGCCTCCTCGGCCAACAGTATGAAATTTAACCAACGGTCAGAAGGAGTGAACAACGCTCTTAACGGACATTCGAGATGAAGGACGTTCATCGTCTTCAAGCAAGACACAACCGCAGTGGCCTCCTCGGTCCAAAAACAAAATTCAGCCACCAAAGATCGTGAGAAGGGAAGAATGTCTTTATCGGCACCTCATGACCGGAACACTCATCGTCCACAAACAAGCGCACTGAAGGAAGGACGGCCTTCCCCGTCCACATCAAGGGGAAGGTAATGGCCAAATCCAGAATAGGGCCACCGACGCCACGACAGAGGACGGTCAGGGTGGTCCCACATCGGCCAAGAGCACCAAGCACAGAAATCTACTCTCCTTCACTCCGTCTACATCTCAGCTTAGAGAGTGGGGGACTCCTGATGGAGTATATGGGTCTAGGCCCCAGGACCCACATACTCAGAAGAACAGAAAGCACAAGCCACCAAGCGGTGCCCTCGTCGGCCAAAGGACCCCCGTCGGCCAAAGAGGGACCAACTCAGAATATGATCCTGAAGCCAGGGGACTAGGGTGCCCCCGTCGGCCGTGCCCTCATCGGACGTGCCCTCGTCGGCCAAACCCTCGTCGGCCATGAGAGCCCCACAGAGCTAGGTTCTACACTTAATCATTCCTACACACATTGTATTCGGCCCAATAGCGGTCCAGTTGTAAATGGGCCTCCCAAGCCCAAGGCTTGGGAGCCCATCCCATATTTTCCCTATAAATACTACCTCTGGGAGTAGTTGTAGGGGTTCACAAAATCATTTATTGAAGCATTTACTTGCACTTCTCTCTCTAGCTCTCATTTCTCTCTAGATATATACTCTATCAATGTGCATACGAATAATTGAGCGGGATAATTTCTCTCTCATATGTAATGCTTTTAGGTATAAGAAGATAAGATAAACAGATTAATAATTGATCGAGAGAATTTCACCTCATTTTTTTCTCTCATGACCTTATAAACTTATGAGAAGACGTTTTTCTATAAATATCACCAATGTTATGACAATCAATAAATATCAAACTCTATCACTGCAAAAAGATACTCCCTCCGTCCCGCTAACAATGGGACAAGAGGGAGTGGCACGCAAATTAATAAAAAATGGTTTATGTAGTTGATATTGAATTGATAAAGTAAGAATAAAGTAAGAACGATTTAGAGCCACACAAACTTTACCAAATTTGGTATGAGACAATCTTAGTGGGACGGACCGATAAGGTAAAATGGGACAATCATAGCGGGACGGAGGTAGTAAAATATTCCTACCTAGACGTATTTTAGTCATGTAAAACTTATATATGTGGCGTTATAGAGAGAGAGTTTAGAAGACATGGATTAATGGTTTTAATACTACATACATGATAAGAAAAGAAAATCACAAGTCATTACTTGATAGACTATAAGTCTAGAGAGAAGTGAGAGCTAGAGAGAGAAGTGCTATATTTGCTCTGTATTAATGATTTTTGTGAACCCCTACAACTACCTTCAGAGGAAGTATTTATAGGAAAAATGCGGGATGGGCTCCCAAGCCTTGGGCTTGGGAGGCCCATTTACAACTGGACCGCTATTGGGCCGAATACAAAGTAAATGGTAGAGTATACAAATGATTAAGTGCAAAATCCTGCTCTGGGAGTTCTTTATGGCCGACGAGGGTCTTGCCGATGAGTGCATGGCCGACGAATACCCGACTGACGAGGTCACCCGGTTCTTCTGGCTTCCGGATCATATTCTGGGTTGACTTCATTCCGGCCGATGAGGGTCATCTGGCCGATGAGGGTCCCACTAGGTGACAGTTGTGCCTTCTGTTCTCGATTATGTGGGTCGTGGGGCCTAGGCCCATATACTCCATCAGGAGTCCCCCATTCTCTAAGCTGAGATGTAGACGAAGTGAAGGAGAGTAGATTCCTGTTCTTTTCGGGCTTGGCCATTGCGTGTCCCCTGTTGTGGACGAGAGAGACCCTGGCTATGCGGATGGTGCATGTTCTTTGCTTTCTAGGACGATCAGTGCCCTTTCTTGATTGGGGCGATGAAGGTCCGCTATTATGAGTGGTCGATATGTGTCTTTGGCATGAGTGACGGTTGTATCTTGTTTGAGGACGATGAGCGCTCTTTGTTTTGTGTGTCGTTGATTAGGGCTGGGTTCGGTTCGGGTCCCGAACCGATTCACCATATACCCGAACCGAACCGATATTTCGGTTTACATAATTATCAAAACCGAAACCAAACCGATATAATATCAGAAACCGATTTTTGGTGCCTGATTTTTTCGGTTCGGTTTACCGGAACCCGAAAAAACCGACTCAGTTGTAATAATTAAATTTAAACTAATATCCAATAGACTAAAATCCAGTGAAACATGCTAAATTTTGAGCCCAATTAGCCCAATGGCAACCTAGAACGTGTCTTAGCTGCCTAGAATGTATCTTGCCATTCTAAACTGAGGGACCTAGTTTATATTGATGATTTTGGAGTAGGATGCTACTCATTTTCCGGTGTGGGACAAAATGGAAGAGGAAAGAAGCCAATTTTAAAAAATCAAACATTACGGATGCAAGCAAGAATCGATCCCCCGACGTTTCAATGAGAATAGGCTACGGCTGCCCAACTCCGCTACTAGTCCAATTCGTCCAATTCGTACTCGGAATAATATTATACCTGTACTAAACTGTCATTAATTATTAGTATTACTAATATAAAAATTGTCGGTTCGGTTTGGTTTGAACCGATTTTTTAGAAATATAAACCGAGTCCGAACCGATTTTTATCGGGTCCCAATTTTCGGGTCCCATTTTCAATCGGTTCGGTTCGGTTCGGTGTTTTTCCAAAGCGGTTCGGTTTTTTTCGGTTCGGTTTTCGGTTTTTCGGTCTAAAATGCCAGCCCTATCGTTGATCACTTATTGTGCCTTTGGCCGAGGCGATGTGTAGTGGTTTGTTTGCCCAAGGTCTTGGGGACGATGATGGTGCTGAGCCGGTAGGTGCTGCATGTCCCCGGTTCTTGGGGACGATGAGCGTGTTGCACTTTTGCCCTGGCCGGGGATGGAACTTACAAGGACCTTGAAGCCGTTGTGATGCATAGCCGATATGATCGTGTTTGTAGTTGTGTACTAGTGTGCTTTTGAATTCTCGTTCTATCTTTGCGTTCTTGAGGCCGGTGTAGTCCCCTAGTCCCCCACTCCTTCAAGCCGAAGAGTTTCTGAGGGGTGAAGGAGTAGTTTGAGACCCAGGCCGAAGCGGGATCCTCATGTTGCCCTTGAATCCAACCCTTTGGCGATTTCCTGACCAAGGTAACCCTGTGGGAGAACCCTTGGACGCAGGTCGCTTTCAAAGGGTTATCATCAAGGGTTTTTGTGCGAGTGAAGATGGTTGTTAGGTTCCCTTTCCTTATGTTGTTGTGGCCGTTGCGAGGCCCTTCTTTACAGAATATGTATGGCCGTTTGACTGGCCGATACAGGTATCACCTAGATAGCCGTTGTCTGTTTTGGCCGTTGAATGCCTTGGCCACTGTAGGTGTTATTTGCCCGTACCTCGAGTCGTAGAGTTTGCCTTGCTGATCTCTGAAGTGGGCCTGGCCCGTTTACGAAGTGGTGGCATCCCATTGGTGGCCGTTGGTGTGGCCACTGGGGTGGTGCCACATGTAGTGACCGTTGGGGGGGCTATAAATACCCCCCTTTCTCCGAAGGGGTTCACCCATTCGTTTTCAGAGCTAACGAAGTGCTGCCCAATTTTCTAGAGAGAGAGTCCTTGCAAGTGTTCTTCACCTCCTTCAAAACTTCAAGGTCAGTTCTTCGACTTTTTCTTCGATTCCTTGCGTACTTTGCTCCCCTTAGACTTTGATCCAGTGTTAGTCAAGGAAACGCCTTAGATCTGAAGTAGTTCCCCTTAGGTTTGTAATAGTTGTTATGATGAAGAACTTAGACGAAGAGTACTACCCTTATGATGATGTGCTCTCTGTTAAGTCCCTTGACTTCCGGGTAGTGGATGAGTGTTGCGTGGAGATCGAGGACTTGAGTCCCTTGAAGTCGGGGGAGCAAATAGACGATGAAGATGCGGACGAGGAAGTCGGCTCGTCGTCTGAGGGTGAAGATGTGGGGTTCTCCCGCGCCGTGGATGGTGCATCCACCTCCACTGCCATTCCTTGCCCAAAACCGGTTTCCACCGCTAAGGGAGTAGCTCCGAAGAGGAAGCGCCGGCCGAAGAAAGGACCCGGTTTCTCCCAGCTGGACCTTAGCAATATTTACATTATCAAGCCACAGTGTGGAGCGGCTGACTACCTGGTTGCTCAGATGTACGTAGGGCCCTTTGGTAGGGTTAGGGCTCCTAGGCCGACGAACCACGTACTTAACCCTCCGCCGGGGTATTTTTGGGTGTATCCGATGAGTTTTGCCAAAGGACTTTAGTTCCCGCTCCACCCCTTCATCACCGAGTACTTGGATATGGTGGGGCTTCCTCCAGCTTTGTTGTCCCCAAATAGATACTCCCTGATCGTCGGGTTTCTTCTGCGTTGCGATGAGTTGGGTTACAAGCCGACGACGACTTTATTCATGAACTTGTACCAGATCGGCCGAGGCAGCCATAAGAATTGTGTCGGCTACGCCAATCTCCAACAGCTACAAAAGAAGAGGAGCTTCCGTGACCTCCCCTCATCCATTCATGGTTGGAAATCGAAGTTCGTCTTTGTATCGTTGGGCGAGGGGGGAACCGAGTTTCCTTCCCTCGGCCATAGTGGGGTGTTCAATCTCCACGATACGCCGAAGAGTTCCATTCTAGACGCTCAAGTTGCTACATTCCTGGAAGGGGGGCCGAGGAGCATGAAGGATTATATCAGGGAGTATAAGATGACCGCCCTCGGCTTCTTTAGGTTCTTTTTGTATGGTGACAAGGAGGAGGATGTCGAATTGTGGCCGAAGATGACCACTACCTTTGAGGAGGCCGACGGCCCAGATTTGGGGCTACCCGCCGAAGCTGATGGTAATACCTCGCTCATCGGCCTTATTACCTGTTTGTTTCCTTTTCCTTGCTAACTTGTTTTCTTTGGTTGTGCAGACTTTGTGATGGATCGTTGATCCGTTATGAGCAGGGCCAAGGCGAAAGCGGCCGAAGAGCTGGCCGCCAAGGCGAAGGCGGAGGAGGCCGCAAAGCTGGCGGCTGCAAGTGGGGCACCACTGAGTGTTGATGTGCCAATGAAGCTACCCCCACAGCCAAAGAAGAAACGGCCGGTGGATGGTGGTCAGAAGAAACTTACTGAGGCTGGTCTACAGCCCTCCAAAAAGGTAAAGAAGGATGTCACTGATTCCGTGGTTGGGGTTCTGACCGTCCCAGCCGGGGACGAAGGGGGTTCCAGTGCCGCCGCTATGGTGGACCTCACTTCTGGTCCGTCGTTTGACGTTTCTCAGCTGCTCCCCCTCGTCCAAGAAACTCGGCCGAAGCGGTCCGGCAAAGAGGTGGCCACCGCCACGTACAAAAAGGAGGTGGAGTATCCCGTGGACGGAGGCGTCTTAAACGATGTTGTTGACGGCCATGATGTGCTTTCTCAGGCCTTTCCGACCAAGGACCGGGTCTACCTTGACAAGCTCGGGGACGTCAGGATCTACGACGGTGGGATGGACCTCGTCGTCCAAGTAAGTCCCTTTTCTTTCACTTTGTTGTTTTCCTTGATTGCCTTTGCGAATGCACTGTCTAACCGTTTCGTCTTTGTAGGGTGCCTTTATGCTCATGGAGAGTAATAAGAGGCAGCGGCGGGAGATTGCCCGGCTGAGGGAGATTGAGCAGAAGACTGCTTCGGCCGAGGAGGCCATGGCTTGCTTAGATCAGCTGAGGGCCGATGTGGCGAACCTGCAGAGAAGGTCCGATGAGGCCGATGCGGCCTACCATCAAGTGGCTGCCGCCATGGATGATGCCCTGGCCAAGCTAGCCGAGGAGAGGGAGGCACGTGAGGCTGGCTGCCATCGTGCTGATGAGGCCGAGAAGGCCAAAGCTGCTGCCGCGGAGAAGGTCGTTGATGCTGCCATTAAGAAGTTCTTGGAGGAAGGCTGGAAGGCCGATGAGCACCTGCCTTGGTGCTATGAAGTTGTGGATGCCAAGCTCGAGGATTGGGGCGAGAACTCCCCTGCCGACCAGGAATACTTTGAGAGGGAGATGTCGATATACTACGACATGGGCCAGCAAAGGATGCAACGACTTATATACCGTAAGCTGCGCCGGGCCCTTAAGAAGCTGAAGGTTACCCGAAAGTGGGCTAGAAAAAACCTGAAGCTTTCCAAAAATATGAAGGATCCTGAGGCCGAGGCCAAGCTCCCCCCTTCTGAGAGGCAGGCTCCTGTGGAAAGCTCCGGCATCAACGAGTCTGACTGGTCCGATAATGACGCCCTGGCCGATACTGCCGTCTCTGCGGTAGGCGAAGCCAGTGTGGATGCAGAAGCCGAAGAGGGCGCTGGCGCTGAGGTTGAGCGAGCCGGCACGGGGAATGTTGCTGATGAGGTCGCCTCAGAGAGTTGATCGGCTGCCCCTTTCTATTTTGTTCTCAATAGCTTAGTTAGTAGTACTATTATCGTGTAATGGCCATTGTGCCCCTATGTACTTTTTGATGAATGAAAATATGCCTTTCAACTTCAGTGCTTGCTATGTCCTCGTCTTGCCTTTTCTCTTGCTTTTATTATTCTTTGAAATTTTTCTAAGTGTTTGTCATGACTGGGATAATTGTTCTCTTTGGTTGTGGTTGAAGCGGGTAGCTCTAGGTGAGAGCGCTTCGCCCATGAGGAACACCCCTTGCTCTTCGCAACACTTTAGATTTTTTTTTTAATTGTCAGACTCCAAGTGATTGAGTGTCCGCTCCATCTTGGCGTTCCCCCTATCCTTTTGTCCACACTTTAGAAATATTTCTAAGTGTCCAACTAAGTAGTTCTTTTAGGTCGGGAGCCTTCGTCGGACAACACGGACTGCATGGATTATTCGTACGCCTGGGCGTTTTCATCGGCATGTGTACCTTTCCGGCCATCGTGTATCCTTCATTTTGCGTCCTTCCCCATCCCTTTTAGTTTCACCTGCAGTTGTCTAAGTGTCAAACAACAACCCTTAATCTTGTTCTCCGTAATCATGGCTGATGAAAGTTCATGTCTTTTGCTCGGCTGGGGGTGTCTTCCTCGTCTCTGTAATTTGAGCTTGGAGTATGTGTCCACTCCTTACGAGACGATGGGAGTGTTGGCCCTTTGTTCGGCCTCAGTGCCTTTGTCGGTCGTGAAAGGTGCCCCTTAGGAATTCTTCCAAGTACTTGGAAATTTTCCAAGTGTTGGACAGCCCGGAGTCCTCGTCGGCCGCTCTGGATGCTACTCAGGGATTTCACCAAATACTTTGAATTTTTTCTAACTGTTTGAACACACTTGGGTGATTGCTTCCTTTATGAGTGGCAGACGACGGCTTCCCTTTTGGGTTGTGTGATGTCGGCCATGTGGTGCCCCTTTTCGGCCCCAGGAGTTTACCTTAGTAATTTTGTCTAAGTTTTTTTTAACGCTTTCGTCGGTAATACGCAATGTTCGCCTGATATGTACTTAGATAATTTTGGGAATTTTAGTTTTATCGCTCGAGGCCGGCGAGTGCACGGTTCATCAGCTTCCCTCTTTTATTTTTTGGGGATATCGCTTTAGGCCGGCAAGTGCGCGGTCCTTCGGCTTTCCCTCTTTTATTTTTGGGGATATCGCTTTAGGCCGGCAAGTGCACGGTCCTTCGGCTGTCTCTCTTTTATTTTTGGGGATATCGCTTCAGGCCGGCAAGTGCGCGGTCCTTCGGTTGTCCCTCTTTTATTTTGGGGATATCGCTTCAGGCCGGCAAGTGCGCGGTCCTTCGGTTGTCCCTCTTTTATTTTCTTCCTCTTTACTCATTTGAGCGAGGAATGGGTGTCCTTCTTTCAGGCTTCGGCCAAGGGGGTCGATAGTCCCTCGGTCGGTAAGGAGTCCTACCGGATCATCCTGGGATCTCAAGGAGGTCCCGTCGCCTATTTATGACGCGGGCTAAGGCTTTTGGTCGGTCACCGATGGCTGCCATTTCTCATCCTTGAGTTTGGGGATTTTTGTCACCTCGGCCATGATTTCAGACCTGTCGTCCTGCTGATTTCGCGGATAGACGACGCGGTGAGCTTCCCATATCAAGACGTGGGCTCTTTGCGGGCCCTTCGTCCTGGGGACACTGTCGGCCTTTCCTAAGCATTTTCGCTTTGAGGGTCCGGAACGATGTGCTCTGTTAACCTTTCCTGAGCATCTTCGCTCTGAGGGGTCAGTGTAGTATAGTACGTTTATGATCTTTTTAGAAAAGTAAGAAACAACTTTTATAGATAACTGGCTCGAGACTGAGGGCAGCGTTCGACCAACAATCCTTGGGAAGGTGAGGGCTTTGCCGGCTGCACCGTCCCCGGATTATTGATAGAATTTCACCAAGTGATGTATATTCCATGTTCTTGGTACATTAGACCCATTTGGGTGTTTTAGTTTGTAGGTGCCAGGCTTGACTACGGCGCTGATGATGTAGGGGCCCTCGTACTTGAGTGCCAATTTGCCACCTTCTGTCGGCTTGCTCGCCTCTCTTCGGAGAAGGACATAGTCCCCCACCTGGAATTCTCGGGAACGTACCTCGGCATCATAGTATGATTTTACTTGACGCCGGTAGTTCTCTGCCCAGATGAAGGTCTGCTCTCGTCTTTCTTCGATGAGGTGGAGGTCAATCTTCATGTTTTCTTCATTGGCCTCAGGCTCGTAGTGCTCCACCCGTCGGCTAGGTATGGTGACCTCTGTGGGGGGCTTTGCTTCGAAGCCATAGCAAAGGGCAAAGGGTGTCTCGCCCGTTGCCCTCCTCGGCGTAGTACGGTAGCACCATAGGATATTGGGGAGCTCATCGGCCCAACTGCCCCCTGCATCCTGGAGCTTCTTCTTTAGGCGCTCCAGGATGGTCCTGTTAGTGTTCTCGACCTGCCCGTTGCCTTGAGGATAGGCAACAGAGGAGAAACGATGCTTGATTCCCCACTCCTGGTGGAGCTCTTGAAAGGGCGTGGCCTCAAACTCGGTACCGTTGTCGGATATGATCTCGTTAACGACGCCGAAGCGGGTGAGGATGTTTTTGTGGACGAATTTCTGACACTTGGCCCCGGTGATGCTGGCCAAAGGTTCCGCCTCAACCCATTTGGTGAAGTAGTCTACGGCGACGATGATGTAGCAGTTGTTGCCAGCGGCTCTGGGCAAGGGGCCGACCAGGTCAATACCCCATCTTGAGAATGGGATCGCAGTGCTGACCGGGGCGTAGTTGACGGCTGGCCGACCAGGGGCTTTCTGAAGGATCTGGCATGCGGTACACTTCCTTGCAAGATTGGCACAATCCCGCGCCATCGTCGGCCAGAAATAGCCCTGGACGACGAGACGCCGGGACATGCTGAAGGGGCCCTGGTGAGAGGAGCAGACGCCACAGTGGACTTCCTCCATGGCCACTTCGGCCTCATCTGGGTGCAGACATCGGAGGAGAGTGCCGTTGTAAGATCTTTTATAAAGTTTCCCATCCTCGATGGTGTAGCTCGGGGCCCTGAGTTTGGCTAGCTTGGCTCTCTCCTCGTCCTGGGGCAATTCTCCCGAGGTAATAAAGGTCATGATGTCAGTAATCCAGTCCTCCGGCCGCTGTTGAATGCACGTGACCGGGCTGGCATGGATGCTGGACATGCTCAGCTCTTCGACCTTGGCTATCTTGGAGATGTGCTCTGGAGTGTCTAAGCTGAGCTTGGAGAGGATGTCGGCCTCAGCATTCTCCTCCCTTGGGATCTGAGTGATCTCATGGGTTTTGAATGCCTTGAGCAACTCCTCGGCCGCCTGTTTGCATTGCCTCATCCTCCCTTCTTTAGCCTCGTATGAGCCCTCGATCTGGCCCACCACTAGCTTGGAATCACACCTGATTTTGATGTGTCGTGCTTTGAGGCCGGCGGCGAGTCTGAGGCCGCTGAGAAGGGCCTCATACTCGGCTTCATTGTTGGATACCCTGAAGTTGAAGCGGATGGCATAGTAGGCTCTGAACCCTTCAGGGGAAATGAGGACGACCCCGCCACCACAAGCTTTGGTGGCCGATGAACTGTCAGTAAAGAGTCCATGCTTCGTCTGGCTCTGGCCCTGGTGTGGTAGCGTACGTCTCCCTGGATGTGCATTCGGTGACGAAGTCGGCCAAGGCCTGCCCCTTGATGGATGGCCTCGACTAAATCTCTATCTGGAACTGGCTGAGGAAGATCGCCCATTTCACTATCCGTGAGGAACTGGTGGGGCTCCGCATGAGCGCGCCGAGGGGTTGCTGAGTTAAGACGTGGACGGCGTGGGACAAGAAGTAGTCCTAGTTTCTTCACTGTATAGACAATGGCCAGTACTGTCTTCTCAATGGGAGAGTACCTGAGCTCGGCCTCCCGCAATGTCTTGCTTATGTAGAAGATTGCCTTCTGTACCCCCTCGTCCTCGCGGATGAGCACGGAGCTGACGGCTGATGTGCTCACCCCGGAGTATAGGAAGAGGGTTTCACTGGCTTTAGGTTTGGAAAGCACGGGAGGGGACGATAAGTACCGCTTCAGTTCCTCAAATGCTTGTTGGCACTCCGTCGTCCACCTGAAGCCATTTGCTTTGCGCATGATCTGAAAGAAAGGGAGAGACCTTTGAGCCAATTTTGAGAGGAAACGGTTTAGGGCCGCAAGGCGTCCCGTCAGCCGTTTTACCTCCTTCACGTTTCGCGGTGGCTCCATGTTGATAATAGCCTGTATCTTCTCTGGGTTGATCTCAATGCCCCTTCGGCTGACCATGTAACCGAGGAACTTGCCCCCCTGGACGCCGAAGGTGCACTTCTTCGGATTTAGGCGGAGCTGGAACTTCTTCATTATCTCAAAAATATCTCGGAGGTCGTCGGCGTGGCTAATGGATTGCCTGCTCTTGACGATCATGTCATCGACGTATGCCTCCATCGTCCGGCCGAGGACTGCTCTAAAGACCTTGGCTACCATTCTGGTGTATGTGGCGCCCGAGTTTTTGAGCCCAAAGGCCATGACGAGGTAGCAGAAAATTCCCTCCGGGGTCATGAAGGTCGTCTTCTCGGCGTCATCCTCATGCATGAATATCTGGTGGTACCCCCTAAAGGCGTCAAGGAACGACATCAACTTGCACCCCGCCATCTCTTCCACCAATTGATCAATGTTGGGGAGAGGGAACGGGTCCATAGGGCACGCCTTGTTCAGGTCAGTGTAATCAACGCACATTCTGAACATCGGCGACTTCTAGGCGAGGACGACGTTGGCCAACCAGGTCGGGTACTTCACCTCTTTGATGTGGTTGATTGAGAGGAGCATGGTAACCTCCCCTTTGACGAAGTCACGTCTGTCAGCCGAGAGGTAGCGCCGCTTCTGCTTGATCGGCATGAGGCGGGGTCGACTGACAGCCGGTGAGTTATCACTCTTCGGCTGATGCCCGGCATGTCGTCCGGCCCCCACGCAAAGATGACCGTATATGTCCACAGGACGTCGAGTACGCCTTCGCGTTGGTCAGGTGGGAGTTGTTTCCCGATTTTCAGGACCCGCTCCGGCCGGGAGGTAGCCAGCGGAACCTCCTCGACCTCTTCGGCTAGCTCGGCGTGCGGCCTTTCTTCGTCTTTGAAGACGGTGGTGGTGATGGTGTCTATTCTCTGCCCGGTGCTGGCTGCCGACTTTGTCAGTTTCAGGTAGCATGCGCGGGCTATCTTCTGGTTCCCTCGGGCGTATGTGATACCGCCGCTAGTAGGGAACTTCACGCATAGATGTTTCATGGAGATGAAGGCTTCCAAATCCTCTAGCGCTGGCCGCCCCCATATCAAGTTGTGGGCGCACTCGAGGTTGACCACCATGAATTACATGTCGATCTTGATGCGATGGGAGCCGTCGTCGACCTGCACGGGGAGGACTATCGTGCCCTCGGCGTCGATAGAGTCCCCGGTGAAACCGGACAACGGTGTCCGTATCGGCTTGAGCAGCACTCTGTCCAGCTTTAGCTGCCTGAAGGTGTCAAGGTACATGACGTTGATGGAGCTCCCCGTGTCGATGTAGGTGCGGTGGATGATAGAGTCCCCTATTTCTCACCGGATGACGAGGGCGTCCCTGTGTGATGCGGGCCCCGGAGGGTAATCCTTGTCGGTGAAGGTGATCGCCTCCTCCCGTTGTTTCTTCAGCTGGGGGGGAGCGTGGGACACCTCCCCGATGTAAAGGGATTGTGCCCATTTCTTCCTCTGGGTGGCCGAATCCCACCCAGTGTTACCCCCCACAATGAGGTTGATGTGGTTCTTCTTCGGAGGAGGCTCTTCGAAGTCTTCGTCGTCATCACTGAGTCTGCCGATCTCGCGCTTCTTCGCAGAGGGTTCGCCCCCATGTTTGCCGGTGTTTACCCACGTATTTTTGCTCGGTCCACCTTTGACAAACTGAGAGAGTTCCCCCCGACGAATCAGCTTCTCGATGTGCCTCTTCAGAGTGACACAATCGTCTCTGTTGTGGGAGGTGTTCCGGTGATAACGGCAGTAGGTGCCGCCCTGATGGACGGCATAGATCTCCTTTGTCGGCCGAGGATCTCACTCAATGAGGTCGTGCTCCTCGGCGTAATCGAGGATGGTGCTGAGCGAATGGGTAACTGGGGTCTTCGGCCTCTCCATCCTCGGCCGCCATATGCGGTCTTTGTTCTTTCCGCCAGATCCATGGCAGCTTTGTCCTCCCTGACCTCGGTCCCCGAACGAGGGTGCGCCCACGGCTGGCGCGGCGTTTGTCTTCTTGGGGGGTGCCCCCATACTTCTTGTGGCTGTGCAGCTCGTCAGCGTCCGCGTACAAGTTTCCTCGCTGAAGCGCTTTCAGATAGGACCTCGGAGGGTCAGTGATGAGGCTCCTCGCATATGGGGTGCTGCGGAGGGCTCCCTGGAAGAGTACGAGGAGGGTGCGCTCATCGGGCCCCTCGACCTCTTCAGTCTCCCTCGTCCACCGATCGATGAACGACCAGAGTGATTCGTCATGCTGCTGCTTGACGGAGAGAAGATGGGTGAAGTATTTCTTCGCGTGCTTCCTTCCGGCAAAGTGAGTGAGGAAGTGCTGGGTGAGGTCTTGCCATGAGTCTATGCCCCCTCGGGGAGTGCGGTTAACCACTCATACGTTGGCCCTTCAATAGTGGAAAGGAACCAGCGGCAGAGGTATTCATCTGACACGTTCACCATCAGCATGTTGTTCTTGTAGCGGCTGAAGTGCTCCTGGGGGTCGGAGCGGCCGTCATAGGGCTTGATGGCGTTTCTTCGGTACTTCTCGGGGATAGGGGCCGAGAGTGCCCTGGCGGTGACGGGGGCCTCGTCCTGACCTAGATGATGGGGTCCCCTCGTCCTTCGGCCAACTCCCTTTCAAGGATAGTGGCCTTGTTCAGAAGGGCGTTGAAGCCGAGATCTCTGGATGAATTGCCGGTGGGTGTGGCGGCCAGCTGTTTGGCCTCCATCTGGGCGAGCCTTCGCTTGAGTTGGGCGATCACCTTGTCCCTGGGGTCCCTAGCGGCCATGGTGGCGCCCTGAGTCTGCAAGCGGGCTGCGTGAGCCGTGTTTATTTGGTGACGGGCATCATCCTCATGCAGTTTCCCCTTGCCTTTCTCCAGGCGGGGCCAGTCCACTGTCCGGGATACCGACCCCAAGCTTTCCCTGGGTGAGCCAGGCTCACGCTGCCCAATCCGCCCCGCCATCCTCTCCGAAGCAGGCCGACGGCACGTGTCACCTAGCCTGTTAAAGGCTGGGGCTTTTCCACGCGCTGGGGTCTGTCCAGCTCGAAACGGGGAAGCAGGGTAGGAGTGGGACGACGTTGTGTCCTGGGGCACCACCCCCTCATCGTTGCCTAGCCTGACGGCCAATGGTTGGGGCTGAGGAGGCGGCATCGTGTTCTCACCGTCCTTGGCATGAGTGCGCTGAGGACGGTGGCATTCTGGGCCAAGCTGGCGATGATGGCTGAGAGCGCGGCCTGAAGCCGAGGATCAACAGCAGGAGAGGCCGGTTGCACCTAGGCATTGTCACCTTTCTCCGCGCGCTTCTTGTCCAAGCCGATGCGGGCGTCAGGGGCGCCGCCGTTGAGCTTATTGCGTAGGTCTCCTGCAAGGTTGATGGCTTCCTGGAAGACATCCCCCCCCCCCCCCCGGCGGCCTTGTCGGCCATAGCGTCCTCCTCGTGCTCGTGGTTTTCTTGTGCTTCAAGGATGGCCTTGCTGAGGAGGTTGCGGTTTGACTTAGTTCTTCCCATTGTCAGTTAGTTGTGCTTGGTAGCGACGAAGGAGGCTAACTTGATTGTTCTAGCTCTCAATGAAAGCACCATTGATGGATTATAGGGGTATCCAAACTATAATAAAATGGAGAGATTTGAGCTAATGTGAGGGAAGAAGAAGAATGAATAGTATGTTCTAAATGTTAGGAATTATGTTCTAGGGTTTACAAGCTCCAAATGGAGTATAAATAGAGAAATAATGGGTCGGGCTGCTAATATGGGCCCGATAAGCCCAACTACATAAAAGGCTAATCTGGTACATACAAATGATATATGAACTCTACAATAATACAAATGATATAAATGATGTCCGATAAGCATGTGTGGGCCGCTGTTCGGGCCCAATAGTCATGAGACCCGGGGGTCCGAGTCGATATACTCCATCAGGGGTCGCTCACTCCCTGAATCGAGAGTACTCGAGGCGAAAGGGAGTAGAACTGTGTGTTGATCTATCGTCTGATGAGTGAACTTCGTGAAAATTTTTGAATTTCTGCTTCTTTGGTTAACGGAGGCGCTAAGTCCCCCGCTCTTTCAGTCCCCCACTCCTTGAGGTGAATGTAGTGAGGTGAAGAGGAGTAGAGTTGTGTGTGACGCGTGATGTCTTCAATAGGGGCCGAGGGTAGACACCTTTTGATCCATAATGGGGAGATGCCTCGTTAAAAACTTCATTAGGAAAAAACCCTGTGGGAAAAATCCTAATGAGGGAAAAAGAGTACACCGGATGCCCCCAATATGAAGCAAAAGGGGTGATCCCTTCGGCCTAGGTGTGGAGTTGCAACGGTGTCCGTCTGCTACAGGGATGGCCGAGACTAGTCTCTAGATGTGAGCAGCTCGGCATGATAACTAGTCTCAGTCATCAAATAAAGATGACTAAGAGATAGGTCGAGTGACCGTCCATAATGTGATGTCCGGTTCGTCAAATAAAGTGACCAAGGCATGTGGCCGAGAGGCCTATAAGAAGTCCAAGCCATCAAATAAAGATGACCAGGAGAGACAACCAAGTGGCCGGTATGATGAGCTCCACGTCATCAAATAAAGATGACAGGGCGATGCATCGCCGAGGTGCCCGAATGAGAGCTCCACGTCATCAAATAAAGATGACGGGGTGATGTATGGCCGAGAGGCCTATATGAGAGCTCCACGTCATCAAATAAAGATGACGGGGCGATGTATGGACGAGAGGCCTATATGAGAGCTCCACGTCGTCAAATAAAGACGACGGGGCGATGCATGGCCGGTGGGCCTGCAACTGAGCTTCGCCTCATCAAATAAAGATGACCGAGCGATATATGGCCGATGGGCCTGTAGATGAGCTCTTCGTCATCAAATAAAGATGACAGAGCGATATATGGTTGAACTATGGGCTCCTTTAGCCTTTCAGCCGGAGACCGTAAGATGTTCGCTATATCTTAATAAGGGGACGAGGCGGTGGACGCCTGTCTGAATATGAGGACGACGACGCTGATGAGTCGGTTCGAATATGAGGACGACAGCACTGACGAGCCGGTCCGAATATGGGGACGATGGCGCTGGTGAGCCGGTCCGAATATGAGGACGAGGCGATGATAATCCGTGCATCATATGAAGGCGACGGTCACCATCCAGGAAGGGAATGGCGAGCCTGGTCGCTAGATAATGACTTCGGCGTTGGGGCCGGTCTAAATGTGAGAACGAGGCGATGATAAGCCGTGCGTCATATAGGGGCGACAGTCGCCGTCCGGGAAGGGATGGCGAGCCCAATCGCTATAACAAGTGTAAGGAATAACTGTAATTAGATTTTGATGATGCTAGGTTAATTAGAATTTGAAAGTACCCCTATAGAATTTTTGTATTAGAAATTTCTTTGTAAGTATTAGCATAGTCGACATGCCAGAAACCCTCTTGGTCTTCTTGATCAGAACATCTACCAGAGTTGCTCCCAGAGTTGCTCACCAGAGTTGCTCCCAGAGTTGCTCTCCAGAGAAGCTACCAGAGTTGGGTACCAGAGTTGGCATCAGAGGCAGGCATCAGAGTTCGGATCAGAAAGCCTCATCAGACTTGCTCTTACTTAGTAGAATTCGAAGGCACTTACCAACGGCCGTGAAACTAACGGGAAATTCCCTAACGGCTAGGAGCCATTCGACGGAAACATGGTACTGTACACGCATTAAATGCTCAATTAATGTTGTACGTACGAAGAGATATTTAAAGCTGATGATTGACCATGCGGGTATCTTCACGCCCCCAAAATAGCAAGTCGTAGGTCTAACCGGTCAAATCAACAGTACAAGCATTTAATGAAGCTATCTTCTACACTCCAATGGGAAGACTGCTCCCTGTATATAAGATACACTTCGAAGAACTACAAGATAACTTTTGCTCTATAACTTTGCTAACCCTCTGCTCTACACTTCAGCATACAAGCTTCCTTGAGATTTCAAATTCATTCACTTCAACAAGGAAAGCTTACGTTGGAAAGATATCAACTCCTATCCTCTCATCCCATAAAGAGCACAGTTCCTCCAGTTCTTCAACACTTCGAAAGCCTCACTTACATATCCTTTGTGAAGAAGCTACGTTGGAGAAATCTGTTTTTACATCAAATACTTCTTGAAAAAGAAGGGACGTCTCAAACTAACTGGAGTAAGTGAATTGGGGATACTTCCAAGAGACTCAGTGAAACGAGACCAGCCATCAGGAAGCAGGATTGTATCCCGGGTGGCAACTAGGCTTGAAGAAGACGTGGAGTGCTTCTTAAGTTCTAGGGACTAAGGCGTTGTAAACTGTTGTTTTTGCAAGCTTAGTGGAACAGTGGACTAGATGAACACGTTGTTCCTTGAACCACTATAAAAATCCCCGGTGTCACTTACTTTACGCATTTAATTCTGCACTTAAGATTTTTACTGTTTAACTCAAAAGGTTGGACTCTGTGATCATCAGATCTCCCTTAAGAATTATCAGAAAGGCATTTGCCTTAGTTTTTTCTAAGGCTACCCGGACAGAAACCAATCCGCTGCCAGGTCCAGCTCTGCCATCAGAACTTGACCTCCTCTGTCACCAGAATTCGACCATCTCTGATAAGTCAGTAGTGACTTAGAGAAAAGTTTTAAAAATCCTGAACAGTCTATTCACCCCCCCCCCCCCTCTAGACTGTTCCCATTATAAACGGGACCAACAAGTGGTATCAGAGCCTCCTCGTTCTTGTAATCTTTTAGGTTACTTGCTGAACAGATATCCACTTGTTTTAGCCTCTTTCAATCTCTTATTATGGATAACACCTTGTCAAAGAATTTGATGTTTTCGGTTACCAAGTTTGATGACTGGAAGATACGCATGAAGGTCCATCTCTGTGCACTACATGATGAAATGTGGGAAGTCCTAGATGCAGGTCCTTTCACTGAGTTCACCAAAGTGAATCCTGAGTACTCTGCTGGCAGTGTTCAACCCCAAATGATCACTAAACTTCGCCATGAATGGTCTAATGAAGAAAGAAGGAAGTACAACCTTGACAACATAGCCAAGGACATTATGTACAAGGCCATCGATGACAAGTACTTCACAAGGATCAAGAAGTGCACATCATCCAAGGCTATCTGGGATACCTTTACCCTGATAGGAGCTGGTGATGAGCAGGAGAAAGACAACAAGCTCACAATTGCCATGAAGAAGTTTGAAGACTTCAAACTTCTCCCTAAGGAATGCATAGCTGAGATGTATGCACGCCTGCTCACTCTTACTGCCGAGATTTCAGAACTTGGGAAGGAACTGACTCCCAAGGAAGTCAACTTGAAGGTTCTAAGAGGTCTACCTTCACCCTGGAAGATGAAGGTTACTGCCATGAGAGACAGCAAAGATCTCAGGACCTACAGCACTAAGAAACTCATCTCTGATCTCAAATCTTATGAGTTCGAGATGAATGAAGAAGAGAAAGAAGAAGTTGAAGACAGAACAACTACTTCCCTCACAGTCAGTACCTCACAGGTAAATAAATTTGACCCTTCCTTACTTTTAACTAACGAATACATGGCTGCCTTTGTCAGGAAGTTCAGGAAATTCACGAAGCCCAAGGATGGCAGAAGTCCATCCTCCAGCAGAAAGCCACACCAGAAGTCCAAACCATCAGAAAGTAGTGGAGAGCTTCTCTGCTACAACTGCAGACAACCAGGGCACTTGAAGGCCAAGAAGGAGAGAAGAAGTATGAGCACAGAAGGCGAAAGGCACTCATCACAGAGCAACCAGAAAAGGATCCTCTCTCTGAGACAGAGTCCAGCTCAGAATCAGAGTCCGACGAGGCATTCTGTTGCCTGGATACAGAAACTGAAGACCTATGTCTTATGGGTCAATCTGATGATGAGGTAACCTCTATTTCTTCATCTAGTTTTTCTTCGGTAGGCAAATCTTTTGATTCTGATTCAATGTCAGAATTTTGGGAAGAGTTTCAAGCCATCCAAGCCACTTATTCCTCTGTCAAAGAAGAAAACAGTAAGCTTAAGGTTGAGATTCTTGACCTAAGAAAGGAGGTTGAGACCAAAATCAATCTTCTAATTAAGGAGAGAGATCAGCTGGAAGCTGAAAATGCTTTTCTTCTCAAGAGAATAAGAGAAATAGAGCATCTTGAGATTAAGTACAAAGCTTACCAGAAGGCCCAGTCTTCCATGGAAAAGATTGTACTAGATCAACAAATTGGCGTTGGTTTTGGTCTTGGTTATGGCTCAACAGAATCAGATGAGCCTTCTGTAATGCCTATCACCAGAGTTGTTACGGCAGATAAGGTCATAGTGCCACTGATTTCTAGCCCCATTTGCCAAGTTAGTGTATCTGGTACTAAGGTTGTTCATGAGAAGGTCAGACCAGAAAAGAAAAAGATAAAGTCTCAACCAAAACAAATTTTGATAATTAATAAACCTGGCAGAAAACCTAACAACAGAAAAGGTTTTCAAAATAACAGAAATCAAAGACAGAACTTGACCAGACATTCTCATGACTACCCCACCTGAAATGATCACCAGAAAGGCAAATATCAAGAGAAGGTAAACTTCAGGTAGAAGAGGTTGGCTGGTCAACCTCAGAAGCCCAAAGCTAACCGCCCCTCTGCTCTTGATAATATATGGGACTTCTACCCAACCAAAAAGGCTATGCAGAAGTATGTAAACAGGAAGAATGATCCTCACAAGCATCTGCCTAAAGTGAATCACACTTCCGTTTACTACGACTACCAGGTGGACATTGGGTACCACCCACCAAGGTTTCACTTGATGAGACCAAAGTGGTACCGGCTGCCAAGACTGCATAATCCCTTAGGACCCAACATTGCTTGGGTACCTAAATCTTCCTCTTATTGATGCAGGAACTTTGTGCTGGAGCAATCTCTGAACAAGATTGGTATATCGATAGTGGATGCTTCAGGCACATGACAGGTAACAAGAGTTGCCTTACAGAGT
This sequence comes from Cuscuta europaea, assembly GCA_945859875.1. Taxonomy (NCBI): domain Eukaryota; kingdom Viridiplantae; phylum Streptophyta; class Magnoliopsida; order Solanales; family Convolvulaceae; genus Cuscuta; species Cuscuta europaea. The sequence continues at coordinate 5,099,829 of CAMAPE010000014.1, forward strand.
TCCAGAAAATCAAAGGTCCCAGAGTTACCTTTGGTGGTAATGACAAAGATGGCCAAACTAAAGGAAGAGGGAAGCTGATGAGGAACCAGATAATCATTGAAGATGTCTCTTATGTCAAAGGCCTGAAATTCAACCTGCTAAGTGCTAGTCAGTTCTGTGACAAAGGCTACACAGTTGAATTCTCCAAAGAAGGATGTTCTGTCAAGCATGAGACAAATATGGAAGTGGTTCTGACAGCTACCAGGAAAAGAAACATTTATGTTGTTTATTGGTCTACTGCAAAAGAAGGAATTTGCCTGATAGCCAAAGGAGATTCAAAACTCAGTTGGGAATGGAACAAGAAGCTGAGTCACTTGAATTTCAAAACAATCAACAAACTAGTAAGGGATCACATTGTTGATGGTCTTCCTAACATTGTGTACAAGAAGGAGAATCTGTGCAGTGCATGCCAGAAAGGAAAGCAAGTGAAAAACTCCTTCAAACCCATTGTTGGAGATCTTTCTACAAGTCCTTTAAATCTGATCCACATGGATTTATTTGGACCAGTTGAAACTCCAAGTGTAGGTGGCAAAAGATATACTTTAGTCATGGTGGATGACTATTCGAGATACACTTGGACAATCTTTCTGAAGAAGAAAGATGAGACTCTACAGAAACTACCATCTCTGTTGAAGCTCCTACAGAATGAGCAGAATCAGAAAGTCAAGACTATCAGATCAGACAAGGGAACAGAGTTCGTCAACAAGGTCATAAAGGATTTATGTGACCAGAATGGAACCATGCACCAACTCTCTGCAGCCAGAACTCCTCAACAGAATGGAGTTGCAGAAAGAAGGAACATGACATTGAAGGAAGCTACAAGGACCATGATTGCTGAATCTGGTCTACCTCTCAGATATTGGGCTGAAGCAATCAATACTGCATGTTATACTCAGAATCGGAGCATGATTCACAAAACCCATCAAAAGACCCCCTATGAGCTATGGAAAGAAAGAAAACCAAACATCAGCTACTTTCATGCATTTGGATGTAAATGCTATGTACTCAACAATGGAAAGGAACAAAGCACCAGAATGTCATTGGAACCAAATGGGTATTCAAGAACAAAGCTGATGAAGATGGCTACATTGTAAGGAATAAAGCAAGGCTGGTAGCTAAGGGATACTGCCAAGAAGAAGGAATAGATTTTGATGAGACTTTTGCACCAGTGGCAAGACTGGAAGCCATCAGAATATTCCTAGCTTATGCTGCCTACAACAACATCAAGGTCTACCAGATGGATGTCAAAAGTGCATTTCTGAATGGAGATCTTGAAGAAGAAGTTTATGTAGATCAACCACCAGGTTTTGTCATTCCTACTCACTCCTCCTGTGTCTACAAGCTTAGAAAGGCCTTTTATGGTCTTAAGCAAGCTCTCAGAGCATGGTATGACACATTGTCCCTATTCCTAGTGAACCATGGGTTTACAAAGGGAAAGGTTGACAAAACTCTATTTCAAATCTCTGTTGCTTATCACATTCTGTTAGTACAAATATATGTTGATGATATTATATTTTGTAGTACTAATCCAGAACTGTGCAAGAAATTTTCTCAAGTAATGCAGAGTCAGTTTGAAATGAGTATGATGGGAGAACTAAGCGACTTCCTAGGATTGCAAGCCAAACAAGTTCCTGGAGGAATTTTTATCAACCAAGGGAAGTATACCAGAGATCTGATCAAAAAGTTTGGAGTGGAAGGCAAATCATCAGTGAAGATCCCCATGAACACCTCACAAGGAATTGGTCCGGATGATGAAGGCAAAGATGTTGATGCAACAACCTACAGAGGAATCATAGGATCTCTTCTGTATCTAACTGCAAGCAGACCAGACATCTCATTCTCTGTTGGAATATGTGCCAGATTCCAATCAAAGCCCAAGGAGAGCCATCTAAGTGCTGCAAAAAGAATTATCAGATACATCAAAGGAAATCCAAATGCAGGCCTATGGTATCCCAAGGGAGGTAACTTTGAACTGATTGGTTACTCTGACTCAGATTTTGTAGGTTGCAGGTTAGACAGGAAGAGCACCTCTGGTCACCGCCAATTGCTTGGTGGGAGACTTGTCTCCTGGTTTAGCAAGAAGCAAAATTCGATCTCAACAAGCACAACAGAAGCTGAATATATTGCTGCTGGAAGTTGTTGTGCCCAACTTCTGTGGATGAAGCAACAACTCAAGGATTATGGAATTCATGCAAAGGAGATCAAGCTGTTGTGTGACAACACCAGTGCCATTGCAATCACTCAGAACCCATTGCTTCATTCCAGGACAAAGCATATTGAGATCAGACATCACTTCATCAGAGATCATGTAGAAAAGAAGCATATATGTATGGAGCATGTACCTACAGAAGATCAGCTAGCAGACATATTAACCAAGCCTTCATCTGAGGCAAGGTTTAATAAACTAAGGGAGGAACTGGGAATGATGGATGATCATCCCAGAGATGCTTAAAATCAGAGTTATACTGGACTAGAACTGCTTTATCTGGACCAGAGAACCTTCCATCAGAGTATCTCTATCTCTGATCACTAGAGTACCTTTCATCAGAGAACCACATTCTTTGATACAGAGACCCTTATCAGAAGCCCATCAAAGATCCTTGTGGACTTAGTTATTTTTTGAGGTACGGGCAAGACCTAATTACTTGAACAGGTCTTTTACCAGACTACCCCTGATTATTATTCCTTTAACGGAAACGTTTTTCCACCCGCATTTCTTTAAATGCTACCTCGAAACCATAAAAAATCCCAAACGTCCACTAACCCAAAACCATTTATACCCACCTACTTCAACCTAAACCGCTACTGCTACTTCATCTCTCTAAACTTACATCTGCTCTCAAACCTTCAAACCCTCTCAGAACTCCTAATCTCTAGAATCATTCTAAAATCACTCTCTGAAAATGAACTTCATCAACATCAACGATCTTACTAAGGAGGAAGTGAAAACCCTCGTCGCCAACATTGTAACTAGAATGAAGGTTGACATGTCAGCACTTCCTCTGCTGGCTGAGAACCAGAAAAGGATGACGAAGATCATCCAGGGGATGAACGAATCACAGCTGACCAAGGTTGTTGCTCACCCCTACGAGCACTTTGACACAAAAGACGTGGCTGAGTTCTACCTCAACGCTAGTGTCACCAAAACCGCCATCCACTCACAGGTACAGGGAAAAAGCATCACCCTGACCTCAGATGCACTGAATGAGTTCTTTGGAGTAGAACTAGATGCTCAAGATGAGGAAACCCCCACTCTCATTGACCTAGAGTCCGTGGATGTTTCCATTGACGGCTTTGTAAAGACTTACTGTCGCCCTGAGGCCGCTGGACTAGACAAATTATATATGAAGAAATTCCTTCTGAAGAAGGACTATGAGAAGCTTGTCAGCATATTGCATAGGTGTCTATGGTGCAAAACTGGCTCAACTGACGAACTGAATAAAGCCAATGCCAAAGCAATCTTTGCAGTGCACCATGGAATGAATATCAACTGGGGCGAGGTAATTTTATGTTCTTTAACTGAGTTCATCAAGAAGAAGGACCAGAAGACATGCCTATACTCAACCAAGATGGGCCATGGACTCCTTCTCTCAGCAATCCTCACTGCTCAAGGAGTTCAACTCAGGGACCCTTCCCCAGTTGACCACTCCAAGACCATCTTCCTCACTGCCTCTCCCAAACTGAATATTGCTATCTCTGCTGAGTTGAAAAGGGAAGAAAGGCTGGAGAAGAAAAGAGAACAACAGGTTGTGAAGCCTAAACCTGCTCCAAGGAAAATCATTAAGAAGTCCACTCATATTTCCACTCAACCAGAACAAGAAAGGGCTGAGAAGGAGGTCAGAACCAAGAAAGCTCATGAAAAGAAGACCGTACCAGAGAAGGATGCACCAGAGGTGGTTGCATCAGAGTTGGCTCCCTAAAAGCCAACCATAATTTCACCTGCTAAGAAGCAGAAGATGAAGAAGAGAAGAAAATTGATTGTTCAGAGTGAGGATTCTGACAACTCTGGTCCCCAACCAATGAAGAAGAAGAAGAAGAAGAAGAAGAAAGCAGTCTCACCTGCAAAGGGATCAGAAACTCAGGGGGGAACCTGAACCAGATGCACAACCCTCATCTGTACCAGACTTGCCCAACACTACTACTCTACCAGAACCTCAAGTCAACTCTGACAAAGCACCAGAGACTGACTACAATGCTGCCCTTGATAGATAGTTTGAAAGGGTTCTAGCATGGAGAAGATGGAGAACGGGGCCACTTCACCAAATTATCCAATATTTTGACTTCTATGAGTCTGAGAAAGCTCAAGTTCTTCACTGGGTAGGCACTTGACCTTGCATTTCTCACTTCTGTCCTACTGAAGAAGAAGGAAAAACATCAAGGTAAAGCACCTCTGATCTGTTCTTCACCAGAAAAGCATGTAAAGGCTTTAGAAGAAAATGAAATGGCTAACTTTGAAGCCTGGCTGATTGAGAAGAAAAGGAAGGAATCTCTTATCAAATTTCGTCCTAGCGTTCATGGAGAAGGAGAACTCTCCACTGCTAATGACCTTCCATTGGCCATGGAGAAGCTAATCAAAGAATGGAGGGACTCTCAATTCGAGGAAACCATCTCGGAGGTAATCCCTAACTCCCCCTCTATTTATCACTCCACAGAACTCCCCCTCCCTCTCCCAAATCACCTTCACCTGTTTTCACCACACCTGTTAACTCTCCACCAAAATCCCCATCACCACCATCACAACAGAAAACCCCAGCCATATCTCGATCCCCACCCAAACAGAAAACTCCCTCACCCACCAAAAGTCAAACACCACTAAAATCCAAGTCTCCATCACCTTGCAAACAACCTACACCTACCAGAAACCGCTCACCTTCACCTCCACCCTCCACTCAACCTCAGAAATCCATCACCCATCAGAGCTCCCCTCACCAGAGCTCTCCTCACCAGAAAACCCCTCCTCACCAGAGCTCTCCTCACCAGAAAACCCCTCCTCACCAGAGCTCACCCCCTCAGCAGAAATCCAAGTCCAACTCCAGAGCTGCCACACCACAAATTTCTCCTCAACACTCTGTAGCCTCAACGCCCAAGAAAGAGATCCCCATCCGTATATTATCCTCAGATGCTGATAATGATGGATTCCTCACATCCTCTCTTGCGACTGACTTCACATCTAAGAGGAGGAAGACACCTCCTAGAGATCATTCTCCTAAACACACTGACAACAATCCTCCATTACCTAAGGGCAGAGGTTTGGAGATGCCAGGGTTCACTACAGAAGAGCCTCAGATAACCTTCAATCAATTTGTGCAATCTGCAGAAGAGTTTGGTGGCCAGATGCTGGATAACATGAACAAGCTTATACTCATCAATGACAAGCATTATGAACATTTGACTCACACCAACATCAATCTCAACTTTGGCTTACAGCAGTTATCAGAAAAGGTTGATTCTCTGACTGAGACCCTACATGCGTTCATGAAATCCTCAAGTACCAAGATTGATACAGTTTCCAGGGAAGTGGATGGAATCAACTTTGTCCTCTACTTTCACTCTCAAGCCCTCAACAAGCAGAACGAGTAGCTTACAGAGATATCTGACTCTATAGATGTTCTACAGTGGTATGCTGATCAATCTTCAGAACGATTTGTGAAAATAGGGACTCTCTGCCAAGAACACAAAGCGCAAGCCTCAGATCTTCTTCAAAAGGACAAGGAGCGATACCAGAAGTTGGTACTCCTTGAATCAAGTACACAGAGCATCCAATCGACCATGGAGAGACAACAGAGCTTGATTGAAGGACTGGCCTCTGTTACCCAGACTCTGCCTGAAGCCCTTAAGGAAATCAGAGATGCTCAAGCTTCAGAATTCTCCAAGATTGAACTTCTCCTTGGCGATCTTGTTGATGCCAAAAAGGGGGAAGAGATCAGAGAAGAAGAAGGCCCAAGCACCAGAGATCTATCCATCAGAAACCCATCCTCCTCTATTGACCCCGCCCCTTACTATGAAGCTGCTAAGAAGAAGAAGATTGCTGCTGGAACTTACAGACCACCACCTCCACCTCCACCTCCTAGAGGATCTAAGAAGAAGTCTTCCAACTTCTCATTCAACGAATGGATGAAGAGTGGTCTGTCAAAGCCTGACAGAGCCCAATTTGCACATATGAAGAAGCTCATGACTCCACTTCAGCAAGAGAACCTGTTCATGGACAATGATGGACTTGTCCAGATCAACCATGGTGGCTCTATCCAAGAAGCTGAAATCTGGTGGCAAATGAAGGTCATTCCAGGCAAAAACATATCAAAAGCTGTCAGAAACTACTTGGACTGCAAATTAGAGCCTCACTGGGCAGAATGCCAGAATCCGAGGAATCTAGCCTCCATCAGAGCAAAAGTCAATGCAGAACTCAAGAGAATTGATGAAGCAGAACCCCATGTAGATGAAGAAGACTCTTAGTTTCTTCTATCTCTTGTATTTATACTCTCTGGATAATAAGATACCATCTCTGCCTCTAATTTGCATGGCATCTTCAATTATCTGTTCTTATTTGCTTTCTGTGTTTATAATAGTTTCTTGCTCTGACTACCTTATTCTTTATTGATTGCTATCTGATTGTACTGTACTTTCACTATTTTCCTATGCCAAGTTGCCCACCAAGATTTTAATGAAGGTTTTTAACTTTATTCTTTTATGGTGAAAGGCACTTCTCTGGAAATAGTTAAAGGGTTTTGGCATCATCAAAAAGGGGGAAATTGTAAGGAATAAATGTAATTAGATTTTGATGATGCTAGGTTAATTAGAATTTGAAAGTACCCTTATAGAATTTTTGTATTAGAAATTTCTTTGTAAGTATTAGCATAGTCGACATGCCAGAAACCCTCTTGGTCTTCTTGATCAGAACATCTACCAGAGTTGCTCCCAGAGTTGCTCACCAGAGTTGCTCCCAGAGTTGCTCTCCAGAGAAGCTACCAGAGTTGTGTACCAGAGTTGGCATTAGAGGCAGGCATCAGAGTTCGGATTAGAAAGCCTCATCAGACTTGCTCTTACTTAGCAGAATTCGAAGGCACTTACCAACGACCGTGAAACTAACGGGAAATTCCCTAACGGCTAGGAGCCATTCGACGGAAACATGGTACTTTACATGCATTAAATGCTCAATTAATGATGTATGTACGAAGAGATACTTAAAGCTGATGATTGACCATGTGGGTATCTTCACGCCCCCAAAATAGCAAGTCGTAGGTCCAACTAGTCAAATCAACAGTACAAGCATTTAATGAAGTTGTCTTCTACAATCCAACGGGAAGACTGCTCCCAGTATATAAGATACACTTCGAAGAACTACAAGATAACTTTTGCTCTATAACTTTGCTAACCCTCTGCTCTACACTTCAGCATACAAGCTTCCTTGAGATTTCAAATTCATTCACTTCAACAAGGAAAGATTACGTTGGAAAGATATCAACTCCTATCCTCTCATCCAACAAAGAGCAAAGTTCCTCTAGTTCTTCAACACTTCGAAAGCCTCACTTACATATCCTTTGTGAAGAAGCTACGTTGGAGAAATATGTTTTTACATCAAATACTTCTTGAAAAAGAAGGGACGTCTCAAACTAACTGGAGTAAGTGAAGTGGGGATACTTCCAAGAGACTCAGTGAAACGAGACGATCCATCAGGAAGCAGGACTGTATCCCGGGTGGCAACTAGGCTTGAAGAAGACGTGGAGTGCTTCTTAAGTTCTAGGGACTAAGGCGTTGTAAACTGTTGTTTTTGCAAGCTTAGTCGAACAGTGGACTAGAGGAACACGTTGTTCCTTGAACCACTATAAATTTCCTCGGTGTCACTTACTTTACGCATTTAATTCTGCACTTAAGATTTTGACTATTTAACTCAAAAGGTTGGACTCTGTGATCAGCAGATCTCCCTTAAGAGTTATCAGAAAGGCATTTGCCTTAGTGTTTTCTGAGGCTACCCGGACAGAAACCAATCCGCTGCCAGGTCCAGCTCTGCCATCAGAACTTGACCTCCTCTGTCACCAGAATTCGACCATCTCTGATAAGTCAGTAGTGACTTAGAGAAAAGTTTTAAAATCCTGAACAGTCTATTCACGGCGATGATGAGGATGACGGTGATGATGAGGATGACGGCGATGATGAGCCGTTCCAATAAATGATGACGAGGCCATGATGGGTCAATCGTCATATAAAGGCGACGGTCACCATCCAGGAAGGGATGGTGAGCCCGATCGCTAGCTCAAGACTCTCGGCGCTGAGGAAGCCGGTCTTGAGATAGATAATCACACTGAGGCCGATGGGCCGGTCGTGATGTGCGGATGGCGATGAGAAGGAGCCAATCCGAAATATGATGACGGGGCGATGATGAGCTGGCCGTCATATAGAGGTGATGGTCACCATCCAAGAAGGGATGGCGAGCCCGATCGCTAGCTCAAGACTCTCGGCGCTGAGGAAGCCGGTCTTGAGATAGAAAATCACACCAAGGCCGAGGGGCCAGGCGTGATGCGAGGACGACAGCGATGAGGAGCCGGTCTTATACCATGATGACAGGCCGGGCGATGATGAGCCGACCGTCATAATGGTGATGGTCTCCATCCAGGAAGGGGTGGCGAGCCCGATCGCTAGCTCAAGACTCGGCGCTGAGGAAGCCGCTCTTGAGATTAGGGATGGATTCGGTTCGGGCCACCCGGCCCGGCCCGGTACTGTGCGGGCCCGGGACCGGCCCGGTCGGGCGGTCCGGGACCGGGTCTGGGCCCGAACCGGGGGGAAGGGGCGGGGCGGGCTCGGTTCAGCATTTTTGTAACCCGGCCCGGCCGGGTCGGGCCCGGGCCCGGGTCCGATTCAATTTTAAAAAAAAATAATTTGGGCTCCTACTAGCCGTTGGGGGTTGGGCTAGGCCCGACCCGGCCCGAATCCACCCCTACCTGAGATAGATAATCACGCCGAAGCCGAGGGGCCGAGCGTGATGTGAGGACGATGGGGACGAGGGGTTGGTCCAAAAATCCATGCAACGGTCGTCATCCGGTAAAGGAATGACTAAGACCGGTCTCGAGATAAATAATCACGTCGAGGTCGAGGGGGCCAGTCGTGATATGAGGACGAAGGCACTGAGGGGTTGGTCCGAAGATCCATGCAACGGTCGTCATCCGATAAAATTTATATATGTGGCGTTATAGAGAGAGTTTAGAAGACATGGATTAATGGTTTTAATACTACAGACGTGATAAGAAAAGAAAATCACAAGCCATTACTACTATAAGTTCTGTTTAAGGTAGTTTTTCAAAAACTCTAACAATTAAGTTCAATATTTCACTCTGTTACCAACATCACTAATTATTATTACGTAGTAAATTTTAATGGATGGTGTCGATTTTTTTATATTTTAATTTTCTTTTACTTTGAATATTTGTTGTATGGAATTATGTTTTTTTATATTCACTTATCATACTCCATTTTTGAAATGAAGTAAATTGTAAGAAAAAAATCTATTTTTATATTTAATTAGATCGTGAATAAAAGTATATGTAGATCAACCATTTTTTCCCGTGCGTAAGCACGGGTACTGTGCTAGTATTTTAACAAAACGAGCAACATAATTATCCACTAGAAGTAAGGAATAAGAAAATACTTTTTTAGAAGACTGGAGAAAATTCTCGTCATAGCAAACACGTGAGTAAAATTGAAATTTAAAAAGAATGGAGTAACTATAAATTGTTAAAAGTGACCAAGCTTGAAACAGATTACGTGTGCATACAACCATGCACACGTGGAAACAGCTTTTAAACTATTTGTTTTATTAATACAATTTGTTCTTAAGTGGTTGCCTAAGTTTTAGGATTGAATTAGTCATTTGAGAAAGCTTAGCATTTCGGTTATGTGTGAGTCATGTAGTCCACTTTTCTAGGCACTATCTTAGTGGTAAGTATGGGTAGTTATTCTCATTCTGTATTGGCTATAAAAGGCCTTCTGCATTTTACGTTTCAATATAGAAAAGATCAGCAGAAGCTTTGCATCTTCTTTCCCAATCTTTTACCAAGTTTTGAGTGCTTCTTTCTTTAGCTTGATCCAACATTTGGTATCAGAGCCTAAGGGGTGATCCGAGGGCGTGAGAGTGTGAGTGAACGTAGGTTAAACACACACATAACAATGGCTGCAAACAATGAAAATGGTGGTGGGAATTCTATTACCCAGCTGCCAATGTTTAAAGGTATCAATTACCTTTTTTGGAGTTTGAAAATGAAAACACTTTTCAAATCTCAAGAATTGTGGAGCATTGTTGAGGATGGGTTTGAGGATGCTCAGCCTGAAGAGCCGGATCAAGCATTGAAGGACAAACGGAAGAAGGATGCAAAGGCCCTTTACTTCATCCAACAAGCCTTGGATGATGATGTCTTTCCAAGAATTGCTGCAGCTTCTACATCCAAAGAAGCATGGAGTATTCTGAAGCAAGAATACATGGGAGATAAAAAAGTGATCTCCATGAGGCTGCAGATCCTAAGGAAAGAATTTGAGAACTCTAAAATGAAGGAGAAGGAATCAATCAATGACTATCTTTCAAGGATCACATCTCTAGTGCAGCAGATGAGATCCTATGGTGAAGAGGTCAAGTCCAAGCAGATTGTGAGCAAGGTTTTAAGAAGCCTTACAAAGAAATATAGCCATGTTGTGTCAGCTATTGAGGAGTCCAAAGACTTGGAAGTATATACATTTGATGAACTAAAAGGATCTCTCCAAACACATGGAGAGAGACTCTCTGAGGAGGATGATCAGAAAGAAGAAATGGCCTTTCAGGCCAAAGGTGATTCTTCCAACAATGAAAGAGCTCAGTCCAGTTCAAGGGGCAGAGGCAGAGGTCAAAGAGGAGGCTCTAGAGGAGGATCTAGAGGTGGATTCAGAGGTGGACACAGGGGAGGAAGAGGCAGAGGTCAGCACAATGAAGGAAGGGAGGAGTACACAAAAACCAACTCCAAAGCTCCCCTGAAGTGTTACTATTGTAACAAGCCTGGTCACAAGGAAGCAGTATGTTGGAAGAAAAGTGAGGATGAAGGAAAGCAGGAGCAAAAATCAAACTATGCTGAACAGGAGAACTTGTTCTTGGCCCAACATAGTTGTGATAATAGCAGTTCTCAAGTATGGTATGTTGATAGTGGTTGTTCAAACCACATGACAAGCTCAAAGTGCATTTTCATGGATTTAGATGACTCAAAAAGAAGTACTGTACGCCTGGGAGATGGAAAGCATCTCACAGTAGAAGGCTTGGGAACCATTTCATTGCAAACTGAACAAGGTAAAACAAAACTTCTTCACAATGTTCAGTATGTCCCTGAGTTAACTCATAATTTGCTAAGTGTTGGGCAACTTGTGAGTGGTGGTTACTCAGTGATGTTTGAAATGAATATGTGTGTGATCAAGGATAAGAAATCAGGGGAAACCTTGATCAGAATACCTATGGGAAAGAATAAAGTGTTTCCCTTAGACTTGACTGGGAGTGGAAGTCAGGCTCTTGTGGTTAGAGGAGAAGAGAATGCCAAGTTGTGGCATCTCAGGTATGGTCATCTAAACCTTCATAGCCTCAAATTATTAAGCACAAAGGAGTTTGTGCATGGGCTACCAAGCATTGGATCTCTGGAATTTTGTGAAGGCTGTGTATATGGGAAGCAGGCACATCTTCCATTTCCAAAAGATAGAGCATGGAGGGCAGGCGCGTGCTTAGAGCTTGTACATGCTGACTTGTGTGGGCCAATGCAGACAGAATCATTGGGTGGAAGTAAGTACTTTCTGCTCTTCACTGATGATTACAGTAGAATGTCATGGGTGTACTTTCAAAAGGCAAAATCAGAGTCTTTTGAAAACTTCAGAAAGTTTAAAGCCTTAGTAGAAAAACAAAGTGGTAAGGTGTTAAAGGCTTTAAGAACTGATAGGGGGGGAGAGTTTATATCAAATGAGTTTACTCATTTCTGTGATGAACATGGGATCAGAAGAGAGCTCACAGCACCATACACCCCTCAGCAAAATGGTGTAGCTGAGAGGAAAAACAGGACTGTGGTGGAGATGGCAAGAAGCATGATGAAAGCCAGGCAACTACCCAATCAATTTTGGAGTGAAGCTGTGGCAACTGCAGTCTATTTGCTCAACATCTCACCAACAAAAGCTGTGCAGGATGCAACTCCATTTGAGGTATGGAGGCTGAAGAAACCCACAGTAAGTCACTTAAAGATTTTTGGATGCATTGCATATACTTTGGTGAACCTCAGGACCAAACTTGATGACAAGACAGAAAAGTGTATCTTTGTTGGATACTCAGTACAATCTAAAGCCTATAGATTGTATAATCCCCTCATTGGCAAGATTATCATTGGTAGAAATGTGATTTTTGATGAAGACTCAAGCTGGAAATGGAATCCTGAGACTCAGCATGTTGAGAATCCACAAAAAATTGTTACTCTGGAAGGGTCAGAGGAAGAAATTGCAACAACACAACCAAACTCCCCTGCAACAACCTATGGTTCATCAGTCTCTCCAAGTAGCCAAGGCTCAACATCATCAAGTGAATCCCCTCCTGCACGCGTAAGATCACTTATTGATATCTATGAAAGTTGTGATTTTGCTTTAGTAGCCACTGAACCCACAGACTATGAAGAGGCTGCTGCACAATCAGAATGGAAGGAGGCCATGGAAGCTGAAATAACATCAATAGTGAAGAATGAGACATGGGAACTTGTCAGCTTACCTCAAGGAAAGAATGCCATAGGCTTGAAATGGGTATTCAGGAATAAGTATAATCCTGATGGCAGCATTTCAAAGCACAAAGCTAGGCTGGTGGTGAAAGGATATGCTCAGCAAGAGGGGGTGGATTATGAAGAAACCTTCTCACCAGTTGCAAGGTTTGAAACTGTGAGGGTAGTTCTAGCTTTAGCAGCTCAATGGAAACTTCCAGTCTACCAATTGGATGTCAAGTCAGCTTTCCTTAATGGTGAGTTACTGGAAGAAGTGTTTGTTGAACAACCTGAAGGGTTTGTGAAGAAAGGGGAAGAAAGAAAGGTATACAAACTGAAGAAAGCCCTTTATGGGCTAAAACAGGCACCCAGGGCATGGTACAGCAAGATTGACTCTTTCTTTCTAAGCAAAGGCTTCAACAGGAGTGAAAATGAACCAAGTCTGTATGTAAAGAAGCAAGGTACAAATGACTTTATCATAGTCTGTCTCTATGTTGATGATATAATCTACTTTAGCTCTTCACAATGTATGCTAGAAAGTTTTAAGAGATCAATGAAGCAGGAATTTGAGATGACTGATCTGGGGATCCTGCAGTATTTCCTTGGTTTGGAAATAAAACAAGGAAAAGATGGCATTTTCTTGTGTCAAAAGAAGTATGCCAAGGATTTACTTCAGAGGTTTCACATGGAGAAATGTGAAATAGCCCGGACACCTATGAACACAAATGAGAAGTTACAGAAGAATGATGGAACTGAGAGTGCAGATGAAAGGATGTACAGAGGCCTGATAGGTGGATTGATTTATCTAACACATACTAGACCTGATATATCATTCAGTGTTAGTGTTGTGTCTAGATACATGCATTGTCCTACAAAGCAGCACTTTGGAGCAGCAAAAAGAATTCTGAAGTACATAGCAGGAACACTTGACTATGGACTATGGTATGGGAGTGTGAAAGATTTCAAACCGAGGGGATACACTGACAGTGATTGGGCAGGTTGTGTAGATGATAGAAAGAGTACCTCGGGCTCAGTATTTGATCTAGGAACTGGGGCCATTACATGGAGTTCTAAGAAGCAAGATACTGTGGCTCTATCATCATCTGAAGCTGAGTATATAGCTGCAGGGGCTGCAGCAAAACAAGCACTCTGGCTGAAGAAACTACTGGGAGACCTGGGCTATGAACATGAAGAGGAACCTGAGATTTGGTGTGACAATAAGTCCACCATTGCTATGACAAAGAACCCAGCATTTCATGCAAGAACCAAGCACATTGATGTGCAATATCATTTTATTAGACAATTGGTAGCCCAGGAGAAGATCAGCTTGCAGTTTTGTAGAACAAACTTTCAGAGTGCAGACTTGTTTACTAAGGCCCTAAATCAAGCTAACCATTTCTATTTCATGGAGAAGATAGGGATGAGCAAGCTTGGATCAAGGGGAGGTGTTAAAAGTGACCAAGCTTGAAACAGATTACGTGTGCATACAACCATGCACACGTGGAAACAGCTTTTAAACTATTTGTTTTATTAATACAATTTGTTCTTAAGTGGTTGCCTAAGTTTTAGGATTGAATTAGTCATTTGAGAAAGCTTAGCATTTCGGTTATGTGTGAGTCATGTAGTCCACTTTTCTAGGCACTATCTTAGTGGTAAGTATGGGTAGTTATTCTCATTCTGTATTGGCTATAAAAGGCCTTCTGCATTTTACGTTTCAATATAGAAAAGATCAGCAGAAGCTTTGCATCTTCTTTCCCAATCTTTTACCAAGTTTTGAGTGCTTCTTTCTTTAGCTTGATCCAACATAAATTTGCAAAAATGAAACACGTTTAAAAAATTAGTAAAATTGCAAAGAAGCACACACAATGACACAATAATTATTAAGGAGTTGTTAGTAAGAAAATGAATCAATAAAGTGTTGGAAAAAATGTGTTAAATATGTATTAAATGGTCAATTGGGGGCAATATTTTGAGTGGGTCCACTTCCGATTTGGGTCAGGTCAAAGTGGTTTCGGATTGTTCTTGTTAAGGGCTATAATTCGATATGTGGTACGCTCAAAACGGATAACGGGTGAATGAGAAATTGTTCTCGAAGTTCACCTCCTTATAAAGGGAACCCTCTTTCGTGGGTTTAAGATTCTTAGGTGGAAAGGCTCTCTTCGCGCGCAGAGGGTACCGATCAAATCCCAAAAATGGAGAAGGAAAACCGCGACTTAAGTGCGCGGGTGACCTGCGGACACGAGTGTCGTCCAAAAATCTATCTTTCAAAGATACGAATTGCATTGGAACTCTTCTGTTCTGTGCACACCAGAAGAGCTGTTATGTGCGCCCCAGAACCAGAAGACGTGTTATTCTGATCGCGCACCAGAACGGTTCTGGACAGTTATAACAATAAATTATAAATGTCCAACGCTCTTATGTCATTATGCAATAATTAATGGACCGTTCGTGGACGTCATGTTTTAAAACACCCATGTTTTTATCTTTTACTTTCAAAATACTTGATCTAAATAGAAAATGAGCTTGAAAACACTATTTTTACAATTTTACTCATGATAAACCCGAAAAACTGGTAAAATGCTTTAAACAAAGGAAAACACTCCCTAAGAGAATATTTGTGTTTACTTCTAATAAATTTTTTACAAAGTATTTTTAGCAAAGAACATTTTCATATAATTTTTGTAATATAAATAATTTTCAAAAAAAAATATAGTTGATCAATGTTTTGAAAATGACAAAGCTTTTTGGGACGGAGATAGTATTGTAAATTGGCAATGCTTGAGAAATAAAGTTAGCTTAAAACCACATAAAAAGCACTCTTGTCCACCTGCCTCCATTTTTAGCTTTAAATTACTTGTTTTAAATAGAAGCAATTGTTTGAGAACATCTTTATGATTTTTTAAAGCCAAAAGCCACAAACCACATTTAAAGCAATTTGTAAATCCCATCCTAAGAACTCTCCCAGACTCCCACTCCGGAATCCTTGAGTTCGGAAAAGGGCCGGTCTGCTGCCAGTTAAGTTATGGTTCTGACTTCTGACTGGCCTGTTACGGCCAGGGCCTCAATAGAACACAAGGGTTCTAGTTCAATTGTTGTATTTTGTACGAGACTACGAACCAAAGGTCCAAAATCAAGGGTCAATTTCTAGCTCCATTTCCGGTCAGGGCCTGTAAAAACGGGCAACGGATTTGATTTTTATGTAACCAGACCCAAACTGAAACCTGTCCTAAGTAATGCAGATTTGCACTTACGAGATGAGACTATCAGCAAATGTGTGCAAGATGCTACAGGTATACTATATTTCTAGTCCCCTTTGATCAATTTTTTGGTAAAATAAAACTTCTAAAACCGTTGGAGTTTTTCATCTTTCAACAGTTCCATAGCTACAAAGAGACTTCGTTATAAAGAACGACACACAGGACATCCTTGAATTTTACAGATACTATAATCCTTTTTGGTTCAAATATGCATCTGTACAGGGGATATTGTCTATTTGCTCGGGAAGTCATTCAAGATCAACAGTGCTGCACTTGAGAGCAAATAAGAAATTCATATATGGGTGGAACTCAGCTCACTGATCAGCATTAATCCCAAAGATGCGAACTTTGTGCATATGTGGAAACTTTGCAACCACCAGTACAAAAACTGCTACTGTGTTGAGAAACAGCATTGGGTGTTGGTAATCAGTTGTGTGGGAAGCTATTAAGTACCTGTCCATCCCAAAACAAAAACAAACAATAGAAACATTTCCATGCTCAGCAGATTGAGGAAATCTAATACAGCCAGGCGTTCACTTATTCAAATAATAACTGCATTTTCATCTATTGTCTTGTATAATTGTGCATTTATGCGTATGTGAAAACATAAAGAAAAACTGATATTGGACTTTCACTTATTTTAAACTGTGTGACAGTTCCAGTAGGGTCTTAAAATATACTATGTCGGACAGTACTCCTGTATAAATACAAAGTACTACCTCCGTCCCTCTAAGATTGGGACAAAGGAGAGTGGTGCGGTTTTTTAAGAAAAGCAGAGTTATGTGGTTGATAATGAATTGATAAATTGAGAATAAAGTAAGAATGAATTAGAGCCGCACAAATATTACCAAATATGGTATGAGACAAATTTAATGAGATGGACGGAAAAGGAAAAATAAGACAATTATAGTGGGACGGAGGGAGTAAAATTTACCACATCCTTCTCCAAAATGAATTTCACAACTGGACTTTCATGGCCTTGGCCTTGATTCCTTCACCACCATTTTTTATAGTTATATAACAATATAACTATTTGAATATATACTCCATATTTTTTGTAGTGACTTCACATTTCAAATTACATAGTAATATATACCATAGGTACAGGGATCGCAGAACTGCCCGCGATTTCCGATCCGGATCGCGCGTACCGGATCGCAGTACAATCGCGATCGGATCGCGAGAGGTTCGCATTTGCGGTACGGCGTATCTTCGAAACAGATCGCGTGCTTCTTCCAGCTGGTGCGCCGATTCCAGGTTTCCGTCCGCCGTTCCCTCCAGCATCCAACGAACCGGAAAACCAACAGTCTTGATTTTTGAATGGTTTTTTCGCACTCCCAGCCATGGTCAGCGACTGACGACCTTCACAAGTACAAACTGCGTACCTTAATAAACTAAATGACCCGACCCCTGAATTTGATAGTGTGAAACGACTTTTCATTCTTATTTCACACTTCTTATTTAATGTTTATTACTTTTTTTCCTGTTTTGTTGAAGTTGCTGCTGGAATCCTTAAACTTTGTTTACTGTTTTATATCTTTTATTGTTGTTAAGTTTGTTTAATGTTATTGAAGTTATAGAAGTTAATTGTTTAATATTATACTTGTATTAATTATATTTATACTTAGTCAATTCAATATGTTTATGGTTCACCGTACCATAAACAAAGGGTACAGCGTACCGCGTACCGAAATCGCGTACCGAAGAAGCCTACCCCCCTACATATCGGATTTCTAATTTTGGCGATCCGCGTTCCCGTTTTCGTACCGCGTACCGAGGCGTACCGCGATCCATGTGACTATGATATATACTCCGTCTTAAACATCTTGGTCAAAAAATCTTTCATCAAAAATAATATGGAGTAGAATATATGAATACTTCATGATTGAAGTGGATGAATGTTGACTAAAAAGGTCAAAGTGTAAAATTAATTTTGGGTCAAAGTGTACATCCGACCCCCCCTTACCCCACCGTAGGTGGGAGCCTTTGCGGCACTGGGGTAATGATGATGATGAGCCTCGGAATGACAAGTTTTGGTGAAAATCCCACTATGTTTCTTTTTAAATAAATCATATAAGCTACCATTGTTGCTGTAAACTATCACCAGTTTGAGTGTCAGTTCGGTAGCTTGATTGTTTTCCTTGCCAGCCTAATCCACCAAGATTTTTTTACTAGGACTACCTCAAATTGACAGCTATATAGCTCATATGAAACAACATACAGCACTCGTATTAGAACTTGGAAGTTTTTGTTTTACTGAGATTTACTAAATGACACTTTTTAATTTCACTTTTTGATGTTTTTCTTTAATTTATTTGAATCTTTTTTAAAATACAATTATAGGTTAAACAATAAGTCAGTAATTACAGTCACAATTTAAGAAAATTTAAATAATTTATTTGAGTAATTCCAGTAAAAAAATACCTGTACGGAATAGGCTTTGTTTAAACAATATCTCTTCACTTTTTTTCTAAAACCTGTAACTTTTAACTCCATCAACATATTTGACACAATTGCAATCTACACGGATTAAGATTTGGGAGATTACCTCATTCAGGACCCGCTATTAAACTAACAGTTCCTACGCATGAAAATAAGAGCGGATATAACAAAAAATAAAAAAAAAAATTATCCATCAGTGACCGCTTGTTAGCAATAGTCAACAAGCCAGTTAGCCAGCACCGCCATCTCATTGATTCAACACAAAAGTTATTCCATACCTATAGATGATGATGTGTCCCTTCATCCCACATGTGCTTCTTTATTTTCATAGCTAGATGAGTATAGAATGTGTTTTGCATTTTACTTTATGAATCCCATCCATATCATTTTTCGTATACGTAGTACAATAAGCACACAGATATAGAAAAATAGCACATGTGTGACTAAGTTATTGCCACAGGGACTAACTGGTTCGTGCTCCTGTGCATTTCATACTCTTCATCCCCAATTCTTTTTAGTTTTGAAAAGCACGCACCAGGCATGACTAGGTGCAAGGCATGGAGTAATGATCAAACAATAGCAACAACTAACATGGGTGTAGCAGATTCCATAGAGAGTGCGACTTCCTAGCTTCTTTCTGACTTTCATACATCGAGAGACAAGCGCATCAGCCACCTAAGGGATTGTCATCAATTTGACAATTTTTTTGCCGCAAGTTTTTTAAAATCATATTTAAATATATTTCCATCATTTGCAATGGAGCCAAAGATTCATTTTTTTTGGCTTGAGATTATGATGGAATAAAGCAAAATGGCTCACTAAACTGTCTACGCTTCTTTGTTATGGAGCAGCAGTCAGTCTATGCAATTTTGGACACGATTTTCACTATGGGTCATCCGGAAATAGTCTCCCTGTGCTTTAGTACAGAGGTAAGACTGCGTACATCCGACCCCCCCTTACCCCACCGTAGGTGGGAGCCTTTGCGGCACTGGGGTAAATGAAAATGATTTAAATATAAGGTCATGTACTTTCTAGAGTTCATAACAACTTCATCTCTTCTTCTTTATCACAAATCTACTTCTTCCCCTTCTCTTTGCAAATTGCATCATAATTGCACCCTCTTTCATGTATGTTTTTTCTTTGTCTTTTTCTTGAACTTCTCTTAATCTCTTCCTATTTTCCCACTTTTCCTCTGTAATCTCTTGCTATTTTTTCACTCTTCTCTTAATGCCTTAATATTTTCCCAGTGCTCTGTTATGCTTGACACATGCTCTCCTGCTTTATTGCTCCCATCACATATACATGTCCTCATGTTCTCCTTTCTTTTTAATAAGATAATTACTTTCTTTAGCCTTACTGCAATTTGTGTGTATGAGTATATGTGTTGCATGCCTAGTTTTGTATTCCCAGAAAACCAAAACTAACATTATAATTCCAATTCGTAACTAGAAGTTTTTATATTACTGATTTTGTAATCTTTCTGGTAGTCTTAAAACTAAAAGGCTTAATATAATCTTGTGACTGAATTTAGTGTTCAATATGCTTGTTTAATGACATACTCGTATGTATTTTTATGATTTTATCAATAATTTTGGGTAGAACTGTAGAAGATGTCGTCTACAAGAAGCATAAGTGTTGTTTAGAAAAGCTATATGCCTAAGTTTCATGAGGTGCCTCCGCCTCACTCCTCGACTCAATTTAACATAAACTTCTCATCCTGCCTCGCGCCTTCTAAAACTAATATTCGTTTACCCTAGTATCCCCCTCATTTTCATCATTTTCATTTACCCCAGTGCCGCAAAGGCTCCCACCTACGGTGGGGTAGGGGGGATCGGATGTACGCAGTCTTACCCCTGTACTAAAGCACAGAGAGACTGTTTCCGGATGACCCATAGTGAAAATCCCGTCCAGAATTGCATGGACTGACTGTTGCTTCATAACAAAGAAGCGCAGACAGTTTAGTGAGCCATTTTGCTTTATTCCATCATAATCTCAAGCCAAAAAATAATGAATCTTTGGCTCCATTGCAAATGATGGAAAGTTACCCTAGTATCCCCCTACACATCATAAATCTCATCTCACTTTTTGTTTTTCCTACCTCACCTCCTTTTCTCTCTCGCTCTCTCTCCCACTAGAAAAGTACTGAATGGAGAGGAGCCAAGTCCGAAATGACTTCCATCACTAGTTAACTTACGCAGATCTCCATGACAGGCTTTCTGACAGTATTCACATGGACCATGAGACCATCACAAGTGGTAAAATAGAGCAGTACTCTAAGACTAGCACAAGCGATATGGATTCTTATTCCTACACACTTACAGTTATTCCTAGACTTGATTAAAGTAATTTAATCCACAAGTCCGACTGAGGCTAGACTAAGGGCCAAAGCCCAAAAGTGCAATAGGTCCCCTGTTTCTATGCATCCGACCACACACACCATTAGTGCATGAAACCATATCCAAGCTTGCCCTTTGTGGAGTAACTATTAACTACAACAGTACTGCTACGAACCTAATTATTCACCAAGGCCTAAATTTTAAGACATCAAAGACTAAGCCCTTAAATTATTTGAAGCATGCCTCGAGATAAGGCACTTCAGAAGTAAGGAAAAGTTTCCGTAAATCATAGGAATATATACTTTGTAAGTAATAATTTTATTTTTCATCCACCACTCCAACTATTTGCATCGCTGAATCTAACAAGAGAGTGAGAGACATCAAACACTAGGCCTTGTATGTCAGCATAAAAAAAGTAGGGCAGTGAAGAATATACTCACAGTACGACAGGGACAACTGTAAGAAACTTTCTATTGCGTGTGAGCTGCTTGCCACTGTCTATCTGTTCCCACCAAGTCAACCTGTTGTAAATACCCTGGTCATCTGCAAAAGGCGTTCCTTTCTTCCAGTGAAAGAAATGATATGTTATCTGCATGAAAGACGAAATAAAAGTAGTGAGAATCTAAGAGAGATGCACATTAACGCCCATTCAATGATTTGTCCTTTCATCCATTATACAGGATCACATATTACCCCAAAGACAACACCTTGCATGTCTTTCACCACTAAAGAGCCTAATGGAATAGTTACCGGTTAAGACATACATGTAACAAAAATTATCAGTTGCAGGAACCCAGAATTCATGTAACTAAAGAATCAGCTAGATTCTCCATCATAAATCCGTCAACTATTTCAAAAATAGATCATGAAATTGCATTCAATTATATTTCAAAAAAGGATTTTTATCAAGATTCTAGGATTAAATGGAACTAAAAAGCATATTAGGTTTGGCAGTAGAGTATTCAGTAAAACCCACATCCACTAATAACAAGTTGCAACTACAATCTCTCAAGTCCAAGCCTCTAATTACACACATACCCATCAATTAGCATAAATAGAGAAGTAGATCAATATAATCGGCCAATTTCGGTGTAATCTCGAAATACCAGTTAAACTGTTTATTATACATATACGTACGACGAAATGAGAGAGATTGACGATTGTCCAGGCCATGCCGGGAGAGCAGCCAAAGACGGAAAGGACGACGAGCCATGAGAAGAAGAGGATGAGGATGTAGGTAGACCACACCCCTGGATACGTGAACCACTCCGTATTTCGATTCAGATCCGTCGGCGGCGCCGCCCTTACATACAAATTGGCCATCCGATTCAGGGAAGGAAGCGCGCAGATAGAAATTGGAAGATCCGAAGATTGAAGCACCTGAATCGGTACGCTAACTCCTAATCAACAAGGAAAGTACGCCGTATCTATCACTGTGCGAGAAGAGACGGAGCGATTGCAGCTTTGGTGTTGCTTTGCGTGGAGATATTCTTGGTTGCATATTGTGTAGTCAAAAATTGATTTTGATGTTGGTTACGAAGTAAATGTTCAATTGCAATTTGTAACTTGCTCTTAAATTCACTTTTACTGATCATTTCACTTTTTTTATGTAAAATACGCAGTAGTACCGGACTACTAGAATAGAAGTACAGTATGAACTGTGGACTAGATAACTATATTTCCTCAGTCTCAAATTGATTGTCCTGTTGCGGTTTACGAGACTCCACTAATTATAAATCAAATGAATTTATGTCTGCACTCAAATTATTTGTATCAAATAAAATTTACATATTCAGAAACTGCATTATAAGTTTTACAAAGTCGCAAAAATCTGAATCATATTTGATAAAAAAAATTGATACAAAAACTAAGTGATTAAGAGAGATTTGTGTTGACCGAGTGAATATGAACTAGAACCATCAAATTGGGACGGGATAGTACTCCGTATTGAATAAAGGATTGTTTGCGAAAAAATAAAAAAAAAAATCGCTTTTCTGGTTTTGGCTTTAAACAAAGCTTTTGAAATTGATAATTTCTGCTTAAATTAAATAATCACTTAAAAGCTAAAAGCTCGAAATAGGTTGGGGGTGCTTTAAACTGTTTTTTACTTTTTTTATTACACAAAAAACACTTATTTTTTCAAACGCTACCAACTTTTACTTTTCTAAAATCACTTTTTTCTCAAACACTGCCAACTTTTACTATTAAACATTTTTTTCAAAATCACTTTAAAAGATCGTTTTTTTGAAGTAGAAGCAATCGCAAACACTCCCTAAAAATAGTAGGATTAGTAGCTTCTGTCAAACACTTTGTGGTTCAATGACATCGTTGTGATACTCCCAAGAAGGAAGTCACAAGTTAGAAACTCCCAAGACGGAAATCACAAATTCGAAACTCAACCCAATCAAGGATGTTAGTATTTAACATATAAGTATTGAACGGATACTATAAGAGACTAGAAAATCTACCAAAAAACGGTAGCTTCTTGATAGATTAATTATCTAGAGAGAAGGGAGAGCTAGAGAGATAAAGTGATATATATAATGAATTTCCAACCTTTTACATGACTCCCTTAGGGAGTATTTATAGGAGAAAAGTGGGCTGGGCTCCCAGGCTTGGGCCTGGAAGGCCCATTTACAATAAAAGGCCAATAAATGGCTAACAAATGGTATTTAATCTATTCTAACGGGTATACATGAATAAAATAGAGTGTACAATGAAATAAATGCTATCTACTGAGCGTATGTGGGCCGCTGCCCGGGCCCAATAGTCGTGAGACCCGGGGGTCCGAGTCTATATACTCTATCAGGAGTCCCCCACTCTCTGAGTCGAGAGTATTCGAGGCGAAAGAGAGTAGAACTATGTGCTGATCTGTCGTCGTCTGGTGAGTAAACTTCGTGAACAAAAATTTGAATTTCTGCTTCTTTGGTTAACGGAGGCGCTAAGTCCCCCGCTCTTCCAGTCCCCCACTCCTTGAGGCGAGTGTAATGAGGTGAAGAGGAGTAGAGTAATGCGTGTCGGATGATGTCTTCAACAGGGGGCCGAGGGTTGACACCTTTTGATCCACGATGGGGAGATGCCTCGTTAAAAACCTCATTAGGAAAAACCCTGTGGGAAAAAATCCTAATGAGGGAAAAAGAGTACACTGGATGCCCCCAAAATGAAACAAAAGGTGCGAGCCCTTCGGCCTGGAGATGGAGCTGCAGTGGTGCCCGTCTGCTGGATGGTCGAGGCCGATCTCTAGATGTGGGTAGCTCATCATGATCAGTAGTCCTAGTCATCAAATAAAGATGACTAAGGGATGGGTCGACTGACCGTCCACAATATGATGTCTGGTTCATCAAATAAAGATGACCAGAACGTAAGGCCGATGGGCCGAGAGGCCTGTACGAGAGCTCCACGTTGTCAAATAAAGACGACGAGGCGATGGTGCGGCCGAGGGGCCTGCATAAGAGCTCCACGTCGTCAAATAAAGACGACGGGGCGATGGTGCGGCCGAGGGGCCTGCATAAGAGCTCCATGTCGTCAAATAAAGACGACGAGGCGATGGTGCAGCCGAGGGGCCTGCATAAGAGCTCCACGTCGTCAAATAAAGACGACGGGGTGATGTATGGCCGAGAGAGGTCTATATGAGAGCTCCACGTCATCAAATAAAGATGACGGGGCGACGTATGGCCGAGAGGCCTACATGAGAGCCCCACATCATCAAATAAAGATGACGGGGTGATGTATGGCCGAGAGAGGCCTATATGAGAGCTCCACGTCATCAAATAAAGATGACGGGGCGACGTATGGCCGAGAGGCCTACATGAGATCCCCACATCATCAAATAAAGATGACGGGCGATGTATGGCTCAGAGGCCTATATGCAAGCGCCATGTCATCAAATAAAGATGACGGAGCGAGATATGACCGATGGGCCTGTAAATGAGCTTCACGTCATCAAATAAAGATGACGAGGCGATACATGCCCGATGGCCCTGCAACTGAGCTTCGCGTCATCAAATAAAGATGACGGGGCAAGATGTGGATCAGAGGCCTACAAATGAGTTCCTCGTCATCAAATAAAGATGACAGAACGATATATGGCCGATGGTCCTGTAGATGAGCTCTTCGTCATTAAATAAAGATGACAGAGCGATATATGGCCGATGGGCCTACAAATGAGCTCTTCATCATCAAATAAAGATGACAGAGCGATATACGGCCGATGGGCCTACAAATGAGCTTCGAGTCATCAAATAAAGATGACGGAGCGATATATGGCTGAACTCTGGGCTCCTTTAGCCTTTCAGCCGGAGACCGCAAGATGTTCGCTATATCTGAATAGGGGGACGAGGCGGTGGACGCCTGTCTGAATATGAGGACGACGACGCTGATGAGTCGGTCCGAATATGAGGACGACAGCGCTGACGAACCGGTCCGAATATGGGGACGATGGCGCTGGTGAGCCGGTCCGAATATGGGGACGAGGCGATGATAAGCCATGCGTCATATAGGGGCGACGGTCGCCGTCCGGGAAGGGATGGCGAGCCCAATCGCTATAACAAGACTTCGGCGCTGGGAGCCGGTCTTGAGATAAATAATCACGTCGCGGCCGAGAGGCTGATCGCGATGTGCGGATGACAATGATGAGGAGCCAGTCCGAAATATGATGACGAGGCGATGATGGAGTCGATCGTCATATAGAGGCGATAGTCACCATCCAGGAGGGGATGGCGAGCCTGATCGCTAGCCCAACACACTCGGCGCTGATGAAGCCGGTGTTGGGATAGGGTGTGACGTCGTGGCCGAGGGGCCGATCGTGATGCGAGGTCGTCAGCACTATGAGGCTGATCCAAAAGTCCAAGCAGCGGTCTCCATCCGATGAAGGAATGACTGAGACCGGTCTTGGGGATAGATAATCACGCCGAGGCCGAGGGGCCGATTGTGATGTGCGGACGGAGATGATGAGCCGATCCGATAATATGATGACGAGGCAAGAATGGAGCCGATCGTCATATAAGGGCGATGGTCACCATCCAGGAAGGGATGGCGAGCCCGATCGCTAGCTCAAGACTCTCGGCGCTGAGGAAGCCGGTCTTGAGATAGATGATCACGCCGAGGCCGAGGGGTCGGCCGTGATGTGAGGACAACGGCGATGAGGATCCGGTCCTATAATACGATGACGAGGCGCTGATGAAGCTGATCGTCATATAAAGGCGATGGTCACCATCCAGGAAGGGATGGTGAGCCCGATCGCTGGCTCAAGACTCGCGGCGCTGAGGAAGCCGGTCTTGAGATAGATGATCACGCCGAGGCCGAGGAGCCGGTCGTGATGTGAGGACAACGGCGATGAGGAGCCGGTCCTATAATACGATGACGAGGCGCTGATGAAGCTGATCGTCATATAAAGGCGATGGTCACCATCCAGGAAGGGATGGTGAGCCCGATCGCTGGCTCAAGACTCGCGGCGCTGAGGAAGCCGGTCTTGAGATAGATGATCACGCCGAGGCCGAGGGGCCGGTCGTGATGTGAGGACAACGACGATGAGGAGTCGGTCCAAATAATGATGACGAGGCAATGGTGAAGCCGATCGTCATATAGAGGCGATGGTCACTATCCAGGAAGGGATGGTGAGCCCGATCGCTGGCTCAAGACTCGCGGCGCTGAGGAAGCCGGTCTTGAGATAAATGATCACGCCGAGGCTGAGGGGCCGGTCGTGATGTGAGGACAACGGCGATGAGGAGCCGGTCCTATAATATGATAACGTGGCAAGGCGTTGGCGCCGGACTGAACCTGTAGGACGGTGGAGCTGGTCCGAAGATGAGGGACGGCGTTGGGCGCTCGTCTGAGATGAGGGACGGCGCTGGGCGCTCGTCTCAGATGATGGATGGCGCTGGGCGCTCGTCTGAAAATGAGGGACGGCGCTGGGCGCTCATCTAACAAATGAAGGACGTCGCTGGGCGCCCGTCTAAGATGAGGGACGGCGCTGGGCGCTCGTCTAAGAATGAAGGACGACGCTGGGCGCTCGTCTGAAAATGAGGGACGGCGCTGGGCGCTCGTCTACAAATGGAGGACGGCGTTGGGCGCTCGTCTAAGATGATGGACGGCGCTGGGCGCTCGTCTAAGATGATGGACGGCGTTGGGCGCTCGTCTGAGATGATGGACGGCGCTGGGCACTCGTCTGAGATGATGGACGGCGCTGGGCGCTCGTCTGAAATGAGGGACTGCGCTGGGCGCTCGTCTAAGAATGAAGGACGACGTTGGGCGCTCGTCTGAAAATGAGGGACGACGCTGGGCGCTCGTCTACAAATGGAGGACGGCGCTGGGTGCTCATCTAAGAATGAAGGACGACGATGGGCGCTCGTCTGAAAATGAGGGACGGTGCTGGGCGCTCGTCTACAAATGGAGGACGGCGCTGGGCGCTCGTCTAAGATGATGGACGGCGATGGGCGCTCGTCTGAGATGATGGACGGCGCTGGGCGCTCGTCTGAAATGATGGACGGCGCTGGGCGCTCGTCTGAAATGAGGGACGGCGCTGGGCGCTCGTCTAATCCGCATGTATGGTCTTGCTTCGTCCATAATGTGTAGTATTTGCCTGATATGTACTTAGTATTGTTGTGGGGATTTCATTTTTTGTTGCTCGAGGACGGCGAGTGCGTGCGGTCCTCGGCTTCCCTCTTTTATTTTTTCTTTTTCCTTTTTTTTTATTTCCGTTTCCGTTCCCTATTTCGGGGAGTATCCTTCTTTCAGGCTTCGGCCGAAGGGTGTGCTCGTCCTTCGGCCGGTTCGGACTTCGTTTATAACGTCCGTGATCTCAGGGGGGTCCCGTCGCCTATTTATCACGCAGGCTAGACTTTTGGTTGGTTTCCAACGGCTGCCGTTGCTCAACCCTGAGTGGGGGGATTCTGCCACCTCGGCCATGATTTCAGGCCTGTCGTCCTGCGATCTGGCGCGTGGACGACGCGGTGAACTTCCCATTTCAAGACGCGGGCCGTTTGCGGGCCCCTCGTCCTGGGGACATCGTCGGCCATACCTGAGCGTTTCACTCTAGGCTTACGGGGCCAGGACGATGTGCTCTCTCAGCTAGGCCTGAGCCCTTCGCTGATACAAAATACAAAGTGGAGCAGACCTGAGCCTTTCGCTCGAAGACTGCTGATACGACACGTGGTATCTTCTATTTACATTTCCAAAAAATAAGCGGAATACAATAGGTGCGTTGTTCATGGCAACGGCTTTTGGGCGACGCGATTAGCGTCTCGGAGAACGAGGTGTACCGTTTACCGCTCTCGGGCATAATGCCATGTGCGGCCGGTAGCGGCTCTCATTTTTAGATGTCCGAGTCACCAAATAAAGGTGACTAGGGTAGGTCGATGGACCTAAATATAATCTGAATCATCAAATAAAGATGTTCGGTAGACTAGAGCTCGGGTCCACCACTTTGGGGATTTTAACCGGTATCAAAGGTGGTCATAATAATAACAGTAGTAATTTTTATTATTACTTCATTTTTCTTTTGAATAGTTAATAAAACCATTTTTTTGGAATAGTAGTAAAACTATTTTGCTCCATATCTAATGCATAAAAAAGGAGGAAAATTTAGTGGCACTTACCTCTTATTTGGTCCGAGGCCTGTGGTGCATAGAATTCCAGCCTGTTTGAAAAATAATTGATTGGCTCAATATTGCTGGCCCACCAGGTAATTTGAGCTTTAGACCAACCCTACTTCGTAATTCCATCCGCGAGGGAGAACCGAGTTACTGTAAGCCGATGAGGGAGTGAGCATGGGCTTCGACTTTGCCGCTTTGGCCGGCGTGAAATAGGCAAACGAGGGATGCAATTCCATGGCAGACAAGCCACTTGGGGCAGATGAGGCGTTCTGGTCGCACGTGTCTCAGATCGACGTCGGGGTGTAGGAACAGGCTGAGGGCGTGGACGCCGAGGCATGGAACCCGAGGGCTCGCCGGCTGGAGATGCAGAGGCTAGGCCGATGTGGGACCAAGGACGGCGGGGTGGATGAGGGTCCTCCGGCCAGTGGTCTGCTTGTTTGGCATCGACGATAACCAGGGACGACGAGGGCTTCACTTTGGCCGAAGGTCTGCTGATTTGGCTGCCGGTGCGCCGCCGTCGCAGGGGGGGCCGTTGTCAGACCGAAGTGATTCCGATTCTGACTGGCCGAAGGTGACCCTGTTTGGGCCGATGCGACCCGGGATGAAGGAGGTAACCATCTCTATTTTTCCTTTGGTTTGAATTTTGGCAGAAGCCCGGAGTGTTGGCCGATAATGCACTGCCGGCGGATGTGTGTGTTTATCTTGGCCTGAGTGGGCCCTTGCTATTCTCAGGACAAGGGGTGAAGCACGCTGCCTACCCTCTGTTCAACTTAGACGGAAGAGTCTCCCTTGGCCGACGACATGGCTATCGAGCTAGTCACCCGATTGAGGACAGGGCCCTGCTTAGTTGTTTTCATTCTACTCACCTTGGCCGAGGGAGGGTGTTCGGACGATGGTGTACACCTGGTGGAGACGAGGCTCTGTTTTCAGTGTTGCTTCTCTTAAGAGGTAATCTGGCCGACGCAGGTCCTCTATCACCAAGGTTGGTGATGATACCGGGCCGACGTGGATCCTCTTTTGCCGATGTGTGGACTGTCGGCTCCAAGTTGGGATGGATGAGGTGGTGTCCTTGGCGGAAGGGACTGTGACGTAGCTGGTTGGGGTGAGGGCTCTCAGACGAGGGGCTGCTCCTTCCCAGGGTGGCCGATGGTTTGTTTTGTTTGGCCGAAGAGAAAGCCACCTGCTACCCGAAGATGAGGGTCCCATTTGCAGGACGAGGGGTGGCAGAGCTTTCCTTGATCAGTTCTGGCCGATGAATTGCTGGCCGACGGCGTAACCGGTCGAAGCGTTGCTGTCCGATGGCGTACAGGCCGATGGTGTTTCGGCTGACGGTGTGTCGGCCGATGTGGGCAACTGTGTTGAGCGGTTTAGCCGAGGAGTGGAGCATCACCATTGCTCCGTTGTTTCCCTTTTCCTGTCACCTTGGCCGAGGAGCGTGCCACTATCGTTCCCAGGATGAAGGTATGATGGCCGGTGGCTTACATGACCTTAGAAGCTGACTGGGGGACGTTGGGCCGCTGACTGGGGGACGTTGGGGCGCTACACTGGATTACCTGCTCGGATGAGGGATGCTGAATGATGGCAGGTGGCGGCTGTTTGTTCCTTTTGGTTCCTTGTTTATTCAGAAAGGGTGTAATCTCATGTGATAGCCCGCTCATTTGTTTGACCAGCACATGAGTTAGATTTTTTGGCACATGTGCTACTTTCACTTTGCCATGTAACAATTGGATTGTAATAGTGGTGGGGCAATTTCTGGCCGAGGGGTCATGTTAACCCAGCTAGGGCCGAGATATCATCTTGCCATTAGGTTATTGGGGGGGTCTCACTTGATCTGTTCTAGCTCTCAATGAAAGCACCATTTGATAGATTAATTATCTAGAGAGAAGGGAGAGCTAGAGAGATAAAGTGATATATATAATGAATTTCCAACCCTTTACATGACTCCCTTAGGGAGTATTTATAGGAGAAAAGTGGGCTGGGCTCCCAGGCTTGGGCCTGGAAGGCCCATTTACAATAAAAGGCCAATAAATGGCTAACAAATGGTATTTAATCTATTCTAACGGGTATACATGAATAAAATAGAGTGTACAATGAAATAAATGCTATCTACTGAGCGTATGTGGGCCGCTGCCCGGGCCCAATAGTCGTGAGACCCGGGGGTCCGAGTCTATATACTCTATCACTTCTTTTATTTTGATAAACAAAATTAAGACACATTTCTTACATACGAATAAAAATATAAGTACTCTCTCTAAAGAGATAATCTAATATTTCATTATAGTTGTAGATGAATGAAAAGATTTTAGGAAAAGACAGCAATCCAATTACATACTCCATCGGTTCTTTATTAACTGTCTCGTATTCCTTTTGGTACGTTTTTTATTATTTGTGTCTCTTTCCCTTTTTGGTAAGTTTTTTCAATCAAAATACCTTTATACCCCCGCTTTTATTACCATTACCCATTTCTCTTTTCTACTTTTTCATTTACCCACAACCCACTACACCTTTTACACTACCCCTATTATTTTCCTCTTAAAACTCATGCCAAAGCCTAAGAGGACAGATAATAAAGAACGGAGGGAGTATATAATTTTTTTATAAAAAGTTTTTTTAGGGAAAACTAGTTAATTAATACGTAGTATTAAAAAAGTCATGGTTCACGGAAATCAAAATACATGAAGGGGATCAAATCAAACTTGATGATCAGACAAAGAAACGGCAGCTCTATCAAGGTCATCAGTTACACGATTCGCATATCGCTACACATGAGTAAAATAAATACTAGAAATAGTAGACAATATATCTCTAATGTCGTCAATAAGCAAACCCAAATGTGAATCATTTGCGCCAGAGTTTATGCATGCAATAATCTGGAGGACATCTGATTCAACGTCGATATTATCCCACCCCTCATCCTTAAGCGAGCTCAACGCTTTCCTGATGGACATCGCTTCCGCCACCTTTGGTGAAAACCCGCCAAACCTGCTAAAGTTTTCTCCAACGACAAAGTGACCTCCTTTGTCCCGAAGAACCCGGCCCATACTGTTAGAGTAAGAATTTGGCGGTTTATGTTGCATTAAAGAGGGTTGATCAGAGAAGTTAATGAGGCTTAATGATGGCTGTTGAAACAGATTTGTGTTTATTATTATGGTTAATAACGATATTAAGGCAGGAGGTTACTTATTTTGAGCTGACCAACATTAATGACAAGTTGTGAAACCGTCGGGTCGGAAACGTCGAGTCAAACTGTCCGTAACGGACAACTCGAGCTAGTGGAGCATTTGCAAGGCCTAATGACAATTATTGTAACGTCTTTATTTATTATTAGCCTCTTTAATATGGTTAATGAAGATATTGATTGTAATTGACCGGCCTTTATGACAGATTTGAAATCGTCATAAAGTGCGACCAACCCGTCAGTAACGTACAAAGCCATCATGAGAGCATTAATTACCCTTCCTATAAATAGGATATCCCTCTATGTAATCAGGGCAGCTGACATTCGAATAATACACAAGCTTTCACTTTTATTCACCCATTTTGTCATCTCCTTCATTGCTCTTGTATGAGACCCATTCTTCATATAATTTTCTTTTTTAATTAGTTTTAGCCTATCAAATTATTGCTTAAACAATTTGGCGCCCACCGTGGGGCATCGTGCAAGAGAAAGATCATCAAGCATGGCCGGAAACAACCCTTTGCTAGAGGAACTCCACGCTCAAATGGAGGCAGTTACAGCAGAATTTCATCGGGAATTGACGGAGAGGATGGCACATCTCCAGCGAGAAAACGATATGCTCTGATCCCAAGTTCAGTCGGCAGTTTCGATCGCATCCAATTCCAGGGGTAGCCGAAGAAACGACCTCATGCCCGTGGTTACGAGGCTTGATTTGGAATCCACTCCGGCGGCGACGGATGCACCCATTATCACCACCGAGCCCATATCTCTCACATTGGGCCTCTCACCCGCCGGGGAGTCACAACCCACCGTCATTTCTCAAGTGATACCATACACACCACTCATCCCTGAAACGACCCCCATCCCCAGCATTCCGACTTGTTTTTTCCCGGAATCCTTACGTCCCGGATCAAGGAGGACAGGTTTGCAGATGGCCACTCAAAGCCTACCAATGACATCGGACGCATCAGCCCCGACGGAGCCATTCATCCCTCACCACAGAAGCAGAACTCGTGGTGACCCCGGTCCGTCCAGTCTCATGCTGAGTAGGGGACGGAATATGTTTGACGAATTGCCACCTGAATTTCAGACACAGCGACAACGTGGACCAGTCACTTCAACAGGTCAGAGCTATGGAGAGCGACATCCAGAGATCATAGTCATTCCGTCACCAACCCGTCCCGAAGTGACCCAAATGGCAGGACCAACGTTTTCGACGCCGGAATTAACTCAGCCAGGTCTGGTCAACCCTATATCGATGATTATGGACCAGCTCCGGCAAATGCAGGACAAAATCAACGGACTGCCCGGAGTACCCCTTCCTTTACATCGAGCCTCACAGACGTGTTATGCGGATTTGCCCTTCAGCAGACAGATCACGGATGTCGAAATACCCCGCAAGTTCGTAGCTCCGTCCATGAAAATGTTCGACGGCACGTCTGATCCGGTGGAGCACGTCGCTCAATACAAACAACGGATGCTCGCCGTATCGCTCCGACCGGATCAAAGGGAAGCATGCATGTGCCGAGGTTTCGGAGCAACGCTGTCGGGTCCAGCCCTCAAATGGTTTGTCAATTTACCTAACAAGGGCATCGGGTCGTTTGCAGAGCTGGTCGATTCGTTCAACCATCAGTTCGCGAGCAGTCGAGTACTTGGGAAGCAGACTAGCGATCTTTATAGAGTCATACAATGACGAGGCGAATCGCTACGAGACTATCTACACCGTTTTAACAAAGAAAAGGTTTCCATTCCACGGTGCGACATTCCGACAGCAATTGAGGCATTTCGGAGAGGCTTAGCTGACGACTCAGAATTATATCGGGAGTTGACGAAGTACCCATGCAGGACCTTCGAGGAAGTCCAGGCCAAAACTTTGGCCTTCATCAGGCTTGAGGAAGACCAGCAGACACGGCATCAGCAGGATGCATATGACGGAGGGCAGCGCAAATCAGGCACATCCAGAAAGCATGATTACAGAACCGGGAAACCCTATGCCAGAATTGAAGAAAGGCCGGTATCGTCAATAGCCAGTTGGCTTGACGACCCAGATCTACCCCCATCCATCACTGACAACTGCTTTAATGTCACTACTCTGGGACTCATTCATTCTTTGGAGAAGCTGGGAGAGAAGGTCATATGGCCTCGAAAGACTGACAAACCAGCAGGCCGTCGTGATCCAAATAAGCGCTGTGATTTCCACAACGACATCGGGCACAACACGGAAGACTGTGTCGCATTGACAAAGGAGGTGGCATATCTGCTTAAAAATGGCTATCTGATGGAAATCATGTCTGAACGCGCAAAATCGCTTCTAGGACGGAATGATAAAATGTCACCAAATGAGTCTCGACCCCCTTCACCTTCTGCCCCATGTAAGGTAATCAACTTTATTAATGGTGGATCTGATTTATGTGGGCTAACGTATTCTGCAGCAAAGAGACTCACTCGGGATTATTCCCGAGACAAGTCGTTGCAGGTCTACAGGATCGAGAAACGTCAAGAAGAATGGAGAAATGCGTCAATCACCTTTGACGAGACAGATATTTCTGACCCGGCACAATCTCATCACGATACGTTGGTCATCTCCCTCAGAGTGGCGAATTGCGAAGTCAAACGAGTCCTCATAGACAATGGAAGCACCGCAAATATTACCACCATGAAAATGTTGAGAGAACTGGGAGTCAAGGAGGAGGACATGATGGGATCCGGGTCAAGCCTAGTTGGATTCAACGGGGAGCCAAGCTGAACTCTAGGTAATATATCTTTACCCGTATATGCCCATGGTTTAAATGTGTAGGTCAAGTTCGATGTGGTCGAAAGCCTGTCAGCTTACCACATGATCTTGGGAACTCGATGGCTGCATCAAATGGGAGCAATTCCGTCAACTTATCATCAAGTAGTCAAGTTCCCAACGCCATGGGGAGTGCAAAGCATCAGGGGAGATCAGAAGTCAGCCAAGTCCTGCTACCAAACAGCAATGAGGCCAACTGCAGATCATACTACTTCCAAGACCGCATAGCAATTAAAGGGTGGCCCTGCTCTGATGGAAGATGACACCAAAACACAAGAAGTCACCATCGACCCCAAATATCCAGAAAGGGTCGTCCACATCGGGAAAGACATACCAACACATCTCAGAGACGAACTGATAAACTTCCTCAAAGAACACAAAGACGTGTTTGCATGGAGCCACGACGACATGACAGGTATTGATCCTAATATCATAACTCACAGGTTAAATGTTGGCCCATCACACAAACCCGTCAGACAGAGAAGAAGACGCTTCGCCAAAGAAAGGAATGCCATTATAAACCAAGAAGTCGATACGCTGCTTCGGACCGGCAAGGTAAAGGAGGTAAAATATCCTAACTGGTTAGCTAATGTTGTTGTTGTTCAGAAAAAGAAAGGGCATAAGGAGGGCAAACCGATCAAATGGAAAGTCTGTGTGGATTTCACTGATCTAAACAAAGCATGTCCCAAAGACTCATTTCCGATGCCACATATTGACGCATTAGCTGACGCTACGGCTGGGCACAAAATGTTATCCTTCATGGACACTTTCAGTGGTTATCATCAAATACAGCTGCACCCTGATGACCAAGAAAAAATAGCCTTCATCACGGAGACATGTACGTATTGTTATGTTGTTATGCCTTTTGGACTAAAAAAATGCAGGTGCGACGTTTCAGAGGCTGGTCACTTTGATGTTCAAAGATCTGATGGGGGATACTATGGAAGTTTATATTGACGACATGATCGTCAAATCAAAGAAAAAAGAAGATCATGTCCATCACCTGACGGAACCTTTCGGAAGACTGAGGAAATACAATCTGAAGATCAATCCGGCAAAATGTACTTTCGGAGTGACATCAGGAGAGTTTATGGGATATATCGTCAGTGAACGAGGAATAGAGGCAAGCCCGGAGCAAATACGAGCAATTATTGACATTGAATCTCCAAAATCCGTCACAGATGTCCAGAGGTTGACGGGACGAGTTGCGGCTCTGAATCGCTTCATTTCGAAATCGTCAGACAGATGCCATTTGTTTTATGACGTTTTGAGAAAGAACAAAAAATGCGCATGGACAGATCAGCACGAGCAGGCGCTTCAGCAATTAAAAGAATACATGATGTCACCATCGTTGCTTGCAAAACCCAAAGACAACGATGAATTGCAGCTGTATCTAGCCGTTTCAGAACATGCCGTCAGTGCAGTATTGACGAAAGAGGAACAGGGGCAGCAAACTCCAGTCTATTATGTAAGTAAATCCCTAAATGGCCCCGAATCCAAGTACGCCCTACTCGAAAAATTAGTTTTGGCTCTAGTCATTGCTTCAATTAAATTGCGCCCTTATTTTGAATCACATACCATTTGTGTTAGAACTAATTATCCCATGAAAAGTCAATCATGAGGAAACCAGAGTTGACAGGTCGCATGGCTAAATGGTCGATTTAACTTGGAGCTTATGACATAAGATTTGAACCAAGAACAACCCTGAAATCACAGTCACTTGCAGATTTTGTGGCGGACTTCAGTCCAAAACTCCAAGCTGAGGCAGAGAAGGAGACTTGCACTCTGATTGACGGATCGCCAAAGCAAAAATTGACGTTGCATACTGACGGAGCGTCGAACCAGAATGGTGCAGGCATGGGCGTAGTCCTGAAGTCACCATAGGGAGACACCATGCTCCAAGCAGTACACTGTGATTTCACTGCTACAAACAATGAAGCGGAATACGAGGCACTAATCGTCGGACTCACATTGGCAAGGGACTTGGGCATCAAAGTCATGGAGGTAAAATGCGACTCTCTATTGATAATTAATCAAACTAATGGTGTTTATGCAGCAAAGGACCCCAAGATGACATCTTACTTGCAAATTTTCCGGGAATTGATAACGTCATTTGATGAGATAACCTTCGAGCAAGTCCCACGTGAAGAAAACACACAAGCTGACGCTCTAGCCGCGGTCGGGTCATGTCTGGGGGCAGAAATTAATCGCAACATCCCTTATGTGCACTTGACGAGTCCAGAAATTTACAGATCAGAGGTTGTCTCTACCGTTGAAACCTCAACACAAGAAGATTGGACGCAACCGTACATAGCATATTTAAAGCACAATACTCTCCCGAAAGACAAAAAAGAGGCCAAGGCTTTCCTGTCTAAGGTAAGTCAATTTCTGCTAATTGATGGCGTTTTATTTAAAAGATCTGTCGCAGGTCCGTATCAAAGATGTCTGACATCTCAAGAAACCGTCAAAGTGCTGAAAATCTTCATGAAGGGGAATGTGGCAACCACGCGGCCGGGCGAAGTCTGTCTAACAAAGCTCTTAGATTCGGATACTACTGGCCAACCATGAGAGAAGACGCATCCACCTTCACTCAAAGATGCAAGCCTTGTCAGATGCACGGACCAATTCGTCATCAACCCTCTGAGTCGCTTCATCCAGTCCTATCGCCATGGCCCTTTATGAAATGGGGGATGCACATCGTAGGGAAATTGCCAGAAGCACCGGGGCAAAGAGTATACATGCTGGCAATGATGGATTATTTTTCAAAATGGGTGGAGGCTGAGCCATTCCGTCAGGTACGAGATGACTAGGTAATTTCGTTTATCAAAACAAACATACTTTGCAGGTTCGGCGTTCCGTCAGAAATCGTCTGCGACAACGGATCTCAGTTCATAAGTGCTAAGACCAGACGGTTCTGTGAGAGGTACAATATCAAGTTGGAAACGTCGACACCCAGGTACCCGCAATCCAATGGACAGGCTGAATCCAACAACAAGATCATCATTGCCAACTTAAAGAAAAGACTCGAGAAAGCACAAGGCAAATGGGCTGACGAATTGCCCTTGATACTATGGGCGGACAGGACAACTCCAAAAAATGCAACCAGACAGACCCCATTCTCTCTGGTGTACGGCTGCGAAGCGGTAATTCCTGCTGAAATTGAAGTACCTTCTTCAAGATATGGGCTCATGACTGAAGAATTGAACAATGTGGAGTTGACGCATGACTTGGATACCATTGACGAGATCCGTGAACGAGCCAAGATTCGTTTGCAGACGTATCAACATATGGTTGCAAAAAGCTATAACAAAAATTTCCGAGCGAAGGTGTTCAAGAAGGGAGACTGGGTCTTAAGGAGAGCATTTGGCAACGAAGCGGCTGGTAAGTTTAGTCCTAATTGGGAAGGGACCTACAAGATCATCGACGTCGTTGGTCAGGGGGCATACCGCTTGGAATCAGTCGATGGTAAACGAATCCCCCAAAGTTGGAATGCGGTACACCTTAAACTTTTCCATTTAATTCTGTTATGTCTTATTTATCATCCTAGACGACTTACTGACTTAACCATCGGAGGGCCGTTGGCTCAAAACCAACGGCCGACTTTGACAGTTTGTGACAAATGCAGGGATATCTTGAAGCGTAAGTTTAGACAACTAGAGAAGCGGCCTATGAAGGTTACAAGACGTCAATTAGGCTCGCAACGGACAAACATTTTTTAGACATCAAAATGGGAAGGGTTAGGCTGCCCATGAGAAATCATGGATCACAGTCCTAGCAGAGCCCATACAATGCGTTTTGGCCAAAACCTACACACATATATGACAATGCACGTGCAACCAAAACATATATGACATCGCACGTGCAACAAAAAATACAGAACTACACAACGAAACAACATGCTCCAACATAAGGAGATAATACAAACGACAAACGTAATGTTATTTAAAGTTTTTGCAGGATATGGACAAGGTTCACACAACCCATCTCACCATCTTCAACGACGGATGATGTTCCCTTCGCCGGATGAAGTGTCGACATCAATATGAAAAATGTTGCAAATTTCTGTCCCTGAGCCGTCAAGGCAATTTTGGAAGAGAGAAGATAACATGTCAGCTTTCAGTTTTCGTGGTTTTAGTTGAAGAGACGCATTCGGTCGAAGGTTAATCTGAAGAAAGACGGAGACGTTTCGTCAACCGAAGTCATCAATATGTCACAACAAGTCATTGAAGAGTCAACAAATGCAAAGAACCAAGAGGTGAAGCATAGCTCTCTCAAAATTTCGACAAATTGCCGCTTGATGATTTGACCCATGCATCGTACGCGTCAACTTCTCAAAAGGGGGCAATTGTTAGAGTAAGAATTTGGCGATTTATGTTGCATTAAAGAAGGTTGATCAGAGAAGTTAATGAGGCTTAATGATGGCTGTTGAAACGGATTTGCGTTTATTATTATGGTTAATAACGATATTAAGGCAGGAGGTTACTTATTTTGAGCTGACCAACATTAATGACAAGTTGTGAAACCGTCGGGTCAGAAACGTCGAGTCAAACCGTCCGTAACGGACAACTCGAGCTAGTGGAGCATTTGCAAGGCCTAATGACAATTATTGTAACGTCTTTATGTATTATTAGCCTCTTTAATATGGTTAATGAAGATATTGATAGTAATTGACCGGCCTTTATGACTGATTTGAAATCATCATAAAGTGCGACCAACCCGTCAGTAACGTACAAAGCCATCATGAGAGCATTAGTTACCCTTCCTATAAATAGGATATCCATCATTGTAATCCGGGCAGCTGACATTCGAATAATACACAAGCTTTCACTTTTATTCACCCATTTTGTCATCTCCTTCATTGCTCTTGTACGAGACCCATTATTCATATAATTTTCTTTTTTAATTAGTTTTAGCCTATCAAATTATTGCTTAAACACATACCGCAAGCAGCACTAGCAAGAACGCTAGCATCTGTATTCAATTTTAATCTTCCAAGCCCCGGTCTAGACCAGTTCATGAGTTTCCCATTTGTCCCATCTTCGAATTTCTGCTTGACCTCTATGCCACCCTTCCAAAAAGGTTTTGACTTCCGCAACTACACTCCCCGTTGAACTGTTTTTTGCTCCCAGCAATTCAGGTTTCTCGCTCGCCAAATGCTCCCGCCACCATAACAAAAACACATCGGTAATCTTCATCCATGGGGCAGAAGAACTTCTCCACCCACACAAGAAATATTCTCGCCCCCAACCAATGGAAGATCTCAACCAAGACTGCTCCAAGCCTGCTGTGCTAGCGGGCACATGCAGAAAGTGTGCAGCAGGGTTTCAACTCCCTGATCACAGACTTGGCATACAAGTGAAATGTTCACCATCCGGACTAAAAAATTTCCCTTTATAGGTAAATGTCCCGCACAAGCTTGATAGAAGAGGGCTTTTACTTTCATCAGAATATAAAGTTTCCACATACTGGTCCAACCTGCAGAGAGGTTCTATGGATAATCTCCCAATAGAGCCCGGTGACAACTCTTTACGGTGAAATTACCCTTTTCTTCCAAAGGCCAAAAGACCTTGAACGTTACCTCTCTAACGCTCAACGACATTCCTCGTATAAGTTCTCTATCATGCCCGTTACAAAGTTCGTCAAGCAAATCATCATCCCGTGTTCTAGCATTGGTTTCAATAAGTCCTGCCACCGTTGTCATCTCAAGCCCTTCAATAAATCTCCAAAGATAGCCATGGATTTGAGGCGTCTGGGAGCCAAGGATCCCTCCAAATATTCACAGATTTGTCTTCTCCTAACAATCACCTAAAGTTGGCTTTAACAACATATTTTGCTTCAGAGATACTCCTCAAAACAAAGGATGGGGAACCACCTATCTTAACATCCAAAAAAGAGGAGTGGGGAAAATACCTTTCTCGAAACACCCTTGCAACCAAGGACTCCGGTTCCGTGACTAATCTACATGCTTGGTTAGTCAACACTGCAGTATTAAACTCGTGGAGCCTTCTGAAACCCATTCTCCATATTTTCTCCGAAACACAAAGCCGCTCTCAATTTGTCCACCGAATTCCTTTGCTCGCTTGCCCTTGCCACCAAAACCATTCATAGTCTGCTCAATTCTTGCACACAAATCTTGTGGAAAAGGGAAGACATTCGTTGCGTAACTCGGCATAGCCTAAAGCACCGTTTTGAGTCTTTTATAAGACGCTCCTTGATGTGTGCCAGAACCTCTCTCTTCTCTCTCCCAAGTCCCAATTAAAGACGAGAGACCTAGATATGTAGATCCATCCTCTATAGCATTAACCCGCATCATATATCTAATACCTTCATGACAGCTCACATTCACATTACTACTCATGAAAATGGTGGATTTTGTATAATTAATAACTTGTCCTGTGGCTGCCTCGTAATCCTCCAAAATATTGAGAATATGGGAGCACTCATCATGGAAGGCCTTAAAAAATAAGACACAATCATCAGCAAAAAGGAGATGAGAGATTCTTGGGGGCCCTCTTGCCACCCTTACCCCATGAATTCTGCCCGCTGCATCATCCTGTCGTATTCGTGCACTCAAGCCTTCCGCTATTAGAATAAAAAGATAGGGGGATATAGGACCCCCTGCCTTAGCCCCTTATGAGGAATAATCGGTCTCAGCTCACTATCATCGAGCGGTATAGACTACAAAATCGTCTTCACTGTGGTCATCACCAAGGAAATCTATTGAGCATCAAAGCCCAATCGTGATAATATAGCCTCCAAAAAATCCCACTCTATTCTGTCGTAGGCTTTACTCATGTTCAGCTTGAGTGCAACATAACCATTGTTTCCTTGCCTCTTCCGCTTTAAGTAGTGATGAGCCTCAAATGCAATTATAACATTATCAATAATAGATCTACCGAGAACAAAAGAACTCTAGCGTTGAGAAATAATATAACCCAACAAAACCTTAATCTATTAGCCAATACTTTGAAGAGAATCTTAAATAAAACGTTACAAAGTAAAATTGGCCTCCAATCAGCCATAGACTCAAGATTATTTTCTTTGGATTTAATACAATATTAGTGTGATTTAATCCTTGAGGAATAAAACCACTCCTAAAAATCTCCTGACAGAAAGCAATGACATCCGACCCTATCAACTCCCAAAAATGCTGAAAAACCTTGACTCGTCCCGTCTGATCCTGGGGATTTATCAGGATGCATGGAAATTAGAGCCTTTTTAATTTCCTCCGATGTCAGCAGCCGTAAAAGCTGGGAATTGTGTCCAGCCAGCCGTGATTTTGTGCTCCACGCAATAAACTATTAGCTCAATAGGACTCTACAATCAATTAACTTCAAAAATTTACTATAACACATTTATAACACGAATCTCAAAGCTTTCACTATAACACGTTTATACAAAAAACAATATCAACTAAACCTACGCGTCTATCTTCCAATACAATACATTTTATTCCTAATTGCACAACACGCGTAAGAAAATGATAATTCTAAACAATAAAATCAATTACCAACTCAGAATAAAGGAAAAAAACATAGAAGTCGCCTCCCCTGGCCTTTTTGTAGGGGTTGAGATTTTCTACCGCCCCTATCAATATGGGGCTAGAATGGCAGATTATATTGGTTTTAACCTCAATATGGGGCTAATATGGGCCACCCTTGTCATCTCAAGCCCTTCAATAAACCTCCAAAGATAGCCATGGATTTGAGTCGTCTCGGAGCCAAGGATCCCTCCAAATATTCACAGATTTGCCGTCTCCTAACTGTCACCTAAAGTTGGCTTTAACAACATATTTTGCTTGAGAGATACTCCTCAAAACAAAGGATGGGGAACCACCTATCTTAGCATACAAAAAAGAGGAGTGGGGAAAATACCTTACTCGAAACACCCTTGCAACCAAGGACTTCGGTTCCGTGACTAATCTACATGCTTGGTTAGTAAACACTGCGGTATTAAACTCGTGGAGCCTTCTGAAACCCATTCCCCCAAATTTCTCTGAAACACAAAGCCGCTCTCAATTTGTCCACCGAATTTCTTTGCTCGCTTGCCCTTGCCAACAAAACCATTCATAGTCCGCTCAATTTCTGCACACAAATCTTGTGGTAAAGGGAAGACATTCGCTGCGTAACTCGGCATGGCCTAAAGACCCGTTTTGAGTCTTTTTATAAGACGCTCCTTGATGTGTGCCAAAACCTCTCTTCTCTCTCCCAACTAAAGACGAGAGACCTAGATATGTAACTCCATCCTCTATAGCATTAAACCGCATCATCTATCTAATACCTTAATGACAGCTCACATTCACATTGGTACTGATGAAAATGGTAGATTTTGTATAAATAATAACCTGTCCTATGGATGCCTCGTAATCTCCCAAAATATTCAGAATATGGGAGCACTCATCTTGCGAGGCCTTAAAAAATAAGACACAATCATCAACAAAAAGGAGATGAGAGACACTTGGGGGCCATCTTGCCACCCTTACCCATGAATTCTGCCCGCTGCCTCATCTTATCGTATTCGTGCACTCAGGCCTTCCGCTATTAGAATAAAAAGATAGGGGGATAAAGGACCCCCCCCCCCCCGTCTTAGCCCCTTATGAGGAATAACCGGTCTCAGCTCACTATCTTCGAGCCGTATAGACTACAAAATCATCTTCACTGTGGTCATCACCAAGGAATCCATTGAGCATCAAAGCCCAATCGTGACAATATAGCCTACAAGAAATCCCACTCTATTCTGTCATAGGCTTTACTCATGTTCAGCTTGAGTGCGACATAACCATTGTTTCCTT
Source organism: Cuscuta europaea (assembly GCA_945859875.1). Lineage (NCBI taxonomy): Eukaryota > Viridiplantae > Streptophyta > Magnoliopsida > Solanales > Convolvulaceae > Cuscuta > Cuscuta europaea. Next base: position 5,142,983 of record CAMAPE010000014.1, read on the forward strand.
GCCTCTTCCGCTTTAAGTAGTGATGAGCCTCAAATGCAATTATAACATTATCAATAATAGATCTACCGAGAACAAAAGAACTCTAGCTTTGAGAAATAATATAACCCAACAAAACCTTAATCTGTTAGCCAATACTTTGGAGAGAATCTTAAATAAAACATTACAAAGTAAAATTGGCCTCCAATCAGCCATAAACTCATGATTATTTTCTTTGGAATTAATACAATATTAGTGTGATTTAATCCTTCAGGAATAAAACCACTCCTAAAAATCTCCTGACAGAAAGCAATGACATCCGACCCTATCAGCTCCCAAAATGCTGAAAAAACCTTGACTCGTCATGTCTGATCCAGGGGATTTATCAGGATGCATGGAAATTAGAGCCTTTTTAATTTCTTCCGATGTCAGCAGCCGTAAAAGCTGGGAATTTTGTCCAGCCAGCCGTGATTTTGTGCTCCACGCAATAAACTATTAGCTCAATAGGACTCTACAATCAAATAACTTCAAAAATTTACTATCACACATTTATAACACAAATCTCAAAACTTTCACTATAACACGTTTATACAAACAACAACATCAACTAAACCTACGCAAGTGTCTATCTTGCAATACAATACATTTTATTCCTAATTGCACAACACGCGTAAGAAAATGATGATTCTAAACAACAAAATCAATTACCAACTGAGAATAAAGGAAAAAAACTTAGAGGTCGCCTCCCCTGGCCTTTTTGTAGGGGTTGAGATAATCTACCGCCCCTATCAATATGGGGCTAGAATGGCGGATTATATTGATTTTAACCTCAATATGGGGCTAATATAGGCCACCGTTGTCATCTCAATCCCTTCAATAAACCTCCAAAGATAGCCATGGATTTGAGTCGTCTGGGAGCACAGGATCCCTCCAAATATTCACAGATTTGTTGTCTTCTAACTGTCACCTCAAGTTGGCTTTAACAACATATTTTGCTTCAGAGATACTCATCAAAACAAAGGATGGGGAACCACCTATCTTAGCATCCAAAAAAGAGGAGTGGGGAAAATACCTTGCTCGAAACACCCTTGCAATCAAGGACTCCGGTTCCGTGACTAATCTACATGCTTGGTTAGTCAACAATTCGGTATTAAACTCGTGGAGCCTTCTGAAACCCATTCCCCCAAATTTCTCCGAAACACAAAGCCGCTCTCAATTTGTCCACCGAATTCCTTTCGTCGCTTGCCCTTGCCACCAAAACCATTCATAGTCCGCTCAATTCCTGCACACAAAACTTGTGGTAAAGGGAAGACATTCATTGCGTAACTTGGCATAGCCTAAAGCACCGTTTTGAGTCTTTTTATAAGACGCTTCTTGATGTGTGCCAAAACCTCTCTCTTCTCTCTCCCAACTAAAGACGAGAGACCTAGATATGTAGCTCCATCCTCTATAGAATTAACCCGCATTATCTATCTAATACCTTCATGACATCTCACATTCAGATTAGTATTGATGAAAATGGTGGATTTTGTATAATTAATAACTTGTCCTATGGCTGCCTCGTAATCCTCCAAAATATTCAGAATATGGGAGCACTCATCATGGGAGGCCTTAAAAAATAAGACACAATCATCAGCATAAAGGAGATGAGAGACTCTTGGGGGCCCTCTTGCCACCCTTACCCCATGAATTCTGCCCCCGCCTCATCCTGTCGTATTCATGCACTCAGGCCTTCCGCTATTAGAAGACAAAGATAGGGGGATAAAGGACCCCCTGTCTTAGCACCTTATGAGGAATAACCGGTCTCAGCTCACTATCACCGAGCGGTATAGACTACAAAATCGTCTTCACTGTGGTCATCACCAAGAAAATCCATTGAGCATCAGAGCCCAATCGTGATAATATAGCCTCCAAAAAATCCCACTCTATTCCGTCATAGGCTTTACTCATGTTCAACTTGAGTGCAACATAACCATTGTTTCCTTGCATCTTCCGCTTTAAGTAGTGATGAGCCTCAAATGCAATTATAACATTATTAGTAATAGATCTACCGAGAACAAAAGAACTCTAGCTTTGAGAAATAATATAACCCAACAAAACCTTAATCTATTAGCCAATACTTTGGAGAGAATCTTAAATAAAACATTACAAAGTAAAATTGACCTCCAATCAACCATAGACTCAGGAATATTTTCTTTGGAATTAATACAATATTAGTGTGATTTAATCCTTGAGGAATAAAACCACTCCTAAAAATCTCCTGACAGAAAGCAATGACATCTGACCCTATCAACTCCCAAAAATGCTGAAAAAACCTTGACTCTTCCTGTCTGATCCTGGGGATTTATCAGGATGCATGGAAATTAGAGCCTTTTTAATTTCATCCGATGTCAGCAGCCGTAAAAGCTGGGAATTCTGTCCAGCCATCCGTGATTTTGTGCTCCACACAACAAACTATTAGCTCAATAGGACTCTACAATAAATTTACATCAAAAATTTACTATAACACATTTATAACACGAATCTCATAGCTTTCACTATAACACGTTTATACAAACAAAAACATCAACTAAACCTACGCAAGTGTCTATCTTGCAATACAATACATTTTATTCCTAATTGCACAACACGCGTAAGAAAATGATGATTCTAAACAATAAAATCAATTACCAACTGAGAATAAAGGGAAAAAACTTAGAGGTCCCCTCCCTTGGCCTTTTTGTAGGGGTTGAGATTTTCTACCGCCCCTATAATTATGGGGCTAGAATGGCAGATTATATTGATTTTAACCTCAATATGGGCCACCGTTATCATCTCAAACCCTTCAATAAACCTCCAAAGATAGCCATGGATTTGAGTCGTTTGGGAGCCAAGGATCCCTCTAAATATTCACAGATTTGTTGTCTCCTAACTGTCACCTAAAGTTGGCTTTAACAACATATTTTGCTTCAGAGATACTCCTTAAAACAAAGGATGGGGAACCACCTATCCTAGCATCCAAAAAAGAGGAGTGGGGAAAATACCTTGCTCGAAACACCCTTGCAACCAAGGACTCCGGTTCCGTGACTAATCTACATGTTTGGTTAGTCAACACTGCGGTATTAAACTCGTGGAGCCTTCTGAAACCAATTCCCCAAATTTCTCCGAAACACAAAGCCGCTCTCAATTTGTCCACCGAATTCCTTTGCTCGCTTGCCCTTGCCACCAAAACCATTCATAGTCCGCTAAATTCCTGCACACAAATCTTGTGGTAAAGGGAAGACATTCGTTGCGTAACTCGGCATAGCCTAAAGCACCGTTTTGAGTCTTTTTATAAGACGCTCCTTGATGTGTGCCAGAACCTCTTTATTCACTCTCCCAACTAAAGACGAGAGACCTAGATATGTAGCTCCATCCTCTATAACATTAACCCGCATCATCTATCTAATACCTTCATGACAGCTCACATTCACATTAGTACTAATGAAAATGGTGGATTTTGTATAATTAATAACTTGTCCTATGACTGCCTCATAATCCTCCAAAATATTCAGAATATGGGAGCACTCATCATGGGAGGCCTTATAAAATAAGACACAATCATCAGCAAAAAGGAGATGAGAGACTCTTGGGGGGGCCTCTTGCCACCCTTACCCCATGAATTCAGCCCGCCGCCTCATCCTGTCGTATTCATGCACTCAGGCCTTCCGCTGTTAGAATAAAAAGATAAAGGGATAAAGGACCCCCTTGTCTTAGCCCCTTATGAGGAATAACCGGTCTCAACTCACTATCATCGAGCGGTATAGACTACAAAATCGTCTTCACTGTGGTCATCACCAAGGAAATCCATTGAGCATCAAAGCCCAATCGTGATAATATAGCCTCCAAAAAATCCCACTCTATTATGTCGTAGGCTTTACTCATGTTCAGCTTGAGTGCAACATAACCATTGTTTTCTTGCCTCTTCCTCTTTAAGTAGTGATGAGCCTCAAATGCAATTATAACATTATCAATAATAGATCTACCGAGAACAAAAGAACTCTAGCTTTGAGAAATAATATAACCCAACAAAACCTTAATCTATTAGCCAATACTTTGGATAGAATCTTAAATAAAACATTATAAAGTAAAATTGGCCTCCAATCAGCCATAGACTCAGGATTATTTTCTTTGGAATTAATACAATATTTGTGTGATTTAATCCTTCAGGAATAAAACCATTCCTAAAAATCTCGTGACAGAAAGCAATGACATCCGACCCTATCAGCTCCCAAAAATGCTGAAAAAACCTTGACTCGTCCCATCTGATCCTGGTGATTTATCAGGATTCATGGAAATTAGAGCCTTTTTAATTTCTTCCGATGTCAGCAGCCGTAAAAGCTGGGAATTCTGTCCAGCCAGCCGTGATTTTTTGCTCCACGCAATAAACTATTAGCTCAATAGGACTCTGAAATCAATTAACTTCTAAAATTTACTATAACACATTTATAACACGAATCTCAAAGCTTTCACTATACCACGTTTATACAAACAACAACATCAACTAAACCTACAAAAGTGTCTATCTTGCAATACAATACAATTTATTCCTAATTGCACAACACGCGTAAGAAAATGATGATTCTAAACAACAAAATCAATTACCAACTCAGAATAAAGGAAAAAAACTTAGAGGTCGCCTCCCCTGGCCTTTTTGTAGGGGTTGAGATTTTCTGCCGCCCCTATCAATATGGGGCTAGAATGGCAGATTATATTGATTATAACCTCAATATGGGGTTAATATGGGCCACCATTGTCATCTCAAGCCCTTCAATAAACCTCCAAAGATAGCCATGGATTTGAGTCGTCTGGGAGCCAAGGATCCCTCCAAATATTCACAGATTTGCCGTCTCCTAACTATCACCAAAAGTTGGCTTTAACAACATATTTTGCTTCAGAGATACTCTTTAAAACAAAGGATGGGGAACCAGCTATCTTAGCATCCAAAAAAGAGGAGTGGGGAAAATACCTTGCTCGAAACACCCTTGCAACCAAGGACTCCGGTTCCGTGACTAATCTACATGCTTGGTTAGTCAACACCGCGGTATTAAACTCGTGGAGCCTTCTGAAACCCATTCCCCAAAATTTCTCCGAAACACAAAGCCGCTATCAATTTGTCCACCGAATTCCTTTGCTCGCTTGCTCTTGCCACCAAAACCATTCGTAGTCCACTCAATTCCTGCACACAAATCTTGTGGTAAAGGGAAGACATTCGTTGAGTAACAAGGCATAGCCTAAAGCACCGTTTTGAGTCTTTTTATAAGACACTCCTTGATGTGTGCCAGAACTTCTCTCTTCTCTCTCCCAACTAAAGACGAGAGACCTAGATATGTAGCTCCATCCTCTATAACATTAACCTGCATCATCTATCTAATACCTTCATGACAGCTCACATTCACATTAGTACTGATGAAAATGGTGGATTTTGTATAATTAATAAATTGTCCTATGGCTGCCTCGTAATCCTCCAAAATATTCAGAATATGGGAGCACTCATCATGGGAGACCTTAAAAAATGAGACACAATCATCAGCAAAAAGGAGATGAGAGACTCTTGGGGGCCCTCTTGCAACCCTTACCCCATGAATTCTGCCCGCCGCCTCATCCTATCGTATTCGTGCACTCAGGCCTTCCGCTATTAGAATAAAAAGATAGGGGGATAAAGGACCCCCCTGTCTTAGCCCCTTATGAGGAATAACAGGTCTGAGCTTCACTATCATCGAGCGGTATAGGCTACAAAATCGTCTTCACTGTGGTCATCACCAAGGAAATCCATTGAGCATCAAAGCCCAATCGTGATAATATAGCCTCCAAAAAATCCCACTCTATTATGTCGTAGGCTTTACTCATGTTCAGCTTGAGTGCAACATAACCATTGTTTTCTTGCCTCTTCCGCTTTAAGTAGTGATGAGCCTCAAATGCAATTATAACATTATCAATAATAGATCTACCGAGAACAAAAGAACTCTAGCTTTGAGAAATAATATAACCCAACAAAACCTTAATCTATTAGCCAATACTTTAGATAGAATCTTAAATAAAACATTATAAAGTAAAATTGGCCTCCAATCAGCCATAGACTCAGGATTATTTTCTTTGGAATTAATACAATATTTGTGTGATTTAATCCTTCAGGAATAAAACCACTCCTAAAAATCTCGTGACAGAAAGCAATGACATCCGACCCTATCAGCTCCCAAAAATGCTGAAAAAACCTTGACTCGTCCCATCTGATCCTGGTGATTTATCAGGATGCATGGAAATTAGAGCCTTTTTAATTTCTTCCGATGTCAGCAGCCGTAAAAGCTGGGAATTCTGTCCAGCCAGCCGTGATTTTTTGCTCCACGCAATAAACTATTAGCTCAATAGGACTCTGAAATCAATTAACTTCTAAAATTTACTATAACACATTTATAACACGAATCTCAAAGCTTTCACTATACCACGTTTATACAAACAACAACATCAACTAAACCTACAAAAGTGTCTATCTTGCAATATAATACAATTTATTCCTAATTGCACAACACGCGTAAGAAAATGATGATTCTAATCAACAAAATCAATTACCAACTCAGAATAAAGGAAAAAAACTTAGAGGTCGCCTCCCCTGGCCTTTTTGTAGGGGTTGAGATTTTCTGCCGCCCCTATCAATATGGGGCTAGAATGGCAGATTATATTGATTTTAACCTCAATATGGGGTTAATATGGGCCACCATTGTCATCTCAAGCCCTTCAATAAACCTCCAAAGATAGCCATGGATTTGAGTCGTCTGGGAGCCAAGGATCCCTCCAAATATTCACAGATTTGCCGTCTCCTAACTATCACCAAAAGTTGGCTTTAACAACATATTTTGCTTCAGAGATACTCTTTAAAACAAAGGATGGGGAACCAGCTATCTTAGCATCCAAAAAAGAGGAGTGGGGAAAATACCTTGCTCGAAACACCCTTGCAACAAAGGACTCCGGTTCCGTGACTAATCTACATGCTTGGTTAGTCAACACCGCGGTATTAAACTCGTGGAGCCTTCTGAAACCCATTCCCCAAACTTTCTCCGAAACACAAAGCCGCTATCAATTTGTCCACCGAATTCCTTTGCTCGCTTGCTCTTGCCACCAAAACCATTCGTAGTCCACTCAATTCCTGCACACAAATCTTGTGGTAAAGGGAAGACATTCGTTGCGTAACATGGCATAGCCTAAAGCACCGTTTTGAGTCTTTTTATAAGACACTCCTTGATGTGTGCCAGAACTTCTCTCTTCTCTCTCCCAACTAAAGACGAGAGACCTAGATATGTAGCTCCATCCTCTATAACATTAACCTGCATCATCTATCTAATACCTTCATGACAGCTCACATTCACATTAGTACTGATGAAAATGGTGGATTTTGTATAATTAATAAATTGTCCTATGGCTGCCTCGTAATCCTCCAAAATATTCAGAATATGGGAGCACTCATCATGGGAGACCTTAAAAAATGAGACACAATCATCAGCAAAAAGGAGATGAGAGACTCTTGGGGGCCCTCTTGCAACCCTTACCCCATGAATTCTGCCCGCCGCCTCATCCTATCGTATTCGTGCACTCAGGCCTTCCGCTATTAGAATAAAAAGATAGGGGGATAAAGGACCCCCCTGTCTTAGCCCCTTATGAGGAATAACAGGTTTGAGCTTCACTATCATCGAGCGGTATAGGCTACAAAATCGTCTTCACTGTGGTCATCACCAAGGAAATCCATTGAGCATCAAAGCCCAATCGTGATAATATAGCCTCCAAAAAATCCCACTCTATTATATCGTAGGCTTTACTCATGTTCAGCTTGAGTGCAACATAACCATTGTTTTCTTGCCTCTTCCGCTTTAAGTAGTGATGAGCCTCAAATGCAATTATAACATTATCAATAATAGATCTACCGAGAACAAAAGAACTCTAGCTTTGAGAAATAATATAACCCAACAAAACCTTAATCTATTAGCCAATACTTTGGATAGAATCTTAAATAAAACATTATAAAGTAAAATTGGCCTCCAATCAGCCATAGACTCAGGATTATTTTCTTTGGAATTAATACAATATTTGTGTGATTTAATCCTTCAGGAATAAAACCACTCCTAAAAATCTCGTGACAGAAAGCAATGACATCCGACCCTATCAGCTCCCAAAAATGCCGAAAAAACCTTGACCCGTCCCATCTGATCCTGGTGATTTATCAGGATGCATGGAAATTAGAGCCTTTTTAATTTCTTCCGATGTCAGCAGCCGTAAAAGCTGGGAATTCTGTCCAGCCAGCCGTGATTTTGTGCTCCACGCAATAAACTATTAGCTGAATAGGACTCTACAATCAATTTACTTCAAAAATTTACTATAACACATTTATAACACGAATCTCAACGCTTTCACTATAACACGTTTATACAAACAACAACATCAACTAAACCTACGCAAGTGTCTATCTTGCAATACAATACATTTTATTCCTAATTGCACAACACGCGTAAGAAAATGATGATTCTAAACAACAAAATCAATTACCAACTGAGAATAAAGGATAAAACCTTAGAGGTCGCCTCCCCTGGCCTTTTTGTAGGGGTTGAGATTTTCTACCGCCCCTATCAATATGGGGCTAGAATGGCAGATTATATTGATTTTAACCTCAATATGGGGCTAATATTAGCCACCGTTGTCATCTCAAGCCCTTCAATAAACCTCCAAAGATAGCCATGGATTTGAGTCATCTGGGAGCCAAGGATCCCTCCAAATTTTCACAGATTTGCTGTCTGCTAACTGTCACCTAAAGTTGGGTTTAACAACATATTTTGCTTCAGAGATACTCCTTAAAACAAAGGATGGGGAACCACCTATCTTAGCATCCAAAAAAAAGGAGTGGGGAAAATACCTTGCTCGAAACACCCTTGCAACCAAGGACTCCGGTTCAATGACTAATCTACATGCTTGGTTAGTCAACACTGCGGTATTAAACTTGTGGAGCCTTCTGAAACCCATTCCTCAAATTTCTCCGAAATAAAAAGCCGCTCTTAATTTGTCCACCGAATTCCTTTGCTCGCTTGCCCTTGCCACCAAAACCATTCATAGTCCGCTCAATTCTTGCACACAAATCTTGTGGTAAAGAGAAGACATTCGTTGCGTAACTCGGCATAGCCTAAAGCACCGTTTTGAGTCTTTTATAAGATGCTCCTTGATGTGTGCCAGAACTTCTCTCTTCTCTCTCCCAACTAAAGACGAGAGACCTAGATATGTAGCTCCATCCTCTATAATATTAACCCGCATCATCTATCTAATACCTTCATGACAGCTCACATTCACATTAGTACTGATGAAAATGGTGGATTTTGTATAATTAATAACTTGTCCTATGGCTGCCTCGTAATCCTCCAAAATATTCAGAATATGGGAGCACTCATCATGGGAGGCCTTAAAAAATAAGACACAATCATCAGCAAAAAGGAGATGAGAGACTCTTGGGGGCCCTCTTGCCACCCTTACCCCATGAATTCTGCTCGCCGCCTCATCCTATTGTATTCGTGCACTCAGGCCTTCCGCTATTAGAATAAAAAGATAGGGGGATAAAGGACCCCCTGCCTCATCCTATTAAATTGCACAACACGCGTAAGCAAATGATGATTCTAAACAACAAAATCAATGACTAACTGAGAATAAAGGGAAAAAACTTAGAGGTCGTCTCCCCTGGCCTTTTTGTAGGGGTTGAGATTTTCTGTCGCCTCTATCAATATGGGGCTAGAATGGCAGATTATACTGATTTTAAGTGTTCTAAAGCTTGAGATTGCAGCTATGTCGGAAGAGATACCGTTGGCGGATGAACAAGTTGTGGCTGAGAGTTTGTATCGATGTTGGATCGTGCAATTTTGGTCATCCATATTGCAAGAGCTCGTCCTCCTCTGGATTCAACTTCTACTACTAGAAAACTGCTTTACAGTGACACTTTTTTAGTGAGACTTTTCTAAATAGTGTCACTGATAAACGACATATAGTATTAATAACATATAAGTGTCATAGTTATGTGACACTAAAACATCAATACATAATATCGACACTATTAATTAAAGAATTGCTGAATTTTAATCTTTATAAAATATTTACTTTTCATGATTTCCCTCCTCAAAATTTATTCCCGCCATCTATTTTTAGTAACCCCCCCATTCCAATCCACTTATTTTTTTCGTATTACTCGATTAGCCCAAATTACGTAGTATTATACTCTGGTCAAACTAAACCTTTAACATTTAGACCTAGCGACCCTCTGCACACACATTTCTTCTATTCCTAATTAATACTCATCGATCAGTAAGAACGTAATCCTAGATAGAGTTAGTGACCCATCGTCCCTCTATCCTTGAAACCCATCGATCTGTTAGAATCTTGGATCGATGTTGATTCTTTGCTAAGCAAGTTCGCGTCACTATTGAATTGAAAGCTGTGAAGAACAGGGACGGCTCTCGATCGTCTGGTCTGCGAAGAACATCATGGCGCGGCTCTCCTCGTCTGGACAGGGATGAACATGCACGACTCTTGATCGTGTAAGAACACCAACCCATCTGTGTTTTGTGTTCGTATTTTGGGTTATTTTTGTCAGTAATTTTGTGTTCGTATTATGGCTGATTTTGTCACTCACCTCGCGCTCTTCTTCAAGCCATCTGTTGGTTTGTATTATTATTAACCTCCATCTAATTTTATTTATGATATTTTCAGTCCATTGTACAAAACATCGAATTAATGTGGCCATTTTAGTAAATGAATCAATATCTTAATTGTTCTTTGCTGATTTATCTCCATATGTTTGTGAGTTCAGCATGTTGCATGTGTATGATACTGATTGATTTGAACACACATCCATTGATTCTTGCTTTAAACTGAGTATATAATTTCATAATATAGTTTGAGAGCCTGCTTTGTGAAACTGAATGATTCTTGCATTGCTTGGGACAATGTTTTCAGCATGTTCTCAGTATATGTTACTGTATTAATTGATTCTTGCATATATAGTTGGGTCTGTTTCTTTTTCATTTAAGTATACTCTTCTTGATTTGAACAAACAGGTATATTTTGGGTTTAAATTGAATTTTCTTCTAAGCTCAACTTAGTAACTTATAAAGAGAGTTGGGGATCTTCAAATCCGTAAATAAATAAATTATCTGCTATTTTCTTTTAAAAACATTGTATTTAAGAATGTTTTTGTGCTATCTGCTGTTTGGTTCTAGGCTCAAAGTAGTGCTATCTGCTATCAATGAAGATGTATTTTACACTTTTTTTCATTTGATCGAATACAAAAAGAAGAACCAAACACTTTAGTTGTTGAAGACTTTTTTCATTTGATCGAATACAAAATGAAGAGCCAAACACTTTATTTGTTGAAGACTTTTTTATTTGATTGAATACAAAAAGAAGAACCAAACACTTTAGTTGTTGAAGATTTAAAAATCATTGTGTACTACTCTTTTAATACACTGTGTTATTATGCTATTGAATAAGGTAATTGAGCAGTCATCTCTTTCATTCATCTTTTTTTTACCATTTCATCCTCACCTTATTAATTTTCTGCCGAAATTGAGGATTCTGTAGTTTATTTTGATTTGTGGGCATTGTTCATGTTCTTAATTTCAACTGTTTCGTATGCACTTGACTGTCCAGATTTTGCCTGAATCGCCCTCACTAAACCAGAGAGATTCATCTTGAGAAGAAGGTATTAAGCAACCACCTGTGCGTTTCTTTGATTTTTTTACTTGAATGCACTGAATTTCTACCTGTTGGGATATTGACCAGGAGGCCCAATACCCGGATTAAAAAGGTCCAGGATACCTGGCCCAAACAATGAGTCCATTACCCTATGATGAGTAGATCCAGTGAAGAATCCATACCGAACGGGGTTCGGTCTGAGTAAAGGCCGGCCCAGAAAGAAGAGATACCGAACGGAGTTCGGACCATACATCATACTTGGGCCAATTTGACAGCGTCATCCGCATTAGCCAGCATCCCGTTCGAGCAACGGGCAACCAGCAAGTGGCCAGGTGCAATTAATGCCAGATTGTGACATCGGCAAGTGGAAACATGGGTGATCAAGTCGGTGGAACAACGGCCAATCAGCATAGAGCAGCCCATGCTCTCCATTAGTATAAATAGAAGGTTTAATATCATTGTAAGGGTTAGCATTTCAATACTCAAGCTCTAGAATAGCATTATTACTCTTGTTTCCTGTATGAAAAGCACTATTCCGACCTACCGATCGGGAAGTTTCCTTGTAATCAGACAGGTTAATTAATACAAGCGGGCTTTTGAGTATTAGTGGATTCATCTTTTATATTTTATTATACACTTTGATTCTGATCCATTCCTGATATATCCAAAGTTCGTGTTGGGCTTTCGGATCTACGGGACTTACCTTCAACATTGGCGCCGTCTGTGGGAAACTGTTCAAAAAGTTTCACATTCAATTATTCCAAAACAACTATTTTTGAAAATGGTCAGAATCAGTTCTTATCATACAAATGATGGTTCGCGCCGTCACGGAAGGAGTCACACCCCGAGAAATCAAACCCCTCAGGGACAATCCAGCCGAGGATCATATCCTCATTTTGATGGGGACTTTGTAATTCCTGAAGCTCTAAGGAGGAATCCTCAGGCCATGCGAGATATGGCCCAGGTCATGCAACACATGGCAAACGATGAAGAAGGAGGATCTAATTCTTCAGGGGAAACTCCACACACAGAAACGACCACGTCGTCATCCCGCTCACGGTCCCATCGGGATAATCACCGTGGCGCTCCACCAACAGCGCATCATAGTCCCAGTGACCGGACCCCGATCGGGTCACAAGCCAGGGGACCTACTCCTATTGGTCGTCATTTCCAGCATGACGAACGGAATAATACTAGGGTCGCTCAAAGGCATTGGGATAGGGAGTATACAGATTTGAGGGCTCCACCACCGCCCCCTTTGACGACCCAGGAGGAAGAAATGACTGAAATGAGGAGGCAGATGAATGAGATGAGAGATCAGATGAATAGGGCGCCCGTACAGCCTGCTCCGATTCAGCTCGGGATTACTTCCCCTTTCACCAGGGAAATTATGTATGCGGATATCCAGGGAGGTGCCAAACCACCGGCCAGTCAAATTTATGATGGGGTGGGAGATCCCCATGTGCATTTAAGGAGTTATCAAGGAGGACTCATGCTACTAGAAGCACCTGAGGCTGCTATATGCCGGTTGTTTTTCAGTACGCTCAGAGGACCTGCCCAAGAGTGGTTCGGGAGCCTGCAATCTGGGTCGATCAACAGTTTCGCCGAATTATCGATGTTGTTCTTGGCCCAATTTGCTTCCAGTGCCAACCCAAAACGGCACTTCAGCTACCTGACCAGCGTGAAGCAGAACTCCAAGGAAACCCTCAATCAATTCTTAAAAAGATGGAGGGACGAAACTCTGACAATTGGAAATATGACAGATGATACCGCCATCATATTCACAAACGCTCTCCGAATGGGAGAACTATACAAGGGTTTGAAGAAGAGTCCAGGTATGGCGTATGCCGAGGTGTTAGACAGAGCTCACAAGCATGCTGCCCTGGAAGAAGAGATTATGATTAGGGACAAGGTTGCTGCGCCTTCTGCTCCAATCAAGATGGCCGATCGGCTGGGTCCTATTCCAGTGGCCGCTCTACCTCCTAAGAAAGGGCGATTTACTCCCCTGGTCCTATCCGTGGCAACCATTTATCAGAACGAGAAGGACAACATTCCCCTTTCGACTGATTCTTCACAGTATATGGGAGCAGACGAGTCTGCTTTTTGTAAATATCATAACAGGAAAGGTCACGCCACCAACGCTTGTAGGGCACTACAAACGGCTATTGAGGACTTGATCCGGCGGGGTCATCTGGGCAAGTATGTAAGTAAGGACCCAAGTGCGGTAGGCACTTTAAAACCGATCAGGAAACCCAACAGCTGGCGACGGGATGCCCAACGTGATGCCCAATCCCAGAATGACGTATATATTCCTCCCAGGGATGAACCAGAGGGCTCGGGAGGCCCTGGAAAGAAACCTCGAATGGAGGTCAAAGTTATATTTGGGGGCGGGGAAATAGGGGATTCGAACGCCGAACGGAAAAGGTTTGAGCGAAGTCTTTATGTAGGATCCATCTCCACTCCCCCCCAGAAGAAAGGAAGGACGGACCCAATCACGTTCGGGCCAGCTGATTTACCCAACTCGCCGAGCCCGCACAGGGATGAATTGGTGGTGAGCATGTGCATTGACAATGCTTTGATTCGTCGGGTACTGATCGATACGGGGAGCAGTGTGAATGTATTGTATTTACAATCATTCGAGAAAATGGGCCTATAGAGAAGTCAATTGACCCACCTAAGAACCCCACTGACGAGCTTCACCGGTAATTGTATTGAGGCTGAGGGGACCATCCAATTGTTAGTTGAAATTGGGGACGAAACGCACAAGGCATCACTCCGAATGACGTTCGTGGTGGTGGACATAAAATGTGCCCATAATGCCATCTTGGGCCGACCAGGATTGGAAGATCTGGAGGCAATAGCCTCTGTCCGCCACTCGTGCATCAAATTCCCCATGGACACCGGGGTGGGTGTGGCCAGAACTGATCCGGCGACAGCCCGAACGTGCTACCGAGAGGCCCTGAAGCAGATGAATACTCGTGGAATGCGGGTTAACAGTATTGAGGTGGAGACCCACCGAACGGAGTTCGAGGCACATCCAGAACCTGCCACTCTCCTCGAGCAAATTGACCTGGATTCCCCCCGAACCGGAAGGTAGCTATGGGGTGGATCTGGAGGCTGACATTCGGGATGGCGTGATTGCTGTCCTAAAAATGTTTCAGGTATTATTCGCCCGAGGGCCGGAAGATATGTCGGGTATTGACCCAGACATAATCTGTCACAAGCTTGCTGCTCGGCCTGATGCAAAACCGGTCCAGCAAAAGAAACGATATCAAGCAACCGAACGGCGGGATTTCATGTGACACTCCAAAAATTTAAATAAAAATAATTTTTATTAGTGAGATAAAATGTTACGAAAATGACATTTTAATTATTAAGTGAGTCATACAATTGTTTTTTAACATTTGTGACATGTTTTAGTCTGATAAAAATGGTCCGATAATAGGAGTCCTGTTTTATAATAATTATGAAAGTGATGTCATATGCATGGCATAAATTATAAAAGTTATTTTAACTATTTTAAATTGTGTATGATATTTACAAATACAACTTGATTTTTTGCTATTATTATACTTTTAAAATTTAATACCAATAATAGATTACAAGCTAAAAGTTAGAAGTCAAACTTAAGTTACGTACTATAGTACTATACGTGGGATACAAACGGAAGGAGTAATATTATGAATACACGACTACTATATTACGTTGCATACAAGAATTGCACAAAGTGCAACTAGGACTTTGTATCTAGCCGTAGTTGCACTCAAAGTTAAGAGTCCATAGTTAAACCCAACACTACATAGGAGTAGAACTGATCGAATTAAACCAGCGAAAATCAGACCTTAATTAACCAACGTACGTAACGGAGAGCCTGGACTGAGCATATATACATCGTCTAAACTTACCTGCGGAAAACCAACCAGCGTCGCATGAACCATCGATCTGCGTGCAAAGGATGGCCAAGTAGTTTCGTATATACGTATATAAAGCTTCAACCGACGCTGGAAGTATCAAACAAAATCCCAAAAGATCCAACGCCTGAATCTTCACGAGCGGAGGAGAGGAAAAGCATCGCCGCCGCATAGTTGCCGGACTGGTTTTACATCGGAGGAGGCTAGTGGGTACGGGAATCGCTGGAGAAGAAGGACCCCACCGTCGTACCCATGAAACGAAGGAGTCCATCGTTGCTGTCATATCTGAGGATGGAGCCTGCTGTTCGTCACCGGAGGAGAAGCGGAATCGCCGCCGGACTGTTTCTTCGCCGGAGCAGAGGAGCTGCCAGAAGATTTTCCTAGAGCTGAGTTGCCGGACCATCTGCCCCAGGCTGATGTGAAGTTGACGTCGCGAGAGCGTTCACAGGATGAAGGAAGCCGCAGCGTAGCGTTGATCGTCACCTTCGTGATGGTCGCAGATCGAAGAGGACGCCGTCGACTGTACCTGTATGCTTCTTGGCTCCGTATAATTTAGTTGTTGGGCTGACTAAATTTTGAATTTTTTCCTTTGGGCCGGGCTGGATTAATAATAATATTAATATTAATATTAATAATAATAAGAGTAATATTGATAATAATATTAATAATAATCTGCATTATTGATAAATTTGAGATGAGAAATAATAATGATGAAATTGGCTTGGTTGATTGATTATAATCACTTGGATAACTTTGTTAATTGTTAGTTAACATGATTACGGACTCCGAAATATCAAGTGTTTGGATAATTAATAAAATCAGATTAAGTTGACGATGATTAGTTAATTTAAATTCGGATTTACTAATAATATAGATTAATATGAATTAATTTTGAGATTTGAATAGTTTAATATAATTCGGATATGTTTTAGTAATATTAAAATATAGTTTGGATAGAGAAAATTAATGGTGATTTGTAAATTTTAAATGTTGAAGTTAATTATATTCGGATATTTCATTTAATAGTAGAATTCAAATATTGTAATTAATGGCTGAATTAATAAGGTAATTTGATTAATAAAAAGTGATTAACTCGAATAATTAATTAACTAAATTAATAAATTCGAATAATAATAAAAAGGGGAAAAATTGGATAAACTATTAAAAATAGAATAAGTGACTAATTATATCATCTTAATTAAAAGGTGAATATTTAGAGACCGGAATTGAGAAAGAGAATTAGGAGCATCAGGACTTAAGGTAAGTTTCTCTGTCAATCCAAAATTTGTTTCCTCGTATTATATGCTTACTATGCATTATGTGATTAAGTGTGAATTTTGAATTATGTGTATGTGATTTTGAGGAGATATTATATATATGGTAGTTAAGAAATATAAATCAAGTACTTTTGGGGTATTAAATATTTTTAAATATCTTCGAGACTTTTTAGAGAAATTAAGAAGTATTTTTGAAGTATTGTTTAAGCGAAGATAAAATTTACATTTTCATAAGAAGTAAGCATCTCGGGAGTAATCCGAGGTGTCGGTTTTCCACATCCGGATAAATGTGGAGGGTGATTAGAGCTACTACTACTAAGAAGTACAGTTTAAGTTTCAAGTGACATTTGGATCTATGATCCCTTTAAGAAGAAGTTATAGTAGTAGTCCCTAATCATTCAAGAATTTTAGAGGTGGGGTGGTTGGGTTCCGACCACTCGGGATGACTTACTACTCGGAGGGCTTGGAATCCCTTTTAGGGGGTGTGCACACTTAAGGTAGTCGTTTCGTTTTCGCAAGAGCAGTTGTGGTACCGGCATTTGTTCGGGGTGGTCGTCCGTAACCACGGTCCACCGGGCTCAGTCGAAAGATTGAGCACCGCCCTTCTAAATTACTAGGAAAATAGAGAAGAAGTGATTTTCTTAAGAAATTTAAAGAGGAGAATTACTATGATATTTTCCAAGAGAAGTTGAGGATTTTAGCAAAGAAGTGATTTTAAGAAAAATCAAAGAGAAAAGTATTTTGGTGGAGTGTGTCATTTTTATATAATATTATATGAAAAAACTATTTTCTCCAAACCTGATTATTTTACGGGGTTGGGTAGTACTTACTTAGCTCTAAAGCTAATTTTTGTTTTCTTTCTTTTGTTTTGTTTCTGCACTTTCTTTGTGCAGGTGATGATGGTTATGTTGACTGCTGAATGCATGCGCCTGAGAGCGAATTAGAAGTTGCCTTAGTTAAATATAGTCATGAAATAAACATTTATTAGTTTTTATTGTTTTGTTTTGGTTGCCTGTGCATCCGGCTAAGAGATGACCGGATGTGGCGGTAATACCCATTTCCCTAATTTAGACTTCCGCTGTAATTCTTCAACTCTTTGATGAATGAATAAAGTATTTCTTTTAAATATATCATTGTTTTTGGGCGGGAAATTTAGGGGTGTTACATTTCACAAAGCAGGAAGTGGCCACCTTGCTGAGAATAAAACACATCCGTCCAGTAATCCACGTCGAATGGCTATCCAATGTGGTCCTAGCTCCAAAAAAATCTACTTGGAGGATGTGCGTGGATTATTCGGATCTGAATAAAGCTTGTCCCATGGACCCTTATCCAGTGCCGAGGATCGATCTGTTAGTAGATGAAACAGCCGGATGTGAATTGTTGAGCTTCATGGATGCATTCCGGGGATACCATCAGATCTTCATGCACCCAGATGATGCAGAGAAAACAGCGTTCGTTACTTCGGATGATGTGTTTTGCTATATTGTCATGCCATTCGGATTAAAGAACGCAATGGCAACTTTTCAGAGGATGATCGGGATGCTGTTCAAAGAAGTGTTGGGAGTCACAATGGAGGCTTATGTTGATGATATCCTGATCAAAAGCCGGAAGAAGGAGAATCATATCCTGGACATAGAAAAGGTGTTCGGGATAATGCAGAAAGCTAACATGAGGCTGAATCCCAAAAAATGTGCTTTTGCTGTGAGAGGGGCAAGTTTTTGGGATACATGATGAGCGAGAAGGGGATTGAGCCCAATCCTGAAAAGGTGAAGGCAATTGTGGATATGGAGGCTCCTAGAAACCTCAAGGAAGTGCAGAGATTGACCGGTCAGTTAGCAGCTCTGAGCAGGTTCCTATCCAAGCTAGCCGATCGAGCTATTCCATTCTTCCAGATCATGAAGAAAGCCAACCCCTTTGAATGGACCGCCGAATGTCAAACGGCTTTCGAAGATTTCAAGGCATATCTATCTTCTCCCCTGGTCTTGACAAAACTCGATCCAGGGGAACACCTGTATATGTACCTTGTTGTAGCTGACCTGGCCGTGAGCACGGTATTATTGAAAGAAGAAGATGGCATCCAGCGGCCGATCTATTTTGTAAGCAAGGCTTTGAACGGCCCGGAAACCAGATACACCTTACTAGAGAAAACAGTACTGGCCCTGATAGCTGCATTTAAACGTGTAGCACCATATTTCCAGATCCATCCGGTAACTATGTATACTACTCAGCCGCTCGCCACCATCTTGAGAAACCCAATGGCAAGTGGGCGCATTACAAAGTGGAGTCTCCTGATCGGGCAATATGAGGTGGATTTCAAGCCTCGACCTACTATCAAAGGGCAGGCCCTGACATATTTCATTGCAGAATGTACCGCTCGGCCCTCGGAAATAGATTCAGAGAACAATGTACTGGATAACTGGTGGGAGATGTATGTGGATGGTGCAGCTAGTGCCAAGGGTTGTGGAGCCGGAGCTGTGATCACATCGCCCGAAGGGTTCAAAGCATATTACTCCATTCATTTTGACTTCAAAGTAACCAACAATGAGGCTGGGTATGAGGCCCTTATTGCGGGTTTAAAATATGCGAAGACCCTGGGCGCCGATCGGTTAAGAGTCAAGTCGAATAGTCAAAATTGGTGGTAAATCAAGTAAATGGCACAACTGAAGCTAAAGAGGAAAGAATGAAGGCTTACAAAGAGATGGTCGAGGAGCAGATAAACAAATTTGAACAGGTGGTGCTCGACCAAATATCCAGAATAGAAAATACCGAAGCAGACATCTTATCCAAATTGGAAAATGCAGCGCTCGACGATCGGGCACAGGAGATTCCAGCTCATATCCAACGGTTTGCCCATCGGGAAACATTGGCAACCCCGACAATCATGATGCTCCAGATGAGGCCATATCTTATGCCGTCCCCAGTTGGGTCATAGATATGACCAACTACCTACAAGACGGAACCCTCCCACAAGATAAAAATCCCGCTTATCAGATAAAATGCATCCAAAGAAGGGCTTCCATGTTCGAGTTAGTGGACGGACAGTTGTATAAAAAGACGTTTGGGGGGCCATATTTGAAATGCCTCCCACCCGATCTAGCGGCGGCCGTAATGGAAGAAATTCATGAAGGCATCTGCTCAAGCCACCAAGGGCCCAAGACACTGGCCAGAAAAATCATCATGTAAGGGTATTACTGGCCAACCATCCAACAAGACTGCTTTGCGCGTACTAGAAAATGTAAAGTATGCCAGCTATACGCACCGGTCCTCTACCTACTGCCCCTGGGAACAACAAGTACATCATCGTTGGGATATATTATTTTACCAAATGGGTGGAGGCCGAGCCACTGGCTAGCATCACAGATGTCAAATGTCAAAAGTTTGTCTGGAAGAATATCATTTGCCATTTCGGAATCCCCGAACAGATTGTAACTGATAATGGAAGGCAGTTTGTGAGCCGTAATTTTGAGAACTACCTTGTCAAATGGGGAATCAAGCATTCCAGAGCATCCGTGGCATACCCTCAGAAGAATGGCCAAGTAGAAAATATGAACTGTACCATCATGGACGGCATGAAGAAGAAGCTGGAAGAATACTCCTCATCATGGCCTGATCAGTTAAATTATATCCTATGAACTTACAGGACTACACCCCGAATGGCCACAAGAGAAACTCCATTTGCCCTTACTTACGATTTCCAGGCCAAAGTACCAACGGAGGTCCTAGTTCCCACACACCGAATGGTGCATTATAGCCCAGAGCGGAATGAGGACAACCTACGGGCCGAATTGCACTTCATAGAAGAAAGAAGGGATCTGACAGCTGCACGAATGGAAGAGTATCACAGGGCCACGAGAAGATATGTTGACAAACATGTTAAAATTCGTTCAATCGAAGTAGAGGACCTGGTGCTAAGGAAGCGAGAAAAAAGCAAACCTCTCGAAGGTGGAAAAATGGCACAAAATTGGGAAGGCCCATATCAAATATGCAAGAAGTATGCTTCAGGAACGTTTGGCCTACAGTGTACCGAAGGTCGACCGGCAGGCACTTGGAATACAAAACATTTAAGAAAGTTTTATCAATAAAAACGGCTGTTGCCACCTCTCTCTCTCTCTCTCTCTATATATATATATATATATATATAGAGAGAGAGAGAGAGAGAGAGAGAGGGAGACTTAACTTCCAGAAAATCTCAGCCCATGGTTAACACGATCATTCAGGATGACCGAATGATGAACGTGTTAACAACATGGAAGGAAAATCATTCTCAGCTAAACAAATTTGACCCTAGATTTATGAACGGATAAAGGGATCAAAACGGCTTGAAGAATCGATGCTCAGAAAATCTCAGCCCATGGTTAACACGCAGTCATTCCGGATGACCGAATGACGAACGGGTTAACAACATGGAAGGAAAGTCATTCTCAGCTAACAGAATTTGACCCTACAATCATAAGAGGGATCAAAACGGCTTGGAGTTTGATGCTCAGAGAGTCTCATCTCAGCGGTTAACATGGGAATCGTTCCGGACAACCGAATGAGGAACATGTTAGCAGTTTGGAGGGAGTCATTATCTCAGCTAACAGAATTTGACCCTGTAATTACGCACTGTTAAAGGGATCAAAACGGCTTGGAGTTTGATGTCAGTGAATCTCACCTCAGCTTTTAACACGCAGAATCATTCCGGATGACCGAATGAGGAACGGGTTAACAGTTTGGAGGGAGCTGAGCCATCCATCAACTTAGCTAAATTTGACCCTGTAATTACGTCCGGGCAAAGGGATCAAAACGGCTTGGAGATGGTGTCAAGACTATAAGTATGGACAAACCGAGCGACGTTCGGATAAGGTACAGATTGTCGTCCGGGGAATCGGAACTATGGTTTTGAAAAATCTCGCCTCAGTCATTAACTTGATTTGGAAACGAGTCGCCCTTTTAGCTATAAATAAGGAATGACCTGATCCGGTGACCTTGTTTATAGTTTGAAAAGGGTTACCTCAGACCCCTAATATGGATTATATGAGCCAGAGAGAATAGTTCGGAATGCATCAGAATTATGGGTTTGGAAGGGAGAGAGTCTCACCTCAGCTTGTTAACACGTGGGATCATTCCGGATGACCGAATGACGAACGGGTTAACAGTTTGGAGGGAGCCACCATCTCAGCTGGAAATTTTGACCCTGTGATCACGATCAAAACGGCTTGGAGGTTTCACCTCAGCTAAAAGATTTTTGACCCCGTGGATCACGAACGATAAAGGGATCAAAACCGGCTTGGGAATGGTGTCAAAAGTGTTGTCAAAACGAACGACGTTCGATAACATGGGTTGTCGTCCGCAGAATCAGAATTTTCCAGATAGATGAGCGAATGATGAACGGTTTTGAGGAAGACATTATTTCAGCCAAAAGAATTTGACCCTGGCTTTATGACCGAACAGAGGGATCAAAATGGCTTGGAAACAATGTCAGAAATATAAAGATACATGAGCCGAATGATGTTCGGCAACACAGAAAATATTATGAGCGAGAGAAATCAAAGAAAAAACAGAAGAGTAACATCAACACGGTTAAGGGAAAACATCCCGTTTATTCTTCGGCATTACTAGCCGGAAGATACAAAAGAAAAAGAAGAGAAGGCAAAAATAAATATACAAGGCTATGCTACCGGAGGACTGCCGTTCGGGGAAGGCGAAGGTTGGGAGCTCCCTGCCTGCGCTGCATCATCAGGCACTGCTTCTTTTCTTTTCTCCATAATCCGGTCATAGGTGTTCCCGAACAGATCATCAAAGCTCAATTCATCAGGATCAAACGGCTTAGGGAAATGCTCCAAGATCAGATCAAGGTTCCTATCTAAAAGTAGATCCTGACTTTGTGTCACAGTTTTCTCGGTCAAGGTATCTAGAAAAGATTTCCCTTCCGGCGTGCTGTCCAGGAGATCGATGCCTGCCTTGATGGGATCTTCGCTTTCGTGCAAAAATTGGCCGAGATGAGGTCCTAGGAATTGTCGGGCTGTATTCTCCAGAGCGACGTTCAACCCCTTACCCCGTTGGTAGTCAACTATCGATTGATTGGCAATCTGGGAAGTATTGGCAGTATAAGGCTCGGGAAGATTGTCACCATTAACCTTATCAAATTTGACCCCGGCAGATTCGGCAGCCCGCACCTTGGCCTGGAGTTCTTTAATCTCCCGATCGCGACGTCGGGGTTTCTCTTGCATTGCAGCCAGGGCAGCTTTCGCTTTCTCACCTTCTTTGATGCGTTCTTGTAGATCTGCAGCTAATTTCCGAGCAGTAGAAAGAAGGACCTGGCTATCGTCCTGATCGCTGGCCAGGAGTTTCATTTCCTTTTCGGCCGCAAGGAAGGCCTTATGATAATATACACCGGCCTGAAGACAAGTAACAAAGGAAGTCAGATAAAATGAACAAACAAAGAGTAGGAAAGTATGGACAAGGATTAAATGTACCTTGAGCGCCTCTTGATGACCTGCCTCAAGTAGATCAGACCAGCGGGTTAGGTTTGTAAAGCTAGGGGAAACCTTCAGGGAAGTACTGCACCACATGGATGATGACATTAGCCCGAACAGGTACCTTCCTTCTGCTCTAGGCCCCATATTTGAAAACTCAACGAACACCCGATCGTCGGCCGACATGTCAGAAAGAGCTGGAGTTTTCATTGTGGCAGTCACAGATCTTTTTGGCTCAGCCTCTGGGCCAGTCAGATCCACCACATGATCAACCGGGATGAATTGGATAGCGTCATCTACCCGACGTTTCTTACGTACCCGGTCGGCATCATTTGAATCCCCGGGCGTCATTTTCTCCTTGCCCTTCCCCAAAGGAGCTGACGTGGAAGTAGGAGTAGAACGCCGAACGGCAGTAGAAGGAATCACACCTGTAAGAAAGGAAAATAAAATTAGAGTGAAGTTTAAAATTGAGAATGAACGGGTTGAGGCCAAACAAAGCTTACCAATCCCAGCAGCTAGCAACTTGGAGGGAGTTATGAAAGAACGGAGATTTCGTGAACCTCCCAAATGCAGAGATTCAGCTTGCGAAAGCAGAACTTCATCAGGTCTAGGCTCGGAATCCCGAACCGGATACGCGTTCCACCGATCGGGGAATGGAAGTGATGAACCTATGCGAACGAAGAGGAACCTCTCTTCCCAATCAGCTGGCGGTGGAGGGTTGTCAGTAAACAACTGGCGATTCGATCGAGTTACCAGTTTGAGATAACCTGTGGTCCAAAAGGGTTGGTAGCAGTAATGATACAGAAACTGGTCTACACTAGGAACAATGCCTAGCTCTTGGCATCGAAGAATGAAGCCATTCAGAAGACGATAGGAACTAGGTATGAACTGGGTCGGTAACACAGAGACCCGTTTCAGAAATTCTATCACGAATGGGTGCATAGGGAAGCGAAGTCCGGCCACCAAGGAATCAAAGTGTACTAGAACGAACCCCGATCGATGCCTCATGGGATGCTTTATAAATCCGGCGTAGAATTCCCTGGGAGGGGGCAAGAGTTGACGGAGTTGCGGTTCGGCGTCCTCTCGAAGACGTTGTCTCTGTTTCCGAATACGGTGAAAGTGCAGAGGAATACGGGCTGGTCGTTCGGGCATTCCCTTGTTATAAACAGCAAGGTCATCACCTGATAAACACCCGTCATCTGGAACAGGTTGTTCGGGCTGCTTAACCTTCGAATTAACGGTATCAGTTATTTGGGATGACGAACCCCCCCCAGATTTGTCAACAGATGCTTTCCCTCTGGAATGGTGAATAAGCGGCATGTCTTCTTCTTCTGAAGAACCGGTGGAAAAGAACATAAAGCACAAGGAGTCTGAGGACTTCTAGAGAGAGAAAGCTTAGAAAGAAAACTAAGGAAACAACAAGAAAAATGAGGGGCAAGCACCTCTCTATAAATAGGGAAAGTGCCGCCCAAAACCCTAATCCATAAACAACACATGGCATTAAGTGGTTATGATTAATCAGGATGTAATTATGGCTCGTTGTTAGGCTCGTATCCCGAATGGGCAATGAAAAAACATGGTTGCGAGTACTGTTTAACCAGGCAAGCGAACGTCGAACGGGCTTGTACATTTTGAGGCAATCTTTCCCAACAAGATCAAACGAGTATTTATTTCGGGTATGTATATCAACTGGCCAAACAGCGAATAGCAGGCCAAAGGTGGATAAAGGAAAGACAGAACGACCAATTTCTTTCACATTGACCGAACAACGAACAACCGAATCCTTTAAGATTGATCAAAGGGCGAATAACAAGATAGAGATCGACTACATCCATAAAAAACCTGTTATATCTCGAACGGTCACACAAAGGAATGCAACAAGGCCCATGAGATCAGCTAAATACTACCCGACTGGCCAAATACCGAACAACGAGCCAAATGGCTAAGACCCTTCAAATTAGCCGAATGACGAACGGTCTCACAGAGAATTAGCATTAAAGAGATAAAACTGCTAAGTCCTAAAAATGATCAGAAGCCCGAACGGTTATCAACATATGAAGGGAGCCAAATGCGGTAAACTGACAGAAACATCTGAGGCCAGAAAAAACTATTAAGTCCTAAAAAATGATCAGCTGCCCGAACGGCCATCAACACAAAAAGAAGGGGGGCAGTCCCTGATAAATTGTCAGAACTATCTACTGCCCGAGCGGCAATCAAACGGTGATAGGAGTTTAAGTAAAAAATGAGGTCAGAAAACTGTTAAGTCCTACAAAACGGACCGAATCCCGAATGGTGAGCAATCATTCAATATAGGCAAAAAAGACAGTATATGGAGCTTTGTGCAAAAGAGATAATATATATATTCATCGGCTCTACTGGCCGGGAAATACATGCTACTAAAAGAGAGGAAAATTACAACGATTAATAAAAAATTAAAAATCTAAATTACTGGCCAGGGGCCATCTCTTCTCCATCTTCATCTTCGTCTTCATCATCATCAGACGGGGGTTCAGGCTCTCTCCCAGCAGCCCGATCAGCTTCCCGCTGCAGATTTCGCTGAAATTTCTTAAATTGAGCTTGTACAACTTCGTCCTGGGGAAGATCAGAAGCCTGAACCGGCCTCCCAAATTGGTTCTGAAGTTGGGCTACAAAAGGACGTAGCAGGACCTGGCCGATCTTGGCATAAAGATCCGAGACAATGGAGTCATTACACTTCTTGCTCTCAGGATCCTTATCTAAAAGAGCCACCCCTGCCGAGAGCCGACCAGCACCCCTGGGAAACCCCTTCAAGTACGCACCAAATGCGAACGGGATTTGCGTCCTGGTGTAATCATCCTTGATGATGGAGAATTCATCAGAGGATTTGAATGATTCCCGGACAGCGGATAGATCCACATTTACCTCATATGGGCCGTCCGGGATGCTAGAGGGCATCTCCTCAAATTTGATCTGTGCGGCCTCGACAACGAGGACCTTGGCTCGGGAAGCAGCAAGTTGGACCCATAGGGTACCAAGCTCAGTATCCAGCTTCTGTTTTTCCTCCGCAAAAGCTTTCCATTCGGCCTCTAGAGATGTGATGGCGGCAGCAGCAGTTTGCTCAGTAGAGGACTGAGCAACGATCAATTCCCGTTCCTTATCCAGACGGGCTTGCCGCATTTGCAAAGTATACAATCCCATCTACAAAGCGCCGTTCGAAAGTTAGTAAATGATTACAAAGAATAAAATGGGAACGAAGCACAAAAGATAATATACCTTCAGTGCAGTCAAGGCCAGACACTCTTCGGATTGTTCGACCGGCAGTTGGGGAAGAGAGAAATTGTTAAACCATGAGGATGTTGACCAGATCTGGCTCGCGGAAGAACCAACTCTCTCTAGCACCTCATGAACAGGATCCGACAAAGAGATCCGTTCGACCTGACCAGTGATATGGTCGGTATGAATCCCGCCTACGTTCGAGGTTGCGCCCTGAACGGAATCAAAGTGTTGGGTAAACTGGTGCAGCTGATCAGAACCAAATCGGTCATCAATCATCATGGCATCATACTGATCCTGACCAGAAAATTGCTGAATAGGCTCCGGTTGCTGAACGGCCGGTGCATGTTCGGGTTGTGGAGCAGTAGTGGTGGGTGAATCAACTTTAGGATTTTTCTTCATTTTCTTCTTCCTCTTCCCGACCCCGCCAGCAAAAAGCACACGGCTGTCATCCATAGTGGCGTCTGGATTTGGAGCTGAAAAATGACAAAGGAAAATGTTAGTACCGAGCGGCCTTAGCATGTGAGAAACTAGAAAAAAGAAGAGAACGTTTCTCGCACGGGAAGGACCCCCCGGACCATGACACTTGAGTCTCGAAAACAAGTAAACCCAAGAGAACGGGCAGTACCTATCCCAGCTTTAACAAGCCGATCGGGAGTCAGGTAGGTCATGATATTGCAACACTTGTCTTTTTCCACAGCGAGTACATCCTTATAAATTTCTTCAGTAAGAACTGGATCGGGAGTTTTGCGAGGGAAGGCGTTCCATTTACGAGGGATCAGCCCGTCCGGGACAGACACAAAGAAGAACCTATCTTTCCATCCCTTGATTGAGGTTGGATTGCCCTTGAATAGAATATGGCCCGTTCGAGAACTAGCGGCTAGATACCCATGAGTTTGTTGGGGGGCTACTTTAAAAAATTGATGGAATAAATCTAGGGTCGGTGAGGCACCGACATCTTTGCAACGACAAATAAAGCCCGCCATTGCCCGATAGGAGTTCGGCATGACTTGGGCAGGTACAATTTCATAAAAATTAAAAAATGAGACAAAAAAGGAGTGTAACGGAAATCTAAGCCCAGCCCTAACTGAATCGAAATGGACAACGACCATCTTGGGGGCGTGACGCAGGGGATGAAGCCCAGCTTGCAATCGGAAGTCCACTGGGTCTGGGATTAGGGCCGGAATTTCGGCCCTATTATTAGCAGTCAACTTTTGTCGTCTTGCCCTAATTAAACCTATGTCGAGTGTGTGACGGGGGACATCGTTTGGCCGTCCAGCCGCCATTAAATCTATTTCATCCTCAGACTTCGTGCCATCAGAGCTTTCACCGGAGGAAGATGAACTGCTAGGAAGGTCCTCCGCCTCCGCCCTAGTGTTTGTCACCGTTTCAGTGGAACCACCGGCGAATGGGACTGTAATGACGTCCACAATGGCAGCATCACGGTCATCCCTATGAGAGGCCATCTCCGAATCAGGGGAATGCGGTTGAGAACTCATCTTGACCGAGCCAGAAATGAGGCAAGAAAGTAGAGGGAGGGAAAGTACCTGAACAACGAAAGCTTGAAAAAATTTCAGAGAAAGCAATGATGCGAAGGAAATTGCAGAATCGAAACCCGGAATTGAAAAGTTAAAGGCTGATTTATAGCCTTAAAACCGCCGTATCGAGGACCAATCATGGAGCGACACGCCACTAGGACAATTTAAGCTAAACGCATGTATAATGAATAGACTAACGACGGTAATCATGATGAATATGGGGAAAATAAAACGACAGCCGTCAAATCATAGTATGGGGAACTGACCACTTCTGTACCCTGATCGCCATTCGGCAATTGCAACATTGGTGTTCATACTTCCTAATGCACTCACTGTCATTCGAGACATCGGAAGTGGGGGACTTGTGTTGGGATATTGACCCAGAGGCCCAATACCCGGATTAAAAAGGCCCAGGATACCCGACCCAAACAATGAGTCCATTACCCTATGATGAGTAGATCCAGTGAAGAATCCATACCGAACGGGGTTCGGTCCGAGTAAAGGCCGGCCCAGAAAGAAGAGATACCGAACGGAGTTCAGACCATACATTATACTTGGGCCAATTTGACAGCGTCATCCGCATAGTCCAGCATCCCGTTCGAGCAACGGGCAACTAGCAAGTGGCCAGGTGCAATTAATGCCAGATTGTGACATCGGCAAGTGGAAACATGGATGATCAAGTCGGTGGAACAACGGCCAATCAGCATAGAGCAGCTCATGCTCTCCATTAGTATAAATAGAAGGTTTAATATCATTGTAAGGGTTAGACTTTCAATACTCAAGCTCTAGAATAGCATTATTACTCTTGTTTCCTGTATTAAAAGCACTGTTCCGACCTACCGATCGAGAAGTTTTCTTGTAATCAGACAGGTTAATTAATACAAGCGGGCTTTTGAGTATTAGTGGATTCATCTTTTATATTTTATTATACACTTTGATTCTGATCCATTCCTGATATATCCAAAGTTCGTGTTGGGCTTTCGGATCTACGGGACTTACCTTCAACACTACCATTTCACTCTCAACTTGTTAATTTTCTTTAGAAATTGAGTATTTGTAGTTTATTTAAATTTCTGCCACAATTTTCAGCACATTTCATCTTCATCCAAGTCCCAACTTCCGCTTCTTCATCTAATAGAAGCTCCTCTTCTGCGGTACTGCCTTTATGTTCCTTCCTCCTTCTCTTGCGGTTTCATTGTTTCTTTGTTTAATGTTTTTTTTTTGTGAATTTTCTTCTAATATTTGTTGCTCCTCTTCTAGTTTCCGCATTTAAGTATGTTCTGAAAACAAAGAATAAGAGTACACATGAATATGTTTTCAAGGTTCCTTTTGGAAAGTTTTCAGCTTTTTTATGTTTTTAAAATTCAATACATTATTTGGTTAATTTCTAAACCGATTACCTCATTATGATGACTGTATGTTTGTATATGAAATGATTGCATGACAACATGAGTAAGACTTCCTGGTGCTCAAATTAAAATTCAGTCTAGTATGTACACTTGGGAAAACACATCTACTTTTGTATGCCTTGCTGCTTTGAGAGCTCAAAATCTATGCAATCTGTAGAAATATACTTGGTTGTATACATTAGTTGGTTAACTATTTTGCCCCCACATATCAGTGGTTAATAATTATATTTTTTGAATAGTCTATCTTGTTTGAGTTGGTCCTTTTGTCTTTGTGTTCACATATCAGGTATGAATATGCAAATAGATAGGTCTTGGATTAGGGATGGAAACAGATTGTCTCCAGAATATATAAAAGGGGTGAATGATTTCATTCATTGTGCTATACTTAATTCTGCCAATCGTAGGTCAATTAGATGTTCATGCAAAACTTGTTGCAATATGGACTTTCAATCCCCTGAAAAAATCAAAGTCCATTTATTCAAAGTGGGCTTTGTGGAATCATATCTTGTTTGGACTAAGCATGATGAGGTTGAAAAAAATCCAACACCTAATACCTCATATTCACAATTTCATGACCACAACCAAGTTGAGGACATGTTAGGGGATATTTATGACCAGTTAGACAATAATCCGAAAAGGTTTAGGGATGTGGTTGAAGATGCTGAGAAACCACTTTACCCAGGTTCAAGTTATTCAAGGTTGTCTGGGGTGATGTTATTATTTAACATCAAAGGAAAATATGGGTGGTCTGATCAAGGGTTTACATCTTTATTAGAAGCACTTAGTGACATATTGCCTTCACATAATTCCATTCCCATATCAATGTATGAGGCTAAGAAAATAATGAAAGTCTTAGGATTAGATTACCAAAAAATACATGCTTGTCGGAACGATTGCATCCTCTTTCATAAACAACACACCGATCTTGATAAATGTCCTAAGTGTGGGGAGAGTAGGTTTAATGAAAAAAAGAACGGAGCTATAAATAATAGCCATAGAGTTCCTGTGAAAACATGACTTGACATGTCACCGATCGAGTGAAAAATGGTAAACTACGCCATCCAGCTAACTGTGCAGCTTGGCAGCACATTGATTAAATGTGGCCAGACTTCAGTGAAGAATATAGGAATCTCAGATTGGCTTTGTCAAGTGATGGAGTGAATCCACATAGCTCACTTAGTTCTAGATATAGTTGTTGGTCAGTCCAGTTAGTCATTTATAATCTTCCACCTTGATTGACCATGAAAAGAAAATTCATGATGTTATCTCTATTAATATCTGGTCCAAAACAACCCAGAAATGATATAGATGTCTACCTAGAACCATTGGTTGATCTCACTTAGTTCTGCTCTTTTTTAAAGTAGAACAAAATCAGAATCAGTTTTCAGAGGTTGGTATCCCCCAGCTTCTAAAAAAACTGATTCTGAGAGTAAATTAGACCACAAAGATGTGCTTATAGAATTTCACCCAAATACTTCGCCTTCTCCTTCTTCTCCCTCCAGAATCAGTTTTGAGAATCATCAATGCCCCCATAGTTTTAAGTTTTATGGCATGATCAACCAACAAAGATGAAAGATGATCCTAAAGCTAGAAATGACTTTATTCATCTAAAGATAAGGAAAAGTTTGATTCCAGAAGAAGTGAGGTGAGGTGAATTTTTCAAAAAAAAATTCAAAAAAGGTGAGGTGAGTTCGTGCTACGGCGAGTCGAATCGTCGAAGCAGTCAAGTCGAAGTCGAGACCTGCTGCCACTCACGGCGGGTGGCTTTCTCCGCTTCGTTGGAAAGCTTAAATCGGCTGAATTGCCTCCAAAATACTATATTTCTTTTCCACAGACAGCAGTGCCCTACTGCCCTGCGCCCCTCACCCGATTCCGAGTCCCGCGCTGCGCGGCTGCTCCATCCGGCCTTCCCCTGCCTGCTCGCTGAGTCGGTCTTCTGTATTTTAGGTATGTGTTTTACTTTTAGTTCAAGTATGTATTTTACTTTTATTTAGTTCAGCTTTATGCCTTTATTTCTGGAATATGAGAGTTTTGTTGATGTGATGTGTGAATTCAGAAAGATTGCTCCCTAGATTTCTGGAATTTAATTGTTGTGAATTTTCAGGCTGTTGTGAACCCTAAATTCAGCTTTAGTTCGCGGAATTGTGATCTGTTGTTTAATGTGAATATTGTGACTTGCTTGAGTTCAGCTTTAGCCCTTTAATTCGATACAGTTCAGGTTGTTCTTATGATTTGTGAATTCTGAATTCTGGGCTATCACTAGATTGTTTACTAAGAGTGCCTAGCTTCTGCATATGCACTTGACCAATTCTAAATAACATTGGGGGTTCATCTAAGGATTCTCAGTAAACTATGCGTGAATAATACTGGTCTTTGGGCAATTGTTATGTATTCTTCCTCTACCATATGGTGAATGTAACTAGAGATGTTACTGGTGGGAAAATTTGTGTAGGAAGTGCTGGTCAGGGAGACTAGATGAGTAACACATGCCAAAGTCTATTTTTTTCAATTCCTCGCGGGATGGATTTTCATGGTTTTAGCCCTTTAGATTCTTTCTGATTACTAAAATTTTTAAAAATGAGTAGCCAAATCAATCTGTTTTATTAATATACTACCTCCGTCCCACTAACATTGGGACATGAGAGGTAGCACGGTTATTAAGAAAAGTGAGTTTATGTAGTTGATATTGAATTAACAAAGCAAGAATAAAGTAAATGAATTAGAGCCACACAAACTTTACCAAATTTTGTATGGGACAATCTTAGTGGGATTTCCGGAAAAGGAAAAATGGGACAATCTTAGCGGGACGGACGAAGTAGTATGCAAGGTTACCATTTAGGTGGTGTTTGGAAATCAACCTTTCAACCACCTTTTGACTTTCTGGATTGACTTTAAGTGCGACAAGTAGCGATAGTAGATCATGGTTGTGTATCTCATTGTAGTAATAGACAAAGAACAGGAAGCATCTAGTTTTGAGACCATCTTTTTTTTTTAGATTAATGAATGGTTTCAAATCTAAATGCATTTTTTCTTTGTTCATTTGATTAAGTATCAGCTTCGTTATCATTCTTTAACGTCAAATTATCTTTCTTATTATAATTTTTTTACTAAGTATCAAGTTTAAGACAGTTTCCATGCTTACATTAAATATTTGTATGATTTAATACGGACCTTTTGATTGTCTTCCTGGCTCTTCACATGTATTATTTTCATTTTTTCATCATTTTCTCCTCAGTTTTCCTGTCAGGAGAAGGTATAAAATTATAAATGCATAAGGAGTACCGAGTTTGTCATTTCTTTCCTTTTTCTTGCTATAATCACATTTTAAATAAAAAAGGATGAACCACATCCCCAACTGCCCCAGCACCATTCTGTTAACTGAGTGGATGTGACTATAGTCATTTTATGTATAGGACTATAGGAGGCTTTATAACCTCAAGGGATAGCCACTTCCATAATCAAAATTTGTAACTACTACTTTGTGCTTCATAATTAGTTCTGTAGTTAGTTTGCTATCCTGCGCAATGCATGACTAAAAGACTAATGTCTCAGTTAACTAGGTTAAATGGAAACTCTTTAGGAGTGGTTAGATGTATACTTGAACGTCTAGTTTTTTACATTGTTGCATCTAAAATTTTCATGGCATTCTATGCGCACCCGAGCCATAACCTTGATGTCCTATTTTCTGTTTCTCCCCCTTTATATCCTGCTACACTTAATTCATGGTAGAGGTGAAGTGTTATTTCTGAATTCCTATTCATTATGGTGGAAGCAGCCAACCAGGCCTTCTTCAAATTTTTAAAATTTGTTTACCTACTTTTGTTTTATACTTTATCACTCACTTCACTTATTTGGGTTTCTTTGTAGGATCAGTACTTTCCACATCAGTGTATGACTTATTAGCCAAGGGGATGGCTGAGCGGCAAGCTATTGACCAGCCTGTTCTAAAGGATGATATGATTGCCTGTGTCATGGCTCTAGAAGTTGCATTGCTTCCGTGCCTACCTGCCAGAGAACTCCAAGCAATTGACCGTTCTGCTCATCCTTATCACCAGAGTCAGTAAATCCAACTCTATTCCTCTATGTAAATGCCCTGTCAATTTTATTTGAACCAGATGGAACAAAATTATGAAATAAGAATATTATGCTGGTTAGTCAAGTGTGGAAACTTTATTTGGACCTTGTCAGAAGAAGATAAATTCACAGAGTATAGAAACTTTAGTTATATTTGGATCGAGTGTCTTGGAGGGGAACTGGGGAAGGCATCATTGGATTTTACCTTTTGGTATATATTTGAGATTTTATAAAAAATGATCGACTCTAATATGATATGCTGTCGTATAACATTTCCATTACCTATTATTCATTTTAGAAACATTTTTCGTCAACTATTCAAAGCATCCGTCTCCAAGTCCTTCTTATATCTCCATGCAAATAGACCTTTGGTTTAAGTACAGCATGCATCTCAATTTATGTAAATCCTTTTCATTTTCTAGTTACATCTTCTCCGACAATGTGCCTTTTATTCCATCAACCTTCTTGCTTGCCCAGTTGCACTGTTTCGGTGGGGAGGGAACTGTAGGGGTAAAATCTGTTTTACTAATTTATCAATATTTTATATTAGAAAATAAGTTCTCCTTATATTATTAGTTAAACAGTGCACTTCGTTATGGTTTCCCACTTTTATATTCATTTTAATCAACAAAGGTGGGAGTTAAATTATTAATAAAAAAAAATATCATTCCCCCTTCCCTGCCCCCAAACCATACAAGGGGCTAGTGATTTATGCTTCTATATAAATATGTAATTGCTCAACAAGGTGATTCTTTTATTTTTTTAGTTGATGTTGAGAGGCATGCTAGAGATTTTATGGACGCGGCAAAAAAGCTTCAACTTTTTTTTATTGGATTGCAACGTCAGGATCAACCAATCAGAGCAAGTTGTCTCCTAAAGGTAATTTGTTTATAACTCAGATGTGCCTCAATTGCCTCATTTCTTTTTGTTCAACTATTTACGACAATCTGTCTGTTCGAAAGATCCCTATCTAGATATGAGTCTTTATTTGGTCTCAAATGTTTGATTTACTTTATACCCCATGATATACCCCTATATTTGACATTGCACCACGAATTACTTCCTTCAATATTGCAACACAAAGCTAGCTGCCAAATTTGAATGCAAGCCATGGGGTGCAAAGTCTAACGGATGGGACACTCTGTGGAGGGCATCCGTGGATTATCAAAAGAATGACTTCCCTAGATTAGTTTCTCACTTATCATTTGTATTGATCCCATAATTGTCTTACCATTTCTTTTAAGGGAAAGAGTTGTGTTCTTTTTTATATTTTTCTTTGTTTTTTAAGTAACTCTTGACCTTATAATTTTTGTTCTCCTAGAAAGGGTACCAAAAGCATGACGGGAAGCTAATTTTAGGAATGAATAACAGGGTAAACTATTGGGGGAGCAAACTCAAAACTTTCTCATTTTATTTGACCCCACAAATGCTCCATCTTAACCCACTTTTGTCCCAACATTTGTGTTGGGGCCAGTCTGTGGTTCGCCAAGCACCTAGTCTACTATATTCTGATATGATTCATATGATGTATCTCTTGATAGGAGATTGCGACCATGGAAGAAGAGTTGAAAACGAAAAGGGAGATAGTAAGTAAGCATGAGAGACTTATACAAGAATGGAGAGAGCAATTGGGCAACCAATTGAATAAACACATCACTGAGTTGGAAAGGGTTTGAGAAAATGGGCTGAATTATATGCTTATGTAGTTATGTTAATCGACCCCAAATACTTTTGAAATTAAGGCTCAGATATCGTTGTTTGGTTTCTACTATGCAATCGAGTACCATGTCAATAATTTCCGTAGCACAATTTGATTGATCTGTTATGGACCGTCCTTAGCTACCAAGCGTTTATACTTTTCTTTTTAATGAATTAGTTAGGGTGTGTTTGAATCACCTTAAGTGAAATGGTAGGAACAAATGCAGAAGAAAATTATTTTCAAATGTTTGGCTTTACCTTCGACAGAAAATATCTATATATTTAACTTTTTTACTTTTATGGAGTTTTATTAAGTTAATAAAAAAGAAAGTACAAATGCTAGAGAAGAAAAACGCTAAAGAAGGAAAAATTAGAGAACAAAATAATGCTGAAGGGGGAAGAAAAAGGAATATCTATAGATATTTTCATAATAATCCTAATTTATTGGATTCGGCTGCTCCAAATTCTACCTTTAATGTCCTCCAGCCATGCTTTGGGTACGCTTGGTTTTTAATTCGTGTCTAATCTCTATTCCGTTAGTTTTGTATTGTATGTTTTTTAGTTGCTCTACATTCGTTTTTAATATCCATAATGTGAATATTTTTTGGCAAAACGATGTGCATATTTTCAATTTTAACATTTTCTCTTTTGATTAAATTTAGTCTTTAACTTTTTTGACTTTGAACTGCGGGGAGGGACTACTTTGATCCATGAGAACATGCAATAAATAATTTATATGCACTTTCGGTTTTGCTTTTTGGTCCTGACCTTTGATTGAAGTAAACTGATATATTCTTTATAAGTAGGGGTGGACTCGGGTCCGGGCCGGGTCCGGGTCGGGCCTAGGCCCGGGCGGGCCGGAGGTTCAGAAATGGTGGACCCGGGACCGGCCCGGGTAACCACCGGGTCCGGGTCCGGGTCCGGGCCGGGCCCATTATAATTTTTTTTTGTTTTCCACTTCCTAATTAACCCCCCTCCCACCCCCAACCCCCCAAACCACCCCAAATGGCCCAAAATACCCAGCCCAACCCGAAAATTTAAAAAAAAAATTAAAAAAAAAACAGGTTTTGGCCCGCAGCGGGCCCGGGCCCGGTCGGGTCGGGCCTTGTTTTGGGTGACCCGAGCCCGGACCGGAAAACCCACGGGCCGGGCCTACCCGGACCGGTCACTGACCGGGCCACCGGGTCGGGCCGGGCCGGAACAGTACCGGTCCCGGGCCGGTTCCGGGTCGGGCCACCCGGCCCGAGTCCACCCCTATTTATAAGTAAATGTAGGTAATATTGTTTTTATATGCAATAGCTAAAAATTAAATTAAATACTGATGTTCTTATATGTCTTTTTTACATGCAAACAACAATTCTCAAATAGCTAATTCAACAAGCATTTGCTGACAGTAGGAATGGACTCGGGCCGGTTCGTGCCCGGTTCGGGCCTGGGCCCGGCCGGGCCTCGGTTCTAGGAAGGCAGGCCCGGAACCGGCCCGGATAACCCCGGGTCCGGTTCGGTTCGGGTCACCCGCCCGGTTCACGGGCCGGGCCGCCCGGCGGGCCGGGCCGGGCCTATTTAATTTTTTTTTTAATTATTATATAATTAGAATAAATCTTATTACAATTACAATATATTATATTCGAATTGAAGTATATTTATTTCAAATAAGAAGTACAATTGAGAATTAGGATGAATTTAAAAAATGTAATACATTTTGTAATAAAAAATCAATCGGACTCTCCACCTTCGGTTGTTTCCTCCATAAAGTGGCGGGAGGGAGTGATGGTAATTTCTTGAGTTCTTCGTTGGGCCTTCAACCAATCGTGAAAGCAAACTAGTGTCTCAAGAGAGCTCGGGCTCAACCTCGTTCTAAAATCGGTTAGGACGTTGCCGGCCGCACTGAATTCTTGTTCCACGGCAACGGTTGATATCGGCATTGCTAGTACTTGCTTAGCCATCTTTGATAAAATCGGGAATGTTCTTTCATTTTCCTTCCACCACTTAAGAACGTCAAAGTCATCACCAACTTCATAATCAACATTCAATGTTAGATACAAAGAAAGCTCGTTACCTGAGCTTTGTTCAGTAGCGGGAGTTGCTCTACTTTTTTTCAAAAGAGAACCAAAAGCGGATTTTAAAAGTGATTTTCCTTTAGATGAAGAAGATGTTCGTTGCATGGGAGGGGGTGCATTACCATATTGTGCATGAAATTCATTATACAATTGATGAAATAAATTACTAACCTCGTTGAATTCTTGTTTAGGGTCGATGGGATTATCATCGAACTCTTGAGTTGGAAAAAAAGAAGCATAATAGTAATCTATACAATTTGCCAAGTAAGGAAGTTTATAACGAGGATCAAGAACAAATGCAATACCATATATATGCGGAATATGTGAATAATATTTTAAAAACTTTTGTTTCATGAAATCACAAAAATAACTAACGTAAGCGGCGTCGGAAAATTCACAAAAAGCGCCGGCGAGATTAACAGCTTCAACAAAAAATTCGTTTGCGGTAGGTTTATAAACATGACTAAAAGTTAGAGTTGCGTTATTAAAATATGCCAAAACATTAACAATTTTTTCACAAGTGTCGATGTCAGCCGGGTTTATAATATAGTTACAAGTTTGTCTTAAAAAAGCTGGAAAATGATCTTTATATCTAACAAGTACTTGAATTAAATTATAAGTACTATTCCAACGAATAGACAAATCTTTAGGAAAAGCACAATAATTCACGCGTCTATCCTTCAAATATTGCCGCCATTGCATTTTTAGTGGAGTGTTAGCCCAAATCAATTTAATTCCCCCCTTCACTACCTCCAAAGCATTTCCTAATGCCGCTAAGCCATCTTGTACACACAAATTTAGAATATGACATGCACAACGTTGATGAAAAAATCTACCCATCAATGTAGAAGCACCACACAATTCACGTAATCTAGGTATAGCAGCAGTATTATTACTAGCATTATCAAAACCTACAGCAAACACCTTATCAATCAAAATATACTCAATTAAAATACGTTCAATGAGAATATAAATATTATCAGCAGTGTGACGATCATTGAATTCACGAAAAGCAAGAACACATTTATGCATATTCCAATCATCATCAATATAATGTGCAGTTAGACCCAAATAATATAAATGATGATAAGTATCCTCCCATATATCGCTACAAATACTAACACGTCCATCAAAGTTTGCGAAAAATATTTGTAATTTTTCTTTTTCCAAGTTATATTGCCTTATAACTTCTTTTTTAATCGTTTTGCGACTATAATTTCTAAATTGAGGATTTAAAGTACCTTGAGCATAATCTCTTAAAGCAAGACTTTCGGAAAAAATAAAGGGTAAATTTTCTTCAACAATTAAATGAGACATACCAGTCAAATGTTTTTTATCATCATAGGAAAAATTACCAAAGGGTTGAGAATTTGCAAACCTTGATATTTGTGTTTGCTTCCCCTTTCCTTTGTCTATTTTCGCATACTCCACAACGTGGGTGGACTGAAGATGTCTTTTGAGACTCCCGTATCCGCCAGAAATTCCCAAGCTAAACTCTTTCTTGCAATGATTGCAACTTGCGTACCATTTTTCGGTTTTTTCGTCTTTCCTTTTTGTAAAATTGTTTTCAATAATTTTAGATTTAGATTTAGATTTCTTACCAATTTTGGTTGTAGTCATTGAAGGGCCCTCGTCCACTTCCTCATCATCCGGAGTCCCGTCGTCCCCCGCGTCCTCCTCCCCATCGTCATCCTCTTCCTCGAGCTCCTCTTCATCGATGGTTGTCGGGAATTGTTGTTCTTGTGCAAAACGTGGATCATTTTGGGACAATAGGTGTTGTAGTTCCTCGTCGGACATCATCATACCATCTCGCCGTTGGTAATCCGTTTCAAAATCATCTCGACTTTGAAAAGAAGACTCGGCCCGCGCTTTACCTTTGCCTTTGCGTGAAGTAGATCGAGTCGATGCAATCTCCCTCTTGCGGTTGCGTTGGAGATTACCCACATCTACAGAATGTCTACCTCGCTCCATATTTAAAATTGAACAAATATTAGCACTTAACTAATATGAGAAATGTAAAAATTAACTATTTTTGTTATTTTAATGAGATATGTAGCAATTAACTAATATGAGAAATGTAAAAATTAACTAGTTTTTTTTACTTTAATGAGATATGTAGCAATTAACTAATATGAGAAATGTAAAATTGTAGCAATTAACTAATTAACTAATATGAGAAATGTAAAAATGTAGCAATTAACTAATTAACTAATATGAGAAATGCACAAATGTAGCAATTAACTAATATGAGAAATGTAAAAATGTAGCAATTAACTAATTAACTAATATGAGAAATGTACAAATGTAGCAATTAACTAATATGAGAAATGTAAAAATATAGCAATTAACTAATTAACTAATATGAGAAATGTAAAAATGTAGCAATTAACTAATTAACTAATATGAGAAATGTAAAAATGTAGCAATTAACTTTAACTACTTTAACTAATATTAATATGAAAAATGAAACAATTAAGTAATTAAATAGATAAACGAGAAGTGTATATATAAATCAAATGTATAACTATATATAGTATATATAAATATATAATGTGTAAATATATTATAAGTAATATATAATATAATGTATAACTATATTCTAAGTAATATATAATATAATGTATAACTATATATAGTATATATAAATATATAATGTGTAAATATATTATAAGTAATATATAATATATATGTATAACAATATATAGTATATAATATAATGCGTAAAGAATTATAATATGAATGTGTATAAGTATATATTTATAAGTAGATAATTAATATTATAATGTATAAGTAGATATAATAATTATATAAATTATATATATGTAGAAAGAATTTGGAGAAGATGAAGAATGAAGATGATTGAATATGAGAGATTAAGAGAATAGAGAATTTAGATTTTAGAGAGTAGAAAGAGTTGTAGGTGTAAAAAATGTATAGAAAATAGGAGTATAAATAGGTTTTTTTTTGTATACCCCACCCCCACCCCCCCTAACCCCCCAGACCCCCCCTCCTATGCTCCCAACGGCTAGTAGAGCCTTCAAATTTTTTTTTTTTTTTTTTTTTTTGTGACCGTTGAGGCCCGGCCGGGCCGGTTCACCAAATTTTAAGCCCGGGCCCGAACCGCTACATGACCGGGCCGGGTGGCCCGAACCGTGACCTAACCGACAAACCGGGCCGGTCCGGGCCCGCACAGTAGCGGGCCGGTTGGCCCGGCCCGAGTCCACCACTAGCTGACAGCAAGCCAACATAATAAGACAACTAAAATAGATTACAAAACGAGCTATCGTCAATCAACTATCATAACCAGCTAACAACTAACAACCGATTGCCAAACAAGGTCAATATCTTTTATTGATTTTTTCCCCGAAGTAATACTAATTAAATTAAATAAATAATTAAGAAAATAAGGTTGGTTTAAAATACTTTTCAAAAAACTTTTGGCTGGAAAGTTAAACAAAGCTGCCATTCGAATTGGCGACTTACGTATAAACTTGTGAACTAAACGTAGCAATCTAACAATCCAAGTTCCCAACTTAATGACGGGTCCCTCAAATTATAAAAATCATTTTTTCCATTAAATGGCTATTGTTATGTAATATATGGATGTCCATTATGATACCTGGCTCATTAGTATTGTTAGAGTCCAGCCCGTCTCACATGTAACCCTATCCCCGATTCCCCTTGTATATATACATGTTCATGTTAATGAAAAGGATGCGATCATTCGGACTCATCACACGTTATCAGCACGATAACTTCTACCGTTATAACCCTAGTTTTTTTTTTCATTTCCACCGTCAAGTTCCTTCAGCCGCAGCCCATTCTTCCCCGCGTTTGCGTTTTGTTATCAACAATTATGTCCTCGTGGTTGTCAGTCATCAACATCCCTGCGGCTTTGATGATTCATCATCACTTAGTCGCCGGCAGAAATTTTCCCCGAGATGCTTACTAACTTCATGAATCCATCGGCATTCTTCCCTTCCCCATTGAACGCTCTGAACCCCTTCATTCTTTTCCCACGGAATTCAAAGCGACTCACACCGCTATTGCACTCAGTCCCACTGATCGTTTGAGGCATCTTCATAGCGAGAGGGATCCATCGCCATAGGGATTCATAAGGTTGTCATCCGCATCTTCATCTTCATCCATCGACTCGAGCCTTAACCATGTATTATGTTTTCTCCTTGGTTGATCTGAACGATATTCCTATCCAATTCATAATCCTCGATATGTTCTTGTTGATGTTATTGAAACTAGTTAATTGAACACAAAATTAAAGATATAGAAGCTTGTTATATAATTGCTATGGTGTTAAATCTGATATATGTTTGGATTGTTTTAGATCAAATCTGATGCCGTAAGATGTTAGTCATGAATCTGTTTTGGTAAATTATGATAGTGTTAAAACCCAGGACATTTGGTAAATTTAGTATTTTGAGTATTTTTCTGGTTTAAACAGTTTTTTTTTTTGTTTTGGGGATCTCTGCCCATTTTGTGTTGCTGTTTTTGTTTCAAACATGTGTTAACAAGGCTTGGATATTTGTTGGTACTACACAAGGACAATATTTTACTTAAATCAGGCAGCTTGTAAATATTTTTCTATATGACCTTGCTTCTTCCATAAGCTCAAGATGTTTTCCAAATAAGATCGTGGGTTTATTAAGTAACAGAAAGTATCTTATGAGATCATGGGTTAATACAAAAGGAATTCTCTATCATCGGTTTATAAAGATATTTATGTGTAAAAACATAATATCTTTCATAAGCTCAAGGTATTAAGTCTAGAAGAATTTCTGAAATCTATAATTCTAGGCCCTAATATAGTAATATGCTTAAATTCTTGGAATCAGCATCTCGTAATTACTAATGCCTTTTCGTACTAATATAAAGGCTTAGCAGCCCTAGTCTATTTGCGTTTATTTTCCTTTAGTATTTGGCAAACCTACTAAATAGCCATTTGTATAAGTCAATAATGACATTTATTAACCAATATCGGTTACAGTAAGATATTTACTTTTTCAATTAATGACATAAATAAATTTAATTTAATTAGCATTAAATACTACTCCGTAATAAAGAAATGGAGAAGTAGCATGCAAAAGTGGGGGGAAAGTGTAACTCCCAACATCCTAAAATATTTAAGTTGAACAAATAGTTTATTGTAAAGGTTATCACTGAGTTTTCTTTTACATTCTTGAAAAACAAACGTGATAGATATCCATGTTTCAGAAGAATATTTTGATCATATTTGTACGTAGTATATCATTGGTTGTTCTCTAGTTGGCGTAGTTATTTTTTTTCTAAGAAAAAAACATATTAGATTTGCTCCTGGAGAAGCAAATATGTTAGTATATTCTTGCAAAATAAGATATATATTAAAAGAAATGGCGTGTATAATAAATATATTCATTCCTTGCATCTATATTTTAGAAGATACATCATATTTTTACTTTAGAATATTAGACCATTTCTTACTACAATTTCCGTAATATGATCAAGTGTGTTTGTCAACTAAAAATTAAACATCATGAATATATATTCGGAAAACATTTTAAGTGATGATTTTTGTTAGCATTACTTTACCACAACGAAAAGTTATAGCAATATTCTGTGAGAATATTGAACTCAATTTTAAAGAATATTTTGAGAAACATCAAATTTACTCGTGTAGTGGGACAAATATCTACATATTTGAAAATGGTCATGAAGAGAATTTTGGAAGATTTTTTATGAATCTATTAACACTATTTTTCTACTTACTATCTTATGTTCGCAATACGTTTTCATAAGGGCACCAAGAAAAGTTTTTGATCCAACACCCATTTTTCGTAAATATTGATTTAACAGAACCATACATCTCTGCTCTTATAGTTACACGAGTTGCGGTTCAGTTCATGTGAATAGCCATTTACTAGCCAATTAAAACGTATAATTTCAGCGCATTAATTAGCCAATAACGGTCAGAGAAGAAAATTTACTTGCTCATTAATTAATAACATAAATTGAATTTAATTAGCATAAATGTACTATTTGCTAATCATTGAATTAAACCATTGCTATCATTTATGACATTTCAAACTCAAATGTACTATTTGCTAATACAATTGAACAAAATTGAGAAGTGCAAGTCACATGAAGTGTATGTTTTATATCATTTTTTTAATATGTCTCGTGATTTGAATCTCATCTGAGATATCGATTAATTCTCGCTCCCGCAGTAGCATTTTCTAAAGCAGTTTTGTAATTTATTGTCTAATGTGTTCTTAGTATCCTTTTATTGCCTTGGTTATGTATGATGAATTTTTTTAGCAGTTCACTAACATTTCATTACCTTTTGGAGATTTTATCAGTTCATTAACATTTCATTGAATTTCTAATGCTTATATGTGTTACTATAAAAATTATTCATTCTACTTTGAATTAATGTATTCATCAAGAAAAATGCATTGGAGGTTACAATTACGTTCCACATACTATCAATAACTTAGTGATTTTGGAACATAATATGATTACATTTATATTATAAACTTCATTGTTGAATATTGATCGATAAGTTGATGTGACTAGTATAGCTCCAATGTTTTATAAAACATTCAAGTACGTGATATACTTTAAGAAAATACATGATTATAAAACAAATAATATTTCAGAAATGGAAATATGAAATTATAACAAAGTGTTAGAAGTCAATATAAGAGTCTAAATTTGATATACAAGTGGGTGTGTTGTGAACATGAAGTCCTCACAACCCTTACACACGAGATAATGTGTGTTTACAAGTGTGGTCTCAAGCCCTTACTTGTGGACGTGTTTTAAAATCGTGAGGTTCTGAAGTACCAAAAACGGACAATATGTTATTACATGCCAAGGTAAATTTTAACAAATTTATTTAAGTGAATACTTCGAAACAAGTCTTTAAGTGTTCTTTAGCAAATTTGATTATTTAATTACTTATATGTTACTTCAATAGTAGCGTTATCTAATCCTTAGAATCTATATAGATCTCTAGGTGAGTGATTTGTATGATTTCTATTTATTATTTCTGTGATTGTGAGAAATCTTGATATAAAAGATTACTTTTAGAGACAACTTAATTTTTGTCTTTGAGATGATATAATGCCTGAAGCATGTATACTTGTGGTGTA
This sequence comes from Cuscuta europaea, assembly GCA_945859875.1. Classification (NCBI taxonomy): domain Eukaryota; kingdom Viridiplantae; phylum Streptophyta; class Magnoliopsida; order Solanales; family Convolvulaceae; genus Cuscuta; species Cuscuta europaea. The sequence goes on from CAMAPE010000014.1 coordinate 5,187,514, forward strand.
GAACCTGACATTTATCAACTTTTGATAGAGTCTTACACATTAGAAATTTAATCGTATTGTAAGGATAAAATGCAATGGAAGCACAAATTATATTTAGAAACAAGTTGCGCACATAAATAATAATGCTAACATCTCAGGCATTGAGTGTAACCTCAAAGAAGCTACTCAAACACTGCGAAATGAGTAGTAATTTGATAAGTGATATCTACTTATTGGGTGATAGTTTGAGCCCATAGCAACGCAGTGTAAATTGTGTTTCCATAATATTTGCCTGTAGCAGAATTTTCATCATACTATATTATGTATACTTGAATAATTTAAACATGTGTTGCATGAAGTTTAAGATTTTTGAATAAATGACCAATTAAGGTCAACCCAGGTTTAAACCAAATGCCGTATAAGACATCCAATATATAAATACTTCTTAGACAAGAAAATGGCAAGACGTCCATTCTCCCAGTATTTTAAAAAGTGGATCCATGGGAGTTAATAAGTGAACTTGAAGTTTCACAAAGTGGGTTAATATCAAGTTTAGTCTCAAGATATGCTCTCCTAAAATGTCTACATATAATGAGTGGTATAAGACCTTTTTGCCGGCTTCTATGAATTATAGTGAAGAGCATAAGATAACCCACAAATATATCTAGCATTATAAGATGAATGTTACGCCTGAGATAAACTGCTAGAAAGTTGCTTGAATATATGAAGAAAGTCTAGTTTATATTAATTCGACATTTGTTAACCCCCAAAGTTTACACGTTAAAATGAGTCAAAGTGTGCCAACATTGAAACCCCACTACAGAAATGATGTACTCGGACCCCAGAAGTGGCTCCATATGTACGTAAATCCATGTTCAAAAATATTATGGCACATTTCCCGATATTAGGGGAAGATATAAAGGCATAAGCATAATTATATTTTGGAATGTCGGGAAAATATCCCAGAAGGATCGATTGATGTTAAAAGAGAAGCGTGTAAAATATGATAATTAAACTGCCAAAGTGACTTAAAGAAATGATTATAAAGATTGAGCTCAACCAATACATGAAGCATGTTTAGACGGTCATTACGTGTATACAAATAAAATTGGTTTTTATTTTAGGAAGTCACTTATTCCTCTACAAGAGGATGATATAAGTTAAATGCTGCAGCTGATAAGTTATAGAAACTTTATGATATAGAACATGAGTTCCTCTTTTATGACTCATATAGAGGACTTTTGATGAAACAAGAATGATATTGATTAGATTGACGTCAATGATTTATTTTCCCATAACTATCGACTCATAATCCATAATAATAAAGTCTGGCCAGACGGAATATGATGGACCTATAGTCCTAAAATTTTGTGAATTATGATCGATGTTTATGGATGAGAAAATATTTTGTATTGGGACTGAAGTCCCATAAATCAAGATATTGTGTATGTGGGGTGACAATACTTGAGATTGAATGATTTTGAGACTGCACTCCTGTTATAGTTTAAAGTTCTGTAAATGTGGCAGTTGATGCGAAAATTGGATGTCATTGTTATACTATCAATTGTGTGTCCCTGAAGGACAATGGTGAAAAGAAATATGTGCACACAACATGCAACATGAATATGAATTCTTTTATGTCTAGATAAGGACATTATGTGTTAAATTATAGTAACTATATTTGGAACTATTCTTGAAAAAGAATTTGAAATTGATTGAATAACTGCAACAATAATATTAAGCATAGCTGGAAATATATATAATTGATGCTTGTGCCTAACTATAACCTGGGTGATTATAATAAGTGTTGATGACATGATTTATTTTGTAGAAGAACTATGCTTGATGATCATGGTGCAAATTATATTATTTATCACGGTTGAACAAGGTCCTGACACCATGTCAAAATATCACTTGTAGTGAGTGCCTCATGTAAGGGATCTAATGTGAAAATTTTTCACATGATTTCATGACTAGAATTTTAACTATTTTAAAGTGAGTTATATTCATATTACTTCTCAACCTTTCATGCGGAAAGAGTTGAATGCGGAAAATAATATGCAATGAATTAGCAATTACTCATAAACCTTCTATTTGTTTACCTGAAGTAAACATATATTATATCACGAACCAAATTATATGGTGTTGGAGGCTTTTAAGCATCTAGCTAAACCTAGAAACAACACATGAGAATCATTTGATTTGAATGGTGTTTGATTATATAATAAATAAAATATCTAATCATTATATTGTGAACACCATAAGTGTTTGTATACTAATTTGAGTTCGAATCCTATGAGGATGACAAAAATGGTTTGAATGGTTTATGGACCAATATTTGACAGTGTTCAATTATTGAATGATTTGACATGCATAATGTCTTAAGCACTAAATTTGATAGTGTTAAAATACATATCTCATAATGATGAACTTACATTGGTATACTCTTGAAGAGTTGAGATGGTTCATTATACTTTCACTCAAAGAACTTTCGAGGTTTATATATCAAGGATATTTAAACTGATAAGAACAAGGATATATCACATTTTTGGTAAATTTGGTAGATATATATGACTAAACATAATGAGCCGTTATTTTAGGTGAAATGATTAATCGGCCCAGAAGACCTAGTATTACTCCTTTTCCTTAGCCAAGTTTTGTCCTAAAGGGTTTTCTTGGCCAAAGGTTTTAAGGTATTTTGTGGTTTTTAAAGAATGAGAAAGATTCATAACAACCGGAAGACTATTATCCTCTAGAAGAGTGATTCTAATATTAGTTCACAAGATAGTACCCTGAAGGTCTTAATTGATCCCTGTGAGGTCAAACAATTGATTGGTCCCGAAGACCATATGCAACTGTACTCTTTTTCCTTAACCAAGTTTTGTCTCATAGGGTTTTCTTGGTCAAAGGTTTTAACGAGTCAGTTTGTGACTTTGAAATAACATATTATGATACAGAAAATTCGGAGTATTGTTTTTCTCTAGAAGAGTAAATTCAAATGCAATCCAGAAGATTAGGTTCCGAAGGCCAGTGACTGTACTCTTTTCCTTTGCTAAGCTTTTCCCACATGGTTTTCTTAGTTAAAGGTTTTTAATGAGGCAGTCAAACCAACACATCGTTTTACATATAGTATGTACTCTTTTCCTTGATTGGTTTTTTTTTTCAAAGGGTTTTTCCAACAAGGTTTTTAATGAGGCATACACATAGTACAAATATTGCTACAAGAAGATTATAACCAGGATGGATTGAATTCTACAAGAAGACTTGGAGAGAAATCTTGAAGTTATGTAGTCAACAGGGGGAGTATATATGCGCTGCACTCTTTTTCCTTGACCAACGAGGCGGCATCACCAATACATATAAAGAGAATAATGTATATTTTTCTTGTAATGTATAGCAATGTACATCCAAGGGGAAGTGTTGTGTAATATATGGATGTCCATTATGATACCTGGCCCATTAGTATTGTTAGAGTCCAGCCCGTCTCACATGTAACCCTATCCCCGATTCCCCTTGTATATATACATGTTCATGTTAATGAAAAGGATGCGATCATTCGGACTCATCACAGCTACAAGTTTTTTATTTTTGCTCTAATTTGTATAGAAATATATCAAAATTCATAATTGTTTATGATCTTTCATTGACATCAATGGTGCATAAATATTTTTAAAAAATACTCTGTATGAAGAGCCTTTGTTGTCCAATTGAAATATCAAAATTCAAATTAAAAGTGTATCTCCAATCGAAATTTCTTTCTCTTGGACCAAGTTTAGTCCAATTGAAATATCAAAATTCAAAAAAATCTGAAGATTAAAGGATGAATTTTGATATAATTTTTTAATTTTTTGACTAAACATGGCTAGGTGAGAAGAAATTTAGATTGGAGATAAAATTTTGAATATTGATATTTCAATAGGACACCAATTTTTTATGTCAAAAAAGTTAATGAATCAATTTAATCAACAGAGAAAATGTTAAAATTGATAAATATGCACACCGTTTTGCCAAAAAAGTATGCACATTACGGATATTAAAAACGACTGTAGAGCAGCTAAAAAACAAACAATACAAAACCAACGGAATAGAGATCGGACACGAATTAAAAAACAAGTGTACCCAAAGCATGACAGCCATGACGGGAGGACATTAAAGGTAGAATTTGGAGCAGCCGAATCCAAACTCATTAATTGTTATCTAAGAGGATCTAAATTGGATTTTGATAACACACGGATGTAAAGGTAACGTGATTCCATCCTAAGTATTTGACTAGAGTTGAACATGAGACCTCTCCTTTATGAGCATTTTCTTCCTATAAGGTGAGCTACGCTTCTTGGTGCTCCATGGTTTCCTACAATAATTAATAATTGCATGTACCTTTAAGACCTAACAAGTTATGTGTAGAAAGAAGATATATATTATTATAGTACAAAAAACATGTAGATCACAATTATTGATCATATTTTGCTATCAATGGTGCTTCGTGTACAAGCCATCCACACGCCCAGTAGGCCATTATGTCTGCACATACATTTTTTTCATTTTTGTAAAGTGATTTGTTTGTAACACAGACAAAAATATTGTATGTAGCACAAACAACGATGTTTGTCCGTGATCCAAACAATTCACTTTAAACAATAAAAAAGAAATTGTTTGTGCACAGATAGATAAAAGGGACATACACACGACATGTACAAAATGAATTTCTTGCCCAAAAACTTGTTAGAGGTTATTCTCGATTTTCCCACGGTGTATGATCAAGTTGGACATCATAAACACATATGGTATGTTGTCTTTTCTTAAGCATGTTTTGATTGGTCTAGCGTTCCCTCAGATCTTTGTTAGATTCCATTTCGACTTTAGACTTTTCTTTTACCATTTGATTTTACTCTCTCTTTTATCATCCTTATGTTTTCAGAGATGAATCATGTTTGCTATTTTTGTAGAATCAAGGAGGAACCCAATGGTGTTGCAGTATGTGTTTAGCATGCTCGCATAATTTTAGTATTTGGATCTACTTGGTAGTTTGGCCCTAAAGCTCTTGAGGAGATGAAACTTGATATTTTTCACATTTTAATATGCAATATTGGTGTGTTGTAAGAAATCATAAAATTTTAATGTATTACTTGTAAAAGTTGGAATACAAATAAAAATGTTATAACACTTTTTTAAAAAATTAGGATTTTCTTTTGTGTGGCCCGAGTATGTTCTTACCTGCTGATTCTTTTCATCTATTTCTTTGGGGGATAGAGGCTGCGAATTCCCAATCCACTTTGACACCCTTAAATGCATATTTTGATTTGGGTTGGAATCTACTACTACCACTGTCCCACACTCTCACTACCATTGAGACATATAAGGAGATAACAATGTTATTAAGAAAAGTGTATTTACATAGTGGATATTGAATTTAATTGATAATGGATATTAAGAAAATTGTGTTTATATAGTGTATATTGAATTGATAAAGTATAAATAAAGTAAAAATGATTTAGAACCACTGAGAATAACTAGAGAGAAGTCAGAGCAAACAAGTAAGAGAGAGAGTGTATTCGAACATATGAGTTATGTACTCCAGGCATGGTCTACAATGGGGAAAAAGGGATGCTATTTATAGCAGCAATAAATGCTAGACAGGGACACATGTCAAGCATCAGACGGCCGAGGGTCACCTCAATCGAGGTAGCATCGGCACTTGCATGTGGCCGCATTAAATGCGGTGGTTGGATGCGACGTTGTACTTGGTACGGTGATTCAAAGCATGTGGAGAGAAGATTTTGTCGAGGATGACGCCTTCGGCCGCAAGGTGTTGGGCCGAAAGCTCTTCTAACCGGGGGCCTCCCAGTGTTGAGGGTTGTATATGCCGAAGGCTTGATTTTCAAGTCTTGTTCTCCTGTGATGTTTCTGAGTCCGATTCTGTCACCGGTATCCTTCGGCCATGGGATCGAAGGCATGACCTTGCGTACTGTGGGCTGCTTAGAGCTTCATTTTCCTGGGTCTGGCCCGTTTGGGGCCTGTTGGGCCTGATTGCTGTACTAGAAGTATGTGGGTCGGGGGTCCCTGGGCCGTATACTCCATCAAATATACTTTTCCAAACACACATAATTAGTCTTATTTATAAAATACATAAATATATAGTCTTATTTGTGATTATTAGCCAACTTTTAGGAATGGGGAAAGAACTATCAAGGAACTATAGAAGCTTTTAGGAATTGGGAGCCCTAAGTAGAACTCCTGAACTGCTCTAACAACATCCATACCAACAACTGACCAACATTTCTTGTAAAATTTTCCATGAAATCCATCTGGACCTGGAGCACTGTTCTGGCTGAGGTCCCATACAGCAAGCTTCACTTCTTCAATAGTAACTGGCAAGAGGGTAAGCATTTGGTTATCTTCTTCACTTATAAAATGAGGAATGTGATTCAACATTTCCTGATTTATCTCTGTATTTTTTTATGTGTACATGTCTGAGAAAAAGTTAACTGTTGCTTCTCCAATTTGTTGAGGTGAGTTGATTTCTTGCCCTGCTTGATCCCTAATAGAAATAATACATTGCTTCCTTTTCCTTATTTTAACAAAGGAATGAAAGAAATGGGCATTGTTATCACCTTTAGATAACCAGTGAATATGTGCTTTCTGTTTTGAAAATTTTTCTCCAATTTATATTTTTGAATTAGCAGACCTCTTTTATGAAACTATGTCTCTCTATTGCAGTCATTGGGATTTTCTTCAAACTCTTTTTCTGCTACCAGTACCTCCTACTCACAAGTTTTGATAGCCTCAAAGATGTTGCCAAACACTTCCTTATTCCACACCTTCAGTTCCTTCTTCAATAGTTGAAGTTTTTGAGCTAAGCCCCTCATGCCTCCCCCAGTTTTGATAAAGTTCCATTTACCCTTGATTAGCTCCATAAAAGAATGATGTTTGATAGTTTGAACCACATATTCTGGAACCTAAATGCTTTAGGTCCAGTTAGTCCCAAATTAGAGCACTATACCAGAATGGGAGCATGGTCTGAAGGGGTCTTCTTAAGAATAGAAATCTTGATGTTGTCAAATTATCTAAGAATTTATTATTGACAAACACCATGTCTAACCTTCTCCACACTCTCCCATTTGACCTATTCCCTGTCCAGGTGAAGTGTGGCCACTCATAATGAAGATCAACCATGTTACAAGCTGCTATGCAGTCATTGAAGTCATTAACCCCTCTGAGAGAAGGTAAAGAGTTCCGCCCCTTGATGCTCACTCGGTTTCGCAATTGCATTAAAATCACCTCCTATTATCCAAGAGTCATGAATAGCAGTAGAAATTTTGGAAAGACTATCCCATAATTCTTTCCTGACTGTGTGGCTATGTCTACCATATATACCTGTAGCCCATCCTAAGTAAGCTAACCCTTGAATTCTAAAATGCACAAATTGAGTATGTCATGTAAAATTTGAAAGAGTCATAATAGCTGGATCCCAAAAGATCCATATTTTATTAACTGAGGAACAAATAGCAGCCTGGAAGTTTAATTCCTTTTTGTATTGATCAATTTTGCTAGAATCAACCATGGGCTCAATGATAAAAAGAATTTGCAACCTCCATTGAATGACTAGGGAACTAAGCCTGGAACCGAAGGATTCCAAGCCCTTAGTATTCCAAAATAGGCAATTCATTAAGCCTTAGGAACAACCTGCCCTCTGGCCCCTCTCCTAGTATTTCTCTTGGACTGATGTTCTTCATCAGCTTTTTTCTTATTTTCCCTACTAATAACGGTGGTGACCCCTCACCTTTCAACTCTCCTTCCTGTTGATATTGGGTTTGCATGCTAAATAAATCAATCTGATTGTCTGAGTTGATATCTGTGTTATGTTGTGTCTCTTCCATGTTATCAACCCTCTGGTTATCTGCTTGTAGGGCCTTTTGCTTGACTATAGAATCAACTTTGTCACAAACTTCATGCCAGTCTTCCAAGCATTGTTTGTAATTGCGCAATGCAATTGCACCTCATGGCACGCCTCAGCTAATTCCTAGACTATGGCATAAAAGGCATTGCATATGGCGTTGGGAGTGTGGCGTACGCAATATTGCACTGAGGCGTACACAATATTGCATACTCAATAAAGCGCTCTGAGGCGTACGCAATAGAAGAAGGTCAGGGTGTAAGAGTATTATTTGGGCCCACCCGGCCCACTTTTAAATTTTAATAATTGATGTTATGATCCCTATTTTCAAACCACTGGTTATTGATTGGATTTTTTCATTCGATCAATCTAATTAATTTAAATTTTCATACCTTAGATTTTTTTTATAAACGATTCTGAAAGTTATGGTATTGTATGGTTCTTAGAAGTTTGAACATGTTACTTTTCTAGGACTATGGTCTCTTATGGTTTGTTTCAATATAACATTTGACGACTTTTGACAAATATGTTTATTTTTTATTATGTTGATATATATATAGGGAGCGGATCAGCTGAGAAGTGCCCTTAGGCTGAGAAGCTGCGAAGTCTAACTTATAAGCAAAAAACATGAACTTTTAACCAAAAAACATAACTTATAGACCCCCTCAAAAACACGAACTTTCTGCAAAAAAAAATTCCAGGTTTCTGGAGTTATTTTGATGCGGTGGCATTTTCGTAATTTTTTTGGAGGGGGTCTATAAGTTATGATTTATTGGTTAAAAGTTCGTGTTTTGAGCTTATAAGTTAGACTTCGCAGCTTCTCAGCCTAAGGGGGACTTCTCACGTGATCTTTTCTATATATATATATATATATATATATATATATATATATATATATATATATATATATATATATATATATATATATATATATATATATATATATAGGGAGTGGTTCCAGTGAGAAAGGACTTCCAGGAGAGAAATGAGAATGAATCTAGACCGTTGGATTGTATTATATGAAATTGAATTGTGCATTTGGTAAAACTGAAATGTGCATTATGTGAAATTGAAATGTGCAGAATGAAAAATAAAACTCAAATGTGCATTACATGAAATTGAAATGTGCAAAATAAAAGGCACAAAAATGCCAGTGCATCCTAGTTTTTATTCTGCACGTTTCAGTTTCACGTAGTGCACATTTTAGTTTTTCATAATGCACAATTCAACTTCACATAATACCACTATGTCTTACATTTTGTGCTGCACATTTCAGTTTCACTTAATGCACATTCAATTTCAAAGAATACAATCTAACGGTCCAGATTCATTCTCATTTCTCTCCTAAGATCATTTTCTCACTTGAACCATATATAAACACATATATATGTATATAGGGGTGAGATCACATACTAACTATGCTTAATTACTAACCTACAAACTCAATAATATGCATCACTTTGAATTTCAATATACAGTACAAATAATGTAAAGATACACTCTTTGAACTTTAATATGCAATACCAATAATGTAAATATGAAATTGCTATTTTATGGCTTGAATAGTATGAACACTTTAAATTTCAATGTGCAATACAAGTAATGTAAAGATGATTTGAATGGGAGGACTAGTTTATATGTGATCCCACCCCTGCATCTTTACATTATTTGTACTGCATATTGAAGTTCAAAGTGCTGCATATTATTGAGTTTGTAGGTTAGTATTTCAATATGCAGTACAAATAATGTAAAGGTGCAGAAGCGGGATCACATACAAACTAGTCCTCTCATGCATGCCATCTTTACATTTTTTGTATTGAATATTGAAGTTCAAAGTGTTGCATATTATTCAAGCAATAAAATTACAGTTTCATATTTAGATTATTTGTATTGCATATTGAAGTTCAAAGTGTGCATCTTTACATTATTTGTACTGCATATTAAAGTTAAAAGTGTTGCATATTATTGAGTTTGTAGGTTAGTAAATTAAGCATGGTTTGTATGTGATCTCACCCCTATATATATATATATATATATATATATATATATATATATATATATATATATATATATATATATATATATATATATATATATAACGCCTCAAGCATACGTCTCGTTGTGCAATGAGGCTTACACAATATGCAATATTTAAATAAACGCCATGACTACGCAATACGCAATTTCGAACCTTGCTTCCAAGAAAGAATTTGGATCAACCACTGCTTCATGCTCCCCTTTAGAGAGGTATTCTCTGGGCATAATTATGGACTCTCCACCGAGAAATTTGTCCAAATCCTTGATGTGAGTATCATCTTTAATTCCATGAATCTCCTTGGGATTAGATAGAGATAATCCTGGAATTTCAGATTGTATAAGTTCCCTAATCTGATTTTTGAATTCCATGGCAGGAGGTTCCAAAGGATCAAGAAATACTTCTTCTTCCTCATCAGAAAGAATCTCTTCTAAAATAACACTAGATGTTGATTGCTTGTTGGTATCTATATCTTCTGTAATAATATTTTTTCCTTTTTCCTTCCAAGGTTTGGTCAGTTGTGGCACATCAGGGTTTTCACAGTCCATTATTTATGAAAACAGGCCGGAGTACTGTTTGCGGTGGTTGTATCAATTTTCAACTGTTTACCTACCAAACTTGCAATCTGAAAAAGGGCTTGCTTATCCTGCAAATGGATAGGTAGTCCCTTCAGGGCAAGCCAAACCGGAACTACCGGGGATTCAACATTAGGTTTGAATTCCGGAGTCCATTTCGTGACTCTCATAATATGGCCATTAATCGATCAAGGCTGTCTATTTCAACAACGAATAAAATCCTCCTCCAATTCAACCGGAATACCCAAATTGAACTCACCTTTAAAGCCTATAATCTCAAAAGATTTTCGTAAGACCAACAAGCTAGGCTTTCCTTTATCGAAATAGCCAACCAAAACACGCTTATGCTTGTCAGCAAGTAATCGAATGTCACCTTCAGAGAATTGAATAGATGGCATCCCCTTGTATCTAGATCGAACTGCTTCAGTCAAGGATGTCCGATCAGGAACAACATTCGTAAATGATTTACCTTCCCATGCCCGACCACCACCACCTGGTGGTGGAGCCGCCACCATTTGCGCAAAGCTATTGGTTTGATATATATGTAATATATTACTACCTCCATTCCTATTAAAACTTCCAAATAGGTTTGGCACACAGTTTAAGATAGTGGGTATTGTGTGGTGGATAGTTGTGCAGAGGAGAGAGAAATGTGTAAGAAATGTTGTGAACCACAAATTCTTTACTAAAAAGGGAAAGTGGAAGTTTTTATTGGAACGGACGAAAAAGGAAAGTTGGAAGTTTATTTAGGAACGAAGGGAGTACAAATTTCACATATCTGCTAAGTCAATGAGACGTTATTTTTAAAATTTTGTGATATAACTAATATTATGCATCAAATTTTAACCATTTCAAGTTTTGATTATGTTGATTTTCCAAAAGTCCTAACTTTTGACTCGTAATAAGTTGCGATGGTCATAATATATCAAGTCAAAGGTATCTCAGTGCTCTATGTGCTCAAATTTTCAGAAGGGTTGACTGATCATCCTCGCCACCCTTGGCTCCGCCCCTGCCAGTGATGGGTCCATGCATACTCATAACATGATGGTGGCAAAGGGGGAGTTGGCAAACTTTATCATATAATGATAGAAGACTAACATGTGTAATGTGTTTGGATAAGATGGAGTTTGTGGCTCATGATGGGCTTACTTTGGTTGAAGAATGAAGATCATCCCCATAGTACTGCAACTTCTTTGAAAGCTAGCTAGCAACAACCTCCAAGATTAATTTCATTGTTCATTTTTATTTTGGAGCTCGTTTGGTACCTCTTTTTTTCGGCTTATCAGTTAATTTTTTAACCAAGCACGTAACCTTTGATTTCGCACGCTGAATTGTGTAATAATAAGCAAAAGTAAAGTTGAAGTTGCTTTTCTAGCTGTATTGGCTGAAGTTACTGTAGATGGTCATTTTAACTATTTTTCATATAATTGTTTCTTCATTTAATTAGTAAAATATATTTTAAATATAATTTTTTCATAAATCAGCAGAATCAGGCAATGAAGTCACTTCAACAAGAACTTCATAAATTTCAACAAAATCAGTCGATTCAGCTGATTGCCCGATTCCAGTGTTATCAAACGGACCCTTGATGTCAATACTAGTAATCATCGGGATACAGTACTAGTATAACTAAAGCAACTGTTTAGTTCTTCGAGTGAACGAGAATACGCGATGCTTTGGTTCTACAGTTATGAAACTCCCGAAATGTTTTTAGTTTCATTATAAAACATTTTTTACTGCATGTAATCACATTTTCATCATTATTTCAAGACAAAGATACACCCATCATATTTTAAGTAAAAAAAAGTGCATACTCCGTATATAATAAGAATTGGGAATATGACAAGAGTGTTCACCGCATTGTAAAAAAATATCCAGCCTAGGTCAACGCCTCAACCAAAAACAAACAAAAAAATGATTAAATGACTGGATGAGGAAATCTATGAAAATGATTGCTCGTTTGCTATAATAGTGCTGCCAATGCAAAAAAGGGCACCACCCAATGCAGAAGCAATAGCAGCTATGTAGCTTAACTTGAAGTCTTGAAGAAATTGGAAAACATGAAACTCTAACTAAAACCATCATTTATTTAGTAATAATATATTACAGGTCCCATTACTGCCATCCTTGACAACCCCTCATTTTTCCGTATGGAAAAACAGATATTTCCAAGAATATAGATACCAACAATTTTAAAGATAATGGATATAATTACACTGGCTGCGGCAGCTAACATAAGACTACTAACACTTGTGTCCCTAGATAAAGAATTGCGGCGGTGGTGGTACAACCGTACAAGACAGGGATCATCCACAGTGGGAATGGAATCACCAAATGCCTGCCTTTGACATTTTCAGAAAGTTGCAGAGGGTAATGTTTGGCAGTTGGATACAACTCCCCTTCTTTATCTTTGTTGTCTTTACTGTCTTGTTTCCCTTTGATGATTCTGTCACAGCAGTTACTGACACCAAGCTGTAGAACTGTAAAAGCGCCAATTAAGAGCAAATTCTAATTAAGGACACAAAAACAATACAGTTTTCCGCAAAAAATAATGCACCACTTGTACACTTTGCTCAGTGTTGTAGCACATGGGTAAGACTGCGTACATCCGACCCCCCCTACCCCACTAGAGGTGGGAGCCTTTGGGGCACTGGGGTAATGATAATGATGATGATGACTTGTACACTTTGCTCACACAGAATGATTTGGTTCTCATAGACAAAATATTGTTTATGAATGTCTGAGAACAAAAAAACACCTTTGCATAGGCAATATTTTTCTCCCTGTGGAGAATAAATCATCTGTGAACTCGATGTGGCATCACACATACAAAAGGACACTTATTTGTGTGAAAGTGGTATATGAGTGTTGTAGAAGTGGTTTATTAACTGGAGGTTAGACTGATTTGACCCCAGGAACAAAATGTTCTCTGAGCTCTATAATTCGAATCCCCAAGAAGGCCACTCGAGGTTTACCCAGTCATTAAATTCAAGCCTGCAGGATTATTCAGGCCACAATAAAGTCATTTAGTACCTCACAAACACCATGCAATACCAAGCGATGAAAAGGGTCTTGAACAGACAATTCTAGCACATCTTCATCACCGCTCTCTTTGATAAATATTCGAATGCATTCCTAAAAATTGAATTTAATTATCAATAACAAGAACTATAGAGTAAGTACACTAGTATAACAATTAACAACACAATCAACATGTGGGAAGATAAAAAATGCTTATGTGCTTGGAAGGTCATTCAGAATGCAATTTTTTTACGCATGCAAGCAGTGTGTGCGTAATAAACAACCATAAGAGCTCCTAGGCATTTTCAATATCTTCAAGATTCATTATTCACAAAAATAAACCTCGTAGCTATTAATGAGCTCCGGAAGAAAGCTACGGCGAAGCACCTCTCTTGTTCGACAATCCACTCTATGCCATGCAGTTAATACTGCAGCCTTATCATTGTTAGCGCCATGCTTGTGCTTTGACACAGAAATTTCAAGGGCCTCCATCATGGTAGCCTGACATAAGGAGGAACATGAAAGGGTTTAAAGTATATCAGGATAAGTGCCATGGTATGATAATCATAATATCAGAAGTAAAGCAAGACATGGTATGAATGCAGAAAGTGCATAATGTATGTAACAAGATGTTTATTTGTCACTTTCATTATACTCGTACTGAATACTTCCCCCATCCAAAAAAAGAGCCATGTAAAGAAACTCATGTTTCAACAAGCACAGTTAATAATAAATTTTCCTGTAAGTTGCCATAAAAGAGACGTGAACACGCCAAATATGAAAGAAAAAAAGTTATTCCAACAGATGAATTCAAACAACCAGACCAACATTAAAAATACACAGAGTATATCTTATTATCGTACTAAATAGGACAATTTTAATTGTTTTCAGGATGGAATACTTTCTTTCATATTTAAGAATATATAAAAAAATAACAATTTCATAAAAATAAAAGGAGTATGTAACCTCTTTGTCCATGTCAATGTTCCTGAAGTTATCCCACTCTTTATGATATGTCATGCAAAATGGAGAGGGTGGCAAATCATCACCTGTACAGTTAATTAGAAAAGGTTTAATACTAATACATAGAAAATAAGAAAGACACAAACATTTAGTTTCATTGTAGTTGAAATCAATGCTTAGTCCTTATTGATCCCAGCCTGGGTGCTAGGCAAATGTGTTGGGCTCTCTTTGAACACCTAGGGATTTTTTATCTGAAATTCTGAATAAACCCACCCTAGTCCTACTTAGAATCCACTGAACAGAACCTCAATTAATCCCTGTGTAGTTGTTACTGTAATAGGCTACTGTATGCCGCCTAGCACGCAGCTAATGCCTTTTAAACCAGTGGTATTAACTACATATTACATTTAATAACATAATATTAGCAATGAAAACTAATTCAGGACATGGTTTACCAAAAGGTGGTGGAGCAAATAACCCTCTAATTTCTTCAACATTCAAGCGAGGAACAAGTTCCATCAGTAGACGGTCATTCAACCATCGGCGCGATCTTCTGTTGCTGACCTGAGACAAAAATTATCTCTTGCCAATTGGAATCAATAATTTCCACACAAAAAATAATCAGGAACCACAAAAATTTTGGTATATAATCTTTTCCAGCAAAACTTTCGCCCTTGCAAACTACACCACTTGGACGCATTCTTAAATTCTAATCCCAAATGTGGATACTTAGTTCAAAGCTTATGTCATGTGACTCCTGTCAGTTTGTGTACTACTCTTTCTGATTGGATGCTGCCTACTAATTAATCAATAGCATCCAAAGGATAAAATTAATTCATATAATCATATCATTTCACTGAATAAGAATCAGTGTCACACCAACGGGCTACGGAAAGTGGGATAGAAAATTTCACTTCGAAGTTCGAATAGGTATTATCAACAGAAACACATGATTATTCCAAAAAGAGGGATAAAGGCAACCAACATCTATTGGATTACCGATTACATTAATTAAAATCAGGCAAGAAAGCCTCAAACTCTAAAGTTGCAGGATGTGATTAAAAATATACCACATTCAGATGCATGGATGGTTTTGTAATGAGGCTATTGACTCCGGCCCAACATTTTGGGGCCTCATGTTGTCCATTATACATGTGTTTTTACAGCGAATTTTTAAGAATTCAACTTCGGGTCAGATAACTACATGACGGGATTCCCACACCAACCAATAACATAGTGAAACAGGATATAAACACTGTCCAATTAGAACGTTTGGCCTGACCTAGGCAAGAAGTACTGTGAGGAACAAAGTTATGATCCTAAAAGCCCTTAAAAATAGCACCCCAATTATGCTTTTTTCTATACAACACTCGTTTCTTGATAAAAGAGAGCGACAGACCCATAAAACTTATGCCCAAAAAAACGAATGAGCAAAAACGGCTCTTCCCAAATATCCTAAGATGAAGTTTGAGAATAATACTTTTCCAGCCAAGTTTTCAAGTAACTCAATCTTCTTCTCAATAGCAATCCCTCGGGACTTCACATTTTCTCCTGCAATCCATCCCGAGAGAAAAGTTATTCTTAGAATATCCTGAATCGATCGGAAACCGCAACCGCAGATCTATACCGGATAAGGAAACAAAACAGCGGTTTACGATTTTCAAGCACATGCAGTAATTAATACATAATAAGAAGGGAATCCATGTTCTGTCTAATAATCATTCTAAATCAACGAAACGCGCAAATGAAAAAAAAATACATATTGGATGAGTTTAAGGACAAAATGGACATGATTTGAACCTTTCGGGTTGTCAAGGAGGGGCGACAAGATGGGATCTTCTCTCTGCAATACATCGGGGGTCGCCATGCTTGTTTGAATTTTCAACTCAAAGAGGAAAGCATAAGAGAATGGAGGATGAATACTTGAATGTCAAATGAAGCAGATGCGCATGGAGAAGGAATGTTACAACCAAACGCGACCTTAAATAACAACACTAGCAGCAACACAACGGAAGAAGAATATTCTGTGGCGGGTTTGGAGCCTAAAATTTAGTTATACAACAAAATACAGACACCTGCACACTTTCACACATGCACAAGTTTAGAATTTGGATTTGACAAATGATGATATAGAGGGTGTTTGATGATCCTGATTTTATGTTTATCAGGTCAGTCAACTTTTTCATAACTTTTTATTTTGTGCGTTGAATTGTGTAATGATAAAAAAAGTAAGGATGAAGTTATTTTTCTGACTTTATTGGCTGAAGTTGCTGGAGAAAATTGTTTTAGTTGTTTTTCCATATATTGTTTTTTATTTTATTAATAAAATATATTCTAAATACCGGAGTATAACGTTTTCATAAATCAACCTATACAACCACTGCAGTCAGTACTTCATAAGTTACAGTTAAATCAGTCAATACAATCGATTTGGGTATTATCAAACGGGTTCTTAAAATACGGAGTAAAAAAAAGAATGACATCCATCTTTGAGGGTCTTAGAATCGGCCAGATAATTATATACTTCATCCGTTTCCAAAAGAAAGTCACGGTTTGACTTCACGATTATTAAGGAAATAAATTGAATTTACTGTAGAAAACATTGTTTGGACACTGTTTGGCACTGTTTCGTACTGTTTGACATTGTTTGGATGTAGATTTCTTTGCCAAATAAGGAAATAAGGGAAGTGTGACTTTATTTTTGAAACATCTCAAAAAAGAAAATGTGAGTTTCTTTTAGAAACGGAAGGAGTAAAAGTTATAAGTTGAACTTTGATCACGTATTGGTGAAAAAAGAATGAGATTTCAATCTAAGTCATTGATTAGAGTTTAATCACCTCTTCCTTTTGACATGGGTGAACTACGTCTTAGGTTTAAAATAGAGTTGTTGGGTAGTTGGTACTGGGAACAGAAACCATCATTAACAAATAGTGATGTTAATGTTTTAAATATGTCTCCATTAGAGCATCACCATTTATAATCTTTAAAAATCAATATTTTCTAGTATTCTTACCTTTTAAATATTGTTACATAATTAATTTTTAAATAATCTCAAAATCCGTTTATGCCTCCAACCATCATCTTCAAATAATCAGCTTTTTTCTCGATCCTACATTAACGTATTACATACGTTTTATAAATAATCTTAAGATAATCTGGATTCATATTTTGATACTGAATTATTGTAGCAAATAATCTCATTAAATAATCTATGTCACTCAATGATAATTCTCTAAAAAAAATGTCATGTCACTAATTTGATCTCTTAATAATCCTAGCAATGAGGATGCCCTTATTTGATGACTTTGTTAATGATAAGGCACCACAATTATGTAGGCAATTGTCTTCATTACAATTTGACTTACTATTTATCACATGGAATTTATCCCCAATATGTCACATTAATCTAAACAACCTCACATCCATCTTTTTTCAAGGAGAAACTGTTTACGAAAAAATAAAATTTTACGAGAACAAATGTGAAACTCAAAGGATTTGGGAAAATTATGTAAACATGCACTATTTTATATAACATGATCGACTAGTCATTGAAAGTGAGAATAGTCAGGAAATCGAATATCAATGTTTACAACCCGATGGAGAGGATACATGTAGTTATTTCATTTCAAATCATGATTTTACTTATCTATTATCAAAGATGAATACTCAAATAAAGGAGATGCAAAATAAAAGAGCTCACCGAAAATTAACGAAATGTCTCGTAAATCACTTATGGAATAAACATGGTGGCCAACAAAACAATTGATATTTTTATTATTGTGACTCCATATATTCTATTTCAATCGAAAAGGGCAACAACAATTTTATGTTTCTCCATTTCCTAATACTACTTTATATTGTTGAATACTGTCTCTGTCTCAAATGATTTGCAAGTCAACTTTTTGTCAATACAATTCACTTTAAATACTTATTCATCATATTAATTTTTTTAATTGTATTCTAATTTGGATTTTGAAACTTTATAGAACTTTCATTGTATTTTCCGAATATGTAAATTTTATTTTTTACAACTGATTTAACTATCCACAAAGATGATTTAATTTTATCTTCATTTAACCTTAGAATCCGTAAATTGCAATTCAATTCAGGACTAATGTACTATTATTTTGATTTAGCATGTTGAGTACTTTATAAGTTTGCAAAAATAATTATTGATTAGTGTGATGACCTTGCAGTTTCAGATTAAACGTGGGAAATTCTTAATTTGATTTTACAATATGAGTATACCATATTCTTACTAAATTTCCTTTGATAAGGGATTGTGAAAGAATACTAATGAATGGGATTATGAAAAGAATACAAATGAAACAAAAATGTTTATTAGAACTTCATATGATTAACTTATACTACCTAAATATCAATAAAACAATGTATTCAAGAACCAAACATATTTGCTGCACTTGTTATCTTGAAGAAAATAATTGACTACTACAATTAGTCAAAATATTCACAAGATAGGCAAATAACAAGAACAAGGTTTTCTATGAGCTGAGTTTAAGAGGGACACTTCACAAATATTGTGTAGTCTTGAGTGTTAAAAATTGCATTAAATGGTCATTTTGGGGCAATTATTTGAGTGGGGTCCACTTCCGATTTGGGTCGGGTCAAAGTGGTTTCGGATTGTCCTTGTTAAGGGCTACAATTCGATATATGGTACGCTCAAAACGGATAACGGGTGAATGAGAAATTGATTCTCGAAGTTCACTCGTTGAAATGGAAAAACTGGGAAAAATGATGAGTTTCTAGTGTGTTTTATCCCACACCGAAAAACTCAAGGGATTTTCACCCCCTTATAAAGGGAAGCCTCTTTTAAGGAGTTAAGATTCCTAAAGGGAAAGGCTCTCTCTTACGCGCAGGGGGGGGGGGGGGGGTGCCGATCAAATCCCGAAACGGAGAAGAAAAACCGCGACTCGTGTGCGCGGGCGACCTGCGGACACGAATGTCGTCCAAAAATTTATCTCTCAATTAATGCCCAACGTTCTTCTCTTTTAATGCTGCGTTAAATGGACAGTTTATGGACGATTGAATGCCCAACGGACTGGTCATTGATGTCCATCGTATCCTGGGAAACCGTGGGAGGCAACAAATACGTTTTAAGGAAATCGTGCGTAGCACGAGCTTTGGCTAATTCTGCTTCATCTCCTTTCTTGTTTTTCTCTAGTCATTTTATTTAATTAATTTATTTTAATTAATTTTCTTTATTTTCCGAAACACATCCAACAATCTTAAAACGTATTTGTTGAGCTTGTATCATACAGATACAAACTTAAAACGTATTTGCCTTGGTTGTTGTACTGCGGTAAACAATCTAAAAACGTAGTTTGTCACTTTGGTGAACGAACTTAATTTTTGTGTTTTCGGAAAAACGTTAAAGAACGAAAACGACTTCTCAAGAAAACGAGATTGGTGTTGGGCAGAATGTTCTGAACGACAATCACTCTGAAAGCGGAGCACCGGTGAACAATAGTTCACAACGCGGTGCATCTGCTTTGGCCAACCAAAGGGCTATCCCTATGGTGACCGTGCCAAGCAACTCTGTGGAGAAACCCGAGAAATTCAACGGGTTAAACTTCAAGAGGTGGCAGCAAAAGATGCTATTTTACCTCACTACTCTCGGTCTTGCTAGATTCTTGACCGAAGATGCGCCGGTAGCAACCGGGGGTGAGGTGGATGCGCAATCTTTCAACGCGGTTGAAGCTTGGAAGCATTCTGACTTCCTTTGCCAAAACTACGTGTTGAACGGGCTGCATGATGCTTTGTACGACGTGTAGAGCAAATTAGCTACGGCTAAGGAGCTATGGAATGCTTTGGACCACAAATATAAAAGCGAGGATGCCGGCGCAAAGAAATTTGTTGTAGGTCGATTCCTTGATTTTAAAATGGTGGATTCGAAGACGGTCTTGAGTCAAGTTGAGGAGATGCAAATGATCTTCAACGAAATTCGAGATGAAGGAATGACGGTTAGTGAGTCATTCCAAGTGGCGTCAATTATTCACTTATTGCCGCCGGCTTGGAAGGATTTCAAGAACTACCTTAAGCATAAGCGAAAGGAAATGAACTTGGAGCAATTGATCCTCCGTCTGCGGATTGAAGAGGATAACCGGAAGAATGATGGGAAACTCCCAATTGTTCATGGCGCCAAGGCCAACGTGGTGGAGCATGCAAAAGGCTCCAAAAATAAAAATAATGGGAAGAGCAAGCTCGGTCCCAAGGGAGGCGTTTCCAAGACGAATTTCATTGGAAAATGCTTCAATTGCAACAAGAATGGACACAAGTCCTCGGATTGCAAGGCACCACGGAAGAAGAAAGACTCCCAAGTCAATTTGGTGCAAGGTGGGCAAAAGGATGAAGACATCATCCTAGCGGCTGTGGTTACGGAAGTCAACCTCGTTGGATCCAATTCCAAGGAGTGGTTTGTGGACACCGGTGCAACCCGGCACATTTGCTCAAACCGGGAGTTATTCACAACTTTTGAGCCATCAAATGGTGAGAAAGTGTGGATGGGTAACTCGGCTCATTCCGCGGTTGAAGGCGTGGGCAAGGTGGTCCTGAAGATGACTTCGGGCAAGGAGCTGACTCTTAACCAAGTGCTGTTCGTTCCGGAGATACGCAAAAACCTGATTTCCGGTTCGTTGTTGAACAAACATGGCTTCCGCATGGTTTTTGAGTCGGACAAATTAGTTTTGTCTAAATCGGGAATGTATGTGGGAAAGGGGTATACATGTGATGGGCTGTTTAAGCTCAATGTAATGACTATTATTATTAATAATAATAAAATCCCTTCTGCGTACTTGCTTGAGTCTTCCAATGTGTGGCATGGTAGACTAGGACATGTTAATTTTAATTCTATACGTAGATTAATTAACATTGAGCACATTCCTAAATTCACAATTGATGTGAAGCACAAATGTGAAGTTTGTGTAGAGGCAAAACTAACGAAAATGTCTTTCAAATCGGTTGAAAGAAAAACGGAACCACTTGAATTAATTCATAGTGACGTTTGTGATTTTAAATCAATACAAACACGCGGCGGTAATAAATATTTTATTACCTTTATCGATGATAGCACTCGCTATAGCTACGTTTATTTATTAAAAAATAAACACGAAGCAATTGATAAATTCATTCTTTATAAGAATGAAGTGGAAAACCAACTTAATCGAAGGATTAAGACGGTTAGGAGTGATCGAGGTGGTGAGTATGAAGCACCAATTGGTGACTTTTGCGCTAGTGTGGGTATAGTACACGAACGTACCGCACCCTATTCACCTCAATCAAACGGTGTTGTCGAACGAAAGAATCGCACATTGAAAGATATGATGAACGCGATGCTAGTAAGTTCGGGCTTGCCACAAAATATGTGGGGCGAAGCAATCTTGACAAGCAATTACCTTTTAAATAAAGTTCCCCGGAAAAAATATGATAATACTCCGTACGAGTTGTGGAAAGGCAGACGGCCTTCCTATCAATATTTAAAAGTGTGGGGGTGTCTTGCTAAGGTGCTTGTACCAACACCTAAGAAAATAAAAATAGGTCCAAAAACGGTGGATTGTATTTTTATTGGGTATGCACAAAATAGTAGTGCTTATCGGTTTTTAGTGTACGATTCGAATAATCCGGATGTACATAAAAACACAATAATTGAATCAAGGAATGCCTCATTCTTTGAAGATGTATTTCCATGCAAGTCCAACGAAGGGCCTAGCACGTCAAAACGAACATTTGACGTAGCTATGGAAAATACTAGCGAGGGATCCGGAGAAGAACCCGAACTCAGACGTAGCAAACGTGCTAGAATTGAAAAATCCTTTGGACCGGATTTTCTCACCTACTTGGTAGAATTTGACTCGGATATTCTAACATGTATGGTAGAAAATGAACCGGATTTTCTAACATGTTTGGTAGAAAATGAACCACGGACTTATACGGAAGCCGTGACGTCTACCGAAGGTCCTATGTGGAAAGAAGCCATCAAAAGTGAGGTGGACTCTATCCTAAAAAATCACACGTGGGAATTGGTTGATCTCCCTCCGGGATGTAAACCTTTGGGATCCAAGTGGATTTTTAAACGTAAAATGAAACCAGACGGTTCCATTGATAAGTATAAGGTCAGACTTGTAATCAAGGGATACAAGCAACGTGAGGGCCATGATTACTTTGACAAGTATTCTCCCGTGACGAGAATAAATTCCATTAGGATGATACTAGCGATTGCCGCTTTGCGGAATTTGGAAGTTCATCAAATGGACGTAAAAACCGCTTTTCTAAATGGCGATATAGACGAAGAAATCTATATGGAACAACCCGAGGGTTTTCGTGTTCCAAGCCAAGAAAAGAAGGTTTGTAAATTAATTAAATCATTGTATGGATTGAAACAAGCCCCTAAACAGTGGCACGAAAAGTTCGATCATGCAATGTTAATTAATGGGTTTAAAATAAACGAAAGTGACAAATGCGTCTATGTGAAAAGCACGGTAGACGGCTATGTCATTTTATGTTTATACGTGGATGATATACTCATCGTGGGTAGCAATAATCTAATGATTAATTCTACCAAAAGCATGTTAAATTCTAAATTTGACATGAAGGATATGGGGCTGGCCGATTTAATCCTTGGGATTAAAATAATTAGAGGACCTGACGGTCTAACGCTAAGCCAATCCCATTACGTTGATAAAATCCTTACTAAATTTAATAAGGATGATTATCAAGAGGCAAGGACGCCATTAGATAAAAACACTCATCTTACCAAAAATCGTGGAGAGTGTATTTCTCAAGTAGAATACGCTAGGATTATTGGAAGTTTGATGTATCTAATGAGTTGTACCAGGCCTGATATTGCCTTTGTGGTTAGTAAGCTAAGTAGATATACTAGCAACCCCGGTGATGAACACTGGAAGGCAATAATACGGGTTTTGAGGTATTTACGTAAAACCCAAAACCTTGGACTACACTATGGAAGATATCCAGCTGTACTTGAAGGGTATAGCGACGCTAGTTGGATATCCGACATAAAGGACTCTAAATCCACAAGTGGATATGTTTTCACTTTGGGAGGTACAGCCGTGTCGTGGAAATCCTCGAAACAAACGTTAATAGCTAGATCCACGATGGAATCTGAGCTAATAGCCTTGGATAAGTGCACTGAAGAGGCTGAATGGCTACGCCATTTTCTCGAGGATATTCCAAGTTGGGAGAAGCCTGTCCCTCCAATATGCATACATTGCGATTGTCAAGCGGCAATTGGAAGGGCACAGAGCAATCTCTACAATGGTAAGTCTAGACACGTTCGTCGTAGACATAACACCATTAAACAACTCCTCACAACGGGTGTTATCACTGTTGACTACGTGAAGTCAAAGGATAACATAGCGGATCCGCTAACCAAGGCATTGGATAGAGAATTGTTAGAGAAGTTGTCACGAGGAATGGGACTAAAGCCCGTGAATTGAAAAGTTCTATAGTGGATACCCAACCTAGTTGGTCCTAGGTTCAAAAGGGACAACTAAATTATAGAGCGAAGGATGGTCACTGTGGGGGTCCCGGACTCCTACCCACTCCTCGTTAAAACAGTGACTCCCGCACGAGGTTAGCAAAAACGTTTGCTTTAATGATTCTAAAATGTTGATCTACTCGATAACATTGGAAGAGTATGCGGGATACTCGTGAAAGAATCACCTATGTGAGAGAGAAGAGGGCCGCTTCAAAGGAGAACTGGAAAGGCTCAGTTCTTTAGAAACTCTTGCAGAACCAGGACGGTGACCCATGGCCAAAACGGGCACACCCATGAGAACGGAACAAAGTTGGAAGGTTCTTGTGTAAAGATAAGTCAATGTTTACACGACGGCAGTATAGTTCAAGGACATCGAGTCTACTAGACAGCCAGTAAATAAACGTGTCTTTACAACGGAAGGTTCAAAGGATAAAACCTACCTCTCCGTATGCAAGGATCATCCGGTGAACACAACGTGTCCTCCTATCTTCGTGTCTTTTAAGTCTCGAAAATCAATTTTCATTCATGTGGGGGATTGTTGGAAAAATGTGTTAAAAATTGCATTAAATGGTCATTTTGGGGCAATTATTTGAGAAGGTTCCACTTCCGATTTGGGTCAGGTCAAAGTGGTTTCGGATTGTCCTTGTTAAGGGCTACAATTCGATATATGGTACGCTCAAAACGGATAACGGGTGAATAAGAAATTGATTCTCGAAGTTCACTCGTTGAAATGGAAAAACTGGGAAAAATGATGAGTTTCTAGTGTGTTTTATCCCACACCGAAAAACTCAAGGGATTTTCACCCCCTTATAAAGGGAAGCCTCTTTTAAGGAGTTAAGATTCCTAAAGGGAAAGGCTCTCTCTTACGCGCAGGGGGGGGGGTGCCGATCAAATCCCGAAACGGAGAAGAAAAACCGCGACTCGTGTGCGCGGGCGACCTGCGGACACGAATGTCGTCCAAAAATTTATCTCTCAATTAATGCCCAACGTTCTTCTCTTTTAATGCTGCGTTAAATGGACAGTTTATGGACGATTCAATGCCCAACGGACTGGTCATTGATGTCCAACGTTCAGGTCCATTAACACCCCATTTAACACACAACAAATCCTCCTATAAATAGCTGGCAGGTGCTTTGCAACATACACACGGTTTGACAACGCACAACACTTTCCTCACGTTTTCTTGAGCTAAAAACTCTTCCAACTACTCCCAAAATTCCCTCTGTGTTCATACTTGGTTCTCGTTCGCTGGAACTCTTGTTTGTGTGCTCAAACATTAGTTCGTAGTCATCGTATCCTGGGAAACGGTTGTTGCAACGCTCCTAGCACCGTGGGAGGCAACAAATACGTTTTAAGGAAATCGTGCGTAGCACGAGCTTTGGCTAATTCTGCTTCATCTCCTTTCTTGTTTTTCTCTAGTCATTTTATTTAATTAATTTATTTTAATTAATTTTCTTTATTTTCCGAAACACACCCAAC
The DNA here is from genome assembly GCA_945859875.1 of Cuscuta europaea. NCBI lineage: Eukaryota > Viridiplantae > Streptophyta > Magnoliopsida > Solanales > Convolvulaceae > Cuscuta > Cuscuta europaea. The sequence goes on from CAMAPE010000014.1 coordinate 5,212,974, forward strand.
AATCTTAAAACGTATTTGTTGAGCTTGTATCATACAGATACAAACTTAAAACGTATTTGCCTTGGTTGTTGTACTGCGGTAAAACCTAATACTTTTCTAATTCTTCCTTTTTGCGGGTAGAACGGGGAACCAATCCCTCTTTTGTGTGGAGCAGTCTAGCAGAGACTCTGGAATTAACGGCAAAAGGTCTCAGGAGAAGGGCAAGAAATGGGGCGGCTGGTTTCGGTGTAGTGTAAAAAATGAGTACCAGGGGAGGGTGATGGGAGGATACACTCGCACACGCCACAAGGAACCGCATATATGAATGTGGCATGTCTCATGATGAAAGATGGGGGCAAAGTTGGAATGTTAAATGAATTGATGCTTTATCCCCCACCCCCTGAGGAAAGGAATGTTATTTTATCAATCCCTCTTAGTAAACGAAATATTAGAGATGGGGTTTGGTGGATAGGCAAGCCACGATGAGGGGTGTACACAGTCCAAAGGTGGGTATAGGTCATTAAGAGGTGAAATTAGTGTTGCGGGATGGATGGGCGGACAAAACTGTGTAATATGGCTTTACCACAAAAAATTAATCTCTTTTTTGGCAGCTTATGACAGGTATTTTATCTACATAGTTTAACCATAGCAAGAAGAAGATCGAGGTGGGAGCTGAGGTTGTTGCTTGTGCGAAGAGGAGTCCATTGAAACGGGGGTGCGCCTATTTCAAGGTTATCGGGAGAGTGTAGCAGTATGGGAGCATCATGGCATGCAACAGGTTCATGCAACAAGGTGAGACATTTGGATAGTGAGTTCAAGATTATTTTGATAATTTGGTTGAGGAGGGTCTTGGTTGTTTTATAATTACGCTTTGGAGCTTGTGATAAGCTAGAAATGGAAAACTATGGAAATGAAGAGTAGACTGACGATTGGAAGAGAGCGCATGAGCCAGAGGCTAGAAAAAAGGCCTCTAGAAATCAGATAGACGACCGGAGTAGACTAACGACCGGATTTGTTAAAGTAAATGTTGATGTCGTGGTGGACTTTTGAAGAGGTATACTTGCATGGGCTTGACTTGCTAGAGATGAGGGTGGAAGATTTATAAGCGGGGGATGTCAAACTACAAATGCTAATTAGTCGGCCGAGGTTTCTGAAGCTTTGGGAGTATGGGAGGCACTAAGTTGGGTGAAAGAACAGGGTTGGGTAAACGTTAAATTAGAGACCAGTTCTCTCATGGTAGCGTCGGGGATGCTCGAGTGAGAAGGAGAATCCTACTTTGATCCTACTTTCATAAGAAAGCTATGATCAAATTATGCATTGCAGGAGGTCGGCGAATGGAGCAACGCATGAGTTGGCAAGAGATGCTATATCTGAATCAGATGGAATTTTTTATTTTAATTCTCCCCCTACCTGTATCTTAAGCATATTAGCGACCGATCTTTTGAATTAATGAAGCATGAGTTTCCTTTTAAAAACTAAGACTATAAATCTTGTAAACTTTGAAATAATAATTGGGTAAAAAATCATACAATTTTTACAAAACAAATTAACGCATGAAAAAGTATCGACCTTAACTAGGTCTTGACCAGTGTGACCCCAAATTAATTAATCAACACCCTTATGTCACTCACATAAACTATCACCACATTAAAGTTCTCATTGTCTCTTATGTGATATAGCATACTTTATCCATATCATATTTGACTACTTGCACTAAAGTTCATCAAACTTTTTTTCTTATTGTTTGACGAATTAAAAAATAGTAACAAGCAAAGAGAAACATACAATGTGGACTAAGAAGTTTCTCAAGTCATATAGTGCAATACAGCGAAAAGTGGAGTCGTTTATAACTTTCTTAGAGTGACATACTAACAAATTCAATGTAAGAGTATCTAGTATATTGCTTAATTCTATTATTATGCAAGAAGCATGACTAATAAATCATATGGTGAATCATAGAATTGATGGTTTAATTCATTAACTAGTGTAGTTTAACCATTGACTTTGACTCGTGAACCACATTGGAAGTTCTCATTGCACGTGTCACCAACAATGACAGAATACTGGTGAATAGGCTTAGAAAGGAATGCAGGTAACTGAGCAAGTAGTTGACAAACACATTCATCATCAACTTCTCTTAACCATCGGCAACAAATCTCTTCTTCAGGGTTATCCGTATGGTGTCTATGGTGGTGATGTCTTCGGCCGTGAGGTCCGTGCCTACGCGAATGTCGTCCATCTGGACTAGGAGCAGAAACAAGTGACGTTGATGATGATGATGATGATGATGGAGGAGATGGTGGAGGGAGATTGAATGGGAGAAATGAGCACGCATGGTCAACTAGGGTGATCTGAGATGCACAAAGTGGACCAATGAGCTTCCAGTGACTCTCTACCGCCATTGGAAAAATACAAAGAACGACTAGTAGAATGAGTCCTACTTTGAAGAAACTACTGACACTATTATCATCCATGCTCAACTTGTTGTGATTAAAGACAGGTAGTAGCCAAAAGAACATTTGTGACTTTGAGTTTATATATACACCACACACATATGTCCTTTCATTAGTCATAATTAATAAACATGCTACATGCATGCGGCATTTATGTGCTTTCTAGTTAGGTAAGTTGCCCAAAGAATGCACCAAGACACAAAAAGATCAAACACATATGTGATTAGAGCTGATAAAAAGTTTATTAATTATTAGGTTAATGGTAGATGGAGATTACCCATTCACTTTGTGTGAAGTTTCTTTGATTTAATTTAAGCTTTCTTTTTATATTTGATTGTTCCAAACTTTAGAAGAATGAAATTTACTATCAAACTAAATGACAACTTATCACGTCCTAATTAATGATTCAAAACATTTGAAATAAACAAGGAAAATTACCCTAAATAAGAGTAAAATATTGTTTAAATTCTCGAACATGAGTATGCATATTTCTATTCCCTAAATAGGACCATGATTCCAAATTTCTTTTTCCTAAGTAGGACCATGATTCCAAATTTACCCTACCCCCTAATCTAATTATTTCCAATCATTTGTAGCTGTCATTTTCTTCTCCGCTCATCATTGAACAATTATTGCAATAACGTGCTTCGAGGTGAGGTAGTGGCGGTGGCGAGCAACACAGAGCAGCAAGCAGCATCAACGAGTAGTGAATTTATATTTGGTGGCCGTAGTTAAGTAGCTCGTTGTTCTCCCTATCATTCTTTGTTTCTTTTTCTTCTTCTTTTCCTTAATTTATCTTCTTCCTCTCTGGTTCTCTCTTCCGCATAGTCTATTTTGTCGCAAGCCTCAAGCTGGAAAAAATGAGATTCTCTTTTTCTTCTTTGTGTTTTTAAAAATGCTAAATTTTACTCAGGAAATGCCACCGAGGTGGCACCATTACTCTTTAAAATGCCATTAAGATGACATTATTGATTCAATATGGCATTCGGGGGAATGGTATATTTTCCCAATCATCGGCAGTAACGGTGGTAGAAGGCGTCTGCAGCGGCAGAAGATGTGAGTATTTTTTGTGATTATTAATGTATTGAATACAATTAAATCTTTTCACTTATATATAGACTAATACAACAATATGTTCAATCAAATTATCATACTCCATTCTGATTTTTTATTTTAATGTATATAATTTTACAGACTCACACACTTTGATTATGGTAATCTTGAATGATGATTATCTTTGATCATTATAAATTGAAGGCCAAATCGGTAAAAATAATCCATACTTTTAGACATTTTATAGAAAAAATCCCTACTGGAAATATTAACAATAAGAATCCCAACTAGTTAAGTGTTTCACAAAAATAAACCGGGAGTTAAGTCAGTTAACAATGTCAACTTTCCCGTTTAGCTTTTATGGCGAAACTGGGCAGCAATAATCCCTACTTTAACGTATTTTACAAAAATAATCCATACTAAAACAGTTCACAATAATAATCCCAACTACTTAACTGTTTCACAAAAAAAAACTGGGAGGTAACGGTGTTAACTTTTCCATTAATACTCTTTTACATTTTACATATATTGAAGCAAAAAATTATAAGCATTAACAGCTTTTAGTTTAATCTCATTTCTACTACGTGGTATATCTTTAATTTAATATTCAATTTTTTTCATAAAATTTAATAGAATTTTGAATTAAGTAGATATTTCAAAGTATAAATATTTCCAATAGATTTTATAGAGATTTCAAGGTACAAATATTTCTATTAAATTTTATGCAAAATATTGAATATTAAATTAAATTTATAGTACAAATAAGTTTAAAATCCAATAAAGTATTGTTAATGCTTATATATGTTTTTGCTTCATTATGACATTATCTTTATAATTTAAAATAATATGAATTCATAAGTTAACACGAAATAGTTAAGTAGTTGGAATTAATATTGTGAACTTTTATAGTAGGGAATATTTGTGTAAAATACGTAAGAATAGTGATTATTGGCGTCAATATTGGTCCACATGTTAGGGTGGATCAGGTTGCCATCATTGAAAATAATATTTTAGCAATTTTTGGGAGGAAGAGACAATTTAAGTCCAATATTTATGTGGGCAATATAAATATAGCAAATGTCAATTTAAACAAATATAGAATAATAACAAATACTACAACGTAGAACATGCATCATCTACTAGTCTTTTGAAACCACACGTCAATCAACTTAACCGATTAGTATCCTATTTTCAAAGCCAAATATAGCAAGTTTGACGCAACAACACCGAACTCTCATTATCCTATTTAGGTTCTCTCACTCCCGTATTTAGATTACAATTTTATAGCTCTCCCTCCCAAATTAATTGGCAAAAATATTAGACATGTCTAGTCTATAATAGTTGAAACATTTTAAATTTACACTATTTACATACATACATTACTTTTACTATGTATTGTTTATTAATCTAATAAAAAATGTTCAAAAACTATTATAAAACATGACTCAAAGTACATTTAAAAATGTGAAATTCTATTAATTTTCACTAATAATAGACATTTGAATATAGTAAATGTCAAACTCGTGTATCCACAAATGTGAAATTTAAAGTATTGCAACTAAAAAAGAATGATGCGGTAGATCTCTTTTGTCTTTGTCGAATCCAATTAAATACCTAGTACCCCTTGCCTCACTGGTATAGTCCCGTTGCGGTTTACGATGTTTGACCGACGATAAAGCAAACATATCCCTGTCGTTAGTCAATTTTTTTTAAGAAAAAAATTACATATTCAGAAACTACATTAAAGGCGTTACAATGTCGCAAAAACCAGAATCAAATTTAATAAAAACTTGATATATAATGTAAAAGATTAAGAGTGATTTGTATTGACAAAATGAATAGGAACTAAGACAATAATGGGATGGAGGGAGTATAATTTTTTCCAAGGCAACAAATATTTAGGCGAAAAAGTTAATGTTAATAAATTGGAATGTAAATACTAAAGTTACAGTTAATTATTCGTATTATAAGTAATTATAATATAAAAATTAGATGCAATGACAATTTATATAGGGCAAATGAAATACACTGAAATGTACCACTATAATTATACGCCGCATATGTCCCACTAAAATTGGGACACGAGGAGGTGCCACTGTTATTAAGAAAAGTGAGTTTATGTGATTGATATTACATTGATAAAGTAAGAATAAAGTACAAATGATTTATAATCGCACAAATTTTACCAAATTTGGTATGGACAATCTTAGTGGAACAACCCGAAAAGGAAAGATTAACAATCTTAGCGAGATGAACGAAATACAACATAACATTAAAATTTCAAGATGACGATAATGTATTTTTAATGTACGCTCAAATTGAAATGTAGCAGTAAATTGAAATACATTGAAATGTATCACCAACTCGTTAAGAAGAGGTTTAATTTGATATATGACCTTTTGTCATGTATGCACACAAAAGTTGTTTTCATTTAGACTACAAAAATATACTCCCTCCGTCCCGCAATGCACTTCACAATTTGACCTACACACATATTAAGGAAATAAACTTACCATGGGGTAAATTTTACTGTTTTGACACTGTTTTGACACTGTTTGGCAGTGTTTGGCACTGTTTTGCACTGTTTTGATGTAGATTAACTTGCCATTTAAGGAAATGAGAACTTGTTTTTGAGACATCCAAGAAAGGAAAGTGGGAAGTTCATTGCGGGACGGAGGGAGTATAATTATGATTCATATCTATAGAATTGGAAAACTTTCTTAGTTGATCATCATTATTTATCTTGGGATTTTTACAAAATTAATTGAGATGTATTAATAGAGTATATGGGTCCAGACCCATGACCCACATACTTCCACTACTACGAATAGGCCCAACAGGCTCAAGTGGCCCAAACACAGCAAACAAGACCCCGGGACGTACGACCTTCAGCACATAACGGTCCCCCGGGGACGTACGGCCTTCAGCACACGGAAGACCCCGGGGAGGTACGGCCTTCTGCACATAACGGTCCCCCGGAGACGTACGGCCTTCAACACTACCTTCGTCAGCCAGACGTCCGTCTCCCAGACCTTCGTCTGCAACACCTCCGTCAGCCAGGCGTTCATCTCCCAGACCTTCGTCTGCCACACTCCCATCAGCCAGACGTTCGTCTCCCAGACCTCCGTCTGCCACACCTCCGTCAGCTAGACGTTCGTCGGCTACAGGGAGCTCACAGAGCCAGACTTCCATACTTAGCTAATATATTCGAATGTACTCAGCCCAATAGAGGCCTTATATTGTAATGGGCCTCCCAAGCCCAAGACTTGGGAGCCCAACCCATATTTTCCCTATAAATGCTCCCCTTGGGAGTAGTTGTAAGGGCTGGAAATTCATTAATACAAATCACTTCTCTCTCTAGCTCTCACTTCTCTCTAGACTTATAATCTATCATTTGGTGCTTTCATTGAGAGCTAGAATAAATCAAGTGAGATCCTCCGAACCCACAACGTATCACACGAACGGATGACATGGTACTGTCTTGGCTCTAGCTGGGTAACACGTCCCTTCGGCCAAGACCATTGCATTGAGCTGGTCAAAGTGTGATCAAAAGTCCTGACCCCCAGCGATCCAATGGCCGAGGATATCCCTTCGGCCAAGATCATGGCAGTAAGTTGCCCCCCCCCCCCCCCCCCCGACACAAGATGGACGTCCGCTCAACCCGCATGGAGAAAACAACTCCTTGTCTCCACCAGGCGGTCACCAACGGCCACCAAGATGCCTCAAGCTGTCCCTGGGTAAAGAGCTGACCCCTCGGGCAAGATCAAAACACAATCCACACTTTCACCCTGCGGCAAGGGGAAGCCTTAGTGGATCCCTCGGCCAGTGTAATCCTCGGTCAGGGACCAGGAACCATGACAACGGCAACCAGTGGGACGACAATAACACATCGTCCACTAAGTCAGTGGCTCAGACAAAGGATGGTTGTGCCCTCGGCCAAGGAAAGCTAGTGGGCCCCCTCGTCTACAACGGCTCCCTCTTCGGCCAAAACTGAATAGGAGGACAAGTCTATCCCCCTTCATCTAGGGAACAAGAGTGGCTCCATCCTCGGCTAGAGGACCCTCGCCACCGTATCGTCCTCGGCCAAGGTCAACAAGGAAGCAAACAGAACCCCGGCCACCGTCCTCTGCGCACTGATACCAAGGACGGGGGAGAACACTACACCTCCCCAACCCCAACCGTTGGCCATAAAGATTGGCTTCAACGAAGGGGTGGGGCCGCAAGTCACATCTTCATCCCACTCCCATCTCGCCTTCCCTCCCCGTGGTGGATCGGGCCTAACGCGTGGAAAAGCATCTGCCTTCAATAGGCTAGGTGACACGCGTCGTCGGCCACCATCGGAGAGTATGGCAGGACGGATTGGCAAACGTAGCCTGGCTCGCCAAGGGAAAGCTTGGGATCAGTATCTCGGACAGCGGATCGGCACAAGCAGAGCCCTCGCCTCAATCGAGAGTACGGCTTAATAGCCAACCCCTCGGGCAAGGAAAGCTCTTCAGCCAAAGCTGAACGACAAATCTCCCACCATCCTGGAAACAAAAGTGCCCCCCCCCCCCCCCCCCCCCCCCCGGCCAAGATGAAGGGAGAAGGGAGACAATGAGGAATTTCACTTCGGCCAAACGATTAAGGAAGACATGCTTCGGCCAAGTATCACTACAACTTAAATGAAGCAGCACTAACAACGGCCAAATGGCACCGCCCCGGTCAAGCAAGCCTTCGTCTCAAGGTGGCACGGCCCCGGCCAAGGAAGCTCATAGGGACGAACGTTCCCACCCCTTGGGCCAGGCGCAACACAGAAGGCAAAAGTCGCTGCCATGAACAACGCATAAACGGCGCTCCGCTTATACTATGCATTATGGACGAAGCAAGACCATACATGCGGATCATACGAGCGTCCCCAACGTCATCCTTCATCTTCAGACGGACGCTAGAGCTTTGTCTTTCAGAAAGAGACAAACGTCATCAACGACCTATCCTTCAGCAAAGGACGAGCGTCATCAACGCCTTGTCCTTCATCAGACCGGTTCATTAGTGCCGTCCTCATCATCAGACATGCGTCCCACGCCGTCTATTTCAGACGGGTGCCAATGCCTAGTCTTTCATCCAAGGATGAGCATCATCAACGTCGTTTTTCATCCTCAGACGGACGTCAGCGCCTTGCCCGTCAAAGGACCGGCTTCATTAGCGATGTCGTCATCAGGGGGCGAGCGTCCAACGCCGTAATTCATCCTCAGACGGACGCCAATGCCTTGTCTTTCAGCGAAGGACCGCCTTCATCAGCACCGTCGTCCTCAAAAGGAGGCCACACAGCACAGCACGTCGTATCGACCCCTTAGAGTGAAACACTCAGGTATGGCAGACGATGTCGCAGGATGAGGGACCTGAAAAATGGTCCACGCCTTGAAATGAGAAGCTCACCGCGTCGCCCCCACGCTAAATCGCAGGACGGCAAGCCCGAAAGAAGGTCGAGGTGACAAAATCTCCACAAAGAACATCGTTTCGGCCCCTTAGAGCGAAACGTTCAGGTATGGGCGACGATGTCCCAGGACGAGGAACCTGCAAAATGGCCCGCGTCTTGAAACGGGAAGCTCACCACATCATCCTCACGCTAAATCACACGGCGACAGGCCTGAAAGAATGGCCGAGGTGACAAAATCCCCACACTTAGGGTTGGGAAGCGACAGTCGTCGGTAACCGACCAAAAGCGCCGTAAATAGACGACGGGACCTTCCAAGATTAAGGGACGATCCACTGCTAGAGGATAACAACTTCCCTCGTGGACTCCCTACCGGGCAAGGGAATAACAACCCCCTCGGCCGAGCCTGAAAGAAAGATATCCACTCCTCGCTCATTGAAGTAAAGAGGAAGAAATAAAAAAGGGAAAGCCGAAGGACCGTGCACTCGCCGACCTCGAGCGAAATCCCCACAAAATAAATGAAGGACAGCCGAAGGACCGTGCACTCGCCGGCCTCGAACGAAATCCCCACAAATCATAAGAGGGAAGCTGAGGACCATGCACTCGCCGGCCTCGAGCAATAAAAATAAAATCCCCACAAATCAAGGCACATATTTGGCTAAGTACATATCAGGCAAACACTATGCATTATGGATGAAGCAAGACCATACATGCGGATCAGACGAGTGTCATCAACGACATCCATTCTCAGACAAGCGCCAACGCCTTGTCCATCATCAAAGGATCGGCTTCACCATCACCGTCCTTCATCAAAGGACGAGCGTCCCCAATGCCGTCCTTCAACTTGAAATCAGGGTGAAAGCCTGGTCCTTCATATGACGTACGGCTTCATTAGCGCCATCGTCATCAACGGACGTGCATCCAGCGCTGCCCTTCGTGTTCAAACCAGGGTAAAGACCTGGTCCTTCACATGAGGTACAGCTTCATCAATGCCGTCTTCATCAAGGTACATGCATCCAGTGTCGTCCTTCATCTTCAGACCAGCTTCAAAGCTTGGTCCTTCATATGAAGAACGACTTCATCAGCGCTGTCGTCATCAAGGGATGTGCATCCAGCGCCGCCCTTCATCTTCAAATCAGGGTAAAAACCTGGTCCTTCACATGACGTACGGCTTCATCAACGCCGTCGTCATCAAGGTACGTGCGTCTAGCGTCGTCTATCTTCAGACCAGTGTCAAAGCCTGGTCCTTCATACGACGAGCAACTTCATCAATGCCATCGCCATCAAGGGGCATGCTTCTAGCGCTGTCCTTCAACTTCAGGCCAACGTCAAAGCTTGGTCTGTCATGCGGCCGACTCCATCGTCGTCATCATCAGACAAGCATTCAACGCCGTCCATTTTCAGACAGGCGTCCAAACGCCGCCCTTCATCTTCAAACGAGCGTCCAAAGCCTTGTCCTTAAGCAAAGGTCCGGTTTCAACAACGCCGTCCTCATCATCAGATGAGCGTTGAAACGTCGTCCTTTATCTTCAGACCGGCTTCAAAGCTAGGTCCTTTATACAACAGACGGCTTCACTAGCACCGTCGTCATCAAGGGACGTGCGTCCAGCTCTGCCCCTCAACTTTAGACCAGCTTCAAAGCTTGGTCCTTTATATGACGAACGGCTTCATCAACGCCGTCATCATCGGGGGATGAGCGTCCAACGCCGCCCTTCATCTTCAGGCGGGTGCCAACGCCCAATCCTTCATAGAAAGGACGAGCTTCCCTCAAATTCAGGCCAACTTCAAAGATTAGTCCTTCATATGACGAACGGCTTCACCAACGCCGTTGTCATCAAGGGTCGTGCGTCCAGCGTCATCCTTCATCTTCAGAACCAGCATCAAAGTCTTGTCCTTCATATGACGAACGGCTTCACCAGCGTTGTCGTCATCAAAGCACGAGCATCCCCGACACAGTCCATCTTCAGAACCAGCTTCAAAGCATGGTCCTTCATAGGACGTACGGCGTCATCAACGCCGTCGTCAACAAAGGACAGGCATCCCCAGTGCCATCCTTCATCTTCAAACCAGGGTGAAAGCCTGGTCCTTCACATGACGTACGACTTCATCAACGCTGTTGTCATCGAGGGACGTGCGTCCAGCGTCATCCTTCAACTTCAGACCATCTTTAAGGTTTGGTCCTTTACCTGACGAATGGCCCCATCAGCGCCATCTTCATCATCAACGGTCTCTCAGTACCATCATCCTCAGATCACAAACGGCCCTTCAGCCTCAGCGTAATCCTTTATCTCAAGACCGGCTTCCTCAGCACTGAGAGTCTTGAGCTTATATGACGACCGGCTTCATCATCGCCTCGTCATCATATTATAGGACCGACTCCTTATCGCCGTACGCGCGTCCTCAGATCACGAACGACCCCTCAGCTCTGGCGTGATCCTTTATCTCAAGACCGGCTTCCTCAGCGCCGAGAGTCTTGAGCTTATATGACGGTCAGCTTCATCATTGCCTCGTCATCATATTATAAGACTGGCCCCTTATCGCCGTACGTCCTCAGATCACGAACGATCCCTCAGCCTCTGTGACACCGCTCTCAATTTGAACTTGAATTAATTAATCCATTAGTATTAAAATGTAACTGAAAGTACAAATACCAATGTCGATGAGGATGACTAGTTGAGTTCGTGAATATTTATTCACTTTGAAAACTAGTTACAAGTATATTAATCATATTAAAAATGATTAATTAATTTAAATTAATTCTGATTAATTATATTGTGTGTCGGACCCTAAATATTGGAAGGGACTAACTAATATATTCTTTGACCTTGGTGAATTAAATTAAAGCCCAAGAATAAGGAAATGAATGACTTATGAATGTTTGGGTTGGATAAAAGGTAAAGAAATAATATAAGAAACTTTTCGAGCCACTTTCTAATAATAGAAATGTAAAAGGGTTTAAGCCCGGAATATTGGAGAGGAATATCCAATACATTTTAGGAGCGACCTATTGAGGTCTACTAGCCTAAAATAATACAAGTGAACGAATAAAAGTCATTTGGGTCGGAGTAAATTAAAAGGAGCAACCCGCGAACCCAACCCAACTAAATTGGCCCAACCTTCTAAAAATAGAAAGGATAAGTGAGGGAGTCTCATCCTCTCCTCTCACTTTTATCCATACGTATGGAAGAGGGGTCTTGAGAGCTCCATAAACACTCAACAAAAAATCAAGAAGAAAGGGAGGCAAGAAAGGAAGAAAACCCGAGAGAGAATGAAGCCTAGCGGTAAGAATCTCGTAGCTATGGTTCTTGTTCTTCCGTTTAATATATTTCCGTGTATGATTTTATAGAAATCATATGATGGATTCTAAGGGATGTTCTACTCATTTAAAAGTGTAGAAAAATGATATAAAGTGTTGGTATTTAACTTAGAAGTGTTGTGGAATCGATAGGAATCGAAATCGCCGGAAACCGTCATTTCTTGGAGCTGTTTTCGTGCTGCAGGACCCGAAAGCCGGGCAGCTTTTGCCCTCTGCCAGCCAAGTCCATTTCGGATCATTCCCGATCGAAGGTCTAACGATGGGACTTTAATAGGAAGGCTTGCTGGACATATTTAAGGTGATGATGGCTGACTATATCATTTATAATTCGTGAGTTGAGCATGATATTACCTAAGTAATCAAAATATGATTTTGATGAAATTAAATGATATATTCCAATGTGATTGCTATGTGGTCATATAGATGGATGTATGATTATACTAAGGTGAATAAGCAAAGGGATTATGCATGAGGGGAGGAATCCTTGAAATATTATGATTATTGAATTGATAATGAGGGATTAGAATTATATGAACAAATGTTGATAAATGTGTGATTTCCGTATGAATTGAGAAGGGATATATGGATACCTATGTTGATAGACAAAGTGATTAAATGTGAAGTAAAGAATCCTTGAGTCATTGCCATGACTAAATTGATATGAGTCCTTAAGGATAAATTGTGTCCTATCTAGGATATTGAATAAGATAGACATGGTCTTGGAATGAGTGATGGACTACGGTCATGCTCAAAGGGGAAGGTGGTGTCTACCTAGAACTATATGATGGCAGCCCGGGGAGTCTTGAAGAAGACTAGCCCGAGGTTGATAGATTATGATTGCTCGAATATGACAAGTGTTGTCGAGGTTGAAGCCACGGCTAAACAAAGATATATGTAACACCCTAAAATCAGGCCTAACTATTTATGGAAAATTTTAAAACACATTTCATCTTCATTTTAAGATAGGAATACTTTTGAATAGTTAAAATTTATGATGAATTAAATAAATAAGTAAATAAATAAAACAAAACTTAAATAATAGAAACTATTGCAAAATTTAAAGTGTGTGATATTAATAATGTATTAGAACTAAAGTGATGTTTAAATAGTCTTTAAGCACACCATATATACATACGTATATACTTCACCCCAATAGCTAAGTTACGTTAGAGCAAGTGGGTCCCATCTCCACTCAAATTCACTAAAGCATTATTCAAACTAAGCATAATGAATCTTGAGAAATATGAACAAATGAATCTTAGATGAAGACATGCTCACCATGCAAATAATGTTTCACCATGCCAATAGATTCCCCATCTCTTAAATATACACCTTGCAACCATGCAACGAATCAAACAAATTTCCTTACCCAGCCCATGCAGCTATTTTATTAACTAGTAAGTATGGCCTAATTAATGGAGGGACTAGAGTATCGTTGGGGGAAGTAGCGGTGATAGCTTACGTAGGTTTGGACTTCTTTCGCTCAAACCTGAGAGAATGGAGCTTAGCTCACCTTAAGATAGGCAAAAGCCTCTATTTTAAGGTCAGTACTATAATACAACATGTATATTAAGTACCATCATTTTCGTTATTCAAAGAAAAGATATTAGTCAGCACTATAATACGACATGTATATTAAGTACCATCATTTTCGTTATTCAAAGAAAATATATTAGTGAGTACTATAATACAACATGTATATTAAGTACCATCATTTTCGTTATTCAAAGAAAAGATATTAGTCAGTACTATAATACGACTGTTGGAAAAATGTGTTAAAAATTGCATTAAATTTTAATGCTTTAATAAGATTCGTCTCCTTAACTTCTTTTGAACATTGTCCGCCTTAACTTTTAGTTTTTAAAATTAATATATAGTCTTACATAATGTAATACTTAATTGAAGATTTAAAAGAAGGAACATCTAAAATCATTTACATAACTTAAATAAACAATTGAGCAACTCATTATTTAAGATTTAGGATACTTATTATATAAAAATTATTAGTTTTGTTAATTATCTTTATTAGATAACTAGTAAATAATTTTGAAAAATATATATCAAACGATATTAAATACCAGACACTCTAGCTACAAAGTTTTTAGATCATGTGAAGTGAATCCAAATTATAAATGTTTATTGACATTAAATTACACAATTCATTTACTTCTTACAATCTAAAAAGGCTTTATTCCATAGATAATAAACTTTAAGTATTTTTATCATTAATACAAATATAATATGCAATATATATATATATATATATATATATATGAATTAGCAATATAATATTATTCTAAAAATAATAATATCATACACCATCCATGGTAGACAAAAATTGTAATTCAAAAATCAATTCTTTATTTCTATAAGACTCATGTTGTTAAACAATGTTGAAGTTATTTTAAAAGTATTGGTGAATGTGTACCTTATAAACTCTTTAAATATACCTTGCAACCATGCAACGAATCAAACAAATTTCCTTACCCAGCCCATGCAGCTATTTTATTAACTAGTAAGTATGGCCTAATTAATGGAGGGACTAGAGTATCGTTGGGGGAAGTAGCGGTGATAGCTTACGTAGGCTTGGACTTCTTTCGCTCAAACCTGAGAGAATGGAGCTTAGCTCACCTTAAGATAGGCAAAAGCCTCTATTTTAAGGTCAGTACTATAATACAACATGTATATTAAGTACCATCATTTTCGTTATTCAAAGAAAAGATATTAGTCAGCACTATAATACGACATGTATATTAAGTACCATCATTTTCGTTATTCAAAGAAAATATATTAGTCAGTACTATAATACAACATGTATATTAAGTACCATCATTTTCGTTATTCAAAGAAAAGATATTAGTCAGTACTATAATACGACTGTTGGAAAAATGTGTTAAAAATTGCATTAAATGGTCATTTTGGGGCAATTATTTGAGTGGGGTCCACTTCCGATTTGGGTCGGGTCAAAGTGGTTTCGGATTGTCCTTGTTAAGGGCTACAATTCGATATATGGTACACTCAAAACGGATAACGGGTGAATGAGAAATTGATTCTCGAAGTTCACTCGTTGAAATGGAAAAACTGGGAAAAATGATGAGTTTCTAATGTGTTTTATCCCACACCGAAAAACTCAAGGGATTTTCACTCCTTATAAAGGGAAGCCTCTTTTAAGGAGTTAAGATTCCTAAAGGGAAAGGCTCTCTCTTACGCGCAGGGGGGGGGGGGGGGTTGCCGATCAAATCCCGAAACGGAGAAGAAAAACCGCGACTCGTGTGTGCGGGCGACCTGCCGACACGAATGCCGTCCAAAAATCTATCTCTCAAGAGGTGTTCTGTTGGGGTCTTCTGCCGCGCACTTCTTCCGTTACAACAATTAATGCCCAACGTTCTTATCTTTTAATGCTGCGTTAAATGGATAGTTTATGGACGATTCAATGCCCAACGGACTGGTCATTGATGTCCAACGTTCAGGTCCATTAACACCCCATTTAACACACAACAAATCCTCCTATAAATAGCTGGCAGGTGCTTTGCAACAAACACACGGTTTGACAACGCACAACACTTTCCTCACGTTTTCTTGAGCTAAAAACTCTTCCAGCTACTCCCAAAAATCCTTCTGTGTTCGTACTTGGTTCTCGTTCACTGGAACTCTTGTTTGTGTGCTCAAACATTAGTTCGTAGTCATCATATCCTGGGAAACGATTGTTGCAACGCTCCTAGCACCGTGGGAGGCAACAAATACGTTTTAAGGAAATCGTGCGTAGCACGAGCTTTGGCTAATTCTGCTTCATCTCCTTTCTTGTTTTTCTCTAGTCATTTTATTTAATTAATTTATTTTAATTAATTTTCTTTATTTTCCGAAACACACCCTACAATCTTAAAACGTATTTGTTGAGCTTGTATCATACGGATACAATCATAAAACGTATTTCTTGATTGTTCTACTGAGGTAAACAATCTTAAATCGTAGTTTGTCACTTTGGTGAACGAACTTATTTTTTTGTGTTTTCGGAAAAACGTTAAAGAACGAAAATGACTTCTCAAGAAAACGAGATTGGTGTTGGGCAGAATGTTCTGAACGACAATCACTCTGAAAGCGGAGCACCGGTGAACAATAGTTCACAACGCGGTGCATCTGCTTTGGCCAACCAAAGGGCTATCCCTATGGTGACCGTGCCAAGCAACTCTGTGGAGAAACCCAAGAAATTCAACGGGTTAAACTTCAAGAGGTGGCAGCAAAAGATGCTATTTTACCTCACTACTCTCGGTCTTGCTAGATTCTTGACCGAAGATGCGCCGGTAGCAACCGGGGGTGAGGTGGATGCGCAATCTTTCAACGCGGTTGAAGCTTGGAAGCATTCTGACTTCCTTGCCGAAACTATGTGTTGAACGGGCTGCATGATGCTTTGTACGACGTGTATAGCAAACTAGCTACGGCTAAGGAGCTATGGAATGCTTTGGACCACAAATATAAAAGCGAGGATGTCGGCGCAAAGAAATTTGTTGTTGGTCGATTCCTTGATTATAAAATGTTGGATTCGAAGACGGTCTTGAGTCAAGTTGAGGAAATGCAAATGATCTTCAACGAAATTCGAGATGAAGGAATGACAGTTAGTGAGTCTTTCCAAGTGACATCAATTATTCATTTATTGCCGCCGGCTTGGAAGGACTTCAAGAACTACCTTAAGCATAAGCGAAAGGAAATGAACTTGGAGCAATTGATCCTCCGTCTGCGGATTGAAGAGGATAACCGGAAGAACGATGGGAAACTCCCAATTGTTCATGGCGCCAAGGCCAACGTGGTGGAGCATGCAAAAGGCTCCAAAAATAAAAATAATGGGAAGAGCAAGCTCGGTCCCAAGGGAGGCGTTTCCAAGACGAAGTTCAATGGAAAATGCTTCAATTGCAACAAGAATGGACACAAGTCCTCGGATTGCAAGGCACCACGGAAGAAGAAAGACTCCCAAGTCAATTTGGTGCAAGGTGGGCAAAAGGATGAAGACATCATCCTAGCGGCTGTGGTTACGGAAGTCAACCTCGTTGGATCCAATTCCAAGGAGTGGTTTGTGGACACCGGTGCAATCCGGCACATTTGCTCAAACCGGGAGTTATTCACAACTTTTGAGCCATCAAATGGTGAGAAAGTGTGGATGGGTAACTCGGCTCATTCCGCGGTTGAAGGCGTGGGCAAGGTGGTCCTGAAGATGACTTCGGGCAAGGAGTTGACTCTAAACCAAGTTTTGTTCGTTCCGGAAATACGCAAAAACCTGATTTCCGGTTCGTTGTTGAACAAACATGGCTTTCGCATGGTTTTTGAGTCGGACAAATTAGTTTTGTCTAAGTCGGGAATGTATGTGGGCAAGGGGTATGCATGTGACGGGCTGTTTAAGCTCAATGTAACGACTATTATTATTAATAATAATAAAATCCCTTCTGCTTACTTGCTTGAGTCTTCCAATGTGTGGCATGGTAGACTAGGACATGTTAATTTTAATTCTATACGTAGATTAATTAACATGGAGCACATTCCTAAATTCACAATTGATGTGAAAGACAAATGTGGAGTTTGTGTAGAGGCAAAACTAGCGAAAACGTCTTTCAAATCAGTTGAAAGAAAAACGGAACCACTTGAATTAATTCATAGTGACGTTTGTGATTTTAAATCAATACAAACACGTGGCGGTAATAAATATTTTATTACCTTTATCGATGATAGCACTCGCTATTGCTACGTTTATTTATTAAAAAATAAACACGAAGCAATTGATAAATTCATTCTTTATAAGAATGAAGTGGAAAACCAACTTAATCGACGGATTAAGACGGTTAGGAGTGATCGAGGTGGTGAGTATGAGGCACCAATTGGTGACTTTTGCGCTAGTGTGGGTATAGTACACGAACGTACCGCACCCTATTCACCTCAATCAAACGGTGTTGCCGAACGAAAGAATCGCACATTGAAAGATATGATGAACGCGATGCTAGTAAGTTCGGGCTTGCCACAAAATATGTGGGGCGAAGCAATCCTGACAAGCAATTACCTTTTAAATAAGGTTCCCCGGAAAAAAAAATGATAATACTCCGTACGAGTTGTGGAAAGGCAGACGGCCTTCCTATCAATATTCAAAAGTGTGGGGGTGTCTTGCTAAGGTGCTTGTACCAACACCTAAGAAAATAAAAATAGGTCCAAAAACGGTGGATTATATTTTTATTGGATATGCACAAAATAGTAGTGCTTATCGGTTTTTAGTGTACGATTCGAATAATCCGGATGTACATAAAAACACAATAATTGAATCAAGGAATGCTTCATTCTTTGAAGATGTATTTCCATGCAAGTCCAACGAAGGGCCTAGCACGTCAAAACGAACATTTGACGTAGCTATGGAAAATACTAGCGAGGGATCCAGAGAAGAACCCGAACCCAGACGTAGCAAACGTGCTAGAATTGAAAAATCCTTCGGACCGGATTTTCTCACCTACCTGGTAGAAGTTGACTCGGATATTCTAACATGTATGGTAGAAAATGAACCGGATTTTCTAACATGTTTGGTAGAAAATGAACCACGGACTTATACGGAAGCCGTGACGTCTACCGAAGGTCCTATGTGGAAAGAAGCCATCAAAAGTGAGGTGGATTCTATCCTTAAAAATCACACGTGGGAATTGGTTGATCTCCCTCCGGGATGTAAACCTTTGGGATCCAAGTAGATTTTTAAACGTAAAATGAAACCAGACGGTTCCATTGATAAGTATAAGGCCAGACTTGTAATCAAGGGATACAAGCAACGCGAGGACCATGATTACTTTGACACGTATTCTCCCATGACGAGAATAAATTCCATTAGGATGATACTAGCGATTGCCGCTTTGCGGAAATTGGAAGTTCATCAAATGGACGTAAAAACCGCTTTTCTAAATGGCGATATAGACGAAGAAATCTATATGGAACAGCCCGAGGGCTTTCGTGTTCAAGGCCAAGAAAGGAAAGTGTGTAAATTAATTAAATCATTGTATGGATTGAAACAAGCCCCTAAACAATGGCACGAAAAGTTCGATCATGCAATGTTAATTAATGGGTTTAAAATAAACGAAAGTGACAAATGCGTCTATGTGAAGAGCACGGTAGACGGCTATGTTATTTTATGTTTATACGTGGATGATATACTCATCGTGGGTAGCAATAATCTAATGATTAATTCTACCAAAAGCATGTTAAATTCTAAATTTGACATGAAGGATATGGGGCTGGCCGATTTAATCCTTGGGATTAAAATAATTAGAGGACCTGACGGTCTAACGCTAAGCCAATCCCATTACGTTGATAAAATCCTAACTAAATTTAATAAGGATGATTATCAAGAGGCAAGGACGCCATTAGATAAAAACACTCATCTTACCAAAAATCGTGGAGAGTGTATTTCTCAAGTAGAATACGCTAGGATTATTGGAAGTTTGATGTATCTAATGAGTTGTACCAGGCCTGATATTGCCTTTGTGGTTAGTAAGCTAAGTAGATATACTAGCAACCCCGGTGATGAACACTGGAAGGCAATAATACGGGTTTTGAGGTATTTACGTAAAACCCAAAACCTTGGACTGCACTATGGAAGATATCCAGCTGTACTTGAAGGGTATAACGACGCTAGTTGGATATCCGACATAAAGGACTCTAAGTCCACAAGTGGATATGTTTTCACTTTGGGAGGTGCAGCCGTGTCATGGAAATCCTCAAAACAAACGTTAATAGCTAGATCCACGATGGAGTCTGAGCTAATAGCTTTGGATAAGTGCACTGAAGAGGCTGAATGGCTACGCCATTTTCTCGAGGATATTCCAAGTTGGGAGAAGCATGTCCCTCCAATATGCATACATTGCGATTGTCAAGCGGCAATTGGAAGGGCACAGAGCAATCTCTACAATGGTAAGTCTAGACACGTTCGTCGTAGACATAACACCATTAAACAACTCCTCACAACGGGTGTTATCACTGTTGACTACGTGAAGTCAAAGGATAACATAGCGGATCCGCTAACCAAGGCATTGGATAGAGAATTGTTGGAGAAGTTGTCACGAGGAATGGGACTAAAGCCCGTGAATTGAAAAGTTCTATAGTGGATACCCAACCTAGTTGGTCCTAGGTTCAAAAGGGACAACTAAATTATAGAGCGAAGGATGGTCACTGTGGGGGTCCCGAACTCCTACCCACTCCTCGTTAAAACAGTGACTCCCGCACGAGGTTAGCAAAAACGTTTGCTTTAATGATTCTAAACAGAAACCCTCCGAGGGGAGTTCTGTTGGCTTCGGACAGAAACCCTCCGAGGGGAGTTCTGTTGGCTTCGGACAGAACCCCTCCAAGGGGTGTTCTGTTGGGGTCTTCTGCCGCGCACTTCTTCCGTTACAACAATTAATGCCCAACGTTCTTATCTTTTAATGCTGCGTTAAATGGACAGTTTATGGACGATTCAATGCCCAACGGACTGGTCATTGATGTCCAACGTTCAGGTCCATTAACACCCCATTTAACACACAACAAATCCTCCTATAAATAGCTGGCAGGTGCTTTGCAACAAACACACGGTTTGACAACGCACAACACTTTCCTCACGTTTTCTGGAGCTAAAAACTCTTCCAGCTACTCCCAAAAATCCTTCTGAGTTCGTACTTGGTTCTCGTTCGCTGGAACTCTTGTTTGTGTGCTCAAACATTAGTTCGTAGTCATCGTATCCTGGGAAACGATTGTTGCAACGCTCCTATCACCGTGGGAGGCAACAAATACGTTTTAAGGAAATCGTGCGTAGCACGAGCTTTGGCTAATTCTGCTTCATCTCCTTTCTTGTTTTTCTCTTGTCATTTTATTTAATTAATTTATTTTAATTAATTTTCTTTATTTTCCGAAACACACCCTACAACGACATCTATTAAGTGTTATTATTTTGATTACAAAAAAAAATGTTAGCAGTATGATATACCGCATATGTTTTTTTTAAATATTAATTTCATTTTTAGTTAATCAAGGATAATGTTAATAGTGAATGCCGTTTTGTTTCTTAAAAGAAAATTTGCTCTCGGTACAACATTTTCATTGAGTTTTGACCAAAATAAGACCACATTAGGGAATTACTTGCCTAGGACTCCAGAATTCCTATTTTAGGAAACTCAAATATGACTTGCCAAAATTACCCCCCTACTTAAATAAACTTCTACGTGATCTCGGTAAACAGAATTGCGTATCTAGTTGAAGCCTCCACTTCCCATGAAACTAAACTACCGAACATCTCTCGTCATAGCCTTCTCTACGTGATCTCTGCTTTCTCGCAATTATCTAGCAATTCGATTTCGCTTCTCTTCCGCAATTCTCTGGCGATGATCTTCTCTACGTAATCTGCACTTTTCTCAAGTAAGTTTTTTTGCTCTGCTTTTTTCGCGATAATGTTCTCAGGTTTGTCATCTTCCGCATAGTTTTTTTTGTTTGTATTACTTTTTGCATTCGAATGTTTGTTATGTAGCTCATGCGATTTTTCCTATCATTCGAGTGTTCCTTATCTTTTGAATTCATTGGATTTCAATGTTTGTTATCATTCCTACGTTTTTATCGTTGGATTTCATTGTTATCGTTTTTATGAATTAGTAATTCTCAGTTTCTTATATTGTTTTTGGATATATTAATATGTATGAAGATGCTGTAGTTTGCTTATTCATTGAACAAATCAATATAGTTTGTATTTTAGTTTTTCTTTTTCTTTTTGCAATTGATTTCCAAATTTATGGATGTTTTTGCTCATTGCTATTTTCATACACTTTGCAGGATGTTGATTATGCTCAAAGTTGATGGTTGTTGGGATGATACACATGTTTTTTCTAATAAAAGAACTTACGGCCTAATACTTCCTGATGAGACATTATACAATGCTTTCACTGAATTGGCTTACTCATGCATTGGTGCACTTGCTTCAAAAGAGATGCTTAAGTTTACATATTTGGTTGAGTCATGCCCTCCTCCAGTTGTTGTTAATGATGATAATAGTTTGAAATTTTACCTTGCTATTAAAAAATTGCAGTCTGATTATGTGAAGTATCCTTATGTGTTGAGTTATGCCCTGTTTCCGCTTATAATCAGTCTTACTGCTCTTCTATAGCTGCTGCAATTGATTTAAATGCTTCTCCACTTGATGAACATGACCAATTACTCTTACACTCAGTTTCTTCTCCTTTGCATGAAGACAATTCTTTGGAGTTCTATGCTACCAATGATGAGATCTCAATGGATTGTGAAGATACAACTCTTTTTCCTACACCCTCATCTTCATCTCCTGTCACTGAAGATGTTGATGTCACTGAAGATGATGATGTTAGTCTAGAGTTTGAATTACACAATGTTTCTGATTTCCAAGATTTTGAAGTACTCTCTCGTTTTAATCCTACACATATAGCTATAGACTGTATTTATAAGGACAAAAAGGCATTGGATTTCCATTTGAAAATGTATGCTATTTCAAATCTTTTCCAATATAAGACGAGGACATCAAATAGAAAAGTATTGCATGTTGTTTGCTTGGATGATCATTGTATTTGGTCTGTTCGTGCAGTGAGGTTGAGTGATTGTCAAATGTTTCAAATAAGAAGGTAATTTGATCATTTAATTCATTGTCCTTTCGTGAATTTGTTTTGGTATTATTATTACTATTTACTGTCTATTTATTGTGTTATTATTGTCTGATTCCTTTTCAGGTTTGACCATGTTCATATCTGCTCTCTTGATTTTAGACAAGGTCCCCATCGTCAAGCGACACCTGATATAATTGCAAAATTGATAAAGAGACAATATGTTAATGCTTCAAGAAAACCGTATGCTCCAAAAGATATCATTGTTGACATGATTCATACTTATGGTATTGCTTTGCCATACAAAAAAGCATGGAATGCAAATAGAATAGCTCAACAAAAGTTGATGGGTTCAGATGAGGAATCATATCAGTTGTTACCGTCCCTTGCTCATGTTTTGAAAGAGAAGCATCCTGGTTCAATGATCAACTTAGGTATTGATGCCAATGATCATTTTGAGTCTTTTTTCATGTCATTGGATGCAAGGATTCAAGGTTGGAATCATTATTTTCATGTCCTTATTATTGATGGATCCTTTATGAAAACATATTATAAAGGGACTCTACTAACTGCGTGTGCTCAAGATGCTAACAAGCAGATATTTCTTCTAGCTTTTGCCGTTTGCGACACCGAGCGAAAGAGAACATGGACTTGGTTTTTTAAGAAACTAAAGGAGTGTCTTGCATTCAGGAGTGATTTGTACATTGTTTCAGACCGTCATGAGGGTATACTTCATGTAGCAAAGACAGTGTTTCCACATGCTAAACATGGGTACTATGCGTTCCACCTGTTTGGAAAAATATCAGGTCAAAGTTCAAGGGTTATACGAAAGGTCTTTCATGGAAATTTAAGTAGGCTGCCAGAGCTGCCACTCCTGCTCAACTGGAAAGTTTTTTGGCGTTATTAGATGCTGAAGATCCTCGTATCCGCAACTATTTGTATGGAATAGGTGTTGAAAAATGGGCACGTTGTTACTCTACTTTCCCTCGGTACTCTATAATGACATCCAATAATGCAGAGTCACTTAATTTAGTGGACCATGTTCCCCATGAATACCCCATAGCAAAATTGATTGATTTTTTGCGTGAAAGGATGCAAAAGTGGTTCGTTGAACGCCGTGATGCATCAGCAGCCAATAAAACAGTTCTTTCTGAGCACTTTGAGTCCCAACTTCGTGCTTACCATGCTGCAGTATCACTTATGACTGTAAGTGTTTTACTTATTCCTTGTAAAATCATTTTAAAGCATTGTTTCTTCTCAGCTTGCCATATTATTTATTATATTAGTTTATTTTAATATTTTGTATCATATTCTAGGTTAAGCCAGCTACTCAGTTTGAGTTTGAGGTGGTGGACACAACTTCCAGAAGCTTTGTTGTTGATTTGAAAGCCAAGACATGCTCATGTTGTGAGTTTCAACTTGAGCAGTTCATATGTGTTCATGGTGTCGCTGTTGTGTGTCATCGTCGCGGTTTATCTTGTTATGACTATATTTCAAAGTATCACTTCACACAATCCTGGGTTGCTGCTTATAGTGGTGTGGTGCACCTTATTGGTTCTCCTGTGGATTGGGACATTCATGCTTCTGTAATGTCTCTAATATGCAAGCCACCTACATGTCTCACACGCCAACCTGGTAGACCTAAGAAGAAACGTATACCTTCAACTGGAGAATTTTCTTCCCGCCAACGGTGTTCACGGTGTAAAAGAGATGGACACAATAAGAAGTCATGCAGGAATCCCATTTCAGTCCGTAGTCTTTAGTTTCAAAATAGACTAGCATTTGTCTTCACTTTCTCCTTTAATAATTGTTGTAAGACATTCATGTTTCAGTTTTATTGTTCTTTACTTTCATGGTGCTTTGTTGTTATCGACTTGATGTTTTTTGTTAGTCTTTTGACAATTATGTTGCTGTAATGTATGTTCTTCTACTGAAGACCCCCTGGATAAAAGAGTTTTTACAATGCTAATTACTGTCTCATTACTGTTTCTTTAATGTCTATTTACTGCCACCCCTGTTTGTTTATATTTAATACTACTGTCTACTCCTATTATGTTGTTATTCTTACTTGTACCTTGTGTGTGTTAGTAGTCACATTCATAAACTATTATTATGAAGTCAAATTTAATCAGTGGATTTTATTTACTTTTTTTCGAATGTTTGTTTTGAATAAAAAAATTATAAAGGAATGATTTTTTAGTCTCCACCTTTAAGAACTTGTATCAAATCATACAATGGTAAAATTAATGCCATGGTTACAGCACATTGTTGTACTATTTTTTGTTCTAACTTTACATTCAGTCATTCAATGTGTGGTCGTGCCATTAATGACTACATACTACCTACTTATTATCTATAGATTTGAAGCATACATTACAGATCATTTCAATAACAAACAAAAAGAAGAAGCATTTTTTTCATTCAAAAGCAAAACATTCCATATAGTGAATTTTTGAAACCATATGACAGAAATACATGTTGTAATAAGTCTTACTAAACAAAGTAAGGAAATTATACATTCTTTTTGCTTCAAAACAAGTAGCTTCAACAAAAACTTTGAGAACATTACAACTTATTCCAACTACTGTCTTTGTGGTAGTACTAGAAATCAGTTTGAGCTTTCAACTGTGTAATGTTGTGCATATAATAGCAGCTCTGTCGTCTTTTTTTGTCGGTACATTTCCATGTCTTCCTTTGAAACTTCTTCGACATCTCTATCCATCATTAGATATTTAGCAAACTTGATGACAAACATGCCACAATTGCCCCTGTAGAAGCATAAAATACTCAAGTAAAAATGTGGTTGCACATGATATTTAAACAAATGTGAAGAAACAAAATTACAGACCCACATACCCATTGTCCTTATGTGGACATTCCCTAACCATATCAATATGAAATTTTGCTTTTTCCATTTCCACGTCGCGACGCTTGTCATAAACTCCAAACCTCTCCATCAGTTTTGGTAAGAAAGACTCCAAGCATGGTATGTATGGCCTGATGATTGACAACGAATCCCCTCTTCTCTTTAGGGAGTCATACACTCTAATGTGCTTACCGTTAATGTCTAGGACCAACAATATCCAGTGCTTTGACGTATTCAATGGCATGTATACAAAATCAGCAGATGCCCATGCCATTGCATTTCCCATGTTTGATCCAAGCAGAGTATTCATTATGGTGCCATTATATGTTACGTCAGTCATTGTTGTTTTCTGATTTTGCACCATTTCAGCTTGCATCTTCAGGACCCCGATAAAAAAGGGTCTGTAGTGGCATATTTTTGTCGGAGTTTATAATGGTTTCTTTTCACTCCCAAGTAGAAAAATGCCACCCCAATATGCTGAAACATTTAAAAAATAATTAATACAATTTATTTTCACCAACTACTATACAGTGTGTAGGCTATAAGTTAGGTTTTTATAACTTACAGTATCAGACAACCACTGCGTATTTGTGAAGAGGTCATAAATCCATGTTTTTGTTGTTATAACAAAATCATCCAACCTCAGTCCAAATTTGCATCCCACTAGCTCATCATGCTTTTTTGTATTTCTTTGAGACATTAGTGTCATGGTTCTTTACGAGCCCCTCCATGATAAACAATTTTACTTTCTCTACCTCTTCCATATGTGGCATTTCTTTTGGATCTTTGTTGAATGGTCCTTCAATTCCATTTATTTCGGACCTCTCAATCTCATTTCTTTTCTTCATTGCCCTTTGCACTTTCCTTTTCTTCATTTCTGTTGTGGGATTAGGTGTGTATCTGTTGGGGCTCTTAGCAATCCTTTTTGTCCTTCTAATCTCCTTTTCCTTCCCTGGACTGTGAACACTTTCTCTAGCCTGTGGTATAGCCCTTTCTTCTTCTGAATGAACACTGTCAGACTTCATTTCAATTTCTTCCTGTAATTGCATAATAAATCATACATACTTAGTCATTTATTTAAATATAAGATTTTTAAGAATATTGAATTACCTCTTCTTCTATTTCCTTCTCAGTTTTCTTCAAGTCCGTAATCACACCATCAATGGCATTGTCTACATGCATTTGCAACTCCTGTGTGTTAATGCTTGCATGAGCTGGAGTGAGTACCACTTCTTCATTGAGTATAATGTTGTCTTTTTGAGCGCCTATAGGGTCTGCCTCATCACTTGCTACTTCATTTTCATCTTGTGAGCGCTTTAGGTGTGCATCCTCACCATATAAACCTTCCTTTTCACCATCCTCGCTGTCTCCCTTTTCCACCTCACTATCTCCCTTTTCCACCTCACCGTCTCCCTTTCCATGATTTTTTCATCGAACTTCTGAATTAGACTGAGATGCAAGTCAAAACTAGGCATGTCATCCATGAAAGCTTCTTCTTGTACTTTCTTCTGAACTTCTTCATGTACTTTCTTCTGAAGCGTGTCATTCTTATCGATGTCCATATCTTCTTCTTTATTTGTGTTTGCTTGATTTGTTGTGCTTTTTTGTAAGCAATAATCTCTCCAACATCTCAGTTTGCTTCTTTTGCCCATTGAGCAGCCTTTCCATTCCCTCTTCAAGCACTTTCACCTTTCTTTCAAGTTTTTGGTTTTTCTTGGATTGTAGTACAACCGCAGCCATGATATTTCGCATAACCACCCTATCCCTAATTTGGTTTCCAGCAAGTGTTCTTGTCTTCATCAAATGGTTTAATCTGTGCAGACCACCTGTTGCACGATCACCCTTCTGCTGGTTCATATTTCCAGTTTCTCTCTCATTGTGTTCACCTTGAAAATCATTTTGACTTCCATGAACTTCATCATCTTTATAAGCTACATCAAAACACTTTTTTTTGTGTTTTGGTAGTCCATGGTTCAGAGTAAGACTACTTCTTTTGATAGGTTTATTCTTCATTGACTAGTACAATGCATTGATTGTTGGAATCTTAAGCTCCTCTTCTGTCGGTTGCATTTTAATATATTCAAACTGTATTTCATAAGAAAAAACAGTCAATAAAAAGTTAATTCACACCATAATGCATAACTTTACATGACACACAATATAGACATTATAAAATAGATTTACCTCTTCATTCAGAAATATGGCATCTGCTAGGGTCATGATATTTGTCTTCTTTGGTGTTGACCACCTCAGCAACCTTGGCAATAACTCCCTTCTATCTTCATCTAACTTACAAACACGGGCTGTCCTAAGAGCTGGGAAACTTTCAAATGCCCAAATTTGCAATGCAAAAATGAAAAACGGAAAGGTGAACCTATCGCTTTTTGCTTTTTTAATGTTTTCAGTACATTTAGGCACCTTTTCCAATAAATCTTCCCACACTTCATCCCCCCATGGATATTGGTTGACCAATTCCAGGTCATTTACCATGTTGATGTATATCCCTAGACATTTCACTGACTTTTGATTTCCAATTATGTAATTGGAAATCAAGTCCAATACAGCTAGTTTTACCCTATCTAAGGGTTGCTTCTCCACCAATATATTGTCAAACTCCTCAAAAGCTCTACTTATGTCTGCCCCAGAAACATTATTCCTTCTATTAAAATACCTTCTCCATATGTCACCTACAGTGTCTTGAATTTTTTGTTTTTCACCACCCATCTTATATCCTGTTATTAATGCCAAATCCTTCTTTCTGAAATCCACCACTTTATTACCTATGTGAAAATAAATCCTGTCTTTCCAGACCTTCTTGTTAAGCTTTTTAACGTGGTTTTCTGCTATTAGAACAAGAAGTTGACCATTCATCCATTCAAGATTTCCTATTTCTAACAAGCCTCCAAAAACTATTTCCTTAAATACCTGGAGTTCCTGTTCATTTAGGAGTTTTC
The DNA here is from genome assembly GCA_945859875.1 of Cuscuta europaea. Classification (NCBI taxonomy): domain Eukaryota; kingdom Viridiplantae; phylum Streptophyta; class Magnoliopsida; order Solanales; family Convolvulaceae; genus Cuscuta; species Cuscuta europaea. The sequence continues at coordinate 5,241,615 of CAMAPE010000014.1, forward strand.
TTATGCTTTCCATGGGAGTATGAACATTGGTATAGCAGTTCAGCCTGATACTCTTTTTGGTCACCATAACAGGGTTCATACATGATATTACAATCACCTGTTTTATATCCAACAACAATATTATTACCTATTTATTGTCTATCACAACATAATATAACAGTACAACTCTTATAATTTAATTCAAAATAGCACTGAACTCAATATATCAGAACAATCACTTGTTTTATATTCAACAACACTATTATTACCTGGCTAAACATTTTTAGAAGAATTAAATCTAGGAAGTGGGTACTAAATTCTATTGGTTCAATATTATAAATATATTTTCTGCTAAAATATTAATACTATATAATAGCCCAGCACATCCCACTAACAGTTTTCAACCCATACCGTTTCTTGATATAAAATAACTATCACATTTGAAAGGTTAACATAAAAACTAGTGATATTATTTATTGCAAGTTTAGATTATGTATACTACGTGTTGGGAATATTTTATGGTGTTCAATCTAGTTAGTTATCTTTGTATTTGTGTAGTTATTAATTAATCGTGTAATACGGGCCACAAATGTGTATCAGCCCGTGGGCTTCCTTGTAACCCGTAAGTTAGCCAACTTCTCCTATAAAAGGAGGCTAACTTACGGGAACCCTAACTGATCGATAGAGGCTTAGAGTTCAGAGGCGTAAAGATAGAGAGATAGGGTTTGCCGCTGCTCTCCTTCTCCAGGGAGAGTAGCGGCGGGTTTTCATACGGTATACCAGATTCGCGTATAATATCTACATATCTTTCAATCTGCTTCTTCTATAACTGCTATATTTGTTGTTTGTTAAGTATTCTGGGATTATCAATTGGTATCAGAGACGAGGCGTGAAACAGGTTGAATGTATCTGCGATTTTCTTGGATCTAACGAAGAATGCTCTGCTTTTCTTCTCTTTTTCTTCATATAGAGTTTTGCTCCTGTAATCTTGTTTGTGAACGAAAATCTGTAAAAATTATACTGTTGGAATCGCCTCTCAAAACCGATTCTACAGCATATCTTCTTTTTCGTTTTCTGCAAATTTTCATTTTCGAAAAACTCTCATTGAAAACTCGAGTTTATGCTTTTAACACTGCTGCAGAAACGTTTTTGACTTGAAACAGATACAGGAGGGATCGCGACCTTCAGGGCTATTCAGAACAGTTTTCAGTTTCTCAAAATTCGACAGTTTTTAAAACCGAGAGTTTGTAAACTCGCGGTCATGAACTCGAGTTTGTAAACTCGCGGTCATGAACTCGAGTTTGTAAACTCGCGGTCATGAACTCGAGTTTGTAAACTCGCGGTCATGAACTCGAGTTTGTAAACTCGCGGTCATGAACTCGAGTTTGTAAACTCGCGGTCATAAACTCGAGTTTGTAAACTCACGGTCATGAACTCGAGTTTGTAAACTCGCGGTCATGAACTCGAGTTTGTAAACTCGCGGTCATGAACTCGAGTTTCACCTGCTCTCGAAATTCAACATCGAGAACGTCAACCTCGAAGATTTTCCTCAAAAACTTTAAATTAGAGATTTTTCTGCGACACCGCACTGTTTTGGCCATAACTTTTGACTCGGTGATCCGATTTGAGCAAACCTTTTTTTGTTGGAAAGCTAACGAAAAGATCTAACTCGCAGTCTTTGAGGGTCAAAACGTGAGTTTTCCGACAAACATTGTAAATCACCGATGACCAGGTCAAAACTTAGGCAAATCTGTTCAAATTCTTTCAAAGTCAACCCTGAGGTCAAACATTTTCTAAACTTCAATGTAAAGGTCTGAAAATCGTAGATAATTCAATCAACCTCGCGTCAACGGTCACCTTACAACAATCAACTGTTGAAGCCTCCCCTGACTCGTCAACATTATGTGATCATCAATATGCTGAAATTCTACATGATGATTCAGGAAACCGTCATGTGTGGTACATGTTTAGATTGCTCCACACACATGGCGGGTATGACAAGCTGTGAGCAATCAAACCTTGCACATTCTGAGGGGGAGTTTCAGTTTTCTCCTCCTGGCGCCTTACACCGACAAAGCAAGGAATCTCTCAAAGGATGCAACATTTTAGGGGGAGTGTTCAATGTTATCCTCCCCGGTGCCTAACAATGACAAAGCATTCTGAGTGCTCCAGTTGAGGGGGAGTACAGAGAGAAAATGAGAAAGTAATGAGAGAACATGTCCCTATGGCTTAGTAAACCCAACTAAGCCTACCCAAGGGACAAAGCCGAGCGTAAGTGCGTAAGTGAGCAAGTGAGTGAGTGAACATTATGAGCATTACGAAGCAGAAGGCTCAAGTGAGAAGAAAAACAATTATCAATGATGAGTCTGCTACCTCAATTGCCTGCTATGAATTGAACATTTGCTCCTAGCCACTAAAATACTCTGGACTATCCCCATAGGTTCAGGACTGAATTTACTCAGATCCCGGGTAGAAGTCGCTGCATTTTGTCCAAACGGCGCATGCACAACCCTACCGTAGACCACTCACTTGTCTCCCAACAGACAGGTGTTTAATCATAGTTCACGGGGAACCGCATCTCTCATTACTGTCTCCTTCCGAGGCAAGTAATACTGACTACAGTGGCCTCAGCCCCATGCCACTGAACTTTCATTGATCACGTCGTGTCTAGTCACTCACTTCCCAAATGTTTTGAAATTGTCTAGGACACGGACACATTTTAGAGTCAGTTGCTAGTCTTCAAGACCTGCGAGAACTTCCATAGGTCTCATCTATTGCAGATGTAGACTAATGATTGGAAGGAAGTCCTGTTGTTGCAACATAAGAAACACCAACATTTTCAGGCCATTGCTTAAGAGTTTATCTCTATAGTGATGATAACGGGCGTCTTCACGACCCCGGGGGGCTACGTTATCTTTTTTAGATTCTGCTTGTTTTTCATGTTTTTATTTCCACAGAATAAAAGAATATAAGCATGACGTCCCGGTTCATCGGATCGTCATGAGGGGGAGAGTGGTCCATGTGATGTTAACACTGAACAAATCATTCTGGGACACTTCACTCCTCCATCACAAAATTCAACACCCTCTCTACTATCTCCGCAACTCAAATCAAATGGTCAGCTACACTCACAAATCAACCATCATTATGTTCCGCTGTGCCACCGACAAGTTCTCCTCAAATGCATTCATTCCAAATAGTCAAAAAGACTACATTGTGGAGGAGACAGAGGTCAAATACTCGTGTCCTGAAGATGAATTCCATGGGCGTCTCCTGTTTCTCCAAAGAATATTCATTCTAGAGGCGTCACCGGACTTCATCCAAGCTAATCAAGAGCAACTTCTGGAAGGCAAGGACTACATGCAAGATACTGAAGGTCCCTCAACCCCCGGCATCAAAGATCAAATTGTCAAGAAGACATCAAAGGGGAGATTGCAAGGATTTCCTCAGATAGCCTTCCTCAGAAGTCAAGTTCAAAGACAAAGGAAGCTCAATAACAACAAAGACAAAGATATCTGCGCTGCAATGCTGATTCAACACGATTGATCACCAAGGGGGAGATTGTTGGGAATATTTTATGGTGTTCAATCTAGTTAGTTATCTTTGTATTTGTGTAGTTATTAATTAATCGTGTAATACGGGCCACAAATGTGTATCAGCCCGTGGGCTTCCTTGTAACCCGTAAGTTAGCCAACTTCTCCTATAAAAGGAGGCTAACTTACGGGAACCCTAACTGATCGATAGAGGCTTAGAGTTCAGAGGCGTAAAGATAGAGAGATAGGGTTTGCCGCTGCTCTCCTTCTCCAGGGAGAGTAGCGGCGGGTTTTCATACGGTATACCAGATTCGCGTATAATATCTACATATCTTTCAATCTGCTTCTTCTATAACTGCTATATTTGTTGTTTGTTAAGTATTCTGGGATTATCACTACGTGTCCATGCAGTATTCCCACAAAGACTACAATTCTAGTTACACATATGTATTTATATGGCCAGATGTCATATGAGATTAATTATAGGAGCAAAAAAGAAATTACGTGTCATTATTATACACATAGTATGCATGTCCATTTTGTTTATATTTTTAAGTATATAAACTTACGGTGCCTTTATGCGAATAATTATATAAGGAGTATATATTAAAACACATATAATGTAAATGGTTATATGATTCAGTTCAATAATAAAATCAATTTATTCATGCACGTAACATATATAGGCCGGTATACAGTACATATATGTAAATCTACTAATTATATGAATATTTAAGTACGGAAATATAGTCAAAACTTTATTTTCATTACCGCATAAACAATATTATTATTTAGTTTATGAATACACTGTCACATGAAATGCGAATCAGCATTGCTGGAAGAGCATAAAATATGACTACATACGAATGTTATATTTTTTCCAATACTGTATGTATTTATGAAATATTTTACGAAAGAGCCTTATTACTCTAGGATTTGGAGTCTAGTTTTTGGATGCCAACGTTTATATATTTTGGAGGCAGATTATTCAAGTTCTACTTGGATAGTTTTGTTTCCCATGAATTGAGTACGAGTTGTCTTTACTGACTACGACCCCCACGAATTGAGTACGAGGTTGTTTTACTGACTACGACTCCCACAAATTGAGTACGAGTTGGTTTTAATTTACTGACTACGACTCCCACGTTGAGTTCGGGTTATTTCAATTTCGGCTGGACGATTCATTCTCCCACGGTATGCTAGCATACGACCCCGGCCAGGGTCCCACAAATCTCTGTTATCTGATGATCTATGAATCCTCAGCTAGAGTCTAGTCCTAAGAGTAAAGGCTGGAATAATGAATAAAGGAGTGAAGTATTCAGAAAGTTGAAATATTCGTTTATGAATTTGAACAAGATTTACGTACGATTACTTTATTGGATATACCGTAATCGGTTTTGGAAATTGTGGACAAGTTGCATAATGGTCTGAATTTAAAAGAAGTATTGGGCAAAGATTACATGAAATCTTTATACGTTGTTTTGAATATGAAGTTTTGACAATTATCTCATGATTTATTTCTAATTAAGAGGTAAATTTATAATCATATTATGTGAAACAAAACAATTATTGCTAGCCAAATCTGACTGCTATGATGATAATGTGTGTTATGCATGTTTGATTCACATGTCTTAATTATGTTTTTTTATCCCGGAAGGCAAACCACCAAAATCAGTGGGGTAAATGTCGGGAGTCAGATACCAGAATTTTATTAAAAGAGAGATAGATACAAAAATGAGGGGGACTAGGCCAAGACCTCATCAGAAAAAATAAACAAATATAGAGTAAATGAAATAGTCTAATTAAAACGAAAAGAGGCCAATCCAAAAAGATCCATATAGTAAGCCCGTTTAACCATCTGGGGCAGATCAACCGTATTCAAAAATTCATGCATTGGGCCCGAATGGAGATGGGCCAGAAAATGGGCTACCCCGTTAACCTCCCTATATGCATGGTGCAAGGTAATCCCTTTCCTGATCAGATTCTGTAGAGTTTCCTGAATAAGATCTTTCCACCTTTTCGCATCAGGATCCTTGAGAAAGCTAATCGCCGTCGCTGAGTCTGATTCCACTTCAAAATCGCTATATCCTGCTTCGGCCGCCCAACTTATAGCTCGACAAATGGTTTTCAACTCCGCTTCAAGTGCTGAGGAAGCCTCCACATTAAAGCTAATTTCACGAAGAAGATGACCCGTTCGATTTCTCAATATTGCTCCCCCCGACGCTGAGCCAGATAAGTATCTAGCATCCGTGTTTAGCTTCATCAAACCTTTCGGTTTAGACCATTTTAAAATCTGTAGATTATAGTTTTTGCAGTTGAAATCCTTTCGAATTAGATGCTCTTCGTAGAAAATTTTGTCAACTGAGTGAAATTTGATCCCCTTCAGCGAATATGTCCAGTTCTGAGTGTAATGTTTAATAGCAGAGATGATTCCTTCAGTAGTTGGATTGGCGTTCCCCTCACCCCATTGAAAATTCAAAAAGACTTTCCAAATATGCCAAGATATAATACCTGATATATTATGTTTGAAAAGATCCAGCATATCTAAACAACCAGCATTGAGCCAAAAATTCCTGAAAATCTGACTCATAGATGAAAATGTCCTAGGTATAGGAATACCTAGTATATTCATGAAGTAATCCCAGATAGGTTTCATAGTTTTGAATTTATAGAACACATGGTCCAAAGATGCACTGTTATTCCTGCATAGATGACAAATAGAAGGGTTTGCAGTGATATGAAATTGATTTAACTTTTCAGGGAAAGGCAGTATATCTTTGAGGATCTTCCATTGCAAAAGAATAATCTTGAGCTCCTGTCTTGGATTCCAGAGGTGTTTGAAAGAAAAAGTAGGTAATAAAGTATTTCTCACAGCATAATATGCAGTTTTCGGGGAAAAATGACCATTTGTTTCCTCATTCCAGGTGATGGTGTCATTGGAGGAAATTGTGCACAAAGAGGAAGCATAGTCATGGATATGACAGATTCTTTTCCAAATAAAAGAATCGACAATTTTAGGTACCATATCAGTTCTGTCATATCTATTTTTCATAAACAATGTCCAAATGGAATTACCTGTTCTCCATTTCCACCTGAGCTTGAGAGAAAAAACTTTTTCAACTTCATTAAGTGACCTGATTCCTAATCCTCCCTCATCAGTAGGGTAGCATAGTTTCTTCCAATTGATCCAATGAAATTTTTTCTTCTCACTAGAGGAGCCCCAAAAGAAAGAAGCCATCTTGCTATTAAGTATTTTTACAACTTTTTTGGGTAGGGTATCAACTGCTAAAACATGTAAGGGGATGAAGTTTAAAACATGTTTGATCAAGATCAGTCTACCTCCTTGGGATAAATTTTTTTGATACCATGTTGTAAGCTTCTTTTCAAATTGATCAATAATCTTGCCACAAAATTCAAACCTGTTTACTCCTTTATGCAGATTGACACCCAGATATCTGAGAGGAAGATTTGTATTTTTCATGCCCAAGAGATCCTTAATCTGGTTGATTCTCCTTAAGGTAGTTTTCCCACATAAAAACATGCTTTTGTCCAAATTTACAGTCTGCCCAGAACTGTTTTGATAATCCTGCATGAATTTTTTGAAATTCAAAATAGACCTTGAATCTCCATTAAGGAAAATTAGAAGGTCATCAGCAAACCCTAGATGTGAAATAGGAAAGCCAGATGTTCCCAACCAGTAAGGCTTGATTTTCCTTTGCTCCACCAACTGTATGATACCCCTTGAGAAGGCCTCAGAAGCTATAATGAATAAAAAGGGGATAAGGGATCCCCTTGTTTAACCCCTCTACTAGGTTTAAAGAAACCATAAGGAGACCCATTAATCAGAACAGAAAGTCTGGTAGATTGAAGATTATTCAGAATCAGCTTGACAAACATATCAGAAAACCAATCTTCAAAAGAACATTAGTTAAAAACTGCCAAGATAATTTATCAAAAACCTTGGCCATATCTAGCTTCACCACCAAATTGGAACCCCTTATTTTTTTTATCTATACTATGAATCATCTCTTGAGCAATAAGAACCTGATCAGCAATGTCTCTTTGCTTCATAAAACCAGCCTGTTCCTTAGATATAATTTTGGGTAGGATACTGTCAAGCCTTGTAACCAAGACTTTAGTGCACACTTTGCTCAGAAAGGTAGACAGACAGATAGGTCTGAAGTCAGAAAAAGTATTAGGGTTTTCTTTCATAGGAATAAGCACCAACATAGCACTTGACATTCCCTTAGGAATAGGTAAGCCCAAGAAGAATTCCTGAACTGCTTTCAAAACATCTGTCCCCAAAATAGACCAACATTTCCTAAAGAATTTCCCATTGTAGCCATCAGGTCCAACTGCACTACTTGGGTTAAGACTCCAAACTGGTTGTTTAACTTCTTCCATATTAGGGGTGCTGACAAGATAATCATTATCTTCTTTAGAAATCAAATTAGGGATATAATCCAAAACTTGATTATTTTCATAAGGTTGATCTGCATTATAAAGTGAGGAGAAAAAATTCACTGATGCATCACCAATATCAGAGGGAGAAGTGAAAGTATGGCCTTCAGTGTCACCAATTGAGGTTATAACCTGCTTCCTGTTCCTAACTTTTACATAGTTGTGGAAAAACCTGGTATTTGAGTCACCTTCTTTGATCCACCTTATATTTGCTTTTTGTTTCCAGATTTTTTTTTTCAAATTTGTATTTCTGGAGTAATAATCCTCTTTTAAAAGACCATTCAGCCCTATTTAGCTCACTGGGATCTTCCTCAAATAGTTTTTCAGCATTTAGAACCTCTTGTTCACAGGCTTTAATATTTTCAAAGATATCTCCAAACACATTTTTGTTCCAAATTCTGAGGTCCTGTTTTAGCTGCTGGAGTTTGTAAATCATTCCTCTCATGCCTCCAACAGTAAAATATGATTTCCATTTGGTTTCCACAAAATCCAAAAAGGAATAATGAGCAGTCCACATATTTTGAAATCTAAACATTTTAGGACCAGTAGGAGTAGAGTTTTTAATTTGAATCAACATAGGACAATGATCAGAAGGGGATCTATTGAGCATATCAATTTGAATATGATCATAGCTGTCCAGAAATTTCTGATTAAAAAGACATCTATCGATCTTTCTCCAAACTCTCCCCCTAGCCCTGATTCCAGTCCATGTATAGTGGTGTCCAGAGTGAGGAAGCTCAATGAGATTAGATGTAGCAATACAATCACAAAAATCATTCATACCATAAGAGATGGGTAAACTATTGCCCTTATGATCACTGAAGCTAGTAATTTCATTGAAATCACCTCCCACTATCCAAGGTTCATTCATGTTTCTAGAGATATGTATAATGCCTTCCCATAACTCTCTTCTTAAGATGTAAGTATGACCACCATAGATTGTTGTACACCATCCTTTAAAATTATTGCTCTGTACTCTAAAGTGTGCAAACTGGGAATGCCAAGTCACTTGTGAAATATCAACACTGTTATTGTCCCAGAATGTCCAAATTTTTGCAATAGGGGAATAAGCTGCCTCATTCATGCCCAGAACATTTTTGAATTGATCTGCCCTTGAAATATTAACCATGGGCTCAATTATAACTAAAAAATTTAATCTCCGTTGATTTACTAGGGAATTAAGTCTAGAGTTGGAGGAATCTAGACCCCTAGTATTCCAAATCAGCCAATTCATCGAGAAACAGGTAATGGAGGTAAATTTTTTGCTGTACTTCTAGTATTCCTTTTCTGAGTGTTATCCTGTGCAGAATTTGTTCTTTTTGAAACCTTTCTTTCCACTTTAGTAAACCCTTCATTTTCATCATTCTGATTGTTTTCATTCTCTGCAGGGAAATATGGCAAAATTCCCCTCCCTACATGATTATCAGATTCTTCCTCTGGATTAACACCATTTCCAAACTGCAGGTTAGGATCACTTTCATCACCCTGATTCACCTCTGTTTCAACTGTTTGTTGTGATGTTTCCTCTTGATTATCTGACTTGTTTTCAATACTAGTATCAGGTACTATCTGCATGTAATTGTCATCTGTGCTTATTAAACCTTGTGCATTAAAACCTTCTCTAGTATCTTGATTGAGCACCCCCTCTAGATCAGCTGCATTATTAATAGCTTCATTGAACTCTTCCTCTGCAGCCATTCTTTTGGACATTATTTCTACCCTTTCTTTTATTTCTTCCCAATTGTCTAGAAGATTTTTACACCTCTGTGGTAGTTCTTTATCTCCATCAGTAAATTGGGTTTTACTAATTAGTACTGAATCCTTCTTAAGGTCTGCCTTCATTACAGAAGTGTATAGATCATCCTTGCTAATGTAAGATTTAGGATCCCAACTGGCTTTCTCAGATATGCAGAAAGTGTCCACACCAACAGTAGGAATGTTGGCTGCCTGTGTAGGGATAGTAACCTCCACGTCCATAACCTCCTTGGAAGAAGAAGGAATATCCAGGGCATTTGTCTTTGAGAAAATATGTTGTGTAACTTTTGCTTTTGCCATATCAATTGCTTTCCCATTCCCCTTATTCCCGTCTGTAATAAGCTTCCTGTTTTTTAAATGTGTTGTTTTTGCCACCCAGTTCTCCTTTGAGGCCTGTCCATCAATTATAACCCCCCCATTTCTTTTGGGACAGTTAGCCCCTGAATGACCCAAGTGATAACACTTTGTACAATACAAAGGCCTGTTCTCATACAAAACAGATTGGGCAAATCCATGTGATCCACATTGGATCCAAAGCTTATTAGGCATTTCACCTGTCAAATCAAGCTCAACATACACTCTAGCCATAGAAGGCCTCGCTAACGATGCAGTAGCAGCATTAACTTTTAGAGGCCTACCAATCATCCCTGCTATATCAAACAAAGCTCTTTTATCATGTAAATGAATCAGTAAATTTTCAAAAGTTAACCAAACGGGAACCACAGGAGATTCAACATTTGGTTTAAAATCAGGCGTCCATTTGGTAACACGCATATAATACCTTCGACGCAATAATGGGCATGGATTGGCTCTCCCACCATGGAGCAATTGTGGATTGTCAATCCAAAATGATTACCTTACGTACAGAACAAGGGAATACCATTGTGGGAAATGGAGAATTATTTCCACAGTCTCCCGAATTTATATATCTCATGCAAGCAAAAACGATTGATGCGTAAGAAATGTGAGGGATTTCTGGCACACGTTCGAGATACCAGAAAGGAGTCTGCAAATATTAAGGATATTCCTATTGTTCGCGAATTTTCTGAAGTTTTCCCTGAAGAATTACCAGGACTACCTCCAGTGCGAGAGTTTGAGTTCTCTATTGATTTGGTACCTGGTACCACACCAATATTTTCCGCTCCTTATCGAATGGCACTGACGGAAATGAAGGAGTTGAAAGCTCAGCTGTAAGAACTATTGGACAAGGGATTCATTAGGCCAAGTGTATCTCCTTGGGATGCATCGGTATTGTTTGTCAATAAAAAAGATGGATCTATGTGCCTATGTATAAATTACCGACAATTGAATAAAATGACTGTGTAGAATAAGTATTCGTTGCCCAGAATAGATGACTTATTCGACCAATTGAGAGGGGCCAGTGTATTCTCAAAGATTGATCTTCGATCTGGATATCACCAATTACTGGTCAAGAAGGATGATATTCTTAAAACCGCTTTTCGTACCACATATGGCCATTATGAGTTTCTGGTTATGCCTTTTGGTTTAACCAACGCTCCAGCCGCCTTTATGAGTTTTATGAACACAATCTTCCGGCCATATTTTGATCAGTTTGTGGTCTTCATAGATGACATTCTGGTGTACTCAAGGACTCCCGAGGATCATGTAGAACATCTCAAGATTGTATTGCAGACGCTTAAGGGACATCAACTTTATGCTAGACTGTCAAAATGTGAATTTTGGCTCAAAGAAGTTACATTCTTGGGCCATGTCATTTCTGGGAAGGTATAAGAGTTGATCCGACTAAAGTAGCCGCTATCTTGAATTGGAAACAACCAAGGAATGTGACAGAGGTGAGAAGTTTTCTGGGATTAGCTGGTTACTACTGAAGATTTGTGAAAGGCTTGTTAGAATATTGTTTTAATTGTGTTCAATTTAATTGTAATTTATTTAATGAGTCTTTGTATTTAATTAGTTTAGCTCAGAGAGAATTAGGCACATTTAATCTAGCTCTAATTAAGCCCACACGCCTAAAGCTGCATTCCTAATTGTAATAGGGCTGGTCGAGCATCTCTCCTATAAATAAGGCTGAGATGGCCGAAAACAGCTATAAGTCTCTACACATTTTGTTTCCGCATATTATTCTCTGTAGAGCCACTAGAATAGAAATTCTCTCTCTAGCTTATACGTTTGAATACTGTGTAATTGTTCTTCATGGATTCATCATTCTATATGTACGGTATACGTTATTGGTGAAAATTTCTTTTCTACTGTTTAAAGTCCTTCCGTTATTCTTAGATTATTCGACTGTTGTATTTGGACATATCTCACAAAATTGGTATCAGAGCCTCGGTGCAATTCTGTTCTTGAGATTCCTTGAACTTTTCTGGAATTAATTTGATCAAAATCATAATTTTTGGTCAGATTAATTTTTAGATCTGTTCTTGGAAACTTACTGTTTTAGAAGGCAACTGAAACTTGGAAGGCTACGGAAGAAGAATCCCAGTACAATTTGAGTTACCTTATTTTCGCACTTCCGAAATCTTATTAGCAGGTGAAGATCTCGGGCTAGTTTAAGTTCTCGCACATCTGAAATTTAAATTTCGGACAACCGAAATACGTTCATCTGAGTTTCTAATTTCGGAAACCCGAAATCAGCATCCGAAATTTGGTTTAGAAATTAGTCCTTCCGAATTTATAATTTCGGACGCCCAAATTCATTATCCGAGTTTCTAATTTCGGAAACCCGAAATCAGCATCCAAAATTTGGTTTCGAAATTAGCCCTTCCGAATTTATAATTTCGGATGCCCGAATTCATTATCCGAGTTTCCAATTTTTGACAACCCGAAATCTTCTTTCGAGATCTCATTCGATATCTTCTAAAGCAGCACCGAAATCCTTTTAAACAGAACCATTCTCGCCTTTAAGATCAACAACAGTCATGGAAGCATACACACTTGGAAGTGATTCAAGACCTCCTCTGCTCAGAAGGGGAGAATTTGCTGTCTGGAAAGTATGTTTCCTCAATTTCATTCGAAGCCGAGACAATGGGAAAAATGTTCTTCTCTCTCTCAATGAAGAAGGACCACTCGAAGTTTCGGTTGATGTTCGAGCAATCACAACAAACAATCCTCCCACACCTGCTAGCAAAGCTCTAAAATCTGAGGATGACTATTCTGAAGAAGAAGAGCTTAGAGCAAATGCTGATCTACTTGCTGCCACTTATCTGCTACAAGCCATTCCCGATGACTTGTTTATGCAAATTGATAGTATCACTACGGATAAGGACTTGTGGGGTGAAATTCATCAAATCATGCAAGGGACTGATGTTGGAATCAAATCCAAACGAGCTCACACCCTGACTGCATATGATTCCTTTGATGCTAGACCTGATGAAGAGCTGGAAGACACCTATCAACGTTTTCTCATGGTCCTTAACGTGATGAAGAAGATCAACATCCGCAAAACCAATACGGAAGTTAACCTTCACTTCCTGAGGTCTCCGAAACCCGAATGAAAGAAAACAGCCAAACGAATCAGACAAAACAAAGATCTGGATGAGCTGACCATCCACAATCTCTATGACTGTCTAGGTGAATTCTCTGAGGATATTCGTGAAAAAGTCAGTTCTTCAAAGGGAAAGAACATTGTTGAAACACTTGCCCTCCTCTCATCTGAGAAGAAGAAGAAAGAAAAAACTCCTAAAATTACCTTTGAAGATGACTCATCCGATGAAGAGAAGAACATGTCTGATTCTGACCCTGAGATTAATGAGCTGAAGAAAGAGCTTGCCTTTCTGACCAACATGACGAGGAAAATAAACAAGAAGTTCACTAGGTTCAGAAATCCTGCTACAAACAAAAAACAAAGAACTTCTTCCTCAAACTACTCTGAAAGAGTCAGCAGACCATCTGACAAGGCAGTCAGCAGTGATCCAATGAAATGTTTCAAGTGTGGAAAGCCAGGACACTTTGCTAAAGAGTGCCGATCTGCCAAGAAGAAGGACTTCAATTACTCTATGCAGAAGGCACAACTCGCTAAACAAAAGGAGAAAGGGATTGTCCTAATGGTTGAACATGATAGCTAGCCCAAAGATTCTGAAGATAGTGAGCCAGAGAATTTGGCAATGATGGCAAGGGTAACCGAATCTAGAAGTGAAAGTGATGACTCTGAAGAAGAAGAAGACAATGGTGCTACATTTGCTGAAAATGAGGTCAGTCATGTGTAGTACTTAGATTCAGGTTTCTCCACACACATGACTGGGAAGAAAGAGCTTGTTAGCAACTACGTTGACAAGTTTGGTGGGAAAGTTAGATTTGGAAACAGTGACTCTGGTCCTATCCTTGGATTCGGAGATATCTGCAATAGCAGAGTCACAATCAAAGACGTTTCTTATGTTGCTAGATTGACACACAGCTTGTTTAGCATCGGACAATTCTGTGATAAAGGCATGGAAGTCATATTCCGAGCTAACAAGTGTTGTGTGAAGGATGATCAAGGAAACACCATTCTGAGGTGTAGACGCAAATCCAGTCTCTACACCATTGTGCTATCAAGAGCGTCCTCTGAACTTAATCAACCGTGGAATAAAAGGATGTCTCATCTAAACTACCGTGATCTGCATACATTGTCATCCAAGAAGCTCGTTACTGGTCTGCCAGCACTACAAAGCAAATGTAATCATATGTGCGATTCCTGCGCACTTGGAAAAAAGAAAAGAGCTTCTCACAAGGCGAAAATGACAGCATCTACTACACATCCTCTTGAATTACTTCACATGGATCTTTGTGGGCCCATGCGTACACAAAGTATCAATGGGAAGAAATATGTCCTCATTATAGTAGATGACAACTCAAGATACACTTGGATCCGGTTCTTACGCTCCAAAGACAAGACAACAGACATCATCATCACCTTCATCCGTACTACACAGATTCTACTACAGGCAACAATCCTCTTCATACGATTTGACAACGGCACCGAGTTCAAGAACCAGAAACTCAGTGAATTCTATGAGTCACAAGGCATCATTCGGCAATTCTCTGTAGCAAAAACCCCACAGCAAAACGAGGTGGTTGAAAGAAAGAACAGAACTCTTGTAGAAGCTGCAAGAACCATGCTGATTCATTCCAAACTTCCACATTTTCTCTGGGCCGAAGCTATCAACACTGCTTGCTTCACTCAGAACAGGACCTCAATTCACAAACGGTTTGGAAAGACACCGTATGAGCTGATCAACCGCTGAATTCCCAGTGTTTCTTTTCTAAGAGTTTTTGGATGCAAGTGCTTCGTGGCTAATGACAGGGAAGATCGAAGCAAGTTTGATCCGAAAGCTTTTGAAGGCGTGTTTATTGGCTACTCCTCTTCATCTAAAGCTTACTGAGTGTACATCAGAGACAAAAAGAAGGTCATTGAAAGCATCAATGTGACCTTTGACGAGAAGGAAGAACAGGCTTCTGGACACATCAGTTCAGAACCCGGTATCACTGGTGTTTTAGCACAACTACCTGCCTCATCTTCCTCACCTGATTCCAACACTGTGGATATCGATCATCTGTTTGACCAAATTTACGAGAATCCACAACCACATGATCCATCTTCTACACCCATTACTGAGTCTACAGCTGCAACTCCTACTCCCGCATCAACTCCATCATCTTCTGCAACCACAGCTGAGACTGAAACTACAACGGCTTCGTCCACTGATCCTTCATCTTCATTTGTTCCTCATGCTGATAATCCTTATGTTGATCAGCAACCCAACAATAATGCTCAACCACTCCCTCATGTTAGAAAATGGACACGTGCTCATCCACCTGATCTCATACTTGGAAATCCTTCAAGTTGAGTATGCACACAATCTGTTACCAAGAATGAATGTCTGTTTTCTTGTTTCCTAAGCCAATATGAGCCTACTCATGTCGTTGAAGCGTTAGCTTATCCTGATTGGATAATCGACATGCAAGAAGAAATCAATCAGTTCGAGAGACTGAAAGTTTCGTCACTTGTGTCTCGGCCCCCTAGAAAATCAATCATAGACATTAAGTGGATATTCAAGAACAAAAAGGATGAAGAAGGGATCGTGATTCGCAATAAGGCCTGATTAGTTGCGAAAGGCTACAATCAAGAAGAAGGCATCAACTACAATGAGACGTTCGCTCCAGTTGCACGCATTGAAGCCATTCGACTATTCATGGCTTATGCTGCACACAAGAACTTCACCATCTATGAAATGGACGTCAAAACAACATTCTTGAACGGGATCTTGAAAGAAGAAGTTTATGTTGATCAACTAGAAGGCTTCATCAGTGAGAAATATCCCGATCACGTTTATCGACCGGATAAAGCTTTATATGGACTCAAACAAGCCCCAAGAGCTTGGTATGAGGAATTATTTGATTTCCTGGTTGATTCTGACTTCTCAAAAGGAACAATTGATACTACTCTATTCATTAAGCATCATTGGTCTGACATCATCTTGGTTCAGATCTATGTTGACGACATAATTTTTGGTTCCATTGATCCGGCCCTCTGCACTGCGTTTGGAAGTCTGATGCAATCTAAGTTCGAAATGAGCATGATGGACAAAATGAATTTATTTCTTGGACTACAAGTTAAACAATTGCCTGACGAAATTTTCATTCATCAGTCCAAGTACATTCATGGTTCGCTGAAGAGATACGGTCAAGAGAAAAGCACCCCTGTGAAAACCCCGATGACTCCTACCTGTAAGCTTGATACCGACCCATCGAGAAAACCTGTGAATGTTACAACTTATAGGGGAATGATTGGTTCGTTGCTGTATCTGACCTCGAGACGACCTGATATTATGTTCGTTACTTGTCTCTGTGCTCGCTTTCAAGCAAGTCCAAAGGAATCCCATCTACTAGTTGTGAAAAGAATTCTACGTTATCTGAAAGGAACTCCTAATCTAGGACTCTGGTATCCTAAGGAGACTGCATTTGATCTGATTGCGTTCACTGACGCGGATTTCGCAGGATGCAAAATGGACAAAAAGAGTACTTCTGGTAGTGCTCAATTTCTTGGTGAAAAGCTGGTCTGTTGGTCCTCAAAGAAGCAAAATTGTGTGTCCACATCTACGGCGGAGGCTCAATATGTTGCCGCTGCTAGTTGTTGTTCACAAGTATTATGGATGAGGACTCAACTACGCGACTTTGGATTCTATTTTGACCATATTCCGATTTACAATGACTCAAAAAGTGCGATTGCTATCTCATGCAACCCAGTTCATCATTCTCGCACTAAGCACATTGACCTGAGATTCCACTTCATCAAAGATCATATTGAAAGAGGTCATGTGGACCTATACTTTGTGTGCACTGAGCTACAACTGGCTGATCTATTCACAAAAACTCTGGACGAGAAAAGATTTCAGTTCCTGGTCTCTAAATTGGGAATGCTGAATTTGGAATTTTCATACCGTGCACAAATATAGGGGGAGTTTTAATTTTAATTTTTTTTGTCGTATCAGTTTGTTTTTTGTTTTTTTGAGTCAGTTTCATGGGCTGTCAGTCTGTTTCCCTAACATGTGCAAACATTAAGGGGGAGCAAATTTAGTCTGGTCTGAGTGCTACAATTGATGGGGGTAATTTTTATTTCTCTTAGTATCCACAATTTTTTTCATAAATTAGAAAATCACAAAAATATTTTTGTATTTTAATTTGAGTCAGTTTAGAATTTTAGTCTATTCAATTGAGTCAGTTTCCAAAATTCAGAAAAAGTCAAAAAGATTTTCCTTTTTATTTTCGCGGGTACTTGAGTAAGAAACGGTTAGATTTTCTTCATCTTCTGCCACATACTCTCACACTCTCTAAACTCTCTAAAAGGCACTCAAGAGTTTTTCCTCTCAAAATTCATCTTCTCCGTCGTACATCTTCTCAAAACTTCAAAGGTTATCATCTCTTCATATTTTGCATGTATGTGTGAGTGCGCTTTTATTGCAGGTACTCTCAAAATGACGACTAGGAACCGGTTTTGGCCCACCGGAATCCCACCTCGCTGTCGTTACCTTCACCATCACCGGCGAACATCACCATCAGAATCAATTCTCACACCCAGCACCTTCGACCTCCATAGCCAAAAAGCTCCTAAACTTACACTCTTCGAATTCCATAGCCAAAATCACTATCTCGAAATCCCAATCTCGAAAGAAGGACCCCAGGCGAATTTTCCTTTCAGAGATATCCCTCGCATTCCCCTCTTTCGAGATCTGAAATCTTTCACACCCGAAATCTCCTCAACCGGGCTCCCACAATCAACTTTTTGAAATCTTACAAGTGGGCCCCCGAAATCTCTATAACCAAAAGTCCCACCCGAAATTCTTACATCCTACCCGAGATCCTGAGCCCGAATTCCAGCCATCTGAAATCTTTGTCCCGAAATCTTTCAGAACGGCCCCCGAAATCTTTTAAGCCTCACCCTTCCGAAATCATAAAAACCGGGCTACCCGAAATCCTTCTTGCCCAAAATATATCTTGTCCGAAATCCCTCACAGCCCAAATCAATCAAGACAAAGCCCAATTGACCTGACCAAAACCAACTGCTTTCTAACATCAAGTGTTTTATATGTGCAACTCAGGCATAATGGCATTCATCACAGAGGAAGAAGTGTACCCAAAGGACAGTTGGATTGAGTTCAAGGACAATAATTTACTGATAGACCCCATTACATTCAAATGTCAAGACAAAGTGGTGATCTCCATTCTAAAAGGGGACCCTCTATGGCAAGCACACATCATATCTGCCAAAGTGCCCAAGTTCTACTTGAGACAATTCTGGGGCACCTTCATCACAACAGAAAACTCTACCCCCACTTTCCAAGCCCAAATAGCCAACACCACTAACCAAATCACCCATGATACCTTCCGCACCCTCCTACATCTACCCATAACCTCATCATATGACCCGTTTCCCGCTGATAAGGACCTACTCAACGATATTCTGAAAATTGGCCACTCATCTCATTTAACCCAATTCTCTGAATTCTATGGAAACCTTCTGCCCCGACCATGGAGAACCCTTTTCTACATCCTGAACAAGTGCCTGTAACCCAAACAATCTGGTCATGATCGATGCAATATTCACTTTCTGAAGTTGGTCCACGGGGTGATATTTTCAAAAAATTATGATTGGTGTTGAAGACTATTTTATTGTGAATCAAGTTTGTCTGTTTTGTCTGTAATAAGTTAGATGTTTACTATTTCTATTCTGTACTGATTAAATATATCTGTTAGAATAGTATTCAATATGGGCCAAGTGTTAGGCCCATACTCAGGCGAGAAGCCTTTTTACGCATACCTGAGCCTCGCCTATAAAAGAGGGAGGAGGACTCAGGTTTGCGGTTAACTTTCGTATATGCTCAAAACAGCCTTAGCGCTTATCATTCTTGTACGAAAGGTTCACGGTATATCAGAGAAGGTTTACACTTGATCTTTCTGTGTTCATCTTTGTTGTTAATCTTTCATCTGTATGCCATATTATATTGTTGTTATAGAAAACAGGGACTAACAAATGGTATCAGAGCCGATCGAGAGCTGATCAGAAGAACTATCTGCTAAAGACTCTGTTTTTGTAGAATAGCGAGTTTATCATCTGTAATCTTATTTCTGCACCAAATACTGTAAAAGTTATACTGTTAGAATCGCGTTTCAAAGACGATCAAGCAGTATATCTTCCTTTTTCGTTTCCGCACTTTTTCGTTCTCTGTAAACTCGCACCCATGAACTCGCACCCCTCGTTTCTCTAAGCTCTGTGCAGCTTTTTGACCTGAAACTTGGGTAAAAGGATCTCTACAACAAGGGCTACAACCTACCATTTTTGTTTTTCTGAAAATCTGAAGTTTTATTTTTTCAGGAATTCGCAGCCCAAGGTGTTATTGCATAAACTCGCATCTGCAAACTCGAGTTGAGAAACTCGCTGTCTACAAACTCGAGCTCAAGAACTCGCAGTCTACAACTCGCAGTCTACAACTCGCAGTCTACAAACTCGCAGCCTGCAAACTCGCAGTCTGACCACGAGTTTTGACCCTGCGAGTTTACACCTCGAGTTTTGGAAACTCGAACTCTTGACCTCGAGTTCATAAACTCGAACTCTTACCTCGAGTTCCCCAGACCTCGAGTTTAGGCTTTTAATACTCAGGAACTCGAGTTCTTGACTTAGTAAATTTTCTGATCTTATTTCTCGAACGGTCAGTTTTCTACAGCTACAGGAATGGCTTCTGAATCCAATGCGCAAGGAAACAGCAGTACTCCTCCATCTCTGAGGAAAGGGGAGTACCAAATGTGGAGAACTCGTTTCTTGAATTTCCTAGAACACAAAGAAAACTCCGACGCAATGCTGGAATCACTCCTGGAAGGACCAGCTGTACTAATGATTGACGTAGGAGGGGACTCAACTAATAATCCACCCATTCCTCCGGAAACAAGACGAAAGAGGCCGTCTGAATACACTGAAGCAGACAAGCTAAGGCTGAGAGTAGACCTTATGGCCAAAACATACCTCCTCCAAGCCATCCCAAATGAAGTGTACGTGATGATTGACAGTATGCAAACTGCAAAAGAAATGTGGGACGAGATTGAAAAATTACTCCAAGGCACGAGCATAAGCCTAAAAACCAAGAAATCTGCTATTTTAATGGCTTATGACTCGTTCAAGGCTGCTCCTGGAGAACATCTTCACGAGACTCATGCCAGGCTTGTGAAGCTGATGAATGAAATGAGGAAAATCAAAATATTCAGAACCAACCTGGAACTGAATACTAGATTTTTGTCTAGTCTGCACCCATCTTGGAGTAAAACAGTAAAGGACTTGAGACAACGCATTGACATGGATGAAATTGATCTTTTCACCTTAAATGAGCTGCTAAAGGAGTTTGTCAATGACGTTGCATGCACTGAGTAACAATCAAGCCCAAATCCTCTAGCTCTACTGATGGAAGCTCAGCCCAAAAGAACAGCCAAACCTCTGCAGAAGAAGAAGAAGAAAGTAGTGGAGGTTGAATCTGATGAAGATGAGAGTGATGAAGAAGGAACTGATCTTGAAGCTGAGCTTGCAGATCTCCAGAAGAAGATGGCCCTGCTGGCCAAGAAGTTTGCCAAGAGGAACAGCTCTTCAAATAAGCTGCGAACCTCTTCTTCCAACTACAAACAGAAGAACCAGGACCAAAGCTCAGCCAGGAAGGCTACATCAACTGCTAATGCTCCTGTGTGCTATAACTGCGGGAAGCCTGGACATATTAGCAAAGACTGTCGGCTTCCAAAGAAGAGAGATGCAAACTTCTACAAACAAAAGATTCTGATGAATAAACAAAAGCTCTTCTTGGCACAACAGGAGGAAGTAGAAGCCTCTGGCAAACACGCTGAGCTGGTCCAGTGGGCGGAAGACGATACTGAAGAAGAAGAAGAAGAAGAGGAAGAGAACTTCGCTTTGATGGCAAGGCTGGAGGATGAAGAAGAGAAAAAGGGTGATGCTGCGATCCCCGGAAGTGAATGCTCTACAAGCACTGTAAGTACCTCTAATCACTCTCACACTATACAAACTCAGTCCTTACACAATAAGGACAACCTCATTAAAGAACTGCAGGAGAGATTAGACAATAATTACAGGGTACTGAAACAGAACCTTGACCAAAAATCTTCCTTAAGCGTTCAACTTGAAAATGCCAAAGATCAAATCAAAAGGGTATCCTCAGACTTTGAAAGCTTTGAACTTAAAATAGCTGAACTGACTAAGAAACTGCAAGACAGTGAAGTTGAGAAAAACACAGCCAAAGCTTACTGTGAATTTTTAAGAAATAAAAGAAGCAGCCTTTTAAGCAAAGTAAAGGAACTTGAGGATGTATGTGTCAGAAGAGGTCAAACCGAACATACAGTTTTTCTAAATCGTATAAGCGACGTTCAGCATTACAACCCAAAAGCTGGTCTTGGACTGCCGAACCCGTGTCATTTAAAGAAAGTTGACTGTCGCCAGCTGTATGATGCAACTTACTTAACTCTAGATATTGAAAAGAAAATGAAATTTGGAAGTGAAAAAGAAACCATTAAAGAAGAAGAAGAGAAAGGGAGTAATCCTAAAATTGAAACTTCTCTTGACTATACTCCTCTGGTTGAGAAAGCTCTTTCTAAAGAAAAGGTAATCTACAACGAGGAAGGGTTTGACATTTTTAATGTCCCAAAAGGGGTTCCTTATTTCGAAAGTCCAATGGGTCCCACTCCCAAAACTGGAATTTTTAAGTCCGGACAAGACAAATGCATCTCTCCGTTGGTCCAAAAATATGCGGATCTTCAGAAAACCCTCGACAATGAGAGAGAGCGTTTTGAAACTGAAAAGAAAAGTTCTGAAAGCAATTGGCAAGAACTATTAAGCAAATTTGATGAATTGAGTGAAAAATATCATTCTGTTTTAAAAACTGCTCAAACCTCTTCTGATAAAACTAAATCTTCTGAAAAATCTGCCACTCATCACTCTTCTCCTTTTGTCACAGGACAAGAAGTGAAAAGAAGAGGAGAAGAGAAGAAAGAGTGGGAGATAAAAAGAAAGGAAATAGCTGCTGGCAAGAAGAAAGTTTTTGAGAATAAACCTGGTCCTAGATCCAGCTCCATTTTGTACTCTAAAACTAAGTCTAAACCTGTCCATGTAAACTCAGTTTCTAGTAGTTCAGTCTTGAGTCCCAAGCTGAAAAATTCTGTGACATCTTTTGAACATGGCTCTTTGTATAATTCTACTATTGCTTATGGTTATTCTGTTCCAGACCCCCAAAATTATGAATGTGATGTGAATGCTGTTAAATCAAAGCCTTTTAGAAAGCTCAAACGTGAAAGAGAAACCAAGAAAGGAACTTCTAAGGGAACGTTTTGTATTCCTGATATGAAATATTCTCTCAGAGTTCATTCAAGGAAACATCTTAATCGGCTTTCGAAAGAGGAGATTTTCAAAACTAAACTGAAGAAACAGCCATTCAATCACAAAGCACCTGTCTACTCTCCTCCTAAACCTAAAATGGAAAGGTGGGTCCCCAAGATAAGACCCACACAAACTGAAACAGAAAGGTGGGTCCCCAAGATGAGACCTACCAAACCTGAAACTGAAAGGTGGGTCCACAGACGAAGACCCATCCAACCTGAAACTGAAAGGTGGGTCCCTAAGATGAGACCTACCAGACCTGAAACTGAAAGGTGGGTCCATAGACGAAGACCCATCCAAACTGAAACTGAAAGGTGGGCCCCCAAATTCAGACCAACCAGAACTAAACTGGACAGGTGGGCCCCCAATCTCAGACCCACCAGAACTAAAATAGAAACTGCTAAGTGGGCTCCAAAAATCAGACCCACTGCAAAAGCAGATCTGGCTATCGGAAAGCCCACAACTGATAGATCTTTTGTTGAAAGAGCTGCTGACCTTGGATCACAGCTCAAAGCAAAATTGAAAAGGGTGTTTTTCATTGATAAGGAAGGACCCATTCCAAGATGGGTACCTAAACCTGTTTAATTGTTTTGCAGGACGGTCATGTGTGGCACTTGGATTCTGGATGCTCAACCCACATGACCGGAATAAAGTACCTACTGAGCAACTATACCAACTGTTATGGAGGCAATGTTAGATTCGGGAACGACGCCTCATCTCCTATTCTTGGATATGGGGATGTCATCTGTGCCAGCGTCACCATCAAGGATGTTTCATTTGTCAAAGGGCTCAAACACAATCTTCTGAGCATAGGACAATTCTGTGACAGTGGGATGGAAGTGAGGTTCTTTGCCAAACAATGATGTGTTCTAGACAGCGAAGGGAACTCATTATTAACGTGTTACAGGACCTCAAACCTGTACACTATTGATCTGAAAAGCGTTCAATCCACCACTTCCATCTGTCTGCTGTCCAAAGCTTCAACAGAACAAAACAACCTCTGGCACAGACGTCTTTCCCATCTCAATTTCAAGAATTTGTCCATCCCGCCATCGAAGAAACTTGTGAAGGGGCTTCCTCCGTTGAAATCTTCCACTGAAAATCATTGTAGTGCCTGCAAAATGGGCAAAATGACGAGAAGCTCCCACAAGTCAAAGCCTGTCCCATCATCTACTCTACCGCTGCAATTGATACACATGGATCTGTGTGGACCTATGAGAGTCCAAAGCATCAACGGTCGCAAATACACACTGGTAATCGTTGATGACTTCTCCAGGTACACATGGACAAAATTTCTTCGTAAAAAGGACGAGGCAGCAGAAATCATTATGACCTTTGTCAGAACGGTCCAGAAACTGCTGCAGCAAAGTGTTCGAATCATCAGAACTGACAACGGTACCGAGTTCAAGAATCAAACTCTCACTGGATTCTATGAATCTCTCGGTATCACACAGCAATTCGCTGCAGCCAAAACCCCCCAACAGAATGGAGTGGTTGAAAGAAAGAACAGGACCCTTGTCGAAGCGGCACGCACCATGCTCATCCAGTCAAGATTGCCACACTTTATGTGGGCAGAGGCCATTAATACGGCGTGCTACACCCAAAAAAGAACATCTATCCACAAACGCTTCGACAAGACCCCATATGAAATCCTCTTCAACCGAACTCCGGATATCTCATTCTTCAAGATATTTGGCTGCAAGTGCTTCGTATTGAATGACAGAACTGATAGAGGTAAGCTAGACGCAAAAGCCCAAGAAGGGGTGTTCATTGGCTACTCACAGCAATCCAAAGCCTTCAGAGTCTATCTTAGGGACAAGCGAACGGTCATTGAGAGTGTGAATGTGACATTCTATGAGATGGCTGAATTCGCAACGGAACACTTACAGGCTGACCCGTCACTTGCTGTACCAACGGACTCTGACACAGTTGAACCAAATCCTGTACCTGAAGGTGTGATACTCAATTCTCTCTTTCAGAACTTCTACGAGAATTCACAACCCTCATCCTCTCCATGCACACCAGCTTCATCGTCAAATACTCCCCAGCAACCAACTCCTTTCACTGAAATTCCACTTCTTCTCGGATCAGATAATGAACCATCTACTCCGTCAACTCCCCAACCTAATCACGGAGGAGTGGATGATCACGGTTTTGCTACCACATCAGAGTCATCTCCACCGCACACCACAGCTGCTCAAGAGTCACCAACCCCCTACCAGGACTCGGATCAACCTATCATTACTCCTAATCCTCTCGCACATGAGAGGAAATGGACAAGAGCACATCCCACTGAACAAATAATTGGTGATCCAGGTCAAGGTGTGCGTACGAGATCGGCTACTATGAATGAATGTCACTATGCATGCTTTCTAAGCCAGAATGAACCGTCCAAAGTCTCAAATGCACTTGCTGATCCAGATTGGGTGATTGCCATGCAAGATGAGCTCAATCAGTTTGACAGACTAGAAGTGTGGACACTCGTGCCTAAACCCCCTCAGAAAACCATAATTGGCACCAAATGGGTGTTCAAGAACAAGAAGGAAGAAGAAGGCATAGTGATACGCAACAAGGCACGGCTGGTCCCTAAAGGGTACAATCAGCAAGAGGGCATAAACTATGATGAAACGTTTGCACCCGTAGCAAGAATTGAAGCAATACGCCTCTTTCTTGCGTACGCGGCCCACAAGAACTTTACCGTCTTTCAAATGGACATCAAGACTGCCTTTCTGAATGGAGTCTTGGAAGAAGAAGTCTATGTCGCTCAGCCAGAAGGATTTGTAGATCCCAGATATCCCAACCATGTGTACAAGCTGAAGAAAGCTCTGTATGGGCTGAAACAGGCACCAAGAGCTTGGTACGATGCCTTAACTGAATTTCTGGTTGACTCAGGTTTCTCAAAAGGGAAGATTGATACCACACTTTTCATCAAGCGACAGAAGTCTTACATCATCCTGATTCAGATCTATGTTGATGATATCATCTTCGCCTCCTCAAATCCACGTCTGTGCAAACATTTTGAGAAACTAATGAAAACTAAGTTTGAAATGAGCATGATGGGAGAGCTGAACTTCTTCCTAGGCCTGCAAGTAAGACAACTCTCTGACGGCATTTTCATCAATCAGTCCAAGTATATTCTGGAAATGCTTAAGAGATTCAACATCGATAGCAAATCTTCCATGACGACCCCTATGTCCCCCACCAATAAACTGGACTCAGACCCTTCTGGGAAGTCAGTCGATGCCACAAACTATAGGGCCATCATTGGATCTTTGCTATATCTCACGTCTAGCAGGCCTGATATCGTCTTCTCTACATGTTTATGTGCACGCTTTCAGGCGAATCCAAAGGAGTCCCATCTGACCGCTGTTCGAAGAATACTGAGATACCTCAAAGGCACTGTGAATCTAGGCCTTTGGTATCCCAAGCACTCAGGTTTTGACCTAGTCGGATACTCTGACGCAGATTTTGCTGGTTGCCGGATGGACCGCAAAAGTACATCGGGAGCTGTCCAGTTCTTGGGCGATAAGTTAGTCTGCTGGTCTTCCAAGAAACAAAACTGCGTGTCAACATCTACGGCCGAGGCAGAATACGTCGCGGCTGCTAGCTGTTGTTCACAAATATTATGGATGAAGACCCAGCTAAAAGACTACGGTTACACTTTCTGCCATATCCCGATCTACAGCGACTCACAGAGTGCCATCGCCATCACCAGCAACCCGGTTCATCACTCCCGCACCAAACACATCGACCTACGATATCATTTCATCAAAGACCACGTGGAAAAAGGGGATATTGACATGTACTTTGTAAGCTCCGAGCTTCAACTGGCTGATTTGTTTACTAAGGCACTGGATGAAAAGAGATTCCAGTTCCTGGTTGCAAAATTAGGCATGTTGAACCTCGAGCCTTTGTAATTCTGTTTCCACTGGTCTGTAAAAAGGGGGGTGTGTGTGTGGGACTTGTACAAAGTGTGTGTGTGTGTGTTTGTAAATAGTGTGTGTGAGTTGCATTTTGTGTTTTGTGTGCGTTGCATGTGTCCAGGGGGAGAAACCCGAGAAAAATACAAAAATAGTGTGCGTGCGTTTGCATTCATCGAGGGGGAGAAAATTTGAAACAGATCAAAAATAGTGTGCGTGCGTTTGCATTCATCGAGTGGGAGAAAAAGGTCAAAAAGATCAAAAAAATAGTGTGCGTGAGGTGCATATAGTGTGTGTGCATTGCATTCATCAAGGGGGAGAAATTTTGAAAACTCTCAAATTGTGTGTGTGTTGCTTTCAGCGAGGGGGAGTGCTGTAATTGGTCTGAAAAGTGCTCTTAAACTCTTAAGGCTCAATGGGCCCAGCTACCCGTTCTGGCCCAAATTTTTCCCCGGCCCGTTCCAAATCAACTCGCATATTTAAACTATTTCGGTCTCCTTCTTCCTCATTCTTACGCATCTCCACAGTTCTCGCATTTCTCGAAAAACCAGAGCTCGGTCTTGGAACTCTTCTCCGTCTTCTCCCTCAACCTTCCTTCTAACTCTCACTCATCTCCCCAACTCAAACTCCCCTCAAAGGTAGTTCTTCACTACGAACTTCCCCTCTCACTCTGGTTGTAGAACGCCATCTCGAACCGTCCCTTAACCAAAAACAAAAACAAAAAACGCCGCGTTTTTTCTCAAAAAAAAAAATTCAAACGAAAGGGGGGCTTGATTGATTGTTTATCCTTGTATTTGTATCTTTTTTCAGGTGATAGTCGTCTTCTTCGTGCGAACACGAGTTCTGGAACTCGAGTTCATAGTCTGACGTTTCGAATTCGAGCAGACCGCAAGTTTGTAAACTCGCGCTCAGGGCTCGAGTTTGTAAACTCGCGCTCAGGGCTCGAGTTTGTAAACTCGCGCTCAGGGCTCGAGCTTGTAAACTCGCGCTCAGGGCTCGAGTTTGTAAACTCGCGGTCAGGGCTCGAGTTTGTAAACTCGCGCTCAGGGCTCGAGTTTGTAAACTCGCGCTCAGGGCTCGAGTTTGTAAACTCGCACCCATGGCTCGAGTTTGCAAACTCGCGCTCATGGGCTCGAGTTTGTTAACTCGTGCTCATGGGCTCGAGTTTGTAAACTCGCGCTCATGGGCTCGAGTTTGTAAACTCGCGCTCATGGGCTCGAGTTTGTAAACTCGCGCTCATGGGCTCGAGTTTGTAAACTCGCGTTCATGGGCTCGAGTTTGTAAACTCGTGTCCATGACCTCGAGTTTTATAACTTGGTGCCAGAACTCGTTTCCTCATCTCTGAAATCCTCAACCCCAAAGGGAAAATCATTTTTTTTGCTAATGTGTGCTATTCTTTCAGCTCAATATGTCAGGCACTCAACAAGATACCCCCCAGGAAGACGCACTCTACACACAGCTGTTCCCTAAATACAAGTGGGTTCGGCTACAGTACAACAACTTTCAGCTCGACCTAGTTGTCTTCAGGTGCCCTGACCCTGTCATCCCCATCATCCGTAAAGGGCACTATATCTGGCCAGCACTCACCAAAGCCATAACGGTCCCGGAAATCTACCTGCAACAACTATGGGGGACCATGCACATGCCTTCCAAGAAGGACGCATCCAGTCTCAGTGCCACGCTTCACAACAGACGGCTAGCACTAACAGCGTCCACTCTACGAACCACACTGGAGCTGCCTGTCCACGAGACCTATGAACCGTTACCCTCCAAGGCAGAACTGATGGAAGGATTGGCACAATTGGGATATGATGCACCGCTGCCATTTCTGTCTCATTTCAAGCTGATGAACCTGCCCATACCCATGGAAGACACTGTTTGGCCTCGTCAACAAATGTCTATCTCCAAAGCACGCTGGCCATGACAAGTGCAACCTGCAGATCTTCCAAATCTTCCATGGGATCGTCTTCGCCAAGAATTATGATATGGCGCAGCTATTCTGGATTGAGCTGGTGACTCAAGTCCAGGACAAAGAGGATGGAAAGACGGGCATGACGATTCCCTACGCCAGATGGTTGGCGCTCATTATTGTTGACTACATGACCGCCCACCCAAGGATTCCACAGCGCAAAGATGAAGACCAGTTCACTGCCCCGAAACTCCAGTACTTCAAGCGCTTCAAGCATGACACTGTGGGAATGACCATACCAGATTATCTGCTGGACCTGGGCAATCCACGACACTCCGCAGTCATCCAATATAGGGAGAGTCTACCGAAAGATGGCCCCATGGTTCAGTCAAACCCAGCTGGACCTGCCCCGGGGCCTAAGCCGAGAGCTAGTAAGGGTCCAAAGAGAGCCAGTAAGCCACAGAAACCAGTGGCGCGTGTGCCCCATGAAGGGAAGTCTGACGATTCTCTCGAGAGGAATAAGACCACTGAGGGCACACGTACAAACGCTGCGGAACCTGCCGATGAATCGTTCAGCCCGGCCCATAAAAAGGCTGACGATGAGGCATCCAATAGCGTGGCCAAAGACGATGACGATGCTGACGATGATGATGACAACGACGACATTGACGACGTGGAGCACACTTTTGCTCTGATCCAAAAGGGGAAGCTGCCACTTGATTCTCCTCCAAAGAAAGTCACCCCTGAGGATGCAGCTCCATTTATAGTTGCCCGTCCTAAGACCATCGTCATCAAACCCGTGAAGGAGCCAGCTACAGCTAAGATTGATGCTCCCCAGACAAAGGCAAAGAAGCAGCGTCCTGTCAGAAAGAGTTTGGTCACTGAAGAGGACCTACACATCTTCGACGACTGTCTTCCCTTCATCACTATAAGCCGGGCCGAATCCTTAAGTACAGGGGCCAACCTTGTTGGTCCCCGAGTAGAAGCCGCAGCATCAGGCTCAACTGCGCATGCACCGCCCTCTCCAAGCCACTCGTTAGCCTCCCAAAAGGCTAACGTTTCAACATCACGGGACTCACCCACCTCACTGGTTCCCTCCGAACCAGTTGAGCGCTCTAGTGGCCCACCGCCCGAGGCCACAACCCCCTCTTGCTCCACATCGAGTCTAGGTGTCACATTCCCCACATTTTCCAATTTTTCTAGGACACCTACACCATTCACAGCACATACAGGTGCACACACCCTGGAGACAACGACCGGAGTGCAAACAATGATGGTCGGAAGCCCTGCTGTGCCAAAAATAACTTCATCTTTGCACGCAGGCCACACATAAGCTCTCTTCACTGATGCTGTGACAACAGTTACAACCCCCGTAACTGGATCCCTTACACCCGAAGACGTTACCGTTCTCATGAACCGCTACATGGAGTCCATCATCAAACCATGGGTGCAACAAGCATTCACTGCTTGGGCACAGGACTCCAAGACAACCCCAGCGGTTCATAGTGAACAGAGCCACCCCAAACCTCACTCTTCACCCTCTCAATCAATTCTACAACCCACTCCTGTCATCCCTATCACCTCCACCAAACCCCTTAGCCCTTCACTCTCTCGGGGAACCCACGATACAGAACTGGTATCGCCCTCTGCCTCGACCAATCCCTTCCACCTATCCCGCCTTGAGCTTGCCGATCTCCTGTTTCTTCGGTTGCTGGAGGTCGACACTTGCAACCTTACACCCTTCGAGCGTGACCTTCTCCAAGTTTTCTTCAAACACGATCACCCTCAATACGGCACTTGCCGTGACAGTCCCCGAGGCCTCAAACGTTCCCATGAGGATCCCGATGATTCGGAACCTCATGAGGGGGAGAACAAGAGACCTCGGACACTTGAGCAAGCAGCCTCTACCAGCCATGAACCCCAGCCAAACACCTCATCAAACCAGCCCACCAACCAACCACCACCTTCCTCGAGCCACAACCAAGCCCAACTCTCTAGCCTGGTCGAGCTAGATGAAACATCCCGAGGCTTATCTCCTAGAGATACTGTCCGAGGAGGGGATGGAAGTCCTGTAGTGGTTACCTCTGGTACATCACAAAGCTCAGGCCATCGATCAGAACACAGTTCGAAATCGATGACAACATCCCGAGGCGTGTCTCCAAAGGATACCGTCCGAGGAGGGGATGGAATTCCTGACGATGCTATCTCTGATTCATCTGTCAAGTCAGGCCATCAGGCAGAACTCAGTTCTAATCTGATGACAACGGGCAATCCTAGTGAACCCGGTTGTGCTTCACAAGAAAGATCACCGCAACTGAGAGTCCCATACATTCCCCAAGGTAAAGACATTCATGATGCACTCGAGGATGCTGTGGTACACAACGTTTGGCCGAGAAAATGGACAGAGTGGGATGATCTTAGGTGCGAAGCTGAAACAGAGGATATGCAGCGAAATTGGTGGCTGAGAGAGTTACTGGCCAAATGCGCAGAAGACATCATACGCTTTGATGAAGAGGAACTCAAAGAAGGGGAGGACTACAAAAAGATACCCAGGGAGCTAGAATCCGTCATCAGACAAATGGCAAGCAAGTTGCCCCCAAAAGAAAAGCTCTGGGAAAACATCAGAATAAATGCCCCCTTCCAAGAGGAAATCAAAAAGGGAATTTGGAGAACCGCAGACAAGCTCAAACAGCTAGATGAACTAAAGATCCGTGGCTTGACTCACCTTAAGGGAAAACTGGCTGGCGGACATCTTCACATGCTGATGCACAGATCATCTGGAAAACAACGTCAAATACTGGAAAGAGATATGAAGTCCAGCATCCATCCTATTGACGCTATCCTTGATATACACAGAGAAGATCATCACACCATCCCGTTCTATAGCTTCAAAGTTCGACGGACAGACTCCAGCATATTCATCTGCCAGGAAAACGACTTTATAATGATGAAGATGGAGGATATCTACCAAATGTTCATGGTAAGTAGGTATCTCCCACTGAGTCGAAACAGGACACACGAAGAAGGCTATGAGGCGATCAAACGGTTTATGCTGAGACAGATCAGATTCTATGCTGCTCATGATCTACAGATGGCCCTGGAAAACAATGTCCGAAAAGCAAATCTGGTAAAGCCAACTCTGAATGGTCCAGAGCTCAAAAAGTACAGACCATATCATATCTTCAAGGACCCAGTCTCTATCATATATCTCAATCACGAGAAATAGAAAAGACTCATGTGGGTAGAAGACATTCACAAATACTGTGATGGGACTCTGAAGATCATCCAGACCAAGCTACAAGAGATCAAAGAGAATATAGATCCAAGACTTGCGGACGCCAGCGAGGAAGAGCTTCGAGTATACGAGAAGGTGTGGACCATCCTAAAGCCCATCAACGAGCAACTTGAAAAGAGAAGAATGCTGAGACAGTATGAGCATGCACTAAATTTCAGAAAGCATTACTTCAGATCTCAAAAATAAATGCAAGACGGCACTTGATCACAAAGGGGGAGATTGTTGAAGACTATTTTATTGTGAATCAAGTTTGTCTGTTTTGTCTGTAATAAGTTAGATGTTTACTATTTCTATTCTGTACTGATTAAATATATCTGTTAGAATAATATTCAATATGGGCCAAGTGTTAGGCCCATACTCAGGCGAGAAGCCTTTTTACGCATACCTGAGCCTCGCCTATAAAAGAGGGAGGAGGACTCAGGTTCGCGGTTAACTTTCGTATCTGCTCAAAACAACCTTAGCGCTTATCATTCTTGTACGAAAGGTTCACGGTATATCAGAGAAGGTTTACACTTGATCTTTCTGTGTTCATCTTTGTTGTTAATCTTTCATCTGTATGCCATATTATACTGTTGTTATAGAAAACAGGGACTACCAATTGGGCCCAGCTGATCTGGATGGAGCTTCTCGAGCAGCTCAAAATAAGAAGATCCAACAGCAAGACCAAGTACATCCCATATGTACGTTGGTTCTCAATTCTCAACGATCACTTCATGAAGGAGGACTCCACCATTCCACAAAGACCAAAAGAGGAGCTGCTTGAACGTCCGATGATGAAATATTTAAAGAACAATGATGACAAAGTTCAAATGCAACCAATGCCTATCCCTGAAGCACTCCTCAATCTTGCTGCTCCAAACGATCCGCACGTCAACGAATATAAGGTTAGTATCTCTTCTATCCCTACGACACAGTCAAACCCCATTGTGTCTACCCAAGGGACTTCAAAGCCGAGTGGAAGTAAGGGTCCAAGAGCGACAAAGACCAAAAAGAGGGCAGGTGAGACTCAATCCAAGAGAGTTGATGTCTCCTCCTCAAGTGATATAATTGTCTCATCATCACCAGTCACTGAAATAAACCGAACTCAGCCCATAGGTACAGATTCTGACATTGTCAGTTCCTGAGTAGAAGACGCTACATTGAGTTCAATAGCGCAAATTGAGCCAAGCTTAGACCACTTGACCGTCTCCCAACAGATGGTCATTTCAACCCAAATAGGGGAACTTATCAGTGCCGCCCCACACTGATAACCAATGCACAATAGGTCATGTGTCCACTTTCCCAGAATTTTTATCATTTTCTAGGGCACAACCTTCTACTACACACACTGATATAGGCTCATTACCTCCTGTCTTAATAACCAGAGGTACATCAATGATGGTTGGAAGTCCTGCCACACTATACTCCCCAGAAGGCCATGTCACCGCTATTTTTAGTGATGCTGTGAGAACTGAGCCTACTTTTAGATCGGGATTCGCCCCATTCTATAGTTATTCCAATTTTAGGGAGGATCTAAGGTCTGAACTTCAAGCCTTCAAGCATTCACTTCTACAAGAACTGTGTCCTGTAGTCCCAACAGGCGTAGCAGACCAAGGATCACACCCAACTCCCTCCATAGGAACTCTTCCATCAACCTTCACACCCACCTCCATCATACCTACATCCACACCATCTACCACTCACCCTGACCCAACCCACATGAATATCATCGACTTATCCGAGTTTTTCCTTCATAGACTCTTATGTGAACAAAACCTTCCACCCCACCTTATCCAAGTACGTGACATCCTAGCCCTCACCCCACCTTACATCCCATCCACCTCATGTCGTGATCAAGAACGCGTGCCTAAGCGTAAGCATGATGACACCGATGATTTGGATTATCATGAGGGGGGAGAAAAGACAACGTACTTGGGAGCAAACCACCTCACAATCAAACATTCCATCCTCCATTTGCTCTGAACCATCCACATCCTCTCAACCCGAACCTTCATCCTCCACCGCACCAAAAGACTCACTTGCCTTAACCATTTTTCACCCTTCCGAGCCCATTAACACTGAGCCAAGACTTTGTGTCCTCTCGAGAACTTCTATAGGCTCATCCTTCATGGATGTAGACCAAGGATGGGAAGGAAGTCCTGACAATGCAACATATGAATCATTATTGTTTTCAGGCCATCAGAACGAGTTCACCTCTAGTATGATGAAAACGGTAAGTCTTTGTGACACCGGTGTGATATTACCCATTGCTACTACATCTGTTCCTCCGGTTTCCACCTCACGAGTCCCACGGGTTGCAAAGCCTAGATCTGCTCCCACTTCAGCAATCCCTCAATCTGATCAACCATCCTCGTCATCAAGAATGAAAGTTTCAAAGCAAAAGGACAAAGAATTCAAAGAAAAAGCTACTGATCTGATATTGCTTGAATGGGTAGAAGACAATGAGAAAGATGAACTTCAACAGCTGAACAACAAAGATGCTCTCAAGAAGCTGAATTTCATTCGAGAAGTCAAGAAAACAGCTGCTGAAAAACTAATGGGACTTGAACTTGGAGAGTATGCTCAAGGAGAATTTTACGACGATCCACTTCCTGATTTTCACATAGTCAAAGATCTGATCAAAAGACGCCCAAGTGATTCCAAGATAGAAGACAAGTTTGAGACACCCTGGGAGAACGTCAAGATTATTGTGCGTTATCAAGAAGATATGAGACCAAGAATTTGGAGAAATGAGAAAGGAATCAAGAAGATTGACGAACTTGAGCTAAGAGGACTTGAACATTTGAAAGGAACTGACGCTTCCGGTCATATATGGATGCTGAGAAATATGAATGCAGATCAGAGTGATCCTTATGGACATCATGAGCGACTGAAATAACATTCCGATTCTCAAATCATTGGGATCAAATCAGTTGAAGTCTATAGCTGCGGACTAGTGAAATATCCAGTGATTGAGTTTGAGCGTCAAAATGGTGTTATTCAACGAGTCTCTGGAGTTGATCTCTATCACGTTGTTCTGGAAGATCTCATTCAGCTATATTACGAATACAGGAACGTGAGACTGAGAGATTTTCCTCAGGAAGATAGAGAACTTGGCTTAAATGCAATCAAGAGATTCATGATGAGACAAGTCAAATATTATTGCCTCTTTGATCTGCAAATGGCCATTGAAAATAATCTTCCAAAAGTAAACATGACCGCTCCGAGGAATAGAGCTCCCTGGATTGAAAATTTTGAAGAAGGCTCCATCGCAACAGAACCTGAGATAGGACTCGTCTACAGAGATTACAAAGGCGTCAAGCGAATCCTACTCAAGGAAGAAATTCATAAATACTGTGATGGAACACTTAGAATCATTGAAGACCATCTGGGAGATGCTGCAATCAAGCTACTAAATTCCAAGAATCCAGATGACCCGATCCAGATTGCTCTCATTACAGACTTTAACGAAGCCATAGGACTCAGACTTGACTTTAGAAGAACTCTCAAACATTATGAAGTCATCCGTGGCTATCAGAAGTCATTGTCAAAGACTCAGAGATAATCAGCGCTTCACCGACGATTGAACACAAAGGGGAGAATATTAGAATATTATTTTAATTGTGTTTAAAATAATATTAATTTAATTAATGAGTCTTTGTATTTAATTAGTTTAGCTGAGAGAGAATTAGGCCCATTTAATCTAGCTCTAATTAAGCCCACACACCTAAAGCTGCATTCCTAATTGTAATAGGGCTGGTCGAGCATCTCTCCTATAAATAAGGCTGAGATGGCTGAAAACAGCTCTAAGCCTTTACACATTCTGTTTCCGCATATTATTCTCAGTAGAGCCAGTAGAATAGAAATTCTCTCTCTAGCTTATATGTTCGAATACTGTGCAATTGTTCTTCATGGATTCATCATTCTATATACATGGTATACGTTATTGGTGAAAATTTCTTTTCTACTGTTTAAATTCCTTCCGTTATTCTTAGATTATTCGACTGTTGTATCTGAACATATCTCACACAAGGCTTTTCTACGATTGCTTCCCCTCTCCATAAACTCTTAAGGAAGGATACCAAATTCATATGGACGGATTCTTGTCAAGATAGTTTTGAAAATTTGAAGAAAGTTCTAATGGAAGCCCAGTGTTGACACAACCTGTCCCTAACAAGGACTATACCATATTTAGTGACGCTTCTCACAATGGTCTTGGATGTGTTCTTAAAAACTTGATTTAAATGCATATTTAAGTCGTAGGTGTTCCAGGGGTCAATTGTCGGCCGGCCTAAGGGAAAACCGTCCGGTTTTGGCAAGGAAAATGTAAAGCATTTTTTGAAAATGGCAAAAGCCGGGTGGCTTGGGTAAAACCCGCCGGCTTATGCATGGATTTAATTGAAAATAATGTTCGGCGCCAAATACCGGCCGGTATTTGCAAAAACCGGCCGGCTTACGTAAAATTTTCTCGTGAAGCTTTGGGAATACATAAAAACCACCCGGCTTTGGCAAAGCCCGACCGGTTTTGGGGTAAATAAAATTGAATTAATCTACGGCAGAGAAAAACGGCCGGCTTTAGGCAAAGACCGGCCGGCTTTTGGGTTGAATAAATTGAATTAAAGTATGGGGTTGAACACCGGCCGGCTTTCATGGAAACCGGCCGGCTTCTGGAATTAATGTTTGATTTAAAACTACGCTTCCAAGCCCCGGCCGGCTTTCATGGAAACCGGCCAGCTTACGGAGGAAATTAATCGGAGACCTCGTTTAGGTACGAAAAATGTGCGGCCTTCACATAAAACGGCAACTTTAGTCTGTTTTGAGGCCGAGCCATCTTTTGAGCCTTGAAACGTATCGTTACGAAGGTGAGTGTGTCTTACATTGAGGTTGAGGTGTACGGACACTAAAGGTGTGTGGGGAGGATGATAGAATCATCCTTAATACGTAGACGTGTTAAGCAAGTGTGAGAGGGACACTTGTAAATTGAAATGATATGACGATCGATACATACTACTAAATAACGGTAGTAGTGGATAAAAGAAATTGAGTGTAGAGTTTAATATCATTGAGTATGATTGGAACCCATAGGATATCCTTGATGAGGAATGATTTGAGAAGTATAGTGCTAGGGTTGGTATTAACCAGGAGATTGAGAACTCGGGGGAAGTAAGGGCAAGGCCCTACGCTCCGAGGTTTAAACGAGTATCGGGAGCTCACGAGGGGATAACAAAGAATCTGAAGAACTAAATTGAAGTTTAGTTTTATATTCATCCACCTATGACTGGACATCACGAGTATGTAAGGCTGAATTTAGAGCCAAGGATGGTTACTTTTTGAAATCCCATGAGAGTCGGGATTGGTACTTGATACGTGGGAGTCCTTCCTGTAGCAAGGGCAACCAGGCGAGTATTGGGTCGCTTCCACAGGAAGCACTGTATGGGATGAGACAATTAGCATGACCGTAAGGAAATAGAATTTAAGTTATGTTTCGGGCATTCCTTAAGGGAGAACCCGAGGTGACTAGATTGATGAACCGATCCTAGACTTATGGTTTGCTTATGATTTGTGTCTTAACGAGGTATATATAAGAAAATTGAATTGAGAACTTGGTTTGTTAGAATTAATCCAGCTAGTATTAAGGTACTAGCCGGAGCATTAAAGTGAAATTATGCTAGAATTGATCCTAAGGATGGATTGTGAAAAGTTATGCCTTAAGTAGTCTTAAGAGATACTTTAAGGTAGGAATGCATGAACTCTAAGTTATACTAGGTAGGGCTGCACAAGAATAACCGGAACCCGCATAACCCGCCCGACCCAACCCTACCCGACCCTATTTAATCGGGTATTTGATTTTTAAAAATATTCATGGGTTAAATATGATTGAACCCACACTTAATGGGTAGGGTTGCGGAATTAAAATCTCCAACCCGATAGTACCCGACCCGGCCGAAGTTCATTTTATTTTACTATTATTATGCTACAATGTTTTCTTGGATAATTTCGATTTAAGACCAATGTGCTCTATCTAGGACTTTATGATACTAGAATTATAATTAAACATTTACCATTTTGACTAGGTGATTATTATATATTTATGTTTCCTTCTAAATGATCTTCCTTTACGGAAGGATGTTTTAATACTATTATATAATGTTTTTGCTTATAAAAGATACGAGTATTTGTATTTATTTGTGTGTTTTGAAAACAAGTTAATCGAGTTATAAATTGGTTACATTAATCTCCCACATAAAGATGCAACCCGAAGTGATTGTTTTTCAATACCCGACCCTACCCGACCCGTTCATGCATGGGTTACCAACTTATTTTGCGTACCGCGGGTTGAATAATAGCCAACCCGAACAAAACGGGTAGGCCAAAAAAATATAGCAAACCCAACCCAACCCGCCCGATGTGCAGCCCTAATACTAGGGGTAGGCCTTAAAGGCTACCCAAAATAAATGGAATTATAAATTGATCCTAGTATAGGATTGGCATACGGGTGTGTTCGGTAGTCCTTGAGGATAGCCGGGATAAATTATTGTAAAGAAGTAAGGACCATGGTTCTTCCCGACTCTAGAGAGCGTGGTTGGATAGCATGGCCGGACTTGCAGCGTGATCACGTGTAGGGGTGGAATCCGAATCAGAGACCTAACGAGGCTCCGACAACGGTAACACATAAGATAGGACCCCGAAAGGCCTAACCTTCCTACGGGATGATGGGTATGAGCCCAAGGGAGGGATGTTGAAATCCGGTCCGGGGACCTTACGAGGCCTCAGACAGCGGTAACAAGTCTCGTAGAAATAATAAGACCTATGGGTAGTGTCGTGCAAACGACGAGTGAAATGGAATATAGGAAGGGGGTCCCTGGGCCGACTACATAACTGTATGTAAGTGAGTACGTTTTAAAACGGGATACGCTATCATGTACTAGGGGACTTTCAAGTTAAAGGTTGATGAAAATTGATATTAATGATTCACCTTGGGTGAGAATTATCGGATTTACATGCCAAGGAACATAACCCAACTAGTTAGGGCCACTTGAAAATTCTAGGGAGAATTGATGCCCAAGCATGGAAGGAATTGTTATTCTGTGATTACGCATGTAAATGATAATGCATAGGGGCAACGATGATACAATGGCTAGGGTATTTTATAAAGTGATCAAGTCAACGTAAAGACTCAGAAAAGTGTGTACTCTATGAATAAAGTAACACCGGTTAAAATGAAATGTCGACGTGAATTTCGGGGATGAAATTCCTGTTGAGTGGGGGTGAACTTGTGACACCGCTCCTAATTTGAACTTGAAGTAATTAATCCATTAGTATTAAAATGTAATTGAAAGTACAAATACCAATGTCGATGAGGATGACTAGTTGCATTCGTGAATATTTATTCACTTAGAAAACTAGTTACAAGTATATTAATCATATTAGAAATGATTAATTAATTTAATTTAATTCCGATTAATTATATATTGTGTTTTGGACCCTGAATATTGGGAGGGACTAACTAACATATTCTTGGACCTTGGTGAATTAAATAAAAGCCCAAGAATAAGGAAATGAATGACTTATGAATGTTTGGGCCGGATAAAAGGTAAAGAAATAATATAAGAGACTTTTCGAGCCACTTTCTAATAATAGAAATGTAAAAGGGTTTAAGCCCGGAATATTGGAGAGGAATATCCAATACATTTTAGGATCGACCTATTGAGGTCTACTAGCCTAAAATAATACAAGTGAACGAATAAAAATCATTTGGATCAGAGTAAATTAAAAGGAGAAGCCCGCGAACCCAACCCAACTAAATTGGCCCAACCTTCTAAAAATAGAAAGGTTAAGTGAGGGAGTCTCATCCTCTCCTCTCACTTTTATCCATACGTATGGAAGAGGGGTCTTGAGAGCTCCATAAACACTCAACAAAAAATCAAGAAGAAAAGGAGGCAAGAAAGGAAGGAAATCCGAGAGAGAATGAAGCCTAGCGGTAAGAATCTCGTAGCTCCGGTTCTTGTTCTTCCGTTTAATATATTTTTTGTGTATGATTTTATAGAAATCATATGATGGATTCTAGGGGATGTTCTACTCGTTTAAAAGTGTAGAAAAATGATATAAAGTGTTGGTATTTAACTTAGAAGTGTTGTGGAATCGATAGGAATCGAAATCACCGGAAACCGCCATTTCTAGGAGCTGTTTTCGTGCTGCAGGGCCCGAAAGCCGGGCAGCTTTTGCAAAAGCCGGCGGCGTTTGCCCTCTGCCAGCCAAGTCCATTTCGGATCATTCCCGATCGAATGTTTAACGATGGGGCTTCAATAGGAAGGCTTGCTGGACATATTTAAGGTGATGATGGCTGACTATATCATTTATAATTCTTGAGTTGAGCATGAGATTACCTAAGTAATCAAAATATGATGTTGATGAAATTAAATGATATATTCCAATGTGAATAAATGTGATTGCTATGTGGTCATATAGATGGATATATGATTATACTAAGGTGAATAAGCAAAGGGACTATGCATGAGGGGAGGAATCCTTGAAATATTATGATTATTGGATTGATAATGAGGGGTTATAATTATATGAACAAATGTTGATAAATGTGTGATTTCCATATGAATCGAGAAGGGATATATTCGGATACCTATGTTGATAGACAAAGTGATTAAATGTGAAGTAAAGAATCCTTGAGTCATTGCCATGACTAAATTGATATGAGTCCTTAGGGATAAATTGTGTCCTATCTAGGATATTGAATAAGATAGACATGGTCTTAGAAGGAGTGATGGACTACGGTCATGCTCAAAGGGGAAGGTGGTGTGTACCTAGAACTATATGACGGCAGCCCGGGGAGACTTGATGAAGGCTAGTCTCGAATACAACAAGTGTTGTCGAGGTTGAAGCCACGGCTAAACAAAGATATATAAGCTATGTGATATTCAGGGTGTGTAAGCCCTAGGCAAATTAATATTTATATTCGGTGTGTGTAAGCCCTAGTCGAATAAAGATTATACGGGGTGTGTAAGCCCTACACGAATAAAAGATATTACGCGGGGTGTGTAAGCCCTACATGAATAAAGATTATACGGGGTGTGTAAGCCCTAAACGAATAAGTATTACGCGGTGTGTGTAAGCTCTAAATGATTAAGTATTATACGGGATGTGTAAGCCCTAAACGGATGAAGTGTATACGGCGTGCATAAGCCTTAAACGAATCAAAGATATTATACTGGGTGTCTAAGCTCTAAATGATTAAGTATTATACGGGATGTGTAAGCCCTAAACGGATGAAGTGTATACGGCGTGCGTAAGCCTTAAACGAATCAAAGATATTATACTGGGTGTCTAAGCCCAAATGAATGGTTACAACTGTAGGGTGTGTAAGTCCAATATGGATGAGTAAAAAGAATAAAACGTGTAACCCTTTTGGTGGAATTGGGTTTAGACTAGGGGTGATGTAACCTCTCAAAGTTGTTATTTGCAAGTATAGGCCAAGGTCTATTTAAGGGGATTGTTTTGAAATACAAATGGGCCTACGGGCCGGCTATTTAAATTGTATATATATATTATACAAGTGATTTGAAATGGGGTAGCTATAGGTTATGCCCATAATATAGTATCACCCTATGTTGAGGGTCTTGTGTTTGAAACATGGATTTTATGTTGTATAGTTGTCATTGTACTTTTCAAATGCTTCAAAGTACTGATCTCCCCTTTACGGGGGAGGCCACCTCACAGTTTTCAGGTAGAAGCTAGAGCATGCTTCCTGTTCCCGTTGTTTCGGGTGATCTATGGAGAGAAGACGTGGTTCGTGCTTCTTCCAATTCTATTTTGATACAAATAAAATGATGCTCATGGAAACTATTTTTAAACTATAAATGATTTGGGAGCCTGCGTGCTCATGTTTGTCTTGTGTGGCCTTTGACTTTAAAAATGTATTTGTTTTCCGCTGCGTATCTATCAGTTGACATTGAAACGAGTCTGATGACTCATTCTAAAAACATCTTTCAGAAATGAGAGGTGGAGGGATAATAACTAGGAAGGACAGGATAGGGTGTGCACCGGGCGAACCTGGGCATGTCAATCGAGGGAACTCTAGAGTATCTAGAGAAAGAGGTAGAAAATGAGGATTATGCGGCAGTTGTTAGCGTGTCCGACCAGCCCGGGGAGTGACAGCCTCAGTGTGATATTTTATCTCAAGACCGGCTTCCTCAGCGCCGAGCGTCTTGAGCCAGCGATTGGGCTCGCCATCCCTTCCTGGATGGTGACCATCGCCTTTATATGACGGACAGCTTCATCAACGCCTCGTCATCATTTATTGAACCGGCTCATCATCGCCGACGTCCTCATATCACGCCCGTCCCCTAAGCTATGACGTGATTATCTGCATCAAGGCTGGCTCCTCAGCGCCGAAGCCTTCATCTGACGATCGGCCCATCAGCGCCGACGTCCTAATATCACGGCAGACCCTCGGTCTCAACGTGATCTTTTATATCGACACGACAGACCCTCGGTCTCAACGTGATCTTTTATATCGACATGGCAGACCCTCGGTCTCAACATGATCTTTTATATCGAAACGGCAGACCCTCGGTCTCAACGTGATCATCATACTCTGAAGACCGGCCTCATCCTCTCACTTTATGGATGAGGACCACTGCTCGAACTTTTGGATCGACCTCTCAGTGCAAACGTCCATACATCACGACCGCCCCCTCGGCCTCGGTGTGATGATTTATCTCAAGACCGGCCCCACAACGCTGAAGTCTTGTTATAGTGATCGGGCTCACCATCCCTTCCTGGAAGGTGACCATCGCCTCTATATGACGACCGGTTTCATCACTGTCGTTGCCCTCAGGTCACAAATGGCCCCTCTGCCTCCGCGTGATTCCATATCTCAAGACCAGTCTTAGCCATTCCTTTACCAGATGGTGACCATTGCATGGATTTTCGGACCGGCCCCTCAGCGCCGATGTCCTTACATCATGAACGGGCTTTCGGCACGTCATGATTGTCTTTCTCAAGACTGGTCTTAGCCATTCCTTTACCGGACAATGACTGTTGCATAGATTTTCGGACCGGCCCCTCAGGGCCGACATCCTCAGATCACGAACGGCCCCTCAGCGCCGAACATCTTGAGCTAACGACTAGGCTCGCCATCCCTTCCTGGATGGTGACCATCGCCTTTATATGACGATCAACTTCATCAGTGCCGACGTCCTCAGATCACGAACGGCCCCTCGGCCTCAGCGTGATTCCATACCTCAAGCCCGGCTCCCCCAAAGCTGAGCTTCTTGAGCTAATGACTGGGCTCGCCATTCCCTTCCTATATGGCAACTGTCACCTTCATACGACACACAACTCTTCACCACCGTCGTCCTCATTTTCAGATGGGCATCCACCGCCTCGTCCTCATATTCAGACAGGCGTCCATCACCTCATCCTCAGATTTGGACCGCCTCATCAATGCCATCGTCCTCATCATTAGACGGGCGTCCCCTCAGCAGACGGACACCGCTGCAGCTCCACCCAGGTCGAAGGGTTCGCAAGTTTTGCTTCATTGTGGGAGCATCCGGTGTACTCTTTTTCCCTCATTAGGATTTTTTCCCACAAAGTTTTTCCTAATGAGGGTTTTAATGGGACATCTCCCCATTGTGGAGCAAAAGGTGTCAATCCTCGGCCCCTTGTTGAAGACGTGCATTGCTCTACTCCTTTTCACCTCAAGGAGTGGGGGACTGAAACAACGAGGGACTTGGCGCCTCCGTCACCACAGAAGCACAAAATCCAAAATTCTTCACAAAGATTGCCACATGCACCGGCGACAACCTCATATCATATGCATAGCCCCTCGGCCCCAAGACCGGTAGTGTCGGTCTCTGGCCTGCGACCTTCGGCTGAGGATTCTCTCACAGGGTTGCCTCAGTCAGGGCTCACCAATGAGATCGGATTATTAGCTTGGGGAATCCGAGCGAGGCGCCTCGGCGACACCAGATGGATCAGTACATAACTCTACTCCCTTTCACCTCGAGTGCTCTCGCCTCAGGCAATGGGGGACCGGGGGACTACATTGGCCTCCAACGTAAAGATACAACTGCAACTGCAATGACATCGTATCGTCTATGCACCACAACGACATCGTATCGTCTATCACCACAACGTTCAGGACCTTGTGGTACACCCTCGGCCGCAGCAAAATAAGCAAACAGGGAAGCAAAGCTCAAACATACCACCCAGAACATGACACGTGTCATCCCTCGATATGTGGAGCCTCAACGGCTTTGGATCACATGCTCCACCTTCGGTCAGAGTGAAAGAATAACGCCACAACGGCCGTAGCACACATAACGCCCTCGAAAATGGACTACACCCACTCAAGCAAAGACACTCATCGTCCTCAAAAAACCTTGGACGCGCAACGTCCACTTGGTAAGGACCTCCATCGTCCTCAACATAGAAACGGAAACTCC
The DNA here is from genome assembly GCA_945859875.1 of Cuscuta europaea. Lineage (NCBI taxonomy): Eukaryota > Viridiplantae > Streptophyta > Magnoliopsida > Solanales > Convolvulaceae > Cuscuta > Cuscuta europaea. The sequence goes on from CAMAPE010000014.1 coordinate 5,285,790, forward strand.
ACAACGGTTGGATGAACAAAACGTGTATAAATTCAGCAAAGAACGACAACACTGCAACATCCTAAGAAATGAAGTGCCTCCATCGGCCAGATCTCCTTCATCCAAATCAACATGCCAAGTCAGGACATGCGTCGTCCTCAAAACAAAGGACACACATCGTCCTCGACACAACAAGGATGTTCCTGACGACTCAGTTATGGCACCACCTCGACCAGAAATGCCAGAACTCCCAGGTAACCCTCTGTCGGCAAAGAGCTTCAAGGCAACAAAAATGAAGGACAAAAGGCAGCCATACAGTTATGGCACCGCCTCGGCCTCGAAATGAAGGACGTTCCTGACGGCTCAGTTATGGCACCGCCTCGGCCAGAAACGCCCGAATTCCCAGGTAATCCTCCGAAGGCCAAAAGCATCAAGACAACAAGGATCTACTCCATTTCACTTCATCTACATCTCAGCTCAGAGAGCGGGGGACTCCTGATAGAGTATATGGGTCCAGACCCCATGACCCACATACTTCCACTACTACGAACAGGCCCAAGTGGCCCAAGCACAACAAACAAGACCCCGGGGACGTACGGCCTCCGGCACCTGAAGACCCTGAGGACGTACGACCTTCAGCACATAACGCCCCCCCCCCCCCCCCCCCGAGGACGTACGACCTTCAACACATAACGGTCCCCCGGGGACGTACGGCCTTCAACACATGGAAGACCTCGGGGACGTACATCCTTCAGCACATAACGGTCCCCCGGGGACGTACGACCTTCAGCACTACCTCCGTTAGCCAGACGTACGTCTCTTAGGCCTTCGTCTGCCACACCTCCGTCAGCGAGACGTTCGTCTCCCAGACCTTCGTCTGCCACACCTCCATCAGCCAGACGTTCGTCTGCCACACCTCCGTCAGCTAGACGTTCGTCGGCTACAAGGAGCTCACAGAGCCAGACTTCCATACTTAGCTAATATATTCGAATGTACTCAGCCCAATAGAGGCTTTATATTGTAATGGGCCTCCCAAACCCAAGACTTGAGAGCCCAACCCATATTTTCCCTATAAATGCTCCCATTGGGAGTAGTTGTAAGGGTTGGAAATTCATTAATACAAATCACTTCTCTCTCTAGCTCTCGCTTCTCTCTAAACTTATAATCTATCATGTATAATTATTAATATCATAAAATTAGAGTTTCAATAACAATCTGGAATGTATTTGTTACTTAAGGTATTAATGATGATTTAGGTATCAATATTTTTTTGTTGTAATAGTTTTACAAATATAACACCATGAGAAGCTACAGGCCGCTGCAATGAATTTGCATATTTACACCTAGTGGTGGGTCCGGTCCCGCTCCAGTGTCGATTCCATTCTAGTACCTTCATCCTCGTACCTTACCCCTTACCCCTACCCTACCCTACCCACCCAACCCCACCCCACATACCCTTTTTTCCCCACAATGACCCTACCCCCACCCCCCACCACATGCCCCTACCTCGGTCCCACCCTGATCCACCCTACCCTACAGCCAACCCTACCACCTCAACCCCACCCCGACCCACCCTACCCTACCCCCACCTCGTATATTACCCCTACCTTACGCCTTCCCACATGCCCCCTACCTCGTCCCCACCCTACAGCCATCCTACCTCGGCCCCACCATGATCTCGGCCCCACCCTACTACCATCCTATCCCAACTCCCTACCCCTACCTTACCCCAACCCCAACCCTACTCACCACCCCCACTCTAACCCACCCACTACCCCACCCAACTCCATACCCCTAGACCTTACTACCCCAACCCCACCCACCCCCACCCATACCTTCCTTCCCTACCCCGACCCCTACGAGTAGGTATGTGTGGGTATGAAGGGTTTTAGGGGAGTATGGGTAGAGTGTAAGATTGTGGTAAGGGTAGGGGTAGGGGTCAAGGGCGTGGAATTAGGTGTAGGGTGTAGGGTGGGGGTACGAGGTATAAGGGAAGGGTAGGGGTTAGGAGTATGGGTACACGTACGAAGTGATCGACCCCACATATTATATTATACATTTGTGTTCATGAATGTTTGTGTGTCTATATATGTATATGGTTATTTTAGACATTTTAATGTTAAACGGTGTTTTGAACCTTTTGAAGTAAACATGATCTTAGAACATGATCTTATTTTATGCGTCGCTTATTAACACGAGTCTTAATAAGCACCATTTAGTAACTCGTGAAGTAAACGTGTCAGTCTTCTGGATGATCATAGAACTGGGTGAAAAAATTGATGAACATGTATTCAGCTTCGAAAATGGAAAACTGGAAAATAGAAACAAAAAACTGGAGATAGAAAAACTGAAAAATAAAAACAGAAAATTGGAGAACGAAAAACAGAAGTAGAAAATAGGAAAATATTTCTGTTAATAAACATGCCCTAAACATTTAAACATCAAAGTTGTTTAAGAGACATATATATAAATGGTTAAGGAGTTAGGGGATAAACATGGTACAATGCGACTTCCAAATAAAGAAAATATTCAAGTGATTTGACATTTACTTAATGAAATCTTCAACAGGTAAATGTACTTAAATTCAAGTAAATGCACATATATAAGTAAATGTACTTATTGGAGTTTTTTTAAACAATGCACAATAAATTTATTTATTTATGAACTTCACTTACCATATTTTTTTATTTAGCCAACTCAACAATTTTCTACTCTCTTATTATAATATTAGTTGCAGCTTGTCATATCCCATTTTGAGGATTGCATTAGAAAAGAGCTTTGTGTAATTATACTAAATTATATATTTGTATGTGAGAATTAAAGGTAATTTTAGTCAAGTATTGTAACTTATATAACCTTTATAACGTTTGTAGGATGAATATATATAGTACTTATATAACCTTTATAACGTACTAAAAGTAATATTTTTTTAGTATCCTTGATAATTTTTTATTTACTATCTCTCATGCTCCCATTATGATAGAATTAATGAGCATGATATATGGATTTCTCGAATAAAACATCATGTGCACATGATAATATGTTTGGAGGAATAAAAGAAAAAATAATTTGATAGAAAGATAATTAATAAAGCAATGAATAAGCTATGAGTGGAATTCACCTCCAATTGACATGTGAATATGAATTTTTAATGGAGTGTCATGTGGGAAATGTTACCTCCAATATGACTTGTAATTTTATTTTTTTTTACCCTACGGGGAAGGAGAGAGAAACTGGGGGAGTATGGGACAAACAAGGCTGAAATCCCTTAACTTAAATGGAATTTCAAACCCGAGAACTCAAATATGGGAGAGTAAGTCGGCGCCCAGCTGAACTAGACCGCTTCCTCTATATATGACTTGTAATTGTATAATGCTCCGTATATAGATAAAAAAAATATAGATGGGAACTCTCAAACAAAACAACATGTCCACATGACAATATGTTTGGAGGAATACAAGAAAAATCAATGTGATAGAGAGATAATTAATAAAGCAATGAATAAGCTATGAGTAGAATTCACCTCCAATTGACATGTGAATATGAATTAGTGTCATGTGGAAAATGTTACCTCCAATATGAGTTGTAATTGTATTTTTTTTACCATAGGGGGGTAGGGGAGATAGATTGAGGGAGTATGGGGCAAACAAGGCCAAAACTCATTCTATAGAATTTCGAACCCGAGACCTTTCGTATGAGAGAGTTAGTCGACGACCAGCTGAGTTAGACCACTTCCTCCTATATATGACTTGTAATTGTATAATACTCCGTATATAGAAAAAAATATATGCGAACTCTCAAACAAAACATCACGCCCACATGATAATATGTTTGAGGAATACAAGAAAAATTAACGTGATAGAGAGATAATTAGTAAAGTAATGAATAAGTTATGAGTAGAATTCACCCCAAATGACATGTGCCAATGAATAGACATGGATCTCACTTTTTCTTTTCATCCGTAACATTCATATCTTCCCGTTTCTAAATATTACATCATACCCTCCATAATTTTGAAAACAATACACTATTATAACTACTTTTTTGGATTTATTCTTTATTTCGGTCCACTATTTCATTATCTTCTCATCCTTCCCTCAATAATTATACATATTTCACTATTTGATTGTGAGGTCCCATCTCTTAACCGGAGGGGACACCTTTGGCTTCCGCCCTTCAATCTCTTTACCAGAGAGTGAGAAGAAGAGAAAGAGGTCCTCATTCGGAGTCACACATTGAGAGCCCGTTTGATAACACTGAAATCGGCTTAATTGGCTAATTCTGCTTAAATTTATGGAGTTCAGGCTGAAGTGATTGTATTGGTTGATTCTGCTGATTTATGAATAAATATATTTAAAATATATTTTATCAATAAAATGAATACAAAATTAAATGAAAATAGCTAAAATGGTTGTCTATTATAACTTTAACTTTAGCCAATATAACCAGAAAAATAACTACAATCTTACCTTTTCTTATTATTACACAATTCAACGCGCGAAATCAAAAGTTACGTGTTTCGTTAATAAGTTGGCTGATAACCCAAAAAACAGAGTAACCAAACGGGCTCTGACATTAGGAGTCTCAATGCCGCTTTAAAGCCTTGCCATGTCCTTTTATTTTATTGAGCTTTAAAGTCTTTTATAATCTCACTTACTTTTAAATGAGAAGATATGAATGTTATAGATGCACAAATAGTACTCCCTCCGTTCCAAAAAGATCGGCCAATTTGACTTATCTTACTCAAAGTATAAAAAATCTTATAAAATATTTCATAAAAGTATAAAATTTATAAATTCTACACAAATTTAATACCTAAAATCATTTTCTAAACTTTGATACCATCAATAAGGAAAAGTTAAATTGGTTGATAGGTGAAGTAATAAAGAGAGCTACTCTCCACATTTTTAATTTAATACTCCGTACAAAATATTTCTGGAATAGTCAATTAACACCCGGAGGCTGTGTCCCTGAACAGTACGGAGTACTCCGTATAATTAAAGCCTTTTTTCCGAACTTTCCCCCGCCGTGTTTAGTTATTCCAGCTGCTTACCTCAACCGAAAATCAATTAAAAAAACAATTGCAGGGAGAGAGCGACAGAGACACTCAGAGCAGAGCAGAGCGGAGCAGTGTGTTGTGGCCATCGCTTATGGGGCTGCTAGCAAATGCCCTGGCCATCGCTTTCTCCGCCTCCAATGGCTCTTTCGGCACTGATTCCCAAGACATCCACTTCGGCAACCCCTGGTGGTTCGTCTACGCCGGCGTTTCCTGCCTCCTCGTACTCTTCGCCGGCATCATGTCCGGCCTCACCCTCGGCTTGATGTCCCTCGGACTCGTCGACCTTGAGATTCTCCAGCGCAGCGGAACCTCTTCCGAGAAGAAACAAGCTGGTTCGTTCCCTTCTTTCTTATCCACCATTTTAGCTTTCCTCTGTCTTACCCGCCGCACATTGGCGCTATTTATGCCTTCTTTAAGGGAAAAATTAAAAAGGCAATACTTTTAAGAGGTTTGAGGTTCTTTATGGCTGATGTGGCCGATGTGGGATAACTTAAAGCAAATTAATTTTGAAGCTCGCGTGTTCTTTATTGAGTCTTAATTAGACCGATTGCTCTTTTGAGCTCAATTGACGGATATTTAGATCAACTGTATTGGAGGTTTCGTATAAGCTGGATTGTATATTTATTAGGATGGCATACAAGGAGCTTTGTGTGTTCAATCACAATTGAGAGCAAATACCTAGCTTAAATTATCATAGTATATGCTGTTTCATACGGAGTATTAATTTATACCTATTCATCTTCTCATTTTGTGTTCAAATGCCCAAGACGGGCTAACTCATTTTGTAGGCCCTTGATGAAGTCCCATATCATAATACATTATTAAAAGAAACTCTGATAAGACTATGGGTTGAAGAGTTAAAAGAGGGTGTGTGAAGGTGCAACTCAGATAATTAGTACTGAATTGAAAAAGTCCTTTTTTTATTACAACTTTAAGACTTCGGGGCACGGAAAAGGGCTTTAAGCCATTACATTTCTATTGAATTCTGGTTTCTTATTGCCTTGTCTTGGAACTTTGGCGTTCAATGTGATTAAATCAGTACAAAGGAAAAGGAGAATTGGTGGACTTCGAGGTCCTTCATTTTTCATGGCTGTAAAACCTAATTAAAATGTTCTTGGCCGCCCCAACAAGGCCTAGTCAATTTGCTTCGTTGTGTCCAATATAACTCTTTTATAGTTTTTCTGTTTCGCATGCCATTCTTGAATAATAATTAACTCTCTGTTTTGTGTACCATGCATATGCAATTAATAGTTTTTACTGTTTTGTTTTCTTCAATTAATGGTTGTTGTTGTACTGCTTGTTTTCAGCAATCATTCTGCCTGTCGTTAAAAAGCAGCATCAGCTTCTCGTTACCTTACTTTTGTGTAATGCTGCTTCCATGGAGGTATATCCACCTCTCTATTATTACAAACCTTGATTCAGTAGCAGAGTTGATGTAGTTTAACAAATTAAGATTTTTTTTCATACCAAGAAAGGAAATAGATCATGATTTTAAAAATAAAATTGAAAGGTATAATTTTTATTACCCAACTAGAGGAATCGTGAAGATGTATCCATGATGGATTAGTTAGCTTAATATTACAGCTGATTCAATGATTTGCTAATGCAATTTTCTTTCTCATTATGACTCTGCAGGCTCTTCCTATATATCTGGATAAAATTTTCCACCCTGTTGTTGCTGTTATTCTCTCTGTCACTCTTGTTTTAGCTTTTGGTGAGGTACTAGATTTAATGTGTATTTTCATCCCACCATAAAAACTGATTATGCTTCTTTCTGAAACCATGCTAACATGTGTTGATATTATTCTGCTCTAGATTATTCCACAGGCAATATGCTCTAAATATGGACTTGCTGTTGGTGCAAATTTTGTGTGGCTTGTGCGTATTTTGATGATTATTTGTTTTCCGATAGCGTACCCTATTGGAAAGGTAAATTTCATGCATCACTTGTTACAACATTTGGAAATTGCAGAATAAGTTGTTGGTTTTGCCTTTCTTTTGAACTCCTTGGAGAGACTTTTCCTATTTTTGGGAAATTGCACCTGATTTTGCATAATGTGGTGGAAAAGATTGAACATTTCATTATCATGGATTTTAGTAATAGGAAAGCACATTTCACAATCATCGTCCATCCTTATTATGGATTTTAATAAAAAAAACACATTGATTCTTGTGGAAATAGCACTTTAGGTTGAATCATGTGTAGGAAAAGAATGGTCATTATCATCTGTTTCAGTAAATTATTTTCAAAATGATGTATCCAATTTTTTAGTAATTTAAGATTTCAACCATACCATTAGGAGAGTTGGGGGGGAGTGTTTTTGTGTTACCTTGTTTGGTCTTGTTGGAGTGGAGGAGAAGGGAAATGTGTTAATTTAGACTCTCCTCCGAAACCCCAATTGGAGCGTTAGAAAATAAAGGGGGAAGTGTGAGGGGTGACTTAAACATTCCCTCCAAAAAAATTAACGAAATGATTAGCGGGGAGCATCCCCCCTCCACTGCAATAACCTCAATCTGACATACCCATATGAAGACTGTTAATATGTGCTTTACCAGTCCAGAATTTATTTGTTTTGCAAATGCGTGTTGTATGTCTATCAGTTTATGTGACATTGATTTTGGTGATTCAGCTTCTTGATTTGGTACTGGGACATGGTGATTCTTTGTTCCGGCGTGCTCAACTCAAAGCCCTTGTCTCTATCCACAGCCAAGAGGTAATTTTTGTTCATTCTTGAGAGTTAAAAACAATTAAACATATTTCACTAATAGTTTATGAATCATATGGTACATGGTAGATTGGTATTTTACTTTATGATGATGAATTCAAGCATAATATGATATTTCCAGGCTGTAACTAGGCTGCTCTCATGATATGACAACTTCTTTCTTTTGCTTTAGGCTGGAAAAGGTGGTGAACTTACTCATGATGAGGCTACCATCATCAGTGGGGCACTTGATTTGACTGAAAAGGTCTCATATTACTTTTGATATCTCTGATTTCTGAATTTCTAGTACAAAGTTTGTTGGAATTAATAATCTTATGAGGGAAAAACATAAAATTAAATCAATTTAAATCTTATGTGCCAGTGTTGGAACAAAAACTTAGATGAGCTGTATTTTATTAGTAGCAAGTAGAACTCCAGAAAGTTAGCAAGCTCTTCCTTATATCTTACTCCTTAGTATATTACTGCCCCTGGGGAATCCCTTCCTAATGCATATTCCGGATGATGAATCTTGTTGTTCGAATTCATGTGTACAATACATGCTCTTTTTTACCTTCAAATCTTAATGTACAGAATTGTGACATCTTGTTTTCTGAAATATGCGCAGACTGCAGAGGAAGCAATGACACCTATTGAGTCTACCTTTTCTCTGGATGTCAATTCAAAATTGGACTGGTGAATTTATTTATCAAATCCTACATATTCTATCACTTTATCTCCCTCTCAACCTATTTTGCACTTCAGAAATCTCTAATAGCTGACTCCTTAGAGAAAATTGTGCGTAGTTTTTATAAAAGCCAAGACATCCATATTCTCCTAGACTCTTAGAATAAAATCTTCAAGACTTTCTGAAGAGTTTTGAACTCTTCTGACCTTGAGATTCGTGCCATTTTTTGCGAACAACTAACAGCAATAGTCAACACAAACCTAGCAAGAGTTTTGGACTCTTCTGACCTTGAGATCCGTAATTAATTGTTGTGAACATTGGATTTTTTGCTTTACACACGTTCATCTCAAAATATGAATCTGCGCTTCACTCATCTTCTTCACTATATCTCTCTTAACAGCCCAACTCTTTATACCTATAGTAAGGCTAGCTTATCGCAGTCCTATACAAAGCAAAATCAGGAATAAAAAGATATCTTCATCATGTCATCACATATTCTTGTTTTTCTTTATTTGCTGGACCTAGTTGGTTTCTGGAAGTCTGAAACCACCTATGAAACCTTACCTTGCACTTGGACAGGGAAGCAATAGGAAAAATTCTTGCCAGAGGCCACAGTCGTGTTCCTGTATACTCGGGGAATCCGAAGAACATCATTGGACTTCTACTGGTCTGTGTGAAATTTAAATATTAAGATTCCATTTCAGACGTTATCTTATTTTACATATGACACATCAGAGGATTAATTTCTGCTTTGACTGTTTTTCTGGCAATACAGGTTAAAAGCCTTCTTACTGTGCGGGCAGAAACAGAGACTCCTGTTAGTGCTGTTTCCATCAGGAGGATGCCTAGGTTTGTCACCTCCTCCCAATCTCTATCTACCCTTTTAGTAGACAATCACATTCAGAAGTAAGTAGGTCCATAGAAATTCTTTCAGGGTTCCTGCAGATATGCCCTTGTATGATATTCTCAATGAGTTTCAGAAGGGTAGTAGTCATATGGCAGCTGTAGTGAAAGTGTGCAGGAAATTTGAGAATCACCCTAATCATGAAAGTGATAAAGTTCGAGGTGCCAAATTTGAGAATGGAGATTCCCACTTATTAACATTACCCCTGTTGAAGAAGTATGCTGTGAAGGCAGATAGTATTGTGGTAAATGTTGACAATAACTCACTAGAGAAAACAGCAAGTAATGGAAGCGCTTTTCAGCAAAATGGTGCAGTGACCAATGGTTATACTGACCTTTCCGATGATATTGATGATGGCGAAGTCATTGGGATCATCACTCTTGAAGATGTTTTTGAAGAACTTCTACAAGTAAAATCTTTTCTGTCCATGTCTGTAAATTACTGAAATTATTAGTAATACATTGGGCTCTTTATAGATGGGTGTGGAATGGCTTGACAGTTGACACGATGTACTTTATCACGGGACATGTTCCTCTTATAATTCACAGGTCGTTTACTATTTTTACGAATGCAGGAGGAAATTGTAGATGAGACTGATGTTTACATTGATGTGCATAGAAGGTACTAAAGATCAACCTTGTAGTACAGCTTCCCATTCCTTTCCACCCCTTTTCATTGACAGTTAATGTATTAGCAGTTAAAGCCTTGTTTGGAACTACTATAATTGCAGAATACGAGTTGCCGCAGCAGCAGCAGCTTCATCTGTGGCTCGAGCACCTTCTGCTAGGAGGGTGACTAGTGGTCCAAAAGCTCCGGTAAACTCTGAAATGTCCTCAACTGCCTGCTTTATCATTATCATCTTGTCTGCATTGTTACCATGTATTTTCTTGGATACATTAAAAAGGCTCTTACTTTAGTCCTAAAGGTCAAACTCAGCATGAGTATCCATCCCAAATATTTATTTGTTGGTTTGTTTTAGACATACATCCACTCACAGCGAGATACATCATTTTAACTACATAGTTTTTTCATCCTAAAGTTTATCCGTGAAGGATCACAAAATCTGGTGTGTTAGTTTTTGTTGCGTTAAATTCAGTCGATGTAGGACAAACTTTCAACACATACACAATATATTTCTACAAACATAATGAATCTGTAAACCTAGAGGCTGTAGAGAAGTGGCAGGTTAGTTTGAATCAAACAATGAATTAATTCGTACTTGAAAATGTACTCAAATTACACAAAATTCGGATCGAAAACGTCATAAGTTATTAGAAGAGAAACAAACCAGACAGGGTCGGCCATATGGGAAGTAGGTCTAGGAAATTACAAGGGCCTTACTTTTGGAGGGCCTCTTTTTTACATACATTTGTAAAGAATTAGAAATATTTATCATTTATGTACACAAAATGAATATGCAAAGATATGTTGTTAAAATTTCATTGAGAGGTATAGCATTAAATTACACATTGCATTTTGTTTGATATTAAAGATAATTTTTGTATGTTTTTATCACAACTCCACCTGTAATAGTATGGAGTGTTTTGTAGTGTTTATGTGTATGTATATATAGGGGCTCGAGATAGTGTTTTCCCAACAAATCGTGAACGTATGCACTTTTCCATCAAGTGGCAGAGTTTATAATAGATATGTGACGCTCTAAACAAACGTTTTGGACGTGTTTGTAAAAGAACAATTCGGACTATGATTGGCCGATTTTTATTAATAAAGTCTAGAGCGCAAAGCAAGCAAGGACGACCTTGAAACAGGGCATTAATGAGTTGTCACGTTTCGTTACCAGGGAGGTCAAGGAAAGCAGGTGAAGGCAAATAAACCAGCTGAAGATGAATCAAACAGATAACATTGGTGTGCCAGACTGGCTCTGACTGTCTATTGGGTTTTCTATGTAAGTAAAGTGTTTCCCCAGCTTAGGGTCAGATGCTGATGCCAGAATTTCTTTTTGCTTGTGGCCTGCACCGTGTTAATATCAACATTAGATGACATTTTCCATCTCGGAAGACCATGCATATGCTTGAGACCTTCTATGCACTGTTTGGAGAAGAAATGTTCCCTAGGGTTTGATTCTTAGTGTGTGCATGTGTGGTGTTGTATTCCATGTTCATATAACATTTTCCACAACAGGAAGGGCTATTTATTCGGGTGCATGAAAGTAGCAATTTTGATCTTCACTGTAATCAAGATTCTCTTTGCCACTGTTTGGTTCTAATCTTTTCCTTCAAAATTTTACACTAGTTTATTTTACCAGTTTGCTCTGTTGCGTGGTCAAATCTTGAACTGTTGTATTTGTACTTGAAATGACTCAATATCTCTAATTGGGGGCAAAAATACTTCACATTTTACCTATACAATTAGGTAGGTACCCCAAAAGGTTAAATGTTGACCTTTTTGCTCCAAAAATAACCTTATGTCCAATGTGATTCTTCAGATCTAGACCTTAGTGCAGACCTCTAGAGTCTAGACTCTCAAGTCTTTGAGAGCAAAATATTGTGGTAAAAGGCTATGAATCTATGATTGTCATCTTTAGAGAAACTTGAGCAATTTCAGCAAAAAAAGAAGTAATTCCGTCCCTTTGGGGACATCTGGTAAAAAAAACTAATTCTAGTCTTGCCTGATTCCATAAAAAACTAAAACAGCTCTTTGGTGGTAAACAAAATTAATGTTTGGTACAAGTTTGATAACAATAAAATCCAAGACTTATTCTCAGGAGAGTTCGGGTTGATAGATGATATCGGATTTAAGAACAGTAAATAGAGAGAGGGATATCAATAACATAATATCGAGAGTAGAAAAATTTCATAGTCAATATTTACATTTATAATTTATTTTATTAATATTAATTTTAATTTTGTGTGTTTATTACGTGTGAAATACTGAAATGAATTTTATGGTATACTCAAACGAGTATAACATATAAAAGAAATTAACATTAGTATGATATTTTATAAAATGGACATATCAAATATTTCAGATGAGCTCATGAGCATACAATGATGAATATACTTGGACGAATAAGTTTTTTTTAAACGATTGTGATAACTGATACATGTATGAATTATAGAAATGAACCTTATGTTATACGGAGTACTTGAATAAGATTCAAAAATGATATTAGTATTGCATTATAATTGATCATAAAAATTTAAATGAGTGTAAAGTAATTATGAGTATATTGTTTAAAAACATGTGTATTGACTATTGATGTAACATTATATTATAAAATGAACACAACAAAGTTGATATGCTTATAAATTATTTTTCTTAATAATTTTTATTACAGAAATTACTAATAATTGAGTAAATAAACCTATTTATGTTAAGGTTGTTTGTGCAGAATATATATTACTTTTATGAGTTACTGAAACGAGTGTTTATTTATGTCGAAATGAGTATAAAGTTTACAAGGAATATGAATTAAAATACCGTTTCAAGAAGAACACTATTAAGTTTGGACTATTGAATTGAGTTTTTGTTATACTAAAATGAGTATAATCTTTAACATAAATGTGCATTGGTGTAACATCATGAAACTAACAACATAAAGTTTACAAGTCTAAAATATGTCTCAGTAGAGTGTTTTTCTTTCTGCATTTGTAATCATTCTCATATATAATTTTATCATATAACTAAATTAATTTAATTATATAAAATTGGTCTGTAATGAATACATTACATGTGTGGGTCATAGAAGTGAATTGTATGATATACGTAAATGACTGTAACGTTTAAAAGAAATGAGCATTTGATATTGCTTTTGGATATTGAGACACTAAACAACAGGCCGGCCCAACATCACAAAAGTAATCCTTGACTTTTAAATGCACAACCACCAAGAGCGGGCGCCTATGTCACGTCCCAGAATGGATCTAAGTGCGTGTACAATCGCCGCACAATCAAGGGACGTTACCCGCAAGTCAACCTCACTTGATTATACAAGGTGTCCATGAATATATTTGATACCATACTCAGTAAGTAAATATACATAACAACATCACACTTAAACCAATGAATAGCGGAAATATTCAACGGTAACTCATGGGCCACATCCGGCCAAAACATTGGCTCACAGGCCCAAAACAATTTATAGAAATCCAAATATTCATGAGCAATGTTTTTAATTCTAAAATTAGTAGGAAGCATGAACCACGTGTTCCTTGATGAGACTTCACCTGATTTCATAGGTGCAGGTAGCTAGCAAGCTCTAGTTCCAACTTGAAAATGGTAGGGCCCCCGAAGGAGTCAGTACACTCGTACTAGCGAGAAGCAGTTCAAATGTAGAATAACTTACGTTTCAAGTATAAGACCCAAACATAGGATGATACATATGTTTATATTTCTCCCCCCAAGTCTTGAAATACATACAAGTATATACACTTAGAATAAAATATTTGACCCTTGACCCGTAGGTCATTGTTTACTTAGGAAATGATAGTAGTCATTGACTTAAAACCCAAAATCCACACAAATACCTATGAGTGTAGACTATGAGTTTTGAGTGCTAGCAAGTCCAGTCCCTGGGTACTCCACCAATTATATTCCGAGTTTTGAGTCTCTCGGTACTCTACCAATTATATTCCGAGTTTTGAGGACAGTCCAGTCCCTGGGTACTCCACCATTTCCTATGATCTACCACATATCATTCTTATATGGAGTCTATATCATAATCAATAATCAAGAATAAACCAGGTCTTATAGCCTAAGCACAACAATCCATGCAAAACCATGCAAATAAATCATGTTGGGCGAAAACAGGACCAAACCGACGCCGGTTCTGCCTATAACCAGACCCGGTTCCATTTAGTTTAATTAAATGGCCATCCCCGTACTCAAACCGGCGCCGGTTCTAGCCCTAATCGGCATCAGTTGCTTGTCTTGCAACCGGTCAACGTTCCATTGACCCGCCATTTCAAGTCCAGTTTTTATAAAAGCTTAATCACAACGTGTATTAAGTCATAAACAATCATTTTATGTCATTTTGACCATCCAAAATATCACATATGTTTTTATATGCATTTTAAATTATTTACATGCATATTTCAATAGTTTAATTCATATAAGTCTAATCACCTTGACTAATCACATGCTTAAACTCTTTTAAACATCATTACGACCACATATAACATTTAATTAGGTAATCTTATACTTAACCCAAGAGTTATAAGACATTAAACCGACAACTCACCTCGAATGAGCTTTAAGAAGTTCTACCCTTTTCCGGTTGAACTCCGGCGAAACTCCAGCGAACTTTGTTGAACTCCGACGACACCTCCGATGACTATCTCAAATCCGTGAGAGTACTAGGAACACCTTAGCAAATTTTCTAACAAGTTTTTAACATCATTAAGTCCATATTAATACAAATAACCTCCAAAAGGTTATTTTCCGATGAACTGGTCACCTTGGCTTCTAAGTCCGTTCTTGGACTTAGAACCAATTTTCAATCCCTCATTCTACACTTGTAAACATGTAGAACAATCTTAGGGATTTTCATATGATATATAAGTCATACGATCATTGATGAGAAGAGAAAAAGTTGTTGTGGGATCATTACCTTAATCCTTCAAGTTTTTCCTCACTTTTTCCTACTCAAACATCTACCTTGGACCTTTCTTTGTTTGAACTTGAGCCGTGTCTATGGAGGATGAGTTTGCAGAGGTTCATTCTCTTGATTGAGCTTGTTTGGTCAAAAATGATAGAGGGGAGAGGGTGGAAAAATTAGTTTTGTCTCAATGAGCTAATGAGTGATGGGAGGGGGGTCCCTTTGCCTTTCAATCATGTCTCACCCATCCTCTCATACATCTACATCCATAAGCCCCATCCCATGTTCCACAGCCCCCAATTTGACCTTTGAGTGTGTAATTTCGTGGGGTGGTCCGCACTCATGTGGGAGATCATCCCTTTAAGCCCCAAAGTGTTTATTCGGCTCCAAAAATTGTATTTTCCTAATTGTTTTAATTAACTTCCATTTTATCGGGTCAAATAAAATGTATATCATTCTTCCAATTATTATGGGACTCTAGAATGAATATATATTCCTTAGCTTTAATTCAGTAATCCCCGGACTGTTATCTTTCAATTTATCGATACTGGTATATGTGCCTCGTTTGATCAACCGGACCACTATATGTTGTTTCTATGGCCCAATAAGAATGTACACCATCATATAAATATTATCTAGACCAAGATGAATATAATATGTGGTCCCAGAAATATCGGGTGATCCCCGCTCTCGGCGTGGGCCCCACATGCAATTTACTAATCACGTAAAAGTAATAAAAAAATTTTACAAGCTCGTAAATTCATTAACCATTTCTCAAGGTTCAATACATAATTTGGTAACGGTCCAGCCAATAAGGAAGCAGCACGTCGCCGAGCCCAACTACTACCAACTTACTATAAATAGCCCCTCATAATTCAAAATAGGGGATGATTGTTGAGCATTCAATAACATTCAATATCCTCCCTTGTGTAAATAGTACTATACCGAGTCATACATAAAGCATATTGTTTTCTTAGTTGTTCTTGAGTGCATTGTAAGAATCCTTCATCAATATGAATCAACTACATCTTGAACTTGCTTATTTCATATATATCTTTATACACTCGAACCGATCAACCACCCAATGTAATGTGTTGGACCTTCGGGCTGAGGGAAATAATCTCAACATGCATGATATTATAATATGAGCACAACAAAAATTTAGATGAACATAAGTGAATGTATTACATGTGAATTATTGAAATGAGTTTTATACTATACTCAAATGAAAATAAAATTTAACATAAATGAGCATTGACTTAATGTTGTATTATGAGCACAACACAATATTTAGGTGGGCATATAGTGATGAGTATATTTAAATGAATAGACTGGCGTTAACGAATACAGTACATGTAGGATTTATATAAATGAGTTTTATGTTGTACTTAAATGAGTACTAGGTTTGTAAAAACTACTACTAATTGAGTAAATACACTTAATTATATTAAGTTGGTTTTCAAAGAATATATATTATATATTGCCAAAAAGAATATATATTATATGTATGAACTATTGAAATCAACTTTATGCTATAACCAAATGAATTTTTTGTTTACAGAGAAAGTGTAGTAATATAACGTTTCAAAATGAGCACCAATACATGTATATTATATTACTGCACTTTAAATGATATTTTTACTACTTTTGTTATAAGTTTCCATCATAATTAGATTTAAGATGGGCATTCACTAGTCTTACAATATGTGTGTTAAGGTTCATTAAATTTTTGGAGTTCACAAAGATTTCTTAGATGAAGTTGTACAATTACTAAGATATTCTTTGCAACTAATTTTTTATCTATTACAAATTAGTAATCATAGCTAATTTTATCATTTGGAATGAGTTTATTATGTGCAAATTATTGAAATGAGTTTTTAATATACTAGAATGAGTATATTATTTATAATAAATGTGCATAAGTGAAATACGTAGTATTATAAAATGAACAAAATAAATTTTGTAAGTCAAGAATGACAAATTATAAATTATTTTTTGTGTTAAAATTGTTATATTCTCAATGAATAAATCTAATGATAAAATATTTGTTTTCTTTCCGGATCTTGTGCTTATCTTTTCCTCCATATCCGGTTTGAAGTGCTAAAGTTTGGGCGGCATAGCCGCATAGGAAAAGCAAGCACCGATCAATAATAAATCAGTATTTTAGCTTCATTATAATCTTGCTCGTGCTGCTTTTATTGTTCTCCATAATCAAATATATGGTTCTTTGTTTTTTATTCTTTCCATCCGAACGCATCGCATGGAGATCGGAAAGTCATGCTAGTGTGACTATGATGAGCGGACAATTTGGACAATTGGAAAGAGAAGTGATGCCTTGTAGTCGTTCTCCTCTCCAACTAGACTGAAGGTAACATCATTAGCAAAGGGTTTTGGTAGGAGTATGATCCAACTTGACTGCTCTACTTTTTTTTATTATGTTTGTTCTGTTCTATGGTTGTTCTTTCACGAGCCCTGATGCTCCGGTGTGTTTTGTCTCCCTCGATGTGGGGAGTTTGCTTCGGCGTTCTGGCTAGCTTTGCCTCAGGGGTTTCTAGTTGTCTTCTTTTGAGTTGCGTAGAGTATAGAAGGGGCATGAAGAGTGTTTGTGTCTCCACCCATTTCTACGTCTTTTTGGAATGAAGTAAGAAGAAGAATTCAGTGTTCGCCCATATTGTAGCAGTTCATCCTCCTCCAGAACCACCTCTGCGCCAGAAAGAGTTTTGTGGAAAGGCTTTATTCCATCATTATTTCTTCTCCAGTAGTACTTGCTTTTATTTTAGTTCGAGTAAGTTTGATTTTGATATTTGAATTTTTGAAGTACTTTTGATAGATAGTGTTTCGGTTCCGGTCGTTTAGGCTTAAAATTGCCCGTTTTGTGCCTAGCGAATCAGGTTGCTTTGTATGAGGTGACTTATTCTATGACTATTCCTAGGGCTTATGATTTGATCTGTTGTAACTGTCTAGAGGTTATCCTGTTTACTCTCTTGAGTTTAATATAAAAGTCGCTCTTTTATTTAAAAAAAATCTAATGAATAAATAGAAAATGAACGTAATGATATTAATTTGGGTTTCAAATAATTGTATTATACGTAGTATATGTCAGGTACTTTGTGGTGCGATGACATCACTGCAACACTCTAAGGAGGAAGTCACAAGTTCGAATCTCATCCCAATTCAAGAATGTTGACCTTTAACATTAAACATATACTCCCTCCGTCCCAGAAAATTCTTCCCAGTTTGACTTGACACACATATTAAGAAGGTGAAAATGTATGGTTGTAGTTGTGTAAGAAAAAAGTGAAATGAATGTGAACCACACAAATTGTCCAAAAATGGTAACTGAGAAGAATTTTTTGGGACGGCCCAAAAGGGAAAGTGGGAAGTATTATAATATGTTAGAAGGCAAAACAAAAAAAAAATGAATATTTTATATACATGAATTGTAGAAATGAGTTTTAGTTATATTTAAATTAGAAGGATTAAAAGATGAGCATTTATATGACATTATAAAATGAGTACATCAATAATTAAAATGAGCATACATAAATTACTTACGATTGCACACTTTGTTGTGCTTAATTTATAATGTCATATAATTACACATTTACTTTACACATTATACTCATTTTAGTGTATGAAAAAATCATTTTAATATTTCACACGTAATACACACATTGCAATTCAAACTAATAAAGTTGGCTAAGTTTACTGTTTTATATAGAAAAAATTGTCCAAAAAGAATATTTCAACCATTCAAACTCAGAAACTAATAAAAACATCTAAAATTTGTTCAAATATAAACTTAGAAAAAATTAGGAATATATATTCAAAGAAGAACTATTAAAAAAAATAAATGTCACATATGTCAACACGTATATATTAACCAAGTACAACCACCAATAAAATATTTCATCAAGAAAAAGATGAATAGTTGATAGCCATTTTTTTACGAATCAATTAAAAAAAAACTATACTATTACTAGTAAAAGAGGAAGAGGAGTATTTTTAATCAAATAATCATCCAAATTGTTATTTTTTTTCTAATTCACAATAACAATTTTTTATATTAATCACTACGTAAAAATTATATAGTTCCTCCATCTCAAAAAACTTTCGCCATTTTCAAAACTTTGACCAACTATACCTTTTTATTGGAAATTATTTATAATATAAAAAGTATATGATAATGTTCTTTGTTAAAAGTACTTTCATAAAAGTATAATTTTTTTAATTTCCATAATATTATACTAATCAAAATTAAGATTCAAAATTTATAAAATGGCAAAGTTTTTTGGGACGGAGGTACTACATAATTTTTACGTAGTGATTAATATAAAAATTGTTATTGTGAATTAGAAAAAATAACAATTTGGATGATTATTTGATTAAAAATACTCCTCTTCCTCTTTTAGCGTTGGCTTGGTGAATAGGTGAAGTAGCGTACGATCACAAAGGTGAATAAGAAGAAAGAATACAGAAAGAAAATACGAGGTACAAAACATGTTCAAAATTGAAGAAAATACAAAAAATACATATCATGACCCTGAAATTATAGCAGAGTGTATAGTAGGAGATGCTAATCAAGCAAGCCGAATCGCAAGTTACTTGAGATTGACTTACTTTTATTCGAACATATCTCAACTCGATTCAAACTTGACTCATACTCAAGCTCAACTCGAATGAAATCAAGTCAAACTCAAACTATATGCAACTATGCAAGCTCGACTCGAAAAACTTACGACCTACTCAATTATGAATTAGTATTGATTTTTAGATTCATAAGTATGATATTACATCATATACTTATAGTATGAGTTCAATGCATAAAAGTTATACTTGTCATCTAATAAAAATATATCAAAAATCCACATATTGTCTAACGTTTTAGACAATGTTTTAAAAGTGGTATGTGAACTTTAGGTCTTCTTAGACGACGTTCAAGCAAATTTAAGTACGATCAATTAAACTTAGTTCATCTTAAGTTTAATCTTAGGTGAAAAAAGAGCTCTAATGTCTAAGAGACAACTATGTGGAGAATTTAAAACAATGTTTTTAAATTTTAAAAATTATAGATGAGATTGTACATATGCGTTTAAACTTTAAACAATTCAAAATCTTTATTTAAAAACATATAATAATTTTTAGAATAAATAATACTCCCTCTGTCCTACTAGCAATGAGACAAAAGTAAGTGACACACAAACTAATAAAAATTGGATTATTTGGTTAATATTGGTAGGATAAAATAAGAATGATTGAGAGAGACAGAATTACATTACGAGGCCGTTTGGCAACCCTCATTTTCGGCTTATCAGGCTTATCAGCCAACTTTTTTACCAAACACGTAAATTTTGCTTTCGCGCACTGAATTGTGTAATAAGCCGAAAAAGTAAGGTTATAGTTACTTTTCTGGCTGTATTGGCTGATGTTACCGTAGATGACCATTTTAGCTATTTTTACATATAATTTTTTCTTTATTTTATTAATAAAATATATTTTAAAAATATTTTTTTCTTGTATCAGCAGAATCAGCCAATGCAGCCAGTTCAGTCAGAACTTCATAAATTTCAGCAGAATCAGTCAGAACAGCCGATTTTCGTGCTGCCAAACGGGCTCTACATCCTTTAAAAGATCTGCCAAAACCTTTTTGTATTCCTTCATTTTTAAGCTCCCCTTTCTAAAGCACCTCAAACGAATTTATGAACTCTTTGGGAGTAACTGAAACCCACCACCCGCAGCTGCACAGCCACACAGGTATTAAGTTTTCGCCACACTCGTCCCAAATTTTAGAAGTTCACTTCAATCCTTCATTCCCTAGGGTTCAATGGTTCATACGCCATATTCTGTGTCTCTGGTTCTTTCTCGTTGCATGTTTGCGGATTTTTGCGTACGTAATGATTGATACCATGTTCTTGTCGCTATCTAATCTGTAAATTATAATTTAATCCTTATTAATGTATATAGAATGATGTAAATGTGTAATAGAGATTCAGCTTGCTTTCATGTGAAGTTATACGATATTTGATCAACTGATTGTCCTAGTTGTTGTAATTGCTACCGGGAGGAGTAGGGCATGCACTTCTTCCATGGACAGTAAATGCACAATTATATTTTTCTTGATTCTCCAAGCTTTTTTTTACCATATTGGCTGTTTCGTGCCCAATTGCTAGTAAGATGATACGTTTTTCTTCATATCCCTGTCAAGTATTTGGATCTAATTCATCAAAATTAAGAAGTTATATTTTCTTCTGGTCCTATTAATGAGGTTTGGGATAAAGTGATAAACTTGTATGACTTGACAATTAGGGTCAGCTGTAGCTGTCTGGGTTTGTTTTTTTGCCAATATGGCATTCGTTATTTCTTATGTTTATATTTTACACTTTTGCAGAATTGAATTCACAATCTGTTATGATGGAATACAAAAAAGTATATAAATCTTTGCAGGAGATATTTCCAGAGGTATGCTCTCTATTCTAATTGTATCTTAATTTTTTAAACTGATTTTCTCTCTCTCTGTTGCATGATAGTTGTAATAATTTATCTAATTCTGTAACATATCATAATGTTTAAACATTATGTGACGTGTGATGTGTCTATGTTGAGAGAAAATATTATTTTCCTTATGAGTACATAATTATAATGTTTAAACATTATGTGACGTGTGATGTGTCTATGTTGAGTGAAAATATTATTTTCCTTATGAGTACATAATTTGCCTAGAATTTGCAATTGTTTTTAATTGTAATTTTTTTCACAAGTTTCCATTCCTTCATAATGTCTTGTTTGTGGCTCGTACTAGTTCTTTGAAATCTGAAATCTATCATATGCAGTACAAGAAATGTTATAAACTATTGATATTTCTTGTCATTTGAAACAGATCGACTCTCGGGTTCTAAGAGCTGTTTCCATTGAACACCGTAAGGATCCTGATGCAGCTGTTGAGGCTGTTCTTTCGGAGGTCATCCCATTTTTAATTGAGAGAACCAACTCATCCTCCTTTTCATCATCCCCTAATACAGTATCTGTAGTTAAAACGTCCCCGGGTGAGGTTTACAGTTGTTTCTTTTTCTTTCTAAAATGCAATGTGCTTGTAAGTGGGTAATTGTTAATGGGGCAGATATAAGTAATAGATTGACGTGACCTTTTCTACTCTATCAGCTGCAGTGGATTCAAGTGAAGTGTTTCTGGAAAATGATACCGAGTCACCAAGAATGGTACCATTTGATGAAAAGACGAATGAATTTTCATCCTATGATGCTAAAGGTGGGAAAGGTCAACACCATGAATCTTGTTATTCCATTGGACAGCGTCATGATGTTGAAGACAGTACTAGTGGCAATTTGATGTCATTTGAGATCGGTGAAAGTGATGTATCTTATAATCCCATCCCCTTCCAAAGAAATCCTGAACTTGCTGGCGAATGTTGTGATGCTGATAAGTGTGAATCCTCTGCAATTCAAGAACCCGTTTCTTCTAAAGTACATGAAAAATGTGCTTCTGATTCACATGAAGAAAGGGAAGATGTTTTTGTAGAATGTATGAGTGCACCTCTAGTTAATATGGATGGATTTACAAGTGAGGAGTGTACCACCGCGGCACATAAACGTGCACTCTTTAAAGAATCCTCCTGTTTTGATTCTATAAATCATTCTTCTACATCAGTTGTACAAGATGTCGAGAAAAGTGAGCAGCTGGTAGTTGTTGAGCCAGAAAAGCACACAGTTGGTCTTGAAGAAATGGGGCTTAAAAGTTATGTTAATGCCGTCCCTGATATAAATCTCACTGGTGAAATGATCGACACTCACTCAGAATCTGTCCCCAATCCTGTAGTTACTCGTTCTGGTCATATTTTTTGCATTGATCTTCTAGAAGATATAATTACCGAAGCAAGATCTAACAAGGTATAGTTTTACAATTTTGACCTTCCATTGAAGCATGTGTTTTAATCAAAACTTTCAGTTAGATTATATGATTGTCGACTTGTAGTGAATTGTAATTTTTAAATTTATTTTCATTGTTTTTTCGTGCTCTTTCTGTACAACATTTGATACTGATAGTTGAGTAGTTGCATTTACCTTGTCCCAATGCCTGAATGCCAGTAGGTGCCGGTGGACGTAACTCTGATTGTTCATAATAAACATCATGTAATGTGTACCAACAAAAAATCACTTGTCTTTTCTGCCATTGAATTGTTGGGCCAGGATAAACATAAAATAGAAAGAAAGTACTGTGCACATATATTTAGCTTTAAGATGAGGTGGAGTACGCTTCAATACTAATGCTATACCTTGAATGTAAGATGTATGTCTAATGGACTAGCTTGCTTTAAATAATGACTTTTAGCACCAAAATGTGCATCCTAGTACTGGTTGGATTGGATTACCCGCACGGGTAGCTCTTTTGGTCGAGCGGTGGGGAAAATTGGACGTAGACCAAGGTTCGAATCCCGCAGCGGCCAAAAGTGGGTTTTCAGAACCTGAAATTAGGCTGGCCCTCTAGTGCGCATAGTAAGAAAAAGGGGGATGAGGATGGGGTTTATTATATATAGGTTATTGAGTGGATGTATGATTATGTATTAGCCTACATCCAACGGACCTGGCCCTCATTTTTTGGTGCACGCAACAAACTCTTTAGTTCAGTAATAGGCTCGTTAGCTTACAATCTGGATAAATGGTTATCTTCTTAGAAATGCTTATATATACCTAGATTTATTGTAATCAAAACATGAAGATGTTCTTATGATTTATATGCATCAAGTCTAAATGTTATGTTTTACAGAAAAACATGTTTGCTGCGATGGAGTCTCTAATGTGTTTAATGAAAGAGGTTGAACTTAAAGAAAAAGCTGCAGAACAGGCAAAGGAGGAAGCTTCCATTGGAGGACGTGGCATACTTGATAGAGTGGATCATCTGAAAGAAATGCTAAGACACGCTAAGGAAGCAAATGACATGGTTGCGTTCTTTTTCTAGGAATTTGAAGTCTTGTTGATATGATTATGTCTTCATTTACTTCTAGATTTCAAGGAGTGCACTTCTGTTGCAGCATGCTGGAGAAGTGCATGGTGAGAAGGCTATCCTGGCCACTGAAGTGAAAGAGCTACAGTCTCGCCTTCTTAACATGGCAGATGAAAGGGACAGATCTCTTGCTGTTCTTGATGAGGTGAGGAAATTTTCGTTGCACAGAATTAATATCTTTTTGGGCTTGATGCGCACCATGTAGTTTTAATTCCTTCCTGTCATCATTTGTTACTGCTGCTCCTGTTTTTGAAAGATTATTTCCTCTAAAAGTTTTCCTTTGTTGTGAAAAGAGAATTATCTATGTCCATAGAGATATCTCCAAGGCCATGTTGTTTGATTATCTAATTTGGGTCTTGTGGTTTTAATTGATGCCTTTCATCAGAAGTGGAAACAGAGGAAAGTAATATTGACTGCATGTTATAGCTTTGATGTTCTTTTTCCTGATCTTGTAACTGTTTTTTTCAATAGATGCGACAAAATCTTGAGGCACGTCTGGAAGCTGCTGAGAGAGAGCGGCAAGCTGCTGAGGCTGACAAGATACAAAAGGAACAGCTTGCACGGAATGCTCTGGCTGAACAAGAACGCATTATGGATAAACTTGTGCAAGAGGCATACATTTTGAAAAAAGAGGCAGAGGAAAATTCCAAAGTAAGGACCGCTCTCATATGCGTGCTTTTGCTCCCTTTTGTATGTGATCTTATTTTGAAGTGCTCGATTCCTAATCTGTACACACTTGTTTGTCAATCTCAGTTGCGTGAGTTCCTCATGGATCGCGGCCTTGTTGTAGATATGCTGCAGTAAGTATTTATTTATTTAGGATGTTTTTACTTGGACTGTAATTTGCTGGTCTGGTCTGGTCTGGTTTTTATTTGGACTGTAGATATCCTTGTATATATGTTTGTTTGTTTGTTCGCTTAAAATTAGCTCGTAAGGACTAAACATTTTGCAGCTGCCCTGCTGTTCTAATGTACTCCTTCCGTATCTATTTAGTTGTCCCAGTTTCCTTTTTGGGACATATCAAATTAATTGACCCATTTTCTTATTTTTCATATAAATATAATCTACAGTAATTATCTTAAACTACGTAAAAAAGTAAACAAGTCAATTAATTAGATACGGAGGGAGTACTAAAGATGAACAACACAAATATGAACCTCCTATTTTGATTTAAGTATGATGCTCGCTCTCCTTTTACTATTTTTCCTTGAGAAGGGGCAGGGGCGGGGTCTTAACTCTTAACTCTGTATACACCTCAGTTCTGTTTTTAGGGTTTCAAGAATGCTGAGCTAATCTTGGATTCTTGTTTTTGTTCTTTTTTTTGCAGAGGAGAGATATCTGTGATATGCCAGGATATCAGGTTACTAAAAGAGAAGTTCGATAATGGCGTTCCACTAAGCAAATCATTTTCCTCCAGTCAGACGAGCTGCATTTTAGCTTCCTCGTCAAATTCATCTTCACGAAGTATGGCACTTGAGCCTGCAGATCAAGCTGCTGAGCATACAAATTCATCAGATCAATGGCCGGGGAAGATTGACCTAACATTTCCGGTTTGTGCAGTGGAAACGGGAGATAGGGGACATGATAAAGATGGTAATACGGATGAGGATTGGGAAATTTTTGACAAGGGGGAGTTTTGCATGTGAAAGGGAAATGCTGCATAGCATTCAGAGCCAGTCATCCTGGCTGAACTGCCTTTTGTTAACTTATGGGAACTCCTATGGAATGTTGGTCTCTTGCGTTTTTGGTACATGTATTCTGTGCAAACCAAAGAGGAGTTAACTTCGGGCCATCTAATTCCCCTCATATAGAAGTTAAAATGCCCCCCGAAGTAGTTCTTATCTGCGTCTTCTCATGTATATAATCTTTTCTTAACGCTCAAGTGCAGCATAAAACTAGTACTCCCTCCATCTCTGGTTCTAGACGGGGCCGGTTCGGCCCAGTACCCGGCCGACCGGGACTGGGACTGGGGGCTCGAACCGGGGGTATTAGGGGCGGGCTTCGGACTGCTGAAAAGGTGGACCGGCCCGGTCGGTCCGGGACTGGTCCGGGCCCTTTTTTTCAATTTTAAGGGCTGCTAGGTGGGTGGGGCTGGGTGGTTTGGGGGGATAGTAATAAATTAGAAAAACAATTTTTTTTTAAAAAAAAATAGACCCGGCCCCGACCCCAACCCAGGCTGGTACTGGGTCTACAACCCAAAAACCCAGGCCTGCCCAATACGGGCCCGCTTCATCTCTAGATCCTAGTTCTAACTTTCTTTTTTTGGACGTCTCAAATAAAGGTTCTCATTTTTGTTTTAGGAAACCATTAAGACTCTTAAATGACAATTTAATCATCAAATATTAAAAATAATACATCTATAACATCAAAGTTATCATCGATCATTTTATATTGATTGTATATCTTTCAAAATTATTTCTCATAATTTACTCGAATTACCTATCTAATTATTGTATTAATAATTGTGCTACTTTGTAATGGGAACCTTTAAGCAGGAGGGGGTAGTATGAGTTGTGGAAGTAGTAATGGACTTTGGCCGGTCCAATCTGGCACCGGCCGGTCCAGTGTTTGGCCCAGTATCGGCCGGTCCGGTTTCGGGTCTGGTACTGTCTGGTCCCAGTTTTAAATAATTGGGGCTTGATATTGACCAAGTTTACGTGTATGTAAATATGTATATTGAGTGGAATGAGGCAAGATAGATCAATAATAATACCCTAACCTGTCTTATTGTGTGCACGGGACGGGTGGATCCGCCCCAAATGTCCCTGACTTCTCAGGCTAGGGTTGGTCTTTATGAGTCGAGTTTGTTTTACAGGCTTGGATTTTTCAGATGATCACCCAATAGTAGGGATGGACCCGGGTCGGGCTGCGTCAGGCGGTACTGGACTAGAAAATGTGAGCCTTGTATCGACCTGAGTATGCCCTGGTACCGGTTCTCGGTCGGGCCCAAATAGTACCTGGTCCAAGTCGTTCCCGGGTCTGTAACACCTATTTAATTAAATGTTTTTAAAAAAATGCACTCGAGCCTAAAAATCGAGCCCGAAGCCCGCCCCTTATAATCACTGGTCCGGGTATCAGGTCGATACCCGGCTCAGAAAAACCGAGTCGGATCGGGGTCGATCCCAGGTCGGGCCGCCTGGGCGGCTGGGCCCAGTCCATCCCTACCCAATGGTTGGGATGTATTCGGTCTATTGTGAGCAAGTGAGCAGTTCACACATTAGCCAATTATGTCGTATTAATTCCTTCAATAATGCTTGGTGTACACATTAGTATACATGCTTGTGTACACCATATAAATAGCTCAGGGGAGTGTTTGCAACGGGTTAAAAACACTTTTGCGTTTTTCTGGGTGGAAAAAGCAAGAATGGGTATTTTTAAACACCAACTTTTACTTATTTTAAGTAATGTTTAGTGAAAAGCTAAAAAGCACGGATACCGGTGCTTTTAATTGTTTTTCATTCGAACCAGACTGGTTCTGAATTCTTTATTAGAAAAAGATAATCAATATTGGAGGTAGAGAGCTAAGGAGTTCTGGTTGAGAGAAGGAGATATCAACTCTAGATTTTTCCATAATGCAATTAAAGCTCGTCGAAGGAGAAATAAAATGCAGGGACTACGAAGGTCGGATGGTAGCTGGGCAACTGATAGGGAAGAAGTGGGGAACATGGTCTTTGACTATTTCTCTGGTTTATTCATAGCTCCAACTGGGATTGAAAGGGAAGAAATTTTCCGACCGATGGGAACTTTGAGTGCGGCACAGAATGCTATTTTAATCAGGCCGATTACGGCGGAGGAAGTGAAGGAAGCGGCGTTCAATATGCACCCGTAGAAAGCACCAGGCAAGGGTGGAATGAACCCAGCATTTTTTCAGAAATTTTGGGATATTGTGGGGCCGGAGGTGGTGGAGATGTGTAGAGGAATTTTCGAAAGCCGGAAAATTCCTAGAGAAATTAATGTCACTAATGTAGTTCTAATCCCTAAGAAGGAGAGGCCTGAGAGTATGGGGGATTGGAGACCAATCGCTCTTTGCAACGTGGTATATAAGATTTTTTCGAAAGTCTTGGCTAATCGGAGGCTTATTGGGAGATCTGATTGGGGAAAACCAGAGTGCCTTTATCTCAGGTAGATCAATTGTGGATAATATTGTGATTGCTTTTGAGACACAACACTGTTTGAAAAAAAACAAGGGGGTGAGGAAGGTTTTGTGGCCTTAAAACTTGATATGAGCAAAGCTTATGACAGAGTGAGTTGGCGCTTTTTGGGGGAAATAATGGAGCGAATGAGTTTTGAAACCCGCTGGATCGAGCTAATCATGGAGTGCATCAGTACAGTTAGTTATCATGTCCAGTATGAGAAGGGTGCGTTGGGGCCGATTATTCCTGGAAGGGCTTTCAGACAAGGGGACCCCTTGTCACCTTATTTATTCATCTTAGTAGTTGAGGGGTTGAGCTCTTTACGAGAAGGGCTGAAAGCAGGGGGGGTGTGCATGGGGTGGCTGTCTGTAGGGGAGCTCCGAAGGTATCACATTTATTTTTTGCTGATGATAGTTTCTTATTTTTCAAAGCCCTTCTCGTAGTTGAATGTGATAATGTTAAAGGAATATTAAGTTATTATGAGGAGATGTCGGGACAGGATGTGAATTTTTCTAAGTCTACTGTTTCTTTTAGCCCGAACACTGTAGAGCAGGTTAGAGAAATGTGCAGACAAAAATTGCGTGTTTTTACAGAAGGGGAGATCGGGAGATATCTGGGTTTACCGGCAATGGTGGGGAAAAATAAAGGTGCTATTAAGAGTTACTTGAAGGACCGGATTTATAATACTCCCTCCGTCCTGTTGGAATGTTCCCGCTTTCCTTTTTTGGTTGTCCCGTTGGAAAGTTCACATTTCCCTAAATGGAAAGTTATACTACATCAAAACAGGGTCAGACAGTGCAAAACAGTGTCAAACAGTGTCAAACAGTGTCAAAACAGTGTCAAACAGTGTCGAAACAGTGTCAAAACAGTAAAATTTACCTCCTGATAAGTTTATTTCCTTAATATGTGTGTAGGTCAAACCGGGAACATTCCAACGGGACGGAGGGAGTAGAATCAAGAGTTGGAATAACCGGTTTCTCTCAAGGGCCGGACGTGCGGTCCTGCTGAAAAATGTGGTCCAGGCAATGCCCTCCTATGCTATGAATGTATTTTTATTACCGAAGGAGTTGTGTGATGAGATTGAGAAATTAATGAATGATTTTTGGTGGAGGGGAACAAAGCTTGATCAGAAAGGAATGAGATGGAGAAGTTGGAAGAAGCTGTGTAAACCAAAAGAGCTAGGTGGATTGGGGTTCAAGCAGTTGAAAGAATTTAATCTGGCCATGCTAGCTAAACAGGGGTGACGGTTGATCAATGAGAAAGGCAGCCTGATGGAGAAGATTTTGAAGGTAAGATATTTTCCTAATTCGGATTTTCTAAATGCTAAATTAGGGAATAATCCATCTTTTATGTGAAGAAGTATTTTTGAGACACAACAATTATTAAAGCAACACACAAGGAGAAGGGTGGGGAATGGAGTTGATGTTCAGGTGTGGGCAGATGCGTGGCTGCCAGGGACGGACGAAGGAAGAATTACTTCGACTAAACCGATGGGTGTACGTGACATGAATGTGGCTGCTTTACGTGACTGTACGAGCAAAAAGGGGAATGAAGAGAGATTAAGGGCTATCTTTAATGAGGAGGATAGAAGAAGAATTTCGAGTATTCCGATTAGTGCAGGGAATAGAGTTGATGGATATTGGTGGAAAGGGGAAACTAGTGGGAATTACTCTGTCAAGAGTGGCTACAGACTGCAAGTTGAGGAGACGGCAGGGACAACAAATGGAGTGTGGTCACACTTATGGACTGCTAAGGTACCTCCTAAATTTAAATATTTTATGTGGCAGGTATTGGACGGGTCAATTCCAACTGTGGATAAATTACGCCAGAGAGGAATTGAAGTCCCAAATGGTTGTAAACTGTGTGATGCTCCGACCGAGTCGCTGGAACATGCTTTTAGGGAGTGCAGTTGGGCCCGGTTGGTCTGGCAGGCGGCAGGTTTCAAAGTAGAGGGGAGACGTCGACAGAAGAGTGGATTCGAAGAGGTATAGAAGATGGGGAGGTGGAAAGAAAGTGTAAATTTATGGCACTTCTTTGGAGCTTGTGGAAACGTAGGAATAATGTCGTTTGGAAGAACCAGAAGCAAGACACCACCAGTGTTATTAATGGAGCAGCAGAAATGATAGCAAGCTGGAGAGAAGCTCAAGATCAGGGAGGGGAGCACACGGCACGGTCCTCTATAAAAGAAAAGTGGAAAAAACCAAAGAAAGATTTTATAAAAATCAATGTTGATGGGGCGGTCAATTAGAGTGGTGGAGTAAGAGCTTGGGGTTGGGTGGCTAGAGATGATGAAGGTAACTTTGTGAGAGCCCAAGGGGGGTCGGCGACAGTTAACTGGTCAGCGGCAGAGACGGAAGCTTTTGGGCTCAAGGAAGCTATGGAGGGAGCTATCCGGGAAGGATGGACTAGAGTCGAGTTTGAGACTGATGCCTTAACAGTGGTGAAAATATTAAAACAGGAGGAGGGTGCTCGTACTTTCATTTGATTATAGAGGATATTAGAGATTTGTTAGAAACTAAGAGTAATTTTTCTGTCTCTTATTGTAATCGATCTGCGAACAGTGTAGCTCATGCTATTGCAAGAGGACACATAGCTTTCCCATATCAGCATAGTATCTATGATGTGTCTCCTATTTGTATTGCTAGCCTTCTGGCTACTGATTCTCTGGATTAATAAGAATGTTGGGAGTTGATGACCAAAAAAAAGTAAACACTCTAACTTTTACTTTTTAAAATTACTTTTCTTTTCAAAAACTATCAACTTTTATTATTAATCACTTTCATATAATTTCTAAAAAAACATTTTTTTAAATAGAAGCAATCACAAACAGCGTCTAATATTTTCCACCCCTCTCCTCTATTTCCCTCACCCTTTTCTCTCTCTTCCCACAATTTCCTCCCTCCTTCCATACATAGACCTAGACATTGACCCGTTTCGGCCCAGTACGGAACCGGGTCCGATACTATTTGGTCTCGGACCAGGTTCATTTTTTCGGTTTTGGGCCAAGGACCGACCCTGTCCATTCATGTAGGGTACTCGGTCCCAGTTCACTGGTTTGGGGACCAATCTGGGCATCCTGGTCCCGGTTTCGGCCTTGACCAGGCATTTTTTTTGTTTCTGCCTTGGAGCCGAACAGAAATAAATAAATAAGTAAATAAAGGAATCAGATCCGGAACAACGATCGAATCGACCATGTACCGGAACTGGTCCAAAATAATCAGATGAAATATTTAACATGTAAAGAACAGCGAACTTATGATTAGCCTTTGCCCTTTGGGGATGCAAAAGTTGTCCCTCAACTCATGTGGTGCTCAGTTTTAGAGTTTGGGAATGGAAAATGGATCTTCTTGTTGTATTGTTATTGGAAATGGAAAGTGTTAAATGAAATTGACTAGTGATTTTTCTTTGTGAGAGTCAAAACTTGACTACTTCCAAATGGGTATTGCATGTTTTTTTGAAATGGTGCCAAGAGTTTTAGTTGAGAATTTGTGGTTATGGCTTTCTCAGATTTCTATTAGTTTATGAAGCGAAATTAGCGCAGTTGCTAGATGTGGGCTATTTTGTGAAGGCTAAAATGAGAACCACTGGTTTTTATTATTTGTCCAGTATTTTGGCCAGAAAAGAAGAGGGGAAGGTGAAGAGGCCTCCTCCTCCTTTTAGCCCTCCTGTTTTCTCTCTTTTTCAATTTTCCGGGCTGTCAAAGGTCGGCAATCTTGGGTTTCCAGCACATTACTGATTTTCCTGGCTGGCTGGCTGGCTGGCTGGAGGGCTGGCTAGCCGGAGAGGAAAGACCTAAGAACTTTCTGGGAAGGTTGTGTTTGGACAAAGCTGCATTTGGTGATCCAACAGTATTTTGTTTTTTACTCACAGGTTAGCATTGAATCATAAGAGCAGACCAAATATGATCACTAAAATGGGTATTTGCATGATTTATTGCAAACTCAAATGAAAAAATAAAATCATTAGATTCTAAGTCCTGTATAAATAATGCATTTTAGGGCGTTCTTGCATTAAAATATGAGATGCAAAATCTAATGTTGGAATAAACATGAGGTGCAAATATTATATTTTGCCTACAACATTAACTAACATATTATTGAGTTTTAGAAGGGAGAACTCAACATCAAACCCTAACAACAATTGGATAAAATACAAAGAAAGCGATAATTAAACAAAATAACAAGTAAATAACCGCAGCAAGAATGCTGAATTGGCCATTGGTATTCAGAAAAAATGCAAAAAATTATCCAAGGCTCGATTGGTCGCCGGACATACAGGAGAATCACTCAAGCTAAACATTACCAAAATTAACCATAATTAAAAACAATGGTGTGATGTTCCTTCTTTGGCCTTCTCCCACCAAATACCGACCAGTTTACCCTTCAGTCTGCCCAAACTATTTGCCTCACCACCTGTTATTGGGATAATTAAATACATTAATGTAATACGAAGTACGAATACTATATATGATTACTGCTACAAGAGTAGGAGTAATGATAAGGTAAATAGCCCTACAGGAGTAGACTACACAGCACCTGAACAATGTTACTGAGAGTCTGAGATCAAGAATGGACTATGAAACTGATACAATTTATTCCTGCAAAAGTTGACAGGTGAAAAAACTTTGGGGCAAATATGGCAAATGTTGAGGACATTCTTGTTTCAGCAGGAATCAACCTTTTTTCTGCACTGACATTTCTTTTGGCATTTGCAATTCTAAGACTTCAACCAGTTAATGATAGGGTATACTTCCCAAAGTGGTACTTGAAGGGTATAAGAGAAAGCCCAACAAGTTCTGGACCTTCAGTCCAGAAGTTTGTCAACTTGGACTTCAGAACATACTTAAAGCTCTTGAATTGGATTCCTGCAGCACTGAACATGCCACAGCCTGAAATCATAGATCATGCAGGTCTTGACTCCGCTGTGTATATACGAATTTACCTTCTTGGGTGAGTGCTCATAGCTGAATGGTCATGTCTTCTTTTAAAGACCATGGAAGTTAATAAGATTCAAGATTAGTTGAGGTCAATCAACTGAGTTATAATTAAACTACAAGAATGAATTCAATCTCCTTGCTAGTTCAACTCAATGTCTTATTAACCCATCATTCTCTCTTCAGTTTCCAAAATCAGATTTTAACAGATGTAAAAAACATATGCAGTATATAGTTTTTCTAACTATGATGAGTTTAATTGTAGCTAAAAAAATTAAAAAAATACATAACTGTGTTTTCCCAATTGGTTACCAAGTCTTTTTCCCAATTTAAACAGTTATATTCAGAGTTTCAGACCATCTAATTTCATTCAAAAACTGAAATGCAGATTGAAAATATTTGTACCCATTGCATTTCTTGCCTTTTCCATCTTAATTCCTGTTAATTGGACTGGTGGGTCACTGCAAAATATTCAGGACTTAACATTCAGTGAGATTGATAAACTGTCAATATCGAATGTCCCTTCTGGATCACCAAAGTAAGCATTATTTTTCCCATTTATGTTATTCTCCCTTTTATCGCACAGTATATTATTGTACAAGGCAAACTCCTATAAAGTTTTAATAAAAGTTTCAGCTTGGCCACCCAGAAATATAGATCTATAAATAGTACTCCCTTGCCTTGAACATTGCCATCTTTGACAGAATATAAGTAAATACTGGGCTTATGCAAAGGAGAGAGATAATATTAACCACAAATTAATTACTAAAAAAGAAAAGTAGCAAAGTTTTATAAATCAAATAAGGAAAGTTGGCAATGTTTAATGACACAAAGGTAGTAAAAAATTAAAACAGAGTCCTAGCTCTGTCCTTGATAACATATTCTTCTGTGCGCAAAATAAGGAGGCATTTTTTTCACCTAGCATCGCCAATAGAATAATGCCCTCGAGGATACAATAAAAAAACAGAAATCTATTCCCACTCCTCTTAATTGCTGTTTATTCCAATTTCCAGGTTATGGGCACACATAGCAATGGCTTATGCATTCTCATTTTGGACCTTATATGTTCTATATCAAGAGTACGAAATTGTATCTAACATGAGGCTGCAGTTTCTTGCATCAGAAAAGCGCCGTCCTGATCAGTTCACTGTTAGTAATTCATGGTGTAAAAGTTTATGGATCCTATTTTTATTTTTCTACTCTGTTTACCATTTGACTTCATCTTAAAGGTCCTTGTGAGAAACATCCACCAAGACACCGATGAATCAATCAGTGAGCATATTGAGCATTTCTTTTGTGTAAACCATCCAGAAACTTACCTTCTACACCAGGTCTGTCTCTCGCTGAAGTGTTCTCTATTATACAAAGCTGCTAATCATACTCATCAGATATATTGTGCCCTTTCCTTCAATTCAATGTCCTATGTGACCATAACGAACGCTGTTGAAGTTTTAGGTTGTATACAATACTAACAAGCTAGCAAAGATTGTGGAGAAGAAGAAGAAATTGCAAAATTGGCTCATTTATTATCAGACAAAGTATGACAGGGATCTCACCGAGAAAAGCAAAATAAAGGTTATCTTTTTCCGAAAACGAATTTGAATATCTGCTAACGTTTCATTTTTTGTTGAAAGTCACACATTGAAGAAATAAATATTATTAGAAAATGAGTTAATAAGACCTTGGACTAAACATGTCTTAATAGGTTGAAATCAATCTTTTAGTGTGGTTTGACTCATGTACCTTACAGCTCAAGTGGATGATCTCAAACCAATCTAAAGTTCTATTAATTTGCATGTCTATTACATAATCTAATCTTTCTTCATGTATAGACAGGATTTTGGGGACTATGGGGGGAAACAGTCGACTCCATCGACTATTACACAGCTGAAATCAAATATTTGGATGAAATGGTAAGTGCCTTAAACACAACTCCATAAATTATTTATATGTTTCCTATTTATTTTGCAAGTACGTCATTACCACTGTCACTATAATGAAATGAAATTCTGAAAGCATTGAACATAATAAAGAGAGTGAAAAAAGTTGCAAGTCGTTCTTATTACAATGTCGCTATTTGGAACGCACCTCATGAAACATGACGATCTTAACATGAATTATTTGCATAAACCATGCCACACCATTATTGTATATATGCTAGAGCAATGCGTCTTTCTGTTGGGCCTCCCTCTTATATGCTATCGTAATAATAGGTTATATTCTTTGACTTAGGAAGCTAAAGAGAAAGAGAAGATCTTAAGTGATCCCAAGGCAATAGTTCCAGCTGCTTTTGTTTCATTTAAATCTAGATGGGGAGCAGCAGTCTGTGCTCAAACCCAACAATCAAGTAATCCCACCATTTGGATGACAGAATGGGCACCTGAACCACGTGATATCTTTTGGAGTAATCTTTCCATACCATATGCTGAACTCAAAATCCGAAGTCTCCTCATGGCAGTTGCCTTTTTCTTTCTTACTTTCTTTTTTATGATTCCCACTGCATTCGTTCAGTCTCTCGCAAGCATTCAAGGCATCGAAAAAGTTTTTCCTTTCTTGACGCCATTGATAGAAAAGTGAGTGGTTTCTTGAGTTTAAGGAAAGCTAGGAAGATTTCTTCAAACATTGCTGAATAATATGTTATGGCAGGGATTTCATTAAGTCTTTCATTCAAGGGTTTCTTCCTGGAATTTCATTGAAGCTATTTCAGGCTAACAACCCTAAACTCCTTATGAGCATGAGCAAAATAGGTCTGACATCACTTTCGTCTCTGGAGAGAAGTTCTGCTGCAAAAAATCATTTATTTCTTCTTGTCAATGTCTTCCTTGGAAGTATCATCACAGGAACTGCATTTGAACAACTTCACAAGTTCCTTAATCAAACAGCAGCAGAGTAGGACTTTTTTCCTCAAACACAGCATATCAATAAAATTGCTGCTACTTCAACTTGTTTAAATTTAGGGGTGGGCCCATCCCGGTTCTAAACTGGACCTGAAACTGTAAGTTATGCCCGACCTGGAACAGGACCGGTATAACTGGGTCCAATTTTTATCTAGAGGGGCCTGAATCGGTCAGTGTCCAATCCTGATTTAATTACAGAACAGAGACCAAAACTTACAACAAGAGTCTGTATGGTAAGATTAATATTGCCTAAAGAATGCTACATATAAGTTACATATTGCAAATGATCCTACACACAATTCATACTTTACCTCCCTTTTACTTTAATCTCCAACTTAGTCATTACAAACTTGCTGAACATTTTGATGCGACAGTAAAAGGGGGAAGTAGTTTAGATTCTTTATCCCACTTTCTTAATTTATGTGCCCAAAAGTTTTGTAACTTTTATTTTGGGACGGAGGTACCACCTCTTTTCATTATTAACCAAGTCAGGGCATAAAATAAAATAAAAAGTCGATTGGTAAAAAAAAAAAGCAAACAATAAGGCTGATAGGAAAAAAAACAAGGTTACAATGTGGGCACTTAGTATGTAGCATGAAGCCATGAAATCTTGATTACCTTGGCTACAAAAATCTATTGCAGCATTCCGAAGACTATAGGAGTAGCAATTCCAATAAAAGCCACATTCTTTATCAGCTACATAATGGTTGATGGTTGGGCAGGCGTTGCAGCAGAGGTTCTTAGACTATCTCCATTAGTGAAGTTTCACACTAAGGATGCATTCTTGGTGAAGACAGAAAGGGAGAGGAAGGAGACTATGAATCCTGGTTCTATAGTGTTTTCTACATCAGAACCTCGTATACAGCTTTATTTCTTACTTGGATTAGTATATGCTGTTATCACACCTATACTTCTCCCTTTCATAATTGTCTTCTTTGCACTTGCATACATGATTTTCCGCCATCAGGTGCGCTCAAAATTCTATGCTTCTCAAAAGACAGATATATCGAGAAACTATTATTATAAATTTATGCCTATGGTTTCTTCATTTCTTGTTGCCAGATCATCAATGTGTACAACCAGAAGTATGAAAGTGGGGCTGCATTCTGGCCAGATGTTCATCGTCGTATAGTCATTGGTCTCGTCATTTCCCAGATCCAACTGATGGGACTGATGAGCACAAAAAATGCAGCCAAATCAACCCCATTCATCCTTGTTCTCCTAGTTCTAACAATCTGGTTTCATAAATTCTGCAAGGAGCGGTTTGAATCTGTGTTTGTCAAGTTCCCATTGCAGGTATAGCAAATCTATCTTGAATTCGGGAAGAAATATAGCACTTGCTCATCAGCTAAAATACATTTCTTTGATGGTTGATTGTGTGATTCTCAGGAAGCAATGGTGAAGGATACAGTGGAAAAGGCAACAGAACCCAACCTGAACCTGAAAGTTTATCTCGGGAATGCTTATGTGCACCCTGTTCTCAAGGGTGCTGAGTTTGAGCGACCGGTAGCAATTGATGACGAAGAGAATGATCCACTAGTAGCCACCAAGAGAGCATCTGGGAGAGACATAGAGTACTATAAGGCCTGGGAAAGTGATAAAGCTAACTTTTGGCAGATACATCATGCTTTTCATTCAACTTGATCTGTTAATTCATAAAAATCTACTTACCACTAATTAAGCAAAGATAAATAAGATTGAGAAGTAGATTAAGAATTGAGATTACTAATTTAGTGTCAATCACAAACGAACCTATAAGATCTTGAGTTAGTCCTCATACAATGAAAACTCAAGCCTTAATTGAAATTTGGTCACTTCCAAATTGCAAAATCTGGCCATTTTTTATCTTTTATCCAAAATTTTATAACCTTTATATTTTACGCAAACTACAAATTATCTATGGTTACTGTTTTGAATTTCTATTGGAAAATTAAAAATAAATTGTCAAAATAGCAGTAAAAACTGAAAAGTTATACAAATATTGATTAAGGTAGGTAAAGTGTATCGAGAAAGAGGTTCTGCTGTAAAATGTACTGCAACTCCTTACCTGAAGAAGACAGC
The DNA here is from genome assembly GCA_945859875.1 of Cuscuta europaea. NCBI lineage: Eukaryota > Viridiplantae > Streptophyta > Magnoliopsida > Solanales > Convolvulaceae > Cuscuta > Cuscuta europaea. The sequence continues at coordinate 5,323,718 of CAMAPE010000014.1, forward strand.
ACAATGCATTCTTCTACATGACTTCATCCACTTCAGCAGCCCAACACAGCAGAATGCACCAGATATAATTTATAGAGATTAAGATGATTTTGGTTCTCTCGTGAGAACCATTACTCTACTTTTTTCAACTATTCAAGAGATACATGGACTTCAGGGGGTATGATAAAAATGACAAGGTGTGACCTAAGCATGTAATGCTGTTGCGCATAGAATGTCCCCCTTCACCCATACTTTGATATACTACATAGACTCAACATAAAGAAGTGGTAAGGATTCACAAGCAGCATGTGGTGGTTCTTGACTTTCTACCACTTCAAATTAATGGCAAGATCTAAAAGTGCTTCCACTTGGTGAATGGCTCTTTGTTTCTCCTGCTGCTTCAACCGAATTGCGACGGTTTCGGGATCAAGACCTTTTGTATTCACTGCTTTCCTTTGTTCTTCTCGAACCTCTTGTAGCAGTGCATCAACCTCTCTAACAAAATCTACTCTCAGAAGTACGTCATCAGCATCTACAGGTGGTCTGACTGGACCGTGGAGCTGAGACACAGCACAAAACAACAAAGTTAATGACAAATTAGGCGTGGACCCGGTGCAACTCCAGTCTGGCAAAACTGTAACAATCTAACTTCATATACCCATACAGGTTGCGGTTAAGGCTCCGGTTTCGGGTCGGCTCCTAACCAGTTTCATGGCCAATCAAAAAACGGAAGCATAACAAGTTGGGTCCTTTTTGGATGAACCTGAACTGGTCTGGGCCGGTTTTCAGAACCGATTCCAGTTCTCAGTTGGGTTGCTGTCTGGCTCTGAGGACGGTTTCAGACCAGTTTATTACCCTGTTAAAAGTGGAATTACAATGGATCCAATCGTATTGTGGAGAAACCTGAACTGGTTTGGATCAGCTGCGATCCGGAAAACCGATTCATCTATGTGCTAGTCTGGGCCAGCTCCTGAACCGGGTCCACCCTTACTTTGCACCCATAGTAAAAATGAATTCACATTCATGATGCGTCGCAGACTTGCAGCCATTACATTATTATATCAAACAATACACGACCATATGCAAAGGGCAAAATATTTTAAGATGGCTACATACACTGTCCATGTCAAATCCTGCAGGCAGAAGAATACTGAATGGATCCTCCTCGCATGGGAATGTATCAACCATAACTTTTCTACATGCCTTCAGCCACCCTTCATCGTCATATCCATCATGCAGATTCAGAAGATCATTGAGCAGTCTTAAGGCAGCAGTTGCCTCACTTTTCAGAATTTCCATCTGGAAGAGAAAGAAAGGATATATCTGGTGATGAAAACTTGACTACAAGAAACAGGCTGAACATTCTCATCAACAAAAATAATTACAAAACAAGCATGGACCTAACCTCAACCCGCCTGTATAAGAGATCAAGACTTCGAATAGCATCTTTCTCATCCTGAAGATTTGACAACAATAAAAACTCAGTCCAATAGCATCTTATTTAGAGAATGGTTTATTTCCATGCAGAGATGTGAGATAAATAAAAACACAGGCTGGGAATGGATTCATATTTCATAAGAATCTCCAAGGATATATCTTTCAGTTACAATTAGCATAACAATTAACTATATTAGCAAATAAAGCGTAGAACTTGTCAACAGATCAAACCAAGAAAATATTTAATATCTTCAGCAGCCCAGTTAGTTCAGTTCATTAGAATATCAATTAGTATATACATGGTGCCCGTTTGGTAAACATATTTTTTGGATTAACACCCACATCAGACATATTTTTAACACACCAATTCTTTATTTCATGTGCTAATCGGTTAATAATGAAAAAAGATTGGAGATGGTTTCTTGGCTGCAAAGAAACATGTTTAGCTTTCCACATGTAACTATTTCAGTTATTATTAAAATATAATTTAAAATTAACATTTCATAATTTACTAGACTCAACCATGACTTCAGAACTCCGCCATGAGATCATTTTTTTGGTATCATGGCTGTCTCAAGCCAGGATAAAGGAGGAGAGTGTTGTGGTAGGCGCGTGATGGCCAACAATATCACCTAGTCACATCACATGACATGAATCGAAATATGAACATCGTTCATAGATCGATTCATGTTAGCCGACCCCAAATTCTTTTGGGATTAAGGCTTGGATGTTGTTGTTGTTGTTGAACCATGACTTCAGAACATTTCAGCAGATTTGACAGATTCGACAAAATTTAGCATTAACTAACAGCGTGAACTAGATTCAAGTCGTACCATGTTCACTTATGAAATTGAACATTCTCCAAATCTTTCTTCTCCTAGACATTTTGCAAGAGCAAGACTGTGACCAGGGGCGGACCGTAGTACAGACCCAGGGGGGTTACCGCCCCTCCAACAAGAATTTTTTTTAGTGTATATATATATGAAAAATAATTTTCTCCCTCCGAAAAAATATTTTGAACCCCCAAAAAATATTTTCGCCCCCCAAGATGACTTTCCTGGGTCCGCCCCTGACTGTGACAGATAAAAGATGTGAAGGAAACAATATGATGGCTAAACTACTGCTACAATAAATGGCAGATCAACAGTCCTCAAAGATAAGAGAAACAAAAAAAGAAGTCCAAATGCATATTAATGATGAAATTAGCACTTTGGCAGTAGGAAAGACTAACATCACGCTTGGCAATATCGAGACGACTCCATATTACCATCAGAACAAGTTCATTTAGTTCACCTTTTACCACGGCCTCCTCAATTTTCTGCACAAAATATAAAAAGAAAACATATAATAAGTTATTGAAAAGTATCACCAACAACTTATCCTCATAAACAAGAACATAGAAAGCAACCTCTTCAACTTCTTCAGCTGATCTAATAAATGAGGCTACCAATTTTTTGGCATTGCAGAGGTCTTCTGCAGGACAATCTTTCAAGAGCAAAGCAATTTCCCTGTATTCTTCAACCTTGTCTTCCTCCTCTTTTTCTTCCTCAACTCGCAATCTCTGCAATTCTTTGTTCTTCTCCCTTTGCCTGGCTTGCCATTCCTAATCGGGAGGAGGTTAGTCCCATCTTCAACATATACATGACGAGACAGAAAGACTATCCTTATTTAAATCCCTCTCCACATAGAAATGCTTAATTATTTAACTGCCTTGCCACTAAGAGCAGTAAAACCAAACCACAAATTTTACTGCCTAAATGCTTAATTAAGGTTGTTAGGTTCAAACTTTTCAGCATTCACATCCAATTATAAAATTTTAAAATTGGTAACGAAAAAGGAGAAGCAGAAGCTGAAGGAGAAAACAAATGCATACATCATCATAGAACTCTTTGGGAAGCCCTTCAAGGTCTTGTTCTTGGACTGACTTGCATCTGTGTGGAACTACAACTTAAAAGCACCAAATTAATGGCAAAAACAAACAATTATAAAAAGGAAGATAGGCAGCTTTAGAAGGTCAGTCAACAGCAAACGCAGCCGTAAAATGAACATGGAAGGTAGGCTTACCTAGGACGGTAAGAGGCTTGATTCTGAGAATAGTAGGATTTGGAATCTTCTGTGGAGCTTTCCAAAACAATGAAGCAGAGTTGTTGGGAGTGGGAAGAATCTGAAAGCATGTTATCTGGACGAGCTTTGTCTCCATTTCTAAGGTCGGAGGTTCTAAAACCCTCTCTGCCGAGCGTTATTCAGCCTCGCCCAGAATAGGATGGTGTTGCCACAACAAATAAAACAGGACGTTTGTAACAGCTTCTTGGAAAAGAAGGTCTCCTCCCACTTCTAAAACTATTGATTCTAGGAGTAAATTAGAGTACAGAAAATACACCTTCATTTTCACACAAACATTCCAACTTCTATTTTTGTTTCCTGAATCAGTTTTAAGAATTGTGTGAATCTAGTAGATTTTCAAAGGAATTTTATCAATTCAGAACCCGAAAGATAGATGAATTATCAATCTGGGAACTGAAAGATGATATGTATCGGTATAGGACCTGAATGATATAAAACTATTAATCTAGGACCTAACATTTCATAGGTTATGATTTATTTAATTTTTTATTAATTTCATTGCTAGTTTTTGATAAACTTGTCTTTACAAAATTTTATTAGTTTATTAAAACTAAATGATATTTAAAATTTTCAAAATAAAAAAATTAATAAAACTCATGACAACTTAGGCCCTAGATCGATAATTTTAAATCATTCAGGTCCTATAATGATAGTTTTTCATCATTCAGGTCCTACATCGATACATTTCGTCTTTTAGGTCCCGGATTGATAATTCATCTCTCTTTCGGGTCATGAATTGATAAAATTTCATTTTTCAAATCAAGTTGAAATTTTAACCATCATGGATAGCCCATTTCAATAATATATAGGGTGCTGTTCCGGTGAGAAAGAAGGCTTAGAAGAGAAATGAGAATCAAATCTAGTCATCTAATATATTAAATTAACGGTGAAGATTAAACATAAGTGAGATATGGTACATTGTAATTAAATTGAATTATTGAGGGCAATTATAATGGTAACACCAACGATATTAATGTCAAGGGCAAGGTTGTAAAATTCTTTAAACCGTTGAACTAATTTCCTTTAAAATCTCATTGTGATTTGTTCCTACGGTGAATAGCAAACTCACTTTCCTTAAATTTTGGATCAATAAATGCAAAGCCAAGATGCTAGAAACGTTTCAAATAATTATGAACTTCCCCACACAAAACTGATTATATATCTTTTAAATCATAAACTTGTGCATATGCAAAGAATAATTAGTAAAAAAATTGCAACACGCGCTTAGTAAAGTGCATCCCTGATATTTTTAGATTATATATATGTTATATGCATTGCATGTAGTTAAAATGTGCATCCCGAAGTGACAACTAAATAAAACATAATATTTAAAATGCATCGAAAAGGCTAAAAAGTGATATTATTGTCGAATATTGCGCATAAGAATTCAAAGTAATTATATATTTATATACAATTGCTATGTGCATAAGAAATTAAGAATGATAATACTAAAGTGAAAAACATATAATGGTTGTGCATAATGTATCCTGAATTCATTGAATTATATATGTGAATTTGTTGTAAAGTGCAAAAAATATATATAAAAAATGCATCATTCTTTCATATGTGAAAAATTCACAATTAGAATGATAGAAATGCACAAATTGTTAAATATAAATTTTATATGTATGCACAAAGAATAATATAATCGATACACTATATCATAATGCAAAAATTATTTGTCAAAAGTGCACAGTTAAAATGATGTAAATTAGAAATATTCATGAGTTTTTAGTATAATATGTAAAAAATCAAGTGTATAGGTAGAATAATAAAAAGTGCATTGATAACTAGAATAAGTGCATAAATTTGTTTAATAGAATGAACTAGAAACAAAAACAAAATAAATATATTTAATAAATTGAAAATATAATTGTAATAGTAAATATAAGTATTAATATGTATACGAAAGAACAAAAAAAAAATAGAAAATATATTGCTAGAGTAACTAACTAGGAAGCCTAATCAATGCACCTAAACAATAGGTTAACTTACTATTCGGATGTGATCACTACCAAAATGAAATGATGTGAATTCTCACATTTGCCCAACTAATTTATACGTAATTCCCTCAAGCTTTTAATCAATCCAATGGTCAAGAATTGTTCTTTTTTCTCTTGAGATCTTATTCTCATTTGAACCAAAACCTATATATATATATGTTTTGGTTCAAATAAGAACATGATCTCAGGAGAAAAATGAGAACGAATCTGGACCGTTAGATTTGCTTTAAGTGAAATTCAATGTGCATTAGATGAAACTGTAATGTGCATTAGGTGAAATTGAAATGTGCAACACAAAGCGTATGATACAATGTATTAAGTGAAGCTGAATTGTGCATTAGGTGAAATTGAAATGTGCACTAGGTGAAACTGAAATGTGCAGAATAAAAGGTACATGTGATGTTATTTTTGTACATTTTATTCGGCACATTTCAGTTTCACCTAATGCAAAATTGAGTTTTTATTCTGCACATTTCAGTATCATGTAATACACATTTAAGTTTCATCAAATGCACATTTCCGTTCCACATAATACAATCCAACAGTCCAGATTCGTTCTTATTTCTCTCCTGGGAGTCCGTTCTTACCGGAACCACTATATATATATATATATATATATATATATATATATATATATATATATATATATATATATATATATATATATATATATATATATATATATATATATATATATATATATATATATATATCACTTGTGTAAACACTCACGCATTTCTCAAACTCTATCCTCTATCATCTCATCTCTTAGGGTATGTTTGGGAGTTGAGTTTTGAAGGGCTGACAAGTGTTTATAATACTCTCTTTCATGTTTGGGAGTTAAAAAATACGGAGGAGGAGGTTGACAAGTGTTTATAACACTCTCTTTCATGTTTGGGAGTTAAAAACTACGGAGGGGGTGGTTTTGAAGGGTTTTTGTAACCCTCCAAGAATGCTCAATTTTCAAGTTCCCTCAAATTGGAGGATTTTGAAGGATAACTAATTAAATGACAACTTTAGCTCAATTAGAAATAAATATAAACTCAATTATTTGAATTCGTCATGTATGTGAAGTGATTTTGTTAGACATTATTGTACATTATTTTGTAACCTTATTTTTATGTACAAAATATGGAACGTACATAGGTAGCTTTTGTACCAGGAAAGGATTTGTACTCTTTAATACCTTCCTTATTTTCCACCGAGTAGGTAGCGCATGCAGCTTGTACGTAACTTGTATATATGGAGTTATCTCCTTATTGATCGACGAACGAATAAAACCAATATTCTTCCATATACATTTTCAATTTTACATCGTATCAGAGCAGAGATTTGGGACCTCCCATTCACGCACGAACAACAACGACATGGCCGGAGATGCAACGAACAGTGGCGGAAACGGCCAAAATGAAAGGCGGAAAATTAATGATCTGTCATCCCTGTATTATTTTTCGAATTCAGACTCTCCTAGGATGAATATTTGTGCGGTCGTTCTCAAGGGTGAAAGCAATTACCGGGAGTGGGCAACGGCCATGAAAAACGGGTTCCGTGCTAAAAGGAAATTGGGATTTCTTGATGGTACTATTAAATGGCCGGTGAACAACGCAAGAGACCTGGAGGATTGGTTGACAACCCACTCTATGGCAGTCAAGTGGGTGATGACCTCGGTGGACCCGCTTCAATTCTCCGAAGCAATCTCGCCTATATGGAGAGTGTGTCCGATCTCTGGGACGACTTGGAGGCTTGGTTTGCTGTTGGAGATGCGATGAGAACACATGAGTTGAAAGAATTAATTCGAAGTTGCCGGCAAAACGGGGAACCGATCACGACTTATTTTGGACGCCTCAAGGCATTGTGGGATGATTATGATGGACTCCGAAATTTCCCTCAATGTACGTGTGACGGATGTACATGTGATCTTCAGAAAAATTTCAAAAAAAGTAGAGACCGAAAAAACACATGATTTCTTAATGGGTCTTGATCACGAAATTTATGGAACCATGTGTTCCAACATGCTTAGTTCGGATGAACTACCATCACTCACCAAGGTTTATCACATGGTCATACAAGAAGAGCACCATCAAAATTTGACACGAGGGCAAGCGGCAAAACCTGAGGCAGTAGCCTTTGCTACTCGGACCGGATCCTTAGAAGGAGGAAACAAGGTTAAATGCACCTTCTGCCACAAGCCGGGTCACGTGGAACATTGCTTCCGAAGAACTGGAAACTACCCGGAGTGGTGGTATGACAACCCGGGTAGGGGACGTGGTGGTAGGAGCTGAGGGGGAGCTAACTGAGGTGGGACTGGACGTGGCGGATCTGGGCGAGGCTATGGACGTGGAACAGCGCACGCCATGCACGTGGGAGAATACCGGGAAGACGGACCAGTGTTGAACGAGGCAAAAGAAGTCAAAATGCACAAGCCCGGATTTACGGATAAGCAATGGCAGTCCTTCCTAAAGATGATGGGAAAATGTAAGCCTACACCAACGGATGAAAAAATGAGTGGCTTTTAGATTCCGGAGCATCCTACCACATGACTGGAGATGTAAAATTGTTAAAAGGAAAAACAAAAATAACCCATGTGGCAGTAGCTTTACCAAATGGAGTTATCACACAATCAAGTCACGTAGGGAAGGTTGTGATCAGTTCACAACTCACGCCGGTGGATGTTTTGTTCATGCCTGGGTTATAGTGCAATTTAATCTCTTTGGCACAGTTAATTGATAACCGGAAATGTGATATATTTTTTACTAATGATTTATGTGTGATAGAGGACCTACTTACGAGGACGCCGATTGGAGTGGGTGAACGTCGAGGGGGAGTTTATTATTTCCGGAGTCTGATCATGGACAGGCGCACGCAGTGACAGGATCGGGCTCAGGTGAATTGTGGCACTCACGGTTGGGACACCCGTCGGTGCAAGTTTTGCGTTTACTTGGTTATTTGAATAAAACTTTGTTGCATAGTGTTGAAAATAAAACGTGTGATGCTTGTGTGCGGGGCAAACAAACACGTGATAAGTTTGATATTAGTGTTGCTTGTGTTTTTGAACCTTTTGAGTTAATACATTGTGATGTATGGGGTCCATACCGGTTTCCATCTTCATGTGGTGCTCGATATTTTTTTACCATAGTGGATGATTTTTCTAGAACTGTTTGGGTGCATCTTATGCGGGACAAAAGTGAGGTTAAAACTATTCTTAAACATTTTTTTGCCATGACTAGTCGTCAATTTAACAAAATTGTGAAAGTTGTTAGAAGTGATAATGGGAAGGAGTTCGTAGCTCTTCAAGAATATTTTTCTACCAATGGAATAATTTTTCAAACATCATGTGTCTACACACCTCAACAAAATGGAAGGGTAGAATGGAAGCATAGGCACATATTGGATGTCGCAAGAACACTTCGCTTTAATGCCAATCTGCCTATAGAATTTTGGGGTGAGTGTATCTTGACGTCATGATATTTGATCAACCGATTGCCTTCCCCTGTTATCGACAATAAAAGCCCCTATGAACTACTATACAACAAACCACCTTTGTATAGTCAGCTTAGGGTCTTCGGTTGTTTGTGTTATGCACGTGAAACACAGAAAAACGGAGACAAGTTAGCACCACGAAGCATTAGATGTGTATTCTTGGGGTATGCTTATTCCCAAAAGGGGTGGAAAGTGTATGATCTCCAAGGGCAATGACATATTATTTCACGTGACGTTAAATTTATTGAAAATTCATTCCCATTTAGAGCGGAGGAGTGCAATACGTGTACCAACGTAACTGGAGAAGTGGAATCTCATGCAAAGAAGCCAAGGCTACGTGTGTGTGGTGATGATGACTCACTGGACACCTCAATTGATTTAGCCACGCATCAGAGCATTGCTACGCCATGCAACAATACTTCCCATGCAGCGTCACCAGGGAATTTCACTTCTTTGACTCCAGCGACAGATGGTCCACCTCCAACCCACATGGAGACCCACCTTCCAGACAACATTCATCTTGCGGCAGACGATAGTCAGCCGAGATGTGGGACAAGGCCACGTATAGCTCCAGCATGGCACCAAGACTACGACGTGCAACTGAACACGATTAAAATAAACTCTCCCCTCGTTGGTACTCCCATTTCAACGGCCGATTCAGGTACTCCTTATTCCATATCTCATTATGTAAAACATAATCATTTTTCGGTTCTGCACCGAGCCTTTCTTGCAACTATTTCTATGACTAAGGAACCCGCTATTTTGGCAAAGCTGCTCGTGATCCACAATGGAGGGCAGCCATGAGTCAGGAAATTGACGCTTTGGAGCGAACTGGTACATGGCAGGTCCAGGAGTTGCCGGCTGGGAAGAAAGCAATTTTCTGCAAGCAGATTTACAAGATCAAGTACAAGAGCGATGGGTCTGTGGAACGCTATAAGGCGCGACTGGCTGTGTGCGGGAACATGCAGGTGCAGGGAATTGACTACAATGAGACTTTTGCTCCTGTTGCCAAAATGGTCCCAGTGCATACCATTTTAGCGATATCTGATTCTTGTCATTGGGAATTGCACCAAATGGACGTGGATAATGCATTCCTGCACGGGGATCTTCGTGAAGAAGTTTATATGCATCCTCCGCCAGGTTATTCCGCTGCCTCTCCTGGTATGGTATGTCGGCTGCTTCGATCTCTTTATGGTCTTCGACAAGCTCCGAGGTGTTGGTTCTCCCAACCTACTGCCTCTTTGAGGGCATACGGGTTCGTTCAATCCCACGCCGACTACTCCTTGTTCAATGTGCGCAAGGATAGTCGGATACTATGTGTACTGATTTACGTTGATGATTTACTCATCACTGGTAATGACCGAACTATGATTGAGGTCGCACGTAATCCTACTGGAATCTTTTTGTGTCAACAGAAATATGTGCTCGATATTTTATCTGAAACAGGGCTTTTGGGCTCCAAGCCGGTCTCTTTTCCTATGGCTCAAAATCATCGGTTGCAATCCGAATCTAGGCCATATTTCTCGGACCCAGAACGCTATCGCCGGCTTGTTGGGGAGCTTATTTACCTGACTTTGACTAGGCCAGACATCAGATATTCAGTTCATATTCTTTCTCAATTTATGCAAAAACCCGGATTGGCTCACTTGGAAGTTGTGCTTCGTGTCCTGTGATATTTGAAAGGGAAACCCGGTCAGGGCATTTTGTTACAATCTAACTCCTCTCTCTCTCTCATCGGTTATTGTGATGCCGATTAGGTGAGTTGTCCAGTCACTCGTCGGTCTGTTACAGGTTATTTTGTCTCGTTAGGTGATAAGCGTTCTATTAACGTGTTTTATACAATCGTTTATAAACGCTTTTATACATAAAACAATTAAATCTTCACACATATGCCTCGTTTTGCTAGAAGTGCTTTAAATCGATGATTGGATCAAATACAAGGATGGTAGAATACACATGAAGAAACCGACAGAAAAATGTCAACCAAACGCATCCCGAGAAGCAAACAAAGTCTACTAAAATGCACAAGGCAAGCGAAAGGCGCCCGGCTATTGTAAAAGATGGACGACTTTTACGCCCAAACCCATTTTCCACGTCCAAAGAGAAGAAAAGGCGTCCGGAGCTAGAAAAGACGAAAGCCGCCTGACTTTCGTGAAAGGCGTCCGACCTTGGGCGCCGTAGAATTAAAACATTATTTCAAGCCAAAAGTGTAACACCCCGGCCTCGCAGGACCCGAGGTAGCTACTCTAGACCAATAGTACTGTCCTCACAAACCACCACGAGCCTTTACCGCGCACTTTGTCCTCACTCATGCGCGCCCTGAGAAACTTCCCAGGGGGTCACCCATCCCAAGACTACTCTCGTGCAAGCACGCTTAACTTTGGAGTTCTTGGGTGATGAGCTCCCTTAAAAGGAGATGCACCTCTCTTGGTATGAGTAGTACTATTAATCCTCTTAAATTAATCTCGGGTATTACAATCACCCCCACTTAGGATCGCAACGTCCTCGTTGCGCCCTTAACACTCTCAATCAAACCCCAGAATCTTGCCCCGCTAAGTGCATGCCCGATATCTAACGGGTCAACACACTGTTGCAGGGTTGCTCTGATACCATTTGTAACACCCCGGCCTCGCAGGACCCGAGGTAGCTACTCTAGACCAATAGTACTGTCCTCACAAACCACCACGAGCCTTTACCGCGCACTTTGTCCTCACTCATGCGCGCCCTGAGAAACTTCCCAGAGGGTCACCCATCGCAAGACTACTCTCGTGCAAGCACGCTTAACTTTGGAGTTCTTGGGTGATGAGCTCCCTTAAAAGGAGATGCACCTCTCTTGGTATGAGTAGTACTATTAATCCTCTTAAATTAATCTCGGGTATTACAAAAAGCCTCCCGGCTTTCGACCCCTGGAGCGGAGAAAGGTTATTTTAAACGCGCAAAAGTCGTCTGGCTTTCGTGAATGTCGTCCACCTTTTGTCTGGAACCGATTAAAACAAGCAACAGTCATCACAATCATTCGGGAGAAACTCCAAATCTCATTAAGGAGCTTGCTTCCTTGTCTAAAAATGGCCGTTGAAGATCCAATATTTAAGCATATTGAAGCCCTCTCAAGAGACTATTCCATATTCCATACACTTTACTTCAATTTTAGCATTCCAAGATCAACCCCTTGGTCTTGGGAGAAGTTCTACACTTGGGGGTTCCAATGTCCACCATAGCTTTGGAGTTGTGGTACCAATTTCTTATGTATTCCATTGTATTTCATCATTTCAACATTTGTAATTTCATTATGAATTGTTCTAGCTAATTTTCCATAGCCAAGGTTAGGAATGAAACTTTACGCACTCTAGGTGTTTGATGTATATATGTTCTCAACCAAATTATTATGATATTTCCTTTATATTTTAATGTGTATGACTACGGTGTACAACATATGGTTATATCGTTGGGTTTATTTGAGAAATTAACGTTGAGTTATAAACCGTGCACTTAAAGGTTAGACATATTCTAATTGTGGATAGAAATATACCTCAATTGAATATGATGGATTTTATAATGTCCTAATCTTCAATGGGGTTAATTTTAGATGAATGTGAACCGTGACGGGATTCACACGTAGAATTAATCACAATCTCGCTGCCGTAACATGAGTTAGAATACTTTAGTGACATTCCACTCATAAGAATTGGGGAAAGAATATACATTAATCGCTAGGAGTCGTTTAAGAGTAATCCTGAACCCTTGGTTGCTTTTATTATCACTTGAAAACCAAAATTCTATACTCTTTTACTAAGTCTTTTACAAATTCTATTCTCAACTTTTGAATCATATAAACAACGTTTCCTCGTGTTCGACCCGGTATTTTTACCGGATTTTATTACTACCTCGTGTTCGACCCGGTATTTTTACCGGATTTTATTACTACATTGGCACTTGTACACTTGCAAGTTTAAGCCGATCATTAGGTTCATCTCCAATATCTTGGCGTACCAAGAAGCAAACAACTGTATCTCGTTCCTCCGCGAAGGCTGAATATCGGGCCATGGCCTCGTTAACTTGCGAGCTTGTTTGGTTACGTAATCTACTTTGGTCATTGGGTGTGACTCCCTCCAGACCCGTACGTCTGTATTGTGATAATCAAACGGCTCTTCATATCGCTTCCAATCCTGTTTATCACGAGCGCACCAAGCACATCGAACTGGATTGTCCTTTTATTCGGGATCATATTCAAGCTGGTACTATCACTCCTTCATACACACCCACTAGTGAACAACCTGCAGATTTGCTCACTAAGGCCCTAGGAGCTCAACAATTCTCTTATCTACTTGACAAGATGGGCTTTTGTGATCCCCATGCTCCATCTTGAGGGGGGTGTTAGACATTATTGTACATTATTTTGTAACCTTTTTTTATGTACTCCCTCCGTCTCGGAATTATCTTCATACTTTCCTTTTTTGTCTGTCCCAAATTTATCTCTTCTTTCCCTTTTTAGCAAAGAATTTGTGGTTCACAACCATTCTTACACATTTCTCTTTTCTCTGCACAACTCTCCACCATACATTTCTCACTATCTTAATATGTGTGCCAATTGTACTTATGAAGATAAATATGGGACAGAGGCAGTACAAAATATGGAACGTACGTAGGTAGCTTTTGTACAAGGAAAGGATTTGTACTCTTTAATACCTTCCTTATTTTCCTCTGAGTAGGTAGCGCATGCAGCTAGCACGTAACTTGTATATATGGAGTTATCTTCTTATTGATCGACGAACGAATAAAACCAATATTCTTCCATATACGTTTTCAATTTTAGAGATCTTAATTATAATTCATCTGAAACCTTTACATTTTCAAACTTGTTTCTCCCAAACAAGAAGAAAGCTTTCCAACTCTTTCCCTCCTCTTCCATTCCAATGACAAACCTTCAAAACCTTCCCCTCCCCTCACCTTCAAACTCCCAAACATACCCTACCCTAAGACTCCTACTCCATTCCTCTACTTGGTTGTAATTCTATTTTAAGGTAAGTAACGTAGTCTTAAAAACTCCAACAATACTCCTTTCATTTTGGAAGGACATTACTTCACGCACCTCCCAGATTACTATGCACCCCCTTTTGACAAAAATGTCCCTTTTTTAGTTTTTTTTGTTATAATAAAATCCATCTGCTTGGTATATTACGTATGTAGTTTGCAATAGTATATACGGAGTATAAAGCTAAGAGAGTTGTTATGCGCATCAGTAACTTGATTAGACGGTTAGACCCATCTCTCGTCTTCCTTGATTAAGAGTCTCTTTCATAACACTGAAATTGATTGAATCGACTGATTCTGCTGAAATTTATTAAGTCCTGATTGAAGTGACTGGATTAACTAATTTTGCTGATTTATGAAAAAATTATATTTAAAACATTTTTTATTAATAAAATAAAGAAAAAATTATATGAAAAATTAGCTAAAATGATCATCTACAGTAACTTCAGTCAATACATCCAGAAAAGTAACTCCAACCTTACCTTTTCTTATTATTACACAATTCAGCACGCGAAATCAAAAGTTACGTGTTTGGTGAAAAAGTTGACAAATAAGCTTGATAAGCTGAAAAACATGGTGACCAAACAGGCACTAAGAGGCCGTTTGGCAGTACATAAATCGGTTTTACTGACTGATTCTACTGAAGTTTATGATGTTTTGACTTGAGAGACCGATTCTGCTTATTTATGGAAAAAAAATATTTAAAATTTATTTTATTAATAAAGTAAAGAAAAAATTAAATGAAAAATAGCTAGTATGATTCTCTAAAGTAACTTCAGCCAATACATCCAGAAAAGTAAATTCAAACTTCAAAGTTGGTTCTCAATCCAATAGTTTGCTGCCACATGTCAAATATTCTTTTTTATAAAATGATAACTTTTTCATTTTTTTTATTTTTATCAAAATATATCAAATTAAATATTTTTTCTTGATCTTTAACATGACACCAATATTGCATATGTATGATTTTGAAAAATATATATTATAGTTTGGCCTATTTAAGTCTAGTCTGATAAACGTCTCATAGATGTACATTTTACTATTGCTTATTCTGATTTGTGATATCCTAGTCTGTGTAAATATATAATGAGATTGAAATCAGTCCAACTAAGTTTGGTCTGATATGAGACTGAAATCAGTCAATTCAAAATATTTTGAGTCCTTTCATATTTGTGACCATAGATATACATATTAAATTGCGAGGAACTCATTTATGAGGAGATATTAAACATGGCACTTTTTAGAAAATTTTAAAATAAGTCATATTTTTTGTCTTTTGGATTTAATTTAGTAATATTCATGAAAAAAGCCTATAAACTATTGTCTTCTCGATTAATACTTTATTAAAATGCAAATTAGCAGCCCTTGAACTAGAATATACAAACATGATTTTTTTTTGTAATTTTACACATGAAATATTGGTTTCATATAAAAAATCATTAAAAACTATTTAATATAATGTATTGTTTATGAAAAACAGAGTAGAAGTGCAAAAGTTGTACGAACTACAAAGTAGCATTTTATTAAAATAAACGTAGTAAGTGTTTGCCCGTGGATTGAGAATTCTTAGGGGCTGACGTCTCATAAGCGAATGATGTGGTATGCAATTAAATCAAATACGGAGTTATCAATATGATTAATAAATCAAAGAGGACATTTTTGTCTGATCATGAAAGAAATGAGGTGTGCCCAGCAATTCTTGGGGTGCGCGAAGGAGGGGCGTTTGGGAATAACGTATACAAAATCAAACCTAATGATTTATATTTACAAGTAAAAGCTACTAATATACATCTATATTAGATCAGTCAACCTGAGGGAGCGGAAAAAAACCTAGGGAGAGAATGACGGAACCACCGCCGAAGGCTGTAACGCAACCGCCTGATGGGGGAGGAGGAGTTTGGGGAAGGAAGTCCTTTGCAGACATTGTGGCAGATAGGTCGGAGCTCCTCCCGGAAAAATCAAGGTTCAAAGGCATGCCCTCAATCAAATTTTCTGAAGGGGATATTCTGAAACTGGCGGACAAGCACAAAAGGGCTCTTGTGGGATACTTCTTTAAAGGTAAACCCGGTTTAGCTATCATTCGGAAGTCATTTGAAATCATTGGTTTCAAAGGGACTTTTCATTTGGGAACGTTGGACCCGAAACACATACTTATCCGGTTTGATTTGGAAGAGGACTTTTTAAGATGTTGGAACAGGCAAACGTGGGTTGTTCAGGGATTTTTGATGAGGGTTACAAAGTGGACACCGGAGTTCAGGCCTAATGTTGAATCTTCGGTGGTCCCGGTTTGGATTTCTATGGACGGGCTCCCCATACATCTCCAAGACAAATCAGCTTTGTTTGAGATAGCTACTTTAATTGGGAAGCCTCTTAAATTTGACGCAGCTACTGTCAATCTTTCTAGGCCAGCAATAGCTCGAGTGTGTGTGGAATTAGACCTTACAAAAGATATGCCTAATAAAATTTGGATCAAGTATGGCAAGAATGGCTTTCCCAAGCCATTTGCTATGAAAACAGGCCTGATTACTACACCAGTTGTCTTCATTTAGGTCATTCCAATGATAAATGCCCTAAGAAACAACCTGCTCAACCAGTTGACAAACGTAATGGCCAATGGGTTCAGAAGAAAGAGAAAATGCAAGTTGCAAAATTTACAAGAGCAGAAAAAGGAAAAGACAAGATTACAACTGATGAACATGCATACAAACAATCTACTTCTAAAATTTCTATGGAGGAGATTTTCCCTGTAGATGATACTGATGTGGAGGAGGTATTCTTGGATTTTGTGGCTTGCAGTTGAGCAAATAAATCAGATCAAGACTTTGTTAGAACAAGATTTTCCTAGGATATTGAGGGTAGCTTCTAAGGAAACTAATGGAGTTCAGGATGATACACACTTCTACAAGGCTATCAGTCTTAATTCTGGAGAGTCTTCAGGGCAGATAAGGGAATGCTTTTCAGAGGGGGAGGAGCACCAGGTTGATGTAGACTCCTTTCACGTCAACTGGCCATAAATATGTGCAGGAGTTAACTACATAGTTAAGGCTAAGGAAAAACCTGCAATTCAAATACAACAAGGTAATACTATAACTTAGGATGAAGGAGAGCAAACTGATAATAAACATATGTCATCAGAGAGAACTGTAAATCAAGAGGAGGATGCAGATGTTGACACCGATAGCACAAAGGGAGCATTTACCAAGGTTACTAGAAAAAAGAAGACAAAGAAGCAGATGACAGACATGCAGCCTAAGAGAAACACTAGAAGTGTGGCCAGGGGAGCCACAAACACAAGAGTTTCTCCATGAATAGCTTAATCTGGAATACTAGGGGTCTAGAATCCTCCAGTTGTAGACTGATTTCCCTAGTCAAGCAATGGAGGGTTCAGTTGCTTATTATTATTGAGCCTATGGTTTCTAGCAATAAGATTGACAATTTCAAGCAAGCTTTGGGGTTTGATAAAGCTGTTTGCTCTGACATTATCAAAATTAGGTTATTTTGGGACTCAACTTTTATGGATGTCTCTGATCTTATTTGGCACAGTCAGTTTGTTCATTTTAAAGTTTCAAGGCCTGTTTTCAATGGTTGGGTTACAGGTGTGTATGAGAGACATACCTACATAACTAGAAGACAATTATGGGAAGGTCTTAAGACTATCTCAGCAAGGATTAAAGACCCTTGGATGATAGGGGGACTTTAATGCCATTGCTTCATACAGTGAACATAAATGATCTGCCTTACCTTTTTGCATGGTATTGATGATTTCACTGAATGCATATCAGCTTGCAATCTGGTTGATTTGCCTTTTTCTGGTCCTAAATTTACCTGGACAGGAATAAGGTCAAATGGTAGAGTGTGGAGAAGGCTAGATAGGGTTATTTTTAATAAAGAGTTTCTGGACAGATTTGACAACATTCAGGTTTCAAATTTGCATAAATCTCCCTCTGATCACAGTCCTATTATGATACAAGGTTCAAATTTAGGATTGGTTGGTCCTAAGAGCTTTAAATTTCAGAATATGTGGATACATCATGATGCTTTTATGCAAACTATGGAACACTGCTGGAATTCTGGTGGTACTCGAGGGGGAATGAGGGGACTGATACTTAAACTCCAAAATCTGAAAAAAGTTTTGAAGATTTGGAATAAAGAACATTTTGGAAACATTTTTGAGGCAGTTAAAAAATGTGAGGATGAGGTCTTAAAAGCTGAAATTGCATATGAAGAAAATCCAGGAGAGCAGCAAAGAGAAGACTGGTTTTATAAGAAGGGGTTGCTTACTCAAAAGTACAAGTTGGAGAAAATATTTTGGAAGCAGAAGGCTTACATTCACTGGCTAAAGAAATGGGATGGTAATACTAAGTTTTTTCACTCTTTTGTACAAATAAGAAGGAGAAAACAAAGTATTACTAAAATCAAGAATAAAGATGGGAACGAAGTTACCACTTTCTTTGACATTGGAGGTGCTGTAGTTGAATTCTTCAGAGATCTGTACACATAAGGGCAAATAGAGGATAATGATATTCTGCAATATTTTCCAAATCTAATCTCACAAGAAGACAATGATAATCTTACAAAACTTCCAGATTTGGAGGAGGTTAGGCAAGCTGTTTGGGAGTTAAATCAAAACAGTGCTCCTGGGCCAGATGGTTTTAATGGGAAGTTTTTCAGGAAATGTTGGCATATTGTTAATATGGATGTTCTAAGGACTGTTCAAGAATTTTTATAGTGGTGAATATACCTAAAGGAATGGCCAGTGCTTACTTGTGCTAATACCTAAGTCTGATATGCCCTCTACATTCAGTGATTTTAGACCCATTTGCTTGTCTAATTTCATTAATAAGGTGTGTACAAAGGTGTTGGCAAATAGACTTAAAGTGGTTTTACCTAGAATTATATCTGATGAGCACTTTGTCACGGTGCGTCAAAATAATTCGATACTAACACTTATACGTAGTATAGGTGAAGTAGAGTTCGTATCCACATGGAAAGGAATAATTCTCTTTTTATGAAACTTAGTAAATAAAGGGGGGGGGGGGGGGTTGGTGATGAATGATTTAATTAAATTAAAAATTAAGATGAACGACTTATATGAGATTTAATTCAAAGATAAAAAGGACTTGACTTTGCTACTTTCCACTTGTTGATATATTTTAGTCGATCCTTGTTATATATATAACTTATCCCATCTCGAATACTCAATCGAGGAGTATCTCCAATTCATCGAAGGTAGTTATTAACAACGACCGTTCATTAATAACCCTTACTATTAATCAAATATAGAACAACGCCGTATACCGATATAATAGTAGCATTCAATCTTTTAACTCCTTGATGAAATCAATTGAGATTGATAACCTCAACACAACGGTTTCGGTTTAACCAACAAAATTAATCCCTCTTAAGTCTATTAACCACGACCGTGCATTAATAGACCGAAGTTACATACTTGTGAAATCACCAACGATTAACCATCGGTTCGTTGATAGTTTCTAGTAGTAATTAATGTCGGAATGTTAACTAATCGTCACTTAGCAACCTTCCAACATTAATATAGAATGAGATTAGGGGAAGAATTAATAATCAAGAGAAGAAGTTGAGAAAATAACTCACAACTTTAATAATCAACAAGCTTTAAGAGCAAAACCAAGAAATGGAAGTTTAGCTCCTCATTTGGAGACTAAACATGCTATAAAAATATAAGAAATGCTATTCTAAACTGAGCTTAGGAGTATAGAAGAAGGGATGGGAATTTGTGAAGAAAAAGTGTGCTATTTATAGGTGTTTTTCAACACCTTTGGCCGGGTACCCGACCGGGTATAGTACTTACCCGACCGGGTACCGGTCAAAATCAGTTCATCTTCCACGTTATTGTGTTTCATCACATTAAAATGTCTCGGGTCAAGTCAGAC
Organism: Cuscuta europaea; assembly: GCA_945859875.1. Taxonomy (NCBI): domain Eukaryota; kingdom Viridiplantae; phylum Streptophyta; class Magnoliopsida; order Solanales; family Convolvulaceae; genus Cuscuta; species Cuscuta europaea. The sequence continues at coordinate 5,343,684 of CAMAPE010000014.1, forward strand.
CCGACCGGGTGAGTGCACTTTCCAGGCACTTATGGTTGTTGAATCAGACTCGACCGGGTTCAAGGTCTGACCCGGCCGGGTTTTGTGTTCCTGGCCCTTTTTGTCTTCAGTTTTTCTCCTTTTCCTTGCTAAAAATACTACCACTATTCTACAACTACACATGAAAGCTAAAAACAATTACAAACAACATAAAACAAATGTTTACAAACTAACTAAAGATGATAGAAAATCTACACAAAGTCAATACAAAAACATACATTTATGCACTATAAACTAGTGCATATCAAATATCCCCACACTTGAATCTTTACTCGTCTCGAGTAAATGTAATCCAAGAAATCCTAAAATGATAAGTTCATCAACACAACCATCACAAAGTTTTTTGAAAAATAATCACAAGGTATCCCCAACATAAAGAGGCCACATCAAGGGGTCTTCCATTCCAATTTCTTCATGCAATGAACCTTCTTTAGTCATCACCCTTAGGATCCTGCAGAATAAAAAGAACTACTTTCTCTCATTCTCTCATTTTGCCTTGGTGCCCTTTCGGGTTTTCAACCTAGCTTCCCACATTTTCTTTCAATAAATCTCACAAACTCACTCTTATTTTTGCTTTTATTTTTGCTTAAGCTGTCCTTTGTGGGTTTTCAACTTAACAAGCTGTTATTTAAAAAAAAAATCAAGAGTGTGAATGTGAACATACCGGAAAGATCTCCCCCACCGCTAGTCCATGGCACAGTCCCTAGTGCCCGCCCGCATCTCCGCCATCAAAAAATCCTCCATAGCCCCTAAAGTGGGTATCCTCATCCATGTGATCACCGCCGTATCCGTCTTCCCCGCCTCCACCACTAGAGGTCAAACCACCAAAATAACCCCATTCAGTGGGGTTATACCATGAGGGTGTCGGAGGAGGAGTGGTCATAGAGGCGAAATCACCCTGATGTGCTACATAGGAGTAGATAGGTCCAAAAGTCCTCCTTTGGTCCTCTTCATGTCTGCACCAATCTTCTCACCTTTGCTCTTCTATCCTCTCGAACCTCTGCCTCTGCTCATTTCTATACAACATGACTTCCTCCCGAAGTTGAGTGTAGTTGAGGTTAAGAGCATTCATGCTATTTAGCATTTCTTGCTCAAATGAGGAATATTGATGAGCATGGGGTTGTGGTTGAGGTTGTTCAGGAATGAAGGGTTGTTCGTCCACAGACTGTTCTTGTTGGGGTTGTTCTGGTTGGTAATGAAGTGGTATTCTCCCGGGGAGACAATAATGGTGTTCATCATCAATTTGGTGATCCAGAAGGTCCAAAGGGAGGTCGTCTAAGGGTAGTTGTACATGTATGGGATTAGGTGGATCGATCAACCAATTGTAGATATTTACCCCACCGGGTGTTTTATGAGAAAAACAATATCTTTGGTATTTTTCAGGAGCCAGGATGTGCAAAGTAGCTGTGTTGAGGTAATGGGGCCTGGGTCTACAAAGCCATAGAGTGTGGCTAAATGTGTAATCAACCCCCCTACCCTAATAGTTCCTGCGGATGTTGCCACTGTTCTGAAATGGTCCCATAGGATGGAGGCAACATCCACTTGATCTGGACCTGGTAATACAGCTTGTCCAAGAATACAAACATCACATACCCTCGTGTGATGGTTATTCGATCTTCCGACAGTTTGATAAGAATTTTAAGAAAATTCGGAAGACCGGATAATGGACACGATTCACACTAAGGTGGCTGAGCTCCACATCCACCTGACCTCTCATTCTTTGCCACAATTCTATTCCCACAAAAGTGTCATGCTCACGTGCTTCATTGAACAAGGGGAGGCCAAAGTGTTGGGCAAACTCCCGCTTGGTCAATGAACAGTTTTCATTCAATAGTCGAAACGTGATTCTACTCTCGGCATGATCATTAGTATTTTCTATTTAGTTAAATGAACTAAAAAATTCATATACCAAATGTGGGTAGGTGACATATTGCATTTCAAAATTCCTAAGCATGTCAATGCTCGTGAAAATCTCACGCATAATCACATCAAGCATAAGTGAGACTAATGTAGCAATTCATATGAAACGGGATTGTCTTACCTCCCATTTTGTTTGTCGTATGAAGCATGTTTTGTGGCCCTCAGTGACAAACTACAAACTCTCAAAACCGGGAACAGGTTCAATAGCTTGGTTACCCCTTGAAGAAGATGCCTTGGACTTTTTAGGAGCCATTGAAGTTGATTTTTTTTGTTTTTTCTTGAGGGATTTTTCGGACTTGGGTATGGTGGGGTTTGGAACTTTGGATTTTTGGTGGGTTTTATGGGAATGGTGTTGAAGAGGATGGTGAGAAGAGCAAGAAAATTGGATTGGATGAGAAATTTGGGGGGATTTCGGACCTTGAATGTCCAAGAATGGAGATTTTCGGATTTTTGGGTAGGGTTTTTGGGTTGGTTGATTGGGGAGGATTTGGAGGAATTTATGGGTATAGAAATGAAGAGGGAAGTGAGGAGATGAAGAAAATGGGTTTATTTGATGGATTTGGTGGGAGAATGGGGAAGATTTGAAGGTTTTGGTGAATGAAAATGGGGGATTTTTGATTTTGGTGCATTGGAGAAGAAAAAGAATGGGAAGGGGAGAGGGGAAACCCGGCCTGGTATAGGCATTTTTCCGTTCACCCGGCCGGGTGAGGTATTACTACCCGGTCGGGTCTAACTTTGGATTATCCAGAAACTTTTTTGGCGTAGGGCCCGGCCGGGTGAAATAACATACCCGGTCGGGCCTAACTGTTGCTTATCCAGAAAGGTTTTTAGGCGTAGGACCCGACCGGGTGAAATAACATACCCGGTCGGGTGAAAGTTATTTTAATTGAAAAATTGCCCTCGCTCGCCCGGGTGTGTGCCGGGTGTGTGTTTTTGTTATGAAATTCGACCGGGTTAGATTAGGTGTCACGCCCCGGACCTACCCGGACACGTCAACAACCCGCCGTACAGTACGAATAGTCAACCGCAGTCCAACTCATCCATACTATACAAGGCGTCTTCAATCCTATTCACACATAGTACATCCATAAACAAACATAATGTAAAACATTCATTTAAAACATCGGAAGCATTTAATACAAGTGTCTATGCCACACTTTGGCAAACATGAGTATACAAGCCCCCAAATAATTATTCAAAAATAATATCCATGAGCATTAACATAAGTATTTTTAAAACAGGATGGGAGAAGCACGAACCACGTCTTCTTCCCTCGATTTCCCCGGAGCAACGAGCGATGGTAGCAGCTCAACTCCTACCTGAAACTGTGAGGTGGTCTCCCCCGTGAAGGGGAGGTCAGTACTTGGAAGCATTTGACAAGTACAATGACAACTATACCGAGTATAATCAACGCTTTAATTTCTAAGACCCTCAAAATAGGGTGATATCATAATATAAATATTTATTTATATTTCACACTTATTATCTCGATAATAAGTAAATTCATTTATTTGTCGGCACACGGCCCTTCTTATATATTTCCTCGCATTTATCATTTGCACAACCCAACCCGTGGCTCTTATTATTTCTACGGGATTTGCTACCGCTGTCGGAGACCTCATGAGGTTCTCGGTTCGGATTTCAACATCCCGCCCCTGGACACACACCCATCATCCCGTAGGAAGGTAAGGCCCTTCGGGGTCCTATCTTATGTGTTACCGCTACCGGAGCCTAGTTAGGTCTCCGATTCGGATTCCACTCTAACCCGTGATCACGATGCAAGTCCATGCCATCCAACCCCCCGCTCTCTAGAGTCGGGAAAGGGCCATGGTCCTTACTTATTCCCATAATTCAAATGGCTATCCTTAAGGACTACCGAACACACCCGTAGGCCAATCCTATACTTAGGATCAATTTATTATTCAATTTATCTTGGGTATCCCTTAAGGCCTACCCCTAGTATAACTTAAAGTTCATACTTATCCACCTTAAAGTATCTCTCAAGACTACTTAAGGTTTAACAATTCACAATCCAACCTTAGGATCAATTCTAGCATAATCATTTATCCAATTCCCTGACTAGTATCTTAATACTAGTTTGATAAATTTTATCAATCCAAATTCTCAACTCATAGTCATATAGACAAATCCAAACTGATTTTCCATTGAAAATATAATTTATATCAATATACAAAATGTCACTTTTACTTACTCATATATTCTTATATGGAGTAAAAAGCATATACCAACATAAGTTCATAGTTAATTCCATTTTCATATTCATAAAACATGATCATACACAATTTACTCTTAAATTTGTATATCATGCTCCTCTTCCTTATAGACCATAGTCTTCTCATTCTTAGGCATTATTAATCATTAATAATCCATAAAAACACATTTAATTACCTTAGGTAATCTCATGGAATTAATTCACTAATTATAAGCAATATAGTCAGTCATCCTCACCTTATGAAGTGTTGAAGTAGTTGCCTTTGTTAAGCCTTTCGATCAATCCTCGTTTTAAATCGATGGGAAGCTAAAAAATGGACTGTCTGGACAAAAGCCGGCCGGCTTTGGCAAAAGCCGGGCGATGTTCGTCCTTCTGCAACACGAACAACTTCATATATGTGGCGGTTTCCGGTGATTTCGACTCCTATCGATTCATCATCTCTTCTAAGTTAAATACCACCACTATATATCAATATTCTACACTTTTATACGTGTATAACATCATGTTTAATCCACCATATGATCTCTTAAAAATCATACAAGAATAAACTAGTTAAAAGAACTACATGAGTTCTTACCTTTTCCTAGCTTAGTTTTCTGTTGGGATTTCTTTGTGTTGCTTCCTTCAAGCTCGGACAGTGTGAGGAACTTCTCCGGAGCTTCTCTCCCTTGGACTTTTGGCTTGTGTGGATGAGGCAATCAATGGGGAGACATCCCACCTCAATCCCTCCCAACTTATGCAAAGAAATGGGGCCATGGGGGTGTGACTTTTGTCTTAATGAGACTTCCTATGTCTAGTCTGCCCCCCTCCCTATTGTCCAGCACCAACTTCATTATTTGGAGTATACAACTCATGTAGGAAAATGTTGTTCCCGGTTGTACTGGATACAGTCTAGAGGGGGGGGGGGTGAATAGACTGTATCGGTTTTTAACTTTTTCAGTTAAGTACCAGATTTAACAGAATAGCCTGTTCTGTTGGCAGAACAGACTGGCAGCGGATGGGGTTCTTGTAGGGAGTTCTGTAAGTAGCCTCAGAGAAGCAAAGGCAGTAGGCCTTCTGTTAACTCACAAGACAAGTTCTGCTGAACATAGATACCAAGTCTTTGGAGTTACGCAGTTCAAATAAAAGTAATGAATGTAATGCAGTAAGTAAGTGACACCAGGGCTTTTTATAGTGGTTCAAGGAACAACTTGTTCCTCTAGTCCACTGTTCCACTAAGCTTGTAAAACGTCCGTTTACAATGCCTTAGCCCTATCACTTAAGAAGCTCTCCACGTCTTCTTCAAGTGTAGATGTCTTCTTGGATGCACTTCCGGCTTCCCTAAGACTGGTCCTTTCACTGAGCTTTCCCAGAAGTATCACCACTTCACTGCTCCAGGTACTTGGACGTCCTTCTTGTAAAAGAAGAGGTTCTATTTAGAACAGAGGTTCCTCCAACTTGCTTCGTTACAAAGAATTTGTATGTGATGAGCTTGAAGAGTTGAAAAACACTTAGAACTTTGCTCGAGTTGGAAATAAGGATTTTTCCAACTTCTGCCTTCTCTTGTAGAGGATGATGAAGATTTAATCTCAAGGAGGCTTTTTGCGTTTTTAGCGTTTGGATATCTTGTATGTGCAGAGTTGTAGCAAAAGTTATAGCAAAGTTATCTGGTTGTTCTTCGTAGTGTATCTTTTATACTGAGGTTGTTTTCCCGTTGGAGGAGAAGGAGGACAACTGCATTAAATGAGCGGACAGTTGACTTGACCAGTAGGACCCGGTAAAGTTGGCAGGTTACTATTTTGGGATAAGGTAATCCTGACATTGCGGCCAATCATCTGCAATTACTCCACAAAGTACGGGAGGCATTAAATGTGCATTTAATGCGCGTACTGTAGCTTTTCCGTTCAAGGCTCCTAGCCGTTGAAGGAATCTTTCAGTTGGTTTCCCGGCTTGGTGAAATTCTCCTAAGTGTCAGGCCTTCTGGTGTTTTTAGCAGAGAGTTGATCAGAGAAGGTCTTGAGCACTTCTGTTGAAAAGATATCCAACAGAGAACCAGGAGGGTTTCTGTCATAGTAAAGGATAACAGAGACCCTGAGGTCTTCTGTTCTAAAGCAGAGAACCAAAGGCCTTCATTTCAACCAAAGCCTTAGCAAGGGTCTTCTGTCAGGGGGTCTTCTGCTCTGGAGGACTTCTGCTTTGGAGGCCTTCTGCTCTTGAGGCCTTCCGCTAGTCGATTATACTAACGAGATTCACAAAGGAAAATTCTAATACATTAAGTCTAAAGAGGGGTACTCTAAAGTCCTAATTAATCTAGCATCATCAAAATCTAATTACAAATATTCCTTACAATTTCCCCCTTTTTGATGATGCCAAAACCCTTTAACTATTTCCAGAGAAGTGCCTTCACCACAAAGAATTAAAGTTTAAACTTTCATTAAAATCTTGGTGGGCAACTTGGCATAGGAAAATAGTAAGAGTGCAGTACATTCAGATAGCAGATAATAATTCAAAGAGAAAACAAACACGAGCAGAAAGCAAAGAGACAGGAATTGAGGAAAAGCCTTACAAAGTGAAAGGCAGAGATGTGATTTTATTAGATATAGTTTACAGAAATTATTTCTTACACATTCTCCATAGTAGCTGCTTGCAGAGCTTCTTCCTCCAATCTTTGAAGCCTTAGCAGCTCTTCATTGATTTCTGCTCTGATCTGAGATAGGTTACCAGAGCTTTGATAGGATGCCCATATGGGAGATAGCTTGCAATCCAAATAGCTAAGAACTCCTTCATGAATTGTCTTGCCAGGAACAACGTTCTTCTGGTACCAATCTTCAGCTTCTTCTAGGGATCCCCCATATCTGACTCGTACAACACCATCCTTATCTAGGAAGAGGTTCTGTTGTTGTGTGGGAGTCATTTTCATTTCTTCAAATTGAACTCTATCAATTTTCTAGGATCCACCCAATCTCCAATCAGTAAAACTAAGGATCTTCTTCTTCTTGGTGCCCTTCTTTACTCGAGATGGGGGTCTGGGTATACCTGCTGCTCTCTTTTTCTGTATGGCAGCTTCAAAGTATGGTGCAGGGTCAACAATTGGTTCAGCAGAGGAGGATGCTCTAGCAGGAGTTCTGGTGGACCGAGGCTTAGTCTGTTGAGGGTCTTCTTCCCCCTTTTTGGCATCATGGAGCTCCTCTAGCATTAGACTGGTTTTCTGGAATTCTGAGGCTTGAGAAGTAGCTAGCTGCTCAAGGGCCTCTGGTAAAGTCTGAGTGACAGAAGTAAGACCTTCTATCAGTCCTTGCTGCTTCTGAATAGCAGAGAAGATGTCCTTGTTGTTGGCTTCCAGCAGGACCATCTTCTGGTATCTGTCTCTGTCAGCAGAGAGAAGATGTTGAGCTTGATCTTGGTGGACTTTGCACATTTCTTCAATGGAAAGCAGTTGCTTCTTAGTTCTGAGGTCAGATCATTGCAGTGTCTCAAGATTCTCAGATATTGCGTTGATGGCCTTTCCTTGATTTAGTAGAGTTTGATGAAAGACAGAGAGAGTCTTGTGAATATTGTCCACTTCTGTTGACAGTGCATCTGTTCTTGCAGAGGATGAGGCCATGAAGTTGTGGAGGGATTCTGTGAGATTTTCAAAGCGGTCTGAGATAAACTGCATCCCAGAGTTGAGGTTATCATTCACATGAGCAAGGTGCTCGAAGTGCTTGTCATTGATCTGGATCAGTTTGTCCATGCCTTCCAGGACTTGACCACCAAACCTGTTGAAGGGGATTTGAGGTATAGATCCTTCAGGCTCTGGCATTCCTAGTCCTCTGGACCTGTGCATGGGAGGCCTTCTGGTCTGTTGCAGAGAGGGTTTCTGGGGAGAGGGTTCTTTGGTAGGAGTAGGCTGACGTTTAGAAGTGAGGTCTCCATCAAGAGAGGATGACAGGAAGCCATCATTCTCACTATCAGACGAGAGAATGCGGTGAAGAGGCTGTCTCTTGGGAGTAGATGCAGCAGAGTGCAGAGAGGTTCTGGGAGAATTTGCTGCAGGAGAGGGTGAGGGGGAGTTTTGAGTGGAAGTTGATTTCTGTTGAGGGAGGGAATTCTGGTGCTGGGGTGTAGGTTGGGGAGAAGGGATGTTTAGTTGAGTGGAGGCATTCTGTTGTGGAGGAAATGGTGGAGGTGAGGGGGAGCGGTTCCTGATTGGGATAAGTTCTTTGCAGGTGGAGAGTGATTTGGTTTTCTTATTTGATGAGTGAGGAGAGGTGGAGGTTTTCTGTTCTGATGTTTTTGGTTGATGGTTCTCTGTAGGGGGGTTTCTGTTGAAATAAAAAGGGAAGGGATTTGGGGTTCTGTTAAGATATGAACAGAAGGGGTTGGAGAGATTACCTCAAATACATTTTCTTCGATCAAGGAGGTCCTCCCTTCCTTGATGAGCTCCATCATAGCCTGCCCTTCTGTCTTAGGTACAGAGGGTTCTCCTGGGATAAAGTGAGGTTGTACAGACTCTGTTGCCTTCTTGGCAAAAAGCCATTCTTCAAAGGCTTCTATCTCTCCTTCTTCCAGGGGTTTGACTGTCTCCTCTGAAGGTGAGGATATGAGCATAACCTTTCCCTTGTAACTTGCCTTCTTCTTCTCGAGGACAGAATGGAGGAAGTTGAGGGCAAAACACTTTGAGACATCATCAGTGCCTACCCACTTCAGTATGGCCTCTTCTTCAGGCTCATAATGGTCAAAGAATTGGATGATCTTATGAAGGGGTCCCATCCTCCATCTTCTCCATTCTAGAACACGAGCAAACTGTCTATCTAGTAAAGACAGATACCCTTCCTTGCCTGTGCTGGGGTGCTCTGTAGAAGTTGGCACCCTATTCTGTTCTGGAGTGGCAACAGAAGTGGGGTTCTCTGGTTCCCCCCTGAATGTCTGCCACCTTCTCAAACATGATAGTTAAAGGTTTAATAACCTTCTTCTTAGTCTTGGTGGTCCTCTTCCTTTTGTTTCCAGTCTTCATGGGTGGAGGAGGTGCAATCAGTTCTGCTTTCTTCACCTTCTTCTTCTTCTTCTCCACAGAAGGTGCTTCAGAGAGAGGTTTCTGGACCTTGTCTCCTTGTTGTCTCTTGTTATCAAGCTGAAGCTGTCTCTTAAGCTCTGCCTTGATAGCAATTTCCCTGTTTGGAGAAGCAGATAGGAAGATTACCTTTGTGTGATCCAGAGGTATGGTCTTCCTCAAGGTTACACCTTGATTGAGAAGCAGTTCAGAGATGAGCAACCCATGGCCTAATTTTCCAGAATATAGACCTGTCTTGGGGTTCTTCTTTTTTATGAACTCAATCAGGGACCGTACCATAACCTGTCCCCAATTGACGTTTACCCCATGATGTACTGCATAGAGGGCCTTGGCATTTGCAGTAGTAACATCATCAGTGGAGGTATACTTGCACCATAAACATTTGTGGAAAATGTTAATGAGCAGCTCAAAGTCCATCTTGTGCAGATTTTTCTTGATGTTCACCTTTTCCACTTCTTCCCCTTTTCTGCAATAGTTCCTTTTGAATTCAGGAACAGTGATGTCAGCTTCCTCTAGATCAAATAGAGAGGCCCTGCCTTCCTCTAGTTGAATGTCAAAAACTTTGTTGATGACGTTAGCATCAACCAGTATCTCTTCTCCTTGGACTCTAGAGGTGATGGTTTCATCTTTGTAGGACGCGTTGAGGTAGAATTCAATAGTGTCAATGTTGTTGTAGACTTCATAAGCGTAGGAGATGACCTTGCTTAGTTGACACTCTGTCAGCCCCTCAATGATGTTGGTCATCCTTTCTCCTTTCTCAGCAAATCTGGGTAGTACATCCAGTTCGCACTTCATCTCTGTCAACACATTCTTGAGCAGGGTTGTTTTTTGTTCCTTGGAGAGATCACTGAAGTTCAAGAAAGCCATAGCCGGATTTAGCGGTTGAGAGTTTTGGAGAAATAAGAATTCGTAAGCTTGAGAGTAATGGAAGCAGTAGCGGTTTAGGTTAAAATGAGGGGAATATATGGGTACGGGTTAGTGGACGTTTGAGATAATTTGCGGTTCCAAGGTACCAATAAATGAAAAAGGAGGCGCAGTAAATATTTTGCGGTTGTATACCGTTTTAAGGGTAAAAGGGTAAAAGACCTTCATTAAGTTACTAGGTCACCCGGTTTTTCAAAATTTTCTAAGTCCACAACCTTTTCTGTTAGATGTAAGAAGAGGTTTTCTGAAGGAAGGAAGGAAGGGTTTCTGTTGCAGAGGTGTTCTGTCAGAAATGGAGGTGCTCTGTTCAGGATAAAGAACAGAAGGGGTTAACAGAAGGGGTTTTTCAACAGGTATTCTGTTAGCAGAGATTTTGCAACAGAGGGCCTTCCTTTTCAACTTTCTCTTGGAATTTCATCCATCATTCCCAATTCCTCTCTCAGTTTGTTGAATCTAACCTCAGGAAGAGGCTTTGTCAGAATGTCTGCAAGCTGGTCTTCTGTTGGCACATGCTCCATGCTGTTGGAGATATTTTATTGTGAATCAAGTTGGTCATAGATTAGCTTTATATTTAATCCTTGTATTTAAATAGTGCATAAATTAGATAGAAATCAGGCCAAGTGTTAGGCCCATTTAAACAGGCCAAAAGCCTGTTTCGCCTAACCTAAACCTCGCCTATAAAAAGGGAGCCGAGGTTTAGGAAAAGGTTGAACGTCGTACTTATTATTCATAGCCTTACGCTTATATCATTCTGCTGTACGTTCCACGGTTTATCAAAGAAGGTTTTACGGTGATTCATTCTGTGTTCATCTTTACGTTTAATCTTCCTTGTTAGATCGATTATTCATTGTTGTTACAGAAACAGGGACTAACAGTTGGTATCAGAGCCGAGGCGTGAAACAGGTTGAATCTGTCTGCGATTTTTTGGAACTAACGAAGAACTACTCTGTTTTTTCTTCTGTTTTTCTACATGTAGAGATTTGCTCCTGTAATCTCGTTTGTGAACGAAATTTTGTAAAAATCATACTGTTGGATTCGCCTTTCAAAACCGATCCAGCAGCATACCTCTTTTTTCGTTTTCTGCAATTTTTATATTTCGAAGATCTCTACATTGAGATCTCGAAATCCTTAATTCTCACTGCTGCAGAAACGTTTTTGGCTTGAAACTGATACAGGAGAATCTCGACTTTAAGGGCTATTCAGAACAGGTTTCAGATTTTCAAAAATCAATGTTTTCGTTTTGCAGGATCTCGACATTTAGGGACTCGATTTCTTCTTCTCGACATCTTGATCTCGAGATTTGCATCTCGACATCTTGATCTCGAGATTTGCATCTCGACATCTTGATCTCGAGATTTGAATCTCGAAATCTTGATCTCGAGATTTGAATCTCGACATCTTGATCTCGAGATTTGCATCTCGACATCTTGATCTCGAGATTTGAATCTCGAAATCAAGATCTCGAGATTTGGATCTCGAAATCATGATCTCGAGATTTGAATCTCGAAATCAAGATCTCGAGATTTGTAATCTCGAGATTTGAAATTTCGAGTTTTGGAATTTCGAGTTTTGGGATTTCGACATTTGGGATCTCGATGTTTTGGATCTCGACATTCTGAAGATTTCGAGATTTTCAAAATTTCTCGATGTTTTGAATCTTTCAAAGTTTGCAGTTTCTTGGAACTCATAATTCGAATCTTGACATCCTTTGCAGTTCATCGAAGCTTTACATTATAAGGATCTCTAAATGATTCCCTGCTTATATATGTTTCATGAGTTTTCGATGTTCTGATGTTTTTCAAACAGCAAGTTTTCGAGATTATGAGGTTTTCGAAACTCCAAAGTTTTCGATGTTCAAACATTTTGAAATTCTGCAGATTTCGATATTCTGAGGTTTATTTTGCAGGTGGATTTGGCCATTATTCTTCGAGGCAATCTCTAGAATTTTGTTTAAAATCCACCTTCTCTCGACATTCAACATCGAGCATCTCATCTTCGAAGAAATTCCTCAAAAACTCAAAATTAGAGATTTTTCTGCGACACCGCACTGTTTTGGCCATAACTTTTGACTCGGTGATCCGATTTGAGCAAACTTTTTTTTGTTGGAAAGCTAACGAGACGATCTACATTAATTCTCGGGCTATGCCCCAGAACCCATTCTCACGCGCCCTCACTCTCAGTCTTTGAGGGTCAAAAAGTTAGTTTTCCGACAAACATTGTAAATCACCGATGTCCAGGTCAAAACTTAGGCAAATCTGTTCAAATTATTTCATTGTCAACCCTGAGGTCAAAGCTTTTCTAAACTTCAATGTAAAGGTCTGAAAATCGTAGATAATTCAATCAACCTCGCGTCAACGATCATCTTACAACAATCAACAATCAACCGCTGAAGCCTCCCCTGACTCATCAACATTATGTGTTCATCAATATGCTGAAATTCTACATGGTGAGCTCAGGGAAACCGTCATGTGTGGTACATGTTTAGATTGCTCCACACACATGGCGGGTATGACAAGCTGTGAGCAATCAATCCTTGCACATTCTGAGGGGGAGTTTCAGTTTTCTCCTCCTAGCGCCTTACACCGACAAAGCAAGGAATCTCTCAACGGATGCAACATTCTAGGGGGAGTATTCAATATTATCCTCCCCGGTGCCTAACAATGACAAAGCATACTGGGTGCTCCAGTTGAGGGGGAGTACAGAGAGAAAATGAGAAAGTAATGAGAGAACATGTCCCTATGGCTTAGTAAACCCAACTAAGCCTACCCAAGGGACAAAGCCGAGCGTAAGTGCGTAAGTGAGCGAGTGAGTGAGTGAACATTATGAGCATTAGGAAGCAGAAGGCTCAAGTGAGAAGAAAAACAATTATCAATGATAAGTCTGCTACCTCAATTGCCTGCTATGAATTGAACATTTGCTCCTAGCCACTAAAATACTCTGGACTATCCCCATAGGTTCAGGACTGAATTTATTCAGATCCCGGGTAGAAGTCGCTGCATTTTGTCCAAACGGCGCATGCACAACCCTACCCTAGACCACTCACTTGTCTCCCAACAGACAGGTGTTTAATCATAGTTCACGGGGAACCGCATCTCTCATTACTGTCTCCTTCCGAGGCAAGTAATACTGACTACAGTGGCCTCAGCCCCATGCCACTGAACTTTCATTGATCACGTCGTGTCTAGTTACTCACTTCCCAAATGTTTTGAAATTTTCTAGGACACAGACACATTTTAGAGTCAATTGCTAGTCTTCAAGACTTGCGAGAACTTCCATAGGGCTCATCTATTACAGATGTAGACCAATAATTGGAAGGAAGTCCTGCTGTTGCAACATAAGAATCACCAACATTTTCAGACCATTGCTTTAGAGTTTATCTCTATAGTGATGATAACGGGTGTCTTCACGACCCTGGGGGGCTACGTTATCTTTTTTAGATTCTGCTTGTTTTTCATGTTTTTATTTCCGCAGAATAAAAGAATAAAAGCATGACGTCCCGATTCATCGGATCGTCATGAGGGGGAGAGTGGTCCACATGCTGTTAACACTGAACAAATCATTCTGGGACACTTCACTCCACCATCACAAAATTCAACACCCTCTCTACTATCTCCGCAACTCAAATCAAATGGTCAGCTACACTCACAAATCAACCATCATTATGTTCCGCTGTGCCACCGACAAGTTCTCCTCAAATGCATTCATTCCAAATAGTCAAAAAGACTACATTGTGGAGGAGACAGAGGTCAAATACTCGTGTCCTGAAGATGAATTCCATTGGCGTCTCCTATTCTCCAAAGAATATTCATTCTAGAGGCGTCACCGGACTTCATCCAAGCTGATCAAGAGCAACTTCTGGAAGGCAAGGACTACATGCAAGATACTGAAGGTCCCTCAACCCCCGGCATCAAAGATCAAATTGTCAAGAAGACATCAAAGGGGAGATTGCAAGGATTTCTTCAGATAGCCTTCCTCAGAAGTCAAGTTCAAAGACAAAGGAAGCTCAATAACAACAAAGACAAAGATATCTGCGCTGCAATGCTGATTCAACACGATTGATCACCAAGGGGGAGATTGTTGGGAATATTTTATGGTGTTCAATCTAGTTAGTTATCTTTGTATTTGTGTAGTTATTAATTAAACGTGTAATACGGGTCACAAATGTGTATCAGCCCGTGGGCTTCCTTGTAACCCGTAAGTTAGCTAACTTCTCCTATAAAAGGAGGCTAACTTACGGGAACCAAACAATCGAGAGAGGCTTAGAGACGCAGAGGCGAAAAGATAGAGAGAGTTTAGGTTTGCCGCTGCTCTCCTTCTCCAGGAAGAGTAGCGGCAGATTCATACGGTATATCAGATTCACGTTCAATCTTGTCGATTTCTTTCTATCTGCTTCTCTATCTCCTTCTCCGCTGCTTCTTTCTATCTCCCCACACCCGACCACACCCTCCATCGATCTCTCCTCCCTATCCTTTGACACCCTAGCTTCGGCTTTGCTGAATAACCTCTTAAATACCCCAGAAGACGACCTTACTCTTCATCAGCAAGCCATACTAGAAGCTCTTCTTTCCTCACCCGAAACCAAGAGTACTTGCAAGGAGAGTCTTCGTGGTCGCAAACGTTCCCATGAGGACCCCGATGATTCGGATCCTCATGAGGGGGAGAACAAGCGACCTCGATCCCCGAAGGCAACTGCTCAACAAGCTCTGTAAGTACCTCCCATACTTCTTTAAATAATCATATGCAGTCCTTACTTGAAAAGGACAATCTAATCAAAGAACTAAAGGAGAGACTAGACAATAATCATAGAGTTCTGAAACAGAATCTAGACCAAAAGTCTTCCTTAAGTATTCAACTTGAAATTGCAAAAGATCAAGTCAAAAAGGTGTCCTCAGATTTTGAAAGCTTTGAACTAAAGATAGCTGAATTAACTAAGAAATTTGAGGACAATGAACGGGAAAAAAGCACAGCAAAGGCTGAATGCGATTTCTTGCATAACAAAAGAAGAACGCTTTTAAATAAAGTAAAAGAACTAGAAGATCTAGCTGCTAGAAGAGGTCAATCTGAACAAACTGTTTTTCTGCTTAACAACAAACAAAAGGATGACCGATTCTACAATGCTAAAACAGGACTGGGCATAACTAACCCACGTAATCTTAAGAAAGCTAATTGCCTTCAAATCTATAACAAAGATTACATGGGACTAGGGTTTGGTGAGAAAATGTATTTTCGAAGTGATGAAGATTATGCTGAAGCAGAAGAAGAAAAGAGAAAGAAACCAAAACCTGCGATTTCTTGTGATTATCCCTCTGTAAATGAAAAACAACTTTCAGAAGAAAAACCTACTTCCTGCTTTAGTGAATGCCTTGACCCTTATGCCAAAGATATTCCTCACATAGGACACCCTCTAGACCCTCCTCCAAGAGTAGGTATTGCTAAAACTGGTGAGGAACCATGTATTTTTCCCATGGCTCAAAAGCTCAAAAACCTACAGAAAACTCTTGATAACGAGAGAGAGAGATTTGAAACTGAAAAGAAAGGTTTTGAGCGCAACTGGCAGGAACTTCTTCAAAAATTTAACGATTTGAGTGAGCAATTTCATGCTAAAACAGACCCTTCTACGAACAAGCCTGACAGCTCACACACCTCACGTGAGAAAAACAATGCTTTTAAAGGTTCGTCCACTCATCTCTCTTCTCCTTTGTTTACAGTGAATGAAGTGAATAAGGAAGGAGAAGAGAAGAATGAGTGGAGGAAAAAGAGGAAGGAAATCGCAGAAGGCAAAAAGAAAGTTTTTGAGAAAAGTGCCAGCCCTAGATCTAGTTCAATATTTTACTCAAAAGTTAATTGTAATTCTGTCTCTACAAAGCAAACTTCTAACAGTTCAGTCTTGAGTCCCAAGCTGAATATTTCTGAGACATCTTCTAGACAAAGTTCTATTTATAATACAAGTGTTGCTTATGGCTATTCTGTTCCAGATCCCCATAATTATGAATGTGATATGAATGTTGTTAAATCTAAGCCTTCCAGAAAGCTTAAACCTGAAAAGGAAACCAAGAAAGAAACTTCTAAGGGAACGTTTTGTATTCCAGATATGAAATACGCCCTTAGAGTTCATTCTAGGAAACATGTTAATCGGCTTTCTAAGGAGGAGATTTTCAAAACCAAACTCAAAAAACAACCGTTCAATCACAAAGCTCCTGTCTACTCTCCTCCTGAACCTAAACCGAAAAGATGGGTCCCCAAGATAAGACCCGTCAAAACTGAAACTGAAAAATGGGTCCCCAAGATGAGACCTACCAAACCTGAATCGAATAGGTGGGTCCACAAACGAAGACCCATCCAAACTAAAACTGAAAGGTGGGTTTCCAATCGTAGACCCATCATAACTAAAACTGATAGGTGGGGTCCAAATCAAGGACCCATCAGAACTACAACTGAAAAGTGGGTCCCCAAACTTAGACCCACAAGGACTAAAATGGAAAGGTGGGTTCACAACATCAGACCCACCAAAATGGAAAGTGGTAGGTGGACTTCAAAAACCAGACACACTGCAAAAGCAGATCTGGCAATTGGAAAGCCCATCGAAGATAGATCTTTTGTTGAAAGAGCAGCTGACCTTGGATCACTGCTCAAAGCAAGTTTTAAAAAGGTGTTTCTTGATAATAAGGAAGGACCCACTCCAAGTTGGGTACCTGATCTTATTTGATTGTTTTGCAGGACGGTCATGTGTGGCACTTAGACTCAGGATGCTCAACCCACATGACCGGAATAAAGCACCTTTTGAGGAACTACACCAACTGCTACGGAGGCAATGTCAGATTCGGGAATGACGCCTCATCTCCTATCCTTGGGTATGGGGACGTCGTCTGTGCCAGTGTCACAATAAAAGATGTTTCATTCGTCAAAGGGCTCAAACACAACTTACTGAGCATTGGACAATTCTGTGACAGCGGGATGGAAGTGAGGTTCTTTGCAAAACAATGCTGTGTTCTTGACAGCACAGGAAATACGTTATTAACGTGCTACAGAACATCAAATCTGTACACTATTGATCTGAAAAGCGTCCAATCCACCACTTCCATCTGTCTGCTGTCCAAAGCTTCAACTGAACAGAACAACCTATGGCACAGACGTCTCTCCCATCTGAACTTCAAACATCTATCAACCTTGTCCTCCAAGAAACTTGTCAAGGGGCTTCCTCTGCTAAAGTCTTCCGCTGAAAATCATTGTAGTGCCTGCAAAATGGGCAAAATGACGCGAAGCTCCCACAAGTCAAAAACTGAACTTTCATCTACTCATCAGTTGCAGCTAATACACATGGATCTGTGTGGACCTATGAGAGTACAAAGCATCAACGGTCGCAAATACACTCTGGTGATCGTTGATGACTTCTCTAGGTATACATGGACAAAATTTCTTCGATCAAAAGACGAAGCTGCGGAAATCATTATGACCTTTATCAGAACGATCCAGAAACTGCTACAGCACAGTGTTCGAATTGTCAGAACTGACAATGGTACCGAGTTCAAAAATCAGACTCTCACTGAGTTCTATGAATCCAACGGTATCACTCAGCAATTTGCAGCAGCTAAAACTCCCCAGCAGAACGGAGTTGTTGAGAGAAAGAACAGAACCCTTGTTGAAGCAGCACGCACCATGTTAATCCAATCAAGATTGCCTCACTTCATGTGGGCAGAGGCAATCAATACCGCGTGCTTCACTCAGAACAGAACCTTCATCCACAAGCGCTTCGACAAGACTCCATATGAGATCCTATTCAACAAAACTCCTGATATTTCTTTCCTCAAGGTTTTTGGGTGCAAGTGCTTCATACTCAATGATCGGACAGAGAGAAGTAAACTGGATCCAAAAGCCAGAGAAGGCGTGTTTATTGGCTACTCACTGCAATCCAAAGCTTACAGAGTCTATCTCAGAGACAAGCGGACTGTCATCGAGAGTGTAAATGTTACATTCTATGAAATGGCAGACTTTGCTATTGAACATCTCCAGACCGATCCATCCACTGCTGTACCAGTAGCTTCTGATAAAGCTGAACCAAACACCGAACACGACGATGTGATTCTCGACTCTCTCTTCAGAAACTTTTACGAGAACTCATAATCTCCACCTCCTGCATACACTCCAGAGTCAACATCAACTCCAATAGCAGAGATTCCGCTCCTCACAGGACCAGATGACGTACCATCCACACCCTCAACCCCTCAAACCAATCCCAGAGGTGTGGATGATCACGGCTTTGCCATAAGTCCGGAATCATCTCCACTACACACCACAGCTGCCCCAGAGCCTTCAAATTCATATCAGGACTTAGATCAACCAATAATTACTCCAACTCCTCTAGCTCATGAGAGGAAGTGGACAAGAGCACATCCTGTTGAACAAATAATAGGTGATCCAAGTCAAGGTGTGCGAACGAGATCAGCAACAACAAATGAATGTGACTATGCATGCTTTCTAAGCAAGAATGAACCATCCAAAGTCTCCGAGGCACTCGCTGATCCAGTTTGGGTGATTGCCATGCAAGATGAGCTCAATCAATTTGACAGACTAGATGTATGGACACTCGTGCCTAAACCCCCTCAGAAAACCATCATTGGCACAAAATGGGTGTTCAAGAACAAGAAGGACGAAGAAGGCATAGTGATAAGGAACAAGGCACGACTGGTCGCTAAAGGATATAATCAGCAAGAGGGCATAGACTATGATGAAACATTTGCACCCGTAGCAAGAATTGAAGCAATCCGCCTTTTTCTTGCGTACGCGGCCCACAAGAACTTTACTGTCTTTCAAATGGATGTCAAGACTGCCTTTCTAAATGGAGTCTTGGAAGAAGAAGTCTATGTCGCTCAACCCGAAGGATTCGTAGATCCCAGATATCCCGACCATGTGTACAAGCTAAAGAAAGCTCTGTATGGGTTAAAACAGGCACCACGAGCTTGGTATGATGCATTAACCGAATTTCTGATTGACTCAGGTTTCTCAAAAGGGAAGATTGATACCACACTTTTCATCAAGCGACAGAAGTCTGACATCATCCTGATTCAGATCTATGTTGATGACATTATCTTCGCCTCCTCAAAACCGTGCCTGTGCAAACACTTTGAGAAACTGATGAAAACCAAGTTCGAGATGAGCATGATGGGAGAACTGAATTTCTTTCTAGGCCTGCAAGTAAGACAACTCTCTGACGGCATTTTCATCAATCAGTCAAAGTATATTCTGGAAATGCTTAAGAGATTCAACATTGATGGCAAATCTTCCATGACGACCCCCATGTCCCCAACCAACAAACTGGACTCAGACCCCTCCGGGAAGCCAGTTGATGCTACAAACTACAGGGCTATCATTGGATCTTTGCTATATCTCACATCAAGCAGGCCTGACATTGTCTTCTCCACATGCTTATGTGCACGCTTTCAGGCAAATCCGAAGGAATCCCATCTGACCGATGTTCGAAGAATTCTGAGATACCTCAAAGGCACTGTGAATCTAGGCCTTTGGTATCCCAAGCACTCAGGTTTTGACCTAGTCGGATATTCGGATGCTGACTTTGCTGGTTGCCGGATGGACCGCAAAAGTACATCGGGAGCTGTTCAATTCTTGGGCGATAAGTTAGTCTGCTGGTCTTCCAAGAAACAGAACTGTGTGTCAACATCTACGGCGAGGCAGAATACGTCGCGGCTGCTAGCTGTTGTTCACAAATATTATGGATGAAGACCCAGCTAAAAGACTACGGTTACACACTCCGCCATATCCCGATCTACAGTGACTCTCAAAGCGCCATAGCCATCACCAGCAACCCAGTTCATCACTCCCGCACCAAACACATCGACCTGCGCTATCATTTCATCAAGGATCATGTGGAGAAAGGAGACATTGACATGTATTTTGTAAGCTCAGAGCTTCAACTGGCTGACTTGTTCACTAAGGCATTGGATGAAAAACGATTCCAGTTCCTAGTCTCCAAGTTGGGCATGTTGAACCTCGAGCCCGTTTAAATATGTCTCCACTGATCTAAAAAGTGTGTGTGTGTGGGACTTGTAAAAAGTGTGTGTGTGTGGGATTTGTAAATAGTGTGTGTGCGTTGCATGTGTTGAGGGGGAGAAAAACCAGAAAAATAACAAAAAATAGTGTGTGTGTGTTGCATGTGTTGAGTGGGTGAAAAATCAAAAATAACAAAAAATAGTGTGTGTGCGTTGCATGTGTTGAGTGGGTGAAAAAATAAAAAAGAACAAAAAATAGTGTGTGTGCGTTGCATTTGTACATATTGTTCGTTGCATTTTTTGAGGGGGAGAGAATTTTCACTGTTTGAGGGGGACCTAATTTTCACTGATTAAGGGGGAGCTCTCTATTCTTTCTGGTTTGGGCCTCGAAAAAGGCCTTATCTTTCCATTCTTAACTTTTCACAACGACAGAGCTCTTCGACTGTTCTTCTTCGTCAAAACCTTGTTTTCGAAAACCTTCTCCTCCTCCGATTCTCTTTCGCAAACACTAAGGTAGTTTACCAACGATTTCGAGTTCAATACAGACGCCTCAAACGAATAATCTTCTCGTCACTCGATTTCGAAATCCTAATCTTCAACTGTGTTCACTCGAACGATCTCGAGATTAGCATCTCAATCGTTTTTTTCAAAATCAACTTAAAAAGGTTTTTCTTGGTCGAAATCGATTGTTATTGTTTGTTATATTGTTGTTTTTGCAGGTGAAAATTTCGTCAAAATTCGTCGGTTCATCTTCTCGAAATCAAGATCTCGAGATGGGCATCTCGACATCTTGATCTCGAGATTTGAATCTCGAAATCAAGATCTCGAGATCTGCATCTCGACATCTTGATCTCGAGATTTGAATCTCGAAATCAAGATCTCGAGATCTGCATCTCAACATCTTGATCTCGAGATTTGGATCTCGAAATCAAGATCTCGAGATCTGCATCTCGACATCTTGATCTCGAGATTTGAATCTCGAAATTAAGATCTCGAGATCTTCATCTCGACATCTTGATCTCGAGATTTGTATCTCGAAATCAAGATCTCGAGATCTGCATCTCGACATCTTGATCTCGAGATATGAATCTCGAGATTTGAGATTTGGACTTAAATTTTTTTTCAAAACTTCACCTGCATAAACCTATCTGAAAACAGCAAATTAAATTCCTTCAAAATCAAATCAACAGTTGAACTTCATGTGCTGACCCCCTGCTTCTACAGTTTAAAATGGCAGGAAACACTCAAACACAGATTGACGAAGCCATCTACCCTAAGGGCAAGTGGATCAAGGTGCTGGACAACAACTTCCAGCTAGACCTCACCGTCTTCAAGTGCCAGAACCCTATCATTCCGGCCATAATGAAAGGTCACTATCTCTGGCCTGCACTTCACAACGCCAAACCAGTGCCAGAGATATACCTACAACAATTTTGGGGTCACATGCACACGGAGTCACTGAAGGATCGTTCCAAGATCAAGACCAAGTTGAATGGCATGCGGGTGATTCTGACACCATGCACTCTACGGACTACTCTATCGCTGCCGATACATGACGAGTATGATGCACTGCCATCCATCCCTGATCTGCTCAAAGACGTGGCATCCCTTGGCTACACATCACTACTGCCACAACTGTCAAATTTCAACGGTGCATACCTCCGTCACCCGTGGAAAAATCTCTTCGGGCTAGTGAACAAGTGCCTGTCGCCGAAGCATGCCGGGTTTGACAAGTGCAACAAGCAGATCCTGCTAATCTTTCACGGCATTGCATTCAACAAAAACTACGACATGGCACAGCTCTTCTTCTCAGAGCTCATGGACCTGGTCAAAGCAAAGGAGAAAAATAGGCCAGGTACCATTCCATATGCAAGATGGCTCGGGCTGATCATAAACGACTGCATGGCAGAGCACGCCTCCATACCAAGACGCAGTACAGATCCTCACTTCACAGCACCGAAGCTACAGTACTTCAAAGCAGACAAGAATCCTTCTTATGGTCTGAAGATACCTGGATTTCTGCTAAAGCTGATAAAATCTTCAAATCCAGCAGTCCAACAATACAAAGAAGCCACCGAGAAAACCGTCCCTATGGTTCAGCAAAACCCAGCTGGACCTACCCAAGGGACAAAGCCGAGAGTAAGTAAGGGTCCTACGAGAGCCCAAAAGCCACAGAAACCAGTGGCCGGTTTGCCCAGTGAAGGGAAGTCTGACGACTCTCTAGAGACGAGTCAGGCGGCTAAGGGCACCGAGGAAGACGCTGAGGAAACGGCCAGTGAATCGTCTAGTGGAGCCCAAACACACACTGACGACAAGGCCTCCGAGAGCGTGGGCACGGAGAGTGACAAATCAGACTCGGATGATGACAGTGATGACAATGATAGTGATGATGTGGAGCTCACATATGCACTAATCAGAAAAGGGAAGCTGCCCGTCGAATCTCCAAAGAAGAGAAGAATCACTGCTGAAGACGCAGCACCAATCATAGCTCGCAGACCTCAAGTCTTCACTATTAAAGAAACAGCTAAACCAAGAGCTGATCCGAGCGAGACTAATTGCTCAAAGGATGATTATGACAAGGCAGCTCACTCCATCAAGACATCAATCAACCAGGAAGAAGTTGTCATCCGAGAAACCAGGGCTAAAGTCAAAAATGACAAGGTTGCTAAGGCCAAGCCCCAGCCCCGAGCGAAAAAGAGTCTGTTTGATAAGGCAGACGAGCACATCTTTGCTGGCTGCGACTCCTTTATCCAGATAAGCCGAGCCGAATCCCTAAGCACAGGAGCCGATCTTTTCGGTTCCCGAGTAGAAGTCGCAGCATCTGGCTCAACTGCGCATGCACAGCCCTCTCCCAGCCACTCAATTGCCTCTCAAAAGGTTATTGTTTCAAAAGAACGGGATTCAACCCCCTCGCTGGTTCCTTCTGAATCAGTTGAGCATACAATTGACCTATCTCCCAAGGTCAAAACCCCTTCTTCACTCACATCGAGTCTAGGTGTCACATTTCCCACATTTTCTTCTTTTTCTAGGACACCTACACTATTCACAGCACATACAGGTGCACTCACCCTGAACACAACAACCAGAGCTCAAGCTATGACGGTTGGAAGCCCTGCTACGCCCATAATGATTCCATCATTAAATGCAGGCCACACATCAGCAATCTTCACTGATGCTGTGTCAACAGTTACAACCCCCGTAACTGGTCACCCTACCTTTGCAGACGTAAACGTTCTACTAAATCGCTTCCTAGATTCCACCATTAAACCATGGGTGCAAGATGCAATGACCGCTCTAGCACAGGAATTTAGGACCACCCAAGCGGTTCGGTCTGAACAGACACCACCCCAACCTTCCCCTGAACCGTTCATCTCCCATACACAACCCATATCCTCTACCCCTCTATCCCACCAATCCATCAACCAAATTCCTATCCCTTCTATTTCTCGGGGAACCCAGAATACAGAACCAGTATTCTCCCCACACCCGACCACACCCTCCATCTATCTCTCCTCCCTATCCTTTGACACCCTAGCTTCGGCTTTGCTGAATAACCTCTTAAATACCCCAGAAGACGACCTTACTCTTCATCAGCAAGCCATACTAGAAGCTCTTCTTTCCTCACCCGAAACCAAGAGTACTTGCAAGGAGAGTCTTCGTGGTCGCAAACGTTCCCATGAGGACCCCGATGATTCGGATCCTCATGAGGGGGAGAACAAGCGACCTCGATCACTTGAGCAAACTGCTCTACCAAGCCAAACTCCACAGCCAATTCAACCTGAAACCTCAACAAACCAACAGCCACCATCCACAGCCAAACTCTCTAGCGTGGTCGAGCTAGAAATAACATCCCGAGGCGTATCTCCTAGAGATACCAACCGAGGAGGGGATGGAAGTCCTGATGATGATACCACTGGTACATCTTCTCCATCAGGCCATCAGTTGGAACCTAGTTCTAAGCTGATGTCAACGGGCAATCCTAGTGAACCCGGTAGTGCTACACAGGAACAATCACCGCCTAAACAAAGAACTCCATATATCTCCCCAGGCAAAGACATCCATGATGCACTGGAAGAGGCGGTGATATACGACAAATGGCCGAGAAAATGGACAGAATGGGATGATCTCCGGGTTGAAGCCGAGCAAGAGGACATGCAAAGGAACTGGTGGCTACGAGAGCTTATTAACAAATGCTCTGAAGATATCATTAGGCTCGAGGACGATGAACGCAAGGAAGGGGAGAACTACAAGGAATCCCAGAAAGCTCTTGAATCAGTCGTAAGACAATCAGCGGGAAGACTTCCCAAGACAGAGAAACCCTGGGACAACGTTCGAATCAAAGCCCCCTTCCAAGAAGAAATCAGAGAGCATATCTGGCGTAGACCAGACAAAGTCAAGCCACTGAATGAACTGAAGCTAAGAGGCCTTACACACTTGAAAGGAAAACAGGCTGGAGGTCATCTGCATATGTTGCTGCAAAGGTCAACTGGTACACAGAGAGAACTAATGGAACAAGATCTGAAGTCGAATATTCTCCCGATTCATCAAATTCTACAAGTGAAGGCTGAAGACTATCATGGAGTAACATTCTACACTTTCAGACTTCAACGTACTGATGGAAGCGAATTCACTTGTCAAGAGAACGACTTCATCATGTTTAAACCGGATGACATCTACCAAATGCTCATGGCCTACAGATACCTTCCAGTCAGGCAAAACATAGTATACAGCGAAGGCCTCGCAGCTATCAAGAGATTCATGCTTAGACAGATCCGAGTACACTCCTCACATGACCTACAAATGGCTATTGAATGCAATCTAAAGAAGACAAACCTGACAAAGCCAAAACTGTATGGTCCAGAACTTGAAGACTTCCCAGCCTATCACATCTTCTTCAAACCGCCAGCAGTCACCTACCTGAACCACAAGAACGAAAAGCGTCTGATGGTAGTCAGTGAAATCGAGAAATACTGCGACGGAACACTGAAGATAATCAGAGAGCAGATTCTACAGATGAAGGCAAAGCTAGAAGAAAATCTTCAAGAGGCATCGTCTTATGTTCAAAAGGAACACTCTACTGTGGAGACAATTTTAAAGGCCATTGACGATCGCCTCGAAAAGAGAAATATGCTAAGACAATATGAACATGCACTTGGATTAAGGAAGCACTACTTCAAATCACAGAAGCAATAAGAGAATGACACTTGATCACAAAGGGGGAGATTGTTGGAGATATTTTATTGTGAATCAAGTTGGTCATAGATTAGCTTTATATTTAATCCTTGTATTTAAATAGTGCATAAATTAGATAGAAATCAGGCCAAGTGTTAGGCCCATTTAAACAGGCCAAAATCCTGTTTCACCTAACCTAAACCTCGCCTATAAAAAGGGAGCCGAGGTTTAGGAAAAGGTTGAACGTCGTACTTATTATTCATAGCCTTACGCTTATATCATTCTGCTGTACGTTCCACGGTTTATCAAAGAAGGTTTTACGGTGATTCATTCTGTGTTCATCTTTACGTTTAATCTTCCTTGTTAGATCGATTATTCATTGCTGTTACAGAAACAGGGACTAACACATGCATATGTGCTTCTTTTCAACATGATCTCTGATGAAGTGATGTTTGATCTCAATGTGCTTTGTCCTGAAGTGAAGAACTGGATTCTGAGTGATGGCAATGGCACTGGTGTTGTCACAAAGCAATTTGATCTCCTTTGCTTGAATGTCATAGTCCTTCAGTTGTTGCTTCATCCAGAGTAGCTGAGCACAGCAACTCCCAGCTGCAATGTATTCAGCTTCAACTGTACTTGTTGAAATTGAATTCTGCTTCTTGCTAAACCAGGAAATAAGCCTTCCTCCTAGCATTTGGCAATGACCAGAGGTGCTCTTCCTGTCTAATCTGCAACCTGCAAAATCTTAGTCAGAGTAGCCAATTAGTTCAAAGTTACCTCCCTTTGGATACCATAGGCCTGCATTTGGGTTTCCTTTGATATATCTGATGATTCTCTTTGCAGCACTAAGATGGCTCTCCTTGGGCTTTGATTGGTATCTGGCACAGATTCCAACAGAGAATAAAATGTCTGGTCTGCTTGCAGTCAGATACAGCAGAGATCCTATGATTCCTCTGTAGGTAGTTGCATGACATCCTTTCCTTCATCATCCGGACCAATTCCTTGTGAGGTGTTCATGGGAATCTTCACTGAGGATTTGCCTTCCACTCCAAACTTCTTGATCAGGTCTCTAGTATACTTCCCTTGATTGATAAAGATTCCTTCTAGAACTTGTTTGACTTGTAGTCCTAGGAAGTAGCTGAGTTCTCCCATCATACTCATTTCAAATTGACTCTGCATTACTTGAGAAAATTTCTTGCACAGTTCTGAGTTAGTACTACCAAATATAATATCATCAACATATATTTGTACTAACAGAATATGATTAGCAACAGAGATTTGAAAAAGAGTTTTGTCAACCTTTCCCTTAGTAAACCCATGGTTCACTAGGAATAGGGACAATGTGTCATACCATGCTCTGGGAGCTTGCTTAAGACCATAGAGGGCCTTTTTAAGCTTGTAGACACAGGAGGAGTGAGTAGGAATGACAAAACCTGGTGGTTGTTCCACATAAACTTCTTCTTCAAGATCTCCATTCAGAAATGCACTTTTGACATCCATCTGGTAGACCTTGATGTTGTTGTAGGCAGCATGGGCTAGAAATATTCTGATGGCTTCCAGTCTGGCAACTGGTGCAAAAGTCTCATCAAATCTATTCCTTCTTCTTGGCAATAGCCCTTAGCTACCAGCCTTGCTTTGTTCCTTACAATGTTGCCATCTTCATCAGCTTTGTTCTTGAACACCCATTTTGTTCCAATGACATTCTGGTGCTTTGGCCTAGGAACAAGTTCCCATAATTTGTTTCTTTCAAATTGAGTAAGCTCTTCTTGCATTGCATTGATCCAATCTGAGTCTGCAAGAGCTTCTTCTACAGTCATGGGTTCCATCTGAGATATATAGCAGACAAGCATTGCTTCTCTCCTTGTTGATGCTGATCTGGTCTGCACACCACTTCTGATATGACCAATTACTTGATTAGGGGGATGGTCTCTTAACCATGTCAGATCAGGTTATGTCAGTTGCTGTCTGGGTCTCTTTGGTTCTTCATCTTCTGAGTTTTATCTTCATTCAACAGAAGGGGGTTTGGTGCAGGTGTTGGAAATGCAGGGTTATCTGCTACCTCTTCTGTTGGTTCAGGTGTTCTGTCTTCTATGCTGACTTCTTTGAGGATCTCTGTTACTTCTTTAATAGAGATGCTATCATCAAACTTCACATGTATAGACTCTTCAACATGTAGAGTCCTTTTGTTGAGTACTCTATAGGCTTTACTGGTGTTTGAATAGCCTATAAAGATACCTTCATCAACTTTTTGTTGAAAGACTTTCAGATGCTCCTTTCCATTGTTAAGGATGTAGCACTTGCATCCAAACACGTGAAAGTAACTGATGTTGGGTTTTCTTCCTTTCCAGAGTTCATAAGGGGTCTTCTGGTGATTCTTGTTGATCATGCTTCTGTTCTGGGTATAGCATGCAGTGTTGATTGCTTCAGCCCAATATCCATAGGTAGTCCAGATTCTGCAATCATTGTCCTTGCAGCTTCTTTTAAAGTTTTGTTCCTCCTTTCTATTACGCCATTCTGTTGAGGGGTTCTGGCGGCAGAGAGTTGATGAAAGGTTCCATTTTGATCACAGAAGTCCTTTATGACTTGGTTGACAAATTCAGTTCCTCTGTCAGACCTGATTGTCTTAACCTTCAAGTTCTTCTCAGTCTGAAGTTGCTTTAACAGAGATGGCAACTTCTGAAGAGTTTCATTTTTCTTTGATAGAAAGATCGTCCGTGTATATCTGGAATAGTCATCAACCATGACTAGGGTGTATTTCTTGCCACCAACACTTGGAGTTTCAACATGTCCAAATAAATCCATGTGGATCAGATTTAAAGGAATTGTAGAAAGATCTCCAGCAATGGGTTTGAAAGAGTTCTTCTGTTGCTTTCCCTTCTGGCATGCACTGCAGAGGGTCTCTTTCTTGTAAACTATGTCTGACAGTCCATCAACAATGTGTTCTCTTGCCAGTTTGTTAATTGTTTTGAAGTTCAAATGGCTAAGCTTCTTGTGCCAGTCCCAGCTTAGTTTTGAATCTCCCTTGGCTATCAGGCAAACTCCATCCTTTGCAGTGTTCCAATCAACCACATAGATGTTCTTCTTCCTTGATGCTGTAAGAACCACTTCTTTTGTTGTCTCATGCTTCACATAGCAGAAGTCCTTAGTGAATTCAACAGTGTAGCCTTTGTCACAGAATTGGCTAGCACTCAGCAAGTTGAACTTCAGTCCTTTGACATATGAGACATCATCAATGATTATCTGGTTCTTGATCAGCTTTCCTCTTCCTTTTGTTTGACCTTCTTTGTCATTACCTCCAAAGGTAACTCTAGGTCCCTTGCATTTCTGGAACTCAGTTAAGCAACTTCTGTCACATGTCATGTGCCTGGAGCATCCACTATCAATAAATCATTCTTGCTCTGAGATAGCTCCAGCACACAGTTCCTCCAAGATCAAAAGAAGGATTTAGGTACCCAAGCAATGTTGGGTCCTGGAGGGTCATGGAGTCTGGGTAGTTGGTACCATTTTGGTCTCATCAGGTGAAACCTTGGTGAATGGTACCCATTGTCCACCTGGTAGTTATAGTAAATTGAAGTGTGATTCACTTTGGGCAGATGCTTGTGAGGGTCATGCTTCCTGTTTGCATACTTTTGCATAGCTTTCTTTGTTGGAAAGAAGTCCCATATACTATCAAGAGCAGAGGGACGGTTAGCTTTTGGCTTCTGAAGTTGACCAGCCAACCTCTTCTGCCTAAAGTTAACTCTCTCTTGATATTTGCCCTTCTGGTGCTCATTTCTGGCACGATTGTCATGAGGTTGTCTGTCAATGAATGGTCTTTTATTTTTGTTATTCTGAAAACCCATCTGTTGTTAGGTTTTCTGCCAGGTTCATTATTTTTCAAAAAGGGTTTCTGTTGAACCTTTATCTTTCCCTTTTCTGGTCTAACTTCCTCATGAACAACCTTGGTGCCAGATACACCAGCTTGACAGATGGGGCTAGAGATCAGTGGCACTATGACCTTGTCTGCCTTAGCAACACTGGTGCTAGGCATTACAGAAGGCTCACCTGATTCTGTTGAGCCATAACCAAGACCAAAGCCAGTGCCAATCTGTTGATCAAGTAAAATCTTTTCCATGGAAGACTGGGCCTTCTGGTAAGCTTTGTACTTTATCTCAAGAGGCTCAATTTCTCTTATTCTCTTGAGAAGAGAAACATTTTCAGTTTCCAGCTGATTTCTCTCCTTAATGAGAAGATTGATTTTGATCTCAACCTCCCTTTTTAAGTCAAGAATTTCAGCCTTCAGCTTACTGTTTTCTTCCGTGACAGAGGAATAAGTGGCTTGAATGGCCTTGAACTCTTCCCAAAATTCTGACATTGAATCAGAATCAAAAGCTAAGCTTACCGAAGAAAAACTAGATGCAGAAGTAGAGGTTACCTCATCATCAGAATGAGCCATGAGGCATAGGTCTTCTGTCTCAGTATCAAGGCAACAGAAGGCCTCATCAGAATCAGAGTCAGAACTGGATTCTGTCTCAGACAGAGGGTCTTTCTCGAGCTGTTCTGTCACGAGTGCTTTCCTTCTTCCGGAATTGTCTTCATATTTCTTCTTTTCTCCATCATGCCCTTGTTTCTTGGACACTCTTGCATGTGGACACTCTGCCTTGAAATGTCCAGGTTGTCTGCAGTTGTAACAGAGAAGCTCACCACTACTTTCTGTTGTTTTGACCTTCTGGAATGGCTTTCTACTGAATGATGGACTTCTTCCATCTTTGGGATTCTTCATAAACTTCTTGAATCTCCTAGCAAAAGCAGCCATATATTCGTCAGATAAAAGTACTGAGGGGTCAAAGTCATTTACCTTTGATGTGCTGGCAGTGAGGGCTGTAGTGGTCCTCTCTTCTGGTACATCTTCTTTTTCTTCAATCATTTCAAACTCATGAGCTTTGAGATCTGAAATGAGCTTATCAGTGGGATAAGTCTTCACATCCTTGCTGGCTTGGACAGCAACCACCTTCATTTTCCATGCTGAGGGCAGTCCCCTCAACACCTTAAGGTTGATCTCCTTGGTGGTGAGTTCCTTGCCAAGCTCAGAGATCTCTCCAGTGAGAGTGAGGAGCCTGTCATACATCTTGGAGATGCTTTCACCAGGAAGAAGCTTGAAGTCATCAAACTTCTTGTTGGCTATTGTCAGCTTGTTGTCCTTCTCTTGCTCATCACCAGCTCCAATGAGCTCAAGAGTATCCCAGATTTCCTTTGCAGTCTTGCACTTCTTTATTCTGTTGAAGTACCTATCATCGATGGACTTGTAAAGAATGTCCTTAGCAATGTTGTCCAGATTGTACTTCCTTCTTTCTTCAGTAGTCCACTCAGATTATTTGGCCTTATTGATCATCTGAGGTCTGGTGTTATCAATAGCATGTTCAGGGTTGACCTTCTGGAAGCTTGTGAAGGGTCCAATGTCAAGTACTTCCCACATCTCATCATGCAGAGCACAGAGATGTGCCTTCATCCGGATCCTCCAGTCATCAAACTTGAGATCTGAGAACATAAGATTCTTGGAAAGGGAGTGATCCATTATATCAGGTTAAAAATGAGGTAAAACAGAAAATAAATGGATCTTTGTTCAGCAAATAACCTAAGAGATTATTAGAACAAGGAGGCTCTGATACCACTTGTTGGTCCCGGTTGTACTGGATACAGTCTAGAGGGGGGTGAATAGACTGTATCGGTTTTTAACTTTTTCAGTTAAGTACCAGATTTAACAGAATAGCCTGTTCTGTTGGCAGAACAGACTGGCAGCGGATGGGGTTCTGGTAGGGAGTTCTGTTAGTAGCCTCAGAGAAGTAAAGGCAGTAGGCCTTCTGTTAACTCACAAGACAAGTTCTGCTGAACACAGATACCAAGTGTTTGGAGTTACGCAGTTCAAATAAAAGTAATGAATGTAATGCAGTAAGTAAGTGACACCAGGGCTTTTTATAGTGGTTCAAGGAACAACTTGTTCCTCTAGTCCACTGTTCCACTAAGCTTGTAAAACGTCCGTTTACAATGCCTTAGCCCTATCACTTAAGAAGCTCTCCACGTCTTCTTCAAGTGTAGATGTCTTCTTGGATGCACTTCCGGCTTCCCTAAGACTGGTCCTTTCACTGAGCTTTCCCAGAAGTATCACCACTTCACTGCTCCAGGTACTTGGACGTCCTTCTTGTGAAAGAAGAGGTTCTATTTAGAACAGAGGTTCCTCCAACTTGCTTCGTTACAAAGAATTTGTATGTGATGAGCTTGAAGAGTTGAAGAACACTTAGAACTTTGCTTGAGTTGGAAATAAGGATTTTCCAACTTCTGCCTTCTCTTGTAGACGATGATGAAGATTTAATCTCAAGGAGGCTTTTTGCGTTTTTAGCGTTTGAATATCTTGTATGTGCAGAGTTGTAGCAAAAGTTATAGCAAAGTTATCCTGTTGTTCTTCGTAGTGTATCTTTTATACTGAGGTTGTCTTCCCGTTGGAGGAGAAGGAGGACAACTGCATTAAATGAGTGGGCAGTTGACTTGACCAGTAGGACCCGGTAAAGTTGGCGAGTTACTATTTTGGGATAAGGTAATCCTGACATTGCGGCCAATCATCTGCAATTACTCCACAAAGTACGAGAGACATTAAATGTGCATTTAATGCGCGTACTGTAGCTTTTCCGTTCAAGGCTCCTAGCCGTTGAAGGAATCTTTCAGGTTGTTTCCCGGCTTGGTGAAATTCTCCTAAGTATCAGGCCTTCTGGTGTCTTTAGCAGAGAGTTGATCAGAGAAGGTCTTGAGCACTTCTGTTGAAAAGATATCCAACAGAGAACCAGGAGGGTTTCTGTCAGAGTAAAGGATAACAGAGACCCTGAGGTCTTCTGTCCTAAAGCAGAGAACCAAAGGCCTTCTGTTCAACCAAAGCCTTAGCAAGGGTCTTCTGTCAGGGGGTCTTCTGCTCTGGAGGATTTCTGCTTTGGAGGCCTTCTGCTCTTGAGGCCTTCTGCTAGTCGATTATACTAAAGAGATTTACAAAGGAAAATTCTAATACATTAAGTCTAAAGAGGGGTACTCTAAAGTCCTAATTAATCTAGCATCATCAAAATCTAATTACAAATATTCCTTACAGAAAAGTCCCAATTGGGTGTAGGAAACTCCTCCCAATTATCCCTGCTATTTCTGACAGGTTGGGTCAAAATAGCACTCGGATTGCCCAATCATTTCCTCAACTTTAGTTGACCCTTTATTGGGCTTCTATAATTATTATGATGACCCAACTAATTATTTGGTAGCCCATTCTCAATATTATGGACCCGATAAATAATTTAATTAATCATTCATTAATTAAATATATCATTCTTTTACACGAAATCATTCGCTAGAAAAATTCAAATACATACTGAATTTCGAATTCAAGTGCATCCGGGTGCGGTGTCACATTAGGTACCCGGCCGGGTGCAATTTGTTTTTACACACACACTCTACTGAAAAAGTATAAAGGAAAACATACCGTGCATGCATTGCCTCCCAAGAAGCGCTTTATTTAACGTCGTGACTCGACGATATCTTCTGTCGTTCCTCATTCGTAGACCGGTTCAGAGAGGTCTACGACTTCCATGTTTTTGGGTTGAAAACCCTCAAAGAAGGGTTTTAATCGCTGCCCGTTCACTTTGAGAACCTCTCCCGTTTCCAGGTCTTGAATTTCCACCGCCCCGTGTGGATATGTTTTGGCCACTTTGTATGGTCCAGTCTTACGGGATCTCAGCTTTCCCAGAAATAGATGAAGGCGTGATTGGAATAGGAGGACTTTGTCATCAAGTTTAAAGTCTTTTCGTATGATCATTTTATCATGTCACTCCTTCGTCTTTCTCTTGTACATTTCTGCATTGTCATAAGAATCCAGGCGAAGTTCTTCCAATTCTTGCAATTGGAGTTTCCTATGTACACCGGCCTCGTCAAGATTGAGGTTGAATTCTTTTACCGCCCAATAGGATTTGTGTTCTAGCTCTACGGGAAGATGGCATGTTTTTCCAAACACAAGTCTATAAGGGGACATACCGATTGGAGTTTTGTAAGCAGTCCGATATGCCCATAGCGCATCATCAATGCGTATACTCCAATCCTTGCGGTTCGGGTTCACTGTTTTCTAGAGTATAGATTTCAACTCCCTGTTTGAGGTTTCCGCTTGGACATTGGTTTGCGGGTGGTAGGCTGTAGAGATATTGTGAGTCACACCATATTTTTTTAGTAGGGATCCCACAATTTTATTACAAAAATGTGTGCCTCGATCGCTTATTAAAATTCGAGGGACCCCAAACCTAGAAAATATGTGTGACTTAAGAAAGCTTGCAACCACCTTTGCATCATCAGTTTTTGTGGCTTTAGCTTCCACCCATTTAGAGACATAATCCACCGCAAGGAGGATGTAGATATTACCTTGAATATTTGGGAAAGGTCCCATGAAGTCAATCCCCCATGCATCAAAAATCTCACAGAAAAGCATGGGATTTTGTGGCATCTCGTTTCTCCTTGAAATGTTGCCCGCTCTTTGGCAATTGTCACAAGATTGGCAAAAGCCATGTGCATCCCGGAATAGACTTGGCCACCAAAAACCACTTTCAAGTATCTTCATTGTTGTTCGTTTCGGGCCGAAATGTCCTCCACAAGCATAAGAATGACAAAACTCTATGATGTGGGCTATTTCATGTTCAGAGATGCATCTTCAGATTATTTGATCCTTACAATGCTTCCACAAATATGGGTCATCCCACACATAGAGTCTTGAATCCATTCTCAATTTTTCTTTTTGAGATTTTGAGAGTTGTGGAGGAAATTTGCCGGAAACAAGGAAGTTCACGATATTTGTGTACCATGGTTGTGTGACTTTGATGGAGAAGAGAGTTTCGTCCGAGAATTCGCCTTTGATGAGATTTGTGTGGAGGTCTTTGATGTCTTTGTGAGGGATGATGCGGCTTAAATGATCGGCCACCAAGTTCTCCGCTCCTTTCTTGTCTTTAATCTCCACATCAAACTCACTTAATAGAAGGACCCATCGAATGAGTCTTGGTTTGGCTTCCTTCTTTGTCATAAGGAATCGGAGAATGGCATGGTCGGTGTAAACAATAAATTTCGTTCCAAGAAGGTAGGAATGAAACTTTTCCAAAGCAAAGACTATCGCTAGCATTTCCTTCTCGGTGGTGGAATAGTTCTTTTGAGCTTCATTAAGGGTTGAGGAGGCGTAGTAGATGACATGAGAAGCTCTTCCGACCTTTTGGCCTAAAACAGCCCCCACCGCATAGTCAGTTGCGTCGCACATGATCTCAAAAGGAAGAGACCAATCGGGAGCTTGTATGATTGGGGCAGTCACGAGTCTTGCTTTTAAATTGTCAAAAGCCTCTTTACATTCATCATTTAGATCAAATTCAACCTCCTTTTGTAAAATTTTGCATAGAGGAGATGAAATTTTCGAGAAGTCTTTGATGAATCTCCTATAGAAACCGGCGTGACCGAGGAAAGAGTGGATGTCCCGTACATTTGTGGGGTACGGGAGCATTTGAATCACATCAATTTTTGCTTTGTCCACCTCGATCCCCTTTGATGAGATCACATGCCCAAGAACAATCCCTTGTTCTACCATAAAGTGGCATTTTTCAGAGTTTAGAGCAAGGTTGGATTCAATGCAACTTTTTAGCATAAGAGTGAGGTGATAGAGGCAAGAGTCAAAAGAGTCCCCATGGATTTTGAAATCATCCATAAAGACCTCCATGAATACCTCCACAAATTCTGAAAATATGTTCATCATGCACCTTTGAAAGGTGCCCGGTGCGTTGCATAATCCAAATGGCATTCGTCGGTAGGCAAAAGTGCCAAATGGACATGTGAAGGTTGTTTTCTCTTGGTCCTCCAGAGCTATTGGTATTTGGAAATACCCATAGTAACCATCGAGAAAACAATAGAACTTGTGCCCTGCTAACCTCTCTAGCATTTGATCAATGAAAGACAATGGAAATAAGTCTTTTCTAGTTACCGAATTGAGCCTTCGGTAGTCAATGCAAACTTGCCACCCGTTTTGAACTCGGGTGGGCACCATCTCACCATCCTTGTTCTCAATGACCGTCACTCCGGTCTTCTTTTGCACCACTTGAGTAGGACTCACCCACTTGCTATCGGAAATGGGAAAGATGATTCCCATTTGAAGCAATTTGATCACCTCCTTTTTCACCACCTCCATCATGGGTGAGTTCAATCTTCGTTGCGGTTGCCTCACCGCTTTGGCCTCGTCTTCGAGCAAGATCATGTGCATGCATGTGGATGCACTAATGTATTTGATGTCGGCAATAGACCATCCAATGGCCAATTTGTACTCCTTGAGGACCGCGATCAATCTTTCCTCTTGTTCTTGGGACAGGGCATTTGAGATAATCACCGATAGAGTGTGATTTTCACCCAAGAACACGTGCTTCATATTTTCAGGGAGTGGTTTTAATTCCACCTCTGGTGTCTACAAAACATATGGTAGCGGCTTCTCGCTTAGAATGGTTAGTGGGAGGGCTTTAGAGCCCGGTGGCAAAAGTGGGAGTTGATTTAACTCCGCCACCATAACCTTCGTGTTATTTGACATAGAGTATTCAAAAGTGAAATCCTCTATGTCGTTTTCAATTGAGCTTAGTACCTCATCTTTTCCCTCAATTTCAAATACATCTTGGATCCAAGTGTCGCAAGTGTCAATCGCAAAAAGAGTGATTATCGGTGGGGTATTTCATAGAGTCGTAGATATTAAATTCGATTTTTTCACCATCGAACTCCATGGTTAATACTCCACTAAAAACATCAATTTTTGCCTTGGCCGTTTTCAAAAAAGGCCTGCCTAATAAAATTGGGACTGCATTTTTATTGTTCTCCATTTCAAGAACGTAAAAATCGGCAGGAAAGATTAAGTTGTCCACCATGACGAGAACATCCTCTACTACACCTTTTGGGTAAGCATTGGATCTATTGGCAAGTTGGATAACAACCCCCGTTTCATGTAAAGGTCCTAGTTCAAGAGACTTATATAGAGAATATGGGATGACATTGATTGATGCATCCAAATCTAACATAGCCCTAGAAGAACTAGAATTTCCAAGTTTACATAGTATAGTGAACATTCCCGGGTCACTATACGTTTTAGGCAGTTTCTTTTGGAAAACGTCCGACACTCTTTCGCTTACTTGGATTTTTTTCTTGCCATTCAACTTGTGTTTCCTTTTAATTGTGCAAAGTTCTTTTAAAAACTTTGCAAACCCAGGAACACCTTTTATTAAATTGAGAAGAGGGATATTTACCTCACATTTGCTGAAGGTCTCATAGAAGTCTTTGTCATTGTTGTATTTCCAGTTATCCTTGAGAGCCACCGGAAAAGGTGGTACCGGCTCATATGAATCGAGCGGTGGGAACTTTCTTTGAGGTGTGATCTCCTCCTCTTTTTCCTCTTCATTTTGAGGATTTGTGCTTGGCACCAAGATCTCCTCCTCTTATTCTCCAACATGGCTCTTTGTTTTTGCCTTAGCCATAACCAATTCTTTGTCACATCTCAAAGTGACCGCATGAGCTTGTTGCCTTGGATTCGGCTCCGTTTGAGATGAGAGTTTTGCCGAATCCCTAGCTTCAAGCCTACTCATGGCATTTGAGATTTGGCTCATTTGGCTTTCCAAGTTGTGGATGCTAGATTTTGTTGTTTCTTGAAATTGGGCCACACTTTGTTGCATCGTAGTCATGTTCATGGCTAGTGCTCGAATCATGTCTTCGGTGGACATGTTCGAGTTCGATGTTTGGCCTTGTTGTTTATATTGTTGAGGAGGAGGGTTTGATTGTTGAGGGGGTTGAGAGTTTCTGTACCTTAGATTTGGATGATCCCTCCATCTCGGATTGTAGGTGTTGCCGTGAGGATCGTACCTCCTTTGAAACCCCAAAACATTGACTTGCTCGGAGTTCTCCTCTTGTAGAGTTGGGAAAGAATCGGTGGGATGCCCTTGTGTTGAACATATGCCGTAGACCTTGACTTCTTGGGTTTTTGGATTTAAGAGGAAATCTTTAACCAAAGAAGTCAAGCCAGCCACTTGACTTTGCAACGAGTTGTTAGATTCTGCCGCCATGACTCTCTTTGTTGACCGCCGATCATAGTGTCTACAATTTTCGGCCAACTATTGAGTGACTATTCCTCCTCCACGTGCGGCATTTATCATCCGTCTATCATCATCGCAAAGGCCATCATAAAAGTAAAGGATGAGGTCTTGCTCCGAGTAGCCGTGATACGGGCAGCTTGCACAAAGATTCTTGAATCATTCCCAGAATTCGTAGAACGATTCATCATCTTTTTGCTCCACATTGCTGATTTGTTTCTTTAGAGATGAAGAGATTGAGGCAGGATAATACCTTTCGAGGAAGCTCTTCTTCATGGCTGCCCAAGTGTCTATGCTTCCCGAGGGAAGATAGAATAGCTCATCTTTAGCGGTGTCTTTGAGGGAAAATGGAAAGGCCCTCAACTTTATTTGCTCCTCGGTAACACCGTTCGGGCACATGCTTGTGCAAACGATGTGGAACTTCGAAAGATGTTTATTCGGATCCTCTCCTCTTATCCCGTGGAAAGATGGAAGTAGATGTATGAGTCCGGAATTCAACTCAAATGTAGCACCCGCATCAAGAGTTGGGAAGGTGATACATAAAGGTTGTTGATTTAGATTGGGAGCTGTGAGCTCCCTCATCGTTCTTGTTTCAAGAGCCATCGTTATTGGCTCTTCGGACTCGCTAGATTGAGAACTAGCACTTGAGGATTCTCCCGAGTCGGTATTTGAGAATTTACTTTTTAACCGCTCGAGAGCTTGTTCTATTTTGGGGTTTGTTTGGTAGGTGAGTTTGTTTATGGATCGGGTTTTTACCATATACTCAAACAAAACTCAGAAAAATAGAAATCTTTATATATAATTTTTTTTTTCTTGAAATAGAATAAAAAGAAAAAGTAATTGCCTTTCCCCGGCAACGGCGCCAAATTTGACGAGCACTTTGTCACGGTGCGTCAAAATAATTTGATACTAACACTTATACGTATTATAGGTGAAGTAGAGTTCGTATCCACAGGGAAAGGAATAATTCTCTTTTTATGAAACTTAGTAAATAAAGGGGGGCTTTGGTGATGAATGATTTAATTAAATTAAAAACTAAGATGAACGACTTATATGAGATTTAATTCAAAGATAAAAAGGACTTGGCTTTGCTACTTTCCACTTGTTGATATATTTTAGTCGATCCTTGTTATATCTATAACTTATCCCATCTCGAATACTCAATCGAGGAGTATCTCCAATTCATCGAGGGTAGTTATTAACAACGACCGTTCATTAATAACTCTTACTATTAATCAAATATAGAACAACGTCGTATACTGATATAATAGTAGCATTCAATCTTTTAATTCCTTGATGAAATCAATTGAGATTGATAACCTCAACACAACGGTTTCGGTTTAACCAACAAAATTAATCCCTCTTAAGTCTATTAACCACGACCGTGCATTAATAGACCGAAGTTACTTACTTGTGAAATCACCAACGATTAACCATCGGTTCGTTGATAGTTTCTAGTAGTAATTAATGTCGGAACGTTAACTAATCGTCACTTAGCAACCTTCCAACATTAATATAGAATGAGATTAAGGGAAGAATTAATAATCAAGAGAATAAGTTAAGAAAATAACTCACAACTTTAATAATCAACGAGGTTTAAGAGCAAAACCAAGAAATGGAAGTTTAGCTCCTCATTTGGAGACTAAACATGCTATAAAAATATAAGAAATATTATTCTAAACTGAGCTTAGGAGTATAGAAGAAGGGATGGGAATTTGTGAAGAAAAGGTGTGCTATTTATAGGTGTTTTTCAACACCTTTGGCCGGGTACCCGACCGGGTATAGTACTTACCCGACCGGGTACCGGTCAAAATCAGATCATCTTCCACGTTATTGTGTTTCAGCACGTTAAAATGTCCCGGGTCAAGTCAGACCCGACCGGGTGAGGTAGGGGACCCGACCGGGTGAGTGCACTTTTCAGGCATTTACGGTTGTTGAATCAGACCCGACCGGGTTCAAGGTCTGACCCGGCCGGGTTTTGTGTTCCTGACCCTTTTTATCTTCAGTTTTTCTCCTTTTCCTTGCTAAAAACACTACCACTATTCTACAACTACACACGAAAGCTAAAAACAATTACAAACAACATAAAACAAATGTTTACAAACTAACTAAAGATGATAGAAAATCTACACAAAGTCAATACAAAAACATACATTTATGCACTATAAACTAGTGCATATAAATATCCCTTGAGCAGGCTGGCTTCATGGCTCAAAGAGACCCATCTGATCAATTCCTCTTAGCTCAGGAAATGGTGCATTGTTTAGACAAAAATATCAGGGGCAGTAACTTGATTGTGAAGTTAGACATGGCTAAGGCTTTTGATAGAGTCTCTTGACACTTTCTTTCAGGAATTCTATCAAAATTTGGCTTTTGTTCTCATTTTGTTAAGCTTGTTATAAACAATCTCAAAGCTTCCTATTTCTCTGTTTTGGTTAATGGTTCTCCTCAAAGTTTTTTAAGCCTCCAAGAGGGGTCAAGCAAGGAGACCCTTTGTCACCTTTTTTATTTATTATAGCTTCTGAGGCTTTCTCTAAAGGGTTGATTTGGCTGATGGAGAATGATAAAATCAAGCTTTTTTGGTTGGGAAATAAGGGCAGAGTTGTTTCTCATTTAGGATTTGCAAATGATCTCTTAATTTTTTTAAATGGTGAATCTAGAACATTATTGAGATTCAAAGATTTCCTCAATGCTTACCAGAAGGCATTAGGGCAGACCATCAACTTCTCCAAGAGCTCCTTCATATGTGGCAAAACAACACTTGCATGGCAAAACAGTATTAAGGAGTTGTTGGGAATGAAACTGACTTCTCTGCCAATCAAATACCTAGGGGTTAATCTGCACAAAGGAATTAATAGATTTGAATATTGTGGCAATCTAATCAGTCAATTTGAGAAGAAATTATCTCTATGGAGGCAGAAGAATCTCTCCCAGGGAGGGAGGCTTATCTTAATCAAGCATGTTTTTATTTCCATTCCTTTACATATTCTGGTAGTTGATACTTTACCTAGAAAGGTGATTAAAGTGTTAAATAGAAAAATGTCTTCTATCTTCTGGGGGTCATCTAATTATAAAGCCAAATACCATTGGCTTAAATGGTCAAAATTATGCTATCCTACAATGGAAGGAGGGCTGGGAATTAGATCATTGACTGATGTTGAGAAAGCATTTTCTCTTAAATTATGGTGGAAATGGAAGATTGGTGATTCATTATGGGTCAAAATTATGAGATTGAAGTATGAGAGGAATGACAACATGATACCTAGAACTTCAGATTCTGCAACTTGGAGGAGGATTTGTTCAGTTAATGATCTCTGCCTTGAGCTCAGTACCATGGATTCAGCTGGCAGAATTACCTGGAATGAAGAGGTTGATGGTCATTTCTCTCTTAGAACAGCTTATGAAGAGGTAAGAGATTTGGCATTTAATTCTAGCAGATATGAAAGAATTTGGGAATCCAAACTTGATTTCAACAGGTGTTAAATCCATCTAGATGTCCTCTTTGCCAGAGACACAGTGATAATATGCACCATTTGTTCTACAAGTGTTCTGTTGCTAAAGAAGTTTGGCTATATTTTTTAAGCATTTTCAATATATATCAGCCACCTGGAATAGATTACAGTCGTTGTTGGAATTGGAATTTTGGGAATCTCATAAACAACCTAGAGCATATCATTAAGCAAAATATCCCAAGTATTATATGCTGGATACTTTGGAAGACCTATGCGGGGGAAATCTGGGGAGAAAGGGGTAAGAACATAAGTTCCAGCAATATCATTACTCAGGTTAAACTTTACACTCAGAACTGGGTGGCTAGTCTGTCTCTTCCTAAGGTTCGATACATAGGTGAAGTACTGATTAACGAAGGTTTGGTTTCTAAAAAATTCAGACTCAAGAGCTCTAAAATCTCAATAATTGGATGGAATAAGCCTGGAATGAAATGGAAGCTTAATGTAGATGCAAGTTACTTAGCCTATAAGGCTTATGGAGGAGCAGTTCTTCGCGACCAGAGAGGAGATTTCTTCGCTGCAGCTAGCTTTCCTATTCTTGCTATGTCGCCGTTAGAAGCTGAGATTCGAGCCATTATTGCTGCTATTAGGTGGGCGGTGGAGGAGGGTTTCGAAGATTTTCAGGTGGAAACTGATTGTAGTTTAGTCCTGGAGTATTTTGATTGTAAGAAAGGGAGAAGATGGATGGACGCAATTCAGAAAACCACACACATTATCTTCAGACATGGGGTGCGATTGGACCATACTAAACGTGAAGGAAATTGGGTGCCCACTATCTGGCTCAATTTAAGACAGACAGGCTCCAATTATTCATGACTACATATCAGCTGCCGATTCTAGCTAGACGGGCCTTTTGGATGGATTATTTTGGCATTCCTTCTATTAGATTGTAATTTGTTTGTTTTTCTCTTCTCGGATTTGGTTTGTTCCCCCCGATTTTTTGTATTCTTTCTTCTCTTAATAAAATCTGGTAATGTCCCCCGGCATTTACCCCACTGATTTTGATGGTTGGCCTTCCGGGGTAAAAAAACACACATCTATATTATCACTATTATTTTTCAATTGACTTTCCGCTTCAAACCTTTTCAACTTCAAGTGTTTTAATCTTTTTATAGATAAAAAGGAATGAAAACTATTTCTCCAGCTATTGTGTGTGATCAGGGCCAGTCATGAGGGGGGAAACAGGGGCGACCGCCCTAGGCCCGAAAATATATAGAGACAAAAATAGGTCCAAATTTTTTCTCCATATATAGTGTGAGTGAGCTTCTTTTTTATATTTAAGTTCAATTAGTTAGGCCTAATGTTTAAATTTTGTTGACAATTTGAAAAAAGTAGAACATAAGTAAAATGTCTTACACAAAGCCAAGTTTAAAAAAGAATATATATTAATTTTAAGTAGGACCGGTGTAGTTTTTAAAGCAACGCAATGAATCAATAAAAGGCATGTATATTCGGTCTTCACATCTCTTTAGCTTTTAATGATTTTATTCCTTTTAAACGAGTATAGATGATTTTGCTTCACATTGTTCTGCGGAGTACTTGTGTTGTAACATTTGCCCGATATGTAATTTAAATAGCAGTAAAGTGATTTTGGCCTTTTTATAATTTAGTTCTTTTTAACGTGTATGTGGTCCATGTATTGGGCGAGAAATAAATTGTATACATTTGAAAAATTACCACTAAAGACGCTAAGAGACATTCCTTACTACTACCTCTGGTCCCTATTAAAGTTCTCACTTTCCTTTTTGGGATGTCCCTTATTTAAGTTCACACTTCCATTATAGGAAACAAAACAGTGCAAAACAGTGTCAAACAGTGTCCAAACAGTGTCAAACAGTGCACTCCACAGTAAAGTCAAATTTATTTTCTTAATCTGTGTGAAGTCAAACTGAGAACTTTAATAGGGACCAGAAGTAGTATTAATTTCTAGAATTTTAGGTACGTAAAGGATGTGACCAGTAGGATGTGAGTAATTCACTGCGGAATTAGTGCGGATATCATTAGTCATGCGTAAGCTAACAAAATCAGTGAGAAGGAAATAAAATAATGGGAGAACTATCAAATAAGCCTTCGAACTTTCATAAAAAATGCAAATAAGCCTTTTTACAGGAGGTTTTATCCGGCTGTCACCATTTGGGCGGTTTCCTGTGGAAGATTTTGATGAATTTTTTTGAGAATCTTCTTCATTACGTTTAGTTTACTCATACCAAATTTCAGCTAAAAATTGAATCGAAAAGGCAATTAAATAATTTTCTGAAATATAATATGCTCGCTGCCTAACTGCGCAGTTATCTTCAAAAATTCATTTGACTGCCTTCCCGATTTAATTTTTATCTGAAATTTGGTATGCGTAAACTACACTTAATGAAGAAGATGCTCAAAAATTTTCATCAACAAATTTAACCGTAAACCGCTCCAAATGATGACGGACGGACAGAGCCTCCTATAAAAGGGCTTATTTAGTTATTTACACTTTTTATGAAAGTTCGAGGGCTTATTCGATAGTTCTCCATAAAATAATCAACCATGCTTGATGTACGCACCCTTGTACACATCTTATACACACCATGTTTGTGAAGCTTTTTTTTCTGTGAATCCGGTTCACAGACAATATTTTGTTTGTGCAAAACATTGTCTATGAATCGATGTTCACAGACAAAAAAAAATTCACAGACATAGGTGTGTACAAAAGTGTGTATAAGAGTGTGTACAAACATCATTTTTCTAAAATAATTTCATACTTTTGGATGCGCTACTGCCTACTTCTAGGTGATGATGCATTAATCCACGTTCATTTTTGGATCTTGATATCCTTCCAATGTAAGGACGCTCCCTATCCTACACATGGTTCGGTTCATTAAATGATGACTTGGGTTCCATTGTTTCACGTTTCCAAATATGTATGCCCGGCCCCTATAGTAAGTACTTTGTTGATGTATTTTTGAAGTGTTTGTATGTGTAGTGTGGTTAGCATCGAATGTATTTTTGAAGTGTTTCCGAATTTACCCTTACCTATATCTCTTGCTCTTATCCTACTGCTACCCCACTACCCTGCCCTATCCTACCTTACCCCGACCCACCCCGACCCCAACCCCCACCCTTGCCCCAACCATACCCCACCCCACCTTACCCCTACCCTGACCCTACCCTCCACCACCTGCCCCTACCCCACCCTGCTTTACCCCCTACCCCCTGGCCCCTACTGATGGTCCCGGATAGGGTAAAAGTCTAGAGGGGGGTGAATAGACTTTTAAATCTTTTTCAACTTTAAAACGTTT
The DNA here is from genome assembly GCA_945859875.1 of Cuscuta europaea. Lineage (NCBI taxonomy): Eukaryota > Viridiplantae > Streptophyta > Magnoliopsida > Solanales > Convolvulaceae > Cuscuta > Cuscuta europaea. The sequence continues at coordinate 5,387,938 of CAMAPE010000014.1, forward strand.
CTCCCTCTAAAGAGTTGATCTATAATCTTTTGAGAGATTTATATATGCACAGGGGAAGTCTTTACTCTTTATGTAATCAGTGTATAGCTACTTTCTAACTTGGAGAAGGTTTGACTTAGATAACTGGCAGTTGACTTGGCAGTTGGCTTAACAGTTGACTGGGTAGCAGGGAACTGCTGAGAAAACTGCTAGAGGAATATTGGTTTTATGACGAAAGGGATAATGGAATATTGTTTAGAATGATGAGGGTTGTCTGAAAGGGTGCTTTAGTAGGAGTGAAGCGAAGTTTTACTAGAGCAGTGATTTCAGCAGTTGGGTGGTAATGAGGGAACTGCTGAGCCACCTGCTCAGGTTATAATAAGTTTTTCAGAGATCAGTTTAAGCAAAACTTCTTATTGATGATGTTATGGGAGTCTGATGATGTTGAGATGTTTCAAGAGAAACAAGTGTATATGAGTAGAGGGCTCAGTAGTTGGGTGGTCACCAGGGGACTGCTGAGGCACCTGCTATACTCAGAAAATGAATTTCTGGAAACTGATAGAACAGGCCTTTTAGTGATATTGATGCACGTCTCTTGTGTGAAAATAGTCTCAAAGAAGGTAAGTAATTAAGCAGTATGATAAGCAGTTGGGTCAGTTAAGACAACTGCTTAGGATTCTGCTGGCAAACTTCAATCTTTTTGTGAGAAGTGCTAAGTGTGTGCTTTGTTGAATAAATGTAAATCAACACACAGTGTATCCTGGTTCAGAGGTGGTGTAATCCTCCTACGTCCAGTCTCACCCTCTTTCAGATGGATTTCACTAAAGTATTAAGCCCAATACACTTAGTGTCAATCTAGCCTTTACAACCCTTAGGCCTAGATTGAAGGTTTTTCACAGTGAGTATAGCACCACTCAGAGTTACTCAGTCCTTAAATTTTTCTCAATTAATCCAGCGGGGATTAAAGGGTACTCTATCTATCTATCCACACCTTAGGATCCGAACAACAGTTCTCCTAAGTGGTTATAACAATTTGTGAAATGTTACAAGAAAGTTCTAACCTCCAACTACGAACTAAACTTCTATGATTTAGCAATAAATAGCTTATGAACTGGAAGTTTAGTGAAGCATGAGTCCAAGCAGAGAGTAAAGTTAAGTTTGCACTTTCTCTTTTGCTAAATGGCTCTTGAATGCTCGAAGGATATTTTTCTCTACTTTGGATGCTCAAAGCTTGGTTAGAAACTTTCATTTCGGCCTCTATTTATAGGCTTTTTGGCTGATCAATATTATCCGTTGGTTAGGATAGATTGATCTCTTCCGTTGAATAATTGGTGTGTACGAGTTGTACTCTTGTCTCTTAGTGTTGGAGTATTTGTGGAGGCTGTCTCCAATAATCGGCCGAGCATCTTTTTCAAGCATGTGTCCCATGCTGTGGGTCAATGTACCTGTTTTAGCATATAAGGCAGGTCTAATTTTGTCTTCCAATCATTTACATTCAATGTATTTGATTTACGAATTTAGCCTCTTTTTGTGACATTTTAATCTTTTGAGCTAAATAATATATGCCCGGTAGGATCTAAATATCCTATTAAGGTAAATAAAAAATTACCTTATTGCATTTTTACTTTTCCGGTAATATTTCATTAGCCTCAAAAAAATGTACATTTATTTTGTCACATAATGCTAATAAAATTGAGACACAATGTACATGTGCTAATTATAGTGGCATCATCAAAATCTATCAAAATTGGGTACTAACAATTTCACCCTTTTTGATGATGCCAAAACTATACAACACAAGAACCAAATATTTTTATTGATTTTCATTGAATTTTTGTACATTGTTCTAGCTTCTAAGGTACAATAGTTTTTAGTCATTTTCGGACTTTTGATCTAATCTACTTGTCTTCCTCTTTCTTCTTTGTCTCTTCTTTGGTTTTTGCTTCTTCATCTTTTCTTCTTCTTATCTCCGTTTCTTCTTGCAGCCGCTTGTTCTTCTTTCTGGTTTCAGCTCCTTTCTTGGCTGCTAGGGACCTGCTGGACGAGGGGCCTGCTTGTGTTGACTCTTCCCCCTTTTTGGCATCAGCATGGGCCTTGCTTTCGTTGAAGAGAGCTTCGATTTCTGGATCAGAGGCAGCTTCTTCTTGTGCTCTTTTTCTTGGATCTAGACCATATACCTTGATAGATAAGGCTTTGATGTAGTTGTTAATGTCCATCAGTTCAGTTCTTACCTCATCTTTGACTTCGTTTTCTAGCTGTTGTAGCCTTTGGGTAGCTGCCTCCAAGTTTTGGCTTAGTTTCTGGAAGTTACTTCCTTGCTCGAGGAAGGCTTCTTGAGTGGCTTTGTGAAGTTCATTGAGGTACTTAGCAACATCAGCTTGTGTCTTACCAATTGCCTCAGAGTGTTCAACTTACTTTGTGACCAACTTTTGTGAGAGATGAAAAATGGCAGGTAGCTCCTTGGTCTTTAAGTGTTGTAAGAACTCCTCATGTGCTTGTATTGTTAGAAAGGCCTGCTCATGGTTAGGGGGGAAGATTAGGAAGAGCAGGTACCTGAGTAGAGACCTCTGCTGTTGGATGGGAGGCACCTGCTTGCCCGGAGGCAGCTGCTAGCTCTTGTTTTCTTAGTTCTTTGAGGGATTCTACGATTTGATTCTCTAGCTCTTCATCCCTGGCTTTCAGAGCTTCAAGCTCTTTGTGAATTGCCTCCATTTGAGCAGGTTGCTGGGAGAGTTGGATCTGCAGTTGTGCCTTTTGTTCGGAGTTGAACACTTGCTGAATCATGAGGTTGCTTTTGAGATGGCAATGAACTTCAGCAAACCTCATCTCCAATAGTTCATCAAAATGTTTCTTCATCTTGATTAGCCATTTGTGCAACCTAACGTCAACATTACTTATGAATTTTATGGTTGCCCTTCTTTCGTTGATGAAGACCTCTGCCAGTGTAGGAGTGTCTTCTTCACCATCATGCAGAATTTGATCTCTAATTTCATTTGATGTGGCAGGCTGCTCAGGTGTTGTTTCTTGGTGAGGTTCCAAGTTGAGATCTATCAGTGCAGTCTCCTGCTGGATGGTGGCAACTAGCAGCTTTTGGGGAGTTTTAGATGATTCTCCTCCTCCTTGGGTTTCCATTCTTGATTTCTCCACGACCCTCCTGGTTTCTTTGTCACTAGAGGAGGAGGAGTGAATGATATGTTTACCTGTTGAGCAAGGTGGTTCCTTAGGAGCATTATCAGGATTATCATCATCATCATCCAGATCATCATCACTTGAATCTTCAATTGCATCCTTGGCAGTGAGCTGCTTCCTTTTGATTGTATAGACCTGGTTGATTTTTAGTAGCTTCGTTGCTTCTCCCATGTCATTAGTCTCAATCCACTCCACCATAAATTCTTCTTCTTCAATGAAGTGTGCTATGGTCTCAACTTGATGAAGGATTCTTGAGAGCTTCCATGATCTCCATGCCTTGACTCTGGCAAATTCTGCATCTAATTGCTCTAAAGGAGTCAGGACAGGTGAGGCCGTTGTTGGTGATTGAGGAGCCTGCTCGTCTAGGGGAGCCACCTGCTCGTTGAATTGAGGGACCTGCTCTGCTTCAGAGGGAGCCACCTGCTCATTGTGTTGAGTGACCTGTTCCGTTTCTAGGTGAGCTACATTTTCCCCCTGTTGAGTTATCCTAGGAATAAGTATGCAAAGGGGGAGAGCAGAGCTGTTGCTTTCTTTTGAAGAGTTGGATGAGGGCTCTGCTGCTTCGCGAATGACTGCTGGAGGGGAGAGCACTGCTTCTTCTTGTATGAATGAGGCTGCTTCTTCCAGTTCTTCTTGTAAATTTCTGGTTGTTGTCCTTGTTCTCTTGGATTGGATTTCTTTGCAACCAGATCTTGGTCTCTTGGCTAGCTTTGTCTTGATTCTGGTGAATTCAGTTTGGAGAGGCTCGTGGGATTGGAGAGTAACGTCTTGCTTCTGTATTTCTGGAGCCCCTGCTTTAGAGGTTTGATGGAGAAACTTCCTCCAGTTGGTCGCTTCTTTGATTTCGCCTATAATGCCCTTTTTCTTGAGAATTTCCCCAATTAAGAATCCATACCCTAGCAATGGTAGGCTTCCATCCTTTCCTCGTCCCTTGTGAGACTTATTTACATACTTAATAAGCTCGTTGTAGACATACCATGACCAGTTATGTGGGGAGCCAGAGATGATGGCTGCTACTGGGAGTGCCCTTTGTGCATTAATTTCATCCAGTGCAGTGGGTTCTGTTGTCAATGCACTTGTAAAGGATATCAAGCAGAAGGGAGTATTCTGTGACCAGCATACTCTTTTTCACTTTGAGAGTGCTGAGGTGTTGTGCCTTTGGAAGGAACACCATTTCCTTGAAGCGTTGCTCGTCAAGGGTGATGTCATCAACGTCTCTGGCTTCCTCCCCAGGTAGAGAAAGCAGTTCCTTTATTTCTTCCTCCGTTATCTTTACTTCAAACCCCATCACTACAGATTTCAGAGTCTCAGGAGTGGAGTTGATGTAGAACTCTGCTACTACATCGGGGTAGAAGCAGGGGTATGGGTAGGTGACCATTTTCATAATTCATGTTGTCTCTAGCTTTCTGAGAAGTTCCCTCATGAGATCCTTGTTCTCTGCATTCTGAAGAATTTTTGGGGTGTTTAGGATGGACCTAGTGAATATGGACTTGGCGATTTGAACAAGGGAGGCCATTTGGATGTATATGGAGAATGGAATGGTTTGCGGTGATTGTGTGTAAGAGAGCTTTTGAGAATGCTACGAGAGAGTTTGAGAGCTTTAAAATAGGTAGAAAGAGAATGCAAAGTGATTAGTGATAGTGATTTGTACGGAGGATGAATTTATAGGCTATCGGAAACTAGTTGTTGGAATATAGCTGTTGGAGAATACGGCTGGTATTAATTGCCAGTTTCTTTGTTCACACTGGTAGCAGGGGGCTCATTTTTAAGTAGATCTTTGATGATTTCTGAGAACAAGAGGTACCTTTTTGTAATCCTTGATATTAGGTGATCAAGATGATATAAGCCATGAGCTGATATTCCATGTACATTTGTCAGAAATTGAGCCAACTGCTGGTCTGAAGCAGTGACATGCTCTTGAGGCAGTCACCTGCCGGCAGGCACCTGCGCGAATTTGTGAACCAGTGTCTTTACCTCCATTGTTCTTACCTTATTCCAGGCTTGTCCTGCATTTTAAGAACGTATTGATGCACCTCTTTTCATTATGCAAGTAGCAGTGGACAAGTAGCCAGTCGCTTGCTGAGCCTACTGCTGCTGGATAGCAGTCAACTACTGAGCTATTTGCTCGGATTCTTACTCCTTTTCTTCTTTCTAGAGTTTCTGGTGAATCATAGCTAATTCTCCTTTTGGACATCTCCTTCTGTTATCCAGAACGTTGACCGGTCTCTGCCATATTGATTTATTTTTATTGAACAAATCCCACCTGATTCTTAGAGTTAGTCAAGTCATTTGGTTTCTGGACTTTGTCAATTGGAGTTAACTGGTTTGCAAATGAAGCATAGAATACTTTTGGAACAATAAGTAGTATTTTAGCAATCATTTCTTTGCAGCTCAGTCATCCTGTGAGCTCGCTTGGTAATCACCCTGCCGAGTTATTGCAAGTATCAAGAAGTTGTAGCAGTGGGCTTCTTTGTTAGGCACCTGTTGTGCTCACTGCTCGGATATTGATTTCTTCTTCATTGAAAGTCTGAGATAGACTTTCTTGGATCTTGATGCTTCATTTCTTGTTTATTCTGGGTAGCTTACCTTTAGCAGGTGGCTACCTCTGAGAGTTCCCCCTGAGCAGGTGGCTAGGAATTCCTCCTTGTTTTTGGAATTATGTTCCCCCTAAAGAGGTGCATGGGTATTCCTGCCCTTGATCAACATTAGCTAACATACCAAGCTATTTCCTTAGTGCATTGAATCATGCTCTTGGAGTTTGCATGATTCTAGATTTGAACACCTGATCTTCCTCTCTATTGATTTTAGATCCAGGAGGCTGCTCCACGTAGACCTCCTTTTCTAGTAGACAGTTCTTAGGAAGGCATTCTTCACATCATTTGATAGACTGTGAGTTGCTTATGGGCAGCATATGTTAAGAATATCTTTATAGTTTCAAATGTGCAACTGTGGCAGGGGTTTTATCAAAATCTATTCCTTCTTCTTTGTAGTACCCTTTGTCTATCAATTTTGCTTTCTTCTTAACAATGATGCCTTCCTTGGTCACCCTTTTTGTTCTTATCATATGTTGATGATAGGGTCTGTATACAAGCTTCAAGGATTGTTCCTATTGAACTAGCTTGTATCCAGTTAGAAGTTTGTAGGGCTTCTTCAGTCTTTTTGGGTTCTGTTTGAGAGAAGAAGCAAATATTGCTTCTTTCTGGATTGATGATTTTGTACGAACCCTTTGGATGATTTCATCAGTATTTTGATGAGGAGGATGCTGGTTGAATCATCTTGTGTCAGATGTTTGAATGAATTGAGTTACCTGCTCATCCTCCTCTTTTTCTTTACTGTCTTCCGGTAGAGTAAGAGGATTGAGATTATTAAGCCTTGTGCTTATTTCAGCTGGAGCATCTTGGAGAGTTGATTTTAGAATGAGTCGGCAGCTCGCAGTGTCCTTTATTTTGAGTCAACTGTTGGCAGTGATCTGCTCTTTGAGCCACCTGCTGACAGTTGGCTGTCATTTGAGTTAACTGTTGGCAGTGGGCTGCCATTTGAGTCAAATGCTGCTTCCAGACTCCAGTCATTCTTTTTATTGATTTTTGCTGGGAAGGCAGCTTGGAGCCTTTCCAGTATCCTTCTTTCTTCTACCAGTTAGCACAATTTTGTTGTTTTGGACATCTCTGATCAAGCAGATATCCATGGAGAATGTCACATTGTGAATGTTATCGCGGAGCTGGATTGTGCTTTATGAGTTTGAGTCTTCAATCCCATATGATATGTTTTGGATTGAAGGACCGCATCTCATTGGATTTTCCAGCTCATTTACTTTCTCCTCTTTCTCCAGATCTATAGCATTGACAGTAGCCTCCTGCTGCCTGTCATGTGCATGGAGCAGCTTGAATATTTCATATCATTCTTGCACATTGGCTGCTTCAGCACCTTCCCGTTTTTGTCAGTTTTGAGTGGCAGCCCACAAGTTAGTGGGCATCTTCCTTTGAATAGGTTTGGGCATCCATGCCCTTCTATGACCATTTGGATCTAAGCTGATGGATCTATAGCCATTCGGAGTATTGTAATCATAAGGAAATGGCTATATATTTGTGAACATTATTCCTTATGAAAGGGGAAGGAATATGTGTATTAGGAGTGATTAGCTTTTTATGTGGAATGTAGTTGGTCCTCTTGATTGGTTGCCAACCAAGCCTTTGATTTGGTTGGTTATTCTGGAAGTTGGGTTTGTAAGGAAGTTTCGTTTTGGATCTGGGAGAGGACTGGTTTCTTTTACTACCTCCATCCCAAAAAACTATGTCATTTTCAAAATTTTGACCGACTATATCTTTTTATTGAAAATTATCAATAATATAAAAATTATATGAAAATGTTCTTTATTAAAGTATTTTCATAAAAGTATTAAATTTATAATTTCCATAATATTATACTAATCAAAATCAATATTCAATTTTTTTGAAATGATAAAGTTTTTTGGGACGAAGGTAGTATTTTACAGAGTTTGGGAGTGGGGATTTTGTTGGTTTGGTTTTCTTGTTTCTTGTTGACATGTGGTGTGTTTTGTGATTGGAGAGCATTTGGGAGAGTCTTTCAATGGTTGGGATAAAGGTGTGTATCCTAATCCTGTGTTCTTCCAGTTGTGTTGAACTTTCTCAGCAACAGGGAGAGAGAGAGAGAGAGAGAGCTCAGCCTTTCTTTTAAACTAATGTTTTCAAGTTCAAGAAAATCTTTCATTTTTATTACTTCACCCATTTGAGCTTGGGCTACTATTAGATTTTCTTGAAGTCTACAGTTTTCGTTCATTAAAAGAAGGTGATCTTTTTGAAAGTTTTCAAATTGATGGATCAATGCTTCCATATCAACACTGGAACAGCTGGAATCATATGAGTTGTTTGAAGAACAGGATAATACCTCATCATTGTCATTTTCATTCAATCTGTCCATGGGACAGTTGTGGGAGGAGCTATCAACTTGGTGCATTCCAAAGAGGCAAATCAGGGCCTCTTCCTTACTTTCTGATGAGCTGCCTTCATCATTTGTACTGTTTTGATCATCTTCTGATTGGTTCATTGTGAGCTCATCCCAGATATCCTTGATTTTCGAGTCATCAGACTTGTTCTGTTTGAACAATAGATTCTTTGCAATCTGACTATCCATTTTCAGAAAGTGTTTGGGAAGTATAGTGGTTTGGGATCTTTAGATCGAATTAGTCAGAAATTGACTCTAGGAACACTCCGCTCTGATACCACTTGATGGTCCCGGATAGGGTAAAAGTCTAGGGGGGGGGGGGTGAATAGACTTTTAAATCTTTTTCAACTTTAAAGCGTTTCTCCATCTAAAGAGTTGATCTATAATCTTTTGAGAGATTTATAGATGCACAGCGGAAGTCTTTACCCTTTATGTAATCAGTGTATAACTACTTTCTAACTTGGAGAAGGTTTGACTTAGATAACTGGCAGTTGACTTGGCAGTTGGCTTAGCAGTTGACTGTGTAGCAGGGAACTGCTAGAGGAATATTGGTTTTTTGACGAAAGGGATTATGGAATATTCTTTAGAATGATGATGACTGTCTAAAAAGGTGCTTTAGTAGGAGTGAAGCGAAGTTTTACTAGAGCAGTGATTTCAGCAGTTTGGTGGTAATGAGGGAACTGCTGAGCCACCTGCTCAGGTTATAATAAGATTTTCAGAGATCAGTTTAAGCAAAACTTCTTATTGATGATGTTATGGGAGTCTGATGATGTTGAGATGTTTCAAGAGAAACAAGTGTATATGAGTAGAGGGCTCAGTAGTTGGGTGGTCACCAGGGGACTGCTGAGGCACCTGCTATACTCAGAAAATGAATTTCTGGAAACTGATAGAACAGGCCTTTTAGTGATATTGATGCACGTCTCTTGTGTGAAAATAGTCTCAAAGAAGGTAAGTAATTAAGCAGTATGATAAGCAGTTGGGTCAGTTAAGACAACTGCTTAGGATTCTGCTGGCAAACTTCAATCTTTTTGTGAGAAGTGCTAAGTGTGTGCTTTGTTGAATAAATGTAAATCAACACACAGTGTATCCTGGTTCAGAGGTGGTGTAATCCTCCTACGTCCAGTCTCACCCTCTTTCAGATGGATTTCACTAAAGTATTAAGCCCAATACACTTAGTGCCAATCTAGCCTTTACAACCCTTAGGCCTAGATTGAAGGTTTTTCACAGTGAGTATAGCACCACTCAGAGTTACTCAGTGCTTATATTTTTCTCAATTAATCCAGTGGGGATTAAAGGGTATTCTATCTATCTATCCACACCTTAGGATCCGAACAACAGTTCTCCTAAGTGTTTACAACAATTTGTGAAATGTTACAAGAAAATTCTAACTTCTAACTAGGAACTAAACTTCTATGATTTAGCAATAAATAGCTTATGAACTAGAAGTTTAGTGAAGCATGAGTCCAAGCAGAGAGTAAAGTTAAGTTTGCACTTTCTCTTTTGCTAGATGGCTCTTGAATGCTCGAAGGATATTTTTCTCTACTTTGGATGCTCAAAGCTTGGTTAGAAACTTTCGTTTCGGCCTCTATTTATAGACTTTTTGGCTAATCAATCTTATCCGTTGGTTAGGATAGATTGATCTCTTCCGTTGAATAATTGGTGTGTACGAGTTGTACTCTTGTCTCTTTGTGGTGGAGTATTTATGGAGGTTGTCTCCAATAATCGGCCGAGCATCTTTTTCAAGCATGCGTCCCATGTTGTGGGTCAATGTACCTGTTTTAGCATTTAAGGCAGGTCTAATTTTGTCTTCCAATCATTTACATTCAATGTATTTGATTTACGATTTTAGCCTCTTTTGTGACATTTTAATCTTTTGAGCTAAATAATATATGCCCGGTAGGATCTAAATATCTTATTAAGATAAATAAAAAATTACATTATTGCATTTTTACTTTTCCGGTAATATTTCATTAGTCTCAAAAAAGTGTACATTTATTTTGTCACATAATGCTAATAAAATTGAGACACAATGTACATGTGCTAAGTATAGTGGCATCATCAAAATCTATCAAAATTGGGTACTAACACATACTTTGACCCACCCCCACCCACCCTTTCCCTACCCCTACCCCCGCCCTTCCTACCCTACCCCTTACCCCTACCTCGACCCACCCCTACCCCACCCCTTTACCCCCTACCTCGACCCACCCCTTCCCTACCCCGAACCTACCCCTATCCTACCCGTACCCCCCACTTGTACCCCTTACCTCGACCTACCCTTTTACCCCTACCACCTGTCCCTACCTCGACCCCACTCTGATCCCACCCACTCCCTCCCATTACCATACCCCAACCCCTACCCCTTTACCTCATATCACCCGCCCCTACCTTGACCCAACCCCTACAAGTTAGGGTGGGGTTGATATGGGTAGGGGTGGAGGGTAAGGTCGTGGTAAGGGTAGGGGTAGGGAAGGAGTGGGGGTCAAGGGTGTGGAATTAGGGGTAGGGTGAGGGGGTACAGGGCGGGGTAGGGGTTAGGGGTGTGGGTAACCGACTAAGCGTACGAGGTGACCCCATATATTATATTAGATTATATATACTTGTGTTCATTAATGTTTGTGTGTGTATATATCTATAAGGTTATTTTGGACATTTTAATGTTAAACGGTGTTTTAAATCCTTTGAAGTAAACATGAGCTTATATAACACTGCTTATTTTATGCGCCGCTTATTAACGCGAGTCTTAGTAAGCACCGTTTACTAACCCGTGAAGTAAACGTGTCCTAAATGTGGATTTAAGTATCTTTAATGTATGTTGGGTGGTGACATTTGGGTTAATAAGTATGCCACAAGTTATTAGTGACAATTTTCATTATATTTAAAATTCTATTCAAGTCTCTAAATTGTTCTCCAAAATTTTTGTTTTGTTTTTCACCAAAAAAATAACAAGACATGTGAAAATTTATCTAAGCTTATTACTGTGTATCTTTTAAAAAAAATGCAAAACTACTATTCGATTTTAAACAAAAATTATATTTTGCAAAAAGGTTATTCGTATAGGTAATTCTTTGAATATTCGAGAAAAATAACAAATTTTAAGAAATACAAATGCTTAAAATAATCACAAAAAATGATTGGAGTAAAATTTTTGCAGAACAATGTTTTTCAAAAAGACATGTTCGTAATATTGTAGTAATATGACCTAGGCATGTACTGGGCCTGTTTGGCCGTGTTTGGACCGGCCCAGTACCCAGCACGGCCGACCGGGATTGGGGCCCAAACCGGGGTATTAGGGGCAAACTTTGGGCTGCTGAAAAGGTGGACCGATCTGGCCGGTCCGAGACCGGCTAGGCCTAATTCTTTTTCCCATTTTAAGGGCTGCTCAGCGGGTGGGGCTGGCTGGTTTGGGGGGTTGGGGGTAGCAATAAATTAGAAAAACAATTTTTTTATAAAAAAAAAACCTTGACCCGGCCCAGTGGTACAAACCCAGGCCGGACCGGGCCTGTAACCCAAAAACCTAGGCCCGCCCAATCCCATCCTGGGTCCCGGCCCAGACCCGGTCCAACCCTAATATGACCGGTTTATCTGAAATTAGTAACACTAGTCACAAAATGAAAAAAGTTTCTGGCCATATCTAGGGATCGTGTAGATCTGTAGGAAGCCTTGATGCAGTATATTTTGCTAGCAATATCTATCGCAACACATGTCATTATCCAAAGGGAATGGATTACATTTTCCTTTCCAATCCAAGGCATTCATTCAGAATTTCAGTGTGTAAATGTCAACGGTGCATATCAAAATGCAGCTACATGTTTGCATATCTTTGGGAGATATCAACAACTAATCCAGAGAAAAGAGAGCTAAAATACGCAAGATACACGAAATTGGGAGGTCACCAGAGGTGTTTCGTCACAGCTAATTAATCCTTCCTAGAATTTATCCGCCTCTAGCTTCTCTCCGCGTAGCATCATGCAGCAGCTCAATGTCCACTCCTTCTGGTGGCAACTGCACATACCTCACCACTGACCCTCTGATGAAACAGTTCCTCACTGAAAGCTGTCATCACCACATGTTAGAGGAGGCATGTTGGACTTTTTCACCTTAACAACTTGGGTATTGAATTTGAATTAAACAGCATGCCGTGATTTTTTTTTTGTTTTTTGAATAAACCAACCAAAATAGGTTGGGATAGGAGCCATGAACAGCCTACCTGTTCATTAAAATGAAAGGGAAGTACATAGGTAGGAGGACGAAGAGACGATGCCTACCCCACATATTAGCGCGATGGCATGTCACGATGACTAACATGTAAGAGCAGGTTAAAGAAATACTGTGTAACAACTAACAACACTGCCCACCAACAACAACAACAATACCAACAACATGCCAGCCTTAATCTCAAAAGAGTTTGGGGTAGGCTAACATGAATCGACACATAAAATTGAACCTAAAAAGGATAATGTGAACTGATAAAGACTTGTATATTAACATATTCTGCATAAGTATCCATATACATCCCAAAGTGGCAGAAATGGACCAAACACATATTGGCAGTAGGGGTGGTCACGACCGGTTAACCGCATTTTGGTTAACCTTTCCGGTTAACAATGTTATTGGTTACTAAATTTTATATATTGTTACGCGTACCATAACAATGGTTAACCGGGTGCCAGTTGACCACTAACGGAGTAACGGCTAACCAATAAACCGTAACAATTTTATTGTTGTTTTTAAACTGATAGTTTATTAGTTCCTTGATATGTTTATTTATCTTTTTTTAATATCAAAATGCTTATTTATCTGTGCATAATAAAAACAATATATACAATATAAAAGATTTAAAACTAATCATATACTCTTAAAAATTAATTAAATTAATAAATACGTAGAGCCCTAGCTACATAGCTCTCTGCAACACGAACTATAGGTATATAGAGCTATAACACGCACTATAGGTCTCTGAAATATGTAGAGCTATGTAGAGCAACCCATACTATATATGGATTATATGCTTCGTATTATATTCCACCACAGTAACTTAGAATAAGTGAACAATTAAATACAGAGTATGTTTTTGCAATTGACATTCTCACCGCAGCAGTGGGGAATGGGGAGCACCGAGCACGTTCCATGTTACAAATCATGTACTAGCATTTATTTAAAATTTCAGTTAGTGGTTACCGAGTACGTTCCATGTTACAAATCATGTACTAGCATTTATTTAAAATTTCAGTTAGGATGTTTTTACTTGGACTGTAATTTGTTGATCTGGTCTGGTCTGGGTTCTTTGTATTTTTATAACTATCCAAGTCTGGTCTGGGACGAATTACAGTCCAAGTAAAAACATCCTTAGTGGTTAACCGATGATAACATAATTTCAACCATAACTGTATCGTGAATTTTAAAAAAATTGGTACGGTTAACTGAAAAATACACCGGGTTTTCAGTTTTTTTGGTTTGGTTAGTTGGTTACGGTTTTTTGTGCCCACCCCTAATTGGCAGGATCTAGAACTTCAGGGTTGTTTGGTTCGAGGATTTTTTAGGGCAGGGTGATACTGTTTTTATAATATTTTCTACATTTAGCTGTTTGTAAAACAAGGTGGTGATAAAATAATACTCCCTCCGTCCCCCTAATATTGGTACGGAAGGTAATGAGTTGATAAAGTGGAAATAAAGTAAGAATGAATTAGAGCCACACAAATGTTACCAAATATGGTATGGGACAATAATAAAGGGACATCCAAAAATGGAAAAATGGGACAATTATAGGGGTGCGGAGGGAGTATATAGAAATAAATTATTTAACTACTACAACAACAACATTGAAGCCTTAGTCCCCAAAATTTTGGGTCGGCTAACATGAATCAATACATGATATCGGAGTGACCCCAAAAGTATGAGTTTCATTTTTAACTAATAAAAATGAATCATCCCACATCTCTTCCCACTTAAATACCCATACCAAACAAGCCGTTAATGAATACCATCTTGCGCTCAGCAGAATTGTGCTGAGAGCTAACCAATTAGTGATTGCAAGACAAACAACATATGTATCCTTCAAAGTTCAAAATCCAGCCAATGAACATAAAGAGCACACATATACAGAGTATAGATAATCTACATCTAGGCGGCTGTGGTACATAGGTCAGCTAATCACAGGATGGCAACGGTGTTTAAGAGATAAGAGTTTTAATTTTGGTGTACTGCTCTTTAGATTTAAAATAATTGTGAAATAATGAAACCCAACTGTAATCATCAAGCACACACATATATGGACCGCCAAAACCATAGTTTCAACTCCTAAATGCAATTAGTCATCAGGGTAGTTGAAATCAAGATTCTATGCAAATTTGACAGCACAGCAAAGTAAGATCATATATTATAGTACTCTAACACAGATTTAAGATAAAGTGAAAAATGATCAAACATGTGCACATATATTCATATAAAACAGCATAAATAAGATTTAAAATTCCACTAAAACACACTTTAAATTCTCAACCATTGACATAAAATTTGACATGATTATAGTGTAAGGAAGTCATCACACAACTACGTCAATAGCCCATATCTAAACAGCATAACTTGTCATCGACAAGTCTAATTTGGACAAAAAAATTCAAATTCGGTGGAACTATATAACTTCAACCTCATAATATTATCCCAAACAGAATGTGAACAACAAAGTTTCACAAGAGATCTAGTCATCCAGGGTATGATTATTTGGTTGGAGGATTTGGGGGGATTTTGCAGTGAACAACAAAGTTTCAGAAGAAATCTAGTCATCTAGGGTATGATTGGTTGGAGGATTTAGGGGGATTTTGCAGGGGAAGGCTCTGGAGGGATTAATCTATAACTTGATAAATAGAATGTTTCAAAAAAAGAAATAAAGGGCAATTCAAATACTGTACTACCTCCGTCCCGTTCAAAGGTTCCCATTGCAAAATGACACGGTTATTTAGACAATAATTAAACATGGTAATTTGAGTACATTTTGAGAAATAATTCTGATGGTTATATAATATAATGAGGTCATTGAAAATAACGGTGATGTTATAGATGTATATTTTTTAATACTTGATGATTAAATTGCCATTTAAGAGTATTAATTGTTTCCCTAAAATAGAAATGGGAACCTTTAAATAGGACGTCCCAAAAAGGAAAGTGAGAACCTTTGAATGGGACGGAGGGAGTATATCAGATATGGAGTACTACGTAATGTATTATTCCATGAATTCATATAAATTCTAAGATATATCATTAGACGTGCGACTCTAAAAAATCCACCCTTTCAAAACCCAACTCCTGAAGTGACTTTTTGAGACCTGCTGCTCGCTCCTGTTATTCACAACCCGTCACTGTGGGTTCTCGCTTTTCATAGCACGTAATAACTTATCACCAGCAAAAAATGAAACCCAATAAGATTATACAAAATTGAAGAAAACTGTTTTACACTTTTATTGCCAACAGCACAACCATGTCATATTAAGTCATGAAAAAAACCAGATGCTAGAGCCTAGAGATGATTGAAGGTGGTGCAAACATGTAATCAATTCTAACTTAGTTTTAAAAGGTGTGCAGCGCCATGAGGCCAACAAGCATATTGAACACCATAATCATTCACAATTGAAACAAAATAGATGTTCAATAGTTAGTGATAAAGTTTATAATGTAAAGTTTAAATTTACCAATTTAAAAATTAAAGTTTAAAAATTAAAACATATCAGTTAGTTACTTAGTTACATGGTTAAAACATTAACACTTCTAATTTTAAGACTATCAGAATGATTACAAAATTCAGGGTTGCTGATTACAACCAAAAAGATTATATTAAGGCTTCTGGTTTTATGACTCAGAAAAATTAAAAATTAGCTTTCAGACATTTAGTTAAAATATGAAAGCTTCTAGCTATAAATTGGAATTTTAATTAGAAATTGCTGTAAATAGGAGCAAAAACGTTTTGAAATTCCAAAATAGGAGTATCATGTTTTTTATTCCTTTAATAGGAGTAATCTGCCAAGTTTGGAAAACAATGCCATGTTTTAAAGCCCAGTAATGTCAAACTTGGCATAAATTTACTCTTGTTTAAGGAATAAAAAACATGATACTCCTATTTTGGAATTTCAAAACTTTTTTACTCCTATTTAGGAAATTCTTTCAATTTTAATGTTGCCTTTATTTTCCTTGGAATACAAAACTAGGTCAGTACCACATATAGTCATGCACTCAGACTAGGCAAGTAATCAACTTATAATAAACGAAAGGAGAGCATGAGCTCAAACTGCTCTATCTGCAATTGGAGGAAAAGAGCAGGAGAGCATGATTAAGAAAAGTCGGAAAATAGGAAAAGAATAAGAGAAGAAAGGCATACTAGGATCTTTTTTGTGCAAGGGGATATCTAGGATCTTTGTTGTGAGGAACAACGCATTCATGCATATCCAAAGTTCAATAAACACAGTAGAATACATAAAAAACTAGCATAATAAGACATCTCAATTGTGACATCCCACCCCCTCCAGAGGTAAAATTCCTCCAATGAACTCTAGAACCCAACACTTTTACACAACACTTCAAAAGGCATACTAACACATGAACTGGGCTGAAATTATCAAAGGAACAGGTGCACAATTCACAGAATAAGAAAACAAACCATTGAAACGGATCACATAAGAAAAACCCCTAATTACAGAATGATAAACCCTAGCAAAGAAAAAAGCATTACTGAGAATAAAGAGAAAACCCTGGAAAATGTAAAAGGAAACAAAAGCAACAATCAACTGAAAAGGAGGGAAATTACCATGTGAGGGAACTTGTCTTGGTCAACAACCCTAGTATTCTCGAGCTTAATGTTAAGGTATTGGTCCACGGAGTGAAGGGTTCCCCTTATCGCCAAGTCGTTCTTCAGTTCCACAGTCACTTCTCTCCCTACCAAATCTTTGAAGTACGAGAAAAACAACTGCGACCCAGGAAAACCACATTAATCAATAATCCAATTAAGAGACTCAACCAACCTGAAGAAGGAAATGCTGTCGGAGTAAGGAGGGACTACTAACCATTTTCTTCTTTAGAAATTCAACTGCTGCTCTATACAAGATTGAGAAACCGTTTGGAGGATAGAACTCGTGCCCTTCCTAGCCTTTATACTCTGTTCCGTATATACGGAGTATTTCTTATGCTGCAGCTTTGCTGGCCTTCTACCGGACGGAATGGATACAGTAAAAGTTTCTTAAAAAGAAGATTTTTCAAGAATATTACAACAGGTTATTATAAGCAACTTTGATTTTTCTATTATAAGTTATCTGAATATTTTGATTTTTTTAGTAGTTGAAATTGTTTTGAAAGAGTTTACATTTTGAATTCTTCGAAACAGACCACTAATATGTTTTAAAATTAACATGTGCATAAGTTCACATTCAAAATGTAAATTGAATATAAATGTAATTCTTACCTAGTAAAATTTATTATTACAGTCATTTTTAGATAAAAGTCAAATTTTTATTCATTATATTTAACCATATGCAAAGTATATGTCATTATTGTAAAGTTTTAAGTAATTCTATTTTAGTATATTCTCTTCCATAAAATCGTGATAGTGAGTTGCTTATGATTAATCTCTCTTGCACTCAATGAAATTGTTGAAGGTAAGTCTCGTAGATCCGAAAACCCAACACGAATTTTGGATATATTAGGAATGGTACAGAATCAAAGTGTATAACCAAATATAAAATGTGAACTCACTAACACTCAAAAGCCCACTCGTATTAATTAACCTGTCTTATTACAAGGAAATTCCCGATCGGTAGGTCGAAATAATGCTTTAATACAAGAGATAAGAGCAATAATGCTATTCTAGAGCCTGAGTATTGAAATGTTAAACCTTACAATGATTTTAAACCTTCTATTTATACTAATGGAGAGCATGGGTTGCTCTATGCTGATTGGCTTATGTTCCACCGACTTGGTCACCCATGTTTCCACTTGCTGATGTCACAATCTGGCATTAATTGCACCTGGCCACTTGCTGGTTGTCCGTTGCTCGAACTGGATGTTGGACCATGCTGAAGACGCTGTTAAATTGGCCCAAGTATGATGTGTAGTCCGAACTCCGTTCGGTATATCTTCTTTCTGGGCTGGCCCTTACTTGGGCCGAACCTCGTTCGGCATGAATTCTTCACTGGATCTACTCATCATAGAGTGATGGGCTCGTTGTTTGGGTCGGGTATCTTGGGCCTTTTTTATCCGGGTATTGGGCCTCTGGATCAATATCCCAACACAAGTCCCCCACTTCCAATGTCTCGAATGATAGTGAGTGCATTAGGAAGTATGAATACCAATGTTGCAATTTGTCGAATGGTGATCGGGGTACAGAAGTAATCAGTTCCCCATACTGTGATTTGACGGTTATCGTTTTATTTCCCCATATTCATCATGATAACCGTCGTTTAGTCTTTTCATTAGACACGCGTCTAGCTTAAATGCTTCTAGTGACGTGTCGCTCCCTGATTGGTTCTTGACACGGCGGTTCAAAGGCTATAAATTAGCCTTTAACTTTTCAAATACGGATTTCGATTCTGCAATTTTCTTCGCCTTGCTACTCTCTGAAATTTCTCCCGGCTTTCTTCGCTCAAGTACTTTCCCTCCCTTGCTTTCTCGCCTCATCCCTGACTCGGTTGAGATGAATTCCCAACGGTGTTCTGATTCGGAAATGGCTTCTCAAGGGGAGGACCGTGATGTGGAGATTATCACCGTCCCTTTTGATGAAGGTTCCAAGGCGGCGACGGCGAAGGTTAGGGCGGAGACGGATGACTCCTCCGGCAGCTCTTCTTCCTCCAGCGAAGATTCTGATGATACCAAGTCCGAGGATGAACTAATTTCCATGGCGGCCGGACGTCCCAACGATTTCCCCCGCCATACCCTTGACCTAAAACTGATTAGGGAGAGGCGGCAAAAATTGACCTCCCACAATAGGGCCGAAATTCCGGCCCTAATCCCAGACCCAGTGAATTTCCGACTGCAAGCTGGGCTTCACCCAATGCGTCATAGGCCCGGGATGGTTGTAGTTCATTTTGACTCAATTAGGGTCGGGCTTAGGTTTCCGCTACATTCTTTTTTCATTTCATTTTTTAATTTCTATGAAATTGTACCGGCCCAAATTATGCCGAATTCCTATCGGGCAATGGCGGGTTTTATTTGCCGCTGTAAAGATGCCGGTGCCCGACCGACCTTAGATCTCTTCCATCAATTTTTTAAGGTAGCCCCTCAACAAACCCACGGCTATCTGGCCACTAGTGCCCGAACGGGACATATTCTGTTCAAGGGCAATCCAACTTCAATCAAAGGGTAGAATGACCGGTTTTTCTTTGTATCTGTCCCGGGCGGCCTAGTTCCTCGCAAATGGAATGCCTTTCCCCGCAAAACTCCTGATCCAGTCCTCACTGAAGAAATCTACAAGGATGTGCTTGCTGTGGAGAAGGATAAATGCATGGATGTCATGAGTTATCTGACTCCCGATCGGCTAATCGAAGCCGGGATAGGTATTGCCCGTTCTCTTGGATTTACTTGTTTTGAGAAATCAAGTGCCATGGTTCGGGCGGTCCTTCCCGTGCGAGAAACGTTCTCATCTATTTTTTAGTTTCTCACATGTCAAGGCCGCTCGGTACTAACATTTTCCTTTGTCATTTTTCAGCACCAAATCCAGACCTATCCATGGATAACAGCAGAGTTCTGGCAGCTGGTGGGGTTGGTAAGCGGAAAAAGGCCAGGAAGAACCCCCAACCTATTCCCTCTACTGTTACTGCTCAGGATGCTGGGTCTTCTCAATCAGTTCCAGAGCCACGGCCAATACAACATGTCCATCAGGACCAATACGATGTCATGCTGGTCGATGATCGGTTTGGTTCTGATCAAATGCAACAATTTCCCGAGCACTTCCAAGCTGCTCAAGAAATCGGTCAGGGTGCGGGTGATATACCCACCGTCCAGCTGTCTGACCAGGTTGACCGGATCTCACTGGCGGATCCGGTTCATGATGTTGTAGAAAGAGGTGGCTGCTCAGTAAGCCAGATTTGGTCTACCTCTGCCTTCTTTAACAATTTCACCGTCCCCAAGCTGTCGGTCGAGCAATCTGAGGAATGTTTGGCCTTAGCAGCTCTGAAGGTACTTTACCATTTCATAGTTTAAATTTCTCATAGTTTAAAATTTTCTTCACACCATCTCATTTCCCGAACGACATTCTGCAGGTTGGGCTTTACAGTTTGCAGTTGAAGGAAGCTCGACTGGCTAAGGAGCGGGAGGTGATCGTCGCTCAGACTTCTGCGGAGCAGAATGCAGCTGCTGCTTTTGCTGCTCTGGAGGCCGAACGGAAGGCCTATGCGGAAGAGAAGAAGCATCTCGAATCGGAGCTTGGTGAACTCCGGGTTCAGCTCGGGGTCTCTCAATCCAAGGTTCATGCTGCCGAAGCTGCCTTGGTTAAGTTTGAAGAGCATGCCCCTCGTATCCCAGACGGCCCTGCTGAAGTAAAGGTTGACCTGTCTGCCGTCCGGAAATCA
This sequence comes from Cuscuta europaea, assembly GCA_945859875.1. Classification (NCBI taxonomy): domain Eukaryota; kingdom Viridiplantae; phylum Streptophyta; class Magnoliopsida; order Solanales; family Convolvulaceae; genus Cuscuta; species Cuscuta europaea. Next base: position 5,408,616 of record CAMAPE010000014.1, read on the forward strand.
TTCAAAGGGTCTGAGGAGTTCGCTATCTTGAAGAAAGACTATGCGCAACAGGAACTCCCAGTCACCTTTGGTGATTATCTCGAGCGTTTCTCCACGGGTGATGCCCGCCGGAGCGAGGGGGTCAAACTGCTCGACCAGGATCCAAGGGGGGGAAAATTCAATGATTCCTTGGCACGATCCCTGTACGTCATGGGCTGCCAGCACATCATGGCCCCCTTCGTCACCAAACTCCAAGAATTGCTAGGGAGGCCGGTCGAGCTGGCTGATCTTCCTCAAACGCCCATAGTTGAAGCCCAATATGAGAAGTATCAACGGGACTTGCAACGGGCTGCTGACAGTGAAGCGGGGAAGGAGCCTGATCCCCCCACTGACTCAGATGAGGAGGAGGGTGATGAAGAAGACAATAGGGCAGAACAGTAGATTAGAATCTAATAATTTTAGCAACTGTAATCCCTTCCTCCTTTTTCCTCTTTCCTTGCAAACCTTATTTGTATTTCCCGGCTGATAGAGCCGATGAATATATATATCTTTTTTGCATAAAGCTCTATATACTGTCTTTCTTGCCTTTATCGAATGATTTACTCGCCATTCGGGATTCGGTCCGTTTTGTAGGACTTAACGGTTTTCTGACTATTTTTTACTCAATACTCCTAACATCGTATGTTTGTCGCTCGGGTAGTAGATAGTTCTGACAATTTATCAGGGACTAGCCCCCTGCTTTTTGTGTTGATAGCCGTTCGGGCTTCTGTTCATTTTTTAGGACTTAGCTGATTTTTCTGGCCTCAGACATTTCCTTCAGTTTTACCGCATTTGGCTTCCTTCGTATGTTGATAGTTGTTCGGGCGTCTGATCGCTTTTTAGGACTTAGCAGTTTTTCTGGCTTCAGATGTTTCTGATAATCCACCGCATTTGGCTTCCTTCATATGTTGATAGCCGTTCGGGCTTCTAATCATTTTTTAGGACTTAGCAGCTTTGTTTTTAACCGGCAACTCTCTGTGTTCTTTGTTAATTCTCTGTGAGCCCGTTCGTCAGTCGGCTAATTTGAAACATCTTAGTTATTTGGCTCGTTGTACGGTAATCGGCGATCTGAGTAGTATATCTGTTCTTATGGACCTTGTTGCTTTCCTTTATGTGACAAGATCTGCCTCAAAACATAAGTGCCCGTTCGACAGTCGCTTGCCTCGATGACCAGTACTCTTAATCATGCATCTTCATTGTCCGTTCGGGGTACGTGCTTAATAATGAACCATAAATGCACCTTGATTAACCATAATCACGCCATGTCACGTGTTATTCACGGATTAGGTTTTTAGGGCGGCAATTTCTCTATTTATAGAGAGGTGCTTGATCCTCATTTTTCTTGCTGTTTCCTTGCTTTTCTTTCTAAGCTCTCTCGCGTATTTTCAAGCTTTATCTCTCTAGAATTCTCAGAATTCCTCAAGTGATTTTATGTATTTCCCTTCTAGCTCAGAATCTAAAGAAATGCCGTTGATTCGTGTAGGAAAAACATCTGCTGGGAACAAGGCCGAAGGCTCTTCTTCCCAAGTACCTAACTCCGGCAATCCTCTCGCAGGAAAAAGTACCGAATAGCCACGTGATGACGGATGCCTATCAGGGGACGACGTCCAAATTTATAACAAGGGAATGCCCGAGCGGCCACCCCGCATTCCCCTGCATTTTAACCGCATCCGTAAACAAAAACAACGTCTTCCTGAAGATGTCGAACGGCAACTTGGCCAATTACTGCCTCCACCAAGAGAATATTATGCTGGATTCATCCGGCACCCAATGAGGCATCGACCGGGGCACGTGCTAGTGCATCTTGACGCATTGATTGCTGGGCTTCGCTTCCCTCTTCATCCGTTCATCGTGGAGTTCCTACGCCGAGTTTCTGTACTACCCGCTCAGTTCGTGCCCAGTACCTACCGCATTCTTACAGGCTTCATAATTCGATGCCAAGAACTGAGGATCGCTCCAAGTGTTGACTTATTTCTTCATCACTACTGCTATCAGCCTTATTGGACGACCGGGTACCTGAAGCTGGTGGCCCGCTCTGATCGTCAATTGTTTACAGATAATCCCACCCCGCCGGCTGACTGGGAGGAGCGATTTCTGTTTTTTCGGGTAGGTGATTCTCTGCCAATTCCCGATAGATGGAACGCCTATCCCGTTCGGGATTCTCAGCCTAGAGTAGATGTCGTTCTACGCTCCCAAGCTGAATCTCTGCGTATGGGAGGAACCCGAAGTCTTCGGGGTTTTATTACCACTTCTAACATGCTATCTGCCGGGATTGGTAAGTGTAACAGGGTTTTAACCCGATCGTCATTCCTTTTTTCAATTTAGCTTCTTATCTCTTATTCCCTTTTTTGTAGGTGTGATATCCCTCATACCCGTCCGACGTTCTATATCTGCCGCTACTCTGACGGCTTCCTCTAGAAAAGGCAAGGAGAAAATGATTGCCGATCATGCCTCTGCGGAGCAAACCCGAAAGAAACGCAAGGGGAATGATGGCAACATATTGATCCCGGTCGATCACGTAGTTGATTTGACCGGGTCGGAGGCTGAGCCCAAAAAATCTATGCCTGCCAAACAAAAAACTCCAGCTCTTTCTGATGCGCCGGTCAATGATCGGATGTTTGTTGAGTTCTCAAACATGGGACCTAGAGCAGAAGGGAGATACCTGTTCGGGGTGATGCCATCATCCATGTCGTGCAGCACTGCAATTAAGGTTCCCCCCAGTTTCACGAACTTGGCTCACTGGTCAGATCTTCTTGAAGCAGGACATCAAGAAGTGCTCAAGGTACATTTAATCTTGGTCTATTCCTTCCTACTCTTTTGCTTGTTCACTTTATCTGACTTCCTTTGTTACTTATCTTCAGGCCGGTGTATATTATCATAAGGCCTTCCTCGCGGCCGAAAAGGAAATGAAAGCCCTGGCCAGTGATCGGGACGACAGCCAGGTCCTTTCTGCCGCTCGGATTTTAGCGGTTGATCTACAAGAACGTGTCAAGGAAGGTGAGAAGGCGAAAGCTGCTCTGGCCGAAATGCAAGAGAAAACCTGACGTCGCGACCGGTAGATTAAAGAACTCCGGGCCAAGGTGCGGGCTGCCGAATCCGCTGGGATCAAATTTGACAAGGTCGTTGGTGATGATCTCCCCGAACCTTATACGGTCAATATTTCCCAGATCGCAAATCAATCAATAGTTGATTATCAACGAGGTAAAGGGCTGAACGTCGCTATGGAGAACATAGCCCGGCAATTCCTAGGACCTCATCTTGGCCAATTCTTACGCGAAAGCGGGGATCCCATCAAGGTAGGGATCGATCTCCTGGACAGCACGCCGGAAGGGAAATCTTTTTTGGATGTCCTGACCGAGAAAACTGTGACGCAAAGTCAGGATCTGCTTTTGGATCGGAACCTTGATTTGATCCTAGAACATTTCCCTAAGCCGTTCGCCCCTGATGAGTTAGGCTTTGATGATCTGTTCGGGAACACCTACGACCGGATCATGGAGAAGAGGACAAAAGCAGTGCCTGATGATGCAGCGCAGGCAGTGTAATACCCGAGATTAATTTAAGAGGATTAATAGTACTACTCATACCAACAAGGTGCATCTCCTTTTAAGGGAGCTCATTAGCCAAGAACTCCAAAGTTAAGTGTGCTTGCACGGGAGTAGTCTTGGGATGGGTGACCCCCTGGGAAGTTTCTCAGGGCGCGCAGGAGTGAGGACAAAGTGCGCGGAAAAGGCTAGTGGCGGTTTGTGAGGACAGTACTAGAGGTCAGAAGTAACTACCTCGGGGCCTGTGAGACTGGGGTGTTACAAATGGTATCAGAGCAATCCTGCGACAGTGTGTTGACCCGTTGGATATCGGGCGGGCACTTAGCGGGGCAAGATTCTGGGGTTTGATTGAGATTGGTTTAAGGACGCAACGAGGACGTTGCGATCCTAAGTGGGGGTGATTGTAATACCCGAGATTAATTTAAGAGGATTAATAGTACTACTCATACCAACAAGGTGCATCTCCTTTTAAGGGAGATCATTAGCCAAGAACTCCAAAGTTAAGTGTGCTTGCACGGGAGTAGTCTTGGGATGGGTGACCCCCTGGGAAGTTTCTCAGGGCGCGCACGAGTAAGGATAAAGTGCGCGGAAAAGGCTAGTGGCGGTTTGTGAGGACAGTACTAGAGGTCAGAAGTAACTATCTCGGGGCCTGTGGGACTGTGGTGTTACAGGCAGGGAGCTCCCAACCTCCACCTTTCCCGAACGGCAGTCCCCCAGTAGCATAGCCTTGTAAAATTTTGCTTTTCTGTCTTTTTCTCTTGTATATTCCGGCTAGTAATGCCGAAGAATAAACTGGACATTTCTCTTTAACTGTTGATGTTTCTCTTCTGTTTTTTCTTTGATTTCTCGCTCATAATCTTTTCTGTGTTGCTGAACATCATTCGGATCATGTATCTTTATATTTCTGACATTGTTTCCAAGCCGTTCGTCATTCAGCCATTTGCCTAGGAACTCCGATTCTGCGGATGACAATTCAGGTTACCGAACATCATTCGTTTTGACCACATTTGTTCCGACACCTTTCCCAAGCCCGTTTTGATCCCTTTACCGTTCGTGATCCACGGGGTCAAAACTCTTTTAGCTGAGGTGAATTCCTCCAAGCCATTTTGATCGTGACCACAGGGTCAAACTCTCAGCTGGGACAGGGGCTCCCTCCAAACTGTTAACCCGTTCGTCATTCGATCATCCGGAATGATCCCACGTGTTAACAAGCTGAGGTGAGACTATCTCCCTTCCAAATTTGTTCTGACACCTTTCCCAAGCCCGTTTTGATCCCTTTATCGTTCGTGATTCACGGGGTCAAAATTCTTTTAGCTGAAGTGAATTCTTCCACGCCGTTTTGATCGTGACCACAGGGTCAAACTCTCAGCTGGGACAGGGGCTCCCTCCAAACTGTTAACCCGTTCGTCATTCGGTCATCCGGAATGATCCCACGTGTTAACAAGCTGAGGTGAGACTATCTCCCTTCCAAACCCATAATTCCGATGCATTCCGAACTATTCTCTCTGGCTCGTATCATCCATATTAGGGGTCTGAGGTAACCCTTTTCAAACTGTAAGCAAGGTCACCGGATCGGGTCATTCCTTATTTATAGCTAAAATGGCGACTCGATTCCAAATCAAGTTAATGACTGAGGCGAGATTTTTCAAAACCATAGTTTCGATTCCCCGGATGTCAATCCGTACCTTATCCGAACGTCGCTCGGTTCGTCCATATCTTATAGTCTTGACACCATCTCCAAGCCGTTTTGATCCCTTTGCCTGTACTTAATTACAGGGTCGAATTTAGCTAAGTTGATGACTTAGCCCCCTCCAAACTGTTAACCCGTTCCTCATTCGGTCATCCGGAATGATTTTGTGTGTTAAAAAGCTGAGGTGAGAATCACTGACATCAAACTCCAGGCCATTTTGATCCCTTTAACAATGCGTAATTACAGGGTCAAACTCTATTAGTTGAGATAATGGCTCCCTCCAAACTGCTAATATGTTCCTCATTCGGTTGTCCAGAACGATTCCCATGTTAACCGCTGAGATGAGATTATCTGAGTGTCAAACTCCAAGCCGTTGGCTGAGAATGACTTTCCTTCCATGCTGTTAACCCGTTCGTCATTCGGTCATCCGGAATGACCGTGTTAACCATGGGTCATTTGAGTGTCAAACTCCAAGCCGTTGGCTGAGAATGACTTTCCTTCCATGCTGTTAACCCGTTCGTCATTCGGTCATCCGGAATGATCCAACATGTTAATAAGCTGAGATTTTCTGAGCAATGATTCTTCAAGCCGTTTTGATCCCTTTATCCGTTCATAAATCTAGGGTCAAAACTTTCTTAGCTGAGAATGATTTTCCTTCCATGTTGTTAACCCGTTCATCATTCGGTCATCCGGAATGATCGTGTTAACCATGGGCTGAAATTTTCTGGAAGTTATGTCTCCCTCTCGATACACACATTTTTTTAGAGGTGGCAACAGCCGTTTTTACTGATAAAATTTCCTCAAATGTTCCGTATTCCATGTTCCTGCCGGTCGACCTTCGGTACTTTGTAGGCCAAACATTCCTAAAGCATACTTCTTACATACTTGGTAGGGACCTTCCCAATTTTGTGCCATTTTTCCACCTTCGAGAGGTTTGCTTTTTTCTCGCTTCCTTAGCACCAGGTCCCCTACTTCGATTGAACGAATTTTTACTTATTTATCAAAGTATCTTCTCGTGGCTCTGTGATACTCATCCATTCGTGCAGCTGCCAGATCCCTTCTTTCTTCTATGAAGTGCAATTCGGCCTGTAGGTTGTCCTCATTCTGCTCTGGGCTGTAATGCACCGTTCGGTGTGTGGGAACTAGGATCTCTGTGGGTACTTTGGCCTGGAAACCGTAAGCAAGGGCAAATGGAGTTTCTCCTGTGGCCGTTCGGGGTGTAGTCCTGTAAGTCCATAAGATATAATTTAATTGATCAGACCACAATGAGGAGTATTCTTCCAGCTTCTTCATACCATCCATGATAGTACGGTTCATATTCTCTACTTGGCCATTCGCCTGAGGGTATGCCACAGATGCTCTAGAATGCTTGATTCCCCATTTGATCAGGTAGTTCTCAAAATTCCGGCTTACGAACTGCCTTCCATTATCAGTTACAATCTGTTCAGGGATTCCGAACCGACAAATAATATTCTTCCAGACAAACTTTCGACATTTGACATATGTGATGCTGGCCAGTGGCTCGGCCTCTACCCATTTGGTAAAGTAATCTATCCCCACGATTATATACTTGTTGTTCCCAGGGGCCGTAGGTAGAGGACCTAATAGGTCGATCCCCCATCTTGCGAACGGAAGGGCCACCGTCATTGGAGTGTAGAAAGTGGTTGGCCGTCCGGGGACCGATGCGTATAATTGGCATACTTTACATTTTCTAGTATGTGCGAAGCAGTCTTGTTGGATAGTCGGCCAATAATACCCTTGCAGGATGATTTTTCTGGCCAGTGTCTTGGGCCCTTGGTGGCTGGAGCAGATACCCTCATGAATTTCTTCCATCACGGCCGCCGCTAGATCGGGTGGGAGGCATTTCAAATACGGCCCACCAAATGTCTTTTTGTACAGCTGTCCGTCCACTAATTCGAACATGGAAGCCCTCCTCATGATGCATTTTATCTGATAAGCAGGATTTTTATCTTGTGGGAGGGTTCCGTCTTTCAGGTAGTTGGTCATATCTATGACCCAGCTAGGGACGACATAAGATATGGCCTCGATCTGGAGCACCATGATTGCTGGGGTTGCCAATGTTTCTCGATGGGCAAATCGTTGGATATGAGCCGGAATCTCCTGTACCCGATCGTCGAATGCTGCATTCTCTAATTTGGATAAGATATCTGCTTCAGTATTCTCTATCCTGGATATTTGGTCGAGCACCACCTGTTCAAATTTGCTTATCTACTCTTCAACTATCTCTTTGTAAGCCTTCATTCTCTCTTCTTTAGCCTCAGCTGTGCCATTCACTTGATGCACCACCAATTGACTGTCCGATCGGACTTTTAACCGATCGGCGCCCAAGGACTTCGCATATTTTAAACCCGCAATAAGGGCCTCATACTCGGCCTCATTGTTGGTTACTTTGAAGTCAAAATGGATGGAATAATATGCTTTGAACCCTTTGGGCGATGTGATCACAGCTTCGGCTCCACAACCCTTGGCACTAGTTGCACCATCCACATACATTTCCCACCAGTTATCGAGCCCATTGTTCTGTGAATCTATTTCCGAGGGCCGAGCGGTACATTCTGCAATGAAATCTGTCAGGGCCTGCCCTTTGATAGTAGGTCGAGGCTTGAAATCCACCTCATATTTCCCGATCAGGAGACTCCACTTGGTAATGTGCCCACTTGCCATTGGGTTCCTCAAGATGGTGGCGAGTGGCTGTGGGTATACACAGTTACCGGATGGGTCTGGAAATATGGTGTTAGACGTTTAATAGCAGCTATCAGGGCCAGTACTGTTTTTTCTAGCAAGGTATACCTAGTTTCCGGGCCGTTCAAAGTCTTGCTTACAAAATAGATTGGCCGTTGAATGCCATCTTCTTCTTTCAACAATACCGTGCTCACGGCCAGGTCAGCTACAGCAAGGTACATATACAGGTGTTCCCCTGGATCGGGTTTTGTCAAGACCAGGGGAGAAGACAGATATGCCTTGAAATCTTCAAAAGCCGTTTGACATTCGGATGTCCTTTCAAAGGGGTTGGCTTTTTTCATGATCTAGAAGAATGGAATAGCTCGATCGGCTAGCTTGGATAAGAATCTGCTCAGAGCTGCTAGCCGACCGGTCAATCTCTGCACTTCTTTGAGGTTTCTAGGAGCCTCCATATCCACAATTGCCTTTACCTTTTCAGGATTGGGCTCAATCCCCTTCTCGCTCATCATGTATCCCAAAAATTTGCCCCCTCTTACGGCAAAAGCACATTTTTTGGGATTCAGCCTCATATTAGCTTTCTGCATTATCCCGAACACCTTTTCTATGTCCAGGACATGATTCTCCTTCTTCCGGCTTTTGATCAGAATATCATCAACATAAGCCTCCATTGTGATTCCCAATACTTCTTTGAACAGCATCCTGATCATCCTCTGGAAAGTTGCCATTGCGTTCTTTAATCCGAATGGCATGACAATATAGCAAAACACACCATCCGAAGTAACGAATGTTGATTTCTTTGCATCAACTGGGTGCATGAAAATCTGATGGTATCCCCGGAATGCATCCATGAAGCTCAACAATTCACATCCGGCCGTTTCATCTACTAACAGATCAATCCTCGGTACTGGATAAGGGTCCATGGGACAGGCTTTATTCAGATCCGAGTAATCCACACACATCCTCCAAGTAGATTGTTTTGGAGCTAGGACCACATTGAATAGCCATTCGACGTGGATTACTGGACGGATGTGTTTTATTCTCAGCAGGGTGGCCACTTCCTGCTTTGTGAATTCTCGCCGTTCGATTGCTTGATATCGTTTCTTTTGCTGGACTGGTTTTGCATCAGGTCGAACGGCAAGCTTGTGACAGATTATCTCCGGGTCAATACCTGGCATATCTTCTGGTCCCCGGGCGAATAATACCTGAAACTTTTTTAGGACGTCAATCACGTCATCCCGGATGTCAGCCTTTAGATCTACCCCGATAGCTACCTTCCGGTTCGGGGGGGGGGGGGGGGGAATCCAGGTCAATTTGCTCGAGGAGAGTGGCATGTTCCGGATGTGCCTCGAACTCCGTTCGGTGGGTCTCCACCTCAATACTGTTAACCCGCATTCCACGGGTGTTCATCTGCTTCAGGGCCTCTCGGTAGCATGTCCGGGCTATCGCCGGATCAGTTCTGGCCAGTGATCGGCTCCACCTCTCGAAATTTTTTATATTGTATGGTTGTGTGTGATTTGAACTATTCTAATTTATTAAGTGAGGCTTGATTAAATTTATTTTAATATATTTAAGTTTGATTTAGTCTTATTTGATCAAGTGGGACAAATATTGGGCAAAATAGGTCTCCTTTGTTTAAAAGTAGTCTAATATGAACTACTTGAGTTTGGTCGGGTCAAGTATGTAGCTCAAAAAGCATGGTTCTTTTAGATTGAAAAGTTATGTTTGATCTATTGAGATCTAGTTTTTTAAACTAATCTGCATACGATCTGATAAGAATATGTATTATATATTATGTCTATTTTGCTATTATCTAAATCCGTGCAAGTTTATAAAATCTTTTGTTTAAGTGCATTTTTATATGGTTAACATATTTAATTCTGAAAAAGTTCGCCCATTACACGTTAAGTAAAATAAAATTTGAATGCTTTTATCAGTTTATGTAATCCTTTCAATCCGTTAATACTAGTATAATGTTAAGGAAAATAGACTTATAGTTAATCCAATGATCTTATGCATTTTACAAATTTGTACTAGAAGATCATGATTTAGGAATACCTAGCCAGTACTAAGAGGATCATCATTTTAGAAATCATTTCAAATTTACATTACAAAAAAAAATGAAAAACTTACTCCATATTTAATTTGAAGTCCAATATAGACATAAACTTTGTCTATATACAATAGTGAAGAAGTTATTGTAAAAGTAAATAGCATATGATATGTTGAAAAATAAGATTTAATCAATGTCTTTTGCCTCAAAAGAAAAATCAGCATGCATTTTACTCTGATTCGAGGTTTCATATCCTTTTGAGCGAATTCAGACAACAAAATTGGTGAACAGATATAATCACAGTTGGTAAAGCCGGAAAGCATATCGGTTTCAGTTTGGTTTTATCGGTTTTTTGTTCAGTTGGAAACGAAATGAAAGAATAAATATCAAACAAAATTTATACTAAATTTCAATTTGGTTTGGTTTACTTCGTTTTCAATTTGTTATTTTTTAATAATATATGTAGTATTAATATTTTATTGAATCATTTTACTTTGGGTCGGTTTTCTTGCTTTCTGTGTGTTCGGTTTATTGTGATTTGAAAGAAATACTACCAAAACTCAAGCCTAATTATATATGATTCGATTTCGGTTCGATTTAGTTCGGCTCGATTTAGTTCGGCTTGGTACAATTCAGTTCGGTTAAAAGTTAAAACGAACCAATATGCCTATCCCCCACCTTTACCGCTCTGCACCACGATTTACCACCTCTCCGCATTGAGGTGGCAGCCAATAGAGGGGCTTCCCAGGGTAAGCATACCCTATTTGTTCCAAAATAGGGGAAATTTCCTAAATAGAAGTAAAAAGATTTTGAAATTTAAAAATAAGACTGTTTCCCTAAATAGGACTCATTTCTGCCAAGTTTGGCATGATGAGGCTTTAAACATGGCAGTTTTTGCCAAGTTTTTTCCAAGCTTAGCAGAAATTACTATTGTTTAGGGAATAAAAATGTCCTATTTTGAAATTTCTTGCTAACGTTTTTGGCAATTTCTATTGGAACAAAGCATAAGAAGTGGAGCTTGCTGGCTGTTGACCAGTGGGTTGTAATGAAAAGTATAAAATAGTCTCACTGTCTAGAGATCAAGACAATTCAAAATGACATACAATGATACAGGAGGTTCATAGCTACCATTAATCAGACGCTTCAAACTGCCCAATCGTTCATTTGTTACAAAATGGCAATTGCATAGGGATTAACTGTCAACAAAATAACAAATTTAATATTGCAGTTTACTACTATATCAAACAAAGCAATTTCTCAAGGAAAGTTTTCAACATGGAAGACAATTTAAAAACAACAGGCGAACTACACAAATAGAAACTCTCTAAAATGTGCATCTTTGTCTTACTTGCAAGCTCCTGCTGTATATCTTTTCATAAATTATGTTGAGAACCTCAAGTATCCAAATACAATAATTCAGGAGATTGGCCAAGAATCAAGCTTTAGCAGGCTCATCATCATCTTCAATTTCCCAACTCAAATTCTCATCATCTTCTTCAGCAAGCCTTTTCCTCACCTCATCCCTATTTGCACTTTGAACACAAGAAGACATTTTTTTCTCATCACCACTCTCAATATCTTCAATCTCGTCCCAGCCAAAGTCTTCATCTTCCTCCTGCAAAGAAGAATTGCCATTGCGCTTACCCGAAGCTCCCTGATCACTTTCCTCCTCCACTGACTTCACTAAAGCAGAAGTATCCTTGGCCCCTTCCAAACTTTCTTCAGCCTTCTCTTCAGGCAAATTGTTATCCCCACTGGATTCCACAATAGAGCTTTTAATAGTAGTCGTTTCAGGAGAACTATCAGCATTGGCTTCAGTTTGTCTCTTCTCGTCAACAGGAACAGCACCCACATCTCTCGATTCATCATTATTAGCTGTAATAACTGGCTCTGCAATTATGGGTGAATCTTGATTGTTATCATTACCAGCTTGTTCATTACTCCCCTGTTCATTGCTAGTTATTTTTGCATTACTGGTTTTCTCATGATCACCATCATCCTCATCATCATCTACATCCCAGGATAATACTTCTTCTTCATCTACAGATATTGCTCTCTTCACAAGCTTAGCTCTAACACTCTCTTGCTGCTTGAGCTTATGCACCCTGTAAAAGTACCTACACCAGAAGGTCTCTTCATCAACCTCACCTGTAGGTACAAGCCTTTTGTAAACACCCTCTAGGGTACTGTTTTCTGCAATCAAGTTTACAAACTCATCCCGCTTATCATTTAAGTTGAACTCTGATTTCCATTTCCTATACTCTTCAAAATCCTCTGGTTCCTCCGAGAAAGTATTTGGATCATTTTGGATTGTGGTCAGCTGCGCATCAAGCCTACTGTAACGACGAGAATCCATGTTCCGGCTAGCATCCGGGGTTACAGGTTCGGCCGCTGCCTCATAAGGTGCATGAAGGAGAGAGTCTTTACCTTGAGAAATGATCTCAGCGGTTGATTTGAACACTCCATCAATGGTTTTGCTGACTGATCCCAAAGAAACATGAGCCACCGACGCGCCGACATCAGGGAGCTCCTTGACCGCGCGGCTAGCAACATCCCGGATTAGATCCGTCTCTTTCTTGAGACCAGACCCGAATTCCTCCAGATCCCTGCGGTAAGTTTCGAGGACGGACTCGGATCGGGAGGCCAAAGTCTTCATCAGACCTCCGAAACTCCAACCACCCGCACTGCTATTGGCCGTAGTTGAGCTGGAGCTTGAATTGAGATCGTCTCTTGATTGGAAATTCCGATCATCGTCATCGTCATCCTCCTCAGTTTCTTCTGGATTTACGTGTTGCCTGAATGGGGAGCGCTGCTCAGACTCTCGGTCATTTTCGGGCTCGGGAGAATCCGAATCATCGGCTAAAATCGATTTGAAGAAATTCATAGTTTCAGCGATTCGATCGAAGTGCTATGAGATCCACTTTAGTTTCAAATATTTAGAGGAGGACGCCCCAATTTAACACAATAGATCATAGATCAGGCACATCTTGAATCTTGATTGTTGAGTAGCTGAAGAAGATAATTCTGATCTAAGCCCGGGGCGGAATGTACTGGAAAAAATAGCTAAAATAATTACTCCTATAGACAAAATACACTCGAGTTACCATGATTTTTTTTGAAAGGAAAACATTTATATTATAGCAAATAGCAGTGATAATAACAATCCCACCATTAAGAAACGCCAAACCTCTCTACGAGGTTTTGCATAGTCAAATGGCTATCTCAATCTCTGACTAGACACAGAATAGATCACACTAAGAAGAGTGAGATTATTCGCTAACCATGTGAGAGTTTCGAAGCATTTACCGGTCATACAAGCCTTATCACTTCCACCCACAAACTTAATTTGAATAATTAGAAAATAACCAAAGAACCTACGGCTAATGCCCACAAAACCAGACAAAGACCCACCCCCTTATATTGCGTGAAACAAAAACAACGAGTAAATTTAGTCTGAAATAAAAAATGCAATAGAAATAAAACCGCAACTCATGGAGCTCTCTAGATTCCATCCTTGCTACATCCTCCTGCCAAAGCTTCAATTGTGCGTCAGACGGGCATGTAGCCCGCCTCCTCCCCGTTTTTTTTTTCAATTTCCTCTCTATCTCCATGCCCGCGTGCACTGATTCTTTCACTCCTTGGTCAACCCTCCTACGCTTCTGCTTAATCTTCTCTCATGCATCATGATGTTCTTGCTCTAGTGGAGTCTCATAGTTATCCCCACATGATGCCTTATTAGTGTCTTCACCTCCTTTCTCTTTCCTTTTACTCACTAGGACTAACAATTTGTTCTCATTCGACATAACCCTCCCCTTAACAACTCTCAGCTCTAGTTCAAATGATAATTTTCCCTCCTTTCCCACCCCATTGGGGTAGCGTGGGCAATACCTTTCTGCATGCCTAATGACACCACATGCGAAACAGAAACTATGGAGTTTCTCATGTTTAAACCTGACGCAAAAATTATTTCCTTCATCTGATTGCAAAAATAGCTTCCATTTTAGGGGCATGGTCAAATCGATACTAACCCTTATCCTCATGAACGGATTCCACTTAACTGAAAAATTATATTCATCCACTTTAATGAATTTTTCAACAAAGTTACCTATTTTAGTTTCATTTTTCATAGAAAAGTATCCAACTCGAATATCGTGAATCTGCAACCAGAAATCAGCCCTGTTTAAGGGTACCTCTAGAGGTAAATCTCCTTGCCGCAACCTAGCCAGTACAATCAGGTTCTGCTCAAAAATCCAGGGCCCCTCCTCCAGGACCTTTTGCATATAATTTTCGTTATAAAACTGAAACATGTACCTTCTATTTCCTAACTAAGTAATAGTGACACCCCTGACTGGTCTCCATATATTTGCCATGGTATCACGAAAGGAGGAAAAACGTACTGATTTTTCGGAAGTGATTGTCCCTACCAACGTGTAACACCCCGGCCCCGTAGGCCCCGAGGTAGTTACTTTTGACCTCTAGTACTGTCCTCACAAACCGCCACTAGCCTTTTCCGCGCACTTTGTCCTCACTCGTGTGCGCCCTGAGAAACTTCCCAGGGGGTCACCCATCCCAAGACTACTCCCGTGCAAGCACGCTTAACTTTGGAGTTCTTGGATGCTGAGCTCCCTTAAAAGGAGATGCATCTTGTTGGTATGAGTAGTACTATTAATCCGTTTAAATTAAATCTCAAGTATTACACAACGCCCAACCGATTTCATCACTACCAGGTGCTGGAGCATCTACCTGTAGAAATTCATCCCCATCTTCCATCTCCATGTTTCCATACGCACTAGCCAACCTCTCGATCTCCTGTTGTTCGTTGATATCCGCCATTAATCTTTCCTTACGGGTAGCAAATTTCTCCTACGTTGCCTGCAACTCTGCGCCAAATGCACTCCACTCGCCGATGCCGCAGATTGTGCAGCGCACTCCAGACGGCGAAGCTCCTCAAACAAGAAAGCTGGCGAGATACTCAAGCTGTTATCCGTCCAAACTCATGCAACCCTAGAAAGTCTAGGTGCGGTCGTCCGCCTATTGACACGAGCTAGTTACAATGATTTTAGTAATTTTAATTAATTCAATCGTAACGGTAATTCAATGAGTTTTTGAATGAAAAAAAATATGGATACATATTCCCTCCGTTCCAAATTGTTTTGCAAAGTCAACATTTTTTGGTCAATCAATAACAAAAGTCAATCCTCCCTATCGATAATTAACACAATTTTTAATAATTAAAATTTACACATTCAGAAACTAATTTAAAATCTTCTCCTTAATAGAACTACCACACATAGAAATAAAATCCCGCCCAAACCATTTTCTATGTACACCAGTTACATCTGCATTGGAAATCCACGGTTTCCCATTCATCCTCATTTCCGTTTCTGCGTTTCATTTCAGGTTCGAACTTCTCTGCTAATCTACTTAGATAGTTAGATGGAACTCTAGAAAACTCTACGCACACGAATTTTTGATATAATCCATTGATTTCAGATTCTTCTTTCTTCTACCGAAATCATCTTGCACGCTTCCTAAAGGTTTGCACGAGTATCAAAGACCTTCCCTCCTTTGCATCAAGTATAGAAGATTTACTTATATGCTCAAGTTTTAAACTTTTTTGCGATTTACACTAGCACAAGTTTGCAATAAACCTTTTCATGTGATGAGCTTTTGCCGTATATAAGAAAACTCATTTTCTTGCCTTTAGGTAAAACTTCCATAGAGCATGTACTAAGACAACTTTGGAATATTCTGTGCAGTGAATGTGACTCATACTTTTTTATTGTAATAATACACAAGGTGTTTGTTAATATGCTTCGATGACATTGTAAATATTTTGTAAGGAAGGTGTTTGTTAAAATTTATCAATCAGGTATCTTTTGCTACCATGATACTTGTGTGCGTCTCTTCTTGAGTATGGGCAAGACCAAGTGAAATGCCTTATCCTCAATCAGGTATATCTTTTGCTACAATGATCTCTTTCCATTTTCTTTTGTTTATATATAGGGCATTTACTGTAGCATTCTTTTGGGTATGTCATTTCAAATGGAAAGGATTGTCCTATGAAGAGATCCCTTATTTTATTTTCTACTACTGAATTGTTTATGCAACCTTACTATCATTGTGGATGTTCTATATTAATCGATCATGACCTTTTTTACTTCTTCTAAGCCCGTTTTTCTACTCAAATCCGACATATGTACTATAATTTTGTTCTTCATTGTTCTTCATCGTGTAGTGACTTACACTTTTTCTATAGATTATAATATTCATCTCATTTATGTAATAGACTAATTCTAATGCCTCAAGTTTTTAATATATTTATTTGAAGCTTTATACTTTAAGTTTTTTAGAATGCGGTAATGGTTTGTTTTGATTCAGAATGTAAGAACCTGGACATTATTGGTCAAGTAAGAAATGTATGATTTCCATTTGTGTATTTCTTATAGACTTAATGACAAGTTAATGATGAATAAGGAATGATTAGGTGTTCTTAAGAATGATTAGGTCATCAATTTCTTAAGAATGAATAAGGAATGATTAGGTGTTCTTAAGAATAATTGTTAGTAAGAATAGAATGGTTAACTCAAAGGTCAACCATGATAAATAAGGAATGATTAGGTGTTCTTAAGAATTACTTACTTGTAAGAAAACCTCTGCAAAATTTACTTTTAATTTACATCAATTTCAATATTAGGACTCTCAATTTTGTAAGATTGAAGGATATTCTACAATGTAACTAAGTATAAAAGAGAAAGAAGTAATCGGATTGGAGGATCTTATCGTTGATTCAAGGAGATATACTTCTCTGTTGCAAGAAGTTATTGTTTTTTCTATTTTTTATAACAACACATTGAATTGGTTGGTTTGGAGATGTAATAAAAAAAGAACTGATCGAAAATAGAGGTTCTTATCAATGAGTCAGAGGTAACCGTTGGAAATTATGGGTGTTTTTCTGTGACATCCAGTTTTTACGCATGTACTGTTGTTTGTTGTACTTTCAAAGGTGATAAAAATGAAAAACTCCCTAACGCTAAAACGACTAAAAACAAAACAGAAGCAAAACACAGACATTATCTCAGAATAAAAATGAAATTGAAATAAATAACAGTGCCAAAGTGCACATCAATCCTGCAATTTTTCCAGCGAGCTTGTCATCCAAAGCTCGCCTCAGTCCCTTTCTTTCCGTCATTATTTTCCAACTCCATCATCGTGTACTTGTCTCCTGCCCACTCTTCTTCCACCCGACGCCGCTTTTGTTGCGCCACATGTACGCATCCGTATACTTCCCATTATTAGCACTAGGCTCACCTACATTGAAGATAGAGGCAAGTTCCACTAGAGTTCTCAACAATATGGACCCTTTCGTACCAACCGCCTTGTTTATCCCCTGCTCATGGGCGGATCTATGTAGGGCCTAGGGTGGGTTCTAGCCCAGCCTAACCAAATTTTTTTTGTTAGTATAGAAAGAGATTTAATTTTCAGTCCACCCCAAGTCTACAAGGAAGTGTTCTAAGAAGCTCTAAAAGCAAAAGGCTGCCCAAACTTTGTTTAAAGCTTATAGTCATGGGAACAAATGATTCTGAGAACAAATGATCCCGAGAACAAATGATCCCGATGCGTAATAATAGAGCTTGACGTGATTGCACCAAGAAATGATTTATATATAGGACACTCAGGAGGGTGAACCATCCTTGCAGTCGGTGTGGGATAAATTGAGGAGCAAAACTTTACATAAGGAGTATTAAACGTAACAATCGTATGTAGTTGGTGTTTGGAGCCAGCTGCAAATTATGCAATCTCATCTCACCCACTCACCCACACCATCAATGAAAGCACTTTATATTACAAGTTTACAATATTATTTTACAACATAAATTTTATGATTAATATTATATTATTATTATTATACTGTTATTATTATATGAATATTACTATTATTTGACCCAAGTCACCATGAGTAACTTTTATAAGCAATAAAATTTAAACATAATTATAATCATTAAAATAACTAAGTTACTCCTTATCAATTATCCTTATTTGGTCATATACTATTTCTATTATTATTATTATTATTAAAATTATTATTATTATCATTAATAAAATTATAATAGTTTTATTAGTGCATTAGTTTTATTTAATAGTTATGTAATTGTATTTGATTATTAATTTAATTTATGCTCAAACTCGGCTTGAATAAAATAGATATATGAACTCTATTTTTTTAGTGTTCAAATATATTTAAAAAATTGCAATGAAAATGTTTAAATTTTAAGATAAATAAAATTTATTTCTATAATTTACGAGTTATTGATAGACTTGAGTCCGGATCAAACCGAATACCACTATGCTCGAACTCAGCTTGAACAACTATTCGAACTCAAAATCTAGCTCGTGTTCGAGTTAAAAAAAGCTTATTAAGCTCAGATCACTAAATTAAATTCGAAATCACGCTTGAATTCGCGTAGTTCGAAAAAAACTCAATTCGATTACGGCCCTAAGCAGCCTAAGCTAAAATTTTTGTTTGCAATAACAATTTTTTTCCCCTGCTAAGCCCACCCCACTCTTCTATCCTGGATCCGCCCCTGCCCCTGCTTATTACCCATCTGCATAACCAGCCAATTGGAACCCCTACAATCACCACTACGCCCGTTGTTTGCTCTCAGCCATAGCTCAAACTTCTTCACTTGCTCTGAGTTTGGATGTCCTAGGACCTGAGGGAACAAATAATGTTACAATATTATTAAAACAATATTATATTCTATCATGCCTCCGCAAGCGAGGAGGATCAGGAAGGATCCCAAGCTTGGACCAGTGTGAGAGGAATTGAGTCCTTGCAACTGGTTTGGTGAGAGAATCGGCATGTTGATCATGAGTTCTGTTGGAATGTAAGCTAGAGAAATATGAAGTTCACGGAGAAGATTAACAGTAGCACGGTACTCGGCTTTCGTGGAAGAGCGAGCAACAGTACTTTGCTTCTTTGAACTCCAGCTTAATGGGTTGCGTCCAAGAAAGACAACGTAGGCCGAGGTAGAGTGTCGAGTGTCACGATCCCCAGCCTAATCAGCATCGACAAAGGCATGAAGTGTGATAGGAGTATTTGCTGAAATAAAGACACCATAGTGAAGGGTTCCCTTTAAGTAGTGTAACACTCGTTTGACGGCCTGCCAGTGTTTAGAGGAGGGGGTGCATAAATTGAGTTAATTTATTTACAAATGAAGCTAATGTCTGGTTTAGTGAAAGCTAGATACCGGAGCTCACAATACCAATCCTGGGGTGCTTAGCAAAGGCCATACAATGCCTTGTGGAGAAGGCAGACATGATCAGGCCGAGTTTATCAATAAACCCCGACGGTTGTTGCATATAGAGTTGGCGAATAGAACAACCCTGAATAGTACGAATAGTTAAAACAGTCCGCACAGTAGCCGGTTTAACCACCGGACTGAATGTGTCAGTAAAGTTGATGTTTGATGAAAGCCTTTAGCCACAAGACGGGCTTTGTAACGAGCCACGGATCCATCCGGATTTTGCTTAACCCAGTCAACCCATTTACACCCAACAATATTTTGAGAAGGATGAGAGGGAATAAGAGACCAAGTGTTATTACGTTGGAGAGCTTGAAATTCTTCAGACATGGCATTTCGCCATTCTGGAAGGGAAGCAACTTGTTTATATGTAGTAGGTGCAGATGTGGGGGAGGTAGTGAGGAGGGCATATTTTGGATTGGGTTTAAAAATATGATTTCTGGAGCGGGTAACCGGGGTGAGGTTGATTAGAAGTACTGAATTTGGAGGTGATATGGGGTAAATATTATTGGAAGGGGTGATTGAGCTCATGAAATGGAAAGTTAGTGGAGATAATATGGTGAGAAGAGGTGGAAGGTAAAGAGGAGGGAGTGTAGTAGTAGGAGGTATTTGAACACAAGGAGACTTGGAAGCTGTTCTCTTCGCCTGATCTTTTCTGATCTGAATTTTTTAAGATCTGATCTGAATCTTTCTGATTTGATCTGAATTTTTCTGATCTGATCTGAATGCTTCTGATCTGATCTGATCTGAATCCTTTTGATCTGATCTTAACTTTCTAAACCGGTATATAATAATATTAATACTAATAATAATAATAATTCTAATAATAATATCAATAATTATAATAATAATAAATAATAATAATAATATCAATAATAATTATAATAACTTAATAATAATAACTATTATTATAATTATAATTATTTAATAATAACAATAATAAAATAATAATAATAATAATAATAGTAATAATAGTAATAATAATAAGAATAATCATTATAATAATAATAATAATAAATAATTGTAATAATAATAATAAAATTTTTTAATTTTTTAATTTTTAAATTTTTAAATTTTTTAGTTTTTTAGTTTTTTAATTTTTTAATTTTTTAGGTTTTTAATTTTTTAGTTTAGCCTTCGGCCGAACTTAGTCCCAACATGATTTAGAGCAGGTTGGTCCGTTTGGTAACTTCTATTTTCAGCTTATGAGCAATCAACTTGTTTATCAAACATGTAACTTTTAATTTCACCCGCTGAATTGTATAATAATCAAAATAAGCGAGGTTGGAGTTACTTTTCCGACTGAATTGACTAAAGTTAGTTTAGAGAACCATTTTAGCTATTTTTTATATAATTTTTTCCATCAATAGATCTAGTCGATTTAGTCAATTTCAATTCTACCAAACGGGCTCTCAATGTCTAACTACGCTTGCTTTCAGGTCGAGCATAGGCTCCGAGTTGGGAATTCCACCTTTTGGTACTACGAATAGCTTCCAAAAAGCTGTGAAAATAATCCATATAAATTTACACCAAGATTTTTGGAAAATAATCCACCACTGCAATTTCTTTCTATTTATTTCTTTTGAAAATAAAACAACAGAAAAAGGAAATCTAAATGTTACTATGCATTGATTGCAGCCTGTAGTTGTTCCAATGTCTTTCCTTTTGTTTCAGGCACTACCTTGATCACAAACAAAATGGCAAGTGCATTGATAACTGCATACAGAACAAAAGTTCCTGCAACCATGTAAATCCACATAGTTAGTGCTCATCCACCAGTTCTGCATCACATTGTTTCTTCCAAGAAGTTTTCATTTCAACATCATCAAAAGAAAAAAGAATGGTTGAGATTTTATAGCTACCAAACGAGCTCCATGCCATGAGGAAGTTGAAAGTATAGGAACATAACCAAGCTCCAAACCAATTCACCAGTGTTGCAAGGCTTCCACCAGCACCTTTTATATTTATAGGAAATATCTGTAGCAAATAACAAAACTCTTGAGGTGGAGGTGGGATTGTTGGAATGTTGGACTGACTTTTTTTTATAGTGTTGGAGTATGACTTAGAAATTTGTAAATAGAAGCTTTTTCCTTCCTCTTCTAAGCCTCTAACTATCGTGACAATGACACTTTTGGTACCTTTAATTTGTATTAGTTTTTGGATGTTGTGATAGAGACATCATATTTTAAAGCTTGTCCTTGAATTTTTCATTTTAGACATCATGAGAGTGGCTTGTTTATTATGCACTTCTTTGATGTTTTATTTACTTTTAGTCATCATGAGAGTAACAGTGACACTTTTGGTACTCATCATTGAAATTTGACACAAAGATTGGAGAACACAAGTCTTATTGTCACAGTGATTTGAGGAGAAAAAGTATCATTATCACAATAATCAATCAAAGAAATTGAAAACTTCAAAGACTGACCCAAAATTGTCTTTGTTACACTAAACAAAAGATTAAAAGTTCAAAATTTTAGAGTTTCCCAAAACCATCTTTGCACAATAGTAAGTATTAGAAGTGGAAAAAGTCATAGACCGACCAGAAAAGAAGGGTTTTATTGTCACAATGGTAAGAAGACAGAGAACGAAAAAACACTTATTTTTAGGCTTTCCAGGTTATTACCTCAGACATCACTACCCATGGGACTGCTCCCATTCCAACTGAGAAAGACCCGATGTACACCTGAATCCCACAAACAATTGTGAGTAGATGTTCAAACTTATACACTCTTTTAATGCACAAAAGCTAGCTGTTCTGGTATTAGGATGAATCTGGATGATATGGATAGGTAAAGACAGGAAGGTGTACCAGTATTCCTGTAACAGCAAGTAATGGTGCTGCACTGACAGCTATTTCATGTCCCTATTTCATCAATATCATTCTTTACACATCATAATCACACTAATGAAATGAAGGTCTGGCAACACATTACTGTTAGGCATTTACCTTCAGAAAGAATGAGATGGCTGTTAGTGTACAGCCAACGACAAGTCCTGTTGCTGAGACCTGGAAAGGAGGGGATGAAGGTTAGCTTTATGTTGCATGAGACACAGTCTCAACTATTAAGTGAATAGCATTTTGTTCTTAGTTATTATTATACCACTAATAGAGGCTTCCTGCCTGCTCTGTCTATTAAGGCTGCACCTAATGCAGTGATTACAACCTACCAAAGTAAAAAAGAATTGGTAAAAATGAGCAAGCATTTCAGATATATGTAATCCAATACCCCAATGAATGATATCTGGTTTCCATATATCATTGTTTAAGACATCTCATACTAACTAAAATTAAAGATACAAAGTCACACATAAAGCTTTGTATTACTCCTCTATCAAATTCACCATGAAGCCCCATGTGTGAAAATAATGAATGGAATGCCTTACCCTATTGGGAGCCCTATATGTCATATATATAATAATGAGTGTCCTGATTACAATAGGAAACATAATAAATATGGAAACCTAATTAATGGTTATTAATTACTCTATTACCATGGTCTTAATATGATGCTAGAATAAATTAGGTTGAAATGGGCAATCAATCCGGTTAAAACTAAAATGAACGCGCACGTTTCAATATTGGCTTGCTAGACTAGTATCTTGAGAGTGTGTTTTAGGCTACATGCATACATCTTGTACCATAACGATACAGACTCACTCGCGTATAACGTTTTAGGCTACTCTATGAGGTTGACCAACATACTAAATATCAATCATCAACACATGAAAGTTGTCATTTGTAACAGCATTTGTGACGAACGGATCTTGTCGATTATAAAAGTTCTGTAAAGGATTAACCCGATTTTGTTACAGAACTTCGGCAACCACTTGTGACTGACATCTGGTACAAAGTCCATTACAAATGACAGATTCTTTTGTTGTGTATCTGCCAGATTAAAAGTGTTGAAACCTGGAGAATAGCATAGATTATAGTTCCTACGTTTGAAGGAAACCCTGTGAATCAAAGAAAATACGGTGAAATCATAAAATGTCCAACTGGAAAAGGTATATATGGTCATAACAGTTAAAAACTAAATGTAAAATGCAGTAGAGACATTGTTTGAAATATCTACCTGAAGACTCAAATATACTACTGGTGTAGAAACATACTCCATTAATCCCACCAAATTGTTGGCATACCATTAGTCCAACTCCCACCTGACCATAAACTAATCTGACTGTAACAGAGTTGTTGCATGTTAACTATAAACTGAATTACAAGAACAAAGAAACATACGATCACAGAGCGCAAGTATCTTCGTTGAAACAAATCAAGCAATCTAGCTTGTGGGAGCTTTTCAAGGCTTTGAATGTAATCCTGCCACATAATTATGATATATTGAGAATGTGAGCTCGAGACACTAGGCCGAGTTTTAGAAGTTATCAACCATGATTTCAGATGCCTCTGCAGATATATCAGCATCTTTTCCACGGAGTCTGTACAACGAATTCTCAAAATCCTTCTGATTTCCTATTTTCGCCTGCGGGAAAAACAATTTATGCATGTGAAGCTTAATGCCTACTCTTGCAAATATAAATTGAAGTTGGTTGGTGCTAATACTCTTTTTTGAATTTAAAAAACACTCCATCTCACCAGCCATCTAGGAGATTCTGGAATGATGAAGAGGCCCATAACAAGAACAGCACATGGGATTATCCCTGCAAGTGATCAGCTTCTATTATAATAAGTAGTAGCAATAATACATCATTTCCATTAGTGCCAAGAAGTCAAACCAGTTAGTGCTAAAGCCCTCCATGACAGAATTGTCCCCAAAATGAATGCAACTGATACTCCAGAGCAAATCATAAGCTGTAGCATAAGCACGAATGAACAATTTACTAAGGCATAAAGGTAAACAACCACAAGAAACATATAGCCTTTCCCTGCATGAAAATGAAACAAATGCAAAACTACTACATCTATTCCCCTTGTTCCCACTTTCTCCAG
The DNA here is from genome assembly GCA_945859875.1 of Cuscuta europaea. NCBI lineage: Eukaryota > Viridiplantae > Streptophyta > Magnoliopsida > Solanales > Convolvulaceae > Cuscuta > Cuscuta europaea. The sequence goes on from CAMAPE010000014.1 coordinate 5,432,875, forward strand.
CAATTTCTTGAAATCTTCCGATATCAATCTTTTAGTTGAGAGATGCTTTTGGCATGCCCAATAAAACATATTCTTTTGATAATGAACCTATGTTCTAAAATAATTTTTATTCCTAGATTATGAATAAAAAGCTTTGGCTCAATTCATGTTAGCCGATCCCAGATTCTTTTGGGATTAAGGCTTGGATGTTGTTGTATTATGAATTTGCACCCCCTAGATCTTAGTGACCGAAGAGATACTACTTTGCACTATAGTTAACTTAAGACCAATAAAGACTCCAAATGAATTCCAAAAATTCCAGCATAAGTCATCTCACATTAGCTGATTATAAAATTAAAAGTTCAAACCTTGAGTTATTTCCCCTATCACATTAACCTTTTAGAGTGTAGCTCCAAGTCTTGATAATAAGTATGTTCCAACCCTCACAACCTCAGAGTTATGTGAAACTTATTTAACCTGATTTATTGTTGTCAATGTTCCTCGCAAATCTTTGGGGGCAATTTCAGCTATAAACACTGGTACCTGCTTTTTATGAAGGCAGTGGAATCATGGTTAAGGTAGTTGCAGGTTTTGTATAATAAGGTAGAAAGAACATGAAGATCAAATTTTAAATAAATGGGAACATAGACAACAGTCACAGCACCACATAAGAAAAGACTCCCATTCCGTATCCGGTTGCCAACCTTCCAATGTCCATAGGCACAGCTCCCTTTGAAAAAGCACATGCATGCATTGTTAGATTGACTCACATTTTCTTGTCATGGGCAGAAATTATACTTGAACTTAATGCCCAACCTTAGCAAAGTAAATGGCCAGCCATCCTGCCACACAGAAGGTGCCCGACATCCGCATTGCCTGTTTATTGGTTTGTATTAATGGAATGTATCAAATTAACAAGAATAGTAATTCATGCTTTATGCACACATTTACACAAATTTCATATCATCATCGTCATTACATCGCGGGACTGACTGCTGCTTCATAACAAAGAAGCGCAGACAGTTTAGTGAGTCATTTGCTTTATTTCATCATATTCTCAAGCCAAAAAATAGTGAGTCTTTCGCTCTATTGAAAATGATGGAAAACCTTTACACAAACTTCATACCTAGAAGTTTTTTGTTCTCATACATACACAAACAAATTTGTGTATGTGAGAACAAAAAAACTTGTTTGTACGAAGGTACTAGGTTTTCACTCGTGCGATGCACAGATAGAAAATACAGGGGTAATTTTTTTTTATCTAAACCTTCGTTTTAAATAATATTTTTTATAAAAAAATTGGATATAAACTGGAAACCGAAAATATGACTTCTTTAAATTTAATAAGAGTAGGGAAAAGTTAAAATTTGTTTATCTGAGAACAAAGGGGTCCGCTTTACTGATTGATGATGATTACTAATAAAATTTGGTTATAACTCCGGTACCCATTTAAAAAATGGTGTACCGTAACTATGGTACCCCAATTTTTTAAAAATGTATTAGTATTATATAGTATTATTATATATTAATACTAATCAATAAAATACAATTAGTAAATAATAAAAATACAGATCCATCATTATTATTGGTCTTTTTAGTCATTTATTACCTAAGTTGCTTGAGTAATATGTTGTGTTGTTTTAAATCAAGCAAAAGTAACTTTTAGATATTTATTTATTAATGAGTATAAGTATTTAGATTGAGTTTTTTTAATATTTTGTATTAATGTGATTCTCGATTTTACATATAACAATGGAGCCTCCAAATTCATTAGACTGTCCTGTTTTTGAGAAATCCCACTAAGATTGTATCATACCAAATAAGTTAAAATTTGTGTCATTCTAAATCATTCTTATTTTATATCTAATTTATCAATTCAATATCAACCATATAATCTTCTTTTTCTTAATAAATGTGTCACCTCCTAATGTCCTAATGTCCCAATGTTACTGGGACGGAGGTAGTGTGACATAATAAAAAGGAATGAATATACTTATACTCAGTGATTGATTTGACTCTTATCAATTAGAGGCCGGAGCGGCGGAGCCTTTCTTTGAAAATGTATATATGGAGTTGAAAGGCATACAATTGCTTAATAAATCAAGTACAAAGTATAATTATTGAATGGCGGACACATTCTTCCAGAGCCTCTTTGTTAATCCTGTTTTTTGGCTTGTCAAGCTTGTTAGCCAATTTTTCTACTAAATGCGTAACTTTTGATTTCGTGTACGAAATTGTGTAATACTCTCTATGTCCCCCTACAATTGTCCCATTTTTTCATTTTTGGATGCCCCCTATTATTGTCTCATATCATACTCCGTATTTGATAACATTTGTGTGACTTTAAATCATTTTTACTTTATTCCCACTTTACCAACTCATTATCAACCACATAAATCTACTTTTTCTTAAAAATCACACGACGTCTTTCCGTCCCAATAATAGGGGGACAGAGGTAGTATTAGGAAAAAGTAAGGTTTGAGATTTTAGAGTTACTTTTCTGGATTTATTGGCTGAGTTAGTGTAGAGGGTCATTTTAGCTATTTTTCATATAGTTTTTTCTTTATTTAATTAATAAAATACTTCCTCCATTTTTAAATTCTTGCAACATTGTGATTTTTGCACTATTCACAGACCTTACTTTGACCAAGATTTTCTACTAATATACATAATCAAATTATTACGTATAAAATGTTATTAAATTGCTATCAATGTGAATTTCCAAAACATCAAATTTTTGTAATGTTTACTAATACATAATTAAATATAATTACAGTCAAAGTTGTGCGTTGGCAAACGTGAAAGTCAAACTGTTGCAAGAATTAAAGAACGGAGGATAGCATATTTTAAATTTAATTTTTAATAAATCAACAAAATCAATCAATTTAGTCAGTTCGGCCAAAACTTTAAAAATTTCAGCAGAATCAGTCAATACAATCGATTTGATATTACTAAACGGGCTCTTAATCTACTACATAATTTTTTTAGCTTTGACCTGCCCTTCAAAATTAATGTGATGGTAACTATGTAGAATTGTAATACCTCCGTCCAGCTATGATTGTCTCATTTTATCTTATCGGTCCGTTCCACTAATATTGTCTCATACCAAATCTGGTAAAATTTGTGTGACTCCAAATCATTCTTACTTTATCAATTCAATATCAACCACATAAACCATTTTTTATTAATTTGTGTGTCACTCCCTCTTGTCTCATTGTTAGCGGGACGAAGGGAGTAATATTTACAATTTCCAATGATTTTATTGAGAAAAATGAGTGGTGTACACCAAATGTGTACACCTTTTGTGTACACATGTCTGTCCCCAGCAGACATGTGTTGTCTGTCACCAAATGTGTAGAGTTGTCTGTGGACAGACAACTTGTCTGCTGGGGACAGACACATGTACACAAAAGGTGTACACATTTGGTGTACACCAAGCAAAGTTGTTTTATTGATGGGGAAACGTATATGGATACATAGCGACAGCTAGCTATCTTCTTTCACATTTGTGCTGGATTTTTTGACTTAAGAAATTGACTCAAAATGGAGTACACATTTTGACTTAATTTTTTGACCTAATCTCAACTTTTGGACTCGTTTCACCCAGATGGTCAACATCTAGATGGTCTCCTTGACATTGTGAAGAAAAACATACCAAAACTACATAAAAGCATTCAAATAAGGAGATAAAGAATTTATTTACCAATATTTATGTGGTTATCTCTCATGCCACATGTGCACCGTGCAAATTGTAGCATTGGAGATCTTTTATAATTCTGTTGTTCTTGGAATGTACTACGCAGTACTTTTTGCTAATTATACGTCTCTAAACGCATGGTAATAGAAAGGAGCAGTAGTATACTTTTTGTGTGGTGAAAATGTAGAGCTCATTTGGTAATACTGAAATTAGCTTAATCAACTGATTCTGCTGAAGTTTATGAAGTTCTGGCTGAAGTGGCTTTATTGGCAGATTTTGCTGAATTGTGAAAAAATTATATTTAAAATACTATTTATTAATAAAATAAAGAAAAAATTATATGAAAAAAGCTAAAATGGTCTTCTGTAGTAACTTAAGTCAATACAACCACAAAAGTAACTTCAACCTTATTTTTTCTTATTATTACATAATTTAGCCCGCGAAATCAAAAGTTACGTGCGTTTGGTTAAAAAATTGGCTGATAAGCTTGATAAGCTGAAAAGTATAGTCACCAAACTACCTGTAATCTTTTCTCTAAAAAGTTTACTCCCAAAATTGACTTTCAGTTTGAATTTTTACTATTTTTAGACTTTAGATTGAGCACAAGAAAACAAAATCTTACCCCTTTGCGACCGATGAAATCAGAAATGGGGCCGCTCGTTATTGCTCCAATCATGGCCCCAAATGTCAAAATGGACCCGAATAGCGAGTACTGCACACACAACAAAAAAAGACTTTTAATAAAAAGTTGTTCTGATCTAGCGTTTTTGATAAATACACCTCGAATATGGATGTTTCTAGTTAGCTTTTTGAAATATGGTATTTCATACGTCCCGTTAAGATTGTCCCGTTTTACCTTTTCGGTAAATTCCACTAAGATTGTCTCATACTAAATTTGGTAAAGTTTATGTGACTCTAAATCATTTTTACTTTATTCTTACTTTATCAATTTAATATCAACCACAAAAATCTATTTTTCTTAATAATCGTGACACTTTCTCTTGTCCCAACCTTAGTGGGACGGAGGTAGTATTACCTACTAAACGCTACGCTCAAATAGCTAAATTACCAAACATTTTTGTAATCCGCGGACTTATTTCGCTAGTCAAATCTATTGAATGAATTTGCTATTAACGACCGATTAACATAATGTACTACGGAGTATCTGTTAAATGTCAAATGCGCTCTGAATAAGTAAATCAAGTGGAACTTACCTCTGCTAGAGATAAATGCAGATCTTCCCTGATGGCAGTTTGCGTTGGTGATGAAAAGCCTGCCTGCAAATAAAATATGAAACCAGAGAGATTGTCTCATTTATGCCAAAACATAAAACAGATCAGAGGGGAAGATCAATCCAATCCTGCATATATATAGAGAGTCTTCTGTCTATCCCACTTACACAAGATCCAAAAGAATAAGAACCACAGACAGCAACAATTGTACTAAAGAAGACCATCCATCTTCCTTCCTTGCTCTGAACCTTCTGGGGATGTTCTTCTCCATGCCCATCTTCTATGATGAGTGGGGCTCTCATATCTGCTTCTGCCATTTTCTGGGCATCTTTCTTGATTGCCATATTCTTGGAGCAGTGCAGCTAGCTAGTCTGTCATACCAATAAGCTAAGTAAAGTAAAGGACAGAATGAGGAGTTCAATTCATTTACTAGTAAACAAGAACTTCAAAAATAAGGAGGCAGACAGATCATGACACCGATGGTACAGTTCAGATTGATAGAAAATCGTTTTCAGGATCCTTAATAACGTGCACGTATCATGATTTCTTTTTATGTATACATAGTATACATTAAATATGATTATAAATCCTTTATTACTTTCCATATTTCTTTTGTTTTTTTGCACTCACCAACATTCAGATAATGTGTGAATAAAAGGTGTCAAAATTAAAGAAAGTCAGAGAGATATGGTTTATTTTTTGTTTTTTGTTTTGTCTACGTCACTTGTGGATACGTTGCATTCAACGTCTAAACTCTGTTTATTTTATGGTTGTTGAAGTATGATCTTGTCTGATATAGTCTATATGAACTAGTTTGATCTGATGATCTGATTTGATCTATTCTGAGATTGAAACAATCCTAATATATACTACTTGGCATTATGGCATCTCCATCCATTAGATTATTAGAATATTAAGTTGGTGATGTGGCAAATTATTTTTCAGATATGATTGGGTGACAGAGATTATTTGGTGAGATTATTTGACAATATAATCTGGGGTCAAGGTATGAGTCCAAATTATCTCAAGATTATAGTGAAGTTAGTGTTAATTAGTGAGTATAGGAGCCACAAAAGATATGATTATTTTTAGATGGAAGGTGGCTTAAATTGATATGACAACATACACATAAGGGTTAAAAGGACAAAAAGACCGCTGGCAACCGCCAATCCTCGAACCAAACTCAGAGTTAATCACCTCAAAAGAAGCAATATAACTCATTGATCCATTAATGGGCACAACTAAGCCAAAGACGGTTAACGCAGGTCTCCTGTCACCCAAATCCAAACTCTTACAATGTATAAAAATAAAAAGCTGAAGAAAAACATAGTAGTACCCGATACAAAGAAAGGGAAAAGGGGGCAAATAAGCCCACGCACTAACCAAAAAGGTCAAATAATTCCTTATATAGGAGGCTCTGTCCGGCCGTTGCCATTTGGTGGAATTTTTTGATGAATGTTTTTTAGAATCTTATTCATTAAGTCTAGTTTACTCATACCAAATTTCAGCTAACAATTCAATAGGGAAGACATTCAAATAAATTCTTGAAGATAACTGCGCTTTTAACTGCGCAGTTATCTTCAAGAATTCATTTGAATGCCTTCCCGATTGAAATTTTAGCTGAAATTTGGTATGCGTAAACTAGACTTAATGAATAATATGCTCAAAAATTTGCATCAAAAGTTACACCAGGAACCTCCCCAAATGGCGACGGTCGGACATAACCTCCTATATAAGGGCTTATTTGACCTTTTTTTGTTAGTACAGGAGCTTATTTGCCCCTTTTCTCCCAAAGAAAGCAAACATAATGAAGAAATATAAACCTTGCTTCGTCTTCCACAAAAATAAAACCAAACACCATCCTGAACCTGCTCTTTGCAACTGCACCTTCAGCGGGCTTAAGCATTTGAGCCCGCCTCTTCCCCGTTTTTTGGCTTGTCGACAACCATATTGTCCTTGTTAGGCTCCTCTTGTTCATGTGCTTCCCTGATTCTTATTCTCTTTTGTTCTCCTGAAACTGCCTCAGTACTTCCCAAGTATCCATCCTTAGTCGTGCTATCTCCCGTGCGAGTCATAGATTCCTTTCAGACATGCCTTCCTGATCCGCCTCCCGTCTTGGAATTCTTCTGAAGTGAGTGACTCCGAGCTGCACTGGGGGATCCCTCCACAAGCCACTTGTGTCCTCCTGTAGGAGTAGTCTTTACCCCACTACCTGCTCTCAGGCTAACCCCAAAAGATTTTTCCAATACCAGATTGTCCTCATATGTTAACAAACAAAATTTATCAGAATGTCCAATAATCCCACAAATAAAACAAAAGTTGGGAAGTTTTTCATATTTAAACTCAACCCAGTGCTCAATTCCTGCTTTCTTAAGAGATGTTCCTTTTTTCAAGGGTTTACTCACATCCATAAAAACTGTTACACGCAAATAAGCTTCCCATTTTCCCTCAAACTGATTGTCATCATATCTAACAAAATTGCCGATAAAATTACCAATTCTTCGAGCAGTACCTAGACTCATCAAGCTTTAAGGAACATTATGGACTTGAACCCAGAACTCCGCCTCATTGAGATCAATTTTGAGCGGGATATCATCTGGTTTAATCTCTTTCAATGTCAGCAAATTTCTTTTAATCAGCCATGGACCACCATCTAAAACACGTTTCATATCCACATTATGATAAAAAGTAAAGAGATACATGTTTCACCAATCTCTTTGATGGATACCCCCTTACCCGGTCTCCATAGCGAAACCATGAGATCTTTGAAAATCTAAAACTAGATTTTCCTATCCTTTAGCATAGTGCCAACCATCGAGAATGTCGGCCGTACCTCCGCCGCCACAGTCTCACCGATTTCTTCCTCGTCCAGATCCAATTTCTCAGCCTCCGCACCAATAGCCATCTGCTTATATCGATTGACAATTGATTCCAGCAATTTCCTCCGCTATTAGCAACAATCCGACAGAGCCGTTTTTTAGGGGGGTCAATAGGTTATCCAGAACAGGGCCTCCGAATTCATGGGGCCCCAAATTTTTAAAAATTTATTAATATTATATAGTAATATTATATATTAATACTAATCAATAAAATATAGTTAGCTAGTAAGGAAGAAAAATATAGATTCACCATTTTTTCGTTGGTCATTTTACTCTTTTAATTCTCTTTTAATCAATAATCAATTGATTTGAGTATAAATATTTAGATTGAGATTTTTTTTAATATTTTATAGAAATGTGGGGCCCTCATTTTACATTTTACTCAATGAAAGTGTCAAAATTAAAAGATAAAATTATTTTGATATGGTGAATGATGTAATTTAGAAGATGCGAGATTATTTTGAAAAAATCTACGTGTCATAAAAAATCAGTTTATTTAAGTAGCATGAATGTGGATGCTCTTACGGATAAAACTAGAGATTTTTCTTTAGCTATTACTCAAAATAAAAGTGATGAACAAAAATATGACTTAAGCTAGTGCAAGTATATTTTCATAATCATTGCAATGTAAATTAGAACTATCATTATAGTTACTAGTTTTACTACTACTACAGTCATTAAAAATATATAAAATCACTTTTTTATCTATTACATTTATTTCGGTCATGTGTCATTTTTTCATAAACTACCACAAAACATGTAAGATGGTGGGAAGATGAAATAAATTTATTGAATATAATTTAAAAAAGAAAGGCATGACACCAATTAGGCATCTTGGCAAATGTATTATCATAGGTTTGAAGTACATAAAAACCCATTAGGCATTCTTATTTTCGTTGTCAAACGAAGGCTGGTAATGATGTACCTGTTTCTGATCAACTTCATTTATTTGATCTGAATGATTATAATCTGATTTGATTTAAATATATTATCTAATCTGGATATTCTAATTTGATTACTTTGAAATCATTATTATGATTTTTTAATTATTTTGATTATGACAATAATAATTTCCTAATCATGAATAGTTGAAAATGACTAGTTCATTTACTTCGTTTATTTTAATAATTATGTTATGAGCTTTGAGACTTGGAGAGCAATGAAGGGAGAAAACCCTAGTCGGAGCCGGGAAACTTTGCCTAAATATTTGGTGAACGGCAACACAGAAAATTGGAATTCCTATGAATTCCATCTGCTTTAATAAAAGAGTGTGTATACCTTACGTGCATACTAAACCTTACGTGCAAAATTACTTGTATTTTTAGCATTTGGTGAGTCTTCTAATCTTATATGAGTAATTAACTCTTGATAGAAGAGTCTACATCTCTACAAGTTGGTGAGTTGTTATGTTTCTTTGGAACTTTTCAATTCTATATTTCATCTCGATGTAGTTTTAATTTCTTTGAATTGTTTTTGTACTTGTGAAACAAATTTTAAGTATTTACTTAAAATTGATCGCAAATAATAATATGTGAGAATATTGGGTACAATCTCTAAATATGAATCCTCTGATTCTTCACTTGCAATTTGACATAAATATAAATAAAGAAATTAATTCAAAATTAAATCTTTAATTCTTCAAATATTCGAACGTTCGTCAGATCTTCAAATCTTCGAACCTTCGTTCTTCGTATCTTCGAACCATCAAAGTTTTGTTCTTGGAATTTTCGAATCTTCGTTCTTTGAATCTTCAAATATTCTTGAATTAAGAATTCAGCTTGAAGGGCCTCCGGTTTTCAAATGGCTTGATCTTCAACACAAGGGCCGTTTTATGGCTTGATCTTCTGTTTAAGGGCCTCCCGGGATATGTGGCTTGATCTTCAATTGAATCTTGATTCAATCTTAATATGAATATCTTCAAATCTTCAAAGTTTCGTTCTTCATATCTTCAAATCTTCAAAGTCTTGTTCTTCAGATCTTCGAATCTTCAAGCTTCGTTCTTCAGATCTTCGAACGTTCTTCAACTTTTGGATTTATTTTATCAAGAATCGACGAAATCATGAAGGATTATTCGTATATTCTTAACAAAAATCGTGGCTTGATCTATTCCTCTTCTTCGGGATCGTTCAGAGCCTTACGGGAGTTCTTGAGAGCTTTTCTGCAACGTTTCTTCGTCTGAAAATTCTCCTCCCCTTTCCTCTTAACTGAGACCCCTATTTATAGGTGTGGAGAGGGTGAAAAATGCTTTAGGGTTTCATGAAATTCGTTCATATGCTTAGGGCCTCAAAGAAAATGGGCTTTGAGCTCTATTTGCTTGCATTTGATAGCTAGAAAAATCAGCATTTGTTCGATGTATCTGGACAACCTTTTTAACAAGGTTCGAAACTATTTTTCATGCATACGGATGGATTTCTCAACCAGATTCATTGCTCTCTTTATCAATTGGATCGTGTCTCTTATATACCAAGCCACTATTTAATAGTGGGCTAAAATAGAGAGATTAATAGGGCTGATCCATTCTTTTAGAGATTTAATTTATAATTAAATTAACTGGATATTTTTAATGACCCAAATTAATTCAATTATTAAATTTTATCTGAATCGACCCATATTAACATTTCATAAGGCCCAACAACCATCACAAGCAGCCCAACAGAATTGAACATTGGCCCAAATAATTTTTATATGTCCACAGTACTCATCTTTTTTATCATTAATGAATAATTATTTTCCTTACAAAAAACAATTATGTTGTTTTATACTAATTTTTTCAAACCACTATATTTGATAGGGGGGTTAGCTGGTGGTTACGTCGATTTTCAGTTTCATCGGTTCGATTTTATCGGTTTCGGTTTCAGAAAAGGTGGAGCTGTAAACCGAACCGCACTACTTGAGTCGGTTTCTGTTTGGTTAATTTCGGACGGTTTGTGTCGGTTTTGGGCAATTTTAGCATGTTTTTGTCGGTTAGTTTTGGTTCGATCGATTTTTTAACCCAAAAGGTCAATCGGTTTGAGTCGGTTTCGATTTGAGTCAGTTTCAGTTTTGGTCAGTTCGGTTTCGGTCGGTTTGTCGACAGGTTTCGTTTTTTCAGTTTTTTTGCTCATCCCTAATATTTGGATGGGAAAATGAAAACTAATCATCCTACCTTTTGCGGTCTTCTTACAATAATCTCACCTGATCGTGATTAAGGAATCATCCAACCTTTGCATCCCATCTTCATTCGCTGGTTTCTGGTCTCGGTTGATGACTTGCTATTCCAGGTTATTTTCTTTTCTTTGCAAAATACTAAATCATAAATCCCACCTTTGTTGTGTGTTGTTGTTCATGTATTTCATTTTTTTTCTTTTCTTTTTCTTCTTCCCATTTATTTTTTCATTTTTATTTTATTTTCGGATTAGTTCACTTTCTTATAAAATATTTTTTCTCACCGTACTAACTTTTTAGTTTACTTTCTTTTTACTTACACTTATTCATGTCCTTTTTCTTTTTGTTACCTTGATTCCATCACTAATATATTTTTAGGAAAATACCCTTAAATAGGATTAAACTAATTCCTAAATCTAAATGACTAAATGTACAAATAGGACTCTATTATTTATCTTCCCAAAATAGGTCTAAAGCACATTCTATCTTCTTATTCTACACTTTTACCATAACTTAACAGGATAATCATATCTTACATTATAATAAAAACAAAAAATACTAAAAAGTATTTTAATTTATAAAAATATAGAGTAGTAAAAACATATATAAAAAATAAAATTATATTTAAAAAATTTTAAAATTATAAACAATAATAAAAAATATTAAAAAACAATAAAAATAAATAATATAGATAAAACACATTAAAAAAATGGAGGCCTTTCCCGTAGCCTCGGCCACCTCCCAACAATGCCCCACTTTGATTGGCGAAAAATAACATTTTGTGTAAAAACTACAACTTATTTCAGCCATGGATATGTCATTTTGGAAAATATCAAAATTTTCTCAAAAACTGCCATCAAGATGGCATTATTAACACATGTTGACAATTTTTTCGAGTGGTTGGAGCTGGTGGTGCTGGGAGGTTGTTGAAGCAACAACAGAGGCCTGCATATTCTTTTTCACTTTTTTATTTAATCTTTTTAGTTTTTAATTTTATATTTTTTTATTTTCTAATTTTTTTTTTGCCGGGGAACACCTCCCAATTTTATTAATAAAAGGTTAAAAGATACAAGAGATAAATTAAAGCATTAAATAGAGCATATAGGGGAAGTAAAGAAAATCAGCATTTGAAGTTATTTGTGGGAATTCCAATAGTAGCTGAGAGGACTTATAACGCTTGAGAGGTGCAACCAATTTGTGTGGAGAGTCAAGTTTTGGGTCTACCGGGTATAGAAAGTAATCAGATTCATCATGAGGTTTTTTATAGTGACTTCTAGTGACCATTGGGTGTGAAGTCCATCCCACTCGATAGTATTGTTGTGTGTCTTGTTGGTTTGCGTTTGGGATAGTGCTGTTATTCGAGCCGAGCTGAGCCCGAGTATCACATATTCGAACTCGACTCGCACAATTTTTGAGCCTGGCTCGAGCTCGGCTCGTTAAAATTCGATTCTATATTTGAGCTCGAACTCGGCTCATTAACCTAATTTCCGGCTCGAGCTCGACTCATTAGTATACCCGAGTCAAGCTACTCGAGCTCGACAACTCATTAAAGTGGATCTAATCTCCTATATTGCTAAACCTAATATGCTATAAAATAACAATTTTGCCCACCTCACGAGCCTTATCACGAGCTTCACTGGGTTTTTCGAGTCGAGCCAGCTCGATCGGCTCGTTAACTTTATCGAGTAAACCAATGAGTTCGAGCTCGACTCGTTTTCTCGAATATACGAGCCGAGTTTGAGCTCAATCGAGCTGAGTCGAGTTCGAGGTAAGCTCGAATTCTATAACAGCACTAGTTTGGGAATTTCGTCGGGCTCTTGTTTGTGTTTCTTCTTCCGGTTACTTGCGTTAACCCTTCTAAACATTCCTCCTCTTCCGGGGAATTTTGAACAGTACCTGAAATAGTTTGGAAAAAACATGGTCTTCCCCAGATAAAATATCATCATTGAAATAGTTTGAGGCAAGTGTAGTTCTATATTGTTGTGGATCAGATAGATTATCATCATTTCCGATTAAAGCATCATATAAATCATTGGCAGAAGGAGCGGTAGGCATCAGTTCGCTGTGAGATGCATTCAATTCACCAGAAACCAACAATAGGGGATGAGAACGCATGCGATTACCGCCTTATTACAGGTAGCCATAGGGGGCTCATCCCAAGTTGCAATAGCATCAGAACCAGGGGCACCAGAGGCAGTATCCAGGTTTTCATCATTGACATCAATCACTGGGGCCAAATCCTTGGCGCATTCTGAAAAGGCAGTTTTTAAGAGGGGGAGGGGGAGATTTATGTAACCTGAACAGAAGGGGCAACACTGGTTGGGTTACCAGTGGCACCATCAGCAACCAAGGGGAACAAATATCAAATCAACCACAGTCCACATGAACACAAACAGGAGCATTAACATTAGAAAAAACCAAAGGAATGGAAGGATAGTCCACTATATTACTAATAGCAGTATTAACAACTCCATTAGCACTGGTTGGGGCAGCACTGGTTGGGTTACCAGTGGCACACTGGCACCAGCATCAACCACAGGATCACAAGCATCAGGGGCGCCAACAATTTTCTAATTTTTTATTTTTATTAATTCTATTTAATATTTATTTTTGTGTTTTTTTATTTTTCTACATTTTTATTATAAATAAAGTTATGTTACTACGTATTACTTTTAACTATTAACTAGTATAGTACCCGTGCGATGGACGAGATTAAAAAATATTTTATTTTTTAAATAATTAAATATTAATGTAAGACATTTATTTTAAGAGCACTCAATATATTTAGAAGTGATCATACTAAATGCATGTAAAAAACAAAAGAGTACATTACAAAATTAGAATACACAAAAATAACGTAGTAGTATGGCATTAAATAAAATTAAAGAATACATGTTAATTTATACGAAATAAATTAAATATACACTTTGGATTACTAATTGGAGTATAAATTAGTAACATAGTAGTATATTTTGCAACTATATTAATGAGTAGTTTTTTAGTTTTTTACTATATTTTAAATAAAAATAGGCCATAGCTTATTACACGTAACTTAATACTCCGTATTTTATAACATCTTTTGATAAAAGATTTCTAAGTTGTTATTCTCAAAATAACAGTCTTTCATTACAATTTATTGTTTGGTTATGTTTATAAATAACCATAGTTGTTATGGGCATGCACTCAAATGACTAAACATCTCAATTTAGATTCACGTGTATAAACATGTTTTAAATTCACAAATCTTTAAAAATATACCAAAGAGATCTTCTTCAATTCAACAACTCTTGGTGGGTTTGCCGATGTTTTTAAGTGGACGTACTGGAAATTAAACATTTTAAAAGAATATTTCTTTCATAAAATTCTACTAAAGATGTCATATGATTAAATAGGATATTGAAAGCATTGAGCACATGTGACAATAGAATTCCCAATGATTTAGAGATTGCCTTCCTTGAAAACATTAAGTTCCTTGAATTCATTGATCCCTTTGAGCGCTTTCATAAATTCTATCACCCCATGCAAAATAAAATTTTCTTTAAAATGTCAAGAACTTATATAAAGTTAAACAAAAAGTCATAAGTAAAGAATTAAGATGCATGCCGTCCTTAAAAAAGTTATAAAAACAAAATCAATCATCCAAACTTATGGTTCACAATTAAAGTGGTGCCTAAGAATAATGAAAAAATGAATTCCACAGAGACGTAAGAAAAGACTTTTAATTAGCAACTTCGCAATCACTAAATTGGTGAAAAGCAATAATTAGCCAATTAATACTATTTAAAAACCTAGAATTTGTGTTTAGGAATAAATTATGGATAGACAAATGATCACACGTGAATATATATATATGCGTACCTTCACATTTCTGACCTGATTCTGAATGAAATTTGATGCTAGAGTAAAGATGAAATATGAGTTGTATTAAAACAAAGTTAAAGTAGAATTGAAAAGCTAGTCATATTTAGGGAATTTTGAAGTTATATTTGTATTCTTGCAATTAAAGTTTCATTGAGTTCTATTTGGAGAATTTTCCTTGTCTTTTCTCTTTTTAAAACAATTCAAAGAAAAAATATGTTAAAACCTGGGGTTCCTTCCTAAAAGGTCAACCTGATAGGAGAAGTAACTCATATCTTAATATAGCATTTCGATGACTCAAACATTTCCAGTGTGGGATTTAACAAAATATAAACAAGTAGCATGGAAAAAATTATAAAAAGAGAGTACAACGATGATAATAATACATATAAAGGAAAGAAAACTTTCAGGAAGATAAAATAAAAGTCACATATGAGAGTGCTTTCAGAAGATTTGTAGAAGGTGATATTTATGATTTAATTATTTGCAAATAAAATGAAAAAACCTAAAACAACAGATCATCATCCTATCAGGAGATTGGGTGTAAAAGTTTGATTATCTCTAAATTACGATTATATGAGATTATTGTAAGAAAACTGTTAAAATGTGTGATCTCTGATTTCCATATTCCTTGATTGGTTTAGGCAAAAAAAATCTTGTAAAGTTGTAATCCAACCCATATGCACCTCCCCAAGTAAAAAACCATTCCTGCGAAAAAAGATTGAGAAGCTCGCTCCTACTTCACCGGTTTTGTCGGACCGTGTCATAGTTGACTCTACACTCCACTGTCCACTTTCTCCCAATTCCAGGTTCACATCTGAAGCAATACGAAAAAGAGGAATCTAAACTTACTAAAACAATACTGAATTAGAAAAATCAAAATCAGAATCGCTGTTATTGCTCTGCCACACTATCAAATCGCTGCTATTCCTCTCCCTTGATTGGTTTGGCAGAGGCGGCCGTTGAAAGCTGGATGGGATGGCTTCCAAGCCGTGGCTTGCTCCGGCCCCCTCTTATGCAGCTTTAGACGCAGCCTGGGACACCGATGAAGACGCCCCCGGCCCACGCTGCGCCCACACCCTCACCGCCGTCGCCGCCACCAAAACACACGGCCCCCGCCTCATCCTTTTCGGCGGCGCCACCGCTATTGAAGGCAGCAATGGTGGTCCCGGCATCCGTAATTCTTCTCCCCTCTATCTTCAAATTTTTACTTGTTCTTGGAATTTCGACTTTAAAGTTCTTTACTTTGAATGCCAATTTGGTTGCAGGCCTTGCCGGTGTAACCAACGCTATTCATTCTTATGACGTCCTCACCAGAAAATGGTCCAGGTACTTCCGTTTCTTTTGCCTTCCTGTGATCATTTAATGTGTGGGGTGCTGATATGTTTTTCGATTTATCGTTCTTATTTGCAATCCCAAAGACTGCGACCAGCTGGAGAGCCGCCTTCACCAAGGGCTGCACACGCAGCTGCAGCAGTTGGAACTATGGTTGTATTTCAGGTGATTAGAAGCTGAGGTTCATGTGTATTTTTTTAAAGTGTCAGACAGTGAGAATTTATGTGATGGATTAATGTAATTTATGCTAGTGTGGCATAGGACCTGCTGGCCATTCAACTGATGATCTATACGTTCTAGACCTGACAAATGACAAATTAAAATGGCACAGGTGAGCTTATTGAGAAATTTGCTCACACTTTCTTCCTTTCTTTCTACCTGTTGATTCCTTATTTCTGACTGTTGTTTTTTGTCATCTAGAGTTGTAGTTCAAGGCCAGGGTCCTGGGCCACGATACGGCCATGTTATGGATTTGGTCGCTCAAAGATATCTTGTTACATTCGGTGGAAATGATGGTAAGCACCACGCTCCTCAATATACTCCTTAGTAGTCCTATCTTTCCTATCAAATGGTATAATCAGAATGCTCTGAAATATTATTATTACCTAGGCTGCACAACGATAGTTAATCTCCCTGAATAGAGTACTTGGTGATCATTGTGAGTTTGTTATACTTCTATTTTTGAGAATGTTCGTTAAGATATAATGGTATGAAGTTGTCACTGTGAGGTATTTTACTAGATGCTGCTATGATATTGATGCAAATATAGAGATACTGTATGCTCTTTACTTTCAAAGACATGTATGGTTAAGTTTAGCATTTGTAGATTTTATTGTATAATTGCTATTCAGTTTCACTTATAGGTTTCCTGTCTCAAAAACCTTGTATTTTTACTGTTAACTTTATGCATTTTAGGGAAAAGAGTTCTTTCAGATGCTTGGGCTTTGGATACTGCTCAGAAACCATATGTCTGGCAAAAGCTAAATCCAGAAGGTGATAGGCCCTCTGGTAGAATGTGAGTTTTATTATCTTTTCTCATTTTGATTCCAAATCTGCATGGATCTTGGAGATATTATTTTGTTTTATGGACCTATGGTTTTGAAACTCATTTCCTAGACAAATGTGAACTTTTGAGATATCATGTTGGTGCCAGCTATATACAGATCAGTCATGCTCTTTAGTCATCCTTAAGACTTTCTATTTTATCTACCATGCTAATCATAGATTATAGTTGAGTACGAGAAGGTGCTCTCCTAAATTCGCAATTGTAAGGAGCTGACACTGGTTTCTTTCATCTTTCACTAGAATCTTATTGCTGCTGAATATGAACCTATACTCATTCAATCCATCTGTTTATTGATTATACACATATCTTTATTGATTTACATCTGATATTTTTATTTTTCGCATTCTATTAATCGCTAACTAATAGAATTACTTTCCATCAGCTTTTGTACACTTGTCAACATAGGTGCTATGTTTTAAATTGTCAGTCCAAAGATTTTTTTCACTGCTATTGTAGGTATGCAACAGCTAGTGCACGTTCAGATGGAATGTTTTTGCTTTGTGGTGGGAGAGATACTTCTGGCACAGTATGTGTAATGTTACTATGGTGTAGAGTAGTACTCCCTCCGTCCCTCTAAGATTGTCCCATTTTACCTTTTCGGGAAATCTCACTAAGATCGTTTCATACCAAATTTGATAAAGTATGTGTGGTTCTAAATCATTTTAACTTTATTCTTACTTTATCAATTCAATATCAACCACATAAACCAACTTTTCTTAATAACCGTGTCACCTCCTTCCGTCCCAATGTTAGTGGGACGGAGGTAGTATATGATTGCAATTCTGTAGGCTCTTTCCGCTTTATTCTCTTTGGTTTCCCAAGTTGCTTGGAAGCTGATGTATAAGGTCTTTGTCTTCTATGACAACTCTATTTTCATGATATATAAAGGTGAGGTTATATTTAGTGTATTAGATAGACTTGCTATGGGGAAATATGAGAATATTCTCCTTATGGCATATTTTGGAAAAATATGGATCTATATTACTAATTCTACTAGTGAAGTGGTTCTATGATGCAGCATCTATACCCTGAGCTTGGTCTCCACGACTGGCCCAAATAATATACTCCCTCTGTTACATTAGGATTGGCACAAGGGAGACTAGACTTTCACTCAAATTAAGAAAAAGTGGAATTGTGCGGTTGATAATAAAATTTGTAAAGTCTTTATTATTATGAACCACATAAAAATAAGCAGATGGGTTATGCGGCAAACAATTTGGGACTGTCAAGATGGAAAAAGTGGGACAAACATAGTGGGAGAGAGGGAGTAGCTCTAGCATGTGAGCGTGTCATTTTGTCCTGACATGGCAAGGATACTGGATATTGATAACATATATTCTTCTGTAGCCAATGGCTGATGCTTATGGACTACTTATGCATAGAAATGGTCAATGGGAATGGACTCTTGCTCCTGGGGTAGCACCTTCACCAAGGTATCAACATGCTGCGGTAAGTGATAAGCATTAATTATTCATTCAATTCCATTTCAAATGATTTCAGAATTCAACAACAACCAAACCTTAACCACAAATTCTTTGGGTTCCCTAGAGCCCACATCCTACATGAACCAATAGAAGAACTCCTGACGTCATTCGTCAAAATAGTTATTTTACATGCTTTTCTGTTGTGCACTACATGATCATTAAGCATTTAAGCCCAAGTGACCAACTCTATCATGTTCCTTTTTTGCACCTTACATCTATGTTTTTTTATTCCTATCACATGATATCTTTAACATTTTGATACTCAAAGGCTCCACCCTTTGTATTGGAGCATTAGCTTCTCGACGGTTGGCGCACTGGAACCATCATCTGTTTCTCTCTTATTCTAATCTCCATATTGTGGACTCTATTTTTCAATCTTAAACTCTTACCAATACTCATCATAGCTTATGCATCTCCGCCGCTGCGCCACACTCATTTTCTTTATCAAATCTTCCCTAATTTTTGAAATTGGGATCCGTGTAATATAGCTGCTGTTATATCAGTCAAGGTCTTTAAAAGCGCAATCTGAGTGCTTAAGTGCATGGGACGAGGTGTAGGAACGGGGCAACGCAGTAGAACAGGCAACACTTGTGCACTTTGTGAACTGCAACTTCGACAAAACTGCAGTAGAACAGGCAACATCTTGTGAAACCTATCACAACTTCACGAGTCTATATGGACATTGGCTCAGGACTAAGGTTCAGTTAAATGGCCAGCAGGCCAGTGGCTTATGTTCAGTACTTCAGTTTAATGTGAAGCGGCTCTTTGCTTGGTTTCTAATAGTTTCTCTGAACCAATTCTTGTGATATCATTAGGTCGCGTTTCTTTCTGAGTTTCTGGTCATTTTCATTTGCTAGACTATCATAGATTAGGATTTTAATTGTATATGGTTTAATTTTAAATTGAATATAGTGCTTTTATACTTTTATAATAGTACATACTACCTATGTCCCGTTTGACATTGTCGAGTTTGAGTTGTTTGTGGAATAAGAAAAGTAAAAATTGGGTGGTTGAGGTTTGTGCATAGGAGAGAGGAATAAGTAGAATCACAAATTAGTTACTTTAAAGGGAAAGTGTTATAGTTTTTGCCTTTTGGGACAACAAAAAAGGAAAGTTAGCAAAGTCCAATGGGGCAGAGAGAGTATAATGTTTTCAAAATTGTTCCCCTTGTTTGAATCACAAGAGTGCTTTTTTGCACCTTGCACCTCAAGCAATATAGAGCCCATTTGGTAACACTAAAATCGGCTGATTCTGTTGAAATTTATGAAGTTCTGTCTGAAATGGTTGTATTGGCTGATTCTGGTGATTTATGAAAAAAGTATACAACAACAACACCCAAGCCTTAATCCCAAAAGAATTTGGGGTCGGCTAACATGAATCGGTCTATGATATCGATGCCAAAAAGAGAAGACAAACAAGAAAGAGAAGGAAAAAAAAAGTAAGAGTTTATGAAAAAAAGTATATTTCAAATATATTTTATTAATAAAAGAAAAATATATATATGAAAAAATAGCACATACAGCCAGAAAAGTAACTCCAACCTTACTTTTTCTTATTATTACACTATTCAGCGTGCGAAATCAAAAGTTATGTGTTTGGTTAAAAATTTGGCTGATAAGCTGAAAAACAGAGTCACCAAACGGGCTCATAGGATCTTTGAGCCTTAACCACACCCATGAATTTGACTGCCTTGATAGCAGTCTTATTCAAAAAAAAGCTTCCGGCCTTAGAGAGATAGGTACATACATTATGATCACGTAGTATTCATGTCACGTCTTTCCAATATAATCAACTTGCATTAATCATTTCAGTCACACCTTTGTCATTATCTTCATTTTTCTATTTAATAGATTTATAGATCTGAAGTTTCTTAAAATTTTCATGAAGGGTAACTCTTCGACATCCAATTCCATCCTATTTGCTCTTACCGTTATAGGTGCTAAGCTTGGACCTTAATTACTCTGTTTACTTTGGCTCATCTTAAATCCCAATGATTGGCTTCCTAATGTTGTCTAAAAAAACTGTGCCACCATGAATATCTTTTTTCATGTGCTTTAGTACCCAGCCTTTCATATTTTCTGCACTGGAATGGGGCCCTCCATAGGAAGCTCTTCCTTTTCCCTGATTTTATGCTATTATGTAGGTATTTGTTGGTGCAAGATTACATGTTACTGGAGGTGTACTTAGAGGCGGTCGTGCTGTAGAAGGTGAAGGAACTATAGCAGGTAAAGATCGGGGATGTTTGGTATAGTGATCTCTTCTGATTTCTGAGTGAATTTTTCAGCAGGATTCATTTGATATAGTTTCATCGAGTCTTAAAAGTACTGTTTCTTGTTAATAGTACTGGATACAGCTGCCGGAGTTTGGTTAGATAGAAATGGGCTGGTAACTTCTTCACGAAACAATAAGGGGCAAACAGAGCACGATCCTTCATTAGAGCTTCTACGTCGCTGCCGCCATGCAGTTGCATCTGTTGGTGTTCGGATATATCTTTATGGTGGCCTCAGGGGAGGTAACAAATGCAATTAAAATTTACAGAATATAGAATGTACTAGTTCTTTATGTGGTAAGGTAGCTGTCCTTGGAGGGATGGTAAGGCAGCTGTCCTTGGATCAATTTAAAAGCTGTCCTTGGTAAGGTAGGTCTTTTAACACATTCATATGTTAAAAGAATGTGTTGCATATATCATGTTGCCTCAGAATAGATTACTATTGACTTTAAATTGATGCAAACTGGATGTAGCCATGTAGGAGTGCAGATCCTCATACGGCTGTAAGATTTTTTTTTCCATGAGTGAAGTTGTATACTAACTATTATCAGTATAAGTAGAACACTTGTGCTTGTTTGAGGGGATTTGAATGATGGTGACTGATAAGTTGGTTCTATTTATGCATTATCATCAGTCATCGTTGACAAGAGCATTTATGGTTTACTTCTAATTTTTTCCATGCAGACACACTACTAGATGATTTCCTGGTTGCAGAAAATTCTCCGTTGCAATCAGAATTAAATTCCCCAGCTTTAACATCTGAGCGAGCACCAGCGGGGACTCCCAGGTTTGTCAATACTGACACAATCTCACTCCTTGACACAGTAACCCCAGATGGAAAACCTGATTTCATGTCATTTGGTGGTTTGAGGTCACTTAGAAGTGATCAGATAGGTCTTTGGTGGACATTTTGAATTTTTGATGTTGATCCTTTAGATTCTTGCTTGCAGCATGGACAGAAAGTCTATGGAGAAACTAGCCGAGGCCTCTGCCGCTGAAGCTGAGGCTGCAAATGCTGTCTGGCAAGCAGCACAGGCTGCGTCCCCTTCTTCTGAAGAAACATCTGTATCTAATGACAATTTCCAACCTACAGAAGCCACTTCAGATGGTAGTGACAGTGAAGTGGATGTTCGCCTTCATCCCAGAGCTGTATGTATCTTGTTGGGGGTGCTTACTGTTGATTCGTTTCTGCAAGTAGTAAACTATTAGCTTTTGTGCTGAATCAGGTTGTAGTTGCAAAAGAAGCTGTTGGTAACCTTGGAGGGATGGTAAGGCAGCTGTCCTTGGATCAATTTGAAAATGAGAGTCGGCGAATGCTTCCATCTCAAAATGATCTCTCGAATCCGACAAAAAAAATTGCTAGGCAAAAATCTCCCCAGGGGTTGCATAAGAAGGCAATGACTCAATCTTTTTCTGTAATCTAAGCTAACGATTAAACAATTAATTCCTTTTTCTGATATATTATATTTTGTTAACATTCTTCTGTATCTCAGATCATATCTACTTTACTCATGCCCCGAAACTGGAAAGCTCCCGTCAACAGAAAGTTCTTTCTTGATTCATATGAAGTGGGCGAACTATGTTATGCTGCTGAGCAGATCTTCATGCATGAGCCCACTGTTCTACAACTGAAAGCTCCTATTAAAGTGTTTGGTGATCTCCATGGACAGTTCGGTGATTTAATGAGACTGTTCGATGAATATGGGTTTCCGTCCACTGCAGGAGACATAACGTAATACTAATATTAGAGTTATACACATTCATAATCTACTTTTACATAACCAACTTTAGTAGTTTTATAGTTGTAACATACTCAACTTTGTGGGTAATTTCTTTGAAATTATTTTCCAAACTCTTAATAGAATAGAAACCTAAAAATCTTAAAGTATTAAGATACACTGATGACGGTTGTTCCTCAAGGGAGCTTTAGTGTATGTAGTTAAAGAGTTGAAAAATCCTGCTTAACGAATTCGTATACGAGTATGTAACTATATAAGATATTGATGGACTATGATCAATTGGCAATAGTTTATTACATGAATGATCTGGGCACAAAGTTATAGTAGAAGTTGGAAGTTTTATGAATGTCTCCATTATATTTTAATGTTCCCCGTGTTTAATTCAGAGTCAGTATTTTCTCTTTTCAATCGAGCCTTTTACCGAAGGGTTTTCACTCCTGGAGTGAATAACCAAACCTTTGACCAATGCTTTTTTTGTACAGCTTTAATTCCAGTAGGCTACAGTCATACATTGGTGTTAGCAATGTCTCCATTGTATGTGTTGCAAACATAAGCCATTAAACTCTTGCCATGTACTGTAATGGCTGTTGTAAGGAAATATATCATAAACCCACTCAGATATCAGGTCTTCTTCTGAGTTAGTCCATCTGACAATCTACAAATAATATCTCAACATAGTACATACTGTTAGGAGCCCAAGATTCACAGACAACATTTCCATTAAACACTTCCAAATTCCTTGAAGTATTCTAAACCGTATTTATCATAGTTTATCATATTCTTGAGTGAGTTGAGTCCCTTGTAGTTTGATGGATAGTTACTTTGCTTTTCAGTTACATTGACTATTTATTTCTCGGTGATTATGTTGATCGAGGACAGCACAGCTTGGAGACAATCACTTTGCTTCTAGCTCTAAAAGTAAACTCTATATGCCCAAATTAATACTGCTAAATCCTCATGAACAACTTTCTAGTGGGATTTTCACTCATTTAACACAATATGCTCTTTACCTACAGATTGAATATCCTGAGAGTGTTCATTTGATACGAGGCAACCATGAGGCTGCAGACATCAATGCACTTTTTGGTTTTCGTATTGAATGCATTGAAAGGATGGTATGTGCAAATGCTCACTTATATTTATTATTATTATTATTATCATTATTTGTTTATTTTCATCATTCTAATGGAAAGCAAGCTTTCAGGGAGAGAGTGATGGAATCTGGGCTTGGACGCGTTTCAACCAACTGTTTAACTACCTCCCACTTGCTGCACTTATTGAAAAGAAAATCATTTGTATGCATGGTGGTATAGGGAGGTCAATAAATTCAGTTGAGCAAATTGAAAAAATTGAAAGGCCAATAACAATGGATGCTGGTTCCATAGTGCTAATGGATTTACTATGGTATGTTTTAACTCTTATATGCTAACCATGCTTTTAATCTCCAAGCTTTTCACATACTAAATGTTATTACTTATTACAGGTCTGATCCCACAGAAAATGATAGTGTAGAAGGATTAAGACCAAATGCGAGAGGGCCTGGTCTTGTGACCTTTGGAGTATGACTTTTTGTAATCTCTGCTTATGTTTATACCAGTTCTCAACCACCAATTAAGCTAAGCAGTACAGTTGCAGCAAAACTAGAAAACAAATAAATCTGCGATCTCTTAAATTTCTGTTAAAACTAATTCTGCAATTTTTTAAAGCCTATTCGATAAATCTGAAATCTTTGAAAGTTCTATTTAATGAATCTGCAATCTTTTAAAGTTCTGTTTAATAAATCTGCAATCTCTTAAACTTCTGTTTAGCCAAGCCTGCAATCTTTGCAGTTCTGCTTAATAAATTTGCGACCTTTTAGTTTGGAATCAAGTGTTGATAAGTCGAAAATGGATCAATACTGAGTCCTTGTTGATAACTTGCACTTAGTTTTCACTACTATTCTGATCTTTGCCATTTTTTTCAACTTACTATTTTATGGTCTCTTTCAGCCTGACCGTGTTACTGATTTTTGTAAGAGGAATAAACTGCAATTAATAATTAGAGCACACGAGTGTGTTATGGATGGATTTGAACGCTTTGCCCAAGGGCAGTTGATCACACTGTTTTCTGCTACTAACTATTGTGGTATGTTTTGGGAGAACTCCACTGCCTCCACACCATTCTTTTTTGGCACTAGAATGTGTAGTCTCTAAAGTTGCATATGAATGCATTCAGGAACTGCCAATAATGCTGGTGCAATACTTGTAGTGGGACGAGGGCTGGTTATAGTTCCTAAATTGATTCATCCGTTGCCTCCACCTTTTCTTTCCCCGGAAACATCTCCTGAACGGGTTACTGATGAGACATGGATGCAGGTAATACATAATTGGAACTATACAAACTTGACCTGTAACTATTTATCTGGCTTGTTCACAATTTTTAACATTGGATCCTCAGGAACTAAACATTCAAAGACCGCCTACTCCCACCCGTGGTCGTCCACAGCCAGACCTAGACCGTAACTCACTCGCTTATATTTAACTGGGCGTTTTAATCAACACAAATTCTACTGTTCTGAATGGTCAATCCTTGCGGTTTCAAGGGGTATAGTGGAACTGGACATACACTACAAACAAGTAAAGGGATTCTTTCAAGTGTTGAGAATAGCAATTGAGTAGACATGCATGGCTTCTGCATTGTGTAACATAGCTGGTCTAGATGCAGAACTTGGCTGCTACGATCCTGATGCCTACAACTAGTTGGGAAGATTGTAACATTAAGCTGTGTATTATGTATTGTAAAAAGAAAATACCGAGTAGGTTTTACTTTTTCACACTGATTGGTTTGTATCGTTAAAAAGATAAGAGTATATTATATGCACAGAGATGAATAGCGCCATTGGATTCAGAGTCTGGTAAATTTTGAAAGATGTAATGTAATCTTATATCCTGTTGCTGTCCAAACTAAAAATTCAGATTATAGAATGATGACAAAACTAAAATTAATAAATAGAAGTTGGACAGAAAATATATTACCAGTTTTATTTCGAATGGGAAAGTGATTCAATTAAATGCTGAGTCGTTTTAAACACTCAAGCTAAGGATGGTCTTGGTCCAGTTCGTAGAACTAGCAATGGTTATTAGGGTGGACCCGGTCCAGAGTCCTTGGAGTGGATTGTTATTGTAATTTGTAATTATGTATAGCTAGTCCAGTGTATT
This sequence comes from Cuscuta europaea, assembly GCA_945859875.1. Classification (NCBI taxonomy): domain Eukaryota; kingdom Viridiplantae; phylum Streptophyta; class Magnoliopsida; order Solanales; family Convolvulaceae; genus Cuscuta; species Cuscuta europaea. The sequence goes on from CAMAPE010000014.1 coordinate 5,458,754, forward strand.
CGAGCAGTTCTAGTCTTGTAGTTGGAACGTTTGGTACCCTAACGTTTGGAACGTTAGGGAACCTGACTGAGTTTGTACCTGTTCTGTTTTGGGCATAACATTTCGGTTCTGGTCCGGGATTGGCCCCACCCCTAATGGTTATGTTCTGGTTTTGGTTCAGTTAAATAGTTACTTATGCTATGTTTTTATGGTTGTTCCCCGATCAGAAGGACTGTCATTTTTATCTGCCATTTGTTAGAACCAGAATTAGTCTTATCATGTTTGGCTTTTGATTCAGGTTTCGGGTGAGTTTCAGTTATAGTTCTTCAATAAAAGATCTCATTATCCTTCCATAGCCAAGAACACGCTATCCAATCTTCAATTTTCTTCCTTAGTCCCATTTCTTTGTTCTTTGTTCTCGTATACTATTCACACAGTCAATGTCAGTCTATTTTAATCATAATTTTTTGGGGTAATAGAATGACATCTTTTGAATTCAAAATCGCAATTGATAAAGATGACATGTTTGATTATTGCATTAGAAAAAGAAGTGGAAATGTACAACTTATTGGCAGTTATCCTTAAGTTTTGACCAGGTTTGTTGACTTTGAGGATACTGCCCTAAAAATTGAGTTGGAATCTCGCATTTTTTCAGTGCTTCTCTTTAGAAACATTAAATCTCACATACTCTGAATCATATTTTAGTGTTATGGATTTCATCATATAGTGTGTCCCTTTTAATTAATGTTGTTCCAGAATCAGACCAAGCCTGATATCCAAGAAGCGGTTTAGTTAAAATCCTGCCACAATCATCTTCCTAGTAAAAGCGTTTTCAATACTGATAGCACATCATATTTGTCAGTATATTTAGTTCCCATATATCCCATTCTTTGGGGTGGGGCAGAAAAGGAAACAAGGAATCTTTCAAATCAATATTTGAGAGTGGAGAACACAATATATGCTTACATTCTGGAAAAACTTCAGTGAATGCACTGATCAAACTTAACTCTTGATCAGACACCATCTCTAATGATGGATAAGGACAACATCTTCCATTCAGGCAAATGTAAAAGAGAATGTTTTCAACACACATGTGAATCCCACTATTTAAAAAAAGATGGTATCATGTATCTGTCATAACTAATCAAGTATATTATATGTATTTATATCACATACATGGATCATTTATTGAATTTAAGTGAAAATTGTATACCTATTTATTTTGTATGTTATGTCCATGATGAGAACATAAGGATAAGGTGTAATAGTTTAGTAAATCTCGACACGTTAATTTTTTGTATGTTATATACCTATTTATTTTGTATGTTATGTCCATGTTATGTCGTGCAAATGTTGACCTACTAGGACCAACCTAATAGCCTCAAAGTAATCATACTTTGAAATCAAATTAAGTAGTTGTTGCATGAAAGTGCGTCCTTGAGTCCTTCCATTGTAGACACGCTCACTAGATGTTAGAGTTTGTCATTTTTAAGCTCTGGAGTTTAGCTTGCATCTGGTCTCATATAAGTCTCTAACCAAAGAAAGTTCATGTTAATTTGTCATCAAAAGCATGACCCAATAATATAGGTAGAATGATGTGATTGTGATATTCACAGTTGACCCGTAATTTCACTCCTACACAATCACTTTTCTATACTTGTCACATTCTTTGCATTATCTTGAATAGGGATGGACCCGGGCTGGTCCGGTTCCGGGCCGGGCCCGGGCGGGCTTTTTTTGTTGAATCACGGGCTCGGAACCGGCCCGGGGTGATACCGGGTCCGGCCTGGGTCGGGCCTACCCGGCCGGGTTGTAGGCCGGTTCGGGCCGGGCCGGGCCCGAGCTATTTATTTATTTATTTATTTATTTAATTCAGATTAGTCGGACATAAAAATTTAAACTGTATTAATTTGAAATATGTAGTACAATTGGAAATTGAGCAAAAATTACAACATGAAATACACTTTTTAATAAATAAGAATCAATCAGAATTTCCGCCATCTTCAGTTGTTTCTTCCATAAAGTGGCGGGTGGGTTCAATGCTAATTTCTTGAGTTCTACGTTTGGCATGCAACCAATCGTGGAAGCAAACAAGCGTCTCAAGAGAGTTTGCGCTCAATCTCGTCCTATAATCCGTTAGGACGTCGCCGGCCGCACTAAACTCTTGTTCCACAGCAACTTTTGATACGGGCATTGCTAGCACTTGCTTAGCCATCTTTGATAAGATCGGGAACGTTCTCTCTTTTTCCTTCCACCACTGAAGAACGTCAAAGTCATCCCCTTCTTCATACTCAACAGGAAATGTTAGATACAAAGAAAGCTCGTTGATCGAGCTTTGTTCATTAACCGGAGTCGATTTACTTGTTTTCATAAGATTGCCAAATGCAGATTTCAAAATTGATTTTCCTTTAGATGAAGAAGATGTTCGTGGCGGGGGAGGGAGTGCGTTACCATATTGTGCATGAAACTCATTAAATAATTGATATAATAAATTACTAACCTCTTGAAATTGTTGTTTCGGGTCTATAGCCTTGTCGTCGTACATAGGCAATGGCCCAAAAAAAGAAGCATAATAGTAATCTAAACGTTGCTCCAAAGCAGCAAGTCTAAAACAAGGATCAAGAATAAATGCAATACTATATATATGTGGAATATAAGAATAATATTTTAAAAACTTTTGTTTCATGAAGTCACAAAAATAACTAACGTAAGCGGCATCAGCAAATTCACAAAAAGCGCCGGCGAGATTAACAGCTTCAACAAAAAATTAGTTTGCGGTAGGTTTATAAACATGACTAAAAGTTTGAGTTGCATTATTAAAATACACCAAAACATTCAAAACTTTTTCACAAGTGTCGATGTCGGCCGGGTTTATAATATAGTTAGCATATTCTTTTAAAAAAGCAGGAAAATGGTTTTTAAATCTAATAAGCACCTTAATTAAGTTATAAGTACTATTCCAACGAATAGACAAATCTTTAGGAAAAGCACAATATTTGACACGTCTTTCTTTCAAAAAAAATCTCCATTGCATCTTAGTTGAGAACTAGCCCGAATAAGTTTAATTTCCCCCTTCACCACCTCCATAGCATCTCCCAACGCCGCTAGGCCGTCCTTTACACATAAATTTAAAATATGACATGCACAACGCTGATGAAAAAACCTACCCATCAAAGAAGATGAACCACACAATTCACGCAATCTAGGAATAGCAGCAGTATTATTAGTAGCATTATCAAAACCAATTGCAAACGCCTTATTAATCAAATTATACTCAATTAAAATACGCTCAATGAGAATATAAATATTATCACCGGTGTGTCTATCGTTAAATTCACGAAAAGCAAGAACACATTTATGCATACACCAATCATCATCAATATAATGTGCAGTCAAACCCAAATAATATAAATGATGATGAGTATCCTCCCATATATCACTACATATACTAACACGTCCATCAAAGTTTGCAAAAAACGTTTGTAATTTTTGCTTTTCCAAAACATATTGCCTTATAACTTCTTTTTTAATTATTTTGCGACTATAGTTTCGAAATTGAGGATTTAAAGAACCTTGAGCATATTCTTTTAAAGCAAGACTTTCAGAAAAAATAAAAGGCAAATTTTCTTCAACAATTAAATGAGACATACCAGTCAAATGTCTTTGATCATCATAGGAGAAATTACCAAAGGGTTGGCCAGTTGCAAACCTTGAAATTTGGATTTGCCTTCCCTTGCCTTTGTCCGATTTCACATATTCCGCCGGGTGCTTGGCCTTATGATGCCTTGTGGCGCTCCCGTACCCTCCAGAAATTCCCAAGTTATACTTTTTGTTGCAATGCTTGCAAGTGGCGTACCATATCTCGGTTTCGAGGTCTTTAACTTTTGTAAAATTCGCCTTAAAGACAGATTCAGATTTCCCACCGGCTTGGGAAGAAGTAGCCACTTCCGCTTCCTCTTCCTCATCATCCGGTGTGCCATGATCCTCGTCCTCGACCGTTCGTGGATCCCTCTCCTCCGCATCATCATCCTCAAGCTCTTCTTCGTCAATGGTTTGCGGGATGTCTTGTTGATGAAAAAAACGTCCTTGATTTTGTTGCAAAAGTTGTTCTAGTTGCTCATCGGACATCGCATCCCCATATCTTTGGTTGTAATCCGCATCAAAATCATCTCGGGTTTGAGATGAAGACCCCGGCCCTCCCTTACTTTTCCGTGACCTTGGATGATTCCTCGCAATCTCCTTTGTTCGGTTGCGACGGAGGTTACTCATATCTACAGAAGCTCTACCACGCTCCATATTAAATTTATAACAAATATTAAATTCGAATAACAATTAAGCAATTAATTTTGAATTAACTAGTTCACCAATTAAATAAAATTCGAACTATTTGTTTTACAATCTAACTTGGTTTATAGAGATTAATAAATGTAACAATTAACTACTATGATAAGAGATTAATAAATGAACCAATTAACTAGTTTAAGAATTAAACAATTAATTTCGAATTAAGTTGTTTACCAATTAACTAGTTTTTATAGGAGATTAATAAATGTAACAATTAACTACTATGATAAGAGATTAATAAATGTAACAAACTAACAATTAACTAGTTTTTATAGGAGATTAATAAATGAACCAATTAACTAGTTTAAGAATTAAACAATTAATTTCGAATTAAGTACTTTACCAATTAACTAGTTTTTATAGGAGATTAATAAATGTAACAATTAACTACTATGATAAGAGATTAATAAATGTAACAAACTAACAATTAACTAGTTTTAATAGGAGATTAATAAATGTAACAATTAACTAGTTTAAGAATTAAACAATTAATTTCGAATTAACTAGCTTACCAATTAACTACTTTTTATAGGAGATTAATAAATGTAACATTTAACTACTATGATAAGAGATTAATAAATGTAACAAACTAACAATTAACTAGTTTTTATAGGAGATTAATAAGTGTAACAATTAACTAGTTTAAGAATTAAACAATTAATTTCGAATTAACTAGTTTACCAATTAACTAGTTTTTATAGGAGATTAATAAATGTAACAATTAACTACTGTGATAAGAGATTAATAAATGTAACAAACTAACAATTAACTAGTTTTTATAGGAGATTAATAAATGTAACAATTAACTAGTTTAAGAATTAAATAATTAATTTCGAATTAACTAGTGTACCAATTAACTAGTTTTTATAGGAGATTAATAAATGTAACAATTAACTATTATGATAAGAGATTAATAAATGTAACAAACTAACTAATTTAACAATTAAATAATTAATTTCGAATTAACAAAATTCGAACTATTTGTTTTACAATCTAACAACTTTATTTAACAAGTTTAACAATTAACTAGTTTTTATAGAGATTAATAAATGTAACAACTAACTACTATGATAAGAGATTAATAAATGATTTAATTAACTACTATGATAGGAAATTAATAAATGTAACAATTAGATAATAAATGTATAAGTAGATATACTTAATATATATATATATATATATATATATATATATATATATATATATATATATATATTTATAAGTAGATAATAAGTAGATTAACTAGTAATATATAATATTATGTTTATAGTATATATAATATAAGTATATTACTATAAGATTAGTAATACACTTATATATAATACTTGAATATATATATAAGTATATATTAAGTATATCTAAAATGTAAATATAAGTAAATAAATTAGAGATGATTATATATGTAAATATAATATATGTAGTTATAAATTTGAGAAGATGAAGATGGAGAAGATTAGTAGAGAATAGAGATTAGAGAGTAGGAATATTTGGAGAAGATGTGTAGTAAATAGTATAGAAAAAATGGAGTATTTATAGTTTTTGTACCCCCGAGACCCCAGGAAGGCTCCCAACGGCTATATAGCCGTTTGGGTTCAATCACAACGGCTCTAAGGCCTGTTTGGATAGCCAAAAAAAAAAATAAAAAACTAGCCGTTGGCCCGAACCGGGCCCGAACCGGCCGGACCGGGCCTTCATTTTTCTGAACCGTGCCCGAACCGCTAGGCGCTAGCCTCCCCCGGGCCGGGTCAAAGGCCGCACCGCCCTATACTTAACCGGGCCAGGCCCGCACAGTGGCGGGCCGGGCCGATTCAGGGCCGGGCCGACCCGGTTTGGTCCATCCCCAATCTTGAAGCACCGCTTGTCCAACAATATCTTCTCAAATTTATAACTACATATATTATATTTACATATATAATCATCTCTAATTTATTTACTTGTATTTACATTTTAGATATAATTAATATATACTTATATATATTAAAGTATTATATATAAGTGCATTACCAAGGTTTGAGAATTACTTGACATTAACTTTGCAATCGTAACACCATGTTTCTTTTACGAGCCTCTATTCGAGTCCAATTAATTAATCATATAGTCGTGATCTGCCCAAGTTTGATTAGTTCAAAAGTCCTCCAAAATATCATGCGAAATGAATAGTTGTGCTTCTTCAATTGGAGGTTCAAAATTCAATTCTACTTTGAATCTTTGATACACAATCGGAGCCTCGGAGGGATTTCACTGGGATATCGTCGCCACAATCACTGAAGTAATTTGGATGTACTGATACTGTGTTCAAGTAAGTAGTATGGAATTATGGATCGTATATTGTATTGGATTGTTCTTTTCAAGTAGTAATTTGGGTCGTTCTTTCCATGAGATGTAAAATAAAATTCAAAGGGTTCGGAGTAAGTTAATTCTTGTGCTTAATCGTGTCTTTGACCTTGCTTTTTGCAGTTTGGATTTGCGAAATATGCCAAAAAATTAGTGTTTGGAATTCGAATTTCACTACCCACCCCATTAAGAAACACTAAATTGGAATTCTGAAATGATTATAGGGACCTTTACTATGTTAACGGTGAGGTGCATAAGGTTACTCTTGACCCAGATAGAATATCTTACCGTCGCCTGTTAAAGTTTATCATGGAGGATGCATACTACTATTGAGGAAGTAGTACACACAGAACAAAGTGTTGAACCATGCTGGTTGAAAATGTTGAAGGAAATGATATTGAATTGAACAAGAAAAAATCACAATGTCAAGACGAAGAGGAAGAGGACATTTTAGGATCAGCTCAGGATAATACTTCTGTTGAGGAGCAAGATGAGGGGAGTACAAAAGCTGAACATGTCTTGGTCTGTTGAGGAGAAATTTTTTTTTTGCCATTTAATGATAGGATTAGTGGTGTTGGATCATTGTTGAACTGATATTAACATTGGTCAATATCGTTTTGATGTTTACTTAGACTACCAATTCTTTGAGCACCACAGATCCACTGGTTTTTGGGCACATGTTGGTTGATTGATGAGTGCAGGCAGGGGCGGACCGTAGTAGAGACCCAGGGGGGCTACCGCCCCCCAACAATTTTTTTTTAGTGTATATATATACGAAAAATAATTTTTGCTCTTCCAAAAAGTATTTTGAACCCCCCAAAAATATTTTCGCCCCCCCAAAATGACTTTCCTGGGTCCGCCCCTGAGTGCAGGAAACCATGTTTTGATAGCAGATGGGAACACATTTGCTCTTTTGGTTATGCACAATGTAAAGCTTTCTGTAACTTCTGTTGTTCTGCATCTACTTGGAAATTGGAATGTTTACTGCTTTTTTCCTTTTGTATAACACATTTGACATTCCATTTTTTATTCAATTTTGAGAAATATGTTTCCTTATCCCAAAAAAAAAACCATGTAATTTACTCCATACATTGATTATTTACTCTGATACTTTTATATCTGCTTTGAATCAAGTCTGCTATATGTATGCCTTTTGATTAAAAAAAGGAGTGCGAGTTATACCAAATTAATAACATTTTACTTGGCAAAATGGCCCATATTGAACATTTTTCTGCTGTTAGCTTGAGTTGAGGTTTCCAGCTACCAATAGTGGTGGTATGACTCAATTAGGCAAGGAGTTTCGTACTTTAAAGGTGTGGTTTACATGCTGTATAAACTTCCATCAAATCCATAACATGAAATTGAATTTCTGAGTCCTATATCTAACATAGGTACTCAAAGTGGACTGCCCGGTTTTCAGTTGTCTGTACAAGTTACATTGTTCCATTTTACTCAAAGTGGACTGCCCTGGTACTGAAACTGGACTGCCAAGGGGATATATTGTTATGTTTGTGTTGCAATGAAAGCAGGGGTGGACTCGGGCCGGGTGGCCCGACCCGGAACCGGCCCAGGACCGGCACTGTTCAGGCCCGGCCCGAACCGGTGGCCTGGTCATTGAGCGGTCCGGGTAGGCCCGACCCGAGGGGTTTCCGGGCTCGGGTCACCCAAAACAAGGCCCGGCCCGGCCAGGCCCGGTTCAGGCCAAATTGATTTTTTTTTGTTTTTTTTTTCATTTGTTTGGGCTCCACCCGGGTTGGGCTTGATGTTTAGGAGGGGTTTGGGGGGTGACGGGAGGGTGGGGGGTGACGGGGTCAGGGATAGGTAGGTAAGCAAAAAAATAAAAATAAACAAGTTCGAGACCCGGCCCGGCCCGGTGGCTACCCGGGCTGGTCCCGGGTCAACCTATTCAGACCCGCCGGCCCGCTCAGGCCTAGACCCGACCCGGACTGGCCCGAATCCACCCCTAAATGAAAGTATGACCAAAGAAACAATACATGTATTGTATTATAGTGGAGTAGGATTAGGAGTGGACTCGGGCCGGTTCGGGCCCGGTTCGGGCCTGGGCCCGGCCGGGCCTCGGTTCAAGAAGGGGAGGCCCGGAACCGGCCCGGGTAAATCCCGGGTCCGGGCCGGGCCGGGCCTCGGGTATTTTTTTTTTTTTTTTTGGGCTTTTCCTAGTTAACCCCCACCCCTCCCCCTCACCCCCAAACCAACCCTAACCACCTCAAATGGCCCAAAATAACCAGCCCAACCCAAAAACTCAAAAAAAATTCAAAAAAAAAATTGAAATTGGCCTGGCCCGGGCCCGAACCGGCCGGGCCGGTTCACCTTTTGAAGGGCCCGAGCCCGAACCGAGAATCCACCGGGCCGGGTGGCCCGAACCGCCCAACGAACCGGTTCCCGGGCCGATCCGGTTCCGGGCTGGTTGGCCTGGCCCGAGTCCACCCCTAAGTAGGATACATAAGAACAGAGGATTACTTAAATCACAAAAAAAACATGCTGCCCAAACTACATTAGAATGTAGTCATGATTGTTACAAGGAATTTTATGGGATACATATCACCAAAGGACTACATAAATCACCACAAACATGCTCCCAACTCCTCCAAACTTCAGTCTAAATATTTACTATCGCGTTTACAATATTTCCCCAATAAACAAATTATTAAAGCACCAAATTCACAAAAGTTATTTCCAGTCTAATTATAAACAAACGATACTGGGAAATCATTTCCAGTTTAATATGCACTATTAAAGCACCAAATTCACAAAAATATTAATATGCAATGAAACCTTCGGATTAATATGCACCAAATTCACCAAATTCACAAATTAAAATTCCAATTAATATCAGAAAATATTAATTCACATTTATAGTTTTTTTGGTTCGTAGTGCAGATTCGGAATATTCGTTCTATTTGAAGTAAATGAAAATGAAGACATTTCAGACGGTGAAGATCGTTTGCGGAGGACGCATACTTCTCCGTCATTGATGAAACAACGTAAGCCCCTCACCAGATCGACTGATATGGAAAAAAACACCAGATCGGGGGGAAATGGGACACGTAAGCCCATCACCGGCAAATCCAAGTGACTGGCCGGTCATTTGATCCATGTGACTTATTTTACCGAGTAAATGTATCTGTGTGACCTTTTTTAAAATTCATGGGCTTATGTGGTTGTTATACAATAGTACGAGGGCTTATTTGATCTTTTTTTCAAAATATTTCTATATCTTCCGAAAATTGAGAGTCGATAGTTGGGAACTTGGGATTAATAAAAAAAGATCAACTATAGTGCACATTTAAAATTAACTGCTATACCAGGTTGTAAAATGTTAGGGATTATTTTTGAAAAATGATTCCTATAGTTGGGACCATCCAACAATAATCGATGGTTGAGATTATTAACAGTGGACCGGTAATAATTAGGATTAGTGTTTTCACATTTTCTTATATTTTAATAATGATAAAAATGAAATTACTTTTTAAAAACATGTGCAACTTATTTTTTTTAAAGTAAATCGCCTACAATGATACGGAGTATAATAGAAATTATGAAGACAACCACAATCAAACATTACCCCTTTCTAGGCTCATAGCAACTCGGAGGTCCCTTTGACTCCCTAAAGCATAAAAAGTATATTCAACATTGAGCAAAACTTATCGCAAGACATGCGAGAAATTTAAAACACACAACCACCCAAGTCTTAAAGTAGCAAATAAGAATAATATATGAGTAGATAAAATTAAAATTATTCTGTTATTGGTAAAATAAAATAAAAATTGTCATGAAAGTAGATAACAAGACAATAAGATTTCAGTTCTGCCACCACACCTCCTGACTCGCGGAAGCGTATACCATACAATCCCGAACAGCTTGCTATACAGTGAGAACTGTACAGCCGGAGACATTTTCATAAATTGAGTGAAAATCGCGGTTTTCGTTAAATGAACATTATGTACCTTTAGTGAGCATCATATCCATACTACTGAGTATTAAGAGAGTAATAATGAGCATCATTATATCCACTTCATATCTTATAATTCATTGTAACGTGTGCACGAAGTTCCAACATTGTCCTCCTCTTCAAGTATTCGACGCTTCTAATCTGATTTTCCTTGCTCACATATCACAATGCTACCATCCACCTAAGGATGGACTAGGACGGGTCGGCCCGACCCGGGACTCAGCTCAATCCAGTACTGTGCAAGCCCAACCCAGCACATTCAGCTGGTATCGTGACCGGGATTGGGGGCCCAAACCGGGAGTAATTGGGGCAGGCTACGGGTTGAGGAAAATGTGGACCGGACCGTCGGGTCGGGCCCATTCCGGCCCAGTTTTTTTCCCATTGATTGACTGCTAGGTGTAGGCTTGGACTCGGGCCGGGTCGGACCCGAGCGGCCGGTGTGTAACTCATGGACCCGGGACCGGCCCGAAGTTTGGACGGGTCCGGTTCAGGCCAGGGCACCCGCCCGGGTCACGGGTCGGGCCACCCGCCGAGCCGGTTAAAACCAATTTTTTTTTATAATTTATACTTTATAGTTTTATACAAGTATTAAAAACAAACTTCAGGTGCATTTATTTGAAATGAAATAGGAACTACATTTGACAATTAAGAGAAACATACAATATGAAATACTTTTTGTAAATTGTAATCAATCGAAACTTCCCGCACCTCTCGATCCTTTGGCTTTGTCACATGACTTAATATGCTTCATTGTCATCCCGTATCCGCCTGAAACCCCCATGCTACACTTTTTCCTGCACCATTTGTAAGTTGCATACCACATCCCGGTCCTCGGGTCCTTCTGCTCATCAAAATTATACCGTATAACGACATATTGACTTTCCATCTTAAAAATGGTAGATATAATAATTCTACAATAGATGGAGATGAAGATGGAGAATGGAGATTAGAGATTGGATGTTGGAGAATAGATATGGAAAAATGTTTAAGATTAGGAGTATTTATAATTTTTTTTTACCCCCGGGTCAAACCCGAGCTTCTCCTACTAATTATTTGATAATAACTGAAAGATCAAAAGTGATTTTTTCAATGGTAGAGAATTAAATATTTAAAGTTTCGTATCATTCATTCATCTTTCATCATTACCCCAGTGCCGCAAAGGCTCCCACCTACGGTGGGGTAAGGGGGGTCAGATTAGGGATGGACTAAACCAGGCCGGCCCGGCCCGGAACCGCTACTGTGCGGGCCCGGACCGGACCGGGACCGGTTGGCCGGTTCCGGGCTTTTAGCCCGTTTGGGCAGGTCGGGCAGGCCGGGCTCAGGCCCAGTTTTGGGCGAACCGGCCCGGGCGGTTCGGGCCGGGCCCAGGTCATATTTTTTTTTGTTTTTTCAATTTTTTTTCTTTTCCTAGGGTAGGGCTGGGTGTTTTAGGGAGGTTTGGGGGTGGGGGGGGGGGGGGGGTTCGGGGGATAACAAGAAAGCAAAAAAAAAAGTAGACCTTGAACCGGGCCAGTTCCGGGCCCAAGTATTTGCAAAAAAGCCCGCCCGGAACCGGAACCAGACCGGCCCGGGTCCATCCCTAGGTCGGATGTACGCAATCTTACCCCTGTACTAAAAGCACAAAGAGACTGTTTCCAAATTACCCAAGTGAAAATCACGTCGAAAATTGCATGGACTGACTATTACTTCATAGTTCATACCAAAGAAGCGCAGACAGTTTAGTGAGCCACTTTGCTTTATTCCATGTAAAGTTTCATATCCCAGAATAAAAAATTGTCTCTAACAAGTGGATAAATTGATTCGCCAAACTATAATCTCGCATTTTGTATCATTTGAACTGATTATGAGTTTACATTGTTGGCTTTGCTGGCAATGATAAGTTGCATGTGCTCATCAGCTCATGTAGTCATGTGGTCAAGATGCATCTGTTTTGATTCCTCGAATGAAAGGTGATCTTAGCCGATCTCATGTCAAAAAGTGAAACTATTGTGAGTTGGTATATTATTATTTTCTTTCACAAGCAATAGCTTAACTGCCAGGACGTTTCTCATTAAAAAGAGGACAGAACCGGGATCTTGTCGTATGAACTACCTTGAAAAAGATATTCAGATCAAGATTAGTGTTCAGATTGGACCAAACCTGAATGTAGAGATATTTGATTTGATGATACATTTAGAGACTGCACAAGTGAAAAAAGGTTCAAAAAATAACAAAAATGAGTAAACAATGATTTAACAGCAAGGATAGATCATTCAAAATGCATCACTTTTATGGGTTCAGTTTATACTCCGTACTTCTATACCATATGTGCAAATGTGCAATAGGTGGGATTAATAGCAGGTGGCTCAACTACATAATGACAACGTCTATAACATGTACATAGGGTCAATCATATTTGACAAGCATGTCAAAATAACCTCTTTGATAACTACAAATTGAACTTTCATGAAACAAGCCACACCCAAAACACAAAATAAGATTGAAACAAAAGCAATTAATTATTATAGAGTTAGGAGCAAACTAGTACCTAATCATTTTCACCCTCAAGGGGAAGTGCACTTACTAGAGTACCTAACATTTGCTAGCGTGACCCTTTACTCTCTCTGGAGATATTCAAGGATGTTAATTTAGATGCTGATCTTGTAGAACGTGTTAAAGACTCTTCCTCCTCTTCTTGGTCTGCATCCTGCTCAGATCCACTGATGGAATCCTCCTCTTCACTAGAGCTAGGCTCGTCAAAGAGTTTGTTTCCCTGCAAGTTCAGGTTCTTACGAGGACGCCCACGGCGTCTCACAGACATACCTTCTTTTTCATCTGCGTAACCAACCACATAACACAGCAAAGAACTCTTTATATAATTAGTCATATAATAGCAAGAAAATGCTCTATATGAAAAAAGGTAAAAGTTTTTGCTCTTCTTGCAGTTGCAGTATAGGATAGTCACCACCAGCTACCAGTTACCACAGTTGCAAATCACCATAGGACTTCAAGGACAAATATGAAATATGACATTTCGACATTTACTACTAAAGATGCGATTTAATTTTTTTAAAGTAAAATGAATTATTGTGTTATTAAGCCTATTATTACAATGACGAAAACAATTATTTATGATCATAGATGTTAAGAACGCAGAGCACATGAAGGCACAGAGAGGCCATTAGTGCCAAGGCACAAAGGAGCACAGAACGTGGATCATGAACACGAGGCCCAGATAAAAAACAGATAATATAAATTTATCAAAAGAAGGGGAGCCGAGGTGCACCGGTTACGGGTGAGTCTTGGGAGCGGCCTCTTGTCAAAATAGCAAGGGAAGCTTGCTCCTTATACACCCTTGTGGTGGGACCCTTCCTCGGTTGCAGGGATGCGAATGTCCCTGGACTGCCCTTTTATTATAAATTTATCACATGTTCATAAACCTAAAAAGAATTGCAGCATTTGAAAATGGCTTGGAGGGCTGATGGATGCCAGACAATGGGCTGGGTTGGCTGGGGATGTTAGGGAAGGAGTTGGATGAGCTGGTAGAGGGACAATGTGTGATTTTGTTCAGATGCTCACAGTAGAAGCAGCCACATTAGTTGCACGTGCTGTTTTGCGATTTGGGAGTAGAATATAACCTTAAAAGGGTGAATTTATTAATACTTTCTGTTTTTCAGTAATGTGTGACTCAGTCAGGCGGTCAGGCCTCACCATATACACAAAAGGAATTCAGTCTCACGTCTAGACAGACACAACTGTGCATCGAACAACAGATATGCAAAGTAGCATCACCTTGCACCTCATGCAACAGGCATGTGGATCATAAATATTTTTATGATGCACTCTATACTAAGCACTAGCTTACTAAGGTGAGCCCCAATAAGCACTGCTTGACAACCTCTGAGGTAAGCATGTCTCAAGTCCAACAATCCAAGACTATACTCTCCAAGACACCGAATTCCATCTGACTTTCTTTTTTTAGCTTTACTTGTGTTAAATGCGTACACCCGGAAAGTCACAACCATTTCACTACACTAATACTCACTCCGTCCCCCTAATATTGGTACGGAAGGGTGTGGTGTGGTTTTTAAGAAAAGTAGAATTATGTGGTTGGTAATGAGTTGATAAAGTGGAAATAAAGTAAGAATGAATTAGAGCCACACAAATGTTACCAAATATGGTATGGGACAATAATAAAGGGACATCCAAAAATGGAAAAATGGGACAATTATAGGGGGGCGGAGGGAGTAGTAATTGTTTGACTCATAAAAATAGCTGCATGAAAAAGAAAAAAATTAGATACCAAATCATCCTGTCTCTAGAGTCTCACATTCTATTCGAAACTCCCTACTGCCTGTCAAATATAATTGCTTATGTCATGAGGCATGCATCGTTTCGTCCAATTATGAAATTACTAAAATATGTATGCAAATCAGCCAGAGAACATTAACGTAGCACATCTTATTGAAGTCAATAATAGGATAATTACTTCAGGTTTGTTGAATATTATGCTCAATCATTAGAAAAAGTCCCAATGTCAGTAACTAATTGCTGTGACAGGAGGAAAAAGATTCAAAACTATTTATTAATGAAGGCATAAAGATGAAGAAACAGACTCCATAGATACCTAAACTACAAAAGCGCATCGGAAATCAGCAAGAGTAAAAGTACCTTGGAAACATTCAATTTTTGCATATTTCTCTCGGACAGTCTCTACAAATGTTAAATAGGGGCGCCATCCACTTGGATCTTCATTTGTATTCACATTTGCAGCTCTTCTTTCAACATCCTTCAAGCTGCCAATGAAACCAATTAGTGCCCATCTTCCAGGATTTGTATGTAGTCATGGTTACAAGAAAGAAATTACTGTTATGATAAGCACAGATTGATTTTAAACCTTTTACCTAGTCAAATAAGAATTTCTCCAATATTTCTACTGAGTATTAGAGACATCTATGGGTCATCATAATAGTTCATATTTCACCACTTCTGAAAGCTGCTTTCACAAAATCAGACCTTCTGACTCATGATTAATAATGTTGTTTATTATGGTTTATGAGTTTATCCCTACATGTTAACGAGTTTCCCTCCATTTCTTTTGTCACATTTAGACCACTGGCTGTTAGATAATGTGTTATCCATGTGTTACCTTTGTTTCCTAGTCTCATTTACTAAAGTACGATGAACAAAAATATAATGTGTACAGGGACAATTTGATTTGAAGATAGGTATGAAGGTTGAAGTTGAAGTTTGATGTTTAAGTTCATGTTCAGTCAATGTCAAGTTTCAACTTCAGACTTTCAGCTTCAAGTTCAAGACAAGTTTAAGTTAGATGAAACTCATGTTTTATTTTTTCAATGTTCATGCAAGGTTCAATTCGAGAATGATGTACCATGTTTAGTGAATAATGACTTGTTTTAAGTTTTTTGTGGTATATCTAAATATTACAGTAGGTGGAATTAGAATAGGGCAGCTGGCATAGCATCTACCTATACTCCAGCCACCTGGGGTATCTTTTATTTAAAATAACAAAGCCAGCTTAAGGTGTCTCCAAAATCTGGAATCACTGGTTAACATAAGAAATAATGACAAAATGCTATCAGCTTCTTTTTGAACAAAAATAGGACTGACTTTTAATTTGGACAAAAACAAGACCAACTGTATGTGAACAGACATAAATACCCTTGGTATAATTAGAATACCCAAACCCTAAAACAGCTCATCTTCTCTCCTGCGTGCGTCCGAGAGGTCTGTGGCCTTCTCCTTTCATGTTCCAAGAGTGCCGCCGCTGTCGCTCTGTATTAGAAATTTACAGCATAGCTGAGTTCAGGTCTAGTTAAGGTAGCATACTGTAAGATTCCAACAACAGATCTGTAATGAGAGGGATCAGGAAGATGATCATTCCCTTCACTGGTGAGCTTACAGGTACTCACCATGGGTGTTTTCACACCCTTGGAATCAGACATTCCAACTTTGTGAAGAAGGTCTCTGATGTACTTGGTTTGGGAAAGATGCAAGCAACCATGAGGTAGTTTTCTGACTTGAATGCCCAAAAAGAAATCTATGTCTCCCAGATGTTTGAGAGAGAAAGAAGAATGTAAGGTTTGAATGATTTGTTGTATAACAGTGGAGTTATTGCCAATGACCAGAATATCATCAACATAGATTAGGATGTAGATTTGGATTCCAGACTTTAGGTATATAAGAAGAGAAGGATCACATTTGCTTTGTTTGAACCCAGCATTGTACAGAACTGAAGTGAGCTTGTGAAACCAAGCTCTTGGAGCTTGTTTTAGACCATATAAGGATTTATGGAGTCTGCAAACAAGGGAGGTGTCCTTAGCTTGAAAACCAGGGGGTTGGGACATGTAAACCTCTTCCTCAAGGTCCCCATTTAGGAAGGCATTGTTGACATCAAGTTGTTGTATAGACCATTGTTTGTAATTGCGCAATGCAATTGCGCCTCATGGCACGCCTTAGCTAATTCCTAGACTATGGCATAAAAGGCATTGCATATGGCGTTGGGAGTGTGGCGTACGCAATATTGCACTGAGGCGTACGCAAT
Organism: Cuscuta europaea; assembly: GCA_945859875.1. Lineage (NCBI taxonomy): Eukaryota > Viridiplantae > Streptophyta > Magnoliopsida > Solanales > Convolvulaceae > Cuscuta > Cuscuta europaea. The sequence goes on from CAMAPE010000014.1 coordinate 5,475,925, forward strand.
ATTGCATACGCAATAAGGCGCTCTGAGGCGTACGCAATAGGAGAAGGTCAGGGTGTAAGGGTATTATTTGGGCCCACCCGGCCCACTTTTAAATTTTTATAATTGATGTTATGATCCCTATTTTCAAACCACTAGTTATTGATTGGATTTTTTCAGTCGATCAATCTAATTAATTAAAATTCTCATATCTTAGATTTTTTTATAAACGATTCTGAAGTTTGAAGTGGAGTTGTGAAACCCAAGAGCTGGAAAGGATTGAAACTTGTAAAGACCATCTTCACCAAGTATTCCATACCAGAATCTGTTTAGAAACCTGGGATTTAATAAAACATTCATGAGGATGAAATTCAAAAAATGCATTGTTATCCTTGGCAAATTGACTGACACTTGATAGATTTTTGGTTATAGCAGGAACATGTAAGATGTTATTGAGAGATAAAGAAAGAGATGATTGATAGGGTGAGGGAAAGGATGAAAAACCAATAGACTTAATTTCCAAACCTTGACCATTGCCCATAAACAGCTTATCAGTGGTAGCAATTGGCTCACTGTGTTGGAGATTGAGAGGATCAGCTGTGACATGGTGTGTTCTGAAAATTTGGGGGTGGTCCTAGTATAGAAGAGTTTGCACAAGCCCAGGCTGCAGTTGGCACAGTGGGGGATGAATTGAGTTGTGAGGGATGATTACCTTGCTGTGGATAAGGATAAGGTGGTTGGTTGGGTGAATATCTCGCTGTGTTTGGAGGAGATGGTTGGTATTGATTTGGATAGGGATGTGAAGGTGGAGGTTGGTATTGATTTGGTTGGTATTGAGGCTGGTGAAATTGATTTGAGTAAGGATATGAAGGTGGAGGTTGTTGCATAGGATGAGAAAACTGTTGTTGCATAGGAGAAGGATTAGTGACAGTATAAGCTGGATTGTATCTGTGGCAACAAACGAGTGCACTGTGACCATTTTTCCCACAAACTTAAGTAACTGAGCTTCTACCACCTGAACGACCACCTCTGCCCCTATTGAAACCTCCACGACCTCTACCTCTGTAGGAGGAATTGACATTAGAAGCATCAAACTGAGCAGAAGTATCAAACTGAGCAACTTGAGCTGAAGCATTTTCTTAAGTGTCCTGACTCCTGAGTTTCAGTTTCAGTATTCTGAGAAGAAGATTCAAGTCGAGCAACATTGGCAACAAATATTGTTTGTTGTGAGGACTCACGAAGTTTCTTCAGTCGCAATTCCTTCGCTAACAAGAGACCTTCAAGTTCAGATATAGTAACAGGATCTAAAATACTTCGCGAGGTGATAGATGATATAAGTGACTCGTAATCCTCAGGAAGACCTTCAAGGATCACATTGATGTGATCCTTGGTTGATATAGGCTCACCGACAGATGTTAGGTTATCCACAATTGTCTGAATACGAAGCAAATACTCAGAAATAGAACGATCACCTTTCCCGGTGTTATACAGTTCGATTTCAGTTGACGAGCTCACGCGATGATACTGGAGCGGAAGAATTTCTGAATTTCACTCCATAACTCATGTGAATGCTTGCAGCAGATGACGCGAGCATGAAGTGATTCTGAAAGCGAAGCTAAGAGCCAGGAAAACAGCATTTGGTCTTGTTGCTCCCAGATGCTGTATGCTTCGTTAGCTGTTTTTGCTCCATTCTCATCAACTGAAAAACAATCTGGTATCTGAGGATTTTCTATGAATTTGAGAAGTTTATGAGCTCGAATCACTGATTCAACATGATGGCGTCAGAACAGAAAATTGTTTGAATCGAGTTTAACAGGTAGAGGATGATGAAAGATGATAGGAGAAGTTTGATTAGCAATGTGAGAAGATGATTGAGAAGAAGAAGAGGAATCAGATGCAGAGTTCGTCATGGTTAGATCGAGCAGCGCTCTGATACCATATTAGAAATGGAGCAAGGTAGAAGATAGAAATGAAATCATCTTAATGAGAATCAGATATTACAGAGTATTTATACAAGCTGTATTCATAGGTAACTGTATGCTAACATAACCGAAGCCTAACAGAAAGTAGTTACATTGCTTTACAAAGAAATACATGTGTAGTTTTCCTACACTATTCCTAACACTCTGCAATCGCCTCCACCGCACTTCTTTTCTCCTCAGCAAAATCCGCTTCAGCTGTCATCTTCCCTCTCCTTGTCTCCCCACCGTCGTTGCCGCCCACCAATCTTCTTCTTCTATATCTCTAGTCGGCGATTAGGGATAGAATCGGCAATAAACGTCGAATCTGACGATTATGCCTACGGAAATGACGTCCAATGACGGTAGGTGGTCGTCGACGAACAAATGTGGGAATCGCAGTACGCAACTAGGGTCCAATGGGGCTGGAACACAGGTTGGTGTGCGAAAATGATAGGACCAGTGAAGTGGCGGGTTGGTGGGTGACAGTGATAGGACCGGTAAGGTGGCGAGCTGGTGGGGAGCGCGGGATGGTGGCGCAGATTATGAGGGTAGTGGCAGGGGGCGGGCAATGTAGGGCAGGGCAGGGCAGGTGGTGGCAGTAGGCGGTGTCAACTGCCGGGGGCAACAGCAACAGTGACGGGGAGGTCACGATGTTGGCAGCAGAGCCACGGTGTCACTGGACAGAGAAGGCTGTGTCACTGGGGCGGTTGTAACCCTGGACGGGCTGGTCACTGTCGGGATGAAGTCACTGCCAGATGGTGTGGGCAGATTTAGGTAAAATCCAAATACGAGTTTCCAGATTTAGTGATGATTTAGTCACATTTTTGGAAACTCAAATAAAGGTCTCTCTTTTGTCCAAAACTTACTTTTTAGTAATATACTCATCAAAATCCCTTAAAATAACTAATTAAACTAAGCCAGCAAGCATGTATGAAAAAAAATCAAGATATTCAATTCTACCTTACAATCTATCTCTTTGCTTTGTCCTAAACAACTAAAACCCTAAAATCCACTCGAGAGCCTTTAATACCATCATTTTCTTCCTCCCTGGTGTAACTGTGTAAATCAAGAGAAGAGCAAAAAGTTGAAGCCAGCCAAATGAAATACTTCCAAGCTTCTTTACCCAACTGAAAAACAAAACAGGGTGGGGAAAAAAAGCAACCATCTAGCACAATAGTTCAACATTTCAACAAATAACACCCAGCACAAAAGCCACGTTTTCCTGTCGCGTTAGGGCCTTAGTTAATATATGGATCCAAATTAATGCCATTTCATTTACCTAAGGACTTACGCTAAAAGAAGCCATTACTTCTTTCTGAATTCCAAATTAAGTTCATTGAAGAATACTTTCAGAGGAGAGAATTCTTACATGTCTAGAATGTCAGGCAACTGAAGCTTAGGTATGAAATGCAGCACTATACCATCCAAGAAAGACAAATGTTTTGGAACATCCAAGAAGGCATAATCAATGCCCCCCTTGACTATATCCAAAACATCCAATCCATCCTTGTTGCGAGCAGTACCAGCAAATATTCCAGAAAGTCGAGCAGCAAGATCTTTACACTCTTGAAACGTTGTGCCAGATGCTGCTTCACTGGATGAAAGAGCTATCAAATGCCGCATGTGGGCCTGGTGGTGGAAAGAATGGTATGAATAGAGTACTGAAAAAAACGTATATGTATGCATATATACTGAAGGCAACAAACCTTTTTCAACGCCTCAAGTAAGATTCTTGCAATTTTTTTATCTTTAGTCTTTAATGCAGTGATTAGATGCTTGATAACCTCAGATACACCAGAACCATGACTTGCAAAATGAGATATTATCTCTGCACCTAGATATTCCTGCATCCACAGTGAAATATATTTGATGATTTAGTCTGTGATCATATTTGACCAACATGAGAATTGAGGATGTGAAATTTGTGTGGACGGGCTTCTTGCTTAAGATAGAGAAACAACATAATCCACAAATTCAATTCCTTAAAGGGGAAATGCCAAAACTTTTTGGGGCAACCATATAAGGAGAGTTTGCAAAAGATAAGGATGAGACTATCGCAAAAACAACACGGACTTCTATTTACATCATACAGGATAAGAATCCCAAAGCAGCACAACCCGTGAACCAATCCTTACCAATTTACAGTATTCTTGATGTACACTACTTCAGTTTATTAGATATATGTTAATAACCACGGAAAAATTAACATGCCTCACCTTAGGAACTGCATCAAGCGCAACCAACTTGCAAACAGCAAGGACGATTGTGTCTCTATTTGTTTCTTCAACATACTCTCTATTAGCTTCATCATCTTCGGTCTCATCTACATACCAAAACATGAATATAGGCTCCAAGATAACATCTCTACTTGGAGGCAGATAAAATAAAATTAATTTTCACATCACACAACAACTTGGTCTCAGGAGGCGGGACTATGCATACAATAATTCCAGACCCTTAATAAGACTTGAAATATCAAAACGGCATTCATCTGAGAGTCGGCTTTACATGAACTGTTTTCAATGGGAACTTATAGTTATACTATAACCTATAGCAAATACTTGTGATAAGGGGATCTAAGCAACCTGATATATGTAGTTGTTTTTCACAAACATGCCAGAACTTTTGAAGAGCGACCCTGTCTGGGTGAAATCCCAGTGTTTCAAGGGGTGTTGAAGCAAATCTAGCCTTCCTGAACAGACACCACTGTTCAGAGATTATAGTGCAAACCTTACAAATAAAAGTAAAAAGCACAGTTGAATGTCAGCCCAGAAGTGAAGATTTTTTTTGCGGGAAAGTGAGATGGATACAAGAATATATCAATAAAAGAGTACTTACCCTACATGCAAGCAAATTCCTGCTTCTAGCTTCACCAGACATTTCACAACATGTTTGTAAAAAGTATTCTAGTTGTGTAAACAAGTTATTGCGCTTCAACTTTAGGGAAGATATCACAGTCTCCGTTACTATTTTACAGTTTAATATAGAGTGCAGGCACCAACAAATATGTAGATGCATGTTCAGAAGCAGAAAGCAAATGACCTGTACAATGTGCACATGCACAAGTAATTAATAGGCATAGACAGATAAAATATTTACTACATAGCCGGTTAAAATCCAGTCTACACTTTACACACCTCATTATCAATGTTTCTAGAATGTTGAAGAATATGAACAAATTCTTCATACAAGCTTTCAATAGAAACTTCCCGTGATAACTGAAGTTCATACAATCGCTTCAAATTCACAAGTAGTAAATACTCATCATCCCCATCCTGCCAAACCACAAGTACCATGTATAATGAAGTGTCTGCAAGAAGAAAGTAGAACCATGAAAAAGAACACATACAGCAACTTCTTTGACTGCAGATTTAAGTTTGACAAGAAGCTCATTTTCAATCTCCTTTAACAGGTTATGAGCAAAATCTTGTAACTCTCCTCTACTCTCAGCAGCACAGTAGTTGATGGCTCTAACAAAAGATCTCAAGACATCCTTTTCACCATACTTGAAGAATGCATCTTTCAGAAGTGTAAGAGTAGAGGTGAAATTCTGAAAGGGGAAAACAAACAGCTAAAAATTGTAGAAAGTTATGCTTAATTAATTCCCATGTAAAGCATTTTAGCAGACCAACCTGATTTTGACTCTTAAGAGAATAAAGCTCTAAGTTCATATGATCAATAATTTGCAGTAAATATGGCAATTTTATTTGATCAACCATAAATTTTCGTAGTAGCAGTGGATAACTTTTCATCATGATTTGTGTAATGGCCTGCCTGTTGGATTCAATGGTTTCCTGGTGATTGCAGAAGAAAGAAATCTTAGATAAAAATGAAGTTAAAACAATGTAAAGTAGAACACAGATACAGAATTGATGCTCCCAGCTTAACTAAACAAATTGCTAGAGAATTAATTATACAAGTGCAATCACTAATAGGCACAGGTTTATTAAAGAGCATCAAATGTTGGAAGAACATCTTGCTTTTAGAACAAAACCATTTAAAAATATTCAAATTCAATAAAACCTATAAAACTTTATCAGGAAAGAAAATTGCAGAGAGAAGAAAAACAAATTAAAAGAAAGAGGTATTAAATAAGTAAATTTTGATAATAGCCAAGTAGCCAACTAAAGTCCTAAGACAAAAAGGAAACTTAAAGGAATTCTTTGAGCAAAGGAATATGATAGAACTATTCAAGATACTCAGAAATTTACAGAAAAGAAGAACAAGAATTCAAGAAAAAACTTCACAAAGCTTTATTAATGGTGAAATGTTCCCAGCCGAAGCCCCAAAGAGAGAGATGATAAGTCTCAATCTTCCCGGTCCCAGATACAACTGTCTAACAGCCTACCCTTTTTTCCTCCCCTCCCCTTCTATTTATACTACAAGTACACTAATTATTTTTTTTTTATTTCTATTATTAGCCTAATGGGCCTGATTCCTATGATCCTATCAGACTATTAGAGGATAAATGTTGTGTATTCCAAGAAAGTACAAAAGGATCAATAAAAGGCTCCCTCACTCTTTGTGCTTTATTATAATGCTGCTTTTTATTATCAGTAGCGGGGACAATTTTCTCTCCAACTGCCTTTTTTATAGATGCAGAAAGCAGCCGAATCAGGTTAGTTGCATCTGCATCACTAAGCTCAACCGATGTGTCTTCCTCAAGAAGCAGTGATATGATGCACTTCCAATCCTTCAAGGACAATACTTTCACAATAAGTAACATAGAAGCACAGCATTATTGTTGGCGCTGAAAGATCCCCTCCCAAAAAGGATAGGCAGGACTAAAACTCTTTCAACTAACATGATTCAGGACGATGATGAAAGACAATGCATAAACCCCAAAATTGATGTGGAAAGATGCAATAGTAATAGCTTATGCAACATACTTTCATGGCATCCATGTAATCCCAGATAGCATCAATAACATAGGCAATCAACATTTCGTCAGATGAAAACTCTTTCAATATGTGTAACATTCTACCAAGTAGGATCTTGGAAGATTCTTTACTATTTCCTGAATGGAAAAAAAATTAGCATCGCTTAATAAAACAGATGAAAATAGAAAAACTCCTTGCTCAATAAACCTGCTTGGCTAGACTGGGCGATCAAATGATCATACACAAGAGCTCCAATCGCACGCCTGATTTCAGGTGGCTCGTCAATTAATAAGTCGTATAGTGCACCTAAATCCTCATCAGGAATAAGTTGAAGTCTGTAAAATGCCACAAAAAGCAACATATAACATAACAATACCATAGATATGAAGAGAATAGATTGACCACATTTCATACTTACGTACCGGAGCAGTTGGGTTACAAGTCCTATGCCGCATACAGCCACTGATATATCATTGTCATCAGCAAGCTCAATCATCCTTTTGTAAAATCTTTCTGTAAAAAGGCTAAGGGATGGAACATTATCATCAACTTTATACAGTTCCTGCAACGCAAGGACAGACGTCTTCCTCACCCCTTCATTCTGTACATTGTTGTCGATATTTGAGTGTTAGAAACTGGAAGGCTTGAAAAGTGGTAAAATAAATTTGATTTTGAAATATTCTGCTCACTTTATCATTCAATGTCCACCCAAGGTATTTCAAATACAAATCCTGCAAAAACAATGAAGGGTATTCCCGTATCCAATCACCCAATGACTCTATGCATAGCAATCTGATATCAGACCCAACGTCACGGTACCGGTGCACAAATAACCTACATGAATAACAGGGAAAAAATACTTATCTTATAAAGCACAGGAAAATCAACTATCAATTTAAGCCCATGACATTTACAATTAGAGACCCCTACCCCTTAAATATCTTTCGCATCATCTCTTCTATCACTGTGATTTTTTCATGACTCACAGTTAACCTCTTTTCTAGTGATTTTACACGGGGACCATCAGCTGCTTTCTTTTTTTCTGCAATTAGCTGTCTCTGAGTAGTTTCTCGCTGTGAACCAAGCATTTTGGCAACATTTATGAAGGACGTGACAAGCTGTAGCCCCATCAAGGAGGCAATTTGTCGATAAAATCTAGGGGGAGTGCTGCAATGTATAGCAATAAAAAACATATGCAAAATCACATCAGTCAGTAAAATAGTTATACCAAAAGTTACCACTATCGAATACTTACCATGACAATGCAATTATGTAGTCAGTGCACCAGTCAAACAAGTCACCGTCAAAAAGTGGTCCATTTTGACACTCACAAACAAAATTATCCCAGAAGGAGGCGAGGTTATCTTTTAAATTCTTAAACTCCTTTTTTTTCAAGCTTTGGTAATCTTCCACTTCACCCTGATCTCACGGTTAAATAAAACTGCATAAACCCTTAGCAGACAGCTCAAACATTTCATAATTACAAAAATGCCCTCATAAAAATAGAAGTGAAGCTAAGAATAGCTAAAGGCTATTTCATATTTATAATTTTATATATATCGAAATCAAAGTTTATTGAACCATAGAGCTTGTTGAGCATACTCTCTTAGCCATGTTAACAAGCGCAACAACTACATCATCAACATTAGTCTGATCCAAGGACTCCTTGTCGATATGATACTTGGCACCACATGCCTGTAATAACAAATCCATATTAGTAAAGAAACTGACCTAAATATGAGTAAAAACATTTGTGAATTCCAAAATAGAATTGTCATGTTTTTATTCCCTATATAGGAGTAATTACAGCCATGTTTTGGCATTACCGAACTTTAAACACGGAAGTATTTACCAAGCTTGTCAGTTAATCAGTTATTACTCCTAATTAGGGAATAAAAACATAACAGACCTATTTTGGAATTCCAAAACAGTTTTACTCCTATTTCGGAAATTTTCCCATATTATATTACTCATAGCGAACTATGTATGTATGATGTAGTAAATGCTGGAATATCAGTTAGCAAGACCTTGAAGCCATTGACAAGTGTATTAAACCATTATTACCTCGAGTATCATCATTAGAAGTTCAACTTTTGCAGATTCAGGTTCCTTCTCATAATGTTCAACCCAACTCTTTACCACTTCAGGGATTTGTCTACTGTTGCCTTTCAAGACCTCTTAATACCAAGGAAAAAATTACTTCAACTGTCACATTGTGTGTGAACCCCAAAAACATGCCAGCATGGTAAATACTATACAACGAAAGTTGCAGTCTGAGGATCCTAATAGTCTCCTCAATGACTAGATCAGGATCAACATTTGAAACATTATTTCTTATAAATGTGACCAAAATGACAGTCCGGTGAGGCTAAGACTACAAATAGTCGAGAAAGCTGCCAAGGCTCCCCTCAATTTTAGTTATACGTTATAAAAGTAGCGAATAAACTCCACACCAGGCATATGCCTTAAAGAGGCGAAATGTGAAGTGATAGTTTTAGGGCAGTTGCTCAAACTAATAGCATTCAAAAAGTCAGACATATCATATACAGCATAACTAAAGGGCAAAGCAGTAGTGATATATTACCGATTAACGTATGTCGGGTGAAGGGGGTTGCTGCAGAAGTGCTTGCAGTAGCTTTGTTTCGCTTAGCAGGAGGTCGGGATTCTTCAAAGTCGTCATTGGATGCTTCTATTTCTTCCTCGTTCAAGCTCGGCTCATGAGTGTCGTTAGCCCTAATCTGAACCTTAAGCCGCTTCTGCTATGCAAAAAACATAGCTAAGGAAACACCAAACGGAAAGGCGATAAAAGGCAATCACAAAGCCAAGTTTGAATATCTACTGACCGAGCGGCGCGTCACCCTCTCTGAAGGCATTGGTTCGTCGTCTTCCATGGAGTGCGGACAAAAGTGAGATGATACAGACTTACAGAGGAAGAGAAATGGAAACAGGTAGACTTGGAGAGTTGGAGGTAGAGATCGAGTCTGTAGTACGGTGGAGTTTGCTAAGATGCTGGGAATGCGGGAAAATCCCTCCAATGAATATACAGAACTGACGTATCCCGCGCTCTGCAAATCTTGTATGCGACGTGCTTACAGCGGCAGACTTGTGTTTGAAGGGTGTAGAAAAAAGTGTGTGAAACTGTGAATAGTTTTTTAATTTATTAAAAAATTAAAAATAGAATGAGTGTGTATATCCATAATTTTTTCAATAATTTCCCACATTCTTCAAAAAATTTAGAATGTTCCTTTAACAATATTAGACACAATATTGATTGTTAGGTGAAGCATGAAGGTTGATTGATTGTACACAATAAGGTGAATTAGTATTAAGTTGCACTCAGAAAGAAGAATGAAGTTAGATAAGAGGGTTAAAATTGATTCATCTTGATAGGGACTTGATACAAGAAACATCCAAATTTTTGTTTCATCTATTGAGTGTTAGGTCATCTTGATCGTTTATGTCCCTCTAATATTCACTTCCGACCTTACATCGGGCAGACATGAGAAGCAGATGAATGCATTTGCGTCATGAGTGGCTAATTCATACTGACAGGATCTACATGAGGAAATGGCTCGGCAAAACAGATAGGTGCTATAGAAGAGGTAGTGGGAAACTACTTTTTTTGGCTCGGAAATACCACTAAAAGTGGGGAAAGTATCGGGGAACACTTTCCAATTTATTAAGGGAAGGATCCAAGTACAGATTTCGATAAAGGAAAATACAATAGAAGGTCCAAAGAAAAAATTAACAAATAACAATCGTTGTAAGCACGCCTGCATTGGTTGAGAGTAGTCGATTGTATTTGAGGTGAAATTGGATAGCCCTTTGGAGATAAGGAGGGTAGGACTTTGCATCTGGGTGTGATGACTTATATCGTTCGAGACAGGTAACGAGCTTTTGGGATGAATCGTAGTTTGAGTAAACCGGGTAGACGAAATAGTCTTCATCATCTTGGAGCATTTTAGACTAACTTCTAATGATCAATCCTTCTGTGGAGTCATCTGTTATATGGGTTGGCTTAAAATTTTGAACTTCCCCCAGACTCGTTGGTTTGTCGACATGAGCAATTTTTTCTGTTGTCCCTATGTCAATCCTCCCTGCGAGATGTCTCTGCCCATTTGGCACTTCCCCGAATGCTCTCTGTACTTCATAGTTAAAATTCAGTTTGGAGATGGTGATTTCCTCAAAATCACCCGGCGTGTGCTTCCAAAGCCTGAATTCCTCTTGCTCAGAAGATAATTTTGCAATATTAGAGAATACTAACAAGAAATCATTGAGCTTGGAGTTGTGTGGGCCCATGTGGACTACAATGGAGGTCCCATTTGCTTTAGAAATCTTGAGATTAGGCCCTGATTTGTTGAGTTGAGTGGAGATTGTGATGTTCCCAAATTTTTTGTTCTATAACTGACTAACATTGTTTGGGCCTGTGATATGTAAAATTGAGTTGTAGATTTGTGGAGCATCGTCTGTTTTGAAATTGATCCTTCGTAGCACAGAATTTTGCAGCTCAAAAATTTCAATTTCATTATCAGTGGCAGCAAATATGAACAATTTTGATTCAATTTTGATGGAGTCAAAACCTTCTTCTCCAAAAAATTAAATTTCTCACAATTCTTTGGGAAATCCTGAGTCGTTGCTTGAGGGGGGACTGACTGAAGAGATTTAGCCAAATTCGTAGAGTCTAAAACACAGATTTCACAATTTTTTGAAGTATTCTCTATTGATGTTGATCCGCAGGTTTGGGCTCCGCCCATGTCCGCTTCCCACCGGACAATTTCCGCCCATTTTAATCTGCGAACAGAGGAAGTGTGATTACCCATCTCAAACAGAGGTAGTGGGAAACTACATTGATGAATGTTTAGTCTCTAAAGGTACGGGGGTGACAGATGAACAGGCTAGGAATCCTTTGAAAGAGCAGGTACTAGGATCAAACATACTGATTGCACATCCGAAAGAAGAATGTGTAAATTTGTGGTGAGTGTTATCCAATTCGTACATGGATTTCTACTTTGATACTTGTTTCGCTTTTGAATTGGGAAAATGTCAATTTGATCCTCGTACTATCACGAAAAACTCAATCAAATCCCGAACTTTGTAGGAACTTTCAATTGAGTCCATTTACAGGTTACTTGTCATGACAGCAGGTCACCCGCAGACGTGGTGCACACATTGCGGTCCACATGTGCACCACGTCATTGTCAAATGGTTGATTGGACTTCCACGTGTGTGCCACACCAGCAAAGTCGTTGTTGATTGGACTGCCACACGTGCACCACATCAGTGGATGACCCGATGGCATGGTAAGAACCTGCAAATGGACTCAATTGAACGTTTTTACAAAGCTCGGGGATTTAATTGATTTTTTTTTAAAGTGCGAGGACATAATTGACAATTTTCTCCTTTTGAATTTTTATAATCAACAGTTCTGGGAAGATCTTGAAGACGTGGTGCGACGAGTGCCAAGGGGAGAGAAGTTGATCATAGGAGGTGACCTCAACGGGCATGTGGGCTCGAGTCGTGATGGCTTTGAGAATATTCATGGCGGACATGGTTTTTGCACTAGGAATGAGGCGGGAAAGAACATTTTGGATTTTGCCTTGACGTATGAGTTGGCTATAATGAACACTTGGTTTAAGAAAAGAGACTCTCACCTTGTAACCTATAAAAGTGGAGCTAATAGTACCCAAATCGACTACTTCTTAGTACGGACCACTGGGAGAACTAGCTACACTGATTGTAAGGTTATTCCAGGTGAGAGTGTTGTCACTCAACATAGGATGCTTGTGCTTGACTTTCGAGGTAAGAACCATGGAAGACAAGTTAAACAACAAGTGGAGCCAAAGATAAAGTGGTGGAGGCTAGAGGGAGATCTTCAACAAAGCTTTACACACAAAATGGTCGGTGAAGATGTATGGCGTATTGATAATGAAACACAGGTGGATGATGTGTGGTTATCAATGGAGTTGACCATTAACAAAGTGGCAAAGGAGGTACTTGGAGAATCTAAAGGATGTCGACCACCTAAAAAGGACACATCTTGGTGGAATGATGAGGTGAAACAAACCATAAGGAACAAAAGAGATTGCTACAAAAAGTTGGGGACAAATTGGAGTGATGAGAACATAGAAGCATACAGGGAGGCTAAAAGACAAGCAAAGAAAGCCGTAAGGGAAGCACGGGGGAAAGTGAACAAGGAGTTGTATGAAAAGTTGGACTCTAAGGAAGGAGAACTAGATATTTATAGACTTGCTCGTCTTCGTGATCGCAGAACTCAAGATATTGCAAAAGTTAAGTGTGTGAAGGATGTTGATCAGAGGATATTAATGGACGGACGACGGAGAGATAAAAGAGAGGTGGAGGTCATACTTTGATACACTATTCAACGGGAACAAAACGCAAGATATCGGTGATTTGTCCATACCAGATTGTATGGTAAACCGTGATTTTGTGAGAAGGATCCAAACAACGGAAGTTAAAGAAGCTCTGAGGAAGATGGGACGGAAAAGAGCAATGGGGCCAGATGGCATACCGATCGAGGCTTGGAGAAGTTTGGGAGAGAGAAGCGTCGAGTGGTTAACAAGTTTCTTCAACATGATTTGGAGAAACAACAAGATGCCAACGAGTTGGAGGAAGAGTACTCTTATCCCTTTATTTAAGAATAAAGGTGATGTACAAAAATGTGCCAACTATCGAGGGATTAAGCTTATGAGTCACACCATGAAACTTTGGGAGCGAGTGATTGAGCAAAGACTTCGAAGGACTGTGAAGATTTCAGAGAATCAATTCGGTTTTATGCCTGGTCGCTCAACAACTGAGGTTATTCACCTTCTTCGTCAACTTATGGAGAAGTATAGAGATGCTCATAAGGATCTGCATTTGGTGTTCATTGACTTAGAAAAGGCATATGATAGGGTACCTCGAGAAGTTCTTTGGTGGGCCTTAACTAGGAAAGACATATCACGCAAGTATATCAGCATCATCATGGATATGTATGAGGATTGTACTACAAGTGTTCGTACTGGTGTAGGGAGGACTGAAGAGTTCCCTATTACTATCGGAGTGCACTAAGGATCGACCTTGAGTCCTTTCTTATTTGCCATAGTCATGGATGAACTTACGAAGTCAATTCAAGACGGTATACCGTGGTGCATGATGTTTGCCGACGATATTGTATTGATTGATGAGACGCAATCAGGTCTTAAAGCAAAGTTGGAAGTATGGTGACAAACATTGGAGAATAAGGGTTTCAAACTAAGTCGGAGCAAGACAGAGTACATGGAGTGCAAGTTTGGTGGAGGTAGAAGTAGTGGTAATAGCGGAATTACTCTGGATGGTAAGGAGATACCAGTCAGCGATATGTTCCGTTACTTGGGCTCCATAATTCAGAAGGACGGTGAGTTAGATGGAGACGTATCCCATAGAATCAGAACAGGGTGGATGAAGTGGAAGAGTGCGTCAGGATTTCTGTGCGACCGAGGTATGCCGACTAGACTGAAGGGTAAATTTTGTAGGACAGCAATTAGGCCTGCATTACTGTATGGCGTAGAGTGTTGGGCGGTGAAACAATGTCACATTCAAAAGATGAGTGTGGCAGAGATGCGCATGTTGCGTTGGATGTGTGGGCATACTAGGAAGGACCGCGTGAGGAATGAGACAATCAGACAAAGGGTGGGAGTAGCACCTATTGAAGACAAGATGCGGGAGTCGCGTCTACGGTGGTTTGGTCATGTGCGTAGAAGACCGAGTGATGCACTTGTTAGGCGAGTTGAGATGTGTGGAGAAGAGGCAGGGAAGAGAGGGAGAGGAAGACCCAAACAGACGTGGGTTAGAGGAGTTCGAAGTGATATGCTTCTTCTGGGGTTGGATGAGGGCATGACTTTGGAGAGAACTAAGTGGAGGGCGGGTATTCACGTGAAGGAGTGATCTTGATAATCTTTTTCCCTCATCTTTTTTTTTTCCTAGTTTTTTTTATCCTTGTATATATATATATGCATTATTTGCAGCCTTTTTATTTTATCATTTTTATATATAGTCATCTTTTTTATATTATCTTTTCATAATAGCTTATCTTTTTATCTTTATTCCTTCTTTTCCTTTTGGTTGTGATATCATGTATCGATTCATGTTAGCCGACCCCAATATCTTTTGGGACTAAGGCTTGGATGTTGTTGTTGTTTGTTGTTGTTTATTCTTAAGTTATATTAGGGTTATATACTCTCTCCATCTCAATTTGATGTTCCCAAAACATTCAGACACTAAATTAAGAAAGTGTTATAAATGTACCTCATATATACCCTTAAAAGTAAAATAACTTACATTTTTTACGGAAGGTAACTTTTTTGAAAAGTGTTTATTTTTAGGACTAATTTCATATCTATTCATTGATTGGACTTGTAGTAGACTAGAACTTGAACATCACAATCATCGCATATACAAAGTCTACTTTAGGCTAAAGGCCAAAATGTCCTGTAGCCAAGAAAAGGCCAAGGTGTCCACAAAAAAAATTCCCCTCCTCGACATTGTATTGAGTCTAAAATTGAAGGGAGGGAAAAAATTACATGAAATGGTTTGATTTTTGTAAAGTTATAAATTCACTAAAGTCTTGTTGATACACCAGACCTCCCGAACATCAAAGGTTATTTCTTCACTTTCATATGCATCTAACACCGTTAATGGTTTCCTTAAGTGCCATCCACTACCTACTTATTCCGCTCTTGCTCCATGCCACTTGCACAAAGAAACGAAGTTACAAACGGTGAAAGAAAAAAATCAAGGAATAATTTTTTAAACCTATGGATGCCTTTGGGCTACTTCACCGTGATGTAATCGACGAAGGTGAAACTATTTTTCAAGTGTCCGGAAAATCTATATATAAACTATGGCGAACTATAAAGCAACAGTTAGAGCTTGGAGAAAGCATAGATGTAGGTCACGAGTTCACTAACAATGTTTGTTGGAAAGGGGTAATTGTCACGCCCCGGACCTACCCGGACACGTCAACCACCCGCCGTACAATACAAATAGTCAACCGCAGTCCAACACATCCATACTATACAAGGCGCCTGGAGTATCATTCACATGTAGTACATCCATAAACAAACATAATGTAAAATATTCATTAAATCAGCGGAAACATTAATACAAGTGTTCAAGCCACACTTGGCATAATTAGGCATACAAGCCCCAAAGAATTATTTAGAAAATAATATCCATGAGCATTAATATAATTGTTTTTAAAACAGAAACGGAGGAAGCACGAACCAAGTTTTCCCTTCTCCATCTTCCCGAAACAACGGGCGTTGGTAGCAAGCTTCAACATCTACCTGAAACTGTGAGGTGGCCTCCCCTGTGAAAGGAAGGTCAATACTTTGAACCATTTGAAAAGTACAACGACAACTACATTGTATATAATCAATGTTTTAATTTCTAAGACCCTCAATCTAGGGTGATAATATATTATAGGCCATAACCCTTGGTTACCCTATTTGAAAATATACTTACTTTATATAAAGTCAAGTAATCGGCCCGTGGGCTCATATTCATTTTGAAACGTCCATCCCTACTCCCCATGACTACTAGTCACGATCATCATAACATGTTAGGTCCCCTAGCTTTTGATGATCATTATAGATTAGTTCTGATGATGCCAAAAACACTAATTTCCTGTATTAGACTAGAACTTGTACTTGTTCCACCTTGTTTATTGTAATGTGCTACTACTTTAGTGATAAAAGTACTCAAGAAAAACAAAGAGTACTAAAAAGAGAAGAAATGTACCATAAAACAAAAAGAAAAGAAACAAAAAGAAAAGGTACGAAAAGAGTCAACTGAAGCCCTTATGAAATCAGATACTTAATCAGAAAACCTTCTGGTGACCTTCTGATGGAACCAGAAGACCTCAATTCTGATCATCATCAGAACTGGTCTTCTCTGATAACACCAGAAGACATCATGGTCTATCCTTGTGTTCTGGTCATCATCAGAACTGGTCTTCTAATTGACACCAGAAGAGAAGACCTCATGGTATTCTGATTAAATACTGAGATCTGCTATTCTTCTCTTAGCACATAAACAATTAAACAAAAGACCAACTTGCGGTCAAAATGACAAAAAGAATAGAAAGCAATTTTTTGAAATTATGTGACAAAATTTCTTATAAAATTATTTTGGGAAAACTGTCAATTGCGCCCTCCTACTATGCGCGATCCGTCAATGGAGTCCCCGTACTTTGGAAACCCTCAATTGAACCCGCCAACAATGAAAATCCTGTCAATTAGGTTACATAACCGGATGCTTCCCGGTTAGCCCGTTGCTCGCTCATGTGGACATCGTACATTGAGGGTTCCATTGCTGACATGTATTAAAAATTTCCACATCACTTAATGACTCTATCCTTTCCCAAATAACACCGTTGTAGCCCTAATTCCTTCCATTGCGCCCGTCGTTCTTCTTCTCCATTTCCTGAGCTCGTGTCTATCAATGGCATCGTCGTCTGCATCAAGTGGTACCAAAGAACGTAAGAGCACAGCTAATTACGAGCCTGCAGTGTATTGTTGGTGTGGATTGAAATCTCCGTTGTGCGTCAGAAGGGAGAGTGGGAGACAATTCTATGGATGTCAAAAATGGCTAGTAAGTCTTCATATGAAATGTGCATTTCTAATTTCGTAGCTTTTGTGGATGTTTGATATGGATGTATGCAATTACATGAAAAGTGGCTGTCAACCGTAGTTATCTTTTGAAGTTATTAGTTATTGTGATTGGTTTTCAAAATATACAGGGTGATGGATGTGGCTACTTCTTATGGAAGGAAGGCCTAGGAAGAGAAGACATAATCAGGTCTGGTCACAAGAAAGATAAGCTGGATGAAGTTAAGATCATTGTTGAAGGTCTTGTCCAACGCATTAGCCATGTCCAAGAAGATGTAAAGTGTGCGAAAACCTTTCTTGAAAATGACGTGAAGCACAAAAAGAAGGCCATGAAGTTCATTGTCATAGGGCTTGTTGTGGTCGTGTGCTTTGTAACAAAATTCTATGTAGGATAGGAATGCTTCAGTGTAATTGAATGCCTATGATGTAATATGTTCTCAGTTTGAAGTATTCAAGTAGTGTGTTGGTTTAGAAATTATGTAGGATGCTTAGAACTCACTTTTATTTTGTAAACACCTTGTGTGGTCCTTATGGTTTGAAGTATTGTTTGAATATGAACCACCCTCGTTTTGTGTTGTATGTTTGGGACACTACATTCCTATATTATTTTTTGCACTTTTGCAGATATGAGCATCTTTTGCACTTTATATTAGTCATTGAGGGTTGGAAAATGCTGATTTTGGTACCACATGTTTTGGTTTTGATCTGTCATTTAATACCCATGTGGCCTGTAAATTAACTCAAACATGAATGTCATTCCAGTAAATAATACATGTGGCTACAATGATTGTATATCACATGGTGCTGACAAAGTAAGCCATAAAGGTTGTTGTCCAAAAGCCATTATGCAGACTAGCTGTTCAATACAACATTCAGTTTCAACCACACAAATAGTATATGTCATGAACCAAAACAGGTCATCTGACCACACATACGGGCAAGGACATACACTTAAACCCCATGCATAAAACCAAGGGACCCTAAAACCAACATACACTTAAATCCATACTTCAAACCAACATAAGTTTTACACATTCATAAATTCAAGCAAAATAAGAAGTTCCATTGTTCCACCAAAAGCCTACTTCCACACAAGTTCATGACAGCATACACAATCTTCAACCCCAACACCATCTTCATCTTCACACAGCACCCTTCTTCCTTCATCCAAGCAGAGTCTCTCCAGGCTGGCCAGGCTGCAGTTAACAAAGCATTTGAAATCAGAAAGGTGGATCAGTTAACAAAGCATTATGCTGACATATGCGAATACAATACATTTGTGGAGTTCACTTACTTCCAATATGGTTTCACCCGTAGTTTCATCAAAATAAACTACAAAGCCATATTGCTCTATGCTTCTACTGTTCCCCTTCTTACCCCTGCCTCCTCTAGGCCTTCTTCCTGTTGCACCTGCACCCACAATACCAGCACCTGCAGGAGTTGATGTGCTAGGAGTTGCTTCCATACCTGCCCCATCTGTTGCTGTGCAAGATTTCTTATTGTGTCCTTCTCCTTTACATTTTGAACATGTCATGATGCGTCCTATTCTTGGTAGTTGTGAGCCAGTAGGTGGACGTGGCTCTGTTTCTTCCCTTACTCGCTTTTTCTTAGGTCCGCCACTCGTTTTCTTGGGCAAAGGAGGTAATATCTCTTCAAATTGAGTTCTTGGCCATAACAACTCCCCATTTATTGGATGCAATGTGTACGAGTACGATGTATGCGCTGGAAAACACTAGGTGCATCATGAACCACTCTTACAGTTGATATGATAATAGTGCTGTTTGGAATGGATTTAAGGCATTCCTGTGCATAGTTCCTAATTTTTTTGAACTGCTCCTTAAAAGCAGTTTCATTTTTCTCATCGATACATTTCAAAGCTCTTGAGGCCATGCTTTCAGACACATTTAGTTTATACTCAGCCTTGATCAGCCTTTTTAATTCCACAGCACCTATAGAGGGATTCTCAGCAACTTTGTCTGAATACACGTCAGCCACCCATTTTGTGCAAACAATTCTAAGCCTATACCTCAAGTTACAATTATGTCCCTCCTTGAAAACTTTAACTTGAAAAAACTTCAGTCTCTCAACCCATGAACCAATTAAAGAAAAGGAGCACTTTTTCCCACATTTTACTCTCACTCTCCCAGGTTCATTTTTCTTAAAATACAAATCCCTTTTCTCAAATACATCATATTTAATCACAACTTTCTTAAATTACTTTCCATCTTCAAAATACATCCCTACTTCAAATTTAGGGACCTCAGACTCAGGGTTAAATGACACATACCTTTTGTTTGCCCTTTTAGATGTCCCATCATCATCCTCTTCCTCAGTCATGTAGCTATTGGGATTAGATGAGTCATACTCTGTGGAAACCTCCTCATTTTCACTGTCTTCAGCTCTGGTTCCCCCCATTTGTTTAACAGTGTGATGAGATGCAACCTCATTAACAAATAATCCTTCATTTTCTGTATCTTCATGTTCACTATCATCTGTCTCAGATGCGTCTTCCATCAATGAGTCATCTGTATCACCTTCTTCTGGCTTCCATGAATAATCTGTCTCTTCACCCTCTTTGTTTGTAGTTCCATCATACTCCCCACCTATTTCTTCCGCTTCATCTATCCCATGCTCCACAAATATGTCACACTTACCACAACTAGTAGCCAGACGTATCAAATCTAGGGTTGACTTATCATCAAACAGCTCTCTTAAAGATTTCATACACTGGCTAGTTTTTTTGTAATACAAAGCCTTAATGTTACCATACCTTCCTGTTTTTAAGCACTTCATTAAATGAGGATAGCAAATCAAATCTGGGTCTATGCGTAGCACATGAGCACATCAACTTCACCACCAACGTACATTGATTCAGGAACACACTTAAAATTGCCTCCATGTTGAATTATAAGTTCCACCTTGTCGGACACGCTGTGCATTTGAAAAGATTCAAATCAGACTAAGGGCTGATGGAACCAGTAAGAAACAGTACAAGTGAAATCATAACAAAGTTAACCTGGACTATTTGTTATTCAAGTCGACGAAGAAAAATGGATGAACAGCCTTGAAGAGCGCTTAGATGGTTTGCTTCTGATACACATACGAATTAAGGAAGGAATTAGGGATAACCGGGAAAGGATAGAGTCATTAAGTGATGTGGAAATTTTTAATCCATGTCAGCAATGGAACCCTCAATGTGCGATGTCCACGTGAGCGAGCAACGGGCTAACCGGGAAGCATCCGGTTATGTAGACCTAATTGACGGGATTTTCATTGTTGGCGGGTTCAATTGAGAGTTTCCAAAGTACGGGGACTCCATTGACGGATCGCGCATAGTAGGAGGGCGCAATTGACAGTTTTCCCAATTATTTTACTAAAAGCAAGTAATTGTTATTGTATTGAAGAATTGAACAACACTCAACTGATCTTCTACGAGCCAAAGAAATAAAGATAAATCATCTTTATCTTTACCTAGAAATGAGGAATCAAGTTGAGTGAAGATATTTGATCCGTGTCGCAAGATGACAAGAATCAACCATGCTGCCTCAGTCAAGTAGAACAAAGCAAGTAGATCAAGCAACAATCAAGATTGAATCACTCATCCAATGTAGGAGATTCAACAACATAGTGTATAAATACAGAAGGAGTGCGGGAAGATCAGGTGTGAAAAAAAGAGGAACCAAGTGGAACTGAAGGGAATCAAAACTCACACGAACACACCCTGCTAGCTGATTCACCTTCACCACTCTGGTTACCACCCCACTCATCTAATGCTCTTAGAATAGCTCATAATTCATACACATCTATAAAGCTTAGATTAGTTTGTAGTTTAGTTTAAACCCGTGTAAACTAAACTAGTGTTAGACATTCTGGAGGACTTTGTGAACAAATCCAGAAGGTGAGAAGGACCAGGACATGAGTAGCTTTTGGCTGGGCAATGCCATTAGTGAAAAACCTTGGAGGACTGAGTAGCTTGGAACAGTGTTTAAGTTCCTCGTGAAAAATCTCACAATGGTAGATTGGACACTAAATGTGATGAGATATTCATTTAGTGGAAATCCATCTGAAATAGGTTGGGACTGGATGTAGGAGGCCGGATTACACCACCTCTGAACCAGGATATATCTTGTGTACCTTTTATATTCGAGCATTCAGCACCCAACACACTCTTCAGTGCTCACTCACCTTCATACTATCTTATAAGCTTGCATACTCACTGTCCAGAAAACTCTCCAAAGTAGTCTGTGAATCAAACTCCTTACCTACATACTTCAAAGAGACCTATTTCAATAGTTCTAATTCTTCACACATACGTGTTATGACTATCCATCTCTGTAACAACTAAAAAGATCATAACCTTTGTTTTTATAAGGTGTCACACTCTTGAGGTCAAGACTTCCATTATATGTTCCAGTATCTCTCAAAAGATATTGGAACTCATCCTGTTTGAGGAAAAGGGTTGAAAAGGAATAGATTTTTTAAAAGTCAATTCACCCCCAAGACTTTTACCTCAACAGGGACCATCATAACCCTTAGTAATTCATTACGCCGTTCTAGGGTTTTACCCTAACACATTATTTCACTAAAGTAGATCCCCACTCATTCATTATTATTATGCCGTGTTAGAGCACCGCTCTGGTGACCCTACATTATGCTAGAGTCTGCTCTAGTAATTTCATCTTGTGCCAGAGCCCTGCTTCTAGTCACCACTACTTTGTGCTAGAGCACCGCTCTAGTCACCCTTATAATGTGCCAGAGCACCGCTTCTAGTCATGATATTTTAATCCCTAAGCATTCTCTATGCATAGTCCAACTCATCTCGAGTAGCCCTTAAGGTCTACTCCTAATATATCTCAGAGATTGTACAATTCGGCCTTAGAGTATCTCTTAAGACTA
Source organism: Cuscuta europaea (assembly GCA_945859875.1). NCBI lineage: Eukaryota > Viridiplantae > Streptophyta > Magnoliopsida > Solanales > Convolvulaceae > Cuscuta > Cuscuta europaea. The sequence continues at coordinate 5,498,284 of CAMAPE010000014.1, forward strand.
CTTAAGGCATCACTATTCCAATCCAATCTCTTATGATTAATTGCATCATTATTCGTATTAACCTCCCGACTAGTATTTCAATACTAGTCAGATAATCTAAGAACAACTAAGTTCTTAATTTTTAATCATATTGTTCATCCCAATTGATTTTCCAATCAAAATATAATTTGATCTCTATATCAAAAATATCACTTTTATCCATTCATGAATTCTTTATATGAAGTAAAGATATATTTTATCACAATATTTTATAGTTAATCCCACTATCATGCCATCATTTTCATAACACGTAATCATACACAATTTTTTCTAAATTTGTATATCATGCTTCATTTACCCATAAACAATAGTATTTTTGATAGAGTATATCTAGAGAGAAGTGAGAGCTAGAGAGAGAAGTGCAATAATATGCTTCAATAGAATGATTTTGTAACCCCTATAACTACTCCCAAGGGGAGTATTTATAGAGAAAATACGGGCTGGGCTCCCAAGCATTGGGCTTGGGAGGCCCATTTACAACTGGACCGCTACTGGGCCGAATACAAAGCCACTAATGGGCTGTACAAATGAGTAAGTGTAGAATCCGGTTCTGTGGAGTCTTCGGGGCCGACGAGGGCGTGGCCGACGAGGGCACGGCCGACAAGGGCGCGGCCGACGAGGGCACCCGGGTTCCTTGGCTTCAGGACCATAATCTGAGTTGGCACCTTTTCGGCCGACGGGGGTCCCTTGGCCGACGAGGGTGCCACTCTGTGTCTCGTGCTTTCTGTTCTTCCGAGTATGTGGGTCCGGGGACTCAGACCCATATACTCCATCAGGAGTCCCCCACTCTCTAAGCTGAGACGTAGACGAAGTGAAGGAGAGTAGATTCCCGTGCTTTAGTGCTTTTGGCCGTTACCTGCTCCTCGTTGTGGGAGGGGAGGCCGTTGTTTCCTTGATGTGTTCGTTTGAGGACGATAAGTGTCCTGCTTCAATGGTGGCCGTTGAAGGCACGCTTTCCCTTTCTTGGACGTTGATGGTTGAAGTTTATGTTTGGGCCGATGAGGCCACTGAGGTTGAACCTTGCTTTGAGGATGATGGTGTCCTTTCCTTTGGGTGGCCGATGAGGGTGTTTGCGCACTCCTTTTGGCCGTCACTGATTGGCTTTCGTGTTCTTGGCCGAAGAGCCCATCATGATTAACTGTTGGCGGAGGACGATGAGTGTCCTTGCCTTAGGTGGCCAGTTGGCCGTTGCTGATGACGATGTGTGCCTTTGGCCGACGAGGCGCAGTGTGATACATGGCCGATGTGGCCATGCTTTGTGGTTACATTTGTGTTTGCATTTTTCCTTTTGTTTTGTTGAGGCCGGTGTAGTCCCCCAGCCCCCCACTGCTTCAGGCCGAAGAGAATGAGGGGTGAAGGAGTTGCTTGAGTCCTTGGCCGAAGCGGCCTCTCCGTAGTCCTTGGCCGAAGCGGCCTCTCCGTAGTTCCCCTGAATCCAACCCTCATGGCGATTTTCTGGCCAAGGTAACCCTGTGGGAGAACCCTTGTGCGCAGATCGCTTGTAGAGAGTTATCATCAAGGGTTGTTACGGGGAGCCGATGGGCGTTCATGACATTCCTGGCCGTTGTCATTTCCTTATTGGCATTTGTGAACTTGGCAAGCCAGTAGGCCGTTGTGGGCGCTTGCTGGCACTTGTGAAGCCGGCCAGTGTGTAGGCCGTAGAGTCTGATTCGCTAGTGGGCTCTTGATATGTAGCTTGGCCCGTTGGTGACGTGGTGGCCTCCCATTGGTGGCCGTTGATGTGGCCATTGGGAGGGTGCCACGTGTAGTGACCATTGGGTGGGGGGTTCTATAAATACCCCTCCCCCTCCGACGAGAAAACTCATTTCCATTCTGAGTTTGTCGAAGTGCTAGCCAAATTTCTAGAGAGATAAACTCCCAAGCTTGTTCTTCGTGTTCTTCGTGTTCAAGGTTAGTGTTCATCGCCATCTTCTGTACTTTGCATACTTTGCTTCCTAGGCTAGTGATCTAGTGTTAGGCGTTTGAACACCCTTAGATCCTAAGTTATTCCCCTTAGGCTCGTAGTAGTTGTTATGATGAAGAGCTTGAACGAAGACTACTATCCGTACGACGACCAGCCCTCCACTAGGTCACTCGACTATAAGGTGCTCGAGGAGTTCGAGGAGGAGATACAACACTTAAGTCCTTACAAGTCCGAAGAGCCGGTGGACGACGAAGTCGAGGACGAGGAGTCCGCCTCGTCTTCAAAAGGTGAGGACGCAGGTAGGGGTGGGAAAATATACCGAAATTTCGGTATACCGGCCATACCATACCGAAAATACCGAATTTACCGAAATTTTCGGTATACCGAAAAGTTCGGTACGGTATGATACCATACCGGGTCACTTCGGTACGGTAAAGGTATGAATTTTTTAAATTTTTGGTATTTCGGTATATACCGAAATACCGTTAATTTTCGGTATGGTACGGCATATACCGAAATACCGATATACCGAAATAGAATTTGTAAATTTTTAGGGCCAAACCCATTAAATGAAATTATTAAAATACCAAGGCCCAAAATTAAAACAACCCATCTTATAATACTATGGCCCTTCTCTAGTTCTCCCAAGTAGAGGCCTAAATCCCTAATCAAATAAATGGGAGAATTTGAGTTTGCACCCCATGTTTTGGGTGATATTTGACTTTGCATCCCATTTTTAAAAGCATTAATGTATGCACCTCATTAGCCCAAAAATTGTGAAGAAGTGAGGTGCAAAGTCAAATAATTTTATAGTGAATTGGGGTGCATACATTAATGATTTTGAAAATAGGGTGCAAACTCAAATATCACCCAAAACATGGGGTGCAAAGTCAAATTCTCCCCAAATAAATCAACGTAGAGTCAAGCAACTTCTCTTCTCTTCAACGAGTGACAGAGCTGTGGACTATTGAGCATTGACGATGGAGATGCGGACGAGTGACGAAGACGCCATTGACGAAGCACGGAGTAGCGGACGGCCGTCATTATTTGCTAAAGCTTAACCATCCTGGTAATATGAACAATCTGGTCTATGCTCATTCTATATTTATAAACAAATGATAAAGTATATTGATAAAAAATTTATACGGCGGACGACCATCATATTACCAAAGTAGAAAAATCTCTTATTTATACGGAGCTGCAACAATGATTCAAAGATTTGTTATTACAAACATTAGTTATCATTGATTTATGTTGGATAAATATTCTAATTTTCATTATGCATTGTGTTGAGACTTGAGATATTAGCACATAATTTTAGTATTTTCTACTTTGGATTAAATATTGTGTTTTAGTTTTGGTATCGGTTTATGTATTGATGTCGTATGCTACTTTTGACTTGTTAAAATCAGTTTTTTTGGATGTTCGGTAGACCCCTTAAGCTAATACTTTATACGGAATTGCCAAGAAATTATTTTTTTTGAATTTTCGGTATAAAACGGTATGGGTTACATACCGTACCGAATTTTCGGTATACCGAACAAATTTCGGTATACCGAAAGTTTCGGTATGGTAACGGTATGACATTTACCAATACCGGATTTTCGGTACGGTATGCGGTATGGCGTTGAAATTTCGGTATACCGTACCGAACCAGCCCTAGACGCAGGTGCGTCCCGAGTGGTGGACGGGGCGTCCACTTCCGCTGTTATTCCATGCCCGAGACCGGTGTCTGCCGTGAAGGGAGCAGATAAGCCGAAGAGAATAAGGAGGCCGAAGAGTGGGTCGGGCATCTCCTACCTGGATCTCACAAACATCTTCCTGATCAAGCCGGAGAGCAGCGCGGCCGACTACTTGGTTGCCCAGATGTACGTGGGGCCGTTCGGGCGGGTTAGGGCACCCAGGCCGACGGACCATGTTCTTCATCCGCCACCGGGATACTTTGGAGTATACCCGATGAGTTTCGCTAAGGGGTTGAGGTTTCCCCTTCATCCCTTCATCACTGAATACCTTGACATGGTGGGGCTCCCTCCGGCCTTGCTGACGCCGAACATCTATTCATTGATGGTGGGGTTTTTGCTCCGCTGTGAGGAGCTGGGATACAGGCCGACAACGGCCCTGTTCATGAATCTGTATCAGATAGGCCGAGGAAGCCACAAAAACTGTGCGGCCTATGCTACTCTTCAACAGCTGCCGAAGAAGAGGAGCTTCACGGACTTGCCTTCGTCCATTCATGGGTGGAAGAGCAAGTTCGTTTTTGTATCCCTTGGTGAGAGTGGCACCGAGTTTCCCTCTCTCGGCCATACCGGGAGGTTCAATCTGCATGACCCACCGAAGAGTTCTATCTTGGACGCGCAGGTGGAGGCTTTCTTGGAAGGGGGGCCGAGGAGCGTGAAGGATTATATCACCGAATACAAGATGACCGCCCTCGGCTTCTTAAGATACCATGTGTATGGCGATAAGGAGGACGATCTCCAACTCTGGCCGAGGATGACTACCACCTTCGAAGAGGCCGACGGCCCGGATTTGGGCATTCCTGCTGAGGCCGATGGTAATTATTTCTTCGGCTTTCTTCCTTTATGATTTGTTCTTTTGCCTTGCTAATCTGTTGTTTTTCCTTTGTAGATTTTGTCATGGATCGTCGTTCCATCATGGCTATAGCCAAGGCCAAGGCGGCCGAAGAGTTGGCTGCAAAGGCGGCCGAGGCGGCCAGACGTGCCGCGGCCGAGGGAGGCGGGGCTACTGTTGGTGCGGCCCCAAAGCCTGCCCAGTCCAAGAAGAAGAGGCCTCCCACTGACGGCCAGAAGAAATTGACTGAGGCCGGCCTGAACGTCGCCAAGAAGACGAAGAGGGCACCGTCTCCTTCCCAGGCTACTGAGGCCGGCACTCTTCCCGTCCCCAGTGTGGACGATAGTGGTCCTGTTGTGGACCTCATTGCTGCTCCTAGCGATGCTGCCCAATCGCTTCCTCTCGTCCAGGAGCCACGGACGAAGAGGACCGGCAAGGAGATTGCCGGTGCCACCTACCAGAAGATGGTGGAATACCCCGTCGGCGGGGGTGTTTTTGATGACGTTGTCCTCGGCCACGATGTGCTGGCCCAGGCCATGCCGGCCAAAGATAGGGCCTACCTGAAGAGGCTCGGGGACGTGAAGGTGTACGAGGGCGGGATGGACCTCCTCGTCCAAGTATGTTCCTTTCCTTTTGCTTGCCATTTTTCTCATCGTCCGTGTAGAGTCATTTGCCTGAGTTTTGTTTTCCTTTTTTATGCAGGGTGCCTTTATGCTCATGGAGAGCCATAAGAGGCAGTACCGGGAGATAGCTCGTCTGAAAGAGCTGGAGCAGAAAGCTGCCTCGGCTGATGAGGCGGTAGCTTGCTTGGATCGGCTCCGGGAGGATGCCAAGGCCTTGCAACAAAAGGCCGACGAGGCCGCCGCAGCCAGGGACGATGCCCTGGCCAAACTCGAGGAGAGCCAAAGGGCGCTTGAGGCCGAGCGGCGCAAGAACGATGAAGCCGTGAAGGCGAAAGCTGAGGCCGAGGCTACCGCTGTGAAGGCTGCTGATGAGGCCGTTAAGCAGTTCCTGGCCGAGGGGTGGAAGGCCGATGAGCGGCTCTCCTGGTGCTATGAGGTGGTGGCCGCTAAGCTTGAAAATTGGGGGATGAACTCCCCCGCCGGCCAGGAGTATTTCAGCAGGGAGATGGCCGTGTACTATAACATGGGCCAGGAGCGGATGCAGAGGCTCCTGTGTCGGCGGCTGTCTCGTGCTCTTAAGGCCATGAACTATACTTCCGGGTGGGCTAGACGGAACTTGAAGCTTCCCAAGCTGATGAAAGATCCCGAAGAGCAGGCCAAGTTTCCTCTGTCGGAGCGGGAGTCCCCCATTGAGAGTTCCGGCCTCGGCGAGCCGGATTACACGGAGTTTGACTTCCTGGACGACGCTACCAGTTCTGCGGCTGTCGCCGGCCAGGAGACTGAGGTCGAGGAGGGAGGCGAAGACGTCGAAGAGCCAGCCGAAGATGGAGGCGCTCAAGAGGCTTGATCGGCTACTCCCCGCTCCCTTGTAATTAGTTTTTCATTTTTGCCGAATTGATGTAATGGCCGAAGCGCCCCCCTTTGTACTGAATTGATTATAAATGAAAATTTTTGCTGTCCTGCTCGGCTTTAAATTCCTTGTATGCTTATTATTGCCTTTTGCCATTTCAATTCTGAAATTTGTCTAAGTGTAAAGGTTACAACTTGGGTCACCCGCGAGTGTCTGCTACGTCCGTGAGGTAGTCCATCCTGTCCGGTGGCCTGGTCGGCCTGGCCGTCGTTTTTTACTATCATAACACTTAGGATTTATTCAAAAATTTCCTAAGTGTTTTGGGTCCACGTAGTTGCTTTCTTTCCGGCCTGGTGGCTTGGTCGTCCTGTCCGGTGTTTCTTTACTATCATAACACTTAGGATTTATTCAGAAATTTCCTAAGTGTTTTGGGTCCACTTAAGTGCTTTCTTTCCGGCCTGGTGGCTTGGTCGGCCTGTCCGGTGTTTCTTTACTATCATAACACTTAGGATTTATTCAGAAATTTCCTAAGTGTTTTGAGTCCACTTAAGTGCTTCCCTTTCTGTCCCTGACCGTGGTGTCCGTTCCGTCCTGGCGTTGTCCCATTCTTCTTTTTTGTTATAATTTTTCTAAGTGTTTAACTTCGAGTGGATGGGTGTTCTCATCGTCCTGGTATTGGATTTCTCCTCATTATTGACAAATGCTTTGGGAGATTTCCCAAGTGTTGAACCAATGTCGTTGTCGGCCCAGTGTTTTTCGTGGCCTTCGTGTTCCCTTGTTTCTGAGCTGATCATGAAGGTCGGCCTGCATCCTTGTGTTGTGGCCGATAAGGGCACCTTCACCTTACTCTTTTGAACTTAGAATTTTTTCTAAGTACATATGCAAGGCGTAGGTAGCTAACGGCCTTGGAGTATACAGGTACCCGCTTCGTCTAGAGTTCCTCCATTTAAGTACTTAGAGATTTTTCTAAGTATAAATGTAAGACATAGTTCCTTCTTTGCGGTACCGCTGCCGGCTAAGAGATAGCCCTACCATCATCGGCCAAGGTCTGGATTCGTGGCCGATGAGGGTGCCCCTTGCTTTCCCCAAGAGAAGACCCTACCTTCATCGGCTAAGGCATAGTTCCTTCTTGAGGAACTTTTTTCCTCAGAATGTTCTCTAAGTGTTTGGTAAACACTTGAACAAATTCCCAAAGAACTTTCGCTTGACCAACAGCCTTGGTTCCAGTGCCTGTATCGGCTATCCGGGATGCTGTGGCAAGTAGGGATTGTTTCTTGATTGCTTGATTCCTCCGTGGGTGTGATAAGTGCCCGCTTCGTCCTGGTCATCCTCAGGATTGTGATTCTTTGTTTCATACCAAGCGTTGGTGCTTCAAAGGATTGTGGCCGATGAAGGTTACCTCTCGCGTGTCACCCAACCGATTCGGTTAGGGTTTTATAGGCGTATGTTTCGGCCTTGACCATTCCCTTGTGGTGTGTGGACGTGTCGTCTATGTTTACCTGTCAGTGGTACTACACTTGTGTTCAGCTGATATGTACTTGGCCTAGTTGGGCCTGAGTTGTGGGGATTTTATTTTTTCATTGCTCGAGGCCGACCAGTGTGCACGGCCGTCGGCTTCCCTCTTTTTCCCTTATATATATATTTTTTTGTTTTCGGGGAGTATCCTTCTTTCAGGCTTCGGCCGAAGGGTGTGCTCGTCCTTCGGCCGGTTCGGACTTCGTTTATAACGTCCGTGATCTCAGGGCGGGTCACGTCGCCTATTTATGTCGCGGGCTAGACTTTTGGTCGGTTTCCAACGGCTGTCGTTGCCCATCCCTGAGTTTTGGGATTTTGTCACCTCGGCCATGATTTCAGGCCTGTCGTCCTGCGATCTGGCGCGTGGACGACGCGGTGAGCTTCCCGTTTCAAGACGTGGGTCGTTTGCGGGCCCCTCGTCCTGGGGACATCGTCGGCCATACCTGAGCGTTTCACTTCTAGGCTTACGGGGCCAGGACGATGTGCTCTCTCAGCTAGGCCTGAGCCCTTCGCTGATACAAAATACAATGGAACGCCTGATCTTGTCGATCGTAGGCTGCAAGTGCAAGGGGCCCCGTCGGCCATGCCTGAGCCTTTTGCTCTGAGGTGGCCGATGAGGGCACCTGCTAATGTTTTTTACTTTCAATTCCAGAGAAAAAATCAGGAGGAACATGATTTTATTCATAAGTGGCTCGAGGCCGAGGGTGGCGTTCAATCAGTAACCCGTTAAGGGGTGAGGGCTTCGCCGTCTGCACCTCCTTCGGATTACTGATAAAACTTCACCAGATGGTGTACATTCCACGTTCGTGGTACATTGGACCCATTCGGGCGTTTAAGCTTGTAGGTGCCGGGTTTGACCCCGACACTGACGATGTAGGGCCCTTCGTACTTCAATGCTAGCTTGCCACCCTCTATCGGCTGGCTTGCTTCCCTTCGGCGGAGGACGTAGTCCCCCACCTGAAATTCCCGGGAACGTACCTTGGCGTCATAGTATGATTTTACTTGACGCCGGTAGTTCTCTGCTCGGACGTAAGCTTGCTCACGCCTCTCATCGACCAGGTGCAGGTCAATCTTCATGTTCTCTTCGTTGGCGTCAGGCTCATATTGTTCCACCCGTCGGCTGGGGATGGCAACTTCTGTGGGCGCCTTTGCCTCGAAGCCGTAGCATAGGGCGAAAGGCGTTTCACCTGTCGCCCTCCTCGGCGTGGTTCTGTAGCACCACAGGATGTTGGGGAGCTCGTCGACCCAACTACCTCCTGCGGCCTGGAGTTTCTTCTTCAGCCCCTCCATGATTGTTCTGTTGGCGTTCTCGATCTGCCCGTTGCCCTGAGGGTAGGCAACGGAGGAGAAACGATGTTTCACCCCAAACTCCCGGAGGAGCTCCTGGAAAGGGGCTGCCTCGAATTGGGTGCCGTTGTCTGATATAATCTCCTGGGGGACGCCGAAGCGTGTGATGATGTTCTTGTAAACAAATTTTTGGCATTTGGCCCCTGTGATGCTGGCCAGGGGTTCCGCCTCGACCCACTTGGTGAAGTAGTCGACGACGACGATAATGTAGCGGTTATTCCCGGCGGCTCTGGGCAGGGGGCCGACCAGGTCAATCCCCCATCTAGAGAATGGAATTGCGGTGCTGACGGGGGCGTAGTTGACGGCTGGCCGACCAGGGGTCTTCTGGAGCACCTGGCACGTGGTACACTTCCTGGCCAGATCCGCGCAGTCTCGCGCCATCGTCGGCCAGAAGAAGCCCTGGACGACGAGACGTCGGGACATGCTGAAAGGGCCCTGGTGCGAGGAGCAGACGCCGCAATGAACTTCTTCCATGGTCATGTCGGCCTCGTCCTGGTGCAGGCATCGGAGGAGAGTGCCATTATAGGACCGTTTGTAGAGTTTGCCATCTTCGATGGTGTAGCTTGGGGCCCTGAGTTTGACAAGTTTGGCCCTCTCTTCGTCCGGAGGCAGCTCCCCCGTTGTGATGAAGGTGGCGATGTCGGAGATCCAGTCCTCTGGTCGCTGTTGGACGCACAAGACGGGGCTGGCATGGATGCTGGACATGCTCAACTCCTCGATCTTGGCCAGCCGGGAGATGTGCTCCGGGGTGTCCGAGCTGAGTTTGGAGAGGATGTCGGCCTCGACGTTCTCGGCCCTTGGGATCTGTTGGTCCCGGTTATACTGGATACAGTCTAGAGGGGGGGTGAATAGACTGTATTGGTTTTTTAGCTTTTTAAACTAAGTACCAGATTTACAGAATAGCCTGTTCTGTTGAAAGAACAGACTGGCAGCGGATGGGGTTCTGGCAGGGAGTTCTGTTAGCCTCAGAGAAGCAAAGGCAGTAGGCCTTCTGTTAACTCGTAGAACAAGTTCTGCTGAACACAGATACCAAGTCCAAGGAGTTAGACAGTTCTATCTAAGTGCAAGTATTAAAAGCAGTTAGTAAACGACACCAGGGATTTTTATAGTGGTTCAAGGAACAACTCGTTCCTCTAATCCACTGTTCCACTAAGCTGTAAAAACTGCCGTTTACAAAGCCCTAGTCCTAGTACTTAAGAAGCACTCCACGTCTTCTTCAAGCCTAGATGTGTCCTGGGATGCACTCCCTGGCTTCCTTTAACACTGGTCCTTTCACTGAGTTTCCTTGAAGTATCACCACTTCACTACTCCAGTTACTTGGACGTCCTTCTTGTAGCAAGAAGAGCTTCTGTTGAAACTGGGGTTCCTCCAACTAGCTTCGTTACAAAAGATTTGTATGTGATGAGCTTGAAGAGTTGAAGAACACTTGGAACTTTGTTTGAGTTGGAAAAAGTATTTTTCCAACTTCTGCCTTCTCTTGTAGAAGATATTGAGTTTGAATCTCAAGGAGGCTTTTTGCTTTTCAGAGTTTGAATATCTTGTTTGTAAAAGTTGCAAAGTTATGTAGGCAAAAAGTTATCCGGTTGTTCTTCGTAGTGTATCTTTTATACTGAGGTTGTCTTCCCGTTGGAGGAGTAGGAGGACAACTGCATTTAATGCGCGATTAGTTGACTTGACCAGTAGGACCCGGTAAAGTTGGCGGGTTACTATTTTGGGATAAAGTATTCCTGACATTGCGGCCAATCATCTGCAATTACTCTACGTAGCATGGGGTGCATTAAATGAGCATTTAATGCATGCACTGTAGCTTTTCCGTTTCATACTCCTAGCCGTTGAAGGAATCTTTTAGTTGACTTCCCGGTTCTGTGAAATTCTTCTAAGTGTCAGACCTTCTGGTGTCTTTGTCTGAGAGTAGAACAGAGGAGGTCTGGAGCACTTCTGTTGGGAGTATCCAACAGAGACCCATAAGGGTTTCTGTCAGAGTCAAGACTAACAGAGATCCTGAGGACTTCTGTTCTGGAGCAGAGAACCAAAGGTCCTCTGTTTCAATAATGCCTTAAGAGGCACTTCTGCTCTTGAAGCCCTTCTGCTCGTGAAGCCCTTCTGCTCTTGAAGGTCTTCTGTCAAGTCGATTACTTCTAAGAACTTTACAAAGGAAAATTCTAATACATAATTTCTAAAGGGGTACTCTAAAGTCCTAATTAATCTAGCATCATCAAAATCTAATTACAATTAATCCTTACAATTTCCCCCTTTTTGATGATGCTAAAACCCTTTAACTATTTCCAGAGAAGTGCCTTCACCATAAAAAAGATTAAGTTTAAAAACTTCTATTAAAATCTTGGTGGGCAACTTGACATAGGAAAATAGTAAGAGTACGATACATTCAGATAGCAGAATATAACAGAAATAAACAAACACAAGCAAAAGGCAAAAAGACAAGAAATTGAGGAAAAGCACTTCAAAGTAAGAAGGCAGAGATGTGATTTTATTAGATAGGTTTTACAGAGTTTAAACCTTACACATTCTCCAGATTAGCTGCCTGTAGAGCTTCTTCCTCTAGTCTTTGAAGCCTGAGCAGTTCTTCATTTATTTCAGCTCTGATTTTGAACAGATTGCCAGACCTTTGATAAGATGCCCATATTGGAGAAAGCTTGCAGTCCAAATAGTTGAGGACACCTTCATGTATGGTCTTTCCTGGGACAATGTTCTTCTTGTACCATTCTTCTGCTTCTTCAAGTGATCCCCCATACCTAACTCTGACAACACCATCTTTGTCCAAATAGAGGTGTTGTTGTTGGGTAGGAGTCATTTTAGCCTTCATCTCTTCAAATTGAGCTCTGTCAATTTGCTGAGAACCACCCAATCTCCACTCAGTGAAGTTGAAAACTTTCTTCTTCTTGGTGCTCTTCTTTACAGGAGATGGGGGTCTAGGTATGCCTTCTGCTCTTTTCTTTTGTAGGGCAGCTTCAAAGTAGGGAGCCGGATCTACTGCAGGCTCATCAGAGGAGGGTGGCCTGGTAGGAGTTCTGTGGGACCTAGGCCTGGTCTGTTGAGGGTCCTCTTCCCCCTTTTTGGCATCATTCAGATCTTCAATCATAAGACTGATCTTCTGGAATTCTGAGGCCTGGGTTGAGGCAATCTGCTCCAGGGCCTCTGGTAGTGTCTGGGTGACTGAGGTAAGGCCTTCAATGAGACCTTGCTGCTTCTGTATGGCAGAGAAGATGTCCTTGTTATTGGCTTCAAGGAGCACCATCTTCTGATAACGGTCTCTGTCAGTAGACAGAAGTGCATGAGCCTGTTCTTGATGAGTTCTGCACATTGCCTCAATAGTAGTCAAGTGCCTCTCTGTCCTGGCATCAGATTCCTTCAGAGCTTCAAGGTGCTCTGACATATTGTGGATTGCGTGTCCTTGACTCAAGAGAGTCCGTTGAAAGATGGAGAGAGTGTTGTGGATGCCTACCACTTCTGTTGACAGTGCATCTGTTCTGGCGGATGATGAGGCTATGAAGTTGTTGAGAGTTCCAGTGAGGTTCTCAAAACGATCAGAGATGAACTGCATACCTGAGTTGAGATTGTCATTCACATGAGCAAGGTGCCCATAGTGTTTGTCATTGATCTCAATCAGTTTGTTCATGCCTTGGAGGATCTGTCCTCCAAATTCTTCAGCAGATTCAACAAATTTGTTGAAGGGAACGTTGTTCTGTTGTCCATCAGCTTGGGGCATCTCTAGACCTCTTCCCTTAGGCAAAGGGTGATGTTCTTGGACAAATGAAAGAGATTGGACAGCCTGTTCATGTTCCAGTTGAGTCAGAGGAGGGGTCTATTGTCTCTTGGATGTAGCTTGATAAGACTTGCTGACCATGAATCCATCCATGTCAGATGAGTCTTCATAAGAGGAGTATATGGGTATGGTGTTCCTGATGACCTTCTTCTTCTTTCTGAAGGAGGGATTGGGGGCAGTAGAATGCCTAGAATTCCCTTGGGGTGCAGAGATGGGGGAGACAGTTGTAGGGTCAGAATCTCTGGAGCACTTCTGTTGGGACTATCCAACAGAGACCCAGAAGGGTTTCTGTCAGAGTCAAGACTAACAGAGATCCTGAGGACTTCTGTTCTGGAGCAGAGAACCAAAGGTCCTCTGTTTCAATAATGCCTTAAGAGGCACTTCTGCTCTTGAAGTCCTTCTGCTCTTGAAGCCCTTCTGCTCTTGAAGGTCTTCTGTCAAGTCGATTACTTCTAAGAACTTTACAAAGGAAAATTCTAATACATAATTTCTAAAGGGGTACTCTAATGTCCTAATTAATCTAGCATCATCAAAATCTAATTACAATTAATCCTTACAGGATCTGTGTGATCTCGTGGGTTTCAAACGCCTTCACCAGCTCCTCCGCCACTTGTTTGTACTGCTTCATTCGGCCTTCCTTTGCTTCGTTCGATCCCTCCACCTGGCCCACTACCAGTTTGGAGTCGCACTTGACTTTGAGGTGCTTGGCCTTGAGGCCGGCAGCGAGTCTGAGACCGCTGAGGAGGGCCTCATACTCGGCTTCGTTGTTGGATACCCTGAAGTTGAAGCGGATGGCGTAGTAAGCTCTGAATCCTTCAGGGGATATGAGGACGCCGCCGCCACCGCATGATTTTGCGGCCGACGAGCCGTCAGTGAATAGGATCCATGTATCATCCGGCTCCGGCCCGGGGTTGGCGACGGCCGTCTCCCTTGCTGTGCATTCAGTGACGAAGTCGGCCAAGGCTTGCCCTTTGATAGATGGCCTTGGCTTGATCTCAATTTGAAATTGGCTGAGGAAGATTGCCCATTTTACCATCCTAGAGGAGCTGGTGGGGCTCCTCATGAGTGCGCCGAGAGGCTGCTGGGTCAGCACATGGACGACATGGGCCTGGAAGTAGTGCCCCAGCTTCTTCACCGTATGGACGATGGCCAGCACCGTCTTCTCAATGGGGGAGTACCTGAGCTCGGCCTCCCTGAGTGTCTTGCTGATGTAGAAAATTGCCTTTTGCACCCCTTCGTCCTCACGGATGAGCACGGAGCTGATGGCCGACGTGCTCACCCCTAAGTACAAGAAGAGGGTTTCGCCGACTTTGGGCTTGGAGAGCACGGGTGGGGACGATAGGTACCTTTTCAATTCGTCGAATGCTTCCTGGCACTCTGTCGTCCACTTGAAGCTGATGGCTTTACGCATGATCTAAAAGAAGGGGAGTGCCCTCTCGGCTGACCTGGAGAGGAACCGGTTCAGGGCCGCCAGGCGCCCCGTCAGTCGTTGTACTTCCTTGATGTTAAGGGGCGGCTCCATGTTGATGATAGCATGCGTCTTCTCCGGGTTTATCTCGATGCCTCTCCGGCTGACCATGTAGCCGAGGAACTTGCCGCCCTGGACGCCGAAGGCGCACTTCTTGGGGTTGAGCCGGAGCCTGAACTCCTTCATGATTTCAAAGATTTCCCGGAGTTCGTCGGCGTGGGAGGAGGCCTGCCTGCTCTTGACGATCATGTCGTCGACGTACGCCTCCATCGTCCGGCCAAGGACCGCTCTGAAGATCTTGGCCACCATCCTAGTGTAGGTGGCACCAGAGTTTTTTAGTCCGAAGGCCATGACGAGATAGCAAAAGATTCCCTCTGGGGTCATGAACGCCGTCTTCTCAGCGTCATCTTCATGCATGGAGATTTGGTGGTACCCTCTGAAAGCGTCAAGGAACGACATCAACTCACACCCCGCCGTCTCGTCCACCAGCTGATCAATGTTGGGGAGAGGGAACGGGTCCATGGGGCACGCCTTGTTCAGGTCAGTGTAATCAACACACATCCTGAATGTCGGCGGTTTCTGGGCGAGGACGACGTTGGCCAACCACGTCGGGTATTTCACCTCTTTAATGTGTTTGATTGAGAGGAGCATGACGACCTCCCCTTTGACGAAGTCCCGCCTGTCGGCGGACAAGTAGCGCCGCTTCTGCTTGATGGGCGTGGACGTCGGATCGACGGTAAGCCGGTGAGTGATCACCTGGCGGCTGATGCCTGGCATGTCGTCCGGGCCCCACGCGAAGACAACGGCGTATGACCGCAGGACGAGGAGGATGGCGTCTCGTTGGTCCTGAGGGAGTTGCTTCCCGACTCTGAGAACCCGCTCCGGCCGGGAGGTATCCAGAGGGATTTCCTCGACCTCCTCGGCCGGCTCCGCATGTGGTCTCTCCTCGTCCTTGGCGACGGCTGCCGTGATGGTGTCTATCCTCTGGCCCTCCCTCTCGGTCGGCCTCGTCAATTTGAGGTAGCACGCTCTGGCTATCCTCAGGTTTCCTCTGGCGTAGCCGATGCCGTCATTGGTGGGGAACTTCAGACATAAGTGCCTCATGGAGATGATGGCCTCCAAGTCCTCCAGCGCTGGCCGCCCAAGATCAGGTTATGGGCGCACTGGAGGTTGACCACCATGAACTCCATGTCAATCCTGGCGCGGTGGGGGCCGTCACCGACCTCCACGGGGAGGACTATCGTGCCCTCGGCGTCGATAGAGTCCCCGGTGAAGCCGGATAACGGTGTCTTGATCGGCTTCAGTAGAGCTCTGTCCAGCTTCAGCTGCCTGAAGGTATCCAGGTACATCACGTTGACGGAGCTCCCCGTATCGATGTAAGTGTGATGGATGATGGAGTCACCGATCTCACACCGGATGACGAGGGCGTCCCTGTGTGACCCCGTACCCGGAGGCAAATCCTTGTCGGTGAAGGTGATCGCCTCCGTCCGCTGCTTCTTCGGCTGGGGGGGAACGTGGGACACCTCCCCAATGTAGAGGGATTGGGCCCATTTCTTTCTCTGAGTGGCGGAGTCCCCCCCAGTGTTCCCACCTACGATGAGGAGAATGCGATTCTTCTTTGGCGGGGGCTCTTCGAAGTCCTCGTCGTCGCTGAGCCTACCAATCTCCCGCTTCTTCGCAGAGGGTTCGCCCCCATGTTTGCCGGTGTTTAGCCATGTGTTTTTGCGTGGGCCACCTTTAACAAACTGGGAGAGTTCCCCCTGGCGAATAAGGCGCTCGATGGCCTTCTTCAGTGTGATGCAATCGTCGGTGTTGTGCGACGAGTTCTTGTGGAACCGGCAGTATGTGCTGCCCTGCTGGATGGCAAGGATCTCCTCGGCCGGCCGAGGAGCCTGCTCGATGAGGCCGTGCTTCTCGGCATAATCGAGGATGGTGCCGACCGGGTGAGTGAGGGAGACCCCCGGTCGTTCCAACCTCGGCCGCAAGTGGCGATCTTTCTTACTCTGTCCACCAGAGCCGTGACGGCCCTGGGCACCCTGGCCGGCCGGGGATGGACCCGGGGCCGGCGAAGGATTTGTCTTCTTGGAGGGATGGCCCCCCTCTTTCTTGTGATTATGGAGCTCGTCGGCATCGGCGTACAAGCCTCCGCGCTGGAGCGCCTTGGCGTACGACCTCGGAGGGTCGGTGATAAGGCTCCTAGCGTACGGGGAGCTGCGGAGGGCTCCCTGATACAAGGCGAGGAGGGTGCGCTCATCGGCCCCCTCCACCTCCTCGGTTTCCCTCGTCCACCGATCAATGAATGACCGGAGGGACTCCTCGTGCTGCTGCTTGACGGAGAGGAGGTGGGTGAAATACTTCTTCGCACGCTTCCTCCCGGCAAAGTGAGTGAGGAAGCGTTGGGCGAGATCCTGCCATGAGTCGATGCTCCCTTCGGGGAGCGCGTTGAACCACTCGTACGCTGGCCCCTCGAGAGTAGAGAGGAACCAACGGCAGAGGTATTCGTCAGACGCGTTCACCATCAGCATGTTGTTCTGATAACGGCTGAAGTGTTCCTGGGGGTCTGATCGGCCGTCGTAGGACTTGATGGCGTTCCCCCTGTACTTCTTCGGGATGGGGGCCGAGAGGACCCTGTTGGTGAAAGGGGTCCTGGTCCTGACCTGGATGATGAGCGCGTTGAGGCCGGGGTCGTTGGAGGCAGCGTACGAGCGTACGGGGAGCTGCGGAGGGCTCCCTTATCACCTCGCCCCTCGGCCAGCTCCCTCTCCAGGGCGCTAACCTTGTTCATGAGCGTGTTGAGGCCGGGGTCGTTGGAGGCGCTGACCGTAGGGATGTTGGCCGACTGCTTGGCTTCCATCTGAGCAAGCCTCCTTTCCAGCTGGGCGATGACTTCATCCCGGGGGTCCATGGCGGCCGCAGCGGCGCCCGGCTGGTTCCTCATGCGCTCGTCGTGAGCCGCATTGATCCGGTGGCGCACGTCGTCTTCGTGCAACTTCCCCTTGCCCTTGTCCGGGCGGGGCTGGTCCGTTGTCCGGGACACAGACCCCAAGCTTTCCCTCGGCGAGCCAGGACGAGGCTCACCAATCCGTCCTGCCATCCTCTCCGAAACCGGACGACGGCGCGTGTCACCTAGCCTGTTGAAGGCAGAGGCTTTTCCACGCGCTGGGGTCTGCCCTGGCCGAAGAGGGGAAGCAGGGTGGGAGTGGGACGACGCCGTGTCCTGGGCCACCACCCCCTCATCGTTGCCTATCTGGACGGCCAACGGTTGGGGCTGAGGAGGTTGAGTGACGTTCCCCCCGGTCCTTGGCAAGAGTGCGCTGAGGACGGTGGGGTTCTGAGCCAGGCTGGCGATGATGGCCGACAGCGCGGCCTGGACCTGTGGATCCACGGACGGAGAGGCCGCGGCCATAGGCTGGGCCGGGGCGTGATCCGTCTTCTCAGCTCGTTTCTTGTCCAAGCCGAGGCGGGCATCAGGGGCTCCGCCGTTGAGTTGGTTGCGGAGGTCCGTCGTGAGGTTGAAGGCCTCCTGGAAGAGGTCCCCTCCGCCGACCTGGTCGGCCGTGGCGTCCTCATCGTGCTCCCTGGGCTCTTGGTCCTCAGGGATGGCCTTGCTGACGAGGTTGCGATTTGACTTAGTTCTTCCCATGATCAGTGGTTAGCTGTGCTTGGTAGCGACGAAGGGTGCTAACTTGATTGTTCTAGCTCTCAACGAGAGCACCAAATGATAGAGTATATCTAGAGAGAAGTGAGAGCTAGAGAGAGAAGTGCAATAATATGCTTCAATATAATGATTTTGTAACCCCTATAACTAATCCCAAGGGGAGTATTTATAGAGAAAATACGGGCTGGGCTCCCAAGCCTTGGGCTTGGGAGGCCCATTTACAACTGGACCGCTACTGGGCCGAATACAAAGCCACTAATGGGCTGTACAAATGAGTAAGTGTAGAATCCGGTTCTGTGGAGTCTTCGGGGCCGACGAGGGCGTGGCCGACGAGGGCACGGCCGACGAGGGCGCGGCCGACGAGGGCACCCGGGTTCCTTGGCTTCAGGACCATAATCTGAGTTGGCACCTTTTCGGCCGACGGGGGTCCCTTGGCTGACGAGGGTGCCACTCTGTGTCTTGTGCTTTCTGTTCTTCCGAGTATGTGGGTCCGGGGGCTCAGACCCATATACTCCATCAATTTTCATTTAGGCATTATTAATCATTAATAATCCATGAAAATCACATTTAAAATACCTTAGGTAATCTTATGAAATTAACTCACTAATTATAAGCAATATAACCAGTCATCATCACCTTGTGATGTGCTACAATAGTTGCCTTTGTTAAGCCCCTCGATCAATCCCCGTTCTAGGTCGATTGAAACAAAAACTTGGACTGCATGGCAAAAGCCGGACGGCTTTCACAGAAGCCGGGCAGCGTTCGTCTGTCTGCAATACGGGAGCCTCTTTTCTTGGAGATTTTCAGCAATTTCGACTCTTATCGATCCATCAACCCTTCTAAGTTAATTACCACCACTTTACTCCACCACTTTATATCAATATTCTACACTTTTAAACGTGTAGAACCTCACATTTAACCCACCATATGATTTCCTAAAAATCGTATACAATAATACTAGTTAAGAGGTTGTTTGTTGAGTTCTTACCTCAACACAATCCTTTTCATCTTGGGTTAACTTTGTTGATGCTTCCTTCAAGCTTGAGCTGTGTGAAGAACTTCTCTAAAGCTTCTCTCTCTTTTCCTTGGTCGAATGGTTGAGAATGAGGGAGGGGGTATCTCTTCTCAATCAATTTTGAGAAATAATGTGAAAGTAAGACAATGAGGGGTGTGGGTTTGTCTCCAATCACTCCCTCATGCATAAGTCTGCCCAACGCCATTATCTCTTGTCTCATTCCATCATTTAGAGTGTACAACACATGTTGGAAAAGTCCCATTTGGGTGTAGGAAGTTCCTCCCAATTATTATTGCTATTTCTGAGAGGTTGGGTCAAAATATCTCTTGGATTGCCCAAACATTTTCCTCAACTTTAGTTGTCATCTTATTGGGCTTCTATAACTACTATTATGACCCAACTAACTATTTGGTAGTCCATTCTCAATATTATGGACTCGATAAATAATTTAATTAATCACACATTAATTAAATAAATCATTATGTTGCACAATTTTATTCGCTAAGAAATTCAAATACACATTGAATTCTAAATTCAAGTACATCTGGGTGCGATGTCACAGTAATTTTTATCCCTTTACAATTTCCAAGACATCTCATTGAGTAAAAGGACCAACACGGGATCAACCTTTCATGCCCTAAACATTTCTAGTAGAACATTTTGTAAAATGAAGTAGAGAGGTGAGGTCAAAGCACATACAAGTAATATAAAGCCTTTTCTGATAGAACTAGACAAAAAACAAGGTGTGAATTTTTTATCACTTAATTCCATCTTCCCTCTAAGAAAATACCCCAATTTCAAGAATTTAAGAAATTTATCCATGTACATAGATGAAAAGTGGTTTCACTTGAGCAAAGTAATGACAATATGGTACATTCACGGATGAGATGTCCCCCAAAAGGCATGCGAAATCTAAAAGGTTTATAACCAAAGTCGTGTATTTGTGTGTTGTGGGGAAAGAAGTATTGGGAAGTCGGGGGAGTCATATGGGATAGGAATATAGGGATAAATGGTTGTTTTGAATAAGGTAGCAGTAACAAGAAATAACAAGAACATGTGAATGCACACAATGCAAAGAATTCATTTTAAAAGTGACTAATTATCTTTTTTGTGCTAATGCAGTCGTAAGGAGTAATTCATAGTTGGGTAATTGTCTTTGTTTTTGTACTAATGCCCACCCTTTGAATAACATTTATTACAGGGAAATGTTATTCAAAGAGTTCATTAATATAGTGACCAATAGCACTATTATGAATGTAATTGTCACTATAATCACTAAACATGAATGTTGAGGACTTGGAGTTTTTCAACTTAATATAGTCATTACAATATCAGACATGTTGTAGAAGAGATGGTGAATTGCTTCAATTTGGAGTTATTCAATTCACAAGTTTAACCTCAAAGACGCGTTATCATGTTTGGCTAACACTACAACTCAAAATGGAAGAAGTTATTAAAGTGAAGGGGGGATAACTACTCAGCCATCATATTGGGAAACAAATATTAGAAAGATGAGATATCATTCATACCAACAATGTAATAGACAAAGACATAGTACAGGTTACAATAGACCACCTGAATGGACCAATAGAAACAATATAGTGTAGGTTGCAATTTTTTCTACTTTGGAACAACACTCTTAGTTAACAAATTTATCATCACAGAGTTGTCATGATATATCATTGAACTCTATGATAAATTTGTTGTTTACAAGTATTGGCCAACTTGTCCATTTTTGCCCACCTTTTCTGCTTCACAGTTGCCCACCCTTCGTTCACCGGGCAACTGTTGCACATAGTTGGCTAATTACTCCTTTCGTCCCATAAAATATTTCTCAGTTTGACTTGGACCGTAGTTTAAATTAAGAAAGTGAGAATAAAGTTGAAATGTATGATTGTGGTTGAGTAAGGTAAATGAATGCTAGTCACACAAAACTTTCCAAAAACAGAAACAGAAAGAATTTTTTGGGGCATCCCAAAAGGGCAAGTGGGAACAATTTTAAGGGGCAAAGGGAGTTTTATTCATGTCTAAAGCACTCAATCACAGTTTCACATGACTGGTCACAGGCACATAAGTCTCACAAAAGCATCATAATAAGAACAAGGCTCCATAATTAAGTATGGACTAAGTTAAAATTAACACATCATTTCACCTCTTACATGTACACGACCACATAAGCATTCTCGCACATAGTTAACACCACAATTAGGATCACTAGTGAATTTCAAAGTTGTGCACTTGTGCATATGAGACCATGAAACAAGTTAATCACACTGACAAGCACCATAAATGGAGAGTGATAGTTTTTTGGGATGAAATGTAAATATATATTAACACCCTAGAAAAACTATACATCAAAGGTTCTATATCTCCTAACCCCCTACCTAGTGTAGGGGTTAGGAGAGGTTTTTGTTCGATCTAATCAAAACTAAAAAGGGGCCTAAGTATACAATACGAAATGCCCCAAATAACTCAAAAAATAATTGGTGCTGCAAGATTGCACGCACATAGATCCCAAAAGTCAAGGTGCAAGCACACAATCCACTAAACTAAGCAATGTCGTGGCTCCCAAAACAGTTCAATGTGTTCCCTTCAAAAGATGACCAACTCATGTGGGTAGATACTAAAGATTATCTTATAAACCACGTGTTTGATCTTAGCTATGATCTCATCTTCCGTCTTCTTGCCATCATCAAATCTAATTTCATTCTTTGCATGCCACGTGGGAACAATTTTAAGGGGCAAAGGAAGTTTTATTCATGTCTAAAGCACTCAATCACAGTTTCACATGACTGGTCACAGGCACATAAGTCTCACAAAAGCATCATAATCAGAACAAGGCTTCATAATTAAGTATGGACTAAGTTAAAATTAACACATCATTTCACCTCTTACATGTACACAACCACATAAGCATTCTCGCACACAGTTAACACCACAATTAGGATCATTAGTGAAGTTCAAAGTTGTGTACTTCTGCAAATGAGACCATGAAACAAGTTAATCACACTGACAAGCACCATAAATGGAGAGTGATAGTTTTTTGGGATGAAGTGTAAATATATATTAACACTCTAGAAAAACTATACATCAAAAGTTCTAGATCTTCTACCCCCTGCCTAGTATAGGGGTTAGGAGAGGTTTTTGTTCGATCTAATCAAAACTAAAAAGGGACCTAAGTATACAATACTAAATGCCCCAAATAACTCAAAAACTAATCGGTGTTGCAAGATTGCACGCACACAGATCCCAAAAGTCAAGGTGCAAGCACACAATCCACTAAACTAATCAATGTTGTGGCTCCCAAAATAGTTCAATGTGTTCCCTTCAAAAGATGACCAACTCATTGTTGGTATATATGTCCTAGTGACAATCACTTTTTAGAGATATATGTACTTGATAACATTCAGTTTTATATATTTGATATATACGGTATTACACATTGATGATTAAGTATTTCGATTGTCAATATATTATTCATAATTGTGTTCTCTTGGACTTATGTTGTCAATAGGTAAGTGGGAGCTTATATGATATAACATCAGGTCCTAAAATAGCCCCAATCAATGATCATCAAGAATAGGATATTGATGATATGCGATAAGATTGGTATGTGGACTACATCATACTTTTAGAAAGTATAGTTGATCTCACAACTATGAGTTCCTGGAATTCATGATGGTCACATAGATATTTTAGAGAATATTGGCATACCCACCGAGAAACCATTTGATAAGTTCTATTTATGTGTCTATGGGATTATTGGCGTATAGAGTAGTGTAATAGTCCTCCGACTTGAGGTCAATACGTACTACATGTGCGGAGTGATGTACTTTGACCATGACCAATGCTTGCATTCCAATCGGGGTAGATACGGCATGTGTTGGGTGTATCACGAAGCACATGGAGTAGTAGTTGAGCCAAGAAAGGATTCATTCCTCATAATAAATTAAGAGAGAACATTCTACTTCTCATATCTAGGTGGATCATAAAGTCACTGGCCAATGCAACGATATATTCGTTTTGGATATCGAATATGATCGTTATGGATCATCTACAAAGATTGAGAGATAGAGACTAATTAATTGGAATAGACACAATATCAAGTTCTATACTTAGTTGAATGTTCGTTGAATGAAAGGACTGTATCACTATGAGCTCTATATTAGAGGGAGTTTGAATAGTCCTCGCAAACGTCCTTATATATTAAGTTTGTCTGGTAAATCGTCTAGGGATTCTACTAAGACCTTAATTTGATTAGTGCTTAATATATAAGGCCCTATTGGGTCACACAACAAGTGATTATACCTTCTGATTGAATTGTTAGGAGGAATTAAATATTATTAATTGGATTAAATAATATTTAACTCGTAATACTGAAAATGGATTAAATATTAATTAGATTCATATATTTAATTCATTGTGTTGAAGGAAAGTTCTATTTGATAGAATTAATTAAGTCTGATAAATTAGATTTATTATACTTAATTAAGATGTATTTATAATTAAATAAAGTTGGGATTTTATTGAGTACAATTTAGAATAAAAGTGCATTCAATAAAATATAAATAAAATAATAAAAATAAGCATTAAGTGAGAATGGTTGGCGGCAGCCCCGTTCCTCTTTATTGTGTAATTTATTATTATTATAATTATACTTTTATTTAATTAATTAGGAGTACTGGTTCTCGTAGGACTAGAACTCATTAATAAGGAAGACTTTCATTGTGATTGGGAAACTAGTTTAGAACTAGTATAAATACATCCTCCTCATTCATAATTCAGGGACTCGTTTCCGAGATTCAGTATTACCAGTTTATATCCTTGCGAAGAGATATTCTAGCCTTTCTCTTTGGGAGATCTAACCGTTCCTTCGGAAAGGAGATATCACGTGGATACCTAAGGTCAAGGATTATCACCGCTAGGCTGGAAGATCTATAAGTTCTAACTAAGATATGTTATTATTGTTATATTCGTTGTTTTGTCATAATCAGGGAATATTTGTTTGGGAAAAATTTAAACTTCCGTTGCTGTACTTTCGAGGTACGTACATCAATTTCCTAACAGCGGTATCAGAGCCAAACTGATTCTAATGACATTATACGAATTTGATAGATATTTTCGCACGTAAAATTTTTTTTCAGAAATTATATTTTTACTTCAATGGAATCTGGGATCAGAATTAGATAATTTTTGTTTTAGAACCATTGTGATAAGGTCTATTTTTAGAAATTAAACTCCGGAACATCTCCTCGGTTTGCTGCATTTTACGTACGACCTGTTAATTAGCTGGATTTGAGCCGCATAGCAAAATCGAACATCTGCACAACATGCTCACATGCCAGGATAGAATACTGCCATAGTGCCATTGAAAGAGATTCTTCTGACGAGTTTGATGACATTTTTTTTTGTTTTCTTCGTCGATCAGTTGTGGTGGTCGAAATTCACTAAAGTGATGGAATCGAGTTGTGTGAGAATCTCTCGACCGACCTATGAGAAGTCCATATGGAATTGAGATTCGGACTTTGAGTTGTTTTTAGTGAAGACTAGGACTTTACACTCCGTATTAAAGTACGGAGTGTAAGTTGGATTAATCTTGGAGTGTCTAACACATTATTAGATATTGAATGACCTATTATAACATTACGTAAGAAATGTGTTTAAAAGGTAGCTCAATTAATTTCAACAAATTTGATTTGATTGATAATTATGTTATTATCATTTATTTTAAGCATGCTTATGTTATTAATGTTTGACTATTGTATCTCTTAACCTATTAGATTTATATTGCATGCTTTAATTTATATATTTGAGTTAGATCCCATTAACCTATTATTTGATAATATGTTATTAGCATCTTGATTAAATAGAATAATTTAATGCCCCGCCAAATGTTCCCCATAAATTAAAATTTAAGTCTTATCTAGGATAACAAAATCACCCATCATAATTAAATTAGTAGAAATAATTTTTCGTTTGAAGAATATTTCACCCAAGTGTTTATTCCATTCGACAAAATATAGAACTAAGTTATAGATACATATGTTTGTGATCACGTGATGGTTTTGACTTACTTAAATTAGCTCGAGTCGTCCAAGCGTCGGTGTTAATTTAAGGATGTCGGTCAATTTAAAAAATGATCAACCAAGAGTTGCTTGGACGCAATTGGTCTAGGGACCTACCCATTATATTATTAGAGTGATCAATCCAATTGGGACTGTAATAGTATGAATGTGGATCATGGCCATTATGATTGTGAAAACAATCTATATTCTTTTTATTGGGGTCAAAGAGCATGTAAAAATAGTGGGAGCTAAATAATTAAAAGTCCATATTATTTAGATAACTAAATGTGATCATAGGAATTATTATATGAATTTTAATTCCCGTTCTATTTGAACTTCTCTAGGATTTTAGGAAGTCGAATTTATCATTGAGAAATATCTTGGATACAAATAATCTGACTCGATCAGACTTTCTAAACTTCGAACAAAATGTGCGTTTAGTGTTTAGGCAAGAAAATATTGAGGATGTGTTTGACACATGTGTACCCGAGGTTCTTAATGTCAACTCTTCTGACATAGTTATATTTGACATGGACATTCAGAAGAATAACATTATTGCTAAGGTAAGCTCTACTGCTGAATCTTTTCTTACGGGAAAGAACAAGCAGAAGAAGAGAAATAAGGTTAGACCTCAGCCTCTAGCTTTGAAACCTAAAGGTAGGATTCAAAAGTAATCTAAGGTGTTAAAGGATGTATGTTCTATAGAAAAGAGAGGGCATTGGAAGAGAGGTTTTAAGCTATGTAGGGCTAATCTAGCCAAAGCATCAAGTGCTTTTAGCTTAGGTATTTTTGTCATTAATATTAATATGTCTACAACTAACTCTCACACATTGGAATAATGTGTAAAATATAAGTGACAGTAAGCAGTTAGGCTAGGTGAAATTGGCCTACGTGTAGGAAATGGAGCATCAGTTGCTGCTAGACGTGTAGGCATTTATAAATTAGATTTACCCAACGATTATAGTTTAGAACTAAACAATTGTTATTTTGTTCTTTCTATAACAAAGAATATAATTTCCATTCATATGTTAGACATTAAGGGGTTTCCTTCCCTTTTGCTGATAACAATTGTTGTTTTTTTACAAAATGGCATTGTGTATGGAATGCCCCTCTTATGAATGGTTTATATATTCTTATTTGTAGGAATGACATATTAAAGAGACCCAGGTTAAGTAATCAGAAAAATACCACCTATCTTTGACATTGCGACTTGGCCATATTAGTGAAACAAGAATAACAAGGTTAAGTAAATTAGATTACTTAACACCATTTGATTTTGAATCACATGTTAATTGTGATTCCTGTCTCTTAGCTAAAATGACCAATAAACCTTTTCTTGGAAAAGCTAGGATTGCAGGCCAAAGAAGTTCTAATTGAGATATGTTATTATTGTTATATTCGTTGTTTTGTCATAATCAAGGAAGATTGGTTTGGGAAAATTTTAAACTTCCGTTGATGTACTTTCGAGGTACGTACATCAATTTCCTAACACTCATGTGTGTAGATACTAAAGAGTATCTTGTAAACCACGTGTTTGATCTCAGCTATGATCTCATCTTTCGTCTTCTTGCCCTCATCAAATCTAATTTCATTTCTTGCATGCCAAATATAGTAAACAGTCGCACAAAAGGCAATGCGGGTAGCCTTTGCTTTCATCTTCGATCCTTTATGGGTCTTCATTGTCCACTTTATTGCACTTAGCAACGTTGTCATCTCATGCCCAAGACTCATCCAGTTCATTATCTGCTGCCACACCCTACAAGTACAGGGGCAAAGGAAAGAAAGGTGTGGTATTGTCTCCAAACCACCCTTGCACAAGTCACACATATTCACAATGTGAAGATAATCGAGGCTATCCTGGGCAGGAAACCAGTTTTTCAAGGCCAACCACACGTTAAAAGAGAGTTTGGGGGGGGGGGGGTGTAGGATTTCCATATGAAACTCATTGGAGTCCTCACTTCACCCTTGACTCTTAAAAGTTCATAGATCTCAGCGGAGGCTAATTTTCCATTAGTGGTACGAGATTTGAGGCCCAAAATAGTATCGTTCAATTTATTAAAACAACTATGAATCTTATCCCGAATAAGACTCAACCGCTTCATGAGCTGTGAGATACGGTTGTGTGGGACAAAATCCCACACGGTCCTACCTTTAAGGTAAACATCGTTCACTCACTTCACCCAAAGGGTGTCTTTCTTCATGTGGACGTCCTAAAGGATGCGAGCGAGGAGGGCGTGATTCCACACCTTGGCGTTATGAATGCTAAGACCCCCTTCCTCTTTAGGGAGACAAATGTCGTCCCAAGCCACCTTGGCATACTTACCACCCCACAGAAAGATGCGACAAATCGAAACAATCCTATCCAAAATGGTAATGAGAAGCAGGAAGACTTGGAGCTGTTGGAGATATTTAATTGTGAATCAAGTTGGTCATAGATTAGCTTTATATTTAATCCTTGTATTTAAATAGTGCATAAATTAGATAGAAATCAGGCCAAGTGTTAGGCCCATTTAAACAGGCCAAAAGCCTGATACGCCTAACCTAAACCTCGCCTATAAAAAGGGAGCCGAGGTTTAGGAAAAGGTTGAACGTCGTACTTATTATTCATAGCCTTACGCTTATCATTCTGCTGTACGTTCCACGGTTTATCAAAGAAGGTTTTACGGTGTTTCATTCTGTGTTCATCTTTAACGTTTAATCTTCCTTGTTAGATCGATTATTCATTGCTGTTACAGAAACAGGGACTAACAATTGGTATCAGAGCCGATCGAGAACGATCAGAAGAACTCCTGCAGAATACTCTGTTTTTGTTAACGTAGTTCATTCTGTCGATTTTTTGCTCTGTAATTTTGTTTCTTGTTCAAAAGTTGTAAAAGTTACACCTTTGGAATCGCCTCTTCAAAGCGATCAAAGGGTATACTTCAGTTTGTGTTTTACGCAATCATTGATTTCGAGATATCTCGAGCTAGGCATCTCGATATCCTACTTCTCCACAGGTTCTGCTACGTTTTTCGAGCTGAAAACTTTACCAGAAGATCTCGACATTCAACTCTACAGGAAACTATCTTCAGATTTTGTTTATCTGTTTTTTACAGGTTGCAGGATTTCGACATTGAGGATTTCGACATCTAGGATTTCGAAATCTTGATTTCGAGAACAGGACTCGACATCTGGTCTCGACATTTGACTCATCAGATTAAGATTTCGAGAGATTAATTTCTCGACATTTCAAATTTCGAGATCAGCATCTCGAAATTTGAAATCTCGAGATCCCTAATCTCGAGATCCTTAATCTCGAGCCCAAATCTCGATACCGGGCCTCCTTTATCGAAATCTGAGATTTCGATATTCAGATCTCGACATCTGATTTTTCGAGATTCTGCCTCTGAAAATCTTTTGATCAATTTTCTCGAACGGTCAGTTTAGTACAACAATGGGTTCAGAATACAATGCACAAGGGAACAGCAGTACCCCTCCTAGCCTCAGGAAGGGAGAATATCAAATGTGGAGGAACAGATTTCTAAACTTCCTCGAGCACAAAGAGAACTCTTCTGCAATGCTCGAATCTTTGCTTGAAGGACCAGCTGAACTCTTGGTTTCAGTTGGTGGAGATCCAGAGAACAATCCTCCCATTTTTCCAGAAATAAGGAGAAAAGTGCCGTCTGAATACACAGAAGCCGACAAGCTCAGACTTCGTGGTGATCTTATGGCCAAAACGTACCTCCTTCAAGCAATACCGAATGAGGTTTATGTTCTCATAGATAGCATGCAGACAGCTAAGGAAATGTGGGATGAAATTGAGAAGCTGCTACAAGGCACAAGCATCAGCCTCAAAACAAAGAAGACTACGATTCTCATCGCTTATGACTCCTTCAAAGCAGGTCCAGGAGAACCATTGAATGAGACTTACAACAGACTTGTTCAATTGGTAAATGAACTTAGAAAGATCAAAGTATTCAGGTCTAATCTGGAACTGAATATTAGATTTTTATCCAGCTTGCATCCTGCATGGGAAAAGACAGTGAAGGATGTCAGATCTCGGATAGATTTGGACGAAATTGACCTCTGCACACTCTATGAACATCCGAAGCAATTCGTCAACGAGGTTGCCTGTGCTGAGGATCATCACACCACAAACCCCTTAGCTCTTGTAATGGATGCTCAGCCAAGAAGGACAACCACTTCACTAAAGAAGAAAAAGAAGAAGGTGGTGGTCGAATCAGATGATGATGAGAGTGAAGATGACAAATCTGATCTAGAGGCTGAGCTAGCAGACTTACAGAAAAAGATGGCAATACTTGCCAAGAGATTTGCTAAGAAGAACAGCTCCTCCAACAGGCTAAGAACTTCCTCCTCAAACTACAAGCAGAAGAACCATGATCAAGGATCTTCTAGGAAGGCATCATCGGCAGAAGAAGCTCCTAAATGCTATAATTGCGGCAAACCAGGACATGTGATCAAAGACTGCCGCCTCCCAAAGAAGAAAGATGCTAACTTCTACAAGCAGAAGATGCTGTGGAATAAGCAGAAAATGCTGATGGTGCAGAAAGAAGAAGAAACCTCTGCCATGATTGCTGAGAATGAGAACTGGGCAGAAGATTCTTCTGAGGAGGAGGAAGAGGAAGACAACTATGCCCTTATGGCACGTGTGGAGGGAGATGAAATAAAGGGTGATGCTGCGATCCCCGAAAGCAACTGCTCAACAAGCTCTGTAAGTACCTCACATACTTCTTTAAATAATCAAATGCAGTCCTTACTTGAAAAGGACAATCTAATCAAAGAACTAAAGGAGAGACTAGACAATAATCATAGAGTTCTGAAACAGAATCTAGACCAAAAGTCTTCCTTAAGTATTCAACTTGAAATTGCAAAAGATCAAGTCAAAAAGGTGTCCTCAGATTTTGAAAGCTTTGAACTTAAGATAGCTGAATTAACTAAGAAATTTGAGGACAGTGAACGGGAAAAAAGCACAGCAAAGGCTGAATGCGATTTTTTGCATAACAAAAGAAGAACGCTTTTAAATAAAGTAAAAGAACTAGAAGATCTAGCTGCTAGAAGAGGTCAATCTGAACAAACTGTTTTTCTGCTTAACAACAAACAAAAGGATGACCGATTCTACAATGCTAAAACAGGACTGGGCATAACTAACCCACGTAATCTTAAGAAAGTTAATTGCCTTCAAATCTATAACAGAGATTACATGGGACTAGGGTTTGGTGAGAAAATGTATTTTCGAAGTGATGAAGATTATGCTGAAGCAGAAGAAGAAAAGAGAAAGAAACCAAAACCTGCGATTTCTTGTGATTATCCCTCTGTAAATGAAAAACAACTTTCAGAAGAAAAACCTACTTCCTGCTTTAGTGAATGCCTTGACCCTTATGCCAAAGATATTCCTCACATAGGACACCCTCTAGACCCTCCCCCAAGAGTTGGTATTGCTAAAACTGGTGAGGAACCATGCATTTTTTCCATGGCCCAAAAGCTCAAAAATCTACAAAAAACTCTTGATAACGAGAGAGAGAGATTTGAAACTGAAAAGAAAGGCTTTGAGCGCAACTGGCAGGAACTTCTTCAAAAATTTAATGATTTGAGTGAGCAGTTTCATGCTAAAACAGACCCTTCTACGACCAAGCCTGACAGCTCACACACCTCACATGAGAAAAACATTACTTTTAAAGGTTCGTCCACTCATCTCTCTTCTCCTTTGTTTACAGGGAATGAAGTGAATAAGGAAGGAGAAGAGAAGAATGAGTGGAGGAAAAAGAGGAAGGAAATCGCAGATGGCAAAAAGAAAGTTTTTGAGAAAAGTGCCACCCCTAGATCTAGTTCAATATTTTACTCAAAAGTTAATTGTAATTCTGTCTCTACAAAACAAACTTCTAACAGTTCAGTCTTGAGTCCCAAGCTGAATATTTCTGAGACATCTTCTAGACAAAGTTCTATTTATAATACAAGTGTTGCTTATGGTTATTCTGTTCCAGATCCCCATAATTATGAATGTGATATGAATGTTGTTAAATCTAAGCCTTCCAGAAAGCTTAAACCTGAAAAAGAAACCAAGAAAGGAACTTCTAAGGGAACGTTTTGTATTCCAGATATGAAATATGCCCTTAGAGTTCATTCTAGGAAACATGTTAATCGGCTTTCTAAGGAGGAGATTTTCAAAACCAAACTCAAGAAACAACCGTTCAATCACAAAGCACCTGTCTACTCTCCTCCTGAACCTAAAACGAAAAGATGGGTCCCCAAGATAAGACCCGTCAAAGCTAAAACGGAAAGGTGGGTCCCCAAGATGAGACCTACCAAACCTGAATCGAATAGGTGGGTCCCCAAACGAAGACCCATCCAAACTAAAACTGAAAGGTGGGTTCCCAATCGTAGACCCATCATAACTGAAACTGATAGGTGGGGTCCAAATCGAAGACCCATCATAACTGCAACTGAAAGGTGGGTCCCCAAACTTAGACCCACACAGACTAAAATGGAAAGGTGGGTTCACAACATCAGACCCACCAAAATGGAAAGTGCTAGGTGGACTCCAAAAACCAGACACACTGCAAAAGCAGATCTGGCAATTGGAAATCCCATTGAAGATAGATCTTTTGTTGAAAGAGCAGCTGACCTTGGATCACTGCTCAAAGCAAGATTTAAAAAGGTGTTTCTTGATAATAAGGAAGGACCCACTCCAAGTTGGGTACCTAATCCTATTTGATTGTTTTGCAGGACGGTCATGTGTGGCACTTAGACTCAGAATGCTCAACCCACATGACCGGAATAAAGCACCTTTTGAGCAACTACACCAACTGCTACGGAGGAAATGTCAGATTCGGGAATGACGCCTCATCTCCTATCCTTGGGTATGGGGACGTCATCTGTGCCAGCGTCACAATAAAAGATGTTTCATTCGTCAAAGGGCTCAAACACAACTTACTGAGCATTGGACAATTCTGTGACAGCGGGATGGAAGTAAGGTTCTTTGCAAAACAATGCTGTGTTCTTGACAGCACAGGGAATACATTATTAACGTGTTACAGAACATCAAATATGTACACTATTGATCTGAAAAGCGTCCAATCCACCACTTCCATCTGTCTGCTGTCCAAAGCCTCAACTGAACAGAACAACCTATGGCACAGACGTCTCTCCCATCTGAACATCAAACATCTATCAACTTTGTCCTCCAAGAAACTTGTCAAGGGGCTTCCTCTACTAAAGTCTTCCGCTGAAAATCATTGTAGTGCCTGCAAAATGGGCAAAATGACACGAAGTTCCCACAAGTCAAAAACCGAACCTTCATCTACTCATCAGTTGCAGCTAATACACATGGATCTGTGTGGACCTATGAGAGTACAAAGCATCAACGGTCGCAAATACACTCTGGTGATCGTTGATGACTTCTCTAGGTATACATGGACAAAATTTCTCCGATCAAAAGACGAAGCTGCGGAAAACATTATGACCTTTATCAGAACGATCCAGAAACTGATACAGCACAGTGTTCGAATTGTCAGAACTGACAATGGTACCGAGTTCAAAAATCAGACTCTCACTGAGTTCTATGAATCACTCGGTATCACTCAGCAATTTGCAGCAGCTAAAACTCCCCAGCAGAACGGAGTTGTTGAGAGAAAGAACAGAAACCTTGTTGAAGCAGCACGCACCATGTTAATCCAATCAAGACTGCCTCACTTCATGTGGGCAGAGGCAATCAATACCGCGTGCTTCACTCAGAACAGAACCTTCATCCACAAGCGCTTCGACAAGACTCCATATGAGATCCTATTCAACAAAACTCCTGATATTTCTTTCCTCAAGGTTTTTGGCTGCAAGTGCTTCATACTCAATGATCGGACAAAGAGAAGTAAGCTGGATCCCAAAGCCAGAGAAGGCGTGTTCATTGGCTACTCACTGCAATCCAAAGCTTACAGAGTCTATCTCAGAGACAAGCGGACTGTCATCGAGAGTGTAAACGTTACATTCTATGAAATGGCAGACTTCGCTATTGAACATCTCCAGACCGATCCATCCACTGCTGTACCAGTAGCTTCTGATAAAGCTGAACCAAACACCGAACACGACGATGTGATTCTCGACTCTCTCTTCAGAAACTTTTACGAGAACTCACAATCTCCACCTCCTGCATACACTCCAGAGACAACATCAACTCCAACAGCAGAGATTCCGCTCCTCACAGGACCAGATGACGTACCATCCACACCCTCAACCCCTCAAACCAATCCCAGAGGTGTGGATGATCACGGCTTTGCCATAAGTCCGGAATCATCTCCACTACACACCACAGATGCCCCAGAGCCTTCAAATTCATATCAGGACTCAGATCAACCAATAATTACTCCCACTCCTCTAGCTCATGAGAGGAAGTGGACAAGAGCACATCCTGTTGAACAGATAATAGGTGATCCAAGTCAAGGTGTGCGAACGAGATCAGCAACAACAAATGAATGTCACTATGCATGCTTTCTAAGCAAGAATGAACCGTCCAAAGTCTCAGAGGCACTCGCTGATCCAGATTGGGTGATTGCCATGCAAGATGAGCTCAATCAATTTGACAGACTAGATGTATGGACACTCGTGCCTAAACCCCCTCAGAAAACCATCATTGGCACAAAATGGGTGTTCAAGAACAAGAAGGACGAAGAAGGCATAGTGATAAGGAACAAGGCACGACTGGTCGCTAAAGGATATAATCAGCAAGAGGGCATAGACTATGATGAAACATTTGCACCCGTAGCAAGAATTGAAGCAATCCGCCTTTTTCTTGCGTACGCGGCCCACAAGAACTTTACTGTCTTTCAAATGGATGTCAAGACTGCCTTTCTAAATGGAGTCTTGGAAGAAGAAGTCTATGTCGCTCAACCCGAAGGATTCGTAGATCCCAGATATCCCGACCATGTGTACAAGCTAAAGAAAGCTCTGTATGGGTTAAAATAGGCACCAAGAGCTTGGTATGATGCATTAACCGAATTTCTGATTGACTCAGGTTTCTCAAAAAGGGAAGATTGATACCACACTTTTCATCAAGCGACAGAAGTCTGACATCGTCCTGATTCAGATCTATGTTGATGACATTATCTTCGCCTCCTCTAATCCACGTCCGTGCAAACACTTTGAGAAACTGATGTAAACCAAGTTCGAGATGAGCATGATGGGAGAACTGAATTTCTTCCTAGGCCTGCAAGTAAGACAACTCTCTGACGGCATTTTCATCAATCAGTCAAAGTATATTCTGGAAATGCTTAAGAGATTCAACATTGATGGCAAATCTTCCATGACGACCCCCATGTCCCCAACCAACAAACTGGACTCAGACCCCTCCGGGAAGCCAGTTGATGCTACAAACTACAGGGCCATCATTGGATCTTTGCTATATCTCACATCAAGTAGGCCTGACATTGTCTTCTCCACATGCTTATGTGCACGCTTTCAGGCAAATCCGAAGGAATCCCATCTGACCGCTGTTCGAAGAATTCTGAGATATCTCAAAGGCACTGTGAATCTAGGCCTTTGGTATCCCAAGCACTCAGGTTTTGCCCTAGTCGGATACTCGGATGCTGACTTTGCTGGTTGCCGGATGGACCGCAAAAGCACATCGGGGGCAGTCCAATTCTTGGGCGATAAGTTAGTCTGCTGGTCTTCCAAGAAATAGAACTGTGTGTCAACATCTACGGCCGATGCAGAATACGTCGCGGCTGCTAGCTGTTGTTCACAAATTTTATGGATGAAGACCCAGCTAAAGGACTACGGTTACACACTCCGCCATATCCCGATCTACAGTGACTCACAAAGCGCCATAGCCATCACCAGCAACCCAGTTCATCACTCCCGCACCAAACACATCGACCTGCGCTATCATTTCATCAAGGATCATGTGGAGAAAGGAGACATTGACATGTATTTTGTAAGCTCAGAGCTTCAACTGGCTGACTTGTTCACTAAGGCATTGGATGAAAAACGATTCCAGTTCCTAGTCTCCAAGTTGGGCATGTTGAACCTCGAGCCCGTTTAATTATGTCTCCACTGATCTAAAAAGTGTGTGTGTGTGGGACTTGTAAAAAGTGTGTGTGTGTGGGATTTGTAAATAGTGTGTGTGCGTTGCATGTGTTGAGGGGGAGAAAACCAGAAAAATAACAAAAAATAGTGTGTGTGCGTTGCATGTGTTGAGTGGGTGAAAAAAATCAAAAAGAACAAAAAATAGTGTGTGTGCGTTGCATTTGTACATATTGTTCGTTGCATTTTTTGAGGGGGAGAAAATTTTCACTGTTTGAGGGGGAGCTAATTTTCACTGATTGAGGGGGAGCTCTCTATTTTTTACTGGTTTTGGGCCTCGAAAACTTTAAAAGAGCATTGTGTGCCAGCCCAATAATTCGGGCTCAAATGTTACGGAAAGAGGTCCAAAATTTCTCGCGTATATAAGCCTCGCAAAAATCCTTCTCCTTCTTTCATTCGAATTTTTCGCAAAGACAGAGCTCTCAGACCCTTCTTCTTCCTCTCAACCTTACGATCTCGCAATCTCATTCTCTCTTTCTCGACTACTCTTCGAAGGTAGTTAAACGCTCAATAGCAATCACTCTCTCGAAAACGAACGTTCGATCTTGAAATCTAGTTGAAATTTGTTCGTATTCGAAATCCAAAAACGAACGTTTTTTCTCGAAAAACCTTGTAACTTCTCAAAATCGAAATCAAATCAGGTTGTTTTTGTTTGAATGTTTGTCGCAATCCTATTGTGTTCATGTTTACTATATCTGTTTATGTTTTTGTAGGTGGATTAAATCTCTTCGAAATCGTCGGTTCATCTTCTCGAAATCGAGATCTCGAGATCT
Source organism: Cuscuta europaea (assembly GCA_945859875.1). Lineage (NCBI taxonomy): Eukaryota > Viridiplantae > Streptophyta > Magnoliopsida > Solanales > Convolvulaceae > Cuscuta > Cuscuta europaea. Next base: position 5,533,981 of record CAMAPE010000014.1, read on the forward strand.
TCATCTCGACATCTTGATCTCGAGATTTGAATCTCGAAATCAAGATCTCGAGATCTTCATCTCGACATCTTGATCTCGAGATTTGAATCTCGAAATCAAGATCTCGAGATCTGCATCTCGACATCTTGATCTCGAGATTTGAATCTCGAAATCAAGATCTCGAGATCTGCATCTCGACATCTGGATCTCGAGATTTGAATCTCGAAATCAAGATCTCGAGATCTGCATCTCGACATCTTGATCTCGAGATTTGAATCTCGAAATCAAGATCTCGAGATTTGGATCTCAAAATCAAGATCTCGAGATTCAGATTTCGAGATTTGGACTTAGAAATTTTTTCAAAACTCCACCTGTATGAACTTATCTGACAACTGCAAATCAAACTCTTTCAATCAAATCAAACAGTTGAACTTCATGTGCTGACCCCCTGCTTCTACAGTTTAAAATGGCAGGAAACACTCAAACACAGATTGACGACGCCATCTACCCCAAGGGAAAGTGGATCAAGGTGCTGGACAACAACTTCCAGCTAGACCTCACCGTTTTCAAGTGCCAGAATCCGATCATTCCGGCCATAATGAAAGGTCACTATCTCTGGCCTGCACTTCACAACGCCAAACCAGTGCCAGAGATATACCTACAACAATTTTGGGGCCACATGCATACTGATTCATTGAAGGATCGTTCCAAGATCAAGACCAAGTTGAACGGCATGCGGGTGATTCTGACACCATCCACTCTACGGACTACTCTATCACTGCCGATACATGACAAATACGATGCACTGCCGTCCATCCCTGATCTGCTCAAAGACGTGGCATCCCTTGGCTACACATCACTGCTGCCACAGCTCTCAAATTTCAACGGTGCATATCTCCGTCACCCGTGGAAAAATCTCTTCGGGCTAGTGAACAAGTGTCTGTCACCGAAGCATGCCGGGTTTGACAAATGCAACAAGCAGATCCTGCTAATCTTTCATGGCATCGCGTTCAACAAGAACTACGATCTGGCTTAGCTCTTCTACTCAGAGCTAATGGACCTGGTCAAGGCCAAAGAAAAGAATAGGCCAGGTACCATTCCGTACGCTCGGTGGCTTGGGTTGATCATCAACGACCTCATGGCAGAGCATTCAACAATACCAAGACGCAGTTCAGATCCTCACTTCACAGCACCGAAGCTGCAGTACTTCAAAGCAGACAAGAATCCTTCTTATGGTCTGAAGATACCTGGATTTCTGCTACAGCTGGTAAAATCTTCAAATCCAGCAGTCCAACAATACAAAGAAGCCACCGAGAAAACCGTCCCTATGGTTCAGCAAAACCCAGCTGGACCTACCCAAGGGACAAAGCCGAGTGTAAGTAAGGGTCCTAAGAGAGCCCAAAAGCCACAGAAACCAGTGGCCGGTTTGCCCAATGAAGGGAAGTCTGACGACTCTCTAGAGACGAGTCAGGCGGCTGAGAGCACCGAAGAAGACGCTGAGGAAACGGCCAGTGAATCGTCTAGTGGAGCCCAAACAAACACTGACGACAAGGCTTCCGAGAGCGTGGGCACGGAGAGTGAAAAATCGGACTCGGATGATGATGGTGATGACAATGATAGTGATGATGTGGAGCTCACATATGCACTGATCAGAAAAGGGAAGCTGCCCGTCGAATCTCCGAAGAAGAGAAGAATCACTGCTGAAGACGCAGCACCAATCATAGCTCGCAGACCTCAAGTCTTCACCATAAAAGAAAAAGCTAAACCAAGAGCTGATCCGAGCGAGACTAATTGCTCCAAGGACATCAATCAACCAGGAAGAAGTTGTCATCCGAGAGACCAGGGCTAAGGTCAAAAATGACAAGGCTACCAAGGCTAAGACCCAGCCCCAAGCCAGAAAAAGCCTGTTTGATAAGGCAGGCGAGCACATCTTCTCGGGCTGCGACTCCTTTATCCAGATAAGCCGAGCTGAATCCTTAAGCACAGGAGCCGATCTTTTCAGTTCCCGAGTAGAAGTCGCAGCATCTGGCTCAACTGCGCATGCACAGCCCTCTCCCAGCCACTCGATAGCCTCTCAAAAGGCTATTGTTTCAAAAGAACGGGACTCAACCCCCTCGCTGGTTCCTTCTGAATCAGTTGAGCATACAATTGACCTATCTCCCAAGGTCAAAACCCCTTCTTCACTCACATCGAGTCTAGGTGTCACATTTCCCACATTTTCTTCCTTTTCTAGGACACCTACACTATTCACTGCACATACAGGTGCACTCACCCTGAACGAAACAACCAGAGCGCAAGCTATGACGGTTGGAAGCCCTGCTACGCCCATAATGATTCCATCATTAAATGCAGGCCACACATCAGCAATCTTCACTGATGCTATGTCAACAGTTACATCCCCCGTAACTGGTCACCCTACCTTTGAAGACGTAAACGTTCTACTAAATCGCTTCCTAGATTCCACCATTAAACCATGGGTGCAAGATGCAATGACCGCTCTAGCACAGGAATTTAGGACCACCCAAGCGGTTCGGTCTGAACAGACACCACCCCAACCTTCCCCTGAACCGTTCATCTCCCATACACAACCCATATCCTCCACCCCTCTATCCCACAAATCCATAAACCAAATTCCCATCCCTTCTATTTCTCGGGGAACCCAGAATACAGAACCAGTATTCTCCCCACACCCGACCACACCCTCCATCGATCTCTCCTCCCTATCCTTTGACACACTAGCTTCGGCTTTGCTGAACAATCTTTTAAATACCCCAGAAGACAGCCTCACTCTTCATCAGCAAGCCATACTAGAAGCTCTTCTTTCCTCACCTGAAACCAAGAGTACTTGCAAGGAGAGTCTTCGTGGTCGCAAACGTTCCCATGAGGACCCCGATGATTCGGATCCTCATGAGGGGGAGAACAAGCGACCTCGATCACTTGAGCAAACTGCTCTACCAAGCCAAACTCCACAGCCAATTCAACCCGAAACCTCGACAAACCAACAGCCACCACCCACAGCCAAAATATCTAGCATGGTCGAGCTAGAAATAACATCCCGAGGCGTATCTCCCAGAGATACCAACCGAGGAGGGGATGGAAGTCCTGATGATGTTACCACTGGTACATCTTCTCCATCAGGCCATCAGTTGGAACCCAGTTCTAAGCTGATGTCAACGGGCAATCCTAGTGAACCCGGTAGTGCTACACAGGAAAAATCACCGCCTAAACCAAGAACTCCATATATTTCCCCAGGCAAAGACATCCATGATGCACTGGAAGAGGCGGTGATATACGACAAATGGCCGAGAAAACGGACAGAATGGGATGATCTCCGGGTTGAAGCCGAGCAAGAAGATATGCAAAGAAACTGGTGGCTACGAGAGCTGATCAACAAATGCTCTGAAGATATTATACGGCTCGAGGACGATGAACGCAAGGAAGGGGAGAACTACAAGGAATCCCAGAAAGCTCTTGAATCGGTCGTAAGACAATCAGCGGGAAGACTTCCCAAGACAGAGAAACCCTGGGACAACGTTCGCATCAAAGCCCCCTTCCAAGAAGAAATCAGAGAGCATATCTGGCGTAGACCAGACAAAGTCAAGCCACTGAACGAACTGAAGCTAAGAGGCCTTACTCACTTGAAAGGAAAGCAGGCTGGAGGTCATCTGCATATGTTGCTGCAAAGGTCAACCGGTACACAGAGAGAACTAATGGAACAAGATCTGAAGCTGAATATTCTCCCGATTCATCAAATTCTACAAGTGAAGGCTGAAGACTATCATGGAGTAACATTCTACACCTTCAGACTTCAACGCACCGATGGGAGCGAATTCACTTGTCAAGAGAACGACTTCATCATGCTGAAACCGGATGACATCTACCAAATGCTCATGGCCTACAGATACCTTCCAGTCAGGCAGAGCATAGTATACAGCGAAGGCCTCGCAGCTATCAAGAGATTCATGCTTAGACAGATCAGAGTACACTCTTCACATGACCTACAGATGGCTATTGAATGCAATCTGAAGAAGACAAATCTGACGAAGCCAAAACTGTATGATCCAGAACTTGAAGATTTCCCAGCCTACCACATCTTCTTCAAACCGCCAGCAGTCACCTATCTGAACCACAAGAACGAAAAGCGTCTGATGGTAGTCAGTGAAATCGAGAAGTACTGTGACGGAACACTGAAGATAATCAGAGAGCAGATTCTACAGATGAAGGCAAAGCTAGAGGAAAATCTTCAAGAGGCATCGTCTTATGTTCAAAAGGAACACTCTACTGTAGAGACAATTTTAAAGGCCATTGACGATCGCCTCGAAAAGAGAAATATGCTGAGGCAGTATGAACATGCACTTGGATTGAGAAAGCACTACTTCAAATCACAGAAGCAATAAGAGAATGGCACTTGATCACAAAGGGGGAGATTGTTGGAGATATTTAATTGTGAATCAAGTTGGTCATAGATTAGCTTTATATTTAATCCTTGTATTTAAATAGTGCATAAATTAGATAGAAATCAGGCCAAGTGTTAGGCCCATTTAAACAGGCCAAAAGCCTGATACGCCTAACCTAAACCTCGCCTATAAAAAGGGAGCCGAGGTTTAGGAAAAGGTTGAACGTCGTACTTATTATTCATAGCCTTACGCTTATCATTCTGCTGTACGTTCCACGGTTTATCAAAGAAGGTTTTACGGTGTTTCATTCTGTGTTCATCTTTAACGTTTAATCTTCCTTGTTAGATCGATTATTCATTGCTGTTACAGAAACAGGGACTAACAGGAGCCAAAACGATTGGACCCCTTGGATCACAGACCGAATTAGCTCGAGCTTACCAGCATAGGAAATAGTCTTAGTATTCCAAGTTTTTAAAAAATCATTTATCATTTCCAAAAGCGGAGCATATTGAGCCATAGAGACTTTAAGCGGTGCAAGCAGGACTCCAAGATATCTCACCGGGAAAACACCACGACCATAGTCAACGAGGCCCAAAATATTCTGCAACTCAAAACCGTTGACCCCACCCAATGAAAATTTTGGATTTATCATGATTTACTCTAAGGCCCGAAACGTCCCCAAACTCTTTGAGAGTATTGACCAGTATTTCAATGGAATATGTGTCCCCTCTAAAAAAGAGCATAAGATCATCCGCGTAGGCCAGGTGAGTAATGCCCAAGGAACCACAAAGAGGATGATAATTAAAATTAGAAACATTAGCTTTCGTGGTTAAAAGCCGCGAGAAATATTCGAGGCAACCAACGAAAAGAAACAGGGACATTGGATCCCTTTGCCTAATGCCTCTTTTGCCCTTAAAAAACCATGCAAAGTACTATTCAGAGAAACAGAAAAGGAAGCGGTGGAAACACATTCCATGATCCACCCAACAAATCTCTCGGGGTAGCCCAAGCCCCTTAAAACATTGGCTAGAAAGTCCCAAGAAATGGTATCGTAGGCCTTGCGCAAATCCACCATAATCATACAACGAGGTGAGATTCGCTTTCTATTGTATCCTCTAACAAGTTCATGGGCAAGGAAAATGTTATCAAACATAAGGCGGCCATCCACAAAAGCACCTTGTGCTTTATTAATCAAACCCGAGAGGGTAGGAGTCATTCTTGCCGCAATGATCTTTGTAATAATTTTATAAAGCACATTAGTACAAGAAATAGGTCTAAAATCCGAGACCTTAGGGGAGTGACTAGTTTTAGGAATAAGAGCTATCACAGTGTGATTTAACTGTTTAAGAAACCTTCCCGAGTTAAAGAACCCCTTAGTCGCACAAATCACGTCCTCCCCAACCACATTCCAATTTTCCTTGAAAAAAGCCAAGGAATAACCATCCGGCTCTGGTGCCTTATCATCCCCAATATCAAACAAAGCATCTTTAATTTATTTGCTTTTAATCGGAGATAAGGCTATCATGAACACTTGATTCAATCAAAGGGCCATTTCCTAGAACCGAATGGTCAATGGAAAGGTTCCCCATATCGGTACCAAATAACTCCACAAAAAACTTTACAAATTGGAGAGAGTGATAGTTAGATACGCAGACGGTGGAAGAGGTAAATAAACCACATAACAATTGTTTGTAGGAAATGGGAGGAGCCTCAAATAGCTTCAGAAGTATTAGTTGTCAAATAACTTCCGAAGTATTAGTCGAAACATGGTAGGTCGTTGATTCTTTGCTCTAGTCGGATACCACATACACGCCAAAGGAGAATTCGACTCCTCCTGATCTTCCTAGGTCTAGGTTTCTGACACATGTGTCTTCCACATATGTACCCATATCTACTTTGTAATACTTTTCTTTCTTTGTCTCCATCGGACGTGTACTTTCGCCACCTCCCTCCAAAGTTAGGGTTTATTTCAGGTCCACAATCAACAATCTTCTCATTGCTAGAATCAGATCCTACCCCTTGAATATTTGTTTCATGAATGATAGATTCCCGATATAACATGGCATCGGGGGTGGAATCTTGATATTGATCAGTGCGTCTCTCTGGAAATGCGATGGTGGTTTCACATGATGTATCTAACCATTCTAATTCTAACAACGATATATGTATCATCATGCCGAGGGATAAAACATGTTGATAACAAACAATGACAAGACAAGGAAATGTGAGAGGTGATGAGGGCTACTGACAACCGAGAGACAAAAGCTACAAACAAGTGACAGCCGAAGGATATGAGGGTCTAGAATAATCAATAGACATAGCAAACGAGGGGACACCAAGAATCAAGAGTTAAATAGCCATAAAGGTGAATAGAGAAATAGGGTACTAAGTGAAGAGTATATTAGCCATTTTCGTAATTTAATATTTGCCAAATAAGAAAATGAGACTATCACATGGGGACATATGAGAAAGGAAATATGGTACCGTCAATTTGGAACATAGGGAGTACTTCTTGACAAGTTCTATATGACTAGTTACTTTTCATATAATCCATGTCTTGCTTTAGATCACATATATGTCAAAGTTGTTGAGAAAATGTGTTAAAAATTGCATTAAATGGTCATTTTGGGGCAATTATTTGAGTGTGGTCCACTTTCGATTTGGGTCGGGTCAAAGTGGTTTCGGATTGTCCTTGTTAAGGGCTACAATTCGAAGTTCACTCAAAACGGATAACGGGTGAATGAGAAATTGATTCTGGAAGTTCGCTCGTTGAAATGGAAAAACTGGGAAAATGATGGGTTTCTAGTGTGTTTTATACCACACCGGAAAACTCAAGGGATTTTCACCCCCTTATAAAGGAAAGCCTCTTTTAAGGAGTTAAGATTTCTAAAGGTAAAGTTTCTCTCTTACGCGCGGCGGGGGCGGGGGGGGGGGGGGGTGCCAATCAAATCCCGAAACGGAGAAGAAAACCCGCGACTCGTGTGCGCGGGCGACCTGCGGACATGAACGTCGCCCGAAAATCTATCATTCAAAGATACGATTTAGTTTTGGTTTCTTCACGTAACGTTCCTTTATTTTTTCCAGGCTGGCAGAATCGCTTCGTTTCTGTCCGGACTAGAAGAGGGTTCCGTTCTCAACGGAACTGCTCCGCATCAGAGACGCTCGAGATCTTCTGTTCACAACAGAGACGCTCAAGGTCTTCTGTTCACAACAGAGATGCTTGAGGTCTTCTGTTCGCAATAGAGACGCTCGAGGTCTTCTGTTTGCAATAGAGACGCTCGAGGTCTTCTGTTCGCAACAGAGACGCTCGAGGTCTTCTGGTCCGTTAAAGCAATAAATGCCCAACGTTCTTGTCTTTTAGTGCTGCGTTAAATGGACAGTTTATGGACGATTCAATGCCCAACGGACTGGTCATTGATATCCAACGTTCAGGTCCATTAACACTACATTTAACACAAAACAAATCCTCCTATAAATAGCTGGCAGGTGGTTTGCAACAACACAACACACAATACATTCCTCACGTATTTTGAACTCTAAAACACTTCCAGTTACTCCGAAAATTCCTAAGTGTTATACCTTTGTTCCCGTTCGCCGGAACTCTCGTTTGTGTGCTCAAACGTTAGTTTGTTAGCCACCGTATCCTGGGAAACGGTCGTTGCAACGATCCTAGCACTGTGGGAGGTGACATATACGTTTTAAGGACATCGTGCGTAGCACGAGCTCTGGCTAAACTCTATTCCATCTTATTTTCTGTTTTTTCTTGGGCTATTTTATTTATTATTTAATTTTTATTAATTAATATTTCTTTGTTTTTCGAAACACACCCAACAATCTTAAAACGTATTCTCATAAGATTGTATCATACGGATACAATCTTAAAACGTATTCGGTGATTGTTCTACTCCGGTAAACAATCTTAAATCGTAGTTTGTCACTTCGGTGAATGAACTTATTTTTTTGTGTTTTCGGAAAACGTAAGAAAACGTTAAAATGGCTTCACAAGAAATTGGAAATGTTGGTGGGCAGAACGTGCTAAATGACACTCACTCTGAAAGTGGAGCTCCGGTGAACAATGGTTCACAACGCGGAGCATCTACTTTGGGCAACCAAGGGGCAATCCCTATGGTTACCGTACCAAAAGGTGGAATCAAAAGATGCTATTCTATCTCACTACTCTCGGTCTTGCAAGGTTCTTGACCGAAGATGCGCCGGTAGCAAGGTGGATGTGCAATCTTTCAACGCGGTTGAAGCATGGAAGCATTCTGACTTCCTTTGCCGAAACAATGTGTTGAACGGGCTGCATGATGCTTTGTACGACGTGTATAGCAAATTAACTACGGCTAAGGAGCTATGGAATGCTTTGGACGACAAATATAAAAGCGAGGATGCCAGCGCAAAGAAATTTGTTGTTGGTCGATTCCTTGATTTTAAAATGGTGGATTCGAAGACGGTCTTGAGTCAAGTTGAGGAAATGCAAATGATCTTCAACAAAATTCGAGATGAAGGAATGACAGTTAGTGAGTCTTTCCAAGTGGCATCAAATATCCATTTATTACCACCGGCTTGGAAGGATTTCAAAAACTACCTTAAGCACAAGCGAAAGGAAATAAACTTGGAGCAATTGATCCTCCGTCTTCGGATTGAAGAGGATAACCGGAAGAACGATGGGAAACTCCCAATCGTTACCAGCGCCAAGACAAACGTGGTGGAACATGCAAAGGGCTCCAAAACCAAAAATAATGGGAAGAGCAAGCTCGGTCCCAAGGGAGGATTTTCCAAGACAAAGCTCAACGTAAAATGCTTCAATTGCAACAAGAATGGACACAAGTCCTCGGATTGCAAGGCACCAAGGAAGAAGAAAGATTCTCACGTCAACTTGGTGCAAGGTGGACAAAAGGATGAAGACATCATCCTTGCGGCCGTGGTGACCGAGGTCAACCTCGTTGGATCTAATTCCAAGGAGTGGTTCGTGGACACCGGTGCAACCCGACATATTTGCTCAAACCGGGAGCTATTCACGACCTTTGAGCCATCAAATGGTGAGAAGGCGTGGATGGGAAATTCTGCTCATTCCGCGGTTGAAGGCGTAGGCAAAGTGGTCTTGAAGATGACTTCGGGCAAGGAGCTGACTCTCAACCAAGTGTTGTTCGTTCCGGAAATACGCAAAAACCTGATTTCCGGTTCGTTGTTGAACAAACATGGCTTTCACATGGTGTTTGATTCGGACAAACTAGTTTTGTCTACGTCGGGAATGTATGTGGGCATGGGGTATGTGATGAGTTGTTTAAGCTCAATGTAACAACTATTATTAATAATAATAATAAAATCCCTTCTGCTTACTTGCTTGAGTCTTCTAATGTGTGGCATGGTAGACTAGGACATGTTAATTTTAATTCTATACATAGATTAATTAACATGGAGCACATTCCTAAATTCACAATTGATGTGAAGCACAAATGTGAAGTTTGTGTAGAGGCAAAACTAACGAAAACGTCTTTCAAATCGGTTGAAAGAAAAAAGGAACCACTTGAATTAATTCATAGTGACGTTTGTGATTTTAAATCAATACATACATGTGGCGGTAATAAATATTTTATTACTTTTATCGATGATAGCACTCGCTATAGCTATGTTTATTTATTAAAAAATAAACACGAAGCAATTGATAAATTCATTCTTTATAAGAATGAAGTGGAAAACCAACTTAATCGACAGATTAAAACGGTTAGAAGTGATCGAGGTGGAGAGTATGAAGCACCAATCGGTGACTTTTGCGCGAGCGTGGGTATAGTACATGAACGTACCGCACCCTATTCACCTCAATCAAACGGTGTTGCCGAACGAAAGAATCGCACATTGAAAGATATGATGAATGCGATGCTAGTAAGTTCGGGCCTGCCACAAAATATGTAGGGCGAAGCAGTCTTGTCAAGCAATTACCTTTTAAATAAGGTACCCTAGAAAAAATATGATAAAACTCCCTACGAGTTGTGGAAAGGCAGAAGGCCTTCCTATCAATATTTAAAAGTGTGGGGGTGTCTGGCAAAAGTGCTTGTACCAACACCTAAGAAAATAAAAATAGGTCCAAAAACGGTGGATTGTATTTTTATTGGATATGCACAAAATAGTAGTGCTTATTGGTTTTTAGTGTACGATTCGAATAATCCGGATGTACATAAAAACACAATAATTGAATCAAGGAATGCATCATTCTTTGAAGAAGTATTTCCATGCAAGTCCAACGAAGGACCAAGCACGTCAAAACGAACATTTGACGTAGCTATGGAAAATACTAGCGAGGGCTCCGAAGAAGAACCCGAACCCAGACTTAGCAAACGTGCTAGAGTTGAAAAATCCTTCAGACCGGATTTTCTCACCTATTTGGTACAATTTGACTCGGATATTCTAACATGTATGGTAGAAAATGAACCGGATTTTCTAACATGTTTGGTAAAAAATGAACCACGGACTTATACGGAAGCTGTGACGTCTACCGAAGGCCCTATGTGGAAAGAAGCCATCAAAAGTGAGGTGGATTCTATCTTACAAAATCACACACGGGAATTGGTTGATCTTCCTTCGGGAAATAAACCTTTGGGATCCAAGTGGATTTTTAAACGGAAAATGAAACCTGACGGTTCCATCGATAAGTACAAGACCAGACTTGTAATCAAATGATACAAGCAACGTGAGGGCCATGATTACTTTGACACGTATTCTCCTGTGACGAGAATAAATTCCATTAGGATGATACTAGCAATTGTCGCATTGCGGAAATTGGAAGTTCATCAAATGGACGTAAAAACCGCTTTTCTAAATGGCGATATAGACGAAGAAATCTATATGGAACAGCCCAAGGGCTTTCGTGTTCCAGGCCAAGAAAGGAAAGTGTGTAAATTAATTAAATCATTGTATGGATTGAAACAAGCCCCTAAACAGTGGCACGAAAAGTTCGATCATGCAATGTTAATTAATGGGTTTAAAATAAACGAAAGTGACAAATGCGTCTATGTGAAGAGCACGGTAGATGGCTATGTCATTTTATGTTTATACGTGGATGATATACTCATCGTGACTAGCAATAATATAATGATCAATTCTACCAAAAGCATGTTAAATTCTAAATTTGACATGAAGGATATGAGGCTGGCCGATTTAATCCTTGGGATTAAAATAATTAGGGGACCAGACGGTCTTACGCTAAGCCAATCCCATTACGTTGATAAAATCCTTACGAAATTTAATAAGGATGATTATCAAGAGGCAAGGACTCCATTAGATAAAAACGTACAACTTACCAAAAATCGTGGAGAGTGTATTTCTCAAGTAGAATACGCTAGGATTATTGGAAGCTTGATGTATCTAATGAGTTGTACCAGGCCTGATATTGTCTTTGTGGTTAGCAAGTTGAGTAGATATACTAGTAACCCTGGTGATGAACACTGGAAGGCAATAGTAAGGGTTTTGAGGTATTTACGTAAAACCCAAAACCTTGGACTGCACTATGGAAGATATCGAGTTGTACTTGAAGGGTATGGCGACGCTAGTTGGATATCCGACATAAAGGACTCTAAGTCCATAAGTGGATATGTTTTCACTTTGGGAGGTGCAGCCGTGTCATGCAAATCCTCAAAACAAACGTTGATAGCTAGATCCACAATGGAGTCTAGGCTAATAGCCTTGGATAAGTGCACTGAAGAGGCTGAATGGCTACGCCATTTTCTCGAGGATATTCCAAGTTGGGAAAAGCCTGTCCCTCCAATATGCATACATTGCGATTGTCAAGCGGCAATTGGAAGGGTACAAAGCAATATGTACAATGGTAAGTCTAGACACGTTCGTCGTAGACATAACACCATTAAACAACTCCTCACAACGGGTGTTATCACTGTTGACTACGTGAAGTCAAAGGATAACATAGCGGATCCGCAAACCAAGGCATTGGATAGAGAATTGTTGGAGAAGTTGTCACGAGGAATGGGGCTAAAGCCCGTAAATTAAAAAAGTTCTATAGTGGATACCCAACCTAGTTGGACCTAGGTTCAAAAGGGACAACTAAATTATAGAGTGAAGGATGGTCACTGTGGGGGTCCCGAACTCCTACCCACTCCTCGTTAAAATAGTGACTCTCGCACGAGGTTAGCAAAAACGTTTGCTTTAATGATTCTAAAATGTTGATCTACTCGATAACATTGGAAGAGTATGCGGGATACTCGTGAAAGAATCACCTATGTGAGAGAGAAGAGGGCCGCTTCAAAGGAGAACTATATAGGCTCTGTTCTTTAGAAACTCTTGTAGAACCAGGACGGGTGACCCATTGCCAAAACGGGCACACCCATGAGAATGGAACAAAGTTAGAAGGTTCTTGTGTAAAGATAAGTCAATGTTTACACGACGGCAGTATAGTTCAAGGACATCGAGTCTACTAGACAGCCAATAAATAAACGTGTCTTTACAACGGAAGGTTCAAAGGATAAAACCTACCTCTCCGTATGCAAGGATCATTCGGTGAACACAACGTGTCCTCCTATCTTCGTGTCTTTTTAAGTCTCGAAAATCAATTTTCATTCATGTGGGGGATTGTTGGAAAAATGTGTTAAAAATTACATTAAATGGTCATTTTGGGGAAATTATTTTAGTGGGATCCACTTCCGATTTGGGTCGGGTAAAAATGGTTTCGGAATGTCCTTGTTAAGGGCTACAATTCGATGTATGGTACGCTCAAAACGGATAACGGGTGAATGAGAAATTGATTCTCGAAGCTCACTCATTGAAATGGAAAAACTGGGAAAATGATGGGTTTCTAGTGTGTTTTATACCACACCGGAAAACTCAAGGGATTTTCACCCCCTTATAAAGGGAAGCCTCTTTTAAGGAGTTAAGATTCCTAAAGGTAAAGGCTCTCTCTTATGCGCAGGGGGGTGCCGATCAAATCCTGAAATGGAGAAGAAAAACTATGACTCGTGTGCGCGGGCGACCTGACGTTCCTTTATTTTTTCCAAGCTGGCAGAATCGCTCTGTTTCTGTCCGGACCAGAAGAGGGTTCTGTTCTCAACAGAACTGCTCCGCATCAGAGACGCTCGAGGTCTTCTGTTCGCAACGGAGACGTTCGAGGTCTTCTGTTCGCAACGGAGACGCTCGAGGTCTTCTGTTCGCAACAGAGACGCTCGAGGTCTTTTGTTCCGTTACAGCAATAAATGCCCAACGTTCTTGTCTTTTAGTGCTGCGTTAAATGGACAATTTATGGACGATTCAATACCCAACGGACTGGTCATTGATGTCCAACGTTCAGGTTCATTAACACTACATTTAACACACAACAAATCCTCCTATAAAACACAACACAACACACAATACATTCCTCACGTATTTTGAACTCTAAAACACTTCCAGTTACTCCCAAAATTCCTGAGTGTTCTGCCTTTGTTCCCGTTCGTCGGAACTCTCGTTTGTGTGCTCAAACGTTAGTTCGTTAGCCACCGTATCCTGGGAAACGGTCGTTGCAACGCTCCTAACACCGTGGGAGGTGACGAATACGTTTTAAGGACATCGTGCGTAGCACGAGCTCTGGCTAAACTCTGTTCCATCTTATTTTCTGTTTTTTCTTGGGCTATTTTATTTATTAATTAATTTTTATTAATTAATATTTCTTTATTTTTCGAAACACACCCATGACCAAGAAGGTACAATATAAGCTTCACCGCTTACCATTAAAACTTTAAAATTATCCAATAAAACTGCCCAATTTCTTAATCAATTTATTAATGATTTGGAAGAGAAAATTGTAAATTTAGCCCTGTAATTTTTTGTTGTCTCCGTTTTTAGTCTTGTAATTTTATTCACTTCCAAATCATATTGCAGACATTTTGACATCAATGACTTCTTTTCCGATAGGGTTCTTGTCAGAAATTGTGCTCTTCATCGAAAAAGTCTTTAAAATGGATGTGTTTATTAGATACATGACCAAATTTGCAAATGAATAATGTTATAGAACTAATGACGGGCACAACTGAAAGTTATAGGACTAAAATTGCAAATCGCTCTTAACACAAATAATTATAGAAATTGCTCTAAATAGGAGCAAAAACGTTTTGAAATTCCAAAATAGGAGTATCATGTTTTTTATTCCCTGAATAGAAGTAATCTGCCAAGTTTGGGAAAAAATGTCATGTTTCAAAGCCTATTAATGCCAAACTTGGCAGAAATTTACTCATATTCAAAGAATAAAAAACATGATAGTCCTTTTTTGGAATTTCAAAACATTTTTACTCATATTTAGGGAATTCTCTCAAATAACTACTAAAATATTTAATCAAAATATATATACACCACATGGTTAAACTGTAGATAGTTTGAACGTTTTAATAGATGTTTGTTGTATAAAGATCAATAAAATTGCTCCATCTATTTTTCAAGTGGTCGAGCATCACACACAGGATTGATAAAAATGGTCCACAAATAAACCATTTGATTATAATTTATTACATACATAAATTTTAGGATTTGATATCAGCCGTTGTTGACTAGTTTTACACATTGTAGCATATACAATGGTTATATTTAGGTGATTTTGGGTTGCTCAAACAATATAGGCACCTTATATATAGTGCATAACGACTTTCATTTGGGATGTCTTCTCTAAAGTCCAACTATCCAATTACCAACACGTTTTGAAAAGTATGGTGAAATTAACTATGAGAATCCACTCACATGAAGTGTAAGTATTTTGTTATCGGTCGTTCCTCTATCAATCTCATTTCTCTCATAAAATCAATCATATTTTCATCGTTGGTGTGCCTTTTAAAGGTCTTTTTTAGTGTTATAAATTATGAGCATTGTTGTCTTTTCAGGAAGGCTGTTTAACTTATCTTCGAGATAGTACTATACTCCAAAACTTATGGCATGATCATGAAGAACAACACATAATGGGGGTAGAAACCATAGTATAACACTGTTAGTAAAACTTGTTACAAAATTATCTATTTTGACTTGACACAAAACATGTAGTTAAAAAATAAACACAAGAGTTTCACTTGCATGAAATTCAGTTCACCTTTAAATTTGAAACAATTTTGAACTAGAAACTTTGACTTGAACTCCAATTTGAGTGGACAAAGACCGGTATTGCAAGAGACCGATGGACTAAACCTTGAGTTGATCTTGAGCATTAAACTTTAAATTGAAATTCTGGAAATATATATGAATCAAAATGTTTTTTCATGCATTCCAGTTTCAGATCTTAGTTAAGAACTAAGAACAGCGGGCGTCTCCGGTCTCCCTAAGAAAGTAAAAACTAAGAACAGCGGGCATCTCCATAAGAAAGTAAGAACATAGCTTGCATAGTTACCAGGGAAGAAACTCTTCGACGAGCCTAACTCCAGTGAAGAGGAGGAAGAGTTATCTTGAACAAATTCTAGTCATTCTACTAGATTAACATCTAGACTAACATCTTTGAATATCTCCGCAGAGAAGAAAGCGACACACTAGCACATGTTAGGTACTCTAGGTATTGATGGACTCGGGCCAGGTCGGGCCCGGTCGGGCCGCCGGGTAGTATGACATGGGCCCGGGACCGGCCCGAGGGTTGGACGGGTCCGGTTCGGGCCGGGCCACCCGCCCGGGTCACGGGTCGGGTCCGGTTCGGGCCGGGCCGGTTAGATTTTTTTTTTATAATTTATATTTTATAGTTTATAGTTTTATACGAGTATTAAAAACAAACTTCAATTGCATTTATTTGAAATGAAATAAGAACTACATTTGAAAATTAAAACAAACTTTAAGAGAAAACATTTTGAAAATTGTAATCAATCGGAACTTCCCGCACCTCCCGATCCTTTGGCTTTGTCACATGACTTCATATGTTTGATTGCCATCCCGAATCCGCCTGAAACCCCCATGCTACATTTTTTCTCGCACCATTTGCAAATTGCGTACCACATCCCGGTCTTCGGGTCCTTCTGCTTATCAAAATTATACCGTATAATGACATCTTGATTTTCCATCTTAACTTCTTAAGTATAAACTATAAAGTAGATATATAAATAATAAATATAATATATTGGAGAATAAGAGAATTAGAGAGTAGAGAGTTAAGAATAGGATTTAGGAAGAATTGAAGAAGAGATATGAAAAAATGTTTAAGATTAGGAGTATTTATAGGTTTTTTTACCCCCCACCCCCCCCCCCCCCCACCACCCCCCCACCAGCCAACCCCCCTGGACCCCCCTTTACCCCACCCAACGGCTATATAGCCGTTTGGGTTGTCCCCAGCCCCACCCCAACGGCTAGTAGCCCAAACCAAAAAAAATATATATATTTTTTAAATTAGACCCGGACCCGGGCCCGGGCCCGACCCGGCCGAGCCGGGTCACAATAATCCAGCACCGAGCCCGCCCCGCCCCTTCCCACCGGTTCGGGTCCATACCCGGTCCCGGACCGCCCGACCGGGCCGGTCCCGGACCCGCACAGTACCAGGCCGGGCCAGGTGGCCCGAACCGAATCCATCCCTAACTCTAGGTAGTGTACTTCCCGTTGAGATTAAAAATGACTAGGTATCAGCTTTGAGATTAAGAAGACATCCCAGTAAAAAAAGCATTGGCGCGTTCATAGTAAATGCAATTGTTTTTGTTTAAACTGTAACCACATGTAATTCAAACTTGACATTATTATGTTTAATTTCATTCTATTTGCAAGTGCATCAAATTGAATATATTTGGATTCGGTCCAGCAATAGAAAACAAAGGCGAACCCTAATAATACAAAATAAATGTTGGATTAAGAAGACATCCCAGTAAAAAAAAGCATTGGCGTGTTTAAGTTACAGCAGCATAAAATGTGCCAAGGCATACACCGCTAACGAGCGAACATGCCGATTCAGAGTAAATAGGGTTTCGGATGGTTTGGGTGAGAGTTGATATTTGCAGCACAACCAATTGTGTCATCATCACATTCGCTGATTGAGTGGTTTAATAAGAAGTCCTAGCCATGGACTCTATAAGGAGCTTATAACCCTCAGACACCGGTGATTGTTCTCGCACATATCCAGTTAATGCAGGAACATCAGCATCGATGTCAAAAAATTGCCCCAATAAGAGCAGCAGATGAAAATCTGAGATCTGCTTCACAAATGGGAGACTCTTTGTTCGATCAAAATGGGGTTGCAGTGCCTTCATTGTCACTGGAATATTCCGGTTCTCAATAGGAAATATGGATGAAAGTTGGCCCTGCAATTAGTAAAAGTTTACATTAGATGCAATGGCCCATGAAACATTGAGGAAATAGGATTTTTATTAAGCAGCAACAACATAAGAAGACAGCAATCAAAGTTCATATTTAGTCGATTCACTTTGCTTTTATGAAATTTATTATCACCACATTTTCCATCTTTGACAATTACTTATCAAGACATAAATACCATTACCCTTTTATTTCCACTTTTTTACTTTTTAATCTGCTCTCGCACATTTTTTTCACTTTTTCACATTAACCACTACTACTACATTTTTACTCTTAGAATCTGTTAAAACCCTATAGGAACAACAGTACAACTAAATGTCAATGAGAGGAGAATTGTGTTAGAGATAATTGTCACTATTTAAAGAGGCTGGTTTAATTATTAAGTTATCAGTTCACTGCATTATATTTCAATGAAGATATGTACTGATGTTCTAGTGTGTTTCCACTTTTCGTGTAATGTTGGAACAATTTGCATTTTGCACACAGATTCAAATAAGAATGGAATGCCAAGGGAGGTCTAAATAGTTCAATTTTAAACACTAAGATCATGTGGCAAATGTGCCCTTCTCATACATAAAAATAACCTAGTAGAACATCACACTGATGGAATTATAATGAAACCTCAGAAATAGACACGAATTCTCCATTTTGCCCAAACAAGAGACACAACTTAAGCATTGTTTAAAATCAAACTAGATATTACCAGCCACAGTCGCCAAAGCAATGACAGTTTAGCAACATATTTAAAGAACCTAGTACATATGTTTTACATGGTACATGTGTATGGTGTGAAACTTAGGTTAAGAGGCGTGACGGCACAAAGAGCAGAGAGCAGAGCTGCGGAAGGAAATTGTGCATCTGAAACGTTGGGCCCAACAGTCTTCATAACAAAGACAGTTAAGTGAGACATTTTGCTTTATTCCATCGTATTCCCAAGCCAAAATATGGCTCCATTGAAGATGATGGAAAATATAATTATATAATTCTTACTCTTACATATAATTCTAATGCTTGGGCCTTTTTGTAGTTTTACTGCTTCGACAGTTTCTTTTACTATTCCGCCTTTATATAGTTTTTATATAACGGTATTTTTATATTCTGTTTGAGTATAAGATATCAATATTAAGTTATTAACAATGCCACTTAGCAAAGATTTGCACTTGGGTTCCATAAGGCCCATGTGTCCTATTTGCACCTCACGCCTTTTAAATTTAAAACTAAGTGTGACAAGCAACTGGATGTTTAGGACCTCAAACACACAGATGGTAACCATATATTATAGTGTGAGGAACTATAAAATTCAAGGGAACGGGAAACCTAAGTAGTTGATGGCTGAATAGGGGTTAAGATTGATTGACTATTCATCATGGTATGACAAAAATCACTAGTTTGGTATTAATAAAAAGAACTAAGCATGTGACCTATTTCTCACTTTCCTAGCACACACATTTATCACTATATTAGTTAAGGCAGTTATTAGTAAATATTTTAAGCATCTCATTTAGCTCCCCTAATTCATATTTATCTTCTCTTTGATCGTGTACTGTAATCTAGTAAAAATAAACTTAAATGCAAAGCTGAATGGTGATGCGTGTCAGATAAAATAAAAAATAGTCAAGACATGAACTATAGAAAGGAAAGAACCAAAATGAATAAAGAAAGCAAAGGTGAAAACTCAAACGCACCTGGTGATCAGCAATCTTGACTACGACCAAGAAAAAATCATTGTCTACCTCTTTTGTATCCTTGACACCAACAACTACATCTTTCTTCATCCTTGAAAGCTTGGGATCTAAATCTTCAATGCCTTCTGTTTCAAACCATCCTTCTTTGAATAATCTAATACATACATCGCTTATCTGGAATGCCTCGAAATGCACATCTGCACCTCCATCCTCACTAACCTCCAATTTAACCATTGCTGTCACCCACTCCTTCAAGTCACTCTCCCCGTGCAGCTCAGCAGCTTGCACAATTTCTGCATTTGACATAGTATAATCTTTTTTGTCTTGAGTAACTGTCTGAGTGAAGATAAATCCTACCCTACTCATACCCAACCCCTTGGCAATCGCATCAACGAGCTTCTCCTCTAACGGATCGCGCAAAAGCAACAACCTATCCTCAGTCCCCTGCTGCGGTGGCTCATATATGAAATTTACCTCCACTTTACCTTCGGGAGAGACGGTCCCGTACATAAACCCTCCGCGCTTTACGGCAAAAGCAAGCGTCTCGTTGACGTAATGTTGGAAGGCATGGGCGGCGTCTCGATCGAATGAGACAAGCTCGCAGTGAGGTTCTTCCTGTCTGGAAACGCGCATTTGCTTGGCGATGAGGTCATCCATGGTCATCTTCTTCCCGAACGACCCTGCTGGGTTGAAGGCCGGACCAGCGACGGTCCGCTCGCCCTCGTAGGACAGGTATATGATAGAGCCATGGCCGATGTTGACAGAAGAAATCGGAGTGAGAGGATTGGACAAGTCGGTGAATTGGGCCGAGTCGTCTAGGGTTTTGGCGAGCAGGAGGTTTTGATTTGTG
This sequence comes from Cuscuta europaea, assembly GCA_945859875.1. NCBI lineage: Eukaryota > Viridiplantae > Streptophyta > Magnoliopsida > Solanales > Convolvulaceae > Cuscuta > Cuscuta europaea. Next base: position 5,554,131 of record CAMAPE010000014.1, read on the forward strand.
GAAAGTGTTTGAGATTGGATAGGCACTCGGAGCTGAGTCTCGATTTCGGATTTGAGCTGAGCGATTGTGGCATGTGGGTTGTCGATTGTGACCCGCTCCAACCCATCTCTGCTCCGAACTCTGATCATCAACTTCGCCATATCGGATGATAAACCCAGGAACTTAATATTTAAAGTGGTGAAGAAAGCTTTAGGAAGAAGAAGAAGAAAGAATTGGCAGGAAGCAACCTGTATTCTTGATTAGGCTTTGTGCCAATTTATAGAAACTGAATTTAATAACCGGGGTTGTATTGTACAAGGATTAGGATGTACTCCGTATGAAACTATGAATAGGTTGTTTCTAAAATCTTATACTCCCACTAAAATCAAACTTGCCAAGAAAAATGTGTTTGAATTGTTTATGATTACACTTTTATAATAAACCTCGGTGTAAATTCTAAAAATAATTATAATAGCTAAAAAATAATGAAAGTCTTGATTTTATTTATTATATTTATTTAGTCATATACGATAGTACTAGATATTTTTTTAATTAATTAAAAGTCATACTACCTCCGTACCGTTGGAAGGTTCTCATAGCAAAACGGCACAGTTATTTAGGCAATAATTAAATAAATTACTTTGAGTATATTTTGAGAAATAATTTTAATAGGTATATATTATAATGTAGTTAGTATTGATAATTGTGATGTTATAAATGTACTAGTATCTTACCCGTGCGTTGCACGTACGGGAGGAAATTAATCTCGAATACTTAAATGCATGTGGTGGCTATAATTTACTTGAAAAAAATTAAACAAATTAATAAGTTGCTAAATATTTGCAATCTATATTCTAATATAAAAGCAAAAGAAGTTTGAGGAAATGAGTGGTGGGAATAGTCAAATACTTCAACCTTATTTGTTGAAATGGGTGGTGGGAATACTCAAATACTTAAACCTTATTGGTTGAAATAGGTGGTGAGATTAGTCAAATACTTGAACCTTATTGGTTGAAATGAGTGGTGAGAATAGTCAAATACTTAAATCTTATTGGTTGAAATAGGTGGTGGGAATAATGAAGCTTATTGATTGTTTCCAAGTTCCTAAAAGATTGCAATGGACTTTCAGCTATAAAAGCAATGTGGATGTAAGAAAGTTTTCACATTCATTCATTCCCATATCAAAACTCTAATTGCACAATACACAAGTGTTGACATTTATTTCTCTCTATGTTTCAGAGTCGAGTGCAGCAGAGATTCCTTATCTAACTTAGCATAAATATTTGGGAGACTGAAGTTAAAATACGTAATATCAGATAACCCAACTATTTATGGTGATATATAGGAGAAGGATGAGTTCAGTCTCTTGAAGTGAGAGTTTTCTTGAAGCAAAAAGGTGAATATTGTAGTATTTCCTAGATGTATTAAGTTATTTCAAACATCACAGTTAGTAGGTATGTGAGTTAACACTCTATTTCTTTAATTCCCAACAGGTGGATTCAACAAGCCCTTTGTTGAAATGTTGAATAAAGAAAAGAGAATTGTGCTAGAAGTTGATGCAGAAAGAGGACTAGAGAGAAACACGGAATGTGAAATAAAGTTAAAAACACTGGTTCACAAAATTCGAGCAGGTGTCTACCTCAGGAGCAGTCGCATGTCTCAGGTCAGCAGTTGGCTCCATTTCTGACAGAAATACATGGTATCTCAGCACGTGGCATATGTCATTTGATCCTATCATATCAATGATTCCAAAGAAGTAAACTTTGCTCACAGAAACCATCAAAAATTTACCCAAGTTTGAGCCCCCTGCTACCAGTGTGAACACAGAAACTAGCAGTTAATGCCAAGAGTGACCAGCCGTATTCTCCAACGGCTATATTCCAACGACTAGTTTCCGATAGCATATAAATACATCCTCTGTACAACTCCTTCACACTTCTACTTTCCAATCACTCTAACCCTACTCTAAATTCTCAAACGCTCTCAAAGCTCTAAAAACTGTCCTTCTTTTACCCCACCTTCACAACCACTCTCCACCCCACGTAAGTACCACCACACTTACATCTAAACCAATGGCCTCCCTTATCAAAATCTCTAAGTCCATCTTCACCGGTTCCATCCTAAACACCTCTAAAGCCTTTGAAAGAGCAGACAACAGTGACCACATGAGAGACTTACTGACAAAACTTGACACAACTGGTCTCATGCGCATGGCAACATATCCATACTCCCACTTCTATCCCGAAGTGGTAGCAGAGTTCTACATCAACTCAACCCCTGAAACATTGAAATCAATAATTCTGGGACTCGAAGTGGAGATTCAAGAAGAGGACATCAGGGAGCTGCTCTCACTACCTGGAAACGAGGCCCCAATCGTAGAAGACTTTGACCTCCAAGAAGTAGAGTTCAAAGAAAAGGTCTTCATTCCAAGGGCTCAAAACCTCAAAACCCTCAAGGTAAAGAAGAAGCTGATGGTTCCAGAATACTCTCTTCTACTAGACATCCTTTACAAGTGTATTGATACCAGAACCATGACACTAGATGAGGTCAATGCACAAAGAGCAATTCTACTGGCCACAATAATCTCAGGGTCCCCACACAACTGGTCACGGTATGTTTACAACCAGCTTGTAAAATATGTAAACAAATCTCACAAAGAAAGAAGAGAAGATAGTACCCTGCCCTTGGTAGGGTATGGATTTCTGATTGGGGAGCTTCTCAAGAAGAAGGGCCTCCTGGGAACAACCAAGGAAGCATCAAATTGGAGGAAGATACTCTTCCAAGCCTCCAAGGCAGGGCCCCCAGAAATTCCAAAGGTAGATAAATCATTCCTCTCCAATGAGCCCCTCAGAATATCCTTCAAAATCAAGACAAAGACAACTAAAAGGCTCATATCAGGGTGCGCAGAGGTCCAATCAAAGAAACTCATAGCAGAATCAACCCCTGAACCAACCAGAAATCTACAGGAAGAAATGGAAGAGGCAGCTTCATCTCTACCACTCGTTCGTGAAGAAGAAGAAGCGGCATCCTCTCTCGCAGTCATCAATGAAGAAACAGGCTCCCACTCTCCATCGCCATCACTCTCTGAAGGTACTAACATCTCTGCTATTCCACCCTCAGTTCTCATCCCCAGACTGCAGCAACAAATAGGGAAACCAGCTCAAGCCCAAGAGCAGGAGGCTCAACTAGATGAGCAGGTGGCTCCTCTAGAAGAGCAGACCCCTCAATCTCCAGCAGTGGGGTCGCCCAAACTGACGCCTCTAGAGCAACTAGATGTCGAACTTGCCAGGGTCAAAACATGGAGGTCATGGAAGCTGTCAAGGATCCTTCATCAGGCTGAGACCTTAGCACACTTCATAAATGAAGAGGATTTCGTGTTAGAATGGCTTGGTACTGATGATATGGCAGATGCAACAAGGCTCCTAAAGATCAACCAAGTGTATGCATTGAAGAAGAAGAAGCTCACTGTCAAGGATGCCATAGAAAGCTTCACTCATGATGATGATGATGATGATGATGATGCTGACAATGCTCCTAAGGGACCACCTAGTTCAAGAGGTAAGCAAATCATCCACTCCTCCTCTTCTAGTGATAAGGAACTCAGGAGAGTTTTTGAGAAATCCAGGTTGGAAACTCAAGGAGGAGGAGAATCATCTAAAGCACCTCAAGAGCAGTTGACTGCCAACCTCCAGCAGGTAGCTCAACTTCTTGATCTCAATATGGAACCCCATCAAGAGGAATAAACCCCTGAACATCTCATGACATCAAAGAGCAAATTCTCAACGATGGTGTAGAAGAAGCTCCTACAATGGCAGAAGTGTTCATCCAAGAAAGAAGGGCAACCACCAAGTTCATTAGCAACACTGAGGTTCGGCTTCACAAGAGATTGATCAAAATGCAAAAGCATTTTGACAAACTACTGGAAATGAGGTTTGCAGAAGTACACTGCCACATCAAGAGCAACTTGATGATCCAGCAGGTTTTCAACTCGGAACAAAAAGCTCAGCTTCAAATTCAAATCTCCCAGCAGTTGGCTCAGATCGAAGCAGTACACAAGGAGCTTGCAACAATAAGAGCCAAGGACGAAGAGCTAGAGAACCAGATCTTAGCATCACTAAAAGAGCTAAGGCAACAAGAGCTAGCAGGTGCCTCCCAACAAGCAGCAGAGCCCTCTGCCTAAGTACCTTCTCTCCCTTCTTTACCTCCTAACCTTGAACAGGCCCTTCAAAGAATTCAAGAGCATGAGGAGTACATCAACCAACTCAAGACTAAGGAGTTTCCTGCCATATTCAAGCTCTCCCAGAAGTTCGTAGAAAAGCAGCACGCCCATGCTCAAGCCTTTAGGCAAATAACAACGAATGTTGCTAACAACTTTAGAGTCCTACAAAAGGCAACTCAAGAGACATTTTGGAAGCAAGGAATCGACTTTCAGAAGCTGGGCCAAGATCTACATACAAGAAAGAAGAAGCTCCAAAACCTAGATCTTGAAGTCAAGGATGAGGTAAAGACGGATCTAATGGACATCCATAACTATATCAAGGTGTTGTCCATTAAGGTCTATGGCTTGGATCCAACAAGGAGACATCAAGAAGAACCGGATTCTGATCCAGAGATAGAAGCACTCTTCAAGGACGGCGAGACCCCTGCTGATGATGCCAAAAGGGGGGAAAGGACAACACCATCAGGTCCCTCATCATCAAGGTCAATAGCGGCCAAGAAGGCAGCTGAAACAAGAAGACGGAACAAGCTGTACCAAGAGGAAATGGAAATCAGTAGAAGGAAAGAAGAAGAAGCCAAAGCAAATGAAGAATCCACGAAGAAATTAGAAGAAGTCAACAAGAGTAGATTTGATCAAAAGTCCGAAAGTGACTCAAAACTATGGTACTTTAGATTTTAGACCAATGTACAATAATCTCATTGAAAATCAATAAAAATATTTATTTCCTGTGTTGTATAGTTTTGGCATCATCAAAAAGGGGGAAATTGTTAGTACCCAATTTTGAATAGATTTTGATGATGCCACTATACTCTACACTTGTACATTGTGTCTCATTTAATTCAAGTATTAGTGTTCAAATTCTAATTATAATTAAAGTGACAAATAAATGTATAATTTTTTAGACTAATAAAACTATAATGGAAATTTAAAAATCCAATAAGGTAATTTTTATTTACCTTAATAGGATATTTAAATCCTACCAGTATAAATTTATTTGCACACAAAAATTAAACTGTCACATAGGTTCAAAAATCATATACATTGAATGTATATGATTGAAGACAAAACTTGACCGGAACATGGGATGCACACAAGGAATTGTCTCTGAGGTGAGTCTTCAGCAGCTAAATCGTGGAAGACAAACTTTGATAGGCATTTAATGCTAAAATTGTACATGGGGCCTAGAATCATGAAGCACGTACAACTGATGTTGATCTCTCAGCGGACAATAAGTGAAGACAAAGAGATCGTCCAGATCTGTGCCAGCACGTGAAGACAATAGAAGAAATCGACGCTAAAGATCAATCTATCTTAACCAACGGATAAGATTGATCACCAGAAAAGCCTATAAATATAGGCTGAAACGAGAGTTTCTAACCAAGCTTTGAGCATCCTAAGTAGAGAAAACTTCCATTAAGCATATACGAGCTATCTAGCAAAAGAGAAAGTGCTGATCAAACTTTACTCTCTGCTTGGACTCTTGGTTCACTAAACTTCCAAGTTACAAATCATCATTGCCATACTCTGGAAGTTTAGTTCCTAGTTGGAGGTTAGAACTTTCTTGTAACAAATCACAAAAACATTGTTGTAAACACTTAGAAGGATTGTGTTATCAAGTCCTAAGTGTCGATAGATAGATAGATAGATAGAGTACCTTTTGATCCTCACTGGATCAATTGAGAAAATTCTAAGGATTGAGTAACTTGGAGTGGTGTTGTATTCCTTGTGAAACACCTTCAATTTAGGCATGTGTGTTGTAAAGGCTAGATTGGCACTAAGTGTATTGGGCTTAATACTTTAGTGGAAATCCATCTGAAAGAGGGTGAGACTGGACGTAGGAGGATTACACCACCTCTGAACCATGATATACTGTGTGTTGACTTACTTTCACTCAACAAAGCACACACCCAACACTTCTCACAAAAGGATCGTAGTTTGCCAACAGTATCCTACGCAGTAGTCTCAATTGACTTTACTGCTTATCCTATTGCTTAATTACTTACTTTCTTTGAGACTACATTTTCGCAAAAAGCCTCTTAACATCACTATAAAAAGGTCTGTTCTACCAAATCTCAGAAACACTTCTTTCAAACTTAGAAGTTACCTCAGCAGTTCCTTGGTATCCACCCAACCGCTGAGCCCACTGCTCATACACATTCCTTTCTTGAGACACTCCCAACATCATAAGACTTTAATCAGTTCATTACCAAGAAGTTCTTCTCAGAAAATCATCCCATAACTCAGCAGGTCCCTGGTGACCACCCAACTGCTTAGACCACTGCTCTCCTAAAACTCCTACTTCAATCCAGCTCAGTGCATCTTTAGAAAGCTCTCACCATTCTGAATAAGACTATATAATCATCTTTCCCAAACTCCCACTTTCCTTTAGCAGTTGCCTCAGTAGTTCCCTGCAGTCCACTCAACTGCCCAGTCAACTGCTCACCTAAATAAGTCCAAATTCCACTCAGACATAGAACGTTATTATACAAAGCTTATTTAGAGGTCAAGACTTCAGTTGTGCATCTACAATATTTCAAAAGATTATAGATCATCCTACCTAGCAGGGAAAAGTTTTTAAAGTTGAAAAATCTTTAAAAGTTTATTCACCCCTCCCTCCCTCTAGACTTTTACCTCTATCTGGGACCATCAAAGATTACTATGCTGTGAGAGGTTACTATGCTACAGAGGTTCGAATGCCAACTCGCAGTTGCAGGAATTCCAAAATAAGACTACTATGCTATAGAAAATTTTGCATCCACTATGCTCACCGCTTTAGGTTGCATAAAGAAGTCGATTCATAAATCTCTCTGCCCATTTCTCAAACGGACTAAGGAAATTCAAAAAAAAGTCTATTCATATTCCGCTGGACACTTGCCTTCTCTCCTACGATCCTATCAGCATACTCCTCCATTACTTCTAAATTCTTCGGCCGCCCGCTGTTCACTTTTTAATTTTTTTCAGTTCAGAAAATGATAATTATTAATCAGATTCTTATTTTAACACCACACTCAGTTAAATCAAGTTAGTTTTACACATCTTTCTAAGTTGTTTTTCAAATTATTGGAGACTCCACCACATCTTTTCTGAAAATTTCTCTGATGGAATCGACTCATCTTCTGCCAACTCTCATCTTCCCAGACAGAGTGATCATATATCCACTACGTATATTTTTATTTTTCTTATTTTGGAATAGGTTTTCTCGATAATATTACTATACTCCATGTATATGAAAAGAGATATGTTTCCTTGAAGTGTTTAATCATCATATCTTATTTTAACATTCTTATCGAGTAAAACATCTAAATTTTTCTTTAAAAAACATGTAAATTTTAACGGGTTTTTTAAATCTTATGGTAAGGAAGAAAGCATATACTACATAATTACGTATTTGAGGTTCAACCCAGGTATTTCTCAAAGGAAATAGGTTTATCATCCACCAATTTTATATTAACAATTTCGTAATAGCACATTGCCATTTGATTTATCTATTACGGAGTACTACATTTGATTTTTGTTGCAAATAAAAAACTACTACTTTTGATTTTATTTTTCTAATTTTGTAGTGTATTTTATAATTAATGGTTTTCAGTTGCACATGTCTCCTTTCACTTTTAATAAAAGTGTCAAATAGGTCCACCTACTTTAGGCAAAAAGTCAATTGAGTCCATCTACTAATTTTCCAACCAATTGAGTCCACATTGTTTAAAAGAAGGGTCAAATATGCCTTTTAGCCGGTAGCACACAGGTTAGCCCATTTCCCGCTTGTGTGGCATCTGACGTGGCAGATGAATAAAAATTATTAAAAAAAACCTCTCCTTGTCAGCCTAACAAATGAAAGGAGTGAAGTTCATCTGTGACTATTTTAGAAAGAACCTTGGCCATTTAGTTCTTATCTTCTTATCTCTAGAACGAAAATGGCTGCTGCATCATCATCGACTTCCAGTACGAGAAGAGGACATAACTTCACTCTCGATTGCGAGCCACCAGTGTATTGCTTCTGTGGACTGAAAGCTCCCCTTTGTGTTTCGAGACAGAGTGGGAGTAAGTTCTATGGGTGTCAAAAATGGAAGGTAATTGTTAAGTTTAATTAATTTTCAATATGGGTGTATAAGCTGATAGTAAGTGCTATTATGATGCATTTGGTTAACACTGAATAGGTTCATGGGTGTGGTTATTTTGCCTGGGCGGATAGTATGGAAAGTAGAGGGGTGGCCAACGTTGCAGGGATGAATGAAAATGAAGATGATTTGATGTTCATGGTTTCAAGTGTTGGTGAACAATTAAGTGTTCTACAAGGCCAAGTGAATGGTGTGAGAAGGGTACTTCAAGCAGATGCAAAGGATACCAAAATCTTTAGGAACCTTTGTGGAATTGGTTTGATTATAGTAGTTGGTTTACTGGGAATGGTTTTTTATAAGTTGAGTACTATGTAGTGAGAAACGTTATGTAATAATGCATTGTACTGGGAATGGTTTTTTGTAAGTTGAGTACTATGTATGAAGTTTACTGGAAAAAGTAGTTGGCTTGTGTACTGGATGTAGTTGAAACATTGTGTAATAATGCAAGAGTATTAATTGATGGACTCCCCTGTTTTTCAAATGGATCAGATGTGTATTCTTTTGTGAAGATGAATGCAGAATATAAATTGACGTGCATATTAAACAAGATGTAAATAGGGACCATAGAATAATAGACCAGAGAAGCTGTGTACAACAGATTTCAATAACACAAACACAACACTGCAATTAGGAACCATGATTAAAAGGGTTCTGTAATGTAAACATAAACCAAATATAGCATCCCAACAAAAAACATCATGTCCAGGAATAAAAAGGGTGTTGTAATGCCCCACTCCCAACTTTGAATCTGGCCTTACATCCATAAAACAACAAAAAACCATAAAGGCTACTTTAAAGGTCACAACAACCCACTTTAAAGGACACAAAAAGGACAACAACACATGGGCTACACACACACTTTTTATCTTCTTCACGCATCCACACACACACTTCAGCACTTCACTTCATCTCTACCATTTCATGGAGTTCCTCCAACAAGTCTTTCACTTGGCTGTCCTGGCTGCAAACAAGTGCCAAAAAAAGAGTAAGTGCTTCTAAATGTGTAATTTCTTTTAAATTTTACAGATCTGGTAGTATTCACTTACATCCACCAATGTTTCACCAGTGCTAGCATCAAAGTAAACCCCTAAACATGTCTGTCTTCGAGCCCTTTGCCCTCTCCCTCTCCCCCTCCCTCTCAACCTACTCCCTCTTCCTCTTTCACTTGTTCCATGGCCAACAACTTCACTCTGACTTGCAGAAGCCTCATTTGTTCCTCTTCCTCCCCCCTTTTGGCCTCCACGCCCTAAATTTTTCCTCCTTCCTCTAGATTGGTCATTCACACCCCCTGACACAGCTGAATCAGTACCACCTCCTCTCCCTCTCCCTCTCCCTCTGGGTTCCCTAGCTGTGGTGTTGTTTGTACAAGAAGATTTGTTGTGACCTTCTACATGACAATTGGAGCATGTCATGATCCTTCCTTTTCTACTCAGTTTTGTACCCGAAGTAGGTCGTTCACTTTTCTCTCTTATCCTCTTTTTTGGGCCTGCCAGTCATCTTTCTTTGTAAATGAGGCATCATTTCTTCATGTTCTGTTCTAGGCCATAAGAGCTCTCCATTTATTGGTTGCAAGGTATAAGAATAAGTCTTCTTATATAGCTCTTTGGAGTACCAATTGTGCACATAGTCTTCTGGAAGGTCTCCTTTATCCAATATGGCACAGATGGCATGAGCACAAGGAACACCACTGAGATCCCATCTTCTGCAAGAGCATGTTCTTCTATTCAGGCTCACCTTGAACTGTTGTCTTCCCTTTTTTATCTCGTAACAATCATCACCATTGAAGTCAACATAACATGCCAACCTTGGCTTGCTAAAACATTCCTATTTAGCTTCTGCATAATCATAGGTCCAAATTTCCCTAGCAAGAAATATATAAGTGAAACGGGTTTACAAGTCCATACATGGTACAGAATGATTAAAATTTGGAATTAAAAATTTCATACGAGACCACCTTTCCACATATTTCCTTTTCTTTGCTATTCTTTTCATCATACCAACTCTGATATCCTCAAGCATGGGAATCAGTGGCTTACTTCTACATTTCAGTAGGCTGCTATTGAAAGCCTCAGATAGGTTGTTATCTACTGTATCACACTTAACTTCAGTTCTAAAATAGGCCTCACACCATAACTTCAATGGGTATTTCCTTAAGTCCTTACTAGCTTCAGCATCCGCCTTGTCTACTTCTTCTAATGCATCCAGCACCTGCACTTCACATGTGGACTTCGCACACTTCCAAAAGAATTTTCTGAACATCATCCCCCTATGTGATTTGCTCCAATTTGCATGTACGTGCCTAGCACAGTTCCTGTGCTCAGTTTCCGGGAAGATATTTGCAATCACATTACACAGACCCTGCATGATATACTTGAATATACATTATAAGTTTACAATGTATGTTATAGTCTTTGGCAGTCTATATGTATGCTATTTGACAGTATATATTACTTATAGAACATAATATGCTATTTCAATGTATGGAAAGAAAATAATGAAAGTACTAGTGTGGGGTAGTAATATCCAAATTGTTAATTACCTTTTGTTGATCATTAATTAGAGTCCATAAGTGTGGGCTAGTAATCTCCAAGTGTGTCTTCAATAGGTCTAGAAACCAGGTCCATGAGGAGTTGTTTTCAATTTCAACAACAGCCCACGATATGGGGTACATCTGATTATTCACATCCCTCCCAACTGCAGTTAATATCTCACCCTTTAGTTGACCTTTCAAGAAGCATTCATCCAACCCTATTACTTTCCTACAATCTTCAATAAATCCTCGTTTGACTGGCCCAAAACACATATAAATGCGTTGAAAAACTGAGGGAGCTTATGGGACAACTCTGACTCTGTGAATCTTTACAGCTGAGCCTGGAATGGACCTCAAACATTCCTCTGCATAATTCCTCAGTTTTTAAATTGATCTTTAAAATCCCTTTGTGTTTTTTCGGTATGTCCCTCAAAGCCCTTGCAGCCATACTACCAGAAACATGAATTTTCAGCTCACTCTTAATAAGTCCCTTCAGCTCTACTGCACCCATGCTTGGGTTTTCAAGTACCTTCTCTTCATATTTTTCAGCTATCCATTTCTCACTGACTATTCTTAGCTTGAACCTCAAATTGCATAAATGTTTTGATTCAAGGGCCTTAACTTGAAAGCACTTCATCCTAGGTTCCCAAATAGCAGTACAATTATAAAGGCATGTTGGGCACATTTTATCCTAACTCTATCTATTGTATTTTTCACAAAACGCACATCTCTTTTGTGAAACACATCATACCTTATAATAGCATTGCCACCTCAATTAGAGGAGGTTCTGACTCAGGGTTATAGGATTTGTGCACCATATGTGGCCCTGTAGACGGATTCTCATCTATTTCTTGATCATAAGCGTAGCTTCTTGGGTTAGAAGAATCATATTATACACTGTCTTCATCCTCATCATCTATTTTTGGGTCATTATCTTCTGGTCCTTGATGCCTTCTATCTGACCCAGCTTGCACATCATTGAACAAGCCATCTACTTCTGTGTCTTCATCCTCATCATCTATTTGTGGTTCATTTTGTTGTGGGGCTTTATTCCTTCTATCTGACCCACCTTGCATATCATTGAAGATGTCTTCCACTTCTGTGTCTTCATCAGATGTCACACCCTGATCACTTGCACATTTTTCTTCTTCTTGTTCATGTTCATCATTTTCTTCCATACTGGAGTGGCTTTGTTCCTCTGATGTGCATTCATCAGCCTCAATATGCACTTCATAAAACTCATCAGGTTGTCTGCGTGTCTCACTTTGTTTGACATTGGTCTGCATTGAGTCTCACTTTGTTTGACATTGGTCTGCATTGATTCTTCTTCCTGGATTTCACCTTGTATATCTCCTTCCACCTCTTTTATAAGGCCCTCATCATTAGGTCCGGGTAAAGGGAGAACCAAATCACACTCATCCAAACCATGCTCCACATATATCTCACACTGCCCACAAGTAGTAGCCATATGTATCAGCTGAATTGTGGATGCATCATCAAACAGGGGCTTCAGGTCATCCATAAGAACACTGGGTGCTTCAAAAAACAATCCTTTAATATTACCATAGCTTCCGAACTGTAAGAACTTCATTAAATGAGGATAACATATCAAGTCCGGATCTATTGGGATACAACTCACTTGTCCACCAATGTACATACTTTGAGGCACACTCACAAAGTTCCCACCATGTGAATTATTAGCTCAACTTTATCAAACATTCTGTAAAAAAGAGAACACAATGCTAAAACAAAGGAATCGTCTTAACCTACAACCCTACCAACTTACATGGAATTATTCTTCTTCCAAACGTTTGGTAACTTCCAATTCCGGCTTACACTTGCGATTCAAGAAAATGAGACTGCCATTCCTTCAGCGTCTGCAAACTCTAACAAAGAGAAGACCGATTCCCTAAATTTTAATTTAGTGTAAACGTCTATTAGGTTTAGTTAAGGGCTGAGAGGTTTTTTAATAATTTTTATTCATCTTCCACGTCAGATGCCACATAAGCGGGAAATGTGCTAACCCGCATGCTACCGGCTAAAAGGAAGATTTGACTCTTCTTTTAAACAATGTGGACTCAATTGGTTGAAAAATTAGTAGATGGACTCAATTGACTTTTTGCCTAAAGTAGGTGGACCTAATTGACACTTTTTTCTTTAAATTTCTCATTTAGATGTAGGCGCACTCGAAATGAAATCGTTAGTAACATTTCAGAAGTGACTTTCGGTCTTCTGTCTAGCTCGGTAGCTCCGATCCTCTTCTACCTATCCTTGTTCTGGAATGATTCTTTTTTAATTTTTTATTTGTTTTGTTTATTTGATTGAGTAGGCTTGGGTTTCTCTGTTTATTCTGATAGTAAAAATAGTAGTATGCACCTCTGTATCGATTTTAATTTTCTATTTAAAATTCAGACTATGACGTATAATCAAGTTTGTTTAATTTCTTAAGTTTTCTATTTAACAAATCTCATGCGTACTATTAGAATTGCTTATACTCAAACTATCTGCATAGTAATCTCCTAGTCGGTAGGGCATAGAAATTCAAAATACTCCGTACAGCTTAAAATATGAGCGGTGATACATTTTTGTGCATCTATATATATTAGAATCCTAGCTAGCTACTTATGTTTATCTCGAGATTCATCCAACCCCCTCCTGCCTTTTCTAATCAAGGTTACAAATCTGATTAGCTTAACTTGAGTTAATAATGAGGAGTAACTAATTTAAAAGCTTACCGAGTTAATAATGTCTAATGAACTCTTTATCATGGAAGAGTGTTCCATTACACATCATTCTATAGAACTATAGAAGCTTTACAGCCCATGTGGATTAGCTTTGATTCACATCTTATATATTATCATCATGTTGATTGATGCACACGTTCTATTATTTATATACAGAAACTTTTCATTGTGAAGACACGACATGGAGCAGCCGAAAATTAATGCTGCATTGGAAACCCACACATTAGTGTTTAATTATATACTCGTACTACTCATGTACTATATATATCACCTAATGATAAAACGTTCTTCTAGAATTTGATTGGCTAAGAAATGTGACCATCTTAAATCTTACCGAGTAATATACTTTTGTTTGGAAAATATACTTTACCTTGTAGTACACAGCTTCTTGAAAACCTAACCTCAATTCGAACTTACCGAGTAACTTAACTTATTCATGCACGACGGTTTGACTTATTTTGTTGGAATATTCAGTTGTCTTGTGGTACACAATTTCTCAAGACATAATTTTGGGCGGGAACTTGCTCTGCAAGATTTCTTTTGCTTTTATATATTAATTAATAGATAGATTGTTTTTAATATTTAATGATCAATTTGTCACTTAAAATTGTTAATTGTTTCCTAAAATAGAAATGAGAACATTTATATGGGACGTTCAAAAAAAGGAAAGTAAGAACCTTCTAATGGGATAAGGGCAGTATGTTTAAGCATCATAAGAAGTCAAGTGTATCATATCGTTATATAAACATGATAAAAAAATATCAAAAGAAATATCAAATAAAACAAATTTAATTCATCCAATAATGAATAGGTTTGAGAGAACAAAGCATGTTGAAAAGCAATTTATGAAAGAATATTTTGATATATTTTCTTGTGTGTTTTTTATACAAGAATACAAGCTATATATAGCCGAAGGTTGTATATGGAAATCTATATACAAGGAAACCTCATTAAACTACACTTCTATATATAACAAATATCAATAAAATAATAAGCACAATTTTCGCATATCCTTTAACATTAGTTTTATTTTATTTTTTGTTTTTTATTTTCTTATATTTTATATAATTAAAATTATGTTACACTTTTACTTTTATGTCTTAATTACTAATGAAATATGAATTGTATTAAAACAAAGTAAAAGTATAATTGGAAAGTTAGTCCTATTTATGAAATTTTAAAGTTATAATCCTATTTTTACAATTAAAGTCTCACTTAATCCCATTTGTTGAATTCCCTCATATGTATAAGATGAACTTTTCGAGAGCATATGTAAGCATACCATGTCATTGTTATATATACATATAAAAACAAATTCAAATTACTCTCTAACATGTATTTTTTTTTACCCCGGAAGGCAAAACTCTCTAACATGTATTAGTAAATAAAATGCACTGCACATTATTAAATGTCTTTGAAAATATATTTGTAAATGTAATATCCATTTCTGTTTATTTCCCATTTATAGTAAATAAATGTAGAAAATATCTGTCATAATTTCTTAAAAATATTAATTTAGCAGGACTCATCTTTTTACCGTATTCTGCTACTTGAACAAAAAATAAGTAAACTTTTATAGTTCTGAATTGGGAGTTTTATTCACATCTATTACTCCGAAATAGATGTGTTAAATAGTTGTATTTGATAAGTATATTATATTAGTAAAATAGTAACGAGTTTTCCTCCCTAGTCGTCTAGGGTTTCGTGCGCCGTTTCTACTGTTCACGTTGTTTTGCCGAGCTAGGGTTGTTCTCTGCGTGCATGGCTGATGCGATGGAAGATCTCTACGCTAGGTTGAGCCTTGAAGAGGAAGAGGAGGGTGAAGGAGTGGATATTGACGAAGTTCTACCGAAGGAATCCCTGATGGCAGCGCCTCTCTGCATGGTTGGAAGAGTGTTGTCAGACAAGTCGTTCAAATTTCCTTTTTCAGGGACACGATGGCCGACGTGTGGCGTCCGAGAGGAGGGGTTCATATTTGTGAAATCACAGACCACAAGTTTTTGTTCCAGTTTCACAATGAATTCGACTTTGAACGTGTGTCTGCAGACGGGCCGTGGTGCTTCGAGAACGCCCTTTTGGTTTTACAAAAATTGGGGCCCTCAGAAAACCCAGTGAAGACTCCATTAACGCATGTCCAGTTTTGGATACAGGGGTATAATATTCCGTTTGAACTATTCACACTAGGAGTTGCAAAGATTATTGGCAACCAAGTGGGGCAATTTGTTTCGGCGGATGAGAAAAACTTCAACGGGGTTGGAAGGAGTTTATGAGAATCCGTGTTTCTCTAGATGTTGCAGCTCCTCTCAAGCGTCGTATTAAACTCAAAAAGGAACGTTTACTGCATTTTTGTTTCATTTATGGACTATTAGATCACACTGACCGAATGTGTTCACGACGCTTTGAATATTCAACTGGTTAGAAGGAGAAGCCGTATGGGGGCTGGTTAAGAGCTGGGCGCAGTAGTGGGCTATGAGCAAAGGGAGCAGGTGGTTAGTAGACCAGGAGGGGAATTTTATGCATGGGCCACCTCCTACTCGACTTGTGACAAGTGCTCCACGAGAAACGGAAGAGGCAGTTGATGTCTCATCATATACTGCAGGGATGCTAGCCAAAAAACGTAAAGTAGGGGGCTCATCCCGGGAGGGCACTTCTGAGGATGGACAGGGCATGGATTATAGTTTTTCAAAAAACAGAGAAGCGACGGGTTCTGGCCTTCAGACCCGCCGAGAATCATGAGTTGCTTAAGTTGGAACTGTCGGGGCTTGGCAACCCTGCGACAGTTCAGGCATTAGTGGACATTGTCCACTTGAAGTGGCCGACAATGGTCTTCTTAATGGAGACGTTTTCTAATCTTAGCAAAGTGGAGTTTGTCATGCGGAACTTGGGGATGGAGTACTGTTATTGTGTGGCAAGCACTGGCCACAGTGGCGGGATGACTCTAATCTGGGGGCTGAAGTTCACATTCAGGTTATGAGTTCTTCGAGTAACTATATTGATGCTAGGGTGACTTTGGAGGCTGGTGCACCTGAGTGGCGGTTTACGGGTATTTATGGCTGCCCTGATAGGCAGAGGAGGAGATAGTCATGTGAGATTCTTAAATCCTTGAGTGCAAGGGATGAGCTTCCTTGGCATGTCATGGGGGATTTTAATGATTTGATGGTTGCCTCAGAAGTGGGGTAGGGTCCCTCATCCGCCCTGGCTTCTACGGGGCTTTCAGGAAACTGTCTGGGAATGTGGCCTGCAAAACTTTGGCTTCCAGGGCTACCAATTTACTTGGGAAAGATGGAGGGGTTCTCTGAACTGGGTTGAGGAGAAATTGGATAGAATCTTGGTTTCAGAAAGTTGGTTGGATATTTTTGGAGAGGCCTCAACTGAATCGTTGGAGGGCTCTCCTAGCGATCATTTGGCTCTCTACATCAAACTTATTCCTACATAGGGATTACGCAAGAGGCGAAAATTTAAATTTGAGAATGTTTGGCTTCGGGAAACTGACTGCCGTAAAATTGTTGCACGAAGTTGGGGGCTAGGACGAGAACTTGGAATAATGGGGCAGGTAGGGGCTTGTAGTAAAGCCGTGGGTGAATGGGGATTTAATAAGGTTGGATCTTACGGGAGACGGATCAGTTTTTGCAGGAAGAGACTTGAGCACCTCCGTGGGCGTACTGATTAGTGGTCGGTGGGGGAGTTTCAGAGAGTCAAACGGGAGTATTTGGATCTTCTTGAGCAAGAAAATACCTATTAGAAGCAGAGGGCCAAAGAATTCTGGCTTCAGGGAGGGGATCTTAATATACGCTACTTTCATAACTCCGTTAAAAATCGATGCCAGAAAAATAAAATTGAGGGTTTCCGGCTAGAAGACGGGCGATGGGAGTCAGTCAGACAGAGATGCAGTGAGCAGCTTGATTAATGATTATTTTACACACATTTTTTCTGCAAGATCGGGGAATGGGGATTATGTCCTTGGGTGCGTGGAACGGAAGCTGGAAGAGAGTCACAATTTGGACCTCCTTCATCCTATTCACGGTGAAGAAGTGAAGGAAGCCCTTTTCGACATGTTCCTGAACAAATCACAGGGCCCATATGGTTTCAGTCCGGGATTTATCAGCACTATTGGGAGGTAGTGGGGGCGGATGTGATTAGATTCTGTAGGGAGGTTTTTGAGACTGTACTGGTAAGCTACCAGATACTATTAATCATACTAATATTGTTCTTATCCCCAAGAGATAACCTGGAGGTCATTGGGGACTGGAGGCCCATTGCTTTGTGCAATGTGATCTATAATTTTTTTTTGAAGGTGCTTGCTAATAAGCTGAAGAAGTGGCTCGATTTGTGCATTTCCGAACAGCAGAGCGCTTTTATCCCTGGAAGATTTATTGTTGATAATATCATGCTTGCCTATGAGTCCCAACACTTTTTAAAGAGGAAACGTCAAGGGAAAGTGGGTTTTATTGCCCTCAAGCTTGACATGAGTAAGGCGTATGATAGAGTGGAGTAGCCCTTTCTGGAGGGTATGATGCATCAGTTAGGCTCTGCGGAACGTTGGATTCACCTTGTGATGGAGTGTGTGACGTCGGTTTCTTATTCCATTCCCTTTGACGACTCGAAGATTGCACCGCTTAGACCGGGGAGGGGACTTCGGCAAGGAGACCCTCTCTCGCCGTATCTTTTTCTTCTGGTGGAAGAAGGCCTTGGTACACTGTTCCATAAGCATGAGTCCATGGGCAGCCTTCATGAGATCTCGGTGGCGCGGGGGCGCCGAGGATCTCCCATTTATTTTTTGCGGACGATAGTCTTCTTTTTTAGGGCTACTCATGGAGAGGCAACACTTATGAAGGAGATATTAGTGGACTATGGGGAGGTGTGACACTACAAAAATTTAAATAAAAACAAAATATTGTTTTTGTTTTGTGTTTACAAAAGCGAGTGAATCAGACAGATAAAAATATTTCAAAGATGGAAGTAACATTTTTATTACGAAAATGAAGTTTCTGTACAGGATACTAATATTAGTGGCATTTATACGAGAAAATAGTAAAAACAACATTTTTTTTATATAAATTAATAATTATTAAAACCTAATAAAATATATACTCCTAAGTAAACGTAGGTTGACCACACGCACGCATACAGTTATATATATATAGTAATAACTATAGTAATTTGTAGTAAGAACGGATACTCCGTATAGTATATATACATTTACACATATGCCATACACGTATAAGGCATAAACATAGTAAGTCATACCTCATAGTTATTATACCTGCGTTAATACACATATATACTTACCATATATATACCATTCACGCATGGCGTGAATACCTTTCGCGAAGGAAAGTAGTAAAACTACATTGATTAGCAAGAGATCATAACGTTCCGTCGACGGGTATAAATAGGGGATTACCCCAGTTGAAGAGCTGCACACCTAGAGAACGCCGTTTATATATATATATATATATATATATATATATATATATATATATATATATATATATATATATATATATATATATATATATATATATACCTACTTAGATACGGGTATAACTCACAAACCCTCCATCCGGTTTTAACAAAAGGATTAGACCTCAAAACCCTTAGCACACCTGCTTACGAGTGAAAGGAAGCGGAGGGGATAACTTATATCGAAAACGGTCGTCGGAAGAGGGTAGAAGGGTTCGCCGGAGTTGGCGCGCCGGACTGTCATCCACGCCGGAGGTAGAAGAAGGGCTGTAGCTGCTGCGTCGCCGCCGCTGCCTCCCAGTTCCGCCGCACAGACCGCCGCACTCCCACCCACCGCCGTTGTAGAGGTAAGCCCCGTACCGTGCCTTGCGTTAAACCAATCCCGGCGTTCCTACGAGGAGGACGAACCAGCCTAACGGCTGGGGATTGGGCCGGTTTTGCTTTGGTTGCTGGGCTGACATTTTGGGCCGGCCCACTACAGTAGTATAAATAATAATAATAATAATAATAATAATAATAATAATAATAATAATAATAAAATGCACCGATAGAGTGGTAAATAAAAATGATTAAAAATAATAATTAGTTATTAAGTACCATAGTTAGATTGGATGGATATTATTTTCATTAATTATTGGACTAATTTAACATAATTACGGACTCGGAAAGTTTAAGTGTTGAGTAAATTAATTTAATCAACAAAGATAAGTTGTAATTACTAATTGTAATTATGTAGTATACGGTGATAGATTAATAAAAAGTGATTTAATAAATTCGAATGAGTAATTAGCCTTGTTAGTAAAATTCGAATAATAAGATAAAAAGGAAAACCAGATAAATTATTAAAATAGAATAAGTGACTAACTATATCATCTTAATTAAAAAGGTGAATATTTAGAGGCCTGAATAGAAGAAGAAGAGATAGGAGCATCGGATTAGAGGTAAGTCACATTGCAACCAAAACTTTATTTCTTTCCTCGTTAATAATTATTTGCTTGAGGAGTTGTTTTCAATTTCAACAACAGCCCACGATATGGGGTACATCTGATTATTCACATCCCTCCCAACTGCAGTTAATATCTCACCCTTTAGTTGACCTTTCAAGAAGCATTCATCCAACCCTATTACTTTCCTACAATCTTCAATAAATCCTCGTTTGACTGGCCCAAAACACATATAAATGCGTTGAAAAACTGAGGGAGCTTATGGGACAACTCTGACTCTGTGAATCTTTACAGCTGAGCCTGGAATGGACCTCAAACATTCCTCTGCATAATTCCTCAGTTTTTAAATTGATCTTTAAAATCCCTTTGTGTTTTTTCGGTATGTCCCTCAAAGCCCTTGCAGCCATACTACCAGAAACATGAATTTTCAGCTCACTCTTAATAAGTCCCTTCAGCTCTACTGCACCCATGCTTGGGTTTTCAAGTACCTTCTCTTCATATTTTTCAGCTATCCATTTCTCACTGACTATTCTTAGCTTGAACCTCAAATTGCATAAATGTTTTGATTCAAGGGCCTTAACTTGAAAGCACTTCATCCTAGGTTCCCAAATAGCAGTACAATTATAAAGGCATGTTGGGCACATTTTATCCTAACTCTATCTATTGTATTTTTCACAAAACGCACATCTCTTTTGTGAAACACATCATACCTTATAATAGCATTGCCACCTCAATTAGAGGAGGTTCTGACTCAGGGTTATAGGATTTGTGCACCATATGTGGCCCTGTAGACGGATTCTCATCTATTTCTTGATCATAAGCGTAGCTTCTTGGGTTAGAAGAATCATATTATACACTGTCTTCATCCTCATCATCTATTTTTGGGTCATTATCTTCTGGTCCTTGATGCCTTCTATCTGACCCAGCTTGCACATCATTGAACAAGCCATCTACTTCTGTGTCTTCATCCTCATCATCTATTTGTGGTTCATTTTGTTGTGGGGCTTTATTCCTTCTATCTGACCCACCTTGCATATCATTGAAGATGTCTTCCACTTCTGTGTCTTCATCAGATGTCACACCCTGATCACTTGCACATTTTTCTTCTTCTTGTTCATGTTCATCATTTTCTTCCATACTGGAGTGGCTTTGTTCCTCTGATGTGCATTCATCAGCCTCAATATGCACTTCATAAAACTCATCAGGTTGTCTGCGTGTCTCACTTTGTTTGACATTGGTCTGCATTGAGTCTCACTTTGTTTGACATTGGTCTGCATTGATTCTTCTTCCTGGATTTCACCTTGTATATCTCCTTCCACCTCTTTTATAAGGCCCTCATCATTAGGTCCGGGTAAAGGGAGAACCAAATCACACTCATCCAAACCATGCTCCACATATATCTCACACTGCCCACAAGTAGTAGCCATATGTATCAGCTGAATTGTGGATGCATCATCAAACAGGGGCTTCAGGTCATCCATAAGAACACTGGGTACTTCAAAAAACAATCCTTTAATATTACCATAGCTTCCGAACTGTAAGAACTTCATTAAATGAGGATAACATATCAAGTCCGGATCTATTGGGATACAACTCACTTGTCCACCAATGTACATACTTTGAGGCACACTCACAAAGTTCCCACCATGTGAATTATTAGCTCAACTTTATCAAACATTCTGTAAAAAAGAGAACACAATGCTAAAACAAAGGAATCGTCTTAACCTACAACCCTACCAACTTACATGGAATTATTCTTCTTCCAAACGTTTGGTAACTTCCAATTCCGGCTTACACTTGCGATTCAAGAAAATGAGACTGCCATTCCTTCAGCGTCTGCAAACTCTAACAAAGAGAAGACCGATTCCCTAAATTTTAATTTAGTGTAAACGTCTATTAGGTTTAGTTAAGGGCTGAGAGGTTTTTTAATAATTTTTATTCATCTTCCACGTCAGATGCCACATAAGCGGGAAATGTGCTAACCCACATGCTACCGGCTAAAAGGAAGATTTGACTCTTCTTTTAAACAATGTGGACTCAATTGGTTGAAAAATTAGTAGATGGACTCAATTGACTTTTTGCCTAAAGTAGGTGGACCTAATTGACACTTTTTTCTTTAAATTTCTCATTTAGATGTAGGCGCACTCGAAATGAAATCGTTAGTAACATTTCAGAAGTGACTTTCGGTCTTCTGTCTAGCTCGGTAGCTCCGATCCTCTTCTACCTATCCTTGTTCTGGAATGATTCTTTTTTAATTTTTTATTTGTTTTGTTTATTTGATTGAGTAGGCTTGGGTTTCTCTGTTTATTCTGATAGTAAAAATAGTAGTATGCACCTCTGTATCGATTTTAATTTTCTATTTAAAATTCAGACTATGACGTATAATCAAGTTTGTTTAATTTCTTAAGTTTTCTATTTAACAAATCTCATGCGTACTATTAGAATTGCTTATACTCAAACTATCTGCATAGTAATCTCCTAGTCGGTAGGGCATAGAAATTCAAAATACTCCGTACAGCTTAAAATATGAGCGGTGATACATTTTTGTGCATCTATATATATTAGAATCCTAGCTAGCTACTTATGTTTATCTCGAGATTCATCCAACCCCCTCCTGCCTTTTCTAATCAAGGTTACAAATCTGATTAGCTTAACTTGAGTTAATAATGAGGAGTAACTAATTTAAAAGCTTACCGAGTTAATAATGTCTAACGAACTCTTTATCATGGAAGAGTGTTCCATTACACATCATTCTATAGAACTATAGAAGCTTTACAGCCCATGTGGATTAGCTTTGATTCACATCTTATATATTATCATCATGTTGATTGATGCACACGTTCTATTATTTATATACAGAAACTTTTCATTGTGAAGACACGACATGGAGCAGCCGAAAATTAATGCTGCATTGGAAACCCACACATTAGTGTTTAATTATATACTCGTACTACTCATGTACTATATATATCACCTAATGATAAAACGTTCTTCTAGAATTTGATTGGCTAAGAAATGTGACCATCTTAAATTTTACCGAGTAATATACTTTTGTTTGGAAAATATACTTTACCTTGTAGTACACAGCTTCTTGAAAACCTAACCTCAATTCGAACTTACCGAGTAACTTAACTTATTCATGCACGACGGTTTGACTTATTTTGTTGGAATATTCAGTTGTCTTGTGGTACACAATTTCTCAAGACATAATTTTGGGCGGGAACTTGCTCTGCAAGATTTCTTTTGCTTTTATATATTAATTAATAGATAGATTGTTTTTAATATTTAATGATCAATTTGTCACTTAAAATTGTTAATTGTTTCCTAAAATAGAAATGAGAACATTTATATGGGACGTTCAAAAAAAGGAAAGTAAGAACCTTCTAATGGGATAAGGGCAGTATGTTTAAGCATCATAAGAAGTCAAGTGTATCATATCGTTATATAAACATGATAAAAAAATATCAAAAGAAATATCAAATAAAACAAATTTAATTCATCCAATAATGAATAGGTTTGAGAGAACAAAGCATGTTGAAAAGCAATTTATGAAAGAATATTTTGATATATTTTCTTGTGTGTTTTTTATACAAGAATACAAGCTATATATAGCCGAAGGTTGTATATGGAAATCTATATACAAGGAAACCTCATTAAACTACACTTCTATATGTAACAAATATCAATAAAATAATAAGCACAATTTTCGCATATCCTTTAACATTAGTTTTATTTTATTTTTTGTTTTTTATTTTCTTATATTTTATATAATTAAAATTATGTTACACTTTTACTTTTATGTCTTAATTACTAATGAAATATGAATTGTATTAAAACAAAGTAAAAGTATAATTGGAAAGTTAGTCCTATTTATGAAATTTTAAAGTTATAATCCTATTTTTACAATTAAAGTCTCACTTAATCCCATTTGTTGAATTCCCTCATATGTATAAGATGAACTTTTCGAGAGCATATGTAAGCATACCATGTCATTGTTATATATACATATAAAAACAAATTCAAATTACTCTCTAACATGTATTTTTTTTTACCCCGGAAGGCAAAACTCTCTAACATGTATTAGTAAATAAAATGCACTGCACATTATTAAATGTCTTTGAAAATATATTTGTAAATGTAATATCCATTTCTGTTTATTTCCCATTTATAGTAAATAAATGTAGAAAATATCTGTCATAATTTCTTAAAAATATTAATTTAGCAGGACTCATCTTTTTACCGTATTCTGCTACTTGAACAAAAAATAAGTAAACTTTTATAGTTCTGAATTGGGAGTTTTATTCACATCTATTACTCCGAAATAGATGTGTTAAATAGTTGTATTTGATAAGTATATTATATTAGTAAAATAGTAACGAGTTTTCCTCCCTAGTCGTCTAGGGTTTCGTGCGCCGTTTCTACTGTTCACGTTGTTTTGCCGAGCTAGGGTTGTTCTCTGCGTGCATGGCTGATGCGATGGAAGATCTCTACGCTAGGTTGAGCCTTGAAGAGGAAGAGGAGGGTGAAGGAGTGGATATTGACGAAGTTCTACCGAAGGAATCCCTGATGGCAGCGCCTCTCTGCATGGTTGGAAGAGTGTTGTCAGACAAGTCGTTCAAATTTCCTTTTTCAGGGACACGATGGCCGACGTGTGGCGTCCGAGAGGAGGGGTTCATATTTGTGAAATCACAGACCACAAGTTTTTGTTCCAGTTTCACAATGAATTCGACTTTGAACGTGTGTCTGCAGACGGGCCGTGGTGCTTCGAGAACGCCCTTTTGGTTTTACAAAAATTGGGGCCCTCAGAAAACCCAGTGAAGACTCCATTAACGCATGTCCAGTTTTGGATACAGGGGTATAATATTCCGTTTGAACTATTCACACTAGGAGTTGCAAAGATTATTGGCAACCAAGTGGGGCAATTTGTTTCGGCGGATGAGAAAAACTTCAACGGGGTTGGAAGGAGTTTATGAGAATCCGTGTTTCTCTAGATGTTGCAGCTCCTCTCAAGCGTCGTATTAAACTCAAAAAGGAACGTTTACTGCATTTTTGTTTCATTTATGGACTATTAGATCACACTGACCGAATGTGTTCACGACGCTTTGAATATTCAACTGGTTAGAAGGAGAAGCCGTATGGGGGCTGGTTAAGAGCTGGGCGCAGTAGTGGGCTATGAGCAAAGGGAGCAGGTGGTTAGTGGACCAGGAGGGGAATTTTATGCATGGGCCACCTCCTACTCGACTTGTGACAAGTGCTCCACGAGAAACGGAAGAGGCAGTTGATGTCTCATCATATACTGCAGGGATGCTAGCCAAAAAACGTAAAGTAGGGGGCTCATCCCGGGAGGGCACTTCTGAGGATGGACAGGGCATGGATTATAGTTTTTCAAAAAACAGAGAAGCGACGGGTTCTGGCCTTCAGACCCGCCGAGAATCATGAGTTGCTTAAGTTGGAACTGTCGGGGCTTGGCAACCCTGCGACAGTTCAGGCATTAGTGGACATTGTCCACTTGAAGTGGCCGACAATGGTCTTCTTAATGGAGACGTTTTCTAATCTTAGCAAAGTGGAGTTTGTCATGCGGAACTTGGGGATGGAGTACTGTTATTGTGTGGCAAGCACTGGCCACAGTGGCGGGATGACTCTAATCTGGGGGCTGAAGTTCACATTCAGGTTATGAGTTCTTCGAGTAACTATATTGATGCTAGGGTGACTTTGGAGGCTGGTGCACCTGAGTGGCGGTTTACGGGTATTTATGGCTGCCCTGATAGGCAGAGGAGGAGATAGTCATGTGAGATTCTTAAATCCTTGAGTGCAAGGGATGAGCTTCCTTGGCATGTCATGGGGGATTTTAATGATTTGATGGTTGCCTCAGAAGTGGGGTAGGGTCCCTCATCCGCCCTGGCTTCTACGGGGCTTTCAGGAAACTGTCTGGGAATGTGGCCTACAAAACTTTGGCTTCCAGGGCTACCAATTTACTTGGGAAAGATGGAGGGGTTCTCTGAACTGGGTTGAGGAGAAATTGGATAGAATCTTGGTTTCAGAAAGTTGGTTGGATATTTTTGGAGAGGCCTCAACTGAATCGTTGGAGGGCTCTCCTAGCGATCATTTGGCTCTCTACATCAAACTTATTCCTACATAGGGATTACGCAAGAGGCGAAAATTTAAATTTGAGAATGTTTGGCTTCGGGAAACTGACTGCCGTAAAATTGTTGCACGAAGTTGGGGGCTAGGACGAGAACTTGGAATAATGGGGCAGGTAGGGGCTTGTAGTAAAGCCGTGGGTGAATGGGGATTTAATAAGGTTGGATCTTACGGGAGACGGATCAGTTTTTGCAGGAAGAGACTTGAGCACCTCCGTGGGCGTACTGATTAGTGGTCGGTGGGGGAGTTTCAGAGAGTCAAACGGGAGTATTTGGATCTTCTTGAGCAAGAAAATACCTATTAGAAGCAGAGGGCCAAAGAATTCTGGCTTCAGGGAGGGGATCTTAATATACGCTACTTTCATAACTCCGTTAAAAATCGATGCCAGAAAAATAAAATTGAGGGTTTCCGGCTAGAAGACGGGCGATGGGAGTCAGTCAGACAGAGATGCAGTGAGCAGCTTGATTAATGATTATTTTACACACATTTTTTCTGCAAGATCGGGGAATGGGGATTATGTCCTTGGGTGCGTGGAACGGAAGCTGGAAGAGAGTCACAATTTGGACCTCCTTCATCCTATTCACGGTGAAGAAGTGAAGGAAGCCCTTTTCGACATGTTCCTGAACAAATCACAGGGCCCATATGGTTTCAGTCCGGGATTTATCAGCACTATTGGGAGGTAGTGGGGGCGGATGTGATTAGATTCTGTAGGGAGGTTTTTGAGACTGTACTGGTAAGCTACCAGATACTATTAATCATACTAATATTGTTCTTATCCCCAAGAGATAACCTGGAGGTCATTGGGGACTGGAGGCCCATTGCTTTGTGCAATGTGATCTATAATTTTTTTTTGAAGGTGCTTGCTAATAAGCTGAAGAAGTGGCTCGATTTGTGCATTTCCGAACAGCAGAGCGCTTTTATCCCTGGAAGATTTATTGTTGATAATATCATGCTTGCCTATGAGTCCCAACACTTTTTAAAGAGGAAACGTCAAGGGAAAGTGGGTTTTATTGCCCTCAAGCTTGACATGAGTAAGGCGTATGATAGAGTGGAGTAGCCCTTTCTGGAGGGTATGATGCATCAGTTAGGCTCTGCGGAACGTTGGATTCACCTTGTGATGGAGTGTGTGACGTCGGTTTCTTATTCCATTCCCTTTGACGACTCGAAGATTGCACCGCTTAGACCGGGGAGGGGACTTCGGCAAGGAGACCCTCTCTCGCCGTATCTTTTTCTTCTGGTGGAAGAAGGCCTTGGTACACTGTTCCATAAGCATGAGTCCATGGGCAGCCTTCATGAGATCTCGGTGGCGCGGGGGCGCCGAGGATCTCCCATTTATTTTTTGCGGACGATAGTCTTCTTTTTTAGGGCTACTCATGGAGAGGCAACACTTATGAAGGAGATATTAGTGGACTATGGGGAGGTGTGACACTACAAAAATTTAAATAAAAACAAAATATTGTTTTTGTTTTGTGTTTACAAAAGCGAGTGAATCAGACAGATAAAAATATTTCAAAGATGGAAGTAACATTTTTATTACGAAAATGAAGTTTCTGTACAGGATACTAATATTAGTGGCATTTATACGAGAAAATAGTAAAAACAACATTTTTTTTATATAAATTAATAATTATTAAAACCTAATAAAATATATACTCCTAAGTAAACGTAGGTTGACCACACGCACGCATACAGTTATATATATATAGTAATAACTATAGTAATTTGTAGTAAGAACGGATACTCCGTATAGTATATATACATTTACACATATGCCATACACGTATAAGGCATAAACATAGTAAGTCATACCTCATAGTTATTATACCTGCGTTAATACACATATATACTTACCATATATATACCATTCACGCATGGCGTGAATACCTTTCGCGAAGGAAAGTAGTAAAACTACATTGATTAGCAAGAGATCATAACGTTCCGTCGACGGGTATAAATAGGGGATTACCCCAGTTGAAGAGCTGCACACCTAGAGAACGCCGTTTATATATATATATATATATATATATATACCTACTTAGATACGGGTATAACTCACAAACCCTCCATCCGGTTTTAACAAAAGGATTAGACCTCAAAACCCTTAGCACACCTGCTTACGAGTGAAAGGAAGCGGAGGGGATAACTTATATCGAAAACGGTCGTCGGAAGAGGGTAGAAGGGTTCGCCGGAGTTGGCGCGCCGGACTGTCATCCACGCCGGAGGTAGAAGAAGGGCTGTAGCTGCTGCGTCGCCGCCGCTGCCTCCCAGTTCCGCCGCACAGACCGCCGCACTCCCACCCACCGCCGTTGTAGAGGTAAGCCCCGTACCGTGCCTTGCGTTAAACCAATCCCGGCGTTCCTACGAGGAGGACGAACCAGCCTAACGGCTGGGGATTGGGCCGGTTTTGCTTTGGTTGCTGGGCTGACATTTTGGGCCGGCCCACTACAGTAGTATAAATAATAATAATAATAATAATAATAATAATAATAATAATAATAATAAAATGCACCGATAGAGTGGTAAATAAAAATGATTAAAAATAATAATTAGTTATTAAGTACCATAGTTAGATTGGATGGATATTATTTTCATTAATTATTGGACTAATTTAACATAATTACGGACTCGGAAAGTTTAAGTGTTGAGTAAATTAATTTAATCAACAAAGATAAGTTGTAATTACTAATTGTAATTATGTAGTATACGGTGATAGATTAATAAAAAGTGATTTAATAAATTCGAATGAGTAATTAGCCTTGTTAGTAAAATTCGAATAATAAGATAAAAAGGAAAACCAGATAAATTATTAAAATAGAATAAGTGACTAACTATATCATCTTAATTAAAAAGGTGAATATTTAGAGGCCTGAATAGAAGAAGAAGAGATAGGAGCATCGGATTAGAGGTAAGTCACATTGCAACCAAAACTTTATTTCTTTCCTCGTTAATAATTATTTGCTTGAGGAGTTGTTTTCAATTTCAACAACAGCCCACGATATGGGGTACATCTGATTATTCACATCCCTCCCAACTGCAGTTAATATCTCACCCTTTAGTTGACCTTTCAAGAAGCATTCATCCAACCCTATTACTTTCCTACAATCTTCAATAAATCCTCGTTTGACTGGCCCAAAACACATATAAATGCGTTGAAAAACTGAGGGAGCTTATGGGACAACTCTGACTCTGTGAATCTTTACAGCTGAGCCTGGAATGGACCTCAAACATTCCTCTGCATAATTCCTCAGTTTTTAAATTGATCTTTAAAATCCCTTTGTGTTTTTTCGGTATGTCCCTCAAAGCCCTTGCAGCCATACTACCAGAAACATGAATTTTCAGCTCACTCTTAATAAGTCCCTTCAGCTCTACTGCACCCATGCTTGGGTTTTCAAGTACCTTCTCTTCATATTTTTCAGCTATCCATTTCTCACTGACTATTCTTAGCTTGAACCTCAAATTGCATAAATGTTTTGATTCAAGGGCCTTAACTTGAAAGCACTTCATCCTAGGTTCCCAAATAGCAGTACAATTATAAAGGCATGTTGGGCACATTTTATCCTAACTCTATCTATTGTATTTTTCACAAAACGCACATCTCTTTTGTGAAACACATCATACCTTATAATAGCATTGCCACCTCAATTAGAGGAGGTTCTGACTCAGGGTTATAGGATTTGTGCACCATATGTGGCCCTGTAGACGGATTCTCATCTATTTCTTGATCATAAGCGTAGCTTCTTGGGTTAGAAGAATCATATTATACACTGTCTTCATCCTCATCATCTATTTTTGGGTCATTATCTTCTGGTCCTTGATGCCTTCTATCTGACCCAGCTTGCACATCATTGAACAAGCCATCTACTTCTGTGTCTTCATCCTCATCATCTATTTGTGGTTCATTTTGTTGTGGGGCTTTATTCCTTCTATCTGACCCACCTTGCATATCATTGAAGATGTCTTCCACTTCTGTGTCTTCATCAGATGTCACACCCTGATCACTTGCACATTTTTCTTCTTCTTGTTCATGTTCATCATTTTCTTCCATACTGGAGTGGCTTTGTTCCTCTGATGTGCATTCATCAGCCTCAATATGCACTTCATAAAACTCATCAGGTTGTCTGCGTGTCTCACTTTGTTTGACATTGGTCTGCATTGAGTCTCACTTTGTTTGACATTGGTCTGCATTGATTCTTCTTCCTGGATTTCACCTTGTATATCTCCTTCCACCTCTTTTATAAGGCCCTCATCATTAGGTCCGGGTAAAGGGAGAACCAAATCACACTCATCCAAACCATGCTCCACATATATCTCACACTGCCCACAAGTAGTAGCCATATGTATCAGCTGAATTGTGGATGCATCATCAAACAGGGGCTTCAGGTCATCCATAAGAACACTGGGTGCTTCAAAAAACAATCCTTTAATATTACCATAGCTTCCGAACTGTAAGAACTTCATTAAATGAGGATAACATATCAAGTCCGGATCTATTGGGATACAACTCACTTGTCCACCAATGTACATACTTTGAGGCACACTCACAAAGTTCCCACCATGTGAATTATTAGCTCAACTTTATCAAACATTCTGTAAAAAAGAGAACACAATGCTAAAACAAAGGAATCGTCTTAACCTACAACCCTACCAACTTACATGGAATTATTCTTCTTCCAAACGTTTGGTAACTTCCAATTCCGGCTTACACTTGCGATTCAAGAAAATGAGACTGCCATTCCTTCAGCGTCTGCAAACTCTAACAAAGAGAAGACCGATTCCCTAAATTTTAATTTAGTGTAAACGTCTATTAGGTTTAGTTAAGGGCTGAGAGGTTTTTTAATAATTTTTATTCATCTTCCACGTCAGATGCCACATAAGCGGGAAATGTGCTAACCCGCATGCTACCGGCTAAAAGGAAGATTTGACTCTTCTTTTAAACAATGTGGACTCAATTGGTTGAAAAATTAGTAGATGGACTCAATTGACTTTTTGCCTAAAGTAGGTGGACCTAATTGACACTTTTTTCTTTAAATTTCTCATTTAGATGTAGGCGCACTCGAAATGAAATCGTTAGTAACATTTCAGAAGTGACTTTCGGTCTTCTGTCTAGCTCGGTAGCTCCGATCCTCTTCTACCTATCCTTGTTCTGGAATGATTCTTTTTTAATTTTTTATTTGTTTTGTTTATTTGATTGAGTAGGCTTGGGTTTCTCTGTTTATTCTGATAGTAAAAATAGTAGTATGCACCTCTGTATCGATTTTAATTTTCTATTTAAAATTCAGACTATGACGTATAATCAAGTTTGTTTAATTTCTTAAGTTTTCTATTTAACAAATCTCATGCGTACTATTAGAATTGCTTATACTCAAACTATCTGCATAGTAATCTCCTAGTCGGTAGGGCATAGAAATTCAAAATACTCCGTACAGCTTAAAATATGAGCGGTGATACATTTTTGTGCATCTATATATATTAGAATCCTAGCTAGCTACTTATGTTTATCTCGAGATTCATCCAACCCCCTCCTGCCTTTTCTAATCAAGGTTACAAATCTGATTAGCTTAACTTGAGTTAATAATGAGGAGTAACTAATTTAAAAGCTTACCGAGTTAATAATGTCTAACGAACTCTTTATCATGGAAGAGTGTTCCATTACACATCATTCTATAGAACTATAGAAGCTTTACAGCCCATGTGGATTAGCTTTGATTCACATCTTATATATTATCATCATGTTGATTGATGCACACGTTCTATTATTTATATACAGAAACTTTTCATTGTGAAGACACGACATGGAGCAGCCGAAAATTAATGCTGCATTGGAAACCCACACATTAGTGTTTAATTATATACTCGTACTACTCATGTACTATATATATCACCTAATGATAAAACGTTCTTCTAGAATTTGATTGGCTAAGAAATGTGACCATCTTAAATCTTACCGAGTAATATACTTTTGTTTGGAA
Source organism: Cuscuta europaea (assembly GCA_945859875.1). NCBI lineage: Eukaryota > Viridiplantae > Streptophyta > Magnoliopsida > Solanales > Convolvulaceae > Cuscuta > Cuscuta europaea. The sequence continues at coordinate 5,586,238 of CAMAPE010000014.1, forward strand.
AATATACTTTACCTTGTAGTACACAGCTTCTTGAAAACCTAACCTCAATTCGAACTTACCGAGTAACTTAACTTATTCATGCACGACGGTTTGACTTATTTTGTTGGAATATTCAGTTGTCTTGTGGTACACAATTTCTCAAGACATAATTTTGGGCGGGAACTTGCTCTGCAAGATTTCTTTTGCTTTTATATATTAATTAATAGATAGATTGTTTTTAATATTTAATGATCAATTTGTCACTTAAAATTGTTAATTGTTTCCTAAAATAGAAATGAGAACATTTATATGGGACGTTCAAAAAAAGGAAAGTAAGAACCTTCTAATGGGATAAGGGCAGTATGTTTAAGCATCATAAGAAGTCAAGTGTATCATATCGTTATATAAACATGATAAAAAAATATCAAAAGAAATATCAAATAAAACAAATTTAATTCATCCAATAATGAATAGGTTTGAGAGAACAAAGCATGTTGAAAAGCAATTTATGAAAGAATATTTTGATATATTTTCTTGTGTGTTTTTTATACAAGAATACAAGCTATATATAGCCGAAGGTTGTATATGGAAATCTATATACAAGGAAACCTCATTAAACTACACTTCTATATATAACAAATATCAATAAAATAATAAGCACAATTTTCGCATATCCTTTAACATTAGTTTTATTTTATTTTTTGTTTTTTATTTTCTTATATTTTATATAATTAAAATTATGTTACACTTTTACTTTTATGTCTTAATTACTAATGAAATATGAATTGTATTAAAACAAAGTAAAAGTATAATTGGAAAGTTAGTCCTATTTATGAAATTTTAAAGTTATAATCCTATTTTTACAATTAAAGTCTCACTTAATCCCATTTGTTGAATTCCCTCATATGTATAAGATGAACTTTTCGAGAGCATATGTAAGCATACCATGTCATTGTTATATATACATATAAAAACAAATTCAAATTACTCTCTAACATGTATTTTTTTTTACCCCGGAAGGCAAAACTCTCTAACATGTATTAGTAAATAAAATGCACTGCACATTATTAAATGTCTTTGAAAATATATTTGTAAATGTAATATCCATTTCTGTTTATTTCCCATTTATAGTAAATAAATGTAGAAAATATCTGTCATAATTTCTTAAAAATATTAATTTAGCAGGACTCATCTTTTTACCGTATTCTGCTACTTGAACAAAAAATAAGTAAACTTTTATAGTTCTGAATTGGGAGTTTTATTCACATCTATTACTCCGAAATAGATGTGTTAAATAGTTGTATTTGATAAGTATATTATATTAGTAAAATAGTAACGAGTTTTCCTCCCTAGTCGTCTAGGGTTTCGTGCGCCGTTTCTACTGTTCACGTTGTTTTGCCGAGCTAGGGTTGTTCTCTGCGTGCATGGCTGATGCGATGGAAGATCTCTACGCTAGGTTGAGCCTTGAAGAGGAAGAGGAGGGTGAAGGAGTGGATATTGACGAAGTTCTACCGAAGGAATCCCTGATGGCAGCGCCTCTCTGCATGGTTGGAAGAGTGTTGTCAGACAAGTCGTTCAAATTTCCTTTTTCAGGGACACGATGGCCGACGTGTGGCGTCCGAGAGGAGGGGTTCATATTTGTGAAATCACAGACCACAAGTTTTTGTTCCAGTTTCACAATGAATTCGACTTTGAACGTGTGTCTGCAGACGGGCCGTGGTGCTTCGAGAACGCCCTTTTGGTTTTACAAAAATTGGGGCCCTCAGAAAACCCAGTGAAGACTCCATTAACGCATGTCCAGTTTTGGATACAGGGGTATAATATTCCGTTTGAACTATTCACACTAGGAGTTGCAAAGATTATTGGCAACCAAGTGGGGCAATTTGTTTCGGCGGATGAGAAAAACTTCAACGGGGTTGGAAGGAGTTTATGAGAATCCGTGTTTCTCTAGATGTTGCAGCTCCTCTCAAGCGTCGTATTAAACTCAAAAAGGAACGTTTACTGCATTTTTGTTTCATTTATGGACTATTAGATCACACTGACCGAATGTGTTCACGACGCTTTGAATATTCAACTGGTTAGAAGGAGAAGCCGTATGGGGGCTGGTTAAGAGCTGGGCGCAGTAGTGGGCTATGAGCAAAGGGAGCAGGTGGTTAGTGGACCAGGAGGGGAATTTTATGCATGGGCCACCTCCTACTCGACTTGTGACAAGTGCTCCACGAGAAACGGAAGAGGCAGTTGATGTCTCATCATATACTGCAGGGATGCTAGCCAAAAAACGTAAAGTAGGGGGCTCATCCCGGGAGGGCACTTCTGAGGATGGACAGGGCATGGATTATAGTTTTTCAAAAAACAGAGAAGCGACGGGTTCTGGCCTTCAGACCCGCCGAGAATCATGAGTTGCTTAAGTTGGAACTGTCGGGGCTTGGCAACCCTGCGACAGTTCAGGCATTAGTGGACATTGTCCACTTGAAGTGGCCGACAATGGTCTTCTTAATGGAGACGTTTTCTAATCTTAGCAAAGTGGAGTTTGTCATGCGGAACTTGGGGATGGAGTACTGTTATTGTGTGGCAAGCACTGGCCACAGTGGCGGGATGACTCTAATCTGGGGGCTGAAGTTCACATTCAGGTTATGAGTTCTTCGAGTAACTATATTGATGCTAGGGTGACTTTGGAGGCTGGTGCACCTGAGTGGCGGTTTACGGGTATTTATGGCTGCCCTGATAGGCAGAGGAGGAGATAGTCATGTGAGATTCTTAAATCCTTGAGTGCAAGGGATGAGCTTCCTTGGCATGTCATGGGGGATTTTAATGATTTGATGGTTGCCTCAGAAGTGGGGTAGGGTCCCTCATCCGCCCTGGCTTCTACGGGGCTTTCAGGAAACTGTCTGGGAATGTGGCCTGCAAAACTTTGGCTTCCAGGGCTACCAATTTACTTGGGAAAGATGGAGGGGTTCTCTGAACTGGGTTGAGGAGAAATTGGATAGAATCTTGGTTTCAGAAAGTTGGTTGGATATTTTTGGAGAGGCCTCAACTGAATCGTTGGAGGGCTCTCCTAGCGATCATTTGGCTCTCTACATCAAACTTATTCCTACATAGGGATTACGCAAGAGGCGAAAATTTAAATTTGAGAATGTTTGGCTTCGGGAAACTGACTGCCGTAAAATTGTTGCACGAAGTTGGGGGCTAGGACGAGAACTTGGAATAATGGGGCAGGTAGGGGCTTGTAGTAAAGCCGTGGGTGAATGGGGATTTAATAAGGTTGGATCTTACGGGAGACGGATCAGTTTTTGCAGGAAGAGACTTGAGCACCTCCGTGGGCGTACTGATTAGTGGTCGGTGGGGGAGTTTCAGAGAGTCAAACGGGAGTATTTGGATCTTCTTGAGCAAGAAAATACCTATTAGAAGCAGAGGGCCAAAGAATTCTGGCTTCAGGGAGGGGATCTTAATATACGCTACTTTCATAACTCCGTTAAAAATCGATGCCAGAAAAATAAAATTGAGGGTTTCCGGCTAGAAGACGGGCGATGGGAGTCAGTCAGACAGAGATGCAGTGAGCAGCTTGATTAATGATTATTTTACACACATTTTTTCTGCAAGATCGGGGAATGGGGATTATGTCCTTGGGTGCGTGGAACGGAAGCTGGAAGAGAGTCACAATTTGGACCTCCTTCATCCTATTCACGGTGAAGAAGTGAAGGAAGCCCTTTTCGACATGTTCCTGAACAAATCACAGGGCCCATATGGTTTCAGTCCGGGATTTATCAGCACTATTGGGAGGTAGTGGGGGCGGATGTGATTAGATTCTGTAGGGAGGTTTTTGAGACTGTACTGGTAAGCTACCAGATACTATTAATCATACTAATATTGTTCTTATCCCCAAGAGATAACCTGGAGGTCATTGGGGACTGGAGGCCCATTGCTTTGTGCAATGTGATCTATAATTTTTTTTTGAAGGTGCTTGCTAATAAGCTGAAGAAGTGGCTCGATTTGTGCATTTCCGAACAGCAGAGCGCTTTTATCCCTGGAAGATTTATTGTTGATAATATCATGCTTGCCTATGAGTCCCAACACTTTTTAAAGAGGAAACGTCAAGGGAAAGTGGGTTTTATTGCCCTCAAGCTTGACATGAGTAAGGCGTATGATAGAGTGGAGTAGCCCTTTCTGGAGGGTATGATGCATCAGTTAGGCTCTGCGGAACGTTGGATTCACCTTGTGATGGAGTGTGTGACGTCGGTTTCTTATTCCATTCCCTTTGACGACTCGAAGATTGCACCGCTTAGACCGGGGAGGGGACTTCGGCAAGGAGACCCTCTCTCGCCGTATCTTTTTCTTCTGGTGGAAGAAGGCCTTGGTACACTGTTCCATAAGCATGAGTCCATGGGCAGCCTTCATGAGATCTCGGTGGCGCGGGGGCGCCGAGGATCTCCCATTTATTTTTTGCGGACGATAGTCTTCTTTTTTAGGGCTACTCATGGAGAGGCAACACTTATGAAGGAGATATTAGTGGACTATGGGGAGGTGTGACACTACAAAAATTTAAATAAAAACAAAATATTGTTTTTGTTTTGTGTTTACAAAAGCGAGTGAATCAGACAGATAAAAATATTTCAAAGATGGAAGTAACATTTTTATTACGAAAATGAAGTTTCTGTACAGGATACTAATATTAGTGGCATTTATACGAGAAAATAGTAAAAACAACATTTTTTTTATATAAATTAATAATTATTAAAACCTAATAAAATATATACTCCTAAGTAAACGTAGGTTGACCACACGCACGCATACAGTTATATATATATATAGTAATAACTATAGTAATTTGTAGTAAGAACGGATACTCCGTATAGTATATATACATTTACACATATGCCATACACGTATAAGGCATAAACATAGTAAGTCATACCTCATAGTTATTATACCTGCGTTAATACACATATATACTTACCATATATATACCATTCACGCATGGCGTGAATACCTTTCGCGAAGGAAAGTAGTAAAACTACATTGATTAGCAAGAGATCATAACGTTCCGTCGACGGGTATAAATAGGGGATTACCCCAGTTGAAGAGCTGCACACCTAGAGAACGCCGTTTATATATATATATATATATATATATATATATATATATATATATATATATATATATATATATACCTACTTAGATACGGGTATAACTCACAAACCCTCCATCCGGTTTTAACAAAAGGATTAGACCTCAAAACCCTTAGCACACCTGCTTACGAGTGAAAGGAAGCGGAGGGGATAACTTATATCGAAAACGGTCGTCGGAAGAGGGTAGAAGGGTTCGCCGGAGTTGGCGCGCCGGACTGTCATCCACGCCGGAGGTAGAAGAAGGGCTGTAGCTGCTGCGTCGCCGCCGCTGCCTCCCAGTTCCGCCGCACAGACCGCCGCACTCCCACCCACCGCCGTTGTAGAGGTAAGCCCCGTACCGTGCCTTGCGTTAAACCAATCCCGGCGTTCCTACGAGGAGGACGAACCAGCCTAACGGCTGGGGATTGGGCCGGTTTTGCTTTGGTTGCTGGGCTGACATTTTGGGCCGGCCCACTACAGTAGTATAAATAATAATAATAATAATAATAATAATAATAATAATAATAATAATAATAATAAAATGCACCGATAGAGTGGTAAATAAAAATGATTAAAAATAATAATTAGTTATTAAGTACCATAGTTAGATTGGATGGATATTATTTTCATTAATTATTGGACTAATTTAACATAATTACGGACTCGGAAAGTTTAAGTGTTGAGTAAATTAATTTAATCAACAAAGATAAGTTGTAATTACTAATTGTAATTATGTAGTATACGGTGATAGATTAATAAAAAGTGATTTAATAAATTCGAATGAGTAATTAGCCTTGTTAGTAAAATTCGAATAATAAGATAAAAAGGAAAACCAGATAAATTATTAAAATAGAATAAGTGACTAACTATATCATCTTAATTAAAAAGGTGAATATTTAGAGGCCTGAATAGAAGAAGAAGAGATAGGAGCATCGGATTAGAGGTAAGTCACATTGCAACCAAAACTTTATTTCTTTCCTCGTTAATAATTATTTGCTTGATATGTGATGATGGTATTAATATTTTGAATGATGAATTTGTGAACAAGTTGTATTGTTGTGATTTTGAGATATATTGGATTATATGTACATGAGATATTTTGGGAAGATATAAAGTTAAGAATTTAAGGATAATAATCCTTGTGAAATTCTGTCCAAGAGACATAAATATGAGATTTTTGGAAAGACAAGATAAAAGACTATTTTCATAATTGGGGGCACCGCGGGAGAAATCCGCAGGTGTCGGGCCACCTTCACGTCCGTTAATGGTGAGGGAGGGTTAGGACTACTACTACTTGATTCGAGAAGTTTACAATAAATTAAATGAATTTTTGGAAGGTTCGGTAACCACCCCGAACAACTGGGCATTAGATCCCCTTTTTATTAGAGCAGTAGTAGTAGTACCTATTCTCTTAAGGGTCTTTGAACCTGGAATTTAGGGAGTATATCCCATTTGAGTAGGGAGACGTTGACGTCAGGACTACTTAGACTTCGTACTACTCAGAGGGCTTGGAATCCCTTTAGGGGGTGTGCACACTTAAGGTAGAAGTCTAGATTCTAATAGAGGAGATGAGGTACCGAGAGGAGATCGGAGTGACCGTACAAAACAACGGTTCACTGGGCTCAGGAATCGAGGTAACGCTTGAGTACCGCCCATCTAAATGACTAGGAAGATTAGCTATAAAGCTCTTTTGAGGAAAAACAAATAATTTGTATTTGGAGAATTATCCTTTGGAATACTTACAAGAATTATTGAAGGAACCTTTTGAAAATGTTATCACTCTTTTTGAAACAAAATTATTGGAAACTGGTTTTTGTATATATTATATACAAATGCTTATTTTTCAACAAAACTATTATTTTACGGGGTTGGGTGGGATTTACTTAGCGAAAGCTAATTTTTGTGTTATTTGTTTCTTTTATTCTCTTATGTTCCAGATGGTGTGATATCCGAAGATTGATGCCTTGAGAACGCTCCTAGAAGACTTTTTAGAGTAGTCTCGTTTAGAATAAACTCTGTTAGATTTCATTATTTCGACTGTTGAATTTAAATGATTACTTAGGATACATTTATGGCGGTTAGCCTTAGCATCCAGTCAGTTTAAGGCTGGGTGTGGCGGTAACACGCCCCTTTTCCATGTTATGCTTTATTTCCGCTGCAAGAATTTGAAAGTTTCAATTAAGTAATAAATGTTCCCTATTCAGTTAAGTATTATTTTGGGAGGGAAATTTGGGGGTGTTACAAGTTGGTATCAGAGCCCTTAGTTTTCCGAAGGGATGAGAACACAAGGTAATAGGTCGTAGGGAGAAATTCTGTCACAAAGACGATAACAGTCTAAGCTGGTTGGTGCATAATTGAGCCTTTGCGCTCGTCCAACTAACTGGGAATTTCTCCTTGTGCTGAAACTTTATTGTTCGAAATCCTGGAAGAAAACTTTGGAAATCATACCTTCGAAAATGGGAATTTTCAAAAAAAAAATTAGGAAATAAAATAGCTAGGAAATAACCTCCTAGGAACGTGGTGAGAACTTTGTGAGTATTATTCTTTTCTTTGCATGAATATGATGATAATTGTGATGATTGCGGGTCCATATGAGAACCCCAAATGTTGAAGGGAATGCCTAATAAGGCAAAATTTTAAAGTGGCCAAGGTATGTACGAACACTATGTGCAAAAACATGTTCCTATGCCAACTGTGAATCTTATGTGTGATTGCCTGTAAGATACATTTTATTTTTGTGATATATATATGGCCTATGGAACCCTTGATTCTAGGATCCCTAGGGAAAGTAGTAAAAATTTCTTACTAATACTAAGAATTTATTATCTTATGGAGACGCCATGCCACCAAGAAGGGACCCGAATGCCGTGCCCACCAACGCGGAATTGGCTCAGACCGTGCACCTACTGAGTCAACTCACTCATACTATTGCAACTACGGTACTCCAAAACAACCAGCCGCGTAATAACGGCAACGACATGGAAACCCGTGTAGCGGCGCGAAATCCACCGAGTTTCCTAGGGCAAGAAGATCCAACCATTCTCGAGAATTGGATACGCACCTTTGACAAGCTATTTGACACAATCAATTGCCCAGAAGAGCAACGAATTGGCATCGCTGTTATTTATCTGCATGAAGAAGCAGATAGATGGTGGGTTAATGTGGGACCAGGATTGCGTGCCCAACCAGATTTCACCTGGGAACGGTTTAAGTGTACACTGCGGAAAAGATTTTACCCGCCACACGTGCAGGCGGAAAATTACGACAAATTCCTGCATCTGAAGCAAGGGGAGATGACGTTGCAAGACTATCACTCTCAATTCGTCTCGCTAGCAGAGTTTGCATCATCACTAGTGCCCGACGAGGAAAGCAAGGTTGAGAAGTTCATCCGGGGACTCAATTATGACACTCAGAAGGCTTTGAGTGTGCAAGAATGCCAAACCCTGGATGATACCTATTATAGGGCTGCCAAACACTATCGGGTGATTCAACTTCAAAGAGAAACCCACAAGAAAATTCGGAGGAACGAAGAGGAGGAGAGACAAAGGGAAAAGCGGGTCAAGGTTCATCATTATGAACCGACACACAATCGCCCAAGGGATGAGAGGAAGTTCCAGGGTCATGACCAGAGGCGTGACCGTCGAAACGGGGCAGATGGGAGGCATTTCAACTGTACAAAATGCAATAGAGACCACCCAGGGGTGGACTGTGCCGGAAACAGGGTCAAATGCTACACATGTGGCAAAATGGGCCACCGTGCATTCGAATGCTGGGATAACGTGGGGAGAGGACCACATAACCAGGGCCCTAATCATAGAGGCGGCAATCGAGGTGGGAATCAGGGTGAAAATAGGCCAAGAGCTGAGAACCGGGGCAACCACAACCCGGGAAATCGTGCTGGAGACTGTGATCGGGGCCAAAATCAGAATCAGGGAGGAGGCAACAACAAAAATGCTCCCAATCAGGGTCGGATTTATGTAATGAATCAGGCCCAGGCCCGCGCACACGATGTCGTGGCAGGTATCATTCATGTTAATACCATTCCTGCTTATGTCCTATTTGATTCTGGTGCTTCTCACAGTTTTATCTCTTCTAAATTTGTTGAGAAGTTAAAGATAGAACCTGCAACTAGCATAGAATTGAATGTAAAAACAGCAAATAATAGTGTGGAAGCTTGTAGAAATGTATACATGAATGTACCCATAGTTATAGCCGACGTCAGTCTACCGGGGGACTTGGTGCAATTTGACCTCGAAGATCTTGACATAGTGTTGGGGATGGATTGGCTCGGGAACTACAAGGCGAAGATCTTATGCAACGAGCAGAAGGTGATCATGAAGAGCCCGAGCGGGAAGCGAGTATCATTCAAGGCAGTGGTGAACAAATCAGGTGCCAAGTTGATGACGATGCGACAAATGAGGAGGTACATCCGAAAGGGATGCGAAACATACCTATGCATGCTGAAGGAGACCCACAATGAGAAGCAGACGACTGATCAGATTCCTGTGGTCAGTGAATTTCCCGACGTGTTTCCAGAAGAGATTCAGGGGATGCCTCCGGAACGGGAGGTTGAGTTCTCCATCGACTTGATGTCGGGGACTACACCAATTTCCAAGGCACCGTACAGGATGGCTCCAAAGGAAATGCAAGAACTGAAGGAACAACTGGAGGAATTGCTCGAGAAGGGCTATATCAAGCCGAGCGTTTCACCTTGGGGCGCTCCGGTCTTGTTTGTGAAAAAGAAGGACGGTAGCTTGAGGTTGTGCATTGACTACCGAGAGCTAAACCGTGTTACCATCAAGAACCGATACCCTCTACCCCGCATCGATGACCTGTTCGATCAATTGAAGGGGGCGGGTATATTTTCCAAGATTGACCTTCGATCCGGCTACCATCAAGTGAGGATAGCGGATAGGGATATACCGAAGACTGCATTTCGTACGAGATATGGGCACTATGAGTTCACTGTAATGTCGTTCGGTTTAACCAACGCACCAGCGGTGTTCATGGACCTAATGAACCGTGTATTTCGCCCCTATCTTGATACATTTGTGGTGGTATTCATTGATGATATCTTGGTATACTCGAAGAACGAGAAGGATCATGAAGAGCATCTGAGGCTCGTTCTGCAGACTTTGAGGGAACATCAGCTTTACGCCAAACTTTCCAAGTGTGACTTTTGGAAAGACCGAGTAGCATTTCTGGGTCACATCATCACTCGAGATGGAGTATCTGTGGACCCGTCGAAGATCGAAGCAGTAACCGAGTGGCGAGCACCTACTACTGTTACGGAAGTGCGGAGTTTCCTTGGGTTAGCGGGCTACTATCGGAGATTTGTAAAAGATTTCTCCAAGATAGCTAGACCATTAACCAATTTGATGAAGAAGACCACAAAGTTCCAGTGGACAGATGATTGTGAGAAAGCCTTCCAAGAGCTGAAGAAAAGACTAACGACTGCACCGGTACTGACACTTCCATCGGGAACTGATGGATTTGAAATCTATTGCGATGCATCCAAGAATGGGCTGGGCTGCGTACTAATGCAGAACGGGAAGGTAGTAGCTTATGCATCCCGACAACTAAGGGTGCACGAAGTCAACTATCCAACCCATGACCTGGAGTTAGCTGCGGTGGTGTTTGCCTTGAAGATTTGGAGGCACTACTTGTATGGACCGCCATGCAAGATATTCACGGACCACAAGAGCTTAAAATACATATTTACGCAGAAAGAACTCAACATGAGGCAGAGGAGGTGGCTAGAACTTGTTAAAGACTACGACTTGGAGATCTTATATCACGAGGGAAAAGCCAATGTTGTAGCTGATGCCTTGAGTCGAAAAACGGAACACCCGAGCCGGGCTGCGTGGATACTATCAGAAGAGTTGTACCGGGAATTTCAAAGGCTGAATTTAGAAGTCAAGGAGCATGGTGAAGTAGAGGGTGAGATCCGGTTATACACTATGGCCATTTTACCCTCTATCTTTGATGAAATAAAGGCCGGTCAACCAGGAGACGTGAAGCTTGAACGAGTCAAGGCTGGGATGAAGCACGGGGTAAACGGACCGTTTCAGTTGCATGAAGACGGGAGTATCCGCTATAAGGGTAGGTGGTGTGTCCCGATGAAGTGTGAGCACATTAAAAAGCAAATCATGGAGGAAGGACACCACACGCCCTATTCGGTACACCCGGGAGGAGACAAATTGTATAAAGATTTGAAGCAAAACTTCTGGTGGCCGAGGATGAAGAACGAAGTGGCGGAGTTCGTGGCACGATGCTTAAACTGTCAAAAAGTGAAAGCCGAGAGGTGCAAGCCCAAGGGACTCGTGCAACCCTTGGAGGTGCCAACGTGGAAGTGGGACTCAATCTCGATGGACTTTGTCGGGGGTTTACCTTTAACGAAGTCCGGGAAAGATAAGATTTGGGTGATTGTTGATAGATTGACCAAGACCGCCAGGTTCATTCCCATGAATGAAACTTGGAGCATGGATAAGCTGGCGAAGGCCTACATCAAGCATGTGGTGAAGTATCACGGCGTACCCCGAGATATTGTATCTGACAGAGACTCCAGATTCCTATCTCAATTCTGGAGGGAACTTCAAGCTGCTATGGGGACCACTTTGAAGCTGAGCACTGCATTCCATCCTACTACGGACGGTCAGACCGAGAGGACTATTCAGACGCTTGAAGATATGCTGAGAGCCTGTGTGCTGGACTTGCAAGGATCATGGGACGAGCACTTAGACCTAATAGAGTTTTCATACAATAACAGTTACCATGCGAGCATTAAGATGGCTCCGTACGAGGCTCTTTACGGTCAAAAGTGTCGGAGCCCATTGTGTTGGGCGATATGGTAGACCAGGTTGTCTTAGGGCCGCAATACTTGCAAGACACGATGGAGAAGATCAAACTCATCCAGGCAAGAATGAAGGCAGCGCAAGATAGACAAAAATCATATGCGGATCTAGGAAGGAAACCAGCTGAATTCGAGGTGGGCGAGAAAGTACTTCTCAAGGTCTCTCCTACTAAAGGCGTTATGAGATTCGGGAAGAAGGGCAAGCTGAGTCCTCGATTCATCGGACCTTACGAGATTCTGGAGAAGGTGGGAAGAGTGGCTTACAGATTGGCTCTACCCACAGAATTGAGTAAGGTAAGGATTAAATATGTTCTTTCTAAACGTATTCCAAGGTTTGGAAACCAAGCTGAAACATTTTAACGTGTGCAAGGTACACGACGTATTCCATATATCCCAACTGAAGAAGTATGTCCGCGACGAGGCGCATATCCTAAACCCGGAGGTAAGGACCTCAGTTTTAAATAGCTAGGACGTGACTTAGTAGACATTAAAATAACCCTTTATATAATTAGGTGATCGAGTTGGATGAAACCTTGACATATGAGGAAAGGCCTGTGAAAATTTTAGACACGAAGACACGTGAAACTCGGAGGAAGGCCATTCAAATGGTCAAAGTTTTGTGGTCAAATCACTTAGCTGAAAACGCCACATGGGAGACGGAAGAAGATATGAGAAAACGTTACCCCGAGCTTTTTAGTCCAGGTAATGTTTTAGTTACGGGGACGTACCTCTCTTTTAGGAGGGTAGAATGTAATACATTAGAATTTTGGCATTTGACTTTAGTTTATGTTTCGGGACGAAACATCTTTTAAGAAGGGTAGAATGTGACACTACAAAAATTTAAATAAAAACAAAATATTGTTTTTGTTTTGTGTTTACAAAAGCGAGTGAATCAGACAGATAAAAATATTTCAACGATGGAAGTAACATTTTTATTACGAAAATGAAGTTTCTGTACAGGATACTAATATTAGTGGCATTTATACGAGAAAATAGTAAAAACAACATTTTTTTAATATAAATTAATAATTATTAAAACCTAATAAAATATATACTCCTAAGTAAACGTAGGTTGACCACACGCACGCATACAGTTATATATATATAGTAATAACTATAGTAATTTGTGGTAAGAACGGATACTCCGTATAGTATATATACATTTACACATATGCCATACACGTATAAGGCATAAACATAGTAAGTCATACCTCATAGTTATTATACCTGCGTTAATACACATATATACTTACCATATATATACCATTCACGCATGGCGTGAATACCTTTCGCGAAGGAAAGTAGTAAAACTACATTGATTAGCAAGAGATCATAACGTTCCGTCGACGGGTATAAATAGGGGATTACCCCAGTTGAAGAGCTGCACACCTAGAGAACGCCGTTTATATATATATATATATATATATATATATATATATACCTACTTAGATACGGGTATAACTCACAAACCCTCCATCCGGTTTTAACAAAAGGATTAGACCTCAAAACCCTTAGCACACCTGCTTACGAGTGAAAGGAAGCGGAGGGGATAACTTATATCGAAAACGGTCGTCGGAAGAGGGTAGAAGGGTTCGCCGGAGTTGGCGCGCCGGACTGTCATCCACGCCGGAGGTAGAAGAAGGGCTGTAGCTGCTGCGTCGCCGCCGCTGCCTCCCAGTTCCGCCGCACAGACCGCCGCACTCCCACCCACCGCCGTTGTAGAGGTAAGCCCCGTACCGTGCCTTGCGTTAAACCAATCCCGGCGTTCCTACGAGGAGGACGAACCAGCCTAACGGCTGGGGATTGGGCCGGTTTTGCTTTGGTTGCTGGGCTGACATTTTGGGCCGGCCCACTACAGTAGTATAAATAATAATAATAATAATAATAATAATAATAATAATAATAAAATGCACCGATAGAGTGGTAAATAAAAATGATTAAAAATAATAATTAGTTATTAAGTACCATAGTTAGATTGGATGGATATTATTTTCATTAATTATTGGACTAATTTAACATAATTACGGACTCGGAAAGTTTAAGTGTTGAGTAAATTAATTTAATCAACAAAGATAAGTTGTAATTACTAATTGTAATTATGTAGTATACGGTGATAGATTAATAAAAAGTGATTTAATAAATTCGAATGAGTAATTAGCCTTGTTAGTAAAATTCGAATAATAAGATAAAAAGGAAAACCAGATAAATTATTAAAATAGAATAAGTGACTAACTATATCATCTTAATTAAAAAGGTGAATATTTAGAGGCCTGAATAGAAGAAGAAGAAGAGATAGGAGCATCGGATTAGAGGTAAGTCACATTGCAACCAAAACTTTATTTCTTTCCTCGTTAATAATTATTTGCTTGATATGTGATGATGGTATTAATATTTTGAATGATGAATTTGTGAACAAGTTGTATTGTTGTGATTTTGAGATATATTGGATTATATGTACATGAGATATTTTGGGAAGATATAAAGTTAAGAATTTAAGGATAATAATCCTTGTGAAATTCTGTCCAAGAGACATAAATATGAGATTTTTGGAAAGACAAGATAAAAGACTATTTTCATAATTGGGGGCACCGCGGGAGAAATCCGCAGGTGTCGGGCCACCTTCACGTCCGTTAATGGTGAGGGAGGGTTAGGACTACTACTACTTGATTCGAGAAGTTTACAATAAATTAAATGAATTTTTGGAAGGTTCGGTAACCACCCCGAACAACTGGGCATTAGATCCCCTTTTTATTAGAGCAGTAGTAGTAGTACCTATTCTCTTAAGGGTCTTTGAACCTGGAATTTAGGGAGTATATCCCATTTGAGTAGGGAGACGTTGACGTCAGGACTACTTAGACTTCGTACTACTCAGAGGGCTTGGAATCCCTTTAGGGGGTGTGCACACTTAAGGTAGAAGTCTAGATTCTAATAGAGGAGATGAGGTACCGAGAGGAGATCGGAGTGACCGTACAAAACAACGGTTCACTGGGCTCAGGAATCGAGGTAACGCTTGAGTACCGCCCATCTAAATGACTAGGAAGATTAGCTATAAAGCTCTTTTGAGGAAAAACAAATAATTTGTATTTGGAGAATTATCCTTTGGAATACTTACAAGAATTATTGAAGGAACCTTTTGAAAATGTTATCACTCTTTTTGAAACAAAATTATTGGAAACTGGTTTTTGTATATATTATATACAAATGCTTATTTTTCAACAAAACTATTATTTTACGGGGTTGGGTGAGATTTACTTAGCGAAAGCTAATTTTTGTGTTATTTGTTTCTTTTATTCTCTTATGTTCCAGATGGTGTGATATCCGAAGATTGATGCCTTGAGAACGCTCCTAGAAGACTTTTTAGAGTAGTCTCGTTTAGAGTAAACTCTGTTAGATTTCATTATTTCGACTGTTGAATTTAAATGATTACTTAGGATACATTTATGGCGGTTAGCCTTAGCATCCAGTCAGTTTAAGGCTGGGTGTGGCGGTAACACGCCCCTTTTCCATGTTATGCTTTATTTCCGCTGCAAGAATTTGAAAGTTTCAATTAAGTAATAAATGTTCCCTATTCAGTTAAGTATTATTTTGGGAGGGAAATTTGGGGGTGTTACAGGAGGCTTCGGGTCAGGTAATTAACTTTAATAAGCCCAAAGTCTTCTTTAGCTCAAATGTGGGGGCTGAATATAGGGAGGGGTTAACTAAGCTACTTGGTGTGGGCCTGGCTGGGGGTGATGAAAAATATTTGGGATTGCCGGCGTTGGTTGGGAGAGGTAAGAAAGATATTTTGGGGTACCTGAGACAATGGGTGGTTAATCGTATTAACAGTTGGAATAATAAATTTCTTTCCAAAGCGGGTAGGGAGGTTTTACTAAAATCGGTGATTCAAGCTATGCCTAACTACACGATGAATATCTTTTTGCTACCTGATGAGTTATGTAGAGAAATTGAAACCCTTATGAACGGTTTTTGGTGGAAGGGCAAGTCGGGCAAAAGAATCTGTTGGAAGGATTGAGCTTTTTTAAGCTGACCAAAAATTTTTGGTGGTGTGGGTTTTAAAAGGCTCAAGGATTTTAATCTTGCCATGCTTACCAAACAAGCGTGGAGAATTTTTAATAATTCGGAGTCTCTCATTGGTAAAGTATATAAGGCCCGGTATTTCCCGAAAGGGGATTTTTTATCGGCTAAACTTGGCCACAACCCTTCGTTTATTTGGAAGAGTCTCTTTCAAACTCAGGAGGTGGTTCGGAATGGGTATAAGTGGTGGGTTGGGAACGATAAATCTATTAACATTTGGGAGGAACCTTGGTTACCCGACAGTGTTAACCCCAAACTTGTTACACCAGTTGCACGGAACTTCAAAATACTTTTGTGGAAAATCTTTTTGATAATTCAGGTAGTGCTTGGGATTCTGACATTCTTAGAGACTTATTAGTTGACAGAGATGCTTTGCTTGTTCAGTCTATTCCCATCAGTTTGCGCTCAGTACCAGATTTTAAGTGTTGGAAGTGGGAGGAAGATGGCCATTTCTCAATTAAAAGTTGCTATCGTTTTTTAGTCGGGGATTTTAGCTTGACTGAGCAGAAGGACTGGACGGTTATGTGGGCTTGGAAGCTCCCTCCAAAGATTAAAAGTTTCTTCTGGCAGGTTTGTATTGACTGCCTCCCAACCAGAACCAATTTGAAGTCACGTCGTTGTTGGGATTGGAAAATTCTTCTATTCAATATCATGAACAGAATTACAATAGGAGGAGCAAACTCTCACACTCAACTATTACAAAAAACCAATCCTCACCAATACACTTCTACTCTAAGTGTATTTCACTCTTCACACACTTTTCTCACTTTCTAAAACTGATGATATGAACAACAATAGAACACTCTATTTATAGGCTAGTTTGGAGATAAGAGGAAGTTGCATTCAAGCTTCCATAGTTATCTCCATATCTTCTCTCATGTTCATATGTTGGAGAGCTCCTTCCAAGAAGATGTGACATACCTCTTGGCAACTTCCAAGAAAGAAGGTGGAAATTCCCTACAAATCTCCCCTCCACCTTTTTCTTTGTTTCTATCATTCCCGCGATGCTTGCTGGCTCCCCCTCGCTGGCAACAAGTATCCATTCGGATGTGGAATACTTTCACTGTGGAACTATGCCTCGCATAGAATGTCGAACATGAGTACCTTCACCTTCATCTTGAGATGAAGGCTCCCCCTGCTGAGGAATATCATCACTGTGATCATCATCATTACCTACTGAACCATCACTCTCTTGTTAAGTAGTATCATACATCTCCTCGTCGCTGAGAGGAATGTTTGATGATACAAGGACTTCGTCTTCTGGAGTATGTTGTTTGCGGATTATTGGAGCACACTCATGAAACTCGTTTTCATGAAATACAACATCTCTGCTTCGTATAACTTTCTTCACTTCGGGATCCCACAACCGGTATCCGAATTCTTCATCTCCATAGCCGATGAAAATGCATGGGTTTGATTTGAGATCAAGCTTCTGTCTCAACTCCTTGGACACATGTGCAAATGTCTTGCACCCGAACACTTTCAAGTGAGAGTAAGAAACATCTCTTGCTGACCATTTCTTGTGTGGCACTTCAAAGTTTAAAGGAACAGAAGGTGACCTGTTTATAAGATAACAAGCTGTTAGCACAGCTTCACCACAGAATGGCTTCGGTAGTTTAGCCGTACTCAACATGCAATGAACTTTCTCCACAATGGTTCTGTTCATTCTTTCGGCTACACCATTGTGTTGTGGAGTTCGTGGAACCGTCTTCTCATGTCTGATTCCATATGCGGCGTAATGTGCTGAGAATTCCCTGGAAGTGTACTCTCCTCCATTGTCTGAACGTAGACACTTCAGCTTCTTCCCTGTTTCTCTTTCTACCATGGCATGAAATGATTTGAAACGATCAAACACTTGATCCTTACTCTTTAGACAGTAAGCCCATACCTTTCGTGATGCATCATCAATGAATGTCACGAAATATCTGCTTCCTCCAAGTGACTCCTCTTCAATGGGTCCACATACATCTGAGTGGACAAGACTGAGTAACTGTGAATGGTTCTTTCTGGTAGAACTGAAGGAAACTCTATGTTGTTTCCGAAATAGACAGTGCTCGCATGGATCCAGGGCAACACCTCTGCCCAAGGAAATGGCTTCCTTCTTTGCAAGAGTTGTTAATCTCTTCACACTCAAGTGGCCTAACCTCCGGTGCCACAAGTTTGGTGATGTCTCTTCTTCAACAACATTGAGACTTGGATGACATAGCTTTGCATGGGTTTTATAAAGAGTACCACAAATATGGCCTTTTGCAACAATCAAGGAACCTTTAGATAGCTTCCACGTACCTTCATTGAAGCGGTTAAGATATCCTTGCTGATCCAGAGTTGTACCGGAGATAAGATTCAATCTAAGATCCGGAACGTGTCGAACATCTTTCAACACAAAGGCGCATCCGACATTGGTTGTTATGTGCACATCACCAATGCCAACAATCTTTGAGAAACTGGTGTTTCCCATATTCACAACTCCAAAATCTCCGGACTTATAAGATGTGAATAAGTTCTGGTGTGGAGTGGCATGAAATGATGCAGCTGTATCAACCACCCACTCAACATCATGAGTACCTACGTGTAAACATTCTTGTTCACCATGTGTAACAAGTAACACATCTGATGACAAACTAACCATGGTCGCACCATCTTCTTGGCTAGTATATTGACTCGTCTGTGGCTGTTCTCGTAGATACTTTCTACAATCTCTTTTTCTATGCCCATAATTACTACAGTAATTGCAATATCCTTGTATTGTTTTCAAAGGACATACCTCTCTCTTGTGATCTGCAGCGAACTTGAGAGTTTCCTCTATTTTGACCTTGGCCTCTACCTCGACCCCGACTTCTTCCTCCATTTCTGCCTCCCCCTCGTCTGTTAGTTTCTGATATGAGGGCATATGATTGTTCAGTCCCAGCTTCCTTCCTTCGGGCTTCTTCATTCATAAGGGCATATGTGACCATCTGCATAGTCACCTTGCCATTGGGAGTAGAATTGCTGAGAGTGACAACAAGAGTCTCCCAACTGCCAGGTAGAGATCTCAACAGTAATATCGCCTGCTCTTCATCTTTGAGAATCCTTCCGGTGGTGCTCAACTGATTCAAAAGATCCTGAAATTGACTGGTGTGTTCTGAAACCGAAATACCACCTCGCAATTTGTGGTTTACTAATCGCCTCATTAGTAACGTCTTATTTCGAGCGGTTTTTGCGTGATACATGCTACCAAGCCTCTCCCATAGTGTGTAAGCACTTTGTTCTTGCACAACATGGTGGCACACACTATGATCTATCCACTGTCGAATTTGTGCGACAGTTTTTCGGTTCTTATCCGTCTTTTTATCCGTCTTTTCAGTTTTGTCCATTATTCATTCGTCTTTTTATCCGGTTTCACGCCATTATTATCGAGAGGATCGGCTAAATCCCTCAAATTTAGCAAATCCTCCATCCGAGGCTTCCATATATTGTAATTTGTGGAAGTGAGTGCAATCATGGTGTCCGATGATGATTTATCCATAATAAAACACTCAATATATCTCGTACCTTATTTTCAAAGTCGCATTTGGACAAACGGAGCTCACCATTGGATCCGGAATGGCCGAAAATGGTAGGAACCGGTCTGACCTCGTCCAAAACCGGTCTGAAAATCGGTGAACCGGCCTCCACAACTACAAACCGGTCCGGTCCGGTTCAGGCAGCAGTTCAGCCTGCATCCCAGCAGGCGAATGACGTGGCTCTGCTCCCTCGCTGACGTGGCGATGACGTGTAGCCATGTGGCGTCTGACGTGGCTCACAGCTGACGGCTCGGGTGGACGATGTGGCGACTGACTCGGCACCACGTGTCGCTGATGTGGTCCAACGTGGCGATGATGTGGCAGCTGACGTGGATCGTCTTCTTCCTCTGGACTGTGTGATGACGCAGTGATGATGCAGGCAGTTTTCCGACGACGTTTGGACGGCGCATACGGACTCTTCCGGTTGCCAAAAAATTCCCCAAAAATACCAGATTTCTCGTCTCGACGAGACGAATCTAACGGTATGATCAGATCGTGATTCCGAACAACTTCCAAAATCACGATTTTCTAACCTGTAGAAATTTATCTGAAAATGAGAAAAGAGTGTATGGAAACTCAACCTCGCTCTGATACCACTTGTTGAGATTGAAAAATTCTTCTATTCAATATCAAGAACAGAATTACAATAGGAGGAGCAAACTCTCACACTCAACTATTACAAAAAACCAATCCTCACCAATACACTTCTACTCTAAGTGTATTTCACTCTTCACACACTTTTCTCACTTTCTAAAACTGATGATATGAACAACAATAGAACACTCTATTTATAGGCTAGTTTGGAGACAAGAGGAAGTTGTATTCAAGCTTCCATAGTTATCTCCATATCTTCTCTCATGTTCCAAGAAGGTGTGAGATACCTCTTGTCCTAGACGTCGCCAGATAGTAGCCAAGGAAGCATGGCAGGTGCAGTAGCCAAGGAAGCATGGCAGGCTGTGTTTTGGTCAAGACTGAGGCGTATGTGGCGAGCTGGGCCCAAGCGCAAACTGACCGCAAGGCTGGTAACTCAGCGGGGGGCAGGTGGCTACTATCTGGCGACGTCCAGGACAAGAGGTATCTCACACCTTCTTGGAACATGAGAGAAGATATGGAGATAACTATGGAAGCTTGAATACAACTTCCTCTTGTCTCCAAACTAGCCTATAAATAGAGTGTTCTATTGTGTGATGGTCCTAGGGAGTCCCTATCCCATATTTTTATGACATGTGCAGTAGCCAAGGAAGCATGGCAGGCTGTGTTTTGGAGTTGGTCTGCTCACAGTGCAAACAATTTCTTGGGGCAGATTCAGAAAGAATTTCAAACTAGAAGAAATGGTGACTTGGTGAAGATGATTTGGGGATGCTGGGCTATATGGGATGAGAGAAACCACAGGGTCTGGCAGAATTCATCTTCTTCGACGCGTCAATTTATGGTCAAGACTGAGGCGTATGTGGCGAGCTGGGCCCAAGCGCAAACTGACCGCAAGGCTGGTAACTCAGCGGGGGGCAGGTGGCTACTATCTGGCGACGTCCAACACCAGGGAGGATGAAACTGAATGTCGATGTTGTTGTCCGGTTTGACCATTGCGGCCTGGGCTGGTGTTTGAGAGACGAGGAAGGCAATTTTGTGGCGGGGGTTGAACACAAATGGCAGGGGCACCATTCTGCTTTGGATGCTGAGTTAATCGGAATTAGAGAAGCTTTAAGCTGGCTACTACAGGATTCAGAGTGGTGTGATATTGAAGTCGAGGTTGATGCGTCTCGTTCTATCTCAGAGATATTGAAGGGCTCGAGTTATTCTCCTACAATTTGGTGTCAGAAGATATCAGAGAGTTTGCAAAGAATTCTTTTAGCATCCCTTTTCCTCATGTTAGAAGGTCAGCGAACAAGGCGGCTCATGTTAAGCAAACAAGGCGGCTCATGTTATTGCTAAGACGGCTTGTTCTTTGTCTGATTCTCAATCTTGGTTTTTTAATCCTCCGTTATTTATTTCTTCTGTAATTGACAATGATTTGATTAATAGTAATTAATTTTATTTCTCTCAAAAAAATTAACTACAAAAAATTTGAACACCCAAATTTAAAAAAAATACAATTTCTTTTGTACTCGTATCCTTTATGCATGTATATTTAGTAGAAAGAATTAATTCTATGTCTAATAATTTAGAAAGAGTTTATTGCTTGATTATTATGTTATTGTTTAAATAAATGATGTTTACACTTTTTGATGATCTTCATTTTCAAAAACCGTAACCATCAAAACTAGCCAATTTCGAAAAAAAAATATAGAAAAATGGAGAATGTACACAATTTTGAAAATATAAAAATGATTAATTTCACTTAAAATTGTTAGCCTGCAAATAATTACTCCGTATTATAAAAATGTCAGTGATATTCTTTTAATATATACTCTGCCGGCTACCCGTTAGAAAAGTGAAGGAAAAAAGTACAGTGAAGTCAAAGTACAGTGGCATATTCGAGATTATTTACAAGTGGAAGGTCTAACTACACAGAGTAGCGGAACGGCTAATATTTGAAATGGATTTGATTCCATCGTTTAAAGCCCATTTTCATCGAATTGCACCCAGACAACTTGAAGATCGATACAGATTTTCTCGAGAGTGTAAAAGCCGAAAAGTCTGAGAGATTACGAGCTTTCAGAGAGAGAGAGAGAGAGGGGGGAGAATGGCGGGGATGGTGATGATGAGAAGAGGAGGAGTAAGTGGGAGGAGCTCAGAAGGGTGTGGCACCGGAGAGCAGAACCAGCAGCAGCTCTCGCTGTTGGATTTTCTCTTGGAAGCTCTGAGGAAATCAATGGTGTCTTGCCGGGTGAACCGGCAGGAGGAGGTGGTGATGTCCACCATTCATGCGATGGAAATCGGGTGGCCCACGGACGTCCAGCACATCACCCACGTCACTTTCGACCGTTTTCAGGGATTTCTCGGCCTTCCCGTTGAGTTTGAGGTTGAAATCCCCTGTAGAGTTCCCAGCGCAAGGTTTGTAATCAATACAGAGTATGTTCTTGCTTTTCATAACTTAAAATCTCATTTGGATTTTTAATCAACCCGAATTAGTGTTCAAACGAGCTTAATCAAGTCAGATGTAACACATAAAGAGAGTGACCAGTAGGAACTCTGCGAGAAACCCTGCTAAAAAGTAAAAACACCGTGGGTGAGGGGGAGTGTTGGAACTTGGAGTTATCCCACTCTGTCTTGATTCTCCTGAATATGAATGAGTCATCCCTAATAAATGTTGTAAATTCTCATTTGTTCAGGTTTATTTATTTTTCTCTGAGTCGACTTAGACCATATACTCATTCTTAGGACTTTTGAGTTGCTTTTATTTAATGTATTGCCCTGGGTCATTTTCTGTTTCCTTCAAAAGTGTTCCTTTCCGCCTCATTAGTTGTTAATGCAAAGCGCACAAAGTTAGGTAAAGGTTGGAATGTTGAGGGACTTTATATTTTTTCTGAGAAGAATTTAAGCTTTAGAGTGCATCGGAGAAAAGATTATTCAACCTTTAATTGGGAAAATTCTACAGTCCATGAACCTCATTCATGTAGACTTTGAGTAATGAGTAAGGGCGGTCTTGAAGAAATGGTAAATGAGCATAGTCATTATTATAGAGTAAAAAATAATGGAAGGAAAACTTCAGAATATTAATACTACGTAATTATTAATTTGGACGTTGGTCATGGGTGGTCACCAGGTCAAAATCTTCCAACTGTTACAAACAGTGAAACATATATGGTTGGTTATGCAACACCAAATGGGTGATATTAGAGAAAGAGAAGCCACTTTTGTAAACACTTTAAAAATTGAAGTGAAGATTTCAAGGACAAAATGTGTAATGAATCTAATTTGTTTCCAAGATCTAAACATCCTTATTTGTTATTGAATTGGGAGTCGTTAGACACACGAGGTGTTGTGATCTTTTCTTTTGCATCAATACTGTTTTTTATTTTCATGTCAATTAGGTTATTTAGACCATACTGGCTATTAAATTAAATATTCAGAAATCATATATGTGCACACACAAACGAGCACCCACATTTATATTTTCTTTTTTCTATCATGACTTCATGAGCATCTTTGGACAGGATAAGCCATATGATTGTCCCATTTACAACTAACCATTTTTTGTGTGGGAAAAGCAAACAGTCCATCTTTTTTCCTGTAATAGTCAACCATCCTATAACATCTCTCCTCTTTTTACATATACTGTTAAAATATAGGACACATTATTTGACCTCTTTAAGGTATACTACGTATAAAATAATATATTAGCTATAAGTGATGAATTAAAGTATTATACTATCTATGTGGCTATAATGTCCAAAGTTGTACTCGATAAAAAGACCCTATATATTTATGCATGTGTATTAGTGTGTGTATATATGTAGGAAAATATTCATATCAATCCTTCCTGATGATTCCTGCCACGGGACAAGAAGGATCCATAATCTGCTAATGGATTGCCTCTAATGGTTCATTCAAGACATGTATGCTAAAATAATACATACGCATAGCATCTATGGGAGTTTTCTTAATTTTAAATGCTCATGTATTTCTGCTAGTAAAATGCACTATTGAGCATAATTTTCAATACTGGATCAATAGTCCAAGATATCATTAACAGAATTACATTTATCAATTTCTCAAAAATTATAAAGATACAGTTATTACAATATTGATAGCATGGTGATTATTATAATACCAATAACATCAGATTGGGCACTTGGTCTCTTGTGTAATACTGTAATCTAATTAAAGTGACCATTGTGTGAATTGTATTTCTAAATTAGAAATGGATGAATTGTAATTTCTATTCAAAATATCAATATTAATATAATAGATAATAAATTGAATGAGTCATAATTGTAACAAGAGCAATGGTTGGGCAAGACGCTAGTTTTCTTATATTTTGTAATTATTATAAAGTAATTAAGTCTTCAAATAGCTAATATGAGCTGCAACAGTGCAAACTCAATAGACAGTTAGGCAAGAAGTTGAACTTCTGGTCATCTTCATGCTTAGTTTGCATGTTCAAAGAGCGTTTTGCACTTATCCGTACTTGAAAAGATTAATATTCGTCGATGGTGTTAATCCAACCTCATCAGCATCTATGTTGATGGTGCCAATCTTCTGTTTAATATTTGCAGCATCAGTGTCTTTGGTGTCTCAGCAGAATCGATGCAGTGCTCCTATGATAACAGGGGCAATAGTGTCCCAACTATTCTCTTATTGATGCAAGAGCGCTTGTATACACAAGGTGGTCTGAAGGTATGCAAAGTGTTTGTATCATTTCTTTGGCAATGAAAGTATTTCCTTAAAATTGCAACTCCCGGATTTGTCTGGAACCAGGAAGTGGTTGCAATGTGGGACAAAGGTCTTGATATTGTTTTTTGTCAGCTTGTTCTTTTTTCCCAGGGAAAATCCGAAGAAATGTTTCTTTAAATATATTCAGAATTTATATAATAGAAATATATAAATATATTGAAGTTGAACAAAATATCTAAAATTGTGAGTTTGAACCATTTTTAATCTTCTCCCAAATTTTCATTCTCTGTTAGGACTTTGTGTTCCATCTTTTGAATAGAGTAACAGTTCAATCTTTATATCTGATATGGATTAACTTTTGAAGTCCAAATTTCTGCCTTGTTTTCATTCGTCAACTTTTTTGGGTTCCAAACAGAGACATAAAGTTAGAATGTGAAATTTTTCTCACTTAAACTTCCTGGATGTGAATACTATAGGCGGAAGGCATTTTCAGAATAAACCCAGAAAATGGCCAGGAGGAACATGTAAGGGACCAACTAAATAGAGGCATTGTTCCTCTTGACATTGATGTGCATTGTTTAGCTGGTCTTATCAAAGCCTGGTTTCGTGAGCTCCCAGCTGGCGTGCTAGACGGATTATCACAAGAGCAGGTTCTGCAATGTAACACAGAGGAGCAGTTTGTTGAGCTTGTGAAACAATTGAAGCCAACTGATATTGCATTGCTCAATTGGGCAATCGATCTAATGGCTGACGTGGTTGAGCAAGAAGAATTAAACAAAATGAACTCCCGGAATATTGCGATGGTCTTTGCTCCAAATATGACTCAGGTATGCCTTTGTAAAATGAAATAATCCTTTTCTAAATTGCAAGGGAAAAATTCACATGGTAATCCTCGAGATCTTTAATTCGGCAGACTAAAGAAAGGTGTAATTTATATGGTAACCCTGTGATATAGAAAATAATATTAGTGTGAGCCAAAGTTTGTTATTCCGTCAGACATCATTATTTATTCTACATGGTACATTGGTACCACTAATTTACATGGTAGTACACAAAACTTGGCATTCAATTATATGAAGTATATCTTTAATTTTAATAAATGTGGCAATGTGAGACAGTGAGGTGGTTAAATGCATTATTGCATGCTGATACAAAAGACTTATAATTTCATTTTTTGACATTATGTTATTGTACGTGCTTGCAGTGGTTTCTCATCTTAGTCTCTTACTACTTTACAACGACGAATTTAAGTAAACTAACAATCTAAAAATGGAATGATACTTTTGGTCATGACACATAAACAAACTTTTGGTCATGCTATGATTTTTATCCACATCACGTCTCTTACCATATGAGTAGTAAACATTTTTGTCTACCAAATTGAAAATCACAAAGTTGAGTTTTACCGTATCCGTAGTACATAACTTCCCTAAATTATGTAAACTTTTCTGCCGTGTGCGGTTCACATACCATTTCGCTTTTTACTGTGGTCGGCCAGATGACAGATCCACTGACCGCTTTAATGCATGCCGTCCAAGTGATGAATTTGCTGAAGACTCTCATAACAAAAACATTACGGGAGCGTGTGCAGTCAGCTGGAGGGTACTCGCCCATGTCGTCTCATTCATCTTATGGGAATTCTAGTTACACTCATGAAGAGTTGGATACTGGCTGTGAATCATCAGTGCCGCCAGCATCAGATGATGAACAATCCCACTATGGCTATATCAGTGAAGACAGAGACGAAGTTGAGTCGTTGAGCGAAATAGAAGATTGCTTCTTGAGGCGGCTGGATGAGAATGAGACCGCGAAGAATGGTTTCCGTAAACAACTAGAAGGGGTCTTGTGCAGAGATATCATTAGCCCCAATGGTGGCCCTCCCTTGATGATTTGCAATTCTTCTTTTTCATTTTCTGACAGCAAAGTAGAGAGTTCAGGATTAAGCACAAGTGACGGAGAGGAATCTAGAGCAAGTTCCGTTGCTTCAGGGCCTACAGTTAATGCGCACAGATTACCTGAAGTCTCTGCAAGCATCAATGGCACATTAGAATCTGCTGTTATCAGTTGCCACACAGCCAAGTGAGTGCTCCAAAAGTAAATGTGTGTTCACTAGTTTAGTACTTAGGAATTTATTTGTTTTCTTTTGCAATGTTTTTGCCCGTGTGTGTTTCACAAATACAGTGTTAGTAGTGAACTAGTCATTCATGTTGTAAATTATTATGTCCCCCTGCTTGCTTGTGATTGAGCGTTTTGGTCATGCCTTGATGCGTGCGGTTCAGTTTGGGGCTGAACTTGTATGTGTTAATTAGTTTTCATCTGATCGAGTAACAAAGATTTTTTATGCTCAAAACAGAAAACGAAATTATTGTCAAGTGTTGCGGGTTGCCTCTCCTAGTCTCCTTCCCCTACCACCGACCACCGGGGTTGCTCAAACACCTGACCCCCTTGGTTCTCCTCACGTAGTGATGTTTTATGTCATGTTATCGCTTTTTCTCGAGTAGTTTAACATGAGCCTTAGAACATCAATATGCATAGTGAACCTATTGTTGGGGATATCGATTTCATCATTGAAATTTGGCACAGGTCACCTGAATGTTCTGGGTTTGATCTCCATTCTTAGCACCACCTAGTCTAAAGGGAGGAACTACTCTTAGAACACCTCCAACACTCGCTAAGATATATATTACACAAAGTCATGAGTGAGATTTGCACAAACAATTGCGAGAAGAGAATTGTCCAAAGCCATGGGTAAAAAATGTGGAATACACAAACTAACTCCTCTCTCACACCCTCAAGATAATGGATTGATTGAAAAATAGAGGGCTAACACATGGGAAACTCTCAATCAGTAAGTAACGGTGATAGACAACAATACATACAAGTGCTAAGTGCTAACCCTCTCTTTTAAACATTTATAAAATTTATAAAATAAAAATAATAGAGTGCTAACACATTTATACACAAACTACCCTTTCTCTCTCACACCCTCGATATAATGGATTGACCGATTGATAAATTGAGGGCAAACACATGAGAAACTCTCTATAAGTAACGGTGGCAGTCTGGCAGACAATGCATACAAGTGCTAATCCTCTGTTTTTGACATTTTAACCATGAAACCTGGCAATCCCTAAACAAACACATACCAACAAAATCGTAATGTGGGTAGGAGCCGATATGTAGTGTACGCCTTTTGTTAATATAGACAATTGGGTGAATAATAACAATCCCGCCTTTTGACTCAAAAATGGTGGACTAAGGGAATGATTGCAAACACTTAAAAAATGCTTTTATGCTTTTGGCTTAAAAAACTTAAAAAGATTCCTGGGGATTATTTTATTGTGTTCAATTACATGAGTTATTTTTGTATTTGTGTATTAAATAGAATAATTTTTCAACCAGGCTAGCTTTGTATTGGGGCCCGGAAGCCTTTGTAATACGGAAGCCCAACCTTCATATGAAGGTTTGACTTTCGTAAAGCCTAATCATTGAAGCAAGCTAATAGCATCCAAACACTCAAGATAGTGAGAGTTGTCCTTCACAGTTGTGTATTGAATTCCACCGATCTGTAAACTTCCTGTATCATTATCAAATTCAATAATCCTGCCACTTCTTGTATCATTATCAAATTCAATACTCCAGCCATTCAATTCCTCTCATATACTCTTCGCTATGTTTTATTATTGTTAATTGTTGCATAAATCGTAACCCACAATTGGTATCAAAGCAAGCGTGTTAGATTGAGTGAAGTCTGCAGCTTTTTTTGACAAGAACAAGTTTTGGAACAACTTCATTTGAAAACCTCGTTTTGAGGTAGAATTCACCATTAGACTTGTGACGAGGTTGCAAAGACTCTGTTGGGTTAATGACCCAATGTGACTTTGCCCATAAACCTTTAAAGGCCTACCTTACGAACGTCCCCAGAAGGCCCGAGAAACTGGGATACCCTTTCCCATGCAGGGGACGTACGTATCCTAGCGTGGGCAGGTACCTTGACCCAGGAGCAGAACGAGACGCACGTCTAGCAGGACTTGGCCCAGCAGGAAACAGGAGGCAGGCACATGGGGACGAACGTCCCCAGAAGGCCCAAGACAACGGTATACCCTTCCCCATCCAGGGGACGTACGTATCCTAGTGTGGGCAGGTACCTTGGCCCAGGAGCAAAACGAGACGCACGTCTCGCAGGACTTGGCCCAGCAGGAAACAGGAGGCAAGCCCATGGGGACGAACGTCCCCAGAAGGCCCAAGACAACGGTATACCCTTCCCCATCCAGGGGACGTACGTATCCTAGCGTGGCAGGTACCTTGGCCCAGAAACAAAATGAGATGCACGTCTCGCAGGAAACAGAAGGCAAGCTCATGGGGATGAACATCCCCACCCCTTAGCGGACAGCCAAGATCCTGGCGGGATTATGCATTTAATACATAATATTTGGTGGTTGCACATTTAATGCAGAAGATTTGGTGGTCGGGATCAAGCTAGGCAAGTCCATGGGGACGAACGTGCCCACCCCTTGGCGTGAAGCCAAGATCCTGGGGGTCACACATTTAATGCAGGGGATTTAGTGTTTGGGATCACGTCATCCACACCTGGATTCAATGCATCTAACTACCCATTGGCGGTATAAATAGTATCATTTATTTCATTGTGATGGATCAGGACTTAGCACTTTAGTATTATAGCATTCATAGCAGCTCATAGCATAGCTGGGGACGAACGGCCTCACGCCTTTAACCCCTTCAGTGTAATAAGACTTCTTATTGGGCCTCATCTTACTTGTTTGATCTTACTCTCCTAAATTACCAACTCGAAGCCCTTAGGTTGTGGGTTGGGCCTACGGGTTGAAGAGAATAAACCTCAACACTGGCACCGTCTGTGGGAAACTGATCAAAAAGTTTTTCCAAAAACAAGCTCTCAGCTAAGAACCACTTTGAAAAGCTCAAAACAAGTAGGTTGGCAGGAAATAACGAAGGAAACTCCCATGATCTCTCTGAACGGCTGTCACGCAGCAGAAGGGCCCGCCAGCAGGCGACGGGCGTCCAGTCCAGCAACTGTGGAGCCGCGGGGACCTCGGGGTGCTTACTGACATGATTCCCCACGAGCTCAGGTGTGACACCGCACCCAGATGTACTTGAATTTAGAATTTAAAATGTATTGGAAGTTCCCAGCGAATAGAAATCGTGTAACATATTGGTATATTTAATTAATGCATGATTAAACTATTTATCGGGTCCATGATATTGAGAATGGGCTGCCAAATAATTAGTTGGGTCATCATAATAATCATAGAAGCCCAAATAAAATGCCAACCGAGGTTGAGGAAAATATTTGGACAACCCAAGTGCTAATTTGACCCAACCTGCCAGAAATAGCAGGAATAATTGGGGAGGACTTCCTACACACACTTGGGGATTTTTCCTACACAACTTATGGTCTCCAAATAATGGAATGAGACACAAAAGTGATGGGGTCGAGCTATAGAGTGAGGGATGGGTAGAGACAACCCATACACCCCATGTCCTCTCATAGCATGTGTTTTGGTCCTTGATTGAAGATAGATACCTCTCCCTTCACTTTGAACCATACGCACAAGTCAAGGGAGAGAGGATCTCAAGGAAAGAACTCTCACAAAGTCCAAGCTTCAAGGAACCAAGAGGAAGATAACCCAACAAGAAATAATTTGAGTTCAAGGTAAGAACTCCACCACTATTCTTTTAACTAGTTTCTTGGTGTATGATTTGTAAGAAATCATGTGGTGGGTTAAATGTGAAGTTCTACACGTTTAAAAGTGTAGAATATTGATATAAAGTGGTGGTATTTAACTTAGAAGAGTTGGTGAATCGATAGGAGTCGAAATCGTCGGATACCGCCACCAAGAAAGAGCTGCTCGAATCTGCAGAACACGAAAGCCGCACGGCTTTTGTGAAAGCCGCCCAGCTTTTGGTTGTTGTCCAGGATTTTCACTTTCAATCGGCCTAGAACGGGGATTGATCGAGGGGATTAGTAAAGACAACTATCGTAGCACATCTTAAGGTGAGGATGACTGACTATATTGCTTATATATAGTGAGTTAATTTCATAAGATTACTTAAGGTAGTTTTAAATGTGATTTTCATGGATTATTAATGATTAATAATGTCTAAATGAAAATACTATTGCCTATGAATAAATGAAACACGATATACAAATTTAGACGAAATTGTGTATGATTATGTGTTATGAAAATGATGACATGATAATGGAATTAACTATGAAATGTTGTGATAAAATATACTTTTACTTCATGTAAAGAATTCATGAATGGATAAAAGTGATATTTTTGATTTTGAGATTTAATTATATTTAGATTGGAAAATCAATTGAAATGAAATATTGATTATGAACTAAGAACTTTGTTGTTCTAAGATTATCCGACTAGTATTGAAATACTAGTCGGGAGATTAATATGAATAATGATGAAATTAATCCTAAGAGATTGGATTGTGAATAGTGATGCCTTAAGTAGTCTTAAGAGATACTTAAGGTCGAATTGTACGAGCTCTAAGGTGTGATAGGGGTAGGTTTACAGGCTACCCAAGTAAATGGATTCTAGGCATAGGATTTGTTTGAGAGGTCGGGCTCCCAGAACCCAGATGCAGCCATACAAGAAGCCGCATACCTGGCGTCGGGACGACCGACGGGAGGCAGAGATCAGAGATGTCAACTACCGCCATGCCTACAAACAGCCTGAGGGGTCCCTCAGGGCGGACGACCATAAGAAGAAGTTGGAGATCAAAGTAATCTTCTCGGGTGCGGAAACTGGGGATGCCCCAACAGAGCGGAAGAAATTTGAGAGGGCCCTTTATGTGGGAGCCATATCTGCAACCCCCGCCAAGAAGCAGAGGTCCGAGCCTATCTGTTTTGGCCCAGAAGACCTGCCCAAATCCCCATTGCCACACATGGATGAGCTGGTTATCAGCATGGACGTCAAAAACGCCATCGTTCGGCGAATGCTAGTGGATACGGGCAGCAGCGTGAACGTCCTGTACTGGGACGTTTTCGAGAGAATGCACCTCAGTAGGTCTGAGCTCACCCCTCTACGAACTCCATTGGATGGATTCACCGAGGACTGCATAGACGCCGAAGGGACGATCACCCTGCCGGTGGAGATTGGGGACGGATGGCACAAGGCGGCAATCCACATGACGTTCGTCGTCGTCCGCCTGAAGTGTGCCCACAACGCTATCCTGGGGAGGCCGAGCCTAGAGGACCTTGAAGCCATCTGTTCCGTGTGGCATTCCTGCATCAAATTTCCCACAGAGACTGGGGTGGGGGTGGCCCGCACGGACCCGCACATGGCCCGAGCCTGCTACCATGAGGCTATGAAGAAGGTTAATGACCACGACATGCGGGTCAATAGCATTGCCGAAACCGCCCGGCGAGCAGATATTGTGTCCCGGCCGGAGCCAGCAACCCTCCTTGAGGAGGTGGAATTGGACGATCCTTCGGACAGAAATGTGTCCATTTGGGCTAACTTGGAGCCCGAGATCAGGGAAGGGGTGATCCTCGTCCTTCGTAAGTTCAAAATTCTATTTGCTAGAGGCCGGAGGACATGCCGGGAATAGACTCGAACATCATTTGCCACAAGCTGGTCGTTCGGACCAACGCCAAAACCGTCCAACAGAAGAAGAGGTACATGGCGACCGAATGGCGGGACTTCATCAAGGCAGAGGTGACCACCTTGCTCAGCATCCGCCATATCCGACCAGTCATCCACGTGGAGTGAATATCCAACATGGTGCTGACACCCAAGGGTCCAACTTGGCGGATGTGCGTCGACTATTCGGACCTCAACAAAGCTTGCCCGATGGACCCTTATCCGGTCCCTAAGATTGTGATGGTCCCTGATAGGGTAAAAGTCTAGAGGGGGGGGGGGGTGAATAGACTTTTAAATCTTTTTCAACTTTAAAAAGGTTTTCCCCTCTAAAAGAGTTAATCTATAATCTTTTGAGAGAATTATAGATGCACAGCGGAAGTCTTTACCCTTTATGAAATGAGTGTTTAACCACTTTCTAATTTGGGGAAGATTTGATTTAGATAGCTAGCAGTTGGCTTGGCAGTTGGCTTAACGGTTGGCTAGGTAGCAGGGAACTGCTGAGGCAACTGCTAGACAAGTTCAGACTTTATAATGAGAATGATGATGGGATGTTATTTAGGATGATGAAGGCAGTCTGAAAAGATGCTTTAGTAAGAGCATGGTGAAGTTTTACTGGAGCAGTGGTCTCGACAGTTGGGTAGTACTGAGGGAACTGTTGAGCCACCTGCTTGGGTTATAAGTTGATTTTCTGAGATTCGTTTGGGAGCAAAACCTCTTGTTAATGATGTTACAAGATTCTAGTGATGTTGAGATGATCAAAGGAAATATGTGTATAAGAGCAGAGGGCTCAGCAGCTGGATGGTCACCAGGGAACTGCTGAGGCACCTGCTGTACTTAGAAAGTGAATTTCTGAAAACTGATAGAGTGATCCTTTCAAGTGATGTTGGTGCACGTTAAAGGTGTGAATTTGGTCTCAAAGAGAGTGAGTAATTAAGCAGTAGGATAAGCAGTTGGGTCAATTAAGACAACTGCTTAGGATACTGCTGGCAAACTATAATCTTTATGTGAGAAGTGTTGGGTGTGTGCTTTGTTGACTGAAATGAAATCAACACACGATATATCCTGGTTCAGAGGTGGTGTAATCCTCCTACGTCCAGTCCCACCCTCTTTCAGATGGATTTCACTAAAGTATTAAGCCCAATACACTTAGTGCCAATCTAGCCTTTACAACACTTAGGCCTAGATTGAAGGTTTTTCACGATGAGTATAGCACCACTCAAAGTTACTCAGTCCTTTGACATTTCTCTAATGAACCAGTGGGGATCAAAAGGTACTCTATCTATCTACTCACATTGTAGGATCCGAACAACTGTTCTCCTAAGTGTTTACAACAATATGTGATTTGTTACAAGAAAGTTCTAACCTCCAACTATGAACTAAACTTCTATGATTTAGCAATGAAGAGCTTGTATACTGGAAGTTTAGTGAAGCATGAGTCCAAGCAGAGAGTAAAGTTTAGAATAGCACTTTCTCTTTTTGGATACTCAAAGCTTGGTTAGAAACTTTCGTTTCAGCCTATATTTATAGGCATCTCCTTTGAATTAATCTCATCCGTTGGTTAGGATGGATTAATCTCTGACGTTGAAATTCTGGCAAGGACAAATTGTACATTCGTCTTCTTGTGCTGGAGCTTTAATTCGGGCTCATCTCTTTGTCTCGCATGATTCAGCCACTAGAACTTCACTTCGAACTGCAGTCCCATGTGTATGTACACTGCTCCGGACCCCGGTACGTATTTGGCATTAAATGACGGTCAATGTTTTGTCTCTAATCATTCATTTGATATTTCGAGCTTCTTTTATCTAAAGTGTGACATACGAATAATCTTTGAGTCAAATAGTATTTGCCGGTAGGATTCAAATATCCTATTAAGGTAAATAAAATTTACCTTATTGCATTTTTACTTTTCCGGTAATATTTATTTAGACTCAAAAATTGTACATTTAACTTGTCACATAATTCTAATCTAAACGTTAATACTTGAACAAAATGAGACACAATGTACACGTGCTAAGTATAGTGGCATCATCAAAATCTTATCAAAATTGGGTACTAACAGATTGATTTGTTGGTGGATGAAATAGCGGGGTGCGAGCTGCTCAGCTTCATGGATTCCTTCAGAGGGTACCATCAGGTCTTCATGCACCCGGATGACGTGGAGAAGACGACGTTCGTGACGACGGACGACGTGTATTGTTACGTGGTCATGTCGTTCGGCCTTAGGAACGCCATGGCAACTTTTGAGAGGATGATCTAGATATTGTTCAAAGAGGTTCTCAGCAAAATTATGGAGGCCTATGTGGACGACATCCTGATCAAAAGCAAGAAGAAGGAAGACCACATCCAACACATGGAGAAGGTCTTGACCATTATGCAGGGGGCCAATATGAGGCTGAACCCGAAGAAATGTGCCCTCGCCGTCAAGGGAGGCAAATTCCTTGGATATATGATGAGTGAACGTGGAATTGAGCCCAACCCCGAAAGGGTGAAGGCCATCATGGACATGGAAGCCCCTAGGAACTTGAAGGACGAGTAGAGACTTACCGGCCGTCTGGCAGCTCTGAGCCGTTTCATAAAGAAGGCGAATCCATTTGAGTGGACCCCGGATTGTCAGTCAGCGTTCGAAGACTTAAAGACGTACCTCTCCTCTCCGCTCGTCTTGAAAAAAGCAGACCCAGTGGAGCAATTGTACATGTATTTGGCTGTAGCCAACCTGACCGTAAGTTCCATACTGCTGAAGGAAGATGATGGCGTTCAACGGCCAATCTATTTTGTGAGCAAAGCACTGAACGGCCCCAAAACCAGGTACACGCTGATGGAGAAGACGATCCTCGCCTTGATTGCATCTATCAGGCGATTGGCACCGTACTTCCAGGCGCACCCGGTGACGATTTTTACAACGCAGCTCCTCGCCACCATCCCCAGGAACCCTATGGCGTGTGAGAGGATTACTAACTGGTCCCTTATGATCGGGCAGTATAATATGGAATTCAAACTGAGGCCGACGATCAAGGGGCAGGTCCTTGTAGATTTCATTGCGGAGTGCACAACACACACAGATGAGGGCTCCCATGGGGTAAATGATTTTGACAACTAGTGGGAGATGTACACCGATGGGGCCTCCAGTGCAAAGGGATGTGGAGGGGGGGCAGTCATCACATCCCTCGAAGGCTTCAATGCCTACTACTCAATGAAATTTGATTTCAGGGTTACCAACAACGAAGCTGAGTACGAGGCTCTGATTGCAAGATTGAGATGCGCAAAGGGCCTCAGAGCAGCTCGTCTGAAGATAAGAATGGACAGCCAGCTGGTGGTCACACAGATGAACGACAATGCTGAGACCCGGGAGGAGCGGATGAAGGCCTACAAGGAGCTGACAGGGGAGCTGACGGCACAGTTCGAGCAGGTGGTCATCGGCCTGGTGCCTCGAGTAGAGAATGTCGAAGCGGATATCCTGTCTAAGCTGAGCAATCATATAACAGAGGATCAGACGACGCTCGTCCCCAGGCACATCAGGGGTTTTGCCAAACATGAAGTGCTCCCCCGCCCGGCGACAGAGACTATTTAGGTATCAGCCGTTTCTTTTGGAGACCCAAATTGGACGACCTAAGTGGCTGACTACCTCAGCGACGGAACCCTTCTGATAGACTATAAGTCTAGAGAGAGGTGAGAGCTAGAGAGAGAAGTAGTATAATTGCTCTGTATTAATGAATTTTTGTGAACCCTTAAAACTACTCCCAGAGGGAGTATTTATAGGGAAAATTAGGTCTGGGCTCCCAAGTCTTGGGCTTGGGAGGCCCATTTACAATAGGGCCACTAATGGGCCGGATACAAAGTGTAGAAATAATTAAGTATAAAACCCTATTCTGGAGGCCATCTATGGTTGATGAGGGCACGGCCGACGAGGGCGTGGCCGATGAAGACCCGGCCGACGAGGTCACCCGGCTCTTCCTGGCTTCTGGATCACATTCTGAGTAGACTTCTTTCTGGCCGATGAGGGTCATCTGGCCGACGAGGGTCCCACTAGGTGGTCGTGGTACCTTCCGTTCTCCTGAGTATGTGGGCCCTGGGGTCCAAGCCCATATACTCCATCAGGAGTCCCCCACTCTCTAAGCTGA
Organism: Cuscuta europaea; assembly: GCA_945859875.1. Taxonomy (NCBI): domain Eukaryota; kingdom Viridiplantae; phylum Streptophyta; class Magnoliopsida; order Solanales; family Convolvulaceae; genus Cuscuta; species Cuscuta europaea. The sequence continues at coordinate 5,622,823 of CAMAPE010000014.1, forward strand.
GATGTAGACGAAGTGAGGGAGAGTATATTTCCTGTCTTTGACGTTTTCTGTCCGTCGCGGGACTGCTATGGGGTTTTCCCTGTTTTGGCCATTATGAGCACCCCTTGCTCTGGTTTTTTGTTTTGCGTCGTTACGGGCACTCCGCGTTTTCATTCGTTGCGTGGCCTGTGGTGTGGATGAAGAGTGTCATTTTGTTTGGTGGAGATGGTGAACGTTCCCTTGTGCGAGTGGCCGATGAAGACGATGTTTCTCTACTCATGGCAGTTGATGGTTGAACTTCGTACTCATGGTCGAGGAGACCATTTTGGTTATTTCCTGTCTGAGGATGATGAGTGTCTTTCTCCTTCCAGGTAGCCGGTGAGGGTGTTGTTGCTTTATTTGGCCGATGTGGCTCTCATTCTGTGTTTTTGGCTGAGGAGTGATGGTATCCGCGGCTTGGTGTCCATGTTTTGGAGACGATGAGTTCCTGGCTTAGTTCTTGGCCGAGAGTGGAGTATGCGGGTTCTAAGCCGTTGAGTGCCCTGTGATCTTTGGAGGGAATTCTCTGTTTGCTGACGATAGCTGCGGCCGATGGTGCACCGCAGGGTTATGGACGTTGTGGTGCATATGTGATCTGATGTTGTAGTTGTGGACTTAACATATTTTTGGATTTCTTTGATTTTGTCCTGATTTTCAAAGGCCGGTGTAGTCCCCCAGTCCCCCACTACTTCAGGGCGAAGAGTAAGCGAGGGGTGAAGGAGTAAAGGATTTCCCTAGGCCAAAGCGGATTCTTGCATTCCCCTGAATCCAATTCCTTGCCGATTTCCTGACCAAGGTAACCCTGTGGGAGAACCCTTGGACGCATGTCGCTTTCAAGAAATTATCATCAGGGTTTTACACAAAGGTCGATAGCGTGGGGTTTCTTTTTGCTTTGCCGTTGTGGCCGTTGAAAAGGTCATGCTGTTGGCATTCTATTTAAGCCGATATGGACACACCTTGAGATGTGACCTACCCTTTTGAAGTCATCTGTGTTGAGGCCGATGTAGGCGCGCTTTCTTAGGTTGGCCGTTGCGGGCGTTGATTGCTGGCATGTTGGCGATGGGCTGGTACTGTGGAAGTGGGCCTGACCCGTCTCCTGAACCGGTACCAGCCCAATGGGCCTCGGGGGTGGTGGTCGTTCATGTGGCCAACAGGAGGGTGCCACATGTAGTGATCGTTGGGGGGAGGTCTATAAATACCCCCTCCCTCCGAAGAGGCTCCTCATTACATTCCTGAGATAACGAAGTGCTGCCCAATTTTCTAAAGAGAGAGAGAGCCTTTCCGTGTGTTCTTCCGTTTTTCAAAACTTCAAAGGTCAGTTCATCGAACTTTTCTCCACTTCCTTGCATACTTTGCTTCTTTTAGTCTTTGATCCGCTGTTAGTGGAGAACCACCCTTAGATCCAAAGTAAAACCCTCTAGGCTCTAGTTAGTTGTTATGATGAAGCCCTTGGACGACGAGTACTACCCTTATGACGATGAGCCCTCCGTTAAATCCCTTGACTACCGGGTAATAGAGGAGTGTTGTGAGGAGATAGAGGAGCTGAGCTCCTTCAAATCAGGGGAGCAGGAGGGTAGCGAAGGTGAAGACGAAGAGACCGCCTCGTCGTCTAACGGTGAGGACGTAGTGGTCTCCCGTGCTGTGGACGGGGCATCTACCTCAACTGCAATTCCCTGACCGAAGCCGGTTTCTGCTGTGAAGGGGGCTGCCCCGACGAGAAGGCGTCGGCCGAAGAAGGGTCCAGGTTACTCCTACCTGGAACTCACGAACATTTATCTGATCAAGCCGGAGAGCAGCGCGGATGATTACTTGGTGGCCCAGATGTATGTGGGGCCGTATGGAAGGGTTAGGGCCCCCAAGCCGACGGACCACGTGCTGAATCCTCCACCGAGGTACTTTGGAGTATACCCCATGAGCTTTGCCAAGGGGGTTAGAGTCCCCCTTCATCCGTTCATCACGGAGTACCTGGACATGGTGGGTCTCCCTCCGGCTTTGTTGACCCCGAACAGCTACTCACTCATCGTCGGCTTCCTCCTCCGTTGCGATGAATTAGACTTTAGGCCGACGACAGCTCTCTTCGTGAATTTATACTAGATCGGCCAAGGGAGTCACAAGAATTGTGCCGACTATGCCAACCTTCAACAGCTGTCGAAGAAAAGGAGTTTTACTGACCTTCCTTCATCCATTCATGGTTGGAAAAGCAAGTTCGTCTTCATGTCGTTGGGCGAGGACGGCACCGGATTTCCCTCCATCGGCCATGATGGGAGATTCAGCCTCCATGATGTGCCGAAGAGCAGCATTTTGGATGCCCAGGTGGCTGCATTTCTAAAAGGAGGGCCGAGGAGCGTAAAAGAGTACATAATGAAGTATAAGATGACTAGCCTCGGCTTCTTCAGGTACTTCATCTATGGTGACAAGGAGAGTGACTCCGAGATGTGGTCGAGGATGACTACCACTTTTGAGGAGGCCGATGGCCCGAATTTGGGTGTGCCCGCTGATGCTGATGGTAATACCCTCCCTGGCGTCTTCGTCTATATTTGCTTTTGTTTTTGCTAACTGTCTTTTGTTTCCTTGCTGTGCAGACTTCGTTATGGATCGCAGATCTGTCATGGCCCTTGCAAAAGCGAAGCCAAAGGAGGAAATGGCCGCCAAGGAGGCCAAAGCGATGCATCGAAGAAGCCACCCACGCAGCTGAAGAAGCGGTCAGCGGATGACGGCCAGAGGAAGCTGACCGAGGCTGGTATGCAGCCCAGGAAGATGAAGAGGGTCTCCCCTTCGGCTGATGCTGACGCTGGGGTTCTGACCATGCCGACGGATGATGCCAGGGGCTCCAATGTCGTTGCCGTTGTTAATGCGGTATCAGTCCCCCCGTCGGCTAGGATCCCCGAAAAAAGAGAGCCGACAAGGAGCTGACCGTTGGGACATGCAAGTTCGAAATCGAGTACCCTGTGAAGGGTGGCGTCTTCAACGACGCCGTTGGCGGCCATGATGTTTTGGCCTAAGTTGTCCCGATTGAGGATCGGACTTACCTAAAGAAGCTTGGCCCTGTCAGGATCTATGACGGTGGGATGGACCTTATCGTCCAAGTAAGTTCCTTGTACCGTGCGCATTTTTTGTCATGAATCTTCGCATCGTCCTAATCGCTTTTTTTTGTTACAGGGTGCCCTTATGTTGATGGAGAGCCATAAGCGGCAAGAACAGGAGATTGCCCGGCTGAAGGAGGTCGAGCAAAAGGCTGCTTCGGCCGAGGAGGCCATGGCCTGCCTGGATTGGCTCCGGGAAGAAGTGAAGGCCCTGCAGAAGGGTGTTGATGAGGCTGATGTGGCCTATCGTCAGGTGGTGGCCGACAGGGATGATGCTCTGAGGGTGAAGGATGAGGCGCTGAAGAGCCGCTATGAAGCCCTGCTCCGGGCCGAGGACGCCGCGAAAGCATAAGCTGACGCCGAGAGGGCCGCTGAGAAGGCTGTTGATGGCGCCATTGAGAAATTCCTGGCCGAATGCTGGAAGGCTGAAGACCGTCGGCCCTTGTGCTACGAGGTAGTGGCAGGTCGTCTTGAAGACTGGAGCCAGAACTGCCCTGCTGGCCAAGAATATTTTCAAAGGGAGATGTCTGTTTATTATGACATGGGCCAGCAGAGGATGCAACAGCTGATCTACCGGAGGCTACATCGGGCTTTCAAGAAGTTGAAGCTTACCTAGAAATGGGCCAAGAAGAACTCTAAGCTTCCCAGGCTGATGAAGGATCTGGAGGCTGAAGCGAAGCTCCCCCCCCCCCCCTCTGAGAGGCAAGATCCGGTACTCAGCTCCTCCATTGGTGAGCCTGATTGGTCCGATGATGACGCCTTAGTCGACACCGCTGTCTCCTCAGCAGTCGAGGCAAGTGGAGATGCAAGGGCGGAAGAGGGAAACGAAGTTGCTTTTGGGCAAGCCGATGCGGGGCTAGTTGCTGATGAAGTCACCCTAGATAGCTGATCGGCTGACTTTTCGTTATGTAGTTTAGTAAATTAGGCAGGTGTTATAACGCCCTTATATTGTAATGGCCGTTGAGCCCCCTTTATGTAATGAATTTCAACTGAATGAAAATATTCATTGCTTCCGGCCTTATAGTATGATGTCCTCCTCGTCTCGCTCTTTCCTTTTGCTCTTGTTGTTCAATCATTACAAAAAAAAAATCTAAGTGTTTAAGCCATGACTTGGATGATTGTTCTCTCTCGTTGTTTCCTCTGGTTGCGGCCGAAACGGGTAGCTTAGGTGAGCATGTTTCGTCTATAAGGAGCACCCCTTGCGTTTAGCAAGACTTTAGAATTTCTTTCAAGTGTTAGACCTCAAGTGGTTGAGTGTTCGCTTCGTCTTGGCGTGTGTTCTCATCGGCATGTGTACTTTTCCGGCCACCGTGTATTCTTCGTCTTATGTCATTCCTCGTTCCTTTTTGTTTTACTTATAATTTTTTCAAGTGTTCAAACAAGAACTCATAAGCCTGATTCCTGTAGTTATAGCTGATGAAGGGGCATTACCTTTGCTCGGCTGGGGGAATGTCTGCTTCATCTTTGTGATGTTTGACGTCACACTTTTGTGGAATTCTCTAAATGTCTAGCTTAGAAAATTTTGGAAATCGTTCTAAGTGTTGGACGGACTTAGGTGATTGTTTCCTTCACGGGTGGCCAATGAAGGTGTACCACTGGGGTTGTCCGATGCCGGCTATATGTGTGCCCTTATCGGCCACAGGAGTTTGCTTTGTTTTTTTTGTCCAAGTTTTTCCCTTTTTTGAGCGCTTTCATCAGTAATGCGTAATATGTGTCTGATATGTACTTAGACAAATTTGGGAATTTTATTTTTAATGCTTGAGGCCGGCGAGTGCACAGCTCATCGGCTTCCCTCTTTTATTTTTGGTGATATCGCTTTAGGCCAGCAAGTGTGCGGTCCTTCGGCTGTCCCTCTTTTGTTTTTGGGAATATCGCTTTAGGCCGGCAAGTGTGCGGTCCTTCGGTTGTCCCTCTTTTGTTTTTGGGGATATCGCTTCAGGCCGGCAAGTGCGAGGTCCTTCGGCTGTCCCTCTTTTATTTTCTTCCTCTTTACTCATTTGAGTGAGGAGTGGGTATCCTTCTTTCAGGCTTCGGCCAAGGGGGTCGATAATCCCTCGGCCGGTAAGGAGTCTTACTGGATCGTCCTGTGATCTCAGGGAGGTCCCGTCGCCTATTTATGACGCGGGCTAAGGTGTTTGGTCGGTTACCGACGGCTTCCGTATCTCATCCCTGAGTTTGGGGATTTTTGTCACCTCGGCCATGATTTCAGCCCTGTCGTCCTGCTGATTTCGCGGATAGACGACGCGGCGAGCTTCCCATTTCAAGACGTGGGCTCTTTGCGGGTCCTTCGTCCTGGGGACAACGTCGGCCTTTCCTAGGCATTTTTGCCATGAGAGGCTTATATGGTGGGCTCTGTTGATAAGTGGCTCGAGGCCGAGGGTGGCGTTCGACCAACAATCTGTGGGAAGGTGAGGGCTTTACCGGCTGCGCCGTCCCCGGATTATTGATAGAATTTCACCAAGTGATGTACATTCCACGTTCGTGGTACATTAGACCCATTTGGGTGTTTTAGTTTGTAGGTGTCGGGTTTGACTATGGCACTGACGATGTAGGGGCCTTCGTATTTGAGTGCCAGCTTGCCACCTTCCGTCGGCTTACTCGCCTCTCTTCGGCTTAGGACATAGTCCCCCACCTGGAATTCTCGGGAACGTACCTTGGCGTCATAGTATGATTTTACTTGACGCCGGTAGTTCTCTGCGCGGATGAAGGCCTGCTCTCGTCTTTCTTTGATCAGGTGGAGGTTGATCTTCATATTTTCTTCATTGGCCTCAGGCTCATAGTGCTCCACCCGTCGGCTAGGTATGGTGACCTCTGTGGGCGCCTTTGCTTCAAAGCCATAGCAAAGGGCAAAGGGTGTTTCGCCCGTTCCCCTCCTCGGCGTAGTATGGTAGCACCACAAAATATTGGGGAGCTCATCGGCCTAACTGCCCCCTGCATCATGGAGCTTCTTCTTCAGGCCCTCTAGGATGGTTCTGTTGGCGTTCTCAACCTGTCCGTTGCCTTGAGGATAGGCAACGGAGGAGAAACGATGCTTGATTCCCCACTCCTAGAGGAGCTCTTGAAAGGGTGCAGCCTCGATTTGGGTACCATTGTCGGATATGATCTCATGAGGGACGCCGAAGCGGGTGAGGATGTTTTTGTGGACGAATCTCTGACACATGGCCCCTGTGATGCTGGCCAAAGGTTCTGCCTCAACCCATTTGGTGAAGTAGTCTACGGCAACGATGATGTAGCGGTTGTTGCCAGCGGCTCTGGGCAGGGGGCCGACCAGGTCAATACCCTATCTTGAGAATGGGATCGCTGTGCTGACCGGGGCGTAGTTGACGGTTGGCCGACCATGGGCTTTCTAAAGGACCTAACATGCGGTACACTTCCTTGCAAGATTGGCACAATCCCGCGCCATCGTCGGCCAGAAATAGCCCTGGACGACGAGACGCCGGGACATGCTGAAGGGGCCCTGGTGAGAGGAGCAGACGCCACAGTGGACTTCCTCCATGGCCACTTTGGCCTCATCTGGGTGCAGGCATCGAAGGAGAGTGCCGTTGTAAGATCTTTTGTAAAGCTTCTCATCCTCAATGGTGTAGCTCGGGGCCCTGAATTTGTCTAGCTTGGCTCTCTCCTCGTCCTGGGGCAATTCTCTTGAGGTGATGAAGGACACGATGTCGGTAATCCAGTCCTCCGGCCACTGCTGGATGCACGTGACCGGCTGGCATGGATGCTAGACATGCTCAGCTCTTCGACCTTGGCTATCTTGGAGATGTGCTCTGGAGTGTCTGTGCTGAGCTTGGAGAGGATGTCGGCCTCAGCATTCTCCGCCCTTGGGATCTGGGTGATCTCATGGGTTTCGAACGCCTTGAGCAACTCCTCGACCGCCTGTTTGTATTGCCTCATCCTTCCTTCTTTAGCCTCGTATGAGCCCTCGATCTGGCCCACCACTAGCTTGGAGTCACACTTGATTCTGATGTGCCGTGCTTTGAGGAGGGCCTCATACTCGGCTTCATTGTCGGATGCCCTGAAGTTGAAGTGGATGGCATAATAGGCTCTGAACCCTTCAGGGGAAATGAGGACGCTGCCGCCACCACAAGCTTTGGTGGCCGATGAACCGTCAGTAAAGAGAGTCCATGCTTCGTCTGGCTCTGGCCCTGGTGTGGTAGCGGCCGTCTCCCTGGCTGTGCACTCGGTGATAAAATCGGCCAAGGCCTGCCTCTTGATGGATGGCATCGGCTTAATCTCGATCTAGAACTGGCTGAGGAAGATCGCCCATTTCACCATCCGTGAGGAACTGGTGGGGCTTCGCATGAGTGCGCCGAGGGGTTGCTGAGTTAAAACGTGGATGGCGTGGGCCTGGAAGTAGTGCCCTAGTTTTTTCATTGTGTGGACGATGGCCAGTACCGTCTTCTCAATGGGAGAGTACCTGAGGTCGGCCTCCCGCAACGTCTTGTTTGTGTAGAAGACTGCCTTCTGTACCCCCTCGTCCTCGCGGATGAGCACAGAGCTGACGGCCGATGTGCTCATCCCTAAGTATAGGAAGAGGGTTTCACCGGCTTTAGGTTTGGAAAGCACGGGAGGGGATGATAAGTACCGCTTCAGTTCCTCAAATGTTTGCTGGCACTCCATCGTCCATCTAAAGCCATTTGCCTTACGCATGATCTGAAAGAAAGGGAGAGACCTTTCAACCGATTTTGAGAGGAAACGGTTTAGGGCCGCAAGGCGTCCCATCGGCCGTTGTACCTCCTTCACGTTTCGCGGTGGCTCCATGTTGACAATAGCCTCTATCTTCTCTGGGTTGATCTCAATGCCCCTTCGGCTGACCATGTAACCGAGGAACTTGCCCCCCTGGACGCCAAAGGTGCACTTCTTCGGATTTAGGCGGAGCTGGAACTTCTTCATTATCTCAAAAAATTCCCGGAGGTTGTCGGCGTGGCTAATGGATTGCTTGCTCTTGACGATCATGTCGTCGACGTATGCCTCCATCGTCCGGCCGAGGACTGCTCTGAAGACCTTGGCTACCATTCTGGTGTATGTGGCGCCTGAGTTCTTGAGCCCAAAGGCCATGACGAGGTAGCAGAAAATTCCCTCCGGGGTCATGAAGGTCGTCTTCTCGGCATCATCCTCATGCATGAATATCTGGTGGTACCCCCTGAAGGCGTCAAGGAACAACATCAACTCGCACCCCGCCGTCTCGTCCACCAATTGATCAATGTTGGGGAGAGGGAACGAGTCCATAGGGCATGCCTTGTTCAGGTCAGCTAATCAATGCACATTCTGAACGTCGGTGGCTTCTGGGCGAGGACGACATTGGCCAACCAGGTCGGGTACTTCACCTCTTTGATGTGGTTGATTGAGAGGAACATGGTAAGCTCCCCTTTGACAAAGTCACGTCTATCGGCCGAGAGGTAGCGTCGCTTCTGCTTGATTAGCGTGGAGGCGGGGTCGACTGACAGCCGGTGAGTGATCACTCTTCGGCTGATGTCCAGCATGTCATCCGGACCCCACGCAAAAATGACCACATATGTCCGCAGGACGTCGAGGATGCCTTCGCGTTGGTCCTGTGGGAGTTGTTTCCCGATTTTCAAGACCCGCTCCGGCCGGGAGGTGTCCAGAGGGACCTCCTCGACCTCTTCAGCTGGCTCGGCGTGCGGCCTTTCTTCGTCTTTGGAGACGGCGGCGGTGATGGTGTCTATTCTATGCCCGACACTGGCTGCCGGCTTCGTCAGTTTCAGGTAGCATGCCCGAGCTATCTTTTGGTTCCCTCGGGCATAGCCGATACCGCCGCTAGTAGGGAACTTCAGGCATAGATGTTTCATGGAGATGATGGCTTCCAAATTCTCTAGTGCTGGTCGCCCCCATATCAAGTTGTGGGCGCACTCGAGGTTGACCACCATGAATTCCATGACGATTTTGATGCGATGGGAGCCGTCACCGACCTCCACGGGGAGGACTATCGTGCCCTCGGCGTCGATAGAATCCCCGGTGAAGCCGGACAACGGTGTCCGTATCGGCTTGAGCAGCGCTCTGTCCAGCTTTAGCTGCCTGAAGGTGTCAAGGTACATGACGTTGACGGAGCTCCCCGTGTCGATGTAGGTGCGGTGGATGATAGAGTCACCTATTTCGCACCGGACGACGAGGGCGTCCCTGTGTGATGCGGGCCCCAGAGGCAGATCCTTGTCGGTGAAGGTGATTGCCTCCGCCCGTTGTTTCTTCGGCTGGGGGGGAGCATGGGACACCTCCCCGATGTAAAGGGATTGGGCCCATTTCTTCCTCTGGGTGGCCGAATCCCCCCAGTGTTACCCCCCACAATGAGGCTGATGTGATTCTTCTTCAAAGGGGGCTCTTCGAAGTCTTCGTCGTCATCACTGAGTCTGCCGATCTCGCGCTTCTTCGTAGAGAGTTCGCCCCCATGTTTGCCGGTGTTTAGCCACGTATTTTTGCACGGGCCACCTTTAACAAACTGGGAGAGTTCCCCCTGACGAATTAACTTTTCGATGGCTCTCTGTGATAACGGGAGTAGGTGCCGCCCTGATGGATGGCGTAGATCTCCTTGGCCGACCGAGGATCTCGCTCGATGAGGTCGTGCTCCTCGGCATAATCGAGAATGGAGCTGACCGGATGAGTGAGTGTGATCTTCGGCCTCTCCATCCTCGGCCGCCATATGCGGTCCTTGTTCTTTCCGCCAGCACCATGACGGCCTTGTCCTCCTTGTCCTCAGTCCCCAGCCGAGGGTGCACCTACAGCTGGTGCGGCGTTTGTCTTTTTGGAGGGGTGTCCCCCATCCTTCTTGTGGCTGTGGAACTCATCGGCATCAGCGTACAAGTTTCCTCGCTGAAGCGCCTTCAAATAGGACCTCGGTGGGTCAGTGATGAGGCTCCTCGCATATGGGGTGCTGCGGAGGGCACCCTGAAAGAGTACGAGGAGGGTGCGCTCATCAGCCCCCTCAACCTCATCAGTCTCCCTCGTCCACCGGTCGATGAACGACCAGAGTGATTCGTCATGCTGCTGCTTGACAGAGAGAAGATGGGTGAAGTATTTCTTCGCGCGCTTCCTTCCGGCAAAGTGAGTGATGGATAGTGTACCCGGGGGGTAGCTTATCCGAGGGGTTATTACGGGGAATCACTAGAGAGAAGTCAGAGCAAGTGAGTATAGAGAGAGAAAGTATATTAGAAAGTATGCAGCGTGAGTATTGTGTCTTACGACTTGGTTACAAATGGGGAAATGGGGTGCTATTTATAGTAGCAATAAATGCCGGACAGGGACACGTTTCAAGCGTCCATTGGCCGAGAGGTCACCTCAACTGGTTGGCGCTGGCAACCGCATGTGGCCCCATTTAATGCGGCTGTTGGATGGGACGTTGTACAGGGTACGGTGATCCATACGCATGTGGAGCGGATATTATGTCGGGAAAGGTGCCCTCGGCTGTAGATGACTAGCCGAGGGCTCTGAGTACCGGGGACCCCCTTAGTGCCGAGGGCTCCAATTGCCGAGGGCTACTGCTTTTCGCCGTTTTTCCCAGTAACTTTGTTTTCCTGTCTTGGCCCTCCTGTGAGAATTAGAGCCTTCGGTCAGGGGGGCGAAGGCACCCCCCTGGTGCGCATTGTGGGCTGCTTGGTACCCTGGGCGCTGTGATTTGGGCCTGTTGTGCTTTCTGGGCCTGTTGGGCCTTCGTTGGAGTAGTAGGAGTCTGTGGGCCGAGGGTTCTCGGGCCATATACTCCATCAAGTGTCCCTCACTCCTTTTGCCGAAAGGTACTTGAGGGAAAAGGAGTAATTGTGTTTGTCCTCTGCCGTTGTTCCGTTGTAGTTTGTGGTGTTGTGGGTAGTTTTTTGTTTATTCTGCCGGGGGCAGTCCCTCAGTTACCCACATGTTGGGACTTGAGGGGTCATGTTTGTGACTTTTGTGATTTTTCCCGAGGGGGTTCTCCAGTCTCCCACTCCTTGAGGCACTTGCAAAGTGGTGAAAAGGAGTAGAGTAGTTGTCACGCCCCGGACCTAGCCGGACACGTCAACAACCCGCCGTACAGTACGAATAGTCAACCGCAGCCCAACTCATCCATACCATACAAGGCGTCATGAATATCATTCACACATAGTACATCCATAAACAAACATAATGTAAAACATGCATTTAAAACAGCGGAAGCATTAATACAATTGTTCAAGCCACACTTGGCATAAGTAGGCATACACGCCCCCAAAGTAATTATTCAGAAAATAGTATCCATGAGCATTAACGCAATTGTTTTTAAAACAGAGCGGAAGAAGCACGAACCACGTCTTCTTCCCTTGAGCCTCCCGAAGCAACGGGCAATGGTAGCAACCTTCAAGTTCTACCTGAAACTGTGAGGTGGCCTCCCCCGTGAAGGGGAGGTCAGTACTTGGAAGTATTTGACAAGTACAATAGCAACTATACTAAGTACGGGACTTGGGTCTTATTATTTCTACGGGACTTGCTGCCGCTGTCCGAGACCTCATGAGGCTCCCGGTTCGGACTCCAACATCCCGCCCCTGGACTCATACCCATCATCCCGTAGGAAGGTAAGGCCCTTCGGGGTCCTATCTTATGTGTTACCGCTACCGGAACCTAGTTAGGTCTCCGATTCGGATTCCACCCTAACCCGTGATCACGATGTAAGTCCATGCTATCCAACCCCGCTCTCTAGAGTCGGGAAGGGCCATGGTCCTTACTTATTTCCATAATTCAACCGGTTATCCACAAGGACTACCGAACACACCCGTAGGCCAATCATATACCTAGGATCAATTTATTACTTATTTTATCTTGGGTATCCCTTAAGGCCTACCCCTAGTATTATAACTTAGAGTTCATACTTTCCTACCTTAAAGCATCTCTTAAGACTACTTAAGGCATAACCTTTCACAATCCAACCTTAGGATCAATCTTAACAACATTTCATTTTAATGTCCAACTAGTATCTTAATACTAGTCAAATTAATACCAACAAACCAAGTTCTCGACTCATAGTCATATAGACAATTCCAACTGATTTTCCTTTGAGAATATCATTTATCTCAATATTCAAAATATCACTTTTAATCACTCATATATTCCAATGTGAAGAAAAAGTATATTTCAACATATGTTTCATAATAAATTCCACCTTCAAGTCAACATACTCATAACACATGATCATACACAATTTACTCTTAAATTTGTATATCATGCTCCTTTTTTCTTTAGACATTAGTCTTTTCATTCTTAGGCATCATTAAGCATTAATAACCCATAAAAAAACACGTTTAATTACCTTCGGTAATCTCATGAAATTAACTCACTAATTATAAGCAATATAGTCAGCCATCCTCACCTTATGATGTGCTGAAATAGTTGCCTTTGTTGAGCTCCCCGATTGATCCACGTTTTAAACCGATAAAAAGGCAAAACTGGACTGCCTGGGCAAAAGCCGGGCGGCTTTCACGAAAGCCGGGTGACTTTCGTCCTCCTGCAACACGAACAGCTTCCTATACGTGGCGGTTTTCGGCGATTTCGACTTCTATCGATTCACCAACTCTTCTAAGTTAATTACCACCATTAAATATCAACATTCTACACTTTTTAAACGTGTAGAACTTCATGTTTACTCCACCATATGATTTCTTGAAAATCATACAACATAAACTAGTTAAAGAACAATAGTTATGTTCTTACCTTAAACTCAAGCTATTTCTTGTGGATTTTCCTAGCTTCCCTCTTCCTCCAACTAGAGCTTTGCTTTCCCTTGGGCTTCTCTTGCTTTGTGCTGGCCGAATGACACAAGATAGGGGGATGCATCTCCTCTCAATCAATTAGAAGAGATGCCAAGAGTGGGACATGGAGCATGTTCATTTTGTCTCTAGGAGGCTTCCTCCCATTGATTGTGCGTACCAGCACATTAGTTTGCTCCCCTTCTCTTATCACTCAGTCCATCAGCACTCCTAAAAACGTGGGGTGGCCCCCACTTATGTGGGAGGTTATCCCGTTATGTCCCGGTATGTATAATCGGCCCCGAAAGTTGTATTCCTCGGACTGTTTTAATCATATTTTATTTTATCGGGCCAAATAAAATATATCATGCGTCCCTAATACTTATGGGCCTTTAGAATAGATGTACATTCCCCAACTTTAATTTAGGAGTCTCCGAAACTTATTTCGGGTTGTTATCCGCTAAATTACCAATACCGGTAATTGGGCCCCGTTTGACCACCCGGTCAACTCCATGCCTTTCTTATGGCCCAAATAGAATATCCACCACCATATAGATGTCATCTAGACCTAGATGAATACAATATGTGGTTCGGGAATTATCGGGCGGTCCCCGTTCCCGTTGTGGGCCCCACATGCAATTTACTACTCACGTAAAAGAAATAATGAAATTTAACAATTACGTAAATTCATAAATCATCTTTCAAGGTTTATTACATAATTTACTAAAAGTAAATATGCTCGGGGACGGTATTACAAGTTCACCCCCCTTAACGGGAATTTCGTCCCCGAAATTCACAACGATTATTCAAACAGAAATGCATACTGTTCCTTCATCGAGGCTTCAGTCTCCCAAGTTTCTTCTTCAACTCGGTCACTCTTCCAAAGGATTTTAACCATTGGAACTTTCTTGCTTTTTAGCTTCTTTACTTGCCTGTCAAGTATCCTTACCGGTTGCACGGCGTAGTTCAAGTCTTCTCGTATTTCCACGGGTGGTTTTTCTAGTACATGAGATGGATCCGGAATATACTTTTTAAGCATAGACACGTGGAATACATTATGTATTTTCTCCAATTCTGGGGTTAACTGTAATCGGTACGCTACGGCCCCAATTCTTTAAAGAATCACAAACGGCCCTATGTAGCGTGGGTTAAGTTTCCCTCGGCTCTGAAATCGGATGATTTCTTTCCAAGGTGAAACCTTCAAAAATACCTCATCTCCAACCTTAAACTCTAAGGCTCTTCGGCGCTTATCGGCATAGCTCTTCTGTCTATCCTGTGCCGCCTTAAGTCTGTCACGAATCATTTTCACCTTTGACTTGGTGATCTCCATCAGTTTCGTGCTCTCGAGTTTGGCCACGCCAACCTCATCCCAACACAAAGGTGTACGACATCTCCTCCCATACAATGCCTCGTATGGAGGCATGCCTGTACTCGCCTGATAACTGTTGTTATAGGCAAACTCCACAAGTGCCAAATGGTTATCCCAACTCCCTTGGAACTCCAATGCACAAGCTCTCAGCATATCCTCTAATATCTGTATAACCCGCTCAGATTGCCCATCCGTTTGTGGATGAAAAGTTGTACTGAATTTCAACTTTGTCCCCATAGATTCTTGGAACTTCGGCCAAAATCGTGATGTGAATCGCGGATCTCTATCAGATACAATGGTTATAGGGACCCCATGTAGCCTCACGATCTCGTCCACATACAACTTGGCTAACCTCTCTGGTGCATGGGTAGTGTTGATAGGTAGAAAGTGTGCACTCTTCGTGAGCCTATCGACCACAACCCATACGGCATCATAGTTCTTAACCGTTCGTGGCAGCCCCACCACGAAATCCATAGTCACGTGCTCCCACTTCCATTCTGGAATGGAAAGTGGCTGTAGTAACCCAGCCGGATGCTGATGTTCTGCCTTAACTTGCTGACAAGTAAGACACATACTGATGTACTCGGCTATTTCCCTCTTCATACCCGACCACCAGTAACTTTCCTTCAAATCACGGTACATCTTCGTGCCTCCCGGGTGCATGGCATACGCCGATGAATGAGCCTCCTCTAAGATGGACTTTCGGAGCTCATCATCCAACGGTACACACACTCGGTCACGAAATAATAAGAGACCATCGTCTCTCTCCCTGAAATCCTCAACCGGTCCCGCTAGCATGCGTTCACGGATCTTCATAAGTTCTTCATCGGTTTCTTGACCCTTCTTGATTTCATCGAGTAATGTAGGTCTCACCTCGAATCTAGCTAACAAGGCACCATCGCTAGATACCTCCAATTGGGCTCTCAATGCCCTCAAGCTAGTCAATAATGCCCCAGATGAATTCTTCCGGCTCAAGGCATCCGCTACCACGTTGGCTTTACCGGGGTGGTACGCGATAACTAGATGGTAGTCTTTTATCAACTCCATCCACCGTCTCTGTCTCATGTTTAACTCTTTCTGAGTAAACACGTACTTCAGGCTTTTGTGGTCGGTGTATATATGACATGCTTCCCCGTAGAGATAATGTCTCCAAATCTTCAATGCGAACACCACCGCCCCCAGCTCTAAGTCATGAGTGGGATAATTTACCTCATGCTTCTTCAACTGTCGTGAAGCATAGGCAATCACCCTCCCATTTTGCATCAAGACACATCCAAGCCCTTGGATGCTTACGTCGCTGTAGACATCGTACCCCACACCCTGTTTGGGTAGTGCGAGTACCGGTGCCTCGGTCAATCTCTTCTTCAGTTCAAGGAATCCCTTCTCACATCGGTCATCCCATACAAACTTGGCCCCTTTCGAGTGAGCTTTGTCAATGGCGATGCCAAAACTGAGAACTTCTCCACAAATATTCGGTAGTACCCTGCCAATCCAAGGAAGCTACGAATTTCCTTGACGTTCTTTGGTCTCTCCCATTCAGTAATGGCCTCAATCTTCTTGTTATCTACGGCAATCCCTGATCCTGAAACCACATGCCCGAGAAAGCCAATCTCCCTTAGCCAAAATTCACATTTGGAAAACTTGGCATAAAGTTGCTTCTCCCGTAGTGTCTCAAGGACAAGTATCAAGTGCTCCTCATGCTCTTCTTCACTCTTCGAGTAAATCAAGATATCATCTATGAACACAATCACAAACCGGTCCAAGTATTTATGAAATACCCGGTTCATCAAGTCCATAAATGCCGTCGGGGCGTTGGTTAGCCCGAACGACATAACTAGGAACTCGAAATGACCATACCTTGTGCGGAATGCACTCTTCGGTATGTCATCCTCCTTTATCTTCAGTTGGTGGTACCCCGACCTCAAGTCAATCTTCGAAAATATTGTCGCTCCTCGGAGCTGATCAAACAAGTCATCAATCCTAGGCAAGGGATACCTATTCTTGATGGTGACCTTGTTCAGTTGACGATAATCAATGCACATTCGAAGTGTTCCATCTTTCTTTTTCACGAAAAGGACCGGTGCTCCCCACGGAGAGTGACTCGGCCTTATGAAACCGTTATCCAATAGCTCTTGCAATTGGGTTTTCAACTCATTAAGTTCAGCGGGTGCCATTCTGTATGGCGGTATAGAGATTGGTTTGGTGCCGGGTTCAACCTCGATCACGAACTCAATCTCCCTATCGGGTGGAAGCCCCGACAAGTCTTTTGGGAAGACATCCGGATACTTGCACACTATTCTCACATCATTGATGTCTACTTCTTCTTTGGTTTTGTCCACCACGTAAGCTAGATATGCGTGGCATCCCTTTCTCATCATATTCCTCGCTCTCACGGCGGATATGATACAACTGTTTGATTTGCCTCTATCTCCCTCGAAACGTAAGGTCAAACCTTCACCGCTTTCGAGTTCAAGAACCTTCGTATAACAATCAACCCTAGCATGATGCTTCTCTAGCCAATCCATCCCGAGGATCGCGTCGAACTCGATCATGCTCAGTGGTATGAAGTCACACGTCAAGTTCTGTCCCTCCACCTCCACCTCACACGATGGATAGTGGCTATCTCTTTCGATATCATCCCCTAGAGGCGTGGATACCAATAGGGTTTGATCCATCGGTACAAATAGTCCGTTGAATCCGCTGGCGAACGCCTCACTCACAAATGATCGTTACGCCCCGGTATCAATAAGGATCCTTGCGTCTCTCCCGTTTATCTTTAGTGTTCCTACATTCATAAGTAATGTAAGACACACTATCTAATTAATAGGCTCGTTTCTTAAGTCGTAGAGTATGTTGGTTGTGGTTCGGGTGGAGTCCGTTCGACACCCTTCCGAAATTTCCCGGTTTCTAGCCTTTAGGACCGCTCTAGGACCAAATCAGGTGAAAGCCGACCGCTTTTCACGAAAGCCGGCCGGGTTTCGTCTGCGAGAAAAATTCCTTGTATATAATCACGAAAGCCGGGCGGCTTTCACAAAAGCCGGCCGGTTTTCGTCGCCGTAGTTTTATTCAAGGAATGGATTTCAAAATCGGCCGGTTTCTACGAAACCCGGCCGGGTTTCAGCAGCGCAGGAATCCCCAGGCCTAACGAAAGCCGGGCGGCTTTCACCAAAGCCGGGGGACTTTGAGCGCCGCAGATTATTCCAGGTCAATTATTCCAAATGTCGGCCGGTTTTTGTTTGCGAGGAAAATTGCTGATTTAATATATACGAAAGCCGGGCGGCTTTCGGTGGAAGCCGGCCGGCATTCGTTACCGTAGTATTTTTCCCAATAAATCAAGACGAAAGCCGGGCAACTTTCGTCAAAGCCGGGCGGTTTTCGCCCAGGCCGAGGATTCTCCTCCCCTTTTTCTCCCCAAACCCGACCAAACTCGTCGGGGTTATAAATTTACAAGTTCCACTCTCCTATTGTTTATAATAGATTAATACGTGAGTTTAAGGAATTACCCGCGACGGAGTCCGGGTTGGCACGAGCATCCGCCTCTGTCATAGCATAGACCCGAGCTTGGGTCCTTCCTTGATTTACGGATGGCGCGTTGCTTGCACTCGCCCCACCGTGCCCACCGCTAGCATTTGGTGCTCTGTTTCGGTTCCTGCTCACCGTCGTTCCACTACTTGGTCCGGCCCCCATGGCTCGCCCAAGTTGTGGGCAACTCACCTTCAAATGCCCGACCTCCCTGCATTGATAACACCTCGGGGGGTCGCGGCACTTGCCAAAGTGGTTCTTCTTGCAATTGCTGCACTTCTTCACGCCTGAGCCTTGTGACATGGAGCTTTGCCCGTTCGGGCCTTGATTTCCCCTCACCGGTGGTGCAGGGGTTTTGAAAGATCCGCCTCCCCCGTGGTTCCCCTTCTTGTTGGAACCTTGAGGGCCATGGTTCTCCCATTTTCTTTTCTTTGCCTCCTCGGCATTCCTTCGTTTTCTTTCCTCTCACTCTTTCTCCCCCTTCAAGCCTTGTTCAACCACTTGATTAAACGTCATATTAGGCAATTGTGTCGCCCGCTCGCGTATGTCAAGGTCCAAGGCATCCCAGAAGTGGTTCACCATCCGGTTTTCGTCACAAATGTACTCCGGTATGAACTCAACAAGCTTTCTGAATTTGTGCTCAAGTTCCTTCACCGTACATTCACCTCCTTGGGTCAAATTCGTGTACTCCCTCCTCTTCAAGTTCACCTCGAAGTCGGAGTAGTATTGGCTGAAGAACTCCTGTCGGAAATTCTCCCAAGTGACAGCCTCGTCGTACTTCCCTTTTGTTCCATCCCATCATGTGGACGCCATGCCTTCTAGTAGCCTCGTGGCTACTCTCAACTTCATGTGGGGTGGTAGTTGCATGTCGAGGGCCGCCTTGTTGAATCTTTTGATCCACTCGGCCGCCACGGAGATGTCCCCCGTTCCATCAAATGGTTTACATCCCAAGTCTCTTGCCTCTTTGAGGTACTTTGAGATCCTTATTATAGGGACCTCAGCACCTCCCCCTCCTCGGGATTCTATGATCTCCCTAGGAGTCACGCGGCTTCCTCTCCTTGAAGCCCCTTCCAAAGCACGCCTTGCCCGGCGCCTTTGGCGATCTTGGTGGTACTGTCGGAGTAGTTCTTTTATTCTTTCAAGAGCGTCATTATCGTCGCTCTCTTCGCTCACATCATCATCTTCCCCATCATATGGGGTTTCCACCGGTTCGGTTCCCGGTTGGTAAGTTGAATCCTCCTCGGACTCATATTGCTCATCAATCGTCTCCACATGACCGTCACTCACCGTCGGTGAGTGGTCTGCACGGCCCTGTCCCCGAGACACCCTCAACCCTTCCCGGCTGCCATGTTGGGATCCTCCCGGTGCCTGGCCAGTCGGGTTCCATCGAGTAACTTTACCGATACGTTCCATTTCTGAAAGAAATTGAGAATGAGTCATTAGACTCGTATCAAATGTCAATTGACGGATAGGCACTTATAGACATCCTTTGGCTCAAATCAACGCCATGCCAATTGTTAAGGGTACCATCTTAACAATTAGAGACATTGCAACTCAAGTACCAAAAGTTCTATAAGTACAAAACTTTATGCTCATGGTTTTCAATTTCACTTTCAAAAAGAATTTTGAAGCTTCATTATGACGTTTACGGACTAAGGCTCTGATACCAATTAAATTGTCATGCCCCGGACCTAGCCGGACACGTCAACAACCCGCCGTACAGTACGAATAGTCAACCGCAGTCCAACTCATCCATACCATACAAGGCGTCATGAATATCATTCACACATAGTACATCCATAAACAAACATAATGTAAAACATGCATTTAAAACAGCGGAAGCATTAATACAATTGTTCAAGCCACACTTGGCATAACTAGGCATACACGCCCCCAAAGTAATTATTCAGAAAATAGTATCCATGAGCATTAACGCAATTGTTTTTAAAACAGAACGGAAGAAGCACGAACCACGTCTTCTTCCCTTGAGCCTCCCGAAGCAACGGGCAATGGTAGCAACCTTCAAGTTCTACCTGAAACTGTGAGGTGGCCTCCCCCGTGAAGGGGAGGTCAGTACTTGGAAGTATTTGACAAGTACAATAGCAACTATACTAAGTACAATCAACGTTTTAATTTCCAAGACCCTCAACATAAGGTGATATCATAATATAAATAATAAATTATATTTCCCACTTATTATCTTTATAATAAGTAAATTCATTTATTTGTCGGCACACGGCCCTTCTTATTTATTCCTTTTCATTTATCATTTGCACAACCCAACCCTTGGGTCTTATTATTTCTACGGGACTTGCTGCCGCTGTCCGAGACCTCATGAGGCTCCCGGTTCGGACTCCAACATCCCGCCCCTGGACTCATACCCATCATCCCGTAGGAAGGTAAGGCCCTTCGGGGTCCTATCTTATGTGTTACCGCTACCGGAACCTAGTTAGGTCTCCGATTCGGATTCCACCCTAACCCGTGATCACGATGTAAGTCCATGCTATCCAACCCCGCTCTCTAGAGTCGGGAAGGGCCATGGTCCTTACTTATTTCCATAATTCAACCGGTTATCCACAAGGACTACCGAACACACCCGTAGGCCAATCATATACCTAGGATCAATTTATTACTTATTTTATCTTGGGTATCCCTTAAGGCCTACCCCTAGTATTATAACTTAGAGTTCATACTTTCCTACCTTAAAGCATCTCTTAAGACTACTTAAGGCATAACCTTTCACAATCCAACCTTAGGATCAATCTTAACAACATTTCATTTTAATGTCCAACTAGTATCTTAATACTCGTCAAATTAATACCAACAAACCAAGTTCTCGACTCATAGTCATATAGACAATTCCAACTGATTTTCCTTTGAGAATATCATTTATCTCAATATTCAAAATATCACTTTTAATCACTCATATATTCCAATGTGAAGAAAAAGTATATTTCAACATATGTTTCATAATAAATTCCACCTTCAAGTCAACATACTCATAACACATGATCATACACAATTTACTCTTAAATTTGTATATCATGCTCCTTTTTTCTTTAGACATTAGTCTTTTCATTCTTAGGCATCATTAAGCATTAATAACCCATAAAAAAACACGTTTAATTACCTTCGGTAATCTCATGAAATTAACTCACTAATTATAAGCAATATAGTCAGTCATCCTCACCTTATGATGTGCTGAAATAGTTGCCTTTGTTGAGCTCCCCGATTGATCCACGTTTTAAACCGATAAAAAGGCAAAACTGGACTGCCTGGGCAAAAGCCGGGCGGCTTTCACGAAAGCCGGGTGACTTTCGTCCTCCTGCAACACGAACAGCTTCCTATACGTGGCGGTTTTCGGCGATTTCGACTTCTATCGATTCACCAACTCTTCTAAGTTAATTACCACCATTAAATATCAACATTCTACACTTTTTAAACGTGTAGAACTTCATGTTTACTCCACCATATGATTTCTTGAAAATCATACAACATAAACTAGTTAAAGAACAATAGTTATGTTCTTACCTTAAACTCAAGCTATTTCTTGTGGATTTTCCTAGCTTCCCTCTTCCTCCAACTAGAGCTTTGCTTTCCCTTGGGCTTCTCTTGCTTTGTGCTGGCCGAATGACACAAGATAGGGGGGAGGCATCTCCTCTCAATCAATTAGAAGAGATGCCAAGAGTGGGACATGGACCATGTTCATTTTGTCTCTAGGAGGCTTCCTCCCATTGATGGTGCGTACCAGCACATTAGTTTGCTCCCCTCCTCTTATCAATCAGTCCATCATCACTCCTAAAAACGTGGGGTGGCCCCCACTTATGTGGGAGGTCATCCCGTTATGTCCCGGTATGTGTAATCGGCCCCGAAAGTTGTATTCCTCGGATTGTTTTAATCATATTTTATTTTATCGGGTCAAATAAAATATATCACGCGTCCCTAATACTTATGGGCCTTTAGAATAGATGTACAATCCCCAACTTTAATTTAGGAGTCTCCGAAACTTATTTCGGGCTGTTATCCGCTAAATTACCAATACCGGTAATTGGGCCCCGTTTGACCACCCGGTCAACTCCATGCCTTTCTTATGGCCCAAATAGAATATCCACCACCATATAGATGTCATCTAGACCAAGATGAATACAATATGTGGTTCAGGAATTATCGGGCGGTCCCCGTTCCCGCTGTGGGCCCCACATGCAATTTACTACTCACGTAAAAGAAATAATTAAATTTAACAATTACGTAAATTCATAAATCATCTTTCAAGGTTTATTACATAATTTACTAAAAGTAAATATGCTCGTGGACGGTATTACAGTAGTCATGCTGCTGATTTGGGCCGAAAGCTGACGGTTTTCGTTTCATTTTGGGGGGATGCCTCGTTAAAAACCTCATTAGGAAAACCCTTGTGGGAAAAAATCCTAATGAGGGAAAAACAGTGCACTGAATTCCCCCAATGATGAATCGAAAACGTGAAGCCCTGGTTCGAAATGGAGTATAATGCCAACGCCGAAGGCTATCCTTGTTCTGAGGGCTCATGTGTTGATTAGCCGGAGGCGTGCCGTTGATTTCCTGAGAGGTGCCGAAGGGGAGTCCCTCAATCTGGGGATCGAGGGCATCGTGAATGTGAGTAGCAGTTGAAGTGTTACCGGGGTGTCCCCTATTTGTTGTTCAGTTGGTGAGGAGGGTATCTGAGGGCTCCCGTTACCTGTGTGCCGTAGACTACCTGTTGTTGAGGCGTATTCCCTGGGGGCTACCCAGCCCTCAAAGTGATGAGGGGGGATCCCCGAGGGTGGGGGGGGGCTGTTATGAAGCCGTGGGCTTCTGAAGGAGTGAGCCCGAAGGCATTTGTTATGTAGTGTGTGGGGCACAAACCGGGAGTGTCTCTGGGTAAGTGTACCCGGGGGCTCTTCTTGATGAACGGGGTGAAGGAAAAGGCCTGGGGGCCAGTGCTTCTTGGTTGATGAAGGAGTGATCGGTCAAGTGTAGCCGGGAGCTCCCAGAATATAGTCGTTTGAAATATAGCCGTTGGAATATCTAACGTCAGAATATAGTCGTGGGGGGGGGTTGCCACGTGGTGTGTGCTCGTTGGCTACCCGTGGGCGGGCGTCACCGATTGGGCGAAACCACGGTTTGTAATGATGGCAGTCCAACCGGAGGCCCGGTTTCCAGGCCCAAGCCCGGATCCAAGCGCTTATAAATACCCCATGGCCGACTTCACTTCCCCTTGTGCGATATCATTGTAGCGAAGCTCTGCCCAAATTCCTAGAGAGAGAAACAGCCGCCTTCGATCTAACTCCCGTTACAAGGTCAGTTCCTTACTTGTCCTCCATCCTTGTCACCTAGCTGTACTTAGCGGCCTTAGGACTTACACTTAGGAATCCTAGCTCAGAGCACTTAGCATATTTGAGCCTTCGAATTAGCACAGACGATGTCTTCACAAAGCGACTCTCAAGACATCTCGGGGGCGCCCTCGATGGAGGATGAAGTCATCTCAGACGTGGAGTCCACAAGCGAACAACCCTCGGTGGGACAAGACGCTGTCGTCGCGATGGAGCTGCAGAAAGCCCTCGTTGCTGAGGCGGAAGCCGAGGGCTTCGAACAAGAGTGTGAAGACGAAGAGCTGGCCCTCGCCTGGCGAGTAGCTGAGGAAGAGGCGCAGAAAGAGGGGGCGAGGGTCACCGTCGCTGTTCTCCCCCCTCGGGGAACTGGTGAGGCCAGCACCTCTCGGCCGCTGAACGCGGTTCCCATCCGGGTGGCCCCCGGAAAAAAGAAGGCGAAGGTTGCTGCTTCCAAGAAGAAGGGCAGCGTCGCAGACCAAGGGAAGCCCCTCGATATGCCCGAGGGGTATTCCTACTTGAATACCGCCGCCTTAGAGATAAGGTCGAAAGCTGATGCGGCGGATCTCTATGTCACTCAGTTACATGTGGGCCCCTCGGCCGTCGTGGTGGCACCGGGTCCCGATGACATCCTCTCCTGGGCTCCCGAGGGCTGCATTGCGGTGCACATCCTCTCCGTATCGATGGGGCTCCGGTTCCCCCTACACCCCTTCCTTCGGGAGTACCTCCGGTTCGTGGGTTTGGTCCCCTGCCAACTGACCCCGAACAGCCACTCCTATATCGCGGGCTTCCTCCATCTCTGCAAATCCCGAGGGGTAATGCCCAGCCTGGACCTTTTCTTTCAAAGCTTCAATCTGTTCCGGGGGGCACGCGAATGTCGAGGGCTTCGCAAACTTGCAACAGGTGGCCCTTTTCAATCTGTTTACTGAGGCGCCCTCCTCAAACAAGGGGTGGAAGGACCGGTGGTGCTTCATAAAGTTAGCAGAGAGCCCCTTCCCGAGGGAACTGCGTGACCGGTTCAGGCGGGACAAGAACGTAGCCATTAAGGAGTGCACTCAAGAGGAGGACCTCTACACCCTCGGGTTCCGGCGGTATCGTTTCCCGGGGGAAACGGATGAAAGGTTCCCAGCATTTGAGGGAGCCTCCGGAGGTAGCATAGAGCACCCTTATTTTTGCATTTTAGCACATAGTTTTTTTTTGTACTTCTATGCCATCTGTCAATGACCCGTCGGCCTAACCCCATCTTGTGTTGCAGGTATCCCGGTCAATATGATGAACGTCAGAGGGCTTGCTGACCTTAAGAAGAAGAAGTCTTCCAAGGTCCCGAAGGGGACGGACGCCGGCGTCCCTAAACCCGCCGGTGACTTCTTTAAGAAGCCGGAGGGGCCATCGGCGGCCCCAAATGCTGATGCTGCCGCTGCCGCGAAGAGAAAAGCTTCGACCAAGGCTCCCGAGGGCAAAAGGCCAAAGACGGGAGATGCCGGGAGGAAGGGTCCCCCCGTGGTTATTGTTGATGATTGCCCCGCCTCCGGGATGCATGATGAGGAGATGACGATGGCGGAAGTGCCGAGGGGGGGGGGGGGGTCCGGGAGCCGTCCTCTGAGGTTCTGACGGTTTCTCTCCCGGTAGGAACGGCCGTGATGAATTGCACGATGGACCCGAGGGTGCTTCTGAGGGGTATGACCCCTGAGATTGACAGAGCCGCCCTCAGGGCTGATAATGACCAGGCCCTTGAGGACAAGATCCTCCGGTCTTCCCTCACAGTAAGTTTTTGACCGTTTACCGTTTTACTTTGTGCTAGGAAATAATGTACGGCTTTTCTAACTTCTTTATTTTTTGTGGCATGCGTCGTCGGCATGGAGAGGTGCCTTGCCTTTGTCCTGAGGGGGACGCCTTTCATTGGCCCTGGAGACGGACCCGCCACTTTCCTGAGGCCTCTGGAACGCCTTCCCCCCGAGGCGGTCTTGGACCCCTCGGCGGTCTTGTGCCCCTCCGAGTCTCTCGAGGGCAGAAGTCCGGAGTTGTTCCTTGTTCACGTTGTGGCGGTCCCGGGACTGGACTTCCTGGGAGGCCGTATCTTGGGCCACGACCCCTTCGGAGTTCCCCATCCGGAGGACCGGGTTACCGAGGGGTCGTGGATGAGGGGGAGGCATAATATTCTCCCCGACCTGAGGTTGGTGGGGAACCAAAGTGCCGAAGGCACCCGGGTTCAGGGTGAGCGTCTGGATGAAGGCGGAGAGCGCCGATTGTACGTCGATGGTGATGACCGGAGGGCTAATTTGATTTTCGCTCTGGTCCTTCTTCTTGGCCTCGATGCCGAGGCGGGCATCGGGGGCATTTTGTTGAATCTGCTGGCGTAGGTCGACAGCCGTCTGGTCCAACCCGGCGATGACGCCGCCCCCGGGAGCCCTGCTAGAGGCTTCGGGGACGTCGACCTCGCCGAGGGCCAGGTTCCTGTCCTCTACATTCTTGGAGTTGGCACGAGTTGTCCTCACCATTTTAGCTAGGTGTTTTGTGTTTGGTCGAGGGGGGGGGGGTTCTTACTTGATTGTTCGACCTCTCAACGAGAGCACCAAATGATGGATAGTGTACCCGGGGGGTAGCTTATCCGAGGGGTTATTACGGGGAATCACTAGAGAGAAGTCAGAGCAAGTGAGTATAGAGAGAGAAAGTATATTAGAAAGTATGCAGCGTGAATATTGTGTCTTACGACTTGGTTACAAATGGGGAAATGGGGTGCTATTTATAGTAGCAATAAATGCCGGACAGGGACACGTGTCAAGCGTCCATTGGTCGAGAGGTCACCTCAACTGGTTGGCGCTGGCAACCGCATGTGGCCGCATTTAATGCGGCTGTTGGGTGGGACGTTGTGCAGGGTACGGTGATCCATACGCATGTGGAGCGGATATTATGTCGGGAAAGGTGCCCTCGGCTGTAGATGACTAGCCGAGGGCTCTGAGTACCAGGGACCCCCTTAGTGCCGAGGGCTCCAATTGCCGAGGGCTACTGCTTTTCGCCGTTTTTCCCAGTAACTTTGTTTTCCTGTCTTGGCCCTCCTGTGAGAATTAGAGCCTTCGGCCAGGGGGTCGAAGGCACCCCCCTGGTGCGCATTGTGGGCTGCTTGGTACCTTGGGCGCTGTGATTTGGGCCTGTTGTGCTTTCTGCGCCTGTTGGGCCTTCATTTGAGTAGTAGGAGTCTGTGGGCCGGGGGTTCCCGGGCCATATACTCCATCAGTGAGTGAGGAAGCGTTGGGCAAGGTCTTGCCACGAGTCTATGCTCCCCTCGGGGAGTGCGTTGAACCACTCATACATTGGCCCTTCAAGAGTGGAAAGGAACCAGCGGCAGAGGTATTCATCTGACACGTTCACCATCAGCATGTTGTTCTGGTAGCGGCTGAAGTGCTCCTGGGGGTCGGAGCGGCCGTCATAGGGCTTGATGGCGTTTCCCCGGTACTTCTCGGGGATAGGGGCCGAGAGTACCCTGGCGGTGAAGGGTGTCCTCATATTGACCTGGATGATGGGGTCCCCTCGTCCTTCGGCCAACTCCCTCTCAAGGACAGTGACCTTGTTCAGAAGGGCGTTGAAGGCGGGATCTCTGGATGAGTTACCGGTGGGCGTGGCGGCCAGCTGTTTGGCCTCCATCTAGGCGAGCCTTCGCTCGAGTTGGGCGATCACCTTGTCCCTGGGGTCCCTGGCGGCCATGGTGGCTCCCTGAGTTTGCAAGTGGGATGCATGAGCCGTGTTGATTTGTCCAGACGGGGCCGGTCCGCTGTCCGGGATACCAACCAAAGCCTCCCCTGGGTGAGCCAGGCTCACGCTGCCCAATCCGCCCCGCCATCCTCTCCGAAGCAGGCCGACGGCACGTGTCACCTAGCCTGTTAAACGCTGAGGCTTTTCCATGCGTTGGGGTCGGTCCAGCTCGAAGCGGGGAAGCAGGGTGGGAGTGGGACGACGTCGTCTCCTGGGGCACCACCCCCTCATCATTGCCTAGCCTGACGGCCAATGGCTGGGGCTGAGGAGGTGGCGTCATGTTCTCCCCCATCTTTGGCACGAGTGCGCTGGGGACAGTGGGGTTCTTGGCCAAGCTGGCGATGATGGATGAGAGCGCGGCCTGAAGCTGAGGATCAACAGCAGGAGAGGCCGGTTGCACCGAGGCGTCGCCCTTTTCCGCGCGCTTTTTGTCCAGGCCGAGGCGGGCGTCAGAAACGCCGCCGTTGAGCTTATTGCGCAGGTCTCCTGCAAGGTCGATGGCTTCCTGTAAGACATCCCCCTTGGCGGCCTTGTCAGTCGTAGCATCCTCCTCGTGCTCTTGATTCTCCTGTGCCTCAGGGATGGCCTTGCAGAGGAGGTTGCGGTTTGACTTAGTTCTTCCCATTGTCAGTTAACTGTGCTTGGTAGCGACGAAGGAACCTAACTTGATTGTTCTAGCTCTCAATGAAAGCCCCAAATGATAGACTATAAGTCTAGAGAGAAGTGAGAGCTAGAGAGAGAAGTAGTATAATTGCTCTGTATTAATGAATTTTTGTGAACCCTTACAACTACTCCCAGAGGGAGTATTTATAGGGAAAATTAGGGCTGGGCTCCCAAGTCTTGGGCTTAGGAGGCCCATTTACAATAGGGCCACTAATGGGCCAGATACAAAGTGTAGAAGTGATTAAGTATAAAACCCTATTCTGGAGGCCATCTATGGCCGTTGAGGGCACGACCGACGAGGGCGTGGCCGACGAAGACCCGGCCGACGAGGTCACCCGACTCTTCCTGGCTTCTGGATCACATTCTGAGTAGACTTCTTTCTGGTCGATGAGGAACATCTGGCCGACGAGGGTCCCACCAGGTGGTCGTGGTACCTTCCGTTCTCCTAAGTATGTGGGCCTTGGGGTCCAGGCCCATATACTCCATCACCTTCCTTTAGATCCAGATGGCCGACCGGATGGCAGGGGCGCCTAGATCAAGAGGCGGGCTCTGAGCTTCAAGATCATCGACGTGCAATTATACAAGAAGATGTTCGGCGGACCATATCTTAGATGTCTCCCACCGAACCTAGCTGCCGCAATCTTGGAGGAGATCCATGAAGGCATCTGATCTAGCCACTAGGGGCCCCGGACAATGGCAAGGAAGATCATCTTGCAGGGCTATTACTGGCCGACGATTCAACCAGATTGTTTCAATCACACTCAGAAGTGTGCGGTATGCCAGCAATATGCGCCGGTGTCAGGACGCCCGACTAGCTTCTATACCCGGATGACCATAGCACTACCTTTTTCAAGACGGGGAATAGATTTGCTGAGTCCATTGCCTAGGACGATCGGAGGAAAGAAGTTTATAGTCGTGGCAATCGATTATTTCATGAAATGGGTGGAGGCCAAACCTCTAACAACAATTACAGAAAAGCAGTGTCGGCGCTTCGTTTGGCAGAACATTTTGTGCCGCTTCGGAATCCCAGAGCAGATTATCATAGACAACGGACGACAGTTCATCGGGAAGGGATTTGAAGCATATCTGGCCAAATGGGGTATCAGGCACTCCAAAGCCTCACTGGCCTACCCCCAATCCAATGGCCAGGTGGAGAACATGAACCGCACCATCATGGATGGAATCAAGAAGAAGTTGGAGGACTACGCCTCCAATTGGCCAGAAAAGCTGAACTACATCTTGTGGACGTACAGGACCACCCCGAGGACAGCTACCGGGGCGACTTCCTTCACATTAGCATACAGTTTTCAAGACAAGGTCCCTACGGAAGTGCTCGTACCAACACACTGGATGACGCACTTCCAACCAGAGGACAATGAAAACATGCTACGTGCGGAGCTTCACTCCATCGAGGAACGAAGAGATCTCGCCGCCCGACGGATGGAAGAATACCACCGAGCCACCCAGAGATACTTAAACAAGGCAGTGATGATCAGATAAATAGAGGTCGGGGACCTAGTTCTAAGGAAATGAGAGAAAAGCAAACCGCTTGAAGGCGGCAAAATGGCCAAGAACTGGGAAGGGCCGTACAGAGTATCTAAGAAGTACGCCCACGGGACATTCGTCCTCAACACAATGGAGGGGCACGCCTCAGGCGTGTGGAAAGTAGAGCATTTGAAGAAATTCTATCAATAAGACCATGTTACCAAATTCCTTCCTCCCAAAAGGGGGGATACATAACTCCCGAAACTAGGGAATCCCAAGGGATAGACCTGTTCTTCATCAAGATCATCGGCCTCGCGCAACATAAGACCCATGGGCAAAACAGAGGACCGATGATAAGATGGTTGAACGAAGACGAAGGCCCCTCAAAAACAACAAGGAGGGCACCAGGGAATCCCAGGGGATAGACCTATTCTTCATTAAGATCACCGGCCTCGCGCAGAATAAGACCAAGGGGCAGCACGGAGGACCGGTGAGAAGATTGTTGAGCGAAAACTAGTGAATCCCAGGGGGTAAACCCGTTCTTCATCACGATCATCGACCTCACGTAGCATAACACCGAGGCACAACATGGAGGACTGATGAAAACTTGGTTGAGCGAAAACCAGCGAATCCTAGGGGGTAAACCCGTTCTTCATCAAGTCATCAGCCTCGTGCAGCATAAGACCAAGGGGCGGCACGGAGGACCGGTGAGAAGATGGTTGAGCGAAGGAAACTGACGTTAGAAAAATGGAAATTGCCAGCCAAAATACCGACCATCCCCACAGTGGCGACGTACGGCGTGCCTCCACAAAGAACCAGTTGCCCGGTGACGTTCGTGCCCACCACGAGATGAATGTCGAGTAACGGGCGCAGGGAACGCCCGCCTCCATAAAGTGGCGGGAAACCAAGATCCCGGTGTCAGATGATAATCATTCGCAGTACGATCGACCCCTTAGTGCCATCATGTGTGGTGTACGGTCAGGTTCACTATGCAGATAAAGGTCATGATCAGGACGTCGGATAACGGAGGATGCTCAAAATGAATCTGGGGGAGGACTATCGTAGAAGAACGAGCATCTCCACTTCAAAGGTTGAGGGTATAGAGAAGCCCATCAGGACCGAGGACCTGGAAACGAGCATCTTCCGCCCAGCTGATTTTTATTCTCAACTAAAGATCATCAGCTTAGCGTGATACGGCCCATGGCTTAAGCTATGCGGCACGATGAGAAGATAGTTGAACGAAGGGCTTAACATGATATCTCCCACCGATCGTCGCTAAAGACCGGTGAGAAGCCAACACCGAAGGCCGTGAGATGAGCATCTCCACTTCAGAGGGCCTGAAGACGGGCTTCATCAAGAGCCATGAGATGAGCGTCATGGCCGAGGGCCGTGAGACGCACAACATATCCAGAGACTCAGCCTACCAAGGCTAAGCATATCGAAGTCATAACGTTACCAAGGAGGCCCCGCCTAGCATCCAGAGGACGGACGTGCCTAGGAATTCGGGCCAAGGGTTGTCGCTGAGTATGACGAGGTTGGGGCGCCCCGGGTCGTGCATGACGAAGCTGGACATATCAAGGTCGAGGTTCTAGTAGTCGAACGTTCGAAGGAAGTTAAGCCGGGCATGGTGGGGTTCTTGTGTTGGGTCAATCACCCTACGAACGTCTCCAGAGACAATTAAACAAAGAATACCCTCCCTCTATACGGGAGGACGTATGTCCCCAACAGGCCGCCAAGGCCCGTTCACATAGACAGCCGAGTACAAAGATCCAATGAATAAAGCAAGGCGTTCAGAGATCCAGAATGCAGCAAGCAACTGTCGCGCCAGGGGCGTCGGCTAAAGGCAGTACAGCGGAAGTAGTTTTACTTCAAGGCCCACCGGACGGTCCTCTTCTAAGCCCAAACCTTCTACCGAGACCCTCTGGAAACAGCCCGACGGATGAGAAGAGGTTCGTCTCCATAGGGGACGTTCGGACCCTAAGGCACCAAACCGGGAAAGAATATAGTTGCATTCCAAGGCCCATCTCAGGGGACGTACGTCAGGAGACACGGAATGGCTCATCAACGTGGGAGGCGCCAAGGGTATTAGCTTGTGATGTACATCGAATTCAATTCTACTTCCTTATGTCCCGCACACGCTCAGAACATCAAAAGTGGGGGACTTGTGTTGGGTTAATGGACCAATGGGGCTTGGCCCATAAACCTTTAAAGGCTTACCCTACGAACGTTCTCAGAAGGACTGAGACAACAAGATACCCTTTCCCATCCAGGGACGTACGTATCCTAGCATGGGCAGGTACCTTGGCTCAGTAGCAGAACGAGATACATGTCTCGCAGGACTTGGCCCATCAGGAAACAGAAGTCAAGCTCATGGAGACGAACGTCCCCAGAAGGCCCAAGACAACGGGATACCCTTCCCCATCCAGGAGACGTACGTATCCTAGCGTGGGCAGGTACCTTGGCCCAGGAGCAGAATGAGACGCACGTCTCGCAGGACTTGGCCGAGCAGGAAACAGGAGACAGGCCCATGGGGATGAACGTCCCCATAAGGCTCAAGACAACGGTATACCCTGCCCCATCCAGGGGGCGTACGTATCCTAACGTGGCAGGTATCTTGACCTAGGAGCAAAAAGAGACTCACGTCTCGTAGGAAGCAGAAGGCAAGCTCATGGGGACAAATGTTCCCATCCCTTAGCGGACAGCCAAGATCCTGGCGGGATTCTGCATTTAATACAGAATATTTGGTGGTTGCGCATTTAATGCAGAAGATTTGGTGGTCGGGATCAAGCTAGGCAAGCCCATGGGGACGAACGTGCCCACCCCTTGACGTGAAGCCAAGATCCTGGGGGTCACGCATTTAATGCAGGGGATTTGGAGTTTGGGATCAAGTCATCCACAACTGGGTTCAATGCATCTAACTACCCATTGGCGGTATAGATAGTAGCATTTATTTTATTGTAATAGATCGGGACTTAGCACTGTAGTATTATAGCATTCATAACAGCTTGTAGCATAGCTGGGGACGAACGGCCTCACGCCTCTAACCCCTTCGGTATAGTAAGATTTCTTATTGGGTCTCATCTTACTTGTTTGATCTTACTCTCCTAAATTACCCACTCGAAGCCCTTAGGTTGTGTGTCGGGCCTACGAGTTGAAGAGAATAAACCTCAACAGACTCAAAATCCCTTGATAAGAAATGAAATGAGCTCAAAGCCGTGGTTGGAGGTGGTTAGAGTCAAAAAGCAGCTTCTCGGATAAGTGTTCGAAAACTCATTTTGTTCTAAAAGTTTGTTCAAAAAGCTTTTTGTTTAAAAGGTTAATTTGTCTGAAAAACTTTTTTTGTTTGAAAAGTTAGTTTTTTCAGACACTTTTTTTGTACGAAAAGCGTGTTTGTCCGGAAACACTCTTGTTCGAAAAGTTCATCATTCAAAAACCAAGGTTGTACGATAACCATCTTTTTGCGGAAAGCTTCATTTGTCTGAAAACTTCACTGTCCAAAAACATTCCTTGTCCGGGAAGTTGGTCGCGCAGAAAAGTCACTTATCGAAAAACCTCAAGTTGTTCAGAAACCTTCATTCGTTTGAAAACTTTGCAAACTTTGAGACTGTTTTGGGCATAACTTTTGACCTGACTATCTGGTTCGGCCCAAAAGTATTTTTGGAAATGGGAAAACGAGATCTTCACAAATCACCGC
The DNA here is from genome assembly GCA_945859875.1 of Cuscuta europaea. Taxonomy (NCBI): domain Eukaryota; kingdom Viridiplantae; phylum Streptophyta; class Magnoliopsida; order Solanales; family Convolvulaceae; genus Cuscuta; species Cuscuta europaea. The sequence goes on from CAMAPE010000014.1 coordinate 5,655,450, forward strand.
TATGCCATGACGAACTCTCATGACCTCTAATTCGAATGGCTTGACTAAATTTTCTACCGTTTTCGAAAAAGTATAAAAAATCAAGGTCAAATCTTCAAATTTGAGGAACAAAGCTCAAAGTCAAAGGGAGGTCAAAGCTACACCTCAAGGTCCAGAAACTTGCATACCACCACAATAAACAAAACACCATCTCACAATCAAGCATGTATGCCACCTCAAACTCAACGTTATCTAACAATCATTGCGTTGTGTCTTCTGGTGAGTTTGAGTTAAGTACTTGCAATTCAATCCTAATGCTAATTTACACTATTTAATCCCTCCATTTTGTTGGAAGGTTCTTGTGGGTAAATGACACGATTTTTTAGGCAAATGGTCAAATAAAGTAATTTGGATAAAAAAAAGAGGAAAGAGAAAATTTAGAAAAGATAGAAATATAAAGTGTGTTCGGTTAATGGGCACGACCGTGGGCCGGCCCATTACCCCTTAGCAGATTAAGCATCGGGGCCCGATCGACGTGGTCCATCCAGATTACCGAAGGATGAGCGTCGGATACCTCAGGACGCTCGACCTCAATGACCTTGTCCAAACAAGGAACATATAACATTCCATGATATACAACCAGGCAACTTGCATAGGCCGTACGGATCCCGACCCTTGCACTCGTCAGGATCCAGGGCCCAAGAGCCGGGGTCACTCGTCCGCAGCCTTGACGGGAAACCAAGATATTAGCGGGAGGCGCATTTAATGCAGCAGATTTGGTGGTTGGGAAGCTACCCATCCACAGCCCTCCACGCCAGCAATACTACCTACACCTTGGTAGTATAAATAGTACCACCTCCGTCCCTTAAAACTTTGCCACAGTTGACCGGCACAGAGAATAATAAAGTAAAAACTGCGTGGCTGAGGTTTGTGCAGAGGAGAGAGAAATAACAGAAACCACAAAATAATTGATTAAAAGGGAAATTAGCAAAGTATTTTGGGACGTCCCAAAAAAGAAACATGGCAAAGTTTTAAGGGACGGAGGGAGTAACATTTATTTCATTGTAAAAGATTGACAACTTATTCTCTCTAGCAAATACTCCCTCTGTCCCACTAACAATGGGACAAGAGGAAACGACACGCAAACCAATAAAAAATGGTGTATGCGGTTGATATTGAATTGATAAAGTAAGAATAATTTAGAGTCACACAAACTTTACCAAATTTGGTATGGAACAATCTTAGTGGGATGGACCAAAAAGGCAAAATGAAACAATCTTAGCGGGACAGAGGGAGTAGCAGTTATCTTAGCTCTTAGCATTGAGATAGACGAACGGCCTCTCGGCTAGTAGTTGAAGTGTGTTGTATACGGACCCTTATTATCATTTAATTAGATATGACCCACTTAATACTCTCTTATTGATCCACCTTACTTGCTTGCATCATAAATCCATTAAACTTCCGACTCGAAATCCAAGGGAAACATGTTGGGCCTTTGGGTTGAAGGAATAAACCTCAACAAAGTGAAAGTAAGTAAAGAGAGATAAGTTGAGGGAGAGAAAATTGTGTGTCTTACATATATTGAGTAGGAAAAGAGAAATTTGTGTAAAAATGTTATTAAAGAGAGAAAATTATTTCCTAAAATGAAATGTGAACCTTTAAATAGGACACCCAAATAAGAAAGGTGAGAGAAGTGAAAGTGCCTAGGTGTGTAGGCGAAGAGTCGATCAGATGTGAAAGCGAAGAGGGGTATTTGTGAAGGGGTATTTTAGTCTGTTCAGTTATTTTAAGTCTCTTTTATGTCCAAAATTAAAACTAGTCCTATTTTTATCTATCCAGGTCTTCCGGATAATATTAACGTTATTATTCCTTTTCTTTTTCTTTTTCTCTTTGGTACCCTTTGTGTAAAATTAAAAAAATGTTTTATCGTATTCGCTTTTCACTTCTCTATTCTATCGCAATATTTTCACCCAACGGCCGGCTAGGGTTAGGTACTTCGGTTCGGTTGAGCTTCAATTCTGTCCCTCTGATCTGCGCTCTGTTGCACACCAGTGACACAAGCCTGGATTTCCCCGGTATGTCTCATTAATACTCTTCTTCATTTTCAGCTCACCTATGTCTTGCTTTCTGTTTTCGAGCTTCACTCGCTATCAAAGACCAAGATTACAGAAATTCGCAGCTTTATTGAGTACATTTTAGGGTTAACATTCTAGTGTTTTTGAGAAAAATTTCAAACGAGCTATTTGCTATTTTATGTTTTGCTGTTCGCCTGTGTTTTGGTGCTTACATTGTACACCATGGAATTATACTTGCAGGTGTTCGCGTGGCCAGTAGTTAAAGAATGCCTCGGTATGTATTTTTTTTAAATAAAAGCGTAGAGGGTATTCAATTCCCTGATTGGACTTGTTCTGTTTTCCTCAGGTATTATTGTGATTATTGTGATACTTACTTGACACATGATTCTGTAAGTCATCCCGTCCACCCGTCCATTTTTTTTAATGTTATTGGTATCAATTTACTCTGACTTTGTTATTTCTGAATCTTGTGTCACAGCCATCAGTTAGAAAGCAACATAATTCTGGGTATAAGCACAAGGTTGTGAATCTTGTTATTTCTGAATCTTGTCTAGTAGTTTTTTTAATTCAAATGCATAATTTTACTGATGTATTGTAATTTATGAGTTGAATCTTGGTTCAGGCCAATGTGAGGACTTACTATCAGCAATATGAGGCACAACTTAACCAGAGTTTGATTGACCAAAGGGTCAAGGATCACCTTGTTGCATTTAGGGCACCTGCTCCTCCTTATGCCCAAATGAGACCCGGTATGTACCCCACCCCAGGTCAAATTCCCATTCCAGGAAATCCTCAATTACAAGCAGGTGCTCCCTTAATGCAAGGAGTACGGCTACCAGTTTTACCAAGACCACTGCCTGTTGCACCAGGTATGATGGCTATAACAGCATTCTCACATGTGTATGAACTATAAACACTTCTCATTTGTTATTTGTAATTTACTTCCATGTATATTTAGTTCTCTCAGCACTATGAATATTTTAAAGTAAGGGGGAATGTGCACATATGTCCTTAAGGGGAAAGTATCTTTAACATATTCTTCTAGGAATCTAGGCACAGATTACTAGATTAGCTTTTAATATTTACCTCTAGGAGTCCAGGTCTAGATTGGCCCTTAAATGTTACAAGTAAAATTAACTTAGGAAAAGAATAATTATGTTAATGTATTCTGTTTACAGAAGCAATGGGATTGAAGAAGTTATTGTGTTTTAACATTTTTGCAACACTACTTTTTCAATCTCATTAAGTTATTTATCCATATTACAATGAGATAATATGTTAATTATATTTATATCTTTTCTGCTTTCTGTTGCTTTGGACGCAATTAAAAATGAGGTTAATCAATGAGGTTAATTGCGCTTGTACAGCAACTTTGCATTCTCTTGCTTTAGAAGCAAAGCCATGCTTTGTTGTTCCAGCGTGATTTTTCACATTAACCAGTTGGGCTTTTTACATGCTTGTTCTTCAGATGTGAGGTTGCCTTTTTGTTCTTATTGTGGGAGGGGTGCCGATAGATTCCTTGTGTTAAAATGTGTTGCCTTTTATCTACTTGGGTTCTCATTTACAATGCTGATAGGAATCAGGCCCATTAGACTGAGAATAGAAATAATAACAGTAATAAATGTAAAGACAGTATAAATAGCTAGGAAAGGGGAGTTAGTAGGCAGGTTGTTTAGACTTTGTCTTAGACTGGGAAGTTAGAGCTCTGTCTCTTTCTTTTGGGGGGCTTTGGCTCATCTGGGAGCTTCGGCCATTTGTTACTATTACTGTTCATCTTCTTTAGTAAGAATTTTCAGTTGTTTCTTGATAGTAATTCCTGTAATTGCTGTATTTTCTGGAGAGATCTATCATTGGTATCAGAGAGCGTCGATCGCTGGATGAAATATACGCGCGCAAAAAATGGAAGGAAGAGTAAGTGAGGTGGAACAAAGTCAATGTGATCTGCAAGCTTGTTTGGCGAATATAGCGGCTAATATGGCCGCGATGCAAGCGGCGATGCAAGCTAGCATCGCAGAATTGCAGGTCAGAATTAATGATCGATCGAGGAATCATTCGCATCGATCAAGTACTTCGTACCATCGACTCACGCGACACTCAGATAGTTCAGAGGGATCGGAAGAGCAGAGGCTTCGCTGGAGACCGATCAAGGAAGACTAGGCACCTTCCGATATCTGACACACACAATTCGTCGTAGTCGTTCAACACTTCGCAGACGGAGTCGCGAAACGTTTCTCTTGGTTCGCTATCGTGAATCTCTTCTCACTGTTCGCAGTCGCGAACAGTTTGTCTCCCTTCGCAGACTGACTCAGCTGCTACTAATTCACGTCCAAGAAAAACCCGATTGAAAGGAGAATATTCTTCTCCACCAAAGGATTCTCACAGTTCGCTATCTCCTTCTAAAGCTGTTTCTCGGAATTCAGCTAGTTCAAAGATGGAGGAATTACCTCTATTCCACGAGGATGAAGCATACGAATGGATAGAGAAGATGGAAAGATATTTCCGAATCCAAGCTATTGCAGAAAAATTCAAAGTGAACGTTGCAGAAGAGGCTATGGGGGAAGCTGCGTGTGGCTGGTTTCAATGGTGGTGGGAATATCAAAAGAGAGAAGATAGTTGGAAGGCTCTAAAGGAAGACTTGATTAGGGATTTTCCACCTAAACACCGGCAGAAGACAGGGAGGACAGAAAAACAGGTATCATCAAGGTCACCAAGAACTTCTAGTAGTTCGCAAGTTTCTCACCCTAGACAAGATATTGCCCAGTCAATAAAGAAGACCCAGATGGAACTAACTGAACCTGTAATCAAGCAAATGAATAAGAAAGAGGAAATCAAGGACGTAATTAAGGAGACAAGACAGGTTATTCAATGGCCAGATTATGTTTCTCCTAATCTTGCAGATGATGTGGATTTAAATTCCAGCAAAGTTTCTATTGTGGATCTGTTTCACCAACCATGTTCATTGGGAAGTAGAGTCCTAATTGCTTCTGAAACTGGATTAATTAAAACTATGAACACTGCAGATGATAAAGCTGTTCTTGTCAAAAGTCAACAACCTCGACAACCAAAGGAAATGGTTTCAGAAAATTCATGCATGGGTAAAAAGAGACCTGGTACAGAGGTTCAGGAGGAAGAGGTTGATCTTATTTCAGGAGAATCTGCCATCATTTTTGGAAACTGCAAACCTTTTCATGATGCTGATAAGTTTAGCCATGGCCAACACCTCGAAGTACAAGGAGCAGAATTGCAGCCATGGGTTGAGAGCATGTTAGACCATAGTTGTTACGGCGTCGACTAGTCGTTCTGGCGGTGGAGGAGTGGCGCCGTGCGCACTCGACTCACCGGAAGCTGCCAAGGCGTAATTCGGTGTCGATTAGGCGTCTGCAAGTCGTCAAGGCGACACCCAGATCTTGTTTTTTTATCTGACCTGTCGTCAGCCAGAGATCTAGGCCCTTAGTTGTTCATCCCGTCGGCCAGGTCGCTGACGCAGGTCGATGCCCCAGGCGGCTGTCGGGTATCACCGCTGTTACTCCGCCTCTGCCCCCCCCCCCCCCCCCCCCCCCCCGCTTCCGTTACTATCGTAGACTTGCGGACTGTTCAAATTGAAGTAGACCGCTCACAGTTGTGCTATGTTTTTTTACTGTTCTGCTACTCTATTGCATTTTTTCCTTTCACGAGTATAACTGGAGACAGCTGGAAACCCTTTACCAAGTCTATCCATCTTAGGACAGCTGGACCAATATATATTTTATGTTGATTTTCTTTGTGAAAAATTGTACTCCGTATTGAACATCTGTTTTACTCCGTATATAATATAATGATATAATATAAATTATTTGTTGTTTGACTTGTTTTACACACACGTATTTCAATTTAATTTGTAATACATTATTTTATTCTATATAAATTATATAGTATACGAAGTATGTTGTTTCATATACAGTTTGTAATTTAACACAGAGTATGTAATACTATGTATACACAACAACATCCAAGCCTTAGTCCCAAAAGATATTGGGGTCGGCTAACATGAATCGATACATGATATCACAACCAAAAGGAAAAGAAGGAAAAAAGATAAAAAGATAAGCTATTATGAAAAGATAACATAAAAAAGATGAATATATATAAAAATGATAAAATAAAAAGGCTGCAAATAATGCATATATATATAAGGATAAAAAAAACTAGGGAAAAAAAAAAGATGAGGGAAAAAGATTATCAAGATCACTCCTTCACGTGAATACCCGTCTTCCACTTAGTTCTCTCCAAAGTCATGCCCTCATCCAACCCCAGAAGAAGCATATCACTTCGAACTCCCCTAACCCACGTCTGTTTGGGTCTTCCTCTCCCTCTCTTCCCTGCCTCTTCTCTACACATCTCAACTCGCCTAACAGGTGCATCACTCGGTCTTCTACGCACATGACCAAACCACCGTAGGCGCGACTCCCGCATCTTGTCTTCAATAGGTGCTACTCCCACCCTTTGTCTGATTGTCTCATTCCTCATGCGGTCCTTCCTAGTATGCCCACACATCCAACGCATCATGCGCATCTCTGCCACACTCATCTTTTGAATGTGACATTGTTTCACCGCCCAACACTCTACGCCATACAGTAATGCAGGCCTAATTGCTGTCCTATAAAATTTACCCTTCAGTCTAGTCGGCATACCTCGGTCGCATAGAAATCCTGACGCACTCTTCCACTTCATCCACCCTGTTCTGATTCTATGGGATACATCTCCCTCTAACTCACCGTCCTTCTGAATTATGGAGCCCAAGTAACGGAACGTATCGCTGACTGGTATCTCCTTACCATCCAGAGTAATTCCGCTATTACCACTACTTCTACCTCCACCAAACTTGCACTCCATGTACACTGTCTTGATCCGACTTAGTTTGAAACCCTTATTCTCCAATGTTTGTCGCCATACTTCCAACTTTGCTTTAAGACCTGATTGCGTCTCATCAATCAATACAATATCGTCGGCAAACATCATGCACCACACGGTATATCATCTTGAATTGACTTCGTAAGTTCATCCATGACTATGGCAAATAAGAAAGGACTCAAGGCCGATCCTTGGTGCACTCCGATAGTAATAGGGAACTCTTCAGTCCTCCCTACACTAGTACGAACACTTGTAGTACAATCCTCATACATATCCATGATGATGCTGATATACTTGCGTGATATGCCTTTCCTAGTTAAGGCCCACCAAAGAACTTCTCGAGGTACCCTATCATATGCCTTTTCTAAGTCAATGAACACCAAATGCAGATCCTTATGAGCATCTCTATACTTCTCCATAAGTTGACGAAGAAGGTGAATAGCCTCAGTTGTTGAGCGACCAGGCATAAAACCGAATTGATTCTCTGAAATCTTCACAGTCCTTCGAAGTCTTTGCTCAATCACTCGCTCCCAAAGTTTCATGGTGTGACTCATAAGCTTAATCCCTCGATAGTTGGCACATTCTTGTACATCACCTTTATTCTTAAATAAAGGGATAAGAGTACTCTTCCTCCAACTCGATAATAATACTATGTATATTATAAATTATTTTATTATGTATGTATATTTAAATATTACATTTGAAATGACATGTCTCCTAGGTGGGCGCCAAGACGCCTAGGCGATATGGTGGTCGGCTGGCGCCGCGCCTCGCCCAGCCGCCGTAACAAGTATGTGTTAGACTACACCAAAGTTGACTTACATAATCCATTCAAAGCACCTGAAAGTTATATAATGTTGGGAGACATCTCTGCAATGACAATTCATAACATATTACTTCCTGAGGTTTATGAATCATTCACACGGGTATTACAGAGGGTAGCACCAAAGAGTTACCAGCAAATTCTAGCTATTAGGACTCCTGGTAGCACACAGCCTTGGATTGTTCACATTTTACCTTATTAGGCAAATGTCGACTAAATCACCACAACAACTTGAAGAATTAGTAACTGGTTCACTAGATCTTCTGACACTAGTGTTGAAGTTTTTGCCAACGGATGACATCCAAGCTGCTGGTGGAGTTTCTTTTGATCCTAATATCAGGATAATTCTCCAACGTAATAGGCAGGAATTATTGGAAGGGAGAGAAATTCCAAGGGTGAAAGAAGTGAAGATGAATGGGCAAGTATTGAAGCTGATGGGTGCATTATACAAAGGAAATAAGCTTAGTCTTAAAGTTGACAGCAGGGTGTGCAATATAATGGAACAAATGCTACTTCGGGTTCAGAATTGGGGAATACAATCGGAGACTGTTGAATTCTTAAATTCAAAAAGAGAAACACAGTATGACTCAAGTTCTCTTGAACTCTCTTCTAACACGTGTGTGGATGAAGTTCTGTATGAGATATTCAGTGTGAAGTTTCACTCAAGAGATAGGATGAAGTCAGAGGCACATGCTATGCTGAGGCTGGTCAAAAGTTTTTCATCTAGAGGACTAGAAGTATGGGAACGTATGATACTGCCATCAGCGAGGTACTGGGAAGGGAGAGGCATCAGGAGGAAGCTGCATTCAAAGCTTGGTTCCTATTTCCCCACCTTGAGGACAAGGTGGATGTTTAGGAGGGGAGTATTGATAGGAATCAGGCCCATTAGACTAAGAATAGAAATAATAACAGTAATAAATGTAAAGACAGTATAAATAGCTGGGAAAGGGGAGTTAGTAGGCAGGTTGTTTAGACTTTGTCTTAGACTGGGAAGTTAGAGCTCTGTCTCTTTCTTTTTGGGGGGCTTCGGCTCATCTGGGGGCTTCGGCTCATCTGGGGGCTTCGGCCATTTGTTACTATTACTGTTCATCTTCTTCAATAAGAATTTTCAGTTGTTTCTTGATAGTAATTCCTGTAATTGCTGTATTTTCTGAAATAATAATACTGAGGCCATCTTCCTGATAGGAAATAATAATAATGCATGCATTGAGCACATCCGCCTTTATGTAGGTGTCCCAAGGCACTGAGGCCATCTTCTTAATGATATACATCTTAGTAGTCCATGATCTAGGTATTTTCTGAACAAGTTTTTGGCATCCCTCATGCTCGACCTTCACAATAACAAATAAGGAATAAACAGAACCTTGAAATGCTCTCTGTTAACTAAATTTCCAGGTGATTGACTGTGTGACTTTTCCAGGCTATGTAACCGGTGGTCCTCCTTTAGCGGCAGCACCCCCTGTTGCTCCTATACCTACTGGTCTTCAAGTAAATAGTTTTCCAAGGCCTCCTCAGCCAATGGGTGTTCCAACTTCACTTCCAGGGAGTGCAGGAATGGGTGCACCACCCGTTGGCGGCGCCCTTCCTCCAATGTATGCACACCTTCCACCTCCTCCTCCTCTTCCACCTCATCAAGGAGGTAGTATATCTGTTCCTGCTACTGCAGCCGGTGATAATTCCAGCAACTCTCAACCGCCTCCCGAGTCTAATCATCAATCTGCTAATTAAGACATAAGTTTATGTTCTTATAAGCTGTGATCATACTCTGCCCCTATATATGGGTTTGCAAGGAATGCTTTTGGAAGAATTATACCCGTAAGAGCGGACAAAATTTCTGCCCCCATACGATTTCTGATGGGTATGAATTTGATTGTGTTAGTAATATAATTATCATTCTTACAGTATCGCCATGACATTATTACTTCTAGTTTTTGTGGAATCTGGAACTACCTAATGTAGATGTTTATGATGATGCATCATGGCATTCATTCTGTTTGTAAAAAAGTGCAATGTATTCAATTCTTAAATTGTTGATTTTTCAATTTTATTATTCCTTAAATAAGTTGTTTTTCAAATGCCAAAATAATAATATTGCTTTGGCATTTAATTTTTATTCATTTTTAACATATCATATACTCCGTACTACACAATATCTTCTATGTTGCTTGTGCAGTGTGCACTTTTAAATGCGATTTAGCGTACTCGGGAATTCAATATATATTACATTTTACATGCTTAATAGCACCATGCAATAGAAAGTTCGACTTCATAATTTATTTTCTGACTTCCTCAAAAAAAAAATTCTGACAGGTAAACGGATTTATACGTGATATAATTGTTAATTAAACTTTGTGGGAGTAAATGCACATCTATTATGCCCTTGTCTTTTTTATACTAACGCACACTAGATAGGAAATTTATTGCAGCATCTTTTTCGTATAATCAAAGAAGCATTTCATAATACATAGATAGTCACTTGTCCCTTTGCTTCTTGACTAGTGGTGGAGTCGGTTCGGGCTGGGCCCGGTTCGGGCCTTGAACCTGCCGGGCCTCGGTTCACGGTATGGGAGGCCCGGAACCGGCCCGGATAACCCTGGGTCCGGTTCAGTTCGGGTCACCCGCCCGGTTCACCCGCCGGGCCACCCGCCGGGCCGGGCCTTTTATTTATTTTTTTTAAATTATATATTATATTATTAGAATAATTCTTATTACAAAAATAATTTGAAGTTGTAAGTTTATAAGTTTGTAACCAATTAATTAATTTAAGTTATAAGTTTGATCATTATTGAATTGATGTACACAATAATATAAAATAATTCAAGTATATTTATTTCAAATAAGAAGTACAATTGAGAATTAGGATGAATTTAAAAAATGTAATACATTTTGTAATAAAAACTCAATCGGAATCTCCGCTTTCGGTTGTTTCCTCCATAAAGTGGCGGGTGGGAGCGATGGTCATTTCTTGAGTTCTTCGTTGGGTTTTCAACCAATCGTGGAAGCAAACTAGCGTCTCAAGAGAGCTCAGGCTCAACCTCGTTCTATAATCGGTTAGGACGTTGCCGACCGCACTAAATTCTTGTTCCACGGCAACGGTTGATATCGGCATTGCTAGCACTTGCTTAGCCATCTTTGATAAAATCGGGAACGTTCTTTCATTTTCCTTCCACCACTTAAGAACGTCAAAGTCATCCCCAATTTCATAATCAACATTCAATGTTAGATACAAAGAAAGCTCGTTACCTGAGCTTTGTTCAGTAGCGGGAGTTGCTCTACTTTTTTTCAAAAGAGAACCAAAAGCGGATTTTAAAAGTGATTTTCCTTTAGATGAAGAAGATGTTCGTGGCATGGGAGGGGGTGCATTACCATATTGTGCATGAAATTCATTATACAACTGATGAAATAAATTACTAACCTTGTTGAATTCTTGTTTAGGGTCGATGAGATTATCATCGAACTCTTGAGTTGGAAAAAAGAAGCATAATAGTACTCTATACAATTTGCCAAGTAAGCAAGTTTATAACGAGGATCAAAAACAAATGCAATACCATATATATGCGGAATATGGGAATAATATTTTAAAAACTTCTGTTTCATGAAATCACAAAAATAACTAACGTAAGCGGCATCGGAAAATTCACAAAAAGTGCCGGCGAGATTAACAGCTTCAACAAAAAATTCGTTTGCAGTAGGTTTATAAACATGACTAAAAGTTTGAGTTGCGTTATTAAAATATGCCAAAACATTAACAATTTTTTCACAAGTGTCGATGTCAGCCGGGTTTATAATATAGTTACAAGTTTGTCTTAAAAAAGCAGGAAAATGATCTTTATATCTAATAAGTACTTGAATTAAATTATAAGTACTATTCCAACGAATAGACAAATCTTTAGGAAAAGCACAATAATTGACACGTCTATCCTTCAAATATTGCCGCCATTGCATTGTTAGTGGAGTGCTAGCCCAAATCAATTTAATTCACCCCTTCACTACCTCCAAAGCATTTCCTAATGCCGCTAAGCCATCTTGTACACACAAATTTAGAATATGACATGCACAACATTGATGAAAAACCCTACCCATCAATGTAGAAGCACCAGTGCACCACACAATTCACGCAATCTAGGTATAGCAGCAGTATTATTACTAGCATTATCAAAACCTACAGCAAACACCTTATCAATCAAATTATACTCAATTAAAATACGCTCAATGAGAATATAATCATTATCAGCAGTGTGACGATCATTGAATTCACGAAAAGCAAGAACACGTTTATGCATATTCCAATCACCATCAATATAATGTGCAGTAAGACCCAAATAATATAAATGATGATAAGTATCCACCCATATATCGCTACAAATACTAACACGTCCATCAAAGTTTGCGAAAAATGTTTGTAAATTTTCTTTTTCCAAGTTATATTGCCTTATAATTTTTCTTTTGTTACTATAATTTCTAAATTGAGGATTTAAAGTACCTTGAGCATAATCTCTTAAAGCAAGACTTTCGGAAAAAATATAGAGTAAATTTTCTTCAACAATTAAATGAGACATACCAGTCAAATGTTTTTGACCATCATAGGAGAAATTACCAAATGGTTGATAATTTGCAAACCTCGATATTTGTGTTTGCTTCCCCTTGCCTTTGTCTATTTTCGCATACTCCACAAAGTGGGTGGACTTAAGATGGCTTGTGAGACTCCCGTATCCGCCAGAAGTTCCCAAACTATACTCTTTGTTGCAATGATTGCAACTTGCGTACCATTTTTCGGGAATTTTGTCTTTCCTTTTTGTAAAATTGTTTTCAATAATAGGAGATTTAGATTTCTTACCAATTTGGGTTGAACCGCCATCGTCCTCCAACTCTTGCTCATCATCCGGGGTGCTGTTTTCAACTACTTTTATAAAATGCATGAATGTGTATAAGTCTATATGAATGAGTATAAGTATATATAGTATATATAATGTGTAAATATATTATAAGTAATATATAATATAATTTATAACTATATATAGTATATATAATATAATGTGTAAAGAATTATAATATGAATATGTATAAGTATATATTTATAAGTAGATAATTAATATATAAGTAGATATAATGATTATATAAATTATATATATGTAGAAAGAATTTGGAGAAGATGAAGAATGAAGATGATTGAATATGAGAGATTGAGAGAATAGATAATTTAGAGAGTAGGAAGAGTTGTAGAAGAATTTGGGCCGGTTGGCCCGGCCCGAGTCCATTCCTATTCTTGACTAGACACCTCTGTTTTTTGTAAAAATATTTGAGAAAAGAGCCAAATAAGGCCTTCTACTATTATGAAATAATCACATAAGGTCATGTACTTAATAAAGTGTCATATAAGTACATCTACTTCTAAAAAGCAATCAAATGAGTCATAATGACCTATTTAACACATCTTAATCCCGGTTTCAACGTACTTCTGACCATCTTTTTAGAATACATTATACGGTAGATGTTGAATATGTAACTAAGATTTGTTAAAATACAAGTAAAAAAATCGACATGTAAGCTAAAATCGGGATTAAGAGGTGTTAAATAAGTCATCAGGACTCATTTGATTGCTTTAGACAAGTAGATGTACTTATATGATATTTTATTGAGTACATGACCTTATGTGACCATTTCGTAATAGTAGAAGGCCTTATTTGACTCTTTTCTCAAAATATTTTTGAGCTAAAACGTGCTTCAATGATAAGCACCTCATTGCTCTTGATAAATTTTATTAAACCAATAATTCGTAAATTGCTCACTTGCACATGCAACATATAATGAATCTCTCTTTACCTATTTTCACATATTTATAACTTTGAATTGTCTTTGGAAACTTGAGTTCAACAAATGTGTAATGTGTTGCTACAATCATAATGCGTTAATATATGACCCCAAGAGTTTATTTGGATGAAGTGGGTGAGGTAGAGGAGTATTTTAGGAATGAAGGATGAGTGTGATGAACTATTTTGGTGGATTATTATATGGAAAGATGGATCATATTTACAAATATTACTTCATAGTTCATACACGAGCATGTTTTGCAATGGTTAGAATGATACAACCATACATTGAAGACAATTATTTTAATTTAATATTAATGTCAAGAGAGGTAACAAAAAAACGAAAAGGAGGATAACCACATTGATAAACTTGAAACTTAATGGAGTACGGCTTTATGAACCGGATGAGGAGAAAAGGTTAAATGATTCTTAAAAATAAGTTAAGGAAAATATAGGCATGTCAATGGGTCGAGGCGGGTACTGCAAGACCCAGACCCGTCAAGTGACTTGATGGGGCGGGTCCGCCCCGCCCCGTGACTTGACGGGGCGGGTCCGCCTTGCCCCGTGACCTGCATGGGTCCAAACTTGTTGACCCATGACCCGCCCCCGCCCCGCATGATGTTTACCAATTGAAGTTGTTATCAATTGAATCTACATTAGCTAGTATGTTTTTTTATTTGTGAGAAATTGTTACCAATTGAATCTACATAAAGTATATCTTTAAATAATTATTAAAAATTAATATATTAAATCAAATTCACGATACGCTAGAAATTTCAAAAGTTAAGGAGAAATCACTTAGACTTGAATAATTAATCTATTTAATTATATTAATACTTGAATATATGTATTAAAATGCTATATATAAAGAAGACATTGATAATCCGTCGTTCATCTCAATCCAATATATATATATATATATATATATATATATATATATATATATATATATATATATATTGATATATTTTAAGATCAAAGAATTTATGATTTATTGTATACACACATGTGCATGTTGAAGTATATTTGTAGTACATGGTATAATTTAAGAAAAAGTATTTATATACTTATATATTGAGCGGGTCGGGTCGGGCGGGGTGGCACGGGTCAATACTAATACCCGGACCTGCCCCATTGTATAGGCGGGGCGAGGCGGACCCGCCCCATTTGCAAGACGGGACGGCCCAGACCCGCTCCAAATGTCTCGAGCCAAGGCGGGTCATTGCGGGCCGGTTTTTTTTGACATCCCTAGGAAAATATTGAAGCCAACACTTACATTATTATATACATTATGTCCGAGAGACTTTGTTATCAAAATATTATAAGTTCAAATCCACATAGAAAAAAGAAAACCTTTGAAGTAATAACTAATATTGAGATTATAGTGATGGATAATAGGGTATCCAAATATATAAAATTAGAGAGATTGTGAGCTAAGGATGAAGAAGATGGATGTGTTGTATTGAATGTATTATGAAAGCTGAGCCTTTAACTTACTTATTAGACTAAAACAATGCCACCAAATGTTTTTCCTTTCAGATTTTCCTACAAAAAATCAAATACATTCAGTTATTTCAGCTGATGACCTTTACCAGACCAAACTAATTGATTTTTCAGTTAATGTTTGGGTTGCTTTACTATACAAGTATATAGCAAGAACAATTGCATACTTTTGAAGATGTGTTTTGGTGATGGCAAATTTATATCATGAAACTTGAATCTGCATAAACTAAAATAACTAAATAAGTAAGCTCCTGGATTATTTTCTTCTTATCCGTAAATTTATATATAAATAAAACATGTGATGCCCTAAACAATCAACTTTAGAAGATTAATTATCTGAAATATGCATCCTGGTGCATATATCAAATGCTTATCGAAAGGAACTTAAAAGGAATATTAGTGTGATTCAAGATCCAAAAGTAATACTTTTTCTCATATAAATATTGCATCGAACACCTTATATACACCTAAAACTCATAAAATCTGAGAAATAAATTCACGAATAATGGAAAGAACATGAAATAAGGAGAAGAGGTAGCGTACAATGTACCTATTTTGTTAGAGCAGGAATCACGATAATAATAAAAAAGGAGCAGTATGTATGTATTTCAGGTCCCTACACATTTTTCTCCAAATGTGTGCTAAATTGTTAATGACTTAATGTCTCAACCCACCTCCCAAGGAACCCATCTATATAAGCACCGGTAAGTGGTTCTTTTAATCTATTCTATTCTATTCTATTTATATATAAGAAAATAGTATGCCCATACAAATACAATTCTACCTATAATAAACCTACACGTCTCTCTATTTATGAAAAACCAAGAAGACAAGACAATGTTTACTGAAAAACAAAAAAACATTCTTAACAATATTATTGATGTCTTAAAAATATTGGCTCAATAAAAAGAAAGAACATATCAAGATGAAATGCAGGTTTTTCTTCTTGCTACCAAAGAGGGTGATAACGTTTTATTTTTTGGTGATCGAGCTACTCGATTGAAGCGCAACTTTTTAGTTTTGGTGATGGGCAACGCTTGAAAATCAGGAAACCACGTGGCACTAAGATATCAAAGGAGAGGAAGTTGGGAAGAGAGACACGTGAAGTTTATTAGGGGCAAAATTATCTTTTAAAGAGCTATTTCTTTTCTTATATATAAATAGATGTTCAAACTCCAAAACAATTATATTATGATTTCTATACATTTTCTTTTCAAAATTGCATTGACATTTTTCCACATATACTTTGGCTCCTAAACTCCCATTATATACTATAGTGATAATATTGATGCCTTAATTACTTTATCATTGTTTATACGGAGTATTATGTTACGTTAACACATCAAACTCAACTACATTTCATTATTTGTGAAATTAATATATGTGATGGTATATAACTAAAAAATACTTGTGTTAAACATATTTTACACGATTCATTGAAATTGAGAGTTGAATATATTATATTCGCGCAAGGCGCTAGATTAGTGTATCATAGTGTAGAAGACTAATTTTAGTATGAACTATTGCCTATTAAAGTACCGAAATTATCCATTATGAATATATAGAGAAAATCATTTTACCACTATCACATTTACAAATCATGAAATGCACAAAATAACCAGTCCTGATTATATGAAGTGTCCAAACTGAGGGCCAGAGAAGAGGCGCCAAATCCGGAAGCCATAGGATAAGGGAACATATTTCCTCTCTCATTGGCCGGCTATCGCTGCTGGGCTATTCCTCACAATCACCGTCACCTAATGGCCTTCGCAGCCGCTGCTTGCTGGTTTACGGCGCGAACCTCCGCCGGCGGCACTACCCGCTGCTCTCTATCTTCTCAACGACTCTTCACCCCTTCTCAAACACCGTCACCGTCCCATTTCTTTGTTACAAAATCCACCCCTCGAATCGCTCGAAGTCGAAATCAGGAAACGAATCAGAGGAGAAAGAAACTCAACAAATCACCACCTACGACTTGCGTATCTCCTGAGCAGGTATTACTCGAGATCCAAATTCGTGGCCTTTTATGGGCGATTAGTTATTGCCATATCTCATTGGTTCCGAGTGTAATAAAGCCAATATCAATAAAGCGAAGAACGGCTTGCCAATTTTGCCCATAGGCTTTACACATTTGCCAATTTGGTTCTCAACATGTACTTTGGACCCATTACACAGAAATGAGAAGCATATGCTTGTTATTCTATAAATACACAAAGAACGGTGTTTTCTTTCTTTCATTTTTTAAATCGAAGATTATATTAAATGAGAAAAGGGGTAAATTCAGAATGAAGCTGTTCAACTAAAGCTTCCAGGTAGACTGAAAGATGGGAGTCAGTTTACAGATGGCCGGAACAGAAACAAATCAGGGAGGTCTCAGTCAACAGCAGGTAAATCGTTTGGCATGCAGAGAAAAGGGAAGGGCGCTCAGCTTGACTCAAAGGAACAGCAGGTAAAGAAGACACATGAGCTCCTTTATCTTACATTTCTTCATATATTGTACAGTTCTTAATCTTTTTTGTTGAATACTCCATCCACCCCAAAAAGAGTCTTTTTTTCAATGCTTTTGTCCCAAACTTCCAAAATAAAAGTTCAGTTTTAATTTTTTAACTTTCGTTTTCATGTAAATTCCTATAAAGCCATGTGAGAAGCGGTATGAATAAATTATTACCCCAAACAATTTTGGAAAAAAGAATTAGGGCTATAACTTGTCATTTCTAACCTCTAAAAGCTTGTACCTTGATTGAGTTGACTAAAAATAAAGTAGATATACATTACTGAAAGATGGCTCATGTTTTTGTGACGGAAAGAGTAGTTTATTACTCCATCAAAAAAGAGTCCTGTTTCAAGAAATCTTTTTGTTCCGAAAACTGTCTGATTATTAAACCCAAATTTATTTTAAAGTTAAAACATGTACAGACAAGTGGATAGCAGCTTTAATCATTCACTCCAAACAGTCCTGGTAATAAGTTTTAGGAGTACAAGTTTATAAGTAGTCATTCATAACATGTAAAACCTTGCACCTTAATTGAGTTGACCAAGAATAAAAGTTACACCTTGTTTAATCATACTTAGTTATTTGTTTAAGGAGCACTTTATCAAATGACTTTAATTTACATTTTCATTTTTTTACTTTTTAGACTATGATGATGCTTATATAGAGAAAGTGTTCTTAAACCCAATGATATTCAGAAACCATAATAATAATAAAGTAACAATGTTAAAACTAGGATTACTATATTTATATAATTACTATTTTTATACTCTAATTCACCTCCCCCCTTTAAGCTATAACATGAAATGCTTCAAGATTTAGACAAAATAATAGACTTGAAGCTTTGAAACTAGAATTTTCAATAAGAACCCTGTACACGTGAACTTCAACTTGATTGCTTGAGCATCCTCAACTTGAACTTCAACATCAATGGAACTTCACTCTACTTTTTTTACTCTACTTGAGTAGACTAACTTAACTCTACTTGATTTTAACTTAACTTTGTTTTGGTACACTCTGGACTCCACCCTTCTCTTCTTATTCTTCTTTGGATTCTTCTTTACCTTCGTCTTCAGCTTTGATGAGTATATAAAACATACATGTTGAATTTGTTGATTCTCTTAGTTTGTACCGCAGAATTACACAAGTAGTGAACCTGAGTTCCATGTAAGTAACTATTGCAAGTATACAAAATTAAAAGTACCTGGAATTTGATAAAGTTTCACCAGAGGTGATGTGATGATTAGAGCCAAGTCAGAAATTGCGCTGAAAAATACCACTGGAACTGTGTTCATGCGTTAACTTATTATCGGAAGCTACTGAGTACCGACAGACCGGTGGCGCATGGAGTAGTGTGTGATGGCGGGTAAAATGGGTTTTGAAGCAAAGCTTTGCATTGACGATACAATGATGGTGTGGTCATTTTTGTAGAAAAAGTGTCTGGAGATGCTTCACATATTTCTTGGGAGTGGGTGTGGTTTCTGTATATTATGAAAAAAGAAAATATGCTAAGGTTTTTTGGTATATCTTAGGATTTTGGCTTACCACGTTGAATAATAAACTACTACTGTTATCATTTGACCTTTCAACTTATATCTTCATATTCTCTAGTTACTGTTTAAATGCTTATATAGACAACGATGGGCCTAAACCCAATGGAAAACCTAAACTTAATGAGAATAGGACATTTAATACTTAAAAGTTAAAACTGGAATTAATATTTCTATAATGACTACTTTCTATAGTTTAACTGTTTAACACTTCTAACCTTATGAGACAGGGTATTGTAATAGCTGCTGCTACTTCCCAATTCCCATTTATTAAAGATGTAACTTTTTCACGCTTTTCTATGGCATGTAATTGTTATTTTTTTTACCATGTACTCATCAGTTGTAAACATGTCATCCCAATTTGAGAAGTGATTGATACTTGTAATCTTAATGTCTTGGTGTCCTTTGAAATGTTCCAATTTGAATGTTATAGTGATCAAGTTATACCTAAGTTCTATATTGATATTTTCCAGGTGGAAACTGGAAACCTTCAAGATGCAACTTTTTTAAATGCTGTTGTGAAGGTAGGCATACTCCTTTAGAGAAGCTACTCATAAATAGTACTACCTCCGTCCCGTTGGAAGGTTCCCATAGCAAAACGACACGGTTATTTATACAATAATTAAATAAAGTACTTCGAGTATATTTTGAGAAATAATCTTAATAGGTATATATTATAATGTAGTTAGTATTGATAAATGTGATGTTATAAATGTATTGTTTTTAATATTTAATGATTAATTTGTCACTTAATATTGTTAATTGTTACCTGAAATGGAAATGGGAACCTTTATATGGGACATCCGAAAAAGGAAAGTAGGAACGTTCTAATGGGACGGAGGGAGTATGTTCTAACAGAGTTATCCTTACTCTCACTTATATACATTTTGTAATGTCAAATATTATTGAATGTTGATGGCGGAGAAGAAAAGTGTTCCTTCACTGACTAACATCTGGTTTGTGGCCTTGTGGCAATCTGGTTTCCAACTCTATCAAGGTCTACTGTACGCATACTGCTCCAGACTATTCCCTTCCTTGGCAGAAACAAAGACAATATACAAGTACTGGAAGGCATGCTACCATTTCCATTTTAATGAACTTTTACTAACTTTAATTGGTGCACATGTTAGATGAATGGCTTATAATTTCCTTTTATATTAATCTGTCAGTGCCTTCATGATTGGAGACGGGAAGCTTTTAACAAATGCCCATTGCATCGAGCATGATACACAGGCATTTATAATACTTGCAATTTCTGTTGTAGCATTTTTGGTTTAATAAGTTAAAGGAATTCTTCTTTTAGCATTAGCTACACAACCATGTATTTGTTTGAGATGTATGTCGATTCATGTTAGCTAACCCCAAATTCTTCTATGGGAATAAGGCTTGGATGTTGTTATTGTTGTATAATGGTACAAAAATGGCATTTTCTAGTTCTTTTCACTGATGTTGGTGTATCTAATTCATCAATACTTATTCTTTCTTTCTTAAAATGTACATTTACTCATTGAAAAACTAGAAAACATTAAGTGTAGCTACATTTGCTTGGCTCAATTGAGATTTGCTGTGCAGGTCAAAGTGAAGAGGAGGGGAGATGACACAAAATATGTTGCTAAGGTATTGTTCTTATGGAAAAATGTTGTTCACTTCCATAATCTTCTCTATTTTTATCACTGGATGTTTGGGTAGCTTACTATTATCCTTATCTTGATAGGGGGGGGGGGGGGGTACCTTGGCTGCTAGTTGCTCGGGTTAATTGCAACCTCTGAGGCAAGCCATATTCACACCAAGCTATTTCTTAACCCAAAAGCACACTAATAGTTGTTTCAATATTAAATCGATTACCTTGTCTGCTGTGTCATTGATCCTAAGCGGGCTCTATATTTTGTTTGTTTTTTCCGTTCCCACTATGACCCTGTTTATGTTCTAAATTCTTAAGTCGTGAATGCACTCAGGTGTTAGCGAGAGGAGTTGAATGTGACATAGCATTACTTTCAGTAGAAAGCAAGGAATTTTGGAAGGGAGCTGAACCACTTTTCTTTGGACACCTGCCAAGATTGCAGGTGATTCTCGTTTTTCATTTTCACTAACGAATACTCAAAGAGGCTGTTTTGTTTTTCCAATCCAATGTGTTTTATTGTTAGCCTTATTATAAAAGTAAAACCTCTGTAAGAATATCCTCTAGAGACCAAACTAGTTCTACTCTAATTGAGAAGTATAATTGAATAGAGGTATGTGGGTAGCAAATTCCTAAGTTGGGAACCAAATATTTATAATAAAATAAAGGTTTTTCATAATATAGTATCTTTATATGGAGGTTTTACTATATTAGGGTGTTTTGGGTGGGGGATCTCTGAGGCTCGTGTTTGTCTTAGAGACAGTATTGGCCAGGGAGTTAGGCTTCTTCAAGAACAAGGTAATCATAAACGAATGCAGGCTGATGAATATGGGTGGGGCATTGAGAAGTTCCTTTTACGTTGTTTGGTCTATAGAATGTTTCTCAATTGATATTGTGATGACCTTTTGAATCTTTGATTGCAGGATGCAGTAACTGTAGTAGGCTATCCACTTGGAGGAGATACAATTTCTGTGACCAAGGGGGTGGTTTCTAGAATTGAGGTTTGTTATCCCTTATGGTTTTCTTTCAATGGTTTGTTAGTACATATAGGGAAAAGGTGAAAATAAGCCCTCGAACTAACCGAAAAAGTGCAAATCACCCCTTTTATAGGAGGCTCTGTCTGGCCGTCGCCATTTGGGGCGGTTACCGGTGGAATTTTTTGATGAATTCTTTTGAGAATCTTCTTCATCAAGTCTATTTTACCCATACCAAATTTCAAGTAAAAATTCAACCGGGAAAATTCTTAAAACGATTTTCTGAAATATACTGCGCTGTTTAACTGCACAGTTATCTTCAAACATTTATTTGACTGCCTTCAAGATTGAATTTTTAGCTGAAATTTGGTATGGGTAAACTAGACTTAATGAAGAAGATTCTCAAAAAATTTTATCAAAAAATTCCACCGGGAACCGCCTCAAATGGCGACGGCCGGACAGAGCCTCCTACAAAAGGGGTGATTTGCACCTTTTCGGTTAGTTCGAAGGCTTATTTGCCCCTTTTCCCTTACATATATGACACAAGTTACGAGTAAGCATATCTGGCAGAACTATTATCCTCAACTAAATGTTTTTTTGCATTAATTATAACTATATTACTCCCTCCGGTCCTAAATAAACTTCACACTTCTTCTCCCTTCCTTATTTGGCAAATTATCTACATCAAAACAGTGCCAAACAGTGTCACAACAGTGTACTCTACAGTAAAGTCAAATTTATTTCCTTAATTTGTGTGAAGTCAAAGTGTGAAGTTTATTTAGGACTGGAGGGAGTATATGTTTTTCTTTATTTTTAAATGCTTTGCACAATACTACTCTAACCCGTTATGGCAGTATCTGAACTGCTGTTTATTCTATAACTGCACGCCTGCATCAGCAACAGTGTCCACTTTTCTGGTTAACCTAAACAGAAAAATAGGTTTAGCTGTAAAGCCTGTAATCTGTAGAAAGTAATAAACTTGGAAAAGTTTATACTTTTTCTCCCAATGCCGAATCCATCTGCCAACATTATCGTGAACACCATGCTAACTCCTTAATTAGCATTTTCCTGCAGGTTACTTCATATGCTCATGGATCATCTGAGTTGTTGGGCATTCAAATTGATGCAGCAATAAACCCTGGTAGGTGGCCTTGTAAAGTTAGCTTGGCAGAGAATAAGGCTCTTGTTGAAATGTAGGAAATAAGAAATTGAGGAATTTCTGCATATTGATTTGAAATAAGAAATTAACGAATTTCTGTATTTTGATTCGAGGGTTTAAGTCCCTACACACTCACACACAACCAAATCTAATACTCCCTCCGTCCCTAAATGTTTGTCACACTTTGACTTCACAATTTTTAAGGAGATGAATTTGACTTTACACTGTAGCGACACTGTTTGGCATTGTTTTGCACTGTTTGACACTGTTTTGTATAGATTTGTTTACCAAATAAGGAAGTTGAAAAAGTATGACAAACATTTTGGGACATCCGTTTCGGGAAAGTGTGACAAACATTTAGGGACGGAGGGAGTAAAAGAAAGAATCTTCAATAAATGATGCTCATGCTCTACTAATTTCATATATTCTACTTCCACACACACACACACACATATATAGGACAATTCATAAGTCTAGTTTATACCCACCAAATATCAGCTAAAAATTCAATCGGGAAGGTAGTCAAATGTGTAATTGAAAAACACTGCGCTGTATATATATATATATATATATATATAAATATATATATATATATAAATATATATATATATATATATATAGGGGAGAGTTCAAATAAAAAGAGGTGCTCCCGTGCAAAGTGCGAACGGTTGCACTTTTTTCTCACCGTGTTGCACTATTGCACACACACACACACATATATTGGTGGGGATAAACTAGACTTGAGGAAGAACATGCTAAAAAAATTCATCAAAAAATTCTACCGGAAAGGGTCCCAAATGGCCTCAGCCTGAAGGCGGTTCCTGTCAGGCTGGCCTGATACAATCTGCCCTCTATATATAGGGAAGAGATCAAATAAAAAGAGGTTCTCCCGTGCAAAGTGCGAACAATTGCACTTTTTCTTCACCGCGTTGCACTTTTACGTGTTTCTGTTGCACTTTTTCGCGATGGCAAAAAACTTCGTTTTAATTACGAAATTGCCACCACGTTTTTGATCAAATTTAGTTCACTTTTGGCTCATTTTGAGCCATTAGATCTCAAAATGAACGCACCAGATTAATTCTCACTTTGCATGGGAAGACCTCTTTGTATTTGAACCCTCCCCTATATATATATATATATATATATATATATATATATATATATATATATATATATAAAGCGCAGTGTTCTTAAAAAATTTATTTACGAACATTTAAATAGGCTAGTCACGTCGCTGTGTTTTCTGATGTTATCTGTTTCTCTGGGCCTCCTTGCTAAAATTTTAGGTAACAGTGGTGGTCCTGCATTCAATGACGATGGAGAGTGCATAGGTGTTGCATTTCAGGTAGTCCTTGCTAAAGTTTCATGTGCTAGTTTTTTTTGTCCCAATTGTGTGACATCTTGTTAGTTATTTTGCATCATGGTTTGTAAGTTGTACACCTCAATCATCAATTCACTTCCAGTTCACTTGATGATTCTGGGTTTTTCATCTTTAATGCTTGTTTTCTCATTTGGATGCATTTTTATCTGGCTTCTATTTTTTACAAGATACTCTATTTAGGTTTTCAGATCAGATGAGGTCGAGAATATCGGGTATGTTATCCCAACCACAGTTGTCTCTCATTTTCTACAAGACTATGAGAGAAATGGGAAGTACTCTGGTAAGAGTTTCTTTATAGATTTAATTCCTTAACATGCATACCAGACCAAGTGAATGAAAAAAAACATTTTAATGTTGGATTTCATTGTACATATTTTTATATGGAGGATAAATGTGTACTACTTGTCTGGCATTGTCCTGCACTGCGTGCATTAGTTCTCATGTTTGTCCCTTACCACTTAAAGCATTAAACATTAAGCTGTTGAACACAGATTTTGGTCTGCAATGAACATTTCTTACTATCCATGAAAGCTCCGATGCTGTGACTGTTGTGATAAATCTTAAACTTTCTTATTCTTTACATCTCTAGTGCATTATAGCAATTTTTTTATCTTTAATGCCGAGATGGTCCTGTTCTGCTCTTCTTCTTTGTTGATGGAAGTACACTCACATGTTTCCTACACATTCCACTGGAATTCACTGATTTAATATGAATAAACAGACAAATCATCATCATTTTCATTTACCCCAGTGCCGCAAAGGCTCCCACCTACGGTGGGGTAAGGGGGGGTCGGATGAATAAACAGACAAATAAACTGCAAAAATCAATGCATTGAGTGTTCAAAGTTGATCATTCCGTGTTCTAAATCTCTAATTGCTAAATAGAATATTTCACTGACATCCTCATGAACAAATTTTGTTCCAATACATTGAACATTAAATTAATTCAGAAAATGGTCAAACAATAAAGCTATACGCTGTTATTGATATTTCAGGTTTCCCTTGTCTTGGAGTTTTGCTGCAAAAGCTAGAGAATCCAGCATTACGTGCGTGTTTAAAAGTTCCATCTAATGAAGTATGTATTTGTTGATTGGATCAGTTAGTGTGTTTGACATTTTCATTTTGAGATATTTTTAAAACTAGTTATGATATTAATATGAAAGAGATGCATGCATCACTTTTTTGCTTCTCATTTTTCCTTCAGTAGCTTGTTTTAATTATTCTACTTATTATATGACGTGACTACACTAGTATGTGATTAAGAGATGACATGAAGGTAGAAGTGGAAATTCTTTCACCGTCCATATAACCATATTCTAGATGTGTTTTAGCTACTATTCTAGGCATGATGGGGAATATTGTTTGATGATAGGTGACCTGGAAAATGATTACAATTAGAATGTGATAAATCATCATAGGAGCTTGAGATAGAAGCATGACATCTTTGATGGTTATCTGCCTCTTAGTTTTAAGTTTGATATTGTGAGTCTGCTAATGTGGCATTCCTCGCTGCCTCACTGTGGAAACCATGTATAAAGGATCCCATGTTCCCATCTCTATCTTGTGGTCCCCAGCTGAATAAACATCACTTTTTTTGAAAAGAAGATAACATAACAAATGCAGAGAAAAACACATTCAGAATAAGAACAGTGATATGCATTTAATAATTATTTAAGCATTTAACCATGTTTATTGATCTGCTTAATAAAATATACTTCATCATTAGTTGCAACACTTTGACTAGTGACTTACTTAACTGACCAATTTTTTACTAAATTATAAATAAATTCAACAATGTGAAATGTTAACCGTCTCGGTGAATATTTTCAAAATGTCAGTAATTTGTACTAATAGATTCTTAAGCATATGAATGGTCAAAATCTTGTGATGGATGCAACTGAAATAGAAGCTGAAGGAAGCCCATCATAGATGAATAATATAACTTCAAATTGTTTAGACAATTTTTATAACACTATTGTGAGAGGATTAATAAGGTTTTTTATCAGGGTGTACTTGTCAGAAAAGTTGAACCCACTGCTGATGCCCATAATGTCTTAAAAGAGGTATTTGCTTATTTCTGTCTACTTTTTAGAAGAACCCAGTGTTGGACTAATGTTGGTACATGGTTTTCATGATCAACTGTAGCTTTCACTATTTCAATTGACTGCAGTTGCAATTGTTTCACCTTCACTTTTTATGGGTTAAATATTCATTTGAGGTTGTCAGTATTGAAACACAGGAGACTTTTCCAACCTCAATTTTTCTGTAGCGCATATTTTTACTTTTCTTATTCCTTGTTGATTTTTAAATGTTGAGTAGGTCGGGTGGGTGGTGAATAACATCTGACACTTGAGGATCTTTTCCTATCTGCAAAGTTGTGCACTTTAGTTTTTCCTAATTGCAAAGTTTTGTACATTAGTTTTCTCCCACAAGGTATGAAATTATATTACTCCCTCCATCCCTATATAAAGGTCCCCATTCATTTTACACACATTTTAAGAAAGTGGGACTGTTTGGCACTGTTTGGACATTGTTTGGCACTGTTTTGTTTACCAAAAAAGAAAAGGGGACTTTTATTTAGGGACGGCCCGAAAAGGAGAGAGGGACTTTTATTTAGGGACGTAGGGAGTATTTTTTTATTCACGTTTCATATTGCTTACTTAGCAGTTATAGGTACCCTTTTACCCTTTTAAGTGCTTAATTTAAGTTGAAACGAGCATTTAAACACCAATTTCAGCTTTCTTAAGCAAAAACCTGAAAAACACTTTTTTAATCCCTTGCAAACTTATGGACCTTGGGATTTCAGAGTATCATTATATATCTAAATTCTTTTCAGGGGGATGTTATTGTGAGCTTTGATGGTGTTCGCATTGGGTGTGAAGGAACAGTCCCATTCCGTTCAACTGAACGAATAGCATTTCGCTACCTGATCAGTCAAAAGTAACATTTGTTTTCATAAATATATGTTTTACATGCAATGTTATGAAGTTCGAATTTAATAAACTATTATATTCAATACATGGTTAGAACAATAATAATAATATCATCAAAACTTAAAACCCTAAATGAATAAAATCGACTACATAAACTGATTAGAGATCATTTGGTCATTCACAATTATTATCATATTCTGCTGTTTCCTCGCGAGTATCATGTGCTTCTGGAGCCCCAAATCCTCCAATGCATATGGTATAAGCTCAATCATTAAAACACACGTTCCAATTTTAGTTCATCTTGTAGTCAGATAAGATGGGACCTTGTCACTGTTTCCTGTTGTGGAGTGAAATCTTATCGGTCGATTTATTTCTTCTTTGAGTTGGGCCAGTTCCTTCTTATTATGATGTGGACACTATAAGGTAGTAGTTCATCGATGGTTCCTTAAGGAAAAATTGTAGGCAACACTGATTATTGGTGTGCGTTTCCAAAGATTATTTGACGTCAAGGATAAGGTGAATGCTCTTCTTTGCAAGATAATGTGTGCCTGAATAACTTTACACACCTTTAGCTCGGGATAGAAAGTGTGTGATAATGGTAAAAAGTGTCCCATCGTATGCATGATTATCAGGCATGACATCAAAATAGTTTTCAATTGTGAAATTGACTTGGCATGTATTGCTAAAAATACTACTGTAATTCAATCTTGTGCTTATTATCATTCTATTCTCGAGCTATTTTGTGAAACTTATGAAAGTAATTACTACTCAGATTTGCAGGTGATGTTGCACAACTTGGTATTATAAGAGCTGGCATATTTATGAACGTTCAAATGATTCTGAGTCCTCGTGTACATTTGGTACGTAAATGAGGTATCTTTTGATATTTGAATGCCCCAGTTCCGTATCAGAGAACTCTGACTTGAATTTCATGGGATTGACTTGGACATGTTTGATATCATCTTTAGGTTCCATAT
The DNA here is from genome assembly GCA_945859875.1 of Cuscuta europaea. Taxonomy (NCBI): domain Eukaryota; kingdom Viridiplantae; phylum Streptophyta; class Magnoliopsida; order Solanales; family Convolvulaceae; genus Cuscuta; species Cuscuta europaea. The sequence goes on from CAMAPE010000014.1 coordinate 5,683,613, forward strand.
CATATTGAAGGAGGTCAGCCATCGTACCTCATAGTTGCTGGATTGGTGTTTACTCCACTCTCTGAACCACTAATAGAGTATGTTGAATAAGATATTTAATGCTCTATAATGTTAGTTCTTCTATACAAATCCTTGATGATGAATAACAGTGCATTATTATCACAGGGAAGAGTGTGAAGACAGCATAGGGGTAAGCATTAAATAATGGATAACTGCATTAATACCATAAATGAATATTTCCATCCTGACTAATTATTTGGCTTTGTTTTGGGTTAGCTAAAACTATTGACAAAGGCACGGTATTCTCTATCAAAGTTCACAGGTGAACAGATTGTGGTGTTATCACAGGTATAGAGGCACATTGACCACCTTGATGCATGAATGCATCATATAACATAGTTAGCACTGTATCGGTTCCACACGCATCCGTGCCACATGATATGTGTTAGGTTAAAAGTGAAAGAAACATAGGAGCCTTCCCTGCTACTTGCAACTTAACGGGCTTAACCAGGAACTTTGACTTGATTGTTCAAGCATTAAGTTGTGTGCATATACGAGTTTATAGGAAACACGACTTTTCATCCAGCCAGAAGCTGACTAAATAACTCAGCCTTCATAGCTCTCTCTTTCTGGTTAAGACATCCATGCAGCCAGTTTTTTTGTAATCAATGATGGAATAAATGTGTTAATATGTGCGACTACTTATTAACAAGGCAGCCCTAATTTGCTCATTTCAAACTGTTTATATAGCCCACAAAATAACCACTTTGTTGAGTTTAAGTCCAACATAAACTAATAGATATAGATATAATTTGGTATAACACTCGATTTTTACGTGGAAACCCGGAAAGGGAGAAAACCACGGGACTTTTTAGGCTAACGCCCAAGCCGCTCTTTCTCATTAATCCTCTCCTCACCATTTACATAGTACATATCTTAAGCTCCATTAATGGAGTCTTCAATAAGCTAATCTAAAGGGGACGGGGAGGAAGCATTCTCCCAGGAGAGAAGAGGAAAAAAGGTCCTTTACATGGAAGCCAAGCTTCATATTTATAGAAGGTAGGGGGGATGGCTTTCTAGCCTAATGGGCCTAATGGGCCGAAACCACCCCAAGTAGGCCGAGTGGGCCTAAATGGCTCTAGATGGACCCGATGGGCCTAAATGGGCCTCGCCAACTGGGGTCCATACCGGGTGAAGCCTTGGGCCTCTGACCAGTAACAGGCCGGGATGATATTCCCCAACACACTTAAACCCAGAGGGACATTTTAATCTAGTCAGGAGTTAATAGAAAAATAATGAACAGTCCATATACTAGTTAGAGGAGAATCTCAGGGCTCAAGTATTCGAAGAATCTGAAACGTTGGTATATATATTTATTGGTACCAGGTTTTAGCAAATGAAGTTAACATCGGATATGAAGATATAAGCAACGAGCAGGTAAAGTAAATGACGTGGATTGGAATATCTGTGTAGTGTGAATGTTCTTTTTCTCACCTGTATGCAGTTGGTGTAATGAATTGAAATGGATTGCAGCTCTTGAAGTTGAATGGGACTCGAATTAAAAATATCCACCATTTGGCTCATCTACTTGACTGTAAGCATATTTTTTAAATTAATGTATTAATCCAATCCCCCTTCAGTATTTTTCCTCGCTTTGATCCGATCTATCATCATCGCTCTTTCCGTGCACAGCTTGCATGGAGGATAAGTATCTTGTTTTTGAATTTGAGGACAACTTTTTGGTCGTTCTGGAAAGGGAGGCAGCTTCAGCTGCATCAGCTAGCATCCTTAAAGACTATGGCATCCCATCTGAGAGATCTTCTGATCTTTTGGGACCATATGTGGATCCGATAGGTCAAAATGATTCATTTCATCAGCAAGAATTTGGGGATAGCCCAGTATCTAACTCTCAATTCGGTTTTGATGGGCTTCTTTGGGCTTGATTGTGTTCCAAAGTAAGCACATCTAACTAATACCGGTCCTGATCATCGGTTGAGATTTGCATAGCCATTGGGTAATTTGTCTTGAAATGCTCGTGTTGTCTCAAAGGTTATGCACGCAGAAGAACGTTGGATCCTCGATTTATTTAGCATTGATTAATCTGTATGGTGGTGCAGCCAATTCATGTTCAATTCTTTCTGATAACATGTGCACACTAAATGTAGCATGTTTCATCCGAGGGGAAAGCCTCTCTGGTGAACATATATAGAAATTCAATTTGTATTCTTTATACTTCTGAACTTGTGATTGAAATGAATAAATTTATTGAATATTAAAATAATTATTTAAAATATATTTTATTAACAAAGCCATGTAAAGATCTTTGTTAAAAAATGGCTCATTAGATTTATAAGCCAGAAAACAAGGTTAGTAACCGCGCATGAAATTGGTTTGACACTTTGGGTGGGGGTAGGGGTGGATTCGGACCGGGTCGGGCCCGGTCGGGCTGCCGGTTCGTATCACATGGGCCTGGGACCGGCCCGCGGGTTGGACGGGTCCGGTTCGGGCCGGGCCACCCGCCCGGGTCACGGGTCGGGCCACCCGCCGGGCCGGGCCGGGTCGGTTAATTTTTTTTTAAATTTATATTTTATACTTTATAGTTTTATACAAGTATTAAAAAACAAACTTCAAGTGCATTTATTTGAAATGAAATAGGAACTACATTTGAAAATTAAATAGGAACTATAATTGTTTTTAAAACATGAAATACTAATAAATCATTCAATATTTCAAATTTCAATCGGAATCTCCGGCATAGGTAGAGCCACCCTCGGTTGTAGATTCATTCATAAAGTGTTGGGATGGGGTGATGTCAATTTCTTGAGCTCTACGGGCTGTTTTCAACCAATCGTGGCAGCATATAAGCATCTCAAGAGATTCAGCGCTCAACCTCGTTCTGGTTTGTGTTAGGACATTGCCGGCCGAACTAAATTCTTGTTCCACGGCAACCGTTGAAACCGGCATTGATAGCACTTGCTTAGTCATCTTTGCTAAAACCGAGAACATTCTTTCTTTTCCCTTCCACCAGTTTAGTACGTCAAAATCATCATCTTCTTCAAAATCAACATCATAAGTTAAATACAAAGAAATCTCATTAATTGTGTTTTGTTGTGTAACGGGAGTTGATTTCGTTTTTTTAATAAGATTGACAAACGTAGATTTGAAAATTGATTTTCCTTTAGATGATGTTTGTGTCGGGGGAGGGGGCGCATTGCCATATTGTGCATGAAACTCATTGAATAATGCATAAAATATATCACTAACCTCGTTGAATTCTTTTTTCGGATCAATTGGGTTGTCCTCATACATTGGCAATGGACCAAAAAAAGCAGCATAATAATAATTCAAACATTCTTCTAAAGAACCAAGTCTAAAACGAGGATCGAGAACAAATGCAATACCATAAATATGCGGAATATGTGAATAATATTTTAAAAACTTTTCCTTCATAAAACTAGCAAAATAACTCACATAATCAGCATTCTCAAAATTTGAAAAAGCACCGGCGAGATTAACAGCTTCACGAATAAATTGGTTTGAGGTAGGTTTATAAACATGACTAAAAGTTTCAGTTGCATTATTAAAATATATCAAAGCATTACAAATTTTTTCACAGGTGCCGATCTCAGCCGAGTTTATAATATAGTTATCATATTGTTTCATAAAAGCAGGAAAATGTTGTTTATATCTAAGAAGAATTCCAATTAACTTATAGGTACTATTCCAATGAATAGACAAATCTTTAGGAAAAGCCACATATCTCTCACCTCTTTCTATCAAATAATCATGCCATTTTTTCCTAAGTTTTCCATTACCCCAAATACATCTAATCCCCCTCTTGACTACCTCCAACGATGCTCCCAATGCTTTTAGACCATCTTGCACACATAAATTTAGAACATGACATGCACATCGTTGATGAAAAAATCTACCCATCAAAGAAGTAGAACCACACAATTCACGCAATCTAGGAATATGATGGTCCCAGACAGGGTAAAAGTCTAGAGGGGGGGGGGGGGGTGTGAATAGACTTTTAAAATCTTTTCGACCTTTACAAAGTTTTCCCTCTAGAAGAGTTGATCTATAATCTTTTGAGAGATTAATAGATGCACAACGGAAGTCTTTACCCTTTATGTAATGTGTAACAACTTTCTATGATGGATGAAGTCTTTGCTTATTGGAGAGCAGTTGGCTAGGCAGTTGGCTAGAAAGCAGGGAACTGCTTAGTCGACTGCTTACCAAATACTTGGAGTATGATGAAGGTGAATTCAGAATCTTTCTTAGAGTGGGAAGAGCTTCCTGATGATGTACTGAGGTGGATAGATAATCAACCTTAAATGAGAGCAGTTGTCTCAGCAGTTGGGTGGAGACCAGGGAACTGCTGAGGCACCTGCTGAAGTAAAGGTGAAGGTATGGAAGGTTTGATTATGTGGTTTTGCTCAGGATGATGTGGGCTTTCTGAAGACGTGCTTTGGACCAAGTAAGTAGAGGTTTTTACTTAGGCAGTGGTCTAGGCAGTTGGGTGATAGTGAGGGAACTGTTGAGGTACCTGCTGGGTTATTACCCTGAATCACAGAGATTATTTTGAACAGACTTCTTAGAGATAAAGATGTAAAGGTCTAGTCATGTCAAGATGTTCACAGGAAATACTTTTGTGTGAGCAGTGGGCTCAGCAGTTGAGTAGTCCTTAGGAGACTGTTGAGGCAACTGCCATGCCTTAAGTAGTATTTCCTGAAATCTTAATGAAGCAGACCTTTTTGTTGTGATATTGTGAAGCTCGTGTATCTCAAAGAGAGTGAGTAATTAAGCTGTAGGATAAGCAGTTGAGTCAATAAAGACAACTGCTTAGGATGCTGCTGACAAACTCCAATCTTTATGTGAGAAGTGTTCAGTGTGTGCTTTGTTGACTGAAAGTGAATCAACTCACAGTATATCCTGGTTCAGAGGTGGTGTAATCCTCCTACATCCAGTCCCATCCTATTTCAAATGGATTTCACTAATGTATTACGCCCAATACACTTAGTGCCAATCTAGCCTTGACAACTCTGGCCTAGATTGAAGGTGTTTCACGAGGAGTACAACACCACTCCAAGCTACTCAATCCTTTAGGTTTTTCTCAATTGATCCAGTGGGGATCAAAAGGTACTCCTGACCTATCTAACCACACTCAGGCCGGGAACAACTGTCCTCCTGAAGTGTTTTACAACACCTTGTGAACTACAAGGAAATTCTGGTCTCCAACTATAAACTAAGCTCTAAAAATATGAAGATGATGATCCAGTCTAAGAGCTTAGTGAAACATGAGTCAAAGCAGAGTTGCTAGATATTCTTTGAATGCTTATGGAATCTCTCTGCTTTGAACTCAAAAACTTATTTACGAACTCATGCTTCGGCCTTCATTTATAGGCATCTTCGGTAGATTAATCTCATCCGTTGGTTGAGATGATTTAATCTTGTTCGTTGAATCTTTGTTTCAGAAGATAACAACTTGTTGTTCGTCTTCTTCCTTGGAGCCGATAATACTTTTTGTCTCTTTCTGCCTAGCTGCTGTAGTTCTCCTGCGTTTATCCAACTAGACTGCGCTTCCCATGCTTTGTACGTTCTTTGCATTAATCGTCCTCCATGCTTGGCTTTCCTTTGATTGGCTCCGGTTTATCACGAGGTGAAAAAGAAATGAATGAACAGTTATTTTTTGAGTCTAATAAAATTTATACTGGTAGGATTATATCCTTTTAAGGTAATTGAATTTTACCTTATTGCATTTTATACTTTCCAGTATAAATTTTATTAGCCTTAAAAATTATACATTTATTTGTTCTCAATGAGTGACGAAGAAATATGTTTTTGTGATAAAGAAAATATATACCGGTAGGATTTAAATATCTGTTTAAGGTAATAAATTACCTTATTGCATTTTGACTTTTCCGGTATAATTTTCTTGATACAAAACATTTTGCTTTTGTCTTTCGGTCACTTCAGCTAGTATTTCGAACATGAACTATTTATTTAACTGGTAGGATAACAAATCCTTTTAAGGTAACAATTATTACCTTATTGCATTTTGTGTTCCAGCTTAATAAATAGTTTGTTCGAGATGTTTTTGTGTTATTTGATGTATCAAAGAAATTTAACTAGTAAGGTCTATAAGAAATCCTTTTAAGGTAGTTAAAATATTACCTTATTGCATTTTATATTATCCAGTTAAATTTCTTTGATAATTGATGCTTTGAACTTAACACTTTTAAACAATACTTTACTAGTTCAGTCAACTGCCGGAATATATGATAGCTACCAAAGATGGGGGGAAATAAAAGAGAAAACTATGACATCATCAAAATACTAATTCCAAAATCTAGGGGACTAACAATTTCCCCCTTTTGTGATGCCAAAAGAAGAGAGTAAAACATTTAAAGTTTTTGATTAAAGATGTTTTACTACTCTCTTCCCCCCTCTTTTGGTAGCATTTTTTATTTATCTCAAATTTCTCCTGTTCGAAGCTTCTCTAGGAAAAAGGTCTCTTGTAGCTTTTCTCTTTCTTCTGTTCTCGATGGCTTCGTTCAGTTTGTGATGGAAGACATTGTTGATATTCTGTATTGAGAGTGATGTCTCAATGTCTTGTGTCATCATCCATCTTAGAGAGAACGTCTCCTCTCCTATCATTCGTGGTCAGTTTTGAATGAGAGTATCAATATCTGATAATCTCCACTTCCTCCATTCCAGCACTCGCAATCGTTCCTGAATCAGCTGTTCCTTTTCTGCTGCAACTAGAACTTGGGATTCTATGAATGCAAGTCTTTCCTCTTGTTGAGGGGTTAGTGCAGTTGGCTTTTGGTTTTCAGGTTGTGGAGGTGCTTGGTAACCATTATCAGGTTGTGGTGGAGCTAGTGTAAGTTCGAGAGATAGAGAGTTGAAAGAGGGATTCATTTTGAATATGCTGAAGGGATTTGTTTGGAGAAGATGATTGATGCTTGGTAGAGTAAGAATGAGTTTTAGAGATGAACTATCATACGTTTGAGGAGGAGGATTTATATCCAATAGTTCAGATTGTCTCTTCATCTTTCAAGAATTGTTAGGAGGTCGAGGCATTGTTGATTTAATGCTTTTAGCGGCGGATTCTCTTTTCAAGAGATAGTATGAGAATTTCATTAAATGGTATTGATGACCATCATTAATGAAGCCGCTGAGTAGGTTTACTCGGATCAACATGTGTTGCTCTTGCATGTTGCACGTGTTCTTAAATTTGCTCTGTTTTGAAGTCTGACACTTCCTTTTTGCATGCCTTGTTTGCTCAGAATATGGATAATTCTAGGATACTGTTTTAGCTTGTCTATGGCTAATTTTTTGGACAGTAATTAAAATAGTATACTAACTATATTTGTAGGTAACTTTTGTTTTATTAGGACGTTGTAGAGAAGCAGGATGATCCTAATAAAATTAAGTTTCTACGGAATAGCAGTATGCTTCTTTCAATCCATATATGAGTCTACTGCTGAATTTTATGGATCAATATCGTACCTTTGTGATTTGATATTTAATCTTCAGCAGTTTTGAGCTAGTAATTCCTCTTGTCCTCCAATGTCTTTTCATGATCAATATTTCTCATCTTCTTCTTGCTTTTGACATCCTCTTTCCTTCTGATTAGAGTTTCTGGTAAATCATAACTAATTCTTCTTTTGAACATTTCCTTCTGTTATCCAGAACGTTGACTGGTCTCTGCCATATTGATTTTCTTTTATTGAACAAATCCCACCTGATCCTCAGAGTTCTTCAAGTCATCTGGTTTCTGGATTTTGTCAATTGAAGTTGATTAGTTTGCAATTGAGGCCTAGAATACTCTTTATCCCTTTGTTGATTTTTGGCTTGTTTGGAGCTTTCCTTTGATGGAGTATATGCAGTATCTCTTTGTATAAGTGGGTAGTTTGGCAGTCATCTTGGATCTTGCATGTGTTTTTGAGAGTGTAGCAGTGGCCTGATGGGCAGTCACCTGCTGTTGTGAAAGTCAGTCACCTGCTTAGTTTGTTGCTCGGAATTTGAGTAGATGAGCAAGTGACTGTTCATAAAAGTTGGGGTATGTGTTCCCCCTCAGCAGATGCCTAGGAATTCCCCCTCAATTTCAGAGTTGAGTTTCCCCTGAATGGGTGCAGGGTAATTCCTTTGCTTTGATGATCATTCCAAGCTCTTGTCGTGATGTTTTGAATCTTGTTCAATTCAATAGCTTGGTTGGTGTAGAGACTTTGTGGATTCATGCTTTAAATAGCATGTTGTCATTTTTTTTTGTGAACCCATTTTTCACAAAATGTTTAGAGAATGTTTTTAACCATTCTTTTGGAGTTTGCCTGACTCCAGAGAATGATTAAGTTTGAATGCTTCATCTCTAATAATTTCAAATCAAGGGGACTGCTCCACGTAGTCCTCCTTTTCTTAGTAGACCGTTTTGAGGAAGGCACATCCAGTATGTGAATTTGCTTATGGGCAGCACATTGTTAAGGATGTTGTGCAAATGATGTTGTAATGGACCAGAATTCGTCGAGCACTTCCAGTGCTTGTTATAGAGTTGGTGCATTTCTGATGAGACCGGGGTACCTTATTAGAAAACCTTGAATAGAGAGCCTCATCAGAGAACCTCATTAGAGAACCTTGATCAGAGATCTTCCTGAGTCTTTAGGTCAGATAGAGAAGCAACTCTGATTCTGATAGTAGGACGTTACTGGGGCAACTTTGGGCAGGGGTTTTATCAAAATCTAGTCCTTCTTTGTAGTACCCTTTGGCCACGAATTTTGCTTTATCCTCAACAATGATGCCTTCCTTTATTTTTGGAGACCCTTTTTGTTCCTATTACTTGATGATGATAGGATCTGGACACAAGCTTTCAGGAAATGTTCTTTGAGTACTTCTTTCATAGCTTGTGTGCAGTCAGAGTTCGGTAGGGCTTCTCCAGTTATCAATAATTTTATGAGGAGGATGTAGGTTCAACCAATGTGGTTTATTTGAGATATCTGCTCATCCTCCTTTATCATCTGGTAGAGTGAAGATTGGAATCTTTTAAGCCTTTATGCTCAGTTTAGCTGAAGCGTCTGTGTTGGTCCCGGTTTTGTGGAATTCTTCTAAGTGTCAGGCCTTCTGGTGTCTTTAACAGAGAGTTGATCAGAGAAGGTCTGGAGCACTTCTGTTGAGAGTATATCCAACAGAGAACCAGGAGGGTTTCTGTCAGAGTAAAGAGTAACAGAGACCCTGAGGTTTTCTGTTCTGAAGCAGAGAACCAAAGGTTCTCTGTTCAACAATGCCTTATCAAGGGTCTTCTGCCCTTGGAGCCCTTCTGCTTTAGGAGGTCTTCTGTTCTGGAGGCTTTCTGCTAAGTCGATTAAACTAAGAACTTTACAAAAGAAAATTCTAATACATTAAGTCTAAAGAGGGGTACTCTAAAGTCCTAATTAATCTAGCATCATCAAAATCTAATTACAAATATTCCTTACAATTTCCCCCTTTTTGATGATGCCAAAACCCTTTAACTATTTCCAGAGAAGTGCCTTCACCATAAAGAATTAAAGTTTAAAAACTTCCATTAAAATCTTGGTGGGCAACTTGGCATAGGAAAATAGTAAGAGTGCAGTACATTCAGATAGCAGATAATAAATTAAAAAAGCAAACACAGACAGAAAGCAAGGAGACATGAATTAAGGAAAAGCCTTTCAAAGTGAAAAGGCAGAGATGTGATTTTATTAGATAAGTTTTACAGAGATAATCCTTACACATTCTCCATATTAGCTGCTTGCAGAGCTTCTTCCTCCAATCTTTGAAGCCTTAGCAGCTCTTCATTGATTTCTGCTCTGATCTTGGATAGATTGCCAGAGCTTTGATAAGATGCCCATATGGGAGAAAGCTTGCAATCCAGATAGCTGAGAACACCTTCATGTATTGTCTTGCTAGGGACAATATTTTTCTTGTACCATTCTTCAGCTTCTTCTAAGGATCCCCCATACCTGACTCGCACAACACCATCTTTATCCAAAAAGAGGTTCTGTTGTTGGGTGAGAGTCATTTTTACCTTCATTTCTTCAAATTGAGCTCTGTCAATTCTCTGGGATCCACCCAATCTCCATTCAGTGAAGCTAAAGATTTTCTTCTTCTTGTTGCTTTTCTTTGCTGGAGAAGGGGGTCTGGGTATACCTGCCGCTCTCTTCTTCTGTAAGGCAGTTTCAAAGTAAGGAGCAGGATCTACTATAGGTTCAGCAGAAGATGGTGTTCTAGCAGGAGTTCTGTTGGATCGAGGCCTAGTCTGTTGAGGGTCCTCTTCCCCCTTTTTGGCATCATGTAGGTCCTCTATCATCATGCTGATCTTCTGAAATTCTGAGGCCTGAGAGGAGGCTATCTGCTCAAGGGCCTCTGGCAGAGTCTGAGTGACAGAAGTAAAGCCTTCTATTAGACCTTGCTGCTTCTGAATGGCAGAGAAGATGTCCTTGTTGTTGGCTTCAAGCAGCACCATCTTTTGATATCTGTTTCTGTCAGCAGAGAGGAGATGTTGAGCTTGATCTTGGTGAGCTCTGCACATTTCCTCAATGGAGTTCAGTTGCCTCTTAGTACTAGTTTCAGATTTTTGCAGAACCTCAAGATTTTCTGAGATTGTGCTGATGGCCTGTCTTTGACTTAGAAGAGTTTGTTGAAAGACAGAGAGGGTTTTGTGGATACCTACCACTTCTGTTGACAGTGCATCTGTTCTGGCAGAGGAGGAAGCCATGAAATTGTGGAGTGTTTCTGTGAGATTTTCAAAGCGATCTGATATGAACTGCATCCCAGAATTGAGATTATCATTTACATGCGCAAGGTGCTCAAAATTCTTGTCATTGATCTGGATGAGCTTGTCCATGCCTTGGAGGATTTGTCCACCAAATTCTTCTGCTGCTTCAACAAATTTGTTGAAGGGAATTTGATTCTCTTGTCCATCAGATTGAGGCAGCTCTAAACCTCTTCCCTTAGGCAAAGGGTGATGTTCTTGGACAGAGGAGAGAGATTGGACACGAAGTTCATGCTCAAGTTGAGTCAGAGGAGGGGTCTTCTGTCTCTTTGAAGTAGCTTTGTATGACTTGCTGACCATGAATCCATCCATGTCAGAAGAGTCTTCATACGAGGAGTAGATTGGGATTCTGTTTCTGATTACCTTCTTTTTCTTTCGGAAGGAGGGATTGAGGGCAGTAGAATGCCTAGAATACCCTTGAGGTGCAGAGATGGGGGAGATGGTTGTAGGATCAGAATCTCTAAGGAACCAGACAAGTTTTAGCTGAGCTGCAGGTTGGTGTGGAGGAAGGGACTCTTGTGGAGTGACTTGATGTTCAGACTTGGAAGGTGAAGAAGATTTCTGTTTGGATGAGGAGCTCTAGTGCTGAGGTGTAGTTTGAGAAGAGGGGATTTGCTGTTGAGGTGAGGCATGTTGTTGTGGAGGAGATGGTGGGGGTGAGGGGGAGCGGTTTCTGAAGAGAATAAGTTCTCTCCAAGGTGATTTGGTTTTCTTTTTGGGTGAGGGAAGAGAGGTGGGGGTTTTCTGTTCAGGGGATTGAAGCTGAAGGTTTTCAGGTGGAGGGGTTTCTGTTGAAGGGGTTTCTGTGATACTAAGAGGTGCGGGGATATGGGGTTCTGTTGAGATATGAACAGAAGGGGTTGGAGAAATTACCTCAATTATATTTTCTTCAAGCAAAGAAGTCCTCCACTCCTTGATGTGTTCCATCATAACTTGCCCTTCTGTCTTGGGTACAGAAGGCTCTTCTGGGTTGAAGTTAGGTTGAACAGATTCTGTTGCCATTTTGGCAAAGAGTCATTCTTCAAAAGCTTCAATTTCTCCATCTTCTAGAGGTTTGACTGTCTCCTCTGAGGGTGAGGATATGAGGACAGCCTTTCCCTTGTAGCCTGCCTTTTTCTTTTCAAGAACAGAGTGAAGGAAATTGAGGGCAAAGCATTTGGAGACATCATCAGTGCCTACCCACTTCAGGATGGCCTCTTCTTCAGGCTCATAGTGATCAAAGTATTGGATGATTTTGTGGAGGGGTCCCATTCTCCATCTTCTCCATTCAAGGACCCGGGCAAACTGTCTATCCAGCAAGGACAGATACCCTTCTTTGTCAGTACTGGGGTGCTCTGTTGGAGTTGTCACCCTATTCTGTTCAGGAGAGGCAACAGAGGTGGGGATCTCTGGTTCCCCCTGAATATCTGCTACTTCCTCAGACATTGTGACCAAAGGTTTAGCAACCTTCTTTGTGGTCTTTGTGACTCTCTTCCTCTTCTGTCCAGCCTTCATGGTTGGAGGAGCAACCAGTTCTGCCTTCTTGGTCTTCTTCTTCTTCTTCTTTTCAACAAAAGGGGCTTCAGAGAGGGGTTTCTGCACCTTCTCTCCTTGTCTTTTAATATCAAGCTGAAGCTGTCTCTTCAGCTCTGCCTTTATAGCTTTTTCCCTGTTTGGAGAGGCAGACATGAATATTACGTTGGTGTGATCCAGGGGTGTGGCCTTCCTCAAGGTTACACCTTGATTGAGGAGCAGTGCTGAGATGAGCAGTCCATGCCCTAACTTCCCAGAGTAAAGACCTGTCTTGGGGTTCTTCTTCTTGATAAACTCAATCAGGGATCGAACCATTACCTGACCCCAGTTGACATTCACCCTCTGATGTACTGTATATAGAGCCTTGGCATTTGCAGTGGTGACATCATCAGTAGAGGTAAATTTGCACCACACACATTTGTGAAATATGTTGATGAGCAGCTCAAAGTCCTTCTTGAGCAGATTCTTTTTGATATTCACCTTCTCCACTTCTTCTCCTTTTCTGCAAAACTTCCTCTTGAATTCAGGTAAACTCCATCCTTTGCTGTGTTCCAATCAACCACATAGATGTTCTTCTTCCTTGATGCTGTAAGAACCACTTCCTTTGTTGTCTCATGCTTCACATAGCAAAAGTCCTTTGTGAATTCAACAGTGTAGCCTTTGTCACAGAATTGGCTAGCACTCAGCAAGTTGAACTTCAGTCCTTTGACATATGAGACATCATCAATGACTATCTGGTTCTTGATCAGCTTTCCTCTTCCTTTTGTTTGACCTTCTTTGTCATTACCTCCAAAGGTAACTCTAGGTCCTTTGCATTTCTGGAACTCAGTTAGGCAACTTCTGTCACTTGTCATGTGCCTGGAGCATCCACTATCAATAAACCACTCTTGCTCTGAGATAGCTCCAGCACACAGTTCCGGCTAGATCAAAAGAAAGATTTAGGTACCCAAGCAATGCTGGGTCCTGGGGGGTCATGGAGTCTGGGTAGTTGGTACCATTTTGGTCTCATCAAGTGAAACCTTGGTGGGTGGTACCCATTGTCCACCTGGTAGTTATAGTAAACTGAAGTGTGATTCACTTTGGGCAGATGCTTGTGAGGGTCATGCTTCCTGTTTACATACTTTTGCATAGCTTTCTTTGTTGGAAAGAAGTCCCATATACTATCAAGAGCAGAGGGACGGTTAGCTTTGGGCTTCTGAAGTTGACCAGCCAACCTCTTCTGCCTGAAGTTAACTCTCTCTTGATATTTGCCGTTCTGGTGATCATTTCTGGCACGATTGTCATGAGGTTGTCTGTTAATGAATGGTCTTTTATTCTTGTTATCTTGAAAACCTTTTCTGTTGTTAGGTTTTCTGCTAGGTTCATTATTTTTCAAAAAAGATTTCTGTTGAACCTTTATCTTTCCCTTTTCTGGTCTGACTTCCTTATGAACAACCTTGGTGCCAGATACACCAGCTTGACAGATGGGGCTAGAAATCAGTGGCACTATGACCTTATCTGCCTTAGCAACACTGGTGCTAGGCATTACAGAAGGCTCACCTGATTTTGTTGAGCCATAACCAAGACCAAAACCAGTGCCAATCTGTTGATCAAGTACAATCTTTTCCATGGAAGACTGGGCCTTTTGGTAAGCTGTGTACTTAATCTCGAGAGGCTCTATTTCTCTTATTCTCTTGAGAAGAGAAACATTTTCAGTCTCCAGCTGATCTCTTTCCTTGATTAGAAGATTGATTTTGATCTCAACCTCCTTTTTCAAGTCAAGAATTTCAGCTTTCAACTTACTGTTTTCTTCTGTTACAGAGGAATAAGTGGCTTGCATGGTCTTAAACTCTTCCCAAAATTCTGACATTGAATCAGAATCAAAAGCTAAGCCTACCGAAGAAAAACTAGATTCAGAAGTAGAGGTTACCTCATCAACAGAATGAGCCATGAGGCATAGGTCTTCTGTCTCAGTATCAAGGCAACAGAAGGCCTCATCAGAATCTGAGTCAGAACTAGATTCTGTTTCTGACAGAGGGTCTTTCTCAAGCTGTTCTGTCACAAGTGCTTTTCTCCTTCTGGAGTTGTCTTCATACTTCTTTTTTCTCCATCACGCCCTTGTTTCTTGGACACTCTTGGATGTGGACATTCTGCTTTGAAATGTCCAGGTTTTCTGCAGTTGTAACAGAGAAGCTCACCACTGCTTTCTGTTGTTTTGACCTTCTGGTATGGCTTTCTGTTGAATGATGGACTTCTTCCATCTTTGGGATTCTTCATGAACTTCTTGAATCTCCTAGCAAAAGCAGCCATATATTCGTCAGATAAAAGTACTGAAGGGTCAAAATCATTTACCTTTGATGTGCTAGCAGTGAGGGCTGTAGTGGTCCTCTCTTCTGGTACATCTTCTTTTTCTTCAATCATTTCAAACTCATGAGCTTTGAGATCTGAAATGAGCTTATCAGTGGGATAAGTCTTTACATCCTTGCTGGCATGGACAGCAACCACCTTCATCTTCCATGCTGAGGGCAGTCCCCTCAACACCTTCAGGTTGATCTCCTTGGTGGTGAGTTCCTTGCCAAGCTCAGAGATCTCTCCAGTGAGAGTGAGAAGCCTGTCATACATCTTGGAGATGCTTTCACCAGGGAGAAGTTTGAAGTCATCAAACTTCTTGTTGGCTATTGTCAGCTTGTTGTCCTTCTCTTGCTCATCACCAGCTCCAATGAGCTCAAGCGTATCCCAGATTTCCTTTGCAGTTTTGCACTTCTTTATTCAGTTGAAGTACCTATCATCAATGGACTTGTAAAGGATGTCCTTAGCAATGTTGTCCAGATTGTACTTCCTTCTTTCTTCAGTTGTCCACTCAGATTTGGCCTTATTGATCATCTGAGGTCTAGTGTTGTCAATAGCATGTTCTGGGTTGACCTTCTGGAAGCTTGTGAAGGGTCCTATGTCAAGAATTTCCCACATCTCATCATGAAGAGCACAAAGATGTGCCTTCATCCGGATCCTCCAGTCCTCAAACTTAAGATCCGAAAACATAAGATTCTTGGACAAGGAGTGATCCATTATATCAGATAAAAAATGGGGTAAAACAGAAAAACAATGGGATCTTTGTTCAGCAAATAACCTAAGAGATTATTAGAACAAGGAGGCTCTGATACCACTTGTTGGTCCCGGTTTTGTGGAATTCTTCTAAGTGTTAGGCCTTCTGGTGTCTTTAACAGAGAGTTGATCAGAGAAGGTCTGGAGCACTTCTGTTGAGAGTATATCCAACAGAGAACCAGGAGGGTTTCTGTCAGAGTAAAGAGTAACAGAGACCCTGAGGTTTTCTGTTCTGAAGCAGAGAACCAAAGGTTCTCTGTTCAACAATGCCTTATCAAGGGTCTTCTGCCCTTGGAGCCCTTCTGCTTTAGGAGGTCTTCTGTTTTGGAGGCTTTCTGCTAAGTCGATTAAACTAAGAACTTTACAAAAGAAAATTCTAATACATTAAGTCTAAAGAGGGGTACTCTAAAGTCCTAATTAATCTAGCATCATCAAAATCTAATTACAAATATTCCTTACAGTCTGGACAATTAATTAATCTAGCATCATCAAAATCTAATTACAAATCTCCCTTGCATGGTTTGCTCAATTACTTATTGATGGTTATGTAATTGAGATGGAGATATCACTTGATGATACCACCTGATGGTACCGCTTGATGGTTTTTGAGCTTGAGATGACTATGATGTGGTGCCATTTTCAACTCATGTATGAATCTGCTTTTTGGAGAACATATTCCTTCTTTTGTAAACTCCAATCAATACCATGCTTCTTCTTATTCCTTTACCAGTTAGCACAACTTTGTTTTGGGCATCTAAGCAGATGTCCATGGAGAATATCATATTGTGAACATTATCTTGGAGCTGGCTTGTGCTTCTTGAATTTGAACTTCAATCCTAGGTTGGATTGAAAGTTCGCATTTGATTTGGATCTTCCAGCTCCTTTGTTTCTCCGGTTTCTTCTCATTCCCAATTTGTAAAATTGGGTCCTTCTTCCCGATCTCATAACTTGATAGTAGCCCCCTGCTAACTATCATGTGCATGGAGTAGCTTGAAGATAAATCTTTTCAATGTTGGCTACTCCAGCACCTTCCCGTTTTCATCGGTTTTGAGTAACAGCCCACAAGTTTGTGGGCATCTTCCCTTGAATGCGTTTGGGCATCCATACCAATTGAGGACGATTTGAATTTGAGCTGATGGATCTATAGCCGTTTGGATTTATGTTTCCATGAGACAAGGCTATATGATTGTGACCATTATTCCTTGTGTTAGGGGGTGAAGGAATATGAGCATTAGAGGTGATCAGCTTTTTCTGAGATAAGTTGTTGGTCTTTTTGATTGGTTGCCAACCAAGTCTTTGATTTGGTTGGTTATTCAGGAAGTTGTAATTGTAGGGAAGATTGGATTTTGGTCTAGAGGAGGACTGAGTCCTTTTCTTTGACAGAGTTTGGGAGTGAGGTTGTTGGTGATTTGAGTTCCTTGTGTCTTGTAGATCTTTGGTGGGTTTTGTGATAGGAGAGTTTTTTTGGAGAGTCTTCAAATGGCTTGGATAAGGGTGTGAATCTCAATCCTGTGTTCTTCCAGTTGTGATGGATTTCCTCACTAATAGGGGTAGTGAGGGAGCTCAACCTTTCTTTTAAACTGAAGTTTTCGAGTTCAAGAAAATCATTTCTCTTTATCACTTCACCCATTTGAGCTTGGGCTACTATTAGATTAACTTGAAGTCTACAATTTTCGTTCATTAAAAGAAGGTGATCCTTTTGAAAGTTTTCAAATTGAAGGAGTAGAGCTTCCATGTCAACACTGGAACAGCTAGAGTGAAATGAGCTGTTTGAAGAACTAGATAATACCTCATCATTATCATTGCTTGCAGTTCTGGCCATAGAGCAATCATTGGAGAAGTTTTCAACATGGTGCATTCCATAGAGACAAATCAGAGTCTCTTCTTCATCTCTTGATGAACTGCTTTCATCACTTGAGTCTTTTTGATCATCAACTGATTGAATCATTGAGAGCTCATCCCAGACATCCTTAGTTCTCCAGTCATCATACATGTTTTGGTTAGACAAAGAATCTGTTGCCAACCTTTTGTCCATTTCAGAAAGTTTTTGGGGAGTTTAGTGGTTTAGATCTTTAGTTCAAATTAGCCAGAAACTGACTCTAGGAACACTCCGCTCTGATACCACTTGATGGTCCCGGATAGGGTAAAAGTCTAGAGGGGGGGGGGGGGGATGAATAGACTTTTAAAATCTTTTCGACCTTTACAAAGTTTTCCCTCTAGAAGAGTTGATCTATAATCTTTTGAGAGATTAATAGATGCACAGCGGAAGTCTTTACCCTTTATGTAATGTGTAACAGCTTTCTATGATGGATGAAGTCTTTGCTTATTGGAGAGCAGTTGGCTATGCAGTTGGCTAGAAAGCAGGGAACTGCTTAGTCGACTGCTTACCAAATACTTGGAGTATGATGAAGGTGCATTCAGAATCTTTCTTAGAGTGGCAAGAGCTTCCTAATGATGTACTGAGGTGGATAGATAATCAACCTTAAATGAGAGCAGTTGTCTCAGCAGTTGGGTGGAGACCAGGGAACTGCTGAGGCACCTGCTGAAGTAAAGGTGAAGGTATGGAAGGTTTGATTATGTGGTTTTGCTCAGGATGATGTGGGCTTTCTGAAGACGTGCTTTGGACCAAGTAAGTAGAGGTTTTTACTTAGGCAGTGGTCTAGGCAGTTGGGTGATAGTGAGGGAACTGTTGAGGTACCTGCTGGGTTATTACCCTGAATCACAGAGATTATTTTGAACAGACTTCTTAGAGATAAAGATGTAAAGGTCTAGTCATGTCAAGATGTTCACAGGAAATACTTTTGTGTGAGCAGTGGGCTCAGCAGTTGAGTAGTCCTTAGGAGACTGTTGAGGCAACTGCCATGCCTTAATTAGTATTTCCTGAAATCTTAATGAAGCATACCTTTTTGTTGTGATATTGTGAAGCTCGTGTATCTCAAAGAGAGTGAGTAATTAAGTAGTAGGATAAGTAGTTGGGTCAATACAGACAACTGCTTAGGATGCTGCTGGCAAACTCCAATCTTTATGTGAGAAGTGTTCAGTGTGTGCTTTGTTGACTGAAAGTGAATCGACACACAGTATATCCTGTTTCAGAGGTGGTGTAATCCTCCTACATCCAATCCCATCCTATTTCAAATGGATTTCACTAATGTATTAAGCCCAATACACTTAGTGCCAATCTAGCCTTGACAACTCTGGCCTAGATTGAAGGTGTTTCACGAGGAGTACAACACCACTCCAAGCTACTCAATCCTTTAGGTTTTTCTCAATTGATCCAGTGGGGATCAAAAGGTACTCCTGACCTATCTAACCACACTCAGGCCGGGAACAACTGTCCTCCTGAAGTGTTTTACAACACCTTGTGAACTACAAGGAAATTCTGGTCTCCAACTATAAACTAAGCTCTAAAAATATGAAGATGATGATCTAGTCTAAGAGCTTAGTGAAGCATGAGTCAAAGCAGAGTTGCTAGATATTCTTTGAATGCTTATGGAATCTCTATGCTTTGAACTCAAAAACTTATTTACGAACTCATGCTTCGGCCTTCATTTATAGGCATCTCCGGTAGATTAATCTCATCCGTTGGTTGAGATGATTTAATCTTGTTCGTTGAATCTTTGTTTCAGAAGATAACAACTTGTTGTTCGTCTTCTTCCTTGGAGCCGATAATACTTTTTGTCTCTTTCTGCCTAGCTGCTGCAGTTCTCCTGCGTTTATCCAACTAGACTGCGCTTCCCATGCTTTGTACGTTCTTTGCATTAATCGTCCTCCATGCTTGGCTTTCCTTTTCTCTGATTGGCTCCGGTTTATCACGAGGTGAAAAAGCAATGAATGAACAGTTAATTTTTGAGTCTAATAAAATTTATACTGGTAGGATTATATCCTTTTAAGGTAATTGAATTTTACCTTATTGCATTTTATACTTTCCAGTATAAATTTTATTAGCCTTAAAAATTATACATTTATTTGTTCTCAATGAGTGACGAAGAAATATGTTTTTGTGATAAAGAAAATATATACCGGTAGGATTTAAATATCCGTTTAAGGTAATAAATTACTGATGGATTATAGGTATCCAAGTATATTAAAATGGAGAGATTGAGCTAGATAATTGGAGAAGATGAATAGTGGAAATGATATTGTGTATGAATTATGAGTTAGGGTTACAAATGGCTCCAAGAGGAGTATAAATAGGGAAATAATGGGCCGGACCGCTAATATGGGCCCGGTAGCCCAACTACATAAAAGACTAATCTAGTACATAGTTACATACAAATGACATATAAGCAGTACAATAATACAAATGATATCCGTAAGATGTGTGTGGGCCGCTGTCCGGGCCCAATAGTCGTGAGACCCGGGGGTCCGAGTCTATATACTCTATCAGGAGTCCCCCACTCTCTGAGTCGAGAGTATTCGAGGCGAAAGAGAGTAGAACTGTGTGCTGATCTGTCGCCGTCTTGTGAGTAAACTTCATGAACAAAAATTTGAATTTCTGCTTCTTTGGTTAATGGAGGCGCTAAGTCCCCCGCTCTTCCAGTCCCCCACTCCTTGAGGCGAGTGTAATGAGGTGAAGAGGAGTAGAGTAATGCGTGTCGGATGATGTCTTCAACAGGGGCCCGAGGGTTGACACCTTTTGATCCACGATGGGGAGATGCCTCGTTAAAAACCTCATTAGGAAAAACCCTGTGGGAAAAAATCCTAATGAGGGAAAAAGAGTACACCGGATGCCCCCAAAATGAAACAAAAGGTGCGAGCCCTTCGGCCTGGAGATGGAGCTGCAGCGGTGCCCGTCTGCTGGATGGTCGAGGCCGATCTCTAGATGTGGGTAGCTCATCATGATCAGTAGTCCTAGTCATCAAATAAAGATGACTAAGGGATGGGTCGAGCGACCGTCCACAATATGATGTCTGGTTCATCAAATAAAGATGACCAGAACGTAAGGCCGATGGGCCGAGAGGCCTGTACGAGAGCTCCACGTCGTCAAATAAAGACGATTGGGCGATGTGTGCGGCCGAGGGGCCTGCATAAGAGCTCCACGTCGTCAAATAAAGACGACGGGGCGATGGTGTGGCCGAGGGGCCTGCATAAGAGCTCCACGTCGTCAAATAAAGACGACGGGGCGATGGTGGGGCCGAGGGGCCTGCATAAGAGCTCCACGTTGTCAAATAAAGACGACGGGGTGATGGTGCGGCCGAGGGGCCTGCATAAGAGCTCCACGTCGTCAAATAAAGACGACGGGGTGATGTATGGCCGACAGAGGCCTATATGAGAGCTCCACGTCATCAAATAAAGATGACGGGGCGACGTATGGCCGAGAGGCCTACATGAGAGCCCCACATCATCAAATAAAGATGACGGGGTGATGTATGGCTCAGAGGCCTATATGCGAGCGCCATGTCATCAAATAAAGATGACGGAGCGAGATATGGCCGATGGGCTTGTAAATGAGCTTCGCGTCATCAAATAAAGATGACGAGGCGATATATGCCCGATGGGCCTGCAACTGAGCTTCGCGTCATCAAATAAAGATGACGGAGCAAGATGTGGCTCAGAGGCCTACAAATGAGTTCCTCGTCATCAAATAAAGATGACAGAACGATATATGGCCGATGGTCCTGTAGACGAGCTCTTCGTCATTAAATAAAGATGACAGAGCGATATATGGCCGATGGGCCTACAAATGAGCTCTTCATCATCAAATAAAGATGACAGAGCGATATATGCCCGATGGGCCTACAAATGAGCTCTTCATCATCAAATAAAGATGACAGAGCGATATATGGCCGATGGGCCTGCAAACGAGCTTCGCGTCATCAAATAAAGATGACGGAGCGATATATGGCTGAACTCTGGGCTCCTTTAGCCTTTCGGCCGGAGACCGCAAGATGTTCGCTATATCTGAATAGGGGGACGAGGCGGTGGACGCCTGCCTGAATATGAGGACGACGACGCTGATGAGTCGGTCCGAATATGAGGACGACAGCGCTGACGAACCGGTTCGAATATGGAGACGATGGCGCTGGTGAGCCGGTCCGAATATGGGGAGGAGGCGATGATAAGCCATGCGTCATATAGGGTCGCCGTCCGGGAAGGGATGGCGAGCCCAATCGCTATAACAAGACTTCGGCGCTGGGAGCCGGTCTTGAGATAAATAATCACGTCGCGGCCGAGAGGCTGATCGCGATGTGCGGATGACAATGATGAGGAGCCAGTCCAAAATATGATGACGAGGCGATGATGGAGCCGATCGTCATATAGAGGCGATAGTCACCATCCAGGAGGGGATGGCGAGCCTGATCGCTAGCCCAACACACTGGGCGCTGATGAAGCCGGTGTTGGGATAGGGTGTGACGTCGTGGCCGAGGGGCCGATCGTGATGCGAGGTCGTCAGCACTATGAGGCTGATCCAAAAGTCCAAGCAGCGGTCGCCATCCGATGAAGGAATGACTGAGACCGGTCTTGGGGATAGATAATCACGCCGAGGCCGAGGGGCCGATCATGATGTGCAGACGGAGATGATGAGCCGATCCGATAATATGATGACGAGGCAAGAATGAAGCCAATCGTCATATAAGGGCGATGGTCACCATCCAGGAAGGGATGGCGAGCCCGATCGCTAGCTCAAGACTCTCGGCGCTGAGGAAGCCGGTCTTGAGATAGATAGTCACGCCGAGGCCGAGGGGCCGGTCGTGATGCGCGGATGGCGATGAAAAGAGCCAATCCGAAAAATGATGACGGGGCAATGATGAGCCGACCGTCATATAGAGGCGATGGTCACCATCCAGGAAGGGATGGTGAGCCCAGTCGCTATCTCAAGATCGCGTTGAGACCGAGGGGTCTGCCGCGATGTGAGCATGACGGCGATGATGAGCCGTTCCAATAAATGATGACGAGGCCATGATGGGCCAATCGTCATATAAAGGCGACGGTCACCATCCAGGAAGGGATGGTGAGCCCGATCGCCAGCTAAAGACTCTCGGCGCTGAGGAAGCCGGTCTTGAGATAGATAATCACGCCGAGGCCGAGGGGCCGGGCATGATGTGAGGACGACGGCGATGAGGGGCCGGTCCAAAAATCCATGCAACAGTCGTGATTCGGTAAAGGAATGACTAAGACCGGTCTCGAGATAAATAATCACGTCGAGGCCGAGGGGGCCGGTCCGAAGATCCATGCAACGGTCGCCATCCGGGAAGGGATGACTAAGACCGGTCTCGAGATAAATAATCACGTCGAGGCCGAGGGGGTCGGTCGTGATATGAGGACGACGACGGTGAGGAGTCGGTCCAAATAATGATGACGAGGCGATGGTGAAGCCGACCGTCATACAGAGGCGATGGTCACCATCCGGGAAGGGATGGCGAGCCCGATCGCTGGCTCAAGACTCGCGGCGCTGAGGAAGCCGGTCTTGAGATAGATGATCACGCCGAGGCCGAGGGGCCGGTCGTGATGTGAGGACAACGACGATGAGGAGTCGGTCCAAATAATGATGACGAGGCGCTGATGAAGACGATCGTCATATAAAGGCGATGGTCACCATTCAGGAAGGGATGGTGAGCCCGATCGCTAGCTCAAGACTCGCGGCGCTGAGGAAGCCGATCTTGAGATAGATGATCACACCAAGGCCGAGGGGCCGGTCATGATGCGAGGACAACGACGATGAGGAGCCGGTCCTATAATATGAGGACGAGGCGCTGATGAAGCCGATCGTCATATAAAGGCGATGGTCACCATCCGGGAAGGGATGGCGAGCCCGATCGCTAGCTCAAGACTCGCGGCGCTGAGGAAGCCGGTCTTGAGATAGATAATCACGCCGAGGCCGAGGGGCCGGTCGTGATGTGAGGACAACGACGATGAGGAGTCGGTCCAAATAATGATGACGAGGCGATGGTGAAGCCGATCGTCATATAGAGGCGATGGTCACCATCCGGGAAGGGATGGCGAGCCCGATCGCTGGCTCAAGACTCGCGGCGTTGAGGAAGCCGGTCTTGAGATAGATGATCACGCCGAGGCCGAGGGGCCGGCCGTGATGTGAGGACAACGGCGATGAGGAGCCGGTCCTATAATATGATGACGAGGCGAAGCGTTGGCGCCGCACTGAACCTGTAGGACGGTGGAGCTGGTCCGAAGATGAGGGACGGCGCTGGGCGCTCGTCTGAGATGAGGGACGGCGCTGGGTGCTCGTCTGACAAATGAAGGACGTCGTTGGGCGCTCGTCTAAGATGAGGGATGGCGCTGGGTGCTCGTCTGACAAATGAAGGACGGCGCTGGGCGCTCGTCTGAAAATGAGGGACGGCGCTGGGCGCTCGTCTACAAATGGAGGACGGCGCTGAGCGCTCGTCTAAGATGATGGACGGCGCTGGGCGCTCGTCTAAGATGAGGGACGGCGCTGGGCGCTCGTCTAAGAATGAAGGACGGCGCAGGGTGCTCGTCTAAGAATGAAGGACGGCGCAGGGCGCTCGTCTAAGATGAGGGACGGTGCTGGGCGCTCGTCTGAAGATGAGGGACGGCGCTGGGCGCTCGTCTAAGAATGAAGGACGGCGCAGGGCGCTCGTCTAAAAATGAGGGACGGCGCTGGGCGCTCGTCTAAAAATGAGGGACGGCGCTGGGCGCTCGTCTACAAATGGAGGACGACGCTGGGCGCTCGTCTAAGATGAGGGACGACGCTGGGCGCTCGTCTAAGAATGAAGGACGGCGCAGGGCGCTCGTCTAAGATGAGGGACGGCGCAGGGCGCTCGTCTAAGATGAGGGATGGCGCTGGGCGCTCGTCTAAGATGAAGGACGGCGTTGGGCGCTCGTCTGAAAATGAGGGACGGCGCTGGGCGCTCGTCTACAAATGGAGGACGGCGCTGGGCGCTCGTCTAAGATGATGGACAGCGCTGGGCGCTCGTCTAAGATGAGTGACGGCGCTGGGCGCTCGTCTAAGAATGAAGGACGGCGCATGGCGCTCGTCTAAGATGAGGGACGGCGCTGGGCGCTCGTCTAAGATGAGGGACGGCGCTGGGCGCTCGTCTAAGATGAGGGACGGCGCTGGGCGCTCGTCTGAAAATGAGGGACGGCGCTGGGCGCTCGTCTAAGAATGAAGGACGGCGCAGGGCGCTCGTCTAGTATTTGCCTGATATGTACTTAGTATTGTTGTGGGGATTTCATTTTTTCATTGCTCGAGGCCGGCAAGTGCGCGCGGTCCTCGGCTTCCCTCTTTTATTTTTTCTTTTTCCTTTTCTTTTTTATTATTTCCGTTTCCGTTCCCTATTTCGGGGAGTATCCTTCTTTCAGGCTTCGGCCGAAGGGTGTGCTCGTCCTTCGGCCGGTTCGGACTTCGTTTATAACGTCCGTGATCTCAGGGGGGTCCCGTCGCCTATTTATGACGCGGGCTAGACTTTTGGTTGGTTTCCAACGGCTGCCGTTGCCCAACCCTGAGTGGGGGGATTCTGCCACCTCGGCCATGATTTCAGGCCTGTCGTCCTGCGATCTGGCGCGTGGAAGACGCAGTGAACTTCCCATTTGAAGACGCGGGCCGTTTGCGGGCCCCTCGTCCTGGGGACATCGTCGGCCATACCTGAGCATTTCACTCTAGGCTTACGGGGCCAGGACGACGTGCTCTCTCAGCTAGGCCTGAGCCCTTCGCTGATACAAAATACAAAGTGGAGCAGACCTGAGCCTTTCGCTCGAAGGCTGCTGATACGACACGTGGTATCTTCTATTTACATTTCCAAAAAATAAGCGGAATACAATAGGTGTGTTGTTCATGTCAACGGCTTTTGGGCGACGCGATTAGCGTCTCGGAGAACGAGGTGTACCGTTTACCGCTCTCGGGCATAATGCCATGTGCGGCCGGTAGCGGCTCTCATTTTTAGATGTCCGAGTCACCAAATAAAGGTGACTAGGGTAGGTCGATGGACCTAAATATAATCCGAATCATCAAATAAAGATGTTCGGTAGACTAGAGCTCGGGTCCACCACTTTGGGGTTTTTTGACCCGGTCTAATGGCATTGATAAAAATAATAACGCCAATAATAAATTTTCATTAGCGACCTCGGGAAATTTTAATCCCTCACAATGGTCTTCACCACCTCGGGGTTTTTTAACCCGCCATAATGGTGGTGGAAATAATATAATTAATAATAGTAATAATTATACTACTATACCTTAATAAATATATTAAGTGTATAAATAAGAGTATTGGGCACTTAGCTCTTATTTGGGCCGTTTGTTGGATGTGTTGTTGAATTGAGGCCCATTTTCACTGGTCGGTATCAATTTTGGGCTGAAGTAGTCGTGGCCCGCATTTCTTGACTTCATCTAGGTCTTTTGTTTGGGCCTGTGCGGCTGCGCAAGAACTAGGATTGGCCCTTTGACTTATTGAGTAGCAGGCCAACGATTGACCTAGCTGATGGCAAGTTACTGCCAAAGCATCTACCTGCTTCATGTCTGCGTGTGGATGGCCTTGCCTGCGGCCAACAGAGTAACACACCCCTGTTATAGCTCATAAGAGGAGCAGCCCAGCAGCAACCGAGGATGGTGACGGCGAGTCTTCCTCAGCCACTACCACGACGAAGCTTCCTCAGGCGGAGACTGGTACGCTCTTCGAGTTCTCTCATCAAGTTCTCTCATCGAGAGAGTTCCGTATCCACAGGGGGTCCACTGGTGTACATCTGTTGCTCCTAAAGCTCGTAGGGGGCCATTAATGGCGGATATTTAAGGTCAATATCGAGTCACGGCTCAGGCTCCAACCGCCGAGCCGCGTAGGCAACCAAGCGCGACTCTAGCAGGGCTGTAACGGAGGCGGCGGAGTTCGTGCTCTTTGAAGCGAGCTACAGCAGATGGCGCAGGGCAGCTTCGGTTCAGACCTGGGAATGGGTGAGGCGCTTCTGCTATGGCGCGTGGCAGAAACCGGGACGACGACGACATCTCCTGATTAGCTCCGGAACGTGGCTGCCATCTCCGGCGGATCTTGAAATCCGGATCTTGAATTTTTGAGAACACTTTTGGACCGATTTCTTTGTAATTTGGTTGAATTCTTGAATGTTTTTGGAAGGTTTTCTCACTTGATTTTGCTCTAATCTCTCAATGAAAGCACCATTGATGGATTATAGGTATCCAAGTATATTAAAATGGAGAGATTGAGCTAGATAATTGGAGAAGATGAATAGTGGAAATGATATTGTGTATGAATTATGAGTTAGGGTTACAAATGGCTCCAAGAGGAGTATAAATAGGGTAATAATGGGTCGGACCGCTAATATGGGCCCGGTAGCCCAACTACATAAAAGACTAATCTAGTACATAGTTACATACAAATGACATATAAGCAGTACAATAATACAAATGATATCCGTAAGATGTGTGTGGGCCGCTGTCCGGGCCCAATAGTCGTGAGACCCGGGGGTCCGAGTCTATATACTCTATCAATTACCTTATTGCATTTTGACTTTTCCGGTATAATTTTCTTGAAACAAAACATTTTGCTTTTGTCTTTCGGTCACTTCAGCTAGTATTTCGAACATGAACTATTTATTTAACTCGTAGGATAACAAATCCTTTTAAGGTAACAATTATTACCTTATTGCATTATGTGTTCCAGCTTAATAAATAGTTTGTTCGAGATGTTTTTGTGTTATTTGATGTATCAAAGAAATTTAACTAGTAAGGTCTATAAGAAATCCTTTTAAGGTAGTTAAAATATGACCTTATTGCATTTTATATTATCCAGTTAAATTTCTTTGATAATTGACGCTTTGAACTTAACACTTTTAAACAATACTTTACTAGTTCAGTCAACTGCCGGAATATATGATAGCTACCAAAGATGGGGGGAAATAAAAGAGAAAACTATGGCATCATCAAAATACTAATTCCAAAATCTAGGGGACTAAGCCCGGCCGGGCCGCCGGTTCCGTATCCATAGGCCCGAGACCGGCCCGGGTCTTGACCGGTTCCGGGCTGGGCCAGTTCCGGTTCATTTTTTTTATCTTATTTATTTCACCCCCCACCCCCCATCCCCCCCAACCCTCAAACCCCTCGGAAATACCCAGCCCAGCCCAACTAACCCCAGGCCAAACCAAAAAAATCAAAAAAATAAATCAAAAAGGCCCGAACCGGGCCCGGCCCGGCCGGGCCGGTTCCCTTTTTCCCTTACCCGTGCCCAGAACCGGTAGACCCCCTGGGCCTAGGCCCGAACCGGAACCGGACCCGGTTTCCCGGGCCGGGCTGGGCCCGCAAAGTAGCGGGCCGGGCCGGTTCTCGGGCCGGGTGGCCCGCACCGAGTCCAAGCCTGATCGGGAATTGTAATTCCAATTTTGGGCTTGTCCGAAATTTAATATTTGTTCTTTTTTAACCCCACCCTCCTACCCTTTCTTCATCTTTTTGATGAACTTCATCTATTTTCAGATGCATCCCAATGGAAGTTGTTGGGCCCGGATCTGTCAAGCGAATCGGCCCATTAAATTAGATTTGAGTCTATTGGACGGATCAGCCCACGTAACCTTGAGGAGTCTGCAGAATCCGGCTTGGTCAAATGAGATGACGAAGTGGATAAGAACGCCTAAGAAGTTGAGGAGAAAATGGAGGAACGGATCCCGATTTAGTAGAGGAAGGCTACCATTTCGCCGGGCAGTTCGTCCGCATGGGGGAAAGAGTTGGAAATTCTATTTTAAATAGGCTGGCGGTAGAATAGAAAAGGAACTACTTAATTATCTATGCACTTGTAATACAACTCTTTGAATCATACATCCAGATTAATATACTCTCATTCATTAGTTTTCGGTTCTTATATTGTGTTTCTTGTACGATCCCTACATACATATAATTTTAGACTAGTTTAATTCTTGCTTAAACAATTTGGCTCCCACCGTGGGGCATTGTGCAAGGAAAGATCATCAACCATGACCGGAAGCAGCCCTTTGTTAGAGGAAATCCACGCTCAAATGGAGGCAGTTCGAACGGAGTTTCGCCGGGAATTGGCGGAAAGGATGGCACACATCCAACGAGAGAACGATCTATTACGATCCCAAGTTCAGTCAGCAGTCTCGATCGCATCCAACTCTAGGGGCAATCGAAGGAACGATCTCATGCCCGTAGTCACGAGGCTAGATTTGGAATCCATTCCGACGGCAACGGACACGCCCACCATCGCTTTCGAGCCCATATCTCTCACGTTGGGCCTCTCACCGGCCGGGGAATCACAAACCACCGTCATCTCTCAAGTTATACCGTACACGCCTCTCATCCCTGAAACGACCCCTATCCCAAGCATTCCAACCTGTTTCTTCCCGGAGTCGTTGCGCCAGGGATCAAGAAGGATGGGGTTGCAGGCGGCCACTTAAAGCCTACCCATGACGTCAGGCGCGCTATCCCCGACGGAGCCATATGTCACTCATTACCAAAGCAGAACCCGTGACGAACCCGGACCGTATGGTCTCATACAGGAAGGGACCCGGAGTATATTCGACGAATTGCCACCTGTATTTCAGGCACAACGGCAGCGTAGACCAACCGCGTCAGGATGGCAGAATCGTGGAGGACGTCGCCCTGAGGTCATAATCATTCCGTCACCAACCCGTCCTGAAGCAACCCCGATGGCAGGATTGACAGTATCGGCGCCGGAATCCACTCAGCCAGTCCAGATGGATCCGATAGCAATGATTATGGAGCAACTCCGACAGATGCAGGATAAGATCAACGAATTGCCCGGAGTACCCCTTCCGTTGGTTCGGGCCTCAAAGACATGTTATGCGGACTCGCCCTTCAGCAGACAGATTACAGATGTCGAAGTGCCACGCAAATTCAACGTTCCCTCCATGAAAATGTTCGACGGCACATCTGATCTGGTGGAACATGTCGCCCAATACAAACAGCGAATGCTTGCCGTATCGCTCCGACCGGATCAAAGGGAAGCATGCATGTGTCGCGGCTTCGGGGCAACATTAGCTGGCCCAACGCTCAAATGGTTTGTCAATCTGCCTAATGAGGGTATCGAGTCATTTGCAGAATTGGTCGATTCATTCAATCATCAGTTCGCGAGTAGTCGAATACTTGAAAAACAGACTAGCGACCTCTACAGAATCATACAGCGACGCGGCGAATCGTTACGGGATTACCTACACCGTTTTAACAAAGAAAAAGTTTCCATTCCACGGTGCGATATACCAACAGCAGTTGAAGCGTTTCGGAGAGGCCTATCAGACGACTCAGAATTATACCGGGAATTGACGAAATACCCGTGCAGAACCTTTGAAGACGTCCAGGCTAAAACCTTGGCCTTCATCAGGCTGGAAGAAGATCAGCAGACGCGACATCGGCAGGATGCATATGACGGAGGGCAACTTAAATCAAGCACATCCAAAAAACACGATTACAGGACCGGAAAACCCTATGTCAGAACCGAGGATAGACCGATCTCGTCGATAGTAAATTGGCTCGATGATCCAGACTTACCACCAGTCATCAATGACTATTGTTTCAATGTTGCCACTCCGGGCCTCATTCACTCTCTGGAAAAATTGGGGGGAAAGGTCAGATGGCCTCGAAGGACGGACAAACCAGCGGGACGTCGAGACCCGAATAAACGTTGTGATTTCCACGGCAATATCGGACACAACACGGAAGATTGCGTCGCATTAAGGAAGGAGGTGGCCTATTTGCTGAAAAACGGTTATCTGACGGAGATCATGTCTGAACGCACCAAATCACTGTTAGGACGGGATGGTAAGGCGTCACCGGATGAGTCTAGGCCGCCTTCGCCCTCTGCGCCATGTAATGTAATCAACTTTATTAATGGTGGATCTGATTTGTGTGGACTAACATATTCTGCAGCAAAAAGACACGCCCGAGATTACACCCGAGACAAGTCGTTGCAGGTTTATAGGATCGGAAAACGTCAAGAGGAATGGAGGAATGCGTCGATCACATTTGACGAAACGGACATTTCTGATCCGATACAATCTCATCACGATACATTGGTGGTCTCCCTTAGAGTGGCAAACTGCGAAGTCAAACGAATCCTCGTGGACAACGGGAGCACCGCGAATATTACCACCATGAAAACGTTGGAAGAACTAGGGGCCAAGGAGGAAGATATAACAGGTTCCAGGTCAAGCTTGGTCGGATTCAATGGAGAGCCGAGCAGAACCGTAGGTAATATTTCTTTACCTGTATATACCCATGGTCTAAGCATGCAGGTCAAATTCGACGTGGTCGAAAGCATACCAGCGTACAACATGATCTTGGGAACTCCCTGGTTGCATCAAATGGGAGCAATTCCATCGACTTATCATCAAATAATCAAGTTCCCAACGCCGTGGGGAGTACAAAGCATCAAGGGGGATCGACAATCAGCCAAATCCTGCTACCAAACGGCGATGAAGCCAACTGCGGACCAAACTGCCTCCAGGACCGCATAGCAATTAAAGGGTGGCCCCGCTCTGGTGGAAGATGACGACAAAACAGAAGAAGTTGCCATCGACTCAGAACGTCCAGAAAGGGTCATCCGCACCGGGAAAGACATACCAAAGCACCTCAAAGACGAACTGATAAACTTCCTCAAAGAACATAAGGACGTGTTTGCATGGAGCCACGACAACATGACAGGTATTGATCCTAATATCATAACTCACAGGTTAAACGTCAGCCCATTACACAAACCCGTCAGACAAAAAAGAAGACGCTTTGCAAAAGAAAGGAATGCCATTATAAACCAGGAAGTTGATACGCTGCTCCGAACCGGCAAGGTAAAGGAGATAAAGTATCCCGATTGGTTAGCTAATGTTGTTGTTGTTCAGAAAAAGAAAGGGCAGGAAGAAGGCAATCCAGTCAAATGGAGAGTCTGTGTGGACTTCACTGACCTGAACAAAGCGTGTCCCAAAGATTCATTCCCAATGCCACACATTGACGCTTTGGCTGACGCTACGGCCGGGCATGAAATGTTATCCTTCATGGACGCATTCAGTGGATACCATCAAATACAGCTTCACCCTGATGACCAAGAAAGCACAGCCTTCATCACTGAAACAGGTACGTATTGTTATATTGTTATGCCTTTTGGACTAAAAAATGCAGGCGCGACGTTTAAGAGACTAGTCACCTTAATGTTCAAAGATCTAATGGGGGACACCATGGAAGTTTATATCGACGACATGATCGTCAAATCAAAGAAAAAAGAGGATCATATCTATCATCTGACGGAACCCTTCAGAAGACTGAAAAAGTACAATCTGAAGATCAATCCAGCGAAATGTACTTTCGGAGTGACGTCAGGGGAATTTTTAGGATATATCGTCAGTGAACGAGGAATAGAGGCGAGCCCGGAACAAATACGAGCAATTATTGACATTGAACCTCCAAAATCCGTCAAAGATATCCAGAGGTTGACAGGACGAATTGCGGCTTTGAATCGTTTCATTTCAAAATCGTCAGACAGGTGCCATTTGTTTTATGACGTCTTGAGAAAAAACAAAAAATTTGAGTGGACAGACCGACACGAACAGGCGCTTCAACAATTAAAAGAATATATGATGTCGCCACCATTGCTCGCAAAGCCTAAAAATGACGAAGAGCTACAACTCTATCTGGCCGTTTCAGAGCACGCCGTCAGCGCAGTACTGACAAAAGAGGAGCAGGGGCAGCAAACTCCAGTCTATTACGTAAGTAAATCCCTAAATGGACCGGAATCCAGGTATGCTTTACTTGAGAAATTAGTTTTAGCTTTGATCGTTGCTTCGATTAAATTACGTCCTTATTTTTAATCACATACCATTTGTGTTAGAACTAACTATCCCATGAATGTAATCATGAGGAAACCGGAATTGACAGGTCGCATGGCTAAATGGTCGATTCAACTTGGAGCTTATGACATAAGATTCGAACCAAGAACAGCCTTGAAATCATAGTCACTTGCAGATTTTGTGGCAGACTTCAGTCCAAAGCTCCAAGAGGAAGCATAAAAAGAGATTTGCACTCTGATCGATGGATTCCCAAAGCAAAAATGGACATTGCACACTGACGGAGCGTCAAACCAAAATGGCATAGGTCTGGGCGTGATACTGAAGTCACCACAGGGGGACACCATGCTCCAAGCAGTACACTGCGATTTCACCGCTACGAACAATGAGGCAGAATACGAGGCGCTAATCGTCGGACTCACGTTGGCAAGGGACTTGGGCGTCAAAATCTTGGAGGTAAAATGTGATTCTTTACTGATAATCAATCAAACTAACGGTGTGTATGCAGCAAAGGACCCCAAGATGACATCTTATTTGCAAATTGTCCGAGAATTGATAACGGCATTCGACGAAATAACCCTTGAACAAGTCCCACGAGAGGAAAACACACAAGCTGACGCTCTGGCCGCCGTCAGATCATGTCTAGGGGCAGAAATCAATCGCAACATCCCCTATGTGCACTTGATGAGCCCATCAATTTACAGATCAGGGGTTGCCTCTACCATTAAGATCCCGGCACAAGACGACTGGACACAACAATACGTAGCATACTTAAAGCACAATACTCTCCCAGAGGACAGAAAAGAGGCCAAGGCTTTCCTATCCAAGGCAAGTAAGTTCTTACTAATTGATGATGTGCTATTTAAAAGATCTGTCGCAGGTCCACTCCAAAGATGTCTGGCACCGCAAGAAGCCGCCAAAGCATTGAAAAACCTTCATGAGGGGGAATGCGACAATCACGCAGCAGGACGAAGTCTGTCTAACAAAGCTCTTAGATTCGGTTATTACTGGCCGACCATGAGAGAAGATGCGACCACATTCACCCAAAGATGCAAGCCCTGTCAGATGCATGGACCAATTCGTCACCAGCCCTCCGAGACGCTTCATCCAGTTCTATCACCATGGCCCTTTATGAAGTGGGGCATGGATATTGTAGGAAAATTGCAAGAGGCATCGGGGCAGAAAGTATATATGCTAGCAATGACGGATTACTTTTCAAAATGGGTGGAGGCTGAGCCTTTTCGGCAGATACGAGATGACCAGGTGATTTCGTTTATTAAGAGAAATATCCTTTGCAGATTCGGCGTTCCGTCAGAAATCGTTTGTGACAACGGATCTCAGTTCATAAGTGCTAAAACCAGACGCTTTTGTGAGAAATACAACATCAAATTGGAAACGTCGACACCTAGGTACCCGCAGTCTAATGGGCAGGCCGAGTCTAGCAACAAGATTATCATTGCCAACTTAAAGAAAAGGCTTGAAAAGGCGCAAGGCCGATGGGCTGATGAATTGCCCTTAATACTCTGGGCAGACAGGACAACTCCGAAAAATGCAACCGGACAAACCCCATTCTCTCTGGTGCATGGCTGCGAAGCGGTCATTCCTGCTGAGATTGAAATACCTTCTTCGAGGTATGGACTCATGACTGAGGAATTGAACAATGTGGAGTTGGTGCACGACTTGGATACCATTGACGAGATCCGTGAACGAGCCAAGATCCGTTTGCAGACATATCAACAAATGGTAGCAAAAAGCTATAATAAAAATGTTCGGGCAAAGGTGTTTCAAAAGGGAGATTGGGTCTTGAGGAGAGCATTTGGCAATGAAGCAGCCGGAAAATTTAGTCCTAATTGGGAAGGACCTTACAGAATCATTGATGTCATCGGTCAGGGGTAGAGCTGTCAAACGGGCCAACTCGGCCCACCCCGACCCGACCCGTGACGGGTTATGGTCTATGTGGGTTGGGTCGGGCCAACCCGCTAATGACGGGTCAGAATTTCTACAACCCTAACCCAACCCACCTAACCCGTGGGTTAAACGGGTAGGCCCGCGCGGGCCAATATGTGAAAAAATATGTAACAAAAAAATTAAAAACAATTACCCGGAAGTATAAATTTATACTAGTAAGTAGTAACAGGGGAAATATAAAAAATCAAAATACTAAAAATTCAATACTTGTGAAGTCAAATTAAAAAAATATTAAATACTAGTTATACGAGAATTTGAAAACTATAAGAGGGTATGCGACAAAAATACTCATTGTATAAAAATAAAGATCTACATAAACCTTTTGGTTAATTATTTGTAAATAATGACTACTAATTCTTAAATACTGTATCGAACTTCACATAAAATATATGTTTCAACATTTTATTTGAATATTTATTATTGAAATAAATATTGTTTTTTCATGGTTGTAATTTTTTATTTGTAATTATAATAATATTGGTAGTAAAAGGATAATATTTAAGATAATAAAATTTAAAACTATATTTTTGTATATTGGCCCGCGGGCCAACCCGCAACCCGGTGGGCCAACCCACTTAAACCCACAACCCGCGTGGGTTGACCCGCGAAACCCTCGAACTAAATGGGTCAGAAATTTTCAACCCTAACCCACCAATAAATGGGTTTAAACGGGTCAGCCCGCGGGTTTCGGCCCATTTTGACGGCTCTAGGGGGCATACTGCCTGCAGTCAATCGATGGTAAACAAGTCCCTCGAAGTTGGAATGCGGTACATTTAAAGCGTTTTCACTTTTGACAAAAGTTTCTTTTGTTTTTTGCATTTCTATCCCTATTACTAAATAACTAACTTGGCCGTCGGAGGGCCGTTGGCTTAAGGCCAACGACCGACCCTGACGATAATTATAAATACAGGAAGGCACACAAAAATGGCCAAGTCGCAGGTAATTAGTCACAGTTCACATAATCTTAAATATAGTAAATACAATTCATCATTCACTAACTTGACCGTCGGAGGGCCGTTGGCCCCAAACCAACGGCCGATCCCAACGGAACGGTATCATCGCAGGACTATGACAGGTTATGATCAAAATACCAGGTGACCGAGTACCAGAACAACAGATAGAACATCAGATCTGCTCATGACAAAAACATCAACGTACAGGGGACATGAGGCTCATTATGGAGAAACCATGAATGAAGTTCCATGAAATCGAATAAGTTTTGGCCAAAACATAAAACACATATATATTCCTCTACGCACACATGGCAGGTTACATACGAAAACGACATATATAACAACACACACGTCAACATAAACGTAAGTCAGGTGACCAAAAGGAGTAGCAACGGAATCACCAAACAACATGGATTTGGCTTGGATAAACCACCAAGCACAATATCCATAAATCCACAGGAAAATATTAAAATTTCTAACAGGAAACCATGATGCAGGGGCAATAATGGCAGAGTGAGTCTTGGAAGCAAAAGCAAATGTTTAAAGACGAGAAAGTAAAGGGGAAGGGGTGCAGTTAGTTATCTCAGGAGCGTCTGGATTCAGCCTCGTTATCGGACTGGCCTACGTCAAAACCGTCTTCTCCAATCGGGGGATCCATCTCATCTTGAAGCTTTAACCAGGTAGCAACGTCCTGTTCCGCAGTCCAGTTTGACATCTCGCCTGCGAGGAATGAAGTCATCAGTTCACCTCTGGTTTTCCAAGCATAAAAACAGGCCGCGTCAGTAACCTCTTGTTTCTTTTTCCTCCCATACGCCTCCAACGACTTAATACGGGTTTTTAAAGTTGAAATTTGAGTTGTTAACATCGAATTATCACTACGGAGACTTTGGATCGTTCGAGCATCAACGTCAGCACGAGCGTGAAAACTTTTCTCCTTTCTTTTTAATTCGTCCACAGCCTTTTCCAGCAGAACCAACCTTTCTGCAGCAACAAGGCTAGCTTGAACACTCTGCCAGGTTAAAACAAATTTCTCTCGTCAAAAGAAGGATTAAATTTCTACAGGTACCGAGCATTTACAAAACGACGAGATACCTGGAAAGCAAAAGCCGAGGAAGCCAATGCCAGGCCAGCTGAGGACACATCCTTGAATACAACAGATGAGGAGGAGAGCAGGACTTGAGGCATTTCACTTCCCATCACAAGAGCATCCTTCAAACAACAAAAGTCACGAGAGAAAGAAGCATTCATCTTCTCACCAGAGTCAGGATTGGTGGTGGCACTCACTGGACGAGGAGGAGCAGATTTCATTTCTGTATTTGGGCATTGTGGAGTTTTGGAACAACCAGAGGCCAACTTAGATGGGACTTTCTTCTTTCTTGAAACCATGTTAAGAAGGTCGTAATCAGAAGGTATCGGCCGTGTGTTAGACGAAGAAACAGCTGCGGCAAAGGAAAATATATAAACATTCTAAATAAAGCAACATTTGACGAATAATTGAAATAGCTGAAACCAGTACCAGCGTGTTGTGCAGAACGTTTTGCTGGAAGAGAACAGGAATCCTGACCACCGGGAAACACCATCTGAAGAGGAACGAAAGCACTTGCATTTTCACCTCCACCCCTCGAAGTTTCTGATTCATGGTCTGAATCATCTACAGAGACCGCGCGTGAATCTTGGGCATCGTCAAGGACGTTCTGAATATTACGGCGAGAGCGCCTTAATCCAACGGACCGAGAATGGTCAGGAGTGGGAGACATACCTTCATTATCAACCACTAGATTCCCAAAGGTCCGTTCGGCAGTAGTTAAAGATAAAATTTTGACAGTCCTTCCTTCAGAGTCTGGACCATAGCTCAAGGGGATAGTCTTCCTATCTAAAGCAAAAGAAAAAACAACAACAGTGAAAACGATAATTTTGACGTATTGCAGACCAGCCATATAGCAACTAAATACATTTGAAATTCATATGTAAAACAAGGAGTTGTCAAGATACCTTTGTGTAAACTCTCTTCAAGAAATGCGTTGGCAATTTTACGAGCATGACTTGATTATTAAGTTGGCAAAGTGATTCTTTGATTTAAGGTATTTCATCTATTTTCCTTTAGACCAACATGGTGAGGGACTGGCAAAATAACCTTGGCAAAATAACCCCTACAATTAAGAGAGATGTAGCATCTAGGACAAAACTTTCTAAATTCAAATGAGAATCTATATTTTATGTCTATATATAAGGTCCGATTCCAATAAAAAATGGTCTTCGCACATAAAATGTTAACGAGTCCACTTTTAATAATATGAGGTTCACTATTACATTCAGATGATTTTTGTCATCCACTTTTGGTCAGTTACAATGCACTATTGCACACTGAAAGTTCACCTTTTGCAAAGACAAAAATTTTGATTTATTTACAACAATGTCAGCACGTTTTTTATTCACTTTAATGCATTTTTGATATATTTAGAGGCATTAGATCTTAGATCCATGCACCAGATTTGTGCTTACTTTTCACGGGAAGAAGACTTTTTATTTGATATAAATCTCTCTCTACGCCCACATACACATGGAAGCAATACTGCGCACAATATTCTTGCCTCACACCAGACCCATCCCGACCGTGTGGTCAACAACATCCCCACAATTTTTTTCTTCTCCCAGCTGTATGTTTATCTGCGTTCATTTCTCCAGTAATTGTATCGTCTCGCTCCCTTTCTCCTTCGTCTTCTGTGATAATCGTAATCTCTTCCTCCCAATCGTTTCATTTTCCATTCGACTGTAATTGTTTCTCCCTTCATTTCTCCAGTAACCCATCTACTCCACGTTTTGATTCACCAGGAAATTAATAAACCCTATGACGGGATATTGGACCCTGATCTACTCTTATGTTGGAAGTCCAATATATTAGCTCGTAAAGAATCCAATCAATCAGGCCCATTTCGGTCTATTTGGGTAGAAATGCACCCCTCCCCATTTTCCTATTTATAGAAGGATTTCCCTCCATCTTTGGGGACCTCTTCTTCTTCACTACCCCTTCTATCTAATTTAAATGTGTAATAGTTTAAAAATACGGCATATAATATTGGCTTATGCACTAATGTAATGATATAAATAAAGAGTGATTTAACATCGTATTCTTGAACAATTTAAAATGTACGGATAATTTTCTTAGATATAAGAATTTGAAATTATAGGTACAATAAGTAATAAAAATGGCATTGCCTATTTGAGTAGAAGTAAAGAAATATTACTAGAAGAATAGTTGATATTATTGTGATCGTGAGTTTAGTGAGCCGCCACAATATTCCTTTCTCTTTGGAGTCTTGGTATGAGTGGAGCACACGAGTAATAAAACATGAATACAATAATAATATCGAAAAAGATTATGACTTTAAGGAACTAATTTATTAAAGCTAATAACTAATAAACAATTAACGAACGTATAATGCATAATTTGTTTAAGCAATATAAATAGTAGAAAAAATTTCACTTTTGGTCTCGTGACTATTATACCACTTCCATATTTAGTCCCTTACTTTCAGATTGTCCACATTTAGTCTGTGATCATTATCCCCTCACCATCTCTCGTCCTTCCGGCCAAAACTCAGACAATTTTAATGCAGATTTTAGGTATGAAAAACCAAATTTAATGCAAAGACTGATATGAAAAACCCAACCTTATATAAAATTTAATGCAAAGACTGATTCTGAGGCTGATATGTGGACTAAATTTGCCAGAATTTTGGCCCGAAGGACGAGGGTGGTGAGAGGAGAATGGTCACGGACTAAATATGGACAATCTGAAAATAAGGGACTAAATGTGGAAGTGGTATAATAGTCATGGGACCAAAAGTGGAATTTTTCTAAACAATATTGAGCCGCAAGACATTTCGATTAAGTTGTATCACTCTATCAGGCTTCAGTTTAATGGTGTTTTTTTGAATAAAATACATATCAATACGTGCAGTACATGTATTATACATTTTAATCTTAAAGTACATGAATTTTTCAGAATTTTTGAAAAATTCACAAACGAGATTATTATACATGAATTATACGTTTGGGTGTATTATACGCGAATAAACTAACAAAGCTTTAGATTTCATTAATTGGTGCTTTTTGTATAGTGTGAGGAAAAACTGGAAAAAAGAGTGGCTTATATATTAGCACAAAAAGTTCTGTAGTTTTCATCCTTTTGTATTTCCATGTTTGAATTGAGTGTTCATATAGTTGTTACAAGTATTATACAAATTTGTGTTGAATGAGCATCAACATTGGCGCGATATGTGGGTATCAAGAGCGAAAATAATCGTGTTTTTTTTTTATTTTTCATATAGAAATTTCACTCGTGTGCAGATATACAAATCTCATTTATGTATATGCATTATTGTATGCTCATTTGAAATCTTTGTTATGCTCATTTTATGATGTTATACCAATGTTCATTTGAAACTCATTTGAGTATTATATAAAAACTCATTTCTATAATTGATCATGTAATGTAATGATTACATGCATATGAGAATATTATTAAATTCTTTTACTAAATTATCACAATGAGATTTATCAATGTGATACACTGATACATAACAAGTTTACTAGTTTTTTTTATATAATTCGTTATTCTTGACTTAAAAGTTTATTGTGCTTGTTTTATAGTATTTCATCCATGCACACTTGTTTTAAACACTACTCATTTTAGTATAGCACAAAACTAATTTCATTTTTTTTTACTCCAGCGGACGTCCGGGGAAGGGGGTCTGGGGGACCTGGAGTAATCAGGGTTGAAACTCTTTTTAAATAATTAGATTAATTATCTTAACTAAGTTGTAATAGATAACATCTTTTAAAAATAACATTTTAACCATTGTACAAATTCGTATAATAAATATTTGTGAATAATAATACTCAATCTATATTAACACAGTACACACTGTAAAACTAATAATGCTCATCTTAGTGTAATAACGTTTCAGCACATTTTTTTAACAATATATAAAATTACAAAAACTCTAGTATTTAATTCTTTGAACATAAAATTAAATATAGAAAATTAAAAACAAAATCATAAATTTATTAAAGATATAGAAGTGGCAAAAAACAACTTAAATATATTCAATATAAAGAACTACTACAACAACATTCAAGCCTTAGTTCCAAAAGATTTTGGAGTCAACTAAAATATAAAGAACTACTACGCAAAATAAATTATACATATATAGTCGGTATTTTGTTCAATCTGTAACAAATATAGACATACACTCAAGAAATGAATGCTCACAT
The DNA here is from genome assembly GCA_945859875.1 of Cuscuta europaea. Taxonomy (NCBI): domain Eukaryota; kingdom Viridiplantae; phylum Streptophyta; class Magnoliopsida; order Solanales; family Convolvulaceae; genus Cuscuta; species Cuscuta europaea. Next base: position 5,723,915 of record CAMAPE010000014.1, read on the forward strand.
AGGATTTTTTCTGAAAACTTGGTGGGCATTCATATTTAGGAGACGATTTAGAGATGAAGATGTTTTTAATCAAAGTATCATTCCATTTCTATTAGAACTCAAATGAATAAAATTTGTATAGTTGTACGTTGATAATTATTGAAAGAAAAACTAAATGAAAAGAAGCAAAACGGAGAAGTGCAGAAGTTTCAATCGAGAGAGAAAACAGATATCAAGGATATAGAATAATTGAGCTTAAAGTTATAAACAATTGTTGGGTGTGTTTCGGAAAAAACGAAGAAATATTAATTAAATAAAATTAATTAATAAACAAAATAGCTAAAAGCAAACATAAAATAAGATGAAGCAGATTTTAGTCAGAGCTCGTGCTACGCACGATGTTCTTAAAACGTATTTGTCGCCTCCCACGGTGCTAGGAGCGTTGCAACGACCGTTTCTCAGGATACGGTGGCTAACGAACGATCGTTTGAGCACACAAACGAAAGTTCCGGTGAACTGGAACACAGTAAGAACACTTAGGAAAATTGGGAGTAGCTGGAAGTGTTTTTCGCTCAAGAAAATGTGAGGATTGTATTGTGTGTTGTGTCTTGTTGCAAACCACCTGCCAGCTATTTATAGGAGGATTTTTTGTTTGTTAAATGGGGTGTTAATGGACCTGAACATTGGACATCAATGACCAGTCCGTTGAGCATTGAATCGTCCATAAACTGTCCATTTAACGCAGCATTAAAAGAAAAGAACGTTGGGCATTTATTGCTGTAACGGACCAGAAGACCTTCTGTTGCGAACAGAAAGCCTCGAGCGTCTCTGTTGCGAACAGAAGGCCTCGAGGGTCTCTGTTGCGAACAGAAGACCTCGACCGTCTCTGTTGCGAACAGAAGACCTCAGCTCGAGGGTTTCTTGTTGCGGACAGAACTCGAGCATCTCTGTTCCAGACAGAACTCGACCCCTTCTGTCACTGGGAAAAATTCTACTCTTCTTAGTTGAACTCTGACGAGACTCCGGCGAACTCCGGAGAAACTCCGGCGAACTCTAGAAAAACTTGAGTCAAGCTCCTAATATGGTTTTATCATCACAAAACCCATATTAACACAAATAACCTCTAAAAGGTTATTTTCCGGTGAACCGGTCGTTTCGATTTCTAAGTTCATTCTTGGACTTAGAACTACCTTCCAACCCCTCATTCTACACTTCTAAACATGTAGAACAATCCTAGGGGTCCTTCATATGCTATATAAGCTATATGACAAGTGAAAAGTAGAGGAAAAGTTATTATCAAGTTATTACCTTAATGCTTCACACTTTTCCTAACTTTTTCCTTCTTAAATCCTCCTCTTTGGACCACTATAGCTTGAGCTTGAATTTGGGTGTGAAAATGGTGAGTTGCAGAGCTTCCTCTTGCTATCTAGGTGTGCTTGGGCGGATGAATGGAGATGGTGAAAGGAGAGAGGTGGGTTTTGTCTCATTTAGAAAAATGAGTGAGGTGGAGGTCCACCTTTGGTCCTTTCTCACCCAATAATCACCCTCAGTCCCCCTTCTCATTATTCAAAGCATCCCTTGACAATCTCAACACCCAAAAACGTGGGGTGGCCCCCACTCACGTGGGAGGTCATCCCTTTGTATCCCGAAATGTACAATCGGTCCCGAAAGTTGTATTTTTCGGACTGTTTTAATTATATTTTATTTTATCGGGTCAAATAAAATATATTATGTGTTTCCTATCATTATGGACTCTTAGAATGAATATTCATTCCTCATCTTTAATTTAGAAGTCTCCGAAATCCGTTTTGGGCTGTTATCTGATAAATTACCAATACCGGTAATTGAGCCTCGTTTGACCAACAGGTCAATCCTATGCCCTTCCTATAGCCCAAATAAAATATCCACCACCATATAAACATTATCTAGATCAATATGAATATAATATGTGGTCTCGGGATTATTGGGTGGTTCCCGCTCCCGATGCGGGCCCCGCGTGCAATTCACTATTCACCCAAAAGTAATAACAAAAATTTTACAACCCTGTAAATTCATAAGTCATTATTCAAGGTTCATTACATGATTTACTAAAGGTAAATATATTTGGGGACGGTGGTACAGATCAAGCAAGGAGGTAAATGGGCTAGGTGGTAACCAAATGGTAAAGGCCCAAGTCCCGGGTAAATTGGAGAAGAAGGCCAAGGCCCATAGGGCCAATACCTCTCACAAGTTCCATTGCTCTAGGTAAACTGGCAGACATAAATCGGGATTGTAACCGCTCCCATATACTAAGTGAATGTTTAATATCATGAACATCAATTAATACTTCACGGGATAAAGTAGCAAACAACCGGGAACGTATTGTTTGATCTACTCGAAGCCAATGATAATAATCAGTATTAACGACTTGATGATTATTAAAATCCACTGTGTATAAGGGAGGTACCTGGATTGAGCCGTTTAAAATACCAAAAAGACCCTGGGACACCAGAAACGATTCAAATTGAGTGCGTCATGTAAGATAGTCTTCAACTGCTTTGAGTTTGATTGTAACAATCTGGCCAACGTTGGCAATCCCATGAGACACAACTTGTGCCATGTCTGCCATAGGAGAGCCAAAAAGAGTATAATGTTGTAGCTGAATTACTCCCGGGAAGCCGGCAAAAGAGGGACCGCAGAATGGAGAAGGCGGTGGTGTTGTCGGCGGCGGAGGAACACTGACGGGGGAATTGAGTGCCGCACAGTCTGCCATGGGAATTGGGGCGGTGATAAGTCCGTATTTAGACACGCATTTGATGCATGTTCAGGTTGGATTTTGATGGTTTTCCTAACTTTAAGGTGTTGCAAGTCTCATTTTTAGCTCAAGTTGCGATTATCAGGCGTTGGGACGAGTTCTTTGCATTTGGAATCGAATTGAAGAAGTTAGAGACCGGCAATCAGCGTTTGAGAGGCATTCGGGAAGGATTTGAAGGCATTCAAAGGAGATTTGAGAGATTTGGAGGTCATCGGGAGATTCACGACGAAATTCTGATGAAGAACAAGTATTTGATTGACCTCGTATGCATCCAGGAGCATTTGGAACAAGAAAACGAAGATTTAGTGAAGAATAAGGTCACGCACGGTCGTGCCCGGCGTTAGGCACGCCGTGCATGCCTTGTTTAAAGCAGCAAAGTTACTGGAGGCCAGGCACGCCATGCCTGAAGTGAAACGAAGGAACAAAGCTTGTGGAGGCCAGGCACGGTCGTGCTTGGACGCGTTTAGCGGATCTCTTTCGCAGGCACGGTCGCAGGAGAGCTATCATAAGTCATATCAGATGACTTACTGGATGCCAAACCCCGTTTTATCCTAATTCAGCTCAAATTGCTTTGTTTCCTTTAAATACCACCCCCATAACCCTAATTAAGGGGGGATGGAACTTTAGAGAGAGATTAAGGACGAGATTAGAGAGCTTTTCAGCCAGGTTTATCAATTCCTTAACATTCTTTGTAAATTCCTACTTTTTGATTAATGAAAATTAATTCTATTTATCCCAATTCTATTGATTCTTCAATTATGAATAGTGAGTAGTTTTAATTAGGGATTTGGGGTTGATGAAGGGGTCAATCATGATGTACGGTTAGGTTCTTGATGGTGTAAATTGCATGAATGTCGTTTAATTTGTGTTTGAATAATTTAATTGATATCTTTTGTAACCTAGAATGGCCACTAGAATTACAATTGCATATAGAATAAATTAAGAGAGATCTAATTTGTTCTAGGACACATTCACACACACTTAATCGTTCGCTAAGAGATTAGTAGCGATTAAGGGGCCGTAAGCTCGTTCGTCTTGGCAATAATTTAGGATCTTGTCGCATGAGAGATCAGTCTGGTCCCCTAAATTATTGTACTCTACGCCGCGAGAGCGGTAAGAACTTAGTATTGATTAGCTAGGCTCAATTAAATTAAATTCATGTAATTAAGCCTGATCTGCCAGAAATCTGATTACCCCGGAATCAATCCCTGTTCCCTTTGTCGTTAATTAAGAAGAACCCAAATATTTACTTTTAGTCATTTATTTGCAATTTTAGTTTTCTCAAGCAACCAATTCTCGCACGACCGCATTTGTTTTATTTATTCTTTATCGCTGATTTTAGTTAATTGTTAATTCCCTTTTACCGTCTCTGTGGAGACGATACTCGTACTTTCACTGCTATATTACAATCTTTTTAAGTCCGAGAAAACTCACATCAGGCGGCAGCGAGTTGAAGAGAGATTAGGGTTGTGCCGTAGTATATGGCGAGAAGGAAGAGGTAACCATGTGATCCAAGGGAGGCGGCGGTCTGGGGATGAGTCCCACCGTAGGAGAGATAATCGGCTAGGAAGCTGGAGACGAGCCAGATACTGTAGAGTACTGGCTGACGTCCTGCGTAGAAGTGTGCAGCGGCTGCGTGTTCGTGGTGGTCTGCGGCGCCGAGGAGTGGAGGTCCTCGACATGACGGCGGCGATGTGGATCATGGAAGAGAAAAAAATAGGATTTTCTTTTAAGCTCTTGATACCATGTGAGAATTAATGGGAAAGGTATTCCAATAGGAGTCCTGACAGATATATTTATATAGAAAAGTTGAGACATACAAGGAAACAAGTATCCTAATAATATTCTATTAGATATACCATGTACATCTAAACAATTGAGTCACATCATTCAAAGTATTGTTCTAAGTGTTAATTGGAATGTATGTTTTTAACTAATTAGAGTCTACAAACGTTAGAAAGTTCACATTCCCATAAAAATGAAGTTGTTGTGAAATGAAGAAAATATAGAGTAGATATATTGAAAGAGATAGATAATAGATCTTTATATATTCTTCTTAATCTGAATTTTTACCAATGGTTTTACAAAATTTTGGCAAGACCCTATTTATAGTAGTTGGGTTTGAGGATGATCATCAAACAATGATTCTACCGACTTATCTATAACTTTTAAGGAAGAACAATTCACACTTGTAATTCTTTCATTTTGCAACACCCTCCTCCCCTTGAATGTTTATTCTTGAATATGTATATTGTTATGTTAAAAAAATCTATTATGAAAATTTTAGTGTGAAAATTCAAATTTAAGGGGTAACAATTACAACATATAATGTCGTTTGTTTTGGGCGTATAGTCTCGTTAAAAATCTTATCAGGAAAAACCTTGTGGGATACAAACTTGGTGAAGATAAAAAGAGTATAGTGCATTGAAATACTTCCTCTGAACTTAGCATAAAATTTTCATTATACAAAGGTGTCGCATGCCTATTTTTCATTAGCCAGCCAACCCGATGAATAATTAAATAATTCCGGACCGATTTACGCTGGCAAGACTGTGTTCAGAGTTTATTTGAATGTTTCTGGTATGATATGAATATTTCTAATCTTATCTTAATCTTTCTGACCTGATATGGTCTGGATCTTTCTGATTAAAATACTTATTGTTGAATCAAGATTTAAAGAAGCTATAACTCCTATAAGAATAATAATAAAAATTTAGAAATTGCTCTAAATAGGAGCAAAAACGTTTTGAAATTCCAAAATAGAGGTATCATGTTTTTTATTCCTTGGATAGGAGTAATATGCCAAGTTTGGGGAAAAATGCCATGAATAGGTCATGTAATCTGCCAAACTTGGTAGAAATTTACTCTTATTCAAGGAATAAAAAACATGATACTCCTATTTAAGAATTTTAAAACTTTTTTACTCCTATTTAGGGAATTCTCCCATAAAAATTCTATTTGTGTAGTTTTTTGTATATTTTTTACATTCATTTGTGTTTAGACAATTTATCTAAAAAGTGTTTATTTAAAACAAATTAAGTGTCTAGAAAAGGTGAAAAGCTGTTTATAATATGTTTTTTAGAAATTACCCTAAATAGGAGCAAAAACGTTTTGAAATTCCAAAATAGACGTATCATATTTTTTATTCCATGAACATGAGTAATCTGCCAAGTTTGGAAGAAAATGCCATGTTTAAAGCCTAGTAATGCCATGTTTGGCAGAATTTTACTCCTATTTAGGAAATAAGGATGTTTTTACTTGGACTGTAATTTGCTGGTCTGGTCTGATCTGGTCTGGTCTGGTCTGAACTGGTCTGGTCTGGTCTGGTTTCTTTGTATTTTTATAACTATCCAAGTCTGGTCTGGTCTGGTCTGTTATGGTCTGGTCTGGTCTGGTCTGGTCTGGGACGAATTACAGTCCAAGTAAAAACATCATAAAAAACATGATACTCCTGTTTTGGAATTTCAAAACTTTTTTACTCTTATTTAGAAAATTCTCTCTATATTTTATAGCTTTTAAATGTTCAATTTAAATAGAAACTATCACTTTGAAAACCACTCATTTAAAACACTTGAAAGTGGCATTGTTTGGCAAAAGTATGACATGATATCATCTCATTTAAAAATGGAACTATAGATTTAGATCAGGAACTGTTTTAAGAGACAAGGTACGAGTAGGGAGTTGACAAAATACTGGATGGACTAGAGATTTTCAAAATACAGTGACATACATTGGGCCCTACCATTTGAATCGAGTGGGTTTGCCTAGCATGTTGGGCATGCCACCAGATGGTTATATTTCTCACTCTTTGCCTGTCTAGCTCTTGTGTGTGTTTTGAACAACTAATACTACCGCCAAGGCCTGAACGGGTCGGGTCGCAACTTCTCTTTGAGAAGACGAAGCATACCGCGACTGAAGAAGACTCCCAACGACGTAAGCTTTCTTCTTCCCTCCCTTTCTAAAAGAAATGTATTCGTTGTTGCAAAAGTTCTAAGAGCTCTCCAAAGTTCCGCGTTGTTAAGAAACCCGCCATTGTTAGAGAATTCCCGAGAGCTCTTGCGGCACAGAGCTCCAGTTCGGACGCCCGTTCAGAGCTTAGGGCATTCCGACCTACCCGTTTTATATGTGGGATTCGGTTTTATTTTTCGGGTTATTCTTGTTTCCAGAGATCTATTACACAACGGAATCTGTACATTCGGCGGAGCTTATATTAAAACCCCGTCTCTCTTTTTCAGTTTTCTGAATTTCAAAGAAGATGGTGGAAGCGAGGAACAGCAAGGTCTCGTCACAATGGTGGTGGTTCGAGACTCAGCAGAACAGCTACAAGGATCGCACCCCGTGGCTTCAATCTACGGTTGATGGTAATTTCTTGAGTTGTTATGGGTGTGTTTGGAATGCGAAAATGCAGTGGAAAGAATATAGGGAATCAATATAAGAGATTGGGAAACATTTATTTGGGAGGCAAATAAAACATGGTTTCAGCCCTAATGAATTTAGTTTTGCCAATTAGTTCTTAATTGTTCTATGCTATAATTACAAAGCAATCTAAAAATGTATCTAAAACTTAATAGCTTCCATCACAGTTCATCTTTATTTGAGTTAAAACCATACATAATGGAGCTGGGGGCTGTTTATTTTTCTTATTTTTCTTTTAAATGTCTTGATTAAGTGATCTTTGTATAAGGTCGGAACTCGGAATAGTAAATTAGTAATGGGTTATTTAGACATTTTTAGACTGTATGTCCAATCAATGTATAAGTCACTGTTGATATACAATGCTTTCAAAGGTGTGGACTTTATTTGAATTTAGAAAACATACCCCACGAAGCATTTTGTCTTTGGACCGTTGGGGGATTTGACTTGCCCAACATCTATGATCTCTATCTGCCCTACTTGTGATATTAAAATCCTGAAATAGTTAAAGGCGCATTTGAAAATATAACTCTTACCTTTGTTTTTAAAAAGCCTAATCATTGGAATACATTAAGTTAATGAAGTCTAATTGAATGGATTCAATCCAAATGAACTTTTCTTTTCGAAAAACCTAGATTCCTAGTCTCCAAGAAAGCCATCAATAATAAATTATGTCACATCTGGTTATATTTTTTCTTGAACTTGAAACTGATATTAGTTTGACCAAAAAAGATTCTTATATCTCTTCCCGTCCCACAAATATGGCTCTGTTTGACTTTGTGGTCAAAGATGTTTATATCTTACCGATAATAGTTTATAATATGAAAGTAATATATGAAAGTGTTATTTTTAAGTAATACACTCCTAAAACTACAAAATGTATGATCTACATGGACCATGGCTTCCTCAGAAAATTTTGTATTTACACAAAAAGAAAATTACACAAGGAAAAAATTCAACTAACTTGAGGTGGGGCTGAACTCGGGGGCAACCCATGCACAGACCCAGCCCAAGTTTAGTTTTGGACCTTTTGGTAAAATGTTATCCTGTGTGTATACATTTTTTATGAATGATTATTTTCCAGGCTCACCCAAAATTCAAAAAATATACTGTGCTGGCTGCACACATGGATAACACTAATTTTATCCTAAATAAGAAATGGTGCAAAGATGAGGTTGCTCTAGTTAGTATATACATGAGCCCAAAATCAAAGATTTTCGATCGCGATTCTGATTTGTTTTTCTTTTAAAAATGTTCAATATTTCTGTTTAGAACGATTCAATTGTGTTGAGGACCAGACTTTGAACTGATCCAAACTCCGACACCAGTTAACCCAAACTCTAGTTAAAATTCTTCAAACTGGACACCTAAACTGATTGGACCAGAACATGATGAGGCCTTGCTTGCATCCATCCTTGACCCCTTAGAAAAAGTTTTGGGTGTGCCGTTGCGTACGCCCCTGCACATGTATTTTAGAATAATAGATTGGTTAATTAGAGTTACTAAGCTGGAGTTGGAGATTGTTTTGCAGTTTGCTTGCAATGCTTCTGCAGTAGCTCATTATATAATTTCTAACCTGCTTTTAATGTGCCTTATGCTGAAATGCTAAATCAACTCTGCTGCTCTCAGAGTTGGATAAAAGGATAAATGCAATGTTAAGGATAATCGAGGGAGATGCAGATTCGTTTGCACGGAGAGCGGAGATGTTTTACAAGAAACGGCCTGAGCTCATCAACATGGTTCATGACTTGTACAGGGCCCACCGCTTACTAGCTGAAGGATACGATCAAGTGAAGTCTGAATCTGGTGCCCGCATCTTATCCCCATGGCAATTCCCACTGAGTAGTAACTTCAAATATCAGTCTGAGAAGTCGGTAAGCTCATCTGATATGACTTATGATAGCCACTCGGAAGAAACATTTGACCTTGAGGAGTCTGAGTTGTCTGATGTTGAGGACCCTGCTGAACCAGAAGGCGCCCAAATTCACAAGGAAAATGGAATTGAGAAAACTTCAGTCTGCAATGGCGAAGTGGAGAAGCTGAAGGAAGAGATCGAGAGACTAAACGAAGAGAGCAGAATTCAAAAGGAACTGCTGGCACAGAAGGATGAAGAAAAACGAGAAGCCATTAGACAACTCAGTTTGGCTATGGATTTCTTAAGGGAAGAAAATACAAGTCTAAAGAAGGAAGTCTACTTGATGAATGTTGGTAGGGAAGCCCAACAACCTCCCATGATGAAGGTGGCACCAAGAGGAGGGTTCTGGAGGAAGTTCTTCCCTTCTGCTCATCCAAAAGCAGAAGTTAGTCTGGTCACTTTCTAGATTCCGGGTTTGATGCATATTATGCTAAGTGTATTGCAGCATGTAGTATATAATCTATAGAGGACACTATGCTTGTTCTGGTCTTTGTTTCGTTAGTGTGGATTCCCTGTAATGTATGCTAGCAGAAGATGTTAACTGATCCCTATATATTTTTGCTTCTTATGCTTCTTTTATATGTTGGGTGAATTCCCAATATCTATATTATTGCTTCATATTGTGTTCCAACTTTAGGTTTTTGGCTTCTCTACTGTCTTTATGTAATTGCGATTAGGCTTGGACACTGTCTTGTTTTGGTCCTGGTTTGGTCCCAGTGAGGGGAACCTTAGCCCGCTGGTAACACGGTTCTTTCTAGGTGCAGTTTACCAGGTCGTTCCGGGGCCAGTTCTGGGTAGTTTTGGATCCAGTTTTGGGCGGTAGTGGACCGGATTTTAAAACAATATATAAAACTCAAATAAGGAATTCGGACTGGAGCTGGTCGATCTGGTGCCTATTTTTTAGTAACCAGAACCCACTCATTCCAATGGCTGCAATCAATGGGGCAATATAGCTGTTTGCCTGTTTCCAACGGCTTGCTTATGGATGATAAAAAGAGAAGAGTAGCCCTCGGGGCCAGAACATGGACCTGAACTGGTCGATCTGCTGCCTATGTTTGGGTAACCCGACTCAGGGCACCTGTTATAGTGTTTGGGTTCGAAAATGGATCAGTCATGGACAGAAAAACTGCTGGTCGAAGTCCTACTTGGGCCGGAACGAGGATGATGTCCAAGCCCATCAGGATTCAACAAAACTAATCCTAGCATCACCAATCCTCTAAGATGCTGCACAAAAAAAATTGTTTCATCTTGGATTCCGCAATCTTGAGTGCATGAGAAATAAATGAGATTTCATCACTAAAAGCCATACGGAATGAATAAAATGTGAAATACAAACCCCTTGAAGCAATGACAAAGTGTGCAGAATAGATATTACTGAAGCATATGAAAAAACTGAAAAAGGCAAATAAAAACAGAGAGAGATATAACTAATAAAAGAACAATGCACTGAAAAACAATGATGGAAAAAAACTGAAGCTTCTCACATAATGTTTGAACTTCTATATATATACACACCAGACCAGACAGAGTTATGGAATATCCAATATAGTGTCACACACAGAACAATGACTGGTGCATGAAGAGCAAGAGAGGAGGAAACTGCTGGGTCTGGAGAAAGGGCCATTGGAAGAGGGACTGGACCTGCTGCTGCATCATCATCTGCTAGGGGAGGGCTGGGGCTTGAAGGGATTGTGGGCTGTGAAGAAGATTCTGTAGGAGCAATGGAGGGAAAAAGTGGTGATATATCTGGAGATGAGGTAGGAGGTGAAGATGACAGAGGAAGAAATGGGAGCATTGATGGTGCTGCTGAGATAGTGGATGTGGGAAGTCCCTGCTGTGAGAGAGACTCTGGGAGCTGGAGAATCAAGAAAATCATGAACAAATTCATGAAAAGCCTTGTGGAAGCCATAAATGATGTGTGGGATCAATACCACTTTACCAGTATGATGGGGGAATGAAAATGAGGCTGTAGAAATGGGAATTATTAATGAGTAGACAGCTGGTGGTGTGTGAGTGTGTCTGAGGTTAGAGGAAAAAGATTGATAAAGGAGGGCAAAAGAAAACACATGAAAGCAGAAGTGGGTGTTTCTGGCCTTTGGATTTTGGCGTTTGGCAGCCATCCATCCTCTGTGAAATTCCTGTCATCTGCAACCACCGACCACCCATTTTCCACTTCGTATCCACTTTTTAACTGTTGTGTTACTTTGTTAAAGATGAATTTGCTTAAAGGAATGCAGATTGAATTTTCTTTTCCAGTATATTCTTTTCTTAATTTTCCTAAGAAAGATATTATTTTTGCATTGATCTTTTTTTAAAAACACAGCCTGTTCATTGATATACTCAATTGAAATGATCTATAGTGATTTTGTTAGTTATTATACCATCTCCTCCCTTTGGTAAGTCAACAAATCCCATATTGACCGTCGTTTCACTCACTTTGCCACGTGTATATTTTGTGAAGCATCCAATTCAAAGATATATTCCCATTAGCTGAATGTCAAATAATTAAATGACTTTCTAAACCCAAGTGAAGTTTTACATGTGGAATTCGGACCGAAATTCTTTATATCATATTTACTACTAGTAGTAATTAATTACTCCCTCCATCCCGTTGGAATGTTCTCGCTTTCCTTTTTTAGATGTCCCGTTGGAAAATTCCAATTTTCCTAAATGGAAAGTTATCCTACATCAAAACAGGGTCAAACAGTGCAAAACAGTGTCAAACAGGAGAAAAGGATGGATTTACGGGAGTTTCATGCGTCCATTCCCAAAATACGAATGTCAGAATTAGGGTATGAATTTACGGGAAACGGAGTTGGCTAATCCGACTTTTCCTAGGTTTTCTAAGTTGGACGCAAAGGTAAGTCAGGACTGTCAGAATCTCTTTTTTCGGATTCTCCTAATCTGACTTTGGGTTTTATTTTGGGTGAAAAACGGATTTGGTGAATCTGAAATTTTCAAAACCAAATAAAAGGAAATTCGGATGTCAGGAGTGTAAGTAATGCAGCCATGTTGTCAGGAGTGGTACTGTGGCAATGAAATTCGGATTTCACTAATCCGAAATTTGAAGCCTCCCGGATTGGCCAGAACAAACTTACGCGGATCGTGCTTCTTCAGTTCATTTTTCAACCGTAGGATTTAACAAACTCATCCCAATTGTCCACTGTTTTGCACGGAAATCCATACTCCCAATGTCAAACTTAACCTATTTAAATCACTTCAACATCATATTCAGCCTACTACCATAAAAATAAATTTAGTTACAAAAAACTATTGAGTGTTCTTGCTAATTCTATTCTCTGAGTTTTTCAAAGAAAGGTTAGAATTCTAATTATATATTTACTCTTTACCGTTAATTTTTTGTACTGGTTGTGTTATGTCAGCCTGAATATTTCGAAAATCTTAATATTAATATGTAATTAATCTTAATTGCTATTAAGATTGTTGATATATGTCATACTAAATATATAACGATAGAAATAATTAGCCCACAACTTATAATTATTTGTAGTGCTTCCTTGACAGTAGTTAATTTATGTTGATAATGTAAGCACATTTACTGTTTTTCAATTACTCTAATTATTGGTTCACTAATATTTGTTACTAATGTATTAAATACTCCCCCCGTCCCATAAAAAATTTCCCACTTTTATTTTTGGACCGTCCCAAAAAATTCTTCCCACTTACCATTTTTGGACAATTTGTGTGGTTCACATTTATTTGACCTTTTTCTTACACAACTACAACCACACATTTCCACTTTATTCCACTTTCTTAATCTCTGTGTCAAGTTAAAGTGGGAAGAATTTTCTAGGACAGAGGGAGTAATAAATTAGTGTATATGGTAATTTGAGACTACGTTGCGATTACAATTTAAATTTAGTTTAGTTAGTTGAACATTTTAATTTAGTCATCACTGCTTATTTCCAAATAACATTATACTACGTAATATAATTTAGTTCATACTCCGTAACATTTATTATAATTGAGCCATAAAAGCGAACATAAATTATAATTACCCTCAAGTTTGCTTGATGCACCCACGGCTTCATCAACTTGACTCCATAGAAGATCATCACCAGGATGAACAACTTCATTGCTGACCCATTCATTGTCCCATTGGAAATCTTCAAATATTAAAGGGTTGAAGTTTGTTCCTTCTTCACGCCGCTTATGAAATCTGGTTGCTATCTTCCGATTATATTGAATAAAAACCAAGTCATTCAACCGCTTATGCTCTAACCTGCTTCTTCTTTTTGTATGAATCTAAAATAAAGATAAAAATATATTTGATAAGTGTTTTGATTTAATTAGTTAAAATCTTGTGTAATTTAAAAATTGTAGTTAGTATTCAAAATTGTAAGTCTATTACTTACAAACTCAAAAGTGCTCCAATTACGCTCACAACCAGAAGAGGTACAACAGAGACTAACTATGCGTTTTGCGAACGATTGCAGCTCAACAGCAAGTCCACCAAAAGAATCCCACAAATCAACTATAGATTAATCACAAATAAAATATTATTTAATTTTTAAAATATTTAAACTAAATTTTAAAAATAATAAAAGTATCACTTACGAGGACTCTTAGATTTTTGTTGCCTAATCGCGAGCTGCTTTGCAAAACTGCCTCTCAATTTGTCATAATATGTCGCTTGATCACTTATCTTGGCCTGCAATGTTTCATCAGTGACCATCTTTTCAAGCACATCGTTAAACATTGATCGTTGCTTTGATGTTGATGTGGGATCAGTTAGTTTGAGATCAAAATATTTAGACGGATTTAAAAACAAAGCTGCCCCGTATAATTTGACCTCCATCTGGACTTCCCATCATGTCTCAATGATCCGAACTAGGCTTCTCAAAACTCTAGTCTTATTTTCAAATGAATCGCAAATTTTTTTCTTGGCACAATCCATGGCTAGTGAAAGCTCTGGCATAGCCGGTTTCTCATCAGCATCAACTATCCTCAAGACAATTAAAAGTGGTTGTGAAGCTCGTATGCAATCTTCCACTGCACTCCGGTATCTAACAGACAACACAATCTCACTAACCTTCTTTCATGCTTTTGTGGCAGCCAATTTATATCTACTCCAATCCAGACCGCTAAATTGATTTCTCAATGCTTCTCTGTGTTTATATAGAGATTGCAAAGTGAGAAACGCTTTTGCAAATCGAGTAACTCCAGGTCTTACAAGATCCTTCCCACCCGTCTTTTGTCTCATTGAATGGAGGATTCTTGTATGCCGATAAATGAAAGTAGTCACACATCTTGCTTTTTCAATGTGGGGTTTGAAATCGACTAATTTACCGATATCCTCCAACATCAAATCCAAATAATGTGCAGCGCATGGAGTCCAATAAAGCGTGGATATCTTGTGCTCTAGAAGCTTTCCCGCAACCTTATAGTTAGAGCCGTTGTCTGTCACCACTTGCACTACATTGTCTTTTCCAACTTCTTCAATTTTTTTCTCAAGCAACCCTGCTAGCAATGTTGCATCTTGAAATTCGCCTGATGCATCAACCGAGTCTAGGAAAAAAGTACCTTCTGGACTATTGACAAGGAAATTAATCAAGTGGCGATTCCTTCGGTCAGACCATCCATCAGACATGAGTGTGCACTCGTATTCCTTCCAAGCAAGTTCATGTTTTTCTCTGAGATTCTCTGTTTTTTTCTTTGCTTTTTCAAGAAGTGGTACACGCAACTCATGATAGCTAGGAGGTTTAAGTCCTGGTCCAAACTGTCCAATTGACTCCACCATGATCTCATAACTCCTGGAGTTTGCTGCATTAAAAGGAATGTCGTTTTCATAAAAAAAATCAGCAATGTGCATGAAGACCCTCTCTTTCTCCTCCTTGCTTTTTGTGCATTGTTCTAGTGTAGTTTGAGTGGGGCCTTTCGTATGTCTTTCATCAACAACCTCCTCGGGAGTTTTGCGAATGATGGAGGCAATTGACTTGTTTTGTTTGGGCATTTTTGGTGGAACATTAAAGAATTGTGAAGCAGCATTTTTTCTCTTGGTTGTTGTCCCGGAACTCGGTTGAGAAGTTGAAGTATCTATTTGAGTCAAAGGTACTTCAACATCATCTTGATCGTAATCATCTTCAACGTGGATCGGTTTTTTTCTTGATTTTCTCATTAGATATTCTCGCATCTCCCTCATGAGTTCTCTTGTCGTATGAGGACATACAGCAACATCTCCATATCCGCCTGCTAAATGTTGCTTCAATCTCTTTATGCCAGAATGCATTTGCTTATTACAATGCTGACATTGGACGAGGTCTTTATTGTTCAAGTCTGGCCAAAATCCATGGTGCCACCCTGGGTCATCAGATTTCGCTCTTCTAGCAGGATCTTTAGATGGATCATACACGGGTTCACCTTCATTGTCCGCCATAACTAATATGTATACAAAATTAGCTTAAGATAATGAAAACTTAACAATACACCCAACCAATATAAAATTAATAATAAATCAATATACACTGGGCCTAGTCCGTTTTGTGTATCGGCCCAACGGCATTTTGTACGCCCAAGGGTCTTATCTATATTTGATGTATGTTATATTGGGCTTAGCCTGCTATTCTCTAGATCAGCCTGGTTGTCTTTATAAATAGACTCTAAGTTGAATTCATTCATACTTGACACTTTTTCTCTCTACTTTGTTCATTCTCTCCTTCTTCTCTCTAGATCTAGGTATTATAGATCATCAATACCCTTCTAATATGGGTGTAGGAACAAATATAGCTATGTTCTATTTTTTGGAACAAATATACCCTCAAAGTTTTACGTAGAAGTGCATATATACCCCTGAGTTTTGAAAAGGTGCAAAAATAAATTTACCCTCAAATTTACCCTTTTTGACTTTAAATAGATAAAATAAATTTCAAGACACACCAAAAATAAATTATAAATTTGAAATTCAAAAATAAAATAAAAAAAAGAAATCTACTTTGTCCAATTCTCCCTTTTATTATTTTTTATATCACAATTTGATATTGTTAGTATACAATATTATTTCAAAATTTTACTACATATTTAAGATTCTTTCGGAAATGTGTTAATTTTTGGTATTTTTTGCACGAATAAATTACATATTTTATAAGATGATAAATAGTCCAAGATAACAAAATAGTGAATTTAATTTTATTAAGGTTATACAAAACCAAAGAATGTTATTTTAAAAAAATGTAACAACGTGTTTAAAATTTCACAACAAGACTAAAATTAATATTTATGAATTTCAAGTGCTTCATTTACAATGGAAAACTAATAATTTTGCAATTTAAAATTAAATATTTTAATATTTTAACATAAAAATAATTCTTGATTTTGAACTCTTTAATTTTTTATTTTTCAATTTCGAATTATTTATTTATTTTTAATATTTTTAAAATTTATTTTATTTATTTAAATTAATAAGGATAAATTTGCTTCTTTATCGGAACATGAGAGATATTTTTGTACCTTTCAAAAGTTCAGGGGTATATATGGACCTCCATATAAACTTTAGCTGTATACTTCCTCCGTTCCATAAAAGTTGCAACATTGGAATTTCTGCACTATTCACACACCTTACTTTGACTACGATTTTTTAATAATATATATAATAAAAATATTATGTATAAAATATTAATAAATTTGTATTAATGTAAATTTCCGATATATTAACTTTTTTTAATGTTTACTAATACGTAAATAAATATAATTACAGTCAAAGTTGTGCATTGGCAAACGTGAAAGTCAAACTGTTGCAACTTTTATGGAACGGAGGATAGTATTTGTTTAAAAAAATTAAACAACGATATATTTGTTCTTACACTAATATTAGAAGGGTATATTTGTGCCTTTTCCGACGTATATAGACTATATATGTAGTACTACCTCCGTCCCTTAAAACTTTGCCAAAGTTGACCGGCACGAAGAATAATAAAGTAAAAACTGTGTGGTTGAGGTTTGTGCAAAGGAGAGTGAAATAATAGAAATCAAAAAATAATTGATTCAAACGGAAAGTGACAAAGTTTTAAGGGACGGATGAAGTGTATTCTTAAGAACGGGGGATTGTTTAAAAAAATAGGCATATTAATCCTCAAAGATGTGTAATATACGAATTAGGAGGGGGGAAAGTCAAATACAAATGTTTTTACTTGGGCCGTAATTTGCTGGTCTGGTCTGGTCTGGTCTGGTTTGAACTGGTCTGGTCTGGTCTGGTCTGGTTTCTTTGTATTTTTATAACTATCAGAGTCTGTTCTGATCTGGTCTGGTCTGATCTGAACTGGTCTGGTCTGGGACGAATTACAGTCCAAGTAAAAACATCCTACGAGGAAAACGCGAGGAAATGCTATTTTGGACTTTACCAAAAAAGCCTTGTTGTCCGCAATTTATACCCTGCAATCGGCGCACCATGAGGATGATGCGCCTGGTTGCAAAACGACGCAGCTTGAGTGGTTGATTCCATTATTTTTTATTTCTTTTATTGTTAAAAATTGTAATAACTTTTTTATTTGATATCCGATTTTTATAAATTTTATATCAATTTTTTTTTATTTTTAATGATATATCAAATGAGACCAATATTGCTTATGTAATTTTAACAAATTAGTTTGAAGTTACATTTGATAATATATCATGAAGTTACATCTTCTTCTGCACGAGTTACATCTTATTGTACGCGAGCTACATCTTAATATACGTGAGTTACATCTTAATGTATGTGAGTTACACCATGAAATAAACCCCTGCTACATCTTTCATTTTTATCATTTGAAAAATAGTGTATGAATATGAAATACAATATACTTATTTTATGTGGATTAATAAAATTTTGTATTAAATTGGCAAAGAAAAAAATTAATTCGAGTATAATTGAATTAGTTCAAGATAAAGATAAGTAAAAAATCACAAATAATTAGATATAACTCACACATAATTACATGTAACTCGCGCATAAAAGTATGTAACTCGTGTATAACAAGATGTAACTCACACATAATTACATGTAACTCGCGCATAAAAGTATGTAACTCGTGTATAACTAGATGTAACTCACACATAACAAGATGTAACGCACACATAATAATTTGTAACTGGAGTGATAGAGTATATAGACTCAAACCCCCGGGTCTCATGACTATTGGGCCCGGACAGCGGCCCACACACATCTTACGGATATCATTTGTATTATTGTACTGCTTATATGTCATTTGTATGTAACTATGTACTGGATTAGTCTTTTATGTAGTTGGGCTACCGGGCCCATATTGGCGGCCCGGCCCATTATTTCCCTATTTATACTCCTCTTGGAGCCATTTGTAACCCTAAAACATAATTTCACAATTCACTATTCATTCATCTTCTTCCTCACATTAGCTCAAATCTCTCCATTTTAATATACTTTGGATACCCTATAATCCATCAATGGTGCTTTCATTGAGATTTTGAGCAAAATCAAGTGAGATTCCTCTCCACGAACATCAAAGAATTCATCCAGAATACAAGAAGTCCAACCAACTATTCTGAAAAAATTAAAAGAAGGAAAAAATCTGGAAATCCCAGGTTTGAGCCGCCATCACCTTCCACGGTTGTGCGCTACCCGGTGAAGCTAACTGCAGTACCTAAAGTCGGCCGTGCCATTGCTGCTCTCATCGCCGCCCCTGGTCCAGCACCACCATCGCCGCAGATCATAGTCGCCACAGCGATGATGTACAAATCCATGGCCTACTGAACCTCCAGACGTGCAGTCTCCGTCCAGATTCGGATCTACCCGGCGACCGGCAGCAGAGTCGAGATCGGCACTACAACAATCGACTCCAACCACGAGCTCCGTCGCGGGAGGTGTCTCATGTTCTTTGCTGCGTCGTTACAGCAGCTTTTAGCTCCAGCAACTCTTGCGGAGGGCTCCTTCGTTTTCCAAGGGCTTGTCTGGCGGAACCAGCCGTCAAGGGCCTTTCCCCCATCGCCGGCAACCAGGTGCGGTCGGACTGGAAGGCATCTTCACAGGAAACCCTCATGTGTGGTGTTCACTAGGCGAAGCTGCTCCCTTCCACCTGGAATACGGAGTAATACTCTTGAGCGATTGGGCTGCTTGGTGGGTCTTGGTGCGTATGAAGTTGAAGGAATCTGGCCAAAGCTTTGCACCAAATTGTGAGCTAGGTCAAGTTGGTCAAATTAATTGTCGGGCTGCCCAATAAAGAATCAAAGATTCAATCCCTACATAGGCCCATTATCTCAAACGGCCCAAATAAGAGGTAAGTGCCCAATACTCCTATTCATACACTTAAAATATTTATTAAATGATAGTAGTATAATTATTACTATTATTAATTATATTATTTCCACCACCATTATGGCGGGTTAAAAACCACCGAGGTGGTGAAGACCATTATGAGGGATTAAAATTTTCCGAGGTCGCTAATGATGCATTATTATTGGCATTATTATTTTTATCATCACCATTAGAGCGAGTTAAAAACCCCAGAGCGGTGAACCGGAGCTCTAGTCTACTGAACATCTTTATTTGATGATTTGAATTATATTTGGGTCCCTGGACCTACCCTAGCCACCTTTATTTGGTGACTCAGGCATCTAGAGATGAGAGCCGCTACCGGCCGCACATGACATTATGTCCGAGAGCGTTAAACGGTACACCTCGTTCTCCGAGACGCTAATCGCGTCGCCCAAAAGCCGTTGCCATGAACAACGCACCTATTGTATTCCGCTTATTTTTTGGAAATGTAAATAGAAGATACCACGTGTCGTATCAGCAGCCTTCGAGCGAAAGGCTCAGGCATACTCCATTGTATTTTGTATCAGCGAAGGGCTCAGGCCTAGCTGAGAGAGCACATCGTCCTGGCCCCGTAAGCCTAGAGTGAAATGCTCAGGTATGGCCGACGATGTCCCCAGGACGATAGGCCCGCAAACGGCCCGCGTCTTGAAATGGGAAGTTCACCGCATCGTCCACGCGCCAGATCGCAAGACGACAGGCCTGAAATCATGGCCGAGGTGGCAGAATCCCCACTCAGGGTTGGGCAACGGCAGCCGTTGGAAACCAACCAAAAGTCTAGCCCGCGTCATAAACAGGCGACGGGACCCCCCTGAGGTCACGGACGTTATAAACGAAGTCCGAACCGGCCGAAGGATGAGCACACCCTTCGGCCGAAGCCTGAAAGAAGGATACTCCCCGAAATAGGAAACGAAAACGGAAATAAAAAAAAGAAAAGGAAAAAGAAAAAATAAAAGAGGGAAGCCGAGGACCGCGCGCACTCGCCGGCCTCGAGCAACAAAAAATGAAATCCCCACAACAATACTAAGTACATATCAGGCAAATACTACACATTATGGACGAAGCAAGACCATACATGCGGATTAGACGAGCGCCCAGCGCCGTCCATCATCTTAGACGAGCGCCCAGCGCCGTCCATCATTTTCAGACGAGCGCCCAGCGCCGTCCCTCATTTTCAGACGAGCGCCCAGCGCCGTCCATCATCTCAGACGAGCGCCTAGCGCCGTCCCTCATTTGTTAGACGAGCGCCCAGCGCCGTCCATCATCTTAGACGAGCGCCCAACGCCGTCCATCATCTTAGACGAGCGCCCAGCGCCGTCCCTCATTTTCAGACGAGCGCCCAACGCCGTCCTTCATCTTCAGACGAGCTCCCAACGCCGTCCTTCATTTTCAGATGAGCGCCCAGCGCCGTCCCTCATTCGTTAGACGAGCGCCCAGCGCCGTCCCTCATTCTCAGACGAGCGCCCAACGCTGTCCATCATCTTAGACGAGCGCCCAGCGCCGTCCCTCATCTTAGACGAGCGCCTTGCGCCGTCCCTCATTTTTTAGACGAGCGCCCAGCGCCGTCCCTTATTTTCAGACGAGCGCCCAGCGCCGTCCATCATCTCAGACGAGCCCCCAGTGCCGTCCATCATCTCAGACGAGCGCCCAGCGCCGTCCCTCATTTGTTAGACGAGCGCCCATCGCCGTCCCTCATCTCAGACGAGCGCCCAGCGCCGTCCATCATCTTAGACGAGCGCCCAGTGCCGTCCTCCATTTGTAGACGAGCGCCCAGCGCCGTCCCTCATTTTCAGACGAGCGCCCAGCGCCGTCCTTCATCTTCAGACGAGCGCCCATCGCCGTCCTTCATTTTCAGACGAGCGCCCAGCGCCGTCCCTCATTCATTAGACGAGCGCCCAGCGCCGTCCCTCATTCTCAGACGAGCGCCCAGCGCCGTCCATCATCTTAGACGAGCGCCCAGCGCCGTCCCTCATCTTAGACGAGCGCCCTGCGCCGTCCCTCATTTTTTAGACGAGCGCCAGCGCCGTCCCTTATGTTCAGACGAGCGCCCAGCGCCGTCCATCATCTCAGACGAGCGCCCAGCGCCGTCCATCATCTCAGACGAGCACCCAGCGCCGTCCATCATCTCAGACGAGCGCCCAGCGCCGTCCTTCATTTGTTAGACGAGCGCCCAACGCCGTCCCTCATCTCAGACGAGCGCCCAGCGCCGTCCATCATCTTAGACGAGCGCCCAGCGCCGTCCATCATCTTAGACGAGCGCCCAGCGCCGTCCTCTATTTGTAGACGAGCGCCCAACGCCGTCCCTCATTTTCAGACGAGTGCCCAGCGCCGTCCTTCATCCTGAGACGAGCGCCCAACGCCGTCCTTCATCTTCAGATGAGCGCCCAGCGCCGTCCTTCATTTTCAGACGAGCGCCCAGCGCTGTCCCTCATTCGTTAGACGAGCGCCCAACGTCGTCCCTCATTTTCAGATGAGTGCCCAACGCCGTCCATCATCTCAGACGAGCGCCCAGCGCCGTCCCTCGTTTTCAGACGAGCACCCAGCGCCGTCCCTCATCTCAGACGAGCGCCCAGCGCCGTCCCTCATCTTCGGACCAGCTCCACCGTCCTACATGTTCAGTCCGGCGCCAACGCCTTGCCACGTCATCATATTATAGGACCGGGTCCTCATCGTCGTTGTCCTCACATCACGGCCGGCCCCTCAGTCTCGGCGTGATCATCTATCTCAAGACCGGCTTCCTCAGCGCCGCGAGTCTTGAGCCAGCGATCGGGCTCGCCATGTCACGCCCCGGACCTAGCCGGACACGTCAACAACCCGCCGTACAGTACGAATAGTCAACCGCAGTCCAACTCATCCATACTATACAAGGCGTCATGAATATCATTCACACATAGTACATCCATAAACAAACATAATGTAAAACATGCATTTAAAACAGCGGAAGCATTTAATAAAGATGTCTTAGCCACACTTTGGCAAACATGGGCATACAAGCCCCCAAATGATTATTCAAAAATAATATCCATGAGCATTGTTATAATTGTTTTGAAAACAGGAAACAGAAGAAGCACGAACCACGTCTTCTCCCTTGAAAATCCCCGAAGCAACGGGCGCCGGTAGCAACCTTCAAGTTCTACCTGAAACTGTGAGGTGGCCTCCCCCGTGAAGGGGAGGTCAGTACTTGGAAATATTTGACAAGTACAATAGCAACTATACTAAGTATAATCAACGTTTTAATTTCCAAGACCCCCAACTTAGGGTACTATTATATTATAGGCCATAACCCTCGATTACCCTTTTTACCTTTAACTGTACTTACTTTACATAAAGTCAAGTAGTCGGCCCGTAGGCCCATATTCATTTAGAATTCATCGTTTCCATTCCCCCGTGACCGCAAGTCACGATAACCCCGTGGGGTCCCATCGAGCCCCAATTGTATAGCATGGGCTCGGCCCAACTACATCTCTATACAATCCTCTAACTCGATATATCATATCAAAATTTGTATGGCAAGGGCTCGGCCCAACTACGTTTCCATACCAACCATAACTTCGTGGCAAGGGCTCGGCCCAACTACGTTTCCACGGAGGTCACATATACATGGCAAGGGCTCGGCCCAACTACGTTTCCATGCTAATCATATTACATGGCATGGGCTCGGCCCAACTACATCTCCATGTCATCCTAGAGTCCAACTCTAATTATTTTCATAATCAAACTCTCAAGCAAGTCCTATGCCTAGAATCAATTTCCGGAGGTGGCCTTTAGGCCTACCCCTATCACACCTTAGTGTTCATACCGTTCATCCTTAAGTATCTCTTGAGACTACTTAAGGCATATCTATTCACAATCCTACCTCTTAGGATTTGTTTCATCATTTATTTATATTAATTCCCCGACTAGTATTTTGATACTAATTGGATAATCTTAGAACATGCCAAGTTCCTATTTCCCAATTTGCATTTCATTTCCATTGATTTCTCAACCCAAGTATAGTTTGATCTCAATATCAAAAATATCACTTTAATCCATTCATGAATTTCATACATGAAGTCAAGTATATTTTATCACAATGTCATCATAGTAATTCCATTAACATGCCGTTCCATTCATTTCACATAATCATACACAATTATTCTAAATTTGTATATCACGCTTCACTTACTCATATCCATATTATTTTCATTTAGGCATTATTAATCATTAATAATCCATGAAAATCCCATCTAATTACTTTAGGCATTCTTATGAAATTAACTCACTAATTATAAGCAATATAGTCAGCCATCCTCACCTCGTGATGTGCTACAATAGTTGCCTTTGTTACGCCCCTCGATCAATCCCCGTTCTAGGC
This sequence comes from Cuscuta europaea, assembly GCA_945859875.1. Classification (NCBI taxonomy): domain Eukaryota; kingdom Viridiplantae; phylum Streptophyta; class Magnoliopsida; order Solanales; family Convolvulaceae; genus Cuscuta; species Cuscuta europaea. Next base: position 5,747,652 of record CAMAPE010000014.1, read on the forward strand.
CGATTGAAAGGCAAAACTGGACTGCCTGGGCAAAAGCCGGGCTGCTTTCACGAAAGCCGGGCGGCTTTCGTGTTTTGCAGAAACGGGCAGCTCCCTTAAAGTGGCGGTTTCCGGCGATTTCGACTCCTATCGATTCACCAACTCTTCTCAGTTAAATATCACCACTTTATATCAATATTCTACACTTTTAAACGTGTAGAACATCATGTTTAATCCACCATATGATTTCTCAAAAAAATCATACGCAAAAACTAGTTACAAGAACTATTTGAGTTCTTACCTTAATTCCTAGCCTTTTTGGGTTGGATTTCCTTTGCTCCTTGCTTCCTTCAAGCTATGAGCTTTGTGAGGGTCTTCTCCTGAGCTCCTCTCCTTGCCTTGGTCGTATGATTGAGGGTGAGAAATGATAGGAGACAACTCTCCTCAATCAAATGGGGAGTTATTGTGTAGGACATGGGGTTTGGCCTCAATCCATCCCCTCTACCTATAGTCCGACCCCAGCCCCCTTTCTTTGTCTCTTCCAGCTCCCATTCAGTCAATTGGAGCAAACAAAAACGTGGGGTGGCCCCCACTTTTGTGGGAGGTCATCCCGTTATGTCCCGGTGTGTCCAATCGGCCCCGAAAGTTGTATTTTTTGGACTACTTTAGTCATATTTTATTTTATCGGACCAAATAAAATATATCACGCGTTCCCAATAATTATGGGCCTTTAGAATAGATGTACATTCCCCAACATTAATTTAGGGGTCTCCGAAACTCATTTCGGGTTGTTATCCGTTAAATTTCTAATACCGGTAATTGGGCCCCGTTTGACCAACTGGTCAACTCCATGCCTTTCCTATGGCCCAAATAAGATATCCACCACTATATACATATTATCTAGACCAAGATGAATATAATATGTGGTTCGGGAATTATCGGTCGGTCCACATTCCCGCTGTGGGCCCCACATGAAATTTACTATTCACGTAAAAGAAATAATGAAATTTAACAATTACGTAAATTCATAAATCATCCTTCAAAGTTTATTACATATTTTACCAAAAGTAAATATGCTCGGGGTCGGTGTTACACGCCATCCCTTCCCGGATGGTGGCCATCGCCTCTATATGACGATCGGCTTCACCATTGCCTCGTCATCATTATTTGGACCGACTCCTCATCGTCGTCGTCCTCATATCACGACCGACCCCCTCGGCCTCGGCGTGATTATCTATCTCAAGACCGGCTTCCTCAGCGCCGCGAGTCTTGAGCTAGCGATCGGGCTCGCCATCCCTTCCCGGATGGTGACCATCGCCTTTATATGACGATCGGCTTCATCAGCGCCTCGTCATCATATTATAGGACCGGCTCCTCATCGCCGTTGTCATCACATCACGGCTGGCCCCTCGGCCTCAGCGTGATCATCTATCTCAAGACCGGCTTCCTCAGCGCCGCGAGTCTTGATCCAGCGATCGGGCTCGCCATCCCTTCCCGGATGGTGACCATCACCTCTATATGACGATCGGCTTCACCATCGCCTCGTCATCATTATTTGGACCGACTCCTCATCGTCGTCGTCCTCATATCACGACCGACCCCCTCGGCCGCGATGTGATTATTTATCTCGAGACCGGTCTTAGTCATTCCTTTACCGGATGTCGACCGTTGCATGGATCTTCGGACCGGTCCCTCAGTGCCTTCGTCCTCATATCACGACCGGCCCCCTCGGCCTCGACGTGATTATATATCTCGAGACCGGTCTTAGTCATTCCTTTACCGGATGACGACCGTTGCATGGATTTTAGGACCGGCCCCTCATCGCCGTCGTCCTCACATCATGCCCGGCCCCTCGGCCTCGGCGTGATTATCTACCTCAAGATCGGCTTCCTCAGCGCCGAAGTCTTGTTATAGCGATTGGGCTCGCCATCCCTTCCCGGACGGCGACCGTCGCCCCTATATGACGCACGGCTTATCATCGCCTCGTCCTCACATTTAGACCGGCACCAGCGTTGAAGTCCTTATCTACCGACCAGGCTCGCCAATCCCTTCCTGGATGGTGACCGTCGCCTTCATATGACACGCGGCTTATCATTGCCTCATCCTCATATTCGGACCGACTCATCAGCGTCGTCGCCCTCATATTCAGACAGGCGTCCACCGCCTCGTCCCCCTATTCAGATATAGCGAACATCTTGCGGTCTCCGGCTGAAAGGCTAAAGGAGCCCAGAGTTCAGCCATATATTGCTCCATCATCTTTATTTGATGACGTGAAGCTCATTTGCAGGCCCATCGGCCATATATCGCTCTGTCATCTTTATTTGATGATGAAGAGCTCATTTGCAGGCCCATCGGCCATATATCGCTTTGTCATCTTTATTTAATGACGAAGAGCTCATCTACAGGCCCATCGGCCATATATCGTTTTGTCGTCTTTATTTGATGACGAGGAACTCATTTGTAGGCCTCTGAGCCACATCTTGCTCCGTCATCTTTATTTGATGATGTGGGGCTCTCATGTAGGCCTCTCGGCCATACGTCGCTTCGTCATCTTTATTTGATGACGTGGAGCTCTCATATAGGCCTCTCTCGGCCATGCATCACCCTGTCATCTTTATTTGATGATGTGGGGCTCTCATGTAGGCCTCTCGGCCATGCGTCGCCCCGTCATCTTTATTTGATGACGGGGAGCTCTCATATAGGCCTCTCTCGGCCATACATCACCCCGTCGTCTTTATTTGACGACGTGGAGCTCTTATGCAGGCCCCTCGGCTGCACCATCGCCCCATCATCTTTATTTGACGACGTGGAGCTCTTATGCAGGCCCCTCGGCCGCACCATCACCCCGTCATCTTTATTTGACGACGTGGAGCTCTTATGCGGGCCCCTCGGCCGTACCATCGCCCCATCGTCTTTATTTGATGACGTGGAGCTCTTATGCAGGCCCCTCGGCCGCACCATCACCCCATCGTCTTTATTTGACGACGTGGAGCTCTTATGCAGGCCCCTCGGCCGCACCATCGCCCCGTCGTCTTTATTTGACGACGTGGAGCTCTTATGCAGGCCCCTCGGCCGCACCATCGCCCCGTCGTCTTAATTTGACGACGTGGAGCTCTTATGCAGGCCCCTCGGCCATACATCGCCTCGTCGTCCTTATTCGACAACATGGATCCCTCGTACAGGCCTCTCGGCCCATCGGCCTTACGTTTTGGTCATCTTTATTTGATGAACCAGACATCATATTGTGGACGGTCGCTCGACCCATCCCTTAGTCATCTTTATTTGATGACTAGGACTACTGATCATGATGAGCTACCCACATCTAGAGATCGGCCTTGACCATCGCCCCAGCAGACGGGCACCGTTGCAGCTCCATCTCCAGGCCGAAGGGTTCGCACCTTTTGTTTCATTTTGGGGGCATCCAGTGTACTCTTTTTCCCTCATTAGGATTTTTTCCCACAGGGTTTTTCCTAATGAGGTTTTTAACGAGGCATCTCCCCATCGTGGATCAAAAGGTGTCAACCCTCGGCCCCCTGTTGAAGACATCATCCGACACGCATTACTCTACTCCTCTTCACCTCATTACACTCGCCTCAAGGAGTGGGGGACTGGAAGAGCGGGGGACTTAGCGCCTCCGTTAACCAAAGAAGCAGAAATTCAAATTTTTGTTCATGAAGTTTACTCACCAGACGGCGACAGATCAGCACACAGTTCTACTCTCTTTCGCCTCGAATACTCTCGACTCAGAGAGTGGGGGACTCCTGATAGAGTATATAGACTCGAACCCCCGGGTCTCATGACTATTGGGCCCGGATAGCGGCCCACACACATCTTACGGATATCATTTGTATTATTGTACTGCTTATATGTCATTTGTATGTAACTATGTACCGGATTAGTCTTTTATGTAGTTGGGCTATCGGGCCCATATTGGCGGCCCGGCCCATTATTTCCCTATTAATACTCCTCTTGGAGCCATTTGTAACCCTAGAACATAATTTCACAATTCACTATTCATTCATCTTCTTCCTCACATTAGCTCAAATCTCTCCATTTTAATATACTTTGGATACCCTATAATCCATCATGGAGTATAAGATGATGTAACTTCGTATATTATCAAATGTAACTCCAAGCTAGAAGCAAAATAAACAAACTCAATATCTTAAAAACCTCTAAAAACGTATAAAAGTAATAACAAAAATATATTATAGAAAAAGTGTATGCATATAAAAATATATTACAAAAAAATGTATGAATGTAAAAAATTAAAATTACATAAGCAATATTGGTCTCATTTGAAAGATCATGAAAAACAAATTGATATAAATTTTATAAAAATCGGATCAAAAATAATAAAAAAAAATTATAAGTTGTCGGATTTGCAAGTTCCGACCATAGCAAGCTCATTACTATTTTTAATTATTGTTGGCCACCGAACTAAAATAAAAACCAATTGCCACGGAACTAGATTCAAAGCCAATTGAATGATTGAACTATTGGTAAAAGCCAAAATTATGGGTAGGCTAACAAATAATGGAGACAATATGATAAAAAATATTATGGGGTGTTTGGTTGATGGCCTATCAGCCATTTTTTGGCTGATTTGATCACTTTTTGGCTTTTTGACCAAATAAACAGTTAATTAAGGTGTTTGGTTAATTGGCTTTTTTCACTTAGCTTTTTGTCTCAAACAGTCAAAATTAAAAATGCTAATAAAAGTGACATTTTGCTCTTGGTTGTTCCAGAATATAGACGGTGTTCCTATTTTATCCAACCTCTCTCCATTGTCTCTTGGTCGGCTACTTTGACTTTCCCAACAAAAATACGTACTAATCGTTAGTGGGCTTTCTTCACCTAAAACATCAAATAAAGTGGGGAAATTTTCACATATAAGCCTAAAAGTTAAAATAATATCACTTTTTTCACTTCTTAATATTTTTTTCAAAAATAGCTTAGCTAATGTTTCCTTCTCATAAATAGACCACATGTACGTCAAAAACAAAAATCGGTCGTGGGCCTGCAACGCCAAAAAGATAAGATGAAGGGAAGCAAGTAAAGCAGCCACCAAATTAAAGCAAGGAAAACAAAGCCCGCAACTTGCTTCTACACATGCAACTCAAATTGGTTAAATGAAACATTTATTTATATATTTTCATTTTTCTTTTCCCTTTTTAGTTATAAATTGCATTGAAGTATTGAATTGAAAATTCTAAATAAATTTGATTAAGATAATTTAAAACTGTGAAACAAAATATGAAACAGTATATTTTTTTAATTTTGAAAATGATAAAAAACAGAAAAATAATTCCATGTAAAAATTACAGAAATGAAATATAAATATTTTAAATGTGTAAAGTAAAAAGCTTAAAATACATGTATATGCATATTAAACATTAAGAGATTAAAAATTGTTAATATTTATAAACTTAAAAACGTGTAAAAAATAAAAATTATGAAATATAAAACTGCAAACTAAGAATGTCAAAACTCATAATTTTTTAGAAAATGTAGAAAATGTCTAAAATGAATATAGTTTTAAAATAAATTTGAGAATATGATATAATAGTAATTTATTATTTCTCTTACCAGTCACAATATATAATTGATATTATTTTTATATTAGGAAGAATATGTATGAGGTTTTAATATAAGAACATATAGCATGTTAAACGCTATTTTAGAAAATGATTAGATCAATTAAATTAAAAGATTTAAAAACATAAAACATACTCCATATAAATTTCAGGAAAATATACAAATAATTTTTTTGTTACATATGATATCAATGTGTTTCTATTTGTTTATAACTTTAAATTTTTTGTTCTTATTGTTTATTCTTGTTTCTTGTTTATATCCTGTTTCTTCTTGTTTCTATTTGTTTCTTTGTCACATTATGTATTACATTGTTAATTAGTGATGGAGTATATGGCCCGAGAACCCCCGGTCCACAGACTCCTACTACTCCAGCAAAAGGCCCAACGGGCTCAAAAGGTCCAACATGCCCAAATCACAGCGCCCAGAATACCAAGCAGCCCGCACTACGCGCCAGGGGTGCCTTCGGCCCCCCGGCCGAAGGCTCTAAATTCTCACAGAACAGGTTTTCAAGCAAACTAAGAAACTGGGGGAAAACGGCGAAAACAGTAGCCCTCGGTACTGTGAGCCCTCGGCACCAAGGTGCCCTCGGTTGAAGGAGCCTTCGGCTACTGCTCTATGGCCGAAGGCATCTCACTCGACAAGATATCCGCCTCACATACGTACAGATCACCGTACTCTGCACAGATGTCCCATCCAACAGCCGCATTAAATGCGGCCACATGCGGCTGCCAGCGCCAACCAGTTGAGGCGACCCCTCGGCCAATGAGCGCTTGACACGTGTCCCTGCCCGGCATTTATTGCTACTATAAATAGCCCCCCATTTCCCCATTTGTAACCACGCTGAATACATATCGAATATACACTCTCTCTCTTACTTATTTGCTCTGACTTCTCTCTAGTTATTCTCCGCAATAACCCCTCGGATATATACCCCCGGGTAGACTATCCATCATTTGGTGCTCTCGTTGAGAGCTTGAACAATCGAGTAAGAAACCCTCCCCCTCGACCAAACACAAAACACTAGCCCTCTATCAAAATGTTGAGGACAACACGTGCCAACTCAAAGAACGTAGAAGACAAGAACCTGGCCCTCGGCGACGTCAACGCCCCCGAAGCCTCTCACAGGGCTCCCGAGGGCGGTGTCATCGCTGGGCTGGAACAGGCGGCTGTCGACCTACGCCTTCAGATCCAACAAAATGCCCCCGATGCCCGCCTCGGCATCGAGGCCAAGAAGAAAAACCGGAGCGATGACCAAGTCAGCCCTCCGGTTCTCACCATCGACGTACAATCGGCGCTCTCCGCCTTCATCCAGACGCTCACCCAGAACCCGGGTGCCTTCGGCACCCTAGCTCCAGCTCACCCTCGGATCGGGGAAAATATCATACTTCCCCCTCTGCCACACCCCTTCGGAAATCCCACCCCTCGGGTGAGAAACGACGAGGGGGTGGTGGCCCAAGAAACATCCTCCCAGGAAGTTCAGTCCCGGGACCGCCATAACGACAACAGGGAGAGGCCCCGTACTTCCGCCCTCAACCGGCTCGGAGGAGGGCCAGACCGCCGAGGGGTCCAAGACCGCCTCGGGGGGAAAGCACTCCAAAGGCCCCAGGAAAGCGGGGGATCTGTTTCGAGGGCAGACGAGGAGCGTCCCCCTCGGGACAAAGGCAAGACACCCCTTCATGCCGATGATGCTCGGCACCAAATCAACCAGGCCCACTCGGCCCGGGTTCGTTCGCAGGGGGCGGAGACCCTCCCGAAGGACCCCCGGGACGAGATTATTGCGGCCCTCCAACGCCGGCTTGACGAGATGGAGTCCAACAAAGCTCACGCCACCACCTCCACCCCTCACTCAGACCTCAAATACGAGGCCATGATGGCCAAAATGGAGGAATTATAGAAGAAGGTGGCCGAGGGCTCCGGGGAACCCGTCATCCAGCTCCGGACTCGGACGCCATTCACCCCAAGGGTATTGGCGGCCCGGATCCCGGAGAAATACCGAGGGCAACACATACAGCCCTACAGCGGGAAAACGGACCCCCAGGAACATTACAGCAAGTACCAGAACATCATGATGATGGTGGGGGCGTCAGACGAATATTTGTGTCGTTGGTTCCTCTCCACCTTAGAGGGACCAGCATACGAATGGTTCAACAGGCTGCCCGAGGGCTGTATTGATTCATGGCAAGAACTCGCCCAGCGGTTCTTGACACAATTTGCCGGGAGGCGTCGCACAAGGAAGCACTTCTCCCACCTCCTAACAATACGCCAGACGAAGGATGAAACCCTTCGGGATTTCCTGGAGCGCTGGAGGACGGAGGCCGACAAGGTCGACGCTGCTGATGACGGGACCCTCCTGGCCCTCCTACAAACCGTCCTCCGCACCGGCAACTTTTCAAGGAGCCTCATCATTGAACCCCCCCGCGACTACATAAGGGCCTTGCAGCGGGGGGACCGATATGCTGAGGCCGAGGAGGTGGAGAAGTATCACCAGCATCCGGACCAGCAGCCCCCGAGGGCTGACAACAAGCACAACCGAGGGCCGGGGGCTCCTCCAAATCTCCCCAAGACTTCGGGACCCTCTGATAACCGCCCTCGGCAAGGCCAAGCCAAGCCCGGGGGAGGTTATAGGAGCAACCCTAAGACTTGGGCCCAGCCCATTCTCCTGGACCGCCCTCGGACCCCATTGACGCACCCCGTCAGCATCATCCTCGATTTTGCAGAGGAGAGGGGCCTCGTTGAACGCGATTCTCGCGCACCCCCGGAGGTACACGCTATCAACCCTCAGTTCCCCTACTGTCGCTTCCATCGGCACCAGGGGCACAGGACCGATGACTGCCATCAACTGAAGACGGCCATCGAGAGATTAATACAAGCGGGGCACCTGTCCCAATTTGTCCAGAGCCCTCGGCAGGAGGGACCTTCTCATCAGGGGCCTCCCCGAGGGCATCACACGAATGTGAACGCTTGGGTAAACCCGAATACCATCCCCCTCGGCAAGAAAAGGGAGATTGGAAACTTGGAAGAAGAGGAGGAGGAATACCCCCACTACCAGGAGAAAAAACGCCACATCATCATGATCACTGGTGGCAACACAGGGGGCGATTCCACCAGCCAGCGAAAGAAGTGGGCTCAATCGCTTTACGTAGGGGAAGTCACTCATATGCCCCCGGTAAAGCGATTGAGGGAGGAACCCATCACCTTCACCAACGCAGATCTCCCTCCTACTTCTTCTCCTCACCGGGATGCCTTGGTGATTCGAACGGAGATCAACGACACCATCATTCACCGAACTTACGTTGACACGGGCAGCTCCGTCAATGTAATGTACCTCAGCACCTTCAGAGAGCTGCATCTGGAGAGGAGGTCCCTTCGGCCCATTAAGACCCCTCTTGCCGGCTTCACCGGCGACACTATTGATTCCGAGGGGGTAATAACCCTCCCGGTGATCTTCGGCGACGGGCTCCATAGAGCCCAGCTCGAGGTGGAGTTCGTCATCGTCAACATTGACTGCGCCCACAACATCATCCTCGGCCGGCCAGCCCTCGAGGACCTCGAAGCCGTCATCTCCATGAGGCACCTCTGCCTCAAGTTTCCCGCCGAGGGGGGCATTGGCTACTCCCGGGGGAACCAAAAAATTGCCCGTGCCTGCTATCTTCAGGTCACTAAGAAGGTAAGCAAGACGGAACTCCGTGTTGACACCATCACCGGAGTCGTCGACCAGGAGGAAAGAAGGCCGAGGGCTGAACCGGCCGAGGACGTAGAAGACTTTGCGCTCGATCCGGCCCAGCCGGAGAGAGTCGTGAAGATTGGAGCCCAGCTCCCTGAAGATTTGAAGACTGGTATCACCGACGCCCTTCGCGCCTACTCCACTGTCTTTGCATGGGGGCCGGAGGACATGCCGGGAATTAGCCGAAGGGTCATCACCCACCGCCTCTCGGTGGACCCCTCGGCAAAAGCAGTGCAACAACGAAGAAGACCCCTCTCCGCCGAAAGAAGGGAATTTGTGAAGAAGGAGGTCGCCATGCTCCTCTCAATCAAGCACATCAAGGAGGTGAAATACCCCTCATGGCTAGCAAATGTGGTCCTCGCCCAGAAGCCCCCTACCTTCCGCATGTGCGTGGACTACACCGATCTCAACAAAGCATGCCCCATGGATCCATTCCCTCTACCAAACATTGATCAATTGGTGGATGAGACCGCGGGGTGTGAAATCATGTCCTTCCTCGATGCCTTCCGAGGGTACCATCAAATATTCATGCACGAGGAGGACGCCGAAAAAACTGCCTTCATGACTCCCGAGGGCATCTTCTGCTACCTAGTGATGGCCTTCGGCCTAAAGAACTCGGGGGCCACTTACACCCGGATGGTGGCCCGGGTCTTTCAGGCCGTCCTGGGACGCACCATGGAGGCCTACGTCGACGACATGATCGTCAAGAGCAAGCAATCTTCCAACCATGCTGACGACCTCCGGGAAATCTTCGCCATCATGCAAAAATTCAACCTTCGGCTAAACCCGAAGAAGTGCACCTTCGGCGTCCAAGGGGGCAAATTCTTAGGCTACATGGTGAGCCGAAGGGGTATTGAGGCCAATCCCGAGAAAATCCAGGCCATCATCAACATGGAGCCCCCACGCAATGTGAAGGAAGTTCAACGATTGACGGGCCGCCTGGCAGCCCTCAACCGCTTCCTATCTAAATCGGCGGAAAAATCTCTACCCTTCTTCCAGATCATGAGGAAGACGGCTGGCTTTCTATGGACTCCAGAATGCCAGGGGGCTTTCGACGAGCTCAAAAGATATCTATCTTCACCTCCTGTGCTCTCCAAACCCAAGGTAGGGGAGACCCTCTACCTCTACCTTGGGGTTAGCCCGGCGGCCATCAGCTCTGTGCTCATCCGGGAGGAAGACGGCATCCAACATGCCATCTTCTATGTTAGCAAGACCCTAAGGGAGGCCGAGCTCAGGTACTCCCCTGTGGAAAAAACGGTGTTAGCCATCGTTTGGACTGTCAAGAAGTTGGGCCACTACTTTCAGGCTCACCCGGTTCAGGTCCTCACCCATCAACCCCTCGGCGCCCTCATGAGGAGCCCCACCAGCTCCTCCCGCATGGTGAAATGGGCTATCTTCTTGAGCCAGTACAACATTGACATCCGTCCAAGGCCTGCCATCAAGGGCCAAGCCCTAGCGGACTTTGTGACGGAATGTACCGCAAGAGCAGCCACAGACGGGGAGCCCTCGGCTACCTCGGACGACTGGTGGACCCTCTACACTGACGGCTCATCCGCGACCAAAACATGCGGGGGAGGGGTAGTCCTCATTACTCCCGAGGGCTTCAGGGCCTACTATGCAATCCGCTTCTCCTTCAAAGTCTCCAACAATGAGGCCGAATATGAAGCCCTCCTATGTGGCCTTCGGCTGGCTGCCAACATGAGGGCTCGGCAGATCCACATCAAATGCGACTCCAAGTTGGTCGTTGGCCAAATCTCCGAAGAATATGAGGCCAAGGAAGGAAGAATGAAACGGTACAAGGAAGCGGCCAAGGAGTTGCTTAAGGTATTTGAGGCACACTCTCTCACTCAAATACCGAGGGATCAGAACTCCGAGGCCGACATATTATCTAAACTCTCGGCAGACTCCCCCGAGCACATCTCCAAGATTGCCAAAATCGAGGAACTCAGCCTCTCAAGCATCCATGCAAGCCCCGTGATGAACATACAACAACGTCAGGAGGATTGGATTTCAGATATCACCGCCTTCATCTCCACAGGGCAGCTACCCGAGAATGAGGCCCGCGCTAAACTGGCAAAGCTGAGGGCTCCCAGCTACACCATCGAAGATGGAAGGCTCTACAAACGATCTTACAATGGCACGCTACTTCGGTGCCTTCATCCAGATGAAGCCGAGGTCGCAATGGAGGAAGTGCACAGTGGCACTTGCTCAGCTCACCAGGGACCCTTCTCCATGTCCCGAAGGCTCATTCTCCAGGGCTACTTCTGGCCAACCATGGCCAGGGATTGTGCTGACCTTGCCCGGAGGTGCACCGCATGTCAACATTTCCAGAAAGCCCCCGGCAGGCCAGCGGTCAACTATGCCCCCATCAGCACATCTGTCCCATTTTCTCGATGGGGGATAGACCTTGTGGGCCCTCTGCCGAGGGGTACCTCCAACAACAGATACATCATTGTGGCCGTCGACTATTTCACCAAGTGGGTGGAGGCTGAACCCCTCGCCAGCATCACAGAGGCGAAGTGCCGTCACTTCGTCCTCAAGAACATCCTCACAAGGTTTGGCGTCCCCCAGCAGATCATCTCCGACAATGGAACACAATTTGAGGCAGCCCCCTTCCGTGCCCTTCTGGAGGCATGGGGCATCAAACACACCTTCTCCTCCGTTGCCTACCCTCAAGGCAACGGGCAAGTAGAGAACGCCAACCGGACCTTGCTCGAGGGCCTCAAAAAGAAGCTGGAGGCCGAGGGTGGTGGCTGGGTGGAAGAACTTCACAACATCCTCTGGGCCTACCGCACTACCCCTCGGCGCGCTACAGGTGAAACACCCTTCTCCCTCTGCTACGGTTTTGAAGCCAAAGCTCCTACGGAAGTCACCCTTCCTACCCAAAGGGTGATCCAATATGACCCCGAGGTCAACGACAGCAACATGGCCCTCGACCTGCGCCTCATTTCAGAACGCCGGGAGCAGGCCTTCATCCGGGCAGAAAACTACCGAAGGCAAGTTAAAAGCTACATCGACGCCAAAGTTCGAACCCGGGAATTCCAAGTGGGGGACTATGTCCTCCAGAGGAGGGAAGCCAGCCAACCAACCGAGGGAGGAAAAATGGCACCAAAATTCGAAGGCCCCTACATCATAGCAGCCATCATCAAACCCGGGACTTACAAACTCAAACGCCCCAACGGGAAAGAGGTCCCTAGGCACTGGAATGTACACCATTTAGTTAAATTTTATCAATAATGTAAGAGCGGCCAATCCCTCATAACTAGTGAATGTACTATCCAATGGCCCAAGGCCTCCAATTTCGAAGAATGAAGATACATTCAAGACATCAAGCCCTCATACTGACTACAGGCCCCAGGCCTCACCACAAGAAGAACCCCCTCCGGTACCCATTGCCGAGGGCGGACACCATCAACACCTACAACAAACAGTAGAAACACCTCGTGTTTTCAGTCAAGACCCCTCGGCACCCAGTGCCGAGGGTACTTCCCCACCTTCAACATCAAAAAAAGAAAAGATTAGAACACCAAGTGTTCCTACAGAAGACCCTTCGGCACCCAGTGCCGAGGGTACACCTCCCTCATCAAATATCGAAACGAAGAAAAAACACCAAGTGTTTCAAAGAAGACCCCTCGGCACCCAGTGCCAGAGATATGCTCTCCTAACAGCTTCCAAACATCTATTGGGAAACACCAAGTGTTTCATTTGAAGACCCTTCGGTACCAAGTACCGAGGGTAGACGCCTACATCAACTACAACAAGAGAACACCAAGTGTTCCTACAGAAAACCCCTCGGTACCAAGTACCGGGGGCTACACATCGAAACTAACACCAAGTGTTGTTTCTAAAAGCCGTACCCCACGAGGACGCATAAACCGAAGGCGCCACCATCGGTGCCGGCGGCACGTAGTGCCCCCGGCCATTTGCAACTAGTGTGCAAATGAAAACCCTTCCTTGAAACGCTTTCCGCGTCACTACCCCCAGGGTATGACAGGCATGAGAAATGCCCAGGATTCGACTTTCAAAAACGGATCGCTATCCGCGTCATTACCCCCAGGGTATGACAGGCATGAGAAATGCCCAGGATTCGACTTCCAAACCGAAACGCTCCCCGCGCCAACACCCCAAGGGTGTGGCAGGCCACAGACTATGTCTAGCGCCGAGGGGACGACTTTCAAAAATGAGGCGCTTTCCGCGCCATCCCCCAAGGGGAGGCAGGTTACGGACCACCATATCTTGTGCCCAGGAAACGTCCCTCGATCCCCTCGGCACTCGGAAGGTTAACCCGAGGGAGGAGAGCCATTGGTGTATTCTGATGGTCTCCTAATAGGCCCAGCCTTACCAAGAAACCAAGTTTCTTGATGCCTTCCCTTCACCACCAACCAAAAAAAAAAAAAAAAAAAAAAAAAAAAAAAAGGGGGTGAAGGGGAGTAGACTCGGCGAGAAATCGAAGAGTACACTCCAACAATATCACAGCATGCCGAGGGCTCCCCACGGGAACACCTCCGGTAATTGAAGACTCCTATTTCCCGAAAGATACTACTCAAAGAAATATCATCAGGAAACGGCTAAAGTCCACTACCTGGTCACCTCCGGTCACAAAAACATCAATTTATGCTTAGAAAAATCCTAAGTCCTGAAGGAGCAGCCCCCGGGCACCCGAAGGCTACACAGGGAAGCAGCACTACAAAAAATTCTAAGTCCTAAAGATGGAGCCCCCGGCCCAATCAATATTACAGCCAAGGGAATATGGTGGCCGAAGGCCATGCAATACAACAACACTTAAAAAAAAGAGGGTATTCCGTCCTGAATGAGTAGCCCCAGGGCATCTCGCAAAGTGATGTGGAATCAGAGGGCACCTATCACCCGAAGGCACCCAAGGGAAATTTACACTTAGAATATTTTCTAAGTCCTACATGTTTTTCCCCGGTCAACTACTCATACATCAAGGAGGGATGCCATCTCCCGAAGGCTCCCAAGGGAAATTTACACTTAGAAGATTTTCTAAGTCCTACATGTTTCCCCCCCCGGCCAACTACTCATACATCAAGGAGGGACGCCATCTCCCGAAGGCTCCCAAGGGAAAATCCACACTTAGAATATTTTCTAAGTTCTACATGTTTTTCCCGGTCAACTACTCATACACCAAGGAGGGATGCCATCTCCCGAAGGCTCCCAAGGGAGATTTACACTTAGAATATTTTCTAAGTTCTACATGTTTTCCCCAGACAGCTACTCATACATCATGAAGGGATGCCAACTCCCGAAGGCTCCCAAGGGAAACTCTACACTTAGAAGATTTTCTAAGTCGTACATATTTCGCCCTCATCTCGAGGGACCTAATTGCCGAAGGCTACCTATCAGTCGAGGGCTACGGTACACAAGGAATCAACACTCAAGAAAATCTTCTAAGTCCTAAAGAATTGGCCCCCGGCCTATTCAATATTTCAGTTGGGACTCCACAGTAGCCGAAGGCTACATGGCATACTACACTTGCAAAAAATCTCTAAGTCCTGTGCATTGGGCCCTCGGTCCAAACATTCACACGTCAGGAAGGGACGCCGTATCCCGAAGGCTCTCAAGGTGGGATCTACACTTAGAAATTTTTCTAAGTCCTATGGATTGGGTTACTACAAACACCCGAAGGCCCCACACTGTGCTACACTTAGGGAAATTTTCTAAGTCCTAATTCCTACAGAACCCTCAGTTGCATATCCAGCAGAGGGTGCCCAACTACCGAAGGCTTCCAGTGGCAAGCTACAATCAGAAAACATTCTAAGTCCGGAAACATACATTCCAAATATCAAGACATACATCCAAATCAAGACGAAGGCATGCATTCGGCAATAAACAAATCTAAAGGAAACAGATTGTATAACAGGGGCTCGAGGGCATGTGTACTCATTCATTCAACAAAGAAAAAAGTAGTTTGATTGTGCTTTACAAAGGGGGCCGAGGCCAACAAATTACAACACCAAAAGGGGGAAGTACAATTTAAGAGGGGGGAACTGTAGATA
Organism: Cuscuta europaea; assembly: GCA_945859875.1. NCBI lineage: Eukaryota > Viridiplantae > Streptophyta > Magnoliopsida > Solanales > Convolvulaceae > Cuscuta > Cuscuta europaea. The sequence continues at coordinate 5,762,970 of CAMAPE010000014.1, forward strand.
TCGCCTCACTCTCGGCTTCATCCTCTTCACCACCAAGGCCGCACTCCCGGAGGGTCTCCGAGTCTTCAAGAACCGGTCTCTCTTCCCCCTCGGGGAGCGAGATCCTGACATCTGGCTGGGGGGGGGGGGGGGGGGGGGGGGAGGCCATAAGCCTCGGGACGGAACTCCTCCGGTGCCACCTGGAAGTGCTTCGCAAGCTTCCGGTAGATGAGGCGTTGGGTGAAGAACTCCCCGCCTTGGTAGTACGAGTCGCCCCTCTCAGCAAGCCACATCTTCCCGAGGCCCCCGACCCACTCATCTACTGAAGCCCCCACCACCGAAGCCAGCCACTCCCTCCGGTCTTCGGCCTTCCACCCCTCGGCCACGAAGCTGGCCACCGCATCCTCTCGGGCCTTGGAGACAGCCTCTTCTTGAGCCGCGCGGGCTTCATCGGCAGCGATACGGGCGTCGGTGGCCCTTGCTGCCTGCAACCTCTGCTCCATGCCGTCGGTGGCCAGCCATAGAGAGTCCTCGGCTTCAGCGAGTTTCTTCCTGAGGAGGGCAGCCTCCCCCTCGACGGCACCCTTGGCCTCCCTCATTTGATCCACCCTTCGGAGGTGCTCGCAGAGGCCCATGAAAGCCTGCAATTCACGAAGGCAAAAATAAGGCATAAGGAACAGAGTACGGAAGAAAAACATAGCAATGAGCAGGGAAGAGAGGGGGACTTACGGAGGCGGCATTCAGGAGGACCTTCGCCTCGAGGGGTCCCTCGTCTAGCCGGGCAAGGGCCAGCCGGTCAGCCGACGGCAGCATCTGGCTCATCAAAGCCGAAGGGTTCAAATTGCCCTCCAACACGGAGGCCCCCTTCGGCACTATCGCCTCCAACCTCTCCCGCCCAAAGAACTCCTGATTGATTTGTTCCTGGGGGTGGAGGCAGAAGCGTGCCCTTCGTCAACAATCACCACCACATCGGTGATCGGTTGTTTGGTAGGGGCGGCGGTCTTCGGCTTCTTGGCCGGGGGCTCGGCCCCCTTTCCAGCAACCTTCTTTTTTACGGGCCCGAAACCCTTGGACCCTCCGGCGCCAGCAGCAGCGCCAACAGTTTGAGAGGGCCCCTCCCTAGAAGGAGCGCCCGCCGGGGCCTTCTTCTTTCCTTTCGCGTTTTTTAAAGCGAAGAGGGAACCAACGTCCATATTGCTACCTGCAAGCAACAAAAAAAACAGAAGGGTTAAATCGAAGGCTACCAGTCACTACGTCATAAAAAAAACAGGCGGAATGCGAAAGAACTATCAACGCATCAGTGAACATTTCGGTGATCACCTCCGGCGCCTTCGAAGACCCGATCGAGGGGAGGGTATCTCTCATCCGAGGAGCCCCTCGGCCTGAACTGCCGGAAGCATAGGTTAAGCAGATCCTCCGGAAGGGTGACTTCTCTGATCTTGACATGCTTGTCAGACCCCTCCGGCTTCTTGGCAAGCACTTTGTCGTTCTTCTCCAAAGCTGCGCTCCCCACCTTCGGGTGGCGCTGGAAGCTATTACGGAGTTGGGCCGGGAAGGGATTCTCCTCGAGGCGGATATAACAGAACCTCTCCTTCCACCCCTTGTGAGACGAGGTCACATCATCGAAAAGCCGGAACTCTGGTACCTGCTGAAGGTTGGCAAAGCCCTCAGCATTTGAATGTCCCCCCCGGCACAGGTTGAAGGACATGAAGAATTGGTCGAGTGTGGGCTCGACCCCCCGGCTCTGACACAAGGAAAGGAAGCCGGCCACATAGGAGTGGCTGTTGGGCGTTAGCTGGCAAGGGGCCAACCCCACGAATCTCAGGTACTCCAAGAGGAAAGGATGGAGCGGGAACCGGAGCCCCATTTCCACCGAGAGGGTGTGAGCAGCAAAGCACCCCTCGGGCGCGTATCGCAGCAAATCATCCGCCCTGGGCTCCACCACGCGCGCTGAAGGCCCAACCAGCATCTGGGTGGACTGGTATTCTGCCGGGGACGCCTTCGTCTTCAGCTCTAGAGCAGCAGTGTTCAAGAACGAATGGCCCTCGGGTATGCCCACCGGCCGCCCGGCATCCACTGCCGCTTGCTTCTTCCTCGGGGCCGCCTTCGTCTTGTTTTTCTTCCCGGGAGCCACACTTATTGGTGTCGGGTCCAATGGCCGGGAGGAGCTGGCTTCCCCGGCACCCCGGGGGGGAGGAATGGCAACCGTCACCTTCAGCCGCTCCCTCTCCTCTTCCTGCTCGGCGGTTTGCACGGCAAGGGCAAGCTCCTCATCCTCGTTCTCTTGCTCGAAGCCCTCGGCTTCGACTTCGGCCTGGAGGTCCTTCTCCACTTCCATAGCCACTGCGGCATCACCGGCTGCCGAGGACTCCACACTCGAAGACTCCACATCTGAGCATGTCACCATCTCTACCGAAGGCTCCCCCGAAATATCCTGGGAATCACTCTGGGACGACATGCTGACTCTGGTTCGAAAGCTCGCGGACACTAGTGTTTTCTAAATTTTCTATCTCCTAACCTAAGGGCACAGTACAGGTAGCTAAGAGGCTGAAGGACAAGGGGAGAACTGACCTTAAGAACGGAGGATTCAATCGAGGGCTGTTGTTTCTCTCTCTAGAAAAATTGGCAGAGCTTCGCTAACAAGTTTTTCGCACACAGAGGAATGCCTGGCCTTGGGGTATTTATAGGCGCTGGAATCCGGGCTTGGGCCTGGGTTCCGGGCCTCCGGATGGACGCCATCATTACTCACCGCGTCTTCGCCCAACCGGTGACGCCGCCCACGGACAGCCAGCCATCACACGCCACGTGTGCCCCCCCCCCAACGGCTATATCCCGTCGTTACATATTCCAACGGCTATATTTCCAACGGCTATATTTTGGAAGCCCCCGGGTTTTCTACTTCACTCCACTTCATCAAAGATAGCCTCCGGGTGCACTCACCCAGAAGTGCCCCCGGGTTGTGCCCCACACAGTACATTACACACGCCTTCGGGATCACCCCTTCAGATCCCTAGGGCTGCATATCAGGGCACCCCTCGGGGTTCCCCCTCAGCACTGCAAAACCGGGTAGCCCCCGGGGAGTGCCCCATTGACGGATGGCCCATGGCACACTGGTAATGGGAGCCCTCGGGTATCTTCATCACCAACTCATCAACAGACAGTGGACCCCCCCGGTAACAACTTCACTGCTGCCCTCATCTGGCAGGCCCTCGATCCCTGGATTGAGGGGCTCCCCTTCGGCACCACCAGGACAACAACAGCAAGCCTTCGGCTAATCAACACAGGAGCCCTCAGAGGAGAGAGCCTTCGGCATTCCCGTCATTCCCCACTTTGTACCAAGGTTTGACATTTTCGATTCATCATTGGGGGAATTCGGTGCACTCTTTTTCCCTCATTAGGATTTTTTCCCAAAGGGTTTTTCCTAATGAGGTTTTTAACAAGGCATCCCCCCGAAATGAAACGAAAAGCGTCAACCTTCGGCCCACAACGGCAACGTAACTACTTTACTCCTTTCCACCACTTTACAAGTGCCTCAAGGAGTGGGGGACTGGAGGACCCCTTCGGGAAAATCATTAAATTACAAAATCTGTGAAATTCCAACAAACAACAAAGCAAGCCCTCAAGTCCTGACATGTGGGTAACTGAGGGACTGCCTTCGGCAGGGACATAAAAGCAACAACTCCTCACCAACCTCAGAGATCACAACGGGACAACATCAAAGGGAAAGCACAAATTACTCCTTTTCCCTCAAGTACCTTTCGGCAAAAGGAGTGAGGGACTCCTGATGGAGTATATGGCCCGAGAACCCCCGGCCCACAGACTCCTACTACTCCAGCAAAAGGCCCAACGGGCCCAAAAGGTCCAACAGGCCCAAATCACAGCGCCCAGAATACCAAGCAGCCCGCACTACGCGCCAGGGGTGCCTTCGGCCCCCCGGCCGAAGGCTCTAAATTCTCACAGAACAGGTTTTCAAGCAAACTAAGAAACTGGGGGAAAACGGCGAAAACAGTAGCCCTCGGTACTGTGAGCCCTCGGCACCAAGGTGCCCTCGGTTGAAGGAGCCTTCGGCTACTGCTCTATGGCCGAAGGCATCTCACTCGACAAGATATCCGCCTCACATACGTACAGATCACCGTACTCTGCACAGACGTCCCATCCAACAGCCGCATTAAATGCGGCCACATGCGGCTGCCAGCGCCAACCAGTTGAGGCGACCCCTCGGCCAATGAGCGCTTGACACGTGTCCCTGCCCGGCATTTATTGCTACTATAAATAGCCCCCCATTTCCCCATTTGTAACCACGCTGAATACATATCGAATATACACTCTCTCTCTTACTTATTTGCTCTGACTTCTCTCTAGTTATTCTCCGCAATAACCCCTCGGATATATACCCCCGGGTAGACTATCCATCAATTAGATTGTGTTGTAGTTGCTCAAATAAAAGGAAATTGAAAAGTGACACCACACAACAAAAAGCAACTGCATACAAGAACTAGAAACAAAAAAAATAAAATGAAACAACATACAACAAAAAGAAACAACAAAAAGAAACAACATGCAACACAAAGAAACAAAATAAATAAATATAATATGTACAAGTTTGTGATGATAAATACATCTTCAATATATGATAAGAAGTTCAGAACTATCATTACAATCTCATCGCATACAACATTTTTATAAGCAGGGCAAACCAAAGCTTCTTACGTATTCAATATACGATCAGATCAGTACTTCAGAACTATCATTACATTTCTTCTACCATTTGCATACTTTTCCTATACCAAGATGTAGTAATTCCGTTGATCACAAAACACACTTCAACCATCCGATTTTGCCTACCTCAACTTCTTTTCTTGCCTTCATCTTCATTTTCATGCCCTGCATGTACTGTCAAGCTTGACCTCACTTTACCCCACTCTTCCTCTTACAAAATTCTAATCTCTCCCATCAGCATGCTCATCCTCACTATCCTCATTATCATCATCATCATGTGATTCAAGATGGGAAGAATTAAAGTGCATTATAAATGGCAAGCTGAGGAGATTGAGAGAATGAGTGAGGCAACTGACCCGCTAACTTCGGTTTTTGACAAAGTTTCCTTACCAAGCTAAGTAATTTTTGCCCCCCCTGAACTCATCGTCTAAATAAGATATATGGACCTCGTTGAAGTCATGGCATTATCCAGTAACGGTTAGATAACATGTAGCTAGAACAACACTTAAACCTGAACATAAATGCTTAAACTATAGTTCCAAAACCAATTTTTAACAAACTGCTGCAAATCCTGATGATAGTAAAGTTATTATTACAAATAGACTTTACTAGCTTGTCCAAATAGAATTATCCATTTTAATTGTTGCTACATGTTAACATGTTTCATGTTCCTTTCAAATAATCCTTGTAACTCAAGACAAACAGAATCATCTAGCCAATGCTTTTATAGCATATTCAATATTCAAGAGTGTACATAAGTTACACTAAGCAGTAACAATTTCTATAAAAGGATTTCGCAAATGCAAACAAAGAGATGGTCAGTGATTGATTTCAATTGGGTAAACTTAATTCAAATTTAGAATAAACTAGCAAAATCGAGACTGAAAACAACTTGCAATAGACAGGAAGATGGGAGCTTTTTTACTTTTCCCCCGAAGTAATGTAATATTGACAATTGTCATAGTCATCCGAGGAGTTTAACAAAAAAAGACACCCTAGAAATGCCATATTCTTAACAATCTGCTGCATATAAGCAAATAAAGTCATTATTGCTATATCAGACTGAAGATTCTAACATATCCATTTCCAAGTCAAAAGGTAAAGAGGAGGTGACCATTGATCTATATGTTATCTGATCACAATTTACGGAAGCTCACGATAGGAGTTTCTGAATCTGATTTTGACCTGAGCACTGTGAATCTAAATTCAGCCCTCATTGAAACTCGCATAAAAACATCACCGGTACCCTGCCTGTTCAACCAACGATTACCCCTCTCCACCCGTCAGCACGGCCTACAAATATCCACAGCCCAGCACGACCTTCACATATCCACCATCCAGCAATTACCTCACCAACAATATCGATGTTTACACGAACCCGCGTCGCATCTTCCTCTGACACGTACTGCTCGTGCTCGTGGCCTGCTTCGTCATTGTTATGGTCCCTGAGGTTTTCGATTCTGCCCAATCGGGGTTTTCATCTTGGATCACGGTGGCCTCATCTATATGAATATCACAATCTCTAATTTCAGTTATATTCACGGTCGATTTTGCAGAGACAGAAGAGGTTTTGGTCAAGGGAAGATGGATAATCCGGCTAGAGGTTATGTATTAGGGGGCTTGGGCTGGTTTTGAAATAAATAAATAAAAGTGAAAACCTGAAAGTTTATAAATGAAAAGGAAAAAGTCTTGCGACACAAATGAAATACGATACGCAAAAGAGGTTGATTTGGGTAATTTCCACAATAAAGTGGTTCATAGATATAACATATAAGATAAATAACTAATTTTGAAATAAACAAAATGAAGCTTTAAAAAACCTCCAACTTGTACTAGATATTTAAGGCTTAGTGGATTCCACATGTATATTGATATTAGGTACCAATATAAAAGTAGTGTTAAAAATAGATTTTACCCAATGTTTCTCAATTTTGGTGGTCTTCTTTTACGATATATGTTTATAAAGTAGTTGAAAAAAAAATTAATTGATGTCCTTAAAAATCATTTTAATAAGTAATCAGCTGATTGTGAACATCCACTTAACCAAACATCATTTTACAAACTGCTAATACTATCAGCTAATCAAAACAGCCAACAAGATCCGTTGTCATGACTCAGCCAACAGAATCAGCCTACAGTCAACGGTCAATTGCCAAACACCCCCTATGTAATCTATCGGATAAACTTTAATCAGATTAAAATTGACGTGCATATTTTTCCTAAAAAGTAAAGTGCATATTTTTCATTTTAGAAAATATAAATGTAAAAATTACGGTAAAGTAACCAGTATTTATGAATTTTGGTTATGGTTTATATAAAATTTGTATTACAAATAAAAAAAGTTATACTACTAATACTTTTTTTTGAAAGGTTTATACTGTTAAAATACTAATACTTTAAAAAATTAGTTTAGTTATTTATTTTTGGGTCCACATCCTTCCGCGTGCTGTTCCATTCTCCACAAAAAGGATGACCCTACGGCCCTACCACCCTAGTCATAGATCTGTACAAAAACGGGTTCGGGTCGGGCTTTTTATAAATTTTATGTCCATCATGTGTGGGCGGGCCCGGTCCGGCCCGCAAAAACGGGCCTAACCCTATGTCCATACCCGCCCATAAGTGCGGGCCGGGTAGTCCACCGGGCGTCCGGCCCGGGAAAACTTTAATTTTATCAAAATGATATGATTTTTTAAATACTTAAAAAATAATATTACAACATTTAAAAAATAATTAATACGCTTATAATGTTTATACGTCTTTCACCACATACAAAAAAAATACTTACACAAAAATAATAATGAGAAACTATATCTAAAATTTAAAATTTAAGCACAAAGTATTATCTTTAAGTACAGAAATAGATATTATATTGGTTGGGCTAATTGTTAAGAACTAAAAATTTAAATTTAAACATAATAAACTATGAATATGTATAAAGAAAAATTAGTAAATATAAATATACATGTGTATAAGCAAATAAATAAATAAATTAGTATATATATATATGTATATATATATATATATATATATAAACATATATATTTATATATACTAAATGTAACGGGCCGGGCATATCGGCCCGAACAGGCCTACACCCTAAGCCAAGCCCGCCCATATCTTATTGCGGGCCGGGCTCGAGCCGACCCGGTAGGTAAATATATATGCTCAAGCCCGCCCATTTGTGCGGACGGACTGGGCGGGCTGGGCGGGCCAGCCCGGTTTTGTCCAGGTCTACCTAGTCTAGTCACAATATCTATTACTCCGTATTAGAGTTGGAAGCCTACACATTTTGGAGAGGAAATTAAAAAAAAAAATTAACCCCTATCTCTAGTGGGATTTGGCAAATCCCACTCCCCTCTTTTGTAAACCCCAATTTTCCAACCGCATTTTGGGAACCCATGTTAGACATTCCCGTATATCTGTAAAACATCCGGAAAACGCACCTTCAGTTGAAGCTTTGTCATGGGAATAGAGTAGAGCCGTAAAAATGGACCGAAACCCACGGGCTGGCCCGTTTAAACCCATTTATTGGTGGGTTAGGGTTGCGAATTTCTGACCCATTTAGTTCGCGGGTTTCACGGGTCAACCCACGCGGGTTGTGGGTTTAAGTGGGTTGGCCCACCGGGTTGCGGGTTGACCCGTGCGCCCATATACAAAAATATAGTTTTAAATTTTATTATCTTAAATATTGTCCTTTTACTACCAATATTATTATAATTACAAATAAAAATTACAACCATGGAAAACCAATATTTATTTCTATATTAAATTTTCAAATAAAATGTTGAAACATATATTTTATGTGAAGTTCGATACAATATTGAACAATTAGTAGTCATTATTTACAAATAACTAATCAAAAGGTTATGTAGATCTTTATTTTATACAATGAGTATTTTTGTCGCATAACCTCTTATAGTTTTCAAATTCTCGTATAACTAGTATTTAATATTTTTTAATTAAACTTAACAAGTATTGAATTTTTAGTATTTGGATTTCTTATATTTCCTTTGTTACTACTTACTAATATAAATATATATTTCCAGGTAATTATTTTTATTTTTTTTTGTTATATATATTTTTTTACATATTGGCCCGCGGGCCAACCCGTTTAACCCACGGGTTAGATAGGTCGGGTTAGGGTTGTAGAAATTCTGGCCCGTCATTAAACGGGTTGGCCCGACCCAACCCACATAGACCATAACCCGTCACGGGTCGGGTCGGATCGGGTTGGGTCGGGTTGGCCCGTTTGACAGCTCTAGAATAGAGATTGAACATGCATGGGAATGACTGACCTCGGATCTGATTTTGTGCATCTGAACTCTTTGGATTCAGTTGGTGATGACAAAGTTGTTGAGGACGCAACTGCACTGTCACTCTCGACTCTCGAGCAACAAATGACAGCGACCTTCCAACGGCAACGAGCGAAGGCTTTAGCCTTCAATGGTAGATCCAATAGGTGACGTCTACCTTAGCCGATTGATCTATTGGGTGCAAACTTCAACAAGCGATTCAGAAGGTGGAAAACTTCGCCTGTGAGCAAGCACCTTGCGGCGGGGCGGTGAGCGACTGAAAACATCGAGTAGTAGCGAGCTATTGAGTGGGGCTGCGATTTGAGGGACGGACGGATGTGTGTGCCGCTAGGCTGAGGGGCGGCCGACTGTGTGCTACCACAACCGTGCTAGTAGGGTTTTGGGAAAGATAGAATGCTACAGTTAACGTGTTGGAGGAGAATGGTTGCTTAACTTCATTACCAATGTGCCCTATAAATAAGGTGATATAAGGTTTACAGAGAAGGGTCAATAGACCCATAGGATAATCTATACTACACTATCTATCTAAACTATAGCACACAATACATAATTTCTTTCAACACGACTCTAATTCTTTATACATTATTAGTTTATATTACATTCAAGATTACATGTCATACTGTCATATGTGCTGATTGTCTGGTAGTAATACACATTGTCTAGCATGTACACTGAATATGCTATACAATACTGATATTGTAATTGATCAACAATGCTATACAAAACGAGCACTGGGATAGTTATCATAGTAATCATAGAACAATGATAGTATTCATATAATATGCTATACAGATGAAGAGCATGACGGCAGATCCGCAGATGCCCCAATGGCAGATATCCACTCCCCCAATACCGCATTTCTGGCTCCACCACGGCTTGTAGTGTGCTGGGGCACGTACATATCTTTCATAGAGCAACACAAATAATGTAATTTTAGCAAGTTATATTACCTTCGGACAGTGGTTAGTGAACGATAGCTCGCAACGGCGAGCCATGATCATCAGGATTCAGGAATGATGAATCCCCTCCCTCCAAACACAGGTCGCATGCATGAATCATCAAATTTCCTCCAGTAGCAGTGAATTGTCTTAGTAGGTTGGCTCAGAAGCATGCAGAAACTTGATCGTCGATAAATATTCCCATTATCCGTCTCACCTCCAGCGTCTAACACTTGTGAAGAGCTTAATAGTGGGAGCGCAACAGATTGGTCAGATGAGAGCGAGCTGCTCAAATGTTGTGATGGAGGCAACAAGCACTTCACAAGAGGCTTGGTTAGGAGTCCAAACACCTAAAAAGTATATATATATAGGGGTGAGTTCGGTAAAAAGTTGTCTTTCCATGAAAAGTGAGAACAAATTTTAGCCTTAAATAACTTGTAAATGGATGGATTAGATGAACTTTAATCACAAGACACAGACTCAAATAATGTGCAAACGTTTATAGTACAAAGTAGATATTAGATTAATAAGTGTACTCATAAGAGTTAAAAAAGATTGCTAATTTTTTTAAATTTGTGCACATTTTATGATGTACTGTTATGCACTTTTGTAGTCTGCATGTACACTTTTTTGCATATTTTGGTACACTTTTCGTATAATATTTTTATTAAAAGTTCTTCATAATTACCAAAACGCCACCGCGTTTTTCACTTAAAATTTGATCTCTTCCATCCTTTTTTTCATATCAATGGCCAAGATTAGTTCTTATTTTTCACCTAGGAAGCATTTTTTATTTGATCCATACTATATATATATATATATATATATATATATATATATATATATATAAACAGAATGCACTGTCAACTGTCAAACATGAGAACATCACCCTCGTGTTACGTATTCCAAAGCAGATGTTTATCAAATTTAAATCTTATATGTGTGTGAGGTGAACCTCACCTCTTAAAATCTTTTTGAGGTGAGTGAGACCTAATTTAGTATGATATGAGAGCCAGGTCAACTATTTCACCATTTAAGCTTTCCTGCCCGGTTGGGCTTTAGGGACATGTTAAACATCCAATATTGAATACTTGCAGATCCATATGTAACATAAGTTCCTTTTGGGGTGATTTAGGCTCATCTAGTCATATCAGTCTCAATGTAAGGTTCCCCTAATAGCTAACACAACTTTTTAGACACTTTTTATCCTCAAATCTTGCCAAGTAGGATAACATTTATGTGGAGCAACAACTTTTTACCCCATTAAAGGAATGGGACCATTCTTGTGGACAGACACAAAGGCATGTTGCAACCTTGTATGCAGAGCTTATATATTATTAGCTCAAATAGCAAGAATGATTGGCAACAAACCGAGTTCAGAGACAGCAACACCGAAAATTCTATAGTTGAAATGTCAAAATGACAGAATCTCATTTTGATGCAGTTAAAGGTACATGGCAAATTTACTTACCACTGTACTGAAGAGGACGACGGTGATTGTGCTCGTGATCATGAGAGCATTCCCTGGCTGCTGTGTGTGGCCAAACCTTGTGAACTGACAATAGAACAACAATCAGGTTTTAAAACAATGGTTGTTGTTCTTGTAGTTTAGTGCGTTTCTCAAAATTGTTTAAAAGGACAATCTTGCTGACCTACAATATACCTGATTATACGACAATGCGATAGAAACAGCTCCTCGCATCAAACCAGCCCACCAAACTACTACCTGCAAGAGGTATTAGATTATTATTCATTATAACCACCACTTGAGATTTATCATAAATCTTAGGGAGCTTTTGAATATGACCTGTTGCTTGGCATTTATTTGGTCAGTCTTCGATTGGTTTGTACAATTAGATAGGAAGGACAGTAAAAAGACAAAGCATGCTCTTCCAACCAAAACCAGTCCAAGCAACACAGCGCTCGCTCCAACATATTTACCTGGTCTGTAAGTTTTAATTAAAAAACTTAGAAAACCTAAAACAGAAAGCAAAAACTAATACTACCTGTCTACCTATGTCTCAAAAACTTGAAGAAGTCCTATAGGGGTATCCTATAGGGGTATAGCACAAAATGTTAAATTTTGGAATGGCACAGTTGACACAAACATGATTGATACTTGTACCTTTTAACTTATACCACTGTGCTCTGATTGCAGCACTCATCCCAATCAAGATTGACACTATTGTTCAACAAATATTAAGGTTACAGTGATTGCAAAAAAATGTGTCTGACCCCTTTTTGGCACTTTTTTTGACAGATTACATGAAAAACTAGATATGTTTAATCAAAACGGACTCATTTTTCCAAAGAAAAAGATAAATTTCTTATGGACGCTGAAACTAGGAAACTGGTCTATAATAGTACTCCATATAAACTAGAAAGAAAACATGCATACTTTCATGCATAGTAGAGTAGTAGGATAGCAATGCATATATTACTTCTAACAGCATTTAATAGATTAGCATCTCACGTGTCATTAATGAGTTTCCATTTCTCCATATCTAAAGCATCCATACCAACATATAGGAAGATGATAATTTCAGCAATAAATGATAGTGTTGCAAAAGCATGCCTGCAAAGAAACAGAAAAGATTCCAACAGGGGGTAAATAACTTAGTTCTGCACAAAACAAAAGATTCCAACTATGCAAGAAAGTATGCATGTTGATTTAAGAACTCATGGGATATCTTTTTTAATGTGAAATATTTGAATCTAACATACCTGGTTGTCAATTTAGAATTTGTGGTCACATTGTGCCAAGTATAATGTGACATAACAATCCCACAGAAGAACACAGTGAGAATTCCACTTAAGTCAAGTAGCTGAAAGATGTAGTGATCATTATAAACAATTTCATAATACACCCCTTATATAAATACCAGCACAAATTCAATATATCATTGCAAACATACTTCAGCCAACATATATGAAAGATAAGCCAGGAGAATCATTAGCGCAATTTCACGATCTGTTGAGTGCCTGTCATATCAGTCAGCTGCTGAAGTCATAAAATAAGTTACTACATCCAACATATCTTGCACATATTGAAAACTAAGCTATAATTTTAGCTTTTTGACCATGAGTGGAAGCATACCCCTAATTCGTGATACCACAGAAGAATTAGCTGAGTCTAAACACAAACCCCCCAATGGAAAAGATATCTGAACCCTAATTGCAGGTGGAAGTAAAAAGATGCAATAACCAGAGTTGTAATTGCTAGAGAGATGATAATCATTCCAGGAGAAAAAACTAAAGTATGTCATGAAGTTTAATTTCAAACTGGGAAACCAAATATGCATTGATAGGTTGGGCATTCAAAACAGAAAGCACAGATAAAAGAATGAAAAGATTCAAAACATGTGGCAATAGGGTATTATCCATTAGGGTGTGATGATAGAATTGATGTAGAATGAAAGAAACCAAATACCGGACCTGCCAAAATATATCCTTTTGATTATGTACGCACTGAGCAACCCAACCTACAAATTTTAAATGCACATTTCATCTAATTAGATAAAGCCAAACTCAAGAAAACATAAATATTTGGGTATTTTCAGTGGTGGTTATTCAATATCCTTTGTATTATGTCTCAGGGTGACAAGACAGTGATTTTAATTGTTAATGAGGAAAAATATAATCTAAAAAAAAACTTCTGAAGTCTGAACAAATGTGCTTGATTGAAAAGTGTATAATGGACCATTCAATAGTATAAATATAACAGCAAAGATAAATACGTACCAAAACTCCTAGAAGAGTACTAGCTGTAAACAAATAAAGAAAACTGCCTGTTAATTGTAAGGCCGCCTTGAAGTTGATATTAGTGAGGTCAGCTTTTTGGATGGCATTAAAAAGTACCACCGATGTTGCATCGTTTACAACACCTTCTCCAAAAACTAAACTATATAGCAAAGGCGTTTCATCCTGATTGAGCACCTGTTGGGTAAGACCACAAAAGCTCACAGTCACAAGACTCACAACTAAATTCATTATTTATATACGATCTTCTATGGTAGAACAATTAACTACTGGTCAAACGTGGCGATACCTGCAAGGTGCAAACAGAATCTGTTGCTGAAAAGATAGCTCCAATTGCTGCAATTGAATGAAAAATAGTCTTTACGAATACATAAAGATTAAAAATAGTCTAGGGTTGCAGTGATTCTATAATAGACCTCTTGTAGTAGAAATTGTGGTATGAAGCTATTGGATATCAAACAACCAATGTCTACCTAAGTGGAAGTATCAAACCACCATCGCTACATTACCATATAGTCTCAAATACCAATGAAGTTGAGAACTTCAGTTGGTATAAACAAAGTTGAGAACACAACTTAAGCATTGAAGCACGAAAAGAAGCTTAAAGGAGTGTTACCAAGATAATCTCGAAGCTCCAAATAAGCAATGCCCATCTTCTCAAATAACTCTTTGGCACCTGAACCGAAATATTAGGCATGACCAATAATAACTACTAAAAGGGTAGCAAATTCATATTTAGTGATGGTGATCCAAAAACAAAAATTATATGTGATGATCAATGCTGAAGCAAAGCATACCGAATGATATAATACAAAATGATATTAGTGAACCAATGACGCCAAACAGCAAAATGATGAAAGCATTTCGGAAAAACTGCTTCTTTTTCATCTGGAACCTGGTGACTCAAGGGACAAGAAAGAGTTTAGGTTCCAATACAAGAACTAATTAATTTAGAAATACAAAACAGCTTCACATGTGATCTTGACGCCAAAACAACACTGGAAGTGATGGTAAATCTCACCCAGCGTTAAATATAATAGGTGGTAGAAGGTATATGAAGAAGAGTTCTTCATTAAATTCGAGGATACGAGAACTCTTTCCATTACTAGTCAGTAGAATGATTCCTCCCGAGAACAACCCCTGCACCAAACCCGAACACCCATGAATTTTCTTAGAATCATAAGAATCAATTATTCACAAGTAGCCAACATCGATCAGGGAATCCGGCGCGAACAAACAAAAAATCTACTAAAAGCTACTCACGATAAGTAGAGCAGTAACGGACTCATTAATCCACCGACTTTCTTCTAGAAGATGACCAATGACAATGCATGCGCAGAGTAGCGTTACGAACAAAGTTATGGAATCAACGGAGAGGCGATCGGCATCCGATACGGTGGAACCTAACCTCATCATCACAGTGTTGACCAAATTAGTCAACATGCTCTCCGACTAATCCTCAAACTTCCCCTGTTAATCGAGAACCGAGTACTGTACTAAGTACTAACTATATGATCCGGAGCAACTATCAAATGAAAAAATGCCAAAATTATCCCAGTCACCAGAAAATCGCAGCCAAAATTATAATCCTTGATGAAGAACTTTGGTTAATTGTTTTGCTTAGCGAGGAAGATAGCAAAAGAGAGAGGAAAGTGGACGTCGAATCAGATACGCGCTGTTTATTGGGTTTGAAGTACCGCGAAAGCTGGAAAGACCGAAAAAAGTCTGGTCAACGTAGATTTTATAGAAGCAGGAATAATGCTCGTATGTTGAAGATGATGGTGAGAGACTGAGAGCACTCTGACTCTAAAACCCAACCACGATTAATTGTCTAATTTAGCATCACAAGTAACGGCAAGAAAAAAAGGGCTTCTGTGTTTCCAGAGTTTTGGAAGTTACTTTGGGTGAATTTAAAAAACTTTTTAATTTTTAATTTTATATTTGTCATGTCAATTTTTTTAGAGTTTTTTAAAATAAAATAAAAAGCTTTTTTGAGATGTTAAGTAACATTTGAAAAAGTATGTTGGTTTCAGCATTAATTAGTCCCAAGAATTTATATATCATATCAAGCAATAGTTTTTTATTAAACAACCCATCTTTTTCAATTACTAAAAGCTAAAAGTTGCTAAACAGTTATAAAAATAATTTTTCTAAGTGCCCCCTCTAAGCGTATTAAGCAATTTAGCAATATATCATTGAAAAGGGATTGCAATTTGCCAATTTAATCCAACTTTTATGGTAAAAGTGTGTTTCTCTCCCGGGCTTACTTGTCTGAAAAGTAAAGAAATTTTAACATCACTTAAATCGCTTATTACTCTTCCCGCCTGAGAAGAAAGAGGCTTAATGGGATTTTTATTTTATGTAATTTCTTGGTACCAACGTGCAATCGGTGACCCATATATCATTATATCTTAGACTAATTAATTTTTTATGTATTTTTTGCTTATCTTTATCCACATGTATTAATTAATAGCATTATAATTATTATGACAATTAATAGCATTATCTTAAAGATTAATGTTGTATACTTGTATGCGTGTCTAGATAGTACTGATTAGGAACAGGGGCGGACCCACCCTAGGGCTAGGGGGTGCCCGTGCCCCGGTGATTTATATATATATATATATATATATATATATATATATATATATATATATATATATATATATTGGAAAATTCTCAGGTCCAGCACCTTCCGGTCCGAACGCCATCCGAACACCACCATTTGGGGCGGTTCCAGGTGGAATTTTTTAATGAAATTTTTTGAGCATGTTCCTCATCAAGTCTAGTTTATCCATACCAATTTTTTTGGCGACGGCCGGACAGAGCTTCATTTATAAGGTTTTATTTGACCCTTTTATGTAAGTTCGAGGCCCTATCTGACTCTTTTCCCTTTAAAAAAATTATGTTAAACTCTTCATATTTAATTCATCACTATCATCTTGTATGGTATGACAAGTTGAGAAAAGAACTTTAAACTACGGTGTAATAACTAAATGAACTTATTATGATTTAACTTTGGAAGCGATTATAGTTACTAAAAGTTATTAAATCACATTTTTAACATGATATTTTTATTGGTTATATTTTAGAAAGAATCTTATTAAGGGAATACAACAACAATAACATTCAAACATTGTCCTCAAAAGATTTTGGAGTTGGCTAACATGAACTGATCCAAAATATGAGAGCCAAAAAGAAAAAATAAATAAAAAGATTAAAAAAAATCAAAGTAAGATAAATCGGATAAAATAAAGATAAATAGTAGTATAAGATAAAAATAACATGATAACATAAGAATGATAAAAGAGAACAAGATACCCGCACGGGTAGCTCAGTTGGTTCAGTGGTGGGAAATTTGGACCAAGTGACCAAGGTTCGAAACCCGCAGCGGCCGTGTGGAGGTCACATAACCTGAAATAAGACTGGGGCTCTGGTGCGCACGAGAAAAAGGTCTACCATCATTGGGCCGACTGAGTCACCGTGATTAACATCCTCCCAAAAATCCTGTCGGGTCGGGGTATGGGGGCTCCTGGGGTGGGAGATTCCACCTTTTGGACCAAGATAAAAGAGAACAATATAAGAGAGCATAAGAAATATAAAAATAACATAACAATATAGAAAGATAAAAAGTAAAAAGCATGTAATCCTATTTTGAAATTCATAGACATTTTTACTTGTATTTAGGGCATTTTCTTTTATTTATAATGTCATGTTTGATCATTTTCTCAACAATTACAAATTCACTTTGATGGTGGGAGTTAGGGGTGGGCAAACGGGTATTGGAACCACGGGTCGGGTCGGGTAATACAGTTTCAGGGCGGGTTAGAGTCGGATCTTAATTTTAAAAAAATGAAACGGTTCGGGGCGGGGGCGGGTCCTGAAAAATTAGGAACCGAACGGGTCTTAAACTTTGAAAAAACGGGTACCTAGACCGAATCGTTTTTTTTTTGAACCAAAACTTGCCTCTATTCATACCATAAGTTTCAGGATCATTACATCAATCAAAGGAAAAACAAATCTGACACCAACTAATTAAACTCCAACAATTACGACTGTAAACCCTATGATCAGATTTAGAGACGATCACCCCTGAATGAGCAACACGAATCACTAACCATGCAACGGGCTTGACACAGTCATCCTTGTTCCCATAGAGACAAACATATCCAATGACATAAACACAAGCTAAATTCCCAAACAAGCTGACGGACCCAATAACAAATACGATAACAAAAAAACCAAATGACAAAATAATAATAACTAATACGAAGACTTTCACGGACTCTAGCACCTCGTACTATCCATGGCGGTTGTTCAGGAGGAGGCCGTATCATTGGTACCACTCTAATAGATCCTCCATTGTCGATCGAAATCTGGCCTATTTGAAGCTCATGCAACTCTCCTCATCCCACATACTTGTCGGCTAGGCTCTCCACTGGTTCCCATTCGTGCTCGCGTTATTCCTTGTGCATCTTCGCAGCCTCGCCCTCCATCCTTCACGCTACCACAAATGTCAAAGCAGGCCAAGTCGGCGCTTGGATGCTGCGATAAAGAAAAAGCCGCACGGTAACGGCACACTCAAACCCTAAGCAAAGGGAAAGACCGCTTGAATGCATAGGTTCAGACCGAACCATTTTAAAATATTATTTTAATAATCTCTATTATATTTATACTAGTATAATATAATATACTAACAACACACGAAAGCTCTTCATGTTCTTGTGTCTAGACAAAGACTTCCAATTGAAGAAACTTCTCAATCTATTAAAAATAGTTTTCATGACTATATAATTAAACTCCTAAGTCATTTTCCTCAATTATCTATTCCAAATGCATCAAACCTTCTTTCTTTAGTATTTTTTTTGTAAACAAAGACTCTTAGTCAATGAAGTGTGACATGTTCATTTAATTATCTTAATTTTACTTATACTTGGAGATTTAATAAACTTTAAATTATTTTCATAGACAAATATGTAAAGTAACTAGTTTAATTTCTTATGAACTAATGGTGCTATCTTTTTAATTAGTTTATGAATGATGATTAACATTTTAATTAAGGTGGTTGTGTGTTTAAGCAATTTTTCGACAAGCTAAAACTAATTAAAAAAGAAAATTATATGTATATAGGGTCTCGTACAAGAACAATAAGGAAGATGACAAGTGGGCAAATAAGAGTAAAGTTCAGTGAGTTATTCGAATGTGATGTTCTGGATTACAATGGGGGGATGCTCTATTTATAGGAAGGGTAATTAATGGCCTAGTTGTCTAACCGGGCTAAACTTGCAAGTGTGCAAGTGTCGATATAGTAATAAATTCCGGTAAAATACCGGGTTGAATCCACAAGGAAACTGATGGAGAATATGGCCCAGGAAGCACAACAGGCCCGAATCACAGCACCCCAAGTACTGAGCAACCCACGTGGCACACTAGGGGTGCCTTCGGCCCCCTGGCCGAAGGCTCCAAATCCTCACAGGATGGCCAACTCAAGCAAACAAAGTTACTGTGAGAAAACGGCGAAAATCAGTAGCCCTCGGCACCCAGATCCCCCCGCACTGAGGGGGTTCCCGGTACTCAGAGCCCTCAGCTAATCATCTGCAACCGAGGGCACCTTTCTCGACATAATATCCTCTCGTCATGCGCCTGAATCACCGTACCAAGTACGACATCACATCCAACAGCCGCATTTAATGCGGCCACATGCGAATGCCAGTGCCACCCCGTTGAGGTGACCCCTCGACCACCAGAATGATGACACATGTCCCTATCTGGCATTTATTACTCCTATAAATAGCACCCCTTTCCCCATTTGTAACCCAAGCGAAATACGCTCACTACTTTCTCAGCAATATACTCTCTCTCTCTTACTTATGCTCTGACTTCTCTCTAGTTATTCCCCGCAATAACCCTTCGGATACATACCCCCGGGTAGACTATCCATCATTTGGTGCTCTCGTTGAGAGGTCAAATAATAAAGTAAGAAACCCCCCCCCCCTCGCCAAGCACAAAACCCCTAGCGAAAATGGTGAGAACAACTCGTGCCAACTCCAAGAACGTTGAGGACAGGAACCTTGCCCTCGGCGAAGTCGACGTCCCCGAAGCCTCTAACAGGGCTCCCGGGGGCGGCGTCATCGCCGGGTTGGACCAGAAGGCTATCGACCTACGCCATCAGATCCAACAGAATGCCCCCGATGCCCGCCTCGGCATCGAGGCCAAGAAGAAGGACCGGAGCGAGAACAAAGTTAGCCCTCCGGTCATCACTATCGACGTACAGTCGGCGTTTTCCGCCTTCATCCAGACGCTCACCCAGAATCCGGGTGCCTTCGGCACTTTGGTTCCCCTCCAACCTCAGGTCGGGGAGAATGTCATGCCTCCCCCTCATCCACACCCCCTCGGGAACCCTGTCCTCCGGACTGGGTCACTGGGAACGTGGAGGCGTCAGGGCCCAAGATACGGCCTCCCAGGAAGTCCAATCCCGGGACCACCACAACATGAACAAGGAACAGCCCTGGACCTCCGCCCTCGAAAGACTCGGAGGGGCGCAAGACCGCCGAGGGGTCCAAGACCTCCTCGGGGGAAGGTGCTCCAGAGGCCTCAGGAAAGTGGCGGATCCGTCTCCACGGCTAATGAAAGACGTCCCCCTCAGGACAAGGGCAAGGCACCTCTCCATGCCGACGACGCCCGTCACCAAATCAACCAGGCCCACTCGGCCCGTGTCCGTTCACAGGGGGCGGAGGCCCTCCCGAAGGACCCCCGGGACGAAGTCATTGCGGCCCTCCAGCGCCGGCTTGACGAGATGGAGGTCACCAAAGCACACGCCACCACTTCTGCCCCTCATACAGACCTCAAGTATGAGGCCATGTTGGCCAAGATGGAGGAGATGCAGAAGAAGATAACCGAGGGCTCCGGGGAACCCACCATACAACTCCGGACCCGGACGCCATTTACCCCAAGGGTATTGGTGGCCCGGATCCCGGAAAAATACCAAGGGCAATTCATCAAGCCCTACGACGGGAAAACTGACCCCCAGGAGCACCACAGCAGGTACCAAAACAGTATGATGATGGTGGGGGCATCGGATGAGTATTTGTGCCGCTGATTCCTCTCCACCTTAGAGGGGCCGGCTTACGAATGGTTCAATCGATTGCCCGAGGGCTGCATCAACTCGTGGCAAGAACTCGCCCAACGATTCTTGACCCAATTTGCAGGAAGGCGCTGCACAAGAAAACACTTCTCCCACTTGCTGACAGTGAGGAAAAGGAAAGAGGAGACCCTTCGGGACTTCTTGGAGCGCTGGAGAACGGAGGCTGATAAAGTTGATGGCGCAGACGACGGGACCCTCCTGGCCCTCCTCCAAACAGCACTCCGCCCCGGAAACTTCTCAAGGAGCCTCATCATCGACCCCCCCCCCCCCCCCGCGATTATATAAGGGCCCTACAGAGGGGGACAGGTATGCCGAAGCCGAGGAGGTGGAGAAATGCCATCACAACCCCGATCAGCAACACCCTCGGCCAGACGACAAAGGCAACCGGGGGCCGGGGGCTCCTCATAATCAACCAAAGGGTTCATCACCCCCCGGTGATCACCCCCGGCACGGCCAAGCCAAGCCCGGGGGGTTACAAGGGGAACCCGAGGGCTTGGGCACAGTCTATTCTCCTGGAGCACCCTCGGACACCTTTGACGCACCCCGTCAGCGTCATCCTCGACTTCGCTGAGGAGAGGGGCCTGGTGGAGCGAGATTCTCGCGCACCCCCGGAAGTGTATGTCATCAATCCAAACTACCCCTACTGTCGCTTCCACCAGCATCAGGGGCACATAAACGATGATTTCCATCAGCTGAAGATGGCCATCGAAAGGTTGATACAGGCGGTCCATTTGTCCCAATTTGTCCAAGGCCCTCAGTAACAGGGTCCCCCTTACCAAAGGCCACCCCGAGGGCACCCTGTGAAAGAAAACGCATGGGTCAACCCCAACACCATCCCCCTCGGCAAGAAGAGGGAGATTGGGAACCTGGAAGAGGAGGAGGAAGAGTACCCTCGGTACCAGGAAAAGAAGCGCCACATCCTCATGATCACTGGGGGCAATACCGGGGGCGACTCTACCAGTCAACGAAAAAAGTGGACTCAATCACTTTACGTGGGAGAAGTCGCTCATATGCCCCCGGTAAAGCGGCTGAGAGAGGAACCCATCACCTTCACTAACGCTGATCTCCCCCCGGTGTCCTCTCCACACAGGGATGCCCTCGTCATCCGCACGGAGATCAATGACACTATCATTCATCGAACTTAAGTTGACACGGGCAGCTCCGTCAACGTAATGTACCTCAACACCTTCAGAGAGCTGCATCTGGAGAGGAGGTCCCTTCGGCCCATCAAGACCCCTCTTGCCGGCTTCACCGGCGACACCATTGATTCCGAGGGGGTCATAACCCTCCCGGTACTCTTCGGCGACGGGCTCCATAGGGCCAAGCTCGAAGTGGAGTTCGTCGTCGTCAACATCGACTGCGCCCGCAACATCATCCTCGACCGGCCAGCCCTCGAGGATCTCGAAGCCGTCATCTCCATGAGGCACATCTGCCTCAAGTTCCCAGCCGAGGGAGGCATCGGTTACTCAAGGGGGAATCAAAAACTCGCCCGCGCTTGCTACCTTCAAGTGACGAAGAAGGTTAGCAAGACGGAGTTCCGCGTTGACACCATCACTGGAACTGTGGAAGAGGAAGAAAGGAGACCGAGGGCTGAACCAGCCGAGGAGGTAGAAGACTTTGCGCTCGATCCGGCCAAGCCGGGAGAGTCATGAAGATTGGAGCCCAGCTCCCCGAAGACTTGAAGACCGGCATCATCAGCGCCCTCCGCGCCTACTCCACTGTTTTTGCATGTGGGCCGGAGGACATGCCGGGAATCAGCCGAAGGGTCATCACCCACCGCCTCTCGGTGGACCCTTCGGCTAAACCAGTACAACAACAGAGGAGACCCCTCTTGGCCGAGAGGAGGGAATTTGTGAAGAAGGAGGTCGCCATGCTCCTCTCTATCAAGCACATCAAAGAGGTAAAATACCCCTCATGGCTGGCGAACGTAGTCCTCGCACAAAAACCGCCCTCATTCCGCATGTGCGTGGACTACACGGATCTCAACAAGGCGTGTCCCATGGACCCCTTTCCTTTGCCAAATATTGATCAACTTGTAGATGAAACCGCGGGGTGTGAAATCATGTCATTTCTCGACGCATTCCGCGGGTATCATCAAATCTTTATGCATGAGGAAGACGCTGAAAAAACAGCCTTAATGACTCCCGATGGCATCTTCTGCTACCCGGATGGTGGCCATGGTCTTTCAAGCTGTCCTAGGGCGCACCATGGAGGCATATGTTGACGACATGATCGTCAAAAGCAAGCAATCAGCAAGCCATACTGACGACCAAAGGGAAATCTTTGCCATCATGCAGAAGTTCAACCTTCGGCTAAACCCGAAGAAGTGCACCTTCGGCGTACAAGGGGGCAAATTCTTAGGCTACATGGTGAGCCGAAGGGGTATCAAGGCCAACCCCGAGAAGATCCAAGCCATCATCAACATGGAGCCCCCACGCAACGTGAAGGAGGTCCAACGGTTGACAGGCCGCCTAGCAGCCCTCAATCGCTTCCTATCAAAATCAGCGGAGAAGTCCTTACCCTTCTTCCAGATCATGAGAAAGACCGCCGGTTTCCAGTGGACTTCAGAATGTCAGGGGGCCTTCGAGGAACTGAAACGGTACTTATCTTCACCCCCTGTGCTCTCTAAACCCAAAGTGGGGGAGACCTTATACCTTTACCTGGGTGTTAGCCCGGCAGCCATCAGCTCAGTACTCATCCGGGAAGAGGATGGCATCCAACATGCCATCTTCTATGTTAGCAAGACCCTCAGGGAAGCAGAACTCTGGTATTCCCCTGTGGAAAAAATGGTGTTGGCTATCGTGTGGACTGTCAAGAAGTTGGGCCATTACTTCCAAGCTCACCCGGTCCAGGTCCTCACTCACCAACCCCTCGGCGCTTTGATGAGGAGCCCCACCAGCTCCTCCCGAATGGTAAAATGGGCTATCTTCCCGAGCCAATACAACATCGACATCCATCCTAGGCCCGCCATCAAGGGCCAGGCCCTAGCGGACTTCGTGACGGAGTGCACAGCAAGATCAGCCACGAACGAGGAGCCCTCGGCCCCCTCGGATGATTGGTGGACCCTCTACACCGACGGCTCCTCCGCTGTCAAAGCATGTGGAGGAGGGGTGGTTTTCATCTCACCCGAAGGCTTCCGGACCTATTACGCAGTCCGCTTCTCCTTTAAAGTCTCCAACAATGAAGCCGAATACGAGGCCCTCCTCTGTGGCCTTCGGCTGGCAGCTAACATGAAGTCCCGACAGATTCACGTCAAGTGCGACTCCAGGTTAGTCGTCGGCCAAATTTCCGGGGAGTACGAAGCCAAGGAAGGAAGAATGAAACCATACAAGGAGGCGGCTAAAGAATTGCTCAAGGTATTTGAGGCACACTCCCTCACTCAAATACCGAGGGCTCAAAACTCTGAGGCCGACATTTTATCGAAGCTCTCGGCCGATTCCCCCGAACATATCTCAAAGATTGCCAAAATCGAGGAGCTGAGCCTCTCCAGCATACATGCTAGCCCCATGATGCACATACAACAAAGGCAAGAGGACTGGATCTCAGATATTGTCACCTTCATCACCACAGGGCAACTGCCCGGGGATGAGGCCCGTGCCAAGCTAGCAAAGCTGAGGGCTCCCAGCTACGCTATCGAAGACAGAAGGCTTTATAAAAGATCATACAACGGGACATTACTTCGGTGCCTTCATCAAGATGAAGCCGAAGTTGCAATGGAGGAAGTGCACAATGGCACTTGTTCAGCTCACCAGGGACCCTTCTCCATGTCCCGAAGGCTCATAATCCAGGGCTACTTTTGGCCTACGATGGCCCGGGATTGTGCGGATGTCGCCCGAAGGTGTACCGCATGCCAACACTTCCAGAAGGCCCCCGGCAGGCCAGCGGTCAACTATGCCCCCATCAGCACCTCCATACCCTTCGCTCGATGGGGCATAGACCTTATGGGCCCTCAGCGGAGGGGTACCTCCAACAACAGGTACATCATCGTCGCCATCGACTACTTCACCAAATGGGTGGAAGCTGAGCCCCTCGCCAGCATTACTGAGGCCAGGTGCCGTCATTTTGTTCTCAAGAACATCCTCACAAGGTTTGGCGTCCCCCAGCAAATCATCTCCGACAACGGGACTCAGTTTGAGGAAGCCCCCTTTTGTGCCCTCCTAGAGGTATGGGGCATCAAACACACTTTCTCATCCGTTGCCTACCCTCAAGGCAACGGTCAAGTGGAAAACGCCAACCGGACCTTGCTCGAGGGCTTAAAGAAGAAGCTGGAGGCCGAAGGGGGTGGTTGGGTAGAAGAGCTCCACAACATCTTATGGGCCTACCGCACCACCCCTCGGCGAGCAACACGCGAGACACCCTTTTCCCTTTGCTACGAGTTTGAAGCTAAGGCCCCCACGAGGTAACTCTTCCGACCCGGAGGGTCACACAGTATGACCCCGAGGTCAACGACGCCAATATGGCCCTCGACCTTCACCTTATTTCAGAACGCCGAGAGCAAGCCTATATACGCGCGGAAAACTACCGAAGGCAAGTGAAGAGTTACATTGACGCCAAAGTCCGCTCCCGGGAATTCCAAGTGGGGGTTTATGTCCTCCAAAGAAGGGAAGCTAGCCAACCGACCGAGGGCGGCAAAATGGCACCAAAGTTCGAAGGCCCCTACATTGTGGCGGCCATCATCAAACCAGGAACTTACAAACTTAAACGCCCCAATGGGACCGAGGTCCCTAGACACTGGAATGTACATCACTTAGTTAAATTTTATCAATAACATCAGAGCGGCCAAACCCTCATAACTAGTGAATGTATTATTTTGCGGCCCAAGGCCTCCAATTTTGAAGAATGAAGGCATATTGAAGATACCAAGAACATGGAACAAGACTCTTATGAGCGAACAAGACTACACTGTCACCCACAACATAACACCAAGTGTTTTTACAGAAGGCCCCTCGGCACCCAGTGCCGGGGGCATACACTATTGTCAACTTTCAACAAACGGAAACGAACACCAAGTGTCTCATCTGAAGACCCCTCGGTACCAAGTGCCGGGGGCCGTATACCGGAACAAACACCAAGTGTGGTTTCTAAAGCCGTACCCCTCGAGGACGCATATACCGAAGGCGCCAGATATCGGTGCCAGTAGCATGTAGTGCCCCCGGCCATTTGCAACCAGTGTGAAAATGAAAACCCTCCCTGAAACGCTTTCCGCGTCACTACCCCAAGGGTATGATAGGCAAGTAATATGCCCAGGATTCGACTTTCAAAAACGGAACGCTTTCCGCGTCATTTCCCCCAAGGATTGGCAGGCATCTAATATGCCCAAGATTCGACTTCCAAATCGAAATGCTCCCTGTGCCACTACCCCAAGGGTGTGGCAGGCCACAGACTATGTCTGGCGCCGAGGGGACGACTTTCAAAACTGAGGCGCTTTCCGTGCCATCTCCCAAGGGGAGGCAGGCTACAGACCATGTCTTGTGCACAGGAAACGACCCTCGATCCCCTCGGAACTCGGAAGGTTAACCCGAGGGGGGAGCTAATGGTGTATTCTATTACCTCCCGATAGACCAAGCCTTACCAAGAAACCAAGTTTCTTGAAGCCTTCCCCTCACTACCAAAACAAGGTGGTGAAGGGGAGTAGACTCAGCGAGAAATCAATGAGTACACCACTCCGACAATTCACGGGAACATACCGAGGGCTCCCCACGGGAACACCTTCGGTACCTGGAAGCTCCTAATTACCAAAGATACTATTCAACAAGTATCATCAACAAATGGATGAGTCCACTTTTGGATTGCCTCCGGCCACATCAAAACCGAAGGCTCAAATCATACAGTACTTGATAGGTTCACTCAACAATATTTCAAGCAATGCCAAAGGCACCTACATCCCCATCGGCACCTACTACGGCATCAATGTTCTACGAAATCTCATAAGTCCACCCTTTGGAAGCATGATAAGGGCCGAAGGCTCTTCTGATCAACAAAGATCGAAGGCAACTTCTACTCACCGGGGGCCAGTCTCCCAGGCCGAGGAATTCTTTCCAAGTCTATAAAGTTGGGTGCCTCCGGGACCACCACCCCTCACCAAGGGATCTCTTACTCAAGATACTACAAATCGGAGGGTCTATTCACCATGAAATATGGAAAGTGTCCCAAGCCCTAGATGGTTGGCCTAGGGCTGGATCGGTGAGGTATACCAAAAATTTCAACCCATACCGTATACCGTACCGAAAATGCGGTATGACAAATTCTTATACCGATACCGTACCGAGACTTTTGGTATACCGTGTTTTGGTATACCGAAATATCGGTTTGGCAAAAAACTCATACCTTACCATACCAAAGATTCGGTATACCGAAAAATTTTGGTATTACCGTACCGTACCGAATGGGATTTTTTTTACAAATTACAAATAATGATTAAAGGACTCATTTCCAAAAAGAAAATGTCACAGGGGAAGGAATCAGCTGCCTAACTTGAAAGCATCTACATGAAGGGAAGACAAAGGTTTTCTGTACATTAGCATTGTGAATAAACTATGAAACTTTATTACAAATAACTCTTTTTACAAACTTTATTAAACTAACTGAACAATAATCTTACAGACTTACCTTCGATTTATTTCAATCGCACAACCAATAGTCGAGTAAAAATCCATTTCATGTTTGAAAGGCAACAAAGAATACAGTATATTACCTTCAAACTCGGACAGATTCCTTCAAAGTGAAAGAAGCCAGATGACAAACCGGTGTTCTTTCGCGTTATTCCTCTTCACTCTTCACTCGGACAGTCGTTTGATCATCGGCTCATCGCAGATTCTTGGAAGATGCTGGTTTCGATCTGAACATTAGTCATTAGGTTTTAGGGTATTCATTGGATGTTAGTATGTTACGTAGACACATAGTACTGGTAGTAGAAGGTTAGTGGGCTTGGGTTTGGAAAAGTGGGCCTTAAGTTTTGTATTTTGGTATTTGTTACCAACTTGAATTTTATTTTGGGCTGGAAAATTTGAGTGGACTTCGGCAAAAATATTGCCACTCATTTCAAACCGGGATTTCACCTTTTCGACTCATCATTGGGGGAATTCAGTGCACTCTTTTTCCCTCATTGGAATTTTTTCCCACAGGGTTTTTTCCAATGAGGTTTTTAACGAGGCATCCCCCCAAAATGAAACGAAAAGCGTCACCCCTCGGCTTCATATTGCAGCAGGCACTACTCTACTCCTTTTCACCACTTTGCAAGTGCCTCAAGGAGTGGAGGTCTAGAGAACCCCTTCGGGAAAAACCTCAAAAAACAAAAAATGTCAAAAACTCCCACAACAACAAACATGATCCCTCAAGTCCCGGAATGTGGGTAACTGAGGGACTGCCCTCGGCTGAAACATGCACACAACAAACAACTCACAAACTACAACGGAACAACACCAAAGGACAAACACAAACTACTCCTTTTCCCTCAAGTACCTTTCGGCAAAAGGAGTGAGGGACTCCTGATGGAGTATATGGCCCAGGAACCCCCGACCCATAGACTCCTACTATTCTAATGGAGGCCCAATAGGCCCAGGAAGCACAACAGACCCGAATCACAGCGCCCCAAGTACTGAGAAACCCACGTGGCACACTGGGGGTGCCTTCGGCCCCCTGGCCGAAGGCTCCAAATCCTCACAGGACGGCCAACTCAAGCAAACAAAGTTACTATGAGAAAACGGCGAAAATCAGTAGCCCTCAGCACCCAGAGCCCCCGGCACTGAGGGGGTTCCCGGTACTCAGAGCCCTCGGCTAATCATCTGCAACCGAGGGCACCTTCCTCGACATAATATCCTCTCCACATGCGCCTGAATCACCGTACCAAGTACGACGTCACATCCAACAGCCGCATTTAATGCGGCCACATGCGAATGCCAGCGCCACCTCGTTGAGGTGACCCCTCGACCACCAGAATGATGACACGTGTCCCTATCTGGCATTTATTACTGCTATAAATAGCACCCATTTCCCCATTTGTAACCCATGCGAAATACGCTCACTACTTTCTCAACAATATACTCTCTCTCTCTTACTTATGCTCTGACTTCTCTCTAGTTATTCCCCGCAATAACCCTTCGGATACATACCCCCGGGTAGACTATCCATCAGAAACGTTGTTTAATTCAAGTCCGAGAGTAGATAACTTTAAATGAAGAAATGAGTAAAGTGCAGAGATTTTGGTAATTGTTAACTGATTTTTTAGTTTAAGATGAATAATAACAACAACTAAGGCTTCGGGAATCACTTAAATGATTTAATAGGGTTGAATATTAGTTTTTTGCCAATAATTATGAATACGATGTCGCTAATATATTCTCAATTCCGGTTAAGGCAGCGAGAGCGTGGTTTTCGTTACGTGCAAGTCCCGTTACGGCTTACATTCATCTACCGAAAACCCCATTGAATATCAAGACATCACACCCGTATCATATAAGACCGGATATATTTCTATTCTCGGTACTATATATGTTTATCCTTTAATGTTCATAGTTTAGACTTCAACGTTAATTGCAAGTATAAACTAAATTTAAAATACTTCTATGTTGTACACCATAGTCATAAAGAATCAATATATAAAGGATAAATCACAATTTATTGGTTTAGAACTTTTATCAAACACCTAGTGGGCATAGAAGTTCATCCCTAGCATTAGCTAAGAATTTAGCATCTAATGCTCTTATTAATCACAATAAAGTAATAAATGTAGTGGAACATGAAATTACAAAGAAAATAATACCTAAACACCAATGATTTCGGAGGAAGAACTTCCCTCCTCAAGAACTTGAAGAAAATACCAAGAACAAAAATATAAAAGCTAAGAATTAATCTATGGAATGGAATGTATTTGTGTGATGAATTGAAGGCTTTATATAGGCTAAAGAATGACATCTTTTAGTCTATTCGAACCCAACAATCAAGTATGGAGCAATATTTGATCAAGAAATGAGGAAAATGGAGTTTTCCCATAAAAAATCATCTTGCATGTCACTGTGTTTTAGCAAAATCAAGCTTAACTGACGCCGATTATAGGGGTAACCCGACGCCGGTTAAGCTACTGGTAAGCCCCACTCTTGCTGCGAAAACACATAACCGGTTGACTCTCATTTGTTTATCTTTGACGCCTTTGTGCGGTTTTGCTCAAATTGGGATTTTTACGTGTTTTATCTTTTAATAATTGTACAGATAATCCTAATTACATGTATAAAATATAGGCAATTATCGTGATTGTCAAATTCCCTCACACTCGAGCCTTGCTAGTCCTCGAGCAATGTTGTCACCTTTTGATGCCTTGGTTAGTTCAACAAATATATATGCACAAGAATTTTTTTAGTATCAAGAGAGGTAAAAAACGTATATAGACTCTTTTATCATTCTCGGTCCAAATGAATTGTTACCCTTCCCAATTCCCACTAATCGTGTTTAATTTTTAAAAAAGACTTTTGCTTTATTTTTCTTATCTCCGTTTTCTCTCTCTTTCTCTACCAAAATTTTAAAATTTTAATTTTATTTTTCTTTATCTTCACCTTAAATAACAATTCAATATGTTTTTTATTCTTTACCAATTCATAACAAAAAAAAGTATATTAAAAAAATATTAATCTACGTAAAATAAGTATATTGCATTTTGTAATCATATACTCCGTACTATTTATTTTCTATAATATTTTTTATATTCATACACTTTTTAATATATCTTTTCATATTCATAAACTTTTCTCCTAAAATATACATTTTGTATTCATACAATATTTTCCGATTAACATTTGATACATTATGATATTACATGTATAAATGATTCTTAAAGTTACATTTGAAATTATATAGAGTTACATCTTTTTATACACGAGTTACATCTCCTTATGCACGAGTTACATCTTCTTATTCGCGAGTTAGGTCTTATTATGTGTGAGTTGCATCTTCCTATGCGAGAGTTACATTTGGACTTGCCTGAACAAATTACATTTTGCATACACCTAAGCTATATTTTTTATCATCACGGGTTACCTTTTCTATAACACGACTACACGAGTAACATCACAACATAAAGTCCTGCTATTGAAACAAAACAATCATTTTTTTTGTCAAAAAAATGATTTCTTTGACAAAAAATAATTTGGGAAAAAATATTTTTATGGCCTTAATAGTGAAAACAGAACATATTCATTGTTTAAGTAAAACTCCTGCTATTGAAATTAAAAAAAATCATTTTTTTAAAATAAAATGTTTTTTTTTTGAAAAAAAAATTAAAGAAAAAAAATGTTTATGAAATAAAAACACAACATATCCACCGTTTACGTAAAGCAATTGAGTAATGAGACTCATTGTTTTCATTGAGATAAATATTTTATTTCTTATCATTCATATTAGAGAAGTTACATATTGACTTGCTTGCAGTTACATTTCTTATCAGCGTGAGTTACATTTTTTTACACATGAGTTAGATCAGTCTGCTACTGGACAATAAAAAAAATAAAAAAGGAAGTTATTGTTCACCCGCGTGAACAGTAACACACCTTTTTTGTGAGAACAACATGCTCACGGCGGACTGTTCCGACGGTATACGAACTTATATCAAACTTTTTGGACTTCCGGCCAAATTTATGGCAACTCTGACATTTTAAACACCAAAAAGTTAATCTAAATAATAACCACACGTGAACAAGAAACGATAGTCAAAAAATAACTCCAACTCACTTATTTTAATTAATTATTAAGTTATTCGGTATGCAAAATCAAAAATTACATGGTGAAAAATTGACTGATAGAACTGATAAGCTGAGAAATAGAGTTATCAAACGGACTCTAAAACTACACAAAATCATAGACATAAATCTAACCAGTAATGGAGCTTTTTCCATTTTTTATCCTCCAGCGTTAGTAGGAGAGAGTCTGTTTGATAATACCCATATCGACTACATTCATTTATTATGCTGAAATTAATGAAATTTCGATAAAAATGACTGGATTGACTAATTTTGCTTATTTATGAAAAATATTATATTTCAAATACATTTTATTAACTAAATAAAGAAAAAGTTATGTGAAAAAATAGTTAAAAAGATTCTCTACAATAATTTTAAAGGAAAGTCCCCGAAATAGGACTAAAACAGTTTCAAAATTCCAAAATAGGACTGTCATGTTTTTTATTTCCCAAATAGGACTAATTACTGCCATGTTTAGAAAATACTAACACGTTTGAAGTCTGGTACTGCCAAAACATGGCAATAATTAGTTCTATTTTGGGAATAAAAACATGACAGTACTATTTTGGAATTTTCAATCTGTTTTAGTCCTATTTCGGGTAATATCTCTAATTTTAATCAATATATTAAAAAAAGTACTACCTTCATCCCGCGAAGAAGTTCCCACTTTCCTTTTATGGATGTCCCAAAAAGAATTTCTCATTTCTATAAAAGGAAACCACTTTTAACAAAAAAGTTACAACTACTCTTACTGTTTACCCACTTTTTGTTTGATTTGACATAAAGTAAGGGTATACTTGGAAATTCAAAACAAAACTCTATCTTACATAAATATGTGTGTAGATCAAACTAGGAACTTCTTTACGGGACGGAGGGAGTAACTTCAATCATATTTTTTTTTATTACACAATTGAACGTGTGAAATTAAAATTTACATATTTGTTAAAAAAATTAGCTTATAAATTTAGTAAGCAGAAAAACAGACTTATCAAAGGGAGTATTAGTCAAATTTTACATGTGATGCCTTTTAAAGGTCAAGAGTAATTTTATTAGCACAACTCCTTCCCTGTTAAAGACCTGTGCCGTAGCATAGGACATTAGAAATTCATGTTACAGAGTACCGCCAAGAAGGACGCCTCTTTCGCCGCCACTGCGGCCACAGAGGGCCCAGGCCCATGCTTAATGTTTTAATTTTTTAAACTAGTATATAGGTTTAATAATTAGGCCCGGTCTCAATTTTTAAAAGATGAGGCCCAGTCCAAATTAGAAGTCCAAAACGCAAGGCGCAGGGGAAGAGTAGTCGTCCGCTTCTTCCTTTCTTTCTGCGCGACTTCGGCTACTTCCGCAAAACCCCAAACGCGCAGGGGAAGAGTAGCACTGTAATAGTCCGCTTCTTCCTTTCTGAACGGCCATCTTCAGTCGCTGCCGCCTGCCGGGCGGCCACTAGGCCAGGAAGGCGCACCAAGGGCTCAGGCAGTCAGCCACTCGGCCAGGACGGTGCACCAGGGGCTCAGTCCAGCTTAAGAGGTATTTTTTAATCTTTTAATTTTATTTTGTTTTGAATTCAAGTTAAAGATTAAATTACAGCTTTGCTTGATATGAATTTGATTATTATTTTTAAACTTGTAAATTGTAATCATCATTTATAGTATGAATTTGTTTGTGACTTGTTCTTATTAATCTAATTATTAAGTTAATTAATATTAGTGTAGTAATTCGTCATCCCATTATTTTCAATAAAGGTAATGAAGAGATACTATAACCCTACTGAAGAAAAAGCTAATGGAAGTAGCTCATCCAAAATTGTAGTGCCCTCAACTACAATTCAAAAAAACTTAACAACAAATGACGAACAAAACAACGTAAATATCCTACAATCAGTCACCGCTAATGAGTTTTATTCTTCATTTCTTCCCAACTTCCATCTGACCCTGGATTAGTTTACAATTTGTTGACATTGGCATTGATTCTTCCTGTTTCAACCACTAGTGTTGAAAGAGTATTTTTAGCAATGAATATCGTGAAAGATAGGTTGAGCAACCGGATGAGTGAATGAGTGATGAATGGCTCAATGATAGACTTATTGTTTATGTAGAAAAAGACATCTTCTTGAAAATTGACAATGGTGTCATTATCAAACGATATCAATCGATGAAAACCCGTAGAGAACAGTTATAAAATTATGGCGTTTTTGTATTTGACTTTAATGAAAACTCTTATTCCTCTAATCTTTATTTTTGTCTTTGATTTTGTTGCTAGAATAAATGATTTTTTGAATATTCATTTTAATTAAATTTTGGCCCCATCTGGATGCCAAAACTAGATCCGCCCCTGGCCCGCCAGCCCGCCACCGCGCCCCACCTGTCTGCCTCTCCAAGACCAGGTCTCCTCGACAGCACGACTGAAGTGCCTCACGCAGACTACACAGTTACGCTGCTCGCCGCATCACCGCCTGTCCGCCTCAGTGCCTCACTGAGTCACCGCCCACCAGTCACGGACTCACGGACCTCTGCCCCTTACTGCCTCGGACCTCGGTAGCCTGTAAGGATATATGGTTTCTGAATTTTCTCTTTTTAATTCCAAATTAGGTTGTTGTTACTTGTTTATTTATTGGAAATGAAGTAATTCAATTGATAATTGTATTTAACAATTAAGAAATTGGTATAAGTATGTAGTGTGTCATAAGAAAATGGCGTCAGACTTTTGCAATTTTGATGTCCAGGACTCTACGATTTCTTGAACGGAGCAGTCTGTTGTAAGGTATTTTATTTTTGTTCTTTAATTTGTTTCCGTTCTTTGCTCTTCCATGTTTCTTTAATAAATCCGGCCAATAATTTTTGGGTATCCCTCCCATGTCAGTAAAACCTCCACCTTCAACTACAATATTTAAGGATTGGACTTGAGAAATTTATACGTGGATATGAATGGTATCCAAGAACACTCAATACTGAGTTTTCAGTATTTCTCATTTTTTACGAAAAATATAAAACTAAATAAAGTACATGGAGCATTTGTATCTCTTCGATACGGTATTCTATTTTTTTCAATCCGGATATCGATTAATCTATTCTATTTTAATCATATAGCTAACTCATTTTTTAATAGACATATTGAGGAATAATTAAACTATAAAGGAAAGAGATTAATTTAACTTGATTAAAATTATAATGGTTTTCAATTGTAATAGAAATATGGTCGAAGAATATACATTCATGGATTCAAGCTCTTATGTTAAGGCCTCTTGTTTAATTCTGTACAGGGCTCTAATTTGAGAGGGCCGGCCCTGCCCTCTCTTTGTATCGTCTTCCTTCACAAAACTTAATATAGCACAAATAACAGTCATTCGTATGGCTTGTGCTAACCTATTCCTTAGAACCTTCATTCTTAATGGTGCCTCCCTATGGCAATTCTCTCCGGCGCTCCTCCGAACGTGTACAGTCCCAACACTCACTCTTCACTCTCACCGGTGGCGCAGGCTATTTTGCTTCAAATCCTCGCAATTTACGCCCCAGCCAGAAAATGAGTCAGATAAACGGAGACGGGACAACGTGGTGGAGATTTTGGAGGAAAGGGGTTTACTAGAATCCGTCACTAGTGAAAACATCCGGTCCATTTGCTCCGACCCGAATCACCCTCCTCTCAAAGTCTACTGCGGTTTTGACCCGACTGCAGAAAGTCTCCACCTTGGGAACCTTCTCGGTCTTATTGTTCTCTCGTGGTTCCTTCGTTGTGGCCATAAAGCTGTCGCTCTTATTGGTGGAGCCACTGGCCGCATTGGTGACCCGTCCGGCAAGAGTTTAGAGCGCCCCGATCTCGACTATGCTAAGTTGAATCAGAACATCGCCGGAATTTCAGCTAACATTCGTCAGATACTAGTAGCGTCGCCAAATTCATCTAACCTTGAGGTTTTAGATAACTATGCTTGGTGGAAAGATGTGAAATTTCTAGATTTCTTGGGTGATGTAGGAAGGTTAGCAAGGGTTGGTACTATGATGTCCAAAGAGAGCGTGAAGAAGAGACTGGAAAATGCAGAGGAAGGAATGAGCTACGCAGAGTTCTCCTACCAGTTGCTGCAGGGTTATGATTTTGTGCATTTGTTCAAAAAGGAAGGCGTCACTGTTCAAATCGGCGGCAGTGATCAATGGGGAAATATCACCTCAGGAACGGACCTTATCCGCAGGGTAATAGGAAAATCTTCTGCATCTCCCGTGGCTTATGGCTTGACATTCCCACTTCTCCTCAAGAGTGATGGGACCAAGTTTGGAAAATCCGAGGAAGGAGCAATATGGCTGTCCCCTTCACTTTTGTCGCCATACAAGTTTTATCAGTATTTCTTCTCTGTTCCTGATTCTGATGTGGTGAGGTTTCTCAAGATCCTTACCTTTCTGAGCATTCAAGAGATTGAAGAGGTCAGGCTCCAAATGGGGAAGCTTCCTAATATGGCACAGCGCAGGTTGGCTGAGGAGGTTACACGGTTTGTTCATGGGCAAGAGGGGCTGGAGGAGGCTCTTAAGGCGACAGAAGCACTGAGGCCAGGCAATGCAGATCCTAGGTTGGAGTGGAAGACCATTTCTGGAGATGTTCCATCTTGTTCATTGCCTTTTGATCAGGTTTTGAATGTTCTGCTTTTGGATCTTTTGGTTTCCAGTGGGTTGCTGGAGAGTAAGTCTGCCGCACGGAGGATGCTTAAACAAGGAGGGCTTTACTTGAACAATGTCCGAGTTGATAGCGAGGCTAAGAAGATTGAGGAGGAGGATATTATAGACGGAAAATTTATGCTGCTGTCGGCTGGAAAGAAGAACAAGATGGTTGTGAGAATCTCCTGAGTCAGCCACAAGCCCGCTGCTTGTATATTTTAAATTCTTTTTTTGAAATTCCATTTGTGTGCAAAGACATGATTATTTTATAGATCATTAAAGCAGATAAAACCTCTGGTACCTGAGTTCTACTACTTGCATGAGTTATATTGTATCAGACCGCTTTTCACTCGTTTTCTGTTGTTTAGTGCAATTTTTTCCCAAACAGATTTGTGGAACTGCCGATGGATAGCAATTCACAAGCCTCCTGTAGGAATCATAGGATTTGGGAAGACCCCACACTCCAGTAAGCTAATTACCTTGACCATATCATCATTCTATACATCCATATCTACCTATTTCATCTTTAATAGGTTGTTATAAAGGACCTCATTTCATATAAGCAATAAGTCTGCATATTAGACATGTGATGCTTTTTAGAATAAGTCTGCAAGTTAATAACAAGTAAATAGCAATAAGTCTGCAAGTTAATAACAAGTAAATAGCAATAAGTCTGCAAGTTAATAACAAGTAGTAGCATATGTGTTCTTCTTAGCCGGAAAGGGAGGTTAATGCCCTTCTTTCTGTTTGAATTTAAACCCCAAGTACGATTCCAAGTTCCAACCTACCTTTTTAAAGATAAACTTATCACTCTACCAATTTAGCCTTCTGGGTGTGCTTATGACATCAATTTCATATATATAAATATAAATACTAGTATTATATACGTCGTATATACATATACTAGTTACTCCACCCGTGTGTTGCACGGGAATAAAGCACATACATAAAATTCTCCACGCGTACGTTGCACTGGATGAATTTCATAAATATATTGTTCTCTTTTGGACTCTATAGAAACATGTTTGTAATAAGAAGCTTCATACGTGATATCTATATTCTGTAATGATCACATTACGATTAAAAATTATAAAGTTACGATAAAAAATATAATATTTTATCATGTAAAATGACCACTAATGTACATACATTGTACAAATAGGAAAACACCCATTCGAACTAAATTCATTCAAAATAATATTTGGCGTGGTTTTGAATTTTAAATATTCAGAAATAATATTTAAAATTAAAATTGAATATTTTAAATAGGAATACTGTTTATTCCTAGATTAACCAGGTATACGAAAAAATTTGCAGATTAATGGAGTGAGCTAACCTATTATGAAGCAGATTAATAATAACTTGCTCATTGTACAAAAACTGTGCTTTATATGCTCAAATAAGGTGAACACAAAACACAAAAGTAGTTGTACCTAAAATATCTCTGTTTTGTCCATAGGATGATATAACAGGCGGCGAGGATGAGGGCCCGCCGCTGCAAATTCTGCAGACCTTAATTTTAACCTGGTCAAAATCGCACCAGTGGCCACAATTTCTTTTATCAAAGCAATACTCTAATTTTGACCTAGCCCACCGAGCAAAGGGAAACCATTGGAGAACACATCAAACAATAAAAATGTAAATTTGAAATTTCTATTATTTTTTTTGAAATTGTAGGTTGATTATCCGTGCAACCTGGTCGTTGTTGCGGAGCACCATCACGAGGTCGTGCACGCTCGGAGCTATCACCTCAGACGTCTGTATACTCGATGACCATAAACCATGCTCGTACACTCGAAGCATGATGGATTGAAGAGGGAGACGAAGCAGCACAGACGGATCTCGAAGGGAGTATGTCTCCCAGAAAGTTGAGCAGCCACGGCAGCCAGGAAGAAGGCCCTCCCGGCAGCACTCATCCCGGGAAGGAGGGGACGATTCGTCTCATCACTCCCGTCAATCGGGTAGGCGGGCTGGCTCGACGAGAGACGTACCAACATAAACATACCAGCACAGACGGGCCTCGAAGGGAGTACAT
Source organism: Cuscuta europaea (assembly GCA_945859875.1). NCBI lineage: Eukaryota > Viridiplantae > Streptophyta > Magnoliopsida > Solanales > Convolvulaceae > Cuscuta > Cuscuta europaea. The sequence continues at coordinate 5,801,221 of CAMAPE010000014.1, forward strand.
GTCCCGGCAAGTTGAGCAGCCAAGAAGGAGGCCCTCCCGGCAATACTCGTTCCGGGAAGGAGGGAATGAATCGTCTCATCACTCCCGTCGACCGGGTAGTCGGCTAGCTCCCCGAGAGACGTATCAGCAAAGATGTACCAGCACAGATGGATCTCGAAGGGAGCATGTGTCTTGACAAGTTGGGTAGCCATGGTAGCCAAGAAGGGCGACTCGTCTTATCACTCCCATCGACCAGGCAGACGGACATCCTTCCCGGATGGATGCCATGCTAAATCTCTAGCTCACGTACGCGAGAGGGTTGCAGAGTCTTCTGCGCAAGTTCAGCTCCGCGCTGGGCGCGCATGAGCAAAACCTGCCCCTGATGCGGTGGAAGCATCTGAGGCTTAGGCTGCACGAGTTGAGGGGAAGGGTCGTTGGGGGAGAGCCATACGTGACTGACCTCCACGTCCCAGAACCATCCACTGGTACCATGATGAAGCAATGTTGCTAAAGGGGTACAGACCTTGCAACGCAGCGGCAACCAAGAAGGAGGTCCTCCGGGCAACACTCGTCCCGAGAAGGAAGGAAGCATCGTTGTTAAAGGGGTACAGACCTTGCAACGTGAAGTTGTCACTCAAAGTCCTGGAAGCACCGTTGATAAAGGGGAACAAACCTTGCAACGCGGAGCTGTCACTCGAAGTCCTGGAAGCATCGTTGCTAAAGTGGTACAGACCTTGCAACGCAGCGGCAACCAGGAAGGAGGCCCTCCGGCAACACTCATCCCGGGAAGGAAGGAAGAACCATTGCTAAAGGGGTACAAACCTTGCAACGCGGAGCTGTCACTCGAAGGTTTCGAAGCATCGTTGCTAAAAGGGTACAGACCTTGCAACGTAGAGCTGATCATGAAGGTCCAGAAGTACCGTTGCTAAGGAATTACAAACCTTGCAACGCGAAGCCATTCCACAAGGGCGTGCAGACCGCCAGGCTGAGGCAGAAGACGCCGAACAGAGGAAGTGGGATGAAGAAGAAGGAAAGAAGGAAGACAAAGGGAAGCGTGATGACCCAGAAGATGAGAACGCTAACAGGAAGTCTTCATTCACACCGAGCAATATGGACAACACAACGAACATCACGTGAGGAGCCAGCTGATGATGCTGATAGGAGATCTCTGGAATCAATTGTCGAATCCTGGAGACTCGAGGGGTACATTGGGTCACAGTCGTAACGGCCAATCTGCATGTGATCGTCTTAGAGGTGAGCCCCATCGTGCTCCGCGCACGAAGCTGACACAGGTTCATACTGGGTGCAAGCATTCTGGGAAGCCACCCGCGTTCTAGAAGCTTTGGCTCAAGGGTTCTAGAGATTGACGCCATATGAAGAGGTGCATGAGCATTCAAGTCACACCATTCTAATGGGCATGCAGACATCCTCCGGATTATACGAAGACGCCCTATGACGGAGAAATTCACAGTAGCGTGGAAGCACCATTGCCAAAGGGGTACAAACCTTACAACATAGAGTTATTACTTGAAGGCCTGGAAGCACTGTTGCTAAAGGGGAACAGACCTTGCAATGCGGAGCTATTACACGAAGGCATGGAAGAATCGTTGTCAAAGCGGTACAAACCTGGCAACGCAGAGCTATTTCAGGCGTGCAAGATTTTACACCAAGGCGTGTAAGCAGCTCAGGCTGAGGACCTCAAATCTCATTCCATCAACAAAGATACAAAGTACGAGGGAGGTGTAGCTTTGTGTTGAACCCACCTTCAAAGTCGAAGAAATCCAGGTCAACCACGAGAGAAGGAACGAGAGATCAAGTTCGGTGCAGTGCTCTCGAACGATCTTACAAGTTGAAGACCTAGTTAGTTAAATATGCTAATTAGGGTTGAAGACCATGACGAGGAAGCTTCTAGATCGAGTGTAGATTGCACGGCACTTGGTCAGAATATATGAGTGGAGCGTCGGGAACCCTTTCTAATCTTAAGAGCGGAGTACTGCAAGTCCGTTGATGAAGTGCGGATTGTCGATTAGATCTCTCACATTCTATGAGTCGATCATTACAAATTGTAGATCAAGTGCAGAACCGGAGAAACTCCTCAAGTTCTCAGATTCTTTCATTACTTAAAAAAAATATTTCGTTTTCCAGTCTGGAATTTAATGAGGTCCGACCTCACTTGGATTAAACGGGCGGCGGCTAAAAAAAAGAAAAAAAAAAGAAAAAAAAAGAATATATATACATCACGCCCCGCTCTCGGTGTTTAGTCAACCACGGCTCAGCTCTCGGGCAAGGAAATGATCAAACTACTTTCTAAGTCCGGGGTTAGCTGCTCGGTCAGGGCAATTTTAAGACCGGCTTCCGGGTCGAAAAGGTATGCGAGAGGTCGCGCCCCGTGCCCCTCTTGTACATCCGTTGTCTGATGTTGTTGTCTAAACAGCTCACATGCACGTATGATCCAATCAACGATGCGGAAACTATATGATTGGTCTCCGGAGCAAAGGAATGTGAAAGGTCATGCTCTAGGCCCCTTTCGTACATCTGTTGTCTGACGTTGCTAGGCTTAACAGCCCGCATACGCGCTTGATAGGATCAACGGTGCGGGTCCGTTCTGGTCTGATCATGCAAGGCCTTGCCCTTACGTTTGGCCGACTTCAATTCGACTTTCAGAAAGGCAATAGCCAAAATATTTCCTAAGTATGAAACTAGTTGTACAAGTCAAGGTGGTGTAAGACCGACCTCCGGGTCGAAGGTATGCGAGAGGTCACACCCCGAGCCCCTCTCGTACATCCGTTGTCCAATCGTCGGTCGAATAGCTTGCACAACTCGTCGGTCCTAGACCGACAGTGTGCGGGTCAGCCCCACCTTACCCAGCAGAGCGCGGTCAAGGTTGACCTTGTCGACTTTCCGCCCCTCGCAGCCTAGGTGGGGAGCCAGATCCCCGATAAGTTATCCAAGTATTTCTGAATGAAAAACGACTAAGTAAATTGAAAGAACGAGCGATGCATACATACAAGCTTAAGTGATAAGTCAATCATGAAGAGTAACTCCAATATCATCATTGCCCACCTTCTCCGCCTCATCGGGGTCAGATATCATCTCGGGCAAACCAAGCTTCTCAGGGTGAAAGCCTGGAGAATGATACGCCAACATTTCATACAGTGTAGTCTGCATATCATGCCGATCACATCTAAAAGAGAATAGGATCTCCTCTTCATGATGATTGCAATCCTCCTAGGTCCGCAGCTAAGATCAGATATGCTCCAACCGGGTCTCGATCCTAGAAGAGACAAGCTCTAAAAACTCTATAGAGTCTTTGAACACTGCAACTACCTCACGCCCTGCATTCCGGGACGACGCCTCAGGATGGTCTTACTTTAATTTAGGCGCGGACAGAGCTTTCATATCCTTGGTCGCAGCCAGGCTCGGGCATGCATAGATCATCTGCTCCATGGCAAGCTGTGTAACCTTCAAAGAAGACTCTACTTTGTCCGCCCATTGCTGAGCCTGACTACCCGGTGCTGGTTCAAACTGTTCTTTAACAGGCTTCAAAATTCAATCTAAACACACGGGGCCAGTGATTATCACCACGCCATCCATTCTGAGCCACACACTCATCTCCGGCCCAAGTTCGTGCAGGGCTATCTCCAGGCCAAGTTCATGCAGGGCTACCTCCAAGTCAAGTTCGTGTAAGGCTATCCCTAGATCAAGTTTGTGCGGGCCGAGCCAGACTTTGTTGGTCTGGTCCTATCTCTTTGTTAATGGTCAACTTCATGCCATTACTCTTCTCGGCAACATTGTTCTTCGCGGACCAGGGAAGGTGTGTGCTTCTCCCCGACATTAGCCTGAGAAGCTCTTAGCACCTCCCTGACATTAGGCAGGGAAGGTGCATGCTTCTCCCCGACATCAGGCAGAGAAGCTGAGCATCTCTCCGATATCAAGCGGAGAAACTCTTAGCGTCCCCTGACATTACGCAGGGAAGCTGCGTGCTTCTCCCCGGCATCAGGCAGAGAAGCTGTGTGCTTCTCGCCGACATTAGATGGACTTGCATCAGATGTCAAAGGTCGAGGCTTGGCATCCTTCGTCGCATCCAGGGCAACAAATGCGCTTCTCCAACCATCCAAACCTATGAGGAAATGAAGGTCAGGGCAGGGCAGCAAGTACACTTCTCCGACCTACCATACCTATGAAGAAACGAAGGTCAGGGCAGGGTAGCAAGTGCGCTTCTCCGACCAGCCATACCTACGAGGAAATGAAGGTCATGATAGGGAAGCAGGTGCGCTTCTCTGACATGCCATACCTACAAGGAAACGAACAGAGTAAGTGAAGGGCAGCAAGTACACTTCTCCGACCTACCATACCTATGAGGAAACGAAGGTCAGGGCAGGGTAGCAAGTGCGCTTCTCCGACCAGCCATACCTACGAGGAAACGAAGGTCGGGACAGGGAAGCAGATGCGCTTCTCTGACATGCCATGCCTACAAGGAAACGAACGGAGTAAGCGAGGATTCTGCCGGTTGGGATATCTCCCCTTACCCGACCTAAGGAGCAATTTATACCTTTGTTCTGCTTGGAAAGTCGTTCTTCGCAAAGCAGGGTAGCTTCTTGCCTTTCTCGAGCACCAGACGGAGAAGCTACGGGCTTCTTCCCTGCGTGAGACAGACCTTCATCAATGTCGAAGGCTGAGACTTAGCATCTTGCACTGCAGCTAAAGCAGCGAGAGCACCTCTCCTACCTGCCATGTCTATAACAAGTAATAATAGCAATCAACATGGACTACTTATCATGGCGAACTACTCACTGCATCCTCCCGAGAACGTTAGACGAGCATGGTTAACAAGTGAAGGTCGGTCTTTGCCATTCCCTTAGCAGATGGCGACTGTTGCAGGTGCACGTAGCGGCCGGAGAGGGCTCACCTTTTTACTGAATTTGGAAGAAGACCCTGGACTTCTAATCGGACAAACAAGACCCCGGGCTGCTAGTCAGAGAAACAAGACCTCGAGCTGCTAATCGGACAAACAATACCCGGGCTGTTGGTCGAACAAACAAGACCCGTACTGCTACCCAAATGAAGGAAACCAAATCCTTTCGGTAGCAGTGGGGAATAATGTGGACAGCGTGCAACCCGCCTTTTCAGAGCATACATCATTGATCATCATCAGTGGACAACTGAGCTGCTGGCCTCTCCTGAGCACATCCACCTCAACTCAGCATCATCAAGAGACAGCTGAGTCGCTGGCCTCTCCCGAGCACACCTCGGTGTTGCATCATCAACAGACAGTTGTGCAACTGGTCTCTCCCGAGCATACCTTGGCTCGATCGCCGGTAAACAACTGTGGGACTAGCTTTCCCGGAACATATCTCAACTTACCAATAAAGCAGACACTTAATCAAGAACCGATGAAACTATCCTTTCTTTGCTTTATTTTAAGGTTCCGGTGTACTCTTTTTCCTTCACTAGGATTTTTTCCCTCTGGGTTTCTTCCTAGTAAGGTTTTAACGAGGCACCCCCTCATCGTGAACAAAGGAAGAGGTCTCCCGATCGGAACAAGGAAGACTCCATCCTTTCATAAGCAATTAGATCTAATTCAATGCTCGTTAATGACCGGCAGACCGGGCCAACTTCAAAACAGCTTAACTACTCCCTTTTAGCCGAGTATACTACTCGACTAAGGGAGTGGGGGACTCGTGTTGGGATAATGGGCCGGGTCCGAGACTATCGGCCCGTTACACCCGAGCTTTGGCCCGACCAAGCTTAGAACACAGTTCGGCTAATGGATATTGGTCCGGGATTATTTATTTATTTATTGGGCCGGTTGGCCGGTTAGCTTCGAGATGTATTATTAATTTGGGCCAAACCCACGTAGATTAGACATTGAACTTGTGATGGATGCCTATAAATAGGCCATTACCTCCCATGTATTCTCTAAGTTATTTTCACTATACTGAAATGCTGTTGATTTCTCTACCCAGAATATTTTCTACCAACAATGTTACATCACATAAAATTATACCGATTGGCTGCATTATTAAAATAGCAAGAGAAACAATAAATCCTTCGAGTCAATGTAATTTATATAATTTAAACTGAAAATAAAGTAGTGCCTTTAAACAAAGTATTTACATAAGTAACTTTCCAAACTAATCTACTTGTCAATAAATTTCAATAATACAAAGCTCGGGTTAACTCAACGCCGATTATACATTATTAAGGGGAAATTTAAAATACGGTAACTCTCATCAATTTAATGAGCAATTCCAAACTTCAAAACTCTTATCTGAAGTGTCCTCTTCTAGTTTTTTCCTGCAAAATTATGATATAATGGCCATCATGTTTCATAATAAACAAAAAGAAGCTATGACGAAATTTTAGTGTTTGTAAGTAAAAAAATTCAAAGGATTGCCTACTAAAAGTGAAGAAGATTAAAAGAAGCTAAAGAAACCCACAAAACCCCCTAAATAATAAGAAATGGAATGCAGAAACACCAGATTGAACGAAAAAAATCATCCTGTGATATACATGTCAACGCTTATATATCAAGACCAAATAAGCAACAACAATCAATAAAAGCCATAAAGTTATAAAGAGGCCGTTTGGTAACACTGTTTATCGGCTTATCAGGCTTATCAGTCAACTTTTTCACCAAACACGTAACTTTTGCTTTCGCGCGCTGAATTGTGTAATAAGCAGAAAAAGTAAGGTTGGAGTTACTTTTCTGGCTGTATTGGCTGAAGTTACTGTAGATGACCATTTTAGCTATTTTTACATATAATTTTTTATTTATTTTATTAATAAAATATATTTTAAAAGTATTTTTTTCTTAAACCAGCAGAATCAGCCAATGCAGCCACTTCAGCCAGAACTTCATAAATTTCAACAGAATCAGCCAAATCAGCCGATTTTCGTGCTACCAAACGGGCTCAAAATAGTACTGCCAAAGCTAGTACGCAAAGACACGTGGATGTGTGCTTGTGAATGTTTTGATTGAAAGAACCAAAGATGCTCTCGGAATCACCTCTTCTAAAATTCACTTTACAACCTGCTTTCAAAGTTGCCTCTTAGAGTGTGTAGTCAAAATCTACACAAATTAAGGAGGCCTGGTTAAGTGATATTACTCTTAAGTTTATACTCCGTATGGTGCAATGAAAAATATAAAGATAACATATAATAGAAATTAAAAAATACCATGCACCCATTAGGTCTGTAATCTGAAAAAGAACAAAATCGAAGTAGGGGTGGACCGGTTCCGGTTCGGGCCTCGGTTCAAGAAGGGGAGGCCCGGAACCGGCCCGGGTAACCCCCGGGTCCGGGCCGGGCCAGGCCTCGGTTCTATTTTTTTTTTGGGCTTTTCCTAGTTAACCCCCAACCCTCCCCTACACCCCCAAACCAACCCTAACCACCTCAAATGGCCCAAAATGCCCAACCCAACCCAAAAACTTAAAAAAAATCAAAAAAAACAAAAAAACAAAAAATTGGCCCGGCCCGGACCCGAACCGGCCGGGCCGGTTCACCTTTTGAAGGGCCCGAGCCCGAACCGCCATCCCACCGCACCGGTTGGCCCGAACCAGGCCTGGAACCAGTTAACCGGTCCAGGCCGGGCCCGCACAGTAGCGGGCCGGTCCGGTTCCGGGCCGGTTGGCCCGGCCCGAGTCCACTTCTAAATCGAAGTAAAAGGGGCTCGGGTAGCCCTAATTTCATGGAACGTCTTTTCAATGACACCAATAATACCAAAGCTATGTATTATCATCAAGTGTCTCAAAACCATCACCTCTTCTGAAACGCACATGTACCAACCAAGGTCCAAACTTTAAAAATATCATAAAAGAGAAATTACTTATCAACTAATTAGATGAAACTCCGCTGTGAAGAAATCATTAAATTTTGTGCTACTCCCAACTTCTCAAGATAATTTATAATCAAGTTTTGATCTTTCAACCAAGAGAATAGATTTTCTTAATCAATAAATAAGATGCTAGAGAAAACGTTCATGAAATTACCTTAACCATAAAAAAAGTTACGGGACTGAATTGTGAAAACAACATAATCTTAGATGAAAAGAATTAAAGAGGAAGAAATTGCATTTTTCTTTTTTTTTTTACTCCAGGGGTCTGGGGGAGGGGGTTAGGGGGCCTGGAGTAATCAGTGATGAAACTCACTCCATTGAGTTTCAAACCCTTGTGTGCCTAGCAGGTTTCGAACTCAAGACCTCCCAGTAGACACAGTAACCTCACAACCAGCTGGACTTGAATGCTTGGTTTGCATTTTATCTTCTTCCAGATGATATATTTGTTTATTAATTTTGTGGCTTTGATGAGCTTTTATTCTAACAATCCAACATTCTTCAATTCCAAATCACTTGAAGGATCAAAGAAGTATTACAAAATAGTACTCCCTACTAATTTTAATATCACTCTAACTATAGTCCGACATATATATATTTCCTAAGCCAAATGAAATGTCTACATTTAGAAAACATAGTGTAATTTGATCTAAAGCAAATGTTAGTTTTCTGTTTTAGACAATTTAAGAGCATTGAAAAGACAGCCAATATTTTACTACATTCAATACAAAGAAGAGACTCATTTATAAATCAAAAAACAGCATTAACGCTGGTTTGTTAATGTTAAGTGCAACAATTATGGAATAACTAAATATGTTGGACTTTTCGGAGCGAAAAGTGTTTGGTAACGTCCACTTAAGCCAAATAATTGATCTAAAGACTACTGATGACCTGTTTATAAAGAGTTATAAGACAGAAACAACTGAATGTAAAAAGCATTACGTTTGTTAACATTCATTGCACCCAAAATACTAAGTCACAAGCTTACCTAGAAGTTAGACGCTTAGGCCCCTTTTGTGATTTGAAAATGATGTGTTTTTAGAACAATGTTCGGGAAGTTGTTTGATCCCTTTCTTAAATCTTTTCATTTTTTGTCAGATATAACTTTATTCTGAAGTGTGAAAAAAATAATGATCTTATGAAAATGCACTTCGTACAAAATGATAAAAAATGTATTTCCATTATGAAAGATGCAATGTTCTCTTAGAGAAGAACCAATGTGTAATCAGGGTTTCCAAACTTAAGCAGACATTAAGCATCAAATAAAACTAATGCTAAAAGAAAAGTATTCTTAAAGTATGTAGAGGCAAAGTGCACTCAATAATAAGGCAAGAAAAAAAGTATATATTTATTAAAACATACATGAAGATATATAACTACATTTTATAAATCATTTTGGTCATTCCAGAATGAAAAGATCACATATATACTAAATCAATGATATCAATGGAATAAAGTGATGGAACTAATGTGGAAGTAATGAAATAAGGTGGCTTGGTATGGGAAGTGAGATGGTGTAACTATAACAAAAATGAATTAGATTCCAAACTCAGTTAGATCATGCAAAGTACACTAAAGTATCTCAGTCAATTTAATGATTGACTGCAACTAAAGTACACTAAAGTATTTCAGCCAATTTAAACACGGTTGTGTTTTCAAGTGGTATAATGAAAGCCCATCATTTTACATAAATAGTACGAAGTAGTAGTATATGTTTATTAAAACATTAGTTGAATAGCAGAGAAACGGACTCTAAATACTCATCTGGTATTTATAAGAGAAAGGGCAAGTTACGTTAAGAACAAAAGAATAACGAAGAAGAATAGTTGCAGCCTCTTTAGAGCCCCAACCACCTGCCCCTAAAAAGACTCGTATTCACAAAATAGACAGAATCAAATACCACTGGTTGTGGCAATTGCATAAATCGGAGCAAAGCACCAAAGGAAATGCGAAGTACACTACATACGGAGTAAGAATTTTACCTCCTCAACCATGAGAACCATGTCAAATGGAGTCTTTGGAGTTGAAGTCCGATAAACTTGAATTCGTTGGAAATCTGGCGTTGAAGGATTCTGTGAGTTCAAATGGAGAGCCCTAATTTCTAAAAGCGGAAGAATGAGCGAGTCTAATTCGGAGGAATGGAAAGCGGAGATGTATTTACGCAAATGTCCCTCCTAGTGACGAGCTGGAACAGACAATTTTCATTGTTCAATTCTTTTACAACAACAAGACCAAAACCTCTTCCCTTCCTACTCTACTAACAGATGGAATGGCAGAGGCCTTTGGTGTTCCCTCCGGTAAATAATTGGGTCCTCATAACCACTAGCTCTTATTTTTTTATCTCATCCTTTTGTTCCTTCATTATTCTCTATTCTGGTGTCCTAGGCGTAGAGGAACCACACCAATCCATCTCGAACTTGGTGGGTGAATTAATATAGATAGATAGATTATATGAAGTGGTAATTACCCGTTTATTTCCCCTTTTGATACCGCATTTCATTTATGTGACATAAGTATTTGTCTTTCATTCTCCGACTTCCATCTTTTCAACCTTAGTGTTTTAACTTTTTTTATTATTTCAAAATTAGTCTGCAGCCTCAAATAAAACCTGTAACTCTCACCTGGTGATTTCGGCATTCACGTGTTGCTTTGACTTCGATGGAGGCAACACGCCTTCGATCATCAACAACGACCCTGCTGTAGCTACCAGCGTCCGCCTTACCTCCGCGAGCCACCACCGGCTACCGCACAGAGTGCTGCTCGTCAACCATCTGCCGCACCTGGAGGCTTGAAAAGATCTACGAATCTGTCTTTCTGACTCACTACTCGGGTAGGTAAAATTATATTCCATATTTTGTTAAAATAGAAAAACTTCAGATCGAGTTATTAATTTACCATTCTTGTTCAATTAGTAAATTGTTGTTTTCTGAAATTTCAATTACTAAAATCTAGGGATTTGAAATTTGTTCTTCCTGATAAATACGCAAAGTTTTTTCCATTTTTTGATACATCGAATTCATAGGAAATTCAAATGAACTTGCCTGGTTGTTCTACCTCAATTATAGTGACTACTTACGTGCTAGGCATTCTAATAGCATTGCATATTAAAAAGTATGCTATATCTTAAATCAATTTTTGTGATATGCAATTTTCTGTATTTGAAAGTGAAACTCTGAAAGTCAACAATTTTGATCTGTCTAATTTGCATACAAAAGTTGAGAGTCTGCATTCAGAAGGTGCTTACATTATACAACATATGATTGATCACTTTCTTCTATAATAGTCTCAATTTTGAAGTGAAAATTGCCCATGTGCTCTGTATGTATTATGTATGCCTCTCTACCAGCTTTAGAACTTTTATTAATATCTGAATATAGTTTTAACAGCTACACAATTTAATAGTTTTCACCAATCATCATTTATCATTTGGATTACATTCAATAAGATTATGAGATCTAAAAATATATATGAAGAATGTTAGAAAAGAGATGGAGAGGCCACATGTGAAAAAGCTAGTCAATTAAGCTTCCTTTATTATGATGGCCATAAATTGTCTAAAATTTCACAACTTAGCGTCCTTCATTATTTTATTTTGCAGATATTACATGTTAGATAGTCGAATGACTTGACGTATGTTGTTTTAACTTACCTCTAGATCAACCATTGGGGAATCTGAAATTAGTAGAACAAATGAATTCATTTGAATTCTACAATTCCTTAAAAGATGGCTATAGTTTTCCTGTATACACGCCCTTTCATGATAAAGGGTTTCATTTGTTGCATAGATACAAAATACATGGTTCTTTCTATTATGTTTAGATAGGGAATACATGTTGGAACTCTATTATTTATTCATTCGTCAAGTTTAGATAATTATGATTTTCTTATAAAAGCTTTTGATTGATATTGTATGTAAATTTCAGTCAAACTAAAGTTGAGATTTATTAATTTGAATATTTATAAACTATATATTTGGCCTACATATTGAAATTTAGAAATCAGGGACAAGCCTAGAAAGAAATTTTCATAGTTTCTACTTTCCAGGATTAAACATTATCCAGAATTAAACATTATCCAGAAATCTGGAATTTAGGAACTAGTTTTGTCAGAATTCTCGAAATCAAGAAACTGTAAACAACCTAGAGTTAAACATTATGCTAAATTTAGCAAAAGAGTGCATCCAGAAATACAAACAATCTCCATTTGGAATGAAAATTATTGCTTCCTCAATTAAAAGATTTTATAAGAAAACCATGGCTGAAAGTTTTTGTAGTTACAAAACTAATTTAAATAACATATTGTTTTATCATGCAGGTCTCTCCTTCAAGTATAGTGTGATATGATATGTTGCATCACAAGGACTAATTTTATCCTCTAGGTTACTTGTCAGTATATATCATAAAATGAGTTTGATTGTACACTTATATATTGAATAATTATATTTGTAATCATAATAATGAATACGGAAAAAGAAATTTAAATGTGGATCTTATATGTTGTTTTTCCTTTTTGTTTCTCTTTGTTGTATTATGTTGCTTTTTGTTGCATTTTCTTGTTTATCCTCTAGGTTACTTGTAATTATATATCGTAAAATGAGTTTGGTTGTACACTTATATATTGAATAGTTATATTTGTAATTGTAATAATGAATACGAAGAAAGAAATTTAAATGTGGATCTTATATGTTGTTTTTCCTTTTTGTTTCTCTTTGTAGTATTGTGTTATTTTTGTTGCATTTTCTTGTTTTATCCTCTAGGTTACTTGTAAATATATATCGTAAAATGAGATTTGGTTGTACACTTATATATTGAATAATTATATTTGTAATTGTAATAATGAATACGAAGAAAGAAATTTAAATGTGGATCTTATATGTTGTTTTCCTTTTTGTTTCTCTTTGTTGTATTGTGTTGCTTTTTGTTGCATTTTCTTGTTTTTGTTGGATATTGTTTCTTTTTGTTTATCAATGTTAAATGACCGATTTTTAGTATTTTTCTTAATTTTATAATTTATGCTTTCATTTATTTTTGCTACTTTGGTACAAAGTAACTCTACATATGTGTGTATAATAAAAAAAATGTAAATATCAGGGAGAAACCTAAATAAACAAAATATGAAAATTCATCAACAAAAAGAAACAAAAGGAAACACAAAGAAATCATATAAAAAATGCAACAAAAGGCAACATAAAAACAACAACTGTACTAATTGTATTAAAAATATTTATTTATTTTTTAAAATAAATATTTACAATTTTAAATAGTTTAGCTTTTTTGAGAAAAATAAATATTTTAAGTAGTTTAAATAAAATAATTTTTAAAAACTATATGTTGCATTTCGTGACATTGTTATATATTTAACTCTTTTAACATTCTTTTATTTAAGTATTTCTTGAACTTTTTTTACGTTTGTTACTCTTGATAAAAATTCTAATTTCTAGAATATATATTTGTTGGTAGAAAATATCCCGGGTAGAGAAACTAGCAGCATTTCAGTATAGTAAAAATAGCGTAGAGAATACAAGGGGGTGATGGCCTGTTTATAGGCATCCATCACAAGTCCAAAGTCTAATCTACGTGGGCTTGGCCCAAATACATAATACATGTCCAAGCTAATGGGCGAACCGGCCCGATAAATAAGTAAATGAGCAAGGGGTGATTCCCGCTCGTGAGACTGCGTCTTGGGCCTAGTTGGGCCAAAGCTCGAGGATAACGGGCCGATGGCACTGGGCCTGGCATATTATCCCAACACGAGTCCCCCACTCCCTTAATCGAGTAGTAGACTCGGCTAAAAGGGAGTAGTTGAGCTGCTTTGAAATCGGCCTGGTTGCTAAGCTAGCTAGCTAGTTACACAGATGATTGTTGATGATGACGACCTGCGGTGTGCCTGGAAAGTTTAGTCATGTAACCGTCTGTTGTGATCCCACAGTGTTGCGCAAGGATGAGACCCTTCTTGTCTAGGTAGCATCTTGGGGTCCTGGTTATCTGGCCAGCTGCCAGGTATTCTTTGCTCCAACCGGGAAGACCTCTTCCGTTGTTCATGATGAGGGGATGCCTCGTTAAAACCTTACTAGGAAAAAACCCGGTGGGAAAAAATCCCAGTGAAGGAAAAAGAGTACACCGGTACCTCAAAATAAAATAGAGGAAGGTCAGTCTCGTCGGTTCTTGATTGAGCGTCTGCTTTACTGGTAAGCCGAGAGAGACCACCCGCATAACTGTTTGTCGATGATGCCGAGCTAAGGTATGCCCATGAGAGGCTGGTCGCAAAGCTGCCCGTTGATGATGCCGAGCCGAGGTATGCTCGGGAGAGGGTAGTTTTATAACTATGCACATTGATCCCCGCTGCTTGTGAGAGGATATGGTTTCCTTCGCCTAGGTAGCAATTTTAGGTCTTGTTTATCCGATTAGCCTCTCATGGTCTCGTTCTTCTGATCAGCAGCCTGGGGTCTTGTTTGTCAGATTAGTTGCAGCCCAGTGTCTTGCTCTGGTGGAGAGATCTCTTCTTTAAATGCACCCAAAATATAGCTAAAGGGTAAGCTCTTAGGCCATTGTGTGCAGCTGCAACTGTCGCCATCCGTCGAGGGGATAACAAAGACCGGTCTTCACTTGTGAGCAGTGCTCACCTGATGTTCTCGAGATAGATGCAGTGAATAGTTCGCCATGATAAGTAGTCCCTGTTGATTGTTATTATTACCTATTAAAGAAATAGCAGGTAAAAGAGGGGCCAGCGCTGCTTTAGCTGCAGTGCAAGATACTAAATTTTGGCCTTCAAAGTCAGATGAAGGTCTATCTCAGGTAAGGAAGAAGCCTGGAGCTTCTCCGCCTGGTGCTGGGGAAAAGATAGAAGCTTCCCTGCTTTGTGAAGAGCGACTTTCCAAGAAGAGCAAATGTATAAACTGCTCCTTAGGCCGGGTAAGGGGAGATAACCCAACCAGCAGAATCCTCGCTTACGTTGTTTGTTTCCTCGCATGTATGGCTGGTTGGACGGAGAAGCGCATTTGCTGCCCTGCCCTGACCTTCCTTTCCTCATAGGTATAGTAGGTCGGAGAAGTGCACTTGCTGCCCTTCCCTGACCTTCGTTTCCTCGTAGGCATGGATGGTCGGAGAAGCGCATTTGCTGCCTTGGATGCGACGAAAGATGCTAAGTCTCGACCTTTGACATCCGATGCAAGTCCATCTAATGTCGGAGAGAAGCACACAACTTCTCCACATGATGTCGGGGAGAAGCGTGCAGCTTCCCTGCATAATGTCAGGGAGATGCTTAGAGCTTCAATGTCTGATACCGGGGAGATGGACGCTCATTCCCTGCCTGATGCTGGGGAGAGGCACGCACCTTCCCTGCCTGATGCCGGGGGATGCTAAGAGTTTCTCTGCCCGATGTCCGAAGAGATGGCAGCTTCTCCGACTGATGCCGGGTAGAAGCATGCACCTTCCCTGCCTAATTTCGGGAAGATGCTAATAGCTTCTTCACCTGATGCTGGGGAGAAGCACTCTCCTTCCCAGGCTTGCGATGAAGAAATAGTCGTCATCCCTGTGGACGGCGGGCTGGCCCGATTATAGAATCAAAATGATGACGTTTAGTCTGGTCGTTATGAATCCATAGCAGCGGTCATCATCCAAGTGAAGGGGAATGCGACCGGTCTTGAAATGAGAATGGTGGCACTGAGACGATCCTGACGAGGATGGCAATTCGTAGGCCGACTGTGAAATCAAAGCAGCGATCATCATCTAAGTGAAGGAGGATCTAACCGGTCTTGAGAAAGGAATGATGGTGTTGAGCCGGTGCTAACGTAGACGACGACTCATTGGCCAATCATGAATCTGAAGCAGTGGTCATTATCGTCATCCCGCCACGGTCGGATCAAGAGAGCTGTGCTTGGATGGCTCCCTGATGCAGGTCAAGAAAGCGATGCAAGGTAAGAGAGTGATGTTAGATCCTTCCCGGTGATTTTAGAGTTTTGCAAGCTTTAGGCTCGAGGCCCAACCTTCGGAGCACGTTCCAACGTCGGTGATGTAATAGATGAGGTAATTATCATGTTCAAGGCCTCCCTAAACGTTTTCAGAGCTTGTAACTTCTTAGGTTGAGGACCGGCATCCGGAGTATGTCCGCGCTTAGTTGTGCAGGATGCTAACCCCAACCTTCAATATCAGATGCAGGCCCGGTCAATGTTAAAGGGAAACGCAGGGCTTCTCTGTCCAGTGTTGTAAGAAATGGTGCAGCTTCCCCGCCTCGTGAAGATAGACTTGCCAGGAAGAGAAAGGGTATGAACCGCTTCTCAGGTCGGGTTAGGCAAGGCAATCCTACCCGTACAGCTCCAGCTTGCTTCGCTCATTTTCTTGCAGGTATAGCCGATTGGGAGAATCATGCAGCTTCCCTTCCTGATGCTGGGGAGAAGCATGCAGCTTCCCTGCTTCATAAAGTACCACCTTGTTCGTTTCTTTGCAGATGTGCCAGGTTGGAGAAGCGAATTTCTTGCCTTGGCTGCAAAGAGAGATGTTAAACCATTTTCCATGTCATCTGATCTTTTTCCCTGCAGGGACTGACGGATCCGGCCGCATTGCTCCGTGCTATGAAAGATCACCATACGGAGCTCCAGCGTCAAGCTGATTAAGCCCATCTTCAGGCTACCCAAGCTCGGCAGCATGCAGATGGAGCGGAGACAGCCTTGAGGATACTTTTCGCATGCAATGAAGAGGATAAGAGAGCCATGATCGATCTCCAATCAAAGTGTGACCAGCTGAAGTCAAGTATAACCAAGTAGAGGTGTCGTTTGCGGATGCAGCGCAACAAGCAATTGCGGTGCTCAAAGCTTCTCAAGAGTTCTCCGAGCTTCTTGCTTCCCGGACTAAGGATGTGGGGCACTAAGCATCCCATAAATTCAAGAAGCCTGTTTCTTCCCAGACGTATGCTCTCTGTGCAGAGCAAGTTCATGATTGGCTTCAGACCAAAGAGGGTTGTAATTGGCACAAAAAGTTATCTTGTTCTTTTTTAGTTGTGGCCGGCATGATACGCAGACTAGCCGTGATGGGCGGAGAAGATGGGCACTGTTGATGTTGAACTTGTTCTCCGTGATTGATTTATCACTTGAGCTTGTATGTATGCATCGTTCGTTCTTTCAATTTTCTTAGTCGTTTTTTATTCAAGAATACTTGGATAACTTATCGGGGATCTGGCTCCCCACCTAGGCCGCGAGGGGCAGAAGGTCGATAGGGTCGACCTTGACCGTGCCTTGTTGGGTAAGGCGGGACTGACACGCACACTGTCGGTCTAGGACCGACGAGTTGTGTAAGTTGTTCGACCAGCGATTGGACAACGGATGTACGAGAGGGGCTCGGGGCACGACCTCTCGCATACCTTCGACCCAGAGGTCGGTCTTACACCACCTTGACTTGTACAACTCGTTTCATACTTAGGAAATATTTTGGTTGTTCCCTTTCTAAAAGTCGAACTGAAGTCGGCCAAACGTAAGGGCAAGGCCCTGCATGATCAGACCAGAACGGACCCGCACTGTTGATCCTATCAAGCGCGTATGCGGGCTGTTAAGCCTAGCAACGTCAGGCAACAGATGTACGATAGGGGCTCAGAGCACAACCTTTCACATTCCTTTGGTCCGGAGACCAGTCATATAGTTGCCGCATCGTTTTTTGGATCATACGTGCATGCGAGCTGTTTAGACAGCAACGTCAGACAACAGATGTACGAGAGGGGCTCGGGGCGCGACCTCTCGCATACCTTTTCGACCCGAAAGCCGGTCTTATAATTGCCCTGACCGAGCAGCTAAACCCCGGACATAGAAAATAGTTTGATTATTTCTTTGCCCGAGGGCCGAGCTGTGGTCGACTAAACACCGAGAGCGGGGCGTGGTATACATATACTCTCTTTTTTTTCTCTCCTTTTTTTTCTCTCCTTTTTTTGCTCTCCTCTTTTTTCTTTTGCACTCTTTTTTCTCTCTCTTTTTTTATGTGCTCCTTTTTTTAGCCGTTGCCCGTTTAATCCAAGTGAGGTCGGACCTCATCAAATTCAAGATTGAAAAAGGAAATATATACTTTTTTTTAAGTAATGAAAGAATTTGAGAACTTGAGGAGTTGCTCCAGTTATGCACTTGATCTACAATTTGTGATGATCGACTCATAGATTGTGAGAGAGCTGATCTGCAATCTACTCTTCATCAACGAGCTTGCAGTACTTCGCTCTTAGGATTAGAGAAGGTTCCCGGTGCTCCGCACTTAATCTCCAAGCTTGTATTGCTCCGCTCATAGAATCTAACAATTTGCCCTGCGCTCCGCACTTGATCTACAATCGCGTTGTGCCCCGTTCATAGAATTTGGCAAAAGTGCCCTACACTCCGCTTGATCTACAAACTTGCATTGCCCCGCTCATAGAATTTGATAAGGTGCCTTGCGCTACGCACTTGATGTACAAGC
This sequence comes from Cuscuta europaea, assembly GCA_945859875.1. NCBI lineage: Eukaryota > Viridiplantae > Streptophyta > Magnoliopsida > Solanales > Convolvulaceae > Cuscuta > Cuscuta europaea. The sequence goes on from CAMAPE010000014.1 coordinate 5,819,458, forward strand.
TTGTGATGTTCCGCTCAAAGGACTTGACAGGGTGTCCTGCATTGATCTTGATTCTCATACTTTGTAGCTTTGTTGTTGATGGTATGGACCCTGAGGTCCACCCGCTCGAGTTGCTTCAACGCCTTCGCGTAATGGCTTCGTGTAAAGGCTTCGCGTTGCAAGGTTTTATTTCAATGGTGCTTCCGGGTCTCCGAGTTACAGCTTCGTGTTGCAAGGTCTGTGCCCCTTGGCAACGGTGCTTCCTTCCTTCCCAGGACGAGTGCTGCCGGGAGGGCCTCCTTCCTGGCTCCGCCCTTGTGGAATGGCTTCACGTTGCAAGGTTTGTAACACCTTAGCAACAGTGCTTCCTTCCTTCCCGGGATGAGTGCTGCCAGGAGGGCCTCCTTTCTGGCTCCGCCCTTATGGAATGGCTTCGCGTTACAAGGTTTGTAACCCCATAGCAACGGTACTCCTAGACCTTCATGATCAGCTTCGCGTTGCAAGGTCTGTACCCCTTTAACAACGATGCTTCCAGGACTTCGAGTAACAGCTCCGCGTTGCAAGGTCTTTACCCCTTTAGCAACGATGCTTCCTTCCTTCCCGGGACGAGTGTTGCCGGGAGGGCCTCCTTCCTGGCTCCACCTTTGTGGAATGGTTTCGCGTTGCAAGGTTTGTAACCCCTTAGCAACGGTACTTCTGGACCTTCATGATCGGCCCGCAATTGCAAGGTCTATACCCCTTTAGCAATGATGCTTCCAGGACTTCGAGTAACAGCTTCGCGTTGCAAGGTCTGTACCCCTTTAGCAACGATGCTTCATTACTTCCCGGGACGAGTGTTGCCAGGAGGGCCTCCTTCCTGGCTGCCGCTGCATTGCAAGGTTTGTACCTTTTTAGCAATGATGTTTCCATGCCTTCGAGTAACAGCTCCGTGTTGCAAGGTCTGTACCCCTTTATCAACGATGCTTCATCATGGTACCAGTGCATGGTTCTGGGACGTGGAGGTCGGCCACATATGGCTCTCCCCCGACGACCTTTCTCCTTGGCTCATGTAGCCCTCGCCTCATATCTTTCACCACATCAGGAGCCAGTTCTGCTTGTGCGTGCCCAGCACGGAGCTGAACTTGCGAAGAAGACTTCGTAACCCTCTCGCGTACGTGAGGTCGAGATTTAGCATGGCGTCTGTCCGGGAAGGCTGCCCGCCTGTCCGGTCGACGGAAGTGATAAGACAAATCGTCCTTCCTTGCTACCATGGCTACCCAACTTGTCGGGACACTGATAGAGTATATATCTAGAGAGAAGTGAGAGCTAGAGAGAGAAGTGCAAGTAATGCTTCAATAGAATGATTTTGTAACCCCCATAACTACCTCCAGAGGAAGTATTTATAGGAAAAATACGGTCTGGGCTCCCAAGCCTTGGGCTTGGGAGGCCCATTTACAACTAGACCGCTATTGGGCCGAATACAGAGCCACTGGTGGGCTATATAAATGAATAAGTGTAAAATCCGGTTCTGTGAGACTTCCGTGGCCGACGAGGGTCTTGGCCGACGAGGGCACGGCCGATGAGGGCACAACCAATGAGGGCACGGCCGATGAGGGCACGGCCGATGAGGACACCCTGGTTCCCTGGCTTCAGGATCATATTCTGAGTTGGTCCTTCTTCGGCCGACGAGGGTCTTTGGCCGACGAGGGCACCGCGTAGTGGTTGTGCTTTCTGTTCTTCTGAGTATGTGGGTATTGGGGCCTAGACCCATATACTCCATCAGGAGTCCCCCACTCTCTAAGCTGAGATGTAGACGAAGTGAAGGAGAGTAGATTTCTGTGCTTGATGCTCTTGGCCGATGCGGGACCATGTTGGCCGTTCTCTGTCGCGGCGTTCGGTGGCCCTATTCTGAGTTTGGCCGTTGCCTGCCCCTTGATGCGGACAGGGAAAACTATTGTTCCTTTGGTGCGCTTTGTTTGTGGATGATGAGTGTTTTGGCACGAGTGGCCGATGACGGTAGTGTCTATCCTTGTTGATTGGTTGAGTTTCCCTTTTGGGCTGATGAGGCCGTAGGGGTTGCGTCTTTGTTTTGGGTGGCCGAGGAGGGCACTGTGCCTTCCTTTTGGCCGTTGTTGATGATGCCCTGTGTTTTTGGACGACAAGGCGTCATGTTACCCAAGGTTTTGGGGATGATAACACTGTCTCGCCGAAGATGAAGTTGTGAAGACCTTGGGGCCGTTGCGGTACGTGGACGACAGTGATTTAGGTATGTTAACCTTTCTCTTGACTCCTGGCTTGACAGTGACGTGTGGTTTCAAGGCCGATGAGTGTCCTGTGATCTCAGGCTTGCTGTGGCCGAAGGTGCACCATGATGTTATGGACGTTGTGGTGCATGTCTTGATATTGTAGTTGTGGACTTGGTGTATTTTTGGATTTCTTTGATTTCGCCTGTTATTCTTGAGGCCGGTGTAGTCCCCCAGTCCCCCACTGCTTTAGGCCGAAGAGTCAGTGAGGGGTGAAGGAGTAGTTCGAAACTTAGGCCGAAGTGGGATACTCATACTGCCCTTGAATCCAACCCTTTGGCGATTTCCTGACCAAGGTAACCCTGTGGGAGAACCCTTGGACGCAGGTCGCTTTCAAAGGGTTATCATCAAGGGTTTTAGTGCGAGGGCCTCATGGCCGTTATGTTCCTTTCCTTTGGGGTATTGTGGCCGTCTAGATGGCCGGTACGGGTGCTGTGGGGTGACCGTTGTCTGTTGTTGGTTGTTGCGTGCCCTGGCCGTTGTGAGTGTTATTCTCCCTTCCCCGTTCCGTAGAGCCTTCTTTGGTAGTGGGCTTTTGATATGTGGATTGGGCTTGGCCCATTAATGACGTGATGGCGTCCCGTTGGTGGCCGTTAGTGTGGCCACTGGGAGGGTGCCACGTGTAGTGACCGTTGGGTAGGGGGTTCTATAAATACCCCTCTCTGCCCGACGAGAGCTCTCATTTGCAATCTGAGCTATCGAAGTGCTGGCCAAATTTCTAGAGAGATAAACTTCAAAGCAAGTGTTCTTCGTGTTCTTCAAGGTTAGTGTCATCGAAATTTCTTTGTACTTTGTATATTTTGCTTCCTAGGCTAGTGATCTAGTGTTAGGCGTTTGAACACCCTTAGATCTCGAAGTTGGTTGTCGTGTACTCGAAATAGTGTTTTAAGATGAAAGACTTCAACGAAGAGTACTACCCCTACGACGACGAGCCCTCCACCAAGTCCCTTGACTATGAAGTGGTCGAGGAGTTCTGCGAAGAGCTTGAGAATCTGAGCTCGTTCAAGTCTGGGGAGCAGGATGATGAGGACGGTGAGGACGAGGAGTCTGCATCATCTTCTGGAGGTGGGGACGTAGGGGTCTCCCGAACTGCTGATGGGGCGTCCACGTCGGCTGCCATCCCATGCCCGAAGCCGGTATCTGCCGTCAAGGGTGTTGCACCGCCGAAGAGAGTGAGGAGGCCGAAGAGGGGACCAGCCTTCTCTTATTTGGATCTTACCAACGTCTTCATCATCAGGCCGCAGAGAAATGCGGGTGAGTACTTGGTCGCACAGATGTATGTGGGGCCGTTTGGTAGGGTTAGGGCCCCTAGGCCGACGGACCATGTCCTTAATCCACCCCTGGGCTACTTTGGAGTGTACCTGATGAGTTTTGCCAAAGGACTCAGGTTCCCGCTTCATCCCTTTATCATCGAGTACCTGGATATGGTGGGGCTCCCTCCGGCCTTGTTGACGCCGAACAACTATTCGCTTATCGTCGGCTTCCTTTTGCGGTGTGTTGAGTTGGATTTCAGGCCGACGACGGCGTTGTTCACGAACCTCTATCAGATAGGCCGTGGGAGTCATCAGAACTGTGCCTCGTATGCCACTCTCCAACAACTCCCCAAGAAAAGGAGTTTCACAGACCTGCCGACGTCCATCCATGGTTGGAAAGGGAAGTTTGTGTTCGTATCGTTGGGTGAAGGGGTGTAGAGTTTCCTTCCGTCAACCACAGTGGACGGTTTAATCTTCATGACACGCCGAGGAGCTCCATCCTGGATGCTCAGGTTGAGGCTTTCCTGAAGGGAGGTCCGAGGAGTGTGAAGACGTACATTACCGAGTACAAGATGGCCGCCCTCGGCTTCGTACGGTATTTTGTGTATGGTGACAACGACGACGATGTGGAGTTGTGGCCGAGGATGACCACATCTTACGAGGAGGCTGATGGTCCCGATCTGGGGGTGCCAGCTGAGGACGATGGTAATACCTTTCTGATGCACTCCTCCTCATCGTACTTTTGCATTTTCTGTTTGCTGACCCTTAGTATTTTTTCTGGTGCAGGGTTTCTCATGGATCGTATGTCCTTCATGAAGAGGGCACAACTTAAGGCGTCCGAGGAGCTGAAGGCCCAACAGCCTGGTGCTGCCCCTGCGGCCAAGCCCCCAGTGCAGCCAAAGAAGAAACGACAGGTCGATGAGGGCCAAAAGAAGTTGACTGAGGCGGGCTTAAAGCCTATTAAGAAGTCGAAGAGAGCTTCCCCTTCTGGTGATGCCGGGACGTCGGTTGTTCCCTCTGGGGACGGAGGGGGTTCCAATGTTGATGCTTTGGTGGACCACCCTTCGGGCCCTTCGTCCACCACCCTGTCCACCGTTCCTGCTGCCGTAGCAGCCACCCGAAAAAAAGGGTCCAGCCGAGAGCTGGTCAAAGGGACCTACAAGCTTGAGGTGGAATACCCTATCAAAGGGGGGCTGTTCAATGAGATCGTTGATGGCCATGAGGTGATCTGCCAGGCCATCCCTGACGAGGACCGGGCTTACCTGAAGAAGCTCGGCCATGTTAAGATGTACGATGGTGGGATGGACCACATCGTCCAAGTAAGTACTCACGTCCGCTTCGTCTGCGTTTCTGTTTTTTTGATATGCGTTGTTGTCATGTAACCCATATTTTACCGCAGGGCGCCTTCATGTTGATGGAAAGCAACAGGAGGCAGCAAAAGGAGATTGCTCGTTTGAAGCAATTCGAGCAAAGGGTTGCTTCGGCCGACGAAGCGCTGGGCAGCTTGGAGAGGCTGCGGCTTAAAGTCGAAGGCCTGAAGAAGAGGGCTGATGAGGCCGATCAGTTGGCTGCTGAGAAGGAAGGGGCCCTCCAGCGCTTGGCCGATATGGAGCGCGTCCGTGATGAGGCCCTTCGGCGTGCGAAGGAGGCCGAGAAGGGTAAGGCCAGTGCGGAGCTGGCCCTTAGTGCCGCCGAGGAGAGAGCTGCTGAGGCTGTTGTGCAGAAATTCCTCGAAGTCGGTTGGAAGGACGAGGATCGGCTCTCCCGGTGCTTCAAGGTCGTGGCGGCCAGGCTTGTCGACTGGGTGACCAAATCCCCTGACGGCCAGGCGTACTGGGAGAAGGAGATGAAAGTCTTCTACGACCTTGGCCAGTACCGGATGCAACGGCTGCTCTACAGGAGGCTTCAGCGGCGTTTCATAGATCTGGGTGTGGCCAAGGAGCGGGCCGTCGGCCTTGAGCTGCCTTCATTGATGAGGCATCCCGAAGCTGAGTTGGAGCTCCCGACGGCTGATCGGCAGCTCCCAATTGAGAGCTCTCAAGCTAGCGACGATTGGACCTACGAGCCGAGCATGTTTGAAGACACCGCTACGTCCGGTGTTGCTGCCGGTGCGGCCGCTGCCTCAGCCGAAGAGGGAGTCGGTGCCGAGAAGGACGCTGAAGCCCTGCCGGAGTCATGATCCACGTTGCTTTTGATTTGTGTAATGTTATGTAACGGTCGAGAAGCCCACTTTGTACTTTCCTGTTTTATGAATGAAAATACTTCTTCTCGTCTTTCATACTTCGATATTTTTGCCTTGGGTCTTTTCTTTTCCTGTTTGTACGACGTCCCAGTGTGAGTGTTTGCTTCGTCTTGTTGCCACAATATTTAGTGGATTTTTTGAAAATTTCCTAAGTATAAAATGTCAGTCAGCTTTAGAAAATCTTCTTGGTAGACAGCCGATACGGACACCTGGGCCGAGGAGGGGTTGCCACCCGTGTGTTTAACTTTCCCGCGGGTGTTTTAGTGCATGCTTCGTCCTGGGCCTCCTTTCCGGTGTTCCAACTTCAGGATTTGTGTTGAAGTGTCAAACTATGATTCTTTGTTTTTCATGCTAAGTGTTGGCACTTCAGGTGGTCATGGCCGATGAAGGTTACCACCCTCGTTTCACCCAACCACTTTGGTTAGGATTTTACGGGCGCATGCTCCGTCCTTGACACTTTCCTCGTAATGGGTGGCCGCTTCGTCCGTGTTACATGTTGGTGGTGTTACCTTTGTATTCAACTGATATGTACTTAGCTAAATGTGTGGCCGGTTTGCGGGGATTTATTTTTACTGCTTGAGGCCGGCTAGTGCGCACGGCCGTCGGCTTCCCTCCTTTTTTTGTTGTTCCCTATTTCGGGTAGTGTCTTTCTTTCAGGCTTCGGCCGAAGGGGTCGATGGCCCTTTGGCCGGTTTGGACTTCGTTTATAACGTCCATGATCTCAGGGGGGTCCTGTCGCCTATTTATGACGCGGTCTAGGCTTTTGGTTGGTTTCCAACGACTGCCGTTGCCCATCCCTGAGTTTTGGGATTTTGTCACCTCAGTCATGATTTCAGGCCTGTCTTCCTGCGATCAGGCGCGTGGACGACGCGGTGAACTTCCCGTTTCAAGACGCGGGCCGTTTGCGGGCCCATCGTCCTGGGGACGTCGTCGGCCCTGCCTGAACGTTTTGATCTAAGGGGCCTGTACGACGTGCTCTTTCAGCTGGGCCTAAACCTTTCGCTGATACAAAATACAACGGGGCATACCTGAGCTTTTCGCTCTAAGGTTGCGGATGCGAAGCGCCACATCGGCCATGCCTGAGCCTTTCGCTCTAAGGTGGCCGATGAGGGCGCTTGTTAATGTGCAAGTCGAACTCCAATAAATCAAAGGAAACATGATTTTTATTCAAAAGTGGCTCAAGGCCGAGGGTGGCGTTCAATCAATAACCCGTCAAAGGGTGAGGGCTTCGCCGGCTGCACCTCCTTCGGATTATTGATAAAACTTCACCAAATGGTGTACATTCCACGTTCGTGGTACATTGGTCCCGTTTGGGCGTTTAAGCTTGTAGGTGTCGGGCTTCACCACGGCACTGACGATGTAGGGACCTTCATACTTTAAGGCCAGCTTGCCTCCTTCCGTCGGCTGACTTGCTTCCCTTCGGCGGAGGACGTAGTCCCCCACTTGGAATTCTCGGGAACGTACCTTGGCATCATAGTATGATTTCACTTGACGCTGGTAGTTCTCTGCCCGCATGAATGCCTGTTCACGTCTTTCATCGACCAGGTGGAGGTCGATTTTCATGTTTTCCTCGTTGACCCCTGGGTCATACTGCTCCACCCGTCGGCTGGGAATGGTGACCTCCGTGGGTGCTTTTGCTTCAAAGCCATAGCACAAGGCAAAAGGTGTTTCACCCGTTGCCCTCCTTGGCGTAGTACGATAGCACCATAGGATGTTGGGGAGCTCGTCGGCCCAACTTCCTCCTGCGTCCTGTAGGTTCTTCTTTTGCCATCCATTATGGTTCTGTTGGCGTTCTCAACCTGCTCGTTGCCTTGAGGGTAGGCAACGTAGGAGAAACGATGCTTTATTCCCCATTCTCGAAGGAGCTCTTGGAAGGGTGCCGCTTCGAACTGGGTGCCGTTGTCGGATATGATCTCTTGGGGGACATCAAAGCGGGTGAGAATGTTCTTGTGGACGAACTTCTGACACCTAGTCCCCGTGATGCTGGCCAAAGGTTCCGCTTCGACCCACTTGGTGAAGTAGTCGACTGCGACGATGATGTAGCGGTTGTTGCCCGCAGCTCTGGGTAGAGGGCCGACCAGGTCAATCCCCCATCTCGAAAAAGGAATTGCAGTGCTGACGGGGGCGTAGTTGACGGCTGGCCGACCAGGGGCCTTTTGGAGCACCTGGCACGTGGTGCATTTCCTTGCTAGATCCGCACAATCCCTCGCCATCGTCGGCCAGAAATATCCCTGGACAACGAGACGCCGGGACATGCTGAAGGGGCCCTGGTGTGAGGAGCAAACACCGCAGTGAACTTCTTCCATGGCCACGTCGGCCTCGTCCTGGTGTAGGCATCGAAGGAGAGTACCATTGTAGGATCGTTTGTAGAGTTTGCCATCTTTAATGGTGTAGCTTGGGGCCCTGAGTTTGGCGAGCTTGGCCCTCTCCTCGTCCTGGGGTAGCTCCCCCGTCGTGATGAAGGTGGTGATGTCGGAGATCCAGTCCTCCGGTCGTTGTTGGATGCACAAGATGGGGCTGGCATGGATGGTGGACATGCTCAGCTCCTCGATCTTGGCTAACTGGGAGATGTGCTCCGGAGTGTCCGAGCTGAGTTTGGAGAGGAGGTCGGCCTCGGCGTTCTCGGCCCTTGGGATCTGTGTGATCTCGTGGGTTTCGAACGCCTTCAGCAACTCCTCTGCCGTTTGCTTGTATTGCTTCATCCGGCCTTCCTTTGCTTCGTACGTACCCTCAACCTGGCCCACTACCAGCTTGGAGTCGCACCTGATTTTGATGTGCCTGGCTCTGAGGCCGGCGGCGAGTCTGAGGCCGCTGAGGAGGGCCTCATACTCAGCTTCATTGTTGGATACCCTGAAGTTGAAGCGGATGGCATAGTAAGCTCTGAATCCTTCAGGGGATATGAGGACGACGCCGCCGCCGCATGACTTTGCGGCCGACGAGCCGTCGGTGAAGAGGATCCATGTGTCATCGGGCTCTGGGCCGGGGTGGTAGTGGTTGTTTCCCTTGCCGTGCATTCGGTGACGAAGTCGGACAAGGCTTGCCCTTTGATAGATGGCCTTGGCTTGATCTCAATCTGAAATTGGCTGAGGAAGATCGCCCATTTCACCATCCTTGAGGAGCTAGTGGGGCTCCTCATGAGTGCGCCAAGGGACTGCTGGGTCAGTACATGGACGCCATGGGCCTGGAAGTAGTGTCCCAGCTTGTTCACCGTATGGACGATGGCTAACACCGTCTTCTCAATGGGGGAGTACCCGAGCTCGGCCTCCCTTAGTGTCTTGCTGATGTAGAAAATGGCCTTCTGCACCCCTTCGTCCTCACGGATGAGCACGGAGCTGATGGCCGACGTGCTCACCCCTAAGTACAAGAAGAGGGTTTCACCGGCTTTGGGCTTGGAGAGCACGGGTGGGGACGAAAGGTACCTCTTCAGCTCTTCGAACGCTTCCTGGCACTCCGTCGTCCATTTGAAGCTGTTAGCTTTGCGCATGATCTGGAAGAAAGGGAGTGACCTCTCGGCTGACCTGGAGAGGAAACGGCTCAGGGCCGCCAGTCGCCCTGTCAGCCGTTGCACCTCTTTGACGTTGCGGGGCGGCTCCATGTCGATGATGGCATGTATCTTCTCCAGATTTATTTTGATGCCTCTCCGGCTGACCATGTAGCCGAGGAACTTGCCGCCTTGGACGCCAAAGGCGCACTTCTTGGGGTTGAGGCGGAGCTTGAACTCCTTCATGATTTCAAAAATTTCCCGGAGGTCGTCAGCATGTGTGGTGGCTTGCCTGCTTTTGACAATCATGTCGTCGACGTATGCCTCCATCGTCCGGCCGAGGACTGCTCTGATGATCTTGGCCACCATCCTGGTATAGGTGGCGCCGGAGTTTTTGAGTCCGAAAGCCATGACGAGGTAGCAAAAAATTCCCTCCGGGGTCATGAATGCCGTCTTCTCAGCGTCATCTTCATGCATGAAAATTTGGTGGTACCCTCTGAAAGCATCAAGGAACGACATCAACTCGCATCCCGCCGTCTCGTCCACCAACTGATCAATGTTGGGGAGAGGGAACGGGTCCATGGGGCACGCCTTGTTCAGTTCAGTGTAATCAACACACATTCTGAATATCGGCGGTTTTTAGGCGAGGACGACGTTGGCTAGCCACGTCGGGTACTTCACCTCTTTGATGTGGTTGATTGAGAGGAGCATGGCAACCTCCCCTTTGACGAAGTCCCGCCTGTCAGCGGATAAGTAGCGCCGCTTCTGCTTGATAGGCGCGGAGACTGGATCGACGGTCAGCCGGTGGGTGATCACCTGCCGGCTGATGCCTGGCATGTCAGCCGGGCCCCACACGAAGATAACGGCGTATGACCGTAGGACGAGGAGGATGGCGTCCCGCTGGTCCTGTGGGAGTTGCTTCCCGATTTTGAGGACCCGCTCCGGCCGGGAGGTATTCAGGGGGACTTCCTCGACCTCCTTGGCCGGTTCAGCATGCGGCCTCTCTTCGTCCTTGGCAACGGCTGCCGTGATGGTGTCTATCATCTGTCCTTTCCTTTCGGCCAGCCTCGTTAGCTTGAGGTAGCATGCTCTGGCTATCCTCTGGTTTCCTCTGGCGCAGCCAATGGCGTCATTGGTGGGGAACTTCAGACACAAGTGCTTCATGGAGATGATGGTCTCCAAGTCTTCCAGTGCTGGCCGCCCCAAGATCAAGTTGTGGGCGCACTGGAGGTTGACCACCATGAACTCTATGTCAATTTTGGCGCGGTGGGGGCCGTCGCCGACCTCCACGGGGAGGACTATCGTGCCCTCGGCGTCGATAGAGTCCCCGGTGAAGCCGGACAACGGTGTCTTGATCAGCTTCAGCAGAGCTTTGTCCAGCTTCAGCTGTCTGAAGGTGTCCAGGTACATCACGTTGACGGAGCTCCCCGTATCGATGTAAGTGCGGTGGATGATGGAGTCACCGATCTCACACCGGATGACGAGGGCATCCCTATGTGATTCCGTACCCGGAGGCAGATCTTTGTCGGTGAAGGTGATCGCCTCCGTTCGCTGCTTCTTCGGCTGGGGGGAACGTGGGACACCTCCCCAATGTAAAGGGATTGGGCCCATTTCTTCCTCTGGGTGACGGAGTCCCCCCCGGTGTTCCCACCTACAATGAGGTGAATATGGTTCTTCTTTGGCGGAGGCTCTTCAAAGTCCTCGTCGTCGCTGAGCATGCCGACCTCCCGCTTCTTCGTAGAGGGTTCGCCCCCAGGTTTGCCGGTGTTTACCCACGTATTTTTGTGTGGGCCACCTTTAACAAATTGGGGGAGTTCCCCCTGACGAATAAGGCGCTCGATGGCTTTCTTTAGCGTGATGCAGTCGTCGGTGTTGTGCGAGGAGTTTTTGTGAAACCGGCAGTATGTGCCGCCCTGCTGGATGGCAAGGACCTCCTCGGCCGACCAAGGAGCCTGCTCAATGAGGCCATGCTTCTCGGCGTAGTCGAGGATGGTGCTGACCGGGTGGGTGAGGGGGACCCCCGGCCGTTCCAACCTCGGCCGCCAGTGGCGGTCTTTCTTGCTTTGTCCACCAGAGCCGTGACGGCCCTGGGCACCCTGGCCGGCCGGGGATGGTCCTCGGGCCGGCGAAGGATTTGTCTTCTTGGAGGGATGGCCTCCCTCTTTTTTGTGGTTGTGGAGCTCGTCGGCGTCAGCGTACAAGCTCCCGCGCTGGAGCGCCTTTGCGTACGACCTTGGAGGGTTAGTGATGTGGCTCCTGGCGTACGGGGAGCTGCGAAGGGCTCCCTGGTATAGGACGAGGAGGGTGCGCTCATCGGCCCCCTCGACCTCTTCGGTCTCCCTCGTCCACCGATCGATGAATGACCGGAGGGAGAGGAGATGGGTGATGGAGAGGAGATGGGTGAAATACTTCTTCGCACGCTTCCTCCCGGCAAAATGGGTGAGGAAGCGCTGGGCAAGGTCTTGCCATGAGTCAATACTTCCTTCGGGAAGCGCGTTGAACCACTCGTACGCCGGCCCCTCAAGAGTAGAGAGGAACCAACGGCAGAAATATTCATCCGACGCGTTCACCATCAGCATGTTGTTCTGATAGCGGCTGAAGTGCTCCTGGGGGTCTGATCGGCCATCGTAGGACTTGATGGCGTTCCCCCTGTACTTCTCCGGAATGGGGGCCGAGAGCACCCTGTTGGTGAAAGGGGTCCTGGTCCTGACCTGGATGACGGGGTCACCTCGCCCTTCGGCCAACTCCCTCTCAAGGGCGCTGACCTTGTTTATGAGAGCGTTGAGGCCAGGGTCGTTGGAGGCGCCGGCCGTGGGGATGTTCGTCGATTGCCTGGCCTCCATCTGGGCCAGCCTCCTTTCCAGCTGGGCGATGACCTCGTTCCGGGGGTCCCTGGCGGCCGCAGCGGCGCCCTGCTGGTTCTTCATGCGCTCGTCGTGGGCCGCATTGATCTGGTGGCGCACGTCGTCCTCGTGCAACTTTCCCTTGCCCTTGTCCAGGCGGGGCTGGTCCGCTGTCCGGGACACAGACCCCAAGCTTTCCCTTGGCGAGCCAGGCCGACGCTCACCAATCCGCCCTGCCATCCTCTCCGAAACCGGACGACGGCGCGTGTCACCTAGCCTATTGAAGGTAGAGGCTTTTCCACGCGCTGGGGTCTGCCCAGGCCAAAGAGGGGAAGCGGGGTGGGAGTGGGACGACGCCGTGTCCTGGGCTATCACCCCCTCATCGTTGCCTAACCTGACGGCCAACGGGTGGGGCTGAGGAGGTGGAGTGACGTCCCCCCCAGTCATTGGCAAGAGTGCGCTGAGGACGGTGGGGTTCTGGGCCAAGCTGGCGATGATGACCGACAACGCGGCCTGGACTTGTGGATCCACAGACGGAGAAGCCTCGGCCGTAGGCTGGGCCGGGGCGTGGTCTGTCTTCTCAGCTCGTTTCTTGTCCAGGCCGATGCGGGCGTCAGGGGCTCCGCCGTTGAGTTGGTTGCGGAGGTCCGTCATGAGGTTGATGGCCTCCTCGAAGACGTCTCCTCCGCCGACCTGGTCGGCCGTAGCGTCCTCTTCATGCTCCCTGGTCTCCTGGTCCTCAGGGATGGCCTTGCTGACGAGGTTGCGATTTGACTTGGTTCTTCCCATGATCAGTGGTTAGCTGTGCTTGGTAGCGACGAAGGGTGCTAACTTGATTGTTCCAGCTCTCAACGAGAGCACCAAATGATAGAGTATATATCTAGAGAGAAGTGAGAGCTAGAGAGAGAAGTGCAAGTAACGCTTCAATAGAATGATTTTGTAACCCCCATAACTACCTCCAGAGGAAGTATTTGTAGGAAAAATACGGGCTGGGCTCCCAAGCCTTGGGCTTGGGAGGCCCATTTACAACTGGACCGCTATTGGGCCGAATACAGAGCCACTGGTGGGCTATATAAATGAATAAGTGTAAAATCCGGTTCTGTTAGACTTCCGTGGCCGACGAGGGTCTTGGCCGACGAGGGCATGGGCGATGAGGGCACGGCCGATGAGGACGCCCTGGTTCCCTGGCTTCAGGATCATATTCTGAGTTGGTCCTTCTTCGGCCGACGAGGGTCTTTGGCCGACGAGGGCACCGCGTAGTGGCTGTGCTTTCTGTTTTTCTGAGTATGTGGGTCCTGGGGCCTAGACCCGTATACTCCATCAGACACATACTCCCTTCGAGATCCATTTGTGCTGGTACATATTTGCTGATACGTCTCCTGGGGTGTTAGCTGTCTACCCGGTTGACGGGAGTGATGAGATGAATCGTTTCCTCCTTCCCGGAACGAGTGTTCCCGGGAAGGCCTCCTTCCTGGCTGTCGTGGCTAACTTGCCGGGACACAAACTTTATTCTGGATTCGCCTGTGCCGGTAGATCTGTGCTAGTCTGTGCTGGTACGTCTGTCCCGGCACGTCCCTTCAGGACCCATCTTTGCTGGTATGTCTGTGCTGATACGTCTCCCGGGGTAGCCAGTCCTCCTACCTGGTCGATGGGGGTAATGAGACGACTCATTCCCTCCTTCCCGGGATGAGTGTTGTCAGGAGGGCCTCCTTCTTCGCTTCTCAACTTGCCGGGACACGTACTCCATTCGAGATCCATCATGCCCTGAGTGTACACGCATGGTGTATGGCACCGAGCATACAAGCGTCTGAGGTGATAGCTCCTAGCGTGCTCGATCTCGTGATTGTGCTCTAGAACCACGATCAGTTGGCATACACAATGAACCTACAATTTCAGAAAATTTTGTAGAAATCTCAAATTTATATTTTTATTGTTCAAGGGTTGTCCTTTGTTGAGCGGGTGAGGTCCGTGCCCATCTTTGGATGAGGCTTCGAACTGAGGAGAAGTCTGCTGCTCGTGAGGGAGACCCTCAACCGCCGTTGTCGCTCGAGATGCCTCCATCCATGACTGTCGTCGGACGGAGTTGAAGGTGAATCCCTGTCGCTGAGGTCAGCCGAAAAGAGCTTGTGCAGTCCTCGGTTCGTACGGATAGAGGAGATAGAGAGCGATGGCAAGGCTCCGTCTGCGTCACGTGTGAAACCCGCTCATCAATCCCAGGAACCTCAAGCGGCCATTAATGGCAAGGCTCCGTCTGCGTCCGCCGTTGCTCAGTTCTCTCGGTCGTTCGTCGCTCGGGTTCTCCTTGGTTCAACCTTGGTGGCTGCGTATCCTTGGGACCTAATCTGGAAAATTTCATATCTGATTATTGCTCGAATCTCTACCGGTTCCTACCAAAAAATGAGAGATGGCTCTCAATGAAAGCACCAATGTTGGTAGAAAATATCTCGGGTAGAGAAACTAGTAGCATTTCAGTATAATAAAAATAGCGTAGAGAATACAAGGGGGTGATGGTCTATTTATAGGCATCCATCACAAGTCCAAAGTCTAATCTACGTGGGCTTGGCCCAAATACATAATACATGTCCAAGCTAATGGGCGAACCGGCCCGATAAATAAGTAAATGAGCAAGGGGTGATTCCCGCTCGTGAGACTGTGTCTTGGGCCTAGTTGGGCCAAAGCTCGGGGATAACGAGCCGATGGCACTGGGCCTGGCATATTATCCCAACAATATTCAATTTTAATTTTTTCTATTATGCGTCATTTTATTTTCTACTTCCTCAGTCCCAAATTGTAAGATACATTTACTATTCACTTGGTCAACATAAATCATTCTTAATCTTTTACTTTATATATCAAAAGTTTATGAAATTTGAATTATTTTTTGCAGGTTTTGTAGCGGTTTTAATGTAGTTTCTGAATATATAAAATTTATTTTCTAAAACTAATTTGAGTGTTGACAAAGATCAATTTGCTTTATCGTCGGTCAAACATCGTAAACCGTAAAGTATCTTACAAATTGGGACGGAGGGAGTATCATTTTTTTCATTTTCTTAATTTTTACATGTTTTGACATTTAGCTTTTGTACATTCTTCTAACATTTTAAAGACTTTTAATTGTCTTATTGTAAAATCTTTAATATTTTTTAACTTTTTAATATTACATATTTATTTCCATATTTTATTTGTTGCTCTGTAATTTTACAAATTCTATTTTAATTTTGTTTATATAAGTTTTTAATAATTTTTAAAATTTTTCTTTTTCAATTTAAAATTTGTTCAAAATTTATTGTTTTTTAAAGTTTTTACTTTTTAGTTAACATCATTTCATAATTGAAAAAAATTTTACATTATTTTCACTGTTTTGAGTTTTGTATTTTTTTTGTTTCAAAATTTACCCTTGTAGTATTTATTTTAGAAATTGCTCTGAATAGGAGCAAAAACGTTTTGAAATTCCAAAATAGGAGTATCATGTTTTTTATTCTCTGAATATGAGTAATCTGCAATGTTTGGAAAAAATGTCATGTTTTAAAGTCTACTAATGCCAAACTTGGCATAAATATACTCATATTCAAGGAATAAAAAAACATGATACTCCTATTTTGGAATTTCAAAACTTTTTTACTCCTATTTATGGAATTCTCTCTATTTATTTTTCATTATAATTTTAAGATTTTTTTATTTTGTATAAATTTTTACATTTGTATTACTTCTGTACATGTCTATATTATTATTGTATCATTTTTCACTTTACATTGTTATACAATATTTGTATCATTTATGCATTTTTAAATTTTATTTTATTAATATATTTATTTTATAATTTAGATTGTATTTTTCTATTTGAACTTTTTTATAAATATTTTGTTTGTGATATTTAATTTTGTAATTTAATATTTTTTTGAAATTCTATTTAAAATTTATTAAATATTTTTGACTAGGTGTTTACATTATTTTTTGTTTTTATAATTCTATTTAAAATTTATTACATATTTAATGTATTCTTTTTAGTTCTTATGTCGTCCTAATTTCCAGTGTTTAAATTGGTTTTGATTCTCTAATTTGTTGATATTTTGTACCCTTTGTACAATTTATATCATATTTGAGAAAGTTTTGCATTAATGTTGTTCACAAAAAACATTGTTGAGTTTAATTCGCCACAGCCCGGAAGTTCAACACCCCTTCCGGGAGGGTTTTATGGTTATGGGGTGATAATAAAATATAAACAATGATTTTTACGTGGAAACCCGGAAAGGGAGAAAACCACAGGACTGTTCAGGCTAATGTCCAAGTCCGCTCCTTTTATTACTGCTCTCCTCACCAATTCATTATACAAGCTCCATTAATGGAGGATTCAAGCTAACTATAGAGGAGGAAGAAGAGAGGGATCGAGAGGGGGATCCTTAATAAGGAGGGGAATCCTCCTATTTATAGAGGAAAGGGGGAGGGGTGCTCCACCCTAACGAGCCGAGTGAGCCGAAACAGACCTCTTGGGCCTAGGTGGACCGAATGGGCAGAAATGGGCCCAAAGGCCGAAACATGCCTGATAGGCTAAAATGGGCCTTACTGATTGAGCTCCGTACTACGTAAAGTCTTGGGCTCCTGAACAGTAATAGGTCGGGATGATATATCCCAACACAAGTCCCCCAGTTTCTTGAGTAGTGAGCGTGCGAATCTGTTCGAGAAAAATACTCTTGTCTGCGCTCTTCCTCTGTCTTGCTGGAAACTTTGTCTTTGAATGATCATAATATATGAGTGGGTGTCTGCCCCTCTGAATATAACCTGCAGGTAAGGCGCTCCCCTCATGACGAGGTCGGGCAAGGGATGCTCTTCCCCGGACACTCTCCCCCTGAATGTATCAGGTGGGAGTAGAGGACTCTGACTCAAGCCTTCCAATGGAGAAGCGTAGAGGTCCCTGCACAATATAAGCTGACGACGCGATACTAACTCAATACGATGTACATGTCGTATTGATGTATGAGAGATGATGCATGAATGTATGAATGCATGTGATGTATGAGTGCAATGTATGAGAGAGGGCATGTAAGTTGTGATACAAAGCGATGAATCTCATCGGTAAACCGGCCACGACGGCGCTGAGGGGTCGAGCGTGCTGCATAAGACGTTCGTTGCCACGGTATGGTCTTACTTTGCCAAGGTATGGTCTTACTTTGCCATGGTGTGGTCTTACGTCGAACAAGAACCGGACACGAATGGCGCTGAGGGGCCGATCGTGCTGCATAAGATGGTGGTCGCCATCCTGGAAGGGATGTACGAGCCGACCGTGAACTCGACACGATGGCGCTGAGTGGCCGATCATGCTGCATAAGACGGTGGTCGCCATCCTGGAAGGGATGTACGAGCCGACCGTGAACTCGACACGATGGCGCTGAGGGGCCGATCGTGCTGCATAAGATGGTGGTCGCCATCCTGGAAGGGATGTACGAGCCGACCGTGAACTCGACATGATGGCGCTGAGGGGCCGATCGTGCTGCATAAGACGGTGGTCGCCATCCTGGAAGGAATGTATGAGCCGACCGTGAACTGGACACGATGGCGCTGAACGGCCGATCGTGCTGCATAAGACGGTCGTCGCCATCCTGGAAGGAATGTACGAGCCGGCCGTGAACTGGACACGATGGCGCTGAGGGGCCGATCGTGCTGCATAAGACGGTGGTCGCCATCTCGGAAGGGATGGTCGAGCCGGAGATGGGCTAGACACGTCGGCGCTGAGGGGCCGATCGTGTTGCATATGACGGTCGTCGCCATCCTGGAAGGGATGGTCGAGCCGGAGATGAGCTAGACACGTCAGCGCTGAGGGGCCGATCGTGCTGCATATGACGATCGTCGCCATCTTGGAAGGCATGTACGAGCCGACCATGAACTGGGTACGAAGGCGCTGAGGGGCCGATCGTACTGCATTAGACGGTGGTCACCATCCTGGAAGGAGATGGGCGAGCCGAACCCTGAAGTAGACACGTCGGCGCTGAGGGGCCGATCGTGATGCATAAAATAGTGGTCCTCATCAGCTCTTCGTATTTTCCCTTTAGCCCGGTCCTTTGGATCCTGAGCCGAGCTTCGCCCTCGTACTTTGTGGGGAACGATTTTGATCCCTTTTGGGGGGTTTCTTTTCTTCTTTGTGTGATTCTTCTCTGGATTCTTTTATCTCTTCGTTTTGTCACTCGCTCCTCGTCGTACCTGCTCGTTTAGAACGATCCTTTGGATCCTGAGCCGAACGCAGCCAACGTAGTCAGTGAAGGAACGACCTTCTCTCCTTGTGTGATCCTTCTCTGGATTCTTTTATTTGATCCCTCTCTGGATTCTTTTATCTGATCCTTCTTTGGATTCTTTTATATGATCCTTCTCAGGACTCTTTTATCTGATCCTTCTCTGGATTCTTTTATTTGATCCCTCTCTGGATTCTTTTATTTGATCCTTCTTTGGATTCTTTTATCCGATCCTTCTCTGGACTCTTTTATCTGATCCTTCTCTGGATCCTTTTATCTAATCCTTCTTTGGATTCTTTTATCTGATCCTTCTTTGGATTCTTTTATCTGATCCTTCTCTGGATTCTTTTATCTGATCCTTCTTTGGGTTCTTTTATCTCTTCGTTCCATCACTCGCTCCTTGTCGTACCTGCTCATTTAACCCGATCCTTTGGATCCTGAGCCGAACACAGCCAACGTAGTCAGTGAAGGAACGGCCTTCTCTCCTTGTGTGATCCTTCTTTGGATTCTTTTATTTGATCCCTCTCTGGATTCTTTTATCTGATCCTTCTTTGGATTCTTTTATCTGATCCTTCTCTGGACTCTTTTATCTGATCCTTCTTTGGATTCTTTTATTTGATCCCTCTCTGGATTCTTTTATCTGATCCTTCTTTGGATTCTTTTATCTGATCCTTCTCTGGACTCTTTTATCTGTCTGATCCTTCTCTGGATCCTTTTATCGGATCCTTCTTTGGATTCTTTTATCTGATCCTTCTTTGGATTCTTTTATCTGATCCTTCTCTGGATTCTTTTATCTGATCCTTCTTTGGATTCTTTTATCTCTTCGTTCCATCACTCGCTCCTCATCGTACCCGCTCGTTTAACCCGATCCTTTGGATCCTGAGCCGAACGCAGCCAATGTAGTCAGTGAAGGAACGGCCTTTCCCCCTTCTCTGGGGAATTCTCTCTTTCTTCTTTTGTTTGATCCTTCTCGGGATTCTTTTATCTGATCCTTCTCTGTATTCTTTTATCTGATCCTTCTTTGGATTCTTTTATCTCTTCGTTCCATCACTCGCTCCTCGTCGTACCCGCTCGTTTAACCCGATCCTTTGGATCCTGAGCCGAACGTAGCCAACGTAGTCAGTGAAGGAACGACCTTTCCCCCTTCTCTGGGGATTTCTCTCTTTCTTCTTTTGTTTGATCCTTCTCGGGACTCTTTTATCTCATCCTTCTCTGGATTCTTTTATCTCTTCATTCCATCACTCGCTCCTCGTCGTACCCGCTCGTTTAACCCGATCCTTTG
Source organism: Cuscuta europaea (assembly GCA_945859875.1). NCBI lineage: Eukaryota > Viridiplantae > Streptophyta > Magnoliopsida > Solanales > Convolvulaceae > Cuscuta > Cuscuta europaea. The sequence goes on from CAMAPE010000014.1 coordinate 5,839,044, forward strand.
GATCCTGAGCCAAACGTAGCCAACGTAGTCAGTGAAGGAACGGCCTTTCCCCCTTCTCTGGGGATTTCCCAATGCCCCTCTAATTTTTTTGAGGGGTCTTTGAATATGATGATAGCACCGTACCAGGGGGTCGATGGCCATGAGATGTAGTCGGTGCTCGGAGCCGGTCTGAAATAATCAAACGGTCCTCATCCGCGAGGAGCGGGGACGAGGCCGGTCTTTAAATATGCTTATGGCACCGTACCAAAGGGTTGGTGGCCATGGAATGATGTCGGCACTGGGAGCCGATCTGAAAGAATAAAATCAACGGTCCTCGTCCGCGAGGAGCAAAGACGAGGCCGGTCTTCATGTATGATGATGGCACTGTACCTGGGGGTCAGTGGCCATGAAATGATGTCGGCGCTGGGGCCGATATGAAAGAATAAATCAACGGTCCTCATCCGCGAGGAGCGGGGACGAGGCCGCCCTTCAAATATGATGATGGCACCGTACTAGGGGGTCGGTGGCCATGAGATGAAGTCGGCGCTGGGAGCCGATCTGAAATAATCAAACGGTCCTCATCCGTGAGGAGCGGGGACGAGACCGGTCTTTAAATATGCTGATGGCACCGTACCAGGGGGTCGGTGGCCATGGAATGATGTCAGCGCTGGGAGTCGATCTGAAAGAATAAAATCAACGGTCCTCATCCGCGAGGAGCGGGGGCGGGGCCGGTCTTTAAGTATGATAATGGCACCGTACCGGCGGGTCGGTGGCCATGAAATGATGTCGGCGCTGGGAGCCAATCTGAAAGAATAAAATCAACGGTCCTCATCCGCGAGGAGCGGGGACGGGGCCGGTCTTCAAGTATGAGAATGGCACCGTACCGGCGGGTCGGTGGCCATGAAATGATGTCGGCGCTGGGGGCCGATTTGAAATAATCAACGGTCCTCGTCCGCGAGGAGCAGGGACGAGGCCGGTCTTCATGTATGATGATGGCACCGTACCTGGGGGTCGGTGGCCATGAAATGATGTCGGCACTGGGAGCCGATCTGAAAGAATAAATCAACGGTCCTCATCCGTGATCGGCTTAAACTTGCAAGTGTACAAGTGCCAATGTAGTAATAAATTCCGGTAAAAATACCGGGTCGAACACAAGGAAACGTTGTTTATATGATTCAAAAGGGAAAGGGGGTTTAGTAAAAGACTTATGAAAAGAGTAAAGATTTTTTGTTTTTCAAGAGATAATAAAAGCAACCAAGGGTTCGGGATTACTCCTACACGACTCCTAGTGATGAATATATGCTCTTTCGCCAATTCTTATGAGTGGAATGTCACTAAAGTATTCTAACTCCTGTTACGGCAGCGAGATTGTGATTAATTCTACGTGTGAATCCCGTCACGGTTCACATTCATCTAAAATTAACCCCATTGAAGATTAGGACATTATAAAAACCACCATACTCAATTGAGGTATATTTCTATCCACAATTAGAATATGTCTAACCTTTAAGTGCACGGTTTATAACTCAACGTTAATTGCTCAAATAAACCCAACGATATAATCATACGTTGTACACCGTAATCATACACATTAAAATATAAAGGAAAGATCATAATAATTTGGTTGAGAACATACATCAAACACCTAGAGTGCGTAAAGTTTCATCCCTAACCTTGGCTATGGAAAATTAGCTAGAACAATTCATAATGAAATTACAAGTATTGAAATGATAAAATACAATGAAATACATAAGAAAATGATACCACAACTCCAAAGCTATGGTGGACAAAGCTTTCCCCAAGTGTAGAACTTCTCCCAAGACCAAGGGGTTGCTCTTGGGATGCCAAAGTAGAAGTAAAGTGTGTAGAATATGGAATAATGTGTTGAGAGGGCTTCAATCCTATTAAATATTGAGTTCTCAACGGCCATTTTCGGACAAGGAAGCAAGCTCCTTAATGGGATTTGGTGTTTTGCCCGAATGATTGTGATGACCGTTGCTTGTTTTAATCAGCTCCAGGCGAAAGGCGGGCGACATTCGCAAAAGCCGGGCGGCTTTTGCGCATTTAAAACAATCTTCTCCGCTCCAGGGACCAAAAGCCGGGTGGCTTATGCCAAAAGCCGCCGCTGGGCGGCTTTTGGTTCGATTTATTGAATAAATTCCACGGCGCCCAAAGTCGGGCACCTTTCATGAAAGCCGAGCGGCTTTCATCTTGTTTTGCTCCGGACGCTTTTCCTTCATCTTCGGACGGCAACTGGATGACTGGTTGGTGAAAACCGGCCGGTTTTGGTGAAAGCCGGGCGGCTTTCACCCCTTTGGTGCATTTTCCTTTTCTTCTTTTGTTCTTCGGGATGCATTCGGTTGGCCTTTACTTGTCGGGATTCTTCGTGTGTCTTTTCATCCTCGTATTTGATCCAATTGTTGGTTATAGTATTTCTTGCAAAACGAGACATATGTGTGAGAGTTTTATTCTTTTAAGTATAAAAGTGTTTATAAATTATTGTATAAAATACGTTAATAAAATGCTTATCAATCCGCGAGGAGCGGGGACGAGTCCGCCCTTCAAATATGATAATGGCACCGTACCAGGGGGTCGATGGTCATGAAATGATGTCGGCGTTGGGGCCGATCTGAAAGAATAAATCAACGGTCCTCATATGCGAGGAGCGGGGACGAGGCCGCCCTTCAAATATGATGATGGCACCGTACCAGGGGGTCGGTGGCCATGAAATGATGTCGGCGCTGGGGCCGATCTGAAAGAATAAATCAACGGTCCTCATCCGCGAGGAGCGGGGACGAGGCCGCTCTTCAAATATGATGATGACACCGTACCAGGGAGTCAGTGGCCATGAGATGAAGTCGACGCTGGGAGCCGATCTGAAATAATCAAACGGTCCTCATCCGCGAGGAGCGGGGACGAGGCCGGTCTTTAAATATGCTGATGGCACCGTACCAGGGGGTCGTGCGGCCATGGAATGATGTCGGCGCTGGGAGCCGATCTGAAGTAATTAATCTTCGTTCCTCTATCCGTTCGCTTACCTGCCCATTTGGCCCGGTCCTTTGGATCCTGAGCTAAGCTCGGCCGCGATTGTGATGGGAAATGGGTTTATCTCCTCTGGAGATTCCCCGGTGCCCCTTTAAATTTTTTTTGAGGGGTCTTTGAATATGATAATGTATGCCGAGCCGAGAGGCCGTTCGTGATATACGTGTGTCGGTCATGAGGGGCCGATCAAGTGTTTCCATGCAACGGCTCTCATCCGCGCGGCGCAGGGATGATACCGGTCTTCAAGGTGTAAACACGTCGTTCCGCGAGGTCGGTCGTGATGTAAGGATGGTCTCACGGCCCTCGGCCGCGGTGGTCTCCTCTGGGCCATCGGCTCTTGGGGTGGAGATGTTCGTCGTACGATTATTGCCTGCAATGGTCTCCTCCTAGCCCTCGGCCTCTTGGAGAAGTATAAACGTCTCGCGGCCCTTTTCTTTAGCCGGTTTGGAATGTCTTCGGAACTCATGTCGAGCGTCATTTAATCTTCTGCTCGGGCGCATTGAGCGACCTTGACTGCATAACTATCATGGTAACGGGTCGCTCGGCCCGACAATATATATTCACATATAGCCATTTCTGTGGCTTTCTTCTTTTTTCAACGCTCGCGATTGTCGGCCTATGATTATTGTAACCCTCGGCCCGGCTCATCGTGCGGGGTTACGGCCGTCCGGGGCGGGGCCACTTAGTGGCTTGCCGAACGTCGCATAGAAAAATTACTGGTCCGCGAGTTTGAAAACTCAGACCCACGTTACCACTCTGCCCTCGAAAAAATCAGGTTGAGCATCTTTGGTGCCTTCGGGCCCCATAGGTCGCGTTTGGCAATAGTCATTTCGTGCTTGGTGGCGCAGATGGTACTAGGGTACGATCGTCGCTCGGGCCATTGGTGCCGTGCGGACTAATGCGTGACCCTCACATTAAAATGCGTCATCGGGGAAGAGCCCTCCGGAGACGCTCAGATCGCTAATTAAGCTGATCGAGAGCGGGCCGACGGGCCCACCACAACCAATCATTAACTTTAAATGATGGTGAAGATAATTATCAGTAGAGCTTCACTCATCCGAGTTTTGCCCGACATTATTTAATTCTGGGATATTCCAATCCCTATTAAATAATGGTGATAAAAATACTATCAATAATACTATTTTAACACTCCATACTCGGCCACGGGAGTTTTGTGGATGACAAATTTGTTCCGCTAATTTTGACTTTGATGGAAGAATTTCGGTAAGTTCTAAGTGCCCCCATCCGTTCAGCCAATGGCCCAATTGGAATTTCCCATTTTCATAGAAGGCCTTCAATTTTGTTGCAGCAAGCTAGTAAGAGAGGGGATGCTCGTCCACTCGCACAAGAGAATCCTCCGAAGTCCGCATCAAAAGCCGCGCGACAACAACTCATAGGCCGAGCGGCGGTACCTCCTCGGACGGCGAGCCTACTTGGGCGTTTAGAAGCTGCCCTTGGGGCCGGGTTGCCTAGAAGGACGGGCGGTAACCTACACCGCCGGATGATGACGCATGTTGGTGAATTGAGGACGAACGACGGCTGCCATACGAAGTAGGTATAGTGAATGTTGACTTTGGCTTTTCCTTTCCTCGCAATAGAGGGAGAGAGAATGCCGCCATATACTGGACTTCGCGGCTAGCACCGATAGTCGTTCAGTAATTGAAGCGGCCATAGGCCGGGCGGTTGCAGGTTTGGTGACGAGCGGCACCGGAAGCTGGGTATGCACACGTGACTGGCATTCCGGTAGGGAAGACGAACGGCGATCATGTAGTGTCGGGCGGTGAGGAAGTGTTCACAGACTTAACCAAGTCACAGTCACACAAATCGGATCTCAACGATTCAAATAAGAAAACAACACAAAAACAGAAAAGTAAAGACACACGATATGATGACACAGTTCGAAAGAGAACTTCCTAATTTGCGGGGTTTCAAGAGGGGAAACCCGGTCCCAGGCAGATCCACTAGCTCAGAAAAGGTTTTTTACAATCAATATGGTTGCAAAGTAATTAGACAATGACCAGAATCAACATGCAATAAATAGACATACAACTCATAGCGACAAACAACAGGAGAAAGTTCAGAGTTAACCAAATTCGAATCCAGTCAGGAATCGAAGGGCAGAAGAAGACTTCCGGTTGAACCAACAGACTACTCCATAGAACATGCTTCCTCCTTCCTCGCAATCGTCATGAGAAGATGGCTTCCAATCGCAGGAGATAACAGATCTTAGACTCTCTCTCTCAGAATTCTCTCTCTAGGGTTTCGTGTGTATGCAGCGGAACAGTGCAGAAGGGGAAGACGAAGGTTATATAAATAACCTTTCATCCGAGCAAAAGAACTAACCAAGAGGCCGGACCCAAAAAATAGGCCCAACAACAAGTGGTTAAGCAAATCAAGCCCAATGCACCAACAAACCAATCCAATAAAGAGATAACCCAAGAAGAAGAAAATAATACAAGCCTAATTACTTTGCCATCCTATCTTAATTATAACAAAAAGAACATATGAGAGAATTAGGATTAAATAATAATCCAACAATTTGCCCTCCTAAGACTCATTCTCATTTAAAGAACTCCAACAGGAGAATCATCATCGCTAGTTTCACAGGATCTGAGAGACATAAATTTCCCCATTCATCATCAACCCATCTTTGAACCTTTTATCAAGGTACCTCAAAGATTTTGAAGAAGCTCCTGCAAAAAAGAAATTTATTAGTAGGGACAATTTTTGTTCCAAAATCAGCAGGATTTACATCCCCAGAAATCTTTTCAACATTAGTATTACCCTTGGCAATTTCATCTCTAATGTAATGAAACCTTACATCTATATGTTTGGTTTTCTCATGATACATAGGATCTTTGCAAAGGTAAATGGCACTTTGGCTGTCAGAAAAAACAATAGGGACAAGACTGTTTCCTAGAACCTCCCCCAAAATGCCTTTAAGCCATTTGGCTTCTTTAATGGCTTCACTGGCAGCAACATATTCAGCCTCAGTAGAGGACAGAGCCACAACAGATTGCAATTGGGATTTCCAAGAAATACAGTTCCCAGCCCAGGTAAAGAACCAGGAAGTGGTAGACTTTCTGGTGTCTTTACAACTAGCATAATCAGAATCAACAAATCCTTTCAGGTCTAAAGAAGAATTGAAACTATACTTAAGACCTAGGTTTTTGGTTCCAGATAGATACCTAAGAGTATATACTTCATAGCAGTCCAATGTCTTTCCCTAGGGTCAGACATAAATCTGCTAAGGACACTCACAACAAAAGCAAGGTCTGGTCTATTACATAGCATAGCATACATCAAAGAGCCATAAGCAACATCATAAGGGATTTTATCCATTTTCTTATATTCCTCCAGAGAAATAGGATAAGGATCCCTTTGAAGATCCAAATGCCCTCCTAAGGGTATAGAAGTGCATTTAGAACCAAACATGTTAAACCTATCCAAAATTTTAGTCAAATAACTGCTTTGAGATAAGTACATGCACTTTTTAGGTCTATTTCTGCTAATGTCAATTCCTAAAATTCTTTTAGCAGGTCCTATGTCTTTCATGTCAAAATGAGTTTTTAGATCATCTTTCACACTAATAACCATCATTTTGCACAGACCAATTATGAGGATATCATCAACATATAGCAGAATGTAAACAGCATTATCAGTACCAACATGCTTAAAATACAAGCAAGTATCATATTTACTTTTAAGAAAACCTAGTTTATTCATGCAAGCATCAAATTTCAAGTTCCATTGTCTTGGAGACTGTTTTAAGCCATAGATAGATTTTCTTAACAAGCAAACATGATCAGGATACTTTTTACTCTCATATCCAGGAGGTTGAGACATATAAATAGTTTCATTTATATCTCCATGTAAGAAAGCAGTCTTAACATCCATTTGTTCTAATTCCCAGTCAAACACAGCAGTCATAGCAAGCAAAAGTCTCAAAGTTTTAAATTTGATAACAGGAGCAAAAATATCTTGGTAATCAATCCCTTTCTTTTGTTTAAAACCCTTAGCAACAAGCCTGGCTTTATACTTAGGAGGATCAGTGGGATCAAGACTATCTTTTATCCTATAAATCCATCTACAATCAATGACCTTAGCACCTATGGGTTTAGGGACCAAAGTCCAAGTTTGATTAACAAACATAGATTGTAATTCCTCTTGCATTGCTTTAACCCATTCATTTGACTTAGAACTCTTTATAGCTTGCTCAAAAGTTTCAGGCACATTATTTTTAACAATTTCAGAGGCTATAAAGATAAACTCAGCTAGATTAGAGATGTATTTCCTATTAGGGATAATATTTCTAGGTTCTCTATCTCTAACAAGCTGGTAATCAGACAAATTTGGTTCTTCAGGTTCATTAGAGGTACTATCATTTAGAACAGTTTCACCAAAATTTTCATTTTCATCAGGTAAAACAGGTATATCATGCAAATTACTCAAATTATCAAGTGAGTGTAAGGTACTACCTTCCTGAGTTGAGTCAGTATTAAATTGTGCAATACCTTCAGATGAATCATCTTGGTCAGAATCTGACAAAGATTGATCATCAATACCTTCATGAAGTCTTCCAACCTCAATGTCACCTTCTGACAGACTCTCATTGCTCAGAGAATCAAAGAAGTTACCATCAGAATCATCTGTTATAACACTAGAAGATGCATTAACACTTTTAAAGTGAAATTCAGATTCATTAAATGTATCATCTCTAGAAATAATGCATTTATAAACTCCAGGTTGAATAACAAGGAGTTTATAACCTTTCACACCTTCTGGATAACCAATCATAACACACTTAATGGCCCTAGGTTCTAACTTACCTTGAGAGATATGAGCGTATGCAGTACACCCAAAGGGCCTCAAGTGAGTTATGTTTGGTTTCACACCAGACCACATCTCCTGGGGGGTTTTGAAACCCACCACAGAGGATGGTGATTTGTTGATCAAATAAGTAGCTGTAACAACAGCTTCACCCTACATAGAATTTTTAAGACCATATTCAATTAACATGCATCTAGCCTTTTCAAGAATAGTTCTGTTCATTCTCTCAGCAGTACCATTCTGCTGTGGGGTGCCAGGGACAGTTAAAAACCTTTTAACCCCTTCAGATTTGGAGAAATTATTGAAAACATGGTTACAAAATTCAAGACCATTATCAGTTTTCAAACACTTCAGTTTAAACTTGGATTGAGACTCAACAAGCTTTTTCCAGATTTTAAAACTGTCAAAAGTTTCATCTTTGGTTTTCAATAAGTAAACCCACACTTTTCTAGAAAAATGATCAATAAGAGATAGAAAATATTTTCTTCCTCCTAGAGTTCCAGTTTTAGAGGGCCCCCATAGGTCAGCATGGACCAATTCCAGGGGTTGAGAAGCAGTATAGGTAGATTTGCCAAAAGTGTGTCTCGTTTTCTTACCAAAAATACAGTTTTCACAAAAATCAATTTGGCTTGGTTTAAAGTCAATCATACAATTTTTAAACAATTTGTTAAGTCCAACATTTCCAATGTGACCTAACCTTTTGTGCCAGACCTCAGTTTGTTTTTGAATAGCAATGTTAGTATCAGGGGCAGCTATATTTAGCTCAGAGGAACCTTCAACAATGTAAAGACCTCCTTGCTTAACAGCTTTGATGAGATGATTTCCATTTCTGGAAACCATCTTAATGCCAATCTGAGTAACAATGCTACAACCTAACTCATCAAATATAGATTCAGACAACAAGTTTCTTCTCAAATAAGGAACCCATCTCACATTTTGAATGACCCTAACAACTCCATCAAACATCCTTAAAGGCACATTACGTATGCCCTTAATATCCAAAGCAGTATTGTCCCCCAACATCACCTTTCCCCCATTGTACAAGTGTAATGAGGAAAATATAGCTTTGTTGGGGGTGGCATGCAAGGTACAACCAGAATCAAGGATCCACTCATTTTTCAAAGAAGAATCAGAACAGATAAGCAATTCATGTTGTATTATGTTAGCAGACTCAGTATTAGAATTAGAATTAACAGTGGTTTTTGAATCACCCTGTTTATCCCTTTTCTTTTTCCTACAACCTCTAGCAAAATGTCCCTCTATGCCACAGTAGTGACACTTAAAACCTTTCTTTTCAGAATTCACCTTATCATTTTGTTTCTTCTTTTTAGAGCCATTTTTCTTACCCTTTGATTTACCCTTCATAACTAAGGCTTCAGATTTGATTTCAGCCTTTTCATTATTCAAGGGATCATTCTTAGATTTGAACACTTTTAGGGTTTCATTCTTCTCTAAAATAGAATCAATGATCTTACCAGGGGTAAGATCTTCATTAGAGTATTGAATGACATCCTTGAAGTTATCAAACTGAGAAGGCAAAGAGTTAAGAAGTATGGCAGCTTGATGAGTATCTTTTATCTTTTCATCCACTTTCTCAATTTCTTGTGTTAGTTTCAGAAAATTATCCAAATTATCAGAAAGAGACACAGAAATATTCATCTTAAAGGTGAACAACCTACATAATACAAATATTTTTCTAGACATAGACTTTTTCATGTAGGTTGATTCCAGGGTATTCCATAAAACTTTAGGGTTTGTAATAGTTGAGAATTTTCTTGCAACATTATCGGATAAGTGAATTATCAGTTCAGAGTAGGCAACATTCTTTAATTCAACAAGGTCACACTCAGATATTCCAGTAATTTCAACATCAGAAACAACTTTAAAGCATTTTTGCTTCATCAACAGAGCCTTCATCTTAAGCTGCCACATAGGGAAGTCACTAGTACCATCAAAGATGCGAATCTTGGTACTAGAGTCAGACATTTTCCCAATGCGGACTCAAGGAAAAACAGATATGAACAAGAGCAGAAAACAGACAGAGTCAAGACACACAGCAGCAAGCACAAGACAGAAAAGTTCTGAGCTAGGGTTCCCAGGAAGCGAACAAAGAAAAATTCAAGAACTAGGGTTTCAAGAAATCAAGAATTAAACAAAAGGTTAAATTTCAGATTTCAGGAAAACACACAAGGCTCTGATACCAAATTTGTTCACAGACTTAACCAAGTCACAGTCACACAAATCGGATCTCAACGATTCAAATAAGCAAACAACACAAAAACAGAAAAGTAAAGACACGCGATATGATGACGCAGTTCGGAAGAGAACTTCCTAATCTGCGGGGTTTCAAGAGGGGAAACCTGGTCCCAGGCAGATCCACTAGCTCAGAAAAGGTTTTTTACAATCAAGATGGTTGAAAAGTAATTAGACAATGACCAGAATCAACATGCAATAAACAGACATACAACTCACAGCGACAAACAACAGGAGAAAGTTCAGAGTTAACCAAATCCGAATCCAGTCAGGAATCGAAGGGCAGAAGAAGACTTCCGGTTGAACCAGCAGACTACTCCATAGAGCAGGCTTCCTCCTTCCTCGCAATCGTCATGAGAAGATGGATTCCAATCGCAGGAGATAACAGATCTCAGACTCTCTCTCTCAGAATTCTCTCTCTAGGGTTTGGTGTGTATGCAGCGGAACAGTGCAGAAGGGGAAGACGAAGGTTATATAAATAACCTTTCATCCGGGCAAAAGAACTAACCAAGAGGCCGGACCCAAAAAATAGGCCCAACAACAAGTGGTTAAGCAAATCAAGCCCAATGCACCAACAAACCAACCCAATAAAGAGATAACCCATGAAGAAAAAAATAATACAAGCCTAATTACTTTGCCATCCTATCTTAATTATAACAAAAAGAACATATGAGAGAATTAGGATTAAATAATAATCCAACAGGAAGCGGCCAAGTTGAAAACGTGCGGGCTGCTCTGGCTAGGTGTGTGGTCGTCCAGACTGGGTGCTCTGAACTCCCTTGTGGTTTTTCTTTAGTTCGGTTTGTTGTTTCTTGCTCGTCACCATGCTTGACGGTTGAGTAAATGGTCGCCGTGGGGACGCATGGTCCGGTGTGGGCAGCTGGTTGGTCAACTGTGGCCCCACTGGTCATTCCTCCAACACTTCTTTGTCAGGTTACAGCTGCTACGAAATGACACCAAACGTAGCCCTCAACTGCCTCTTCCCTCCTGCTAAGAAAGTCCCGATGACTGCGGAAGCTGCTTCTTCATCTTGCCTACTTCCTGGTGACCCACAAGATGGCAAAAAGGTGGGGGGTCTCTCGGCCGGGTATCGGTCGCCACTTGGCAGGCCTCTTTAAAGATGGATAATCCCCCTCTTTCTCAGCGGCACCAGGGCAGCTGGACTCACCGGAGGGTCCACGGCGCCACGGCGGTGGAAACGACGGCAGCGACTCCAGCGACTTCAACCCAGATTTGGACAACCCGGATTTTCCTTCCTTTTTCGTAGCTTATTCTTCATTTTTTTTCTTGTTGTAGCTCAAGAACAGTAGAGTACATGAATCTTTTAGAACAGTTTCCCACAGACGGCGCCAGTTTTGAGTTTAATTCGCCACAACCCGGAAGTTCAACACCCCTTCCAGGAGGGTTTCATGGTTATGGGGTGATAATAAAATATAAACAATGATTTTTACGTGGAAACCCCGAAAGGGAGAAAACCACGGGGCTGTTCAGGCTAATGTCCAAGCCCGCTCCTTTTATTACTGCTCTCCTCACCAATACATTATACAAGCTCCATTAATGGAGGATTCAAGCTAACTATAGAGAAGGAGGAAGAAGAGAGGGATCGAGAGGGGGATCCTTAATAAGGAGGGGAATCCTCCTATTTATTGAGGAAAGGGGGAGGGGTGCTCCACTCTAACGGGCCGAATGGGCCGAAACAGGCATCTTGGGCCTAGGTGGGCAGAAATGGGCCCAAAGGCCGAAACGGGCCTGATAGGCTAAAATGAACCTTACTGATTGAGCTTCGTACTACATAAAGTCTTGGGCTCCTGAACGGTAATAAGCCGGGATATATATCCCAACAAACATCATACGGTCTCTTGGGATAGAGCCATAGAGAAAAAAATACAGTGTTAAATTGTTAAGTGTGCAGCGTGTGAGATACTTTTACCTTTTGAATGGGCTGTATTTTTACCTTTTACCTATTTTTGAATGAGATATTCAAAAATGAAAAAAGTGATACTTTTACCTTTTGAATGGGCTGTATGAGGCTTCAAATAATTAAAAAAAAAGCCCAAAATGAAATCCCATTCGTAAATTTGGTACTGTCGGCGTCCTCATCGGGTCAGATCGGCCTACGGGCGGCTGCAAATAAGGGTTTTAGAATAATCTTTCAGTAAGCTTGCAGACGGTACTGCAGCTGAGATGACGAAAAAAAGTGCAGTTTTAGGGAATGGGAATGGGAATGAGAATAAGAATGGTGACAGAAGCAAGGGCAAGCATGGTGATCGATCATATTCGGCGAAGAAGAATATGAAGAAAAATATGCAGAGGTTGGGAGGAAAGGGCCTCTCCTTAGAAGCGTTCGTGAATGCCAAAACTAGCAATGGAAACTATAACCCTTCCCTCATAAGTAATTCCGCTATGCCATGTTTTTTATACTGGTCTCACTATTAGAAGGCTAGTTTTTATTTGAACAAGTGCTTTAGTTGTGACTTTTTATACTGTTGTAGGTTCCAGAGTAAATTGAATACATGGTTTGAAAATATTTGCATGCCATGGAATTATGTTTGAGGATCTTCATGCTCTACAGAACTGCCTTGTTAGGCTTAGTATAAAATCTGATTCAAAATGGAGGGTACCTCATCTACCTCGTATCCTTTGCAAGTTTTAGTAGATAATTAAGAGTTATAGTTTCAGCATATGTACTAGTAACGTTTTGAGTTCTGTTGTTCTTGTTATTAAAGAAATTGGTGTTGTTATTAGTGTGGTTGTTACTAGATACTTTTCTTGTTGTTTATGGGAAAAGGAATTCTGTAAATGTAAAGTTGTGTCTGGGTAGAATGTACTCTTTATTTATTATTCCATTCAACTGTTTCATACTCTCTAGGTCCTACAATTGTTGGTACACTAGTTATTCAGTTTTGCTACTTGTACCCACCCCTCTGAGAGGCTTTTTTTTTGTCTGCCGTTCACAGAGAAAAATATGTTTGTGAACATGTGCACAGACTAAAATATGTGTGTTTTGTTTGTGAACGGGATTCACAGACAAAAAAGTAGTCTCTCACAGGGGTGAGTATAAGGGGGTGGGTACAAATAGAATTTTTCCTAGTTATTTCAGGAAGGTTAAGAAAAATTGTAGGATGGAAAAAGTGTGAAATAGAAAGAAGAAAAAGTGGAAAGTAGGAAAGACAAAAGAGGAGAAAAGGTTAGAAAGGTCATTTGAAAGTAGGATAAAAGTCTCCAAATTTTGAAATGATTCCGTTAATAATAAACTTCCCAAAGATGAATATGTGACTACTATTGTAGAACGGAGGAAGTATTTCATAATTCAAACAATCGAAATTTAATACTTCACAAAACTCCTTAGCTTTCAGCTTTCTTTTACTTTGTTATCTGGGTCTTCATTTGTTGAATTTTCATTTTTGACATATGCTTCCTAGTTTTTTCTACATAAGTTCATAAGTGTGTGGTGGCCTGTTGATTTAAAACCTTGCATGTATTATGTAGTTTTGGTGTGTGTTTGTGATATTCTCTTTTGTTCCACCGGCAGAGAAGCAAAAGGAGTTCTACAAGAATGCTAAATTTGTGAAGAAATATAAGAGACTGGTAAAGCAACAGGGTGATCCCAGTGCTTCTTCTATTTCTAAAAGAATAACAGAGGTATTTGAAGTGAGTTTTTTTAGTATTTGTCATGTGCTTGCACGTAATTCCATTTGGTAAATGTTGTACTTTGTGAACATTGGTCATCATTTTGATTAAGTTTATTAGGATATCATGTTCAGTGTAATCATGGTAGGTGCATGTTAGGGAGCACGAGATAAGTGGGCCTGCTTGGGAGCACCAGACAAGTGGGCCGGTGCTGCAGGAGGACGGGCCTCACCCATTATTAGTTTACCGTCGCCGCCAGCGGGCCTAGATGGGCTGGGTTGATTGCTGGGTCTCATTACTTTATTTCATTAATTGGTATATCTAATAAATTGTTGGGCCTAGATGGCCTTATTTTATTATTAGGTTAAGGAGTATTTAAGGATGTCTTAAGAACTATTATCGTTAATAAACTTTTAGTTAAGCTTACGGCTGGGGCAGACGTTGTTATCGTTTGCTAGGTCTTCTGCTTCTATCAATTTAGTCCGACCTGCCGGATCCTATCCACCGCCCTACGTTCATCATGACACGTTCCACCATTGATCAACGCATGGATGCGATAGAAGCGGACCAGAAAGACATCAGGGCAGAAGTCCAATCCACCAACGCCAAGTTGGATGCTATCACACAAACCCTAGACAAACTGGTGCAGAAGGTTATGGCGTCGGGGGAACCGCTGGCTGATTCTGAGTCGGGAGGAGGAAGCACAGATGACTCGCAGAACTCCCACAACCCTAGGTCTGTGACCGCGCCTCTGACGCTACCAGCATTTGAGGGGACAGACCTGATTGGATGGCTCGCCAGGGCCAATCAGCAGTTTGAAATCCATCAGACCCGACCTGTATTGAAGGTGGCGTCTGCCATGGCTGCAATGGGGGGTCCTGCTCTGTATTGGTTCTCTTGGACACGTTCGCGGAAACCGAATATCACATGGGAGGAGTTTTCACAAGCTCTTGTGGCCCGTTTTGATACACGGTTTAAGGGGAGCACATTCGAACGGTTGGCCGACATCAAGCAGACGGGGTCTGTGGATGATTATGTAAACGTGTTTGTTCAACTGGCCGGTCAGGTACCAGGTTTGAGTGATGCCCACTACTTGGGGTACTTCATGAAAGGGCTGCGAGACATGATATGTAGCTCCTTACGGCTTTTACGACCAGCTGATCTGGAAGCCGCTATGGAGTTGGCCAAAGATGTTGAGGACAACTTGACTGTTCAGTCCGGAGGGAGAGTGGAACAGGGTTACAACAGTCAGCAGTACCGTTCCAGTAGTTACAGCAAGGCTGGCGGGTTTTTGGGGTCTTCTTCCACCCTGATGATTGGCAACCAGGGGGTGGGGGAAGCACAGCGTCCTCACGATCTCCAAGTCGTACGCCGGGAATCGGATCAGCAATGACGGGCCAGTCTGTTAATCGCTCTCGGTTCACACGCATCTCACCATATGAGTTGGCAGATATGTGCGCAAAAGGGCTTTGTTTCCGTTGCAAGAAGGCCTACACCCCCGGACATGAATGTCTGCTAAAACAGTTAAGAGTAATGGTCACTGAGGAAGATGAGGAACTCGACCTCAGCCAAACTGGATTTTTTATTCCACCCGAAGAGGTCGAGCAGCTAGGCGAACAAGAGGAACAACAGGCAGCAGCTATGGACTTGCCCGTATATTCCATGGCAGGGATTTCTAGTCCCCGTACTATGCGACTCAAAGGTGTAACCGAGGGGTTAACAGTGACCATCTTGGTGGATACTTGCGCAAGTCACAACTTTATTTCAACAGCCCTTGTTTCCCGACTCAAATTACGAGCAGAAACGACAGGAAAGTTTGGTGTACAGCTAGGGGACGGGCGTCGCCAAGAATCAGAAGGGGTTTGCAAAGGGGTGTCAATCTTGCTGCAGGGGTGCCAAATCCAGGTAGATTGTTACGTGTTCCCGTTGGGAGGAGTGGATATTATAATGGGAGTAGCATGGCTAGCAACTTTGGGAGAGGTCCAGACCAACTGGGATACGATGACTATGTCCTTTGATTGGCAGGGTATTCAGGTAAAACTGAAAGGGGACCCGACACTCTCCGGAAACAGGTGGGGCTGCAGGCCCTACTTCGGACAAGGGATGTGGAATTTTGGGCAATTGTGATGGAGGGAGAGCCCACTACTATATTGAGGCCAAATGAGGAGCAAGTGGCTGATGTACTACGGGAGTTTGAGGAAGTATTTAGAGAGCCGAGGGACCTTCCCCCGCAATGACCTACAGACCATCGGATTGAGTTGGCACCCGGATCGGCCCCGGTATCTGTCCGGCCATATAGGTATGGTCATAGTCAGAAAGATGAGATTGAAAACCTCGTGTCCGACATGCTAAGGGCAGGCATCATCAGGCCAAGTTCCAGCCCGGTTCTCTTAGTTAAAAAGAAAGATGGTAGCTGGCGATTCTGTGTGGACTATAGAGAATTAAATAAGGTGACTGTTCCAGACAAGTACCAGATCCCAGTAATCCAGGAGATGTTGGATGAATTATCGGGAGCCGTAATTTTTTCAAAACTTGATCTGTGAGCCGGTTATCATCAAATACGAGTGGCTGAATGAGATATTTCTAAAACGGCTTTTCGTACTCATAGCGGCCACTACGAGTTTCTAGTGATGTCGTTTGGGTTAACGAACGCCTCGGTCACCTTCCAGTCCACGATGAATGATCTGTTCAGGCCATTCTTACGAAAATTTGTCTTGGTATTCTTCGATGACATCTTAATCTACAGTCGGACAGTAGCTGAGCATCGTGTGCACTTAACACAGGTGCTGCACATTTTGCACCATAATCAGTTCAAGGTCAACCGAAAGAAGTGTGTCTTTGGAGGGTCCAAGGTAGAGTACCTTGGCCACATCATTTCAGCGGCAGGCGTGGAGATGGACCCTTCTAAAGTTCGTGCAGTAGTTGAGTGGCCACAACCGCGTTCTGTCCGGGATGTGCGGGGTTTTTTGGGGTTGGTGGGTTATTACCGTTGTTTTGTCAAAGATTATGGAATCATAGCGCGGCCTCTGACAGCCTTATTAAAGAAAGACGCACCATCCATATTTGAATGGAATAAAGAGGCGGCAGCTGCTTTCACTAGCTTGAAGAGCGCGCTGACTGAAGCTCCAGTTTTGGCCATGCTGGATTTCAAGCGTCACTTTGTGATTGAGTTCGATGCTTCAGGTATGGGAGTCGGGGCAGTCTTGATGCAAGAAGGACGTCTGCTTGCTTATTTCAGTAAATCATTGGCTGATCACACCTGTACCAAATCAGCCTATGAACGTGAATTAATGGGGTTGGTATTGGCAATCCAACATTGGCGGCCATATCTTGTGGGTCGTCGTTTTACAGTCCGCACCGATCACCACAGCCTCAAACATCTTCTCTCGCAGAAAATTGTGACTCCCTCGCAACAGAATTGGGTGGCTAAATTACTGGGGTATGATTTCCAAATTGAGTATAAACCGGGAGTCTCCAATTCAGCAGCTGATGCACTATCTAGAAGGGCTGAGGAGGGGTCGCTGACCGCACTGAGTGTGCCGGATTGGGCAGGGATGCGGGAGGTGTTGGAGGAACAAGGGCGTGATGAGTTTATTCAAAGCATTGTGACTGCCTTGAAGACTGACTCGGACAGCCGGGTAGGGTTCGAAATAATTGAGGGCAGGCTGTTTTTTAAAGGGCGGTTGGTGCTGGCAGCCAGTTCTGAGTGGATTCCAAAACTATTGCAAGAATTTCATGACACGCCGGGGTCATGCGGGGGCTCTCAGGACGTATCGGCGATTAGCAAGCAATGTGTATTGGAAGGGCATGTTTCGTCAGGTGCAGGAGTATGTGGCCAAATGTTTGGTCTGCCAGAAATCAAAACATGAAGCAATGTCGCCGGCAGGATTACTACAACCGCTACCAATTCCAGACTTAGTTTGGGAGGACGTGGCCATGGATTTTATTACTTGTTTACCCAAATCTCAAGGGTATACGAGTGTTATGGTGGTTGTGGATAGGCTGTCCAAATATGGACATTTCATTGCATTAAAACCCCCAATTACAGCTCGGTCCGTGGCTGATATTTTTGTACGGGAGATTGTACGGTTGCATGGCATTCCGGGATCTATAGTCAGTGATAGGGACCCACTATTCGTTAGTACCTTTTGGAAAGAACTGTTCAAGCAGTCGGGTACTCACTTGAAGTACAGCTCCGCATACCATCCTGAAACAGATGGCCAAACGGAAGTGCTGAATCATGTATTGGAGACATATCTTCGTTGTTTTACGTGTGATCAGCCGAAGAAGTGGCTTCGTTGGTTACCATGGACAGAATATTAGTACAATACTGCTTACCAAACTGCAGCCGGAATGACCCCTTTCGAAGTGGTGTATGGAAGGCCACCTCCATCTTTACAGCGATTCTTGCCGGGTGAGTGTCGACTAGCGGATGTGGCAGATTTTCTGGGGGGCCGGGACGAGTTGTTGCGACGTTTGCGAGGTAACCTGGAAAAGGCGCAACAACAAATGGTTAAGCATGCAAATAAGCGAAGGCGGGATGTAGTGTTTGAGGTTGGGGACCGTGTTTTCCTGAAAGTACGACAGTATCGGCAGAATTCTCTAGCGCGACAATCTCATCACAAACTCTCAACCAAGTTCTATGGTCCATTTTTGGTTGAAGGGCGTGTGGGCCCAGCGGCCTACCAGTTGTCGCTTCCAGCAACCAGCCGAATTCACCCTGTTTTCCATGTGTCGCAACTACGCCGGGTTGTCAGAGATCATCCCATTGAAACATAACTACCGGAGAGTTTGGAGGTACCTATGGGACCTGTGTTCGAACCTGCTACTGTTTTGGCATGGCGTAAGGCGCAGGAAAAAGGGGAAGATGTGGAGCAGGAGTTGGTGCGGTGGGTTGGTCAATCAGAAGATGACGCTACTTGGGTTGGAGTGAAACAGTTTCCTCACTTCAACCTTGGGGACAAGGTTGCTTCGGAGGGGGAGCAAATTGTTAGGGAGCACGAGATAAGTGGGCCTGCTTGGGAGCACCAGACAAGTGGGCCGGTGCTGCAGGAGGACGGGCCTCGCCCGTTATTAGTTTACCGTCCCCACCAGCGGGCCTAGATGGACTGGGTTGATTGCTGGGTCTTATTACTTTATTTCATTAATTGTTATTTCTAATAAACTGTTGGGCCTAGATGGCCTTATTTTATTACTCCCTCCGTCCCGTTGGAATGTTCCTGTTTTCCTTTTTTGGATGTCCCGTTGGAAAGTTCCCATTTCCCTAAATGGAAAGTTATCCTACATCAAAACAGGGTCAAACAGTGCAAAACACTGTCAAACAGTGTCGAAACAATGCCAAATAGTGTCGAAACAGTGTCAAAACAGTAAAATTTACCCCTGGTAAGTTTATTTCCTTAATATGTGTGTAGGTCAAACCGGGAACATTCTAGCGGGACGGAGGGAGTATTAGGTTAAGGAGTATTTAAGGATGTCTTAAGAACTATTATCGTTAATAAACTTTTGGTTAAGCTTACGGCTGGGGCAGACGTTATCGTTTGCTAGGTTTTCTGCTTCTATCAGTGCATTTGAGCTATTAAAGCATATAGCATTTGCATCTTTTGTTTTCTCTGGTAGAGCAGTTTGGCTTTCCTTTATTGCTTTCAAATGGATGCTAGTCTTCCTTCATCATACCCTTTCCTCTTGTTAGTTGTAACATTAAAAAGGGTATAAACTTTTATGTGTTTTTAATAAGTCATTGACATGGTCTTGTTCAATCTTCTTATTCTTTCGTACCAAGCACATCTCCTGTGTAGTCAGATCAGTCGATGAATACTGAAGCAGATTATACATTGGATTAGGTGGATATTAATGTGTGTATACTAGTTTAGATGCACAGGCTAGAGACAAAAGAATGTGGAAATATGGATCCCACTTAAGAAATATCCTTCCATAAGAAGAAGAAAATTGTTTGACCATTTTTTCATTCTCTCATAATTTGACCATTCAATTTGGTTCTGTTTTTTCATCTTGTAGTTGACAGAAGTTTTGTGCATAATTCTGACTGATAGTATGAAATAGCCATAGATATAGCTCGCCCACTAAATCATGTAACACTGTAAACATAAGATATGACAAAAGTGCAATTATAAGCTACCGACATATTTTAGTAATTTTTAAATTAAACATCATACTCCGTAATAATAAATTGTGGTTATATTTAAGATCAATGATATATATAGAAGATAGTTGATTTGGATTGTGAGTACCAAAAATATCCTTTTAATAGTGGCAGAAGAGTATATTGGAGAACGGAGATATAAATGAGAATTTTGACTGTTGGTGTGGAATGTATGGACGCACCAATATACTGCAGATGTCTACTATACACATTAGACTGGAAAACGAGTGGTAAGCCACTCTTAGGTGCTGGTCATCAATGAGTAGATCCACATGTGTGATTTGCTTTTTATTTCTTATGTACTCCATATATCACTTAGTCAGGAGCTACTCCTTATGTAAAATAAGTAATCGCTTTGATTGGCCATTTGTTGATAATTTACTGTTTACCTCTCTGAAACTGGGAAACAATGTTATTAATCAAGGGCACTTATCATTTATACTGCCATTTAGGAACTGAATGAATGTGGAGAAGCTAGTAATGTGGATCGGAATAATGATACAAGCAAAAGATATAAGCCTCGCAGCTTGAAAGAACTGTATGAGAAAAAGCGTGAAGAGGAAGAAAAGGCGAGGATGGAAAGGGAGGCCATTATTCAGGCAAAGACGGAAGAAAGAAAGAGAGCTGAAGAGCGGCGGAAACAAACAAGACAGAATATGTTCAAGAAAACAAGGTCTGGTCAGCCTGTTATGAAATATCGAATCGAGCATCTCTTACAAACACTCCAAGGTTCAACTAGTTAGAAGTTTGAATAATATTTTTTCACCACAAATGGGTTATGGATAATGGATTACGTGAAAGATTATGAATCCCTATTATAACCACCTTTGCTGCATTAGAAAAATTGCTCTAAAATTTGAATTATGCCAAAAAAAAAAAATCCCTTGTTATTACTACGCATAACTTAGGGAGTGTTTGCATGTCCTTGTGCTTATCAAAACTGATTGATTTTAGAGATTATTGGAAAATTACCTAGTAATAATTTTGTGATTGGTGTTGCTCTGATTTTATTTTATTATTATTCAATGTGTGAATCAAAATTGGACAAGTTTTATGAACTGGAGGGAATATGTCACAGCCTCACAGGGGCCAGTAAATCTAAATTCCCTATCAGTTGTATCACTTGTATGTATTCATTCAGTCAAATCAGTTTTCCTCTGCAACTCAGCACTGCCAATATATATTTACTCACCACATTTTATTTTTAATTAAATGCTTAAATCCGTACTTTTGTATTACACATCATTTATGTGACATTTTTATTTTTATGAGATTATGATTTAAAAATTCAAATGTTCCGATGTAAAAAAAAAATAAAAAATGTGAATTAATTTTTTTGTGAGTGTTAAAATGCACACTTGAATTCGATTTGAAATAAATTTCAATAGAATGCACAATATCAATTTGGAGTTTAATTTTTTTGTTACTTCAGAGTTCATACCTATTTTTGAAAAAATAATAAATGATAGATTTAAAAAAATCTTGAACAATGAGATTTTAAATTTTATCACTTGAATATATTTCAAAAAAAAGATAAAAAACTCTCCAGCGATTGAAACATCATTTTTTAAAATTTATATATGTTATATTGGTGTCAAATGAAAGATTATAAAAAGTTATGAATTTTGGTATATTTAACTATATAATATGGACTATAAATATAAAAGTTATATTAGTTAAAATAAAAAGATGTTTTATTTTACATTAGGTTCCACATATTGCTGGCTTCCTGGCGCTGACTTCCGTGCTCAATTGGTCATTCGTGGGAGTGAATCAAGGGCATCTTCCTTGCTTCGACAGACAATGAGAGTTCCCGGCCAATTTCAACCCTTAGATAAAAAAATTAAGGGTAGAAGATGAAGGGACTCATTGTGTTCACACAGCCTTTAAGGCACTTTTCTAAATTAGGACTACAAACTAGCGTATGACCAAACATGAAAGTAATTGACTGGAATGCCCTTATTTTAAATAAGAGATCTTCAACAACAACAAAATTCACCTACTAATAGTGGACGATGATTGCTTTTACAAGGAACCAGGCGATGAGCTCTTCTTGGGAGAAGCCTTCAACGTCGGTGAGACTGTCGTGGGTGAGATTGGCTCGGACCGCACTCTCGTACATGCCATGGTGTTGGACTTGGTCATGAACAAGGCCTTCGAGGAACAATTCTAGAAGTCCCATCTTCAACAAGCTATACTTGCTCACTTGCTTCGGGAGAAGCCTAGCCGGAAATCTAGTGGCGCAGATGGGGCAGTTGGACGAAGCTGGATGTGGATGGTGAGGGATGACTTCCCTCGAATTCGATATTGGATTCTGAAGATGAATAAGGTTTCTGACCAAAGTTTAGCTTCAAAATTGGAGTTGCAGGGGGTTTGTTTATCCATGTCCTCTCCCTCGTTGATGTAATTGGATTCCTATTGATCTTTTTTTTTCTTGAAGTATTAGGAGACATGAATTCCGTTCAACATGCTGAAGCCTGAAGGTTACAATGAAAATGCTACTTTCTTAATGTTCTTTTGTTTTTTCTGACATGATATTGAAGGGATTCTACAGTACATAGTAATTGGGGTTTTCCTATAATATAATCAAAGAATAATTAATGGATAAAAAATAACTCTATATGATCCCTACAATCATTGTTCTTCTTTTTATGACCAAGAAAAAGCTAAAACTTAACTGCCATTGAAAGAATAAAGCAGCTATTAAACGAGGAGCAACTTGAGCAATTCAGAAAACCACATTTAGTGGATTGATGGGGAATAGATAACCTAGAGAAGTTATAAATGCAGAAGATGAACACAAAGTTCTCGTTGCAGCAGAAAAATGGACACTAAAAGGCCAGAAATGACTACTAAGAGTCGTTTGATTCTCCTAACCCCAAAACAGAAATCAGGAAAAGGAAAATGGAAATAGCAATAAAGAAAAGAAATGCCATGGGCATAGGCTGATTATGTCTACATGACATTGAACATAAAAATGCATTTGATACTCTTGCTTCTAGACATTATTGTAAACGTATCAGTGTATGATTCCCTAAAGAGAAGAGGAGGTTCAATTTCAAGCATTAGGTCCTTCACGCCTTACTTGGAGACGTTTTTACCAAAAATGATGGAGAGGTTGGGCGTTTATGACAAGCAGGCGCAAATAAATATCGGAAAAGACAAATTTCTTGTTGGTGTGGCCTGGTTGAACTGTCCACAACAAGATGATGGGTATGTCAAGCTATAATTTGATATTCTTTACATATCTCTGAATACATTATATATGCATGTTTACCTTTATATTCAAACATTTGTGGTTTACAGGGGACAATTGTGGTATGTTTGTCATAGAACTTGCTGAATCTCTAATGATGGATAAAAATCTGAGTGAAGTTTTGAAGCAAAACATGGATAAATACTGACAAAAAATGACGACAGATCTATTGATGTATGGTTGTATGCATCACGAAGGCAAAAGTCGGATCAAGTTGTTTTGTAATAATTAGTTTTTTAGAAAGGAAAAATCTTGTAAAACTTCCTTCTTATGATCAATAAGTCTTGTTCTTAAATATTCATGACAATTGTTGGTACCTGACTATTGTTTTCTTGATCATTTGTGGTCCATTTCTGAGCATTTTTACTATCGGAAAAGGACCATATATGGTCAAGAAAACAATAATCAGGTACCAACAATGGATAAAATAAAAGATGAGGACGAATTGTGGAATTGGTGCAAAACTCGAAGGACCATAAGTGGAATTTCTTCTTCAAAATATGGCTATATAATCTCCTTTTTGGTGACACATGAAATGAGTATTCACTTTCTTTAGTATTAAGTTGACTTGTAATATCTCGTTGAAGTATGCAATAAAGTCCATAAGTGGACTGCTCATATGAACCAATCAATTTTTCTTGGACTTTCTTATTTGCAATCCAAGCATTCTTGAACGACAAAGTAACTCATAATTGATAAGTTAGAATTTGTGATTAATTTTTGTCACACTTCTATACTTATTATTTGCCTAATTAAGAGGTTTGAGTTATATTTTGTGTTAAAATATTTTTTTACAAGTGAGAATTCTAATGGAAGGATTTGAGGATTACATGAGTTGATTTTTGAGGATTGAAGTCTGATTTACAATTGAAAGAAAGTCCATAATTTAAAGCCCACTTTAGAAGACCAAAATGTTTGCTTTGAAGTTTAGTAAAGCAGCCTTCCTAATTTTTCTTTGGAACGGTAATTCTAAAATCAAAGAGAAACAAAAAGAAGAGTTCAACGGGGCTAGGATTCTGGAACGCAGGGAACTTTTTAAGGGCTAAACAGCGCCAAAAATTGATAGACAATTTATAAGTCCTCGCAAGTGCATGAGTCACGGTAGTATAGTACTCAAGTAAGGGTCGAATCCACGGGGAAAATGCAACTAAGTAATTGGAAAACTATTAAAAAAATGGAATTAAATTTAACTAAAAAGAGTTTTGAGAATGGTTTGATTTGAAACTGAAAATTAAAGCTTGAATGTAGAGCTTTAAACCCACGAACGCTCTTCTGTTGGGAATTAGCTCCAAGCATCTCGTATAGCTCTAAGGTCTGCTCTGCAGTCTTCTCTCCCATTGCTCCCCCAGCTGCGTTGTCAACGATTGCTTGGCTTCCTTGGGTCAAACCGTCATAGAAAGTCTGATTTTGGAGCGCCAGTGAATAGCCGTGATGAGGGCATTGAGTGAGCAGTGCAAATATGTGAAAGATATGCCAATCTTACTTGGTAGACCTTTTATGGCCACAACTAAAACTATGATTGATGTTCAAAATGGAAAATTAACCATGAGTGTACTTGATGAAACTGTTGAGTTTTCCATTTTGAAATCCATAAATATGCCGGCTGATTCTGATTCATGTTTTGCACTTGATATGCTTGATTCTATTGTTCCTTTGAGTATTTTACATGAAGATGAGCTTGAGCTTGCTTTGACTCTTGATGCACAAGAGTTTGATGATGAAAAAGTGAGGGAGATGAGGGAATTTTTGGACAAAACTGAGGTGCAAAGTGAGGAAAGAGTGGCTGATTGTGAGCTGGAAAAAAATCAGCATGTTGAAAATCCACCTCAAGTGCAACTGAAACCCCTCCCCTCTAATCTGAAATATGTGTTTCTAGGGTGTGATAGTACTTTTCCTGTTATTATTGCATCTGACTTGACACAGGAACAAGAAGAGCAGTTGCTTAAGGTGTTGAGGAAGTTTAAAGTTGCGTTTGGTTGGGAAATTTCTGATTTGAAAGGAATTAGTCCAACTGTTTGTATGCATAAAATCTTGTAGACAACCTCAATGGAGGCTAAATCCGAATATGAAAGAGGTAGTGCGAGTAGAAGTTCTTAAGTTGCTCGATGCAGGTATTATCTTTCCTATTTCTGATAGTAAATGGGTTAGTCCTGTGCAAGTTGTGCCTAAGAAGTCTGGGATTACTGTCGTGAGTAACAAGAAAAATGAGTTGGTACCCACACGGGTTACCACATGGTGGCGGATGTGTGTTGATTATAGAAAATTAAATGTAGCCACTAAAAAAGATCATTTCCCTTTACCTTTTATTGATCAAATGTTAGAGCGCTTGGCTGGCCATGCGTTCTATTGCTTTCTTGATGGTTTCCAAGGTTACAATCAGATTCCGGTTGCTCCTGAAGACCAAGAAAAAACTACTTTTACATGTCCATTTGGAACTTTCGCTTTTCGTAGAATGTCCTTTGGATTATGTAATGCTCCTGGTACTTTTCAGCGATGTATGATGTCTATTTTTTCTGATATGATCGAGAAGTTTGTTGAGGTTTTTATGGATGATTTTTCCTTATTTGGTGACTCTTTTGATCATTGTTTGCATAATCTGTTGCTAGTTCTTGAAAGATGTGTTCAAATGAATTTGACTCTTAGTTGGGAGAAGTGTAATTTTATGGTTAAAGAAGGGATTGTTTTGGGTCACGTGGTTTCTAGCAGGGGATTGAAGTTGATAGGGCTAAAATTGATGTGATTGCTAAACTGCCACCTCCTACTTCTGTTAGAGGAGTGCGTAGTTTCCTTGGTCATGCAGGTTTTTATAGAAGGTTTATTAAAGATTTTTCTAAGATTTGTAAACCTCTATGTAATATGTTAGCTAAGGATGCAAATTTCAGCTTTGATGATGATTGTCTTGTTGCTTTTAATGTGCTGAAAGAAAATTTAACTTTTGCCCCAATACTTGCTGCCTCGAACTGGTCATATCCATTTGAGATTATGTGTGATGCCTCTAATTTTGCAATTGGTGCTGTTTTGGGTCAAAGAATTGACAAGCTGCCTTATGTGATTTATTATGCTAGTCGAACTTTAGATAATGCACAGATTAACTATTCTACAACTGAAAAAGAATTGTCAGCAGTTGTCTTTGCATTAGAAAAGTTCAGGTCTTATTTGATTGGATCTAAGGTGATTGTTTATTCTGATCATGCTGCTTTGAAGTACTTGTTGCTGAAAAAGGATGCTAAACCTAGGTTGATTAGGTGGATTTTATTGTTGCAAGAGTTTGATTTGTCTATTAGGGACAAGAAAGGAAATGAGAACGTGGTGGCTGATCATTTATCACGCCTCCCTGATCAGACTGGATATTCTGGGAAAGAGCTAGAGATGCCTCTTAACGACAGGTTTCCCGATGAAGGTTTGTTTTGTGTGATGAACAAAGAGCCATGGTATGCTGATCTTGTTAATTATTTGGTTACTGGTAAGTTTCATCCCGATTTAAATTCACAGGGTAGAAAACATTTTCTCTCCAAAGTGAAACATTATTTCTGGGATGAACCTTACTTGTTTAAAATCTGCCCTGATCAGACTATAAGGCGCTGCATTCCTGAACATGAACAAGAAAGTGTTTTGCATCATAGTCATACTTTAAATTGTGGTGGGCATTTTAGTGGAAAAAAGACTGCATTTAAAGTTTTGCAATCTGGTTTTTATTGGCCTACTCTCTTTAAAGATGCAATTTCTTTCCGTGCTAAATGTGATCGTTGTCAGAGAGTAGGGAATATTAGCAAACGTCATGAGATGCCTCTTACGAACAATCTGGTTGTAGAGTTGTTTGACGTTTGGGGTATTGATTTTATGGACCCGTTTCCTACTTTTGGGTTTAATTTTATTCTGGTTGCAGTTGATTACGTGTCTAAATGGATTGAAGCTATTGCCACTAGAACTAATGATAGTCGAGTGGTGCTAATTTTTTTGAAAGAAGTGATTTTTGCTAGGTTTGGGACACCGAGGGCTATCATTAGTGATGGTGGTAGCCACTTTTGTAACAAGTTTTTTGCAGGATTGCTGAAAAAGTATGGTGTTACGCATCGGGTTGCAACACCTTACCATCCACAGACTTCGGGGCAAGTTGAGGTGAGTAACAGGCAGATTAAGGGTATTTTGGAAAAAACTGTGAATCCTTCACGCAAGGATTGGGCTAATAGGATGAACGATGCATTGTGGGCTTACCAGACAGCCTACAAAACTCCAATTGGAATGAGCCCATACAGGTTAGTTTTCGGTAAACCTTGCCATTTGCCTGTAGAGTTGGAACACCGAGCCTACTGGGCTATCAAGGCGCTGAATTTTGATCTGAAAGAAGCAGGTGAGTTAAGAAAATTGCATTTGAATGAGCTGGATGAGATTAGGAATGATGCATATGATAGTGCGAAAATTTATAAAGATCGCACTAAACTTTGTCATGATAAATCCATTTTGAGGAGAAATTTTAAACTCGGGATGGAGGTGTTGTTATATGACTCTCGTTTAAGGCTTTTTCCAGGGAAGTTAAAATCCAGGTGGACTGGACCGTTTTTAATTCGCCAAGTTTTTCCTCATGGAGCGATTGAGCTTGAAAATCCCAAATCTAGGAATGTTTTTAAGGTGAACGGTCAGCGAGTGAAACAATATTTGAGAAGTGAAGATGTAGTTGAGCAAGTTGAGTGTCTTGAGCTTCGGGAATATCGTTGCTCATGTTGTGTCTAGTCATAGTTTTCAAAAAAAAAAAAAGAAAAAAAAACATTTTCTTAATTCTGTTGTTTTTTCCTCCCCTCCCCATCTTGTTCTTTTCTTTCTTTGTTTCTTAGTTTTGCAGGTTACGTTTCAAGATGTTTCAATTCTAATTTGCTGTGCATTCAGGGAGTTCTTCTTCACCTTTCTCTTGTTTCTTAATCTTTCATTGAGGACAATGCTTGAGATAAGTGTGGGGGGGAGTAGCTCTCATTTTTTAGTTCTATTCTAGTTTCAAAAAAAAATCAAAAATCAGAAAAACTACAAACAAAAAACTGTTTTCTTGCTTGGATTTGAGGGAAATTTAATTTCAGGATTACTTTTTCGGCTTCAAGTTGTGACAAGTTCCCTTTCATTGGTATGTGGTATGATTGGTGGTCTCCATGATAAGTTTTCTCTTGAATTTGATTGAGCCCTTCACATTGTTTTTACTTGGAGTCAATTTCTTAGCTTCTTGTGCCATTCATTTAGATGTATTTCTCAATTCTTTATGACCTTTTAGGATGCATCTTTAACTTTCTTGGGAGGAGTGTGAGTCCTTTGTCTTTTAGCTAGCATGATAGAACTTGTCTCGTCGCTCTTTTGGAAGCTGAGTTATTGTGCAAACTGATTGAGAAATGATCTAGGCCATTTTTCATAGCCCCAAACCTTTTAGCCTACCCATTGCATTTTATTTCCGCTTGCTACCCCCTTTGAGCTTAATTTGTCTTAAAGCATTCTACCATGCTTTTGACGGATAATTCTTTCTAATTACCCATCAATGTTGACCCCGAGCCCAGATAGCCAAAATGTATCACACACCCTTGAGTTGACATTTTCTTATACGTAAATTGTGACTTGGAAGAGTTTATCTTTTGGGGAGCATTTGTCTTTGTTATTCACGGCAGTTTGTATGGATTCAATGTTGTTGGTGCTGATTCTTGTGACATGTAAGTTGACTTGAAACTATAAAAAAAACAGAAAAGTTCAAAAAAAAATCAAAAAAAAACTGAAAAAGTGAAGAAAGAAAAGAAAGAAAGAAGAAGTGAGTTGAAGTTGTATTCTTTGAGCTTCCTATATGTCTCTTTATCTTAGAAGCCGGTTGATTGTTGTAATAGTTTAGGTGCTCTCTTTGTCATATATTCAACTCTTCCTATGATCAATTTCGTATAGAAAATGTTTCCTCCTTTATTTGAATTTCCATATCTTTTCTTTCATTAAAGCAATACCCATGGCCACGTTACAACCCCAATAAAAGTACCAAGTGATCTTGATCAAGTTTGTGCTTTGATAAGGTGGAAGAAATAGCATGAGATGACTATAGAGTGCTGATTGATTGGCTTAGGATTTTGCATAATTTATGTGAAAGTTACTTGAGCATCTCACTAGGTCGTTTAGAATTGTAAAATACATCTTTATTAATGACACGTGAGTCTAGGTGATTGAGTTATGAGTTGGACTTTGTGGTGGCTACTTGATTCGAATTTGTTGGGGTTATCTTGTCATTTAGGGGAATGTTGGTATGCTTGGTGAGTGAAAGGGGATTTTGAACACTTGTTGTTGAATTTGGTTTCTTAATTTTAATTTTCCTTGAGGACAAGCAAAATGCAAGTGTGGGGGAGTTTGATAAGTTAGAATTTGTGATTAATTTTTTTCACAATTCTATACTTATTATTTGCCTAATTAAGAGGTTTGAGTTATATTTTGTGTTAAAATATTTTTTTTACAGGTGAGAATTCTAATGGAAGGATTTGAGGATTACATGGGTTGATTTTTGAGGATTGAGGTCTGATTTACAACTGAAAGAAAGTCCATAATTTAAAGCCCACTTTAGAAGACCAAAATGTTTGCTTTGAAGTTTAGTAAAGCAGCCTTCCTAATTTTTCTTTGGAACGACAATTCTAAAATCAAAGAGAAACAAAAAGAAGAGTTCAAAGGGGCTAGGATTCTGTGTTATTCCCTGTTTTCTATTACAACAAAGATTAACAGTATAACAAGTAGAAGATTAAGGATAAAGATGAACACAAGATGATCGATGATAACCTTCCTTGATATACCGTGAACTCGTACAGAGAAGAATATTGCGCTAAGGCTATTTGGAACGAGTTCGAAAGTTAACGCAACCCTAAACCTGAAGCGCCTTTTTATATGCGCAGGTATAGGGTTAGCGGAAAGGCTTTCAGCCTGATATGGGTCTGACACATTGGCCACATATCCTTTATCCTAATAAATACAAATATTGAATACAAGGATATAATAAAGCTAATCTATTACAAGATAGGTGACAAACTTGATTCACAATTAAATGATCTTCAACAATCTCCCCCTTTGTGATCAAGTGCCACCTTGTTATTGCTTCTGAGCTTTGAAGTAGTGCTTCCTCATGTTTAGCGTGTGCTCATATTGTCTCAGCATGTTTGTCTTGTCCAGGCGATCGTCAATGGCTTTTAGAATGATTTCCAGCGTTGAATGTTCCTTTAGAATGTATGACGATGCCTCCTCAAGTTTTTTATCCAGCTGTTCCTTCATCTTCAACAGCTGTTCTATGATGATCTTCAGTGTTCCATCACAGTATTTCTCAACTTCGCTAACCATCATCAGGCGTTTTTCATTCTTGTGATTGAGATATGTGACTGCTGGTGGTGTGAAGAAGATGTGGTATGCAGGGAAGTCTTCGAGCTTTGGACCATACAGTCTTGGCTGTGTTAGATTTGTCTTTGTCATGTTGCACTCGATAGCCATCTGTAGGTCGTGAGATGAGTGAACTCTAACTTGTCTGAGCATGAACCTCTTGATTGTTGCGAGGCCTTCGTTGTATGTTCTGCTTTTTCTGACTGGGAGGTATCTGTATGCCATAAACATTTGATAGATGTCGTCTGGTTTGAGCATGATGAAGTTGTTTTCCTGACATGTGAATTCACTCCCATCGGTGCGTTGAAGTTTGTAAGAGTAGAATCTCACTCCATGATAATCTTCAACCTTTACCTTTAGGATTTGATGAATTGGAAGAATGTTGGATTTCAGATCTTGTTCCATCAGCTCTCGTTGAGTCCCAGTTGACCGTTGCATCAGCATATGAAGATGACCTCCTGCCTGCTTTCCTTTGAGATGGGTGAGCCCACACAGCTTTAGTTCATTCAGAGGTCTGACTTTCTCCGGTCTACGCCATATACCCTCTCTGATTTCCTCTTGGAAGGGGGCTTTGATGCGTACATTTTCCCAAGGTTTCTCTGTCTTGGGAAGTCGTCCCGCCGTTTGTCTGACAACAGATTCGAGTTCTTTCTGAGTTTCCTTGTGGTTTTCCCCTTCCTTTTGTTCATCATCCTCGAGCCTGATTATGTCCTCCGCACATTTGTTTATGAGTTCCCGTAAGAGCCAGCTCCTTTGCATATCTTGTTGTTCTTCATCTTGCATAATTTGATCCATCTCCGTCCACTATCTGGGCCATTTTTCGTGAATGATGATATCCTCAAGTTGATCGTGCATTTCATCTGATGACATAATGGTAGGAGCTGGTTGATCTTGTAGTGACGGAGACCTGTTACCTGGGACACCGGGGTCACTAGGATTTCCCGTTGTCATCAGCTTCGAACGAGGTTCTAACTGATGGCCTGACTTACAAGATGTACCAGTAGTAGCATCATCAGGACTTCCATCCCCTCCTCGGTTGGTATCTTTAGGAGATACGCCTCGGGATGTTTCATCTAGCTCGACCAGGCTAGAAAGTTTGGTTTGGGTTTGGTTGGTTACGTGTGGCTGTTGGTTGGTGGAGGTTTCAGGTTGATCGGGCTGTGGAGTGTGGCTGGCTAAAGCATTTTGCTCCAGTGTTCGTGGCCGCTTGTTCTCCCCCTCATGAGGATCCGAATCATCGGGGTCCTCATGGGAACGTTTGCGACCACGAGGACTGTCATGGCATTTGCTCTTGGTCTCTGGTGAAGAGGAGGGCATTGAGGATGGCTTGATGGTAGGGGGTGAGGTTGGCTTGTGGTATGTTGAGGAGATGGTCCAGCATAGCCGATGCCAAGGTGTCGAAGGGTAGCGATAGGAGATCGATGGAAGGTGTGATAGGGTGTGGGGATAATACTAGTTCTGTATCATGGGTGCCCCGAGAAGGTGAGGAGATGGGTAATTGGTTGATGGAGTGGTGAGAGAGGGCGGTGGAAGATATTGGTTGGGTATGGGAGATGAAGGGTTCGGGTGCAGGTTGGGGTGTGGGATGTTCAGGCTGAACCGCTTGGGTGGTCCTAAATTCATGTGCAAGAGCGGTCATTGCTTCTTGCACCCATGGTTTTATGGTGGAATCCAGGAAGCGATTCAGGAGAACGTTGACATCTTCAAAGGTGGGATGGCCAGTTACGGGGGTTGTAACTGTTGTCACAGTATCAGTGAAGATAGCTGATGTGTGGCCTGCGTTTAATGATGGAATCATTGTAGGCATAGCAGGACTTCCAACCGTCATAGCTTGCGCTCTGGTCGTTGCGTTCAGGGTGGGTGCACCTGTATGTGCTTTGAATAGTGTAGGTGTCCTAGAAAAGGAAGAAAATGTGGGAAATGTGACACCTAGACTCGATGTGTTTGAATGAGGGGTTGTGACCTCGGGCGATTGGCCAACAGTTCGCTCAACTGATTCGGAAGGAACCAGAGAGGTGGGTGAGTCATGTGCTGTTGAAACGATAGCCTGTTGGGAGGCTAACGAGTGGCTGGAGGAGGGTTGTGCATGCGCAGTTGAACCAGATGCTGCGGCTTCTACTCGGGAACCGAAAAGATCGGCTCCTGTACTTAGGGATTCAGCTCGGCTTATCTGGATAAAGGGTTCACATTGAGCAAAGATGTGCTCGTCAGCCTTATCTATGAGGCTCTTCCTGATGCGAGGATGAGACTTGGGCTTAGATGATTTGTCATTCTTTATTTTTGCCCGTTTCTCGCGAATGATGGCATCCTGAGAGTTCTTGATGACGTGGGCTGCTTCATCATAGTCAGCCTTGGAGCTGCAGGTTTCTCTGTGTACACTTTTGGAGTTTTGTAATTCCTTGATGGTGAATGTCTTGGGTTTGCCGGTGATTATGGGTGTTGCGTCTTCAGCGGTTATTCTTTTTGGAGATTCGGCAGACAGCTTACCCTTTCTGATCAGAGCATAGGTATGCTCAACATCGTCACTGTCATCACCATCATCATCAGAATCTTACTCATCGCCATCAGTACCCACGCTATCGACTGCCTCATCGTCAGTGTTAGTTTGGGCATCACTGGACGATTCATCAGCAGATTCCTCAGCGTCCGTTGCGGTGCCCTCAGCCATCCTACTCGTCTCGAGAGAGTCGTCGGACTTTCCTTCATGGGGCAAACCGGCCACTGGTTTCTGTGGCTTTTGGGCTCTCTTAGGACCCTCACGTGCACTCGGCTGTGTCCCCGGGGTAGGTCCAGCTGGGTTTTGCTGAACCATAGGGACAGTTCTCTCAACACTCTCTCTGTACTGTTGGACTGCAGGATTGGACGGATTGGCGAGATTTAGCAGGAACCCAGGAATCCGCAGGCCAGTGACAGGTTTTTTGTCAGTCTTGAAGTAGAGAAGCTTTGGAGATGTGAAATGTGGATCATCACTTCTTCTAGGAAATGAGGCATGCGCAGTCATGGTGTCGTGGATGATAAGCCCGAGCCACCTAGCATATGGGATGGTGCTCGACTTGTTTTTCTCCTTTGCCTTGACGAGATCCATGAGCTCTGAGAAGAACAGCTCAACCATGTCGTACTTCTTGTTGTAAGCAATGTCGTGAAAGATCAGGAGAATCTGCTTGTAGCATTTGTCAAACACGGCATGCTTCGGTAACAGGCATTTGTTCACTAGCCCGAACAGGCTCTTCCACGGGTGATGGAGATATGCCCCATTGAAATTGGATAGTTGGGGGAGAAGAGAGGTGTAGCCTAGAGCTGTAACGTCCTTGAGAAGGTCGGGAATGGACGGCAGAGGATCATATGTGTCGTGGACTGGCAGCGCTAAGGTGGATCGTAGTGTGGACGGCGTCAGGACTACGCGCATACCATTCAGCTTCGTCTTAATCTTGGAGCGATCCTTCACAGATTCTGTATGCATATGTCCCCAGAATTGTTGTAGGTATATCTCTGGCACTGGTTTGGCGCTGTGGAGTGCGGCCCAGAGATAGTGACCTTTCATGATGGCGGGAATGACCGGGTCCTGGCATTTGAACATGGTGAGGTCTAGCTGGTAGTTTTTATCCAGCACCTTGATCCACTTCCGTTGTGGGTAGATGGTGTCGTCAATCTGAATTTGATGTTGTTGAGTTTTAAGTCCCGTAGATCCGGAAGCCCAACATAACTTCGGATATTCAGGATCATAGATTAAGTATAAAAATGAATAATAAATATAAAAGTGTATGAACTAGTTATTTTTACGTGGAAACCCGGAAAGGGAGAAAACTACAGGACTTTTTAGGCTAACGTCCAAGCCCGCTCTTTTTCATTAATTACTTCCATCACTCATTTACAAAGTACATATCTTGAGACTCCATTCATGGAGCTTGGTGCTAATATAAAAGAATAAAGAGGGTGGGGGAGAAGCTTTCACTCCAGGAGCAAAGAGCCATCCCTCAAATGGGTGCCTTCCTCCCTATTTATAGGAAATGGGAGGGTTTGCCAATGGGCCAAAGGGGCTAATGGGCCGAAAAGGTTCTAATGGGCCGAAGCATGCCTAAATGGGCCGGGCGGGCCTATCATAGTGGGCCGGTTAGGCCGAAACGGGTTGGGTAGGCCTAAATGGGCCTTGCTGACCGGGCTTCATACCGAGTGATGACTTGGGCCTCTGAACAGTAGTAGGCCGGGATAATATTCCCCAACACAAGTCCCCCAGTTTCTTGAGTAGTGAGCTTGCAAATCTACTCGAGAAAATATACTCTTGCTCACGCCCTTTTCAGCATCCCTGAATCAGTCTTTGAATAATCTTGGGCACAAGGCATGCATAATCCATAAATGAGGTGCAATCCCGTACTAGGCACGACGGCGCTGTAGAGCCAGCCACTCGTGCTGCATAAAAAACGGCGGTCGTCATCCTAGATCAAGGATGGACGAGCCCGACCGTGAGTCAGGCACGACGGTGTTGTGGAGCTCGTTCGTGCTGCATAAAAAACGGCGGTCGTCATCCTAGATCAAGGATGGACGAGCCCGACCGTGAGTCAGGCACGACGGTGTTGTGGAGCCCGTTCGTGCTGCATAAAAAAGCGGCGGTAGTCATCCCAGATCAAGGATGGACGAGCCCGACCGAGAATCAGGCACCACGGCGCTGTGGAGCCCGTTCGTGCTGCATAAGAGCGGCAGTCGTCATCCTAGATCAAGGATGGACGAGCCAGACCGAGAATCAGGCACGACGGTGCTGTGGATCCCGTTTGTGCTGCATAAAAGCGGCGGTCGTCATCCCAGATCAAGGATGGACGAGCCCGACCGAGAATCAGGCACGACGGCGCTGTGGAGCCCGTTCGTGCTGCACAAGAGCGGCGGTCGTCATCCTAGATCAAGGATGGACGAGCCAGACCGAGAATCAGGCACGACGGTGCTGTGGAGCCCGTTCGTGCTGCATAAAAGCGGCGGTCGTCATCCTAGGTCAAGGATGGACGAGCCCGACCGAGAATCAGGCACGACGGTGCTGTGGAGCCCGTTCGTGCTGCATAAAATGTGGCCCTTGCTGTGATATGGACTTACGATGCCATGGTCATTGCCATGGTCCTTACATTGCCATAGTCAAAAGGAATGGACCTGACTCGACTCGACCTGACCTGGTCATACATGGACTTAACTCAACTCAACTCGACAAACATGGACTTAACTCGACTCGACTCGACAAACATGGATTTGACTCGACTCTACTCGACAAACATGGACTCGACTCGACTCGACTGGCCATCTTCCAATCCCATAGTTCCAATGATCCAGGCCACCCATACTAAAGACAGAAAGCAGTTTCTAATGATCTGGCGCAGGTTGGCAGTTTTCAGTCTCTATCTTCCCCGATCAGGGGTCATTCAGTAGCATAATCTCTTGCCCAAGTTGTATTACTCTTGATCTCTTTTGTACTTTCCGGCGAGTAGTGTTTGAAGAATAAAACTCGATTCTTTCCCCAATCTTGTTACTTCATTGCTTCTTTTTTTTCTTTTGTTCACAATCCTTTCTATGTGGCCAAACCTCACTCGGCTCACGTATCTTTATGTCTGACACCTTTCCCGAGCCCGTTTTGACCCCTTTTCCGTTCGTGACGCACGGGTTCAAAACTCTTAGCTGAGGTGAATTCCTCCAAGCCGTTTTGATCGTGACCACAGGGTCAAACTCTCAGCCGGGACAGGGGCTCCCTCCAAACTGTTAACCCGTTCGTCATTCGGTCATCCGGAATGATCCCATGTGTTAACAAGCTGAGGTGAGGCTATCTCTTCATAATTGTTCTGACACCTTTCCCGAGCCCGTTTTGATCCCTTTTCCGTTCGTGACGCACGGGTTCAAAACTCTTAGCTGAGGTGAATTCCTCTAAGCCGTTTTGATCGTGACCACAGGGTCAAACTCTCAGCTGGGACAGGGGCTCCCTCCAAACTGTTAACCCGTTCGTCATTCGGTCATCCAGAATGATCTCACACGTCAACAAGCTGAGGTGAGACTATCTCCCTTCCAAACCCATAATTCTGATGCATTCCGAACTATTCTCTCTGGCTCGTATCATCCATATTAGGGGTCTGAGGTAACCCTTTTTGAACTGTAAGCAAGATCACCGAATTTGGGTCATTCCTTACTTATAGCTAAAAGGGCGACTCGCTTCCGAATCAAGTTCATGACTGAGGCGAGCTTTTTCAAAACCATAGTTCCGATTCCCCGGGCGACAATCCGTACCTTATCCGAACGTTGCTCGGTTAATCCATATCTTACAGTCTTGACACCATCTCCAAGCCGTTTTGATCCCTTTGCCCGTACGTAATTACAGGGTCGACTTTGGCTAAGTTGACGACTCAGCTCCCTCCAAACTGTTAACCCGTTCGTCATTCGGTCATCCAGAATGATTCCACGTGTTAACAAGCTGAGGTGAGAATCACTGTCCTCGAGCTCCAGGCCATTTTGATCCCTTCATCAATGCGTAATTACAGGGTCAAAACTCTTGCTGAAATAATGGCTCCCTCCAAACTGCTAATATGTTCATCATTCGGTTTTCCAGAATCGATTCTCATATTAACCGCTGAGGTGAGACTATCTGAGCGTCAAACTCCAAGCCGTTGGCTGAGAATGACTTTCCTTCCATGCTGTTAACTCGTTCGTCATTCGGTCATCCGGAATGATCGAGTTAACCACGGGCACCGATTTTCTGAGCCTCAATTTTCAAGCCGTTTTCGATCCCTTTATTCCTTCATAAATCTAGGGTCAAAAACTCCCTTAGCTGAGAATTGATTTTCCTTCCATGGAATCAACCCGTTCCTCATTCGGTCATCCAGAATGATCGTGTTAATCACGGGCACCGATTTTCTGAGCATCGATTCTTCAAGCCGTGTTGATCCCTTCATCCGTTCATAAATCTAGGGTCAAAACTTTCTTAGCTGAGAATGATTTTCCTTCCATGTTGTTAACCCGTTCGTCATTCGGTCATCCGGAATGACCGTGTTAACCACGGGCACCGATTTTCTGAGCATCGATTCTTCAAGCCGTTTTGATCCCTTTATTCGTTCATAAATCTAGGGTCAAAACTTTCTTAGCTGAGAATGATTTTCCTTCCATGTTGTTAACCCGTTCGTCATTCGGTCATCTGAAATGACTGCGTGTTAACCATGGGCTGAAATTTTCTGTGTTGCCGAACATCACTCGGCAACACAGAAATCTCGATCTTCATTTCTGAATCTCGATCCCCTTTTCTGAATCTCGATCTTCATTTCTGAATCTCGATCCCCTTTTCTGAATCTCGATCTTCATTTCTGAATCTCGATCCCCTTTTCTGAATCTCGATCTTCATTTCTGAATCTCGATCTTCATTTCTGAATCTCGATCCCCTTTTCTGAATCTCGATCTTCATTTCTGAATCTCGGTCCCCTTTTCTGAATCTCGATCTTCATTTCTGAATCCCGATCCCCTTTTCTGAATCTCGATCCCCTTTTCTGTTCGAGCTTATCGAACAACTTTGCCTAATTATGATTTATTCTTTTCTTTGTCGGTCATGAACGTCTCCGCGCTTCATGCCAAAAATCATGAATCTCCCAGCTCGAGCATGTCGAACGGATTCCACTGCACAATAAGCAAAGTAATACGGCCGCACGGCCGAACAACATATACAAGTATATACACACATATGTATAATATTTATTTTTATTATTATCTTCTATTCATGTCTACCGGCCGAAGTGGTAATAATAATCCTCGGCCTAGATTTATTTCACGAACTGTAAAAGTCCATGACCGGAACCACCTAGTGGTTTGCCGGGCGTTTCCAAGAAATAACAACTTTAGTTAATCAAACTAAGTACTTCACCCCGTACCAGCCATGGTTGCAAAAACGGGATGGGCCGATAGGCCCTACTAAAATCAATCATTTAATTAAAATGATGGTCATCTTATTTATAAAGCCCCGTTCGGCATTATTTTATTCAGGATTTTTTTTAATCCCTATTTGTGCAATCAATAGTAATAATACTATAATTTACATTCTAATGTATTAGCACTCGATGCTGAGCGGGATTCTTAATGTAATAAAACACGTCGCTGGAGCGATGCCCTTCGGATGTACTCCGATCGCTTTATTACCCCGGTCATACGTTGGCCGGTCGGTCCACTAAACCAACCATTTAAAAATGGAGGATTTATCTCTAAAGCTTCGCTCGACATTATTTAATTCGGGATATTTTTAATCCCTATTAACTAATGATGATAACGAACATTCCTAAAAATGTTATCTGAAATTAATTTGCAAGTGAGAGATTGGGTACTTAGCTCAATAAGGCTGATCTTCAGCTGCCGGACCAAGTTATTGGCCCGGAGATTTTTAATTGCCGAAGGTGGTCTAGCCCAGCAATGAATACTGCAGCTTTTCTCACAGCAGTAGGCCCGTCCGTTTCTTCAAAATATGTTCCTCAAATAATCCGCTTGGAGCAGATGTGACCCAGCCCTCTGCCGATCGAGACTTTCAGAAAACTGATCGGCTTTCCCGTTCTTCCAGATTCACGCCGAGCTGTGGAGGTCCCGACGCAGGAATCGCTGAGCAGCGGAAATTTGGGATGGCCAATAAGGTCTCGAGCTGCAATCTTGCCGGTCGGGAGCTACGAATCCGGGTAGGGAAGACAGGTGACGGTTTGGGCCGAGCGGCTAGATCGAGCGGCGACTCCCGATCGACCGGACAGCTGCAATAGGTGGGATTTGGCCGTATGAACCATGCTGAGGTGCAAATGGGGACTACAGCCAGAGAACGACCGGCGGCGAGGAAAGCTGCGCATGAGCCGGACTTTGGCCGTTACTTCCACATCATTGGAACTCAGGGTCAGATTTGGCGTGCAGATACTCCCGCGTGCTCCCATGTAGGATTAAACCGAATGCCCGTTCGAGATATTTGGTTGGGTAGAGGAATTCTGGTGGATTCCCGACCATGACGACCGTTCGGAGAGCTGACGTCCCGCTGCCAAATAACTGAGGGGATAGTGCGTGAATTGGGCAACCTCGGTTGCCGGAAGCCGGATAGCTGACGCCGGATGGCGCTGCTGTCCTGGTTCCTAAAGGAGAGGGTCGTGCAGTGCATCTAATTTGGATGCAACTGATGCGAGATGAGCAACTGCATGAATCTATCTGTGAGATGATCTGTGGCCGGACCTGTTGTTTTCCCGAACGGCCAATCGCACTGAATTTTCAGTATGGGAAGATGGTGTCGGGCGGTGGCAAGGAGGTAGCAGAGATAGGCCGTATGGCAATACCGTATGGGTTCCACCCTTATTTCCCAGAAATCTATCCAACTGCAGAGTTCTCGCTCGGGAAATCTGCTACGAAGGCAAAATTTTAAAGCTCCTGGTCGGCATTCTTGTGGACCGAACAGGTGTTCTTGTTCGGCTTCTGTGTTGATTATCCCATGCCAGCTTCTCACGCATGGATTTGTTCACAATTGTGACCAAGGGAAACTCCCGTTCGGCCTCCCTCCCTTGGGGTGAATCCTCCTTTCCTTTCATACTAATAATATTGATAATATTGATATAATAATAAACATAATCACAAGTGGGCTGTCAAATCAGTAGCTTCTTTGCGTATGGGAGGTGTCATGGTGGAATAAGTGGGTCCCCTTCCCCATACCTCTGTAGCCAACTAACCATTGCAGCTGCTCAACTCCTTTCTACTAGGGGCGAGACATCCTTATCCCACAAAGTGGTGCAAACAAGATCTGTCACAGCGTCCGGTAGTCCAGATATTCCCGTTCGGTAAACGGTGTCACCGCTGGAAATCCCAGTAATATTTTTTGAGAGTTAGCTGCCGGTCTGCCTTCATCGTTCCATACCATGTAGTTGTGCTTGGCTGAGACTGCCGGGGAAATCTGACCAAGGCCGGAATTGAAGTATTCTGCAGTCGTTCGTCCTGGCGTTCGAGAGTTTCCGTTCGGGAAACGACACTTGCTTTTTGGATAATCACGAATATGTCAAATCATCAAAAGGTGTTGTCAGGATAAGGAAAGTGGTGGGCACGCGGGCCCCACCCATCATTTTTCTCCATTCTCCTTGGACTCCTGCTTCGGCCCTAGCGTTTTGTTGGGTGTGGAGATTTGAGCTATGGCCAAGCTGTTGAAGTTTTTTTTTTTTTTTATTGTTGTTGACTAGTGAATTAGCTGGGCTGGAGCAGAACTGAAATTCTTATTCCACAGCTAGATATCAGTCATCTTTGATGTAAATTTTTTGTAGAACATGAACAAAAACCATTCTTGCTTCTCTAAAAATCAGTCCATCTTCTATCAATTTTGGTAGAAATGCCAAGAACACATGTAGGGCCTGTTTGGTGACAGCTGCATTGGCTGGAATGGCTGAAAAGCCTGAAAAGACTTAATTTGCTGAAGTAAAAGTGTTTGGTAATATATTGGCTGAAATGGCTGATTGTGTGTAAAATTACTATAAAAGGTATTAGCTTATTTGTGTTATATATATGGGTGTGAATTTTAATAATAAAGTACATTTGTTTGATTAGCCAATTATAAGCCTATTTAAATAATTGATTACTTTGGAAATTTCATTCATACTCTTATGTCGATTTTTTTTATACAATTACTTTCAAAAAATGTTTATTTTCGAATGAGCGACATTACTATTATTTTTGTGACTAATATGAGTAAATTAATTTAATAAACATACTTTTTCTAAAGTATATTAACAAATGGACATGCATTAAATTTAAAATAAAAATGAAACATAAAATACATATAAGTATTAATTAGAGTTCATTACATGTTTGAGAAAACATTAAACAAAGAAAATACATAATAGAACACATGCAATTGGCATACACTATCAACGACGTTGCCTCATATTGCGTGACAAATTTTCTGTTATTTCATCTCGTAATGCAACCATACGTTGAGAACTTGCACTGCGAACCTCATTTGAAGACCTTTCGGTGGGTTCTTGTGTTGGAGGAGTAATGCGATCTTCCGGAACGAAATCAAGATTTGTCTCAAAACAAAGAAAAGCCGGATCATCATTAGAATATCGCCTGATGAAATTATGTAGTGCCATGGTAGCTAACACTATTTT
This sequence comes from Cuscuta europaea, assembly GCA_945859875.1. Lineage (NCBI taxonomy): Eukaryota > Viridiplantae > Streptophyta > Magnoliopsida > Solanales > Convolvulaceae > Cuscuta > Cuscuta europaea. Next base: position 5,880,670 of record CAMAPE010000014.1, read on the forward strand.
GACTTGCACCTTAAAAGGATAAGAGGGCATGACTCTAAGGATACGCCACCTTGCCTTCCAAACACCAAATGTTCTCTCAATGCAACTACGCAACGACGAGTGCTTCTTGTTGAATAACTCTTTTCCTGAGTTCGGCCTCTCTCCATTGAAAGAAGAGGGATGGTATCTAGTATTGCGGTGTGGTGGTAGAAACCCTTCTTGAATAGAGTACCCCGCATCTACTAAATAGTATTTACCTATTTTAATAAAAATTGAATAGTTAGCACTACTAAAAAGTATCATGACACAAATAAATTTAAATCATACCAAATGGGGGAGAGGGAAATCCCAAGCTAGGATTCTCTAGTGTCTCTCGTAGTATTCTAGCATCATGAGCCGATCCTTCCCATCCCGGAACCGCAAATGTGAATTGAAGATCAAAGCTACAAGCTGCCATGATGTTTTGGCTAATGAATCCTTTACGATTGTACCACATATCTTTTTTCTCTTCAAATATAACTGCTGGAACATGAGTGCCATCGATAGCTCCAATACAATCCTATATTTATTACCAATTTTAAGTTACAGAATGCTCTCTTTAAGTATAATTACAAGCATAATGGGTAGTTCATTACCTTGAAATGCGGTAAATATCTTTCATCAGGAATTACGCTCTCAAAGGTGGGATCAACGGGTGCAATCATATCCTTAGAAAAGATCATCAAGCAATCCAACACAATTCCAAATATTCGACTTATAGTTTCACCAGAGTGTTGGAATCTTTCTTGAAGTTCTCTATTTGAATGACCATGAGCCATGATATATATAGTTAAGCAAAACCTTTCAACAATGCTCGTATTCATTGATCCTTTTAATCCATACTTTAAAGTCATGATTTCTACTAAGGCATTCAACATGGAAGGTTTCATCCGAAACGCATTGATACATCGTTTCTCATGACCTTTAAAAATCTCATTTAACCATACCATTCCTGTGTATGATGAGTTAAAGCATGGTTGCCTATTAACACGACAAATGTAAGACCTAACTCGAGTAGTCATAGACTTTATCATACCATTCCATAGCTCATCTTCCACCTCATCTACCAAGAAACATGCTTCAAATAGAGTATTTTCCATAGCAATACGCTCAATATCTATAAGAAAAAGTAAATAATGATGTTAACAATAAAATAAGTTCAAATAAAAACAATGTACCATAACAAACTTGTGTCTTGAATTAAAAACTGTCGAGTTAATGAAATCAAACAGCAATACAAACAAGAGTAAAATAAATTGTCTAAAAATATCCTCAAAGTGATACATTAAAGATACATAAGTAATTAGCTCATATGATTCAGAAGCATTTGCACCCATTTCAACTTATACTCGGGTGTACTTTGGAGCATGAACATTTCTCGGTTTCCTTTTTCTTTCATAACCATTGCAGTTTTGAACCAAAAATCATCTCCCTCAACCACACCTGGTAAGGTCCTAGATACACCCATAACCTCAGACAGACCAAACTCATTATCTCTCTCAAAATGTTGTTGTAACAATGCATTCCTTCTTTCATACATTTTTTGAAACCCTTCTAATTCCGACTCCAAGTGAGCAACTTTGTGTTTTCCTTTACCTTTACTAGTCATCTTTTCCTTCTTAGCTACAGAACCACTACTCGCACTTTCTCCAGGTCCAACACCGTGCTTTCTCTTACCACTACTGTTACTCGCATCTAATGACATCCCCATTGGCTCATATGAAGCATCATCTAGGAATCCAGTTTCCTTAACATTATTTAAATACTCCATAAAATCTGACTCAAGTCTCATTTCATGGATATTTTGTGTTGGTTGTTCTGGTATGTAAACATCAACTTCTTCCTCCAAAACATTAGCTGCAGAACATGCATGTTGTCCTTTAGCAGCATGTCCACGGAATGTCAACCACAACAAGTTCCACATGTTCATATCAAGGCCAACCGTTTTGAATTTTGCAATTTCTTTGTTTTCCTACAAATAAAGAACACAAAAATTTAGTACCAACACAATCTAATAACCATACAATTTTTAAAAAAATTATAGATTAGTATAAAGCAGTTTACCATTGACTTCCGAGCCCACCATTCATCATCTGCCGCAAAAGTGTTTGTTTCTGGATTCCACCCTATACCGGTCTCCTTGCGAACTAGCTTGTCCCATGTGCTATATTGCCGAGCCAATAGGTTCAATTTGTTCTGGAGTTGCTTGACAGAGTAAGGCAATCTCATTTTTGCCATTTCTTTTTCAATTAGTTTCCAGCCTTCACTACTAAATGATTGATTTTTGCGATGCATTTGCAATGATTCCTTTGTACACACCTCAAGAAAACTAATAACCTCACGATCTGACCAATTTGCACGTCGAGACTCATATGAGTCTGTCATATTAGGTATGTTGCTACTCATCTAATGCACATATTAATGTCAAATGAAGTAGTATTTAGGATATATAATATGATCTATAAATTACCTACGCAAAAAATATATAGCACTTTAATTGATGTTTAATAAATTACCTCGCTCAAAGACGGACAAAAAGAAGAGACAACACTCAAATGAAGAAGCGGCCAACTACGAGATCGTTTTAGTTTTTCTGTTGCACTGCTACCATTATCACATAAAACACACTTCCTTTTCAACATTACACTTCATAATCTACAAAATAAAACAAATAGACATATAGGAGTTTCCTATTACTTACTGAGGTGGTATAAAAATCAGATTACTATTGAACTTGAAGTAGCTAGCAGCTGATCTCCAAAAGAATTGCAATCAGATTCCAGTATAAAAACCAATCTAGATTACAATCCAGATTACAAACATTTGTGATAAAAAGTTACTATTCTTAATTGTGTTTTTTCCCTCATTACTTGATCATCCTGTCTTCCACTTAGCTTTTTAAAATCCAGGATTTTTTTAAACTTAGCTTTTGGATTTAGAATGAAGAATGCAACCCGGATTATTTCATCTTAAAACCACTTATATTTTAAAATGAAATTCTAGAAAAAATCGAATTATAATCATACTAACAGCACACTTGCTTTCATACGAACAATAAATAACATCATACTAGTATGTAGGTTTTAAAACAATATTTAGCAAAAAATAAGGAAATTCTAGGTTAGGAAATAACATCAGTCTCTAATATTTTTCAGTCTAGAATCCTAATCCTAAGAATAAATAACATCATACGAGTTTGTTTAGAGATAATATTTAGCAAAGGTTAGGATTTAGAATTCAATCGAATCCAAAAGCTTTACTATGGAGAATTCAATTCATAAAAGTGGATATATATATATATATATATATATATATATATATATATATATATATTGATGGAGTATATGGCCCGGGAACCCCCGGCTCACAGATTCCTACTACTCCAGCGAAGGCCCAAAAGGCCCAAAAGGCCCAACAGGCCCAAATCACAGCGCCCAGAGTACCAAGCAGTCCGCACTACGCGCCAGGGGTGCCTTCGCCCCCTGGCCGAAGGCTCCAAATTCTCACAGAACGGGTTTCTCAAGCAAATTAAGAAACTGGGAGAAAACGGCGAAAACAGTAGCCCTCGGCACTGTGAGCCCTCGGCACCAGGGTGCCATCGGGTGGAAGAGCCCTCGGCTACTGCTCTATAGCCGAAGGCATCTCACTCGACAAGATATCCGCCTCACATGCGTACAGATCACCGTACCCCGCACAGACGTCCCATCCAACAGCCGCATTAAATGCGGCCACATGCGGCTGCCAGCGCCAACCAGTTGAGGTGACCCCTCGGCCAATGAGCGCTTGACACGTGTCCCTGCCCGGCATTTATTGCTACTATAAATAGCACCCCATTTCCTCATTTGTAACCACGTTGAAAACGGCATTCATACCGAATACACTCTCTCTCTACTTTTACTTACTTGCTCTGACTTCTCTCTAAGTTATTCCCCGTAATAACCCTTCGGATATATACCCCCGGGTAGACTATCCATCATTTGGTGCTCTCGTTGAGAGGTTGAACAATCGAGTAAGAAACCCTCCCCCTCGACCAAACGCAAAACACTAGCCCTCTATCAAAATGGTGAGGACAACACGTGCCAACTCAAAGAACGTAGAAGACAAGAACCTGGCCCTCGGCGACGTCAACGCCCCCGAAGCCTCTCACAGGGCTCCCGAGGGCGGTGTCATCGCTGGGCTGGAACAGGCGGCTGTCGACCTACGCCTTCAGATCCAACAAAATGCCCCCGATGCCCGCCTCGGCATCGAGGCCAAGAAGAAAAACCGGAGCGATGACCAAGTCAGCCCTCCGGTTCTCACCATCGACGTGCAATCGGCGCTCTCCGCCTTCATCCAGACGCTCACTCAGAACCCGGGTGCCTTCGGCACCCTGGCTCCAGCTCACCCTCAGATCGGGGAAAATATCATACTTCCCCCTCTGCCACACCCCTTCGGAAATCCCACCCCTCGGGTGAGAAACGACGAAGGGGTGGTGGCCCAAGATACGTCCTCACAGGAAGTTCAGTCCCGGGACCGCCATAATGACGACAGGGAAAGGCCCCGTACTTCCGCCCTCAACCGGCTCGAAGGAGGGCCAGACCGCCGAGGGGTCCAAGACCGCCTCGGGGGGAAAGCACTCCAAAGGCCCCAGGAAAGCGGGGGATCTGTTTCGAGGGCAGACGAGGAGCGTCTCCCTCGGGACAAAGGTAAGGCACCCCTTCATGCCGATGATGCTCGGCACCAAATCAACCAGGCCCACTCGGCCCGGGTTCGTTCGCAGGGGGCGGAGACCCTCCCGAAGGATCCCCGGGACGAGATTATTGCGGCCCTCCAACGCCGGCTTGACGAGATGGAGTCCAACAAAGCTCACGCCACCACCTCCACCCCTCATTCAGATCTCAAATACGAGGCCATGATGGCCAAAATGGAGGAGTTACAGAAGAGGGTGGCCGAGGGCTCTGGGGAAACCGTCATCCAGCTCCGGACTCGGACGCCATTTACCCCAAGGGTATTGGCGGCCCGGATCCCGGAAAAATACCGAGGGCAACACATACAGCCCTACAACGGGAAGACGGACCCCCAGGAACACTACAGCAAATACCAGAACAACATGATGATGGTGGGGGCGTCAGACGAATATTTGTGTCGATGGTTCCTCTCCACCTTAGAGGGACCGGCATACGAATGGTTCAAGAGGCTGCCCGAGGGCTGTATTGATTCGTGGCAAGAACTCGCCCAACAATTCTTGACACAATTCGCCGGGAGGCGTCGCACAAGGAAGCACTTCTCCCACCTCCTAACAATACGCCAGAAGAAGGATGAGACCCTTCGGGATTTCCTGGAGCGCTGGAGGACGGAGGCCGACAAGGTCGACGGTGCTGATGATGGGACCCTCCTGGCCCTCCTACAAACCGTCCTCCGCACCGGTAACTTTTCAAGGAGCCTCATCATTGAACCCCCCCGCGATTACATAAGGGCTTTGCAGCGGGGGGACCGATATGCTGAAGCCGAGGAGGTGGAGAAGTATCACCAGCATCCGGACCAGCAGCCCCCGAGGGCTGACAACAAGCATAACCGAGGGCCGGGGGCTCCTCCAAATCGCCCCAAGGCTTCGGGACCTTCTGATGACCGCCCTCGGCAAGGCCAAGCCAAGCCCGGGGGAGGTTATAAGAGTAACCCTAAGACTTGGGCCCAGCCCATTCTCCTGGACCGCCCTCGGACACCATTGACGCACCCCGTCAGCATCATCCTCGATTTTGCCGAGGAGAGGGGCCTCGTTGAGCGTGACTCTCGCGCACCCCCGGAGGTACACGCTCTCAACCCTCAGTTCCCCTACTGTCGCTTCCATCGGCACCAGGGGCACAGGACCGATGACTGCCATCAGCTGAAGACGGCCATCGAGAGATTAATACAGGCGGGGCACCTGTCCCAGTTTGTTCAGAGCCCTCGGCAGGAGGGACCTTCTCATCAGGGACCTCCCCGAGGGCACCATACGAAGGTAAATGCCTGGGTAAATCCGAACACCATCCCCCTCGGCAAGAAGAGGGAGATCGGAAACTTGGAAGAAGAGGAGGAGGAGTACCCCCACTACCAGGAGAAGAAACGCCACATCCTCATGATCACCGGTGGCAATACAGGGGGCGATTCCACCAGCCAACGAAAGAAGTGGGCTCAATCGCTTTACGTGGGGGAAGTCACTCATATGCCCCCGGTAAAGCGACTGAGGGAAGAACCCATCACCTTTACCAACGCAGATCTCCCTCCTACTTCTTCTCCTCACAGGGATGCCTTGGTGATTCGGACGAAGATAAACGACACCATCATTCACTGAACTTACGTTGACACGGGCAGCTCTGTCAATGTAATGTACCTCAGCACCTTCAGAGAGCTGCATCTGGAGAGGGGGTCCCTTCGGCCCATTAAGACACCTCTTGCCGGCTTCACCGGCGACACTATTGATCCCGAGGGGGTAATAACCCTCCCGGTGATCTTCGGCGACGGGCTCCATAGAGCCCAGCTCGAGGTGGAGTTCGTCGTCGTCAACATTGACTGCGCCCACAACATCATCCTCGGCCGGCCAGCCCTCGAGGACCTCGAAGCCATCATCTCCATGAGGCATCTCTGCCTCAAGTTTCCCGCCGAGGGGGGAATTGGCTACTGCCGAGGGAACCAGAAAATTGCCCGCGCCTGCTATCTTCAGGTCACTAAGAAGGTAAGCAAGACGGAATTCCGTGTTGACACCATCACCGGAACCATCGACCAAGAGGAAAGAAGGCCGAGGGCTGAACCGGCCGAGGACGTAGAAGACTTTGCGCTCGATCCGGCCCAGCCGGACAGAGTCGTGAAGATTGGAGCCCAGCTCCCTGAAGATTTGAAGACCGGTATCACCGACGCCCTCCGCGCCTACTCCACTGTCTTTGCATGGGGGCCGGAGGACATGCCGGGAATCAGCCGAAGGGTCATCACCCACCGCCTCTCGGTGGACCCTTCGGCAAAGGCAGTGCAGCAACGAAGAAGACCCCTCTCCGCCGAAAGGAGGGAATTTGTGAAGAAGGAGGTCGCCATGCTCCTCTCTATTAAGCACATCAAGGAGGTGAAATACCCCTCATGGCTAGCGAATGTGGTCCTGGCACAGAAGCCCCCTACCTTCCGCATGTGCGTGGACTACACCGATCTCAACAAGGCGTGCCCTATGGACCCGTTCCCTCTACCAAATATTGATCAACTAGTGGATGAGACCGCAGGGTGTGAAATCATGTCCTTCCTCGATGCCTTCCGAGGGTATCACCAAATTTTTATGCACGAGGAAGACGCCGAAAAAACTGCCTTCATGACTCCCGAGGGCATCTTCTGCTACCTAGTCATGGCCTTCGGCCTAAAGAACTCAGGGGCCACCTACACCCGGATGGTGGCCCGGGTCTTTCAAGCCGTCCTAGGGCGCACCATGGAGGCCTATGTTGACGACATGATCGTCAAAAGCAAACAATCTTCCAGCCATGCTGACGACCTCCGGGAAATCTTCGCCATCATGCAAAAATTCAACCTTCGGCTAAACCCGAAGAAGTGCACCTTCGGCGTCCAAGGGGGCAAATTCTTTGGCTACATGGTGAGCCGAAGGGGTATTGAGGTCAATCCCGAGAAGATCCAGGCCATCATCAACATGGAGCCCCCACGCAACGTGAAGGAAGTTCAACGGTTGACAGGCCACCATCATCATCTAAATCGGCGGAGAAGTCTCTACCCTTCTTCCAGATCATGAGGAAGACGGCTGGCTTTCTATGGACTCCAGAATGCCAGGGGGCTTTCGACGAGCTCAAACGATATCTATCTTCACCTCCTGTGCTCTCCAAACCCAAGGTAGGGGAGACCCTCTACCTCTACCTTGGGGTTAGCCCGGCGGCCATCAGCTCTGTGCTCATCCGGGAGGAAGACGGCATCCAACATGCCATCTTCTACGTTAGCAAGACCCTGAGGGAGGCCGAGCTCAGGTACTCCCCTGTGGAAAAAATGGTGTTAGCCATCGTTTGGACTGTCAAGAAGTTGGGCCACTACTTTCAGGCTCACCCGGTTCAGGTCCTCACCCATCAACCCCTCGGCGCCCTCATGAGGAGCCCCACCAGCTCCTCCCGCATGGTGAAATGGGCTATCTTCTTGAGCCAGTACAACATTGACATCCGTCCAAGGCCTGCCATCAAGGGCCAAGCCCTGGCGGACTTTGTGACGGAATGTACCGCAAGGGCAGCCACGGACGCGGAGCCCTCGGCTACCTCGGACGACTGGTGGACCCTCTACACTGATGGCTCCTCCGCGACCAAAGCATGCGGGGGAGGGGTAGTCCTCATTACTCCCGAGGGCTTCAGGGCCTACTATGCAATCCGCTTCTCCTTTAAGGTCTCCAACAATGAGGCCGAATATGAGGCCCTCCTATGTGGCCTTCGGCTGGCTGCCAACATGAGGGCTCGGCAGATCCACATCAAATGCGACTCCAAGTTGGTCGTCGGCCAAATCTCCGAAGAATATGAGGCCAAGGAGGGGAGAATAAAACAGTACAAGGAAGCGTCCAAGGAGTTGCTTAAGGTATTTGAGGCACACTCTCTCACTCAAATACCGAGGGCTCAGAACTCTGAGGCCGACATATTATCTAAGCTCTCGGCCGACTCCCCCGAGCACATCTCCAAAATTGCCAAAATCGAGGAACTCAGTCTCTCAAGCATCCATGCAAGCCCCGTTATGAACATACAACAACGTCAGGAGGATTGGATCTCAGATATCACCGCCTTCATCTCCACAGGGCAGCTACCCGAGAATGAGGCCCGCGCTAAACTGGCAAAGCTGAGGGCTCCCAGCTACACCATCGAAGATGGAAGGCTCTACAAACGATCTTACAATGGCACGCTACTTCGGTGCCTTCATCCAGATGAAGCCGAGGTCGCAATGGAGGAAGTGCACAGTGGCACTTGCTCAGCTCACCAAGGACCCTTCTCCATGTCCCGAAGGCTCATTCTCCAGGGCTACTTCTGGCCAACCATGGCCAGGGATTGTGCTGACCTTGCCCGGAGGTGCACCGCATGTCAACATTTCCAGAAAGCTCCCGGCAGGCCAGCGGTCAACTATGCCCCCATCAGCACCTCTGTCCCATTTTCTCGATGGGGGATAGACCTTGTGGGCCCTCTGCCGAGGGGTACCTCCAACAATAGATACATCATTGTGGCCGTCGACTATTTTACCAAGTGGGTGGAGGCTGAACCCCTCGCCAGCATCACAGAGGCGAAGTGTCGTCACTTCGTCCTCAAGAACATCCTCACAAGGTTTGGCGTCCCCCAGCAGATCATCTCCGACAATGGGACACAATTTGAGGCAGCCCCCTTTTGTGCCCTTCTGGAGGCATGGGGCATCAAACACACCTTCTCCTCCGTTGCCTACCCTCAAGGCAACGGGCAGGTAGAGAACGCCAACCGGACCTTGCTCGAGGGCCTTAAAAAGAAGCTGGAGGCCGAGGGTGGTGGCTGGGTGGAAGAACTCCACAACATCCTTTGGGCCTATCGCACCACCCCTCGGCGAGCAACAGGTGAAACACCCTTCTCCCTCTGCTACGGTTTTGAAGCCAAAGCTCCTACGGAAGTCACCCTTCCCACCCGAAGGGTGATCCAATATGACCCCGAGGTCAACGACAGCAACATGGCCCTCGACCTCCACCTCATTTCAGAACGCCGGGAGCAGGCCTTCATCCGGGCAGAAAACTACCGAAGGCAAGTTAAAAGCTACATCGACGCCAAAGTTCGCACCCGAGAATTTCAAGTGGGGGACTATGTCCTCCGGAGGAGGGAAGCCAGCCAACCAACCGAGGGAGGCAAAATGACACCAAAATTCGAAGGTCCCTACATCATTGCAGCCATCATCAAACCTGGAACATACAAGCTCAAACGCCCCAACGGAAAAGAAGTCCCTAGGCACTGGAATGTACACCACTTAGTTAAATTCTATCAATAATGTAAGAGCGGCCAAGCCCTCATAACTAGTGAATGTACTATCCTATGGCCCAAGGCCTCCAATTTCGAAGAATGAAGATACATTCAAGACATCAAGCCCTCATACTGACTACAGGCCCCAGGCCTCACCACGAGAAGAACCCCCTCCGGCACCAAGTGCCGAGGGCGAACACCATCAACACCTACAACAAACAGTGAAAACACCACGTGTTTTCAGTCAAGACCCCTCGGCACCCAGTGCCGAGGGAGGGAACTCCTATCACCAACAACAAGGAACGCCATGTGTTTCATTTCCCTTCGGCACCCAGTGCCGAGGGTACATTCCCACCTTCATCATAAAAAAAAAGAAAAAAAAAAGAAAAAATGAGAACACCAAGTGTTCCTACAGAAGACCCTTCGGCACCCAGTGCCGAGGGTACACCTCCATCATCAAACATCGAAACGAAGAAAAAACACCAAAATGTTTCAAAGAAGACCCCTCGGCACCCAGTGCTAGGGATATGCTCTTCTATCAACTTCCAAACATCTGTTGGGAAACACTAAGTGTTTCATTTGAAGACCCTTCGGTACCAAGTACCGAGGATAGACGCCTACATCAACTACGACAAAAGAGAACACCAAGTGTTCCTACAGAAGACCCCTCGGTACCAAGTACCGGGGGCTACACATCGAAACTAACACCAAGTGTTGTTTCTAAAAGCCGTACCCCACGAGGACGCATATACCGAAGGCGCCACCATCGGTGCCGGCGCACGTAGTGCCCCCGGCCATTTGCAACTAGTGTGCAAATGAAAACCCTTCCTTGAAACGCTTTCCGCGTCACTACCCCCAGGGTATGACAGGCATGAGAAATGCCCAGGATTCGACTTTCAAAAACGGAACGCTATCCGCGTCACTACCCCCAGGGTATGACAGGCATGAGAAATGCCCAGGATTCGACTTCCAAACCGAAACGCTCCCCGCGCCACCACCCCAAGGGTGTGGCAGGCCACGGACTATGTCTAGCGCCGAGGGGAAGACTTTCAAAAATGAGGCGCTTTCCGCGCCATCCCCCAAGGGGAGGCAGGTTACGGACCACCATATCTTGTGCCCAGGAAACGTCCCTCGATCCCCTCGGAACTCGGAAGGTTAAGCCGAGGGAGGAGAGCCATTGGTGTATTCTGATGGTCTCCTAATAGGCCCAGCCTTACCAAGAAACCAAGTTTCTTGATGCCTTCCCTTCACCACCAACCAAAAAAAAAAAAGAGGGGGTGAAGGGGAGTAGGCTCAGCGAGAAATCAAAGAGTACACTCCAACAGATCACAACAAACCGAGGGCTCCCCACGGGAACACCTCCGGTAACTGAAGGCTCCTATTTCCCGAAGGACACTGCTCAAACAAATATCATCAGGAAACGGCTAAGTCCACTGCCTGGTCACCTCCGGTCACACAGGCACCGAAGGCTCCAGCAAGGGTCGAAATCTACACCTTTTAAAAATTATGCCAAGGGCACACACTCATCGTTGGCATTCTTCACAACAACAGGATTCCACACATATTTGGCCCTCGGCCAGAGACTCATACAACACAAGGGATCTACATCCAGAAGCTCAACACCAATTTACGCTAAGAAAATATTATAAGTCCTAAATTAGTAGCCACCAGGCATCTCGCAAAGTAATGCAGAGTCAGATGGCACCTATCACCCGAAGGCTACACAAAGAAACAACACTTGAAAAAAAATTCCAAGTCCTAAAATTGGGCCCCCGGCTCAATCAACATTACAGCCAGGGGAATACAATAGCCGAAGACTATGCGATACGACAACACTTGCAAACAAAAAAAAAATCTATGTCCTAAAGATGGGCCCCCGGATCAGTCAGTATTGCAACTAGAGGAATATGACAGTCGAAGGCCGTACATCAAGGAGGGATGCCATCTCCCAAAGGCTCCCAAAGGAGATTTTGCACTTAGAACATTTTCTAAGTCCTACATGCTTTTCCCCGGTCAACTACTCATACATCAAGGAGGGATGCCATCTCCCGAAGGCTCCCAAAGGAGATTTTGCACTTAGAATATTTTCTAAGTCCTACATGCTTTTCCCCGGTCAGCTACTCATACATCATGGGGGGATGCCACCTCCCGAAGGCTCCCAAGGGAAACTCTACACTTAGAAGATTTTCTAAGTCCTACATATTTCACCCTCATCTCAAGGGACCTAATTGCCGAAGGCTGCCTATCAATCGAGGGCTACAGTACACAAGGAATCCACACTCAAGAAAATTTTCTAAGTCCTAAAGAATTGGCCCCCGACCTATTCAATATTTCAGTTGGGGCTCCACAGTAGCCGAAGGCTACGTGACATACTACACTTGCAAAAAAATTCTAAGTCCTATACATTGGGCCCTCGGTCCAATATTTACACATCAGGAAGGGATGCCATATCTCGAAGGCTCACAAGGGAAAATCTACACTTAGAAAATTTTTCTAAGTCCTAGGAATTGGGCTACCACAAACACCCGAAGGCCCCATATTGTGCTACACTTAGAAAGATTTTCTAAGTCCTAATTCCTACAGAACCCTCGGTTGCATATCCAGCAGAGGGTGCCCAACTACCGAAGGCTTCCAGTGGCAAGCTACAATCAGAAAACATTCTAAGTCCTAAAACATACATTCAAAGGATCAAGACATACATCCAAATCAAGACGAAGGCATGCATTTGACAATAAACGAATCCAAAGGAAGCAGTTTGTATATCAAAGGCCCGAGGGCGTATGTACTCATTCATTAAAAAAAAAGAGAAGTTTGATTGTGCTTTACAAAGGGGGCCGAGGCCAACAATTACAACACCAAAAGGGGAGAATACAATTTAAGAGGGGGGAACTGTAGATATCGCCTCGCTCTCGGCTTCATCCTCTTCACCGCCAAGGCCGCACTCCCGGAGGGTCTCCGAGTCTTCAAGAACCGGTCTCTCTTCCCCCTCGGGGAGCGGGATCCTGACATCTGGCTGGCGGGGGGGAGGCCATAAGCCTCGGGACGGAACTCCTCCGGTGCCACCTGGAAGTGCTTCGCAAGCTTCCGGTAGATGAGGCGTTGGGTGAAGAACTCCCCGCCTTGGTAGTACGAGTCGCCCCTCTCAGCAAGCCACATCTTTCCGGGGGCCCCGACCCACTCGTCTACTGAAGCCCCCACCACCGAAGCGAGCCACTCCCTCCGATCTTCGGCCTTCCACCCTTCGGCCATGAAGCTGGTCACCGCATCCTCTCGGGCCTTGGAGACGGCCTCTTCTTGAGCCGCGCGGGCTTCATCGGCAGCAATACGGGCGGCCTCGGCGGCGGCCTCCCCGGCCCTGGCTAGCCCCTCATTGACCCCTTCGGCCCTTGCAGCCTGCACCCTCTGCTCCATGTCGTCGGTGGCCAGCCGTAGAGAGTCCTCGGCTTCAGCAAGCTTCTTCCTGAGAAGGGCGGCCTCCCCCTCGGCGGCACCCTTGGCCTCCCTCATTTGATCCACCCTTCGGAGGTGCTCGCAGAGGCCCATAAAAGCCTGCAATTCACGAAGGCAAGAATAAGGCATAATGAACATAGTACAAAAAAAATGAGCAGAGAAGGGAGGGTGACTTACGGAGGCAGCATTCAGGAGGACCTTCGCCTCGAGGGATCCCTCGTCCAGCCGGGCAAGGGCCAGTCGGTCGGCCGACGGCAGCATCTGGCTCATCAGAGCCGAAGGGTTCAAACTGCCCTCCAACACGGAGGCCCCCTTCGGTACTATCACCTCCAACCTCTCCCGCCCAAAGAACTCCTGATTGATTTGTTCCTGGGGGGTGGAGGCAGAAGCGTGCCCTTCGTCCACAATCACCACCACATCGGTGATCGGTTGTTTGGTAGGGGCGGCGGTCTTCGGCTTCTTGGCCGGGGGCTCGGTCCCCTTTCCAGCAACCTTCTTTTTGACGGGCCCAGCACCCTTGGACCCTCCGGCGCCAGCAGCAGCGCCAGCAGTCTGAGAGGGCCCCTCCCTGGCAGAAGCGCCCGCCGGGGCCTTCTTCTTTCCTTTCGCATTTTTCAAAGAGAAGAGGGAACCAACGTCCATATTGTTACCTACAAGCAACAAAAAAAACAGAAGGGTTAGATCGAGGGCTACCAGTTACTACGTCATAAAAAAAAAGAGGCGGAAAAGAGAGAACTATCAACGCATCAGTGAACAATTCGGTGATCACCTCCAGCGCCTTCGAAGACCCTATCGAGGGGAGGGTATCTCTCATCCGAAGAGCCCCTCGGCCTGAACTGCCGGAAGCCCAGGCTAAGCAAATCCTCCGGAAGGGTGACTTCTCTGATCTTGACATGCTTGTCAGACCCCTCCGGCTTCTTGGCAAGCACTTTGCCATTCTTCTCCAAAGCTGCGCTCCCCACCTTCGGGTGGCGCCGGAAGCTATTACGGAGCTGGGCCGGGAAGGGATTCTCCTCGAGGCGGATATAGCAGAACCTCTCTTTCCACCCCTTGTGAGACGAGGGCACATCATCAAAAAGCCGGAACTCCGGTACCTGCTGAAGGTTGGCAAAGCCCTCAGCATTTGAATGTCCCCCCGGCAAAGGTTGAAGGACATGAAGAATTGATCGAGTGTGGGATCGACCCCCCGGCTCTGACACAAGGAGAGGAAGCCGGCCACATAGGAGTGGCTGTTGGGCGTTAGCTGGCAAGGGGCCAACCCCACAAATCTTAGATACTCCAAGAGAAAAGGATGGAGCGGGAACCGGAGCCCCATCTCCACCGAGAGGGTGTGAGCAGCAAAGCACCCCTCGGGCGCGTATCGCAGCAAATCATCCGCCCTGGGCTCCACCACGCGCGCCGAAGGTCCGACCAGCATCTGGGTGGACTGGTATTCTGCCGGGGATGCCTTCGTCTTCAGCTCCAGAGCGGCAGTATTCAAGAACGAATGGCCCTCGGGTATGCCCACCGGCCGCCCGGCATCCACTGCCGCTTGCTTCTTCCTCGGGGCCGCCTTCGTCTTGTGTTTCTTCCCGGGAGCCACACTTATGGGCGTCGGGTCCAATGGCCGGGAGGAGCTGGCTTCCCCGGCACCCCGGGGGGAGGAATGGCAACCGTCACCTTCAGCCTCTCCCTCTCCTCTTCCTGCTCAGCGGTTTGCACGGCGAGGGCAAGTTCTTCATCCTCGTTTTCTTGCTCGAAGCCCTCGGCTTCGACTTCGGCCTGGAGGTCCTTCTCCACTTCCATGGCCACTGCGGCATCACCACCTGCCGAGGACTCCACACCCGAAGACTCCACATCTGAGCATGTCTCCATCTCTACCGAAGGCTCCCCCGAGATATCCTGGGAATCACTCTGGGACGACATGCTGCCTCTAGTTCGAAGGCTCGTAGACGCTAGTGTTTTCTAGATTTTCTATCTCCTAACCTAAGGGCACAGTACAGGTAGCTAAGAGGTGAAGGGAAAGCGGGCACTGACCTTGAAAGCAGAAGTTGTGACCGAAGGCCTGAGTTTCTCTCACTAGAATTTTGGGCAGAGCTTCGCTAAGACAAATAATCGCACAAGGGGAAATGGCTCTGGCCTTGGGGTATTTATAGGCGCTGGAATCCGGGCTTGGGCCCGGAAACCGGGCCTCCGGACGGACCGCCATCATTACCCACCGCCGTTTCACCCAACCGGTGACGCCGCCCGCGAACAGCCAGCCATCACACGCCACGTGTACCACCCCCACCCCCCAACGGCTATAGCCTGTCGTTACATATTCCAACGGCTATATTTCCAACGGCTATATTCTGGAAGCCCCCGGGTTTTCTACTTCACTCCACTTCATCAAGGATAGCCTCCGGGTACACTCACTCATAAGTGCCCCCGGGTTGTGCCCCACACAGCACATAACAAACGCCTTCGGGATCACTCCCTCAGAAACCCAGGGCTTCATATCAGGGCACCCCTCGGGGATTCCCCCTCAGCGCTGCAAAACCGGGTAGCCCCCGGGGAGTTACCTCATTGACGGATAACCCGTGGCACACAGGTAATGGGAGCCCTCGGGTATCTTCATCACCAACTAATCAACAAACAGTTGACCCCCCGGCGACAGTTAAATTACTGCCCTCATCCAGCAGGCCCTCGATCCCCGGATTGAGGGGCTCCCCTTCGGCACCCCCAGGATATCAACAGCAAGCCTTCGGCTGATCAATACATGAGCCCTCAGGAAAAGAAGAGCCTTCGGCATTACCGTATTCTCCACCTTATACCAAGGTTTGACATTTTCGATTCATCATTGGGGGAATTCGGTGCACTCTTTTTCCCTCATTAGGATTTTTTTTCCCAAAGGGTTTTTCCTAATGAGGTTTTTAACGAGGCATCCCCCCAAAATGAAACGAAAAGCGTCAGCCTTCGGCCCACAACAGCAACGCAACTACTCTACTCCTTTTCGCCACTTTACAAGTGCCTCAAGGAGTGGGGGACTAGAGGACCCCCTCGGGAAAATCATTAAATTACAAAAGATGTAGAAATTCCAACAAACAACATAGCAAGCCCTCAAGTCCCGACATGTGGGTAACTGAGGGAATGCCTTCGGCAGGGACATAAAAGCAACAACTCCTCACCAACTTCAGAGATCACGACGGGACAACATCAAGGGGCAAGCACAAATTACTCCTTTTCCCTCAAGTACCTTTCGGCAAAAGGAGTGAGGGACTCCTGATGGAGTATATGGCCCGGGAACCCCCGGCCCACAGACTCCTACTACTCCAGCGAAGGCCCAAAAGGCCCAAAAGGCCCAACAGGCCCAAATCACAGCGCCCAGAGTACCAAGCAGTCCGCACTACGCGCCAGGGGTGCCTTCGCCCCCCTGGCCGAAGGCTCCAAATTCTCACAGAACGGGTTTCTCAAGCAAATTAAGAAACTGGGAGAAAACGGCGAAAACAGTAGCCCTCGGCACTGTGAGCCCTCGGCACCAGGGTGCCATCGGGTGGAAGAGCCCTCGGCTACTGCTCTATAGCCGAAGGCATCTCACTCGACAAGATATCCGCCTCACATGCGTACAGATCACCGTACCCCGCACAGACGTCCCATCCAACAGCCGCATTAAATGCGGCCACATGCGGCTGCCAGCGCCAACCAGTTGAGGTGACCCCTCAGCCAATGAGCGCTTTACACGTGTCCCTGCCCGGCATTTATTGCTACTATAAATAGCACCTCATTTCCTCATTTGTAACCACGCTGAAAACGGCATTCATACTGAATACACTCTCTCTCTACTTTTACTTACTTGCTCTGACTTCTCTCTAAGTTATTCCCCGTAATAACCCTTCGGATATATACCCCCGGGTAGACTATCCATCATATATATATATATATATATATATATATATATATATATATATATATATATATATATATATATTGTTTCAAGATTCAGGGGTCTAGCTATCACCATGTCCTGATTCACCTATCCCAAATTAGTCTCTAATACTTTTCAGTCTGGAATGCTAACAATTGAACATGAAGATGAAGATGTGGCGCATCTTACCTTTAATTTAGATGAATACAAAGAAGTGTTCAAGAGGTCGCCGGTCTGGAATGCCGGAAGTATGGAGCAGCGAAGCCGGAAGTCATCGATCTGGAAGATAAACCTATGGCGCAGCTACGGTTGTCATCGATCTGGAAGTAGAAGGCAGCCCTGGCGACGGAAGCAACGAAGCAAGGAGTAGGCGATAAAATAAGGGGTAAAAGAGTATTAATGCGTTCCAACGGTCTATTAAAGATTTCGCAACGGAAAAAGTAGCCTTTCCCTTACTTTTTCGGCTGATAAGATAATTCAGCCCAAACAGCCCAAACCCCTTGTGTTTGGCTGTATTTTTTTATTTTCAGGCTTATAAGCCCATTTTGGGGTCACCAAACACCCTCGTAGTTTTTTGAACTTTTCCCACAGACGGCGCCAATGTTGAGTTTTAAGTCCCGTAGATCCGGAAGCCCAACATAACTTCGGATATTCAGGATCATAGATTCAGTATAAAAATGAATAATAAATATAAAAGTGTATGAACTAGTTATTTTTACGTGGAAACCCAGAAAGGGAGAAAACCACGGGACTTTTTAGACTAACGTCCAAGCCCGCTCTTTTTCATTAATTACTTCCATCACTCATTTACAAAGTACATATCTTGAGACTCCATTCATGGAGCTTTGTGTTAATATAAAAGAATAAAGAGGGTGGGGGAGAAGCTTTCACTCCAGGAGCAAAGAGCCATCCCTCAAATGGGTGCCTTCCTCCCTATTTATAGGAAATGGGAGGGTTTGCCAATGGGCCAAAGGGGCTAATGGGCCGAAAAGGTTCTAATGGGCCGAAGCAGGGGGTTCCTGCCATAATGAACTGTAAAAGCAGGGGGTCAGCATATTAATCCGTTGTTTGTTTGCTTTGGGATTAGATTAAAAATTTTTGATTTTGGAAGTTTCAGACAATGGGTGCAGGTGGGCTATGGGAAAAAATGCTAAGTCAAAATCTCGAGATTCGAGATCTCGAGTTTTAAATCTCGAGATTGAGATCTCGAGGTTTAAATCTCGAGATCCAAATCTCGAAGTTTAAAACTCGAGATCGAGATCTCGAGGTTCCAAACTCGAGATCGAGATCTCGAGGTTCAAAACTCGAGATCGAGATCTCGAGGTTCAAATCTCGAGATCGAGATATCGAGATTCAAATCTCGAGATCGAGATATCGAGATTCAAATCTCGAGATCGAGATATCGAGATGTAGATCTCGAGATCGAGATTTCGAGTTTTAAAGCTCGAGATCGAGATGTCGAGATCTACATCTCGAGATCTCTTCTCGAAGATGAAACAACGATATCGGGATCTGCAGATCCAAAACTCGAGATCGAGAATCTCGAAACGAAGATCCCACCTGCAAAAACATATACAAAACCGAGCTGCAAAACGATACAACGATAGATTTCGACCTTCAAATTAATCGTAAAACCCCCTTTTTGGAATTTTAATCAAACGATTTTCGAGTTGGGTTTTTGATTCGAAAACTTAGTGGGTGGCGATGGAGAAGAGAAGAAGAGAAGATGAATTGTCCCGTTATACTACCTTCGAAGTGAGAACGGGAGGGATGCAGAGATTTCGGGGAGAAGACGAGGGGTTTGGGTGTCTTGTTTGCGAGATTATTCCGAGGGAGCTCTGGTTTGCGAAAAAGGCGAATGAGAACGATGAGAGGCGTTCGAGTTCTCAGGGCCCTTATATACGCGAGAAAACAAGGATTGGGCCTGTTCCGTAAAAGTTGGGCCCGAACGGATGGGCTTGCACATAACGCCTATTTAAAAAGATTTTCGAGGCCCAATATCAGTAAAAATTAGAGCTCCCCCTTAAACGGTGAAAAATTTTGTCCCTTTTCTCCCCCTAAAAGAATGCAACAGACACTATGTACAGATGCAACGCACGCACACAATTTTTGTTCTTTTTGGGTTTTCTCCCCCTTGACACATGCAACACACACACACTATTTTTGATCTTTTTGGGTTTTCTCCCCCTTGACACATGCAACACACACACGCTATTTACAGATCACACCCACACACGCTTTTTACAAGTCCCACACACACACACTCTTTTCGGACCAGTGGAGATGAAATTTAAATTGGCTCGAGGTTCAACATGCCCAACTTGGAGACTAGGAACTGGAATCTTTTTTCATCCAATGCCTTAGTAAACAAGTCAGCCAGTTGAAGCTCTGAGCTTACAAAGTACATATCAATATCTCCTTTTTCCACGTGATCCTTGATGAAGTGATAGTGCAGATCAATGTGTTTGGTGCGGGAGCGGTGAACATGGTTGTTGGTGATGGCGATGGTGCTCTGTGAGTCACTGTAGATCGGGATATGGCGGAATGTGTAACCGTAGTCTTTGAGCTGAGTCTTCATCCATAATATTTGTGAACAGCAACTAGCAGCCGCGACGTATTCGGCCTCAGCTGTAGATGTTGACACACAATTCTGCTTTTTGGAAGACCAGCAGACTAACTTCTCGCCCAAGAACTGGACGGCTCCCGATGTACTTTTGCGGTCCATCCGGCAACCTGCAAAATCAGCGTCCGAATATCCGACTAGGTCAAAGCCTGAATGCTTGGGATACCAAAGGCCTAGATTCACAGTGCCTTTAAGGTATCGTAAGATTCGACGCACAGCTGTCAGATGGGATTCCTTCGGATTAGCTTGAAATCGAGCACATAAGTATGTGGAGAAGACAATGTCAGGCCTGCTTGACGTGAGATACAGCAAAGATCCAATGATGGCCCTGTAATTTGTAGCATCAATTGGCTTCCCGGAGGGGTCTGAGTCCAGTTTATTATTCGGGGACATAGGGGTCGTCATGGAAGATTTGCCGTCAATGTTGAATCTCTTGAGCATTTCCAGAATATATTTTGACTGGTTGATGAAAATGCCATCAGAGAGTTGTCGTACTTGCAGGCCTAGGAAGAAGTTCAGTTCACCCATCATGCTCATCTCGAACTTTGTTTTCATCAGTTTCTCGAAATGTTTGCATAGACGCGGATTGGAGGAGGCAAAGATGATGTCATCGACATAGATCTGAATCAGAATAATATCAGATTTCTGTCGCTTGATGAACAGTGTAGTATCAATCTTTCCTTTGGAGAAACCTGAATCAACCAGAAATTCGGTCAAGGCATCGTACCAAGCTCTAGGTGCCTGTTTCAGCCCATAGAGAGCTTTCTTGAGCTTGTATACATGATCTGGGAATCTTGGATCTACAAATCCTTCAGGTTGAGCAACATAGACCTCTTCTTCTAAAATTCCATTTAGGAAGACTGTCTTCACGTCCATCTGAAAGACGGTGAAGTTCTTGTGCGCCGCGTACGCAAGAAAGAGGCGGATTGCTTCAATTCTTGCTACGGGCGCGAACGTTTCATCATAGTCTATGCCTTCCTGCTGATTGTATCCCTTTGCGACCAGCCTTGCCTTGTTTCGTACAATTGTTCCTTCTTCATCCCTTTTGTTTTTGAAAATCCACTTCGTGCCAATGATGGTCTTTTTCTGTGGCTAAGGTACCAGTGTCCATACATCCAGACTGTCAAATTGATTGAGTTCATCTTGTATCGCAATCACCCAATCTGGATCAAATAGTGCGTCGGAAACCTTTGATGGTTCAGACTGGCTTAGGAAACAGGCGAAGTGGCATTCATTCATCGTGGCGGATCTTGTGCGCACACCTTGACTTGGATCACCTATTATTTGATCAACGGGATGTGCTTTCTTCCATTTCCTCTCATGAGCCAGAGGAGTTGGAGTGATGATTGGTTGATCCGATTCCTGATAGGTGTTTGAGGTCTCTTGAGCAGTTGTGGTGTGCAGTGGAGATGTTTCTGGAGTTGTAGCAAAGCCATGATCATCCACTCCTCTGTGATTGGATTGAGGGGTTGAAGGTGTGGATGGTACATCACCTGGACCTGTAAGGAGTGGGATCTCAGCTATTGGAGTTGATGTTGAAGCTGGTGTGCATGGAGGAGATGAAGGTTGTGAATTCTCGTAGAAGTTTCTGAAAAGAGAATTAAGAATCACATCTTCGTGTTCTGAGTTCGAATTAGCTTTATCAGAAGCCACTGGTACATCATGTGATGGATCAGCCTGTAAATGTTCGATCGCGAAGTCTGTCATTTCATAGAATGTAACATTTACACTCTCGATGACAGTTCGCTTGTCTCTTAGATAGACTCTGTAGGCTTTGGACTGCAGTGAGTAGCCGATAAACACGTCTTCTCTGGCTTTGGGGTCAAGCTTACTTCTTTCTGTTCGATCGTTCAGTATGAAACACTTGCAGCCAAATATCTTGAAGAAAGAGATGTCGGGAGTTCTGTTGAAGAGGATTTCATAAGAAGTCTTGTCGAAGCGTTTATGAATGGATGTTCTGTTCTGGGTGTAGCACGCAGTATTGATTGCCTCTGCCCACATGAAATGAGGCAGTCTGGATTGGATTAACATGGTGTGTGCTGCTTCAACAAGAGTCCTGTTCTTTCTCTCAACAACTCCGTTCTGTTGGGGAGTTTTAGCTGCTGCAAATTGCTGAGTGATACTGAGAGATTCATAGAAATCAGTGAGAGTTTGATTTTTGAACTCGGTACCGTTGTCAGTTCTTACTATACGAACACTGTGCTGTAGCAGTTTCTGGATGGTTCTGATGAAGGACACAATGTTTTCTGCTGCCTCGTTCTTTGAACGAAGAAATTTTGTGCATGTGTACCTTGAGAAGTCATCAACGATCACCAGAGTGTATTTGCGGTCATTGATGCTTTGGACTCTCATAGGTCCACACAGATCCATGTGAATTAACTGCAGCTGATGAGTAGATGATGGAACTGTTTTTGGCTTGTGGGAGCTTCGCGTCATTTTGCCCATTTTGTAGGCACTACAATGATTTTCACCGGAAGACTTTATTAGAGGAAGCCCCTTTACAAGTTTCTTGGAGAACAAGATTGACAAGTGCTTGAAGTTCAGATGGGAAAGACGTCTGTGCCAAAGGTTGTTCTGTTTTGTGGAAGCTTTGGACAGCAGACAGATGGAAGTGGTGGATTGTACGCTTTTCAAATCGATCGTGTACAGATTTGATGTTCTGTAGCATGTTAATAATGTGTTCCCCGTGCTGTCTAGCACACAGCATTGTCTGGCAAAGAACCTCACTTCCATCCCGTTGTCACAGAATTGCCCTATGCTCAGTAAATTGTGTTTGAGCCCTTTGACAAAAGAAACATCCTTGATGGTGACACTGGCACAGATGACATCCCCATATCCAAGAATAGGAGATGAGGCGTCATTCCCAAATCTGACATTGCCTCCGTAACAGTTGGTGTAGTTGCTCAACAGGTGTTTTATTCCGGTCATATGGGTTGAGCATCCAGAATCCAAGTGCCACACATGACCGTCCTGCAAAACAATTAAACAGGTTTAGGTACCCATCTTGGGATGGGTCCTTCCTTATCAACATAAAACACCTTTTTGAACCTTGCTTTCAGCTGTGATCCAGGGTCAGCAGCTTTCTCAACAAATGATTTTTCTCTCGCGGGCTCTCTAACAGCCAGATCTGCCTTTGTAGTGGGTCTGGTTTTTGGAGCCCACTTAGCAATTTCCGTTTTGGTGGGGTTGTTTTTGGGAACCCGCCTTTCCGTTTTAGTCTTGGTGGGTCTGTTTATGGGAACCCACCTTTCAGTTTCAATTTTGGTGGGTCTGATTTTGGGGACCCACCTTTCAGTTTCAGTCTTAGTGGGTCTGTTTTTGGTGACCCACCTGTGATTTGTTGTGGGAGGAGAGTAGACACGTGCTTTGTGATTGAATGGTTGTTTCTTAAGGTGGGTTTTAAAAATTTCCTCCTTAGAAAGCCGATTAAGATGTTTCCTTGAATGAACTCGGAGGGGATATTTCATATATGGTATACAAAATATTCCCTTAGAAGTTCTGTTCTCGGTTTCCCTTCTCGGTTTGAGCTTTCTGTGAGACTTGGCTTTAACAACATTCACATCACATTCATAATTATGAGGATCTGGAAAAGAATAACCATAAGCAATACTAGTATTATTAATTGAACGATGTCCAAAAGATGTCTCAGAAATATTCAGCTTGTGACTCAAGACTGAACTACTAGGAGTTTGTTTGACAGAGACAGAATTACATTTAACTTTAGAGTACAAAATAGAACTGGATCTAGTGATGGTCTTATTTTCAAAAACTTTCTTTTTCTCTTCAGTGATTTCCTTCCTTTTCTTCCTCCACTCGTCCTTCTCTTCTCCTTCCTTCTTCACTTCTTGTCCTGTGTGCAAAGGAGAAGAGTGATGAGTGGACGAACCTTTTGAAAGCTTAGTTTTATCAGGTGAGGTGTGAGAATTTTCAGACTTATTATTAGAAGCAGGTTGAGAGGTTGTTTTAGAATGATATTTCTCACTTAATTCATTGAACTTGTGAAGAAGTTCCTGCCAGTTACTCTCAAAGCCTCTCCTTTCTGTTTCAAATCTCTCTCTCTCGTTGTCTAGAGTTTTCTGGAGGTTTTTGAGTTTTTGTGCCATTGGAAAAATACAGGGTTCCTCTCCAATTTTTGAGATACCTACTCTTGGGGGTGGGTCTAAAGGATGTCCTATGTGTGGAACATCCTTTGCATAAGGGTCAAGACATTCATTAGTGCAGGAACTAGGTTCTTCGTGTGTGAGTTGTTTTTCATTTACAGAAGGATAATCACAAGAAATCGCAGCCTTAGGGTTCTTTCTCTTTTCTTCTTCTACTTCTGCGTTTTCTTCATCACTTCTAAAATACATTTTCTCACCAAACCCTAGTCCCATGTAATCTTTGTTATAAATCTGAAGACAGTCAACTTTCTTTAGATTACGTGGGTTGGTTATGCTCATTCCTATTCTAGGATTGTAGAACCGGTCATCCTTTATTTGGTTTAGAAAAATTGTCTGTTCAGATTGACCTCTCCTGGCAGCTAGATCCTCTAGTTCTTTTACTTTGTTTAAAAGTGTTCTTCTTTTATTTTGCAAAAATTCGCATTCAGCCTTTGCTGTGCTTTTCTCTCGTTCACTGTCTTCAAATTTCTTAGTCAATTCAGCTATCTTAAGTTCAAAACTTTCGAAAACTGAGGACACCTTTTTGACCTGTTCTTTTGCAATTTCAAGTTGAACACTTAGGGAAGACTTTTGGTCAAGATTCTGTTTCAGTACCCTGTGATTATTGTCTAATCTCTCCTTTAGTTCTTTAATGAGATTGTCCTTATCAAGTAAGGACTGATTTTGATAATTGCAAGAGATTTTAGAGGTACTTACAGAGCTTGTAGAGCATTCACTTCCGGGGATCGCAGCATCACCCTTTCTTTCATCTTCTTCCTCCAGTCGAACCATCAAGGCATAGTTGTCTTCCTCCTCCTCCTCATCAGAAGTGTCTTCTGCCCAATGATCATTTTCAGCAAGCACTGTAGAATTTTCTTCTTCCTTCTGCACCATAAGCATCTTTTGCTTATTCCACAGCATCTTCTGCTTGTAGAAGTTTGCATCCCTCTTCTTTGGCAGGCGACAGTCTTTGATGACATGTCCAGCTTTTCCACAGTTGTAGCATTTGGGGGCATCTTCAGCTGTTGGTGCCTTCCTAGAAGATCCTTGATCATGGTTCTTCTGTTTGTAATTTGATGAGGAGGTTCTCAACTTGTTGGAGGAGCTGTTCTTCTTAGCAAATCTCTTGGCTAGCAGTGCCATTTTCTTCTGTAGGTCTGCAAGTTCAGCCTCCAGGTCAGATTTGTCATCATCACTCTCATCTTCATATGATTCAACCACCACTTTCTTCTTCTTCTTTTTCAGTGTTGTGGTTGTCCTGCGGGGCTGAGCTTCCATCACCAGAGCCAGTGGATTTGTGTTGTGTTGATCCTCGGCACAAGCAACCTCATTGACAAATTGCTTTAAGTGTTCATATAGAGTGCAGAGATCAATTTCATCCAAGTCAATGCGTTGTCTGACATCCTTTACCGTCTTTTCCCATGCAGGATGTAAACTGGATAGAAATCTTATATTCAGTTCCAAGTTTGTCTTGAATACTTTGATCTTCCTTAATTCATTGACCAGTTGGACGAGTCTGTTGTATGTCTCGTTCAATGGTTCTCCAGGTGCAGCTTTGAAGGAGTCATAGGCAATTAGGATAGTTGTTTTCTTGGTTTTCAGGCTGACGCTTGTGCCTTGGAGCAGTTTTTCAATCTCATCCCACATCTCCTTTGCAGTTTGCATGCTGTCAATGAATACATATACTTCGTTTGGAATGGCTTGAAGGAGGTAAATCTTTGCCATGAGATCGCCTCTAAGTCTGAGCTTGTCAGCTTCGGTGTATTCTGATGCCACTTTCCGTCTCCTTTCTGGATCTCCTCCTACTGAGATCATTAGCTCAGCTGGTCCTTCATGCAGTGATTCAAGCATTGCAGCGGAATTTTCTTTTTGTTCGAGGAAATTTAGGAATCGATTCCTCCACATCTGATATTCTCCTTTCCTAAGACTCAGAGGACTACTGCTGTTCCCTTGGGCATTGTATTCAGAAGCCATTGCTGTAGAAAACTGACCGTTCGAGATATTTGATCAAAAGATTTTCAAAGGCAGAATATCAAAATTCAGATGTCGAGATCTGAATATCTAGATTCAAGATTTCGATAAATGAGGCCCAATATCGAGATTTGATATCGAGATATCAAATGTCGAGTTTTGAAATCTCGAGATTTCAAATGTCGAGAAGCAAATGTCGAGATTTGAAACTCGAGATATGTTTTCGAGATATCAAAAGTCAAGGACCAGAAGTCGAGACCTTAAAAATCGAAACCTCAAACTCGAGATTTGGATGTCGAGATCCTCAGTGTCGAAATCATGCAAAGTGAAAAACTCAGGTTAATAAAATCTGAGGGTAGTTTCTGGTAGAGTTTGATGTCGAGATCCTCAGGTGAAGTTTTCAGCTCGAAAAACTAGGCAGAACCTGTTCAAAATAGAGATCTCGAGTTCTTGATCTCGAGTACAAATTTTACAGAATAACAAATCTGAAGTATACACCTTGATCGCTTCGAAACGACGATTTTAAAGGTATAAGTTTTACAACTTTTCGACAAGAAACAAGATTACAGAGTAAGAACTCGAGAGAAACAAAAGCGTAAAGAAAAACAGATTATTTCTGCAGACGTTCTTCTGATCAGCTCTCGATCGGCTCTGATACCATTTGTTAGTCCCTGTTTTCTATTACAGCAAAGATTAACAGTATAACAAGTAGAACATTAACGATAAAGATGAACACAAGATGATCGATGATAACCTTCCTTGATATACCGTGAACTCGTACAGAGAAGAATATTGCGCTAAGACTATTTGGAACAAGTACGAAAGTTAATGCAACCCTAAACCTGAAGCGCCTTTTTATATGCGCAGGTATAGGGTTGGCGGAAAGGCTTTCAGCCTGATATGGGCCTGACACATTGGCCCCATATCCTTTATCCTAATAAATACAAATATTGAATACAAGGATATAATAAAGCTAATCTATTAAAAGATAGGTGACAAACTTGATTCACAATTAAATGATCTTCAACACATGACATGCCTATTAATTCGAGCTCTTTTGGATAAAAGAATAGATAATTCAACTGTCTTGTTAGATTATCTATTTGGTTCTTAAATCGGGTTTCCGTAGTTCTTTTGTGATTAATGGATTTTAACTATTGAATTAATAATTTCTAATTGATTAATAGTTAAAATATGTGACTTATTCTGGACGCCATACGGAATAGTCATATTTTTTGTCTAGAACGAACCCTCAATTTCAGTTGATTAACTAAATCACAAATACTAAAAATTAGTGACAGATTCATAATCTTGGACTATCTTTTCTTTTTGCTTAATTTTCAATCGTTTTTCCGTTAGTTGTTTAATCATTTTATTTTCATTCATTTAAATTCCTTGCATCAATTACTTGCATTAATTCAAGCTTTAATTTTCAGTTTCAAACCAAACCATTCTCAAAACTCTTTTTAGTTAAATTTAATTCCATTTTTATTAATAGTTTTCCAATTACTTAGTTGCATTTTCCCGTGGATTCGACCCTTACTTGAGCACTATACTACCGTGACTCGTGCACTTGCGAGGACTTATAAATTGTCTATCAATAATCTCTATTTAAATCAACAATAATATCATTAGAAGCATACAGGTTCCTATATGCATCTACATATCGGTGTTTGATGAGTTCAACAAATATATCTGTGGTGGCTTGCCAGTGGGTGACCTTATCTCATTTCGAGTGAGCATGTATGCACAAAATCAAACCTGAAAAGTAATAGGACGGTAAAAAGACATTAAAAAGACACTAAGTAGACATTAAATGTT
Organism: Cuscuta europaea; assembly: GCA_945859875.1. NCBI lineage: Eukaryota > Viridiplantae > Streptophyta > Magnoliopsida > Solanales > Convolvulaceae > Cuscuta > Cuscuta europaea. The sequence goes on from CAMAPE010000014.1 coordinate 5,908,516, forward strand.
AAGACTGTAATCCCAAAAATGCAGAGAGAGCTATAACAACAAAATGCAAAACACGTAATCTCCAAATTGAGATGAACTATTAGGTACAGAGGGTATTAATGCAGAAGAATTTCGAAGTCCATTGAGCCTAATTAACAAACTATACAAATGTATCTTGGTTACAAATTGGGAATATAAAATCTCGTAGTGTGAAGAATGCAACAATCACAGACTTCATAGACAACTAAAAGGAGAAGACAATGGACTCGAAACTGTAATCACAAAAATGAAAAATACCACAATAGTCTTGCAAACTTACAACACCAAATCGCATAAGGAACAATCCACAAATTGCGATGAAGATGATGAGTCGGAAGTCGGAACTTTGAAGCAATTTCAACTGCCATTGAAGAAGATTGCTCGACGGCATTGTTGCAGACTGAGTTTGATTTATTGATGCGGAGTGGAGAGCTAAAGTTGAAGAAGATTTATTGTACAGAGCACCGAATAAAATCTTAAATATATTAATAAACAGTTAGGGGTAATTTAGGTAACTTAGGATTGAGTTTCCTGAAATAGGACAAGTAGAGGTCTATGGAAGTAAAATTGTTAATGAAATAGTCTTATTTTGCACAATTTTCTCTCATTTTTCTATACCTTTTTAAATGCCTACCTACGGACCTCTTTAATGCTTAATCTTGAGTCCAACAGATAGGCCTAAGCGATATGATGCCCTAAACTTTTAAAGAAACAAAAATTAGTCGAAGTTTAGCTTGAGTACAGCAATAGTAATCTAATATACACAGGAATGGAACTCGGAAAAATCATTGTATACATTTTTTTTCTTTTTTTTATACTTTTTATTAGATATACATATACAAATATTTTCCCCTTGATTTTGCGTTTTCAAAATTAGGTTTATACTTTTTAACATTACTTTATATATGTACCATTTTAAGGAGGTAGTTTTATGTTTTATTCATAAACATAAAAGTTATTAATATTTTGATTTTTCAAACAAATAATAAAATATCATAAATTTAAGGTTTAGGAAAACCAATTTATAAAGTAGAATGTTACTTTTGGAAAATTTAGCTTTAGTAGATAGAAAGTTTACATAATTTTAAAGATACCAAACAGTATTAAAAAATTATGACTTGAATGTTATCTATGCGATTAAAAAATTCTGACTTGAATGTTGACTTTTCCTTAGACACACTACTTGGTAGTATTAAGCTTTAAAATATTGTAACATTAGCATACATACTAACATACCATATATAGAAACTACCTTAAATAACAATATTGAATAAATAAAACACTATTCAATTGAAACAAACTTTGCATGCTACAAGAACCCTAATTATCTTCTTCATTTTATGTTCTAACTATGTCAGGATTTTAAATCAAGTACCTCTTTCAAGAGTCGGCCGTTTCTCCCTCTAGTTAGGGTTTTTGCTTCTCCGCCGATCTATTTCGATTGGGTGGCTCTTCGGTTTGGGGTTTTCCCCTGTGACAAGTTTCTTGGTGCAAACAAGAAGCAAAGACAGCAATAGATAGGGGTGGACTCGGGCCGGGCCAACCGGCCCGCTACTGTGCGGCCCCGGCCCGGCCCGGTGAATCGGTTCCGGGCCCAGTTCGGGCCAACCGGCCCGGTGGGATGGCGGTTCGGGCTCGGGCCCTTCAAAAGGTGAACCGGCCCGGCCGGTACGGGCCCGGGTCGGGCCAATTTTTTTTTTTTTTTGAATTTTTTTTAAGTTTTTGGGTTGGGCTGGGTATTTTGGACCATTTGAGGTAGTTAGGGTTGGTTTGGGGATGAGGGGGAGGGTTGGGGGTTAACTAGGAAAAGGCAAAAAAAAAAAAGAACCGAGGCTCGACCCGGACCCGGGGGTTACCCGGGCCGGTTCCGGGCCTCCTCTTCTTGAACCGAGGCCCGGCCGAGCCCAGGCCCGAACTAGGCCCGAACCGGAACCGGTCCATGCCTAGCAATAGATTGGGGTTAAAGGGCGGAACAGGATTGAATTCGATGTCAGTTGTGATTGATGGCAAAAGCGGAGGCTTGACATAGAACATGATGAATAAGAGGTCGTGTGAGGAAGAAGCTACAGTACTGTTGGGTCATCCTCCTCCCAAACTGCTGTCATGGAACGCTGGAGAATCTAGGTGATGGAGTATAAGGGTCTGAGCCCCCGGACCCACATACTCGGAAGAATAGAAAGCACAAGACAGAGTGGCGCCCTCGTCGACCAAGACGCCCCCGTCGGCCGAAAAGGGGCCAACTCAGATTATGGTCCTGAGCCCAAGGAACCCGGGTGCCCTCGTCGGCCGTGCCCTCGTCGGCCACGCCCTCGTCGGCCACGAAGACCTCCCAGAACCGGATTTTACACTTACTCATTTGTACAACCCATTAGCGGCTTTGTATTCGGCCCAGTAGCGGTCCAGTTGTAAATGTGCCTCCCAAGCCCAAGGCTTGGGAGCCCAGCCCCTATTTTCTCTATAAATACTCCCCTTGGGAGTAGTTATAGGGGTTACAAATTCATTCTATTGAAGCATATTATTGCACTTCTCTCTCTAGCTCTCACTTCTCTCTAGATATACTCTATCATTTGGTGCTCTCGTTGAGAGCTAGAACAATCAAGTTAGCACCCTTCGTCGCTACCAAGCACAGCTAACCACTGATCATGGGGAGAACTAAGTCAAACCGCAACCTCGTCAGCAAAGCCATCCCTGAGGACCAAGAGCCCAGGGAGCACGATGAGGACGCCACGGCCGACCAGGTCGGCGGAGGGGACCTCTTCCGGGAGGCCTTCAACCTCACGACGGACCTCCGCAACCAACTCAACGGCGGAGTCCCTGATGCCCGCCTCGGCCTGGACAAGAAACGAGCTGAGAAGACGGACCACGCCCCGGCCCAGCCTATGGTCGCGGCCTCTCCGTCCGTGGATCCGCAGGTCCAGGCTGCGCTATTGGTCATCATCGCCAGCCTGGCTCAGAACCCCACCGTCCTCAGCGCACTCTTGCCAAGGACCGGGGGGAACGTCACTCAACCCCCTCAGCCCCAACCGTTGGCCGTCCAGATAGGCAACGATGAGGGGGTGGTGCCCCAGGACACGACGTCGTCCCACTCCCACCCTGCTTCCCCTTTTCGGCCTGGGCAGACCCCAGCGCGTGGAAAAGCCTCTGCCTTCCATAGGCTAGGTGACACGCGCCGTCGTCCGGTTTCGAAGAGGATGGCAGGACGGATTGGAGATCCTCGTCCTGGCTCGCCGAGGGAAAGCTTGGGGTCTGTGTCCCGGACAGCGGACCAGCCCCGCCCGGACAAGGGAAAGGGAAAGTTGCACGAGGATGACGTGCGTCACCAGATCAACACGGCTCACAACGAGCGCATGAGGAACCAGCCGGGCGCCGCTGCGGCCGACAGGGACCCTCGGGACGAGGTCATCGCCCAGCTGGAAAGGAGGCTGGCTCAGATGGAAGCCAAGCAGTCGGCCAACATCCCTACGGCCGGCGCCTCCAACGACCCCGGCCTCAACGCGCTCATGAACAAGGTTAGCGCCCTGGAGAGGGAGCTGGCCGAGGGGCGAGGTGATCCCATCATCCAGGTCAGGACCAGGACCCCCTTCACCAACAGGGTCCTCTCGGCCCCCATCCCGGAGAAGTACAGGGGAAACGCTATCAAGTCCTACGATGGCCGATCAGACCCCCAGGAGCACTTCAGCCGTTACCAGAACAACATGTTGATGGTGAACGCGTCCGACGAATACCTCTGTCGTTGGTTCCTCTCTACTCTCGAGGGGCCAGCGTACGAGTGGTTCAACAGGCTCCCCGAACGGAGCATCGACTCATGGCAGGATCTCGCCCAGCGCTTCCTCAGTCACTTTGCCGGGAGGAAGCGCGCGAAGAAGTATTTCACCCACCTCCTCTCCGTCAAACAGCAGCACGAGGAGTCCCTCCGGTCCTTCATTGATCGATGGACGAGGGAAACCGAGGAGGTCGAGGGGGCCGATGAGCGCACCCTCCTCGCCTTGTATCAGGGAGCCCTCCGAAGCTCCCCGTACGCTAGGAGCCTCATTACCGGGGCCCCGAGGTCGTACGCCAAGGCGCTCCAGCACGGAGGCTTGTATGCCGACGCCGACGAGCTCCACAATCACAAGAGAGAGGGGGGCCATCCCTCCAAGAAGACAAATCCTTCGCCGGCCCCGGGTCCGTCCCCGGCCGGCCAGGGTGCCCAGGGCTGCCACGGCTCTGGTGGACAGAGTAAGAAGGACCGCCACTGGCGTCCGAGGTTGGAACGGCCGGGGGTAACCCTCACCCACCCGGTCGGCACCATCCTCGATTATGCCGAGAAGCACGGCCTCATCGAGCAGGCTCCTCGGCCGGCCGAGGAGATCCTTGCCATCCAGCAGGGCGGCACATACTGCCGGTTCCACAAGAACTCGTCACACAACACCGACGATTGCATCACACTGAAGAAGGCCATCGAGCGCCTTATTCGCCAGGAGGAACTCTCCCAGTTTGTCAAAGGTGGCCCACGCAAGAACACTTGGGTAAACACCGGCAAACATGGGGGCGAACCCTCTGCGAAGAAGCGGGAGATTGGTAGGCTCAGCGACGACGAGGACTTCGAAGAGCCCCCGCCGAAGAAGAATCACATCCACCTCATCGTGGGTGGGAACACTGGGGGGGACTCCGCCACTCAGAGAAAGAAATGGGCCCAATCCCTTTACATTGGGGAGGTGTCCCACGTTCCCCCCCAGCCGAAGAAGCAGCGAACGGAGGCGATCACCTTCACCGACAAGGATCTGCCTCCGGGTACGGAATCACACAGGGACGCCCTCGTCATCCGATGTGAGATCGGTGACTCCATCATCCACCGTACTTACATCGATGTGGGGAGCTCCGTCAACGTGATGTACCTAGACACCTTCAAGCAGTTGAAGCTGGACAGAGCTCTGCTGAAGCCGATCAAGACCCCGTTATCCGGCTTCACCGGGGACTCTATCGACGCCGAGGGCACGATAGTCCTCCCCGTGGAGGTCGGTGACGGCCCCCACCACGCCAGAATTAACATGGAGTTCATGGTGGTCAACCTCCAGTGCGCCCACAACCTGATCTTGGGGCGGCCAGCGCTGGAGGACTTGGAGGCCATCATCTCAATGAAGCACTTGTGCCTGAAGTTCCCCACCAACGACGGCATCGGCTACGCCAGAGGAAACCAGAGAATAGCCAGGGCATGCTACCTCAAACTAACGAGGCCGTCCGAGAGGGAGGGCCAGAGGATAGACACCATCACGACCGCCGTCGCCATGGACGAGGAAAGGCCACATGCTGAGCCGGCCGAGGAGGTCGAGGAAATCCCTCTGGATACCTCCCGGCCGGAGCGGGTTCTCAGAGTCGGAAAGCAACTCCCCCAGGACCAACGAGACGCCATCCTCCTCGTCCTACGGTCATACGCCATTGTCTTCGCGTGGGGCCCGGACGATATGCCAGGCATCAGCCGCCAGGTAATCACTCACCGGTTGACCGTCGATCCGGCCTCCGCGCCCATCAAACAGAAGCGGCGCTACTTGTCCGCTGACAGGCGGGACTTCGTCAAAGGGGAGGTCGCCATGCTCCTCTCAATCAAACACATCAAAGAGGTGAAGTACCCGACATGGTTGGCCAACGTCGTCCTCGCTCAGAAACCACCGACGTTTAGAATGTGTGTTGACTACACTGACCTGAACAAGGCATGCCCCATGGACCCGTTCCCTCTCCCCAACATTGATCAGCTGGTGGACGAGACGGCGGGGTGCGAGTTGATGTCGTTCATCGACGCTTTCAGAGGGTACCACCAGATCTCCATGCATGAAGATGACGCCGAGAAGACGGCATTCATGACCCCAGAGGGAATCTTTTGCTACCTCGTCATGGCCTTCGGATTCAAAAACTCCGGCGCCACCTATACTAGGATGGTGGCCAAGATCTTCAGAGCGGTCCTTGGCCGGACGATGGAGGCGTACGTCGACGACATGATCGTCAAGAGCAGGCAGGCCACCTCCCACCCCGACGACCTCCGGGAAATCTTTGAAATAATGAAGGAGTTCAGGCTCCGTCTCAACCCCAAGAAGTGCGCCTTCGGCGTCCAGGGCGGCAAGTTCCTCGGCTACATGGTCAGCCGGAGAGGCATCGAGATAAACCCGGAGAAGACGCAGGCTATCATCAACATGGAGCCGCCCCGCAACGTCAAGGAGGTACAGCGACTGACGGGGCGCCTGGCGGCCTTAAACCAGTTCCTCTCCAGGTCAGCCGAGAGGGCACTCCCCTTCTTTCAGATCATGCGGAAAGCCAGCAGCTTCAAGTGGACGACGGAGTGCCAGGAGGCATTCGACGAATTGAAAAGGTACCTGTCGTCCCCACCCGTGCTCTCCAAGCCCAGAGCCGGCGAAACCCTCTTCTTGTACTTAGGAGTGAGCACGTCGGCAATCAGCTCCGTGCTCATCCGTGAGGACGAAGGGGTGCAGAATGCCATCTTCTACATCAGCAAGACACTCAGGGAGGCCGAGCTCAGGTACTCCCCCATTGAGAAGACGGTGCTGGCCATCGTCCACACGGTGAAAAAGCTGGGGCACTACTTCCAGGCCCACGCCGTCCATGTACTGACCCAGCAGCCTCTCGGCGCACTCATGAGGAGCCCCACCAGCTCCTCTAGGATGGTGAAATGGGCAATTTTCCTCAGCCAATTTCAAATTGAGATCAAGCCAAGGCCATCCATCAAAGGGCAAGCCTTGGCCGACTTCGTCATCGAATGCACAGCAAGGGAGACGGCCGTCGCCAACCCCGGGCCGGAACAGGACGATACATGGACCCTATTCACTGACGGCTCGTCAGCTGCGAAATCATGCGGCGGCGGCGGCGTCCTCATATCCCCTGAAGGATTCAGAGCTTACTATGCCATCCGCTTCAACTTCAGGGTATCCAACAACGAAGCCGAGTATGAGGCCCTCCTCAGCGGTCTCAGACTCGCCGCCGGCCTCAAGGCCAAGCACCTCAAAATCAAGTGCGACTCCAAACTGGTAGTGGGCCAGGTGGAAGGATCGTACGAAGCAAAGGAAGGCCGGATGAAGCAGTACAAACAAGCGGCGGAGGAGTTGCTGAAAGCGTTTGAAACCCACGAGATCACTCAGATCCCCAGGGCCGAGAACGCCGAAGCCGACATCCTCTCCAAACTCAGCTCGGACACCCCGGAGCACATCTCCCAGTTGGCCAAGATCGAGGAGTTGAGCATGTCCAGCATCCATGCCAGCCCCGTCTTGTGCGTCCAACAGCGACCGGAGGACTGGATTTCCGACATCGTCACCTTCATCACAACGGGGGAGCTGCCCCCGGACGAGGAGAGGGCAAAACTTGCCAAACTCAGGGCCCCAAGCTACACCATCGAGGATGGCAAACTCTACAAACGATCCTATAATGGCACTCTCCTCCGATGCCTGCACCAGGACGAGGCCGACACAGTCATGGAAGAAGTTCATTGTGGCGTCTGCTCCTCACACCAGGGCCCTTTCAGCATGTCCCGGCGTCTCGTCGTCCAGGGCTTCTTCTGGTCGATGATGGCACGCGACTGCGCTGACCTGGCCAGGAAGTGCACCACATGCCAGGTACTCCAGAAGGCCCCTGGTCGGCCAGCTGTCAACTACGCCCCCGTCAGCACCGCAATTCCATTCTCCAGATGGGGGATTGACCTGGTCGGCCCCCTGCCCAGAGCCGCCGGGAATAACCGCCATATCATCGTCGCCGTCGACTACTTCACCAAGTGGGTCGAGGCGGAGCCCTTGGCCAGCATCACAGGGGCCAGATGCCAAAAATGTGTTTACAGGAACATCATCACACGCTTTGGCGTCCCCCAGGAGATTATATCAGACAACGGCACCCAATTCGAGGCAGCCCCTTTCCAGGAGCTCCTCCGGGAGTTTGGGGTGAGGCATCGTTTCTCCTCCGTTGCCTATCCTCAGGGCAACGGGCAGGTTGAGAACGCCAACAGAACAATCATGGAAGGGCTGAAGAAGAAACTCCAGGCCACAGGAGGTAGTTGGGTCGACGAGCTCCCCAACATCCTGTGGTGCTACAGAACCACGCCGAGGAGGGCGACAGGCGAAACGCCTTTCGCCCTGTGCTACGGCTTTGAAGCAAAGGTGCCCACGGAAGTTACCATCCCCAGCCGCCGGGTGGAACAATATGAGCCTGACACCAACGAAGAGAACATGAAGATAGACCTACACCTGGTTGATGAGAGGCGTGAGCAGGCTTACGTCCGAGCAGAGAACTACCGGCGTCAAGTAAAATCATACTATGACGCCAAGGTACGTTCCCGGGAATTTCAGGTGGGGGACTACGTCCTCCGCCGAAGGGAAGCATGCCAGCCGACAGAGGGTGGCAAGCTGGCATTGAAGTACGAAGGGCCCTACATCGTCAGTGTCGTGGTCAAACCCGGCACCTACAAGCTTAAACGCCCGAATGGGTCCAATGTACCACGAACATGGAATGTACACCATCTCGTGAAGTTTTATCAGTAATCCGAAGGAGGTGCAGACGGCGAAGCCCTCACCCCTTAATGGGTTACTGATTGAACGCCACCCTCGGCCTCGAGCCACTTATGAATAAAATCATGTTCTGATTTTTTCTTTGGAATTTAAAGTAAAACATTAGCAGGTGCCCGCGTCGGCCACCTTAGAGCGAAAGGCTCAGGCATGGCCGACATGGCCCCTTGCATTTGCAGCCTACGAGCGACAAGCTCAGGCACTCCATTGTATTTTGTATCAGCGAAGGGCTCAGGCCTAGCTGAGAGAGCACATCGTCCTGGCCCCGTAAGCCTAGAAGTGAAACGCTCAGGTATGGCCGACGATGTCCCCAGGACGAGGGGCCTGCAAACGGCCCACGTCTTGAAACGGGAAGCTCACCGCGTCGTCCACGCGCCAGAACGCAGGACGACAGGCCTGAAATCATGGCCGAGGTGACAAAATCCCAAAACTCAGGGATGGGCAACGACAGCCGTTGGAAACCGACCAAAAGTCTAGCCCGCGTCATAAATAGGCGACGGGACCCGCCTTGAGATCACGGACGTTAAAAACGAAGTCCGAACCGGCCGAAGGACGAGCACACCCTTCGGCCGAAGCCTGAAAGAAGGATACTCCCCGGAAATAAAATATATATATATATATATACAAGGGAAAAGAGGGAAGCCGACGGCCGCGCACACTAGCCGGCCTCGAGCAATGAGAAAATAAAATCCCCACAACTCAGGCCCAACTAGGCCAAGTACATATCAGTTGAACACAAGTGTAGTACCACTGACAGGTAACATGGACGACACGTCCACACACTACAAGGGAATAATCAAGGCCGAAACACACGCCTATAAAACCCTAACCGCATCGGTTGGGTGACACGCGAGAGGTGACCTTCATCGGCCATAGTCCTTTGAGGCACCAACGCTTGGTATGAAACAAAGCATCGCAATCCTGAGGATGACCAGGACGAAGCGGGCACTTATCACACCCGCGGAAGGATCAAGCAATCAAGAAACAACCTCTATTTGCCACAGCATCTCGGATGGCCGACGCAGGCACTGGAACCAAGGCTGTTGGTCAAGCGAAAGTTCTTTGGGAATTTGTTCAATTGTTTACCATGGCTAGCCGACGAAGATAGGACCATCTCCTTGGACAAGCCATTCCTTATCCAGCACCCTCATCGGCCACAAGCCAGACCTTGGCCGGCAGCGACACCGCAAAGAAGTAAATTCCTAACATTTATACTTAGGAAATTATCTAAGTACTCAAATGAAGGAACTCTAGCCGAAGCGGGTACCAGTATACTCCAAGGCCGTTAGCTACCTACACCTCTGCATGTGTACTTAGAAGAATTCTAAGTTCAAAAAGATCAAGGTTAAGGTGCCCTTATCGGCCACAACTCAAAGGATACAGGCCGACAACGACACTGGCTCAAACACTTGGGAAATCTCCCAGAGCATTTGTCAAGAATGATAAATCCAAGGCCAGGACGATGCGAACGTTCAGCCACTTGAAGTTAGATACTTGGGAAAATTCTAACAAAAGATAAGAAAGCCAAAGCCTGGACGGAGCGGACACCACGGTCAAGGCCGGAAGGAAAGCAACCACAAGAATCCAAAAACACTTAGGAAATATTTGAAAAAATTCCTAAGTGTTATGACATTACATCAACACCGAACAGGCCGACAAAGCCACCGGGCTGAAGAGAAGGCACTTAAAAGGATCCAAAACACTTAGGAAATTTTGGAAAAAAATCCTAAGTGTTATGATAGTAGAGAAACGACGGCTAGGCCGAGCAGGCCACTAGGCCGGAAAGACAGCAACTACGTGGAGCCAAAACACTTAGGAAATTTTTGAAACAATTCCTAAGTGTTATGATAGTAAAGCAAAGATGAATAGGCCGACCAGGCCACCGGACAGGGAGGCCGACCTCACGGACGTAGCGGACACTCGCGGGTGACCCAAGTTATGACCTTGACACTTAGACAAGTTTTAGAGTTGAGATGACAAATGGCAAATAAGCATACAAGGAATTCAAAGTCGATCAGGACAGCAAAAATTTTCATTTATATCCAATTCTATACAAAGGTGGGCTCTTCGGCCGTTACATCATTTGGCAAAAATAAAAACTAACTACAAATGAGTAGCCGATCAAGCCTCTGGGGCACCTCCATCTGCGGCTGGCTCTTCGGCCTCATCAGCTCCCTCATCGGCCTCAGTCTCCTGGCCGGCAGCGGCTGCAGCGCTGGTGGCATCGTCCAAGAAATCAAATTCAGTATAATCCGGCTCGCCAAGGCCGGAACTTTCAATGGGGGACTCGCGCTCCGACAGCGGAAACTTGGCCTGCTCTTCAGGATCCTTCATCAGCTTCGGAAGCTTCAGGTTCCGTGTAGCCCACCCAGACGTGTAGTTCATAGCCTTCAAAGCACGAGATAGCCGCCGACACAGGAGCCTTTGCATCCGCTCCTGGCCCATGTTATAATACACGGCCATCTCTCTGCTGAAATACTCCTGGCCGGCGGGGGAGTTCATCCCCCAACTCTCAAGCCTGGCGGCCACCACCTCGTAGCACCAGGGGAGCCTCTCATCGGCCTTCCACCCCTCGGCCAGGAACTTCTCAACGGCCTCATCAGCAGCCCTCACAACGGCGACCTCGGCCTCAGCCTTCGCCTTCACGGCCTCCTCGTTCTTGCGCCGCTCGGCCTCCAGCGCCCTTTGGGACTCCTCGAGCTCCCTTTTGCTCTCCTCGAACTTGGCCAGGGCATCGTCCCTGGCTGCAGCGGCTTCATCGGCCCTCGCCTGCAAAGCCCTGGCATCATCCCGGAGCCGATCCAGGCAAGCTACCGCCTCGTCGGCCGAGGCAGCCTTCTGATCCAGCTCCTTCAAGCGAGCTATCTCCCGGTACTGCCTTTTATGGCTCTCCATGAGCATAAAGGCACTCTGCAGAACAAGGGAAACAAAAGTCAGGGAAATGAATCTACACGGACGACGAAAAAAAAAACGACACATACGAAGGAAGGTAACTTACTTGGACGAGGAGGTCCATGCCGCCCTCGTAAATCTTTACGTCCCCGAGCTTCTTCAAGTAAGCCCGATCTTTGGCCGGCATGGCCTGGTCCAAGACGTCGTGGCCAAGGACGACATCATCAAACACACCCCCGCCGACGGGGTATTCTACCATCTTCTGGTAGGTGGCACCGGCAATCTCCTTGCCGGCCCTCTTCGTCCGTGGTTCCTGGACGAGAGGAAGCGATGGGGCAGCATCGGCAGCAGCAGTAAGGTCCACGACGGGACCACCATCGTCCACGCTGGGGACAGCCAGAATACCGGCCTCGGTAGCCGGAGAAGGGGAAGGTGCCCTCTTCGTCTTCTTGGAGACGTTCAGGCTGGCTTCAGTTAATTTTTTCTGGCCGTCAGTAGCTGGCCTTTTCTTCTTCGATGGGGTAGGCTTTGGGGCCGCACCAGCAGTAGCCCCGCTCCCCTCGGCCGCGGCACGTTTGGCTGTCTCAGCCGCCTTAGCAGCCAATTCCTCGGTCGCTTTGGCCTTTGCTATAGCCATGATAGACCGACGGTCCATGACAAAATCTACAAAGGAAAAACACAAAAGATTAGCAAGGCAAAGGAACAAAACATAAATACAGAAAGCCGAAGAAATAATTACCATCGGCCTCAGCAGGAATGCCCAAATCCGGGCCGTCGGCCTCTTCAAAGGTGGTGGTCATCCTCGGCCAGAGTTGGAGGTCATCCCCCTTATCACCATACACATGGTACCTCAAGAAGCCGAGAGCGGTCATCTTGTATTCAGTAATGTAATCCTTCACGCTCCTCGGCCCCCCTTCCAAGAAAGCCTCCACCTGAGCGTCCAAAATAGAGCTCTTCGGCGGGTCATGCAGATTGAACCTCCCGGTATGGCCGAGGGAGGGAAACTCGGTGCCACTCTCACCCAAGGACACAAAAACAAACTTGCTCTTCCACCCATGAATGGACGAAGGCAAGTCCGTGAAGCTCCTCTTCTTCGGCAGTTGTTGAAGAGTAGCATAGGCCGCACAGTTCTTGTGGCTTCCCCGGCCGATCTGGTACAGATTCATGAATAGGGCCGTTGTCGGCCTGTAGCCCAGCTCCTCACACCGGAGTAAAAAGCCCACCATCAAGGAATAGCTGTTCGGCGTCAACAAAGCCGGAGGAAGCCCTACCATGTCCAGGTACTCGGTGATGAAAGGGTGAAGGGGGAACCTCAACCCCTTAGCGAAACTCATCGGGTATACTCCAAAGTATCCCGGTGGCGGAAGAAGAACATGGTCCGTCGGCCTGGGTGCCCTAACCCGCCCAAACGGCCCCACATACATCTGGGCAACAAGATAGTCGGCCGCACTGCTCTCCGGCTTAATTAAGAAGATGTTGGTGAGATCCAGATAGGAGAGGCCCGGCCCACTCTTCGGCCTCCTCACCCTCTTCGGCTTATCTGCTCCCTTCACGGCAGACACCGGCCTCGGGCAGGGAATGACAGCAGAAGTGGACGCCCCGTCCACCACTCGGGACGCACCTGCGTCCTCACCCCTTGAAGAAGAAGCGGACTCCTCGTCCTCGACTTCGTCGTCCACCAGCTCTTCGGATTTGTAAGGACTCAAATGTTGTATCTCCTCCTCGAACTCCTGGAGCACCTCATAGTCAAGTGACCTCGTGGAGGGCTGGTCGTCGTAAGGGTAGTAGTCCTCGTTCAAGCTCTTCATCACAACACACTACTACGAGCCTAAGGGAAGTAACTTAGGATCTAAGGGTGTTCAAACGCCTAACACTAAATCACTAGCCTAGGAAGCAAAGTATGCACAAAGTACAGAGGATGGCGATGAACACTAACCTTGAACAGCGAAGAACACGAAGAACAGGCTTGGGAGTTTATCTCTCTAGAAAAATGGCCAGCACTTCGACAATTCAGAATGCAAATGTGGTTTCTCGTCGGAGGGGGAGGGGTATTTATAGAACCCCCCACCCAACGGTCACTACACGTGGCACCCTCCCAATGGCCACATCAGCGGTCACCAATGGGAGGCCACCACGTCACCAATGGGCCAAAATCAATATCATCAGCCCACCGGCAAAGCAGACTCTACGGCCTACACACGTGCCGGCTTCACGAGAACCAGCAACCGCCCACAACGTCCTACTTGCTCGCCAAGATCACAAATACCAAACAATGAAGGGGATATCAACGGCTAGGAACGTAACGAACGCCCATAACGGCCACAGAACAAAATGAACAAAGAGCCCACAGCCATCGGCTCCTCGTAATGACCCTTGATGATAACTCTCTACAAGCGATCTGCGCACAAGGGTTCTCCCACAGGGTTACCTTGGCCAGAAAATCGCCATGAGGGTTGGATTCAGGGAGACTACGGAGAGACCGCTTCGGCCAGGGACTCAAGCAGCTCCTTCACCCCTCACACTCTTCGGCCTGAAGCAGTGGGGGACTGGGGGGCTACAGCGGCCTCAACAAAACAAAAAGCAACAATACAAAGAACATGAATGTAACCACAAAGCATGGCCACATCGTCCACGCATCACAATGGCGCCTCGTCGGCCAGAGACACATAACATCATCAACAACGGCCAAAAGGAGTGCGCGAGCACCCTCATCGGCCACCCAAAGGAAAGGACGCCATCGTCCTCAAAGCAAGAAACAACCTCAACGGCCTCATCGGCCCAAACATAAACTTCAACCACCAACATCCAGGAAAGGGAAAGCGTGCCTTCAACGGCCGACATTGAAACAAGACACTCATCATCCTGAAAAGAACACATTAAGGAAACAACGGCCTCCCCGCCCACAGCGAGGAACGGGTAACGGCCAAAGCACAGAACAGGATCACCAAAGAGGAAACAACGCCAACGCCGCAACGGCTAACGGCCCGGGGACACCCGCATCGGCCAAAAGCACTAAAGCACGGGAATCTACTCTTCTTCACTTCGTCTACGTCTCAGCTTAGAGAGTGGGGGACTCCTGATGGAGTATATGGGTCTGAGCCCCCGGACCCACATACTCGGAAGAATAGAAAGCACAAGACAGAGTGGCGCCCTCGTCGACCAAGACGCCCCCGTCGACCGAAAAGGGGCCAACTCAGATTATGGTCCTGAGCCCAAGGAACCCGGGTGCCCTCGTCGGCCGTGCCCTCGTCGGCCACGCCCTCGTCGGCCACGAAGACCTCCCAGAACCGGATTTTACACTTACTCATTTGTACAGCCCATTAGCGGCTTTGTATTCGGCCCAGTAGCGGTCCAGTTGTAAATGGGCCTCCCAAGCCCAAGGCTTGGGAGCCCAGCCCGTATTTTCTCTATAAATACTCCCCTTGGGAGTAGTTATAGGGGTTACAAATTCATTCTATTGAAGCATATTATTGCACTTCTTTCTCTAGCTCTCACTTCTCTCTAGATATACTCTATCACTAGGGTTTGAAAGAAAACGAGTGAACTCGTTTTTAATTTCATTTTATTTTGTATTTTTATTTTGAAATGCATGTTGTTTTGTACCTTTGAGGTATGTTTGATATACTCTATTAGATTTTTAGGACCTTCTGTTATCATAACTAAGTTACAAGTTTTTTCTTAGTGTAATATTAAGTTTGGTACCTTTAAGGCTTCAAGTATTCTATTATGTTCGCCTAGAAATAATACAAAGTTATATTAACAGTAGGGTTGGACAGGATTGGGCAGGAGGGGTTTTGGGTTGCAGGCCCGGTACCAGCCAGGCCCGGGTCAGTCATTTTTTTTTTGAAAATGGCTTTTCGAATTTATTCCCGCCCACCCCCAACCCCCAACCCCCAACCCCCCCCCCCCCCCCCCACCCAAACCACTCAGCCCCACCCACCTAGCCACAAACCAATGCCAAAAAATTAATAAAAAAATTAGTTAGGCCCGGATCGGTCCCGAACCGGCCAGGCTGGTCCACGATTTATGAAGCCCATAGGCCATTGGCCATAGCCCCATTGTTACCCGGTTCAGGCCCCCAGTCCCAGTACCGCCAGGCCAGGTCAGCCCGTCCTGGTCCATCCCTAATTAAACGTGCTGCCTACATTGGGTGACAAGGTGAGCATGCCGAGTAATGAGCACGTTGGCATGCTTCATATATTTTCGAATGCTTGCCTGATCGAAATTACCCAAATTTCTATCACATTCTACATAGTAATAAGTTACACCATTACAGAACACAATAATATTAATTATCACCATCATCATTATAACAACTACAAAAATATTGATAATGATAATGAGGATGAATGATAATGATAATTACTATTATTGTGATAAACAAAACATTAATAATAATAGCAGTATTTGCTAATCAACAAAAGAAATCCGGTAATCCGGTCCCAGTCATTCCGCAAGTAATTTGATGGTCATGAAGATGCTTCAGCCACTTCATGCAAACCCTGGTAGCTTTTGTACTCTCCACAAGTCACACGCGAAAGCTAGCAAACAAGTCTTCGATGGTCACTGACTGAGCGAGTGGTGTAGGATAATGCAGCGAGAAAACATATGATATAGGCACGGACAGCTGCATTGCCCTTTTGTTGATGACACCATCCCAGAAATTCCCCAGCCTTGCTTGGTTAAAGGGGAATGACTCTCTAAGAAAGAAGAAATACTCCCTGGCCAACTTCTCAACCTGGAAGGGCATCAAGATTACTTTTAGTAATCCAGTTGAATATGGCAAAAAAATACTTTTGGTTTTTATTGCACTAAAAACCAAAAGTAGAATTGCTGACTTTTAAATCATTTTAAAAATTAAAAAATACTCCCTCCGTTCTTTTTCCGTTGCAACGGTCAACATTTCACATTTGCCAACGCACGTCTTTGACCGTAATTATATCTTAATTATATTAGTAAAAAAAATTAAAAATCAGATTGTGAATATTTGTAATGAGATGAATTGAACAATATTTTTTAAAAAAAATAATTTTCAGTGTAAAATTATAGCATAAAATGTAGTCAAAGTAGAGCATGTGAATAGTGTAAAATTCAACATGTTGCGATTAAAACAGAACGGAGGATAGTACGTTAGATGAATGGAAAAAGTTAAGTAACTGATGTTTAAATTATGAATGTAGATAGTATTTAAAGATAAACTAAAAGGGTAGAATAAATTAAGGATCATCATCATCATTACCCTAGTGACGTAAAGGCTCCCACCTACGGTGGAATAAGGGGGTCGGATGTACGTAGTCTTACCCATTGTACTAAAGCAGAGAGAGAGACTCTTTAATAAATAATTGGTTGGAAAAGGTGTGCATTTACTCCAAGAATAAAGATACTCCAAAAATAAAGAAGACCATTTGGAAGAAAGGTCATAAATAAAGATAGATCATTATAGTAGCCAAATTAAAGAAACATCTATGCAGCTAAGCTTTGGTCATATCTAGGCAAATCCTCAAAAAACTAGAAATATATTTAATGCTAGAGTCCTGGACTCGCACATGAAGCCAATCATAAGAAGAAGTCAGGCCCTGGCCCCTTCATTTTTGTTCTTTCAGGTTCAGAAGGTACAGAGAGGGGGGGGATTGGATGAGGTGGGAGTCGGGAGGTGCAATAAAATTTCCACCAGTATGCATTCAAGAAGAATTAATGAGGTGGCTAAAGATGAAGTGTAAACGTACCTGAAAATGGGAAAACCGGATATTATTCATGGTGATGATTACTTTGACATTGTACAAGGCATCACTCAGCATCCTGATGGCTAAATATTTGAAAAAATCTTGTAGTATGTTTTTCTGTTCCACCCAATTTTCATTATCAAACTTTGGGAACCACAATAAGCATTTGACATCGTTCCATGGAATGGCACTCTCAGTAGAGCTGGGCAGAATGGTTTGATGTGGATGGGAAAGACCCCAGAGAACTCTAACACCAGTTGGCCATTTCCCAAGAGTAGATTCATCTTTATGAGATGTGGTAGAGATTATAGAGGATGGATTATAATGATAAGCAAGATTTGAAGAAAAGTATAAATCAATGTCATCCAGCACCAAGATGCACCCATCTGAAGACGTGGGAAACAATCGCAAGTGAGACCCATTATCAGCATCTTGATTTTCTGGGAGGCATGGCCTTGATTTGAGTGACAAAGAAGAAGATGGAACCGAATCATGAGAAAAGAAACATGAATGTCCATTTCGGCATCCCTAACATATAAATAAAACATATTAGGTGCATCATAAATGGGAAGCAATAATGAATGAACAATACATTAATCCTAGTACTTTGTCCTCGCTCTGCCAACATATAACCATAGTACAATAGGAAGGATGATGTTTTACCATGAAACAAAAAATAAAACCAATGGAAGAGAAAATGATAATACGCATATGACACATAAAAGGTGTCTATTGTCCCTGAACATGCACTAAACATGCACATTAGTCAGAATATTGAAGTTACTTTGTGGTTTAAAATCTTGTTTAATGTAATTCAGGGAAAGCAACTAAAACATGTGATTATCACGTTGCATTTGAAACTACAAATACCTGTAAAGAAAAGAAAAACTTGCAAATGGGCCTCTTTGATTGTAAAGAATGAGAGAATAAGCACTGGCTTCCCCTGTTGCATAGCCCCTGAATAAAGTATTTACATAGTGAAGCTTCCTTGGTAATATGACCATCACTGTGAACCCCTGAATGCTGATTACCAGATGTATCTTCTGAAGATTGTATTCTCATCTGTTTCACAATGAAGGAATAAGTATTGTCCACGTGTCAATGAGACCATAGATAAAGAACGAAAAACAATACCTCTTTGATTACAGTAGCCAAACTTTTAGCAACTTTATTTTCCAAAAAATCACTGTGAGCCAGAAAGGGAACAGCAGCACACTTCATTATTCCAGGGACTTGTTCAAGGAATTCATCGTCCATAATTAATGCACCAGCATCCTCACACTGTTCAGTCATTAGATGACACGTATGTTGAAAATTGTTTGCATAATAATAAAATGGAAGGCCGTCTGAGTTAACGAGATACTCAGGTCGATAACGATGAAGGGAACCTATGATTTCATCATCTGCAAGAAATAACATGCAAGTTACATTTAAGAAAAATGAAACTTTTGCCATAATAATTTTAAGTATTGAGTAAAGAACCCCTTACATATTTCAGCAACCTGGTGGAGTGCTGGCAAAACAAGATTGTGGGATGTACACCATTCTTCCTCAATTTTAGGAAGCAGAGTTTGTGTTTCATTTGTTCCGGCATGTTCTAAAAGCTCTTGCAACCTCTCAAGACGATACTTATCCTTCATTAAAACCAGAAATGACCAATATTGCAATAATTGTGTTTCCAAATCAAGAAGGATGTGAAATAAAATACATTCTAGTTTACCTTGAAAACAAGTTGCCAAAACAGGAAAGCGCATAAATTTGCCATGCATACCACCTCTTTTTTTCCAGTTAGCCCAGTGCTCTTACAGTCTCCGGTGAAGTAGTTTTCAATGAACTCCATGAACTGCAAAGAAATTATCTCTTTTATGTCTTAACATTAATAGATTAGTTTGAATAGTACAGCAAAATGTTCCCTCTAAAAGTTGAAAAACTAATGATATTACCAAACTATCCTGTCCAAACGGACGAAGAATAGGGTGAGGCTGCATGTCAAGCAATATGCCAAGGATAATGCCTTCACGTAGCATTCCAATAGCCCCAAACTTGAGAATTAATACAGAAGCATCAAATGACAGGGCAAAACTGGAAAGCAATCTTCCATAAAATGTAGGCTCAGGTCGGCTCCTTGAAGATGGATGACGTAATGCACGGATATGAACAAGCAAATCCAAAGCATCATCAACAACACCAGGATGTGGAGGGTCCAGAGCCTTTCGCAACAATACTAAAAGAAAACATGTATATGTAAGTATAGGCTATGAAGATACCTGTCATATACTGAAAATAGAAGCTCAATCTATGTATGGGGTGGCAGCCATGCACAGATAAAAACCAAAGTATAAAATATTACATGTATAGTAGTATAATACCTTTGGGGTCATTGATGGCCTTCGATTCAGCACAGCAGAGAAGCAGTACTTGCTGCCTAAGAGATAACCTTAGTATTGATGGAGGCTCAAAATCTTCAAATTGATTGTAAAACGCTCTTGTTACTAAACGATAAACACGGCCATCACATGTCCGCCCAGTTCTCCCTTGTCGTTGATTAGCCTAGGTTACAAAACATTAGATACTAACACATTGTGGAGAGCATAAAAGCAAATATTGTTCAGACATTACCTGAGACTTTGAAACCCATTCAAGCTCCGCACGGTCTGATTTCCTACTATTGTCCCAAAAAACTTGAAGAGAACGACATGAATCAATTACATATCCCACCTTCGGTATAGTAACTGAAGATTCTGCAATATTAGTAGCCAATATCACCTGTGGCAGAGAAAAGAATCAATGGCACGGAGTAATGCAACAACTCTCCCCGTCAGTTGATGTGGATTTAAATTAAATCAACCATATAAAATACCTCGTCATAAATTGCAGAAATTCACATTATTACCTTCCGGTGTGACTTGCAGATTTTCATAGCCATGAGAGCTTGTTGAACATCAACGCTACGGTGTAAAATGTGAACCTTAAAGAGAAAGTTGAAAGGCTTCAACAACACCCATTGCTGTTCCAGTGAATAATATGTTGGAAGAAAGACCAAAATCCCCTTTTCAATGTCCTCTTCATTTTTATGAATGTGAATAATCAAATCATGTATGAGTTGATGCAGTTCAGGCTTAATTTCAGTGTTTTCTTTGAATGGGCTGGGCCCGGAGCAGTACTTAGATAAATCTTCTGATCCCCTTCCAAGAAGGTTAACAACCTGTCAAGTGAAGTAGTACAGAGAAAACACCAAATATTTTCAAGCAATTCAACATCATTGATTTCATGTAGCAAGAATACATTCATAAAAATGAAAAATAAGTTTATCTAAAGACTGTTGCTGAAATTGAAGACACCCTGCAGTACCTTTTCCAGATATAAAATGTCCCGTTGAAAGATTACATGCTGATCAGTGTTGGGGATAGCTAGCACCTCTACTCTTTCACCTCTACCAAGATCCCTAAAGTAATCCTTATATCTCGCAATGTCAGCGGTAGCAGACATCAACACAATCCTGTATATTAAAGGTGGTTTGAATTACAATGTGTGCAGATAATCATCTTATCACCCATGCGTTCATGATGCAAGCAGCATCAGAACGATTAAATTAAGCTGCCTCCTATGACATCTGTTTCTATAGGATAGACATTGGAAAAGAACAATAAATTTAAGTGCACAAAAGGGAGTTAACCTACCTCAGATCATTGTTTTTTATCAAAAACTGTTTGACACAGACAAGAAGAAGATCAGATTCTACAGATCTTTCATGCACTTCATCAAGGATAATAACTTTGTACTTGAGTGCATTCAAACCCTTTTCTCGCATTTCATCCAGCAGAACTCCAGCAGTTTTGAAGACAACCATCGACCTGTAACAAAAAAGGTGGAGACAGCTACATGATTAAAAAGAAGATGGAAGCGGATATACTGATTACAACAATATAGATAAAGAGATAAGTTTGAGTCATATAATATGGCTAGTGATTGCTATGTCCCACCCGCTTGGTGGTTAGCGATTTGTATTGCTCTTTCAGGGGTGATCATCTTTGAGTCTAGCCGTAGGGTTGATAGTGCTAGTTGGTTAGAGATAGATGTTGTCAGGGTTGGTCTTTTTGAGTTTGTTGTAACGATCCGATTCCTGATGATATTAATATAAGTGGTTTGTTCTGATGATAAAAAAAGGTAAGCAGAACTAATGTAAACGACCACTTGCCATTTGCAGTTCATGGTGTAAGCTAACATTTCCTTATCTTTGATTAGATAACCCAAGCTAACATCTATTCTATATGTATTTGGACGATTAAAGCTCCATGCTTTATATATGAGCAATGTAACAGCATAACAGAATTGAACTACTCATTCCTTAATAAAGAACACTGAACATGTGTTCATAGTCTCACACCTTTCATTCTTTGAAGATATTCATCGTGAAGAGAACATGAACTTTAAAAAATTGAAGAAGATCAACAAGGAAATTAAAAAGGTTCTTCATTATTCTGTATAATGCTTTTGTGAATGACCTTAAGCAGAATAAGGGCAATGATGACTTGCCATTCCGCAGTTCATAGTATGCTATAAACTTCTTCTTTTGATATCTTAATCTTTTAATCTAAGATAACATCTATTGCACATGCATTTGGGAAATTAAGAATCCATATTCTATATGAACAACGCAACAGCAATGAACTCTGATATATTTAAAAAATATAGATCTTAGTATGCTGACATCTTTGAGCTTGCGAACAAATTCATTGTCATTTGTCAATGTAACGAGAAGAGGATACTTTGTCAGTCTTAAAATAGTAAAGTTGTCTCACTATACTACTATAGTACTTTAATAAACATGCAAACAGAAAAGTGAACAAACTGTCTGGTTTCTATTTAAATGTCATTATTTGTTAGCAAAAGAAATGAATTCAAGAAAAATTAATGTCAGCACAGAATATGATTCAGTCACACACATCGGATAGAGACACATTTCAGTACATCAACAACACTACCTTGCAGAATAAACCTTTGAGTGGCCAATGTGATATCCAACCTCTTCCCCTACTTCACAGTTGCGAGACATTGCCACCATTTTTGCCACAGCTACTACCGCAAATCTCCTTGGCTGTGTGCACAGTATGGGACCCATATTCTCGTCTACTAAAAACTGAGGGACTTGTGAGCTTTTCCCTTTTTAATTAAACAAAAAGGAAAGTCATAAATAAACTAATTGTATTATTGATTAGAGACTAGTGAATGTAATAATGAGAAGTCATTAAAAATTCTTTCCCGCATTATGTTTAAGCAATAAATCCATGGAGGAGGGAACCAATGAGAACCAAGAAGCTACACACTAGCATTAAGAAGGATATTCAGTAGTAATAGAGAACATTATTGACGGAACCAATGAACGCTATAGAAGAGGTTTTATTATACTCCAAGCAATCAATCTGCCTTGTATGATGTCCTGGAATTTTAGACAACCAAGTCCAGGAGACTGTGGGAGTCCTGGCATTTGCTTTTACTTTCCAGAAGTGGTTTATTATAGAGATTATGTGAAAAGTGAATACTAGTAAAAGAATAAAAGTTGATAGTGTTTGAAAAGAATAGTGCTTTTAAAATGTAAAAGCTAGAGCGTTTGGTGAAAAAATGCTTTTTGTGTAATAGAAGAAGTGAAAAGGAGTTTTAAGCACTGCTCCACCTACTTCCATCTTTTAGCTTAGCTTTAAACTGCTTAACATTATAGAGATTATGTGAAAAGTGAATACTAGTAAAAGAATAAAAGTTGATAGTGTTTGAAAAGAATAGTGCTTTTAAAATGTAAAAGCTAGAGCGTTTGGTGAAAAAATGCTTTTTGTGTAATAGAAGAAGTGAAAAGGAGTTTTAAGCACTGCTCCACCTACTTCCATCTTTTAGCTTAGCTTTAAACTGCTTAACATTAAGCATAAATACTTGTTTGAAAAGACTGCTTTCAGCTTTTTTCAAGCAAAAAAGACGAAGAGTGCTTTTTAAGCTACTACAGACACTTCCTTAGATGTTGCGCTTACATTGATTCTCAATTCCTAAGATTATTATCTGATCAATTCCTTTCTGAACACATGAAAATAAATATAAGCTTAACCACCTTATCACCTTTGCATATAAATAATGGGCAAGGGTGAGTAATAACTGGATTGTGATATTCCTGATAGTAAGGCAACACTTTTTATTTTGACATGATACAGCTGTTAAAAGTATTACACATGAAAATCTAGTTCTATTTGGAGATAGGACTCTAATTTAGGGACAAAAAGAATTCATAAAACATTGAGAAATCAGGCTTCTTGATTACAATCCCTCATTAAAACTCTTTACCTAAGGATTAGATGATAGTCATTTTCAAACTACAACAACTTGACCTACAAGTCCAACACAGAGTAATATTCTACTCCTTAATAAGAAGTACTTAAATTCATACACAGTCTCATGCTCAAACAATTTGCACAGATATTAACAAGAGCGTGCAGTTAAGTTCAAATTTAGAGGGTTGAAAGCAAAAAAAAAGTAAACAAGGGCGAAAAGCAGGGACAAAACGAGAGGGAAACGGAGTCTCCGCTTAAAGTTACCGCAGCCAGTATCTCCGACAATAAGAGTGACGCGGTTCTCCATGATTTTTCCGACGATTTTATCCCTCATTGCAGTGATAGGTAAAGTGGGAAACGTCGAAGATGATGGAGAATGGGACGCCAGAGGCGAAGCCGCTGAGGACGACATATTCTGTGACTTCAGGGCCTCCGGCTCTTCGTCTCCGGCTTGCTGGGTGAGGAGCAGTTCAGTCTCTCCAAGAAACCCTGCTTTGCTGGGTAAAGTCTAGTAACGTCTCTCGAGAAGAAACCCTGTTTTGCTGGGCTGTTGTCACACTGCACCAGAGAAAAGGCGGTGGCTCCCGCCTGCCGACTTTCATGAGGCCCCCTCCCCTAAAATAAAACGTCTCCCGTGCATATCTACTCCCTCCTTCTCAAGTTGGAACGTTCCGGTTTTACCTACACTATTAAGGAAATAAATTTACCATGGGGTAAGTTTTACTGTTTTAACACTGTTTGACACTGTTTCGACACTGTTTGATATTGTTTTGCACTGTTTGATCTTGTTTTGATGTAGAATAACTTTCCATTTAGGAAAATGAGAACTTTTCAACGGGACATCCAAAAAAGGAAAACAGGAACATTCCAACTGGACGGAGGAGTACTTTTCAGAGAGTAATAATATAAAATAGGTAAATATTCTGATAATTACTCGTATAACTTTATGGGAAATATGGTAACTTATCATGTGTATGATAAAATTGAATAAGGTACCCGGAGTATTAAATGATCTACGTGTATGATCATCCGTGCCCTAAGAATTTAAAACCTGAAAGCTCCAAGAATGTCAATACAGTAAGAATAATAGATTAAACATTAAATTTGTGCCCTAACATTAATGCACATACCATATTGCTCCAAGATAAATGCACATGCCATATATTGCTCAAAAATAAAATACATGTATCACATAATTTCAATTAAAAAGTTACATTTCATTAGGAAAGCTTCCATTTCCATTAGAAATCTGTCTTTATATAAAAAGAGGTGGAAAACCAGCCTCTTTTCCCGCCTAAAACCCAAGGATACGATGGGTCGGGTATATGGGCTAAAGTATCATAACTACAAAGAAGTGATTCGGCCAGATTTTTTGAGACAAAGCATCAAGCATTAAATGTTGGTTTGACTGCTTGCCAAATATAGTGCGAGATTCAAATTAATATTTAAGGTGGTTGGAAGATTTTCTCTAATAAGCCATGTTTTTAATGCGATTGTAAGCCGGTCCATCAGGCTTTTAATTCGACTGAAAGAGCTTTCCTTATTAGTTTACAATTTCAGAGTATGGGTTGGGGTAGTTGGAAGTCTTTCTAAAAATAGGAATGTATTCAATGCAATTTTACTAGGATATCTTAAAAGGTTTATTCAAAAGATTTTCTAGGCAATTTTTATAGGTTTATTCAAAAGATTTTTTGGCCACACAAATAATTTGAACTACGAGCCTTACTCCCCTCCTCATCGATTATTTCTGGGTCAAGCCTTACTCCCCTCCTCACCGATTATAAATAGGCCACTTAAACAGCACACCACACACAACACACTTCACTTCTCACTCACAAATAACAGTTCAAAAATCTCAGTTGAGCAACAATGGTTGACAGCCCTGCAGCCAACGGATTGTGATCATATGTTAGTGACATTGACCACACAAAGACAACATGGGCTGTGAGGATAAGGGTCATAAAGGTCTATGAAGTGGCAGCCCATGTTAGAGGTGGAAGCACTTTAGAGATGGTTTTTCACGACGAAATGGTATTAGATAAATTAACTTTGAATGTTTATATTTAATGATTCCGTTTAAAACAATTGCAATGTTCTAAATAAATTTGTTGGGGTGTAATTTTCAGGGAAATCGCATCCATGCAGTGGTCAAGAGGCCACAACTTGCAATGTTCGTATCCAAAACAAAGGAGGGTCATGTCTATGCGATCAAGAACTTTATTGTGAGAGACAACTACCAGCTGTATAAAACAACTTCACATCTGTATCTACTGGAGTTCGTGACTAAAATGAAAGTTTTTCAGCAGACACATGATTTCCCAAGCTTCCTCTACGACTTTCAACTTTTTGATATGCTGCAAGCCCAAAGACTACTGGATGATAAGCTTCTTATAGGTAAAGACCCTTAATAAATTTTTAGTTATTACATACCATTGACATTGATATTTTTTATATAGATGTTATTGGGAAAGTCATCAGTCGTTGTGCACCACAAAGCCATGTCATCAACAACAAAACAGAAAGGTTGATGGAAGTCACGCTAGAGGACGCTGAGTAAGGAATTGTTTAATATTGGATAAGTAAAACGATAGATGTATTATACTCAGAATGAGATTTTTATCATCGCTTATTAAACCCAACGTTTTTTCAGCGGGAATAGGATTGGTTGCACGTTGTGGAACAACTACATAAAGCAATTTAATGACTATGTGGATAATGCTCAGAATGAGCAGATTTTTATGATTGTCCAGCTATGCAGACCAAAGCCCTATAAAGGTTCAATTATACCACTTTTAACATTGACTTTTTGGCAAAATAGACATGTGTTGACTAATAGTTTTACACGAATGTAGGGAATGTCGTGTCCACATCCTTCGACGTCACAAAGCTGATCATTAACGGGGACAGGATTGAGTTCGAAGATTTCAAAAATCTGTAAGTGGCAAATTGAATTATTAAAACGTTTGGTGTACACAAGTACTTATAGGGGTCATTTGTACTTTGTACAGCTTCAATGAGGATGCTTAGGAAACCGCAACTTTAACATTCCTTGGAACATAGTCACGTGGAAGTAACTATGACATTTTGGGCGGACATGTCACGCTGACCTCAGTGAGCGATTTGCTGGATAAAACCGACGATAAAGCAACTTAATCCCTATTCACACTTTGATTAGTTTTAGTAAATAAAATTAATATATTCAGAAACTACATTAAAACCACTACAAAGGCTGACAAAAAAATGTAAATTTGATAAAAATTTGATTTATAAAGTAAACGATTAAAAATGATTTAAGTTGACCATGCAAATAGCGGACGGGAACCTTCTAATGGGACGGAGGTGGTACTAATTTATAACAAGCTTGCTTAACGGTTTAGCGTTCTTTATTAGTGACGGGTGGATCGACAACCTAATAAAAAATTGTTTTAAACTTTCAAGAAGGAATATACTGGGTGTTGGCAGATATTGTTTCCATTGATAGCTTTCGTGAAGAAAATAGGTTCAGATGTGAAGCATGCAACATCAGTTTGACTGAAGGGGTTTTAAGGTGATGAACAATTAGGTCAATAACTATATTGCTTATATAAAAATTGAGATTCAGTACTCACCTTGGCAGATTTTCTGTTTATTATAATCAGATACAAGGTCAGCGTCTGTGTTATGGATGATATCGGTCATGCTTCATTTACACTTTGGGACCGTGAGTGTACCGATATACTTGGTAAATCAACAGCTAGAGCTGGGAAGAGAGGTGGTGCAGGTCTGTTTGTACTAAGAATTTTAGATGTTTCTCTACATTAAATTTTGACTTTACTAAACAATGATGGTTGTTGGGTTTGAACAAATCAGAAAATCGGTGACCCAACCCACTATACAGAAGAGATAGAGGCATTGATAGATAAAAAAGGGTTGTTCAAGGTCTTAGTGAAGAAGAAGCCAGAAACATGTTCTTACCAAAGCCGTACTTCGTTTGGGGTGCTCTCAATGATCAGGGATCCAGCTATTCTAGCGATGTACAAGAAACAAGTTGAAACAGAAGAAGTTGCTGAGGGACAAGATAAGGAGATGGTAACTTACTTCTAAGAGATTAGGTTTTTAAGTATATATATATATATATATGATGGAGTGTATGGGTCCAGGCCCCAGGACCCACATACTCAGAAGAACAAAAGGCACAGCCGTCACCTAGTAGGATCACCGTCGACCAGATGACCTCCATCGGTCAGGGAGACATCAACTCCAAATATGGTCCAGAGGCCAGGAGGACCGGGTGCCCCCATCGACCGGGTCTCCGTCGGTCATGCCTCCGTCGGCCACGCCCTCGTTGGCCACGGAGAAGTCACAGAACAGGATTTCATACTTAGTCATTTCTACATATCTTGTATTCGGTCCAGTAGCGGTCCAGTTATAGATGGGTCTCCCAAGCCCAAGACTTGGGAGCCCAGCCCACATTTTCTCTATAAAT
The DNA here is from genome assembly GCA_945859875.1 of Cuscuta europaea. Taxonomy (NCBI): domain Eukaryota; kingdom Viridiplantae; phylum Streptophyta; class Magnoliopsida; order Solanales; family Convolvulaceae; genus Cuscuta; species Cuscuta europaea. Next base: position 5,936,465 of record CAMAPE010000014.1, read on the forward strand.
ACTCCTTTTGGGAGTAGTTGTAGGGGTTGAAAAAATCATTAATTGAAGCATTTACTGCACTTCTCTCTCTAGCTCTCACTTCTCTCTAAGCAATTACTCTATCATTTGGTGCTTTCATTGAGAGCTAGAACAATCAAGTCCAACCGCAACCTCGTCGGCAAGACCATCCCTGAGACTCAGGAGAACAGGGAACATGAGGAGGAAGCGACGGCCGACAAGGCCACCGGGGGAGATGTCTTCCAGGAAGCCATCGACCTCACAACTGACCTGCGCAACAAGCTCAACGGCGGCGCCCCAGACGCCCGTATCGGCTTGGACAAAAAGTGCGCAGAAAAGGGAGACAATGCCTCGGAGCAAACGGCCTCTCCTATCGTTGACCCTCAGGTTCAGGTCGCACTCTCGGCCATCATCGTCAGCCTGGCCCAAAACCCCATCGTCCTTAGTGCACTCATACCTAGGACTGAGGAGAACACTACACCGCCCCCTCAGCCCCAACCGTTGGCCATCAGGATCAGCAACGATGAAGGGGTGCAGCCTCAGGACATGTCGTCATCCCGCTCTCACCCTGTTTCCCCGCTTCGACCTGGACCGGCCCAGCGTGTGGAAAAGCCTCAGCCTTCAATAGGTTAGGTGACACGCGTTGTCGGCCAGCATCGGAGAGGATGGCGGGACGGATTGGCGAGCGTGAGTCTGGCTCACCAAGGGAAAGCTTGGGGTCCGTGTCCACCAGATCAACACGGCTCACGCAGCCCGTGTGCGTAACTAGCAAGGCGCCTCTGCGGCCGCCAAAGATCCTCGGGATGAGGTCATCGCCCGGCTGGAAAGGAGACTGGTCCAGATGGAGGCCAGGCAATCGGCCAACATCCCTACGGCCAACACGTCCAGAGATCCTAGTTACCACGCATTCATGCATAAGGTCAGCGCTCTAGAAAGGGAGCTGGCCGAGGGGCGAGGTGACCCCATCATCCAGGTCGGGACCCGGACCCCCTTCACTATAAGGGTACTTTCAGCTCTTATTCCCGAGAAGTACCGGAGAAACGCCATCAAGTCCTACGACGGTCGCACCGACCCTCAGGAGCACTTCAGCCGCTATCAGAACAACATGCTGATGGTGAATGCGTCGGATGAATACCTCTGCCGCTGGTTCCTCTCCACTCTTGAGGGGTCAACGTATGAGTGGATCAATGCGCTCCCCGAAGGAAGCATAGACTCCTGGCAGGATCTTGCACAGCGCTTCCTCACACGTTTTACCGGGAGGAAGCGCGCGAATAAATATTTCACCCATCTCTTTTCCGTCAAACAATAACACGACGAATCACTCCGGTCATTCATAGATCGGTGGACGAAGGAGGCCGACGAGGTTGAGGGGTCCGATGAGCGCACCCTCCTCATCCTTTACCAGGGAGCCCTCCGCAGCACCCCATACGTGAGGAGCCTCATCACTGACCCGCGAGGTCATAAACAAAGGCGCGAGGGAATCTGTATGGTGACGCCGACGAGCTCCATAGCCACAAGAAGGAGGGAGGGCACCCCTCCAGGAAGACAAATCCTGCACCTACCCCCGACGCACCCTTGGTCGGTCAGGGCGGACAGAACTGCCATGGGTCTGGCGGACAGATCAAGAAAGATCGCCCGTGGCGGCCAAGGATGGAAAGGCCGGGGACCCCTCTCACGCACTCGGTCAGCACCATCCTCGATTATGCCGAAGAACATGATCTTATTGAACGGGATCCTCGGCTAGCGAAGGAAATCTATGTCGTTCACCAGGGCGGCACCTACTGTCGTTTCAACCGAAACACCTCCCACAACACCGACGACTGCGTCACGCTGAAGAAAGCCATCGAACGCCTGATTTGACAGGGGGAACTCTCCCAATTTGTTAAAGGTGGCCCGCGCAAAAATACGTGGGTAAACACCAGCAAACCTGGGGGAGAACCCTCTACAAGGAAATGGGAAATCGGTAGGCTCAGTGATGACGATGAAGACTTTGAGGAGCCTCCGCCGAAGAAGAACCACATTCACCTCATTGTGGGTGGAAACACTGGGGGGGACTCTGCCACCCAGAGAAAGAAATGGGCTCAGCCCCTATACGTCGGCGAGGTATCTCACGTTCCCCCTCAGTTGAAGAAGCAACGGACGGAGGCGATCACCTTCACCGACAAGGATCTGCCTCCGGGCACCGGATCACACAGGGACGCCCTTGTCATCCGATGTGAGATAAGCAATTCTACCATTCACCGCACTTACATCGATACGGGGAGCTCCGTCAATGTTATGTACCTTGACACCTTCAAACAGCTGAAGTTGGACAGGGCACTGCTTAAGCCGATCCGGACGCTGCTGTCCGGCTTCACCGAGGACTCTATTGACGCCGAGGGCACGATAGTCCTTCCCGTGGAGGTCGGTGACGGCTCCCATCGCACCAAAGTGGACATGGAGTTCATGGTGGTCAACCTTCAATGCGCCCACAACTTGATCTTGGGGCGGCCAACATTGGAAGACTTGGAGGCCATCATCTCCATGAAGCACCTATGCTTGAAGTTCCCTACCAGTGGCAGGATCGGCTACGCCAGGGGAAACCAGAAGATAGCCAGGGCATGCTACCTGAAATTGACAAAGCCGGCTGCAGATACTGGGCAAAGGGTAGACACAATCACCGCCACCGTTGCCAAAGACGAAGAGAGGCCACATGTTGAACCAGACGAAGAAGTCGAGGAGGTCCCCTTAGATGCCTGTCGGCTGGAGCGAGTCTTGAAAATCGGGAAGCAACTCCAACAGGACCAGCGCGAAGGCATTCTCCCAGTCCTGCGGTCGTACGCAATTACCTTTGCTTGGGGGCCGGACGACATGCCAGACATCAGCCGGAAGGTGATCACTCACCGACTGTCAGTCGATCCGGCTTCCACGCCAGTCAAGCAGAAGCGACGCTATCTCTCGGCCGACAGACGAGACTTCGTCAAAGGGGAGGTCACCATGCTCCTCTCCATCGGCCACATAAAGGAGGTGAAGTACCCGACGTGGCTAGCCAACGTCGTCCTCGCCCAAAAGCCACCGACGTTCGGAATGTGCTTTGATTACACTGACCTGAACAAGGTGTGCCTAATGGACCCGTTCCCTCTCCCCAATATTGATCAGTTGGTGGACGAGATGGCGGGATGTGAGTTGATGTCATTCCTTGACGCCTTCCGAGGGTACCACCAGATTTTCATGCACGAAGATGACGCCGAGAAGACGACTTTCATGACCCCAGAGGGAGTCTTCTACTACCTCATCATGGCCTTTGGGCTCAAAAATTCAGGCGCCACATACACCAGAATGGTGGCCAAAATTTTCAGAGCAGTCCTTGGCTGGACGATGGAGGCATACGTCGACGACATGATCGTCAAGAGCAAGCAGTCTGCCACCCATGCTGACGACCTCCGGGAAATTTTTGAAATCATGAAGAAGTTCAACCTTCGCCTGAACCCTAAGAAGTGCGCCTTCGGCGTCCAGGGTGGCAAATTCTTCGGCTATATGGTCACCTGGAGAGGCATTGAAATAAACCTAGAGAACATACAAGCCATTGTCAACATGGAGCCACCGTGCAATGTCAAGGAGGTACAACGACTAACGGGACGGCTGGCGGCCCTGAGCCGTTTTCTCTCCAAATCAGCCGAGAGATCACTCCCTTTCTTCCACATCATGCGTAAAGCCAACAGCTTCAAATGGACGACGGAATGTCAGCAAGAATTTGAGGAGCTGAAGCGCTACCTATCGTCCCCACTCGTGCTTTCCAAGCCCAAAGCCGGTGAAACCCTCTTCTTGTACTTGGGGGTGAGCACGTCGGCCATCAGTTCCAAGCTTATCCGCGAGGAGGAAGGGGCGCATAAGGCAATCTTCTACGTCAGCAAAACGCTGCGGGAGGCCGAACTCAGGTACTGGCCATTTTCCACATAGTGAAAAAGCTAGGGCACTACTTCCAGGACCATACCGTCCACGTCTTGACCCAGCACCCCTCGGTGCACTCATGCGGAGCCCCACCAGTTCCTCAAGGATGGTGAAGTGGGCGATCTTCCTCATCCAATTTCAGATTGAAATCAGGCCAAGGCCATCTATCAAGGGGCAGGCCTTGGCCGACTTCGTCACCGAGTGCACAGCAAGGGAAACGGCTGCTACCATACCCGGGCCAGAGCCAGATGAGATGTGGACCCTATTCACTGATGGGTCGTTGGCCGCAAAAGCATGTGGTGGCGGCGGCGTCCTCATCTCCCCTGAAGGATTCAGAGCTTACTATGCCATCCACTTCAACTTCAGGGTATCCAACAACGAAGCTGAATATGAAGCCCTCCTCAGTGGCCTCAGGCTCGCCGCCGGCCTCAAAGCTCGACACATCAGAATCAGATGCGACTCCAAACTCGTGGTGGGCCAGATCGAGGGCTCATATGAAGAAAAAAAGGGAGGATGAAGCAGTACAAACAGGCAGCAGAGGAGTTGCTAAAGGCATTTGCAACCCATGAGATCACACAGATCCAAAGGGCGGAGAATGCTGAGGCCGACATCCTCTCTAAACTCAGCACGGACACTCCAGAGCACATCTACAGGATAGCCCAGGTCAAGGAGCTAAGCATGTCCAGCATCCATGCCATCCCGGTCATGTGCATCCAGCAACGACCAGAGGACTGGATCACCGACATCATGACTTTCATCACCTCGGGAGAGCTCCACCAGGACGAGGAGAGGGCCAAGCTAGCCAAGCTCAGGGTCTCAAGCTACACCATCGAGGATGGAAAACTCTACAAGAGATCTTACAATGACACTCTCCTCCGATGCCTGCATCATGATGAGGCCGAAGTGGCTATGGAGGAAGTCCACTGTGGCGTCTACTCCTCACACCAGGGCCCTTTTAGCATGTCTCGACGTCTCGGCGTCCAGGGCTATTTCTGGCTGACGATGGCACGGGGTTGCGCGAACCTCGTCAGGAAGTGTACCGCATGTCGGGTACTTCAGAAAGCCCCTGGTCGGCCAGCCGTCAATTACGCCCCTGTCAGCACTGCTATCCAATTTTCAAGATGGGGGATTGACCTGGTCGCCCCCTGCCCAGAACCGCCGGCAACAACCGCTACATCATCGTCGCAGTCGACTACTTCACCAAATGGGTCGAAGCGGAGCCCTCGGCCTCGAGCCACTTATCAATGAAATTATGTTCCCATTTTTGAGAATTCGACGTAAAAGATATTTGGTACTGCGTCGGTCCCCTTAGAGCGAAAGGCTCAGGTGTGGCTGACACATCGCTTCAAACAAGCCTCCCTTAGAGCGAAAGGCTCAAGGAGGACCGACATTGCATGTCACATTGGCCCCCTTAGAGCGAAAGGCTCAGGTATGGCCAACAGAGCACATCGTTTCGACCCTTTAGAGCGAGACGCTCAGGTATGGCCGACGATGTCCCCGGGACGAGGGGACCGCAAACGGCCCGCGTCTTGAAATGGGAAGCTCACTGCGTCATTCACGCGCTGGATCGCAGGACGACAGGTCTGAAATCATGGTCGAGGTGACAAAATCCCCAAACTTGGGGTTGGGAAACGGCAGCCGTTGGATACCAGCCAAAAGCCTAGCCCGCGTCATAAATAGGCGACGGGACCTCCCCGAGATCATGGGACGATCTAATAGGACGTCCCACCGGCCGAAGGACTATCGACCCCTCCGGTCGAGGCCTAAAATAAGGATACTCTTCGCTCAAGGTAGAGGAAGAAAATAAAAAGAGGGATAGCCGAAGGACCGCGCACTCGCCGGCCTCGAGTGAAATCCCCGAAAATCAAAAGAGGGAAAGCCGAAGGACCGTGCACTCGCCGACCTCGAGCAGTAAAAATAAAATCCCCAAAATTGACTAAGTACATATCAGGAAAATATTACGCACTTGGACGAAAGCATTCATATTGAAAAAAAGAGGAGAAGAAACTTGGACAAAATTTCCAAGGTAAACCCTTGTGGCCGACGAGGGCACCAGGTAGCCGGCAAATAACTAAAATGATCATGGGAAACACATTCAGACGACCCAAAGGAAGCAACCACCTAAGTCTGTCCAATACTTAGAGAAATTCCTAAGTATTTGGGGAACATTCCCGAGGGGCACCAAGAGTGTCCGAAAAGGGTACTGAGGCCGAATAAAGGGCCAACAACCCTCATCGTCTACAACGGAATAAAACAAATGTATACTCTAAGGTAAACACTTAAAAGTATTCTCACAAAAATATGGGATTCCAAACATCACAAGGACGAAGAAGACATCTTCCCCTCAGTCGAGCAAAGGGCAAGACCCCCCTCATCGGCCCCAACAAGGTGAAACGAGTACATGATCACTCAACACTTAGCATATTTTCTAAGTATGCAGGGATAACAGGAGAAAGTACACAAACCGGAGGGAAACACTAAGGCGTGCAAAGTTAACCACCTATTATTTCCATTAAAGGAATAGTATGGACGAAGCATGCATGCACAAGTTACCCAAGATCAGACCCTTCATCGGTCGTGACCGGAGAAAACAACTATCTAAGTCTCAGCTAAACACTTAGAAAAATTTCAAAGTGAAACAACAAACCAACACAACAAGAAACGAGGAAAGCATAGTAAACTTCAGAAGCCGAAGGAGCCACATGCATACTTTCATTCACAAGTTCAAAATACAAGGGGGGCTTCATGGACGTTACATTTCAACTAAATAAAACAAGCAGGGTAATGACGTATCATGACCTCGACGGGGCCTTCAGGGTATCTTCACCGCCGGCCCTTTCCTCAGCTTGAAGGGTGGCCGCATTGGCACAACACCGGATGTAGCAGTGTCCTCGAAAATGCTCGGCTCATAAACCCACTCATCACTGACCTGAAATGGTGGCCGAGGTAGACGCCCCGTCCATGGCACGAGAGACCCCGACGTCCTCACCTTCAGTTGACGATGCGGCCTCCTCGTCCTCCTGCTCCCCAGACTTGAAGGAGCTCATATCCTCAATCTCCTCGCAGAACTCTTCGACCACCCCATAATCGAGGGACTTCGCGGAGACCTCGTCGTCATACGGGTAGTACTCTTCGTCCAAAGGCTTCATCGCAACAACTACTAAAGCCCTGTGGGGTTCTATTTTGGATCTAAGTAGGGTTCACTGACTAACACTAGATCAAAGGCCAAGGAAGCAAAATATATAAGAAATGAAGGAAAGAGTGATGAACTGACCTTTGAAGATTCGAAGAAACAGAAGAACACTCGAGCAAGTTTCTCTCTCTAGGAATTTGGGTTGCACTTCGTTAACTCAAAATGCAAGTGGGGGACTTCCTTCGGGAAAGGGGGGTATTTATAGACCTCCCCCCAACGGTCACTACACGTGGCACCCCACCAGTGGCCACTCCAACGGTCACCACTACAAGGCCCAATGAGGTGCCACCGCTTTGTAAACGGGCCAGGCCCACTTCGGGCACATCCAGCCCACTTCAAATGGAGCACCAACGAATCAACCCACGGACAAATGGCATCTACAATGGCCAATACATTCAACGGCCTCACCAGAGCAAACCAATTTCACTTCAATGGCTGCCTGACATTGAACACCACCACGGCATACAAGGCCTCAAAGGGCGCCCACATCGGCCACACGAATCACCAGCAGCATGGCCCCCATAACGGCCACAAAAGCAAAGTAAAAGACAACCTAACAGCCATCGGCCCTCGTAAAAACCCGTTGATGATAACTCTTTGTAAGCGACCTGCGTCCAAGGGTTCTCCCAGAGGGTTACCTGGGTCAGGAAATCGCCAAAGGGTCATATTCAAGGGCAATATGAGGATCCCGTTTCGGTCTGGGTCTTACACTACTCCTTCACCCCTCACTCACTCTTCGGCCTGAAGTAGTGGGGGACTGGGGGACTACAACGGCCTCCAAAATGCAAGCAAGGACAAAACTAAAAATCCAAAAAATAACACAAGTCCACAACTACAGCAATAATATGCCATACATGCACCATAATGGTACACCCCCAGCCGTGACAAAGTCAACGAGCAAAGAAGTATAACTCCTCCCAAAATGTGACGCGTATCGTCCCTTGACGCGCGCCACTCAACGACTTTAAGATCGCATACTCCACTCTCGGCCAAGATGAGAAAACGGGAACACATCGTCGTCCATAAGATTAAAATACGCACTCCTTTTGAGTCAGCGCCGCTATCGTCCTCAAAGATGGACACCAAGCTACGGATATCACCGCTTCGGCCTAAAGCACGAGAACAATCATGAGGCCTCCTCGACCAAGTCACCAAAAGCAGCTACCAATGACCAGAAAGAAGAAACATCACCCGCATTGGTTATTCAAATCAAGAGCACATATCGGCCACTGAGCCAGGACACTCATCGTCCTCAAACAAACAAACTCACCCCATCAGAGGAACATCAGTCTTCTTCGTCCATAGTGAAGAGCATACAACGGCTAACATGAAGAACCAAAACAGGAAATGGCCACAACGGTCAGAAGACATCAAGACTATGGAATCTACTCTCCCTCACTTCGTCTACATCTCAGCTCAGAGAGTGGCGGACTCCTGATGGAATATATGGGTCCAGGCCCCAGGACCCATATACTCGGAAGAACAAAAGGCGCAACCGTCACCTAGTAGGATCACCGTTGGCCAGGTGACCTCCATCGGCCAGGGAGACATCAACTCCAAATATGGTCCAGAGGCCAGGAGGACCGGGTGCCCCCGTCGGCCACGGAGAAGTCACAGAATAAGATTTCATACTTAGTCATTTCTACATATCTTGTATTCGGCCCAGTAGTGGTCCAGTTGTAGATGGGCCTCCCAAGCCCACGCCTTGGGAGCTCAGCCCACATTTTCTCTATAAATACTCCCTTTGGGAGTAGTTGTAGGGGTTGAAAAAATCATTAATTGAAGCATTTACTGCACTTCTCTCTCTAGCTCTCACTTCTCTATAAGCAATTACTCTATCGATGTATGTTATTAAACCTCGATCATCAAACGTATTTAATTATGTGTTCTTTTTTCAGAGTGGTTCAGTGAACAATGTAGAGCAATGTGCAACAAACCAGGAACTTGGAGGAACATCACAGGACAAGGTAAAAAATGTTTTGTTTTATTAGTGATGGATAGTCTACCCGGGGGTATATATCCGAAGGGTTATTACGGGGAATAATTTAGAGAGAAGTTGAGCAGGTAAACGTAGAGAGAGAGAGTGTATTATAAAGGTGGAGCGTTTTCAGCGTGGTTACAAATGAGGAAATGGGGTGCTATTTATAGCAGCAATAAATGCCGGGCAGGGACACGTGTCAAGCGCTCATTGGCCGAGGGGTCACCTCAACTGGCTGGCGCCGGCAGCCGCATGTGGCCGCATTTAATGCGGCTGTTGGATGGGACGTCTGTGCAGAGTACGGTGATCTGTACGCATGTGAGGCGGATATCTTGTCGAGTGAGATGCCTTCGGCTATAGAGCAGTAGCCGAGGGCTCTTCCTCCCGATGGCACCCCTGGTGCCGAGGGCTCACAGTACCGAGGGCTGCTGTTTTCGCCGTTTTTTCCCAGTTTCTTAGTTTGCTTGAGAAACCCGCTCTGTGATAATTTGGAGCCTTCGGCCAGGGGGCCGAAGGCACCCCTGTGCGTTGTGCGGACTGCTTGGTACTCTGGGCGCTGTGATTTGGGCCTGTTGGGCCTGTTGGGCCTTTGATGGAGTAGTAGGAGTCTGTGGGGCGGGGGTTCCCGGGCCATATACTCCATCAGGAGTCCCTCACTCCTTTTGCCGAAAGGTACTTGAGGGAAAAGGAGTAATTTGTGCTTGCCTTTTGATGTTGTCCTGTCGTGATCCCTGAAGTTGGTGAGGAGTTGTTGCTTTTATGTACCTGCCGAAGGCAGTCCCTCAGTTACCCGCATGTCGGGGCTTGAGGGCTTGCTTTGTTGTTTGTTGGAATTTCACAGATTTTGTAATTTAATGATTTTCCCGAAGGTGTCCTCCAGTCCCTCACTCCTTGAGGCACTTGTAAAGTGGTGAAAAGGAGTAAAGTAGTTACGTTGCTGTTGTGGGTCGAAGGCTGACGCTTTTCGTTTCATTTTGGGGGGGTGCCTCGTTAAAAACCTCATTAGGAAAAACCCTTTGGGAAAAAATCCTAATGAGGGAAAAAGAGTGCACCGAATTCCCCCAATGATGAATCGAAAATGTCAAACCTTGGTACAAAGTGGAGAATTACGGGAATGCCGAAGGCTCTCTCCTCTGAGGGCTCCTGTGTTGATTAGCCGAAGGCTTGCTGTTGATGTCCTGGTGGTGCCGAAGGGGAGCCCCTCAATCCAGGGATCGAGGGCCTGCCAGATGAGGGCAGCAGTGAAGCTGTTACCGGGGGGGTCCGCTGTTTGTTGATGGGTTGGTGATGAAGATACCCGAGGGCTCACATTACCTGTGTGCCTTGGGCCATCCGTCAACGAGGCACTCCCCGGGGGCTACCCGGTTTTGCAGTGCTGAGGGGGAAACCCCGAGAGGTGCCCTGATATGCAGCCCTAGGGATCTGAAGGAGTGATCCCGAAGGCATGTGTAATGTGCTGTGTGGGGCACAACCCGGGGGCACTTCTGGGTGAGTACACCCGGAGGCTGTCCTTGATGAAGTGGAGTGAAGCAGAAAGCCCAGGGGCTTCCAAAATATAGCCGTTGGAAATATAGCCGTTGGAATATGTAACGACGGGATATAGCCGTTGGGGGGGGACACGTGGCGTGTGATGGCTGGCTGTCCGTGGGCGGCGTCACCGGTTGGGCGAAGACGCGGTGAGTAATGATGGCGTCCATCCGGAGGCCCGGAACCCAGGCCCAAGCCCGGATTCCAGTGCCTATAAATACCCCAAGGCCGGGCATTCCTCTGTGTGCGAAAAACTTGTTAGCGAAGCTCTGCCAATTTTTCTAGAGAGAGAAACAGCAGCCCCCGGTTGAATCCTCTGTTCTTAAGGTCAGTTCTCGAGTTACCCTTCACCTCTTAGCTACCTGTACTGCGCCCCTAGGCTAGGAGATAGAACATTTAGAAAACACTAGTTGTACGAGCCTTCGAACTAGAGCGCGAATGTCGTCCGAGAGTGATTCTCAAGATATCTCGAGGACGCCCTCGATGGAGGACGAAGGCATCTCTGACGTGGAGTCAAGCAGTGGTCAACCCTCGGATGGTGGTGATGCGGCCCTGGCCCGGGAGGTCCAGAAGGAACTCACTGCGGAGGTTGAAGCCGAGGGCTTCGAGCAGGAGTGCGATGATGAAGACTTAGCCCTCGCCTGGCAGACAGCGGAGGATGAGGCACAGAATGAGAGCTCGAAGGTTACGATTGCTGTCCTCCCCCCTCGGGGTTCCGGGGAGGCCAGTAGCTCGAGGCCGTTGGATCCGATACCTCTGAGGGCGGTTTTCGGTGTGAAGAAGAAGAAGGCCGCTACCAAGAAGAAGGAGAGGGCCGTCGATCAAGGAAAGCCCGTGGACATGCCCGAGGGGTATAGTTGGCCGAACACTGAGGCCCTCGAGATCAGGTCGAAGGCTGACAGGGCAGATCTGTACGTGACTCAGCTGCACGTGGGGCCCTCGCCCGAAGTGGTGGAGCCAGGTCCCGACGACGTGTTGTCCAGGGCGCCCGAGGGGTGTATCGCTATTCACGTCCTTTCGGTTTCCATGGGACTTAGGTTCCCTCTGCACCCATTCCTCCGGGAATATTTGCGGTTTGTTGGCTTGGTCCCCTGCCAACTCACGCCCAACAGCCACTCCTACATTGCGGGGTTCCTTCAGCTCTGCAAGTCCCGAGGGGTGAAGCCCAGCCTGGATCTATTCTTCCAGAGTTTTAATCTGTGCCGGGGGGGCACGAAAACGGCGAGGGGTACGCCAACCTGCAGCAGATTGCCCGCTTCAAACTATTCTCCGATGCTCCTTCTTCCAACAAAGGATGGAGGGAACGTTGGTGCTACGTGAAGTTGGATGAGAGCCCCTTCCCGAGGGAGCTACGTGACCGATTCCGAAGGCACGAAAAGATCCGGAGTGCCGCTTTCGAGAAAGACGGCCTAAAGCTGGCCAAGTTCCCGGAGGGGAAAAACAAGAACGTGGCGATCAAAGACTGCACCCTCGAGGAGGATTTGTACACCCTCGGGTTCCGGAGGTACCGCTTCATAGGGGAGACCGATGAAAAGTACCCTCCCTTCAACAAGGCCTTCGGAGGGGCCGGAGGTAGGAGCCGAAGGCTTTAGAATTTTGTACTTAGTTTTTTTTCTTTTGCTTGGATGTTATCGTCCCTTCGCTTAGACCCGTCGGACTAACCCTTTGTCTCCTCTGTGCAGGTATCCCCGTCTCCATGGTGAATGTAAAGGGCCTTGCCCGTTTGAAGAAACAGGACCCGAAGGGGTCGGGACAGGGCATCCAGAAGCCCGCCACCGCCCTCTTTAAGAAAGCCGAGGGCGATGCCGCTGCCGGCAAGAGGAAGGCAGTGACCAAGGGGTCCCCCCCGGCTACCAAAAAGCCGAAAAAGGGGGATGTCGCCGAGAAGGAGCCCTCGGTCATTATCGCTGATGAGCCCCCCGCCTCCGGGGTGCAGGTGGAGAAGCTGCCGGGTGGAACGCCGGCGGGGGCAGAGGAGTCGCTGCCTGAGATCCTCACAGTCGCGTTCCCGAGAGGTACATCTTTGGCCAGCGGCGCCGTCGACTCAGGGGCCATCCTGAGGGGTATGACCCCTGAGATGGATAGGGCTGCCCTCGGGGCCTATAATGATGCGGCCCTCGAGGACCACATTCTCCGCTCCTCCCTCTCTGTAAGTGTTTACCTGGCTTTCTCCATCTTCTCCTTTTATTATTTTGTGTGACTGCCTTTAACTGTTTTTGTTATTGTTCTGCAGGCTTGCTTAGCCCTCGGCGAACAGGCTCGGAGGCTTCAAGAATGGCGCCTCCACAGAGCGGAGCAAGACGCCAGAATGAGGGAGTGCCTCCTCAAGAACCAAGAGGCGGTGAAGCTGGGGGCCCAGCTAGAAGAGGAGCTCCGGCAGATGAGCTTGAAACTGGAGGCTGCAGAGAAAGGCAAGGATGATGCTGAGGCCGCTGCCAGGAGAGCTGCTAAAGAGGCCGAGGACTCCAAAGCGCTAGCTGTCGCCAAGGCTCAGGAGGAGGCCGTTGAGGCCTTTGTCGCCGAGGGTTGGAGAGCCGAGGGGCGCAAGATGTGGGTGTCCTCGGTCGTGGAGGCCTGCGTTGAAGAATGGGCCGAGGGCCCTGGGTGGGAATGGATGGCCCGGAAGGGCAGAGAGTACTATGAAGCCGGCGAATTCTTCACCCAGGCCCTCATCTACCGGAGGATGGCCCGGCATTTGGGCATTGAGCAAAAGGACTTCTCCCCCTCGGCGTATGGCCTTCCTCCCTTGCAGCCTGATGTCCGTGAGCCGCTCCCGGAAGGTGTTCAGAGGCCCGACCTTGAGGACACGGTGTTGAAGAATGAGGCCGAGGACGACGCTGTCGAGACCGGAGCGGAGGCATCATCGAGGCCGGCTGTAGAGGGCGCCCCAGTGAACGATGCTGTCGTAGTTGTGGAATGACTTTGTACTTAGAAATCTTTGAACATCTTTTGTAATGAACAACATTGTTCCTTCGGCTTCGGCCCGTTTGTAAATTCACACTTACTCTTGTTTTTGATGAAATGCATGCTGCCTCCGGGCTTTTCATATTTGAATACGCCTTATGTTTTGAATGTATGCCTTCTCCTTTGAATGTATGTCTAGGACTTAGAATACTATCTGATTGTAGCTAGCCCTTAGGAGCCTTCGGTAGTTGGGCACCCTCTGCTGGATATGCAACCGATGGCTCGGCAGCAATTAGGACTTAGAAATTTTTTTCTAAGTGTAGCACAGCATGAGGCCTTCGGGCGTTTGTAGTAACCCACCTCCTAGGACTTAGAAAAATCTCTAAGTGTAGATTCCCCCTTGAGAGCCTTCGGGATACGTCGCCCATTCCTGATGTGTGAATGTTGGACCGAGGGCCCAATGCACAGGACTTAGAGATTTTTGCAAGTGTAGTATGCCATGTAGCCTTCGGCTACTGTGGAGCCCCACCTGTAATATTGAATAGGCCGGGGGCTAATTCTTTTAGGACTTAGAAGATTTTCTTGAGTGTTGATTCCTTGTGAACTGTAGCCCTCGATTGATAGGTAGCCTTCGGCAATTAGGTCCCTTGAGATGAGGGTGAAATATGTAGGACTTAGAAAATCTTCTAAGTGTAGAGTTTCCCTCGAGAGCCTTCGGGAGGTGTCATACCTCCATGATGTATGAGTAGCTGACCGGGGGGAAAACATGTAGGACTTAGAAAATATTCTAAGTGTAAAGTCTCCCTTGGGAGCCTTCGGGAGACGACATCCCTTCTTGATATATGAGTAGTTGACCGGGGAAAACATGTAGGACTTAGAAAATATTCTAAGTGTAAAATCCCCCTTGGGAGCCTTCGGTAGATGGCATCCCTCCCTGATGTAAGAGTAGTTGACCGGGGGGGAAATACATGTAGGACTTAGAAAATATTCTAAGTGTAAAATCCCCCTTGGGAGCCTTCGGTAGATGGCATCTCTCCTTGATGTAAGAGTAGTTGACGGGGGGGAAATACATGTAGGACTTAGAAAATATTCTAAGTGTGAATTTTCCCTTGGGTGCCTTCGGGTGATGGGTGCCCTCTGATTCCACATCACTTTGCGAGATGCCCGGGGGCTACTCATTTAGGACAGAATACCCTCTTTTTTTTAAGTGTTGTTGTATTGCATGGCCTTCGGCCACCATATTCCCTTGGCTGTAATATTGATTGGGCCGGGGGCTCCACCTTTAGGACTTAGAATTTTTTCAAGTGCTGCTTCCCTGTGTAGCCTTCGGGTGCCCGGGGGCTGCTCCTTCAGGACTTAGAATTTTTTCTAAGCATAAATTGATGTTGAATCCTGTTGTCGTGAAGAAAGCCAATGAGGAGTGTGTGCCCTCGGCATACACTCTAAAAGTCGTAGAATTTGATCCTTGTCATGGGGAAAGGGCCCTCGGTATTTGTGCATAACGGATGCCTTCGGTGTTTGTTTGAAGTACCGTTTAGTGGACCTTGGACAGTCCAGTCCCTTTGTGTTGTTGAAGCCTTCGGTGTCTTTGTGACCGGAGGTGACCAGGTAGTGGACTTAGCCGTTTCCTGATGATATTTCCTTGAGTAGTATCCTTCGGGAAATAGGAGTCTTCAATTGCCGGAGGTGTTCCCGTGGGGAGCCCTCGGCATGTTGTGATTTTGTTGGAGTGTACTCTTTGATTTCTCGCTGAGTCTACTCCCCTTCACCCCCTCTTTTTTTTTTTTTTTGGTTGGTGGTGAAGGGAAGGCATCAAGAAACTTGGTTTCTTGGTAAGGCTGGGCCTATTAGGAGACCATCAGAATACACCAATGGCTCTCCTCCCTCGGGTTAACCTTCCGAGTGCCGAGGGGATCGAGGGACGTTTCCTGGGCACAAGATATGGTGGTCCGTAACCTGCCTCCCCTTGGGGGATGGCGCGGAAAGCGCCTCATTTTTGAAAGTCGTCCCCTCGGCGCTAGACATAGTCTGTGGCCTGCCACACCCTTGGGGATGTGGCGCGGGGAGCGTTTCGGTTTGGAAGTCGAATCCTGGGCATTTCTCATGCCTGTCATACCCTGGGGGTAGTGACGCGGATAGCGTTCCGTTTTTGAAAGTCGAATCCTGGGCATTTCTCATGCCTGTCATACCCTGGGGGTAGTGACGCGGAAAGCGTTTCAAGGAAGGGTTTTCATTTACACACTAGTTGCAAATGGCCGAGGGCACTACGTGCCGCCGGCACCGATGGTGGCGCCTTCGGTATATGCGTCCTCGTGGGGTACGGCTTTTAGAAACAACACTTGGTGTTAGTTTCGATGTGTAGCCCCCGGTACTTGGTACCGAGGGGTCTCCTGTAGGAACACTTGGTGTTCTCTTTTATCGTAGTTGATGGAGGTGTCTACCCTCGGTACTTGGTACCGAAGGGTCTTCAAATGAAACACTTCGTGTTTTCCAACAAATGTTTGGAAGTTGATAGGAGAGCATATCCCTGGCACTGGGTGCCGAGGGGTCTTCTTTGATGATGTTTGATGATGGAGGTGTACCCTCGGCACTGGGTGCCGAAGGGTCTTCTGTAGGAACACTTGGTGTTCTCATCTTTTCTTTTTTGGTGTTGAAGGTGGGGATGTACCCTCGGCACTGGGTGCCGAAGGGAAATGAATTACATGGCGTTCTTTGTTGTTGGTGATAGGAGTTCCCTCCCTCGATACTTGGTACCGAGGGGCCTTGACTGAAAACACGTGGTGTTTTCACTGATGTTGTGGGTGTTGATGGCGGCCGCCCTCGGCACTTGGTGCCGGAGGGGTTTTTTCTCGTGGTGAGGCCTGGGGCCTGTAGTCAGTATGAGGGCTTGATGTCTTGAATGTACCTTCATTCTTCGAAATTGGAGGCCTCGGGCCATAGGATAGTACATTTACTAATTATGAGGGCTTGGCCGCTCTTACATTATTGATAAAATTTAACTAAATGGTGTACATTCCAGTGCCTAGGGACTTCCTTCCCATTGGGGCGTTTGAGCTTGTAGGTCCCGGGTTTGATGATGGCTGCTATGATGTAGGGGCCTTCGAAATTTGGTGCCATTTTTCCTCCCTCGGTTGGTTGGCTGGCTTCCCTCCTCCGGAGGACATAGTCCCCCACTTGAAATTCTCGGGTGCGAACTTTTGCGTCGATGTAGCCTTTAACTTGCCTTCGGTAGTTTTCTGCCCGGATGAAGGCTTGCTCCCGGCGTTCTGAAATGAGGTGGAGGTCGAGGGCCATGTTGCTGTCGCTGACCTCGGGGTCATATTGGATCACCCTTCGGGTGGGAATGGTGACTTCCGTAGGAGCTTTGGCTTCAAAACCGTAGCAGAGGGAGAAGGGTGTTTCACCTGTTGCTCGCCGAGGGGTGGTGCGATAGGCCCAAAGGATGTTGTGGAGTTCTTCCACCCAGCCACCACCCTCGGCCTCCAGCTTCTTTTTGAGGCCCTCGAGCAAGGTCCGGTTGGCATTCTCTACTTGCCCGTTGCCTTGAGGGTAGGCAATGGAGGAGAATGTGTGTTTGATGCCCCATGCCTCCAGAAGGGCACAGAAGGGGGCTGCCTCAAATTGTGTCCCATTGTCGGAGATGATCTGCTGGGGGACGCCAAACCTTGTGAGGATGTTCTTGAGGACGAAGTGACGGCACTTCGCCTCTGTGATGCTGGCGAGGGGTTCAGCCTCCACCCACTTGGTAAAATAGTCGACGGCCACAATGATGTATCTGTTGTTGGAGGTACCCCTCGGCAGAGGGCCCACAAGGTCTATCCCCCACCGAGAAAATGGGACAGAGGTGCTGATGGGGGCATAGTTGACCGCTGGCCTGCCGGGAGCTTTTTGGAAATGTTGACATGCGGTGCACCTCCGGGCAAGATCAGCACAGTCCCTGGCCATGGTTGGCCAGAAGTAGCCCTGGAGAATGAGCCTTCGGGACATGGAGAAGGGTCCCTGGTGAGCTGAGCAAGTGCCACTGTGTACTTCCTCCATTGCGACCTCGGCTTCATCTGGATGAAGGCACCGAAGTAGCGTGCCATTGTAAGATCGTTTGTAGAGCCTCCCATCTTCGATGGTGTAGCTAGGAGCCCTCAGTTTTTCCAGTTTAGCGCGGGTCTCATTCTCGGGTAGCTGCCCTGTGGAGATGAAGGCGGTGATGTCTGAGATCCAATCCTCCTGACGTTGTTGTATGTTCATCACGGGGCTTGCATGGATGCTTGAGAGGCTGAGTTCCTCGATTTTGGCAATTTTGGAGATGTGCTCGGGGGAGTCTGCCGAGAGTTTAGATAATATGTCGGCCTCGGAGTTCTGAGCCCTCGGTATTTGGGTGAGAGAGTGTGCCTCAAATACTTTAAGCAACTCCTTGGCCGCCTCCTTGTACTGTTTCATTCTTCGGAGATTTGGCCAACGACCAACTTGGAGTCGCATTTGATGTGGATCTGCCGAGCCCTCATGTTGGCGGCCAGCCGAAGGCCACATAGGAGGGCCTCATATTCGGCCTCGTTGTTGGAGACCTTGAAGGAGAAGCGGATTGCATAGTATGCCCTGAAGCCCTCGGGAGTAATGAGGACTACCCCTCCCCCGCATGCTTTGGTCGCGGAGGAGCCATCAGTGTAGAGGGTCCACCAGTCGCCCGAGGTAGCCGAGGGCTCCCCGTCCGTGGCTGCCCTTGCGGTACATTCCGTCACAAAGTCCGCCAGGGCTTGGCCCTTGATGGCAGGCCTTGGACGGATGTCAATGTTGTATTGGCTCAAGAAGATAGCCCATTTCACCATGCGGGAGGAGCTGGTGGGGCTCCTCATGAGGGCGCCGAGGGGTTGATGGGTGAGGACCTGAACCGGGTGAGCCTGAAAGTAGTGGCCCAATTTCTTGACAGTCCAAACGATGGCTAACACCGTTTTTTCCACAGGGGAGTACCTGAGCTCGGCCTCCCTTAGGGTCTTGCTAACGTAGAAGATGGCATGCTGGATGTCGTCTTCCTCCCGGATAAGCACAGAGCTGATGGCCGCCGGGCTGACCCCAAGGTAGAGGTAGAGAGTCTCCCCTACCTTGGGTTTGGAGAGCACAGGGGGTGAAGATAGATACCGTTTGAGCTCGTCGAAAGCCCCCTGGCATTCTGGAGTCCATAGAAAGCCAGCCGTCTTCCTCATGATCTGGAAGAAGGGTAGAGACCTCTCCGCCGATTTAGATAGAAAACGGTTGAGGGCTGCCAGGCGGCCCGTCAACCGTTGAACTTCCTTTACATTGCGTGGGGGCTCCATATTGATGATGGCCTGGATCTTCTCGGGGTTGGCCTCAATACCCCTTCGGCTCACCATGTAGCCTAAGAATTTGCCCCCTTGGACGCCGAAGGTGCACTTCATCGGGTTTAGCCGAAGGTTGAATTTTTGCATGATGGCGAAGATTTCCCGGAGGTCGTCTGCATGGCTGGAAGATTGCTTGCTCTTGACGATCATGTCGTCGACATAGGCCTCCATGGTGCGCCCTAGGACGGCTTGAAAGACCCGGGCCACCATCCGGGTGTAAGTGGCCCCTGAGTTCTTTAGGCCGAAGGCCATTACTAGGTAGCAGAAGATGCCCTCGGGAGTCATGAAGGCAGTTTTTTCGGCGTCCTCCTCGTGCATGAATATTTGATGGTACCCTCGGAAGGCATCGAGGAAGGACATGATTTCACACCCCGCGGTCTCATCCACCAATTGATCAATGTTTGGTAGAGGGAATGGATCCATGGGGCATGCTTTGTTGAGATCGGTGTAGTCCACGCACATGCGGAAGGTAGGGGGCTTCTGTGCGAGGACTACATTTGCTAGCCACGAGGGGTATTTCACCTCCTTGATGTGCTTGATTGAGAGGAGCATGGCGACCTCCTTCTTCACGAATTCCCTCCTCTCGGCGGAGAGGGGTCTCCTTCGTTGTTGTACTGCTTTTGCCGAAGGGTCCACCGAGAGGCGGTGGGTGATGACCCTTCGGCTGATTCCCGGCATGTCCTCCGGCCCCCATGCAAAGATAGTGGAGTAGGCGCGGAGGGTGTCGGTGATACCGGTCTTCAAATCTTCAGGGAGCTGGGCTCCAATCTTCACGACTCTCTCCGGCTGGGCCGGATCGAGCGCAAAGTCTTCTACGTCCTCGGCCGGTTCAGCCCTCGGCCTTCTTTCCTCTTGGTCGACGGCTCCGGTGATGGTGTCAACGCGGAATTCCGTCTTGCTGACCTTCTTAGTGACCTGAAGATAGCAGGCGCGGGCAATTTTTTGGTTCCCCCGGGAGTAGCCAATGCCCCCCTCGGCGGGAAACTTGAGGCAGAGATGCCTCATGGAGATGATGGCTTCGAGGTCCTCGAGGGCTGGCCGGCCGAGGATGATGTTGTGAGCGCAGTCAATGTTGACGACGACGAACTCCACCTCGAGCTGGGCTCTATGGAGCCTGTCGCCGAAGATCACCGGGAGGGTTATTACCCCCTCGGAATCAATAGTATCGCCGGTGAAGCCGGCAAGAGGGGTCTTAATGGGCCGAAGGGACCCCCTCTCCAGATGCAGCTCTCTGAAGGTGCTGAGGTACATTACATTGACGGAGCTGCCCGTGTCAACGTATGTTCGGTGAATGATGGTGTCGTTGATCTCCGTTCGAATCACCAAGGCATCCCTGTGAGGAGAAGAAGTAGGAGGGAGATCCGCGTTGGTAAAGGTGACGGGTTCCTCCCTCAGTCGCTTTACCGGGGGCATATGAGTGACTTCCCCCACGTAAAGCGATTGAGCCCACTTCTTTCGTTGGCTGGTGGAATCGCCCCCTGTATTGCCACCGGTGATCATGAGGATGTGGCGTTTTTTCTCCTGGTAGTGGGGGTATTCCTCCTCCTCTTCTTCCAAGTTTCCAATCTCCCTTTTCATGCCGAGGGGGATGGTATTCGGGTTTACCCAAGCGTTCACCTTCGTGTGATGCCCTCGGGGAGGCCCCTGGTGAGAAGGTCCCTCCTGCCGAGGGCTCTGGACAAATTGGGACAGGTGCCCTGCTTGTATTAACCTCTCGATGGCCGTCTTCAGCTGATGGCAGTCATCGGTCCTGTGCCCCTGGTGCCGATGGAAGCGACAGTAGGGGAACTGAGGGTTGATAGCGTGTACCTCCGGGGGTGCGCGAGAGTCGCGCTCAACGAGGCCCCTCTCCTCGGCGAAATCGAGGATGATGCTGACGGGGTGCGCCAGTGGTGTCCGAGGGCGGTCCAGGAGAATGGGCTGGGCCCAAGTCTTAGGGCTGCTCTTATAACCTCCCCCGGGCTTGGCTTGGCCTTGCCGAGGGCGGTCATCAGAGGGTCCCGAAGCCTTGGGGCGATTTGGAGGAGCCCCCGGCCCTCGGTTATGCTTGTTGTCAGCCCTCGGGGGTTGCTGGTTCGGATGCTGGTGATACTTCTCCACCTCCTCGGCCTCAGCATACCGGTCCCCCCGCTGCAGGGCCCTTATGTAATCGCGAGGGGGTTCAATGATGAGGCTCCTTGAAAAGTTGCCGGTGCGGAGGACGGTTTGTAGGAGGGCCAGGAGGGTCCCGTCATCAGCACCGTCGACCTTGTCGGCCTCCGTCCTCCAACGCTCTAGGAAATCCCGAAGGGTCTCATCCTTCTTTTGGCGTATTGTTAGGAGGTGGGAGAAATGCTTCCTTGTACGACGTCTCCCGGCGAATTGTGTCAAGAACCGCTGGGCGAGTTCTTGCCATGAATCAATACAGCCCTCGGGCAGCCTGTTGAACCATTCGTATGCTGGTCCCTCTAAGGTGGAGAGGAACCAACGACACAAATATTCGTCTGACGCCCCACCATCATCATGTTGTTCTGGTACTTGCTGTAATGTTCCTGGGGGTCCGTTTTCCCGCTGTAGGGCTGTATGTGTTGCCCTCGGTATTTCTCCGGGATCCGGGCCGCCAATACCCTTGGGGTAAATGGCGTCCGAGTCCGGAGCTGGATGACGGGATCCCCGGAGCCCTCGGCCACCTTCTTCTGTAACTCCTCCATTTTGGCCATCATGACCTCGTATTTGAGATCTGAGTGAGGGGTGGAGGTGGTGGCGTGAGCTTTGTTGGACTCCATTTCGTCAAGCCGGCGCTGGAGGGCCGCAATAATCTTGTCCCGGGGGTCCCTCGGGAGGGTCTCCGCCCCCTGCGAACGAACCCGGGCCGAGTGGGCTTGGTTGATTTGGTGCCGAGCATCATCGGCATGAAGGGGTGCCTTGCCTTTGTCCCGAGGGGGACGCTCCTCGTCTGCCCTCGAAACAGATCCCCCGCTTTCCTGGGGCCTTTGGAGTGCTTTCCCCCCGAGGCGGTCTTGGACCCCTCGGCGGTCTGGCCCTCCTCCGAGCCGGTTGAGGGCGGAAGTACGGGGCCTCTCCCTGTTGTCATAATGGCGGTCCCGGGACTGAACTTCCTGGGAGGACGTTTCTTGGGCCACCACCCCTTCGTCGTTTCCCACCCGAGGGGTGGGATTTCCGAAGGGGTGTGGCAGAGGGGGAAGTATGATATTTTCCCCGATCTGAGGGTGAGCTGGAGCCAGGGTGCCGAAGGCACCCGGGTTCTGGGTGAGCGTTTGGATGAAGGCGGAGAGCGCCGATTGTACGTCGATGGTGAGAACCGGAGGGCTGACTTGGTCATCGCTCCGGTTTTTCTTCTTGGCCTCGATGCCGAGGCGGGCATCGGGGGCGTTTTGTTGGATCTGAAGGCGTAGGTCGACAGCCGCCTGTTCCAGCCCAGCGAGGACACCGCCCTCGGGAGCCCTGTGAGAGGCTTCGGGGGCGTTGACGTCGCCGAGGGGTAGGTTCTTGTCTTCTACGTTCTTTGAGTTGGCACGCGTTGTCCTCACCATTTTGATAGAGGGCTAGTGTTCTGTGTTTGGTCGAGGGGGAGGGTTTCTTACTCGATTGTTCAACCTCTCAACGAGAGCACCAAATGATGGATAGTCTACCCGGGGGTATATATCCGAAGGGTTATTACGGGGAATAATTTAGAGAGAAGTCAGAGCAGGTAAACGTAGAGAGAGAGTGTGTGTATTATAAAGGTGGAGCGTTTTCAGCGTGGTTACAAATGAGGAAATGGGGTGCTATTTATAGCAGCAATAAATGCCGGGCAGGGACACGTGTCAAGCGCTCATTGGCCGAGGGGTCACCTCAACTGGCTGGCGCCGGCAGCCGCATGTGGCCGCATTTAATGCGGCTGTTGGATGGGACGTCTGTGCAGAGTACGGTGATCTGTACGCATGTGAGGCGGATATCTTGTCGAGTGAGATGCCTTCGGCTATAGAGCAGTAGCCGAGGGCTCTTCCTCCCGATGGCACCCCTGGTGCCGAGGGCTCACAGTACCGAGGGCTGCTGTTTTCGCCGTTTTTTCCCAGTTTCTTAGTTTGCTTGAGAAACCCGCTCTGTGATAATTTGGAGCCTTCGGCCAGGGGGCCGAAGGCACCCCTGTGCGTTGTGCGGACTGCTTGGTACTCTGGGCGCTGTGATTTGGGCCTGTTGGGTCTGTTGGGCCTTTGATGGAGTAGTAGGAGTCTGTGGGCCGGGGGTTCCCGGGCCATATACTCCATCAATTAGTTTTTCGAATTGATGTTTTAAATGAACTCAATAAACATAACACTACATTTAAAAAATGTTTCAGACTATGGAGAACGAGGATGTAGAGGAGGAGACATCCACAAAATCACCAGAAAAAACAGTTGTTATAAACTTTGAAGACTCAATAAAAAGAAAGTTGGTAGATGAGTTTTCTGCAACCAAACATGGCAGAAAGATGAGAGTTAAGATCAAAAAGGAAAAAGAGTAGGCATCAGTGCTTAAAGAGAAGAACACTGCAATTGTTTTGTTGAATGTCGAGTTTAAAATTACTCTAAAGACTGTTATTTGTTCGACATATGTCTATTGCAGATGCAAACTATGATTTTGCGATCGTGTTTGAAACTATTTAAGACTTACTACCGTTGAATCTCTGTAATAACTTTAAACTTCTGTTCAAGCAAGGATGACTAAGTTCGTATTCGGATCTATGATGGGTTGCCTCATCGCATGTTATTAAGTCCTATAATCTCTATATATATGCATACTTTGGAGATGTTTTTTTGTTTCAGGTTCAACAGAATATTTAGCAGAGT
The DNA here is from genome assembly GCA_945859875.1 of Cuscuta europaea. Lineage (NCBI taxonomy): Eukaryota > Viridiplantae > Streptophyta > Magnoliopsida > Solanales > Convolvulaceae > Cuscuta > Cuscuta europaea. The sequence continues at coordinate 5,960,156 of CAMAPE010000014.1, forward strand.
GACATTTGGGGCAATACTAACTTCTAAGGGCGAGGATAGCAAAAGACATAGAAGCAAAAGCATAACAGAGGAAGCAGCCCAAGATATCTAATTTGTACACTCAAGATGAGTGTAGTCTGTAGTCTGTATTACTTTGTTGTTTGTAAAGTTTCTTTAAGTAAATAGTAAATTGGGTTTTAATTTAGCATAATGCTTTATTGTCATCAAAGAGTAGTGTTTACAAATTGTCTACACTCACTACAAAAAAGTCATAAATCTATCACAATAAAAATATAAGGTCCAAGCTATGAACGAAAATTATTAAAGGGGTAAAATCAATGAAGGATAGTAAGGATAATACCTGTGAGCTTTGAGGTTGATGGACCCTGCAATTCCTAATCTAAATTACTACATAATTATTACATTAATGGCAACCATCATAAGGTCCCAAAACCTAACAAATTACAATGGTGGTCTAAGTATGTTACATTATACAAAACAGATATTCTAATCATTTATAAAGGCAACACCTGAAAATGTGAAAAACAATAACAATCATGTACATGCTTAAACACATGTATATCTATCAACATAGCCACATATGTTCTTATCTAATAACATAATTAATATGAGTACAAATGATGTACATGCTGAAAGATAATTCTCAATGTGTGATCAAATTGTGTTTTATTTCATCATAAAATAGTAGAAATAAAATTTTCAGAGTATAATAAAGTAATACAAATAAACTATTTTTATATAAACATACACTTTTTATATAAAGAGATAGATGACAGATCAGTTTATAAACAAAGACATCTCAGTTTATTAAAAATGAAAGATGAGGTGATGTGTCCGCATAATTTGTTTACAGGTAACACAAAAGTGATAACAAAAATTGCATATCACTCAAATCAGGTAATTTAATTACAGATCAGTTTATAAACAATGACATGAGCTGATTCATTTATATAAAAAGTTTACACTTCAGCAATTTTTCATTTAACAATAATACATAATACATATTTTCTAATTTTGAGCACATAGTTATCAGTTTATAATATATAATACATATTTCCGGTTTATAATACACTTCAGCAAATCCATGTTGCCCTCATTTAATATTATATAGAATGTACATATAAATGTATATCTATATAAATGTGGGACTTAGTTAATGATAATAAAAGGATTTACTAAAAATGTAGCCAACAGTGGGCATTATTAAGAAAAATAATTTACTTTGTTTTAAAACAATCATAATTCATCACAAAATGAACCGAGCCAGAGCTATTAATGGACAATTATTAAGGGGTAAAATTCAAGGAAGGAGAGTAAGAATTAATACCTGTTAGCTTTGAGGATGAAGAAGGACCCTTAAATTCCTAATCTAAAATACTACATAGTTATAATGGCAGCACATGAAAATGTGGAATAATATTACAATGATTTACATGCTAAAACAAATGTACTTTTAAAGTCAAGTATAACCACGGTTGTTCAAATCTATGAACATAATTAATATGAAAATCATCATAAGGTGTAAATTATGTAGGTGGTTTAAATCCCAATGTGTGCTCAAAATGTTATTTATTTCATCACAAAAGAGTAGAAATAATATTTAAGGAGCATAATAAATAAATAAATATTAATACACTATATTAGTAAATAGAATATGACAGAGCAGTTTATAATAAATGACAAACCACTTTATAAAAAATGAAAGATCACCTGATGTATCAACATAATCACTTTACAAGTATAATATATATTACTGATTTTAAAATTTTGAGCACATTTAATATTGGCCTCTTATAATATTATATAGAATGTACATATAAATGTATATCAATATAACATGTGGGCCTTTAGTTAATTATAATAAAATGATTTTCTGAAAATGTAGACAGCAGTACAGTGGACATTATTAGGAAATAATATTTACATTGTTGAAAACAGTTTACAGGTTCAGGGCTTTGTACAAAAAAAAGGGCTAAATATTAAACCCGACTACAACATCTTGGAAGTATAAGACACTAAAGAAAATCTGCTCACTACTAAAAATGGCCGAAGTAGTTCAAAGTAATTTTTCGAAATGCTCCATTAAATAATAGTCTTCAGGCCATGAAGTCAATAAATTGATGTCCAAACGATAACAATAAGTGAATCGTACACACATCAACTCTTTTCAAATCAAAACTGTCACACTGAGGTAGTTCATATATGAATGATTACCCATGAAAAAATTTAATGCATCTGTGAACATTAATGAAACGTAGCAATCCCAACTGTATTTATACAAAATAGACAGAGTAGTATATTTACCTCTGGGTATTGCCCATCTTGACAACATCAATATAAATACACTTAAATGCATCAACCAACTCAATAGGATATCATTTATTAGCAACAAACAAGAAACAACTTCTCTCTCTCTCTCTCGATAGTGAACAGCACATTAAGGTAAGTTCAAATACTTTAAATATTCAATAATCTATATTAAATATTGTATATAAAATAATAATGCATGTTGTCAAACATAATAGCATGTGAGATATGTCATTTTATATACAGATTGAACTACATGAAGTATAGGGATGAATGAGGTTTTAACTACTACAACCATTACTCACAAATGTCATGGTTGTGGTAAACATAGTGGGGGCTTTGTGCTGGAAGATTGTTTTCGGTGTAAAACAAATTTTAGTCATTATTACTGCGTGAAGCAACTTATTAACGACGGGGTTACAACAGGGGAGTTTATATGCAAGCAATGTGAAGCATGGCTAAATGCATGTGAAGCGTTACCTAAAAGATCTGGTAGAATAGTGCATCTTAACAGAAAGTACTTCAATGACAACACAATTGTTGGAATGCAGTTTGATTGGTTTAAAAGAACATTGTTTAAATAGGCCATTCTTTTTTTAAGAAATATGTTATGTTATTTGCCTACATTAGTGAATATGATTTTAAAATACAGCATTTGTATCAGAGCATTTAATGTAAGAAAATGTAATCATGACAAATGGTTTAAATGCTTAAGGAATTCATATTTATTCTGTATGATAAAAGCATTTTTTGTAATGCTTTATTTATAAACTTATATTTCATTTTTGTGCAAAGATGTTTAACATAATAAAATATGAACGTCTATATGCTGGCATATCAAATAAAAATGCATGAGGAATTCTAGATAACCTACTCTACATGACATACAGGTTTTCAATATGTATAATATATGAATTTTAAAATGAGGAGGCTTACGAAATCTTAATAATTAGATTTAATATTGTTTTAACTCTCTTATTAGCCTCAACAATATTATAAAGTGATAAGTTTGAACGTTTCTAGTAGATTTATGCAACCGACAATAAAAAATCCTAAGTCGGGTTGTTTCGGACTCAGTACTACATTTTCAGGTCTTTTGTAACAGCAGAATTCGTGACCTTTGGTCCAAAAAACTGTTACATTCGACTTATTGTAATAGTTTCTCGTCGTTACATTCGCTCGCGTTGCATTTGCTCTAATGTAACGGTTCGTAACGAAATTTATGACCAATTGTAATGGTCCTCACAACAATGTCATAAATGTTACAACAGATTGTGTACAAATGTAACAGTTTAAACATGCACAAGGGTAACAGTTTTGAAAATACGTTCGCCCTGATTAATTATGTAATGTAACGGTTTATTTATGTATTTGCACACATGCAGCCCGGATATATTTACACACCTATAGCCATAAATGTACCCACCGGCCAATTTAATTGTAATTACATACAAAAGTGAAACAAATGTTGGTCCCAACATCAAATCCATTACATTACAAACCAATCAACTTAAGTTGTCCAAAGCATTCAAAAGTTAAAGATCCATCAAGTTCCAATGTAACCAAAGTAGCTATATTAAAAGCTCTTTGACAAAAACATGAGTTTGATAAGTAGCAAAATGTTAAACATTATGTTCACAAAGCAAAAGATTGTTTATCACTACTACTAGGAGAAGCTCAAGTGACAAATCATGGGTATGCATCATTCATGATTTGATTCCATTCAATCTTGAAGTGAGTACCTCACCTGTAAAACAAACATTTCAAATGATTAACCACCCATGTTATATACTTATATATAACCAGTTCATTTGTTTTTGAGAATAAAACTCATCTAAATATTGTTTTGAAAAAGAAATCATTACTATCATCATCGTCATTACCCCAGTGCCGCAAAGGCTCCCACCTATGGTGGGGTAAGGGGGGTCGGATGTACGCAATCTAACCCATATACTAAAGAACAGAGAGTCTATTTCCGAAATCATTACTATACTGCAATTATTTATAAGGATTTGAGCAACGCAACTGAGTATGGGAACTCATATTCACATCTGAATTGCAGAGTATAATGCTAAAAGTATGATACCTAATTAACACACAAGCTTAACAATGATGAACATAAACTATGAAGCATACTTTTTGTCAATCAAAGTTCCCAAGAACAAATAAAAATTTGAGCACAGGATATGGAAATAATTTCATATTCTTATTCAAGGTTTAAATATGTTGTTTCAACGGTTAGAACGCTACCCATTTCACATTTGGAGTGCTATCACCAGTTTGATACACATTTGGAGTAAATCATCCCAACGACAATTCATCCCAGTTAGGCCTACATCAAATTAGATATTTTTGTCAACAAATCACTTGAGTGCAGAAATTACGGAGACTTTCTTAATTTCAACCTTTGAACCCATAGTCAAGAATGAATTGTATTAGTGATGAAGAAACAAAGGTTGGATAACATTTCACAGGTGAATGAATAAAAAAGAAGCTAAAGTATTCTTAAATTACTGCTACAGCGCCAAGTAAAGTCCACACCTTCAATCCATCTAAGTAAGTGGTCTCAGTAAGTGGAACTTCAATGCAAACTGCGTAATTTAAGCATATTAGTTCACTATTTAGCTTTTTATCTATCTATTTTGTTAAATTCACATATTATGGTTAACCTAGACAACAAGCTCCCAAGGGATATAGTTCATTATCATATTTTTATTTTTTATTTTTTCTAATTTACATATTCATGAATCTGGTTATTATGTATCATTTTTCTCCTAAAATTTCAAGTTTAAAAATAACCTTACCATCTCTAATAAACTGGACAAAGCAAGTCATGACTATCTTCCTAGTTCATTAAGGCATACTCACAAACACATCATGTGCCTCAAGTTTTGTTTCCCGTTAGTGGTAGCACCATTTTTTCATCCAATTCTTCATCAAATTAGATGGTCTAAGCACATACACGTACCACTTTTAAATATGCTACTATGAAAAAAAGAAGATAACAGGGTGATAAAAATCTAACCGTATCATATTTGACAACAAAAGGCATTAGGGTAAATTTTCAATAAAATATACTCCGTATTATGAACACTTACGAGTTTGAATATCAGTTTACCTTCAAATATTAAAATCTAATAGGAAACAATGATTTCAAACACTCCAAGAGTTTGCTCACGCTCGATTGTTTGAATCCTTAGATCTAAGTGCATATTTCATTACAAACTATTTAATTTAATACCTCAACCGAGTTGCAAAGAAGGTGTTCCATGATGGAGAGAGGTAGATTAGATATGTTGTAGCGTTAAGATTGAGACGCTTCTGCAAGGCCTAAAGGATATCTCCCGCAGGTGCAAAATCAGATCGGAAGATTGAAGAGCTCTTCAATTCGAGTGCGTGTGTTCCGGACTTCTGGATGGTGAAGAGGTGAATCATCTCACAGGGTTTTGCCTTTGGTTATTTCCATCGGGTTGAAATTTGAAAGACACGTCGCCTACAGATTATAAATTTTTGTCTGGATGAAAATTTTTAATGAAAATTTGGCGCTACCTTTATTGCCGGGATTTGCCGGTTTTCGTTTCGGTTGGATTAAGTTTTTGGAATAAAACTGGTGTTACATTAGGTTAACCTAATGTAACACTTATTAAAAAATGTAATGGTTTATATAATAGTGTGGGAGTGTTATATTTAGACCATAATAAATGCAACAATTTCAAGATAGGTGTAACAATTTAATGAAAACCATTACAATAACGTGTTTTTTTGTAACACTTTATACAAGTGTTACTATTTTATTGTTACATTAGACCCAAAAATGTAGTAGTGACTTAGAGATTGACTAAAACCAAAATAGCGCATATTACAGGAATGAAAAATAAAGACGATGGCTCCTGCCTGCCGCGTGTCATGAGGCCTCCTCCTTAAAATAAAACGTATCATGTACATATCTATTTTGTAGGGAGTAATATACAGTATAATATTCGCTCTGTCAATTATAACTTTATTTATCATTTTTCCGTTAAATAATGTAGTGCGTGACCAATAAAATCACACCCATTACTCGATCGGTTACTACTTTAGTAAGATTCATTCTTATTATTAAAATGGTAAGTTATTCAATATTGTAGGTAGGGTTACAATATGACACATATGGAAATATGGTAACATATGTCATGTGTATGATAAGATTAAATAATGTACATTGGATGCTGAATTGTATTTAGCTATTTTTTGTATTATTGATGCTTAAAGGACTAGTTAGCGATTAGCCTTGCATATATAAGCCTTGTAATAATAGGTTAGTGGGTAACTATTCATTAAAACATTCATTCGATCTTCTTCCTTATCACAAAGCAGAGTAAATAGACATTTCATCTTCTTCTCTGATTACTAGTATTCCTTAATACTACTGTTATTCTCAATATTCTTCTTGATTTGATAAACGATATGGTATCAGATTAGCCAGAAATCGATCCTTATGCAATACCCTAAATCGATCTTCTTGTGTGTTTTTTCGATTCTTCAATTTTTTAATCACGATTCTTAATCTGACGGATTATTCCGATTCTTCTTACTATCTACATCTCGGCGATCATTTCGGGATCAGAATTGTATATGAAATCTTCATCGGAGATAATTATGATGCTTGGAAGAAATCAGTGGCAATGGCTTTTACCGTGAAGAACAAGATGACGTTTCTTGAAAGCTCTATTGAACAACCATCTCCAACCGACACCGATCTCTATTCAACCTGGTATCGTGTCAGTACTTTACTCTTATCTTGGCATGTGTATTTCACTTGTCCTGAAATTCTTTCTACCTTTTTTTTTCTTTACCAACGTTAAAGAAGTCTGGGATGAAGTCAAAGTTAGATATGGAAAGAGTGATGGTCCTCATGTCTCCCACTTAGAGAAAATCTTAAGCAATATTTCCCATTGTTCACATCCTCTTACTACATATTATAACATCTTCAAAGCTTTTTGGGATGAATATTGCAACTATAGGACCCTTCCTGCTTGTTCCTGTGGTCACTGCACATGTAATCTCAATCAAGCATAGCAAGAGTTATTACAAAAAAGTATGTCCTTAAATTCTTGGTAGGACTTAATGAGTCTTATTTTAATCTTCGTAACCAAATTCTTCTCCAAGCTCCTATTTCTAGTTTTTCTAAGTTCTACTCTTTGCTTCTTTAAGAAGAATCTTAACGTTCATTACAACATCCTTATGAATCTGTTGCTATGCTCAATACTCAAATTAGCACTGAAACTTCTTCAAATGATTCTACTGCTTTTCTTGTCAAAAAAATTCTTTCGAGAAAAAGTTTACTGGTACGTAGGAACAATCGTTTTCACTCAACCATGAGATTAAAAAATGTTGATCCCGATGAAATTTAGCCTGGAAGCATCGAGTGGAGAGTTCGTGTACGTGTCATACGGTTGTGGCAAGTTACGAAGTGTGAAAAGCCAGAAAATGTGACTGCCCTCGAGATGGTCTTACTAGATTAGAAGGTAATTTCAATTATATTTAAACATCTTGCTAAATATGCCTTTATTCCCCGCAAATATAGCACAAATTGTTTTAGGTCCCTGTAAAATATTTTCTTTGATTTTCATCCCTGAATTTTAAGTTGATTTTCTTTTTAGTCCATGACTAATGATAACAACCTCCGCTTGACAACAAAACAATCCCGACTAATAGCGGGTATCCTTTAATTCTTTGTCATGCCATTTAAAAAGTATTTAATTTTGTTTTGTGAAGGTTTTTAATACATATTTTAGAAATGTGAATAATTAGTTTTAATATTGTTTTAACTCTCTTATTAACCTCAACAATACTATAAACTGATAAATTTGAATGTTTCTAGTAGATTTATGCAACCGACAATAAAAAATCCTAAGTCGAGTTGTTTCGGACTTAGAGATTGACTAAAACCAAAATAGCGCATATTACAGGAATGAAAAACAAAGACGGTGGCTCCTGCCTACCGTGTGTCATGAGGCCTCCTCCTTAAAATAAAATGTCTCATGTACATATCTTTTTGTAGGGAGTAATATACAGTATAATATTTGCTCTGTCAATTATAACAGTATTTATCATTTTCCTTCTTTAAATAATGTAGTGTGTGACCAATACAATCACGCCCATTACTCGACCAGTTACTACTTTGGTAAGATTCATTCTTATTATTAAAATGGTAAGTTATTCAATAATGTAGGTATGGTTACAATATGACACGTATGGAAATATGGTAACATATGTCATGTGTATGATAAGATTAAATAAGGTAACTTGGATGTTGAATTATATTTAGCTATTTACGTATACCACATATGATATTTTTTGTATTATTGATTCTTAAAGGACTAGTTAACGATTAGCCTTGCATATATAAGCCTTGTAATAATAGGTCAGTGGATAACTATTCATTAAAACATTTATTCGATCTTCTTCCTTATCACAAAGAGTAAATAGACATTTCATCTTCTTCTCTGATTGCTAGTATTCCTTGATAACATTGTTATTCTCAATATTTTACTTGATTTGATAATCAATATGGTATCAGATTAGCCAGATATCGATCCTTATGCAATACCCTAAATCGATCTTCTTGTGTGTTTTTTAAATTCTTCAAGTTTTTAATCATGGTTCTTAATCTGATGGATTATTCTGATTCTCCTTCCTATTAACATCTCGGCGATCATTCTAGGATCAGAATTGTATAGGAAACCTTCATTGGAGATAATTCAATGCTTGGAAGAAATCGATGACAATGGCTTTTACCATGAAGAACAAGATGACGTTTCTTGAAGGCTCTATTGAACAACCATCTCCAGCCGACACCGATCTCTATCCAGACTGGTATCGTGTCAATACTTTACTCTTATCTTGGCATGTGTATTTCACTTGTCCTGAAATTCTTTCTACCTTTTTTTACTTTACCAACACTAAAGAAGTCTGGGATGAAGTCAAAGGTAGATATGGAATGAGTGATGGTCCTCATGTCTCCCACTTAGAGAAAATCTTAAGCATTATTTCCCAATGTTCACAACCTCTCACGACATATTATAACATCTTCAAAGGTTTTTGGGATGAATATTGCAACTATAGGACCCTTCCTGCTTGTTCTTGTGGTCACTGGACCTGTAATCTGAATCAAGCATATCAAGAGTTATTACAACAAAGTATGTCCTTAAATTCTTGGTAGGACTTAATGAGTCTTATGTTAATCTTCGTAACCAGATTCTTCTTCAAGCTCCTATTTCTAGTTTGTCTAACGTCTACTCTTTGCTTCTTTAAGAAGAATCTCAACGTTCATTACATCATCCTTATGAATCTTTTGATATGCTCAATACTCAACTTAGCATAGAAACTTCTTCAAATGATTCTACTACTTTTCTTGTCAAAAAAATCCCTTTCAAGAAAAAGTTCACTGGTACGTAGGAGCAATCGTTTTCACTCACCCATGAGAGTAAAAAAGGTTGATCTCGATGAAATTTAGCCTGAAAGCATCAAATGGAGAGTTCGTGTACGTGTCATACGGTTGTGGCAAGTTACGGAGTGCGAAAAGCCAGAAAATGTGACTGCCCTTGAGATGGTCTTACTAGATTAGAAGGTAATTTCAATTATATTTAAATATCTTGCTAAATATGCTTTTAGTCCCCGTAAATATAGCACAATTTGTATTCTGTCCCTATAAAATATTTTCTTTGTTTTTCATCCTTGAAATTTAAGTTGATTTTCTTTTTAGCCCATGACTAATGATAACAACCTTCGCTTTACAACAAAACAATCCCAACTAATAACGAGTATCCTTTAATTCTTTGTCATGCCATTCAAAAAGTATTTAATTTTATTTGTGAAGGTTTTTAATACATATTTTAGAAATGTAAATAATTAGTTTTAATATTGTTTTAACTCTCTTATTAGGCTCAACGATATTACAAACTGATAAATTTGAATGTTTCTAGTAGATTTATGCAACTCACAATAAAAAATCCTGAGTCCAATTGTTTCGGACTTACATATAGACTAAAACCAAAATAGCGCACATTACAGGAATGAAAAACAAAGACGGTGGCTCCTGTCTGCCGCGTGTCATGAGGCCTCCTCCTTGAAATAAAACGTCTCATGTACATATCTATTTTTTAGGGAGTAATATACAGTATAATATTCGCTCTGTCAATTATAACTTTATTTATCATTTTTCCTTCTTTAAATAATGTAGTGTGTGACCAATAGATTCACGCCCATTACTCGATCGGTTACTATTTTGGTAAGATTCATTCTCATTTTTAAAATGGTAAGTTATTCAATAATGTAGGTATGGTTACAATATGACACGTATGGAAATATGGTAACATATGTCATGTGTAAGATAAGATGAAATAAGGTACCTTGGATGCTGAATTATATTTAGCTATTTACGTATACGACATATGATATTTTTGTATTATTGATGCGTAAAGGACTAGTTAGCGATTAGCCTTGCATATATAAGCCTTGTAATAATAGGTTAGTGGGTAACTATTCATTAAAACATTCATTCGATCTTCTTCCTTATCACAAAGCAGAGTAGATAGACATTTCATCTTCTTCTCTGATTACTAGTATTATGGACGTGCGGAATCCCCACAAATCAAGCCACATGTTTGGCAAAGTACGTACAAGGCAAATATTATGCATTATGGACGAAGCAAGACCATACATGTGGATAAGAAGAATGCTCAGACATGGTCCTTCATCATCAGACCGGCTCATCAGTGCCATCATCCTCAAAGGACATGAGTCCAACGTCGTCCTTCATTTTCAGACGAACTTCATCAGCGCCGTCGTTCTCAAAGGACAGGCGTCCAACATCGTCATTCATCTTCAGACGAGCGTCCAAGCTTGGTCTTTCATCATCGTACCGGTTCCCCCGTCCTTCATCTGCAGACGAGCATCCAAGCCGGGTCCTTCATCATCGGACCGGCTCCGCTGTCCTCATCATCAGACGGGCGTCCAGCGTCGTCCTCCATCTTCAGACGAGCGTCCATGCCTGGTCCATCACCGAACCGGCTTCGCCGTCCCTCATCTTCAGACCGACGTCAAAGCTTGGTCCTTCACATGATGACCAGTTTCATCAACGCCGTTGTCCTCAATGGAAAGGTGTTCAACGTCGTCCTTCATCTTCAGACGGACGCCAACGAATTGTCCTCCAGCAAAGGACGAGCGTCATCAGCGTCGTCGTTCATCATCAGACGGACACCAACACCCTGTCCATCATCAAAGGACCGGCTCTTCATCAGTGACGACGTCCTCATATCACGACCGCCCCCTCGACTATGACGTGATTATCTACATCAAGATTGGCTACTCAGCGCCGAAGTCTTGATCTAGTGACCAAGCTCGCTACTCCCCTCCCGGATAGCGACGGTCGCCTTTATATGACGACCGACGTCATCATCGCCTCATCATCATTTATTGTAACGGCTCTTCATCAGCGCCGATGTCCTCATATCACGACCGTCCCCTCGGCCCCGACGTGATTATCTACATCAAGAGTGGCTCCTCAGCGCCGAAGTCTTGATCTAGCGACCGGGCTCGCTACTCCCCTCCCGGATAGAGACCGTCACCTTTATATGACGATCGGCTTTATGATCTTCGCCTCATCATCATTTATTGGACCGACTCCTCATCATTGTCGTCCTCATATCACAACCGCCCCCCTCAGCCTCAGCGTGATGATATATCTCAAGATCGGCTTCCCCAGCACCGAGTGTCTTGAGCTAGCGATCGGGCTCTCCATCCCTTCTAGTATGGGGACCATCGCCTTTATATGACGATCGACCCATCACTGCCATTGTCCCCAGATCACGAACGGCCCCTCGGCCTCGGCGTGATTATTTATCTCAAGACCGGCTTCCCCAGCGCCGAGCGTCTTAAGCTAGCGATCGAGTTCTCCACCCCTTCCAGGATGGGGACTGTCGCATTTACATGACGATCGGCCCATCACTATCATCATCCTCAGATCATGATCGGCCCCTCGGCCTCACCATGATGATTTATCTCAAGATCGGCCCCTCAGAGCCGAGGTCTTGAACGAACGACTGGGCTTGCATTCCCTTCCTGGATAGCGACCGTCGCCTTCATATGACGCACGACTCATCACCACCGTTGTCCTCATATTCAGACAACGTCCATCACCTCGTCCTCTTATTCGGACCATCTCATCAGCGTTGTCGTCCTCATAATTCAAACAGGCGTCCATCGCCTCGTCCTCATATTCGAACCGGATCCTCAACATCGTCGTCCTCATATTCAGACAGACATCCCTCATCAGGGTTCACCGTCGTCCTCATGTTCAGACAGGCGTCCATCGTCTCGTCCTCATATTCGGACCAGCTCATCAGCACCGTCATCCTCATATTCACCACTTTTGCTTCATTCTGGGGCATCCAGTGTACTCTTTTTCTCTCATTAAGAATTTTCCCCACACGGTTTTTCCCCACATGTATGTATGTATGTATGTATGTATGTATGTATGTATGTATGTATGTATGTATGTATGTATGTATGTATGTATGTAGGTAGGTAGGTATGTACGTATGTAGGTATGTACGTATGTACGTATGTACGTATGTACGTGTTGAAGGTAAGCCCCGTAGATCCGAAAGACCAACACGAACTTTGGATATATCAGGAATGGACCAGAATCAAAGTGTATAACAAAATATAAAAAATGAATCCACTAATACCCAAAAGCCCACTTGTATTAATTAACCTGTCTGATTACAAGGAAATGTCCCGATCGGTAGGTCGGAACAGTGCTTTAATACAGGAAACAAGAGTAATAATGCTATTCTAGAGCTTGAGTATTGAAATGTTGACCCTTACAATGATATTAAACCTTCTATTTATACTAATGGAGAGCATGGGCTGATCTATGCTGATTGGCCGTTGTTCCACCGACTTGATCACCCATGTTTCCACTTGCTGATGTCACAATCTGGCATTAATTGCACCTGGCCACTTGCTGATATCGCGTTGCTCGAACGGGATGCTGGATCTTGCGGATGACGCTGTCAATTTGGCCCAAGTATGACATATGGTCCGAACTCCGTTCGGTATCTCTTCTTTCTGGGCCGACCTTTACTCAGACCGAACCCCGTTCGGTATGGATTCTTCACTGGATCTACTCATCATAGGGTAATGGACTCATTGTTTGGACCGGGTATTCCGGGCCTTTTTAATCCGGGTATTGGGTCTCCGGGTCAATATCCCAACAATAATATAAATTTATATATGTGTGTGTGTATATATATATATTATATAAAAAATATATATATATATATATATATATATATAATATAAATCTATATATGTGTGTGTATGTACACACACACTCTTACACACAAGGAGTGGTTCAAGTGAGAAAGTATACCCAAGAGAGAAATGAGAACGAATATGAACCGTTGGATTATTTTATGTGAAATTGAATTGTGCGTTTGGTAAAATTGAAATTTGCATTAAGTGAAATTGATATGTGCAGAATGAAAAATAAAACTCAAATAGTCAAATGTGCATTACATGAAATTGAAATGTGCAGAATAAAAGACACAAAAATGTCACCGTATCATAGTTTTTATTTTACACATTTCAGTTTCACCTGGTGCTCATTTGAGTTATCACCAATGCATATTACAGCTTGACATAATACCATTGTGCGGTTGTGCCTTATCTTTTGTGCTGCACATTTCGATTTCACTTAATGCACATTCAATTTCACAAAACACAATCTAACGGTCCAGATTTCTCTGAGGGTATGTTTGGTTTGGGGTTATCTCACATTGAGACCGGAATGTGATGTGTGGAATGTTAGATACCCATGTTTGGTTCACAGTTTTGAGAAAAGATCGGGAAAATTACATTCTCGGGAGTCGGGAATGTAATATGGAGGAGAATCTTATACCCTTCCATGCCTTAGGTTATCTGACATTCCCGGGGGATGATCTAATTTTCTTTCGAAAATATCGTCAATTAATTATCGCTTTTCATTTAATTTCTCTATGTATTCAAGTTTTATCAAATTTGAATTTTTGTGATTTTATAAAACTTATAATGTAGTTTCTAAATGTGTAACTTTTATTTACTAAAAATAATCTTATTATTGACAATGATCAGTTAATTTTAGGGGATTTCCCTTAAATATTACTAAAATATAAGTTATGGATAAAAATATAACTACGGTTAATATGCATAGTCACCATGATGTAATGTTGAACACTATCATGGTCAATAAAGTTACTATTATAGTCACTAAGTCATATTTGTGTCCATTACCTTCGTTTCAGTTATATATTTGTCATTATTTATTAATTTTATAGCCAGTCGAATATCTAAATTGTGTGACAACCTTTTAAGTGGGACGAATGAAGTATGTTTATTTAATTATATTCGAATGTCTATTCTTGTTATTTTCATAATTCCTTTTTCCTTAACATTAAATTTTTTAAGGTATTTATGCCTATAGATTATTTAAGTTTTTAATGAGTGGATTTCAAAATTTAATGGCAAAATTGATCATTTTTTCTTTAATTTGAAAACAAGTTTTACGAATAACTTGAACATTTTTAAATTTTTTTTATTGTGTTAAAGAGAATATTTAAAGGGCATTGACGTAATCCAGCATATCTCTAATATAAGATCTTTTAACCAAATAAATTAATGTTACATTATCTTAAACTTAACTAAACACAAATAGGAATAAAGTGAATACAATAAAAAGAATACAAAGGCCAAAATCCACCTAAGATACTCAGCAATCTAAGATTCATATGGTAATGTATGATTCTTTGAACCAAACGCACCTTAAGTCCGTGGAATATATCTCCCAAGCGACGAACTGGCCAAGCCCAAAATACAAAGGCCCAGAAATCAAAATCCCAAATTTTTACTCCACATCTCCACATACCACAGTAAGGGCGTAGGGCGCAAGAGCCGTCGCAACGATTATCGCTAATCCGACTAATCGGAAATATCCCAACTCTTCATCACTCGTCAGTCGGTGGTCCGGTGTGGCGGTAACTGCGGTCGGACGTCGGACGGTCGGAACACCGTGCACGGCTTAGCCTAAGGTAGTAGAGGCTTGCCCGCTTATCATTCTTGTCTCTCGTCCCAGGCCATTTCTGCTCTTCGTTAAATCTCCGGTATGTTTGTTAAATGCATAGTTTTATTGTATTTTTTATATTCAATTTATCTATTTAGAGACTAAAATGCAGAATTTACAGCCTTATTTGATTATTTCCAAATTTCCATATTAATAACTTTCAGGGGGCTTGCTACTTTGGTAAGTTTGTTTAGCCGTTCTATCTGCTCAGAGTCTTCAGACTAAATTATAGTAGTATTCAATTTGATTTTTTTGACTACTTGTGATTCATAGATTCTAGTGTGTTATTTGTGAGCATCATTTATATTAGTATGAATTTGTTTGCGATTTGTTATTATTTGTTATATTAGAGTCTCCAGACTAAATTATATCTTGAAACCGGATAAGTGATGAGTGGTTCAATGATAGAATTATTGTTTATGTAGAAAAATATATCTTCTTTGAAATTGTCAACCATGTCATTATCAAACGATATCAATCTATTAAAATCCGTAGAGAACAGGCGTAAAATTATGTTTTTCTTTGTATTTGACTTGGACAAAAACTCTTATTCTTATAATATTTAGGGAAAATTCCCGAAATAGGAGTAGAAAAGTTTGAAAATTCCTAAATAGGATTGCCAAGTTTTTATTCCCTAAATAGGAGTAATTACTGCCAAGGATTGCCCTGTTTAAAGTTTGGTACTGCCAAAACATGACAATAATTGGTCCTATTTTGGGAATAAAAATATGATAGTCTTATTTTGGAATATAAAAATGCTATTAGTCCTATTTAGGGTAATTTTCTTACTATTTATTATTGTTTTGAATTTTTTGTTACAATAGATGTTATTTTATACTTGAAAATAAATTTTGTCAAATTCACATTGTTGTATTACATTTTGACCTTTTTTTGAAATATACTGTGTTTAACTAAATCTGCCCCCCCCTGGATGCCGAAGCTAGATCTTCCCTGGAAATACATATACATGCTGCATGGACTCCCTACTAACTTGTGTTAGTGTAATAATGTGCTTTGTTGTTTACCACATTGTTTTTTTGTTGGGTTTTACTTGTCTCAGAGAAAAATGAGTCGCTCTAGCAGGAGTTACAGAACTTTGTATGTTAGTGTAATAATGTGTTTTATTGTTTACCACATTGTTTGATTTTGTTGGGTTTTACTTGTCTCAGAGAAAAATGAGTCACTCTAGCAGGAGTTACAGAACTTTGTATGTTGGCAATCTACCTGGTGATATTCGCGAGCGTGAAGTCGAGGATTTGTTTTACAAGGTATTCTTGAAAACAGTTCATGATGTCATGTGATTCCATCTTATTATGTGCTGTATGTTATAATAATTATATTAGTTGATCACCACATGTAATAGCAGTTACTTTTCGTGTTTAGAATCACGTGCAGTATTCCAAACATAATTGGCCACTTAACTTGCATGCATGTATGGTCACAATGTTCACATCTGATACCTACCACAATCTTTCTTTTCTATTTTCTCTTATATGATCTCCCTTTCTATTTTCTTTTATCTGGTCTCTTATATGTTGTGTTCGATGTAAATGCAGTATGGACCGATTGCGCACATTGATATGAAAATTCCTCCCAGACCTCCTGGTTATGCTTTTGTCGAGGTGACGCCAAACTCTTTGTCTTTCCGTGTTCTATTCTGATCTTAAACCTATCGTAACTATTTTCCACACTGTTACATTAACTACAGTTCAAGGATGCTCAAGATGCTGAAGATGCTATTCGTGGTCGCGATGGCTATGATTTTGATGGACACCGATTGCGGGTTAATCAAGCGTTATGATCAATTATTTTTTTTATGAATTGAATTCCCTTCTGTGTTTTTTATGTTGTTGCACCGTTTTCAATATGCTCAGGTTGAGCTGGCTCATGGTGGCCGTGGCCAGTCATCTACAAATGATCGCCACAGTAACTATAAAAGTGGCCGTGGTCCACAGGGGGGAGTGTCAAGGCGTTCTGATTATCGAGGTGATATTTTTAAAAAACTTTTTACTCAGATTTTATTCATTTGTTATTTTACTCATCTGCTTGCATCTCACTTTTGCTTCTTGCTCAGTGATGATTACTGGATTGCCCAAATCTGCTTCATGGCAAGATCTTAAGGTTAGTGGTCATTGCTCAATGCTGATGCTGTAAATGCACATGAAGTGACTATACATATTCCCTCATAATATGTACTGATATCCTTTTCAATGAACCCACTTTTGTATGCCTGTCTTATAGGATCACATGCGTCGAGCTGGGGATGTTTGTTTCTCCCAAGTATTTCGTGAGGGAAGTGGTAAATGACTGGAAAAGTTGCACGTGCAGCTGTGTATTTGTTGTAAGTTTTATCTCCTCTTATTTTTTATGCACCAACGGATCTTTAATGGTGAATGTGGTTTTAACTTTTAAGGAATGTCTGGAGTTGTAGATTACACAAATTATGATGATATGAAGCATGCTGTAAGTTATTTATTCATCTTCATATACCAGCTCTGTTTTTCATTTTATCTGGGAACTCTATTTCCCGGATTTGATGCATAATGTGTTGAATTAATATCTTTTTCTTCATTTTTTGTTTAAAGATAAAAAAACTTGATGCGTCTGAGTTTAGAAATGCATACTCAAGTGCAGTAATATGTGTATGGCTACATCCCATCTTTTCTACTTCACGTTTAATCTATATACCACGAGTATTCTTTTTTGTAACCATACATATTATCCACATGTAGGTTAAGGAATATGAATCAGGACGTTCGAGAAGCCTAAGTCGAAGCCGCAGTCCTTCTTATTCAAGAGGAAAGAGTGGCGGTCACAGCCGCAATCGACGCCGAAGTGACAGTCGTAGCAGGAGCAGAAGGTTTTTTATATACTTAAATTTGGAATTTAGGGCTTTTTCTTATACTAGTAATAATGTACATTTGATTTCTAGTTTTAAATTGTTTATTTATCCAAAAGGACTACTCATCATTGTTGCAGCAATTCTCCTAAAGCCAAGCCTTCTCGACGTTCAAGTTCTCATTCAAAGTCCGCATCCCGGTCCCGCTCTAGATCAAAAGGCCGCTCTATGTCTAGGTGTCTGATCTCTATATATTCTTCTTTTTTCTTATGAAAGCATCTGTAATTTCATATGAGTGTGTGTGTGTGTGCGGTTATAGTATTTACTATCCTCATATGCATTGGATTTTTGATTTTTTGCGTCCTTTCTTTACTTTTTAATATCAAGTCCGCCTGACTGAATAATTTCTAGCTTATCTTAACTTATTCCTTTTATCAAGTGTGTTGATTTTCTATCTCTTTTTAAATGGTTTTATACAGTCTTTTGGTGAGTGAGAGGTTTCTAGATCAAAGTCCTCATCAGTGATAAGTTCTTAATGAACAACGACAAAATTTGACTTTGTTTTTCACGTTTTGTTCGTGGCCATTTCACTGACAAATTCAGTGATAAGTCCTTAACGAACAGTGCCCAAGGATGAATATCGGGTTTAAAAACTCTTGAACAAATATACAAGTTTATGAAACAATATTCCTTTTACTCATCCTCATTTATTTTACTTTTTCTTGCAAGTGGCTTATTTTTAATATAAGAAACATGCTATAAATTCTCTGCTGCATGTTCGTAATATGTCAATTACTGTGTTTCATTTATGTATTGCTATCTGTTGTTTCTGATGGGTTCTTAATGTTTTCTTGAGCATCATAAGCCTTTTAACTTTGCACATTAACTTATTTTTGCAATTTATACCATAAATAAAAGGTAACCGACATACACGTGATAATGATGCACCAAAAGTGTTTTAAATATCAATTTTGATATTTTTCTTCTTTACTCTGCCACTCATATCAATCTAATTGTGATCTTATGTCTTCTATTATTGTTTTCCTTTATTGTCCATACATACAATTTTGGTCCACACTATGCACACTACCTTTCACATTTGGATGCTTTCATTTTCTAATTCCAAAATTCTAATAATTTCTTAAGAATTTTCAAAAGGGCAAAGGTTTATCTTAGCCTTGGGTCTTCATGGAAACAGTCTCTCGACTCCTTGAAGTAGAGATAAGGTCTTCATAAATTTCACCCTTCCCAGCCCTTCTTCCGAGTTGTACTTATAGTTTTGTTTGGTTTGATTACTCTGAACTTGTGGTGATAACTAACTAAGGGATTGGATCCTTTTTTGGTACTTCTTGAGAGACAAACCTGAGAGTGGGTTGGTGTGGAAAATACAAATAAAAAGGAACTAGATCTGAAAGGGTAAGGCCCCGTTCAGGTAGTTGCTATGTGCCGGTTTTTGTTTTTATAATTCTAAGTTACATGATATAACTTGTAATAGACCCAAACAACTCATGTTTAATAAAAAAATGCCAACAAAAAACTGAAAACCCATCTTTTCTGGTTTCCGAAATCTTTGTTTTTTAAAGTGTTGTTTCTGGTTCCGTATAAACCTTATCTGTTTCTTGAGAAATTCATCATTGCATTCTTTTCTTTTTTATATATATGAAGTCACTATTTTTTAGATCGGACTATCTGCAGCAATTTGTGGACTGCGTATTAGGAACTTGAATGGATATGGCTCAAATGCCTAGGAACTTGAATGGATATGGCTCAAATGCCTAGGAACTTGAATGGATATGGCTCAAATGCCTAGGAACTTGAATGGATATGGCTCAATTGCCTAGGAACTTGAATGTATATTGCCTACAACACTTTTGGTTGTTGAGGTATGATGTTCTCTGAATGGCAGCTTTGGAATATTTAATGTGTCTGTTCTAATGAGCATCACCAAATGTCCATGGCTGCTAGATCACATGTACACAGAAGACAAGGATTCTGATGGTGAAGCTGGATTTTAATCTGCTAACTGAAATTGGGAATATCTGTTTGCAGTGGATTATTTACTTTAGATCCTATGCTGCTAAGTTAATAAGGAACACATATCTGATAGCAGATGCATTCTTTTTATTTTCTTTTGCACTAATATTTTATAGAGCATCACTAGTGTGTGCTTAGACCTTTAAATACCTTACTTATATAGGTCTATTAGATACCAGATACTTGAACAGCTATACTTTGGTGTTGCGATGAAGAAGTTCTTATAAAGATCATTTGGGGACTTAAATTCAGTTCTTTCTGTCAATCTTGCAGATCTCTATCAAGGTCCAGGTCTCCATTGCCATCTGTAAGTTAAATGTTTTCATTAATGCTTGAATCAGTACCCTCATGAAACTGCTAAATAATTTATGTTTAATTTTGTTATATTCATTCATCTTAAACCTGCACTTTAAACCGTTCGATATTCCTATCCAATTGACCCTTAGTCGAAGAAAGATGTCAACGAAAGCCCAAAGAAGCACAGCCCCACTAGGAGCCCTGTCCGCAGTCGCAGCCGGAGTTCATCCAGGTCCTTTTTGGGCACCAGAAGCTCAAACAATTTAGTTTATATTTTCTCTGATGTTGGATGCATTCTGAATGTAAATGTGTGTTTTGACAGGTAAAACAAGGGGTGATGCATCTGATGCGAATGTATGGCTCCCCTGTACTATTGGACTTGTGTCACTGAACTAGACCAATGAGATCTCGTATAATCTTTTTTGCCCAATGTTTTAGCTTGAACAATTTTATGGCGTTGGGCCTGATTGCGCACGTGTATTTTTGTTAAGAATTGCGAACCATCTCATTTGATTACTCTCAAATGCTTTCTTGATGCATGATGTGCCTTGATTGTTTTTAAAGCGAGATTTATCTTTTTTTTTTTTAATCTGGGGGGGGGGGGGGGGGGGGGGGGGGGGTAAACACTACACTATGTGGACTAGGACGGGTCAGCCCAGCCCAGGATCCGGCCTGGACCTGTACAGACCTGACCTGGCATGGTGAATCAGGACTGGGCCTGAGGCCCGACCCCAGTGGGTCAATAGGTGGACTACGAGATCAACATTTGGTGGACTGGCTCGGTTGGTCCGGGCACAATATTTTTTTTTAATTTGTTCCCATTTGGCTGGCTGCTAGAGTGCTAGGTGGGTGGGGCTGGGCGGTTGGGGGTGGAATTAATTCGAAAAGACAATAAATAAAATTATTTCATGTTCGACCTGGCACCGCCGGACCCGGTCTCGGTACAAACCCGGGTCGGTACCGGGCCTAATGTTTTTGGGCCCGGACCGGACTCGGCCCAATGAGGGGATTGACACAATATGTAGACATAAATAATTGAAAGTGTACGTCTTAATCTAATTCGTAAAATAAGACATAATTAACTCCATATGACTATATGAGTAGCGAAGCTTTAATGTTATCTTTTCTGTCATTTTCTGTGTCTAGAAATGGGAGGAAATGGGAGGAAGCTCAAAGCCTCAAACATTCAAGTATCCATATTCCCTAATAATATGACCCCTTGTTTAGTTTAGGAGGTTATAGTGCTAATAAAACTCTGCGACATACTCTCTTTCTTCTTTTTATTTTTACATAAGAATAGATGTGGCTTTTTGTGTGTTTGTGGGTATATACATGTAAATTTCTGCATATATAGTAAATTTCTACAAAACGTTGAATTTTTAAACACTTTTTACATAAATTTTAGATTATGTTCACAAAATTTCAGTTTAAAATTTGATCAAAAAGTTAGTTAAAAAATTATTGAAAAACTTTGCGCCAAATTATTGAGCTGCAAACACTAATTCTAAAAATGATTACAAATTGATACTCAAAGTTAGATAATAAAATGATATTGTGTTGATCAAGAAAACTAAAGTTTTAAATCATTTTGGGACTTATAAAGCAATAAAATGAAATCTACTTAAGTTCAATGTAACAAGCACTTAAGTTGAAGTCCAAGAAGAATTAATAGATAAAACACATCAAATATTACTATTTTAGAGTCTGTTTGACAACACTGTTTATTTTAGAGGCTGTTTGACAACACTGTTTTTCGGCTTATCAGTTAACTTTTTCACCGAACATGTAACTTTTGTTTTCGCGCGCTAAATTGTGTAATAAGTAGAAAAAGTAAGGTTGTAGTTACTTTTCTGGCTGTATTGACTGAAGTTACTGTAGATGACCATTTTAGCTATTTTACATATGATTTTTTCTTTATTTTATTAGGAAAATATATTTTAAAAATAATTTTTTCTTAAATCAGCAGAATCAGCCAATACAACCACTTCAATCAAAACTTTATAAATTTTAACAGAATCAACCAAATGAGCTGATTTTCGTGCTACCAAACAGGTTCTTAGATAGTTCCAACTCAATATAACTAATCAAATCTAGTTCACGGCTCCAAATGAACTCGAATTATTATAAAACTATAGCTAAATGTGAAAAAATAATAGAGATGAAATTTAATTTTGTGTTATGATGTTGAGATCGTAATTGATACTACATATATATCACAATAACAAATACTTATGCTTATCATAAAGAATGCTTCAAATGAATCTCAAGTTTTAATGATGCTTAAAAGTTAAAAGTATCTATATTCTAGACAAATTTGGATTTGACGCTAAAGTGATAAATAAAGACACATTTCTCTTTTTCTAAGAATGTTTTCTTTTAGACTAAAATTTGCTGGTTTGATTTGAAATTTTAACTTAATTGAAATATTATTTTTATATTATAATTCGTAAATAATTAATTTCTATTCATATATAATTAAAAATTATATGTTTTCCCGGAATGATGCATGATGATACACATGCTTCTTTAGAGTGCGTTTTTTTGTTATAAAAATATTTGTAGTTTACTCATAACTCATACATTTTTTAGAAAATATATATTATCCGCATTGTTCCATGATGTGAATTGAACTACTATGATCATCCGCATTGTTTATAGATTATTTTTTTTTGGGAAAAAATTGATCTATAAACAATGTGCATAATCATTAAAAAGTGTGATGTGTTGTTTTCTAGTCGTTAAGGTATAAAAAATAAATTTAATGCTTCGTATATTCAATAATAATAACAAAAACAGTTAGAATAATAACAATAAGAATATAAATAATATAAATAATACTATCATAATATAATATCAATAATAATGATCATAATAATAATAAATAATACCACATCCGATCAATTAACATCGAGACAAGAGGAGGTGACACAATTATTAAGAAAAATGTACTCCCTCCGTTCCTATTAAAACTTCCAACTTTCCTTTTTCGTCTGTTCCATTTAAAACTTCCACTTTCCCTTTTTAGTAAATAATTTGTGGTTCACATCATTTCTTACACATTTCTCTCTCTTCTGCACAACTCTCCACCACACAATATCCACTATCTTAAATTGTGTGCCAAGCCATTTGGAAGATAAAATAGGAACGGAGGGAGTATTTATGCGATTGATATTGAATTTGTATATAAGAATAAAGTAAGAATGATTTAGAAGAAAATAAATTTTATCTGATTTTGTATGAAACAATAATAGTGTGATTTTCCAAAAAAGTAAAATGAGACAATCAGATATACTAGTATGATCTCATCTATTTTGATTTGGTCAGGTACGGTATAATTGAAAAGAAAATATGGCCGGGGCCGACGGGTTCCGGGTTAACCGCATTTTTTTGAATTCCAATTCGGGCTCCGGTCGAACTCAGCCCGATCGTTGAAGTTGACGGCGACCTTAACTAAGTCTTCGTATCGCCGCGCTGCCTTCGGTTGATCGGCACTCCAAGGAGGCGGCTGACGGCGAACAACGATGTTTCCGACGGTATAAGCACCTTCAATTTCGTTTTTACTATAGCTTTTGTCCGCGGAATTGATAATGAAAGTTAACAAAAACTATGAACTTCATCGTTAATTCGTTACTGTAGGAAAGCGAAGATTCTGATCAAAGTATTTCGGGTTAGACTCATTTTGATGAACAACAGTGCAATGCTTAGGTAGGTAGATGTATGTTTATTATTATGTTGATCTGTTTTTTTTTTGCTCATAATCAGAAGACGAAGACATAGATTATAATTGGTCAACGAGTTGTGTTTCCCTTGGCAGTCCTGCTGAGAATAAGGTCGGTAACTGTGTTTAAAATTTGTTTTCTCTCAAATTTCCACAATTCATGGATGCTTAGTACAGTACTACTTTATACGATAGTAAATGGCTAAGTTCACAGTGTATTGTGTATAGAGTGCAGTAAGAGTAGCAATTGTTAAATACATAGTTTCGTAAAATCTATTTTCATATTTTTGCAACCCTATATAGATGAGGCAATTTGAGCAATGAACATTGCAGCACTTTCACATTTCTGAAAAGAGGTAGCTGTGTGTTTTAACTCTGATTTGTCTTAAACTTTTCACGGATGTTGTGTACAACACCACTTTAGAAGGGGCTAAGTTCAGTTTTGTTTTTGATATAAGGTTCATATGCTTTCAGTTAGAGTAGCATGTTATTAAATCTAATTTTTATTTTTCAACCCCTTGATTCATGAGTCGGTTTTAGCATTGGACATTGCAGCAGGTTTGTATTTATCAAAAGAGGTAGCAGGAGAAGAATTCATAAATAGCCATGATGCTCTTCATGCTCATTTGTTCTTCTTGTCCTTTCTGATCATACATGTGCAGGGAAATATAGGGATTCTCTCACAGCTTGAGACACTAAAGGGTAAACTTTGAAGCCTCGTCTACTTTCTTCTATAGCCTTGTCCTCAGAAATGCTTGTTTCTGAGTATGTAATTGCATATTTTAAAATTTAACGTTATGTATCACGTATTAATGTGCAGATCTGCATAAACTTGATTGCACATCCATGGCTATCCCTGAATCTCCAGAGGTACAAATTGTTGAATGGGTATAATAGTTGATTTCTACTTGTACAAATTAGTGACCAACAAAAAAAATACTACACCCGTCTCTATTTCCGTTTATATTTTCAGTGTAAGAGGTTTGATAGAAGTTAAAGTCATTTTGAATATAGTTAATTGAAATTTCCATATTTAGAAACTACACTAAATGTTCAATTGGTCTACCAAAATTGAATTCAAACACCAGAAAATAATAAGGAATTAGGTTGACCACATGAATTTTAAAATGACAGTCTTTATAGGGACGGAGAAAGGGGATTCTAAAAATTGTAGTTGACTAGTTGTACCTTGGTCTATAAATAATCCAAAAATGCAATTATTCCTGAATAAGAAGTTGAGTTAATAACAAGTACAGAAAAAGTACCTGTTGTTTGGGCTGTTTTCAGATAGGGGCACATGTTTCATTTTTTAACAAAGTGAGACATGTGTTTCAATTCCGTTATCACAGCTGGGGCATGGCGTCTAACGCCGTTAGACAAATTAACTCTGATTTTCAAAAGTTTCTGAAAAATTAAAAGAAAAATACTAGGAGGTGCGCCTCATCAAGAAGACCTCCAAACAATTTTTTTTTGTTTCCAGCCACCCTGTCGCCAGAAAGTCCACCGGAAAAGTGACACTAGCGAATTTGTTTTTAAAAAACAATCCAAATAAAGCCGAAAAATCCAAAGAGAGCAATAGTTTGTTGGTCTCGTTGACAAGGCGCACCTCCCGGTATTTTTCTTTTAATTTTTCGAAAACTTTTGAAAACCGGAGTTAATTTTTCTAACGGCGTTAGATGCCATGTCCCAGATGTGATAACGGAATTGAAACACATGTCTCACTTTGTTCCAAAATGAAACACGTGCCCCTATCTGAAAACGGCTCAAACCACATGTACCTTTTCTGTACTTCTCCCTAAT
Organism: Cuscuta europaea; assembly: GCA_945859875.1. Taxonomy (NCBI): domain Eukaryota; kingdom Viridiplantae; phylum Streptophyta; class Magnoliopsida; order Solanales; family Convolvulaceae; genus Cuscuta; species Cuscuta europaea. Next base: position 5,986,295 of record CAMAPE010000014.1, read on the forward strand.
ATGAAATAATGCACTTACCGATATTATTTGTGTTAATGGGAAAGGCTGGTACAGCTCTAGATTACAAACCTTTGACTGCTACATTTTTATGGTTAGTGGAAGGAAAAATGCAAATATAATGGTTGATACAAGTTTACAAGTTTAGATGCAAATATGTTAGGGGGCTGATTATTCTTGTTTGTTATCTCAGAGGCGAAATGAATTATGTATTGATGATGATGTTGAGCTTCCTGTTTTCAACAATGAGCACCATTTCAGCGTGGCTTCATCTTGCAATCCAGATGAGGAAATTGGGTTATTTCCTGTATTCGAAGGTATTTGCAACTCTGAAGAGGAAACTGTTTCTGATGATGAGGTATACAAGACAAACTCCACTACTTGCTTTAAGTATCTATGGTTCTATGAAATTCTGTTACATCCCGTTTTCTGTTCAAACATATGCAGAAACTTAATGTTGTAAGTGTTAAATGTGAGACAGAGAGCACGCTGTCAAGAGAAAATGAGCATACTGAGGCATTCTATTCCAACAATGAAAAATCTGGCTGCTCATTAGTGTGTGGTATCTCGCCGAAACATATTCATCCAGCTAATGGTGCTAGTTCCTTATAGCTTGGTAACATTTGTGGACTGTATTTAGTTATTCATATACAACGGTTGAGCTTTATGATTGCTTCAATTCTTCCATAATGGAAAGTTCCACACTTTCAAAGATCGGTCATGTGCTTCTTGATGTAATTATTTTGGTCTTATACTCTTATGAATACATTTTTTCAATATTTAAGTATGTCATGGTGACTGGTGAGGAAGAGACCATGAAGAAAACTTAATGGTAAAATTATACCCCCTTTGCCTCTTAAAGAAGATCCTACTTTGACCATCAAAGAATAAAGAAATCAGAATTTTTGCTCATTATAGTAGAGTGTGCTTTTGACACTGTTTTTACATTGTACATATTTGATTGATTTTGATTTTTTTTCTTTTTCAAATAAGGAAACACGACTATAAGTTTATTTAGGGATGTCTAGTGTAGTCAAAAGTGAGTGCCTGGGCACTTAAGCACACCAGGAGAGGCACATAAGAGGGTCAGCACCTGTTAGGCTGCCAGGAGCACACATCTGATTGAGGTACACGTTATGCGCCAGAAGCATACCCTTTTATCTCCTGGGCTGGGAAAGGCTTGTCAGCCTATTTTTCTGTTTGAGCCTATTTTAAATTTTAAATAATAAGCCCATATTTATAATAAGATACAGTCCATTCAAATAATAGATCAAAACAACCTAAACCCATGTTAAATCCTTTGAAGTCACAATAACGGTCTACTTCATTGCTCTCTCCTGTGATCCACTCACGTGAGCTGCTCAGCGCTGAAACCTCCTCTTTAAATGATGAATAGTCCCTGAGGGACTCCAGTCATTGATTTTATATTAAATCAGATAATGGAGAAGAAACAAACTCCTTTTAATGACGAATAGTCCTTGAGAATTGTAACAAGGGAAGTTGGGCTAGAAACTAATCATGTTTTATTATTTAAGTTATGAACTCTTGATCTGGTGTCTTTCTTTTGTGAACCATGACTTTATTTTGGTGAATCATGACTTTGTTTTGAGAAAGATGATTTATTTAATGCATTTGGTTCAATATATGTAATATATTCTAAACATGCATCATGCAGAATAATAAATGTAATATATTGTAAACAATTCGCCCAACACGAGTTGGAGAAGTGTTTTATTTGTGTTTTGCGGCTCAAACGCTGGAGTGCCCTAGAGCTTTGAGTGCACCTGGTGACTTTGACCACCTTGGGGACGTCCCAAAAGACATACAAGAAGTTTATATAGGGACAAATGAGTACTATATCGGATGCATTTGGCTAGCAATACAAAGTTAGGGTGTACTTGTGTTAAGTAATCCAAGCATACTTTGGGCTAATTACATTAAAAGCCCCAAGATTTGAAGGTGGTGACAAAACTACTCCATCATATATTAATATATACTACTCCCTCCGTCCCAATTTGATTTGCAAAATTTCCTATTTTGGTTGTCCCAAAATGGTTTTCCACTTTCTATTTTAGGTATGTAAATAAGAATAAAGTTACAAATTTACCCTTACTTTTACTTTTTCACCATTAACCTAAAGGCATCTACTTTTAGAAAGATGGGCAAAAGTGTAAAAAGCAAGCATCATTTATTGTCATTCCTTAATCCTTGTGCCGGTCAAAGTTTACAATTCAATTTGGGACAGAGGGAGTATATAATTCTTAAATATCATATCCTTGTAGAATCCAAAGAAGGATGATTATTTGAAATAGCATATAGAGCCATCTTTCTTTCTTTTGTTTAACATACTCAGTATATGCTATCCTCTTTCAACACCCTGTTAGCTAATTTTTACAAGAAGCGATCACATGATGCAGGAAGACAAGGGAGTGTGAAGCACAGTCATTTATTTTGCTACCACAGAGAAAAAGAAGCTAGTCATTCTGTAGTTGGCGGTGACACCTTTAAATGTAACATTTCGCTATCTCAGATTCCACTAAGTGTAGATTTATGTACAGATCCACATATGCTTGGGAAGAGTGGGTTGGAAGACTCATTGGGTAACATGCAAGAAAATGAAATAGAACTGATAGGGAATGATGCAGCACCATCTGACATAGCAACTGAACACAAATCTAGTGAGCGATCAATGGCTGAGCTTCTGGATTGTTTTCAGGAGAAAAGGTCTTTGCAGTTGGGGAATTCTGTGAAGGTCAGCTTGCCTCCTTAACTTCCATTTCCTCATATATACCATCTGACTTTTGTAACATCATCCATTACTTTCATTGGATTTGTGTAGTATTATAATATAAACAGAACAAGGGTAACACACTTTCCAAGGAGAAATATATCACCATTGGGTGATAGGGGTGCAGTTGATGATGATATACCATCAAGTGATGGTGAGGTAAAGTACTGCCTTATGTATTTTCTCATGGAAACTATGTAAAGGAATTGATACAGCTAAATATCTTCCTACCGTTGCTTTAGGAAATCCCTCAAGTGTTGAAAGCTGTCGTCCCTGAGACAACAATTGCAGACCAATTTCATGAAGCTCTAGGTAGTGCAACTAGGAATGACAGAATACCACATGTTTCCACCACTGGGAAACACTGGTATGCGCTTCATCTAAAGCCAACCAGATAAATGTATAGGTTCCTTGCCATCAACACACCGACTGCCTCCTAAATTATTTAACATTGGAATGGGGTTCCTTTTCTCCATGCAGCAGTGGGTTATTTTTTGACTTGCAACGCGTGATGCTGAGTGAGAAGGAAAGGGATCTCACTTTCATGAACCACACATCGAGAGTCCCTGGCCTGAGTGGTAATTACAATGCACTAAAACTTTTTTTTTGAAAGAGTGCACTAAAACTTTAACATCTCTATTAGTGCATAGTTATTTTCATTTATTATGTGTGTATTTTTGTGGTCTATTCTTATTCTCAGGCGAAAAAATCTGTATTGATGTGAAAATTTTATCAAGCTCTTTGGAGGCAAAGCTGTTTATTTGTCAATGCACTTTAAAAGGAGAAGAGGTATGAAGTGATCTAAACTGGGGAAACTCTTCTACAGTGCAGTTACATATGAACGGATGATGAGCAATTAAATAATCATGAAATTATTTTTTAATATATGAATTTTCTTCCCCAGTAGAATGGTAGTCGTCTAGTCAATGGTTCATCTTCTTTAAATTGATTATTCGAGATGGAGACTCAGCTAAATAATAAAGGAAAGTATTAGATAGGATTTTATTTATCATTGCCTAAGAATTGTTCAATGTACTTTTGTAGTGTTCTGACGGGATAAATCATCCTAACTTCAAAAAGACTAAGGGAGGAAGTTCTTTAACTGTCATCTTTAATCCGACGATATGTAATGATGTTGAACTTGATAAAGGGAACCTCATCCGCATTTACCCTCCTTGGTAAGAGTTCTTAGAATTCTTAAGAACCATTATTTATGTAATTTTCAAATATTTTTCCGAAATTAAAAGGGGAGCCTTAGCACATCAGTTAAAGTGATGCGTTGTGACTGAGAGGTCACATATTCAAGTCTTGGGAGTGGCCTCTTTATAACATGATAAGGGGAAGTTTGCCCCCTATACACCCTTGTGGTGGAACCTTCCCCGGACCCTCTCCTTGCGGAGAAGCTAATGTGCACCTTGCTTCCCTTTTTTTAAATCTTGTTGCGGAATACTAATAGAGGAAATATGTATGGTCAGTGATACTTAAGAATTATAATTTACTACCTCCGTCCCACTAACATTGGGACATGAGGGGACACACTTATTAAGAAAAGTGAATTTATGTGGTTGATATTCAATTGATAAAGCAAGAATATTTTAGAACCACACAAAATTTTCCAAATTTGGTATGAGACAATATCAGTAGGATGGACCAAAAAAGAAAGATGAGACAATCTTAGCGGGATAGAAGGAGTACTTCTTATGCTCTACTTATATATATATATATATATATATATATATATATATATATATATATATATATTCGTTTTTGGAGAAAAATAAGTTTTAGTAATAAATTCAAAGGAAAGTACAACCGCTAATGAAAGATGAAAGCAAATGATAAAAAATGAATTTAAGCTAAAGAAAGGAAACAAATCAAATCTTCTTGTCTATTTAATAGGGCTGGGAATAAGCCAGGCAGCCTAAAAGGGGCAGGTGGCTTGGCCTGTTTAATAAACAAATTAGGCTTGAGCTTTTAGAAAAGTCCGCATGTCTAACTAGGCCAGGCTTAGCCTAACTCTGAAGCCTTCTTGGCTTAACAGGCCGGCCTATATTTATGAAAAAAATTAAAGATGTCCTTTTGAGCAAATTAATCCAATAAAGTACCGCCAACCTTTTTTATTTTGATTATTATACAATTTAAGTTCAAAAAATAAAAAGTTCAATTTTTTGGTAAAGAATCTGGCTGATATGAGTGATCGGCCAAAAAAACAGGTTACCAGACGGGTTCTTATTGTCTTTGTATTTCTTTTTATTTAATTATTAACTTTATTTTGCTCAGTCTCTTTACTCATTTAACAACCAGTGATAGAGCCATATAAACATATTGGGGGGGGGGGGGGGGGGGGGCTCAGAACATAGTCATGTACAGTATCATAACGTTGAATTTTGAAACAAAATTTGAGTTTAACAACAGTACCAGACGTGTCATGTAGTTTGAATAACTTTTGAGTCACAATGAGTTAAGTGAGCTATAATATATCAAATGTATTTTAATGCTTTACATTCACAAAGTTTCAGGGGGTCGACTGACCACCCGACCCCCTTGACCCCCTGGTTCCACCCTGTTAGCAACAACTAGAAAATGCATGACAGGAGTAACAACTAGTGGCCCCTGTTAGCAACAACTGGAAACTGCATGACTGGGGCAACGACTAGTGTATGGCATGGTCTATTACGATTATGACCTTTTGTGAGGCAGTTTAATGTTGTAATAAATGTAGCTTAGTAGTCTCCCATCATCATCGTCATCAGAACTCAGAAGTGGTTCCCCATAATAAATAGAGGGATGAATGCCATCATTAGCTTGGAATTTCCTAAATGTAATAAGGCTAGCCTATGTATCATAAATAGGAGTGGGTACTTCGTGTTGAAAGGCATAGCTTGTCTACAAACATACACTTAATTGAAAAATAACACTACATTCCTTATGGTGTTTAGGATTTTCTTTATTCTTGGCATACATGATACATTACTCATGTTTATCATTTATCAACTAGAATAAGTTGAATACGAAGAAATCCACATCAACCTGCAAAATGCCATTGCATTCCTTGATTATCTCACCAACCAAGTGTACTGTTAGTGCAGTGCATGAAGTACGGGGTATATAATAGAAATATATTTAGAGTTATCTTTGTCTTGAATCTTCATGCAGTCATTTCAAAATTTGTTTATACACTGCATTGCAATTTAACTCGTGTTATTATGTATGCTGCCTCAAAATGTCTGTTGTAGGAAGGAGGTTAATGCCAAACTAAATGACGAGGTTGTGATTTTATCCAGATATTTTTCAAGAGTAGCCTCTGATCAAATTAGCGGTATGATAATGAGTTAATGCCATATGGTGGACCTCAATGTTTTCTGTGAGCTGTCCACTATTGTACTTCGTCATTAATTCTGAGGTTGTTTCTTTGTGAACCGTGTGAAGCTATCATTTAAAGATTGACACATTTACAAGTTTATGTAGCCCTATTATTTCTTAGTGCTAAGTCTGTTAAAAGATGTGAAGAACACAAGTGCAAAACAGTGGTCCATTAGTTATTAAGTTCCTAGTATTGAAGTTTTTAATTAAAATTATTTACTTAAGTTCTGGCTTATAGTTATTTGTTTGCAAATCATGTTCAAACAAATAAGCGTGTGTGTATCTAGTTCATATACCTGTACCTGCAATATGTTTGTTATTGTGTTAGTGAAGTTCATTCAGACTTCAGACAGATATTGTTCCTGACAAATGTATGAAGAGGAAAAATACTACGGAGTACAATTATTAAGGCAAAAAATTCGGGTAGATGAATTATTACGTAGTACTTTGTTACGAAACCTTTAGTGACAAATGCAACTTATTATTTCAAATTTTCCATGGAATTGAAAAATGCAACTGTATATTTGTGACAAACTAAATGCTAGGTTGTAAAAACCGGGCCGGGGGTGACCCGGAAAAATTACTGGGTAAAGGGTCAACCTGGACCCGGTGGGTCAAACCGGTCAAGACCGGTAAACCCGGTCAACACAATATATGTATGTGTGTGTGTGTAAATGTGTAATGTATGATTAAATTGTTAAAGTAAAAAATATTTTCCTTCCTAATTAATAAACTATTATTATGTTGTACACAAGTTTTAAGTAAATCATGAATGTATTTGAAATTAGAGGAACAAAAAAATAAATATAACATCAATTACAAAATCTTAAAAAATATATGTTGCACTTATATTTGGAATATTTTATCCGTATAGACAATATATAATAATCTATCGTTAGTTTTCATATTATATTATTATTATTATTATTATTATTATTATTATTATTATTATTATTATTATTATTATTATTATTATTATTATTATTATTATTATTATTATTATTATTATTATTATTATTATTATTATTATTATTATTATTATTATTATTATTATTATTATTATTATTATTATTATTATTATTATTATTATTGTTATTATTATTATTATTATTATTATTATTATTAATCCATATTAATAGATTGATAAGATGCAATGATATTGAGTAAAGGATAAATACACAGAAGAAGCATCAAATTTCAACGAGTCGGTAATTAAGCACCTGTGCAGCTTGTAAGATCTGCAGATCGAATCTCATCTGCATTCTGCACCTTCAAAACCCTTAGGTGTCGTTTTTGCCCGTGCTATGCGGGTTTGAGCAATCCGGGCCGGGCCTGGTTTCTAGCTGGTTTACCAATTAATTCTGGGTTTTGCTCTATTAGCGGTTTAGGGGACAACCGGACCGGATTAATTTCCGGTTCATCGGGTTCCGGGCTGACTCGGCTGGTCCGGTTCTTTAAACATAGACTAAATCACATAAATATCAAGTAAACTTTGTTTTTTTTTGCCACTAAGTAAACTCTATAAAATTGTACTGGGTTTTTGGTAGGGATGGACCGGTTCCGGGTCGGGCCTTGGGCGGTACCGAGGTTGGGAGTTGGAGGCCCGGTACCGGCCAGGCAGGTTTTGGGACCGGGTGGGGTCGGGCTCGAGTCATTTTTTTTAAATTTGTTTTTCTTATTTATTCCTACCGCATCCCAAACACCCCCAAACCACCCAGCCCAACCTGCCTACCATCAAATCCATTCAGGAAAAAAATTGGATCCGGATCGGTTCCAAGACACCCTGAACCCGTGACCCGCCCCAAAAAAACCCCGGGTTCGGGCCCAAGGCCCAGTCCTGATCAACCGGTACGGGCCACTACCGCACAATGGCAGTCCGGTACCAGGCCGGTCGAAACGGTCCCGATCCACCCCTAGTTTTTGGTGTCAACGATGGCACGCACCGAGAAATCTATGGTAACGTTTTCCCCATTAATTAGTCTAATGTGAAGATAAAATGAAGATAGAAGTAACATTTTTTGCCTTAATAAAGTAATACTCCTTAATTTTTAATACTATCGTATATTATTTTACACATTTTTTTTGCCATACCTAATTGCCTACATGCTAACATGCAATGTTCTAAAAGGTGTCAAAAAGTGGGGTCTAGCTCACCTAGACGTGAGGCAGTGGGAAAATGCTTCCAATAATAGAAATATAAGATATGGAAAAGGTGGTCAACTCTGCTGCAGTTTCCACCAAAGCTCGGCGTGAAAGGCATAAGTTTTTTGATAAATTACGTTATGTAAAAAAGTTAATCAAATCTAACAAAACATTTTTATAAACATGTTGTACATGAAATTTAATATTACATTCGTGTTAGTGGAAGTCCAATGAGACATAATAAAAGCAACAATATTACATTCGTGTTAGTGGAGTACATAATAAAAGCAACAATATACACCGTATCATTTTATATTTGCACTTTTTATACATAATAAAAGCAATATATATTATTTTGTATTTGTACTTTTTATACATAATAAAAACAATAATATATTATGTAATTTTCGATGCGAATTTCACTATGCGTCATCCGGAAACAATCTCTTTGTGTTGTAGCACAGTGGTAAGACTGCGTACATCCGACCCCCTTACCCCACCAAAGGTGGGATCCTTTGCGGCACTGGGGTAATGATAATGATGATGAAGAATGACTTTTTATACATTTAAAAATTATAAGTTTAGGAGTTTACCTACGTGTGGCAAACTATATTAATTCAAAGAATTGTTCGCACTTACGATATAGTCAGACAATAGATTAAAATTGCACCATCTATCTTCCAAAAATCTACATCTAGACTCACTAAAAGCCCTACAATCAGACACTAGACCACCTTCAAAAAGCAACGCGAATTGCTGACCATCAAACGGGTAAGATGGTCAGCAATTAGTGATTTGCCTCAAATAATCCTTAAGGACACAATACTCTTCCCCACTTCACTAATACTATTCCCCACTTCACTAGACTCATAATAGTTGAAAATCTCCTCAATCCCTAATCAGGCATCGAAAAATGAAAAATGGACAAAAATAATCTCTGATGGAGTATATGGCCCGGGAACCCCCGGCCCACAGACTCTTACTACTCCAATAAAGGCCCAATAGGCCCAGAAAGCACAACAGGCCCAAATCACAGCGCCCAGGGTACCAAGCAGCCCACAATGCGCACCAGGGGTGCCTAAGACCCCCTGGCCGAAGGCTCTAACTCTCACAGAAGGGCCAAGACAGGAAAACAAAGTTACTGGGAAAAACGGCGAAAATCAGTAGCCCTCGGCAACCAGAGCCCTCGGCACTAAGGGGGTCCCCGATACTCAGAGCCCTCGGCTAGTCATCAACAGCCGAGGGCACCTTTCCCGACATAATATCCGCTCCACATGCGTATGGATCACCGTACCCTGTACAACGTCCCATCCAACAGCCACATTAAATGCGGCCACATGCAGTTGCCAGCGCCAACCGGTTGAGGTGACCTCTCGGCCAATGGACGCTTGACGCGTGTCCCTGTCCGACATTTATTGCTACTATAAATAGCACCCCATTCCCCATTTGTAACCAAGTCACAATTCGTAAGACACAATACTCACGCTGCATACTTTCTAATATACTTTCTCTCTCTACTTACTCCGACTTCTCTCTAGTTATTCCCCGTAATAACCCCTCGGATAAGCTACCCCCCGGGTACACAATCCATCATTTGGTGCTCTCGTTGAGAGCCGAACAATCAAGTAAGAAACCCTCCCCCTCGACCAAACACAAAACACCCAGCTAAAATGGTGAGAACAACTCGTGCCAACTCCAAGAACGTAGAGGACAGGAACATGGCCCTCGGCGAGGTCGACGTCCCCGAAGCCTCTAACAGGGCTCCCGGAGGCGGCGTCATCGCCGGGTTGGACCAGACAGCTGTCGACCTACGCCAGCAGATTCAACAAAATGCCCCTGATGCCCGCCTCGGCATCGAGGCCAAGAAGAAGGACCGGAGCGAAAATCAAATTAGCCCTCCGGTCATCACCATCGATGTACAATCGGCGCTCTCCGCCTTCATCCAGACGCTCACCCAGAACCTGGGTGCCTTCGGCACTTTGGTTCCCCTCCAACCTCAGGTGGGGGAGAATATTATGCCTCCCCCTCATCCACGACCCCTCGGTAACCCGGTCCTCCGGATGGGGAACTCCGAGGGGGTCATGGCCCAAGATACGGCCTCCCAAGAAGTCCAGTCCCGGGACCGCCTCAACGTGAACAAGGAACAACTCCGGACCTCCGCCCTCGAGAGGCTCGGAGGGGCGCAAGACCGCCGAGGGGTCCAAGACCGCCTCGGGGGGAAGGCGTTCCAAAGGCCTCAGGAAAGTGGCGGGTTCGTCTCCAGGGCCAATGAAAGGCGTCCCCCTCAGGACAAAGGCAATGCACCTCTTCATGCCAATGACGCACGCCACCAAATCAAACAGGCCTACTCGGCCCGGGTCCATTCGCAGGGGGCGGAGGCTCTCCCGAAGGACCCCCGGGACGAAATCATTGCGGCCCTCCAGCGCCGGCTTGACGAGATGGAGGCCACCAGAGCCCACGCCACCACTTCCGCCCCTCATACAGACTTCAAGTATGAGGCGATGATGGCCAAGATGTAAGAAATGCAGAAGAAGATAGCTGAGGGCTTCGGGGAACCCACCATACAGCTCCGGACCCGGACGCCATTTACCCCAAGGGTATTGGTGGCCCGGATCCCAGAAAAATACCGAGGGCAGCTCATCAAGCCCTATGACGGAAAGACTAACCCCAAGAGCACTACAGCAGGTATCAAAACAACATGATGATGGTGGGGGCATCGGATGAATATTTGTACCGCTGGTTCCTCTCCACCCTAGAGGGGCCAACTTACGAATGGTTCAATCGATTGCCCGAGGGCTGCATTGACTCATGGCAAGAACTCGCCCAGCGATTCTTGACGCAATTTGCAGGAAGGCGCCGCACAAGAAAACACTTCTCCCACTTGCTAACGGTAAGGCAGAAGAAGGAGGAGACCCTTCGGGATTTCCTGGAGCGCTGGAGGACAGAGGCTGATAAAGTTGATGGCGCTGACGACGAGACCCTCCTGGCCCTCCTACAAACAGTACTCCGACCCGGGAACTTCTCAAGGAGCCTCATCATCGAACCTCCCCGCGATTATATAAGGGCCCTACAGTGGGGGGACCGGTACGCCGAAGCCGAGGAGGTGGAGAAGTGCCACCATGTCCCAGATCAGCAACGCCCTCGGCCGGACGACAAAGGTAACCGGGGGCCGGGGGCTCCCCGCAATCATCCCAAGGATTCTGCCCCCTCCGGTGATCGCCCCCGGCATGGCCAAGCCAAGCCCGGGGGAGGTTACAAGGGGAACCCGAGGGCTTGGGCACAGCCTGTCCTCCTGGAGCACCCTCAGACACCATTGACGCACCCCGTCAACGTTATTCTTGATTTTGCTGAGGAGAGGGGCCTGGTGGAGCGAGATTCACGCGCACCCCCGGAGGTATTTGCCATCAATCCCAACTACCCCTACTGTCGTTTCCACCGGCACCAGGGGCACAGGACCGATGACTGCCATCAGCTGAAGACGGCCATCGAGAGATTAATACAAGCGGGCCATCTGTCCCAGTTTGTCCAGGGCCCTCAGCAACAGGGCCCCCCTCACCAAGGGCCTGCCCGAGGGGCAGACCGCGAGAGCAAATGCATGGGTCAACCCCAACACCATCCCCCTCGGCAAGAAGAGGGAGATTGGAAATCTGGAGGAAGAGGAGGAGGAGTACCCCCGGTACCAAGAAAAGAAGCGCCGCATCCTCATGATCACGGGGGGAAATACCGGAGGTGATTCTACGAGTCAACGAAAGAAGTGGGCTCAATCACTTTACGTGGGGGAAGTCACTCCTATGCCCCCAGTAAAACGGCTGAGGGAGGAACCCATTATCTTCACTAACGCTGATCTCCCCCCAGTATCCCCCCCCCACAGGGATGCCCTCGTCATCCGCACAGAGATGAACGACACTATTATTCACAGAACTTACATTGACACGGGCAGCTCCGTCAATGTAATGTACCTCAGCACCTTCAGAGAGCTGCACCTGGAGAGGGGGTCCCTTCGGCCCATCAAGACCCCTCTTGCTGGCTTCACCGACGACACCATTGATTCCGAGGGGGTCATAACCCTCCCGGTAATCTTCGGCGAAGGCCTCCATAGAGCGAAGCTCGAAGTGGAGTTCATCGTCGTCAATATCGATTGCGCCCACAACATCATCCTCGGCCGGCCAGCCCTCGAGGATCTCGAAGTCGTCATCTCCATGAGGCACCTCTGCCTCAAGTTCCCAGCCGAGGGGGGAATCGGTTACTCAAGGGGGAACCAAAAGCTTGCCCGCGCTTGCTACCTTCAAGTTACAAAGAAGGTTAGCAAGACGGAGTTCCGCGTTGACACCATCACCGGAACTGTGGAAGCGGAGGAAATGAGGCCGAGGGCTGAACCAGCCGAGGAGGTAGAAGACTTCGCGCTCGATCCGGCCAAGCCGGAGAGAGTCGTGAGGATTGGAGCCAAGCTCCCCGAAGACCTGAAGACCGGCATCATCAGCGCCCTCCGCGCCTACTCCATTGTTTTTGCATGGGGGGCGGAGGACATGCCGGGGATCAGCCGAAGGGTCATCACCCACCGCCTCTCGGTGGACCCTTCGGCCAAACCAGTACAACAGCGGAGGAGACCCCTCTCGGCCGAGAGGAGGGAATTTGTGAAGAAGGAGGCCGCCATGCTCCTTTCTATCTAACACATCAAGGAGGTCAAGTACCCCTCATGGCTGGCAAACGTAGTCCTCGCGCAGAAACCACCCTCATTCCGCATGTGCGTGGACTACACGGATCTCAACAGGGCGTGTCCCATGGACCCCTTTCCTTTGCCAAATATTGACCAACTTGTGGACGAAACCGCGGGGTGTGAAATCATGTCATTCCTCGACGCATTCCGCGGATATCATCAAATATACATGCATGAGGAGGACGCTGAAAAACAGCCTTCATGACTCCCGAGGGCATCTTCTGCTACCTTGTCATGGCCTTCGGCCTAAAGAACTCAGGTGCCACCTACACTCGGATGGTGGCCAGGGTATTCCAAGCTGTCCTAGGGCGCACCATGGAGGCATATGTTGACGATATGATCGTCAAAAGTAAGCAATCAGCAAGCCATGCTGGCGACCTAAGGGAGATCTTCGCCATCATGCAGAAGTTTAGCCTTCGGCTGAACCCAAAGAAGTGTACCTTCGGCGTTCAGGGGGGGAAATTCTTGGGCTACATGGTTAGCCGAAGGGGTATTGAGGCCAACCCCGAGAAGATCCAGGCCATCATCAACATGGAGCCCCCACGCAACGTAAAGGAGGTCCAACGATTGACGGGCCGCTTGGCAGCCCTCAATCGCTTCTTATCAAAATCGGCGGAGAGGTCCTTACCCTTCTTTCAGATCATGAGGAAAACCGCCGGTTTCCAATGGACCTCAGAATGTCAGGAGGCATTCGAGGAGCTGAAACGGTACTTAGCTTCACCCCCTGTGCTCTCTAAACCCAAGGTAGGGGAGATCCTGTACCTCTACTTGGGTGTTGGCCCGGCTGCCATCAGCTCAGTACTCATCCGGGAAGAGGATGGCGTCCAGCATGCCATCTTCTATGTTAGCAAGACCCTCAGGGAGGCGGAACTCCGGTACTCCCCCGTGGAAAAAACGGTATTGGCTATCGTGTGGACCGTCAAGAAGTTGGGCCACTACTTCCAGGCTCACCCGGTCCAGGTCCTCACTCATCAACCCCTCGGCGCCTTGATGAGGAGCCCCACTAGCTCCTCCCGAATGGTAAAATGGGCTATCTTCTTGAGCCAATACAACATCGACATCCGTCCTAGGCCCGCCATCAAGGGCCAAGCCCTAGTGGACTTCGTGACGGAGTGTACGACAAGGGCAGCCACGGACGAGGAGCCCTCGGCCCCTTCGGACGATTGGTGGACCCTCTACATTGACGGCTCCTCCGCCATCAAGGCATGTGGAGGAGGGGTGGTCATCATCTCACCCGAGGGCTTCCGGGCCTATTATGCAGTCTGTTTCTCCTTCAAAGTCTCCAACAATGAAGCCGAATACGAGGCCCTCCTCTGTGGCCTTCGGCTGGCAGCTAACATGAAGGCCCGACAAATTCACGTCAAGTGCGACTCCAAGTTAGTCGTCGGTCAAATCTCCGGGGAGTATGAAGCCAAGGAGGGGAGAATGAAACAATACAAGGAGGCAGCCAAGGAGTTTCTTAAGGTATTTGAGGCACACTCTTTTACTCAAATACCGAGGGCTCAAAACTCTGAGGCCGACATTTCATCCAAGCTCTCGGCAGAATACCCTGAGCACATCTCGAAGATTGCCAAAGTGGAAGAACTCAGACTCTCTAGTATACATGCTAGCCCCATCATGAATATACAACAAAGGCAGGGTGACTGGATCTCAGACATTGTCACCTTCATCACCACAGGGCAACTGCCCGAGGATGAGGCCCGCGCCAAGCTGGCAAAGCTGAGGGCTCCCAGCTACGCTATCGAGGACGGAAGGCTCTACAAAAGGTCCTACAACGGGACATTACTTCGGTGCCTTCATCAAGATGAAGCCGAAGTGGCGATGGAGGAGGTGCACAGTGGCACTTGCTCAGCTCACCAGGGACCCTTCTCCATGTCCCGAAGGCTAATACTCCAGGGCTACTTCTGGCCGACGATGGCCCGGGATTGTGCGGACCTTGCCCGGAGGTGTCCTGCATGCCAACACTTCCAGAAAGCCCCCGGCAGGCCAGCGGTCAACTATGCCCCCATCAGCACATCCATACCCTTCGCTCGGTGGGGCATAGACCTCGTGGGCCCTCTGCCCAGGGGTACCTCCAACAACAGGTACATCATTGTCGCCATCGATTACTTCACCAAATGGGTGGAAGCAGAGCCCCTCGCCAGCATCACTGAGGCCAGGTGCCGTCACTTTGTTCTCAAAAACATCCTCACAAGATTTGGCGTCCCTCAGCAGATCATCTCCGACAATGGGACTCAGTTCGAGGCAGCCCCCTTCTGTGCCCTCCTAGAGGCATGGGGCATCAAACACACTTTCTCATCCGTTGCTTACCCTCAGGGCAACGGTCAAGTGGAGAACGCCAACAGGACCTTGCTCGAGGGCCTAAAGAAGAAGCTGGAGGCCGAAGGAGGTGGTTGGGTAGAAGAGCTCCACAACATCTTATGGGCCTACCATACCACCCCTCGGCGGGCAACTGGCGAGACATCCTTCTCCCTTTGTTACGGATTTGAAGCTAAGGCCCCCACCGAGGTAACTCTTCCAACACGAAGGGTCACACAGTATGATCCTGAGGCCAACGACTCCAATATGGCCCTCGACCTCCACCTTATTTCAGAACGCCGAGAGCAAGCCTTCATACGCGCAGAAAACTACCGAAGGCAAGTGAAAGGTTACATTGACGCCAAGGTCCGCTCCCGGGAATTTCAAGTAGGGGACTATGTCCTTCGAAGAAGGGAAGCTAGCCAACCAACCGAGGGCGGAAAGATGGCACCAAAGTTCGAGGGCCCCTACATCGTGGCAGCCATCATCAAACCGGGAACTTACAAACTAAAACTCCCTAATGGGACTGAAGTCCCTAGGCACTGGAATGTACATCACTTAGTTAAATTTTATCAACAAAATACCAGAGCGGCCAAGCCCTCATAAACTTGTGAATGTATTATTTTACGGTCCAAGGCCTAAAAATTCTGAAGAACGAAGACATTTCGAAGACGCCGAGAACATGGAACAAGATTATTAAAAGGGCCAAGCCCTCATATCACCCCCAGGTCCAAGGCCTTACCACAATGGAAGAACCCTCAACACCAAGTGCCGAGGGTAGACAATACTATCGCCTACAACAAAGTGCCACCTGTCCTCAAAAGGAGACCCCTCGGCACCTGGTGCCGGGGGGACACGCCACTGTCAACTTTCAACATATGGGAAGAAACACCAAGTGTTTCCACAGAAGACCCCTCGGTACCAAGTACCGAGGGAAAACAACACAACATCTTCAACAAATGGGAAGAAACACCAAGTGTTTCCACAGAAGACCCCTCGGTACCAAGTACCGAGGGTAGACACCACCACGACCCCTTACGACGAATGAAGGAAAAACACCAAGTGTTTTCACAGAAGACCCCTCGGTACCAAGTACCGGGGGCCGTACATCGGGACAAACACCAAGTGTTGTTTCTAAGCCGTACCCCTCGAGGACGCCTATACCGAAGGCGCCACCTCTCGGTGCCGGCAACACGTAGTGCACCCGGCCATTTGCAACTAGCGTGCAAATGAAAACCCTTCCCTGAAACGCTTTCCGCGTCATCACCCCAAGGGTATGACAGGCACAAGAAATGCCCAGGATTCGACTTTCAAAAATGGAATGCTTTCCGCGTCATCACCCCAAGGGTATGATAGCCACGAGAAATGCCCAGGATTCGACTTCCAAATCGAAACGCTCCCCGTGCCACCACCCCAAGGGTGTGGCAGGCCACGGACTATGTCTAGCGCCGAGGGAACGACTTTCAAAACTGAGGCGCTTTCCGCGCCATCCCCCAATGGGAGGCAGGCTACAGACCACCATATCTTGTGCCCAGGAAACGACCCTCGATCCCCTCGGAACTCGTAAGGTTAACCCGAGGGGGAGTTAATGGTGTATTCTGTTACCTCCCGATAGGCCAAGCCTTACCAAGAAACCAAGTTTCTTGAAGCCTTCCCTTCACTACTCAAAAATCACAAAAAAAAAAATGTGGTGGTGAAGGGGAGTAGACTCGGCGAGAAATCAATGAGTACATCACACCAACAATTCACAGAAACATACCGAGGGCTCCCCACGGGAACACCTTCGGTACCTGGAAGTTCACAAGTACAAAGGATACCTCTCACAACAGACATCATCAACAAGTGACTGAGCCCACTCAATAATTGCCTTCGGCTGTACCTAAAACTGAAGGCTCAAATACTACGAAACATGGCAGGCTCAGCCAACAATAACTCAAAGCATCCCCGAAGGCTACGACATGACAAAACTATCAGATGTGGCCAAACCGAATCAAGAATCACCTCCGGCACCTCACTACATGCCGAGGAGATGCATCCGGGCAATTTCCCGACGGAGTCTGCACTTTTTATGCTAAATTTGGATCACAAACTCTCCTATATCAACATGGGGGGACATAACAAGCAACCGAAGGCTCTTTGTTGTCATGAGCCAACATTACAAGGCGAAGGAAGCTATCCTAAACCTACAACATATACAGCCGAATGGTCCCCTCCTGAAGGCCAGCAGCAGGAAATACTTAGACACTACAAGAAAAATGCTAGATTGCAATGCACATTTCCATTGCAAAATGTTCAATTTCCGTTGCAATTTGTGTTTTGCAACAACAAATGCAATGGACAAAATTCGGTTGCTATACACGTCGTTGCAATTATTTGCAACGCTGATTCAATCCGTTGCAATTATATGCAACGATAAAAGCAACACATGTATTTCCGTTGCGTTTTCTTTGCAACAATCTTATTTTGTTGCAATTTCCATTGCTAATATTGCAATGAGTTTTGCCATTGCAAAATAATGCAATGGAAACTTTAGTTGCAATTTCAATTGCATTGTTTGCAACAAATCATATACCTTGTTGCAAGTTACGTTGCAAAGTTGCAATGGATTTAACAATAGTTAAGTTTATTTTGCGTTGCGTTTTTCGTTGCAAAAGTGCAATGAAATGAACTTTTGTTGCAATGTTAATGACCGAATTGCAATAAATGGTCATTGCAAATTTCTATTGCACATATTTTGTAAAAACAATCACAACATACATTTTTTGCGGGCAACATAAATTAATATTCTTAAACCATACAACAGTACAACTATGTCATAACAACGATGAATATCATTAATATTGTCTCAAATAATAAAAAAAATTCTAAACTATAAAGAATAGGCTCTTTGACCTTCTAGTAACAATAGTAATGTCTCAAATAATGAATACGTCTTTAAGAATACTACTAATCAAATGACTAATTAAAACCGACTATCATCTTAAAAAGAACTCTATCTATTACGAACTAAAGTTTCAATTTGTTCTTGTAAAGCACGGATGACATCATCCGTTTTCTGTTGCTTTTGTCCCGCTTGTTGTTGAAATTCCTTCTGTTGTTCCACAGTTTTTTGCAAACGTTCCACCTCAGCTTTCAAATGATTAACTTCAGCACTAGTAGATTGTGATGATGAAGTGTCCATCTCAGAAGAATACTCTGAAGCTTTACTATGAATATTTTGTGTACCATATGAGCCAACTCCATACAATCTGTTCTTTGAGTCAGGTCCACCAACAACATCATAGAACAGCTCATCATCATCCACTTCATCACCAATATCAATTAGCTCCTCACGACGTGAAACAAATTCCTCCTATAATATTTTATTGAATTAATATAAGAGCATCGCAAATTATTTAAAAAATTAATAAAATTTCAAAAATACTTACATTCACTTCTTTAGCCTGATCATTTATAAAAGTCTCTCCATCGTGATTCTTTGTATGTGTATACACAAAAACCTGATAACTTGTCACTGTAGTTTGGGAGTTCTTTTCCTACATAATAATAATTATTAACGTACAATGTTAGAATAATCAAACAATAAATATCATATGCATCACAATATTGGACATGTTGAATGAATAAAATATATTCAAATCACATATTCTATTAAAATGCATACTCAAGGCATATATAGTTTAAATAAACTTACAATTTCACTAGCAACTTTGGCATGAGATATGGCCCCACTAGTATGAGTAGAGGGGGCAGGCTTCTCTAATTCACCTTGACGCCTATTTTTTTTGCTTTGGTTAGATTTCTTCTGATATTCTTCACTACTCCACATACTCATCCAACTGTCCCAAACTTCTTGAGTGATTGATGAATTCCTCTCACACCTTCCTGTTCTCATATTACTGAGATAATTGGAATATCTTTGTTTAGCTTTTGAAGTCCACGCTGCCTTTATTGAAGATTCTATTATAGGATTCCAATAGCAGTGCTTCTACAATTCATTGTAAATTTAATATAAGTCAATTAAAATATAATAATTGCTCGGTGCCAGTTATTTTTTCTTGATTGCTCAAAGTTAAAAATATAGAGTATAAGATAAATGATTGAAAAAGTACCTTAAACTCATCCCAATAAAACTTTATTATATCTTCACTTAAGTTAGCCCAAGAGTAACCATGAGGATCAACCCTTTCCTTGAAAAGAGAAGTAATCTTTCGGGAACATTCTTCTGAAGGAAGTAATCTGTATGATGAAAAATATAATTTGAAACAATTAATATCAGATAAAGAAATGAATATTAATAAGTATAATTTATTTATATAACAGGTTTTTATAAGCTTAACACTTACTGCTTTTTTTTTAACTCCAATGCACAAACGACCATTTGATCCTATAGACCCAATAACATGTAGTGGTTGCTCTGAATTATTATTTGAGACAGTTGTATCAGTACCGGCATGAGTGGAGGTATTGGGTGATGGAGTCGATTGTGATAAATCACGTGGTGGACTGGTAGACGATGAGCCAACTTGGGGAGTAGTTTGCGATGAACCAAGTGATGGAGTGGATGATGGTGGAGTAGCTGACGAGGAACCAAATAATTGAGTAGATGGTGATGGCACACGACTCACAAATCTAGGCACTAGAGTTGCTGGTCGCTTACGTTTGGTTAGTCCTTGACCAGATGGCGGCAACTTAGACATTTTCCTGCAAAAAATGACTACATTTTGTGTTTATATGCTGCCATTTAAAGTCACAAAATACCGAGCCACCTAGCAAATATATTTTGCAAGTTCAAGAGATGACAATATGATAAAATCAAAATCTATTTATAAATGAGGTCTTAAATTGATAGCTCTCAGTCATTCGAGTCCTATGTCGATAATTTTTATCTCTAAGGTTCTTGATTTAGAGTTAGCCAATCATTCATGTCCCGGATTAATAAATTTCCACAAAGTTCTTATTTTCTAGTGTGGCCTGGGTGTTTTTTGATCTGTATATTTTTTTGGTTAGGTAAGTGGTAACTGGAAATTAGAATGTATGATGTGATGGAGAGTGTAAACCCATATGTGATATTGTGATAATGATGGCATCATGAGCTCTCATTTTGTTGACAAAATTGGAAACATAGAAGTCACTAGAGGTCTCCAACTTGCTGCCTTAATGAGTTATATCAACGATTCAGCCTCAATGATAAGTAGTGGTAACTGCTAGCAATAAAAATTGATAGTGCTATTCTTTTGGTGACTATAATGTGCGTAAAGGAATGAGTAGGAATCATTAATGACAAACAAACTATGGTTAAATCAAAAGATATGATTCAACGTGTACAGTTTATTTAGTCATTAGTTAATTAATTAATTCAGAAACTTTTAATTATTAAGTGTTCATTTGAACTCTGTCCATGTTGCTGTAACAGCTACTCCTGTCTAACTTAGTCATTACCTAATATAATCAGCTCCAATCACAACAAAAATCTGTTCCTCTATGTATATATATCATTACCCTAATTTAGCTTTATTTTTCACATCCTTTTTCAACTCATGCAGATATCTAAAAAGAAATTAACATCTTAGCTATTAAAACAGAATGGGGAATTAATGTTTTTATCAAGCATCATAAATTTTACCTTTCGAAACGATACATCCATCGGTATTGTGCTGGGCCACCGATCTTAGCTTCATAAGGCAAATGCACGGGTAGATGCTCCATCGGGTTAAAAAACCCAGGCACAAGTAGACTCTCCAGCTTACAAAGAATTAGTGGAATTTCGGCTTCTAATCTAGCCATGTCATCAACTTTAATTGTTGTTGCAGTTAAGTTCTTGAAGAAAAGACTGAGCTCAGTTAGTGCTTCCCATACCTTAACTGGCAACATCTCTCGAAAAGCAATTGGCATTAGCCTTTGCATAAAAACATGACAATCATGACTCTTCATGCCGAACAATTTATGCTTGCTCATATCAACACATCTTCCAAGATTTGAAACATACCCATCTGGGAACTTCAAACTCTTTACCCATTCGCATATGACCTTCTTTTGATTATCGTCTAATGAATAACATGCTTTAGGGTACTTATCTGTAAGGGGGTTCCTTTGTAACTCCTTTCTATTACAGAAGAGTTTCATATCCTCCCTTGCTTGCGCATTATCTTTTGTCTTTCCCTTTATATTCATTACGGTGTTAAACACATTCTCAAAGAAATTTTTCTCAATATGCATGATATCAAGATTATGTCGAATGAGATTAGTTTTCCAATATGGCAAATCCCAAAAGATGCTCCGTTTTCTCCATCCACAAATACTGCTGCATTCCTTGTTCACTTCCTCAGCATCATCTTCTACAACATTCAACAATCCGAATTCGTCAATTTCTTGCAAAATTTGTCTCCCACTCTTAATAGGAGGAGGAGGCCTCATTTCAACACGATTTCTTGTGAACTTACTTTTGTTTCGTCGAAATGGATGATCAAGAGGAAGGAACTTTATATGGTTGTCAAACCAAGACATTTTCTTTCCATTGGGAAGATAAAATGCTTGAGAATCTTCCATACAATGAGGACACGCAGTTCTCCCTGATGTTCCCCAACCGGAAAGCATAGAATATGCAGGAAAATCACTTATCGTCCACAATAAAGCTGCTCTCATTTGAAAATTTTGCTTCAAAGACACATCATATGTAAGAATGCCTTCTTCCCATAAATTCTTTAGTTCAGAAATAAGAGATTGAAGAAAGACATCCAACTTATGTTTAGGATTATCGGGTCCAGGAACTATTACACTCAGAAACATATAAGGATCTTTCATACACATTGATGGAGGCAAATTATACGGTGTAACCATGATAGGCCAACAAGAATATTGTTGTCCAGATTGTCCAAAGGGTTGAAACCCATCTGTACATAAACCCAACCTAACATTACGACTTTCAGCTGCAAAAAAAGGATGACTAACATTAAAATCTTTCCAAACTTCAGAATCAGAAGGATGACACATTTCTCCTATACCATGTCCATGTTCCTCGGCATGCCATCTCATAAAAGGAGCAGTCTTTTGTGAAGCATAGAGTCGTTTTAGCCTTGGAGTTAGTGGCAAATAATGCATTCGCTTGTAAGGTACACGCGATTGCTTAGCTGAATCCACAGATGTCTTGTATCTAGGGTGTTGACAAACTTTGCATTCAGTCAAGTCTTTATTTTCACCCCAATACAACATACACCCTGAACTGCAACAATCAATTTTCTCCACCGGAAGTCCAAGGCCATGTACTAACTTCTTCATATCATAAAAGCTATTAACCATATAATTGTCTTCTGGTAATGCATCCTTAAAGAGTTGACAAATTGCATCAAAGCATTGCTCAGATAGACGAAACTCTGACTTAATATTCAATAAACGGGATACAATGGATAGTTGTGACAAGTTTTCACAACCAGGCCATAATGGTTTATCAGTAGCTTCTAGCATGTCAAAGAATTTTTTATCTTCTGCATTTGGCTCTTCATCCATAATCCTTGTTGGGATAAAGTCTGGACCAGCAGCATCAAGGACCATTTGCCGATAAGAAAATGAGGGCATACCTTCAAAACCAAAGTTCTGATTCTCGAAAGCATGATCCCTAGTTGGACTACTATCACTCAATGTTTCACCTTGTCTATTCCACAAAAAATAATTTGGAACAAAACCGTATTTCACCAAATGCAATTTCACGATGTCAACTTCTTGGTATTGCCGATTATGACATTTTGTGCATGGACACCTAATTTTGTTTCCATCCATGAAGTCTGGCATACTCTTTGCAAAGTTAACGAACATATCAACTCCTTTGATGAATACTTTAGTAAGATACCCGCCTTCATCTTTCCTTTGATACATCCAGTTTCTATTTGTAAAACTCATTCTTGTATCTATGTAATCACATTAAGCAAATTATTATTTTAAAACTTATGTTTAATTGATAATGGGAACTCAAATGGGCTATACCGAGTGTTTTTAGTAGTTTTATTATGTGACTATTTTTTGTGACTATAACTAAAATGTAATAAATCAAATTTTAAATAAAACCCGAGCAACAAATATAAAAAATCATAATACAGCATTAGGGTGCCCCCATCACAAAAACTAAGCATCAGGGTGCCCCCATCACAACCTTTAAGCATCTGGGTGCCCCAATAAAAATAGTAAGCATCGGGATGTCCCCATAAAAATAATAAGCATCAGGGTGCCCCCATAAAAATAATAAGCATCAGGGTGCCCCCATAAAAATAATAAGCATCAGGGTGCCCCCATAAAAATAGTAAGCATCAGGGTGCCCCCATAAAAATTGTAAGCATCAGGGTGCCCCCATAGAAAGCACATACTGTTATGTACTTCTCTATTCTTTGATTGAACTGATAATGGACTTTAGGTTCACTTTGCTCCTCAAGCTGTCAATACGTATTACACAATCTGTATACGAAAAAGAGGTGTAATAATAATAGGAAAAGGTAACACCAAATTTTTCTAACGCATCAGCAAAGAAAGAAAAGGTGTACCATAAAGCAAATGTTGTCGTTGACCATTAATAAACCCTTATTTAAGTGACTACATACTTTTAGCACTTTTAAGCCTTGATGATGCGTTTTCCATCAAATATGAAAAACAAGTCACAACAAAGTGTCATAAACCAGATTGCCGAGCTTGTTGGAATTGTTTGAGTTTTGTTTCTAGCAGTTGAAACTGTTTTTAAATTTTGAAAAATAAAGAGGTCAGAAATATTTTGAACTTCAATTTTTTTAAACGCTGTTTGAGGCTTGGAGCCTTTGTTCAAAAAATTAGAGAAGAAGGGGATAATGTTGTTCGAAAAATGTTGGAAAGAAGATGTGCTGAAGAAATCAGTCACAGCTCTGAACTCCAGCATGTCCTGGGCAGATTGTGTTGGAGTAAACTTCACGTCCAAATCCAACGCAAAGTCCTGGGCAGCATGTGCTGAAGGAATCGCGAACAAAGTCTTCCTCAGCTTCGCAAACTTCACGTCCAAATCCAACGCGATCGAGAGGAGAAGCTTTCCGTTCGCAGAAGTCATCGCAAACGGTTTCAGCTTGGTCGCGAACAGTAGCTTCCGGTTTTCAGGTGTCGTCTCAGTCACAAGCACCTTCTACAAGTTCGCCAACTGCGCCGCGAGCAGAGTTCATGAGATCACAAGTTTCATCGTTCTCAGCTTTGCCTGCTTCGCAGCGAACAGATCTCCCTTGTTCGCAGGTTTCACTGCAGATTTCCGCGTTTCACTGTTCGCAAGTTGAGTCAGTTTCACTTCCGCAGCAGTCTGTGAGTCAGGGACAACCTTCATATGAAGAAACTTTCACCAATGGTGACGAGAAACGAGAGGAGAATTTTTCTATGGTGACTCAATCCTCTATTTCTAAGGAATATGAATCTGCCGTTGATAAAATTGCTGGTTATGAATTGGAGAACCAAGTGATTCCTCAAAACTTTATAGGTACTGAGTATACAGAGTCACATACTAGTATTGGAGACCCTGTTACATCTGTAGCTACTTTCACAAACCTTGCTTGGCAGAAAATCAATACTGACACTGGACAAGTAGATGATTCTCAAGATACTTCGTATACTGCTGCTATTAAGGAAATTAATAGCAAAGCACGAGATGCAGCATTCATTGGTATCCTAGAAAATGGAATACAAGCAGATATTAAACATGATGCTGCCACAATGCAGTGGTCAGTAGATGATTCTGTAATATCTCATGAAGATGGACTATTAGAGAACCTTGTGAGAACCAATTCTTTAGAATTTGGTGTATGGACTGCACAAATAGAGGAAACGCAGAAGGTAGGAGAGAAAAACATTATGAAGATGTGTGCATTTTTTGTTTACTGGAAGAATGATGCAGACCACGGTGATCCAGATTCCAGCTCTCTTTCAAAAGATGTCTGGTGTGGAGGGGTAACTATTACTCAGGGATCAAAAGACATGATACATTCAGGGGAAAAGATGGATAACAGCAGAACAGTTTGTGTTAAGGTCCCACCTTGGATTGTTATTAATCAGCATGGGATGAATGGGGACACCGGACACCCATGCCATATCTCCAGGAGGATCTTCAGCTGGGGAAACAGATAAAGATTTCTTATTCATTGGTGCTGATCTTACCGTCGATGTGGATTTAAGGCACAACCAATCATCTATTGTTGGTTTGATTCTCCCCTCATGTCCATTTGGGAATAGTTACAGAATTGATGAAGAAAATGGATTTTTCAACCTCTGGGATATTATAGAAGATAAAATTGTTCCTGTCAGAGGTCAACAGCATCGGCAAGCAAAGGAAATGCTTTTAGAAAATTTATGGGAGTTCATGTTGACAATGTGGGGCAGTAAGGAAAGGGTAAAGTTAAAATTGCATAACTTGGGGGAGTTAGCATACTATGTCATTACTTTTCGGCAGATGACAGAGCAGCAGGTCCACACAGGGTTGAAGGATGCTAAAATTTCTAGTCTTCTTAGTCACAAGTTCCTGGAAATCATCAAAGACATGAACACACTCATTACAGGGGATGGGGATTTGTTTCTGGAAAGAAGGTTTGCAGCAATATCAAAACAGTTAACTGCTGTAAATAGAGACGGCCAGCACAATAACTCAAGTCCACTTGAACTCTCTTTTGACATGAGGGCGGATGAAGTTCTGTATGACCTTTTCTGTGAGAAGCTTCATTCAAGTGATACGTGGAAAGCTGTGATACATGCAATACTGAGGAAGGACCAGGGCTTTCCATCTAGTGGACTAAGAGTGCAGATACTGAAGCTCATGGTACCGCAATCAGTGAGAAAAGAATTAAAAGAGGAAGAAGTTGAAAGGTACATAAAGGAGTTTGCATCCAATACAGTAGTAGTTTCAGAGATGGGAAACTATGAGGAGCTGCAGAAAAGTGAAGAAATATTTTTTACTATCAAGTACTGGAAAGAGACTGAATTGAATGAATCTTCACTGCTGATTTCTTCTGCTACTGAAACTTCTACATGAACCACTCTTCTCAAAAATACTTCAAACTATTAAACAATCTTTGTAAAAATCATAAGAGAAACAAAATATTCATTAAAGATAATAAGACAGAAGCAAGAAATATATGTTTAAAGGCATAATTGCCAAAAGTCAAGTCACAAAACTCAATCTTAAAACTTGAAAACCTAATTAAAATGAGCTTCCTGCGTAGGACTTTAGTAACTGTTTGTTGTATTTCTTTCCTCTCTATGCACTTGTAACTTTTGGCTTGGAAAACTCAAAAAGGAACGGGACAAAAAGTGGGAATCATCCCCACACAACCCAAAAGAATGTTAAATACGGACAAGGTATAGACTTCCTCAAAACTAAAAACCTGCTAACCTTGGGTGAGCAACAATAGCAACAATCTAATGTGAACATGAAACGGTGTTCTAGTTTGAGAATATACAAAAACTTGGAACAGGTTGTGTACAGCAAAGATTTACTTTCAAAATGCTCGTCAGAATGTTGACCTCACAGTGAAAAAAAAATCAAAGAATGATATTTTTAACCCTATTGTGAGCACAGTAGTTAGTAAAACCAAATTACGCAGAATGATGCAACATAGCATAAAATATGTACTACAAAGAGGGTTTAAAACCATTTAACAATCACATACCGTTTCAGAGTCAAGTTTAACAGAGGGACTTGAAGTGGTATTTGAAATCAAATCAGTAACAGAATGACCTGGGGAAACAAAACAATGGAAATAATGAAATGTAAACATTCAGCATCTATCTCACTTAGTAATCAATAAGAGCATTTCTGTAAAAAAAAGAAAAAAGAAAGAGCATTAGGAATTTTGCAGAATCAGGAGCCTTACATCACATTTGGGTATCCTAATCTCAAGAGCGTGAGGGATCTGATATTCAAGAAAGGGACTGGAAAAGTTGCCAAACAAAGAGTGCCTTTAATAGACCAGTCCCCTAACTTAATTAAAACCTTTTAAGCAAATAAAACACAAGAAACTACATACTGGAAAACATCAAAATCAATTAAAGAATGCATAGTTTCAAGTGACTAAATTCTCCTAAAAATTTAAAATGCCTAAATCAAATCCAATATATGAATTATACTTGTTTTCAAAATTAACCAAAAAAAATAGAATTAAATATAGGAATTAGATAAAACCTTCCACTAGTCTAGCTGCTAAGACGCTTCAATGTATAACCCTAAACACTGAAATCTCGAAGATGACCGATTAATTAATAGTGAAGAAGATAAGAGACTTCAGTGAGTAGTCTCTGAAGTTTAACTCAAAAATATTCCTTTATGATTCAAAGTGTATTATCTTGAATTAACTCGGATTTTGAGAACGGATGCATGCTGATTCAATGATTCGGGCCGATTCAACGTTCTCTTTTTTTTTAACGAAAGCTTGCCCATACTTTACGCTGCCTGTTTTGCGCTTATAGTAACAGAAAATTGCTTTAATTAAAAAGACTGTCTATTCTATAATCCATAATAACAAGTAAAAATTGGTTAGTCATTTACCAGGCGCAAGGCACCAAACTTCAAAGATGGACTGATCACATTAAACATGATAACATCCTAGGGCTGTGTTCCCCCCCCCCCCCCCTTTATTTGATTGAAATGGGAAGTAGTGGCTCTCTATCTTTCACAGCATGAGCCAGTAATTAAGATAATTCATCCAATCAAGCAGTAAATTTGATAGAATAGGCAGTCTAATAGCATAGAGACCTTAGCTGATTCAACGTTCTCTCTATCAGGACAGTCTAATAACGTAGAGACCTAAGCCGATTCAACGTTCTTTCAATCACTTAATGATTTAAGTGATATATAATTTAAAAATTAAATTACTGATATAGATAAACCTTATAAACATACCTGCGAGGCTGAGGACGTGAGCTGCCTTGATGAGTGTTGTCTGACTGTCGTTAGCGTGCATACGGGTGCATGCTGGATGTGCGGAGGTGCGGTGCTGGACGTGCGGAGGTGCGGTGCTAGACTGCTAGAGTGTTGTGGTGGCGGCTGGCAACTCCAGAGGCCTAAACACAGGTATCCTTGCCGACGGACAACGGTTGGCGGCTTGGAGGCAGGGGAGTTCGTGGAATTGAATGGGCAGGAGAAGAAGATTCGCCTAATTAGGGATTTAGATTCGGCTTGGAGACGGGATGAGTAAGAGTTAGAAGGAAGGAAGGAGGCTGCACTAAGTTTATTTCAGCGGGAAGTACTAGGTATATTTTTCGTTAAGCGCCAAACTGTTGATCCAAAATTTCGATGAAATAGTAAAAAATCATATGGAAGTAAAATATTTTGTTTATAATTTTTCCCCCATAAATTAAAAATGGTAGATAATTCCATTAATTTTTTAAAGTTGCAACGGAAAGAGTTCTCTTGCAAATTGTTGTTGCTAGGCATAATCGTTGCAAATAATTATTTGCAATGAGTGATATTTTTGTTGCAAATTTGTTGCAAATTTGGAACTATGCAACTAAATAATAGTCTATTGCTATTTTTGTTGCAATTTTGCAACGGAAATAACTAGTCATTGCAAATTTTGTTGTAATTTATTTTTCCACCAAATTCTCGTTGCTTTTGCAATGACATTTTTTTTCGTAGCAGTAGCGGTTGCAATATTGCAATGTTTTAACATTCCGTTGCAACTTTCATTGCACTTTTGCAACACAATTTAGTTCGTTGCACACTTCCATTGCAAATCGTGCTTTTTCTTGTAGTGAGAGGAAATAATCTAAGTCCTAAATACTTTGTTCCCTGTGGAGTCAATAGTCAACCGAAGGCATACCTCAAACAAGGTCCTCACATTCACCCGAGGGATCCTCCTTCATACATGCTACACTTAGAAAAAAATTTCTAAGTCCTACATATTTTGACCATCGGTCAAATCTCCATGCTGCCCGAGGGGCCATACGGTTGAAGACTTAGTGAAGCTACACTTAGAAAAAAAATCTAAGTCCTACAAATTTTGACCCTCGGTCAAATCTCCATGCTGCCCGAGGGGCCATACGATTGAAGGCTTGGTGAAGCTACACTTAGAAAAAAAATTCCAAGTCCTACATATTTTGACCATCAGTCAAATCTCCATGCTGCTCGAGGGGCCATACGGTTGAAGACTTAGTGAAGCTACACTTAGAAAAATTTTCTAAGTCCTACATATTTTGACCCTCGGTCAAATCTCCATGCTACCCGAGGGCTCCTACTTCATACATTCTACACTTAGAAAAATTTCTAAGTCCCAAAAGTTTTCACCCTCGGTCAAATCTCCATGCAGCCCGAGGACCATACGGATGAGGACTTGGTAAAAGCATACTTAGAAATATTTTCTAAGTCCTAACTATTGCTGGGCCCTCGGTCATACATCCAACGAAGGGTACCCAACTATCGAAGGCTAGACTGTATTCAAATACTTAGAAAAATTATTCTATGTCCTAAACATACATTCAGAAGAGGCGAAGACATACATTCAGAAAAAACGAGGGCATACATTCAAAGAAGAACAATTGGAGGAAACGAATTATACATAAAATCCCGAAGGCCGGTATTCATTCATAAGAAGAACGGAAGAGTTAAAGTATATATTACAATATGGCCGAGGCCGAGAGTACACAAATATTCATTACAAACAAGAAGAAAAGGTATTCAAAAGCTACTAAGTACAAGTGTTTTCTTCAGCTGTTGCCTCCTCGGCGGGCTTCGAGGTGACCTCCTCCCCGATGGCGTCCTCGGCATCACCATCGCCGGATCCCCCCATCATCATGGAGTCATGGATCACCGGCCTCTCTTCGCCCGGGGGGAGGGGGTTTCTCACGTCTGGCTGCAGAGGAGGAAGGCCATACGCCGAGGGGTCGAATTCCTCGAGGGAGACTTGGAAGTGCCTGGCTAGCCTCCGGTACACAAGGTGCTGGGTGAAGAATTCACCCCCTTGGTAATAATTATCTCCCCTCTCCGCCATCCAGTCTCCCCCAGGGCCCTTCACCCAGTCATCTACTGATGACTCCACAACCGAGGCCACCCACTGCCGCCTATCTTCGGCTTTCCACCCCTCAGCCATGAATGCGGCAACAGCTTCTTCTCGGGCTTTGGTGACGGCCTCGGCCTTAGCAAGCTCTGCCTCCTCGGCGGCTTTCCTAGCTGCCCTCTCGGCCTCAAGCCTGGCTTCCTCCGCTGCAGCTTTGGCCTTCAGCTCAGCGCCCTCGGCAGCTTTCCGGAGATCTTCCTCCAGCATGGCCATCTGCTTTACAGCATC
Source organism: Cuscuta europaea (assembly GCA_945859875.1). NCBI lineage: Eukaryota > Viridiplantae > Streptophyta > Magnoliopsida > Solanales > Convolvulaceae > Cuscuta > Cuscuta europaea. The sequence continues at coordinate 6,016,863 of CAMAPE010000014.1, forward strand.
GGAGTTCTTCAGGATGAGCTCCCTCGTCTCCCGATCCTGCTCCGCCTTCTTGAGGCGCCATTGCTCAAGCCTCTGTGCGTGCTCCCCGAGGGCTACGCAAGCCTGATAAACAACGGGAGGAGGGGTCAGATTAACATGAGAAGAGCATTAAAAGTTAAACACAAAACCTAAAGGAACAAACTTACAGTTAATGAAGATCGAAGGATCCTGTTCTCGAGGGCCTCATCATCGTAGGTTGAGAGGGCAACCTTGTCCATGACCGAGGTCATCCCCTTCAAGAAAGCTTTCGGCTCCGCTGAGCCATGTAGGATAGAAGCCCCCGGGGCCAAGGAAAGCCGCAGGATCTCCCGAGGGGGGCTTCTCAAGGGAGGATCAGTTTGGGTTGTCACCGCAGCACCAATGGGGGGATCCGGAGAAGGGCGATCCTCAATGATCACCAAGGGGGCATCCTGGCCGACAATGCCCCCTGTACCCCTTTGCTTCTTAGCCGGGGGCTCAACCGCCTTGCTCCCCTTTTTCTTTTTGGTGGCCCCCTCCGCCACCTCGGCAACTCCCTCCGCAGCAGAGGGCTCCAGAGTCTCTTTTTGGAAGAAGGCTCCCACAGGCGGTTGGACCGAAGGGTCCTTCTTCTGGGCTTGGGTCTTACCCTTCTTTTTCTTCAGAGCGAAGAGTTTACCAGCGTCCATATTAACACCTGCCAACAAAAACAAAGGGGTTAGACCGAAAGGAAAGAGAGCAAAAAAAGAAAGGGGGGAAAAATCCTAAGTAAAAAAAGGGAAGCCCTCGGATACTACCTCCTGCCAGCACAGGATATTTCTCGTCTGCTTCGCCGAGGAAGCGATATCTGCGGAAGCCGAGGGCGAAAAGCTCCTTGTCAGCTGTGAAGTCCTTAATGGACACTTGCTTCGTGCGACCCTCCGGGATCTTGGCTATTATGAAGCCATCCTTCTCCAGAGCAGCACTTCCGACCTTCGGATGCCGACGGAAGCGATCCCGAAGTTCCATCGGAAAGGGGCTCTCGGCAATTCGAACGTAGCACCACCGCTCCTTCCAGCCTTTGTTGGATGAGGGCACTTCTGTGAATAATTTCTACCGAGCCACCTGTTGCAGATTGGCGAAGCCCTCGGCGTTCGCGTGACCCCCTCGGCAGAGGTTGAAGCTCTGAAAAAACAAGTACAGGCTGGGGGTCGCCCCTCGAGCCCGGCAGAGGTTCAGGAAGCCCGCCACGTAGGAGTGGCTGTTAGGCGTCAACTGGCAGGGGACCAAGCCCACATACCGGAGATACTCCCGGAGGAATGGGTGCAGGGGGAACCGGAGCCCCATTGACACCGACAGGATGTGCACGGCGATGCAACCCTCGGGAGCCCGGGAGAGCACATCATCAGGGCCCAGCGCCACCACCACAGCCGAAGGCCCCACGTGCAGCTGAGTCACGTACATATCTTCCCTGTCAGTCCTCGACCCTATCTCCAGGGTAGCAGTATTCAGCCAGGAGTACCCCTCGGGCACATCTATGGGCTTCCCATGAACAGCAGCAATGCATTTCTTCTTAGGAGCGGTTTTCTTCTTCTCCTGTTTTTTCCCGGGGGCCACTCTTATCGGCGTCGGGTTGAGGGGGCGAGAGCTCCCTGCCTCACCAGCACCCCGAGGGGGAAGAACAACCACGGTCACCCTCAGCCTCTCCTTCTCTTCCTCCTCCTCTGCAACTTGTACGGCGAGGGCAAGCTCTTCATCCTCCACCTCTTGCTCGAAGCCCTCGGCTTCGACTTCGGCCACCAACTCCTTCTGCACTTCCACCGCCATCGCGACATCTTCCTGGGCCGAGGGTTGCTCGCTCGAGGACCCCGCGTCCGAGAAGCTCTCCTCTTCCATCGAGGGATCCCTCGATATGTCCTGGGAATCACTTTGGGAGGACATCTTTCCACTGGTTCGAGGGCTCGAAAACACTAAGTGTTCTAGGTTACAACTCCTAGATCTAAGGCCGCTACAACTAGATAAGGAGGGAGAAGAACAGATGGAGAACTGACCTTAAAGCGGGAGTTAGATCGAGGGCAGTGTTTCTCTCTCTAGAAAAAATCCGGCAGAGCTTCGCTAACAAGTAATCGCACAGGAAGGGTGGTGTCCGGCCATGGGGTATTTATAGGCAATGGGATCCGGGCTTGGGTCTGGAAACCGGGCCTCCGGCTGGATTGCCATCATTACAAACCGTGGTTTCGCCCAATTGGTGACGCCCGCCCACGGGCAGCCAACGAGCACACACCACGTGGCAACCCCCCCAACGGCTATATCCTGACGTTAGATATTCCAACGGCTATATCTCCAACGGCTATATTCTGGGAGCTCCCGGCTACACTTGACAGACCACTCCTTCATCAACCAAGAAATTAGCCCCCCAGGCTTTTTACTTCACTTCACTTCATCAAGAAGAGCCTCCGGGTACGCTTACCCAGAGACGCTCCCGGTTTGTGCCCCACACACTACATAACAAGTGCCTTCGGGCTCACTCTTCAGAAGCCCACGGCTTCATAACAGGCCACCCCTCGGGGATCCCCCCTCAGCACTTTGAGGGCCGGGTAGCCCCCGGGAAATGCGCCTCATTGACGGACAGCCTACGACACACAGGTTACAGGAGCCCTCGAATATCCTCATCACCAACTAATCAACAAACAGGGGACACCCCGGTAACACTTCAACTACTACTCTCATTCATTACGCCCTCGATCCCCAGATTGAGGGACTCCCCTTCGGCACCTCCCAGGATATCAAAAGCAAGCCTCCGGTTAATCAACACATGAGCCCTCAGAACAAGGAAGGCCTTCGGCATCAGCATCGTTCTCCATTCCAGACCAGGGCTTCACGTTTTCGATTCATCATTGGGGGAATTCGGTGCACTCTTTTTCCCTCATTGGGATTTTTTCCCACAGGGTTTTTCCTAATGAGGTTTTTAACGAGGCATCCCCCCAAAATGAAACGAAAAGCGTCAGCCTTCGGACCAAAATGGCAACATAGTTACTCTACTCCTTTTCACCACTTTGCAAGTGCCTCAAGGAGTGGGGGACTGGAGGACCCCCTCAGGAAAATCACAAAAATCACAAACATGATCCCTCAAGTCCCGACATGTGGGTAACTGAGGGACTGCCCTCGGCAGAATAAACAAACAACAAACTACCCACAACTCTACAAACTACAACAGAACAACGGCAGAGGACAAAACACAACTACTCCTTTTACCTCAAGTACCTTTCGGTAAAAGGAGTGAGGGACTCCTGATGGAGTATATGGCCCGGGAACCTCCGGCCTACAGACTCTTACTACTCCAATAAAGGCCCAATAGGCCCAGAAAGCACAACAGGCCCAAATCACAGCGCCCAGGGTACCAAGCAGCCCACAATGCGCACCAGGGGTGCCTTCGGCCCCCTGGCCGAAGGCTCTAACTCTCACAAGAGGGCCAAGACAGGAAAACAAAGTTACTGGGAAAAACGGCGAAAATCAGTAGCCCTCGGCAACCAGAGCCCTCGGCACTAAGGGGGTCCCCGGTACTTAGAGCCCTCGGCTAGTCATCTACAGCCGAGGGCACCTTTCCCGACATAATATCCACTCCACATGCGTATGGATCACCGTACCCTGTACAACGTCCCATCCAATAGCCGCATTAAATGCGGCCACATGCAGTTGCCAGCGCCAACCGGTTGAGGTGACCTCTCGGCCAATGGACGCTTGACACGTGTCCCTGTCCGGCATTTATTGCTACTATAAATAGAACCCCATTTCCCCACTTGTAACCAAGTCACAATTCATAAGACACAATACTCACGCTGCATACTTTCTAATATACTTTCTCTCTCTACTTACTTGCTCCGACTTCTCTCTAGTTATTCCCCGTAATAAACCCTCGGATAAGCTACCCCCCGGGTACACAATCCATAAATCTCAGTTATTAGTGATCTGCCTCAAATAATCCAAACTATCAATTATCTCAAAATAATCCCAACTATTGAAAAATCTTCTAAAAATACTCCACCTATTCAAAATACTCCGGTGACTTATAATTATTCGTAAATAACTTATACCTGAGTAATATTTATGAACAGGTGGAGTATTTTGAGAAGATTTTTCAATAGTAGAGAGTATTTTAAGATAATTGATAATTTGGATTATTTCAATCAGATCACTAATAGTTGGGATTATTTTTGTCCATTATTCCTAGAAAAGTTCACCCAAATATGAGAGAAACTTCACTGAACATACGAGAGCTTCAAGGTAAATAACGATCTTACATATCCCAAGGCAGCCACTAACACACAATCCAAAAATATGGTAAAATGTCTAACTAAAGAAAAATATAGCTTAAACTAAAAAAAACAGAGAAAGAAATTGCAGTTATTCAAACCCTATCCGCTCATTTGGTTCAGGAGGGGGGTAAACCATTTGTACATCATTTTTTCCGGCTAAAGGGTCAAATAGGCCCATGTTCCGGTCCTGTAAGCTCAATTCACACCTCGAACCGGCAAAAAAGGTTCAAATTTCATTTTTAAGGTTAAACAACCGGTACAAAAGGTCCAAATTGCACCACTAAAATATTAATAAGTGTCAAAATTGCAATAATTCGAAAATAAAAAACAGAAACAATTAAAAAATTAAAAAAGGACTGATTGTTTACCCGTAAAAAATATAATTTGAACCATTTTTAGTAGGTTCGGGGTTTGAATTGAATCTTTTTTTTAGTTCAGGGACTGAATTGAGCTTACACGACCGGTACATGGGGCCTATTTGACCCTTTAGCCTTGTTATCCTCCAAGACTAGAAGTAAGTCTTTTGAAAATCATCAAATTCGGCCAATTTCTTGTTCATCTCATATCGGATTGAACCCCCCTATTAATGATTTCAGATTTTTCCAAAGCTTCTTCGTTGCACGTTTTTGCCCAAAACTCATTAAGAAATCTGTCAACAGCCAAAAAATTGCTTCTAGAACGCCGATGAACGGCATGGTAAAACCATATACAACGTAGCACATCACTTTCGCTTTTTAGTCACCTACGTGAGGTTACATTTTTATAACACAAATTACATTTTCATACATGCGATTTATATTTTTAGTATGATAGTTATATGTTTAAGTTCTAGTAAATCTTTAATGTATGTGTAGTATTTTACTATCATTTAACTCTGATTTGATCCGACTCGATCTGATTTATTTAAGTGTAATCTGATTCAAATAATACTACTACAAGTAAAATATTCTAAACTCATCAAATTAACGGCATGATGAGGATTTAGGATGCTTATAATTGGATTAGTTTTTGTCTCAAATTAAATCAGATCACACTAGATCAGACTTGTACAAATCAAAATAGTCGAGATCAAACTTTATTAATTGTAAGACACACATAGAATAGACATGTAACCGAGCATTCCAGCCCAACTGGTTGCGAGGTTACCGTGCCTAGTGGGAGGTCTCGAGTTCAAAACCCGCTAGGCACAGAAGGGTTTGAAACTCAATGGAGTGATAACCAAGAATTCAAACGCCTTGATTAACTCTTCAGCCGCTTGTTTGTACTGCCTCATCCTCCCTTCTTTGGCCTCGTACGAGCCCTCGATCTGGCCCACCACCAGCTTGGAGTCGCATTTGATTTTGATGTGTCACACTTTGAGGTCGGCTGCGAGTCTGAGGCCGCTGAGGAGGGATTCATACTCGGCTTCATTGTTGGACACCCTGAAGTTGAAGCGGATGGCATAGTAGGCTCTGAATCCTTCAGGGGAGATGAGGACGCCGCCGCCTCCACATGCTTTGGCGGCTGATGAAACGTTAGTGAATAGGGTCCATGCTTCGTCTGGCTCTGACTCGGGTATAGTCAGTGGCGGAGCTAGAGAAAAAATTAAGCAGGGGCACAATCATTATCAGTCACCGCATTTCCATCAATAATAATTTGTCTAATCATACTCTTGCTCTCGCTACCAATCCTACCATATTGTGTCTAGAGGTGTGGCTCGTACAAAAACATTTAAAGAACTAGCATCGAAACTTATTGGTGTTTTTTTCGGGGAAAATACTTCTCAATTGACATCCACACAAATATTGAAACAACAAATAATTAATTTAAGTCAACTATTAATCTATTATAAATACTTCATTAATACAAACAATACATTAACACACAAAATTACAATAACACATAATTGTTATATTTAATTCAATCTATTTTACACAATTACACTACATATATATAACATATTTAAATTAATAGTGGTATATTAACATATCACGCAAATCATATCCTTCACAATTACAAACCATGAATTTAAAAAAAAAATGAATAGTGAAATACCAAATTTTATTTAATTTAAAAGAGAAAAAATAGGAAGTCAAAACATACCAAATCGGAAAGTGGCAACTGGCGGCTGGATGGTCGGTGGAGTGGCGACGGCGACTGTGAGGCTGTGACCGATGGTGCTGGCAGACGGCGGATGGCTGATGGCGCATGGCGGACGGCAGTGGCTGGAGAGCTACTCGCCTCAGTCGCCTAATCTGCGGACTGCTGCAGTGCTGCTTGCGAGTTGCACATTGCGGCAAGCCTGCTTGCGGAGAACGGTTTAGGATTTCTAATTTTTTGGGCTGCATGCGACTGGGCTGGCCCAAGCCCGATTGACCCTATTTTTTTCCCCAACCCATTACAAAACGATGTCGTTTTGTTTTATTAAAAAAAGCCCTCCTTCCCCAATCCCCTGCTGCAGCAGACAAACGGCTCCCCTGCATAACATAAACCCTCCTTCCTCGCCGGAATGTTCTGCGGAGATCCCGGCGGCCCCCATACCGGCATAACTCCAGCGGCCGAAGCAGGGGCACCGGCCCCCCTTGCCCCCCTGGCAGTTCCGCCCCTGGGTATAGTGGCGGCCGTCTCCCTCGTCGTGCACTCAGTGACGATGTCGGCCATCCTTAATGGATGGCCTTGGCTGGATTACAATCTGAAATTGGCTGAGGAAGATTGTCCATTTCACCATCCTTGAGGAACTAGTTGGGCTCCGCATAAGTGCACCGAGCGGCTGCTGAGTGAGGACGTGGACGGAGTGCGCTTAGAAATAGTGCCCCAATTTTTTCAACGTATGGACAATGGCTAGCACTGTCTTCTCGATGGGGGAGTACCTGAGTTCCGCCTCCCGTAGCATCTTGCTGACGTAGAAAATGGCCCTTTGTACCCCTTCATCCTCGCGGATGAGCACGTAGCTGATGGACGACGTGCTTACCCCTAAGTACAAGAATAGCGTTTCACCGGGCTTGGGATTGGAGAGTACGGGAGGGGATGAAAGGTATTGCTTCAGCTCTTCAAATGCTTGCTGGCACTCCATCGTCCATTTGAAGCTGTTGGCTTTGCGCATGATTTGGAAGAAGGGGAGATATCTTTCAGCCGATTTGGAGAGGAAACGGTTCAGGGCCGCAAGTCGTCCCGTCAACCGCTGTACCTCCTTGACATTGCGTGGTGGATCCATGTTTACAATGGCCTGGATCTTCTCCAGATTTATTTCGATGTCCTTTCGGCTGACCATGTAGCCAAGGAATTTGCCCCCTTAGATGCCGAAGGTTCATTTCTTGGGGTTCAGGAGGAGCCCGAACTTCTTCATGATCTCAAAGATTTCCCGGAGGTCATCAGCATGGGTGGTGGATTGTTTGCTCTTGACGATCATGTCGTCGACGTATGCCTCCATCGTCTGACTGAGGACTACTCTGAAGATTTTGGCCACCATCCTGGTGTATGTGGCGCCTGAATTTTTGAGCCCAAAGGTCATGACGAGGTAGCAGAAGATTCACTCCGGGGTCATGAAGACCGTCTTCTCGGCGTCATATTCGTGCATGAAGATCTTGTGGTATCCTCTGAAGGCATCAAGGAACGACATCAACTCACAGCCCGCTGTCTCGTCCAGCAACTGATCAATGTTGGGGAGAGGGATGAGACTCTAACAGTGGGAAACATGACGGATGATACCGCCATTACCCTGTTCACAAATGCTCTCCGAACGGGGGAGTTGTACAAAGAATTGAAGAAAAATCCGGGTACGGTGTACGCCGAGGTATTAGATAGGGCCCGCAAGCATGCCGCCCTAGAAGAGGAGATAATGATCAGGGATAAGGTCATTACGCCTGCTGCCCCGATCAGAATGGCCGATCGGCTGGGTCCTAGCCCAGCGGCCGCTTTACCTCCCAAACAAGGGAGATTTACACCCCTGGTCCTATCAATAGCGACCATCTATCAGCACGAGAGGGACAATATTCCTATCCCGACTGATTCTGGACAGTTCATGGGAACGGATGACAATGCTTTCTGTAAATATCACAACAGAAAGGGTCATACCACCAATGCCTGCAGGGCCCTACAAACAGCAATTGAGGATCTGATCCGGAGGGGCCATCTGGGCAAATATGTGAACAAAGATCCGAATGCTATGGGCACATTGAAACCGGCCAGGAAACCTAATAGCTGGCGCCGGGATGCTCAACGTGACGCCCAGCCTCAAAATGATGTGTATGTTCCTCCCAGAGATGAGCCAGAGGGCTCGGGAGGCCCTGGAAAGAAGCCTCGAATGGAGGTCAAGGTTATATTCGGGGGCGGGGAGACCGGAGATTCCTCCCAGAGATGAGCGAAGTCTTTATGTGGGATCCGTCTCCACCCCCCCTCAGAAGAAAGGAAGGACAGACCCGATCACGTTCGGGCCAGCTGATCTACCTAACTCTCCAAGCCCACACAGGGACGAACTGGTGGTAAGCATGTGTATTGACAATGCTTTAATCCGCCGAGTGCTGGTCGATACCGGGAGCAGTGTGAATGTATTGTATCTACAATCATTCGAGAAAATGAGTCTAAAAAGAAGCCAACTGACCCACCTACGGACTCCACTGGCAAGTTTTACCGGTAATTGCATCGAGGGTGAGGGGACCATCCAATTAATGGTTGAAATTGGGGATGAAACCCACAAAGCGTCACTCCGAATGACCTTCGTGGTGGTAGATATAAAGTGTGCCCACAATGCCATATTGGGCCGACCGGGGTTGGAAGATCTGGAGGCAATAGCCTCTGTCCGCCACTCATGCATCAAATTCCCTACAGACACCGGGGTAGGGGTGGCCAGAACTGACCCAACAACAGCCCGGACATGTTATCGGGAGGCCCTAAAACAGATGAACACTCGTGGGATGCGGGTGAATACAATTGAGGTGGAAACCCACCGAACGGAGTTCGAGGCACACCCAGAGCCCGCCACCCTTCTTGAACAAATCGACCTCGACTTCCCCCCGAACCGTAAGGTGGCTATCGGGGTAGATCTGGAGGCTGATATCCGGGATGGCGTGATCGCCGTCCTCAAAAAGTTTCAGGTGCTGTTTGCCCGGGGCCCAGAAGATATGCCCGGCATCGATCCGGAGATAATATGTCACAAACTTGCCGTTCGGTCAGATGCAAAACCAGTCCAACAGAAGAAACGATATCAAGCAACCGAACGGCGGGAATTCACAAAGAAGGAGGTGGCCACCTTGCTAAGAATAAAGCACATCCGTCCGGTAATCCACGTAGAATGGCTATCTAATGTGGTTCTAGCCCCAAAACAATCTACCTGGAGAATGTGCGTGGACTACTCTGACCTGAATAAAGCGTGCCCCATGGATCCCTATCCAGTGCCGAGGATCGATATGCTAGTGGATGAAACTGCCGGATGTGAGCTACTGAGCTTCATGGATGCTTTCCGGGGTTATCATCAGATATTCATGCACCCGGCCGATGCAGAGAAAATAGTGTTCGTTACTTCGGATGGCGTGTTTTGCTACATCGTCATGCCATTCGGATTAAAGAACGCAATGGCAACCTTCCAGAGGATGATCGGGATGCTGTTCAAAGATGTGCTGGGTGTCACAATGGAAGCCTACGTTGATGACATCCTGATCAAAAGCAAAAAGAAGGAAAACCATGTCCTGAATATAGAAAAGGTGTTCGGGATAATGCAAAAGGCGAATATGAGGCTGAATCCCAAGAAATGTGCTTTTGCTGTAAGAGGAGGCAAATTTTTGGGGTACATGATGAGCGATAAGGGGATTGAGCCCAATCCAGAAAAAGTAAAGGCAATTGTGGACATGGAGGCTCCGAGAAATCTCAAGGAAGTGCAGAGATTGACCGGTCGGTTAGCAGCCCTGAGCAGATTCCTATCCAAACTGGCCGATCGAGCTATCCCGTTCTTCCAGATCATGAAGAAAGCCAACCCTTTTGAATGGACGGCCGAATGCCAAACGGCCTTTGAAGATTTCAAGACATATCTGTCTTCCCCCCTGGTCTTGACAAAACCCGAACCAGGGGAACATCTGTATATGTACCTTGCTGTAGCTGACTTGGCCGTAAGCACAGTACTGTTGAAAGAAGAAGATGGCGTTCAACGGCCAATCTATTTTGTGAGCAAGGCGTTGAACGGCCCGGAAACCAGGTACACCTTGCTAGAGAAGAATGTACTGGCCCTGATAGCTGCCATTAAACGTCTGGCCTCGTATTTCCAGACCCACCCGGTAACTGTGTATACTACCCAGCCATTAGCCACCATCTTTAGAAATCCTATGGCAAGTGGGCGCATTACCAAGTGGAGCCTCCTGATCGGGCAATACGAGGTAGATTTCAAACCCCGGCCTACTATCAAAGGGCAGGCCTTGGCAGATTTCATTGCAGAATGTACCGCCCGGCCCTCAGAAAAAGATTTAGAGAACCACGGGCTGGATAATTGGTGGGAAATGTATGTGGATGGAGCTTCTAGTGCCAAAGGTTGTGGAGCTGGAGCTGTGATCACATCGCCCGAGGGGTTCAAAGCATATTATTCTATTCATTTTGACTTCAAGGTGACCAACAATGAGGCTGAATATGAGGCTCTCATTGCTGGTTTAAAGTATGCAAGGGCCCTGGGTGCCGATCGGTTAAAAGTTCGATCGGACAGTCAATTGGTGGTACATCAAGTAAACGGCACTGCTGAGGCCAAAGAAGAAAGGACGAAGGCCTACAAGGAAATGGTTGAGGAGCAGATACGTAAATTTGAACAGGTGGTGCTCGACCAGATATCCAGAATTGAAAATACTGAAGCAGATATCCTGTCCAAATTAGAGAATGCAGCGTTCGACGATCGGGCACAGGAGATCCCGGCTCATATCCAACGTTTTGCCCATCGGGAAACATTGGCAACCCCAGCAATCATGGTGCTCCAGATCGAGGCCATATCTTATGCCATCCCGAGCTGGGTCGTAGATATGACCAACTACCTGAAAGACGGAACCCTCCCACAAGATAAAAATCCTGCTTATCAAATAAAATGCATCCAGAGGAGGGCTTCCATGTTCGAGTTGGTGGACGGGCAGCTGTACAAAAAGACATTTGGTGGGCCGTATCTGAAATGCCTCCCACCCGATATTGCGGCAGCTGTAATGGAAGAAATTCATGAAGGTATCTGTTCCAGCCACCAAGGGCCCAAGACACTGGCCAGAAAAATCATCTTGCAATGGTATTATTGGCCGACTATCCAACAGGTCTGCTTTGCACATACTAGGAAATGTAGGGTATGCCAACTATATGCACCGGTCCCCGGACGGCCTGCCACTTTCTACACCCCGATGACAGTGGCTCTTCCGTTCGCAAGATGGGTGATAGACCTGTTAGGTCCTCTACCTACGGCCCTGGGAAACAACAAGTATATCATCGTGGGGATATATTACTTCACCAAATGGGTAGAGGCCGAGCCACTGGCCAGCATCACAGATGTTAAATGCCAAAAGTTTGTCTGGAAAAATATCATCTGCCGGTTCGGAATCCCTGAACAGATTGTAACTGACAATGGAAGGCAGTTCGTGAGCCGGAATTTTGAGAACTACTTGGTCAAATGGGGAATCAAGCATTCCAGAGCGTCCGTGGCATACCCTCAGGCAAATGGCCAGGTAGAAAATATGAACCGAACTATCATGGATGGTATGAAGAAGAAGCTGGAAGAATACTCCTCATCGTGGCCTGATCAGTTGAATTATATTATGTGGACTTACAGGACCACACCCCGAACGGCCACGGGAGAAACTCCATTTGCCCTTGCCTATGGTTTCCAGGCCAAAGTACCAACGGAGATCCTAGTTCGCACACACCGAACGGTGCATTACAGCCCAGAACAGAATGAAGATAACTTACGGGCCGAATTGCATTTCATAGAAGAAAGAAGGGATCTGGCAGCGGCACGAATGGAAGAGTATCACAGAGCCACAAGAAGATACTTTGATAAGCAAGTTAAAGTTCGTTCAATCGAGGTAGGGGACCTGGTGCTAAGAAAGTGAGAGAAAAGCAAACCGCTCGAAGGGGGCAAAATGGCACAAAATTGGGAAGGCCCCTACCAAATATGTAAGAGGTATGCTTCAGGAACGTTTGGCCTACAAAATACCGAAGGCCGACTGGCAGGAACTTGGAATGTGGAGCATCTGAGGAAATTTTATCCATAAAAACGGCTGTTGCCACCTCTAAAAAAAGATATAGAGAGGGAGACATAACTTCCACACAAACTCAGCCCATGGTTAACTCGATCATTCCGGATGACCGAATGACGAACGGGTTAACAACATGGAAGGAAAATCAATTCTCAGCTTAGAGAGTTTTTGACCCTAGATTTATGAAAGAATAAAGGGATCAAAAACGGCTTGAAGAATTGAGGCTCAGAAAATCGGTGCCCGTGGTTAACTCAATCATTCCGAATGACCGAATGACGAACGGGTTAACAGCATGGAAGGAAAATCAATTCTCAGCTTAGAGAGTTTTTGACCCTAGATTTATGAAAGAATAAAGGGATCAAAAATGGCTTGAAGAATTGAGGCTCAGAAAATCGGTGCCCGTGGTTAACTCAATCATTCCGGATGACCGAATGACGAACGAGTTAACAGCATGGAAGGAAAGTCATTCTGAGCCAACGGCTTGGAGTTTGACGCTCAGATAGTCTCACCTCAGCGGTTAATATGAGAATCGATTCTGGAAAACCGAATGACGAACATATTAGCAGTTTGGAGGGAGCCATTATTTCAGCAAGAGTTTTGACCCTGTAATTACGCATTGAGGAAGGGATCAAAATGGCCTGGAGTTCGAAGGACAGTGATTCTCACCTCAGCTTGTTAACACGTAGAATCATTCTGGATGACCGAATGACGAACGGGTTAACAGCTTGGAGGGAGCTGAGTCGTCAACTTAGCCAAAGTCGACCCTGTAATTACGTACGGGCAAAGGGATCAAAACGGCTTGGAGATGGTGTCAAGACTGTAAGATATGGATTAACCGAGCGACGTTCGGATAGGGTACGGATTGTCGCCCGGGGAATTGGAACTATGGTTTTGAAAAATCTCGCCTCAGTCATAAAACTTGACTTGGAAGCTAGTCGCCCTTTTAACTATAAGTAAGGAATGACCCAAATTCGGTGATCTTGCTTACAGTTCGAAAAGGGTTACCTCAGACCCCTAATATGGATGATACGAGCCAGAGAGAACAGTTCTGAATGCATCGGAATTATGGGTTTGGAAGGGAGATAGCCTCACCTCAGCTTGTTAACGCATGAAATCATTCTGGATGACCGAATGACGAACGGGTTAGCAGTTTGGAGGGAGCCCATATCCCAGCCGAGAGTTTGACCCTGTGGTCACGATCAAAACGGCTTGGAGGAAATTCACCTCAGCTAAGAGTTTTGAACCCGTGCGTCACGAACAGGAAAAGGGATCAAAACGGGTTCGGGAAAGGTGTCAGAACAATTGTGAATAGTGTCTCACCTCAGCTTGTTAACACGTGAAATCATTCCGGATGACCGAATGTCGAACGGGTTAACAGTTTGGAGGGAGCCCCTATCCCAGCTGAGAGTTTGACCCTGTGTTCACGATCAAAACGGCTTGGAGGAATTCACCTCAGCTAAGAGTTTTGAACCCGTGCGTCACGAACAGGAAAAGGGATCAAAACGGGTTCGGGAAAGGTGTCAGATATAAAGATACATGAGCCGAGTGAGGTTCGGCCACGTAGAAAAGATTGTGAACAAAAAAATCAAAGGAAGAATAGAAAAAATACAACAGACAAAGGGAAGAAGTCCAGTTTATTCTTCGGCATTACTAGCCGGAATATACAAGAAGAATGAATATACAAGAAAAGAGACAACAGATAAGGAAAGAAGGCTACACTACTGGAGGATTGCCGTTCGGGGAGGATGTAGGCTGAGAGTTCCCCGTTTGCACTGCATCATCAGGCGCTGCTTTGGACCTTTTCTCCATAATGCGATCATATGTATTCCCGAACAGATCGTCAAAGCCTAATTCGTCGGGATCGAACGGCTTGGGGAAATGCTCGAGGATCAATTCAAGGTTCCTGTCCAGAAGCAGGTCCTGACTCTGCTTCACAGTTTTCTCGGTCAGGACATCCAAAAAAGATTTCCCTTCTGGCGTGCTGTCCAGGAGGTCGATCCCTACTTTGATGGGATCTTCGCTTTCACGCAAGAATTGCCCAAGGTGAGGACCCAGGAATTGCCGGGCCGTGTTCTCCAGAGCGACGTTCAGGCCCTTTCCCAGTTGAAAATCCACTATCGATTGTTGAGCAATCTGGGAAGTATTGACCGTGTAGGGTTCGGGCAGATGGTCGCCAACAGTTTTGTCAAATTTAATACCAGCAGACTCAGCAGCCCGCACCTTGGCCCGGAGTTCTTTAAGCTCCCGGTCGCGACGACGGGACATCTCCTGCATCTCGACCAGAGCAGCTTTTGCCTTCTCACCCTCTTTGGCCTGCTCTTGGAGGTCGGCCGCTAACTTCCGAGCGGCAGAAAGGAGGACCTGGCCGTCATCCCGATCGCTGGCCAGGGCTTTCATCTCCTTCTCAGCAGCAAGAAAGGCCTTGTGATAATACACGCCAGCCTGAAAACAAGATTACAATGAAAGTCAGATAAGGTAAAACATGAATAGTAGAAAGGCATGGGACGGAATGAAATGTACCTTGAGTGCTTCCTGGTGACCTGCTTCGAAAAGGTCCGACCAGTGGGTCAAGTTGGTGAAGCTCGGGGGAACCTTGATCGCAGTATGACACCACATAGAAGATGGCATCAGCCCGAACAGATACCTCCCTTCTGATCTGGGCCCCATATTTGAAAATTCAACAAACATCCGGTCATCGATTGGCGTGGTAGTAAGAACCGGAGTTGGTTTGTTGGCAGGCACCGATCTTTTGGGCTCGACCTCCGGCCCGGTCAAATCAACCACATGGTCGATCGGGATCAGTTGATCGCCATCATTTCCTTTGCGCTTTTTACGGGTTTGCTCCGCCGAGTCACGATCGGCTATCATCTTCTCCTTTCCTTTAGCAGAAGAGATAGAGCGCCGGACGGGTATGGGAGATATCACACATACAAGAAAGAGAAATAAAAGATAAGAAGTTGAATTGTGAGAGCGAAGGATGATCGGGTTAGAACCCTACTATGCTTACCGATTCCAGCAGATAACATGCTCGAGGTAGTGACAAAGCTGAGAAGACTTCTGGTCCCTCCCATCCGCAAAGACTCAGCTTGGGAGCGTAGAACGGCGTCCACCCTGGGCAGAGAATCCCGAACGGGGTATGCGTTCCACCTATCTGGGAATGGCAGAGAATCGCCTACCCGAACGAACAAAAACCGCTCCTCCCAGTCAGCCTGCGGGGTAACGTTCTCTGTGAACAGCTGACGATCAGAACGGGCTACCAGTTTCAGGTACCCGGTCGTCCAATAGGGCTGATAGCAGTAATGATAAAGGAACAGATCGACACTTGGGGAGATCCTCAACTCGTGGCACCGAATAATGAAGCCTGTCAGAATGCGGTAGGTGCTGGGCACGAACTGAGCGGGCAGTACAACAACCCGGCGTAAGAACTCCACTATGAATGAATGGAGAGGGAACCGAAGTCCAGCAGTCAGAGCATCAAGGTGCACTAGCACGTGCCCCGGTCGGTGCCTCATAGGGTGCCGAATGAATCCGACATAGTATTCTCTTGGTGGGGGGCAACAACTGGCTAAGTTGCCGTTCGACATCTTCTGGGAGATGTTGTTTGTGTTTGCGTATGCGATTGAAGTGTAGGGCAATGCGGGGTGGCCGCTCAGGCATCCCCTTGTTGTAAACTTGGAGGTCATCTCCGGACAGACATCCGTCCTCCTGTGGCTGTTCGATATGTTTGCTGGCCTGAGGATTGGCGGCTTTAGGTGTTTGGGACGAAGAGCCTTCGGCCTGGTTACCAGCGGATGTTTTGCTTTTGCGAATCAAAGGCATCTCTTCAGATTCTGAGCTAGAGGAGTAGTACATAAAAACGCTGGAGGAACTCTGGGAATTCTAGAGAGAGAAGGCTTGAGAGTATGCAAGGGAATTCTGGGAATTCTAGAGAGAGAAAGCTCGAAAGAAAAATGTGAAGACAGCAGGAGAAATTAGGGGAAGCACCTCTCTATAAATAGGGAAAGTGCCGCACAAATCCCTAATCCATGAGCAACACGTGGCATTGGGTGGTTACGATTAATCTGGGGCATTTATGATTCATTTTTTGTGCACGTACCCCGGACGGGCTTACAGAGGATTAGCAAAGATCACAGGGACTTGCTGTTTAGAAAAATGCTAAGTCCTAAATATCAACCTGAAGCCCGACCGGACATCAGTGTTGTAAAAGGTTATCTGAAACCAAACGGCTAAGTCCTAAAAATTGGTCTGAAGCCCGAACGGCTATCAACTGCTAAGTCCAGGTGCAAAGAAAACCAAGAAAACTGCTAAGTCCTAAAAGTTAACCTGAAGCCCGACCGGCTATCAACGTCGTAAAAGCTATCCTAAGGCTTGATCTGAAACTCGATCGGCTATCAATGTTGTAAAAGAATATCTGAAACAAGAATGTGCCAAGTCCTAAAAATTGGTCTGAAGCCCGAACGACTGAGTCCCAGAGAGGGGGTTTTTCCTTAATAAATTATCAGAACTTTCTAATGCCCGAACGGCGATCAACGGCATTAAGAATATTTGAGCAAGAAATAAGTTAGGAGATTGGTTAAGTCCTACAAAACGGTCCGAATCCCGAATGATGAGTAAATAGTGCATTAAATACAGAAAAGAAAATACACAAAGCTTCAGGCAAAAAAGGGATATATATTCATCGGTTCTACTGACCGGGAAGTACAAGTCATTTAGAGAAAAGAGAATTACAACAAGTAATGGAAAAGTACATATAAATTATTGGCTAGGGGCCATTTCATCCCCCTCTTCGTCCTCGTCTTCATCATCATCAGACAGGGGCTCAGGCTCTCTCCCAACAGCCCGATCGGCTTCCCTTTGCTGGGCTCGCAGGAATTTCTCGAACTGAGTCTGGATAATGTCATCTGTGGGGAGATCAGAAGCCTGAACCGGCCTCCCCAGATGATTTTGAAGCTGAGTAACGAAGGGACGCAGCAAGACCTGGCCAATTTTGCCATAAAGGTCTGAGACAATGGAGTCGTTCCATTTTTTGGCCTCGGGGTCCTTATCCAAGAGGGCCACCCCTGCCGATAGCCGATCAGCGCCTTTGGGGAAACCCTTCAAGTACGCCCCAAAGGCGAACGGGATTTGGGCCCTTGCATGATCATCCTTGATGATGGAGAATTCATCAAAGGATTTAAACGTGTCCCGGACGGCGGACAGATCCACGTTCACTTCATAGGGACCGTCCGGGATGTTGGATGGCATTTCTTCGAATTTGACCTGTGCGGCCTCAGCAGCAAGGACCTTCGCCTGGGAAGCTGCGAGTTGGACCCGAAGGGTACCGAGCTCAGCATCCAGCCTCTGCCTTTCCTCCGCAAAGGCTTTCCGTTCGGCCTCCAGAGAGGCGATGGCGGCAGCAGCATGTTGCTCAGCAGAAGACTGGGCAACAATCAGTTCCCGCTCCTTGGCCAGACGGGCCTCCCGCATCTGAAGGGTGTACAAACCCATCTACAGAGCACCGTTCGAGAGTTAGTGCTGATTACAGAGAATAAAATAAAGACAAAGCGCAAAAGACAATGTACCTTCAGGGCAGTCAGAGCCAGACATTCTTCAGATTGCTCGACCGGCAACTGAGGAAGGGAAAAGTTGTTGAACCAAGAGGAGGTCGACCAGATCTGGCTCGCGGTAGAGCCGGCCCTCTCTAATACCTCATGGACAGGGTCTTCCGGGAGTAGGTTGGGGGTTCTTCCGGGATTTTTTCCGCTTACCGCCCCCACCGGCTGCGATAACTCTGCTGTCATCCATAGGTAGATCCGGGTTTGGTGCTGAAAAAAGACAAAGGAGAATGTTAGTATCGAGCGGCCTTAGCGTGTGAGAAACTAGAAAAAGGAATAAAAGAACGTTTCTCGCACGGGAAGGACCGCCCGGACCATGGCACTTGGTTTCTCAAAACAAGTAAACCCAAGAGAACGGGCAGTACCTATCCCGGCCGTAATGAGTCGTTCGGGAGTCAGATAACTCATGATGTCCATGCATTTATCCTTCTCCACAGCAAGCACATCCTTGTAAATTTCTTCAGTAAGGACAGGATCAGAAGTTTTGCGGGGGAAGGCATTCCATTTACGGGGAATTAGGCCGTCCGGGACAGACACGAAGAAAAAACGGTCTTTCCACCCTTTGATTGAAGTTGGGTTTCCTTTGAACAGGATGTGTCCCGTTCGGGCACTAGTGGCCAGATAACCGTGGGTTTGTTGGGGGGCTACTTTGAAGAATTGATGGAAGAGTTCTAGGGTTGGTCGGGCGCCGGCATCTTTGCAACGACAAATGAAACCCGCCATTGCCTGATAGGAGTTCGGCATAATCTGGGCCGGTACAACTTCGTAGAAATTGAAGAAAGAAATGAAAAAGGGGTGTAGCGGAAATCTAAGGCCGGCCCTAATTGAGTCAAAGTGGACTATGGTCATTCTGGGCCTATGACGCATTGGGTGAAGCCCAGCTTGCAAACGGAAATCCACCGGGTCAGGGATAAGGGCCGGAATTTCGGCCCTATTGTGAGAGGTCAATTTTTGCCGCCTCTCCCTAATCAATTTTAGGTCAAGGGTATGGCGAGGAACATCGTTGGGACGTCCGGCCGCCATGGAGGCTATTTCGTCCTCAGATTTGGTGTCGTCGGAATCCTCACTGGAGGAAGAAGAAGTGCTAGGGAGGTCCTCCGCCTCAGCCCTGGTATTCGTCGCCGTCCCAGTAGAAACACCGGCAAACGGAACTGTGATGACATCTACAATGGCGGCGTCACGGTCATCTCCGTGAGAGGCCATCTCCGAATCAGAGGAATGCTCTTTGGGGCTCATCTCGATCGAAGCCAGAAATGAAGATAGGGAATCCGGAGTTGGGAAATTACCTGAGCAAAGGAAGCAGGGAGAAAATTGCAGAGGAAACAACGAAGGCCAAGGAATTGCAGAGTCGAAACCCGGAATTGAGAAGTGGAAGGCTAATTTATAGCCTTGAAACCGCTGTGTCGAGAACCAATCAGAGAGCGACACGTCACTAGGAGCATTTAAGCTAAACACGTGTCTAATGAAAAGACTAAACGACGGTTATCATGATGAATATGGGGAAATGAAGCGGCAGCCGTCGAATCGCAGCATGGGGAACTGATTACTTCTGTACCCCGATCGCCATTCGGGGTATTATAACATTGATATACTTCCTGATGCACTCACTTCGTTCGAGACATCGGAAGTGGGGGACTTGTGTTGGGATATTGACCTAGAGGCCCAATACCCAGATCGGGAAGGCCCAAGATATCCGGCCCAAGCAACGGGCCCATCACTCTATGATGAATAGATCTGGTAAGAAAAGATACCGAACGGAGTTCGGCCCAAATAAATGTTGGCCCAGTATGAAGACATACCGAACGCGGTTCGGGCTATATATCATACTTGGGCCAATTGGAAAACATCTTCAATACAGCCCAACATCCCGTCCGAGCAACGGCCAACCAGCAAGTGGCCAGGTGCAATTAATGTCAGACTATGACATCAGCAAGTGGAAGCATGGATGACTAAGTCGGTGGAACAACGGCCAATCAACATGAGGCAGCCCATGCTCTCTATTAGTATAAATAGAAGGTTTCAAGTCATTGTAAGGGTTAGCATTTCAATACTCAAGCTCTAGAATAGCATCATTTGCCCTTATTTCTTGTATTAAAGCATAGTTTCCGACATACCGATCGGGAATTTCATTGTAATCAGATTGGTTAATTAGTGCAAGTGAGCTTTCGAGTCTTAGTTAGTTCAGATCTTATATTTTCTTATACGCTTTGATTATAGGTCATTCCTGATATATCCAAAGTTCGTGTTGGGCTTTCGGATCTACGGGATTTACCCTCAACATAATGTATGATTATTAATGTATTGTACTAATTTCATGTGGATTATGAAAAATTTGTAATAAATTTGTAACGAAAAAAGTTTTTTCGATTACAATTTAATTAGTTAAAGATGAATATAAGAAAAATCGGAATTAATTTTTAATATTTAGATGGAGAGAAGAAAATAATTGAAGAAAACAAAAAAGAAAAATAAAGAGATAGTGCTCCAAGAAAGATATGGAGGCTTGAGTCTTGAAGGAAAAGAAAAGAAAAGAGAAAGTTCTAGAGAAAAAAGGAGCAAAAAGGATGCCGTATTTGGATCGACATACCATACGCATGGTATGCCGGTCGTACGGTATAATTTGCAGACTCTAAAACTTTGTGGTCATAAACTTAAGCAAACACCATGGTAATGTATTAATTAGTTTTTCTATATTCTTGAGTTATACATTTCTTGTTTGCCAACCATGCAAAGCAGGAATGTATAAAAAAATGTCATGTCCAAGGAGAATCTAAAAGTAAGATAAATTCCATATAATGATACCATTAGCGAGAAACAAAAATAAACAATAACAAAAAACAATAAGAAACAAATATAAACAATAGGAAACAAAATTTAAAAATTCATGACATTTTATCTATTTAACAATTTTTGAATTATGTATTTCTTAAATATTTTTTTAATTATTATCTAGATTTAAAAAAATTTAAATTAATTTTTAATTCTATTTTTTCCTGTCATATTTTGTTTTATTTTCAATATGAAATATTTTCCTAGCTCTTTTTATTTTTTTACATTTTTACATGTTTTTTTTACATTTTTATGACATTTTATGGACTTCTAAATGTTTAGCTATCGATTATTTTAATTTTCTAATAGGGAGTATTATATATTTATTTTCACTTATTATTTCTTAATTTGATTTTTATATATTTGAATTTTTACTTTTTATTGATGTATTTATTTTCTAAGTTATAAGATTTTTATTTTCAATTTCAATATTTATCCTAAATATTTTATTTTTCAAAGTTTTTACGTTTTAGTTTACATTATTTTCAACCATGTTATTTATATAATTTTTTTATTTTACTTTTTCCCCTTGTTCTATTTATTTTCATTATAATTTTCATATTTTTTATTTCCTATAAATTTATATTTTTAGTACTTCTCTATAATATTATTATCATTTTTTACTATTCTAATCATTTCCATGCTTTTTTCTATACTTCAATTTTTATTTATTTAAATATTGTATTTCTTTTTATCAATCTCTTATTTCATAATTTCTAATATTCAGAAAATTTACAATTCATACATCTTATTCATATGATCATATCTTTATATCATTTCTTTGAAGTTCTTTACTTTTTTATTTTTTAAATTCTTCAATTTCTAACCTTTCAAAACAAAACTTTAATTTCTAAGTTGCAATGGTACGTTTCTTATAAAAAAAAAGTTGCAATGGTACGTACTACATTTAGTTATAGTTTACTCCTTAATCTGTATACTTGAGACTTTGAGAGTGGGGCACGGGTGAGATGTTTTACCATTGCAGAGTTTAGGTCTATTATTGAAAGGAAAATGTTAGCTAGACTATTTTTGAAAAAAGAAATGAAAAGTGAAAAAAGTTATTTTTTTTTTTTTAGTTTTTTGCCCGCTTGTGAAAAATTCTCAATATAGTATGGAGTAGCTAATATGTAGTACGAGTACAAGTTAAGCATTTTGTACAATGCATAACTATTATAGTACATGGCATTTGGATGGTACTTCAAGTAAGCATGGACGGATCTAGGGGCCAAATTAGGTCTTGTCCACCTCAAATTAAAAAAATGCTTTAATTTTTAAGGTAAAAATTTCATGAAAAAATTTAAAAAATATTCTTTGTATCAGATCAGTTCAATCCGATGGCTCCGCCGCTGCACGTAAGCACAAACTTTTTGAATGCATAGATAACCACTATAGCCAGGGGCGAAGCCAGGGAGGTCAAGGTGGTCAGCCGACTCCGCTGAAAGTTTGAGATTATAAAGCTCTGAAATATCTTCGATTTGATATATTATGCCCCTCGTAACTCATTACGAGTAAAAAATTATGACTTCTAGAAAAGCAGCACTATCTAAACTTAAAATCGACAAAATTTGATGCATACTATATATTATTTTCCCAAATTTTAAAAATATGGTATAATTCACTCAATACTTACATGACACGACTTATAAACAGAGCAAAGACAATCTATCTTATTGCTACAGGTGTCTATTTATCTAAACTGCATATGAACTATTCAACTCGGACATTGTTTAAAAACGATGCACCATTTTCATTTTGTATATACACTGAGTTTCGACCCCTTGAGCCGTTTTTCTGGCTCCACCACAGACTATAACCACATAGATAACAGAAGAGATGAACGTGCAGGCCATATACGGGTAGACTTTGTCCTTATTCATGTATACAATATATATCTAAATGCAAGAACTTCACATACTGCAGAGTGCAGACACAATATTCCACAAGGTGGTGGTGCAATAAGAAAAGGGTAAAAAGTTTAAAGCTATGGTGATTAGTTTATCAGGTGTTGGGTGGATATGATCTTTCTCATGTGTAAAAGTAAACCTCAGATTATAATACTTATAGAGGAGGCCTCTTCAAGTCTCTAACATAAAAGGGTAACTCACACATATTAGAAGAGACTCGTTTCATTTGAAAATCAGAACAGAGAATAATTACTAGCACATGATAAAGAAAATATCCTAGGCAAGAGGGAACAGAAGTGGACGTACAACAATAAAATTCAGTATGAAAACCATAATTTCATGATGAGCATATATGACTACTCTCACAATGAAATTCCGTCTCAATTTGCTTGGAAGACTTCAGCTGGAGACATTTGATCTATCGGTGACCCAACAATTTCCCCATATTCCTCTGACAAAGTAAAAGTTGAGTCTAAACCGGACAACCCTTTGATGGCCAAGGCCAATGAGTAACCTAAAGCTTTTCCGACAGGTACCGCGACTGCATTTCCAACTTGTATGTACCTTTCTTTAATAGGGCCATAAAGTTTATAGTAATCAGGGAAACCTTGTAACCTAGCATTTTCCCTAATTGTGAGAACTCTGTCTTGAAGAGGGTGCAAGATGGCCTGGTTGTGCGGCTCAGCCCTTGTGACAACAGTGGGGACAGTTTCATCCCACCATAATCTTCTGAATGGCTTTGAGGACGTGCCACGCACAAATGTCATTGCATAGTCAGGTACCAATGGTTTTCCCGAAGGCAAATAGACTCTCTCAACATCTTGTTCCCACTGCACCTTGTTGTCTACGATCTTAACACCAGGCAAATCCCTAAAATTTGCACCCTTTCTTTTAGGAATGTGACAGACACGTTGATAATCGTCATCGTTTAACTGTAGGGGACGGTGATCATGCAGAACTTTTCCAGGCATACCATCCCTCCCAAGTCTTATAAGCTGTTGGAATTCAGTCTCAGGCTCATTAGCATACTCCATATCATCTCTTTGTTCATTATTCTCCACCAGGGGGAGATCTGATATTGCATCTCTGAGGAAAAGCTCTTTCTTCAAACTCACATCATGACTTTCATAATCAACATAATTTAGCTCAAACTCAGTAGGTTTAACACCTCTATAAATAGCTTTATGTGTTGGTAATGGGTATTGTGGCAACTTCTCGCCTTGAAGGGAACCCCACATAAAGACACGCATACGGAATTGTGGGAGTCCATATGACCCAGCTGCCATCATTCCTAGCCGTGCCTGATAATTCATCCCTACAAGCCGGCTTAATCCATATCTCCCCAAGAAACCGTTTGAAAATTTCAAAAGATCAACGACATTTTCCATTAAAACAAATCTCGGTCTCAAGAAATCAACCATGTCCATGAACACTGTTAGCTGCTTGTTTTTGGGATCCTGTAAAGGATTCTTTGTGTTCCTGAAACGGTTGAAACCACTGATCCCTTGACAAGGAGGGCCTCCACATATAACATCAACATGTCCAGGCAAAGGCAACCTTTTCTCTTTAAAGCCGTTGACCACAAACTCCTTAATTTTTTGGTGGCAGTCACTTAAACCCTCTATGGGTTCCCATGTGTCATAATCTGCAGTATAACCCTTCCAGTGTATCTTAAAGTATAGACCAGGCTTTTTCATTTCCTTAGGGTCTCCATAACAAACATCCAAAATATGCTCAACCTCATACACTTCATCTACTCCATCTACATTACCCTCATCACCATTGTCATCATCATTATTTTCTTCTTCTTCATTGCTTGAAACATTCAAATGAGGATGCGGGGGACAGCTGCTTTTTATTAACAAGCATGAGACACAAAGCTGCTCCCATTCCTTCAAAAGAGACAGGAAATCTTCGGCTGGCTCATTCCTCACATTTGTCTCAGGGTGATTTTTCCTCAAACTCTCACATGCATATGGATTCAAATCAACAGCCCATTTAGTGACCAAATTAATGCCACACCTGTTAGCTCCTAAGCATAATCCAGTAGACATCCCACCACAACCGGAGTACAAATCCAATAGAGTCTTCTCTGAATTGTGCTCTTTTGCTTCTACCACGTCCTGGTCACTAGAGATGGTAGAACTTGATTCACTAGCAACTGTAAGATCAGGAGGAAGGTTCAAAAATGTTGAGAAGGGAACCAAATACATCATATCACAATAGAAATCATAATCAGCTCGACTGATCTCCCCTGGATTGGAATTTCCATTGTAGGGTATACGTTGAATATTGACTTTTTGAACTAAACAATCAATATTGTTGTCATCCTTGACCTCTGAAAAGAAGACTCGCCGTTTGTGGACAAACTCATCACACGACTTGATAACAGTGTCCTTGGCTCTGTAGTACCATTGAGCTGTAAAATACCGCACACCATCAAGTGATTCAAACATTTCTATAATTTTGCAAATGTAGTTGTCTTCCCCCTCACCAGCCTTGACATAAGCATCTTCCCCTAGATTATAAATCACATCATCAACTTTTGCTGATGTGAAGTGCCTCTTGGCCTGAAGTATGTCAGCAGGTTCACCTTGAGTAGCTATGTTACTAATCCCTGCATCTGCTCTCCTAGCGGTCTTTTGATAGCGGTGAGACCACTTCTGCTTGGCTTCCTCTGCGGGAACGGGATCCCCGATAAACTCACCTTCATCATCATCAGAGGCCTTAGCCGGAGTCCTCCTTGCAGGAGGCCGGGCCAGATTTTCCATATTCACGTCATGGGATGCATCTTCTTCCTCATCCTCATCCCCAAGTTTATAGATCTCAATGCTGTCGTCAGTCGAACCCAGCACCTCCATCCGCCTTCCTCTCTTAAACTTGCGGCTAAAATCCTGTTCAGCCGGAGTAACGTCCCCTGAATCCTTCCTTTTGGTCGACGCGGCTAAAGTCACCCTTGGCGACTTCCTCCTTGAATCCGAATTGGCTGAAGCAGTCTCCGCCAGCGGCGAAGAAGCATTCCTCTTGCACACCATGGTGGGGGTGGGGGTCAAGGTAGGGTTTTGAGACGAA
Source organism: Cuscuta europaea (assembly GCA_945859875.1). Taxonomy (NCBI): domain Eukaryota; kingdom Viridiplantae; phylum Streptophyta; class Magnoliopsida; order Solanales; family Convolvulaceae; genus Cuscuta; species Cuscuta europaea. The sequence goes on from CAMAPE010000014.1 coordinate 6,042,737, forward strand.
GAGTAGAAGGCGCAGGTGGTAGAGATAAATGCGAGTCGCGACGACCACACGACTCCTTTTAGGGTGCCAAATTTTGAATTTTTAAAAGGACGTAGTAGCGGCGGGAATCCAAATCGCTGGAAATTTTTGGTAAATGCCTTTTTTAATAAAATGAAATAAATGGGGCAAGTTGTCTTAAATACTATCTCCCTCCCAAAAACTACTTCCCAATTTCCTTTTTGGGTCGTTCCAAAATATACTTCTCACTTTTCTTTTTTGGATAATTTGTGTGACTCACATTCGTTTTACTTTTTTCTTACATAAATACAACAATACATTTCCACTTTATTCCACTTTCTTAATAAACGTGTCAATTCAAACTGGGAAGTATTTTTTGGGACGGAGTGAGTAGTAAATAAGACTAAAAATATTTGTGTATTTTAAAGAGTTAATTAATTATCTAAAAGGACAAAAAGTGGCTCAAGAGCACAAATAAGACTACATCTTTGCTTGATTTGATTAGTTTTGTTTTAGAATCCTATTTTTTTATTATGAAGAATGGATGTGTGAAGCTAAAATCAGGTTTGTTGTTATGGACCTTTTAATTTATTGGATGTAGATGTCAAACAAAGATGTGAGTCTTTCTTTGTGCGTTCAATGTTCATATAGTGCAAAGGTCTAAAAATTTATAGGCGATATTCGAGTTGAAGCTGCCACATTCCTTCACTTTTTGTGGCAAATGATGTTATGTTAATTTATATACTAGAGCACCTTATGTATGAATGTATAATCACCAAAATGTCTTTCAGGTTTTAGCTCAAAATAATGACAGCTTTTCTTAGATCTACAACTCGGGATGACAACTGTTTATTACTTTTTACTTGAAGCAAATTCAAGGTTTTTCAAGGAGATGTAATGCATTCAGTTTAATGTTGAGTCAAGCTAGACCTTTTGGCTTCTATTCTGGGTAATATAACAGTTTTTATACACATTATCTGGACTAAAAACGATTGATTGATCTTCATCATTTTAGAGGTGTAAAAGACAAAGCATAATTAAGAATTGTCTTTCGCCATTTAGCACATACTCAAGTCCATAATTGCTCTTATGTAACTGAATTTCGTTTTTTCTAATGTATAACTTAGGAGATTCTAAAGTCAGATTGGTTTCTTCTTATTAGTTGGTATAAAGTTTTATTCATCTTAGTAATCTTTCTTCTCTTATTCAGTTTTGGTTTTTGAAATAAATTCTCAGCTCTGATATCCTCTATATATGGCCAAGGTAATCAATAACAGTAATCTAGAGACCACTAGAATTAATTAAGAAATGCTTTCCTTTTAAGTGACTTAAGTCTTTTCCCGCTCAAAGACCGGGGGCATTTTTGTAAACTCTTCTAGGCTTTCGATTATTCCGATAGACTCTCGCATAGGAGCTCTGAAGTCTTCTTTATCTCTTCTTTAATTTTCCAGCAATTCCTTGAACCTGGATTCTCAATTAGAAGAGCTCTATCGATTTCTTTATTTCTATTAATCTCCATATTACCTATTAGAAATGCTTTTGAGTTGTGATAGTTCAAATGGTAGGGTAGAGGTTGGGAGAGCTCTGTCTACCTAAATGTCCCGGGTTCAATTCTCAGGAGCAACAATTTTTGTTATTGCTCTCATTCCTAAGACTGATCATGACCCTACCGCGGCTGACTTTAGGCCTATTTCCTGTACGAATGTCATTTATAAGGTGATTACTAAGATCATTGCTGCTAGAATAATCCCTTGCTTACCTGATTTAATTGATCCCTCTCAAGGGGCTTTTGTTGATGGGAGACTTATGCTTGACAATGTTTTCCTTGCACAAGAGCTTATTAAAGGCTATACTAGAAAGCGTATGTCTCCTAGATCTATGATCAAAGTGGATCTTAGGAAAGCATATGATACCATTTCCTGGGACTTTCTTTACAATGTCCTCTTGACCATTGGTTTCCCGAATCATTTTGTCAATTGGATTATGGAATGTGTTTCTACACCTTCTTTCTCCACATCTATTAATGGGGTTCTGCATGGCCATTTTAAGGGCAAGAGGGGGCTACGGCAGGGGGACCCGATGTCCCCCTCCTCTTTGTGATTTGTCTTGAGTACTTCTCTAGACTTCTTCACCAAAGGACCAAGATGCCCCTTTTTAAGTTTCACCCCAAATGTGGGAAACTTAATATTTCTCATGTTGCCTATGCTGATGATCTGATGTTGTTTTCTAGGGGGGAACTTTCCTTCTATTAAAGTCCTTACTGATGCTTTGGATGACTTTGGGAATGTGTCCGGCCTTAGAGTCAACTTTGATAAATCTAATATCTTTCTTGGTGGGCTGGCCGAACATGACCTTAATCATATTTTACATATGATTGACTTCAAGGAGGGATCTTTTCCCGTTAGATACCTTGGTATCTCGTTGGCCCCTCTTAAAATTGCTATGGCTCAATACGCTCCACTCTTGGATTCCATTACTAACTTTATTAATGCCTGGAACACTAAGACCCTCTCTTATGCTGGGAGAGTTGAACTGATTAAGTCTGTTATCCAAGGGGTACACTCTTTTTGGCTACAAGCACTCCCTATTCCTAAGGCGGTACTTGATAGAATCACTTCTATCTGTCGTATCTTCCTTTGGGGGTGTAAGTATGCTAGAGTTGCTTGGACTGATGTGTGCCTCCCTAAAGAGGAAGGTGGTCTTGGTATCCATGATACTCATACTTGGAACTCCGTTTTACTTGCCAAAACCCTTTGGGATATCCATACCAAAAAGGATAACCTTTGGGTGAGGTGGATTCATGGGATCTATCTTAATAATAGGGGTGTTTGGGAGTTCACACCTCATAATAGGGACTCCCAACTCATCAAGAAGATTGCCTTGATTAGGAATCAGATTCTATCACATTTTGGCAATGTGAATGATGCTATTACTTTCCTAAATGGCTGCCAAACTAATGGGAAGCTGTCCTCGGCCAAGATTTACAATCTCCTTAGAATTAAAGGGGGAACTCATATGTGTATGTCTTTCATTTGGAAGAACTACATCCCCCCCAAATTCTCTTTCACAGTTTGGTTGGCCTTTAGGGACCAGCTTGCTACTTTTGACAATTTGCATAGATTGGATGTTGTGAATATTTGTCCTTTTTGCAAGGGTGGTCCGGAAACGGTACCACACCTATTTTTTGCTTGTGTTTTTTCAGGAAAGGTGTGGCAAATGGTAAAGAGCTGGCTGGATATCCCTAGGCAGATGAGGACTTTGCATAGCTCGTTGAAGTGGATAAAGAGGAAGAGACAAGGATCCGGCATCAAATCAAAGGCGGCTAGGATTGCTTTTTGATGCTCCATCTATTGGATTTGGAGGACTCGGAATGCTACCTGTTTCGATGGCTTGGTTCCTAAAGTGGAAGATGTTTTTGCTAAGATCCAATTTGTTGTCTACAAGATCCTTTATAGACTTTATGCTCACGAGCTTGTAACCGTTTAATGCCTTGTGTTGGCCTCCCGTTTTTCTTTGGTTGGCCTTTTTGGTGTTGTTTTGACTGTGCTTTTTTGCCCTCTTTGTGCTGCATCTTCACTCTTCTAGGTGTTGGTGCGGTTTTGGTTGTTGTTGTTTTGGGCTTGTAGTCCTCGGGTTATCCTTGCCGGATAGCCTACATTTTTGTCCTGCTTGTACATTCTTCTCCCCCCCTCTTCTCTTGGGTGATTTATTAATATACTTACAGGTTACCCAAAAAAGAAATGCTTTTGGAATGATACAGTATTTCATTTTATGTGCTGCATATAAATTTTCGAGATATTCTTCTATTATTATTTCCATTGCTATTCCCAAATTATACCAATTAGTCGTATATCCTTCCTAATATGGATTATATAATTACTTACACAATTTATACCCTGCAACCGGCACACCATGAGGATGGTGCACCCGGTTGCAAAACGACGCAACATTTAGTGGTTGATTCCATTATTTTTTATTTCTTTTATTGTTAACAATTGTAATAACTTTTTTTTATTTGATATCCGATTTTTATAAATTTTATATCAAATTTTTTTATTTTTCATGATCTATCAAATGAGACCAATGTTGCTTATGTAATTTTAACAAATTATTTTGAAGTTACATTTGATAATATATCATGAAGTTACATCTTCTTCTGCGCGAGTTACATCTTATTGTACGTGAGTTACATCTTAATATACGTGAGTTACATCTTAATGTATGTGAGTTACACCATGAAATAAATCCCTGCTACATCTTTCATTTTTATCATTTGAAAACTAGTGTATGAATATGTAATACAATATACTTATTTTATGTGGATTAATAAAATTTTGTATTAAATTGGCAAAGAAAAAAAATAATTCAGTTATAATTGAATTAGTTCAAGATAAAGATAAGTAAAAAATCACAAATAATTAGATATAACTCACACATAATTACATGTAACTCGCGCATAAAAGTATGTAACTCGTGTATAACAAGATGTAACTCACACATAACAAGATGTAACTCACACATAATTACATGTAACTTGCGCATAAAAGTATGTAACTCGTGTATAACAAAATGTAACTCACACATAACAAGATGTAACTCACACATAATAACGATGTAACTTCGTATATTATCAAATGTAACTCCAAGCTAGAAGCAAAATAAACAAATTCAATATCTTAAAAACCTCTAAAAACATATAAAAGTGATAAAAAAAAATATTATAGAAAAAGTGTGATGGATAGTCTACCCGGGGGTATATATCCGAAGGGTTATTACGGGGAATAACTTAGAGAGAAGTCAGAGCAAGTAAGTAAAAGTAGAGAGAGAGTGTATTCAGTATGAATGACGTTTTCAGCCTGGTTACAAATGAGGAAATGGGGTGCTATTTGTAAGGAATAATTGTATTTAGATTTTGATGATGCTATATTAATTAGGACTGTAGAGTACCCCTTTAGAAATTATGTATTAGAATTTTCCCTTGTAAAATTCTTAGCATATTCGACTACCAGAAGGCCTCTCTACCAGAAGTCCTCCAGACAGAAGATCTTGGTTCTCTGTCTAGGAACAGAAAACGTCAGGGTCTCTGTTACCCTTTAGCGTGACAGAAACCCTCCTGGTTCTCTGTAAGCTACCAACAACAGAAGTGCTCATGATCTTCTCTGATTCAGTTCTCTGTTAGTAACACCAGAAGGTCTGACACTTGGAAGAAATCCACAAAGCCGGGAAGTCAACATAAAGATTCCTTCAAACGGCTAGGAGTATGAAACGGAAAAGCTACAGTGCTCGCATTAAATGCTCATTTAATGCTCCCCATGCTCCGTGGAGTAATTGCAGATAATTGGCCGCAATGTCAGGATTACTTTATCCCAAAATAGTAACCCGCCAACTTTACTGGGTCCTACTGGTCAAGTCAACTGCTCGCGCATTAAATGCAGTTGTCCTCCTACTCCTCCAACGGGAAGACAACCTCAGTATAAAAGATACACTACGAAGAACAACCGGATAACTTTGCCATAACTTTGCTATCACATTGCTAACCAAGCAAGATATTCAAACTCTGAAAAGCAAAAGCCTCCTTGAGATTCAAACTTACTATCCTCTACAAGAGAAGGCAGAAGTCGGAAAAATACTCTTTCCTACTCAAGCAAAGTTCCAAGTGTTCTTCAACTCTTCAAGCTCTTCACATACATACATTTTGTAACGAAGCTAGTTGGAGGAACCTCTGTTTCAACAGAAACTCTTCTTGCTACAAGAAGGACGTCCGAATAACTGGAGTAGTGAAGTGGTGATACTTCAAGGAGACTCAGTGAAAGGACCAGTGTTAAAGGAAGCCAGGCAGTGCATCCCAGGACACATCTACGCTTGAAGAAGACGTGGAGTGCTTCTTAAGTGCTAGGACTAAGGCTTTGTAAACGGCAGTTTTTACAGCTTAGTGGAACAGTGGATTAGAGGAACGAGTTGTTCCTTGAACCACTATAAAAATCCCTGGTGTCGTTTACTTACTGCTTTTAATACTTGCATTTAGTTAGAACCGTTTAACTCCCTGAACTTGGTATCTGTGTTCAGCAGAACTCGTTCTACGAGTTAACAGAAGGCCTTCTGCCTTTGTTTCTCTGAGGCTAACAGAACTCCCTGCCAGAACCCCATCCGCTGCCAGTCTGTTCTCTCAACAGAACAGGCTATTCTGAAAAACTGGTACTTAGTTTTAAAAAGCTAAAAACCAATACAGTCTATTCACCCCCCCTCTAGACTGTATCCAGTATAACCGGGACCAACAAGTGGTATCAGAGCCTCCTTGTTCTAATAATCTTTTAGGTTATTCGTTGAACAAAGATCCACTTGTTTTTCTGTTTTACCTCATTTCTATCTGATATAATGGATCACTCCTTGTCCAAGAATCTTATGTTTTCAGATCTTAAGTTTGATGACTGGAGGATCCGGATGAAAGCACATCTCTGTGCCCTGCATGATGAGATGTGGGAAGTTCTTGACATTGGCCCCTTCACTAGCTTCCAGAAGGTCAATCCTGAACATGCCATAGACAACACCAGACCCCAGATGATCAGCAAAGCCAAGTCTGAATGGACCACTGAAGAGAGGAGAAAGTACAACTTAGACAATATTGCTAAGGACATCCTCTACAAGTCCATTGATGATAGATACTTCAACAGAATCAAGAAGTGCAAAACTGCTAAGGAGATCTGGGATACTCTTGAGCTCATTGGAGCTGGTGATGAGCAAGAGAAAGACAACAAACTAACCATAGCAAACAAGAAGTTTGATGACTTCAAACTTCTCCCTGGTGAAAGCATCTCCAAGATGTATGACAGGCTCCTCACCCTCACTGGAGAGATCTCTGAGCTTGGGAAGGATCTCACAACCAAGGAGATCAACCTGAAGGTGTTGAGGGGACTGCCCTCAGCATGGAAGATGAAGGTAGTTGCTGTCCAAGCCAACAAGGATGTAAAGACTTATCCCACTGATAAGCTCATTTCAGATCTCAAAGCTCATGAGTTTGAAATGATTGAAGAGAAGGAAGATGTACCAGAAGAGAGGACCACTACAGCCCTCACTGCCAGCACATCTAAGGTAAATGATTTTGACCCTTCAGTACTTTTATCTGATGAATATATGGCTGCCTTTGCCAGGAGATTCAAAAAGTTTATGAAGAATCCCAAAGATGGAAGGAGTCCATCTTTCAACAGAAAGCCATACCAGAAGGTCAAATCAACAGAAAGCAGTGGAGAGCTTCTCTGTTACAACTGCAGACAACCTGGTCACTTCAAGGCTGATTGTCCCCATCCTAGAGTGTCCAAGAAGCAAGGACAGGATGGAGAAAAGAAGAAGTACGAGGACAACTCCAGAAGGAGAAAGGCACTTGTGACAGAACAGGTGGAGAAAGACCCTCTGTCAGAAACAGAATCCAGTTCTGACTCAGATTCTGATGAGGCCTTCTGTTGCCTGGATACTGAGACAGAAGACCTTTGCCTCATGGCCCATTCTGATGATGAGGTAACCTCTACTTCTGAATCTAGTTTTTCTTCGGTAGGTTTAGCTTTTAATTCTGATTCAATGTCAGAATTTTGGGAAGAGTTTAAGGCCATACAAGCCACTTATTCTTCTGTAACAGAAGAAAACAGTAAGTTAAAAGCTGAAATTCTTGACTTGAAAAAGGAGGTTGAGATCAAAATCAATCTTCTAATTGAGGAAAGAGATCAACTGGAGACTGAAAATGTTTCTCTTCTTAAGAGAATAAGAGAAATAGAGCCTCTCGAGATTAAGTACAAAGCTTACCAGAAGGCCCAGTCTTCCATGGAAAAGATTGTGCTTGATCAACAGATTGGCACTGGCTTTGGTCTTGGTTATGGCTCAACAGAATCAGGTGAGCCTTCTGTAATGCCTAGCACCAGAGTTGCTAAGGCAGATAAGGTCATAGAGCCACTGATTTCTAGCCCCATCTGTCAAGCTGGTGTATCTGGCACCAAGGTTGTTCATGAGGAAGTCAGACCAGAAAAGGGTAAGATAAAGGTTCAACAGAAACCCTTTTTGAAAAATAATGAACCTGGCAGAAAACCTAACATCAGAAGAGGTTTTCAGAATAACAAAAATAAAAGACCATTCATTGACAGACAACCTCATGTCAATCGTGCCAGAAATGATCACCAGAAGGGCAAATATCAAGAGAGAGTTAACCTCAGAAGCCCAAAGTTAACCGTCCCTCTGCTCTTGATAGTATATGGGACTTCTTTCCAACAAAGAAAGCTATGCAAAAGTATGTAAACAGGAAGCATGACCCTCACAAGCATCTGCCCAAAGTGAATCACACTTCAGTTTACTATAACTACCAGGTGGACAATGGGTACCACCCACCAAGGTTTCACTTGATGAGACCAAAATGGTACCAACTACCCAGACTCCATGACCCCCCAGGACCCAGCATTGCTTGGGTACCTAAATCTTTCTTTTGATCTTGCAGGAACTGTGTGCTGGAGCCATCTCTGAACAAGAATGGTTTATTGATAGTGGATGCTCCAGGCACATGACAGGTGACAGAAGTTGCCTAATAGAGTTCCAGAAAATCAAAGGGCCTAGAGTTACCTTTGGAGGTAATGATAAAGATGGCCAGACAAAAGGAAGAGGGAAGCTGATAAAGAACCAGATAATCATTGATGATGTCTCATATGTCAAAGGACTGAAGTTCAACTTGCTGAGTGCTAGCCAGTTCTGTGACAAAGGCTACACTGTTGAATTCACAAAGGACTTCTGCTATGTGAAGCATGAGACAACAAAGGAAGTGGTTCTTACAGCATCAAGGAAGAAGAACATCTATGTAGTTGATTGGAACACTGCAAAAGATGGAGTTTGCCTGATAGCCAAAGGAGATTCAAAACTGAGCTGGGACTGGCACAAAAAGCTCAATCATTTGAATTTCAAAACAATCAACAAACTGGCCAGAGAACACATTGTAGAAGGGCTACCAGACATTATGTACAAGAGAGAGACCCTCTGCAGTGCATGTCAGAAAGGCAAACAAGTGAAGAATTCATTCAAACCCATTGCTGGAGATCTTTCTACAAGTCCTCTAAATCTGATTCACATGGATTTATTTGGACCTGTTGAGACTCCAAGCGTTGGTGGTAAGAAATACACCCTAGTCATGGTTGATGACTACTCCAGATACACATGGACTGTTTTTCTGACTAAGAAAAATGAAACTCTTCAGAAGTTGCCATCTCTGTTAAAGCAACTTCAGACTGAGAAGAACTTGAAAGTGAAGACAATCAGATCAGACAGAGGAACTGAATTTGTCAACCAAGTCATAAAGGACTTCTGTGATCAGAATGGAACTTTTCATCAACTCTCTGCCGCCAGAACCCCTCAACAGAATGGCGCAGCAGAAAGAAGGAACAGAACTCCAAAAGAAGCTGCAAGAACAATGATTGCAGAATCTGGATTGCCTATGAGATATTGGGCTGAAGCAATCAACACTGCATGCTATACTCAGAACAGAAGCATGATCAACAAGAATCACCAGAAGACCCCTTATGAACTCTGGAAGGGAAGAAAACCTTACATCAGCTACTTTCATGTATTTGGATGCAAGTGCTACATCCTCAATAATGGAAAGGAGCATCTGAAAGTATTTCAAGAAAAGGCTGATGAAGGAGTCTTTATAGGCTATTCAAACACCAGTAAAGCCTATAGAGTACTCAACAGAAGAACCCTACATGTTGAAGAATCCATTCATGTGAAGTTTGATGAAAGCACCTCTGTTGAAGAGGTAACAGAGATTCTCAAGGATGTCAGCATAGAAGACAGAACACCAACAGGAGAGGTGGCAGACAACCCTGCATTTCCAACACCTGCACCAAACCCCCTTCTGTTGAATGAAGATGAAGACTCTGAAGATGAGGAACCAGAGAGACCAAGACAGCAGCTGACAGAACCAGATCTGACATGGTTAAGAGATCCTCCTCCTAACCAAGTAATTGGTCAAATCAGAAATGGAGTTCAAACCAGATCCACATCAAGGAGAGAAGCAATGCTTGCCTGCTATATATCTCAGATGGAACCTATGACAGTTGAAGAAGCTCTTGCAGACTCAGATTGGATCAATGCTATGCAAGAAGAACTCACTCAGTTTGAAAGGAACAAAGTGTGGGAACTTGTTCCTAGGCCAAAGCACCAGAATGTCATTGGAACCAAATGGGTATTCAAGAACAAAGCAGATGAAGACGGCAACATTGTAAGGAACAAAGCAAGGCTAGTGGCTAAAGGATATTGTCAAGAAGAAGGAATAGATTTTGATGAGACCTTTGCACCAGTTGCCAGACTTGAAGCCATCAGAATCTTTCTAGCCTATGCTGCCTACAACAACATCAAGGTCTACCAGATGGATGTCAAGAGTGCATTTCTGAATGGAGATCTTGAAGAAGAAGTTTATGTGGAACAACCACCAGGTTTTGTCATTCCTACTCAATCTTCTTGTGTCTACAAGCTTAAAAAGGCCCTCTATGGTCTTAAGCAAGCTCCCAGAGCCTGGTATGACACATTGTCCCTTTTCCTAGTGAACCATGGGTTTACTAAAGGAAAGGTTGACAAAACTCTATTTCAAATCTCTGTTGCTAATCATATTCTGTTAGTACAAATATATGTTGATGACATTATATTTGGTAGTACTAATCCAGAACTGTGCAAGAAATTTTCTCAAGTAATGCAGAGTCAATTTGAAATGAGTATGATGGGAGAACTCAGCTACTTCCTAGGACTTCAAGTCAAACAAGTTCCAGAAGGGATCTTTATCAATCAAGGGAAGTACACCAGAGATCTAATCAAGAAGTTTGGAGTGGAAGGCAAATCATCAGTGAAGATTCCCATGAACACCTCACAAGGAATTGGTCCAGATGATGAAGGAAAGGATGTAGATGCAACAACATACAGAGGAATCATAGGATCTCTGTTGTATCTAACTGCAAGCAGACCAGACATCTCATTCTCTGTTGGAATCTATGCCAGATACCAGTCAAAGCCCAAGGAAAGCCATCTAAGTGCTGCAAAGAGAATCATCAGATATATCAAAGGAAACCCCAATGCAAGCCTATGGTATCCCAAGGGAGGTAACTTTGAACTAATTGGTTATTCTGACTCAGATTTTGCAGGTTGCAGACTAGACAGAAAGAGCACCTCTGGTCACTGCCAATTGCTAGGAGGAAGGCTTGCTTCCTGGTTTAGCAAAAAGCAGAACTCCATCTCAACAAGTACAGCTGAGGCAGAGTATATTGCAGCTGGGAGTTGCTGTGCTCAGCTACTCTGGATGAAGCAACAACTGAAAGACTATGGAATTCAAGCAAAGGAGATCAAGCTGTTGTGTGACAACACTAGTGCCATTGCTATCACTCAGAATCCAGTTCTTCATTCTAGAACAAAGCATATTGAGATCAGACATCACTTCATCAGAGACCATGTAGAGAAGAAGCACATCTGCATGGAACATGTACCAACAGAAGACCAACTTGCAGATATCTTGACAAAGCCTCTCCCTGAGGCTAGGTTCAACAAACTGAGAGAGGAATTGGGAATGATGGATGAGATTCCAAGGGAAAGATGAAAAGGAAGGCCCTCTGTTGCTCTTTTGCTGTTGACAGAATACCTGTAGCAGAACCCCTTCTGTCAACCCCTTCTGATTCCTACCCTGGCAGAACACCTCAGCAACAGAAAACCCCCCTTCTACAGAAAAATCCTCAGAAGGTTTTGGACTTAGAAATTTTCTGAAACCGGGTACCTTAGTAAATTATTAAAGGTCTTTTACCCTTTTACCCTTAAAACGGTATCAAGCCGTATAATATTTACTGCGTCCCCGTTTATTTACTCCGCCCCTTTTTACATTTATTGGTTTCTTGGAACCATAAATTAATTCCAAACGTCCACTAACCCAAACACATAAATTCCCTTTTCGCAAACCTAAACCTCTACCGCTCTCATTACTTTCAAACTCTCAAACCTCCATAGTTCTCAAGCTTTCTGCAACTCTTCTCTGAACAAATGGCTTTCATCAACATCAACGACCTCACCAAGGAGGAAATCAACACTCTTGTTTCGAACATTTACACAGGGATGAACTGCGACCTCTCCGCACTCCCTGAACTCGCTTCAAACCACGACACGATGATGAAGATCATCAAGGGAATGGAGGACTCCCAATTGAGCAAAGTGGTAGGCTATCACTTTGACTCCTACAGCACAAGGGACGTAGCAGAGTTCTATCTCAATGCTACATACGAAGGGGAGACCATTCGGTCTAATGTCAATGGTGAAGACATTACCCTCACTCCTGCAGACCTCAACGCTCTCTTTGGCGTGGTAGAGGATCCACAAGAAGAGGAAACTGAAGGCTTCCTCACTCTGGACAGTGTCAATGTCACTGTGGACAACTTTGTCCAACTCTACTGCCGACCTGAAGTGGGTAGAGTTCCAAAGCTTTACATGAAGAAAAATCTTCTCCTGAGCGACTATGAAAAACTGGTCAACATCCTGCATAGGTGCGTCTGGAGCAAGAGCACCTCCACAGATGACATGAATGCGCTGAATGCAAAGGCTGTCTTTGCAGTTCATCATGGGATGAACATCAACTGGGGACAAGTAATTATCAAATCCCTTGTTGAGTTCATCAAGAAGAAAGACAAGGAGACAGGTCTTTTCAGAACCCCCATGGGTTATGGTCTCCTCATTTCTGAAATCCTGCTCACAGCAAGGATAGGACTGAGAAACTCTGTCGAGACAGACTACACCAAGCTGCTCTTCCTCAACACCTCAAGTGACAGGAAGGTTGCTATCAAGGCAGAACAGAAAAGACTCAGAACCATTGAGTTCAACAGGGAAAGGCAACAACAGAAGGTTGTTCAACCAAAGAAAGTCTCAAAGAAGCAACAGAAACCCCCTACCCCTTCTGACTCTGAAGAAGAAATACCTTTGGTGAAGAAGGTAGTCAAGAAGGTTCCCAGGAAAAAGATCACACCTGTCAAAGTCCACAAGTTGGTGGCAAAGAAATCTGTACTTAAGAGAAAGGCTCCTTCACCTATCTCTTCAGCAAGCACCCCTTCTACCTCCCCCATTGCTAAGAAGGCCAAAATCTTGACACCTGCAGCACAGGAGAAACTGGAGGACTCTGTCACCTCTGCCCCAGCCAACAGAAATGCTTGGCACGGCAAGAGAATCATCTTTGAGTCAAGTGACTCAGAAGAAGAAGAAGTTGTGCAGAATGCCACTTCTCAGGGGGAACTACATTCTTCTCCTCCTGCCTCTGAAAATGATCAACCTATGGTGGTTCCTTCACCAGAACACCAAGAAGGAAGCAGTACTTCAAACCCTGATAGGAAATTCATCAGGATTCTGGCATGGAGAAAGTGGAGAGTGGGACCTCTCACTGACCTCCTCAAGAACTTGTCCTACTTCATCTCTGAAGAAGAAGAAGTACTCAGATGGGCTGACACAGAAGATGTGGAGTCCTGCCTAAACAAGGATTTTCTTCTTTCTGTCCTACAGAAGAAGAAGGAGAAACTTCAAGGCAAAGCACCTCTGGTCAGAAACTCACCAGAAGACCATGTGAAGGCTCTTCAAGAGCATGAGATGGACGCATTTGATGCTTGGCTAGTTGAGAAGAAGAGGAAGGAGTCAATGATCAAGTTTCGACACAGTGCACATGGAGAAGGTGAACCCTCTACTGCAAATGACCTACCTCTGGTCATGGAAATACTTATCAAAGAATGGAGAGACTCTCTGTTCACTGAAACTGTTCTAGAGGTAATTCCCACAATCATTCCTTCTCCCCCTCCCTCTCCTAAAGTCACTTCACCCCAATCTCAACAGAAATCCCTCTCACCCTCACAGAAAACCATCACTAAACAGAACACCTCCTCAACTCCTCAGAAACCCTCCTCTCCACAGAAAACCCCTACACCCCAGAAAACCTCAAAATCCAAATCCCCATCCCCTCAAGGACAAATTATCCCTTATCAACACCAACAGATCTTCTCCTCTACAACTTCACCCCAACAGAAAACCTCCTCACCAAAAACCAAAAATCCATCTCTCTGCAAATCCCAACCCTCAATCCGATCCAGATCACCATCACCTCCACCCTCTCCTCCACAACAACAGAATGCTCCCTCACAACAAGAAAACCCCTCCATCAACAAATCCAAAACTGCCTCTCCTCAGCATACACCACAAGATGCAGCCACACCTATCTCCCCTCAACATTCTGTGGCCTCCACCCCCATCAGAAAACCTATCTTCAGGGTGCCCTCCTCTTCCAGTGACAATGATGGATTTCTTACATCCTCCATTGCTGCTGATGAAACTTCCAAGAGGAAGAAGACACCTCCTCAGAGTGAAAAACAACCCAGAAGGCCTCCTGTGCCTAAGTCAAGAGGTCTAGAGATGCCTCCATCTGTTGAACAAGAGAACCAAATTCCCTTCAACAAATTCGTTGAAGCAGCTGAAGACTTTGGTGGCCAACTCCTCCATGGCATGAATAAGTTGATACAGATCAATGACAAGCATTATGGGCACCTTGCTCATGTGAATGATAATCTCAACTCTGGGATGCAGTTTATCTCAGACCGCTTTGAGAATCTGACAACATCTCTCAACGACTTCATGGCCTCCTCAACTGCTAAAACAGATACACTGTCAAGGGAAGTGGAAGGTATCCATAAGACCCTCTTCACATTTCATCAGACTCTGATAGCTCAGGGACAAGCTATTGAAACAATCTCTTCCAATATTGAGGAACTTCAATGGGCTGATAGCAAGACAAAGGAACAGCTACTGGACATAGAGGAACTGTGCAAAGTCCATCGTGATCAAGCCAGGACTCTATTTGCCCAAGACAAAGAGAGATACCAGAAGATGGTTCTCTTAGAAGCCAGTAATAAAGATATCCTATCTGCACTTCAGAAGCAACATGGGCTTATTGAAGGTCTCACATCTGTGACTCAGACCTTACCAGAAACCCTGGAACAGATTGCCTCTACTCAGGCCTCAGAATTCCAGAAGCTCTCCCTTTTGCTTGGTGATCTAGATGATGCCAAAAAGGGGGAAGAAGGCCCTCATCTATCAAAACCCAAAACCTCCAGAACCTCAACATCTGCTGAACCAAGTGTGGATCCAACACCTTACTTTGAGGCTGCTCTTCAGAAGAAAAGGCTAGCTGGTATTCCTAGACCTCCATCCCCACTGAAGAAAGGATCTAAGAAAAAGAAAGCTCTAAGCTTTAAAGAATGGAGAATGGGAGGTTCTCAGGTGATGACTACTACACAATTTGATGAAATGAAGCAGAAGATGACCTCTACTCAACAACAGAATCTCTACTTGGACCATGATGGTCAAGTGAAGGTCAGACATGGTGGATCTCTGGAGGAAGCAGAATTCTGGTTTCACAACAGTATAGTACCAGGAAAAGATATCCATGAAGGTGTTCTTAACTACTTAGACTGCAAACTCTCACCTGTCTGGGCCTCCTACCAGAGAACTGGAAATCTGGCTGGAATCAGAAAAGAGGTGAATGCTGAATTAAAGAGACTACAAGGACTGGATGAACAAGCAAGAGCTGAAGCAGCCAAGGCTATTATGTAATCAGACAATCTTGTAATCCACCTTGTGGGAAACTTAATATTTCTCATGTTGCCTATGCTGATGATCTGATGTTGTTTTCTAGGGGGAACTTTCCTTCTATTAAAGTCCTTACTGATGCTTTGGATGACTTTGGGAATGTGTCCGGCCTTAGAGTCAACTTTGATAAATCTAATATCTTTCTTGGTGGGCTGGCCGAACATGACCTTAATCATATTTTACATATGATTGACTTCAAGGAGGGATCTTTTCCCGTTAGATACCTTGGTATCTCGTTGGCCCCTCTTAAAATTGCTATGGCTCAATACGCTCCACTCTTGGATTCCATTACTAACTTTATTAATGCCTGGAACACTAAGACCCTCTCTTATGCTGGGAGAGTTGAACTGATTAAGTCTGTTATCCAAGGGGTACACTCTTTTTGGCTACAAGCACTCCCTATTCCTAAGGCGGTACTTGATAGAATCACTTCTATCTGTCGTATCTTCCTTTGGGGGTGTAAGTATGCTAGAGTTGCTTGGACTGATGTGTGCCTCCCTAAAGAGGAAGGTGGTCTTGGTATCCATGATACTCATACTTGGAACTCCGCTTTACTTGCCAAAACCCTTTGGGATATCCATACCAAAAAGGATAACCTTTGGGTGAGGTGGATTCATGGGATCTATCTTAATAATAGGGGTGTTTGGGAGTTCACACCTCATAATAGGGACTCCCAACTCATCAAGAAGATTGCCTTGATTAGGAATCAGATTCTATCACATTTTGGCAATGTGAATGATGCTATTACTTTCCTAAATGGCTGCCAAACTAATGGGAAGCTGTCCTCGGCCAAGATTTACAATCTCCTTAGAATTAAAGGGGGAACTCATATGTGTATGTCTTTCATTTGGAAGAACTACATCCCCCCCAAATTCTCTTTCACAGTTTGGTTGGCCTTTAGGGACCGGCTTGCTACTTTTGACAATTTGCATAGATTGGATGTTGTGAATATTTGTCCTTTTTGCAAGGGTGGTCCGGAAACGGTACCACACCTATTTTTTGCTTGTGTTTTTTCAGGAAAGGTGTGGCAAATGGTAAAGAGCTGGCTGGATATCCCTAGGCAGATGAGGACTTTGCATAGCTCGTTGAAGTGGATAAAGAGGAAGAGACAAGGATCCGGCATCAAATCAAAGGCGGCTAGGATTGCTTTTTGATGCTCCATCTATTGGATTTGGAGGACTCGGAATGCTACCTGTTTCGATGGCTTGGTTCCTAAAGTGGAAGATGTTTTTGCTAAGATCCAATTTGTTGTCTACAAGATCCTTTATAGACTTTATGCTCACGAGCTTGTAACCGTTTAATGCCTTGTGTTGGCCTCCCGTTTTTCTTTGGTTGGCCTTTTTGGTGTTGTTTTGACTGTGCTTTTTTGCCCTCTTTGTGCTGCATCTTCACTCTTCTAGGTGTTGGTGCGGTTTTGGTTGTTGTTGTTTTGGGCTTGTAGTCCTCGGGTTATCCTTGCCGGATAGCCTACATTTTTGTCCTGCTTGTACATTCTTCTCCCCCCCTCTTCTCTTGGGTGATTTATTAATATACTTACAGGTTACCCAAAAAAGAAATGCTTTTGGAATGATACAGTATTTCATTTTATGTGCTGCATATAAATTTTCGAGATATTCTTCTATTATTATTTCCATTGCTATTCCCAAATTATACCAATTAGTCGTATATCCTTCCTAATATGGATTATATAATTACTTACACAATTTATACCCTGCAACCGGCACACCATGAGGATGGTGCACCCGGTTGCAAAACGACGCAACATTTAGTGGTTGATTCCATTATTTTTTATTTCTTTTATTGTTAACAATTGTAATAACTTTTTTTTATTTGATATCCGATTTTTATAAATTTTATATCAAATTTTTTTATTTTTCATGATCTATCAAATGAGACCAATGTTGCTTATGTAATTTTAACAAATTATTTTGAAGTTACATTTGATAATATATCATGAAGTTACATCTTCTTCTGCGCGAGTTACATCTTATTGTACGTGAGTTACATCTTAATATACGTGAGTTACATCTTAATGTATGTGAGTTACACCATGAAATAAATCTCTGCTACATCTTTCATTTTTATCATTTGAAAACTAGTGTATGAATATGTAATACAATATACTTATTTTATGTGGATTAATAAAATTTTGTATTAAATTGGCAAAGAAAAAAAATAATTCAGTTATAATTGAATTAGTTCAAGATAAAGATAAGTAAAAAATCACAAATAATTAGATATAACTCACACATAATTACATGTAACTCGCGCATAAAAGTATGTAACTCGTGTATAACAAGATGTAACTCACACATAACAAGATGTAACTCACACATAATTACATGTAACTTGCGCATAAAAGTATGTAACTCGTGTATAACAAAATGTAACTCACACATAACAAGATGTAACTCACACATAATAACGATGTAACTTCGTATATTATCAAATGTAACTCCAAGCTAGAAGCAAAATAAACAAATTCAATATCTTAAAAACCTCTAAAAACATATAAAAGTGATAAAAAAATATATTATAGAAAAGTGTGATGGATAGTCTACCCGGGGGTATATATCCGAAGGGTTATTACGGGGAATAACTTAGAGAGAAGTCAGAGCAAGTAAGTAAAAGTAGAGAGAGAGTGTATTCAGTATGAATGACGTTTTCAGCCTGGTTACAAATGAGGAAATGGGGTGCTATTTGTAAGGAATAATTGTATTTAGATTTTGATGATGCTATATTAATTAGGACTGTAGAGTACCCCTTTAGAAATTATGTATTAGAATTTTCCCTTGTAAAATTCTTAGCATATTCGACTACCAGAAGGCCTCTCTACCAGAAGTCCTCCAGACAGAAGATCTTGGTTCTCTGTCTAGGAACAGAAAACGTCAGGGTCTCTGTTACCCTTTAGCGTGACAGAAACCCTCCTGGTTCTCTGTAAGCTACCAACAACAGAAGTGCTCATGATCTTCTCTGATTCAGTTCTCTGTTAGTAACACCAGAAGGTCTGACACTTGGAAGAAATCCACAAAGCCGGGAAGTCAACATAAAGATTCCTTCAAACGGCTAGGAGTATGAAACGGAAAAGCTAGAGTGCTCGCATTAAATGCTCATTTAATGCTCCCCATGGTCCGTGGAGTAATTGCAGATAATTGGCCGCAATGTCAGGATTACTTTATCCCAAAATAGTAACCCGCCAACTTTACCGGGTCCTACTGGTCAAGTCAACTGCTCGCGCATTAAATGCAGTTGTCCTCCTACTCCTCCAACGGGAAGACAACCTCAGTATAAAAGATACACTACGAAGAACAACCGGATAACTTTGCCATAACTTTGCTATCACATTGCTAACCAAGCAAGATATTCAAACTCTGAAAAGCAAAAGCCTCCTTGAGATTCAAACTTACTATCCTCTACAAGAGAAGGCAGAAGTCGGAAAAATACTCTTTCCTACTCAAGCAAAGTTCCAAGTGTTCTTCAACTCTTCAAGCTCTTCACATACATACATTTTGTAACGAAGCTAGTTGGAGGAACCTCTGTTTCAACAGAAACTCTTCTTGCTACAAGAAGGACGTCCGAATAACTGGAGTAGTGAAGTGGTGATACTTCAAGGAGACTCAGTGAAAGGACCAGTGTTAAAGGAAGCCAGGCAGTGCATCCCAGGACACATCTACGCTTGAAGAAGACGTGGAGTGCTTCTTAAGTGCTAGGACTAAGGCTTTGTAAACGGCAGTTTTTACAGCTTAGTGGAACAGTGGATTAGAGGAACGAGTTGTTCCTTGAACCACTATAAAAATCCCTGGTGTCGTTTACTTACTGCTTTTAATACTTGCATTTAGTTAGAACCGTTTAACTCCCTGAACTTGGTATCTGTGTTCAGCAGAACTCGTTCTACGAGTTAACAGAAGGCCTTCTGCCTTTGCTTCTCTGAGGCTAACAGAACTCCCTGCCAGAACCCCATCCGCTGCCAGTCTGTTCTCTCAACAGAACAGGCTATTCTGAAAAACTGGTACTTTGTTTTAAAAAGCTAAAAACCAATACAGTCTATTCACCCCCCCTCTAGACTGTATCCAGTATAACCGGGACCAACACTATTTATAGTAGCAATAAATGCCGGGCAGGGACACGTGTCAAGCGCTCATTGGCTGAGGGGTCACCTCAACTGGTTGGCGCTGGCAGCCGCATGTGGCCGCATTTAATGCGGCTGTTGGATGGGACGTCTATGCGGGGTACGGTGATCTGTACGCATGTGAGGCGGATATCTTGTCGAGTGAGATGCCTTCGGCTATAGAGCAGTAGCCGAGGGCTCTTCCACCCGATGGCACCCTGGTGCCGAGGGCTCACAATGCCGAGGGCTACTGTTTTCGCCGTTTTCTCCCAGTTTCTTAATTTGCTTGAGAAACCCGTTCTGTGAGAATTTGGAGCCTTCGGCCAGGGGGCCGAAGGCACCCCTGGCGCGTAGTGCGGACTGCTTGGTACTCTGGGCGCTGTGATTTGGGCCTGTTGGGCCTTTTGGGCCTGTTGGGCCTTCGCTGGAGTAGTAGGAGTCTGTGGGCCGGGGGTTCCCGGGCCATATACTCCATCAGGAGTCCCTCACTCCTTTTTCCGAAAGGTACTTGAGGGAAAAGGAGTAATTTGTGCTTGCCCCTTGATGTTGTCCCGTCGTGATCTCTGAAGTTGGTGAGGAGTTGTTGCTTTTATGTCCCTGCCGAAGGCAGTCCCTCAGTTACCCACATGTCGGGACTTGAGGGCTTGCTCTGTTGTTTGTTGGAATTTCTACATCTTTTGTAATTTAATGATTTTCCCGAGGGGGTCCTCCAGTCCCCCACTCCTTGAGGCACTTGTAAAGTGGTGAAAAGGAGTAGAGTAGTTGCGTTGCTGTTGTGGGCCGAAGGCTGTCGTCTTTCGTTTCATTTTGGGGGGATGCCTCGTTAAAAACCTCATTAGGAAAAAACCCTTTGGGAAAAAATCCTAATGAGGGAAAAAGAGTGCACCGAATTCCCCCAATGATGAATCGAAAATGTCAAACCTTGGTAAAAAATGGAGAATGACGGGAATGCCGAAGGCTCTCTCTTCTGAGGGCTCCTGTGTTGATTAGCCGAAGGCTTGCTGTTGATGTCCTGGTGGCGCCGAAGGGGAGCCCCTCCATTCGGGGATCGAGGGCCTGTTGGATGAGGGCGGTAATGGAGTTGTTACCGGGGGGTCCACTGCTTGTTGATTAGTTGGTGGTGAAGATACCTGAGGGCTCCCATTACCTGGGTGCCATGGGTCATCCGTCAATGAGGCAACTCCCCGGGGGCTACCCCGGTTTTGCAGTGCTGAGGGGGAATCCCCGAGGGGTGCCCTGATATGAAGCCCTGGGTTTTTGAAGGAGTGATCCCGAAGGCGTCTGTTATGTGCTGTGTGGGGCACAACCCGGGGGCACTTCTGAGTGAGTGTACCCGGAGGCTATCCTTGATGAAGTGGAGTGAAGTAGAAAACCCGGGGGCTTCCAGAATATAGCCGTTGGAAATATAGCCGTTGGAATATGTAACGACAGGATATAGCCGTTGGGGGGGTGGCACACGTGGCGTGTGATGGCTGGCTGTTCGCGGGCGGCGTCACCGGTTGGGTGAAACGACGGTGTGTAATGATGACGGTCCGTCCGGAGGCCCGGTTTCCGGGCCCAAGCCCGGATTCCAGCGCCTATAAATACCCCAAGGCCAGAGCCATTTCCCCTTGTGCGATCATTTGTCTTAGCGAAGCTCTGCCCAAAATTCTAGTGAGAGAAACTCAAGCCTTCGGTCACAACTTCTGCTTTCAAGGTCAGTGCCCGCTTTCCCTTCACCTCTTAGCTACCTGTACTGTGCCCTTAGGTTAGGAGATAGAAAATTTAGAAAACACTAGCGTCTACGAGCCTTCGAACTAGAGTCAGCATGTCGTCCCAGAGTGATTCCCTGGATATCTCGGGGGAGCCTTCGGTAGAGATGGAGACATGCTCAGATGTGGAGTCTTCGAGTGTGGAGTCCTCGGCAGGTGGTGATGCCGCAGTGGCCATGGAAGTGGAGAAGGACCTTCAGGCCGAAGTCGAAGCCGAGGGCTTCGAGCAAGAAAACGAGGATGAAGAGCTTGCCCTCGCCGTGCAAACCGCCGAGCAGGAAGAGGAGAGGGAGAGGCTGAAGGTGACGGTTGCCATTCCTCCCCCCCGGGGTGCCGGGGAAGCCAGCTCCTCCCGGCCATTGGACCCGACGCCCATAAGTGTGGCTCCCGGGAAGAAACACAAGACGAAGGCGGCCCCGAGGAAGAAGCAAGCGGCAGTGGATGTCGGGCTGCCAGTGGGCATACCCGAGGGCCATTCATTCTTGAATACTGCCGCTCTAGAGCTGAAGACGAAGGCGTCCCCGGCAGAATACCAGTCCACCCAGATGCTGGTTGGACCTTCGGCACGCGTGGTGGAGCCCAGGGCGGATGATTTGCTGCGATACGCGCCCGAGGGGTGCTTTGCTGCTCACACCCTCTCGGTGGAGATGGGGCTCCGGTTCCCGCTCCATCCTTTTCTCTTGGAGTATCTGAGATTTGTGGGGTTGGCCCCTTGCCAGCTAACGCCCAACAGCCACTCCTATGTGGCCGGCTTCCTCTCCTTGTGTCAGAGCCGGGGGGTCGAGCCCACACTCGATCAATTCTTCATGTCCTTCAACCTTTGCCGGGGGGGACATTCAAATGCTGAGGGCTTTGCCAACCTTCAGCAGGTACTGGAGTTCCGGCTTTTTGATGATGTGCCCTCGTCTCACAAGGGGTGGAAAGAGAGGTTCTGCTATATCCGCCTCGAGGAGAATCCCTTCCCGGCCCAGCTCCGTAATAGCTTCCGGCGCCACCCGAAGGTGGGGAGCGCAACTTTGGAGAAGAATGGCAAAGTGCTTGCCAAGAAGCCGGAGGGGTCTGACAAGCATGTCAAGATCAGAGAAGTCACCCTTCCGGAGGATTTGCTTAGCCTAGGCTTCCGGCAGTTCAGGCCGAGGGGCTCTTCGGATGAGAGATACCCTCCCCTCGATAGGGTCTTCGAAGGCGCCAGAGGTGATCACCGAATTGTTCACTGATGCGTTGATAGTTCTCTCTTATTCCGCTTTTTTTTATGACGTAGTAACTGGTAGCCTTCGATCTAACCCTCCTGTTTTTTTTTGTTGCTTGCAGGTAACAATATGGACGTTGGTTCCCTCTTCGCTTTGAAAAACGCGAAAGGAAAGAAGAAGGCCCCGGCGGGCGCTTCTGCCAGGGAGGGGCCCTCTCAAACTGCTGGCGCTGCTGCTGGCGCCGGAGGGTCCAAGGGTGCTGGGCTCGTCAAAAAGAAGATTGCTGGAAAGGGGACCAAGCCCCCGGCCAAGAAGCCGAAGACCACCGCCCCTACCAAACAACCGATCACCGATGTGGTGGTGATTGTGGACGAAGGGCACGCTTCTGCCTCCACCCCCCAGGAACAAATCAATCAGGAGTTCTTTGGGCGGGAGAGGTTGGAGGCGTTAGTACCGAAGGGGGCCTCCGTGTTGGAGGGCAGTTTGAACCCTTCGGCTCTGATGAGCCAGATGCTGCCGTCGGCCGACCGACTGGCCCTTGCCCGGCTGGACGAGGGATCCCTCGAGGCGAAGGTCCTCCTGAATGCTGCCTCCGTAAGTCACCCTCCCTTCTTTGCTCATTGTTATGTTTTCCTTCTGTACTATGTTCATTATGCCTTATTCTTGCCTTCGTGAATTGCAGACTTTTATGGGCCTCTGCGAGCACCTCCGAAGGGTGGATCAAATGAGGGAGGCCAAGGGTTCCGCCAAGGGGGAGGCCGCCCTCCTCAGGAAGAAGCTTGCTGAAGCCGAGGACTCTCTCCGACTGGCCACCGACGGCATGGAGCAGAGGGTGCAGGCTGCAAGGGCCGAAGGGGTCAATGAGGGGCTAGCCAGGGAGGCCGCCGCCGAGGCCGCCCGTATTGCTGCCGATGAAGCCCGCGCGGCTCAAGAAGAGGCCGTCTCCAAGGCCCGAGAGGATGCGGTGACCAGCTTCACGGCCGAAGGGTGGAAGGCCGAAGACCGGAGGGAGTGGCTCGCTTCGGTGGTGGGGGCTTCAGTAGACGAGTGGGTCGGGGGCCCCGGAAAGATGTGGCTTGCTGAGAGGGGCGACTCGTACTACCAAGGCGGGGAGTTCTTCACCCAACGCCTCATCTACCGGAAGCTTGCGAAGCACTTTCAGGTGGCACCGGAGGAGTTCCGTCCCGAGGCTTATGCCCCCCCCCCCCAGCCAGCCAGATGTCAGGATCCCGCTCCCCGAGGGGGAAGAGAGACCGGTTCTTGAAGACTCGGAGACCCTCCGGGAGTGCGGCCTTGGCGGTGAAGAGGATGAAGCCGAGAGCGAGGCGATATCTACAGTTCCCCCTTCTTAAATTGTGTTCCCCCCTTTTGGTGTTGTAATTGTTGGCCTCGGCCCCCTTTGTAAAGCACAATCAAACTTCTCTTTTTTTTTTGAATGAATGAGTACATATGCCCTCGGGCCTTTGATATACAATCTGCTTCCTTTGGATTTGTTCATTGTCGAATACATGCCTTCGTCTTGCTTTGGATGTATGCCTTGATCCTTTGAATGTATGTTTTAGGACTTAGAATATTTTCTGATTGTAGCTTGCCCCTGGAAGCCTTCGGTAGTTGGGCACCCTCTGCTGGATATGCAACCGAGGGTTCTGTAGGAATTAGGACTTAGAAAAATTTTCTAAGTGTAGCACACCTTAGGGCCTTCGGGTGTTTGCAGTAACCCAATTCCTAGGACTTAGAAAAATTTCTAAGTGTAGATTTTCCCTTGGGAGCCTTCGGGAGATGGTATCCCTTTATGATGTGTGAATATTGGACCGAGGGCCCAATGTACAAGACTTAGAATTTTTTTGCAAGCGTAGTATGTCACGTAGCCTTCGGCTACTGTGAAGCCCCAACTGGAATATTGATTAGGCCGGGGGCCAATTCTTTAGGCCTTAGAAAAATTTCTTCAGTGTAGTTTTTCCCTTGGGAGCCTTCGGGAGATGGCATCCCTTCTTGATGTATAGCAGTTGATCGGGGGGGAAAATATGTAGGTCTTAGAAAATATTCTAAGTGTAGATTTTCCCTAGGGAGCCTTCGGGAGATGGCATCCCTTCTGATTCCACATCACTTTGCGAGGTGCCCGGGGGCTGCTCATTCAGGACTTAGAATATTTTCTAAGCATACCTTGATGTTGAATCATGTTGTTGTGAAGAAAGCCAATGAGGAGTGTGTGCCCTCGGCATACACTTTAAAAGTTGTAGAATTTGACCCTTGTCATGGGGAAAGGGCCCTCGGTACTAGTGCGTGACAGATGCCTTTGGTATATGTTTGAAGGTACCGTCTTAGTGTACTTTGGATAGTTCAGTCCCTTTGTATTGTTGAAGCCTTCGGTGTTTGTGTGACCGGAGGTGACCAGGCAGTGGACTTAGCTGTTCCTTGCTGCTATTTGTTCGAGTAGTATCCTTCGGGAAATAGGAGCCTTCAGTTACCGGAGGTGTTCCCGTAGGGAGCCCTCGGCTTGTTGTGATCTGTTGGAGTGTACTCTTTGATTTCTCGCTGAGTCTACTCCCCTTCACCCCCTTTGTTTTTTTTTGGTTGGTGGTGAAGGGAAGGCATCAAGAAACTTGGTTTCTTGGTAAGGATGGGCCTATTAGGAGACCATCAGAATACACCAATGGCTCTCCTCCCTCGGGTTAACCTTCCGAGTTCCGAGGGGATCGAGGGACGTTTCCTGGGCACAAGATATGGTGGTCCGTAACCTGCCTCCCCTTGGGGGATGGCGCGGAAAGCGCCTCATTTTTGAAAGTCGTCCCCTCGGCGCTAGACATAGTCCGTGGCCTGCCACACCCTTGGGGTGGTGGCGCGGGGAGCGTTTCGGTTTGGAAGTCGAATCCTGGGCATTTCTCGTGCCTGTCACACCCTTGGGGTGATGACGCGGATAGCGTTCCGTTTTTGAAAGTCGAATCCTGGGCATTTCTCATGCCTGTCATACCCTGGGGGTAATGACGCGAAAAGCGTTTCAAAGAAGGGTTTTCATTTGCACACTAGTTGCAAATGGCCGGGGGCACTACGTGCCGCCGGCACCGATGGTGGCGCCTTCGGTATATGCGTCCTCGTGGGGTACGGCTTTTAGAAACAACACTTGGTGTTAGTTTCGATGTGTAGCCCCCGGTACTTGGTACCGAGGGGTCTTCTGTAGGAACACTTGGTGTTCTCTTTTGTTGTAGTTGATGTAGGCGTCTACCCTCGGTACTTGGTACCGAAGGGGCTCCAAATGAAACACTTGGTGTTTCCCCACAGATGTTTGGAAGTTGATAGGAGAGCATATCCCTGGCACTGGGTGCCGAGGGGTCTTCTTTGAAACATTTGGTGTTTTTTCTTCGTTTCGATGTTTGATGATGGAGGTGTACCCTCGGTACTGGGTGCCAAAGGGTCTTCTATAGGAACACTTGGTGTTCTCATCTTTTTCTTTTTTGATGTTGAAGGGGGGATGTACCCTCGGCACTGGGTGCCGAAGGGAAATGAATTACATGGCGTTCTTTGTTGTTGGTGATAGGAGTTCCCTCCCTCGGTACTTGGTACCGAGGGGTCTTGAGAGAAAACATGTGGTGTTTTCACTGTTGTTGTAGGTGTTGATGGTGTCCGCCCTCGGCACTTGGTGCCGGAGGGGGTTCCTCTCGTGGTGAGGCCGGGGGCCTGTAGTCAGTATGAGGGCTTGATGTCTTGAATGTATCTTCATTCTTCGAAATTGGAGGCCTTGGGCCATAGGATAGTACATTCACTGGTTATGAGGGCTTGGCCGCTCTTACATTATTGATAAAACTTAACTAAATGGTGTACATTCCAATGCCTAGGGACTTCTTTCCCGTTGGGGCGTTTGAGCTTGTAGGTCACAGGTTTGATGATGGCTGCTATGATGTAGGGGCCTTCGAATTTTGGTGCCATTTTTCCTCCCTCGGTTGGTTGGCTGGCTTCCCTCCTCCGGAGGACATAGTCCCCCACTTGAAATTCTCGGGTGCGAACTTTGGCGTCGATGTAGCTTTTAACTTGCCTTCGGTAGTTTTCTGCCCAGATGAAGGCCTGCTCCCGGCGTTCTGAAATGAGGTGGAGGTCGAGGGCCATGTTGCTGTCGTTGACCTCGGGGTCATATTGGATCACCCTTCGGGTGGGAAGGGTGACTGCCGTAGGAGCTTTGGCTTCAAAACCGTAGCAGAGGGAGAAGGGTGTTTCACCTGTTGCTCGCCGAGGGGTGGTGCGATAGGCCCAAAGGATGTTGTGGAGTTCTTCCACCCAGCCACCGCCCTCGGCCTCTAGCTTCTTTTTGAGGCCATCGAGCAAGGTCCGGTTGGCATTCTCTACTTGCCTGTTGCCTTGAGGGTAGGCAACGGAGGAGAAGGTGTGTTTGATGCCCCATGCCTCCAGAAGGGCACAGAAGGGGGCTGCCTCAAATTGTGTCCCATTGTCGGAGATGATCTGCTAGGGGACGCCAAACCTTGTGAGGATGTTCTTGAGGACGAAGTGACGGCACTTCGCCTCTGTGATGCTGGCGAGGGGTTCAGCCTCTACCCACTTGGTAAAGTAGTCAACGGCCACGATGATGTATCTGTTGTTGGAGGTACCCCTCGGCAGAGGGCCCACAAGGTCTATCCCCCATCGAGAAAAGGGGACAGAGGTGCTGATGGGGGCATAGTTGACCGCTGGCCTGCCGGGAGTTTTCTGGAAATGTTGACATGCGGTGCACCTCCGGGCAAGGTCAGCACAATCCCTGGCCATGGTTGGCCAGAAGTAGCCCTGGAGAATGAGCCTTCGGGACATGGAGAAGGGTCCCTGGTGAGCTGAGCAAGTGCCACTGTGCACTTCCTCCATTGCGACCTCGGCTTCATCTGGATGAAGGCACCGAAGTAGCGTGCCATTGTAAGATCGTTTGTAGAGCCTTCCATCTTCGATGGTGTAGCTGGGAGCCCTCAGCTTTGCTAGTTTAGTGCGGGCCTCATTTTCGGGTAGCTGC
This sequence comes from Cuscuta europaea, assembly GCA_945859875.1. Lineage (NCBI taxonomy): Eukaryota > Viridiplantae > Streptophyta > Magnoliopsida > Solanales > Convolvulaceae > Cuscuta > Cuscuta europaea. The sequence continues at coordinate 6,070,442 of CAMAPE010000014.1, forward strand.
CCTGTGGAGATGAAGGCGGTGATATCTGAGATCCAATCCTCCTGACGTTGTTGTATGTTCATAACGGGGCTTGCATGGATGCTTGAGAGGCTGAGTTCCTCAATTTTGGCAATTTTGGAGATGTGCTCGGGGGAGTCGGCCGAGAGCTTAGATAATATGTCGGCCTCGGAGTTCTGAGCCCTCGGTATTTGAGTGAGAGAGTGTGCCTCAAATACCTTAAGCAACTCTTTGGCCGCTTCCTTGTACTGTTTCATTCTCCCCTCCTTGGCCTCATATTCTTCGGAGATTTGGCCAACGACCAACTTGGAGTCGCATTTGATGTGGATCTGCCGAGCCCTCATGTTGGAAGCCAGCCGAAGGCCACATAGGAGGGCCTCATATTCGGCCTCGTTGTTGGAGACTTTGAAGGAGAAGCGGATTGCATAGTAGGTTCTGAAGCCCTCGGGAGTAATGAGGACTACCCCTCCCCCGCATGCTTTGGTCGCGGAGGAGCCGTCGGTGTAGAGGGTCCACCAGTCGTCCGAGGTAGCCGAGGGCTCCCCGTCCGTGGCTGCCCTTGCGGTACACTCCGTCACGAAGTCCGCCAGGGCTTGGCCTTTGATGGCAGGCCTTGGACGGATGTCAATGTTGTACTGGCTCAAGAAGATAGCCCACTTCACCATGTGGGAGGAGCTGGTGGGGCTCCTCATGAGGGCGCCGAGGGGTTGGTGAGTGAGGACCTGAACCGGGTGAGCCTGAAAGTAGTGGCCCAACTTCTTGACAGTCCAAACAATGGCTAACACCGTTTTTTCCACAGGGGAGTACCTGAGCTCGGCCTCCCTTAGGGTCTTGCTAACGTAGAAGATGGCATGTTGGATGCCGTCTTCCTCCCGGATGAGCACAGAGCTGATGGCCGCCGGGCTGACCCCAAGGTAGAGGTAGAGGGTCTCCCCTACCTTGGGTTTGGAGAGCACAGGAGGTGAAGATAGATATCGTTTGAGCTCGTCGAAAGCCCCCTGGCATTCTGGAGTCCATAAAAAACCAGCCGTCTTCCTCATGATCTGGAAGAAGGGCAGAGACTTCTCCGCCGATTTAGATAGAAAGCGGTTGAGGGCTGCCAGGCGGCCCGTCAACCGTTGGACTTCCTTCACATTGCGTGGGGGTTCCATGTTGATGATGGCCTGGATCTTCTCGGGATTGGCCTCAATACCCCTTCGGCTCACCATGTAGCCCAAGAATTTGCCTCCTTGGACGCCGAAGGTGCACTTCTTCGGGTTTAGCCGAAGGTTGAATTTTTGCATGATGGCGAAGATTTCCCGGAGGTCGTCAGCATGGCTGGAAGATTGTTTGCTCTTGACGATCATGTCGTCAACGTAGGCCTCCATGGTGCGCCCTAAGACGGCTTGAAAGACCCGGGCCACCATCCGGGTGTAAGTGGCCCCTGAGTTCTTTAGGCCGAAGGCCATTACAAGGTAGCAGAAGATGCCCTCGGGAGTCATGAAGGCAGTTTTTTCGGCGTCTTCCTCATGCATGAAAATTTGGTGATACCCTCGGAAGGCATCGAGGAAGGACATGATCTCACACCCTGCGGTCCCATCCACCAGTTGATCAATGTTTGGTAGAGGGAATGGATCCATAGGGCACGCTTTGTTGAGATCGGTGTAGTCCACGCACATGCGGAAGGTAGGGGGCTTCTGTGCGAGGACTACATTTGCTAGCCATGAGGGGTATTTCACCTCCTTGATGTGCTTGATTGAGAGGAGCATGGCGACCTCCTTCTTCACGAATTCCCTCCTCTCGGCGGAGAGGGGTCTTCTTCGTTGCTGCACTGCCTTTGCCGAAGGGTCCACCGAGAGGTGGTGGGTGATGACCCTTCGGCTGATTCCCGGCATGTCCTCCGGCCCCCATGCAAAGACAGTGGAGTAGGCGCGGAGGGCGTCGGTGATACCGGTCTTCAAATCTTCAGGGAGCTGGGCTCCAATCTTCACGACTCTCTCCGGCTGCGCCGGATCGAGCGCAAAGTCTTCTACGTCCTCGGCCGGTTCAGCCCTCGGCCTCCTTTCCTCTTGGTCGACGGTTCCGTTGATGGTGTCAACACGGAATTCTGTCTTGCTTACCTTCTTAGTGACCTGAAGATAGCAGGCGCGGGCAATTTTCTGGTTCCCCCGGGAGTAGCCAATTCCCCCCTCGGCAGGAAACTTGAGGCAGAGATGCCTCATGGAGATGATGGCTTCGAGGTCCTCGAGGGCCGGCCGGCCGAGGATGATGTTGTGGGCGCAGTCAATGTTGACGACGACGAACTCCACCTCGAGCTGGGCTCTATGGAGCCCGTCGCCGAAGATCACCGGGAGGGTTATTACCCCCTCGGAATCAATAGTGTCGCCGGTGAAGCCGGCAAGAGGGGTCTTAATGGGCCGAAGGGACCCCCTCTCCAGATGCAGCTCTCTGAAGGTGCTGAGGTACATTACATTGACGGAGCTGCCCGTGTCAATGTAAGTTCAGTGAATAATGGTGTCGTTTATCTCCGTCCGAATCACCAAAGCATCCCTGTGAGGAGAAGAAGTAGGAGGGAGATCTGCGTTGGTGAAGGTGATGGGTTCCTCCCTCAGTCTCTTTACCGGGGGCATATGAGTGACTTCCCCCACGTAAAGCGATTGAGCCCACTTCTTTCGCTGGCTGGTGGAATCACCCCCTGTATTGCCACAGGTGATCATGAGGATGTCGCGTTTTTTCTCCTGGTAGTGGGGGTATTCCTCCTCCTCTTCTTCCAAGTTCCCAATCTCCCTCTTCTTGCCGAGGGGGATGGTATTCGGGTTTACCCAAGCGTTCACCTTCGTGTGGTGCCCTCGGGGAGGCCCCTGATGAGAAGGTCCCTCCTGCCGAGGGCTCTGAACAAATTGGGACAGGTGCCCCGCTTGTATTAACCTCTCGATGGCCGTCTTTAGCTCATGGCAGTCATCGGTCCTGTGCCCCTGGTGTCGATGGAAGCGACAGTATGGGAACTGAGGGTTGATAGCATGTACCTCCGGGGGTGCGCGAGAGTCGCGCTCAACAAGGCCCCTCTCCTCGGCAAAATCGAGGATGATGCTGACGGGGTGCGTCAATGGTGTCCGAGGGCGGTCCAGGAGAATGGGCTGGGCCCAAGTCTTAGGGTTGCTCTTATAACCTCCCCCGGGCTTGGCTTGGCCTTGCCGAGGGCGGTCATCAGAGGGTCCCGAAGCCTTGGGGTAGTCAATGATGAGGCTCCTTGAAAAGTTGCCGGTGCGGAGGACGGTTTGTAGGAGGGCCAGGAGGGTCCCGTCATCAGCACCGTCGACCTTGTCGGCCTCCGTCCTCCAGCGCTCTAGGAAATCCCGGAGGGTCTCATCCTTCTTCTGGCGTATTGTTAGGAGGTGGGAGAAGTGCTTCCTCGTGCGACACCTCCCGGCAAATTGTGTCAAGAATCGCTGGGCGAGTTCTTGCCATGAATCGATACAGCCCTCGGGCAGCCTGTTGAACCATTCGTATGCCGGCCCCTCTAAGGTGGAGAGGAACCAACGACACAAATATTCATCCGACGCCCCTACCATCATCATGCTGTTCTGGTACTTGTTGTAATGTTCCTGGGGGTCCGTTTTCCCGTTGTAGGGCTGTATGTGTTGCCCTCGGTACTTCTCCGGGATCCGGGCCGCCAACACCCTTGGGGTAAATGGCGTCCGAGTCCGGAGCTGGATGACGGGTTCTCCGGAGCCCTCGGCCACCTTCTTCTGCAACTCCTCCATTTTGGCCATCATGGCCTCGTATTTGAGATCTGGATGAGGGGTGGAGGTGGTGGCGTGAGCTTTGTTGGACTCCATCTCGTCAAGCCGGCGTTGGAGGGCCGCAATAATCTCGTCCCGGGGATCCTTCGGGAGGGTCTCCGCCCCCTGCGAACGAACCCGGGCCGAGTGGGCCTGGTTGATCTGGTGGCGAGCTTCATTGGCATGAAGGGGTGCCTTGCCTTTGTCCCGAGGGGTGGGATTTCCGAAGGGGTGTGACAGAGGGGGAAGTATGATATTTTCCCCGAACTGAGGGTGAGCTGGAGCCAGAGTGCTGAAGGCACCCGGGTTCTGGGTGAGCGTTTGGATGAAGGCGGAGAGCGCCGATTGTACGTCGATGGTGAGAACCGGAGGGCTGACTTGGTCATCGCTCCGGTTTTTCTTCTTGGCCTCGATGCCGAGGCGGGCATCGGGGGCATTCTGTTGGATCTGAAGGCGTAGATCGACAGCCGCCTGTTCCAGCCCAGCGATGACACCGTCCTCGGGAGCCCTGTGAGAGGCTTCGGGGGCGTTGACGTCGCCGAGGGCCAGGTTCTTGTCTTCTACGTTCTTTGAGTTGGCACGTGTTGTCCTCACCGTTTTGATGGAGGGCTAGTGTTTTGCGTTTGATCGAGGGGGGGGGGGGGGTTCTTACTTGATTGTTCGATCTCTCAACGAGAGCACCAAATGATGGATAGTCTACCCGGGGGTATATATCCGAAGGGTTATTACGGGGAATAACTTAGAGAGAAGTCAGAGCAAGTAAGTAAAAGTAGAGAGAGAGTGTATTCAGTATGAATGCCGTTTTCAGCCTGGTTACAAATGAGGAAATGGGGTGCTATTTATAGTAGCAATAAATGCCGGGCAGGGACACGTGTCAAGCGCTCATTGGCCGAGGGGTCACCTCAACTGGTTGGTGCTGGCAGCCGCATGTGGCCGCATTTAATGCGGCTGTTGGATGGGACGTCTATGCGGGGTACGGTGATTTGTACGCATGTGAGGCGGATATCTTGTCGAGTGAGATGCCTTCGGCTATAGAGCAGTAGCCGAGGGCTCTTCCACCCGATGGCACCCTGGTGCCGAGGGCTCACAATGCCGAGGGTTACTGTTTTCGCCGTTTTCTCCCAGTTTCTTAATTTGCTTGAGAAACCCGTTCTGTGAGAATTTGGAGCCTTCGGCCAGGGGGCCGAAGGCACCCCTGGCGTGTAGTGCGGACTGCTTGGTACTCTGGGCGCTGTGATTTGGGCCTGTTGGGCCTTTTGGGCCTGTTGGGCCTTCGCTGGAGTAGTAGGAGTCTGTGGGCCGGGGGTTCCCGGGCCATATACTCCATCAAAGTGTATGCATATAAAAATATATTGCAAAAAAATGTATGAATGTAAAAAATTAAAATTACATAGGCAATATTGGTCTCATTTGAAAGATCATGAAAAATAAAAAAATTTGATATAAATTTTATAAAAATCGGATCAAAAATAAAAAAATTATTAACAATTTTAAGAAAAGGAGAAGTAAAAAATAACAAAATGTGCATGATGCTCACCATGCACGGGTTCCACGGTATAAGCACTGAATTACTTTATTTACTTAGGATGTTTTTACTTGGACTGTAATTCATCCCAGACCAGACCAAACCAGACCAGACCAGACCAGTTCAGACCAGACCAGACCAGACCAGACTTGGATAGTTATAAAAATACAAAGAAACCAGACCAGACCAGACCAGATCAGACCAGCAAATTACAGTCCAAGTAAAAACATCCTTAGTTGCGTGAGACTAAGTATTTTTTACTTTACTAACATTTAAAAGCTATTCTAGATAACTTATGGTATGAGTTCTTTTTACATAAGTGCTTTATTTAATTATTTATTTATTTGAAAACCAGAGACAAGTTAGAGTAGAGTTTTGGAAATGGTGTTGAGAAGAAATATATTCATACCGGAACTTCATAATATGCAAATGTATATGCATGCTTTGAGACAGTGATATTACATAAGTTAGGTAATACCTATGATTAAAGAAGTAAGAGTTTTGGCTTTATTGTCTTTGAAGGATATGGTGACAAGTATTCCTCATAATTTTTTATAAGCCTTAGAGCCCGTTTGGCAGCATGAAAATCGGCTGTTCTGGCTGATTCTGCTGAAATTTAAGAATTTTTGGCTGAAGTGGCTGCATTGGCTTATTCTGCTGATACAAGAAAAAAATTAAAATATATTTTATTATTAAAAAAAGAAAAAATTATATGTAAAAATAGCTAAAATGGTCATCTACAGTAACTTCAGCCAATACAGCCAGAAAAGTAACTTCAACCTTACTTTTTCGGCTTATTACACAATTCAGCGCGCGAAAGCAAAATTTACGTGTTTGGTAAAAAAGTTGACTGATAAGCCTGATAAGCCGAATATGAGGGTTGCCAAACGGCCTCTTAATGAATTATGCTTTATATTAGCAGGGGATCTACCTGCAAAGTCACCAAGTTTCTCTTTTGTTTGTAGGGAGATCTACCTGTAAAGTCACCATGCATGTTTCTCTTTTGTTACTTTTTTGTGACTTTAATCGATTTTGTTATGCACACTTTATTTTTTATAGTACTTTTAACAGTAATGTTTAATTGTTTACCACATAAGTACATCTATATCTCAACTTACTTTATGATTTCACAACCTGACACACTTCTTGGTGTGCCCCACATTGCCTTTAAAAGAGAGAACTAAAAATTTTCCTTGCCAACAAATAAAACACCATGCCCCTGCAGGCAGCATCACAGATGCCCATCTCAGGTTCTTCTCATATCTATTAAGAAGCAATTATCTTGTTCTTGGGATAAAAGTAAAGTTAATTGAATGATAAAATTAGCGGTCTTTCTTCTGTTGCATCTAGCATGATAAAATTACTTCACAAATTAGCTCTCCCTACCCATGGAATTTATGGAAGATGCTTCGTGAACTACATTTTTGTTTAAATGATCTGCAAGACAAAAAGAAAAGACACATTTTCTAAAAATATTTTATCCTTTTACTTAAGTGTTTTAACACAAGTGTAATTTTAGGAATATTCTGTTATGTTTGTTTAGTTTTATTATCTCTTACTTGGATGTGATTTTAAAACATAATAATGAAAGCAAAACAATGTCATTTTAAACATGTAACTTTCCTGTTCTTGGGATAAGTTTTTAAAAATACACCATCACGTAGATGAGAGAGATTTTAGTTTTTATTCTGTTAGGCTATAAGTTTCTACAACATAATAAAAAATGAAACAATGGTAAGATGGATATAAACGCCCGTTTGACCGCACAAACAAGGTTTTATCATCATAAAACCCATATTTATACAAATAACCCCAAAAATGTTATTTTCCGGCGAACCGGTCACTATGGTTTCTAAGTTCGTTCTTGGACTTAGAACTACCTCCCAACCCCTCATTCTACACTTCTAAACATGTAGAACAATCCTAGGGGTCCTTCATATGATATATAAGTCATATGATAGATCAGAATTAGAGGAAAAGTTATTATAAGGTCATTACCTTAATCCTTCACACTTTTCCTATCCTTTTTCTTCTTTGATCTTCCATTTTGGACCACCTTGGCTTGAGATCGAATCGCAGCAATGGAGATGGAAATTTTCAGAGCTTCTATCTCAAAAATGGAAGGGTTCGTCGAGCATATGGGTTGTGAGGTGAGGGAAATAGCCTTTTTGGCTTATTCACCAATAATATGGGGGAGGGTTCCCTTTTCTTTCACATTTGTCCCCCAATCAATCTCCAGCCCTCTCCCAGATCTATGATGCAGCTCCCCTCTCCATTTGCAAACCTAAAAACGTGGGTTGGCCCCCACTTATGTGGGAGGTCAACCCTTTTGTATCCCGGTGTGTACATTTGACCTCGAAAGTTGTATTTTCCGGACCGTTTTAATTATATTTTATTTTATTGGGTCAAATAAAATATAACACATGTTCTCCATCATTATTGGACTTTATAATGGATATAAATTCCTCAACTTTAATTTAGAAGTCTCCAAAATTCTTTTTCGGGCTGTTATCTCATAAATTACTGATAGTGATAATCGGGCCTCGTTTGACCAACCGGTCAACCCTATGCCTTTGCCACGGCCCAATTTGGATATCCACCACCATATACATATTATCTAGGCCAAGATGAATATAATATGCGGTCCCGATAATATCGGGCGGCCCCCACTTCCGGTGTGGGTCCCACGTGAATTTTTACTATTCACGTAAAAGAAATGATAAAAATTTACAATCACGTAAAATGCGTTTATTCATTTCTTAGTATTCAACACATAATTGATAAATTACAAATACTTGGGGGCGGTGTTACAAGTTCTACCCCCTTATTTGAGATTTCGTCCACGAAATCCACGTGTCTAGTCAAAAAGAAATGGATATTGTTCCCTCATCAGGGTCTCCACTTCCCAAGTTTGCTCCTCAACGCGATCACTCTTCCAAAGTAATTTTACCATCGGCACCTCTTAGCTCCTTAGCTTCTTTACCTATCGGTCTATGATCTTTACCGGTTGCATTGTATAGTGTAGGTCTTCTTGGATTTCTACCGGTGGTTTCTCATGGATATGTGACAGGTCCCGTACATACTTCTTGAGCATAGAAACATGAAATTACTTTATGAATCTTTTCCAATAGATTGCCCATCCGTTTGAGGATGAAATGTTGTGCTAAACCTCAATTTCGTACACATGGATTCCTGGAACTTAGGCCAAAACCGTGATGTGAACCGTGGGTCTCTATCCGATACTATAGTAACCGGAACCCCATGCAGTCTCACAATCTCATCCGTGTACAACTTGGTCAGTCGCTCAAGTGTATATATAGTGTTGATCGGCAAAAAATGAGCACTCTTGGTCAGCCTATCAACTACCACCCATACCGCGTCGCAGTTCCTAACCGTCCGTGGCAGACCCACCACGAAGTCCATGGTAACATGCTCCCATTTCCATTCTGGAATGGTAGGTGGTTGCAATAATCATGTTGGGTGTTGGTGCTCTGCCTTAACTTGCTGACAGATAAGGCAACGACTCACATATTCTGCAATCTTCCTCTTCATCCCCGACCACCAGTAACTTTCTTTCAATTCCCGATACATCTTTGTACCGCCTGGGTGCATGGCATACGCAGATGAGTGAGCCTCCTCCAGAATAGAATTATGGAGCTCCTCATCTGATGGTACACACACCCGTTCCTTGAATAGTAGGAGTCCATCTTCTCTCTCACGGAAACCTTCAACGGACCCCACAAGCATCTGTTCCCGGATTTTCTAAAATTTCTCGTCATTGCCTTGACATGTTCTGATTTCGTCTAATAAGGTGGGTCTTACCTCAAATCTGGCCAATAACGCCCCATTCGTGGATACCTCCACATGTGCCCTCAAGGCTTGTAAGCATGTGAGTAAAACCCTTGATGATCTCTTTCTACTAAGAGCATCGGCTACCACATTAGCCTTCCCTGGATGATATTCAATAATCAAGTTGTAATCCTTGATCAACTCCATCCATCTCCTTTGTCTCATGTTCAACTCTTTCTGAGTGAACACATACTTCAAACTCTTGTGATCGGTATAGATGTGACACAACTCTCCGTAGAGGTAATGCCTCCAAATCTTCAAGGCAAACACTACAGCTCCTAGCTCTAGGTCATGTGTGGGGTAATTTACATCATGCTTTCTCAGCTGCCGAGAAGCATAAGCAATTACCTTACCCGATTGCATCAGTACACACCTGAGCCCCTCGATGCTAGCATCGCTATAAAGGTACCCTAACCTCTGCACGGGTAGAGCAAGTACTGGTGCTTCCGTCAACCGTTTCTTTAGTTCAAGAAACCCCTTCTCACACTTGTCATCCCACATGAACTTAGCCCCCTTTTTAGTGAGCTTTGTGAGTGGAGACGCTATTACTGAGAACTTATCCACGAATTTGCGGTAGTACCCCGCTAAACCAAGAAAACTCCTTATTTCCTTCACATTCTTGGGTCTCTCCCAATTAGTGACTGCTTCGATCTTCGAGTTATCGACTGAAATGCCCGAGCCCGATACCACATGCCCGAGAAAACCGATCTCCCAAAGCCAAAATTCACATTTAGAGAATTTGGCAAACAGTTGTTTCTCCCGCAGTATTTCAAGCACCAGCCTTAGATGTTTCTCGTGTTCTTCATTATTCATGGAGTATATCAAGATGTCATCTATGAATACTATGATGAACTGATCCAAGTATTGGTGAAATACTCGATTCATGAGGTCCACGAATGTTGCGGGGGCGTTCGTAAGCCCAAACGACATTACTAGAAACTCATAGTGACCATACCTTGTACGGAATGCACTTTTGGGTATGTCACTCTCCTTGATCTTCAGTTGATGGTAACCCGACCTCAAGTCAATCTTAGAGAACACAGTTGCCCCCCGTAGTTGATCAAACAAGTCATCAATCCTTGGCAAAGGATATTTTTTCTTTATCGTGACCTTGTTCAACTGACGGGAGTCGATACACATTCTAAGTGTACCACCTTTCTTCTTTACAAAGAGTATCGGTGCTCCCCATGGTGAATGACTCGGCCTAATGAATCTGTTATCCAATAGTTCCTCTAATTGAACCTTCAACTCTTGATGTTCAGCCCGTGCCATTCGGTATGGAGGAATCGAGATAGGTTTTGTGTCTGGTTCTACTTCGATCACAAACTCGATTTCTCGATCTGGTGGAAGTCCTGGGAGTTCTTCAGGAAAACCCTCTGGATACTCATTCACCACCCTTACTTTTGTGATACTCTTTCCTTTGCCTTCCTTACCTATGACATAGGCTAAGTAAGCTTCACATCCTTTCCTCATCATACGCCTTGCTCTTATGGCCGATATGATGCACAGATTGAATTTTCCTCTATCTCCCTCGAAACATAGAGTATTTCCCTCCCCATCTTTTAGTTATAACACCTTGGTGTAGCAATCTACTTTCACATGGTGTCTTTCAAGCCAATCCATGCCAAGTATAGCGTCAAACTCGAGCATATCTAACGGCACGAAGTCACCCGTTAGGCGGTGTTCCTCTATCTCCACATTACATGAAGGATAATAGTGTTTCCTTTCCACGTCATCATCCAACGGTGTAGAGACCAACAAAGGTTGCTCCATTGCTACTAAAGGCATGTCCAAACCCTTGGCAAATGCTTCGCTCATAAATGAACATTGTGCCCCGGTGTCGATGAGAATTCTTGCATGTCGACCATTGATCTTTAGTGTTCCTACATATATAAGTTATGTAAGGCACACTACCCAACATCCCGATTGAAAAGACTGAACGAAAAAATTTTCAGCCTAGGACTACCCTATACCCGGTCGGGTAGGGTCTTCTACCCGGTCGGGTATTTCTCGAGCCCTTAAGGAAAAACTCCCTGTTAACTTTGCCCGGTCGAGTACACGACTCGAACAAATTATTTATACCCGGTCGGGTATATGCCCATACCCGGTCGGGTATGGCTGGAAATATCAAAGTTCCCTGCCAAGAATGCTCGATCGAGTACACACTTCACAAACGAAAAAATTTACTCATACCCGATCGAGTATATAACCATACCCGATCGGGTATTGCTGGAAATGCCAAACGTGGAAAGCCCTGCCAAACTCTCCCGAACGAGTACGCACCTCAAAACAGAAACATGGAACATACTCGGTCGGGTCTATAGAAGGGCCTGATCGGGTCATACACATTTTCTGAAGGATTTGCTTCAAGTAAATGAATAAAACGCCTGAGTAATGAAGAAATTACCTGCAATGGAGTCCGGGTTGGCCCGAGCATCTGTCTCGGTCATTGCATAGACCCGTGCTTGGGTCCTCCCTTGGTTAATGGACGCGGCATTACTAGCCGTGGGTCCGCTCCTTCCCGTGCCGGCCTGTGATGGTCCCGCACGTCCCCTACTAGCCGTAGGTCCTTCAATGGCTCCCGATGGCCCCCCTCCATTCAACATCGGGCAAGAGAGCTTGAGGTGACTTGTGCTACCGTACTTGTAGCACCGGGGTGGTTCATTGCACTTCCCAGCATGGTTCTTGGTGCAGTTTGGACACCTCGGTGGTCTCCCACTCTCGGAGTTGTGCCCTTGCCCTCATGGGCCCTTGCTCTTCTTTGTCGGGGGTGCCGGTGCCCTATATGAATTTCCATTCCCGGATTGATGCTTCCGAGAATGGTATTGGGGTCCAGAATTTCCCCACCTCCTCTTCTTCGCCTCCTCGGCATCTCTCTTCTTCCTTTCATTCCACTTGGCTTCCCCGAGGAACCCTTGATCAACATTCTCACTAAACGTCATGTGATGATTGTAGGTAGCCCGATCACGGATATCCAACTGTAGGGTATCTCAAAAGTGATTGGCCATGCGATTCTCATCCATGGCGTACTCAGGTATGTATCGTGCCAAGTCCCGGAACCTCTGTTCCAATTGTCTCACCAAGCAGCCCTCCTCTTGCACCAATGTCATGTACTCTTTCCTCTTTTGGTTCTTCTCAAACTCTAAATAATACTGATTATAAAATTCTACTTCAAATTTCTCCCAGGTGGTCTCGCCGTGGAACTTCCCCTCCACGCCTTCCCACCATACTGCCGCTACTCCCTTCAGTAGCCTGGTAGCGACCGTCAGCTTTATGTCAAGCCCGATCTGCATGTCCCCAGCAGCCTCATTTAGCTTCTTGATCCAGTCAGCCGCCACCGATATATCGCCCTTGCCATCAAATGACTTGCACCCTAAGGCCCTAGCCTCCTTGAGGAATTTGGACATCCTCACACGCCCCCCCCCTCTCTACTCCCTGTGACACCACAGGGGTGGCCACAGAAGCACCCCGACTCCCCTGACCCGAACCTCCCTGAGAGGCACGCCTAGCTTGGCACCTAAGATCTCTTCTCAGCTTCTCCTTTTGATACCATTCAAATAATTCACCCATCTGGGCGAACTTGGCATCACTCTCAACATTGTCATCGTCGGAGTACGTATCACCCCCATCATATGGGCTCCTCATGTTCCGTTTCAGGAATATATGTTGAGTCATAGTCCTCGGTGTTGGTTTCATGCACCGAGCTAACATGGCCACCGCTCACAGTTTGAGCCCGATGACCTCCACCGCCTCCTCGATCTCCTCTCGAGCCCCGAGATGCAACCCGGCTAGCCCCTTTGGATGTCACCGGCGTTTGCCCCCTCGGGTTATTTCTCGTAGCCATGCGTCTACCCTCCATTTCTGAATGAAATTTATAATGAGCCGTTAGACTGTTTCAGTGTCAACTGACGGAATAGTACAAAAGACACCACTTGGTCCAACATTATGGCCAACAAACTGTTAAGGGTATCGTCTTAACAATAAGAGGTCAATAACTTGGTTTCCAACGGTTCCTTAAGTACAAAAACTTTTGCTCATGGTTTTATTCAAAACTTTTTGAGGATAACTATATTGAGAGGTTAATTATATAATTTAGAAATCAATGGTTCTGATACCATTTAATTGTCACGCCCCGGACTGTATCCGTGCCACGTAGACAACCGTTGTACAACCCAATAAGAACAATAACATTTCATTCCTATTGAATTACACAAGGCGTCCGATAGATTCTATTGCCAAACCGATTAGTAAACACATACAATCAACATCAATATCATAATCGAACAAATGCGGAAAATATAATATGTTTGATAATTAGCCGCACGTGGCAAGCACGAGCACGCAGGCTCCCAAATGTTTTTGAAGAAAAACATTGTTCAAATATCAATGAGCAATCACTTAGTTTCAATAAGGATGGAAGCACGAACCACGTCTTCCTTATTTGATGATCACCCTAGGCAAAGGTGCATGAATAGGACTCTAGCCTTAACCTGAAAAATGTGAGGCCCCCGAAGGGGTCAGTACTCCATAGAAAGTACTAGTGACAAGCAGGCTATATGAGGAATAATTATTGTTTCAGACATGAGACCCAAAAAAAGGGTGATACATATATGTATAGGTGTAACCACCGTTACCCCGTCCACAAGATGATACATACCGTATATATAGAAAATATTTGACCCGTGGGTCATTTTCATTTAAAGAGTCTTTTAGAGATAAGGTACTCACCCGACCTTTCCCATCCATCCCCGGATGCCTAGCTCACAAGCTACATCCTACATTCATAAAAGCCTACTGAGTTTCAGGATCATTTACCGTCCTGGGGATACTCAACCCACACCGAGTTTCAGGATCATTTACCGTCCCGGGGATACTCAACCCCAACCGCGTTTCAGGATCATTTACCGTCCCGGGGATACTCAACCCCAACTGAGTTTCAGGATCATTTACCGTCCCGGGGATACTCAACCCCAACCTTATTCCTTACCAAACCCTAACCTGGATATGGCTAACCTTTCATTCCTTTAACTATGGACAATACCTAGCCCTGTAGTCATATAATAATCCTTAACAATCAACGTGGACGATTCTCCCCCGAACGCCCCACGTTATACTCATTCAAAACTGACCGTTTGGGAGTAAGACCCAATACTCGGTCGAGTACCTACCTATACCCGGTCGGGTATAGGAGGCAGCAGCCCCTGGGGCAAATTTTCAGCAAATACCCGGTCGCGTACCTACTTATACCCGGTTGGGTATAGGAGGCAGCAGCCCCTCGGGCAAATTTTCAGCAAATACCCGGTCGGGTACTTGCCAATATACCCGGTCAGGTATAACAGTTGACTTGGCGGACAACGCCCGTTTGACCGCCTAAACGGTCCGATTATCGTGAAATTTTACATGCAAGTACTCCTTGACGTCCTTAATCCAAATATACCTATTTGCGTCCTTGGAACATCATACATATCAATTTATAATAATCTCACTAATCAAACCTACAAATCATGCTTCAACTATGTTATATTCTTTAACATGACACAACACATACTTTAATATCATTAATCAATTCATAAAGCATATACTTGATTAATTTAGGTAATCTCCTGCCTCACGCAAAAGTTATAAAACATAAAGTCGTCTTCTCACCTTAATGACGCTTATGAAGTTCTAGCCTTCCCGATTTAGCTTCGACGAAACTCCGGCGAACTTCGGCGAACTCCGGCAACAATTCCGGCGACCCTTTGAACTCCGTGAAAGTTCCTTGAACACATTAGACAAGTTACTAACAAGGTTTTATCATCATAAAACTCATTTTAATACAAATAACCTCAAAAAGTTATTTTCCGACGAACCGGTCACGATGGCTTCTAAGTCCGTTCTTGGACTTAGAACTACCTCTCAACCCCTCATTCTACACTTCTAAACATGTAGAACAATCATAGGGGTCCTTCATATGATATATAAGTCATATCATAGGTTAGAATTAGAGGAAAAGTTATTATAAGGTTATTACCTTAATCCTTCACACTTTTCCTATCCTTTTTCCTCTTTGATCTTCTCTTTTGGACCACCTTGGCTTGAGTTCGAATTTCAGAAATGGAGATGGAAATTTTCAGAGCTTCCCTCTCAAAAATGGAGGGGTTGGTCGAGCATATGGGTTGTGGGGTGAGGGAGATAGCCTTTTTGGCTTATTCACCAATAATATGGGGGAGGGTCCCCTTTTGTTTCACATTTGTCCCCCAATCAATCTCCAGCCCTTTCCGAGCTCTATGATGCGGCTCCCCACTCCATTTGCAATCCCAAAAACGTGGGTTGGCCCCCACTTATGTGGGAGGTCAACCCTTTTGTGTCCCGGTGTGTAAATTCGGCACCGAAAGTTGTATTTTCCGGACTGTTTTAATTATATTTTATTTTATCGGGTCAAATAAAATATAACACATGTTCTCCATCATTATTGGACTTTATAATGGATATACATTCCTCAAATTTAATTTAGAAGTCTCCGAAATTCCTTTTCGGGCTGTTATCTGATAAATTGCCGATATTGATAATCGGGCCCCGTTTGACCAACCGGTCAACCCTATGCCTTTGCCACAACCTAATTTGGACATTCACCACCATATACATATCATTTAGGCCAAGATGAATATAATATGCGGTCCCGATAATATCGGGCGGCCCCCACTTCTGATGTGGGCCCCACGTGAATTTTTACTATTCATGTAAAGAAATGATAAAAATTTACAATCACGTAAAATGCGTTTATTCATTTCTTAGGATTCAATACATAATTGATAAAGTACAAATACTTTGGGGCGGTGTTACATAATAAATTTGTTGACAGTGAGTATCATACTTGCACAAAGTCGAGAATATTGACTTGAGATTAACAGAGTTGATATGGGGAACTAGACATCTTCATGGGCAATTTGGGAACTTTTTATCCTGTGCAACGCACGGGTGAAAGACTAGTTTTTAATAAAATGAAATAAATGGGGCAAGTTGTCTTAAATACTACCTCCGTCCCAAAAACTACTTCCCAATTTCCTTTTTGGGTCGTTCCAAAATATACTTCTCACTTTTCCTTTTTGGATAATTTGTGTGACTCACATTCATTTTACCTTTTTCTTACATAAATACAACAATACATTTCCACGTTATTCCACTTTCTTAATAAGCGTGCCAATTCAAACCGGGAAGTATTTTTTGGGACGGAGGGACTAGTAAACAAGACTAAAAATGTTTGTGTATTTTAAAGAGTTAATTATCTAAAAGGACAAAAAAGTGGCTCAAGAGCATAAATAAGACTACATCTTTTAAAATATACCCTTACAGTTTTTTAAATGTGTTAATTAATAATAGAATCATAAAAAAATAATAACGTAAAAAAACGTAAAAAAACAAGATTTTTTTTAAAAATATTTAAAAATAAAAATAAAAATACAAATTTAAAAACAAAACGCCGCCACCTCTGCCACCCTCAGCACTACCATCTTCCATCACCGGTTGGAAATCTGCCAACATTTTTAGTACAGCCATAATAATGAAAATCTTGGCATAACGAATTTTCGGGTAAAATGACATTTTTATAATAATGCCATTTTATTGGCATTTTCGGGGAAACTGACATTTTTATAGTAACACCATAATAATGTCATTTTCTTGGCATTTTCGGGAAAAATGGCATTTTATAAAATGCCATTTTTATAAAAATGACAGAATTTTCACCGACCGGAGGTGGTGGTGCGGAGACGGTGGGAAAGGTATCAATTTTTTTTTATATTTTGTTATGGTTTTTTACTATTTTTATTATATTTTTATTTTAATATAAAAATATTAATATATTTTTATTTTATAAATATTTTATTATTTTTATTGAGTTTTTACAATTTTTAATATATTTTTAAGATTTTTATTATTTTTAAGATTTCATTATGAATTAAAACATTTCATTATGAATTAATACCCTTAGGGGTATTCAGGGTAGAAATCGATCAATGTTTATTCCCCTTAAAATGTAGTAGTCCTATTTGATCATTTTATGGAATTTTTAGTCCTAGTTAAAGCAATTCCAATATTTTAAAACATGATAGTAATTTTCAAACTTAACAATAATTACTCATATTTAGGTAATAATAATATGACAATCCCATTTTAGAATTCTCAAACGTTGTACTCTGATTTCTAAATACGAGTTCATTCATAACCTTTCCTAAATAGGAGTAAACATTAATTTTCTACCACTAATACCCCTATTTTAATTAATTAATATCCATTGGTTCTCTTGGTCAACCAGGTTAGTCCGCGGTGGCAGCTTTGTTCGGCAGTGGTGGAGGCAGCGGTGGCGTGCAGGTGGACGTGGAAGGGGGGATCTGGATTTTTTTGCACCGCCGAAGCTCTAGCGAAAGGCAACGGAGGGAACCTGGATGTCGGTGGCGGCAGTAGTCAGAGCTCCGGTAGACAACAGTCGGAGGCCGGGGGCGACGGGTGGCAATGGGCAGTGGGCGTCGTAGCTAATAGTTGGTGGAGTATCTTTATCCTATCACATACACAAAAACTCCTATTTCGGCAACTTTTAAACTCCTATTACTATTTTTGCCTTTTGATCATGTTTTACTTCTATTAAGGGCCGGTTTTAGGGGCATTCAGCCTAGACAAATGTCTAGGGCCCCCAAAATGGAGGGGCCTCCAATTTTTTAAATAAGGCTAATAGTGTTTTATCTATATTTGATTTAAATTGTAAGTAGTTTCCAATTTTTAAACTTACACTAATGGGTTTCCAAGTTCAATGTTTTAACTATTTTTTCTATTTTAATGCTTATTAAAACTTCAATGCTTATTATATTATTTATTCATTTAGCTTTTAGTTGTGTAAATAATTAAAATAATTAAAAATAAGTTGTTAACTTTGTGGATTTCAGAGATCGTGATAGATAACTGGTTTAATTGTCATGATTTGATATCATCTAGATGTGAGACTAAATTTTCTATTTTTTTAGTTGTAATTTCATTTATATGTAAAAGTGAATTCTTTATTTTTTACTTGTGAAAATTTATCTAGTTGCGTTTGTACTTGGATTGAACATTTTCTTACTTATTGCTACCTATTATTTAGTTTTTAGTCTTATATGGAGATTTAGTTTTTTATTTGTCAAATATTTACTTAACTATTAGGGAAACAGAAACCCGATTCAAGTTATACAAAAAGAAAGAATAAACTACAAAAGATCTGGTCATAAATCAATTGTCGGCTGCCCCGCTCTATATATAGTGGGTAAGTAAACATAATCATTCTCCATCAAACATTGTTGAGAAAGCTAAGAGATATAATTCTCTTGTGTGCAAATGACTGTGAAAAAATATTCTCCTTACATTACTAGTATATTGTGCATTTCGTACGTTATTTACTTCCATATAGTTGATAAACAAAATATACTGAAATGAAATGTAAAACTAAATTCTGTTTGACTGACTAGGGCCCCAAATATGTTCTAGATGGCCCTGCTTCTATTTCTATTTCGAAGATTTTTAAACTTCTATTCCTTTTACTATTCCTATGTTTTACTCCTAGATTAGAATTAACTCATGTATATATGGTTTTTCAAACGTTGGAAGTTGCTCCTTATAAAATAATAACGTAATTTATCAATTTAGGACATGAATTCTTTTGCAGCGCCGAAGCTCCAGCGAATTGAACGACATCAGTGGGATTCTGGATGTCAGTGGTGGCAACAGTCATAGCTCCGGTAGATAGTAGCCGGAGGCCGGAGGCAGCGGGTGGCAGTGGACGCAGTAGCTAATACCTGCAGGGGTATCTTTATCCTATTTCGGAAATTCTCCAAATAGGACTAAATTAAACTTTAATTCCACAAACAGGACCATAATTTAAAATTTTCCTAAATAGGACTAGCTTTCCAATTCTACCCTTGCTTTGTTTTAATACAATTCATATTAATAATTAGAACATAAACTTATAACATAACTTTTTTTAAAATAAAAATGTAAAAAAATAAAAAACACGGAATAAATATTAAATCAATAAAACAATTTTGAAAAATAAAAAATTATAAAATAAAAATTTTTAAAAATTAAAATTTAAAAAAAAAATAAAAATTATAAAATAAATATGCAGTCCTATACTGCCGCCTCAACAACCTTCCAGCACCACCAGCTCTGACCACCAGAAAAAATGTCAGCATGTGTTAGAAATGTCATCTCGATGGTAGTTTTCGAAATAATTATGACATTTTCAAAAAATAAAAATGTCATGTTTATGACGTTTTTAGAGAAAAATGACACTTTTTACACAAATGACATTTTTTAGCCGATCGAAGGTGGCATTGCTGGACAGTGGCCGAGACTATGGGAAAGGCTTCCATATTTTTATATTTTTAATGTATTTTATCTATTTTTATTTATTATTAAAGTTTTTAGTTTAGAAAAAATATTCTTTTGATTTTTATTAGTTTAGTATTTTTTGAAATTATTATATAATTTATCGATATTTTTTTTTATTTTTTGAGTATAAGTTAAAATGTTTTTTAGTTTATATTTTTTATTAGAAATTAAAAAATATTAGTCCTATTTAGGGCTATTATCTCATAAAATAATACGGAGTATGCAAAATCAAGTATGGAGAATATCTCAAATAGGACTAATCTCACCCATTTTCAAAAGATAGGACCAAGTGGTTTAAAATTCTTAAATATGGTTTTTATTTGTGATTGAACAAAAATACCCTTATACGGTTGGAGATGCTACCACAGGTTGCCCAATTCGACGGGCCGTTACTTGCCTCCGGACCCCGTCAGTTGCCACAGCTGGCTGCAGGAGTCTGTTGCTTGCCTGCCGCCACCACAAAATGCCCTGGTTATGCAAGGGAACTAGGGTAGTTAATTAGGTTAATTAATTAATTAATTAATAAGTAAGGATGGAAATGGAAGAATTAATGTTATTTAAGGAAAACCAAATGTATGGTCTTATTTTTGAAAGAAGATATATTTTGCTCGCAATTTTATATGGGATATAGGATGTTTTCTTTCGCACTAAAAGTTGCTGGTCTGGTTTGATCTGATTTGGTCTGGTATGTTTAAGTCTGGTCTGGTCTGATCTGATTTGGTCTGGTATGTTTAAGTCTGGTCTGGTCTGATCTGATCGGGTAAATGTCTGGTCTCTGTGTATTTTATAATTGTCTGAGTCTGGTCTAGTATGGTATGTTTAAGTTTAATTGTGTTTGTTCTGATCTGTTTAAGTCTGGTCTGGTCTGATCTGATTTGGTCTGATCTGGTCTGATCAGGGACTGAAAAGAGTTCAAAAGATAATATCCATAATTTAATGTGCCTCTTAACATTAGGGTCGGTCGTCGATCAGATCAGTTGTATGTTGCCCATTTCAATATTGACATATTGTCTTCATGGACGAATAAGAGCATCTCCATTGATAAGTTATGCGTAGCTTCTTTGATTTCAAATCAAGTCTCACAGTAAGTTTACTAAGTTTCAAGCACATATTGATTTGTTAAGACAATACTTTGACCGCTCCCTAGCTCTACCTTTGAAGATTAAATTGAAATTTTGGAGGAGATAAAGATTTGTTTCATATAGGTTTTAACACCTCCTTACCGATCAAATCATTTTCATTCTACTTTTTATGATGATATCTAAATGTTACTGGATAACACCTCTAAGTACGTAGATGAGTTCTTTTACAATGTCGGGGTATTCATATAAATAGAAAACTGTTTGAATCATAATATAATGTTATTCAATCTTCTAAATTGTAATGGCATTTTCGAAAGGAATTCAAAAGGGTAAACTATTAAGGTTCTGACTTCTGCTCAGATTTTATAGGAGATGATATATCCCAAAAAAAGGACATGGATGAACTAAGTATTTGAATGAAGAGTGAGGTGGTCATATGGGCAGAGCACATGATTGTATATATTAGTGTTGTTACTTATATTTATTTCCATGGTTTTGATATAAACAGAACATGAACTAATAGTGTGCTTGCACTTTCATTGGCTTGACTTTGAAAACACCTATTGAAAGCTATTATCCGATCCCTTAGCACCTAGTATGCCTAATTAACTTTTTGAATCTTTTCATGAAGATGTAGTTCTTTTAAATAATGTATTTCTAATTTTTGTAGGCAAAGGACTTATAAATGTTAAATTTATTTTAAAACAATTAAAAGATGTTTTTAATTGGGTGGAAGCACAAGCACATAGTTCATGTCATATTGTTCCCAGTGTAGCAATTGATGAGGAGTATATATGATTATGAACATTATGGATTAAATATTGCTTCATAGTAGCTTCATTTTCATTTTCAAATCCTGGACAAGTATTGTTAAAGATAAAGGGAAACTTTGGGCAGGGTTAGACCTTGTTATTATACAATATATGTATATATTGTAGATATTATAGATTTTAGATTGTGTTAGTAGCAGCTTTATTTTCGGTTGCGAACTTAATTAGGGTGAGATTGTTACTGAAAAGGGTGAGATTGTGTTGTCACAACTCTTTTTTGCATTTCGTTCTTTTTTAAGTTGATTGTTTTGCTCTTGGCCAACAGAACTAGGGAAATCCTTATAATTGAATATCTTTGAAAAGGTTGAGGTTACCTTTGTGTAAGATCACATGACTACATCTGAAAATTGCTATTATCACCTCTCATTTGATTGCTTTCAATTCTCCCCCCGATAATAATGTCTATTGACTTGCTGATCTTAGCACTATAGAAGCTATACCCCCCTCTATACCCCTCTCTGTACTTTTTAAAATGGCAAAAACTTCTTCAATAAAAGAGGAAACTAATAAGCACTTTAAGCGGTCATGGTGATTGTGTTCTTACTTTGTTTCAGTTGCTTATTTTGGATATTTCCTACTGTATGTTACCTAAATGCATAATTCATACTCATAATGATGTATTACAAATGATTAGTGTGCCACAGTTGCTTAGTTTGTTGTCATATGTTTGTCAATTAATTTTTTTCGTCGTATAAAAGGGAAATAAGCACATGAAGGTGATAATAAGATTGAGAAGATCAATGAAGAAAAGATGAAAGAGAACCAAATCTCATGAGCTAAACAATATAATGGATGGCTGTGATAAATAGAATTATATACTCATTGTGAAAGTTTATATGTTAGTTTTGTTTCTTTTTGTTGTATTGTATGTGTTGTATTTTGTTGCAAAATGTTGTTTTTTGTTGCAACTTATTTATTATTGTTGCGTTTTGTTGCAAAATGACATTTTTTGTTGCGTTTTGTTGCGTGATGTTGCTTTTTGTTGCATTGTGTTGTTTATTGTTGTTTATAATTTGAATTTGATGTTAGTTGTTTATATAAGTTTTTACTTCTCTGTAAGGAATAATTGTAATTAGATTTTGATGATGCTATTAGGACTTTAGAGCACCCCTTCTTTAGATTTATTGTATTAGAAATTTTCCCTGTAAAATCTCTTAGAATAGTCGACTGACAGAAGATCTTCAGACAGAAGTCTCTTGGTTCTCTGTTGACCCTCGTCCAGATAGAAGACCTTTGGCTCTCTGTTGGTTCTTATTCAGACAGAAACCATCTGGTTCTCTGTTGGATATCACTACAACAGAAACTGTCAAGACTCTCTGTTAAGTTCGCATCTGACAGAAGACCTCAGGACCCTCTGATAGCTTATTCCAATAGAAGTGCTCAAGACCCTCTTTGGGAGACTTTCTGCTAAAGACACCAGAAGGCCTGACACTTGGAGAATTTTCTTGAAACTACTTCAACCGGTGACACCAACGGAAGATTCCTTCAACGGCTAGAAGACTTCAACGGAAAAGCTACAGTACGCGCATTAAATGCACATTTAATGCACCCCGTTCCCTGAAAAGTAAAAGCTGATGATTGGCCGAAGTTTAAGGATATTTCAGGATAACTGTATCCCAAAATAGCAACTCGCCAACTTTCCTGGGTCCTACTGGTCAAGTCAACTGTTCGCGCATTTAATGCATTGTCCTCCTCCTCCAACGGGAAGACAACCCAAGTATAAAAGATACTCTACGAAGAACAACCGGATAACTTTTGAAATAACTTTGCTACATCCTTTGCTCAACACTTGCTCAAACAAAACCTTCAAGGATTCAAAATCAAAAAAGCCTCCTTGAGATTAAAACTTCATCATCTTCTACAAGAGAAGACAAACGTTGGAAAGATTTTTCACTCACATCTCCTTATTTCTAACTCAAGTAAAGTTCCATTCGTTCTTCAACACTTCAAGCTCCTCAACTACAAATCTTTTGTAACGAAGCTAGTTGGAAACCCCTGTTCTTACAAAAACTCTTCTCCAACGAGAAGGACGTCCAAGTAACTGGATCAGTGAAGCGGTGATACTTCTGGGAAGCTCAGCGAAAGGACCAGTCTTACTGCATCCCAGGAGACATCTAGACTTGAAGAAGATGTGGAGAGCTTCTTAAGTGCTAGGCTTAAGGCATTGTAAACGAACGTTTTTACAAGCTTAGTGGAACAGTGGATTAGAGGAACAGTGGATTAGAGGAACTAGTTGTTCCTTGAACCACTATAAAAATCTCTGGTGTCATTTACTTACTGCATTTATTTATCGCACTTAGTTAGAACTGTTTAAATCCATAGACTTGGTCTCTATGTTCAGCAAAACGTGTCTTGTGAGTTAACAGAAGGCCTACTGCCTTTGCTTCTCTGATGCTAATCTGACAGAACCCCTACCAGAACCCCATCCGTTGCCAGTCTGTTCTGTCAACAGAACAACCTATTCTGTTAAATCTGGTACTTAGCTTGAAAAAGTTAAAAACCAGTACAGTCTATTACCCCCCCCCCCTCTAGACTGTACCCTGTTTAACCGGGACCAACATTCTCTATGTTACTTATTTAGAATAATTAAGTCATGTATAGATTTATATATGTACAATCACCTAAAATGAAAAATTTGGACTAATGAATATAAAAAATAGTAAGCAACACAAAGAAACAATGAAAAACAAAAAACTTCAAAGTTATCAATAAAAAGAAACAAAAATAAACAATATGTAACAAAAGGAAACGATAAAGCAATACTGATAACAATAGTGCATAATAATAAAAAAACATCGTAGTAAATAAATTTTGTGAATATTTTGAAAAAATTGGGTTGCGAAATTCATAATTTGACCTCTTCAATTTTTAAGTTAAATTGGTTTACATTTTTATTTTCACCTGAAATTTTTATTTTTGAGTTTTTACGCTTTCCGTGCTTTTTGTTTAATTTGTTTTTCAAAATTTTAAAGCTATCAAGATTTTTTATTTCTATTTTTATTGTATTTTATAAATTTTAATCTATTTTTTTGAATTCTATAAAATATTTACTACTTAAAATAATTTACCATTTTAAAAAATAAAATATTGTAACTTTTCAATTTTTATCTATTTATCTACCATTTTTTACTATTTCAATTCTTTACCTGTTTTTATTTTAAATTTTTTTACATTCTTCTAACATTTTTTAGACTTTTGAACGTCTTAGTATCAAATCTTTAATATTTTTCAACTTTTTAATACTACATATTATATATTTATTTTCATCTTTTATAACTTACTCTGTAAATTTAGAAATTTTATTTTTAAATTTTGTTTATATCATATGTTAAGGAGTTTTCAAGTTTTAGATTTTTCAATGTAACTATTGTCTGAATGTTTTTTTTAAGTTACTTTTAGTTAACGTCATTTCATAATGGAAAATAAGTTCTATATTATTTCCATTGTTTATATATTTGAAAATTTACCCTTGTAATATTCAGTTTTCATTATAATTTTCAGATTTTTCATTTCCTATAAATTTTTATATTTTTATTACCTTTTTAGAATTTTAATTATATTTCTATCATTTTTTTACTTCACATGGTTGTATGATGCTTGTATCATTTTGCAACTTTAAATTTTAGTTTTTTTTAGAATGTATCAACTTTTTTTTGCAACTTTAAATTTTAGTTTATGAATGTATAAGTTTGCAATGATATTGCTTTATAAAAAGCATCACACGGCCACTTTTGGCCTTTGGTGATAGAGCCGAGCCGTACAGGAAAAATGCATCATCCAGTCACTTTAGCTTCCAGCGGACGTTTGAATATGTGGGTCTATTATTGAAAAAAAAAAGTTACGGTGTTAGAGATACTATATCTACGAATAGTGTAATAAGCCGAGCATTCAGTTAGCCAGTTATAGTTAGTCAAGCTGTTTAGATTCAGTTACAAGTTGGTTATACCACTTCTCTATAAATACTGATGTACTGGTATTATGTGATCAATGAAATCCTTCTACTTCATTTTATATTCTGGCTACTTTTCTAATATGGTATCAGAGCTTTGAGCTCGATCTACCATGACAAATTCAACTTCTACGACATCTTCTTCTTCCGCAGCTGGGAATATCACGTTTCCAGCTGTATTCACGCATCCTCTCCCAATCAAACTTGGTTCAAACAACTTTCTTCTTTGGAAGCATCATATCGAATCCATCATTCGAGCACACAAATTGTTGCAATTTGTGGAAAATCTGAAGATTCCAGCTCAGTTCATCAATGGCGATGACGGAACCAGGACAATCAACGATGAATATGCTGTATGGGAACAACAGGATCAGATGCTTTTCTCATGGCTTCTTTCCTCTCTATCAGAATCACTACATGCTCGCGTAATTCATTGTCAACGTTCGCACGAGCTTTGGAGTACGATTAGGAAATTTTTTCAATCAAATCTCACTGCGAAAGCACGCCAGCTCAAATCCGAGCTCTACAATACTGGTAAAGGAGATCGCTCGATTGAAGAATATCTTCTTCGGATTCAAACAACTGTTCAAATAATCTGAGTTTGATTGGTGAGCCAATTTCTACTAAAGAACATGTGAATGTTATCCTTGAGGGACTTCCAGAGGAATATGAATCTATTGTATCATCCGTATCCTCTCGTAGCCTCCTTGATCCGATAACTATTTCAGAACTTGAACCTCTGCTTTTACTCAAAGAAATGCGTATGAAAAAGCATCGTGAAGCAACTACTCCTGCTATTTTTTCTGCTAATGTCGCTCATACTGAAAACACATCTCAAACCTCCAGTTCAGAAACTGTCACAACAACCGAAGCTTCTTCTGCAAATATGGCACAATTTCATAACCCTAATCAGTCGAATCTGTATAGAGGAAGAGGTCGTGGAGGCCCAAACAGAGGTAGAGGTGGTCGTTTTGGAAATCGAAGCTCAGTAATATGTCAGGTGTGTGGAAAGTCTGGACATCATGCCCTAATTTGTCATCATCGCTACAATCCTAATTTTACCTATCCAAACCCTAATCCAATTTACACCAATTCTAACTATGGACCTTCAAGTCACTGGAACTCACAAACACCTAATTCATACACTCCATCTCACTTCAACCATTCACCCTACTATACTCCAAGACAGAATATACCTCAATTCTTCAGCTCTTCAGCTCCTGGGCATCTTCCTAACCATCAATCTACAACTCAAGAGACTTTCAATTGGGATCAGCACTCAGCCAGACCTCTACCATCTGCAACATTTGCTAGTACAAACTCTGTTCTTGGACCACCTCCATCTTCTCAACAATGGTTCCCTGATTCAGGTGCTACTCATCATGTGACTGCTGATCCACTCAATTTTCAGCACAATGAACCTCTTGTTTCAACTGACAAACTCTTTATGGGTAATGGTCAAGGTGTGTATATCAAATCTATTGGTTTTTCTTCCTTTCTATCTCCCTATTCTAAGTCTCAGTCTCTTATGTTAACTAATATGCTTCATGTCCCTTCTATAACCAAAAATCTCATGAGTGTTAGTAAATTTGCTAAAGACAACAATGTTTTCTTTGAATTCCATCCTTATGATTGTTATGTCAAATCCCAGGCTTCTAAACAGGTTCTTCTACATGGAGTTCTTGGTGCTGATGGTTTATACAAGTTCCAGTCCATACCTCCTCTTGATTTACATCAATTCAAAGATACAAGTCTGTCTACCTCAATAGTGTCCACAACAAACACCCCTTTGTATCCCCTTTCTTTTGTTTCCACTTATAACACGTCTAGCTCTTGTAATAATGCCTCAGTTTCTTGTAATATTTGGCACCTAAGATTAGGCCATCCACATTTTGAAGCACTGAAATCTGTACTCAACACTTGTAATGTGTCTGGCATAAATAAAAGTGATGCTTCATTCTGTTCTTCTTGTTGTCTTGGTAAGGCTCACAGACTACCCTCACACTCATCTCATACTGTCTATAAATCCACATTTGATCTTATCTTTACAGACTTATGGGGCCCAGCCCCCATGTATTCATTTGATGGATATTCATATTACATCTCCTTCATTGATGCCTGTACCCGATATACTTGGATATATTTTCTAAAGAAGAAATCTGATGCCATAACAGCCTTTCAGAACTTCCATAAATATGTTCAAACTCAATTTTCAAAATCCATCAAATCTGTTCAGACTGACTGGGGAGGTGAGTTCAGATCCTTTACCACCTTTCTTGCTGAGAATGGAATAACACATAGGCTTATTTGTCCACATACACATCACCAGAATGGTGTTGTGGAAAGAAAACACAGAACTATAGTTGAGAAAGGCCTTTCCATTCTTGCTCATTCCTCATTACCTTTAAAATTCTGGGATGCTGCCTTCTCCACCTCAGTTTATCTTATCAATAGAACTCCATCCACTTCCATTGCCAACTCAAGTCCATATTTTCAACTCCATGGAACCAGTCCAGATTACTCTCTACTAAAAGTATTTGGTTGTTCTTGCTATCCATTCATTAGACCCTACAACAAACATAAAATGGCCTTTCATTCAGAAGAGTGCATCTTTATAGGTTACTCACCTCAGCACAAAGGCTATAAATGCCTCTCCTCTTCTGGCAAAATCTACATCTCTAAGGATGTTACCTTTCATGAGGCAAGATTTCCTTACTCTATTCTTTTCCCATCCACCTCTGCTGATTCCAAGTCATCTCAGTCTTCACTTTCTGCCCATTTAACTGTGCTTCATCCTTCTTCTTTCTTTAATGTCTCTTCTTCCCAGATCACTGAACCACAATCTACTTCTTCTCAAAGTCAAAGTCTGTCCCATACATCTTCTTCCAACTTTCAGAATTCTAACTCTGACCAAAACCATATGTCTCCACCCCAATCTCCAAATAACTCAACCCAGTTTTCACAACATATTTCTCCTACAACTTCATCTTCTTCTCCTATTCCAACTAACACTCATCCTATGCAAACTAGGGCAAAGTCAGAAATTGTTAAACCTAGATTGAATCCCACCTTACTGTTAGCTCATACTGAGCCTAAATCAGTTAAGCAAGCTTTATCTTCTCCACAATGGTTTTCTGCTATGCAGGCTGAATATGATGCACTGATAGAAAACCATACATGGTCTCTTGTTCCTCTGCCACCAAACAAACAAGCTGTTGGATGTAAATGGGTTTTTAGGGTCAAAGAAAATACTGATGGCTCTCTAAACAAGTTCAAAGCCAGACTAGTAGCCAAAGGATTTCATCAAAGATTTGGATTTGATTTTGGAGAAACCTTTTCCCGTATTGTAAAACCCATTACAATCAGAATCTTGCTCACTCTAGCTATATCTCACAAATGGTCAATTCAACAGCTTGATGTGAATAATGCCTTTTTAAATGGCAATCTAGAGGAAGAGGTCTATATGGTTCAACCTCCAGGCTTTGAAGTCAACGATAACTCTCTTGTTTGCAAACTGCATAAGTCACTATATGGACTTAAACAGGCCCCCAGAGCCTGGTTTCAAAAGCTAACCTCTGTTCTCTATGCTGCTGGATTTAAGCAAAGCAAATGTGATCCCTCTCTGCTTACCTTTCTACAGTCTGGAGTTCAAATCTACATTCTGATCTATGTAGATGATATCTTGGTCATTGGGAATAATCACACTGCTATTCAACAACTCATTCATAAGCTCAATTCATCCTTTTCTTTGAAACACTTGGGGGAAATTGACTTCTTTCTAGGTATTGAAGTCAAGAGACAAAGTAATGGGAGTTTACATTTATCTCAAACCAAATACATCAGAGATCTTCTACACAAAGCTGGAATGCTTGAATCCAAAGGAGTCAAAACTCCTATGGTTAGTAACTGCAAACTCACCAACACAGGTATTAATCCTCTACCTGACCCTTCTACCTACAGATCAATTGTTTGGGCCTTACAGTATGCAACTCTCACACGGCCAGAAATTAGCTTTGCAGTTAATAAAGTTTGTCAATTCATGGCCACACCTCTACATGATCATTGGCAAGCTGTCAAACACATTCTCAGATATCTCTCTGGTACCATAACCCATGGTATTATTATCAAACCCTTGCCCCTTGCCACTATTCCTTTGCCAATCTCAACCTTTTGTGATGCTGATTGGGCATCTGATCATGTTGATAGAAGGTCCACTTCTAGATCCTGCATTTTCCTTGGTCCAAACATTATTTCCTGGTGGTCAAAGAAGCAAGTGAGGGTTGCAAGGTCTTCAACAGAAGTTGAGTATAGAAGCTTGGCTGACACAGTTGCTGAACTTTTATGGATCCAATCTCTGCTAAAGGAACTTTAAGTTCCTTTCACTATTCCCAAAGTTTACTGTGATAACCTTAGCACAGTACAACTTGCACATAATCCAGTACTTCATTCTCGCATCAAACACATGGAGATTGATCTATTCTTTGTCAGGGAACATGTTCAGTCTAAACAGCTTGAAGTATATCACATTCCAGCCCCTATCAAATTGCTGATGTTCTTACAAAACCATTGACTGCCTCATCCTTCCTTGAGCTCAAGACCAAACTTAGTGTGATTGATGTTCCACATCAATCACCCTAACTTTGTGGGGGGATGTTAGAGATACTATATCTACGAATAGTGTAATAAGCCTAGCATTCAATTAGCCAGTTATAGTTAGTCAAGCTGTTTAGATTCAGTTACAAGTTGGTTATACCACTTCTCTATAAATACTGATGTACTGGTATTATGTGATCAATGAAATCCTTCTACTTCATTTTATATTATGGCTACTTTTCTAATATACGGAACCTATTTTTGAAAAGGACATTCAAATACGAAAAAAGTGATATTATTTTGCTTTTTAGTCTATTTGTGTAAAAAACCGTAGTATATATTCAACGAATTTCAAATATGGGCCGTAATTATGTTTTGAACCTTTACCTTTATAAATAATATTGAATCATCTAGGTTTTGATATTTGATACTAGACTTTTTTTCAAAATAATCTCTTCAAATAATTGGTGCATCTCAATCATGATCTCAGTCCACATCATCAAGGTGATTCTCAAATAAACTTATGGATGGGGATGTCCTAAATGGACAATACTATCGTGTAATATACGATGACTCAAAACCAAACAAATATGTATACGCTGGCCTCCATATATATATATATATATATATATATATATATATATATATATATATATATATATATATATATATATATATATATATAGGGTAATTTTCTAGGATATGACTAAAACTCATTGAGTTTTTCAATCTATGACTTAACTAGTTTTAAACTTTTGTATGACCAAAAATCCAAAATAAAATAAAAAATTGTTTATATTTAAATGTTGAATGACTAAAATACCCTTATTTAAAATATGTGCATTTTGACTAATTTCATTCAATTAGAATTAATGCACTTTATATTGTCGTTACTGAGAACATTACTGCACAACATAACTACACATCCAGTAATAATCACTTCACTTCCGCCAAAATTGATTATCTTCTAATTGACTTTACAATATTATTTATAGTTTTTAGTTTTTATTTTTTTAGATTTAATAATTTTATTATTTTACGCATAATTATAGTTGTTATTGTATATTGGTCATAATCTCCGCACAACAAATTTCCTTAATGCATTCATTTGGTGACGTGTACAACAATATGTTCAGTACCCATGTTTACTGCACATATTTACTACTCAGAAACCCTAAATTATGAAACTACTACTCAGAAACCCTAAATTATGAAACTCCAATTTTCAAAATTAGAAAAGACAAAAAAAAAAGAATAGTGGGTCTCTAAGCTTGTAGCGGATCTCGAGACTGGAGTGCACGCATGAAAAAGTCCAACCTATTTTTAATTGAAGTTATTTATCTAGACGGTGGCAGCGACTGGTTGGGGACGAAGGGCGGCAGCGGCTGGTTAGGGACTAAGGGCGGCACCTGGAAGGCGGCGGGCCGGCGGCTGGTCACGGATGAAGGGCGGGGCCTGTGAGGCGGCGCGCAGAGCTTGGAACGACAACGGCGCACATAGCTCTCCGGCAGCTAGGCGGCGGCAGGCAGCGGAGGCGGTTGTGGGAGGCGGGTGTGTGACGGAGACTAGAGGAGAGGGTTCGAGAAAAAGAATAGAAGATTAGGCTTTATAGACATATTTTAAAGGGTATATTAGTCCATCAAATTAATTAATTTATTTATTAAATATGAAATTAATTAAAAATTAGAAATTAGAAATTTAAGTACGAGTATTATTTTGGGAATAAACGTAGTTAGGTCATAGAAACTAATGGAGTTTTAGTCATCTTCTCCTTCAATGGACACCGATCCCTAACCCTTCAAATCAAAGAAGCTACGCAAGCCGCTTGCAGGCTTCCCCCTTTTTTGTACTCATCATAAATAAAAACATGACCCCATCATCAGACCCACTGCGCATCCTACCCCCAGACATAAACCGAGACATATTCCTACGGTTGCCGGTGAAATCTCTGCTCAGGTCCGAGTCTGTGAGTCAAGAGTGGCGCTCCTTCATCGCCGACATCAAGCGCACCCACGTCGGCCAACTCCGCCTCCTGGTCGTGTCCCTAAGGGGCGACAAAGGAATCAGCTTGACAGTGAGGTCAATAAACCACGACCTTCGCCTTCAATGGACATCGATCCTCCTTCAGGGAGCCCTCACTCTTCCCCTACGGCGAACACTTGAATGACCCAAAATCTTTGCCATCCATTTTGTGCTCCTGCAACGGGCTTGTGCTTCTAAGGGCTGGAGCGGATTTCTTGTCGTGGAACTATTATAAAATAGAAGAGGTTGTTGGTTGTATGAGTGGAATAAATGATTTTAGTGAGGTGTGATGTAGATGATGTGTTTTAGAGGAGAGTTCTTGTCTCTAGAAAAATAGTATTGTATTGATGTTTCTTGGTTTTGCTTAGTATGCAAATGAGTACAATGAGTCCTATTTATAGGAGGTAGATGATCATTCTAGATCCTTATTAAATGCTATGATTCTAGAGTATTCTACATCTATGTCTAATTACTCTAGATTTTACATAAGAATTCTCTAGTAGAGAATTTTTTAGAATACTTTCTAGCTTTAACTCTCTAGATCATCTCTAGCCTTTTCTACATAAAATATTCTAGATAAATGCATCACTATTTAATACTCCTCCTTGATGCATTTGTCGGTGACTCCAAGCATTCTTCGCAGAAATTGGAATCTGTCTCTTGGCAGGGTCTTCGTGAAAATATCTGCCAATTGTTCTTCTGTTGGGCAGTACTTCATCTCAATATGCCCCTTTGCTTGGACATCTCTCAAGAAGTGATACTTGATATCGATGTGCTTGGTACGATTGTGCTGAATTGGATTTTTAGCCATCGCAATAGCTGACTTGTTGTCGCAAAATATTTGAGTCGCAGAACTTTGCAATTCTCACATGTCTTCTAATATTCTTTTTAGCCATAAAGCTTGGCACGCTGCTCCGACTGCTGCAACATACTCGGCTTCGGCTGAAGATAGTGCAACAGAATCTTGCTTCTTTGATCCCCATGAGAAAATTCCCGAACCCAGTTTAAATGCGTAACCGGAGGTGCTTTTCATGCCATCTTGAGATCCAGCCCAATCACTGTCGCTATATTCAATTAGTCGTGAGTCAGGAGTTATTTTGTACCAAATACTATAATTGATGGTTCCTTGTAGATACCTAATGAGTCTCTTTTCCGCTCCATAATGAGTCTCAGTTGGACTTTCCATGAACCTCGAGAGCAAACTTGTAGCATAATGATGTCCGGCCTCGTAGCCGTTGAGTAGAGTAGACTCCCAATCAAACTTCGGTAATTGGTTGTGTCCGTCTGCTTTGACCCATCTTCTTTCTTCAATTTTTCATTAGGAACCAGTGGAGTAACGACGACTTTGCAGTCTTGCATTTTAAACTTCTTTAGCATGTCCTTAATATATTTTTCTTGAGATAAGAATATGCCTTCTTCTTCTTGACTTATCTCCATGCCAAGGAAGTAGTGCATTAATCTCAAGTCACTCATCTCAAAAGTGTTCATCATGTCTCTCTTAAATTCTTCAATTAATTTGGAATTATTTCCCATGACAATTAAGTCATCAACATATAGAGAGACGATGAGAATGTCAGATTTACCTTGGGATTTGATGTATAGTGTAGCCTCGTTCTTACTCCTCCTGAACCCTTGACAGGTGAAGTATCCATCAATCTTGCTATACCACGCTCGTGGAGCTTGTTTGAGCCCGTAAAGCACTTTCTTTAGACGAAGAACTTTTCCTTCTTCTTTGATGAATCCTTCTGGTTGCTCCACATACACTTCTTCTCGTAGCTCTCCATTTAGAAAGGCTGACTTGACGTCTAGCTGATAAATTTTCCATTTCTTCTGAGCTGCAAGAGCTATGAGTGTTCTTCTTGTGTCCATCCGGGAAACTGGTGCAAACGTCTCTGTGTAGTCAACTCCCGGTATTTGAGCATACCCCTTTGCAACCAGCCTTGCCTTATGCTTCTGAATTGAGCCATCGGGGTTCAGTTTTGTTTTATACACCCATTTGACTCCAATAACCTCCTTGTTATGTGGAAGATCTACCATTTCCCAAGTATCATTCTTTTCTATCATTTTGATCTCCTTCTCCATTGCTTTAATCCAAACTTTTTCTTTGAAGGCTTCAGTGTAGCTATATGGCTCCAAGGAGCAAAAGTTGCATGTTTCATAGATGTCAGTAGACTCATATAGGTCTACTAGAGTTCTTACCCGAAGAGGTGGGGACTCTGGCGAGGAGTCGTGATTTCTGGATGTATTAGCTTCAAAAGAGGATCTTGGAGTAGACGTGGGGCTTTGTTGATCGTGATTTTCCTCTTCCGGTATTTCCTCTAGTTGGACAGTAGTTGTCTTTCTTTCAACTTTTTCTGTCTCCCAATTCCAAGAGGCTTGCTCATCAAACTCCACATCTCGACTTGTCATCAACTTCTTTGTCTCGAGATTGTAGATTCGATATCCCTTGGATTTGGAGCTATAGCCAAGGAAGATGCCCTTCTCTGTCTTGTCTTCTAATTTGTGCCTTTTAACAGAGGGAACATGAATGTAGCATATGCTTCCGAAGACCTTCAAATGTTTGGCTGAAGGCTTTTGTCCTGACCATGCCTCAATAGGTGTTTTGTTTAAAACCGCCTTAGTTGGACACCGGTTTAGAAGATAGACTGAAGTATATATTGTCTCTGCTCAGAACGTTTTAGGCATTCCTTTTTCAGCTAACATAGACCTTGCCATCTCCATGATTGTGCGGTTCTTCCTTTCGGATACCCCATTTTGTTGTGGAGTGTATGCTACTGTTAGTTGATGCTCTACACCTTCATCTTCACAGAACTTGTCAAATTCTTTTGAGTTGTATTCGGTACCTCGATCGCTTCTCAACTTCTTGATTTGATGACCACTCTGTTTCTCCACAAAGTTCTTGAATCTCTTGAATATTCTAAAGACTTCGGATTTTTCTTGGAAAAAATACACCCATGTCATCCTAGAGTAATCATCGATGAAGAGTATGAAGTACCTGTTCTTTGAAACTGAAGGCGTGCGCATTGGACCGCAGACATCGGTGTGGACAAGCTCTAGTATCTGTTTGGCTTTCCATGTTTTTTCTGTTGGAAATGGTTGTTTGTGTTGCTTCCCAACCATACATCCTTCACATACTCCTTCTTTTTCATCCAGTAGAGGCATGTCTCTCATCATCTTCTTTTGGTGTAGTAATCTCAAGGCATTCAGATTGAAGTGCCCAAATCTTCGATGCCATAGACTCGTATAACTCAGTTGAGCCACCATCACCTTTTGTGGATATTGCCATTGAATAGGAAAATTTCTATTATTTCCCATTTTTACTTCAGCAATTTCTTGATTTTTATTCTTGTCATAAATTCGGCAAGAATTTTTCTCAAAGTGCAAGGCATATCCACTTTCCATCATTTGGCCAACACTTATTAGATTTTGTGCAAGGCGTGACACTAGGAGAACGTTTCTAATAAAGCGCGTACCTTTCTTTGTATCTATGACAATGGTACCTTTCCCCTTTGCCTCCACCAAATCGCCATTGCCCATCTTGACCTTTGTCTTGATAGAGGTGTCTAAGTCATGGAAGATGGTCTCATTGGATGTCATGTGAATACTGCACCCACTATGGATGTACCACTCTTCTTCTTTTGCTTCTATGGCTGAGTGACATGCGTAGAACATGTACTCCTTCTCCTTAAAATCTTCAGAATAGTTGGCCTGATAGTTTCTTCTATCTCTGCTGTCACGCCCCGGACCTATCCGGACACGTCAACAATCCCCCGTACAATATGAATAGTCAACCGCAGTCCAACTCATTCATATTATACAAGGCGTCTCGAATATCATTCACACATAAGTCATCCATAAACATACATAATAAGTAATTGAATACGCAGCGGAAATCATAGTTTGGATACAAGTGCCACACGGGGCAAACACGAGCACGCAGGCTCCATAATGAAAAACAATATCCATGAGCATGGTTTAAAATGTTTAAAATCAGAATGCAGGAAGCACGAACCAAGTCTTCCCCTCCGAGATGATCGCCCGATCAACAAGCACGGGTAGCAAGGTCTAGCCTCAACCTGAAATGGTGGTGGGACGCCCCCCGAACGGGGGTCAGTACTCTATGCGACTATAAAGTACTGGTATGGATGGCATCTAATAGATATACAACAAGTATTTCAAACACAAGACCCTCAAATAGGGTGATAGTATAATCTAGGTCGTAACCCCAAGTTACATTTTTTCAAAATATACTTACTTTATATATAAAGTCAAGTAGTCGGCCCATGGCCCAAGGTTCGTTTGCAAAACATAACCCAAACCCCGTGACCCCTAGTCACGACAATACATAGGGTTCAACCCTAACACACATGTTTGCATTTCTCGAGTCCAACTCGACTACATCACCATGCATATCAATCACAAGTCAATTACTCCACCAATCTCCGACGTCATGTTCACCCATGCAATTCTAGAGCATCGGGCTCAAGTACATCTCCTTACATGGGCTGAACCAAATCCTTATGTCTACCCAATGCAATTCTAGAGCATCGGGCTCAAGTACATCTCCTTGCATTGGCATAGACCCCAATTCCTAAGCACTCGCTATGCCTAGAATTGTAATATCAATAATCTATTTCGGGACATCCTTACGGACTGCCTTATCATGATCTTAGCATCACATTACAACAATTTACTTACTTGAACCACAATCAAGTATATCACTTACAATCAAATCCTTAGATTCAATTTCTTAACAATTACAAACAATCATTAACTGGTATTCCAATACTATTAAGATTATTCCCATCAATCATATGTTACATTTGTAAATCCCTACATATTTAGAAATATGTAGCAGCAACTTAGTCATCCAATGTAATACACAAATAATCATTTATGTATCTACACAATTCACACATGAGTAAAAATGCCTATTTCACACAATAGTTCATTTAACTCCATTTTTATCAATATGATTTCCAAATCATTTCCAATTTCATTACTTATCTAATATATAAATATTTCATCAATAATCAGTCATTATAATCCATGAAAAACATGATTTTGGCATTTAGGTAATCTCATGCTTAACCTACAAGTTGTAAGCAACTAGATGTCGATCCTCACCTCAAATGAGCTTTAATTTGTTCCTTCTCAACCCAGTGCTCAAGCTTCGTCCAAGGGGGTTCGAGAATTGATTCCTTCCTTATAAATAGGTGTTAAACAGCCTCTTCAAGGTGCTTGTTCAACTCCTAACCGAAGACACGAAAACAGCCCCTAGAACGGGTGTTTTCCGGCGAATTCGCTCCCTAACCTTTCAAGGTTTTGTCTAGGTTAGTAACTAACCTTTACAACAATTAAAGTTACTCTATAACAACATTTTATACACCTCAACCACTGTACAATAATTCGTCAATCATTTATATGATTTAGACAATAGAAAGGAAGGTTTTGGATTGGAACTTACTTTGAATACCAAAACGTATTCTGCGAGGTTGCGTTCTGTTCGGATGATTTGGAGGCCTTAACCTGCTCCGTTTTCTTCAAACAGCACGCCTATGGATTCCTGTCTTCGAGAGCGTTCATTGGACACCTCTCATGCCTCTTTTTAATGAGTATAACTCGAGATATGAGTCGCACAAGAAGGCCAACGCACTTTAAGTTCTCCCTGCGAACAGTTCTCCTTTCTCTTGCTTTCTTTGCTCTTGTGCGGCTCCTCTCTTCCCCTTATCTTTTGAGTTCTAATGAGGGATGAGGGGGGATATCTGGACTCTCTCAAAACGTTATCTAAACGTGTGGCTCCCAAAAATAAAAGGTTGGGTGTTTGTTCCCGGGCCATATACTCCATCAGGATGGTTCTCCTCTTTTATTTCTCTTTTGTATTGTTTGAGCTCTCAACTCAATAGATCCGCCCCATTTATGTGTTCTAACTCATCCTACCTGTTTTACAGGTGTTAGGAAGGTGTGGGGCGTACTATCATGTCCCCTAATTAATTTGGGAGCAAAATATCTACCAATACATCCAAGAGTGGAAAGATGGGTTCTATCATTTTTGTCCTTTGTCATAAGATGTACTTTTGTACTCTCCCCAATTTATTCAGATCAAGTCAACCTCCTACTTCATATTATTGGTCTCTAATATGAGTAGGGTGGTCCCATTAATTTATTTGATGTACAATTACAAAAGAAAACTCTACTCCCATTATTCAGCCTAATAATGCCAAAGATGGGACCATAGGCATTTGTATTCTTCTCCAATCATTCCATCATTCATTTATGATGTTAATATGTACATATATCTATATATATGTTCTACCAACCGTGTGGGTCACCCTTCAATGGGTCTAGGGTGCCATTCTTGAATAATTACTATTTTTAGCAGGTTAGGCCCAAAATAACATTTGGGGTGCCCGACTGCTCTTACATTGTACCGATGGGTTGTATATCTTTATTTGAGGATGTTGGACCCCAATATCAGTGATATGGACCATTTAATTATTTAGAAGCCCGTTACCATTGTATAAGCCCAAAATAGTAATATGATAAATCATACGTTCCGTAAAACTTTAATCGTTTTACAATTTTTCGAAAATAGGAGAATTCAATACATACGCTTTGAAATTAAATTTGAATTTCCAGGACGTTCGGGTGCGGTGTCACAAGTTCACCCCCCCCCTTAACAGGAATTTCGTCCCCGAAATTCACGGTGTTACTCAAATAGGAAGACGTATTGCCCCCTCATCAAAGCTTCCGTTTCACAAGTCTCCTCTTCAACACGGTCACTTTTCCAAAGGACTTTAACCATTGGAACTTGTTTACTCCTCAATTTCTTTACCTTTCTATCGGTGATCTTGACCGGTTGTACGACGTAGTTCAAATCCTCTCGTATTTCCACCGGCGGCATTTCCAATGCATGAGAAGGATCATGTACATACTTCTTCAGCATAGATACATGAAACACATTGTGTATCTTCTCTAACTCTGGAGTCAACTGTAGGCGATATGCTACGGCCCCAATTCTCTCCAGAATTCTGAACGGCCCGATGTAGCGTGGATTAAGCTTCCCTCGGCTTTGGAATCGAATGATTCCTTTCCAAGGAGAAACCTTCAGGAATACCCCGTCGCCAACCTTAAACTCTAAGGTTCTCCGTCGCTATCTGCATAACTCTTCTGTCTATCCTGAGCTGCCTTGAGTCTCTCTCGAATCAACTTCACCTTTGACTTGGTGATATCAACCAACTCAGTGCCCTCGAGTTTGGCCATGCCAACCTCATCCCAGCATAACGGTGTACGACACCTCCTCCCATACAATGCTTCGTATGTAGGGCTGAGCAAAACCGACCCTACCCGAATAACCCGATCGGGTGAACCCGATTTTTTGTGATTGGGTCGGTTGACCCGACCCGAACCCAGCGACCCGACCCGCCCACCCTATACTTTTTGGGCCGACACCCAGCGGGTAGGGTCCTCCTAATCCCTACCCGAACCGCCCGAAAACCCGACCAAGCCTAAGCCCATTACCCAACTCCCCAACTACCCAAGCCTATAAGGCCATTACCCAACTCCCCAAGCCCATTAGCCCACTCCCTTAGTCCCTTTCTGGCTTTCCCTTATCCCCATTTCCCTTCGCCGGTTAACCACTTATCCCTAACTTACACTCTCAGACTCTCTCTCTCTCTAACTCTCTAAGCGGCTAACCCTAATTTGGTCTGACTTCTCACTTCGTCGGCCGCCGTTGCCGTCGTTGTAGGGCTGTAGGCATGTAGTCCTCAACCGAGTGGAAGCCTTCATCTCCTTGTAGGGTTTGCCGTCTCTACTCTCTAACCTAGTGGAAGCCTTTCATCTCCTTCATCTCGAGCCGTTGAGGTATAAAATACTTATTCTGTTATTCGTATTATGGTAAGTTTAGTCCTTGATGAATGATGATGCATGGATGTTCTGAGTTGTGATTAGTCTTGTGATGTTCGTATATTTGTGAAACTTGCATGTACAAATCTGTTCGAATGTTCGGTTATCCACTTATCATGTTGTCCCTGTTAATTGTTGATGTATATTATGATGCATTCAGAATTTCAAATCTGTTTATTTGAAATATGAATGAAGTGTGGAAGCTAATCAAGCTATATATTTTATATTCATGTGTTGCCTACTGAGTACTGACTACGGTTATCCAGTTGTCCCTGTTATGTTGTTTGTTGTACATAAGTAACATAACTGCCTTATTATTTTGATGAAGAAGCCTTTTTCAACTCTAGTACTCAAACGAGTACAAAGGGTGAACTGGGTTCTTCAGAGTCTGTAGAGAAGTGAAAAAGCAAAGTGCTTTTATCCTTCTGTAAATCAGCTTGCTGATTGTTCCAGACTTACATATTATGGTTATTATTTGTGAGATATGAACTCTGTGGAAGCTCTTACTTACTGCACATGTACAACTCTTATTCATGTGTTGCGTACTTGCCTTATCTGTGAGGTATGAACTCTGTGGAAGCTTAGTATACACATATCAATATATCATGTGTTGCTTACTTGCTTACATTAGATGGACCCTGAAGAATGTGTGACCTTTTCTACATCTGGATCTCAACCTCCTCTGAAATATGAATGAAGTGTGGAAGCTAATCAAGCTATATATTTTATATTCATGTGTTGCCTACTGAGTACTGACTACGGTTATCCAGTGGTCCCTGTTATGTTGTTTGTTGTACATAAGTAACATAACTGCCTTATTATTTTGATGAAGAAGCCTTTTTCAACTCTAGTACTCAAACGAGTACAAAGAGTGAACTGGGCTCTTCAGAGTCTTTAGAGAAGTGAAAAAGCAAAGTGCTTTTATCCTTCTGTAAATCAGCTTGCTGATTGTTCTAGACTTACATATTATGGTTATTATTTGTGAGATATGAACTCTGTGGAAGCTCTTACTGACTGCATATGTACAACTCTTATTCATGTGTTGCGTACTTGCCTTATCTGTGAGGTATGAACTCTGTGGAAGCTTAGTATACACATATCAATATATCATGTGTTGCTTACTTGCTTACATTAGATGGACCCTGAAGAATGTGTGACCTTTTCTACATCTGGATCTCAACCTCCTCTGAGTCAAGAAACAGTGGTGGAAAGTCAAATTCCTGAGCCTAACATTACCAATGAGCAGACTGCACCACCTGCTGTTTCTGGACAAAAGAGAAAAGTGGTTGACAAAAGATCTAAGATTTGGGATCACTTTGATGAAATTAAGGATGAAAAGGGTGTGGTTATTAAGGGGAGGTGCATATACTGTGCAAAAATATATTGTTGTCACTCTAAGAAACATGGAACTTCCTCCATCAGAAATCACATGCTTAATTGCATGAAAAACCCCATGTTAAAGACACTAGACAAGCCCTATTAGCCTTCCAGCCTGTACCTCCACAGACAGGTGAACCATCTGGAAAGACTGGGGTCATGGGAACTTGGGTATTTGATCAACAAGCTATTAGGAGAGCTCTGGGTGAAATGCTAATCATTGATGAGCTTCCTTTTAGATTTGTAGACAGACAAGGTTTTAGGAATTTTGTTGCTGCAGCCTGTCCTAGGTTTCAAATTCCTTCTAGATGGACAATTGCTAGAGACATTTTTCAAATATACCTTGATGAAAAAATGACTCTAAAAAGGAATTTTAGGGAACAAACTCAGAGAGTTAGTATAACTACTGATACATGGACCTCTATTCAGAGGATAAATTACATGTGCATTACTGCTCATTTCATAGATCATCAGTGGAAGCTCCAGAAAAAAATAATTTCCTTTGTCCCTGTCACCTCTTACAAAGGGGAGTACCTTGCTAAAGCCCTAGAGAATTGCTTACTTGATTGGGGTCTGAAAAGTATTTTTACTGTGACTGTTGATAATGCTAGTAGTAATGATACAGCTGTTGGTTTTTTCAAGAAAAAATTAGTAGCCTGGGGTGCTTCTTCTGTAAAAGTAAAGTATGTTCATATGTGTTGCATTGCACACATCTTGAACTTAGCAGTACAAGATGGTCTTAAAGATTCAGACACTTCAGTCATGAGAGTTAGGGAAGCTGTTAAGTATGTTAGGAACTCACCTGCTAGGCTTCAAAAGTTCAAAGATATATCTGATTTGATAGGAGTGGAAGCCAAGAGTGGTCTGCACCTGGATGTTCCAACTAGGTGGAATTCCACTTACCTGATGCTAAAATCTGCAGTTTGTAATGAGAAAGTGTTTGAAGCCTATGAGGAGAATGAATCTGCATATAGTACTGATTTGGGTTCTGACATGCCTGATGTTTTAGATTGGATTGCTGTTGAATCTTTTGTGACCATTCTAAAACATTTTTATGAAATGACACTAAGAATTTCAGGCTCACTATATGTTACTTCCAATACCTTTTTTCTGAAATTTCTGACTTGTTCCTTGTCCTCAAAGATATGGTTGCCTCTCCAACTGCTTCTGTCAGTGCCATGGGGAGTACTATGAAATCCAAACTAGACAAGTACTGGGGTGATCCTGAAAAGATGAACTATCTAATCTTCTATGCTAATGTCTTAGATCCTAGGGACAAGTTTGAGTATATGCCATTTCAGCTAAATGCTTTATATGGTGATAAAAAAGGTGCTGCTTTTTTTCTAAAAGTGAAGTCAGGTCTAACTGAGTTATTTGTTGATTATGTTTCAAGTTACCCTGACTGTGTTGGTGGAAGTTCTAATACAACTTTTACTTCTGGAGCATCTATGGAGTGTGGTAATTCTGAAAATAGGCCTGTGTCCAGGTTTAAGGCTGATCTTAAAAAGAAGAAGCTTGAGAGTGGTCAGGTAGGAGTTAAAAAATCTGAACTTGATATATATTTAGCTGAGTCCATAAT
This sequence comes from Cuscuta europaea, assembly GCA_945859875.1. Classification (NCBI taxonomy): domain Eukaryota; kingdom Viridiplantae; phylum Streptophyta; class Magnoliopsida; order Solanales; family Convolvulaceae; genus Cuscuta; species Cuscuta europaea. The sequence continues at coordinate 6,113,312 of CAMAPE010000014.1, forward strand.
TGAGGAAGATGTGGACTTTGATATTCTAAGATGGTGGAAGTTAAATAGTGAAAGGTTTCCTATACTTTCCAAGATGGCTAGGGATGTACTTGGTGTTCCCATTTCCACAGTTGCTTCTGAGTCCACTTTCAGTACAAGTGGTAGGGTTTTGGACTGTTTTAGAAGTTCATTAAGTTGTAAAATTGTGGAAGCCCTTATTTGTGCACAAGATTGGTTGAGATTGGCTCACCAGCCTATCTCAATTGAAGAAAACATCGATGAAGTAGAGAGACTGGAAAAAGGTATAACTTTTATAGTTTTATGTGTTTTCATGTATTATTTGCTTATTATGAATCTTCTTGTTTATATTTCATAATTCTAACAATTCTCTTTGTTTGTTATAGAAATAATGGATGGAAATGTTGGTGGTGGAACTGCTGCTCCTACTGGATCCTCTATTGTGCCATTAAGTGTACATTTTCTATATTTTTATAGGGTTTAGGGTTGGCATTGCTCTTTCAGTTCATAACAAGCATTCTGACTTCTGAGCTATATGACATGTTTGGTTTTTGCCATTATTTGGTTGTTTGGCTATGATGAAGCTTCCACTCATTACTGCATTTAGGGTTTAGGGTTGGTGTTGCTCTTTCAGTTCATGAAATGGTAAGTTGTAACTGAAATTGTAGCAGATGCCCCCTATTTCCCCTTATGAATGATAAAAAGCATTCTGAGCTCTGAACATTAGTACATCAGTAACTGATTATGTGCATTCTGAGCTGTATCACCTGTATGTGTATGTGCATTCTGACTTCTGAGCTCTCTGATTATGTATAATGTATTATGAGTATGTATAATGTGTATAGGTTTGAATGTTTGAATGTGTATGCACATGAGTACATGACTCTCTGATTTGGCATTATGTGGTTGTTTTTCCATGTGCATTCTGACTTCTGAGCTCTCTGATTATGTATAATGTATTATGAGTATGATTATGTCATTCTGGAAAGCATTCTGGCAACTATGAACTGTCCCTGGACTCTTGTCCCTTGCTCTGACTTGTTCAGGTTTTGTGTAAGTAACTCTAAATCCCATTAATCCTTGACTATATCATTTCTATTAAATTTCATTGGCTATGATGAAGCTTCCACACATTACTGAATGTATGGTTTAAGGTTGGTATAGCTCTTTCAGTTCACAACATGTAAGTTGTAACTGAAATTGTAGCAGTTGCCCCTATATTCCTGGTGAAGGATAACAAGCATTCTGAGTCAGTGATTTTTCTGATTTGTTATTTTGTTTCATTAACTTATCCAAGTTACTCTGACTTATTATACATGTATAATTGACTTATTATACATTTATACATATGCAGGTGGAAACATGAAGCTGGTGAAGGATGTTAATGAATTATGTAGCATTTTGTAATTTGTTTAAGTTTGTTCTAAAGTTTGTTTATTAAACTTTGTTCTAATTTTGTAATTTTGCGTACTTGTATTAAATTTGTTTATGAAGCTGTGTATTCTTTACTCTGTTCTATAAGTTTAAAAGACTCGTATCAAATTGCCATATATTTTACTTGAACATTTTGTCTATGAACATTTTGTATGAGTTACTTGAACCCGACATAACCCGATACCCGAACCGAACCCGCCCTACCCGAAGCTCATTAAAACCCGAAAAATTTAGGGTAAAAAAACATAGAGTAGGATAGGCTAATTACACATCCGATACCCGAAAGGGTCGTGGGTTCACCCACCCGCCCGACCCGAACCCGCCCGATGCTCAGCCCTATTCGTATGGAGGCATGCCGATACTTGCGTGATAACTGTTGTTATAGGCAAACTCCACAAGTGCTAAGTGATTGTCCCAACTCCCTTGGAACTCCAATGCACAAGCCCTCAACATATCTTCTAAGATCTGAATAACCCTCTCAGACTGCCCATCCGTCTGTGGATGGAACGCAGTACTGAACTTCAACCTTGTTCCCATAGACTCTTGAAATTTTGGCCAAAAACGTGACGTGAATCGTGGGTCTCTATCGGATACGATGGTCACCGGAACACCATGTAACCTCACGATCTCGTTCGTATAAAATTTGGCTAACCTCTCGAGTGGGTAAGTGGTGTTGATAGGTAAAAAGTGTGCACTCTTCGTGAGCCTATCAACAACAACCCAAACTGCATCATAGTTCCTGATCGTCCATGGTAAGCCTACCACGAAATCCATAGTCACATGTTCCCACTTCCATTCAGGGATGGAAAGTGGCTGCAATAAGCCCACTGGATGCTGATGTTCCGCCTTAACTTGCTGACAAGTAAGGCATCGACTGATGTATTCTGCTATTTCCCTCTTCATACCAGACCACCAGTAGCTTTCTTTCAGATCCATGTACATCTTCGTGCCTCCCGGGTGCATAGCATACGCTGAGGAATGAGCCTCCTCTAGAATGGACTTTCGGAGCTCATCATTCGACGGTACGCACACTCGATCACGGAATAACAAGAGACCATCGTCTCTTTCACGAAAATCCTCTACCGGCCCCACAACCATGCGTTCTCGGACCTTCTTGAGCTCATCATCAAGCTCCTGACCCCTCTTGATCTCGTCAAGTAAGGTAGGTCTCACCTCAAATCTCGCCACCAAGGCGCCATTAGTTGATACTTCCAATTGGGCTCTCAATGCCTTCAAGTTGGTTATCAATGCCCCCGATGAACTCTTCCGGCTAAGGGCATCGGCCACAACATTTGCCTTCCCCGGATGATACTCAATCACTAGGTGGTAGTCCTTTATCAATTCCATCCACCATCGTTGTCTCATGTTTAACTCTTTCTGAGTAAACACATATTTCAAACTCTTGTGGTCGGTGTATATGTGACATGTCTCTCCGTAGAGATAATGCCTTCATATCTTTAGTGCAAAAACCATGGCCCCCCAATTCTAAGTCATGAGTGGGATAATTCACCTCGTGCTTCTTCAACTGTCGTGAAGCATAGGCAATCACCCTCCCATTCTGCATCAATACACATTCAAGCCCTTGGATGCTCGCATCGATGTAGACATCGTACCCCATACCTTGTTTCGGTAAGGCGAGTATTGGTGCCTCAGTTAACCTTTTCTTCAGTTCTAAGAATCCTTTCTCACATCGGTCATCCCACACGAACTTTGCTCCTTTTCGAGTGAGCTTCGTCAATGGTGATGCCAAAACTGAGAATTTCTCCACAAACTTTCTATAGTAGCCCGCTAGTCCAAGGAAACTACGAATCTCCTTCACGTTCTTAGGTCTTTCCCATTCTGTGATGGCCTCAATCTTCTTGTTGTCCACAGAAATTCTTGATTCAGAAACCACGTGCCCGAGAAAGCTGATCTCCTTAAGCCAAAACTCACACTTAGAGAATTTGGCATAAAGCTGCTTCTCTCGTAGTGTTTCAAGAACCATCACCAAGTGTCTCTCGTGCTCCTCTTCATTCCTTGAGTAAATCAAGATGTCATCTATGAACACGATTACAAACTGATCCAAATATTTATGAAAAACTCGGTTCATCAAGTCCATGAATGCCGCTGGGGCGTTAGTCAGCCCAAACGACATAACCAAGAACTCAAAGTGACCATACCTTGTGCGGAAAGCACTCTTCGGTATGTCGCTCTCTTTTATCTTCAATTGGTGATACCCTGACCTCAAGTCAATCTTTGAAAATACCGTTGCCCCCCGGAGCTTGTCAAACAAGTCATCGATCCTAGGTAAAGGGTACCTATTCTTGATGGTGACTTTGTTCAATTGTCGGTAGTCGATGCACATACGTAGAGTCCCATCCTTCTTTTTCACAAAAAGGACTGATGCTCCCCACGGTGAATAGCTCGGTCTAATGAAACCGTTATCCAATAGCTCTTGCAATTGGTTTTTCAACTCATTCAGTTCCGCAGGCGCCATTCGGTACAGTGGTATAGAGATTGGTTTGGTGCCGGGCTCAACCTCGATCACAAATTCAATCTCTCTATCGGGTGGAAGCCCCGGTAGGTCTTTAAGGAAGACATCCGGGTACTTACAAACCACCCTTACATCGTCGAGGTTCGGTTCCTCCTTAGTTTTGTCCACCACGTATGCTAGATATTGGTGGCATCCCTTTCTCATCATACTCCTCGCTCTCACAGCGGATATGATGCAACTATTTGACTTGCCTCGATCACCCTCGAAACGTAGGGCATTCCCATCACTGCCTTCGAGTTCTAGAACCTTTGTGTAGCAATCTACCCTAGCATGATGCTTTTCTAGCCAATCCATCCCTAGGATCGCATCAAAATCAATCATGCTCAGTGGTACGAAATCACACATCAAGGTTTGGCCACCGACTTCCACCTCACAAGATGGATAATAACAAGTTCTATCGACGTCATCCCCTAGTGGTGTTTGATGGATTGTAGGGATCCAAGTATGTATAAAATGTAGAGATTTGAGCTCAAGTATTGTGGAGAAGATGAATAATAGAATGATAATGAATTGAGATCTAGGGTTTACAAACTCCAAAAGGAGTATAAATAGAGGAATAACGGGCCGGGCCGCTAATATGGGCCCGGTAGCCCAACTAGTATTCGTAAGATGTGTGTGGGCCGCTGTCCGGGCCCAATAGTCGTGAGACCCGAGGGTCCGAGTCTATATACTCTATCAGGAGTCCCCCACTCTCTAAGTCGAGAGTATTCGAGGCGAAAGAGAGTAGAACTGTGTGCTGATCTGTCGACGTCTGGTGAGTAAACTTCATGAACAAAAATTTGAATTTCTGCTTCTTTGGTTAACGGAGACGCTAAGTCCCCCGCTCTTCCAGTCCCCCACTCCTTGAGGCGAGTGTAATGAGGTGAAGAGGAGTAGAGTAATGCGTGTCGGATGATGTCTTCAACAGGGGGCCGAGGGTTGACACCTTTTGATCCACGATGGGGAGATGCCTCGTTAAAAACCTCATTAGGAAAAACCCTGTGGGAAAAAATCCTAATGAGGGAAAAAGAGTACACCGGATGCCCCCAAAATGAAACAAAAGGTGCGAGCCCTTCGGCCTGGAGATGGAGCTGCAGCGGTGCCCGTCTGCTGGATGGTCGAGGCCGATCTCTAGATGTGGGTAGCTCATCATGATCAGTAGTCCTAGTCATCAAATAAAGATGACTAAGGGATGGGTCGAGCGACCGTCCACAATATGATGTCTGGTTCATCAAATAAAGATGACCAGAACGTAAGGCCGATGGGCCGAGAGGCCTGTATGAGAGCTCCACGTCGTCAAATAAAGATGACGGGGCGATGGTGCGGCCGAGGGGCTTGCATAAGAGCTCCACGTCGTCAAATAAAGACGACGGGGTGATGGTGCGGCCGAGGGGCCTGCATAAGAGCTCCACGTCGTCAAATAAAGACGACGGGGCGATGGTGCAGCCGAGGGGCCTGCATAAGAGCTCCACGTCGTCAAATAAAGACGACGGGGCAATGGTATGGCTCAGAGGCCTGCATAAGAGCTCCACGTCGTCAAATAAAGACGACGGAGCGATGGTGCGGCCGAGGGGCCTGCATAAGAGCTCCACGTCGTCAAATAAAGACGACGGGGCGATGGTGCGGCCGAGGGGCCTGCATAAGAGCTCCACGTCGTCAAATAAAGACGACGGGGCGATGGTGCGGCCGAGGGGCCTGCATAAGAGCTCCACGTCGTCAAATAAAGACGACGGGGCGATGTATGGCCGAGAGAGGCCTATATGAGAGCTCCACGTCATCAAATAAAGATGACGAGGCGACGTATGGCCGAGAGGCCTACATGAGAGCCCCACATCATCAAATAAAGATGACGGGGTGATGTATGGCTCAGAGGCCTATATGCGAGCGCCATGTCATCAAATAAAGATGACGGAGCGAGATATGGCCGATGGGCCTGTAAATGAGCTTCGCGTCATCAAATAAAGATGACGAGGCGATATATGCCCGATGGGTCTGCAACTTAGCTTCGCGTCATCAAATAAAGATGACAGAGCAAGATGTGGCTCAGAGGCCTACAAATGAGTTCCTCGTCATCAAATAAAGATGACAGAACGATATATGGCCGATGGTCCTGGAGATGAGCTCTTCGTCATTAAATAAAGATGACAGAGCGATATATGGCCGATGGGCCTACAAATGAACTTCGCGTCATCAAATAAAGATGACGGAGCGATATATGGCCGATGGTCCTGTAGATGAGCTCTTCGTCATTAAATAAAGATGACAGAGCGATATATGGCCGATGGGCCTACAAATGAACTTCGCGTCATCAAATAAAGATGATAGAGCGATATATGGCCGATGGGCCTACAAATGAGCTTCGCGTCATCAAATAAAGATGACAGAGCGATATATGGCCGATGGGCCTACAAATGAGCTTCGCGTCATCAAATAAAGATGACGGAGCGATATATGGCCGATAAGCCTACAAATGAGCTTCGCGTCATCAAATAAAGATGACGGAGCGATATATGACTGAACTCTGGGCTCCTTTAGCCTTTCGGCCGGAGACCGCAAGATGTTCGCTATATCTGAATAGGGGGACGAGGCGGTGGACGCCTGTCTGAATATGAGGACGACGACGCTGATGAGTCAGTCCGAATATGAGGACGACAGCGCTGACGAACCGGTCCGAATATGGGGACGATGGCGCTGGTGAGCCGGTCCGAATATGGGGACGAGGCGATGATAAGTCATGCGCCATATGAAGGCGACGGTCACCATCCAGGAAGGGAATGGCGAGCCTGGTCGCTAGATAAGGACTTCGGCGCTGGGGCCAGTCTAAATGTGAGGACGAGGCGATGATGAGTCGTGCGTCATATAGGGGCGACGGTCGCCGTCCGGGAAGGGATGGCGAGCCCAATCGCTATAAAAAGACTTCGGCGCTGGGAGGCGGTCTTGAGAGAAATAATCACGTCGCGGCCGAGAGGCTGATCGCGATGTGCGGTTGACAATGATGAGGAGCCAGTCCGAAATATGACGACGAGGCGATGATGGAGCCGATCGTCATATAGAGGCAATAGTCACCATCCAGGAGGGGATGGCGAGCCTGATCGCTAGCCCAACACACTCGGCGCTGATGAAGCCGGTGTTGGGATAGGGTGTGACGTCGTGGCCGAGGGGCCGATCGTGATGCGAGGTCGTCAGCACTATGAGGCTGATCCAAAAGTCCAAGCAGCGGTCGCCATCCGATGAAGGAATGACTGAGACCGGTCTTGGGGATAGATAATCACGCCGAGGCCGAGGGGCCGATCGTGATGTGCGGACGGAGATGATGAGTCGATCCGATAATATGATGACGAGGCAATAATGAAGCCAATCGTCATATAAGGGCGATGGTCACCATCCAGGAAGGGATGGCGAGCCCGATCGCTAGCTCAAGACTCTCGGCGCTGAGGAAGCCGGTCTTGAGATAGATAGTCACGCCGAGGCCGAGGGGCCGGTCGTGATGCGCGGATGGCGATGAAAAGAGCCAATCCGAAATATGATGACGGGCAATTATGAGCCGGTCGTCATATAGAGGTGATGGCCACCATCCAGGAAGGGATGGTGAGCCCAGTCGCTAGCTTAAGATCGCGTTGAGACCGAGGGGTCTGCCGCGATGTGAGCATGACGGCGATGATGAGCCGTTCCAATAAATGATGACGAGGCCATGATGGGCCAATCGTCATATAAAGGCGACGGTCACCATCCAGGAAGGGATGGTTAGCCCGATCGCCAGCTCAAGACTCTCGGCGCTGAGGAAGCCGGTCTTGAGATAGATAATCACGCCGAGGCCGAGGGGCCGGGCATGATGTGAGGACGACGGCGATGAGGGGCCGGTCCAAAAATCCATGCAACGGTCGTCACTCGGTAAAGGAATGACTAAGACCGGTCTCGAGATAAATAATCACGTCGAGGCCGAGGGGGCCGGTCGTGATATGAGGACGAAGGCACTGACGGGCCGGTCTGAAGATCCATGCAACGGTCGCCATCCGGGAAGGGATGACTAAGTCCGGTCTCGAGATAAATAATCACGTCGAGGCCGAGGGGGTCGATCGTGATATGAGGACGACGACGATGAGGAGTCGGTCCAAATAATGATGACGAGGCGATGGTGAAGCCGATCGTCATATAGAGGCGATGGTCACCATCCGGGAAGAGATGATGAGCCCGATCGCCAGCTCAAGACTCTCGGCGCTGAGGAAGTCGGTCTTGAGATAGATGATCACGCCGAGGCCGAGGGGCCGGTTGTGATGTGAGGACATCGACGATGAGGAGCCGGTCCTATAATGATGACGAGGCGCTGGTGAAGCCGATCGTCATATAGAGGCGATGGTCACCATCCGGGAAGGGATGGCGAGCCCGATCGCTGGCTCAAGACTCGCGGCGCTGAGGAAGCCAGTCTTGAGATAGATAATCACGCCGAGCCCGAGGGGCCGGCCGTGATGTGAGGACAACGGCGATGAGGAGCCGGTCCTATAATATGATGACGAGGCGCTGATGAAGCCGATCGTCATATAAAGGCGATGGTCACCATCCAGGAAGGGATGGCGAGCCCGATCGCTAGCTCAAGACTCGCGGCGCTGAGGAAGCCGGTCTTGAGATAGAAAATCACGCCGAGGCCGAGGGGGTCGATCGTGATATGAGGACGACGACGATGAGGAGTCGGTCCAAATAATGATGACGAGGCGATGGTGAAGCCGATCGTCATATAGAGGCGATGGTCACCATCCGGGAAGAGATGATGAGCCCGATCGCCAGCTCAAGACTCTCGGCGCTGAGGAAGCCGGTCTTGAGATAGATGATCACGCCGAGGCCGAGGGGCCAGTCGTGATGTGAGGACAACGACGATGAGGAGTCGGTCCTATAATGATGACGAGGCGATGGTGAAGCCGATCGTCATATAGAGGCGATGGTCACCATCCGGGAAGGGATGGCGAGCCCGATCGATGGCTCAAGACTCGCGGCGCTGAGGAAGCCGGTCTTGAGATAGATGATCACGCCGAGACCGAGGGGCCGGCCGTGATGTGAGGACAACGGCGATGAGGAGCCGGTCCTATAATATGATGACGAGGCGCTGATGAAGCCGATCGTCATATAAAGGCGATGGTCACCATCCGGGAAGGGATGGCGAGCCCGATCGCTAGCTCAAGACTCGCGGCGCTGAGGAAGCCGGTCTTGAGATAGAAAATCACGCCGAGGCCGAGGGGCCGGTCGTGATATGAGGACGACGACGATGAGGAGTCGGTCCAAATAATGATGACGAGACGATGGTGAAGCCGATCGTCATATAGAGGCGATGGTCACCATCCGGGAAGGGATGGCGAGCCCGATCGCTGGCTCAAGACTCGCGGCGCTGAGGAAGCCGATCTTGAGATAGATAATCACGCCGAGGCCGAGGGGGTCGGTCGTGATATGAGGACGACGGCGATGAGGAGCCGGTCCTATAATATGATGACGAGGCGCTGATGAAGCCGATCGTCATATAAAGGCGATGGTCACCATCCGGGAAGGGATGGCGAGCCCGATCGCTAGCTCAAGACTCGCGGCGCTGAGGAAGCCGGTCTTGAGATAGATGATCACGCCGAGCCTGAGGGGCCGGCCGTGATGTGAGGACAACGGCGATGAGGAGCCGGTCCTATAATATGATGACGAGGCGCTGATGAAGCCGATCATCATATAAAGGCGATGGTCACCATCCGGGAAGGGATGGCGAGCCTGATCGCTGGCTCAAGACTCGCGGCGCTGAGGAAGCCGATCTTGAGATAGATAATCACGCCGAGGCCGAGGGGGTCGGTCGTGATATGAGGACGACGGCGATGAGGAGCCGGTCCTATAATATGATGACGAGGCGCTGATGAAGCCGATCGTCATATAAAGGCGATGGTCACCATCCGGGAAGGGATGGCGAGCCCGATCGCTAGCTCAAGACTCGCGGCGCTGAGGAAGCCGGTCTTGAGATGATGGACGACGCTGGTCTGAGAATGAGGGACGGCGTTGGGCGCTCGTCTGAGATGATGGACGGCGCTGGGCGCTCGTCTGAGATGATGGACGGCGATGGGCGCTCGTCTGAGATGAGGGACGGCGCTGGGCGCTCGTCTGAAAATGAAGGACGGCGCAGGGCGCTCGTCTAAAAATGAGGGACGACGCTGGGCGCTCGTCTACAAATGGAGGACGGCGCTGGGCGCTCGTCTACAAATGGAGGACGGCGCTGGGCGCTCGTCTAAGATGAGGGACGGCGCTGGGCGCTCATCTAAGATGAAGGACGGCGTTGGGCGCTCGTCTGAAAATGAGGGACGGCGCTGGGCGCTCGTCTACAAATGGAGGACGGCGCTGGGCGCTCGTCTAAGATGATGGACGACGCTGGGCGCTCGTCTAAGATGAGGGACGGCGCTGAGCGCTCGTCTACAAATGGAGGACGGCGCTGGGCGCTCGTCTAAGATGAGGGACGGCGCTGGGCGCTCGTCTACAAATGGAGGACGGCGCTGGGCGCTCGTCTAAGATGATGGACGGCGTTGGGCGCTCGTCTAAGATGAGGGACGGCGCTGGGCGCTCGTCTACAAATGGAGGACGGCGCTGGTCGCTCGTCTAAGATGAGGGACGGCGCTGGGCGCTCGTCTGAAAATGATGGACGGCGCTGGGCGCTCGTCTAAAAAATGAAAGGACGGCGCTGGGCGCTCGTCTGAAAATGAGGGACGACGCTGGGCGCTCGTCTACAAATGGAGGACGGCGCTGGCCGCTCGTCTAAGATGAGGGACGGCGCTGGCCGCTCGTCTGAAAATGATGGACGGCGCTGGGCGCTTGTCTAAAAAATGAAGGACGGCGCTGGGCGCTCGTCTGAAAATGAGGGACGGCGCTGGGCGCTCGTCTACAAATGGAGGACGGCGCTGAGCGCTCATCTAAGATGAGGGACGGCGCTGGGCGCTCGTCTGAAAATGATGGACGGCGTTGGGCGCTCGTCTAAAAAATGAAGGACGGCGCTGGGCACTCGTCTGAAAATGAGGGACGGCGCTGGGCGCTCGTCTACAAATGGAGGACGGCGTTGGGCGCTCGTCTAAGATGAGGGACGGCGCTGGGCGCTCGTCTACAAATGGAGGACGGCCCTGGGCGCTCGTCTAAGATGAGGGACGGCGCTGGGCGCTCGTCTAAGAATGAAGGACGGCGCAGGGCGCTCGTCTAAGATGAGGGACGGCGCTGGGCGCTCGTCTGAAAATGAGGGACGGCGCTGGGCGCTCGTCTCAGAATGAAGGACGGCGCAGGGCGCTCGTCTAAGATGAGGGACGGCGCAGGGCGCTCGTCTAGTATTTGCCTGATATGTACTTAGTATTGTTGTGGGGATTTCATTTTTTCATTTCTCGAGGCCGGCAAGTGCGCGCGGTCCTCGGCTTCCCTCTTATATTTTTTCTTTTTCCTTTTCTCTTCTTTTTTTTATTTCCGTTTCCGTTCCCTATTTCGGGGAGTATCCTTTTTTCAGGCTTCGGCCGAAGGGTGTGCTCGTCCTTCTGCCGGTTCGGACTTCGTTTATAACGTCCGTGATCTCAGGGGGGTCCTGTCGCCTATTTATGACGCGGGCTAGACTTTTGGTTGGTTTCCAACGGCTGCCGTTGCCCAACCCTGGGTGGGGGGATTTTGCCACCTCGGCCATGATTTCAGGCCTGTCGTCATGCGATCTGGCGCGTGGACGACGCGGTGAACTTCCCATTTCAAGACGCGGGCCGTTTGCGGGCCCCTCGTCCTGGGGACATCGTCGGCCATACCTGAGCGTTTCACTCTAGGCTTACGGGGCTAGGACGATGTGCTCTCTCAGCTAGGCCTGAGCCCTTCGCTGATACAAAATACAAAGTGGAGCAGACTTGAGCCTTTCGCTCGAAGGCTGCTGATACGACACGTGGTATCTTCTATTTACATTTCCAAAAAATAAGCGGAATACAATAGGTGCGTTGTTCATGGCAACGGCTTTTGGGCGACGCGATTAGCGTCTCCGAGAACGAGGTGTACCGTTTACCGCTCTCGGGCATAATGCCATGTGCGGCCGGTAGCGGCTCTCAATCCTAGATGCCCGAGTCACCAAATAAAGGTGGCTAGGGTAGGTCGAGGGACCCAAATATAATTAAAATCATCACATAAAGATGTTCGGTAGGCTAGAGCTCGGGTCCACCACTTTGGGGATTTTTGACCCGGTTTAATGCCGATGATAAAAATAATAACGCTAATAATAATGCACATTAGCGACCTCGGGAAATTTTAATCCCTCATAATGGTCTTTACCACCTCGGGGGTTTTTAACCCGCCACAATGGTGGTGGAAATAATATAATTAATAATAGTAATAATTATACTACTACCACTTAATAAATATTTTAAGTGTATAAATAGGAGTATTGGGCACTTAGCTCTTATTTGGGCCGTTTGTGTTGATGACACTTCTCCTAGTTGGAAATCGTAGACTCTAGCCACCAATTTTGACTTGGTCAAAATTAAATGGGATAACTTTCACCGCCCTTTGCTGTTTTAGATGAGCAACACGGTTAGGACGTTTCAGCCGCTTAGCCCTGTTCATGGCAGGGCTTCACCAACAGTTTCGGAATAAATATTTGGCCGCACACTTCCACCTAACCATTCCGCAAAGGGGAGGAGCGATTGGTTTGCGATGTTGTTGACGACTTAAAGGAAAGGGGAAGACTTGCGGCTGTTTTCGCCGTTGAGAACCACTAGAGAGGCCCTTCGAAGTTGCTGCGATGACTGGAGAGAGAGGTGAGGGAGCCTCGGCCCTATCCTTCACCGGGTGGATGCTCGGACATAGCTGTAAGAGAAAAGGGGTTCTCGGCGAGGATACTTGCGACGGAGGTGGAGGAGAGAGATGCGACCGGAGACCGGCGAGGTCACAGAGCGATTCCGACGGCGTTTGGCATGCGCTACTCCAAGTGAAGGACCCCACCAAACCTGAGATGTGGCTTGCGATGCGAGTTCTGCTGTCACGTTTTGCGAGATCTACATCAACGGGAACATAATCTGGAGCAGGCGGCAGCGATATTCTGCCCACAGCGCACCGGCGGTGGCATCTCCGGACCAGATCTGGAAATTTTAGATCTGAAATTCCATATTTCTTCCATTTATTGGATTTTCCAGAACATTTTTGGCTAGTTTTTTTTGTGATTCAAATGAATTTCTTGATGTTTGTGGAGAGGAATCTCACTTGATTTGCTCAAAACTCTCAATGAATGCACCATTGATGGATTGTAGGGATCCAAGTATGTATAAAATGTAGAGATTTGAGCTCAAGTATTGTGGAGAAGATGAATAATAGAATGATAATGAATTGAGATCTAGGGTTTACAAGCTCCAAAAGGAGTATAAATAGAGGAATAACGGGCCGGGCCGCTAATATGGGCCCGGTAGCCCAACTACATAAAAGACTAATCTAGTATACAAATGACATATAAGCAGTACAATAATACAAATGATATTCGTAAGATGTGTGTGGGCCGCTGTCCGGGCCTAATAGTCGTGAGACCCGGGGGTCCGAGTCTATATACTCTATCAGTGTTGATATCACTAGATTTTGTATCATTGGTATTGAATGTATCCCTAAGCCTTTGGCGAACGCCTCACTCACGAATGAACGTTGCGCCCTGGTATCGATAAGGATTCGCGCATCCTTCCCATTAATCTTTAGTGTTCCTACATTTATAAGCCATGTAAGATGCCTTCCTACCATCTATATACATTTATAGTGGTTTATTATGCTCATACACATGTTTGGGATCAAGGAGAGGCCTTAACGTCGCAATTCGATGCGAAAAAATCAACGTCGGACAGTCTGGGTGCCACACACGCGTGCGTGGGGGGGACGCACGCGTGTGTGCATGAAAATTCTTCACCGGATGGCTACTTCCACCCACGCACAGAGGCACGCACGCGTGCGTCCGGCCGTGCGTGGGAAAAACCTTGCCCGCACCGTGCGAAACCCCCCGGTTCGCCCCCGGGATGACCTGTACCCAACCCCCACAGCTCCCCTCACCCAAAATAAGTCTTTAAGACATTCAAAATTGATGTAATACCTGCGACAGAGTCCGGTTTAGCTCTAGCATCCGCCTCCGTCATCGCATAGATTCTGGCTTGAGTCCTTCCCTGGTTCACGGATGGCGTGTTACTCGCGCTTGCTCCTCCTTGTCCCCTAGATGCTTGGGAAGCCCCGACTTGATTTCGTGCCCCGGTAGTAGCACTACTTGGTCCTGAGGCTCTTGTCCCACCCAGTTGTGGGCAATTCATCTTTATGTGCCCGGTGTTCCCACATTGGTAGCATCTGGGTGGGTCACGACATTTTCCCAGGTGGTTCCTCTTGTAATTTCTGCAACGAGTTGTCCCTGAGGCTTGTGATTGCCTGCCCGAGCCTTGGCTTCCCCTAGGTGGTAGTGGGGGTGCCCGAAAGGATCCTCCTCCTCCATGATTCCCCTTTTTGTTAGGACCTTGAGGTCCATGGTTCTCCCACTTTCTCTTCTTCGCCTCTTCGGCGTTTTTCATCTTTCTTTCTTCCCATTCCTTCTCTCCCTTCAACCCTTGTTCAACTACTTGGCTGAAGGTCATGTTGGGCAATTGTGTTGCCCTCTCACGTATTTCCAAATCCAGGGCATCCCAGAAATGGTTAACCATTCGGTTCTCGTCGCAAACATACTCTGGTATGAACTCGGCTAGCTCCCTGAATTTGTGTTCAAGTTGCCTCACCGTCATTTTGCCACCTTGGGTCAGGAGGGTGTAATCTCTCCTCTTAGCGTTCACCTCAAAATCAGAATAGTATTGAGCAAAGAACTCCTGTCGGAAATTCTCCCAAGTCACGGTCCTGCCATAGTATCCATAAACACGAGCACGCAGGCTCCATAATGAAAAACAATATCCATGAGCATGGTTTAAAATGTTTAAAATAAGAATGGAGGAAGCACGAACCAAGTCTTCCCCTCCGAGATGGTCGCCCGATCAACAAGCACATGTAGCAAGCTCTAGTCTCAACCTGAAATGGTGGTGGGACGCCCCCCCGAAAGGGGGTCAGTACTCTATACGACTATAAAGTACTGGTGTGGATGGCATCTAATAGATATACAACAAGTATTTCAAACACAAGACCCTCAAATAGGGTGATAGTATAATCTAGGCCGTAACCCCAAGCTACCCCTTTTCAAAATATACTTACTTTATATATAAAGTCAAGTAGTCGGCCCATGGCCCAAGGTTCGTTTGCAAAACATAACCCAAACCCCGTGACCCCTAGTCACGACAATACATAGGGTTCAACCCTAACACACATGTTTGCATTTCTCGAGTCCAACTCGACTACATCACCATGCATATCAATCACAAGTCAATTACTCCACCAATCTCCGACGTCATGTTCACCCATGCAATTCTAGAGCATCGGGCTCAAGTACATCTCCTTACATGGGCTGAACCAAATCCTTATGTCTACCCAATGCAATTCTAGAGCATCGGGCTCAAGTACATCTCCTTGCATTGGCATAGACCCCAATTCCTAAGCACTCGCTATGCCTATAATTGTAATATCAATAATCTATTTCGGGACATCCTTACGGACTGCCTTATCATTATCTTAGCATCACATTACAACAATTTACTCACTTGAACCACAATCAAGTATATCACTTACAATCAAATCCTTAGATTCAATTTCTTAACAATTACAAACAATCATTAACTAGTATTCCAATACTATTAAGATTATTCCCATCAATCATATGTTTCATTTGTAAATCCCTACATATTTAAAAATATGTAGCAGCAACTTAGTCATCCAATGTAATACACAAATAATCATTTATGTATCTACACAATTCACACATGAGTAAAAATGCCTATTTCACATAATAGTTCATTTAACTCCATTTTTATCAATATGATTTCCAAATCATTTGCAATTTCATTACTTATATAATATATCAATATTTCATCAATAATTAGTCATTATAATCCATGAAAAACATGATTTTGGCATTTAGGTAATCTCATGCTTAACCTACAAGTTGTAAGCAACTAGATGTCGATCCTCACCTCAAATGAGCTTTAATTTGTTCCTTCTCAACCCAATGCTCAAGATTCGTCCAAGGGGGTTCGAGAATTGATTCCTTCCTTATAAATAGGTGTTAAACAGCCTCTTCAAGGTGCTTGTTCAACTCCTAACCGAAGACACGAAAACAGCCCCTAGAACGGGTGTTTTCCGGCGAATTCGCTCCCTAACCTTTCAAGGTTTTGTCTAGGTTAGTACCTAACCTTTCCAACAATTAAAGTTACTCTATAACAAGATTTTATACACCTCAACCAGTGTACAATAATTCCTCAATCATTTATATGATTTAGACAATAGAAAGGAAGGTTTTGGATTGGAACTTACTTTGAATACCAAAACGTATTCTGCGAGGTTGCGTTCTGTTCGGATGATTTGGAGGCCTTAACCTGCTCCGTTTTCTTCAAACCGCACGCCTATGGATTCCTGTCTTCGAGAGCTTTCGGTGGACACCTCTCACGCCTCTTTGTAATGAGTATAACTCGAGATATGAGTCGCACAAGATGGCCAACGCACTGGAAGTTCTCCCTGCGGACATTTCTCCTTTCTCTTGCTTTCTTTGCTCTTGTGCGGCTCCTCTCTTCCCCTTATCTTTTGAGTTCGAATGAGGGGTGAGGGGGAGATATCTGGACGCTCTCAAAACGTTATCTAAACGTGTGGCTTCCAAAAATAAAAGGTTGGGTGTTTGATCCCAATCAAACATGGGATGTGATGGATAGTCTACCCGGGGTATATATCCGAAGGGTTATTGCTGGGAATAACTTAGAGAGAAGTCAGAGCAAGTAAATGTAGAGAGAGAGTGTATTCAGTATGAATGTCGTGGTTACAAATGGGGAAATGGGGGGCTATTTATAGTAGCAATAAATGCCGGACAGGGACACATGTCAAGCATCCGTTGGCCGAGAGGTCACCTCATCCGGTTGGCGCTGGCAAACGCATGTGGCCGCATTTAGTGCGGCTGTTGGATGGGACGTCTGTACAGGGTACGGTGATCTGTACGCATGTGAGGCGGATATCATGTCGGGAGAGGTGCCTTCGGCTATAGAGCAGTAGCCGAGGGCTCTTAGTGCCGAGGACCCCTGAGTGCCAAGGGCTCCAGGTGCCGAGGGCTGCTGTTTTTGCCGTTTTCTCCCAGTTTCTTAGTTTGCTTGAGAAACCCGTTCTGTGAGAGTTTAGAGCCTTCGGCCAGGAGGCCGAAGGCACCCCTGGTGCGTATTGCGGGCTGCTTGGTACTCTGGGCGCCGTGATTTGGGCCTGTTGGGCCTTTGCTGGAGTAGTAGGAGTCTGTGGGCCGGGTGTTCCCGGGCCATATACTCCATCAGGAGTCCCTCACTCCTTTTGCCGAAAGGTACTTGAGGGAAAAGGAGTAATTTGTGCTTGCCCTTTGATGTTGTCCTGTCGTAACCTCTGAAGTCGGTGAGGAGTTGTTGCTTTCACGCCCCTGCCGAAGGCAGTCCCTCAGTTACCCACATGTCGGGACTTGAGGGCTTTCTTTGCCGTTTGTTTTGAATTTTTTACCAATTTTGTAATTTTAATGTTTTTCCCGAGGGGGTTCTCCAGTCCCCCACTCCTTGAGGCACTTGTAAAGGGGTGAAAAGGAGTAGAGTAGTTGCGTTGCTGTTGTGGGCCGAAGGCTGACGCTTTTCGTTTCATTTTGGGGGGATGCCTCGTTAAAACCCTCGTTAGGAAAAACCCTGTGGGAAAAAAATCCTAGTGAGGGAAAAAGAGTGCACCGAATTCCCCCAACGATGAATCGAAAATGTGAAACCTTGGTCAAAAATGGAGAATAACGGTAATGCCGAAGGCTCTTCTTCTTCTGAGTGCTCATGTGTTGATTGGCCGAAGGCTTGCTGTTGATGTCCTGGGGGCGCCGAAGGGGAGCCCCTCAATCTGGGGATCGAGGGCCTGATGGATGAGGGCAGCAGTGGAGTTGTTACCGGGGGGGTCCACTGTTTGTTGATTAGTTGGTGATGAAGATACCCGAGGGCTCCCATTACCTGTGTGCCATAGGCTATCCGTCAATGAGGCAACTCCCCGGGGGCTACCCGGTTTTATAGTGCTGAGGGGGAATCCCCGAGGGGTGCCCTGATATGAAGCCTTGGGTTTCCGAAGGAGTGATCCCGAAGGCGTCTGTTGTGTGCTGTGTGGGGCACAACCCGGGGGCGTCTCTGGGTAAGTGTACCCGGAGGCTCTCCCTGATGAAGTGTAGTGAAGTAGAAAACCCGGGGGCTTCCAGAATATAGCCGTTGGAAATATAGCCGTTGGAATACGTAACGTCAAGTTTATAGCCGTTGGGGGGGTACACGTGGAGTGTTGCCGTTGGCTGCTCGTGGGCGGGTGTCACCGGTTGGGTGAAACGACGGTGTGTAATGATGACGCTTGGCCGGATGCCCAGTTTTCGGGCCCAAGCCCGGACTCCGGAGTCTATAAATACCCCATGGCCAGGCCATTCACCTTGTGCGTCCGATATTGTTAGCGAAGCTCTGCCAAATTTTCTAGGGAGAGAAAATCACCCTCGATCACAGCAACTTTCAGAGGTCAGTTCTCCTTCCGCCCTTAGCTCCATTTGAGTATTTAGTTTTTGGCCTTAGGGTTAGTCTTTAGGACCCTTCAGGACCCCCCCCCCCCCCTTGTACGAGTTTCCCGACCCCTCGCCCTTTAGAAAAATGTCGTCAGCTAGTTATTCCCAAGACATCTCCGGGGAGGCTTCAGTGAACGTTGAAGTGCCGTCTGACGTGGAATCCTCGAGCGAGCAGCTCTCGGTCATCGATGATAGGGCCGTAGCCGAGGCGGTACAGGGTGACCTTCAACTTGAGCTCGAGGCCGAAGACTTCGAGCAGGTGAACGCGGATGAGGAGCTTGCTATCGCCTGTCAGTAGACCTGCACAAACACGGGCTCGGGCCGGGTTTATTCTAAAAAATCTGCCCACTTGTAGTGGGCGGGCCCGGCCCGGCCCGGTAAAACGGGCCTCCTCATATGTCCAAGCCCGCCCATGAGAGCGGGCCGGGCTGCCCACCGGGCTTTTGGGCCCGGAAAATATCCTTTTGTCAACTTTGTTAAAAAATGAAAATATTTATAAAATAACATCACAACATTTTAAATGCAATTAAATAATTAATGTACTCACAACACATTTTGAACACAAGAATACATTTAAATGCGAAACACAAAACGATTCTGGAAAATAAAAAGCATCCAAATTCCAAATAAGCATTCATATTCCATAATTAAAAGCACAATCACAGATTCACAATGTGCAACGGAAATAGTCAAGAGTATCTCCAAAAAGACTTAACAAATGTATATCATCACAGTTCAAATTTAAATAGTAGAACACAAAAAGTAATTGGTATCCCAAGATTCCAAGAACTTCTCGACACTCCTTCATTTCACCAGAAAGTAATTGATCTCCCAGACTGCTCTGCCAAATGCCAATAAATATCAAATAATGAAAACCAAATATTATTTATAAACCAAGTAAAAACATTGAGATAATGAAAATAATGGAAAATAATGACACTTGTGAATAATGACATGGTAATGAAATTATACTTCCAACTATTTTAAGTTTTATACGTATAGTCATATAATGTATAATTATATATAGAATAATATATATAATATAATATGTTTACGGGCCGGGCTTTAGGCCCGACCGGGCCTATATTACAACCCAAGCCCGCCCATATTTTAAACGGGCCGGGCCGGGCCCGGCCCGGTGGGCTAAAGCATGTGTCCAAACCCGCCCATTTATATGGGCGGACCGGGCGGGCCGGGCGGGCCGGCCCGGAATTGTGCAGGTCTACCTGTCAGGTGGCCGAGGACGAGGCCCAGAAGGAGGGCCTGAAGGTGATTGTAGCTATCCCTCCCCCTCGGTGTGGTACTGAAGCTGGGAGCTCCCGGCCTATAGACGCTGTACCCCTCAGTGTGGCCCCAGGGCAGAAGAGAAAGAAGGCGAGGATGGCTCTGAAGAAGAAGCAAGCTGCCGTCGACGCTGGCCAGCCACTGGGACTCCCCGAGGGCTATTCTTTCCTGAATACGGCCGCCTTGGAGGTCAAGAACAAAGCTACCCGAGGGGAAATGATGGCGGTACAATTTTTGGTAGGGCCTTCGGCGTAAGTGGTAGAACCAAAGCCGGATGATGTGCTCCTTCGTGCCCCCGATGGCTGTTTTGCCGTACATCTGCTTTCGGTGGAGCTGGGTCTCAGATTTCCCCTTCATCCCTTCGTGTTGGAGTACCTACGCTTCGTCAAGCTAGCCCCCTGCCAGTTGACCCCGAATAGTCACTCATATCTGGCAGGGTTCCTGTCACTGTGCCTCAGCCGAAGGGTCCCCCCTACTCTGGAGCAATTCTTCCTGTCATTCAACTTATGCCGGGGGGGGGGGGGGGCATTCGAACGCCGGGGGCTATGGTAATCTGCAGCAGCTCCCGAAGTTCAGGATCTTTGATGAGGCTCCTTCGTCTCACAAGGGGTGGAAAGACAAGTTCTGCTATATCTGGTTGGCCGAGAACCCCTTCTCCGCTCCGCTTGGTGACAGGTTTCGGCGGCACCTGAAGGCAGAAGGGTATGCCCTCGAAAAGAATGGGCAGGTGTTGTCCAAGAAGCCGGAGGGTTCCGATAAGCATGTGTCCATCAAAGGCGCAACGCTCTCCAGTGAGTTGTACAAGCTCGGCTTCCGTCGGTACCGGCTGATGGGGGAGAAGGAGGAAGGCTACCCCATGATTGACCGCGTATATGAGAGTGCCGAAGGTTGTTGTAATGCCGAGGGCTTCAATTCTCATACTTAGAAAAATTTCTTCCCCCTTTTTTTTTGCTTTGTTGTAATAGTGAACTAACCCTTGTGTGCCTTCTTGTGTTTCAGGACCAGACATGGACGCTCGGAACCTGGTTAAGCTGAAGAGGCAACTTGCCCGGGAGGAGCAGAAGAAGGAGGCCCCCGCACAGCAGAGGGCGGTCGATGAGATCTTCCCCAAGGCGGGAGCGGCCGAAGAGGCCAAGGAGGTGGGGCCCGTCCCGGAGGCCGCCGTCGGGGGCTCCCCCGGTCTGGAGCCGAAGAGGAAAAGACTTAGGAAGGACCCGGCACAACCGGAGGGGAAGAAGAAGAAGAAGGGGGCCCCGGAGTCGAAGGAAGCCCCCGTTGTTGTCGTAGACGAATCTTCTCCTCCCAAGCCTTCGGGTCAAGCCAATGATCTGACATGGCCCCTGGAAAAGGTCCAATTCTCCATCACGAAGGGGACTGCTATCATGCACGGGACCCTGAACCCGAAGGAGTTTCTGAGGGGTGCCACCCCTCCGACCGATAAGTCCGTGCTTTCCCGTCAGGCCGACGATGTCCTCTGTTCTAAGGTTCTGATGGCCTCGGTAACGGTAAGGTTCCTTCCCTCTTTTTTGTAGATAACTTCATTCTTTACATGTGTAGTGGCTAAACCTCCGGCAATTCATGTCTGCTTTCAGGCGAGCCTTGGCCTTGGTGAACTGGTCCAGAGGATAGAGCAATATGACTCGGAGAAGAAGAAAGCCGCTGAAGCACTGGCTGAGGCCCGAAGGCAGCTCAAAGAGGCCGAGGACGCTCGCAAAGCTGAGCAAGAGGCTTTCAAAGAAATCCTCGAGGGCTCCAAGACGGTGGCCAGAGCCGAAGGCAAAGCAGAGGCGGAGAAAGCTGCGGCCGATGCTGCCAAGAAAGCCGCGGAGGATGCCGAGGAGGCCCGGATCAAAGCTATCGCCGAAGCCCGGGAGGATGCTGTTGCCTCTTTTGCTGAGGAGGGATGGAAAGCCGAAGGCCGGCAGGAATGGGTGGCTTCGGTGGTGGAAGCTTCCGTGAACGAATGGGTGAAAGGCCCAGGCGCTATGTGGTTGGCCCGAAAGGGGAAAGAGTACTATGATGGGGGTGAGTACTTTACTCAAGCCCTTGTATATCGAAGGTTGTCCCGGCATTTTGGGGTGGACCCGAAGGCCTTTGATCTGACATCCTATGGTCTCCCTCCCCTTCAGCCAGATCCCAGGGTCCCCCTCCCTGAAGGTGTTGCGAGGCCTGATTTGGAAGACTCCCTGCTGATGGCCGAGGGTAGTGACGAAGAGGAGGAAATTGGGGATGATGCTGCGTCAAAGCCTGCAGTAGAGGACGCCTCCGGGAATGCCGTTGTTGATTCGTAACCTGTACTTAGTAAATATTTGAAACTTTTGTTGTAATGAACATCATTAACCCTTCGGCTTCGGCCTGTTTGTAACAATTACTTTTACTCCTTTTCTGATGATTGAATGATTGCCTTCGGGCTTTGTATGTATACATGACTTGTTCGCTTTAATTCATTCCTTCTTGAATGTATGCCATTGTTTCTTTTTGGATGTATGCCTTTGCTCCTTTGAATGTATGTTTTAGGACTTAGAATATTTTCTGATTGTAGCTTGCCCTTGGAAGCCTTCGGTAGTTGGGCACCCTCTGCTGGATATACAACCGAGGGTTCATCAATAATTAGGACTTAGAAAATTTTTCTAAGTGTAACACACCATCGGGCCTTCGGGTGTTTGTAGTTCAATTGATGTGTGGTGATTAGGTTGAGAACCCAATTCCTAGGACTTAGAAAAATTTCCAGGTGTAGTTTTGCCCTCGGATGCCCTTGGCTGGTAGCCTCCTTCCTGATGTGTGAATATTGGACCGAGGGCCCAATGTACAGGACTTAGAAATTTTTTGCAAGTGTAGTATGTCATGTAGCCTTCGGCTGCTGTGGAGCCCCAACTGAAATGTTGATTAGGCCGGAGGCCAATTCTTTAGGACTTATAAAATTTTCCTCAGTGTTGATTCCTTGTGTACTGTAGCCTTTGATTGATAGGTAGCCTTCGGCTATTAGGTCCCTTGAGATGAGGGTGAAATATGTAGGACTTAGCAAGATTTCTAAGTGTAGATTTTCCGTTGGGAGCCTTCGGGAGATGGCATCCCTTTTTGATGTATGAGTAGCTGACCGGGGGAAAAATATGTAGGACCTAGAAAATTTTCTAAGTGTAGATTTTCCCTTGGGAGCCTTCGGGAGATGGCATCCCTTCTTGATGTATGAGTAGTTGACCGGGGGGAAAATATGTAGGACTTAGAAAATTTTTAAGTGTAGATTTTCCCTTGGGAGCCTTCGGGAGATGGCATCCCTTCTTGATGTATGAGTAGTTGACCGAGGGAAAAATATGTAGGACTTAGAAAATTTTCTAAGTGCAGATTTTCCCTTGGGAGCCTTCGGGAGATGGCATCCCTTCTTGATGTATGAGTAGTTGACCGAGGGAAAAATATGTAGGACTTAGAAAATTTTCTAAGTGTAGATTTTCCCTCGGGAGCCTTCGGGAGATGGCATCCCTTCTTGATGCATAGCCTTCGATTGTCATATTCATAGATTTTTCCAAGTGCTGCTTCCTTGTGTCGCCTTCGGGTGATAGGTGCCCTCTGACTCTGCCTCACTTTGCGAGATGCCCGGGGGCAGTTTGTAGAGTTTGACTTAGCCATTTGTGTCCCTTGTAATGGGGCAGGGGCCCTCGGTATTAGTGCATAACAGGTGCCTTCGGTGTTTGAAGTACCGTTTAGTGGACCTTGGATAGTCCAGTCCCTTTGTATTGTTTGAAGCCTTCGGTGCTTGTGCGACCGGAGGTGACCAGGTAGTGGACTTAGCCGTTTCTTGATGATATTTGTTTGAGTAGTATCCTTCGGGAAATAGGAGCCTTTAATTACCGGAGGTGTTACCGCGGGAAGCCCTCGGCATGTTGTGATCTGTTGGAGTGTACTCTTTGATTTCTCGCTGAGTCTACTCCCCTTCACCCCCTATTTTTTTTTGGTTGGTGGTGAAGGGAAGGCATCAAGAAACTTGGTTTCTTGGTAAGGCTGGGCCTATCAGAAGACCATCAGAATACACCAATGGCTCTCCTCCCTCGGGTTAACCTTCCGAGTTCCGAGGGGATCGAGGGTCGTTTCCTGGGCACATGATATGGTGGTCCGTAACCTGCCTCCCCTTGGGGGATGGCGCGGAAAGCGCCTCATTTTTGAAAGTCATCCCCTCGGCGCTAGACATAGTCCGTGGCCTGCCACACCCTTGGGGTGGTGGCGCGGGGAGCGTTTCGGTTTGGAAGTCGAATCCTGGGCATTTCTCGTGCCTGTCATACCCTTGGGGTGATGACGCGGATAGCGTTCCGTTTTTTAAAGTCGAATCCTGGGCATTTCTCATGCCTGTCATACCCTGGGGGTAGTGACGCGGAAAGCGTTTCAAGGAAGGGTTTTCATTTGCACACTAGTTGCAAATGGCCGGGGGCACTACGTGCCGCCGGCACCGATGGTGGCGCCTTCAGTATATGCGTCCTCGTGGGGTACGGCTTTTAGAAACAACACTTGGTGTTAGTTTCGATGTGTAGCCCCGGTACTTGGTACCGAGGGGTCTTCTGTAGGAACACTTGGTGTTCTCTTTTGTTGTAGTTGACGGAGGTGTTTACCCTTGGTACTTGATACCGAAGGGTCTTCAAATGAAACACTTGGTGTTTCCCAACAGACGTTTGGAAGTTGATAGGAGAGCATATCCCGGGCACTGGGTGCCGAGGGGTCTTCTGTAGGAACACTTGGTGTTCTTATCTTTTCTTTTTTGATGTCGAAGGTGGAGATGTGTACCCACGGCACTGGGTGCCGAAGGGTCTTCTGTAGGAACACTTGGTGTTCTCATCTTTGATTTTGAGGGCAGAGATGTGTACCCCCGGTACTTGGTACCGAGGGGTCTTGATTGAGAGCACATGGGGCCTGTAGTTGGTATGAGGGCTTGGCCGCTCATAAGTGTTTTGTTCTTGGTGTCTTGAATGTATCTTCATTCCTCAAAAGTGGAGGCCTTGGGCCAAAGGATAGTACATTCATTAGTTATGAGGGCTTGGCCGCTCTTACATTATTGGTAAAATTTAACTAAATGGTGTACATTCCAGTGCCTAGGGACCTCTTTTCCATTGGGGCGTTTGAGCTTGTAAGTTCCAGGTTTGATGATGGCTGCTATGATGTAGGGGCCTTCGAATTTTGGTGCCATTTTTCCTCCCTCGGTTGGTTGGTTGGCTTCCCTTCTCCGGAGGACATAGTCCCCCACTTGGAATTCTCGGGTGCGAACTTTGGCGTCGATGTAGCTTTTGACTTGCCTTCGGTAGTTTTCTGCCCGGATGAAGGCCTGCTCCCGGCGTTCTGAAATGAGGTGGAGGTCGAGGGCCATGTTGCTGTCGTTGACCTCGGGGTCATATTGGATCACCCTTCGGGTGGGAAGGGTGACTTCCGTAGGAGCTTTGGCTTCAAAACCGTAGCAAAGGGAGAAGGGTGTTTCACCTGTTGCTCGCCGAGGGGTTGTGCGGTAGGCCCAAAGGATGTTGTGGAGTTCTTCCACCCAGCCACCGCCCTCGGCCTCCAGCTTCTTTTTGAGGCCCTCGAGCAAGGTCCGGTTGGCATTCTCTACTTGCCCGTTGCCTTGAGGGTAGGCAACGGAGGAGAAGGTGTGTTTGATGCCCCATGCCTCCAGAAGGGCACAGAAGGGGGCTGCCTCAAATTGTGTCCCATTGTCGGAGATGATCTGCTGGGGGACGCCAAACCTTGTGAGGATGTTCTTGAGGACGAAGTGACGGCACTTCGCCTCTGTGATGCTGGCGAGGGGTTCAGCCTCCACCCACTTGGTAAAGTAGTCGATGGCCACAATGATATATCTGTTGTTGGAGGTACCCCTCGGCAGAGGGCCCACAAGGTCTATCCCCCATCGAGAAAAGGGGACGGATGTGCTGATGGGGGCATAGTTGACCGCTGGCCTGCCGGGGGCTTTCTGGAAATGTTGACATGCGGTGCACCTCCGGGCAAGGTCAGCACAATCTCTGGCCATGGTTGGCCAGAAGTAGCCCTGGAGAATGAGCCTTCGGGACATGGAGAAGGGTCCCTGGTGAGCTGAGCAAGTGCCACTGTGCACTTCCTCCATTGCGACCTCGGCTTCATCTTGATGAAGGCACCGAAGTAGCGTGCCATTGTAAGATCGTTTGTAGAGCCTTCCATCTTCGATGGTGTAGCTAGGAGCCCTCAGTTTTGCTAGTTTAGCGCGGGTCTCATTCTCGGGTAGCTGCCCTGTGGAGATGAAGGCGGTGATATCTGAGATCCAATCCTCTTGGCGTTGTTGTATGTTCATAACGGGGCTTGCATGGATACTCGAGAGGCTGAGTTCCTCAATCTTGGCAATTTTGGAGATGTGCTCGGGGGAGTCGGCCGAGAGCTTAGATAATATGTTCTTCTGCAATTCCTCCATTTTGGCCATCATGGCCTCGTATTTGAGATCTGAATGAGGGGTGGAGGTGGTGGCGTGAGCTTTGCTGGCCTCCATTTCATCAAGCCGGCGTTGGAGGGCCGCAATAATTTCGTCCCGGGGATCCTTCGGGAGGGTCTCCGCCCCCTGCGAACGAACCCGGGCCGAGTGGGCCTGGTTGATCTGGTGGCGAGCATCATTGGCATGAAGGGGTGCCTTGCCTTTGTCCCGAGGGGGACGTTCCTCGTCTGCCCTCGAGACAGACCCTCCACTTTCCTGGGGCCTTTGGAGTGCCTTTCCTCCGAGGCGGTCTTGGACCCCTCGGCGGTCTGGCCCTCCTCCGAGCCGGTTGAGGGCGGAAGTGCGGGGCCTCTCTCTGTTGTCATTGTGGCGGTCCCGGGACTGTACTTCCTGGGAGGACGTATCCTGGGCCACTACCCCTTCGTCGTTCCTAACCCGATGGGTGGGATTTCCGAAGGGGTGTGGCAGAGGGGGAAGCATGATGTTCTCCCCAACCTGGGGGTGAGCCGGAGCCAGGGTGCCGAAGGCACCCGGGTTCTGGGTGAGCGTTTGGATGAAGGCGGAGAGCGCCGATTGCACGTCGATGGTGAGAACCGGAGGACTGACTTGGTCATCGCTCCGGTTTTTCTTCTTGGCCTCGATGCCGAGGCGAGCATCGGGGGGCATTCTGTTGGATCTGAAGGCGTAGGTCGACAGCCGCCTGTTCCAGCCCATCGATGACACCGCCCTCGGGAGCCCTGTGAGAGGCTTCGGGGGCGTTGACGTCGCCGAGGGCCAGGTTCTTGTCTTCCACGTTTTTGGAGTTGGCACGTGTTGTTCTCACCATTTTGGTAGAGGGCTAGTGTTTGGCGAAGGGGGAGGGTTTCTTACTCGATTTGTTCGACCTCTCAACGAGAGCACCAAATGATGGATAGTCTACCCGGGGGTATATATCCGAAGGGTTATTGCTGGGAATAACTTAGAGAGAAGTCAGAGCAAGTAAATGTAGAGAGAGAGTGTATTCAGTATGAATGTCGTGGTTACAAATGGGGAAATGGGGGGCTATTTATAGTAGCAATAAATGCCGGACAGGGACACGTGTCAAGCATCCGTTGGCCGAGAGGTCACCTCATCCGGTTGGCGCTGGCAAACGCATGTGGCCGCATTTAATGCGGCTGTCGGATGGGACGTCTGTACATGGTACGGTGATCTGTACGCATGTGAGGCGGATATCATGTCGGGAGAGGTGCCTTCGGCTATAGAGCAGTAGCCGAGGGCTCTTAGTGCCGAGGACCCCTGAGTGCCGAGGGCTCCAGGTGCCGAGGGCTGCTGTTTTTGCCGTTTTCTCCCAGTTTCTTAGTTTGCTTGAGAAACCCGTTCTGTGAGAGTTTGGAGCCTTCGGCCAGGAGGCCGAAGGCACCCCTGGTGCGTATTGCGGGCTGCTTGGTACTCTGGGCGCCGTGATTTGGGCCTGTTGGGCCTTCTGGGCCTGTTGGGCCTTTGCTGGAGTAGTAGGAGTCTGTGGGCCGGGTGTTCCCGGGCCATATACTCCATCAGGATGGTTCTCCTCTTTTATTTCTCTTTTGTATTGTTTCAGCTCTCAACTCAATAGGTCCGCCCCATTTATGTGTTCTAACTCATCCTACCTGTTTTACAGGTGTTAGGAAGGTGTGGGGCGTACTATCATGTCCCCTAATTAATTTGGGAGCAAAATATCTACCAATACATCCAAGAGTGGAAAGATGGGTTCTATCATTTTTGTCCTTTGTCATAACATGTACTTTTGTACTCTCCCCAATTTATTCAGATCAAGTCAACCTCCTACTTCATATTATTGGTCTCTAATATGAGTAGGGTGGTCCCAATACTTTATTTGATGTACAATTACAAAAGAAAACCCTACTCCCATTATTCAGCCTAATAATGCCAAAGATAGGACCATAGGCATTTGTATTCTTCTCCAATCATTCCATCATTCATTTATGATGTTAATATGTATATATATCTATATATATGTTCTACGAACCGTGTGGGTCACCCTTCAATGGGTCTAGGGTGCCATTCTTGAATAATTACTATTTTTAACAGGTTAGGCCCAAAATAACATTTGGGCTGCCCAAGTGCTCTTACATTGTACCGATGGGTTGTATATCTTTATTTAAGGATGTTGGGCCCCAATATCAATGATATGGCCCAATTAATTATTTAGAAGTCCGTTACCATTGTATAAGCCCAAAATAGTAATATGATAAATCATACGTCCTGTAAAACTTTAATCGTTTTACAATTGTTCGAAAATAGGAGAATTCAATACCTAAGCTTTGAAATTAAATTTGAATTTCCACGACGTTCGGGTGCGGTGTCACATCTGCAATCTTTTTCTTCATGCCCGAACCTCTTGCAATTTCTGCATTGTGGCTTTCCTCGATGGTAGCAATCTTTCTCTAAGTGATTAGTCTTCTTGCATATTTTGCAAGGTGGAAAGTTCGTCTTCCTCTCCTTGTTGTTAGAATTCCCATCTTTATGTGATTTAAAGTTTTCACCATTTCTCGAGTGATTCCTTTTAATGTTGAGCTTAGACTAGAAGGTACTTTCTAATGAACTTTCGTGTCGTTTGTTCAACCTTTGCTCACGTGCTTCTAGCGACCCCATTAATTCAGTGATGGACATTTTTGATAGATCTTTTGACTCCTCAATAGCCGAAACTACTGGATCATATTTTTCAGGGAGACTGATTAGGACCTTCTGGATTATTCTCTCGTCGGTTATGTTTTCTCCAAGAGTTCTCATTTCGTTGACTATATGTATAACCCGAGAGAAATAATCTTTTGCCATTTCAGAATCTCTCATCTTTAAATTTTCGAGCTCTCTTCTTAAACTTTGTAATTTAATAGTTCTAACTTTCTCATTTCCTTGAAATTCCTCCTTAAGAATATCCCAAGCTTCTTTTGCCGTAGTAGCACGAATTATTCTCGGGAAAATAGTATCACAAACGGATTGTTGAAGAAGATAGAGAGCTCTAGCATTTTGCTGTTTTTGTTTCTTAAGTACCTCGGAAGTTGATGCATCGTCGCTTCCCTTTTCCGGCATGATGATTCCTGCTTCAACAATATCCCAGAGATCATGTGATTCTAGGCAAGTCTTCATACGGACACTCCAATAATCATAGCTTTCTCCGTTGAACATCGGAGTTGATACCAAGAAGCTTGATGTCGCCATAATGCCCGCTTATGATCGAACAAGCTCTGATACCACTTGTTAGAAAATAGAAGAGGTTGTTGGTTGTATGAGTGGAATAAGTGATTTTAGTGAGGTGTAATGTAGATGATGTGTTTTAGAGGAGAGCTCTTGTCTCTAGAAAAGTAGTATTGTATTGATGTTTCTTGGTTTTGCTTGGTATGCAAATGAGTACAATGAGTCCTATTTATAGGAGCTAGAGGATCATTCTATATCCTTATTAAATGCTATGATTCTAGAGTATTCTACATCTATGTCTAATCACTCTAGATTTTACATAAGAATTCTCTAGTAGAGAATTTTCTAGAATACTTTCTAGCTTTAACTCTCTAGATCATCTCTAGCCTTTTCTACATAGAATATTCTAGATAAATGCATCACTATTTAATAGGAACCCACTTACCAAGTGGCGTGGGGTTGCACTCTGTCATGGATATCTCCGACTTCCCAGTTCTTGCCGGGATGTGCTACGACGCCTCCCGAGAAGACTACATAGTATGCTGCTTTTGGCATTTTAATTCGCCAAAAGCAGTGTGCATTTCCCAATCAACTTAATTACGAACTGCCCAGGATGGAGTTAACTTCCGCAATAGACCCCATTGGCGGGTAAGTGACGTCAAGCGTCCGCGATGCGTGACCGTGATCCTGTGCGACGTGATGTTTATTTTAATCCTTGTCCTTATAAGGGTTGGGTTTGGGAGAAGGTTTTCAGGTGTAATAAGATTGCTTATTTTGATCCCGCGGACAATGAGTTCAAAGTGTTGCCCTCTCCTTCCCCATGCAATCCCGAAGAAGAAGACTCGATAGTCGGCTTGGGAATTATAAGTGATTGTTTATGTATGGCTCGTAGGGATGACAAGATGCAAACCATTCAAGTGTTGATTATGAGAGAATATGGAAAAGGAGAGTCGTGGTTTAGAATATTTCACATCTCTATGTCCATATTTGAAAGAAGAGATTTGTATGACTTCAAATTCTTCTCTCCGAAAGATAGTGCCAAAGTATTGTTCATTAGGTGTGATGATTATGGTCATGAAACAGCATATGTTTATGATCCGATGGAGGGAGAAGACAAAGAAATTATAAAGGAAGATCTTGCGCCTAATAGAGGGGCCACGCTTGGCCCATGTTTCTTTGTTGAAAGCTTTGCATCACCACAATGGTTGACCAAGTAAGTATGTTAATTACAGCACCAATACTTTGATAATGTTTCAGTTTTACTTTTTTTGTTCAATGCAATTCCATCTATTTTATAATCTAATGTTGAGTATCATATCACTTTGTAAACATATTTTCATTTGGCTAATGACTATTGTAGATTTGTAGAACTCCGCATTAATCTAAACAAAAATTCCTTTTGTACACCTTCTTATACACATCAGTACACCTCCGTGTCTGTGAGAGTATTCTTTGTCTGTGAATCCCAGTTGACAGACAAACCCCACTTGTTTTAGAAGTAGAGCTTTGCAATTTTTCTCAAATAAGACTTGTTCAATCTTGTTTAGGGATGTTTTTATTTTAATCTTTTAATATATGTGACTAAATAAGTTCTATCTTAGGAATAAAAAAATACTTAAATTAGTTCTATTTGAGAACTTTACATATGTTTTATTCCTTTTTGAGCAATTTCAATTATATTTATTTAGGCGTATTCAATCAAGTAGGAGTAGAAATACACATTGTGTTCTTTCCCTTTGCTTGTTTCAACGATTTACTAATATTAAATGGACTATTATTTTGTGATTGACTACAAGATTGTCGTTTTACTTCGCCATTTTAGCGCGGATTTTGGTTACATATGGCGGTAGGTCGGTTACTAGCCAGCGTGAGCAACAAAGTGTGGAGAAGGGTGTGGTTCCACAATAGACTCCATTGGTGGATTGAGATGGTAATTCGTGCCCTTTCGAGGGTTGGGTTTGGGATGATTTTTGGGATGCAATAAGATTGCTTATTTTGATCTGGTTGATGATGCAATAAGTATAGTGTCAAGTAAGGATCGTATCCACGAGAAAAATGTAACCAAGTAATTGGAAATTAGTAAAAAAAATGAAAGTAATTTAACTAAAGTAGAGTTTTGAGAATTTTGTGGTTTGAAACTGAAAAACTGAATTTTCATGCAAGGAATTTAGCAGAATAAAACTAAATTGATTAAACAACTAACGGGAAATTGGTTGAGAATTTAGCAAGAGAAAAGATATAGTTCAAGTTCATGTTTCTGTCACTAGTTTTAGTAATTGTGATTTAGTTAGTCAATTAAAATTGAGGGTTCATCCTAGGAAGATATATGACTATCTCGTATGGCGTCCAGAATCAGTCGCGTAGTTTAACTATTAATCAATATAAGGTATTATTAATTAATTAAATAGTTACCATCACCTTCTCTGTCTCATTCACCGATTTCATCTTTTCTCTCTCATCATTGTTATTATCAGATCAGGAAGGAAACTTGTCAGATGTTGACTACCGATTCTTTGTCGGTGGTTTGTCATGGACCACCTATGAAGACTCTCTCAATGAAGCATCCTCTACCTACTTGGATTTGAAGATTATCAATGATCACGAAATAGGCAGATCGAGAGGATTTGGCTCCGCCACGTTTAAGGATGAGGATTCAATGAAGAAGGCTATTCAAGACATGAACGGTAGTGGACTTGATGGCCCAAACATCACAGTTAAGGAGACTCAATCTCGCGGTGGAGGCGGAGGCTGCAGTGGTGGACGTCGTGAAGGTGGCGGAGGTGGAAGTTATAGAGGCGGTCACCATGAGGGTGACAGATGTGGCTACGGAGGCGGTGGTAGCTGTGGTTATGGAGGCGGTGGTGGTAGAGGTTACGAAGGTGACGTGAACGGAACTATGACAGCGGTGGTGGATGATATGGCGGAGGCGGTTACTCCAGGGGAGGAGGTGACAATGGAAGCTGGAGGAGTTAAGCTACCCTGATCGGACAGCTCATTATTGTTGTAACTTTCTGTTTGGTCTATTGGTTTAGAGGGTGCTATGTGTCTACCATATTTTCTCTAGTGTACTTTGAGGTTCATGTCACTGTTTGCTCGAATTGCTTTAATTTTGGGTTTGGTTGTCTCTGAGACCTCAGTGTGTTTGCGAAGTTCTTTATGAATGCATTGAAGGATGATTTGAATCTTAATGAAATTCTCGGTTCTCTTTAAAAAATATATAATTAAATAGTTAGAATTCATTAATAAAAAAAGAACTACGGAAATCCGATTTAAGAACCAAAAGATAATCTAACATTAAAAGGCATTTGAAGTAACTATTCTTTTATCTAGAAGAGCTTGAATTAATAGGCATGGCGTGTACTCGATAAGTCCACTCAAACAACTGAATCAATCATGTTAAAATTGGTGAGAAGTTAATACAACTATTCTTTTTCTGTATTTATTCGGACATAGGGTGATCCCACCATCATCATCTTCATCACCATCATTTTCATCACGACCATCATCATCACAATCATTTTCATGAGCAACATCACCACCATGATCATCATCACCATCATCATCATCAAAATGGACCCTAATTGAATCAAAATGGACTACAACCATCCCAGGGGTATGGCGCATTGGGTGAAGCCCAGATCGCAGACAGAAATTCACTGGGTCTGGGATTAGGGCCGGAATTTCGGCCCTATTGTGGGAGGTCAGTTTTTGCCGCCTCTGCCTAATCAGTTTTAGGTCAAGTGTATGACGAGGGAAATCGTTGGGACGTCCGGCCGCCATGGAAATTAACTCATCTTCGGACTTGGTGTCATCGGAATCTTCACTGGAGGAAGAAGAGCTGCCGAAGGAATCATCCGTCTCCGCCCTAACCTCCGCCATCGCCGCCTTGGAACCTTCATCAAAAGGGACGGTGATAATCTCCACATCACGGTCCTCCCCTTGAGAAGCCATTTCTGAATCGGAACACCGTTGGGAATTCATCTCGACCGAGTCAGGAATGAGGCGAGAAAGTAAGGGAGGGAAAGTACCTGAACAACGAAAAGCTTGAAGAAATTTCAGAGAGAGCAACGATGCGAAGGAGATTGCAGAATCGAAACCCGAATTTGAAAAGTTAAAGGCTAATTTATAGCCTTTAAACCGCCGTATCGAGGACCAATCAGGAAGCGACACGTCACTAGAAGCATTTAAGCTAAACGTGTGTCTAATGAAAAGACTAAATGACGGTTATCATGATGAATATGGGGAAAACAAAACGACAGCCGTCAAATCACAGTATGGGGAACTGACCGCTTCTGTACCCCGATCGCCATTCGGCAGTTGCAACATTGGTGTTCATACTTCCTAATGCACTCACTGTCATTCGAGACATCGTAAGTGGGAGACTTGTGTTGGGATATTGATCCAGAGGCCCAATACTCGGATCAAACAGGTCCAGGATACCCGACCCAAACGATGAGTCCATTATCCTATGATGAGTAGATCCATACCGAACGGGGTTCGGTCCAAGTGAAGGCCGGCCCAGAAAGAAGATATACCGAACGGAGTTCGGACCATATATCATACTTGGGCCATTTTGGCAACGTCTTCAGCATGGTCCAACATCCCGTTCGAGCAACGAACAACCAGCAAGTGGCCAGGTGCAATTAATGCCAGATTG
This sequence comes from Cuscuta europaea, assembly GCA_945859875.1. Lineage (NCBI taxonomy): Eukaryota > Viridiplantae > Streptophyta > Magnoliopsida > Solanales > Convolvulaceae > Cuscuta > Cuscuta europaea. The sequence goes on from CAMAPE010000014.1 coordinate 6,147,474, forward strand.
TGACATAAGCAAGTGGAAACATGGGTGATCAAGTCGGTGGAACAACGGCCAACCAGCATAGAGCAGCCCATGCTCTCCATTAGTATAAATAGAAGGTTTAATATCATTGTAAGGGTTAGCATTTCAATACTTAAGCTCTAGAATAACATTATTACTCTTGTTTCTTGTATTAAAGCACTGTTCCGACCTACCGATCGGGAAGTTTCCTTGTAATCAGACAGGTTAATTAATACAAGTGGGCTTTTGGGTATTAGAGGATTCATATTTTATATTTTGTTATACACTTTGATTCTGGTTCATTCCTGATATATCCAAAGTTCGTGTTGGGCTTTCGGATCTACGAGACTTACCTTCAACATGAACAATATGGCCTAGTACCCCACATGCGAAGCAAAGGTTGGGGAGTCTCTCATACTTGAAGTTCGCCCAAAACCAATTGTCACCCTCCTCTCTAATCAAAGCATTCTTGATGTTTATGGAAACGCGAATGTGAATATACTCCTTACTAGCTCCCTTTAGCGTCCTTTCATCAATATGAATCAGTCATTCTGAGTAAGGATCAATGCTTGTCACCACTTTTTTGGTCATAAAACTTAGAGGCAGATTGTGGATCTGAATCCATAACTTTGCATGATCCAACTCCACCTTTAGGGATCTATTAGCCGTTTCAACCCTTTTAATAAATACTAATTTTTGATCGAAAGACCACAAACCATCCTGCAACACTCGAGAGATGTCACTCAAGTCATAAAATTGAATAAAAACGCATATCCCCCATCTTTTCAATGCTCACTCCTCTTCTGGGATGCCATATCATTGTCATCGTCTCACGAAAAGAGATAACCCAGACAAGTTTATTCGTGACAACTCTAGCCACAACTGAAAAATGTGGATTTCCTACCGCCAACATCCAAGACGCCAAATTCAAACACCGCTTGATCCACTATTTTCCTCTTCCTCAATATACATCATCTGATCCCATAAGCAAGAGAGATATACTCTCCATTAGAAAACAATGAACATAGAACACTCACAAAATCTGGAAACAAATCGAACTTAGTAGCATGGCCCAGTGAACAAACGTTAACAATGAAATGCAGCAAGACCTCGACCTGAACGAAAATATTCAGCCGAACAAAACCAGACGAAGAAAGAAGCCAAGCAGATTAAAAAAAAACACCTAAAAGGAATGGGCTGTAGGAGTGTAGTGCACTTTTTTCTTCTTTTCTTAAGTGATAGGTGTAGGAATGAGTTGGTGCACGTACTACTTTCCCAGTGGTCAATTGGAATACCGAAATTCACAAGGAAAATGTCAAAATTATTATCTATATACACACTTGTAGATTGACTACAATATGATTACTTTTTATTTTTCCTAAGATGTACGTAATTAATGTATGTTTATAATAATTAATTAATATATATTTGATCGAATTCTAATAAATAGTCCGGGTAAACATTTATTTATCCCATAATATTCTGTATACTGCCCGGTCATGCCCTGGCCGGAAACCGCCGCAACCGGTCGTTGAGATTTTTTGAGTTTTTAAAAAGTTTTTACGAGAACCAATAGTTTTCCACCTAAAAAATCATATTTCATTTCACTTGATCACATAAGAATTTGAACAGTGACACAATAGTTTCTCAGCAAAGTTCTTGACGGCGATAAAAGATGGCCACTGCTCAAGGCGTTCACGATTGATTTCCACTTCCTTCCGTCTTCTTCGCTATAGCAAATAGACATGACATGGATGGAGTAATTCGGAATCCATGTCCATGGAAAATACTGTAGCTAGCTGAGAGTAAGTACGCGTATTTGACAATTAACTGAGATCTAGCTCTTTAATGACTAATAGGTTTCGTTTTGTAGCGGAGAAGGGTTCTGAATATCCGATCGCAATATCTAACAATGGAGCGGTTCTAGGGTTACCTCAAAGCCGCCTACTGTATACACATTTCAGTTAAGACTGTTTGAAAAATGTCTCGACAAATCACATCTACGGCCTTCCACAAATCCAAGACACTCGACAATAAATACGTAATTCTTCATTCTTATTTAATTTGAATCATTATATATTTGGGATTTTGATATTTCTACTAGCATTTTCATTTCGAGAGTGACTTAAGTTGCTATGAATCCTTCATTTAGACTCTTTTGAGATGGATAGTGTGGTTAATGATGTGAACCACACTGTTTATACTTCCGATGTGAAGCTTTGGATTTCTTTCTGGTTGTTAGATGCTTGGAGATGAGATTGGGAAAGGAGCGTATGGCAGAGTATATAAAGGTTTGGATTTAGAGAATGGGGACTTTGTTGCAATTAAGCAAGTGTCTTTGGAAAATATTGTCCAAGAGGATCTCAACATTATCATGGTATCCTTCATTGCCTCTAAAATATACTTCGTATATTTTTTAAAACAAGAGGGGAAATCCTTTGAATTCAGTTTTACGTACTTGACTGTTAGATTCATGCTATGTGAAGTCCATTTTTCTTTTACGCTCTATTTGGGTAGGGTGGACTTAAGTAAACCTACTGTAACAAAGTAAACTTAGGTTTTAACAAAAACTAAGTGAACCTAAGTGAACTTAGGTGCATATGTAAAATGCTATTTGGAAACAAATTAGGTGAACCTAGGCTAATGTAATAAATTTTGTTTGGATGAAGGTGCTCTAACTCATTAATGACATAACCTCCAAAACCCTCCAATTTGGAGGTTCTTCAATTTTGGATTTTCACATGTTTTCAGGAGTTATGTGGAGTGAACCTAAGTTTACTAACAACCTAGGTTATTGTCCTAAAAATATAAACAAACGAGGTTGATTAAAAATTAAACCTGCAATAACCTAGGTTAACCCCCACCCTACAAATTAAAACAGAAATATAACCAAACAAACAGAGCATTACTCACTTAAAAGCTCATTTTATTATCATTATCAAAGTCCATCGAGGATAGTGGCCATTACAATCCTGTACTGAGTTACTGACTTCATTCACTTATCTTTCAAAAAGCCTCTTTCTCATTCCCTTGCATATGTTGTATTAATCCCGCCATGAACAGTGGTGAAAGAGGAGTGATTGTTTGTGCAGAACTTCAAGCCTTCGTGGGTTAGTTGCTGCATTAAGTTCATTTTTAATACTTTTGAAATTAATAGGAACATCTGAAAATAAGGCTGATATTATTGTAAAAGGGCCCTAGTATCGAGTAGGACCGATTACGAGAGATTTCTCAGACCTGTAAATTTAAAAATATATGCGCCAAATTGTTTAGCATTATTAGTCTATGATTCTTATATGTGTGTATATTTGTATCTATATAAGCAAAGATCAATAACACATAACAACTAACATAAACCATGAACATTTAAAGATCCACCCTCGAATCAATCATATCTTTTAAGTTATATCTTAAATTAGTCCTCATAAGAATTCCTTGAAGAATGGATTACATCAAATTACTTTCATAAAACAGAAATTCTTAGTAAGAAGCAGAAGAAGAAGAAGAAGAAGAAGAAGAAGAAGAAATATTGAAGAAGGAAGAATCGGAGTATACGTGGAATAACTCACCGAGACACAGAACTGCCACACTTTTATTGTGAAATCTTATTATTAAATGCTTCCAATACTTAAATTTTGTAATGTTCTTTACCCTGTATTAAAATCAAGTCCCATTTTTTTGAAATTCCAATCTTAATTTTAATCATTAAGAAAATCTTTTTAAATATGATCTAGTTGCAAAATTGCATAATACTCGGCGATTAAGTAAGAGATTTTTGGAACAGAATGAGCTAGTAAGCTACACTGCAAGGTGTGTATCTGAGTACTGACTGTGAGTAATTGGCGATTAGATAACAAATTCACGGCTAACAATCCCTGCCACCTGTCTGGGACCCCCACTACTTTTGGACAGCCCCGCCACCTCTGACAACAACATTAGCAATCCTGGCCAATAGCAACCGCCCATATTGCCTACCACATTAGCTACAATTAGTAATCTTAACCACAACAACTTTCCTACTACTTCCAAAAATGATATTGGAAGTGTTACAAAATTTGAAAATAAAGCAACAAGAATAATGAATGAAAAACAAAAAATTGATACTTCAGAAATTACTCTAAATAGGAGTAAAAACAATGTAAAATTCATAAATAGGAGTACTGTGTTTATTTTCCCTATATAAGAGTATTTAATGACATCCTTGGAAAATATTGCCAATTATGACATTAATATTGTCATATTAATGCTTGGTAATGCCAATATATAATGCTATAATTTCAGGAAGACAGTAGTTTACTCCTACTTTGGAATTTCACCTTGTTTTTATTCCTATTTCAGAAAACTTCCCTTGGTAATTTGATAACAGAATTAAATGCAGCAGTTTTTAAGTTTGCTTCCACATCCAATCCTCCATTGCATCTTTAAACACTTTTGCTGGTTTAGTAAGTTTTTCTGTGGACTATTCTCAAGCACTTTTTAGGGGAAATTGTTTAAAGAGTTGTCCTCTTATGAAATTTATTACTACCTCCGTCCCACTAACATTGAGACATGAGGAGGCGGTGCAATTATTAAGAAAAGTGGTTTATGTGGTTAATATCAATTGATTAAGTAAGAATAAAGTAATAATAAGTTAGAATCACACAAACTTTACCAAATCTGGTATGAGAAAATCTTAGTGGGACAATCTTAGCAGGACGGAGGGAGTATTGATTTGTCAAAGGACACTAGGTGATCTTTGGGTAAAGTTTGAGCTTGGGTATACCCAACCAATCAAAGCAAAATTTTCCCATGAGGCGGGATTAGTGTAATAAAATACTACGTGAGCAACTTCCCTCCCTAATAGAGCAGAGAGCCATATCCTTTATATGCCCCACACTTCTGAGATCTGGCAATACAAATTAAGCAATTTTGTCCAACCTGATTACAACCATATACTTTTAAAGCGCCATACTCCTGAAAACATTATAGAGCTTTAGGGAATCTACTTCATATAATTAGATCCGATGCTAGCTCCTGACTCTAGCATTTTCATAAGTTCTTCTGGAACTTCTAGGCTACCGCAAATCATAAGCATATATGCTAATCAATGCTATAAGATGAAATGTATTGTGTTTCTATATTCTTAGGCATTATCTGTCAAATATTAGAGAAAACTATTCAACCTGTCTCGGGATCAAATATTTAAATATCAGAGGAAGAACTCATGGACATTGAGTCTCGAAAATAAGGATGTAATAGAGAAAATGGGCAACGCCTTTGCAAGTAGAAAGTAAACTATTAAGTAAATTGGCAACACTTGTTTCTCAGAGAGCTTGCTTCTGTGAGACCTCACATTTAATTACTTCTGGGCTACAACCTCTTACTCAACAAGATATTTCCTTAATTACTCAATGTAATTTATAGTTATTGAATTTAGTGTACTTTTCGTGACATTTGATGAGCTACTTTTGTCTTTGAAATTTGACTCCCTGCTCTTGTTTTCCTTGGGCAATGCCATGATTGTTTTGATGCATGAATGATGTAGCAAGAGATCGATTTGCTCAAGGTAAGCATGCACTTTTACATCTTTTTATAATATATATTTATATATATGCCCATTCATCCAATTAAGTTTTCTTAGCATATTTCAGTGGACATTTATGATGGAGTTTTCCACAGCTTAATGTGTTGTCCTTATCACAGAATTTGAACCACAAGAACATTGTCAAATATTTAGGATCCCTAAAGACAAAGACTCATCTTTTCATAATTCTTGAGTAAGCTACACATATTACTTATTATGTTTGGTGTAACAACTAGCAATTATGGTAAAAAACACTAATGTATCAAACACCCTCATAAAGGTATGTGGAGAACGGTTCACTTGCTAATATTATCAAACCCAACAAGTTTGGACCATTTCCAGAGTCTTTGGTTGCTCACTTCATTGCTCAGGTTTGGAAAGCAGCATTTTCTGGGTAGTAAGATAGTTTGTTTTAAGCGCACGTAATGAAATACTTATTTGTGATGATCATGGGCTTAACTCTACTAGGTACTGGAAGGGTTGGTTTATCTACATGAGCAAGGTGTAATTCATAGGGATATCAAAGGTGCAAATATATTGACCACGAAAGAGGTATACTTGATGCATTTATTATTGAGAAGTGAGAACTTGAATACTCCCTCCGTATTTTAATGTTCACTACATTAGGTTTGGCACATTATTTTTAAGGAGTAAAGTAGGGGTAGTGAATAGTGTAGAAAAAGTAGGAGAGAGTGTGTAAAAGTATGAAAGAGAAGATAAAAAGTAGAAAAAGTAAGGGTAGTTGAGTATTTTGTAAAGGGTAAACTTACCAAAAATGGAAGTGTAGGGAACTTTTAAATACAGCCCAAAAAGGAAAGTGTAGGGAGCTTTTAAATACGGAGGGAGTACTATTTTTTGATCTTTTTGGTCATCCAGTCATCCTTTTCCATGCCCTTTCTTTCACTCATTGTAAAAATGAGTTTCTTTTTAGGCATTTCTTTGTAAGCGTATCTCTTTTCATGTCAGGCTTATTTTTTAAGAGTATGATATGTATATTTTAAGTGCCTATTAGGCCTCCATCATATAACCCTTAATTTATTTGTAGCTTGTGCATGTACATTGTACATGTCATATTTGATAGTTGCATGGCCGCATAGCTGTCCCAGTATATTATTTTTGTAGAATAGAGACAATTGTTGCATCTTTTGTGCCTTAATTTTTACATTATGCCCATACTCACACTCACAAGTCACACACACTCAAGCTTTAATTTGATTGGGCTAAGCTCACTAGGACTAGGGTTTTTATCAAGGATTGGAAAGGCATAAGCCACACTTGCTAAATAGAATTTATGTGTGTGTAAAGTCTCTAATAACATACTCTCTCTGCCCCTTAAACTTTTCCATCTTTGATTGACATGTAAAATAATATAATGATATTAGCCACATATTAGCTACTTTAAGGTAAAGTGGTAAACCATAAAGGGAAAGTTGGAAAAGTTTAGTGGGACGTAGGTAGTATATGATTACTTAGTGCATAGTAACAAATATAATAATTGCATAACAAAGTTTTAGAATTCATCAGAATTTTTAACTTCTACACCATGCTTCCAAGGAGGGTTTCTTTATTCTTTGAGTTACACCAGCGCCACCAGTCTCTTTATTCTTTTTCATGAAGGTCTCTGAATAGAGCTTTAATTGAAAATATGAAAAAAAGTATGCACAGTTGTGCAGAAGAGTAGAACAGAGACATGAAGTGGCGAAGCTCCGCTGAAGCTTAAACGATGTCTAGTGCACTCTGGTGTAGATGTGCTAGTAGGCTATAAGGTTATGTTAAATTAATATTGATTTTTCAAGTTAAGCCAAAGTAGGTTAGAGAAAGTATATCGTTTTACGCCGAAACAATAAAACCCTGCATCTATTTAAAAAAGACTGTTATATAAACTCAGGATTTATTAAAAACAAACGAACCAATAAACCTGTGCCTGAGCCACTTCGTGGGGATGTGCCTCAATGCTTACGTCTCTGCCAAGTAAGGTGTACATTTCTTCCCCAAGCAGTGATGCTTAATTATCAGAACCTTTTTCTGTGTTCGCACTGAGGCGGCCGAGGTGTACATCCAGGTTGCCATTTAAACCATGGTTATTATTTAATTTTTCCCCTCAACTTACAATTGTAATCAGATTTAGACCTCAGAAAGTCGGATGAGGGACTTGGTCAGTTTGGTGTATCAATTACTCAATTGATAAGCTGTGTGTGTGTGTGATATTACCATATCCTAGTTTTTGAAGTAAATTTCCCAAAAGCAGAAATTCATATGTAGCCAAGGCCATTGAATGATACTCTGCATGTTAATCTTACTCTTCTAAGATATTAGATTATGTAACCGCCAATGAAGATATAATAATCCAACTGACTAACATATAACCTACCTAATCACATATTTTGTATAAGATAATTTACATATGGCCTTTATTTTGAGAGTAATCTTTGTTTGGATGCCTTCTTGATATACCTCGGAGTTTGAGTAGGGCCACCCCAGTGAGTACGACAAGGAGTTCCTCGAAATTAATGAGAGGTCACAGTGAAGTTCTGTTTGTCATGGTGCTGCTGGTTCTTTCGAAGGAACTCTGGGAAGCATCATAAAAGCAAGATAACCACAACAAACTCACTGAAAATTTTGAAAACAATTTTTAATACTGATTACTGACACAGGGTTAGACTGACTGTTGAATCAAGAGACATATCTTGTTATAGTATGCATTATTACTTACATAATTTCGTGTATTTATATCCATAAGTTTGTGTTGTGTAGCAGAAAAATAAAAATCAACGGGGTAAACCTTTGCCCAGATAATCAACGATAAAAATACCGTTGCCCAGAGCCAAAAGGCTAAAACCAATTTTATTCCAAGATAAGCAAGAATGAACCCTGGCAAGGGGTATAAATAGCCTTCTAAGAGAAACCCTAATCAAGCCCAAATTAATTAAACCCTAATTAAGCCCATACTAACTCTACTGATAAATAAAAACATAATCCCCAGCCCATATTCGGCCCACGGAAGTGGGCCCAATCCCGTTCCCACCCCATGCTCTTCTTGCTCTATATAAGTTTGCTATAAGAATGAATAACCAGTTTGTTCTTGAAATCCTGCCACTGCTTTTTCTTATTGGTGTGCTTTTCAGGGTCTTGTGAAACTTGCAGATTTTGGTGTTGCGACTAAGTTAACAGAAGCGGATGCAAATACACATTCAGTTGTTGGAACACCATATTGGATGGCCCCTGAGGTATGTAGGGATATATCCATTTATCTTCTTTACTTTGTTTTGAGTGTTGACTTGGAATTAGTGTTTAATTGATACAAGACTAGATGCGTATGCATATACTGATATACATACATCATTGCATGGACTTTTTCCATAATTTACATAAGCTTTTATCAAATGGTTATATCAATGGAGAATTTCCAGTTATGTCGGCCAATGAAAAATGTGCCACATAAATGTGGCTGATGGTGTTGCCACCTATGGTAGAAGCATGGCTGACATGGGGTGGTCATCAACAAACAGTTATAAAAGGAAAGCAAAATACGGAGAATCTGAGAATGAATGGTTTCAGAGAAGGTATACAAAAAAGGAGTAGAAAAATTTACCTGAGGATGGTTGTCATCACTTGTTGGTCAAAATGAGAGAGTGATAAGAAACAAATCGGCTTACTTGCTGAATGAAATGTAAAGAATACACAATCAGGTTCTTTTTTGTCAGGTTGCTAGTTTGGGTTGTGTCACATTACTCACATGGTCTGTAGTCTTTTTTGTGCATCCCATGCTTTTATTAGGGTTCAATTTTGGACTGCCTTGTAAGGCAATTTTTAGGCCAGGTCACACCACATGGGGTTTTGTCCTTTCTACATTTTTATATAGGGCCGAGCCATGTAAAACCCTGTAACGTCACCCTATGATAGCGTATCTTGCTCTATTTCAGCCACTTCTATTTGACAACACTATCATCAACTAATATATCTAGTTAATGCAAGTGAATTACTACAATTTCTAAGATTTAGAGACATATATTCCAATGCCCCTACCACTACGAGACTACCTTCACCCAATATAATGCCCTACACTCATACACAATTTTAGGGTTAACATTGGGTTCATACATAATTTTACATATTGGGCTAAGCATACTACAATTATGGCTGTTTTGGTTAAATGATCTCATATTGCCTTGGTAAGGATATTATGATAATGAAAATATTTATGTCTTTTCATTTAAAACTGCTTGAAGTAATTGTCCTCTATATTTTGGAGGGAGGGAGTAACGTATAATGCTTCAGGTAATTGAATTGTCCGGAGTTTGTGCCGCATCTGACATCTGGAGTGTTGGCTGTACTGTTATTGAGCTTCTTACATGTGTACCTCCATACTATGATCTCCAGCCCATGCCTGCTCTCTTTCGGATTGTCCAGGTGAGGTTTTGTTACTGTTGATTTAATTAGTTTTCTTTACTTTTTTTCCTGATTTTTTGTGAATGATCTTTATCTTTTATTTAGATGATTTGAAAGAAATCATTTTACTGATCCTTTGTATTCAGGATGTTTTTACAACAACAACAACAACATCCAAGCCTTAATCCCAAAAGAATTTGGGGTCGGCTAACATGAATCGATCTATGATATCAATGCCAAAAAGAGAAGCCGAACAAGAAAAGGAAAAAAGTAAGATAAAATGAATAAAATAAAGATACATAAATATAAGATAACAATAACACAAGAATATAACCAAGATAAAAGAAAAATAAATAAAAGAGCATAAAAAAGCTAGAAGATAAAAATAACAAAAGAATATAAAAAGATAAGGAAGATAAACGATAAAAGAAACAAGAGAGGAAAGGTAGACAAGACATCAATCGTCCACATGAATGTGCGCCCTCCACTTTGCTCTCTCCAAAGCCATACTCTCATCCAACCCAAGAAGACGCATATCAGTTCTGATTACTCTAATCCAAGTCTGTTTGGGTCTTCCCCTCCCTCTCTTCTCTGACTCTTCTCCCCACCCCTCAAGTCGTCTAACAGGTGCATCACTCGGTCTTCTATGCACATGCTCAAACCACCGCAAACGAGACTCCTGCATCTTCACTTCTATAGGTGCTACTCCCACCTTTTGTCTGATTACCTCATTCCTCAGGCGGTCTTTTCTGGTATGTCCGCACATCCAACGCAACATACGCATCTCTATCACACTCATCTTTTGAATGTGGCGTTGCTTCACCGTCCAACACTCTACGCCATACATTAATGCCGGCCTAATTGTTGTACGATAAAATTTACCTTTCAGTTTAGTCGACATACCTCGATCGCATAGAAATCCTGAAGCACTTTTCCATTTCATCCACCCAGCTCTGATTCTATGATATACATCTCCATCTAATTCACCATCAATCTGAATTATGGATCCCAAGTAACGGAACATATCACACTCCGGTATCTCCTTACCATCAAGAGTAATCCCGCTGTTGCTACTGCTTCTACCTCCACCGAACTAGCACTCCATATACCCAGTCTTGTTTTGGCTCAGTTTGAAACCCTTGCTCTCCAATGTTTGTCGCCATACTTCCAACTTTGCTTTAACACCGGATTGTGTCTCATCAATCAATATAATATCGTCGGTAAACATCATGCACCACGGTATATCTTCTTGAATTGACTTCGTAAGTTCATCCATGACTAAAGCAAATAAGAAAGGACTCAGAGCAGATCCTTGGTGCACTCCAATAGTAATAGGGAACTCTGCGGTCCTCCCTACACTAGTGCGGACACTTGTAGTACAAGCATCATACATATCCATGATGATGCTGATATACTTACGTGATATGCCTTTTCTAGTTAAGGCCCACCAAAGAACTTCTCGAGGTACCCTATCATATTCCTTTTCTAAGTCAATGAACACCAAATGCAGATCCTTTTTAGTGTCTCTATACTTCTCCACAACTTGTCTAAGAAGGTGAATGGCCTCAGTTGTTGAGCGTCCAGGCATAAAACCAAATTTTTACACTTTTACGTAGTCTTTGATCAACCACTCGCTCCCAAAGTTTCATGGTGTGACTCATTAGCTTAATCCCTCGATAGTTAGCACATTCTTGTACATCACCCTTATTTTTAAATAAGGGAATGAGAGTACTCTTCCGCCAACTCACTGGCATTTTGTTGTTTCTCCAAATCATGTTGAAGAAACGTGTTAGCCACTCGATGCCTTTCTCTCTCAAACTTCTCCAAGCCTCGATGGGTATGCCATCTGGGCCCACTGCTTTCTTCCGGCCCATTTTTCTCATAGCCTCTTTAACTTCTGTTGTTTGAATCCTTCTCACGAAGTCCCTATTTACCATACACTCTGGTATAGTAAGATCATCAATACCTTGGACTTTATTCCCGTTGAACAAGGTATCAAAGTATGACCTCCACCTCTCTTTTATTTCTTCGTCGTCCATTAGTACCCTTTGATCGACATCTTTCACACACTTATCTTTTCCGATATCTTGAGTCCTACGGTCACGAAGGCGAGCAAGTCTGTAGATATCTTTTTCTCCTTCCTTAGAATCCAACTTTACATACAATTCCTTATCCACTTTTCCTTTTGCTTCCTTCACAGCTTTCTTTGCTCTTCTTCTAGCCTCTTTGTACTCCTCTATGTTCTCGTCGCTCCAACTTTTGCCCAATTTCTTATAACATTCTCTTTTGGCCCTTATTGCTTGTTTCACCTCATCATTCCACCAAGATGTGTCCTTTTTTGGTGGCAGACATCCTTTAGATTCTCCGAGTATCTCTTTCGCCACTTTGTTAATGGTGGGCTCCATTGATAACCACACATCATCCACGTGTGCGTCATTATCAATAGACCAAACATCTTCCTTCAACATTTTGTGTGCAAAACTTTGTTGGAGATTCCCCTCGAGCCTCCACCATTTTATTCAGGATGTTTTTACTTCGATTAAAATTTGTTATGTTAGTCTGGTCTGGTCTGTGTAAGTCTGGTTTGGTTTGGTCTGGTCTGGTAAATGTTTGGTCTCTTTGTATTTTATAACTATGGAAGTTTGGTCTGGTCTGGTCTGGTAAATGTTTGGTCTCTTTGTATTTTATAAGTATGGAAGTTTGGTCTGGTCTGGTCTGTCTAAGTTTAGTTTGGTCTGGGACTTCAAACAGTCCAAGTAAAAACATACGCAGTCAATTCAGGACCCAAAAGATAGAAAAATTATCAATTCGGGATCTGAAAGATGAAATGTATCGATATAGAACCCGGATGATTGAAAAATATTAATTTAGGGCCCAAATGATTGGAAATTATCAATCTAGGACCTAAATTGTCATGATTTTTATTAAATTTTTTATTTCAAAAATTTTAAATATTATTTAGTTTTACTAAACTAATAAATTTTTGTGAAGAAAAATTTATCAAAAATTAGCAATGGAATTAATAAAAAATTAAATAAAACAAAGCCTATGAAATGCTAGGTCCTAGATTGATAGTTTTCCATCATTCGGGTCCTATACCGATACATTTCATCATTAGGGGTCCCAGATTGATACTTCATCTATCTTTCGCGTCCTCAATGGATAAAATTCCTTTACTTATTTATTTGTGTATTGATTTACATTTACTTACTTAAAGCAAAATAGATAAGTGTTTATCTTGAATTTGGAGTTCATATAAAACTGAATAAACTGAAAAGAAGCTGATGTCCAGTAGATAGTATGCAGATGCAGAAAGAGAGTGATTATTTTGAACATAGAAAAGTTCACAAAGACAAAAACTAGAAGTATCAATAGAATGAAGAAATAGCTTGAAGCTTCTGCTACACACCAAACCCTACCTCTCCTTTTCAGATCTTTTTATTTTTTATTTTCAGGAGAATTCTAGGGCAATGTCCAAGAAGTTTCTTACTTACTTACTTCCTTACTGTGTCAGGATGAGCACCCGCCAATTCCTGATAGTCTTTCTCCTGCAATTACTGATTTTTTGCGTCAATGCTTCCAAAAGGTAAATGGAAAAATATGGTTTTGTACATATAGCCTCTTGTTATTACTAATATCTTTTATGTCCATTAGTGCATGGTAAAGGCAAAAGTAAATTATATGACTTGCTTGTGGTAGTTATGCATGAGTTTTTGTTTTGACCAAAGAGAGAGTTTTCTATCTAGGATTTCTGGTATGATCTTCAGAGAATCTGGAGACTACATTTGCTTGTATATTGAAAATATCCACGCGGCTTATGTTTCTCTTTAAAATGAGAGACTAATATGCATCAGTAAATGTAGTTAAAAATTGCTAGAAAAGATCTCCACAAAAATGAAGTCAAACCACTGACGAAGTTTTAGAAGAGGCTGAGAGGCATTTCAGATACTTAGATATTTTTATTTCCATGCTATAGTTATTGCTCGCAGGTATATTTTTGCCATACTGCAAGACATTTGCCTTCCAGGAACAGTGAAATAAATTCTTCATTTTCTCGCTCTTCAGGGTTGCTTAAATTATTTCTATTTAGAAATATAATGAAGTCATGGTTTCTTTATTTGTCATGTCCTAGGAATTTATGTTACTTTTCTAGTAAAGAAAGTTGAAATTAAATTTAAATCTGATTCTTCTGCAGTGGGAACTCTTGAAGTCTGGATTGACATCTACTTGGGCCATTCTTTGGTTATATAGTAATCTTTTAGCGCTAATGGCAATTGAGATTTCTTATTATACTGATTTTGGTGGGAATGTGTCTCTTCATTTAACCTTTTGTATAAGTATGATTGACATACTATACCTGGTTTCTCCTTTAGTCCTTCAGACATTGGTTTTGCTGTATGTGTTTTGTTTGACAAGTGACCATACACTTGGTGTCTCTCAGGATGCTCGGCAAAGGCCTGACGCGAAGACATTACTTTCACATCCTTGGTTGCAGAACTCGAGGCGTGCTTTGCAGTCCTCTCTACGTCATAGTGGAACACTAAGGTATATATTTTCTTATTGCTTCTGATGTTCTTGCTGGCTTTAGCTCATATAAGATGGCGGAAAACCCAATTGAACTTTTCTTGCTTGATTCATGTTTTACTTTATTGTGCTAGACAGCACTCCTTTCTTGTAGTTTACTGCCACTGGTGATATCTGGAATTTCTATTATTTTCATATGTGGAGTTTCCTTTTACTTGATTCCTTGCAGAAATATAGAGGAAGATGAATCAGTACATGTGGAGTTACTGAATCACAGCTCGGCTGAGACAGCTTCTGCTGATAATTCAAAGGTATTCTCAATTGTGCTTCAGTATTTTATAGAACTTGGTCATAGTTACCAAGTTACAATGTTTCAGTATGGTAACACAGCTTGAATTACAGGGTCCTGGTTCAGTGTTGCCTTCTCTGCAGGTTGTTGAGGTTAGCAAGTTGGCTGAAACAGAATTTTCTTGCATAGATCATGTTGCAGGAGAAGTGGATAACCTTGAAGATGATCTCATGTCAGATCAAGTTCCCACCCTAGCTATTCATGATAAATCTCTTGTAGAAAGCTGCTCTGTTAATTTTGCCAGTAATCATGAGGCAGTTTCTTTGAGTTCATCAAATTCTCACGAGCCAGAGTTAGGTGAGCAGAAAAATGTGTTTCCAAATGCAGTCCAAGATCCCTCTGACTCTGGAATAGAATATGGAGGATCAAAAAAAGTTGAGGAAAGGTGGCAAGCTTTGCATGTTGATCATGGATCATTTGGTTTCAGACCCAATAACCATGGTCATAATTCTCAAAAGGTTAACAAACAAACTTCCATACCTCTTCTTCCCTCTTTCTGTTGAAACTATCTGCTAATATGGAATTAGGAGTCCTTCCTATGTTCAAGTTTCAAAATCTACATTTGTAATCAAACTTTAATGTTATACTACCTCCGTCCCGCTATGATTGTCCCATTTTACCTTATCGGTCCGTCCCACTAAGATGGCCCCATACCAAATTTGGTAAAGTTTGTGTGGCTCTAAATAAGTCTTACTTTATTCTTACTTTATCAATTCAATATCAACCACATAAACCACTTTTTATTGATTTGCGTGCCAACCCCTCTTGTCCCATCGTTAGCGGGACGGAAGGAGTATCTTGTTGATTAATTACGTAGTATTTGTTATACTATAGTGCTATGTTTCTTGTAGTTAAGGAATTTTATGTATTTTTCATCCTAGTTCCTAACATGGATGCCTTCGTGGGCTGTACTTATCAATGGTGTCATCCACTGAAGATGGACCCAGAATACCATGCAGAGAGCGTCACTGCCCCTCCAGCAAAAGTGGTTGATTGCGTCGGCCAAACTGCCAAGGCTGCCTTGTGCGCTGAGAAAAGCAATCCTATTTCAATTCTTCTTCTTATGTCATGTTTTCAGTTTTTGTTAGATTAGAAGTCTATAAGCTCTTAGATGAACGACCAGCTCTATCAGCCACTTGGTTAAAACAAGCAGCTGTATCAGCTCACTTGCCTGAAACATTGTAAATGTTTTTTCACCTAACAACACACTACCACAGGCACTACTAGTTGGGCTCCTCCCAAACTTTTCACTTGCTTTGGGCAGAAAAAATAGATGCCACAGTCACTGAACCTACTTGGACTGATTTGTACATCCAATGTATGAAACAATTCCTTTGCTCGTGGTCACAAACACGACAACTCTTGGCACTTTTGTGTGAATTACCCAGAACTCCACTCCGAGACAGTAAATGTCATTATCTATCGAACACATGCCCAGAGGCCCATGCAGAGAACATCACTGAGGGGCGCAACAAAAGTGGCTGTTTGGGTCAGCCAACTGCCAGGGCTGCCTTGTGGGCTAAGCTGGCAAGGCAATGAAGTTCAGATTTGCATTTGACACTGTATTTCATTTGCTTGGCCGCTCATGTTTATTTGACACTTCCACTAGGATCCACTGCTGTGCCCATTTCTGTAGGCAATGAAGATGTTGGGGAACTCTGGAGGCAATGAACTAAGCAGTTATAGCAGTTCTTATTTCCTGTTTCGATTTTTAGTTAGACTAGAAGTCTATCAGCTTTTATATTTCCTTATATTATTAGGACTCTTTTAATAGCTGTATAGGGTCATCAAGAGTATTGAATAAAGTGCTTTTTGGAAGAATTAATTCTTGGGTGTCTTGACAAGGTCAGGCACAAAATAATTCCAATAAAACCTTGTTATTTTTCATCTCTCTCTCTCTCTCCTCATCATAGATCCAAAAATAATCTTTCTCTGCCATAGTTCGCTCCCAACCTCTCGTTCTCGATCTTCTACGGGATCTTTATGAATGCTCTTTACAGTTTCTTTATGTGCATTATTACCTAGCTCAAAATAAGCATCATTCTTGCGATATTTTGAATAGTCCTAGTTTACCTTGTACATATTCCCTAGTGTAATATCTATGAATGCAAACCTATAATACCTTCTTCACCCTTTTTTGCTATTCATCAATGCAATTTAGTATTCCTATCTTGTCATTTCAAGCGGAATAATTATAGAAAATGATCTTTTGGAGACTCCTCTTTTACTCAATTATAGCTCATATAGAGACCTTTTCTGCTGTGGACTCTATTTATATTGACAAAATAATATTTCCCCCCTTCCTTTACATTTGTCTTCTGATGATTATGTAGTTCGGATTTGCATTCGACATTATATTGCATGTGCCGCTTGTGTTTATTTGACACTTCCACTATTGGATCCACTGCTGTGCCCATTTCTGTAGGCAATGAAGGTGTTGGTGAACTCCGGAGGCAATGAACTTAGCAGATTTAGTGACCCTCCAGCTGATGCCTCGTTGGATGATTTATTTCATCCTCTGGAGAAAACTCTGGAGAATCAGGCTGCTGAAGCACCTTCTTCTGCATCATCTTCAAATATAAATCAAGGCAACACATTCCCTGACTCTGGGAAAAACAACCTGGCTACCAAATTAAGGGCTACAATTGCTCAAAAGAAAATGGAGAACGAATCAGGACAAGGAAATGGTGGAGATTTACTTCGTCTTGTGATGGGTGTTGTGAAGGAAGATGTAATTGACATAGATGGTCTGGTAAGCCTAAGAATTTCTATCCTGGTTGTCATCTCTTGATATTGATATCATACTCTTGCTTTCCAGGGTTTTGATGATAAATTGCTTGCAGAAAATTTGTTTCACCTTCAGGTAGTATTCCTTTCCCTCAACTTCTGTAGTTTGTTACTAAATGCAAAGCATTGTGCTCGATGGAAAGAGTAAATTACAGGAAAGTTGGCAAACTTCTCTTCTGGCTTTCTGCTAGGCTGTGGAATTTACCAAGTTAGTCTCGTCTTTAAGACCAGATGAGCCAGACGACGTGATTGTGTCAGCATGTCGGAAGTTGATGGTTTTCTTTCATCAGCGGCCTGAGCAGATAGTTGTTTTTGTTACTCAGCATGGCTTGCTTCCTCTGATGGAACTACTGGAAGTTCCCAGAATTCGTGTATGTGTTCCATATGGTGCTATATGTAATGCTTTAAATTGTGTTTGTATATATGACAAATCAGTTGTTTGATTCATGTTTTTTAAATTACACACATTCCAGGTCATATGTTCAGTATTGCAAGTATTAAACCTGATAATTAAAGACAATACAGATTTCCAAGAAAATGCTTGTCTTGTGGGACTTGTAAGTAGTTCTTTGTATGTAATTCTATAGTGAATAGTCAATACCTCTTCCTTCAAGCATTACATTTTAATATTTTATATATCCATTTGAAGAGTTGAGTCTCTAGATACATCACAGTGCTACACTTATTTGATGCCCAGGTTTGCCTGGTTAAAAGTTTATTGCTTTGACCTTTTTTGTTTTTGTTTGTGCATTATAGTTATTAAAAGGATCCTGGATTCTGTAAAGAAATACTATAATATATGATTTAGTCCTTACAATCACACAAGATGTACATAAGCACCTCATACAATCACACAAGATGTACATAAGCACCTCATGCAGATTGATCAAGTATTTAAAGTTTAAACTGCTCAAAGCCTGCTCTTGTGAATGTGTGTTCTCTAAGTCTGTGCAAAGTGGGCTCTTTAAAAGCATAAGCCCTTCTCCAATGGTAGCACATCACGGGGTGCTTAACACATGTTCCCAAATTTTAAAACTCCAACTATTTAGTGTTGGCCGTAGGATACCAACCCATCTCTGTTTTCACTCCAACAGGTGCTGCTCCCTTGTATGGTCTTATTTATTTCTCTCTTTATTGCATGGACCTGCATACTATAGTTTATCAACATGCTATTCATATAAAAAAAGTTATGATATGAATTCATATAATTAATGAATGGTTGCATACTTGCATATTTGCAATCCAAACAAATAATTTGATGCTAAAAGACAGATCATAACAAACTGAGATACTATAATCTTGAATACATAATACATTGCTAAATAAATGAAATTATCCATAAAAATGATCATTTCAACTTGGTTTTGAATTCAACTATGTTGGGGTCACAGACATGGAATTTTAATTCTATAGTCAGTCAATTGTCTAATATTAGTCAAGGACTAATTCATGTATAATAGGAGTAACAAAGTTTCACACAAAATGTACTTGTGTTAATCTTCTTACTAATTTTAAAACATTTTATCGTCATAGGTTGTTCACCTGGAAAGAAAATATCTTGAGATAACTATGATTCAGAATGTCTGGTAATTGTTATTGTCTTATCAATTACAAATTGATAATTAAAAAATAAAAATGCACGTGGCGGAACACAACCATGATGGTGTCCTTCAGTTAAATATGTGGTTGCTCAACAAAACAACAGGTAGAGACACCTGTTTGGCCCCTCATGACGCCACTGTGACACCAAATGTTTTTTACTTTAAAATGAAGTAATAGAAAACCTTTTCATAGAAGGTTAATGTCTTTTAATGGTTGAGACTCTATGCTTAGCAATTTGTCGTACAACTCTGCCTTTTTTCAAAGAGGTGGACTGAAGCAAGAACGGTTACTAAGTTTTTACCAGTGCATGATAGGTTCCTGTTGTGATGAGCTTTGCAGCACCTGACCGCCCTCGAGAAATTCGCATGGAAGCAGCATATTTTTTTCAACAACTTTGTCAATCGAGGTATGGAATTTGTGTCTTCCATCTTGTGTTCATGAACCATGCTGTTTTAGAATCTAATGATGATGGTTATGGTGCAGTTCCTTGACACTGCAAATGTTCATTTCGAATCGGGGCATACCTATTCTTGTTGGCTTTCTAGAAGCTGACTATGCAAAATATAGGTTGGTGGTCTGGTTTACATGCTCAGATGGAATAATTGTTTTATTATTATTTTTGTTTTTAATCATGAGTTCCCATGGTATATATAGTCATGCATGTATCAACTTATGATTCAAGATATCTCTAGCATACGCTAGAACTGTTTGTTCTTTAGGGCATTTGATTCTAATATCTGGCTTTTGGGTGTTGAGGAAAACTAATACTGTTCAGCATCTTAAAGGTATTACCATATTAGGTCTATTAGAAACCCTCTAATGTATGACTTTAGAATGCAAAATTTTAATTTGTGAGGGAAGTTTGATTAGACTGATCATGGAAGGGAGAAACATTAGATGTTGATGGAACTGCTAAACTAGTAGCAGTTGGGCTTTCAGTTGTAAAACTTGGATTCAAGTTTAGGTGTATGATTCAATTGTGCGTGAAACCGCGTCTTACTATCTTTCCGTTTCTGGCCACTTGATTATTCTTGCACATGGTTAAGTTTGCAACATGGTTACACTACTTACCCATTATTTATAACTTTATATGGTGTTTAAATATAAATGGTGCATAAATTACAAATCTACAAATGTGAAAGTACTTCCAAATCCAGGGAAATGGTGCATATGGCTATTGATGGCATGTGGCAGGTGTTTAAGCTTCAACACTCCACACCAAGAAATGATTTTTGCCGTATAGCTGCAAAGAATGGAATACTGCTCAGGCTTATAAACACACTTTACAGCTTGAATGAGGCAACCCGTCTAGCTTTAGCATCTGGAGGTGGGGTTTCAGCAGATGGCGTAATTGCACGGCCACGTTCTGGCCCTCTAGATCCTAGTAATTCCTCTTTTATGCAGAATGAGACATCAACTTATGGAGCTGATCATCCAGATTTACTTAAACTTAAGCATGGAGAGCACGTTTTACCTGCCAGTGCGCAAGAACCTTCACGTACATCATCCTCACAGTCACCAGATTCGAGATTCTTTCCTGTGGAAGGTGATATGATTGCTACAGTAGAAGCCTCAGTTTCTTCAAAATTGCCTGATGTAGCATCCAAGGAGCCTGCATCAAGAGATCGAGAAAGTGCAGATCGATTTAAAAATGATGTTTCTCGGGCTGAGGTTGAACTTAGGCAGCAACGATCTGCCACTACAAATAGAACATCCACGGACAGGCCTCCAAAATTTTCAGAAGGGGCATCAAATGGAGTTTCAGTTGCAACTGCTACCCAGCAAGAGAATGTTCGACCCCTTCTTAGTTTGTTGGAGAAGGAACCCCCATCGCGCAACTATTCTGGTCAGCTTGAGTATGTTCGCCATCTCACAGGCATGGAGAAACATGATAGTATACTCCCTCTACTCCATACTTCTTCTAATGATAAGAAAACAAATGGCTTAGATTTCTTGATGGCGGAGTTTGCAGGTAATGACATCTGGCTAGTTATTGTTTTGTTAATGAATTCTCTGAAGCTTTGGATCTTTCTTACCTCTATCAAGCTGGCTTCACATTTCAATAAAAGCATAAGTTCCTTTCCTAAAGGAAGCATAATCTTATTTTCTAGAAGTCACATTAGCCCATCTTGTTTTCTGAAAAAGGTTGTTCTTATGAGGTTACATATTGCCTTATCATTGATATCAATGAGTTTGCAGAGGTTTCTTTGCGTGCTAGAGAAAATGCTAACATAGAGACTTTGCCCAAAACTACACAAAAAGCCACAAATAAGAAGGTAGGTCCGGTGGCTTCCACTGAGGGAGCTGCTTCCACTTCTGGAATTGCATCTCAAACTGCATCAAGTGTGTTATCTGGTTCAGGAGTTCTAAATGCTAGACCAGGGAGTGCAACATCTTCTGGATTACTTTCACATATGGTGTCACCTTGGAATGCTGACATTGCTAGGGAATACTTAGAGAAGGTAGCAGAGCTTCTACTTGAATTCTCTGCAGCAGATGCAACAGTAAAATCCTACATGTGCAGTCAAAGCTTGCTTAGCCGTCTTTTTCAGATGTTTAATAAGACAGAGCCTCCTATTCTTTTGAAGGTAAGGGAAATTATGAGATCATAAGATGGATTTTCTTTTACGACTTTCTTCTTTCTGACTGGTTTTTGTGTTGCATGATGTCATAGTTGTTGAAGTGTATTAATCACCTTTCAACAGACCCACACTGCTTAGAACATCTCCAGCGAGCAGATGCAATCAAATATCTGATTCCCAATCTTGACCTCAAAGAGGGACCCCTTATTTCCCAAATCCATCATGAGGTGAGCCTTAAAAACTTTTATATTCATTCCACGACAGTTTGATGTCATTGTGTATACAGTATTCCTAGTCTAGAATGTGATATAAGTTTTACTTGTGAAAAATGAGTTTATTTGAGCAGGGTCATGGATATAAGGTTTAGAAACAGTTTCTAGAGTTAATGTTGTGCTTGTATTCCTTTTCCATATCTTCACGCTGAATTAATAATCTGACAGTTTGTAATGTTCGGAAGAAAATTTTAAGCCATTTTTATTTTGATCATGTTGCCAATGCCATGGTGGCTCTGAAACTAGTAATTTAGAACACATTGACTTCCTTGTTGGAGAAACACAAATCCTTAATAGGGAGGATATTTTTGGTAGGGGGGGCGGGGGGGGTCGGAATGTACTCAGCCTTGCCCTGTACTAAAGCATAGAGAGATTGTTTCCAGATGACCCATGGTGAAATATGCATGAGAAATTGCATGGATTGACTACTGCTTCATAACAAAGAAGCGCAGACAGTTTAGTGTATCATGTTGCTTTATTCCATCATACTTAGTATACTTATGTGTAATGAAATTGTAGGCAGTAATTACTGAACTGTTCCAAATCGGAGTGCAGACTATTTATTAAAACAAATTGTGCACATATTCCGATGCATGTGGATGCACTCTTACCAAAGTGATGTTTCTTTAGGTTCTCAATGCATTATTCAACCTCTGCAAGATCAATAAGAGGAGACAAGAACAGGCAGCAGAGAATGGAATTATCCCACATCTGATGCATTTTATAATGTCTGGATCTCCATTGAGACAATATGCTTTGCCTCTTTTATGCGATATGGCCCATGCCTCCCGCAATTCTAGAGAACAGTTAAGGGCACATGGTGGATTGGATGTGTACCTGAGCCTTCTTGAAGATGAGCTTTGGTCTGTAACTGCATTAGATTCCATTGCTGTCTGTTTGGCACACGATAATGACAGCAGGAAGCTGGAACAAGCATTGCTTAAAAAGGATGCGATACAAAAATTGGTCAAGTTCTTCCAGTGTTGTCCAGAACAGCATTTTCTGCATATATTGGAGCCTTTCTTGAAGATTATCACGTACGTGTGTCGTTTGAAGTTTTAATGTTAAACACCATGTACATTTTCATCTTTGTGTGGACCGATTTTCATGTTCTTAGTAATGCTGTTTCTTAATAGTAGAATTAACTTTAAATGCAGGAAATCATCTAGAATAAACACCACACTGGCAGTCAATGGTCTGACGCCACTGTTGATTTCTAGACTTGATCATCAGGATGCTATAGCTCGTCTTAATTTGCTAAAGCTAATAAAGGTAAGGAATTGTCCTATTTTTATATTTTGATGTACTCCCTCCGTCCCCTTATAAATGTCTCATTTTTCATTTTTGGATGTCTCCTATTATTGTCTCATACCATATTTGGTAACATTTGTGTAGCTCTAATTCATTCTTACTTTATTCTCACTTTATCAACTCATTATCAACCACATAATTCTACTTTTCTTAAAAACCACACCATTCCCTTCCGTCCCAATATTAGGGGGACGGATGGAGTAATTTCTATGTGATATTAAAGGATGTTTTTAGTTGGACTGTTTTCAGTCCCAGACTAGACCAAACTTAAACAGACCAAACTAGATCAGACTTGATTTCCGTAGTTATAAAATACATAGAGACCAGACGTTTACCGGACCAGTTCAGACCAGACCAGACTTAAACAAACCAGACCAGACTTATACAAACCAGACCAGACCAACAAATGATAGTCCAAGTAAAAACATCCTAACAATAACAATCCTATGTTCTTAAGTTATTTTTATATTTTTTATGCTCTTATCTTTTAGCTTTTATATGTTTTTATGTTATTTTTACCTAATATTTATCTTTATCTTGTCCATTTTATCTTACTTTATCTTTTTATTCTTCTTATCTTTCTTCCGTTTTTGGTTCTGATATCATGTATCGGTTCACGTTAGTTGACCCCAAAATCTTTTGGGAACAAGCCTCGGATGGTGTTGTTGTATTACTATTAACAACAACTATAATAATTAGTAGTGTATAATTATTATTTAAATATTGGGATTCATACAAGTTCAATCGAGGTTGCTGATGTAAGTACTCACTGGACTACCCCTCTCGATTGTCATTCGATCTGAGACGGATGAAATTTTCTCACGGCGGATAGGTTGCGTGTAAAGATACTGAGTATAAGATAATTTTACTGACTTCATTTTGACCTCACAAAGCAGCAAACAATCTATATTTTGAAGGGAATAAAAAAAATCCCTCCAGCTATAAATATGGGGTTTAGCCTTCTTATTTGAGTTGAGTAGGAGTCGTGAACATCTGAAAAAAGGGATTCTTTGTTTGTCTGCCTAGGAATTTTTAATGGTTATTGGTATTACATTCTTCTTGTATTATGACAAAAACTATTAACCCCTTCTAAGAACTTGGTCATTAACATGGGGATTGACAGGCTGTATATGAGCATCATCCACGTCCTAAGCAGCTAATAGTGGAGAATGATCTTCCTCAAAAGCTTCAAAATCTCATCGAGGAGCGCAGAGACGGACAAAGTTCAGGTGGCCAGGTTTTGGTGAAGCAAATGGCTACTTCACTTCTTAAAGCTCTCCACATTAACACGGTTTTGTGAACATAAAATAAATAATCAAATATTAATTAAGCAAAACAGTTTTTCTGATTTTCTTGCAGCTGTATAGTTTGGTGCTTCTTCACTCCACTTTGTAATTAACTAATTATCACCTATTTTTCATCAATTTATAAATGTTGTGGACCTGTGGTCAGACCTTTTTGTACTGTACTACTGTGCTGCCCTAATCTTGTCCCAACTTGGAAGACTTTTTTCTAACTCGTGGGTTTATTAAAGTTCATTTTAACGTCAATCACACTGTGGCCTTTAGTAATGTTCATCATCATCATCATTAGTTCATTACCCGGTGGTGCAAAGGCTCCCACCCACGTTGGGGTAAGAGGGGTCGGATGTATGTAGTCTTACCCCCTGTACTAAAGCATAGATAGACTGTTTCTGGATGACCCATAGTGAAAATCGCGTTGAAAATTGCATGGATTGACTGTTGCTTCATAACAAAGTACAACAGTTTAGTGAGCCATTTTACTTTATTTCATCATATTCTCAAGTTAAAAAATAGTGAGACTTCGACTCTATTGGAGACTGTCACCTTAAGTAAGGTTAGGTAGTTTAATTTGACTATCGAAAGCTGCATCTTAGTGTGAAGCTGAGATTGTCACTTAGACCTTTTAGGGTGTTGCCTAAAGAGAAGACGCTGAGATACTGCCATGGATGGTCAGAAGAGCTTCTCCCTATTTTTTTATACGACGGAATGAAAAGAGTTTCTCCATAGTTTCATGCAACCGTAGAATAGGGGTTCAATAATTGCGGTAATATTAGTCTATGACTTGAAATGAGTGAAGTTCATAATTTTTCACAAAGATTGAAGTTACCTAAATTGAGAATAGGGCTTCTCCCTATTCACTCATATTCTGTTAAAATGAGTGAATAGGGGTTCACCTAAATTTGTTGATGTTGTCGTTTGTTGCATCTCTTGAATAATCTTTACCAATTGTTTATGGAATGAATTGAAGTATATTTATATTGGAGAAGAAATGTTATTTCCATGACGTTTCAGCCTTGTATGTTAACATTGGAACCGGAGTGTGTTGGTCAGGGAATAGAGAAAAAGGTTACGAAATGCAAATCGTACTAGTATATGCCCGGACTAGGACTAGGGCAAATCGTACAAGTATATGTTCGGTTAGTATACTTCTCACCGTTTGGAGACACTGAAATTGGTTGAATTAATTGATTATGTTAAAATTTATGAAGTTCTAATTGAATTAGTTGAATTAGCTGATTCTGTTGATTTATGAAGAAAAATATATACTATGTATTTTATAAGTAAAATAAAGAAAAAATTATATAGAAAAATGGTTATAATAATCTTCTACAGTAACTTCAAACAGAAAAGTAACTTTAATCTTACATACTTTGTATTTTGATTACTATACAATTCAGCATGCGAAAAAAAAAAAATATGTTTGATAAAAAGGTTGGTCGATAAGGTTTATAAGATGAAAAAATATGATTATCAAACGGCTTCTCAATACGTAGAAAAATAGTACTCAAACTTTCATCCTACAATGAAAGTATTGCTTCAAAAGGGCTTAAACAGCGGCTAGGGCTCAAAACTCCATCTTATACTCGTATTTATTATGAGGGAATATAAAATGATTGTTACAGGTAGGCATGTCAAAAAAAAACCGACCCGCAATGATCCACCGTGGACCCGCCCGTCTTGCAAATGGGGCGGGTCCGCCCCGTACCGACCCGCTCAATATATAAGGACACATACATTTTTTAAATCATACTACAAATATACTTCTTTATACTTATGTGCGCATATAATAAATCATAAATTCTTTGATCTTATAATATATTATATTTATATTTGAATGAGATGAATGGTGAATTATCAATGTCTTATATATAACATTTTTATTAATATATTCTATTATTAATATTAAATAGATTTGTTCTTGGAGGGGGTTTGGCGCATGATTAATTATAACACAGAGGGGTGACACATTTTTTAAATCACAGGAGGCTAATGCGCCGAATTTATATTTCACGAGGGGGTTTGGTGCATTAAACCCCTACAAAAGTGTATAAAAAGCAAACATTTCCTTGAATTACTGTCTCCGGTCCTTTATTAACATTACACTTTCCTTTTTGGGCCGTCCCATATTAAATTTTACACTTCCTTATTTGCCTTATTTGGCAAACAAATCTACACCAAATAGTACAAAACAGTGTCAAACAGTGTACTCTACAGTAAAGTCAAATTTATTTCCTTAATACGTGTGAAGTCAAACTGTAAAGTTTAATAAGGACCGGAGGGAGTATTTATTAGTCACACAACAATAGTATAATCGTTGCGTCAAAACTCTCCTTCCCCTTTTGGTAACATCATCCACGCTAAATAAAAATGTCCATGTGGTTGATCCATATGATTTGTTCCCTCAATTCCAACTCTGCGATTCGAGTATATACACCAATTGAGATGTTAGATAGACTAAATTATTTTTGTCTTACATTGAAATAGTAGTTATAGGGGGTGTTTGTATTTGATTCTTAAAACTGCTTCTGCTCCTTCAGAGAGCAGAAGCAGAAGTTGAAGTGTTTGGGTAAAAGTGCAGAAGTGATTCTGATGCTCTAATTTACTTCTAGAATCAGTTTTTTTAGAAGCTGGGGGTGACCTGCTTCTGAAAATTGATTCTGATTCTGCTTTTGCTTTAAAAAATATGCAGAATCAGAATTAGTTCCAAACAACCCCATAAATGTTGAAATGAATAAGAATTAAAGAAAGAATAAGAAAGCGAGCATAATTGATTTATAGACTTGAAAGAAATATGTATGCGACATAAAAGCTTGAAAGAATGAAGACAAAACTTACACCGAGGAACAGAAAAAACTTATTTTTAGTGCCTAAACTAATGAATCAAGCCTGGTAATTGTTTACAGGAGCAACTTCAGCCTCTAAGTTCTGATTATCTTCAGTATTTTAAGGAATTCAATTTGTAAACTTCCTCAATTGATGTTTTTTCACGCCTAGGAGACAGGGCCATCTAATGAGTTTGGAGGCCCCGATTATAAATGTAAAATCGAGGCCCCACATGAAAAAAATTGCAAAAAATATCAATCCAAATATTTATACTCAAAACAATTGAATAGTCATTAAAAAAGAACTAAAGAATAAAAGAAACAACAAAAAAATTGATGGATCTATATTTTTCTTCCTTACTAAATGTATTTTGCTAATTAGTATTAATATGTAATATTACTTCATATTATAAAGTACTAAAAGAAATTTAAAATTTTGGGGCCTCAAAAATCTGAGGGCCCTGTTCTGGATAACCTATTGAACCCCTGAAAAACGGCCCTGCTAGGAGTCATCTTTCTCATTCACCATTAAATCTTTCTCCAAACTCCTTCACGCATTCCTCATATCTTCCTTCTACATATTTTTGGTCCTGCAACTAGAGAGACGGAAAATTTCCTATCATATCAGATATTAGATCAGTTACCATCACAGCACAAGTGCATAACCAAGAAGAATTACGTAGTATCCTTGAGAGAGTTATGAGATATTTTTTGAGTGTTTTTGCTAGAGTTTGTATGTCTTTTTTTTCTATTCTTGAAAATAATAAGGATGTTTTTACTTGGATCGTAATTTGCTGGTCTAGTCGGGTCTGGTCTGGTCCTGGTCTGGTCTAGTATGAACTGGTCTGGTCTGGTTTGATCTGGTTTCTTTGTATTTATATAACTATCCAAGTCTGGTCTGGTCAGGTCTGAACTGGTCTGGTCTGGTCTGGTTTGATCTGTTATGGTCTGGTCTGGGACGAATTACAGTCCAAGTAAAAAACATGGTAAGAGTATATCTCTCACACATAAGCTCGTAAGTTATCCTTTAGTTCCCCAACAAGTTGTATGAACTTGGTTGAGTTTTCATGACTTTTCCATTTTTTTCCTCAGAAAAAGCTACACTTTGAAAAAAACCATGTCATGTTGTGTCACCTCTCATGTCATCGCACAATTTTATAATTTGAAAAAAATACAGTTTGGTCCTACTATTTTTGAAAAATTATATTTTCCACCAATAATATTTTTGAAAATTTTATGTTGACCCAAAGGTGTCTACTACCACTCTACCCTATCATTTTTGACCATTTCGTACGCAACGGTATTGCTCGTGTTTCAAAATTATGCTATGATTTTTCTTAAATGGAAAATCAAAATTATTTAGAAGGTATAAATGATCATTGACGAGTCAACTTAATCTTCCAAAAGACCAAAACTATGATAATGATCACGGCTACCAACTATACATCGTGAAAACCTATAATAGAAGATTTATTGGGACAAAAGAGAGTGGTACATTTATTAAGAAAAGTAAAACTGTATGGTTGATATTAAATTGAAAAAGTCTTAATAAATTAAGTGATAGAGTATTAACTCTTAGAGAGAAGTGAGAGCTAGAGAGAGGAAGTGCAATAAATATGCAATTAATGTATTTGTCAACCCCTTACAACTACCCCAAATAGGAGTATTTATAGGGAAAATATGGGTTGGGCTCTCAAGCCTTGGGATTGGGAGGCCCGTTTACAATGACGCCACTATTGGGCCGAATACAAAGTGTGTAAATTGGCTAATTATGAAATCTAGCTATTCGAGGTCTCTGTGGTCGATGGAGGTCTGGCCGACGGAGGAACCCTGGTTCTCCTGGCTTCTAGACCATATTCTGAGTTGATATCTATCTGGCCAATGGAGGGATATCTGGTCGACGGAGAACCCACTGGGTGACAGTTGTGCTTCCTCTTAGTCTTCTGAGTATGTGGGTCATGGGGTCTGGACCCATATACTCCATCAGGAGTCCCCCACTCTCTGAGCTGAGATGTAGACGAAGTGAAAGGGAGTAGATTCTGGTTGTTTTGATGCTTTTGGCCGACGAAGGATTATATGGGAGTTCTAGCGCTCTTGGCCAAGGCGGTGCCATAACTAAGCCGTCGTGGGTTGCCTTTTGTGCTTTTGGCCGAGGAGGCGACCACAATTGCTTTTGGTGCCCCAGGCCGAAGCGAAATCATCTGTAGTTTGGTGTCTATGGCTTTGAGGACGATGGGGGTCCTGGACCAGAGGATGTTGTGTGCCCTCGGTTTTGTGGACGTTGAATGTCCTGCCTTTGTGCCTTTGACTTTAGCTGATGGATCATACGTTTGTGGTCTCTCAGGCAATCCCGGACGAAGACCGGGCCTATCTCAACAAGCTGGGAGACGTCTAGATCTATGAAGGAGGGATGGACAACCTCATCTCCGTAAGTTTAATCTCTTGATCCTTGTTATTTCTTTAGTCTGTTTGTGTCACTGTCGTCTTCACCGTTATGTTCTTATTCAGGCAGCCTTCATGCTGATGGAGAACCACAAGCGCCAGCAAGATGAGATTGCTCGGCTGAGACAGATTGAGTAGAGGGCTGTGTTGGTTGAGGAGGCCCTCAGCAGCTTGGACCGGTTGCGCCTCAAGGTGGAGGCTGTGAAGAAGAAAGCTGATGAGGCTGATGCTGCTACTCGGAGTTTTGCTGCTTAGAGAGATGGGGCTCTCCAAAAGTTGGCAGAGTTGGAGAAGGCCCACGGTGAAACATTTCGTCGTGCTAAGGAGGCCGAGAAAGGCAAGACTGAGGTTGAGTAAGCCATTGGAGCCACCAAGGAGAAAGTCGTTGAGGACGCCATTGAAAAATTCCTGGACATCGGCTGGAAGACAGATGAGCGCCGGCCTTGGTGCTATGAGGTTGTGGCGGCCAGGTTCGAAGATTGGGCCCAGCAGAGCCCTGTTGGCCGGGGGTACTGGGAGAAGGAGATGAAGGTCTTCTATGACCTGGCTCAGTACCGGATGTAGCGGCTCATCTACCGAAGACTACATCGGTGATTCCGGTAGATTAAGTTCAGTCAGAAGTGGGCCAAGGGCCTGAAGCTCACTCGAGGGATGAACTAGAGCTTCCCCCCGAAGAGAGGAAACTCCCCATCGACAGCTCTGACATCGGCGAGGATGATTGGAGCGATGACGAAATGTTGGAGGATAAACTGCGTCTGTAGTCGCTGATGATGAGGGGGCCGATGCTGGTGCTGATCAAGCCGGAGGGGAGGCTGGCGGCGTGAAGGCCGGAGAGGAGCTGATCAAGAGGCCTAGTCCTTTTTCCCTTTCACTATTTATAACTAGTATAGGTAGAGGCCGTAGTGCCCCCCCCCCCCCCCCCCCCCCCCTTGTAAAATATGTGAAGGCCATTGCGTCCCTTTTGTACTTATGAATTTATGAATGAAAATATTTGTTTCATCTCCTTTGTCTTTTTAGTCGGCATCGTCCATCTTTACTCTTGTATCCTTTTTATACTTGGAGATATTCTAGGGCATAGGGCTCAATTGGGCTGATTAGTAGATGTTGCTATGGCCGATGAGGGTGCTTTACCACCATCAGCTAAGGAGTATTTGTATTTCCCCATGAACCTTTTGAGTCTGAACCTCTTCCCTGTGGCCCTTCTTCGGCCAGGAAAATGTCATTTATACTTGCAAATTTTTCGGAGTGTTTTTTGTGTGGTCCATTGACGCTTAAGCCTTATGTGTTTTAGGAATTGTGGTCGATGAAGGCACCTCTTTGGTGTCATTGTTCGAACCGTGGGTACGCCTTGGCTAGGTTATGGATGTTCCAATACTTGGCTCTTCTGAGCCCGAGTTGTCTCCTAGGTGGCTTTGCTTCGGCCAGTGCACTTGGTATCTGAGATTTAGTCCGTATATATTGGTGTTAAGCCTTCGTCCAGAGGCCTCTCGGCCTGCACCGATATTGATGCACTCATTAGCTTTGAGTGTTCTCCTTCATCCACACCAGGTATCTCCCCGGGTGTTCGAACTTCCGGGAGTTTGTTTCGTACTCAGGTTGGACCTGTGTGGGCTTGCTTCGTCCAACACTCATTTAGCACTGAAAAATACCTGATATGTACTCTGCCATTATGAATGTCTTGATTTATGGGAATTTTATTTTTTATCGCTCGAGGTTGGCGAGTGCGCGGATCCTTCGGCTTCCCTCTTTTTTTTAACTTCCTCTTTACTTATTTCAGGCTCGGCCGAGGGGGTTGCTATTCCTTCGGCCGATTGGGAGTCCGGAAGGGATTTATTAATCCCTCTAGTGTTGGATTTTCCATAATCTTGGGGGGTCCCCTCACCTATTTACGACGTGGGGCTAGACTTTTGGTCAATTTTCTGACGTCTGTCATTTCCCAACCCCAAGTGTGGAGATTTTGTCACCTAGGCCTTCTTTCAGGCTTGCCGCCCTGCGATTTAGTGCGAGGACGACGCAGTGAGTTTCTCATTTCAAGACGCGGGCCATTTTGCGGGCCCCTCGTCCTGGGACACCGTCGGCCATACCTGAGCGTTTCGCTCTAAGGGACCAATATGATGTGCTTTGTTGTGTGTAATCCTTTACTTAAAGTCAAATAAGCGGAACACAACTTTTATTGAGATAAGTGGCTCGTGGTCAAGGGTGGTAATCAATCAATAACCCGTCAAGGGGTGAGGGCTTTGCAGGCTGCACCACCTTCGGATGATGTAGGGTCCTTCATACTTCAAGGCTAGCTTGCCTCCTTTCGTCGGCTTGCTTGCTTCCCTTCGGTGAAGGACGTAGTCCCCCACCTGGAACTCCCGAGAACGTACCTTGGCATCGTAGTATGGTTATTGTCAGCAGCCCTTGGGAGGGGGCCGACTAGGTCAATTCCCCACCTTGAGAATGGTATTGCGGTGCTGACCAGGGTGTAGTTGACAGCTGGCCGACCGGGGGCCTTCTATAGTACTTGGCATGCAGTGCACTTCCTTGCAAGATTAGCACAGTCCCGTGTCATCGTCGGCCAGAAATAGCCTTGGACGACGAGACGGCGGGACATGCTAAAGGGGCCTTGGTGTGATGAGCAAACGTCGTAGTGGACCTCCTCCATGGCCAATTCGGCCTCATCCGGGTGTAAGCATCAGAGGAGCATGCCATTGTATGATGTCTTGTACAGCTTTCCATCCTCAACGGTGTAGCTTGGGGCCCTGATCTTGGCTAGCTTGGCTCTCTCCTCGTCCTGAGGTAGCTCTCCCGTGGTAATGAAGGTCTTGATGTCGGAGATCCAGTCCTCTGGGCATTGTTGAATGCACAAGATCAGGCTGGCATGGATCCTGGACATGCTGAGCTCCTCGATCTTGGCTATCTCGGATATGTGCTCCAAAGTATTTGTGTTGAGTTTGGAGAGTATGTCAGCTTCGGCATTCTCCGCCCTTGGGATCTGGGTGATCTCATGGGTTTCAAATGCCTTGAGCAATTCTTCAGCCGCCTGCTTGTACTGCCCCATCCTACCCTCCTTTGTTTCATACGAGCCCTCGATCTGGCCCACCACCAACTTCGAGTCGCTCTTGATTCTGATGTGTTGCGCTTTGGCCGGCGGCGAGTCTGAGGCCGCTGATGAGTGCCTCGTACTCGGCTTCATTGTTAGAGACCCTGAAGTTGAAGCGGATGGCATAGTAAGCTCTGAATCCTTCAGGGGAAATGTAATAGTTTATATTAATTAGGAATATTTATGTATTTTGGCAACTGATATTCTATTATAAATATACCTGCCAGGGCTCCTATTGGAGCATGGTTTTCCCATTATTCTCACATGGTATCAAGAGCCCAAACCTAAATTTTTTTCTCTCCTTCCTTACCGATCGCCGCAACGATGAACATCTCCTCTCATGCTTCCGCGGCAATGGCTTCCGCAACACCAATTTCCGCCGCAGCCTCCTCATCCCTGGCGCCGGAATCCACTGTTCAACCTTCTGCTCCAGAGCCAGGCGTTGTTGCCTCCTTACATGCTGCTCAATTTCCAGGCGTGAATGGATCTCCAATTCCGCATCCCTTGACGTCCACACTGCACGCCAGTTTTCCGCCACCACCATTCTTCCCTCCAGCAGAACCTTACTCCCTGTTTTCCTCTCTGCCTCCTCGGTTTTCTGCACCACCGGCTCTGCCTCGGTCACCAGTCCCGACATCTTCTCCTCTGCCGCCTGCTTCCCCATTCTTTAGTTCCACCTTCTCAGACACACAAGGTGATGGAGTATATGGCCCGGGAACCCCCGGCCCACAGACTCCTACTACTCCAGCGAAGGCCCAACAGGCCCAGAAGGCCCAGCAGGCCCAAATCACAGCGCCCAGAGTACCAAGCAGCCCGCACTACGCGCCAGGGGTGCCTTCGGCCCCCTGGCCGAAGGCTCTAAATTCTCACAGAACGGGTTTCCCAAGCAAATTAAGAAACTGGGAGAAAACGGCGAAAACAGTAGCCCTCGGCACTGTGAGCCCTCGGCACCAGGGTGCCATCGGGTGGAAGAGCCCTCGGCTACTACTCTATAGCCGAAGGCATCTCACTCGACAAGATATCCGCCTCACATGCGTACAGATCACCGTACCCCGCACAGACGTCCCATCCAACAGCCGCATTAAATGCGGCCACATGCGGCTGCCAGCGCCAACCGGTTGAGGTGACCCCTCGGCCAATGAGCGCTTGACACGTGTCCCTGCCCGGCATTTATTGCTACTATAAATAGCATCCCATTTCCTCATTTGTAACCACGCTAAAAACGGCATTCACACTGAATACACTCTCTCTCTGCTTTTACTTACTTGCTCTGACTTCTCTCTAAGTTATTCCCCGTAATAACCCTTCGGATATATACCCCCGGGTAGACTATCCATCATTTGGCGCTCTCGTTGAGAGGTCGAACAATCAAGTAAGAAACCCTCCCCCTCAATCAAACGCAAAACACTAGCCCTCCATCAAAATGGTGAGGACAACACGTGCCAACTCAAAGAACGTAGAAGACAAGAACCTGGCCCTCGGCGACGTCAACGCCCCGAAGCCTCTCACAGGGCTCCAGAGGGCGGTGTCATCGCCGGGCTGGAACAGGCGGCTGTCGACCTACGCCTTCAGATCCAACAAAATGCCCCCGATGCCCGCCTCAGCATCGAGGCCAAGAAGAAAAACCGGAGCGATGACCAAGTCAGCCCTCCGGTTCTCACCATCGACGTGCAATCGGCGCTCTCCGCCTTCATCCAAACGCTCACCCAGAACCCGGGTGCCTTCGGCACCCTGGCTCCAGCTCACCCTCAGGTTGGGGAAAACATCATACTTCCCCCTCTGCCACACCCCTTCGGAAATCCCACCCCTCGGGTGAGGAACGACGAGGGGGTGGTGGCCCAAGATACGTCCTCCCAGGAAGTTCAGTCCCCGGACCGCCATAATGACAACAGGGAAAGACCCCGTACTTCCGCCCTCAACCGGCTCGGAGGAGGGCCAGACCGCCGAGGGGTCCAAGACCGCCTCGGGGGGAAAGCACTCCAAAGGCCCCAGGAAAGCGGGGGATCTGTTTCGAGGGCAGACGAGGAGCGTCCCCCTCGGGACAAAGGCAAGGCACCCCTTCATGCCGATGATGCTCGACACCAAATCAACCAGGCCCACTCGGCCCGGGTTCGTTCGCAGGGGGCGGAGACCCTCCCGAAGGATCCCCAGGACGAGATTATTGCGGCCCTCCAACGCCGGCTTGACGAGATGGAGTCCAACAAAGCTCACGCCACCACCTCCACCCCTCATTCAGATCTCAAATACGAGGCCATGATGGCCAAAATGGAGGAGTTACAGAAGAAGGTGGCCGAGGGCTCCGGGGAACCCGTCATCCAGCTCCGGACTCGGACGCCATTTACCCCAAGGGTATGGGCGGCCCGGATCCCGGAAAAATACCGAGGGCAACATATACAGCCCTACAACGGAAAAACGGACCCCCAGGAACATTACAGCAAGTACCAGAACAGCATGATGATGGTGGGGGCGTCAGACGAATATTTGTGTCGTTGGTTCCTCTCCACCTTAGAGGGGCCGGCATACGAATGGTTCAACAGGCTGCCCGAGGGCTGTATTGATTCATGGCAAGAACTCGCCCAGCGATTCTTGACACAATTTGCCGGGAGGCGTCGCACAAGGAAGCACTTCTCCCACCTCCTAACAATACGCCAGAAGAGGGATGAGACCCTTCGGGACTTCCTAGAGCGCTGGAGGACGGAGGCCGACAAGGTCGACGGTGCTGATGACGGGACCCTCCTGGCCCTCCTACAAACCGTCCTTCGCACCGGCAACTTTTCAAGGAGCCTCATCATTGAACCCCCCCCCCCCCCCCCCCGCGACTACATAAGGGCGTTGCAGCGGGGGGACCGATATGCTGAGGCCGAGGAGGTGGAGAAGTATCACCAGCATCCGGACCAGCAGCCCCCGAGGGCTGACAACAAGCATAACCGAGGGCCGGGGGCTCCTCCAAATCACCCCAAGACTTCGGGACCCTCTGATGACCGCCCTCGGCAAGGCCAAGCCAAGCCCGGGGGAGGTTATAAGAGCAACCCTAAGACTTGGGCACAACCCATTCTCCTGGACCGCCCTCGGACACCATTGACGCACCCCGTCAGCATCATCCTCGATTTTGTCGAGGAGAGGGGCCTCGTTGAGCGCGACTCTCGCGCACCCCCGGAGGTACACGCTATCAACCCTCAGTTCCCATACTGTCGCTTCCACCGGCACCAGGGGGACAGGACCGATGACTGCCATCAGCTAAAGACGGCCATCGAGAGGTTAATACAAGCAGGGCATCTGTCCCAATTTGTTCAGAGCCCTCGACAGGAGGGACCTTCTCATCAGGGGCCTCGCCGAGGGCACCACACGAAGGTAAATGCTTGGGTAATCCCGAATACCATCCCCCTCGGCAAGAAGAGGGAGATTGGAAACTTGGAAGAAGAGGAGGAAGAATACCCCCACTACCAGGAGAAAAAACGCCACATCCTCATGATCACCGGTGGCAATACAGGGGGCGATTCCACCAGCCAACGAAAGAAGTGGGCTCAATCGCTTTACGTGGGGGAAGTCACTCATATGCCCCCGGTAAAGCGACTGAGGGAGGAACCCATCACCTTCACCAACGCAGATCTCCCTCCTACTTCTTATCCTCACAGGGATGCCTTGGTGATTCGGACGGAGATAAACGACACCATCATTCACCGAACTTACATTGACACGGGCAGCTCCGTCAATGTAATGTACCTCAGCACCTTCAGAGAGCTGCATCTGGAGAGGGGGTCCCTTCGGCCCATTAAGACCCCTCTTGCCGGCTTCACCGGCGATACTATTGATTCCGAAGGGGTAATAACCCTCCCGGTGATCTTCGGCGACGGGCTCCATAGAGCCCAGCTCGAAGTGGAGTTCGTCATCGTCAACATTGACTGCGCCCACAACATCATCCTCGGCCGACCAGCCCTCGAGGACCTCGAAGCCGTCATCTCCATGAGGCACCTCTGCCTCAAGTTTCCCGCCGAGGGGGGCATTGGCTACTCCCGGGGGAACCAGAAAATTGCCCGCGCCTGCTATCTTCAGGTCACTAAGAAGGTAAGTAAGACGGAATTCCGTGTTGACACCATCACCGGAGCCATCGACCAAGAGGAAAGAAGGCCGAGGGCTGAACCGTCCGAGGACGTAGAAGACTTCGCGCTCGATTCGGCCCAGCCGGAGAGAGTCGTGAAGATTGGAGCCCAGCTCCCTGAAGATTTGAAGACCGGTATCACCGACGCCCTCCGCGCCTACTCCACTGTCTTTGCATGGGGGCCGGAGGACATGCCGGGAATCAGCCGAAGGGTCATCACCCACCGCCTCTCGGTGGACCCCTCGGCAAAAGCAGTACAACAACGAAGGAGACCCCTCTCCGCCGAGAGGAGGGAATTCGTGAAGAAGGAGGTCGCCATGCTCCTCTCAATTAAGCACATCAAGGAGGTGAAATACCCCTCATGGCTAGCAAATGTAGTCCTCGCACAGAAGCCCCCTACCTTCCGCATGTGCGTGGACTACACCGATCTCAACAAAGCGTGCCCTATGGATCCATTCCCTCTACCAAACATTGATCAATTGGTGGATGAGACCGCAAGGTGTGAGATCATGTCCTTCCTCGATGCCTTCCGAGGGTACCATCAAATTTTCATGCACGAGGAGGACGCCGAAAAAACTGCCTTCATGACTCCCGAGGGCATCTTCTGCTACCTAGTGATGGCCTTCGGCCTAAAGAACTCAGGGGCCACCTACACCCGGATGGTGGCCCGGGTCTTTCAAGCCGTCCTAGGGCGCACCATGGAGGCCTATGTGGACGACATGATCGTCAAAAGCAAGCAATCTTCCAGCCATGCTGACGACCTCCGAGAAATCTTCGCCATCATGCAAAAATTCAACCTTCGGCTAAACCCGAAGAAGTGCACCTTCGGCGTCCAAGGGGGCAAGTTCTTGGGTTACATGGTGAGCCGAATGGGTATTGAGGCCAATCCCGAGAAAATCCAGGCCATCATCAACATGGAGCCCCCACGCAATGTGAAGGAAGTTCAACGGTTGACGGGCCGCCTGGCAGCCCTCAACCGCTTTCTATCTAAATCGGCGGAGAAGTCTCTACCCTTCTTCCAGATCATGAGGAAGACGATTGGCTTTCTATGGACTCCAGAATGACAGGGGGCTTTCGACGAGCTCAAACGATATCTATCTTCACCTCCTGTGCTCTCCAAACCCAAGGTAGGGGAGACCCTCTACCTCTACCTTGGGGTTAGCCCGGCGGCCATCAGCTCTGTGCTCATTCGGGAGGAAGACGACACCCAACATGCCATCTTCTACGTTAGCAAGACCCTAAGGGAGGCCGAGCTCAGGTACTCCCCTGTGGAAAAAATGGTGTTGGCCATCGTTTGGACTGTCAAGAAGTTGGGCCACTACTTTCACGCTCACCCGGTTCAGGTCCTCACTCATCAACCCCTCGGCGCCCTCATGAGGAGCCCCACCAGCTCCTCCCGCATGG
Source organism: Cuscuta europaea (assembly GCA_945859875.1). NCBI lineage: Eukaryota > Viridiplantae > Streptophyta > Magnoliopsida > Solanales > Convolvulaceae > Cuscuta > Cuscuta europaea. The sequence continues at coordinate 6,186,006 of CAMAPE010000014.1, forward strand.
TGAAATGGGCTATCTTCTTGAGCCAGTACAACATTGACATCCGCCCAAGGCCTGCCATCAAGGGCCAAGCCCTGGCGGACTTTGTGACGGAGTGTACCGCAAGAGCAGCCACGGACGGGGAGCCCTCGGCTACCTCGGACGACTGGTGGACCCTCTACACTGACGGCTCCTCCGCGACCAAAGCATGCGGGGGAGGGGTAGTCCTCATTACTCCCGAGGGCTTCAGGGCCTACTATGCAATCCGCTTCTCCTTCAAGGTCTCCAACAATGAGGCCGAATATGAGGCCCTCCTATGTGGCCTTCGGCTGGCTGCCAACATGAGGGCTCGGCAGATCCACATCAAATGCGACTCCAAGTTGGTCGTTGGCCAAATCTCCGAAGAATATGAGGCCAAGGAGGGGAGAATGAAACAGTACAAGGAAGCGGCCAAGGAGTTGCTTAAGGTATTTGAGGCACACTCTCTCACTCAAATACCGAGGGCCCAGAACTCCGAGGCCGACATATTATCTAAGCTCTCGGCCGACTCCCCCGAGCACATCTCCAAAATTGCCAAAATCGAGGAACTCAGCCTCTCAAGCATCCATGCAAGCCCCGTTATGAACATACAACAACGTCAGGAGGATTGGATCTCAGATATCACCGCCTTCATCTCCACAGGGCAGCTACCCGAGAATGAGGCCCGCGCTAAACTGGCAAAGCTGAGGGCTCCTAGCTACACCATCGAAGATGGAAGGCTCTACAAACGATCTTACAATGGCACGCTACTTCGGTGCCTTCATCCAGATGAAGCCGAGGTCGCAATGGAGGAAGTGCACAGTGGCACTTGCTCAGCTCACCAGGGACCCTTCTCCATGTCCCGAAGGCTCATTCTCCAGGGCTACTTCTGGCCAACCATGGCCAGGGATTGTGCTGACCTTGCCCGGAGGTGCACCGCATGTCAACATTTCCAGAAAGCTCCCGGCAGGCCAGCGGTCAACTATGCCCCCATCAGCACCTCTGTCCCCTTTTCTCGATGGGGGATAGACCTTGTGGGCCCTCTGCCGAGGGGTACCTCCAACAACAGATACATCATTGTGGCCGTCGACTACTTTACCAAGTGGGTGGAGGCTGAACCCCTCGCCAGCATCTCAGAGGCGAAGTGCCGTCACTTCGTCCTCAAGAACATCCTCACAAGGTTTGGCGTCCCCCAGCAGATCATCTCCGACAATGGGACACAATTTGAGGCAGCCGCCTTCTGTGCCCTTCTGGAGGCATGGGGCATCAAACACACCTTCTCCTCCGTTGCCTACCCTCAAGGCAACGGGCAAGTAGAGAATGCCAACCGGACCTTGCTCGAGGGCCTCAAAAAGAAGCTAGAGGCCGAGGGCGGTGGCTGGGTGGAAGAACTCCACAACATCCTTTGGGCCTATCGCACCACCCCTCGGCGAGCAACAGGTGAAACATCCATCTCCCTCTGCTACGGTTTTGAAGCCAAAGCTCCTACGGAAGTCACCCTTCCCACCCGAAGGGTGATCCAATATGACCCCGAGGTCAACGACAGCAACATGGCCCTCGACCTCCACCTCATTTCAGAACGCCGGGAGCAGGCCTTCATCCGGGCAGAAAACTACCGAAGGCAAGTTAAAAGCTACATCGACGCCAAAGTTCGCACCCGAGAATTTCAAGTGGGGGACTATGTCCTCCGGAGGAGGGAAGCCAGCCAACCAACCGAGGGAGGAAAAATGGCACCAAAATTCGAAGGCCCCTACATCATAGCAGCCATCATCAAACCTGGGACCTACAAGCTCAAACGCCCCAATGGGAAAGAAGTCCCTAGGCACTAGAATGTACACCATTTAGTTAAATTTTATCAATAATGTAAGAGCGGCCAAGCCCTCATAACTAGTGAATGTACTATCCTATGGCCCAAGGCCTCCAATTTCGAAGAATGAAGATACATTCAAGACATCAAGCCCTCATACTGACTACAGGCCCCAGGCCTCACCACGAGAAGAACCCCCTCCGGCACCAAGTGCCGAGGGCGGACACCATCAACACCTACAACAAACAGTGAAAACACCACGTGTTTTCAGTCAAGACCCCTCGGTACCAAGTACCGAGGGAGGGAACTCCTATCACCAACAACAAGGAACGCCATGTGTTTCATTTCCCTTCGGCACCCAGTGCCGAGGATACATTCCCACCTTCATCATCAAAAAAGAAAAGATGAGAACACCAAGTGTTCCTACAGAAGACCTTTCGGCACCCAGTGCCGAGGGTACACCTCCATCATCAAACATCGAAACGAAGAAAAAAAACACCAAATGTTTCAAAGAAGACCCCTCGGCACCCAGTGCCAGGGATATGCTCTCCTATCAACTTCCAAACATCTGTTGGGAAACACCAATTGTTTCATTTGAAGACCCTTCGGTACCAAGTACCGAGGGTAGACGCCTACATCAACTACGACAAAAGAGAACCCCAAGTGTTCCTACAGAAGACCCCTCGGTACCAAGTACCGGGGGCTACACATCGAAACTAACACCAAGTGTTGTTTCTAAAATCTGTACCCCACGAGGACGCATATACCGAAGGCGCCACCATCGGTGCCGGCGACACGTAGTGCCCCCGGCCATTTGCAACTAGTGTGCAAATGAAAACCCTTCCTTGAAACGCTTTCCGCGTCATTACCCCCAGGGTATGACAGGCATGAGAAATGCCCAGGATTCGACTTTCAAAAACGGAACGCTATCCGCGTCATCACCCCAAGGGTGTGACAGGCACGAGAAATGCCCAGGATTCGACTTCCAAACCGAAACGCTCCCCGCGCCACCACCCCAAGGGTGTGGCAGGCCACGGACTATGTCTGGCGCCGAGGGGACGACTTTCAAAAATGAGGCGCTTTCCGCGCCATCCCCCAAGGGGAGGCAGGTTACGGACCACCATATCTTGTGCCCAGGAAACGACCCTCGATCCCCTCGGAACTCGGAAGGTTAACCCGAGGGAGGAGAGCCATTGGTGTATTCTGATGGTCTCCTAATAGGCCAAGCCTTACCAAGAAACCAAAAAAAAAGGGGGGGGGGGGTGTGAAGGGGAGTAGACTCAGCGAGAAATCAAAGAGTACACTCCAACAGATCACAACAAGCCGAGGGCTCCCCACGGGAACACCTCCGGTAACTGAAGGCTCCTATTTCCCGAAGGATACTACTCGAACAAATAGCAGCAAGGAACGGCTAAGTCCACTGCCTGGTCACCTCCGGTCACACAAACACCGAAGGCTTCAACAATACAAAGGGACTGGACTATCCAAAGTACACTAAGACGGTACCTTCAAATATGTACCGAAGGCAGCTGTTATACATTAATACCGAGGGCCCCTACCCCATTACAAGGGACACAACTGGCTGAGTCAAACTCTACAACTCTTCAGAGTGTATGCCGAGGGCACACACTCCTCATTGGCTTTCTTCACAACAACAGGATTCAACATCAATTTACGCAAAGTAATGTAGAGTCAGAGGGCACCTATCACCCGAAGGCTACACAAGGAAGCAGCACTTGAAAAAATTCTAAGTCCTAAAGATTGGGCCCCCGGCCCAATCAATATTACTGCCAAGGGAATATGGTAGCCGAAGGCCAGGCAATACAACAACACTTAAAAAATATTTTGTCCTAAATGAGCAGCCCCCGGGCATCTCGCAAAGTGATGTGGAATCAGAAGGGATGCCATCTCCCGAAGGCTCCCAAGGGAAAATCTACACTTAGAATATTTTCTAAGTCCTACATGTTTTTCCCCCGGTCAACTACTCATACATCAAGAAGGGATGCCATCTCCCGAAGGCTCCCAAGGGAAAATCTACACTTAGAATATTTTCTAAGTCCTACATGTTTTTCCCCCGGTCAACTACTCATACATCAAGAAGGGATGCCATCTCCCGAAGGCTCCCAAGGGAAAATCTACACTTAGAATATTTTCTAAGTCCTGCATATTTTCCCCCCGGTCAGCTACTCATACATCATGGAGGGATGCCATCTCCCGAAGGCTCCCAAGGGAAAATCTACACTTATAAATCTTTCTAAGTCCCACATATTTCACCATCAACTTATAAAGGGGCCCAATAGCCGAAGGCTACCTATCAATCGAGGGCTACAGTGCACAAGGAATCGACACTCAAGAAAATTTTCTAAGTCCTAAAGAATTGGCCCCCGGCCTATTCAATATTCCAGTTGGGGCTCCACAGTAGCCGAAGGCTACGTGACATACTACACTTGCAAAAAATTTCTAAGTCCTGTACATTGGGCCCTCGGTCCAACAATCACACATCAGGAAGGGATGCCATATCCCGAAGGCTCTCAAGGGGAAATCTACACTTAGAAATTTTTCTAAGTCCTAGGATTTGTCGAAGGCATATATTCGACAATGAACAAATCAAAAGGAAGCATGTTATATGTCAAAGGCCCGAGGGCATATATGTACTCATTCATTCAAAAAAGGGAGTTTAAATACACTGTTACAAAGGAGGCCGAGGCCAACAATTACAACACAAAAGGGGGGATTACAATTCAAGAAGGGGGTACTGTGGACATCGCCTCGCTCTCGGCTTTATCTTCTTCACCCCCAAGGCCGCACTCCCGGAGGGTCTCCGAGTCTTCAAGAACTGGCCTCTCTTCCCCCTCGGGGAGCGGGATCCTGACATCTGGCTGGCGGGGGGGAGACCATAAGCCTCTGGACGGAACTCCTCCGGTGCCACCTGAAAGTGCTTCGCAAGCTTCCGGTAGATGAGGCGTTGGGTGAAGAACTCCCCGCCTTGGTAGTACGAGTCGCCCCTCTCGGCAAGCCACATCTTTCCGGGGCCCCCGACCCACTCGTCTACTGAAGCCCCCACCACCGAAGCGAGCCACTCCCTCCGGTCTTCGGCCTTCCACCCTTCGGCCGTGAAGTTGATCACCGCATCCTCTCGGGCCTTGGAGACGGCCTCTTCTTGAGCCGCGCGGGCTTCATCGCCAGCAATACGGGCGGCCTCGGCGGCGGCCTCCCCGGCCCTGGCTAGCCCCTCATTGACCCCTTCGGCCCTTGCAGCCTGCACCCTCTGCTCCATGCCGTCGGTGGCCAGACGGAGAGAGTCCTCGGCTTCAGCAAGCTTCTTCCTGAGGAGGGCGGCCTCCCCCTCGGCGGCACCCTTGGCCTCCCTCATTTGATCCACCCTTCGGAGGTGCTCGCAGAGGCCCATAAAAGTCTGCAATTCACGAAGGCAAGAATAAGGCATAATGAACATAGTACAGAAGGAAAACATAACAATGAGCAAAGAAGGGAAGGTGACTTACGGAGTCAGCATTCAGGAGGACCTTCGCCTCGAGGGATCCCTCGTCCAGCCGGGCAAGGGCCAGTCGGTCGGCCGACGGCAGCATCTGGCTCATCAGAGCCGAAGGGTTCAAGCAGCCCTCCAACACGGAGGCCCCCTTCGGTACTAACGCCTCCAACCTCTCCCGCCCAAAGAACTCCTGATTGATTTGTTCCTGGGGGGTGGAGGCAGAAGCGTGCCCTTCGTCCACAATCACCACCACATCGGTGATCGGTTGTTTGGTAGGGGCGGTGGTCTTCGGCTTCTTGGCCGGGGGCTCGGTCCCCTTTCCAGCAATCTTCTTTTTAACGGGCCTAACACCCTTGGACCCTCCGGCGCCAGCAGCAGCGCCAGCAGTTTGAGAGGGCCCCTCCCTGGCAGAAGCGCCCGCCGGGGCCTTCTTCTTCCCTTTCGCGTTTTTCAAAGCGAAGAGGGAACCAACGTCCATATTGTTACCTGCAAGCAACAAAAAAAAACAGGAGGGTTAGATCGAAGGCTACCAGTTACTACGTCATAAAAAAAAGCGGAATAAGAGAGAACTATCAACGCATCAGTGAACAATTCGGTGATCACCTCCGGCGCCTTCGAAGACCCTATCGAGGGGAGGGTATCTCTCATCCGAAGAGCCCCTCGGCCTGAACTGCCGGAAGCCCAGGCTAAGCAAATCCTCCGGAAGGGTGACTTCTTTGATCTTGACATGCTTGTCAGACCCCTCCGGCTTCTTGGCAAGCACTTTGCCATTCTTCTCCAAAGCTGCGCTCCCCACCTTCGGATGGCGCCAGAAGCTATTACGGAGCTGGGCCGGGAAGGGGTTCTCCTCGAGGCGGATGTAGCAGAACCTCTCTTTCCACCCCTTGTGAGACGAGGGCACATCATCAAAAAGCCGGAACTCCGGTACCTGCTGAAGGTTAGCAAAGCCCTCAGCATTTGAATGTCCCCCCCCCCCCCCCCGGCAAAGGTTGAAGGACATGAAGAATTGATCAAGTGTGGGCTCGACCCCCCGGATCTGACACAAGGAGAGGAAGCCGGCCACATAGGAGTGGCTGTTGGGCGTTAGCTTGCAAGGGGCCAACCCCACAAATCTCAGATACTCCAAGAGAAAAGGATGGAGCGGGAACCGAAGCCCCATCTCCACCGAGAGGGTGTGAGCAGCAAAGCACCCCTCGGGCGCGTATCGCAGCAAATCATCTGCCCTGGGCTCCACCACGCGCGCCGAAGGTCCAACCAGCATCTGGGTGGACTGGTATTCTGCCGGGGACGCCTTCGTCTTCAGCTCTAGAGCGGCAGTATTCAAGAACGAATGGCCCTCGGGTATGCCCACCGGCCGCCCGGCATCCACTGCCGCTTGCTTCTTCCTCGGGGCCGCCTTCGTCTTGTTTTTCTTCCCGGGAGCCACATTTATGGGCGTCGGGTCCAATGGCCGGGAGGAGCTGGCTTCCCCGGCACCCCAGGGGGGAGGAATGGCAACCGTCACCTTCAGCCTCTTCCTCTCCTCTTCCTGCTCGGCGGTTTGCACGGCGAGGGCAAGCTCTTCATCCTCGTTCTCTTGCTCGAAGCCCTCGGCTTCGACTTCGGCCTGGAGGTCCTTCTCCACTTCCATGGCCACTGCGGCATCACCACCTGCCGAGGACTCCACGCTCGAAGACTCCACATCTGAGCATGTCTCCATCTCTACCGAAGGCTCCCCCGAGATATCCTGGGAGTCGCTCTGTGATGACATCTGCTCACTAATTCGAAGGCTCGGGAAAACTAAGGTTTCCTAGGAAATTCTATCTCCTAACCTAAGGGCACAAGGCACAGCTAGACTAGAAGGAGAAAGGCGGGGGGGAACTGACCTTGAAAGCTGAGTTGTTACCGAAGGCTGGAGTTTCTCTCTCTAGAATTTTTGCCAGAGCTTCGCTACACTGAGTTCGCACAGCGGGGAATGGCCCTGGCCTTGGGGTATTTATAGGCGATGGAATCCGGGCTTGGGCCTGGATTCCGGGCCTCCGGATGGACCGCCATCATTACACATCGCGTCCTCACCCAACCAATGATGCCGCCCACGGACAGCCAGCCATCACGCGCCACGTGTCCCCCCCCCCCAACGGCTATATCCTGACGTTACGTATTCCAACGGCTATATTTCCAACGGCTATATTCTGGAAGCCCCCGGGTTTTCTACTGCACTCCGCTACATCAAGGAGAGCCTCCGGGTATACTTACCCAGAGACGCCCCCGGGTTGTGCCCCACACAGCCCATAGCAGATGCCTTCGGGATCACCCCTCCAGAAACTCAAGGCTTCATATCAGGGCACCCCCTCGGGGATTCCCCCTCAGCACTGCAAAACCGGGTAGCCCCTGGGGAGTTGCCTCATTGACGGGTGACCCATGGCACACAGGTAATGGGAGCCCTCGGGTATCTTCATCACCAACTAATCAACAAACAGTGGACCCCCCGGTAACAACTCCACTGCTGCCCTCATCTGGCAGGCCCTCGATCCCCGGATTGAGGGGCTCCCCTTCGGCGCCCCCAGGACATCAACAGCAAGCCTTCGGCTAATCAGCACATGAGCCCTCAGAACAAGGAAGAGCCTTCGGCATTACCGTTGTTCTCCATTTCTGACCAAGGTTTCACATTTTCGATTCATCATTGGGGGAATTCGGTGCACTCTTTTTCCCTCATTAGGATTTTTTCCCCCAGGGTTTTTCCTAATGAGGTTTTTTTAACGAGGCATCCCCCCAAAATGAAACGAAAAGCGTCAGCCTTCGGCCCACAACAGCAACGTAACTACTTTACTCCTTTTCACCACTTTACAAGTGCCTCAAGGAGTGGGGGACTGGAGGACCCCCTCGGAAAAATCATTAAATTACAAAATCAGTGAAATTCCATCAAACGACAAGGCAAGCCCTCAAGTCCCGACATGTGGGTAACTGAGGGACTGCCTTCGGCAGGGACATAAAAGCAACAACTCCTCACCAACTTCAGAGATCATGACGGGACAACGTCAAAGGGCAAGCACAAATTACTCCTTTTCCCTCACGTACCTTTCGGCAAAAGGAGTGAGGGACTCCTGATGGAGTATATGGCCCGGGAACCCCCGGCCCACAGACTCCTACTACTCCAGCGAAGGCCCAACAGGCCCAGCAGGCCCAAATCACAGCGCCCAGAGTACCAAGCAGCCCGCACTACGCGCCAGGGGTGCCTTCGCCCCCCTGACCGAAGGCTATAAATTCTCACAGAACGGGTTTCCCAAGCAAATTAAGAAACTGGGAGAAAACGGCGAAAACAGTAGCCCTCGGCACTAGGGTGCCATCGGGTGGAAGAGCCCTCGGCTACTGCTCTATAGCCGAAGGCATCTCACTCGACAAGATATCCGCCTCACATGCGTACAGATCACCGTACCCCGCACAGACGTCCCATCCAACAGCCGCATTAAATGCGGCCACATGCGGCTGCCAGCGCCAACCGGTTGAGGTGACCCCTCGGCCAATGAGCGCTTGACACGTGTCCCTGCCCGGCATTTATTGCTACTATAAATAGCACCCCATTTCCTCATTTGTAACCACGCTGAAAACGGCATTCACACTGAATACACTCTCTCTCTGCTTTTACTTACTTGCTCTGACTTCTCTCTAAGTTATTCCCCGTAATAACCCTTCGGATATATACCCCCGGGTAGACTATCCATCACCAGGCATCATTCGGCCTCCAGAGTAGGCTGGTTTCGGTTCTCCAATGTCGGCTCTTGCACAGTCGGTGTCATATATTACTACCGTATCTCAAATTGTGACAATTAAATTGAAGGCAGTAGAGGATTATCTCACCTGGCGCACTCAGTTCGAGTCTTTCTTGGTCTCACAAGGTTTGTTTGGCATTGTTGATGTTTCCATTCAGGTACCCCCTATGTATTCTGTTGATTTTGCTCATCGTCAAGTTCCAAATTCCGAATATTATTATTGGCTTCGAGTAGATCAAACCATTCGTTGTTGGTTGTTTGCTACTTTGACTCGGGGTGTTTTAGTTGATGCCCATGACTTAAAACATTCTGCTGATATATGGGCTAAACTTCAGACTAGGTTCATGTCTGCCAGTTTACCCCGGTGTATGGAACTTAAACGATTATTGTCAAACGTGAAAAAGAAAGAACCTCAATCTATGGAAAGTTGCTTGAGAGATATCAAGAATTTTGTGGATGCCCTTGCTGCAATTAATTCCCCTGTCTCGGATAAAGAGCTTCTGCAATCTATTTTGGCTGGCTTGGGACCGGAGTATCGCTCTCTTGTTACTACTGTCTCCTTATTTCCTGAGCAATTTCCCTTTGACATTTTGCATCCTCGTCTCTTGGAAGAGGAGCAACGTGTTCTGTATGAGCGGCGACAGCAAAATTCAGCCGGTCATCAAGCATTTGTAGCCGCTGCTGCAGGTGGGCAGCAGCCTGGAGGATACCCGAACCGCGGCAGAGGAGCCCGTGGATGGGGTGGTCGCGGCAGAGGAGGCCGCGGGCGAGGCAAGGGACCGCCACAGCATAACGGGGCACAACCGCATCCTGGTTTTGCTCCTTATGGACAGCAGCAGCCGGCTGGGGCCCAGCCACACCTCGTCGGGCAGCACGGGCAGCACGGGCAGCAGGGGTACGACTTTGGTCAGCAGGGGCAGCCAGCTTCGTTTCAGGGGGTGCTTCCTCCTCGCCCACACACTTCAGGTTCTGCATGTAATTCGGCTTTGTCAACTTTAAATATTAATCCCTATTTTATTTATGATAATCACGCTAGCACTGCAGGTTTTTATCAGGTGAGGGTATCCTTGGTTCTGTTCCACCACTTATGGTCTGTCAAATTTGTTTTTCTGCAGGTCACTCTGCTCTTCACTGTCCTTCTCGTTTTAGTCAGTCATCTGGCCCAGCCCTTCTGACTTCCAATAATGGTGAATCAAATACTGCTTTGTGGTACCCTGACTCTGGGGCTTTGGCTCACATGACTCCTTCGGAAGGTATTTTAGTTAATAAATTACCTTATACTGGATCACTTTCTGTTAGTGTAGCTAATGGCTCTAAACTTCCTATTGTTAATATTGGAGATGTGCATTTAAATTCTTCTAATCGTCCACTCACGTTGAAATCTGTCTTTCATGTGCCTCACATAAAATTTAATTTATTATCTATTCAAAAACTCTGTGCTGATAACAACTGTGTTGTAATTTTTGATAAAAATTTCTTTTTTGTTAAGGACAAAATTTCGGGGAAGGTCCTTCTTCAAGAACCTAGTCATGGTCATCTCTATCTAGTCAGACTCAGTCCCCAGCCTTCTCTTGCTTTGTCTTCTCTTACTTCGCCTGGCCCTGTTTGGCACCGTAGATTAGGCCATTGTGGCACTTCTATTTTACGCAGTTTACATAGTCAGAAACATAATTGTAGTAGCTCTAGTTTCTCTCATGATTGTATTTCTTGCCGTTTAGGCAAATCTCAACGTTTTCCCTTTTACAGATGCTAGTCATAATTCTACTATGCCTTTACAAATAATTCATTCTTATGTTTGGCAGTCTCCCATTTTATCTAATTTAGGTTTTAAATATTATATCTGTTTTATTGATGATTTCTCTCGCTACACTTGGCTTTTTCCCATGCGCACCAAATCTGAAGTCTTTCATCATTTTAAGAATTTTAAACCTTTAGTTGAAAATCTCTTTAACACAAAAATTAAAATTTTTCAAAGTGATGGAGGGGGTGAATTTGTTAATTTTAATATGCAGCAATTTTTTGATCAACATGGCAAATATTTTCAAAAATCCTGCCCTGTCACACCTCAACAAAACGGGGTTGCTGAACGTAAACATTGGCATCTATTAGAACTCACTCGAACTATGCTCCTTGAAGCATCTATTCCTAGTCAGTTTTGGGTGGATACCATTTTTACGGCTGCTTATATTATTAACCGTTTACCCTCTCCCTTACTTGGTGGTTCTTCTCCATATGAAAGACTTTTTCAAAAATCTCTTGATTATTCCTTTATGCGTGTATTTGGCTGTTCTTGCTTTCCAAACATCTCTGCGTCCTCTGCCAACAAACTTTCTGTCCGCTCAGTTCATTGTGTTTTTATTGGCTATAAGAGATATCGTTGTCTTGAGCCTAAGTCTGGTAAAGTTTATGTTAGTCGTCATGTTAGATTTCTTGAAAATAATTTTCCTTATACCTCCCTCACTTCACCTTCACTTGAGTCGTCTTCTTCTCTACCTAATGCTAAATTTTTCCTAACTAATACCCTTAGGCCAGTTTCTTCCCCACAACCAGCTATCACCAGCCCACCACCTGTGTCCACCATCGGCCCATCCTCCCCTCCTACTCTCGAAGTGTCGTCACCCAGCCCCATCACTTCTCCTCTACACGGCCAACCCTTCCATTCCTCACCAACCAGCACTTCTACCGCAACACCAACACCCATCCTACAACTCGCCACACCCAACTCCAATTCACGGTCAGCCTATTCTTCCTCCAGCTCCACATTGGCCGCCATTCACTACAGTCCATCCAGTCCGTCACCCTCTCCTTCGTCCAGCCAGTCAAGTACATCATCTTCTCCTGCGTCCAGCCCTGGAACTTCCCTGTTAAATGTTCATCCTATGCAAACTCAGACTAAGTCTGGGATTTTTAAACCTAAATCAATTTTTACGTTAAACACAGTTGTTACTTCGGCAGACCCTACTTGTTTTTCTGAGGCACATAAAAGTTTAGTTTGGCGTGAAGCTATGGCGGAGGAATTTAATGCACTTATTTTCAATAATACATGGGATTTAGTTCTGTTTGATAACTCTAAGAATGTGGTTGGGTCTAAGTGGATTTATAAAACTAAATTTCATTCTGATGGATCTATTGAGCGCGATAAAGCGCGTTTGGTTGCTCAAGGTTTTAATCAGAAGCTGGGGTTGATTTTTCTGAAACATTTAGTCCTGTTGTTAAGCCCACCACAGTTAGTATTGTTTTTACTCTAGCTATTTCTTTTGGGTGGGTTATGCATCAGTTGGATGTGAAAAATGCATTTCTCCATGGTCATCTTACCGAAGAGGTATATATGCATCAACCGCGGGGTTTTATTCATCCTCAATTCCCTCATCATATTTGTCGTTTGCGCAAAGCCATCTATGGCCTTAAGCAGGCCCCGCGGGCATGGTTCCATCGTTTTAGTTGTTTTCTTCTTACTCATAATTTTTTATGTAGTAAGTCTAATAATTCATTGTTCATTTATCGTCAGGGTCAGTCTGTTATTTATTTATTGCTATATGTGGATGATATTATCATTACGGGCAATTCTCCATCTCTTGTATCTTCCTTTATTAGTCGTATTGCGTCTCATTTTGCTATGAAGGATCTGGGTGACCTCCATTATTTCTTGGGGGTCCAAGCTGTTCGAAATTCAAAAGGTGTCTTTCTGTCTCAGCAAAAAAATGTGTCTGGTCTCCTTCTTCGCTTTCACTTACACACTCTCAAGTCTGTTCGTACACCACTTGATACGCGCACAACTCTCTCCCTCACAGATGGTGAACTCCTAGCTGATGTTACTGAGTATCGTAGTATGGTAGGTGCATTACAGTATTTAACTTTGACAAGACCTGATATTACTTACGCAGTTCATTTAGTGTCTCAGTTCATGCATGCCCCCCGCATCACTCACATGTTTGCTGTCAAGCGCATCTTTCGTTATTTACAAGGTACTATTGATCATGGATTATGGCTTCAGACTTCTGCTCATCCCATTCGTATTTCGGCCTATTCTGATGCTGATTGGGCAGGATGTCCGGATAGTTCCCGTTCTACTACAGGATTTGCTATTTTTTTGGGACCTAATCTTGTGTCCTGGAAGTCCAAGAAACAGCCAACTGTTTCTAAGTCGTCTACGGAGGCAGAATATCGAGCCATTGCTTATACAGTGCAGGACACTCTACATATTCGCTCAGTCCTCTTTGAGCTCGGCTTGACAGTTCGTGATCCCGTTCGATTATTCTGTGATAATATTTCTGCCTCATATCTGACAGCAAATCCGGTTCAACATGCTCGCAGCAAGCACATTCATATTGATTATCATTTTGTTCGTGAGAGAGTTGCTCATGGTGATTTGGTGGTACAGTATGTCCCTACACATCTCCAGCTAACGGATATATTTACTAAAAGTTTATCTAGTCAGCATTTTCATTTCTTAAAGGACAACCTACGCGTTGTATCTCCCGCACAGCTTGAAGGGGTGTAATAGTTTATATTAATTAGGAATATTTATGTATTTTGGCAACTGATATTCTATTATAAATATACCTGTCAGGGCTTCTATTGGAGCATGGTTTTCCCATTATTCTCACAAAATGAGGACGCCGCCGCCTCCACATGCTTTCGCGATCGATGAACCATCAGTGAACAAAGTCCATGCTTCATCCGGTTCTGACCCGGGTATGGTAGCGGCTGTCTCCCTTGCCGTGCATTCGATGACGAAGTCGGCCAAGGCTTGTCCTTTGATGGATGGCCTTGGCTTGATCTCAATCTGGTATTGGCTAAGGAAGATGGCCCATTTCACCATCCTTGAGGAGCTGGTCGGGCTCCGTATGAGTGCGTCGAGGGGCTGCTGTGTGAGAACATGGATGGAGTGCACCTGGAAATAGTGCCCCAATTTCCTCATCGTTTGGACGATGGCTAGCACCGTCTTCTCGATGGGGGAGTATCTGAGTTCCGCCTCCCGTAGCGTCTTGCTGACGTAAAAGATGGCCTTCTATACCCCTTCACTCTCGCGGATGAGCACAGAGCTGATGGCCGATGTGCTCACCCCCAAGTATAAGAAGAGCGTCTTGTCGGGCTTGGGCTTAGAGAGGACGGGAGGAGAGGCTAGGTACTGCTTCAGCTCCTCAAAGGCTTGCTGACACTTTGTCGTCCACTTGAAGCTGTTGGCTTTGCGCATGATTTGGAAGAAGGAGAGGGATCTCTCGGCTTATTTGGAGAGGAAACGGTTCTGGGCCGCGAGGCATCACGTCAGCCGCCAGACCTCCTTTACAGTGTGTGGTGGCTCCATGTCGATCATGGCCTGGATCTTCTCTGGATTTATCTCAATGCCCCTTCGGCTGACCATGTACCCAAGGAACTTGCCTCCTTGGATGCTGAAGGTGCATTTCTTTGGGTTCAAGCGAAGCTTGAACTTCTTCATGATTTCAAAGATCTCTCAGAGGTCGTCAGCATGACTGGTGGATTGTTTGCTGTTGATGATCATGTCATCGACATATGCCTCCATCGTCCGGCCACGGATGGATCTAAAAACCTTGGCATTCTCGTGTAGGCGGCGTGGAGTTTTTTAGCCCAAAAGCCATGATGAGGTAACAGAAAATTCCCTCCAGGGTCATGAAAGATGTCTTCTCAGTGTCATCCTCGTGCATGAAGATCTGGTGGTATCCCCTGAAGGCGTCGAGGAACGACATCAACTCGCATCTCACCGTCTTGTCCACCAACTGATCAATATTGGGGAGAGGGGACGGGTCCATAGGGCACGCCTTGTTCAGATCAGTGTAATCGCCGCATATTCTGAACGTTGGCAGCTTTTGGGCGAGGACGACGTTGGCCAGCCATGTGGGGTACTCCACTTCTTTGATGTGGCTAATGGAGAGGAGCATTGTGACTTCCCCTTTGTGGGGAACTTCAAGCATAGATGTTTCATGGAGATGATGGCCTCTAGGTCCTCCAATGCTGGCCGGCCCCAGATCAAATTGTGGGGGCATTGAAGGTTAACCACCATAAACTCCATGTCAATTTTTGCGCGATGGGAGCCATCGCCGACTTCCACATGAAGGACTATTGTGTCTTCGGCGTCGATAGAGTCCCCAGTGAAGCCGGACAGTGGCATCCTTATCGGCTTGAGCAGTGACTTGCTCAGTTTCAGTTGTTTGAACGTGTTCAGGTACATTACATTGACGGAACTTCCCGTGTCGATGTAAGTCCGGTGGATGATGGAGTTGTTTATCTCGCATCGGATGACGAGGGCATCCCTGTGAGATGTGGGGCCCAGAGGGAAATTATTGTTGGTGAAGGTGATTGCCTCCGTCTGTTGCTTCTTCGGCTGGGGAGGAACATGGGATACCTCGCCAATGTATAGGGACTGAGCCTATTTCTTTCTCTGGGTGGCGGAGTCCCCCCCCCCCCCCCCGTGTTGCCTCCAACGATGTGGTGGATGTGATTCTTCTTCGGTGGCTGATCCTCGAAGTCCTCGTCATCGTTGAGCCTCCCGATTTCACATTTCTTCGTAAAGGTCTCCCCTCCCCCTTATTGTCAGTGTTCACCCAGGTACTTTTCCGTGGGCCACCTTTAACAAATTGGGTGAGTTCCCCCTGCCGAATCAAGCGTTTAATGGCTCGCTTCAGCGTTACGCAATCGTCGGTGTTGTGGGAAGTGTTCATGTGGTAGCGGCAGTAGGTGCCACCCTGGTGGACGGCGTAGATCTCCTTCGCTAACCGGGGGTCTCTGGGGATGAGATCATGTTCCTCTGCGTAGTCGAGGATGGTGATGACCGAGTGTGTGAGGGGAGTCCTCGGTCTGTCCATCCTCGAGCACCATGGGTGCTCCTTCTTGTTTTGTCCACCGAACCCCTGGCGAGCCTGCCCTCCCTGGCCCCAGTCCTCGGGCGAGGGTGCGCCTGGAGGTGGCGCAGGGTTTGTCTTTTTCGATGGCTGCCCGCCATCCTTCTTGTGGTAGTGGAGCTCATCGGCGTCAGTGTATAAGCTTCCCCGCTGAAGAGCCTTGGTGTATGACCTTAGTGGGTCAGTGATGAGGCTCCTCGCGTAAGGGCTGCTGCGGAGAATGCCCTGGAATAGGACGAGGAGGGTGCGGTCATCGGCACCTTTAACCTCATCGATCTCCTTCGTCCATCGGTCGATGAAAACCCGGAGTGATCCTTCCAACAAAGTGGGTGAGGAAATATTGAGCAAGATCCTGCCATGAGTCCACGCTTCCTTCGGACAACGCATTGAAGCACTCGTACGTTGGTCCCTATTTGAATATGTGGTTTTCTTTTTCTTGGGATCGTCACAATAATGTTATCGAATCACAAGGTGTTTGGCCGATACAATGTCAACATTAATATTCTTATTTTGGAATTTCACATTTACTTTTTCGGGTTTTTTACATGAATATTATTAAATTAAAGCCAATTTTCAAAAAGTGACCACATTTAAATTTGGACAAAAATGTGGTTGATGGATAGTCTACCCGGGGGTATATATCCGAAAGGTTATTACGGGGAATAACTTAGAGAGAAGCCAGAGCAAGTAAGTAAAAGTAGAGAGAGAGTGTATTCAGTATGAATGTCGTTTTCAGCGTGGTTACAAATGAGGAAATGGGGTGCTATTTATAGTAGCAATAAATGCCGGGCAGGGACACGTGTCAAGCGCTCATTGGCCGAGGGGTCACCTCAACTGGTTGGCGCTGGCAGCCGCATGTGGCCGCATTTAATGCGGCTGTTGGATGGGACGTCTATGCGGGGTACGGTGATCTGTACGCATGTGAGGCGGATATCTTGTCGAGTGAGATGCCTTCGGCTATAGAGCAGTAGCCGAGGGCTCTTCCACCCGATGGCACCCTGGTGCCGAGGGCTCACAATGCCGAGGGCTACTGTTTTCGCCGTTTTCTCCCAGTTTCTTAATTTGCTTGAGAAACCCGTTCTGTGAGAATTTGGAGCCTTCGGCCAGGGGGCCGAAGGCACCCCTGGCGCGTAGTGCGGACTGCTTGGTACTCTGGGCGCTGTGATTTGGGCCTGTTGGGCCTTTTGGGCCTTTTGGGCCTTCGCTGGAGTAGTAGGAGTCTGTGGGCCGGGGGTTCCCGGGCCATATACTCCATCAGGAGTCCCTCACTCCTTTTGCCGAAAGGTACTTGAGGGAAAAGGAGTAATTTGTGCTTGCCCCTTGATGTTGTCCCGTCGTGATCTCTGAAGTTGGTGAGGAATTGTTGCTTTTATGTCCCTGCCGAAGGCAGCCCCTCAGTTACCCACATGTCGGGACTTGAGGGCTTGCTCTGTTGTTTGTTGGAATTTCTACATCTTTTGTAATTTAATGATTTTCCCGAGGGGGTCCTCCAGTCCCCCACTCCTTGAGGCACTTGTAAAGTGGTGAAAAGGAGTAGAGTAGTTGCGTTGCTGTTGTGGGCCGAAGGCTGTCGTCTTTCGTTTCATTTTGGGGGATGCCTCGTTAAAAACCTCATTAGGAAAAAACCCTTTGGGAAAAAATCCTAATGAGGGAAAAAGAGTGCACTGAATTCCCCCAATGATGAATCGAAAATGTCAAACCTTGGTAAAAAATGGAGAATGACGGGAATGCCGAAGGCTCTCTCTTCTGAGGGCTCCTGTGTTGATTAGCCGAAGGCTTGCTGTTGATGTCCTGGTGGCGCCGAAGGGGAGCCTCTCCATTCGGGGATCGAGGGCCTGCTGGATGAGGGCGGTAATGGAGTTGTTACCGGGGGGTCCACTGCTTGTTGATTAGTTGGTGGTGAAGATACCCGAGGGCTCCCATTACCTGGGTGCCATGGGTCATCCGTCAATGAGGCAACTCCCCGGGGGCTACCCCGGTTTTGCAGTGCTGAGGGGGAATCCCCGAGGGGTGCCCTGATATGAAGCCCTGGGTTTCTGAAGGAGTGATCCCGAAGGCGTCTGTTATGTGCTGTGTGGGGCACAACCCGGGGGCACTTCTGAGTGAGTGTACCCGGAGGCTATCCTTGATGAAGTGGAGTGAAGTAGAAAACCCGGGGGCTTCCAGAATATAGCCGTTGGAAATATAGCCGTTGGAATATGTAACGACAGGATATAGCCGTTGGGGGTGGCACACGTGGCGTGTGATGGCTGGCTGTTCGCGGGCGGCGTCACCGGTTGGGTGAAACGACGGTGTGTAATGATGACGGTCCGTCCGGAGGCCCGGTTTCCGGGCCCAAGCCCGGATTCCAGCGCCTATAAATACCCCAAGGCCAGAGCCATTTCCCCTTGTGCGATCATTTGTCTTAGCGAAGCTCTGCCCAAAATTCTAGTGAGAGAAACTCAGGCCTTCGGTCACAACTTCTGCTTTCAAGGTCAGTGCCCGCTTTCCCTTCACCTCTTAGCTACCTGTACTGTGCCCTTAGGTTAGGAGATAGAAAATTTAGACAACACTAGCGTCTACGAGCCTTCGAACTAGAGTCAGCATGTCGTCCCAGAGTGATTCCCAGGATATCTTGGGGGAGCCTTCGGTAGAGATGGAGACATGCTCAGATGTGGAGTCCTCGGCAGGTGGTGATGCCGCAGTGGCCATGGAAGTGGAGAAGGACCTCCAGGCCGAAGTCGAAGCCGAGGGCTTCGAGCAAGAAAACGAGGATGAAGAGCTTGCCCTCGCCGTGCAAACCGCCGAGCAGGAAGAGGAGAGGGAGAGGCTGAAGGTGACGGTTGCCATTCCTCCCCCCGGGGTGCCGGGGAAGCCAGCTCCTCCCGGCCATTGGACCCGACGCCCATAAGTGTGGCTCCCGGGAAGAAACACAAGACGAAGGCGGCCCCGAGGAAGAAGCAAGCGGCAGTGGATGCCGGGCGGCCGGTGGGCATACCCGAGGGCCATTCGTTCTTGAATACTGCCGCTCTAGAGCTGAAGACAAAGGCATCCCCGGCAGAATACCAGTCCACCCAGATGCTGGTTGGACCTTCGGCGCGTGTGGTGGAGCCCAGGGCGGATGCTTTGCTGCGATACGCGCCCGAGGGGTGCTTTGCTGCTCACACCCTCTCGGTGGAGATGGGGCTCCGGTTCCCGCTCCATCCTTTTCTCTTGGAGTATCTGAGATTTGTGGGGTTGGCCCCTTGCCAGCTAACGCCCAACAGCCACTCCTATGTGGCCGGCTTCCTCTCCTTGTGTCAGAGCCGGGGGGTCGAGCCCACACTCGATCAATTCTTCATGTCATTCAACCTTTGCCGGGGGGACATTCAAATGCTGAGGGCTTTGCCAACCTTCAGCAGGTACCGGAGTTCCGGCTTTTTGATGATGTGCCCTCGTCTCACAAGGGGTGGAAAGAGAGGTTCTGCTATATCCGCCTCGAGGAGAATCCCTTCCCGGCCCAGCTCCGTAATAGCTTCCGGCGCCACCCGAAGGTGGGGAGCGCAGCTTTGGAGAAGAATGGCAAAGTGCTTGCCAAGAAGCCGGAGGGGTCTGACAAGCATGTCAAGATCAGAGAAGTCACCCTTCCGGAGGATTTGCTTAGCCTGGGCTTCCGGCAGTTTAGGCCGAGGGGCTCTTCGGATGAGAGATACCCTCCCCTCGATAGGGTCTTCGAAGGCGCCGGAGGTGATCACCGAATTGTTCACTGATGCGTTGATAGTTCTCTCTTATTCCGCTTTTTTTTTATGACGTAGTAACTGGTAGCCTTCGATCTAACCCTCCTGTTTTTTTTGTTGCTTGCAGGTAACAATATGGACGTTGGTTCCCTCTTCGCTTTGAAAAACGCGAAAGGAAAGAAGAAGGCCCCGGCGGGCGCTTCTGTCAGGGAGGGGCCCTCTCAAACTGCTGGCGCTGCTGCTGGCGCCGGAGGGTCCAAGGGTGCTGGGCCCGTCAAAAAGAAGATTGCTGGAAAGGGGACCGAGCCCCCGACCAAGAAGCCGAAGACCACCGCCCCTACCAAACAACCGATCACCGATGTGGTGGTGATTGTGGACGAAGGGCACGCTTCTGCCTCCACCCCCCAGGAACAAATCAATCAGGAGTTCTTTGGGCGGGAGAGGTTGGAGGCGTTAGTACCGAAGGGGGCCTCCGTGTTGGAGGGCAGTTTGAACCCTTCGGCTCTGATGAGCCAGATGCTGCCGTCGGCCGACCGACTGACCCTTGCCCGGCTGGACGAGGGATCCCTCGAGGCGAAGGTCCTCCTGAATGCTGCTTCCGTAAGTCACCCTCCCTTCTTTGCTCATTGTTATGTTTTCCTTCTGTACTATGTTCATTATGCCTTATTCTTGCCTTCGTGAATTGCAGACTTTTATGGGCCTCTGCGAGCACCTCCGAAGGGTGGATCAAATGAGGGAGGCCAAGGGTGTCGCCGAGGGGGAGGCCGCCCTCCTCAGGAAGAAGCTTGCTGAAGTCGAGGACTCTCTCCGGCTGGCCACCGACGGCATGGAGCAGGGGGTGCAGGCTGCAAGGGCCGAAGGGGTCAATGAGGGGCTAGCAGGGCCGGGGAGGCCGCCGCCGAGGCCGCCCGTATTGCTGCCGATGAAGCCCGCGCGGCTCAAGAAGAGGCCGTCTCCAAGGCCCGAGAGGATGCGGTGACCAGCTTCACGGCCGAAGGGTGGAAGGCCGAAGACCGGAAGGAGTGGCTCGCTTCGATGGTGGGGGCTTCAGTAGACGAGTGGGTCGGGGGCCCCGGAAAGATGTGGCTTGCTGAGAGGGGCGACTCGTACTACCAAGGCGGGGAGTTCTTCACCCAACGCCTCATCTACCGGAAGCTTGCGAAGCACTTTCAAGTGGCACCGGAGGAGTTCCGTCCCGAGGCTTATGGCCTCCCCCCCCCCCCCCCCCGCCAGCCAGATGTCAGGATCCCGCTCCCCGAGGGGGGAGAGAGACCGGTTCTTGAAGACTCGGAGACCCTCCGAGAGTGCGGCCTTGGCGGTGAAGAGGATGAAGCCGAGAGCGAGGCGATATCTACAGTTCCCCCTTCTTAAATTGTATTCCCCCCTTTTGGTGTTGTAATTGTTGGCCTCGGCCCCCTTTGTAAAGCACAATCAAACTTCTCTTTTTTTTTGAATGAATGAGTACATATGCCCTCGGGCCTTTGAATACAATCTGCTTCCTTTGGATTTGTTCATTGTCGAATACATGCCTTCGTCTTGCTTTGGATGTATGCCTTGATCCTTTGAATGTATGTTTTAGGACTTAGAATATTTTCTGATTGTAGCTTGCCCCTGGAAGCCTTCGGTAGTTGGGCACCCTCTGCTGGATATGCAACCGAGGGTTCTGTAGGAATTAGGAATTAGAAAATTTTTCTAAGTGTAGCACACCTTAGGGCCTTCGGGTGTTTGCAGTAACCCAATTCCTAGGACTTAGAAAAATTTCTATGTGTAGATTTTCCCTTGGGAGCCTTCGGGTGTTTGCAGTAACCCAATTCCTAGGACTTAGAAAAATTTCTAAGTGTAGATTTTCCCTTGGGAGCCTTCGGGAGATGATATCCCTTTATGATGTGTGAATATTGAACCGAGGGCCCAATGTACAGGACTTAGAAATTTTTTGCAAGCGTAGTATGTCACGTAGCCTTCGGCTACTGTGAAGCCCCAACTGGAATATTGATTAGGCCGGGGGCCAATTCTTTAGGCCTTAGAAAATTTTCTTCAGTGTAGTTTTTCCCTTGGGAGCCTCTTCTTTAGCCAATTCTTTAGGCCTTCGGCTACTGTGAAGCCCCTTCTTGATGTATGAGTAGTCGACCGGGGGAAAAATATGTAGGACTCAGAAAATATTCTAAGTGTAGATTTTCCCTTGGGAGCCTTCGGGAGATGGCATCCCTTCTTGATGTATAGCAGTTGACCGGGGGAAATATGTAGGTCTTAGAAAATAATCTAAGTGTAGATTTTCCCTTGGGAGCCTTCGGGAGATGGCATCCCTCCTTGATGCATGAGTAGTTGACCGGGGGAAAAACATGTAGGACTTAGAAAATATTCTAAGTGTAGATTTTCCCTTGGGAGCCTTCGGGAGATGGCATCCCTTCTGATTCCACATCACTTTGCGAGGTGCCCGGGGGCTGCTCATTTAGGACAGAATATTTTTTAAGCGTTGTTGTATTGCCTGGCCTTCGGCTACCATATTCCCTTGGCAGTAATATTGATTGGGTCGGGGGCCCAATCTTTAGGACTTAGAATTTTTTCAAGTGCTGCTTCCTTGTGTAGCCTTCGGGTGATAGGTGCCCTCTGACTCTACATTACTTTGCGTAAATTGATGTTGAATCCTGTTGTTGTGAAGAAAGCCAATGAGGAGTGTGTGCCCTCGGCATACACTCTGAAGAGTTGTAGAGTTTGACTCAGCCAGTTGTGTCCCTTGTAATGGGGTAGGGGCCCTCGGTATTAATGTATAACAGCTGCCTTCGGTACATATTTGAAGGTACCGTCTTAGTGTACTTTGGATAGTCCAGTCCCTTTGTATTGTTGAAGCCTTCGGTGTTTGTGTGACCGGAGGTGACCAGGCAGTGGACTTAGCCGTTCCTTGCTGCTATTTGTTCGAGTAGTATCCTTCGGGAAATAGGAGCCTTCAGTTACCGGAGGTGTTCCCGTGGGGAGCCCTCGGCATGTTGTGATTTTGTTGGAGTGTACTCTTCGATTTCTCGCTGAGTCTACTCCCCTTCACCCCCTCTTTTTTTTTTTGTGGTTGGTGGTGAAGGGAAGGCATCAAGAAACATGGTTTCTTGGTAAGGCTGGGCCTATTAGGAGACCATCAGAATACACCAATGGCTCTCCTCCCTCGGGTTAACCTTCCGAGTTCCGAGGGGATCGAGGGACGTTTCCTGGGCACAAGATATGGTGGTCTGTAACCTGCCTCCCCTTGGGGGATGGCGCGGAAAGCGCCTCATTTTTGAAAGTCGTCCCCTCGGTGCTAGACATAGTCTGTGGCCTGCCACACCCTTGGGGTGGTGGCGCGGGGAGCGTTTCGGTTTGGAAGTCGAATCCTGGGCATTTCTCATGCCTGTCATACCCTGGGGGAGGTGATGCGGATATCGTTCCGTTTTTGAAAGTCGAATCCTGGACATTTCTCATGCCTGTCATACCCTGGGGGTAGTGACGCGGAAAGCGTTTCAAGGAAGGGTTTTCATTTGCACACTAGTTGCAAATGGCCGGGGGCACTACGTGCTGCCGGCACCGATGGTGGCGCCTTCGGTATATGCGTCCTCGTAGGGTACGGCTTTTAGAAACAACACTTGGTGTTAGTTTCGATGTGTAGCCCCCGGTACTTGGTACCGAGGGGTCTTCTGTAGGAACACTTGGTGTTCTCTTTTGTTGTAGTTGATGTAGGCGTCTCTTTACTTGGTACTTGGTACCGAAGGGTCTCCAAATGAAACACTTGGTGTTTCCCAACAGATGTTTGGAAGTTGATAGGAGAGCATATCCCTGGCACTGGGTGCCGAGGGGTCTTCTTTGAAACATTTGGTGTTTTTTCTTCGTTTCAATGTTTGATGATGGAGGTGTACCCTCGGTACTTCGTTTCTATAGGAACACTTGGTGTTCTCATCTTTTTCTTTTTTGATGTTGAAGGGGGGGATGTACCCTCGGCACTGGGTGCCGAAGGGAAATGAATTACATGGCGTTCTTTGTTGTTGGTGATAGGAGTTCCCTCCCTCGGTACTTGGTACTGAGGGGTCTTGAGAGAAAACATGTGGTGTTTTCACTGTTGTTGTAGGTGTTGATGGTGTATATTCACTGGTTATGAGGGCTTGGCCGCTCTTACATTATTGATAAAACTTAACTAAATGGTGTACATTCCAATGCCTAGGGACTTCTTTCCCGTTGGGGCGTTTGAGCTTGTAGGTCCCAGGTTTGATGATGGCTGCTATGATGTAGGGGCATTCGAATTTTGGTGCCATTTTTCCTCCCTCGGTTGGTTGGCTGGCTTCCCTCCTCCGGAGGACATAGTCCCCCACTTGAAATTCTCGGGTGCGAACTTTGGCGTCGATGTAGCTTTTAACTTGCCTTCGGTAGTTTTCTGCCCAGATGAAGGTCTGCTCCCGGCGTTCTGAAATGAGGTGGAGCTCGAGGGCCATGTTGCTGTCGTTGACCTCGGGGTCATATTGGATCACCCTTCGGGTGGGAAGGGTGACTTCCGTAGGAGCTTTGGCTTCAAAACCGTAGCAGAGGGAGAAGGGTGTTTCACCTGTTGCTCGCCGAGGGGTGGTGCGATAGGCCCAAAGGATGTTGTGGAGTTCTTCCACCCAGCCGCCGCCCTCGGCCTCTAGCTTCTTTTTGAGGCCCTCGAGCAAGGTCCGGTTGGCATTCTCTACTTGCCCGTTGCCTTGAGGGTAGGCAACGGAGGAGAAGGTGTGTTTGATGCCCCATGCCTCCAGAAGGGCACAGAAGGGGGCTGCCTCAAATTGTGTCCCATTGTCGGAGATGATCTGCTGGGGGACGCCAAACCTTGTGAGGATGTTCTTGAGGACGAAGTGACGGCACTTCGCCTCTGTGATGCTGGCGAGGGGTTCAGCCTCTACCCACTTGGTAAAGTAGTCGACGGCCACGATGATGTATCTGTTGTTGGAGGTACCCCTCGGCAGAGGGCCCACAAGGTCTATCCCCCATCGAGAAAAGGGGACAGAGGTGCTGATGGGGGCATAGTTGACCGCTGGCCTGCCGGGAGTTTTCTGGAAATGTTGACATGCGGTGCACCTCCGGGCAAGGTCAGCACAATCCCTGGCCATGGTTGGCCAGAAGTAGCCCTGGAGAATGAGCCTTCGGGAAATGGAGAAGGGTCCCTGGTGAGCTGAGCAAGTGCCATTGTGCACTTCCTCCATTGCGACCTCGGCTTCATCTGGATGAAGGCACCGAAGTAGTGTGCCATTGTAAGATCGTTTGTAGAGCCTTCCATCTTCGATGTAGCTGCCCTGTGGAGATGAAGGCGGTGATATCTGAGATCCAATCCTCCTGACGTTGTTGTATGTTCATAACGGGGCTTGCATGGATGCTTGAGAGGCTGAGTTCCTCGATTTTGGCAATTTTGGAGATGTGCTCGGGGGAGTCGGCCGAGAGCTTAGATAATATGTCGGCCTCGGAGTTCTGAGCCCTCGGTATTTGAGTGAGAGAGTGTGCCTCAAATACCTTAAGCAACTCCTTGGCCGCTTCCTTGTACTGTTTCATTCTCCCCTCCTTAGCCTCATATTCTTCGGAGATTCGGCCAACGACCAACTTGGAGTCGCATTTGATGTGGATCTGCCGGGCCCTCATGTTGGCAGCCAGACGAAGGCCACATAGGAGGGCCTCATATTCGGCCTCATTGTTAGAGACCTTGAAGGAGAAGCGGATTGCATAGTAGGCCCTGAAGCCCTCGGGAGTAATGAGGACTACCCCTCCCCCGTCAGTGTAGAGGGTCCACCAGTCGTCCGAGGTAGCCGAGGGCTCCCCGTCCGTGGCTGCCCTTGCGGTACATTCCGTCACAAAGTCCGCCAGGGCTTGGCCCTTGATGGCAGGCCTTGGACGGATGTCAATGTTGTACTGGCTCAAGAAGATAGCCCATTTCACCATGCGGGAGGAGCTGGTGGGGCTCCTCATGAGGGCGCCGAGGGGTTGATGGGTGAGGACCTGAACCGGGTGAGCCTGAAAGTAGTGGACCAACTTCTTGACAGTCCAAACAATGGCTAACACCGTTTTTTCCACAGGGGAGTACCTGAGCTCGGCCTCCCTTAGGGTCTTGCTAACGTAGAAGATGGCATGTTGGATGCCGTCTTCCTCCCGGATGAGCACAGAGCTGATGGCCGCCGGGCTAACCCCAAGGTAGAGGTAGAGGGTCTCCCCTACCTTGGGTTTGGAGAGCACAGGAGGTGAAGATAGATATCGTTTGAGCTCGTCAAAAGCCCCCTGGCATTCTGGAGTCCATAGAAAGCCAAGTCTTCTACGTCCTCGGCTGGTTCAGCCCTCGGCCTTTTCTCTTCTTGGTCGATGGTTCCGGTGATGGTGTCAACACGGAATTCCGTCTTGCTTACCTTCTTAGTGACCTGAAGATAGCAGGCGCGGGCAATTTTCTGGTTCCCCCGGGAGTAGCCAATGCCCCCCTCGGCGGGAAACTTGAGGCAGAGGTGCCTCATGGAGATGATGGCTTCGAGGTCCTCGAGGGCTGGCCGGCCGAGGATGATGTTGTGGGCGCAGTCAATGTTGACGACGACGAACTCCACCTCGAGCTGGGCTCTATGGAGCCCGTCGCCGAAGATCACCGGGAGGGTTATTACCCCCTCGGAATCAATAGTGTCGCCGGTGAAGCCGGCAAGAGGGGTCTTAATGGGCCGAAGGGACCCCCTCTCCAGATGCAGCTCTCTGAAGGTGCTGAGGTACATTACATTGACGGAGCTGCCCGTGTCAATGTAAGTTCGGTGAATAATGGTGTTGTTTATCTCCGTCCGAATCACCAAGGCATCCCTGTGAGGAGAAGAAGTAGGAGGGAGATCTGCGTTGGTGAAGGTGATGGGTTCCTCCCCCAGTCTCTTTACCGGGGGCATATGAGTGACTTCCCCCACGTAAAGCGATTGAGCCCACTTCTTTCGCTGGCTGGTGGAATCGCCCCCTGTATTGCCACCGGTGATCATGAGGATGTGGCGTTTCTTCTCCTGGTAGTGGGGGTACTCCTCCTCCTCTTCTTCCAAGTTTCCGATCTCCCTCTTCTTGCCGAGGGAAATGGTGTTCGGATTTACCCAGGCATTTACCTTCGTATGGTGCCCTCGGGGAGGTCCCTGATGAGAAGGCCCCTCCTGCCGAGGGCTCTGGACAAATTGGGACAGGTGCCCCGCCTGTATTAATCTCTCGATGGCCGTCTTCAGCTGATGGCAGTCATCGGTCCTGTGCCCCTGGTGCCGATGGAAGCGACAGTAGGGGAACTGAGGGTTGATAGCGTGTACCTCCGGGGGTGCGCGAGAGTCGCGCTCAACGAGGCCCCTCTCCTCGGCAAAATCGAGGATGATGCTGACGGGGTGCGTCAATGGTGTCCGAGGGCGGTCCAGGAGAATGGGCTGGGCCCAAGTCTTAGGGTTGCTCTTATAACCTCCCCCGGGCTTGGCTTGGCCTTGCCGAGGGCGGTCATCAGAGGGTCCCGAAGCCTTGGGGTGATTTGGAGGAGCCCCCGGCCCTCGGTTATGCTTGTTGTCAGCCCTCAGGGGCTGCTGGTCTGGATGCTGGTGATACTTCTCCACCTCCTCGGCCTCAGCATATCGGTCCCCCCGCTGCAAAGCCCTTATGTAGTCGCGGGGGGGTTCAATGATGAGGCTCCTTGAAAAGTTGCCGGTGCGGAGGACGGTTTGTAGGAGGGCCAGGAGGGTCCCGTCATCAGCACCGTCGACCTTGTCGGCCTCCGTCCTCCAGCGCTCTAGGAAATCCCGGAGGGTCTCATCCTTCTTCTGGCGTATTGTTAGGAGGTGGGAGAAGTGCTTCCTCGTGCGACGCCTCCCGGCAAATTGTGTCAAGAATCGCTGGGCGAGTTCTTGCCATGAATCAATACAGCCCTCGGGCAGCCTGTTGAACCATTCGTATGCCGGCCCCTCTAAGGTGGAGAGGAACCAACGACACAAATATTCATCCGACGCCCCTACCATCATCATGTTGTTCTGGTACTTGCTGTAATGTTCCTGGGGGTCCGTTTTCCCGTTGTAGGGCTGTATGTGTTGCCCTCGGTATTTCTCCGGGATCCGGGCCGCCAACACCCTTGGGGTAAATGGCGTCCGAGTCCGGAGCTGGATGACGGGTTCTCCGGAGCCCTCGGCCACCTTCTTCTGCAACTCCTCCATTTTGGCCATCATGGCCTTGTATTTGAGATCTGAATGAGGGGTGGAGGTGGTGGCGTGAGCTTTGTTGGACTCCATCTCGTCAAGCCGGCGTTGGAGGGCCGCAATAATCTCGTCCCGGGGATCCTTCGGGAGGGTCTCCGCCCCCTGCGAACGAACCCAGGCCGAGTGGGCCTGGTTGATCTGGTGGCGAGCGTCATTGGCATGAAGGGGTGCCTTGCCTTTGTCCCGAGGGGGACGCTCCTCGTCTGCCCTCGAAACAGATCCCCCGCTTTCCTGGGGCCTTTGGAGCGCTTTCCCCCCGAGGCGGTCTTGGACCCCTCGGCGGTCTGGCCCTCCTCCGAGCTGGTTGAGGGCGGAAGTACGGGGCCTTTCCCTGTTGTCATTATGGCGGTCCCGGGACTGAACTTCCTGGGAGGACGTATCTTGGGCCACCACCCCTTCGTCGTTTCTCACCCGAGGGGTGGGATTTCCGAAGGGGTGTGGCAGAGGGGAAAGTATGATATTTTCCCCGATCTGAGGGTGAGCTGGAGCCAGGGTGCCGAAGGCACCCGGGTTCTGGGTGAGCGTTTGGATGAAGGCGGAGAGCGCCGATTGTACGTCGATGGTGAGAACCGGAGGGCTGAGTTGGTCATCGCTCCGGTTTTTCTTCTTGGCCTCGATGCCGAGGCGGGCATCGGGGGCATTCTGTTGGATCTGAAGGTGTAGATCGACAGCCGCCTGTTCCAGCCCAGCGATGACACCGCCCTCGGGAGCCCTGTGAGAGGCTTCGGGGGCGTTGACGTCGCTGAGGGCCAGGTTCTTGTCTTCTACGTTCTTTGAGTTGGCACGTGTTGTCCTCACCATTTTGATGGAGGGCTAGTGTTTTGCGTTTGATCGAGGGGGAGGGTTTCTTACTTGATTGTTCGACCTCTCAACGAGAGCACCAAATGATGGATAGTCTACCCGGGGGTATATATCCGAAGGGTTATTACGGGGAATAACTTAGAGAGAAGCCAGAGCAAGTAAGTAAAAGTAGAGAGAGAGTGTATTCAGTATTAATGCCGTTTTCAGCGTGGTTACAAATGAGGAAATGGGGTGCTATTTATAGTAGCAATAAATGCTGGGCAGGGACACGTGTCAAGCGCTCATTGGCCGAGGGGTCACCTCAACTGGTTGGCGCTGGCAGCCGCATGTGGCCGCATTTAATGCGGCTGTTGGATGGGACGTCTATGCGGGGTACGGTGATCTGTACGCATGTGAGGCGGATATCTTGTCGAGTGAGATGCCTTCGGCTATAGAGCAGTAGCCGAGGGCTCTTCCATCCGATGGCACCCTGGTGCCGCGGACTGCTTGGTACTCTGGGCGCTGTGATTTGGGCCTGTTGGGCCTTTTGGGCCTTTTGGGCCTTCGCTGGAGTAGTAGGAGTCTGTGGGCCGGGGGTTCCCGGGCCATATACTCCATCAGTGGCTAATTGATGTCATTGTCATTTTAATGTCACTTTGCGGTGTCACTATTAGATTCTGTATGTCATTTTGGCAACCGCCAATGTCACTGTGGGCTATGGCCACCGCCAATGTCACTGACACTACCGATCATGTGTCACTAACGTCGCCGACCATGTCATTGCCACTGCCGACCATGTCATTGCCACTGCCGACCATGTCACTGAGGCCGCCGCTAATGTCACGACTGTGATCGCCATAAATTTTTTCGACTACTTTTTCCGGCAAATTTCAACCAATCTCCATCGTCACTGTCTCACTCCACCGGAGGTGACTCCGTCGACCAAATCTCCAGCCTTGTCGTTGCCAAACAAGTTCCAACCAGCCCCATTGATGCCTACCACGACCCCACAGTCCTATCACACAGAGGAGGCGACAATGAGAACCATCATAGCGGAGGCAGAGACGATCTGCTGCTCTGCGTGGGAGGTCAGTGCTGCTGCGTTTGTTCGGAGGTGATGGGAGGCTAAGGTGCACGCTGCTGAAGTGCTCGACGATGCTTGGGCGAAGGGAAGGCGCAAATAAATTTGACGGGCTGGGCTTTTTTTTCAAGAGATCACATTTTTGTCCATGTGTTAAATGATCATATTTGTGTTCGTTCAAAGTCCATAGGTAATATTTTGACCATTGTTTCTATTTTTTCATCTATGTTCGGAATTATTTTCCTGAGAGATTTGCCTAAATAGGACTAAAAGTAGTTAGAATTGAAAAAACAGGACTACTATGTTTTATTGGACAAAAATAGGACTAAAAAGAGCTAATTGGACAAAAATGCCCTTAATGAAGAGTTCGCAGGGGCCTTTGTTGCGCATATGTGATTCCCCTGCTGCGCAAACGGTGTGCCCTGTGCGTTTCCAGGCCTCCAAGATCGGCGCCTCCACTAATGGCGACTCTGCCACTATCCATCAAGTCTGCCACCACTTTCACGCCTCAACAAGTACGTTGTCATCATTCTCCAACAAAAATCTACCCTGCAGTGAGTCTGTGTTACTGTGTAGACTTCCACGAGGAATGACACTTCATATGCGAGAATGTCACTTAATATATGCATAATGGCACAATAATGACAATTTCGTATATATACATGACATTCTCAATGTGACATTTTCAAATATTGTAATGACATAAAAGTGACATTTTTTAAAAATTATCAATAATGACACAACAATGACATTCTCTTATTCAAAAAGTGTCATTTTCTGAAAATCTAAAGAAGAAGAAAACAGAGGATCGAGATTTGAAGAGGATGGGAAGTTCATATACAAAAGAAGAAGAAGAAGAAGAAGAAAAATTATGACATTTTCAAATATTGTAATGACATAAAAGTGGCATTTTTTAAAAATTATCAATAATGACACAACAATGACATTTTCTTATTCAAAAAGTGTCATTTTTTGAAAATCTAAAGAAGAAGAAAACAGATGACCGAGATTTGAAGAGGATGGGAAGTTCATATACAAAAGAAGAAGAAGAAGAAGAAGAATATTTGTGGTCGACGGTGGAGTTGCGGTGCGTGGCCATAGCCGATGGAGGAGCTCCTATCAAGGGATGTGCGGAGCTGCTACTGCTACGATGAATTTATCGTAGATTGCATAAAGGGGCCATCGATGTGCTGCCGATGTGTGTGGCCAGTGACGAATTGCAGAAGGGGGTGAGAGATGAGTTTTAATCGCAGAAGGGCAAAAGTGTAATGTGGAATCCATTTAGGTAATTTAAAACTTGATGTCCTATTTTGGAATTTTAACCATGTTTAAGTCTCATTTAATGTAATTTAGAAGAAGTATTCTTAGGCTCGGAAGGACGTTAAAGTCAATCGAACGGTGGAGATTACCAAAACCATTGAACATACTCTTCAATGAGCATTTAGCAACCCCGCGAATTTTTTGAAAATACTTAACGCTGCCCAACGCAGACACCTCATCTCCCTCCCACCAATCTCAAGACAATATATATACTCCGTACTTCGTATCTACACTGACAGATTTCTGGTCGACGAAGATTGTTAAAGCTCGCCGGGGATTGTATGAAGCAAGGCGACCGGGAAAATCTTCCTGAATAAGAGGATGCAGGGGAAGACCTTAAAGAGAGGCAGCCTAAGGAGCAAGAAAAGAAGCGCCAAGAGTTCCTTGAACAGACACTTGAAGGTCGGCGTTGGAGGTCAAACGCCTTTCTTTTCACTTCCGCAGCAACCTCCAGCTGACCTTTCTGCTCCCGAATCCGCTGGGTTCCGTACCGTTCGGGACGAAGAAGTATGTCCTGTGGCGGGGGTTAAATCTCAGTTACCTCTGGCGCAGTCGAATTTGCCCTCGACGTCATCTGTCGGCGCAGTCACATCCGCCGTTTCTGATGCTGGTGTTGATGAGAAAGATTTCATTCTTAGCCAGGATTTCTTCTGGTAAAGCCTCAATACGTTGAATTTAGCCAGTTTTAGGTTCATTAATTCTCTGCTTTTCGCATTGATTTTAACTGGTTTGTTTATTTGGGAGCCAGCACCCCTGATTACATTACGCCTGATGCTCCCGCTATTCCAAATTGGTTGGATAATGAGAAGGTAATTGTGTTTCTTTAGATATTGAGCAACATATTGTAATGGATTTACTGTCTAATGATATTGGACTGTCCTCTTTACAGGTGGATTTAATATGTCCCAACTCACCTGACAAAAGTAAATCCGTGGGTAGAAAAAGGCAGAAATTGGGTAACCCGTTTTCACCTTTCAAGCTTTGTTTCTCCCTACTAACCTCAATTTCAGCTGCTTTTCTTCTGTGGATGAATTTGTAAAATGTTTTAAGATGGAACCTTCCCACACATTCTCCTTAAGACGGATGCTTTGTGCTCTTGGCTGCCCTTTTACTAGTACTTTAGTGAATATTGTATGTGCGAGTATATTTTAGTTGATTCAGCTTGCGTAAAAGATGGGAAAGCCACAAGTCATACGGAGTAATGTAAGAAAAACCGAATAGCTACATAATAAAACCACAGGTTGGGATTCAACTGACATGTTTAACTAAATACCGGTTCTAGAAAACCATTAGTTGGACAATGTTCCAGCTTGCAAGCTAGTGGGTCATTCTGAAAAAAAAAAACTGATCAAGTTAAATGAGTGTCATACTTATTCAGTGTAACTGCTCAATGGTGGTCTTATTGCAACTTTAAATTTATGCATAGATGGCTATGGATGTTTCTTGTGCTTTGTAGACCTTCATAGAGTGATGCATTTGTTGTCAGCTGAAGCACTCTATTACACAACTACCTAGCAACGGGCACTGTAGTGCGCCCTTTGTATCCATATCTATATTAATAGTTTAAAGTGTTAGTACCCATATGTGCTAGTGATGCAAATATTTGGTTTGAATTCTTCCTTGCTTTGACTCTCACAGTATTACATGTCGTCATTAATGTCATGAGTAGAATAGTCCATTTAACAATTTGCCATGTTAGTGTTGCTACTTGCTCGTCAAAAATCTCATTTGATACCCTTTTGTGCACATTTTGCAGATGGTCTTTCAGTTTCTTTTGTTTCAAAACTTTATAATGAGCAAACGCCACCTGATGCTGTAAATGATACTTCTGTGGTAGAAGAGACAAAGTCAGAAAACACAACAAAGCCACCGAAGAATCACAGTTATGTTTCACAATCTGCTGTAGCTTTAAGGTGCAGAGTAATGCCTCCACCATGCATTCAAAACCCATATCTCAAGGATGCTTCAGAAAAAGATATTGATCCTTTTGGAAACCAAAGATCCAAATGTGCAGGTATTGGGTGTTTCATTGCATAAAAGTATTGTTTCTTTTATTTTGTTAAAGATTGGGTCTATAAAATACTCCCACCATCCCAAAATAAAACTTTTCCCAGATTTAATATTTCCATTCGTGAAAATGAGCGATTAAAATAAAGGTATTTGACGTTTAACTTATATAAGTATATATTTTTTATAAAACTTCTTAATTTGTACATACTTTTGTATTACAAAACAATTATTTTGGCACGGTGGCAGCAAACCAGTAGTTGAGTAAGGCATACTTTTCTATGGAATGTGAGCGCTTTCATTTTTAGTGAGGTTCCATTTATAACCCTTGAAACTTGTAGCTTTTTATCCTGCGGTCTTGGACAATGATGGCCTTTCACGCTACCGTACAGATTTTCATGAGATTGAGGTATTTATTTACAATAGTCTTACAACAACCAGTAGTGCTTTTCTTTTTTGATGATTTCTAACTAGCATTTGTATATGTATGTTAGCAAATTGGCAGTGGAAATTTCAGTAATGTTTTTAAAGCCTTGAGGCGAATTGATGGTGTCTTGTATGCAGTGAAACATAGTACAAAGCAATTGTATTTGGACACAGAAAGGTATTCTCTTTATTCATTGAATGTTGTGCTTGCATGTGAATTTGGGCTCTTCACCTTACACTGCTTGGTTATTTTTGTTTACACAGGAGAAGAGCTTTAATGGAAGTTCAAGTTCTTGCTGCGCTAGGCAAGTGCTTTATAAAGTTGTTGAGCTGGCCAGACATCTATCCTACTGTTCATGTTTACGGATGAAGATAATTTATCACTTTATTTACAGGATTTCACAAGAACATTGTTGGCTATTACTCTTCGTGGTTTGAGAATGAGAAACTTTATATACAGATGGAACTCTGTGATCACAGCCTATCCATCCAGAGGACTAAGTTATACTCTGAAGGAGAAATATTAGAAGCAATGTATCAGGTAATTTGATTATTTTGCACTTAATACTAAAACAGGTTGTCACAGTTTCCCTATTAATATGGGGATTGGGAACTGTACTTTTTCACATTGTCAAAATATACAATCATCCAAGTGAAGGTTTCTTATTCAATGCATAGTAATAGTTACTGAGCATATTAGCAGGTTGTCTTCTGGAATGCACATCCTTCACTAACCTTTATCTAGTCTCTGTTATAATCTCAATCTTAATCTAATTTGTGAGAAAGCTAATTAACATCTCAAAATTGGTCAGTGTTTAAGAAAACTTTGAGTTTGTATCACATGTTTACTTCAAGATTGGATATCGCATCATAGTTTTAAATCTTTTAAATACACACCGTCAATCCAAAAACGTGATCGCAGATGAAATATTCTACCTAATGATTTGGTGTCAAATTTAAGAGGGGGTGTTCCAGGGGTGAACTCTCATGACTGTTTTTTTCTTTTTTCTTTTTAATTTGCAGATTGCCAAGGCACTGCAGTATGTGCATGAAAGAGGGGTAGCCCATTTAGATGTAAAACCGGATAACATTTATGTGAAAAATGGTGTTTATAAGCTAGGGGACTTTGGATGTGCGACACTGCTTGACAGTAGCTTGCCAATTGAAGAGGGTGATGCACGCTATATGCCCCAAGAAATTCTCAATGAGAACTATGATCACCTTGACAAGGTTGACATCTTTTCATTGGGTGCTTCTATGTATGAGCTTATCAGAGGCTCTTCCTTGCCAGATGGCGGGCTTCATTTTCTGAACCTCAGGGAAGGAAAAATGCCTCTTCTGCCAGGTCACTCATTGCAGTTTCAGAATCTACTCAAGGTACTTCTCTGAATTTGAATGTATTTTATATTTCACCCATTCAATACTCCCATTGGAAAGGATCTGTTTGGTTTGATTTTTAAGTAATTTCATTGTTACTGGAGAGAATCTTATTTCTCTTATTTTACCAATCCACTCAACTCACAGGTCATGATGGATCCCAATCCTATCCGGCGTCCTTCAGCTAAAGATCTTGTACATAATTCCATTTTTGAAAGGAGACAAAGATATGTGAGAAACAAGTAAGCAGTGATATGGGTGGGCTCTTTTGTTTTTTGGCTTCTTAGGTATGTATATATAGCCCCCCAGTCTCCCACAGGACATTTGGCTCCCATTTCATAATTTTGATTGCTCTAATTTTGCTGAGGAGTTATGTGGAGTATCAGCATTATAGAGCGCTGATATATGGTTTTGTGAATTTTGTATGGAAGTATAAAAAATCCATGTATCCCTTATTTTGTGGCATATTTTTAATAAAAACCCTATTCATAAAAGGATTGCTATTTTGTATGAAGTTGTACATTAACTTGTATATCCCTCCAAAATAGGAATTTTTATTTCCAAAATCTTTCAAGTTGTTCGAGAATAAGAATCTTGTGTGAGATAAGGGTGTTTAAAGTGATGGGTTACTCTCCATCAAGTATGACCAGTTATGTTAAAGCATTCCAAAAATAGTTACGAAGCTATTTTAGTTAGAAAAAGGTCAACGTTTAGTGACGTTAAACCTTTTTTCGGCCGTTATATTAAAATTTAAAATCGAGAACATATACAAGACAACTTTCAAATAGTATTTACAAATCCAATCATGAACTCTATATAGATTTAGTGTTGGACTCGGGCCGGGTCGGGCCCGGGCCGGCGGTCCTATATAGCTGGACCCGGGACCGGTCCGGGTAGCCACCGGGTCCGGTCCGGGTCCGGGCCGGGCCGGGCCGGGCCTCGGGTTTGGTTAATTTTTTATTTTTTTTTTGCTTAGCTACCCATCCTTGACCCCCCCCCCCCTCACCCCCCCACACCCCAAACCCCTCCTAAACATCAAGCCCAACCCGGTGGAGCCCAAACAAATGAAAAAAACCAAAAAAAAAAAATAAATTTGACCCGAACCGGGCCCGGGCCCGGCTGGGCCGGGCCTTGTTATGGGTGACCCGAGCCCGGACCGGAAACCCACCGGGTCGGGCCTACCCGGACCGGTCACTGACCGGGCCACCGGTTCGGGCCGGGCCGGAACAGTGCTGGTCCTGGGCCGGTTCCGGGTCGGGCCACCCGGCCCGAGTCCAACCCTATATAGATTTAGAGTCAGTCACCTCATACAAAGCAACATGACTCGTTAAACTTGAACGGAAAAATTTAGGTCTAAATCGACCAGAACTGAAACTCTGTCTATCCAAAGAACTTCAAAAATCCAAACATTCAATCCAAATATATTCGGACTAAAACAGAAACAATTGCAACTAAAGAGAAAATCATATTGAAATAAAAAAAAATCCACAAAGCTCTTCCTGGTATGGAGGTGGTTCCGGAAGAGGACGAGCTCTTGCAATATGGGTGAATACAACCCCGCCACTGTCAAAATGACCGACTAAGGCTTCACGATCCAATCTCGATACAACCTCTTAGTTGTACCTCGTTCATCCGCCAACGTTATCTCTTTCGACGTAGTTGTAATTTCAAACGTTAGAACACTTAAAATTGATATAATCTGCCGCTCCAACTTCATATTAACAGGGGTGGCGGCAAACCGGCAAATCTCAATCACTATAACGAAGGAAGACGGTCGCTAGGGTTCCTCTCCGTAAAGAGAAGAGGGAATTATACGTACTAGTGACGTTCAAACTATGAAAGTGAACATTATTTTGTTCATTTGCAAGTCTAGTTCTAGACTTTTAAAATGAATATATTTCTACCACATCAAGTTAGAAACTAGAAAGTGCTAAAAATAGGGTTGGAATCGGGCCGGGCCAACCGGACCGGTCCGCTACTGTGCGGGCCTGGACCGGCCTGGTGAACCGGTTGGTTGGTTGGTTCGGGCCACCCGGCCCGGTGGGATGGCGGTTCGAGTTCGGGCCCTTCAAAAGGTGAACCGGCCCGGTCGGTTCGGGCCCGGGCCCGGGCCGGGCCAATTTTTTTTTTTTTTTTTGAATTTTTTTTAAGTTTTTGGGTTGGGCTGGGTATTTTGGACCATTTGAGGTGGTTAGGGTTGGTTTGGGGGTGAGGGGGGGGGGTTGGGGGTTAACTAGGAAAAGCCAAAAAAAATAGAACTGAGGTCCGGCCCGGCCCGGACCCGGGGGTTACCCGAGCCGGTTCCGGGCCTCCCATATCTTGAACCGAGGCCCGACCGGTTCAAGGCCCGAACCGGGCCCGGCCCGAACCGAGTCCATCCCTAGCTAAAAACTTGAATGCACTTTTACTGCGGTACAGTTGAGTTGAAACTAAATGTGAACAAATGATAGGGTCCACTTTCATGTTATAAAAAGGCAGTTACAGACTCACGTACACTCGATTCAAATATAAAATGTTTTTATTTGAATTGAAATTTGAATATTTGATGGTCTCTTTAAATCTAGTCTGAATTGATCTAATCTAATAAATGTTTCGTATTTAACTATTTATGTAATTTATAACTATAGAAACCTATTCTGGTCTGATTTGATCAGAACTCATCTGATCTGGTATGGTCTCAAACTGAAAACAATCTAAGTAAAAACATCCCGTCGGACATCGTCAAACTTTTCGGGCGTGATTATCCACCGTTAGTCAGAGCCATCTGAGGATGACATTTATTGTATATATAAATATAAATAAATATGGTTGAAGGAAAAAATATGGTTGAAGAAATAAATATATGGAAGGAATATTGTACTATATAGCAAGCTTACAAGGAGATGCATGTGTATTTTGTAATTATTTGTCTTCATTAACAACGTGCGAACTTTAATTGCATCAGCTGAATAAGATTTTTCACAAATTCAATTCCATATATAAACATGTTTAAAAATTGTTCAAAAATATGTTTGAGAAAAGAGTAAAATACACTAATGATCTTTAAACTATCATTATTTTGTCATTTTGATCTCTAAATTAATAAATCTGTCATTTTAATTTTTGTTCTAGTTATTTCTTACCAAGTCACGCATGTTTAACAAATTATGGTTAAGACATTCACAACTTGAAAAAAAAAACCGCCTCAAGAAAAAGACCAGACTTTTTATAGCGGAAAGTGGAAACTTTCATTTGCTATGCGTTTTATTATTAACCCTTGGTCTTATAAAATGGTTGAAAAGTAAAAGTTGTGGTTGAGATTTGAATAGAATAAAGTAAAATGATATGACTTTGTCAAAAAAAAGGAAACATGACACTCATTTGAGACAACCCAAAAAAGGATGTCGAACGATCAAAATGGGACGGATGGAGTATAATAATTCATTTCTCTTGTTTAATTTTGTGTGCATGATCCCATGTGAGTTGTTTAATCCTCTCTAACAAATAAAGACGTGATACATATTAATTTTAATTATATTTAAATATATTTATGCTATGTAAAACATATTGCCAATTGCCACGTGAACAATCGTGCGAAAAATAATATATGCATCACGTCTTCATATATTAATAAGAGGGAATCAAAAACTTGATTATGTGAAAATGTACTAACAAAATTAAACAAGAGAACAAGGATCGTTGTTGTTTTCGTTATCGTTGTCACCGCCGTCGTCATGGTATGTGAATTGCTAAAGTGACCAAGTATACAATTGTCAAGTTGTGGTTTAAGACGATAACTTTTCTATTCAAATTATTTCCGCCACGCAACACACGAGTGGAATACTAGTTAGACAAATGCAAAAATGACACTGGCACTCTTTGATACATATATTGATACTTGATCTTTCTTTGCATAAACCCCTAATAAAGTAGAATTCAAATCTAAATTTATTACAGCTAAAGAGGAGAATAAAACTATACCTGTATGCTTTCTGTTTCAGATATTTAAACTTTCAATAAAAAGAAACACAAAAACTTGCAGTTCATACCTTCACAGATCCGAATACGAATAACTCAAAGGTTACCTCCATTTTCATTCAGCCAACATATCTGACTGCATCACCTGAAACTCGTGAACTACAAAGTTATCTGACTTACCAAGCATCTCCAAGTTCTCATTATGTGTGACATCCATGTTTGCTTGCTTGTGACACACAAAATTACTATTATCTGCAGCCACAGTTTCTAAAGGAAACGAATCTTTGTTCTTCCTACGCACCCGCCTAGAAGCTGTTGCTGTTGAACCATTACCACCCTTTCTTTTATTGCTTGTACCAAGGAATCCATATGCAAATGCCTCCAACACTTTAGCACTTGGCCTGTTTCTGGTGCTTTGCCTCCTGCTTGCTATGGCTGACTGGTTTGCTGTAATGGCGACACCTTCAGATGTAGAAAAAGGTTTCGCACCAGGTACAATATTATCACATTTATGCAACACATTTTTTATAAACTGTTTGTCAGGAATGACACTAGAATTGTCGACTGATTGGGCTGGTCCATGAGTATTCTTAATTGGATTTCTTTCACTACTTTTTTCACTGTCGCACGCAGCAGAACTGCCAGACAATGAGCTCTGAGACAGTCCAACTACAAATGATGAATGACCAATTTCTCCTCTGTTTAATAATTCATCTATCACCGTGCTTTGACTATTATGGCTGGACTCTT
This sequence comes from Cuscuta europaea, assembly GCA_945859875.1. Taxonomy (NCBI): domain Eukaryota; kingdom Viridiplantae; phylum Streptophyta; class Magnoliopsida; order Solanales; family Convolvulaceae; genus Cuscuta; species Cuscuta europaea. The sequence goes on from CAMAPE010000014.1 coordinate 6,225,506, forward strand.
TGTAGTTGGTAATAGATGATAAATTTGACATCTCATGGAGTTTCACCTCATGGCTAGATTGAACATCCATAGTTTGGCTAGACACTTGGCAGACATTGGCATTCTTATCACAACTGCTTTGTTCTTCTTTATAGTTCTTTGAACATGAAATATCGGGCAATTGAGTGTCTAAAGTGCTTACTTCTTCCATAACCACAGAAACCAGTCCATTTGACAGTTGGTTGCTTAGTACATCAAAACCATCATTTGGTTGACCATAATATGGTTCAACAGAGCCTCCTTCCACACTATCTGAACTACTCTCTTCACTACGAGGACCACATGGAGTGAAACTGAGAGGGACAATAGGCAAACTCCTGAGTTCCCTTACTCTAACTATTCCTTCCCCGGTATACAAGCTGGTATCTACAACTGTGAATGTCATGTAATTATGTTTTTGAGTTGAGCTTCGTGGCTGGAGGTAAGAATGGCGACGAGGATTCAATGAAACATCTGGATCCTCTCCGATCTCAGGACCTGTCGAGCATTTCCCATTCAGACTTCCGCCGTCATCTGGATTTACTTCAAGTTCAAGAAGAGAAGGTGATGAGGCAACTTTCTGCAAAACATCAGCGACTGAATCGAAAAAGTGGATTCCTTTCTCTAATCTTCTTGAAAATTTCTTGACACCTGGCACAAGAAAAACTAAAGATTGCTTTGTACCAGCATATACGACATCACTAGGCTGCTCTGAATGCCATCCCCGTGCTAAAAGACGAGGCCAAATGGCTTCCCAGAAAAGATCGTTGGATCGAGCTTTGCTTAGACGAAAATTGCCAGTCAATAATTTGACAATTTCAGTTGTTGCAAGAGAAGAGCATGCTTTTCCTATAGGAACTTCAGAACGGACAGGTAAAGAAGGATTGGCTTTTGTTGACTCCAAAGCGGTTCCGGTCAGATCCTTCTTTCCTTTGCCCAGGGCTACAGCTTCTACGAAGTTGTTGATGCCGACCTTCTCTTTCAAAGAGAATACATACTCTTCAAGCGTCATCTTTCCGTCTCCAAACAGTTTAGAGATCTAAAACAGTCTGAATCAATAACCAGAGTATGGGAGAGCAAATATGATTCAACAAACTAATTAAGATGAAAATGTGCATTACCATCATGTTGACCAACGAACACTCTCTCTCCTCGGGATCTAGTCACATAGTAGTATATGCTAAAAGACACACGTCGAGAAAGACCTATTCTTTCTGTTAAATAATAAACTACTACTTTTATTGAAAGTTTGATGCAACTAGCAACTTACAACTGCATGAGTTCTAGAGGATATCTCAATGCTTACATAGAGAATAATGTAACTAAACTTGGTAGGAATACAAAACCTAGTAGGAATACGAAGCTAAAATAAATTACTGGTTTCATTGATATAACTTTGAGCTTACAACTCCATGATTCCTAGAGGCTATTATAATGCTTACATAGGCAAATACTGTAACTAAACCTAGTGGAAATAGGAAACTACCAAACTATAATACTACTAAAACTATGAAAGTTATATCACTGCTTTAGCATTTCTCTATTTATTAGACAGTCATCAAATAACTTTGGTGCCTAGTCTTTGGTCTTAGTTTATAACTTGACAATGCTAGTGATTCTCAATCTCACTTTCTGCAGAAAATGAACACATAACTCGTCTCAACACATGGCACATTTAGTAACATTATGCCCAAAAGTCTGTAAGAGATTACAGCCAAAGATTGATTTTTTTTACGTTCAGAACAAAAAAACAAGAAATAATTATATTTTAGCTGTGGTCATGGATTTATTGATTTCCTGGAGCTTTAACTCTTTCCTAACTTCGAAAAGATCTGACCACCAGATAATACGCCTGTCAACTTCCAGAACCTTATCCCCTTCCTTTTAAGAAGGAAATAAGAGTTTGATCCTAAAAGTACAATTGAAGTGTTTTATACAAATCTTTAAAGTCTAAAAATGCATCAACATTCACTGTCTTGTAATAAGAATCTATTGGATTCACACTATGGCCTATCTCAGATTAGAAACTAAAAGAATCTGATTCTGATAATACACTGTTCACAGCTATGAAACTTTCATACACTGTCCTCATTTATAAGATTTATGTATCACCAAACAATCCAGTGGTTCTAAAACTATATTTTTTATTTGAATATATAATTGAACTGCATTAAACAAAGCATAGAAGTAATTAAGGAATTACTATTATGATTTTAAACTGCAGAAAGGAGTCTGATTACTTTCAATCATAAAATTCAGGTCAACCTTTTTTAAGTTACTTGTGCAAAAGAGAGCGCAGATAGTGAGTACCTCAGCCAACATATAATAACATTCCTCAGAGACACGGGACGACAATCGGGACATGAGCTCCTGCTGCCTCCAGCCCATGAAAATTCTTTGACCATATATGCACCGCCTCCCTTTTACCTTGCGACAATCAGACCATCTCCGATAATCTCTAGATCTGTAAAACTTCCCATAATAGTATGACAATATGTCTCCCATTTGTTTACTCCCTATAAGCCTACTAACAACAGAAAGGTTTTTCCCAAAAATATACAAGCCAAGGAGGAAGCTAGAATATTCAATGCCGTTCCAATCTTCATTAGGTATGCCCGGAACAAGATAGCAGCCATCCCAATGATCAGTGTGAGCTTTCTGTCCAATGATTTCACTCAAAACCACAGATGGAACACATTGTATCCCGTCTGATTTTTCCCCATTCTCCATAAAATCAAGCAACGAGACGGTTTTGGTCCCTCCATTGACACTGTCTGAAGTAATTCTCCCCTTCTTGTTGTTTTCAAATCTTAAATTACCACAAGCATCCTTAAGCTCGCCTCTTTTGTCCTCACTCTTATCATATATCCACATGACTGGAATAGGTAAATCCATAGGGTAAGAATTTGAAATGACATGTTTAATGCTTATATTGTATGATTCACTTGCAAGCTGCCCATAGCCACACATGTCCAGAAGAGGAGGGATTTCTGCCTGGTATTCAGTGCCAACTCGAGGAAACAGTTCAGGATCTTCAAAAATATAGTTTGATCCAGACGATCTCTCAGATGTGTAGACTTCAGTAGATTTACTTGTGCCATCCATAGTCCTTTAAATTCTACTATACCTAAGTGCATAAAATATGATTAAACATAATGCAGGATATTTTCTGGGGGGGAACTGCTACCGTTTTGAATTCTATTCACATCCATTCTAACAAAATACTTTAACCTCTTCCCCAATAATGTATAAACTAATATTATTAACATACTAAGAAATTATACTATAGAAGAGAAAAAATGATTTTGAATATGACAAAAATTTATTACGCTAAATTAGAGGTTAAAAGAAGTTATGTTCATCATATTAATAGTAAAGGTGAAGTTTATTTATTTAGGGATGAGAAGTAACACATTTCTTCAAATATGATCATCATTATTTTTCCATAATATGCCTCATTTACTTCAAGAAAACGAACTATTAATTACTTTTATTCAAGACAAGGACAATCCTATTTGCCTATTTGGATAAATGTGTTACTCCTGCGTGCTAGTCATATTTTGAGCAATCCTTTCCAAAATAATCAGCATTAAGAAAATAAAAGCTCCCAAGCATGAAGGATAATCTGTAAATCAATATTATCAGTTAATCTATAAAAAGGCACGCAATGAAATGAGCTATAAAGGAAATGTATGCTGGCTAAACAACAAAGCAGAACTACGTGCACAGAGCAAAAGACAGAGAAGAGCAGGAAGGAAAAAAGAGCATACATAAACTAAACCGGAAGATCTGCCTGCAAAAAATACAAATGGGTTGAAAACTGTATGCATCAATTGACCTTTCTCGTCAACTAAACCGTACACTTGAACAAAAAAATCAATTCAGACATGAAAAACAAAAATAAAAACTACCCTTTTGCATGCTAGAGAGAGAAGAAAGCTCAGACCTCTTGGTGTGGGATCAAAAGCCAAGAAGTTGAGTTGTAACGAAGGGCTAAGCTTTCGACAAGAAGACTTGTCGAAGAGAGATAATAAATATGAAGTGTATGAACTGTTTTTTTTTTCTTTCTTTTCCTTTTATATTCTCCGGTTTGCTTTTATTATACTGAGTACTACATAGAAAAGAAGAATACTCGTAATTATTTTCTACTACCCCTTCACTTTGGGCTCTATCAATTAAGTGAAAAATAAGAATAATAAAAATTATGTAATTGAAGTTTGTGCAAATAAGAGAAAAATGAGCAGAATCACAAAATGTTTATTTAATTAAAAGTGACAAAGTTTTTAGGGACAAACAAAAAGGGAAAATTGGCAAAGTCCAATGAGACGGAAGGAGTATTTGTTTTGCTGAGTTATGAGTAAACAAGAGCGCGGAGCGAGAATAGTTTAAGGCTTTGTTGGGTTCGGATTTGTGTCTTTGGGCAAAGACCAATAGCGGTGTATATATCGGTTTTTGTTCGATTTTTATCGTTTTCGATTTGATTCAATTGGCAATGGCGTTGAAGAATTATTACCAAATAAAAATCATACTACGTACTCCGTACTATTTTCTGTTTTGTTCGGTTTGATTTAGTTTGGTTGGTTTGATTTGGATTTGTTATTTTTTAAAAATATATGAAAGTTTTGTTGAATTTTTTAGTTTGATTCAGTTTTTATCGGTTTAGATTCAGTTCAATTTAATAAGAATTGGAAGAAGTACTCTCAAACTCAAAAGAAATTACATATGATCTGTCCATTTGAGTGGGAGACCATAGACCCAAACGGATTAAGGCTCCTTCTTACCAAACACACTGAAGTCTCAATCTGAAATTAAGCACTCATATTTGATGTTCTTTTCTTGCCTTTACCCTTCTAACCTATTCTCGATGTTCCCATTTATGAAAAACATATGTTCCAATAACAATGTTATTAAGTAAATAAATTTATATACAAAACACCAATAAGATTATTACAAGTATACCTTTATGATAACTTTGGATAAAAAGTTACTAGCGCATCTTTATTTATTATTCTTATTTTAGTTAATATAAAGGCACTATTTTTTATCAAAAGTCATAATATTCTTTTCTTCCCACTAAACCACTTCCCTTCTTTACAAATAAATGTTATTTGATCTAAAAAATTAATTCTTTATTTATGTAATATTATTTGTGGTTTGAATTTATAGTCATACATACATGTGCACTATGTTAAAGAATTATTTATTGTGTGGAAATAAGTAAACCTGTTATTAACGAGATGAGTGATATGAAAAATTTCATAATAGGAGTACAAATAATGTGAATATGTGATATTACAAAATAGGAGTAAAATGTTATTGTTATGAGAAAATTACAATTATTCTGAAATTACATTGTCATGTTTTGGTACTCATATCAATATGAGTTTTGAAACTTATCATTAGTTTTACTCCTATATAAGATTGGTACAAAAAAAATGCAATTAAAAAACCAATTATTTATTCCGCTAAGATTAATGTGGTTAAACAAGGCAGAAATATTATATTGGTGAATATGTATATTTTAAACTCTTTATCTTCAAATAATTTGAGAAAATGTTATATATCATTTTTATTTTCAAATAATTATCCTTTGATTTGCCATTTCTTATGGTTTAATGTACCAACATTTTTTTCTAAATCACTTCAATTATAAATCAAAGTTATTTTTCATTGTCTAGATTTAAATTGTGATATATTTAAATTAAATGTCGTTGTGTATGCATTAATGGATTTTTTTAATTGAATTATTCCTTAATAGAATCTCGTAAAATATTAGTATTGTTGTGAATTGTGATTGGGTATCATTCCAAAGTAACCTTTGGATGTTTTTTTATTGGAAGTAACATTTGGATGTTAAGTCTTGTATTTGGGTATCAAAGCTTTTTTGGGATGTTCTTTATTTGATCAATTTATATACATTTACTGATTTACTTAAACTTACAGCAAGAAAAATATTTATTTCATTGCAGAGTAGCTTTATAACTTTGGTGTCGTTTTGCTAATTAACTAGCAAAGCACCCATGCATACGCACGGGAAAATAGTTGATCCTTATATATTTATGTTCATGATCTAATTAAATATAACAATGTTTTTTTTAGAATTCTATATCATTTAAAAATGGAGTACAATAAGTTAATATCAAAATGCATAAATCCATACCACAAATATTCAAAGTAAAAGAAAATTAAAGTAAAAAAAATCAACACTATCCATTAGAATTTGATACATATGTAATAATTACTATTGATGGCAACAAATAATAAAATACTGAACCTAATTGTTAGGATGTTTTTACTTGGACTGTAATTTGCTGGTCTGGTCTGGTCTGGTCTGTTTTAGTCTGGTCTGGTCTGGTCTGGTCTGGTCTGAAATTTCATTTTTTATAATTTTTGCATAAAGATTTTATTTTTTATATATATATTATAATCCATAAATAATTATATTTTATTCATTTATAATTAATAGTAATAACAGTAATAATAGTAATAATAGTAATCATAATAACAATAACGATGATGATGACGACGACAATGACGATGACGACGACGAAGCTGATGATGATGATGATCATAATAATAATAATAATAATAATAATCATAATAATGATGATGATGATGATGATAACGATAACGATAACGATAACGATAACGATAATGATAATGATAATGATAATGATAATGATAATAATGATAATGATGATGATGATGATGATGATGATGATGATGATGACGACGATGATAATGATAATGATAATGATAATGATAATGATAATGATAATGATAATGATAATGATAATGATAATGATAATGATAATGATAATGATAATGATAATGATAATGAGTAAACTAGACTTAAGGAATAAGATGCTCAGTTAAAAGCGCATTTATCTTCAAGACTTCATTTGAATGTCTTCCCGATTTAAGTTTTATCTGAAATTTGGTATGAGTAAACTAGACTTAAGGAATAAGATGCTCAAAAAATTTCATCAAAAAAATCCACCGTGAACTGCCCCAAAAGGCGATGGCCGGACAATAAGACGTTATAAGGACTTATTTGACCCCTTTTATGCAACTTCGAGCACCAAACTGACCCTTACCTCGTAATAATACTAATAATACTAATAATAACAACAATGATAATGATGATGACGACGACGACGATGATGATGATGATGATGATGATAAAATATGGCTTGGTCTGGTATGGTCTGTTTTAGTCTGGTCTGGTCTGTTTTGGTCTGGTCTAGTCTGGTCTGAGATGAATTACAGTCCAAGTAAAAACAATCCTAGAGTTTTGAAAAATTGATTTAAAGAGAACTTTTAACATCTAATGCTTCTCTTCTTATAATTTATTAATAAAATCATCAATCCATATTTTCTTCTCGATAACGCCATACATATAAAGCTTTACATGACTAAAATATGTCTAGGTAGAAAAATTTCTTTCTTTTTCTAGTGATAGAGTTAGAACTTTATTGATTGTTATCACATATATGTGACAATTATAGAAAAATGTCTTCACATGAGCTTAAAAGGTCTTGAGATAGAAAATATGAGAGAGGAAATTCTCCCGATCAGTTATTATTTGATTATCTTATACCTAAAAACACCACATATGAAAAAAAAAATCCCGCTCAATTATTAGTCTGCTAACCTTATATTTAAAAGCACTACATCTGAGAGTGAAATTTTCCATCTCAATTATTAATCCACTTATCTTATTTTATACCTAAAACACTACATATGAGAGTATTTTTCCACTCAACTATTATTAATCAGTTTATCTTCTTACACATAAAAGAACTACATATGAGACAGAAAATATACATGTCAATTATTAGTTTGATGATCTTATCTTATACCAAAAAGCACTACAAATGAGAGAGAAATTTTTTCCGCTCAATTATTAGTTCATTTATCTTATATCTAAAAATACTAAATATGAGAGAGAGAATTCTCCCGCTCAATTATTAGTTTGCCTGTCTGCCTTATATACTTAAAGGTAATACATATGAGCGAGAAAATTTTCCCGATTAATTATTAATGCGATTATATTATACGTAAAAGCACTTCATATGAGGCGGAGAAATTTTTTTCACTGGATTATTAACTCGCTTATCTTATAGCAAAAAGCACTACATACACGTAAGAGAGAAAATTCTTCTGTTCAATTATTTGTCCGCTAATCTTATCTTATACCAAAAAGCCGCACTACACGTGAGAGAGAAAATTCTCCCGTTCATATATTTGTCCGCTTATCTTATACAGAGTATTTAAGAGTATTGCGTATGAAAGAGAGAATTCTCTCGCTAAATTATTAGTCTGCTTATTTTATTCATAAGAATACTACGTATGAGAGAGAAAATTCTCATGTTCAATCATTAATTCGCTCATGCTATACCTAAAAGCATTATACGATAGTATATGAGAGACATAATTCGCTCTTTCAATTATTAGTCTGTTTATCTTTTCTTATACCCAAAAGCACTACATATATGAGAGAAAATGTCATCACTCAAAAATATATCAAATTTCATATTTTTTTATTATCTTTCATATGACAACAATATTGTATATATAAATATATAAATAATAATTTAATTCTTTAATAAAACTCATGATTTATAGTGTTGTAACTTATTCATTTGTCCAGTTTACGATCATTTTCCGTGCACATTAATCTAGAGTGATATGTTAGAGTAAAATTGCAAAATTTCCAGTGCAAAGAATAAAATCATAAATAGAAGTAATAGAATTTGTGCGGTTTTATTATAAGTTATCGCTTCGGATTAATAGTGCGCATGGTAAAAAAAGATCATAAACTAAATACATTAATAGATTTAATATTTTTTATTTATATACTTCCTCTGTCTCTTAAAACATTGTAAAGTTTGATCGGTATAGAGAATAATAAAGTAAAAAACTGTGTAATTGAAAGTTGTGCGGAGGAGAGAGAAATAAAAGGAACTACAAAATAATTGATTAGAAGAGAAAATGGAAAAGTTTTTGGGACAACAGAAAGAGAAAAGATGACAAAGTTTTAAGGGACGGAGGAAGTATATGCAATATTAGTGCCGTGTGAATGATAATGAATTATTTGTCCGCTTATCTTATCTTATACCAAAAGGTTTTGATAAATACTACTTGAAGTACAAATGAAAAAGTTTTGATATAAGATAAGATAAAGGACGGAGGAAATATATGCTATATTAGTGTCGTATGAATGATAATGAATTATTTGTTAGAGTTTTTATATTGACATCATCCATTAAAATTTACTACAAAGTACGTAATAATAATTAGTGACGTTCGTAACAGAGTGAAATATTTAACTTAATTGTTAGAGTTTTGAAAAACTACCTTAAAGAGAACTTATTAGTCCATTTATCTTGTTATACCTAAACACACTACATATGTGAGAGAAAATTCTACGTATGAGATAGAAAATTTTCATGCTCAATTATTAGTCTGTTTATCTTCTTATACCTAAAAGCACTATATATGAGAGAGAAATTCTACCGCTCAATTATTAGTATGCTTACATAAATGCAACGATCAATTTTTCACGTTTGCCAAGGCACAACTTTGACCATTAGTATATTTTTAATCTTTTAGTAAAAAATTAAAAAAAAAAAACAGGTTTTGAAAATTTAGGATGAAACTAATTTAACAATATATTTTTTAAAATAAACTATTAATACATATAAATAAAACATAGTCAACGTAGAATATGTGAATAGTGTAAAATTCCACATGCATGTTGCATTAATTTAAGAACAGAGGCAATATTACTTTTACGACACTATATTTAATTATATTTTAGTAAAAAATTATAAAAAAAAAAAAGATTTTGAAAATTTAGGATGAAATTAATTTAACAATATTATTTTTAAAATAAATTATTAATACATATAAATATATCGTAGTCAAAGTAGAATATGTTAAAGAAATGATTCCTAATATATGACCAAAACAAAGATAATGGATAAAAATTGTTAGCTATTAGGAAAAACTTCTCTAATAGGCATTTGTGAACAAAAATGTAACTAAATACTACGTAAAACATAATTCTAGTTCCCAAAAACTAATAAGTCACATTTTCATTCATTATCCTTATTTTGGTCATAATTATGAATTATTTATTATTTAATAGAAAATAATCCGTATCGAGGATGGAAAATCGATACGGAATATTTGCAAGCTTATCTTCTTTTTATGTATTAGATTAGATAGATAGGTAATTTAGACCTTACTTTTTATTATTATTAAAAACTCAGTGTGCGAAATCAAGAATTACGGTTTGATAAAAAAGTTGTATGATGAGCCTGATAATCATTTAATGGAGTAGGTTTATATTTAAAGTTTTCTCACTAATATTACTAATAAAAAATAGTGGACAAAATGTGACTTAGTAACTTTAATTTTAGTGACTATAACTATGTTCAAATTTTACATCGTAGTGAAAATAGTTATATTCAATAAAAGTTACTAAGTGATATTTTTGTCCTCAATTTTTCGAAGAGGTATATTAGTCGAATTTTTTCCTGTATTTAATCCAGTGCATAAATTGGCAATTACATATTTAAATAGTGTAGAATAATTTTATAAAATAGGCAGATGTTGATTTAATTTACTACGTAAGACAAATATTTCATATTTTAGTAGCGTATCAAAACCAAAATAATATTATATTTTTCAAATATATTAATTTACCATAAAAAAGTGATTATACTCGTATTTCCAATCAATTCGGTGCTTAGTCAGAAGAAATCAAGTAACATTAGAAAACCATTGGCAATATGCTTTGACATTGCACATCTTCTTCATTTAAAATGTTATTTAGAATCCCATATACAACTTTGACCGTCATTGTATTAAATTATATTTTATTTCTTTCATTCGTTCTTTTTTCCTATTTTCATGTTGCCAATGTACAACTTTGACCGTCATTATATTAAATTCTCTATTAGTAAAAGAAATTTAAAATCAAATTATGAAAATTTGTAATGAGACAGATTCTATAATAGCTTTCAAAAAATATAATTCTCATACCTGAATAAATAAAATGTAGTTAAAGTAGAATATTTGAATGGTAAAAAAGTTTCATTTTTCAACTATAAGAAACGGAGGATAATAGAGAGTATCATAGTGACTATAAAAGTGTACTCGTAACAAATGACATTTTTGTTCACAAATATTTATTTGAGACGTTTTTCCTTGTTGTCACTTGGATATAATTGTTAATATAATTATAGTCAGTAAAAATTATTAAGTCACATTTTTATTCATAATCTTTATTTTGGTCATATATCAGAAATTATTTATTTATTTAATACAGGATAATCCGCACTGAGTTTGAAAAAGAAGAATGTTATATAAAAAACCTTCATTTGTTTTTTAAATTTTATATAAGCAATATTGGTGTCATATGAAAGTTTATAAAAAATTATGAATTTTGATATACTTTTTATAAAAATTAGATTAACGATGATAAAGTTATAACAATTTGAAAAATGGTGTTTTTTATGCATTGGGCCCCACAAATTGATGCCACGTTTCATTTCATAGTATATAAATGCTCACTTTCATTTGCTTTTATTACTTGTTTCGTAATGCCCTTGCATTTGCCATGTGAAATTTGTATAAAAAAGGAGTGGATTGTGGAGAGAGTGATACATGTGTTTCATTAAGGGTAAAATTGTATTTTTATTAGCTATTTCTTTTCTTATATATTAAATAGATTTTGAGGCTAATACGAGAGCTCAAATAATGTAAAATTAAATATTCACATTTTAAAATTATATATTAAAAACCTTCCAAAAAATACAATTAAATAATTTTAGCATAACATGACAAAAAGTTAGAGAAAATCTACTAGTCAGGGTTATTTTGAAGTCAAACGGAGATTAATATCATTGGTGATGGACTAAAAAACGAGCATATATCGTGGGAATGATTTTGTTTTGAAGAAATGCGAAACAAAATGTACTATATTTGCAGCTACTAAAAATATATTTAAACGATGTCATTATTATCACTTTACCTATATTATTATTAATGCCACAATGATTACATTAATTAAATGCAATAATCATTATAACTACATGAAATGATAAATATAATGAAAATATTAAATAATTGAATTTGTAATCATAATAGTAGTAAAAGTTATAACAATGACAACAACAAAAAATACCACCGCCCATTAAAAAAATTCAAGTTTTATGATGTCCTAAAATATTCTTCCCACTTATTAAAAATGTAATACCACCAACACATCAAAACCCCACTTTTTGTTAAAGTGTATATAGTACAGACAATCATTATTCAGAAATATATGTAATTGGTCAAATTTAGCTCGTATAGTATGTGTAATGTATGATATTGCACATTTATAATCAACATTCGTTGATCTGTATATTTTTTATGTTTATGTTTGTGCTTATGCTATCACTTAGTATGTGAAAGTTTGAGTGACATAATACAAGGATCTATGACTATAATGACACCAATCAATGAACATTGGAGATATTGATGATATATAATAGAGAAAATAATATAAATATTCCAAATTTCGATTATGTGTGAGATAAGTGCCCCAAACTTATATACTTCAATCGTCCCTATGTAATGTCCCCACTTATCTTTTTTGGACGTCCCTTAGAAAAGTGTCATTTCCTTATTTGATAAACAAAACAATGCAAAACAGTGTAAAACAATGTTCAAATAGTGTAAAACAATGTTTTCTTAATATGTGTGCAATTTGAAGTGCAAACATTAATTAGGGATGATGGAGTATGTAATATATATACCCCGAACTTTATCTAAAAATTATTTTTACACAATGATTGTGCTTTTTACATATATAAATTTATTGAGATAATAATATAATTTAAAATACTCTAAGCTTTGTTAGGATGCAATTAACATTCTAAAATTTCATTTGTGAAATACTATGTAAATAATATTACATTTGATATAATTTATTTTCAATTGCATCCTCATAAATGTTTTTGTATTCTATATTATGCAGTTAACACTATAAAATTATATTTGTGAAAAAAACATATGATCATGTTGTTAACATAACTTTTCATATAAAGTTTGGGATATATATATATATATAGAATAGAGATCAAATACAAATCATGCTTAATTTACAAAATACAAACTTATCTTGGCCATCCGATGAGTTGATCTAAAGGATATAAATGCAAGGTGGCATTTTTGTAATAAAACCTAACTTTTCTAGGGTGCAACTCATTGAATGTAAATGTGCAACTGCTATTTTATGACTATATAATATGTAACACTTTGAACCTCAATATGCAATGCAAATAACGTCAAGGTGCATCGTACAAACATTTGCACAATAAGCACAATTTGTACTTGATCTTTCCCCTATATATATATATATATATATATATATATATATATATATATATATATATATATATATATATATATATATATATATATATATATATATATATATATATATATATAGGGGTAAGTTCTAATACAAAGAGGTCTTCCCATGAAAAATGAGAACTAATCTAAGCCCTTGATTACTTAAAAATGGATGGTATAGATCAAAACTCACGATCAACAAAAATGTGTAATACATAATAGCAAAAGTGCATATGCAATATGTAATGATGCACATTCACCTTCTAAAAAAACATCAGGAACGATCTTTATACTTGTTATGTTTTTCCCGAAAAGTAATGCACTTTATTGTTAGTCTAATACACTTTTCCTCCGCACTGAAGCAGTTTTGTCACGTTAGTTTTCAAAAAAGTTTTTAATAATTACACTTTTGGCACCGAATTTTTCCCTTAAAAATTGATCAGATCCACTCGTTTTCTCATTTTAACGGCTAAGATTATTTCTCATTTTTCATATAAGTAGTACTTTGTATTTGAACCTCCCTCTTTCTCTCTCTCTCTCTCTCTCTCTCTATATATATATATATATATATATATATATATATATATGGGAGGGTTCAAATACAAAGAGGTCTCCCAATAAAAGTGAGAATTAATCTCGTGCGTTCATTTTGAGATCTAATGGCTCAAAATGAGCCAAAAGTGAACTAAATTTGATAAAAAACGCGGTGACAATTTCGTAATTAAACCGAAGTTTTTTGCCATCGTGAAAAAGTGCAACAGAAACACGCAAAAGTGCAACGCGATGAAGAAAAAGTGCAATTGTTCGCACTTTGCACGGGAGAACCTCTTTTTATTTGATCTCTTCCCTATATATATATATATATATATATATATATATATATATATATATATATATATATATATATATATATATATATATATATATATATTACATTTGCAAATTTAGGTTGCTAATCTCACACCCTCTCAAAGTTTGAGATATTTAAATTATTTTTCCCTATACAACAAGATTGGTATTTGGAAGTATTATACGTACCTTTAGAAAGTGTAGTCAATCTGAGGACTATGACCAAGACCACACCTAAGTTTTTGATCTCACACAAAATCCATCATGGTGAATGTACTATTTACTTGAGCGAAAATTGCATAGCAATCAACAACCTAATATACATAAAGAAACACTAATTTAACAAATGAAGTGTACTTGGGCATTCACTTTTTCAACTAATGTATGAACAAAGACAACAATCTCGTCTTATTGTCCTACTAAGCATCCATTTATACATTTTTCTGGTTTTGCCACATTCATACTTGTCACGGCGGTAAGTCGAGTCGCGACGCCAGCCGACCGCCATATCGCCTAGGCGATAAGGCGCCCGCCTAGGCGATAATTAGGCGACAAGTTCCCTATATATTTATATATATAATTATGTATATAATTATATAATATATATATATATATATATAATTAAACTATGCAAAATATGTATATCATACATAGTATATATTAGTATGTACCAATTTTTATGATTATTTTAATAGTTTATTATTTTATAATTTATAACATTTAATAAAATAGAAGTCTCATAGGTTGGGTATATCATTATATCATATTATATATCTTGATTCTGTAATATAGAAGTGTATATACACACATATATTGATACATATATATAAAATACACAACTTAATTAATAAAATTAATAAAAAAATGAAGCCAAGAGGAAGAGATCGGGATCTGGGAACTGGGGAGTTGTCTGCTACTCTGCTTCCGCGAGCGAGGGACTGAAGGAGGGCGATACCTGTGAGTTTGTCTTCTTCGTGGAGTTGTTCGTCTGCTTCATGCAACTCTACGTGACTGCGACTTGGCTTGGGTATACGACTTTAGGCAACGAATCGTCAATAAGGAAGATTACTATGAGCTTGCTTTTAATTAAAGCCTAAATCTATTTTTACTTTGGGTTCTAGGCCCGCGCCATAGCGGTCTTACTTCCCAAAAAGGCGAGGACTTCGGCACCAAAACAGCGCATAGATGACGCCATTCACGAATACTCTTTATCTGACAAGGCGAGTGAAGTTGGCGAGCAGTCCCTAGCGCCAGGACGCCTAGTCGGAGACTAGGCGACGCCGTGACAAGCATGGCCACGTTTGGTGCCCATTGAATAGCATTATGATCTTATTGGATATTACCATCAAATCAGCAATGAATATGTAAAGAAGTGTATGCCATTTTGTTATAAAATACACAAAATAGACTTTCATAGTTATAAAATACACAGAGACAAGACATTTATCAGACCAGACCAGTTTAGATCAGATTAGACTAGATAATTACAATCCAAATAAAAACATCCATACTAGACGTTAACATTAGCTAGACTAAGAAATTGTTCTCTTCACTTGATTTGAATGTTTCTGATCTGAACTTTTTAAGCCTGATCTGATCTGAATCCTTCTGATATGATTTGATTTGAATTTTTCTATAATTATAATCATAAATATAAAAAAATTATAATTATAATTATAATAATAATTAAAATTCAAATTATAATAATTATACCTATCACTCAAATTATAATTGTAGCTATAATTATAACTGTAATTATATTTTTAATTATAATTATTTATATGATTATAATTGTAATTATAATTATAATATTTATTTCTATAATTGTAGCTATAATTATAATTACTCTGTATAATAATAATAAAAATAATAGTAATAAGCATAATAATCATAATAATAATACTAATATAATAATAATAATAATAATAATAATAATAAAAGTGATAAATCATGTTTGAACTTTTATAATCTGAATCTTTTTTATCTAAATGCTTATGATCTGATTGAAATGTTTATGATCTGATTTGAATCTTTCTGATCTTATTTGATTTGATTTGAATAAAATAAGAATAAGCCATAAGTAATCTATAGATATATAATACTCCCTCCGTTTCACAATCTTTGACACAGTTTGACTTGTCAAGAATTAAGGAAAAAATGTTACCGAGGGGTAAATTTTTCTGTAGAGTACATTGTTTGGCACTGTTTGAACACTGTTTGGCACTGTTTGAACACTGTTTGACACTGTTTTGCACTGTTTTGCACTGTTTTGGTAAAGATTTGTTTACCAAATAAGGAAATAAGAAAGTGTGTCATTGATTGTGAAACAACCAAAAAAGGAAAGTGTGTCAAAGATTGTGAAACGGAGGGAGTAACAAAAGAGTCTAGGAGGGAATTTGGGCGGGAACACTGTAGCTAGCTTTTTTATTGATTGATTAATTTTTGAGTTAATTAATGCTTGGACAGACGAACTGAATTTTAAAATTCAAAATCTGTGTAAAACTTGGGCGGCATATGTTGCACACAATACTAAAAGACTAGGGCCGTTAACAACCAGTAATTATAGTGACTTTTAGTATTCCAAATACGGATAGTTTTTTTTTTTAATTCCAAATACGGATAGTAATAAATAGGATCAATTTTCCTTTCAAAACAATATAAAAAAATAATTAGGATCAATTTTCGAGTGCCTTTTGAAATTCCCTAGAGCAATTATTGTAATCAAGGTGGATGCCACTATATACAGAGTTAGGAGTATCATAAATCCTTATCAAGATATACTATCGACATAAGACACCAAGGCACAGCTCCACATATACGGATATCATTTTCAATTTACCATATTAGTGTATACGAGCTCAGATATTCATTTTCTAAATTTTAATTTGCCTAAAGAAATGTTAGCATCTGCTTTAGTTTCTGACCTCTTAACAACAAATTCAGATGGAAAAAGTTGATTGAAATTCATTGTAATTTGTAGTTATGGGTTGTTACATACCGTCCACTGACTTATTAGACAAAAAATGTTCTTAAAATCAAATCATTTTTATCGAAAATATAATATATGTAGTATTACTTATATCATTAATATTAAGACCAAGAAAAAATATGTACGGATCATAAAATCATTAAATGATTTTATTAAGCATGTGTATAGATATATGCATCCATACTCTATATATAGGCTCAGAGGATTCAAAACCTCTGCTATAGGCTCATGAATGTCGTGATGTCTCTGCTAACGGCGAGATTGCTCCGCAACATTGGCTTGCAAGACAATAATTTTCTTCGTTTAAGGCGCCACTTGCCAGTGAAGAGAAATAATCTGAAGATCGACCGGAGTGATAGTGGTGGTTGATGAGACGGCTTTGGGGTCATGGCGGTGATGAGATTTTGCAGAGGATTATTGATCAGTAGGGAGGGAGCGAGAGAAAGCGCCCGATGTTGATCGAAGTGATGAGCTGGGAGACTCTTACCATACAGAAGCAGTTGTGGGAAGATGGATATTTGACTTGGAGCATGTCTGTTCTGTGATGCCGCTTGCCGATGCTGGGTTGGTAAGCGTTAGGAAAATGTCGCCTTGAGTATCTATGTATAATAAAGAGTATGTTATATGTCCAGACTCTTCAAATGTCTAGCGCAACTCTTCAAATGGTTAGTTTTGATACCTAATGAGTTTATGTAAGACTTAAGAGACACTACTACTACGGATTTTATAAACTATGCGAAACAAACTAATATGTATGACTATCATTTATTGAATGTAAAAAATTATGTATAACGATTTAGGAGCCAGTTGACTTTCACTTTTTGAAATTCCATTAATGTTGATATACACAATATAACTTAGTAAAATTAGCATTTTCCTGAGCATGAGAACACTTAACTTCTGATTAATCAAATCTTTAGTTGAATTATTGAATGCAAAATCGGTTGAAATTTGAATAAACAATACTCCTTACTATGTAGTACAATATCTTGGGCTTAAGAGTTGACAGAGTATTTTTAAATATAGTTATGGGTCAAAATAGACACTCCCCCCTCCCAAATTAATTTTCAAAGTTAAACATTTTTTTTAACATTTTTTGGTCAATCAATGTTGAAGTTAAACCCTCCATATCGATAATTAATTCAATTTTTAATAATTAAAATTTACATAAAGTCTCATCAAAGATGCAAACTCTAAATTAGAATATAATAAAAAATTGACATCCTATTTAAGTAAATAAAATGAACCTGTTTGACCAAGAAAAATCAATTTTGCAAATCAATTCGGGATGGAGGTATTATATTTCTTCAAAAGAAAAAAATTCGAGTAGTATATGGGGTTATATACTTCTTTTGTTCTGTGTTTATCCCGATGCACGGGTACTATACTAGTAAGAATGAGAGCAAGAAGCTCTGATTTAGAGGCCGTTTGGCAACCCTCATTTTCGGCTTATCAGACTTATCAACCAACTTTTTTACCAAACACGTAAATTTTGCTTCCGCGCGCTGAATTATGTAATAAGCCGAAAAAGTAAGGTTGGAGTTACTTTTCTGGCTCTATTGGTTGAAGTTACTGTAGACGATCATTTTCGCTATTTTTACATATGATTTTTTCTTTATTTTATTAATAAAATATATTTTAAAAATATTTTTTTCTTGTTTCAGCAGAATCAGCCAATGCAGCCACTTCAACCAGAACTTCATAAATTTCAACAGAATCAGCCAAAATAACCTATTTTCGTGCTACCAAACGGACTCAACTTATGCCCACTTCAATTACAAGTTTACAACTCATCTTGTTTTGGGGGACTTTTTGTCAAAAATAGTATTGTTTGGATGGGGACATGAACACAATGATGATGAGCTACATCCACAAAGCCGTTTCCGATTATCCCCGCTCCTCTCTGCTCACCTCACTTCGCCCCCTTCTCCTCCCTCGCTCCTTCAAAACCTCACTCTCCTATTACCCCACCGCCCGCCCTCTCTGTCCCAAACCCCTTCGATCAATCCGCTCTTTTTCAGGAAAGCCCAACTCTTTCAAATTAACTACCACCATGGCCGCCCTCTCTCCATCTCCTATCCATCACGTCTCCGTCAGTGCCTTTAGAAACGAGGACCCTGGTGGAGCTGCTTTTGATAATCCTTCCGCTCCATACGATGCTCATGAAGGTTTCGCTCAAAGAAAATTACTTGATCCTTGATGGCTTTCCTGTTTCTTCTTATAATTTTTCTCGTTAGTTATGTGCATCCTACAGAACCCTATGCTTAACAAAAAGTATTTGCATATACTGTTTAATGCCAGATGTGTAAGCTTTATATTGATGTATGGAGTATATCAGTATATCAATAATCTAGTTCTGATTCATCTCAAGTGCTTCAGTTGTTCTATTGAATATCTATTATACGATATTTGTATTTTCTCTCACAATGACTTTGCCACTTACTTTAAACTAGCATCAGGCGCTGGGTATCGTCTTCCTCCACCAGAGATTCGAGATATTGTAGATGCTCCACCTGTTCCAGTACTATCATTCTCTCCTCAAAGGGATAAAATACTATTCCTTAAACGAAGATCATTACCACCCTTGTCAGATTTAGCAAGGCCAGAGGAGAAACTTGCTGGTATCCGTATTGATGGAAAATGCAACTGCCGGAGTCGTATGTAAGTCTTGAGAAAGTTCATGTCATTAACTTCAGCATACACACTACCTGTTATATTATTCTGCAAGTAGCATCTTTTATTTTGAAGCAGAGCTTAAGAATCTGTACATAATATACACTGATTCAAAATGCTCATTTTCTAGGTCATTTTACACTGGCATAGGGATCCACCGGTTAATGGAGGATGGTACCCTTGGACCCGAAAAAGAGATTCACGGTCTTCCAGAAGGGGCTAAAATCAATTTTCTTACATGGTACTTTCATGAAGGCATTTTTTGTCTTCGTGCATATGCTTTAATATACTAAAGTTCCATTATACTACGTTGTAATCAATCCTTTTCAAAGACAGGACTGAACATTTCTGCAGAAAAATCTCATCTTATTTTTATTTCATTGAAGGTCAAATAACGGTCTTTATTTAGCCTTCAGCGTTCGAGTTGATGAGGTACTTCATTCATTGGCTTATTACAGTGTTACAGATGGCGCCTCATTCCATTGTCCATCTATTTCTAGTTCGATAAACATATAATTTTGATGCATTTTGAACTTTTTTAGTTCCTTGTTTAAGGCTTTATCAGGCAACAGCCGCCCGGAATTATGTTGTCCTGTACTGACCTATACATGACAATACATTTACTGTATAGATGGATTTTGGTTACTCATACTAGTTCATCTATTTGCTATTAGTTCAATAAAGGTATTTTTTATACTGTGAGTTATGCATGTTGACTCTTTTCGTCCTTGTTTAATGCCTTATTAGCCTTTATCCCCTAATTAGCTTCACAGTTGCTTTTGCCTAATGCTTATCTGTCACTAGAAATCATCTTGATCTGTACTCACCTGTACATGGGAATCCATATATTTTATAAATCCTTGTCCTGGATTGGTATGATCTATTGATCTATAAGCTGTTTTGCTCTTATAGGAGGCGAACAACAGTAGTAAGTTGAAGGTTTGGGTTGCTGATGTTGAAACAGGATCTGCTAGACCACTCTTCCAGTCTCCAAACGTGTACCTAAATGCTATTTTTGACAGGTACTTGCCTTTTCTCCATTATCTTTTTTGTAGTTCTAAATATTATATACTCCATACATCCCCTAATTAGCTATACATTTTCTTTTGGCACACTTATTAAGAAAATAAAACTGCGTGGTTGAGTTTTAATTATAAATGAAAGAAACAACATCAACCACACTCAATTCTTTTCTTGAAAGGAATGAGCAGATAATTTAGAGATAGATGAAAAGGAAATTGAACAGATAATTTGGGGATCGAGGGAGTAATATTATACAGGGATAAGGTTCATATTTTCCTTTTGTTTCATGTGCAACAGTGCCATTACTAACTGCTGAGTTGGTTGATTATGTTTATAGTTTATACTATATTCATCTGAAGCTAATATGAACAAGAGGTTTAATAATTTTTTTTGCAAGGCGAATCCAAATTTCATCTTCTTCTTTTGTGATATGCTTATTCTCTCGTGGTGAGAGAAGCCACGAAAGAGGCAGAGTTGTAGAGGCTTCAGAGTTTAGACAGTTGACTCAAAATGCGCGTGGCCTAAGTGCACTCTCATTGCAATAAATGAACTTCAATGTAAGGGAGAGTAGGAGTTTTAAGACCCCTGGTATTGGATCTTGTCCAATGAAGCCGTAATTGTAAATAAATAGAAGACCGAAGATTGTGTTTTTTGAATATTCTGAATAGCAGCAACCAATGATTGATTCTGTTGGCTTGATCTACCAATCTACCATGAATTTCTGAAGCAGTAATAAGAATTGTGAATCATATCCCATTGTCCTAGACCCTTATACAAATTTCTTAAGATATTTGTAGATATGCTGTCCAACACATTGTTTTAGGACTTGTGCTCCTTCATATAGAGTAGGCATTGTAATCCTCCTTGATCAAGCCGCACAAGTTCTCTTGCTCTCTTTAATCATGGCACTGCCCTTGGAGATTCCACTCGCCACCACAAACTGCCATCACTGAATAGGAAAGTCATGCGTGTGAGATCCATTTTTTTACCAGATTTTGTTCTCACTGCCTTTACGTTTTCCAATGAGCTGGAGTAGCTGAGTAGCTGTCCCACTCACCATCTCACGGGCCTTCAAGTCCCCTTCTATTTTTCCTAATCTGAGATTTCCGGAGCACACTTTCACACGCCGACACTTTCCTCACTCTCAAGGTGACCTTAATGAGGGATTTCTTACCCAACTGCAACGGTTGACCCACACCTCAACCTTTGACCAGCATAACATTTTTGACATCCACAATTTTCCTGCTTGTTTTATATTTCACATCGGTAAGACTCCACATTCCATCAATGCCAAGAGTGGGCTGCTTGAATGGAGTCAGACAGTCATTGGTTGTGTTCGACCCAAAGTGGGCAAACGTATTTGATCCACATCAATATCACTTAGGTTGGCTATTCAAATTGAAATGAAATGAACTTAATATTTTCGAAGGGTCCTCTGCATGATATTACCATTTGGAGTTTGGACAAATCTTCAATGAGCCTAGAGCAAGTGCTTTGTTAAGCACGCAAGGGATCTTTAGAATATTATATTTTTTGAAATATGAGTATTAGTGTCCTAGTTTGGTGGAGGTAGAAGTAGTGGTAATAGCGGAATTACTCTGGATGGTAAGGAGATACCAGTCAGCGATATGTTCCGTTACTTGGGCTCCATAATTCAGAAGGACGGTGAGTTAGATGGAGATGTATCCCATAGAATCAGAACAGGGTGGATGAAGTGGAAGAGTGCGTCAGGATTTCTATGCGATCGAGGTATGCCGACTAGACTGAAGGGTAAATTTTATAGGACAACAATCAGGCCTGCATTACTGTATGGCGTAGAGTGTTGGGCGGTGAAACAATGTCACATTCAAAAGATGAGTGTGGCAGAGATGCGCATGCTGCGTTGGATGTGTGGGCATACTAGGAAGGACCGCGTGAGGAATGAGACAATCAGACAAAGGGTGGGAGTAGCACCTATTGAAGACAAGATGGGGGAGTCGCGCCTACGGTGGTTTGGTCATGTGCGTAGAAGACCGAGAGATGCACCTGTTAGGCGAGTTGAGATGTGTGGAGAAGAGGCAGGGAAGAGAGGGAGAGGAAGACCCAAACAGACGTGGGTTAGGGGAGTTCGAAGTGATATGCTTCTTCTGGGGTTGGATGAGGGCATGACTTTGGAGAGAACTAAGTGGAGGGCGGGTATTCACGTGAAGGAGTGATCTTGATAATCTTTTTCCCTCATCTTTTTTTTCCTAGTTTTTTATCCTTATATATATATGCATTATTTGCAGCCTTTTTATTTTATCATTTTTATATATATTCATCTTTTTTATATTATCTTTTCATAATAGCTTATCTTTTTATCTTTATTCCTTCTTTTCCTTTTGGTTGTGATATCATGTATCAATTCATGTTAGCCGACCCCAATATCTTTTGGGACTAAGGCTTGGATGTTGTTGTTGTATGAGTATTAGTGTCCTATTAGTAGTACTAGAAGTGATTTCCTATTAGTGCAGTTCCTAATAGCAATATTGCACAATACTGTTTATTGGTCTCGGACTCTATTTATTTGCTAACAAAGGACCACTGTGAATATATAAGTAGGGGTTTTACTCAAGAACTTAACCAATAAAACATGTAATTCAAAGCTTGATTGCATAAGGGGTTGACAAGGTTAAGTATCTTAGGGGTTTTCAAGGATGGGACGCTTTCCCCATAGGCTTTTAGAGGATGAGCCTATCATATCTCACCACACACATAACATATAACTAACACAAAACTCATACTAATGCTGTGAAATCTCTTTCTGTGCTGGTCTAGCCATGAGCACGTCTGCATCACTTGTATGCTTAGATGCTTACTATATTACCTTATACTAAACTATTGTGGAAAGTATATGATTATACCTAATGGTGACTATTGCATGTCATCATATGATTCTATGATGATATGTTTATTTATTTTGTTACTTTGCTACTTTTCAGTTTTGTTTGGGTGAATGATGCAACTCTGTTGGTTTGTACTATTCCATTGTGTCGTGGGGATCCACCAATGAAGCCCTTGGTTCCATTTGGACCTAAGGTTCAATCTAATGAGCAGCAGAGTATTATTCAAGCTAGAACTTATCAGGATCTTCTCAAAGATGAATACGATGAGGATCTTTTTGAGTACTATGCCACCTCACAGCTGGTTTTGGCTACCTTAGATGGGGCAGTGAAGCCTGTTGGGCCACCAGCCATATATACATCAATGGACCCCTCTCCAGATGAGAGATTGGTTCTCATCACTTCAATTCATAGGCCATTTTCTTTTATTGTACCATGTGGAAGATTTCCTAAAAAGGTTGATATATGGACAGCTGATGGGGCATTTGTTAGAGAGCTTTGTGATTTGCCCCTTGCCGAAGACATTCCTATTGCAATCAATAGCGTGCGAAAGGGGATGCGCTCAATCAACTGGAGAGCTGATAAGCCTTCAACACTCTACTGGTATGTATCAAATTTTAGATGATGTGGTTTTTATTTTTTATTTTTAGTTTAAAATATCAACCGAAGCGATACATACTGATGTGAAGTAAAAATCAGTATTTGATACAAATAAATAAGGTATGTGAATCGAACAAATGGCACCCTCAAAGGAGTTAGGTCTAATGTAATATTTGGAAATAATTGGTATTGGCACTAAATGCATGTTGATGTTGTGAAATGATAAGGGTCGAGACACAAGATGGTGGTGATGCTAAGGTGGAAGCCTCTCCACGTGATATAATCTACTCGCAGACTGCTGAGCCACGTGAAAATGAACAGCCAACGATCTTGCATAAACTTGATCTTCGTTATGGGTACATATATTAGTTTTCTCTTAGTCAATTACCCATATTGATACAGTTTTACCAGCTCAATTAGTTTATAGATGTATATGCACACATCATTAAAGTTGTGGGCCACTTGTGGCAATTTTTGCATTCAAGCGTCTATTCTTAGTAAAACAATTACTAAAACAACAGAGGCACCTGGTAAGGCAATAAAGTACTGCAAACATATATGCTACCATTGCTACCTCTTACTGTGAGCAGCGTATGGAATGTAAGTTCATATGCATCACCAGAAGTTGTCCTAATGATGCCTTCCGCTATTAGATGATGCTCTAAATTTCGGCTAGTAACTTTATTAGAGGTTTGCATGCCTGCTAAGAATTTAATCACTGGTCCTCATGTGAGTCCTTTTCCCTACCTGTGTAGAGGGGTTTCGTGGTGTGATGATTCACTTGCATTGGTCTATGAGTCATGGTACAAGACAAGGAGGGTTAGAACTTGGGTTTTATCTCCCGGATCCAAGGATGTAAACCCACTAATACTGTTTGATCGGTCATCAGAAGATGTCTATTCTGATCCCGGTTCTCCCATGATGAGGAGAACACCTGCTGGGACTTATGTGATTGCAAAGATGAAGAAGGAAGACGAGGAAGGCACTTATGTTTTATTAAATGGAAAGGGTGCTACACCAGAAGGAAACATCCCATTTTTGGATCTATTTGACATGTAGGTTTGCTTCTTCTTAATTTGTGTCCTTTTAGTAGGACGACTTTACTGATACCAGCACTTTCAGAAATACAGGCAATAAGGAAAGGATATGGGAGAGTGACAAGGAAAAATACTATAAGAGTGTAGTTGCTTTGATGTCTGATCAGGCTGAAGGGGAGTTGTCTGTTAATCAATTGAAAATTCTAACTTCTAAAGAATCCAAAACTGAGAACACTCAATATTACATTCTGAGCTGGCCTGAGAAAAAAGCACGCCAGATCACAGATTTCCCCCATCCATATCCCCAGTTGGCATCATTGCAAAAGGAGATGATCAGGTACCAACGGAAGGATGGAGTTCAACTCACTGCAACCCTTTATCTTCCACCTGGTTATGATCCATCAAGGGATGGACCTCTTCCATGTCTTGTCTGGTCGTACCCTGGAGAATTTAAAAGCAAAGATGCAGCAAGTCAAGTTCGTGGTTCTCCTAACGAATTTGCTGGCATCGGGTCAACTTCTGCATTGCTTTGGTTATCAAGGAGGTATACTTTGTTGGCCAATATATAATATTCCGTCTGTCCCAATATGAAGTCCATCGTAGCTCTAGGCTCACTTATTCAGAATAGTAGGTTAAATGGAGAGAGGAAAGGTAAAATATACTCCTTCCGTCGCTTAAAACTTTGCCAACTTTCCTTTTTTGGATGTCCCACTAACTTTGCCACTTCCTTTTTTAAGTAAAGAATTCGTGGTTTCAGTTAATTCTCTCTCCTCTGCATAAACCTCAACCACACAGTTTTTACTTTATTAATCCCCGTGCCAGTCAAACTTGACAAAGTTTTAAGGGACGGAGGTAGTAATAACTAATTGATAGTTGATGTGATAAGAGAGAGAAATTAGCTGATGTGATGGAGAGAGAAATGAAAGATATTAATATATAATATTGATTCATGTTACCCATTCCGGGTTGTTTTGCTTGATCTGATTTTCATTCTCTGGTTTGGCAGGTTTGCCATCTTATCTGGACCAACCATACCAATCATAGGGGAGGGTAATGAAGAGGCAAATGATAGGTGATGTGTTCTCTAAAAATGAATGATGAAAAATGCATTTCTTCGAATCAATTAAAAAGAGTTAAGATATTATCTGTAAACAAAAAGCTTCACTCATTTAAAGAATTATGTTGTTTCCACAGTTATGTTGAACAACTTGTTGCGAGTGCAGAAGCTGCAGTAGAAGAAGTTGTTCGCCGTGGAGTAAGTATTATTCTTCTCTTTTCAAGGTTGGTGGTGGAATTGTTAAAATGATTTAACCCTTTTGGTGCTTCTGTAATTCAGGTGGCTGATCCAAACAAAATTGCTGTTGGTGGTCATTCTTATGGGGCATTTATGACGGCAAACCTCCTTGCTCATGCACCACATCTATTCTGTTGTGGAATCGCACGCTCCGGAGCTTATAATAGAACACTAACACCTTTTGGATTTCAGGTAGTAACCTGGCATAAGATCACCAGTTGGCAGCAGATTACAATTTTTTCATATACGTAGTATATTTTATTGTTCACTCTTTAGCTTACATATTTGTATACCTAATGTCCGCACGGGCATGATAGTCAGTTAATATGTTTCCTTTAGGGCTTGTTTGGTTCAGGGATTTTGGAGGAGAGGGTGTGTTAGAGACCTAGGTAGTATGGGATACCAAAAGTACCACACCGAGTAGAATGGGATGCTTGGTGGGGTTTTTAAGTGCCTGGTTTTCCCACCTTAACAGCTAGCTTTTGGGGTGTGGCTCTCCAAGGTGATTAAGTGCCTAACAGGGAGGGGTGGGGTTTTTATATAACGTATTCCTACATTTAGATGGTTGGAAAGAAAGTGAAGGTGAAAATATGTATAGAATACACTATTTAACTAAACATCTAGTTATTTCGAGTCTAAGACTAGCAAACCGAGACATTTTAGTAAAACAAAAATCAATCCTTCTCTCCCATCCCATATGAAATTCCCTAACCAATCAAGCCCTTAGGGTTTATGATTCTCAAGTACAGTTCAATATTATTTATATTTTGTTGCATCCCTTCAGAATGAGGACAGAACACTTTGGGAGGCAACTAGTACATATGTTGAGATGAGTCCATTCATGTCAGCTAATAAAATTAAGAAGCCTATCCTGCTTATCCATGGAGAGGAGGACAACAATTCAGGAACCTTGACAATGCAGTCAGACCGTTTCTTCAATGCCTTAAAAGGTCATGGGGCGCTTTGTCGGCTTGTAATTCTACCATTTGAGAGCCATGGTTATGCTGCAAGGGAGAGTATAATGCATGTTCTGTGGGAGACTGATAGGTGGCTGCAAAAACATTGTGTAGCAAATAATTCAAAAGTTGATGCAGACATCAGTGAAACTGAGAACGACACAACCAAAACAATAGTAGATCCACAAAGCAAAGCTGTAAGTAGTGGAGGTGGAGGCATATTAGAACTGGCAACCTACAGCGACGACAGATTTCATTCATTTCGAAGGTCATTTATGTGGTAATGGTCCTGTCTTTTTCGACTCTTAGTTTTGAAAATTATTATTTGATATGAAACTTATTATTATAATAATAAATTTCATTATTTTAATCACTTGTCCCCTCTTGTTTTCAAAATTCAACCAGCTATCCGATTCATTCATTCATTCATTCATTCATTTGCATTTACCCCAGTGCCGCAAAGGCTCCCACCTACGGTGGGGTAAGAGGAGGTCGGATGTACGCAATCTTACCCCTTTACTAAAGCACAGAGAGACTGTTTCCGGATGACCCATAGTGAATGATTATTTTACAACTTCCCTTTCCATCAACCAGCTATCCGATTGTGTCTGATTATTTTACAACTTCCCTTTCCATCAATATTTATCTAATTTGATTGTCGAGTCTACATAAATTGTCCAAATTAGGCTCTTTTAAAAGTCAAAACACTTCACCTTCATCATTATAAGCTGTGGTGGCTTCTCGTTACTCTCTTCCCTGCTGCTCTCAAAGACATTTCATCTGTGAGTAGTATAGATGGAGGAATCATGAGCAACAATCATGACTTATAATGATATGATGATGAAAGAGAAGAAATTTGACTTTGAAAAGCGGATATTATAGACAATTTTCATTAGATTGGATGCTTATATGATGTAAAATGATATAAATATTAGTGGAAGGGGAAAATTGAGTAAGTAATCAAACCTGAAGAGGTAACTAATTGATTATGGAAAATGTATAATAATTATGGCTTAAGCCAGCTCAAGATGTAACAGTACCGTTTCCTTTTCCATGTTATTATTATTATTATTATTGTTGTTATTGTTATTGTTATTGTTATTGTTATTGTTATTGTTATTGTTATTGTTATTGTTATTGTTATTGTTATTGTTATTGTTATTGTTATTGTTATTGTTATTGTTATTGTTATTGTTATTGTTATTGTTATTGTTATTGTTATTGTTATTGTTATTGTTATTGTTATTGTTATTGTTATTGTTTTCCATCATTTGCAATGGAGCCAAAGATTCATTATTTTTTGGCTTGAGATTATGATGGAATAAAGCAAAATGGCTCACTAAACTGTCTGCGCTTCTTTGTTATGGAGCAGCAGTCAGTACATGCAATTTTGGACGCGATTTTCACCATGGGTCATCCGGAAACAGTCTCTCTGTGCTTTAGTACAGGGGTAATACTGCGTACATCCGACCCCCCTTACCCCACCGTAGGTGGGAGCTTTTGCGGCACTGGGGTAAATGAAAATGATGAAATGAAAATGATGATTGTTATTGTTATTGTTATTGTTATTGTTATTGTTATTGTTATTGTTATTGTTATTGTTATTGTTATTGTTATTGTTATTGTTATTGTTATTGTTATTGTTATTGTTATTGTTATTGTTATTGTTATTGTTATTGTTATTGTTATTGTTATTGTTATTGTTATTGTTATTGTTATTGTTATTGTTATTGTTATTGTTATTGTTATTGTTATTGTTATCTTGAATTGGTCTTCGACTTCACAATTGAGCTGGAGCTTGGAGGGTTGCACTTATGAGGAAGCATAGATGCCAGCAAAGACTTATGGAAGTGTGAATTAATGCTCTGTGCAGCAGCCTGCTTGAGACAACCCCTTAGCATGGAATTCTTTAGCAACACAATTGCTTGTAGCCTTGTAGGGAGGTAATGTATTATTAGTGTAACACATCTTAATTAATCATAAATTTCTTCTTTAGAGTGGTGCATTGCACTCCATTAAAGAGGTCAAGAGCACTGCGTAAATATTACCACAACGAATAAGGTTTTCAGCATTGTTTACACTACTATTTGTGAATGCTTAGATATCATTATTCCAACTTACTTTTATCACACCGGCCATATATACAAGTATGCCAAGTGAGTTTCCTAATTTAGTACTCCCTTTGTTTTTTATTATCTTCGTTCTTTCTTTTTCTCTCTGCCCTTTAAGTATCTCATTTTTCCTCTTTAAGAAAATGATTGTATGGTTGACATTGTTTTAATGTCTTCCACACAAGTTTTAAAAATGCAGAGATATAAATTAGGGGCGGAAGTAGTAACAGTGGAAAAGTAGATTACTAGATTGTTATGAATACAATGAGATTTAGGAGGGGGTGTACTGTATATGGAATTGGTGACAAATTTTTAAGTCCGATGGATTTTATTAAAAATTTAGGTGTACTGAATGTAGATTTTTAAATTGATAAGGGTTCTGTATAAAGGTGGTGACAAGCTGTAATAGGCCATAGCAGTTTTATTGGTACGTTCGGATGAGTGTATGAACTTACTATAACCTATCCCTAAGTTTGTAATGACGCCCTGGAATGTGATTAGCTTGACAAACTGTGAATTCCCAAACTACCTCCATCCCACTATGTTTGGTACAAGAGAAGGTATTGGGATTATTAAGAAGAGTTAATTTATGTGGTTGATATTGAATTGATAAAATGAGAATAAAATAAGCATGTCAAAACAACTTGGCCCGTAACTCGTATGGGCCCGCCTTGCTCAGTTGCCCTAAGACATTTGGGACGGGTCCGGCCCATCTTGCAAATGGGGTGGGTCCACCCCATACCATGCGCAAAATTGGGCGGGTTTGGGTATTAGTATTGACTCGTGCCCCACCTTGCTCAATATATAAATATACAATTTCTTAAAATTATACTATGTACAACAGATATACTCCCTCCGATTCCTAAAGAAGTTCCACATTTGACTTCACACATATTAAGAAAATAAATTTGACTTTACTGTGGAGTGCACTGTTTGGCACTGTTTGAACACTGTTTGGCACTGTTTGACACTGTTTGACACTGTTTGACACTGTTTTGATGTAGATAATAAGGAAATGTTTGAAAGTGGAACTTAATTTTGGATCTGCCCGAAAAGGAAAGGTGGAACTTGTTTCAGAAACGGAAGGAGTACATATGTGTGATTGTGTGTGTATAATAAATCATAAATTGATTGATCTTATAATATACTCCCCTCGTCCCAATATAATACCCCAAATAGCTTTTGCATGTGGATTAAGATAGTGTGAATTGCATGGTGGATAGTTGTGTTGGAGAAGAGAGAAAAGAGAAAGAAATGTTGCGAATTAAAAATTCTTTAATATGAGACAGAAAGAATACTACATATTAATATTTATATTTAAACTAGACTGAAGGGTAAATTTTATAGGACAACAATTAGGCCTGCATTATTGTATGGCGTAGAGTGTTGGGCGGTGAAACAATGTCACATTCAAAAGATGAGTGTGGCAGAGATGCGCATGCTGCGTTGGATGTGTGGGCATACTAGGAAGGATCGCGTGAGGAATGAGACAATCAGACAAAGGGTGGGAGTAGCACCTATTGAAGACAAGATGCGGGAGTCGCGCCTACGGTGGTTTGGTCATGTGCGTAGAAGACCGAGTGATGCACCTGTTAGGCGAGTTGAGATGTGTGGAGAAGAGGCAGGGAAGAGAGGGAGAGGAAGACCCAAACAGACGTGGGTTAGGGGAGTTCGAAGTGATATGCTTCTTCTGGGGTTGGATGAGGGCATGACTTTGGAGAGAACTAAGTGGAGGGCGGGCATTCACGTGAAGGAGTGATCTTGATAATCTTTTTCCCTCATCTTTTTTTTCCTAGTTTTTTTTATCCTTGTATATATATGTGCATTATTTGCAGCCTTTTTATCTTATCATTTTTATATAGTCATCTTTTTTATATTATCTTTTCATAATAGCTTATCTTTTTATCTTTATTCCTTCTTTTCCTTTTGGTTGTGATATCATGTATCGATTCATGTTAGTCGACCCCAATATCTTTTGGGACTAAGGCTTGGATGTTGTTTGTTGTATTTATTAATATAGATAGATTAACTATTCAAATCTAGATGGGTTTTTCTTAATTTTTGAGACTTTGTTGTATTGTACTTCTATAATTATTTGAAAATATACTTTATGTAAATTCAAGTTATAATGGTTTCACACAAATAGGAATGTATAAAAGGGATGAGGTAAGGGCGTGGAAGACCTTACCACATCGTGAGTCAATATCTAATGACTTGTGCGGTTCATGACCTCACGGGGCAGGGCAAGTCCATTTTGTAAAGTCATGGAGCGGGGGTCTAGGTCTTGCATTATTCACCCCGCCCTGTTCCATTTTCATGCCTACATGTGTAGCTCTAGTTGGTCACAACTCACAAGGGTGAAAATTTGAAACAATGATCTAAGTTCGAATCCTGCCGCTCGAATCCTGCAAGCGGCAGAGCGGGTGCAACCTCTCAAAGTGAGGAGAACTCTTTGTGTGTAGTGGCATTGGTCTAGCCTCTATGTTTAGTTGAGTTATCATGATTAACAACCCTCATCTGCCATGTCAGATCGAGGTGTGTGGGGTTAATGGGGTTGGGATACGACCTTTTAGATTAATGAATACATGAAAAACCTTGATGCAAAAACTCTGCATCACCCTATTGTGTCATTGACACTTCTGGTACTCGACTTTTAATTTTTCCAATTCTAGTCCTTGACTATTGTGCTAGACACATTTAGTCATTGACTTCAAAGTTTCCCACATTCAGCCATTCGAGTATGGATGGACTCGGGCCGGGTGGCCCGACCCGGAACCGGCCCAGGACCGGTACTGTTCCGGCCCGGCCCGACCTAGTGGCCCGGTCAGTGACCGGTCCGGGTAGGCCCGACCCGTGGGTTTTCCGGTCCGGGCTCGGGTCACCCAAAACAAGGCCCGATCCGGCCGGGCCCGGTTCGGGCCAAAACTATTTGTTTTTTTTCAATTTTTTTAAATTTTCGGGGTGGGCTGGGTATTTTGGGCCATTTGGGGTGGTTTGGGGGGTTGGGGGTGGGAGGGGGGTTAATTAGGAAGAGGGAAATTTTTTTTTGATAATGGGCCCGGCCTTGACCCGGACCGGACTCGGTGGTTACCCGGGCCGGTCCTGGGTCCACCACTCCTGAACCGCCGACCCGCCCGGGCCTAGGCCCGACCCGGACCCGAGTCCATCCCTACATCCGAGTATTATCAAATTGACACTTTTAGCCCTTCCACTGTGATTTTGATACAATAAATGGAATACTAAAAATGTTATTATTATAATAGTTGAAGGACAAAAAATGTCATTTTAATGAAAGTCGGAGGGCTAAATATGGAAATTTTGAAAGATATGTACCAAAAGTGTCTCTAGCATGATATTCAAGGACTAAAAGTTGAAAAATTAAAAGTCGAGTACCAAAAGTGTCAATGACATAATAGTCAGAGGACTCTGACAAAGACTCTTATTAATTTTTTGATGTGAGATCGTAACGAGAAGGAAATTGTGAGAACGTCACCACATGACTATTGATTGTCATTTCATTTACTGCACTTAAAAGCATAATGACATAAGAGAATACAATGAGGAGGAAATGGGGATAATTCAAGAAAGTTGGAGCAACACCGAGGTACAAACGTATTCAAAATGATAAGATGCATTTTTAAGTATAATAATGTTGTGCGTGAATTGCATGGGGATCAGGTTGGATGTTAGCTTTACTTTTGTGCAATCTGGACGTTCATGTCGTGCGCAAAGATATATCAGAACCTAATGCCATATTTAGTTAGCAATCAAATTAGATCATACTTTTTTTATTTGTTTCCAAAAATACACATGATTAAATGAGTGTTTTTTCATTGGAAAAAATGCTACGGAGTCTAATTTTTCAAAATTGATTCCATTTACTCATGTGATATAAGGAATCAATTAACTATAGTTGGTAATCGGGATTTTTAACACTTGATGAGTAGGGCGGAAGATCCTAGCGCTTGTCTAGGGTAGTTTGGTGGTCAGTGCCCAGTGGTGCGGCCTCGCAGCCCTTGATCCAGACTTACTTGTCGGAATCTCCAAACGAAGGAGTAATTATGAGTATATTTAGTTGAAAATGTCGGGAATTAGAGAATTTGGCAATGGGGCAAGTTCCGGTCGACAATTAGGGTTTTGTTTCTCATGGAGATGAAAGCACACTGAGGCAGGTGTGAGGAGGTGCAGGCCCAATTAGGGTTTCTGCAACGGTCAAAACGCGGGGTTGTGCCCATGCGGAGGGAGGTAGGGAATCGATTTGGAAGTATTGAACTTTACAACATACTATATTGACTGTACAGTGAGGTGGGATATTGATGAACTACAATGGCGCTTCACCGGGTACTATGGGTCTCCAGAACGAACGGACCAGGAGACGTGACTCGTATGAACTGTTTAAGCGAATATCCGGGTGTTCAGATAAACCTTGACTTTTTATGGGAGATTTCAATGATATTTTACTCTTGGTATGATTGTATGAAAGTTGCAACAGAGGCAGAGTTGCACAACCTCAATGGTTAATCAGGGGATTCCAAGATTCATTCTGGAGTAGTGGGCTTTGTAATGTCTATCAGTAGACATACGAAAAATGAAATGCATTAGTAAAAATAGTTATGTTCCAATAACTGTAACCATAGTTTAATACTTGGACGCATAAAAGTAGTTATATATATTGTTTAAATATGAAGTTTATCCCAATGTTTATTTTCAAAATATGAAAGCTTGGCAATTTAATCTAATACTCCGTATATAATTTAATATATTAATGTAAAAATCATGTGTTGGTAAATAAGAAAATCAATCTATTACTGCTGAAAAAGAGCACATGTGAGTAACTTATATTCTACTACGTATAAGTTTATTTTAAGATACATTTTAAAATACTTATTTTATAAGGTATGACTAAATATTTATATTGATTAAACATTAAAAAGATGACATTTTTTTTTACAAATTCAAGGTTGAAAGGAAGCCTACATTAGAAAAAGGCGAAATTTTACCGGATTCACCACTCTATCAAAACAAAACGGGTCTAGAAATGTTTAAGGATGTTTTTGCTTGGACTATTTTCAATCCCAACCTAACCAGTTCAGACCAGATTAGACAAGACCAGACTAGACTTGGATAATTATAAAATACACAGAGACCAGTGACATTTACCAGATCAAATTAGATCATACCAGACCGACAAATTTTAAGTCCAAGTAAAAACATTTTAAGTCTGGTCTCAGACTCAAAGCAGTCCGAAAGAAAACATCCAAAATAAAGATAAGAGTGTAATAGAAGGAAACATGGTCAAATTTCCAAAGATGTATGTAAAATGTAAAATGTGAAATAAGTGTAGGCATACTTGATACTTGTATTGTAATCTAAGAGCCCGTTTGGTGACCCTTTTTTTGGCTTATCAGGCTTATCAGTCAGCTTTTTCACCAAACACGTAACATTTGATTTCGCGCGCTGAAGTTTGTAACAAGCAGAAAAAGTAAGGTTGAAGTTACTTTTCTGCTGTATTGGCTGAAGTTACTGTAGAAGATCATTTTAGCTATTTTTTCATATAGTTTTTTTATTTAATTTATTAATAACAAATATTTTAAATATAATTTTTTCATTAATCAGCAGAATCAGCCAATACAGTCACTTTAGCCAGAACTTCATAAATTTCAGCAGAATCAGCCAATTCAGCCAAATTTAGTGTTACCAAACGGGCTCTAAATGTCATAATGAGAATATTTGAGCATATATATAGGTAACAACAACAATAACAATCAACTAATGTTGAAATGTAAATTAAACAAACCATCAGTAATGGAAAACAAAAAATGCTAATAAACGTATTCAAAATTAAGTAATCATAAAAGAATGATTGTACAATTAATAAGTCATGAGTGTGGTGTTGCACTAATGTAGTCACAAAGTTTGTTTAGTCGAGTTTTGATTTTATAAAAAAAATTGTAACCTCGCAAAGAAAGAGGCAAGATTGCAAGAGAATGGATGATGATGTTCCATCATGCAAAATAAAATGAATAGCATGCATTCATTCTTTTATCATTATCATTTTCTGTTGTAGTTATAATACATATGTTTCCTGTTCACTGACGATCTAAAAGCAACCTTCTAAGTAAGAATCAAGCTTGAAAAATCATACGTGCATGGATAGAGAGAGGTTCAGCTGGCTAAAAGTTACTGAGGAAAGTTTCAGTCATACAAAATCCTGAACTTTAGGCCATAGTTGATGATCAAACGTTGAATAAACTTGTGCAATCTGCAATGTGAAGCCTTCGTGCAGAACATGTCTGAATTGCCAGGCCAGCAAGGTCCCAGTCTCTACGTGATTAGTTTGGATATAGAAGCCCTCCAAAAGTTTCTCTTCAGCAGCTAATAACCATCCAATCAAAAACCTCTCTCGCGCACCCAATAATAAATATTATTTCAACGTGTCCCTTATAACCTGCAAAATTATAGCCACTTTATACATCTGGAACTAGTCGGAAATTAAAATGCCAAAATCAGACCATACTCGTAAAATCAAAATTCCAAAACTAGATCGTAAATGCAAAGAAGCCACTGATGTGAATCTGGCCGGATCAGGATCACAAAGTAGCTACATGACCTTCACTAAAACAATAAAGTCCACTCTTAGAGATAGGCAGATAGCTCATTACGTTTGGATTAAACTTGACTAGTCAAGCTTCTTGTTCATCTATAGGTAAAAGCGCATTCTACGTTCGTAGTGTGTCATAGCAATTAACCAAGTCCTAGGTTTATCTTGTTTTGTTGTTTACCCGTCCACACCTTTTTATTTTATCACATATTAGTTGTGAGTTTGAGAGCACATGTATTTCTCCTTGGCACGCATCGAGGCGGGCTTTATGGAAACTGACCCTCTACCTTAAGGGTATTAGAGATACAGCCTACCTACATCTCACCCTTCCCAAACGCTGCTTTCGAGTGGGACATTCTGGTTAATGGGTGTGTTTGATTTTTTATTGAAACTCATGTACGCATAGAAGATCAGTAGCTTCAGCGATCATTTGATCAAAAGAAGTCAATGACGATTATAAAATACTTAGAGAATGAAGCTTAAAGGTGAACAAATCATTACCAAGGAAGCTTAAAAGTGTCCTTCAACCATCCGTGTTTTGAGCAATTTGTAACAATCTTATCAGTCCGTGCAATGATATCAGAAAATGTTGGCCTAGCAGCAGGTTTAGGATCCCAACATTCTTCAATCAACCTGTAATGGACTCAGACCAATTAAAAAGGCATGTGATATTTCTAGAGTTTGTTCAGTTTGTCCTATATTCAACTGAGTATAGGTGGATTTTAGAGATGGATATGAATGTCTTTTTAAAAGTTCCAACATATGTGAAATTATAATCATCATCATCATCACATTAATACTTTAAACTTCAACACTACAAATTCATGCAAAATAGCATATCAGCGAAGTTTTCCGCCGGATGCCCTTCCAGTTACAACCATCTAAAGAAGGAATAGTCATAGGTTTTTTCACATCCACAGAAAGTATTTAAAGAAAAGAGTTGACTTGAGACACTTGCTATAGTCATGTCCCACTGCAAGATTGGTATTCTGATATTAACATGCCTCTCATTGACACCTAGGTAAATCATCTATAAGATCATTCATCAAATAAATTATTAAGAGTAAAGATAAAAGAGTTGGTTCCCATCATCCCATAATCATGTCATGTTAATCTTGATGTCTGCTTAAGTGGCAACTAAGTACCAATATTTTATATAATAATTATAAATACTTATACAGTTATACCCCACACTTACTCCCCCGACCGCATTGTCAACAAGTGCTAGAAAATGCATACTAGAATTCTAACTCTATTTTATAACGCGGGGATGTTCAGGGACCTTTGGCCCGAATAATCCTGCGGACTCTGAAGTTAGCATTATAACTTTTATATGCTAGAATCACTTTCAAATTGTGATGGTAACTATCATTTCACCCTAAAAAAGAAATAAATTCTGAAACAGATAAATGAAAGATTTAATGTGTTTATCTTTTCAATCCAATTTCAATTTGCATACAAGGCTTTCTGAAATGGGAACTTCAGATACAAAATATAGGACTCAACCCGGTCTAACTACTACACAGTTTCCCTCATACCTTCATAGTTCGTTTATGCCACTGCTTTACCATATGCAACATATCCACATGGCATGGTATATGAGCCTTTCATACTTTATTATTCTAGATATAAATGAAACCACAGTGATTTACAAATAAGACTAGCATATGAATATTCAAGATTCCAGAAAACCATCTAAACTAACAATGCAAGTATTCAAGTATCATTTTCGGGCTTCTTAACATGTTTCTCCAATTTCACATGCCTTGTCCAACCCCCAAACTCAACTACCCCATTAAAAAATAAACAAAAGACAAGAAGAGAGGAGCACATCAGTTCACACAATATTGTTATGGAATACTTAGCAGAAGCAATGCATAATGTGATTGAATATGCTATTGTTTCCCCATATGAAAACAGCACTACACCATAGCTGCTCTAATCAATTCAGAGCATTATATTGCATACATATAATCTCACTTCAACCACTAAAAGCTTGATTACAGCTAAGTCATTGAAAACAGAAACATATCTGATCTTACTCTTTCAGATCAGGAGGATACTTGGATTTTGTCTTGAATGTTGGTCTTTTTTCTTCTACACATAACAACTTAGCCGCCTCTTCAGGAAGCTTTGGATGGAAAGGAGGACATCCTTCCATCATCTGAAGTCAAATTAAAGGATCCATTGTAAGCCAATGAGCAAAAAATGTCTTATAACAGGCTATCAGGTGTACAAATTTGAGGAAAAACTTAGGGGTTGGCATTAAGACTTGGTTTTATCCTGTTAAAAGGAAACATGATTGATGGATTTTAAAGTCTGTGTGCTCACTTGAGTAGTACATGAATCAAATGGCACATTTTAACTTAATGAACTTTGATACTACATTAAAACTTTGAATCCATCATAAAAAGTCAGCTTGACTGGACTATTCAAGGTTATATCTTTTGGTTTGTACCTTCATAGTTATTAAACATGGGGTTATTTATTTGGGGTGGTGAGGGTGGGACTATGGACTACAAACTAATTATCTGTTTAAAAGCGATTTAAAATGGCTGCATGCAAATATGAGGCAACTTCTTTGTCAGAGAATTAATACGAGAAACACATGTAGACATGGCTACTATAACGAACATATCAGAAAAAAAGTTATACCTCATAAAGTATGAGTGCGTAAGAGTATACATCAACACTTCTATCGAATATGTCATCCCTATAAATCTCAGGTGCTACATAGTAACCTACAATTTGCAATCAAACAGTCAATTAACTATCTGCTGCAATGGCAAGTAGGTATATGTCACTTTATTACACATCTTCAAATGTAAGCTCAAAATCAGTGATGAATCATAATGCCACATTTTGGTCTGTCTCAAATGAAAACTATGCATATGTAATATTCTAAATAACATACTCGAACGGTCATAAGCATCTGGCTGCACCAATTTTGCTTTGTCAGGTGAGATTTTGGACAGCCTAAGCAAACCAAAACCTGCAACTTTCAACAGGCCTCCATCGTCCAGCAATATATTTCTGGCACCTTACCAAAATTTTAATATTAAGAACAGCACAAATCCCAACAAGTGCAGAACTTAACATCAACTTTTCTCCTACAAAACTCAAGCATTTAGTTTCCTTACTTTGGCTGTAAACTACAATGGATAATTGGGTCTGGTTTACATTCATGAAGATAATTCATGCCCCTGAAAAAAAAAGATATAAATCAACACTACATGCAGAAAATGGGTAAGTAAGATGATGTGAAACATCTCACTATGCATGCTGAATAGGATCAGAAAAATGACTCAATAGTTGATACTTAGCTTAGGTACATTCTTAAGGAAACAACACTTACCTAGCGATATCGAGAGCAAATCTTAAAGATTTAGAAGCAGATAGACGCCCTTTCTTTTGAAGATAAGTGCCCAGGTCGCCCTGAAAATTTCTAGCAGTAAATTATTTGGGTGACATTTCAATTGTCAAGCTAAGATTCTTTGGGTGAACAGTAGACAATAGACATGAAATATGATTCATCTAAGAAAAGAAAAAAGTTGCATCAAAACATTGAATAAATAAAAGTTAATTATCTTAGGCTCATCAAATTAATACACACACACACACACATATAAGTGCAAAATAAATGTTGTATGAATTTTGATAGCAATATGGATTCAATGGGATAGAGAGAGATTCCTACTCTTGGATGATACTCTGAAACAATCATCATTGGAATATTTTGAGTTACAGCACCAACAAACTGTACCACATTTGGATGTCTTACTTTCTCTAGCATCATTAGTTCATGTTTGAAAGCATTTCTGTATACAAAGACAGGGAATTAAAGAAATGCATCAGACATTAAAAATTAGAACTTGTAAAGAACAAGAAATAAATCTCTCACTACTAAAAAACTTAGCAGTAGACTAATAATTTCTGAAACAGCAAATACAATTTTCCCTTTCAGTGACCACATTTTTTGATCATTTAAGCACTGCTGAATGCATACATGCTTTCAGGGTCTGAATAGCAATCCTTGTCGAGAATCTTCACAGAAACCTTTGTACCATTCCATTTAGCAACTTGATACGATCCCTGCTCAATGCAAATCAATAATGTTATCTAATCCAAGAAAGCATTAACTTGCATGCCGAGATTCATTCGGGATGAGTAAAAATAGTTAATAATACTTAGTTCTCTTTTCAAACACTTAGAAACAAATACAAATGCATATGGCCATATAGTTTGGGACTTGGGGATAGTTATTGCCCATTATCACAAACCATAACTAAGATGGATGCTCAACCATACACACCATATCTTACTGTTCTCTAGATATAAATTTAGTTATCATGCACAAGTTATAATTACATCAAATAGGTGATGATTTTCTAGGTGATAAATTCAGCCTATTCTTTTTCAATACATCAGACAAGTGATGGTTTTCTAGGTGTAGCCGGTCTTTGGGTTATGATAATGCCAGAGACTGTCTAACATGGGTGACGGAACTGGACAGAATAATCCAATAAATTGAAATTCTTCATTAACTTATGTCCCACGTGGGACCAAAATTTGCATGTTAGGTTGATGTATAATAGATTAAATTTGCAAATATGCAATGCAGAATTGTTATGTTTTGAAGAAAATGTAAATTGAGATGACATATATCTTGCCTTGATACCATCACTTCTGCGAATTTGAAGCTCCAAAGGATTGAGCTCATACTCTGGAACTTCCCGAGGATTAGCAACAGCCATTGGCGTCTTTCTGATTTTCTAGCAATTGGCATAGACTCCAATTAGTGCCAAAAAACAAATGCTCGAATGTAAAGTTTGAAATTGGTCCACTTACTGGAACTTTGGCCCCACGGGACTTCAATATATTATAAACTTCAGAATTTCCATAGTACTTGGCATCAGCTGCTGCCTGTCATAATGCACGAGGAGTAGAAGATTTGTAGTTTGAGCCTTTGAGGCAATTAACAATAACTACACATGAATACATGATCAATTCAAGTAAAATCCTGAAGCAGAGTAAAGGTCCTTTGTTC
The DNA here is from genome assembly GCA_945859875.1 of Cuscuta europaea. Lineage (NCBI taxonomy): Eukaryota > Viridiplantae > Streptophyta > Magnoliopsida > Solanales > Convolvulaceae > Cuscuta > Cuscuta europaea. The sequence goes on from CAMAPE010000014.1 coordinate 6,266,975, forward strand.
TTTGGTGCATTGAATACGGTTAAAAAGTGAAAAATAAAAATATTATTGAAAAGTAGTACGGAGTACTAGGTAGTAAATTTTTGAAGAAGTGGTCATGTCTTTTAGGAAAACGTTGAAATAGCAGCAAAAAATAGAAAGTGGAACCAATTATAATACGGAGTAAATTCTACCAAAGGGGGTGGATTAACTTCACATAATCCCGCCAAATAATAAAAAAAATAGAGTCAGTAGAAGCCAGCTTTACCGTGCTTCCCCATCGATCACGAGCATCAATATTCGCCTTCCGGATGAGAAGAAGCTTCACCACCTCCACATGCCCCTCGCAAGCCGCGATATGCAGAGCTGTTCGGCCATCCAAATCGATGCTATTGACATCAATTCCTTCATCTAGCAATTCCTTGACTCCCTCTACGTCCCCCTGGCAAGACATGAAGAGCAGCTGCATGGTGGAGTCGAGGTTCTCCGGCACCGTCAGCAATTCGGCATCATCGGAGGCACTCCGCCGTATGGGGTCTAGCGACGACTGCCTACCGAAGCTGAAACGCATAGTATTTCGGCGGGGATCGAGCGAGTTCTGTCTCCTGAAGCTGAACCTGCCGCTCTTCTTCATCGAACCCGTCGAGAACTGCCGCGATATTCCCCGTTTCAACTGCGCTGTCACGTCCATTTCGCTAACTTCCCTCACAATCGCATAAACACAATCTCCACCAAATACAAAAACTCAAAAGGCGATCAAATTGCTTCTTCCTTTTACAATCAAAAGCTCGATCGAGAGCTATGAGAGAGAGCTCTCGATGGCGAGCAATGAGAGGGGAAGAGACGAATTTGGGGAGAGATGGAGATGTAACGTATTCTTCCACAGAGTTGCCCGGAAAAAGCGTTACAGCTAGGATGCTAATTAAAGTGTTCATTCTGGTTCGTTCTTTTTTAATTTGAGTTGCGTTACAGGTGGTTATTTCAGTTGAGAGTTTTTTCAACTATTGGGGTGCGTTTGCTCATTCACACCCTCAAAATCATAAGGTCCAATTGCAATAAAATTCAGCTTATCCATGGAAATGCTAGAAAAGGACATTAGAGGTAAACATTTGGAGAGATTCATTAACTTTTGGGCAAATAAGTCATGGAATTATGACAAATATATTAATGATGAGTAAGGTAATTCATACTAATTATGACATTTTACTCATAATAAATGTGACTCACGACTCGCTGGCTAAAATCAAAATCTACCATTTTAGTTAAGACAAAATAAACAAAAAAATTGATATTTATTTTATCTTTATCTTCTCTTTTTTATTTTATCTTATCTTTTTACCTTTTTGTTCTTTTGACTCCGATTTCATGTGTCCTTTTATTTTAGCCGAATGTAACCTGTTTTTAGAGCGGAGACGGATGATTCCTCCGGCAGCTCTTCTTCCTCCAGTGGAGATTCCGATGATACCAAGTCCGAAAATGAATTAATTTCCATGGCGGCCGGACGTCCCAACGATTTCCCTCGTCATACCCTTGACCTAAAACTGATTAGGGAGAGGCGGCAAAAACTGACCTCCCACAATAGGGCCGAAATTCCGGCCCTAATCCCAGACCCAGTGAATTTCCGACTGCGAGCTGGGCTTCACCCAATGCGCCATAGGCCTGGGATGGTTGTAGTTCATTTTGACTCAATTAGGACCGGGCTTAGATTTCCGTTACATTCTTTTTTCATTTCATTTTTTAATTTCTACGAAATTGTACCAGCCCAAATTATGCCGAACTCCTATCGGGCAATGGCGGACTTTATTTGCCGTTGTAAAGATGCCGGTGCCCGGCCAACCTTAGATCTATTCCACCAATTCTTTAAGGTAGCCCCTCAACAAACACACGGCTATTTGGCCACTAGTGCCCGAACGGGACATATCCAGTTCAAGGGCAATCCGACTTCGATCAAGGGGTGGAAGCATCGGTTCTTCTTTGTGTCTGTCCCGGACGGCCTAGTTCCTCGCAAATGGAATGCCTTTCCCCGCAAATCTCCTGATCCAGTCCTTACTGAAGAAATTTACAAGGATGTGCTTGCTGTGGAGAAGGATAAATGCGTGGATATCATGAGTTATCTGACTCCCGATCGGCTAATCGAAGCCGGGATAGGTACTGCCCGTTCTCTTGGGTTTACTTGTTTTGAGAAATCAAGTGCCATGGTCCGGGCAGTCCTTCCCGTGCGAGAAACGTTCTCTTCTTTTTTCTAGTTTCTCACATGCTAAGGCCGCTCGGTACTAATATTTTCCTTTGTCATTTTTCAGCTCCAAATCCAGACGTACCCATGGACAACAGCAGAGTTCTTGCAGCTGGTGGGGTTGGCAAGCGGAAGAAAGCCAGGAAGAACCCCCAACCTACTCCTTCCACTATTACTGCTCAGGACGCTGGGTCTTCTCAACCAGTTCCAGAGCCACTGCAACAGGTCCATCAGGACCAATTTGACGCCATGCTGGTCGACGATCGGTTTGGTTCCGACCAGATGCACCAATTTCCTGAGCATTTCCAAGCTGCTAAGGAGACCGGTCAGGGTGCGGGTGATGTGCCCACCGTCCAACTGTCTGGCCAGGTCGACCGGATCTCACTGGCGGATCCGGTTCATGACGTTGTAGAAAGAGGTGGATGTTCAGCAAGCCAGATTTGGTCTACCTCCGCTTTCTTCAATAATTTCACCGTTCCTAAGCTGTCGGTCGAGCAATCCGAGGAATGCTTGGCCTTAGCAGCCCTGAAGGTATTTTACTCTTTTCTCTATATTTCTCATAGTTTAAATTTCCTTTCACACCATCTCATTTCTCGAACGACATTCTGCAGGTTGGGCTTTACAGTTTGCAGCTGAAAGAAGCTCGACTGGCTAAGGAGCGGGAGCTGATCGTCGCTCAGACTTCAGCAGAGCAGAATGCAGCTGCTGCTTTTGCTGCTCTGGAAGCCGAACGGAAAGCCTCTGCGGAGGAGAAAAAACGCCTCGAGTCAGAGCTTGGTGAACTCCGGGTTCAGCTCGGGCCTCTCAATCCAAAGTTCATGCTGCCGAAGCTGCCTTGGTTAAGTTTGAAGAGCACGCCCCTCGTATCCCGGACGGCCCTGCTGAGGTGAAGGTTGATTTGTCTGCCGTCCGGGAATCATTCAAAGGGTCTGAGGAGTTCGCTATTTTGAAGAAAGATTATGCGCAACAGGAACTCCCAGTCACCTTTGGTGATTATCTCGAGCGTTTCTCCACGGGTGATGCCCGCCGGAGCGAGGGGGTCAAACTACTCGACCAGGATCCAAGGGGAAAAAAGTTCAATGACTCCCTGGCCCGATCTCTTTATGTCAAGGGCTGCCAGCACATCATGGCCCCCTTCGTCGCCAAGCTGCAAGAATTGCTAGGGAGACCGGTCGAGCTGGCTGACCTTCCTCAAGCGCCCATCGTTGAAGCCCAGTATGAGAAGTATCAACGGGACTTGCAACGGGCTGCTGATCGCAAAGCGGGGAAGGAGCCTGATCCCCCTACTGACTCAGATGAGGAGGAAGGTGAGGAAGAAGATAATGGAGTGGATCAGTAGATTTGATGTTTTTAACAATTGTAATCCCTTCCCCCCTTCTCCTTTTTTGCAAACCTTATATGTATTTTCCGGCCGATAGAGCCGATGAATATATACATTATTTCTTTTGCACCAAGTTCCACATACTGTCTTTTTTTGCCTTTATTGAATGATTGCTCACCATTCGGGATTCGGTCCGTTTTGTAGGACTTGACAGTTTTCTGACTATTTTTTACTTAACACTCGTAACACCGTATGATCGCCGCTCGGGCAGTAGATAGTTCTGACAATTTACCAGGGACTAGCCCCCTTCTTTTTATGCTGATAGCCGTTCGAGCTTTTGATCATTTTTTAGGACTTAACAGTTTTCCTGGCTTCAGACGTTTCCGTCAGTTTACCGCATTTGGCTTCCTTCATATGTTGATAGCCGTTCGGGCTTCTGATCATTTTTTAGGACTTAGCAGTTTCAGTGTGATCTTTGCTAATTCTATGTGAGCCCGTTCGTCACTCGGCTAATTTGAAACATCTTAGTTATTTGGCTCACTGCTCGTTAATTGGCGAATTGAGTAGTATTTAGCCGTTTTCATGGACCTTGTTGCTTTCCTTTGTGTGAAAAGATTTGCCTCAAAACGTAAGTGCCCGTTCGACGTTCGCTTGCCTGGTTAACCAGTACTCTCAATCATGCTTCTTCATTGTCCGTTCGGGGTACGTGCTTAACAATGAACCATAAATACACCCTGATTAATCATAATCACGCAATGCCACGTGTTATTCATGGATTAGGTTTTTGGGCGGCACTTTCTCTACTTATAGGGAGGTGCTTGATCCTCATTTTTCTTGCTGTTTCCTTAGTTTTTCCTTCTAAGCTTTCTTGCATATCTTCAAGCTTTCTCTCTCTAGAATTCTCAGGATTCCTCAAGTGATTTTATGTATTTCCCTTCTAGCTCAGAATCTGAAGAAATGTCGTTGATTCGTGTAGGAAAAACTTTTATTGGGAACAAGGCCGAAGGCTCTTCTTCCCAAGTACCTAATTACGGCAATCCTCTCGCAGGAAAAGACACCGAACAGCCACGTGATGACGGATGCCTATCAGGGGACGACGTTCAGATTTATAACAAGGGAATGCCCGAGCGGCCACCCCGCATTGCTCTGCACTTTAACCGCATTCGTAAACAAAAACAACGCCTTCCTGAAGTTGTCGAACGGCAACTTGGCCAATTATTGCCTCCACCAAGAGAGTATTATGTTGGATTCATCCGGCATCCAATGAGGCATCGACCGGGACACGTGCTAGTGCATCTTGATGCATTAATTGCTGGGCTTCGCTTCCCCCTCCATTCGTTCGTCGTAGAGTTCCTGCGTCGGGTTTCTGTACTGCCCGCTCAGTTCGTCCCTAGTACTTACCGCATCCTGACAGGCTTCATAATTCGATGCCAGGAACTGAGGATCGCTCCAAGTGTTGACTTATTTCTTCATCACTACTGCTATCAGCCTTATTGGACGACCGGATACCTGAAGCTGGTAGCCCGATCTGATCGTCAATTGTTTACAGATAATCCTACCCCGTCGGCTGACTGGGAGGAGCGATTTCTATTCGTTCGGGTAGGTGATTCTTTGCCAATTCCGGATAGGTGGAACGCTTATCCCGTTCGGGATTCTCAGCCCAGAGTAGATGCCGTTCTGCGCTCCCAAGCTGAATCTCTGCGTATGGGAGGAACTCGAAGTCTTCGGGGTTTTATTACCCCTTCTAACATGCTATCTGCCGGGATTGGTAAGTGTAATAGGATTTTAACCCGACCGTCCTTCCTTCTTTCAATTTAGTTTCTTATCTCTTATTCCCTTGTAGGCGTGATATCCCCCATACCCGTTCGGCGTTCCATATCTTCCGCTACTCTGACAGCTTCCTCCGGAAAGGGCAAGGAGAAGATGATTGCCGATCATGCATCTGCTGAGCAGACCCGGAAGAAACGCAGGGGGAATGATGGCAACATACTGATCCCGGTCGATCACGTAGTCGACTTGACCGGATCGGAGGCTGAGCCAAAAAGATCTATGCCCGCCAAGCCGAAAACTCCGGCTCTTTCTGATGCGTCGGTCGATGATCGGATGTTTGTTGAGTTCTCAAACATGGGACCCAGAGCAGAAGGAAGATACCTGTTCGGGCTCATGCCATCATCCATGTGGTGCAGCACTTCGCTGAAGGTTCCCCCCAGTTTCACGAACTTGACTCACTGGTCTGATCTTCTTGAAGCATGTCATCAAGAGGCACTCAAGGTATGCTTCATTCTGATTCATACCTTCCTACTTTTTATTTGTTTATCTTATCTGACTTCATTTGGAACTTGTTTTTAGGCCGGTGTATACTATCATAAGGCCTTTCTTGCGGCTGAAAAGGAAATGAAACTCCTGGCTAGTGATCGGGATGATAGCCAGGTCCTTCTTTCTGCCCCTCGGAAATTAGCGGCGAATTTACAAGAACGCGCCAAAGAGGGTGAGAAAGCAAAGGCTGCCCTGGCTGCAATGCAAGAGAAGACCCGACGTCGCGATCGGGAGATTAAGGAACTCCGGGCCAAGGTGCGGGCTGCCGAATCTACCGGGATCAAATTCGATAAGGTCATTGGTGACAATCTTCTCGAGCCTTATAGTGCCAATATTTCCCAGATTGCCAATCAATCGATAGTCGATTACCAACGGGGCAAAGGGCTGAACGTTGCTCTGGAGAATACAGCCCGACAATTCCTGGGACCTCATCTAGGCCAATTTTTGCGCGAAAGTGAAGATCCCATCAAGGCAGGCATCGAACTCCTGGACAGCACGCCGGAAGGGAAATCTTTTCTGGATGTCCTGATCGAGAAAACTGTGACGCAAAGTCAGGATCTGCTTTTAGATAGGAACCTCGATCTGATCTTGGAACATTTCCCTAAGCCGTTCGATCCTGATGAATTGGGCTTTGATTATCTGTTCGGGAACACTTATGACCGGATCATGGAGAAGAGGACAAAAGCAGTGCCTGATGATGCAGCGCAGGCAGGGAGCTCCCAACCTCCACCTTCCCCGAACGGCAGTCCTCCAGTAGCATAGCCTTGTAATATTTTGCTTTCTTGTCTTTTTCTTTTGTATATTCCGGCTAGTAATGCCGAAGAATAAACTGGACATTTTTCTTTAACTGTGTTGATGTTTCTCTTCTGTTTTTTCTTTGATTTCTCTCGCTCATAATCTTTCCTGTGTTGCCGAACATCACTCGGCTCATGTATCTTTATATTTCTGACATTGTTTCCAAGCCGTTTTGATCCCTCCGTTCGGTCATAAAATCAGGGTCAAATTCTTTTGGCTGAAATAATGTCTTCCTCCAAACCGTTCGTCATTCAGTCATCTATCTAGGAATTCTGATTCTGCAGATGACAATCCATGTTACCGAACGTCGTTCGTTTTGATCATAATTGTTCTGACACCTTTCCCAAGCCCGTTTTGATCCCTTTATCGTTCGTGATCCACGGGGTCAAAACTCTTTTAGCTGAGGTGAATCCCTCCAAGCCATTTTGATCGTGACCACAGGGTCAACCTCTCAGCCGAGACGGCGGCTCCCTCCAAACTGTTAACCCATTCGTCATTCGGTCATCCAGAATGATCCCACTTGTTAACAAGCTGAGGTGAGACTATCTCCTTTCCAAACCCATAATTCCGATGCATTCCGAATCATTCTCTCTGGCTCGTATCATCCATATTAGGGGTCTTTTCCATATTTGTTCTGACACCTTTCCCAAGCCCGTTCTGATCCCTTTATCGTTCGTGATCCACGGGGTCAAAACTCTTTTAGCTGAGGTGAATTCCTCCGAGCCTTTTTGATCGTGACCACAGGGTCAAACTCTCAGCTGAGACGGCGGCTCCCTCCAAACTGTTAACCCGTTCGTCATTCGGTCATCCAGAATGATCCCACGTGTTAACAAGCTGAGGTGAGACTATCTCCTTTCCAAACCCATAATTCCGATGCATTCTGAACTATTCTCTCTGGCTCGTATCATCCATATTAGGGGTCTGAGGTAACCCTTTTCAAACTGTAAGCAAGGTCACCGGATCGGGTCATTCCTTATTTATAGCTAAAAGGGCGACTCGCTTCCAAATCAAGTTAATGACTGAGGCGAGATTTTTCAAAACCATAGTTTCGATTCCCCGGACGACAATCCGTACCTTATCCGAACGTCGCTCGGTTCGTCCATACTTATAATCTTGACACCATCTCCAAGCCGTTTTGATCCCTTTATCCGGACGTAATTACAGGGTCGAATTTAGCTAAGTTGATGACTCAGCTCCCTCCAAATTGTTAACCCGTTCCTCATTCGGTCATCCAGAATGATTTTGCGTGTTAAAAAGCTGAGGTGAGAATCACTGACATCAAACTCCAGGCCTTTTTGATCCCTTTAACAATGCGTAATTACAGGGTCAAATTCTATTAGCTGAGATAATGGCTCCCTCCAAACTGCTAACATGTTCCTCATTCGATTGTCCAGAACGATTCCCATGTTAACCGCTGAGATGAGACTATCTGAGTGTCAAACTCCAAGTCGTTGGCTGAGAATGACTTTCCTTCAATGTTGTTAACCTGTTTGTCATTCGGTCATCCGGAATGACTGCGTGTTATCCATGGGATGAGATTTTCTGAGCATCGATTTTTCAAGCCGTTTTGATCCCTTTATCCGTTCATAAATCTAGGGTCAAAACTTTCTTAGCTGAGAATGATTTTCCTTCCATGTTGTTAACCCGTTCGTCATTCGGTCATCCGGAATGATCGTGTTAACCATGGGCTGAGATTTTCTGGAAGTTATGTCTCCCTCTCTATATACATATATACACACATTTTTTATAGAGGTGGCAACAACCGTTTTTATTGATAAAACTTCCTTAAATGTTCTGTATTCCATGTGCCTGCCAGTCGACCTTCGGTACATTGTAGGCCAAACGTTCATGAAGCATACTTCTTGCATATTTGATAGGGGCCTTCCCAATTTTGTGCTATTTTTCCACCTTCGAGAGGTTTGCTTTTTTCTCGCTTTTAGCACCAGGTCCCCTACTTCGATTGAACGAATTTTTACTTATTTGTCAAAGTATCTTCTCGTGGCCCTGTGATACTCTTCCATTCGTGCAGCTGCCAGATCCCTTCTTTCTTCTATGAAGTGCAATTCGGCCCGTATGTTGTCCTCATTCCGCTCTGGGCTATAATGCACCATTCGGTGTGTGGGAACTAGGATCTCCGTGGCTACTTTGGCCTGGAAACCGTAAGCAAGGGCAAATGGAGTTTCTCCTGTGGCCGTTCGGGGTGTAGTCCTGTAAGTCCATAAGATATAATTTAACTGATCAGGCCACGATGAGGAGTATTCTTCCAGCTTCTTCTTCATACCGTCCATGATGGTACGGTTCATATTCTCTACTTGGCCATTCGCCTGAGGATATGCCACGGATGCTCTGGAATGCTTGATTCCCCATTTGACAAGGTAGTTCTCAAAATTCCGGCTTACGAACTGCCTTCCATTATCAGTTATGATCTGTTCGGGGATTCCGAAACGGCAAATGATATTCTTCCAGACAAACGTTTGACATTTTACATCTGTGATGCTAGCTAGTGGCTCGACCTCTACCCATTTGGTAAAATAATCTATCCCAAAAATGATATACTTGTTGTTCCCAGGGGCAGTAGATAGAGGACCTAGCAGGTCGATCCCCATCTCGCGAACGGAAGGGCCACCGTCATTGGAGTGTAGAAAGTGGCTGGCCGTCCGGGGACCGGTGCGTATAGTTGGCATACTTTACATTTTCTAGTATGCGCAAAGCAGTCTTGTTAGATAGTCGGCCAATAATACCCTTGCAGGATGATTTTTCTTGCCAGTGTCTTGGGCCCTTGGTGGCTTGAGCAGATACCCTCATAAATTTCTTCCATTACGGCTGCCGCTAGATCGGCTGGGAGGCATTTCAAATACGGCCCACCAAACGTCTTTTTGTACAACTGTCCGTCCACCAATTCGAACATGGAATCCCTCCTCTGGATGCATTTTATCTGATAAGCAGTTTTTTTATCTTGTGGGAGGGTTCCGTCTTTTAGGTAGTTGGTCATATCTATGACCCAACTGGGGACGGCATAAGATATGGCCTCGATCTGGAGCACCATGATTGCCGGGGTTACCAATGTTTCCCGATGGGCAAACCGTTGGATATGAGCCGGAATCTCCTGTGCCCGATTGTCGAGCGCTGCATTTTCCAATTTGGATAAGATGTCTGCTTTAGTGTTTTCTATTCTGGATATTTGGTCGAGCACCACATGTTTAAATTTGCTTATCTGCTCCTCGACTATCTCTTTGTAAGCCTTCATTCTTTCCTCTTTAGCTTCAGCTGTACCATTCACTTGATGTACCACCAATTGACTATCTGACCGGACTTTTAACCGATCGGCGCCCAGGGTCTTCCCATATTTTAAACCCGCAATAAGGGCCTCATACTCAGCCTCATTGTTGGTTACTTTGAAGTGAAAATGAATGGAATAATATGCTTTGAACCCTTCGGGCGATGTGATCACAGCTCCGGCTCCACAACCCTTGGCACTAGCTGCACCATCCACATACATTTCCCACCAGTTATCCAGCACATTGTTCTCTGAATCTATTCCCGAGGGCCGAGCGGTACATTCTGCAATGAAATCTTCCAGGGCTTGCCCTTTGATAGTGGGTCGAGGCTTGAAATCCACCTCATATTGCCCGATCAGAAGACTCCACTTTGTAATGCGCCCACTTGCCATTGGGTTTCTCAAGATGGTGGCGAGCGGCTGAGTAGTATACACAGTTACCGGATGGGTCTGGAAATATGGTGCTAGATGTTTAATAGCAACTATCAAGGCCAGTACTGTTTTCTCTAGTAAGGTATACCTGGTTTCCGGTCCGTTCAAAGTCTTTCTTACAAAATAGATTGGCCGTTGGATGCCATCTTCTTCTTTCAATAATACCGTGCTCACGGCCAGGTCAGCTACAACAAGGTACATATACAGGTGTTCCCCTGGATCGGGTTTTGTCAAGACCAGGGGAGAAAACAGATATGCCTTGAAATCTTCAAAAACCGTTTGACATTCGGCTGTCCATTCAAAGGGGTTGGCTTTTTTCATGATCTGGAAGAATGGAATAGCTCGATCGGCTAGCTTGGATAGGAATCTGCTCAGAGCTGCTAACCGACCGGTCAATCTCTGCACTTCCTTGAGGTTTCTAGGAGCCTCCATATCCACAATTGCCTTTACCTTTTCAGGATTGGGCTCAATCCCCTTCTCGCTCATCATGTATCCCAAAAATTTGCCCCCTCTCACAGCAAAAGCACATTTTTGGGATTCAGCTTCATGTTAGCTTTCTGCATTATCCCGAACACCTTTGCTATGTCCAGGATATGATTCTCCTTCTTCCGGCTTTTGATCAGGATATCATCAACATAAGCTTCCATTGTGACTCCCAACACTTCTTTGAACAACATCCCGATCATCCTCTGAAAAGTTGCCATTGCGTTCTTTAATCCGAATGGCATGACAATATAGCAAAACACACCATCCGAAGTAACGAACGCTGTTTTCTCTGCATCATCTGGGTGCATGAAGATCTGATGGTATCCCCGGAATGCATCCATGAAGCTCAACAATTCACATTCGGCCGTTTCATCTACTAACAGATCGATCCTCGTCACTGGATAAGGGTCCATGGGACAAGCTTTATTCAGATCCGAGTAATCCACGCACATCCTCCAAGTAGATTGTTTTGGAGCTAGGACCACATTGGATAGCCATTCGACGTGGATTACTAGACGGGTGTGTTTTATTCTCATCAAGGTGGCCACTTCCTGCTTTGTGAAATCCCGCCGTTCGGTTGCTTGATATCGTTTCTTTTGCTGGACTGGTTTTGCATCAGGACGAACGGCAAGCTTGTGACAGATTATCTCTGGGTCAATACCCGACATATCTTCCGGCCCTCGGGCGAATAATACCTGGAACTTTTTTAGGACAGCAATCACGCCATCCCGAATGTCAGCCTCCAGATCCACCCCGATAGCTACCTTCCGGTTCGGGGGGAAATCCAGGTCAATTTGCTCGAGGAGAGTGGCAGGTTCTGGATGTGCCTCGAACTCCGTTCGGTGGGTCTCCACCTCAATACTGTTAACCCGCATTCCACGGGTGTTCATCTGCTTCAGGGCCTCTCGGTAGCATGTTCGGGCTGTTGCCGGATCAGTTCTGGCCACCCCAACCCCGGTGTCCGTGGGGAATTTGATGCATGAGTGGCGGACAGAGGCTATTGCCTCCAGATCTTCCAATCCTGGTCGGCCTCAAGATGGCATTATGGGCACATTTTATGTCCACCACCACGAACGTCATTCGGAGTGATGCCTTGTGCGTGTCATCCCCAATTTCAACTAACAATTGGATGGTCCCCTCGGCCTCAATACAGTTACCGGTGAAGCTTGCCAGCGGGGTTCTTAGGTGGGTTAATTGACTTCTCTGTAGGCCCATTTTCTCGAATGATTGTAAATACAATACATTCACACTGCTCCCGGTATCGATCAGTACCCGGCGAATCAAAGCATTGTCAATGCACATGCTTACCACCAATTCATCCCTGTGCGGGCTTGGCGAGTTGAGTAAATCAGCCGGCCCGAACGTGATCGAGTCCGTCCTTCCCTTCTTCTGGGGGGAGTGGAGATGGATCCTACGTAAAGACTTCGCTCGAACCTTTTCCGTTCGGCGTTCGAATCCCCTGTTTCCCCGCCTCCAAATATAACTTTGACCTCCATTCGAGGTTTCTTTCCGGGGCCTCCCGAGCCCTCTGGTTCATTCCTGGGGGGAATATATACGTCATTCTGGGGCTGGGCATCACGTTGGGCATCCCGTCGCCAGCTGTTGGGTTTCCTGATCGACTTTAAAGTGCCTACCGCACTTGGATCCTTACTCACATACTTGCCCAGGTGACCCCGCCGGATCAAGTCCTCAATAGCCGTTTGTAGTTCCCTACAAGCTTTGGTGGCATGACCTTTCCTGTTATGATATTTACAAAAAGCAGACTCGTCTGCTCCCATATACTGTGAAGAATCAGTCGGAAGGGCAATGTTGTCCTTCTCGTTCTGATAAATGGTTGCCACGGACAGGACCAGGGGAGTAAATCGCCCTTGCTTAGGAGGGAGAGCGGCCACTGGGGTAGGACCCAGCCGATCGGCCATCTTGATTGGGGCAGTAGGCGCAGCGACCTTGTCCCTGATCATAATCTCTTCTTCCAGGGCAGCATGCTTGCGAGCTCTGTCTAACACCTCGACATATGCTGTACCTGGATTCTTCTTCAAATCCTTGTATAACTCTCCCGTTCGGAGAGCGTTTGTGAATAGGGTGATGGCGGTATCATCCGTCATGTTTCCAACTGTCAGAGCTTCGTCCCTCCATCTTTTTAAGAATTGATTGAGGGTTTCTTTGGAGTTCTGCTTCACGCTGGTCAGGTGGCTGAAATGCCGTTTTGGGTTGGCACTAGAAGCAAATTGGGCCAAGAATAACGTCGATAATTCGGCGAAACTGTTGATCGACTCGGGTTGCAGGGTCCCGAACCACTCCTGGGCGGGCCCTTTGAGCGTACTGAAAAACAACCAGCATATAGCAGCCTCAGGTGCTCCTAGTAGCATGAGTCCTCCTTGATAACTCCTTAAATGCACATGGGGATCTCCCACCCCGTCATAAATTTGACCGGCCGGTGGTTTGGCACCTCCCTGGATGTCTGCATACATAATTTCCCTGGTGAAAGGGGAAGTAATCCCGAGCTGAATTGGGGCAGGCTGTACAGGCGCCCTATTCATCTGATCTCTCATCTCGTTCATCTGCCTCCTCATTTCAGCCATTTCTTCCTCTTGGGCCGTCAAATGGGGCGGTGGTGGAGCCCTCAAATCTGTATACTCCCGATCCCAATGCCTTTGAGAAGCCCTAGTATTATTCCGTTCGTCATGCTGGAAATGACGACCAATAGGAGTAGGTCCCCTGGCTTGTGACCCGATCGGGGTCCGGTCACTGGGAGTATGATGCGCTGTTGGTGGAGCGCCACGACGATTATCCCGATGGGCTTGCGAGCGGGATGACGCTGTGGTCGTTTCTGTGTGTGGAGTTTCCTCTGTAAAATTGGATCCTCCTTCTTCCTCGTTTTCCATGTGCTGCATGACCTGGGCCATATCTCGCATGGCCTGAGGATTTCTCGTTAGAGCTTCAGGAATCACAAAGTCCCCATCAAAATGAGGATATGATCCTCGGATGGATTGTCCCTGAGGGGTTTGATTTCCCACGGTGTGACTCCTTCCGTGACGGCGTGAACCATCGTTTGTGTGATAAGAACTGATTCTGACCATTTTCGAAAATAGTTGTTTTGGGATAATTGAAATGTGAAACTTTTTGAACAGTTTCCCACAGACGGCGCCAATGTTGAAGGTAAGTCCTGTAGATCCGAAAGCCCAACACGAACTTTGGATATATCAGGAATGGACCAGAATCGAAGTGTATAATAAAATATAAAATATGAATTTACTAATACCCAAAAGCCCACTTGTATTAATTAACCTGTCTGATTACAAGGAAACTTCCCGATCGGAAGGTCGGAACAGTACTTTAATACAGGAAACGAGAGTAATAATGCTATTCTAGAGCTTGAGTATTGAAATGCTAACCCTTACAATGATTTTAAACCTTCTATTTATACTAATGGAGAGCATGGGCTGCTCTATGCTGATTGGCCGTTTCTCCACCGACTTGATCATCCATGCTTCCACTTGCTGATGTCACAATCTGGCATTAATTGCACCTTGCCACTTGCTGATTGCCCGTTGCTCGAACGGGATGCCGGACCTTGAGGATGACGCTGTTAATTTGGCCCAAGTATGATATATGGTCCGAACTCCGTTCGGTATCTCTTCTTTCTGGGCCGGCCTTTACTCGGACTGAACCCCGTTCGGTATGGATTCTTCACTGGATCTACTCATCATAGGGTAATGGGCTCATCGTTTGGGCCGGGTATCCTGGGCCTGTTTGATCCGGGTATTGGGCCTCTGGATCAATATCCCAACAGTACTAATCATGGCTATGCAGGCTCTTCCTCAGTGGAGGGAAACTCAGTTCCTCCTCCGGTTGTTTGTCAAATTTGCTATGCTCCAGGTCATCCAATTTCCACATGTCCCTCTCGCTTCATTCAGTCGGCTGCACCTGTCATTGCTGGTCAGGCTCCTGACGCTTCTGATTTGGTTTGGTATCCTGATTCTTGTGCCTCAGTGCATATGACTCCTCATTCAGGTATTTTGTCCAATAAGTCCTTTTCTCCAAACTTTCATTCTATAGTTGTAGCAAACGGGACAACTCTCCCGGTTAAGCAAACTTGTCAGGTTACATTATTCTCCTCTTCTAGGCCTCTCCATTTATAATCTGTTTTACATGTTCCTCACATTAAATACAATCTTTTGTCCATTCAAAAATTGTGTGCTGATAACAACCGTGCTATGATTTTTGATAAAAATCATTTTTTGTTAAGGATTTAACAACGGGGGTGGTCCTTCTTCGAGCTTCAGTGATAATGGTGTATATCCCATCCGTCAGCCTGCTCCTCCACCCGTTGCTCTTTCTGTCGCGTCTCTTTTCATATGGCATAATAGATTAGGACATTGTGGTACTCGTGTATTAGATTAGTTAAGACTGAATAATTTTATTTCTGGCACTACTACTAATATTTCTGATTATATTCCCTGTCGTTTGGGAAATCTCAATGGTTACCCTTTAATAAAGATTTTCATAATAGTCCATATGCTTTATATTTAATTCATTCTGATGTCTGGCAGTCTCATGTTCTGTCTCATCTTGGGTTAATATATTTTGTTTGTTTTGTGGATGATTTTTCTCGATTTACTTGGGTTTATCCAATGCGGCGTAAGTCTGAGGTTACTACTCATTTTCATCATTTTAAATTAATGATTGAAAATTTACTTGATCGCAAAATTAAGATCTTTCAAAGTGATGGAGGGGGTGAATTTGATAATTTTAGCATGCGAAATATTTTACTAATCATGGCATAATTTTTCAAAAATCCTTTCCTGAAACTCCACAATAAAATAGAGTTGCTGAGGTAAGCATCGACATCTACTTGAATTGGCCCGCACTATGCTCATCACTGCTAGTTTGCCCGCTACCTTTTGGGTAGATTCCGTTCTTACCGCTACTTTTATAATTAATAGAATTCCCTCTCCTACTCTACATGGTTTGTCTCCTTTTGAAAAACTCTTCCATCTCAAACCTGATTTATCTTTTCTTCGTGTGTTTGGATTTGCATGTTTTCCCAATTTTAATGCTTCGTCTGCTAATAAGCTGCATCCACGGTTTGTTGAGTGTATTTTCTTAGGTTATGCCTCTGAATATAAGGGGTACCATTGTCTTTATCCTGTTTCAGGTCGTGTCTGTATTAGCAGAAACGTCATATTTTTAGAAAATATTTTTCCGTATTCTGATCTAGTTCGTACCACCGTGTCTTCCACTATTGTGCCCTCTCGTGCCTCTCTCATCTATTTCCCCTGCCGAGACTAGCAGCTACATGATCCTACTCCTCCTTCGCCGACCCTATTACAACCCCATCCTGTCTACGACCTGCCTTCCTCATCCGATCAGCCACCATCCCCTAATGCCCAGCCCTCTGCGCACGGAGACTCTCCTTCTGGCGCTGGCATCACTGCCCAAACCGACCGACCTCCAACCTCTTCTTCCTCCCTACACTTCAGCCTGAACCCTGACCAGCTCACCAGCCATGATGCCGAGTCCCGTGCACCCTCACCTGCGAGTTCTTCCCCGGTTTTTAATATCCATCCCATGCAAACCCGACTTAAATCCGGAATTTTTAAACCCAAAATAAATTTTAATTTAAGCACAGTTGTTAACACACCTGACCCCACGTGTTTTTTAGTGCAAATAAACACCGATCTTAAGTGGAGAGCTGCTATGGCAGAGGAATTTAATGCCCTTATCTCGAATCATACTTGAGATTTAGTTTCGTTTGATGCTACTAAGAATGTTGGTGGGTCTAATTGGATATATAAGACTAAATATTTGGCTGATGGGTTTGTTGATCGCTACAAAGCTCGATTGGTTGCTCAGGGGTTTAACCAGCAGGCAGGTATTGATTTTACTGAGACTTTTAGCTCGGTGGTCAAACCCACTACAGTCCGCCTTGTTCTTACTTTAGTTGTGTCCTTTGGCTGGTCCATCCGCCAACTTGATGTCAAAAATGCTTTTCTTCATGGTCATCTTACGGAGGAGGTTTATATGCGTCAACCACCTGGTTTTGTCCACCCTCAGTTTCCTAACCACCTGCGTCGGCTTCGTAATGCTATTTATGGTCTAAAACAAGCACCTCGTGCTTGGTTTCACCGTTTTAGTAGTTTTCTCCTTTCTCACGGTTTTGTATGCAGCAGGTCTGATAATTCCCTCTTTATTTTCAGACGCAATTCTGATATTATTTATTTGTTGCTATATGTTGATGATATTATTGTTACTGGAAATTCTTCAAAATTAGTCACTCATTTTTTATCCCTTCTGGCTAAATGTTTTGCCATGAAGGATTTGGGGGATCTGCATTTTTTTCTTAGCATACATGCGACTAGGACTTCGTTTGGTTTGTTTCTATCTCAGCATAAGTACATATCTGATCTTCTTCTTCGTTTTCACTTCCATACTTTAAAACCTGTTCGCCCTCCTCTACCTAGTTGCACTAAACTTTCCCTTACTGATGGGGAGCTTCTTGTTGATGCCACGGAGTAGAGAAGTATGGTAGGTGCACTACAGTATTTAACTTTGACTAGGCCAAATATTACTTTTGTTGTACACTTGGTTTCTCAGTTTATGCATGCACCTCGTACTTCACATTTGTTGGTTGTTAAGCGTATTTTCAGGTATCTCCAGGGCACCTCCACGCATGGGCTTCTTCTCCAGGCTTCTCGTGGACGTCCAACAATTATTGCCTATTCGGATGCTGACTGGGCTGGCTGCCCGGACATAGGTCGTTCTACTTCTGGTTATGCAATTTTTCTGGGTCTGAATTTAATCTCCAGGCATTCCAAGAAGCAACCCACTGCCTCCAGATCTTCCACTGAGGCTGAATACAGGGCTGTGGCACTCACTGTTCAAGACACTATTCATGTTCATTCGGTCCTGTTTGAGCTTAGCTTTCCCGTTCGCGATCCAACCACGTTGTACTGTGATAATGTTTCTGCATCATATCTCTCAGTCAATCCCATTCAGCATGCCAGAAGCAAGCATATTAATATTGACTGTCACTTTGTTCATGAACGAGTGGCTCATGGTGATCTGCGTGTGCCATATGTTCCCACTAAGGCTCAGCTAGCATATATTTTTACTAAGTGTTTGTGTCCACAACAATTCACTCTTCTTCGTGACAATCTGCACATTGTTCCTCCTGCACAGCTTGAGGGGGGTGTAATAGAGTAGTTTAATATTTATTTATTATTGTGGATTCCTATTGTAATCATGACTTTTATTGTCTATAGATATATCTGTCAGGGCTACCATTAGGTCAAGCCTGGTAATTATTCTCACACTCCCTCCTTCCCACTTTAGTTAGGCAAACTTGACTTTTCAAGTCAATGACGTCTAACTTTGACCGATTATATGTTTATATAGAGAAAATATTAATAATATGAAAATGATATGAAAATGTTCTTTGTTAAAAATACTATCATAAAAGTATAAAATCATTAAATTTTGCATAAATATATTAGTTTAAATAGTTGGTCAAAGTTTACCACCTTTGACTAGAAAAGTCAAAGATGACTAAGTAAATTGGGACGAAGGTAGTATAAGATAACTTTGTATTTTATACTTACATTTACTTTCTCATTCGAACCTCTTTTAACACTTACCAACACTTCCATTATTACACTCTCACCCTTACTAAGTAGATGTTCTGTTCATCTTATTCTTATTACTTTTACTTATTGCTTATTCTTATTTTCTTTATATCAGATCAGACCACAAAAATTCAGATTAGATCAGAAAGATTCAGATCACATCAGACCAGATTAGAAAACATACATTCAAATCAGATCAGAAACATTCTATTCAGACCAAAAACATTCAAATCAGATCAGAAAAGTTCAGACATGATATATCTCTAAGGATAGCAACGGGGCAGACCGAGGACAATTTTACATATAACCTTACCCGCCCCACTGGGTAATTTCCTCGCCTCGTAACCGCCCCATTACCAACAAGTAATTTTTACTCAAACCATAACCGCCCTTAACGGATAACAGGTATAATCACGGGTAACCGCAGCTAACTGTTGTATTAATGTGCCATTGATATTTTAAATTAATAATATTTTAAAAGGCAAATAATGACATCGTCTAGACGACTCTATTTCAGACGCCACTTAAAAGATTCGTATATTTCTCTATACAAAGCGAAGTGGAAATGCTTCCACTTTTCCAGCCCAATACGCCGGGTCAAAAAACGGGTAAACTATGGGTCGCACGGATTGCTAGAATACAGTTCGGATCTACATCATGTACTGTATAATAGAAGTGCAATGAGTTTGAGTACATTAAATGTATATCAGGCAGTCAATTCAAAGTCTGAACAAAATAAATTGCATTGGGTGTCGAATTCATCCAACTCGAGGAGCATTAATGGCTAAATTGACATATTAGATTCAATATAGTTAAGACATCTTTTTTATTATATTTCTCTGATATTTGATGTCAAAAATAGAAAGGATGCAGTAAATGCAAAGTGACAGGTCAGTGAGTGGTTCGAGTTACCACAAACCGGTTTGGGTCTATTATTCTCACCCCAAGAGCCCTCACCTCGACCCGACAGGATGGTGGGAGGTTAGTCACGATGACTCAGTCAGCAGAATGACAGTAGGCACATACACATGTGCGCACCAGAGGCTCAGTCTTATTTCAGGTTTTGTGACCTCAACCCGATCGCTGCGGGGATTCGAACCTTGGTCCATTGTTCCAAATCTCCTATCACTCGACCAACTGAGCTAACCGTGCGGATTTGGGTCTACATTTAATGCATTGTGTATCGAGCTCACGCAACCGTAGGAGCGTTAATTGTTGAAGTGACGTATAAGATTCAATATTGTTAAAAAATCTTTTTTATTTGGATTTCTTTGATATGTGAAAGCAAAAATAGTAAGGTTGCATTAAATGCAAAGCAACTAGGTCTGAATAAACTTATTAACAATCGCAAGAAAGAAACGTATAGTCTATTCTTGGACATTGTCCAACAGATAAATGAATTTCTTAGAATTATTTTAGGGCATAAAATATTATTTATAGAGATAGAAGCACTCACCCTACAATGAACCACTATAAATACTACACCTTATGCCCAACACATCACCGCAACACTTTATTGTCTGAGCATTGAGAGTTAGTATTGTTAGCACAATAGCTTAGTAATGGCAGATACTTCAAAGAGAAATGGAGCATGGTCGTGAGATGTTTTAAAAAATTTT
Organism: Cuscuta europaea; assembly: GCA_945859875.1. Classification (NCBI taxonomy): domain Eukaryota; kingdom Viridiplantae; phylum Streptophyta; class Magnoliopsida; order Solanales; family Convolvulaceae; genus Cuscuta; species Cuscuta europaea. The sequence continues at coordinate 6,287,055 of CAMAPE010000014.1, forward strand.
GTCACTTTCCCTTTTAATCAATTATTTTGTGGTTTCTGTTATTTGTCTCTCCTATGCACATACCTCAACCACACGATTTTTACTTTATTATTCTCCATGCTGGTCAACTTTGGCAAAGTTTTAAGGGACGGAGGTAGTATAAACAGGTACATATATTGGGCAATCGTATAAAAATTGTGATTATTAGTATTATAGTTATTATTATTGTTATACTCCGTACTTATTATGATTATAATTGTGATTACAATTATAACTGTGATTATAACTATAGCTATAATCAAAATTGTGATTATAATTATAATCACATCTATAATTATAATTGTAAGCACAATTGTAATTTAATTATAATTCTAATTATAGTTATAATTACATCTATAATTATAATAATTATAATTACAATTACAATTATAATTATAATTATAGCAATAGTAATTATCGTAATAATTATAATTATAATTATAATTATAATTATACTATAACAATCATGATTATAGTGATTATAATGTAATTATAATTATAACTATGATTGTAATTATAATTGTAGTTATAACTGTAATTATTGTTATAACTATAGCTATAATTACAGTTATGGTTATAGTTATAATAATAATTATAATCATTCGTCGTAACTAGTAATATTGATGGTGATGATGATTATGCCGCCGTCGACGATGATGAGAGTAAACACTCTGATGAAGCATATGGCCCAGGGAGCTCCGCCCCACAGAGTCTTAATTTTCCAACACTGGCCCATCAAACCCGATGAGCACACAAAGCTCAGAAGAGGCGGACCAAGCATGAAGAAGCCCACGTTGCACATGTGGATGCCTTCAGTCCTATGGCCGAGGGCTCCAAATTCTAGAAGACAACTTGATATGGACCTGCAAAGTTTCTGGGAAATTCTGGCTGAAATGTTAGCCTTCGGCTACTCCATGCCCTCGACTGTATATAGCCTTCGGCTATATGATGCCTTCGGCTATATGATCACCGGGTAGGCCTTCGGCAACAGCACTCTCGGCGAAGATTCCTTTTAGAGACAGCCAACCACTGCATTCAATGCGGCTTCACGTCCAACCACCGCATTTAATGTGGTGCACATGCAAATGCCGGTGCCACCCCCGATTGAGGTGACCCTCAGCCATCAGATGTTTGACACGTGTCCCCGTCTAGCATTTATGGCTGCTATAAATAGCATCCCTTACTCCTCTTGTAAAGGAATCCCAGATCAGAATTGATTAATATATCAGACGCTCTCTCTATTACTTATTGATCTGACTTCTTTCTAAGTTATTTTCCGTAATAACCCTTCAGATAAGCTACCCCCGGGTACACTATCCATCATTTGGTGCTCTCGTTGAGAGGTCGAACAATCAAGTAAGAAACCCTCCCCCTGAGAAAAACACTCCTCAGAATGGGTAGAACTCGCGGTCAATCCAAGACCTTGGAAGACAAAAACCTAGGCCTCGGTGAGGTTAACACCACCGAGCCCTCCATCAAGGTTCTCGAAGGCGGGGCCCTCGATGAAATGGACCAGGTCGTTGTTGACCTTCGCCTTCAACTCCAGAAGAATGCTCCAGGACCAAAGCGAAAACCACGCTAGCCCTCTGGTCTTGACTATCGACGTACAGTCGGCCTTCTCAGCCTTCATCCACACTCTCACTCATAACCCAGGCGCCTTCGGAGCATTTGTGCCACCCCAGGCATAAATCGGGGAGAACATCGTTCCTTTTCTGCCGCCTCCACCCCCTTCCTATGCCCGGTTCCAAGAACCGGAAACAACGAGGGGGTCGTTGCTCAGGATACCACGTCCCAGGAAGTTCAGTCTCGGGACCAGCGCGGCGCGAACAAGGATAGGCCCCGGACCTCTGTCCTCGATAGGCTCAGAGGAGTGCAAGATCATCGGGGGGTCCAAGACCGCTTCGGTGGTAAGGCATTCTAAAGGCCTCAGAAGAGCGGAGGATCCGTCTCGGGGGAAGACGAGAGACGCCCCCCTCGGGACAATGGAAATGGACTGTTACATGCTGATGACGCCAGGCACCAGATCAACCAGGTCCACTCGGCCCGCGTACAATCACTTAGGGCGGAGGCGATGCCGAAGGATCCTAGGGATGATATTTCTGAGGCCCTCCAGCGCTGGCTCGATGAGATGGAGGCTCTCGTCAGGCCCTAACGATGGCTTCTGCCTCACAGGCGGACCCCAAATATGCCGCCATGTTGGCCAAGGTGGACGAAATGTAGAAGAAACTTGCTGAGGGCTCTGGGGAACCCGTCATCCAACTTCGCACGAGGACGCCTTTGAACCCAAGGGTATTGGCGACTCAGATCCCGAGGAAATACTGAGGGCAGACCATCAAGCCATATGAAGGGAAGACTGATCCCCACGAACACTATAGTTGGTACCAAAACAACATGATGATGATGGGGGCATCAGATGAATATTTGTGCCGTCGGTTCCTTTCCACCTTGGAAGGACCGGCGTACGAATGGTTCAACCGACTGCCCGAAGGCAGCATTGACTCATGGCAAGAACTTGCCCATCGTTTCTTGACACAATTCGCTGGGAGGCACCGGTCAAAGAAACATTTTTCCCACTTGCTAAATGTGAGGCAACAAAAGGAAGAGTCCCTCCGGAATTTCCTAGAACGCTGGAGGCAGGCGTCGATCGAAGTTGATGGCACCGACGATAGGACACTGATGGCCCTATTCCACACAATCCTCCGCAATGGTAATTTTTCCAGGAGCTTTATTACTGATCCTCCCCGAGATTATACAAAAGCCCTTCAGCGGGGGGACATGTATGCCGAGGCCGAGGAAATCGAGAAGGACCGCCAAAATCCGGAACCCGCACAAAGACATGATGGCAGAAATCACCCCGGGGGATCGCCCCCTCCGGCAAACCGCGAGGCGCAACTGTGGGGAGGAAGATCAACAACACCAGTACAAACGCCACATCCACATGATCACCAGACGTAAATCCGGGGGAGATTCCATGAGCCAGAGAAAGAAGTGGGCACAGTCCCTTTACATCGGGGAGGTCAACCATATTCCCCGGCTAAGAGGTCGAGGGCAGATCACATAATATTCATTGATGCAGATCTGCCCCCGGCTTCACTTCTTCACAGGGATGCCCTCGTCATATGGACAAAGATCAACAACACTGTCATCCACCGCACTTACGTCAACACGGGTAGCTCCGTCAACGTAATGTACCAGAACACTTTTTGGGAACTTAAGCTCGATATGGGATCCCTCCGGTGAATCAAAACACCCCTCTCAGGGTTCACCAGAGATTGCATTCACGTCGAGGGCGTCATCGCCTTATTAACCGAATTCAGCAATGGATTCTACAGAGCCAAGCTCGAAGTGGAATTTGTCATCGTCAACCTCGATTGCGCACATAACATCATCCTCGGCCGGCCCGCCCTCGAAGACTTGGAGGCTGTTATCTCCATGAGGCACCTCTGCCTCAAATTTCCCACGCCCGGCGGCGTGGGATACTTCCGGGGGAACTAGAAGCTCTCCCGGGCTTGCTACCTCCAACTCACCAAGAAGGTTAGCAAAACTAAACTCCACATTGATACTATAGAAGGGGAGGAATGTAGGCCACTAGGCTGAGGGCTGAACCTTCCGAGGAGACTGAAGACTTCGTACTCGATCCAGCCAAGTCAGAGAGAGTCTTGAAGATTGGAGTCAAGCTCACCAAAGACTTGAAGACCGGCATCACGGAGGCCCTCCGCGCCTACTCCATTGTTTTTGCATGGGGGCGGAGGACATGCCAGGAATCCATCAAAGGGTGATCACTCATCGCATGGCGGTGGACCCTTCCTCAAAACATGTGCAACAGAGAAGAAGACCTCTCTCAGCCGAAAAAGAGGGACTTCGTAAAAAAAGAGTTCGCTATGCTCCTCTCCATCAAACACATCAGGGAGGTAAAATACCCTTCGTGGTTAGCTAATTTGGTCCTTGCACAAAAACCACCCACCTTCTGCATGTGCGTGGATTACACAGACCTGAATTAAGGCATGCCCTATGGATTCTTTCCCTCTACCGAACATTGATCACCTGGTGGATGAAACGGTGGGATGTGAAATCATGCCTGGTGGAGTATATGGCCCGGGAACCCCCGGCCCACAGACTCCTACTACTCCGATAAAGGCCCAATAGGCCCAGGAAGCACAACGGGCCCAAATCACAGCGCCCAGAGTACCAAACAGCCCATAATGCGCACTAGGGGTGCCTTCGCCCCCCTGGCCGAAGGCTCTAATTCTCACAGGAGGGTCAAAACAGGAAAACAAGGTTACTGGAAAGAACAGCGAAAATCAGTAGCCCTCGGCACCTGGAGCCCTCGGCACCAAGGGGGTCCCCGGTACTCAGAGCCCTCGGCTAGTCCTCTACAGCCGAGGGCACCTTTTCCGACATGATATCCGCTCCACATGCGTATAGATCACCGTACCAAGTACGACGTCACACCCAACAGCCGCATTTAATGCGGCCACATGCGGCTGCAAGCGCCAGCCAGTTGAGGTGACCCCTCGGCCAATTGACGCTTGACACATGTCCCTGTCCGGCAATTATTGCTACTATAAATAGCACCCCATTTCCCCATTTGTAACCAAGTCGTAAGACATACAACACGCTTAATACATATCGAATATACACTCTCTCTCTTACTTATTTGCTCTGACTTCTCTCTAGTTATTCTCCGCAATAACCCCTCGGATAAGCTACCCCCGGGTACACTATCCATCATTTGGTGCTCTCGTTGAGAGGTCGAACAATCAAGTAAGAAACCCTCTCCCTCGACCAAACACAAAACACCCAGCTAAAATGGTGAGAACAACTCGTGCCAACTCCAAGAATGTAGAGGACAGGAACCTGGACCTCGGCGAGGTCGACGTCCCCGAAGCCTCTAACAGGGCTCTCGGGGCGGCGTCATCGCCGGGTTGGACCAGACGGCTGTCGACCTACGCCAGCAGATTCAACAAAATGCCCCCGATGCCCGCCTCGGCATCGAGGCCAAGAAGAAGGACCGGAGTGAGAACCAAGTTAGCCCTCCGGTCATCACTATCGACGTGCAGTTGGCGCTCTCCGCCTTCATCCAGACGCTCACTCAGAACCCGGGCGCCTTCGGCACTTTGGTTCCCCTCCAACCTCAGGTGGGGGGGGGGAATATTATGCCTCCCCCTCATCCACGACCCCTCGGTAACCCGGTCCTCCGGATGGGGAACTCCGAGGGGATCGTGGCCCAAGATACGGCCTCCCAGGAAGTCCAGTCACGGGACCGCCACAACGCGAACAAGGAACAACTCTGGACCTCCGCCCTCGAGAGACTCGGAGGGGCGCAAGACCGCCAAGGGGTCCAAGACCGCCTCGGGGGGAAAGCGTTCCAAAGGCCCCAGGAAAGTGGCGGGTCCGTCTCCAGGGACAATGAAAGGCGTCCCCCTCAGGACAAGGGCAAGGCACCTCTCCATGCCGACGACGCACGCCACCAAATCAACCAGGCCCACTCGGCCTGGGTCCATTCGCAGGGTGCGGAGGCCCTCCCGAAGGACCCCCGAGATGAAATCATTGCGGCCCTCCAGCGCCGGCTTGACGAGATGGAGGCCACCAAAGCCCACGCCACCATTCTGCCCCTCATACAGACCTCGAGTATGAGGCGATGATGGCCAAAATGGAAGAAATGCAGAAGAAGATAGCCGAGGGCTCCGGGGAACCCACCATACAGCTCCGGACCGAGACGCCATTTACCCCCAGGGTATTGGCACCCCGGATCCCGGAAAAATACCGAGGGCAGCTTATCAAGCCCTATGACGGAAAGACTGACCCCCAGGAGCACTACAGCAGGTATCAAAACAGCATGATGATGGTGGGGGCATCGGATGAATATTTGTGCCGCTGGTTCCTCTCCACCCTAGAAGGGCCAACTTACGAATGGTGCAATCGATTGCCCGAGGGCTGCATTGACTCATGGCAAGAACTCGCCCAGCGATTCTTGACGCAATTTGCGGGGAGGCGCCGCACAAGAAAACACTTCTCCCACTCGCTAACAGTGAGGCAGAAGAAGGAGGAGACCCTTCGGGACTTCCTGGAGCGCTGGAGGACGGAGGCTGATAAAGTTGACGGTGCTGACGACGGGACCCTCCTGGCACTCCTGCAAACATTACTCCGCCCCGGGAACTTCTCCAGGAGCCTCATCATCGAACCCCCCGCGATTATATAAGGGCCCTACAACGGGGGGACCGGTACGCCGAAGCCGAGGAGGTGGAGAAATGCCACCACGTCCCAGAGCAGCAACGCCCTCGGCCAGACGACAAAGGTAAACGGGGGCCGGGGGATCCCCGCAATCATCCCAAGGATTCTGCCCCTTCCGGTGATCGCCCCCGGCATGGCCAATCCAAGCCTGGGGGAGGCTACAAGGGGAACCCGAGGGCTTGGGCACAGTCTGTCCTCCTGGAGCACCCTCGGACACCATTGACGCACCCCGTCAGCGTTATTCTTGATTTTGCTGAGGAGAGGGGCCTGGTGGAGCGAGATTCACGCGCACCCCCGGAGGTATTTGCCATCAATCCAAACTACCCCTACTGTCGCTTCCACCGACACCAGGGGCACAGGACCGATGACTGCCATCAGCTGAAGACGGCCATCGAAAGATCGATACAAGCGGGCCATTTGTCCCAGTTTGTCCAGGGCTCTCAGCAACAAGGCCCCCCCTCATCAGGTGTAAGGAATAATTGTAATTAGATTTTGATGATGCTAGATTAATTAGGACTTTAGAGTACCCCTTTAGATATTATGTATTAGAATTTTCCTTTGTAAAGTTCTTAGAGTAATCGACTTGACAGAAGACCTTCAAGAGCAGAAGGGCTTCAAGAGCAGAAGGACTTCAAGAGCAGAAGTGCCTCTTAAGGCATTATTGAAACAGAGGACCTTTGGTTCTCTGCTCCAGAACAGAAGTCCTCAGGATCTCTGTTAGTCTTGACTCTGACAGAAACCCTTCTGGGTCTCTGTTGGATACTCCCAACAGAAGTGCTCCAGGCCTCCTCTGTTCTACTCTCAGACAAAGACACCAGAAGGTCTGACACTTAGAAGATTTTCACAGAACCGGGAAGTCAACTAAAAGATTCCTTCAACGGCTAGGAGTATGAAACGGAAAAGCTACAGTGCATGCATTAAATGCTCATTTAATGCACCCCATGCTACGTAGAGTAATTGCAGATGATTGGCCGCAATGTCAGGAATACTTTATCCCAAAATAGTAACCCGCCAACTTTATCGGGCTCTACTAGTCAAGTCAACTGATCGCGCATTAAATGCAGTTGTCCTCCTACTCCTCCAACGGGAAGACAACCTCAGTATAAAAGATACACTACGAAGAACAACCGGATAACTTTGCTATAACTTTGCCAAGATTACATTGCAACTTTTGCTAACCACAAGCAAGATATTCAAACTCTGAAAAGCAAAAAGCCTCCTTGAGATTCAAACTCATTATCTTCTACAAAAGAAGGCAGAAGTTGGAAAAATACTCTTTCCAACTCAAGCAAAGTTCCAAGTGTTCTTCAACTCTTCAAGCTCATCACATACAAATCTTTTGTAACGAAGCTAGTTGGAGGAACCCCAGTTTCAACAGAAACTCTTCTTGCTACAAGAAGGACGTCCGAATAACTGGAGTAGTGAAGTGGTGATACTTCAAGGAAACTCAGTGAAAGGACCAGTGTTAAAGGAAGCCAGGCAGTGCATCCCAAGACACATCTAGGCTTGAAGAAGACGTGGAATGCTTCTTAAGTACTAGGACTAAGGCTTTGTAAACGGCAGTTTTTACAGCTTAGTGGAACAGTGGATTAGAGGAACGAGTTGTTCCTTGAACCACTATAAAAATCCCTGGTGTCGTTTACTTACTGCTTTTAATACTCGCACTTAGTTAGAACTGTATAACTCCTTGGACTTGGTATCTGTGTTCAGCAGAACTTGTTCTACTAGTTAACAGAAGGCCTACTGCCTATTGCTTCTCTGAGGCTAACAGAACTCCCTACCAGAACCCCATCCGCTGCCAGTCTGTTCTTTCAACAGAACAGGCTATTCTGTAAAACTGGTACTTAGCTTAAAAAGCTAAAAACCAATACAGTCTATTCACCCCCCCTCTAGACTGTATCCAGTATAACCGGGACCAACAAGTGGTATCAGAGCCTCCTTGTTCTAATAATCTCTTAGGTTATTTGTTGAACAAAGATCCACTTGTTTTTCTGTTTAACCTCATTTCTATCTGATATAATGGATCACTCCTTGTCCAAGAATCTTATGTTTTCAGATCTTAAGTTTGATGACTGGAGGATCCGGATGAAAGCACATCTCTGTGCCCTGCATGATGAGATGTGGGAAGTTCTAGATATTGGCCCCTTCACAAGCTTCCAGAAGGTCAATCCTGAGCATGCCATAGACAACACCAGACCCCAGATGATCAGTAAAGCCAAGTCAGAATGGACCACTGAAGAGAGGAGAAAGTACAACCTAGACAATATTGCCAAGGACATCCTCTACAAGTCCATTGATGATAGGTACTTCAACAGAATCAAGAAGTGCAAGACTGCTAAGGAAATCTGGGATACTCTTGAGCTCATTGGAGCTGGTGATGAGCAAGAGAAGGACAACAAACTAACCATAGCCAACAAGAAGTTTGATGACTTCAAACTTCTCCCTGGTGAAAGCATCTACAAGATGTATGACAGGCTCCTCACTCTCACTGGAGAGATCTCTGAGCTTGGTAAGGAACTCACCACCAAGGAGATCAACCTGAAGGTGTTGAGGGGACTGCCCTCAGCATGGAAGATGAAGGTAGTTGCTGTCCAAGCCAGCAAAGATGTAAAGACTTATCCCACAGATAAGCTCATTTCAGATCTCAAAGCTCATGAGTTTGAAATGATTGAAGAGAAGGAAGATGTACCAGAAGAGAGGACCACTACAGCCCTCACTGCCAGTACATCTAAGGTAAATGATTTTGACCCTTCAGTACTTTTATCTGATGAATATATGGCTGCCTTTGCCAGGAGATTCAAAAAGTTTATGAAGAATCCCAAAGATGGAAGGAGTCCATCTTTCAACAGAAAGCCATACCAGAAGGTCAAATCAACAGAAAGCAGTGGAGAGCTTCTCTGTTACAATTGCAGACAACCTGGCCACTTCAAGGCTGACTGTCCCCATCCTAGAGTGTCCAAGAAGCAAGGACAGGATGGAGAAAAGAAGAAGTACGAGGACAACTCCAGAAGAAGAAAGGCACTTGTGACAGAACAGCTGGAGAAAGACCCTCTGTCAGAAACAGAATCCAGTTCTGACTCAGATTCTGATGAGGCCTTCTGTTGCCTGGATACTGAGACAGAAGACCTTTGCCTGATGGCTCATTCTGATGATGAGGTAACCTCTACTTCTGAATCTAGTTTTTCTTCGGTAGGCTTAGCTTTTGATTCTGATTCAATGTCAGAATTTTGGGAAGACTTTAAGGCCATACAAGCCACTTATTCTTCTGTAACAGAAGAAAACAGTAAGTTGAAAGCTGAAATTCTTGACTTAAAGAAGGAGGTTGAGATCAAAATCAATCTTCTAATTGAGGAAAGAGATCAACTGGAGACTGAAAATGTTTCTCTTCTTAAGAGAATAAGAGAAATAGAGCCTCTCGAGATTAAGTACAAAGCTTACCAGAAGGCCCAGTCTTCCATGGAAAAGATTGTGCTTGATCAACAGATTGGCACTGGTTTTGGTCTTGGTTATGGCTCAACAGAATCAGGTGAGCCTTCTGTAATGCCTAGCACCAGAGTTGCTAAGGCAGATAAGGTCATAGAGCCACTGATTTCTAGCCCCATCTGTCAAGCTGGTGTATCTGGCACCAAGGTTGTTCATGAGGAAGTCAGACCAGAAAAGGGTAAGATAAAGGTTCAACAGAAACCCTTTTTGAAAAATAATGAACCTGGCAGAAAACCTAACAACAGAAGAGGTTTTCAAAATAACAAAAATAAAAGACCATTCATTGACAGACAACCTCATGTCAATCGTGCCAGAAATGATCACCAGAAGGGCAAATATCAAGAGAGAGTTAACTTCAGGCAGAAGAGGTTGGCTGGTCAACTTCAGAAGCCCAAGGTTAACCGTCCCTCTGCTCTTGATAGTATATGGGACTTCTTTCCAACAAAGAAAGCTATGCAAAAGTATGTAAACAGGAAGCATGACCCTCACAAGCATCTGCCCAAAGTGAATCACACTTCAGTTTACTATAACTACCAGGTGGACAATGGGTACCACCCACTAAGGTTTCACTTGATGAGACCAAAATGGTACGAACTACCCAGACTCCATGACCCCCCAGGACCCAGCATTGCTTGGGTACCTAAATCTTTCTTTTGATCTTGCAGGAACTGTGTGCTGGAGCCATCTCTGAACAAGAATGGTTTATTGATAGTGGATGCTCCAGGCACATGACAGGTGACAGAAGTTGCCTAACCGAGTTCCAGAAATGCAAAGGACCTAGAGTTACCTTTGGAGGTAATGACAAAGAAGGTCAAACAAAAGGAAGAGGAAAGCTGATCAAGAACCAGATAATCATTGATGATGTCTCATATGTCAAAGGACTGAAGTTCAACTTGCTAAGTGCTAGCCAATTCTGTGACAAAGGCTACACTGTTGAATTCACAAAGGACTTCTTCTATGTGAAGCATGAGACAACAAAGGAAGTGGTTCTTACAGCATCAAGGAAGAAGAACATCTATGCAGTTGATTGGAACACTGCAAAAGATGGAGTTTGCCTGATAGCCAAAGGAGATTCAAAAAGCTGGGACTGGCACAAAAAGCTCAACCATTTGAATTTCAAAACAATCAACAAACTGGCCAGAGAACACATTGTAGAAGGGCTACCAGACATTGTGTACAAGAAGGAGACCCTCTGCAGTGCATGTCAGAAAGGCAAACAAGTGAAGAATTCCTTCAAACCCATTGCTGGAGATCTTTCTACGAGTCCTCTAAATCTGATTCACATGGATTTATTTAGACCTGTTGAGACTCCAAGCGTTGGTGGCAAGAAATATACCTTAGTCATGGTTGATGACTACTCCAGATACACATGGACTGTTTTTCTGTCAAAGAAAAATGAAACTCTTCAGAAGTTGCCATCTCTGTTAAAGCAACTTCAGACTGAGAAGAACTTGAAAGTGAAGACAATCAGATCAGACAGAGGAACTCAATTTGTCAACCAAGTCATAAAGGACTTCTGTGATCAGAATGGAACTTTTCATTAACTTTCTGCCGCCAGAACCCCTCAACAGAATGGCGTAGCAGAAAGAAGGAACAGAACGTTAAAAGAAGCTGCAAGAACAATGATTGCAGAATCTGGATTGCCTATGAGATATTGGGCTGAAGCAATCAACACTGCATGCTATACTCAGAACAGAAGCATGATCAACAAGAATCACCAGAAGACCCCTTATGAACTCTGGAAGGGAAGAAAACCTAACATCAGCTACTTTCATGTATTTGGATGCAAGTGCTACATTCTCAACAATGGAAAGGAGCATCTGAAAGTATTTCAAGAAAAGGCTGATGAAGGAGTCTTTACAGGCTATTCAAACACCAGTAAAGCCTATAGAGTACTCAACAGAAGGACCCTACATGTTGAAGAATCCATACATGTGAAGTTTGATGAAAGCATCTCTGTTAAAGAGGTAACAGAGATTCTCAAGGAAGTCAGCATAGAAGACAGAACACCAGAACCAACAGAAGAGGTGGCAGATAACCCTGCATTTCCAACACCTGCTCCAAACCCCCTTCTGTTGAATGAAGATGAAGACTCTGAAGATGAGGAACCAGAGAGACCAAGACATCAGCTGACAGAACCAGACCTAACATGGTTAAGAGATCATCCTCCTAACCAAGTGATTGGTCAAATCAGAAGTGGAGTTCAAACCAGATCCACATCAAGGAGAGAAGCAATGCTTGCCTGCTATATATCTCAGATGGAACCTATGACACTTGAAGAAACTCTTGCAGACTCAGATTGGATCAATGCTATGCAAGAGGAGCTCACTCAGTTTGAAAGGAACAAAGTATGGGAACTTGTTCCTAGGCCAAAGCACCAGAATGTCATTGGAACCAAATGGGTATTCAAGAACAAAGCTGATGAAGATGGCAACATTGTAAGGAACAAAGCAAGGCTAGTAGCTAAAGGATATTGTCAAGAAGAAGGAATAGATTTTGATGAGACCTTTGCACCAGTTGCCAGACTTGAAGCCATCAGAATCTTTCTAGCCTATGCTGCCTACAACAACATCAAGGTCTACCAAATGGATGTCAAGAGTGCATTTCTGAATGGAGATCTTGAAGAGGAAGTTTATGTGGAACAACCACCAGGTTTTGTCATTCCTACTCAATCTTCTTGTGTCTACAAGCTTAAAAAGGCCCTCTATGGTCTTAAGCAAGCTCCCAGAGCCTGGTATGACACATTGTCCCTTTTCCTAGTGAACCATGGGTTTACTAAAGGAAAGGTTGACAAAACTCTATTTCAAATCTCTGTTGCTAATCATATTCTGTTAGTACAAATATATGTTGATGACATTATATTTGGTAGTACTAATCCAGAACTGTGCAAGAAATTTTCTCAAGTAATGCAGAGCCAATTTGAAATGAGTATGATGGGAGAACTCAGTTACTTCCTAGGACTTCAAGTCAAACAAGTTCCAGAAGGGATCTTTATCAATCAAGGGAAGTACACCAGAGATCTAATCAAGAAGTTTGGAGTGGAAGGCAAATCATCAGTGAAGATTCCCATGAACACTTCACAAGGAATTGGTCCAGATGATGAAGGAAAGGATGTAGATGCAACAACATATAGAGGAATCATAGGATCTCTGTTGTATCTAACTGCAAGCAGACCAGACATCGCATTCTCTGTTGGAATCTGTGCCAGATACCAATCAAAGCCCAAGGAAAGCCATTTAAGTGCTGCAAAAAGAATCATCAGATACATCAAAGGAAATCCAAATGCAGGCCTATGGTATCCAAAGGGAGGTAACTTTGAACTAATTGGTTATTCTGACTCAGATTTTGCAGGTTGCAGACTAGACAGAAAGAGCACCTCTGGTCACTGCCAATTGCTAGGAGGAAGGCTTGTTTCCTGGTTTAGCAAGAAACAGAACTCCATCTCAACAAGTACAGCTGAGGCAGAGTACATTGCAGCTGGGAGTTGCTGTGCTCAGCTACTCTGGATGAAGCAACAACTGAAGGACTATGGAATTCAAGCAAAGGAGATCAAGCTGTTGTGTGACAACACCAGTGCCATTGCTATCACTCAGAATCCAGTTCTTCATTCCAGAACAAAGCACATTGAGATCAGACATCACTTCATCAGAGATCATGTTGAAAAGAAGCACATCTGCATGGAACATGTGCCAACAGAAGACCAGCTTGCAGATATCTTGACAAAGCCTCTTCCTGAGGCTAGGTTCAACAAACTGAGAGAGGAATTGGGAATGATGGATGAGATTCCAAGGGAAAGATGAAAAGGAAGGCCCTCTGTTGCTCATTTGTTGTTGACAGAATTCCTGTAGCAGAACCCCTTCTGTTAACCCCCTCTGTCAACCTCTTCTGATCCCTACCCTGGCAGAACACCTCAGCAACAGAAACCCCCCCTTCTTACAGAAAGACCCTCTTATGTCTATCAGAAGGTGGTGGACTTAGAAAATCTTGTAAACCGGGTGACCTAGTAAATTATTAAAGGTCTTTTACCCTTTTACCCTTAAAACGGTATCAAGCCGTATAAAATTTACTGCGCCCTCGTTTATTTACTGCGCCCCTTTTTACATTTATTGGTATCTTGGAACCGTAAATTATCTCAAACGTCCACTAACCCATATCCATAAAACCCCCTTTCGCAAACCTAAACCGTTACTGCTCTCATAACTCTCAAGCTTTTGAACCCTTATCTCTCCAAAAATTCTCTAACCGCAGTAAACTCCATGGCCTTCTTGAGCTTCTCCGATCTCTCAAAGGAACAAAAGGCAACCCTCCTGAAGAATGTATTGACTGGCTTGAGATGCGAACTGGAAGTACTACCCAGGTTCGCAGAGAAAAAGGAGCGGATGACCGCCATTGTTGATGGTCTATCTAAATGTCAACTGAGCAAGATCATCTCTCATGGTTATGAAGCCTACAGCAACGTGGACACCGTTGAGTTCTATCTCAACGCATCCTTCAAAGGTGAAATCATCTCATCCGTCGTCCAAGGAGAAGAGGTGTTGATTGATGCTGACGTCATCAAAAACATCTTCAACATTCAGCAAGAGGAAGGAAGGGACTCTCTACTCGATTTAGAGGATACTGACATCCCTCTGACAGAATTCAAGAAGAAGTTCTGCAGAAAAGGGGAAGAAGTAGAGAAGGTCAACATCAAGAAGAACTTGCTCAAGAGGGAATTTGAGCTGCTCATAAACATTTTCCACAAATGTTTATGGTGCAAGTACTCCTCCACAGATGATGTCACAACTGCCAATGCAAAGGCCTTGTATGCAGTGCATCATGGGGTGAACATCAATTGGGGACAAGTCATGGTGAAGTCCCTGATTGAAGTCATCAAGAAGAAGAACCCAAAAACTAGCCTCTACTCTGGGAAGTTAGGACATGGGCTACTGATTTCAGAAGTGCTTCTCAAACAAGGGGTACACTTGGGGAAGGCTTCAACCTTGGATCACACCAAGGTAATCTTCTTAACTGCTTCTCCAAATAGGGAGAAAGCCATAAAGGCTGAAATGAAGAGACAGCTTCAACTTGAGGCTAAGAGACAACAGGGAGAGAAGGTACAGAAATCTCTCTCTGTAGCCCCTTCTGCTGAAAAGAAGAAGAAGAAGAAGAAGAAGAAGAAGAAGACCGAAGGGGAAGCACCTGTTGCCCCTCCTAAGGCCGGACAGAAGAGGACCACAAAACCAAAGAAGAAGGTTTCTTAACCTGTGGTTTCTGCATCTGAAAGAGTGGCAGACACTCAGGGGGAATCAGAGATCCCCACCTCTGCTGCATCCCCTGAACAGAACAGGGTGTCTACTTCAACAGAACACCCCAGTCCTGTCAAAGACGGGTATCTGTCCTTGCTAGACAGACAGTTTACCCGGGTTCTCGAATGGAGAAGGTGGAGAATGGGACCCCTCTCCAAAATCATCCAGTATTTTGACCATTATGAGCCAGAAGAGGAAGCCATTCTGAGCTGGGTTGGGACTGATTATGTCTCAAAGTGATTTGCCCTCAACTTCCTTCACTCTGTTCTTGAGAAGAAGAAGGCGAGCTACAAAGGGAAGGCCATTCTCATCTCCTCACCTTCAGAAGAGGCTGTCAAACCTCTAGAAGAGGAAGAAATTGAAGCCTTTGAGGAATGGCTATTCACAAAGATGGCAACAGATTCTGTGCAACCCCATCTCAACCCAGGAGAGCCCTCTGTACCCAAGACAGAAGGGCAAGCAATGATGGAGTATATCAAGGAGTGGAGGACTTCTTTACTCAAGGAGAACATCATTGAGGTAATCTCTCCAACCCCCTCTGTTTTTATCCCAACAGAACCCCGCATTCCCTCACCTCCTTCCAGCACCAGAACCCCTCCACCAGAACACCTTGAACCTTTATCTCCTAAACAGAAAACCCCCACCCCTCCTCATTCACCTAAACAGAAAATTGCATCTCCCTGCAGAGCAATTGTTCCATTCAGAAACCGTTCACCCTCACCTCCACCATCCCCCCCTCAACAACATGCCTCACCTGTTCACTCTTCACCCCAGCACCAGATCCCCTTACCCCAACAGATCTCCTCCTCATCCTCTGAATCTGATCATCAATATCCTCCTCCAGAATCTTCACCTCCACAACAACCTGTAGAGAACCTTAAACCTGTATGGTTTCTCAGAGACTCAGATCCTACAACTGTCTCCCCCATCTCTGCACCCCAAGGGAATTCTAGGCATTCTACTGCCCCCAATCCCTCCTTCAGAAAGAAGAAGAAGGTCATCAGGAACACCATACCCATATACTCCTCTTATGAAGATTCATCTGACATGGATGGATTCATGGTCAGCAAGTCTTTTCAAGCTACATCCAAGAGACAGAAGACCCCTCCTCTGACTTAACTGGAACATGAACAGGCTGTCCAATCTCTTTCATCTGTCCAAGAGCATCACCCCTTGCCTAAGGGAAGAAGTCTAGAGATGCCTCAACCTGATGGACAACAGAACAACGTCCCCTTCAACAAATTTGTTGAATCTGCTGAAGAATTTGGAGGACAGATCCTCCAAGGCTTGAACAAACTGATTGAGATCAATGACAAACACTATGGGCACCTTGCTCATGTGAATGACAATCTAAACTCAGGTATGCAGTTTATCTCTGATCATTTTGAGAACCTCACTGGAACTCTCAACAACTTCATAGCCTCATCATCCGCCAGAACAGATGCCCTGTCAACAGAAGTGGTAGGCATCCACAACACTCTCTCTATCTTTCAACAGACTCTCTTGAGTCAAGGGCAGGCAATCCACAATATGTCAGAGCACCTTGAAGCTCTGAAGGAATCTGATGCCAGGACAGAGAGGCACTTGACTACTATTGAGGCAATGTGCAGAACTCATCAAGAACAGGCTCATGCACTTCTGTCTACTGACAGAGACCGTTATCAGAAGATGGTGCTCCTCGAAGCCAATAACAAGGACATCTTCTCTGCCATACAGAAGCAGCAATGTCTCATTGAAGGCCTTACCTCTGTCACCCAGACACTACCAGAGGCCCTGGAGCAGATAGCCTCAACCCAGGCCTCAGAATTCCAGAAGATCAGTCTTATGATTGAAGATCTGAATGATGCCAAAAAGGGGGAAGAGGACCCTCAACAGACCAGGCCTAGGTCCCACAGAACTCCTACCAGGCCACCCTCCTCTGATGAGCCTGCAGTAGATCCGGCTCCCTAATTTGAAGCTGCCCTACAAAAGAAAAGAGCAGCAGGCATACCTAGACCCCCATCTCCAGTAAAGAAGAGCACCAAGAAGAAGAAAGTTTTCAACTTCACTGAGTGGAGATTGGGTGGCTCTCAGAACATTGACAGAGCTCAATTTGAAGAGATGAAGGCTAAAATGACTCCTACCCAACAACAGCACCTCTATTTGGACAAAGATGGTGTTGTCAGAGTTAGGTATGGGGGATCACTTGAAGAAGCAGAAGAATGGTACAAGAAGAACATTGTCCCAGGAAAGACCATACATGAAGGTGTCCTCAACTATTTGGACTGTAAGCTTTCTCCAATATGGGCATCTTATCAAAGGTCTGGCAATCTGTTCAAAATCAGAGCTGAAATAAACGAAGAACTGCTCAGGCTTCAAAGACTAGAGGAAGAAGCTCTACAGGCAGCTAATCTGGAGAATGTGTAAGGTTTAAACTCTGTAAAACCTATCTAATAAAATCACATCTCTGCCTTCTTACTTTGAAGTGCTTTTCCTCAATTTCTTGTCTTTTTGCCTTCTGGTTGTGTTTGTTTATTTCTGTTATATTCTGCTATCTGAATGTACCGCACTCTTACTATTTTCCTATGCCAAGTTGCCCACAAAGATTTTAATGGAAGTTGTTAAACTTAATTTTTCTTTATGGTGAAGACACTTCTCTGGAAATAGTTAAAGGGTTTTGGCATCATCAAAAAGGGGGAAATTGTAAGGAATAATTGTAATTAGATTTTGATGATGCTAGATTAATTAGGACTTTAGAGTACCCCTTTAGATATTATGTATTAGAATTTTCCTTTGTAAAGTTCTTAGAGTAATCGACTTGACAGAAGACCTTCAAGAGCAGAAGGGCTTCAAGAGCAGAAGGACTTCAAGAGCAGAAGTGCCTCTTAAGGCATTATTGAAACAGAGGACCTTTGGTTCTCTGCTCCAGAACAGAAGTCCTCAGGATCTCTGTTAGTCTTGACTCTGACAGAAACCCTTCTGGGTCTCTGTTGGATACTCCCAACAGAAGTGCTCCAGGCCTCCTCTGTTCTACTCTCAGACAAAGACACCAGAAGGTCTGACACTTAGAAGATTTTCACAGAACCGGGAAGTCAACTAAAAGATTCCTTCAACGGCTAGGAGTATGAAACGGAAAAGCTACAGTGCATGCATTAAATGCTCATTTAATGCACCCCATGCTACGTAGAGTAATTGCAGATGATTGGCCGCAATGTCAGGAATACTTTATCCCAAAATAGTAACCCGCCAACTTTATCGGGCTCTACTAGTCAAGTCAACTGATCGCGCATTAAATGCAGTTGTCCTCCTACTCCTCCAACGGGAAGACAACCTCAGTATAAAAGATACACTACGAAGAACAACCGGATAACTTTGCTATAACTTTGCCAAGATTACATTGCAACTTTTGCTAACCACAAGCAAGATATTCAAACTCTGAAAAGCAAAAAGCCTCCTTGAGATTCAAACTCATTATCTTCTACAAAAGAAGGCAGAAGTTGGAAAAATACTCTTTCCAACTCAAGCAAAGTTCCAAGTGTTCTTCAACTCTTCAAGCTCATCACATACAAATCTTTTGTAACGAAGCTAGTTGGAGGAACCCCAGTTTCAACAGAAACTCTTCTTGCTACAAGAAGGACGTCCGAATAACTGGAGTAGTGAAGTGGTGATACTTCAAGGAAACTCAGTGAAAGGACCAGTGTTAAAGGAAGCCTGGCAGTGCATCCCAAGACACATCTAGGCTTGAAGAAGACGTGGAATGCTTCTTAAGTACTAGGACTAAGGCTTTGTAAACGGCAGTTTTTACAGCTTAGTGGAACAGTGGATTAGAGGAACGAGTTGTTCCTTGAACCACTATAAAAATCCCTGGTGTCGTTTACTTACTGCTTTTAATACTCGCACTTAGTTAGAACTGTATAACTCCTTGGACTTGGTATCTGTGTTCAGCAGAACTTGTTCTACGAGTTAACAGAAGGCCTACTGCCTATTGCTTCTCTGAGGCTAACAGAACTCCCTACCAGAACCCCATCCGCTGCCAGTCTGTTCTTTCAACAGAACAGGCTATTCTGTAAAACTGGTACTTAGCTTAAAAAGCTAAAAACCAATACAGTCTATTCACCCCCCCTCTAGACTGTATCCAGTATAACCGGGACCAACATCAGGGGCCACCCCGAGGGCAAACTGCGAGAGCAAACGCATGGGTCAACCCCAACACCACCCCCCTCGGCAAAAAGAGGGAGATCGGGAACCTGGAAGAAGAGGAGGAGGAGTACCCCCTGAACCGAGAAAAGAAGCGCCACATCCTCATGATCACCGGGGGCAATATCGGGGGTGATTCTACGAGTCAACGAAAGAAGTGGGCTCAATCACTTTATGTGGGGGAAGTCACTCATATGCCCCCGGTAAAGCGGCTGAGGGAGGAACCCATTATCTTCACTAACGCTGATCTCCCCCCAGTATCCTCCCCCCACAGGGATGCCCTCGTCATCCGCACAGAAATCAACGACACCATTATTCACAGAACTTACATTGACACGGGCAGCTCCGTCAATGTAATGTACCTCAGCACCTTCAGAGAGCTGCATCTAGAGAGGGGGTCCCTTCGGCCCATCAAGACCCCTCTTGTTGGCATCACCGGCGACACCATTGATTCTGAGGGGGTCATAACCCTGCCGGTAATCTTCGGCGATGGCCTCCATAGAGTCAAGCTCGAAGTGGAGTTCGTCGTCGTCAACATCGACTGCGCCCACAACATCATCCTCGGCCGGCCAGCCCTCGAGGATCTCGAAGCCGTCATCTCCATGAGGCACCTCTTCCTCAAATTCCCAGCCGAGGGGGGAATCGGTTACTCAAGGGGGAACCAGAAGCTTGCCCGCGCTTGCTACCTTCAAGTTACAAAGAAGGTTAGCAAGACGGAGTTCCGCGTTGACACCATCACCGGAACTGTGGAAGCGGAGGAAATGAGGCCGAGGGCTGAACCAGTCGAGGAGGTAGAAGACTTCGCGCTCGATCCGGCCAAGCCGGAGAGAGTCGTGAAGATTGGAGCCAAGCTCCCCGAAGATTTGAAGACCAGCATCATCAGCGCCCTCCGCGCCTACTCCATTGTTTTTGCATGGGGGCGGAGGACATGCCGGGGATCAGTCGAAGGGTCATCACCCAACGCCTCTCGGTGGACCCTTCGGCCAAACCAGTACAGCAGCGGAGGAGACCCCTCTCGGCCGAGAGGAGGGAATTTGTGAAGAACGAGGTCGCCATGCTCCTTTCTATCAAGCACATCAAGGAGGTGAAGTACCCCTCATAGCTGGCAAACGTAGTCCTCGCGCAGAAACCGCCCTCATTCCGCATGTGCGTGGACTACACGGATCTCAATAAGGCGTGTCCCATGGACCCCTTTCCTTTGCCAAATATTGACCAACTTGTGGATGAAACCGCAGGGTGTGAAATCATGTCATTCCTCGACGCATTCCGCGGATATCATCAAATATACATGCATGAGGAGGACGCTGAAAAAACAGCCTTCATGACTCCCGAGGGCATCTTCTGCTACCTTGTCATGGCCTTCGGCCTAAAGAACTCAGGTGCCACCTACACTCGGATGGTGGCCAGGGTATTCCAAGCTGTCCTAGGGCGCACCATGGAGGCATATTGATGGAGTATATGGCCCGGGAACCCCCGGTCCACAGACTCCTACTACTCCGGCAAAGGCCCAACAGGCCCAAAAGGCCCAACAGGCCCAAATCACAGCACCCAGAGTACCAAGCAGCCCGCACTACACGCCAGGGGTGCCTTCGGCCCCCTGGCCGAAGGCTCTAAATTCTCACAGAGTGGGTTCCTCAAGCAAATTAAGAGACTGAGAGAAAACGGCGAAAACATTAGCCCTCGGCACTGTGAGCCCTCGGCACCAGGGTGCCATCGGGTGGAAGAGCCCTCGGCTACTGCTCTATAGCCGAAGGCATCTCACTCGACAAGATATCCGCCTCACATGCGTACAGATCATCGTACCCTGCACAGACGTCCCATCCAACAGCCGCATTAAATGCGGCCACATGCGGTTGCCAGCGCCAACCAGTTGAGGTGACCCCTCGGCCAATGAGCGCTTGACACGTGTCCCTGCCCGGCATTTATTGCTACTATAAATAGCACCCCATTTCCCCATTTGTAACCAAGTCATAACCACGCTGAAAACGGCATTCATACTGAATACACTCTCTCTCTACATTTACTTGTTTACTCTGACTTCTCTCTAAATTATTTCCCGTAATAACCCTTCGGATATATACCCCCGGGTAGACTATCCATCATTTGGTGCTCTCGTTGAGAGGTTGAACAATCGAGTAAGAAACCCTCCCCCTCGACCAAACACAAAACACTAGCCCTCTATCAAAATGGTGAGGACAACACGTGCCAACTCAAAGAACGTAGAAGACAAGAACCTGGCCCTCGGCGACGTCAACGCCCCCGAAGCCTCTCACAGGGCTCCCGAGGGCGGTGTCATCGCTGGGCTGGAACAGGCGGCTGTCGACCTACGCCTTCAGATCCAACAAAATGCCCCCGATGCCCGCCTCAGCATCGAGGCCAAGAAGAAAAACCGGAGCGATGACCAAGTCAGCCCTCCGGTTCTCACCATCGACGTACAATCGGCGCTCTCCGCCTTCATCCAGACGCTCACCCAGAACCCGGGTGCCTTCGGCACCCTGGCTCCAGCTCACCCTCAGATCGGGGAAAATATCATACTCCCCCCTCTGCCACACCCCTTCGGAAATCCCACCCCTCGGGTGAGAAACGACGAAGGGGTGGTGGCCCAAGATACGTCCTCCCAGGAAGTTCAGTCCCGGGACCGCCATAATGACAACAGGGAAAGGCCCCGTACTTCCGCCCTCAACCGGCTCGGAGGAGGGCCAGACCGCCGAGGGGTCCAAGACCGCCTCGGGGGGAAAGCACTCCAAAGGCCCCAGGAAAGCGGGGGATCTGTTTCGAGGGCAGACGAGGAGCGTCCCCCTCGGGACAAAGGCAAGGCACCCCTTCATGCCGATGATGCTCGCCACCAAATCAACCAGGCCCACTCGGCCCGGGTTCGTTCGCAGGGGGCGGAGACCCTCCCGAAGGATCCCCGGAACGAGATTATTGCGGCCCTCCAACGCCGGCTTGACGAGATGGAGTCCAACAAAGCTCACGCCACCACCTCCACCCCTCATTCAGATCTCAAATACGAGGCCATGATGGCCAAGATGGAGGAGTTACAGAAGAAGGTGGCCGAGGGCTCTGGGGAACCCGTCATCCAGCTCCGGACTCGGACGCCATTTACTCCAAGGGTATTGGCGGCCCGGATCCCGGAAAAATACCGAGGGCAACATATACAGCCCTACAGCGAAAAAACGGACCCTCAGGAACATTACAGCAAGTACCAGAACAGCATGATGATGGTAAGGGCGTCGGACGAATATTTGTGTCATTGGTTCCTCTCCACCTTAGAGGGGCCGGCATACGAATGGTTCAACAGGCTGCCCGAGGGCTGTATTGATTCATGGCAAGAACTCGCCCAGCGGTTCTTGACACAATTTGCCGGAAGGCGTCGCACAAGGAAGCACTTCTCCCACCTCCTAACAATACGCCAGAAGAAGGATGAGACCCTTCGGGATTTCCTGGAGCGCTGGAGGACGGAGGACGATAAGGTCGACGGTGCTGATGACGGGACCCTCCTGGCCCTCCTACAAACCGTCCTCCGCACCGGTACCTTTTCAAGGAGCCTCATCATTGAACCCCCCCGCGACTACATAAGGGCTTTGCAGCGGGGGGACCGATATGCTGAGGCCGAGGAGGTGGAGAAGTATCACCAGCATCCGGACCAGCAGCCCCCGAGGGCTGACAACAAGCATAACCGAGGGCCGGGGGCTCCTCCAAATCACCCCAAGGCTTCGGGACCCTCTGATGACCGCCCTCGGCAAGGCCAAGCCAAGCCCGGGGGAGGTTATAAGAGCAACCCTAAGACTTGGGCCCAGCCCATTCTCCTGGACCGCCCTCGGACACCATTGACGCACCCCGTCAGCATCATCCTCGATTTTGCCGAGGAGAGGGGCCTCGTTGAGCGCGACTCTCGCGCACCCCCGGAGGTACACGCTATCAACCCTCAGTTCCCCTACTGTCGCTTCCATCGGCACCAGGGGCACAGGACCGATGACTGCCATCAGCTGAAGACGGCCATCGAGAGATTAATACAGGCGGGGCACCTGTCCCAGTTTGTCCAGAGCCCTCGGCAGGAGGGACCTTCTCATCAGGGACCTCTCCGAGGGCACCATACGAAGGTAAATGCCTGGATAAATCCGAACACCATCCCCCTCGGCAAGAAGAGGGAGATCGGAAACTTGGAAGAAGAGGAGGAGGAGTACCCCCACTACCAGGAGAAGAAACGCCACATCCTCATGATCACCGGTGGCAATACAGGGGGCGATTCCACCAGCCAACGAAAGAAGTGGGCTCAATCGCTTTACGTGGGGGAAGTCACTCATATGCCCCCGGTAAAGCGACTGAGGGAGGAACCCATCACCTTTACCAACGCAGATCTCCCTCCTACTTCTTCTCCTCACAAGGATGCCTTGGTGATTCGGACGGAGATAAACGACACCATTATTCACAGAACTTACGTTGACACGGGCAGCTCCGTCAATGTAATGTACCTCAGCACCTTCAGAGAGCTGCATCTGGAGAGGGGGTCCCTTCGGCCCATTAAGACCCCTCTTGCCGGCTTCACCGGCGATACTATTGATTCCGAGGGGGTAATAACCCTCCCGGTGATCTTCGGCGACGGGCTCCATAGAGCCCAGCTCGAGGTGGAGTTCGTCGTCGTCAACATTGACTGCGCCCACAACATCATCCTCGGCCGGCCAACCCTCGAGGACCTCGAAGCCATCATCTCCATGAGGCACCTCTGCCTCAAGTTCCACGCCGAGGGGGGCATTGGCTACTCCCGGGGGAACCAGAAAATTGCCCGCGCCTGCTATCTTCAGGTCACTAAGAAGGTAAGCAAGACGGAATTCCGTGTTGACACCATCACCGGAACCGTCGACCAAGAGGAAAGAAGGACGAGGGCTGAACCGGCCGAGGACGTAGAAGACTTTGCGCTCGATCCGGCCCAGCCGGAGAGAGTCGTGAAGATTGGAGCCCAGCTCCCTGAAGACTTGAAGACCGGTATCACCGACGCCCTCCGCGCCTACTCCAATGTCTTTGCATGGGGGCCGGAGGACATGCCGGGAATCAGCCGAAGGGTCATCACCCACCGCCTCTCGGTGGACCCTTCGGCAAAGGCAGTGCAGCAACGAAGAAGACCCCTCTCCGCCGAGAGGAGGGAATTTGTGAAGAAGGAGGTCGCCATGCTCCTCTCTATTAAGCACATCAAGGAGGTGAAATATCCCTCATGGCTAGCGAATGTGGTCCTCGCACAGAAGCCCCCTACCTTCCGCATGTGCGTGGACTACACCGATCTCAACAAAGCATGCCCTATGGATCCATTCCCTCTACCAAACATTGATCAATTGGTGGATGAGACCGCAGGGTGTGAGATCATGTCCTTCCTCGATGCCTTCCGAGGGTACCATCAAATTTTCATGCACGAGGAGGACGCCGAAAAAACTGCCTTCATGACTCCCGAGGGCATCTTCTGCTACCTAGTCATGGCCTTCGGCCTAAAGAACTCAGGGGCCACCTACACCCGGATGGTGGCCCGGGTCTTTCAAGCCGTCCTAGGGCGCACTATGGAGGCCTATGTTGACGACATGATCGTCAAAAGCAAACAATCTTCCAGCCATGCTGACGACCTCCGGGAAATCTTCGCCATCATGCAAAAATTCAACCTTCGGCTAAACCCGAAGAAGTGCACCTTCGGCGTCCAAGGGGGCAAATTTTTGGGCTACATGGTGAGCCAAAGGGGTATTGAGGCCAATCCCGAGAAAATCCAGGCCATCATCAACATGGAGCCCCCACGCAACGTGAAGGAAGTTCAGCGGTTGACGGGCCGCCTGGCAGCCCTCAACTGCTTTCTATCTAAATCGGCGGAGAAGTCTCTACCCTTCTTCCAGATCATGAGGAAGACGGCTGGCTTTCTATGGACTCCAGAATGCCAGGGGGCTTTCGACGAGCTCAAACGATATCTATCTTCACCTCCTGTGCTCTCCAAACCCAAGGTAGGGGAGACCCTCTACCTCTACCTTGGGGTTAGCCCGGCGGCCATCAGCTCTGTGCTCATCCGGGAGGAAGACGGCGTCCAACATGACATCTTCTACGTTAGCAAGACCCTAAGGGAGGCCGAGCTCAGGTACTCCCCTGTGGAAAAAACGGTGTTAGCCATCGTTTGGACTGTCAAAAAGTTGGGCCACTACTTTCAGGCTCACCCGGTTCAGGTCCTCACCCATCAACCCCTCGGCGCCCTCATGAGGAGCCCCACCAGCTCCTTCCGCATGGTGAAATGGGCTATCTTCTTGAGTCAATACAACATTGACATCCGTCCAAGGCCTGCCATCAAGGGCCAAGCCCTGGCGGACTTTGTGACGGAATGTACCGCAAGGGCAGCCACGGACGGGGAGCCCTCGGCTACCTCGGACGACTAGTGGACCCTCTACACTGACGGCTCCTCCGCGACCAAAGCTTGCGGGGGAGGGGTAGTCCTCATTTCTCCCGAGGGCTTCAGGGCCTACTATGAAATCCGCTTCTCCTTCAAGGTCTCCAACAATAAGGCCGAGTATGAGGCCCTCCTATGTGGCCTTCGGCTGGCTGCCAACATGAGGGCTCGGCAGATCCACATCAAGTGCGACTCCAAGTTGGTCGTTGGCCAAATCTCCGAAGAATATGAGGCCAAGGAGGGGAGGATGAAACAGTACAAGGAAGCGGCCAAGGAGTTGCTTAAGGTATTTGAGGCACACTCTCTCACTCAAATACCGAGGGCTCAGAACTCCGAGGCCGACATATTATCTAAGCTCTCGGCCGACTCCCCTGAGCACATCTCCAAAATTGCCAAAATCGAGGAACTCAGCCTCTCAAGCATCCATGCAAGCCCCGTTATGAACATACAACAACGTCAGGAGGATTGGATCTCAGATATCACCGCCTTCATCTCCACAGGGCAGCTACCCGAGAATGAGGCCCGCGCTAAACTGGCAAAACTGAGGGCCCCTAGCTACACCATCGAAGATGGGAGGCTCTACAAACGATCTTACAATGGCACGCTACTTCGGTGCCTTCATCCAGATGAAGCCGAGGTCGCAATGGAGGAAGTGCACAGTGGCACTTGCTCATCTCACCAGGGACCCTTCTCCATGTCCCGAAGGCTCATTCTCCAGGGCTACTTCTGGCCAACCATGGACAGGGAATTTGCTGACCTTGCCCGGAGGTGCACCGCATGTCAACATTTCCAGAAAGCTCCCAGCAGGCCAGCGGTCAACTATGCCCCCATCAGCACCTCTGTCCCATTTTCTCGATGGGGGATAGACCTTGTGGGCCCTCTGCCGAGGGGTACCTCCAACAACAGATACATCATTGTGGCCGTCGACTACTTTACCAAGTGGGTGGAGGCTGAACCCCTCGCTAGCATCACAGAGGCGAAGTGCCGTCACTTCGTCCTCAAGAACATCCTCACAAGGTTTGGCGTCCCCCAGCAGATCATCTCCGACAATGGGACACAATTTGAGGCAGCCCCCTTCTGTGCCCTTCTGGAGGCATGGGGCATCAAACACACCTTCTCCTCCGTTGCCTACCCTCAAGGCAACGGGCAAGTAGAGAACGCCAACCGGACCTTGCTCGAGGGCCTCAAAAAGAAGCTGGAGGCCGAGGGCGGTGGCTGGGTAGAAGAACTTCACAACATCCTTTGGGCCTACCGCACCACCCCTCGGCGAGCTACAGGTGAAACACCCTTCTCCCTCTGCTACGGTTTTGAAGCCAAAGCTCCTACGGAAGTCACCCTTCCTACCCGAAGGGTGATCCAGTATGACCCCGAGGTCAACGACAGTAACATGGCCCTCGACCTCCACCTCATTTCAGAACGCCGGGAGCAGGCCTTCATCCGGGCAGAAAACTACCGAAGGCAAGTTAAAAGCTTCATCGACGCCAAAGTTCGAACCCGAGAATTTCAAGTGGGGGACTATGTCCTCCGGAGGAGGGAAGCCAGCCAACCAACCGAGGGAGGAAAAATGGCACCAAAATTCGAAGGCCCCTACATCATAGCAGCCATCATCAAACCCGGGACCTACAAGGTCAAACGCCCCAATGGGAAAGAAGTCCCTAGGCACTGGAATGTACACCATTTAGTTCAATTTTATCAATAATGTAAGAGCGGCCAAGCCCTCATAACTAGTGAATGTACTATCCTATGGCCCAAGGCCTCCAATTTCGAAGAATGAAGATACATTCAAGACATCAAGCCCTCATACTGACTACAGGCCCCAGGCCTCACCACGAGAAGAACCCCCTCTGGCACCAAGTGCCGAGGGCGGACACCATCAACACCTACAACAAACAGTGAAAACACCACGTGTTTTCAGTCAAGACCCCTCGGCACCCAGTGCCGAGGGAGGAAACTCCTATCACCAACAACAAGGAACGCCATGTGCTTCATTTCCCTTCGGCACCCAGTGCCAAGGGTACATCCCCACCTTCAACATCAAAAAAGAAAAGATGAGAACACCAATTGTTCCTACAGAAGATCCTTCGGCACCCAGTGCCGAGGGTACACCTCCATCATCAACATCGAAACGAAGAAAAAACACCAAAATGTTTCAAAGAAGACCCCTCGGCACCCAGTGCCAGGGATATGCTCTCCTTTCAACTTCCAAACATCTGTTGGGAAACACCAAGTGTTTCATTTGAAGACCCTTCAGTACCAAGTACTGAGGGTAGACGCCTACGTCAACTACGACAAAAGAGAACACCAAGTGTTCCTACAGGACACCCCTCGGTACCAAGTACCGGGGGCTACACATCGAAACTAACACCAAGTGTTGTTTCTAAAAGCCGTACCCCACGAGGACGCATATACCGAAGGCGCCACCATCGGTGCCGGCGGCACGTAGTGCCCCCGGCCATTTGCAACTAGTGTGCAAATGAAAACCCTTCCTTGAAACGCTTTCCGCGTCACTACCCCCAGGGTATGACAGGCATGAGAAATGCCCAGGATTCGACTTTCAAAAACGGAACGCTATCCGCGTCACTACCCCCAGGGTATGACAGGCATGAGAAATGCCCAAGATTCGACTTCCAAACCGAAACGCTCCCCGCGCCACCACCCCAAGGGTGTGGCAGGCCACGGACTATGTCTAGCGCCGAGGGGACGACTTTCAAAAATGAGGCGCTTTCCACGCCATCCCCCAAGGGGAGGCAGGTTACGGACCACCATATCTTGTGCCCAGGAAACGTCCCTCGATCCCCTCGGAACTCGGAAGGTTAACCCGAGGGAGGAGAGCCATTGGTGTATTCTGATGGTCTCCTAATAGGCCCAGCCTTACCAAGAAACCAAGTTTCTTGATGCCTTCCCTTCACCACCAACCAAAAAAAAAAAGGGGGTGAAGGGGAGTAGACTCAGTGAGAAATCAAAGAGTACACTCCAACAGATCACAATAAGCCGAGGGCTCCCCACGGGAACACCTCCGGTAACTGAAGGCTCCTATTTCCCGAAGGACACTACTCGAACAAATAGCAGCAAGGAACGGCTAAGTCCACTGCCTGGTCACCTCCGGTCACACAAACACCGAAGGCTCCAACAATACAAAGGGACTGGACTATCCAAAGTACACTAAGACGGTACCTTCAAATATGTACCGAAGGCCCCTACCCCATTACAAGGGACACAACTGGCTGAGTCGAACTCTACAACTCCTCAGAGTGTATGCCGAGGGCATACACTCCTCATTGGCTTTCTTCACAACAACAGGATTCAACATCAACTTACGCAAAGTAATGTAGAGTCAGAGGGCACCTATCACCCGAAGGCTACACAAGGAAACAGCACTTGAAAAAATTCTAAGTCCTAAAGATTGGGCCCCCGGCCCGATCAGCATTACAGCCAAGGGAATATGGTAGCCGAAGGACATGCAATACAACAACACTTGAAAAAATATATTCTGTCCTAAATGAGCAGCCCCCGGGCATCTGGCAAAGTGATGTGGAGTCAGAGGGCACCTATCACCCGAAGGCTTCCAAGGGAAAATCTACACTTAGAATACTTTCTAAGTCTTGCATATTCCCCCCCCCCCCCCCGGTCAACTACTCTTACATCAAGGAGGGATGCCATCTCCCGAAGGCTCCCAAGGGAAATCTACACTTAGAATACTTTCTAAGTCCTGCACATTTTCCCCCCCGGTCAACTACTCATACATCAAGGAGGGATGCCATCTCCCGAAGGCTCCCAAGGGAGACTTTACACTTAGAATTTTTTCTAAGTCCTACATGCTTTCCCCCCCGGTCAGCTACTCATACATCATGGAGGGATGCCACCTCCCGAAGGCTCCCAAGGGAAGCTCTACACTTAGAAGATTTTCTAAGTCCTACATATTTCACCCTCATCTCAAGGGACCTAATTGCCGAAGGCTACCTATCGATCGAAGGCTACAGTACATAAGGAATCAGCACTCAAGAAAATTTTCTAAGTCCTAAAGAATTGGCCCCCGGCCTGATCAATATTTCATTTGGGGCTCCACAGTAGCCGAAGGCTACGTGACATACTACACTGGCAAAAAAAAATTCTAAGTCCTATACATTGGGCCCTCGGTCCAATATTCACACATCAGGAAGGGATGCCATATCCCGAAGGCTCTCAAGGGGAAATCTACACTTAGAAATTTTTCGAAGTCCTAGGATTTGGGTTACTACAAACACCCGAAGGCCCCATGGTGTGCTACACTTAGAAAAATTTCCAAGTCCTAATTGCTGCTGAGCCCTCGGTTGCATATCCAGCAGAGGGTGCCCAACTACCGAAGGCTCCCAAGGGCTAGCTACAATCGAAAAATATTCTAAGTCCTAGACATACATTCAAAAATACCGAAGGCATACATCCAAAACAAAAACGAAGGCATGCATTCAAGAAGAAAGGAATTGGAGAAAACAAATCATATAAACACAGCCCGAAGGCAATCATTCAATCATTGACAAACAGAGGGCAAATGTAATACGAGTAAATGTCACAAGCAGGCCGAAGCCGAAGGATGAATAATGTCATCATTACAAATATATGTTTACATGATACAAAGTACATATCAAATCATGTTACTCCCGGGGGCCGCCTCCCCCGATGGCTTCGAGGTGACTTCTGCGTCGGCCTCGGGTTCGTCGCCCTCGTCTTCCTTCATGAGCTCAGAGTCCTTCAGGTCTGGCCTCTCGACATCAGGGGGAAGAGGAACGCGGATGTCTGGCTGCAGGGGGGAGCCCGTATGCTGCCGGGTCAAAGTCCTTTGGCTCGATCTTCAAGTGGCGAGCCATCCTCCGGTAGATGAGGGCTTGAGTGAAAAACTCGCCCCCATCATAGTATTGTTTACCCTTTCGGGAAACCCACTCCACGCCAGGACCATCACACCACTCGTCGACCGAGGACTCGACGACCGAGGACAGCCATTGCTTGTGCTCCTCGGACTGTCACCCCCCTGCCAAGAACCCCGAGATTGCGTCCTCTTGGGCTCTCTCGACGGCTTCAACCTTCGCGGCCTCGGCTTCCTTGACAGCTTTCTCCAAGGCCTAAGCTGCGGACCTCTCGGCTTCTGCCCTACCCCGATCTGCGGCCTCCGCCCGCAGGGTCATCTGCCGAAGGCTCTCCTCCAGCATAGCCATCTGCCGAACAGCGTCTGCATTCTGGCGGATGAGCTCCCACATCTTGGCCTCCTGCTCGGCCTTGCGAAGGCGCCACTCCTCTAGCCGCCGGGCTTGCTCCCCGAGGGCAATGCAGGTCTACAAAAACAAAGGGGTTAGCAAGACCAAACATGGTTTCTTAGCTCGAAGTAAAAGAGAAAGAAATAAACATAAAAGACTTACTGTGAGGGAAGACCGGAGGATCCTGTCCTCGAGGGCTTCGTCTTCATCAGCCCCGAGGGCTACCCTGTCAATCTCGAGGGTAATGCCTCTCAGAAGCGCCCTCGGGTCGGCCGTACCGTTCATCACGGCCGTACCAGCCGGGAGGGAAACCATGAGGACCTCGAAAGATGGCACCTGAACTCCCGGCGGCACTTTCGCCACCTGCATGTCCTCATTCGCCCCGGAGGCAGGGCCTTCATCGACAATGATCACCGGGGGGACTTTCTTCCCGGCATCCCCGGTCTTGGGCTTCTTGCCCTCGGGATCTCTGCCCAAGCCCTTCCTTTTGGCGGCAGCAGCAGCATCAGTACTTGGGCCCACCGACGGCCCCTCCGGTTTTTTGAAGAAGTCACCGGCGGATTTTGGGACACCGGCATCCGTCCCCCTCGGGCCCTTGGAGGGTTTCTTCTTCTTCAAGTCTGCAAGGCCTCTGACATTCATCATTTTCACTGGGACACCTACAAAAAATATGGGGTTAAAATCGAGGGGTCGCTGACCGAAGGCACAAAGAATAAAAAAAAACACGAACAAGATAAGCTATGTGCTAAGATATGAAAACCGAGGGACCTCGTAGACTACCTCCTGTTCCCCCGAAGGCCTCAGCAAAAATGGGGTACTTCTCGTCCGCTTCCCCAATAAATCGGTATCTCCGAAAGCCGAGGGCGTAGAATCCCTTGTCGGCAGTATAGTCTTTGATGGAGACCTGCTTTGTGCGACCCTCCGGGATTTTGGCTATCACCAGGCCGTCTTTTTCGAGGGCGGCGCTTCCAACCTTCGGATGCCGACGGAAGCGATCCCGAAGTTCCACCGGAAATGGGTTCTCAGTAACCCTGACATAGCACCAACGCTCCTTCCAGCCCTTATTGGACGAAGGCGCCTCCGTGAACAGCTTCCATCTGGCCACCTGCTGCAGGTTGGCGAAGCCCTCGGCATTCGCGTGACCCCCTCGACAGAGGTTGAAGCTATGGAAGAACAAGTCCAGGCTGGGGGTCACCCCTCGGTCCCTACAGAGGTTTAAAAAACCCGCCACGTAGGAGTGGCTATTAGGTGTCAGCTGGCAGGGTACCAAGCCAACAAACCTCAGGTACTCCCGGAGGAAGGGGTGCAGAGGGAACCGAAGGCCCATGGAGACCGACAGTACGTGTACTGCAATGCACCCCTCAGGCGCCCGAGAGAGCACATCGTCAACTCCCGGCTCGACCACCTCGGCCGAGGGCCCCACATGTAGCTGCGTCACGTAGAGGTCCGCCTTGTCCGCCTTCGACTTTATCTCCAACGCGGCCGTGTTGAGCCAGGAATACCCCTCCGGCATATCTACGGGTTTCCCCTGATCAGCAGCAATAACCTTCTTCTTGGGGACAGCTGCCTTGGCCTTCTTCTTCCCGGGGGCCACCCGGATGGGAACTGCATTCAGCGGCTGGGAAGTACTGGCCTCACCAGCACCCCGAGGGGGAAGGACGGCCACAGTAACCCTCGCCCTCTCCTTTTCCTCCTCCTCTTCAGCAACTTGGACGGCGAGGGCCAACTCTTCATCCTCGGCAGTTCGCTCAAATTCCTCCGCCTCGGCCTCGGCCATAAGATCCTTCTGCACCTCAGTCGCGAGGGCTGCATCACCACCATCCGAGGGCTGACCACTGCTGGACTCCACGTCGGAGATGCCTTCGTCCTCCATCGAGGGCGTCCTCGAGATGTCCTGAGAGTCACTCTGAGACGACATTCTATCTCTAGCTCGAGGGTTCGGGGGAACTAAGGTTTCTAGTGAATTCTATCTCCTAAACCGAGGGTGCAATGTACAACTATACTAGAAGGAGAAAGGCAGGGAGCACTGACCTCGAAAGCTGAGTTAGGACCGAAGGCTGGAGTTTCTCTCACTAGATTTTTTGGCAGAGCTTCGCTAAGGCAACTGAGTTCGCACAGCGGGAATGGCTTTGGCCTTGGGGTATTTATAGGCGCTGGAATCCGGGCTTGGGCCCGGAAACCGGGCCTCCGGACGGACCGTCATCATTGCACACCGTCGTTTCACCCAACCGGTGACGCCGCCCACGAACAAGCCAGCCATCACACGCCACGTGTGCCACCCCCCCAACGGCTATATCCTGTCGTTACATATTCCAACGGCTATATTTCCAACGGCTATATTCCGGAAGCCCCCGGGTTTTCTACTTCACTCCACTTCATCAAGGATAGCCTCCGGGTACACTTACCCAGAATTGCCCCCGGGTTGCGCCCCACACAGCACATAACAGACGCCTTCGGGATCACTCCTTCAGAAGCCCAAGGCTTCATATCAGGGAACCCCTCGGGGAGTTGCCTTCATTGACGGATAACCCTTCGCACGCAGGTAATGGGAGCCCTCGGGTATCTTCATGACCGACCAATCAACAAACAGTGGACCCCTCGGTAACAACTCCACTGCTGCCTTCATCTGGCAGGCCCTCGATCCCTGGATTGAGGGGCTCCCCTTCGGCACCACCAGGACATCAACAGCAAGCCTTCGGCTAATCAACACAGGAGCCCTCAGAAGAGAGAGCCTTCGGCATTCCCGTCATTCTCCATGTTTTACCAAGGTTTGACATTTTCGATTCATCATTAGGGGAATTCGGTGCACTCTTTTTCCCTCATTAGGATTTTTTCCCAAAGGGTTTTTCCTAATGAGGTTTTTAACGAGGCATCCCCCCAAAATGAAACGAAAAGCGTCAGCCTTCGGCCCACAATAGCAACGCAACTACTCTACTCCTTTTCACCACTTTACAAGTGCCTCAAGGAGTGGGGGACTAGAGGACCCCCTCGGGAAAATCATTAAATTACAAAATCTATGAAATTCCAACAAACAACAAAGCAAGCCCTCAAGTCCCGACATGTGGGTAACTGAGGGACTGCCTTCGGCAGGGACATAAAAGCAACAACTCCTCACCAACTTCAGAGATCACGACGGGACAACATCAAAGGGCAAGCACAAATTACTCCTTTTCCCTCAAGTACCTTTCGGCAAAAGGAGTGAGGGACTCCTGATGGAGTATATGGCCCGGGAACCCCCGGTCCACAGACTCCTACTACTCCGGCAAAGGCCCAACAGGCCCAAATCACAGCGCCCAGAGTACCAAGCAGCCCGCACTATACGCCAGGGGTGCCTTCGGCCCCCTGGCCGAAGGCTCTAAATTCTCACAGAGCGGGTTCCTCAAGCAAATTAAGAGACTGGGAGAAAACGGCGAAAACAGTAGCCCTCGGCACTGTGAGCCCTCGGCACCAGGGTGCCATCGGGTGGAAGAGCCCTCGGCTACTGCTCTATAGCCGAAGGCATCTCACTCGACAAGATATCTGCCTCACATGCGTACAGATCACCGTACCCTGCACAGACGTCCCATCCAACAGCCGCATTAAATGCGGCCACATGCGGTTGCCAGCGCCAACCAGTTGAGGTGACCCCTCGGCCAATGAGCGCTTGACACGTGTCCCTGCCCGGCATTTATTGCTACTATAAATAGCACCCCATTTCCCCATCTGTAACCAAGTCATAACCACGCTGAAAACGGCATTCATACTGAATACACTCTCTCTCTACATTTACTTGTTTACTCTGACTTCTCTCTAAATTATTTCCCGTAATAACCCTTCGGATATATACCCCCGGGTAGACTATCCATCACATATGTTGACGATATGATCGTCAAGAACAAGCAGTCAGCAAGTCATGCTGACGACCTGAGGGAGATCTTCGCCATCATGCAGAAGTTTAGCCTTCGGCTGAACCCGAAGAAGTGTACCTTCGGCGTCCAGGAGGAAAAATTCCTGGGCTACATGGTGAGCCGAAGGGGTGTTGAGGCCAACCCCGAGAAGATCCAAGTCATCATCAACATGGAGCCTCCACGCAACGTAAAGGAGGTCCAACGATTGACGGGCCGCCTGGCAGCCCTCAATCGCTTCTTATCGAAATCGGCGGAGAAGTCCTTACCCTTCTTCCAGATCATGAGGAAAACCGCCGGTTTCCAATGGACTTCAGAATGTCAGGAGGCCTTCGAGGAACTAAAGCGGTACTTATCTTCACCACATGTGCTCTCTAAACCCAAGGTAGGGGAGGTACTGTACCTTTACTTGGGTGTTAGACTGGCAGCCATCAACTCAGTACTCATCCGGGAAGAGGATGGCGTCCAACATGCCATCTTCTATGTCAGCAAGACCCTCAGGGAGGCGGAACTCCGGTACTCCCCCGTGGAAAAAACAGTATTGGCTATCGTGTGGACCGTCAAGAAGTTAGGCCACTACTTCCAAGCTCACCCGGTCCAGGTCCTCACTCACCAACCCCTCGGCGCCTTGATGAGGAGCCCCACTAGCTCCTCCCAAATGGTGAAATGGGCTGTCTTCTTGAGCCAATACAACATCGACATCCGTCCTAGGCCCGCCATCAAGGGCCAAGCCCTAGCGGACTTCGTGACGGAGTGTACGGCGAGAGCAGCCACGGACGAGGAGCCCTCGGCCCCTTCGGATGATTGGTGGACCCTCTACACCGACGGCTCCTCCGCCATCAAGGCATGTGGAGGAGGGGTGGTTCTAATTTCACCCGAGGGCTTCCGGGCCTATTATGTAGTCCGCTTCTCCTTCAAAGTCTCTAACAACGAAGTCGAATACGAGGCCCTCCTCTGTGGCCTTCGGCTGGCAGCTAACATGAAGGCCCGACAAATTCACGTCAAGTGTGACTCCAAGTTAGTCGTCGGCCAAATCTCCGGGGAGTACGAAGCCAAGGAGGGGAGAATGAAACAATACAAGGAGGC
Organism: Cuscuta europaea; assembly: GCA_945859875.1. Taxonomy (NCBI): domain Eukaryota; kingdom Viridiplantae; phylum Streptophyta; class Magnoliopsida; order Solanales; family Convolvulaceae; genus Cuscuta; species Cuscuta europaea. The sequence continues at coordinate 6,322,861 of CAMAPE010000014.1, forward strand.
GGCCCAGGAGTTGCTTAAGGTATTTGAGGCGCACTCTCTTACTCAAATACCGAGGGCTCAAAACTCCGAGGCCGACATTTTATCCAAGCTCTCGGCAGAATCCCCTGAGCACATCTCGAAGATTGTCAAAGTGGAAGAACTCAGCCTCTCTAGCATACATGCTAGCCCCGTCATGAATATATAACAAAGACAGGAGGACTGGATCTCGGACATTGTTGCCTTCATCACCACAGGGCAACTGCCCGAGGATGAGGCCCACGCCAAGCTGGCAAAGCTGAGGGCTCCCAGCTACGCTATCGAGGACGGAAGGCTCTACAAAAGGTCCTACAACGGGACATTGCTTCAGTGCCTTCACCAAGATGAAGCCGAAGTAGCGATGGAGGAAGTGCACAGTGGCACTTGCTCAGCTCACTAGGGACCCTTCTCCATGTCCCGAAGGCTAATAATCCAGGGCTACTTCTGGCCCACGATGGCCCGGGATTGTGCAGATCTTGCCCGAAGGTGCCCCGCATGCCAACACTTCCAGAAAGCCCCCGGCAGGCCAGCGGTCAACTATGCCCCCATCAGCACATCCATACCCTTCGCTCGATGGGGCATAGACCTCGTGGGCCCTCTGCCGAGGGGTACCTCCAACAACAGGTACATCATTGTTGCCATCGATTACTTCACCAAATGGGTGGAAGCAGAGCCCCTCGCCAGCATCACTGAGGCCAGGTGCCGTCATTTTGTCCTCAAAAACATCCTCACCAGGTTTGGCGTCCCTCAGCAAATCATCTCCGACAACGGGACTCAGTTCGAGGCAACCCCCTTCTGTGCCCTCCTAGAGGCATGGGGCATCAAGCACACCTTCTCGTCCGTTGCCTACCCTCAGGGCAACGGTCAAGTGGAGAACGCCAACAGGACCTTGCTCGAGGGCCTAAAGAAGAAGCTGGAGGCCGAAGGGGGCGGTTGGGTAGAAGAGCTCCACAACATCTTATGGGCCTACCGTACCACCCCTCGGCGGGCAACGGGCGAAACACCTTTCTCCCTTTGCTACGGATTTGAAGCCAAGGCCCCCACTGAGGTAACTCTTCCAACCCGAAGGGTCACACAGTATGATCCAGAGGCCAACGACGTCAATATGGCTCTCGATCTCCACCTTATTTCAGAACGCCGAGAGCAAGCCTTCATACGTGCAGAGAACTACCGAAGGCAAGTAAAGAGTTACATTGACGCCAAGGTCCGCTCCCGGGAATTCCAAGTGGGGGACTATGTCCTCCGAAGGAGGGAAGCTAGCCAACCAACCGAGGGCGGGAAGATGGCACCAAAGTTCGAAGGCCCCTGCATCGTGGCAGCCATCATCAAACCGGGAACTTACAAGCTAAAACGCCCTAATGGGACTGAAGTCCCTAGGCACTGGAATGTACATCAGCTAGTTAAATTTTATCAATAAACAACAGAGCGGCCAATCCCTCATAAACTTGTGAATGTATTATTTTACGGCCCAAGGCCTAAAAATTCTGAAGAACGAAGACATTTCGAAGACATCGAGAACATGGAACAAGATTATTACAAGGGCCAAGCCCTCATATAACCCCCAGGCCCAAGGCCTCACCACAATGGAAGAACCCTCGGCACCAAGTGCCGAGGGTAGACAATACTATCACCTACGACAAAGCACCACCTGTCCTCAAATGGAGACCCCTCGGCACCTGGTGCCGGGGGGACACGCCACTAGTAGCTTTCAACAAGTGAGAAGAAACACCAAGTGTTTCCACAGAAGACCCCTCGGTACCAAGTACCGAGGGTAGACAACACAATCACTTTCAACAAGTGAGAAGAAACACCAAGTGTTTCCACAGAATACCCCTCGGTACCAAGTACCGAGGGTAGACGACACAATCACCTCCAACAAATGGGAAAAAACACCAAGTGTTTTCACAGAAGACCCCTCGGTACCAAGTACCGGGGGCCGAAAATCGGAACGAACACCAAGTGTTGTTTCTAAGTCGTACCCCTCGAGGACGCCTATACCGAAGGCGCCACCTCTCGGTGCCGGCAGCACGTAGTGCACCCGGCCATTTGCAACCAGTGTGCAAATGAAAACCCTTCCCTGAAACGCTTTCCGCGTCATCACCCAAAGGGTATAACAGGCATGAGAAATGCCCAGGATTCGACTTTCAAAAACGGAACGCTTTCCGCGTCATCACCCCAAGGGTATGACAAGCACGAGAAATGCCCAGGATTCGACTTCCAAATCGAAACGCTCCCCGTGCCACCACCCCAAGGGTGTGGCAGGCCGCGGACTATGTCTAGCGCCAAGGGGACGACTTTCAAAACTGAGGCGCTTTCCGTGCCATCCCCCAAGGGGAGGCAGGTTACAGACCACCATATCTTGTACCCAGGAAACGACCCTCGATCCCCTCGGAATTCGGAAGGTTAACCCGAGGGGGGAGCTAATGGTGTATTCTGTTACCTCCCGATAGGCCAAGCCTTACCAAGAAACAAAGTTTCTTGAAACCTTCCCTTCACTACTCAAAAAAAAATGGGGTGGTGAAGGGGAGTAGACTCCGCGAGAAATCAATGAGTACATCACTCCAACAATTCACAGCAACATACCGAGGGCTCCCCAAGAGAACGCCTCCGATACCTGGACGCTCATGAGTACCAAGGATACCATTCACAACAGACATCATCAACAAATGGATAAGTCCACTCAAGGATTGCCTTCGGCTATACCTAAAACCGAAGGTTCAAATGCTACAAAACATGGCAGGCTCAGCCAACAACAACTCAAAGCGTCCCCGAAGGGTACTATATGACAAAGCTATCAGATGTGGCCAAACCAAATCAAGAATCACCCCCGGCACCTCACTACATGCCGAGGGGATACATCCAGACAATCCCCGAGGGAGTCTGCCTTTTTATGCTAAACTTGGACTACAAACTCTCCTATAGCAACATTGGGGGGACATAACAACAACCGAAGGCTTTTATTGCCACAAGCCAACATCACAAGGCAAAGGAAACTATCCTGAACCTACAACATACACGGCCGAAGGGTCCCCTCCCGAAGGCCAGCAGCAGGAAATACTTAGAGAAAATAATCTAAGTCCTAAATGCTTTGCCCCCTGTGGAGCCACCAGTCAACCGAAGGCATATATGAGACAGGGGCCTCACGGTCACCCGAGGGCTCCTACTTCATACATACTACACTTAGAAAAATTTTCTAAGTCCTACATATTTTGACCCTCGGTCAAATCTCCATGCTGCCCGAGGGCTCCTACTTCATACATGCTACACTTAGAGAAATTTCTAAGTCCCAAAAGTTTTTACCCTCGGTCAAATCTCCCTGCAGCCCGAGGGGTCATACGGTTGAAGGCTTGGTGAAACTACACTTAGAAATATTTTCTAAGTCCTAACTATTGTTGGGTCCTCGGTCATACATCCAGCGAAGGGTACCCAAATACCGAAGGCTAGACTGTATTCAAACACTTAGAAAAATTCTTCCAAGTCCTAAACACCTCGCCTCCGGTTATCTCATGAAGGCTACACAGAACCAGGGGGAAGGAATTAGCCGGGGGCCAACAGATGAACAAACACTTAGAAATATTTCTAAGTCCTGAACATTGTGCCCTCAGTGAAAGTTTCAACTGACTAAAGAGGGCTAGTAGCCGAGGGCTACGAGAAGCACTAGACTTGGAAGAATATATTCTAAGTCCTAAACATACATTCAGAAAAGCGAAGGCATACATTCAGAAAAGGCGAAGGCATACATTCAAAGAGAAACAATGAAAGGGAACAAATTATATACAAGAAGCCTGAAGGCAAGCATTCATTCATTGAGGGAAAAGTCGAAGTATACATTACAAAAGGGGCCGGAGGCCAAGGGCACACAAGCATTCATTACAACGAGATTGTTCAAAATATGTTGAATAAAAAATTACATATTAACATCCCCGGGGGCCGTCTCCTCCGAAGGCTTTGAGGTAACCTCTGTGCCGGCCTCAGGTTCGTCACCCTCGGCCTCCTTCATCAGCTCGGTGTCCTCCAAGTCTGGCCTCTCGACATCTGAGGGGAGAGGGACACGGACATCTGGCTGCAGGGGGGAAGTTCGTACGCTGCTGGGTCAAAATCCTTTTGCTCGATCTTCAGATGGCGGGCCATCCTCTGGTAGATGAGGGCTTGAGTAAACAATTCGCCCCCATCGTAGTACTGTTTACCCTTTCGGGAAACCCACTCCACACCGGGCCCATCGCACCACTCGTCGACCGAGGACTCCACGACCGAGGACATCCACTGTTTGTGCTCCTCTACTCGCCACCCCCCTACCAAGAAACCGGAGATGGCGTCCCCTCGGGCTTTCTCGACGGCATCCGCCTTAGCGGCCTCGGCCTCCTTAGCAGCCCTCTCGAGGGCTTCAGCTGTGGACCTCTCAGCCTCGGCCTTGCCCCGGTCTGCGGCCTCCGCCCGCAGGGTCATCTGCCGAAGGCTCTCCTCCAGCATAGCCATCTGTCGGATGGCATCAGAGTTCTGGCGGATGAGCTCCCGCATCTTGGCATCCTGCTCGGCCTTGCGCAGACGCCACTCCTCTAGCCTCCGGGCCTGCTCACCGAGGGCAATGCAGGTCTACAAAAAGTAAAGAAGTTAGGAAAGTTGTACAGTATTTTTGGCACAAAGTAAAACGGCAATTAGGTACAAGCTTACAGTGATGGAAGACCGGAGGATCTTGTCCTCAAGGGCCTGGTCATCATCAGCCTCGAGGGCGGCTCTGTCAATCTCAGGGGTCATGCCCCTCAGAAGCACCCTCGGGTCCACCGTGCAGTTCATCACGTCGTTCTACTGGGAGGGAAACCATCAGGACCTCTGAGGATGGCTCCCGGACACCCCCCGGCACTTCCGCCACCATCGTCTCCTCAGGCATCCCAGAGGCAGGGCAATCATCAACAATAATTACGGGGGGACCCTTCTTCCCGACGTCTCCCATTTTCGGCCTTTTGCCCTCGGGAGCCTTGGCCGCAGCTTTTCTCTTCGCGGCAGCGGCAGCATCAGCATTTGGGGCCGCCGATGGCCCCTCCGGCTTCTTAAAGAAGTCATCGGCGGGTTTAGGGACGCCAGCATCCGTTCCCTTCGGGGCCTTGGAGGACTTTTTCTTCTTAAGGTCAGAAAGCCCTCTGACGTTCATCATATTGACCGGGATACCTGCAACACAATATGGGTTTAGGCCGACGGGTCATTGACAGATGGCATAGAAGTACAAAAAGTAAAAAAAAAGAACAAAAAAACTATGTGCTAAAATGCGAAAATAAGGGTGCTCTATGCTACCTCTGGAGGCTCCCTCAAATGCCGGGAACCTTTCATCCGTTTCCCCCAGGAAGCGATACCGCCGGAACCCAAGGGTGTAGAGGTCCTCCTCTTGAGTGCACTCCTTAATGGCTACATTCTTGTCCCGGCCCTCCAGGATCTTTGCCAGGATCCTGCCATCTTTCTCGAGGGCGGCACTCCTCCTCTTTTCATGGCGCCTGAACCGGTCACGCAGTTCCCTCGGGAAGGGGCTCTCGGCTAACTTGATGAAACACCATCGGTCCTTCCACCCCTTGTTTTAGGAGGGCGCCTCACTGAACAGCTTGAACAGGGCCACCTACTGCAAGTTTGCGAAGCCCTCGGCATTCACGTGCCCCCCCCCCCCCCGGCACAGATTAAAACTTTGGAAGAAGAGGTCCAGGCTAGGCGTTACCCCCCGGGATTTGCAGAGATGGAGGAAGCGCGCGATATAGGAGTGGCTGTTCGGGGTCAGTTGACAGGGGACCAAACCCACGAACTGGAGGTACTCCCGAAGGAATGGGTGTAGGGGGAACCGGAGCCCTATCGATACGGAGAGGATGTGCACCGCAATGCATCCCTCGGGAGCCCGAGAGAGGACGTCATCGGGACCCGGTGCGACCACGACGGCCGAGGGGCCCACATGTAACTGAGTGACATAGAGATCCGCCGCATCAGCTTTCGACCTTATATCTAAGGCGGCGGTATTCAAGTAGGAATACCCCTCGGGCATATCGAGGGGCTTCCCTTGGTCTGCGACGCTGCCCTTCTTCTTGGAAGCAGCAACCTTCGCCTTCTTTTTTCCGGGGGCCACCCGGATGGGAACCGCGTTCAGCGGCCGAGAGGTGCTGGCCTCACCAGCTCCCCGAGGGGGGAGAACAGCGTCGGTGACCCTTGCCCCCTCTTTATGCGCCTCTTCCTCAGCTACTTGCCAGGCGAGGGCCAGCTCTTCGTCTTCACACTCTTGTTCGAAGCCCTCGGCTTCCGCCTCAGCAATGAGGGCTTTCTGCAGCTCCATCGCGACGACAGTGTCTTGTCCCACCGAGGGCTGTTCGCTTGTGGACTCCACGTCCGAGATGACTTCATCCTCCATCGAGGGCGCCCCCGAGATGTCTTGAGAGTCGATTTGCGAAGACATCGTCCGTGCTAGTTCGAGGGCTCAAATATGCTAAGTGCTCTGAGCTAGGATTCCTAAGTGTAAGTCCTAAGGCCGCTAAGTACAGCTAGGTGACAAGGATGGAGGACAAGTAAGGAACTGACCTTGTAACGGGAGTTAGATCGAAGGCGGTTGTTTCTCTCTCTAGTAATTCGGGCAGAGCTTCGCTACAATGATATCGCACAAGGGGAAGTGAAGCCGGCCATGGGGTATTTATAGGCGCTTGGATCCGGGCTTGGGCCTGGAAACCGGGCCTCCGGTTGGACTGCCATCATTACAAACCGTGGTTTCGCCCAATCGGTGACGCCCGCCCACGGACAGCCAACGAGCACACACCACGTGGCAACCCCCCCCCCCCCCCCAACGACTATATTCTGACGTTCGATATTCCAACGGCTATATTTCCAACGGTTATATTCTGGGAGCTCCCGGCTACACTTGACAGTCCACTGCTTCATCAACCAAGAAACTAGCCCCGGGGATTTTTAATTCACTCCACTTCATCAAGAAGAGCCTCCGGGTATACTTACCCAGAGACGCTCTTGGTTTGTGTCCCACACACTACATGACGAATGCCTTCGGGATCACTCCTTCATAAGCCCACGGCTTCATATCAGGCCACCCCTCGGGGATCCCCCCTCAGCACTTTGAGGGCCGGGTAGCCCCCGAGAATACGCCTCACTAACAGGTAGTCTACGGCACACAGGTAACGGGAGCCCTCGGGTACCCTCCTCACCAACTGAACAACAAACAGGGGACACCCCGGTAACACTTCAACTGCTACTCACATTCACGACGCCCTCGATCCCCAGATTGAGGGACTCCCCTTCGGCACCTCCCAGGAAATCAACAGCACGCCTCCGGCTAATCAACACATGAGCCTCAGAACAAGGATAGCCTTCGGCGTTGGCATTATACTCCATTTCGAACCAGGGCTTCACGTTTTCGATTCATCATTGGGGGAATTCGGTGCACTCTTTTTCCCTCATTAGGATTTTTTCCCACAGGGTTTTTCCTAATGAGGTTTTTAACGAGGCATCCCCCCAAAATGAAACGAAAACCGTCAGCTTTCGGCCCAAATCAGCAGCATGACTACTCTACTCCTTTTCACCACTTTACAAGTGCCTCAAGGAGTGGGGGACTGGAGGACCCCCTCGGGAAAAATCACAAAAATCACAAACATGACCCCCCCTCAAGTCCCGACATGTGGGTAACTGAGGGACTGCCCTCGGCAAAATAAACAAACAGCAAACTACCCACAACTCTACAAACTACAACGGAACAACGGCAGGGGACAAACACAATTACTCCTTTTCCCTCAAGTACCTTTCGGCAAAAGGAGTGAGGGACTCCTGATGGAGTATATGGCCCGGGAACCCCCGGCCCACAGACTCCTACTACTCCAATAAAGGCCCAATAGGCCCAGGAAGCACAACGAGCCCAAATCACAGCGCCCAGAGTACCAAACAGCCCACAATGCGCACCAGGGGTGCCTTTGCCCCCTGGCCGAAGGCTCTAATTCTCACAGGAGGGTCAAAACAGGAAAACAAGGTTACTGGAAAGAACGGCGAAAATCAGTAGCCCTCGGCACCAAGGGGGTCCCCGGTACTCAGAGTCCTCGGCTAGTCCTCTACAGCCGAGGGCACCTTTTCCGACATGATATCCGCTCCACATGCGTATAGATCACCGTACCAAGTACGACGTCACATCCAACAGCCGCATTTAATGCGGCCACATGCGGCTGCCAGCGCCAGCCAGTTGAGGTGACCCCTCGGCCAATGGACGCTTGACACGTGTCCATGTCCGGCATTTATTGCTACTATAAATAGCACCCCATTTCCCCATTTGTAACCAAGTTGTAAGACATACAACACGCTTAATACATATCGAATATACACTCTCTCTCTTACTTATTTGCTCCGACTTCTCTCTAGTTATTCTCCGCAATAACCGCTCGGATAAGCTACCCCTCGGGTACACTATCCATCAATGTCTTTCCTCGACACTTTTCGAGGATATCACCAGATATATATGCATGATGGGGATGCGGAGAAAAAAGCCTTCATGACACCCGAGGGAATCTTCTGCTATCTAGTTATGACCTTCGGCCTAAAGAATTCGGGCGCCACTTACACCCGAATGGTGGCCAGAGTCTTTCAAGCCATCCTAGGACGCACCATGGAGGCTTACGTCGACGACATGATCATCAAAAGCAAACAATCAACCAGTCACGCCGAGGACCTCTGGGAAATTTTCGCCATTATGCGGAATTTCAATGTTCGGTTGAACCCGAAGAAATGCACCTTCGGCGTACAAGGGGGGGAAGTTTTTGGGCTACATGGTTAGCCGAAGGGGCATCGAGGCCAACCTCGAGAAAATCCAGGCCATCATCAACATGGAACCTCCACGCAACGTGAAAGAAGTCCAAAGGTTGACAGGCCACCTGACAACCCTCAATCGCTTTCTTTCTAAGTCAGCAAAGAAGGCCCTCTCCTTCTTCCAAACCATGAGAAAGACAGCCAGCTTCCAATGGACAATGGAGTGTCAGGAAGCCTTTGAAGAATTGAAACAATACCTGTCTTCACCCCCTATGCTCTCCAAGCCCATGGTGGGGGAAACGTTATATCTTTATCTTGGCGTTAGCCCTGCGGCCATCAGCTCAGTTTTATCCAGGAGGAAGATGACATTCAACATGCCATGTTCTATGTCAGCAAGACCCTCAGGGAGACAAAACTCAGGTATTCTCCGGTGGAGAAGACGGTACTAGCTATCATTTGGACCGTCAAGAAGCTAAGCCATTACTTCCAAGCCCATCTGGTCCATGTCCTCAAGCACCAACCCATCGGCGCATTGATGAGGAGCCTCACTAGCTCCTCTCGAATGGTGAAATGGGCTATCTTCCTTAGCCAATACAACATAGACATCCGTCTGAGGCCCGCCATCAAGGGCCAAGCCCTGGCGGACTTCGTAACGGAATGCACGGCAAGATCTGCGGTGGACGAGGAGCCCCCGGCACCCCTGGACGAATGGTGGACTCTCTACACAAACGGCTCCTCGGCTGCCAAAGCATGCGGGGGAGGCGTCGTTCTCATCACATCCGAAGGCTTTCGAGCCTACTATGCCATCCGTTTCTCCTTCAAGGTCTCCAACAATGAAGCTGAGTATGAGGCCCTTCTTTGTGGCCTTCGGTTGGCAGCAAACATGAAGGCAGAGCAAATACATGTGAAGTCCGACTCCAAGCTAGTTGTCGGCCAAATCTCGGGGGAATATGAGGCTAAGGAAGGGAAAATGAAGCAGTACAAGGAAGCGGCCAAAGAATTGCGAGGGATCAATACATTCCCTCACTCAAATACCGAGGGATCAGAACTCCGAGGCAGACATTCTATCAAAGCTCTCGCCTGAATCTCCGGAGCACCTCTCAAAGATCGCAAGAATCGAGGAACTCAGCCTATCAAGCATACCTGCAAGCCCCGTCATGGAGATACACCTAAGGCTGGAGGACTAGATTTCGGATATCATCACCTTCATTACCACAGGGCAACTGCCCAAGGACGAAGCCCGCACGAAACTAGCAAAGCTGAGGGCTCCCAGCTATACCCTCGAAAATGGAAGGCTGTACAAATGATCCTACAACGACATGTTACTCCGATGCCTTCATCATGATGAAGCCGAAGTTGTAATGGAGGAAGGCTCACCAGGGACCTTTCTCTATATCCCGAAGGCTTATAGTCCAAGGCTACTTTTGGCCTACGATGGCCCAAGATTGTGTAGATCTTGCTCGAAGGTGCGCCGCCTGTCAACACTTTCAAAAGGCTCCCGGAAAGCCATTGGTTAACTACGCCCCCATCAGCACGACAATACCATTCTCTAGGTGGGGCATCGACCTAGTAGGCCCACTGTCGAGGGGTACCTCCAACAACAGGTACATCATCGTGGCCATAGATTACTTCATCAAATGGATGGAGGCGGAGCCCCTCGCTAGCATTACCGAGGCTAGGTGCCACCATTTTGTTCTCAAGAACATCCTCACAAGGTTCGACATACCCCAACAAATTATCTCCGAAAATGGAACTCAGTTTGAGGCAACCCCCTTCTGCGCCCTCCTAGAGGCATGGGGCATCAAGCACGCCTTCTCATCAGTTGCCTACCCTCAAGGAAATGGTCAAGTTGAGAACACCAACTGAACCCTGCTGGAACGATTAAAGAAGAAGATGGAAGCCGAAGGGGGAGGCTGGGTTGAAGAGCTTCAGAACGTCTTATGGGCCTACCGCACCACCCCTAGGAGGACAACTCACAAAACACCCTTCTCCCTGTGCCATGCATAGTTACATCCATCATCAAACCCGGAACATACAAGCTAAAAAGGCCCAATGGAACCGAGGTCCCTACGCATTGGAATGTACACCACCTAGTCAAATTCTATCAGTAACATATGAGCGGCCAAGCCCTCATAACTCACGAATGTACTTGTCCAATGGCCCAAGGCCCCCTCTTTCTCACAAGAATAAATACATGTCGAGACACAAAGTACCAAGTACAAAGTGCATATGAGTGGCCAAGCCCTCATCACTCACCAATATACGTGATCAATAGCCCAAGGCCCCTCCTTTTCATAAGGATGAATAAAGTGTGACATCATCACACCAGGTACCAAGTACAGAGTGCGCGAAATATGCCCACCATTCTTAAAAACACCAAGTGATATTCAGTCATTCGTTCCCCTCAAGGACTCCCCCATGCATATATTAGTTCATGCATGTTTGTACACACACATAAAAAAACTGAAGGGACGTACCTCTCAGCACCGGAAGGTACCAAGTACCTCCGGACGTTTGTGTTTCACACACGAATAAAACCCTTCCCTGAAATGCTTTCCGTGCCATTCTCCAAGGGAATGGCAGGCAACGGGCCATGTACTGGGCCCAGGATTCGACTTTCAAAAACGAAACGCTTCCCGCGCTATCCCCAAAGGGGAAGCAGGTAACAGACGATGTCTCAGGCTGAGGGAATGACTTTCAAAAACGAGACGCTTTCAGTGCCATCCCCCAAGGGGAGGCAGGCAACAGACGATGTCTAGGGCCGAGGAAACGACTCTCACACCCCTCGGATCCTGGAAGGTCAAACACCGAGGGGGGAGCTAGCGGTTCATACCGCTGCCTCCCAAATAGACCAAGTCTCTCCAAGAAATCAAGTTTCTTGAAGCCTCCCCTCACATTTCCAAAAAAAGAAAAAAAATGGAGTGAGGGGGAGTAGACTCAACGGGGAATCAATGAGGAAATTATACAAAGTCCATGTCTCAAAGCCCACCAGCATCTCAACAAAGTACCGAGGGCACCTACTCTTATATATTGGGTTTAGATTTTCTAAGTCCACATTTTGCCGTCGAAATCTCAACAAAGTACCGAATGCAACCACTCTTATATATTGGGCTAAAAATTTTGTAAGTCCACATTTCTCACCGAAGGCTCCTATGGTACAGCCTTCGGCATCTCAACAAGTACCGGAACGTCTGCCATCGCAGGAGGTTACCGGTTTGTAGAGGGAATGGAAGTTTTTCTAAGTCCATGACTCAAGGCCCCCTGGCACATCAAACAATGCCGGAGGCCTATACTTTGTGTATGGGTCTAAATTTTACAAGTCCAAAACTGATGGCCTCCGGTCATAGGCGGGAGAGGATTCACAATTCATCCTTAAAGAAACCACACGCAGACAAGGAAGCAAAGGAAACCGAAGGCATAAAAGGCATTCATTCACAAAAAAATATATAGAGTGTTTGTCGCATGAGGGCCGAGGCCGGAAGCTATGAAATGTTATTACACAACATTGTTCAGAATTTTCTAAGTACAATCATTTAGCAACATCTTCCTTCGCGGCCTTGGAGGTAGCACCGTCATCAGCCTCATCCTCATCACCCAGGCTGCACTCCCTCATCAGCTCAGAATATTCAAGAACATGCCTTTCTTCGCCCGAGGGAAGGGGGCTCTCACATCTGGCTGCTGAGGGGGGAGACCGTGGGATTCTGGCTCAAGACTCTTCGGGGGAATGTTGAGATGTCGGGCTAGCTTCCGGTATATCAAACCCTGGGTGAAGAACTCACCCCCTTGATAATATGATTCGCCTTTCACGGCCAACCACATTTTGTCGGGGCTTCCAACCCAGGCATCCACACTCTTCTCCACCACCGAGGAGACCCACTCTTTCCTGTCCTCGGCCATCCATCCCTCGGCGATGAAGGCCTCGACGGCAACCCTCTCAGCTTTTGCTAACTCCTTGAGCTTGGCTCTCTCGGCAGGCTCAGCAACGATCCTGGCGGCCTCCTCAGCAACAACGTTGCCTTTGACCTCAGCAGCCTCCAGCCTCGGGCCCATGCAAGCCTCAACGTCTGCCAGTCTCTTCCGAAGGGAGGCTATCTCCTCATCGGATTTCTTCAAGGCCCCATCAGTGGCAGTCTTGGTCTTCCTCAGTTGGTCTGCCCTCCAGATCTGCTCGCAGATGCCCATATAAGTCTACAACAACAAAGGAGATAAGGGTCAGACGTACAACATACATTACACAAAACGAAGGCGAATAAACCTAGAAGGAAAGAATGACTTACGGAGGCGCTACTCAGGAGAATCCTAGAATTAAGGGCATCCTCTTCCATTCGAGACAGCATCGCCCTGTCCCCTGAAGGCATCACCTGGCTCATAAACACAGAGGGGCATAGAGTAGCTTCCAGAACAGAGCTACCCCTCGGCATGAAGGCCTCCAGCTTCTCCCGACCGAAGAAATCCTCGTTGATGAACTCCTAAGGCATGTGGCTGGAGCCGACGACATCATCCACGACTATCACCTCGTCAGAGACAGGTTGCTTGTCGGAGTCGACCACCTTATGCTTCTTTGTCGAGGGCTCAAGCTCCTTCTCGGGCTTTTTCTTCCTGGCCACATCGACCTGACGTCCCCCAACCTCACCTCCAGCCGCTGTCGCTCAAGAGGGCTCCTCACCCCCTTTTGAAAGAAGGCATCCACGGGTTTTTGTTTGCTCGACTGCTTCTTGCTCTGGGCCTTGCCCCTCTGCTTCTTCAACTCCGCGAAGGATTGGACGTCCATGTTGGTACCATCAAAGATAAACAAAATATGAGGGCGAGGGGATCACAACGAACGACGAAAGAGGAACAATGCAAAGAATTTTTCTAAGTACAACGATATGAAGGCTTCGGGAAACACCTCCGACTCCTCCCTCGGGTCTCGGGGCATTCTCAAAAACCCAATCTATCAACGAGTACTTTTCCTCATTTTCGCCCAGGGGACGGTACCAGCGGAACCCTGAGTGAGTCATACACCTCATTCGGGGCGGTGACATCCTTGATGGTCCGCAATTTGGTGGCCCCCACCGGAAAAGCTGAAATCTTTTTCGCATCTTTTTCGAGGGCCGCACTCTTTACCTTCAGATGGCATCTATAACTATTCCGAAGGGGCTCGACAAATGGGTTGTCCGCTATGCGGATGTAGCAGAACTTGTCCTTCCATCCCTTATGGGATGAAGGAGCCTCACAAAATAGTCTCCACTCCGGCACTTGATGAAGGTTGGCGAACCCCTCGCTGTTAGCGTGCCCGCCCCGGTATAGATTAAAGCATAAAAAAAGATCCAAGGAGGGTTTTACCCCCTTGTCCCGACAAACAGAAAGAAAACCAGCCAAATAAGAATGGTTGTTGGGTGTCAATTGGCAGGGGGGCTAATCTCACAAAACTTCAAATACTCCACCACAAATGGGTGGAAGGGAAATCGAAGGCCCAATTCCACCGAGAGGATATGTACTATGAAGCAGCCCTCGGGAGCATGGGAAAACACATTGATCATTAGGACCCGACTCTATCACCATTACCGAGGGCCCAACATAGAGCCGAGTGAGATGATACTCAGTTTGAACAGCCTTCGACTTCAGGGCAAGGGCGGCAATATTCAGGAACGAATACCCCTCAGGGATATCGATGGGCTTCCCAGCATCTGCAGCCGCTTGTTTCTTCCTGGGGGGCAGCACTCATCTTCTTTTCCTTCTTCAACGGAGCAGCTCTGAGAGGTTCCGGGCTGAGGGCTCGTGAAGTCCCTTCTTCACTGGCTACTGCCGAAGGGATAACAACAGTAACTTGTCGTCGCTCCTTCTCCTCCTCCTCCGCGATTTGAACGGCGAGGGCCAGCTCCTCGTCCTTGTTGACTTGCTCGAATTCCTCGGCCTCAGCCTCGGCTCTGAGGTTGATCTGGACCTCCATGGCCACAACAGAATCATTGTTTAACGAGGCCTCATCTTACTGACTTCGCGTCCGACCAAGTCTCGGTCTGGACCAAAGGCTCTCTGGAGATATCTTGCGAGTCACTAGCAGACGACATCCTTCGGGACGATTGAAGAAAGGAGTTGGAGAAAGGAGGAAGGGTTCTAATGGACTAACACTAGATTTAGAGCTTGCTATGAAAAATATGGCTAAAGAGTCAAGAACGGACGAAGAACTAACCTCGAAGACTTGAGTTTGATCGAAGGCAAGTGTTTATCTCTCTAGAAAATTTGCCAGAGCTTCGCCTCAGTTCTAAACGCATAAGCCAAATGGGTGCGGCCTTGGGGTATTTATAGCCCCCCCAACCACGGTTAGCCTCGAGGCATGGGCCTCCGGTTAAGAGCCCATCATTACGGGCCGCAGTTTTGGGCCAATGGTTGACACCTGCCCGCTTTCAGCCAACAGACGCATGCCACGTGGACACCACCACCAACGACTATATTTCAACAGCCACATTGCAGCAATGCCCTCAGCTGACCCCTTCGGACAACAGAATGACATGCCTTCGGCTCGGTGCACATTCCTTCGAGTGGCCCTCCGGCAATCACGCATCAGCTAAACATGATGCCTCCGGGGTATCAGATAGTGCTACACCCTTCGCCAACATATGCCCTCAAGTGTATGCAGTGCACGATAACTCCTTCAGCCCGAACTAGTCTTCGGCCTAAAGGAGTGGGGGACTTCGGTATACACCCCTCGGGAAACAGTGAACAAAAATTCACACATGCAAAAAAAAACTACAAAGGACACATGTTGCCAACATACCCCTCGGCACATACGCAGAAAATAAAAAATTTCCTACAAACCATCAGCCATTATACGAATAGGAACAAAGCAGCCTTCGCACCAACAGCGGATGCACACTCATGAACACTTCCCCCCCAGGAAGCCCTCAGACCTCGACATGTGGGGGACTGGGGGACTCCTCTCGGTAAACACCAGAGAGCATATAACCAACGGAAGGAAACTCCCACAACGAGGATGCCTTCGACAGAACAACGACAATTACTCCTTTTCGCTCAAGTACCTTTCGACAAAAGGAGTGAGGGACTCCTGATGGAGTATATGGCCCAGGCCCCCCATCCCACAGATTCTTAATTCTCCAACACGGGCCCATCAAACCCGATGAGCACACAAAGCCCAAAAAAGGCGGCCCAAAGCATGAAGAAGCCCACGGTGCACATGTGGATGCCTTCAGCCCTAGCCTATGGCCGAGGGCTCCAAATTCTAGAAGACAACTTTATATGGACCTGCAAAGTTTCTGGGAAATTCTAGCTGAAATGTTAGCCTTTGGCTATTCCATGCCCTCGACTGTATATAGCCTTCCACTATATGATGCCTTCGGCTATATGATCACTGGGTAGGCCTTCGGCAACAACACTCTCGGCGAAGATTCCTTTTAGAGACAGTCAACCACCGCATTCAATGTGGCGTCACGTCCAACCACCGCATTTAATGTGGTGCACATGTAAATGACGGTGCCATTCCCGGTTGAGGTGACCCTCAACCATCATATGTTTGACACGTGTCCCCGCCTAGCATTTATAGCTACTATAAATAGCATCCCTTACTCCTCTTGTAAAGGAATCCCAGATCAGAATTGATTAATATATCTAACTCTCTCTCTCTCTCTCTTATTTATTGCTCTGACTTCTCTCTAAGTTATTTGCCGTAATAACCTTTCAGATAAGCTACCACCGGGTACACTATCCATCACACTCAATCAGATCAGAAATATTCAAATCAAATCATAAAGTTTCAGATCATAAAGATTCAGATCAGATCACAAGGACTCGGATCAGAAAGATTCAGATCACATTAGAATATATCAGAAAGATTCAGATCAGATCAAAAGGATTTAGATCATACTCCCTCTGTCCCTTAAAACTTTGTCAAGTTTGACCGGCACGGGAATTAATAAAGTAAAAACTGTGTGGTTGGGGTTTATGCAAAGGAGAGAGAATTAATTGGAACCATAAATTCTTTACTTAAAAGAGAAAGTGACAAAGTTAGTGGGACATCCAAAAAAGGAAAGTTGACAAGGTTTTAAGGGACGAAGGGAGGGAGTATCAGATAAAAGAATTCATATCAAATCAAATTAAATCTTAAAAAATTTATATCAGAAATGAGGAACATGTAAGTTTCTAACACATGAATTTAAGGGGGTGTCCCCAACACGGATTATAAAAGATTTTAATGGAGTTTAGAATTTCATCCAAATTCAGGTGTCCTCAACTTAGATTTTTATAGAGTATTAAAATTCGGGCATCCTCAAACATTTCATGGATTTCTTTCATTTGGATTTCAGGTGATTTTAATGGAATTGGGTATGAAAAATAACACTAATCCATTCCACCGATTCTCTTGCCCTCACCCCTCGGATTTGAAGTCATTCATTCTCGTTCATACGCCCCTCTATTATAACGGCAGACAACATTAGCAGCTCACATTCCAAGCAACCTTCTTCAAAATTCCGCTCGAACTTTAAGCAGGTGTTTGAACCTTCTTAAAGAGGATTCATAACTGTTGAGTTCAATCCATTCAAGCAGGTGAAATTTCAGAAAAGTTTGTGCTAGATATCATCCAGATGTGCGAGTGAATTGATGACGATTGCAAAGTGTTCTTCCAACTTTTCCAATCTGGAATTCCATATTTGAAACTGGGATTCCCAGCCAAATTTTATTTTGAACAATCCCTGGGAAAAGGAGAACCAGTGACAAATTTGATGATGTCGATTCTGCCGGAAATTGATGTGGGGTGTGAAGTTACCCTTGTCCAGAAGAAGACCTGGCCGGGCTTTGAAATTGATTTCTGGACGGAGAGGAAAGGTCGCCGTTCGTGGTACAGGACTGGAAAAGATGGTGGGCCCGATCTCGTTGCTGGAGCGTTCGCAGGTGTGGGTTGGGAATTAGGGTAGGGGTTTGCACCGGCTCGTATTTCAAATTTATTAAAATCCATTGAAATCCAGATGATTCCATGAAATATAATTCCGTAGAATTTCATATGAATCTCATGTGATCTGTAGAATTTCATTAAAATCCATAGAATCTACCGTCATTTAAAATCATTTAAAATCCGTGTTGGGGACGGCTAAAGAAAAAGCATCTCCCACGTGTGGCTGTGGCCATCCAATAGCCCAGTCGACCTTATCCAGACCGACTTCGTACTTTCCCTTTAGCCTCTTCTATCGATCCCAACGGCATGATGTTATCGGCGGTAGCTCAGCCGGCGGTAAATCGTATTCTCGAATCTCCGCCATCTTCATTTTCTTATCAGAAACTGCTTCCAAACAAAGTTGAGTTCTCCGCACGCCTACGAGGGTCCCAATCTCAACTATCCGTTGCTCTCTCGAGAAAGCTCAGCGTCTCCGCATTTTCCGCAGCAGCTGTGGATTCCTTATCCGGAGGAAGCGTAGCGATTGACTTACAATCTCCAACTCCCTCCCTTCAGAAAGAGGTAAATAATTTCGGTTTTCATCAATTTCATCATAGAATCACAGTAATTGCATACTAGCAAAAAGTGAGAAAAAAGGCTTGCCCAGGTTCTTTCCGTTTTGTATTGCTCTGAAAATAATAGTTGTTTCTTGAAAATGCAGAAGCTTGGAGTTGTGGTAAAGCCAATGGAGAAACCTAGATTAGTACTAAAGTTCATATGGATGGAGAAGAACATTGGGATTGCGCTTGACCAATTGATACCCGGGCATGGCACCGTCCCTTTAAGTCCTTACTATTTTTGGCCAAGGAAAGATGCTTGGGAAGAGCTGAAGGTGATGCTAGAGAGCAAGCCTTGGGTTTCCCAGAAGCAGATGATTCTTCTTCTAAATCAGGCCACTGATATAATCAATCTATGGCAACAGAGTGGTGGCAATTTGGTGTAGCCTTTTCTTTTATGGTGCTACTAGGTGCTATCTATTCACTTGTAACATTGCCTTGCTCTGCTTCTTTTGGTTTAGATTATTATTATGCTTTTACAATTCTGCTCAATCTGACATTTTAGTAATTTCTTGTACATTTTTTACTGAACTGCTTTTTTTTAGTGCCCAACTTATTTTCATCAAAGTTTCATAGTTCATCCTCAGATTTAGCTGTTGTATTAGCATCACACTTTACTTTTTAGTGGTATCAAGCTGTTAGTATTGTATTCAACTTGTATCTTCTCCTTACTTGAGTTATGCTAAGAAACACAAAAGAAGGTTTGAGAGTTTTGGGTCTCAACAAAACCCCCAATCTCTTACACAGTTACACGTTCTTTGTTAGAGAGGTAGCAAAGTGAAGTGCTATGTTCCAAGAACCCCATTGGGCCATTTCCCATGCCATTTCATGATGTGAATAGCTTAATACACTTGTACTTTGCGCTTAAGTAATCGTAAATCTGTCTACCTTCATATCGCCATTAAGAAATGCTGTTTATCTTCCCGTTAGTAATGCCTTACCCATAGAAATCTTTTAATCACGTCTGCCTTTCTTTTCTACATCACTGAACCCATTTCACTGGCTTAGTGAACTTAGCCGCTGAGGACCCAGTTCGTCCGCAGAAGATTGCCGTATTCGCCCCCTTTGTCTTGATTAGTTGATTTTAATGGTTATTGCATATAAGAAGGTAATTTAACTTCATATACGCCTGAAAATCGCTCATGGCCCTACGTTTTTCAACCCCCGTTACAACTTAAGTTATGTAAATCAAAGAAGCCTTCTCACCTTCACTCGTCCCATTATTTTATGAGTTTGTAATCGTTTGCTTTTGAGTTGATTTGTAATTGTATTTTAGCATTCATTTGTAAGTTGTAAGTAGTGGTAAGCTTGGTTATGTTGTAAAAGGAAAGCTTTGGACTCAAGGAATCTGTCTAGGTGACATACCCAATTGGGTATGATCTTTACCCGGTCCGATATGAGATGATTTTGGAAGCTGCTGCGAAATTGCACCTATACCCGGTCGGGTATCCACCTACACCCAGCCGAGTATGACTTGACCTCAAACACTTGAACGTGCTGAAAACACAATTACGTGTAAGGTTTTGCAAAACCAATGTATATACGGTCAGGTATCACCTATTCGGTTGAATATCCGGCTCAGTTTGCTTGAAAGACCTATAAATAGCAACTTTTTCATTCACATTTGATATCTCTTCTTCCATATACTTATGTTCATGTTAGAATAGAGTTTTCTTTATATTTTATAGCATGTTTAGTCTCCAAATGAGGAACTAAACTTCCACATCTTAGTTTTACCCTTGAAGCTTGTTCAATGTTAAAGTTATGACTTATGAGTTATTTTTTTAACTTCTTCCCTTGAATATTAATTTTTCCCTTATTCTATCTCTATATTAATGTTGAGTACTGCTAAGTAATGATTAGTTAATACTTTGACATTAATTACTACTAGAAATCATCAACGATGGTTAATCATTGATGATTTAATAACCAAGTAAATTAGGGTTATTAATGCATGGTCCCATGGTTAGTAATCTTAAGACTTAAGAGGAATTAATTGTGTTGATTAAATCGAAATCGTTGTGTTGAAGTTATTAATCTTAATCGATTTCATCAAGGGGCATTATGAATGTACAATACAAATAAAAAATATCATTATAAGATCAAAATTATATTTTGAAATATTATGAGAGTATTCAAAATGCTTAATACGAAGTAAGTATTATCATCAGTTGATTATTATAAATAGTATCTACCTTTTATTATACGTACTACCTCTGTCCCGGAATTATCTCCTTATTTGACTGGGCACAGGTTTTAAGATAGTGGGAAATGTGTGGTGGAGAGTTGTGCAGAGGAAATAGAAATGTGTAAGAATGGTTGTGAATCACAAATTCTTTGCCAAAAAAGGAAAGAGAAGATAAATTTGGGACGGACCAAAAAGGAAAGAATAATGAAGATAATTCCGGGACGGAGGGAGTAGTAGTTTTCAATAAATTTAGGGAAAATGAAAATTAATAATCCAATCTTTTAGCGGTCTTTTTACAATAATTCCACATTATCGTAATTCAAGAATAATCCAACTTTTGCATCCCATTTTCATTCGTTGGTCCCTGACCGGTTGATGACCTACTATTTCGGGTTTTTTTTATTTTCTTTGCAAATCATTCAACCATAAGTTCCACCTAGCTTCTACAAATCTTCTCGAAACGGTCCCACATATGATTTTTGCTTTTTCTTCCTAATTTTTTTCTTTCCTTTTTATGTATTCCTATTCGTTATAGTCTCTTTTTATAATTTTTCCGGGCTACTTGTTTATATTTTTTCTTTGAATATTTTAGAAAAGAGAAAAATATAGGGGGCATTCCTCAAATTGTATTTAATGAAACTTTAATTGCAAGAATATGAGTATAATTTTAAAATTACTTAAATAGAACTAGCCTCCCAATTCTATCCTTGCTTTGTTTAGTGCAATTCATATTTCATTAATAATTAAAACATAAAAGCAATAACATAACCTTTTTCATAATGAAAATTAAATGTAGAAAAATAAAAATAAAATAAAATAAATTTAAAAAAAAAACTAATAAAACTAAAACATTACAAAATTGAAATTTATAAAATTAAAAACCAAAAACTAAAAATAAAAAACATAAAAAAAGTAAAAACAAATATGCAAGCATTTGCTGCCGCTTCAACCATCTCCCAACACCATGATCTTCGACCACCGTAAAAATGCCAACATGTGTTAGTAATGCCATCTTCATGACATTTTTTTAAAGAATTTGGCATTTTCAAAGAGTAAATTCATGGCAATATAAGAGAAAAAATTGTAGTGTGTACACAAAATGACATTTTTTTCGTCAATCGGAGTTGGCATTGTTGGGAGGTGGTGAGATTGCGAGAAAGACCTCCAATTTTTTAATGTGTTTTATCTATTTTTATTTACTCTTAAAGTTTTCTATTAATTATTTTTTATTACTATTTATGCAATATTGAGGCCTCCAATAAAAAGACCGGTTGGATTATTATGTACTAGCTTTCAAGCCCGTGCGATGCACGGGCAGTATGTAATTTAGCTAATTTGAAATTTAATTTCTATCGGATCACATATAATGTGATTTAAAAGAAAAATAAACTTAGTCTAATATAGAGCCTGTTTGATAATACTAAAGTAAATAGAATTAACTTATTTTGCTGAAATTGATTGAATTCTGGTTAAATAGGTGGAATCTTCTGAATAATGAAAAATATATGTGAAATATATTCCATTTGTGAAACAAAGAAAAAAATATATGAAAAAAGTTAAATTGGTCTTCTACATAAGCATCTCAAGTAAACATAATTGTTATGAACCTAGTAATAAAAAAGTTCTATATTTCTTAATTGTTAGATCTTACAGTTTACTCATTAATAAGAACGTTTTTAATTGAATTAAAATTTCGGGTTTGATTTGTTATGAATTAATATGGTCTATCAGATGTCTGTTTTTTTATGTGACTTATTGTTATAATTATTAAAGTTTGATCTGATCTGATCTAATCTGGAACTGAAATCAATCCAATTAAACACATTCTATTAAAATAAAAGTAGGAATTCGTAAACCTATAAAGATTTTCTAATTTGGATTAGGAATCTATTTCAAAAGTAAAGGCATATTTGAATTTTAGGTGTAAAATAAAGAAACAACCAAAAAATTTACTTATTTGACTAAGCTAAACATATTTACTTGTGAAAATATATATAGGTTATAATTTTTAATTTCATTTTTAATTATTTACTTATTTGAAGCTTACTAATTTATTAATAGGTGTCAAATTAATAAGTAAACTAATTTGCATATTTGTTTCTATTTAATTCGGTGTAGTAAACTAATATAAATTAGTTTCCATATCAATAAACGTTATTAGAATTTCACTCAGATAACCAAAAATTATTTTACTTATTTGAAGCTTATCAAATTAAGTAAGGTGGATTTGTAAGGATTTTTGTTTCCATATCAATATGCAATCAAAAATCGAATCTAATAAAAACAAAAGGTATAAAAATAAGTAAATAATTGTTATATATAATGGCATGACATGATTAATGGATTATGTGACGCTTTGTATGCTCTTAAAAAGTTCCTCTTTTATATATATATATATATATATATATATATTGATTTAATGCATGGTTGACACTTGAGTCTGTCAAGTTTCTTAAACGTATATTTCCTTCGGTTTTTAATTAACTTTACACTTTTCTTTTTTTTCGTTCCATATTAAACTTTACACTTTCTTATTTTCTTTATTTGACAAACAAATCTACATAAAATAATGCAAAACAGTACCAAAAATGTTAAACAATGCTTTTTTTGCCTTTGGAGTCAAATTTATTTTGTTAATACATTGTGAAGTCAAATCTTAAACTTCCTTAACAACCCAGGGAGTAGTACGATTTAGACCCAACCTAACGGAACTGAGCAGAAAATTCATCCTCCTCGCAGACGAAGATAAAACAGTGAAGCATTTGCCGATAGCCATAACACCCCTCTATCGGGGACAACTACATAAAAAGAGAGAGTGAGCGAGAGTTGATTGATGGCTTCTCTCGTCAACAACCCCTTCACTCCTATCCGCAACACCTTCAACACCACCACAGTCAAGTCCGACCTATGTCCCGAACCCAGTTTCTTCAAATGGCGTTGCTCAGGGGCTCAGTCTTTCGCTGCGAAGAGGGCTTCGTTTCCCAGAATCTTGTGCAAAGCCGTGTCTGTGAAGCAGCCCTTACCGTCAGCTACCGACATCGAAGGCCTCAATATTGCAGAGGATGTTACTCAGGTCAGTGTGTCACTGACTCAGTGAAAGTATCATGTCTCTCTTTTTAAATCTTGGGATTAGATTGAAAATTTTACCGGGGCTATGTTTATTTTTGAAGTAAAGATTTAAGTATGAGAAAAGCTATTATTTTCTTCTGTAATTAAAGTTAAAATCTTTTTTTTTTCTGGATAAAAGCATATCGTGGTAGTTTATTCCCCTGGATTCTACTGGGAGATGGTTTATATATTTATTTATTTGATTGTTTTCCATCAAGACAGTATCATTATAGTTGAAGTTGAAATAACATCTTTCTTAGAACGAAGTGTTACTTGAATAGTATTTCTCAAATGTAGTAGTCTGTTCGTGAAGTGTTCTGCCTCTCAAGTCCTTTGTGGTTGATGATGTTATCTTATGCCTAGCAAATATTGTCATAGAATCAATGTTTTCTACTCTGTATTAAACTTCCTTTGTTTCTTGTTCATGCTTTCTCTCTTATATGGTGCTTTCTATATCTGCTTTTCAGTGATCATTTCTAATTCTATTATGGAGTGTGATTATTTTACTTGTATTGTGGACTGTAACTTTTCCTACTTATATTATGGAGTGTGATTTGGTTGCTATAAAACTTTGACAGCTTATAGGGAACACACCAATGGTGTACTTGAATAATATTGTAAAAGGCTGTGTTGCAAATATTGCTGCCAAACTTGAGATTATGGAGCCATGCTGCAGTGTAAAGGACAGGTGAGAGTTTCTGGTTTACATTAAAAATGCCATGAATGTAGAATGTACATGTAATAGCCAATCGGCATCGTACTTGAGATGTAAACTTTCTTTTGATACTTTTCAACTATTTGCTGCTATAATTTCTCACCTATGTACGTCTTAGTTATTGAGGAGGCATACTGTTAGTTACTTAATGGACATGTCATAGTGCCACTCTGTTGTGCGCAAGTACTGATCGTTTAGTCATTTGAGCCCCACACAGAATGGTCGTGGACTCTAATATTATGGAGTATAAGTAACCATCATAAGTTCATAACATGATTTCAAGTGTTAGTAGTTTGGAAAAAGTTTTGTTTATCTCCTGGTACATGATAGTAAAAATACAAAGACCTTAGAAAGTTATCTCGAAATGTAATTTTCTATTGGGATGTGTAAAATATCTTTTCAGGATAGGATTCAGTATGATAAATGACGCTGAGGAGAAGGGACTTATATCTCCGGGAAAGGTAATGTATCCAAGCAATATCTAGTTCATGCCAAATGCATACTTCACACATTTGCATCTCTAAGACATTGTAGTCGTCCTGGATGGGTCTTGGATTCTAGGTATTTTACAATCGGCAACCTTATCATCTTTTGCAGGATGAAACCGATATATATTTGATATCATAGTGCTGAAGTTATTACACCCTGTTAATGGCCTCAATTTTTTGCTGACTAGGGCATAAAAGAACTTACAATCTTTCTGGACTTTGGATGGGGTGTAGCTGTGTGATGGGCTATAATTAATCGAAATTAAGGAAAGTGGAAGTAAGGAAACTTGAGCGAAGATGCCAGTTGTTATCTTATCGTTGTTTGGAAGAAGATAAACGTGCAAATTACCTTACGGACCAAAAATGGTGGAGAGTGAGTGCAGAGGGTGGATGATGTGATTGAAGGCGGAGATAGAGACTAGAGAGTGGAATGTAAAACACTATTTTTTATCACCTCTTCTACACCCATAATCAGTGTTTAGGCAAATCAGCAGAATATAAATGAGGTGTATCGGAGGGTAACACTTAGACTTCCTCACACTTCGCTCACTCTTTTTTCATTTATCTCCGAAAAGGGTAATCCCCTGCCCTTCATCTCTAGATATATAAAACCCTGCATCCTAAGCATTTATTGTCGGCTCATCATATCAATAATAGTTCAATACAATAGTCTTAGAATAATAACAGCCTCTTTATTTTGGTTTTCTGAGAAGTGAGAACAGGACTTGTTCATAATCATATTCAGTGTGTATGCTTAAGTTTCATCTCTAAGAATTTTTAGTATTTAAATAAAGGGATCTGAAATTTAGTTATTACAACTGTTTAAAGTGGTTAAGCTCTGAAAAGCGTTTAATCCGAATGGAATAACAGATCTGTAATCAAACCATTTGATTCAATAAAGAACCGTAGCTGAGTTCAAAAGTCTGGCTGGTGACTTTATATGGCATAGTAAGTTGTTAGAAAATATATTAAGGCAAAAGTGGTAGAACTTGACTCCCGAGAGAAGAAATTTACCCTAAAATAACAGATCCAGAAGTGGCACATTGGATTTTTGTTGATTGTATGAGTGAGCCTGGAATACTTGGCATGCCTGATTAGGCGTGGGTTGACCTTCCCATGGAGGCTAATGGGCAGTCTCATTATGCAGCAAGCTTCTTGGAGAAACAGTCCAGGATAGCTTAGCCCCTAGGTTCAGCTTTGCATTGGTTGCACTCAAAGAATGGTTAGCATGACCCGGGTACCAATGGCGTCAGCTTTAGTGCTGTGCTAATCATGACCCATTTTGCACATTTGTAGTATCCTAGCTTAATTT
Organism: Cuscuta europaea; assembly: GCA_945859875.1. Taxonomy (NCBI): domain Eukaryota; kingdom Viridiplantae; phylum Streptophyta; class Magnoliopsida; order Solanales; family Convolvulaceae; genus Cuscuta; species Cuscuta europaea. Next base: position 6,348,930 of record CAMAPE010000014.1, read on the forward strand.
CCGGGTGTGTTTTCCTGACATGTGCTCAACGTGGATTACAGATCGTAGCTTGATTTACAGGCTTGCTTTACTGACATCCGGGAGAAGTGTCTGAAACACTTGGACTCAAACTTTCTCTTTAAAGAAGAAGCTCAAATTCCCACTTACTTTCTCTCTATACTTTCCAATTACACCTAGTCCCTAGACCCTGGTCGCAAGGCTATCAAAAATAAGCAAAAAGATACAACAAGGTTAGAATGTCATAAATGAAAGAAATTAATGAAGAAAAAAGAACTGTGGCTGTTAGTAGAATAAAGAAATATGGAGGAAGATAACAGAAAATGTTAGGATCCTAAAGTGATTGTAATGTTCTTGGGGTATATTCTACCATGGTTAGATGTACAGGAAAATAGAAGAAAGGTAACACATGGAATGTGATTGAGTTTTCTTAACCTTGAGAAACAGTTCCGTTATTCTCTGAACTGACTCATTTTGCATGCTTTTGATATTCAACTAGTTAGCTCACTAAATTCAACAAGGCTTCGCAAAGAATGATAAAACATATTTTAAAAATAAAGCAAATCCAGGCTAAAATTGGGAATCAACTTATCATTAACAGAATTTGCGATGTTGGTAGCTATCCCTTTTTCCGGAATGACAGTCGGCACATATCATCAGGAAATCAAGCTTGTTTTCAAGCTTGATAAGTTAATACTACCTCCGCCCCATAACATTGGGACATGAGGAGGTGGTCCGGTTATTAAGAAACGTGGGTTTATGTGGTTGATATTGAGTTGATAAAATAAGAATAAAGTAAGAATGGTTTAGAACCACACAAATTTTACCAAATTTGATATAAGGTGATCTTAATGGGACAGACCGAAATGGAAAGATGAGACAATCTCCTCCATGAGGTTACAATTTTGTACCAGGGGAACATAGCTAAAAGATCAAACCTTCTCAAGACTGGAACCACATGAAAATCAAGGCTAGCAACCAGGATTGATATTTTCAAAATCAATCATCATTAATTAGTTCCCTATTAGCCTTGATTGGTTTCGAAGAGGTTTTAAGTTTGGTAAGCTACCTTGTTGATTATTTTTTCCTTATAGCTCACTCTTCGTAATTCCCATACAAAGGAGGTTGCTTTTTGAATAAAGCATGGAAGAATGAATAAATTTAAGAATTGAAAGGTTTCCAAGGAGAAGAGTACTCCATAGCATTCCACGTGTTACCTTTCTTTTTATTTCCACTTACCTTCCCATTCAACCATGAAGCCAGCCCAATCGTCCTTTAAACAACACTAATCGCCCCGTTGACACAGAAAATATATCCCAGGAACATAATAGTGCTGCAAATGGGTTGCTTGTGGCACATGCAATAAATAGAAAAGATATTTTCCAACTATTTGAAATTTTCCTGGAAATTGTCCAACTATTTGAAATAATAAGTATCAAATGTGAAGAAAGAAAGTGTCCTGGAAATTTTCCAACTATTTGAAATTTGTACGAAATAAAAACTCCCTGTTAAAGTAGAATAAAGTATTCTGTATGTATACATCGGTTAAGTAATTATAAAACAAATGTGTGTTTGTGTGTGTTTACATATATTCAATATTTAAAACGAAGGTGGTTCAGGGAATTGTACACTGTTGAACCACAAGATTAGTAATCATTACTCCCTCTTCCCTAAATTAACACCCACTTGTACCTAGCACAATGTTTAAGAAAATTTATATTGTATTGTATTTATTTAGAAGAGAGAAATAATATGAACCGCATATCGCTTTCTTAAAAGAACCGATAGCTTAAGACAGATGAAAAAAGAAAGTGTGAAAATTACATTTGTGATTGATTATGAGTTAAGCTGTAACTTTAATATGCAGCAATACTCAGCTTCGACATAGGGTTCAACAGAAACATTTAGATTACTCATATTTCCCTTAGTTGTTATGATACTTGATAGTGATGCATATCTCTGGGTTCTTTCCAAATTTCAATCTTTATTTACCTATCTAGACTGTCTTGGTGGAACCCACAAGTGGTAATACTGGCATCGGGCTAGCCTTTATTGCTGCTTCAAAAGGCTACAAACTCATCTTAACAATGCCGGCGTCCATGAGTCTTGAAAGAAAAGTTATTTTGAAAGCTTTTGGTGCCGATCTGGTTTTGACGGATCCAGCAAAGGGAATGATAGGTGCTGTTCAGAAAGCTGAAGAAATATTGAATAACACACCTGGTGCCTATATGCTTCAACAGTTTGATAATCCTGCGAATCCAAAGGTATCACGTCCATGTCATGGAAACTGCTTAGTACTAGACGAACTGAATTTTTTCCTCTTTCTCATATGTCTGTTTCTCTGCCACTTTAACTATATAAAGGGTCATCATTTTACTGTCCCATTTCGTAGGGACATTGACGTAATAGAGTTCTCAATGTCACCCATTCATTTTGGATGGTCTAGAAAAAGAACAAGATGATCTTGAATAGCAATTGTTCCAACTCAATTTCAGATAAACAACTACTTTGATTGTTAAACATGACTAGTAAACTGGCTTTCTGCATGTGTTCTATTTCAGGATTTGAATACCAATTGTTTCAATTAATTTTCAGACATGTTACTACTTTAATTTTGAAACATGTTTACTGAACTGCTCTTCTGCATGCTCTCTTTTGACTCAAACTAAAAAGAAACTTGTTTACCCTCACTTTATATGGGGCTGGTATTTTCTTTTTTCCTCAGGGCATAGTGGATTGTTTACCTTAAAACTTGGGGAGTACTAGAACATTTCCAATTAAAATTTACTCCTTGGTTATGGTATGTCTGTGTAGATACACTATGAAACAACTGGTCCAGAGATTTGGGAAGACACAAAAGGAAAGGTTGACATACTTGTTGCAGGGATTGGTACTGGTGGAACCATTTCTGGTGCAGGGCGGTTTCTCAAACAGCAAAATCCTAGCATTGAGGTGATACATGTGTGCGTGTAGGGTTTCAATGGGTACGTTAGGAAGTACCCACCCATGGTTACTTTATATCAACTTTTGATTTGATTGAGAGCGGGAAGAGCATGAGCCAGGACCGGGCTTGGGCCCACTTCCGTGGGCCGGGTTAGGGCTGTCATTAGAGTTTATTTATTATTATTAAGTTAATGTTATGTTTTACTTTGGGCCTATTATTAGTAGAGTACTTAGTAGAGTTATTATGGGCTTAATTAGGATTTAATTAATCCGGGCTTGATTAGGATTCTAATTCTACTAATTAGAATTTGGGGACCATTGCCGACCCCAATTTTTTTTTGGGATTAAGGCTTGGATGTTGTTGTTGTGGGCTTGATTAGGGTTTCTCTTAGAAGGCTATTTATACCCCTTGTCAGGGTTCATTCTATCTCATCTTGGAATAAAATTGGTTTTAGCCTTTTGGCTCTGGGCAACGGTATTTTATCATTGATTATCTGGGCAACGGTTTACCCCGTTGATTTTATTTTTCTGTTACACAACAATTGGTCCGACCTGCCGGATCCCGTCCCGCCAGGATGATGAGATCTCAGATCGAACGCTGGACAGAGATGGTCGCCAAGCAAACTCAGATGAATCAAACCCTAGAGGAGCACGGCATGCGTCTGGCAGAGATTGCCGCATCCCTGGCAGCGCTTACCAAGGCGCTAATTCCTCTGGTCATGCCGGAAACAAGTCTGGACGCGGTTGGCAGCCCCACCGTATCTGCGCACAACAGTGACAGACAACTGTGCAGCGTCACTTCCTCCTTGGCTACGTTTACAGAGGCTCTCACGTCGCCAGCGGTGGAGGAGCATTCAACGGTGGTGGCTTCACTTGACGCGGCAGCAGCATCCTCGTTCCGAATTGGACTGTGCAGCACCTTTCTCACGATGTTGCCCTCGTTTAACGGAGAAGAACTGATCAGCTGGGTTGATAGGGGTGAGCAACAGTTCGAATTGAACTGTACTCCGCCGGGAAAGAAGATGGCAGCCGTTGTAGTTGCGATGGAAGGGCCAGCCTTATATTGGTTGACCTGGTTACAAGCACGAAAGCCGGTCATGTCATGGGATGAGCTTACACAGGCATTGGTGGCTCATTTTGACTCACGGTTTAAGGGCAATTGCTTTAAACGGCTGCCCGGAGGCAAGCAGACAACGACTGGGGAGGAGTACATCTCAATTTTTCCTAAAGATACTGGGCAGCCCCCGGGGACAAATGTGAGCCGGTTTCCGGATTTCAACCTTGAGGACAAGGTTATTTTGAAGGAGGATGGATTGATAGAGAGCGGGAAGAGCATGAGGCGGGACCGGGCTTGGGCCCACTTCCGTGGGCCGGGTTAGGGCTGTCATTAGAGTTTATTTATTATTATTAAGTTAATGTTATGTTTTACTTTGGGCCTATTATTAGTAGAGTACTTAGTAGAGTTATTATGGGCTTAATTAGGATTTAATTAATTTGGGCTTGATTAGGGTTTCTCTTAGAAGGCTATTTATACCCCTTGCTAGGGTTCATTCTATCTTATCTTGGGAAAAATTTGGTTTTAGCCTTTTGGCTCTGGGCAACGGTTTACCCCGTTGTTTTTTATTTTTCGGTACACCACATGATTCTAGGTCAAATGGTCAGAATTATTTTGGCCGGCATTCAATGCTTACTTAAAAGTACGTGAGCATTAAGTTTCAACTTTCAAGTTTAAAAAAGTGTATCTATCCATGGAGGCTACCTAATGAAAACTCTTCCATGCACAGATAGGAACACACAGACAGATACACGCGCGCACACATACATATACATATATACATAATACATGGACATATGTATGTACATACAAATATCCATGGCTCACACACATGAGTTTTATGATGATGATCATCATCATCATCTGGACTTTAATCCCAAGTAGTTGGTATTGCTGGCATAGGTTTCTAGCATAGTAGACTTGCTTCGTTGCTCTTAAAAATTGATTTTGGATGTTGCAATGTCTAGCATATGCATATAACCTCCAACATTCTACTGTCCTTTGTGTGTTTGTCGCAGTGCAATTTACTTGTTTTTCCTTGTGCGTCTTATCAGATCATTGGTGTGGAGCCTGCACAAAGCAACGTATTATCTGGTGGAAAGCCTGGTGAGATAGCAAAGTTGTCTATACTCATATTTACATTTCACACCTTTTTAATTCGAAATTGCAGGCCCTCACAAAATTCAAGGGATTGGAGCAGGTTTTATTCCAAAAAATTTAGATCAAGATGTTATGGATGAAGTTATAGAGGTATGTAATTTTTAAAACTCAATGATTGTTCAATCTCTGTATACATACATAGATTTCATTACCTTCTACTTTTGCTCCATGCAATTTATATTTTGGTTTTGATTCTATGCACTCTCGCTTTATGGGTTATTTGGTGTGCATGTGTGCGGTCTAATACTAAAGTTTTTAAAAGCGGCTTTAAGCCTTGAGGCGTCTGGTTTTTATGAGGTGAGGCACGAGCCTCGAAGTTGTGCGAGACACAATAACTTAACTTGCATTACTTGAACATCATAAGATTAATGTTAGAATTAGATCTATGTGAGACAATAATATTTTAAAAACAAAGTAGTAAAATTAGGTACTCCTGACATCTTGAGCCACATAATTAGTTTCAAACACGTTTCAAAACACATGCTCAGAGCAGCATCAGGAAAATTAAACTCCTGACAATATTTTAATCGATTCATGTGATTTGATTCTTCATTTTATAACTTCATGCACCTGCAAGAAATTTAGAAGTCAGAGAACATTCGTAGCAGGTACTCCAAAACAATGATTCTTTGCCCCACAAAAACGAAGATAATAGATTGAAGTTTGTCAAAAGAGTTATGAGAAAAGAAGATAGTCTGAGAAAAGTTCTAAAGGTTCACCATGAATAAAAAAGGTTGACTAACTTTGCAATAAAACTGAGTTGCATGAAGCTTGTGAGAAGAAGAGTTGTTTGTCTTCTTAGTGGAGTATGTTAAATGGTGATTAAGCAGTGCAGTTTGTGTGAATCTGAAGAGGGTTGCTGATTTGAAAACCGACTTGATGATTCTTTATGGCCTTTAAGTGACTTTGTTCTTCAGAAAATTCTATTCCCAATATGACCAAAATGATAAACCTTATTATAAAACTTATGAAGCTTAAGCCTAAATCAAGGCCTCAAGTCTTATGAAGCTACCTCGTCTCATTCATAAAGGCGTAAGACTTAAGGCTATAAAGTTCACGTTCCTTAAATTGAGATGAGCCATATGCTATATCCACTTCAGTGCTCGTATATTTTCATCAATTGTTTAAGAATTAAGATATCTCTATGAAGCACAAAACTTTTAGGGGAGTATTGTTTATGTGTTTCTGAATTTCTGAAACTTTCAGGAAACTAGCAATCCTTTATTACAACTTTTTCTGTTTAAAGATTATGTTTCTCCGGGTCGCTATTTCATTTCACATTTCTTGTGTTTCCATTTCCGTGCAACATAGATATCAGATGATGAAGCTATTGAAGTTGCAAAGCAATTAGCACTTAGAGAAGGATTGCTGGTTAGTGCTTTCATATCTTTCACTCTTTCAGATCTGTGGAGAATTTTTAGTGATTTATTGTTCATGATGATTGGTTAGACGTCTTTTCTTTCAGATTATCTCCATGAAGACTAACATGAATTCCTTTTGTTAGTTGATGCTTTAGTTTTCAATAAGTTACCATTCTTTTTCTTTGTTTCACACTTCCAGCTTATGTTTGTATTGGAAATGCAAAAATTTTATGGAACCATATGTGACTCTCCTATAGAGTCACATATGGTTCTATAAATCTACTCTCGGAAATGACAGTCAATAGAGCAAACTCAGTGTTTTGGTTTTTATATTAGTAGGTTCTTACTTCTTCCCCATGATCTTGATTGCAAGGAATAACTGTTTTCCCATTCAAAGAAATGCGTATACTAACAGATATTGTTATAAGTTAGACGGCCTTTTGCAATGGATAAAAAAGGTTGACTAACCTTTTTGCAAATGGATAAGGTAGAAATAAAATGAATGATTTTTTTGGAAATCATTTCTTCCTCCATGTTTGCAAGTGCATTCCTTTTGCTGCAATACAGGGAGGAACTGCCTAAAATGGAGTTTTTTGTACCTCAGCCTACACGCATAAATTATATTAACCTTGTGAGTTGAGTAGTAATGATGTTATCCTTAAAGTCTTTTGGTTATTTATTCCCTTCCAAGCTATAACATGAGTACTGCTTATTCTTTTCCATATAGAACAACTCCCATGTTATTGTAATAAATCTTATGCTATTTGGTTTTTAAAATATTTTTACATGTTCTGCTCTGAACTTTGTAATGATCAGGTGGGCTTTTCCTCTGGAGCAGCTGCAGCAGCTGCGATGAAGGTTGCTAAGAGACCAGAGAATGCTGGAAAGCTTATTGCGGTAGGTCTAGTTGTAGTTATTAGTTCTTGTTTGTTCCAGATAAGCATTTTTTTTACAAATTGTAGGCATATAGTTTGGGGGAATCACGTAGTATAACGTCCTCTCTCTGCCAAGTCTGCTTTCAAAAACCATCTAATCCTAAACAATTGCAGGTTGTTTTCCCTAGCTTTGGAGAGAGGTACCTGTCAACTGTACTTTTTCAATCAATTCGGGAGGAATGTGAAAAGCAGCAACCAGAGATATGAGCATAGTGTACAAGCCTTTTTCATTATGCAGTAATCTTCTGAACACAAATTAAACGATTTTGACAATCTTTTGTATACATTCCTTCTCCCTTTTGGGATTGTTGTTTATTTCTCCTAGTGTACAAGCCTTTAGTGAAATGATGATGGTCATTAGTCATTACTATATTTTAAGTTTTGACCGTATAACCGTATTCATCCTTTTGTTCTAAGTTTACGATTCAAATCTGTATGACCTCTGAAGCAAATCTCTGCATTAGGGTTGGACTCGGGTCCGGGCCGGGTCCGGGTCAGGCCTAGGCCCGGGCGGTCCGGCGGGTCAGAAATGGTGGACCCGGGACCGGCCCGGGTAACCACCGGGTCCGGTCCGGGTCCGGGCCGGGCCAAACCCATTATATATATTTTTTTTTTGTTTTCCTCTTCCTAATTAACCCCCCTCCCACCCCCAACCCCCCAAACCACCCCAAATGGCCCAAAATACCCAGCCCAACCCGAAAAGTTAAAAAAATTGAAAAAACAAAAAAAAAAAAAATTGGCCCGAACCGGGCCCGGCCGGGTCGGGCCTTGTTTTGGGTGACCCGAGCCCGGACCGGAAAACCCACGGGCCGGGCCTACCCGGACCGGTCACTGACCGGGCCACCGGGTCGGGCCGGGCCGGAACAGTGCCGGTCCCGGGCCGGTTCCGGGTCGGGCCACCCGGCCCGAGTCCATCCCTACTCTGCATATTTTAAAGGTTGCTCAACTTTGGTAGTAGATGAATTTAGATATGGGTCAACGAAAATGCTCAAGGTAACATTATGGCAAAAGAGAAGAAAAAAGTACTCCATATTGGTTTTTGCAATCAGCTATCTTCAATCTTGATTTCATTTTCTTTTGGTGATTATAACTTTATAATTTACGTCGTATATCTAGCATTCAAAGTAGGGAGGACAATTATGGTAGATCTGATGGATTAAGTAATGTCCAGTTTAGAAAATACTATCAATTGTGGCCACAGAAATAGGGAGTGCATTTATTTGTTCTAAGAAATTGATCTAAATAGAATTAAAAAAATTGTGAAATTCCAAAATAGGATTAAGTAATGTAATGTTTGCAATGTACTTTTTATCTAAATGTTGTTAATTATTTAGATAAAAAGTCACTCTTGTTTTGAAATCTCATTATTTACTCTTATTCTGAAAATTTTCCAAAATCGCCATGTCTATATCGACCTTTATGGAGACCAAACATGTATTACGATTGATTTGCAAATTTGACTTTCTTGGTTAAACAGTTTCGTTTTATTTGCTTAATTAGGATGTCAATTTTTAATTATATTCTAATTTTGGAGATTACATTTTTGAAGAGATTTTAATGTAGTTTCCAAATATGTAAGTTTTAATTATTAAAAATTGAATTAATTATCGATTGGAAGGATTGACTTTTATTATTTGTTGACCAAAAATTGTTGATTTTGCAAAACAATTTGGGACGGAGGGAGTATGAACTAAGGGTAATTCTATTCATAAACTTTCCCTTTTGGAGTATTATCTAATACTATCTCCGTCCCTTAAAACTTTGCCAAAGTTGACCGGTACGGAGAATAATAAAGTAAAAACTGTATGGTTGAGATTTGTGCAGAGGAGAGAGAAATAACAGAAATCATAAAATAATTGATTAAAAGGGAAAGTGACAAAGTTTTTTGGGACGTCCCAAAAAGGAAAGATGACAAAGTTTTAAGGGGCGGAGGGAGTATTTAGTATTCCCCAATCCCCAAAGAGAGGTAGATGCGATGCCGGAGAGATTGATGATGATGGGGAAAGAGTTGGTTTGTGATGTCAAATCCCATACCTTGTACCCATGTTTGGCAGTCATAAGTCTCTGTCTTCTAGTTTTTGTACCGTTCAAAAAGTCTCTATAAACTTCCAGTTTTATGTTTGGCATGGCAATTTTTAAGAGCTTTTCAAAAATTAAAAGATCTTTTTTGAGATGCTACAGAGAGTAGAATCTGAAAAAAGCCCGTGACTTTTAGTATTAATTAGTCCTAACAGCTTGTATACCAAACCGAACTAAATCAAACAGTCAGCTTTTTATCAAACAGCTACCACCTTTTCTCTTTAAGATCTTTTTAGTCACTAAAAGCTTACAGTTATTAAAAAGCTCACAAAAGTATCTTTTCAGCTAGTTGTGCTAAACATATCCTATGTTTGGCACAACGAGCTGAAGCTGGAGGCTAATGTCTGAATAAGAGACTATTATCTGGAGCTAAAGTTTGAAGTGTTGGATCTGAATTGCCAATTGAATAGAGTAGACCCGTTTGACAAAAAGAACTGAAAAATGCTCGGATAATATGAAATTACTTTGAGGGACATGATTTATTAACTTTCATCCGTAAGCTACAGTAGGCAACAAACAAAACTTTAATTTAAATCTAGTTGCACACTAAGGGGGTGTTTGGATCTGATTCTTAAAACTGCTTCTGCTCCCTGAGGGAGCAGAAGCAGAAGTTGGAGTGTTTGGGTGAAAGTGCAGAATCAATTATGGTGCTCTAATTTACTCTTAGAATCAGTTTTTTAGAAGCTGGGGGTGACCAGCTTCTGAAAACTTATTCTTATTCTGCTTCTGATTTAAAAAAGAAGCAGAATCAGTTCCAAACACCCCCTAAAAAAGCAAAAACCTCTAAATTCTAATCTGAATAAATTCCACGATGGTACATTAATTGAAACAAAAAGATACAGATTCTTGCAAAAAAAGATAAAGATGATGGGACTTGAAGTCTCGGCTTGGTTTTTTCTCTATCGTCCCTGATTTACAAATTACAATTGATGCTGAGTGGACGTGATGACTGCTGCAGTGCTGCCGTTTATCGATTTATGGCTAGAAGTCTAACTCTGCACCGAATTGAAGCAGCAAATTAAAAACGATAAAATCAAAGACCTTTAGAACCGATAATGGAGATTTGGATCAACTATATCTGTAACGGATCGGGAGATGAAGAAGTCTTCGACCAGACAACGGAGCAACGATCACCAGACTCTTGGACTGATAGAGAAAGTTGTGTTCAGGAAGTTTTAGAGACAGCGACAACAAAGATTGCTCCATCAACTTGTGAAATACGCCCAAGGATAGAATTGGTATTGAAGGTCTATTCTATGACCGGCTAGAAAGAAACGTTAGGTTGCTCAGCGTTTCATTTCAATCAAAAAAATTCAGTTTAAGCTCACTTAAGCTATTTGTCCAAACAAAGCTAGTTTTAAGATAAATAGCTAGATTTATAAAATTTCAGCCCTTTTTGAGCTAAAGTGACATGCCAAACATAGCCTAAATCATATTGGTTGGTATTGGCCGAGCCACAAAGGAATGAGCTCCAAAAAGGATACCTCCGGAGAGGGGCTCAACTTGGCTTAATAAGGAGTACCTCCGCTCCAAAAAGGACTTCGCCAAAACTTAGGGTCCATCTAGGGATGGACCCGGTCAACGGTCCCGAACCGGAACCAGACCCGCCACTGTGCGGGACCGAATCGGATCCATTTTCCCGGTTCCCGGCCTTGGATAAGATACCCGACAGGGTATTGGGCGGGCTCGGTCTCGAGTAGGTAGTCTGGGGACTTGACCGGGAAGTCTGGGTCTCGGTCCCAATGGCCATAATTTTTTTTTTGAATTTTAATTAGGGGGTGGGGCTGGGGACCGGACCGGAACAGAACCGGCCGGGGAAGACCAGACCGGAACCGGGTATGTTGTAACCTGGGTCAGTTCCGGTCTTCACAAATACAACCCGGGACCGGCCGGTCCAAGACCGGAACCAGGATCGGGTCCATCCTTAGGTCCATCTATCATGCCGACATTTCTACCACATCTCTGAGACTCTGACTTTCAGTCTCTTTGGCCTAGCTCATTCCTTTGTGGCTCGGCCAAGACCAACTATGTCACCACAATTCAATCAACGTCAACGAGTAAAATATAAACAAATCTGATTAGAAAATATCAGTTACTTAGCAAAAAACCATCAAAATTGCAAATTGACTATCCAGTCTCGAGCACTATAAAAAACAGAAACAAAACAGACACCATAACAGGCAAGTACAAAATACAAATGGACTGTATCTACGAATCATGCATTATAGCTCCATCCATCGCCAAGTAAATTGCATTCTTGATAGCAAGCACATGGAGGAACTTTTCATCTTTACCACTCTATCCACTGTATTCTTGATAGCTAGCATATGTTTTACACTTGGTGCACTCAGAGCTGCACGTCCCTATTATATATCCAACTAAAAGGAACAATGGGAGCTTGTTTGGCTCTCCCTTGAGCTCTCGCCTCCAGTTTTCTGATTCTAGGAGGCAGCCCACACACATAGTCTTGAGCTTTTCTCCCTTCAGATGAAAGTCCTTCAAGACTTCCCACTTTCCATCTACCCACGAGAAACTCTAAGATGTCCGCATAGTCTCTAGCCGTGTAGACACCAAGCCTTTGAGCCACTGCTGAGAAGTGATCAAACAGATCATCATCCTGGCCATCATACATCAAGTGTGCAGGCATTGAGATTTTCTTCTTCATCATGTCCGCGAAAGCCACCACTGTCCCATCAGGATCAACCTCAAAGAGTTTTTCCACTATCTTGGTGTATGCAGTCTCATGGCGCTTCTCATCAGATGCAATTATGCCACAGACTTGAGCAAGTTTCAGGTCTCCATGCTCCTTTGCAAGCCTACCAGTGTTTCCATGGGATATAAATGTTGCCCTTTCTTGAAAGGATGTGTAGATGAACCCAAGGTAGGGATTGTTTTCGGTTCGAGGGTCCTAAAAAGAATTATGGCAAAGTAGTTGGTTCAGAAATACATAAAACACTCAAAATGATCAAGTGCAAAGGATAAGAGACTACTGAGGTGGAGGATACACGAGAGCAGACACTAAATATGTACTACAAAATAAGTCCTCTTTGACCAGGCTACAACACTTGGTACGGTATAATTGCCATTAGTCATGAAGCATACTTATATAGTTATGCGTGTAGATAAGCACACACATACATGAGTGCAGTGCAGAGTTTCAGTATGTACCTTGAAAGTATCCATCCAATAAAAAATTGGATCGCAACAGTTCGATTCAGTATTAACTGTATTATGATCACTATAGTGTTAAATTGATGTCCACATTGAAATTTGGGCATATTTAATTTTATAGTTATAAAAAGGCACCGATACTGCTATCCATGAAAATATTTTGATATACATGCATACATGATACATGCATATAGAGAGAAATCTTCCTATCAATCCTTTCTGACGGTTTTAGTCGGGGAAAACTTTCTTCCACCATTGGATTACTTTTAGGGGGTGTTTGGGTCCGCTTCTTAAAACTGGGCAGATATTGTAGTGTTTGGGTGGAAGTGCAAAAGTACTTCTGAGGGCTCAAAATTGCTCCTAGAATTAGTTTTATAGAAGCTCGGGGAGACCAGCTTCTCAAAAACATATTCTAATTCTACTTCTGCTGTTAAAATAGAAGTAGGAGTAGAATGAAATCTAAACACTCCCTTAGATGGCAGCTCAAATAGCAAGGTAAGCACAACCAAAGGTGGCCGAGACTACTCCTGACTGAAATTATCGGGAAAGATAAACAAGAAGATTCCCCTATATACGTGTGTGTTTAATATGCATGTGTCTACATATGCATGTATGCATGCACGAGGCAGTGATCAGCAGAGACATTGAAATATTCCTTACAGAATGTTTGCATAGAAAGTTCTTTTTCCTCTCTAACAGTGTGATAGAAGAGCTGATAGTTAATGAGTGATGGTAGACAAACTCAAAGTATGTGATACTTACCATTCCTGACCCAATCAAGTACTGGATTGTTTTCTCAATTGCTTTCATGTCAACTCTACCAGAAAGGTAAAGATACTTATTCAGGAGGTCACCATGCCTATTCTCTTCAGCAGTCCAGGCCCTCGTCCAAATAGCCCAAGAGGTGAGGCTTGCCCCTGTTTCATCCCTAACACCGTCAAGGGTGTTGAGCATGGTTTGATAAGTTGGAAGAGCTTCTTCTGTGATCATATCTCCAACTAAAACAATAAAATATTCATCTGGAACCTCCCTAGCCCTCTCCCTCAGTTCCTTGACCTGATCATCAAAACCATCTGATGCTGGATCTGGTAGAAAATCTTGTGGTTGCCAACATTTTTCAACGGGCTTCAAGTGAGTCAATATATTTTGCTCAGCCCAACCTTCTAAAGATTTGAATATCTCAATTTTCTGAGGTGGCATAGTGTGTGTGACTTGAACATGAACCTCACGTGGTGGAATAAAAGGCTTCTTCAGGTTCTCAACTTCCCTAATAAGCATATTGAAGAAGTTTAAGTTGGGGGTCAAGATGTGAACCATAATATGCTCTAAGCCTTAAACTTGATTAGGAATATTAGATATAGTCAATGAAGGTTATGAAACAGTCATAAAAAAATAAGCTGTAAACAAAATCAAGAGTTTAACAAGAAAGCCTCAAGCACAACCAATCCATCAAAGTACCATTACTGTATCTAGCAATGGGGTTTATGAAAAACGCTCGATCTGGGAATTAAAGGAATGAGGAACTGTTTGGGAAAATCAAAAGAAAATCCACTTTTAAAATCAAATTTGTACGAGTCTTTTCAAATACACGGAGGAACAAATCCGGATGGAAAGAAAACGAGGAAGTTTCTTGACTTTCTTCTATTGAGAGCATCGTACACCTCAAACCAGAAATTAATAATTCAAAAGAGAACATTATTAGAAACTGAAAAATCGCGGATTGAACCATATAGAACCCAAACCAAACAAAATGTGCGCAACTCCAGATCGGAGAGAACGCAAAAGAGACCAAATTTCTATAAAAGGAAACCAATCTATCAGAAAATCCATCAGAGGATACCAAATGCTCGCGAGAGCCCCGGTCAAAATCACTAAAAAGTAAATCAAGCAAGAAGAAGACTTTACTTTGTTCCAGAAGAGAGGGTTGAAGCCATATAAAACTTCGGAGATCTAAGGTTGCTCCTCAACATTGGTGGCAGTGCAAATGAGGAATACTTGTGAGACTGCAAGTTCAGGGAATTCATCTTCAGAGCCATATTCTGCAAATTCTTCGTCTGCCTTTGTTATTAAAGGAAAATGGAAAGCCTTTTAATTTGTGGTTTCGTATGAATTTCAGGGTCTCCTTCCAACTCACAGACCGAATGTCAGAGAATGCAAATCGCCGAAAAAGGCAACGACTCTCAGGTGGGACAGCTATTCTCTGGTACGGACTTGAGGTTATACTCCTTATTTATTAGCCGTAATAATACGGAGTAGGATGATACGTGTCTTTAAGATGCAAACGGATGACCAGTGGGAAATGTGTAGTGGAGAGTTGTGCAGAAGAAAGAGAAATGTGTAAGAATATGTAAGAATCATTGTGAAACACAAATTCTTTGTTAAAAAGGGAAAGAAGAGATAAATTTGGGACAGACCGAAAAGGAAAGTATGAAGATAATTCCGGGACGGAGGGAGTACACCATATCTTATACGGAGTAAAGAAATTTGAATACTATTTTGGTTGATTTCAATGTTTCTCATCTCAATTTTTTAAGATCTAGTTTTATTTAATTTGATTTTCTTAATCTCACCTGACTCTTTTTAATCTGATTTGATCTGATCTGAATAAAATAAAAATAAACAATAAGTAATAAGAATAAGACGAACATAACAACTTCTAAATTACTCGAAGACGGGAGGTCCTTCAAGAAAAATCCTTATTCAAGAGCATTTGAATATTTAAACATCTATCTGGAGATCAAGGAAGAATATTTAAAAACTCGAAGAACACTCAGAGATCTAAAGAACACAACTTCAACAATCTAAGATAATTCAAATATCAAAAGATTTAAAGATTTAATATTAAAAGTGTGTTTAGTAAGTCATAGTTTCAACTTATCAGTTGTTGAGTTTAGTCCAACATAAACTAATAGATATAGATATGAATATGTATGAAAATGCTTTGTTTTTACGTGGAAACCCGGAAAGAGAGAAAAACACGAGACTTTTTAGGCTAACGTCCAAACCCGCTCTTTCTCATTAATACCCTCCTCACCAAAATACATAATACAAGTTTTGGAGCTCTCATTAATGGAGATTGATCCTATCTAAAGAGGAAGAAGAAGCAGGGCAGAAGAAGGGGAAGACCTAATGGGCCGGAAAGACCTTAACGGTCCAAAATGGCCCGGGTAGGCCTAATTATCCCTTTTCATCGAAGCCTTGCTTCCTATTTATAGAGGGGGGGGGGGGGGGGGGGGGCTTTCAAGCCTAATGGGCCGGAAACACCTTAACGGTCCAAAATGGCCCGGGTAGGCCTAAATGGACCTTGCCCAGTCTTCGTACCGGGGTGATGCCTTGGGCCTCTGAACAATAGTAGGCCGGGATAATATTCCCCAACATAAGTCCCCCTGTTTCTTGAGTAGTGAGCCTGTGAATCTACTCGAGAAAGTATACTCTTGCTTACGTTCTTCCTTTCCCTCCCTGAATCGGTGTCGTCGAATAGTCCTGGGCGTAAGGCATGCATAAATGATAGGTGAGGTGCAGTCCCCACCCTAGGCACGACGGCGCTGAACAACCAGCCGCTCGTGCTGCATTAATTGGCAGTCCCGACCCTAAATGGCATGAGCTGACCCGACCGAAAAGAAGTCACGATGGCGCTGAAGAGCCGACCGCTCGTGCCACATAAAGCGGCGGTCCCGACCCTGAATGGCATGGGTGGACCTGATTGACAAGAAGACACGACCGGCGATGAAAAGCCGGCCACTGGTGCTGCACAAAGCGACGGTCTTGACCCTGAATGGCATGGGTGGACCCGATCGACAAAAAGACACGACAGCGCTGAAGAGGCGGCTGCTCGTGCTGCATAAAGCGGCGGTCCCGACCCTGAATGGCATGGGTGGACCCGATCGACAAGAAGACACAACGACGCTGAAGAGCCGGCCGCTCGTGTTGCATAAAGCGGCGGTCCCGACCCTGAATGGCATGGGCGAACCCGACCGACAAGAAGACACGGTGGCACTGAAAAGTCGGCCGCTCGTGCTGCATAAAGTGGCGTCCCGACCCTGAATGGCATGGGAGGACCCGACCGAAAAGAAGACACGACGACACTGAAGAGTCGTTCGAGCTGCATTATACGACGACCGCCATCCCAGATTAGGAATAGACGAGCCCGACCGAGAGTAAGCACGACGACGCTGAGGAGTCAGCCGCTTGTGCTGCATAATGTGACGGTCGCCATCCTAGATTAAGGATTGACGAGCCCGGCCGAGAGTAGGCACGACGGCGCTGAGGAACCGTTCGAGCTGCATAATACGACGGTTGCCATCCCAGATTAGGAATAGACGAGTCCGGACGTGAGTAAGCGCGACGACTCTGAAGAGTCGTTCGTGCTGCATAAGATGATCAAGCGAAGAAAGGAACTCTTATTCCCCAGCTCAATCCGAATCAGCTGAGATTACCTGTCCGGTCTGATTTGGACGGATCACTCCAACTAATTGGTCGGGGATGACTACCGCACTCTACTAGCCGTCGCGACATTTGGGTAGCCTAAACGTGTATGCCACGCACTTGTGAACGCGGTTGTAGAACCCCTATCCTTTGGATGGGGTATTCCACTGACTTGACTCTAAAAGACTCGGACCCGTCAGCTCAGGACTCATTGGTCCACCATTTGTTTTACATCATTTCCAAACCAGTTCGATCCACCGTTCGATCTTCTTGACAAGCGGATCGTCTCTCTTGGCTGAAATGATGACTCACATCCAATTCACAGTTCGATTCCCCCGTTCGTCCCATAGAATGGCTCGACGTACTATGCCTGGGGTGAGAATTTTAACCACAGTTTTGATTCCCCCGTCCATTTTTTCCGGTACGGTTCGTCCATACTTATGGCCTTATCACCTCCAAACCCATGTTTCAATGCCCCGTTCGAGTTTTTCGATACGATTCATCCATACTTGTAGTCGAGGTGACATTTTATCGGAGCCCTGATCTCCTTTTCTCTCGTTTTCTCTCTGGGTTTTCCAATTGGAATCTCGCATCCACCTTATATATGTATATATATATATATATATATATATATATATATATATATATATATATATATATATATATATAGGGAAGAGATCAAATAAAAAGAGGTTCTCCCGTGCAAAGTGCGAACAACTGCACTTTTTCTTCACCGCGTTGCACTTTTGCGTGTTTCTGTTGCACTTTTTCGCGATGGCAAAAAACTTCGTTTTAATTACGAAATTGCCACCGCGTTTTTGATCAAATTTAGTTCACTTTTGGCTCATTTTGAGCCATTAGATCTCAAAATGAACGCACGAGATTAATTCTCACTTTGCATGGGAAGACCTCTTTGTATTTGAACCCTCCCCTATACATATGCATATACATATATATATATATATATATGTATATGCATATGTGTATATATATGTATGTGCATATGTGTATATATATGTATGTGCATATGTGTATATATATGTATGTATGTATGTATGTATGTGTATATATATATATATAGAATAAAGATCAAATGAGAAGAGTGCTTATCGTAAGAAATGAGAATGCATCTGGTGCGTTAATTTTAAGATCTGTGCATCAGATTAGCAAAAAAGTGCACGGGAAAATGCAAAAAATATTTAAAAAGTGATGCTAGACGCGGTGGCATATCCGTAATTAATCGGAACTTTTCTGCCATCCAAAAAGTGCATCAGATTAGCGAAAAAGTGCATCAGAAAGAGGCAAATGTGAAGCTTCTCACTTCTCACGCTAAGATGTCTTCTTATTAGAACCCAACCCTATATATATATATATATATATATATATATATATATATATATATATATATATATATATATATATATATATAGGGGAGGGTTCTAGTGAGAACTCTCTTAAAATGAGAACCCGTGAGAACCCCATGGAACCGGTGGTATTTTTGGCTGAAATTTTTTGTGTATGTTCCTCATCAAGTCTAATTGATCCATACCAAATTTGAGCAAAAATTCAATCGGGAAGGTAGTCGAATGATTTTTGAAAAAAACTGCGTTATATATATATATATATATATATATATATATATATATATATATATATATATATATATATATATATATATATATATATATATATATGTATGTATATACACACATACATACATACATGGACTCACAATGATGATCACGTCGTGCCGGGGTGGCCGATCGCGGAGATGATGGAGCTATAAAAGTAGTCAGGTCATCTGAATAGTAGGTCTTCCTCCGTGGAACGTGAAGATGCCCTCAAGGTGATAAACATGTCGTGATCATCTGCAATGGAGCTGAGGGGCCAATCGTACTGTAGGAAGAAAGAGGACTGGTGGTTACCTGAGCGAGCTTGGGAAATTAGGGATTTGAGCAGAAGTCAAAGCACTTGAACGAAGATGCAAACTTCGGAAACCCGGGGCCAAGGGTCCAAAGTCATGCTTATAACCCAGAAGCGCCGATTCGCAGAACAATCCCAGGGGAACACATCACGATGAGCATCCCCAGGGACACATGTCGCACAGAGTTTTGGAGCGTCCTGACCTTTTAGGCTAACGTCCAAACCCACTCTTTCTCATTAATACCCTCCTCACCAAAATACATAATACAAGTTTTGGAGCTCTCATTAATGAAGCTTGATCCTATCTAAAGAGGAAGAAGCAGGGAAGAAGAAAGGGAAGTCCCCAGGAGAGAAGAGCCAAAAGGATCCCTTTTCATGGAAGCATTGCTTCCTATTTATAGAGGAGGGGGGGGGGGGGGGGGGGGGCTTTCTAGCCTAATGGGCCAAAAAGGCCTTGTTAGTCCCTGTTTCTGTAACAGCAATGAATAACGATCTAACAACGAAGATTAAACGTAAGGATGAACACAGAATGAATCAACATAAAACCTTCTTTGATAAACCGTGAACTCGTACAACAGAAAGATATGCGCGTAAGGCTATGAAGAATAAGTACGACATTGACCTATTCCTAAACCTCGGCTCCCTTTTTATAGGCGAGGTTTAGGTTAGGCGTACCAGGCTTTTAGCCTGTTTATATGGGCCTAACATTTGGCCTGATTTCTATCTAATTCATGCCTTAATTAAATACAAGGATTAAATATAAAGCTAATCTATGACCAACTTGATTCACAATTAAATATCTCCAACAATCTCCCCCTTTGTAATCAAGTGCCATTCTCTTATTGCTTCTGAGACTTAAAGTAGTGCTTCCTCATACCAAGTGCATGTTCATATTGCCTCAGCACATTTCTCTTTTCGAGGCGATCGTCAATGGCCTTTAGAATTGTCTCTACTGTAGAGTGTTCCTTTTGAACATAAGACAATGCCTCTTGAAGATTTTCCTCTAGCTCTGCCTTCATCTTTAGAATCTGTTCTTTGATTATCTTCAGTGTTCCGTAACAGTACTTCTCAATTTCACTGACTACCATCAGACGTTTTTCGTTCTTGTGGTTCAGATAGGTGACTGCTGGAGGTGTGAAGAAGATGTGGTAGGCTGGGAAATCTTCAAGTTCTGGACCATACAGTCTTGGCTTGGTCAGATTTGTCTTTTTCAGATTGCACTCAATAGCCATCTGTAGGTCATGTGAAGAGTGTACTCGGATCTGTCTAAGCATGAATCTCTTGATAGCTGCGAGGCCTTCGCTGTATATTATGCTCTGCCTGACTGGAAGGTATCTGTAGGCCATGAACATTTGGTAGATGTCATCCGGTTTTAGCATGATGAAGTCGTTCTCTTGGCAAGTAAATTCGCTCCCATCAGTGCATTGAAGTCTGTAAGTGTAGAATGTTACTCCATGATAGTCTTCAACCTTCACTTGTAGAATTTGATGAATCGGGAGAATATTTGACTTCAGATCTTGTTCCATCAGTTCTCTCTGTGTACCGGTTGACCTTTGTAGCAACATATGTAGATGACCTCCAGCCTGCTTTCCTTTTAAATGAGTAAGGCCTCTTAGCTTCAATTCATTCAGTGGCTTGACTCTGTCTGGTCTACGCCAGATATGCTCTCTGATTTCTTCTTGGAAGGGGGCTTTGATGCGAACATTATCCCAGGGTTTCTCTGTCTTGGGAAGTCTTCCCGCTGATTGTCTTACGACCGATTCAAGAGTCTTCTGGGATTCTTTGTAATTCTCCCCTTCCTTGCGTTCATCGTCCTCGAGCCTTATAATATCTTCAGAGCATCTGTTGATTAGCTCTCGTAGCCACCAGTTTCTTTGCATGTCCTCTTGTTCGGCCTCATTCCGAAGATCATCCCATTCTGTCCATTGTCTCGGCCATTTGTCATATATCACCACCTCCTCCAGTGCATCATGGATGTCTTTGCCTGGGGAAATATATGGAACTCTTTGTTGAGGCGGTGATTGTTCCTGAGTAGCACTACCGGGTTCACTTGGTTTGCCCGTTGACATCAGCTTAGAACTAGGTTCCAACTGATGGCCTGATGGAGAAGATGTACCAGTGGTAACATCATCAGGAATTCCATCCCCTCCTCGGTTGGTATCTCTGGGAGATACGCCTCGGGATGTTATTTCTAGCTCGACCATGCTAGATAAGTTGGCTTTGGATGGTGGCTGTTGGTTTGTTGAGGTTTCGGGTTGAATGGGCTGTGGAGTTTGGCTTGGTAGGGCAGTTTGCTCAAGTGATCGAGGTCGCTTGTTCTCCCCCTCACGAGGATCCGAATCATCGGGGTCCTCATGGGAACGTTTGCGACCACGAAGACTCTCCTTGCAAGTGCTCTTGGTTTCAGGTGAAGAAAGAAGGGCTTCAAGTATGGCTTGCTGATGAAGAGTAAGCTTGTCTTCAGGGGTGTTTAGAAGGTTGTTCAGCAAAGCCGATGCTAGAGTGTCGAAGGATAGTGAGGAGAGATCAATGGAGGGTGTGGTCGGGTGTGTGGAGAATACTGGTTCTGTATCCTGGGTTCCCCGAGAAAGAGAAGGAATGGGAATTTGGTTTATGGATTGGTGGGATAGAGGGGTGGAGGATATGGGTTGTGTATGGGAGATGAACGGTTCAGGGGAAGGTTGGGGTGGTGTTTGTTCAGACCGAACTGCTTGGGTGGTCCTAAATTCCTGTGCTAGAGCGGTCATTGCATCTTGCACCCATGGCTTAATGGTGGAATCTAGGAAGCGATTGAGTAGAACGTTTACGTCTTCAAAGGTAGGGTGACCAGTTACGGGGGTTGTAACTGTTGACACAGCATCAGTGAAGATTGCTGATGTGTGGCCTGCATTTAATGATGGAATCATTATGGGCGTAGCAGGGCTTCCAACCGTCATAACTTGCGCTCTGGTTGTTGCGTTCAGGGTGTGTGCACCTGTATGTGCAGTGAATAGTGTAGGTGTCCTAGAAAATGAAGAAAATGTGGGGAATGTGACACCTAGACTTGATGTGTGAGAAGAAGGGGTTTTGACCTTGGGAGATAGGTCAATTGTATGCTCAACTGATTCAGAAGGAACCAGCGAGGGGGTGGAGTCCCGTTCTTTTGAAACAATAGCCTGTTGAGAGACTATCGAGTGGCTGGGAGAGGGCTGTGCTTGCGCAGTTGAGCCAGATGCTGCGACTTCTACCCGGGAACCGAAAAGATCGGCTCCTGTGCTTAGGGATTCGGCTCGGCTTATCTGGATAGAGGTGTCGCAGCCCGCGAAGATATGCTCGTCTGCCTTATCAATCAGGCTCTTTCTGGCTTGGGGCTGGGGCTTTGCCTTGGCAGCCTTGTCATTCTTGACCTTTGCCCTTTTCTCTCGGATGACGACTTCCTCTGAATTGAATGATGCCTTAATTGAATGAGCCGCCTCGTCATAATCATCCTTGGAGCAATTTGTCTCGCTGGGATCAGCTCTCGGTTTAGCTTTTTCTCTGATTGTGAAGACTTGAGGTCTGCCTGCGATTATTGGTGCTGCGTCTTCAGCAGTAATTCTTTTCTTCTTCGGAGATTCGACTGGCAGCTTCCCTTTTCTGACCAGGGCATACGTGAGCTCCACATCATCACTATCATTGTCATCATCGTCATCATCCGATCCAGATTCCCCGCTCTCCGTGCCCACGCTCTCGGAAGCCTCGTCGTCAGTGTTTGTTTGGGCTTCACTTGACGATTCATTGGCCGTTTCCTCAGCGTCTGTTTCGGTGCCCTCAGCCGCCTGACTCGTCTCAAGAGAGTCGTCAGACTTTCCTTCATTGGGCGAACCGGCCACTGGTTTCTGTGGCTTTTGGGCTCTCTTTGGACCCTTACTAACACTCGGCTTTGCCCTTGGGGTAGGTCCAGCTGGGTTTTGCTGAACCATTGGGACAGTTTTCTCAGTGGCTTCTTTGTATTGCTGAACTGCTGGATTTGAAGATTTTACCAGCTTTAGCAGAAATCCAGGTATCTTCAGACCATAAGTAGGATTCTTGTCTGCTTTGAAATATTGTAGCTTCGGTGCTGTGAAGTGAGGATCTGTACTGCGTTTTGGTATGGAGGCGTGCTCTGCCATGCAGTCGTGTATGATCAGCCCGAGCCATCTGGCGTACGGAATGGTACCTGGCCTATTCTTTTCTTTGGCCTTGACTAGGTCCATTAGCTCTGAGAAGAAGAGCTGTGCCAAGTCATAATTTTTGTTGAAGGCGATCCCATGGAAGACTAGCAGTATTTGCTTGTTGCACTTGTCGAAGCCAGCATGCTTTGGCGACAAGCATTTGTTCACCAGTCCAAACAGATTCTTCCACGGGTGACGGAGATATGCGCCGTTGAAGTTTGACAGTAATGGCAGAAAAGATGTGTAGCCTAGGGATGCCACGTCTTTCAGTAGATCTGGGATGGACGGCAGCGCATCGTACTCATCATGGATTGGCAGCGATAGAGTAGCCCGTAGAGTAGATGGTGTAAGAATCACCCGCATGCCGTTTAGCTTGGTCTTTATTTTTGAACGATCCTTCAGCGAATCCGTATGCATATGCCCCCAGAACTGTTGTAGGTATATCTCTGGCACCGGTTTTGAGTTGTGAAGTGCAGGCCAGAGATAGTGACCTTTCATTATGGTCGGAATGATCGGGTTCTGGCATTTGAACACCGCAAGGTCTAGCTGGAAATTGTTGTCCAGCACCTTGATCCCTTTTCCTTGGGAGTAGATGGCATCATCGATCTGTGCTTTAGTGTTTCCTGCCATTTTAAACTGTAGAAGCAGGGTGTCAGCATATGAAATTCAACTGTTTGATTTGATTGAAAGAGTTTGATTTGCAGTTTTCAGATAAGTTTATGCAGGTGGAATTTTGAAAAAAATTGCAAAGTTCAAATCTCGAGATCTGTATCTCGAGATCATGATTTCGAGATCCAAATCTCGAGATCTTGATTTCGAGATTCAAATCTCGAGATCAAGATGTCGAGATGCAGATCTCGAGATCTTGATTTCGAGATTCACATCTCGAGATCAAGATGTCGAGATGCAGATCTCGAGATCTTGATTTCGAGATTCAAATCTCGAGATCAAGATGTCGAGATGCAGATCTCGAGATGCAGATCTCGATATCTTGATTTCGAGATTCAAATCTCGAGATCAAGATGTCGAGATGCTCATCTCGAGATCTTGATTTCGAGAAGATGAACCGACGAATTTTGAAGAGATTTTCCACCTGTAAAAACAAAGATATAACAAACAATAACAAGCGATTTCGACATACATTCAAACAAAAAAACCTAATTTGATTTTGATTTTGAGAAGTTACAAGGTTTTGCGAGAACAAACGTTCGTTTTGGATTTCGAACACGAACAAAGAAAATAGGTTTTCGAGATGATCGTTCGTTTTCGAGATGGGTGATTGAGATTGTGTACGTTAACTACCTTCGAAGAGTAGTCGAGAAAGAGAGAAGGAGATTGCGAGATCGTAAGGTTTGGGAAGAAGGAGAACGGTCTGAGAGCTCTGAAGTGCGAAAGTTTCTGGCCTTAGAAAAATAGAATGGAAGAAGGAGAAGGGTTTTCGCGAGGCTTTTATACGCGAGAAAAAATATGGGCCTCCTCCGAAACAGTTGAGCCCGAATGATTGGTCTGGCACACAGTGCCCTTTTTAAAAGATTTTTGAGGCCCAAACAAAAATAGAGAACTCCCCCTTAATCAGTGAAAATTAGCTCCCCCTCAAACAGTGACAATTTTCTCCCCCTCAAAAAATGCAACGAACAATATGTACAAATGCAACGCACACACACTATTTTTGTTCTTTTTGATTTTTCACACCCACTCAACACATGCAACACAAGCACACTATTTTTTTTATTTTTATGGTTTTCTCCCCCTCAACACATGCAACGCACACACACTATTTACAAAACACACGCACACACACTTTTTACAAGTTTCACACACACACACACTTTGCAGATCATTGGAGACAAAAATTAAACAGCCTCGAGGTTCAACATGCCCAACTTGGAGACTAGGAACTGGAATCTTTTTTCATCCAATGCCTTAGTGAACAAGTCAGCCAGTTGAAGCTCTGAGCTTACAAAATACATGTCAATATCTCCTTTCTCCACGTGGTCCTTGATGAAATGATAGCGCAGGTCGATGTGTTTGGTGCGGGAGTGATGAACCGGGTTGCTGGTGATGGCGATGGCGCTCTGTGAGTCACTGTAGATCGGGATATGGCGGAATGTGTAACCGTAGTCCTTTAGCTGGGTCTTCATCCATAATAT
The DNA here is from genome assembly GCA_945859875.1 of Cuscuta europaea. NCBI lineage: Eukaryota > Viridiplantae > Streptophyta > Magnoliopsida > Solanales > Convolvulaceae > Cuscuta > Cuscuta europaea. The sequence goes on from CAMAPE010000014.1 coordinate 6,374,301, forward strand.
TAGTGACCAACAACTAGCAGCCGCGACGTATTCTGCCTCTGCCGTAGATGTTGACACACAGTTCTGTTTCTTGGAAGACCAGCAGACTAACTTATCGCCCAAGAATTGGACAGCTCCCGATGTACTTTTGCGGTCCATCCGGCAACCAGCAAAATCAGCGTCAGAGTATCCGACTAGGTCAAAACCTGAGTGCTTGGGATACCAAAGGCCTAGATTCACAGTGCCTTTGAGGTATCTCAGAATTCTTCGAACAACGGTCAGATGGGATTCCTTCGGATTCGCCTGAAAGCGTGCACATAAGCATGTGGAGAAGACGATATCAGGCCTGCTAGACGTGAGATATAGCAAAGATCCAATGATGGCCCTATAGTTTGTGGCATCAACTGGCTTCCCGGAGGGGTCTGAGTCCAGTTTGTTGTTGGGGGACATAGGGGTAGTCATGGAAGATTTGCCATCAATGTTGAATCTCTTAAGCATTTCCAGAATATACTTGGACTGATTGATGAAAATGCCGTCAGAGAGTTGTCTTACTTGCAGGCCTAGGAAGAAATTCAGCTCTCCCATCATGCTCATTTCAAACTTTGTTTTCATCAGTTTCTCAAAGTGTTTGCACAGACGTGGATTTGAGGAGGCGAAGATAATGTCATCAACATAGATCTGAATCAGGATAATGTCAGACTTCTGTCGTTTGATGAAAAGTGTGGTATCAATCTTCCCTTTTGAGAAACCTGAGTCAACCAGAAATTCGGTTAAGGCATCGTACCAAGCTCTTGGTGCCTGTTTCAACCCATACAGAGCTTTCTTTAGCTTGTACACATGGTCGGGATATCTGGGATCAACAAATCCTTCGGGCTGAGCGACATAGACTTCTTCTTCCAAGACTCCATTCAGAAAGGCAGTCTTAACATCCATTTGAAAGACGGTAAAGTTCTTGTGGGCCGCGTACGCAAGAAAAAGGCGGATTGCTTCAATTCTTGCTACGGGTGCAAACGTTTCATCATAGTCTATGCCCTCTTGCTGATTATATCCTTTAGCGACCAGTCGTGCCTTGTTGCGTATCACTATGCCTTCTTCGTCCTTCTTGTTCTTGAACACCCATTTAGTTCCAATGATGGTTTTCTGAGGGGGTTTAGGCACGAGTGTCCACAGGTCTAGTCTGTCAAACTGATTAAGCTCATCTTGCATGGCAATCACCCAATCTGGATCAGCGAGTGCCTCTGAGACTTTGGACGGTTCATTCTGGCTTAGAAAGCATGCATAGTGACATTCATTTATTGTTGCTGATCTTGTTCGCACACCTTGACTTGGATCACCTATTATTTGTTCAACAGGATGTGCTCTCGTCCACTTCCTCTCATGAGCTAGAGGAGTTGGAGTAATTATTGGTTGATCGGAGTCCTGATATGTGGTTGAAGGCTCAGGATCAGCTGTGGTGTGTAATGGAGATGATTCCGGACTTATAGCAAAGCCGTGATCATCCACACCTCTGGGATTGGTTTGAGGGGTTGAGGGTGTGGATGGTACATCATCTGGTCCTGTGAGGAGCGGAATCTCTGCTGTTGGAGTTGATGTTGACTCTGGAGTGTATGCAGGAGGTGGAGGTAGTGAGTTCTCGTAGAAGTTCCTGAAGAGAGAGTCAAGAATCACATCGTCGTGTTCGGTGTTTGGTTCAGCTTTATCAGAAGCTACTGGTACAGCAGTTGATGGATCGGTCTGGAGATGTTCGATTGCAAAGTCTGCCATTTCATAGAATGTAACATTTACACTCTCGATGACAGTACGCTTGTCTCTGAGATAGACTCTATAAGCTTTGGATTGCAGTGAGTAGCCAATGAACACGCCTTCTCTGGCTTTGGGATCCAGCTTACTTCTCTCTGTCCGATCATTGAGTATGAAGCACTTGCAGCCAAAAACCTTGAAGAAGGAGATGTCAGGAGTTTTGTTGAATAGGATCTCATATGGAGTCTTGTCGAAGCGTTTGTGGATGGATGTTCTGTTCTGAGTGAAGCACGCAGTATTAATTGCCTCTGCCCACATGAAGTGAGGCAGTCTGGATTGGATTAGCATGGTACGTGCTGCTTCAACAAGGGTTCTGTTCTTTCTCTCAACAACTCCGTTCTGTTGGGGAGTTTTAGCTGCTGCAAATGGCTGAGTGATACCGAGTGATTCATAGAACTCAGTGAGAGTCTGATTTTTGAACTCGGTACCATTGTCAGTTCTAACAATTCGAACACTGTGCTGTAGCAGTTTCTGGATCGTTCTGATAAAGGTCATAATGTTTTCTGCAGCCTCGTCTTTTGAACGGAGAAATTTTGTCCATGTATACCTAGAGAAGTCATCAACTATCACCAGAGTGTATTTGCGACCGTTGATGCTTTGTACTCTCATAGGTCCACACAGATCCATGTGTATTAGCTGCAACTGATGTGTAGATGAAGGTTCGGTTTTTGACTTGTGGGAGCTTCGCGTCATTTTGCCCATTTTGCAGGCACTACAATGATTTTCAGCGGAAGACTTTAGCAGAGGAAGCCCCTTGACAAGTTTCTTGGAGGACAATGTTGATAGATGTTTGAAGTTCAGATGGGAGAGACGTCTGTGCCATAGGTTGTTCTGTTCAGTTGAAGCTTTGGACAACAGACAGATGGAAGTGGTGGCTTGGACGCTTTTTAGATCAATAGTGTACAGATTTGATGTTCTGTAACACGTTAATAATGTATTCCGTGTGCTGTCAAGAACACAACATTGTTTTGCAAAGAACCTCACTTCCATCCCGTTGTCACAGAATTGTCCAATGCTCAGTAAGTTGTGTTTGAGCCCTTTGACAAATGAAACATCTTTTATTGTGACACTGGCACAGACGACGTCCCCATACCCAAGGATAGGAGATGAGGCGTCATTTCCGAATCTGACATTGCCTCCGTAGCAGTTGGTGTAGTTGCTCAAAAGGTGCTTTATTCCGGTCATGTGGGTTGAGCATCCTGAGTCTAAGTGCCACACATGACCGTCCTGCAAAACAATCAAACAGGTTTAGGTACCCAACTTGGAGTGGGTCCTTCCTTATTATCAAGAAACACCTTTTTAAATCTTGCTTTGAGCTGTGATCCAAGGTCAGCATCTCTTTCAACAAAAGATCTATCTTTGGTGGGCTTTCCAATAGCCAAATCTGCTTTTGCAGTGTGTCTGGTTTTTGGAGTCCACCTAGCAGTTTCCATTTTGGTGGGTCTGATGTTGTGAACCCACCTTTCCATTTTAGTTCTGGTGGGTCTAAATTTGGGGACCCACCTTTCAGTTTCAGTTTTGATGGGTCTTCGATTGGGGACCCATCTTTCAGTTTCAGTTTGGATGGGTCTTCGTTTGGGGACCCACCTATCTGTTTCAGTTTTGGTAGGTCTCATCTTGGGGACCCACCTCTCAGTTTCAGTTTTGACGGGTCTTATCTTGGGGACCCATCTTTCCGTTTTAGGTTTAGGAGGAGAGTAGACATGTGCTTTGTGATTGAACGGTTGTTTCTTAAGTTTGGTTTTGAAAATCTCCTCCTTAGAAAGCCGATTAAGATGTTTCCTAGAATGAACTCTAAGGGAATATTTCATATCAGGAATACAAAACGTTCCCTTAGAAGTTCCTTTCTTGGTTTCTTTTTCAGGTTTGAGCTTTCTGGGAGGCTTTGATTTAACAACATTCACATCACATTCATAATTATGGGGATCTGGAACAGAATAACCGTAAGCAACACTTGTATTATAAATAGAACGTTGTCTAGAAGATGTCTCAGAAATATTCAGCTTGGGACTCAAGACTGAACTATTAGAAGTTTGTTTTGTAGAGACAAAATTACAATTAACTTTGGAGTAAAAAATAGAACTAGATCTAGGACTGCCATTATTCTCAAAAACTTTCTTTTTGCCATCTGCGATTTCCTTCCTCTTTTTCCTCCACTCATTCTTCTCTTCTCCTTCTTTATTCACTTCATTCCCTGTAAACAAAGGAGAAGAGAGATGAGTGGACGAACCTTTTAAAGCATTGTTTTTCTCATGTGAGGTGTGTGAGCTGTCAGGCTTATTCGTAGAAGGGTCTGTTTTAGCATGAAACTGCTCACTCAAATCATTAAATTTTTGAAGAAGTTCCTGCCAAATGCGCTCAAAACCTTTCTTTTCAGTTTCAAATCTCTCTCTCTCGTTATCAAGAGTTTTCTGTAGGTTTTTGAGCTTTTGAGCCATGGGAAATATACACGGTTCCTCACCAGTTTTAGCAATACCTACTCTTGGGGGAGGGTCTAGAGGATGTCCTATGTGAGGAATATCTTTAGCATAAGGGTCAAGTCATTCACTAAAGCAGGAAGTAGGTTTTTCTTCTGAAAGTTGTTTTTCATTTACAGAGGGATAATCATAAGAAATCGTAGATTTTGGATTCTTTCTCTTTTCTTCTTCTGCTTCAGCATAGTCTTCATCACTTCGAAAATACATTTTCTCGCCAAACCCTAGTCCCATGTAATCTTTGTTATAGATTTGAAGACAGTTAACTTTCTTTAGATTACGTGGGTTGGTTATGCCCAGTCCTGTTTTAGCATCGTAAAATCGGTCATCCTTTTGTTTGCTGTTAAGCAGAAAAACAGTTTGTTCAGATTGACCTCTTCTAGCAGCTAGATCCTCTAGTTCTTTTACTTTATTTAAAAGTGTTCTTCTCTTGTTATGCAAAAAATCGCATTCAGCCTTTGCTGTGCTTTTTTCTCGTTCACTATCCTCAAATTTCTTAGTTAATTCAGCTATCTTAATTTCAAAGCTTTCAAAATCTGAGGACACCTTTTTGACCTGATCTTTTGCAATTTCAAGTTGAACACTTAAGGAAGACTTTTGGTCTAGATTTTGTTTCAGTACTCTGTGATTATTGTCTAGTCTCTCCTTTAGTTCTTTGATTAGATTGTCCTTCTCAAGTAAGGACTGCATTTGATTATTTAAAGGAGTATGTGAGATACTTACAGAGCTTGTTGAGCACTCGCTTTCGGGGATCGCAGCATCACCCTTTCTTTCATCTTCCTCCACGCGTGCCATAAGGGCATAATTGTCTTCCTCCTCCTCCTCCTCAGAAGAATCTTCTGCCCAATTCTCATTCTCAGCAATCATAGCAGAAGTTTCTTCTTCTTTTTGCACCATCAGCATTTTCTGCTTGTTCCATAACATCTTCTGCTTGTAGAAGTTAGCATCTTTCTTCTTTGGGAGGCGGCAGTCTTTGATAACATGTTCAGGCTTACCGCAATTGTAGCATTTGGGAGCTTCTTCTGCTGATGATGCCTTCCTAGAAGATCCTTGATCATGGTTCTTCAGCTTGTAGTTTGAGGAGGAGGTTCTCAGCTTGTTGGAGGAGCTGTTCTTCTTAGCAAATCTTTTGGCAAGCATTGCCATTTTCTTCTGTAAGTCTGCTAGCTCAGCCTCTAGATCAGATTTGTCATCATCACTATCATCATCATCTGATTCAACCACCACCTTCTTCTTTTTCTTCTTTAGTGAAGTGGTTGTCCTTCTTGGCTGAGCCTCCATTACAAGAGCTAAGGGGTTTGTGGTGTGATGATCCTCAGCACAGGCAACCTCGTTGACAAATTGTTTCAGATGTTCATAGAGTGTGCAGAGGTCAATTTCGTCCAAATCTATCCGAGATCTGACATCCTTCACTGTTTTTTCCCATGCAGGATGCGGACTGGATAAAAATCTAATATTCAGTTCCAGATTGGACCTGAATACTTTGATTTTTCTGAGTTCATTTACCAGTTGAACGAGTCTGTTGTAAGTCTCATTCAATGGTTCTCCTGGACCTGCTTTGAAGGAGTCATAAGCGATAAGAATCGTAGTCTTCTTGGTTTTGAGGCTGATGCTTGTGCCTTGTAGCAGCTTTTCTATCTCATCCCACATTTCCTTAGCTGTTTTTGCATGATGTCTATGAGAACATATACTTCATTTGGAATTGCTTGAAGAAGGTAGGTTTTGGCCATGAGATCACCACGAAGCCTGAGCTTGTCAGCTTCTGTGTATTCAGATGGCACTTTCCTCCTTATTTCTGGAAAAATAGGAGGATTATTTTCTGGATCTCCACCAACTGAAATCAAGAGTTCAGCTTGTCCTTCAAGCAATGATTCAAGCATTGCAGCGGAGTTCTCTTTGTGCTCGAGGAAATTAAGGAATCTGTTCCTCCACATTTGATATTCTCCCTTCCTGAGGCTAGGAGGGGTACTGCTGTTCCCTTGTGCATTGTATTCTGAAGCCATTGCTCTACTAAACTGACCGTTCGAGAAAATTGATCAAAAGATTTTCAGAGGCAGAAAGTCGAAAAATCAGATGTCGAGATCTGAATATCGAAATCTCAGATTTCGATAAAGGAGGCCCGGTATCGAGATTTGAGCTCGAGATTAAGGATCTCGAGATTAGGGATCTCGAGATTTCAAATTTTGATATGCTGATCTCGAGATTTGAAATGTCGAGAAGTTAACACTCGAAATCTTAATTCTGAGAAGTCAAATGTCGAGACCAGATGTCGAATCCTTAACTCGAAATCAAGATCTCGAAATCCTAGATGTCGAAATCCTCAATGTCGAAATCCTGCAACCTGTAAAAATCAGATAAACAAAATCTGAAGGTAGTTTCCTGTAGAGTAGAATGTCGAGATCCTCGGTTAAAGTTTTCAGCTCGAAAAACGTAGCAGAACCTGTGAAGAAGCAAGATGTCGACAGCCCCTACTCGAGATATCTCGAAATCTGAATATGCGTGAAACACAATCCGAAGTATACCCATTGATCGCTTTGAAAAGGCGATTTTAAAGGTGTAACTTTTACAATTTTTGAACAAGAAACAAAATTACAGAGCAAAAAATCGACAGTAAGAACAATGTAAACGAAAACAGAGTATTCTGCAGGAGTTCTTCTGATCGGTTCTCGATCGGCTCTGATACCAATTGTTAGTCCCTGTTTCTGTAACAGCAATGAATAACGATCTAACAACGAAGATTAAACGTAAGGATGAACACAGAATGAATCAACGTAAAACCTTCTTTGATAAACCGTGAACTCGTACAACAGAAAGATATGCGCGTAAGGCTATGAAGAATAAGTACGACGTTGACCTATTCCTAAACCTCGGCTCCCTTTTTATAGGCGAGGTTTAGGTTAGGCGTACCAGGCTTTTAGCCTGTTTATATGGGCCTAACATTTGGCCTGATTTCTATCTAATTCATGCACTAATTAAATACAAGGATTAAATATAAAGCTAATATATGACCAACTTGATTCACAATTAAATATCTCCAACAGGCCTTAACGGGCCAAAATGGGCCAGGTAGGCCTAAATGGGCCTCACCGACTGGGCTCCGTACCGGGTGATGCCTTGGGCCTCTGAACAGTAGTAAGCCGGGATAATATTCCCCAACATCAGTCTTATTAGACAATTTTTTACAAAGCACGTAATTTTTTTTACGCGATGAACTGTGTAATAATCAAAATAAGTAAGGTTGAAGTTATTTTTCTGACTGAATTGAGTAAACTTACTGTAGAAGATCATTTTAGTCATTTTTCATACATTATTTATTTATTTTATTAATAAGATATACATGTAAATATAATTTTCCATTATCTAGCCGATTCAGCCGATCTAGACGTTGGGTAAATACAGGGCCGTCTTTGGAAATTTCGGTGCCCTAGACGAAGAATGAACTGTGATTCTTATTTTCATTTTCGACATCAATATTTTTATACCTATGTTTATCATATTTCTCTAAATTCTATTCTATACTGAAGGATAAAGTTTTTTTACATTCCTATTCATAGAAGCCGCAAAAGATTGTACGACTTCATTTTTTTTTAAATTTTCTCTCAAAAGTCACATCATATTGCTTCCGTCGATCATAGCAAAACTGTAAAATAATAACGTAGCACTAATGATTTATATTAAGGAAAATTCCCGATATAGGAGTAAAAATGTTTGAGAATTCCAAAATAGGATGATCATGTTTTTATTTTCCAAATAGGAATAATTACTGGCAAACTTGGAAAATGTTGTCATGTTTAAAGTATGGTACTACCAAAATATGAAAATAATTACTTCTATTTAGAAAATAAAAACATGATAATTCTATTTTGAAATATACAAACGTTTTTAGTCATATTTAGGACAATTTCCGTTTATATTGTTGATGGAGTATATGGGCCTGGACCCCAGAGCCCACATACTCAGAAGGACAGAAGGTACCACGACCACCTGGTGGGACCCACGTCGGCCAGATGACCCTCATCGGCCAAAAAGAAGTCCGCTCAGAACGTGATCCAGAAGCCAGTAAGAGCCGGGTAACCTCGTCGGCCGGGTCTTCGTCGGCCATGCCCTCTTCAGAATAGGGTTTTATACTTAATCATTTCCACACCTTTGTATCCGGGGTGGCCGATCGTGGAGAGGATGGAGCTATAAATAATATAAAGGGTGGCCAACCCTAGCCCGTCTAATTTCAACCAAGCCGTGGTCAAAGTTTCCGAACAATATCCTCTCCTAGCCACTGCCGATAAAGATGAGTCTGATGGTGCATGCGGGTGGAATGAATCGGAAACGGGTCTGGCTTGGAAGGGAAGACACATCTATGCCTCCCACTACGACGAATCTGAGGGTGCATGCGGGTGGACATCATCGGAAACGGATCCGGGTTGGAAACGAAGAAGGAGGTATGGCTCTCACTTCGATGAGTCTCCTGAATCGGTGGAAGAAGGCGAGGAGGTGAACTCCTTTGATTGTCTATTCCCAGATCTGTACGCTGACATATTTCAGGACACTCCATAGAGGAAGTATCTATTGCTCAGATTATGATTTTTTTGATTTACAATGATGTTGGCCTTTGATGTGGTTATCTGGTTATCGGTTCTGTAAAATCCGAAGTATGCAAATGTAGATGCCTTTTTACATGTGCTTTCCGCTTTTCTGTAATGGCATTTATAGTACTCCTTACTAATGATGATGGGGCTTGTGTGCTTGTTTGATTCATTGTAATAATGTTGATAATACTTATGTGCTTAAGTTAAGGACCAAACTGGTGGTGGGTCTTGTGTCTTAAAACCTAGGGTGCTTTGCTACCTTTAAACACGTGCCACACTCAGTTGTCTTTTTTCTTTAGCCCACAGAATGTTAACCGTACGCGTAGAACAGTTGAATTGTTCAGTTGTATCTTTTACAATGCTCCACTAAAGTTTTCCATTGTTGAAGTTAGCTAAAAGCTTTTCTACCAGACTGCTTTTTGTGCATTAGTTAATTTTGACCGCTTTTTTGTTGCACCTTGACTGCCTTCACTATTGTGTGTTTCAGGTACAGCTGGACTGCCACATGCGCTGCTTGTTGAGAAAGGAGTAGCTCCATGGCCATTTATAGCAGTTGTTCCTCCTGCAGTTCCATTTAAGGCAGCTTCAGGTTCTAGATAGAGAGACTCAAAAAGCTCCATTGGGATAGTAAATGATAGGGTTTGGGTTGTTGTAATCTTTTAATGTGTAAAGTTTTGGGTTGGGGAGGGGGGGGGGGGGGGGGGGGGGGCATTTGAAATTTCATTCCCAGATTTGTATAGAGCCCTCCAAAAATTTGGAGGGACTTTTGGGAGTCTGTACGCATAGGGCTTATGCCCTGAAATCGGATCTGCCTTGTACTGTAGAACCATCATTTAGAATGTACTTTTACCCATTTTTTACCCCATGAATTGATGTTTTATCTCAATAAAGTTTTCCTCCTTACTTTTCTTGTATTCGTTTTTTTTGTGCAGCACGAGGGAGTGGGGGGTAGTTTAGGAAAGTCAACTACTTTATTAAATTTGCATAAAAATGTGTCAGGGTCAAAGTAAGAATTTAATAAGGGGACGGAGGGAATACCAGTTTTTTTTTAGGAAAAAATGGTGCCCCTCTCAAAGTGGTGCCCTAGGCAATTGCCTATCTTCCTAGAGCCCAAAGTCAGCTCTGGGTAAATATTTCATCAATTTCAACAGATTCAGTCGGTTCAACCAAATTCAAAACTACCAAGGGCTATAGATTTATATTTTAAAATTGAACACGATATTTTTATATATTAGATTTGCGACTAATACATAAAAAAATGTAACGTTAGGCTATCTTAAATTCTTAATAGATTTTGACTTTTGAGTAAGAGTGTGTAATGCTTAAATAGATAAGTTTTGAATTTTATGCTTGAAAAAAGTATTTATAAGAATAAAATTCACTTTTGAAAAAAGTATTTATAAATTTTAGGTCAATTCCACATTTAGTCCATATCTTTCACTTTATTCACTTTTGAGTTTTGATACATGACTATTGTGTTTTCGCCTACATATGATCCTTCCGGCATTGTTTCCGATGGTTAAAGTCGCCGGAAAAGGACCACAAATGATTAAAAAACATTAGTCAAGTATCAAAAGTTGACAAAGTGAAAGACGTGAACTAAAGGTGAAAATGACACAAAACTCGTGGGAACAAAAGTGGAATTAATTCGTATTTATAATATTCCTAATTCGGCTTGCAAGTACAAATGTCGATAATTGGATAAAGATTGGAGTGCAACAATTAGATGTCTCTGGGCCTCACTTGTATGGGCATGCATTTTACCTCTTATTCGCTGCTCTCTTTCTTTATCTCTCTGTTGGTGCTTTGGTTGAGATGGTTGTCCGGCACTTCTATGTTGCCGAGAAATTTGTTCTCCTAGTTTTCTCTGGTCAAGGGTTTAGTTCGTTCCAATTGTGAATGTGTTTGGTTTTTGGATTATGAGTTCTGTTGCTGACCGGACTAAACTTGCAAGTGTACAAGTGCCGATATAGTAATAAATTCCGGTAAAATACCGGGTCGAATCCGCAAGGAAACGTTGTTTAATTCAAGTCCGAGAGTAGATAACTTTAAATGAATAAGTGAGTAAAGTGCAGAGATTTTGATTTGCGTTTTATATTTTTGGTTTTTTTCACTTTTTGTTCATGAAGATAATTGTTAACTAATTTTGAGTTTAAGATGAATAATTACAACAGCTAAGGCTTCAGGAATCACTTAAATATTTTAATATGGTTGAATATCAGTTCTTTGCCAATAATTATGAATACGATGTCGCTAATATATTCTCAACTCCGATTAAGGCAGCGAGAGCGTGGTTTTCGTTACGTGTAAGTGCCGTTACGGCTTACATTCATCTACTGAAAACCCTGTTGAATATCATGACATCACACCTGTATCATATAAGACCAAATATATTTCTATTCTCGGTACTATATATGTTTATCCTTTAATGTTTATAGTTTATACTTCAACGTTAATTGCAAGTATAAACTAAATTTAACATACTTCTAAGTTGTACACTATAGTCATAAACAATCAATATATAAAGGATAAATCACAATTTATTGGTTTAAAACTTTTATCAAACACCTAGTGGGCATAGAAGTTCATCCCTAGCCTTAGCTAAGAAATTAGCTACTAATGCTCATATTAATCACAATACAATAATTAAATGTAATAGCATATGAAATTAAAAAGGAAATAATACGTAAACACCAATGATTTCGGAGGGTGAACTTTCCTCCTCAAGAACTTGAAGAACAATAGCAAGAATAAAATATATAAACTAGGAATTAATCTCTCGAATGAAATGCCTTTGTTTGATGAATTGAGGATTTTATATAGGCTAAACAATGACATCGTTTAGTCTATTCGAGCCTGATTGGATATTAAGGTCTGGCCCAACATATCGGCCCAAAATATCCCTAGGGCCCAGACGCAAGGAGAAGCCCAAAGGAAGTCATAGGCCCCGAACTCCCGTTCAGGGCCCAAAACACAAAGGGAAGCCCAAAATATCCATAGGGCCCAAAACACAAAGGGTAGTCCAGAAGAAGTCATTGGGCCTGAACAGAGGTTGAGTGACTAAAGGAAAGGCCCGTTCGGCACCTACGTAATTGATTTACTCCCGAGTCAGGGGTTAGCGGATCTCAATCCCGAACGAGGTTTCGGTCAAGTGGCAGGCTGCATTTAATGCTGATATATGGGAACCACAAGTGGGAGCATGGGTGCACAAGTGGCATGGAAAGCAACCAATCATCTTAGAGCAGCCCATACCCCTCACCTACCCCCTTTTAGCATTTTATTCATTGTGAGGGGTTAGCATTTGATTACTCACTAGCTCTTATTACATTCTAAGCTCTTGTATTAGCTATTGGACCGTAACTACCGTTTGGCCATTTCCCTTGTAATCATAAATTACTGAGTTAATACAAGCAGGGCTATTCGAGTACAATCCATCAGCTTTTATATTTCTTTTATACACTTTTACTGTGCACCAGAGAAGGATGCACCAGAGAAGGTTTCATCAGAGACGGTTCCTCTGAAAACCACCAGAGAAGTTCCTGCTAAGAAGAAGAAGTTGAAGAGGAGAAGGAAGTTAGTCGTTCAGAGTGACTCTGATGGCTCTGAACCTCTGATACACAAGAAGAAGAAGAAGAAGAAGAAGAAGAAGAAGAAGAAGAAGAAGAAGAAGAAGAAGAAGAAGAAGAAGAGGAGAAGAAGAAGGAGGAGGAGGAGGAGCAGGAGCAGGAGGAGGAGGAGGAGGGGGAGGAGGAGGGGGAGGAGGGGGAGGAGGAGGAGGAGGGGGAGGAGGAGGAGGAGGAGGAGGAGGAGAAGGAGGAGCAGAAGGAGAAGCAGGAGGAGCAGAAGGAGAAGGAGAAGCAGAAGGAGAAGGAGAAGCAGAAGAAGAAGAAGCATAAGAAAAAGAAGAAGAAGAAGAAGCAGAAGAAGAAGAAGAAGGAGGAGAAGAAGCAGAAGGAGGAGAAGAAGAAGAAGGAGGAACAGAAGAAGAAGGAGGAGCAGAAGAAGAAGCAGGAGGAGGAGGAGGAGGAGGAGGAGGAGGAGGAGGAGAAGAAGAAGAAGAAGAAGAAGAAGAAGAAGAAGCAGAAGGAGGAGAAGGAGGAGAAGGAGGAGAAGGAGAAGCAGAAGGAGGAGGAGAAGAAGGAGGAGGAGAAGAAGAAGGAGGAGAAGAAGCAGAAGGAGGAGAAGAAGCAGAAGGAGGAGGAGAAGAAGCAGAAGGAGGAGAAGCAGAAGAAGCAGAAGGAGAAGAAGAAGAAGAAGAAGGAGAAACAGAAGGAGGAGAAGAAGAAGAAGGAGGAGAAGCAGAAGAAGAAGAAGAAGAAGAAGAAGGAGAAGCAGAAGAAGAAGAAGAAGGAGGAGAAACAGAAGAAGAAGAAGAAGAACAAGAAGAAGAAGAAGAAGAAGAAGAAGAAGAAGAAGAAGAATGCACCTGCTAAAGGTTCACCAATTCAGGGGGAACCAGAATCAGAACTTCAACCCACCTCTCTACCAGAAGTACCTCAGATCGTTACCTCACCAGAACATCTGATAGCCCCTTTTATTTTACAATCAAACAACCATAGCAGATAAAGAAGAAGCAGATAGAAAGATATCGATAAGATGAACAACGAATCTGGTATACCGTATAAAGGGCCGTTGCTCTCCCTCGAGAAGAAGAGCAGCGACAAACCCTAATCTCTCTATCTCGCCTCTAATGCTCTCAAGCCTCAAACCGTTTGGTTTCCATAAGTTATCCTCCTTTTATAGAAGAAGTTGGCTAACTTATGGATTACAAAGAAGCTAATGGGTTGATACACATTTGTGGCCCATATTACACGTTTAACTAATAACTACACAAATACAAAGATATTTAATTAGATTTGACACCATAAAATATTCCTAACAATCTCCCCCTTGGTGTTCAATCGTGTTGAATCAGCATTGCAATGCAGATATCTTTGTCTTCGTTGTTATTCAGCTTCCTTTGTCTTTGAACTTGGCTTCTTGAGAAGGCTTTCTGAAGAAATCCTTGCAATCTCCCCTTTGATGTCTTCTTGGCAATTTGATCTTTGATGTCGGGGGTTGAGGAATCTTCCTTTGGCTTGCTTGTAAACATTGCCTTCAGAAGTAGCTCTTGATCAGCTTGAATGAAATCCAGTGGCACCTCTAGAATGAATGTTCTTGAAGAATTGCAGGTGCACATGGAAATCATCTTCAGAATTTGAGTAAGTGACCTCTGTCTCCTCCACAATGTAGTCTTTTAGACTATTTCAGGCGAATGCATTTGAGGAGACCTTGTCGGTGGCACAACGGAAAATGATGGTTGACTTTTGAGTGTAGCTGACCATTTGAGGTGTAGAGATAGAATAGAGTCGTTGAATTTTTTGTTAGGAGAGAAGTGTCCGAAAATGGTTTTGTGACATTTAACAGCATGTGGACCACTCTCCCCCTCATGACGATCTAATGAATCGGGATGTCATGCCTTTATTGTTTTATTCAAACTGAAAGAAAAACCGAAAACAAACAGAAAGTTAAAGTGAACAAAACCGGATACACTGAGGTGTTCCGTTATCACAACATCAATGTAAACATTGATGAGTGGCCTGTAAAAAAATGATAGAATCATTACAGCTTTAACAGGACTTCCAACCAGTCATTGTGAAGCATCCGAATAGATGTCACTCTGGTTGTTATGGCAAAATCATAAAGATTAGCATTAAGAACTTGTAGCCCCCCCCCCCCCCCCCCCCCCCCCCCGAGGTCATGTAGACACTCGTTACCATCACTATAGAGATAAACTCTAAAGCAATGGCCTGAAATGTTGGTGATTCTTATGTTGCAACAACAGGACTTCCTTCCAATCCTTGGTCTACATCTGTAATAGATGAGCCGTATGGAAGTTCTCGCAGATCATGAAGACCTGCAACTGACTCTAAAAGTGCGTTTGTGTCCTAGAAAATTCAAAACTTTTGGGAGTGAGGTAACTAGACACGACGTGATCAATGAAAGTTCAGTGGCATGGGGCTGAGGCCACCGTAGTCAGTATCACTTGCCTCAGAAGGAGACAGTAATGAGAGATGAGGTTCCCCGTGAAATGTGATTAAACATTTGTATGTTGGGAGACAAATGAGTGGTCTTGGGTACAGTGACTTCTACCCGGGATCTGAATAAATTCAATCTTGTACCTATTTGGGATTGTACAGAGTATTTGAGTGGCTAGGGGTAAATGTTCAATGGATAGTAGGCAGTTGAGGTAGCAGACTTATCATTGATTATTGTTTTCTTGATCACTTGAGCCTTCTGCTTCCTAACGCTCATAATGTTTACTCACTCACTCTCTTACTCTCGGCTTTGTCCCTTGGGTAGACTTAGTTGGGTTTACTAAGCCATTGGAACTTATCTCTCATTTTTTTTGTTTCTCTCTGTACTCCCCTCAACTGGAGCACTCAGTATGCTTTTGTCAATTTTAGATGCCAGGGAAGATATCATTGAAAACTTCCCCTAAAATGTTGCATCCTTTGAGAGATTCCTTGCTTTATCGGTGTAAGGCACCAGGAGGAGAAAACTGAAACTTCCCCTCAGAATGTGAAAGGGTTGATTGCTCACAGCTTGTCATACCCGTCATGTGTGTGGAGCAATCTGAACAAATACCACACATGACGGTTTCCCTAAGCTCATCATTTGCAAATTCAGCACGTTTGAGGATCACACAATGTTGATGAGTTAGGGGAGACTTCAGAAGTGGATTGTTGATTGTTGCAGAATGACCGTTGACGCGAGGTTGATTGAATTATCTACGATTTTCGGACCTCTACAGTGTAGTTTAGAAAATCTTTGACCTAGGTTTGACTTTGAAAGAATTTGAACGGATTTGCCTAAATTTTGACCTTGACACCGGTGATTTACAAAGTTTGTCGGAAAACGAACGATTTGATTGGACACCATAAAATATTCCTAACAACATCACTCTGCATCAGAGAAGGAACCCCAGAATGACTTCAGAGTTACTTTGGACAAGCAATTTTAACGGGTGCTAGCCTGGAGAAGCTGGAGAATGGGGCCACTCCAGAAGATAATCCAATACTTTGATCATTATGAAGCAGAAGAGGCCGAAGTACTAAAATGGGTAGTGACAGAAGATATGTCTAAGTGTTTTGATCTATCCTTCCTTACATCTGTTCTGGAGAAAAAGAAGGAACGCTACAAAGGAAAAGTTGTTTTGATCACTACTTCACCAGAGAAGCATATCAAGCCCCTGGCAGATCACGAGATTGATGTATTTGAAGCCTGGCTGTTTGCCAAGAATGACAAGGAATCCGTGGATCCTAACTTCATCCCTGGTGAATCCTCTACACCTAAAGATGAAGGATCAGTCATGCTAGAGCTGATCAAGGAATGAAGAGCCTCTCTGATAGAAGCAGATGAATTTGAACCTGAGGTAATCCCTTCTCCCATTCCTTCTCCACGCAAATCACCTTTTGTACACTAAGCCCCCTCTCCTAAAATACCCATACCCTACTCTACACCCCCTCAATCTCCCCACAAACAAGATACCCCTTCCTCACCTAAACAGAAATCTCCATCCCCCAAGAAAACCCCTTCAAAATCTGCATCCCCTTGCAAACAGACAACCTCCATCAGAAACTGATCCCCTTCACCTCCTCCATCTCCCCAACACCAGAAAACCCCCCCACAACAGAAAACCTCACACCAGAGAACTCCCTCTCACCAGAGTTTCCCTCACCAGAAACCAAAATCTGTCACACCTCCAAATCAGAAGACACAAACTGAGCAGCACCAGAATCTGATTTACAGTTCTTCTGATCCCACAACTATCTCTCTTGTTCCTGCTCCCCAAGGATACTCTAGGCACTCTACTGCCTCCAATCCCTCCTTCCGCAGAAAATTGAGTGTTGTCAGAGACAGAATACCAATCTACTCCTCCTATGAAGGTTCATCAAACATGGATGGCTTCATTATGAGTGATCCAAACAAAGCTACATCCAAAAAGGAGAAGACTCCTCCTCTGACTTAATTAGAGAAAGAAATGAAAATGGAATCCTATGCTCAAGAGCATATTCCAAGAAGACCTCACGGTTTGCAGATGCCTGGCTTCACGGATGAAGAACCTCAGATTCCCTTCAATCATTTTGTCCAAGATGTAGAAGACTCCGGCGGCCAGATGCTGGATGGTATGCAACAATTGATAATGGTCAATCAGAGTCATTTTGATCATATGTCCCATGTTGATGAGACCCTCAACTCTGGTATGAAGATCATCTCTGACAGCATTGCTAATATGAGAACCTCTCTTTATGACTTCATACGCACATCAATGGCTAAACAGATGAACTCTCGAGCTCTGTTGATGGGATCAACAGCGTTCTCTTCTCCCTCAACCAGACCCTCATGGATCAGGACAAAGCCATTGAGAAGATATCCATTGATGTTGATGATCTCCAATGGTACAATGAAAGACGGACTGAACAGTTACAGCAGATAGAGGATCTCTGCACTACTCATAAGCAGCAGGCCTTATCGTTAATTCAAATCGACAAGGGCAGATACCAGAAGATGGTACTTCTTGAGGCAAACACCAGAGATTAGGGCTGGCATTTTGAACCGAAAAACCGAAAACCGAACCACAAATAACCGAACCGCTTTAGCAAAAAACCGAACCGGACCAAACCGAACGAAATTGGGACCCAATAATCGGGACCCGAAAAAAAATCGGTTCGCTTTCGGTTTATGTTCACAAAATATCGGTTCGGACCGAACCGAACCGACATTTTTATATTACTAATAATAATTGTTATTTATAATAATAATAATAATAATAATTAATGATGTTTACTAAGGTATAATATCAAACCGCGTATGTTTCTCACAAACTTGACGTGTAGCCGTGTTGGTCTGCAAGCGTTATTTCATCCAGGAAACGTCGCAGGTTCGAATCCCACCTATGTGCTAAACTTTTGTTTTTTTAGAATTTGGGTTCTTTCCTATTCTATTTTATCCCACACCGCAAATTGAGTAGCTCGCCACTCCAAAAACTTCAATATAAGCTACGTCCCCTTGGTATAGAAGGCCAAGATACGTTATGGGCTTTCATTGGGCTAATGAGCTCGTATATTTGCAAGTTCCAATGGGCTTGAGTCTATTAAATACTATGTTCGAAATTTTTTCTTTCAATTAGGTCGGTTTTTTTCGGTTTCCAGTAAACCGAACCGAAAAAATCGGGTACCAAAAATCGGTACCCGTTCTTAAAACGGATGGTTTCGGTTTTAATAATTTGGTTAACCGAGTTATCGGTTCGGTTCGGGTATATACTGAATCGGTTCGGGTCCCGAACCGAATCAGGCCCTACCAGAGATGTCGCCTCACTTGTCCAAAAACAACAAAGCCTGATTGAAGGTCTTGCTTTTGTTACCCAAACACTGCCGGAAGCCATTGGGTAGATTGCCACCTCCCAGGCCTCAGAATTCCAGAAGATGAGTATGCTGCTAGAAGATCTTGCTGATGCCAAAAAGGGGGAAGAGCATCCTGTAAAGGGACCTTGTGGTGGTCAAGGCTCCAGACTCACCTTAGTTCAACCAGGCACTCCCATTGATCCTGCTATATATTTTGAGAAAGCCAAACAGAAGAGGTTAGCATAAGGCACCTCCAAACCTCCACTCCCCCTCAAAGGATCAAAGAAGAAATCCTCTACATTCTCCTTCTTTGACTGGAACAAGACCAAACTATCCAGACCAGAGAAAGAACATTTTGAAGAAATCAGAAGGAAGATGACCCATCTTCACCAGGAGAACTTGTTCCTGGATCATGAAGGACTTGTACAAATCCGACATGGTGGATCCATTGACGAAGCTGGTGTAACACTTGAGATTTAATTTAAATGGATTAATAGTACTACTCATACCAACAAGATGCATCTCCTTTTAAGGGAGCTCATCACCCAAGAACTCCAAAGTTAAGCGTGCTTGCACGAGAGTAGTCTTGGGATGGGTGACCCCCTGGGAAGTTTCTCAGGGCGCGCACGAGTGAGGACAAAGTGCGCGGAAAAGGCTAGTGGCGGTTTGCGGTTTTTGAGGACAGTACTAGAGGTCAGAAGTAACTACCTCGGGGCCTACGGGGCCGGGGTGTTACAAATGGTATCAGAGCAACCATGCGACAGTGTGCTGATCCGTTGGATATCGGGCGGACACTTAGTAGGGGAAAAGATTCTGGGATATGATTGAGATTGGTTTATGGGCGCAACGAGGACGTTGCATTCCTAAGTGGGGGTGATTGTAACACTTGAGATTTAATTTAAATGGATTAATAGTACTACTCATACCAACAAGATGCATCTCCTTTTAAGGGAGCTCATCACCCAAGAACTCCAAAGTTAAGCGTGCTTGCACGAGAGTAGTCTTGGGATGGATGACCCCCTGGGATGTTTCTCAGGGCGCGCACGAGTGAGGACAAAGTGCGCGGAAAAGGCTAGTGGCGGTTTGCGGTTTGTGAGGACAGTACTAGAGGTCAGAAGTAACTACCTCGGGGCCGGG
The DNA here is from genome assembly GCA_945859875.1 of Cuscuta europaea. Classification (NCBI taxonomy): domain Eukaryota; kingdom Viridiplantae; phylum Streptophyta; class Magnoliopsida; order Solanales; family Convolvulaceae; genus Cuscuta; species Cuscuta europaea. The sequence goes on from CAMAPE010000014.1 coordinate 6,393,660, forward strand.
GTGTTACAATATCAGAATCCGAGGAACTTAGCCTCAATCAGAGCTAAAGTAATTGAGCACCTCAAAGAAATTGAAGAAAAAGCAGCCAAGGTACAGGAAGAAGACCCAAACTCTTGAATGGCACTATCTATATTCCGTTTCTTTCTGTGCTTACTTTCTGGTTATTATTTTGCTCTGTCATCTTGTTTTACTTTGTTTGTTCTCTTACTCTTACTACCTTCCTATGCAAAGTTGCCCACCAAGAATTTTAATGAAAGTTTCTAACTTAATTCATTTTATGGTGAAAGGCACTTCTCAGAAAGTAGTTTAAGGGTTTTGGCATCATCAAAAAGGGGGAAATTGTAAGGAATAATTGTATTTAGATTTTGATGATCCTAAGTTAATTAGGATATTAGAGTACCCCTTTAGAAACATTGTATTAGAATTTTCTTTGTGTAAGTAATAGTTTAGTCGATTGGTCAGAAACCTTCTTTGATCTCTTGATCAAAGTTGCTACCAGAGCTGCTCATCAGAGATGCTACCAGAGCTGGGCACCAGAGTTACCAGCAGAGTTGGCCCTCAGAGTTGTCATCAGAGCCGGCCATCAGAGTTGCTATCAGAGAACCACATAAGGCTTGCTGACACATAGAAGAGTTCGAAGGTACTTCATCTAGTCGTTAAACTAACGGAAGATTCCCTAATAGCTAGGAGCCTCTCAACGGAACATGGTACTGTTCACGCATTAAATGCACAATTAATGTGGGTCGTACGTTGAGATATTTAAAGTTGATGATTGACCATGCGAATATCTTCTCGCCCCCAAAATAGTAAGTCGAGAACCAACAGGTCAAATCAACAGTACAAGCATTAAATGAAGCTGTCTTCTAACCTCCAATGGGAAGACTGCTCCCAGTATATAAGATACATTTTGAAGGACTGGAAAGTAGAGAAAAAACAACGACTGAAACTATCTCTCTAAGTGCTAATATTCAAAATCTCACAGACTACAACCTCCATTCATCTAGAGAAACAAAGCTTAACGTTGGGAAAGATCATAAACTTCTTATCTTTTCTTTCCAACGTGAGAGAATTGTTCCTCCCGTTCTTCAACACTTCAAGAGTCTCAACTACAAATCCTTTGTGACGAAGCTATGTTGGAGAAACAGTTCTTAACTTAAAACACTTCTTGAAAAAGAAGGGACGTCTCAAGTAATTGGAGTAGTGAAGTGGTGATACTTTAAGAGACTCGGTGAACACGAGACCAGTCATCAGGAAGCTAGGAAGAGCATCCCGGGTGACAACTAGACTTGAAGAAGACGTGGAAAACTTCTTACGTGCTAGAGACTAAGGTGTTGTAACTTTCGTTTTACAAGCTTAGTGGAACAGTGGACTAGAGGAACACGTTGTTCCTTGAACCACTATAAAAATCCCTGATGTCATTTAATTTACGCATTTACTTTTTGTATCTAAGATTCTAACTGATTAACTCAAAGACTTGGACTCTGTGTTCAACAGATCTTGTCCTGAGAGTTATCAGAAAGGCATTTGCCTTAGTGTTTTCCTGAGGCTACCCGGATAGAACTCTTATCCGCTGCCATGTCCAGTTCTGCCATCAGAACTCGACCTTCTCTGTCACCAGTACCAGACCTTCTCTGATAAGTCATTTGTGACTTTGAGAAAAAGTTTTAAAAAAACCTGAACAGTCTATTCACCCCCCAGACTGTTCCTAGTATAAACGGGACCAACAATCCTAGCAGCCTCGGCATTCCCCTCCGACAGAAAAGGCATCACCCATTTCCGGATTATCTCCCCCCATTTGTTTTCAAACCGCAGCCTGCCGTTCACCGGGGTAACCCAGACCCACTTCTGCCTCCAACCCTTGAAGGAGTCAAGGTAAGATTTGGCCTCAAATAAACGATGGTCGGCCCGTTGGGAAATTGAAAGATAACCCGGGGATTCAGAACCGCCAGGCCGGATAGAATGAAAGAAATGGAGGAAAATATCGATTGCAGGTCGAATGTCCAGATGAAGGCATCGGGCGATGAACCCAGTGATAAACATATGGGTGGTTAGAGAGAATTGACCCGGAATTACACCGTAATAGCCCATGACGCTAAGGTGGGCATTGTGCAACGGGAACCGCAAGCCAACTTGCAAGTTGGCTAGGTGAACACCAAAATGAAGGGGAGAAGGGGGCTCCACAATATTTTGACCAGGAAAGGGTCAGGAACAAGTGACGCTAGGGCCAGCGAGCGTCGCCGCTTCGTTAAACTCAGCGTCAGAAAGGGCGATGGCCAGAACCCGCCAGGCGTGCTCGGAGTAGAGAAAGAAGTGGGTCTCAATCTCATTAGAATCCACCGGAATCCAGGGCTGACTAGAGTTTGCCCCATCATCAGAGAAGACGTGGCGAATGGGGACAGAGCTAGAAGATGACATTTCGAGACTAACCTGAGGAAGACGAGAGTAGCGGAAGGAAGTCTTGCGGCCTAGGGTTCTCAACCAAGAAAGCAAGGTGCAAGTGCAAGAATAGAATTGCAGAAGAATTATACGAAGGAGTGGCGAGCGTTTATATAACCTAATAATTAGGGCTTGGGAACCGTCCCAAAACTGCTTGGAACCGTAATCACAGCACTCGAGTACAGAAGGTGGTAAGGCGGATTGGAAGTTGTGCCAGGCTGCAAGCCTACGTCAAGCACGTGTTGCTCGCATTTAATGCGAAGCGATGCTACAGTACGCCAAAAAGATTCGGAATTTGAAATTGGTTAGATTGCTCAACTTACTCTCCCAAAATCCAGCCCTGCTGATTTTAGAGAGTAGGGGGCTCGTGATGTAACCATGGACTCTAGCCATGACCCAACTACGGAATTATAGATCCGGCTCAAAAGGGATCAAGCCCTCAATAGGATCAAGCCCTTAACCGGATCAAGCCCATAACGGGATCAAGCCCTCAACAGGATCAAGCCCTTAACGGGATCAGCCCATAAACGGGATCAGTATTAAATAACCACTGGACCTAATTAGGAATAAGACTCACGAAAGGAACCCACAATTCATAAGGATAGATGTTGTAGAGAATCTTGTAAACCACGTGCTTGATCTTTGCTACAACATCATCTTCAGTCTTTGTAATATCATCGAAGCGACAAGCATTCCTAGTATGCCAAACCCAATAAATCGTCGCACAGAAAGCCAAGCGAACTGTTTTTGATTTTATGAGTGCACCTCCATGGTCCCTCCTAATCCACTTTATTGTTTTCTCCAAGGTGGTCATCTGTTTTGTAATTCCAATCCAGTCCCTAATCCTCGTCCAGATCCTGCACACAAAAGGATAAACAAAGAAAAGGTGTGGTGTTGTTTCCAAACCACCCTTACAAAGGTCACACCGGTTAACCATATTAAGATAGGAAAGATTATCTTTTGTAGGTAACCAGTTCCGAAAAGCAAGCCAAACGGTGAAAGAAAATTTAGGGGGAATGTACCCCTTCCAAAAAAACGGCATCCAAGGTCTAGACGTGCCCTTAGTGCACAATAAATCATAAACCTTCGCCGAAATGAGTTTGGCGTTGTTACACATATTGTTCAAAGCCATAACAGCCTCATTTGTGTTGTGAAATATCTGATAGATCCTATTACGGATAAGACAAAGTTTCTTCATAAGCTGGGAGTCCCGGTTGTGTGGGGAAAATCCCACACACTTTTTCCTTTAAGGTAAACTCCATTAACCCATCGGACCCAAAGGGTGTCTTCTTTTTTGTGAATATTCCAAAGAGTACGCGCAAGAAGAGCCTCATTCCAGACTTTAGCACAATGAATTCCAAGGCCACCCTCATTCTTTGGGAGACAGATGTCACCCCATGACACTTTAGCATATTTACCTCCTCAAAGAAAAATCCTGCAAATAGACACGATTGTCAACTTTGGCCAACCTTTTCGATACGGAGGGAGTACATAATAGCTCTCGTAGTTGGATTAAACTCCATCAACTAGCATTAAAAAACCATTGTCACCATACATGATAGGTTGCAAAACACCCAATACTTTCTCATATATTTTGGTCTTTGTTAACTTTTTGTGATTTACCGGGAGATAAAGTGTATTACTTTTTTAAGTTTTTCATGCATTGAATCTTTTATCTTTTTGCATTTAATACCTTATATTGCAGTATCTCCATAATTTTTGCCATCTTATGATCTGCTTTATTTTATGGCTATGTGTTGCATATGTTGTATGGGATTAGGAATTGGGATTTGGGAGTAATTAAGGATTACTCAACCATGTGATTGAATGCGGTTTGGGGTTTGAGTTGGCGAAGTTGAGAAATATATTAGGCTAAAGGGTCAAATAGGTTCTTGTACCGTTTGTGTTTGTTCAATTTAGTCCCAGAACTAAAAAAGGTTTAATTCGTACCCTGAAGCAACAAAAAATTGTTTAAATTTCATTTTTTACGGGTAAACACCCAGTCACCCACCACGTCACCCGATAAATCGATGATCTGGAAATCAAATTTTCAAATAAGTCCCTGAACCTGTCACAACTGTTCAAATCACACCCCTAAACTATTTGATACTTTGATTCATTTCACACTTCACTCTCTCTCCCTATGTACCGCCTCGTGAGACTATATTCGGGATTTCTTTATCATGTCTATTCCGATAAGCATCATTGTGAAAGTGACTCGTCAGGGACTAAGGATTGCATGTTGTTGCATCTACTCAACAATTACTTCGATATTTATCAACCTTCTTAACTCTTAAGAATGTTTTTACTTGGACTGTTTTCAATATCGGACCAGACTTAAACAAACCAGATCAGACCAGCCCAGACTTAAACAGACCAAGCCAGACTTGACTTTCGTAGTTATAAAATACACAAAGATCAGACGTTTACTAGACCAGACCAGATCATCAAATCAGACCATACCACACTTAAACAGACCAGACCAGGCCAGTAAATTACAGTTCAAGTAAAAACATCCTAAGTGTGAAGCGTATATATATAGAAATAATAAGGTTTAAACTTGAAAGTTGAAACATTGTAAATAATGAGTGCTCCACGATAGCCTTAGTCAGTCATTTAAGAGTTCATTTCACAATGCCAAACTAATTAACAAGCAATCCAACATGTATTTGCATTTAAAATAAAAGTAATGGTTTAGTTTTCACTTACATTTAATATAAACTAAAAATGCATATTTATTTACCTCATTCATTTCATTTAAAAAGTGTACAAGATCATGTCAAAAAGATCAACACACACAAAAACCATTTTATTACATATATATTAAAAGATGTCATTTACTTTATTATCACATTTGTGTTTTATGTTATTTTTCTTTAGCATGGACCTATGCATTGGTTTCATGTTCATTATTATTTTTAACATTACTTTGGCACATACCTAATTTTGAGTTCAGTATTTAACATTGCAAAACGGGCTTTTTTATTTTACTATGTGATTTGCTCGCGCGTTAGGTACTTGAACAGTGTTTTGTACAATTTATAATGTATTTGGGATTGAGATAACCAACCTCCTTAACCCATTCTTTAATCACCTGCAAGATTTTTTTTACTCGATTGGATATTTAGTTTTTGTTTCATTTTGTCGAAAGTTTTAGCGGCACAATGATAACAAAAAATCACTCTCTCCATTTCGAAATAATTGTCGTGTTTGCTTTAAAGCACACCGTTGAGGTTAAGTACCGAATGACCCGAAGGCCCAACACCAACCTTTGGATCTAGGGTAAAATTGGTCTGTTTCGAAATTGTCCAATATATTGGATTTGCTTATCAGTTGTGGCTATCCAGGTAATTGGGCCTCCCAAGCCCAAGACCTGGAAGCCCAACCCACATTCCTCCTATAAGAAGCTATTATGTTCGTCTTGTCCTTATTACTTATTGTCTATTCTTATTTTATTCAGATCAGAATGATTCAGATCATATCAGAAAGAATCAGATAAGATCAGATCAGATCGGAAAGATTCAGATCAGCTCAGATTAGATCAGAAAGATTCAGATCAGATTAGAAAGATTCAAATTAGATCAGAAAAGTTCAAACATTATTTATTGTTGTTGTTTTTGTACTTATTGTTGTTGTTGTCGTTGTTGTTATTGTTATTATTATTATCATTATCATTATTATTATTATTATTTATTGAGGAGAAGATTGTTACTAAGAACCTCTTTAGTGATCCTGTTTTTCGGCTTATCGGTCTTATGAAACAACATACTGACCCAACATGTAATTTTTTATTTCACGCATTGAATTGTATAATAATCAAAACAAGTAAGGTTGGAGGTACTTGTCTAGCTAAATTCGCTTCAGTTATGAATAAAAGCTCTAAAAAAAATTAAGAATGTAAAACATTATATTTAGGCATTTTTGGAATTATTTGTATATTCTACATCTTTTTACAAGTTTTTAAATTTTAATTTTATACTTTTTGCGTATTCATTTTTCTGATTTTTTTATTTACAATCTTTTAAATTACTTATCTTTTTAATCTCAAGATTATTTATAATATTACTATATTTCAAATTTATATGATTTTTTAAAGATGTATTAATTTTAGTAATTTGTTTTTTTAAATAAGCTGCTATAGCAGGTTAACCTTGAGCAGTGATTGTGTTTCCAGAACAAAGTAGTGATTGTCCATGTAGCTTCGATAAAGACGGTGGTGAGCTCTGCTTCCAGAACTGAGTTGGACTGCCGGGGAAAGGATTCGTCAAATACGAGGAGGCCGTCTTCATTCCTCCGCCGTTGATAGCCATTCCTCCTCCGCTAACAACCATTCCTCCACCGCTGACATGCGTTCCTGCACTAGCGCTCCTTCCACGATGATTGATGACCACCATTAGTTCACTAACACTCTTCCACAGACAATCCAGGACTGTCATTCCTCTAGCACTCCTACACCTACGAGCGCCGGCCGCTGTTCTTATATCACCAACCGCTTTATTTAGGTAAAATTCCTTGTTTTATATTACAATTAATTTGTACATTTAATTTGTAAAAAAATATTTGATTTGTACTTCTGTTTTTTACACTCACGGTTCTGTAATTGTATTACCTTTGTCTATGTGTTGTTTAATTTGTTTTAAATTGAGATAGACAATGAGTAGATAGTTCTCGATGTTTAGTTTGTAATGTCTAACGTGTTTGTAATTGTCTCAAATGTGATATAGATTTTGAAATAAGATTTTCAAATGAAATGATGCGCACCATTCCTAGATAGCCACAACTGATCTCTATTAAGCAAATGATAGAAAAATTTCTTTCTTGCTTGCTGCTCTAAAGTAATTTAAACATTCCAAAACGTTTTCTGTTGGTTTGATATTATGTTGGTTTAAGTAGTCCAGTTATCTTGTTTAATTTGTTAGTTTTATTAAGCTCTAGCCTTCGTCAACTTTTTAGTTTAATTTTGGAGAATTTTTGTTCTGGAATTTGGCAGGGTACCAGGTAATAAATATTTATTAATTCTTATTATTTTATACTCCCTCCGTCCCTAAAAGAACTTCCAACTTTCCCTTTTTGTCCGTCTCAAAAAGAACTTCACTTTCCCTTTTTGGCAAAGAATTTGTGGTTCACAACAATTCTTACACATTCTTACACATTTCTCTTTCCTCTGCACAACTCTCCACCACACAATTCTCACTTTCTTAATCCGTGTGCCGTTTGTACTACGGAAGAACATTTAGGGACGGAGGGAGTACGATTTTTCTCTTGATAGGACCTTTTGATTTAGAATTGTATAAAAGCAATAAATCTGCTTCTTTAAACACATGAGCATAAATCAGTAAAAATTTCTAGAGATTATAACTCCACAACTTGTGTTGGTCCAAAATAGGGCGCTCGTAGGCTTTTAGGAAAGCTACGAAAGAATGCTCAAGCAAGAATCAAGAAAGTAACACGAATAAGGAAAGAAGCTAAAGGAGTTTGATAGCCAGAAATAGCATATCTATTATTTGAAACGGACTTGCCTTTTATAAGCGATTACAAATGGTAACTACCAAAGATACTAATGGCTAATTAATTACAACATTAATACGAAATTAATTATATATTTAAGTAGCGCAATAATTGCTCTGGTCGTTGTTGTTCCTGGCTGGCTAGCCGGACGCTTGAGATCCTTCTTGCTGGACTGGACGGCAGACTCGACGTTGGGCTGGAGGCAGGCTTTTGGTCGGGCCGGAAGGCAGGCTCCACGTCGGGCTGGAAGGCAGACTCCCCGCTGGGCTGGAGGCAGGCTGCTGGCCAGAATGGAAGAAAGGCTGTCTTGGGCTTCCGCTCCTTGATGGGCTTGATCGGTTGGGCCGGCTCGAGCTCTGGGTCGCTGGGTTTGGGCCTACTGGTCCAAGTTTGGGGCCTGGACTGATTAGGCTCTGGGCCTAGTCCTATAACCTCATCACGAGTCCCCCCCCCCCCCCCCCCTTCCCTTAGTTGAGTAGTAGACTCGGCTAAGACGGAGTAGTTCAATTGAGCTGCCAAATAAAAAAATATATTCACATACAAGGGAGCCTAAGAAGCCGGCGGCCAGACGACCAGGCAGTATACCTAATTTAGAGTTCAGTATTAGTTTAAGCATATTCAACTTTGTAAAACGGGCTTTTTTATTTTACTATGTGATTTGCTCGCGTGTTAGGTACTTGAATAGTGTTTTGTACAATTTACAATGTATTTGGGATTGATATAACCAACCTCCTTAACCCATTTTTTAAGGGAGATTTCCCAAAATAGGAGTAAATGAAGTTTGAAATTCAAAAATAGGACTAGTATGTTTTTATTCCTGAAATAGGACTAACATGACAGTATTTACTGTCATCTTGTAGACGTGACTGCCAAATAGTTGCAGTACAGTGCATTTAACATGACAGTATTAATGATAATTAATGACAGTATTTTTCAATTATGACTGTATTTTTCAAACATGGCAGTAACAACTCCTATTTCGGGAAGAAAAACATTTTAGTCCTATTTTGGAATTCCAAACCTCATTTACTCCTATTTTGGGTAATTTCCCATTGTTTAATCACCTGCAAGATCATTTTTACTCGATTGGATATTTAGTTTTTGTTTCATTTTGTTGAAAGTTTTTGCGGCACAATGATAACAAAAAATCACTCTCTCCATATTGAAATAGTAGTCGTGTTTGCTTGAAAACACACTGATGGAGTATATGGGTCTAGGCCCCAGGACCCACATACTCAGAAGAACAGAAGGTACCACGATCACCGGGTGACCTCGTCGGCCATGCTCTCATCAGCCATGCCCTCATCGGCCAGAAAGAAGGCCACCCAGAATATGATCCAGAAGCCCGGAGAACTGGGTGACCTCGTCGGCCATCCCCTCTTCGGCCATGCCCTCATCGGCCAGGAAAAGGTCTACTCATAATATGATCCAGAAGCCCGGAGTACTGGGTGACCTCGTCGGCCATGCCCTCATCGGCCATGAAAAGGTCTACTCAGAATATGATCCAGAAGCCCGGAGAACTGGGTGACCTCGTCGGCCATGCCCTCATCGGCCATGCCCTCATCGGCCATGCCCTCGTCGGCCACGGAAGTCTCACAGAACCGGATTTTACACTTATTCATTTGTATAGCCCACCAGTGGCTTTGTATTCGGCCCAATAGCGGTCCAGTTGTAGATGGGCCTCCCAAGCCCAAGACTTGGGAGCCCAACCCTAATTTTCTCTATAAATACTCCCCTTGGGAGTAGTTATAGGGGTTACAAATTCATTCTATTGAAGCATATTATTGCACTTCTCTCTCTAGCTCTCACTTCTCTCTAGATATACTCTATCATTTGGTGCTCTCGTTGAGAGCTAGAACAATCAAGTTAGCACCCTTCGTCGCTACCAAGCACGGCTAACCACTGATCATGGGAAGAACTAGGTCAAACCGCAACCTCGTCAGCAAGGCCATCCCTGCGGACCAGGAGACCAGGGAACATGACGAGGATGCTACGGCCGACCAAGTCGGCGGAGGGGACGTCTTCCAGGAGGCCATCAACCTCACGACGGACCTCCGCAACCAACTCAACGGCGGAGTCCCTGATGCCCGCCTCGACTTGGACAAAAAGCGAGCTGAGAAGACGGATCACGCCCCGGCCCAGCCTATGGCCGCGGCCTCTCCGTCCGTGGATCCGCAGGTCCAGGCCGCGCTGTCGGTCATCATCGCCAGCCTAGCTCAGAACCCCACCGTCCTCAGCGCACTCTTGCCAAGGACCGGGGGGAACGTCACTCAACCCCCTCATCCCCAACCGTTGGCCATCCAGATAGGCAACGATGAGGGGGTGGTGCCCCAGGACACGGCATCGTCCCACTCCCACCCTGCTTCCCCTCTTCGGCCTGGGCAGACCCCAGCGCGTGGAAAAGCCTCTGCCTTCAATAGGCTAGGTGACACGCGCCGTCGTCCGGTTTCGGAGAGGATGGCAGGACGGATTGGTGATCCTCGTCCTGGCTCGCCGAGGGAAAGCTTGGGGTCTGTGTCCCGGACAGCGGACCAACCCCGCCCGGACAAGGGCAAGGGAAAGTTGCACGAGGATGACGTGCGTCACCAGATCAACGCGGCTCACAACGAGCGCATGAGGAACCAGCCGGGCGGCGCTACGGCCGCCAGGGACCCCCGGGACGAGGTCATCGCCCAGCTGGAAAGGAGGCTAGCTCAGATGGAGGCCAAGCAGTCGGCCAACATCCCTACGGCCGGCGCCTCCAACGACCCCGGCCTCAACGCACTCATGAACAAGGTTAGTGCCCTGGAGAGGGAGCTGGCCGAGGGGAGAGGAGACCCCATCATCCAGGTCAGGACCAGGACCCCCTTCACCAACAGGGTCCTCTCGGCCCCCATCCCGGAAAAGTACAGGGGGAACGCCATCAAGTCTTATGACGGCCGCTCTGACCCTCAGGAGCACTTCAGCCGCTATCAAAACAACATGTTAATGGTGAACGCATCAGATGAATACCTCTGCCGTTGGTTCCTTTCCACTCTTGAAGGGCCAGCGTACGAGTGGTTCAACGCGCTCCCCGAAGGAAGCATAGATTCGTGGCAGGATCTTGCCCAACGCTTCCTCACCCACTTCGCCGGAAGGAAGCGCGTGAGAAATCATTTCTCCCACCTTCTCTCCATAAAGCAGCAACACGATGAATCACTTCGGTCTTTCATCGATCGATGGACGAAGGAGACAGACGAGGTCGAAGGTGCCGATGAGCGCACCCTCCTCGTCCTCTTCCAAGGCATTCTCCGCAGCAGCCCCTATGCAAGGAGCCTCATCACTAACCCGCCGAAGTCATACACCAAGGCACTCCAACGAGGGAGCTTGTACGCTGACGCCGATGAGCTCCACTCCCGCAAGAAGGACGTAGGCCAACCATCAAAGAGGTCAGACGAGGCGTCGGCTCCAAATGCATCCTCGGCCGGGGGCCATGCCCGCCGAAACCGGAAGGAGCGCCCATGGCAGCCGAGGACGGACGTCCCGAGGACTACGCTCACGCACTCGGTGGACACCATCTTCGACTATGCGGAGGAGCAAGGTCTCATCCCTAAAGATCCCCGGTCGGCCATGGAAGTCTACACCGTCCACCAGGGTGGCACTTATTGTCGTTACCACAGGAACACCTCCCACAATACAGACGACTGCGTCGCGTTGAAGAAAGCCATTGAGCGCTTGATTCAACGGGGTGAACTCCACCAATTTGTCAAAGTTACCCCAAGGAACTCCACCGGCAATCAGGAAGGGGACACCTCAACGAAGAAGCATGAAATTGGGAAGCTCAGCGATGAAGAGGACTTCGAGGAGCCCCAACTGAAGAAGCGTCACATCCGCTGACTGCGTCCTTCCTCGAAGGGACGCACGGCAGACGGCTTATCCCTCAAAATACGAAGGGCCCTACATCTCAGTGAAGTTCTACCAGCAATCCGAAGAGGGTGCAGACGGCAGAGCCCCCACCCCACCCCAAGCTCAGAAAATCATTGGGAAGCTAACTCTTGTACGAGTTGTTCAGAAGGTTACCCCCCTCGGCCTCGAGCCACTGACCCTAATAAAAGCCGTTGCCATAAACAACACACCTATTGTGTTCTGCTTATTTCTTGTAATGTTTAACTAAAGGATGCCACACAACAAAGCACGTCGCTTCGCCCCCTTCGAGCGAAACGCTCAGGTATGGCCGACGACGCCACACAACAAAGCACGTCGCTTCGCCCCCTTCGAGCGAAACGCTCAGGTATGGCCGACGACGCCACACAACAAAGCACGTCGCTTCGCCCCCTTCGAGCGAAACGCTCAGGTATGGCCGACGATGCCACACAACAAAGAACATCGTTCCGGTCCCTTCGAGCGAAACGCTCAGGTATGGCCGACGACGTCCCCAGGACGAGGGGCCCGCAAACGGCCCACGTCTCAAAATGGGAAGCTCATCGCGTCGTCCTCGCGCTAAATCGCATTACGACAGGCCTGAAAGAATGGCTGAGATGACAAAATCCCCACACTTGCGATTGGGAAACGGCAGCCGTCGGTAACCGACCAAAAGCCTAGCCCGCGCCATAAATAGACGACGGGACCCCCCAAGGTCTAGGGACGCGCCAGCGCCAGAGGCCGGACAGTTGCCCTCCTGAACTCCCTATCGGCCGAGGGAATAGCAACCCCCTCGGTCGAGCCTGAAAGAAGGACCCCCACTCCTCGCTCATAGCAGTAGAGGAAGAAATAAAAGAGGGACAGCCGAGGACCGTGCACTCGCCGGCCTCGAGCGAAATCCCCACAAATTAAAAGAGGGAGAGCCGAGGACTGCGCACTCGCCGGCCTCGAGCGAAATCCCCACAAATCAAAAGAGGGAAGCCGAGGACCGAGCACTCGTCGGTCTCGAGCAATAAAAATGAAATCCCCACAAATCAAGCCACATATTTGGCTAAGTACATATCAGGCAAATACTATGCATTATGGACGAAGCAAGACCATATATGCGGATCAGACGAGCGCTCAACTTCGTCCTTCATTATAGGTACGGCTTCGCCGTCCTCTTTATCTTCCAATGACTGACCTCATCAGCGTCGTCGTCCTCAGATCACGGCAGACCCCCCGGTCTCAACGTGATCCTTCATCTCAAGACCGGCCTCCTCAGCGCCGAGCGTCTTGAGCCAGCGAGCGGGCTCGCCGTTCCCTTCCTGGACGGCGACCCTCGCCTCTATACGAGGAGCGGCTTCATCAGCGCCGTCTTCCTCAGATCACGGAAGACCCCCCGGTCTCAACGTGATCCTTCATCTCAAGACCGGCCTCCTCAGCGCCGAGCGTCTTGAGATTGCGAGCGGGCTCGCCATTCCCTTCCTGGATGGCGACCCTCGCCTTCATACGAGGAGCGGCTTCATCAGCGCCGTCGTCCTCAGATCACGGCAGACCCCCCGGTCTCAACGTGATCCTTCATCTCAAGACCGGCCTCCTCAGCACCGAGCGTCTTGAGCTTGCGAGTGGGCTCGCCATTCCCTTCCTGGATGGCGACCCTCGCCTTCATACGAGGAGCGGCTTCATCAGCGCCGTCGACCTCAGATCACGGCAGACCCCCCGGTCTCAACGTGATCCTTCATCTCAAGACCGGCCTCCTCAGCGCCGAGCGTCTTGAGCTTGCGAGCGGGCTCGCCATTCCCTTCCTGGATGACGACCCTCGCCTTCATACGAGGAGCGGCTTAATCGGCGCCGTCGTCCTCAGATCACGGCAGACCCCCCGGTCTCAACGTGATCCTTCATCTCAAGACCGGCCTCCTCAGCGCCGAGCGTCTTGAGCTTGCGAGCGGGCTCGCCATTCCCTTCCTGGATGACGACCCTCGCCTTCATATGAGGAGCGGCTTCATCGGCGCCGTCGTCCTCAAATCACGGTAGACCCCTCGGTCTCAACGTGATCCTTCATCTCAAGACCGGCCTCCTCAGCGCCGAGCGTCTTGAGCTAGCGAGCGGGCTCGCCATTCCCTTCCTGGATGGAGACCCTCGCCTTCATACGAGGAGCGGCTTCATCAGCGCTGTTGTCCTCAGATCACGGCAGACCCCCCCGGTCTCAACGTGATCCTTCATCTCAAGACCGGCCTCCTCAGCGCCGAGCGTCTTGAGCTTGCGAGCGGGCTCGCCATTCCCTTCCTGGATGACGACCCTCGCCTTCATACGAGGAGCGGCTTCATCGGCGCCGTCGTCCTCAGATCACGGCAGACCCACCGGTCTCAACGTGATCCTTCATCTCAAGACCGGCCTCCTCAGCGCCGAGCGTCTTGAGCTAGCGAGCGGGCTCGCCATTCCCTTCCTGGAGGGTCCTTCATATGAGGAGCGGCTTCATCGACGCCGTCGTCCTCAAATCACGGTAGACCCCCCCGGTCTCAACGTGATCCTTCATCTCAAGACCGGCCTCCTCAGCGCCGGGCGTCTTGAACTAGCGAGCGGGCTCGCCATTCCCTTCCTGGATGGAGACCCTCGCCTTCATACGAGGAGCGGCTTCATCAGCGCCGTCGTCCTCAGATCACGGCAGACCCCCGGTCTCAACGTGATCCTTCGTCTCAACACCGGCCTCCTCAACGCCGAACGTCTTGGGCCAGCGAGCGGGCTCGCCATTCCCTTCCTGGATGGCGACCCTCGTCCTCAAAATGAACGGCCCCTCGGCCTTAACGTGATTACCTATCTCAAGGCCGGTATCCTCAGCACCGAGAGCCTTGTGTTTACATGACGAACGGCTTCATCAAATGCCTTCGTCATCATTTATTTGGACCGGCTTCATCAGCACCGTCGTCCTCAAATCATGCCCGACCCCTCGGCCAAGGCGTGATCATCTATCTCAAGACCGGCTTCCTCAGCGCCGAGAGTTTTGAGCCAGCGATCGGGCTCACCATCCCTTCCTGGATGGTGACCATCGCCACTACATGACGCACGGCTTCACCAACGCCTCGTCATCATTTACTTGGATCAGCTTCATCATAGCCGTCATCCTCAAGTCACGCCTGGTCTCTCGGCCTTGGCGTGATCATCTATGTCAAGACCGGTCTTAGCCATTCCTTTATCGGATGGCGACCGTTGCATGGATTGAAGGAACGGCTCCTCATCGCCGTCGTCTTCACATCACGACCAGCCCCTCGGCCATGGTGTGATGCTCTATCTTAAGACCGGTCTTAGCCATTCCTTTACCGGATGGCGACCGTTGCATGGATTTCGGACCGGGCCCCCAGTGCCGTCGTCCTCATATCTCGAGACCGGCTCCCAACGCCGAGGTACTGTTATAGCGACCGGGCTCGCATTTCCCTTCCTGGACAACGACCGTCGCCTTCATATGACGCATGGATGATTACCATTGTCGTCCTCACATTCAGACAGGCATCCATCGCCTCGTCCTCATATTCGGACCGGCTCATCAGCGTCGTCGTCCTCACCTCCAGGCGGGCATCCCCTCATCAGACGGACACCGCTTCAGCTCCACACCTAGGCCGAAGGGTTCACCCCTTGGAGTTCATTTTGGGGGATCCGGTGTGCTCTTTTTCCCTCATTAGGATTTTTCCCACAGGGTTTTTCCTAATGAGGTTTTTAACGAGGCATCGCCCCATTGTGGATAAAAAGGTGTCGACCCTCGGCCCCCTATTGAAGACGTGTATTTCTCTACTCCTCTTCACCTCACTACATGAGCCTCGAGGAGTGGGGGACTGGGGGACTACATCGGCCTCCACATACATGAAATCATCCAGAAAGCAACAAAAAGCAAGGACTACCAAGTGGTACCTCCGTCGGCCATGTCTCCATCGGCCAGAAGAAGGTCTGGGGGACTACATCGGCCTCCAGCGTAAAGAAACAAATTCAAAATCCAACGAACACAAGCCCATGACAATGGCACCTCAACGTCCAACAACCATGTGTTCACCCTTCGGCCAGGCCGAAGCGCAAAGCAGGGCACGTGTCACCCTCAAAGCCAAGGACACTCCTCGTCCTCAAGGCCAATGGCACGCATCGTCTCCGGGACTATGACATTCATCATCCATATCACGAACAAAACGAACGCGCCACAAATGTCCGCAAGCGTAAGGTCCATCAATTAAAGTAAAAAACACAAGGGCATGACATCCTTCGTCCACAGATCCAAGGGCGCACAACGTCCTCTGGTCCAGGACCCTCATCGTCCTCAAGATGAAGGACATTCATCGTCCTCAAAATGAAGGACGTTCATCGGCCTCAAAATGAAGGACACTCATCGTCCTCAAAATGAAGGACATTCATCTTCCTCGAAACAAAGGACACTCATCGTCTTCAAACAAGAGATAACCACAATGGCTTCATCAGCCCAAAAGGGAAGTTCAAACCATCAACGACCAAGGGTAGACACTACCTTTGTTGGCCACTCAAGTCAGAACACGCATCGTCCGCAAACAAGCGCACCAAAGGAGTAACAGCCTTCCTCATCCACATCAAGAAACGGGTAATGGCCAAACTCAGAATAGGGCCACCAAACACCACGACAGGGAACGGCCAACGTGGTCCCGCATCGGCCAAGAGCATCAAGCACAGAAGTCTACTCTCCTTCACTTCGTCTACATCTCAGTTTAGAGAGTGGGGGACTCCTGATGGAGTATATGGGTCTAGGCCCCAGGACCCACATACTCAGAAGAACAGAAGGTACCACGATCACCGGGTGACCTCGTCGGCCATGCTCTCATCAGCCATGCCCTCATCGGCCAGAAAGAAGGCCACCCAGAATATGATCCAGAAACCCGGAGAACTGGGTGACCTCGTCGGCCATCCCCTCTTCGGCCATGCCCTCATCGGCCATGCCCTCATCGGCCAGGAAAAGGTCTACTCAGAATATGATCCAGAAGCCCGGAGAACTGGGTGACCTCGTCGGCCATGCCCTCGTCGGCCATGCCCTCATCAGCCATGCCCTCATCGGCCATGAAAAGGTCTACTCAGAATATGATCCAGAAGCCCGGAGAACTGGGTGACCTCGTCGGCCATGCCCTCATCGGCCATGCCCTCATCGGCCACGGAAGTCTCACAGAACCGGATTTTACACTTATTCATTTGTATAGCCCACCAGTGGCTTTGTATTCGGCCCAATAGCGGTCCAGTTGTAGATGGGCCTCCCAAGCCCAAGACTTGGGAGCCCAACCCTAATTTTCTCTATAAATACTCCCCTTGGGAGTAGTTATAGGGGTTACAAATTCATTCTATTGAAGCATATTATTGCCCTTCTCTCTCTAGCTCTCACTTCTCTCTAGATATACTCTATCACACACATTTTAAGAAAGTGGTTGAAAAGATAAAAGTTGTGGTTTAGATTTGAGTAGAGAAAGGATAAATTAGTATGAACCACATATTATTGTCAAAAGATGAAAGAAGATAATTATTTTGGGACATCCCAAAAAGGAAAATAAGACAATTATTTTGGGACAGAGAGAGTAATATATAAGTTCATTAGTTGTTTTATCAATGATGTTTTATAGCTTACTTAATTTGCAGTCGTGTTTTTTCCATTAAAAAGAAGCTAAAGTGACACCCTCATTGTTGTACAATTCTCGTAGTTTTCATGTTATATATTCAAAAAATGGTAATTTTTAATATTTATAAGGAATTTTATCAATCCAGTACATGAAATATAGATGAATTATCATTCTAACCTGAAAGATGAAATGTATCGATATAGGACTCGAATGATGGAAAACTATAGATGAATTATCATTCTAACCTGAAAGATGAAATGTATCGATATAGGACTCGAATGATGGAAAACTATGAATTTCTTCCATAACTTTGAACATAAATGAGATTATGAATAGTGAAAGAGGATTTAAGTTATTGGAGATATTACTATCCTCCGTATCTCATTAATTGCTACATTGTAATATATACACTATTCATGTACTTTACTTTGACTACATTTTATTTATTAATGTATGTGAATTATTCATTTTGAAAAATGTTGTTAAATTCGTCTCATTACTAAGTTTTATAATCAAATTTTTATTTTATTTTTACTAATACAAAATTAAATATAATGACGGTCAAAGTTGTGTGTTGCCAAACGTGAAATGTTGACTGTTGTAACTAAAAAGAGACGGAGGAAGTATTAAAAAATAATGGAGTAACATAATTGAAGGATTTTTTAAAGTAAAATGGAAAAATCTAAAAATGAGAAGATTATATAGGTATAGTTGAGAGAAAAGTGCGAAGATATGAAGTCCTTTCCTTTAACAATTTGACGAGTTGTAACTAAAACGGATCACATTTGGCGCATGTCGAAATAACAGCACCGCCAGTATTGGGCTTGAAACGAGGAAGCAGCAAATTTGACTAGGAATTGGATAAGGGCCGCGCGAACGCAGGCCCCCACTACCACAAATTATGACGTAGGCTCCACCACTTGGGTAGACCTTAGGATGACACCTTTCCAAAGTGCAATGGAAATCATCAACCTAGGCCATGGGCCTTCTTGATCGCCCATCGACCCCGTCCAGGTAAGTATGTAAAACAGGCTGCCCAGGCCCATCTTTATAGCCTCTTGCTCCGCTCCTGCGCTTCTCCTTGTCCGGTGTGGGACAAATTCAAATCCCTTCTCACGCCGCTGCTTTGCCGTAGAATACAAAGCCTTGGCCATTTCTTTCTTTTGCAAATCAAAACGACAACAACATGTGCATCTTGTGTGCCTGTGATCTACGCATCATCATTTCTAGCTCCATCTCCAAAATGAAATCTCAATCTCAACCATTTCCACATCAACAAAGTTTATTTTAAAACTTATGTCATACAAATCTATTTTATTTTTGCATTCAAATCTTTATCCTATCCATGTTTGCACTTACAAGCCAAATTATTACAAACTAGTATCGGTACTCGTGATGTGCACCACATAAAATGATGTTGCTTACTCTTCAAAACGATCTATATTATGTCTATAGGATTTTTCTCGTCTTTTCAAGATCTATATTATGTTTATTTTATTATTGGCTTACTCTAATCTGATTTGTTTAAGTCTTGACCGATATAGTCGGATCAAAACGGATGTAAGACTGAAAACAATTCAAGTAAAACTATCACAAACCACCAAAAATATAGATCAAGTAAAACTATCATAAACAAAAAAAAAGGTCAGGAGTAGGGATGAGCATATTCTGGTCCAGACCGAAAAACTCGATCAAGCCGGACCGGTTAGTCCTGACCGGACTCGATCGATTACATACCGGTCTTGTCTTCGGTCCATAGTTTTTGAAGTTTCCATTGAGTATTGAACCCGAGACCTCCCATAAGGGAGAGTGTGTCGGCGACCAGTTGAGATGAGCCACTCCCTTTATGATCTTATTAAGTAAAATGAGTCTTATTGATGAAGGTTAGTTGCATATTTTAGACTTTTAATAGACAGTTTTTACCTCGTGGGTCGGATGACTAAAACCTATAAAAAGATTCTCATCACTTCAAGAGGTAGCTATAACCGAAACATAAACATGTTAAACTATGCAATGAAAAATAAAAATAAAAATGCGTCTCATATTCAGAAATAAAAAATGATCTCAATTTTCATGACCAAATATAACTATAATAAAGTTACACTCTTGAGTAAAAGTATTATCTTTTATACATATTCTAGCTTATTTATCTAGCTCTTCAACAACACTTTTAGTGTCAGGATATGATTGGTATATATGTAATTAATAAAACTTTTGGAAAGCTGGAACTTTAGGTCAAATTATATCAAGATTATATTAATATATACATTGAAGTAAAAAAAATTGATTTCAATTGAAAATATGCTTATTTAGAAAGGTGAACATAAATTTAAGATAACATTAAGGCAAATGTGTATTTAGCAAATTTTAACACATGCAGTCTTGCTATTTTAATTTTTCCAACTTTCATTTTATGATGTTTCACTCGTTTTCCCATTTTTAGGAATGACTTCGAAGTTACTCAAAAAATTAAACAATTTTATTGAAATGACTTCAAACTCTTTTTCCACTTAAATTTCCGTTTAGTACCTTTAGTTATTAGATTGAAGTAAATAATTTTTAAAGGGTTTTTCGTAGTCATACGATTATAGTGTTTTCACATTTCACCTACTACATGTTTAGAGAATGCTAATTCTTTTCGTTCACTCTACCTACTACAACCCTTCCATCTTAATGAGTTTTTTTTGTTTCCTTACGACTTCAGTTTCAGATTTTTCATTTCATTTATACATTCTTATATGAAAATCAAATTAGAATCTTCAAACCCGTATTTAAATGGATTGTGTCAACTTTTGAGGGTTCGCAATGGCACACATAACAGATATCTTTGAGGTGATTGTAATTGACTATTGGGTTTTACGTCGAGTGATCATATATCGTTATTCCATTTATATACGATCTGTAATTTATCAAAACTGCAATGGCCTCAGGTTGATTGATTTGATGCATATGGTATTGATAGAGTATATGGGTCTGGACCCACGGCCCACATACCCTTGGACACACAGACGACCCAAATCTACATTGGAGCCAAAAGGCCTAGCTACAGAGCCCAGCCCAAAATGAAGAGGCGGACTTTCTGTCCGTACCATAACCTCGACATACACACCTCGGAGGAACACACCTCGGCAACAGGCCAGCAGGGCTCATAAATGTCTGCCATACACACCTCGGAGGAACACACCTCGGATTCATTTCTCTTTCTTCCAACATTTCCTTTGAACTTGGGCTGCATATCAACTTCTTTCCCAACCTTAATTTGCTTCATAAATGTCTGCCATATATTATAGACTGTCCATGTCGATATATTGAAAACAATACTTGCTTCTTTAAGTATGCCTTTCTTTAGTTTTCCGTTGATTTTATTAGGTAAAAGCATCTCCACCACTTTGTGCCTCTCCATTCCACTCAACACATTATGCTTCTTGATTAAACTTGCCTCTTGAAAAATTACTAATGTTTCTTCATTTTCCACAGATGGATCAAACTGGAAGTGCAAGTTACTGGAAGGTAGGAGATGACTTTGGGCCATTTCATAAAGTTGGAAGTGCATAAATAGGAGTTGGGAGATTCCGGGAGAGTGTTGGGAGTGTTTCATATGGTTGTGTATTTATAGAAGTAACCATTCTTGTAATATGGTGGGAAAAGTGAAATGTTTAAATTTCTTTGATATTGTACCTTCACTTTCCCTCCATCTTGTAAAGTATACTGCGGATGAAAAGTGAATTTTGGGAGGAAATGAAGTGTTTCCCTCCACTTTGGGGAAGGATTTGAGTATATGTACTATAGCAGTATGGCAAATTACTTTTCTTTTGATTGAAAAGTAATTGTACTATTAAACCCTGTAGCAATTGTACTTTTTGTAGAAAAGTCATTTCTTAAGTAGGGGATTAGTCTCTATGTTTTTTGTCCTTCTTTGTAGAAGGAAGGGTAAAATTGTAAAGCAAACGTTTATTTCTACTCCTCCTTAATTCCCGTACGTGCCGGTCAAAATTTGCGATTCTTTTCAGGACGGAGGGAGTATATGATTTTTTAAAGATTTATTAATTTTACTAATTTAATTTTTAAAAAACTAATCTGCTATCGCAGGTCGAGTTGATTGTGTTTCCAGAACTGAGTAGTGTTTGTCCACGTAGCTCCGATAAAGATGGTGGTGAGCTCTGCTTCCAGAATTGAGTTGGACTGGAGGGGAAAGGATTCGTCAAATACGAGGAGGTCGTCTTCATTCCTCCGCCGCTGACAGCCATTACTCCACCGCTAACAGCCGTTCCTCCACTAGCACTCCTCCCACAACGATTGATGACCGCCATTTCTTCACTAACGCTCTTCCACAGACAATCGACGACTGTCATTCCTCTAGCGCTCCTACACCTACGAGCGCCGACCGTTGTTCTTATATCACCAACCGCTTTATTTAGGTAAAATTCCTTGTTTTACATTACATTTAATTTGTACTTGTGTTTTTACACTTAGGGTTCTATAATTGTAATTACCTTTGTCTATGTGTTGTTTAATTGGTTTTAAATTGAGATAGACAATGAGTAAATAGTTCTCAATGTTTAGTTTGTAATGTCTAACGTGTTTGTAATTGTCTCAAATGTGATATAGATTTTGAAATAAGATTTTCAAATGAAATGATGCGCACCATTCCTAGATAGCCACAACTGATCTCTATTGAGCAAATGATATAAAAACTTCTCTCTTGCTTGCTGCTCTAAAGTAATTTATTCATTTCATGAAGTTTTCTGTTGGTTTGATATTATGTTGGTTTAAGTAGTCCAGGTATCTTGTTTAATTTGTTAGTTTTATTAAGCCCTAGCCTTCGTCAACTTTTTAGTTTAATTTTAGGGAATTTTTGTTCTGGAATTTGACAGGGTACCAGGTAATAAATATTTATTACTTCTTATTGTTTTATACAATTTTTCTCTTGATAGACCTTTTGATTTAGACTTATATAAAAGCAATAAATATGTTTCTTTAAACACGAGCATAAACCAATAAATTTTCTAGAGATTATAACTCCACAGCTAGAGATATGTGTAAAGGGTAGTCAAGATCATGATGTCTATACACGCATGATTTAATTTCATTTAAAAAAACATCATCCACATTAGTGTAGCAATTTTATTATGTAATCTTTCTTATGTTTGATTCATTGATTTGTTTCGTATATTGATATCTTGATATGGTGTACAAAAGTTTACATTTGTAACATAAGCACTTAAAACTTCAAGAGTAAAAGTAAACCACTAAATCCTCATGTCTAAATACAAGGCCCTTGTATACCAATGTTTTCAGCCTAACATTATTCTTTAGTTGGTTATTCATAGTCATTATCCCTTCTCTGAACGCTGACATGAAAAATATACTAGTAAGCATCTTTTTTTTTTCTTTTATAGTTTCATATGAGAATAAGGAGCACTTCTAGTAAGTATATAGTTCATGCAGCTTTTTCCATCTTAGGAATACTATAGTGAGAGTTGCCCATCTCTCACTACCATTGCTTTTGGTTCCAATTTTGTTAACTCTAACAAATTGTTGTTGTTTTTTTGCATCTTGTTGTCTTATTCAGTACGTATTGCGTGTTTCTACTAGTTTCAAGTCTAGTGCACCTTCATCATCCTTTTAATAGTCATATGTAACACCCCAGCCCCGTATGACCTGAGGTAGTTACTCCAGACCTCTAGTACTATCCTCACAAACCACCATAAGCCTTTATCGCGCACTTTGTCCTCACTCATGCATGCCCTGAGAAACTTCCCAGGGGGTCACCCATCTCAAGACTACTCCCGTGCAAGCACGCTTAACTTTGGAGTTCTTGGATATTACAATCACCCCCACTTTGTCCTCACTCCAGCCTTTCCTGCTTTGCTTAGCTAGTTAGATGTGTATAAAATTTGCACCATATGCTAGCAGGTTCTTGATAAGATATACAAAATGTGATTATCTTTACTGCTATTAGTTGCATATACAAGAAAATAGTTGAAGCAAACTAATACTCCGTAATACTTATGAGGTAATATAATACACTATTCTTAATTTGTAGTGTTGTTTGAGGTATTTGTCAAGTAATTTAAAGTTCTTTCTGGGTATCTTCACCTTTACTCAAGTGGTTGGAATGTTTTCTCAAGCAATGATAGTTTCTTTGTGTACAATAGACTTTGTCAAAGTTATCTACCTATTGGTGACACCACATGCAAGTTCAAGCAAGACGGCTAGTCATGACTTTGAAGAGCGAGAAGTTGATAGAATAAGCAATGTAGGTACCTAGCAGACACAATTGAAATTTCACATGTCCTTAAGTTAGAAAGTGCAGCTATTTTAGGTAGTATATGTTTTATATGGAGCATTCTTGTTCTGACACTTCATTTAGATCAAAGAAATCAATAGAATTATTAGTTCATTTGTTTTAACGTGATATTCAAGTTGTTTCTACGGTCCTTGTTGTCATTATGTTTCTTTATGTTTACATTAAATGCTTTTTCTGTTTTATTTTTCGGGACAAAGCTGTTGGATTCGTTTTCCTTTTTTTTTTACATTAGACACAAGTTACACAAGTATGGGTGTGCTCAGAAATGCAATTTTACACTTTGACCTCAGCTATACAATTCAATTTTGTTTCCATATTTTTTTCCCGAAATGTATGCATGAATTTATGCAGTGGATTTAATAGCAGCAAATTTCACTTCCTTTCAATTTGAAATAAGTGCTTGATGCTGCTAATATTGTTTAGAGGAATGTTTTCAATTTTTTTAAATATTGTTGATGTTGATCTGTGTAGCTATTGTAGACTTTATTCAAGTGTTTGTATATTTGAATGTCTACAAATTGATCGGAAGCAGTTGCAATGTGAGGCATTCAAACTAAAGTTCCTTTCAGTATCAGCAACAACCGATACTAGAAAACTATTTTTTATAAAAAAAATTATGAAATTTCCATAACGGTTCCTAAAACAACAGACATTAAAACCTTTTTGTAACGGTTCTTAAAACAACCGACATTAAAACCTTTTTGTAACGGTTCCTCCACCCGTTACGAAATGCATCCACTTTCTATAATTGTTGATACCATAACGGTTGTTGAACCGCATAAAAAGTCATTTTTAACTGACATATGTGCATGTTTGACAGACATAAGTCTTTGTCTTCTAGCTTTTGTACTGTTTAAAAAGTCTTTAAAAGATTTTAGTTGTATGTTTGGTGATGGAGTATTAACTCCTAGATTCTAGAGAGAAGGGAGAGCTAGAGAGAGAAGTGAATTGTATTAATGAATTCTCAACCCTTACAACTACTCCCAAGGGGAGTATTTATAGAGGAAATTAGGGCTGGGCTCCCAAGTCTTGGGCTTGGGAGGCCCGTTTACAACAGGGCCACTAATAGGCCGGATACAAAGTGTATAGAAATGATAAGTATAAAATCCTGTTCTAGAGGCTATCTATGGATGACGAGGGCATGGCCGATGAGGGCATGGCCGACGAGGTCACCCGGTTCTCCTGACTTCTGGATCATATTCTGGGTGGCCTTCTTTCTGGCCGATGAGGGCATTGCCGATGAGAGCATGGCCGATGAGGGCACCCGGTTCTCCGGGCTTCTGGATCATATTCTGAGTAGACCTTTTCCTGGCTGATGAGGGCATGGTCGATGAGAGCATGGCCGATGAGAGCATGGCCGATGAGGGCATGGTACTTTCTGAGTCTGTCCCTCTTCGGCCGACGAGGGTCCTTTGGCCGACGAGGGCACTGCGTAGTGGCTTGTACTTTCTGTTCTTCTGAGTATGTGGGTCCTGGGGCCTAGACCCATATACTCCATCAGGAGTCCCCCACTCTCTAAGCTGAGATGTAGACGAAGTGAAGGAGAGTAGATTTCTGTGCTTGATGCTCTTGGCCGATGCGGGACCACGTTGGTCGTTCCCTGTCGTGGCATTTGGTGGCCCTGTTCTGAGTTTGGCCGTTACCCGTTCCTTGATGTGGACGAGGAAGGCTGTTACTCCTTTGGTGCGCTTGTTTGCGGACGATGAGTGTTCGGGCATGAGTGGCCGACGAAGGTAGTGTCTATCCTTGGTCATTGATGGTTTGAACTTCGCTTTTGGGCTGATGAAGCCATTGTGGTTATCTCTTGTTTGAGGACGATGAGTGTCCTTTGTTTCGAGGAAGATGAATGTCCTTCAACTTGAGGACGATGAGCGTCCTTCATTTTGAGGACGATGAATGTCCTTCGTCTTGAGGACGATGAGTGTCCTTCATCTTGAGGATGATGGATGTCCTTCATTTTGAGGACGATGAATGTCCTTCATTTTGAGGACGATGAATGTCCTTCACTTTGAGGACGATGAGGGTCCTGGACCAGAGGACGTTGTGCGCCCTTGGCTCTGTGGACGAAGAATGTCATGCTCTTGTGCTTTTGACTTTAATTGATGGACCTTACGCTTGCGGACGTTCGTGGCGCGTTCGTTTTGTTCGTGATATGGACGATGAATGTCATAGTCCCGGAGACGATGCGTGCCATTGGCCTTGAGGACGAGGAGTGTCCTTGGCTTTGAGGACGACACGTGCCCTTGATCTTTAGGACGATGTGTGTCCTGCTTTGCGCTTCAGCATGGCCGAAGGGTGAACACATGGTTGTTGGACGTTGAGGTACCATTGTCATGGGCTTGTGTTCGTTGGATTTTGAATTTGTTTATCTTTGCGCTGGAGGCCGATGTAGTCCCCCAGACCTTCTTCTGGCCGATGGAGACATGGCCGACGGAGGTACCACTTGGTAGTCCTTGCTTTATGTTACTTTCTGGATGATTTCATGTATGTGGAGGCCGATGTAGTCCCCCAGTCCCCCACTCCTCGAGGCTCGTGTAGTGAGGTGAAGAGGAGTAGAGCAATATACGTCTTCAATAGGGGGCCGAGGGTCGACACCTTTTGATCCACAATGGGGCGGTGCCTCGTTAAAAACCTCATTAGGAAAAACCCTATGGGAAAAAATCCTAACGAGGGAAAAGGAGCACACCGGATCCCCCAAAATGAACTCCAAGGGGTGAACCCTTCAGCCTAGGTGTGGAGCTGAAGCGGTGTCCGTCTGATGAGGGGACGCCCGCCTGGTGGTGAGGACGACGGCGCTGATGAGCCGGTCCGAATATGAGGACGAGGCGGTGGATGCCTGTCTGAATGTGAGGACGACAATGGTAATGATCCGTGCGTCATATGAAGGCGACGGTCGCTGTCCAGGAAGGGAATTGCGAGCCCGGTCACTATAACAGTACCTCGGCGTTGGGAGCCGGTCTCGAGATATGAGGACGACGGCACTGGGGGGGCGGTCCGAAATCCATGCAACGATCGCCATCCGGTAAAGGAATGGCTAAGACCGGTCTTAAGATAGAGCATCACACCATAGCCGAGGGGCTGGTCGTGATGTGAAGACGACGGCGATGAGGAGCCGGTCCTACAATCCATGCAACGGTCGCCATCCGGTGAAAGAATGGCTAAGATCGGTCTTGATATAAATGATCACGCCTTGGCCGAGGGGCCGGTCGTGATGTGAGTACGACGGCACTGATGAAGCTGCTCGTCGTATGAAGGCGAGGGTCGC
This sequence comes from Cuscuta europaea, assembly GCA_945859875.1. NCBI lineage: Eukaryota > Viridiplantae > Streptophyta > Magnoliopsida > Solanales > Convolvulaceae > Cuscuta > Cuscuta europaea. The sequence goes on from CAMAPE010000014.1 coordinate 6,420,652, forward strand.
CATCGAGGAAGGGAATGGCGAGCCCGCTCGCTGGCTCAAGACGCTCAGCGCTGAGGAGGCCGATCTTGAGATGAAGGATCACGTTGAGACCGAGGGGTCTGCCGTGATCTGAGGACGACGGCGTTGATGAAGCCGGTCCAAATAAATGATGACGAAGGCGTTGATGGAGCCATTCGTCATGCAAGCTCGAGGCTCTCGGCATTAAGGAAGCCGACCTTGAGATGAAGGATCACGTTGAGACCGGGGGGTCTGCCGTGATCTGAGGACGATGGCGCTGATGAAGCCGCTCCTCGTATGAAGGCGAGGGTCGCCATCCAGGAAGGGAATGGCGAGCCCGCTCGCTGGCTTAAGACTCTCGGCGCTGAGGAGGCCGGTCTTGAGATAGATAATCACGCCTTGGCCGAGGGGCCGGTCGCGATGATGAAGCCGATCGTCATATAGTGGCGATGGTCACCATCCAGGAAGGGATGGTGAGCCCGATCGCCGGCTCAAGACTCTCGGCGCTGAGGAAGCCGGTCTTGAGATAGATAGTCACGCCTTGGCTGAGGGGCCGGTCGTGACGTGAGGATGGACGACACTGAGGGGCCAGTCCGAAAATCCGTGCAACGCTCGCCATCCGATAAAGGATTGGCTAAGACTGGTCTTGAGATAGATGATCATGCCAAGGCTGAGGGACCAGGCGTGACTTGAGGATGACGGCTATGATGAAGCCGATCCAAGTAAATGATGACGAGGCGTTGGTGAAGCCGTGCGTCATGTAGTGGCGATGGTCACCATCCAGGAAGGGATGGTGAGCCCGATCGCTGGCTCAAGACTCTCAGCGCTGAGGAAGCCAGTCTTGAGATAGATGATCACGCCGAGGCTGAGGGGCCGGTCGTGATGTGAGGACGACGATGATGAGGAGTCGGTCCAAATAATGATGACGAGGCGATGGTGAAGCCGATCGTCATATAGGGGCGATGGTCACCATCCGGGAAGGGATGGCGAGCCCGATCGCTGGCTCAAGACTCCCGGCGCTGAGAAAGTCGATCTTGAGATAAATAATCACGCCGAGGCCGAGGGGCCGGTCATGATGTGAGGACAACGGCGATGAGGAGCCGGCCCTATAATATGATGACGAGGCGCTAATGAAGATGATCGTCATATAAAGGCGATGGTCACCATCTAGGAAGGGATGGTGAGCCCGATCACTAGCTCAAGACTCACGGCGCTGAGAAAGCCGGTCTTGAGATAGATGATCACGCCGAGGACGAGGGGCCGGTCGTGATGTGAGGACGACGACGATGAGGAGTCGGTCCAAATAATGATGACGAAGCGATGGTGAAGCCGATCGTCATATAGAGGCGATGGTCACCATCCGGGAAGGGATGGCGAGCCCGATCGCTGGCTCAAGACTCCCGGCGCTAAGAAAGCCGATCTTGAGATAAATTATCACGCCGAGGCCGAGGGGCCGGTCGTGATGTGAGGACAACGACGATGAGGAGCCGGTCCTATAATATGATGACGAGGCGCTAATGAAGCTGATCGTCATATAAAGGCGATGGTCACCATCCAGGAAGGGATGGTGAGCCCGATCGCTAGCTCAAGACTCGCGGCGCTGAGGAAGCCGGTCTTGAGATGAAGGATCACGTTGAGACCGGGGGGTCTGTCGTGATCTGAGTACGACGGCGTTGATGAAGCCAGTCGTCTGACGATGAAGGGGCGGAGCCGGTCCTATGATGAGGACGGCGAAGCCGTACCTATAATGAAGGACGACGTTGAGCGCTCGTCTGATCCGCATATATGATCTTGCTTCGTCCATAATGCATAGTATTTGCCTGATATGTACTTAGCCAAATATGTGGCTTGATTTGTGGGGATTTCATTTTTATTGCTCGAGGCCGGCGAGTGCTCGGTCCTCGGCTTCCCTCTTTTGATTTGTGGGGATTTCGCTCGAGGCCGGCGAGTGCACGGTCCTCGGTTGTCCCTCTTTTAATTTGTGGGGATTTCGCTCGAGGCCGGCGAGTGCACGGTCCTCGGCTGTCCCTCTTTTATTTCTTCCTCTACTGCTGTGAGCGAGGAGTGGGGGTCCTTCTTTCAGGCTCGACCGAGGGGGTTGCTATTCCCTTGGCCGATAGGGAGTCCAGGAGGGCAGCTGTCCGGCCTCTGGCGCTGGATCGTCCCTTGATCTTGGGGGGTCCCGTCGTCTATTTACGGCGCGGGCTAGGCTTTTGGTCGGTAACCGACGGCTGCCGTTTCCCAACCCCAAGTGTGGGGATTTTGTCATCTCAGCCATTCTTTCAGGCCTGTCGTGATGCGATTTAGCGCGAAGACGACGCGATGAGCTTCCCGTTTCGAGACGTGGGCCATTTGTGGGCCCCTCGTCCTGGGACGTCGTTGGCCATACCTGAGCGTTTCGCTCTAAGGTGTCGGAACGACGTTCTTTGTTGTGTGGCATCGTCGGCCATACCTGAGCGTTTCGCTCGAAGGGGCCGAAGCGACGTGCTTTGTTGTGTGGTGTCGTCGGCCATACCTGAGCGTTTCGCTCGAAGGGTGCGAAGCGACGTGCTTTGTTGTGTGGCATCCTTTACTTAAACTTTACAAGAAATAAGCAGACCACAATAGGTGTGTTGTTTATGGCAACGACTTTTATTAGGGTCAGTGGCTCGAGGCCGAGGGGGTAACCTTCTGAACAACTCGTACAAGAGTTAGCTTCCCAATGAGTTTCTGACCTTGGGGTGGGGGCTCTGCCGTCTGCACCCTCTTCGGATTGCTGGTAGAACTTCACCGAGATGTAGGGCCCTTCGTATTTTGAGGGATAAGCCGTTTGTCGGCTTGCTGGTAGAACTTCACCATGGAGGCCCAGCCGTCGGCCGTGCGTCCCTTCGAGGAAGGACGCAGTCAGCGGATGTGACGCTTCTTCAGTTGGGGCTCCTCGAAGTCCTCGTCATCGCTGAGCTTCCCCATTTCATGCTTCTTCGTTGAGGTGCCCCCTTCCTGATTGCCGGTGGAGTTCCTTGGGGTAACTTTGACAAATTGGTGGAGTTCACCTCGTTGAATCAAGCGCTCAATGGCTTTCTTTAGCGTGACGCAGTCGTCTGTATTGTGGGAGGTGTTCTTGTGGTAACGACAATAAGTGCCACCCTGGTGGACGGCGTAGACTTCCGTGGCCGACCAGGGATCTTTAGGGATGAGACCTTGCTCCTCCGCATAGTCGAAGATGGTATCCACCGAGTGCGTGAGCGTAGTCCTTGGGACGTCCGTCCTCGGCTGCCATGGGCGCTCCTTCCGGTTTCGGAGGGCATGGCCCCCGGCCGAGGATGCGTTTGGATTCGACGCCTCGTCTGACCTCTTTGATGCTTGGCCTACATCCTTCTTGCGGGAGTGGAGCTCCTCGGCGTCAGCGTACAAGCTCCCTCGTTGGAGTGCCTTGGTGTATGACCTCGGCGGGTCAGTGATGAGGCTCCTCGCATAGGGGCTGCTGCGGAGAATGCCTTGGAAGAGGACGAGGAGGGTGCGCTCATCGGCACCTTCGACCTCGTCTGTCTCCTTCGTCCATCGATCGATGAAAGACCGAAGTGATTCATCATGTTGCTGCTTGATGGAGAGAAGGTGGGAGAAATGTTTTCCCACGCGCTTCCTTCCGGCGAAGTGGGTGAGGAAGCGTTGGGCAAGATCCTGCCACGAATCTATGCTTCCTTCGGGGAGCGCGTTGAACCACTCGTACGCTGGCCCTTCAAGAGTGGAAAGGAACCAACGGCAGAGGTATTCATCTGATGCGTTCACCATCAGCATGTTGTTTTGATAGCGGCTGAAGTGCTCCTGAGGGTCAGAGCGGCCGTCATAGGGCTTGATGGCGTTCCCTCAGTACTTCTCGGGTATTGGGGCCGAGAGCACCCTCGTGGTGAAGGGAGTTTTTGTTCTGATTTGGATGATGGGGTCACCACGTCTGTCGGCCAGCTCCCTCTCTAGGGCGCTGACCTTAAGCATGAGCGCGTGGTAACCTGGACCCTCAGATGAGTTGGCCGTAGGGATGGTGGCCGATTGTCTAGCCTCCATCTGGGCCAGTCTCCTTTCCAGCTGGGCGATGACCTCGTTCCGAGGGTCCTTGGCGGCCGTAGTGGCGCCTTGCATGTTGTGCACATGAGCTTCTTGAGTCGTGTTGATTCGATGGCGCGCATTGTCCTCGTGCAATTTTCTTTTGCCTTTGTCCAGGCGGGGCCGATCCGCTGTCCGGGATACGGACCCCAAGCTTTCCCTTGGTAAGCCAGGCTCACGTTCACCAATCCGTCCCGCCATCCTCTCCGAAGCAGGCAGACGACGCGTGTCACCTAGCCTATTAAAGGCTGAGGCTTTTCCACGCGCTGGGGCCGGTCCAGCTCGAAGTGGGGAAGCAGGGTGGGAGTGGGATGACGACGTGTCCTGGGGCACCACCCCTTCGTCGTTGCCCAGCTTGATGGCCAACGGTTGGGGCTGAGGAGGCGGTGTAGTGTTCTCCCCAGTCCTTGGCCTAAGTGCGCTGAGGACGGTGGGGTTCTGGGCCAGGCTGGCGATGATGGCCGAGAGCGCGGCCTGAAGCTGAGGGTCAACAGCAGGAGAGGCCGGTTGCGCCGAGGCATTGTCACCTTTCTCTGCACGCTTCTTGTCCAAGCCGATGCGGGCGTCAGGGGCGCCGCCGTTGAGCTTGTTGCGCAGGTCACCTGCAAGGTCGATGGCTTCCTGGAAGACATCCCCCTCGGCGGCCTTGTCGGCCGTAGCATCCTCCTCGTGTTCTCGGTTCTCTTAGGCCTCAGGGGTGGCCTTGCTGAGGAGGTTGCGGTTTGACTTAGTTCTTCCCATTGTCAGTTAGTTGTGCTTTGGTAGCGACGGAGGAGGCTAACTTGATTGTTCTAGCTCTCAATGAAAGCACCAAATGATGGAGTATTAACTCCTAGATTCTAGAGAGAAGGGAGAGCTAGAGAGAGAAGTGAATTGTATTAATGAATTCTCAACCCTTACAACTACTCCCAAGGGGAGTATTTATAGAGGAAATTAGGGCTGGGCTCCCAAGTCTTGGGCTTGGGAGGCCCGTTTACAACAGGGCCACTAATGGGCTGGATACAAAGTGTATAGAAATGATAAGTATAAAATCCTGTTCTAGAGGCTATCTATGGATGACAAGGGCATGGCCGATGAGAGCATGGCCGATGAGGGCATGACCGACGAGGTCACCGGTTCTCCTGACTTCTGGATCATATTCTGGGTGGCCTTCTTTCTGGCCGATGAGGGCATGGCCGATGAGAGCATGGCCGATGAGGGCACCCGGTTCTCCGGGCTTCTGGATCATATTCTGAGTAGACCTTTTCCTGGCCGATGAGGGCATGGCCGATGAGAGCATGGCCGATGAGAGCATGGCTGATGAGAGCATGGCCGATGAGGGCATGGTACTTTCTAAGTCGGTCCCTCTTCGGCCGACGAGGGTCCTTTGGCCGACGAGGGCACTGCGTAGTGGCTTGTACTTTCTGTTCTTCTGAGTATGTGGGTCCTGGGGCCTAGACCCATATACTCCATCATTTGGCGTCAAAAGTTTTAAGAGCTTTTCAAAAAATAAAAGATCTTTTTTGAGATGCTACGAGGAGTAGCATCTGAGAAAAGACTGTGACTTTTAGTACTACGGCTATGTTTGGCAGGCATACGTCAATGTCTTCTAGCTTTTGTACTATTCAAAAAGTCTCTAAAAGCTTATAGTTGTATTTTTGCCATGACAAATTTTAAGAGCTTTTGAAAAATTAAAAGATCTTTTTTGAGATGCTACAGGGAGTAGCATCTAAGAAAAGCCTGTGAGTTGTAGTATTAATCAGTCCTAACAGTTTGTATACCAAACCGAACTAAATCAAACAGTCAGCTTTTTACCAAACAGCTACCACCTTTTCTTTTTAAGATCTTTTCAGTCACTAAAAGCTAACAGTTATTAAAAAAACTCACAAAAGTATCTTTTAAGCTAGTTGTGCCAAACATACCCTACGTGTTATTTTGTCCTAACATCTTGTTTAGCAAACAGAACTATATCAAACAGTCGACTTTTTACCAAACAGCTACCACCTTTTCTTTTTAAGATCTTTTCAGTTACTAAAAGCTAACAGTTACTATAAAGCTCGCAAAAGTATCTTTTCAGCTAGTCGTGCCAAACATACCAAGCAATTTTTGCACTAGTCTTGACTTATTCAGTTATTCTATAAAATAGAATACTATTTTTGTTAAGTTTAATTTATCTTTAGTTGATAAAAAGTATTGGATTTTGTAACAATGTCAAGCAATAATAAAAATACTTCACATATTAGTCAAATAATTTTCAAGTACTATAAAGTAAATTGAAAATATAAATGCTTGTGTGACATTAAAACTACACGACTCATTTAAGTCCTGACTTCTAAAAATGAATTTATTTCAAAATAATAAACTTTAACATATTCTAGCATTGATACAAATACAATATTAACAATTTATATGAACTAACAACATAGTATTATTCTAATAAATTGATAATCTCATACATATTGTTTAAAATTAAAAAGATTCATTTTGTCTTACAAGCACTCGTGTTAAACAAAACTGTGTAATTCGGGAGTTTGATTCTTTATTCTATTAAGAGTAAGCACTTAAGCAAGTCAAAATTTATTAAAAAATCATAGATGGATTTGCACCTAACAGTGTCTTTATCTCCAAATAAATCGAAAACTTTAACCATTTCTGTATAATCAAATAAATATTCTTATAATTTGGCATTGCTTAGTCTTTAATTTAGCACTAACTTTTTAGATAAGAACATTTCTATTATAAAATCCTAAGTTACTTTTCTCATTGTTCATGTAAATTTAGAATGCGGTACTTTTAAATGTCATGCATGCGCTAGTGAAAATAGTTTTTTTTAAATAAATAACTAGACAAAGTCCTATATTGATAAAAAATCACCCCCTTTAGCCATAATTCCTGGATCCTTTTCTGAACACAATATGACTCTTTCATCTTCACACAGTTAAGCTTATTGTTCATGCCTCTCTTCCTTCTGGAGCCACTCTATCTTCTACTGATGGAAAACTCCTTGTGTGATGCTACTGAATATCATAGTATGGTAAGCGTGTTGCAATATATGACTTTGACTCGGCCTGATATTACTTACGTCAGAATTTTACCAAAATAAGACCAAAACTTATGGAAATTGCAAGAATAGGACACCCATGTTTCCGCTCACGCGCATAAGACTAATTATGCGTTGAAATGCCAAAAATGACCTTCCAAACCGTTACATGTACTCTGAGCTCATTGACGGTTACACAACTCCCATTATGGCACCTTCTGGTTTCTAAGTTGCCACTATTATTATCGCGGAAAAAAAGATTCCAAAAATTAAATGAAGATGTATTGGAAGCCTTACTGTTGAGAGATTGCCAGTCAGTCGACGTAACTTCCTTGAGGAGAGTCACTTCATTGAGGAGAGTCGCTTGGTTGAGGATAGTTGAAGGACGAGGCCATTGACGACAAAACGATGGATTTATCAAATACAGTTTCCGTTAGAATCAATTCCAAAATGGTATGTACTCATTTCTTATCATAATGCCTGCAATTGAATGTCGTTTGGCAGTTAATAAGGTTCGAAACAAATTTGATGAATGTAAATGCGTTTCAAATTAGCCGCGCAAAAACTCGTATGATGAATACTATTGCATTCGCAATAGAGTAAATGACATGTTTAGTAACATCAGATTACATGATAATGTTGTTATATAGTAGCATTGGAAGCATATTTGAAAACTGTGATGACATTTTGGTTTAGGTTGAAAACAAAATGACATCACATATAATGAGAAATTGAGAAACTGGTGCACTAATGACAGTTTAATAAATTTTACTTCCTCATATGGTGGCATTTTGTATGAAAGTGACATTCCATGAGTATGTGGTTATCTACTGGCAATGTAACCTTATATGAATGTTATCATGACATTATGCATTAAATAATGACATTGTATGAATATGTGTGAGCTTCAAAGCAAAATGACATCACATATAATGAGAAATTGAGAAACTGATGCACTAATGACAGTTTAATAAATTTTACTTGCTCATATGGTGGCATTTTGTATGAAAGTGACATTCCATGAGTATGTGGTTATGTACTGGCAATGTAACCTTATATGAATGTTATCATGACATTATGCCTTAAATAATGACATTGTATGAAAATGTGTTAGGTTGAAAAAAAATGACATCACATATAATGAGAAATTGAGAAACTGATGCACTAATGACAGTTTAATAAATTTTACTTGCTCATATAGTGGCATTTTGTATGAAAGTGACATTCCATGAGTATGTGGTTATGTACTGGCAATGTAACCTTATATGAATGTTATCATGACATTATGCCTTAAATAATGACATTGTATGAAAATGTGTTAGGTTGAAAACAAAATGACATCACATATAATGAGAAATTGAGAAACGGATGCACTAATGACAGTTTAATAAATTTTACTTGCTCATATAGTGGCATTTTGTATGAAAGTGACATTCCATGAGTATGTGGTTATGTACTGGCAATGTAACCTTATATGAATGTTATCATGACATTATGTATTAAATAATGACATTGTATGAATATGTGTGAGCTTCAAATCAAAATGACATCACATATAATGAGAAATTGAGAAACTGATGCACTAATGATAGTTTAATAAATTTTACTTGCTCATATGGTGGCATTTTGTATGAAGTGTCATTATTGTTAGTCATTTACATGGTGATTAAAGTGCATATATATGTGTGAACTTGACAGACAATAACAAGAGCTTTTAAGAAGTCAATGTTAGTGAAGTTGGAAGACTTGCGTGTCAACTCCTACTGCAATGTTGCTGAGATTCTTAAGAAAATAAAGACATATCTAAGCACAGAGGAACTGACAGAGTTCAAGAATATTGTATTTGGTTGGATGTTAAGAATAGAAGACATTCCTTAGTTGAGTGGACAATTAATTTTGGGATTGGTTGGAAACTTTGTGACTGAAGTTAATGGAAAGACAGATGACAGTGTCATCAGGTTTAACATTAAAGACAGTGTCATCAGCTTTCAGAAGCATGATCTTGCAGTAATGTGTGCTTTAAAGTTTGGAGCTGTGAAACCAAATATTTCCGAAGAGCTTGAGGGAGATATATGGACAAATTATTTAGGAGCCAAGACAACTGTGACTCGTGCAGATATTCAGAATGCATTGAAGAATTACAAGAGCACTGATGATAGCAGACTGGCAAATGATGGAGTCAAACTAGCACTACTATACATACTTTCACATTGCTTATTTGGGAATCAATCTGCTAGACCCATGAAGGCATACTACATAAATTTAGTTGATGACTTGGATGCATTCAATGCTTATCCATGGGGTGATGACATTTGGGTGGACTTAGTTAACAAGATGAAACAGAGCTGTGAGGCACTAGATAAAGGAAAAGCAGACAGAGTAACATTTCCTGGCTTCATAATGGCATTCCAGTGGTGGGCATTTGAAACGTTTCCTGGTTTAGCAAAGGCTGGCTTGTGCAAAGTCATCAAGGGGACAACACACATCATACCAAGGACTCTAAAGTGGGAGTTTAAAAAAACCTACACTGGAGGTCCATTCTGAAATTATATTCAAGAATGACAAGGTATGTTATTGATTAATATGTAAATTTTTAAATGTTTATGTGCACACATTTTTTACTAACATGGTTTTTTGTTTTAGTTTGAATGGGCACAGATAGTACCAACTGCAGATGAGATTGCTATGATAGAAGAGGGAAATGACATAAATGAGGAGGTGATGCACCTTGTGATAAACAATGTTGGCAGGATTGATGCTCAAAAGCCAAATACTATTGTAGCAAAAGGGAAACAAAAGGTATTGCAGACCAGAGTACCCAAAAGAAAAACAACAAAAGTTGGGAAGGGCACAGGTAAAGCAATCAAATCTCAAGAAGGGCCTTCTAGAAGAAGAAGAAACAAGACTACGGTAGAAAAAGAGAGTGATCATGATTCAAGTGATCAAGAAAGTAATGAAGGTGAAGAGACCGATAGTGATGATTCTAGTGAGAGTGGAAGGGAAGGAGATAAGTATGTATTCTTCATGAGAAAAGACAACAAAAGTATTAAAAAGAGCATCAGAAAACAAGCAAAGGAGATTGCCAGATTAGTGGCAGAAATGAAAAATATGAAGAAGACTCAAAAAAAAGCAAGAGGATCTTTTGAAAGATGTCATTCTGATGCTCAACAAAATGTCACAGGGTGTTGAGAAGAGTGAGCCTACAAAAGCAACTGCAGAGGGTGATACGGATGAAGAAGAAAGTGGAGAAGAAAAAGAAGAAAATGAAAAAGAAAAAGAAGATGATGCGATAGCCATGACTGGGCCAGATTCTGAGAATGATGTTGCTGATATGGCTGTGCAAGAGGACACTAGGTTGGTGAATGCAGAGGCAGAGGATGGTGTTGTACAGAATGATGATGATGTAGAGAATAAGCATGCTGGTAAAGAGAAAGAGGCAGCAAATGTTGAGAGTGACCATTCATGTGTGAATAAGGATGTTGATGCAGAGGCTGAGGATGATAAAGAAGAGACTGAGGATACAGAAAGAAATGAAAACGAAATGCAAGAGAAGAACACTGAGGAGATAGAAAAGAACACTGAAGAAGAAGTTTGTGACATGCCTACATTCAAAATACTCACTCAGTCTCAAGGTAGTCAGAAAAAAATTGAAGACAGTGTCCAAATGCAAGAGGAGGGGCTACCTGCACAAGAAGATAAAAAAGACACTGGTGTGTCTAGTTGGGGGATGGGCTCACAGGAAAATAGTCAGTTTGTCCAAGAGATGTGCAGGAGTGCAGATGAAGTGGAAAAAAAGGTTTTTGAAAGCTATTCTTCTAATCCATGCAGATCACTCATAATAACTGATCAGGTAAATGCAAAAACTCAGTAAAATGCCATTCATGTGGCATTTTCAGTTGTTAAACTGACATTCAACTGTCAATGTTTATGAACATTTTGTACTATGACATTGCTTGTATCTTACTTCTTTTAAATAAACATATAAGAACATAGTAAATAATATATATTATGCCAATTCCTTAGGAGGATCTTCCCAAACAAAAGCGTGTTGTTAGGTCACCAGTCAGGTACATGGGAACTGAGCATGCATCAAAGAGGAGGAAGAGAGAAAAGGGAAAGAAAGGAGAAGATGATGAATTTTTACCACCTCTGAAGCAAATAATTGGACCTTTCTCTGAAGATCCAACAGAGAACCCACCGGTTGAAGAAATACAGAGGGTGAAAGAATACTTGGAAGTTGGATTGCTAAAGAACTTCACAAAAAACAAAACTGGCAAAAGGTACAAAAAGGACGAAGACAGAATGACCAACAAACCATTCTTGCTAGATACAATGAAAGTTGAATAAAAAACATGGTTATATGACCTGTTTATGAATCACCAATGGATCACTGACAAGGTATGCATACAAATGATCATATAGTTGTCAGTTTAATGACAAAGTGTAAATTTAAATACATCTGAGTTAGTACAGAATGACATAATTAGTCAGTTTGCTTTACCTTTAAATGCTAAATGTGTATTTTACTTCTTACAGCATGTTGAGGTAGTAATGTACTATTTGGGCATGAAAAGGGTGCATTACAAACTGCCACAGAAGTATACCATAACTGGCCCTTTTTCTTGCAAATACTCAAGCGTGAACTTGACACAATATCAAAGGGGCACTACACATACCACAAGTCAGCAGAACAAGAAAACATTGTGCGTGAAATAATAGGTGCTAACAACTATAGCCTACACTGGAGCAAGGCAGACTATGTGTACTTTCCTCTAAATACTGGCAATCATTGGGTGTTGTTAGTACTAGATATCAAGCAAAGAAAAGTTAGGGTGTACAATTCAAATGCCAGAAGAGGTGATTCACTGAGGGATATCAGATCTTATTATGCAAGCATAACTGTGCTCCTGCCCAAAATTATGGATTATCACAGAGTCTACGAAATGATGGGTGAAGAGATAATGGGTGAAAGGTATTTGGAAGTAGAGCCTGTAGAAGGATGTCCACAACAAGATGAAGGGTAAGAGCATATAAATTTACTTAAACAGATTGCGTAATAGTGAACTTCTTTTTTATTTTTAAAAAATGTTTTTTCTTTATGTTATGCATCAGGGGAAAGTGTGGAATATACCTGTTGAAGATGGAAGAATTTCTAATGGTAGAGATGGACATGTGTAAGGAATAATTGTAATTAGATTTTGATGATGCTATATTAATTAGGACTTTAGAGTACACCCTCTTTAGATTTAATGTATTAGAAATTTTTCCTTGTAAAGTTTCTTAGAGTAGTCGACTGACAGAAGATCTCGTCACAGAAGACCTCGTGACAGAAGCCCCTCTGATAGGCTTTGTCTAACAGAGGACCTTTGGCTCTCTGCTTCAGAACAGAAGACCTCTGGGTCTCTGTTAGCTTTTACACGGACAGAAACCCTCCTGGTTCTCTGTTGCACATTTCTTCAATAGAAACCCTCAAGACTCTCTGATAGCCTTTTCCAACAGAAGTGCTCAAAACCTTCTCTGATCGACTCTCTGCTGAAGACACCAGAAGGCCTGACACTTAGAGAATTTTACCAAGCCGGTAAACCAACTGAAGACTCCTTCAACGGCTAGGAATTTTGAACGGAAAAGCTACAGTACGCGCATTAAATGCACATTTCATGCCTTCCGTACTCTGTAGAGTAAATGCAGATGATTGGCCGCAATGTCAGGATAACTCTATCCCAAAATAGTAACCCGCCAACTTTGTTGGGGTCTACTGGTCAAGTCAACTGCTCACACATTTAATGCAGTTGTCCTCCTCCTCCAACGGGAAGACAACCTCAGTATAAAAGATACATTACGAAGAACAACAAAAGAGATATAGCTTTGCTACAACTGTGCGAATACAACGACATTCAAACACTCAAACGCACAAGTCTCCTTGAGATCAAATCCTTATCATCCTTTACAAGAGAATGCAGACGTTGGAAAGATTCTTACTTCCAACTCAAGCAAAGTTCCATTCGTTCTTCAACACTTCAAGCACTTCAACAAAAACATCTTTTGTAACGAAGCAAGTTGGAGGAACCCCTGTTTCATCTAGAAACTCTTCTTTAACAAGAAGGACGTCCAAGTAACTGAAGCAGTGAATTGGTTATACTTCTGGAAAGCTCAGCGAAAGTACCAATCTTAAAGGAAGCCAGGAAGTGCATCCTAGGAGACATCTAGACTTGAAGAAGACGTGGAGAGCTTCTTAAGTGCTAGGACTAAGGCATTGTAAACGGACATTTTTACAAGCTTAATGGAACAGTGGATTAGAGGAACGAGTTGTTCCTTGAACCACTATAAAAATCCCCGATGTCATTTACTTATTGCACTTATTTATCGCTTTTTGTTTGAACTGATTAACTCCAAAGACTTGGTCTCTGTGTTCAGCAGAACGTGTCTTGTGAGTTAACAGAAGGCCTACTGCCTTTGCTTCTCTTAGGCTAATCTGACAGAACCCCTACCAGAACCCCATCCGCTGCCAGTCTGTTCTGCCAACAGAACAGGCTATTCTATTAAATCTAGTATCTAGCTTGAAAAAGTTTTAAAACCAATACAATCTATTCACCCCCCCTCTAGACTGAATCCAGTTCAACCGGGACCAACAAGTGGTATGAGAGCCTCCTTGTTCTAATAATCTTTTAGGTTATTTGTTGAACAAAGATCCACTTGTTTTCTCTTTGCCTCTGTTTTAAATCTCATATTATGGATCACTCTCTCTCCAAGAATCTTATGTTCTCAGATCTTAAGTTTGATGACTGGAGGATCCGGATGAAGGCACATCTCTGTGCTCTTCATGATGAGATGTGGGAAGTATTGGACATTGGGCCATTCACAAGCTTCCAGAAGGTCAACCCTGAGCATGCTATTGACAACACCAGACCTCAGATGATCAATAAAGCCAAATCTGAGTGGACTACTGAAGAAAGAAGAAAGTATAATCTGGACAACATTGCAAAAGACATTCTTTACAAGTCCATAGATGACAGATATTTCAACAGAATAAAGAAGTGCAAGACTGCCAAGGAAATCTGGGATACTTTTGAGCTCATTGGAGCTGGTGATGAGAAAGAGAAGGACAACAAGCTGACCATTGCCAACAAGAAGTTTGATGATTTCAAGCTTCTCCCTGGTGAAAGCATCTCCAAGATGTATGATAAACTCCTCACTCTCACCGGAGAGATCTCTGAGCTGGGCAAGGAACTTACCACCAAGGAGATCAATCTTAAAGTGTTGAGGGGATTGCCCTCAGCATGGAAGATGAAGGTAGTTGCTGTCCAAGCCAGCAAGGATGTGAAGACTTATCCTACTGATAAGCTCATCTCATATCTCAAAGCCCATGAGTTCGAGATGATTGAAGAAAAGGAGGATGTACCAGAAGAAAGAACAACTACAACCCTCACCGCTAGTACATCAAAGGTAAATGATTTTGACCCTTCAATTCTTTTATCTGACGAATATATGGCTGCCTTTGCCAGGAGATTCAAGAAGTTTATGAAGAATCCCAAAGATGGAAGAAGTCCATCTTCTAGCAGAAAGCCATTCCAGAAACCCAAAGCAACAGAAAGCAGTGGTGAGCTTCTCTGTTACAACTGCAGACAACCTGGGCATTTCAAGGCAGATTGTCCACATCCAAGAGTGTCCAAGAGACAAGGGCATGATGGAGAAAAGAAGAAATTTGAAGACAATACCAGAAGGAGGAAAACACTCGTCACAGAACAACTTGAGAAAGACCCCCTTTCTGAGACAGAATCAAGTTCTCACTCTGATGAGGCCTTCTGTTGCCTTGATACTGAGATAGAAGACCTATGCCTCATGGCTCATTCTGATGATGAGGTTACCTCTACTTCTACATCTAGTTTTTCTTCGGTAGGCTTAGCTTTTGATTCTGATTCAATGTCAGAATTTTGGGAAGAGTTTAAGGCCATCCAAGCCATTTATTCCTCTATTACAGAAGAAAATAGTAAGCTGAAGGTTGAGATTCTTGACTTAAGAAAGGAGGTTGAGATCAAAATCAATCTTCTAATTAAGGAGAGAGATCAGCTGGAAGCCGAAAAATTTTCTCTTCTCAAGAGAATAAGAGAAATTGAGCCTCTTGAGATTAAGTACAAAGCTTACCAGAAGGCCTAGTCTTCCATGGAAAAGATTGTGCTTGATCAACAGATTGGCATTGGTTTTGGTCTTGGATATGGCTCAACAGAATCAGGTGAGCCTTCTGTAATGTCTAGCACCAGTGTTGCTAAAGCAGATAAGGTCATAGTGCCACTGATTTCTAGCCCCATCTGCCAAGCTGGTGTATCTGGCACCAAGGTTATTCATGAGGGAGTCAAACCAGAAAAGGGGAAGATAAAGGTTCAACAGAAACTCCTTTTGAAAATCAATGAACCTGGCAGAAAACCTAACAACAGAAAGGGTTTTCAGAATAAGAGAAATAAAAGACAAATCATTAACAGACAACTTCATGATAACTATGCCAGAAATGATCACAAGAAGGGCAGATATCAAGAGAGAGTTAACTTTAGGCAGAAGAGGCTGGCTGGTCAACTTCAGAAACCCAAAGCTAACCACCCCTCTGCTCTTGATAGTATATGGGACTTCTGTCCAACAAAGAAAGTTATGCAAAAGTACGTAAACAGGAAGCATGATCCTCACAAGCATCTGCCCAAAGTGAATCACACTTCGGTTTACTATAACTACCAGGTGGACAATGGGTACCATCCACCAAGGTTTCACCTGATGAGACCAAAATGGTACCAACTACCCAGACTCCATGACCCCCCAGGACCCAACATTGCTTGGGTACCTATATCTTTCTTTTGATTATGCAGGAACTGTGCACTGAATCTATCTCAGAGCAAGAATGGTTTATTGATAGTGGATGCTCCAGGCACATGACAGGTGACAAAAGTTGCCTAACAGAGTTCCAGAAATGCAAAGGACCTAGAGTTATCTTTGGGGGTAATGACAAAGAAGGTCAAACAAAAGGAAGAGGGAAGCTGATCAAGAACCAGATAATCATTGATGATGTCTCATATGTCAAAGGCTTGAAGTTCAACTTGCTGAGTGCTAGCCAATTCTGTGACAAAGGCTACACTGTTGAATTCACAAAGGACTTCTATTATGTGAAGCATGAGACAACAAAGGAAGTGGTTCTTACAGCAATAAGGAAGAAAAACATATATGTGGTTGATTGGAAAACTGCAAAAGATGGAGTATGCCTGATAGCCGAAAGAGATTCAAAACTAAGCTGGGACTGGCACAAGAAGCTTAGCCATTTGAACTTCAAAACAATCAACAAACTGGCAAGAGAACACATTGTAGAAGGACTGTCAGATATAGTATACAAGAAAGAGACCCTCTGCAGTGCATGTCAGAAGGGAAAGCAACAAAAGAACTCTTTCAAACCCATTGCTGGAGATCTTTCTACAAGTCCTTTAAATCTGATCCACATGGATTTATTTGGACCTGTTGAGACTCCAAGTGTTGGTGGCAAGAAGTACACCCTAGTCATGGTTGATGACTACTCCAGATATACATGGACTATCTTCTTGTCAAAGAAAAATGAAACTCTTCAGAAGTTGCCATCTCTGTTAAAGCAACTTCAGGCTGAGAAGAATTTGAAAGTCAGGACAATCAGGTCTGACGGAGGGACTGAATTTTTCAATCAAGTCATAAAGGACTTCTGTGATCAAAATGGAACCTTTCATCAACTCTCTGCCGCCAGAATACCTCAACAGAATGGCGTAGCAGAAAGGAGAAACAGGACGTTGAAAGAAGCTGCAAGAACAATGATTGCAGAATCTGGACTACCAATGAGATACTGGGCTGAAGCAATCAACACCGCATGCTACACCCAGAAAGGAAGAAAACCTAACATCAGTTACTTTCATGTATTTGGATGTAAGTGCTACATTCTCAACAATGGAAAGGAGCATCTGAAAGTCTTTCAAGAGAAAGCTGATGAAGGTATATTCATAGGCTATTCAAGCACCAGTAAAGCCTATAGAGTACTCGACAGAAGAACCCTACATGTTGAAGAATCTATACATGTAAAGTTTGATGATAGCATCTCTGTTAAAGAAGTAACAGAGACCCTCAAAGAAGTCAACATAGAAGACAGAACACCTGAACCAACAGAAGAGGTAGCAGATAATCATGTATTCCCTACACCTGCACCAAACCCCCTTCTGTTGAATGAAGATGAAGACTCAGAAGATGAAGAACCAGAGAGACCAAGACAACAACTGACAGAACCTGATCTGACATGGTTAAGGGATCATCCTCCTAACCAAGTGATTGGACAAGTCAGAAGTGGAGTACAAACCAGATCTGCTACAACAAGAAGAGAAGCAATGTGTGCATGTTACATATCTCAGATGGAACCCATGATAGTAGAAGAAGCTCTTGCAGACTCAGATTGGATCAATGCAATGCAAGAAGAGCTCACTTAATTTGAAAGGAACAAAGTATGGGAACTTGTTCCTAAACCAAAACACCAGAATGTCATTGGAACCAAATGGGTATTCAAGAACAAAGCTGATGAAGATGGCAACATTGTAAAGAATAAAGCAAGGCTGGTAGCTAAGGGTTACTGCCAAGAAGAAGGAATAGATTTTGATGAGACTTTTGCACCAGTGGCCAGACTGGAAGCCATCAGAATATTCCTAGCTTATGCTGCCTACAACAACATCAAGGTCTACCAGATGGATGTCAAGAGTGCATTTCTGAATGGAGATCTTGAAGAAGAAGTTTATGTGGAACAACCACCAGGTTGTGTCATTCCTACTCACTCCTCCTGTGTCTACAAGCTTAGAAAGGCCCTTTATGGTCTTAAACAAGCTCCCAGAGCATGGTATGACACATTGTCTCTATTCCTAGTGAACCATGGGTTTACCAAGGGAAAGGTTGACAAAACTCTATTTCAAATCTCTGTTGCTAATCATATTCTGCTAGTACAAATATATGTTGATGATATTATATTTGGAAGCACTAATGCAGAATTATGTAAGAAGTTTTCTCAAGTGATGCAGAGTCAATTTGAAAAGGGTATGATGGGAGAACTGAGCTACTTCCTACGACTGCAAGTCAAACAAGTTTCAGAAGGAATCTTTATCAATCAAGGGAAGTACACCAGAGACCTGATCAAGAAATTTGGAGTAGAAGGCAAATCCTCAGTGAAGATTCCCATGAACATTTCTCAAGGAATTGGTCCGAATGATGAAGGCAAAGATGTTGATGCAACAACCTACAGAGGAATCATTGGATCTCTTCTCTATCTCACTGCAAGCAGACTAGATATCTCATTCTCTGTTGGAATCTGTGCCAGATACCAATCAAAGCCCAAGGAGAGCCACCTAAGTGCTGTAAAAAGAATTATCAGATACATCAAAGGAAATCCAAATGCAGGCCTATGGTATCCCAAGGGAGGTAACTTTGAACTAATTGGTTACTCTGACTCAGATTTTGCAGCTTGCAGGTTAGACAGGAAGAGCACCTCTGGTCACTGCCAACTGCTAGGTGGGAGACTTGTCTCCTGGTTTAGCAAGAAGCAGAACTCTATCTCAACCAGTACAGCAGAAGCTGAATGCATTGCAGCTGGGAGTTGCTGTGCTCAGCTACTCTGGATGAAGCAACAACTAAAGGATTATGGTATTCAAGCAAAGGAGATCAAGCTGCTGTGTGACAACACCAGTGCCATTGCCATCACTCATAATCTTGTTCTTCATTCCAGGACAAAGCACATTGAGATCAGACATCACTTCATCAGAGATCATGTTGAGAAGAAGCACATATGCATGGAGCATGTGTCAACAGAAGACCAGCTTGCAGATATTCTGACAAAGCCCTTGCCTGAGGCTAGGTTCAACAAGGTGAGAGAAGAATTGGGAATGATGGATGAAATTCCAAGAGAAAGTTGAAAAGGAAGATCTTCTGTTACAGATTCTTTGTTGACAAAATACCTGTTGCAGAACCCCTTCTATTCTCCACCTTGAACAGAGAACCTCCGTTCCTAACAGAACACCTCAGCAACAGAAATCATCTTTATCTCTGAACAGAAGGTTGTGGACTTAGAAATATTTTGAGAAAACCGGGTGACCTAGTAACTTAATAAAGGTCTTTTACCCATTTACCCTTAAAACGGTATTACAACCGCAAAATATTTACTGCGCCCCCATTTTCATTTAATGGTACCTCGGAACCGCCAATAATCTCAAACGTCCACTAACCCGAACCCATATATTCCCGTCTCTTAAATCTAAACCGTTACTGCTCTCAATATTCTCAAACTCTCAAACCTCCATAGCTCTCAAGCTCTCAGAAACCTTTTCCCTGCTCTAATGGCAGTTACCAACTTCAACTCGCTCTCAAAGGCTCAACAGGAAACTCTAACAAAAAATGTGCTCACCGGAATGAAGTGCGACCTCTATGCACTCCCAAAACTGGCAGAAGATGGGGAACTCATGGAGAGAATCCTACAGTGTATTAACGACTCCCAACTGAGAAAGGTAATCACCTACAACTATACTCAGTACAGTACTGTTGATGTAGTTGAGTTTTATATCAACGCTGACTACGAAGGCGAGGTCATCACCTCCACTGTGAATGGAGAGCAAGTCATCGTTGATGATGGGGCCATCAATAGTCTTTTCAAGATTTTGGTTGTCAATGAATCAAACGGTCTCTTTGACCTAGAAGACGCTGACCTCACTGTTGAGGAATTCGCCATGAACTATGGCAGACCAGGTGCTACTATTCCAAAGCTAACCGGAAAGAAGCACTCATTGAAGAGAGACATTGAGCTAATGGTGAACATCCTCCACAGGTGTGTATGGTGCAGATACACATCCACTGACAAATTCACCATCTCACAAGCCAAAGCCATCTATGATGTGCTGCACAAGGCCAACATCAACTGGGGACAGGTCATTGTCAGGTCAATGATTGAATTTGTCAAAGTGGCCAAGAGGAAGAATAAAGACACTGGCATCTACTCTGGGAAAGTAGGCCATATCCTCCTCATCTCTGAACTGTTAATCCAAGGAGTTGGGCTCCGGAAGCCAATCATGGTGGATCACTCTAAGGTGATTTTCATGTCCACCACAAGCAACAGAGAAGCAGCTATAAGAGCTGAAATCAAAAGGTTAGCCAAGCTGGACCTTAACAGGAAAAAGCTCCAACAGAGACCCTCCCAACAGAACACCTCCAATAGTTCTGAGGAAGAACCCCTGGTGAGGAAAGTTGTGAAGAAAGCAGTTGTCAAGAAAGCTGCACCAGAGAAGGTCAAGAAGGTAGTGACCAGGAAACCTAACCCCAAGAGGAAGAAATCCTCTTCAGAGTCCATATCATCTACCCTTTCTGCACCCCCAGCCTCTAAGAAACAGAAGGTCAGAACTCCTATCCCTAAGGTTGCCCCAGAAACTCAGGGGGAACAAGAAGAACCTTCCCCACCCATTCTGGCCAAGAACTCTCTCTGGCAAGGGAAGAAGATTACATTCGAGTCTAGTGACTCTGAGGGTGACTCAGTGGTGAAGGATGCCACAACTCAGGGGGAACCTGAGACATCTGTCAAATCTACAAATATGACAGAACATCTTGGAGCTGCTCTCTCCAGAACACCTAACCTCACATATCCAAGAACCTCAAACAGATTACAGAACAACACTTGAGAAACAATTTGAGCATGTGTTAGCATGGAGAAGCTGGGGGATGGGACCTCTACAGAAGATCATTCAATATTTCGACTATTATGAGTCTGAGGAAGCAGAGGTACTCAACTGGGTAGGCACTGATGATGTTTCTAAGTGTTTTGCCATGAACTTTCTCATTTCTGTTCTTGAGAAGAAGAAGGCCAACTATAAGGGCAAGGCTGTCCTTATTTCTACTCCCTCAGAAGAGCCAGTGAAACCTCTTGCAGATGATGAGATTGACGCTTTTGAGGCCTGGTTGTTTGCAAAGAAGGCAAAGGAATCTGTAGACCCTAACCTTGTCTTTGGGGAATCTTCTACACCTAAGGATGAAGGCACTGCGATGATGGACCTCAACTGTGAATGGCGAACATCTCTGGTGGAAGACCACGTCCTTGAGGTAATACCTTCTTCTCCTTTTGTACATATTCCAACAGAACCCCTCATTCCCAAATCCCCCTCTGTGCAAAAACTCCCAACCCCACAATAGAGCACCTCCTCACATCAACGGAAAACCCCATCTGCACAGAGAACCCCCACTCTCCAAAAATCTCCCACCCCCAAATCTAAACCCTCCTCACCCTTCAAACAGTTTACCCCAACAAAGAACAGATCCCCTTCTCCTCCCCCATCTCCTCAACGCCAAATAATTCTAACCCAACCTCAACAGATCATCCCTTCATCTCAACCATCTCAACAGAAATCCCCTACACCTCAAAAGTCTGAGCACCAGAATACCAAACAAGTTTCCCTTCCACCTCAGCAACCCCTAACTCAGCAAAACCCAGTCTGATATCTGAGAACCTCTGATCCTACAACCGTCTCCCCTGTTTCTGCACCTCAAGGCTATTCTAGGCATTCTACTGCCTCCAATCCCTCTTTTCACAGAAAGAAAAAGGTGATCCGAAACAGAATCCCAATTTACTCCTCCTATGAGGACTCCTCTGACATGGAGGGATTCATCATCAGCAAGTCCAACCAAGGTACCTCCAAGAGACAGAAGACCCCCCCCCTCTAACTCAACTCGAGCGTGAAATGCATGTACAATCTCTCTCCTCTGTCCAAGAACATCACCCTTTGCCTAAGGGAAGAGGCTTAGAGATGCCTAACTCTGCTGGACTAGAGAATCAGATTCCTTTCAACGAGTTTGTGGTTGCAGCAGAAGACTTTGGTGGACAGATGCTGGAAGGAATGAACAAGCTTGCGCTGATCAATGATAAACATTTCAAACATCTGACCTAATTAGATGCAACCATTGAATCAGGTTTCAAGCATCTATCAGATACTCTGGCAACCTCCCTGCAGAACTTCATGAACTCATCCAATGCAAAGGTTGATGCCATCTCAAATGAAGTGGTCAATGTCAAGACAGTTCTATCTGCCATGAATCAAACTCTCAACTCTCAGCATACCTCTTTTACAACCCTCACTCAAGCTGTTCAATCACTACAGAGGTCTGATATCCAACTCCAAGAGAACCTCAAGAATCTTCACACTCTCTGCAAAGAACGCTTTGACCAAGGCAAGTTACTCCTGGCAGCTGACAAAGACAGGTATCAGAAAATGGTACTTTTGGAAGCCAGTAACAAAGATATCCTCTCTGCCATTCAGAAGCAGCAAGGATTAATAGAGGGTCTGACCTCTGTTACTCAAACTCTGCCAGAAACGCTTGAATAGATTACTTCTACTCAAGCGTCAGAGTTCCAGAAGCTTTCCTTAATGATTGGCGATCTGGATGATGCCAAAAAGGGGGAAGAAGACCATCAACACCCTAAGCCTCGCCCTACCAGGACTTCTGTCAGAGCATCTTCTTCTGCTGAACCAACGGTTGATCCTGCACCATATTTTGAAGTTGCCATTCAGAAGAAGAGGCTAACCGGCATTCAGAGACCCCCATCTCCTCTCAGGAAGGACACCAAGAAGAAGAAGGCTTTGAACTTCAGAGAATGGAGATTGGGTGGTTCTCAGAAAATTGATAAAAATCAGTTTGAGGAAATGAAGGAGAAGATGACCCCAATGCAGCAGCAGAACCTTTATCTTGAAAGAGATGGTCTGGTGAAGGTCAGACATGGTGGCTCCTTAGAAGAAGCTAAGTTTTGGTACCTCAACAAAATTCTCCCCAGAAAGGACATTCATGAAGGTGTTCTCAGCTATCTGGATTGCAAGCTCTCACCCATCTGGGCCTCACATCAGAGCTCTGGGAATCTTGTAGGAATTCGAGAAGCTGTCAATGTTGAGTTAAAGAGGTTACAAGAACTGGAAGATCAAGCCTTAGCTGCAGCTGAAAGGGAGAACCTGTAAGAGAACACTCTTGTAATCAATTAATAAAAGAACATCTCTGCCTTTCACTTTGTTAGGCAATTCTTTCATATCTGTCTCTTTTCTCTGATTATGATTGTGTGTTTGTTTTCCTGATTATTATCTGCTATCTGAATGTACTGTACTCTTACTATTTTCCTATGCCAAGTTGCCCACCAAGATTTTTATGAAAATTTCAAACTTTAACTCTTTTATGGTGAAGGCACTTCTCTAGAAATAGTTAAAGGGTTTTGGCATCATCAAAAAGGGGGAAATTGTAAGGAATAATTGTAATTAGATTTTGATGATGCTATATTAATTAGGACTTTAGAGTACACCCTCTTTAGATTTAATGTATTAGAAATTTTTCCTTGTAAAGTTTCTTAGAGTAGTCGAGTGACAGAAGACCTCCTGAAAGAAGACCTCCTGACAGAAGCCCCTCTGATAGGCTTTGTCTAACAGAGGACCTTTGGCTCTCTGCTTCAGAACAGAAGACCTCTGGGTCTCTGTTAGCTTTTACACGGACAGAAACCCTCATGGTTCTCTATTGGACATTTCTTCAACAGAAACCCTCAAGACTCTCTGATAGCCTTTTCCAACAGAAGTGCTCAAAATCTTCTCTGATCGACTCTCTGCTGAAGACACCAGAAGGCCTGATGATAGAGTATATATCTAGAGAGAAGTGAGAGCTAGAGAGAGAAGTACAATATATGCTTCAATAGAATGATTTTGTAACCCCCATAACTACTTCCAGAGGAAGTATTTATAGGAAAAATACGGGCTGGGCTCCCAAGCCTTGGGCTTGGGAGGCCCATTTACAACTGGACCGCTATTGGGCCGAATACAAAGCCACTAGTGGGCTGTACAAATGAGTAAGTGTAAAATCCGGTTTTGTGGGTCTCCCGTGGCCGACGAGGGCTTTGGCCGACGAGGGCACGGCTGACGAGGGCACGGCCGACGAAGACACCCTGGTTCCTTGGCCTCAAGATCATATTCTGATTGGCCCTTCTTCGGCCGACGAGGGTCTTCTGGCCGACGAGGGCACCGTGTAGTGACTGTGCTTTCTGTTCTGAGTATGTGGGTCCTGGGGCCTAGACCCATATACTCCATCAGGAGTCCCCCACTCTCTAAGCTGAGATGTAGACGAAGTGCTGGAGAGTAGATTTCTGTGCTTGATGCTTCTTGGCCGATGTGGGACCATGTTGGCCGTTCCCTGTCGCGTGGTAACCCTGTGTTTTGAGTTTGGCCGTTGCCTGTCTTTTGATGCGGCCGGGGAAAGCCCTTGTTCCTTTGGTGCGCTTTGTTTGTTGGATGATGCGCGTTCTAGCACGGGTGGCCGATGAAGGTAGTGTCTGTCTTTGGTTGTTGGCTAGGTAAAGTTTCCCTTTTGGGCTGGTGAGGCCGATGAGGGCACTCCGCATTCCCTTTGGCCGTTGTTGATGATGCCTTGTGTTTTTGGACGACCAGGTGTCATGTTGCCCAATGTTTTGGGGTTGATGATACTGTCTGGCCGAAGAGGAAGCTGTGAGGACCTCGGGGCCGTTGTGGTACATGGGCGACAGTGATTTAGGTATGTTGACCTTTCTCTTGGTTCTTGGCCTGAGAGTGGTGTGTGGTTTCAAGGCCGATAAGTGTCCTGTGATTTCAAGCTTTGCTGTGGCCGATGGTGCACCATGATGTCATGGACGTTGTGGTGCATGTCTGATGTTGTAGTTGTGGACTTGGTGTATTCTTGGATTTCTTTTGATTTTGTCTGTTATTCTTGAGGCCGGTGTAGTCCCCCAGTCCCCCACTGCTTCAGGCTGAAGAGTGAGTGAGGGGTGAAGGAGTAGTCCGAAACTTAGGCCGAAGTGGGATCCTCATACTGCCCTTGAATCCAACCCTTTGGCGATTTCCTGACCAAGGTAACCCTGTGGGAGAACCCTTGGACGCAGGTCGCTTTCAAAGGGTTATCATCAAGGGTCTAGTGCAAGGGCCTCATGGCCGTTATGTTCATTTCCTTTGGGGTATTGTGGCCGTTGTGAAACCTTTCTTTGTATAATGCGTGGCCCTTTGAAAGGCCGATACGGGTGCTACCTGGGTAGCCGTAGGCTGTGTTGGCCGTTGAATGCTCTGGCCGTAATGGGTGTTGTCTTTTCCCTTCTTGATCCGTAGGGCCTGCTTCGGTGGTGATCTGTAGATAGAGTGGTGGCACCCTATTGGTGGCCGTTGGTGTGGCCACTGAGGTGCTGCCACGTGTAGTTACCGTTGGAGTGTGGTCTATAAATACCCTCCTCCTTCCGAGGAGGGGAGCTCATTTGCAATCTGAGTAACGAAGTGCTGCCCAAATTATTAGAGAGAGAGAGCTTTGCTGAGTGTTCTTCACCCCCTTCAAATCTTCAAGGTTATTTCTTCAACCTGTTCTTCGATTTGCTACATATTTTGCTCTCCTAGGCCTCGATCTAGTGTTAGTCACAAAAATGCCTTAGATCTGAAATAGTTTGCCTTAGTGCCTTAGGAGTTGTTTAGGATGAAGTCTTTAAACGACGAGTATTATCCGTACGACGACGAGCCCTCCGTCAAATCTCTTGACTACGCTGTGATTGAAGAGTGTGCCGAAGAGATCGAGTGCCTGAGCCCGTACAAGTCTGGGGGGCCTGCGGACGAGGAGGACGAGGACGAAATGTCCGCTTCGTCATCTGAGGGTGAGGACGTAAGGCCCCCCCGTGTGGTGGACGGAGCGTCCGCCTCTACTATCCCATGCCCGAAGCCGGTATCCGCCGTTAAGGGCCTGCCACGGCCGAAGAGGAACAGGAGGCCGAAGAATGGGCCAGGCTTCTCTCACCTGGACCTCACCAACATTTTCGGGAGGGTCAGGGCGCCGAGGCCGACAGACCACGTTCTCAACCCGCCGCCGGGGTACTTCGGGGTCTACCCGATGAGTTTTTCTAAGGGGCTGAGATTTCCCCTTCATCCCTTCATTCAAGAATACCTGGACATGGTGGGGCTTCCACCGGCCTTGCTGACCCCTAACAGTTACTCGCTGATGGTGGGCTTCATCCTTCGTTGTGCGGAGTTGGGCTACAAACCGACAACGACCCTTTTCATGAACCTCTACCAGATCGGCCGAGGAAGCCACGAGAATTGTGCCTGCTACGCCACTTTGCAGCAGCTGCCAAACAAGAGGACGTTCACGGATTTGCCTTCGTCCATACATGGCTGGAAGAGCAAATTTGTCTTCGTGTCCCTGGGCGAAGATGGCATAGAGTTCCCCTCCGTCGGCCATGATGGAAGGTTTACCCTGCATGATCCTCCCAAGAGTTCTATTCTCGATGCTCAGGTGGCGGCCTTCTTGGAGGGGGGGGGGGGGGGCGAGGAGTGTGAAGCACTATATTACGGAGTACAAGATGACCGCTATCGGCTTCTTCAGGTACTTCGTATATGGTGATAAGGAGGACGACATTGAGATATGGCCGAAGATGACCACGACCTTTGAGGAGGCTGACGGCCCCGATATGGGCATTCCTACCGAAGCCGATGGTAATACCCCCTTCGGCGTCCTCTTTTTACTTTGTCATTTTTAATTTGCTGACCTGTTTTGCTTGTTGTGCAGATTTCGTAATGGATCGCCGGTCTGTGACGAACAGGGCCGCTGCGAAGGCCAAGGAGGAGCTGGCTGCCAAGGAAGCTGCAGCGAAGGCCGCTGCCAGTGGTGATGCTACAAAGAGGCCCCCTCCTCAGCCGAAGAAGAAACGGCCGGCGGAGGAGACGCAGAGGAAGCTAACGGAGGCCGGCATGCAGCCTGCCAAGAAGTCGAAGAAGGCTTCATCCTCTGCTATTGCCGATGAGGCCGGCGTGCTAACCGTCCCAATCGTGGACGAAGGAGGGTCAAGCGCTGCTGCTGCCCTTGTAGACCTTGGCTCCGGTTGTAATACCCGAGATTAATTTAAGAGGATTAATAGTACTACTCATACCAATAAGGTGCATCTCCTTTTAAGGGAGCTCATTAGCCAAGAACTCCAAAGTTAAGCGTGCTTGCACAGGAGTAGTCTTGGGATGGGTGACCCCCTGGGAAGTGTCTCAGGGCGCGCACGAGTGAGGACAAAGTGCGCGGAAAAGGCTAGTGGCGGTTTGTGAGGACAGTACTAGAGGTCCGAAGTAACTACCTCGGGGCCTACGGGGCCGGGGTGTTACAAATGGTATCAGAGCAACCCTGCGACAGTGTGATGATCCGTTGGATATCGGGCGGGCACTTAGCAGGGGAAAAGATTCTGGGATATGATTGAGATTGGTTTATGGGCGCAACGAGGACGTTACGTTCCTAAGTGGGGGTGATTGTAATACCCGAGATTAATTTAAGAGGATTAATAGTACTACTCATACCAATAAGGTGCATCTCCTTTTAAGGGAGCTCATTAGCCAAGAACTCCAAAGTTAAGCGTGCTTGCACGGGAGTAGTCTTGGGATGGGTGACCCCCTGGGAAGTTTCTCAGGGCGCGCACGAGTGAGGACAAAGTGCGCGGAAAAGGCTAGTGGCGGTTTGTGAGGACAGTACTAGAGGTCCGAAGTAACTACCTCGGGGCCTACGGGGCCGGGGTGTTACACCGGTCTTACCAGAGGGGGATCTCAAACCCTTCCCCTCGCTGAGGACTCCCGGCCGAAGCGGGCCGGCAAGGAGGTTGGCTCGTCCACCTACAAGTTGGAGGTTGAAAACCCCAAGGACGGGAGGGGGTTTCAACGATGGCGTTGACGGCCATAGTGTCCTCTCCCAGGCCATCCCGGCCAAGGACCGGGTATATCTTGACAAGCTGGGATTGGTCAAGATATACGATGGTGGTATGGACCTCGTCGTCCAGGTAATTCCCTTCTTCCTCGGCTTTTGCTTTTTGTTTTTTCCCTTTGATATTTTTGTTGCATCCTTTATTGATAATCTTTCCATTGCAGGGTGCCTTTATGCTTATGGAGAGCCATAAGAGGCAGCAACGGGAGATAGCCTGTTTGCAAGAGTTTGAAGAGAAGGCAGCCTCGGCCGATGAGGCCATGAGCTGTCTGGGGAGGCTGCGGGCGGACTTTGCGGCCTTGCAGAGGAAAACTGATGAGGCCGAAGCGGCCAAGGAAGAGGCACTGGCCAACCTAGCTGCTGAGAAGAGTGCCCGTGAAGTTGATCGTCTTCGGGCGGAGGAGGCCGAGAGGGCCAAGGCCGAAGCTGAGGCTGCGGCGGTGAAGGCTGCCGATGATGCAGTCGCAAATTTCCTGGCCGAGGGCTGGAAGGCCGACGAGCGCCTCCCTTGGTGTTATGAGGTAGTGGCGGCCAAGCTAGAGGATTGGGGGCAGAACTCCCCTGCCGGCCAAGAATACTTTGAGCGGGAGATGTCCGTGTACTATAACATGGGCCAGCACCGGATGCAAAGGCTCATCTACCACCGGCTGAGTCGCGCCCTCAGGACCCTGAACTATACCCGGGGTTGGGTCAGGCGGAATCTACGGCTTCCTCGGTTGATGAGGGACCCGGAGGAACAGGCCAACCTTCCTTTGTGTGATAGGCAGGCGCCGATAGAGAGTTCCGGCCTGGGCGAGCCAGAGTACGAGGAGGCCGACTACTTGGACGACACCGCCACTTCTGCTATCGAGGCCGGCCTGGATCCTGAGGTCGAAGTTGGTGCTGAGCATGTCGCCGAGGAGGACGTCGCGGGCCATGTTGCCGATGAGGCCGCCGTAGAGCCATGATCATCCTTTTGTAACGGCCAAAGTGCCCACCATGTACTGACTTATGTTGAATGAAAACATTTTCATGGTACTTGCTGTCTTTGTCGTCTTGTTCACTGTTGGTTCTTGTTTTTTCTTCTTTCCAAAAATTTGTCTAAGTATTTTGGAATTGAGACTTAGGAAATTCTTCTAAGTATCCGAACGTCAAGTGGGTGGGTGTTCTCATCGTCTTGGTGTTGAGCCCCTTTTCACTGTTGACAGATGCTTTGGGAAATTTCCTAAGTGTTGAACCAATATGCCACGCGTGGTGTTCTTGTCGGCCCGGTGTTCTTCGTGGCCGCTGTGTTCCCCTGTCCCTTATCTGATCAGGAGGTCAGCCTGGATCCTTGTGTTGTGGCTGATAGGGGTGCACGGGTTTGTTGTCCCCTTCGGCCGTGCCTGTCTTTGTTTCTTGCCTTAGGTCCTTTGAACTTAGTTCTTTGAATCATGGAAATTTTTCTAAGTACAAATGCAAGACATAGGTAGCTAATGGCCTGCAAGTATTCAGGTGCCCGCTTCGTCTAGAGGCTGTCCCTTTGAGTACTTAGAGATTTTCCGAGGCATAGGTAGCTAACGGCCTGCAAGTATTCAGGTGCCCGCTTCGTCTAGAGGCTGTCCCTTTAAGTACTTAGAGATTTTTCTAAGTATAAATGCAAGGCATATGTAGCTTCTGTGTGGTACCGTCGTCGGCCAAGAGACGGCTTTGTGGCCGATGAGGGTACCATTGTGTCCCTTTTGTTTTCCTCCAGAAATTCTCTAAGTGTTGGAATCACTTAGGAACCCTTTTCCTCAGGAGTTTTCTCTAAATGTGGGGTAAGCACTTGGACAAGTATTCCCAAGGATTTTCCGCCTGGCCAACCACCTGGGTTTTAGTGCCTGTAACGGCCATCCGGAATGTTGTGGCCGGTAGGGGTTGTTACTTGAATGCTTAACTCTCCTGCGGGCGTAATACTGCCCGCTTCGTCCTAGGCTTCTTTTCCGGTGGTCAACTCCAGGATTGTGTTTTGAGCGTGGAGTTGTAATTCATTATTTCATACTAAGTGTTGGTGCTTCAGAGGGCTATGGCCGATGAAGGTTACCACTCGCGCGTCACCCAACCACTTTGGTTAGGGTTTTAGAGGCGTATGCTTCGTCCTTGGCAATTTCCTTGTAGTGTGTGGCCGCTTCGTCCACGTCACCTGTTGGTAGGGTTTACCTTTGTGTTCAACTGATATGTACTCAGCCAGATGTGGCTGTTTTGTGGGGATTTATTTTTACTGCTCGAGGCCGGCAAGTGCGCACGGCCGTCGGCTTCCCTCTTTTCTTTTTTTTTGTTTTTTTTCGTTCCCCGTTTCAGGGAGTGTCCTTCTTTCATGCTTCGGCCAAAGGGGTCGATGGCCCTTCGGCCGGTTCGGACTTCGTTTATAACGTCCGTGATCTCAGGGGGGGTCCCGTCGCCTATTTATGACGCGGGCTAGACTTTTGGTTGGTTTCCAATGGCTGTCGTTGCCCATCCCTGAGTTTCGGGATTTTGTCACCTCGGCCTTGATTTCAGGCCTGTCGTCCTGCGATCAGGCGCGTGGAGGACGCGGTAAACTTCCCGTTTCAAGACGCGGGCCGTTTGCGGGCCCATCGTCCTGGGGACGTCGTCGGTCCTGCCTGAGCATTTTCGCTCTAAGGGGCCGATACGACGTGCTCTCTCAGCTGGCCTAAACCTTTTGCTGATACAAAATACAATGGGCATACCCGAGCCTTTTCGCTCTAAGTTTGCAGATGCAGAGCGCCACATCGGCCATGCCTGAGCCTTTCGCTCTAAGGTGGCCGATGAGGGCACTTTGTTCATGTTCAAGTCGAACTCCAATAAATCAAAGGAAACATGATTTTTATTCAAAAGTGGCTCAAGGCCGAGGGTGGCGTTCAATCAATAACCCGTCAAAGGGTGAGGGCTTCGCCGGCTGCACCTCCTTCGGATTATTGATAAAACTTCACCAGATGGTGTGCATTCCACGTTCATGGTACATTGGTCCCGTTTGGGCGTTTAAGCTTGTAGGTGCCGGGTTTCACCATGGCACTGACGATGTAGGGACCTTCATACTTCAAGGCTAGCTTGCCTCCTTCCGTCGGCTGGCTCGCTTCCCTTCGGCGGAGGACATAGTCCCCCACTTGGAATTCTCGGGAACGTACCTTGGCGTCATAGTATGATTTTACTTGACGCCGGTAGTTCTCCACTCGGATAAATGCTTGCTCGCGTCTTTCTTCGACCAGGTGGAGGTCGATCTTCATGTTCTCCTCATTAACCTCTGGGTCATACTGCTCCACCCGTCGGCTGGGAATGGTGACCTCTGTGGGTGCCTTAGCTTCAAAGCCATAGCACAGGGCAAAAGGTGTTTCACCCGTCGCCCTCCTTGGCGTAGTACAGTAGCACCACAGGATGTTGGGGAGCTCGTCGACCCAACTCCCCCCTGCGTCCTGTAGGTTCTTCTTCAGCCCTTCCATGATGGTTCTATTTGCGTTCTCAACCTGCCCGTTGCCTTGAGGGTAGGCAACGGAGGAGAAACGGTGTTTTATCCCCCATTCTCGAAGGAGCTCTTGGAAGGGTGTCGCTTCAAACTGGGTGCCGTTGTCGGATATGATATCTTGGGGGACACCAAAGCGGGTGAGAATGTTCTTGTGAACGAACTTCTGACACCTGGCCCCCGTGATGCTGGCCAAGGGTTCCGCTTCGGCCCACTTAGTGAAGTAGTCGACTGCGACGATGATGTAGCGGTTGTTGCCGGCAGCTCTGGGCAGTGGGCCGACCAGGTCAATCCCCCACCTTGAGAACGGAATAGCAGTGCTGACGGGGGCGTAGTTGACGGCTGGCCGACCAGGGGCCTTCTGGAGTACCTGGCACGTGGTACACTTCCTGGCCAGGTCCGCACAATCTCGCGCCATCGTCGGCCAGAAGAAGCCCTGGACAACGAGACGCCGGGACATGCTGAAAGGGCCCTGGTGCGAGGAGCAAACACCACAATGAACTTCTTCCATGGCCACGTCGGCCTCATCCTGGTGCAGGCATCGGAGGAGAGTGCCATTATAGGATCGTTTGTAGAGTTTGCCATCTTCAATGGTGTAGCTTGGGGCCCTGAGTCTGGCGAGTTTGGCCCTCTCCTCGTCCTGGGGTAGCTCCCCCGTCGTGATGAAGGTGATGATGTCGGAGATCTAGTCCTCCGGTCGCTGTTGGACGCACAAGATGGGGCTGGCGTGGATGCTGGACATGCTCAGCTCCTCGATCTTGGCTAGCTTGGAGATGTGCTCCGGGGTGTCCGAGCTGAGTTTGGAGAGGATGTCGGCCTCGGCGTTCTCGGCCCTTGGGATCTGTGTGATCTCGTGGGTTTCGAACTCCTTCAGCAACTCCTCTGCTTCTTGTTTGTACTACTTCATCCGGCCTTCCTTTGCTTCGTACGTACCCTCAACCTGGCCCACTACCAGCTTGGAGTCGCACCTGATTCTGATGTGTCGGGCTCTGAGGCCGGCGGCGAGTATGAGGCCGCTGAGGAGGGCCTCATACTCGGCTTCATTGTTGGATACCCTGAAGTTGAAGCGGATGGCATAGTAAGCTCTGAATCCTTCAGGGGATATGAGGACGACGCCGCCGCCGCATGATTTTGCGGCCAACGAGCCGTCGGTGAAGAGGATCCATGTGTCATTGGGCTCTAGGCCGGGGGCGGTAGCGGCTGTCTCCCTTGCCGTGCATTCGGTGACGAAGTCGGCTAAAGCTTGCCCTTTGATGGATGGCCTTGGCTTGATCTCAATCTGAAATTGGCTGAGGAAGATTGCCCATTTCACCATCCTTGAGGAGCTAGTGGGGCTCCTCATGAGTGCGCCAAGGGGCTGCTGGGTCAGCACATGGACGGCGTGGGCCTGGAAGTAGTGCCCCAGCTTTTTCACCATATGAACGATGGCCAGCACCGTCTTCTCAATGGGGGAGTACCTGAGCTCGGCCTCCCTAAGTGTCTTGCTCATGTAGAAGATGGCCTTCTGCACCCCTTCGTCCTCATGGATGAGC
This sequence comes from Cuscuta europaea, assembly GCA_945859875.1. Lineage (NCBI taxonomy): Eukaryota > Viridiplantae > Streptophyta > Magnoliopsida > Solanales > Convolvulaceae > Cuscuta > Cuscuta europaea. The sequence goes on from CAMAPE010000014.1 coordinate 6,453,506, forward strand.
ACGGAGCTTATGGCCGACGTGCTCACCCCTAAGTACAAGAAGAGGGTTTCGCCGGCTTTGGGCTTGGAGAGCACGGGTGGGGACGATAGGTACCTCTTCAGCTCTTCGAACGCTTCCTGGCACTCCGTCGTCCATTTGAAGCTGTTGGCTTTACGCATGATCTGGAAGAAAGGGAGTGCCCTTTCGGCTGACCTGGAGAGGAAATGGTTCAGGGCCGCCAGGCGCCCCGTCAGTCGTTGTACCTCCTTGACGTTGCGGGGCGGCTCCATGTTGATGATAGCCTGCGTCTTCTCCGGATTTATCTCGATGCCTCTCCGGCTGACCATGTAGCCGAGGAACTTGCCGCCTTGGACGCCGAAGGCGCACTTCTTGGGGTTGAGGCGGAGCCTGAACTCCTTCGTGATTTCAAAGATTTCTCGGAGGTCGTCGGCGTGGGTGGAGGCCTTCCTGCTCTTGACGATCATGTCGTCGACGTATGCCTCCATCGTCCGGCCGAGGACTGCTCTGAAGATCTTGGCCACCATCCTAGTGTAGGTGGCACCGGAGTTTTTGAGTCCGAAGGCCATGACGAGGTAGCAAAAGATTCCCTCCGGGGTCATGAATGTCGTCTTCTCAGCGTCATCTTCATGCATGGAAATTTGGTGGTACCCTCTGAAAGCATCAAGGAACGACATCAACTCGCACCCCGCCGTCTCGTCCACCAGCTGATCAATGTTGCGGAGAGGGAACGGGTCCATGGGGCACGCCTTGTTCAGGTGAGTGTAATCAACACACATTCTGAATGTCGGCGGTTTTTGGGCGAGGACGACGTTGGCCAGCCACATCGGGTACTTCACCTCTTTGATGTGGCTGATTGAGAGGAGCATGGCGACCTCCCCTTTGACGAAGTCCCGCCTGTCGGCGGATAAGTAGCGCCGCTTCTGCTTGACGAGCGCGGAGGCTGGATCGACGGTCAGCCGGTGAGTGATCACCTGGCGGCTGATGCCTGGCATGTCGTCCGGGCCCCACGTGAAGATAACGGCGTATGACTGTAGGACGAGGATAATGGCGTCCCGCTGGTCCTGTGGGAGCTGCTTCCCGATTCTGAGGACCCGCTCCGGTCGGGAGGTATCCAGAGGGACTTCCTCGACCTCCTCGGCGGGTTCGGCATGCGGCCTTTCCTCGTCCTTGGCGACGGACGCCGTGATGGTGTCTATCCTCTGCCCTTCCCTTTCGGCCGGCCTCGTTAGCTTGAGGTAGCATGCTCTGGCTATCCTCTGGTTTCCTCTGGCGTAGCCGATGCCGTGATTGGTGGGGAACTTCAGACACAAGTGCTTCATGGAGATGATGGCCTCTAAGTCCTCCAGTGCTGGCCGCCCCAAGATCAGGTTGTGGGCGCACTGGAAGTTGACCACCATGAACTCCATGTCAATCTTGGCGCGGTGGGGGCCGTCACCGACCTCCACGGGGAGGACTATCGTGCCCTCGGCGTCGATAGAGTCCCCGGTGAAGCCGGATAACGGTGTCTTGATCGGCTTCAGCAGAGCTTTGTCCAGCTTCAGCTGCCTGAAGGTGTCCAGGTACATCACGTTGACGGAGCTCCCCGTATCGATGTAAGTGCGGTGGATGATGGTGTCACCGATCTCACACCGGATGACGAGGGCATCCCTATGTGATTCCGTACCCGGAGGCAGATCCTTGTCGGGGAAGGTGATCGCCTCCGTTCGCTGCTTCTTCGGCTGGGGGGGAACGTGGGACACCTCCCCTATGTAGAGGGATTGGGCCCATTTCTTTCTCTGGGTGACGGAGTCCCCCCCAGTATTCCCACCCACAATGAGATGAATGTGGTTCTTCTTTGGCGGGGGCTCTTCGAAGTCCTCGTCGTCGCTGAGTCTGTCGATCTCCCGCTTCTTCGCAGAGGGTTCGCCCCCTGGTTTGCCGGTGTTTACCCATGTATTTTTGCGTGGGCCACCTTTAACAAACTGGGAGAGTTCCCCCTGACGAATAAGGCGCTCGATGGCTTTCTTCAGCGTGATGCAGTCGTCGGTGTTGTGCGAGGAGTTCTTGTGAAACCGGCAGTATGTGCCGCCCTGCTGGATGGCAAGGACCTCCTCGGCCGGCCGAGGAGCCTGCTCGATGAGGCCATGCTTCTCAGCATAGTCGAGGATGGTGCCGACCGGGTGATTGAGGGCAACCCCCGGCCGTTCCAACCTCGGCTGCCAGTGGCGGTCTTTCTTACCTTGTCCACCAGAGCCGTGACGGCCCTGGGCACCCTGGCCGGCCGTGGATGGACCCGGGGTCGACGAAGGATTTGCCTTCTTGGAGGGATGGCCTCCCTCTTTCTTGTGGTTGTGGAGCTCGTCAGCGTCGGCGTACAAGCTTCCGCGCTGGAGCGCCTTTGCGTACGACCTTGGAGGATCGGTGATGAGGCTCCTGGCGTACGGGGAGCTGCGGAGGGCTCCCTGGTACAGGACGAGGAGGGTGCGCTCATCGGCCCCCTCGACTTCTTCGGTCTCCCTCGTCCACCGATCAATGAACGACCGGAGGGACTCGTCATGCTGCTGCTTGACGGAGAGGAGATGGGTGAAATACTTCTTCGCGTGCTTCCTCCCGGCAAAGTGGGTGAGGAAGCGTTGGGCAAGGTCTTGCCATGAGTCAATGCTCCCTTCGGGGAGCGCGTTGAACCACTCGTACGCTGGCCCCTCAAGAGTAGAGAGGAACCAACAGCAGAGGTATTCGTCTGACGCGTTCACCATCAGCATGTTGTTCTGATAACGGCTGAAGTGTTCCTGGGGGTCTGATCGGCCATCGTAGGACTTGATGGCGTTCCCCCTGTACTTCTCTGGGATGGGGGCCGAGAGCACCCTGTTGGTGAAAGGGGTCCTGGTCCTGACCTGGATGATGGGGTCGCCTCGCCCTTCGGCCAACTCCCTCTCCAGGGCGCTGACCTTGTTCATGAGAGCGTTGAGGCTGGGGTTGTTGAAGGCGCCAGCCGTGGGGGTTTTGGCCGATTGCCTGGCCTCCATCTGAGCCAGCCTCCTTTCCAGATGGGCGATGACCTCGTCCCGGGGGTCCCTGGCGGCAGCAGCGGTGCCCTGCTGGTTTCTCATGCGCTCGTCGTGGGCCGCATTGATCTGGTGGCGCACGTCGTCCTCATGCAACTTCCCCTTGCCCTTGTCCAGGCGGGGTTGGTCCGCTGTCCGGGACACAGACCCCAAGCTTTCCCTTGGCGAGCCAGGCCGACGCTCACCAATCCGCTCTGCCATCCTCTCCGAAACCGGACGACGGCGCATGTCACCTAGCCTATTGAAGGCAGAGGCTTTTCCACGCGCTGGGGTCTGCCCAGGCCGAAGAGGGGAAGCGGGGTGGGAGTGGGACGACGCCGTGTCCTGGGCCATCACACCCTCATTGTTGCCTATCTGGACGGCCAACGGTTGGGGCTGAGGAGGTGGAGTGACGTTCCCCCCGGTCCTTGGCAAGAGTGCGCTGAGGACGGTGGGGTTCTGGGCCAAGCTGGCGATAATGACCGACAGCGCGGCCTGGACCTGTGGATCCATAGACGGAGAGGTCGCGGCCATAGGCTGGGCCGGGGCGTGGTCTGTCTTCTCAGCTCGTTTCTTGTCCAAGCCGATGCGGGCATCAGGGGCTCCGTCGTTGAGTTGGTTGCGGAGGTCCGTCGTGAGGTTGATGGCCTCCTGGAAGACGTCCCCTCTACCGACCTGGTCGGCCGTAGCATCCTCCTCGTGCTCCCTGGTCTCCTGGTCCTCAGGGATGGCCTTGCTGACAAGGTTGCGGTTTGACTTAGTTCTTCCCATGGTCAGTGGTTAGCTGTGCTTGGTAGCGACGAAGGGTGCTAACTTGATTGTTCTAGCTCTCAACGAGAGCACCAAATGATAGAGTATATATCTAGAGAGAAGTGAGAGCTAGAGAGAGAAGTGCAATATATGCTTCAATAGAATGATTTTGTAACCCCCATAACTACTTCCAGAGGAAGTATTTATAGGAAAAATACGGGCTGGGCTCCCAAGCCTTGGGCTTGGGAGGCCCATTTACAACTGGACCGCTATTGGGCCGAATACAAAGCCACTAGTGGGCTGTACAAATGAGTAAGTGTAAAATCCGGTTCTATGGGTCTCCCGTGGCCGACGAGGGCTTTGGCCGACGAGGGCACGGCCGACGAGGACACCCTGGTTCCTTGGCCTCAAGATCATATTCTGATTGGCCCTTCTTCGGCCGACGAGGGTCTTCTGGCCGACGAGGGCACCGTGTAGTGACTGTGCTTTCTGTTCTGAGTATGTGGGTCCTGGGGCCTAGACCCATATACTCCATCACCTGACACTCAGAGAATTTTACCAAGCCGGTAAACCAACTGAAGACTCCTTCAACGGCTAGGAATCTTGAACGGAAAAGTTACAGTACGCGCATTAAATGCACATTTAATGCCTTCCGTACTCTGTAGAGTAAATGCAGATGATTGGCCGCAATGTCAGGATAACTCTATCCCAAAATAGTAACCCGCCAACTTTGTTGGGGTCTACTAGTCAAGTCAACTACTCACACATTTAATGCAGTTGTCCTCCTCCTCCAACGGGAAGACAACCTCAGTATAAAAGATACATTATGAAGAACAACAAAAAGAGATATAGCTTTGCTACAACAGTGCAAATAGAACGACATTCAAACACTCAAACACACAAGTCTCCTTGAGATCAAATCCTTATCATCCTCTACAAGAGAAGGCAGACGTTGGAAAGATTCTTACTTCCAACTCAAGCAAAGTTCCATTCGTTCTTCAACACTTCAAGCACTTCAACAAAAACATTTTTTGTAACGAAGCAAGTTGGAGGAACCCCTGTTTCATCTAGAAACTCTTCTTTAACAAGAAGGACGTCCAAGTAACTGGAGCAGTGAAGTGGTGATACTTCCGGGAAGCTCAGCGAAAGGACCAGTCTTAAAGGAAACCAGGAAGTGCATCCTAGGAGACATCTAGACTTGAAGAAGACGTGAAGAGCTTCTTAAGTGCTAGGAATAAGGCGTTGTAAACGGACATTTTTACTAGCTTAGTGGAACAGTGGATTAGAGGAACGAGTTGTTCCTTGAACCACTATAAAAATCTCTGGTGTCATTTACTTACTGCACTTATTTATCGCTTTTCGTTTGAACTGATTAACTCCAAAGACTTGGTCTCTGTGTTCAGCAGAACGTGTCTTGTGAGTTAACAGAAGGCCTACTGCCTTTGCTTCTTTGAGGCTAATCTGACAGAACCCCTACCAGAACCCCATCCGCTGCCAGTCTGTTCTGCCAACAGAACAAGCTATTCTGTTAAATCTGGTATCTAGCCTGAAAAAGTTTTAAAACCAATACAGTCTATTCACCCCCCCTCTAGACTGTATCCAGTTCAACCGGGACCAACAACATGGATGCCATATATCCTGAAGCAATACCCTTGTTTAGGGAAAAATGGAAACTGAGCTGGTTCTATACAGCCAGAGAAGGCAGGCTGAGAAAGAAATAAGTGCAACTTTTAATATGTAATAGTACTTTTGGAACATCAAGTACATTTGTTTTGAAACAATTATGCTTATCCTTTGTTATTGTTTTGAAACAATTATGCTTATTCTTTGTTATTGTTTTCGAACAGAAGGTTGTTTGACTTTGTTATTGTTTTTCGAACAGAATGTATGAATGTATGTTTCAAATGGTAATAGTTCATAGGATACTTGTGTTCATCTATACTTGTGTTAATTTTTAGATGACATTTGTCGTATCATCAATTGACATGATATATAAACATATGTCATTTTTAATAATTAAAATGACATCAGAGAATTGATCTGCAATTGTGAGTAAAGAACATTTGAATGATAGAATTTTGTTTATATGCAGCATTTAAATGACAATAAAGTGACATTTGACATGACATTTTTTTGAACCTAAAATGCCAGAATGGCTAAATCAATACCTTAAATGTTTAAGGCAATTATAACTACTTCCAATGAGTTGGCAAAGGTAAATCACTGGGTATTCATTTATGTTTATCTACACGATACTTGTAGTTTCATATGCAAGGATTGTTTGTGGGGTCAGATTTGATTACAAGAGCATGTAAATGACAGTTACATGACATTTTTTTTAGAAAACCAAATGACATCAACATGAACAATGTCAATTACGCATATACAATAGGACATCACAGTATTGACATGCCATTGTAGGCAATGGAAATGGATAGATTTATTACACTGATATCAAATGTCAAATACATCATTGAACTCTATCCATAACAAATTGTCATCAATTGTGAACAGAAATTGCCATCAAATCTGACATATGTCAGTTGTGAGTAAACAAAATGCCAAAACACAAATCCTGAAAACTAAATGGCAGAACATTTAAACAAATGATAACTACGTCCAAACCACATAATAGAATTCTTAAAAGTACTGTATAAAAACAAAAGACAAAATACAATGAATTAGCCATGGGTATCACTGGGTATTGATTGGAATGAGATTCCTACAAGTTTTCTTATTATGCCCAAGCACATGGCATCTAGAACATTTTTGTTGTTTTGAACCTCTATATTCTCCGATGGATGGAATCCTGGATTTTTTCGGGCGACCAGGAGGACGCTTCATACAAGTTGGTGGCTTGCATAGTTGGTTTTGAATAGAAGCAGGAACAGACCAACTGTCACGATCAACAATTGGATGCATAATACCAGACCATGTAGCAAGCCAAACATCTCTAGTGTAAAAAGGAGAATGTAAGTATAACATGACAGATGTGGGCGTATAGCAATTGCAGCAACAGCATGAACACAAACAAAGTGATCTAGTTGAAAGTGGCCACAAGTACAACTTCTAGAGTTGAGATTGACCACAAAGGACGTGCATCTGCTATCAATAACTTCAAATTCATATGCACATGATGGTTTCACCTAGGAAATGCCCAAAATATGAATATCAAATTATAATAAAAATGAAGTACCTAAACAATATACTAACACAAGAACAAAACTGACAGATTTGCAGAATCAAAATGACATAGTGATAAACAAAGTAGCATTATATAACCAGATAAAAAACTGAGAACTGATTTATGGTTAAAAATCATCTTTGACATACCTTCATACGTGTAGCTTCAACTTGCAAAGCTACAAGACGTTTCTCACATTTCCGTGTGAGTATAGTACTTGTTTTCTCAGCTTTTTCTTTCCTCTCTGTGAACCATTGTTGCATCCTTTCACGCAAAAAATCAACAAGTTTAGAGACTGAAAACTCTCTTGCACATACATTGACTTTGTTCATAGACTCAGCACAATTGGAGGTCATAATATTATATCTCTTTGGTCCAGACATTACTTTTGACCATGTGTTAGCACCTATTTTGTCTAGCCAAGTCCTTATCCTGGAGTTTTCAGAATCTAACATGGATAAGTAGTCATCATATTCTTTAACAGTTGCTGCCATATAGGCAGCTTTGAACTTCCATCCCAAACTAGTTGCAGATCCTCTAAATTTGTGTGTCATGTTACGACGCAGATGAGCAACACAAAAATCATGGCTAGCATGTGGCAAGATTTCAGAAACAGCCTTTATAAGACCTTTATGCCTATCAGATACTACATAAAGGTCATGTCTGTACTGTATTGACTGACAGACTTTGGATAAAAACCATTTCCAAGAAGATTTTGTTTCAGACTCACAAATACCAAATGCAATAGGAACTATGTGACCATTGGCATCTTGACAACAAGCTGTAAGAAGAGTGCCTTTATAGTAAGCTTTGAGGAATGAACCATCCAGTATAAGAACAGGTCTACAGTAAGGCCAAGCTTCTATCCATGCGCTGAATGACATAAAAAAGGTACAAGATGCATCATCCTTCCCTGTGACTAGATCAAACATAGAGCCAGGATTCGCCTTCTCAAGCACATAAGCCATAGAAGGCAAAACCTGATAGGATTCAAGATCAGAACCAAATTGTAGTTGCATTGCTTTCTTCTGTGCTTTCCAAGATTTTTTGTATGACATGGAAATTCCATACTGCATACTCATGTCTTCACGAATTTGTTTTGGTGGGTACGGTTTAATGGAAGCATCAAGGTATTTGTGTGCAATAAGTTTTGCTGTCACAGTAGCAGTTGCCTGTCTATGTTTGCCTTATCTATAATCAATAGAGCATGTGTGTTCTGGACAGAATCTAAAATGACAAAACAATGACATTTTTATACAAGTGAGTAATATACATTTGGCATTCTTGGCCAAGAATGTCACCAATACATGGCATTCTGATAAACAAGAATTAACAATGAAGGCAAACAAAAAGAATGAAATTAGAAATTACCTTCTGATTTGAAACATTTGTACGCCACTTAGTCTTACAGCTCGAACAGTCCAATGACATTTAGGATCTAAGCAAATAACATGTAAAGATATTTTCCTAGAGGTCTTTGTTCTGTATTGAAAGTGGTTTGTGATAGCATACATCTTGAGGTGGTGGATAAGGTCTGTTTTACTTTTGTAAATAGCATATAGAACAAGACAAGTAGGATGGGACTGTGTGATGACTTCAAAATTGTGGAGAAATGATAGTGACTGAGATGATTCTATTACTAAGCCATCTGACATGTCATCCATGCCTTCATCACTGTCTTCAGAAGTTTCAATTTCTACAGCTCTAGACACAGTGTTACTACAAGAAGCAACATCTTGAGAGTGTCTACCAGAGATGTTAACATTTTCAGTGCAAAAAGATGAGCTATGATCAAAAGAGGGTGCAGGTGAGGAGGCATGTTGTTGGGAAGAAACAACAACAACATTCTCAGCAACAAGAAGTGAATGAGTTGAAGAAATGACAACATTTTTAGCTGAAGGAAAAGCAGAAGGTTCAACACCAACAAAAGATGGATATGAAGAAGAGATAGGATAAAACTCAACACAAAGTGGATACTTTAGAAAATCTGGTTGAAGAGACTTGATATAAAGATAAAATGTTAAGGTAGATTGATCATTTATAGTTACAGGAGGAGGGAATCCATCTCGCATATAAGAAAGCCTGAAATTATGATTAGGTTTGTACTGAGAAAGGATGGCAGTCAACATATCAACAAAACAAGCATATTGAACACCATAGTTAACATGAAGCCCACATGTGTGCACATTGGTGAACACATAGTCAGAATCCCAAAAACCATCCACCTTGAGCATAACAAGTAAAACAGGATCCATTGTGCAAAAAGGTTCCTAAAAAATTGAAGGAAAAACAAATATTTCAGTATAACGGAAGCATGAAAGAAGAAAGTTGGTTATACTAAAATGACAGTTTGCGTGAATATGTGACAGTCTATAAGGATGTATAAATAATATTTACAACACAAAATGTCAAATCAGCAAACAATACAAAATGACAGTTAGAAATACAAAAGAGCCAGTTTTGAAGAACCTAATCTAGTACTTACAGCAAGACACAATTTAAACACCAACATTAAACGCAGAAATAGCAACATACGAAGAAATTTTATGAAATAAAAGTATTGATAGAGTTCATGAAAAGCAAACGGGCTAAATTATTAACAATAATGAATTTGAAATCGATTATAAAAACTATGAATTTTTTTGCTAATATTGTAGAAGCAAAATACAGAGGAATAAAACAAATTGATGATTGCAGAACGACATGTGTACAACTGACGAATTGACATATTCTAGAAGCAAAATGCAAGCAATTGCAACATAAATTTAACCATGATTGGTGAAGAAGGACGATACAGGAAAGTTTCGGTGAACATACTCTGCAAACGAACGAACAATGGCTAAAGAAGATGAATGCAGAGGAGAAGGACGAACAGCTCAAACAAATCCAACTGTAGCAATGATGACCGAAGAAGAAGAATGTCGCCCAAAAGCAGAGTACGTCAACTGAATTCCCAACTGATTTAGGAAACTAATTTTCTGGAAAGAATCTCGATGAAAGAGGGAAACTAACGGAAACTCATAAATGCTTTCACACATAGATTACCGAAAATAGCAGGTAACACCTGCGGCTTAATGTCAAACATAGGCAGGAGTATTTTGGATATTGCCTAAAGTGTTAAACATACATATAGAACCGTATAACTCCTATTAGGGGAATAAAACATAGTAAGTCCTATTATGGCTTTTTAAGTAAGTTTTAGTCCTATTATGGACAATTTTTTCTACTTACGTTGTTCAATTGGTTTCCCAGGTTTATGCATGTTTCTCATACTTCACACTTTATGGCTGTTAAGCATATTTAAAGGTTACATACATGGCTTAAGTAATCATGGATTTCGTTGCATTCCAAAACTCCTCTCTCAGTCATAGTGGCTTATTCATATGCTGATTGAGTTCGCCGTCCGGACACCTCCCGCTCCACCACTGGTTATGCCATTTGGGGGGGGGGGGGGGGGGGGGGGTAATCTTGTTTCTTAGTGTTCCAAAAAACAGCCTACGGTGTCTAAGTCCTCTACAAAAGCTCAATATCACACAATAGCCTACACCATTCAATATTGATCATGTACACAGAAAAACAGCATACACACAAAAGTCCTTTTATAGATAGATATATATCGCAATATATTTTTAAATGAAAAATATAATACATTTTGATCATGCACGTAAAGAGATGTCTAAATATTATTAAAACTCTAAAGTTTTTTGCTCACAGACCTTTAGTACTGTCCTCACAAACCATCATGAGCCTTTATTGCGCACTTTGTCCTCACTCATGCTCGTGCACGTCCTGAGAAACTTCTCAGGTGGTCACCCATCCCAAGACTACTACCTGCTTCTATACATTTTCTAAATAAATTATTTGAGTTAGTGATGTTGTTACTTGTTAGTTCCCGCTCCACAATTAATAATCATAACAAAAAAGATAGATAACAAATATGACTCTGTTACAGAATCTATAAGTACAAACATTAATATAATACTACGTATTTATTGTCTATCTAAAATTTTGTTAAAAATTGTATACTTTAGAATAATAGTTTTATTTTCTATGTCATCATGCATTATGAATATTAAATTATGGTTGAAAATAATTTCCCTTTACAAGTTTAATTTGATGTCTTTACAAAAGAGTTTAGAGTTAATTATGCATATAGGACTAAAAGTCGGTCCGTTTGCACAAATAGGACCAAAAAATAAACTATGTTTCATAGGACTAATTATGCATGTCTTGGATCAATATACACTTATAGCAATTGAAATGTTTTAATTCATAATAAAATAATAAAAAATCGTAAAAAATACTAAAAAATTAATGAAAATATTTAACAAATAATAATTTAAAATTATTTGAAAAAAGGAATATTTTTAAAAAAAATAAAAAACGCAAAAAATAAAAATTGCCCGCCCAAGCACCACCACCTCCGGTCACCGGGGGGGATGCCAAATGCATTAGGAATGCCATATTTATGGCAAATTCAATGAAAATTTTGGCATTCTCAAAGAGTAATATGCCATGTTTTTGGTATTTTCAGGAAAAAAGGGCATTTTTTAGAAAAAAATGATATATTTTTACACCGGTCGGAGGTGATGGTGCATGGAGGCGGTACAAGCGGTGGGAAAGGCATCCATTTTATATTTTATGAATTTTTACTGTTTTTTTAATTTTTTAATTTTTTTTTTATAAATATTTTAATAATTTGTTATTATTTTTCTACGATTTTTATTATTTTTTACGAATTTATTATGAATTAAAACATTTAATTATGACTTTTGACTATCTTTTACTCATATTTAAAGGAGGGGTATGAATGAAATGAAAAAATAGATATGTTTCCAAATACTTCGTAGGAGTAATATGGTCCTATTTTGAAATAAAAACATAAGATGCCCTATTTTTTATTTTTGCCATAATTTTACTCCTAATTTGGGGTAATTTCTGAAGAGTTTAATTTGATATATAATTTAAGATTTCATTTTAAGTCAATATTGACCGTTTTTTCGATATTGACTGGGTTGACCTGCCAGCTCGATTGACCTTGACCCAATCATTTGGCCCGGTCACTTCCCGTTCCGGTTTCAGTACCCGTCCTTGGACCACTATGGTCATAGTGGGGTAGGGGAAGGCGGTTCAAGCCGGGGCTTTTTTTCGAGGTCAAGGAAGCCTCCCGTCCAATTTGTGAAAATCAAGGCCCGAGCCCGGCCCGCTAGACTTGCCCAAACCGGGCTAAAGCCCGGAACCGGTTCTTGGGACGGTTCGAACCGGTTGGGTCCATCCCTATAGTGGGGTGGCGTAGTTTGGACCGTGCCCAGCCCGCTTAACTCAAGGGTCACCTCATTGGGACGGGAGGCCTCCTTGTTCAAACAAAACACACATCCAAAGAAAAATGCACACTTTTCTGTCATATGAATCATGTGAGCATTGCTATCATGGCTCTATAGTCTATAACATCCCCCCCCCCCCCCCCCCCCCCCCCCAAGAAACCGAACTACTGAAGAACACATTGATCCCAAAAGCTCAAAAAATGCAACGTTAGAGAATAAACACTATTACACTAATACCAATATGCAATATCAACCACAATCAGTATTTGGGAATAAGCACAATAAAGCACAATCTCAATACACACACACCCAATGACCCAATGCATGCAGAAAAAGCTTCACACTACAAAAGGAAAACAATCTAGCCACACAATGGGGTCACACAAATCTGTTAAATGGTTTCCTATCAACTGAAGCTGGCATAGAAACAGCAGAATCCACACTCAACCTATCCGCACTTCCACTAAAATCCTTCAGAGATGAAGCACCGCCTTTGCTGGAACCTCTGTTCCACTTGAATGACCCCACATTCAAAGGATAGGATAACCTCCTGCCTGAGTGACTGGATGGGGTTCCTATACTTCCCTCCCTTGGACTGGCTTTGGCTTTGGCTGAAATGGTAGGTGACATGTAATTTGGAACTGAATATGGAGGACAGCTTGTTAGGCTGTCATCGTCCTTCGAAGGGAACTTATAAGGTGAACCGGCAAAGCTGGCTCCAGAGTGGGCATACTTTTTTCTTAGGCTTGAAGAAGGAGGTGTTCTACCAGGAGTATGAAATGGTTTTGGTCTTGCTGGAACTGATGACTTTGTTGATGTTGGGGTATCTGCTTCAAAATGTCCACCATACTCGGTGTAATTTCTTAGTAGAGGTCTTGGTGTGCACTCTGAAATTGCCCTTGCTGGTGATTGATGGGATTTTTTAACAGCAGACTGGCTTACAGAATGATTTACAGAAGGTAGTGCATGCTCTAACCACTTCCACCACAATGGGAAACCATTTGATTGGATGTTCATTTTGTATTTAGGATTGGCTTTCCAAAGCTGCATGTAGATTTTTAGAATATAAAAAAAAAGGAAAAATAAACTGAACTTGAAAAACAGTTGCATATGGAGACTGTAGTAGTGTTATATTCCATCCATCTCTAAATGGTTTGCTAATTTATTTTTCATGTACCCAACAACAAATCTTTTTTTCTCTGATTTTGTGTATCGTATTCGAATTCAGTATTTGAGGTTCAATAAAACTTTTAGAATAATTTCTAAGTATGCTTTAACTATTAATAATACTTTAAATATTACTAGCAATCTTTCCATGTGTTATTTAGCCTACTTGTTTATATACATCTTTGCTTATTTGCGTGATAGTTTGCTTGTTTACTTGATTTTGTGCATTTCACTTGCTTTCTAGTTTCTACACAGCCTTTCAGCAATGCCTTTCATATACTAGGTTTGTTTGGTTTATATATTCCTAATCATAGATCATGCATATACATAAAACTTCCATTCTAATTTACCTTATGAGAATATGCATAAGCCATGGCTCTCTCTCTCTTCATGGTTGCCTCTAGTTTTTTTTGTCGTCTTTCATCAACTTCATCTTTGGTCAGCCTGCTACCATCCCAATTCTCATTGTGACCTGCCTCAGACTAAACAAAATAAATGGAATTAGCATTAAACGGCATCAAATTTATCTTTTTAAATAACCGTACTTTTTACATAGAAGGTAAGAAACTATTTTTGATGGGATAACTGCACTAGATCAACAACTTTTAGTTTGTACTTTGTAGTATAATTTGGTTCAACAAGACTTACAAATCAAATGCATATAAACATAAACTTACCGGCAGGGACCATTTGCTCAAGGTGCTCTCCCCGTCCTTATAATTCTTGGAAGTCTGCCACTGGGCTGCTTGGTTTTCTGTCATTTCGATCCTACGTAATCGAATTTGATTTTGTATCCTAACAAAAAGATGCATCTGTTTCATGGCATTAACGGTTTGCTTTTTGACATTATCACCTCTAATAAATCCTTGAAGCCTCAGTAAACCCCTCAAAGATCTGAAATTCTTCCTCGCCTGTTATGTCAGAACTAGTGTTAACAAGTTGCATACATCTACCTAACGGTATCTATTTTCGTGCTCTGTATGATATATTTGGGTCCCATAAATTTCTAGGGAAAGGAAAGAAAATGTAAACTACAGTCATATTCTTATGTTTGGCTGTATGTCACAAAATGAAAAGGAAAATAAGATATAATTAATGTTTGTAAGCTTTCCCATAGATTTAGATTTCTTTGTGTTTATATAAAAGAAGTAAATTTAAAAGTTCAATTCCTCATCATCATCATTACCCCAGTGACGCAAAGGCTCCCACCTACGATGGGGCAAGGTGGGATCGAATGTACGCAGTCTTACCCCTGCACTAAAGCAGGGAGAGACTGTTTCCGGATGATCCATAGTGAAAATAACGTCAAAAATTGCTTGGACTGACAACTGTTTCATAACAAAGAAGCGCAAACAGTTTAGTGAACCATTTTGCTTTATTCCATCATATTCCCAAGCCAAAAAAATAGTGAATCTTTGGCTCCGGTCAAAATTCAATTGAATAAAAAAAATCATAAATGTATCGAGTTTGAACCAGTGTTTTATTTTCCTCAATTTTTCATACAATTTCATTCTTATTTTCTTTCCTTAGCATTTTTCAACTTCCAAACTGCCCTATAAATATCCTCCACCAGAATGAGAGAACAAATTTACAATAAGCATGAAGATCCATAATATGACCTGTAATTTCTGGATAAGGATTTAATGCCAAATTGCCTAGAAACTACAACAACAACAACAACAACATCCAAGCCTTTGTCCCAAAAGATATTGGGGTCGGCTAACATGAATCGATACATGATATCACAACCAAAAGGAAAAGAAGGACTAAAGTGACTAGAAACTAAATCAAAGGAAAAGTAAATTATAACTTTCAAAGTGAAACACAAATCGTAGCATACCCCACACATTAGTTTACTAGATGCTTACCATATATAGTTACTAAGCATGAAGGTACATGATATGCACAACAATTTTTGGATGAACAGCGTAATGCATAATAGCTTGAGGGTGAACTTAAAACATTGTATGATTAAATATGTTGAAGAGTTTGTGTAACAAATCAACATATGAGATATTGAGCTACTCTTCTTATGAGGCTTACCGCTCATTAGTTGCTACATTGATGTGGAGCAAATTTTCAACAAATTGTAATTTTCAACATTCAACACAAATGATAGTGTATGGCCCCATATATTAGTTTAGTTAGAAGCTTACCATGTAACCCCTAAAGATTGACTGGATCCTAATAGCTGAAAGTTGAAGCACTTGAAAAGTTGGTTCTGCTCTATAAACATTACTGGTTTCTTTGCGGTTCTGGTTCACCTTAGAAGAAGCAAATCTGGGAGAAGCCGCCTTAGGAGAAGCAGACTTTGGAAGGGCAACATGAGAAGAGGCAGCTTGTTGGGAGCTAACTATGAGAGGGTCAGGCTTTGGGGATGCAACCCTTGGAGAAACTTCTCTAGGAGGGGAATGCTTAGGAGACACATCTCTGAACGGAGTAGTCCGGGGGGGAGTACTCCTAGGAGACGTTGGCCTCTCAGAAACGATTTTTTGTTGTTCAGAATATAGAGGAACAAGTTGCCTCTGCTCATCTATCTCTCCCAATATCTTCTCAATACTACTTGGTTCTCTGAAAATAAATGACTTCAACTCGCCACGCTTCAGTATTCTTCTACGGCCCTTCTTCTTTTCCTGATATATTGTCTTTTCTGGCCCCTGCGTTACATTCAGTGCAAATTAGGTGACTAGGTGAGAGATCTTGCAATTTTATTGAAAAACAAAAGTATAACGGTGTTCTCTAGAAAAACTGTGAACATTTCTAATGGTATGGACCAAATATGTTAAAGCGAGTTACATTGACTTCTTAGCTCTTTTTTACTTTTAGGATGTTGTCTTTTGGATTGAAATTTGCTAGTCAGGTCTCTATGTATTTTATAACTACGGAAGTCTGATTTGGTCTGGTCTGATCTGATCTGGTCTGGGACTGAAAACAACTGAAAACAGTCCAAAAGAAAACATCCTTAGTCCTTAACTATTGTGGCAACAACATGTTTGGGCTCTGCCCTTGAGAACTTTTTCACTTTTGGTCCCTTAACTATTATGACCACACAGTTTTGGTACCCATCTCTAAAGTTTTCCCCATTTAGTTCTCAAGCTATTTGAGACTAACATTTTTTATGTTCCGACTATTGTGACAACAGCACTTTTGATACTCGCATTTGAATATTTCCACAATAACCGAAGGACCAAAAGTGTTACTATCGCCATAATCAAACAGCCACAACGGAAAATTTCAAAGACAAGTAATAAAAGTTCTATGTCACAATAATTTAAGAACTAAGTGAAGAAATATAAAGACACTACCAAAGGTGTCATTGTCATAATAGTCAGAAGGCTAAAAGTGGGAAAATTCACAAATTAACTTCTCCTATAGACTTCCTTCACTACTGTATAATATTGTAAATGTACAACAAGGAAGCTAGAGAAAGGAATGGAACTATCAACTTACACTGATGCGCTTATCTTTGGAAGAAGAATGTGGAGTAAAAAATACTCTTCTGATGGCAGAAAACCAACTCCCTTTCTTTCCCATTTTCAAACCACTACTTCTTCACCCTACAAGAGCCACTATAATAAGAAATTATTGCATATTTATCACTTAAATAAAAATTGTTTCAAAAAATGTGACCTCTTAGGGGTAGTGACTATAGCAGTAATTTTAGTCATAGTAATTTATGTTCAATTTTTACACTTAAGTGACCATGACACTATACTCATAGTAATTTTGGTCATATTGTTTTACACATACGTAGTATGTTTTATTTCAGAGGTATTGTTGAAGAAAAAAAAAACTCAAAAAGAAATAGACTCAATGAAAAATTAATAAACAACTTTTTAGCACCAGCAATTCAGAATTGGTAAAACGATCAATATTTACATGAGATAGTCGATGAGATGTATAACTTACTACATAGTAGCTATTACCATAACATACTAAAGCTATGAAGATCCAGGAAAATGCTAGGGAAAGAAAAGGAAAGAAGAGCTGATTTCTTATGTTTGAATTTACCTCAAGAAATGAAAAGGAAAATGAGATATTACTAATTTCATAAAATGTATTCAAACAAACATTAAAAATAAATTTATTTTGTTTGAGCGAATTGTTTCTTTTCTCAGTAATTTCCACCCTTATAATGTTTGCCCCAGCATAATCCGCGTTTGAATGGACCCTGAAAGATGGGAAAAGTCTTTGCTTTCCTCTCCAAGACTTATAAGCGGGCAAATAAATACAGTAAGAAAATACGAAGGGGAAACACAGCAAGAAAAGGTGCATTTTCAAGAAAAGTACAGACCAAAATTCTCACAGAAACAATGAGGGAGAGGAAATTAAAGGCCAAGACAACAAGATATCAGCACCCATACATAATACACCTGAAAGTTCAAACAAAAAAGTCGATTTTTCCAGAGAAGATCAAATAAAACTGGGATAAGACCTTTTTACTGGAAATTTAAGATGAATAACAGGATAAATTCCAACAATATAATCTACAACACAATATTTAGTTCAGAGAGAAACACAAAATCTTCTGTACCGCTAGAGCTTGCTCCATCTTCCATAAGAACCTTTCAGAAAATCTGGAACCAACCCAAAGGATCAACCTAACCCAGCCCTCCCTGACTCTCTCTCTCTAGAATTCCTGTTTTTCTGTCTCTTTCTAGCTCACTGCTGCTTTACAAGATTACAACATTATAGGTTTATAACGTTAAGTTGACAGCTTCGTGACCTTTACAAATGAAGACCATTTTTTCTTGTTCTTCTTAATAATTTATGTCTGGCTAACTGCCTCTTTTCTCCATTAGCTAGCTAATAGAGTAGTAATAGCTAATAAGACTTTTACACTTACCATTTTGTTGACTTTTATGACTTTTTGTTATTACGGAGTATTATTATTGTATATTTTGTAAACTGGAAATTTCGTATTTGGATCTGGGTGTTATTACGACATCAAATAGTGCATATTTGTTTTACTATGTATATCAAGCAAGGTTGTTTTTATATACCAAGTATTTGTTTTTACTTACTTATTTCAATCAGATATCATACCAGATCAGACTTCCGTAGTTGTAAAATACGCAAAGATCAAACATTTACCAGACATGTTTATACCATACCAGACTTAAATAGGTCATATCAGACTAGACCAGAAATTTTCAGTCCAAGTAATGAAGTTTGAAACTAAGGTGTAAAGTTTAATCATGAAATTGTCTCAATCTACTGAAATTACTGAAGTTAAAAGTGAAACAGCTGAATCGGTTGAAAATGTTTAAATGTATATCTTTAAACTATATTTAAAATTTATATTATATACTACAGAGTATTACTAACTCCGTCCCACTCAATAAGATGGTCGCAGGGAAACCTTCAAGAAGATGGTCGGTTTCGTTTTTGGAAATTGCAGACCTTTCATTCAGGGAAGGTATTTTGTCCGGGCATATTCTAAGGGAAGGGAATTAGGTTGCCCACCATCTGACCCAAATTGATACTCCTAGCAAATATGATAGCCCTCATCGGTTGCCCATTTATGCTAAATAGACGGGATGCCCACCATTGGCATCCCCTCTATTCGTTTTTAATCTTATTCTTGTATTTCGGGTCAGGTCTAGCCCCAATTTCGGATTTTTCTTATTGATTTAATTTTTATTCTGTGTAATTTGAGAGACATTGGTCTAGTCCTCCTATCATGTAACCACTCTGTCGTTTAATAAAATTCTGGTAAATGACACCCGGCATTTACCCCACTGATTTTGGTGGTTTGCCTTCTGGGTTAAAAAAACTCTGTCCCACTCAATTTTGGCAAATTAATGTTTGATGTGAAATTAGAATAGTAAAAACTGTGAGGTTGATATTTGTGCAGATGACAGAGAAATGGATAGGGTCACAAATTCATTGCTTCAACAGAAAAGTGGTGATTTTTTTGGATAAAAAAAAAGAAAGCTGGCAAAGTCTAGTGGAACGGAGGAGGTATATAATTAAGAAGAAGTTATATCGAAAAATCTTAAAATGAGGTTTTCAGCCAATTCACTTGAAAGTAACGATGTTTTTACTTGGACTGTTTTCAGTCCTAGACCAGAGCGACCAGACTTAAATAGACCAGACCAGACCAGATCACACTTCTATACTTATAAAATACACAGAGATCAAATGTGTACCACATCAGACTAGTTTAGACCAGACTTAAACAAACCAGACCAGATCACTAGACCAGACCAGCAAATTGAAGTCTAAGTAAGGATGTTTTTACTTGGATTATTTTCAGTCCCGGACCAGACTTAAACGGATCAAACCAGACCAGACTTCAATAGAACAGACCAACCAGACTTAAACAGACCACACTAGATAAGACTTGACTTACGTAGTTATAAAATACACAAAGACCAGACGTTTACCAGACCAGACTTAAACAGATCAGACCATGCCAGTAAATTACAGTCCAATTAAAGACATCCTAAAAACATCCTAAAATACACAAGAACCAGACTTTACCAAACCAGACCAGTTCAGATCAGATCAGAAAATTTCATCCAAGTAAAAAGATCCTAACTATGGACTTACTTAACACAATCTTCAATTCAACAATGTGAACGATACAAACGTGATATGAGAGATATAGAAACATAAAATTAAACCATCGAAGTTTTTCTCTCTTTCTTTACCCAACCTTCTATATATTTAGTTGTTTTTTATCAACAAATTCAAACATAATGTCAAATCTAAACTTTGTCAGTTTGTCATTGACATTTTTAGAGAAAAATTACTACAAATTGATAAAACCTCTTAAATAAGGAGATAAATTACATTTACTCCCTCCGTTTCTGAAACAAGTTCCACATTTCCTTTTCGGGCAGATTCAAAATTAAGTTCCACTTTCAAACATTTCCTTATTATCTACATCAAAACAGTGTCAAACAGTGCCAAACAGTGTTCAAACAGTGCCAAACAGTGCACTCCACAGTAAAGTCAATTTTATTTTCTTAATATGTGTGAAGTCAAATGTGGAACTTGTTTAGGAATCGGAGGGAGTATTAATTATTATGTGTTTTCCTTTTTCATGTTATATGCATACCGTGTACAATGTTGCATCCGATATGGTCATTGTTATTATTATAGAATCCATAGCCCGATATAAAAAATCCATGTTTGGTAAAAGTAGTTCGGAATTGACAACTTTTCAAAGAAACTCATTTTCGCATATTATGTAAAAACAAATAATAAATAGAAAGTACTATGTACATACTACATAGTATTACATCACTCATTTAACAGCCACAAAAATATACGTAGTATCTTATTACTCCCTCCGTATTTGAAAGTTCTTTACGATAGTTTATTTGAGCACAACATTTAAGAGTGAAGTAGTATGGGTAGTCAATAGTGTATAAAAAGTAGAAGAAAATGAGGTAAAGTATGAAAGACAAGATAAAAAGTACTCCGTATGAAAATTATGAGTAATTGAGTATTTTTAAATGAAAAACTTACCAAAAAAGGAAAGTATAACAAACTCTTAGTATACCTTAAAATATATGAAAGTGTAACCCACCTTAAAATATAGGGAGGGAGTATTAAAGTTTAAACATAACGATCATGGTTGTGACTTATGGTTATCATTTCCCTTTCCTTTTTTCAGATGTGAAATGATTATTGATTATTACATGTGTCGTGTGGGAGGGTGGTCAAAATTTGATGGAAAAACTAAATTGAGGTTGAAAATAAGGCTTGTTGCTTTTGTGGCGGAGAATTGTGATCATGTAATTATTATCTGAATTCTTTTTTTAAAAAAATTATCTGAATTTTTTTTAAGTTATCTGAATTCTTTAACCCCCAAAAAATGAACTTTGGTTTTAAAGGGGCAAATTATACGAGTCCGGCTCCTCTCCAGTACATACGGTACTAGAGCATTCCATTTGATTTATTAGTAGGATGTCACATGCCCACTTATAAAATTAAAGATCTGGATACGAAGTACTCATTTGCCCCACTCATTGGCTTCTAGGAAGTACTTAAGTTATCTGTTTTTTAAGCAATGTTTAAAAAATTGCTTAATTTAGAGAATGGGTAATTCAAGAAATTAATAAAATTTGTATATTACTCCCTCCGTCCCATAAAATAAGTCTCATTTCAATTTAGATCGGAGTTTAAGAAAGTGGGAATAAAGTGGAAATGTATGGTTGTGGTTGAGTAAGAAAAAGGTAAATGAATGTTAACCACACAAAACTTTCCAAAAAGGGAAATGGGAACAATTTTTTGGGACGGCCCAAAAAGGGAAATGGGACTTATTTTATGGGACGGAGGGAGTACTTATTTAATAAGTTAAACAAATCTTATTAAACTTATTTAACTTATTAAATAAGTAATGAGTTAAACAAATCTTATTAAACTTATTTAACTTATTAAATAAGTTAAACAAATCATCCATCCTATCCAAAACCTGCAGCCGTCTCCCTTTAATAAGGGTTCCCGTCTTCGCCGTCTTGTGTGCGACATTTAGATTTAGTCGTCCTTTGGAGCGACGATTAGGTTAGCAGAGAACGAATTGTTCGCAGGAATATCGCTAGGCGTGATGTGGCGGCTGATGGAGAAGGAGTTGCGCGAGCCAAGGGATGGAGAAAGGGAGGTGTTCAGAAGGGGCTGAAATTGCGGGGCAGATGAAGGTTGCGCGCCAGGGAATCAATCGAGCGACGGGCGGGAGCTGTGCCTTGTTTGTGTCAACAATCATAGCGATGATCCGGTCTCCTCATGAACCATCGTCAGGGGATGAACGAGGTGTTAGGGTTCAAGATACTTGTTTTGTTTATTTAGTTTTTTTCTTGTTTACTCCTCCTCCTATTAGTTTTTATTATTTTATCATTTGGTTTCTTGTTACCGTCTATGTTGTTAGGATTGTCAGTTTGTTTGGGAATTTAGCTTCCTTATATGTCATTGGGTATGTTTGGATCTGTGAGAACATAGATGGTTGTGTCAAGCCCGATGCATGGTTAGCGATTCGTGTTGCTCTTTCAAGGGTGACCATCTCTAAGTCTGATCATAGGATTTACAGTCGTAGTTGTTGGAGTTTAGATGATGTCAGATTTGTTTTTCCTTTGATTGATGTAATGATCCTGAAACTTATGATATGAATAGAGACAAGTTTCCGTTAAAAAAAAATTAAACAAATCAACGAACATCAAAATCACAAGTAACACTTTAATGTCTAAATTAAAAAATGCAGTTTGAATCATCATCAATAAACGTCCCAAATTTCTATTCGTAATGCAAATTAACGACTAAAACCAAAGCTTCAAGTTTCAATTTAACAAGTCTTGCAAAATGCTATCCACAATGTAAATTAACAAAAAATAGTTTAACAAAAATTGATCTTAAAAATGTTAAACTAAAATATATAGTAAAATCATATTTTACTAAATTTGTTGATTTTTTCTCTTTTTCTGCACTTCATGTGTCTTTCTTTTTGTTGATAATTTTTCCACCCAAGCTTTAGGCCGCTTATTTCCCTTCTTAGAAGAATCATAAGATAAGTCAAAAGAGAAGAGACGGTAAAAAAACGGGTAGGGTTAACTGATAAGTCCATTTTTGTACTTATTTTTCTTATCAAAGTTAAGCGATTTTGGATTGAAAAATAGAAAAACAAGGCATGTTTTATATATTTTGGTTCAAGTTTCGTGAAATCAGGTAAAAACCACGTCCATGATATCTTTGACGAAATTCCGGGTCAATTAAGCACACAATGAGTCATTTTGAGTGAAAAATGATATCATACCGAAAGAAGGAAGCAGAATTTCAAAGTGGTCCAGAAGGGAAAGTTGAAGAGCACAAAATACAGACCAAGACGGTCAAACAACCTCATAGGCGGCCAAATAGGCGGCCAAATAGGCGGCCAAAAATGGAGGCCTTCGCGGCCGCTTACAGAAAAATCAAAAATTAGGCTTTGATTCGAAGCGGGAAGAAGACCGAAGGCTTCGACGGAAGGCGGCCAAATAGGCGGCCAAAAATGGAGGCCTTCGCAGCCGCCTACGGAAAAGACGACAAAGCCAACGACCGTCAGTGCGAAAAGACAGCAGGTGGCCAGACAGAAACGGCAGGCGGCCGCCTTCCGTGGCCGCCTGCGGCGAAGTGACGTGCGGCACGTTCGACTGTCGGTGATGGGACGGAAGGCAGCCGGAGCAAGGTGGCAGGCAGCCGCCTGGTTGGCCGCCTACGGTATTTTTGCTGCTATAAATAGCCCGATTTTTCCTCATCCCAAAAACACCATTCTTAGCCCGAAACTAGTTCAAAAATGTCTTCTTCTTTCTCTTCAAAGCTCGGATTTCCACCATTGTTGCACCTTCAACTTCAATCTTTCATATCTTTTTCATTTTAGCTCCAATTTGTAAGTTCTTTATATGTATTTTCATCTTCTCAACGAGTAGAATCTGAATCTGTACTTTGTTTTCTTGATCTGTTCCTTGAAGTTTTCCAGAATATTTATCAAGTATTTCGCATTTTCTTCAAAAAATTAAATAAAATAGTTGTTGATGTTGAATTCATTCCAATTAATTATATAGTTGTTTACTAGCCTCAAGGTTGTTATTTATCTGAAGAAAGTTAATTTTCCCGTAGCAGAAGTAATTTTTAATTAATTTCAGTAATTAGTTGTTATTATTGCATAAATTAAATTAATTACTTAAAAAGAGTAAAAAAAATAGTTTCGGCCCTAATTCCAGTTTATTTCACTGTAATATCACCGCCAGTAGTCAATAGAAAATTTAGAACGAATTTAGCCTATTTTTAATTGCCTTTTGTATTTTATAGTTAAAAGTGGGAAAATTATCAATTAGGGTTAAAATTGGATTTTAGGTTTAAAAATTCGTGAAAATTTCCAAAAAGTCATATTGTAGTTCCAGAAAGTTTATTTTGACAAGATCTTATTTTTGATTAATTTTTGCTATTATACATGTTTAATTCCTTGTTAATGGTTAATTTATTTACCATATTGTTGAATGCAAAAATAATGTTTAGTAGCTAAAATTGTTTTGGGCATGAATTGAGTAAAAGAATATGGATTGACTTGTTAGCTGAAAATTAGGGGTTAAAATTAATTAATTGGGCTAGTTATTCAAATTGATGAATTAGTAATTAATAATTGTTAGCCATTTTCATTAATTAACTTTTGGAAAATTATTTCTAACTTGTCTATGGGATTAGAAAATAATTTGAGCCAACCATATTTAAGCACGTTAATAAGGCCTAGAAATAGGAAATTTTAATGAAATGGATTTACATCTTGTCTATGAGAATTAAATTCAAATTGCTTAATTAATGAGTTTAATTAGTTAATGAATTTGCCTATTTTTATTGAACAAAATATTGGAGAATTATTTCTGCTTGTCTATGAGATTAGAATTTAATTCAAGCCAACCATTTTTTAATACATTGATGAAACCTAGAAATAGGATAAATCAATGAAAGTAATTTCTATTCTTGTCTATGAGAAAAGAAATTATTAGTCCAATTGTTATTTTAATTTCCCTAATTACTAGGTCCAAGAATATATCCATTTCTAATTATTCAATTCATTGCCCTTCTTTAATCAATCCATTTAGAGTTTAATATTTTTCATTTAGTTTATTTTTGAGTCATCATTAGTATTTGCATAATTTAATTACTTTATTTTTCAAAAACTAGTTTAGAAAATCAATCAAAAGTTTTAATTTGGAAAGCTTCCAATAATTTGCGATAACCTGTGACTGAGCTTAAAATTAAGAAAACTCCTCCGCCATTCCTCAAGAGACACGATACTCGGGGAAAAACCGAAAGGTTAGACTCCATTTTATTACAACGCCGCGTAAGCGGTTATCATTAACTCCAATGTATTTTTTTTCCCTAAAGATAAGAAGACCCAGACAAAGAAGAATCGTGTAGGTGTTGTAGCAATTAAAATGAATAAGTGGCCATGTGGCATCCTGCTAATAAATCAAATGGACTCCTCCAGTACCATATGTACCGGAGAGGAGCTGGACTCAAATTATACGACAGGGTCTCCGGTACCAAGGATATGGTACAGTCAACATTTTGGCAATTATTTCCGAGTTATAAGCTATTACTTGGGGACTGTCCTTTCAGTCAGACATCTATTTTAATTTCGCCGTCTCGATGCTATATTGCTATTATAGGATTTACTTTTTTCTCTTTTTTCTATTGTTTGTTTCGTGCGTTGCCTTTACTCCTTTAGAAGTTGTTCTCTGATAGTATAAAATTGTGTTGTTTATGTTTGTAATTTTAACTAGTTTTATTTGTTGTTGTTTGGGAAATTGCACACCAGGGTCGTCTAGAATAATATTGAGGCCCCAGACGGTCAAACAATATTTATTTTTGAGATTTAAATTCAATATATTTTCTCTAGTAAAACAGTATACAAAAACTATAACATGAAATGAATAGGAGTGTTGTAGCTAGATAAAAATATTAGTGTACGCCGGTAAAAAATATATTTTATGATAATCTTTTACACAAATTTTTGACACTCAAAATATAAGCGTTTACAAATAGAAGTAAGTACAATTCAACATGCATGATGCATCATATATGTCTCACTGGTGTAAAGGAAACAATTTTTTGGATGTGAATAATGAAAATAAGCCATAAAATATGGAGATTCTAATTGTCTGTTCTACTTATTTTTTGAAGAGCAAAATTTATAAGAACATCATTACAATCAGTAATATAGCCAACCCAAATCTATCATCACGCATGCTTGATTGTAAATAATATGTTTTCAACTTTAGTTTTAATTTTCATTATTATTTCAATTAAATAAACAATTAAATGTATGTAGTACTATTTTTGCTTGAAATGGAGGCCCCATATAATTTGGAGGCCCTAGACAAATGTCTAGGCTACCTCCCCCTAAAGCCGGGTCTGTTGCACACTTTTGGTGTAATACTTTATTTTTCCTAGTTGTTTGTAATTTGTTTAGATTAGGAATTTTCTGAGCTTAAACTAGGAAAAGATCATCAAAATGATGCTGGGAAGGTTAAGGAAAGTGAAATGGAACAAGATAAAGTGAAAATTTGGGGAAAATAGTCAAACACCCGGTCGGTAAAGAATATACCCGATCGGGTATTGATTTGACCCAAAAATCAAATCTGATTTGGAGACAATTAAACATACAGGGCGAAGATTTGGCAAAGATTTGTCTTTTACCCGGTCGGGTAAACCATTTACTCGACTGGGTATGATGTGACTAATGAAGATTTCAGGCAATTACTCATGATACCCGATCGAGTATCTCAAATATCCGATCGGGTAAATGACCCTGACACCTCCAAACACCTATAAATACACCCACTTTCCTTCTAATTTGATTATCAATTCAATTCACATATACTCTTGAGCTCAGTTTAGAATAGTTATTTCTTTATATTTTGTAGCATCTTTAGTCTCCAAATGAGGAGCTAAACTTCTATTTCTTGGTTTTGCTCTTGATGCTTGTTGAATATTAAAGTTGTGAGTTATTTTCTTACTTCTTCCCTTGAATTTTAATTCTTTCCTTATTCTATCTCTATATTAATGTTGGGGAGCGTTGCTGAGATGACAATTAGTTAACTTCTTGACATTAATTACTACTAGAAACGATCAATGAACCGATGATTAATCATTGATGGTTTCACAAGTAAGTAACTTCGGGTTATTAATACACAGTCGTGGTTAAAAAACTTAAGAGGGGTTAAATGTGTTGGTTAAACCGAAACCGTTGTGTTAAGGTTATCAATCTCAATGTATTTCATCAAGGAGTTAAGAGATTAAAAGCTACTATCATGTCGGTATATGACGGTGTTCTATACTTGGCTAATAGCCTAATAGTAAGAGTTATTAATGAACGGTCGTTGTTAATAACTACCTTCGATGAATTGGAGATACTCCTCGAATGAGTATTCGAGACGAGATAAGTTATAGATATAACCATGATCAACAAACATATCAACAAGTGGAAAGTAGCAGAGCCAAATCTTTTATCTCGTTAATTAAAATCATATAAGTTGTAGTGTTTATTTAATTAAATCAAATCAACCTTAAAAAAACCCTTTTAATTGCTAGTTTCATAAAAGAAAAGTATTTCTTTCCATGTGGATACGAACTCTACTTCACTATATTACATATTAGTACTAGTATTGATCGAATTTATTTTGAGGCACACAATGACATTAGTGTCGTCATTCTCTTCGCATCATCAAAAATTTTCTGAATTGAATATTATAAGATTTGATCTAATCCGAATTTTTCTGGTTTGATTTGATTGATCTGAATCTTTCTGATCTGAGCTGCATCCCTCTGATATGATCTGAATCTTTCTGATCTGTTCTGACCGAGTGTTTGTTTGTTTATTATTATTATTATTATTAGTGTTATTATTAGTGTTATTATTATTATTATTACTATCATCATCACCACCACCACAACCACAACCACAACTACTACTACTGCTACTACCAACCACAACTACTGTTGTTGTTGCTGCTCCTGCTGCTCCTCCTGTTGCTCCTCCTGCCGCCGCCGCCGCCGTTGCTGCTGTAATTATATTATTATTATTATTATTGTTGTTATTATTATTAGCTTCTACATATAATTGTAATTAGAATTAGAATTAGAATTTTAACAATAATCATAACTATAATTATAACAATACTTACACGTATACCTATAATTATTACAAAATCACAATTGTAAATATAGGTATATTATTATCATTTCTATAATTATGATTTTTATATTATGACTATAATTATTAAAATTATAATTATTGTGATTATAATTATTGCTATGATTATAATTATTATAACTCTAATTGTAATTATTTACAATTATAATTTTAATTACAATTATAATTATGATTTAAATATGATTATGATTATAATTGTGATTTTTTTTGAAAACATTAAAATTATGACAATAATTATGATTATCATTATCATAGGTATAATTGTTATTATACCTATTACAATAATAATTATTATAATTGTAATTATAGTACTAATTATAGTTATATCTTTAATTATAATTGTAATTATATAACTATAGTTGTAATAATTTTAATAGTAACAGTAATAATAATAACAATAAAATTATTAATAATAATAATGATCATAATAATAATATCAATAATAATAAGTAATAATAATAATAAATAATAATAATAATAACAACAACAACAACAATAATAATAATAACAATAATAATAATAAAAACAACAACAGTAATAATAATAATAATCATCATAATAACGATAATCATAATAATGATGATGATAATAATAATATTAATATTATTATTATTAATAATAATATTAATAAAAATAATAATAGTGATAATAATAATAGTAGTAATAATAATAATTAATAATAATAATTGTTATTATTATTATTATTGTTATTATTATTATTATTGTTATTATTATTATTATTATTATTATTATTATGAATATTTATTAGTTTGTTATTGATTATGTATTAATTACTAGCATGAGTTTTGTGTTATACAAAAATGAGTATATCGTAAAATAAATGTACATGAGTGAATATCATAAAAAGAACACGATTATATTTGTAATTGAAGAACGAACAACTACAAATTGTTTTGAGTTTTTTTTTTGAATTAATGTTAATTAATTAATTACGAAAATACGGTTGGGTTAAAAGTATTTACCAATATACTGTTGGGTTAACCATGGTCGGGGTAAGTCGCCCAACGGTTGGGCGACTTATAAGTCGCCAAACCGTTTGGCGACTTATAAGTCGCCCAACCGTTGAGCGACCTACCTTTAAGTAAAAACTTCGACCAGCCAGAACAGAACACTGCGTAAATTAAACCCAATCCCCAAAATCCCCCAAGCCGCAACGACGAAGGACGAAGGACGAACAACGACCGAGCGATTTGGAACTCCAGCGAACTTCCATCTCCAGCTACCCCACTCCGGCAAATCTCCATCTTCATCTTCAACACTCTTTCTTCTTTCTTGTAGGTAAATCAAACTTCATTTCATCTCATTTTGAACTTAGGGTTTTGAATGTTAAAATTTTCGAATTTTTAGATTGTGAATTGATTGTGAATTGAGTTGTTGTGAAATGTGGATATGTATGAAATGTTGAAATTTGATTTTAAATTGATTGTAAATTTAAAGTGTATTTTGACATTTGGGCATTTTGGTAGATTTGAATGTAGCTAGCAAAATTTGGGTATTTTCATATTGAAATGTGAGTTGTTTGTGAATTTTGACTTTTTGGATATATTTGAATTGTCATTAGAATATGGATTTCTCAAGCTTCCCAATCGTGTCATTGGGGAGGGAACTATTATGAGGATGCTGGGCAAATATGCCATGAAGGTGGTACAAACACATTTATCATGGTTTCTCGTGGTGCTTGCATGTTCGAGATCCTTCAAAAAATACATGCAGCTACAATGATTCATCCTAGCCGTTCTTTGCGTTTGAAAATGAAATTTCCCATGAACGGGGGAAAGTACATGCTTATGCCCCTCATTGATGAGCTAGCTATAACAAATATGTGGGGCATAGTTCAGATGGAGGACATGTCGATGCTGGAGATATACATCGAGGAATCCATATGTGACGCTTATGGTACTCCATCAACATCAAATGTTCTTGTATCTAGGCATTATGTCAATGCGGGTGTGAATGCAGGGAACTCCTCAAATGCTCCTGTACTGGACATGGTTATATAGGAAGATGGTAGGTATTTGCACAACGGTGCATCATTTGTGGATGGCCAGGGAAGTGATGATGCTGATGACAACATCAATGGTGAAGACATGACAGAATCTGATGAAGATGATGGTGATACGGTCACGACAACTGCCCCGTCTACCCACTTTACTAGAATGTATGATCTCCCTGAAGGCTTTACTGGTGCGTGGCTGAGTAGATCAGGTGAGAAAAGGTTTACTCCCGAAGGTGAGTTTGAGGTGGGTCAACAGTTTGACAACAAAGAACAAGTCATCAATATGGTGAGCTTGTATTCTATCAAATGGAACCAATTTTTTGGGTGATAGAGTTCGATAAACACAAATGGGTGGCACAATGCAAAAGGAAGAAAGAATGTAACTGCCCCTCGAGAATACGCGCCACAAAGAACAAAGGCAACTTTGACACCTTCACAATTGTGCGTTATCCTGGATCTCATTCTACTACGTGTGTTGGGAACACCGACACTACCAATCACGTGGCTTTGACTTCAGATTTCATCTCTAAAGATGTGATTGACATTGTTCGCACTGATCCTTCTCTTAAAGTGCATACTACCATTGAGATGCTGAAGGAAAAGTATGGGTATACGGTATCATACCGGAGAACATGGATGGGGAAGCAAAAGGCCATAGCAGAAATATTTGGCGTTTGGGAGATTCTGAATTGCCCCGTTTCATGACAGCGCTCCAACATTCAAATCCTGGAACTATTGTGCAGTGGTACCCACCCCCTAATACTCCCACAGGTTATATGCAGTTTCAAAAAGTTTTTTGGGCATTGAAGGCATCAATACATGGTTTTAAGCATTGTCGACCCGTACTTACTATTGATGACACACACTTGTATGGAAAGTACAAGGGTACATTGCTCGTGGTCATGGGTTGTGATGCGAACAACCAAATATTTCCAGTGGCCTTTGCGGTTGTTGAATCTGAGAATGGGGATAGTTGGCCATGGTTTATGGCATGTATTAGGCAGTTTGTCACTAATAGAGAGTTGTGTGTCATTTCTGATCGGCATGGAGGTATTGTTAGGGCAATGAATGAGGTGGACAGTACTTGGGAGGAGCCTTATGCGCATCATAGGCTATGTATCCGCCATCTTGCATCGAATGTGCACACTCATTTCAAAGACATTCATCTAAAAAATCTTTTTGTCTGGACCGCACAACAACATCAGAAAAAGAAGTTTGACGGTGGGTTCAAGAAGATAGGTGAAATGAGTTTGGAGGCACGACAATTTCTGGGGAACATTCCCCCGGGAATGTGGTCGTTGCACCACGATGGCGGGTACAGATACAGTACCATCACTTCTAATCTGGTAGAGGTTTTCAATAGTGTGATGAAAAATGCCAGATATTTGCCCATCACCGCTTTGGTCCAGGTTTTTTTTACCGGGTTAATGCTTATTTTGTTAATAGGCGTGAAACCAGTAAAATGAAAGTGACAGAAGGCCACGAGTACTCCCCATACATCACAGATTTAATTGATAAGAATAGAGAGAAGGCCAAGCATCACATAGTTACTCCATTTGATTTAGGCCGAGGGTTATTTCAAGTGGAAACCGGTTGTGGTGGCCGAACGTTGGGGAAGGGTGGGAGAAAACAAACTGTCCATCGCACTTGTAAAAAGATGGAGATATATAAAATTCCATGCTCCCATGTGTTAGCCGTGTGCAGACAACGTAGCTTGTCTTATGCTCCATTTGTGGATAAGTTTTTCTCATCCGACCAATACGCGGCCACATATCATAGTCTTCAAACCCATTCGTGATCGTGATTATTGGCCTACTTAATTACAATTGACCTGAAATCGTGCACGATCCATCCATGCTTCGGGCAAAGGGAAGACCTAAGTCGACACGTATTAAGAATGAGATGGATGAAGGTCCCCGAGGAACGGTTAAATGTGGAAAATGCCACCACTAGTGCAAAATATGTATTCTATAACTAGGTTTTAATATGGGTTCAATTAGAACCGTTATAATATGTAGGTGCGGGGTCATATTTAAAAATAATGAAAGTTTGATTAAGTTGAGCGGGTATATTTTATAAATAAAAAAACATTATTCATATGGGACATTAAAGAACCGATATGAATCACTATAACGGGGTCGTTTTTGTGATTTCCGAAAACTATAATTTTGTAATGTGGGATATGTTTTATAATTTTAAAAAGTACTTTCAATGTCAGTCCTCGTGTAACCCTTATCAAAGGCTGTACTAAAATTAACCGCAGCCCTACCGTCGAATTAACCCTAAATTGAACGACGTTTGCTGCTCCCTCCCGACAAATTGGGCCAAGACGACGCTACTGCTGAAGAAGGCGATGACGTTGCTGCTGAAGAAGGCGACGACGCTGCTGCTGAAGAAGGCGACGACGCTGCTGCTGAAGAAGGCGACGACACTGCTGCTCTCAACGAAGGAGACCAAGGCGACGCTGTCCTGCTACTCTCGACGGCTTCGACAACGTCGCTGCTACTCCCAACGAAGACGACGACAGTTGCGCTCTGCTCCCAAGTGACGACGCCGCTGCTCTCCATTAGCACTCACGCACGGTTTGCTACCCGGGTAAGTTCTCAATATTGTTCCAGGCTTTTATTTTCTTGAAAACCAGAGAAAATATGAGTTGTTTTCCTCTTCTGCTGCCCTTTGGAATAACTGAATAACACTTGTAAGTGAATTTGTGAAGTTGAAGAATACTATTTTTAGGTTTTCAGTATACAATTGTGTCAATGAGAATTTTAAAAGAATATTTTGATTCCTCTTCTTTCTATCTAGTTTGATGTTGGTGAAGTTAGGATGGATAGGAGCCTTCCCCATTCCATTCTGTCTTTTTTTTTAAACTTAAAAAAGATGTTGAAGCTGTTGATCCTGTTTGTTGTAATAATGATTGGGATTTTTAGCTCCCCATTGTCTTCTTCACTTCCTGTAAAAGTAGAATCACCTGTTTCTCACCCAGTTTTTCCAAGTGAGAAAGAACCCATCTTTCAGCTTTCGTCAAACTCAACCGCCTTTCTCTAGATGATCGTTGATGGGTCTTCATGACTTCTGAGTTGGTCTTTTAGTGCAGACTGATATATTTTGTGTTTCCTTTTCTTGATTTTATTTAGTATCCGCTATCCCTTTATTCTTTTTTTTGGTTAAATGCCATACACTTCACTTATCTTGATGGGCCTTTCTTTTGAGGGGCTATGCAAAGATTACGGGGCAGCAGATGTCAGAGCAATCCAGCACCAAACCTTAAAGACGAAAATTCTAATTGCTCTCATTGTTTCCTCATCCATTTTTAGTGGGATTGTGCTGTTATTATCTGGTTTTTGGGTTAACAGGCTGACTAAATTGAATAAATTCAATGAAAGATGGAAGCATAATGCAGGTTTACAAGTAAACGACAAAAATGTGATACCTTTTAAAGTCAATGGCGGTAGGAAGGGCTTAGTTGATCTAATTGAATACCCTATGTTGCTGTTGTGGCGGTGTTATGTATGCAACCAGAACCAAGCTATAGACTGCTACTTAGTCTCTTATGCTAAAAATGCCCGTCGTTTTCTTGTTTATTTAGAGTAGTGAAAACGTGGCAATGGTATAGATGGTTTTCCCGTAACTAGTAAATTTTGAGAAAAGTGTTCACTTGTTCACAAGGCTAGAGGCTTTTCTATCATGTTTCTTGTTTATTGACTGGTTGCTATATACATTTGTACATATTACGTTAGAGATGATGAAAACAATGAATATGGTTACTTCTTGTTTGTTTCTTTAAAAAAAACTTTTGAATACAATAGTATTTTTTAATATATATGAAATATTACTTACTTATTTGTTTAAGGAGCACTATATCAAATGACTTTAATTAACATTTTCATATTTTTTTACTTTTTAGACTATTATGATGCTTATATAGAGAAAGTGTTCTTAAACCCAATGATATTCAGAAATCATAATAATAATAAAGTAACTATGTTAAAACTAGGATTACTATATTTATATAATTACTATTTTTATACTCTAATTCATATCTGATGCGTCACCACCGCTAGTACTCCAATACTGCTACTTTATGTGAACCATTTGTTTTATTAGTTCAAAATCTGAGATTCTACCAACTTTGTTGATTATAGTTAAGTTCAAAAATACCAAATAGACTTGTGGATGAATAATTCAATGGGGGTTCACCCAAAGTCTAACAAGAAGGTCACTTCATCATTGAAATCTATTTAGGAGGTATATAATACTATGTATAAAATGTAAAACAATTACACCTCACTACAGCCATTTCTCTTGCATATATATCATTGAATGATTGGGTGATTTGAACTTTGTGTACCAAGCTGGTAGCTTTTATTTTTTCTTATTTCTTATTGGATGATTTAATAGTATTATATGTATGTTTAAACATTTGAAATGTACAGTCGGGCAGTCATGCTTATCTAAAAAATTTCACTATCCGTATATTTCCTTGAATATGGTTTTTGTGATATATGTTATTGTGTGTTAAGTGAAAATTCTGGCTAGTGGAGAAGAATATGCCTTGAGTGATAGATTGTTGTAGATAATTTAATAAATAAAATTATAGGGAGTCTTAGTACATATATACAATTTGCGATTATTAGGAGTTGAATCACTATTTTCAGAATAAAGATAATGAGACAGAGTGGATACCTCTTAACTTTACAAGTTTGGGTGATTTGAACTTTGTGTACCAAGCTGGTAGCTTTTATTTTTTCTTATTTCTTATTGGATGATTTAATAGTATTATATGTATGTTTAAACATTTGAAATGTACAATCGGGCAGTCATGCTTATCTAAAAAAATCAGTTTGTAATGTTTATCACGTGTTTGAAAAAATTCCTCAATGATATATGCTAATTGAAAAAATTCGGTTTGTGATGCTTACACTATTTATCTATAACTTTAAATATAGTTAAATACTTTCCAACTATTTTTGCATATTATTCTAGAGAATGTCATGATGTAAATTACTCTTTACAGAATTTAGGAAATATCCTATACTTACATGTTTGGTCACATATGGTACAGACATTAAGGTGATTATGGATCATAGTTGGATCAACTGTAGACGAACAAGTGATGAGTATGAAAATGGTGTGGAATCTTTTATTCAGTTTGCTAAAACAAATCTTCCTGATAATGATGGAAGGTTTCATTGTCCCTGTGTTAATTGCCTGAATGAGAGACGACTAGATGTTGAGTTGATAAGAGAGCATGTCCTATGTGACGGTTTTTGTAAAAATTACACAGTATGGATATGGCATGGCGAGCGATTAAATGTGACTAATACATCGTCTCATAGAGAAGAAGTTTCCGAAGCAGATAATGGTGATCATTTAGAAGACATGATACGTGATATTGGTGAAGAAGCCTTTAAGCGGTCATATGTGTATGATACACTATGTGTTGATTCAGAAAAGCCTTTGTATCCTGGGTGCACCAAGTACACACGGTTTTCAGTAGTGTTGAAATTGTTCAATTTGAAAGCAAAGTATGGTTGGAGTGATAAAATAGAGCAAGTACTTGGTGAACCCGCTAATGCATTGTTTTCAAGTGACCTGCAAAAAAGATGACAGAATTAAATATAAATTCCGGTACACACAAAGTTTCATGGAAAAGATAAAATAAATCAAAGCTGAGAACTTCTTACAATCTTTCCAAATTAGGGAGGCTGGAAAAGGTTGTAGGTATAATTCCACTGAGATTGTTGTGTAATAGATCCCTGCAGTATGTAGAAAATAAACAGTAGGTTCAAAAGCAGTGTAGTTTGAGGTGATCCAGTAATAATTAGGAGATGCCTGGTGGAAGGTTAAGGTGCTTACATGGTTGTGATATACCCGGAGAGCTTAAGTGTTGATATGCTCCCTGTAAGCTTGTTGAAGCTAAGATCTCTGCAAGGTGAGAATCATATATTTAATAGAAATGAACTCAGGTATATTTAATACTTTGTTATTTTTAAATTTGCAGGTATTTGCACAAATTGTGTACTCAAAAGCACATCACACATCGATATGGATTTTTTTATCCTCATACGATCCAAGATGTGGGAAACAAGCGTGATGACATCCAAAGTTACATATTGACCCACCTCGGTGAAAATAAGGAATGTTATTTATTGCCATACCACTACCCGTAAGTACAAGTATAATTGATAATTACGATTTATTAATATATAAGCTTCCTCCAGGTTATCCTTTGTTTCTTTTGAAATCATGAACGTGTTTTGTTTGAAATCAGATTATTCAATCTGTTAGTTTAACTTAAAAATTCACTCTTTTCATTTCAGTAATCATTGGCAGTTGTTCGTGTTGTGCCCGAAGCAGAACACAATTGTCTTTTTATGCTCATTGGGGAATAAGCCAAAGAAGAATATAAGAAGTCTTTTGGAGTTGTGAGATAGAACTTTAGAAAATTGATTATTTTCATTGAAATTAAACTCGGAATTCTATAATTTGACTAACTTTTACTTTATACTTATACTTTATTAGGGCGATGCAAGCACATCAGATGACAAAAAATAAAAGGAATTCTAAAGCGAAATGGATTCAACCAATGGTATTAATAACCATTTATATTTATTTGTATGTGTTATAAAAATTTATATCCTATGTGTTTATTATGATGTGAAATATTATAATCACTGAATTTGCTAGTATTGTCTTTCTGGAAAGGTGAATTTTGGTTGTAAGGGAGATCAGATTTGATATTGCACTTGTAATTGACTTGTGTGTAATAAAATTTTACCCTTGTTTATTTGTAGTCCTGAATGCAAAAAGGTGGTTATGAGTGTGGATACTATGGTATGAGACATATGGCTACTGTTGTTTCTGCTGATATTGTTCATTCTTGGATGAAGGTGAAGTTTTAGCTTATTTGTTCTCATATACTTGTGATTTTATTGCTACTGTACATGTTATTTCTTTTACTTCATGATTTTTGTATTTATTCATTTAGTTTCGTTATTTATTTTGTAGGCATTCAACGTTCAAGAGTCATTCACCGGTCAAGAAATCAACGAGACACGAGAGCGTTGGGCGTCATTTTTCTGTGAAGCTACGGATATTTGATATAATTTTTAGACTCTTAGCTAGTTTTTGACGAGTCTTGTGAACTCATAGTTTTTGATGAATGTTGTGAACTCATACCTAGTTTTTGCTGAATATTTTTTGGATAAAAACAATTTGAATGTGGAATGTTATTAGTTATGAGCATATGTGTTTATTTTGTTGCGATGTTCCTATGATGATACGTGTAAATTTCTGATATTTAGAAATAGGTAGGTATGAATTAAATGGCAGGAAGACATTTCATATGGGTTGATTAAATCCTATATTGAAAATCTTTAATAACGGTTAATGTATAACCGCTATTGAATGTTTCAATAACGGTTCGGTAATAACCCTTATTAAATGTCCCAAACTTTTAACGTGTGCGCCTATACCCGTTATTAAAAGCCTAATTGAACCGTTATTAAAACACTTTCCATAACGGTTCCCGAACCCATATTAAAAGTATCGGACTTTTAATAGGTGCTGCAACAATAACGGTTCAGAACCGTTATTAAAAGTCCATTATAACCGTTATTAAATCCATATTTTCCACTAGTGCACCAATCCAGCCATAATAGGGCCACATGTGCGAAGAGATCGTCAAGACACGATGGGGGGTCCAGTGGGTAAGGTGTTAATTATAGTAATTCACAATTCATCTTAGCGTTGCATGAAAACATGTTAATTAATAAAATGGATGATGAAAAAAAGTATAATTCGTATAATACTAAAAATTAACTAATACGATTTTGGTTTTTTGTAGGCATGGAGGTGACAACGGATCCTGAGTCGAGTGATCAAAATGACCATGAGAACTTCTACTTTGCCTTTTGTATTGCAGTTTTTCTTGCACAGTAGATGTTGTAGGAACAATTTACAACATTTTACGTATTTTCTCTTGTATGTTGTCTTAGATGATTACTTGTTATGAATATTGGATGATTGTATGTACTGTGTTTTACTGGTGTGTTGTATGTGTTTTTCTTGGATGATTACTTCTGTATCAAGATGTTTTATAATGTGTTGTATCTGGATCGTAACACTTAAACAGGAGAAGGGAGACCTTATTTATAGCAAACAGATGAGTCTGGTTTGATCCTGCGTTCATATGGAAGGAAAAGTCGCCCAACGTTTGAGCGACTTATAAGTCGC
This sequence comes from Cuscuta europaea, assembly GCA_945859875.1. Lineage (NCBI taxonomy): Eukaryota > Viridiplantae > Streptophyta > Magnoliopsida > Solanales > Convolvulaceae > Cuscuta > Cuscuta europaea. The sequence continues at coordinate 6,491,904 of CAMAPE010000014.1, forward strand.
CAAAAGGTTTGGCGACTTATAAATCGCCCAACCATTGGGCGACTTTTCCTAACCATGGTTAAACCTAGCAGTAGATCGGTAAATATTTTTTTCCCAGCATTATTTTCGTAATTAATTAATTAATTAACATTAATTCGAAAAAAAACTCAATTGTTTTTATATAAAATTATTAGGGAAAGATGTCAAATTCTCGCTTGAACTAACTTAAAAAGTGCAAATTACTTCTTATATAGAAGACTCTATCCGACTGTCACCGTTTAGGATGGTTCATCAAGTCTAACTTACTTATGCAAAATTTCATCTAAAAAATAAATGGGGAGTATATTTCATTGAAAAATACCTTTCTGAATTTTGAACAAATCTGCCCTCGCTTTCTCCTCCAACACACTAATCGGATCACAAAGACGGGAAAGAAAGAGGGAGAGAGGCAGAGAGCTATGCAAATGGATTGGTCTTCGTTGATCTTTGGTGCTGTGATAATCTACTGCTTGGTTGTTGCAGTGATTGCGGAGGAACAGCTGAGTACAAGAGAGTGCGAGAACCTTGGCTTCACTGGTCTTGCTCTCTGCTCCGATTGCAAAACACTGTCGGAGTATGTCAAAGATCAAGGTCTCCCATTTCCCCTCCTCCTATCTTTGTTCAATTTATATACACCTTAAGCAAAGTTCAAGTTTAATTTCCCCGTTTTGATCAATTTCGTGGTTGTTATTTTTACTTGATTAAATAATGCTAATGTTAATTCCAGCATTAATACTTTTTTTTTTACATTCCTAGGGTATAGATTTCACTTAAATATTAAATATACTCTTCTGGAGCAATGTTGGTATGGTTTGGCTTGCTGTGTACAGGATTATGGCAGGATATGCTGAAATTAAGATGTTCCTGAGAATCTGAGTTGTGCTGTAGATAATTGTACGCTTAATAGGCCACATTGTCCTGGTTTGTTCAAATTGTGCATTATTTACAAAAATACTCTTTCTGTCCCAGCTTAAGCTTCACATTTGGCTTTTTGGATGTCCCCGGCTTAAGCTCCTCATTTCTAATTTAGGAAATTGCTAGCACTCTTAAATGATAAATTAATCATCAAATATTTAAAATAATACACATATAACATCATAGTCCCCCGTCCCAAAAAATACTTCCCACTTTGACTTGGCACGCTTATTAAGAAAGTGGGAATAAAGAGGAAACACACGGTTGTGGTTGAGTAGGAAAAAGGTTAATGAATGTTAGTCACACAAAACTTTCCAAAAAGGGAAATGGGAAGAATTTTTTGGGACATCCCAAAATGGTAAGTGGGAAGAATTTTGTGGGACGAAGGGAGTAGTTATTATCAATGACCTCATTATGTTATATACCTATCACAATAACTTCTGAAAATATACTCAAGTTACCTTATTTTTATTATTGTCTAAATAATCATGTCATTTTTCTATGAGAAGCTTAAGCCGGGACGGAGGTAGTAATTGGCTTTTAAGTGGAAAACAGGAATCATCCTTTTTTTAAAATGTATCTGCTATGTACTCGGTACTTTTGAACTGGAAATCAGACAGTGTTAAAGGTCCCTGTTGGAGAGGGGCACAAATTAAAAGAAAATGTGAAAGTAATAAATAAAAGGCAGGCATAAATACATTCATTGAGATCAATATTCTCGACTTGCCCTCGCCCCTCGCATTATCCAACTTTCTCCACTTAGGAGTATTATTTTTCCAAACCTTAGCTTCTTGGATGTTTTCAGTGTGTTTTAGTGGCTGGTTCTTGAACGTTACATTTGGAATGCTAAGTAACACCAGCTTATGTAAAGAAGAAGTTTGCGGTTTTTTCTGATGATGAAAAGGTGTGCTTCTGCATTTCCAAGGAAGTGCAGGCGTGCAGTGCCTTTCGAAAGAATGGAGTAAATATGTTGAAGTAGAGTTGTGAGTCAGTGAGTATGCACAAATGATGTTTGATTTGTGAAGGATGAAAGTTCTCTTATTTATGTGATCAAGCCGATTTTGATTTAAAGGTTTTTTATGTGGTCCTTCCAATCAAAATTGCACATGCAGTGTGTTTATATTTAAGGGTTTGGTTTTTTGCACAAATGGATAGAACGAAGGGGACTGTTCTGTGCTTTACTGCCTACTGACTATTGTCTTGAAGTCTGCGTAATGTGTGCATTAGTGCAGAACTGCATAATGGTCAGCGTTTCATTCATTTATGATAGGGTATAAGTAGCAAGGTCAATGAGGATTCAACGTCTCTTTAAGAAAAGGAAGTTGTGCCATGATGCACTCATGCACATTCTTAGTTTTGTTGATTGCTAGTTGATTGTGACACACTCAATTTGAATTGGAGCCAAACATGTTTTACTCACTTCACCAAGAAATCTTTTTATCCACACCCCTTTTCAAAAACCTTTAACTAATTGCTCTATACTTGGTCTCTGCACTGTTTCTTCAATCCTTTCCCAGTGTAGTCTTTTAGTATCTGAGCGCCCGTATACTCTTTCTCTCCCTTGGTGTGAAAGCCATATCTGGTCAGGTATGTGCAAGAAAAACAAGACATCCCACAAGTCTTTGATATCTCTCAGTCCACTATTGCACTGTCTTTGTCTAAACTAAGCATCTATAAGGATTCATATGTTTCCTTTAATAAATATGAAACATTTTTTCTTCTTTGAGAGATAACTGTGCGTTTCTTAGGTTGAGCCACTTCCATCCCAAGGAAATGCTTTAAGCTACCAATATCCTTAATGTTAGGTTCTTCTGACAGATGTCTCTTCAACCTTTGTGATTCATCTGTGTCATCTCCTGAAAGAATGATATCATACAAATAATCTGTCTGTATAGCAATCATCTATGAGGATGACATCCAAACAGATGTATCATGTATGATCTTTTTTGGCATTGAACCTAACCAAGTTCAGAAACCGATTTTGCAAACCTATAAAAGCAGGCCTGGGAAATTTTCTTGAGAACTTGTGTCTTGTGGGCATCAAGAGCAGCGATATCTGCTGGAGGAGTTTGCCCAGACTTCTGAGAGCGCTTCTCACAGGCTTGGTAGAGGTTTTTGATGAATTTACATTACATGATTATGGAAAGAATAAAAGAGAAACTGAGTAGAACTAGCAGGCTTGTCACGGCGTCGCCTAGGCGTCGCCTAGTCGCCGACTAGGCGTCCTGGCGCTGGGGACAGGTCGCCGAAGTTACTCACCTCGCCGGAAGAAGAAAAGGCGCGCCAGGCGTCGTCCAGGCGCGATGAAGGTGACAAGTCGGCGCCTTTTTCCCAAGTCGATCGCAAGCCCAGATCCCCAGAGGCCCAGAATCCCAAATGCGAAATAAAATAGATTTTAGGAAACTAATTTTTGGAAACTAATTAACTATAAAGCCCAGGCTCCAAAGCCCCAAAATAATCTACTCGTTATTCCTTAATTAATAAACTTACGAAGTACGAAGCACTGAAGCAGACGACTTCCCAGAACTCCAGGAAGAAGAGGTCTCGCAGATCGCCCTCTCTGCCTTGCCCCTAGCTGAAGCAGACAACTTCCCAGGTTCAGGCGTTCAGCTCTCTTCTCGATTTCTCGTCTCATAATTTCAAATTTTCAATATCTAAAAATTAGTCTATTTGATGGAGCACAGAGCACTCAACTTTTGCACTCATAAAAACCAAGTCAGTAGCTTCTCGATTTCTCATAATGACTAATGAGTTGCTACTTGGTGAGTCATTGTTTATTTTTGAAATAAGACATTAGTTCATTATTTACTACTACCTCCGTCCCACTATGATTGTCCCGTTTTACCTTATCGGTCCGTCCCACTAAGATTGTCTCATACCGAATTTGGCAAAGTTTGTGTGGCTCTAAATCATTCTTACTTTATTCTTACTTTATCAATTCATTATCAACCACATAAACCACTTTTTATTAATTTACGTGTCACTCCCTCCCTTCCCATTGTTAGCGGGACGGAGGGAGTATTTAATATTCAAATATTTAGAAAAATGTTATTATTTAACATTATTTCCTTTTACAAAAATTAATATTTTCAATATTACTTAGTTGTTTTAATTATTAATTGTGGATTTCAATTCTAAGTTATGTATACATTTTAGTTAGTAATATATTATACATAATATATAATTAAATATATATTATACATAATATATAATTAAATATATATTATACATAATATATAATTAAATATATAATTATATATGTAAATATATAATTATATATATAATATATAATATAAATATATAATATACACATATAGGTGACTAGTCGCCTAATTGTCGCCTAGGCGGGCGCCTTGTCGCCTAGGCGATATGGCGGTCAGCTGGCGCCGCGACTCGACTTACCGCCGTGACAAGTATGAGTAGAAGATTTAAGACACTGATATAACTGATTGATTTGCTCAAATATGGTGAATTGATTTGACTTTGATATCTTCATTAGCTTATCTATATTTGGAAGTGATTTGCTAGGATTTTACTTGATCACCCATTCATCCTTTCTAGACTTAACAATATTTGTTGTTTATGTTCTATAAAATTGTACTTGACTGTGTTCTTTTATGATTTCCATTATCTTATAGTGTAGCATGTATATCAGTTTTTTCCCACAACGCGACTCCAAACTTTGTTAGGTTGTCTTTTCCATAAATGTATAATGATCGAAGAACATTCAGTACAAGAGACCCCAGTCCAGAGGGACCAAACAACCTTACTTCCAATAAACTAAGGTAACACGTCATTATGGATTAGCTGAAAGATGGAGAAAGTAGGAAAGTACAGAGCGTCTGCCGAGAGCTGAGCATTCTCAAAGATGTCTTTTTCCTTGGCTGCCAAATTGAGTAAATTGAATATGTAAGATGCGATAACCAAACTTTATTGCTCACAGCTGAACCCTTTTACCATTATAGTTCTCTTGATAGCACTTTTGAGTTGTAAGAATGATTGATGTTCTTTCCATACCCAACCAACTCTTAATCACGTCCCACTCTCTAAATATGACAGCATTTTAAAAACAGGGGTTGATTGTTATCTAACTATCTAAGTCAATCCCACATATGACACACCTTTTATTCGATCTCAGTGAACTTAATCCTAGTCTTAGTGAAGTGTTTGTTTTATGATGTCAACCAGGTGATAAAGGAGTGTTTAGATGTACCCAATTGCTGTTCCAAATAATTTTAGACCACACATGTGTTTATACTTTATGTCTCAAAAAATCATAAGCTGCACCAGTGTTGAACTTTGCTCCTAGCACTCCAAGCCCTGATTCCCTTCTGTCCTTTCCCAGCCTTCAGCCAGCCAACCAAAAATCCTCATCTCTAATCTGACATCTCTTTTGCGCAGAGGGGGTCAGTGTTCTTAGGCATGATATGTGAAGCCATTTTGTCCAGAGAGTGTCATCTTTATTTTGGAGGTTCCACAGGATCTTAAAGTTTTCAACAGAGGGGAGAAATTCCAAGGCTTCAGGTATCTTCGTTTTTTTTGAAGATCAGGTATCTTTGGTTAAGACCCCATCATGTGTTGGGAGGCAGACCGGCTTCCTTCTAAGCAACCAGAGATGCCTTGGACCCCCACCACAAAAATCTGCACCGTCTCTTGAGCTCAGTTTACTTTTCTAAACACCTTTTAATTCTCCCATCCCTTTCCCTCCTCTCACTTCTTATCCTCTCCACTATCTTCTTTTGAATCAAACAAGGACTCGAGTCAGAGAGTGACTCCAGGGACTCTGATACCATGATGACCTTTGAAAACCTTCCAGATGTATTTGCTTGATATGATTTACATTATAGAGAGAGAAGGAATGAGAGAGACTGGGAAATACAACCACACATAGGCCTGCAGATCCTAACCCCATAAAGTTTGGACTTTGGATACAATAAAAAACAATAAAACATGAGTTGAATGATCTGACATGATCTGCCAAGGTCTATCCGTATTCATACAAATCTAATAAGAAATTAAATAAATAATAACTTAGATTGATCCCTAAAATTTGACATTAGTCATTTTTGTGCTCATACTTCAGGCTAAATTGTACTCCTTATAAGTGAGTATTCTTCATTAACTTGGATTTTATAACATGTCCCTACAATTCTTATATTATTATATGTTTTGCAGTCTAGATTGTACATGAAAGCGTATGAGACAGTGCTGCCTGGGAATATAAATTTGTCATGAGTCTCATGACTATGGAATAATTTATATCCACATCTTTGCAATGTTGATAATACTGCTCTAGTGCTCAGACTAATCTCTATTTTCTATTGGTTGCAGAGGTAGTTTCTGATTGTTTGAAGTGTTGCACTGAAGACTCTAATGATGCCACAAGCAAGGTATGAATGTTACTCAGTTGTTGATTATATGTGTATATATGTTACACATACACACACATGACTGCTTCATATACTCTAGACTTTAGTAAGCTTTCACGACCTTCGATTTGAAACATGTTGAAATGAATAGAAGTGGATGAACAGCAGGAATGAGTTTGAGAGGGGAAAGACACCTAAAATTGAGACAACACTCACAGCAGACTAGGATAATAGAGTACGGTGATGGGGATTATACCCCTATACAGGATAAAACTCAATCATGAGTTTTATATGACTATATATAAATGAGTTCATGTTAAATATGTTTGTACTTTGTAATCTGGAAATTAATCTGCCCTGATATGTGAAGCTATTACTATTAGCCTATTAGGAGTATTAGCTTACATATATTAGCAACCTCAAGTCATTTCGGTTTGTTACGGAAGAATACAAGTCAAACTCAATTGAAGTTATTCCTTAAACCCGCCCTACTTGCTGTTTATTTTAATATGTTATTAATATGTTACTTTTCTTATTAAATAGGTTACTTTTCTTATTAATTCATAGAAAATACCTATGGCTTCTATGCCATTTTATTCTCTTTTCTTTATAAATGCTTTTCCTGCATTAGAATAAAAAAAGGTTATGGTTATTGTGTATAAGTATAGTGCTGTTCTAGGTTGTATATGCAGGAGCAGCTATAGAAGTCTGCATGAGGAAATTGGTATTCTACCCTGAAATTGTTGGTTTTATTGAAGAAGAGAAAGAGAAGTTTCCTTCTGTAAAAGTTCAATATGCATACAATTCTCCACCAAAGTTGATTATGCTGGATGATGATGGAGGGCACAAGGAAACCATTAGGTTAGCTACTTCAATTACTCTACTTTTAGATCTAACTCATGTAAAACCATTTTTGTACTAATAGCTCACCACTACTCGTCTTCTTTTCCAACTTTGCATTGCAGAATTGACAACTGGAAACGTGAACACATACTTCAGTTCCTAGCAGAAAAGGTTAAGCCATCCTCAGATATTTAGTACCAGGGATGAAATCATCTTATAGCCAACCTTACCTCCATATATACAGTATTGAGTATTATGTATCATTAGTCCATCGGTCAGTACTCCATGGATGAACAATATGCAGCTTGGGTCAACCATTCTGCATTTTTCAGTTTGTGCAACCATTGCTGTATTCTATACACTTGGATAACCATTGCTGTATTCAGTTTGTGCATTTTTTTCTTATTGCAGCATAACTGAACTGCTAATGTCCTTGCTTTAACCCCAAGTTTGGCAAGTAAGAATATCTTATTATGGAGGAGTGTGAATTAAGATATATTTTAACTCCACATTACTTTGTTTCTTGTGGAGTGATTCTATTTTTAGGGGGTGTTTGGATAATTGGATCTGCTTCTTGAAACAGCTTCTGCTCCTTCGGAGAGCAGAAGCAGATATTGGAGTGTTTGGGTGAAAGTCCAGAAGTACTTCTAGGTGCTCCAAATTACTTCTAGAAGCAGTTTTTTAGAAGCTGGGGGAAACCAACTTCTGAAAAACTGATTCTGCTTCTGCTTTTAGAAAAGAAACAGAAGCATAATCAGTTCTAAACACCCCCTTAATAAATAATCTAATACTCCGTACTAAAATAAAAACAGCAGTAAATGTAATATTAGTTATTTAACACTGTTTTTATTTTAAAGTACTAGTATAATAACAAAAAATGTTATTTCATTAATTTTATAATTAACTATTATAATTCTTTGTTTGAATATAACCAACAATATTGAGATTATGATCGATAAATAATCATCTCATATATTCCATATATTATACTAGTACTACGTAATAAATAAATAAAGACACTACAATACTGGGGTGAATCTGGTGAAAAAGTGATATAGAATCATTTTTTGAAGAAGTGATTTTGAATCAAATTTGTATTTTGATTTTTATTGTAACGACGTTGATCTTAATCATGCGCACTATGAAGTCGATGCTTTAATTACTAAGGAGTATATGAAAATTTCAACCTTAATACACAACTTTGAGAGTTTGAGCCTTTGAGGTGGGGTTGTAGTTTATAATGGATATAAGCTCAAATACGTTTCCAGTTATAGAGGCTGTTTCACAACGTTTTTCGGTTTATCAGGCTTATTATTCAACTTTTTCACCAAACACGTAACTTTTGCTTTCACGCACTGAATTGTGTAATAAGTAGAAAAAGTAAGGTTGAAGTTACTTTTATGACTGTATTGGCTGAAGTTACTGTAGATGACCATTTTAGCTATTTTTACATATAATTTTTTCCTTATTTTATTAATAAAATATATTTTAAAATTATTTTTTTCTTAAATCAACAGAATAGGCCAATGCAGCCACTTCAGCCAGAACTTCATAAATTTCAGCAGACTCAGCCAAACCAGTCGATTTTCGTGCTACCAAACAGGCTCATAGTCATTTCGGAGTTAATGATAGTAAATAAAACAAATAATTATGTATCTATTTTTATAGAGTACAATTGAATTGTTAAATGTTGATATGCCATTCAATAATTGGTTAACAAATACTCCCATAATTACGGGCTACCAAACAAGCTCATAGTCATTTCCGAGTACAATATTTAACATCACATATCATTACCATCATTAACACAATGCAACAAAGACTCTCACAGTCTCATCTACAGTGAGGTAATGGGATATGGTGAGGTAATGGGGATTGAATGTATGTAATCTTACCTTGATACTAAAGCACAAAGAGATTGTTTTTGGATGATTCATAGTGAAATTTGCGTTGAAAATTACACGGATTGATCGTTGTTTCGTAATAAAGAAGCACAATATACAATTTAGTAAACCATTTTGTTTTATTTCGTCATATTCCTAAGTCAAGAAATAATGAATCTTTGGCACCCCGAAAACCACCAAACATAGGTGTGGTAACCGTCCAGGAACATTTACAAAATTTTATTGAAAAAGCAGATTTTACAAAGTGGATTAAAATAAAATAAAAATTGTGCCGAGAAAGGTCCAAAAGGGACGAATATTCCTTCCTTCGAACATAATAGTCCAAATAGGTTGTCGGATTTCTCCTTTAGGGTTCTAGGATGTTCCGGATGGAGAGAGAAGCGTGTTACGAGTCGTTGACTACATTTTAAATGATGGAAAGATAACATCGCATATACTAGTATGTCATTAAATTTACTAATCCATTAGGAGAAAAAAATAGTAAAAAGAGACTCCCAAAGTAGGACTACACCGGGAGAAAAAATAGTAAAGCAAAACTTTGTTAAAGTGAGATTCTTCTAGACTTATTATTAATTCAAAGTTTAAGATAATACACATAATAATCTCGATAAGAAATTATTTGTCACTCGATTTATAAAAAAAGTAATGTCGGTTGCATAAATCTACCACAAACTTTTAAACTTATCCTTTGCAGTTTTTTTGAGACTGATATTACTATATTAGAGTCAAAACAACGTAAAATTAATTATTCATGATTTTAAAATAGATTTTAACGATCTTCTAAGAAATAAACCTGCGTATTTGTTATCAAGAGAAGAGCTATAAGTCGGGGTGTTTTGTTGTCAAGAGAATATTTTATGATTATTGAAGGTCTAAAAAAATAAATTATAGGATGGAAAAAATTGCAAAACCCGGGACAAAATACATTATATTTGTAGGAACTAGAAACATATTTTAGTCAGATATATATTAATAAAATGGATACATAGTTCTCATTGCTCTTTCTACATGTAAATAATTCAACATTTTATTGAATTACTACTTATTAATTTTATTGATATTTACCACTTAGATCCATATCAACAGCGGCGGAACCAGACAATAATGTGAGGGAGTGCTCTTATATTTTTTTTGAAAAACAATTTTTTATTAGGATAAAATAAAAACGAGTGAAAAATAATTATTAATACATATAGAGTGAGTTTCTAATAAAAAGACTTATTCCCGTGAAAAATGAGAACATGCGCATTTTTTACTCGTTTTGGTACACTAGTAGATATTTATTTTACATTTTTTCACAATGAGAGAAAATTTTGATTTATTTATCAAATTGTCACTGAGTTTTTGATAAAATATAGTGCATTGTTGACTGATTTTGACTCATCAGATCTCAAGTTAAATGCACAAGATTTATTCTCGATCAAATTTCATGATAAGAACTCTTTTTATTTGATCCGAAACTTATATATATGTATATGTAGTGTGTTTCAAATAAAAATGCTATTATACTAAACAAAAGGTAAATACTTATATTAACTTAAAGTAGTTTTAGAATTATTCTTGACATTAAATGACAACGTCCGTATATGTCATTATCAGAAGAAGAAATGATTAAAATTAATTTGAATTGAAGAAATGATAATTTAAAATAAAAGCTATAGAAATTCAAAAGTGTGATTTAAACAACATTACATCCTAGAGTGATTTAATTGAACATAAATAATTACCAAATGGTCTAAAGTCTAAACAAGCAATAATGGAGAAAGCAAAAAAAAAAAATTGTTGCTCTTGAGAATTGAACCCGAGCCATTTAGGTAGACAAAACTCTCTAAACCTCCACCCTACCATTTGAACTATCACAACTCATACGTTCAAATAGCGACTCCACTTTAATATATCAATACTTTCTGAACCGGGCTGATATATATATATATATATATATATATATATATATATATATATATATATATATATATACACACACACACACAGAACCACCACCAGAGAAGGGGGAACGCCGGCACCGGCTCGCCCCCCTAGTTCCGCCACTGCATATCAACGTGATGCTACCGGGGCATGTCCCCTATATTAAATTTTCTATGGATCTATATTTAATCAATGTAATTTTATTACCACTTGTACATTTTATTGATATTTACCACTTAGATCCATATCAACGTGATGCTACTGCTACCTGGGCATGCCCCTAATATTGCACTAGGATATGATTAAATTAATGATAATGGACACACGTGTGATCGTTAATACAAAGCGATTATGTTAGTAATTTTAGTGAGTGCTCCCTCCGTCCCTTAAAACTTTGTCATCTTTCCTTTTTAGGAAGTCCCAAAAAACTTTGCAACTTTCCTTTTTAATCAATTATTTTGTGGTTTCTGTTATTTCTCTCTCCTCTGCACAAACCTCAATCACGCAGTTTTTACTTTATTATTCTCCGTGCCGATCAACTTTGGCAAAGTTTTAAGGGACGGAGGTAGTATTTTTTTGTTACCCCATGGGGCGTCGGGGAGAGGGGTTTTTTGGGGGTAGGCATGTCAATGGATCGGATCCGGGTCGGAACGTAGTGTTCCAAACTCGGACCCGTTAAGTTAATAATGGACTCGGACCCGACCTGTTTACCTGATGGGTCTGAAAATTTGGACCTGGACCCAGACCCAACGGGTCTCGGAATCGGGTCGGGTAGACCCGCCCGTCAAGTATGATATGCACACCATTATAAACTTTGTGAAATTAACAAGACATGTATGTGAAATTGATAGAGTATATAGACTCGGACCCCCGAGTCTCACGACTATTGGGCCCGGACAGCGGCCCACACACGACTACCAGATTTCATTTAGATCATTTATATTATTGTACAGCTCATATGTCATTTGTATGTACTAGATTAGTCTTTTATGTAGCTGGGCCTATCGGGCCCATATTAGCGGTCCGGCCCATCATTTCTCTATTTATACTCCCAAAGGGAGCTCTTGTAAACCGAACTCTCAATTCATTATTCATTCATCTTCTTCTCCACATTTCTTGAGCTCAACTCTCCCCATTTAATTATATGTTTGGATCCCAATAATCCATCAGAAATATAAAGCGAAATGTACAAATTTAAAAGCAAAATATATCTTCACTTTTCAACAAAAATCAAGGTCTCTCATAGAAAATTAGTACTTTTATCTAATAAAAATCGCTTTCTCTCACACAAAAACCTCATAGAATAAACTAGAAATTAAGTCATAAAAGGTCTCTTGGACTATTAAGAGTATAAAATCATATGTAGTACTCCCTCCGTCCCCCAATTAAGTTACCGCTTTCCTTTTTGGGCAGCCTCTAAATTAAGTTCACACTTCCTTACTTTCCTTATTTGGCAAACTATCTACAGCAAAACAGTGTCAAACAGTGCAAAACAGTGCCAAAACGTGTTTGAACAGTGCAAAACAGTGCACTCCACAGTAAAGTCAAATTTATTTTCTTAATACGTGTGAAGTCAAACCGGGAACTTAATTGGGGGACGGAGGGAATATTATATATGATAATGATATAATAATATTAATAATAGTAATAAATATTGCGTTTTTTCCTACCGAGCCCAATACACACTTTATCAGTATGTATTTCTGGCCAAAATAGACATTAGTTTTAGGGTATCTTACTATCTCGATCAATATCACTTATATAGTAGTTATGTATTAATGTGCATATTTTTATCGAAGAATCACAACTAATAACTTTATGTATTATTTTGTATATATGTGTATGTAGTATATTAGTTTCTATTTTATTTAAAGTGTTATAACTGATCACTTTATGTATTAGTGTCTGTGTATACAAATAAGAAATTTTAAACGGGTCTGGGTCCTTTACGGGTCGGAATCATATATACCATACCCGACTCGTTTATTTAAAATACTAACGGGTCCGAGTAAATGGAATAAAATATAGACTCGTGCCCATTAAAAACAACTGGGTACGGGTCAAATCCGGTTTGGATCGACCCGACCCATTGACAGACCTATTTGGGGGCCTGGAGTAAACTGAGATCAATCTCACCCCATTGAGAATTGAACCCAGGACCTCCCATAAAGGAGAGTGAGTCGGGGACCAGCTGGGCTTGACCGCTTCCTCATTTTAGTGAGTATAACCATGCTTCACTTTACATTTTAGTGATCATGACTTTTTATTGACAGGCCTATTTATAGTAATTTTAGTCACATGCATTTTTATTCATTACTTTTATTTAATACTACCTCGATCCTATTTTATGTATCTTCTTTTTGTTTGTACAATTATTAATAAAGTAACTGAAAAAGTAAAATGTGTGGTTCAGATTTGAATATAATAAAGTGAAATGTTTTAGACCACATATTTATTTCCAAAAATGCAAATATGACATATATTTTGGAACAATACATAAAGAAAAGTTATACGAATAAAATGGGACAGAAAAAATAATATTTTAGGAAAAAAATCTAAACTATATGTGGATCTACCCCTAACAATGATTATGGTGGTGGTAGTTGTGGTTAGAGTTGTAAACGAACCGAATCGAGTTGAATAGTGTAATTTTGTGACACCGCACCCGGATGTATTTGAATTTGAAAATTCAACATGTATTTGAATTTCCTAGCGAATAAAAATTGTGCACATAATGATTTATTTAATTAATGTGTTATTAATTAAATTATTTATCGGGTCCATAATATCAAGAATGGACTACCAAATATTTAGTTGGGTCATCGTAATAATTGCATAAGCCCAATAATATGCCAACTAAAGTTGAGGAAAATGTTTGGGCAACCCGAGTGTTATTTTGACCCAACCTGTCAGAAATAGCAAGAATAATTGGGAGAGACTTTCTACACCACTTGGGGTATTCTACAAACCCCTTAACCTCAAATAAACGAGGAAGGGGACAAGAAGAGAAGCAAGAGGCGTGCAAGACGGGGGGAAGTCTCCTAGAGACAATTGCCCACACCCCATGTCCCATCCTTGGAATTATTTTATGGCTTGATTGCAAAAGATGCTTTGCCTATCACTTGCCTCATCCGCACAAGCCAAACCAAAGAGAGAAGAGCTCAAGTAAGACCAAAGTTCTCAAGGCCATTGTGGAGGAGGCAGGGGCGGAGCCAGACTTTAGGGTAAGGGGGGTCAATTTTTTTTTTATATAAATACTTCATCCGTTCCATAAAAGTTGCAATATTGGAATTTCTGCACTATTCACACACCTTACTTTGACTACGATTTTCTAATAATATATATAATAAAAATATTATGTATACAATATTAATAAATTTGTATTAATGTAAATTTCTAATATATTAACTTTTTTAGTGTTTACTAATACGTAAATAAATATAATTACAGTCAAAGTTGCACGTTGGCAAACGTGAAAGTCGAATTGTTGCAACTTTTATGGAACGGAGGATAGTATATACTAATATATATCTATTTATTAATTTTTTTTGGGAGGGGGGCAAAAAAAATTTTTAAGGTAAAATTAATAAAAAAAATTAAAAATTGGGGGGGTGGGGGGGGGGGTGGGGGGCAATGGCCCCCTTGGGATTACATGTAGCTCCGTCCCTGTGAGGAGGTTTAGGAAGAAGAAAGCTAGGAAAATCCAAGGAGAAAAGCTAGAGTTTGATGTATGAGCTCAACAAGTATTTTTAACTAGTTTACTCTTGTATGATTTTTAAGAAATCATATAGTAGATTAAATATAAAATTCTACACGTTTAAAAGTGTAGAATATTGATATAGAGTGGCGGTATTTAACTTAGAAGGGTTGGTGAATCGATACGAGTCGAAATCACCGGAAACCGCCAAGAAAAATAGGCTGCCCGTATCTGCAGGCCACGAACACCGGGCGACTTTTGTGAAAGCAGGGCGGCTTTTGTGAAAGCCGGGCAGCTTTTGTGAAAGTCGGGCGGCTTTTAGCTGCTGTCCAGGATTCTTGTTTCAATCAGCCAAAAACGAGGATTGATCGAAGGGCTTCACAAAGGCTACTAGATAAGCACTTCATAAGGTGAGGATGGGTGACTATATTGCTTATAACTAGTGAATTAATTTCATAAGATTACCTAAGGTATTTTAAATGTGATTTTCATGGATTGTTAATGATTATTAATGCCTAAATGAAAGTACGATTGCCTATGAATAGATGAAGCATGATATACAAATTTAGAGGAAATTGTGTATGATTATGTGATGAAAATGATGGCATGATGATGGAAATTAACTATGAGACATTGTGATAAAATATACCTTTACTTCATGTGAAGAATTCATGAATGGATAATAGTGATATTTTTGATATTGAGATTTAATTATATTTCGATTGGAAAGTCAATTGAAACAAATTATTTGTCTATGAATTAAGAACTTGTTTGTTCTAAGATATCCGACTAGTATTGAAATACTAGTCGAGAAGTGAATACAAATAATGATAGAATTAATCCTAAGGGATTGGAATACGAATAGTGATGTCTTAAGTAGTCTTAAGAGATACTTTACGGATGAATTGTATGAGCTCTAAGGTATGTTAGGGGTAAGCCTTAAAGGTTACTCTAAGTGAATGGATTCTAAGAATAGGATTTGTTTGAGAATTGGACTAAAATGATGAATTAGAGCCGGACTCTAGAATTACATGGAAACATAGTTGGGCCGAGCCCTTGCCATGTAATTGTGAAGTACATGGAAACGTAGTTGGGTCGAGCCCTTGCCATGCATTGGTGAATATCATGGAAACGTAGTTGGACTGAGCCCTTGCCATGAAATTGTAAGATTGCATAAAAATGTAGTTGGGCCGAGCTCTTGCTATGCAATAGTGATGTGTTGAATTTTGGCTAGCGGATATCATAGAAATGTAGTTGGACCGAGTCCTTGCTATGAAATCGTGGCATGATAACTATATGAGTTGTCGTGACTTGGGGTCACGGGAAATAGATATGGTGAACTCTAAATGAATATGGGCCCACGGGCCGAATACTTGACTTTATATAAAGTAAGTATATTTTTAAAATGGGGTAACAAGAGGTTATGTCCTATAAATATAATATCACCCTAGATTGAGGGTCTTGGAAATTGAAACATTGATTATATTCAGTGTAGTTGTCATTGTACTTTTCAAATGCTTCAAAGTACTGACCTCCCCTTCACGGGGGAGGCCACCTCACGGTTTCAGGTAGAACTTGAAGGTTGCTACCATCGCTCGTTCCTTCGGGAGAATCAAGGGGAGAAGACGTGGTTCGTGCTTCCTCCGTTTCTGTTTCAAAAACAATTACATTAATGCTCATGGATATTATTTTCTGAATAATTATTTGGGGCTTGTATGCCTAAGAGTGCCAAGTGTGGCTTGAACACTTGAATTAATGTTTCCGTTGCTTTAATAAACATTTTACATTATGTTTGTTTATGGGTATACTATGTGTGAATGGTATTCAAGACGCCTTGTATAGTATGGATGAGTCGGACTGCGGTTGACTATTCATACTGTACGGTGGGTTGTTTACGTGTCCGGGTAGGTCCGGGGCGTGACAGATTTTGTATTTATATTTGTTTAATTTTTTCAAATACGAATTCGAATTTGAAACAAATATTAATTTTAATTTGTATTTAAAACTCTATTGATAGAGTGAGAAATGGAATAACAAATATAAAAAAGAAATAAGAACAAAAGGATAAATAAAGGGAATAAAAAGGTGTCAGGGATAGAAATAAAGAAAATAAAAATTTTAGGGAGAAAAGGGAAAAAATGAAACATGAGACTGTTCTGAGAGATTTGTGAAAGGTGTTATCATTTATATAAGGTTTCCTGGGAAAATGCAGAAACCCTAATATAGTAGGTCATCGATCGGTCAGGGTCCAACAAAAGAATATGAGGTGCAAATGTTGGATTATTTTGAGATTACTTAAAGGTGATTATTATGAAAATATCGATCAAACGTGAGATTATTCTTATCATTTTTTCAAAAAATAAAGATGGGATAAGTATACATTATTATGTTGGAACAGAATCTATATAGTATGAAAAGTGAAAAGTGCGAAATTTTGACTTTTGCCATGTTACACTCCTCTTTTAAGTTCCAAAAAAAAGGATGACACCACATCCCTGAAGGCCCTCATCCCTGACCGGACGATACATTGGGAGGATGTAAATTGGACTATAATCACAATCTGACAGATAGAGAGCGGAGCTCTTTCCCCGGTACTTGCAGAGGCCCTGTGCATTTTAGCATAGTAACCCCTCATCGCAGTTGTCGGGAATCGAACCCGGGACCTAACCCTTGTGGCACTCCCTCGCTACCAGTTGAGCTACGCCCACCGGTTCCTCTTTTAGGTTCCAATACTGCATTTTTCATGACAAAAAAAACATATACGGAGTACGTATTTACGACAATGTCACCGCATTTTTAACCCAATTGATTGCATTTCTGACACTTTTGATGCCATAAGAATATAAGATCTCAAATTCATCACACAAATATCATTCTCATTTTTCACATTAAGAGCCTGTTTAGTGATCCCTAATTTAAATTAACCTCCTCGACCTTATCAGACAACTTCTTTCAAAACACGTTATTTTTAATTCCGCAAGCTAAATTGGGTAATAATCACACTAAATAAATTTGGAGTTACTTTTCTAACTGAATTGATTGGTGTTACTGTAAAGGATCGTTTCAACTGTTTTTTAATAAATATATTAATAAATTAATGTATTTAAAATATAAATTTTCCGTAATTTGGTGGATTTAACTAATTCAGTCAACATTTCATCAATTTTAGAAGATTCCGTCGATTCAATCTCTTCAATTCCAATGTTACCAAACAGACTAAGACCTTTTTTCATTTTATCTAGAATTTATACACACATACACATATATATTATTATAGATTAAAACGCAATATTTATAAAATAATAAAAGTATTGAATTCCAGCTAAAGTGTAAATTGCGTAATTGCCTATAAGCTAATCGAATTAAAAATATGTTGTAACACACGATATATATCATCTATGTTCATCACGTAAAAGGTTTTATACAAAACAAAAAATATATACTAAAATGAAAATATTAAATGGGAAAGGTTATGCACAATCAATTTCCATTAATGATTTTTAGTAACCAAATTAATTCATATAACGTATGATTCATTAATTTGAATAGGGATCGGACTTACATGCAATAAGCAAACAATCAATTTCAATAATTGGATCTAATAGCAATTAATTGATAAATCAATTTCAATTTGAAGGTTCTACTTTATTACTCCCTCCGTCCCGTTGGAATGTTCCTGCTTTCCTTTTTTGGATGTCCCGTTGGAAAGTTCCCATTTCCCTAAATAGAAAGTTATCCTACATCAAAACAGGGTCAAACAGTGCAAAACAGTGTCAAACAATGTCGAAACAGTGCCAAACAGTGTCGAAACAGTGTCAAAACAGTAAAATTTACCTCCTGGTAAGTTTATTTCCTTAATATGTGTGTAGGTCAAACCGGGAACATTCCAACGGGACGGAGGGAGTATTAAGTAAGTAGATAGTTAATGAATCATATATGAATATCGAATCAATTTGATCATAAGTTAAATATTAATCAAATATAACCTTAAAACAACTTTTAAAGTGTAATGGATCGATGCATTTTTAGGTTGTGTACAATATACTAAAGCGAATCAGTTTTATGATTACTATACATAAATATATTTCAAAGTTTTTGAAATAAACACTAACTCACACATATTAAAGATTATACCTATAATGTGTAAACTAAGTTTTTGAAATAAACACTAACAAGTACACTTACTTTTTAAATACAATCAATCAATTCATTTTGACCTTTTTGGTTATTTTTAAGAAAATAAATTAGGACTATTGATAAATTATAAAAATTCGTTTAAATTTGAAAAATAATGTTATAAAAATATAAAAAACAACACAAATGTGAAAATAGATACATAATTTTAAAATGTTAAAATAAAAAAGAATCATAAAACTGAAAAAATAAAGTGAAAATGTAAAAAATATAAAATATAGAATGTAAAAAACTTTTAAATATATATAGAATATACAAGTAATTTTGAATATTCAAAAAAACTTTAGCATTCTGAAAATTTTCATAATTTCATCTATATTTGTTCAAATTTTAACAAATTTTTAGAGTTTTTTTAATATAAAAACTTGTTATTACAGGTTAAAAATTGAATAAATGACCGAATTGATCAATGTTTTAAAGTAAGTGTACTTACTTGATACTTTTTGTAATACTTGAGATTCAATTCAAACGGATTAATAGTACTACTCATATCAACAAGGTGCATCTCCTTTTAAGGGAGCTCATCAGCTAAGAACTGCAAAGTTAAGCGTGCTTACACAGGAGTAGTCTTGGGATGGGTGACCCCCTGGGAAGTTTCTCATGGCGCGCACGAGTGAGGACAAAGTGCGCGGAAAAGGCTAGTGGCGGTTTGTGAGGACAATACTAGAGGTCTAGAGGGAGGTCAGAAGTAACTACCTCGGGGCTTGTACGGGGCCAGAGTGTTACAGGTGGTATCAGAGCAACCCTGCGACAGTGTGCTGACCCGTTGGATATCGGGCACTCACTTAGCGGGGAAAGAGTCTGGGATTTGATTGAGATTGGTTTATGGGCGCAACGAGGACGTTGCGTTCCTAAGTGGGGTGATTGTAATACTTGAGATTTAATTCAAACGGATTAATAGTACTATTCATACCAACAAGGTGCATCTCCTTTTAAGGGAGCTCATCAGCTGAGAACTCCAAAGTTAAGCGTGCTTACACGGGAGTAGTCTTGGGATGAGTGATCCCCTGTGAAGTTTCTCAGGGCATTCATGAGTGAGGACAAAGTGCGCGGAAAAGACTAGTGGCGATTTGTGAGGACAGTACTAGAGGTCTAGAGGGATGTCAGAAGTAACTTACTCGGGGCTTGTACGAGACCAGGGTGTTACACTTTTTTTATTACAACGTCTTAAGTGATCAATTGGAAATAGTAGAATGACTTATTTACCTTTTCCCCTTAAATAGATAAAAAAATGAGAAAAGTAGAGGTACATGTGTCATTTTATTCATCAAAAAAGTAAAAAACCATTTTGAAATAAATAATCTAGAAAAAAATATAAATCAAATTGAGATGAAGGATGTATCTTTGCTTTCAACATGGTGAATCAGTGAGCGCAATTTTGTTCACCCCCTTTGAATGAGAGTGAATCTCACCCATCTTCCCTTCCTTGTTGTCAATGTGACATCTCTTTTCTCTTTTTTATTTAAATTGTTATAGCTTTTTTATTCATTACCCAATTTTATAAACAAATATCAGATTTAATAATGTTTTAAGATCTTTCCAATGATATCAATCTTATACGAAGTATATATATAAAAATGAAAAAAGTTTTTTTTCTAAGTATTCATTTTTAGTTGTTTTTTTAAAAAAATTGATATGCAATATTGGATTTCATATGAAAGATAATAAAAATGAAAAAAATGGTATATATTTAAAAGATGGATTAATATTAAAAAATTAATACAATTTTCAAATACGTAGTAATAAAGAATTGTCTTGTCACATGACATACAATTAAGGTGGGGATGAACATTAAAGAGTGTTAAAAAACTTGGTTTCCAACGACAAATGTAGTAAAGATGAAAAAATCTATTTGTACTTACATTTCATACTCACCTTTATATACGAGGCATCAATATGAAAATTTTCACAGATCAAACAAGACATGTTTTATGTGTGAATGGATTTTACGCGCAAAAAATAGTTTTTTAGTGGGTGTAAAAAGGAATAGAAAAATGAGTGAGTAGCAAAACTAAGCAAAGAGTGTGAGAGTAGTAGGTAGGAATTTATTGATTCGCATATAAAACTCAACATGGAAAAAGTTATTAAAACTGAAAAAGGGTAAACAGAGACGGGCAGCTCTGTTGACGAGACGAGAGTCCACTCACTCGAATCAAACCCTCTTTGATGGTCGCCTTGTCTGATGGAAATGGTAAAATACAATTAACTGTTTCTCTATCCATCTTCGATTTTACGTACTGAGACGTACATGTATTGTCGTAGTTCCAGGACTCATCTTCTTCATAACATACGTACTCGCATTATATGTAGGCGAGTTTGTTATTTCCGGCATTTTAAGTTCGTTCTGTTCTTCTTTCTCCCGCCGTCTTAACTGTATGAATTTTGGGTATGCTGGAAATGGTTGTCGAGATGGGAGGTTTGGTCCTCCATTGTCGTCTTGAAAATTGAAAACCCTCTCCTTGACACGCGACAACTGTGGAAATTTAAGAGTTACGAATTAAAATCAATATAAAGTTGTTTATACTCGTAATTATTGATGGCAGTAGAGATTTACTTATTTTGACTGAAGGTGCTTTGCGTAAGCAAGTACCCTGTGAATTTATTAGGTCGAACATTAATTAAAGGTAGAGGATGTCACTTTTTTACCCAGGAGTTTTTGGAGGTAGACCATGTCACTTTTTCTTAGAATAATTTCTCATTCCTCTGTAATTTTTAGGTCGAAAGCAAGTTTTGTGTGGGTTTGATCAATGGAGTGCGCTGTCTAAGGTTTTGAACAAGTATTTCTATGTCTCGGGGCAGAGCTCCAGATTTACCTGATGAGTGGAATATGGGTTCTCGTTTTCGGTCTGGTAAATCTAGTTGGCAGTTTGGAACCAAGTTCCGAAATGAAAAAGTTCTCTCTCAGAAAAGGCCAAATGAAAGTATTGCTGGAAAAAGTGAACCTATTCCGAAGAAAAGAAGTTCTGGTTCAGATGCCTATATGAACTCTTCTTCTAGTACGCATTCCTGGGATGCCATACTGCAAAAGAGAAGTAATAATATTCATGAAGGAAAACATAAGCCCAAGGAAAAAGAGAAAGGAGATAATGATGAGTGCAAAGATATGGCTATGAACAGATGTTCTGCTTCAGATGACCCTTGGAATTCATGTCTGCAAAAGGAAACAGATGCAGGTATGAAGAAAGGTTCTCATTCAAGCTGGCCTGCTTGGAACTCATGTCTGCAAAAGGAAACAGATGCAGGCATGAAGAAAGGTTCTCATTCAAGCTGGCCTGCTTGGAACTCAAGTCTGCAAAAGGAAACAAATTTTGCTGATGAAGGAAACAACAACACTCATGAGAGAAAAAGTTCTGCTTCTGATGACTGCTGGAATGCTCATTCCAGTTGGCCATCATGGAATTCCTGGTTGCAAAACGATTCAAAAGCTGATGAAGGAAAAGATGTGCCTGACAAAACAAGTTCCCACCATTGGAACTCCTGGCTGCAAAAGAGAAGTGGTGCAGAACATTCTAAAGATGTGTTCCCAAAAAGGGATTCCAGATCTGGAGATCGTGTTGGATCACATTATCATAAGCCTCTTTGGAAATCAAGATTGACAAAGCGAAGTAATTTTGAAGAGGATCAAACATCGGTTCATGGAGGTCGCAATTCTAGTAACAGGGATGCTAGATGGGTTTCTCCAGGATCCAGATCATGGGCAAATTCTAATGCAAGAGAATCCAACGGTATTCCTTGGAAAAGTTCAAACTCTTCTGGTCATTTGCAAGCTTCTTCACGTAGGCATGCTTGGGGATCTGAGTTTCACATAAGAAATAATGCTGAAGGTTTAAAAAGCACTCTTGAAGAAAGCACGTCTAAAGTTATTAAGAGCCTAAAAAAGAAGGGCTTTATGACGGAGGGTTGCTCAAATAAAGAGAGACCTCACAAGAGGTTACAAAACTCAGCAGATATTGCAGGACAGCTTTCTAAATGGCCTAAGTGGGAGGATACATCACACAAAGGATCATATAAGGGCTATTGCACAGATAGCCCTAACAAATCCAGCATATGGGATGGGAGCAATGAAGATGCAGCAGATATGAAGCCAGAAAAGTTGATGCCAAACACAACTCAACATTCTGGATCTCCCCTCAGAGGTGCTTCTTGGAAGCTGAAAAAGAGAAGTGATGTTGAGAATTCTATCTCCGGGTCTGCAGAAATAGTTGACACCAAACCTTGTCATCTGGAATCCCTGCAAGAGAGAGGTAACAGTTATGACAAAGCTAAAGATGTACTATTGCAAGGAAACGATTCAATTACCACAGATGAATCTCGTTCTGATTTGCCTTGTCAAAGTTCTGATGTACAAAAAATAAACGATAGGGAGGAAGTCACAAATAGCTGTGGAAAAGAAGCAGACAATTCATTTGATCTGCCTTCTAGGAATTTGGAGGGGCAAGGATTAAAAGTTGTGGAAGATTCTAGAGATGTGCATAACAAAGGGGTAAATGTGGGCGTAGATAGTTTCCCTTCATTGATCTCCTTCAGGGAAGAAAGAAACAACCCGGAAAAAGGAAAAAACAGGCTCGAGGAAGTAGCCTTTGACAAAAATGATGGTGAGAGACTGTCTCTTGGTTCTTCAGAATCCAACACCCGGATAGATAGCAATGAAGGATCAAAAGATGGGCTTCTAGAAGTATATACTTCTTCTTGGCCCACATGGAAGTGCAATGAACAAAGGCAAAGCAATCTGACAAATGGAAGTGACGCTTCTGCTGAGAGGGCCATCAACATAGTTGATGCTGCTGAGTTGCCTTCTAGTAGAACTTCTGAAGTGGAAATGGTGCACAGAGGGAAGGAACAAGTAAAGGATGGACTTGGCAAAAATCTTCTACACAGAACTGAGAGCACTGAATTAGATTCAACTAATCAAGTTCCAGATAATGATGGTCTTACTTGTACTAAAGATTTTAATGCTAGTAGGCTACAGAACCTGGTTGGTGATTCTGCTGATGGCACTAAATTACCTTATAATGAACCAGTTTTGGAGTTGGGGGTTGAAAGTACGTTGTTGCTTGGTGATACTGATAGCACTACACTTCCGCCTAATAAACCATATTTAGAATCGGAGGTTTATGAAAATAATAAGGAACACGCTAGAGATAATGTTGTTGGAACGGCTGAAGTTCCAATAGATCAGTCATCTATAAAAGTTCCAGAAATGGAAGTTGTTTGTTGTTCCAAAGATTTTGGTGGTAGTAGGCTAGAAAACCTGGTAGGTGATTCTGCTTTCTCTCTTTCACCATGCACTAAATATCCAAATCCCCCTACTTCCAGCTATTCCATGTCTGTCTTGCCTAAACTTTCAGTGTGTGGTGAGACGTATGACAATCATCTCAACGTGTTACATAGTATTTCTGTGTGCGATCAAAGTTGCCCTGCAAAAAAATGCATATGGAAGGGAAGCTTTGAGGTGATTGATATTGCTTCAGTTGTCAAAATCTTTGAAGGATTCACTGCTCATCCGTCTTCTAAAGTTTGTCGTAAAGCTTACGAGTTCTCAAAAAAGATGTCATCCACTTTGGAATTTCTAGTGCACCCTCGAAGTAAATACTGGCCAATGATATTTGAGGATTGTCCTGATACAAATGATATTGCTTTGTACTTTTATCCAAAGAATGACCAGGCCTTGTGCAGTTACGCTTCACTGCTAAAGTTCATTGACAGCAAGGATTTGATGCTCAGGAGTAAGATGGGTCATGTTGAGCTTCTGGTTTTTCCCTCGAGATGGTTAAATGTGAAATGCCAAACCATAAAGAACAGTTACTTTTTTTGGGGAGTTTTTCACATCAAAACAAGGAAGTAAATGATGAATGTTCGAGCCTATTCTTCATGTGTAGTGATAATGCAAGCCTTATTGTGAACAAGATTTGTTGACATCGTAAGCAAATAGTGAACTAGTCCATTTTTCTTTGTTTGCCAAATAAGTCTTGGATTTATAATTTGATTATTTTGAAAGCCACTAAGAGCCGGTTTGGTAACACTGAAATTAGCCGAATCGACTAATTCTGCTGAAATTTATGAAATTCTAGCAGAAGTGTCTGGATTGGTTGATTCTGTTAATATATAAAAAATTATTATATTTGAAACATTTTTTATTAATAAAGTAAAGAAAAATGTACATGAAAAAATAGCTAGAATGGTCTTCTATGGTAACTTCAGCCGTAGAAGAATAACTTCAACTTTACTTATTTTGATTATTATACTACGTATAATTTAGCGCGCAAAATAAAAAGTTACGTTTTTTTGTGAAAAAATTGACCGATAAGCTTGATAAGCCCAAAAACATGGTCTCCAAATGGGTTTTAAATCTGTTAAATTCGCAATATTAGGCATTAGCAGTTTGTCATACACATACTGATGTAGCAGGAAAATTTACAGGTTTTCCTGCTTTCCCTCTTTTCTGATGTTAGCATATAAATACTGAGATGCCAGAGTACTTCAGTGTTGATTGTTGACTGTTGCATTGCAGATTTACGGAGCAACTCAAATTATAAAAACCTTTTGCATTTGAATGTAGCTGATATAAATGAATTGGCTTGATAACTTAAGGTGTATTGTATTTACTTTACAAATTAAACTAAATAATGTATGCTCTATTTTTTCATAATAACCTCTGATTCAGCTATCAAAATCAAATGCCGGGAAGTCGAGAACCCTGTTCTTAGGCCCATATTTGTAATTACACCCTGATTCAGCTTTGTGTGTTCCATTTAGCCTACTTGTGTCTTCTCTTCATGAACAACCATGTCATGGCAACTTCATGAAAGTTAGTAAAGTCCACTCCAAAGTTGCATAACATAAAACAACCCAAACTTACATTTGAAGGCATCTTATTGACACATCATTGAGTTCAGGTATTGCACAAATAAAAACAATTTCACGCTAGGAGAGAAGATGAGACACTTTAAGATTCCCTTGATCTTAGATAGAAACTCTCATAGTGGAGAGAATGGATGTGAGTGATGTCTTCACCTATGTGTAAGTCACGAATCCCTTAAGCTTATAATGCACTGCACCAAAACAAACAGCCCCTTGAGCTATCAGTCATCACGATGATCAAGAGGCTAACTGCATACATTGATTGAAATACAAAGTGGTCTAAATAGGGG
The DNA here is from genome assembly GCA_945859875.1 of Cuscuta europaea. NCBI lineage: Eukaryota > Viridiplantae > Streptophyta > Magnoliopsida > Solanales > Convolvulaceae > Cuscuta > Cuscuta europaea. The sequence continues at coordinate 6,517,921 of CAMAPE010000014.1, forward strand.
TGGGCATAGTTGGTTAACCGGGTTTTGGTTAACCAACTTTCCGGTTAACCGCGAAACTTGTTACTTCGGTTAACCGATACTTCGGTTAACCAAAGCTTCGGTTAACTGAGTATCGGTTAACCAAAACTTCGGTTAACCACAAACCGGTTAACCGAAACCCATAAAACTGGTACCATAACTGAAAAAATAATTTTTTAAACATCTATGATCATAATACAAAATTCATAAGTAGATCAAATTTTGAAGAAGATAATAGAAATACAAGAATACACCGGTGTTAACAAATACATGACTGCGTAGACTAGAACTGATATACGAAACAAATTTCCAATATACAACTCTAGGTTTAAATCAAGTCTCACACTTTATCTCCAAAGCCAAAAAAGGAGCTCAAGTCTATGCAGTAAAATAAAACGATCATGAAAACTTGATAGTGGCTTTTTGTACATAATCTCTTTGAACCGTTGAAGTAAAATTAGTGATTTCTCTTTAATATTGATTTGCAAGAAAGTATCTTGAACAGTGAATTTGTGTTGCCTCCATTTAAAACTTGATGGGATATAGGTGGAGAAAACAAATTGTCATCGGCGTTCAAAATCTTTGGGCAGTTCCACAGATATAGAACTAGGAAGAAATAAACATTAAAGATCTTAGCGATTAATGGATGAATTGACTTCGGTAAACTGATTCTAATCAATTTTAAAACGGTTAACCCACCGTGAAACATTTTTTTTATTTAATCGGTTAACCTACCGTGATTTCGTTTTAAAAGCGGTACGGTTAACCAGAAAATTAATGGTTGTACGGTTTTTTTAAAATGTTACGCGGTTATGGTTTTTTGTGCCCACCCCTAGGTCTAATCGCTTTGGTCATTGAAATATCACTTTGGTCAATTCTCTAAGGTCTAATCTCATTTGGAAAGGAAACAAAGTGGTGTGGGCACTAACAAGTGATTTTTTTAGCGCAATGAATAGTGTAATGATTTACTTTTCCGATTGAAATGGTTGAAGTTACGGTTAAGAGTCTTTTTTGCTATTTCTTCATATTATATTTCATTATTTTATTAATAAAATACACCTCCATCTCCAAAAAAAATCATTTCATAAAATTTGAATCAAGATTTTGATTAGTATAATATTATGGAAGTTATAAATTTTATACTTTTATGAAAAGATTTTTAACGAGAAACATTTTCATATAATTTTTATAATATAAATAAAAATATATAGGTTGGTCAAAGTTTTAAAAGTGGTAAAGTTTTTTGAAACGAGATGCAGTAAATTTTAAATATAACTTTTGCATAATTCAGTAAATTCAACTAATTCATCCACTTCAGCCAAATTTCAACAATTTCAATTGATTCAACAAATTTCAATGTTAAATAAGCAAGCTCTTAAATATGGAATTTTTGGATTTCTCCGAAGTCTTTCATATGCTTAAAATAATAACCAAGGTAGACAACACCCCGGGGCTTTAGAACTTTTTCCAAGTTTGCATCGAACAATGACTAAAATAATGAAATCTCCCAGTTTTTTAGCCTACTTCGGAGCTATTTTTAAAGGAAATTTCCCTGCTTAGACTTTACAAGAAACTTCATAGCATGACAATGGTATGTATCTTTAACCCAATTGAAGGAATGCTTTTGAACTCAAAAAGCTCCTACATCCCAATGACGGGTTCCAATATTACCGCGAGCCACAAAGAGTCTAAGATCATTATTAATTATCATTATAATTATAAATATTATAACTATTATACAACTCATTGTTCAAGCATATACAATTGGCAATAAACCTGGATAATTAGGCTCTAACTATAGCTGAATGCTTCCCAAAAGAGTATCAGCTTCCAGGTTTTGCTGTTAGACATCCCCGAACTCCTCAATCCATAACCAACATAAGGCGATAATGTTTTACATCCTGTTGCTTTGCATTTACTGGGCGTTTTATTTGGCTACCTACCTTGAATCTCGCACAGTCTAGCAAAGCAATGTCTGTTTCAACATTTTCTAGCAGGAGCCCATATATCTGCACCATTGCTACCGGCAACCCCATTGGTGTATGACAGAGGCACAAGGCATAAACCCTTACCTCTCAAACTGTAGGAGTGGGGTTCCTTTGAGAACAAACATGCAAAAATATCACATATTCAGTAGGTTAGTACTTAGTAGTATGAAACAGGACACTTCGACTAAGTAGTATGGAAACTTCCCACGATTCGCCTTTCAGAATCTTAGAAGCGTATTGGAAGTTCAGAAGCTTCAAATTCCCATTTCCACAATAGAAAAACTTTGGGGTATCAGTTTTTTATTTTAATGGTAACTTTAATGGAAGTTAGTGTCTATTTATGGGTTTTGTGGGTTTTCATATGATTTCAACACATTGATTTTGTGATATTTCATAAAGCAATGCGTTGCGAGAAATTTATTGCATTTTACATTTAATTATGTACTAATACATAATAATTTCTAAATTTTTATCATGTGGCCTTTATTTACCATTAATTATTTAGCAAAGTTATATGAAATAATAAGTATACATATATATGTCATGTACGGAGTAAATGTAAACAATATGTAATACGCAGTACATATTTTTGAAACATATTTACATATGCATTCTTATTTTTTCCGTGTTTCCATTACATTTTGCATCTTATATTTTTCAAATACCGTGTTACAATGTCTTGTGTTTCACGCTTCTCTTTCTTGTTTCCGTGCTACTTAGGCCCTAGACTGAACTATTAGCCCTATACTGTAACAGATCATGCGCGCGAAATCACAAATAATAGTGTTAATAACCTTTTTGTATCAGTCAAGCATATGGCTAATATATATTCTTCTAATACTAACCTGTGTAGTTGTTTGTGGCGTAGAATGGAGATATGGAGCACTTAGCACCTAAAACCGTCAGGGAAAAAAAAGAACAAAATCATGCTTAATGGCATTGCAAGATTAGGTGAACTGCAAACACTAGTAGATAATTTGGATGGGGATAAGGCGATCATATATCTTACAAAGTAATGAGGTAAAGAGAGGGAAGCTGAAAGGTGAGGGATTAGGAGAGAGGATTAAGGGTGAATTTGGCTTAAATAGAGGGTTAAGAGTAAAGCGAGATAAAGAACAGCCACAAACCTTAACCTGCTCATGGAGGAAGTTTATGTACCCCATTGCTTCAAGTAGAACAGAGGCTGTGTCTGTCTGTCGATGTAAAAAAACAGTAAATGACTCTCAACTTATAGGGTAATCTTGTTTCACAAGTCTGTTCCTCTCAAGGATAATAATTTACATCAGTAAGTAGGTAATAAACCAATTAAAGGAAGGGGCACCTTTCCAAATGGTGATACAATCTGCTGCAGAGCTGTGATGCGCTCCCCAAATTTCTCTTTCTTTTCCTATTCAAGAAAAATATAAACTTCTTATACTGAATATTTTTAAATACATCGGAAAGGATAAATTTCTTATAAATTTATTTTCTTACAAATACTGAAAATTCTTATACTAAATTTCTTCTCCTATTCTTATAAATTTCTTATACTGATTATGCATAAAGAAGAGGTGTGATAATAGTAGGAAATTTGAGCCAGCTATTAAAGTACTGCATAGTTAACATCTGTACAGTGAGAATACTTTCTTAACATCCAATCTCTTAACTAAATATATAAAAATGCAAGTACATAAACAAATAGGTGCACATAGACACACAAACGTCTTTGGAGACATGTAAGCGAGATATTAAGTTACATTTTAATGGGTAATAAGAGTCATGAGATCACCAACACAATGTATAAGTGCTACATAATGCATCTTAGCACTGTATCTCTTTCATGCCTACCTTGAACATCTACCTAAACTTACTTGTATGTGTGCGCGTGAGAGAGGTTAGAGTTCAAAGGCAGAACATTCCCATAAAACTATGTAGCTCTAAATTTCAAGCATTCTCAAAAAAATATGTAGTTCTAAATTTCATGCATGGTCCAGTCATCCAGCCTGTTATAATAATTACAATCATTGAGTGTTGATATCAGTTTCTGTTTCGGTTGGGTTAAGAATAGGACTATGGGTCAAAGTGAAAAGGTTATGTGTGGTATAAATCCAAAACTGAAACCAATTCATAATTTTCAGTTCGGGATTGGTTGTACAATTTGAGCCAGTTTCAACATTCAACTATCTGTTCCAAAACAATCAAGCCAAAGACAGACACTTTGTAAAGCTTATAGGTAGATAATCTTGCTTTGCCCTCCACTATGCATGCATACTACAAACAAATAAATAAATAAAAACAGATAAATACATATCAAATGAATATAAGTGCATAACACTTTTTTAAAGTAGTTGTACACAGATCACTAGCATTGCAGGGGAAAAGGAAGGACAATCTACCTTGGAAGAAAGGGACATATCTGCCTTGAGACGTTTAGGAGTCAAAGATGTCATGCTACTGTGCTCAAGAGAGATGGGACCTCTTTTGTGTTCCATCATTTTTGTTTTGTCCCTGACTCAACCAACCAAATAATGCAAACGTAAAAATAAGACATTGTACATAAAGATTAAAGAAAATTGTTGATTCGTGTATAACTAACTACTTAAGAGCTAAGATTACATTTTTTTCAAAGAAAAAATCTGAAGATTGCTACGGATTGTATGTAACCTGGTCCTCTCTATTCACAAAGGATGTAAAAAGTCAAAGTTGGATCATAGATTGAAAGGAAAAACACAGATGTAATTAGATTAAGGTCATAAAAATGACTTAATTAAAGACAGAAATACTATCAAGAATCAAATGACATGTAGAGTTAGATCTCAAAGCACAGTCAATTTTTTCATTTAATGACATTCATTCATGCCAATTTTTTCTGACAAAAGTACATTTCCAAAGAAACTATATTTCCAAAGCACACAGTCAATTTTTTACATTTAATGAGTATTCATACATGTCAGACTTGTTTGATTAAAGTTAAGCCATTAAAAAAATCGGGACTTCGATTTTACCTTGTCAACTTGTTACATGTTGCAATAAATGCAGACATTTCATAAAATCAACCATACACATTATCATTCCTAAAATTTATGATATTCAATAATTGAAAGAGAAATAAAAAGTCTTGTGGTCAAACAGTCAAACAAACCTCTAAAAAGACTACAAGAAATTGTAATAATATAACGATGCAGTCATGCTAGAAAATATTACAAGAACACTAAAGATTAATTTGAACTTTGAAGCGCCATCATTTTTTAAAATAGTGATAATAGTAATAATAATAACAATAACAAAATAATAATAATAATAATAATAATAATAATGCATGTGGTGCACATTGAAACAGAACATTATGAATTGATCATCTCCTATGCCTACCTTTCACAAAATCTATACCATAGATGGACTGTAGCCTGATTCAATAAAAGTGAGGGAACGAACATACCAAACATTATTTCTATACCCATATAGATCCATGAACACTTGACCTCTTACTATCTATCTCTGTGTTTCATCATAATGACACTCTAATCCAAACTTGCCCAAGGTTGAGTGAAATTTATAGTACCAATTAATAGTTCTAATTTAGTTTAAGTTTAGGCAACAACATTCATCACACAAAAGGTCCAGTGACAAACTTTTTACATCAGGATGTCTTTCATTTGCAAATTCCTACGAAATAATACTAACATTACTGGAACGTGTTTAGATTGAGGAGAAGGAAGTAAGGAAAAGAAAAGAAGGGAGGGAATGATTAAACACCATTTGATTTGGACAGGAATATAAAGAAGGTGGAAAGAGATTTTTATTTTGAGGGGAGGTATTTCTCCTCTGCCCTTCCATTTGACCACAATTTGGAGGGACTACACTTAAGAGAAATCATGGGATGGACAAAATCCGCCATTAAACTCTATCCATTTACTCTAGCCAAATAAAGAAAAGACCCCTCCCTGTATGACTGCATTCCTCTAATTCCAAACAAAAATAAAAGTTACATGGGAGATCATTACTCAGTTGGACAAATTACACAGAAATAAATTACCAAGATCAAGAAAGAAGGGTGGGGGGGCTAATTATGATTCACTGAAGTAGCTCAATCTGTTGGAGTTAAATCCATCACTATGCAAACAAGTGTATGGGACTAATCAAAGTGAAAGACAGCTAACTGGAAATACAGGGTAAGAAGGAAGACTGAAAGACTCTATCCAACTTAGCACATACCTAGAAAAATAATTGAGCTTCTGCACAAATATTTTCTCCGTACAACACAATCAAGCAAGGAAAAACTCTAATTCATGGAAATGGAAATATTTGCATCCATATCCAATAATCTAAGGTGACCATAAATTATCATCAAACTACAATCAAAATCTACACTCAATCAAGGAAGAAGAAAGGGATTAACAAACCAAAGAAAATGAAAAAGAGCTCAATCAGATCAATAGGCACAACTAGTTCTGTACACTCAGGGCAATGCAAGCAAGCAACTCCATCGAAACAGAGAATCAAAGTAATCCCCATAAATGAATGAACTAGATAAGAAAAAAGGATATAGAAAACGAATTTACGCTAGAGCGTGTGTATGAGAGTGTGCTCGTGTGCATACAGGAAAAGGGAAAATAACCCCTAAAGAAAACATACTATATAAGGAACTTAGCATTAATTAGAGAGAAGGGTATCAATTTACCTTCGCTTCAAATCATGCAAGATTAGAAAATGCAAAGATCACTCCGAAATTTCAACGGGTCGGATGAATTGCAGCGTTTCTCTCTGTCCCTCTCCCTCTCTCTGCAGAAAATCGTCTTACTAGAACGTGTAGGGCACAAAACGCCTTAGCTAGGGGATTTGTGGGGGCGCACTGAACGCAACAGTCCAAAAGGAAGTTCCAATCTTAGTAGCTTTTCCTCTCTGTCTCCATGTATGTGTTCACACCAATTTTTTCTACCTTAACAGGTGATCGTATACAAGGACTTTGACCCCCCCAAAACCCAGACTTTATTTTTTTCTTGTACAGCGTTTCTCCGTAAAAGGCCGGTAAAGTGCTCCGGTACTTTGCCGGTTATGAAAAGACCGGGCAAGATTTCTAGTCCTCTCCTGCAGAAACTGGAAAGACTGATGGAAGAGAAAAGAGAGCGCAGAGTGAGACAATAGTAGCTGAATGACTTTTTAAAGTGGGAAGATGATCACAAACGATTTTAATAATAGAGAAAAATATTGAGTTCATTATACGGAAGACTACTCCCTATCAATGAAGGGTCAAAGAAACACTCCCTCCATCCCATATGTAAGAATGTGTAACGAGGGAAAGACGCGCACGGGTAATTCCTTTGGTCAGGGGTGGGAAATTTGGACCAAGTGATCAAGGTTCGAAACTCGCAACGGCCGTGTGGAGGTCACAGAACCTGAAATAAGGCTGGGCTTCAAGTGCGCACGGGAAAAATGCCTACCATAATTGGGCTGACTGAGTCACCGTGATTAACATCCTCCCAAAAATCCTGTCGGGTCGGGGTATGGGGGGCTCCTGGGGTGGGAGATTCCACCTTTTGGACCAAGTGTAATGAGGGAAAGTGAGTGTAGTCCAATGGATGACCATCCACCCCCAACTCTCTTCTTTGTGGGAGGTCTTGGGTTCAATTCCCACCAAGGGGAGATAAGGGAGGTTTTGCTCTCAATGATTCTTCTTACCTTCACGGAGTTGCTCAGCGGCTGAGAAGGGAGAAGATGATAATGAAGGTAGCGGATTCGTATGGTGGGAGGAGCAGCCTGAAAGGTGATGTAAGTCCTACTGGATTCGTCATTCCCACCAAGGGGAGATGAGAGAGGTCTTGCTCCCAATGATTCTTCCTACCATCACGGAGTTGCTCAGCGGCTGAGAAAGGAGAGGATGGTAATGAAGGTAGCGGGTTCGTGTGGTGGGAGGAGCAGCCTGAAAGGTGATGTAAGTCCTGCTGGATTTGTCCTTTGGAGCCAGTACTGACGAGGCTGACTGTGATCAGATCCGGATTTAACTATCTAGGGGCTTTGGAGGGTAGTTCATAGACTCCAGGATTATGGGAGCGTAAGCCCCGACACCTGAATTATCAAAAAAAAAATAAGAATGTGTAATGAATAGTGCAGAGCGAGAGGAACGTGTAAGAATGTGTAAGAATTGTTGTGAACCACAAATTTTTTACCAAAAGGGAAAGGGAAGTTCTTTTTTGGACAGATGAAAAAGGAAAATTGGAAGTAAATTATGGGACGGAGGGGGTATAATTCAGGAACAAAGAGAGTAATATGTTCTGTATAATACTAAAATTGATTGAATCAACAAATTCTGTTGAAATTGATGAAATTCTGACTGAAGAGATTCAATCTTCTGAACTATGAAAAAAATATGAAAAGTAGTTATAATGTTCATCTATAGTAAGTTCAATCTATTCATACAGAAAAATAACAACAACATTATTTATTTTGATTATTACACAATATAAAGCACGAAATTGCAAATTACTTATTTGGTAAAAAAATTGACTGATAGAATGATAAACTTGAAAAAAGGTCACCAAATGAGCTTTAAATCTGCTACTAATTAAAATGGATACTAGTATATTTTAAAGACATTTTATTAAGAGTGATGGAGTATATGGGTCTGGACCCCAGGACCCACGTACTCAGAAGAATAAGAGACACAGTTGTTACCTAGTGGGACCTCCGTCGGCCAGATGACCCTCCATCGACCAGAAAGATATCGACTCAGATTATGATCCGGAAAACAGGAGAACCGGATGTCACCATCGGCCATGGCTTCGTCGGCCATGGCTCCGTCGACGAGACCCTCATCGTTAGGGATGTCAAAAAAAAAACCAACCCGCACTGACCTGCCCTGGCCCGAGACATTTGGGGCGGATCCGGCCCGGCCCGTCTTCCAAATGGGGCGGGTCCGCCCCGCCCCGCCTATACAATGGAGCGGGTCCGAGTATTAGTATTGAGCTGTGCCGCCCTGACCCGCCCCGACCCGACCCGCTCAATGCATAAACATACATATTTTTTCTTAAACTATACTACTGATGGATAGTCTACCCGGGGGTATATATCCGAGGGGTTATTGCTGGGAATAACTTAGAGAGAAGTCAGAGCAAGTAAATGTAGAGAGAGAGAGTGTGTATTATAAATGTGGAGCGTTTTCAGCGTGGTTACAAATGGGGAAATGGGGTGCTATTTATAGTAGCAATAAATGCCGGACAGGGACACGTGTCAAGCGCTCATTGGCCGAGGGGTCACCTCAACTGGTTGGCGCTGGCAGCCGCATGTGGCCGCATTTAATGCGGCTGTTGGATGGGACGTCTGTGCAGGGTACGGTGATCTGTACGCATGTGAGGCGGATATCTTGTCGAGTGAGATGCCTTCGACTATAGTAGCCGAGGGCTCCTCCAACCGATGGCACCCTGGTGCCGAGGGCTCACAGTACCGAGAGCTACTGTTTTCGCCGTTTTCTCCCAGCTTCTTAATTTGCTTGAGAAACCCGTTCTGTGAGAGTTTAGAGCCTTCGGCCAGGGGGCCGAAGGCACCCCTGGCGCGTAGTGCGGGCTGCTTGGTACTCTAGGCGCTGTGATTTGGGCCTGTTGGGCCTTCTGGGCCTGTTGGGCCTTCGCTGGAGTAGTAGGAGTCTGTGGGCCGGGGGTTCCCGGGCCATATACTCCATCAACTACAAATATACTTCAACATACATATGTGTGTATACAGTAAATCATAAATTCTTTGATCTTATAATATATTAATACATATATTAGAATGAGATGAACGACGGATTATCAATATCTTTTGTATATATAGTATTTTAATACATAATTATTAGTATAATTTAATAGATTAACTATTCAAGTCTGAGAATTTTTTCCTTAATTTTTGAAATTTTTAGGGTATCATGAATTTGATTTAATATATTAATTTTTAATTATTATTTAGAGATAAACTTTATGCAGATTCAATTGGTAACAACTTGTCACAAATAAAAATACATACTAGCTAATTAGGTTACGGTGGGGCGGGGCGGGTCATGGGTCAAAAAGCTTGGACCCGTGCAGGTCACGGGGCACGGCGGGGCGGACCCGCCCCGCCAATTCACGGGGCTGGTCTGGGTCTTGCAGTACCCGCTCCGCCCCGACCCATTGCCATGCCTATCATCGGCTGGAAATAGCTCACACAACCGGATTCCATACTTAGTCATTTCTACATTCTTTGTACTCGGCCCAGTAGTGGCATAATTGTAAATGGGCCTCCCAAACCCAAGACTTGGGAGCCCAGCCCTAATTTCTTCTATAAATACTCCCTTTGGGAGTAGTTGTGGAAGGTTCACAAATCATTAATAGCAAGTATTTATTGCACTTCTATGTCTAGTTCTCCCTTCTCTCTAGATAATTACTCTATCAAAGAGATTTTTCCTAATGTATTACTAATAAAAAGTTTATGGACAAAAATGTGACTATAAGTACACTGGGTAGATTTTATATTGACTATGATGTGATATTTGAATACAACTAAAAACACTAAAAAGTTACTAAAGTCATATTTTTGTCACCTATTTTTATTTTGATTATATACTTAAAATTAATTCTTTTATTAAACTGGAATAAATTAAATTTCAATTAAAACTAGATGTTTTGGTAAACGCAATAATATACTAAATCAGCTAAAATAATTTAAGTTATGGTTGAAACTATTGGATTCCACAATCGGTTAAATTACAATAAGACATTGTTTTAAAAAAATTTGTACAAATAAAATCAAGAAAAATTATACTCGGTATGAAAAATAAAAGGAGCTATTCTTTTTAAGCAATTCAACTAAAAGTAACTTTAACCTTACTAATTTTGATTATAATACTTCCTCCGTTTCTTAAAACTTTGCCAACTATACTTTTTTTGTTGTCTCATTAACTTTGCAAGTTTCTCTTTTAAGTAAATAATTTGTGGTTTCGGATAATTCTCTCTCCTTTGCACAATCCTCAAATGAGCTCTTAATATTTTTTTCCTTAATATAATTTTTATGGATGATACATGAAAAGTAATTAAGATAGGTGAATCGGTGTTCTAAAAGGCTGCAAAAAGCAAGGAAACGCCCATCATGGTAGGAAGAGCTGAAAAAGGCGGTCAATTGAAAAGTTGATAACCAATAAAGATTAAAAAATGTATATATTGAACAAATTAAAATTAGGATCAATCTTGTTTAATATTTTGGAAAAATTCACACCAATAATCCCACCTATTATCGTTCTTCCATTATTAATCCCTACATTGAGTTATTCCAAATGAATTCCAATTAGTGGGGTAAGCTTCCACAAACACTCTCACAACACAGGCAACCGGCTTACCCGGTAAAATTTTTAAAAAAGTCGACCTAACAACATCAACCCTCTGTGAAGTGCGTTGAATTCTAACCCAGTTCTATCACCATTGGCGACAAACAACAGGGTCACGAGACAACCAATTCGCACCCTTGAAGGAATTGAAACAAGTTCACGACAAGCGTAATGGCAGACGAAAGCTCAAAGAAGAACGGTAAAGTAATTTTTCTTTGTTTTTTGGCATAGTTGTTGGTCTGGTTTTTCTGGTCATTAGGTTGTTCGAAAAGTTACGGTTGTCGTTGTTGTATGATTTCAGTTTTGAGTATGTTGACAATATGTGATTCTTAATGTTTGTTATTGTTCAGATTTGTATGTATATGCTCATAAAAAGTCCACTTGTGATTTGTTTAACAATTATGTTCGCTTATTAGGGTTTGGGCGAAACTCAAGCCAGTCTGCGCATATGGCATGTGGGAATATTTAAGAAGAATGGTATTGGAAGACTAGAATATGTGGAAGGTCAGTTTAGGATGTTTGATATAGATGCATACGAACTATGTTGGTTTTGGTTAGAAGAATTGGCTAAGAAATGTGGGGACTATTGTACAATAGATGCCATTTACTACATGGTACCTAATGTAACCTATGAAGAGGGATTACGAAGGGCATATCATGATGATCAAGTCAGATATACGATAGCATTAGTGTTGAAGACCAAATGCATTAACTGCTATGTTATTCATGGAATTGATGTTCCTGATTTAATTAAAGCCATTGAATATGTGGGGGCCCAGTGTTGGTGGAGAGATAATATCATCCAACAACAAAAAGAAGCTTAGTCCAAAGGGAGGAAGTAAGGGAAAGGGTGTTGCAGATGAAATTTCTTCATCTTCTCTTCAAGAAAGTGCTAGGAAGAAAAAGAATGAAAGTTCTTTCACACAGCTCTTGACAACTGATTCAGAAGCACTTGAGAGTAACAAACCAAACAGCCGTTTCACATGGGATGAAGAGGAAAACTCATATGACCCAGAGTATACTCCAGCAACTAAAGAGGAGCACATAAATGGTGAAAGTTCTGATTTGGAAGGTCTTATTTCAAATGATGAAGACATGGAGAACATAGAGGATGCCTTCTTTGGATCTGAGGGAGATACCAGTGATGAATAGTATGAAAGGGTGAGGGAAGAAGTAAAGGGATGGAATGTTAAGGTATTGGGGATTGCCAGTACACTTCAAAAAGAAGCCGTTGAGGGTAAACTTCCAGGTCAAAGTCACAGAAGAAGTTCACCTGATGTGCAAGAAAATAAAGGCAGTAATTATGCCTTTAATAGTGAATATGAAGACACGGATGAGGAAATGTTAACACCAGATGAAGATGAAGAACAATACCAATTGACGAAATAAATGAGGGAAAGGATTCGAGTGGTGAATGAACACACTGATTACAACATATTGGAGTGGAAAGTGGGGACCAGGTTTGAAAGCAGAGAAAAATTTAGAGATGCAGTCGTTAGGTTTGCAGTAGCCCAAGGTAGAAACCTAATGTTCAGTGTAAGTGATAAGAAAAGGCAGCAAAGGTTGGGTGCAAAATGTGTGTCTGGATGTCCCTTCAGGATATATGCTAGTTGGGATAGTAGGAGAGGCTCGTTTGTGGTGAAATCAGGGTGGGTGATCACATGTGTCACATAAACATGGAGGCTAATAAACAACTTAAATCTTCATGGGTAGCTGAACAGTTTCTAGAAGTTTTTAAATCAAGACCACATTGGCCCGCTAAGGAAATTATGGAAACGGTAAGAAGGGCATACAGAGTTGTTAAGAAGATCTTTGTTTACAAAGTGAAGTACATTGCCCATAGAAAACTTCATGGAAGTATGAAGGATCATTACAACAAACTAGGGAGGTACTTAGAGGCTCTGGGTATTGCAAGTCCTGCTAGTCACTTCCAGCTTGAAGTTAATCTAGAATTGAGAAGGTTCCCCCTGTATTTCAGAGACTTTTTGTATGCTTTGATGGTGTTAAGCAAGGATGGTTACAAGGGTGTAGAAAAGTCTTGTGTGTGGATGGATGTTTTCTAAAAACATTTCTAGGTGGTGTGTTACTCTCAGCTATTGGAAGAGATGCAAATGAGCAAATGTATCATCTTTCTTGAGCAGTGGTAGAAGAGGAAAATAATGACAGTTAGGAGTGGTTCTTCATTCAGTTGAACAAATTAATTGGTGAAACAGATGGTTCAGAACTTACAATAATTTCTGATGAACACCGGGTATATCTGATTAATCCCTATACTTGTCTTTGTACTTTATTACATTCTTCTTGTGCTAAATATGTTTTACCATTTTCATAGGCTATTCTGAATGGAGTTCAGAAAGTTTTTCCTAGAGCAGAACATCGACACTGTGCGAGGCACATTTATGCTAACTGGCGCAAGAATCACAAAGGGGATGAGCTGAAGATGGCTTTCTGGAAAATAGTTAAAGCATATAATGAGGCTGATTATTATGATTCTTTGACTAAGATGGAACAACTGAGCCCAACAGCCACACAAGCTTTCAAAGCCTATGATCCAAAAAGATTCTGCAAGTCTTATATACAAACAAACACCAAATGTGAGGTCATTGTTAACAACATGGTGGAGACATTCAATGGTTATATTCTAAATGCTAGAACAAAGAATTTGATCTTCATGATGGGAGACATTAGGACAGCTTTAATGCAAAGGATTGTTCAGAAAAGACAGCAAATGGAAGTTAGTCACCACTACATATGTCCTAGGATTCAGGCAAGATTAGAAAAAGAGAAGGAAGAAGCAGCTAACTGTGCAGCAATGCCATCATCTCTTATGGTGTTTCAGGTGAGCCATAGATTGGATAGTCTGACTGTGGATCTGGCATCTAAGACTTGTACATGTAGAAAATGGGAATTGACTGGAGTCCCATGTTGTCATTCCATTGCTTGCATGTTTCTTCTCCACCATGCCCCTGAAGAGTATGTCCATGATTATTACAAGAAAGAGACATACATGAAGGCATACAATGGTTCTATCCCCCTTGTTCTGGTGAAAGACATTGGCCAAGAAAAGAGCTTGATTTGGACCCTCCTCCAATAAAAATAGGGCCTGGGAGACCAAAGAAAAATAGGAGAAAAGATCCACATGAAGATCCAAAAAACCTAGGAAGTTAACTAAGCATGGAATGGAGATGTCTTGCAGCATATGTAAGTCCAAAAAACACAATAAAAGGAAATGTCCTGATAAAGCTAACACCACATCATCAAGTGTTCAAAACCAAGTCAAGAAACCAAGGGGAAGACCTAGGAAGCATGGCATACCTTCTGTTCACACTGAAAGGCAAAGTGAGTATGGTAATGTGATTTCCCAACCAACACAAACTGGAAGAGGTGGGACGGTAATCATGAGAGGAAGAGGGAGAGGAAAAGGGAGAGGGAAAGGCAACCAGGTATGCATAACACATTTGAACTATGATATGATGTTGTACATTCTGTTTGTTATGTGTTTTTACTAGATGCAGGTCCCTCAGGGTTTTGGTATGTTCATTGATGGGCAAGGAAACACCATTGTTAATGTGAGAATCTGTTTGTTTTTATATGTTTTAGAACTTGGTGTTTAGGTGTGTTTATTATTTATGGTGGTGTGCTTTTGTAATTTTGTACTAAGTTTATTTTGATCATTTATTTTCATTTTTGGATGTTTTCTAAACACATTTATGTTTTTGTGGTTTGTTGTTGTAGTCACGTGGTCAAGTTGGAGGTCCCAAAGTGATTTCAGGAAGTGGATGTCCTCCTTCAAGCAACGCTAATGCACCCCTTTGAAAGAATGCAATGATTTGAATGCAATGAAGTTGTAAAAGATGTTGTTTTCCATATGAAGTCCTCCAGTATTGTTGTTTAATGGAACTATTAGTGAATGATGTATTTTACTTTTCCTTGTTTAATGTGATTGTGTTGTGTATTGACAATTTGAATGTGTATTGACAATTTGAATGTAGTCATTCCTTTGTTTATTTACTGCTTTTGGCCCAACAGCTCTTGAGACATGGGAATAATTTGTGGAAGGTCTTTTCCCAGCATGGATGTTCCCTTAAACATGGCAGACATATATATTCAACACAAATCCAAACTACAAGCATTACATTAGTAGAAATGTTTAGGATCCCAAAATGGAATATGGAACATGGAACATTACATTCAAATACATGTACCTTGAATACCATTACTTCAAATAACAACTTAATTGATAAGTATTACATTACTTCAAAAAACTAACAATCCCAAATGCAATTAAAGAAGCAACTACGAGCATAATAGAAAATGTTTCTCCTCTGCATCTTTTGCAAGCCACCAAACCAGACGCAGTTATCATGGCAACTAACTCCTTTTTCTTCTTCTTCTTCAACTTTTGCACCTTTTCCTCCAATGCTCTATTTTCGGCCAACAACTGATCAAGCTCTTTGTTCTTCATTTTGTGCACATAATCTTCGATGTCATTGTCAGTACACCATTGAAAGAAATCACAATCTGAATTATGTAACCAACACAACATTCACACTTTATAATAAATTATGACATACACATACAATATTCAATAGTAAACAACACATACGAATTCAATATTGTGAGCAGCCATTGAAATGCCTAATATTTTTATTCTACAAAGGAATAGAAAAGAAATGATACTTACTGGCCATAGTGAGCAGCCATGAAATCTGCTTCCCATGTTCGGGCCGCTCTTTATGGTTCGTAGTTTCGCCTCAATTTTGTGATGACAGATACGTCGAATTTCCACTCTGCTTGAGTTACATGTCCAAGAAGATGAATCGCTCACTGACTTCATCTGTGATTTAGTCATTCTCATGTGTGACCTCGTAGCCCGTCTTCTTCGTCGCACTTTGTCTTCCTCGCCGTCCTTCGTTCCGTCCTTCACAGCGTAGGTCAAGTTTAGGGATGCAAGAGGAGCCTCACGTTTTTATAACATTTAGTCACATGCGGGGGCACGTGTATTTTAATTACCGGTTAAGCCTTACCCTTCAGGTTAACAGAATGTTTGTGGAAGCTTACCCAACTAATTGGAATTAATTTGGAATAACTCAATGTAGGGATTAATAATGGAAGAACGCTAATAGGTGGGATTAATGGTGTGAATTTTTCCTAATATTTTTTGGACATTTATTATTTTGTCTTTAATAAAAATCTAAAATGCATTTTCGCGCCTAGGTTTCACATATTCCCGCTTAGACTTCAAAGGCTTGAGGCTTGGCTTTGCCACCTTGCCACATCTCACGTCTTTTAGAACTCGTTTGGTAATACTGAAATTGACAGAATATACAGAAATTAATGAAGTTCAGACTGAAACGGCTGAATCGGCTAAATTCGTTGACTTGTGGAAGAAGTATATCTAAAATATATTTTATTAACAAAATAAAGAAATTTTATATGGGGGAATAAGTACAATGTTACTCTCTATATCAACTTTACCAAATGCAATGTAGTGCTTGAAATAAAAAATTACGTGTTTAATGAACATTGATTGATAACACTAATATATCAAAAAACGTGATTACCAAAAAACTTAAATAAATCAGAATATAATCAAGTGTACATAATACCAAATTAAAAAATGTTGTTTGTACACTGTTAGTCCCAAAATCAATCAACAATCATACAATATAGTACAAGGAGAGAATCACAGAATGATAGAAAAATATTTGAACGATGAACTCCCTCTTCCTTATACCGTATAAGCTCTCAGAAAGATATGAGCGTTAATGTGTGTGAGGCTTGTGAGACTTAGGGTTTGCTTAAGTTAGCATCCTTTTATACATAAGGATGTCTAACTTAAGGCTTACAAGTGGGCTAATGGGCTGAAATACATTTGTGGCCCATATTACACATTTAATCAATAACTACACAAATACAAAGACATTTAATTAGATTGGACACCATAAAATATTCCTAACAATCTCCCCCTTGGTGTTCAATCGTGTTGTATCAGCATTGCAGCGCAAATATCTTTGTCTTTGTTGTTATTCAGCTTCCCTTGTCTTTGAACTTGACTTCTTGAGAAGGCTTTATGAAGAAATACTTGCAATCTCCCCTTTGATGTCTTCTTGGAAATTTGATATTTGATGTCGGGGGTTGAGGAATCTTTTGCTTGTAATCCTTGCCTTCAAGAAGTAGCTCTTGATCAGCTTGAATGAACTCCGGTGGTGCCTCTAGAATGATGGTTCTGATGGTTTCCAGACGCGCATGGGATTAATCTCCAGTATGCGAGTATCTGACCTTTGTCTCCTCCATAATGTAATCTTTTTAACTATTTGAAATGAACCCTTTTGAGGAGAGCCAGTCGGTTTCACAGCGGAAAATGATGATTGACTTGTGAGCCTAGCTGACCATTTGATGTGAAGCTGAATTTGTAGTTGATGCTTTGAGAGAATAGAGAGTCGTCGTTTTTTGTGTTGGAGGAGAAGTGTCCAAGAATGAGTTTTTAGAGTAAACAGCATGCGAACCACTCTCCCCCTCATGACGATCCGATGAATCGGGGCGTCATGCCTTTATTCTTTTATTCCGGGAAACAAAATAGGAAAAACAAAAAGGTAAACACCGGAGACACCATGGTGTTCCGTTATCACAATATCAATGTAAACACTGACGTGTGGCCTGTATAAAAATGATAGAAGCATTAAAGCTCTAACAGGACTTCCAACCAGTCATTGTGAGGCATCTAAAGTAGATGTCACTCTGGTTGTTATGGCATGATCATAACGATCAACAAAGATAACGTAACCCCCCGGGGTCGTGATGACGCTCGTTATCATCACTATAGAGAAACTCTGAAGCGATGGCCTGAACATGTTGGTGAATTCTGTGTTGCAACAACAGGACTTCCTTCCAATCATTGGTCTTCATCTATAGTAGATGATCCCTATGGAAGTTCTCCGGGGCATGAAGACCTGCAACTGACTCTAAAAAGTGTTTGTGTCCTAGAAAATTCAAAACATTTGGGAGTGAGATTACTAGACACGACGTGATCAATGAATGTTCAGTGGCGTGGGGTTATGGGCCACTGTAGTCAGTATCAGTCGCCTCAGAAGGAGACAGTGATTAGAGATGAGGTTCCCCGTGAAATATGATTAAACACATGTGTTGGGAGACAGGTGAGTGGTCTTAGGTAGGGTTGTGCATGCGCCATTTGGACAAAATGCAGCGACTTCTACCCGAGATCTGAATAAATTCAGTCCTGAACCTATGGGGATTGTCCAGAGTATTTGAGTGACTGGGAGTAATCCTCTCGATTGATAACACAATAGAGGTAGCAGATTTGACATTGATTATTGTTCTCTTGCTCACTTGAGCTTTCTGTTTCCTCACTCTCATAGTGTTCACTCAGTTACTCACTCACTCTCGGCTTTGTCCCTCGGGTAGGCTTAGTTAGGTTTACTAAGCCATTAGGACTTATCTCTCATTTCTCTTTATTCTTTTCTTTTCTTTTCTTTCTGTACTCCCCCTCAACTGGAGCACTCAGTAGGATGCCTTTCACGATGGTTGGCGCTTGAGAGGAGAACTTTGAAAACTCCCCCTCAAAATTTGCATCCTTGAGAGAATCCGTGCATTTTACATTGTCTAGCACCAGGAGGAGAAAAATAAAACTCCCCCTCAAAAGTTGCAAGTAGTGGTTTTTGTTACCCGGGGAGTAAAGTATAAAACTCCCCCTTGGAATGTGCTTTCTTCGTCGTTTGGCTCCAGGAGGAGTGAAAAATAAACACTCCCCCTGAGAATAAGCACTTGGCGTTTGTTGGTGTTGAGGTGTGCATTTGTTGATTTTCAGCTTAGTAGAGAGTATTCACGCCAGTACTCTCCTTGATAATGTGCACCAGTTGATTGCTCGCAGGTCGTCTTCATACCCGCCATGTGTGTGGAGCAATCGGGTCAGTTACCGCACATGACGGACCATCAACACATATTAAGTATGTGTCAGTACCCACTTCCAGATGGGTCCTTCCTTGTCACCACTGAAAAACCGTTTCAGTTTCTGTTTGATTTGTGATCTTAGGCTAGCTGATTGAGAAGAGTCTGACATTCTTAATTTCTCAGCTTCAGCCTTAGGAACCCATTGTAATTTGACCTTTGGAGCAGGAGAGGTTTCACTAGCAGTGAGTGAATGTTCAGACAGATAGTCTTTTAAGATTGTTTCTTGAGAGAGTCTTCTCAAATGTCTGAGTGAGTAAACTTTGAGGGGATACTTTAAACATGGTAATTGATACTCCCCCTCAACATTTACTTTAGCAGAAGCTGATTTCTTCGGACATTTCTTAACATTCCTCTTCTTATCTTGGTTGGAGGAGATATCAGATTCAGAGCAGCAAGTTTTTACTTGCTTAACACAGTTCAGAGTAGAAGAGCTTGAGCAGTTATTCTTAAGAAATGTCTTCTTTTTGGCATAGAAGAGAGCACTTGAACACCAGTTCCTACTACTTAGATGAGATTCTTCTTCCTTATTTCTTCTTCTTAACTTGTCCTCTATCCATTCTCCTCTCCTTTCCACTCTCCTCTTCACAGGGGCCCTTGTCGGTGAAGGTGACTCGGAGTGAGAAGTGGAAGTTTCAGGATCATTTGTAGATTTTTCAGAATAGTTCTCAGAAGACGGAGGAGAAGGATAAGCACAGTTTTCAGATGATGGAGGAGAAGGAGATTGTGAGCCTGTGCTTGATTGAGAGGATGTTTGGAGCAAAAAAAAATCATTCCAGAGCTGTTCTCTTTCCAGTTCAAAAGCTTGTTTTTCTTTATCAAAAGCTTCTTTCAATTCAGCAAACTTTCTCACAAGGGGTGGAATGTATGCTGGTTTGGCTACAGACTCTGAAGTTGGAGGTTCCTCTTGATCTTGCAGAGTCTCTTTTGCAGGATAAAAGGTTGGAATCTCTTCAGGAGGAGTCAACAGGAGTTCTTTTGTTTCATAGCTCTCGTTCAAGGCAGCATAATCAAAAGAAATTTATGTTCCGAGATTAGCTCTCTTGGCATCTTCTTCATCATTCGTTTCTTTAACACTGAGGAAAGACATCAACTTAGTCAGTCCAAGACCCATATAATTGATGTCATACAGTTGAGCACAGTTCACCTTCTTCAAATTACATGGGTTAGACAGACCGAGTCCTTCTTTAGAATGATAGAAACAGGTGTCTTTGGGTTGGCTCAAGAATATTGTTTGTTGAGTCTGCCCCTTTGTAGCAAGTATGTCTTCAAGATCTTTGATCTTGCGGTAAAGGGCACTTCTTTTATTTTGAAGAAAATCGTTATCAGCTTTTGTTGTGCTTAGCTCTATCTGGTTTTGATTCAACTCCTTTGTTAGATCAGCTATTTTCAGAGTCAGCTTCTCTGTTTCCAAAGTTATTTTATAAACCTCTTCTTTGGAATTGTCCAATTGTATACTCAATGAGGTGGACTTATCCAGCTGCTTCAGTAGGACTTTGTGATTATTTGCTAATCTCTCTTCCAATTCCTTGATAATTTTGTCCTTATCTTTTGAAGAATGAGTTTGACAAATACATGAACAAGGAGATATAGTGTCCATTGCTGTTGATTGTTGAATGTTGACCGTAGACGTGAGGTTGGTTGAAGTTTCTGCAATTTTATGGACCTTGAAATGTGGTTTGGACCTTGAGAAAAAACAGTCTTAACCTTGAGATTTTTTTTTAATTAAATAATTAATTAATTAATTTTTTTAATCTCAAGGTTGACTCTTGGAAGCTTTGATTGTAAGGTTGACCTTTGGTGTTGAAGATTTGAGCTCAAAAGTTGAAATGGGCTCAAAAATAGCTCTTGAAGTTGGAGTTTTTTTTTAAAAAAAAATGTACTTATCCAAGTGTGGGGAGAAAATGAATCTTTTAAGCAATCCCACACCTAAACTCCTTGGGAACTTTTGAGCCTATATATAAGAACCACTTCTTCCTTAGTAGTAAAAGGTGAAGGAGAAGAGGGGAGCTCTCGCGCACATGGGATTTCGGGCTTTCAGTTCAAAATCGAAAAATCGCATCCCCCTGCGCGGGCGACCTGCGAACACGAATGCTGCAGAATTCAGCGGGTCTCATAAGACAATTTCCCTGTCCTTTGAGAATTCAAAAACTCGCAATATTTTTTTATTAAGAAAACTCGAGATTACACAAACTCGCACCTGGACCTCGAGTTTACACAAACTCGCACCTGGACCTCGAGTTTACACAAACTCGCACCTGGACCTTCAATCTCCTTCGTACAACCTGCGAAATATCTCAAAATTCCAAAAATGCAATTTCAATCTTCTTTAACTCAAAACTTGATACAGAACATCCACCAAACGTAGATTAACGTCTAAACCAGCTCGATCAAACCACAAAATACAAGAAAATCAAATTTTCCAGAAATACTTCTTCACCGTCAATGGCAGAAAAAAAACGCAGAACTTCTTCAATCGATTTCACGCTAGGCTCTGATACCAAATGTTAGTCCCAAAATCAATCAACAATCATACAATATAATACAAGGAGAGAATCACAGAATGATAGAAAAATATTTGAACGATGAACTCCCTCTTCCTTATACCGTATAAGCTCTCAGAAAGATATGGGCGTTAACGTGTGTGAGGCTTGTGAGGCTTAGGGTTTGCTTAAGTTAGCATCCTTTTATACATAAGGATGTCTAACTTAAGGCTTACAAGTGGGCTAATGGGCCGAAATACATTTGTGGCCCATATTACACATTTAATCAATAACTACACAAATACAAAGATATTTAATTAGATTGGACACCATAAAATATTTCCAACATACACCTTCTAATACCCACTAGTACACCATATATAAGGCCCAAACAAAAAAAAATCACCCGCCTTTCCCACTCCAATCCACGTGCGTCAGTCTCCCTCCCCAAAATCAAACCCCCGCTCTAAACACTTTCCGCATCCCCATCCCCAAAACTCACGTCCCTTCTTCTTCGGAAATCCTTCCAAACGAAATATCATGTCGGCACCTGTAGTCGGGCGGCCATTGGAGAACGAAGCTTGAGGATGATTAAATTTGAGAAATGAATTCGTGTGTGTGTGTTTAAGCATTAAACACTAATATGCTTTGATTTATGTTGTTTATAGCTACTTCCTCATTTTATCAGTTGGATCGTTAACAGTCACAATGAGATAATAATTCAGATTTGCATACCAATTTTTAATACTACGATACTCTACTTATTTTTGGGAGTTACTATTTTCAATTTGATTTTTTCCTTGCACTGTATTGGTCCAACGTCTGGTTATACCAGGGGATGTTCTGAAGTTTGATACACATATGAAATGAGAGGGGTTTTGAGCATAAGATACAGTTATCGGTTATTCATTATGTTTGTACATTGTTCTGTATTATCTGTGAGTCGTGATTCTGTCTGTGATAGGGCTCCAAGTTAAAAATTCTGCTTAAAGACTATTTCCCAGCTCAGTACTCGGTGTTCAGAAAATATAATGAAGCATCTGATCTGATAAAATCATGATTATCCTCTAAACAATTGCAAATGTTCCGCCAGCTACCATGGGGCCATCTTGTGGATGTCCCAAAGATTCAATTTTCTGCCCAAATAGTTCATATGGTGCTTTACGCCTTGTGGAGGAACAACCAGAAGATGAACTCTGGTTTTGCTTTCAAGGAAAGGTGTTAAAGTTTACCTTTGATGATTATTGTCACATAACTGGATTACCCTGTACAGACCAAATGCCATCCTCACCTGAGGAAGACCATATGTCATCCTCACCTGAGGATGATGAAGCTGGGGAAGATGAGGTTGAAGAGAAAGAACCTGGGGTGGTGACAGAAAAGTACCTCGGTAGCTCAGTGGATACTACCTTTGAGAAGTTTAAGGAAATAATTCAAAAATTAAGGCCTTCCAAACGAGGTGATCCAATACTTATTGTGAAGTTGACCTCTTTGTACTTTTCCCAGTGTGTGTTGCTAGCAAAAGATTGAACCACGAGGATAAATCTTGACTACATAAGACTGGTCAATGATTTCGAGACAAAAAATGGGCTATAAACAGACAATGATGTTCTATGTTTGTGTTATTTATAGGTTTGGGCGTACGAAACAATACCAGAACTTGGGCAACACTTTGGCAAGAAGCTGGGTAACACAGAGGTGTCGATATTAAACTGGAGTGTGGATAGAATCTTCAGGATGACAAAGCTTAAAAAAACTGTCTTTCCTGAGGTATGTGTCATTAATTATGTTTATGATCTAATACACATTGAATATTTTTATGTGAAACATATTTATTTGGATTTAATGTTTACAATCCTCTTTTAGAAGTAATATATCATTTCCTTTATGGTAGGAGGAAGAAATAGGTTCCAGTTCTGATGCAGGACAGTCCGATGAAGATGACCAATCATTACAGAATTTAAAGATCATAGAGCGGATGCATGACATGTGTATGACTCTTCAAAGAATGGAAAAACGGATTGATGCTTTTGAAGATAGGGTTTCTGAAATGAAGGACCTAATTCTTTAGTCGATTAGAAAAGCCAACCCATCAGGGAGCGACAACGTATGAAGTCATCAGTTACATTTTCTCATTAGTTACTTGTGTGCACGCGTTAATTCAGTGCATACATACTAATCATGTCATTGCAGGATAAGAGACCTCATTTTATACCTCCCCCCAGGAGAAGAAGGAGGCAAACACTGTGGTTGAAGAAGAGCCAAACAAGGGTGAGGAGACTATTCTGTCCGGGGAACCATCTACACTTTCAAGCCCCATACATCATGAGGTCACTGGTACTGATGATATTATAAATGGGTATGCGTGTTCCATATTTTTGTGTTGTCTATGTGTGGTATCATGTCTTGTCTGTTTGTTGTTTAATTTTGTTTGTGGGGAGGAAAATAATGTCTGTTGTGAAACATTGGATTGAGATGGAGTTGCTGACTATGAATACTAAGTACATGTCATTTGATTTCAGGATAAGAGGGTTGATTCTATACCCCTTGAGGAGGTGGAGGAAACAAATACTGTGGATGAACAAGATCCAACCAAGGATGAGGAGAAAATCGTGTCTGGGGAACCATTTACAGTTGCCCGACCCATACATCATGAGCATGTCACTAGTGCGGATGACATTCTTCCCATTGTTGTGACTGAGGTATGCTTTATCCATATTTTAGTATTGTCTGTATGTGGTATAAGTTTTGTCTGTGGGGAGTAAAATAATGTATGTTCTGAGCCATTGTGTTTGTGCAGGTGGGTGAGGACAAATTCCCTCATTTAACAACGCCCGGCCCATTTGAAACATTGGATTGGGATGGAGTTGTTGAGAATAACGGGACCGGGGTTATAGATGTTGAGGCATTGAAAGAATTGACTAGGCATGAAGTTAACAAGAGAAAACGTTTTCACTCTAAATACCAGTGCTCCCCATACACAGACCCGTTTGGGAAACGACAAAAACCCGCTGGCAACATCTAAACTGTAGCCACGATGTATGTGAAACATGAAACATGGAACCTTGGAGAGCCGAGGCAGTGGACGATGTCCCACAACAAGAAGGGTAAATCTTTTGTCTGTGAGGGTGTTTAATAGTGTCTGTATAGGTCATCCATCTTATGTCTGTGTGTTTCATACTAATGTTTAAATGACTTTCTATTTGCAGAAGTAGTGATTGTGGTGTCATGGTTGCGGCCTTGCTTGAGTCATTGATGTGCGATGTACCCTTGAGGCCATAGTGCGAGTATGATAATCTGCACTCAAAGCGATGGGAGTTTGCTGTACAGCTGTGGCGTGTGAGGCGGATTACATCGTAGATTGTATTATATGAACTCATGTAACACCAACATTGTGCTGCCTGGCTTTTTTGTCATAACTTGTGTAATACAAGCGTTGCTTTGTAAAGTTGACCTATATTGGCCATAACTTATGTTGTACATACACTTATTTTGGTTGTGTGAACCATATATTGACTATGCTTGTGACATGTAAACAATTGTCTGTGTCTTAACAGATTTTGTCTGTTAGGTGTACTCAATTGTCTGTGTAATTAGTGATTGTGTCTGTGAGGTATAAACAATTGGTTGCGCATTTCAAATTTTGTAATATGTTTAATGATGAATATATGACACTATATTACACTTTTATGAAACAAACAATGCAATTGTTACATTTCTTTTTTTCTCCCTTCATATTATCTTTGTACTGTTAATACAATTGTCTGTGGCTTAAATGATTGTGTCTGGTAGACCTTTTCTTCTGTACATATTCACTTTAATATGTGGACTATTGAGCTCTAGTTTTCTTATATGCAGGCCGGGGGCACACGAATTAGAGTTAAGGAGATGAATGCAACGTTTTTTATCTTTTGGCTTTTTATCCGCCTTGTAGTATTTGTGTATTAGCACTTTCTTTTAATTATTTTGGCCTTCATTTGACTTCTCCTGTTTACTTATTTAGTTTTAAAGTATACCATTGTGAATTATGTACATTTACAATTGTAATGAATGGTGATTTAAATTTAATGAAAATATTTGTTTGATGTTTTGATTATTTATTGGTACTAAGGGATGTTTTGAATATTTATTGCTAATAAATATTTAGTATGATATATATGTAGAGTATATATATACACACACACACACTTATGATACTAATGTATCATATATCTTTATGATACGAGAGTGTCAAAAAAAGTTGTGATATTATAACATCATAACTTTATGTGATACTTTATTGTTATAATTTTGTTACACTAATCTGTTTAGCAATCAGTGACACTAAATTTAGTGTCACTTGCCCCGTTTTTCTTGACACTTTCAGAGTGTCATTAAATATTTCAGTGACACTTCTTTATCGTCACGATAAGCCATTTTTTACTAGTGCTTCCAGCTTACACATACAAAGTTTCATACAATACACACAACTTTGACTATTTCACAAACAAACATGTTCACTTGTTCCAACATACACCGACAAACCTTCATACATTACACAAACAAACTACTTAGAAACGAAATAACACAGTACAGAAACGAAATATAAACTTTAACTATTTGCAGACCATGTTCACTTGTTCCAACATACACAGACAAAGTTTCATACAATACAAACAACTTTGACTATTTCACGGACAAAAATGTTCACCTTTGTGCATAAATTTATTTTGACGTAATTATAAATTTATGTTCACCCAGTTCATACACAACATCCATGGAAGCCTCCATCGTCGGTCCATCACCTTCTTCAGATTCGGCCTTGTTTCCGTCATCTTCTTCAGTTTGGTGAGCTCTAGAGGTCTGTCCGCCAACCGCTGCAGCTTCGGAGGTCTGTCCGTCATCTCCGCCTCCAGCAGTTGCATCCCAGGAAGCCCAAAAATCGTCATCGTTAACATCTCCCATTGTGTCTTCCAACGAGCGACGATTTGGGAGGGAGATTCACCTGGGTGCGTTGATTTTTTTTTTGGCTGAGAAGACCACCTGCGGAGAGTTTGATTTTGGGAGGGGCATGGGAGAAAGTTTCTGGCGCACGTGGGATTGGAGTGGGAAAGGGGTATTTTTTTTACTTTGGATCTTATATATGATGTACTAGTGGGTATTAGAAAGTGTACAAACATCATTTTTGTATCAAATTTTACCAAAACATGCACTACAGGACGACTAAAGGTCATATCAAACATATTTAAACAAACGACCATAAAATTTCATTCCATTAAAATGTTCTAAATTTTACTTTTTCTCATTTGACATACATTTACCTACATTTTAGTATACAAAAAATCATCTACTTCATGCATTATATTTATGTCGTTTACTCGTTTAGTGCTTGCGTTTATTGTTTGTCCTATTTTAATGTTATTTCCTAGATTTTTTTCAAACAAAAGTTTACATTCAAATTTGAAAATTGCAATGTATTTTAAAACTAGAAAGAAGTGAATTCTTTCGAGGATCTTGTATCGGTGGAAACGTGGAACTTAATAGAGTTTTTGGTAATATCAAAATAGTTTTTCTGGATCTACCGAAACTTATGAAGTAATGACTGAAGTAACTAAAATGTCGAATTGGCTGATTCTGCATATATATGGGGAGGGTTCTAGTGCTTGAGAACCCCTCTTACAATAAGAACCCGTGAGAACCCCTGAGAACCGGTGGTATTTTAGGCTGAAATTTTTTGTGTATGTTCCTCATCAAGTCTAGATCATCCATACCAAATTTGAGCAAAAAATTCAATCGGAAAGGTCGTCCAATGATTTTTGAAAGAAAACTGGTCCGATATATATATATATAAAACGCAGTTTTCTTTCAAAAATCATTCGACGATCTTCCAGATTGATTTTTTTGCTCAAATTTAGCATGGATCAATTAGACTTGATGAGGAGCATACACAAAAAATTTCAGCCAAAAATACCACTGTTTCCTTGGGGTTCTCACGGGTTCTCATTTTAAGAGAGTTCTCACTTGAACCTCCCCCCCTATATATATATATATACACACACACACATATATATATATAATTATATGTAAAATATACTTTATTAACAAAATAAATAAAAAATTAAATGAAAAGAAACTAAAATGATCATCTACGGTAACTTTAGCCAATACAACCATAATAGTAACTTCAGTCCTAGTTTTTCTTATTATTACATAATTCAGCGCGCGAAATCAAAAGTTATGTGTGATGAAAAAGTTAATTGATTAGCTTGATAAGCCGAAAAACATGATCACTATACGAGCTCTTAATTTCATATAATATTATTTAGCTTGATTTCTAGTAAGATACTTCCTCCGTTCTTTAATTCTTGCAACATTGTGATTTTTGCACTATTCACATACCTTACTTTGACCACGATTTTCTACTAATATACATAATCAAATCATTACGTATAAAATGTTATTAAATTCCTATCAATGTGAATTTCCAAAATATCAAATTTTTATAATGTTTACTAATACATAATTAAATATAATTACAGTCAAAGTTGTGCGTTGGCGAACGTGAAAGTCAAACTGTTGCAAGAATTAAAGAACGGAGGATAGTATATAATTGCAGTATTGTTTTATAAGGATGTTTTTATTTGAACTGAAATTTGCTAGTTTGGTCTGTTTAAGTCTGATATGGTCTGGTGTGGTTTGATAAACTTTTGGTTTCTGTGTGTTTTATACCTATGGGAGTCTAGTCTCATTTGAACGTACTGATCTGATTTGATCTGATATGATCTATTTATGTTTGGTCTGGTCTGTTATGGAACTGAAATCAGTCCAAGTAAAAACATCCTAAAATTGAAAAGTTTTAGGGAAGAAATAATGTAATTTTGAAGGTGATCACATGCAATTTGAGCAGTACCAAATAAGGCAAAAAGTTTGATGTTGTAGGGATGCATGTAATTAGTTGCCATTTGGACCAAATGTAATTAGTTGCCATTACCCCAACATGGTTTATTTAAATAATGAATACGGAGTATTTTTTAAAGATTTCTAATAAACTGATTGTTTTATTTCGCTACATCCGACTATGCGTGAAGAAATCAAGCTGTTTTTGCTGAATGTTGTTTGATTTCAGCACAAATGATAGAGTAATCAAATAAACTCTTTGATAAAATTGAAACTGACTAAATCTATTGAAATTAATGAAATTATGATTGAATTAACTAAATATATTGAACCATATAAAATTGATATTTAAAACATTTTTATATCAATAAGATAATTAAAAAAGTATGTGAAAAATAACTAAAATAGCTACTCCGTATATAATAGTAATTAACTTCACTCAATTCACTACGAAAAGTAGCTCCAACTTTATTCATTTTGATTATTACAGTGTGTGAAATGACAAATGACAGAACACATTTTGTAAAAAAATGACTATTAAACTAAAAATATTGATTACATAATTAGGCCCTCTATATATTTTAGTGTATGTACTCTTTTAAAGTATTCTCGTGCATCCATAGATTGATAGATATCCTTCATTATGCACTCCTTGGCGGCTGTATATAATCGGGGCGGAGCCAGGGCACTGGACAGGACTGGGTCGATACAAAGAATATTTTTGAAAAAAAAAAATACACGAAATATTTTACACTAAAAATATACGTATTTTTTAAATTCAGGCTGGATCTGGGCCAGGGTTGGCCCTCCCCTAGCTACGCACCTGGATATAATGATTTTCGCTTCAGTTTTTATTGATTTTAGTTCGATTCAGTACATATTGGAAGTTTTTTATCAAACAAAAACGATGTTATTTTTCGGCTTGATTCGGTTTGAATTTGTTGTATTTTAATAACATATGGAGGTTTTTTTGAATTTCTGTAGTTTGGTTTGGTTTGTTTTATTCGGTTTTCTAGGTTTCAATTCGGTTTGGTTTAATTCATTTTGGAAGAAATATTATGAAATTCAAATCAAATTGCATATGATTCAATTATGATTTGATTTAGTTCGATCTGGTACGATTCGGTTCAGTTTAATTTGGTTAAACCAACTGATATGCCCATTTCAAATCAAATTACAATATTATGCATTTTTCAGTAATGAAAGTGCAGTAAACACTAAACACCAAAAGTACTCCGTATAAGGGGTGTTTGGAACTGATTTTGCTTCTGCTTCTTTTTTAAAACAGAAGCAGAATCAGAATCAGTTTTCAGAAGCTGGTACCCCCCAGCTTCCAAAAAAACTGATTCTAGGAGTAAATTAGAGCACCAGAATCACTTCTGCATTTTCACCCAAACACTACAACTTCTGCTTCTGCTCCCTGAAGGAGTAGAAGTAGTTTTAAGAATCAGATCCAAACACCCCCTAATTCAAATCAAAATGGTAGACTCGCATTGCCTTCTCTGCTACTCTGTTGTTTTCCGCACGTCCGTACATTGTATTGATTACTCGTATTAATTAAACCTAATGACAAAGTTGAGTTAAATTAAGAAGCCATTTGATAACTGTTGATAACTCCATTTTGAGCTTATTAGACTTATTACCGATTAATAACTTTTATCAAATACTGGGAGTACTTTTGGTGATTATGTCTTTCGACTTATTATCATTATCAATCATTTTTCACTGAGCACGTTACTTCTTGTCACACGATTGATTTTATAATGATCAAAATTAGTAGCACTGGAGCTACACATAATTTCTGAATATATACATTTTAATTATTAAAAATTAAGTTAATTATCAATATGAAGGATTTAACTTTAACATTGATTCATAAAAAATATTGACTTTATAAATCAATTTGGAGCAAAATGAGTATTTTTTATTACTCTTTGAAAGATACAATTGTAAAATAGCTACTAGATTATATTCTTTATTTTATACGAGCACAAAGCAAGTGCCAACTTCAATCATATTTTGCTATGTGACGGATGAAGTTTAATATTGCTTCTATCCCATAAAAATTTGTCATTTTTCTTACTCCCTCCGTTCAATTTGGATGACATAGTTTGACTTGTTAAAAATAAAGGAAAAAAACTTATTGAAGGTCAAATTTTACTGTAGATTACATTGTTTAGCGGTGTTTGAAACTGTTTTGCACTGTTTTGATATAGATTTGTTTACCAAATAAGGAAATAAAAGAAGTGTGACATTCATTTTGAAACATTATATTCAAAAAAGAAAAATGTGTCAAACAAACTAAAATGGAGGGAGTATTATTTTTTTATCATTCCTGTTTAAAGCAATATATATATATATATATATATATATATATATATATATATATATATATATATATATATATATATATATATATATATATATATATATATATATATATATATATATATATATATATATATACACACACATAGTTGTTTCTTTTCATCCAAACAAATACCCTAGTAATTATACATTTTTTACTTATTCAATTTTGGCCAAATTTTATGGGATATTCAAATATTGTGAAATTATAAATATTGTACAATTTTTACTTTCTCTTGTACGTTAACTTATTTTATTCATCAGGTCTGAACGTTTCTGATTTAAATCTTTTAAGATAGTCTTATTTGATTTGAATTGCGAAAGAATGACCCAAATATTACCTCTAGAGTTTTGGTTGACAAAAATATAACCAACCGACAAAAACAGACTAAACATGAATG
The DNA here is from genome assembly GCA_945859875.1 of Cuscuta europaea. Classification (NCBI taxonomy): domain Eukaryota; kingdom Viridiplantae; phylum Streptophyta; class Magnoliopsida; order Solanales; family Convolvulaceae; genus Cuscuta; species Cuscuta europaea. The sequence continues at coordinate 6,549,332 of CAMAPE010000014.1, forward strand.
GACTGAAATGCCCTCCTGCGCTCGACAATTCATCGAAGGACATATGTGAGTTGCTCCTCTGCTTCACCACCGGCATTCCGGCAGCACCCACCATCCGAGGAAGATCTTCACCTATGCCTCCCTCGCCATCTCCCTAGTCGTGGCTGTTGCTCTCTTTGTCGCTTATGCCCTCCTCTTCGTCATAGTTCATTTTCTTCTCTTACTCTTCTTCTCTTTTTGCTCGTATGATTGGGGATGGTGAAAATCTAGCAATGGAGCTCAAGGGCAGTGGTGAGTCATTGGGGCGGCGGCAGTGGCCGGATGAAGTGACGGTTGAGGGCGGGTGGTGGTGAATGAGAATGACGGGATAATTCTGGCAGTGTCACTGTGGCCGGAATCACTGTGACTAGAGATATTAATATCAATAATTATAATAGTAATAACAATGGTTATAATAATAATAATAATATTACTATCATTATTATTAAGACAAGTAATAAGGCATGTCTTAATTTTAATGATCTGGTCTGATTTTTTTTATTTGATCTAAATAAAAAAAAGCAATAATAAGACATAGAAAAATATACTATGTTCGTCCCTAAATAAAACTTCCGCTTTTCTTTTTTGGATGTCCTTTAATTAAAGTTTTACTTCATTATTTTGTAAACAAATACTACGTATATGTTAAACAATTCAAAATAGTATCAAATTAGTGTACTCATTTATTTACAGTGGGTGAAGTTAAACTATATGACTTTAATTTAGGGATGGATGCAGTAGTCGCTGTGCTATGAAATTTCCAACGGGAAGAAGTATGCAAAGAAAAAAAAAAGGTGCCCATATTTGACAGCTAATATCCAACCAAACAATTGAGAAAAAGAGCAGTAGTTAAATGAAGCAAGGGCTGAGGTCATTACCACAATTAACTATGCTTGAAAATGACTTATGACGTGAAGTGTATTGACTATTCATACACTGAGATTGCTTACAAGTAACGAGTGTGTACCTATTTTTGTGTCTATCAGGCTATGATTATGAGTTCCCTCACTGCTATTCGTGCGATAAATAAATACGCTGTTTCATTTCAAATGGTACGTCTGTTTTGAATTTACCAGTTTCATTAATGAATCATCTACACAAAGTTTGCACATACTCCCTCCGTCACTTGAACTTTGTCAAGTTTGACCGTCATGAGATTAATAAATTAAAAACTGTGTGATTGGTGTTTGTGCAAATGAGAGAGAATTAATTGTAACCACAAATTTTTTACTTAAAAGGGAAAGTGTCATAGTTAGTGGAACATCCAAAAAGGAAAGTTGACAAAGTTTTAAGGGAAGGAGAGAGTAAATGATACACTCTTCTTCATGTATACAGACATTTTGACATAAAATCCCGTCATGTTTTAAATGAATTATATGTATACACAAGTAACCAGTGGCGGAACTAGAGAAAAAATTAAGCAGGGGCACAATCACATAACTGGCGGCTGGTGGAGTGGCGATCCGTGTGGCACCGTGGCGGTTTGACCGGCGTCTGGCGGGCCTGACTGCGAGTCTGCGACAGCGCGACACTGGTGGTCTGTGGAGCGGCGAACACTACAAAAATACCACGGGATTGACATTGATTTTGGCAGGGATTCGACAGGGATTTTGGCAGGAAAATGCCAAATTCATGCCAAAAACACTTTGGCACGAGCTATTTGGCACGAAAAATGGGTAAGTTCGTGCCAATCCCGTAATTTTTTTGTAGTGGGAAGGGTTGCTGAATTGTTGAAGCCAGGTGGGAAATGGGAAGTGCGGAACTTCCTTTTGTTTGCATATGAGATACCACACAGTGCCGAACAACTTCCTCTGGGCTGTAGTAGTTCCAGACTTTGGGCTTCACACGGTTGGCCCTTATTTTCCCCAAGCAACATCAAAACGACGTCGTCCGGTTTAATGAAAAAAGTGGTCTTCCTTTTCCCTGCAGCAGCGCTGGACGAACAACACAGCTCCAAACCCAGTTCGCCGGAAACTTCAACGGACACCCCCGGCCCCGGCGGCCCCCAAAACCCCTATATATACCCTACCTCCGGCGGCCGAAGCAGGGGCACCGGCCCCCCTGGCCCCCTGGCAGTTCCGCCCCTGCAAGTAACTAGGGGGTTGTGCATAATATGTGTACTAATTTTGTGCACAAAAAAAAAACTTCATTAATATGGAGTACTCCAAAAAATGTTGAATCATTCTTCATATAACAATCCTTACTATTTTTGTATTACATTCCGCATTCTATGATTTCTATCTAGCGGTAATAAACTTCAATTCACCCCTGCTCATGTATAAATTAATAACTAAAATTATATATTTCGAATTATAACATCTAATGAATCTAAAAAGGCATTTTTCGATGAATATTACTAAATTAAATTTAACACACAAAAATATGATACTCCGTATATTTTAAAATTTTCCAAAAAAAATGACATAATCGATCATGACTAGTTCTCATTGACTACTCATGTACCAGTCACTCCGAAATACTACATCATAGTGACTCTTGTACAATTACTCATACATAATGATTAGTCATATTTTCATCCTTTCTCATTGACTAGTAATATTTTTGTACGAGGAAACTCGGTTAGTGATACACATGTCATTTTTTCATCTAAAAATGAGTAAAATTTTAAATAAGATAAAAATATTCGATTCACTACAAGAAACAAATTAAATAAAAATTGATTGAGCAGACAATTTGGATAAGCAAGAAGTAATAGTTAAGTTTGTATTAAGCACAGGAAAATAATTATTCATCAATGTTATTGAAAATTTGAAACATGTCCAAATATCAACATACCAAGTACTCCCTCCGTCCCGTTAACAATGGAACAAGATGGGGTGACACACAAATCAATAAAAGTGGTTTATATGGTTGATATTGAATTGATAAAATAAGAATAAAGTAAGAATAATTTAGAGCCACACAAACTTTACCAAGTTTGATATGGAACAATCTTAAGGGAACGGACCAATAAGGAAAAGTGAGATAATTATAGAGGAACGGAGGTAGTATATAAATAACAAGGGTGGGATTAGGATTGTTCCGGGCCCAGACGAGTTATAACTTGACCAAAAAATGGTTTGTAATAGCTTTAGTTATGAAAATTCCACATCGGAATGAGGCCCAAAAAGACCAGGTATCCTTGTTGGTCCAAGTTTTTTGGAACTCAAATTCAGGTTGATTTCGATAACACGACAAATATCTATCATATTTTTGACCTATTTTGAATAATTCTATTATGAGTCAATTTCCTAAATAGGAGTAAAAAAGTTTTGAAATTCCAAAACATTGCATTTTTTTCTAAACTTGGCAGATTACTCATATTCAAGGAATAAAAAACATGTTGTGTTGGAATAAATCCAATAATACTTTAATCTTCATATTGAAATTATCTAGAGAAATAACTGAGCGGAAGCGTACCTGACTCCATTGGAGATGACCTTTAGAGATCCGGGAGACGGAGGCTAGTTGATACACACCCTCGGGATTATCTCTCTAGTGATGGGATATGATGCAGAAAGACGGAATGATGTGTTCAACTAGGGACCATAACCCCTCTATTTATAGAGAATGCTTAACCCTAATCAGCACATCATTAATTAGGTTAAGCTCATGGGTCTCTACACATTTGGGCCTTATACTTTATTAGATAACATATTAGCCCGCTTAAACTAATATCCATGGGACCACTAATTTGTGGACCTAAATATAAGATAGCATATAACATACAATTAAACTCAATAAATAATATATTGTGAATATTACATGTAGTATAAGTCCAATAATCTAACAATCTCCCACTTGGACGACATACACATGTATACACACAATTCTTAGAATTGTATGTTTACTTTAGGAGCTCCACAATTTTGCTATCAAACTGTAGTCATCTTTAATCAATCCGGTCCATTAATTATATCAACATAGGACCAAAAAAGTCTTTGTTATATTTGAATAACTAGACCCATCAATGATCACGTATATTAATATAATAAACGACATGGATCAAGTATAGGTGTGTAGCGTGGAAATAACATAAAGTGTGATCTAGAATAGAATGTCTATTTCCAACTGGTCCACCTTGAGATCAATAATATAACTGTAAGAGTGCATAAAACTTTAAACTTTATTTCTGCAGAAAGTAACATTAAAACTTGAGTTATCCAAATATAGAAACATTACAAACTCCCACTAAAACTCATAATCCTCAACTGATTTGACACCTATTTGAGCAACATGTTCATGAAACACTTTGGGTGGTAATCCTTTAGTGAGCGGATCCGCAATCATGGAGTTTGTGCTAATGTGGTCTATAGACAATTTTCCTTCTTGTACTCGTTCTTTAACACCTTTAAATTTGACCCCAATGTGCTTTGCCTTGGTCAAACTACTGTTGTTCTTAGCATAAAGGACTGCTGGCCTATTGTCACACAATAGCTTAAGTGGTCTTTCAATGTTGTCCACTATGCGCAGTCCACTAACAAAATCTCGCAATCATAATGACTGATTGGATGCCTCATAACATGCTATAAACTCTACTTCCATGGTGGAAGTGGCTGTAAGAGTCTTCTTGATACTCCTCCAGGAGATAGCTCCTCCAGCTAGAATATAGATCTAGCTCCTCCAGCTAGAATATACATCCAGCAAAATCAGAGTCGGTATACCCAATGATCTCAAGCTGATCCGATCTCCGATATGTGAGCATATATTCCTTTGTTCTCTGTAAATACCACATGACCCTTTTGTCTGCTTTCCAATGGTCCATTCCCGGATTGCTCAAATATCTACCTAACATCCCAACAATGTACGCCAAATTAGGTCTTATACAAACCTGGGCATACATCAAACTTCCTACAGCCGAAGCATAAGGAATGTTCCTCATTTCTTTAGTTTCAAAACCATTCTTAGGGCACTGCATGAGACTAAACTTGTCTCCCTTAGAAACTGTGGTATCTCCTGGTTTGCAGTCTTGCATACCAAACCTTTTGAGAACCTTATCGATATAGCTCTTTTGTGAGAGTCCAAGAATGCCTTTGGAGGGATCTCGGTGTATTTGAATTCCTAATACAAAAGAAGCCTCACCAAAATCTTTCATTTCGAAATTCTTTGAAAGAAATCTCTTAGTTTCGTGCAATAAGCCTATATCGTTACTAGCAAGCAGTATGTATGTCATCAACATACAAGATCAGGAAAATATGCTTACTTCCACTGAACTTGTGGTATATACAATCATCACTGAAGTTTGGTTGAAAACCAAAAGATATAATGACTTTATGAAACTTGTGACACCACTGACGAGAAGCCTGTTTGAGCCCATAGATGGATTTCTTTAATTTGAAAATCATTTTCTTTGAATCTCCCGAAATAAAGTTTTCTGGTTGCTCCATATAGATTGATTGCTCAATGTCACCATTGAGAAATGCAGTTTTTACATCCATCTAATGCCATTATTATTCTAAAACAGTCTTTCGAGGATACCAGAGAGAAAGTCTCTTTATAGTCAATTTCTTTCTTTTGAGTGTAGCTTTTAGCAACAAGACGAGATTTAAACCTTATAACATTGCCCTTTGAATCCATCTTGATTTTAAATATCCATTTACAACCAATGGGTTTAATACCTTCAGGCAATGAGACTCAGGGCCGTCTTTAGAAGTCCGGAAGCCCCAGACAAAAAAATACTTACAATTCATTTGGTGGCCCCTTACTTTTGGTTTATCAATTTTGCCACATAAGTTTTTTATCAAACATGTATTTATTGACACATGCTGAATTGAATAATAATTAAAATAAGTTAGATTAAGATTATTTTTCTAACTGAATTGGTTGAAGTTACTGTAGATCACCATTTCGGTTATTCTACATATAATATTTTCTTTATTTCATTAAAAAAATTGAATATATGTTTTCCATAATTTGATGGATTTAGGCAATTCAGCATTTCAATCATAATTTTATCAATTTCAATGGAATCATCAAATTTTGGTGTCACCAAACAAGCTCGACCGATCTTAATATTCACAAATCATGTTAATGTGTTATCTATAGTACAAAAAGTCAAAAAAATTCACGAGAGAAATTGAATAAAAACCCAACATATGAAGAATAAAAGATATTTAACGTGCACCATATATTATAAATGTTCAAAGAGATCAGTCAAATTTCTATTGGCCATCATGATAATACCTACTCCCTCCGATCCTTAATGAAGTTTACACTTTGACTTCACACATATTAAGGAAATAAATTTGACTTTACTGTATAGTACACTGTTGGGCACTGTTTGACACTGTTTGACACTGTTTGGTGTAGATTTGCTTGTCAAATAAGACAAATAAGGAAGTGTAAAGTTTAATATGGGACAACCCCAAAAGGAAAGTGTAAAGTTAATTAAAGATCGGAGGGAGTATATGTTTATACATAATAGGGAAATCACAAACCAAATCGTCAACAAAAATCTAGAATTCATCATTACAAATTTCAGGGACAATCTTAAAAAAACTATTCAACACTTTAATATTTCTACTGCTAGACAATTAACTAAATCTCATCTTTATATTATATAAAGCAATTGGGTGGCCAATTGATTTTGCAATTTTCATTCCTAAAGCAATTGCGGTGCTCAATTGATTTTGCAATTTTGCAAAAGAGTTGTTTGGTTCATCCAGGCACAAAATTAATTTTTGTATTATACTACCGTATAAAGCAATTGGGTGGCCAATTAATTTTTGCAATTTTCCCTCCTAAAGCAATTGCGATGCTCAGTTGATTTTGCAATTTTGCAATTGAGTTGTTTGGTCCATCCAGTCACACAATTAATTCAATTAAAAGTCATTTATTATTCATACGTTCATCTTTATATTATATTTTTATATTATATAAACCAATTGGGTGACCAATTGATTTTGCAACTTTTCCTCCTAAGCAATTGCGGTATTCAATTGATTTTACAGTTTTGCAATTGAGTTGTTTGGTCCATCCAGACACACAATATAATTAATCTTTATATTATACGGATTATAAAGCAATTCGGTGGCCAATTGATTTTGCAATTTTCCCTCGTAAAGCAATTGCGGTGCTCAATTGATTTTGCAATTTTGCAATTGAGTAGTTTGGTCCATCTAGACACACAATTAATTCAATAAAAATTCATTTATTATTCATACGGTCATGTATCTCTATATTATATCTTTATATTATATAAAACAATTGGTTGGCCTATTGATTTTGCAATTTTCCCTCCTAAAGCAATTGCGGTGCTCAATTGATTTTGCAATTTTGCAATTGAGTTGTTTGGTGCATCCAGGCACACAATTAATCTTTATATTATCGAAAGCAATTGGGTGGCCAATTGATTTCGCAATTTTCCCTCCTAAAGCAATTGCGGTGCTCTATTTATCTTCATAACATGATCATTGATCGATTCAGTAACACTTCAAATATGAAATAAGTTTGTAACAAAATAATCAATCAATCTCCATTTATCTCATTAATGTATGATGGTCCCGGATAGGGTAAAAGTTTAGAGGGGTGAATAGACTTTTAAATCTTTTTCAACTTTTAAAAGTTTTCCCTCTAAAAGAGTTAATCTATAAACCTTTGAGAGATTTATAGATGCACAGTGGAAGTCTTTACCCTTTATGTAATGAGTGTTTTAGTCACTTTCTAACTTGGAGAGTATTTGGCTTAGAAGGCTAGCAGTTGGCTTAGCAGGTGGCTAAGTAGCAGGGAACTGCTGAGGCAACTGCTCAGGAAATGCAGAGTATATGATGAAGGTAAGGATAGTTGATTGATGAGTATGGTAAGGCCTTTTAGTAAGTATGCTTAAGTGAGTAGAAACTATAGCTTTTTACTGAAGCAGTGGCCTCGGCAGTTGGGTGAATGTGAGGGAACTGCTGAGGCACCTGCTTGAGTTAAAAGCTTATTGGGTTAAACAATACTTCTTGATGATGTAGTGATAATCTGGTGATGTTGAGATGTTGACAAGAAGCAAGTATATATGAGCAGAGGGCTCAGCAGTTGGGTGGATTTCAGGGGACTGCTGAGGCGCACCTGCTATGAGTTTCTGGAAAATATTAGAATAAGCCTTTTAGTGATATTGGTGCACTTCTCTTGTATGAAAATGATCTCAAAGAAAGTAAGTAATTAAGCAGTAGGATAAGCAGTTGAGTCAATTAAGACAACTGCTTAGGATTCTGCTGGCAAACTTCAATCTTTTTGTAAGAGGTGCTAAGTGTGTGCTTTGTTGAATGAAAGTAAATCAACACACAGTATATCCTGGTTCAGAGGTGATGTAATTCTCCTACGTCCAGTCCCACCCTCTTTCAGATGGATTTTACTAAAGTATTAATCCCAATACACTTAGTGCCAATCTAGCCTTTACAACACTTAGGCCTAGATTGAAGGTTTTTCACGATGAGTATAGCACCACTCAAAGTTACTCAATCCTTAGACTTTTCTCTAATGAACCAGTGGGGATCAAAAGGTACTCTATCTATCTACTCACACTATAGGATCCAAACAACTGTTCTCCTAAGTGTTTACAACAATATGCAAAATGTTACAAGAAAGTTCTAACCTCCAACTAGGAACTAAACTTCTATGATTTAGCAATGAATAGCTTGTAAACTGGAAGTTTAGTGAAGCATGAGTCCAAGGAGAGAGTAAAGTTTAGAATGACATTTTTTCTTTTGCTAGATAGATCGTGAATGCTCGTGAAAGAATTTCTCTCTTTGGATGCTCAAAGCTTGATCAGAAACTTTCGTTTCAGCCTATATTTATAGGTTTCTCCTTTGGATTAATCTCATCCGTTGGTTAGGATGAATTAATCCCTGACGTTGAAATTCTTGCAAGGACGAATTGTACATTCGTCTTCTTGTGCTGGAGCATTTATTTGGGATGATTTCTTTGTCTTGAGTATCTCAGCCGCTGAAGCATCTCTTCTGAAAATCTTCTCATAATAATACATACGTCCTATGCTCCGGTCCCATGTATTAACTGCCAGTCAATTTTTGTCTTCAATCATATACATTCAATGTATATAATTTTCGAGCTTCTTTTCTTTAATAATGTGACATACAGTTTAACTTTTGAGCTAAAATAATATATACCGGTAGGATCTAAATGTCCTATTAAGGTAAATAAAAATTACCTTATTGCATTTTAATTTTTCCGGTAATATTCAGATTGACTCAAAAATTGTACAAATTATTTTTTCACATAATTTTGAATGCTAATATACGAACAATAATGAGAAACAATGTACACGTGCTAAGTATAGTGGCATCATCAAAATCTATCAAAATTGGGTACTAACAATTTCCCCCTTTTTGATGATGCCAAAACTATACAACACAAGAACCAAATATGTTTATTGATTTTCATTGAATTTTTGTACATTGTTCTAAAGTCTAGAGTACAATAGTTTATAGTCAGTTTCGGACTCTGATCTATTCTATTCTTCTTTGTATTCTTGTGACTTCTTCTTGGCTTCCTCCTTTGCCTTGGCTTCTTCAGCTTTCCTCCTTCTGATTTCCATTTCTTCTTGTAGTCGCTTGTTCTTCTTTCTGGTTTCAGCTGCTTTCTTGGCTGCTAGAGACCTTGTAGATGAGGGGCCTGCTTGTGTTGTTCTTTCCCCCTTTTTGGCATCAGCAGGGGTCTCACTTTCTCTGAAGAGTGCTTCTATCTCCGGGTCAGAGTCAACCTCAATTTGTCTTCTCCTTGTTGGATGGAGATCGTTGAATTCAATGGCGAGTGCAATGACTATGTTCCGGAGATCAGTTACATCTACCTTGACCTCTTCTTTGACTTCTTGGTCAAGTTTGTGAAGCTGTTGAGTTGTTGCTTGTTGGTGTAGGCCCAGTGTCTTGAGTTCATCTCCTTGCTTTAGGAGAGCTTCTTGAGTAGCTGCGTGTAGTCGGCCTAGATGATCAACAACATCTGCTCTAGTCTTGCCTATTGCCTCTGAGTGCTCCATTTGTTTGGTGACCAACTTCTTGGAGAGATTGAGGATGGCAGGTAGCTCCTTGGTTTTGAGATAGTGTAGGAACTTCTCATGCACCTGGATGGTTTGAAGGGCCTGCTCAAGGTAAGTTGGTAAGGTAGAGTTGGAAAGTACCTGGGCAGAGGGCTCTGCTTCTGCTTGGGTAGAGGGCTGTGTTGGAACTTGTGGTTGTTGGACTACCTGAAGCTGACTTTGGAGCTCTATACATAGAGCTTGAAGGTCCTGAAGGCCTCTCTGAACTGCTTCTGCATGTTTTTGTTGAGTGTTGATGTAGGCTTCATTTGCATTTATTTGTTGGAGAGCCTTCTCGATGTTGGGTGGCAGAGAATGTAGAGATGCTACAGTTTGCTCTTGATCATGAAGTTGCTTTAGGAGAGTCTGAATTTGCAGTTCAAGTTCCCAGTCCTTAGCTCTTTGTGTTGCTAGTTCGTTGTGGATATCTTCTAGCTGGGCAGGTTGCTGGGAAAGTTGCATTTTGAGCTGGGCCTTTTGTTCTGCATTGAATACCTGTTGGATCATGAGGTTGCTCTTGATGTGGCAGTGAACTTCTGCAAATCTGGCTTCCAGAAGTTTGTCAAAATGCTTTTGCATTTTGATCAAGCGTTTGTGAAGTCTCGTCTCAGCATTGCTGACAAATTTGATTGTTGCTCTTCGTTCATTGATGAAGACCTCTGCTAGAGTTGGTGTGTCCTCTGCTCCATCAGTGAGAATTTGATGCTCGGGGTGTTCTGAAGTTGTAGCTTCGTGTTCTGGTATTTCTTCTTGGTGAGGCTCCATGTTGAGGTCCAGCAGTTGGGTCCCTTGTGGGAGAGTAGCAGCCAACTGCTCGTGGGGAGCTTTGGAGGACTCTCCTCCTCCTTGAGTCTCCAGCCTTGATTTTTCCATAACTCTCCTAGTTTCTTTATCACTAGAGGAGGAGGAGTAAACGATTTGCTTACCTCTTGAGCTTGGTGGACCCCTAGGTGTAGTGTCATCATCATCATCATCATCATCACTGGAGTCCTCAATGTTGTCCTTTGCAGTTAGCTCCTTTTTCTTCATGGCGTATACTTGGTTGATTTTATGGAGAATGGTTGCAACTGTCATATCTTCAGTTCCAAGCCACTCCACCATGAATTCTTCTTCTTCAATGAAGTGATCAAGTGTTGCAGCTTGATGGAGAATCCTTGAAAGTTTCCATGACCTCCATTGCTTGACTCTGGCAAATTCAGCATCCAATTGCTCTAGAGGAGTTAGGACAGGTGAGACCACTGCTGGTGATTGAGGGTCCTGCTCAACTAGGGGAGCCATCTGCTCCTTTTGTTGAGTCCCTTGCTCTTGTGGATGAGCCGCCTGCTCATTGGGTTGATTTGTTATCCTTGGAATAAGAATGGAGAGCGGAATAGCTGAGCAGTTGCTTGCATTTGAGGAGTTGGATGAGGCCTCTGCTTCTTCTTGGATGACCTGTAGAGGGGAGGCCACTGCTTCAAGTTCATCATTGATATTCCTTGGCAGATTAGGGGTTAGGTTTGTCCTCATCTTCTTTGATTGTACTACGTGACAGCCAGATCGGAGTCTCTTGGCAGTCTTGGTGTCCACTTTGAAGGAGACCAAGAGAGGGTCATTTGAGTGGAAAGAGTCCTCTGCTTTTTGTACTTGTGGTGCCCCTGCCTTAGAAGTTTGATGGAGGAATTTTCTCCAGTTGGTTTCCTCCTTGACTTCCCCCACTATCCCCTTCCTTCTTAGAAGTTCGCCAATCAAGAACCTATACCCTAGCAATGGTAGGGTACCTTCTTCTCTTCTATCATTGTGAGACTTTGTTACATATCTCACAAGTTCTTTAAATACATATCTTGACCAATTGTGTGGGATCCCTGAGATGATTGCGACCAGTGCAGGTGCCCTTTGTGCATTGACTTCATCCAGAGCGGTGGTTCTATTGTCAATGCATTTGTACAAGATGTCCAATAGAAGGGCGTATTCTGGAACCAGCATGTTCTTCTTTACTTTTAGTGTGTTTAGGTGTTGAGCCTTGGGAAGAAACACCATTGCTTTGAAGGCTTCCTCGTCCAGGGTGATGTTATCTATCTCTGGGGATTCCTCTCCTGGCAGGGATAGCAGATCCCTGATCTCATCTTGGTTGATTTCTACTTCACGCCCCAGAACCATTGACTTTAGTGTGCCAGAAGTTGAGTTTAAGTAGAACTCTGCTACTACCTCAGGGTAGAAGCAGGGGTAAGGATAGGTGGCCATTTTCATTAGCCCGGTTGTTTCTAGTTTTCTCAGGAGGTCCTTCATGAGATCACAGTTGTTTGCCCTTTCAAGGATTTTGGGGGTGTTGAGGATGGATCCTGTAAAGATGGATTTGGCTATTTGGATGAGTGAGGCCATTTTTGTGTAGATGGGGAAAGGAAAGATTTGCGGTGGTAGTGTATAAGAGAGCTTTTAAGAATGTTAAGAGAGAATTTGAGAGCTTTAGCATAGCTAGAAAGAGATTGCAAAGTGAAAAGTGTGAAGGGTTTATACGGAGGGAGTATTTATAGGCTATCGGGAACTAGCCGTTGGAATATAGCCGTTGGAGAATACGGCTGGCCTTTTCAGCATTAACTGTGTTCACACTGTTAGCAGGGGGCTCAATTTTGGGTAAAATTCTGAGGGTTTCTGAGAACAAGAGTTGATTTTTTGGAATCCTTGATATTAGGGGATCAAGATGATGTATGTCACTTGTTGAGATTCCATGAACATTTGTTAGAAATTGAGCCAACTGCTGGCCTGAAGCAGTGCCCTGCTCCTGAGGCAGTCCCCTGCTGCGCGAAATCTTGAATCAGTGTTTTACCTCCATTTGCCTTCCTTCTCTTTCTAATCATTTTCCTCCTTTTTGAGAAAGTGTGCATTTGCTTCCATTATACAAGTAGCAGTGGGCTAGTAGCCAGTCGCCAGCTGAGCCCACTGCTTGCTAGGATGCAGTCAACTGCTGAGCCAATTTTTTGAATTTTGACTCCTTTTGATCTTGATATCTTGATAGTGACTTATTTGGGCCTTTATGCTTCATTCCTTTGATGTTTTGAGTAGCCTACCTTTAGCAGGTGGCTACTCGTGAGTACTTCACAGAAATTCCCCCTCAGCAGGTGGCTAGGAATTCCCCCTTAATTTTGGAATCAAATTTCCCCTGAATTGATGCATGATTATTCCTTCACTTGATCTAGATCATCTAGCTTAGTTGGTTGAATCTAGCTTCATTCAATGGCTTGGTGAAGATGTCAGCCAACTGCTTATCTGTGGGGATGTACTCAAGCTTGATGATTTTCTTCTCAACATGCTCTCTGATAAAGTGATGCCTGATCTCAATATGTTTGGTTCTTGAATGAAATATTGGATTATGAGTGATAGCAATAGCACTAGTGTTATCACACAGTATGCTAATCTCCTTTGTTTCTTCTCCATAATCCCTCAATTGTTGTTTCATCCATAGTATTTGTGCACAGCAGCAGCCTGCAGCTATGTATTCAGCTTCAGCAGTGCTAGTAGCAATTGAGTTTTGTTTCTTGCTGAACCAAGAGACAAGTCTTCCACCAATTAATTGACAAGTACCTGAGGTACTTTTTCTATCAATTTTGCATCTGGCAAAGTCTGAGTCTGAGTAGCCATAGAGTTCAAAACCTCCATTTGTTGGGTACCATAATCCAGAGTTAGGATTACCTTTTAGATACCTCAAAATCTTCTTTGCAGCTAGAAGATGGCTTTCCTTAGGTTTTGATTGAAATCTTGCACATACACCAACTGAGTAGGATATGTCTGGCCTACTAGTGGTGAGATATAATAAGGATCCAATCAAACCTCTATAAAGTGTAGGATCAATATCCTTGCCATCTTCATCTTACTTAGACCTTGTGATGTGTTCATGGGTATCTTGATTGAAGACTTGTTCTCAACTTTGAACTTTTTCATGAGATCTCTTGTATATTTGGCTTGGTTGATGAAGATACCTTGAGGAGTCTGCTTTACTTGTAGTCCCAGAAAATAGTTCAACTCTCCCATCATGCTCATTTCAAATTTGCTTTGCATGAGAGTTGAAAAGTTTTCACATAGTGCTTGATTTGAGCTTCCTAAAATTATGTCATCAACATAGATTTGAACAAGCAGTATGTGGGGACCTTCTTCTATTTTAAACAAAGTTTTGTCTACTTTTCCCTTAGTGAATCCATTATTCACTAAGTATTCAGAGAGATTGTCATACCATGCTCTTGGGGCTTGCTTGAGTCCATAGAGAGCCTTGTGTAATTTGTAGACTTGATCCTTCTCTCTATTGATTTCAAAACCAGGAGGTTGCTCCACATAGACCTCCTCTTCTAGTAGACCATTTAGGAAGGCACTTTTCACATCCATTTGATAGACTGTGAATTGTTTATGAGCAGCATAGGCCAAGAAGATTCTTATAGCTTCCAGTCTGGCAACAGGAGCAAAGGTTTCATCAAAATCTATACCTTCTTCCTGGCAGTAGCCTTTGGCTACCAATCTTGCCTTATTCTTGATTATGGTGCCTTCCTCATCCATTTTGTTCCTGAATACCCATTTAGTTCCTATCACATGTTGATGATAGGGTTTGGGTACAATCTCCCATACATTGTTTCTCTCAAACTGATTGAGTTCCTCTTGCATGGCTTGTATCCAGTCTGAGTCAAGTAAGTCTTCTTCAACTTTCTTGGGGTTCAATTTGAGAGATGAAGCATGAGAATAGTGCTTCTCTCTGAATTGCTGATCTGGTATGAACCCCAGTATTAATGTCTCCAATTACTTGGTGAGGAGGATCTTTATTCATCCATCTGATGTCAGATGTTTTTGTTTTGGTTAGTATTTGAGTATCATCCTCCTCCCCTTCTTCTTCTTCTTCTTCTTCACTGTTATCTGGTAGAATAGAAAGGTTGGGAACGTAATGAGTGCCTAGAAGGTTGTCTTTTGGTGAGTCACCTGCTGGCAGTGGGCTGATAGTTGAGTCAACTGTTGGCAGTGGACTGCCATTTGAGTCAACTGCTGGTAGTGGGTTGCCTTTTGAGTCGACTGCCTTTCTATCTTTTTGAACACTATTATTTGGAAGACAACTTGGAGCCTTTCCTGTGTCCCTTGATTTGGATGACTCACCTTCATCCCTTAATTGAGCAGTGGGGTGATTTTCAAACACCACATGGATTGATTCTTCTACCACCAGAGTTCTTTTGTTGAGAATTCGGAATGCCTTGCTAGTTGTTGAGTAGCCGAGGAAGATCCCTTTATCAGATTTGGGATCATATGGCCTGAGATAGTCTTTTCCATTGTTTAGGATAAAGCATTTAGATCCAAACACATGGAAATGACTAACATTAGGCTTCCTTTCTTTCCATAACTCATATGATGTCTTCTTGTGAATCTTTATGTCTAATGATAATACATTTCTTTTTTATATTCGTTGGTGTATTTTATTAATATAAACCAGATGTCCATTTTATAGTAATTCATTAGGTGTAGTTTAAATTATCCAAATTTATACTAGTTGGTCAATTGTTTATCATTAATCATTAAATTTAGTATATGTATAAACAATAACCGATCCATTATTATTATTATTATTATTATTATTATTAACTCACAGCCCAAATTCTATTTTAATCATTCTGTCCCAAAACAGGTTCGTCATCTTCGTGGTATGGATACGCCGAAAAAAAACGAGGCTACGCGGGAATGGAAGATTACCTCGCTTGGCGGCGTAAAGAAGATCCGACTACGTAAACCAACAATTGCCCCGGCAGTCCTTTCCGTCGTGAAACGCAGTCCGGCGGCTTGCAGCGGCGTTCAGCAAAAGATTGGTCCGGCGGAAGCAACCTCAGACACTTCCAGTGAACTCCTTCACCCTCCGAACGCTCCCCTCTTCGCTCTCACGTCTCTCCTTCTTTCTCCTTTCTTTCTCTTTTTTTTTCTCGATCACTTTCTTTTCTCTCGTCTCTCGTTTTCTCCCTGCAACGCAGGTTGTAGCTTTGGTTTTTTTCTTTTTGTTTGTGCAGCATGAATTGATCGTAAGGTTGGTATATATAGGAGCGGCCGAAGGTTCTAGTTATCCGATCAGTTTTGGCGTACAAAAAATACGTAAGTCGTTGCAATTCTTATCTCCCGCAAGTGTATAGCGCAAGTCTACAACGTAATTCTTATCCAATAGATTATTGCTTGTATTTTTGTGTTATTAGTATTCTATGTATAATTAAGGTTGAAAAGTTCACTCCCTCTATACTTGCTACATACATATCACTCTAATTTGTGTGTGTCGTACTATATAGTACATGACTACATGTGTATATGTGTATTTTTGTAAATACTAATCTTAATGCTATCATTATTATTTATTTTTAGTGTATAACTATCACACGTATATAAAAATATTACTTTTATTGTTCAAGCCAAAATTCAATCTGGTCGACTTATATATAATTATAAAAATGTCACTTTTGTAACATTTTCAATTGATAACCTTTTATGTGATTAAAATTATTCATTTAATTTTATTTAAAATTTTCAAAGTGTCACATTCTACCCTCCTTAAAAGATGCTTCGCCCCGAAGCATAAGCTAATACCTTCTATCAATAAGTACAAAATAACTAAGTGTTACATTCTACCCTCCTTAAAGAAGGGTTACGTCCCCGTAACTAGCAAATTACCTGAGGTATATAACTCTGGGTAACGTTGGCGTATATCGTCCTCAGTTTCCCAAGTAGCATTCTCGGCTAAGTGGTTAGACCACAATACTTTGACCATCTTAACTGCTTTTGTCACGCCCCGGACCTAGCCGGACACATCAACAACCCGCCGTACAGTACGAATAGTCAACCGCAGTCCAACTCATCCATACTATACAAGGCGTCATGAATACCATTCACACATAGTACATCCATAAACAAGCATAATGTAAATCATTCATTTAAAACAGCGGAAGCATTTAATAAAGATGTCTTAGGCACACTTTGGCAAACATGGGCATACAAGCCCCAAATAGTTATTCAAAAATAATATCCATGAGCATTGTTATAATTGTTTTGAAAATAGGAAACAGAAGAAGCACGAACCACGTCTTCTCCCTTGAAAGTCCCTAAAGCAACGGGCGCCGGTAGCAACCTTCAAGTCCTACCTGAAACTGTGAGGTGGCCTCCCCCGTGAAGGGGAGGTCAGTACTTGGAAATATTTGACAAGTACAATAGCAACTATACTAAGTATAATCAACGTTTTAATTTCCAAGACCCCCGACTTAGGGTACTATTATATTATAGGCCATAACCCTCGGTTACCCCTTTTTACCTTTAACTGTACTTACTTTACATAAAGTTAAGTAGTCGGCCCGTAGGCCCATATTCATTTAGAATTCACCGTTCTCATTCCCCCGTGACCGCGAGTCACGATAACCCCGTGGGGTCCCATCGAGCCCCTATTGTATAGCATGGGCTCGGCCCAACTCCATCTCTATACAATCCTCTAACTCGATGTATCATATCAAAATTTGTATGGCAAGGGCTCGGCCCAACTACGTTTCCATACCAACCATAACTTCGTGGCAAGGGTTCGGCCCAACTACGTTTCCACGGAGGTCACATATACATGGCAAGGGCTCGGCCCAACTACATTTCCATGCTAATCATATTACATGGCATGGGCTCGGCCCAACTACATCTTCATGTCATCCTAGAGTCCAACTCTAATAATTTTCACGATCAAGTTCTCAAGCAAGTCCTATGCCTAGAATCAATTTCCGGAGGTGGCCTTTAGGCCTACCCCTAATCACTCCTTAGTGTTCATACCATTCATCCTTAAGTATCTCTTGAGACTACTTAAGGCATATCTATTCACAATCCTACCTCTTAGGATTTGTTTCATCATTTATTTATATTAATTCCCCGACTAGTATTTTGATACTAATTGGATAACCTTAGAACATGCCAAGTTCCTATTTCCCCTATTGCATTTCATTTTCATTGATTTCTCAATCCAAGTATAGTTTAATCTCAATATCAAAATATCACTTTAATCCATTCATGAAGTTCATACATGAAGTAAAGTATATTTTATCACAATGTCATCTTAGTAATTCCATTAACATGTCATTCCATTCATTTCACATAATCATACACAATTATTCTAAATTTGTATATCATGCTTCACTTACTCATATTCATATTATTTTCATCTAGACATTATTAATCCTTAATAGTCCATGAAAATCCCATCTAATTACTTTAGGCATTCTTATGAAATTAACTCACTAATTATAAGCAATATAGTCAGCCATCCTCACCTCGTGATGTGCTACAATAGTTGCCTTTGTTAAGCCCCTCGATCAATCCCCGTTCTAGGCCGATTGAAAGTGAAAAGCTGGATTTCTGGGCCAAAGCCGGGCGGCTTTCACGAAAGCCGGGCGGCTTTCGTAGTCTGCAACTACGAACAACTCCCTATATGTGGCAGTTTCCGGTGATTTCGACTCCTATCGATTCACCAACTCTTCTAAGTTAATTAACACCACTTTATAACAATATTCTACACTTTTAAACGTGTAGAACTCATGGTTTAATCCACCATATGATTTCTCAAAAATCATACACAAAAAACTAGTTACAAGATTGTTTGTTGAGTTCTTACCTCAAGAACAACCCTCTTCTCTTTGGATTCTCTTCCTTGCTGCTTGCACTAGGAGAGGAGACTTCCCTGGAGCTTCTCTCTCTGCTTTGGTCGAGTGAATGGTGTCAAATGGAAGGGGGGAGGTATCTATCCTCACCCAAGTCAAAAACAATGAAGAGGTATGGCCAAGGGAGTGGTTGGTTGTCTCCAGCCATCCCTTCATGCACAGCCCATGTCTATTTGACTCACTCAGCTCCCAATGTGTCAATTAGATCACACAAAATCGTGGGGTGGCCCCAACTCATGTGGGAGGTCATCCCATTACGTCCCGGTGTGTATAATCGGCCCCGAAAGTTGTATTTCTCGGACTATTTTAGTCATATTTTATTTTATCGGGCCGGATAAAATATATCACGCGTTCCCAATAATTATGGGCATTTAGAATAGATGTATATTCCCCAACATTAATTTTAGGAGTCTCCGAAACTCATTTCGGGCTGTTATCCGTTAAATTGCCAATACCGGTAATTGGGCCCCGTTTGACCAACCGGTCAATGCCATGCCTTTCTTATGGCCCAAATAAGATATCTACCACTATATACATATTATCTAGACCAAGATGAATATAATATGTGGTTCGGGAATTATCGGGCGGTCCACATTCCCGCTGTGGGCCCCACATGCAATTTACTATTCAAGTAAAAGAAATAATAAAAATTTACAATTACGCAAATTCATCAATCATCTTTCAAGGTTTATTACATAATTTACTAAAAGTAAATATGCTCGGGGTCGGTGTTACAGCTTTTCTCCTAGTCTCACGAATCTTGGTATCAAGAATCTGGACAGGCCTCTCCTCGTATGTCAATGTCTCGTCCAACTCGACCACCTAAGGGAATCGAGGTTAAACGTGTCTAACTCAGTTTCAAATATCTCAAGGTTATGGTTCGTACCTTGGGATTAAGTATATGCGATTCGTCGTAGACGTACTTCTTCAATTGAGATATGTGGAATACATTATGTACCTTGAACACGCCAAAATGATTTTAGGTTTGTGTTATAAACTTCTAAATAACTTTAGAAAGATTTGATTCACTTCATACCTTACTCAATTCCGTGGGTAGAGCTAGTTTGTAAGCTACACTTCCCACTTTCCCCAGAATCTTGTAAGGCCCAATGAATCTAGGACCTAGCTTGCCCTTCCTTCCAAATCTCATGACGCCTTTAGTAGGAGAGACGCGGAGTAGCACTTTATCTCCCACCTCAAATTCAACTGGTTTTCTACCTAGGTCCGCATATGACTTCTGTCGGTCTTGAGCAGCTTTCATTCTCTCCTGAATCAGCTTGACCTTTTCCATAGTTTCCTGCAGGTACTCTGGTCCTAACACCACTCTATCTGTCATATCGCCCCAACATAATGGGCTTCTACACTTTTGACCGTATAGAGCCTCGTATGGAGCCATTTTAATGCTCACATGGTAGCTATTGTTATACGAGAACTCTATCAAGTCTAAGTGTTCATCTCATGACCCTTGTAGGTCTAGAACACATGCTCTTAACATGTCCTCGAGTGTTTGAATGGTCCTCTCTGTCTGACCGTCAGTTGTTGGATGAAACGCAGTACTTAGCTTCAGCTTTGTCCCCATGGCGGACTGCAATTCCTTCCAGAATTGAGATAGGAATCGAGAGTCTCGGTCGGATACGATGTCTTGGGTAACCCCATGGTATTTGACCAAGTTCTTGATATAAGCTCTTGCTAACTTCTCCATACTCCCGCTTTCGTTCATCGATATGAATCATGCGGTTTTGGTCAACCGATCCACTATCACCCATATCTTGTCATTTCCGGACTTTGTTAAAGGCAAACCCCCAACGAAGTCCATCGAGACCGAGTCCCATTTCCACGTTGGTACCTCCAAAGGTTGCACGAGTTCTTTGGGCTTGCATCTCTCCGCTTTGACTTTTTGGCAGTTTAGACATCGTGCTACAAACTCGGCCACTTCTTTCTTCATCTTCGGCCACCAGAAATTCTTCTTCTAGTCTTTGTATAGTTTATCTCCTCCCGGTGTACCGAATAGGGTGTGTTGTGTCCTTCCTCCATGATTCGACTTTTGACGTTCTCACACTTCATCAGGACACACCACCTCCCTTTGTATCGAATACTCCCATCTTCATGCAACTGAAATCGGCTATTTGCTCCGTCTTTCATCCCGGCTTTGACTCGTTCAAGCTTCACATCTCCCCGTTGACCGGCTTTGATTTCATCGAAGATAGAGGGTAAAATGGTCATAGTGTACAACTGTATCTCGTTCTCTACTTCCCCATATTCTCTAACTTCGATGTTTAGCTTCTGGAGTTCCCAACACAGCTCGTCTGGTAGTATCCACATTGCTCGGCTCGTGTGCTAGACTTCCGACTTAACACGTCTGCTACGACGTTGGCCTTACCTTCATGGTAATTGATCTCCAAATCATAGTCTTTAATTAGCTCTAACCACCTTCGTTGTCTCATGTTGATCTTCCACTGGGTGAAAATGTATTTAAGGCTCTTATGATCAGTATAAATTTTACAGTGTGCCCCGTAAAGATAGTGCCTCCAGATTTTCAAGGCAAACACAATAGCAGTTAACTCAAGGTCGTGTGTCGGATAGTTAACTTCAAGCACCTTCAATTGTCGGGACGCATAAGCCACTACCATCCCATTTTGCATTAGAACACACCCGAGTCCCTTCTTTGACGCATCGCTGTAGATTTCAAACCCTTCGGTTCTGGATGGAAGTGTCAGCACTGATGCGGTCGTCAATCTCTTTTTCAGCTCCTGGAAAGCTACTTCACGTTCTTCACTCGAATGAAACTTCGTGGTCTTCTTCATTAGGTTCGTCAATGGTTTAGCTATCTTGGAGAAATCTTTAACAAATCTCCGATAGTAAGCCGCTAGCCCAAGGAAGCTCCTCACCTCTGTCACTGTGGTAGGTGCTCTCCATTCGATCACTGCTTCAATCTTGGATGGGTCGACCAATATTCCTTCTTGGTTGATTATGTGGCCCAAGAAGGTGACTCGGTCCCTCCAAAAGTCACACTTTGATAGTTTAGCATAAAGTTGATTCCCCTCAACGTCTGCAAGACACGTCTCAGGTGTTCTTCATGCTCTTCAGGAATCTTGGAATACACCAGGATATCATCTATGAATACTACCACAAATGTATCGAGGTAGGGACGAAATACGCGGTTCATTAAGTCCATCAATACCGCAGGTGCGTTGGTTAACCCAAACGGCATCACTGTGAACTCGTAATGCACATACCTCGTACGAAATGCGGTCTTCGGTATATCTTTCTCCGCTATCCTTACTTGATGGTAACCGGATCGAAGATCGATCTTGGAGAATATGCCTGATCCTCTCAATTGATCGAACAAATCATCTATGCGAGGTAGAGGGTACTTGTTCTTGATCGTTACCCGATTCAGCTCTCTGTAGTCAATGCATAACCTCAGACTTCCATCTTTCTTCTTCACGAACAAGACTGGAGCGCCCCAAGGTGAAACACTCGGCTTGATGTAGCCTTTCTCAAGAAATTCTTCAAGTTGCTCTTTGAGTTCCTGCATCTCTTTTGGAGCCATCCTGTATGGAGCTTTGGAAATTGGTGCAGTCCCCGACATTAAGTCAATGGAGAATTCAACCTCCCTTTCCGGAGGCATTCCCGGAATCTCTTCCGGAAACACATCGGGAAATTCATTGACCACCGGAATCTGGTCAATCGTCTGCTCTTCTTCGTGGGTGTCTTTTATCATGCATAGGTATGCCTCACATCCCTTCCGGATGTACCTCCTCATCTGCCGCATTGTCATTAACTTGACTCCAGGTTTGTTCACCATTGTTTTAAACGATACCCGCTTCCCACTCGGGCTCTTCATGGACACCTTCTGCTCATTGCATAAGATCTTCGCCTTGTAGCTCCCGAGCCAATCCATGCCCAACACCACGTCAATGTCTTCGAGGTCAAATTGCACCAAGTCCCCCGGTAGACTGACGTCGGCTATAACTATGGGCACATTCATGTATACATTTCTACATGCTACAACACTATTATTTGCTGTTTTTACATCCAACTCTATGCTAGCTGCAGGTTCTATCTTTAACTTCTCAACAAATTTAGAAGAGATAAAACTGTGAGAGGCACCAGAATCAAATAGAACATAAGCAGGAATGGTATTAACATGAATGATACCTGACACCACATCGTTTTCACGGGCCTGAGCCTGATTCATTACGTAAATCCGGCCTTGATTCGGAGCATTATTGTTATTATTGTTGTTACCCCCTCCCTGATTCTGATTCTGGCTCCGATTACCGTTCCCTGCTCGATTTCCCGGGTTGTTGTTGCCCCGATTCTCAGCATTTGTCCTGTTTTCACCTTGATTTCCGCCCCGATTAACGCCTCCATGGTTAGATCCTTGTCTTTGTGGACCTCTCCTCACGTTATCCCAGCATTCAAATGCCCGGTGGCCCATTTTGCCACATGTGTAGCATTTCACCCGGTTGCCAGCACAGTCCACCCCTGGGTGGTCTTTATTGCATCTTCTGCAGTTGAAATGCCTCTCCTCTGCCCTGTTTCGAGTGTCACGCCTCTGGTCATGACCTGGGAACCTCCTCTCATCCCTCGGGCGATTGTGTGTCGGTTCCGCCTGTTGAGTCCTGAGCCTCTTTTCCTTCTGTTGCTCTTCTTCAGCATCCCTTCGGTTCTTCTTTTGAGCCTCCCTCGCACGCTGTTGCACCTGGTCGTGTTTAGCAGCTTTGTTGTATGCTTCATTCAGTGTTCGGAATTCTCTAACTGTCATGGCCATTTGTGTGCCAAAATTTAGCCCGTCAATAAATTTGCGAATTTTACTAGCCTCATCGGGCAATTCATTACGTGCAAAACGAGATAGCGCCACCAATTTGGTGTGATACTCTGGGACTGACATCCCACCTTGCTTCAAATTGAGGAACTCATCATGCATCGCTGCCCTCACGTGCTCGGGGTAAAACCGCTCACGCATTGCTCCCTGGAAATCTTCCCATGAAAAGTTTGGTTGTTCACGAAGCGTTGGCCCAGAAGAGGCCCACCAATGATCGGCCTCCTGGTGCAGGTAGTATAATGCAATGTCTATTCGCTGCTCGTCAGGGCAGTTGATTGCGTCAAAAAGTTTATCAAAAGTGCGGATCCAGTCTTCGAGAATATGGGGGTCCTCATCGCCTAAGTATTTGGGCGGGTTTCGCCCTGTTACGCGTTTGGTCGCATCATTTCCATGGTGAGGTTGCGTGTTCTGGAGTGCAGCACCGATGTTCTGTGCCATCTGCTGGATAGCTTGAGCCAGCTTCGCGTTCGTTGGGGTCGCGTGTGGTTCTCTTCGGGGCAGCATGATTCTTAAGAAAGAAAATGAGTACTTAAGAACTAAGTCATTCACAAGGCTTCTACTCTACAAGTTCTCTTCTAAATTCATACTCAAGTTTAATCTCATATAGACATTCAAAGATGCTATCATAGTCCACACAATCCACATAGGCACGAAATTCATGTATTTCACAACTCAATCATAAGGATAATATCGTAAAGGTTACTCATTCTCACCATGTTCCTAGAAAAGTCTCGTTCTTAGTCAACTTATTTCCCTAGTATTGAAAAAAATTGAAAATCCCATTTGAAGGTACGATTTCAAAGGTTTTATTCAAGGATTTCGAACGACAAAGTTTCAGCACAAGGAGAAATTCCCAGTTAGTTGGACGAGCGCAAAGGCTCAATTATGCACCAACCAACTTAGACTGTTATCGTCTTTGTGACAGAATTGCTCCCTACGACTTATTACCTCGTGTTCTAGTCCCTTCTGAAAACCAAAGGGCTCTGATACCAACTTGTAACACCCCCAAATTTCCCTCCCAAAATAATACTTAAAGAAACAATAAACTTTTATTATTTATTCGAAGCTTTCAATTGTTTGCAGCGGAAATAAACAATAACAAGGAAAAGGGGCGTGTTACCGCCACACCCAGCCCTCAACTGACTGGATGCTAAGGCTATCCACCATAAATGTATCTAAAGTAAATATTAAATTCAACATTTAAAATAATGAAATTTAATCAAGTTTATTCTAAACGAGACTACTCTAAAAGTCTTCTAGGAGCGCTCTCAAAGCATCAATCTTCATATATCACATCATCTGTAACATAAGAAAATAAAAGAAACAAATAACACAAAAATTAGCTTTCGCTAAGTAAATCTCATCCAACCCCGTAAAATAATAGTTTTGTTGAAAAATAAGTATTTGTTTATATGATATATACCAAAAAATGAGTTTCCAATAATTTAGTTTCAAAAAGAGTAGTAATATTTCCAAAAGATTTCTTTAATACTTTGTGTACGTATTTCAAATAATAATTC
The DNA here is from genome assembly GCA_945859875.1 of Cuscuta europaea. Lineage (NCBI taxonomy): Eukaryota > Viridiplantae > Streptophyta > Magnoliopsida > Solanales > Convolvulaceae > Cuscuta > Cuscuta europaea. The sequence goes on from CAMAPE010000014.1 coordinate 6,574,376, forward strand.
TCCAAGAACAAAAATATTTGCTTTCCTTAAGATAGCTTTATAGATGATTCTCCTAGTTATTTAGAAGGGCGGTGCTCAAGCGTTACCTCGATTCTTGAGCCAGTGATCCGTTGTTTTGTACGGTCACTCTGATCTTCTCTCGGTACCTCATCTCCTCTATTAGAATCTAGACTTCTACCTTAAGTGTGCACACCCCCTAAAGGGATTTCAATCCCTCCGAGTAGTATGAAGTCTAAGTAGTTCTGACGTCAACGTCTCCCTACCATAAATGGGATATACTCCACAAGTTCCAGGTTCAAAGACCCTTAAGAGAATAGGTACTACTACTGCTGCTCTAATAAAAAAGGGATCTGATGCCCAGTTGTTCGGGGTGGTTACCGAACCCTCCAAAAATCCTTTAATTTGTCTCAAGCCTCTCAATTCAAGTAGTAGTAGTCCTAACCCTACCTCACCATTAACGGACATGAAGGTGGCCCGACACCTGCGGATTTCTCCCGCGATGCCCCAATTATGAAAACAATCTTTTATCTTGTCTTTCCAAAAACTCAGTATGCCTTATAGACATTAGTGCCACCACAAGGATAACACTCTCTCACCATTAATCTATGTGAAGGTGACCTGACACCTACGGATTTCTCCCGCGATGCCACACATTTTTGAAAATCTTACTTTTCGTTTATAGTCAAAATATACTCTAAAAATATTTCTCAAGTTCTCCAAAATAGTTTCAATGGTATTAAAAATATTTAATACCCCAAAATACTAAATTCAAATTTCTCAAGATAATATTGATTTAATATCACTCCAATATAAAATATTCAAATCTCAAATATAATTCTCAATCACAACTAATACATAAAAATATCATCAACTATCAAATACTCAATAATCTCAAATAAACAATAATCACTCATAAATATATGAGGTAAAATATAATTTTGGTTGACATAGTACTTACCTCGAACTCCAGATGTTCCTAACAAGCTTCTCTAACGGCTTCCTCTCCAAGTTCACCTTCTATTATTTCAAGTTCCACAATAAGTATATTATTCTATTTTTACATAGTTTTATTTGTTTTATTGGATCGTTAATATAATTAAGTCCAGGCTATTCTGTTTTACTACCTTACTCCATTCCTGATTATTTATCAATTTGAGATTAAGCGGTGTAGTCTATTCATTATAGTTAATTTAACTTTATCAAATCATTAATTTAAGCTAATATATACCATTGGTTCTGTTCATAGATAATGAGTCCAGTGAGTTTTGTTCCTCCGTTTATTAAATCCGATACCCGTATTTCATCATACAAGCTAGTTGGCCTCGTTATTACAAACAATCAGTCATATAATTTTATTTTATCACGATGATCCATTTTATTTTTTTATCAGCTGATCTATTACTATAATATACATAGTATAATTCAATTGGTCCACTAGTAAGAGTTCCATTTTAATTTAATCCATTCATGGCTTATTGGCTTATCATTAGAGTATTATTAACCTCACCATTATTAACTTCAGTTTTAGCAGATACAACAAGCGGCCTAATAACCCAGTTCATTTTTATTACGTAGTAGTTCAGTCTAGTTTCAAATAAAATTGGCCCAAAAATAAAATGTTCAGTTATAACAACAAAACAGTTCATTATCACAGGCTTTAAATGTAGTTCATTATTATGTCTAATGATAATACATTTCATTTTTATATTCGTTGGTGTGTTTTATTAATATAAACCAGATGTCCATTTTATAGTAATTCATTAGGTGTAGTTTAAATTATCCAAATTTATACTAATTGGTCAATTGTTTATCATTGATCATTCAATTTAGTATATGTATAAACAATAACCGATCCATTATTATTATTATTATTATTATTATTATTATTATTGATGGAGTATATGGGTCTGAGCCCCCGGACCCACATACTCGGAAGAACAGAAAGCACAAGACAACAAAGTGGCGCCCTCGTCGGCCAAGACGCCCCCGTCGGCCGAAAAGGGGCCAACTCGGATTATGGTCCTGAGTCCAAGGAACCCGGGTGCCCTCGTTGGCCGTGCCCTCGTCGGCCGTGCCCTCGTCGGCCACGCCCTCGTCGGCCACGAAGACCTCACAGAATCGGATTTTATACTTACTCATTTGTACAGCCCCTTAGTGGCTTTGTATTCGGCCCAGTAGCGGTCCAGTTGTAAATGGGCCTCCCAAGCCCAAGGCTTGGGAGCCCAACCCTAATTTTCTCTATAAATACTCCCCTTGGGAGTAGTTATAGGGGTTACCAAATCATTCTATTGAAGCATATTATTGCACTTCTCTCTCTAGCTCTCACTTCTCTCTAGATATACTCTATCATTTGGTGCTCTCGTTGAGAGCTAGAACAATCAAGTTAGCACCCTTCGTCGCTACCAAGCACAGCTAACCACTGATCATGGGGAGAACTAAGTCAAACCGCAACCTCGTCAGCAAAGCCATCCCTGAGGACCAAGAGCCCAGGGAGCACGATGAGGACGCCACGACCGACCAGGTCGGTGGAGGGGACCTCTTCCAGGAGGCCTTCAACCTCACGACGGACCTCCGCAACCAACTCAACGGCGGAGTCCCTGATGCCCGCCTCGGCCTGGAGCAGAAACGAGCTGAGAAGACGGACCACGCCCCGGCCCAGCCTATGGCCGCGGCCTCTCCGTCCGTGGATCCACAGGTCCAGGCCGCGCTGTCGGTCATCATCGCCAGCCTAGCTCAGAACCCCACCGTCATCAGCGCACTCTTGCCAAGGACCGGGGGGAACGTCACTCAACCTCCTTAGCACCAACCGTTGGCCGTCCAGATAGGCAACGATGAGGGGGTGGTGCCCCAGGACACGGCGTCGTCCCACTCCCACCTTGCTTCCCCTCTTCGGCCCGGGCAGACCCCAGCGCGTGGAAAAGCCTCTGCCTTCAATAGGCTAGGTGACACGCGCCGTCGTCCGGTTTCGGAGAGGATGGCGGGACGGATTGGTGATCCTCGTCCTGGCTCGCCAAGGGAAAGCTTGGGGTCTGTGTCCCGGACAGCGGACCAGCCCCGCCCGGACAAGGGCAAGGGGAAGTTGCATGAGGATGACGTGCGTCACCAGATCAACGCGGCTCACAACGAGCGCCTGAGGAACCAGCCGGGTGCCGCCGCGGCCGACAGGGACCCCCGGGACGAGGTCATCGCCCAGCTGGAAAGGAGGCTGGCTCAGATGGAGGCCAAGCAGTCGGCCAACATCCCTACGGCCGGCGCCTCCAACGACCCCAGCCTCAACGCGCTCATGAACAAAGTTAGCGCCCTGGAGAGGGAGCTGGCCGAGGGGCGAGGTGACCCCATCATCCAGGTCAGGACCAGGACCCCTTTCACCAACAGGGTCCTCTCGGCCCCCATCCCTGAGAAGTACAGGGGGAACGCCATCAAGTCCTACGATGGCCGATCAGACCCCCATGAGCACTTCAGCCGTTACCAGAACAACATGCTGATGGTGAACGCGTCCGACGAATACCTCTACCGTTGGTTCCTCTCTACTCTCGAGGGGCCAGCGTACGAGTGGTTCAACGGGCTACCACTCATGGCAGGATCTCGCCCAGCGCTTCCTCACTCACTTTGCCGGGAGGAAGCGCGCCAAGAAGTATTTCACCCACCTCCTCTCCGTCAAGGAACAGCACGAGGAGTCCCTCCGGTCATTCATCGATCGGTGGACGAGGGAGACCGAGGAGGTCGAGGGGGCCGATGAGCGCACCCTCCTCGCCTTGTACAAGGGAGCCCTCCGCAGCTCCCCGTACGCTAGGAGCCTCATCACCGACCCCCCGAGGTCGTACGCCAAGGCGCTCCAGCGTGGAGGCTTGTATGCCGACGCCGACGAGCTCCACAATCACAAGAGAGAAGGGGGCCATCCCCCCAAGAAGACAAATCCTTCGCCGGCCCCGGGTCCGTCCCTGGCCGGCCAGGGTGCCCAGGGCCGTCACGGCTCTGGTGGACAGAGTAAGAAAGACCGCCACTGGCGGCCGAGGTTGGAACGGCCGGGGGTAACCCTCACCCTCCCGGTCGGCACCATCCTCGATTATGCCGAGAAGCACGGCCTCATCGAGCAGGCTCCTCGGCCGGCCGAGGAGATCCTTGCCATCCAGCAGGGCGGCACGTACTGCCGGTTCCACAAGAACTCGTCGCACAACACCGACGATTGCATCACACTGAAAAAGGCCATCGAGCGCCTTATTCGCCAGGGGGAACTCTCCCAGTTTGTCAAAGGTGGCCCACGCAAGAACACTTGGGTAAACACCGGCAAACATGGGGGCGAACCCTCTGCGAAGAAGCGGGAGATTGGTAGGCTCAGCGACGACGAGGACTTCGAAGAGCCCCCGCCGAAGAAGAATCACATCCACCTCATCGTAGGTGGGAACACTGGGGGGACTCCGCCACTCAGAGAAAGAAATGGGCCCAGTCCCTTTACATTGGGGAGGTGTCCCACGTTCCCCCCCAGCCGAAGAGGCAGCGAACAGAGGCAATCACCTTCATCGACAAGGATCTGCCTCCGGGTACGGAATCACACAGGGACGCCCTCGTCATCCGATGTGAGATCGGTGACTCCATCATCCACCGTACTTACATCGATACGGGGAGCTCCGTCAACGTGATGTACCTGGACACCTTCAAGCAGCTGAAGCTGGACAGAGCTCTGCTGAAGCCGATCAAGACCCCGTTATCCGGCTTCACCGGGGACTCTATCGACGCCGAGGGCACGATAGTCCTCCCAGTGGAGGTCGGTGAAGGCCCCCACCACTCCAAAATTGACATGGAATTCATGGTGGTCAACCTCCAGTGCGCCCACAACCTGATCTTGGGCCGGCCAGCGCTGGAGGACTTGGAGGCCATCATCTCCATGAAGCACTTGTGCCTGAAGTTCCCCACCAACGACGGCATCGGCTACGTCAGAGGAAATCAGAGGATAGCCAGAGCTTGCTACCTCAAGCTAACGAGGCCGGCCAAAAGGGAAGGACAGAGGATAGACACCATTACGGCCGCCGTCGCCATAGACGAGGAGAGGCCACATGCGGAGCCGGCCGAGGAGGTCGAGGAAATCCCTCTGGATACCTCCCGGCCGGAGCGGGTTCTCAGGGTTGGAAAGCAACTCCCCCAGGACCAACGAGACGCCATCCTCCTCGTCCTACGGTCATACGCCGTTGTCTTCGCGTGGGGCCCGGACGATATGCCAGGCATCAGCCGCCAGGTGATCACTCACCGGCTGACCGTCGATCCGGCCTCCGTACCCGTCAAACAGAAGCGGCGCTACTTGTCCGCCGACAGGCGGGACTTCGTCAAAGGGGATGTCGCCATGCTCCTATCGATCAAACACATCAAGGAGGTGAAGTACCCGACATGGTTGGCCAACGTCGTCCTCGCCCAGAAGCCGCCGACGTTCAAAATGTGTGTCGACTACACTGACCTGAACAAGGCGTGCCCCATGGACCCGTTCCCTCTCCCCAACATTGATCAGCTGGTGGACGAGACGGCGGGGTGCGAGTTGATGTCGTTCCTCGACGCTTTCAGAGGATACCACCAGATCTCCATGCATGAAGATGACGCTGAGAAGACGGCATTCATGACCCCGGAGGGAATCTTTTGCTACCTCGTCATGGCCTTCAGACTCAAAAACTCCGGCGCCACCTACACTAGGATGGTGGCCAAGATCTTCAGAGCGGTCCTTGGCCGGACGATGGAGGCGTACGTCGACGACATGATCGTCAAAAGCAGGCAGGCCACCTCCCACGCCGACGACCTCCGGGAAATCTTTGAAATAATGAAGGAGTTCAGGCTCTGCCTTAACCCCAAGAAGTGCGCCTTCGGCGTCCAGGGCGGCAAGTTCCTCGGCTACATGGTTAGCCGGAGAGGCATCGAGATAAACCCGGAGAAGACGCAGGCTATCATCAACATGGAGCCGCCCCGCAACGTCAAGGAGGTACAGCGACTGACGGGGCGCCTGGCGGCCTTAAACCGTTTCCTCTCCAGGTCAGCCGAGAGGGCACTCCCCTTCTTCCAGATCATGCGTAAAGCCAACAGCTTCAAGTGGACGACGGAATGCCAGGAGGCATTCGACGAATTGAAAAGGTACTTGTCATCCCCACCCGTGCTCTCCAAGCCTAGAGCCGGCGAAATCCTCTTCTTGTACTTAGGGGTGAGCACGTCGGCCATCAGCTCCGTGCTCATCCGTGAGGACGAAGGGGTGTAGAAGGCCATCTTCTACATCAGCAAGACACTCAGGGAGGCCGAGCTCAGGTACTCCCCCATTGAGAAGACGGTGCTGGCCATCGTCCACACGGTGAAGAAGCTGGGGCACTACTTCCAGGCCCACGCCGTCCACGTACTGACCCAGCAGCCTCTCGGCGCACTCATGAGGAGCCCACCAGCTCCTCAAGGATGGTGAAATGGGCGATCTTCCTCAGCCAGTTCCACATTGAGATCAAGCCAAGGCCATCCATCAAAGGCCAATCCTTGGCCGACTTCGTCATCGAATGCACAGCAAGGGAGACGGCCGTCGCCAACCCCGGGCCGGAGCAAGACGATACATGGACCCTGTTCACTGACGGCTCGTCGGCCGCGAAATCATGCGGCGGCGTCGTCGTCCTCATATCCCCTGAAGGATTCAGAGCTTACTATGCCATCCGCTTCAACTTTAGGGTATCCAACAACGAAGCCGAGTATGAGGCCCTCCTCAGCGGTCTCAGACTCGCCGCCGGCCTCAAGGCCAAGCACCTCAAAATCAAGTGCGACTCCAAACTGGTGGTGGGCCAGGTGGAGGGATCGTACGAAGCAAAGGAAGGCCGGATGAAGCAGTATAAACAAGCGGCGGAGGAGTTGCTGAAAGCGTTTGAAACCCACGAGATCACTCAGATCCCCAGGGCCGAGAACGCCGAGGCCGACATCCTCTCCAAGCTCAGCTCGGATACCCCGGAGCACATCTCCCAGTTGTCCAAGATCGAGGAGTTGAGCATGTCCAGCATCCATGTCAGCCCCGTCTTGTGCGTCCAACAGCGACCAGAGGACTGGATCTCCGACATCGCCACCTTCATCACAACGGGGGAGCTGCCCCCGGACGAGGAGAGGGCCAAACTTGCCAAACTCAGGGCCCCAAGATACACCATCGAAGATGGCAAACTCTACAAACGGTCCTATAATGGCACTCTCCTCCGATGCCTGCACCAGGACGAGGCCGACACAGCCATGGAAGAAGTTCATTGTGGCGTCTGCTCCTCACACCAGGGCCCTTTCAGCATGTCCCGGCGTCTCGTCGTCCAGGGCTTCTTCTGGCCGACGATGGCACGCGACTGCGCTGACCTGGCCAGGAAGTGCACCACATGCCAGGTACTCCAGAAGGCCCCTGGTCGGCCAGCTGTCAACTATGCCCCTGTCAGCACCGCAATTCCATTCTCCAGATGGGGGATTGACCTGGTCGGCCCCCTGCCCAAAGCCACCGGGAATAACCGCTACATCATCGTCGCCGTCGATTACTTCACCAAGTGGATCGAGGCGGAACCCTTGGCCAGCATCACGGGGGCCAGATGCCAAAAATTTGTTTACAAGAACATCATCACACGCTTTGGCGTCCCCCAGGAGATCATATCAGACAACGGTACCCAATTCGAGGCAGCCCCTTTCCAAGAGCTCCTCCGGGAGTTTGAGGTAAAGCATCGTTTCTCCTCCGTTGCCTACCCTCAGGGCAACGGGCAGGTCGAAAACGCTAACAGAACAATTATGGAGGGGCTGAAGAAGAAGCTCCAGGCCGCAGGAGGTAGTTGGGTCGACGAGCTCCCCAACATCCTGTGGTGCTACAGAACCACGCCGAGGAGGGCGACAGGTGAAACGCCTTTCGCCTTGTGCTACGGCTTTGAAGCAAAGGCGCCCACGGAAGTTGCCATCCCCAGCCGACGGGTGGAACAATATGAGCCTGACACCAACGAAGAGAACATGAAGATTGACCTACACCTGGTTGACGAGAGGCGTGAGCAAGCTTACGTCCGAGCAGAGAACTACCAGCGTCAAGTAAAATCATACTATGACGCCAAGGTACGTTCCCGGGAATTTCAGGTGGGGGACTACGTACTCCGCCGGAGGGAAGCAAGCCAGCCGACAGAGGGTGGCAAGCTAGCATTGAAGTACGAAGGGCCCTACATCGTCAGTGTCGTGGTCAAACCCGGCACCTACAAGCTTAAACGCCCGAATGGGTCCAATGTACCACGAACATGGGATGTACACCATCTGGTGAAGTTTTATCAGTAATCCGAAGGAGGTGTAGACGGCGAAGCCCTCACCCCTTAACGGGTTACTGATTGAACGCCACCCTCGGCCTCGAGCCACTTATGAATAAAATCATGTTCTGATTTTTTCTATGGAAATTCAAAGTAAAACATTAGCAGGTGCCCTCGTCGGCCACCTTAGAGCGAAAGGCTCAGGTCTGGCCGACATGGCCCCTTGCATTTGCAGCCTACGAGCGACAAGCTCAGGCACTCCATTGTATTTTGTATCAGCGAAGGGCTCAGGCCTAGCTGAGAGAGCACATCGTCATGGCCCCGTAAGCCTAGAAGTGAAACACTCAGGTATGGCCGACGATGTCCCCAGGACGACGGGCCCGCAAACGGCCCACGTCTTGAAATGGGAAGCTCACCGCGTCGTCCACGCGCCAGAACGCAGGACGACAGGCCTGAAATCATGGCCGAGGTGACAAAATCCCAAAACTCAGGGATGGGCAACGACAGCCGTTGGAAACCGACCAAAAGTCCAGCCCGCGTCATAAATAGGCGACGGGACCCGCCCTGAGACCACGGACGTTATAAACGAAGTCCGACCCGGCCGAAGGACGAGCACACCCTTCGGCCGAAGCCTGAAAGAAGGATACCCCCCGAAACGAAAAAAAAAACAACATACAAGGGAAAAAGAGGGAAGCCGACGGCCGTGCACACTTGCCGGCCTCGAGCAATGAAAAAATAAAATCCCCACAACTCAGGCCCAACTAGGCCAAGTACATATCAGTTGAACACAAGTGTAGTACCACTGACAGGCAACATGGACGACACGTCCACACACTACAAGGGAATAATCAAGGCCGATACACACGCCTATATAACCCTAACCGCATCGGTTGGGTGACACGCGAGAGGTGACCTTCATCGGCCATAGTCCTTTGAGGCACCAACGCTTGGTATGAAACAAAGCATCGCAATCCTGAGGATGACCAGGACGAAGCGGGCACTCATCACACCCGCGAAAGGATCAAGCAATCAAGAAACAACCTCTACTTGCCACAGCATCTCGGATGGCCGACGCCGGCACTGGAACCAGGGCTGTTGGTCAAGCGAAAGTTCTTTAGGGATTCGTTTAAGTGTTTCCCAAACACTTAGAAAAAAATCCTGAGAAAAGAGAGGGTTCCTCAACAAGGAACCATGGCTAGCCGACGAAGGTAGGACCATCTCCTTGGACAAGCCGTTCCTTATCCAGCACCCTCATCGGCCACAAGCAAAGAAGTAAATGCCTCACATTTATACTTAGAAAATTATCTAAATACTCAAATGAAGGAACTATAGCCGAAGCGGGTACCAGTATACTCCAAAGCCGTTAGCTATCTACAACTCTGCATGTGTACTTAGAAGAATTCTAAATTCAAAATATCAAGGTAAATGCGCCCTTATCGGCCACAACGCAAAGGATACAGACCGACAACGACACGGGTTCAAACACTTGGGGAAATCTCTCAGAGCATTAGTCAACAATGACAAACCCAATGACAGGACGATGAGAACACTAAGCCACTTGAAGTTAGACACTTGAGAAAATTCTAACAAAAGGGAAGAAATCCAACGCCTGGACGGAGCGGACACCACGGTCAAGACCGAAGGGAAAGCACCTAAGTGAACCCAAAAACACTTAGGAAATTTTTGAAAAAATCCTAAGTGTTATGATAATAGCAAAGGAGCACCGGTCAGGCCGACAAAGCCTCCAGGCCGGAAAGAAAGCAACTTCGTGGATCCAAAACACTTAGGAAATTTTTGAAAAAATCCTAAGTGTTATGGTAGCCAAGGACCACCGGTCAAGCCGACAAGGCTACCATGCCACAAGGAAGCAACTGTAAAAACCCAAAAACACTTAGGAAAATTTTCGAAAGAATCCTAAGTGTTATGATACTACATCAACACGGTCAGGCCGACCAAGCCACCAGACCGGGAAAAAGGCATCCAAGTGAACCCAAAACACTTAGGAAATTTTCTGAAAAAATCCTAAGTGTTATTGTAGTAAAGCAACGACGAACAAGCCGACCAGGCCACCGGACAGGGTAGACTACCCCATGGACGTAGCGGGCACTCGCGAGGTGACCCAAGTTGTGACCTTGACACTTAGAAAAAAATTTCAAAAACGAAATGACAAGAAGCAAACAAGCATACAAGGGATTCAAAGCCGAACAGGACGGTAATTTTTTTTTTCATTGACAGTCAAGTTCATTACAATTGGGGGGCGCTACGGCCGTTACAACATTTGGCAAAAATAAAAATTAACTACAGAGTCGCCGATCAAGCCTCTGGGGCACCTCCATCTGCGGCTGGCTCTTCGGCCTCGTCGGCCCCCTCCTCGGCTTCAATCTCCTGGCCGGCGGCGGCTGCAGCACTTGTGGCGTCGTCCAAAAAATCAAACTCGGTGTAATCCGGCTCGCCAAGGCCGGAGCTTTCAATTGGGGACTCCCGCTCCGACAACGGAAGCTTTGCCTGCTCTTCTGGATCCTTCATCAGCTTCGGCAGCTTCAGGTTCCGTCTAGCCCACCCAGACGTATAGTTCATGGCTTTCAAAGCACGAGAGAGTCGCCGACACAGGAGCCTTTGCATCCGCTCCTGGCCCAGGTTATAATACACGGACATCTCTCGGCTGAAATACTCCTGGCCGGCGGGGGAGTTCATCCCCCAACTCTCAAGCCTGACGGCCACCACCTCGTAGCACCAGGGGAGCCTCTCATCGGCCTTCCACCCCTCGGCCAGGAATTTCTCGACGGCCTCGTCGGCAGCCCTCACAACGGCGGCCTCGGCCTCCGCCTTCGCCTTGACGGCCTCCTCGCTCCTGCGCCGCTCGGCCTCCAGGGCCCCTTGGGACTCCTCGAGCTCCCTTTTGCTCTCCTCGAGCTTGGCCAGGGCATCGTCCCTGGCTGCGGCGGCTTCATCGGCCCTGGCCTGCAACGCCCTGGCATCCTCCCGGAGCCGGTCCAGGCAAGCAACCGCCTCGTCGGCCGAGGCGGCTTTCTGCTCCAGCTCCTTCAAGCGAGCTATCTCTCGGTATTGCCTCTTGTGGCTCTCCATTAGCATGAAGGCACTCTGCAGAAACAAGGGAAACAAAAGTCAGGCAAATGGTTTCACACAGACGACGAGAAAGACAACGCATAAGGAAGGTAACTTACTTGGACGAGGAGGTCCATGCCGCCCTCGTAGATATTCACGTCCCCGAGCTTCCTCAGGTAAGCCCGATCCTTGGCCGGCATGGCCTGCGCCAGGACGTCGTGGCCAAGGACGACGTCATCGAAGACACCCCCGCCGACGGGGTATTCTACCATCTTCTGGTAGGTGGCACCTGCAATCTCTTTGCCGGCCCTCTTCGTCCGTGGCTCCTGGACGAGAGGCAGTGATGGAGCAGCATCACCAGCAGCAGTAAGGTCCACGACAGGACCACTATCGTCCACGCTGGGGACAGCCAGAGTACCGGCCTCAGTAGCCGGAGAAGGGGAAGGAGCCCTCTTCGTCTTCTTCGAGACGTTCAGGCCGGCCTCAGTTAACTTTTTCTGGCCGTCAGTGGCCGGCCTTTTCTTCTTCGATGGAGCAGGCTTTGGGGCCGCATCAGCAGTAGCCCCGCTCCCACCGGCCGCGGCACGTCTGGCCGCCTCGGCCGCCTTAGCAGCCAGCTCCTCGGCCGCTTTGGCCTTGGCAATAGCCATTATGGAACGTCGGTCCATGGCAAAATCTACAAAGGAAAAACACAACGGATTAGTAAGGCAAAGGACAAAAACATAAAAACAGAAAGCCGAAGAAATAATTACCATCGGCCTCAGCAGGGATGCCCAAATCCGGGCCGTCGGCCTCTTCAAATGTGGTGGTCATCCTCGGCCAGAGTTGGAGGTCATCCTCCTTATCTCCATACAAGTGGTATCTGAAGAAGCCGAGGGCGGTCATCTTGTATTCAGTAACGTAATCCTTCACGCTCCTCGGCCCCCCTTCCAAGAAAGCCTCCACCTGAGCATCCAAGATAGAGCTCTTCGGCGGGTCATGGAGATTGAACCTCCCGGTATGGCCGAGAGAGGGGAACTCGGTGCCACTTTCACCAATGGACACAAACACGAACTTGCTCTTCCACCCATGAATGGACGTAGGCAAATCCGTGAAGCTCCTCTTCTTCGGCAACTGTTGAAGAGTAGCATAGGCCGCACAGTTCTTGTGGCTTCCTCGGCCGATCTGGTACAAATTCATGAATAAGGCCGTTGTCGGCCTGTAGCCCAGCTCCTCACACCGAAGTAAAAAGCCCACCATCAAGGAATAACTGTTCGGCGTCAGCAAGGCCGGAGGAAGCCCCACCATGTCCAGATACTCAATGATGAAAGGGTGAAGGGGGAACCTCAACCCCTTAGCAAAACTCATCGGGTATACTCCAAAGTATCCCGGTGGTGGAAGTAGAACATGGTCCGTCGGCCTGGGTGCCCTAACCCGCCCGAACGGCCCCACGTACATCTGGGCGACAAGATAGTCGGCCGCACTGCTCTCCGGCTTGATCAGGAATATGTTGGTGAGGTCCGGATAGGAGAGGCCCGGCCCATTCTTCGGCCTCCTCACCCTCTTCGGCTTAGCTGCTCCCTTCACGGCAGACACCGGCCTCCGGCACGGAATGACAGCAGAAGTGGACGCCCCGTCCACCACTCGGGACGCACCTACGTCCTCACCCTTTGAAGAGGAGGCGGACTCCTCGTCCTCGCCTTCCTCGTCCACCGGCTCTCCGGATTTGTAGGGACTTAAACGCTCTATCTCCTCTTCGAACTCCTCGAGCACCTCGTAGTCAAGCGACCTCGTGGAGGGCTGGTCGTCGTAGGGGTAGTAGTCTTCGTTCAAGCTCTTCATAACTACTACTACGGGCCTAAGGAGACTAACTTAAGATCTAAGAGTGTTCAAACACCTAACACTAGATCACTAGCCTAGGAAGCAAAATATGAAAAGTGAGGAAGATCGTGATGAACACTAACCTTGAACAACGACGAACACGAAGAACAGGCTTGGGAGTTTATCTCTCTAGAAAATCGGCCAGCACTTCGACAAATGCAGAATGCAAATACGTTTTCTCGTCGGAGGGGGAGGGGTATTTATAGAACCCCCCACCCAACGGTCACTACACGTGGCACCCCCCAATGGCCACACCAACGGCCACCAATGGGGGGCCACCACGTCACCACGGGCCAAACTCAATATCAACAGCCCACTGGCAGGATGGACTCTACGGCCTACACACGCTCACTGGCTTTACAAAATGTCAGCAAGCGCCCACAACGTCCCACTTGCTCGCCAAGATCACAACTGCCAAACAATAAGGAGACGACAACGGCCAGGAACGTAACGGCCACAAGATCACATGACCCAAGAGTCCACAAGCCATCGGCTCCTCGTCATGATCTTTGATGATAACTCTCTACAAGCGATCTGCGCACAAGGGTTCTCCCACAGGGTTACCTTGGCCAGAAAATCGCCATGAGAGTTGGATTCAGGGGGACTACCGGGAGGCCGCTTCGGCCAGGGACTCAAGCAACTCATTCACCCCTCACACTCCTCGGCCTGAAGCAGTGGGGGACTGGGGGACTACACCGGCCTCAACAAAACGAAAGAAGATGCAAACAAGGTAACCACAGAGCATGGCCACATCGGCCACGCATCACACTGCACCTCGTCGACCGAAGGCACACAACGTCATCTGCAACGGCCAACGGGCCACCAAAGGCAAGGACACTCATCGTCCTCCGCCATCACTTAATCACGAGGGGCTCTTCGGCCAGAAACATGAAAGCTAATCAACGACGGCCAAAAGGAGTGCGCAAACACCATCATCGGCCATCCAAAGGGAAAGACGCCATCGTCCTCGAAGCAAGGACCAACTTCAGTGGCCTCATCGGCCCAAACACAAACTTCAACCATCAGCGCCCAAGCAAAACATGCCTTCAACGGCCACCATTGAAAGAAAGGACACTCATCGTCCCAAAACGAAGACATCAAGTAAACAACGACCTCCCTGTCCACAACGAGGAACAGGTAACGGCCAAGGGCAACAAAGCACAGGAATCTACTCTCCTTCACTTCGTCTACGTCTCAGCTTAGAGAGCGGGGGACTCCTGATGGAGTATATGGGTCTGAGCCCCCGGACCTACATACTCGGAAGAACAGAAAGCACAAGACAACAGAGTGGCGCCCTCGTCGGCCAAGACGCCCCCGTCGGCCGAAAAGGGGCCAACTCGGATTATGGTCCTGAGTCCAAGGAACCCGGGTGCCCTCGTCGGCCGTGCCCTCGTCGGCCACGCCCTCGTCGGCCACGAAGACCTCACAGAATCGGATTTTATACTTACTCATTTGTACAGCCCCTTAGTGGCTTTGTATTCGGCCCAGTAGCGGTCCAGTTGTAAATGGGCCTCCCAAGCCCAAGGCTTGGGAGCCCAACCCTAATTTTCTCTATAAATACTCCCCTTGGGAGTAGTTATAGGGGTTACCAAATCATTCTATTGAAGCATATTATTGCACTTCTCTCTAGATATACTCTATCAATTATTATTATTATTATTATTATTATTATTATTATCATTATTATTATCATTATTATCATCATTATTATCATCATTATTATCATCATCATTATCATCATCATCATCATCATCATCATCATCATCATCATTATCATTATCATTATCATTATCATTATCATTATCATTATCATTATCATTATCATTATCATTATCATTATCATTATCATTATCATTATCATTATCATTATCATTATCATTATCATTATCATTATTATTATTATTATTATTATTATTAACTCACAGCCCAAATTCTATTTTAATCACTCCTTCCCAAAACAGGTTCGTCATCTTCGTGGCATGGATACGCCGGAAAAAAACGAGGCTACGCGGGAATGGAAGATTACCTCGCTTGGCGGCGTAAAGAAGATCCGGCTACGTAAACCAACAACTGCCCCGGCAGTCCTTTCCGTCGTGAAATGCAGTCCGGCGGCTTGCAGCGGCATTCAGCAGAAGATTGGTCCGGTGGAAGCAACCCCAGACACTTCCAGTGAACTCCTTCACCCTCCGAACGCTCCCCTCTTCACTCTCACATCTCTCCTTCTTTCTCCTTTCTTTCTCTTTTTTTTTTTCTCGATCACTTTCTTTTCTCTCGTCTCTCGTTTTCTCCCTGCAACGCAGGTTGTAGCTTTGGTTTTTTTTCTTTTTGTTTGTGCAGCATGGATTGATCGTAAGGTTGGTATATATAGGAGTGGCGCCGAAGGTTTTAGTTATCCGATCAGTTTTGGCATACAAAAAATACGTAAGTCGTTGCAGTTCTTATCTCCCGCAAGTGTATAGCGCAAGTCTACAACGTAATTCTTATCCAACAGATTATTACTTGTATTTTTGTGTTATTAGTATTCTATGTATAATTAAGGTTGAAAAGTCCACTCCCCTCTATACTTGCTGCATACATATCACTCTAATTTGTGTGTGTCGTACTATATAGTATTATAGTACATGACTACATGTGTATATGTGTATTTTTGTAACTACTAATCTTAATGCTATCATTATTATTTATTTTTAGTGTATAACTATCACACGTATATAAAAATATTACTTTTATTGTTCAAGCCAAAATTCAATCTGGTCTACTTATATATAATTATAAAAATGTCACTTTTGTAACATTTTCAATTGATAACCTTTTATTTGATTAAAATTATTCATTTAATTTTATTTAAAATTTTCGAAGTGTCACATGCGGTGTCAGCAATCTGCCAGCCTGCCGGTGCAATCGAACTGCGTGGCGCTTCGCTTGTGCTATAAAGGGGGAGGAGCGTGCTACACTATCAGCGATTGCTTTTAGTGTAGTGGTAAGCGCAACGATCTACAAGTGGTATCAGAGCCAAGGTCACGGGTTCGACCCCCGACAACAGCATGCTGTGCAGTTGAGGCTGGCAGGTGCTGGGGGGATTGTTGGGTCACGGGTATGCGGTGCCAACAATATGCCAGCCTGCCGGTGCAATCGAACCGCGTGACGCTCCGCTTGTGCTATAAAGGGGGAGGAGCGTGCTACACTATCAACTATTGCTTTTAGTGTAGCGGTAAGCGCACCGATCCACAAAAACTTCAGAGGTGGGCTAAGACTGTCCTATTTAGATAAACGAGCTTTCCAAGAAGTCCATGACTAGTTTGATTATTAAACATGCCAACCCAGGCCTTAAACAAATAAGGCAAGAAGCCTCTAACAGGGCGCCTGGCCTATTCCCACCCCTAATGGTGATAACTCAAAACACATATCTCCCATGTTCGTTTACAATCAGCAACAACATGCATCGCTCAAGGTTCAAATGAATCAAATAAGCTTTGAAGAAAATGTAGCAAACTTGTTTACCAAGTCATTATCCAAGGCCAATTTTGAAAAATACGTAAAGAGTATAGGATGCGAAAACTTCCCGAACTGCCTTAATTAATGTACATATCATGAGAAGGTGTAGACATGATGGGGACATTTTCACCTACCCACCATTGTGTTATAACTTTTCCTTAAATCAATGTTTATTTTTCCTAGTGAGCTTTGTTACTTGGTAAGATTTTTAATAAGATAAATATATTTATTGATCGAGGTAAGGACCAAATGGAGAAATACTCAATGAACGAAGTCTAACACAACTTTCATATTGTTATATCCTTTCCCTACTATCAAGATTATTTTTCTTACATGATTTTTATTACTTGATGAAACTCTTACAAAATAATATGACGGATATCTACACTATAGTGTGCTATCATTATTGATAGAAAGTGTTTGGAAATTACATTTAGGTTAAAAGAAATGTTAAAAGGAAGTATTAAAAGAATTTATATTTAGTATGCTATCATTATACATAAAATATGAGTGAAGAAATGTATACACCAAGTAAATGAAGTTTTAAGCACGTAAAACATTACTATCCTTATTTAATGGTGGTAGCATTCTTTACTAGGGGTGGACAAAAATACCGAAATATCAGTATACCGCACTTATCGTACCGAAAATTACCGCAAAATATTGGTATACCTTCATTTTCGGTACGGTATGATACCGTACCGATATATTTCGGTACGATAATGATAAATGTTTTCAAATACCACGGTATACCGGTATAATACCGTACCGACTCCCACCCAACGATTACTATAAATTCTAAAATATTGTAAAAGTCCATTACAAGTTTGAAGCCCAAAATTAATAATTATGTTGGTTACAAATACTAAAATACAAAAATAAAGGCCCAACATTCCCAAACTCACTATAACCTTCTAGGCTTCTACTACGTAACATTCAAACAGACAAACCCTAATGACTAATGAGTAATGTAGTAATGTCCAGACCGGTCCATCTTGTTCCATAAGATTGCGAGTCGCGATGGCTGAGCCGTTGAGTAGCTAACGAGTGAAGAGGGATACACTTATGTGACGAGTGTATCGACATAGAGATTCCGCAAGTCGAGGTACGTTACTTTATCCGAAAGTCTTATTCAAATATTTTATTTAAAATTATAAAAAAGACTAAATACACAATATCATATTATGGATAAATGATTTTGTATCCATGTTGTTTGAATATTTTTATTTATTTTTGTTAGTGATCACTATTCATTTAATTATATCTATATTGTTCAAGTTATTTAAATATACTAATAATAATTATTATTCAATATTAAATATGACATCAATAGATTATTAATTGTACTTTGCAACATTTTAATAACGGATTAAATATGTCGTTAGTACACCGATTTATTATATTTTGTTAGTCTATGATAATTTTTTGAATTGGGGGACATGCATGGTAATTTACCGATACCGTATCGTTACCGAACCGAAACTTCGGTATACCGCATTTTCGGTATATCGAAACTTCGGTAAGGTAACGGTATATAAATTTTGTATACCGAAAGTTTCGGTACGGAAAAGGTACGAAAGTAAATATTCGGAATACACGCTTCCCATTACCTGATTACGAGGCCGTTTGGCAACCCTCATTTTCGGCTTATCAGGCTTATCAGTCAACTTTTTTACCAAACACGTAAATTTTGCTTTCGCGCGCTGAATTGTGTAATAAGCCGAAAAAGTAAGGTTGGAGTTACTTTTCTGGCTGTATTGGTTGAAGTTACCGTAGATGACCATTTTAGCTATTTTTACATATATTTTTTTCTTTATTTTATTAATAAAATATATTTTAAAAATATTTTTTTCTTGTATCAACAGAATCAGCCAATGCAGCCACTTCAGCCAGAATTTCATAAATTTTAGCAGAATAAACCAGAACAGCCGATTTTCATGCTTCCAAACGGGCTCTACATTTTGAGCATTTTTTGTGTGTGAATTTTCCCTAGCAAATACCCCAAAAACACAGAACTCTATGCGGGGGATCGCTTTGAATCAGTTGACTAATTGTGAAGCTGCCCAGTTCTGGGTGGGGTTTGGCTTGCTTGTATATGATTTGCAGCCCAAGATAGGACGGAGATCTGGTCAGCTCCTTTTGGCGGAGCCGCCGGCCAATTGCGCGCAGGAATCATTGACCAAGTCAAACCACCATCTTCTTCATAGAACTCGACCTCCGCTACTTCTTCTACTATGTCTTATCTACCTACCATCTTCTTATTTATCTCGTGTTTTCAGATATACTCTGGCTGCTTTAAGCTGTTCAATTTCACAAAATGAACCTAACGAATATACGCATCTTCATATTCGTATCATTAAACCTTTGTGTATTTAGCTTTGTCCTAGAAAAGTCTTTTGCTGTAGATCAGCAATATGAAGCATGCGAGCCAAAAAGATGCCCACATGGTCAAAACATAAGCTACCCCTTTTACCTTCAAGGCCAGCAGGAACCCTATTGTGGTGTCCCTGACTTCAATATCAGTTGTAATGGCCAGGGGTATCCAATTCTCCTCTTATCTGAAAATGATTATGTTGTTCAAAACATTTCGTACGAAAACAATACCTTTCGTGTTTATAATGCTGCTGCTAATCAAGGGTTAGTGGGAAGCTGTCTTCCCGATATTAGGAATTGGACAACTACTGGAAATGAAATTTTTGCAGAGTTGAGCCTGAGTAATTCTACACGAGCAATCAATTTATTCTCGAATTGCAGTAGACCATGGTTAGAGCCTCTTAAGGGGTACAAGCCGGTGGGTTGTGATGAAGGAGGGAAAGGAAACACATCGAGCTTGGTATTGTTTCATGATAACGAGAACTTGGGCTCTGCTTTGGAGCACTGCACAGAGAATGTGGTGGCACAAGTAGAGAGAGGGGAAGATGAGAGAAGCAATGATGTGGTCAAATATGATATGTTATTGAGAAGGGGATTTGAGCTGCAGTGGAGAGTAAGCAGTTGCAGTGAATGTAAAAGGAGTGGAGGGCGTTGTGGGTTTAATTCTACCACTCAGATGTTTAAGTGTTTCTGTCCCGATAGACCTCATTCCAGTGCTTGCAAACCTCAAATGGGTAAGCATTCCTTCCCCTTTTGCTCTCTGTTTGTATTTGCTTAGCATTCATCCTAGACAATATTTATGGCACGTTTTCAATAAGGCAGTTTCTATCTTTGGAATTTAGAAATACTTGAAATTTCAGTTCAAGTATGCAGATAGCTATGTGATGATTGAGACTTGTGAGAATTTGGCATCCTCATTCTACAAGGAATATGTGATGATTACACCTTGTGAGACGGTTCTATTCGAATACAGTAAAAATGGACAAGCCTAGTAATTATAGAGTTTTTGTATAACTCCAGGTCTCCGGGAAATGTCATTGTCTCCATGAGAGATAACAGGGATGTAACTGGCGAGCCTAGAAAGTGTTTATGCATATGAACGGATGAACCTCCATGACATGATAGTGTACGATGAACTAGATTGTACTGAATGCCAGTGGTTCCATTTAGGAATAAGTGGAGACAAGAGACAACATCTTCAATTATGGAATTCGTCTACACATGCATTTTTTAATTTAGTTAGATCTCATATTAGAGCTATAAGTGTGCCCAGAAAGAAACACTTATATAAATTAATTGATGTGCAAGACTCCAAGCATTAGGAATGAGTGGGATAATGATGTCAGCCCTTCTGACACCCATGTACCCAACTATGTGCATTCTGTAATTTAAGCACTGAAGCTAATTGATTTCTTAAGCACAAGACTATTAGCCAATGATGCTTTCTGTCACTACTTACCCGATATTCACACATGAATCTAAATTTGGAAAAAAGAATTTTATCAATCCAAGACCTGAAAGATAAATGAGTTATCAATTCAGCACCTGAAAGATGAAATGTGTCAATATAGGGGCCAAATGATTGAAAACTATCAGTTTAGGACCTAAGTTGTTATGAATTTCAATATTTTCTATTTTAAAAATTCAAAATATTATTTAATTTTATTAAACTAATAAACTTTTGTGAAGAAAAAATCATAAAAAATTAGCAATTAGCGATACATTTCATCTTTCAGGTCTCGGATTGATTATTCATCTATCTTTCAGGCCTTGGATTATAAAATTCCTTGAACCCGCATACCTGTTTTGGTGAAACATAGCTATCAGTCTATTATTCTATTACTATATCTTTGTATAGCATTTTGTAGTAAAAAGTCTCTTGAGTAACCAAATCTTTGAGGTTGCTTGTGAGGTTTAGCCGTTTAGAACATCACTGCATTGGACAATTTGTTTTGTTGATTTTTTAAAAAAGGGAAGAGGGAAGTAGGGACCAGCTCAGTCAAGCATAAGGATTTTAAACAAATTAGAATCCATCTTTTAAAGGGAAATTCCACTTTTAGATTACTTATTGTATGATGAGTTTCCTGGGTCACTTTTGAGTTTTGTCCATACTACACTAAGCCTTACTAGTGAGTATCAATCGCTTCACATTCTTAGGCAGCTGGAGACTGTAGATAACTCAGCATACATACATCTGCCACATGTTAAAACAGGCAGTTTAAGCATTTAATGGTGAAATGTGAAACTATTCACTTGATCCTTCCCTCTATATTATGTAAAAAATCCTTCTCAATTGAAGAAAAAAGTTTCTGAACGTCCAAACTAGTCCTAATAAAACCTTCCAACCTTTTCAATCTGAGGTAATGAACCCAATTTGTTGATGCTGTAAACTTCAAGCTAAGGTTTATTGTCCTCATTCTGTTTACTTTAGGTCATACTATGAGCTATTGTAGTGAAATTAGATGCTTTCAGTCAATTTACCCACAATTTCTCATATGATGGGTGTTTATCCTAAAGGATACTTTTTCTTTAGTGAGTTCTTTTGGAGTGGCACTCTCTAAAAGGATTACTGATAGCTTTCATTGCGGAGTAAAACAGCTGATTTGGTTTATCCAGATTCATGCTTGATATATGCATTATGCAGTAAAAGAATGGTTTTCATTATTTAGGATTTCTCTTAACTCAAGCGTGATAACAACGCATAGCAACAACCTCAAAATGTCGGTTTTGCTCATCATGTTCATAAATAAGGCCTTATTTGTTTGCTAACCATGTTTAGCCCATGAAATTCATCCTGAGTTCCTGCAGACCCAAGAAATATATGAAGCCTACAAGTCCATCACTTACCACTTCTATATAGCCTAGTTACAAAATATGTGTGGCTACCTAGGATTTAAGGATCTTTCTAAAGAGAGTGACCAGTTTACCAGATGAGTGTTATTCAATGTATGATGATAATATTCACAAATAATTAAATAAATACGAACACACACACACACATATATCAAGGGAAGAAGAACAAAGTACTATAATTCATAGCTGTAGGAATTTTTTAGTTTGTGTTTTTTATTTCTAGTTCTGTGAAATAGGAGGTTTCAGTGTGTCAATCAGTAACATGCAGAAGAACAGTTGTGGAACTTACTATATACAAAGTACATTTTTTTATTTTCCATCCTCTTGAAATTTGCTTGTTTGCATCAAATATTTGTTCTGTACAAGAGCAATTGTACTACTACTGTACGTGACTTGCTGGCCATTTAAGAAGCCACACAAAGCTGGTTATCCGTGTTCCAACTGTTTAGTTTCACTTAAATTTGGAAGGAACTGCCATGCCTTAAGAATATATAGTCCTAGTATTATGATACAGGAGGACAATTCTAAGGCATATCACACACTGACTGACTGGCACATTCATATGAGTTTCTTATTCCCAAATTTAGATGTGTAGATTGTCACTGCATACTTCTGAGTTCTGACCCAATACACACACACACACACACAAATGATCAGGTCCACACGTTCGGACCTGGGCCTCCGTCCGAACACCGCCGTTCGAGGCGGTTCCTGGTTGATTTTTTTTTTTATGAAATTTTTATGGTATGTTCTTCATCAAGTATAGTTTATCCACAAAAATTTTCAGCTCAAAATTCGATCGGGAAGGCCTACAAATGATTTTTTGAAGTTGACTGCGTTTTTCTATGTATAATTTGGCGCATTCAACTTCAAAAAATCATTTGAATGCCTTCCTGATCGAATTTTGAGCTGAAATTTGGTATGGATAAAATAGACTTGATGAAGAACATACCATAAAAATTTCATCAAAAAATTCAACCGTGAACCGCCCCGAACGGCGTTGTTCGGACGGTGTTCGGACGGGGAATGTTCGGACCTGAACATTCCTCTCTCTCTCTCTATATATATATAATTTGGCGCATTCAACTTCAAAAAATCATTTGAATGCCTTCCTGATCGAATTTTGAGCTGAAATTTGGTATGGATAAAATAGACTTGATGAAGAACACACCATAAAAATTTCATCAAAAAATTCAACCGTGAACCACCCCGAACGGCGTTGTTCGGACGGTGTTCGGACGGGGAATGTTCGGACCTGAACATTCCTCTCTCTCTCTATATATATTTATATATATATGTTTCGGATCAAATAAAAACCTTTCTTAATGTGAAAACTGAAAACCGTTCACTTTTATCCGAATGTGATGCACTTTAAGGGTGATCTGTTGCACTTTTTGAATTTCAGTTGAACCATGCTAAATAAGAAAAATCCGGAGGCATTTTTGTAAATAAGTCAAATATTTCTGTCAATGCGCAAAAGTGCAACACAGAAACGTAATAGTGCATCATGCTATGGAAAAAGTGGATGGTTTGCAGTTTTCACGATAAGAATGGTTTTTATATGATCCATACCCTATATATATGTATATGTATATATATATATGTATGTATATATATAGGTTTCGGATCAAATAAAAACCTTTCTTAACGTGAAAACTTCAGTCGAATGATGCTAAATAAAAAAAATGCGGAGGCATTTTTGTAAATAAGTCAAAGTTTCCAATCAATGTGAAAAAAGTGCAACACACTGTGGAAAAAGTGGACGGTTTGCAGTTTTCACGATAAGATTGGTTTTTAGGTGAGGGCGCTGTAGGAAGGGGCTTCCGGTGGGACCAATTTATTTGGGGGGAGTTCCCCTGGTCATTCCGATACCGGTGGAAACTCGGTTGGCTCTTCCGAAGCGAGCATAAATAAACCAGAGCCTGTGGCTCCTGAACTTGGTTAGCATTTTTGAGTTATGCTGGTCTGGTTGGTCGAATTCAGTCTATTTGCCCTGGTCAAAAGGAGTATTTGAGTGTATTCAATAAGAAGATGTTAGCTTACCTAGACATGGATGGAAATGTGAAGTAAAAAGGGTAGTCTTTCTTTTTCTGATGTTTCCAAGTTATAGGGGAGTTTTCTCCTATGGGAGGCCTAAAACTTGCAAGTTTTAGACCTCTTTCATTTGAGCTGCTTCCGGATCAAATATTTTTATGAAATTTTATGAGCACGTTCTCCATGAAGTGTAGATTATCTCTACCATATTTCCGATTAAAATTCAAACGAGAAGTCAGTTAAATAAATTATTTAAAAAAACTGCATTTTATATGTATACAAAACTGCACAATTTTCATTAATTTATTTATCTGACTACTCGATTAAATTTTAAACCGAAATTTGGTAGACATAGTCTACCCTTCATTGAGAACATACTCACAAAGTTTCATCAAAAGATTCGACCCGGAAGTACCTCAAATGAAAGAGGCCTAAAATTATAAGTTCAAGGCCGACCGTAGGAGAACATTCTGCTATGTGTGTGTGTGTGTATATATATATATATATATATATATTTAAAACCTGAATACATTTTCTCTGTCTAGTCTTACTCTGTTATATATGTTGGTGATATTTGTTCTATTAGCTCCTTGTGTTTTTAATTTTACTTGATCCTTCCCTGGTCCGCTTTGGTTGCAGGAAAAAGTAAAATGACTTTTACTATAAAAGCAGGCATATCTGTCACCTATAACGATTTTCATTTCTGCTTCATGTTTGATTGATGATGTTGAAGTTTTCGCATTGTTTATTCGCCGGTAAAGAAAATCTGCCAGCATTTATATGATTTTTAGCAAAGAGAACTTTTATATTGTGTGTGAATCCAGTTTATAATGTCATCATATAGTTCTCAACCAATTTGTATGTTTCATAACTGAGCATATTTTCTCTGTGTAGTCTCACTTTGTTTAAATATGTTCATGATATTTGTTTTGTTTAACTCGTTCCACACATCTTAGTTAACCTTCCCTGGTTCACTTTGGTTGCAGGAAAAAGTAAAACGGAGGTTATTATAATTGCAGGTATGTCTGTAACATGTAATTTTTCTTTCCATTCCACTTCATGTTTGATATATGTTGTTGAAGTTTTTGCATCGTCTATTTTTTGGTAAAGCATATCTGCTACCACTTGTATGATATGATTTTTAACAAATGAAACTTTTATGTTTTTGTGTGAATCCAGTTTTAGGAGCTGTTATATTGATCCTCACTTTGAGCTTGGTGGTGTTTGTTCTTCGGAGTCAGAAGAAGGGATGTTGTTGGGGTTCTTCACAATTCTTTCCAGATAACACAACCTCTGATGATCTCTCCTTGAAACAAGACCTTGAACATGATAGTAAATACTTTGGGATTCACGTCTTCTCTTACTCTGAGCTTGAAGAAGCTACAAACAGTTTTGATTCTTCCAAAGAACTTGGAGATGGAGGGTTTGGGACTGTTTATTATGGTAAGACATCTTCTCACCAAAATTCTTTCTTAAGGTTTTTTGTTAGAATTCCTCCCCGAAAGTTAAAAATAGAATGATGGGTGAACTAGCTCACATATTCATTTCAATTTTTAGTACGGTTTGGCCTGAGTGCCTTATCACTTGGATGATGCCAACTGAATTCTACAATTGTATTAGAGCAGATTCTGGCGGGTTTAATGCACCGAAATCCCTCGTGAAATATAAATTCGGCGCATTAGCCCCTTGTTATTTAAAAAATGTGTCAAACCCCCTTGTGTTATAATTATTCATGCGCAAAACCCTCTCCAAGAACAAATTTTACAGTTTTTGAAATCATTTTTCTAAATAATACATTAATACTCTCTCCGTCCTGAAAAGGTTGGCCAAATTTCCTTTTTTGGATGTCCCAAAAAGATTTGCCATTTCCATTTAAAGTAAGGAATATGTGGCTAAAATTAATTCTCTCTCCTCTGCACAAATTTCAACCACACAATTTTTACTTTATTAATCCACGTGAAAGTCAACTTTGTCCAACCTTTTCGGGACGGAGGGAGTATGATTGAATATGCAAGTAACTTTGTCAAAATTTCTAAATTTTACGAAAAACCTAATTACTTCTCATTTTTTTGCAATTAAATTTGTTCATAGAAGGAGTTCTGCGCATGAATAACCATAACGCAGGGGGGTTTGACGCATTTTTTAAATCATAGGGGCTAATGCGCCGATTTTATATTTCACGAGGGGTTTTGGTGCATTAAACCCAGATTCTGGCCCACCTTGTTTGTCCGGTTTAACGGTTTTCCATGCAAGGGAGTGTCAGAATCTCATATTGGAAAATTAAACAGAGAATGACAGGTTAATTAAACCTTTAATTGAACTGGCTTGCAGATTGAATTCAATCTTGTAGTTTGATTTAACCCAAATGCCTTGGGACCCAGTTGAGAAACCCCACCTCAATCTTGAATTCTATCAGTTTTCTTCTGCTACTAACTTAGTGAACTCTTATGTGTATGTACCACCAAACTAGGCAAACTTCGGGATGGAAGGGAAGTCGCAGTGAAGCGTTTCTATGAGCACAACAACAAGAGAATGGAGCAGTTTAGAAATGAGATTGAGATTTTGACCTGCCTTAGACACCCTAATCTTGTAACCCTTTATGGCTGCACATCAAGACTCAGCCGTGAACTCCTCGTTTATGAATACATCCCTAATGGAACAGTTGCTGATCACCTCCACGGAGAGAGAGTAAAAGATGGATCACTCACTTGGCCCATTCGCATGAGTATTGCGGTGGAAGCAGCTGGTGCACTGGCTTACCTCCACGCTTCTGGCATAATACACCGAGATGTGAAGACTTCAAACATTCTTCTCGATGAAAACTTTTGTGTCAAAGTTGCTGATTTTGGGCTCTCAAGACATTGTCCCAATGATGTTTCACATGTCTCCACTGCACCTCAAGGAACACCTGGGTATGTCGACCCTGAGTACCATGAGTTTTACCAACTTACTGATAAAAGCGATGTTTACAGTTTCGGAGTTGTTCTTATTGAGCTCATATCATCGATGCCTGCTGTGGATATAAGTCGGCATAGGCATGAGATTAACTTGTCAAACTTAGCCATGAACAGGATAATTCGGCATGCATTTAATGAGTTGATTGATCCATTTCTGAGGTTTGAGACAGATGCTGAAATTTTGAGGATGACTACTTCTGTGGCAGAGCTTGCTTTTCGATGTTTGCAACCTGAGAAGGATATGCGGCCTACCATGGGTGATATTCTGTTAACGTTGAAGGAAATCCAAGGTATTGAGTTGAAAAATAAGTTGGAACTAGAGACCAGTAATAATGATAATAATGATAATAATAATAATAATAATAATAATAATAATAATACATCAAGTATTACGAAAGTCCCTTCTTCACATGAACCAGAGGATGTTGTTTTGCTGCAGAGGTTAAAATGGCCAGTTTCCCCTATTTCCGTGACTGCTAATTGGATTAGTAGCTCTACTATAAATAGTAACAGCGAGTGATTCTTTTTCACCTGGCTTGTATGATCAAGCTGATGGCACGTATATGCCGACAAATCACTCGCTCACTCACTTTGTACTTTAAAAAGCGGGTCAGGTAATTTTGTGCCTCATTTGTAGTATGTATTGTTGCTTTACACAGGTTATGTAGAATTGAATTCAAGAATGATTGTATAGAGTTACAAAATACAAATGTCTATGTATAGGGAGGGCTAGTAAGAGGTCCTAACCCTAATAAATCCCACAAGGTAAGTCAATCATACAAGACTGGACTAAATACAAACAATACAATAATGGTTTAAAGGTTGTTTATTGGTTGTAGACATGAAATGTAGAGACAAAGCAGCCTGTTTTTATCGCCGCTATTCTAAATTCAGTATGCATGACTACAGAAACAACAATTTGTTCCTTTGAGGATCTTCTCTTTTGTGGTATTAAACAGATTAATTACATTTTAAATCCTTAAATTTTTAATAAGGGAGTTACCCTACCAAATACCAATAAGTTATAAGGGAATGTTTGGATCTATCGAGTACTTAAAAGGAATGGAAACAAATATTTGAGCATTTGGATAAAAGTGTAGAAGTATTTCTAACTATTTCTAATTGTTCCCTTGAGGTAATTTTTAAGTTGGAGGAGATTAGCATCTCAAAAATTGATGTTGCTTCTAAATGTTAAAACGGTACGTAGTACTGTAGTATTTATTATCTGTAAGCATAAACACATATAAATTAAAATATAAATATAAACATAATTTCCACAATTTATAGTATAACTTCAAGCCTTGATCCCGAGCACTATGTTTCTAATTGTGTCAGCATCGGTAGTCGGTACCGCCGGGCATAAATATAAGTTGCACTATTTCCAATAATAAAAGTAATAAAAACCCCTATCGGTATTTCTAGAATTAAAATCAATCTATGGTGCACTCGTTTAATTGGGGACAATATACTCCTATTGGTGTACACAGTTTTTTTTACATATTTTGCACCATCTCTGTCTTGGTGGACTTTGGCAAGTGCAAAGTATGTGAGAAATAAGAATAGTAAAAACTGTGTAGTTGAAATTTGTGCAGAGGAGAGAGAAATGCGCAAAACCACAAATTAGTTGCTTTAATAAGAAAGTGGTAAAGTTTTTTTAGGACAACCAAAAAGGAAAGTTGGGAAATTCCAATGGGATAGAGGGAGTACATTTTATTTGTATCTTTTGGGCCAAGAACTTAGCAAGTAAGTAAGTGAGAAGATTGGCCCATGTTCGTTACAGGTCCGGACCGGAAATTTAAAGCAATGAGACCAAGTCTCAAGTGGTTAACAAAAGAGGGATAAGGCCTAGCAACCAAGCCCCTTATTCGGTGGAAGTAGAGCCAGATTTGTTATAGCTTATGGGAGAGAAGAACCATACTATTGCTCCTCCAAAACAATTGTATTGAGCTCATTATTATAAAATCCTATTGTCATCTTAAATCCTCAAAGTATTCTTTAGCTAAAACAATAATCATATTCTTTTTCCTTTCCGTCTTGATTCTTGCACGTAGCCCATTTGCATCCATTCATTTAATTGATTATTTAAACTAGCATAAAAATCGCTAAAACAATTTGGCGTCGTCTGTGGGAAATCGTGCAAGAAATTTATTCTCCATGGAAGGAGCGTGCAACGAGATGATGGCCGAGTTTCATAAGCAATTGGAGGCGATGAAAGAAGAAATCCGACGTGAAGTGGCGGAACGGATGACTCACCTCCAGCAAGAAAACAACGTACTATAATCCCAGGTGCAATCGGCGATGTCCATAGCCTCTAATTCAAGAAAAAATCGAAGGAGCGAAGCTATGATCGCCGCTACAAGGTTGGACCTAGGCTTCACCCCGGCTACAACAGAACCACTCACCACCATGACGGAACCCATCTCTCTGATGTTAGGCTTGTCTTCTATCGGGGGCCGTCGATCCAGGGTCATCTCACAAGTGATACCCTACGTGCCCCATGTTCTGGAGACGACTTCAATCCCGAATATCTCGATGCGCTTCTTTCCGGAATCATTGCGAACTAGGCCGGTGACGGCAGGTCTGCATTCAGTCAACCAAAAGATGCCAACTTTAACTGCCGCATCAACCCCAACAGAACCTTTCATCCCTCACTCGGGGGCCGACACATCTGGAGAACCAGTGCCCTCAACTCGGTCCGTCTACCTCCCAAATCCTAGACGGAACGTGTTCCACAACCTGTTTGCAGAGCCTCAGAGACGATGGGTTCCGGACCATGTCGACGTCTCTAGACATGTCAACATCAACAACCAAAGGCAGCAAGAGCCTGAAGTCATCGTCATACCATCACCAACCAGGCTGGAGGTGACCCGAACAATGACGCCACCAATCCCGACAATGAGATAGATGCAGACATGCCCAATAGATCCCATGACCATCATCATGGAGGAGTTGAGAGAAATGCGAGAAAAGATTAACAGCATCCGTAGAGTACCCACAACATTGGACATTGCTTCGCAGTCGTGTTACGGGGACTCTCCCTTTGGAAACCATATCACCGACGTCGAGATCCCAAGGAAGTTCACCGCCCATTCAATGAAGTTGTTCGATGGAACTTCTGATCCCTTGGAACATATCGCCCAGTACAAGCAACTGATGCTAGTATGTGTTGGGCATTCGGGATGACATTGACAGGACCGACGTTGACGTGGTTCGTCAACTTGCCCAATGAGGGAATCAACTCGTTCGCAGAACTCGTCAACCTATTCAACCAGCAGTTCACAAGTAGTCGGCTCCTTATAAAATAGACCAGTGACCTATACCGAGTAATCCAATGACGGAGTGAATCTTTGAGAAATTATTTACACCGATTCAATAAGGAAAAGGTGTCGATCCTAAAATGTGACGTCTCTACCATCATTGAAGCATTCAGAAGAGCTTTGTATGAAGATTCAGAGCTGTGCCACGAGCTGACGAAATACCCTTGTCGATCCTTCGAAGATGTCCAAGCAAATACGTTGGCTTTCATCCGTCTAGAAGAGAACTTACGATCTTGTCGAAGACAAATTGAGTACAAAGGGGGGCACAGGAAATCAGAATCTCCCATGAGGAATGATTACAAGCATGGAAAATCATATTCGAGACCTGAGGAACGAGTCGTCACTTCTGTGACGAGATAGATCAGACGACATGATCGAAGTCGTCGGACGGGGGGCATGTCGTCCGATGATAGACAGGTTTTGAAGAGTTGCAATACAGTACCCTTAAAGTTGTTTCATTTTTAGTTTAATATTTTCTTTTACATAATGTTGTCACTCTTGTGACGAGATAAACCAGACGACATGACTGAAATCGTCAGACAGGGGGGCATGTCGTATGATAATTGAAAGATTCTGATGATAAGTATTTCTCTAGTTTTGTATACATACTTTTAATTTATTACTTTCATTTATCTATAAATGATCACTAGCTTAAGCTTTGGAGGGTCGTTGGCTTCTAGCCAATGGCCGACGTTAGCGAATTCTCTTTTGCGCGGGTACAATCAACAATTGATGATGACAGAATCCTAACATACATCAAACAAAGCCTTACAAAAACGTCAAAACACAATTGTTGGGGGGCTTGCAGAATCTTAGGGGAAGAAGTGGAATTTTCATGTACGCTAAACATGAGTACAAACACCACTGATTCTCCGCAATGTTTTGGCCAAAACTATAGAAGTACACAACAGAAGCATGTGCTCCAAGAGCATGACAACACAAGCTCCATAACATAAGGAGAGAATAAGAACGATATTTATTTAACTCATAAATATTCATGCCGACGATATTATTAAAACCATAAACGAAACAATATTCCAAGTTTTTACAAGATTTCGATTACGTTCATGCAACCCGACTCGTCATCTCTAGCAACGGACGAAGTTCCTTTGGCCAACTGAACTGTCGACATCAACCTGGACGAAGTTTCAACTCGTCAGCATTGCCTAGTTATGGTCATTAGCACAAATTTGGAGGAAGAAGATAGGAGATAAGCTGTCATTCTTCATCGCTCAAGTGAGACTAAGTTGTTGGGCCAATAACTTGGCAGATAATCAAGTGAGAAGATTGGCCCTTGTTCGTTAGAGGCCCGTACCGGAAATTTAAAGCAATGAGACTAAGTCTCATGTGGTTAACAAAAGAGGGATAAAGCCTAGCAACTAACCCCCTTATTCTGTGGCAGTGGAGCCAAATTTGTTGGGCAGTTAGAAGTGGAAGCTCAAATATAGGAAAATCCCACTATAAGTAATCTTTAGTTTCAGCTTATGGGAGAGACGAAAACAATTATTATATTGAGCTCATTATTATAAAATCCATTATATTTTGTATTCTTTATTCTTATATATTGCTATCATAAATCCTCAAAATATTCTTTAGCTAAAAAAATAATCATATTCTTTATCCTTTCCGTCTTGATTCTTGCATGTAGCCCATTTTCTTCCCTTCATTTAGTTGATTGTTTAAATTAGCATAAAAATCGCTAAAACAATATCACAATCAATTAATTTAGTTTCCGACAATTTGCAAATTTTAGATGAATGTCTGCGACGAAGATTATTTATCTATGACTATGATAAAATGTACGTGTGTACAAAAAGTTTATAAATGTCATTTTCTGTTTTTACAGTTCTCACTCCTATCTAGGGATGGACCTGGGCCTAGGGATGAACTGGGCCGATTTGGACTTACCTGGTACCCGGTCCGGACCGCTACTGTGCGGTACCGGCTTGGCCGACCGGGCTTTGGGGTCTGAGTCGGGGCTCAAATGGGGCAGGCTTCGGGACGTTATTTTAGTGTACCGGTCCGGGCCATTTTTTTTTAGTTTTTTGGCATTGGGCCTTTGCTAGGTGGGTAGTGATGGGTGTTTTGGCGGGGTTTGGGGTGGGGGTAGGAATAAATTAGAAAAGACTAATTTTTTTTTAAATTGACCGGGCCCGGGCCCGGTTCAAATCGGGCCGATCTTGGGCTTTCAACCCAAATCCCCAGTCCCGTCCAATCCCGGCCCGACCCGACCCCGGTCCATGCCTACTTGGGCTGGGCCTAGACTCAGGCGGTACCGGTTCTTGAAGAGTGGAGCCTGATATGCTCCACTGGGCCAGGCCTGCACCGTACAGCAGCTGCTCTGGTATCGGTTCCGGTCTGGGCCCAAACAGTACTAGGCCTGGGTCGATACCACCATTTTAATTATTTTTTTTTAAAATGCAATTGGGCCCAAAAAATCAAGCCTGTAGCCCCCCTATAACCACCGATCCGAGTACTGGGCTGGTACCGAGCCTCGAAAAATCAATTTGGGCCTAAACAGTACCGCTCCGGCCCAGTCTATCACTAATCCTGCCATCAAGGCATCAACTCCATGATCCACATTAATTATCTAAAAGAGAGGTTGATGCCTTGATGGAGAACTATAAATTATAAATCATTACTCATAGAGACTACATTATAAATTACTCCATATTTCGTATAATTTATTAATTGAAAACGAGTCTTTAATCTTTAAAGTCAAAGGGGCAACTGTGCTCAACTTAATGAAAAAGAAGTTTAGTCTAAATGCAAGGAGATACTAACTTACTAAGGCGTAATTAAGAAACTTATTACCCTAAATATGAGTAAAACATTAAAAAAGTTTTAAAGTAGGTGTTATCTTTAATATATTTTCTAGATAAGAGTAACTTGAGTAGCCTGCCGATTATATGTGACACTTCAAAAATTTAAATAAAAATAATTTTTATTAGTCAGATAAAATACTACGAAAGTGACATTTTAATTATGAAGTGAGTCAAACAAAAACTTAACATTTGTGACATGTTTAATTTGATAAAAATTGATCCGATAATAGAAGTAACGTTTTATCAAGTACCAGCTATATATATGGCACAAGTAATAAAAGTTATAACTATTTTAACTTGTGTGTAAAATACACAAAATACAAACTTGATTTTTCTAATCCTTAATATACTTGTAATTCATACAAAAACCTACTATTGAATAAAAAAAAAGTGTAAAATATACCTACTTATTGGACTAGCACCATTCAAACTCCAACACATGCATACACTTTGTTAATAAAAAGTTAATACAAAGCCTACTAAACCTACGAAGTATACAACAGAAATTTAAACCTACGAAGACTTCTATATAGAGTAGGAATGTATCTAGCTAACGCATATCACACGCCGGATTTAAACGAGCTAGAGCCCTGCTCCTACACGAACTCTTATACCGAGCGTATGTGATAAGGACGTACGGATGCAAAAACCTTTTTATACGAACTTGGAGTTTTCGTAAACCAATCGGCGAAGCTCAAACTAAACCTAAAACCTTCCCACGAGTAGTATATCTAGGGTCAGATCGCAGAACCGATACCTCACACAAAAAATGAGCCACCCAGTTGTACAAACGTAGATAATACATATATACCTATGTGTGTGTGTGTGTGTATATATACACGGAAGTTTGAACCCAGCGATTTAACCCAAAAACCGAAGCCAAATATCACATTAAAACCTTCCCCTTCGTTAGAGGAATCCAACGAATCAAGAAACGTAGAAAATGGTCGTGAAACGAGGGAGCAAGGCTTTGCCGGACTTCGCCGGACTGGTCCTACGTCGGAGAAAACGAACACCGGAAAGGAAAAGCTTGTACGCCGAAGAAAGGAGCATCCACGTAGGGAGAGGAGAAGCTCACCACTGACTATTCTGCGTCGCACCGGTTTCAATCGTGTAGAGAAGAAGAGGCCAGAAGCATCACCACCGAGTCGCAGCTCTACCGGTGCCGGACTATCTCGATGCCGGAAAGGAAGAGGAGCCGCCTCCAGAAGGGATAGCCTAGCCGCAGGCCATGCCTCAGCCGCCACTAGAATGAAGATCATCCCGTCAATGGAGCACGCGGTAATCCCTGCGTTTGCCGACGTGGAAGCCGTAGGAGACAACATACGTATAGTAGGTACTCTACGTCTTCTTTTCTTTCTTTCATCTGGGCCTGGTTGTTTTAATGATCTGCTGGGCTAGCTGGTTTATTCTTAATGAGTAATAATAAGATTAAGAAATAAGGTGATAATTAAGTAACAATTACAGGAGGGGGAAAATCGGATAAAATTATTAAGAATAGAATAAGTGACTAATTTTATCATTTTAATTAAAAAGGTGATTATCTAGAGACCGGATTAGAGGAGGATAACTAGGAGCATCAGGACTTGTAAGTTTTTCTGCCAATCCAAAATTTGTTTCCTCGTATTATATGCTTATTATGCCTTATGTGATTAAGTGTGAATTTTGAATAATGTGTATGTGATTTTGAGGAGATATTATATACGATAGTATATGGTAGTTGAGAAATATAAATTAAGTACTTTTTGGGGTATTCAATATTTTAAATACCTTCGAGACTTTTTAGAGAAATTGAGAAGTATTTTTGAAGTATTATTTAATTGAAGATAAAATTTACATTTTCATAAGAAGTGAGCATCTCGGGAGTAATCCGAGGTGTCGGTTTTTCCACATCCGGATAAATGTGGAGGGTGATTAGAGCTACTACTACTAAGAAGTACAATTTAAGTTTCAAGTGACATTTGGATCTATGATCCCTTTTAAGAAGAAGTTATAGTAGTAGTCCCTAATCATTCAAGAATTTTAGAGGTGGGGTGGTTGGGTTCCGACCACTCGGGATGACTTACTACTCGGAGGGCTTGGAATCCCTTTTAGGGGGTGTGCACACTTAAGGTAGTCGTTTCGTTTCCGCAAGAGCAGTTGTGGTACCGGCACTTGTTCGGGGTGGCCGTCCGTAACCACGATCCACCGGGCTCAGTCGAAAGGTTGAGCACCGCCCTTCTAAATTACTAGGAAGTTAGAGAAGAAGTGATTTTCTTAAGAAGTTTAAAGAGAAGAATTACTAAGAGATTTTCGAAGAGAAGTTGAGAATTTTAGTAAAGTAGTAATTTTAAGAAAAATCAAAGAGAAAATAATTTTGGTGGAGTGAGTTCTTTTTATATAAGTATTATATAAAAACTATTTTCACCAAACCTGATTATTTACGGGGTTGGGTAGTACTTACTTAGCTCTAAAGCTAATTTTTGTTATTTTTCTTGTCTCTCTCTTCTCCCTTAAATTTTATCAGGTGATGAGTTGGATGCCTTTGTGGATTGATGGATTGCTCGAGCTTGAGTGCGAATTAGAAGATGCCTTAGTGAAATTTAGTCATGAAATAAACATTTATTTACTATTTCATTAGTTTTATTGGTTTGTTTTGGTTTGTCTGTGCATTGGGTTAAGAGATGACCGGATGTGGCGGTAACACCCATTTCTCTTTTAGACTTCCCCTGTATTTCTTCAACTCTTTGATGAATGAATAAAGAATTCCTTTTAAATATATCTGATGGATAGTGTACCCGGGGGGTAGCTTATCCGGGGATTATTGCGGGGAATAACAAGAGAGAAGTCAGAGCAAGCAAGTAAGTAGAGAGAGAAAGTGTATTCAGAAAGTATGCCGCGTTTATGACTTGGTTACAAATGGGGAAAAGGGGTGCTATTTATAGTAGCAATAAATGCCAGACAGGGACACGTGTCAAGCGTCCATTGGCCGAGAGGTCACCTCATCTGGTTGGCGCTGGCAACCGCATGTGGCCGCATTTAATGCGGCTGTTGGAAGGGACGTTTGTACAGGGTACGGTGATCTGTACGCATGTGGTGTGGATATCATGTCGGGCAGGGTGCCCTCGGCTGTAGAGGACTAGCCGAAGGCTCTGAGTTCCGGGGACCCCTAGGTGCCGAGGGCTCCGGGTGCCGAGGGCTACTGATTTTCGCCGTTTTTCCCAGTAGCTTTGTTTTGCTGTCCTGACCTTCCTGTGAAAGTAAGAGCCTTCGGCCAAGGGGCCGAAGGCACCTCTGGTGCGCATTGTGGGTTGCTTGGTACTCTGGGCGCTGTGACTTGGGCCTGTTGGGCCTTCTGGGCCCGTTGGGCCTTTATTGGTGTAGTAGGAGTCTGTGGGCCAGGGGTTCCCGGGCCATATACTCCATCAGGAGTCCCTCACTCCTTTTGCCGAAAGGTACTTGAGGGAAAAGAAGTAATTTTGTGTTTGTCCCCTTGATGTTGTCCCATTGTAATCTCTGAAGTTGGTGAGGAGTTGTTGCTTTCCTGTCCCTGCCGAAGACAGTCCCTCATTTACCCACATATCGGGACTTGAGGGATCGCTTTGCCGCCTGTTGGAATTTTTCACCATTTTTGTAGTTTAATGATTTTCCCGAAGGGGTTCCCCAGTCCCCCACTCCTTGAGGCACTTGTAAAGTGGTGAAAAGGAGTAGAGCTTAGTCCGTTGTAGCGTGGGGCCGAAGGCTGACGCTTTTCATTTCATTTTGGGGGGGTGCCTCGTTAAAAACCTCATTAGGAAAAACCCTGTGGGAAAAAATCCTAATGAGGGAAAAAGAGTGCACCGAATTCCCCCAACGATGAATCGAAAAGGTGAAACCTTGGTTCAAAATGGAGAATAACGGAAATGCCGAAGGCTCTCCTTGTTCTGAGGGCTCATGTGTTGAGTAGCCGGAGGCTTGCTGTTGATGTCCCGGGAGGTGCCGAGGGGGAGCCACTCGATCTGGGGATCGAGGGCGTGATGGATGAGGGCAGTAGTTGAATTGTTACCGGGGTGTCCCCTGCTTGTTGATTATTTGGTGATGGGGATATCCGAGGGCTCCCACTACCTGTGTGCCGTAGGCTATCCGTCAATGAGGCATACTCCCCGGGGGCTACCCGATCCTTACAGTGCCGAGGGGGAATCCCCGAGGGGCGGCCTGATGTGAAGCCTTGGGCTTCTGAAGGAGTGATCCCGAAGGCGTCTGTTATGTACTGTGTGGGGCACAAACCGGGGGCGTCTCTGGGTAAGTGTACTCGGAGGCTCTCCTGGATGAAGTGGAGTGAAGTAAGAAAATCCGGGGGCTCCCAGAATATAGCCGTTGGAAATATAGCCGTTGGAATATGTAACGTCAGGTTATAGCCGTTGGGGGGGGGGGTACATGTGGCGCGTGACGGTTGGCTTTCCGTGGGCGGCGTCACCGGTTGGGCGAAGACACGGCGCGTAATGATGACGGTCCATCCGGAGGCCCGGTTTCCGAGCCCAAGCCCGGATTCCAGCGCCTATAAATACCCCAAGGCCAGGCACTCCTCCTTGTGCGAAATTCTTATAGCGAAGCTCTGCCAATTTTTCTAGAGAGAGAAACAGCAGCCCTCGGTTGAATCCTCTGTTCTCAAGGTCAGTCCCCCCTGCCCTTCTCCTTCTAGTTAGCTGTGCCTTGTGCCCTTAGGTTAGGAGATAGAATTTTCTAGAAAAACCTTAGTTCTCCCGAGCCCTCGAGCTAGAGTCATAATGTCGTCCCAGAGTGATTCTCAAGACATCTCGGGGGTGCCCTCGATGGAGGATGAAGTCCTCTCGAATGTGGAGTCCTCAAGTGCACAGTCTTCGGCCCAGGAGGACGTTGCGATGGCAGTAGAGCTGCAGAAGGAGCTGCTAGCTGAAGTTGAAGCCGAGGGCTTCGAGCAGGAGGTGGAAGACGAAGAGCTGGCCCTCGCCATGCAGGTTGCAGAGGAGGAGGAAGCAAAAGAGAGGACGAGGGTGACCGTGGCCGTCCTTCCCCCTCGGGGTGCTGGTGAGGCCAGTACCTCTCGGCCGCTGAACGCAGTTCCCATCCGGGTGGCCCCCGGGAAGAAGAAGGCCAAGGTAGCTGTTCCCAAGAAGAAGGGCAGCGTCGCAGATCAAGGGAAGCCCCTCGATATGCCCGAGGGGTACTCCTACCTTAACACCGCCGCCTTGGAAATAAAGTCGAAGGTTGATGCAGCGGACATCTACGTCACCCAGCTTCACGTGGGCCCCTCGGCCATCGTGGTGACACCGGGTCCAGATGACGTCCTCTCCCGGGCTCCCGAGGGCTGTATAGCGGTGCACGTTCTCTCGGTATCCATGGGGCTCTGCTTCCCCCTGCACCCCTTCCTCCGGGAGTACCTTCGGTTCGTGGGTCTGGTTCCCTGCCAGCTGACCCCGAACAGCCACTCTTATATTACTGGCTTCCTTCAGCTCTGCAAGTCCCGGGGGGTGACGCCTAGCCTGGACCTTTTCTTCCAGAGCTTCAATTTGTGCCGGGGGGGGGGGGGGGCACGCGAATGCCGAGGGCTTCGCAAACTTGCAGCAGGTGGCCATGTTCAAGCTCTTCACTGAGGCGCCCTCTTCGAACAAGGGGTGGAAGGACCGGTGGTGCTACGTGAAGCTGACCGAGAGCCCCTTCCCGAGGGAGTTACGTGACCGTTTCAGGAGGCACGAGAAGAGGAGGAGCGCCGCCCTCGAGAAAGACGGCAGGATTCTGGCCATGATCCCGGAGGGCCGGGACAAGAATATCACCATTAAGGAGTGCACCAAGGAGGGAGATCTCTACACCCTCGGGTTCCGAAGGTATCGCTTCCTGGGGGAAACATATGAGAAGTTCCCGGTGTTTGAGGGAGCCTCCGGAGGTAGTGGCTGAGGGCACTCTCGCAGTCTTAACCCATTTGCTTTGTTTGTTTCTCTTTATGCCATCTGTTAGTGACCCCTCGGCCTTAACCCCACATTGTTTTTTTGCAGGTGTCCCAGTGAACATGATGAACGTAAAAGGCCTTGCCCGTTTCAAGAACAAGCCGGCCAAGGATCCGGAGGGGTCGGACGCGAGTGGCCAAAAGCCCGTCGGTGTGGCTTTCAAGAAGCCCGAGGGCGACGCTGCTGCCGCGAAGAGGAAACCGACGGCAAAGGAGTCCCCCCAGGCCACCAAGAAATCGAAAAAGGGGGACGCTGCGCAGAAGGACCTCCCAGTGGTGATTGTAGATGACTGTCCCGCCTTCGGGGTGCACGAGGAGATGCCGGTGGCCCAGGTGCCGAGGGGTGTCCTGGAGCCATCTCTTGAGGTCCTTACGCTCTCCCTCCCGGCTGGTACGACCGTGTTGAATGGCACAGCTGACCCGAGGGCGCTCCTGAGAGGTAGAACCCTCGATATTGACAGGGCAGCCCTCGGGGCCGACGATGACCAAGCCCTCGAAGACAGGATCCTCTGGTCTTCCCTCACGGTAAGTTTATGACGATTGTCTTTCTCTTCCTTACTTCGAACTAGGAAATCACGTTCGGCCCTGCTAACTCCTTTATTTTTGCAGACTTGTATTGCCCTCGGAGAGCAGGTCCGACGGCTGGAGGAATGGCGCCTCCACAAAGCTGGGCAAGACGCAAAGATGAAGGAGCTAATCCTCAAGGACTCCAAGGCCATGAAGCTGATGGCCCAGCTTGAAGAGGACCTCCAGCTTGCGAGAGCGGAGGCCGGAAGGCTCAAGGAGGAGAAGGCCAAAGCTGAGGAAGCTGCTGCAGAGGCCGCAAAGAAAGCCGTCGAGGAGGCCGAGGCCATCAGAGCGAAGGTTGTCGTCACAGCCCGGGAGGAGGCCATCTCCGGGTTCCTGGATGGAGGGTGGAAGACCGAGGGACACAAGGCGTGGCTGTCCTCGGTTGTGGAGGCCTCAGTCGATGAGTGGTGCGCGGGCCCGGGCGAGGAATGGATGGCCCGAAAGGGTAAACAATATTATGATGGGGGCGAGTTTTTCACTCAAGCCCTCATCTACCGGAGGATGGCCCGCCATTTGAAGATTGAGCCGAAGGACTTCGACCCAGCGGCATACGGGCTTCCCCCTGCAGCCAGACATCCGTGTTCCTCTCCCCTCCGATGTCGAGAGGCCAGACCTGGAGGATACTGAGCTCCGGAGGGAAGCCGAGGGTGACGAACCTGAGGCCGATGCAGAGGTCACTTCGAAGCCATCGGAGGAGGCGGCCCCCGGGAATGACGTTGTTTGATGTGTAATTTGTACTCAGCAATTTGAACACTCTTTGTAATAGTCACATTTGTATGTTTTCGGCCTCGGCCACCATTGTAACAATTACATTTACTCTTTTTTGTGATGATTGATGGATGAATGTTAGCCCTCGGGCCTTGTATATATATATATATGACTTGTTTTCTTTAATTCATTCCTCCTTGAATGTATGCCGTCGTTTTTCTTGAGTGTATGCCTTCGCCCTTTTGGATGTATGTCTAGGACTTAGAATATTTTCTAAGTGTTTGAATACAGTCGTAGCCTTCGGTAGTTGGGCACCCTTCGCTGGATATACAACCAAGGGCTCAGCAATAGTCAGGACTTAGAAATTTTTTCTAAGTGTAGCACACCATAGGGCCCTCGGATGTTTGTAGTTCAATTTCTGTGTGATGATTAGATTAAGAACCCAATCCTTAGGACTTAGAAAGATTTCTAAGTGTAGTTTGCCCTTG
This sequence comes from Cuscuta europaea, assembly GCA_945859875.1. Classification (NCBI taxonomy): domain Eukaryota; kingdom Viridiplantae; phylum Streptophyta; class Magnoliopsida; order Solanales; family Convolvulaceae; genus Cuscuta; species Cuscuta europaea. Next base: position 6,615,112 of record CAMAPE010000014.1, read on the forward strand.
GAAGCCCTCAACTGGTAGCCTCCTTCCTGATGTGTGAATATACAGGAGGAGTCTGTTCGAGGGGAGAATATTTAGGACTTAGAAAATTTTCTAAGTGGATCTCAGATGTCGAGCCCCCGAGTGGTCCTGATAGGAGCCCTCGAATCGATGGGTGAACCTTCCTGCTGTGTGGATATTTGGCCGAGGGCCAAATATTCAGGAGTTAGCCTTACTTCCAAATGCATGGTGTCAAGTATCCCTCGGCTCCGGGGTGATAGCCTTCCCCTTGATGTATAAGTAGTTTGACCGAGGGAAAAATATGCAGGACTTAGGAAATTTTCTAAGTGCCGTTTCATCTCGTAGCCTCCGGCTATCATGGTTCCTTAGTTGAAATACCGACCAGGCCGAGGGCCCAATCTTCAGGACTTAGAAAATTTTCTAAGTGTTGCTTCCTTGTGTAGCCTTCGGTTAGCAATGTTCTCCAATTAAGATTTCCCGAGGGCGATATTATTTTGGAATAATCCCCCTTGGTTGGCTTTTGATGATTTGTAATAGATGCCTTCGGTTGTTGTGTGATATATGAGCCTCCGGCTGTTGTCATTTTCCAAAAGTGTGGACTTAGGAAAATTTGTAGGATATTGATGTTGTAGTGAGTGCTGGTGGGATATAGGTGCCCTCGGCATTCATTTGAAGGGTTCTTGAGCTGCCTTAGTCAGTTGCATCCCCTTTTACAGGACAGGACCCCTCGGTAGCAGTGGATGACTGATGGTAGGTGCCCTCGGCACTTATTAGAAGTGAACTCATCCCTTTGTATTGTTGAGTAGTAACCTTCGGAAAATAGGAGCCTTCAGTTACCGGAGGTGTTCCCGTAGGGAGCCCTCGGTATGCTGTGATTTGTTGGAGTGTTGTACTCATTGATTTCTCGATGAGGCTACTCCCCTTCACCCCCTCTTTTTTTTTCGGTTGGTGGTGAAGGGAAGGCATCAAGAAACTTGGTTTCTTGGTAAGGCTGGGCCTATCAGGAGACCATCAGAATACACCAATGGCTCTCCTCCCTCGGGTTAACCTTCCGAGTTCCGAGGGGATCGAGGGTCGTTTCCTGGGCACAAGATATGCTAGTATGTAACCTGCCTCCCCTTGGGGGATGGCGCGGAAAGCGCCTCATTTTTGAAAGTCGTCCCCTCGGCGCTAGACATAGTCCATGGCCTGCCACACCCTTGGGGTGGTGGCGCGGGGAGCGTTTCGGTTTGGAAGTCGAATCCTGGGCATTTCTCGTGCCTGTCATACCCTTGGGGTGATGACGCGGAAAGCGTTCCGTTTTTGAAAGTCGAATCCTGGGCATTTCTCATGCCTGTCATACCCTGGGGGTAGTGACGCGGAAAGCGTTTCAAGGAAGGGTTTTCATTTGCACACTAGTTGCAAATGGCTGGGGGCACAACGTGCCGCCGGCACCGATGGTGGCGCCTTCGGTATATGCGTCCTCGTGGGGTACGGCTTTTAGAAACAACACTTGGTGTTAGTTTCGATATGTAGCCCCCGGTACTTGGTACCGAGGGGTCTCCTGTAGGAACACTTAGTGTTCTTCCTCTATTTGACGTTGATGGGTGAGATGTGTACCCCTGGTACTTGGTACCGAGGGGTCTTCTGTAGGAACACTTGGTGTTCTTTTTTTTTTTGATGTTGACGGTGGAGATGTGTACCCCCGGCACTGGGTGCCGAAAGGTCTTGAAATGAAACACTTGGTGTTTCCTGTTGCCGGTGATGGGAGTTCCCACCTTCGGTACTTGGTACCGAGGGGTCTTGTTTGAAACACTTGGTGTTTCCACTGTCGTTGAAGGTGTTGATGGTGTCCGCCCTCGGCACTCGGTGCCGGAGGGGGTTCTTCTCGTGGTGAGGCCTGGGGCCTGTAGTTGGTATGAGGGCTTGGCCGCTCATAAGTGTTTTGCGGTTGTTCTTGGTGTCTTGAATGTGTCTTCATTCCTCAAAATCGGAGGCCTTGGGCCATAGGATAGTACATTCACTAGTTATGAGGGCTTGGCCGCTCTTACATTATTGATAAAATTTAACTAAGTGGTGTACATTCCAGTGCCTAGGGACCTCTTTCCCGTTGGGGCACTTGAGCTTGTAAGTCCCAGGTTTGATGATGGCTGCTATGATGCAGGGACCTTCGAACTTTGGAGCCATTTTGCCTCCCTCGGTCGGTTGGCTGGCTTCCCTCCTCCGGAGGACATAGTCCCCCACTTGGAAATCTCGGGTGCGAACCTTGGCGTCGATGTAGCCTTTGACTTGCCTTCGGTAGTTTTCTGCCCGGATGAAGGCTTGCTCCCGGCGTTCTGAAAGGAGGTGGAGGTCGAGGGCCATGTTGCCGTCGTTGACCTCAGGGTCATATTGGATCACCCTCCGGGTGGGAAGGGTGACTTCCGTAGGAGCTTTGGCTTCAAACCCGTAGCAGAGGGAGAAGGGTGTTTCGCCCGTTGCTCGCCGAGGGGTGGTGCGGTATGCCCAAAGGATGTTGTGGAGTTCTTCTACCCAGCCACCACCCTCGGCCTCCAGCTTCTTTTTGAGGCCCTCGAGCAAGGTCCGGTTGGCGTTCTCTACTTGCCCGTTGCCTTGAGGGTAGGCAACGGAGGAGAAGGTGTGTTTGATGCACCATGCCTCCAGAAGGGCACAGAAGGGGGCTGCCTCAAATTGTGTTCCGTTGTCGGAGATGATCTGCTGGGGGACGCCAAACCTTGTGAGGATGTTCTTGAGGACGAAGTGACGGCACTTCGCCTCTGTGATACTGGCGATGGGCTCAGCCTCCACCCACTTGGTAAAGTAGTCGATGGCCACAATGATGTACCTGTTGTTGGAGGTGCCCCTCGGCAGAGGGCCCACAAGGTCTATCCCCCATCGAGAAAAGGGGACAAATGTGCTGATGGGGGCATAGTTGACCGCTGGCCTGTCGGGGGCTTTCTGGAAATGTTGGCATGCGGTGCATCTTCGGGCAAGGTCAGCACAATCTCTGGCCATGGTTGGCCAGAAGTAGCCCTGGAGAATGAGCCTTCGGGACATGGAGAAGGGTCCCTGGTGAGCTGAGCAAGTGCCACTGTGCACGTCCTCCATTGCGACCTCGGCTTCATCTTGATGAAGGCACCGAAGTAGCGTGCCGTTGTAGGACCGTTTGTAGAGCCTTCCGTCTTCGATGGTGTAGCTAGGAGCCCTCAGCTTCGCTAGTTTAGCGCGGGTCTCATCTTCGGGTAGCTGCCCGGCTGAGATGAAGGTGATGATATCTGAGATCCAGTCCTCTTGGCGTTGTTGTATGTTCATGACGGGGCTCGCATGGATACTCGAGAGACTAAGTTCCTCAATTTTAGCAATCCTAGAGATGTGCTCGGGGGAGTCGGCCGAGAGCTTAGATAGTATGTAGGCCTCGGAATTCTGAGCCCTCGGTATTTGAGTGAGAGAGTGTGCCTCAAATACCTTAAGCAACTCCTTGGCCGCCTCCTTGTACTGTTTCATTCTTCCCTCCTTGGCCTCATACTCCTCGGAGATTTGGCCCACGACCAACTTGGAGTCGCATATGATATGGATCTGCCGAGCCTTCATGTTGGCAGCCAGCCGAAGGCCACATAGGAGGGCCTCATACTCAGCCTCGTTGTTGGAGACTTTGAAGGAGAAGCGGATTGCATAGTAGGCTCTGAAGCCCTCGGGAGTAATGAGGACTACCCCTCCCCCGTACGCTTTGGTCGCGGAGGAGCCGTCGATGTAGAGGGTCCACCAGTCGTCCGAGGTAGATGAGGGCTCCCCGTCCGTGGCTGCCCTTGCGGTACACTCCGTCACAAATTCCGCCAGGGCTTGGCCCTTGATGGCAGGCCTCAGACGGATGTCAATGTTGTACTGGCTCAAGAAGATAGCCCATTTCACCATTCGGGAGGAGCTGGTGGGGCTCCTCATGAGGGCGCCGAGGGGTTGATGAGTGAGGACCTGAACCGGGTGAGCCTGAAAGTAGTGGCCCAACTTCTTGACGGTCCAAACGATGGCTAACACCGTTTTTTCCACAGGAGAGTACCTGAGCTCGGCCTCCCTTAGGGTCTTCCTTACATAGAAGATGGCATGTTGGATGCCGTCTTCCTCCCGGATGAGTACGGAGCTGATGGCTGCCGGGCTGACCCCAAGGTAGAGATAGAGGGTCTCCCCTACCTTTGGTTTAGAGAGCACAGGGGGTGAAGATAGATACCGTTTGAGCTCGTCGAAAGCCCCCTGGCATTCTGGAGTCCATAGAAAGCCAGTCGTCTTCCTCATGATCTGGAAGAAGGGTAGAGACTTCTCCGCTGATTTAGATAGAAAGCGGTTGAGGGCTGCCAGGCGGCCCGTCAACCGTTGAACTTTCTTCACGTTGCGTGGGGGCTCCATGTTGATGATGGCCTGGATCTTCTCGGGATTGGCCTCAATACCCCTTCGGCTCACCATGTAGCCTAAGAATTTGCCCCCTTGTACGCCGAAGGTGCACTTCTTTGGGTTTAGCCGAAGGTTGAACTTTTGCATGATGGCGAAGATTTCCCGGAGGTCGTCGGCATGGCTGGAAGATTGCTTGCTTTTGATGATCATGTCGTCAGCATAGGCCTCCATGGTGCGCCCTACGACGGCCTGAAAGACTCGGGCCACCATCCGGGTGTAAGTGGCCCCTGAGTTCTTTAGGCCGAAGGCCATCACTAGGTAGCAGAAGATGCCCTCGGGAGTCATGAAGGCTGTCTTTTCGGCGTCTTCCTCATGCATGAAGATCTGATGATACCCGCGGAATGCGTCGAGGAATGACATGATTTCACATCCCGCGGTCTCATCTACACGTTGATCGATATTGGGCAAAGGAAAAGGGTCCATAGGGCACGCCTTGTTGAGATCCGTGTAGTCCACGCACATGCGGAAGGTAGGGGGCTTCTGTGCGAGGACCACGTTCGCCAGCCATGAGGGGTATTTTACCTCCTTGATGTGCTTAATAGAGAGGAGCATGGCGACCTCCTTCTTCACAAATTCCCTCCTTTCGGCGGAGAGGGGTCTTCTTCGTTGCTGTACTGCTTTTGCCGAGGGGTCCACCGAGAGGCGCTGGGTGATGACCCTTCGGTTTATTCCCGGCATGTCCTCCGGCCCCCATGCAAAGACAGTGGAGTAGGCGCGGAGGGCGTCGGTGATACCGGTGTTCAGGTCTTCAGGGAGCTGGGCTCCAATCTTCACGACTCTCTCCGGCTTGGCCGGATCGAGTGTAAAGTCTTCTACGTCCTCGGCTGGTTCAGCCCTCGGCCTTTTTTCTTCTTTGTCGATGGTTCCGGTGATGGTGTCAACACGGAAGTCCGTCTTACTTACTTTCTTAGTGACTTGAAGATAGCAGGCGCGTGCGATTTTCTGATTCCCCCGGGAGTAGCCAATGCCCCCCTTGGCGGGGAACTTGAGGCAGAGGTGCCTCATGGAGATGACGGCCTCGAGGTCCTCGAGGGCTGGCCGGCTGAGGATGATGTTGTGGGCGCAGTCGATGTTGACGACGACGAACTCCACTTCGAGCTGGGCTCAAAAGAGCCCGTCACCGAAGATTACCGGGAGGGTTATTACCCCCTCAGAATCAATAGTATCGCCGGTGAAGCCGGCAAGAGGGGTCTTAATGGGCCGAAGGGACCCCCTCTCCAGATGCAGCTCTCTGAAGGTGCTGAGGTATATTACATTGACGGAGCTGCCCGTGTCAATGTAAGTCCGGTGAATGATGGTGTCGTTTATTTCAGTCCGAATCACCAAGGCATCCCTGTGAGGAGAAGAAGTAGGAGGGAGATCTGCGTTGGTGAAGGTGATGGGTTCCTCCCTCAGCCGCTTTACCGGGGGCATATGAGTGACTTCCCCCACGTAAAGCGATTGAGCCCACTTTTTTCGCTGGCTGGTGGAATCGCCCCCCGTATTGCCACCGGTGATCATGAGGATGTGGCGTTTTTTCTCCTGGTAATGGGGGTACTCCTCCTCTTCCTCCTCCAAGTTTCCGATCTCTCTCTTCTTGCCGAGGGGGATGGTGTTCGGGTTCACCCAAGCGTTCACCTTCGTGTGGTGCCCTCGAGGAGGTCCCTGATGAGAAGGTCCCTCCTGCAGAGGGCTCTGGATAAACTAGGACAGATGGCCCGCTTGTATCAATCTCTCGATGGCCGTCTTTAGCTGATGGCAGTCATCGGTTCTGTGCCCCTGATGCCGATGGAAACGACAATAGGGGAACTGAGGGTTGATAGCATGTACCTCCGGGGGTGCGCGAGAATCGCGCTCAACGAGGCCCCTCTCCTCGGCGAAATCAAGAATGATGCTGACGGGGTGCGTCACTGGTGTCCGGGGGCGGTCTAGGAGAATGGGTTGTGCCCAAGTCTTAGGGCTGCTCTTATAACCTCCCCCGGGCTTGGCTTGGCCTTGCCGAGGGCGGTCATCAGAGGGTCCTGAAGACTTGGGGTGATTTGGAGGAGCCCCCGGCCCCCGGTTATTCTTGTTGTCAGCCCTCGGGGGTTGCTGATCTGGATGCTGATGGTATTTCTCCACCTCCTCGGCCTCAGCGTATCGCCCCCCCCCCCCCCCCCCCCGCTGCCGGGCCCTTATGTAGTCGCGGGGGGTTCAATGATGAGGCTCCTTAAAAGTTGCCGGTGCGGAGGACGGTTTGTAGGAGGGCTAGGAGGGTCCCGTCATCAGCACCGTCGACTTTGTCGGCTTCCGTCCTCCAGCGCTCCAGGAAGTCCCGAAGGGTCTCATCCCTCTTCTGGCATATGGTTAGGAGGTGGGAGAAGTGCTTCCTTGTGCGACGTCGCCCGGCAAATTGCGTCAAGAATCGCTGGGCGAGTTCTTGCCATGAATCAATGCAGCCTTCGGGCAACCGGTTGAACCATTCATATGTCGGCCCCTCTAAGGTGGAGAGGAACCAACGACACAAATATTCGTCCGACGCCCCTACCATCATCATGCTGTTTTGAAATTTGATGTAATGCTCCTGGGGGTCCGTCTTCCCGTTGTAGGGTTGTATGTGTTGCCCTCGGTATTTTTCCGGGATCCGGGCCGCCAATACCCTTGGGGTAAATGGCGTCCGGGTCCGGAGCTGGATGATGGGTTCCACGGAGCCCTCAGCTACCTTTTTCTGTAATTCCTCCATTTTGGCCATCATGGCCTCATATTTGAGGTCTGAATGAGGGGTGGAGGTGGTGGCGTGAGCTTTGTTGGCCTCCATTTCATCTAGCCGGCGTTGGAGGGCCGCAATAATTTCGTCCCGGGGGTCCTTCGGGAGGGTCTCCGCCCCCTGCGAACGAACCCGGGCCGAGTGGGCCTGGTTGATTTGGTGGCGGGCATCGTCGGCATGAAGGGGTGCCTTGCCTTTGTTCCGAGGGGGACGCTCCTCGTCTGCCCTCGAGACAGACCCTCCGCTTTCCTGTGGCCTTTGGAGTGCTTTCCCTCCGAGGCGGTCTTGGACCCCTCGGCGGTCTTGCCCTCCTCCGAGCCGGTTGAGGGCGGAAATGCAGGGCCTTTCTCTGTTGTCATTATGGCGGTCCCGGGACTGAACTTCCTGGGAGGCCGTATCTTGGGCCACTACCCCTTCGTCGTTCCTAACCCGAGGGATGGGGTTTCCGAAGGGGTGTGGCAGAGGGGGAAGTATGATGTTCTCCCCAACCTGGGGTTGAGCCAAAGCCAGGGTGCCGAAGGCACCTGGGTTGTGAGTGAGCGTCTGGATGAAGGCGGAGAGCGCCGAATGAACGTCGATGGTGAGAACCGGAGGGCTGACTTGGTCATCGCTCCGGTTTTTCTTCTTGGCCTCGATGCCGAGGCGGGCATCAGGGGCATTCTGTTGGATTTGAAGGCGTAGGTCGACAGCCGCCTGTTCCAGCCCAGCGATGACACCGCCCTCGGGAGCCCTGTGAGAAGCTTCGGGGGCGTTGACGTCGCCGAGGGCCAGGTTCTTGTCTTCCACGTTTTTGGAGTTGGCGCGTGTTGTTCTCACCATTTTGGTAGAGGGCTAGTGTTTGGCGAAGGGGGAGGGTTTCTTACTCGATTGTTCGACCTCTCAACGAGAGAACCAAATGATGGATAATGTACCCGGGGGGTAGCTTATCCGAGGGTTATTGCGGGGAATAACAAGAGAGAAGTCAGAGCAAGCAAGTAAGTAGAGAGAGAAAGTGTATTCAGAAAGTATGCCGCGTTTATGACTTGGTTACAAATGGGGAAAATGGGTGCTATTTATAGTAGCAATAAATGCCGGACAGGGACACGTGTCAAGCGTCCATTGGTCGAGAGGTCACCTCATCTGGTTGGCGCTGGCAACCGCATGTGGCCGCATTTAATGCGGCTGTTGGAAGGGACATTTGTACAGGGTACGGTGATCTGTACGCATGTGGTGTGGATATCATGTCGAGCAGGGTGCCCTCGGCTGTAGAGGACTAGCCGAAGGCTCTGAGTTCCGGGGACCCCTAGGTGCCGAGGGCTCCGGGTGCCGAGGGCTACTGATTTTCGCCGTTTTTTCCAGTAGCTTTGTTTTGCTGTCCTGACCTTCCTGTGAAAGTAAGAGCCTTCGGCCAAGGGGCCGAAGGCACCTCTGGTGCGCATTGTGGACTGCTTGGTACTCTGGGCGCTGTGACTTGGGCCTGTTGGGCCTTCTTGGCCCGTTGGGCCTTTATTGGTGTAGTAGGAGTCTGTGGGCCGGGGGTTCCCGGGCCATATACTCCATCAATATCAATGTTTTGGGTGGGAAATTTCGGGGTGTTACATTATACGCCTCCGCATCCTATCTGCATGCACCGCTCACTACTTTCTTTTCTCTCACTTCACTTTTCCCTCTATCCTCTCTCCCAATTCCTCTGGATTTCAATTCCATCTCCTCCTCCGTCTCTCTTCCTTCACCTCCGCCGCCAAGCTCTTCTTCCAATCCCGCCGGCCAATCCTTCCTTCACTCCTGCCGCCTCTGTTCGTCAGACCTACCTCCAGCGTCGCTGCCTTACTTCACCGATTTCCGGTCGCCATTCCGGAGGAATATGAGGTAATTGATTCACCTTCTTGTTCTTTTCCTTCTCTTCTTTATCTTTCTCCTTTAACTCTTACTTCTCATCTCCTTGTGCTCTGTTTTCTTCATTTTGATTTTATTTACTTCTCACCACTTAATTTGTTTTGCTTTCCAAATTCTAAATTAAAAAATTAATTTTTAAATATGGAAATTGGATATGAAATGAAAGCCTGAACTCTAATAGTTGTGATTAGAAATTTTTAGCTTCAATTTTATATATTACTTCTGATTTATTTATTTTTAAACATAATACTATTTTTTCTGATTATTTAAAATCGTACAATGACATAACTTCATTTTTAGTCATTATTATTTTGAAAATAATGTCATTTATGACATTATGTAGTACCGTGTTGTTAACTCGTTGGGCAAATAGTGCCATTTTTATGGCACTAAAGTACTAAAATTACCAATATATTACCTCTAATGTCATGTTTTGGTATATATGAGTGCCATGATTTTTATCTGAAAGTGCCATGTTTTTTTAATCTCCAAATGCCATGTTTTGGATCTTGGTGTCGTAATAAAAGATGGCAACCACATTAGAGATGGTTGCATCGGAGATCGGAAACAACTCGCCATAAGATCGGAAATAGCTCGCCATGGAAAAACAAAATTTGATGGCGGCGGGGGAAAGGGGACGGTGGTGGTGGCAGAGCTGGCGGCGGCGGCCGGTGGTTGAAAAGCTGCCAATGACGATGACAAGCAGTGGTGGAAGAGCCACCGTCGGCCGATAGTGGAAGAGCCGCCGCCAGGGCCGGTCCCGTCAAGTTTTGGGCCTATGGGCGATATACTATTTGACCTTTTTTCCAAGACAAACAGGAAATAGGACTAAATAGGACTAAAAACGTGTATATGTTCCAAAGTAAGATTATCATGTTTTTATTACCTAAATAAAAGTAATTACTTTCATATTTTGACAATATCATACTTTACACGTGGTAGTATTTTCCGAACATGATAGTAATTACTCCTTATTCAGAAAATAAACACATGACAGTCCTTTTTTGGAATTCTTAAAAAATATATTCTATTTCATGAATTCTCCCTACAACTATCTGATAAAGGTTATAAAATAAAGATGCAATTCACCTTCATATTATTTGAAATACATATTTGGACAAAAGTAACAACACAAATATCACAAAAAACATTGTGAAGTAAAATCATCATTAATTGCTTTATAATCAATTGTTTCTAAGATCACACGTGCAATGTTTAAAATTGTTAATCCATTAAGTTTCTTGAGGCATAATAGATAATTGGGATGATGTTTGAGAATTGGGAGACACTGACAGCCCAAAGACAATAATATAAATTGGTAATTTTGTACTACCTCCGTCCCACTATGATTGTCCCATTTTACCTTATCAGCCCGTCCCACTAAGATTGTCTCATACCAAATTTGGTAAAGTTTGTGTGACTCTAAATCATTCTTACTTTATTCTTACTTTATCCGTTCAATATCAACCACACAAACCACTTTTTATTAATTTGTGTGTCACTTCCTCTTGCCTCATTGTTAGCGGGACGGATGGAGTAATAAAAAGGAAAAAAAGTCTTAAAGGCTAAAAAGATGTGAAAAGACTAATAACCAATTCTATTTAAAAATCAAAACTAAATTTACATTCTTTTTTAAAATTTGTCTAGCTCCATTCAAGACTTTTTACTTCTGTTTTAAAATTTTCAAACTGTCAACAAAAATTACACATTAGGCCTAATTAATTAATTGAAGTTATAAATAAAAAAGAAGCCTACTTGGATTTCATATAAAGAAAAAAAACTTGGACCTATTTTTTTTCTACTTTTTTTCGGGCCTAGGGCGGTCGCCCCTGCTGCCCCCTCCCCCCTAGGACCGGCCATGGCCGCCGCCCGCCAGTGGTGGAAGAGCCAACAACGGCCGGTTGTGGAAGAGCCGACGGCTGGTGGTGGCCAGTGGTGTCAAGTAGCATACAAGGTCATCATCAAGCCCCTGCCCTAGGCAATGCGTTGTGTTGTCATGTGCTCCGTACTTTTCATCTTTGTCACTCTGTAATTTATTTTAAATTCATAATCAAGAAAATAGATGCTTCATCAAGGGCAAATCAGTCTAACTCTTATCTTTTTGCTCCTACAAAACATGTCCTACTTTTGCACTTTTGTTATCTTTTGCTCCCACTTAGGAATTTAACTCTAATTAAGACTATTCAGCTCTTACCTCTTGTCTACTAGAATCCACCATACAAGACATACTTTAGATGAATTTCACAAACAATTTATTTCCACCAACAATTCATTGACTGTCCCTCTGTTGGGTATTGGTTTATCCGTAACTATGGAGACATGGAGGTCTCTTACCAACTCAACTTGGTCCCGTCCCACTCCCACCCGTAGCACAGAAGTATAGTCCAGAACCCATATGCTGATATGCTTCTACCCCAACAATTTTGCAACATCTCACCATATAAAGAGTCCATTTGATAATACTGAAATTGATCGAATCGGTTGATTCTGCTGAAATTTATGAAATATAGGTTGAAGTGACTGGATTAGCTGCTGATTTATGAGAAAAATATATTTCAAATATTTTTTATTAATAAGATAAACAATAAGTTATATGAAGAAAATAGCTAAAATGATACTCCTTCCGTCCCGCAATGAACTTCTCACTTTCCTTTTTTGGATGTCCCAAAACAAGTTCCTATTTCCTTAAATGGCAAGTTAATCTACATCAAAACAGTGTCAAATAGTGCAAAAAAGTGTCAAACAGTGTCGAAACAGTGCATAACAGTGCCAAACAGTGTCAAAACAGTAAAATTTACCCTATGGTAAGTTTATTTCCTTAATATGTGTGTAGGTCAAACTGTGAAGTTCATTGCGGGACGGAGGGAGTATTCTACAATAACTTCAGACAATACAACCAATAAAGTAACTTCAATCTTACTTTTTCTTAATATTACACAACTCAACGCATGAAATCAAATTACGTGTTTAGTGAACAAATTGGTCGAAAAATTAAAAAACAGCGTCACCAATGGGCTCAAAGTAACCTATCTAATTTATAATCAAATCGCCATATATAGGATAAAGAATAACCATTAGCCAACATGTTTTATTTATGTTTTGTTCCCATTTTACCACTGATATGCTTCTGTTTAACAAGGGTGTTTAACATACCCTTAAAGACAATTAACCTACTACAATCGAGACCTCGTTTTTCCTACATAAGACAATAGAGATGACATTTTTCAATATAATTCCTCTGTTCAAGTTGATCCACCTGCAATCAAGATGACATATTGAAAATCAAGATGTCGATTTGTTGTTACTAGGCGAACAGACACTTTTACTGCTACCCGATACTCCCTTCGTCCCCTTATAATTGTCCTTTTTTTTATTTCTCTATTATTGTCTCATATCATATTTGGTAATATTTGTGTGGTTCTATATCGTTCTTACTTTATTGGGATAAGGGTCAGATAGAACCTCGAACTTACAAAAAAATGTCAAATAAGATCATATATATATAGGATGCTCTGTACGTCCGACGCCATTTGGGGTGGTTCCCGATTAAATTTTTCGGTGAAATTGTTTGAGTATCTTATTCATTAAGTCTAGTTTACTCATATCAAATTTGAACTAAAAATTCAATCGAGAAGGCATTCAAATGAATTCTTGAAAAAATAATTGCGGAGTTAAAAGCGCAATTATCTTCAAGAATTCATTTGAATGCCTTCCCGATTGAATTTTTAGTTCAAATTTGATATGACTAAACTAGACTTAATGAGTAAGATTCTCAAAAAAAGTCATCAAAAAATTCCATCGGGAACCTTCCCAAATGGCGTCGACCGGACAGATCATCTTATATAAAACCTTATTTGACATTTTTTTGTAAGTTTGATGCCATATATGACCCTTATCCCTACTTTATTCTCATTTTATCAACTCATTATCATCCGCATAATTCTACTAATTTTAAAAAACACAACACTCTCTTTCATTCCAATATTAGGAGGACAGAGGTAGCATTCCTGACAAGTCAATATGTCAATAAAATACGTTGGCTATTAGTTTTACTTCTACCGGATGACACGACAAAGTCATGGTTCTTTTTTTTGAGAATAAAGTCATGGTTCTATTTTGCGCATTCAATACGTAGTACTTTTGTCCCGTTCAAAGGTTTTCATTACATAACGGCACAGTTATTTATATAGAAAATGCTCTAAAATGGAGCAAAAACGTTATGAAATTCAAAAATAAGAGTATCATGTTTTTTATTCCCTGAATAGTAGTAATCTGCCAAGTTTGGAAAAAATGTCATGTTTTAAAGCCTAGTAATGCCAAACTTGGCAGAAATTTACTCATATTCAAGGAATAAAAAACATGATACTCCTATTTTGGAATTTCAAATTTTTTTTACTCCTATTTAGGGAATTCTTTCTTATTTATATTAGATGACACTGAAATAAGATAATTCGAGTGTATTTTGATAAATACTCCATATATAATATACTAAGTTCATTGATGATAACTGTGATGTTATAGTTGTATTATTTTTATATTTGATAATTAAATTGTCATTTAAGAGTGTCAATTGTTTCCGAAAATAGAAATGAAAAACTTATATTTGGGATGTCCCAAAAAAGAAGATATGAAACTTAGAATGGGACGAAGGGAGTACTGTCAATCCCTTTAAGATTGGTATAAGAGGGTACCCGCATGGGTAGCTATTTGGTTGAATGATGAGAAAGTTAAAAGAATGAACAAAGATCGAAACCTGCAGCCGTCGTGTGGAAGTTACAGCTCATGCGTGTTGAACTGGACCTCTGATGCGCACGATTACATGATCTACTATCATTGAGTCGACTGAGTCACCGTGACTTATGTTGGGCCTAGATTGGTCAAGCGGATCGACCCATTGTTGGGCCTGGATTTGTCAAGCGGATCGGCCCACGTAGTCATAAGAGTTTTACAGAGTCCGGCTTATTCAAATAAGGTGACGGAATGGATAAGGAGGCCTAGGAGGTTGAGGAGAAAATGGAGGAACGACTCCCGCTTTAGTAGGAAATGCTACCATTTCGCCGGGCAGTTCACCCACGTGGGGGATAGGATTAAACTTTTATTTTAAATAGACTAGCGATAGAGGAGAGGAGGCATGATTGATTGGCTAACTGAATAGACTCATTCTTGTTTTTCATTCGAAGATTCATTAATATTGATTCATCCGTTGATCATACATTCTTTGAATATTATCTTGTACGATTCCCTATCTCACAATTAGATTGTTATTAGAATAATTATTTTCTGCTTAAACAATTTGGCGCCCACCGTGGGGCATCGTGCAAGAGAAAGATCATCAATCATGGCCGAAAACAACCCCTTGTTAAAGGAGATCCACACTCAAATGGAGGCAGTTCGAGCGGAATTTCGTCGAGAATTGGCGGAAAGGATGGCACATCTCCAGCGAGAAAACGATCTGCTCCGGTCCCAAGTTCAGTCAGCAGTTTCAATCGCATCCAACTCCAGGAGTAACCGAAGAAACGATCTTATGCCCGTGGTCACTAGGCTTGATTTGGAATCTACTCCGGTGGTGACGGATGCACCCATTGTCACTTCCGAGCCCATCTCCCTCACATTGGGCCTCTCACCGGCCGGGGAATCACAACCCACCGTCATCTCTCAAGTGATACCATACACACCGCTCGTCCCTGAAACGACCCCCATCCCCAGCATTCTGACTTGCTTCTTCCCGGAATCATTACGTCCCGAAGCAAGAAGGACAGGTTTGCAAACTGCCACTCAAAGTCTACCAATGACGACAGGCGCAACAGCCCTAACGGAGCCATACTTCCCTCACTACGGAAGCAGAACTCGTGGTGACCCCGGTCCGTCCGGCATCATGCAAAGCAGGAGACGGAGTATTTTTGACGAGTTTCAAGCCCAACGACAGCATGGACCGACCACTTCAACAGGACAGAGTGGCGGAGAGCGGCATCCAGAGATCATAGTCATTCCGTCACCAACTCGTCACGAAGAGTCCCAAATGGCAGGACTGAAGTTTTCAACGCCAGAGTTAACTCAGCCAGGCCTAGTGAACCCGATATCGATGATTATGGAACAACTCCGGCAGATGCAGGACAAAATCAACGGACTACCCAGAGTACCACTTCCACTAGATCGAGCCTCACAGACGTGTTATGAGGATTCGCCCTTCAGCAGGCAGATCACAGATGTCGAAGTACCCCGCAAGTTTGCCGCTCCGTCCATGAAGATGTTCGACGGCACGTCCGATCCGGTAGAACACGTCGCCCAGTACAAACAGCGAATGCTTGCCGTGTCGCTCCGACCAGACCAAAGGGAAGCATGCATGTGTCGTGGCTTCGGGGCAACGCTGTCAGGCCCAGCACTCAAATGGTTTGTCAACCTACCTAACGAGGGCATCAGGTCATTTGCAGAACTGGTCGACTTATTCAATCATCAATTCGCGAGCAGTCGAGTACTTGAGAAGCAGACCAGCGATCTTTATAGAGTCATGCAGCGACGAGGCGAATCGCTATGAGACTACTTACACCGTTTTAACAAGGAAAAAGTTTCCATTCCACGATGCGACATTCCGATAGCAATTGAGGCATTTCGGAGAGGCTTAGCCGACGATTCAGAGTTGTACCGGGAATTAACAAAGTACCCGTGCAGGACCTTTGAGGACGTCCAGGCTAAAACTCTAGCCTTCATCAGGCTTGAGGAAGACCAGCAAACGCGACATCGGCAAGATGCATATGACGGAGGGCAGCGCAAATCGGGCACATCCAGAAAGCATGATTACAGAACTGGAAAACCCTACGTCAGAACTGAAGATAGGCCAGTATCGTCGATAGCAAACTGGCTTGACGATCCAGACCTACCCCCTGTCATCACTGACTACTGCTTTAATGTTGCTACTCTGGGCCTCATTCATTCTCTGGAGAAGGTGGGAGAGAAGGTCAGATGGCCTCGAAAGACTGACAAACCAGCAGGCCGTCGCGACCCGAATAAGCGCTGTGATTGCGTCGCGTTGAGAAAGGCGGTGGCCTATTTGCTGAAAAACGGTTATCTGACGGAGATCATGTCTAAACGCACCAAATCACTGTTAGGACGGAATGATAAAGCGTCACCAAATGAGTCTCGGCCGCCTTCACCTTCTGCACCGTGTAAGGTAATCAACTTTATTAATGGTGGATCTGATTTATGTGGGCTAACGTATTCTGCATCAAAGAGACACGCCCGGGATTACACCCGAGACAAGTCGTTGCAGGTCTACAGGATCGGAAGACGTCAAGAGGAATGGAGGAATGCGTCAATCACATTTGATGAAACGGATATTTCTGATCCGGCACAATCTCATCACGATACGTTGGTAATCTCTCTCAGAGTGGCAAACTGCGAAGTCAAACGAGTCCTCGTAGACAACGGAAGCACCGCAAATATTACCACCATGAAAATGTTGAAAGAACTGGGAGCCAAGGAGGAAGATATAACAGGATCCAGGTCAAGCTTGGTCGGATTCAATGGCGAGCCAAGCAGAACCCTAGGTAATATATCGTTACCCGTATATGCCCATGGTTTAAATATGCAGGTCAAGTTCGACGTAGTCGAGAGCCTACCAGCATACAACATGATCTTGGGAACTCCTTGGTTGCATCAAATGGGGGCAATTCCGTCAACTTATCATCAAATGATCAAATTCCCAACACCATGGCGAGTGCAAAGCATCAAGGGGGATCAACTAGGGGTGAGCATCGGGCGGGTTCGGGTCGGGCGGGTGGTTAAAACCAATACCCTTTCGGGTTTCGGTTGTGTAATATGGATGCCCTACCCTAGGGTTTTTAACTTGTATATTTTCGGGTTTTTTTGCATTTCGGGTAGGGCGGGTTCGGTTCGAGTATCGGGTCAATTCGGTTTTACTTTCACAACTGTAAATATAAGTGTAATCCAATGAAATTGCAAAAAAAAAATGATTCCCATACAAAATGTGCATATGATACCAGATATTCAAATTACCAAATTACTCAATTACAAGTCATCAAGTAACAGAGTAGCTTAGGGAGGGGATCAAAATTGTAACATAGAGTTTTGGCATTAATTACTTAATTACAAGTAATTAACATCCAAAGTGGTAAAGTTCTAAGTTACAACTAAGCAAAATCAATACATCCACTCAGGCAGTCCACTCAGGGTCATAGCTTGAACATTTCAAATTCCACACTTCCACAGTTCCACAACCATTTACCACACCTTCAAGATTCCCCCTGCATATGTACAATAACAAAGATAAGTTAATGAACACATGGAAATCAATATACATGTAGTACAATAACAAGGATAAGTTAATGAAACAAATTAGAAAAATCAGTGGCTCAGAATACTTGTTATCCTTCACAAGGAATACAGGGGCAACTGCTACAATTTCAGTCAAAACTTAGATGTTATGAACTGAAAGAGCTATACCAACCCTAAACCATACATTCAGTAATGTGTGGAAGCTTCATCATAGCCAATGAAAAGTAATATAAATGATAGAATCAAGGATGAATGGGATAATGAGATACTTACGCAAAACCTGAAAATCAGATAAAGGGACAAGGGTCCAGGGACAGTTGGCTGCATGTGCATGCTTTCCAGAATGACAGAATCATACTCATTCAAATGTAATGAGCACATAATACATTATACATATGTATAGGGATTCACATGTACAACAACAATATACCAGTGATAGTGAGCTAAATTAGTACACAGTTCATGCAATATATATATTTGCATTGAAGTATTAAACATCTATACTGTGTATTACATATTTACATATACTTAACAGCTTCCAACATTTCCAATATATATCAAGTAATGGGCATATGGGAGTATCATAACTGGAAAAACAAGCACATAATGGCAGAATGAAACAAACCAGATATTTCATAGAGCTCAAAATGCTTATTTTCATTCACAAGGGAAATAGGGGGCATCTGAAAGTGCAATACCAACCCTACACCCTATATGCAGTAGTGAGTGGAACTGTGGAAGCTTCACCATTCAAAATCAAGCACATAATGAAACAAACCAGACATTTCATAGAGCTCAGAATGCTTTTTATCATTCATAAGGGGAAATAGGGGGCATCTGCTACAATTTCAGTTACAACTTACCATTTTATGAACTGAAAGAGCAACACCAACCCTAAACCCTAAATGCACTAATGAGTGGAAGCTTCATCATAGCCAAACAACCAAATAATGGCAAAAACCAAACATGTCATATAGCTCAGAAGTCAGAATGCTTATTATGAACTGAAAGAGCAATGCCAACCCTAAACCCTATAAAAATATAGAAAATGTACACTTAATGGCACAATAGAGGATCCAGTAGGAGCAGCAGTTCCACCACCAACATTTCCATCCATTATTTCTATAACAAACAAAGAAAATTGTTAGAATTATGAAATATAAACAAGAAGATTCATAATAAGCAAATAATACATGAAAACACATAAAACTATAAAAGTTATACCTTTTTCTAGTCTCTCTACGTCATCGATGTTTTCTTCAATTGAGATAGGCTGGTGAGCCAATCTCAACCAATCTTGTGCACAAATAAGGGCTTCCACAATTTTACAACTTAATGAACTTCTAAAACAGTCCAAAACCCTACCACTTGTACTGAAAGTGGACTCAGAAGCAACTGTGGAAATGGGAACACCAAGTACATCCCTAGCCATCTTGGAAAGTATAGGAAACCTTTCACTATTTAACTTCCACTATCTTAGAATATCAAAGTCCCCATCTTCCTCAATTATGGACTCAGCTAAATATATATCAAGTTCAGATTTTTTAACTCCTACCTGACCACTCTCAAGCTTCTTCTTTTTAAGACCAGCCTTAAACCTGGACACAGGCCTATTTTCAGAATTACCACACTCCATAGATGCTCCAGAAGTAAAAGTTGTATTAGAACTTCCACCAACACAGTCAGGGTAACTTGAAACATAATCAACAAATAACTCAGTTAGACCTGACTTCACTTTTAGAAAAAAAGCAGCACCTTTTTTATCACCATATAAAGCATTTAGCTGAAATGGCATATACTCAAACTTTTCCCTAGGATCTAAGACATTAGCATAGAAGATTAGATAGTTCATCTTTTCAGGATCACCCCAGTACTTGTCTAGTTTGGATTTCATAGTACTCCCCATGGCACCGACAGAAGCAGTTGGAGAGGCAACCATATCTTTGAGGACAAGGAACAAGTCAGAAATTTCAGAAAAAAAGGTATTGGAAGTAACATATAGTGAGCCTGAAATTCTTAGTGTCATTTCATAAAAATGTTTTAGAATGGTCACAAAAGATTCAACAGCAATCCAATCTAAAACATCAGGCATGTCAGAACCCAAATCAGTACTATATGCAGATTCATTCTCCTCATAGGCTTCAAACACTTTCTCATTACAAACTGTAGATTTTAGCATCAGGTAAGTGGAATTCCACCTAGTTGGAACATCCAGGTGCAGACCACTCTTGGCTTCCACTCCTATCAAATCAGATATATCTTTGAACTTTTGAAGCCTAGCAGGTGAGTTCATAACATACTTAACAGTTTCCCTAACTCTCATGACTGAAGTGTCTGAATCTTTAAGACCATCTTGTACAGCTAAGTTCAAGATGTGTGCAATGCAACGCATATGAACATACTTTACTTTTACAGAAGAAGCACCCCAGGCTACTAATTTTTTCTTGAAAAAACCAACAGTTGTATCATTACTACTAGCATTATCAACAGTCACAGTAAAAATACTTTTCAGACCCCAATCAAGTAAGCAATTTTCTAGGGCTTTAGCAAGGTACTCCCCTTTGTGAGAGGTGACAGGGACAAAGGAAATTATTTTTTTCTGGAGCTTCCACTGATGATCTATGAAATGAGCAGTAATGCACATGCAATTTATCCTCTGAATAGAGGTCCATGTATCAGTAGTTATACTCACTCTCTGAGTTTGTTCCCTAAAATTCCTTTTTAGAGTCATTTTTTCATCAAGGTATATTTGAAAATTGTCTCTAGCAATTGTCCATCTAGAAGGAATTTGAAACCTAGGACAGGCTGCAGCAACAAAATTCCTAAAACCTTGTCTGTCTACAAATCTAAAAGGAAGCTCATCAATGATTAGCATTTCACCTAGAGCTCTCCTAATAGCTTGTTGATCAAATACCCAAGTTCCCATGACCCCAGTCTTTCCATATGGTTCACCTGTCTGTGGAGGTACAGGCTGGAAGGTTAATAGGGCTTGTCTAGTGTCTTTAGCATGGGGGTTTTTCATGCAATTAAGCATGTGATTTCTGATGGAGGAAGTTCCATGTTTCTTAGAGTGACAACAATATATTTTTGCACAGTATATGCACCTCCCCTTAATAACCACACCCTTTTCATCATTAATTTCATCAAAGTGATCCCAAATCTTAGATCTTTTGTCAACCACTTTTCTCTTTTGTCCAGAAACAGCAGGTGGTGCAGTCTGCTCATTGGTAATGTTAGGCTCAGGAATTTGACTTTCCACCACTGTTTCTTGACTCAGAGGAGGTTGAGATCCAGATGTAGAAAAGGTCACACATTCTTCAGGGTCCATCTAATGTAAGCAAGTAAGCAACACATGATATATTGATATGTGTATACTAAGCTTCCACAGAGTTCATACCTCACAGATAAGGCAAGTACGCAACACATGAATAAGAGTTGTACATATGCAGTCAGTAAGAGCTTCCACAGAGTTCATATCTCACAAATAATAACCATAATATGTAAGTCTGGAACAATCAGCAAGCTGATTTACAGAAGGATACAAGCACTTTGCTTTTTCACTTCTCTACAGACTCTGAAGAACCCAGTTCACTCTTTGTACTCGTTTGAGTACTAGAGTTGAAAAAGGCTTCTTCATCAAAATAATAAGGCAGTTATGTTACTTATGTACAATAAACAACATAACAGGGACAACTGGATAACCGTAGTCAGTACTCAGTAGGCAACACATGAATATAGAATATATAGCTTGATTAGCTTCCACACTTCATTCATATTTAGGAGGAGGTTGAGATCCAGATGTAGAAAAGGTCACACATTCTTCAGGGTCCATCTAATGTAAGCAAGTAAGCAACACATGATATATTGATATGTGTATACTAAGCTTCCACAGAGTTCATACCTCACAGATAAGGCAAGTACGCAACACATGAATAAGAGTTGTACATATGCAGTAAGTAAGAGCTTCCACAGAGTTCATATCTCACAAATAATAACCATAATATGTAAATCTGGAACAATCAGCAAGCTGATTTACAGAAGGATAAAAGCACTTTGCTTTTTCACTTCTCTACAGACTCCGAAGAACCCAGTTCACTCTTTGTACTCGTTTGAGTACTAGAGTTGAAAAAGGCTTCTTCATCAAAATAATAAGGCAGTTATGTTACTTATGTACAACAAACAACATAACAGATTAACAGGGACAACTGGATAACCGTAGTCAGTACTCAGTAGGCAACACATGTGATGGATAGTGTACCCGGGGGGTAGCTTATCCGAGGGGTTATTACGAGGAGTAATAAGAGAGAAGTCAGAGCAAGTAAATATAGAGAGAGAAAGTATATTGCAAAGTGTGGAGTGTTTTCAGCGTTGTTACAAATGGGGAAATGGGGTGCTATTTATAGTAGCAATAAATGCCGGACAGGGACACGCGTCAAGCGCCCATTGGCCGAGAGGTCACCTCAACTGGTTGGCGCTGGCAGCCGCATGTGGCCGCATTTAATGCGGCTGTTGGATGGGACATCTGTACAGGGTACGGTGATCTGTACGCATGTGATGCGGATATCATGTCGGGAGAGGTGCCCTCGGCTGCAGAGGACTATCCGAGGGCTCTTAGTGCCGAGGACCCCTGAGTGCCGAGGGCTCCAGGTGCCGAGGGCTACTGTTTTCTGCCGTTTTTCCCCCAGTTTCTTAGTTTGCTCGAGAAACCCATTCCGTGAGAGTTTTAGCCTTCGGCCAGGGGACCGAAGGCACCCCTGGTGCGTATTGCGGGCTGCTTGGTACTCTGGGCGCTGTGATTTGGGCCTATTGGGCCTTCTGGGCCTGTACTGGAGTAGTAGGAGTCTGTGGGCCGGGGTTTCCCGGGCCATATACTCCATCAGGAGTCCCTCACTCCTTTTGCCGAAAGGTACTTGAGGGAAAAAGGAGTAATTTGTGTTTGCCCCTTGATGTTGTCCCATTGTAATCTCTGAAGTTGGTGAGGAGCTGTTGCTTTCATGTCCCTGCCGAAGGCAGTCCCTCAGTTACCCACATGTCGGGACTTGAGGGCTTGCTTTGCCGTTTGTTGGAAATTTTCACCATTTTGTATTTTTAGTGATTTTCCCGAGGGGGTCCTCCAGTCCCCCACTCCTTGAGGCACTTGTAAAGTGGTGAAAAGGAGTAGAGTAGTTGCGTTGCTGTTGCGGGCCGAAGGCTGACGCTTTTCGTTTCATTTTGGGGGGATGCCTCGTTAAAAACCTCATTAGGAAAAACCCTGGGGGAAAAAATTCTAATGAGGGAAAAAGAGTGCACCGAATTCCCCCAACGATGAATCGAAAATGTGAAACCTTGGTCAAAAATGGAGAATAACGGTAATGCCGAAGGCTCTCCTTTTTCTGAGGGCATGTCTGTTGCATTGCCGAAGGCACGCTGTTGATGTCCTGGGAGGTACCGGGGGCCCCTCGATCTGGGGATCGAGGGCGTGATGAATGAGGGCAGTAGTTGAGTTGTCACCGGGGGGTCCCCTGCTTGTTGATTAGTTGGTCATGGGGGTATCCGGGGGCTCCCATTGCCTGCGTGCTGTAGGCTATCCGTCAATGAGGAATACTCCCCGGGGGCTATTCGGCCCTTACAGTGCTGAGGGGGAATCCCCGAGGGGTGGCCTGGTATGAGGCCTTGGGCTTCTGAAGGAGTGATGCCGAAGGCGTCTGTTATGCATTGTGTGGGGCACAAACCAGGGGCGTCTCTGGGTAAGTGTACCCGGAGGCTCTCCTTGATGAAGTGGAGTGAAGTAAGAAAATCCGGGGGCTCCCAGAATATAGCCGTTGGAAATATAGCCGTTGGAATATGTAACGTCAGGATATAGCCGTTGGGGGGGGGGGGGGTACACGTGGCGCGTGATGGTAGGCTGTCCATGGGCGGCGTCACCGATTGGGCGATATCGCGGTCTGTAATGATGGCGATCCAACCGGAGGCCCGGTTTCCAGGCCCATGCCCGGATCCCAGCGCCTATAAATACCCCAAGGCAAGGCCACTCTCCGCTGTGCGATCTCAGTGTAGCGAAGCTCTGGCAAAAATATTCTAGAGAGAGAAACTCGCCCTCGGTTGAATCCTCAGTTCTCAAGGTCAGTTCTCCATTCGCATCTCACCTCTTAGCTAGCTGTATTTTGCCCTTAGGCTAGGAGATAGAATATTTAGAAAAACCATAGTTCTTCCGAGCCCTCGAGCTAGAGCCATAATGTCGTCCCAGAGTGATTCTCAAGACATCTCGGGGGCGCCCTCGATGGAGGATGAAGTCCTCTCGGATGTGGAGTCCTCAGGTGCACAGCCTTCGGCCCAGGAGGACGTTGCGATGGCAGTGGAAGTGCAGAAGGAGCTGCTAGCTAAAGTTGAAGCCGAGGGCTTCGAGCAGGAGGTGGAAGACGAAGAGTTAGCCCTCGCCATGCAGGTTGCAGAGGAGGAGGAAGCAAAGGAGAGGACGATGGTGACCGTGGCCGTCCTTCCCCCTCGGGGTGCTGGTGAGGCCAGTACCTCTCGGCCGCTGAACGCAGTTCCAATCCGGGTGGCCCCCGGGAAGAAGAAGGCTAAGGTAGTTGTTCCCAAGAAAAAGGGCAGCGTCGCAGATCAAGGGAAGCCCCTCGATATGCCCGAGGGGTACTCCCACCTCAACACCGCTGCCTTGGAGATCAAGTCGAAGGTTGATGCGGCAGACATCTATGTCACCCAGCTTCATGTGGGCCCCTCGGCCATCGTGGTGACACCGGGTCCAGATGACGTCCTCTCCCGGGCTCCCGAGGGCTGTATTGCGGTGCACGTTCTCTCGGTATCCATGGGGCTCCGCTTCCCCCTGCACCCCTTCCTCCGGGAGTACCTTCGGTTCGTGGGTCTGGTTCCCTGCCAGCTGACCCCGAACAGCCATTCTTATACTACTGGCTTCCTTCAGCTCTGCAAGTCCCGGGGGGTGACGCCTAGTCTGGACCTCTTCTTCCAGAGCTTCAATTTGTGCCGGGGGGAGGGGGGGGGGCACGCGAATGCCGAGGGATTCGCCAATTTGCAGCAGGTGTCCATGTTCAAACTCTTCACTGAGGTGCCCTCCTCGAACAAGGGGTGGAAGGACCGGTGGTGCTATGTGAAGCTGACCGAGAGCCCCTTCCCGAGGGAGCTACGTGACCGCTTCAGGAGGCACGAGAAGAGGAGGAGCGCCGCCCTCGAGAAAGATGGCAGGATTCTGGCCATGATCCCGGAGGGCCGGGACAAGAATATCACCATCAAGGAGTGCACCAAGGAAGGAGATCTCTACACCCTCGGGTTCCGGCGGTACCGGTTCCTGGGGGAAACAGATGAGAAGTTCCCAGTGTTTGAGGGAGCCTCCGGAGGTAGTGGCTGAGGGCATTCTCACCTTCATATCTTAGCACGTTGTTTATTCGCTTCGTTTATTCTTTATGCCACTTATTAGTGACCCCTCGATTCTAACCCCTCATTGTTTTGCAGGTATCCCAGTGAACATGATGAACGTCAAAGGCCTCGCTCGATTCAAGAACAAGCCGGCCAAGGATCCGAAGGGGTCGGACGCCGGCGGCCAAAAACCCGTCGGTGCGCCTTTCAAGAAGCCCGAGGGCGATGCTGCTGCGGCGAAGAGGAAGCTGACGACAAAGGAGCCCCCCCAGGCCCCCAAGAAATCGAAGAAGGGGGACGCCGCGAAGGATGACCCCCCGGTGGTGATTGTAGATGACTGTCCCGCCTCCGGGGTGAATGAGGAGATGCCGATGGCGCAGGTGCCAAGGGGTGTCCGAGAGCCATCTCTTGAGGTCCTTACGCTCTCCCTCCCGACTGGCACGGCTGACCCGAGGGCGCTCCTGAGAGGTATAACCCTCGATATTGACAGGGCAGCCCTCGGGGCCGATGATGACCAAGCCCTCGAAGACAGGATCCTCCGGTCTTCCCTCACGGTAAGTTTATGATAGTTTGTCTTTCTCTTCTTTACTTCGAACTAGGAAATCACGTTCGGCCCTGCTAACTCCTTTATTTTTGCAGACTTGCGTTGCCCTCAGAGAGCAGTTCCGACGGCTGGAGGAATGGCGCCTCCACAAAGCTGGGCAGGACGCCAAGATGAAGGAGCTAATCCTCAGGGACTCCCAGGCCACGAAGTTGATGGCCCAACTTGAAGAGGACCTCCAGCTTGCGAGAGCGGAGGCCGGAAGGCTCAAGGAGGAGAAGGCCAAAGCTGAGGAGGCTGCTGCGGAGGCCGCAAAGAAATCCGCGGAGGAGGCCGAGGCCGTCAGAGCGAAGGCTGTCACCGCAGCCCGGGAGGAGGCCATCTCTGGGTTCCTGGATGGGGGGTGGAAGACCGAGGGGCACAAGGCGTGGCTGTCCTCGGTTGTGGAGGCCTCAGTCGACGAGTGGTGCGAGGGCCCGGGCGAGGAATGGATGGCCCGAAAGGGTAAACAATATTATGATGGGGGCGAGTTTTTCACTCAAGCCCTCATCTACCGGAGGATGGCCCGCCATTTGAAGATTGAGCCGAAGGACTTTGACTCGGCGGCATACGGGCTCCCCCTGCAGCCAGACATCCGTGTTCCCCTCCCCTCCGATGTCGAGAGGCCAGACCTGGAGGATACTGAGCTCCGGAGGGAAGCCGCGGGTGACGAACCTGAGGCCGATGCAGAGGTCACCTCGAAGCCATCGGGGGAGGCGGCCCCCGGGAATGACGTTGTTTGATGTGTAATTTGTACTTAGAAATTTCTGAACAAACTCTTGTAATGAACACCATTGATCCTTCGGCTTCGGCCTGTTTGTAACAATTACATTTACTCCTTTTTGTGATGAGTGATGGATGAGTGTTAGCCTTCGGGCATTGTATATATACATGACTTGTTTGCTTTAATTCATTCCTCCTTGAATGTATGTCGTCGTTTTTTCTTGAGTGTATGCCTTCGCCCTTTTTGAATGTATGTCTAGGACTTAGAATATTTTCTAAGTGTTTGAATACGGTTGTAGCCTTCGGTAGTTGGGCACCCTTTGCCGGATGTACAACCGAGGGCTCAGCAATAATTAGGATTTTAGAAATTTTTTCTAAGTGTAGCACACCATAGGGCCTTCGGGCGTTTGTAGTTCAATTGCTGTGTGAGGATTAGATTAAGAATCCAATCCTTAGGACTTAGAAAGATTTCTGAGTGTAGTTTGCCCTTGGAAGCCCTCGGCTGGCAGCCTCCTTCCTGATGTGTGAATGTTGGACCGAGGGAAAAATATGTAGGACTTGGAAAATTTTCTAAGTGCTTGTTGTATCGCATAGCCTTCGGCTATCATATTCCCTTAGCTGTAATATTGGTTGGGCCGGGGGCCCAATCTTTAGGACTTAGAATTTTTATTCTCAGTGCTGCTTCCTTGTGTCGCCTTCGGGTGATGGGTGCCCTCTGACTCTGCGTCACTTTTGCGAGATGCCCGGGGGCTACTCATTTAGGACTTAGAATATTTTCCAAGCGTATATTGATGTTGAGCTTCCGGATGTAGATCCCTCCGGGTGTATGAATAGGACCCTTCGGGTGCTCGTGAGACCCTTGTGTTGTATGAGTATTTGACCGATGGCCAAATATGTGGGACTTAGAAAAATCTCAAAGTGTGTTGTAGATGTTGAACCTTCGGTCAGTGAGGAGTCTGTCCGAGGGGCAAATGTTTTGGAATAAGCCCCCTCGGTTTGGCCTTTGATGATTTGTAATAGATGCCTCCGGTTGTCGGGTGATATATTAGCCTCCGGTAGTTGTCATCTTCCGAAACTGTGGACTTAGGAAAAGTGTGGACTCATGTTGTTGTAAAGAAAGTTGATGAGGAGTATGTGCCCTCGGCAATTACTTGAAAAGTTGTAGAGTTTGACATAGCCAGTTGTGTCCCTTTTCATGGGGTAAGGGCCCTCGGTATTAGTGCATAACAGATGCCCTCGGTATTTGTTTGAAGTACCGTTTAGTAGACTTTGGATAGTCCAGTCCCTTCGTATTGTTGAAGCCTTCGGTGTTTGTGTGACCGGAGGTGACCAAGCAGTGGACTTAGCCCTTTCTTGACGATATTTGTTTGAGTAGTATCCTTCGGGAAATAGGAGCCTTCAATTACCGGAGGTGTTCCCGTGGGGAGCCCTCGGCATGTTGTGATCTGTTGGAGTGTACTCTTTGATTTCTTGCTGAGTCTACTCCCCTTCACCCCCTCTTTTTTTTTGTCTTTTTTTTTTGTTTTTTTTGGTTGGTGGTGAAGGGAAGGCATCAAGAAACTTGGTTTCTTGGTAAGGCTGGGCCTATTAGGAGACCATCAGAATACACCAATGGCTCTCCTCCCTCGGGTTAACCTTCCGAGTTCCGAGGGGATCGAGGGTCGTTTCCTGGGTACAAGATATGATGGTCTGTAACCTGCCTCCCCTTGGGGGATGGCGCGGAAAGCGCCTCATTTTTGAAAGTCGTCCCCTCGGCGCTAGACATAGTCCGTGGCCTGCCACACCCTTGGGGTGGTGGCGCGGGGAGCGTTTCGGTTTCGAAGTCGAATCCTGGGCATTTCTCGTGCCTGTCATACCCTTGGGGTGATGACGCGGAAAGCGTTCCATTTTTGAAAGTCGAATCCTGGGCATTTCTCATGCCTGTCATACCCTGGGGGTAGTGACGCGGAAAGCGTTTCAAGGAAGGGTTTTCATTTGCACACTAGTTGCAAATGGCCGGGGCACTACGTGCCGCCGGCACCGATGGTGGCGCCTTCGGTATATGCGTCCTCGTGGGGTACGGCTTTTAGAAACAACATTTGGTGTTAGTTTCGATATGTAGCCCCCGGCACTTGGTACCGAGGGGTCTTCTGCAGGAACACTTAGTGTTCTTTTGACGTCGACGGGTGAAATGTGTACCCCCGGTACTTGGTACCGAGGGGTCTTCTGTAGGAACACTTGGTGTTCTTCTTTTTGATGTTGATGGTGGAGACGTGTACCCCCGGCACTGGGTTCCGAAGGGTCCTGAAATGAAACACTTGGTGTTTCCTGTGACCGGTGATGGGAGTTTCCACCTTCGGTACTTAGTACCGAGGGGTCTTGTTTGAAGCACTTGGTGTTTTCACTGTTGTTGAAGGTGTTGATGGTGTCCGCCCTCGGCACATGGTGCCGGAGGGGGATCTTCTCATGGTGAGGCCTGGGGCCTGTAGTTGGTATGAGGGCTTGGCCGCTCATAAGTTTTTTGCGGTTGTTCTTGGTGTCTGGAAGGTGTCTTCATTCTTCAAAATTGGAGGCCTTGGGCCATAGGATAGTACATTCATTAGTTATGAGGGCTTGGCCGCTCTTACATTATTGATAAAATTTAACTAAGTGGTGTACATTCCAATGCCTAGAGACCTCTTTCCTGTTGGGGCGTTTGAGTTTGTAAGTTCCAGGTTTGATGATGGCTGCTATGATGTAGGGACCTTCGAATTTTGGTGCCATTTTGCCTCCCTCGGTCGGTTGGCTTGCTTCCCTCCTCCGGAGGACATAGTCCCCCACTTGGAATTCTCGGGTGCGAACCTTGGCGTCGATGTAGCCTTTGACTTGCCTTCGGTAGTTTTCTGCCCGGATGAAGGCTTGCTCCCGGCGTTCTGAAAGGAGGTGGAGGTCGAGGGCCATGTTGTTGTCGTTGACCTCGGGGTCATATTGGATCACCCTCCGGGTGGGAAGGGTGACTTCCGTAGGAGCTTTGGCTTCAAAACCGTAGCAGAGGAAGAAGGGTGTTTCACCTGTTGCTCGCCGAGGGGTGGTGCGGTAGGCCCAAAGGATGTTGTGGAGTTCTTCCACCCAGCCACCGCCCTCGGCCTCCAGCTTCTTTTTGAGGCCCTCGAGCAAGGTCCGGTTGGCATTCTCTACTTGCCCGTTGCCTTGAGGGTAGGCAACGGAGGAGAAGGTGTGTTTGATGCCCCATGCCTCCAGAAGGGCACAGAAGGGGGCTGCCTCAAATTGTGTCCCATTGTCGGAAATGATCTGCTGGGGGACGCCAAACCTTGTGAGGATGTTCTTGAGGACGAAGTGACGGCACTTCGCCTCTGTGATGCTGGCGAGGGGCTCAGCCTCTACCCACTTGGTAAAGTAGTTGATGGCCACAATGATGTATCTGTTGTTGGAGGTACCCCTCGGCAGAGGGCCCACAAGGCCTATTCCCCATCGAGAAAAGGGGACAGATGTGCTGATGGGGGCATAGTTGACCGCTGGCCTGTCGGGGGCTTTCTGGAAATGTTGACATGCGGTGCACCTTCGGGCAAGGTCAGCACAATCTCTGGCCATGGTTGGCCAGAAGTAGCCCTGGAGAATGAGCCTTCGGGACATGGAGAAGGGTCCCTGGTGAGCTGAGCAAGTGCCACTGTGCACCTCCTCCATTGCGACCTCAGCTTCATCCTGATGAAGGCACCGAAGTAGCGTGCCGTTGTAAGACCGTTTGTAGAGCCTTTCGTCTTCGATGGTATAGCTAGGAGCCCTCAGTTTTGCTAGTTTAGCGCGGGTCTCGTTCTCGGGTAGCTGCCCTGTGGAGATGAAGGTGATGATATCCGGGATCCAGTCCTCTTGGCGTTGTTGTATGTTCATGACGGGGCTCGCATGGATGCTTGAGAGACTGAGTTCCTCAATTTTAGCAATCTTAGAGATGTGCTAGGGGGAGTCGGCCGAGAGCTTAGATAGTATGTCGGCCTTGGAGTTCTGAGCCCTCGGTATTTGAGTGAGAGAATGTGCCTCAAATACCTTGGCCGCTTCCTTGTACTGTTTCATTCTTCCCTCCTTGGCCTCATACTCCTCGGAGATTTGGCCAAGGACCAACTTGGAGTCGCATTTGATGTGGACCTGCCGAGCCTTCATGTTGGCAGCCAGCCGAAGGCCACATAGGAGGGCCTCATACTCGGCCTCGTTGTTGGAGACTTTGAAGGAGAAGCGGATCGCATAGTAGGCTTTGAAGCCCTCGGGAGTAATGAGGACTACCCCTCCCCCGCATGCTTTGGTCGCGGAGGAGCCGTCGGTGTAGAGGGTCCACCAGTCGTCCGAGGTAGCCGAGGGCTCCCCGTTCGTGGCTGCCCTTGCGGTACACTCCGTCACAAAGTCCGCCAGAGCTTGGCCCTTGATGGCAGGCCTCGGACGGATGTCAATGTTGTACTGGCTCAAGAAGATAACCCATTTCACCATGCGGGAGGAGCTGGTGGGGCTCCTCATGAGGGCGCCGAGGGGTTGATGAGTGAGGACCTGAACCGGGTGAGCCTGAAAGTAGTGGCCCAACTTCTTGACGGTCCAAACGATGGCCAACACCGTTTTTTCCACGGGGGAGTACCTGAGCTCGACCTCTCTTAGGGTCTTGCTTACATAGAAGATGGCATGTTGGATGCCGTCTTCCTCTCGGATGAGCACGGAGCTGATGGCCGCCGGGCTGACACCAAGGTAGAGATAGAGGGTCTCCCCTACCTTTGGTTTTGAGAGCACAGGGGGTGAAGATAGATACCGTTTCAGCTCGTCGAAAGCCCCCTGGCATTCTGGAGTCCATAGAAAGTCAACCGTCTTCCTCATGATCTGGAAGAAGGGTAGAGACTTCTCCGCTGATTTATATAGAAAGCGGTTGAGGGCTGCCAGGCGGCCCGTCAACCGTTGAACTTCCTTCACATTGCGTGGGGGCTCCATGTTGATGATGGCCTGGATCTTCTCGGGGTTGGCCTCAATACCCCTTCGGCTCACCATGTAGCCTAAGAATTTGCCCCCTTGGACGCCGAAGGTGAACTTCTTCGGGTTTAGCCGAAGGTTGAACTTCTGCATGATGGCGAAGATTTCCCGGAGGTCGTCAGCATGACTGGAAGATTGCTTGCTCTTGACGATCATGTCGTCAACATAGGCCTCCATGGTGCGCCCTACGACGGCTTGAAAGACTCGGGCCACCATCCGGGTGTAAGTGGCCCCTGAGTTCTTTAGGCCGAAGGCCATTACTAGGTAGCAGAAAATGCCCTCGGGAGTCATGAAGGTTGTCTTTTCGGCGTCTTCCTCATGCATGAAGATCTGATGATACTCGCGGAATGCGTCGAGGAATGACATGATTTCACACCCCGCGGTTTCATCTACAAGTTGATCGATATTGGGCAAGGGAAAAGGGTCCATAGGGCACGCCTTGTTGAGGTCCGTGTAGTCCACGCACATGCGGAAGGTAGGAGGCTTCTGTGCGAGGACTACGTTCGCCAGCCATGAGGGGTATTTCACCTCCTTGATGTGCTTAATAGAGAGGAGCATGGCGACCTCCTTCTTCACAAATTCCCTCCTTTCGCCGGAGAGGGGTCTTCTTTGTTGCTGTACTGCTTTTGCCGAGGGGTCCACCGAGAGGCGGTGGGTGATGACCCTTCGGCTTATTCCTGGCATGTCGGCCCAAAAAGTATAGGGTGGGCGGTTCGGGTCGCTGGGTTCGGGTCGGGTCAACCGACCCATTCACAAAAAATCGGGTTCACCCGATCGGGTTATTCGGGTAGGGTCGGTTTTGCTCAGCCCTTGGATCAACAGTCAGCCAAATCTTGCTACCAAACGGCGATGAGGCCAACTGCGGACCAAACTACCTCCAAGATCGCATAGCAATTAAAGGGTGGCCCCGCTCTGGTGGAAGATGACGCCAAAACAAAAGAAGTCGCCATCGACCCGGAACATCCAGAAAGGGTCATCCGCATCGGGAAAGACATGCCAGAGCACCTCAAAGACGAACTGATAAACTTACTCAAAGAACATAAAGACGTGTTTGCATGGAGTCACGACGACATGACATGTATTGATCCTAATATCATAACTCACAGGTTAAACGTCAGCCCATCACACAAACCCGTCAGACAGAAAAGAAGACGCTTTGCAAAAGAGAGGATTGCCATTATAAACCAGGAAGTTGATACGCTGCTTCGAACCGGAAAGGTAAAGGAGGTAAAATATCCCGATTGGTTAGCTAATGTTGTTGTTGTTCAGAAAAAGAAAGGGCAGGAGGAAGGCAAGCCAATCAAATGGAGAGTCTGTGTGGACCTCACTGACCTAAACAAAGCATGTCCCAAAGACTCATTTCCGATGCCACACATTGACGCATTAGCTGACGCTACGGCAGGGCACGAAATGCTATCCTTCATGGACGCATTCAGTGGTTACCATCAAATACAACTTCACCCCGATGACCAAGAAAGCACAACCTTCATCACGGAAATAGGTACGTATTGTTATGTTGTTATGCCTTTTGGACTAAAAAATGCAGGTGCGACGTTTCAGAGACTAGTCACCTTAATGTTCAAAGATCTGATGGGGGATACCATGGAAGTTTATATTGACGACATGATCGTCAAATCAAAGAAAAAAGAGGATGACATCTATCACCTGACGGAACCCTTCAGAAGACTGAACAAATACAACCTGAAGATCAATCCAGCGAAATGTACTTTTGGAGTGACGTCAGGGGAGTTTTTAGGATTTATCGTCAGTGAACGAGGAATAGAGGCAAGCCCGGAAAAAATACGAGCAATTATTGACATTGAATCTCCAAAATCCGTCAAAGATGTCCAGAGGTTGACAGGACGAGTCGCGACTTTGAATCGTTTCATTTCGAAATCATCAGACAGGTGCCATTTGTTTTATGACGTCTTGAGAAAGAACAAAAAATTTGAATGGACAGATCGGCACGAACAGGCGCTTCAGCAATTAAAAGAATACATGATGTCGCCACCGCTGCTCGTAAAACCCAAAGACGAAGACGAATTGCAACTTTATCTGGCCGTTTCAGAGCACGCCGTTAGTGCAGTATTGACAAAAGAAGAACATGGGCATCAAACTCCAGTCTATTAAGTAAGTAAATCCCTAAATGGACCGGAATCCAGGTACGCCTTACTTGAAAAGTTAGTTTTAGCTTTGGTCGTTGCTTCGATTAAATTACGCCCTTATTTTGAATCACATACCATTTGTGTTAGAACTAATTATCCCATGAAGTCAATCATGAGGAAACCAGAATTGACAGGTCGCATGGCTAAATGGTCGATTCAACTTGGAGCTTATGACATAAGATTTGAACCAAGAACAGCCCTGAAATCACAGTCACTTGCAGATTTTGTGGCGGACTTCAGTCCAAAGCTCCAAGATGCGGCAGAAAAAGAGACTTGCACTCTGATCGACGGCTTACCAAAGCAAAAATGGACGTTGCATACTGACGGAGCGTCAAACCAGAACGGTGCAGGCCTGGGCATTGTACTAAAGTCACCATAAGGGGACACCATGCTCCAAGCAGTACACTGTGATTTCACCGCTACAAACAATGAGGCAGAATACGAGGCACTGATCGTCAGACTCACGTTGGCAAGGGACTTGGGCGTCAAAATCTTGGAGGTAAAATGCGACTCTTTACTCATAATTAATCAAACTAATGGCGTATATGCAACAAAAGACCCCAAGATGACATCTTATTTGCAAATTGTCCGAGAATTGATAACGGCATTTGATGAAATAACCCTTGAACAAGTCCCACGTGAAGAAAACACACAAGCTGACGCTCTGGCTGCGGTCGGATCATGTCTGGGGGCAGAAATTAATCGCAACATCCCTTATGTGCACTTGATGAGTCCAACAATTTACAGATCAGAGGTTGTCTCTACCATTGAACTCCCGGCACAAGAAGACTGGACGCAACAATACATAGCATATCTAAAGCACAATACTCTCCCGGAAGACAAAAAAGAGGCCAAAGCTTTCCTATCTAAGGTGAGCAAATTTCTACTAATTGACGGTGTTCTATTTAAAAGATCTGTCGCAGGCCCGTATCAAAGATGTCTGACACCTCAAGAAGCCATCAAAGTGCTGAAAAACCTTCATGAAGGGGAATGTGGCAACCACGCAGCCGGGCGAAGTCTGTCTAACAAAGCTCTTAGATTTGGATACTACTGGCCGACCATGAGAGAAGACGCAGCCATTTTCACTCAAAGATGCAAGCCTTGTCAGCTACACGGACCAATCCGTCATCAACCTTCTGAGTCGCTTCATCCAGTCTTATCACCATGGCCCTTTATGAAATGGGGTATGGACATCGTAGGAAAATTGCCAGAGACGCCGGGGCAGAAAATATATATGCTGGCAATGACGGGTTATTTTTCAAAATGGGTGGAGGCTGAGCCATTCTGTCAGATTCGAGATGACCAAGTAATTTCGTTTATCAAGAGAAACATACTTTGCAAGTTCGGCGTTCCGTCAGAAATCGTTTGTGACAACGGATCTCAGTTCATAAGTGCTAAAACCAGACGTTTCTGTGAGAATTACAATATCAAATTGGAAACATCGACACCCAAGTACCCGCAATCTAATGGACAAGCTGAATCTAGCAACAAAATCATCATTGCCAACTTAAAGAAAAGGCTTGAAAAGGCGCAAGGCAGGTGGGCCGACGAGTTGCCTTTAATACTATGGGCAGACAAGACAACTCCAAAAAATGCAACCGGGCAGACCCCATTCTCTCTTGTGTATGGCTGCGAAGCAGTAATTCCTGTTGAAATTGAAGTACCTTCTTCAAGATATGGACTCATGACTGAGGAATTGAACAATGTGGAGTTGACGCATGACTTGGACACCATTGATGAGATCCGTGAACGAGCCAAGATTCGCTTGCAGACATATCAACAAATGGTTGCGAAAAGCTATAACAAAAACGTCCGAGCGAAAGTGTTCAAGAGGGGAGACTGGGTCTTGAGGAGATCATTTGGCAACGAAGCGGCTGGAAAGTTTAGTCCAAATTGGGAAGGGCCTTACAAAATCATTGACGTCGTTGGTCAGGGGGCATACCGTCTGGAATCAATCGATGGTGATCGAATCCCTCGAAGTTGGAATGCGGTACATCTAAAACATTTTCATTTTTAATATAAGTTCTCTTCTTTCCTGCTTATCTATTCCTGTTGCTAAATGAAGTAACTAACTTGACCGTCGGAGGGCCGTTGGCTTAAGGCCAACGATCGACCCTAACAATAATTGTAAATACAGGAAGACACACAAAAATGGCAAAGTCACAGGTAATTAGTTACGTTTCACATAATCTTGAATACAGTAAATACAATTCATCGATTACTAACTTGACCGTCGGAATGCCGTTGGCCCCAAGCCAACGGCCGACCCCAACGGTGCGGTATCATCGCAGGATTATGACAGGTTAAGATCTGAATACCAGGTGACACAAACGCCAGAACAACAGGTAGAACATCCGAATTTGCTAATGACGAAACGTCAATGTATAGGGGACCTGGGGCTCATTATGGAAAAACCATGAATGAAGTTCCATGAAACCGAATAAGTTTTGGCCAAAACACAAACACATATATGACTTTGCACACACATGGCATGTTGCACACATAAGCGACATACACGACAACACACACATTAACAAAAACAGGATTCAGGTAATAAAAAGGAGTAGCAACGGAGTCACAAAATTGCATTGACTTGGCTTGGATAAACCACTGAGCACAAGATCCATGAATTCGCAGGGAAGCATTAAATTTCCTGACAGGAAACCATAATGCAAGGGTAGTAATAATAGAGTAAGTTTTGAAAGCAGAAAGTGTTTAAAGTCAAGTAAGTAGAGAGGAAAGAACGTGTTTAGTTATCTCGGGAGCGTCTGGACTCAGCTTAATCATCAGACTGCCCCACGTCAAAACCATCCTCTCCAATCGGGGGATCCATCTCTTCTTGAAGCTTTAACCAGGTAGCAACATCCTGTTCCGCTGTCCAATTTGACATCTCACCTGCGAGGAATGAAGCCATCAGTTCACCCCTGGTCTTCCAAGCATAAAAACAGGCTGCGTCAGTGACTTCTTGCTTCTTTTTCCTCCCATACGCCTCCAATAGCTTGACGCGGGTTTTTAGGGTCGAAATTTGATTTGTTAAGGTCGAGTTGCCACCACGAAGACTTTGGATCATTCGAGCATCAACGTCAGCACGAGCTTGAGAACTTTTCTCCTTTCCTTTTAATTCATCCACAGCCTTTTCCAGTAAAACCAATCTTTCTACAGCAACAAGGCTAGCTTGAACACTCTGCCAGCTTGAAAGGATTCTCGTTAAAAGGAAGCTTAAATTTAGACGAATACTAAACATTTATAAAGCGATAAGGTACCTGGAAAGCATAGGCCGATGAAGCCAACGCCAGGCCAGTCGAAGAGATATCCGAAAATGCAGCAGACGAGGAGGGAAGCAGAACCTGAGGCATTTCACTTCTCATCATAAAAGCGTCCTTCAAACAGCAGAAGTCACGAGAGAAGGAGGCGTTCATCTTCACACCAGAGTCAGAATTGGCAGCGGCATTCACTGGAAGAGGAGGAACAATTTTCATTTCAATATTCGGGCAATATGGAGTTTTGGAAGAGCCAGAGGCCAGCTTGGATGGAACTTTCTTCTTTCTCGAAACCATGTTAAGGAGGTCATAATCAGAAGGCATCAGCCGCGTACTAGACGAAGAAACAGCTGTGATAAAAGAAAAAATGTACATATTTTAACATTCTAGACAAAGAAGCATTTGACATATAATCGAAGTAACAGAAACGAGTACCAGCATGTTGAGCAGAACGTTTCGCTGGAAGAGGACAGGAGTCCTGACCAACGGGGAACACCATTTGAAGAGGAACAAAGGCACTTGCATTTTCACCACCACCTCTTGAACCTTCTGATTCATGGTCTGAATCGTCTACGGAGACCGCACACGAGCCTTGGACATCGTTAAGGACATTCTGAATATTACGGCGAGAACGCCTTAATCCAACGGACCGAGAATGGTCAAGGGTGGGAGACATACCTTCGTTATCAGCCACTAGATTCCCAAAGGTCCACTCGGCGGTGGTTATAGATAAAATTCTGGCAGTCCTTCCTTCAGAGTTCGGACCGTAGCTCAATGGGATAGTCTTCCTATCTACAAAAACAAATGATGGAAACGGTAACGCATTTCGACATATTACAGACCAGTCATATAGCAACTAAATACACTTGAAATTCATATATGAAGCAAGAAAGTGTCAAGATGCCTTTATGCAAACTCTCTTCAAGAAACGCACCCTCAGAACCTATGGAATCTTTCTGTACAAAGAAGAACAGACTCATCCAACCGCGATCATTGGCTTTGTCCGCCCTCAATATCAGTGCTTCGCGAGCATCTTTAACAGCCAGTGTGAACCGTCCAGCTCCAGAAGAACGAAGATCGTAGGTGAAGTCCAGATCTTCGAAGGTGAAAGGGATGCTGTGTTTTTCACTCAATACTTCCAGCCCACGAAGAACCCTCCATACTTGTGGCATTATTTGGGAGGGGGAAACTTTGACAAAGGCCAAGAAGTCTCTAGCTAAGGAAGAAAAAGGAAACTTCATACCGATTTTGAAGGGATACATGAAGAAATTGACCCAACCATCGCAATGCCAGTCAACCCGTTCGTTGGCGGCCGGAAACCGGATGGATGCATGCGCTGGAAATCCGGAACCGTTCTTGATAGCATCGATATGACTTTCGGAGAGTTTGGCTTGTTTTGCATTCTTTGGATCCAAGATGTGTTGAGGGATAAACTGCTGAGACGTCATGGATTCTCACAATGAGCTTCTGCAAAGTTAGACGAAAGTTATTTTCTCAGAAGAGGGGTTATGACTGAGAAGGGACTAGTCTGACAAAGGGTTGGCTGCTCGATAAAAAAGGAGACTGACGGTTTTACCTATTTCGAGGTGGCATCAAAACGTTTAAAATTCAAAGAAGTAACCAACCTATTGAATTAAAGTAGCGACGATTACTACTTCGAATTTTTGGGGGCAATTGTTGGGCCTGGATTGGTCAAGCGGATCGGCCCATTGTTGGGCCTGGATTTGTCAAGCGGATCGGCCCACGTAGCCATAAGAGTTTTACAGAGTCTGGCTTATTCAAATAAGGTGACGGAATGGATAAGGAGGCCTAGGAGGTTGAGGAGAAAATGGAGGAACGACTCCCGCTTTAGTAGGAAATGCTACCATTTTGCCGGGCAGTTCACCCACGTGGGGGATAGGATTAAACTTTTATTTTAAATAGACTAGCGATAGAGGAGAGGAGGCATGATTGATTGGCTAACTGAATAGACTCATTCTTGTTTTTCATTCGAAGATTCATTAATATTGATTCATCCGTTGATCACACAATTAGATTGTTATTAGAATAATTATTATCTTGTACGATTCCCTATCTCACAATTAGATTGTTATTAGAATAATTATTTTCTGCTTAAACATTTTACAACCTCACAAAAATCTTGTCGGATCGGGTGCGGAGGCCTTGGGATTGTGGATTCAACCTTTTGGAGCAAAGATTAGTATAAGAGGACTGGTGCAATTATTAAAAAAGTAGAGTTATATGATATGCTTGATATTAAATTGGAAAAAAAAAGCAAAGAAAGTAAAAATGAAGTAGACTCATACAAGCACAGGCGGAGCTAGAGAGCCATCCTAGGCTTGTCCGCTCCAAATTTTGAAAAACATCTTAATTTTTAGCGTTAAAAGTTACATATAAATTTCTTTTCAAAAATATGTATGAATAAATATAGCAAGTGAAAACTTAACGAGATTATAAAAGGCGGAAATACACACTTGTTTTTGTCAAATTTCTCAGGTGCAATGAAGGAATTTTCAGGAATGAGGAAAGAAGAAATTCAGGAGGTAATAGTCCTCTCTCTACCTCTGGGCTCGGTTTCCGAAGCCTTTTCCGCGCCCGCCCAGAATCATCTGCCGAGAATCAGTCTAATCATGTCCCCTGCGGTGGCTCTTTGTCCGGTAAGCACCACGCCTGGGGTAGCCGTTGTCAGCATGGTAGGGGAGGAGAGATTGTGGCTGTGGCTGTGGCTGTGGCTGTGGCAATTCCTGTACCGTACAAAATTTAGAAAAGGGGGTCTCCCTCTAAGTGATTAGTTTCAAAAATTGAAAAAAATATGACTAATGAGGTTATAGATTTGAAAAAACATGATGTAATTGCAAATAATTATGTCACTGCGATTTTTTCATGTCACCGAGAAGTTGTCACTGCCAGATTTTCATGTCACTTACGTATGTCACTGTCACCGGAAACGTGTCACTGTGACGGCCGAAAAATTCTTCGATGACTTTTTTCGACGATTTTCCCAACGACACTGCCATCGCCCCCTCCGCAACCCCAGCCACATGTGTGTAACAGTGATATCTAGGCTGAAAACAACACCAATATCGCCCCGCCCCACTTGGAGCTGCCGTAGCACAAACTTCGGCCACCGCTGCGCAAAACTCTTGTCGCCGCCGCAACATTCCAACGGCCGCCATCTGATCCACCTCACACACCACCGTCCTCGCCATCTCCCAGCCTACCCTCCCCAGCCCCCTGTCATGCCCCCCCCCCCCCTCTAGCCCCCTCCCTAGCTTCCCATGCCCCTGGCCCAAATCCCGTCCCCAGCCCCATCAAAAATCCTATTAGCCCTCTTCCAAGCCCCTCACCTTCCCGTACGCCGCCCTAACCCGACTGTGCAACCACCAAAACCCTAGGATTTCATTCTTCCCCAATATCGCCCTTTCAATCTGATTCTAGCGATTTTGAGATTGAATATGAGAAGGAGCGATGCAGACATCTTGGGTTCATCTATTTCTATGCTTCCCAACATGTATATCTAAATAATATTGGGGCTAGAAATTGGTTAATTAATTATTCTTATCATGTTTTAATTTGTATTGATTTTAATTGTTAATTTTGTTCTATTTAGATTGTTGTGTCTAGAAAATTAATTATGTTGTGTTTGTGATATATATTATGAGTACTGAATCATAAACATATTGTTTGTTAAATACACAAATGAACACTTTCTGAACACACATTTAAACTTCTTTTACCTTGTCCCGGATTGAATTTTTACGGGAGAATTTAATTATTTAATTATATTATTTACGCCACGGGGTTGGGTAAATAATATACTCCGTAGTTAATAATTAAGGTTGTCGTTGCACTTAAACAACTAGTCTCGTTTTGGCCATCACTGGGAAATGTTGACTAGTTACTTATTTTAGATGACTTGTGTTGGGTCCTAAAATATTTATCTACAACTTCTCACAATCTATTTAAGAATAAAATTAACAATTATGTCTTTCAAAAAAGCATTGAACAATTAGTTACCAATTTCTACTCCTGTTTGCTATTGGTTGAATTTTGTGTTGATAAAAATATCTCATCTTAATCACTTTTATTTCATTACTTTTCCAGACAAACAAAAATCAAAAGAAACGCATTCTCAACTTTAATCCTTCGTCTGTGCTTAATTATTTTATTTCTCGCTTCTTTGTGGTTCGACACCCTACTTTCTTGGGTAAAAAAATAGTTGTGTACCCATTATATGCTACACACTAGTGGGGCTTTATTTTCTTTTTTGAGTTTTTTTCATTTTCAATCCCTCGACTTTTGGGTTAGTAACACTTTTAGTACCCTACTTTCAATTTTTCCATTTTTAGTTCTCAACTATTGTGCGAGAGACAGTTTTAATCCTCGACTTCAATATTAAGCATGGTTGTTAAAATTGTACGATTTTACGATTTCAAGTCAAGGGGTCAATCCAAATCGTGAACTAAATCGGTCTTCAATAAAATGGGTAAAATCGTAAACAAAATAATGCAAAATCGTTCAAAATCGCGATTTGGTGCAATTCGTACGATTTTGGTCATGGCTTCAATCTGAACAAATATAAACTATAAAAAAGAAGAGTTTTTACCACTTTTAGTCCTCCGACTATTATGCTACTGACACTTTTAGTACTCGACTTTGAGTTTTTTCACTTTTAGTCCTTCGATTATTGTGCGACAGACACTTTTGGTACCCGTCTTTGAAAATTTCCACATTTAGTCCTTTGACTTTCATAAAAGTGACACTTTTGGTCCTTCAACTATTGTAATAGTCACATTTTTAGTCCTCCACGTATTGTATGAATTTATAATGGAAGGACTAAAAGCGTCAATTTTATAATACTCAGGGGATTAATCCTCCCATTCCCACTACCAATACATAACAAATTACAATTTTTTAACCCAATCCAGCCCATTTACGGAAATAAACAAAGCCCAACATTGTCCAGCACCCTAATACCCATCATAGAGCCCAAATTCAACAAGCCTAGCCCTAACCCTTCATATATAAATCCTCTCTAGCCCTTCACACCCATTCACTCTATTAACCATCATATAAAACCCTCCTCTCCATCTTCAACAATCTCGTCGAACCAACCATCCTCTCTACCTTCAACTCTCTCGCCGCTCCACCGCCTTCAACTCTCTCAGCCGGACGCCACTCCTCTTACCCCTACTACTCTCATACCCGTTTTTTAGTATGTTTCTATTTCGAATAATGTTATCTAAACACTGTGATTTTGAATGTTTAGACTTCTACTGACTTAAAATTCTTGTTATCCAATTTTTTTAGGGAAAATGGAAACTAATAATCCAACTTTTTAGTGGTCTTCTTACAATAGTCCCACCTTTTCATTATTCATGAATAATCCAACATTTGCACCCCATCTTCATTCACTGGTCCCTGACTGATTTATGACCTGTTTTTCCAAGTTATTTTCTTATCTTTGCAAAACATTATGCGATCATGAGGTGTGAATTATGGTATAATGTTTTACAAAGATAAGAAAATAACTTGGAATAACAGGTCATAAATCGGTCAGGGATCAGTGAATGAAGATGGGGTGCAAAGGTTGGATTATTTATGAATAATGAAAAAATGTGACTATTGTAAAAAGATCGCTAAAAGATTTGATTATTAGTTTCCATTTTCCCATTTTTTTATACTGTGATTCTTTATTTTGCGATGATTTTTAAAAATCGTAGACCACATGTCGAAATTTGAATAGATCTTTCTAGATCTTGGATTCTGTGGTTCGGGCATGTGTTCTGATTGAACGTTGATCATTTTTCTGCATTTGTATCTATTTAAATCTATTAATGGTTGGAAAATATATATTTTTGAGACATGTAGCATTTGTTGCGTTTAGATCTGTTTAGATCTATGCATTTGTGATGCATATATGCCTTAAATCATTCTAGATCTGTTTAGATCCATCAATTTTTTTGATTGATCCTGTAAAAAATCAGACACGTAGCATTTGTGGCTTTCAGATCTGTCTAGATCCATGCCGTTGTGATGCGTACATGTCTCGAAATGTTATTTCAGTCTTCCATTTTCGAATTAAAATCGTATAGATAAAAAATGGTTCGTCCATTCTGCAATATCATATATGTAGCATTTGCTGCGTTAAGATCTATCTAGATCTGTGCATTTGTGAGCGTACATGTATTGATAGCTCTTGATCTCTTTAGATCCACCAAATTTTGTTTAAATATGTATAATATATGACATGTATCATATGTCGGGTTGATCTGTCCAGATTCATGC
This sequence comes from Cuscuta europaea, assembly GCA_945859875.1. NCBI lineage: Eukaryota > Viridiplantae > Streptophyta > Magnoliopsida > Solanales > Convolvulaceae > Cuscuta > Cuscuta europaea. Next base: position 6,657,790 of record CAMAPE010000014.1, read on the forward strand.
ATTTGTGATGCGTACATGTTCGTATATGTGATTTCGGTCATTTAGTTAAAATTTATTGATGGAATATATGGACTCTGACCCCCCGGTCGGCCGACTACTGGGCCTGGACAGTGGCCCACGCACGTTTAGCGGATTCATATTATTGTACATTATTATTATTAAGATGTTTTAGATTAGCTTTTTATACTATCAGTCCATTTATGTAACCGGTTCTGTCGGGCCCATATTAGAGGCCCAGACCCGGATTTTCCCTATATATACTCCTTATAGGAGGCTTGTAAACCATAACAAATATTCATTCATTCTATACACTTTCATTATTTCTTCTCCATTCTTGTTCAATCTCTCCTGTTTATACAATATGGGTATCGATTATCCAACAATGGTGCTCTCGTTGAGAGGTTGAACACAATCAAGTGAGAAAACCTCCCCAAAACAACCAAAAATTCACCCACATCAAAAAAAATCAACCAAGAAACTGGGCTGGAAGAACAGATCGGGAATTGGAGATCTGGGATTTCCCAGACCGGGCCGGAGCAACCATCATCCCACAGCTGTGTCCCAGGTGGTGTTGCTCTTCTTCTGGTCTAGAACCGCTGCCGCCGGCTGGGCACCACTTCCAGCTGAGCCGCCTGCTATAGCTGATAGGGATCTGGAACTTCTAGATCTGGAAAAGGCATGCTTGCTAGCTCAGCTCCTCGGCCGGACCTCACCTCACGACGACGCCAACGGGAGCTCGATCTGGCCTCCAGCTTCGTAGCAACACCCTCGTTCTCCGCTCGTTCCTCCACCAGAGTCACAACGCCGCCCAACTCTTGGCCGCTCTGTCACGACTCCAGTCGCCATCACAGCTCGAAGGCCGAATCCAGGTCTACGATAGTCATCTTCATTGTCACTTGCCTCGGTTGCTGGAGTTTGGGCCAAAGATCCGCCATTAATGGCCGCTGGAGTTGTGCGTGGAATCTCCGACGCCGTTACCACACTCGCCGGATAGTAGCGGCCAGGCGGGGTTGTTCTTTCTCGTCCAGCAATTCCGGCAGAGGGCGCCTCCTCCATTATTGCTTTCTGAGGGATTGTCCGGCGGAACAGTGACCAAGGTCCCCCCCCCCCCTTCGCCGGAGAAGGTATCTACTGTCGTGGCTCCACCAGATGCGGTCAAGCTGGAAGCTCATGGGCGTCTTCGCAGTGAACTCCCATGTGCGGGCTCCTTCACTTGCCAGGTGCTGCTCCTCTTCCGTCCAAAATGATGAGTTACTGCTGCTTGGCACTTAGTGGCAGAAAAGAAGATAAGACCCAGTCAACCATGTGAGAGGGATTCACGTTTTTGGTACATTTATTCAGCTGGCTACAATACCACCACACCCATTTCGGTCCAGATAAGTGTTCTTTAATTTTAATATTATTTATATTTATTTTAATCAATATTTTTGTTGTCGGTTAAATGTCACACTATCACGCAATTATGATCAAATGCCTAGTAGACTGTGGCTTGAGACCCATCACTAGGATTTAAAGCCCTGACTCCTCTGGCACAAAGCCCTGACTCCTCAGGCACAAAGCCCTGACTCCTCAGGCACAAAGCCCTGACTCCTCAGGCACGAAGACCGGTCTTAGTCATTCCAAGAGCTGCGACCGTTGCGTATGAATGGCTCACACCCCACTCTACTAAGTATTTTATCATTACATCAACAATTCACATTTCCACTTTTTTCAAGTGACGAACTCCCGATCGGAAACATAAACCCCAAGGAAAAATTTATATGCATGCTAAATGTGTAGGTACCAAGAGGACTTTACTCATTTTCACCTCGACTCCACTCGCCTCAAGGAGTGGGGGACTGGGGGACTGAGAGGTCAGGTTTTCTGGATGAGCACCAAATATCACGCGTGAACAGGAACGAGAGCTAAGTCAGATGAAGACAGATTGAACTAGACAAAAGTGATTATGTTGGAAGGGGCCTACCTTCCTTGTTTCATGTTGGGGGTGTTAGGTGTACTCTTTTTCCCTTTATTAGGATTTTTTCTCACTGGGTTTTTTCCTAATGAGGTTTTTAACGAGGCACCTCCCCACCATGGACAAGGGTGGTGGTCCCCCGGCCGAAGAGGAAGAAACCAAAGGCAGAAGAACGTTGCGGATACAATTGTGAACTACTCCCTTTCGCCTCGAGTACTCTCGACTCAGGGAGTGGGGGACTCCTGATGGAATATATGGACTCTGACCCCCCGGTCGGCCGACTACTGGGCCTGGACAGTGGCCCACGCACGTTTAGCGGATTCATATTATTGTACATTATTATTATTAAGATGTTTTAGATTAGTTTTTTATACTATCAGTCCATTTATGTAACCGGTTCTGTCGGGCCCATATTAGAGGCCCAGACCCGGATTTTCCCTATATATACTCCTTATAGGAGGCTTGTAAACCATAACAAATATTCATTCATTCTATACACTTTCATTATTTCTTCTCCATTCTTGTTCAATCTCTCCTGTTTATACAATATGGGTATCGATTATCCAACATTTATATTTGTCTAGATCAAATCGTTGTTCGTACATGTTATAATACAATACATGTAGCATTTGTTGCGTTAAGATCCGTCTAGATCTGAAATTTATGATGCGTGCATGTATTGGTAGCTCTAGATGTGTTTAGATCCATTAAATTTTTGTTTAAACATGCAAAAATATATGACATATCATTTGTTTGGTTTAGATTTGTTTAAAACCGTGCAGTTTTGTGTGTGTTTATACACTACTGCACCTAAATTGGGCCTCGGGCTTCACCTTTTCAAATTCCCGGCCACCATTTAATGGCCTTCGGATCTACGCGGTTTGACAGGCGGCCCATTGCTCAATACAGTCGATTTACTAATCTTGTAACGAATGCTTGTAGCTCAACCTTATTTTTTTTATTTCAACTCAAAATAAAGAGTGTTTGTCATCATACCTTGATTAGCTAAATCGTAATTTGCTCTTTTACGGTTGATTATTGTTGATTTAGTCAGCCTCCTCATATTTAAAAGGGTCCTAGATACATAACCTGGATTTAGCACATGGATTTACTATATATATATATATATATATATATATATATATATATATATATATATATATATATATATATATATATATATATATATATATATATATCAACGGTTGTTTACATGGCAGGCATCATACATATCTTAAAATAATGTCTTAAAAACAAATTAATGATTATCATTCATCATTGAAACAACCATACATTGCAACATAAAACATCTGCTAGAAACACATACAGATGCATTTCTCATGCATGGTACACATGATTTCTGTTACATATTATTAGTTAACTCTGCCTCTACTCATCCATTCAAAAGAAATGCCTACAATGACATCATCGTTAAAGTACTTGCTGTTCAGTTTCAAAATCCTATCAGACTTTCTTGGTATGATAGGAGATGCATCCAGCCACGCTACACACAATCTTTGCATAAGTAGTCAATAGTGTCCCTATTCTTGTTTATTTGCTTCATGCAGAAAAGTAACTATGATTTGAGTTACACCATGAACATGCATCCAGTAGATTTCCCACACAACGTTTCCCACACGTATAACATCCCCCAGTTGCACATATATGACATGAACACTCACTCATCTTGAAAGGCTAGAATACGAAGTGGGTTATATAATATCAAATTCACATTCGAAATGCATTACATGTAATGTGGTTCATTCAGTCTGCATAATACTTTGTTTTGAATGCATATGGTAAATATGATATCTGACTTACAGTTGATGAGAAATGAATGGCCTGTGGTCGGTATATGAACTTCACTCCTTGTGAGGGATGCTCTGCTTCAAAGTATTGCTATGTCTCATTAATGAATTCCTAAGTTAGTAGCTGAAGCAATAAAGAGTGTTTATGTTAGCCACTTGCGAAGACAGACTTCTACGTTGGTAAGTAGATACACCTTTCGCACTTTTAATATGACCGATATGAGTTTTTTAATAAATGCCGCCTTGGGAACACCCTATTTTCAACCACATTGACAGACTATTAAATGCCACTTCGGGAACAAACTATTTTCAACTACTTCGGCCAGATTTAGTAATTAGAATAGGTGCTTTTGAATGGTATTTTTCGAAAATTCTATACTCAGCTCGAGTCTCTGGTACACTTTGGTATGTTCACCAGAACTCCTACAACCTACTTTCTTACTTTTTTAAACCTAGAAAATTAACATTAATTAGTATCAGTTACGTTGTATAAATTAATATTTACAATGTTACTGTATGTAAAATTTATAAGATTATATATTTTTCAAATATTTTTGTAAGGCCTGCGTGTTATATATATACACATATAAATGTATAATCTATGTAACATGATATTAGGCCAATATCAAATGTGCTCAAAATATTACAATACCGTGCTAAATATTATTATTTTTTGTGATGGACATTATAAAACTAATCTTCTTTTATCGTTTCCATATGTTATTAGTCAAACTTAAATGACCTCGGTAATTTAGACTGATATAAGATAAATCGGACATGAAATTATTTAGATCTGATTTTATATCTTTAACCAATGAGGTAGTTTATGTTTTTAAACTGATTTATAAAGATTTTATTTTTCATTCTGGAAAGCATTATTCTCTATACTGAATGATGAAATAAGATTTATTTTGAGCACACATTAAGAAGTATTTATAGTAAACTAAATCAACTTTATTAACTTTTTCCCAACTGGTATTGTCAGCTTTTACATTTTGACCATTTTTATAATCCCCGGAAAAAAATAAACTGTTTTAGAGAAATATAATTATTATCTTTAATTATGTCCACCGTTGTTATCACTTCTTAAGTTTTATGTTGGTTATAATAATAATTATGTCCAAAATATTACTCCCTCCGTTTCTAAAACAAGTTCCCCATTGCTTTTCACAATTTTTAAGGAAAAAAAATTACTGAGGGTAAACTTTACTGTTTCGATACTGTTGGAGCACTGTTTGGACACTGTTTGGCACTGTTTTGCACTGTTTGGCACTGTTTTGTTGTAGTTAATTTGCCAAATAAGGAAAGGAGAACTTAATTTGGGAACTACCCAAAAAGGAAAGTGGGAACTTGTTTAAAAAATGGAGGGAGTATTACTTACTACTACGTATGTTTTTATTTTTGATTCTAGGTGTACTATTCAGGATCAATCAAGATAGATTTTTTCCTTTTAGCTTTTAGTTGTGAATGTAATTCGTAGGTATTGGGGCCTTAATTAAGGTGCCCTTGTATGTAATAATTATTATTTTAGATGTAGGATTGCAGGTTTCCAAATCCACACCAGGTATGTACCCTTAACTTCCTTTTTGTTGAATTGCTTTAGATATCCAAAACATCAGAAGTGTGCTCAAAATTAGAAAGCAACAAATACTCTATGTATGCCAACCAAATCTGGACATGATATAAAGCTTGTTATCATCGGGTTTTAATACTATTAAATATTTTAATACACTTTTTATTTCAAGTTCAACTGTTGTAATCATCTGGTTTTTTATAAAGCTTGTTTTCTCAATTTTTTTTTGAAACTCGGATTTTTATAAGTTGCTCTTTCTCATGAAGCATTTTGTATTTGAAAAATATCACCTAGTTTTGTTTGTCAAATAACCTAAAATTTTGTATTCATTGTCTATAGTTTGTTTAAAAATCATTTGATTATAGTCACATTCAAAACCTCTTGTATTCAATAATGAGACATATTTAAAAACGTTTTGTATTCATTCTTTTTTATCATATTCTATATTTTTTGGTTAAGTCAACAAAAATGTAGTTATAATTAGTTTTAAGACAAATCAATATTTGATATTTCAAAACTGTAATGTATTAAAATTTTCATTGTCCAGAATGTTACTGATGGAGTATATGGCCCGGGAACACCCGGCCCATAGACTCCTACTACTCCAGTAAAGGCCCAACAGGCCCAGAAGGCCCAACGGGCCCAAACCACAGCGCCCAGAGTACCAAGCAGCCCGCAAGGCGCATCAGGGGTGCCTTCGGCCCCCTGGCCGAAGGCTCTAAACTCTCACAGAACGGGTTTCTCAAGCAAACTAAGAAACTGGGAAAAACGGCAGAAAACAGTAGCCCTCGGCACCTGGAGCCCTCGGCACCAAAGGGGTCCTCGGTACTCAGAGCCCTCGGCTAGTCCTCTACAGCCGAGGGCACCTTCCCCGACAGGATATCCGCGCCACATGCGTACAGATCACCGTACCCTGTACAACGTCCCATCCAACAGCCGCATTAAATGCGGCCACATGCGGTTGCCAGCGCCAACCAGATGAGGTGACCTCTCGGCCAATGGACGCTTGACACGTGTCTCTGTCCGACATTTATTGCTACTATAAATAGCACCCCTTTTCCCCATTTGTAACCAAGTCATAAACGCTGAAAACGCTCCACATTTATAATACACTTTCTCTCTCTATAATTACTTGCTCTGACTCCTCTCTTGTTACTCCCCGTAATAACCCCTCGGATAAGCACCCCGGGTACACTATCCATCATTTGGTGCTCTCGTTGAGAGCTCGAACAATCGAGTAAGAAACCCTCCCCCTTCGCCAAACACTAGCCCTCTACCAAAATGGTGAGAACAACACGTGCCAACTCCAAAAACGTGGAAGACAAGAACCTGGCTCTCGGCGACGTCAACGCCCCCGAAGCCTCTCACAGGGCTCCCGAGGGCGGTGTCATCGCTGGGCTGGAACAGGCGGCTGTCGACCTACGCCTTCAGATCCAACAGAATGCCCCCGATGCCCGCCTCGGCATCGAGGCCAAGAAGAAAAACCGGAGCGATGACCAAGTCAGCCCTCCGGTTCTCACCATCGACGTTCATTCGGCACCCTGGCTCCGGCTCAACCCCAGGTTAGGGAGAACATCATACTTCCCCCTCTGCCACACCCCTTCGGAAACCCCATCCCTCGGGTTAGGAATGACGAAGGGGTAGTGGCCCAAGATACGGCCTCCCAGGAAGTTCAGTCCCGGGACCGCCACAATGACAACAGAGAAAGGCCCCGCACTTCCGCCCTCAACCGGCTCGGAGGAGGGCCAGACCGCCGAGGGGTCCAAGACCGCCTCGGAGGGAAAGCACTCCAAAGGCCCCAGGAAAGCGGAGGGTCTGTCTCGAGGGCAGGCGAGGAGCGTCCCCCTCGGGACAAAGGCAAGGCACCCCTTCATGCCGATGATGCTCGCCACCAAATCAACCAGGCCCACTCGGCCCGGGTTCGTTCGCAGGGGGCGGAGACCCTCCCGAAGGATCCCCGGGACGAAATTATTGCGGCCCTCCAACGCCGGCTTGACAAAATGGAGGCCAACAAAGCTCACGCCACCACCTCAACCCCTCATTCAGACCTCAAATACGAGGCCATGATGGCCAAAATGGAGGAATTACAGAAGAAGGTAGCCGAGGGCTCCGGGGAACCCGTCATCCAGCTCCGGACCCGGACGCCATTTACCCCAAGGGTACTGGCGGCCCGGATCCCCAGGAACACTACAGCAAATATCAGAACAGCATGATGATGGTAGGGGCGTCGGACGAATATTTGTGTCGTTGGTTCCTCTCCACCTTAGAGGGGCCGGCATACGAATGGTTCAACCGGTTGCCCGAGGGCTGCATTGATTCGTGGCAAGAACTCGCCCAGCGATTCTTGACACAAATTGCCGGGAGGCGTCACACGAGGAAGCACTTCTCCCACCTCCTAACCATACGCCAGAAGAGGGATGAGACCCTTCGGGAGTTCCTGGAGCGCTGGAGGACGGAAGCCGACAAAGTCGACGGTGCTGATGACGGGACCCTCCTACAAACCGTCCTCCGCACCGGCAACTTTTCAAGGAGCCTCATCATTGAAACCCCCGCGACTACATAAGGGCTTTGCAGCGGGGGGACCGATATGCTGAGGCCGAGGAGGTGGAAAAATACCACTAGCATCCGGATCAGCAGCCCCCGAGGGATGACAACAAGAACAACCGAGGGCCGGGGGCTCCTCCAAATCACCCCAAGTCTTCAGGACCCTCTGATGATCGCCCTCGGCAAGGCCAAGCCAAGCCCGGGGGAGGTTATAAGAGCAGCCCTAAGACTTGGGCACAGCCCATTCTCCTGGACCGCCCCCGGACACCATTGACGCACCCCGTCAGCATCATCCTTGATTTTGCCGAGGAGAGGGGCCTCGTTGAGCGCGATTGTCGCGCACCCCCGGAGGTACATGCTATCAACCCTCAGTTCCCATACTGTCGCTTCCATCGGCACCAGGGGCACAGAACCGATGACTGCCATCAGCTAAAGACGGCCATCGAGAGATTGATACAAGCGGGGCACCTGTCCCAATTTATCCAGAGCCCTCGGCAGGAGGGACCTTCTCATCAGGGACCTCCCCGAGGGCACCACACGAAGGTGAACGCTTGGGTGAACCCGAACACCATCCCCCTTGGCAAGAAGAGGAAGATCGGAAACTTGGAGGAGGAAGAGGAGGAGTACCCCCGCTACCAGGAGAAGAAACGCCACATCCTCATGATCACCGGTGGCAATACAGGGGGCGATTCCACCAGTCATCGGAAAAAGTGGGCTCAATCTCTTTACGTGGGGGAAGTCACCCATATGCCCCCGGTAAAGCGGCTGAGGGAGGAACCCATCACCTTCACCAATGCAGATCTCCCTCCTACTTCTTCTCCTCACAGGGATGCCTTGGTGATTCGGACTGAAATAAACGACACCATCATTCACCGAACTTACATTGACACGGGCAGCTCCGTCAATGTAATGTACCTCAGCACCTTCAGAGAGCTGCATCTGGAGAGGGGGTCCTTTCGGCCCATTAAGACCCCTCTTGCCGGCTTCACTGGCGATACTATTGATTCCGAGGGGGTAATAACCCTCCCGGTGATCTTCGGCGACGGGCTCCATAGAGCCCAACTCGAAGTGGAGTTCGTCGTCGTCAACATCGACTGCGCCCACAACATCATCCTCGGTCGGCCAGCCCTCGAGGACCTCGAGGCCATCATCTCCATGAGGCACCTCTGCCTCAAGTTTCCCGCCGAGGGGGGCATTGGCTACTCCCGGGGGAATCAGAAAATCGCCCGCGCCTGCTATCTTCAAGTCACTAAGAAGGTAAGTAAGACGGAATTCCGTGTTGACACCATCACCGGAACCATCGACCAAGAAGAAAAAAGGCCGAGGGCTGAACCAGCCGAGGACGTAGAAGACTTTACACTCGATCCGGCCAAGCCGGAGAGAGTCGTGAAGATTGGAGCCCAGCTCCCTGAAGATCTGAAGACCGGTATCACCGACGCCCTCCGCGCCTACTCCACTGTCTTTGCATGGGGGCCGGAGGACATGCCGGGAATCAGCCGAAGGGTCATCACCCACCGCCTCTCGGTGGACCCCTCGGCAAAAGCAGTACAGCAACGAAGAAGACCCCTCTCCGCCGAAAGGAGGGAATTTGTGAAGAAGGAGGTTGCCATGCTCCTCTCTATTAAGCACATCAAGGAGGTGAAATACCCCTCATGGCTGGCAAATGTAGTCCTCACGCAGAAGCCTCCTACCTTCCGCATGTGCGTGGACTACACAGATCTCAACAAGGCGTGCCCTATGGACCCTTTTCCTTTGCCCAATATCGATCAACTTGTAGATGAAACCGCGGGGTGTGAAATCATGTCATTCCTCGACGCATTCCGCGGGTATCATCAGATCTTCATGCATGAGGAAGACGCCGAAAAGACAGCCTTCATGACTCCCGAGGGCATCTTCTGCTACCTAGTGATGGCCTTCGGCCTAAAGAACTCAGGGGCCACTTACACCCGGATGGTGGCCCGAGTCTTTCAGGCCGTCCTAGGGCGCACCATGGAGGCCTATGTTGACGACATGATCGTCAAGAGCAAACAATCTTCCAGCCATGCCGACGACCTCCGGGAAATCTTCGCCATCATGCAAAAGTTCAACCTTCGGCTAAACCCGAAGAAGTGCACCTTCGGCGTCCAAGGGGGCAAATTCTTAGGCTACATGGTGAGCCGAAGGGGTATTGAGGCCAATCCCGAGAAGATCCAGGCCATCATCAACATGGAGCCCCCACGCAACGTGAAGGAAGTTCAACGGTTGACGGGCCGCCTGGCAGCCCTCAACCGCTTTCTATCTAAATCAGCGGAGAATTCTCTACCCTTCTTCCAGATCATGAGGAAGACGGCTGGCTTTCTATGGACTCCAGAATGCCAGGGGGCTTTCGACGAGCTCAAACGGTATCTATCTTCACCCCCTGTGCTCTCAAAACCAAAGGTAGGGGAGACCCTCTATCTCTACCTTGGGGTCAGCCCGACGGCCATCAGCTCCGTGCTCATCCGGGAGGAAGACGACATCCAACATGCCATCTTCTATGTAAGCAAGACCCTAAGGGAGGCCGAGCTCAGGTACTCTCCTGTGGAGAAAACAATGTTAGCCATCGTTTGGACCGTCAAGAAGTTGGGCCACTACTTTCAGGCTCACCCGGTTCAGGTCCTCACTCATCAACCCCTCGGCGCCCTCATGAGGAGCCCCACCAGCTCCTCCCGCATGGTGAAATGGGCTATCTTCTTGAGCCAGTACAACATTGACATCCGCTCGAGGCCTGCCATCAAGGGCCAAGCCCTGGCGGACTTTGTGACGGAGTGTACCGCAAGGGCAGCCACGGACGGGGAGCCCTCGGCTACCTCGGACGACTGGTGGACCCTCTACACCGACGGCTCCTCCGCGACCAAAGCATGCGGGGGAGGGGTGGTCCTCATTACTCCCGAGGGCTTCAGAGCCTACTATGCAATCCGCTTCTCTTTCAAGGTCTGCAACAACGAGGCCGAGTATGAGGCCCTCCTATGTGGCCTTCGGCTGGCTGCCAACATGAAGGCTCGGCAGATCCACATCAAATGCGACTCTAAGTTGGTCGTTGGTCAAATCTCCGAGGAATATGAGGCCAAGGAGGGAAGAATGAAACAATACAAAGAGGCGGCCAAGGAGTTGCTTAAGGTATTTGAGGCACACTCTCTCACTCAAATACCGAGGGCTCAGAACTCCGAGGCCGACATACTGTCTAAGCTCTCGGCCGACTCCCCCGAGCACATCTCGAAGATTGCCAAAATTGAGGAACTCAGTCTCTCAAGTATCCATGCAAGCCCCGTTATGAACATACAACAACGCCAAGAGGACTGGATCTCGGATATCATCACCTTCATCTCCACAGGGCAGCTACCCGAGAACGAGACCCGCGCTAAACTAGCAAAACTGAGGGCTCCTAGCTACACCATCGAAGACGGAAGGCTCTACAAACGGTCTTACAACGGCACGCTACTTCGGTGCCTTCATCAGGATGAAGCCGAGGTCGCAATGGAGGAGGTGCACAGTGGCACTTGTTCAGCTCACCAGGGACCCTTCTCCATGTCCAGAAGGCTCATTCTCCAGGGCTACTTCTGGCCAACAATGGCCAGGGATTGTGCCGACCTTGCCCGAAGGTGCACCGCATGCCAACATTTCCAGAAAGCCCCCGGCAGGCCAGCGGTCAACTATGCCCCCATCAGCACATCTGTCCCCTTCGCTCGATGGGGCATAGACCTTGTGGGCCCTCTGCCGAGGGGTACCTCCAACAAAAGGTACATCATTGTGGCAATCGACTACTTTACCAAGTGGGTGGAGGCTGAGCCCCTCGCCAGCATCACAGAGGCGAAGTGTCGTCACTTCGTCCTCAAGAACATCCTCGTAAGGTTCGGCGTCCCCCAGCAGATCATCTCCGACAACGGAACGCAATTTGAGGCAGCCCCCTTCTGTGCCCTTCTGGAGGCATGAGGCATCAAACACACCTTCTCCTCCGTTGCCTACCCTCAAGGCAACGGGCAAGTAGAGAACGCCAACCGGACCTTGCTCGAGGGCCTCAAAAAGAAGCTGGAGGCCGAGGGCGGTGGCTGGGTGGAAGAACTCCACAACATCCTTTGGGCCTACCGCACCACCCCTCGGCGAGCAACAGGTGAAACACCCTTCTCCCTCTGCTACGGTTTTGAAGCCAAAGCTCCTACGGAAGTCACCCTTCCCACCCGGAGGGTGATACAATATGACCCCGAGGTCAACGACAACAACATGACCCTCGATCTCCACCTCCTTTCAGAACGCCGGGAGCAAGCCTTCATCCGGGCAGAAAACTACCGAAGGCAAGTCAAAGGCTACATCGACGCCAAGGTTCGCACCCGAGAATTTCAAGTGGGGGACTATGTCCTCCGGAGGAGGGAAGCCAGCCAACCAACCGAGGGAGGAAAAATGGCACCAAAATTCGAAGGCCCCTACATCATAGCAGCCATCATCAAACCTGGGACTTACAAGCTCAAACGCCCCAACGGAAAAGAGGTCCCTAGGCACTGGAATGTACACCACTTAGTTAAATTTTATCAATAATGTAAGAGCGGCCAAGCCCTCATAACTAGTGAATGTACTATCCTATGGCCCAAGGCCTCCAATTTTGAGGAATGAAGACACATTCAAGACACCAAGAACAACCACAAAACACTTATGAGCGGCCAAGCCCTCATACCAACTACAGGCCCCAGGCCTCACCTCGAGAACACTATCCTATGGTGCTGAGGGCGGGCACAACCAACACCTACGAAAACAGTGAAAACACCATGTGTTTTCAATCAAGACCCCTCGGTACCAAGTACCGAGGGTGGGAACTCCCATCACCAACGACAAGAAACACCAAGTGTTTCATTTCCCTTCGGCACCCAGTACCGAGGGTACACATCTCCACCGTCAACATCACAAAGGATAACACCAAGTGTTCCTACAGAAGACCCCTCGGTACCAAATACCGGGGGTACACATTTCACCCGTCGACGTCAAAAGAACACTAAGTGTTCCTGCAGAAGACCCCTCGGTACCAAGTACCGGGGGCTACATATCGAAACTAACACCAAGTGTTGTTTCTAAAAGCCGCACCCCACGAGGACGCATATACCGAAGGCGCCACCATCGGTGCCGGCGGCACGTAGTGCCCCCGGCCATTTGCAACTAGTGTGCAAATGAAAACCCTTCCTTGAAACGCATTCCGCGTCACTACCCCCAGGGTATGACAGGCATGAGAAATGCCCAGGATTCGACTTTCAAAAACGGAACGCTTTCCGCATCATCACCCCAAGGGTATGACAGGCACGAGAAATGCCCAGGATTCGACTTCCAAACCGAAACGCTCCCCGCGCCACCACCCCAAGGGTGTGGCAGGCCACGGACTATGTCTAGCGCCGAGGGGACGACTTTCAAAAATGAGGCGCTTTCCGCGCCATCCCCCAAGGGGAGGCAGGTTACAGACCATCATATCTTGTACCCAGGAAACGACCCTCGATCCCCTCGGAACTCGGAAGGTTAACCCGAGGGAGGAGAGCCATTGGTGTATTCTGATGGTCTCCTGATAGGCCCAGCCTTACCAAGAAACCAAGTTTCTTGATGCCTTCCCTTCACCACCAACCAAAAAAAAGGGGGGGGGGGGTGAAGGGGAGTAGACTCAGCGAGAAATCAAAGAGTACACTCCAACAGATCACAACATGCCGAGGGCTCCCCACGGGAACACCTCCGGTAATTGAAGGCTCCTATTTCCCGAAGGATACTACTCAAACAAATATCATCAAGAAACGGCTAAGTCCGCTGCTTGGTCACCTCCGGTCACACAAGCACCGAAGGCTTCAACAATACAAAGGGACTGGACTATCCAAAGTCCACTAAACGGTACTTCAAACAAATACCGAGGGCCCCTAAGTCCACACTTTTGGAAAATGACAACAACCGGAGGTTAATATATCACCCGACAACCGAAGGCATCTATTACAAATCATCAAAGGCCAACCGAGGGGGCTTATTCTAAAACATTTGCCCCTCGGACAGACTCCTCACTGACCGAAGGTTCAACATCTACGGCACACTTTGAGATTTTTCTGAGTCCCACATATTTGGCCCTCGGTCAAATACTCATACAACACAAGGGCCTCACGATCACCCGAAGGGTCCTATTCATATACCCGGAGGGATCTACATCCGGAAGCTCAACATCAATTTACGCTTAGAAAATATTCTAAGTCCTAAATGAGTAGCCCCCGGGCATCTCGCAAAAGTGACGCAGAGTCAGAGGGCACCTATCACCCGAAGGCGACACAAGGAAGCAACACTTAAAAAAAATTCTGAGTCCTCAAGATTGGGCCGGGGGCCCAATCAATATTACAGCTAAGGGAATATGATAGCCGAAGGCTATGCGATACAACAACACTTAGAAAATTTTCTAAGTCCTACATATTTTTCCCACGGGAACACCTCCGGTAATTGAAGTCTCCTATTTCCCGAAGGATACTACTCAAACAAATATCATCAAGAAACGGCTAAGTCCACTGCTTGGTCACCTCCGGTCACACAAGCCCCGAAGGCTTCAACAATATGAAGGGACTGGACTATCCAAAGTCCACTAAACAGTACCTCCAACAAAATACCGAGGGCATCTGTTATGCACTAATACCGAGGGCCCTTATCCCATGACAAGGGACACAACTGGCTAAGTCAAACTTTACAACTTTCCAAGCAATTGCTGAGGGCACATACTCCTCATTGGTTTTCTTTACAACGACAGGAGTCCACACTTTTCCTAAGTCCACACTTTTGGAAAATGACAACAACCGGAGGCTAATAAATCACCCGACAACCGAAGGCATCTAGTACAAATCATCAAAGGCCAACCGAGGGGGCTTATTCCAAAATATTTGCCCCTCGGACAGACTCCTACTGACCGAAGGTTCAACATATACGACGCACTTTGAAGATTTTTCTAAGTCCCACATATTTGGCCCTCGGCCAAATACTCATACAACACAAGGGCCTCACGATCACCCGAAGGGTCCTATTCAGATACCCGGAGGGATCTACATCCGAAAGCTCAACATCAATTTACGCTTAGAAAATATTCTAAGTCCTAAATGAGTAGCCCCCGGGCATCTCGCAAAAGTGATGCAGAGTCAGAGGGCACCTATCACCCGAAGGCGACACAAGGAAGCAGCACTTGAAAAAAAAATCTAAGTCCCAAAGATGGGCCCCCGGCCCAATCAATATTACAGCTAAGGGAATATGACAGCCGAAGGCTATGCATCGAGAAGGGATGCCATCTCCCGAAGGCTCCCAAAGGGAAAATCTACACTTAGAAATCTTTCTAAGTCCTACTATACATATTTTCCCCCCGGTCAACTACTCATACATCAAGAATGGATGCCATCGCCCGAAGGCTCCCAAGGGAAAAGCTACACTTAGAAACCTTTCTGAGTACGTCCTACATATTTCGCCCTCATCTCAACTTATAAAGGGACCTAATAGCCGAAGGCTACCTCTCAATCAAAGGCTACAGTACACAAGGAATCAACACTGAGGAAAATTTTCTAAGTCCTAAAGATTGGCCCCCCGGCCTAATCAACATTTCAGTTGGGGCTCCACAGTAGCCGAAGGCTACATGACACACTACATTTACAAAAATTTTCTAAGTCCCAATAACATGGCCTTCGGCCATCACTAAACCACCATACATTCATACGTGAGGAAAGCATAAAGGAGAAGGCATACATTCAAACATAAGGCGCATTCAAATGTGAAAAGCCCGGAGGCAGCATGCATTCATCAAGAACAGAAGTAAGTGCAAAATTACAGACAGGCCGAAGCCGAAGGATCAATGGTGTTCATTACAAAAGTTTGTTCAGAAATTTCTAAGTACAAATCATTCAACAACCTCAACAGCATCATTCCCCGGGGCGTCCTCTGCAGTCGGCCTCGACGATACCTCCGCCCCGGCCTCAACAACGTCGTCCTCGGCCTCCTTCTTCAGCTCTATGTCCTCAAGATCGGGCCGTTGTACACCTTCGGGAAGGGATTCACGGACATCAGGCTGCAGGGGAGGAAGGCCATATGCCGAGGGAGCGAAATCCTTTGGCTCAATGCTCAGGTGCCGGGCCATCCTCCGATAGATGAGGGCCTGGGTGAAGAATTCGCCGGCCTCATAATATTCTCTGCCCTTCCGGGCCATCCATTCCCACCCAGGGCCCTCGACCCATTCATCAACGCGTGCCTCCACAACCGAGGACACCCACACCTTGCGTCCCTCGGCTCTCCAACCCTCAGCGACGAAGGCATCAACGGCCTCCTCCTGAGCCTTGGCGACGGCTAGCGCCTTGGAATCCTCGGCCTCGGCATCAGCCTTGCTCTTTTCTGCAGCCTCCAATTTTAGCTTCATTTGCCGAAGCTCCTCTTCTAGCCTGGCCCCCAGCTTCACCGCCTCTTTGTTTTTGAGGATACACTCCTTCATTTTGGCGTCCTGCTCCGCTTTATGGAGGCGCCATTCTTGAAGCCTCCGGGCCTGTTCGCCGAGGGCTAGACAAGCCTGCAGATCAACAACAAAAACGGTTAAAAGCAATCACGCAAAATGATCAAAGGAAAAGAGGGAGAAAGCTGAGTGAACACTTACAGAGAGGGAGGAGCGGAGAATGTGGTCCTCGAGGGCCGCATCATTATAAGCCCCGAGGGCAGCCCTATCCGTCTCAGGGGTTATGCCCCTCAAGATGGCCCCCGGGTCAACAGCGCCGCTGGCCAGAGATGTACCCCTCGGAAGAGAAACATGGAGGACCTCAGGCAGCAACTCCTCTGCCCCCGCCGGCGTTCCATCCGATGGCTTCTCCACATGCACCCCGGAGGCGGGGTGCTCATCAACAATCATGACCGGGGGCTCCTTATCGGTGATATCCCCCTTCTTCGGCTTTTTGGTAGCCGGGGGGGACCCCTTGGCCGCCGCCTTCCTTTTGCTGGCAGCGGCATCGCCCTCGGATGTTTTGAAGAGGGTAGCGATGGGCTTCTGCTTACCCTGTCTCGACCCCTTCGGGTCCTTGTTCTTCAGCCGCGCAAGGCCCTTCACGTTCACCATTGCCACGGGGATACCTGCAAAAATACGACAAAGGATTAGGCCGACGGGTCTACAGCGAAGGAACAATGACATCCAAGCAAAACAAAAAAAGGGACTAAGTACAAAAATCTAAAGCCCTCGGCTCCTACCTCCGGCTCCTCCGAAGGCCTTGTTAAAGAGAGGATACTTTTCGTCGGTCTCCCCTATGAAGCGGTACCTTCGGAACCCGAGGGTGTATAAGTCTTCTTCAAGGGTGCAATCTTTGATCGCCACATTCTTATTCTTCCCTTCCGAAAACTTGGCGAGCTTTAGGCCGTCTTTCTCGAGGGCAGCACTCCTGATCTTTTCGTGCCTTCGGAATCGATCGCGCAGTTCCCTCGGGAATGGGTTCTCGTCTAGCTTCACATAACACCAACGTTCCCTCCACCCTTTGTTTGAAGAAGGGGCGTCGAAGAATAGTTTGAAACGGGCGATTTGCTGCAAATTCGCGTATCCCTCGCCGTTTTCGTGCCCCCCTCGGCACAGGTTAAAGCTCTGGAAGAATAGATCCAGGCTGGGCTTCACCCCTCGGGACTTGCAGAGCTGGAGGAAACCCGCGATGTAGGAGTGGCTGTTGGGTGTAAGCTGGCAGGGGACCAAACCAACAAACCTCAGGTACTCCCGAAGGAACGGGTGCAGAGGGAACCTAAGTCCCATAGAAACCGAGAGGATGTGGACAGCGATACACCCCTCGGGCGCTCTGGACAACACGTCGTCAGGACCCGGCTCCACCACTTCGGCCGAGGGCCCCACGTGCAGTTGAGTAACGTACAGATCTGCCCTATCGGCTTTCGACTTAATCTTGAGGGCCTCGGTGTTCAACCAATTGTACCCCTCGGGCATGTCCACTGGCCTTCCTTGATCAACAGCCCTCTCCTTCTTTTTGGTAGCGGCCTTCGCCTTCTTCTTCTTCAACCCGGAGATCGCCCTCAAAGGTGTCGGATCTAGCGGCCTCGAGCTACTTGCTTCCCCAGAACCCCCCCCCCCCCCGGGGGGGGGGGGGGGGGGGGGGGCGAGAACAACAACTGTAACCTTCGTACTCTCATTTTGTGCCTCGTCCTCCGCTACTTGCCATGCGAGGGCTAGGTCTTCATCCTCACACTCTTGCTCGAAGCCCTCGGCTTCGACCTCAGCAATAAGTTCCTTCTGGACCTCCCGGGCCAGGGCGGCATCATCACCAACCGAGGGCTCGCTCACGGACTCCGCATCAGAAACATGCTCCTCACCAACCAAAGGGTCCCTCGACATGTTTTGGGAATCACTCTCGGACGACATTTTTATCACGAAATGTGCCTAAGATTCCGAAAGCTTTCTACAGGCTCTAGCACCTAATCTAAGGCCACTGGACGAGACTTACTAAGAACTTTGAAGAAGGAGGGACTGACCTTTGAAAGCAGCGGATTCGACCGAAGGTTTGAGTTTCTCTCTCTAGAAATTTTGGCAGAGCTTCGCTAAGGATGTTGGATGCGTAAAGAAGGAATGGCATTGGCTTGGGGTATTTATAGGCGCTGGGATCCGGGCTTGGGCCGAGATCCGGGCCCCCAACGGCCAAAGCCATCATTACGTACCGTCGATTCACCCAACCGGTGACGCCCGCCCACGAGCAGCCAACGACTACACTCCACGTGTACCCCCCCAACGGCTATAACCTGACGTTACATATTCCAACGGCTATATTTCCAACGGCTATATTCTGGGAGCCCCCGGATTTTCTTACTTCACTCCACTTCATCAAGGAGGGCCTCCGGGTACGCTTACCCAGAGACGCCCACGGTTTGTGCCCCACACAGTACATAACAGACGCCTTCGGCATCACTCCTTCAGAAGCCCAAGGCTTCATATCAGGCCACCCCTCGGGGATTCCCCCTCAGCACTGTAAGGGCCGAATAGCCCCCGGGGAGTATGCCTCACTGACGGATAGCCTACGGCACACAGGTAATGGGAGCCCCCAGATATCCCCATCACCAACTAATCAACAAGCAGGGGACCCCCCCGGTGACAATTCAACTACTGCCCTCATCCATCGCGCCCTCGATCCCCAGATTGAGGGCCCCCCTTCGGCACCCCCCAGGACACCAACAGCAAGCCTTCGGCTAATCAACACATGAGCCCTCAGAAAAAGGAGAGCCTTCGGCATTACCGTTATTCTCCATTTTTGACCAAGGTTTCACATTTTCGATTCATCGTTGGGGGAATTCGGTGCACTCGTTTTCCCTCATCAGGATTTTTTCCCACAGGGTTTTCCCTAATGATGTTTTTAATGAGGCATCCCCCCAAAATGAAATGAAAAGCGTCAGCCTTCGGCCCACAACAACAACGCAACTACTCTACTCCTTTTCACCACTTTACAAGTGCCTCAAGGAGTGGGGGACTGGAGGACCCCGTCGGGAAAATCATTAAATTCCAACAAACGGCAAAGCAAGCCCTCAAGTCCCGACATGTGGGTAACTGAGGGACTGCCTTCGGCAGGGACACGCAAGCAACAAACCAACCTCAGAAATTACAACGGAACAACGGCAGGGGACAAACACAAATTACTCCTTTTCCCTCAAGTACCTTTCGGCAAAAGGAGTGAGGGACTCCTGATGGAGTATATGGCCCGGGAACACCCGGCCCACAGACTCCTACTACTCCAGTAAAGGCCCAACAGGCCCAGAAGGCCCAACGGGCCCAAATCACAGCGCCCAGAGTACCAAGCAGCCCGCAAGGCGCATCAGGGGTGCCTTCGCCCCCTGGCCGAAGGCTCTAAACTCTCACAGAACGGGTTTCTCAAGCAAACTAAGAAACTGGGAAAAACGGCAGAAAACAGTAGCCCTCGGCACCTGGAGCCCTCGGCACCAAAGGGGTCCTCGGTACTCAGAGCCCTCGGCTAGTCCTCTACAGCCGAGGGCACCTTCCCCGACAGGATATCCGCGCCACATGCGTACAGATCACCGTACCCTGTACAACGTCCCATCCAACAGCCGCATTAAATGCAGCCACATGCGGTTGCCAGCGCCAACCAGATGAGGTGACCTCTCGGCCAATGGACGCTTGACACGTGTCCCTGTCCGGCATTTATTGCTACTATAAATAGCACCCCTTTTCCCCATTTGTAACCAAGTCATAAACGCTGAAAACGCTCCACATTTATAATACACTTTCTCTCTCTATAATTACTTGCTCTGACTTCTCTCTTGTTACTCCCCGTAATAACCCCTCGGATAAGCTACCCCCCGGGTACACTATCCATCAGTTACAATTTCATAGGGCCTTAAAAAACAATGCCCTTTATTACAAATGACATTATTTGCTGCTTCAAGTAGACGTTGCACTTCCATATTCTTGGTGGTTTGTATGGGTGGCCTTCCATAGTTGCAAGGCAATGCATTCTCATGACAACACAAGGCATGCATCCAAATAAGAATTCTCCTTTCCTGCACACAATAGACATGACAAACGGATATACCAAAACCATTTCCAAAATCATAACAATCCTAAGTTTAAATATTACAGGCCCGTAGCACAAAGTTTAGCAAAATGGAGTTAATATTACAGACCGAAGGCATAAGTTTAGCAAAATAGAGTTTAAGTAGCAAAATGATTTTAGGAAAAAAATTCCATCTAGTTCCATCTAGCACATATGCCAGTTACATTTCAGTCTTCCTTATTTATGGCTTCTCCTGCTTAACTCGGGTCCTTCTCTTTTTGGTGTTGATGTTTGCTGAAAACTGATCGAGTAGGTTCCTATTTAGTTGTTCATTTCCTTTTATCATCACTCCTTATCCTTTAGCTGGTACGATACCTTCCTCCAGGACCATACCATTGTCCTGATTCATGTAATGCATTAAGTTTAGTTGGGCAAATGTTTTTTATAAATTTATATTGAATATACAATAAAATTTCATACCATCTACTCCAATCCAATCTCAACTTCCTGAACTTGAGTAGGTGTCACTGCATCCTCATCTTCTGTCACAAAAGCCTATATTAAAAAAATCTTTCAAAGGTTAGTTGAACTTGTCACTTCCGTCTTTGCTTGTCCAAAGTAAATGACATCCTTACCTTGTCTTCAGAATGGCCTTCTTTTATATTGATGTCAGTTGCAACTTCCAAGTCATCATTTGCATCAAAACCACTCTATTATAAACAACAAAGTCAGAATGTTTTTAGATCACAAAACAAAATCAAACTTCAAAGTGCTTGAAACCTTTTCCACTTCTGATAAATTTTCCAATCCTGGTTCTTGTTCTGGTGCCTTAGCATAGAGCGCCAAAAGTTTAGGATCCCTAATCATTGCGACAACCCCATAAGAAAGCGGTCCTTGATAGGAGGAACTTTCTGCTCTGGTTTTGACCTGCACTTTGAAGAGTGCCTTCTGATATATTAGTGCTTCGATATCCTCCGGAAAGTGCATCACATCTCCTGTTTTCTGAAATATTGTGATACAAAACCATTTTTAAGCACTTTAATTGAAAATATTTAGAAAAGTTTTAAAAAACAGGTCCAGTGAACCTTTTCAACTTCCTTTCTGAGAGTAACTGCTGTTTTTCCAATCACTTCAATGCATTCTCTATCCCAAAGGGTAGATGAAGTGTGTCCTGAGTCATCCATGATGCAGACTGTCACTTTATACCTGCACCATTATGCAAATTTTAGAGAGGAATTCTTAGTGTTTTTAGGTTTACCTTATTAATAAATTAAAGTAATCATTTAAAACTTAGTACCTTAAGGTTCCTCCTGAAAGAGAAATGTTGCAATTGATGCACTTAAACCTGTCATCGTCAGGCTGCAGTTTTTTGTTGCATGTAGGGCAGTTCAGATAACACCACTCTCTGTAGTTGTCAATAGAAACAATATCTCCCAGGAGCCAATAGGTACCATCATGTGTTAGGCAACAGATCAACAAAACATGGTTTTGAGATCTATATTTACTTGTTATCTTTGTGTTTCCTCTCAACACTTCTTCCATGTCATGGCCTATGTTGTTCCCTGTGAACGTGGTCAGAGTAGTTGTATCTTCATTTTCAGGTCCAAATCTGTCAAGTTAAGTCATGAATTAGTTGTTTGCATTCCTAGTGGTCAGATTATCTAGCATGTCTTGCATTTGGTACGTACTGTGCCTTGAAGTCATCAAACTCAGGCGATGTTCCGTTCATGATCAACTTTGATATGTCATATGAAGTTGACACGAACACTGAGCCTGTGTTGTCAATTTAAAAAACGTAACAACTATATCTGTTTTGATGGAAACTTATGAAGAAACTTATTTGAGAAAGTATACATCGGTAACGCTTAGGTCTAACCATCTGCAGAATGATATATATAGCTTCATTCTTGTGCTCTGTGTAGTAGTCAGAGAATTCTTTGCAATAGTTGTTCCATAGGATGCATTTGATACGGTTACCCATGTATAAGAAATTTAGATTAAACCTCTCATACCCTTAAACTTTAAGTTTAAAATGAATGAGTTAACGACTTTCACTCACTCGTGATCCTCCGAAGTCAGTTCTATGAGACGATCTTGTTTGCCATTAATCACATGCGTTTGAGGAGGAGTTTTGCCCACAATTTTTCCAATTACATTTTCCATAAGATTAAGGTGCAAGTGTATACATTAGTTCATTGAATGTAGTAAAAAAAGTACCAAAAACAGCTGTGAATGATTTAAATTTTGTATAGTACCTATTAGCCGTTTATCGTCTACAACCCTTAGGCTCTGCAGCATGTTGAACTGGTGAAAGTCGTATACGAAATTCAGAAAATTTTCTGAAGGGTGGTCGAAAACAATTGTTTTTTAATAAAATCCAAAATGTATGGGTGCGAAGTTGTTTTGTACGTATAATAGCTGTCTAGCACCAAAAGTTTTTTTTATCCTGAAGCATTGGTTTTCAAGCAATTTTGATTTATACAGATGCATGAAGGGTCTCTTAATAACTGCGTGTATCTTGTCCCCCTACATTGACCATAAAAAAACTTGTCAACATAACATTTAATGAAAATCAAAGTGCATAGTTCCTGTAAAAGGATAGGCTACCTCTTCGTGGTGAAAACCAACCTCCATTCTTTGCCCTCCTTTAGACTGTGCCAGCATCTCAACGACCCTTACAACTCGGACTTTTAGTGCCCACGTTAATCTGGTGTGATCAACGTCTCTTATCATTGAGTACAATGTTCTGGGATTTTCATTTGCAGAAACTCTGTTTGTTGCCATGGTGAGTGAGGGGAGTGTGGTTTGTGCTTTCTCATGTCGTCTATTTAAAGAGAAATAATATACATAAACTTAAACATCCAACGACCTCATTAAATGCTCAACCCCAACCACCTTATTAAATGCTCAATCACCAAAATACTTTGTTTGACCAATGCAGGACTTCAAAAATATTTACTCTTCAATTGGTGAATCTTTCATTGGTTTAAACAAATTAAAAGTTTTCATACTATGAAATTAAAAAAGGTGTGGACCCACTTGCAGATTCGGACTTCATAAATTTGACCTGTTTTTTGACCCGAACGTTTGGGCGGGAAAGTGGCTGCCTTTCTCACTTCGTTTTGTATATAGAAGGATAAGGAAAAGTAAGGTTGAAATTACTTTTCTGATTGTATTGACTGAAGTTAATCTAGAGAATCATTTTATCTATTTTACATAATTTTTTTTCTTTATTTTATTAATCGAATATATTTTAAATGTAATTTTTTCATAAATCAGCATAATCACTTCAATAAGAATTTCATAAATTTTAACAGAATCAACCGATTTTGGTGTTTACTAAACGACTCTTAGACTTGATGATCATAATAATTAAAGTTATTATTATAATCACCTGAGGCTAACCGCAACACAGTCCATCAATAAATGTAATCTCCCACCAGTTTATACGTATTCATTCATTCAATTCAATTTTTCTCTGCAACCCAGCATTGTCAACATATTCACTCAGAACTAATTTTTTTCAATGAAATGCTTACTTATATTATTATACATTATTCTTTTGCCAATTCTTTTCATGAATTATTATTATTTCAAGAGTAAATCATTTCAATGCAAAAATAAATAAATTTGGAGTTTGATTTTTTTCTTATAACTTTAAACTAATTTTATTAAAAAATTATAGAAAAATGTAAAAAAGCATTGCATCTAAATTTTAGCTTTCACATATATTTAAAAAAATGTTGTGCATGAAAATTTCAAATACTTGAAATTTCATATTTCTTTAAGCTTTATATACGAAATATTGGTGTGATATGAAAGATCACAATTTTATATCAATTTTGATATAAAAAAGTTGTGATAGTTGTTATAAATGGAATCTACCTCTAAGCTTCGTTGCACATCAACTCGTGCTGCCAAATCCTCTCTCTCTTGGAGTGAACAAGAGTCTTACATTCCGATTTGAGTGCAATTTTGTTCACCCTCGTCAAAGAGGGTGATGTTCACCCCACCCCAATTGCTTGCCATGTGTTAAGGCAATTCTAAATTATTTGGCAATTATTTTAATTTTTTAATTTTTAATCCAATTTTTTAAAAAGATATATCAAAATTTTAAATTTTTAAGATCTTTCATATGGTACCAATATTGCATATAAAAAATTAAAAAAAATCCACTTAGAAATTAATATTTATAAAATGCGATTTTTTTGTTCAACTTTTTTATATTCAATATTTGGAAAGATCTTAAAAAGTTATTAAATCTGATATATTTTTCTATAAAATTTGAACAATAAATAAAAAATTAAATTGATTTAAAGAAAAAAAGGGGATGAGAAGCCACATGGCAACCAATTAGGGAGTGGGGGTGAACATCACCATCTTTGATGAGGGTGAACAGAATTGCACTCTTCAGGTTTCCCCAACCCACTCCAGGAGTCTAGGACCTTCTAATACAAAAAATGGCTTGAGTGACCATATCTTGCACGAAAACCTTACATTTGGGAATTCACCCCTCCATCGCTAATAGCCTAAGTGGCTAAGTGTATAAAATTAAACTCCTTAGTCTCATTTTACATGTCTTTTTTGGGATTTAACTCGAAATAAGCATCACATTTTCTTTTTTTCCCAAAGAAATATGGGACAAACCAAAGTAAACACTACATTCCAGGCGGCTCATGTTAAAACCGTTTCAGTACGGCTCCGTTCCCCTCGGGGAACCTGCCGTTTTGTTCCGAACCCCGCAGGGGTCTGTCTATATACTCTTCACTTCCCACTCCACCTTATCGCTTCAGACCCTACAATGGCGAGACAGGGGACGCCATCCCATTTACTTCTCTCTCTCTTCCTAACAATTCTTCCCCATATCCTTCCAGCTTCCTCAAACCCAGACACTCTCCCATTGTTGTCATTCAAAGCCACCGCCGACGCTTCTAACAGGCTGTGGGATTGGAATACCTCCAGCGCCGACGGCGTCTGTCGGTGGACCGGAGTTTCTTGCTTCAAGAACCGCGTTTCCCGGCTCGTCCTCGAAGGTTTCGACCTCCATGGCTCGTTTCAACAGCTCACTTCCCTGACCCAGCTCCGAATTCTCAGCCTTAAGAAGAACCATTTCTCGGGTCCTCTCCCGGACCTTTCCAATCTCCCCTCGTTGAAGCTCTTGTTCCTTTCTCGCAATGAGCTCTCCGGCGAGTTTCCCGAGACTCTTACGTCGTTGCTCAAGCTGTACAGGCTTGATCTGTCGCATAACAATTTCTCCGGTGAGATTCCGGCCAGTGTGAATAATTTGACTTCACTGCTCACTCTGAGGCTCGAGGAAAACGGGTTCTCGGGTCTGATTCCCGG
The DNA here is from genome assembly GCA_945859875.1 of Cuscuta europaea. Taxonomy (NCBI): domain Eukaryota; kingdom Viridiplantae; phylum Streptophyta; class Magnoliopsida; order Solanales; family Convolvulaceae; genus Cuscuta; species Cuscuta europaea. The sequence continues at coordinate 6,683,527 of CAMAPE010000014.1, forward strand.
CATTGACATCCCTAACCTACAGGACTTCAATGTTTCGGGAAACAGGCTGGTCGGGCAAATACCCGCTTCTCTATCGGGTCACCCGGAATCCGCATTTGCCCACAACTCCCTTCTTCTCTGTGGCTCTCCCTTGCCGAAATGCAAGGACACCATCCAGAAAGATCCAGCCCGACCTGGTGAGGCAATGTCCGGGTCTCCTTTGCCCTTGAACCCCGGGACAACAGTGGTAGCCTCCTCCCCAAGCTCAATGCCTGCAGCAACCGATATGCCCATGAAACCTGGGAAGAGCCGCCATAGAAGCTCAGCTAGCAACATCAGGAAGCTGGTGATAATAGTAGCCATAATAATAGGCGACATCTTACTCATTGTATTGGTCTCCTTCTTCGTATACTGTTACATCAATACAAGAAAAAGGAGCTCACAAATCCTTGAAGGAGAAAAAATGGTCTACTCATCAAGTCCATACCATGCTATTTCCTCCCAGTCAGGTGGGGGATTTGACAGAGGGAAAATGGTGTTCTTCGACGGGGCAAAGCGGTTCGAGCTGGAGGACTTGCTCAGAGCTTCAGCAGAGATGCTCGGGAAGGGTGGATTCGGAACAGCGTATAAGGCGGTGCTAGACGACGGCAGTGTGGTGGCTGTGAAGAGATTGAAGGAAATGGTTTTTGGGGGAAGGAAGGAATTTGAGCAACATATGGAGGTATTAGGAAGATTAAGGCATACTAATTTGGTTAACTTGAAGGCTTACTATTTTGCCAGAGATGAGAAGCTGCTTGTCTATGATTACATGCCCAATGGCAGCCTTTTTTGGCTTCTTCATGGTAAGACACTGATCATTCTTTGTTTTTTTTATAATTATTTAGTTTTTTACTTTTCCATAAAATTGTTTATTTTTAATCCCACTTTCCTTATATTCATATTTATTCTGTTGCATTCATGGAGTTGTCATTTGGATCTCCAGTTATCTCATAGGTGAAACTTTGCAATTAGTATAATATATAGTTAGCTTATTATTATTAGCAGGATGCCAAATTGGATCTTCATTGCAAGTTTAGGCGCATTTCTCAACTGCTTATAGGTTTTAATTTTTATTAGAGTAATTTACCTGAATACGTCAAAAGCATATAATATATCATCCATCTCTACATTTCTTTTTTTATAACCTTCTCTTTTTAATTATGTATTTTTATTTAATCAATGATCCTGTTTTTCTATGATCAAATACTTTGTTACCTTTTTGTCTTACTTAGGAAGTTTTTTTGTTTTATTAATCCGTTTGATTTGGTGCATCGTCTGTTTACTTTTGATTTGATGGACTTAATCGATTTCAAAATAAATACTTAATTAATCATCCCTTATATTGGTTTACTAATACGTATTTTATTCGCTCAGACAAAAACTATCTTATACTTCCTCCGTTCCATAAAAGTTGCAACATTGGAATTTCTGCACTATTCACACACCTTACTTTGACTACGATTTTCTAATAATATATAATAAAAATATTATGTATAAAATAATAATAAATTTGTATTAATGTAAATTTCCAATATATTAACTTTTTTTAACGTTTACTGATACGTAAATAAATATAATTACAGTCAAAGTTGTGCGTTGGCAAACGTGAAAGTCAAACTGTTGCAACTTTTATGGAACGGAGGATGGTACATAGTACTCCATTGCTAATACTTCCGCTTCAGAAATCTATTTTACCAAAATTTGTTATTTTGTATTGATGCAACAATTCTCATTTTTAACATATTTCTTCTGTCCCTTTTCAATCTACATTCTCATTTTTTCAGTCAATTCTTAAATATTCTACTCTTTTCTGTTAAGGAAATGACTTGGTTGATATTTGTCTTCTCCCCTCTAAACAAATCCTAAACATAAAATTTCACTTTCTTAAAATTCGTGTCAAGTCAAAATCAGAGTAAAAAGGGATATCTGTAGTATCATTCCCACTTTTTCAATGACCCCTTTTGTTGATTGAAGACCAGATGGACTTTGTTTTTATTGACTATTCAAAGGAATCCTTGTATTTTCCCTGTTTTCTGGTTTGAAACTTTGAAAGACATTCCTTCCCCTTTACTACTCTCTATCTGTCCCATTTATCACTCCTTGTTTTCTTTGTGGGTATAATTCCACTTTATTCTGCAATTGAGACCCATGTCTGAAATCTGAATGTCCATACATAGTATTATTATTATTATTAATATTATTACTATATGTTCCAATGTATCATGTATGTGTGTGTATAGATACATATGTGTCTGTGTGTACTTCATTTGTGATGCTATCAAGTTTTCATAAAAATGAGGTTCTCTATGCTGCGCCTTTTTGCTTCAGTATGGGGAGATAAATGTTGAATTATAAGCTTTTGTATTTAATTTTGATTTGCTTGTTGCGGCTGTACCTTTTGCTACAGAACACTAAGAATAATTACAATATTTCAATTAGGGTTATTTCTTGATGTGTATTTTGGTTTGGTTTGGCCCAACCGAATTAAACCAAACCTAAACCAAATCTTATGCAATTTGATTTTAATCTGATAATATTTTTTCAAACTGTATTAAAGCGTACCGAACTCGAAACCAAACCAAATTAAAAGAATCTATGAAGCCTAAACAGAATGTGAGATGCACTCTGCTAAAAATAAAGTATGAAAATGGCCAGGAATTACCGAAAGGAACCAATTATAGACAAAAAAAGAGTCTTCTACGAAGGACTGAGACAAATGGTATTTTTCAATGTGGTAGCAGACTAGCAGATTACATTTTCATTTTATTGACTTGCATTTCTGTAGTGAATTAGGAAAAACCTATGTGTATGTATGTATATGTGTGTTTATATAAATATATACGGAGTATACTTTTCTAAATCAATATTTTTTTAAAAGAGTGCCTCATTATTTTATCTTACAGGGAACAGGGGACCTGGCAGGACACCTCTAGACTGGACGACAAGGTTGAAGATAGCAGCGGGGGCTTCACGAGGAATAGCTTTCATTCACAATTCCTGCAAAACCCTCAAGCTCACTCACGGGAACATCAAATCTACAAACGTTCTCATCGATAACGTTGGCAATGCCAGAGTCTCGGATTTCGGGCTAGCCGTCTTTGCATCCCCACCCTCTGCTGCCCCAAGACCCAATGGCTACCAAGCCCCCGAAGCATTAGCATTCGACGGACGCAAAGTCACCCAGAAATCCGATGTCTATTCCTTCGGGGTGCTCTTACTGGAGCTTTTGACCGGGAAATGCCCGGCAGTAAACGAAGGTGCCATTGCTGACTTGCCGAGGTGGGTGCAGTCTGTGGTGAGGGAGGAGTGGACGGCAGAGGTGTTTGACTTGGAGCTGATGAGGTACAAGGACATCGAGGAAGAAATGGTTGGGTTGCTGCAGATTGCCATGGCCTGTACTTCACCATCCCCTGAACAACGGCCCAAGATAGCTTATGTGGTGAGAATGATCGATGAACTACGTGGGTCCGAGGTTTCCCCTTCCCAAGGTTCTGTCTCAGATTCCCCTGCGGTCTCAGAAGATACCAACTGTGGAGCTAGTCACTGAGGAGAACCGTGTAGTGATAGAAAGATATTCTTGATTATAATCATTGTGAGCCTCGTACATCAGGCCTTGCTTCATTTTCATCTCTTCCTTTTTTTCTTCTTTCCAGCTAAGTAGTAGGAACATGATTTATAGAGAAAGTCCCACTTAAAATTTAATCTCTTTCCTCCTTTTAGAGTGCTATTCAAATAAGAATTTGATCAAAGTAGAGACAGAACTGAGACTATGGTTTCTGTTCCACCAAAATAAACTTAGACCTGTCTGGTTTTGGTATCACATTTTAAAAATAGGCTAAAACTATCTCGAAATAAGAACCTCTATGGAACCAGCTGAGATCTATACCAGTTCTTTCCGGTAGGCAATGTCACAACGTTTCATTTTATTTTTTGATAATCCAGAGGTGTCGGGGCTTACGCTCTCATAATCCTGGAGTATATGAACTAGACTCCAAAACCCCTAGACACTTAAATCCGGATCTGATCACAATCATCCTCTCTCTTCTCAGCCGCTGAGCAACTCCGTGAAGGTAGAAAGAATCATTGGGAGCAAGACCTCTCTCATCTCCCTTTGGTGGGAATTGAACCCAAGACCTCCCACAAAGGAGAGATTTGGGGGTGGACGGTCATCCATTGGACTACACCCACCTTCCCATGTTTCAATTTATTTATTTTTACAAAGTATGAGTGACACAAGAATCAACGAAAGATAATACTATCCTCCTTTTAATAAAAGTTGGAACAATTTGACTTTCACGTTTGCCAACGCGCAACTTTGACTGTAATTATATTTGTTTAAGTATTAGTAAACATTAAAAAAAGTTAATATTTTAGAAATTTACATTAATACAAATTTATTAATATTTTATACATAATATTTTTATTATATATATTATTAGAAAATCGTAGTCAAAGTAAGGTGTGTGAATAGTTCAGAAATTCCAATGTTGCAACTTTTATGGAACAGAGGAAGTAAATGAATCTTGGTTTTTACTATTTTGCTCATCTTCTATAAAGTAGATATCTTTAGATATCTTCAACTTTGTCACTTTATAAAGAGAAATGATCATGTCCAACCAGAGGGACACGACCCTCCGTCCGACCTCCTCCGTTTGGGGCGGTTTCCGGTGTAATGTTTTTATGAATTTTTTTGAGCATGTTCCTCATCAAGTTTAGTTTATCCACGAAACATTTCAGCTAAAAAATCGATCCGCAAGGCAGTCAAATAATTTTTTTGAAACTAACTGCGCCAAAATACCTAGATTGCTTTTCCGATTGATTTTTTAGCTGAAATCTTTTGTGAATAAACTAAACTTTATGAGGAACATGCTCAAAAAATTTCATCAAAAAACTCCACCGGGAACCATCTCAAACGCTGGCGTCTGGATGACGCCTCCTGTCCATTGGGATAGACATGATTTTTTTCCCTTTATACATACTCCCTCCGTCCCATAAAACTTGGCCAAATTTCTTTTTTTTTTTGGTCTTTCAAAAAACTTTGTCATTTCCATTTAAATTAAAGAATATGTGGCTAAAGTTAATTCTCACTTTCCTCCACATATTTCAACCACACAGTTTTTACTTTATTAATCTACGTACAAGTCAACTTTGTTCCAAGTTTTGTGGGACAAAAGGAGTATTTATATATCTAAAATAGAGAGTGAAAAATCATTTTGGGACAATCAAAATAGAAGTTTTTCACATCAAATTGGGATGTAGGGAGTAGGGGCGGGCACGGGTTGGGTAGGGTCAGGTAATCTTAAAAAAACAGGAACCGCCGGTTCTGTTGACCTGATAGATTCGAGCTGGGTACATGAATTCTAATAGTAGGAATGAGATCTTACTTGCCCAATTTAAAACGGGTCGGTCCGATCCGGGTTTTCGGGTATTAGTCACTAGAATGGGTATATGAATTTAAAAATCAAATTGAAAAATCGAACCGTAAATTGTAAGATTTTTCAAATAAATGAATATTTAAAATAATATTAGATGACGGGACTCACAATTTAACATTAATAAATCATATCATTACAATTTTAACTCTAATAATAATTGTTGGGATATTGACCTAGAGGCCCAATACCCAGATCGGGAAGGCCCAAGATATCCGGCCCAAGCAACGGGCCCATCACTCTATGATGAATAGATCCAGCAAGAAGTAATACCGAACGGAGTTCGGCCCAAATAAAGATTGGCCCAGTAAGAAGACATACCGAACGAGGTTCGGGCTATATATAATACTTTGGGACAGATGCAACGACCAACCAGCAAATGGCCAGATGCAATTAATGCCAGACTATGACATCAGCAAGTGGAAGCATGGATGACCAAGTCGGTGGAACAACGGCCAATCAGCAAGAGGCAGCCCATGCTCTCCATTAGTATAAATAGAAGGTTTCAAGTCATTGTAAGGGTTATCATTTCAATACTCAAGCTCTAGAATAACATCATTTGCTCTTATTTCTTGTATTAAAGCATAGTTTCCGACTTACCGATCGGGAAATTCCTTGTAATCAGATTGGTTAATTAATACAAGTGAGCTTTCGAGTTTTAGTGAGTTCAGATCTTATATTTCTTTACATACTTTGATTCTGGGCCATTCCTTATATATCCAAAGTTCGTGTTGGGCTTTCGGATCTACGGGACTTACCCTCAACATTGGCGCCGTCTGTGGGAAACTTGCAAAAAGTTTCACTTTCTAAACATCCAAAAAACCTCTATTTTTTCAAAAATGGTCAGAATCAGTTCCTATCATACAAACGACGGTTCACACCGTCACGGGAGGAGTCACACCCCGGGGAGTCAAAACCCTCAGGGACAATCCAGTCGAGGATCGTATCCTCGTTTTAATGGGAATTTTGTGATTCCCGAATATCTGAGAAGAAATCCTCAGGCCATGCGTGACATGGCCCAATTCATGCAGCATATGGCGAACGAAGAGGAAGGAAGTTCCAACTTTACAGGAGAAACTCCACGCGCGGAAACAACCACAGCGTCATCCCGTTCGCATGCCCATCGGGATAATCGACGTAGCACCCCACCAGCAGCGCATCCCAGTTCCAGTGACCGAACCTCAGTCGGGTCACAAGCTAGAGGACCAACTCCCGTCGGTCATCATTTCCAGTATGCCGAGCGGGAAAATACTAGGGCCCCTCAGCGGCATTGGGACCGGGACTGTACGGATATGAGGGTTCCACCACCGCCCCCTTTGACGGCCCAAGAGGAAGAGATGGCCGAGATGAGGAGGCAAATGAATGAAATGCGGGACCAGATGAACAGGGTACCTGTACAACCTGCACCAGTTCAGCTGGGAATTACTTCCCCGTTTACTAGGGAGCTCATGTACGCGGATATCCAAGGGGGTGCCAAGCCCCCGACCGGCCAAATTTACGATGGGGTGGGAGATCCCCACGTACATCTGAGGAGTTACCAAGGGGGACTTATGCTGCTAGGAGCACCTGAGGCCGCCATTTGCCGGTTGTTTTTCAGCACGCTCAGGGGGCCTGCCCAGGAATGGTTCGGGACACTGCAACCCGGGTCAATCAACAGCTTTGCCGAATTATCAGCGTTATTCTTGGCTCAGTTTGCTTCCAGTGCCAATCCCAAACGGCACTTCAGCTATTTAACCAGCGTGAAGCAAAACGCCAAAGAGACCCTCAACCAGTTCCTGAAAAGGTGGAGGGATGAGACTTTAACAGTGGGATACATGACGGATGATACCGCCATTACCCTGTTCACGAATGCTCTGCGAACGGGGGAGTTGTACAAAGAGTTGAAGAAAAATCCGGGTACGGTGTACGTCGAGGTATTAGATAGGGCACACAAGCATGCCGCCCTGGATGAGGAGATAATGATCAGGGATAAGGTCATTACGGCTGCTGCCCCGATCAGAATGGCCGATCGGCTGGGTCCTAGCCCAGCGACCGCTTTACCTCCCAAGCAAGGGAGATTTACACCCTTGGTCCTATCAATAGCGACCATCTATCAGCACGAGAGGGACAATATTCCCATCCCGACTGATTCTGGACAGTTCATGGGAACGGATGACAATGCTTTCTGTAAATATCACAATAGAAAGGGTCATGCCACCAATGCCTGCAGGGCCCTACAAACAGCCATTGAGGATCTGATCCGAAGAGGCCATCTGGGCAAATATGTGAACAAAGATCCGAATGCTATGGGCACGTTGAAACCGGCCAGGAAACCTAATAGCTAGCGCCGGGATGCTCAACGTGACGCCCAGCCTCAAAATGATGTGTATGTTCCTCCCAGGGATGAGCTAGAGGGCTCGGGAGGCCCTGGAAAGAAGCCTCGAATGGAGGTCAAGGTCATATTTGGGGGCGGGGAGACCGGAGATTCGAACGCCGAACGGAAAAGGTTCGAGCGAAGTCTTTATGTGGGATCCGTCTCCGCTCCCCCCACAAGAAAGGAAGAACAGACCCGATCACGTTCGGGCCAGCTGATCTACCTAACTCTCCAAGCCCGCACATGGATGAACTGGTGGTAAGCATGTGTATTGACAATGCTTTAATCCGCCGAGTGCTGGTCGATACCGGGAGCAGTGTGAATGTATTGTATCTACAATCATTCGAGAAAATGGGTCTACAAAGGAGCCAACTGACCCACCTGCGGACCCCATTGGCAAGTTTCACCGGTAACTGCATCGAGGCGGAAAGGACCATCCAATTAATGATTGAAATTGGGGATGAAACCCACAAAGCATTACTCTGAATGACGTTCGTGGTGGTAGATATAAAGTGCGCCCACAATGCCATATTGGGCCGACCGGGATTAGAAGATCTGGAGGCAATAGCCTCTGTCCGCCACTCATGCATCAAATTCCCTACAGACACCGGGGTAGGGGTGGCCAGAACTGACCCAACAACAGCCCGGACATGTTATCGGGAGGCCCTGAAACAGATGAACACTCGTGGGATGCGGGTGAATACAATTGAGTTGGAAACCCACCGAACGGAGTTCGAGGCACACCCAGAGCCCGCCACCCTTCTTGAACAAATCGACCTCGACTTCCCCCCGAACCGTAAGGTGGCTATCGGGGTAGATCTGGAGGCTGATATCCGGGATGGCGTGATCGCCGTCCTCAAGAAGTTTCAGGTGCTGTTTGCCCGGGGGCCAGAAGATATGCCCGGCATCGATCCGGAGATAATATGTCACAAACTTGCCATTCGGTCAGATGCAAATCCAGTCCAACAGAAGAAACGGTATCAAGCAACCGAACGGCGGGAATTCACAAAGAAGAAGGTGGCCACCTTGCTAAGGATAAAGCACATCCGTCCGGTAATCCACGTAGAATGGCTATCCAATGTGGTTCTAGCCCCAAAACAATCTACCTGGAGAATGTGCGTGGATTACTCTGACCTGAATAAAGCGTGCCCCATGGATCCCTATCCAGTGCCGAGGATCGATCTGCTAGTGGATGAAACTGCCGGATGTGAGTTACTGAGCTTCATGGATGCTTTCCGGGGTTATCATCAGATATTCATGCACCTGGCCGATGCAGAGAAAACGGCGTTCGTTACTTCGGATGGCGTGTTTTGCTACATCGTCATGCCATTCGGATTAAAGAACGCAATGGCAACCTTCCAGAGGATGATCGGAATGCTGTTCAAAGATGTGCTGGGTGTCACAATGGAAGCCTACGTTGATGACATCCTGATCAAAAGCAAAAAGAAGGAAAACCATGTCCTGGATATAGAAAAGGTGTTCGGGATAATGCAAAAAGCGAATATGAGGCTGAATCCCAAGAAATGTGCGTTTGCTGTAAGAGGAGGCAAATTTTTGGGGTACATGATGAGCGAGAAGGGGATTGAGCCCAATCCAGAAAAAGTAAAGGCAATTGTGGACATGGAGGCTCCGAGAAATCTCAAGGAAGTACAGAGATTGACCGGTCGGCTAGCAGCCCTGAGCAGATTCCTATCCAAACTGGCCGATCGAGCTATCCCGTTCTTCCAGATCATGAAGAAAGCCAACCCTTTCGAATGGACGGCCGAATGCCAAGCGGCCTTTGAGGATTTCAAGACATATCTGTCTTCCCCCTGGTCTTGACAAAACCCGAACCAGAGGAACATATGTATATGTACCTTGCTGTAGCTGACTTGGCCGTAAGCACAGTACTGTTGAAAGAAGAAGATGGCGTTCAACGGCCAATCTATTTTGTGAGCAAGGCGTTGAACGGCCCGGAAACCAGGTACACCTTGCTAGAGAAGAATGTACTGGCCCTGATAGCTGCCATTAAACGTCTGGCCCCGTATTTCCAGACCCACCCGGTAATTGTGTATACTACCCAGCCATTAGCCACCATCTTGAGAAATCCTATGGCAAGTGGGCGCATTACCAAGTGGAGCCTCCTGATCGGGCAATACGAGGTAGATTTCAAACCCCGGCCTACTATCAAAGGGCAGGCCATGGCAGATTTCATTGCAGAATGTACCGCCCGGCCCTCAGAAAAAGATTCAGAAAACAACGGGCTGGATAACTGGTGGGAAATGTATGTGGATGGAGCATCTAGTGCCAAAGGTTGTGGAGCTGGAGCTGTGATCACATCGCCCGAGGGGTTCAAAGCATATTATTCTATTCATTTTGACTTCAAGGTGACCAACAATGAGACTGAATATGAGGCTCTCATTGCTAGTTTAAAGTATGCAAGGGCCCTAGGCGCCGATCGGTTAAAAGTCCGATCGGACAGTCAATTGGTGGTACATCAAGTAAACGGCACTGCTGAGGCCAAAGAAGAAAGGATGAAGGCCTACAAGGAAATGGTTGAGGAGCAGATACGTAAATTTGAACAGGTGGTGCTCGACCAGATATCCAGAATCGAAAATACTGAAGCAGATATCCTGTCCAAACTATAGAATGCAGCGTTCGACGATCGGGCACAGGAGATCCCGGCTCATATCCAACGTTTTGCCCATCGGGAAACATTGGCAACCCCAGCAATCATGGTGCTCCAGATCGAGGCCATATCTTATGCCATCCCGAGCTGGGTCGTAGATATGACCAACTACCTGAAAGACGGAACCCTCCCACAAGATAAAAATCCTGCTTATCAAATAAAATGCATCCAGAGGAGCGCTTCCATGTTCGAATTGGTGGACGGGCAGCTGTACAAAAAGACATTTGGTGGGCCGTATCTGAAATGCCTCCCACCCGATCTAGCGGCAGCTGTAATGGAAGAAATTCATGAAGGTATCTGTTCCAGCCACCAAGGGCCCAAGACACTGGCCAGAAAAATCATCTTGCAAGGGTATTATTGGCCAACTATCCAACAGGACTGCTTTGCACATACTAGGAAATGTAAGGTATGCCAACTATACGCACCGGTCCCCGGACGGCCTGCCACTTTCTACACTCCAATGACGGTGGCCCTTCCATTCGCAAGATGGGGAATAGACCTGTTAGGTCCTCTACCTACTGCACCTGGAAACAACAAGTACATCATTGTGGGGATAGATTACTTCACCAAATGGGTAGAGGCCGAGCCACTGGCCAGCATCACAGATATTAAATGCCAGAAGTTTGTCTGGAAAAATATCATTTGCCGGTTCGGAATCCCTGAACAGATTGTAACTGACAATGGAAGGCAGTTCGTGAGCCGGGATTTTGAGAACTACCTGGTCAAATGGGGAATCAAGCATTCCAGAGCGTCCGTCGCATACCCCCAGGCAAATGGCCAGGTAGAAAATATGAACCGAACTATCATGGATGGTATGAAGAAGAAGCTGGAAGAATACTCCTCATCGTGGCCTGATCAGTTGAATTATATTCTGTGGACTTACAGGACCACACCCCGAACGGCCACGGGAGAGACTCCATTTGCCCTTGCCTATGGTTTCCAGGCCAAAGTACCAACGGAGATCCTAGTTCCCACACACCGAACGATGCATTACAGCCCAGAACAGAATGAAGATAACTTACGGGCTGAATTGCATTTCATAGAAGAAAGAAAGGATCTGGCAGCGGCACGAATGGAAGAGTATCACAGAGCCAAAAGAAGATACTTTGATAAGCAAGTTAAAGTTCGTTCAATCGAGGTAGGGGACCTGGTGATAAGAAAGCGAGAGAAAAGCAAACCGCTCGAAGGGGGCAAAATGGCACAAAATTGGGAAGGCCCCTACCAAATATGTAAGAAGTATGCTTCAGGAACGTTTGGCCTACAAAATACCGAAGGCCGACCGGCAGGAACTTGGAATGTGGAGCATCTAAAGAAATTTTATCAGTAAAAACGGTTGTTTCCACCTCTAAAAAAGGGGGGGGGGGGTATAGAGAGGGAGACATAACTTCCACACAAACTCAGCCCATGGTTAACTCGATCATTCCGGATGACCGAATGACGAACGGGTTAACAACATGGAAGGAAAATCAATTCTCAGCTTAGGGAGTTTTTGACCCTAGATTTATGAAAGAATAAAGGGATCAAAAACGGCTTGAAGAATTGAGGCTCAGAAAATCGGTGCCCGTGGTTAACTCAATCATTCCGGATGACCGAATGACGAACGGGTTAACAGCATGGAAGGAAAATCAATTCTCAGTTTAGAGAGTTTTTGACCCTAGATTTATGTAAGAATAAAGGGATCAAAAACGGCTTGAAGAATTGAGGCTCAGAAAATCGGTGCCCGTGGTTAACTCAATCATTCCGGATGACCGAATGACGAACGAGTTAACAGCATGGAAGGAAAATCATTCTCAGCCAACGGCTGGGAGTTTGACACTCAGATAGTCTCATCTCAGCGGTTAATATGAGAATCGATTCTGGAAAACCGAATGACGAACATATTAGCAGTTTGGAGGGAGCCATTATTTCAGCAAGAGTTTTGACCCTGTAATTACGCATTGATGAAGGGATCAAAATGGCCTGGAGTTCGAAGGACAGTGATTCTCACCTCAGCTTGTTAACACGTAGAATCATTCTGGATGACCGAATGACGAACGGGTTAACAGCTTGGAGGGAGCTGAGTCGTCAACTTAGCCAAAGTCGACCCTGTAATTACGTACGGGCAAAGGGATCAAAACGGCTTGGAGATGGTGTCAAGACTGTAAGATATGGATTAACCGAGCGACGTTCGGATAAGGTACGGATTGTCGCCCGGGGAATCAGAACTATGGTTTTGAAAAATCTCGCCTCAGTCATAAAACTTGACTTGGAATCTAGTCGCCCTTTTATCTATAAGTAAGGAATGACCCAAATTCGGTGATCTTGCTTACAGTTCGAAAAGGGTTACCTCAGACCCCTAATATGGATGATACGAGCCAGAGAGAACAGTTCGGAATGCATCGGAATTATGGATTTGGAAGGGAGATAGCCTCACCTCAGCTTGTTAACGCATGAAATCATTCTGGATGACCGAATGACGAACGGGTTAGCAGTTTGGAGGGAGCCCCTATCCCAGCTGAGAGTTTGACCCTGTGATCACGATCAAAACGGCTTGGAGGAATTCACCTCAGCTAAGAGTTTTGAACCCGTGCGTCACGAACAGGAAAAGGGATCAAAACGGATTCGGGAAAGGTGTCAGATATAAAGATATATGAGCCGAGTGAGGTTCGGCCACGTAGAAAAGATTGTGAACAAAAAATCAAAGGAAGAATAGAAAAAATACAACAGACAAAGGAAAGAAGTCCAGTTTATTCTTCGGCATTACTAGCCGGAATATACAAGAAGAATGAATATACAAGAATGAATATACAAGAAAAGAGACAACAAATGAGGAAAGAAGGCTACACTACTGGAGGATTGCCGTTCGGGGAGGATGTTGGCTGAGAGTTCCCTACTTGCACTGCATCATCAGGCGCTGCTTTGGACCTTTTCTCCATAATGCGATCATATGTATTCCCGAACAGATCGTCAAAGCCTAATTCGTCGGGATCGAACGGCTTGGGGAAATGCTCGAGGATCAATTCAAGGTTCCTGTCCAGAAGCAGGTCCTGACTCTGCTTCACAGTTTTCTCGGTCAGGACATCCAAAAAAGATTTCCCTTCCGGCGTGCTGTCCAGGAGGTCGATCCCTGCTTTGATGGGATCTTCGCTTTCACGCAAGAATTGCCCAAGGTGAGGACCCAGGAATTACCGGGCCGTGTTCTCCAGAGCGACGTTCAGGCCCTTTCCCCGTTGAAAATCCACTATCGATTGTTGAGCAATCTGGGAAGTATTGACCGTGTAAGGTTCAGGCAGATGGTCGCCAACAGTTTTGTCAAATTTAATACCAGCGGACTCAGCAGCCCGCACCTTGGCCCGGAGTTCTTTAAGCTCCCGATCGTGACGATGGGACATCTCCTGCATCTCGGCCAGAGCAGCTTTTGCCTTCTCACCCTCTTTGGCCTGCTCTTGGAGATCGGCCGCTAACTTCTGAGCGGCAGAAAGGAGGACCTGGCCATCATCTCGATCGCTGGCCAGGGCTTTCATCTCCTTCTCAGCGGCAAGAAAGGCCTTGTGATAATACACGCCAGCCTGAAAACAAGATTACAATGAAAGTCAGATAGGGTAAAACATGAATAGTAGAAAGGCATGGGTCGGAATGAAATGTACCTTGAGTGCTTCCTGGTGACCTGCTTCAAAAAGATCCGACCAGTGAATCAAGTTGGTGAAGCTCGGGGGAACTTTGATCGCAGTATGACACCACATAGAAGATGGCATCAGCCCGAACAGATACCTCCCCTCTGATCTGGGCCCCATATTTGAAAACTCAACAAACATCCGATCATCGATCGGTGTGTTAGTAAGAACCGGGTTTGAGGTTTTAGCAGGTACCGATCTTTTGGTTTCAACATCCGGACCGGTCAAATTAACCACATGGTCGATCGGGATCAGGTGATCGCCATCATTTCCTTTGCGCTTTTTGCGGGTTTGCTCCGCCGAGTCACGATCGACTATCATCTTCTCCTTCCCTTTAGCAGAAGAGATAGAGCGCCAGACGGGTATGGGAGATATCACACCTACAAGAAAGAGAAATAAAAGATAAGAAGTTGAATTGTGAGAGCGAAGGATGATCGGGTTAAAACCCTACTATGCTTACCGATTCCAGCAGATAACATGCTCGAAGTAGTGACAAAGCTGCGAAGACTTCTGGTCCCTCCCATCCGCAAAGACTCAGCTTGGGAGCGTAGAACGGCGTCCACCCTGGGCAGAGAATCCCGAACGGGATATGCGTTCCACCTATCCGGGAATGGCAGAGAATCACCAACCCGAACGAACAAAAACCGCTCCTCCCAATCAGCCTGCGGGGTAACATTCTCTGTGAACAGCTGACAAGCAAAACGAGCTACCAGTTTCAGGTACCCGGTCGTCCAGTAGGGCTGATAGCAGTAATGATAAAGGAACAGATCGACGCTTGGGGTGATCCTCAACTCGTGGCACCGGATAATGAAGCCTGTCAGAATGCGGTAGGTGCTGGGCACGAACTGAGCGGGCAGTACAGCAACCCGGCGTAAGAACTCCACTATGTATGAATGGAGAGGGAACCGAAGTCCAGCAGTCAGAGCATCAAGGTGCACTAGCACGTGCCCCGGTCGGTGCCTCATAGGGTGCCGAATGAATCCGACATAGTATTCTCTTGGTGGGGGCAACAACTGGCTAAGTTGCCGTTCAACATCTACTGGGAGACGTTGTTTGTGTTTGCGTATGCGATTGAAGTGTAGGGCAATGCGGGGTGGCCGCTCGGGCATCCCCTTGTTGTAAACTTGGAGGTCATCTCCGGACAGACATCCGTCCTCCTGTGGTTGTTCGATATGTTTGCTGGCCTGAGGATTGGCGGGTTTAGGTGTTTGGGACGAAGAGCCTTCGGCCTGGTTACCAGCGGATGTTTTGCTTTTGCGAATCAAAGGCAACTCTTCAGATTCTGAGCTAGAGGAGTAGTACATAAAAATGCTGGAGGAATTCTGGGAATTCTAGAGAGAGAAGGCTTGAGAGTATGCAAGGGAGTTCTGGGAATTTTAGAGAGAGAAAGCTCGAAAGAAAAATGAGAAAACAGCAGGAGAAATTAGGGGAAGCACCTCTCTATAAATAGGGAAAGTGTCGCACAAATTCCTAATCCATGAGCAACACGTGGCATTGGGTGGTTACGATTAATCTGGGGCATTTATGATTCATTTTTTGTGCACGTACCCCGGACGGGCTTACAGAGGATTAGCAAAGATCACAGGGACTTGTTGTTTAGAAAAATGCTAAGTCCTGAATGTCAACCTGAAGCCCGAACGACTACCAACTTATGAAGAGGCCCAGGTGGAAAGAACACTAAGAAAACGGCTAAGTCCTAAACATTGGTCTGAAGCCCGAACGGCTATCAATGTTATGAAGAAGCCCAGGTGCAAAGAAAACCAAGAAAACTGCTAAGTCCTAAAAGTTGACTTGAAGCCCGACCGGCTATCAACGTCGTAAAAGCTATCCTAAGGATTGATCTGAAGCCCGAACGACTGAGTACCAGAGAGAAGGGGTTTTTCCTTAAATAAATCATCAGAACTTTCTAATTCCCGAACGGCGATCAACGGCATTAAGAGTAGTCGAGCAAGAAATAAAGTTAGGACATTGGTTAAGTCCTACAAAATGGGCTGAATCCCGAATGACGAGTAAATCATGCATTAAAGACAGAAAAGATAGTACACAAAATTTCAGGCAAAAAAGGGATATATATTCATCGGTTCTACTGACCGGGAAGTACAAGCTATTTAGAGAAAAAGAAAATTACAACAAGTAATGAAAAAGTACATATAAATTATTGGCTAGGGGCCATTTCATCTCCCCCTTCGTCCTCGTCTTCATCATCATCAGACAGGGGCTCAGGCTCTCTCCCAGCAGCCCGATCGGCTTCCCTTTGCTGAGCTCGCAGGAATTTCTCAAACTGAGTCTGGATAATGTCGTCTGTGGGGAGATCAGAAGCCTGAACCGGCCTCCCCAGATGATTTTGAAGCTGAGTAAAGAAGGGACGCAGCAAGACCTGGCCAATTTTGCCATAAAGGTCTGAGACAATGGAGTCGTTCCATTTTTTGGCCTCGGGGTCCTTATCCAAGAGGGCCACCCCTGCCGATAGCCGACCAGCGCCTTTGGGGAAACCCTTCAAGTACGCCCCAAAGGCGAACGAGATTTGGGCCCTTGCATGATCATCCTTGATGATGGAGAATTCATCAGAGGATTTAAACGTGTCCCGGACGGCGGACAGATCCACGTTCACTTCATAGGGACCGTCCGGGATGCTGGATGGCATTTCTTCGAATTTGACCTGTGCGGCCTCAACAGCAAGGACCTTCGCCTGGGAAGCTGCGAGTTGGACCTGAAGGGTACCGAGCTCAGCATCCAGCCTCTGCTTTTCCTCCGCAAAGGCTTTCCGTTCGGCCTCCAGAGAGGCGATGGCGGCAGCAGCATGTTGCTCAGCAGAAGACTGGGCAACAATCAGTTCCCGCTCCTTGGCCAGACGGGCCTCCCGCATCTGAAGGGTGTACAAACCCATCTACAGAGTACCGTTCGAGAGTTAGTACTGATTGCAGAGAATAAAATAGAGACAAAGCGCAAAAGACAATGTACCTTCAGAGCAGTCAGAGCCAGACATTCTTCAGATTGCTCGACCGCCAACTGAGGAAGGGAAAAGTTGTTGAACCAAGAGGAGGTCGACCAGATCTGGCTCGCGGTAGAGCCGGCCCTCTCTAATACCTCATGGACAGGGTCGGATAGGGAGATCCGCTCGACCTGACCTGTAATATGGTCGGTATGGGTCTCACCAGCATTCGAGGGTTCCCCCCGAACGGAGTCGAAATGCTGAGAAAATTGGTGTAGTTGGTCAGAGCCGAACCAGTCGTCGACCAGCATGGCCTCGAATTGGTCCTGGTGGACATGCTGTATTGGCTGAGGCTCTGGAAGCGGTTCAGAAGGGGCAGCTTCCTGAGCGGGAATAATGGTGGGAGTAGGTTGGGGGTTCTTCCGGGATTTTTTCCGCTTACAGGCCCCACCGGCTGCGATAACTCTGCTGTCATCCATAGGTAGATCTGGGTTTGGTGCTGAAAAAAGACAAAGGAGAATGTTAGTATCGAGCGGCCTTAGCGTGTGAGAAACTAGAAAAAGGAATAAAAGAACGTTTCTCGCACGGGGAATATGGGGAAATGAAGCGGCAGCCGTCGAATCGCAGCATGGGGAACTGATTGCTTCTGTACCCCGATCGCCATTCGGTGTATTATAACATTGATATACTTCCTAATGCACTCACTATCGTTCGAGACATCGGAAGTGGGGGACTTGTGTTGGGATATTGACCTAGAGGCCCAATACCCAGATCGGGAAGGCCCAAGATATCCGGCCCAAGCAACGGGCCATCACTCTATGATGAATAGATCCAGCAAGAAGTAATACCGAACCGAGTTCGGCCCAAATAAAGATTGGCCCAGTAAGAAGACATACCGAACGAGGTTCGGGCTATATATCATACTTTGGGACAGATGCAACGACCAACCAGCAAGTGGCCAGATGCAATTAATGCCAGACTATGACATCAACAAGTGGAAGCATGGATGACCAAGTCGGTGGAACAACGGCCAATCAGCAAGAGGCAGCCCATGCTCTCCATTAGTATAAATAGAAGGTTTCAAGTCATTGTAAGGGTTAGCATTTCAATACTCAAGCTCTAGAATAGCATCATTTGCTCTTATTTCTTGTATTAAAGCATAGTTTCCGACTTACCGATCGGGAAATTCCTTGTAATCAGATTGGTTAATTAATACAAGTGAGCTTTCGAGTTTTAGTGAGTTCAGATCTTATATTTCTTTACATACTTTGATTCTGGGTCATTCCTGATATATCCAAAGTTCGTGTTGGGCTTTCGGATCTACGGGACTTACCCTCAACAATAATGTTTCAAGAATAACATTCTCAACAAATAAACATGATATTTTAATCAAATTTCATTACAAATATGTGAATGGTAATAAGTTATGAACAATTGAGCATTAGATGAGACATTTCAAGTTTTTGTTTTTATTATTATGAAGTAAGAATGTTTTTACTTGGACTATAATTCCTCCCAGACCAGACCAGAACAGATCAGACCAGATCAGACTTGGATAGTTATAAAAATACAAAGAAACCAGATCAGACCAGATCAGACTAGACCAAACCAGACCAGCAAATTACGATCCAAATAAAAACATCTTAAATACCAAGTGTGTCTTCTAATAATTAATAGTTCCATCGTTTTCTTATAATTACACAATTGATTGATGGAAATAAAAATTATATAATAAACCTATAAACAATGAGAGAGAGTCACCAAACGATTCTCTAAAGATATGAGTTCACAGGACTACATCTGCTGGGTTTGCGGCCGTCTCCCTAGTTGTCTAGGGCTTGATTTTCCGGCGGGGATAGCTTTCCTCTGGTCCGGCGATAGGGTTCTTTCTCTTTATCGAAGCAGAGTTATTAGTACACTAAGTTGAAATTGCCGAGAGTTAGGTAATCGAGTCACACAGTTCAGGTCTTGACTGTAGGGTTCGTCTGCAACTTCCGGCGGTCATATTCCTGATGGAAACTAAACTAAGGAGGGCGCAGGTTGAGGAAGGGGCACATTGGCGTGAGTGGAAGAAAAGCTAGATAGAGTGTTGGTGAACGAGGAATGGTGGAATACCTTTGGAGCGGCTAAGGCTAAATCTCTGGAAGCTCCGACCAGTGATCATCTAGCTCTTTGTGTAACTGTTCTACAAGCGGAGGTTAGGTTTGGGAGAAAGCCGTTTAAATTTGAGAATAACTCGATTAAGGAAGAGGAGTGTCGGGCAATTGTAAACACTAGTTGGCAAGCGGGTAATAGCTTGGATATATGCTCTAGAATTGCTTTTGGCGGCCAAATCCTTGTATCAAAAAATCTATTTGTACACGTTCTTATACATATTTTTATACACGTTCTATCCATTTTTTGTCTGTGAATGGGCTTGTTTTGTTTGTCACAGACAAAACACGCAAGTTTTGTCTGTCACAGACGTTCACAGACAAAAAATATGACCTGCCACATACAAATGTATAAAAACGTGTATAAGAACGTGTACAAATAGAATAGTTGATCCTTTTATATCCAATTGGTATCAACATGACACCACTATGTTGACCGTACACGCCCAATTGAGCACCACTAATTTGAATCCGCATTATAGAGAGTATTACATATGGCGGCCAAGATCTGTTTGCCTTTTTACGTAATTTAAGATACTTACTGTAGATTATATGAGAAGTAAGATGTTTTGGTACTGTAGCGGTACGATCGACCCCTTTATAGGGGGAGGATCACCGTCTTATGCAGTACGATCAACCCCTCACCGCCATCGTACCATGGGCAGAGGGCGCCTGTAAGACCCTCACATATTCTTGATCACGGTCGAGTCCGCCCATGCCTTTACACGGGGAGGATCACCGTCTTATGCAGTACTATCGGCCCCTCAGCACCATCGTACAATGGGCAGAGGGCGCCTGAAAGACCCTACACATTCTTGATCACGGTCGGGTCCGCCCATGCCTTTACAGGGGGAGGATCACCATCTTATGCAGTACGATCGGCCCCTTAGCGCCATCGTACCATGGGCAGAGGACGTCTATAAGACCCTCACACATTCTTGATCACGGTCGTGTCCGCCCATGCCTTTACAGGGGGAGGATCATCGTCTTATGCAGTACGATCAACCACTCAGCGCCATCGTACCATGGGCAGAGGGCGCCTGTAAGACCCTACACATTCTTGATCACGGTCGGGTCCGCCCATGCCTTTACAGGGGGAGGATCACTATCTCATGCAGTACGATCGGCCCCTCAGCGCCATCGTACCATGGGCAGAGGGCGTCTGTAAGACCCTCACACATTCTTGATCACGGTCGAGTCCGCCCACGCTTTTACAGGGAAAGGATCACCGTCTTATGCAACACGATCGGTCCCAAACCGCCATCGTATCTAGTTCACGGTCGGGTCCGCCCATGCCTTTACAGGGGGAGGATCTCCGTCTTATGCAGTACGATCGGCCCCTCAGCGCCATCGTACCATGGACAAAGGGTGCCTGTAAGACCCTCACACATTCTTGATCACAGTCGGGTCCACCCACGCCTTTACAGGGGGAGGATCACCGTCTTATGCAATAAAACCGGCCCTCAACGCCATTGTACCGTGGGTAAAGGGCGCCTGTAAGACCCTCACACATTCTTGATCACGGTCGAGTCCGCCCATGCCTTTATAGGGGGAGGATAACCGTCTTATGCAGTACGATCGGCCCCTCAGCGCCATCGTATCCAGTTCATGGCCAGGTCTTCCCACGCCTTTACAGGGGGAGGATCACTGTCTTATGCAGTACAATTGGCCCATCAGCGTCATCGTACCATGGGCAGAGGGCGGCTGTAAGACCCTCAGACATTCTTCATCACGGTCGGGTCCGCCCACGACTTTACATGGGGAGGATCACCGTCTTATGCAGTATGATCGGCCCCTCAGTGCCATCGTACCATGGGCAGAGGGTGCCTGTAAGACCCTCACACATTCTTGATCACGGTCGAGTCCGCCCATGCCTTTATAGGGGGAGGATAACCGTCTTATGCAGTACGATCGGCCCCTCAGCGCCATCGTATCCAGTTCATGGCCAGGTCTGCCCACGCCTTTACAGGGGGAGGATCACTGTCTTATGCAGTACAATTGGCCCATCAGCGTCATCGTACCATGGGCAGAGGGCGGCTGTAAGACCCTCAGACATTCTTGATCACGGTCAGGTCCGTCCACGCCTTTACAGAGGGAGGATCACCGTCTTATGCAGTATGATCGGCCCCTCAGCACCATCGTACCATGGGCAGAGGGCGCCTGTAAGACCCTCACACATTCTTGATCACGGTCGAGTCCGCCCATGCCTTTACAGGGGGAGGATCACCGTCTTATGCAAAACGATCGGACCCTCAGCACCATCGTAGCATGGGCAGAGGGCATCTGTAAGACCCTCACACATTTTTGTTCACGGTCATGTCCGCCCACGCCTTTACAGGGGGAGGATCACCGTCTTATGCAGTACGATCGACCCCTCAGCATCATCGTATCCAGTTCATGGTCGGATCCGCCCACACCTTTACAGGGGGAGGATCACCGTCTTATGCAGTACGATCGGCCCCTCAGCGCCATCGTACCATGGAGAGGGCGACTGTAAGACCCTCAGACATTCTTGATCACAGTCGGGTCCGCCCATGCCTTTAAAGGGGGAGGATCACCATCTTATGCAGTACGATTGGCCGCTCAGCACCATCGTACCATGGGCAGAGGGCGCCTGTAAGACCCTCACACATTCTTGATCACGGTCGGGTCCGCCCATGCCTTTACAGGGGGAGGAACACCGTCTTATGCAGTACGATCGGCCCGTCAACGCCATCGTACCATGGGCAGAGGTGCCTGTAGCTATAAGACCCTCACACATTCTTGATCACGGTCGGGTCCACCCATGCCTTTACAGGGGGAGGATCACCGTCTTTTGCAGTACGATCAGCTCTCAGCGCCATCGCATCCAGTTCACGTTCGGGTCCGCCCATGCTTTTTCAGGGGGAGGATCACCATCTTAAGCAGTTAACTCCTTGAAGGCATCTTCACGCTCCACGGAGGAAAACTTATTTTTTGGATTATCTGATTGGTTTTACAGCTCCATCCGCTACCACGACCGGCCACTCTGGCACGGCGTGATTGTCATTACGAGTCCCTGTATATATGTGTGTAAATAATAATAATAATAATAATAATAATAATAATAAGAGAAAAAAAGAGGTGGATGCAAGATTCTATCTGGAAAACCTAGAGAGAAAATGAGAGAAAAGGAGACTAGGGCTCCTAAAAATGTCACCTCAACTACAAGTATGGATGAATCCATTGTTCTAAAAATCGGCCTAGTCGGACCGATTAATCGGCCTAGGCGGCCTAGGTGGCCCTAACTGAGAAACACTAATCGGCCTAGTCGGCCATAAAATCGGCCTAGTCGGCCAAAAAATCGGCCTAGTCGGCCGCCTAGGCGCCCCTCAACCGCCCGACTAGCGCCTAGCGAGTTTTAGAACAATGGATGAATCATATCAAAAAACATAAACGGGGCATTGAAACTTGGGTTTGGAGGCGAGAGGCTAGGTGTATGGATGATCCGTTCGGGCATCCAGTCAAACTGAGGTGAATTGAACGGGGGATCGAAACTATGGTTAAAATTCTAACCCCTGGCATAGTACGTCGTACCGTTATAGTGGGACAAACGGGGAAGTTGAACTGTGAAATGGACGTGTCATCATTTCAGCCAGAGACCGACGATCCGTTCGTCAAGAAGACCGAACGGTGGATTCGAAATGGTTTAGAAATGATGTAAAGCAAATGGTGGACCGATTGGTCCTGGGCCAACGGGTTCGAGTCTGTTAGAGTCAAGTCCGTGGAACAACCCGTCCAAAGGATAGGGGGTTCTACAACCACGTCTACAGTGCGTGGCATACACGTTTGTTTGGACTACCCCAACGCCGTGACGGCTAGTTGAGCGTGTTAGTCTTCCCCGACCAACTAGTAAGAGTGATCCGTCCAAATGATATCGGATGGGGGAACTTGGCTTGTTCAGTTTGAGCTGGGGAATAGAGTTTCATTTTCTCTTGATCATCTTATGCAGCAAGAATGACTCTTCAGAGTCGTCGTGCCTCCTCACGGCCGGGCTCGTCAATCCCTGATCTGGGTGGGCGAGCGCCGCTTTATGCAGCACGAACGGGTCTTCAGCACCATCGTGCCTAATCACGGCCGGGCTCGCCGATCCCTGATCTGCGAGGGCGAGCGGCGCTTTATGCAGCACGAGCGGATGGCTCTTCAGCGCTGTCGTGTCTTCTTCTCGGTCGGGTCCGCCCATGTCATCCAGGGTCTGTGTCACGCCCCAGACCGTGTCTGTGCCACGTAGACAACTGTCGTACAACCCAATAAGAATAACCGCAGTTCATCCTTACTAAATTGCACAAGACGTCCGATAGATACATATGCCAAAACCGATTAGTAAACATACACAACAACATCAACATACAATAAAACACATAGCGGAATATAAGTGTTTAATAAGAACCCACACGAGGGTAAAACAAGAGCTCACACGCTCCATTAATTTATAAGTCAAAAAAAGTTCCATGAGCATTATTTAATTACTTAGAAATAGAACCAGAGGAAGCACGAACCACGTCTTCTCTCCATCGATCTCCCGAACAACGGGTGTAGGAAGTAAACTCTAGCTTCAACATGAAAGAGTGGTTCCCGCCGAGGGATCAGTACTACAGAAAAGTACTGGTGAGGGCAAACTGTATGTAATATAAGTAACGTTTCTCACACAGGACCCTCAACATAGGGTGATAGTATATGTATAGGCATAACTCTTGGCTACCCCTTTTCGAAACATATCGTATACGTATATACATATGAGTAAAATATCTGGCTTGTGGGCCCATTTGTCTTTCAAATCATTTAGGCGTAACAGTCTCATTAAATTCACCCTTCCCATGTCCTACCCTCGAGTGAAGTCACCTGCAGGCTAACTCACCCGATAACAAAGATAATTATTCTGGGGCCCTTCGGGCTCCCATATCACAGACATGGTTTAAATTAAATTCCTAGACCAAGGAAAATACCCTATCAGGAACTCATCCCCAATCACGCATGTTTAATCATCTAAAATCATTACTTGAGGTTCACCTACCTCGGGGACTATTCGTCCTTACAATCATAGTTTACATTCTTGGGGCTAACCCCGCCTTGAGGAGTACGCATACCCATCATCCTATGTGTAATTTGCTGGAGGTTATCACACCTCAAGGACTACACGGGCCCTTGTTACCTATATGCAATTTGATGGAGGTTAACACACCTCAAGGACTGCATTTGCCCTTGTTACCTATGTGTAATTTGCTGGAGGTTAACACACCTCAAGGACTACACGGGCCCTTGTTACCTATATGCAATTTGCTGGAGGTTAACACACCTCAAGGACTACACGGGCCCTTGTTACCTATATGCAATTTGACGGAGGTTAACACACCCCAAGGACTGCATTTGCCCTTGTTACCTATGTGTAATTTGTTGGAGGTTAACACACCTCAAGGACTACACGTGCCCTTGTTAACATTTGAGTATAAAGGACTCATCTTGGTCCTACAGAGTTTTACCTGACCTTACTCGGTCCCGAGTATTCACCCGTCATTTATAATCTACCACTTACCTCGACTGATCGTGGTCTACAATTTCTTTGCTAACGACTAGTCCAAGTCTTAGCGTTTAAACCGTATTCGAAGCCTTAGCAACCAACGTGGACGGGTCCTACCCGAACGGCCCACGTAAACCGGTCGGGTATTTACCCTTACCCGGTCGGGTATGGTGAGGCAGTAGGCCCTGGAGCCAATTTTACTTGAGACCCGGTCGGGTCTATACCCATACCCGGTCGGGTCTAGTGTGACAGTGGCTTCTGGAGCCAATACCCGGTCGGGTATTTACCCATACCCGGTCGGGTATCGCCTTTGTCTTGGCGGTCAACGCCCATTTGACCACCCAAACGAAGTCCGATTAACGTGAAATTTTATACACATGTACTTCTTGACGTCCTTGATCCAAAAATACCATTTTGGATCCCTGTAACATCATACATAATTAATTATCACATTTTAAATCGTCAAGTTTACTTAACATGCTTTTCAACTATATTTTATATATAATCATGGCATAACACATACTTGATTATCTTTAATCATTCCATGAAATATATTCTTGATTACTTTAGGTAATCTCATGCCTCACTCAAACTTTATAAAGCATAAATCCATCTTCTCACAACTATTAATAAGTACTTCATACTTATTAATCGTTTATATATTTCGTTCTAGTTTATTCTTCATAACTAGATTTAATTTAAAGACATGTATGATTAAGTACTTGAATCCTTCAAGAATACCATCTTGAATTACCTTAGTTAATGTCCAACTAAATCATTCATGATTATCCTTCATAAAAAATATTAATAATTCTTTTACTCATTAATCATGCCATTTTCACATAACTTATAATCATTATAGCTAATCACTTGTTTAAACACTTTTGAACATTTCTATACATATTCTCATACTAGATTACTCTAGTTATCTCATACATAGTTCATGTATGCATTTTTATACATTTGACAATAATATATTCATGATTAATCCACAAATAAATCTCTTATTCATTAATCATGTAATATTTCCATAAATCATATTCATCATGACTAATCATGCATTTTAGTCCATTTAATCATTCCTCAAATCATGATTATAATTTTATTTAGGTAATCCCACGTTTGACCCAAGAGTTACAAGACACGTAGTCGTCCACTCACCTCGAAATGACGATAGCAAGCTTTATCCTCTTCGTTTGAACTCCAACGACTTTTGGAATTTTCCGGCGAAAACTCCTGCGGCTCCGGTGACTTTTCCGGTCACTCCTAGATTCTTTAAGAAGTCTAGAATACCTTGGTAAAATTCCTAACAAGGTTTCACAAACCAAAAGTGGTATAAATATCAACACCTTCCGAGAAGGTGTTTTCCGGCGAACCGGTCTTACTCCGGTCATAACTCCGTTCATGGTTAAAACTAACCTTCCAACCCCTCATTCTTCATCTATAGGAGTATAGAACAAGCTTATGGTCTATCATATGATTTATAAAATTATATGAGATTAAAATGAAGGAAGAGAAATACTAATGAAGTCATTACCTTGATTTTCTAAGTGTTTCTCTTATTTTCTCACTCTTCCTTCTTCCTTGGAACTTCCTTGGTTTGAGCTTGCTTCAAAAATGGAGGATTATGACCTTGCAGAGGTTCTCCTCTCTTCCTTGAATGTACCGGTCGAAATAATGGGGTAGAGAGGGGTGAGGAAACTTCCTTTGTCTCCTTTGCCAATCAATGTGAGGGGAGGTCCACCTAATGTCACTCTCTCACTCAACCTATCAATTTGAGACCAAATACATCCCTTTCTCCCATGCTATGCAGCTTCTCCAGCTCATTTGGATACACAAAATCGTGGGGTGGCCCCCACTAATGTGGGAGGTCATCCCTTTAAGTCCCAAAGTGTACATCGGTCCCGAAAGTTGTATTTTTCGGACTATTCTAATTAAATTTCATTTTATCGGGCAAATAAAATATATATCATTCTTCCAATTAATATTGGCCCCTAGAATGAATATATATTATCTAACTTTAATTTTGTGGTTCTCGGAACTTATTTCGGGCTGTTATCTTTTAAATAACTAATACTGGTAATGGGACTTCGTTTGCTCAATAGGCCAACTCTAGGGCTCAACATTAAATTATACCATCATATAAATATTATCTATATCAAGATGAATATAGTATTTGGTCCGTAAATATCGGATGGTCATTGCCCATGTGGGCCCAACGTGCATTTTACTGTTCAAGTAACAGTAAAAATGAGAACGTGTTGCCTCTAAAATTCACTCGTCATTTCTCATGACTAAATATGTGGTTCTATATTTTGTGACACTTTAATAAAAATGTTACACTTCCTCTTAAGTGGTCCTAGATGTATGAACACATAAAATCTTATTTGATTGTCCTCATACAAAAATATTCTCAGTGTAGGGTCCTCCAACAATACCCTCCTTTAAGATACCAAATTAATCAATATTATTCATCCCATTATTTTGGGTTCTTAAGGTATTTATATTTCTTCTGTTATAACTTCGTAATCCTGCGAATTAGTAACAGTTCGATAATTAAGGCTCCCCGCTATTAAATAGTGGCCCCGACTCGCTCGAGCGTCCAGTTGTCATTCTGTATATCACTGGGGTCTACGACCCATTCCTACTATCATAATAGCATCGTCTAAGTCAACATTAATATCTTAAACACTTAGAATATCATGAGTGGTCCCCGCTCCCGATGTGGGTCCCGCGTCTGATCAATTATCCTTTATTAATTTAAGACAAGAATTTTATCTTTCTAATTTATCAAGGCTCGTCTAGTCTTGATTTACCTTCTTTAACCATGTACTTGATGAAAAAAAAATTCTGGGTAAAATTCGGGTCCGGTGTTACAGCCTGGACCGCTGCTTTATGCAGCACGAGGGCTGGCTCTTCAGCACTGTTGTGTCTTCTTCTTGGTCGGGTCTGCCCATGCCATCTAGGGTCGGGACCGCCGCTTATCCAACACGAGCGGCTGGCTCTTCAACACCGTCATATCTTCTACTCAGTCGGGTCCGCCCATGCCATGCAGGGTCGGGACTGCCGCTTTATGCAGCACGAGCGGCTGGCTCTTCAGCACCGTCATGTCTTCTTCTCGATCGGGTCCGCCCATGCCATCCATAGTCGGAATGCCGCTTTATGCAACACGAGCGGCTGGCTCTTCAGCGCCGTCGTGACTAGAGCGGGGACTGCACCTCACCTGTCACTTATGCATGCCTTGCATCCATGACTATTCGGAGACATCGATTCAGGGAAGGCAAGGAAGAACGTGAGCACTAGTATACTTTTTCGAGTAGATTCGCAGGCTCACTACTCAAAAAACTGGGGGACTTGTGTGAGGGAATATTATCCTGGCCTACTACTGTTCATAGGTCCAAGGCATCATCCTGGTATGGAGCCCATTCGGCAGGCCCATTTAGGCCTACCCGACCCATTTTGGTCCAACCGGCCCATTCAGGCCTATTTAGGCCTATTGGCCCATTAGAATCACCCTTATTCCCCTCCCCTTCTATAAATAGGGGGCTGGGCTTCCCATTTAGGGGATGGACTTCTTTTCTCCTCCCTTGCTGCTTCTTCTTCTTTTCTTTAGAGATTAGAGACTCCATTAATGGAGCTTCAACATCTGTATATGTATTTTCGTGAGGAGAGTATAATGAGAAAGAGTGGGCTTGGACGTTAGCCTAAAAAGTCCTTTGGTTTTTCTCCCTTTCCAGGTTTCCACGTAAAAATCGAGTGTTATACCAAATTATGTCTATATCTATTAGTTTATGTTGGACTTAAACCCAACAGAATATATAAATACCTTTCGTATTACCACGGAAGAACAAATATAGATTCTGAAGACAAAGAGATGATATGAGATGATGAAAGTTCAACAAGAATGACACAAAAATATAAGAGAATAAATTTACATTATGTTACACACATATAATACACACATATCTATAAAATATAAATAATATAAATGAATTGCTTGTTGTAAAATCATAAAAATGACATGTGTGAATGTCCATCCTTGTAATCAGGACACCTAGCTAGTTCTAATCCTTGTAATCAGGTCACTCATTCACTTCTAGTCCTTGTAATCATAGATAGACAGATGACTTGATTTACATGTGCCAGCAATATTATGTAGAACTATTTGAGGTGATTCATCATCAAGCTCCATCCCTATAAATAGGGGCTTGATGAACTCTTTTAAACTCACTCAGAAAATTCAGATATTAAGAAGAAGTAATTCAGAAGGCCTTATTTGACCCTTTTCTCATATATATATATATGAGAAAAGGGTCAAATAAGGCCTTCTACTATTACGAAGTAGTCACATAAGGTCATGTACTCAATAAAGTGTCTTGTAAGTACCTCTACTTGTATAAAACAATCAAATGAGTCCTAACGACTTATTTAACACCTCCTAATCGCGATTTTAGTTTACATGTTGATTTTTTTGACTTGTATTTCAACCAATCTTAGTTAAATATTCAACATATGTCGTATAATGTATTCTAAAAAGATGGTCAAAAGTACGTTGAAACCGGGATTAAGAGGTGTTAAATAGGTCATTAGGACTCATTTGATTGTTTTTTAGAAGTAGATGTACTTATATGACACTTTATTGAGTACATGACCTTATGTGACTATTTCATAATAGTAGAAGGCTTTATTTGACCCTTTTCTCTCTCTCTCTCTCTCTCTCTCTCTCTCTCTATATATATATATATATATATATATATATAATACTTAATATTTTAATATAGATAACGGATCAAGTTTGGATTTCTTTAATTTAATCTTGTTGTTTTCATTAGCTTTGGGGGAGTTCTCCCCTTTTATTTGATTCTCTTCCTTCATTGAGCATGTAACCTTTTCTCATTTTAAATAAAACTTTTCTTTTTCTCATAAAAAAAATTAATATAGATAACATAAGTACCTTCAAAGCTTTACTCTCCTGAATCTTGATATTAATATGAATAATAATCTGAATAATATACGTACCTTCAGGCTTCATTTCCCCCCCTACTATGTTTATACATAATCCAGTTTTATAAAATGATGTAGCTAAAGAATAATGGAGTTATACGTAAAGGAAGGATGTATAGTGAAAGAAGATACGTAGTGATAAAAAAAAATTATAAAACGAGAGATTTATAATGAAAGAAAGTAACTTTGGAGGTAGAAATAAAATTGAATGGTGAGGTAGTTATGGTATCAAACACCTTATGAAGACATGCATGGACAGATCACATGCAATACTTTGGTGTGTATAATAATATAATAAAACAAAAGTTGCCGACTGTGTACGTACGTAATGGAGTGAGCTTATAGGATCGCAGATTTGGAGGTTTCCAATGATAGTCACGGGAGAAGTTTCATGTATCTTTACGATTAAATAAAGAGAAAATTCCAAGTTTAGGAGTAAAATTTATTAAATATGCAAAAGTAGGACTCATATCTAAGAGTGTAGTTTGCCATACAGAAATTATGAGTAAGGGACAAAAGTGCCCTTAATGAATAGTCAAACTTATTTAGTAAAAATACAAAATAGAATAATAAACTAATTAATGCATTACACAACAAGTCAACAACGTATTTTTCCTTCCCCAACCACAAGTTACCGCCGGCACCATCCAGGGGCAGTACCTGCACCAGTAACCACCGCCCCTAACCACCGCCCTATGCCGCCACTTGACACCGCCGCTAGATGCTGAACGTTGCCGCCGCCGGACGCCGCCAATCTCTGCCATCGCTGGACACCGCCAGTCTTCACCGTCGTCGGACGCTGCCGGTCTCTGTTGTCGCTTGACGCCGCCACCACCTCCATCTTCGCCGCTGCCTTGTTCCAAGGTCACCACTGGCCATCTATAATTCCGACGCCGCCATCTCCATCCCCTAGCCTTAGATCTGAAAATTAAGAATGTTGTAGAATGACAATCTGATATTTATTTATTTTTTTTAATTTTTTTACTCTAAAATTTTAAATTTAATGAATTTGGATCTGAAAAATATATAATAATGTTTATTTTTCGAAAATGGCAAAATTATTATAAAAATGCCATGTTTTTCAATATGTTTGGCAAATAATGCCATTTTACATTTATGAATGTTTTTCAATATGTTTGGCAAATAATGTCATTTTACATTTATGAAGTCGACATTAATTTCGTAAAGATGGCAATTACATGGATATGTTAGGCAAATAATGCCATGTTTTACAAATGTTCTTAATACCATAAAAACACTTTAAAATAGCAATTATGGCAATTTCATATTCAAAGTAGAAAATAATTTGTACACAAATATTGACTGAAATTAAATGTAAAAAGTTATATTTTATAATGTAAAATATAAATTAAAAGTCAATCTTTCAAAAAAGAAATTAAAGGAAGAAAACGACTTTTACTTAACCAAACTAACTCATAAAAGAAATTAAAAGTCAATCTTTCAATTGGAAGAGAAAACGAAAAATCAATAAATAAATAATAACAGATCATCTCGGAAAGAAGAAAATTAAATAAAAATATATATTAATTGGTCCTAATCAAACAACAAGCCACCAACTTCTCTATCTCTACATCTCTATAAGCATCAATAATGCTAGGGGTGTAATGTGAATATATAAAATTTTGGTCTCTTTAAGCATTAAACACTTGTACTTGATGCTTAGGTTCTTTCTTATCTAAAATGATACTTCAAAAAGTTCGGTTTAATCCCCAAGAATTTAACTTACTTCGGTAAGTTCCGTTTAATTCCCCAATAGAACCGTGTTCTACATTAGCTTCATTTTTTATTTCAATTCAATTAATGCTATTTAACCTTCCATTTACTATCGGCAAAAAAACCTTTCATTTACTTACCCTCGGGTTTTGTCGTTTTGGGTTCAATCAATGCATAGGTTATTTCTACTTTTTTTGTTATTCCAAAAAAATTATTTGTAGAAGCCTCAGTAATGATCCCATGGTTCATTTACGTTGTTAGAGGTCATTTTGAATGATAAAAAAGTTGTCTTCAATGAAAGAACAAACATAGCTTAAGACATCTTAAAATTTTGTAAACAATTTTGTGTTAAAATTGTAGATCGATCACATTATGTTTTCTTATTGTATTACAAAATGAGTGAACTTTCATTGGAAGAGGAATATTATTAGCAATAATTAAATATATGTGAGTAAAATAAAATTTGTTTACAAAAATGTGACTAATGACTAGAGTAGTAATGAAATCATAGTAACTTATGTTTGGTCAATTTTTAAACTTAAGTTTGAGAATATTTTGAATAACTCCAAAAAGTTACGTGTTTGGTAAAAAGTTGGTTGATAAGCCTGATAAGCCGAAAAATAGGCTCACCAAACTGGCTCTAAAATATACAGAGTTTTGTTTTGGGTTGAAGAAATTGTTTATAGTTTTTCGTTCTAAACACCATAAAGTAATATGTTTCCAATGATTTTGGGCATTCACACGAACGCGCATGGCGCGTTTATAAACTAGTGAAAACATAAAGCTCCATAAAGCTGCACCGCCGATTGAACTCAAAGAAGAGAAAAAAAGAAGGGGAATTGAGAAGAAAAGAAAGAGGAGAGGAAGAAGAAGAAGAATGAAGAGCAAGAGATTAAAACTTACATGTGAGGATCGTCATCCACCGGTGGCCGGAGTTGGAGAAAAAAATTTGTTGTTTGTAATTTGCCGCATCGGAGATGGAGAAGTGAGAAAAATCAGATCTGAAAATGGATGAGGGGGGGGGGGGGGGGGGGGGGGAGGAAGAGAAAGATGAAAAGTGAGAGAGGTTGAGGGTTGCGTACCAACGTGAGAAAAGTCTAAAAAAGAAAAGGTAAGCTGACAAAATAAAAACGGGGTAAAATTGGCAAAAGATACGGATCAAATAACCCATAGTTCCTATTTAGGGAATCAATCGACAGAACTCCTATTTTGGAATTGTATCTATGTTTTACTCCCTTTTAGGGTAATTACTTTTAAAGGGTTTAATGCATCAAACCCCCTCATGAAATGTAAATTCGGCGCATTAGCCCCATATGATTTAAAAAATGCGTCAAATCCCCCTGTGTTATCATTAATCATGCGCCAAACCCCCTCCAAGAACAAATTTAATTTCAAAAAAGATAAAAAACTATTAGTTTTTTTGTATAATTTAGAAATTTTGACAAAGTTATTTGTATATTCAACCATATTATTAAAAAAAGTGATTTCAAAATTGTAAAATTTGTTCTTGAAGGGGATTTTGCGCATGATTAA
Organism: Cuscuta europaea; assembly: GCA_945859875.1. Classification (NCBI taxonomy): domain Eukaryota; kingdom Viridiplantae; phylum Streptophyta; class Magnoliopsida; order Solanales; family Convolvulaceae; genus Cuscuta; species Cuscuta europaea. Next base: position 6,716,543 of record CAMAPE010000014.1, read on the forward strand.
TTAAAACACAAAGGTGTTTGACACATTTTTTAAATCACAAGGATCTAATGCACCGAATTTATATTTCACGAGGAGGTTTGATGCATTTAACCCTACTTTTAAATAAACATGTACGGAGTATTAATATGTGTTAATAGATAGTTTAAAACACTAAAGCAACATACATCCATTTGTTTTGAATAAAGCATACAAAAAAGGAGCTATACGATGCTAGCTCGTTTAGTTCGTTTTTGAGTTATCCCAAGGCTAAAATAAAATTCATGTAAACAAAAGTTGATATTTAAAACTCATTATTAAATTGATAATGACAATTTTTAAAGTATTTACTCCATTATCGATAGATTTATACACAGTACTAACTAATTAGCACTCAAATTTGTACATATTTACTACGTAGTAATAAATTTAATTTAATAATTCCTTGTAGTATAATGGCAAATATAAGCAAAACAGAATTCGATATTCTTGATTTGTCCGGTCAAAAATATTTGGAATGGAAAGTCGATGCTCTGGCACATCTTGAGGCTAATGGTTTAGAAGAAACAATTGAATCCAATAATCTATCATCTTCACAAGACAAAGAGAAAGCTATCATTTTCCTTCGTCACCACTGATGAAACGGTTAGTAACACAAGAGGGGGGTGAATTGTGTTTCTGTTGAACTGTGACAGTTTTTCGAACAGTTCTAGTGTGGTTATAGGGAAATGCGAAATAATAAATAGGAAAGATCCTTGGCTCACAGGGATTAAAATACCTCGACCTCCCTTGGAGGAATTTGAACAACTTCACTAAATAGCCAAAATGTGGTTACAAGGTAAATTCTCCTAATTTACCCTTGAGCCACCCCAACTCTATTCTCTCTAGGAAGAGTTATGCATCTCTACCTTGCGGGTAGAGAGCCTCTCAGCTTTACAACAAAGCTCTCTCACACACGATCCCAAACCGAGGAAGCTACACTTAGCTTTTCCTCGAAAACCAAGTTACAAGATAAAGAAGGGAAAAGAAACTCTATCTAGAACTTCGTGCGTAGGTTCAGGTGCCTTGGACTTGATAACTCTTCGTAAGTCTTTCTCCTTTTGATTACTCTCACAAGCACACAATCTTCTTTTGATCTTCGACTATATATATAGCACGAAAGATGTCTGTTGATTCTCCTTTCCTTTGGAAGCTTGGTAGACATTCCTTGATAATTTTGAATTACTTTCCTTCCAGTAGTTTCTCTTTTATTTGTTCAATCAAGAGTAAATCATCTCATGATTTACGCACCATTATGTAAGGAAGCACAGATTCACTTATCATGTAAATATGCAGTGGATATTAAGTATCAATAAGATATTCATGTAGTTAAGTCATGCTACGATAATATTCTTACCAAAAGAGATTTTGTTTGACCTTTATGGAAAGATAACTTGTTCTCTTTGCATATATAAAAATGTTACGTTCAATTACCATTAAAGTGGCAAAGTATTTATTTAGGTGACACATATATATGTTAAGTCATTAAAGTAAACGCTTAGTCATGTATGAGAGATGTGCCACGGGTAAAATAATTTAGCTTCATAGATGAGGTATTGTCAGACAGCTATATATCAATTAAATCACTTATCAAGCATGACAATTATTTATATCAAACAGAACAAAGTTCGTTCGTGATAGAACCGGTAGTAGTTCTATCCAAAGGTCCCACCTGCATGGTTAGTTAAATAATGAATTATTGTTTTGGACCCAAGGATAATGTTCACTTCTGTTTAAGGCTAGTCATCAAAAAAACTAAATAATCAACAAATTCCCCCTTTTTGTTGATGACAAACCTTAGGTGCCCTTGAAAAATCCTGCAGATTAGCGTGTAAGCAAAGCATAGTAGTAGCAGCAGTTTAAGTGTACCAGCAAAAGGAGGCACCTGATTATTTCCCCCTTTTAACATCAACCCAAAGGAAACGGAAAATAACCAAAACAATGCCGAGTATCAGTGTACCAGGGTTAAAGTATTTTAGATGTCTACAGGGGCAGATCCAGAAAGTCACAATGGGGTGGGCTGGGATAAAAATTGAAATACACATATATAATAATAAGTCAAGTCGTCAACACTTACAAATTCATTAAAACATCATTTAAGTTGTGCCCTACGCGACTTCAAAGTATAAAATTCATCAATAATAGAATCTATATCTATATTATTGACAAAGTCTCGTTCAATGTAGATCATCAATGAATCTTCAAGAAAATCGCCTCCCATTTTGTTACGAAATGCCGTCTTCACATGCTTCATTGCTGAAAATGCTCTTTCCGTAGTAGCAGTAGAAACAGGTAGGGTCAAAACTAGACGAATTAGTCTCGTCAACATAACATAGATTTCTGATTTCCCACTCTCCGTCAAATGTTGACATAACTCAACAAGTGTGGACGCTTCAGATGTTGAAACAATATCATGCTTGTAGTGAATCAACTCATACTCAAGTGAGACAATGTCTTGATCAGTGAAATCTGCAGGATAAAACTTTTTTTCAAGTTTACAGATATCCTCACTGTTAAATGAGCTGAAGGAGTTCTTGGGATCCAAAGCAAGACTAAGTTGAAGAAGTTCCATGGATGTATCATTAAAGCACGTGCCTAACTCAGTCAAAGTAAAATCAATCGCTTCATTGAAGACATCAAAATGATAATGATGTTCTATTGTTGGTTGGAAACGAGAACGCCCAATCTTATATGGATCACCCAAATTTGGAACATCAAAATCATTTGAAGAGCAAAAACTCTTCACTTCTTTAAGAAATTCCTCCCAACCAGATGCTCTTAACTCTGCAAGGATAGTTTTAGTAGTACCAACGAATGTAATAGCACTCAAAATATCAAGAGTTTTTTTTGAAGAACCTGGCAAAGAGCATCAGCTATTCTCAGAAGTTTATGCATCAAGTGTAAGACAAACACAAATTCAAAGCTTGCCATTTTTCTATAGGTCCCAAGAACTTCAGCTTTAGATCTTCCATTTGGAGAGTTCTCAACCAAATGTTCAAACACTTTGCAAGTTGCGGCATACATGTTTATCCGGATCATTGCAAATTACCAATTTGATTTGCACCACGTCCCAACTCGCGTTCCCCAGTTGCTAATAACTTCTTAATTTCACTTCTTTGAGACACGTGCAACTCCGATACCCGCTTTGGTGAAGAAGTGATAATATTAACAATATTATCCAAATGAGAGAAGAATTCCCAAATTAAGCTAACATCCTTAGTCGCAGAAACCAACGCAAGTTGTAAGCGATGTGCAAAACAATGAATGTAATATGCATAAGGAAAATCTCTACGAAATAATGCCTGAAGGCCATTAAATGAACCTCACATATTACTCCCACCATCATAACCTTGGCCTCTCATTTTTGAAAGTTGGAGGTCATGATTACCAAGCACATCACATATTTTACCTTTCAAGGTACTTGCTACAGTGTCACTAACACTTCTGATGGCAAAGAACTACTCTGTAAGAATTCCCCTGCTGTTCACAAACCGTATAATAATCGCCATCTGCTCCTGTTTAGATATATCTTGTGCTTCATCAACAAGAATGCAGAAACAACTATTTGCAATTTCTTCACGAACCATTTGACGAACTCTATTTGCCATTATATTCAAGATCTCTTTTTGAATGTCGGGAGCAATGTACTGAGCATTTTTAGGAGCATTCTCAAGTACAACTTCATGAACTTTGGTATTCATAGTCGCAAAAGCTTTGACTAGTTCAATAAAATTTCCCCAATTTGATGATGTTACAGATTCATCATGACCTCTAAAGGCACAACCTTGAAGTGCCAACCATCGAACAGTTATAATAGAAGTTCTCAATCGCAAACGATTTTTCTCCATTTCTTGTTGCGATTGGGCATGAAAAACATTCTTAATTTGGCCAGATGGTTGGCTCAAATTTTCAGCTCTTTGAACACACATCATATGAGGTGATTTTTCTGAAATACCAATGTGTTGAAGAAATGCACATTGACTTCCTTGATTTACCCTCTTCCAACTTTGAAATCCTTCGTTAACTAATGCAGAAGTAGTATGCGTATGAATGTCACTCAAGAAAAGGAAGCAGAAAAAACAGTAAGGCAACTTGTCAAACCAATGGGCCAAGGTTAATCTGAATGTCACAGGTGAATACTCTAACCAATTAAACTTGTCAAACCAGTGTTTCTGAAAACTTCGGTTTTGAGCTCCAAACTTTTTCACTAGATAAGCTTCCATTCTCAGTTGATAAGGCCCAACATTTAGATATGCACATCTAACTTCATCTCGCACATTAACATGGTATTCATGAATTTGTTTTCTTTTTACCGGATCCCTCTCAATGGAAAAAGATGAAGGCAACTCAAAATTGGAGATAGATTGGATTTCAGGGACTAGGACATGTGAAGGAACCTCATTGACTAGATCTTGCACTATCGTAGGTATAGGTTCAGAACTTCCTTCACCGGTTTGACGATTCACTTTTGAAAAGAATGATGAAATCAACTTCTTTCCCTTCTTGGCAACATGTTCATTATCCATTCTAAAAAAACATTTTCAATATTGGTATAAATTAAAAAACTTATATAAAAAATATATAACAGATTCACTCATTCACTCTAAAATGCACAATTCACATATTCACTCTAAAATTACTGGTATTGTTCAACCTAAAATGCACAATTCACAGATTCACTCATTCAAAGTTCACAGATTCACAACAGAAGTTCATAACTTCACTGATTCACAAATCAAAATTCAACACCAGTCACCATTTACATCAAGTCACCAAGAGTCCAAGAGGATTTACCTGGTCGGGCAGAGGAAGAGGCGGTCGGGCAGAGGAAGAGGCGGCTCCGGCTCGGCGCGTCGTTGCTGTTCACGTCTCCGGCACGGCGGCAACTCAGCACCGGGCACCGGCGGCACGCGGCAGGTTCGCTGTTTCAGTCGGTTCGTCACTTCGTCCAGAGTTCGTCGGTCGTCCACTCGTCCCTTGAAGCCTTCATTCGACACTTCGACCGTAAGTCCGCAGGCTGGGAGCGGTAAGCCGTAAGGGACTCAGGGGAAAGATGTGGGCTGCTTTTTCTGGGCTGGGCTGGGAATTATTTGTGGGGTGGGCTGACATTTAAATTTAGGGTGGGCTCAGAATCGAAAATAAACCAATACTATTAAAAAAAAAATTGGGCTGGGCTGAAGCCCACCCCTGGCCAGGCTACCATCCGCCCCTGGATGTCTAGTAACAGATTACCCCGCCCAACCCAAAATTAATATGAGAAGTGTTTTTCAATCATCATTAGAGGAGTAAATTATTCTTCTATGAGTGACAGAAGGGTCACCAAACTTCGCAGCCACCTCCTGCTTGAAAGATTGGAAATCATTGCGAATGACATTGGTAGAAGCCGCCAGTGTGTCCACCTTTTGTGCCAAAGCAGAGATGGAGTCTGAAAGTGAAGAAAATTGGTGTTAAATGAAGCGCTCCAGTAGGTTTATACGATCTGTGATTGGAGGTACAACCACCATTGGGTTGATGGAGGGAACTGGAGTAGGTTTTGGCATGGGTTTTTGTTCTGAGGACGAAGGAGCAGGCTGTTTAGGAAGCAGGTGAGAGCTTAAGATAACCAGTCCTAAGTTGCTAAGGCCCCTTTTGTCCAGAATCTTACACGCCTCTTTAGAGGAGAATTTGTCTAGAGCAATTTTCTCAGATAAAAATATTTTGGTAAACAGCGGGGCATATGGAATTCCAATCCTCTGGGATGATGTACTAATGATAGAACTGAGACGGGCCATCATTAAACCAGGAAGGTTAATAGGAACTTTGTTGGCTAAGAGATACATGTAGGCTAGTTCAACTCTTGATAGTGTGAACCTACCTTCTAGCTTAGGAATCAGGTTGTGATGAACAAAGTAAAACAGCAGTTTAGGAATTGGAGCTAGACTGGCAACATGGAGAGCGGACTCGGAAATGGTAGGGTCAAAATAGTCAAGTGCAATTGTTTGAGAAGTATCAGTTAGGGGCCACTCAGTTTTGTTATATTGGCATACACCAGTACAGGGAACAATTTTGGTACCTTGCACCCTGGAGGATAATGTACTATCTTTGATAATGAGATTTGCCAGGAATTCTTATATCAGTTCGGGATACACAGGGGAACAATTCTTGGAATCAAACAAGGTATCCCAATTTGGAAAGAAATAAGCTCAGTAAAATAAGTGGTTTTTCGAGTCAAATCATCAGAGGATATGGAAAGTACCTTAACCATCTCTCGGGAGAGGTATTCTTCCTTGAGTCGTGCGACATCTTTGTCAACCACTCTCCCCATTCTTGGATATTTCTTGGTGGAGTCCTTTTCGGAGATAATGCCCTCAGCAATTGCCCTTTTTCGATTGTACTTCTGAGGCAAAACCTCCCCATCGCGAGTTGGTGGTTTAGACTTCGAATGCTTAACCGGAGAGGGAGTGGCTGAGGGTGGTGGATTCTCTTCTTGTTCCCCTTAGAAGATGCGGGTGATGGTGTTAGTGAACCAGAAGATTTGAGGTGTTGGTTTTGCATGTTGGTAGGAGGAGTGGATTCAAGTTCTATCGGAGTGGATGAGGATGGTGGTGGTGGTTGTGAGTTCGGTTTCCGCCCTGAGCATCGAAGTGCAGTGGGAGGAGCACAACCCCTGGTTTTAACCATGGTGGTTAGGGAAGAGAAAGAAGAAGGAAGTTATGGAAGGTGGATGGATTTGGTAGTGGGCGGCCGTATAACATGGAAATTGAGTGGGATCCTTTGTATTCTTCCCAAAAATCCTTAATGATTTCTTTCCTTATTTGAGAAAGTTGGCGGTTTGTTTAGCACCACTTACCAAGAAAGATTTTACAGCTCCTTGTTGATTTTTGGACGTTTCAAAGATCTATTACATCCATAGAGCAACTTACCCTCTTTTAAATTAGAAATTTGAAAATCTAGTATAGATAAAAATGGTTCTCCCTAAGAAGGAAAGCAATTAAAATTTATGATCTCATAAAACTTTTAAGCGGAAAGTTTGAAAGAAGAGAATGATTTTAAGCATTGATTAGAACAAGTTCAAGTCAAATTAATTCAAACCTTTCTCTTCCCAGGGGCTTTGTAAAGATGTCGGCGATTTGCTTGTCGGTATTACAATATTCCAATTTGATTAGCCCCTTCTCCATGTAATCTCTTAGAAAATGATGACGGATATGAATATGTTTTGTCCGTGAGTGCATGACTGGATCCTTTGAAATACTGATTGCGCTTGTATTGTCGCATAGAATTGGTGTGCAATTCAAGACAGCTCCGTAGTCGCTTACTTGTTGCATGATCCATAGTGATTGAGAGCAGCATGATGCGGCTGCTACGTATTCAGCTTCGGCAGTTGAGAGAGCAACTGAATTTTGTTTCTTAGAACTCCATGAAACCAAACAAGCACCTAGGAAGTGAGCCGTTCCAGATGTGCTTTTCCTATTTAGTAAATCACCTGCAAAATCAGAGTCTGAATATGCAATAAGATTAAAATCCTCATTACGTGGATACCATAAGCATAGATTCATAGTTCCTTTGAGATATTTGAGGATCCTCTTGACTGCTTTGAGGTGTGACTCCTTGGGATTGGCCTGGAACCGAGCACATAGATCTACACTAAAAACAATGTCAGGTCTACTGGCAGTTAGGTATAGTAGGGACCCGATCATTCCTTGGTACATCTTTTGGTGTATGCTTGTTTCCTTTTCATCTGCATCTAGTCTGCCATTTGTCCCCATGGGCATGGTCATTGTCTTGCTTTCACTTGCTCCATACTTCTTGAGTAGTTCCTTAAAATACTTTTGTTGGGATATTTGGGTTCCTTTGCTTGTTTTTTTGATTTGTAGACCAAGGAAAAAATTTAGTTCTCCCATCATACTCATCTCGAACTCGGAGCTCATAAGAGAAGAAAATTCATCACAAAGAGAATCATTAGTAGCACCAAATACAATATCATCAACATAAATTCGAGCGACCAAAAGGGCTTGATTCTTTATGTTTAGAAGAGTTTTATCTATTTTTCCTCTTTCAAAATCATTTTCCAAAAGAAATTTAGACAGTCGTTCATACCAAGCACGAGGTGCTTGTTTGAGACCATAAAATGCTTTATCTAATTTAAAAACGTGATTAGGAAGATCTGGATTTTCAAACCCTGGTGGTTGTTCTACATATACCTCTTCCTTAAGATAACCATTTAAGAAGGCCGTTTTCACATCCATTTGATGGAGTGTGAATCCAATGTGAGCCGCAAATGCTATGAGCATTCGTATTGCCTCTAATCTTGCCACTGGTGCAAATGTTTCGTTGAAATCTATTCCTTCTTGTTGGTTATAGCCTTTTACAACAAGCCTTGCCTTGTTCCTTGTGATTTGTCCATGTTCGTCAAGCTTGTTCTTAAATACCCATTTGAAACCTATTACGGTTTTGTTTCTAGGTCTCGGTTCTAGATGTCATACCTTGTTCCTCTCGAACTGATTTAGTTCTTCCTACATAACTAGAACCCAGTCAGCGTCGGAGAGAGCCACTTCATGGTTCTTCAGTTTTATGAGTGATAAATAAGCAAAGAAGGCACAAAAATTTCTAAGTTTAGATCAAGTTGTTACTCCCTGATTTATTTCTGTTAGGAGGTTATCCAGGGGGTGTGACCGATGAAACTTCCATCGTCTTGGAGCGTTTGGTTTGTCCACCAAATCGTATAAGGTATCTGGAATTGTAGATACTGGTTCCATGATTTGACTGGCTATAGACCTTCTAGGTTCTTCTTCAGTTCTAGACTCGGCTTGTTCATTATCCAGTGGTGGTTCCTCAAATTGATTAGGATCTGTTCTATCATTTTCTTGAGGCTGATTTTCCTTGCGAGAGATTCTGAATTCTCCATCATCATCTAGGCTTGGTTTTAATGAAAGGACTTCATCAAAGATTACATGGATACTTTGTTCCACACATTGCATGCGTTTGTTTAGAACTTTGTAGGCTTTGCTATGAGTAGAGTAACCAAGGAAGATTGCCTCGTCACTTCTTGCATTGAATTTGCCAATATTATCCTTCCCATTGTTGTGAACGAAACATTTGCATTCAAATGTTCTTAGATGGCTAATATTGGGCTTCCTCCCCTTGAGTAGTTCGTAGGGCGTTTTCCCTAGGAGTGGACGGATCATGGCTCTATTAATGATGTAGCATGTTGTGTTTACAGCTTCTGCCCAAAAGTTTCTGGCTTGGCCACTGGAAATCAACATTGTTCTAGTCATGCCTCCAATGTTTTATTCTTGCGTTCTACAACCCCGTTTTGTTGGGGAGTTCTAGGGGCAGAGAAATTGTGGTCTATACCTCGTTCCTTGCAGAATGCATCAAAGAGTGAGTTGTCGAACTCAGTCCCATGATCCGATCGGATCTTAATCAATTGTGGTCCTGTTTGATGCTCAACTTTCCTTACAAAAATAACAAACTCATTAAATGTATCTTTCTTGCTTGCAAGAAAGATAGTCCAAGTATATCGTGAAAAGTCATCAACAATAACTAAAACATATTCTTTGTTTCCCCGACTTCGTACTGACATTGGACCACACAAATCCATATGAATTAGTTCTATGGGCTTGCTTGTGCTCACAAAATTCTTTGTTTTAAAAGATGACGGGGATTGTTTTCCGGTGGCACAAGCAGAGCAAATATGATTCAGTGAATATCCTAACTACCAAATCATAATTTTTGAGTTTATTCATTAATGAAAAACTAGCGTGTCCAAACCTTTTATGCCATAGTAGGGGATCATTGTCAATAACGCTTAGGCAAGTTAGACTTATGTTTGGCAACAAATCAAGATCAACGTTATAGGTATTTTCTATTCACTTGCCTTCTAGTATGACTTGCTATGATTCGTTATTTACAATGCGACATACATTATGATAAAAAACAACACTGTTACCTCGATCACAAAATTGAGAAATACTTAGCAAATTAAACTTTAAGCCCTTGACTACAATAACATTGTCTATTGCTTGGTTAGACGACTTTCCAACGTTTCCCACAGCAATTATCTCTCATTTACCGTTGTCTCCAAATGTCACCTTTCCACCGCTAAATGGCCGCAGTGAGAGAAATAAAGATTTATCTCCCGTCATGTGCTTAGAACAACCACTGTCAAGGAATCAGTGATTGTTCCCCCTCACTCGGCGTTGTTCCATGATCAAGGTTTAGTGCATGGAACTCAGACCTGCTTGGGTTCCATTTTGTATTGGTTTGAGGAACATTTACTATAATTAAGATTCCTTTCTAAGTCCTCATGCCGAGAGTGACATTGATACCATAAATAACCGACTTTGCCACAGTACCCGCAAATTCGGCTATCATACGTATCACTGTATTTGGTTTTCCCAGTTTTATAAAAACCTCTGTTGCTTTTATAAGATTCTCGGTTAGGCGTTTGTCCATAACCAGTTTTGTGCTTTTGAAACAATTTATCGAGCCAGGTTGGTCCAGTTCTAGATTGACTCGGGAGTGGCCTCGAACTAGTTTGTCCTCTAGTTCTGTTCTCATTAAAGGATTGGTTCTGAAAATTAGATTTTTTATTTATTTGGGTTTTCCTTGGAACGTATTCGAGACCAAAAGTCTCGTTTTCCTTTTTCTTGTACCGAGAGGGTTCAGTTCTAGAATGAGGTCTAGACCTGGTTCTGTTCTTGGTACTATACGGCTGGTATTCTGGTTTATTTTTGAAATCTTGTCTCTCATCCTCAAGGCGATTAAGGTGTTCAATCAGTACACCAATGTTCGGAATTTTTGAAAGAAGTTTCTCACTATGATTCACTTGTTGGTTCACGCTATCGAGTTTTAAAGAACAAATAATATTGTCTTGTTCTAAAACAACTTCACTATATTTAAGCTTTTCATCTATTAACTCTCCCACTTTAGTTTCAAACCTAAGCTTTGCTCGTGTGGTTTCCTTGAGTTTAGATTTAAGCTCAGTGATTTGCGATTTTAGGTACTCATTTTCAGAAAGGTTTTGATTAAGCTCGATAGTTACCCTTTTAAAAATTTTCTGAACTTTGGTTTTAGGCAAGGAATCGAACTTAGATAGAAAGTTTTCTAAATTTACCTCAAAGTTCTCTTGGTCGGATTCCTCGTCGGAATTAGCCATAACACAAACCCGCGTGATTAGAACTCTTCTCTTCTTCTTCCTCATCCTTATCGGATGAGTCTCCCCAAGCAGCCATCATTGCCTTTTTGAGGTCTCTATTGAATCCTTTGTCTACACTGGACCTCCAGTGGGAACTGGTCTTGTTCTTGTCGTAGGTTCTGTCATTTTTCTTTTGGGGACAGTCTTTTGCCCTATGCTCAAAGTACCCACAAACAAAACAACCTTGGTTATTAAAAGATTGAAAACTCTTTTTACCTTGCTTATTCCGGTTGCCTTTGAATTTCCGATACATCTTCCTGAATTGCTTGGCAAACATGCTCATCTCGTCTTCCGATTCACTTTCAGATTCCTTTTCTTCCTCTAGAGCCTTGAGAGCTATTCCTCGCTCCTTCCTCACATTCTCGGCATCTTGATCCTTTTGTAGGCCTAACTCATATGTCATGAGTGAACCGGTCAAGTCTTCGAGTGTCATAACGGACGACAGATCTTTGGCTTCCTCTATTGCCGTTGTTTTTGGCTTCCATGTAGAGGGTAAACTTCTCTTAACTTTTCTTAATTGATCTTCCACATAAATGATTTTTCCAAGTGCTGAAAGCTCATTTATAATATTAGTAAAACGTGTAATCATATCCCTAATTGGCTCCTTAGGCTTCATCACGAATAATTCGTAATTACACCTAAATATGTCAATTTTGGATCTTTTTACACGTGAGGTACCTTCATGCGTAACTTCGAGTAAATCCCACATTTGTTTTGCCGGACCAAGTCCACAAATCAGTTTAATGCTTGGGCATTGTACTCGAGTTTACGATAATCATCAATAGTAAATTCAGATCTAGGTTTAGGAATAACATTACCTTCGTCATCCGTCTCAGTGATGACATAGTCGCCAACCTCAATTACATTTCATACCTTATATTTCTCAGCTTTGATGAAGTTCTCCATTCGACTCTTCTAGAATTGATAGAATTTCCCGTTGAACATCGGTGGACGTTGAGTCGAGTACCCTTCTTCCAATCTTTCAACCGTATTCATATTGCCGGATCTCTTCCCAAGGTTTTACCCTTTATGTGGTGAAGACCGGCTCTGATACCAATTGATGAAGCGGTTAGTAACACAAGAGGGGGGGGGGGGGGGGGGGGGGGTGAATTGTGTTTCTGTGGAACCGTGGCAGTTTTTCGCACAGTTCTAGTGTGGGTATAGGGAAATGTGAAATAATAAATACACAAGAGTTTAACGAGGAAAAATCCCTTGGCTCATAGGGATTAAAAAACCTCGACCTCCCTTGGAGGAATTTGAACAACTTCACTAAATAGCTAAAATGTGGTTACAAGGTAAATTCTCCTAATCTACCCTTGAGCCACCCCAACTCTATCCTCTCTAGGAAGAGTTATGCATCTCTACCTTGCAGGTAGAGAGCCTCTCAGCTTTACAACAAAGCTCTCTCACTCACACGATCCCAAACCGAGGAAGCTACACTTAGCTTTTCCTGGAAAACCAAGTTACAAGAGAAACAAGTGAAAAGAAACTCTATCTAGAACTTCATGCATAGGTTCCGGTGCCTTGGACTTGATAACTCTTCGTAAGTCTTTCTCCTTTTGATTACTCTCACAAGCACACATTCTTCTTTTGGTCTTCGACTATATATATAGCACAGAAGATGTCCGTTGATTCTCCTTTCCTTTGGAAGCTTGGTAGACTTTCCTTGATATTTTTGAATTACTTTCCTTCTAGTAGTTTCTCTTTTATTTGTTCAATCAAGAGTAAATCAACTCATGATTTACGCACCATTATGTAAGGAAGCACATATTCACTTATCATGTAAATATGCAGTGGATATTAAGTAGCAATAAGATATTCATGTAGTTAAGTCATGCTACGATAATATTCTTACCAAAAGAGATTTCATTTGACCTTTATGGAAAGATAACTTGTTCTCTTTGCATATATAAAAATTTTACGGTCAATTACCATTAAAAAGGCAAAGTATTTACTTAGGTGAAACATATATAGGTTAAGCCATTAAAGTAAATGCTTAGTCATGTATGAGAGATGTGCCACATGTAAAATAAATTAGCTTCATAGATGAGGTATTGCCAGGCAACTATATATCAATAAAATCACTTATCAAGCATGACAATTATTTATATCAAACAGAACAAAGTTCGTTCCTGATAGAACCGGTAGTAGTTCTACCGAAAGGTCCCACCTGCATGGTTAGTTAAATAATGAATTATTGTTTTGGACCCAAGGATAGTGTTCATTTCTATTTGAGGTTAGTCATCAACAAAACTAAATAATCAACAACCACCTCCATAAAAGTCTAAAAATGTGAATATCTTTTGGTTGATGATCCAAAGGAATTATGGGACAATTTACAAGAGAGGTATGACCACCAACAAAAGGTCATTTTGCCTAAAGCTCGGTACGACTGGATCAATTTAAGATTTCAAGATTTTAAATCAATCAGTGACTATAATTCTGCCATGTTCCAAATAACATCCAAATTAAAGTTATGTGGATAAAAAGTCACTGATGCTGAGATGTTGGAGAAAACCTTTTCTACCATGCATATTTCTAATATGCTGCTACAGAAGCAATATAGAGAAAAGGGTTTTAAAAATACTCTGACTTAATGTCAGTTTTACTTGTAGCTGAACAAAATAATGACCTTTTAATGAAGAACCACAACTTGAGACCCACCGCTTCTAGTCCTTTGATTTATGGTCCATCTGACCATAATTTAGCCACTGAATCAAATGCAACACACAGTGGCCCTCGAAGGCATTTTAAACGTGGGAATTATAGTGGTCATAATAAGAAGCTACACCGAGGATTTAAACGGGTCGACAAACCAAATTACAAGGGCAGGGGCAAACAAAAGGCCCATCAAATAAATCGCCCTCAAGAATCCTTGGGGAAGGACGACTTGTTTTAAGTGTGGTATGACGGGGCATTGGGCTAATAAGTGTCGTACGGCTCAACACCTGGTGGAGTTATTTCAAGCTTTCTTGAATCTAAACAAAGGCAAAAATGTTGAAGCCAATTATGTCAATGATACAACTCTGCCTTGTTGTAGGAAAGTGGTCGGATAAACCTGCAAAAAGCGTTAGAAAATAATATAGCTCGAGTCGCATAAACGCTGTCCTCAAGAAAGTATTTTCGACTAGCGAAAATCTTTCCCCAAGATAAAACGAGCTCTTCGGCTTATGCCGGTAACAGAACAACGAGATTAAAATAAAATTAATCCAACAGAGTTGTAACATATATATTAGGGGATGTTCAACTCAAAAGTAATTTTTGTCCGACTACTAAGTACGAAGAGTAATATTTTCCTTAAGAGCAAAAACGATTGAAATCTGAACGCTAAAAAACACCGCTTTTTCTCTACGCACACATGCATATATATAATATGCTAGCCAAGGCAACTTAATAATATGTAGTAAAAGCTAGAGCTCACAAAACGGTTTTGACATAAGCTCAATTGAATTTGTTCATTAATGCAATGTTAATTAATATTCAACAAATGATCAAAAAATGTAACGTACCATCATTAATTTGGAAAATTGATTAAGATTAAAATGCTAACCAAAAGGAATAGAATAAATGCATGTGCAAAAGTTTTATTTGTAAAGTCTAATTAAATTAAAAAGTGAACAAAACATTTAAAACGAAAAAAAACTTTATTCATTTGAAATACTCTCAATTTTTCCAACAATCCCCCACATATTTCAAATGAATGTTTTGAAAATAGTTTAGAAAATTTCTGCTGGATTAAAGGAATGAGACTTTAAGTTTGGTGTCCGTAGACTATGAACCAAACCGAGACGATTAAGTCTTAATAAACCGAGCTTTTGGTGAAACATATAGTTTCTTGAACCAACAAGCTACTATTGGTAAATCAGGGTCTTAACGGTCGTGTCTCATCCTGCACAATTTCTCGTTATTACGCCGTTGTGCGCCGTAAGGCCATGCACGTGCTTGGTGTTCATGAGTGCTCTAGAAGTTTTGTCATGCTTCATAGAGGCGGCCCTACCTCACACTCATATAGGTGATATCATCAAGTGTGTACCGCTTTTTCACACCACCATAAAATTAAGGGCTATGATAATCATTAAGAGCTTTTAGCTCACCCTCTCAAAGAATGCGGTTTCTAGCATATATCTCACATCATGGAAATGAGGAATTTTAGTTAGGCTAGCAGAACTAAATGGAAGACTTGTTATTACCCATTTGAACTTGCTTCATGGGATCTCCAATCACACAAGTTGGGTTCCCATCCTCATTCGTTTCAAAGTGACACTAGTCCCATTTCCTTCGATGTTTCGGTTATCATTTTTCGTCCTAGGGATTCTGTCAAAGGAGTAGCTAATTCCTTCTGACTTCATAAAATTAATGGAAATAATTCCATTCTCAAACATCATTGCACCCCTTTTAAGGGTGAATGGATATCCACTATTTTAATTTATCTCATGTGAGTATACTCAGATGTCGTCGTTGTATCCCGGCAATACAAAGGATAATTCTCAATAAAATATAACATCGATGTGACCCTCTAGTACATCGGATAATTCTCAATAAAATATATACCATCATTGTATCATTATAGTACAATGGATAATTTTCATATAAAATCATTGTACCGCTCTAGAACAATGGATATTTCTCAATAAAACATATCATCGTTGTATCAATATATTACAACGGATAATCTCAATAAAAAATACCATAAATAATGGTACCTCACAAATATATCAATAATCGCCTTAACGCAATTCAATGATCCCTACTTGGGTCATGAGTATATCGGCTCAATCTTCCGACAACACAAACTATGTCGGACCTAGTAAAATTTATAAAATATAATAAACATCCAATAATTTGGGAATACTCATATTGAGCCTCACGATCACCTCATTTTTTTTTGAGTGCATATGAAATTCATAAGGGATACCCACGGGTGTGACATTAAAATGTCCAAACCTCTTTTGAAGTCTATCAGCATAATGCTCTTGAGATAGTATAACATCATATCCTTCCTTGTGACTTTCATATATACCCAAAATCATTTTTGTTACCCCCAAGTCTTCCACACTAAAAATTAACATATCATCCACATACAAGCAAATTATAATGCACACACCATTTTTACATTTAGTGTATACACACTTTGTTTTCCTGACCACTAACCACATGACCTTCCGGTTGTACCATATAAATTTCTTCTTCCTCTAGTTCACCATTTAAAAATGCAATTCTAATATCCATTTGATGAATAAAAAGTTTGTGAATAATTCAAAATTTTCATCATTAAAAGATTAATTTTCTTTTAATGGATTACTATCACTAGAGGGTTGAATGGTCTTGTGTTCAATTTTCAAAGGAAACACATTCTCAAAAAAAAAAAATCAGCATTTTTGTTTCATCGGCGTATAAAAAAATAATCACACATGCATCATTTAGTGTGTACACATTCTCCAAAAACGGTCACATTAATAACTTCAATAATATATCATAAAACATTGCACATTAGCACACTATTTCTTTCATTTATGAAAATAATATATATGCTTCACTATTTCAATTTATGCAAAAATAGCCAAGAGTTATATAGCTCATTTTCACTCAATGAGATAGGAATAAGAATATAGCTAAGCACCCCCACAATTTTAAATATTTAAAAGCAGGTGCATAGCCCTTCTAGAATTCATAGAGAGATAATTTATATCTCAACCTTTATTTGTACACATTGAATTTATCAAAAACTCTCCTTTTATATTTAAATAAGATAAAATTTAGTTTATCTCGAAAAATCACCAATAAATGTGACAATGAACTTTTACCACCTCTAACCACAGTGTAGATGCTCTAATAAAATTTATATAAATTCATCAATTGTATCACAATTTTCTAGAGGTGCTTCTGTATCACTCTTAGGATATTTAGGAGTTTCATATAACAACAAAAATAAAGATCAACTTAAAATGCCATGTAAAACATCAAATCTATTATATCACATAACACAATAATTAACCAACCGTTAGTACGCAGAAGCATCATCATGCGACATTCAAAAATACTAAGCATAAAAAATCCATTCTTACAATAGCCATTTCCCACAAGAACATCATTTTTTTTGTCATAACAAAATTGTCACAACCAAAAGAAACTTTAACCCCAAATTTTTCCAAGAGAGAAACGGAAACTAAATTAGTCCGAATGTTGGGCACATGAAGCACATCATTTAGTGATAAAGTTTTCCCCGATGTGAGCTTCATGAAAACTTTCCTTTTCCATGCACCTTAACGGTTTTAGAGTCCGTTAGGTACACGAACTCTTCACCATCTTCTATAATACTCCGTAGTATAGGAGGTAATAGCATTTTTGTTTTTACAAATATGCTTGGTAGCCCCGGAGTCTACCGCCCACTCATTCACATCATTGTTTTTACAACTTTGAGAAACAACCGCACTAAAATTATCATCACTACAAACCAAGTTTAAACTTGATTTTAGTGGGTTGTTGTTTTCCATAGTTGTCTTTTTATCACTAAATAAATGAATAACATTTTTCTTAAAAAGTGGTGTTAAAGTATGGTTTATTGTAAGTAGAAAAAAAAGAGTACGCATTATACGTAGAAATATATCCAAATACCAGTCTAAATCACAACACACGTGCAAAGATAACATAGCCGCGATGAGTGCGACGGCGACAACTTATAAGATCATGTGTGCAGGCATATCTGACGCCAAGTACTTTCTTGAGATTGTTGTAGGAAAGTGGTCGGATAAACCTGCAAAAAGCGTTAGAAAATAATATAGCTCGAGTCGCGTAAACGCTGTCCTCAAGAAAGTATTTCCGACTAGCGAAAATCTTTCCCCAAGATAAAACGAGCTCTTCGGCTTATGCCGGTAACAGAACAACGAGATTAAAATAAAATTAATCCAGCAGAGTTGTAACATATATATTAGGGGATGTTCAACTCAAAAGTAATTTTTGTCCGACTACTAAGTACGAAGAGTAATATTTTCCTTAAGAGCAAAAACGATTGAAATCTGAACGCTAAAAAACACCGCTTTTTCTCTACGCACACATGCATATATATAATATGCTAGCCAAGGCAACTTAATAATATGTAGTAAAAGCTAGAGCTCACAAAACGGTTTTGACATAAGCTCAATTGAATTTGTTCATTAATGCAATGTTAATTAATATTCAACAAATGATCAAAAAATGTAACGTACCATCATTAATTTGGAAAATTGATTAAGATTAAAATGCTAACCAAAAGGAATAGAATAAATGCATGTGCAAAAGTTTTATTTGTAAAGTCTAATTAAATTAAAAAGTGAACAAAACATTTAAAACGAAAAAAAACTTTATTCATTTGAAATACTCTCAATTTTTCCAACATGCCTATGCCAAAATTTGACGTGCCCGACTTTTTCGCGGATGATGCCATTATGGACGATGCTTTTTCCATAAACCAAAATGTTACAAAATAAAATAGTTAACTCCTTATGTTGTATAATACTAGTTTTATGTACTTTTTCTTTCTTCCCCTTTTATTTTGTTTTTAAATAAATGTGTGTAATGCATGTAGTCTTATGTTAAATATAATATGCATAATTTGTGATCAAACATATGTTTATTTATATATATTGAAGATATGGATCACTCAAATGATAACGAGCTATGTCTGATAGACAGCGCCACAATGCACACCATTTTGAGAAATAAAATATATTTTTCTCAAATTACTTTAGTTGAAGCTAAAGTCAATACAACATCAGGTGTTGCGAAGCTCATTGAAGGCTCTGGGAAAGCATATGTGATGCTCCCTAATGGGACAAAAATAATTATAAATGACGCTTTATACTCCAGCAAATCACGGAGAAATTTATTGTGTTTCAAAGATATGCGTCAAAATGGTTATCACATAGAAACCATGAATGAAAATCAAAAGGAATATCTTTGTCTCACGAAAACTAAATCTGGCACTAAATATATTTGTGAAAAAATGCCAGCATATTCCTCAGGACTATATTTCACATATATTAGTCCATTCGAAATAAATTTGGTTTCCAACACAAAGTTAGATGATCAAAAAACATTCATGTTGTGGCATGAACGTTTAGGTCACCCAGACCAGGTAATGATGCATAAAATCATTAAGACTTCACTTGGACATCCATTAAAGAATATCAGGATTCCATTGTCAAGTAATTTTCCTTGTAAGGCCTGTTCTCTTGGCAAAATGATCATCAGGCCTTCTATGAACAAAATTGCAACTGAATAACCTGCATTTTTAGAAAGGATTCAAGGAGATGTATATGGGCCGATAGCCCCACCATGTGGATCATTTAGATATTTTATGGTGTTGATCGATGCTTCAACACGTTGGTCACATGTCAGTCTGTTATCAATGAGAAATTTAGCATTTGCTAAACTCCTTGCTCAAATTATACGATTAAGAGCTCATTTTTCGGATCATTCTATAAAGAGAACCCGACTTGACAATGCAGGAGAATTTACATCCCAAACATTTAACGATTATTGTATGTCAATTGGGATTGATGTGGAGCACCCTGTTGCTCATGTCCACACACAAAATGGTCTTGCTGAATCTTTGATTAAACGATTACAATTAATCGCCAAACCATTATTAATGAAGTGTAATTTACCTCATCAGCTTGGGGACATGCTATTTTACATGCAGCAAATTTAGTTCGACTTAGACAACCTGCATATCATGAATGTTCCCCAATGCAATTAGTTATTGGACGTCTGTACAAGAGCCAAACATAGCACACATTAAAATATTTGGTTGTGATGTATATGTTTCGATTGCTCCACCTCACCGTACAAAAATGGGTCCTCAAAGAAGGTTGAGAATTTATGTTGGATTCGAATCCTATCATATCCTATCTATTCTAATATAAAAGGAAAAGAAGTTCGAGGAATAGTGTTCCCTCCAGGAAATGACAACATCAAGTTTTATTTTAATTTTTATTGGATACTTTATTTTGATTAAAATACTAATTTTCTATTGGTTGAAATGGGTGGTGGGAATAGTCAAATACTTAAACCTTATTGGTTGAAATGGGTGGTGGGAATAGTCAAATACTTAAACCTTATTGGTTGAAATGGGTGGTGGGCATCATGAAGCTTATTGATTGTTTCCAAATTCCTAAAAGATATATTGCAATGGACTTTCAGCTATAAAAGCAATGTGGATGTAAGAAGGTTTTCACATTCATTCATTCCCATATCAATAAATATATATTATTGCTCAAGTTGGTAGTATTATTTTGTAACAATTGATTTCACCAAAAATTGGTTGAAAAAAACATATCGTAATTTTATAATTGTAGGTTGGACAAAAAGAAATAATTCAAAAGACATTGATGGAAGGGATATTTTTTAAATAAAGTGTTGTATTTATTAGAGTTGTGCTATTTAAATAATAAAAAAAGGCCGTCTTAAAATTATCAAATTCATAGAAGTCTATGTGTTTGGTGTGTGTTACATCTATGTTGTCTTTTGATATACCGGGTCGAGAAGGGCTGGAGTGGATATTGGATGTTGGGGACAAATAATGGGTACACAATAACCGTTTGGAATTCGTTTATGGCGATTCGGGTTTCGGGTTGTTCAACCTCATGAATGAGTTCATCGGTCTCCCAACAGTTCGAATATTTAAAGGTAGGTGGTGTAGTTGTATTTAATGAGATTGTGTTACTATTAATGGCACATGACATGTTTGTTTGCACGTGTGTGTACAAGTGTACAATTTTTAAAATTGGTGGAAGTGTTGTGTTTAAAGTGTCTTTAAAAAAATTTAAAAAATGTTTTAAGTGTGTTTTGTTAAAAATGAAAACAAACATCATCCATATTTTTTGGAGAATGAAAAATGATAAACATAATTTTAGGATGCTTATTTGTTAAAAAATTATCCATCGGAAATTATCAACATAAATTGGAACTGAAAAAGATTTTTAACTATAAACGTATGGAGTCCAGATTTGTAGAGTTTCGATGATGTGCTTCACATAAAGTCGGTTTTAGGATGCATATTTGTCAAAAAAATGTGTATTTGATGATCGACTTATAAAAAATGAGATTAATCTTTTATTAAAAGTTATCAAAACAAATCTAGAAATGAAAATCGATTAGAAACATTAACACGGATCTTCCAAATCTGTGGGCTTTGGACGATGTTGTTCGTATAAAATTGGTTTGTCGTTGCTTATTCGTGATAAACATCAAAGCGAGATGTGGTTTGTGAGGTGGTTGGATTTAGATCTTACCCCTGACATGTAAATCTAGGCGGAAGAATGAAACGTTTACGGATCCATGGCCATGGAACTTCCAGATCTGTAAAGTTTGTGTGTTGTAGTTATAAAAAAAGTTTTAGTTTTGTTATTCTTGGAAAACATGAAATCGACAAAGGCTTTCATGTAGAAGAGGGAAAATGAACTTACCGTGCAATCTGACTAAATGCGCAGATTGACGCCGTATTGTGCTGATGTTCGTTCGGTTGTGGCTTCACGGTGGGATAAGGGATGAGAACATGGCGATGATGTTCGTCGACCACTTCGTTTTTCCAGTCATTGGATAAATTGCGGTTGAGCGTCGTGGTCGGAGTTTAGAGAGAGGGAAGGTCAATCTGGCTAGATGTCGGCGAAGAAAGGGGATGGTTTGTGGGAGGGGTCATTTTCAGAGTCGTTATAAACGCACTTACATTGGGAGGGGTTTACATGGATTATTGGGCTACTTCTGCGGCCCGTTTAGTTGCTGAACACAGAGAACACATAGGCTGCTCTGGATCGGCCCGTACAAATAGTTTAAGTTAATACGTATGAAGGAGTACTCCCTCCGTATTTTAAAGCTTGCTACACTTTCCTATTTGGGATGTATTTTTTTATATAAAAAATAGAAAAAAAGATGAATATAAAATCTATATTTTATTCGTTCTTTTCTAATTATTCGTATATTCTACTTTTTAAGAATTTTGCATTGTAATTCTACATGATGTAGGTTTTCATGTGTTTTATTTATTTGAAAACGGATTTAGTATTTATCAATTCTGACATTATTTTTAGCATTATTTATACTTTTATTTATATATTTTGAAAATGCATATGTGCTTTTATAAAAAAATTCAATTATGTGAAGTTATTTAGAAAACGAACCACCATAGTGGCTCAAAATGCCATGATTGAATGTGTTTTAAAAGTAAATGTACTTATTGACACCATTACTTTTTTTCGTATATGGCCAGCACACATGTGTGAAATAATATAAGGATCTCTTTAAACACTTCCCACAAATTTATATTCAAGTATAGTTTAAAAATAACATAACACACTTTTACATTATTGCACACCCCCTAATTTCCATGTTTACTCGGGCAATCATTTAGAAAATGAAAAAAATATTTGCTAAATCATTTGTGCATTGTGAGGGTGAATTTACTAGAAGGAAGGATTTTAATTTCAACACGAGTTAGTGCGGGACAGAAGGTGTTAATTTTGAAGCATTTCTTAACACCTTAAGACGTTAGCCACTGTAATATAATTCCGGATACTAGAATACCTAAACATGACTTATTGTGTCATGAATGTAAATAAAATAAAAAACAGTTGGTGTCCCGTGTTGCATGGTTGGTTGTTGAAAACACTTATTAGTAGTTATTGTCAATTTTACGAGGTTGTGTCAGGAACAATCAATCTGTCGAGCGTTAAACAATCACATTGCATACAATGACCGTGGAACAAAAATTGAATCAGAGAATATTGTGGGTCTATAAAATGTGTGAACTACTCAGTAATCATTGATAGATCATACTGAATATGTTTCATTTTTACGTCAAACTTTATTATTGTACAGAGAACAATTGTAAACGATTCAAGTAAAATTAGAAGTTTTTTAACTTTAAATTTGGTTAAAATTAATTGCATCGTGAAAATTTTCAAACCGTGCATCGCACGGGTGCTCTACTAGAATCGAATAGAGCCGGTTAAGGCCCGATTGGCCCAGATGCCCAATAGAATTGGGCCGAACCGTGCATCGCACGAGTTCGGTCTAGGATCGAATAGAGCCGGTTAAGGGCCGATTGAAGAAATATCATATTTGAGTATTGTTTAAATAATGCTATAACACACTTTTACATATTTGCACACCCCCTGATTTGCCAATTTACCCGTGTAGTTCGTGTAAAAAATGCAATTCGTATAAATGCATAGTCACCATATTACTTGAGATGTTTATACTTAGACTTATTTCAGTCTCAAACCAAAACAAACTTAAACAAACCAGACAAGACCATACTTGGATATTAGAAATAGTAGAAACACCTATTTGAACATTTTCCCACAAATTTAGATTCAAGTATAATTCAAGAATGACATAACACACTTTCACATATTTTACTCCCTTATTTTACCTATTTAGAGAGACAATTCATCTAAAAAAAGCAATTCATGTAAATTTAAAAATTCTAATTGGTGATGAAGATGAAGGAACCATCGACAAAATGACAAGACTCAGAATTGTATTCAAAGAAGTGTTTAACAATGTTTAGATTTACATTAAATGCATATTTACAATGTGATGGTTTCAACGTATTTGTTGGATGTTTTTGATCTTTTAAGTAATGTTTAGTACTCTCATTTTGACCATAATTTTATAAGTGTGTTTCGTTTAATGCTTTTATGTATATCAGTATTACATGAAGATAGATGATGTCATCAATTAATAGTGTGATTTGAATCACTAAGCACATATAAATTTGAAAGAAAAATTCTCAGACCGTGCATCGCACGGCTGAGTTTACTAGTATACCTAAAAGCACAATCCTTTCTCCCTAAAATTTCCAGCTTCTCTATCTTGAGCCATTTACACCCATCTTTATTATTCTTTCCTTTCAATGGTCCATTTCCTGGTTCTCCCCATTTACTTCCTTTGTAGAGTTACATGCTTTTCAACTCTCCATCCACAAATTCTTCTCATTTACGACTCATAATTACTTACGTTTAAATTCTTCTCTGCATCGCCACACCGCATCGCCGCACTTCCCTGTTGCGATTAGAAATGTTTGCAGAAGGGGAAAATCTGCTAGAAAACCGTTAGGAGAAGCTCATTCTCACCACTTCGATTTTGAATTTCTATGACCAAAATTTAGCTTTCATTGAGCGGACGAGGACACAGAGTATGCTGAACATAAAAGGTACTCCCTCCGTCCCAATTTGATAGTCTCATTTCTTTTGGACACAAGTTTTAATAAAGTGGTTGTAAAGGTAAAAGTTGTGGTTGAGATTTGAGTATAATAAAGTAAAATGATATGTACCACATCTTTCTTTCCAAAAAAGGAAACAAGACTATCATTGGGATATCCCTAAAAGGCAATACAGGACTATCATTTTGGGACAGAGGGAGTAATATATAGGTCAATAGTTTTGGTTTAGTTCTAATCCAATCCTTCATTTCGACTTTCTCCATATGCTGCCACCGAAGCTTCACGAAACACTAGATGGAGATATAAGTAAAGAGAATCATCAACCCTTGCAGCCATCTGGTATAATTGAACATCTCCAATTTTAGTTTCATTGTATTTCTATCTTGATTTATTTAATTTCTCTATTTCACTTTAGAATTTTGATATTGAATTTGAATCAATACTTTGTAAGGAACGTGTTTGCTAAAATTCCTCAATGACATTTCTTACATGTCTGATCTTAGTTTTATCAATATTGATGTTAAAACATACTTTCACTTTTACTTTGGATGGAGTCATTTAAGCTATGTTTGAAAAATGTAAATTCATAGTGAATTGGACAAATGCATCCAAAAAGATTTCCTGCTACCAGGAAATGTATAGGGAAATTAAATTGATTAAAACATTTGGGCTTTATTGCTTTATTAAACAGATCCCTTTGGGCTTTCTTGATTCTTATTTGGATATCTAGGCTTTGTTCTTTGAAGTTATGTTTATAACCTCTTAACGTTAAATATACTTTCCTGGAATTGTAGTTACCAAAGAATTTTGTAACTTATGTTAAAACATTCTTAACTATGTTAAGACATTCTTAATCTCTTGGCATTAACTTATATTAAAACATTCTTAACTACTAAGCTTCACTTTCACTTTTGTAGGGCAAAATCAAGGACTTGCAGTTACGAATTTGTCCATGGGAGATGATTTCACAGTTGTGGAATATGCAGTAATATAAGTTAAAAAGGAAAGAATAAATTATCCTTGTGCATCCAACTGTTTTGTACCCCTCCTTATGCCTTTTTAATGAGAAATCTTCATTTATCATTGATGCTATCTATTTCAACATCCAGTTAAATAAACATTCATGTGAACCTTTTAAAAAAGGTTCATGTGAAAGAAACAAAAAAGGCAAGTGCAGATTGATAAACCTCTAGATACACAAATTGATTTTTTATCTTTACTGGATATTGGTTGATTTCCATCATTTGCAATGGAGCCAAAGATTCATTATTTTTTGGCTTGAGATTATGATGGAATAAAGCAAAATGGCTCAGTAAACTGTTTGCGCTTCTTTGTTATGAAGCAGCAGTCAGTCCATGCAATTTTGGACGGGATTTTCACTATGGGTCATCCGGAAATAGTCTCTATGTGCTTTAGTACAAGGGTAAGACTGCGTACATTCGACCCCCCCTTACCCCACCGTAGGTGGGGAGTCTTTGCGGCACTGGGCTAAATGAAAATGAAAATGAAAATGACTGGATATTGGTTGATAAGGCTGTCTATTCTTTAAATTCAGTAACAAATCAAAACCCATTCTATTATATGTTTTATAAACCAGTTTTTACATGTACTCCTAAAATACTACACAGGGGTATGCTGATTGTGTTATGCCCTTATTAAGTGATTCGATAATGAGTTTTATCATTTCGTATTAAACATCTACTACCTCCGTCCCCCTGTTATTGTCCCATTGCGGTTTACGATGCTTGACTGACGATAAAGCAAACAGATCCCTGTCCGCACTAGAATTATTTTTAGGAAAAAAAATTGCACATTCAGAAACTACATTAAAAGGTTTACAAAGTCGCAAAAACCAGAATCAAGTTTGATAAAAATTTGATAAATAAAGTAAGAGATTCAGAGTTATTTGTGTTGACCAAGTGAATAGGAAATGGGACAATAATAGGGGGACAGAGGGAGTATTAAGTAGTCTGTTTGAGAGTTTATGGGTCATCTAACTCACTTTCTAAGAGAATAGCAGATTGTGTTATGATCTTATTTAGTGATTCAATAATGAGTTTTATCATTTTGTATTAACAGAAAGCTGATTTTTGTGTGTCGTATAAGCTGTGTTTTTGTGTCTAATCAGCTGCATTTTTCATAATCTAATTAGGACAAAATTCCTAAATGATTAAAGAGTCTTTTCCCAACTTCCAAGTGTATACATTATGAAGCAATTGAAGGAAATGCATAATAAAACTCACATTCTATGCATTTTGATGTGTAACTCAGGTTGAAAAAACCCGGTTTTAATAGAATCAAAAATTTCAGGTTGGTTCTTTGAAGCACAAGCAACTTTCTGTCTGGCCGGTCAATTGACTCAATCTGATTCATATGACAACAGGGCAGATCCTAGATGATTGCAAGGTTATAGCTTTTGGAGATATTCAAAGAAAGGTGAATCTCTTGACTTTTGACTTAGTTCTTTAATAGCATACATTTGGATATGATGTAAGTTTAATGTCAGATAACAATTATCATTTCTAACACTAGTCTCATTTTATACTATTCTTTGCATAAGTAACACATTGTTTTTCATCACCTTCTCAGGTCATATTGGCGCAGAAACAGTGAATGTGCATTACACGTGTTTCATGCAGGAACACAATTGATGAGTATTGCATATCATGATTAATTTATGTATGAACAAGGTAATCCCTTATACAATATTGAAATTGATGCACTCTGTTTTAATTTCCATCCATTATATATTTAATTTTGTTTTTACTCCAAAATTTTAATGCATGAATACGATGTATGAATGCCAGCTGTGTTTGTCATTTTTATTTCAACATCTTCTTTATGAACAAGGTAACTTTCTTGTGTGGCAACAATGGAAAGTGACTTTATTCATTATGACTGGGATATCATCAGAATTTTCGACAACCCTTGATTAATTTTTGGGGAAAATAGTTAAAATACCCCAAACTTTGAAGAGGTGTGAGGTAGACACCCTAAACTTTCATATGTAATTTAAATACCCCAAACTTTATATAAAAAAATATTTAAGCACAATGGTCATGCATTATTTCTTTCAAAAATGTAAATTTATGATGTTAATTGCATAATTTAAAATAACAAACTAAAAACGTTGTAGTTATATAGATTGGGGATAATATTATTTAGTTCACAATGGAAGTTAAGAATGTTAATTCTGTCTTCATGAATGCTAAAATATTTAAAATTATGCAAATAACACCATAAGTTTACATTTTTGAAAGAAATAATACTTCACTATGGTACTAAAATAACTTTTTATGTAAAGCTTGGGGTATTTAAATTACATATACAAGTTTGGGGTGTTTATCTCACACCCCTTATGATCATGGGAAGAACTAAGTCAAACCGCAACCTCGTCACCAAGGCCATCCCTGAGGACCAGGAGACCAGGGAGCGCGAGGAGGACGCCACGGCCGACCGGGTCAGAGGAGGGGACGTCTTCCAGGAGGCCATCAACCTCTTGACGGACCTGCGCAACCAGCTCAACGGCGGCGCCCCTGATGCCCGCATCGGCCTGGATAAGAAGCGCGCAGAGAAGACAGACAACGCCCCGGCCCAACCTTTGGCCACGACTTCTCCATCTGTTGACCCACAGGTTCAGGCCGCACTATCGGTCATCATCGCCAGCTTGGCTCAGAACCCCACCATCCTCAGCGCACTCATGCCAAGGACTGGGGGGAACATCACTCCACCTCCTCAGCCCCAACCGTTGGCCATCAAGCTAGGCAACGATGAGGGGGTGATAGCCCAGGACACGGCGTCGTCCCACTCCCACCCTTCAATAGGATGGCGGGACGGATTGGCTTCAATAGGCTGGGTGACACGCGCCGTCGTCCGGTTTCGGAGAGGATGGCGGGACGGATTGGTGAGCGCCGGCTTGGCTCGCCAAGGGAAAGCCTGGGGTCTGTGTCCCGGACAGCGGACCAGCCCCACCCGAACAAGGGCAAGGGGAAGTTGCACGAGGATGACGTGCTCCACCAGATAAAAGCGGCCCACGAGGTGCGCACGCAGAACCAACAGGGCGCCACTGCGGCCGCCAGGGACCCTCGGGACGAGGTTATCACACAACTGGAGAGGAGGCTGGCCCAGATGGAGGCCAGACAGTCGACGAACATTCCCACGGCCGGCGCCTCCAACGATCCTGGCCTCAATGCACTCATGAAAAGGGTCAGCGCCCTTGAGAGGGAATTGGCCGAAGGACGAGGGGACCCCGTCATCCAGGTCAGGACCAGGACTCCCTTCACTAACAGGGTGCTCTCGGCTCCCATCCCGGAGAAGTACAGGGGAAACGCCATCAAGTCCTATGACGGCCGATCAGACCCCCAGGAGCATTTCAGCCGCTACCAGAACAACATGCTGATGGTGAACGCGTCGGATGAATACCTCTGCCGTTGGTTCCTCTCCACTCTTGAGGGGCCGGCGTACGAGTGGTTCAACGCGCTTCCCGAAGGAAGTATAGACTCATGGCGGGACCTTGCCCAGTGCTTCCTCACCCACTTTGCCGGGAGGAAGCGTGCGAAGAAGTACTTCACCCATCTCCTCTCTGTCAAGCAGCAACATGACGAGCCCCTCCGGTCATTCATTGATCGGTGGACGAGGGAGACCGAAGAGGTCGAGGGGGCCGATGAGCGCACCCTCCTCGTCCTCTACCAGGGAGCCCTCCGCAGCTCCCCGTATGCCCGGAGCCTCATCACCGATCCCCCGAGGTCATATGCAAAGGTGCTTCAGCGCGGGAGTTTGTACGCCGATGCCGACGAGCTCCACAACCACAAGAAGGACGGAGGGCACCCCTCCAAGAAGACAAATCCTTTGCCGGCCCCGGGAACATCCCCGGCCGGCCAGGGTGCCCAGGGCCGTCACGGCTCTGGTGGACAAAGCAAGAAAGACCGCCATTGGCGGCCGAGGTTGGAACGGCCGGGGGTCCCCCTCACGCACCCGGTCAGCACCATCCTCGACTATGCCGAGAATCACGGCCTCATTGAACAAGTTCCTCGGCCGACGGAGGAAGTCCTTGCCATCCAACAAGGCGGCATCTACTGCCGGTTCCACAAGAACTCCTCACACAACACCGACGACTGCATCACGCTGAAGAAAGCCATCGAGCGCCTGATTCGTCAGGGGGAACTCTCCCAATTTGTTAAAGGTGGCCCGCGCAAAAATACATGGGTAAACACCGACAAATCTGGGGGCGAACCCTCTACGAAGAAGCGGGAAATCGGTAGGCTCAGCGACGACGAAGACTTTGAAGAGCCTCCACCCAAGAAGAACCACATTCACCTCATTGTAGGTGGGAACACCGGGGGTGACTCCGTCACCCAGAGGAAGAAATGGGCCCTATCCCTTTACATTGGGGAGGTGTGCTACGTTCCCCCCAGCCGAAGAAGCAACGAACGGAGGCGATCACCTTCACCGACAAGGATCTGCCTCCGGGTACGGGGTCACACAGGGACGCCCTCGTCATCCAGTGTGAGATCGGTGATTCCATCATCCACCGCACTTACAACGATACGGGGAGTTCCGTCAACGTGATGTACCTAGACACCTTCAAGCAACTGAAGCTAGACAAAGCTCTGCTGAGGCCGATCAAGACACCGTTGTCCGGTTTCACCGGGACTCTATCGACGCCGAAGGCACGATAGTCCTCCCCGTGGAAGTCGGCAACGACTCCCACCGCGCCAAAATTGACATGGAGTTCATGGTGGTCAACCTTCAGTGCGTCCACAACCTGATTTGGTGGCGACCAGCACTGGAGGACCTGGAGGCCATCATCTCCATAAAGCACTTGTGCTTGAAGTTCCCCACCAGTGGCGGCATCGGCTACGCCAGAGGAAACCAGAGGATAGCCAGGGCATGCTACCTCAAGCTAACGAGGCCGGCCGAAAGGGAAGGACAAAGGATAGACACCATCGCGGCGACCGTTGCCAAGGACGAGGAGAGACCGCATGCCGAACCAGCCTAGGAGGTCGTGGAGGTCCCCCTGGATACCTCTCGGCCGGAGCGGGCCCTAAAAATCGGGAAGCAACTCCCGCAGGACCAGCGAGACGCCATCCTCCTCGTCCTATGGTCATACACCATCATCTTCGCGTGGGGCCCAGATGACAAGCCAGGCATCAGCCGGAAGGTGATAACCCACCGGCTGACCGTCGATCCGGCCTCCACACCTGTTAAGCAGAAGCGGCGCTACTTGTCCGCCGACCGGCGGGACTTCATCAAGGGGGAGGTCACCATGCTCCTCTCAATCAACCACATCAAGGAGGTGAAGTACCCGACGTGGCTAGCCAACGTCGTCCTCGCCCAAAAACCACCGACATTCAGAATGTGTGTTGATTACACTGACTTGAACAAGGCATGCCCCATGGACCCGTTCCCTCTCCCCAACATTGATCAATTGGTGGACGAGACGGAGGGATGCGAGTTGATGTCGTTCCTTGACACCTTCAGAGGGTACCACCAGATTTTCATGCATGCAGATGACGCTGAGAAGACGGTCTTCATGACCCCGGGGGGAATTTTTTGCTACCTCGTCATGGCCTTCGTACTCAAAAACTCAGGCGCCACCTACACCAGAATGGTGGCTAAGATCTTCAGGACAGTCCTCGGTCGGACGATGGAGGCATACGTTGATGACATGATTGTCAAAAGCAAGCGGGCCACCACGCATGCTGACGACCTCCGGGAAATTTTTGAGATCATGAAGGAGTTCAAACTCCGTCTCAACCCCAAGAAGTGCGCCTTTGGCGTCCAAGGCGGCAAGTTCCTCGGCTATATGGTGAGCCGGAGAGGCATTGAATTAAATCCGGAGAAGATACAGGCCATCATCGACATGGAGCCGCCCCGCAACGTCATGGAGGTACAGCGGCTAACGGGGTGCCTGGCGGCCCTGAGCCGTTTTCTCTCCAAGTCAGCCGAGAGGTCACTTCCTTTTTTCCAAATCATGCGCAAAGCAAACAGCTTCAAGTGGACGACGGAGTGCCAGGAGGCATTTGAAGAACTGAAGAGGTACCTTTCATCTCCACCAGTGCTCTCCAAGCCCAACGCCGGGGAAACCCTCTTCTTATACTTGGGGGTGAGCACGTCGGCCATCAGTTCCGTGCTCATCCGCGAGAACGAAGGGATGCAGAAGGCCATATTCTACATCAGCAAAACACTCAGGGTGGCTAAGCTCAGGTACTCCCCCATTGAGAAGACGGTGCTAGCCATCGCCCACACGGTGAAAAAGCTGGGGCACTACTTCCAGGCCCATGCCGTCCACGTACTAACCCAGCAACCCCTGGGCGCGCTCATGAGGAGCCCCACCAGCTCCTCAAGGATGGTGAAATGGGCGATCTTCCTCAGCAAATTCCAAATTGAGATTAAGCCAAGGCCATCTATCAAAGGGCAAGCCTTGGCCGACTTTGTCACCGAATGCACAGCGAGGGAGACAACCATTACTACCCCCGGGCCAGAGCCAGATGACACGTGGATCCTGTTCACCGACGGCTCGTCTGCCGCGAAATCATGCGAGGGCGGCGTCGTCCTCATCTCCCCTGAAGGATTAAGGGCTTACTATGCCATCACTTTCAACTTCAGGGTGTCCAACAACGAAGCAGAGTATGAGGCCCTCCTCAACGGCCTCAGACTCGCCGCCGGCCTAAAAGCCAAGCACATCAGAATCAAGTGCGACTCCAAGTTGGTGGTAGGCCAAGTTGAGGGTACGTACGAAGCAAAGGAAGGCCGGATGAAGCACTACAAGAAGGCGGCAGAGGAGTTGCTGAAAGCGTTCGAAACCCACGAGATCACACAGATCCCAAGGGCTGAGAATGCCTAGGCCGACATCCTCTCCAAGCTCAGCTCGGATACTCCAGAGCTCATCTCCAAGTTAGCCAAGATCGAGGAGCTAAGCATGTCCAACATCCATGTCAGCCCCATCTTGTGCATCCAACAGCGGCCGGAAGACTGGATCTCCGACATCACCACCTTCATCACCACGGGGGAGCTACCGCAGGACGAGGAGAGGGCCAAGCTTGCCAAACTCAGGGCTCCAAGCTACACTATTGAAGATGGCAAGCTCTACAAGCGATCCTACAACGACACTCTCCTCCGATGCCTGCACCAGGACGAGGCCAAAGTGGCCATGGAGGAAGTTCACTGCGGTGTTTGCTCCTCACACCAGGGCCCTTTCAGTATGTCCAGGCGTCTCGTCGTCCGGGGCTATATCTGGCTGATGATGGCGCGGGATTGTGCCGATCTTGCCAGGAAATGTACCACATGCCAGGTGCTCCAGAAGGCCCCTGGTCGGCGAGCCGTCAATTACGCCCCCGTCAGCACTGCCATTCCATTCTCGAGGTGGGGGATTGACCTGGTCGGCCCACTACCCAGAGCTGTTGGCAACAACCGCTACATCATCGTCGCAGTCGATTACTTCACCAAGTGGGTCGAAGCGGAACCTTTGGCCAGCATCACGGGGGCTAGGTGCCAGAAGTTCGTCCACAAGAACATTCTCACCCGTTTTGGCGTCCCCCAAGAGATTATATCCGACAACGACACCCAGTTCCAAGCGGCGCCCTTCCAGGAGCTCCTTTGAGAATGGGGAATAAAGCACCGTTTCTCCTCCGTTGCCTACCTCAGGGCAACGGGCAGGTTGAGAACGCTAACAGAACTATAATGGAGGGGGTAAGCTAGCCTTGAAATCATACTATGACGCCAAGGTACGTTCCCGGGAGTTTCAAGTGGGGGACTACGTCCTCCGCCGAAGGGAAGCAAGTCAGCCGACGGAAGGGGGCAAGCTAGCCTTGAAATATGAAGGTCCCTACATCATCAGTGTCATGCTAAACCCCGGCACCTACAAGCCTAAACGCCCAAATGGGACCAATGTACCACGAACGTGGAATGTACACCATCTGGTGAAGTTTTATCAATAATCCGAAGGAGGTGCAGCCGGCGAAGCCCTCACCCTTTGACGGATGATTGATTGAACACCACCCTCGGCCTCGAGCCACTTATGAATAAAAGTTATGTTTCCCTTGATTTTTTGGAATTCAAGTAAAATATTAACGGGGTGCCCTCATCGGCCACCTTAGAGCAAAAGGCTCAGGTATGGCCGATGTGGCGCTTCGCATCTGCAGCCTTAGAGCGAAAGGCTCAGGTATGCTCCTTTGTATTTTGTATCAGCTAAAGGTTTAGGCCCAGCTGAAAGAGCACGTCGTATCGGCCCCTCAGAGCGAAACGCTCAGACAGGGCCGACGATGTCCCCAGGACGATGGGCCCGCAAACGCCCCGCTCTTGAAATGGGAAGTTCACCGCGTCGTCCACGCGTCTGACCGCAGGACGACAGGCCTGAAATCATGGTCGAGGTGACAAAATCCCAAAACTCAGGGTTGGGCAACGACAGCTATTGGAAATCAACCAAAAGTCTAGCCCGCGTCATAAATAGGCGACGGGAGCCCCTGAGACCATGGACGTTATAAACGAAGTCCAAACCGGCCGAAGGACTATCGACCCCTTCAGCCGAAGCCTGAAAGAAGGACACTCCTCGAAATAGGGAACACAAAAAAACGGAAGCCGAGGACCGCGCCCACTTGCCGGCCTCGAGCAGTAAAAATAAATCCCCACGAATCAAGCCACACAGTTGGCTAAGTACATATCAGTTGAATACAAAGGTAACACTACCAACAGGTAACACGGACGGAGCGGCCACCCGCTACGAGGAAAGTGTCAAGGACGGAGCATGCACCTATAGAATCCTAACCAAGTGGTTGGGTGAAACGAGGGTGGTAACCTTCATCGGCCATGACCGACTGAAGTTCCAACATTTAGCATGCAAACCAAGAGTCCCATCTTGACACTTAACACAATCTTGGAGTTGAACACCGGAGAGGAGGTCCAGGACGAAGCGGGCACTAAAACGCTCGCGGGAAAGTTGAACACATTGGCGGCAACCCTTACCGGCTACAACATTCTCGCTGGCCGTTAAAGGCGCTAGAACCGAGGAGGCTGCTTAGGTTGAACACTTAGAAAAATCTCAAAGACAAAAGGGAAAACACATCCCCAAGACGAAGCGAACAACGGAGAAGAAAATTGCCTAAGTGGATTTCAAACACTTAGATTTTTTTTTATGAAAGTTGCCTAAATGAATTTCAAACACTCAGAGAATTTTTTGAAGAAAGCAAATGTGAAGGAAAAGGCAAGCACCCGGGTGCGCAACACACGGGTACCTTCATCGGCCACACCGCCCAAATTGGCCGACAACGGTACTAAGCAGAGAAAACTACATGGCACTCAAACTCTTACAGATGCCCGCCTCGGCCCCAGCAACGGGCGGTAGTTATTTATGTTCATGTTTGACACTTAGACATTTAAAGCCGAAGGGGACAAAAGCACTATCCACTCAGTCAAAAGGTCAAGTCCCATAGGGGAGCGCTTCGGCCGTTACATTTAGACGGCAAAGGACAGGTCCCCTTATCGGCTATGACCACAGAAATCAGATGTGACTTCCTGTTTCAACACGGAACATGGGAACGAAAAGGCCGAAAAGAACACAGGGCCGACGAGAACACCAAGTGTGGCATATAGTTCAACACTTAGAAATTTTTTGAAAAACTTGAGAACAAAAGAAAAAGGAGAACAAGACGACGAGAAGACATAATAAGGCCGGAAACATTGCACATTTCATTCATGAAGTCATTACATAGGAGGGCGCTTCGGCCGTTACATTCAGACGGTAAAAAAACTACTAATTACAAGGCAAAATAAGTTATGGCCGATCAAGCCTCCTGAACGCCCTCACCGGCAGCCTGACCCGCAATGTTCTGACCAACGATGAACTGGGCATCATCCTCAGCCTCGGCATCTAAGCCGGCCTCTACAGCGGAAGTGGCGGTGTCGGCCAGGACATCATCTTCAACATAGTCTGGTTCGCCGAGGCCAGAACTATCTATCGGAACCTGCCTGTCACAAAGGGGAAGTTTGACCTGCTCCTCCGGACCCTTCATCAGCTTGGGAAGCTGTAGGTTCCACCTGGCCCACCCCCGGGTATAGTTCAGCGCTTTGAAAGCACAACTCAGCCGCCAATAGAGGAGCCTTTGCATCCGATGCTGGCCCATATTTTAATACACGGACATCTCGCGCTCAAAATACTCTTGGCCGGCAGGGGAGTTTTGCCCAAAGTCCTCGAGCTTGGCCGCCACGACCTCATAACACCAGGGCAAGTGCTCGTCGGCTTTCCAGCCTTCGGCCAAGAACTTCTCAACGGCAGCATCAGCGGCCTTCACCGCTGCAGCCTCGGCTTCGACTTTGGCTCTCTCGGCATCATCGACCCGCCGACGATCAGCCTCACGGGCGTCCCTCTATTCGGCAAGTTTGGCTAGGGCCTCGTCCTTGGCCGCATCGGCCTCATCGGCCCTCTTCTGCAAGGCCGCAAAGTCCTCTCGCAGCCTCCCCAAGCAGCTCATGGCCTCATCGACCGAGGTTGCTTTCTGCTCAAATTCTTTCAAACGGGAAATCTCCCGTTGCTGCCTCTTGTTGCTCTCCATGAGCATAAAGGCACCCTGCAACACAAAATACTATCAGGCAACAAGTTCGTAAAAACATCAAAGGAAAACGACAAAGTTAAAAACGAAAGGATTTACCCGGACGACAAAGTCCATCCCCCCGTCGTATATCTTGACATCGCCGAGCTTGTCAAGATAAATCCGGTCCTTAGCATGAATGGCCTGAGAGAGCACACTATGGCCGTCAACGACATCGTTGAAGACACCCCCGTCCTTGGGGTATTCAACCTCAATCTTATAAGTGGCCGTAGCCACCTCCTTGCCGGACCACTTCGGCCGGGACCCCTGACCGAGGGGGAGGAGTTGAGAAACATCCCCGGAGAGACCGGAGGTAAGATCCACAAGGGCAGCAGCAGCATTGGATCCCCCTTCGTCCACAATCGGGACGGTCAGAACACCGACATCATCGGCAACGGAGGAAGGCGAAGCTTTCTTGGACTTCTTGGCGGGTTGCATTCCGGCCTCAGTCAGCTTCTTCTGGGAATCATCCGCCGGCCGCTTTTTCTTCAGTGGGGGAGGTGGCTTCTTCGGCACATCACCACTTGCAACCGCCTTCGCCGCGGCCTCCTTGGCGGCCAACTCTGCCTTCGCCTTCGCGGCGGCCTTATTCATCACTGACCGGCGATCCATCACAAAGTCTACACAACAAAGAGAAATAAGTTAGCAAAGTAAAAGAACAAAACGAAACAAGGACGCCGTAGGAAGTATTACCATCAGCTTCGGCAGGGACACCCAGATCTGGGCCGTCAGCCTCCTCAAAGGTAGTGGTCATCCTCGGCCACAGTTGGACGTCATCCTCCTTGTCACCATACACGAAGTATCTAAAGAAGCCGATAGCGGTCATCTTGTACTCCGTGATGTAATTGATAAGCACAATAATTACTTATGTTTTACATAAATGATTATAATTATCTGTACAAAAATTAAAGCAAAAACAGGTAAATATTCCCGAATGAGCGGAAACATGCAATGCACCTTGGAACAGCAAAAATAGGGTCAAAAGCAAAAAGGGGTCGAAAACCGGCACTTCTGGATAAATTTCGGGCATCAAAAGAGAAAAGAAGCTAAGTACACATTTGGGCGCAAGAACCGGCGCCGGTCATCCTACATCTGGCGCCGGTCGTTTGATGTTTTCTCCAAAAATCGCCTGTTTCCAACCGGCGCGGAGCGACCGGTGCATTTTTGCACACGACCGGCGCCGGACACCTTACAACCGGCGCCGGATGGGGCGATTTCTGCACAAAACAGACCAACGTGCAAGAGGATTTTTGATGGGAAAAGGTCATCTTCCTCATTTCTTGATCAAATATTGCTCCACACATGCTTGTTGGGCTTGAATAGACTAAAAGATGCCACTCTTTAGCCTATATAAAGCCCTCAATTCATCATACAAACACATTCCATTCCATAGATTAATTCTTAGCTTTTATATTTTTGTTCTTGGTATTTTCTTCAAGTTCTTGAGGAGGGAAGTTCATCCTCCGAAATCATTGGTGTTTAGGTATTATTTCCTTTGTAATTTCATGTTCCATTACATTTATTATTGTATTGTGATTAATATGAGCATTAGAGGCTAATTTCTTAGCTAAGGCTAGGGATTAACTTCTATGCCCACTAGGTGTTTGATAAAAGTTCTAAACCAATAAATTGTGATTTATCCTTTATATATTGATTGTTTATGACTATGGTGTACAACATAGAAGTATGTTAAATTTAGTTTATACTTGCAATTAACGTTGAAGTCTAAACTATGAACACTAAAGGATAAACATATATAGTACCGAGAATAGAAATATATCCGGTCTTATATGATACGGGTGTGATGTCTTGATATTCAACGGGGTTTTCGGTAGATGAATGTAAGCCGTAACGGGACTTACACGTAACGAAAACCACGCTCTCGCTGCCTTAACCGGAGTTGAGAATATATTAGCGACATCGTATTCATAATTATTGGCAAAGAACTAATATTCAACCCTATTTAAGCATTTAAGTGATTCCCGAAGCCTTAATTAGTTGTTGTTATCATTTATCTTGAACTCAAAGTTAGTTAACAATTATCTTGTTGAACAAAAAGTGAAAAAACCAAAAATATAAAACACAAATCAAAATCCCTGCACTTTATTCAATTCTTCATTTAAAGTTATCTACTCTCGGACTTGAATTAAACAACGTTTCCTTGTGGATTCGACCCGGTATTTTACCGGAATTTATTACTATATCGGCACTTGTACACTTGCAAGTTTAGCCCGATCAAGTTTTTGGCGCCGTTGCCGGGGAAACGGTCTTGTTTAATAAAGTCCAAACAATCAAAAAAAAAATATCAATCAATCAAAATTCCTGAATTTTTCATTTCACATTGCTTTTCACTTGTTCTTGTGGTATTTTTTTTATTTCATGTGTGTAGCCTATGCTTTGTGTTTGAATGCAATTGAGAAGTCAAGGTTCTAAACATCTTGAACCTATTGATCTTGAAATAGAAAGAACTTTCAAACACAACCGGAGGGAAAGAAAAGAAGCAAAGATGATGCCAACACTCAACGAAAGAAAGAGGCCCGTGGTTGCCGCCACTCCATCATGTATTGTCCTAAGCGAGGCGGCAAGGGACTATGAAATGAAGAATAGCTACTTCAATGCTATGCCTCAATTTCATGGTCATCCGGGGGAGAATCCACTTAACTTCATCACCGAGTTCTATGGATTCATCCAAGGAATTCCTAGGCATGGTCTCTCCGAGGATGATCTCAAACTCAAAAGCTTTCCCTACACTTTGAAAGGGGCAGCAAGGGGATGGTTCTTGGAACAGACACCAGCGAGTTTTACAACGTGGGAAGGTATCTATAATGCTTTCATTTCTAAGTATTACACATCCACAATGACTCAAGAGCTAAGGCAACAAATATTCAACTTCAA
The DNA here is from genome assembly GCA_945859875.1 of Cuscuta europaea. Classification (NCBI taxonomy): domain Eukaryota; kingdom Viridiplantae; phylum Streptophyta; class Magnoliopsida; order Solanales; family Convolvulaceae; genus Cuscuta; species Cuscuta europaea. The sequence continues at coordinate 6,755,415 of CAMAPE010000014.1, forward strand.
ACAACAAGTTGGAGAACTATATCAAGATGCATGGAGGCGTTTCAAAGCCTTGTTGAAGGAATGCCCACACCACCGCATTCCCCTTGATCTTCAAATTGACACATTCTACACGGTTATCTTCAAATTGTAGATAACCGTGCGGAGGGGTATATTGGCAACAAAACTGAAACGGAGGCATTAAGGATCCTTGAATCCATTGCTTCAAACCCTCAATTACAAGGAGGAGATATCAAAGTGGCCGGTGTGAGTGAAGTGTCTATAGCTCACGAATTGGACAAACGGTTTGCGGATTTTCAACAAGCCATGCACAAAGATCTTCAAGCTTCAATTCACACGGCTCTACAAGCCGTGATCGGAGGGGCTAATCAAGTGGCCAATGTGGAGAGTATATCACATCCGGAAGGTAATTCACCTCAAACTATTGAAGATGTGAATTATATGAATTCATATGGGAATAGGGGGAATAAAGGAGGCAACAACTATTCCAACAATCAACAAAGGTTTAGCCAAGGTAATTCTTGGAAAACACAAGGAGGTCCATCTAACCCCCCGTCCGGATTTTCACAAGGGCAAACCATGGAGGAAATGATGAAAACTCTCACTCAAAATGTTGTGGCTAGTGTAAAGGCCCAGAATGAGGAGAATCATAGTAGAGTGGAGGCATCCATTGGGAATCTCCATTCACAATTCACAAAGCTTGACCTCCGGTTTGAAGATCAAAACCGGAAACTTCACCAACGAATGGAGAATATAGAACAATACACCAAGTCATCCATTCACAACTTGGAGGTACAAATTGGGAAAATTGCCCAAGGAAAAAGCACTAGAGAGCAAGGGCGGTTCCCCACAACAACGGAAGTCAACCCAAAAGAAAATGTCATGGCTATAACAACAAGAAGTGGCAAACAAACGGAGGATCCTAAATCGCGGGAGAATGCACCAATATCACAAGAGGAGGAAGATTTGGAGGAACATATATCACCATCTCCAACAATGGCAAATTATGTTCCCCCTATCCCATATCCACAAAGATTGAGGAAGAAGGATGATGGTAAACAATACAAGAAGTTTCTTGATATTTTTACCAAGCTAAGCATCAACATACCATTCGCGGAAGCTATTGCGGAAATTCCCTCTTATGCCAAATTTCTAAAGGGGATTCTCTCAAACAAGAAAAAACTAGCGGAATTTGCAACCGTGGCACTAACGGAGGAGTGTAGTGCAATCCTTCAAAATAAGCTCTCCCCAAAATTGAAGGATCCCGGAAGCTTCACCGTCCCATGTTCTATTGGCAAAATTGGAGAGGTAAAATCTCTTTGTGATCTCGGAGCTAGTATAAATCTTATGCCTCATTCTCTGTTTAAAAAGCTTGGTGTGGGGGAACTTCAATCTACAACGGTTGCTCTTCAGTTGGCGGATAGAACAATCCGTTATCCATTGGGTGTTATGGAGGATGTTCTAGTCAAAGTGGGGAAATTCTATTTTCCGGTGGATTTTCTCATCTTGGAAATGGAAGAAATGGAAATTCCAATTATTCTTGGAAGATCATTCTTAGCTACCGCTGCCGCCCTCATTGATGTGAAGAATGGAGTTGTTAAATTCCGGGTGGGAGAAGATGAACAAGAATTCCATGTTTGGGATTCACTAAAGAAACATCATGATATCTCCTCGTGTTTTAGTATTGGCATCATTGAAACTATAACTCAGGAGATGTTTGAAAGAGAGCTTCACAAAGATCCTCTTGAAGCATGTCTTACACTAGGATACACCGAAGAAGAGAAAAATTCTGAAATTTTCCAACAAATGATGTTCTTGCAAGGTGAAACCATTCATAGACCTTACCGGCAAAGATTTGAAGATCTTGGGCAAAGAAAGTCCATCCTCCAACCATCAAGTCAAACTCCTCCAAAACCTACTCTCAAATCTCTACCGGTACATCTCAAATATGCATTCCTTGGCAATGATTCTACATATCCGGTGGTAATTTCCTCTACTCTTTCTCCTTTACAAGAAGAGAAGTTACTCCGGGTATTGAGAGCTCACACATCATCAATAGCTTGGTCTTTGGCGGATATCAAAGGTATAAGTCCATCTCTATGCATGCATAGGATCCTCATGGAGGAAAATCATAAACCAACGGTAGAGCATCAAAGGAGGCTCAATCCAAATATGAAGGAGATGGTCAAGGAGGAAGTTCTCAAACTCCTTGACTATGGTATCATCTATCCCATATCCGATAGTAACTATGTGAGTCCCGTGCAAGTAGTCCCAAAGAAAGGAGGAATCACCGTCATATCCAATAGTAAGAATGAATTAATTCCTACTAGAATGGTTACCGGGTGGAGAATGTGCATTGACTACCGAAAACTGAATGCCGGTACAAGGAAAGATCATTTCCCCCTACCATTCATGGATGAAATGCTAGAGAGAGTAGCCGGTCATGAATTCTATTGCTTCTTGGATGGGTTCTCGGGCTATTTTCAAATAGCTATTTCACCCGAAGATCAAGAGAAAACCACCTTTACTTGTCCTTTTGGGACATTCGCTTACTGGAGGATGCCGTTTGGACTTTGAAATGCACCGGGGACCTTTCAAAGGTGCGTCATGGCTATTTTTTCGGATATGGTGGGAGATTTTATGGAGGTATTTATGGATGATTTTTCAGTCTTTGGAAACTCATTTGATATATGCCTAAATAATCTTGAAAAAGTGCTCATCCGATGTGAAGAAACCCATCTTGCTCTTAATTGGGAGAAATGTCACTTTATGGTGACCGAAGGCATTGTCTTGGGACATAAAATATCCCCTCAAGGTATTGAAGTTGATCAAGCTAAAGTAGAGGTTATTGAAAAATTGCCACCTCCTCATTCGGTAAAAGCCATTCGAAGTTTCTTGGGGCATGCCGGTTTTTACCGGCGATTCATCAAAGATTTCTCAAAAATCGCAAAACCACTTTGTGATTTACTTGCCAAGGATACCACTTTTGATTTCTCTCAATCTTGCCTACTAGCCTTCAACACTCTCAAAAAGGCTCTTACTACGGCTCCAATAATCATCTCACCGGATTGGTCTCTACCATTTGAATTGATGTGCGATGCTAGTGACCATGCCATTGGAGTTGTACTTGGTCAAAGAAGAGAAAAGAAACTTCATGCCATATATTATGCATCAAGGTTACTTCATGATGCGGAACTCAACTATGCAACAACGGAGAAGGAGTTCCTAGCCGTCATCTATGCCTTTGACAAATTCTGATCTTATCTCATTGGCCAAAAGGTGATTGTTTACACTGATCACTCCGCCATCCGGTACCTTATGAACAAAAAAGATGCCAAACCACGATTAATCCGGTGGGTGCTATTACTTCAAGAGTTTGACCTTGAGATCCGGGATAAGAAAGGAAGTGAAAATCTTGTTGCGGATCACCTCTCTCGCCTTGAGCCAAATACCACTACTAATATGGAGGTAATTCATTATGATTTTCCTTATGAGCAACTTATGGAGGTGAAGGGAGTCCCTTTACCTTGGTTCACAGATTTTGTGAATTACCTTGCTAAAGAAATCCTTCCCCAAGAACTCACTTTTCATCAAAGAAAGAAATTTTTAAATGATGTCAAACACTACTATTGGGATGAACCATATCTTTTCAAGCATTGCGCTGATGGAATCATACGACGGTGTGTCCCAAATGAAGAGATGTTATCAATCCTCGAGCATTGTCATAATCTTCCTTGTGGAGGTCATCATGGTCCGGACCGAACATCGGCGAAAATCCTCCAATGTGGATTTTTCTGGCCGACACTTTTCAAAGATGCAAGAAGTTTTGTCCTAGCTTGTGACCGTTGTCAACGCACAGGAAATTTGAGCCGAATGAATGAAATGCCACAAAACATGATTCTTGTAGTGGAAATATTTGATGTATGGGGAATAGACTTCATGGGTCCTTTTCCTAGCTCTCATGGCAAAGAATACATCCTTGTTGCAGTTGATTACATATCCAAATGGGTGGAGGCCATTGCTCTACCGGACAACACCGCTAAATCGGTGGTGGAGTTTGTGAAAAAGAACATCTTCTCAAGATTTGGGGTTCCTAGGAGTATCATTAGTGATAATGGTACTCATTTCAAAAATGCTCATTTTACCGGTCTCTTAAAGAAGTATGGATGCATGTTCAAGACCGGAGCCACTTACCACCCTCAAACTAATGGCCAAGTGGAGGTTTCCAACCGGGAGATAAAATCCATTCTCGAGAAGACGGTCAACTCTTCTAGGAAAGATTGGTCACTAAAGCTTGATGATGCCTTATGGGCATACCGAACAGCCTACAAAACTCCACTCGGTATGTCCCCTTTTCGGCTCGTTTATGGAAAACCATGTCACCTCCCTGTGGAGCTTGAGCACAAATCTCATTGGGCTATTTCCCAATTAAATCTTGATAACACTCTTGGGAGAGAAGAGAGGATACTTCAAATCAATGAGCTAGAAGAGCTCCGAAGAGATGCATATGAGAACTCCCGCATCTACAAAGAGAAGGCCAAAGCTTGGCACGACAAAAACATAAATCGGAGGGAATTCTACGTCGGACAAAAGGTATTACTTTTCAACACAAGACTCCGTTTATTTCCTGGAAAGCTCAAATCACGATGGTCGGGGCCTTACACGATCACCGAGGTCCGACCATACGGGTCAATGATGATTCAAGATGGTGATCAAGCACCATTCCTTGTAAATGGTCACCGTCTCAAGCCATATATGGAGTACCACATCACTTCGTCGATCACTGCATGCCAATTGGAAGAATAAAGGTACGTTGCGTCCAGCCTATGACGTTAAACTGAGCGCTAATTGGGAGGCAACCCAACATCAAAAATTTCAATTATAAATAAACATGTACATATCTTTTTTTTGTGTTTGTTTATTTATAATTGAATTCAATATATATATATATATATATATATATATATATATATATTACGGATCGACCGGCCCCAGTTAGAGGCAACCGGCGCCGGTCCCAGACAGTGTATTCAGGACGCATAAAATATGCATAACCGGCGCCGGTCATCACACATCCGGCGCCGGTCGTCCCGTTTAAAAATGTCCCCGGGTCGCTTCCCAGCCATTATTTTCGAAACCCTCCCCCAAATCTCACAAGCTTTTCACCGGAAAACACCTCCCAACCACCCAAAATCGCCATCCCAAGCCAAAAGTCACCCTTAGGAGTTCCAATTAAGCATCAAGCATCAATTCTCAAGCTTCTTCATCCCAAATTGAGCATCAATTCAAGGTATTTTGGCTTTAATCCCAACTTTCTCCAAGTTTTGAAATTTATTCTTTCTTTCAATTTTTGGCAAAATAGATGTTTATCATTGATGAAAATTGCCTCCATATGCTCACGTGATGTATATAAACTTGTTTGTTGCCAAAAATTTTGAGATTAAAGTTCAAAATTAGGGAAAGTTCTTGCAAATTTTCTCAAGAACCCTAATTTTGAACTTCTTGTTTATTGATGAATTCTTTTAATTGATGCTTAGAGATATGTTGATATAACTTGTTGTTGATATATAATCTTCTAAACATGATTGTTACAAGAATTCTTGAATGAACATGACATTTGGGAAATTGAAGAAATTTTTGAAATCTTACCTTGAATTGATGAACAAATGGTGTTATGTGTATATGTTGAACTAATTGTGCAGGTCAAATGGCTCCTAAACGACGAAATGATGCTACTTCTTCCTCTTCATCCGTACCACGTTTCACCTCCACGGAGAATGAAGCTTGGTACGATCAAAGGAAGAAGTGGAAGATTGTGATTGAAAAGACTGTGCATCCGGAGATCGAAGCTCTCTATCGACTCTCCGATGCTTTTCACAAATTGGGATGGGCCGTCATGCTCACTTTGACTGGGGCATTCTACCCGACGCTTGTACGGGAGTTCTATGCTAATATTGAGAAGAAAATGGACCCGTTTGGGAATATTGTGAGCACGGTTAAAGGCACAAAAATCACCATAAGCAAACAACAATTAAGCAACTTGCTTCGCGTCCCCAACGACGGTCATCCGGTTGAAATGAACTCTGTAGTGGTGCTCACCGACCCCGCTTACAAGGAGATTGATGTCATGAATAACTATGGATTCGATGAAGAACTCAAGGCCCGTGTTCTTGAACCCCGAGAGAGGCTAATTGCATATCTTTTGAGCTTCAACATCTTGCCAAGAGCTAGTGACACGCATGTGCTTCGGCGGTTGGACCTCTATCTCATGCACAAAATGATGAATGGACTTGGAGAAATCGAGGGCATTCCGTTGGCCCCTCTCATCATGACGGAAATGAGGGGCGTCGTCAAAACTAAAAGAGGTGATAAAGACTTTATTTATCCTCTTTTACTCACAATGATTTTCAGGAGTTTTGGCGTCGATCTTAGCAATGAAGAAGTAGAGTACACCACCGAAGCCCAAATCTTGAGGCCAAGCACTATGGTGTCCCTCCACTTCAAGAAGGTGGGAGGTGCATGGATTCGCAAGGATGATAATGGGGATGAAGAGATGGGAGAAGCCGCCGCACAGCCCGCAGCCCGACCACGGCGAACTATGGCACAGGGCATTGACTACATTGTTGAGTCCATGGATCGTATGCATACGCGGATGGACGTGTACGAAGCTAACCAAGAGGACCTCCGCACCCGTCAAACAAGGATGGAAGAGCATCTGGACCACATTGACCAAAGGTTTGGGCAATTCACCCAACACTACTATGGTCAATTTGGGCACCCCCCTCCCGACCCACAAAATTAGGTCCCCCTACTTGTTATTTCATATGACATACTCTTCTCTAAACACACACTTTATGGGGGATTGAAGTTTTTATGTTCCTATGGCTTCTACATTGAGGACAATGTCAATCAAGTGCGGGGGGTGAATAATTAGTTGAGACACTTTTCTTTGCAAATTAAATTTTTTCTAGGAAGGTTAAAATTTTTGATATTCTCTCTTTTCAGGGTTTTGGTTGAGAAAGATTTTCTTTTACTCACAAAAATGTATTTTTATATTAATTTAAATATTTATTAATCTTGAAACCACCACTTTCACTCAAATTTGTGACAATGTTCCAAATCCATACAAATATGCATAGAGTGCAAAATTCAAAATAAAAGTTGCATCCCAACTCCAAATCACTCTATTGTCAGATTCTCCTCATTTCTGACAATCTATATATATAATTACGGAGAACAAAAAAAAATAGTTTATATACAAAAGCAAAAAAAAAACTCATGTTCTCCTAGAATAGCCTTCTCTACAAAATCAAGATGTCAGTCCAAAAAAAAAAAACAAAAAAACACACCGACATATCCACACATTGCCTAAATTGTCACAAAATAAACCCATCAAGCGTTTAAATATTTTTCTTAATCTTAAATACATTTATTGTGAGTACTAGAAAAAGGTTTTTGGCTCGAGAAAGATTAAAGAGTTTATATCTAACTTTTAACATCTTATTAAACTTTTACTTTGCATGGTTTAGTTTCTTTTCTAATTATGCATCAATACAAAGAAATTGCTCGAGGACAAGCAATACTCAAGTGTGGGGGAATTTGATAAGCACAATAATTACTTATGTTTTACATAAGTGATTATAATTATCTGTACAAAAATTAAAGCAAAAACAGGTAAATATTCCCGAATGAGTGGAAACATGCAATGCACCTTGGAACAGCAAAAATAGGGTCAAAAGCAAAAAGGGGTCGAAAACCGGCACTTCTGGATAAATTTCGGGCATCAAAAGAGAAAAGAAGCTAAGTACACATTTGGGCGCAAGAACCGGCGTCGGTCATCCTACATCCGGCGCCGGTCGTTTGATGTTTTCTCCAAAAATCGCCTGTTTCCAACCGGCGCGGAGCGACCGGTGCATTTTTGCACACGACCGGCGCCGGACACCTTACAACCGGCGCCGGATGGGGTGATTTCTGCACAAAACAGACCAACGTGCAAGAGGATTTTTGATGGGAAAAGGTCATCTTCCTCATTTCTTGATTAAATATTGCTCCACACCTGCTTGTTGGGCTTGAATAGACTAAAAGATGCCACTCTTTAGCCTATATAAAGCCCTCAATTCATCATACAAACACATTCCATTCCATAGATTAATTCTTAGCTTTTATATTTTTGTTCTTGGTATTTTCTTCAAGTTCTTGAGGAGGGAAGTTCATCCTCCGAAATCATTGGTGTTTAGGTATTATTTCCTTTGTAATTTCATGTTCCATTACATTTATTATTGTATTGTGATTAATATGAGCATTAGAGGCTAATTTCTTAGCTAAGGCTAGGGATGAACTTCTATGCCCACTAGGTGTTTGATAAAAGTTCTAAACCAATAAATTGTGATTTATCCTTTATATATTGATTGTTTATGACTATGGTGTACAACATAGAAGTATGTTAAATTTAGTTTATACTTGCAATTAACGTTGAAGTCTAAACTATGAACACTAAAGGATAAACATATATAGTACCGAGAATAGAAATATATCCGGTCTTATATGATACGGGTGTGATGTCTTGATATTCAACGGGGTTTTCGGTAGATGAATGTAAGCCGTAACGGGACTTACACGTAACGAAAACCACGCTCTCGCTGCCTTAACCGGAGTTGAGAATATATTAGCGACATCGTATTCATAATTATTGGCAAAGAACTAATATTCAACCCTATTTAAGCATTTAAGTGATTCCCGAAACCTTAGTTGTTGTTATCATTTATCTTGAACTCAAAGTTAGTTAACAATTATCTTGTTGAACAAAAAGTGAAAAAACCAAAAATATAAAACACAAATCAAAATCCCTGCACTTTATTCAATTCTTCATTTAAAGTTATCTACTCTCGGACTTGAATTAAACAACGTTTCCTTGTGGATTCGACCCGGTATTTTACCGGAATTTATTACTATATCGACACTTGTACACTTGCAAGTTTAGCCCGATCAGTAATCCTTCACACTCCTCGGGCCCCCCTCAAAGAACGCCTCCACCTGAGCATCCAGGATCGAACTCTTCGGCGGGTTATGAAGATTGAATCTCCCATCATGGCCGACGGAGGGGAATTCAGTGCCACCCTAGCCCAGGTACATGAAGACAAATTTGCTCTTCCAACCATGTATGGATGAAGCCAAGTCCGTGAAAGTCCTCCTCTTCGGCAGCTGCTGCAGAGTGGCGTAGCAGGCGCAATTTTTATGGCTCCCTCGGCCAATCTGATAAAGGTTCATGAATAGGGTCGTCGTCGGCTTATAACCCAATTCAGCACAGCGGAGGAGGAACCCCACCATCAAGGAGTAGCTGTTAGGGGTCAATAAGGCCGGAGGGAGTCCCACCATGTCCAAGTAATCCTTGATGACGGGGTGAAGGGGAAACCTTAGCCCCTTGGCGAAGCTCATCGGATACACTACGAAGTATCCCGGTGGCGGATTGAGCACGTGGTCTGTCGGCCTAGGCGCCCTAACCCTCCCAAACGACCCCACGTACATCTGTGCGACCAAGTAATCAGCAGCGCTACTTTCTGGCTTGATGAGAAAAATATTGGTAAGGTCCAAGTAAGAGAAACCCGGGCCCTTCTTCGGCCGCCTGTTCCTCTTCGACCGCGATGCCCCCTTCACAGCAGACACCGACTTCAGGCACAGAATGGTAGTAGAGGCAGACGTCCCGTCCATTATACGGGAGACCCCTGCGTCCTCAGCCTCAGTTGATGAGGCAGACCCTTCGTCCTCGCCCTCCTCGTCCACATGATCTCCAGACTTATACGGGCTCAAATGTTCAATCTCCTCGGCACACTCTTCGATCACGTCGTAGTAAAGAGACTTGATGGAGGGCTCGTCGTCATACGGATAATACTCCTCGTTCAGGGTTTTCATCTTAACAACTCCTAAGGCACTAAGGGGATCTACTTTAGATCTAAGGTGTTTTTGTGACTAACACTAGATCAAAGTCTAGAGGGAGCAAAATATGTAAGAAGTCGAAGAAAAATTAAGGAACTGACCTTGAAGTTTTAAGGGAGGTGAAGAACACTCGCAAAAGGCTTTATCTCTCTAGAATTTTGGGCAACACTTTGTTTGCTCAGGATGCAAATGAAGGTTTTCTTCGGAATGGGAGGGGTATTTATAGCCCCCCCACCCCACAGTAACTACACGTGGCACCACCCTAGTGGCCACACCAGCGGCCACCAATGGGACGCCACCACTTTGACAATGGGCCAAGCCCACTCCACAGATCAGCGGCCCACCAGCAAAGCAGGCTCTACGGAGCAAGGAAGGGAAAATAGCACCCATAACGGCCAACACTAGCAACGGCTACCCAGGGTGCACCCGTATTGGCCATTTAAGCGGCCATACATATTATGTAAAGAAAGGCCTTACAACGGCCACAACACCCCAAGGGAAAGGAACCCAACGGCCATTAGGCCCTCGCACTAAACCCTTGATGATAACCCTTTGAAAGCGACCTGCGTCCAAAGGTTCTCCCACAGGGTTACCTTGGTCAGGAAATCGCCAAAGGGTTGGATCCAAGGGCAGTATGAGGATCCCGCTTCGGCCTAGGTTTCAAGCTACTCCTTCATCCCTCAAATACTCCTCGACCTGAAGCAGTGGGGGACTGGGGGACTACACCGGCCTCAAGAATGGCAAGCAAAATGAGAAACAAAAATGCACAAAGTACACAATTGCAACTACAAGCGCGGTCACATCGTCCATGTACCACAACGGTTCCAAGGTCCTTATAACTCCATCTCCGGCCAGACACTGCTATCGTCCCCGAAACCTTGGGCAACACGGCGCCTCGTCGGCCAAAGGCACATGGCGTCACCGACGACGGCCAAAAGGAGTGCATAGCACCCTTACCGGCCATCCAGAGCAAAGGACGCTCATCGTCCTCAAAACAAGACGCAACCTCAACGGCCTTATCGGCCCAAAATGAAAGTTCAACCATCAACGTTCAAGAATAGACACTACCTTCCTCGGCCAAGAAGCCCAGAACACTCATCGTCCACAAACAAGCGCACCAAAGGAATGACATCCTTCCCCGTCCATATCTAGAGCAGGGCCACCAACGCCATGACAGAGAACGGCCAAGGTGGTCCCACGTCGGCCAAGAGCATCAAGCACAGAAATATACTCTCCTTCACTTTGTCTACATCTCAGCTTAGAGAGTGGGGGACTCCTGATGGAGTATATGGGTCTAGGCCCCAGGACCCACATACTCAGAAGAACAGAAAGCACAAGCCACCAAGCGGTGCCCTCGTCGGCCAAAGGACCCCCGTCGGCTGAAAAGGGACCGACTCAGAATATGATCCTGAAGCCAGAGAACTTGGGTGCCCCCGTCGGCCGTGCCCTCATCGGTCGTGCCCCCGTCAGCTAGACCCTCGTCGGCCACGGAAGCCTCACAGAACTAGATTTTACACTTAATCATTTCTACACACATTGTATTCGGCCCAATAGCGGTCCAGTTGTAAATGGGCCTCCCAAGCCCAAGGCTTGGGTGCCCAGCCCGTATTTTCCCTATAAATACTTCCTCTGGAGGTAGTTGTAGGGGTTGACAAAATCATTCTATTGAAGCATTTACTTGCACTTCTCTCTCTAGCTCTCACTTCTCTCTAGATATATACTCTATCAATTGTCTTCTTAATTTTCTCAGAATTTTCAATTTCAACTAAATGGGCAGACTTTACACAGAAATGCCGCTTTTACAAGAATTGATAGAGGGGCAGCCTCCACTTATGAAAGCTATCAAAACCAATGGATAGTGGTCTTTACTCACTCTCAAGAAAAGGCAGTAAATAAGGGAATATGGTCCATGTTCTTTGATGCAAAAAACTCTGAACTGTATTATGCTTGGAAACTTAAAGTACTCAGAACTCCTCAAAATTTTATTTACCTTTGTTTCTAGGCACAATCAATGCCAAGGAGATGATTGTTGCCATGAGATTTCTCTAAAGTAGCTATACTTGTATGTTATGGTACAAATACTCTATTTTTCTCTAATTAGGCATGCAAAATAAAATGCCCTTTATAATAAAATTAGAAAAGTGTCATGTTTTCTTAGTAATTTGTAAACATAAAAAGCGTGGGTGAAGAAAATAATTTGGAAACATTCTGTGCGTAAGGAATATATTCCTATTTGTTTTCTTCTCTCATTTAGTCTCAGTTGAGTTTCCCTTTTGGAAAACAATCTGTGTATAAGGACTATATTCCTATCTATTTTCTTTTCTCATTTGGTTTAAGCTGAGTTTCGCTTTAGTGTTTCCTTATTCAAAGGTACCAATGTTCATTTTTATTAATGATATTCTATATATTTCCATTTTATCAGGCAAACTTTGAGTTTCCTTATGTCTTATTCCCGCTGATAGAGTATATATCTAGAGAGAAGTGAGAGCTAGAGAGAGAAGTGCAGTAAATGCTTTGTATTAATGATTTTGTGAACCCCTATAACTACTCCCAAGGGGAGTATTTATAGATAAAATTAGGGATGGGCTCCCAAGTCTTGGGCTTGGAAAGCTCATTTACAATAGGGCCACTAATGGCCCGGATACAAAGTATATAGAAATGATTAAGTACAAAATCCTGTTCTGGAGGTTATTTCTGGCCGACGAGGGCATGGCCGACGAGGGCATGGCCGACGAAGACCCGGCCGACGAGGTCACCCGGCTCTCCTGGATTCTGGGTCATATTCTGAGTAGATTTCTTTCCGACCGACGGGGGTCATCTGGCTGATGAGGGTCCCACCAGGTGATCGTGGTACCTTCTGTTCTTCTGAGTATGTGGGCCTTGGGGTTCCGGCCTCCATCAGGAGTCCCCCACTCTCTGAACTGAGATGTAGACGAAGTGAAGGAGAGTAGATTCCCTGGCGTTGACGTTACCTGGCCATTGAGGGGCCGCTATGGAGCCTTGGCCGTTACGGGCACTCTTTGCTTTGGTCCTTGATTTTTCGTTGTTACGGGTGCTCTACGTTCTGGCCGTTGTGTGGCCCTCGCTGTGGACGAAGAGGGTCCTAGCCATGCGGATGATGTTGTTTCCTGTTGAGGACGACGAGTGCCTTTGCTTGGTGGAGACGATGAGCGTTCTCTTGCGTGAGTGGCCGATGAAGACGGTGCTTCCCTACTCCTGACTGTTGATGATTGAATTTCGTACTCATGGCCGAGGAGACCACTGTGGTCATCTCCTGTTTGGGGACGATGAGTGTCCTTCTGCCTCTGGGTAGCCGGTGAGGGTGCTCTTTGCTTTATTTGGTCGTTGTGGCCCTCCTTCTGGGATTTTGGCCGAGGAGTGGTGAAATCCGTAGCTTGGTGCCCATGTTCTTGGGGACGATAGCAGCACTGATCCGGAAGGAGTAGCGCATATCTTGGTCTCGTGGACGACGATGATCTGAGGACGTTGAGTTCCTGTTTTAATTCCTTGCCGAGAGTGGAGCATGCGGTCTCAAAGCCGTTGAGTGCCCTGTGATCTTAGGTGTTGCATCTTTGGAGGGAATTCTTTGTTTGCTAACTTAGCTGCGGCCGATGGTGCACCACAAGGTTATGGACGATGTGGTGCATATATGATCTGATGTTGTAGTTGTGGACTTGGTATTTTTTTTTTTTTTTATTTTGTCCTCTTGTTTTCCAAAGGCCGGTGTAGTCCCCCAGTCCCCCACTGCTTCAGGCCGAAGAGTGAGCGCGGGGTGAAGGAGTAAAGGATTCCCCTAGGCTGAAGCGAGATTCTTGTATTCCCCTGAATCCAATCCCTTGGCGATTTCCTGACCAAGGTAACCCTGTGGGAGAACCCTTGGACACAGGCCGCTTTCAAGAAATTATCATCACGATTTTATACAAGGGCGATGGCTAGGGTTGCCTTTTGCTTTGCTGCTGTGGCCGTTGAAGGGCCATGCCAATGGTATTCTGCTTGGGCCGATATGGGCACACTGTGGTGTGACCTACCCTTTTGAAATTACTGTTGGCCATCGGGCCCGATGTAGGTGTGCTTTGTTAGTGTGGCCGTTGAGTGGTTGGCCGTTATGGACGCTGATTACTGTCACGTTGGTGATGGGTTGGTACTGATGGAAGTGGGCCTGACCCGTCTTTTGAACCGGTACCAGCCCAATGGGCCTTGGATAGTGACCGTTGTGGGGGAGGGGGGGGAGGTCTATAAATACTCCCTCCCTCCGAAGAGACTCCCCATTGCATTCTTGAGATAACGAAGTGCTGCCAAATTTTCTAGAGAGATAAAGGTTGTTCGAGTGTTCCTCAAAACTTCAAATCTTCAAAGGTCAGTTCATCACACTTTCTTCCGATTTATTGCATACTTTGCTTTCCTAGGGCCTTGATCTAGTGTTAGTGGAGAATCACCCTTAGATCCAAGGTAATCCCCTTAAGGCCTTAGCTAGTTGTTATGATGAAACCTTTGGACGAAGAATACTACCCTTATGACGATGAGCCCTCCGTTAAATCCCTTGATTACCGGGTAGTAGAGGAGTGTTGCGAGGAAATAGAGGACCTGAGCTCCTTCAAGTCAGGGGAGCAGGAAGGTGGCGAAGGTGAAGACGAAGAGGCCGCCTCGTCGTCTGACGGTGAGGACGAAGTGGTCTCCCGCACTGTGGACGGAGCCTCTACCTCAGCTGCAATTCCGTGCCTGAAGCCGGTTTCTGCTGTGAAGGGGACTGCCCCGATGAGAAGGTGTTGGCCGAAGAAGGGTCCAGCATACTCCTACTTGGACCTCACGAACATTTATTTGATCAAGACGGAGAGCAGCGTGGCTGATTACCTGGTGGCCCAGATGTATGTGGGACCGTATGGAAGGGTTAGGGCCCCCAAACCGACGGACCACGTGATGAATCCACCTACGGGGTACTTTGGAGTATACCCCATGAGCTTTGCCAAGGGGCTTAGATTTCCCATCCACCCGTTCATCACGGAGTACTTGGACATGGTGGGTCTCCCTCCGACCATGTTGACCTCGAACAGCTATTCACTCATCGTCGGATTCCTCCTTCCCTGACGACGGCCCTTTTTATGAATTTATACCAGATCAGCCGAGGGAGCCACAATAATTGTGCCGGCTACGCCAACCTTCAACAGCTGCCGAAGAAGAGGAGCTTTACTGACCTTCCTTCGTCTATCCATTGTTGGAAAAGCAAGTTCGTCTTTGTGTCGTTGGGCGAGGGTGGCACCGAATTTCCCTCCGTCGGCCATGACGGGAGATTTAACCTCCATGATGTGCTGAAGAGTAGCATTTTGGATGCCCGGGTGACGGCTTTCTTGAAAGGAGGGCCGAGGAGTGTGAAAGAGTATATAACAGAGTATAAGATGACCGCCCTCAGCTTCTTCAGGTACTTCGTCTATGGTGACAAGGAGAGTGACACCGAAATATGGCCGAGGATGACCACCAATTTTGAGGAGGCTGATGGCCCGGATTTAGGCGTGCCCGCCGACGCTGATGGTAATACCCTATTTGGCGTCTTCGTCTGCCTTTGTTTTTCTTTTTTCTAACTGTCCTCTTTTGTTATGCAGATTTTGTGATGGACCGCAGATCCGTCATGGCCCTTGCCAAGGCGAAAGCGAAGGAGGAGATGGCCGCCAAGGAGGCCACGAAGCTGGCCGTTACGGGTGGCACGCAGCCGAGTTTGGATGCGGCAAAGAAACCGCGTGCCCAACCAAAGAAAAAGCGGCCTGTGGATGACGGTCAGAAGAAATTGACCGAGGCTGGCATGCAACCTTCAAAGAAGTCGAAGAGGGCTTCTCCTTCGGCTGAGGCTGATGCCCGAGCTGCAACTGTGCTGGCCGATGATGTCGGGGGCTCTAACGCCATTGCTTTTGTCGACATGGTTTCTGCCCCCTCGTCGACTGCTATGTCCCAGCCGCTGCGTATCAGCCAGGACCCCTGAACGAAGAGGGCCGGAAAGGAGCTGGCCGTTGGGACCTACAAGCTTGAGGTCGAGTACCCTGTGAAGGGTGGCGTTTTTAACGACGCTGTCGACGGCCATGACGTGCTTGCCCAAGTTGTCCTGGTCAAGGATCGGGCTTATCTGAAGAAGCTTGGCCCCATCAGGATTTACGACGACGGGATGGACCTTGTCGTCCAAGTAAGTTCCTTGTACTTTACTCTTTTTACCTTCCTTGATGTCATAAGTGTATGCATCGTCCTGACCTTTTCATTCATTGCAGGGGGGCCCTTATGCTGATGGAGAGCCATAAGAGGCAGGAACAAGAGATTTCTCGGCTGAAAGAGGCTGAGCAAAAAGCTGCTTCGGCCGAGGAGGCCATGGCCTGCCTTGATCGGCAGCGGGACGAAGTGGGAGCCCTGAAGAAGAGGGTCGACGAGCCCGATGCGGCGTACCGTCAGGTGGCGGCTGATAGGGACGACGCCCTGAGGGTTAAAGATGAAGCCCCGAGGGGTCGCGACGAAGCCCTGCTCCGGGCCGAGGACGCCGTGAAGGCTCAAGCTGAAGCCGAGAAGGCTGCAGAGAAGGCTGCTGATGTCGCAGTCGAGAGATTTACGGTTGAAGGCTAGAAGGAAGAAGACCGTCAGCCCTGGTGCTACGAGGTTGTGGTGGACCGGCTAGAAGATTGGGGCCAGAACTGCCCTACCGGCCAAGACTACTTCCAAAGGGAGATGTCTGTCTATTATAACATGGGCCAGCAGCGGATGCAGCGGCTGATCTACCAGAGTCTGCATCGCGCTTTCAAAAAGCTGAAGCTTACCCAGAAATGGGCCAAGAAGAATCTGAAGCTTCCCAGGCTAATGAAGGACCCGGAGGCCGAAACAAAGCTCCCCTCTTCTGAGAGGCAAGACCCGATACTCAGCTCCTCCATCGGTGAGCCGGATTGGTCCGATGACGACGCCTTGGCCGATACCACTGTCTCCGCAGTAGCCGAGGCCAGTGCAGATGTAGGGACGGAGGAGGGCACCGAGGCTGCTGTTGAGCAAGCCGATGTGGGGCTGGTCTCTGATGAAGTCGCCCTAGAGAACTGATCGGCTAACTTTTCCTTGTGTAGTTCAGTTAATTTAGGCAGGTGCTATAGCGCCTTTATTTTGTAATGGCCGTTGTGCCCCCATGTATCTTTTGATGAATGAAAATATGCTTCTCTTTCAACTTTAGTGTTTGTTATGTCCTTCTCGTCTTGCCTTTCCTCTTGCTTTTATTATTCTTCGAAATTTTCCTAAGTGTTTTGAGTTGAGACTTTGATAATCATTCTCTTCGGTTGTTTGCTCTGGTTGTGGCTGGAGCGAGTAACTTAGGTGAGCACGCTTCATCCATACTGAACACCCCTTGCTTCGAATAGCACTTTAGAATTTCTTCTAAGTGTCAAACTTTAAGTGATTGGGTGTCCGCTTCGTCTTGGCGTTACCCCTTTCCTTTTATTGTTCACATTTTAGAATTTTTTCTAAGTGTCAAACTAAGTAGTTCCTTTTGTTTGGGGGCCTTCGTCGGCCAATACGGCCAGTATGGATAGCTTCATATGCCTAGGTGTTTTCATCGGCATGCGTACCTTTCCTCGTGTTGTGTCATTCCTCATCCCTTTTTATTTCACTTGCAATTTTCTAAGTGTCAAACAAGAACTCTTGATCTTGCTCTCCGTAGTTGTGGCCGATGAAGGTTCCTGTCCTTTTCTCGGCTGAGGGGGGGAATGTCTTCTTCGTCTTTGTAATATTCGGTGTCCCACATTATTGTGAAAATATTTCCACGTGTTTAGCCTAGAGTATATGTCCGCCCCATTCTGACATGGACGATGAGAGTTGTCGGCCGTCCAGGGCGCCCCTCAGGAATTTTTCCAAATACATGGAAATTTTTCTAAGTGTTGGACAGACTTAGGTGGTAGCTTCCTTCATGAGTGGCTGATGACGGCTTCCCGCTGGGGTTGCCTGATGCCGGCTATGTGGTGCCCTTGTCGGCCACATGAGTTTACCTTGGTAATTCTGTCCAAGAATCTTTTTTTTTGTGCGAACGCTATCGTCCATAATGCGTGGTTTTTTTCTAATACGTACTCAATTTCGGGGATTTTATTTGTATTGCTCGTGGCCGGCAAGTGCACGGTCCATCGACTTCCCTCTTATTTATTGGGGATATCGCTTTAGGCCGGCAAGTGCGCGGTCCCTCGGCGGTCCCTCTTTTATTTTTGGGGATATCGCTTTAGGCCGGAAAGTGCGCGGTCCCTCGGCGGTCCCTCTTTTATTTTTGGGGATATCGCTTTAGGCCGGCAAGTGCGCGGTCCCTCGGCGGTCCCTCTTTTATTTTTGGGGATATCGCTTTAGGCCGGCAAGTGCGCGGTCCCTCGGCTGTCCCTCTTTTGTTTTTGGTGATATCGCTTTAGGCCGACAAGTGTGCGGTCCCTCGGAAGTACCTCTTTTGTTGTTGGGGATATCATTTTAGGCCGGCAAGTGCGCGGTCCCTTGGTTGTCCCTCTTTTATATTCTTCCTCTTTACTTCTTTGAGCGAGGAGTGGGTATCCTTCTTTCAGGCTTCGGCCGAGGGGGTCGATAGTCCCTCGGCCGGTAAGGAGTCCTACTGGATCGTCCTGTGATCTTAAGGAGGTCGCGTCGCCTATTTATGACGAGGGCTAAGGCTTTTGGCCGGTCACCGACGGCTTCCATTTCTCATCCCTGAGTTTGGGGATTTTTGTCACCTCGGCCATGATTTCAGACCTGTCGTCCTGCTGATTTCGCGAATGGACGATGTGGTGAGCTTCCCATTTCAAGATGTGGGCTTTTTGCGGGCCCGTCGTCCTGTGGACACTGTAACACTTGAGATTTAATTTAAATGGATTAATAGTACTACTCATACCAACAAGATGCATCTCCTTTTAAGGGAGCTCATCACCCAAGAACTCCAAAGTTAAGCGTGCTTGCACGGGAGTAGTCTTGGGATGGGTGACCCCCTGGGAATTTTCTCAGGGCGCGCACGAGTGAGGACAAAGTGCGCGGAAAAGGCTAGTGGCGGTTTGTGAGGACAATACTAGAGGTCCGAAAAGAGTTTGGAGTAACTACCTTGGGTCCTGGAGGACCGGGGTGTTACAAATGGTATCAGAGCAACCCTGCGACAGTGTGCTGATCCGTTGGATATCGGGTGGGCACTTAACAGGGGAAAAGATTCTGGGATATGATTGAGATTGGTTTATGGGCGCAACGAGGACGTTGCGTTCCTAAGTGGGGGTGATTGTAACACTTGAGATTTAATTTAAATGGATTAATAGTACTACTCATACCAACAAGATGCATCTCCTTTTAAGGGAGCTCATCACCCAAGAACTCCAAAGTTAAGCGTGCTTGCACGGGAGTAGTCTTGGGATGGGTGACCCCCTGGGAATTTTCTCAGGGCGCGCACGAGTGAGGACAAAGTGCGCGGAAAAGGCTAGTGGCGGTTTGTGAGGACAATACTAGAGGTCCGAAAAGAGTTTGGAGTAACTACCTTGGGTCCTGGAGGGCCGGGGTGTTACAAATGGTATCAGAGCAACCCTGCGACAGTGTGCTGATCCGTTGGATATCGGGTGGGCACTTAACAGGGGAAAAGATTCTGGGATATGATTGAGATTGGTTTATGGGCGCAACGAGGACGTTGCGTTCCTAAGTGGGGGTGATTGTAACACTTGAGATTTAATTTAAATGGATTAATAGTACTACTCATACCAACAAGATGCATCTCCTTTTAAGGGAGCTCATCACCCAAGAACTCCAAAGTTAAGCGTGCTTGCACGGGAGTAGTCTTGGGATGGGTGACCCCCTGGGAATTTTCTCAGGGCGCGCACGAGTGAGCACAAAGTGCGCGGAAAAGGCTAGTGGCGGTTTGTGAGGACAATACTAGAGGTCCGAAAAGAGTTTGGAGTAACTACCTTGGGTCCTGGAGGGCCGGGGTGTTACAGACACCGTCGGCCTTACCTGAGCGTCTCGCTCTAAGGGGTCGAAACGATGTGCTCTGTCGACCTTTCCTGAGCATTTTCGCTCTGAGGGGTCGGTGTAGTGTAGTATCTTTTCTTGAACTTTTTAGAAAAGCAAGTAGAATACAGCTTTTATTGATCAACAACTTTTAGTGACGTTCGATCAACAACCCGTGGGAAGGTGAGGGCTTTGCCGGCTGCGCCGTCCCCGGATTATTGATAGAATTTCACCAAGTGATGTACATTCCACGTTCGTGGTACATTAGACCCATTCGGGTGTTTTAGTTTGTAGGTGCCGAGCTTGACTACGACACTGCCGATGTAGGGGCCTTCATATTTGAGTGCCAGCTTGCCACCTTCCATCGGCTTACTCGCCTCTCTTCGGCGAAGGACATAGTCCCCCACCTGGAATTCCCGGGAACATACCTTGGGGTCATAGTATGATTTTACTTGACGCCGGTAGTTCTCTGCCCGGATGAAGGCCTGCTCTCATCTTTCTTCAATCAGGTGAAGATCAATCTTCATGTTCTCCTCGTTGGCCTCAGGCTCATAGTGCTCCACCCGTCGGCTGGGTATGGTGACCTCTGTGGGCGCCTTTGCTTCAAAGCCATAACAAAGGGCAAAGGGTGTTTCACCCGTTGCCCTCCTCGGCGTAGTATGGTAGCACCGCAGGATATTGGGGAGCTCATCGGCCCAACTGCCCCCTGCGTCCTGGACCTTCTTCTTTAGGCCTTCTAGGATGGTTACGTTGACGTTTTCAACTCGCCCGTTACCTTGAGGATACGCAACGGAGGAGAAACGATGTTTGATTCCCCACCCTTGGAGGAGCTCTTGGAAGGGCGCGGCCTTGAACTGGGTGCCGTTATCAGATATGATCTCATGAGGAACGCCGAAGCGGGTAAGGATGTTCTTGTGGACGAATTTCTGACACCTGGCCCCTATGATGCTGGCCAAAGGTTCCGCTTCGACCCACTTGGTGAAGTAGTCTACGACGACGATGATGTAGCGGTTGTTGCCTGCGGCTCTGGGCAGGGGCCCGACCAGGTCAATACCCCACCTCGAGAATGGGATCGCGGTGCTGATCGGGGCGTAGTTGACGGCTGGCTAACCAGGGGCCTTCTGAAGGACCTGGCATGCAGTACACTTCCTCGCAAGATTGGCACAATCCCGCGCCAACGTCGGCCAGAAATAGCCCTGGACGACGAGACACCGGGACATGCTGAAAGGGCCCTGATGAGAGGAGTAGATGTCGTAGTGGACTTCCTCCATGGCCACCTCGGCCTCATCCGGGTGCAGGCATCGGAGGAGAGTGCCGTTGTAAGATCTTTTATAAAGTTTCCCATCCTCGATGATGTAGCTTGGGGCCCTTAGTTTGGCTAGCTTGGCTCTCTCCTCGTCCTAGGGCAGTTCTCCCGAGGTGATGAAGGTCATGATGTCGGTTACCCTGTCCTCCGGCCGCTGTTGGATGCACATGTCCGGGCTGGCGTGGATTCTGGACATGCTTAGCTCTTCGATCTTGGCTATCTTGGAGATGTGCTCTAGAGTGTTTGTGCTGAGCTTGGAGAGGATGTCGGCCTCAACATTCTCCGCCCTTGGGATCTGGGTGATCTCGTGGGTTTCAAATGCCTTGAGAAACTCCTCGGCCGCCTGTTTGTATTGCCTCATCCTCCCTTCTTTAGCCTCGTATGAGCCCTCGATCTGGCCCACCACTAGCTTGGAGTCTCACCTGATTCTGATGTTCCGTGCTTTGAGGCCGGCGACGAGTCTGAGGCCACTAAGGAGGGCCTCGTACTCGGCTTCGTTGTTGGATACCCTAAAGTTGAAGCGGATGGCATAATAGGCTCTGAATCCTTTAGGGGAAATGAGGACGCCGCTGCCACCGCAAGCTTTGGCAGCCGATGAACCGTCAGTGAAGAGAGTCCATGCTTCGTCTGGCTCTGGCCCGGGCGTGGTAGCGGCCGTTTCCCTGGCTGTGCACTCGGTGACGAAATCAGCTAAGGCCTGCCCCTTGATGGATGGCCTCGGCTTAATCTCGATCTGGAACTGGCTGAGGAAGATCGCCTATTTCACCATTCGTGAGGAACTGGTGGGGCTCCGCATGAGTGCGCCGAGGGGTTGCTGAGTTAAGATGTGGACGGCATGGGCCTGGAAGTAGTGCCCTAGTTTCTTCGCTGTATGGACGATGGCCAATACCGTCTTCTCAATGGGAGAGTACTTGAGCTCGGCCTCCCATAACGTCTTGCTTACGTAGATTTTTTCCATCTGTACACCCTCATCCTTGCGGATGAGCACAGAGCTGATGGCCGACGTGCTACCCCCAAGTACAAAAAGAGGGTCTCATCGGCTTTGGGTTTGGAAAGCACCAGAGGGGATGATAAGTACTGCTTTAGTTCCTCAAATGCTTGCTGGCACTCCGTCGTCCATCTGAAGCCGGTTGTCTTGCGCATGGCGTCCCGTCAGCCGGTGTACCTCCTTCACATTTCTTGGTGGCTCCATGTTGACAATGGCCTGTATCTTCTCCGGATTGATCTCAATGCCCCTTCGGCTGACCATGTAGCCGAGGAACTTGCCCCCTTGGACGCCGAAGGTGTACTTCTTTGGGTTCATGCGGAGCTGGAACTTCTTGATGATTTCAAAAATCTCCCGGAGGTCATCAACATGAGTGGTAGATTGCTTGCTCTTGATGATCATGTCGTCGACATACGCCTCCATTGTCCAGCCGAGGACTGCTCTGAAGACCTTGGCTACCATCCTGGTGTATGTGGCGCCTAAGTTTTTGAGCCCGAAAGCCATGACGAGGTAGCAGAAGATTCCCTCCGGGGTCATGAAGACCGTCTTCTCGGCGTCATCTTCATGCATGAATATCTGGTGGTATCCCCTGAAGGCATCAAGGAACGACATCAACTCGCACCCCGCCTTCTCGTCCACCAATTGATCAATGTTGGGGAGAGGGAACGGGTCCATAGGGCACGCCTTGTTAAGGTCAGTGTAATCAACGCACATTCTGAACGTCGGTGGCTTTTGGGCGAGGACGACGTTGGCCAACCAGGTAGGATATGTTAAGAATCGACATCGTCCTGAAGCATCTATTGTCGAGAGATATATTGCAGAAGAGGCCATTGAGTTTTGTACAGAGTATATGGATAATGTGGCATCAGTTGGGATACCTAAGTCTCGACATGATGGTAGATGCAAAGGTGCAGGTATAAGAACCATGATTGTTAAGTCAAAGAGTAGGGCTGAAGTTCTTCAAGCACATTTGTATATATTGAATAATACAGATGTGGTTCAGACATACTTATCTGCTCATAGGACTTTTGTGAGAAACAAATACCCCCGCATGAATGAAAAGTGGTTGATGAATGAACACAACAAGACTTTCACAAAGTGGTTCAAAGAAGAAATTATCAACGAGAGCAGTGCTTGTGATAAGTTGAAGTTTTTTGCTCTAGGGTTAAAGTTTGATGTGTTGTGCTGAAGTGGGTATGACATTAACAAATGTTCTTTCTACACAAAGTCCCAAGATGATACGAGTACCATGCAGAATAGTGGAGTCATGGTTGTTGTTGAAGCCATGCACTTTTCGAGTGCGAAAGATAAGAACCCAATTCTTTCATCCATAGCGTACTTTGGATTAATTGAATACATTTGGGAGCTTGATTATTGTGGGCACAGAGATGTTGTTTTCAAATGTAAGTGGGTTGACAGTAAAAGTGGTGTCAAAACCACTGACGTAGGTATGACATTGGTGGACTTAAATAAGCTATCATATACGGAAGAACCTTTCATCATGGCATCTCAAGCGAAACAAGTTTTTTATGTGACTGATCCTTCTAATAAAAGGTGGTCAGTAGTTTTGCAAGGTAAAAACCCTCATGTAAGTGATGAAAACTCTGACTCATTTGAGGACCTTTCTACATATCCATTGTCAAATCTTAAGTCGACGTTCATTGATGATACTAATGAATTGGATGACGTGCATGCAAGTCGTAATGATCACGATGAAGGGATGTGGGAAAATATTGATATTGGTCAAGATATTGATAAGGTGTTTTCTTAGTTATCTATTTTTTTAATTATGCGTTTCTATTCATGCTAAATATACATTATGAAGTAAATAAATTTAACTAATTCTTTTATTTATTTATTTTCACAGGAAAATGAGTGATCCTCACAGACCTCATACTAGCATTGGGTCAGATCTTGATCAATCTTCACCCAAAAAAAAATCTAGCAGAGGCTGCACGCGTTTACCAGATTTGACTCTCAATCGCATTGGTATGTGATTACTGTTAACATTATGTTAATCATATATTACTACGTGGACATATGCACTCTAAATCAATGTGTACACGTACAGCTGATCAACGCTTACCAATTGAATTTGACGATCACTGGAGACCTATTGGGCCAAACTATGAGAAGTACAATAGTTACTTGGCATTACTTGGGCGTAGTAGGGCCAGTATCTTACGTGAAGATTGGCCGGATGTAGAGGAAGCTGTGAAAAAACAGATTTGGCATGAGCTTACGGTATTTTTTATTGTTACAATGACATCAATTATATCATATCAAAACATTCATTAATGCTAATGTTTATTTATAATGTAGCTTACTTATGATGTTCCAAATAATCATAAGTTGAAACGGAAAGTGATCTCATATGCTGGTGAGCGATGGAGGGCATTTAAGACTTATCTTACTTCTACGTATGTGTATGGAACCAATAGTGACAAATCACCATGTGAAGCTTATCCATATATTGATGATGAAACATGGTCTGAGTTTCTTAAGAGCCGGTTAGAGCCCGCGTTTCAGGTTATATTTAGTTATTGCATTCTACATTAATAATATTTAAGTTTAGTATGAGATGCTCTTAGTTGTTATTAAAAAAATACTCTTAATTGTATTACATACAATGTTGTATAGTTGCTTAAACTTATAAGTCTAATATAGTTGCTTATTGTGATAGGAGAAAAGAAGAAAGGGGATAGAGACTCAAGCACACAACGTCCACCCGCACAGAATGTCTCGTGGAGGGTATGCACTCCTTAAAAAAAGCTCAAAGAAGAACAATTGAGGAAACAGATGGAAGAATCACAATCTGACCCTTCAGTGTTGCTTAGTGACCCACCATCCCCTCCTAGGGTGCAAACTTGGAAAGCAGGTCGAGTGAACAAAAATGGAGTGTTTCTTCGTCAAGAGACAGCTGAAGTTGCTGAAAAGATGGTAATACTTTTCTTGTTGCTTAAGTTAAGATAACGTATGGTGTTTTGAATTGGTGCTTACGCGGTAAATGTTTGACAGGATTTGTTAGAGAAACAACGGAGTGAAGGAACATTTTTCCTGAAGGGCGTAATGATATCATCACCACCTGTCTAGGTCCAGAGCACTCTGGTCGTGTACGCACTGCCGGAAGAGGTGTTGTTCTTAGAGATTTCTATCCGTTGTCATCCCGTAAGAGTACTGACTCGAACGAGAAGTTGAAAGAGGTGATAGAGACTTTGTGTTGGTCCCGGTTATACTGGATACAGTCTAGAGGGGGGGGGGGTGAATAGACTGTATTGGTTTTTAGCTTTTTAAACTAAGTACCAGATTTACAGAATAGCCTGTTCTGTTGAAAGAACAGACTGGCAGCGGATGGGGTTCTGGCAGGGAGTTCTGTTAGCCTCAGAGAAGCAAAGGCAGTAGGCCTTCTGTTAACTCGTAGAACAAGTTCTGCTGAACACAGATACCAAGTCCAAGGAGTTAGAAAGTTCTATCTAAGTGCAAGTATTAAAAGCAGTAAGTAAACGACACCAGGGATTTTTATAGTGGTTCAAGGAACAACTCGTTCCTCTAATCCACTGTTCCACTAAGCTGTAAAAACTGTCGTTTACAAAGCCTTAGTCCTAGTACTTAAGAAGCACTCCACGTCTTCTTCAAGCCTAGATGTGTCCTGGGATGCACTGCCTGGCTTCCTTTAACACTGGTCCTTTCACTGAGTTTCCTTGAAGTATCACCACTTCACTACTCCAGTTATTTGGACGTCCTTCTTGTAGCAAGAAGAGTTTCTGTTGAAACTGGGGTTCCTCCAACTAGCTTCGTTACAAAATATTTGTATGTGATGAGCTTGAAGAGTTGAAGAACACTTGGAACTTTGCTTGAGTTGGAAAGAGTAATTTTCCAACTTCTGCCTTTTCTTGTAGAAGATAATGAGTTTGAATCTCAAGGAGGCTTTTTGCTTTTCAGAGTTTCAATATCTTGCTTGTAGCAATGTGATCTTGGCAAAGTTATAGCTAAGTTCTCCGGTTGTTCTTCGTAGTGTATCTTTTATACTGAGGTTGTCTTCCCGTTGGAGGAGTAGGAGGACAACTGCATTTAATGCGCGATCAGTTGACTTGACTAGTAGAGCCCGATAAAGTTGGCGGGTTACTATTTTGGGATAAAGTATTCCTGACATTGCGGCCAGTCATCTGCAATTACTCTACGTAGCATGGGGTGCATTAAATGAGCATTTAATGCATGCACTGTAGCTTTTCCGTTTCATACTCCTAGCCGTTGAAGGAATCTTTTAGTTGACTTCCCGGTTCTTTGAAAATCTTCTAAGTGTCAGACCTTCTGGCGTCTTTGTCTGAGAGAGAACAGAGGAGGTCTGGAGCACTTCTGTTGGGAGTATCCAACAGAGACCTGGAAGGGTTTCTGTCAGAGTCAAGACTAACAGAGATCCTGAGGACTTCTGTTCTGGAGCAGAGAACCATAGGTCCTCTGTTTCAATAATGCCTTAAGAGGCACTTCTGCTCTTGAAGTCCTTCTGCTCTTGAAGGGTCTTCTGTCAAGTCGATTACTTCTAAGAACTTTACAAAGGAGAATTCTAATACATAATTTCTAAAGGGGTACTTCTAAAATCCTAATCAATCTAGCATCATCAAAATCTAATTACAATTATTCCTTACAATTTCCCCCTTTTTGATGATGCCAAAACCCTTTAACTATTTCCAGAGAAGTGCCTTCACCATAAAAAAGGATTAAGTTTAAAAACTTCCATTAAAATCTTGGTGGGCAACTTGGCATAGGAAAATAGTAAGAGTACGATACATTCAGATAGCAGAATATAACAGAAATAAACAAACACAAACAGAAGGCAAAAAGACAAGAATTTGAGGAAAAGCACTTCAAAGTAAGAAGGCAGAGATGTGATTTTATTAGATAGGTTTTACAGAGTTTAAATCTTACACATTCTCCAGATTAGCTGCCTGTAGAGCTTCTTCCTCTAGTCTTTGAAGCCTGAGCAGTTCTTCATTTATTTCAGCTCTGATTTGAACAGATTGCCAGACCTTTGATAAGATGCCCATATTGGAGAAAGCTTGCAGTCCAAATAGTTGAGGACACCTTCATGTATGGTCTTTCCTGGGACAATGTTCTTCTTGTACCATTCTTCTGCTTCTTCAAGAGATCCTCCATACCTAACTCTGACAACGCCATCTTTGTCCAGATAGAGGGGCTGTTGTTGGGTAGGAGTCATTTTAGCCTTCATCTCTTCAAATTGAGCTCTGTCAATGTTCTGAGAGCCACCCAATCTCCACTCAATGAAGTTGAAAACTTTCTTCTTCTTGGTGCTCTTCTTTACTGGAGATGGGGGTCTAGGTATGCCTGCTGCTCTCTTCTTTTGTAGGGCAGCTTCAAAATAGGGAGCCGGATCTACTGCAGGCTCACCAGAGGAGGGTGCTCTGGTGGGAGTTCTGTGAGACCTAGGCCTGGTCTGTTGAGGGTCCTCTTCCCCCTTTTTGGCATCATGCAGATCTTCAATCAAAAGACTGATCTTCTGAAATTTTGAGGCCTGGGTTGAGGCTATCTGCTCCAGGGCCTCTGGTAGTGTCTGGGTGACAGAGGTAAGGCCTTCAATGAGACCTTGCTGCTTCTGTATTGCAGAGAAGATGTCCTTGTTATTGGCTTCAAGGAGCACCATCTTCTGATAACGATCTCTGTCAGTGGACAGAAGTGCATGAGTCTGTTCTTGATGCACTCTGCACATTGCCTCAATGGAGGTCAAGTGCCTCTCTGTCCTGGCATCAGAATCTTTCAGAGCTTCAAGATGCTCTGAGATATTGTGAATAGCATGGCCTTGACTCAGGAGGGTCTGTTGAAAGATAGACAGAGTGTTGTGGATGCCTACCACTTCTGTTGAAAGGGCATCAGTTCTGGCAGTTGATGAGGCTATGAAGTTGTTGAGAGTTCCTGTGAGGTTCTCAAAACGATCAGAGATAAACTGCATACCTGAGTTGAGATTGTCATTCACATGAGCAAGGTGCCCATAGTGTTTGTCATTGACCTCAATCAGTTTGTTCAAGCCTTGGAGGATCTGTCCTCCAAATTCTTCAGCAGATTCAACAAATTTGTTGAAGGGGATGTTGTTCTGTTGTCCATCAGCTTGAGGCATCTCTAGACCTCTTCCCTTAGGCAAGGGGTGATGTTCTTGGACAGATGACAGAGATTGAACAAGCTGTTCATGTTCCAGTTGAGTCAGAGGAGGGGTCTTCTGTCTCTTGGATGTGGCCTTGTAGGATTTGCTGATCATGAATCCATCCATGTCAGAGGAAATCTCATAAGGAGAGTAGATAGGTTTTCTATTGCGAACTACCTTCTTTTTCTTTCTCAGA
Source organism: Cuscuta europaea (assembly GCA_945859875.1). Classification (NCBI taxonomy): domain Eukaryota; kingdom Viridiplantae; phylum Streptophyta; class Magnoliopsida; order Solanales; family Convolvulaceae; genus Cuscuta; species Cuscuta europaea. Next base: position 6,783,943 of record CAMAPE010000014.1, read on the forward strand.
GAGGGATTGGGGGCAACAGAGTCCCTAGAATACCCTTTGGGTGCAGAGATGGGAGAGACAGTAGTAGGATCTGAGTCTCTGAGAAACCATACAGGTTTAAGGTTTTCTGCAGGTTGTTGTGGAGGTGAAGATTCTGGAGGAGGAGATTGATGATCAGTTTCAGAGGATGAGGAGGAGATCTGTTGGGGTGAGGGGTTCTGGTGCTGGGGTGAGGAGTGAACAGGTGAGGCATTCTGTTGAGGGGGTGATGGTGGAGGTGAGGGTGAACGGTTTCTGAAGGGAACAATTGCTCTGCAGGGAGAAGCAATTTTCTGTTTGGGTGAAAGAGGAGGGGTGGGGGTTTTCTGTTTAGGAGATGAAGGTTCAGGGTGTTCTGGTGGAGGGGTTCTGGTGCTGGAAGGAGGTGAGGAAATGAGGGGTTCTGTTGGGATATTAACAGAGGGGGTTGGAGATATTACCTCAATGATGTTCTCCTTGAGCAGAGAAGTCCTCCACTCCTTGATATGCTCCATCATTGCTTGCCCTTCTGTCTTGGGTACAGAGGGCTCTCCTGGGTTGAGATGGGGTTGCACAGAGTCTGTTTCCATCTTTGTGAACAGCCATTCCTCAAATGCTTCAATTTCTTCCTCTTCTAGAGGTTTGACAGCCTCTTCTGAAGGTGAGGAGATGAGAATGGCCTTCCCTTTGTAGCTTGCCTTCTTCTTCTCAAGAACAGAGTGAAGGAAGTTGAGGGCAAAGCACTTTGAGACATCATCAGTCCCAACCCAGTTCAGAATGGCTTCCTCTGCTGGCTCATAATGGTCAAAATATTGGATGACTTTGGAGAGGGGTCCCATTCTCCACCTTCTCCATTCGAGAACCCGGGTAAACTGTCTGTCTAACAAGGACAGATACCCATCTTTGACAGGACTAGGGTGTGCTGTTGAAGTAGACACCCTGTTCTGTTCAGGAGATGCAGCAGAGGTGGGGATCTCTGGTTCCCCCTGAGTGTCTGCCACTCCTTCAGATGTAGAAACCACAGGTTTAGAAACCTTCTTCTTTGGTTTTGTGGTCCTCTTCCTCTTCTGTCCGGCCTTAGGGGGGGCAACAGGTGCTTCCTCTTCGGTCTTCTTCTTCTTCTTCTTCTCAGCAGAAGGGGCTACAGAGAGAGGTTTCTGTACCTTCTCTCCCTGTTGTCTCTTAGCCTCAAGTTGAAGCTGTCTCTTCATTTCAGCCTTTATGGCTTTCTCCCTATTTGGAGAAGCAGTTAAGAAGATTACCTTGGTGTGATCTAAGGTTGAAGCCTTCCTCAAGTGTATTCCTTGTCTGAGAAGCACTTCTGAAACCAGTAGCCCATGTCCTAGCTTTCCAGAGTAGAGGCTAGTTTTTGGGTTCTTCTTCTTGATGACTTCAATCAGGGACTTCACCATGACTTGTCCCCAATTGATGTTCACTCCATGATGCACTGCATACAGGGCCTTGGCATTGGCAGTCGTGACATCATCTGTGGAGGAGTACTTGCACCATAAACATTTGTGGAAAATGTTTATGAGCAGCTCAAATTCCCTTTTGAGCAAGTTCTTCTTGATGTTGATCTTCTCTACTTCCTCCCCTTTTCTGCAGAACTTCTTCTTGAATTATGTCAGAGGGATGTCAGTATCCTCCAAGTCGAGTAGAGAGTCCCTTCCTTCCTTTTGCTAGATGTTGAAGATGTTGTTGATGACGTCAGCATCAATCGACACCTTTTCTCCTTGGACGACGGAGGAGATGACTTCATCCTTGAAGGATGCGTTGAGATAGAACTCAACAGTGTGCACGTTGCTGTAGGCTTCATAACCATGGGAGATGATCTTGCTCAGTTGGCATTTAGATAGACCATCAACAATGGCGGTCATCCGCTCCTTTTTCTCTGCAAACCTGGGTAGTACTTCCAGTTCGCATCTCATGCCAGTCAATACATTCTTCAGGAGGGTTGCCTTTTGTTCCTTTGAGAGATCGGAGAAGCTCAAGAAGGCCATGGAGTTTACTGCGGTTAGAGAATTTTTGGAGAGATAAGAGTTCAAAAGCTTGAGAGTTATGAGAGCAGTAACGGTTTAGGTTTGCGAAAGGGGATTTTATGGATATGGGTTAGTGGACGTTTGAGATAATTTACGGTTCCAAGATACCAATAAATGTAAAAAGGGGCGCAGTAAATAAACGGGGGCGCAGTAAATTTTATACGGCTTGATACCGTTTTAAGGGTAAAAGGGTAAAAGACCTTTAATAATTTACTAGGTCACCCGGTTTACAAGATTTTCTAAGTCCACCACCTTCTGTCTGACACGAAAGGGTCTTTTAGTAAGAAGGGGGGGTTTCTGTTGCTGAGGTGTTCTGCCAGGGTAGGGATCAGAAGAGGTTGACAGAAGGGGTTAACAGAAGGGGTTCTGCTACAGGAATTCTGTCAACAGCAAATGAGCAACAGAGGGCCTTCCTTTTCATCTTTCCCTTGGAATCTCATCCATCATTCCCAATTCCTCTCTCAGTTTGTTGAACCTAGCCTCAGGAAGAGGCTTTGTCAGGATATCTGCAAGCTGGTCTTCTGTTGGCACATGTTCCATGCAGATGTGCTTCTTCTCAACATGATCTCTGATGAAGTGATGTCTGATCTCAATATGCTTTGTTCTGGAATGAAGAACTGGATTCTGAGTGATAGCAATAGCACTGATGTTGTCACACAACAGCTTGATCTCCTTTGCTTGAATTCCATAGTCCTTCAGTTGTTGCTTCATCCAGAGTAGCTGAGCACAGCAACTCCCAGCTGCAATGTACTCTGCCTCAGCTGTACTTGTTGAGATGGAGTTCTGCTTCTTGCTAAACCAGGAAACAAGCCTTCCTCCTAGCAATTGGCAGTGACCAGAGGTGCTCTTTCTGTCTAGTCTGCAACCTGCAAAATCTGAGTCAGAATAACCAATTAGTTCAAAGTTACCTCCTTTGGGATACCATAGGCCTGCATTTGGATTTCCTTTGATGTATCTGATGATTCTCTTTGCAGCACATAAATGGCTTTCCTTGGGCTTTGATCGGTATCTAGCACAGATTCCAACAGAGAATGAGATGTCTGGTCTGCTTGCAGTTAGATACAACAGGGATCCTATGATTCCTCTATATGTTGTTGCATCTACATCCATTCCTTCATCATCTGGACCAATTCCTTGTGAAGTGTTCATGGGAATCTTCACTGATGATTTGCCTTCCACTCCAAACTTCTTGATTAGATCTCTGGTGTACTTCCCTTGATTGATAAAGATCCCTTCTGGAACTTGTTTGACTTGAAGTCCTAGGAAGTAACTGAGTTCTCCCATCATACTCATTTCAAATTGACTCTGCATCACTTAAGAAAATTTCTTGCACAGTTCTGGATTAGTACTTCCAAATATAATGTCATCAACATATATTTGTACTAACATAATATGATTAGCAACAGAGATTTGAAATAGAGTTTTGTCAACCTTTCCTTTAGTAAACCCATGGTTCACTAGGAAAAGGGACAATGTGTCATACCAGGCTCTGGGAGCTTGCTTAAGGCCATAGAGGGACTTTTTAAGCTTGTAGACACAAGAAGATTGAGTAGGAATGACAAAACCTGGTGGTTGTTCCACATAAACTTCCTCTTCAAGATCTCCATTCAGAAATGCACTCTTGACATCCATTTGGTAGACCTTGATGTTGTTGTAGGCAGCATAGGCTAGAAAGATTCTGATGGCTTCAAGTCTGGCAACTGGTGCAAAAGTCTCATCAAAATCTATTCCTTCTTCTTGACAATATCCTTTAGCTACTAGCCTTGCTTTGTTCCTTACAATGTTGCCATCTTCATCTGCTTTGTTCTTGAATACCCATTTGGTTCCAATGACATTCTGGTGCTTTGGCCTAGGAACAAGTTCCCATACTTTGTTCCTTTCAAACTGAGTGAGCTCTTCTTGCATAGCATTGATCCAATCTGAGTCTGCAAGAGCTTCTTCAACTGTCATAGGTTCCATCTGAGATATATAGCAGGCAAGCATTGCTTCTCTCCTTGATGTGGATCTGGTTTGAACTCCACTTCTGATTTGACCAATCACTTGGTTAGGAGGATGGTCTCTTAACCATGTTAGGTCTGGTTCTGTCAGCTGCTGTCTTGGTCTCTCTGGTTCCTCATCTTCAGAGTCTTCATCTTCATTCAACAGAAGGGGGTTTGGTGCAGGTGTTGGAAATACAGGGTTGTCTGCCACCTCTTCTGTTGGTTCTGGTGTTCTGTCTTCTATGCTGACTTCCTTGAGAATCTCTGTTACCTCTTTAACAGAGATACTTTCATCAAACTTCACATGTATGGATTCTTCAACATGTAGGGTCCTTCTGTTGAGTACTCTATAGGCTTTACTGGTGTTTGAATAGCCTATAAAGACTCCTTCATCAGCCTTTTCTTGAAATACTTTCAGATGCTCCTTTCCATTGTTGAGAATGTAGCACTTGCATCCAAATACATGAAAGTAGCTGATGTTAGGTTTTCTTCCCTTCCAGAGTTCATAAGGGGTCTTCTGGTGATTCTTGTTGATCATGCTTCTGTTCTGAGTATAGCATGCAGTGTTGATTGCTTCAGCCCAATATCTCATAGGCAATCCAGATTCTGCAATCATTGTTCTTGCAGCTTCTTTCAAAGTTCTGTTCCTTCTTTCTGCTACGCCATTCTGTTGAGGGGTTCTGGCGGCAGAAAGTTGATGAAAAGTTCCATTCTAATCACAGAAGTCCTTTATGACTTGGTTGACAAATTCAGTTCCTCTGTCTGATCTGATTGTCTTCACTTTCAAGTTCTTCTCAGTCTGAAGTTGCTTTAACATAGATGGCAACTTCTGAAGAGTTTCATTTTTCTTTGATAGAAAAACAGTCCATGTATATCTGGAGTAGTCATCAACCATGACTAAGGTATATTTCTTGCCACCAACGCTTGGAGTCTCAACAGGTCCAAATAAATCCATGTGAATCATATTTAGAGGACTTGTAGAAAGATTTCCAGCAATGGGTTTGAAGGAATTCTTCACTTGTTTGCCTTTCTGACATGCACTGCAGAGGGTCTCTTTCTTGTACACAATGTCTGGTAGCCCTTCTACAATGTGTTCTCTGGCCAGTTTGTTGATTGTTTTGAAATTCAAATGGTTGAGCTTTTTGTGCCAGTCCCAGCTCAGTTTTGAATCTCCCTTGGCTATCAGGCAAACTCCATCTTTTGCAGTGTTCCAATCAACTACATAGATGTTCTTCTTCCTTGATGCTGTAAGAACCACTTCCTTTGTTGTCTCATGCTTCACATAGCAGAAGTCCTTTGTGAATTCAACAGTGTAGCCTTTGTCACAGAATTGGCTAGCACTTAGCAAGTTGAACTTCAGTCCTTTGACATATGAGACATCATCAATGATTATCTGGTTCTTGATCAGCTTTCCTCTTCCTTTTGTTTGACCTTCTTTGTCATTACCTCCAAAGGTAACTCTAGGTCCTTTGCATTTCTGGAACTCTGTTAGGCAACTTCTGTCACCTGTCATGTGCCTGGAGCATCCACTATCAATAAACCATTCTTGTTCAGAGATGGCTCCAGCACACAGTTCCTGCAAGATCAAAAGAAAGATTTAGGTACCCAAGCAATGCTGGGTCCTGGGGGGTCATGGAGTCTGGGTAGTTGGTACCATTTTGGTCTCATCAAGTGAAACCTTGGTGGGTGGTACCCATTGTCCACCTGGTAGTTATAGTAAACTGAAGTGTGATTCACTTTGGGCAGATGCTTGTGAGGGTCATGCTTCCTGTTTACATACTTTTGCATAGCTTTCTTTGTTGGAAAGAAGTCCCATATACTATCAAGAGCAGAGGGACGGTTAACCTTGGGCTTCTGAAGTTGACCAGCCAACCTCTTCTGCCTTAAGTTAACTCTCTCTTGATATTTGCCCTTCTGGTGATCATTTCTGGCACGATTGACATGAGGTTGTCTGTCAATGAATGGTCTTTTATTTTTGTTATTTTGAAAACCTCTTCTGTGGTTAGGTTTTCTGCCAGGTTCATTATTTTTCAAAAAGGGTTTCTGTTGAACCTTTATCTTACCCTTTTCTGGTCTGACTTCCTCATTAACAACCTTGGTGCCAGATACACCAGCTTGACAGATGGGGCTAGAAATCAGTGGCTCTATGACCTTGTCTGCCTTAGATACTCTGGTGCTAGGCATTACAGAAGGCTCACCTGATTCTGTTGAGCCATAACCAAGACCAAAACCAGTGCCAATCTGTTGATCAAGCACAATCTTTTCCATGGAAGACTGGGCCTTCTGGTAAGCTTTGTACTTAATCTCGAGAGGCTCTATTTCTCTTATTCTCTTAAGAAGAGAAACATTTTCAGTCTCCAGTTGATCTCTTTCCTCAATTAGAAGATTGATTTTGATCTCAACCTCCTTCTTTAAGTCAAGAATTTCAGCTTTCAACTTACTGTTTTCTTCTGTTACAGAAGAATAAGTGGCTTGTATGGCCTTAAACTCTTCCCAAAATTCTGACATTGAATCAGAATCAAAAGCTAAGCCTACCGAAGAAAAACTAGATTCAGAAGTAGAGGTTACCTCATCATCAGAATGAGCCATCAGGCAAAGGTCTTCTGTCTCAGTATCCAGGCAACAGAAGGCCTCATCAGAATCTGAGTCAGAACTGGATTCTGTTTCTAACAAAGGGTCTTTCTCCAGCTGTTCTGTCACAAGTGCCTTTCTTCTTCTGGAGTTGTCTTCGTACTTCTTCTTTTCTCCATCCTGTCCTTGCTTCTTGGACACTCTAGGATGGGGACAGTCAGCCTTGAAGTGGCCAGGTTGTCTGCAGTTGTAACAGAGAAGCTCTCCACTGCTTTCTGTTGATTTGACTTTCTGGTATGGCTTTCTGTTGAAAGATGGACTCCTTCCATCTTTGGGATTCTTCATAAACTTTTTGAATCTCCTGGCAAAGGCAGCCATATATTCATCAGATAAAAGTACTGAAGGGTCAAAATCATTTACCTTAGATGTGCTGGCAGTGAGGGCTGTAGTGGTCCTCTCTTCTGGTACATCTTCCTTCTCTTCAATCATTTCAAACTCATGAGCTTTGAGATCTGAAATGAGCTTATCAGTGGGATAAGTCTTTACATCCTTGCTGGCTTGGACAGCAACTACCTTCATCTTCCATGCTGAGGGCAGTCCCCTCAACACCTTCAGGTTGATCTCCTTGGTTGTGAGATCCTTGCCAAGCTCAGAGATCTCTCCAGTGAGAGTGAGGAGCCTGTCATACATCTTGGAGATGCTTTCACCAGGGAGAAGTTTGAAGTCATCAAACTTCTTGTTGGCTATGGTTAGTTTGTTGTCCTTCTCTTGCTCATCACCAGCTCCAATGAGCTCAAGAGTATCCCAGATTTCCTTAGCAGTCTTGCACTTCTTGATTCTGTTGAACTACCTATCATCAATGGACTTGTAGAGGATGTCCTTGGCAATATTGTCTAGGTTGTACTTTCTCCTCTCTTCAGTGGTCCATTCTGACTTGGCTTTGCTGATCATCTGGGGTCTGGTGTTGTCTATGGCATTTTCAGGATTGACCTTCTGGAAGCTTGTGAAGGGGCCAATATCTAGAACTTCCCATATCTCATCATGCAGGGCACAGAGATGTGCTTTCATCCGGATCCTCCAGTCATCAAACTTAAGATCTGAAAACATAAGATTCTTGGACAAGGAGTGATCCATTATATCAGATAGAAGTGAGGTAAAACAGAAAAACAAGTGGATCTTTGTTCAACAAATAACCTAAGAGATTATTAGAACAAGGAGGCTCTGATACCACTTGTTGGTCCCGGTTATACTGGATACAGTCTAGAGGGGGGGTGAATAGACTGTATTGGTTTTTAGCTTTTTAAACTAAGTACCAGATTTACAGAATAACCTGTTCTGTTGAAAGAACAGACTGGCAGCGGATGGGGTTCTGGCAGGGAGTTCTGTTAGCCTCAGAGAAGCAAAGGCAGTAGGCCTTCTGTTAACTCGTAGAACAAGTTCTGCTGAACACAGATACCAAGTCCAAGGAGTTAGAAAGTTCTATCTAAGTGCAAGTATTAAAAGCAGTAAGTAAACGACACCAGGGATTTTTATAGTGGTTCAAGGAACAACTCGTTCCTCTAATCCATTGTTCCACTAAGCTGTAAAAACTGTCGTTTACAAAGCCTTAGTCCTAGTACTTAAGAAGCACTCCACGTCTTCTTCAAGCCTAGATGTGTCCTGGGATGCACTGCCTGGCTTCCTTTAACACTGGTCCTTTTCACTGAGTTTCCTTGAAGTATCACCACTTCACTACTCCAGTTATTTGGACGTCCTTCTTGTAGCAAGAAGAGTTTCTGTTGAAACTGGGGTTCCTCCAACTAGCTTCGTTACAAAATATTTGTATGTGATGAGCTTGAAGAGTTGAAGAACACTTGGAACTTTGCTTGAGTTGGAAAGAGTAATTTTCCAACTTCTGCCTTCTCTTGTAGAAGATAATGAGTTTGAATCTCAAGGAGGCTTTTTGCTTTTCAGAGTTTGAATATCTTGCTTGTAGCAATGTGATCTTGGCAAAGTTATAGCTAAGTTCTCCGGTTGTTCTTCGTAGTGTATCTTTTATACTGAGGTTGTCTTCCCGTTGGAGGAGTAGGAGGACAACTGCATTTAATGCGCGATCAGTTGACTTGACTAGTAGAGCCCGATAAAGTTGGCGGGTTACTATTTTGGGATAAAGTATTCCTGACATTGCGGCCAATCATCTTCAATTACTCTACGTAGCATGGGGTGCATTAAATGAGCATTTAATGCATGCACTGTAGCTTTTCCGTTTCATACTCCTAGCCGTTGAAGGAATCTTTTAGTTGACTTCCCGGTTCTTTGAAAATCTTCTAAGTGTCAGACCTTCTGGCGTCTTTGTCTGAGAGAGAACAGAGGAGGTCTGGAGCACTTCTGTTGGGAGTATCCAACAGAGACCCGGAAGGGTTTCTGTCAGAGTCAAGACTAACAGAGATCCTGAGGACTTCTGTTCTGGAGCAGAGAACCAAAGGTCCTCTGATTCATTGATCCACACACCATTCAAGGAGTAGGCAATTCGTTAAATGAGGTGCAAACGCATATATCTACAAGATTAAATGAAGGTGGAAAGCAATGTTACTTGGCTCCTTATTACTACCAGTAAGTAAAAGTTACTAGAACACATACTTGGCTCTATGTACCCCTATGTACTATCTGTTGTATAAATAAATCACAAATTTACTTCATGGTTCTCCATAAAACCCTATTTTATATTTTTAAGCATGAAACTGGTGCCTTTTCTCACTCTTGTATCCTTAGTTAATGAATTAATGTCTTTAAGGATCGTTTTGAGATCATATAATCTAGGTGATATTCTGAATACGATACTTTACGAGCTAATGTTTCTTGAATGGATAGATAAGATTTATTTGTTTATTGTGGGTGGGGAGCTGGGGAGGGGGCTGGGGAGCTAGTGAGGGGGCTGGGGAGCTGGGGAGGGGGCTAGTGGGATGGGGAGGCGCAGGGGAGCTGGGGATGGGGCAGGGGAGGTGGCTGGGGAGCTGGGGAGGGGGCTAGGGAGCTGGGGGAGTGGGATGGGGAGCTGAGGAGGGGGCTGGTGGGTTGGGGAGGGGGCTGGGGAGGGGGCTGGTGGGATGGGGAGGGGGCTGGGGAGCTGGGGAGGGGGTTGGTGGGATGGGGAGGGGGTTGGGGAGCTGGGGAGGGGGCTGGGGAGTTGGGGAGGGGGCTGGGGAGCTGGGGAGGGGGCAGGGGAGGTGGCTGGGGAGCTAGGAGGGGGCTGGGGAGCTAGCTGGGGAGTGGGATGGGGAGCTGAGGAGGGGGCTGGTGGGTTGGGGAGGGGGCTGGGGAGGGGGCTGGGGAGCTGGGGAGGGGGCTGGTGGGATGGGGAGGGGGCTGGGGAGCTACACTTTTTCAGATTGTTATTCCAAAAGGGTCACTTTAGTGATGCAAGAGAAATATTGCAAAGTTGATACTTGATATAACCCCTTGGCTAAGGGGAACTAGCGGGTAATGCATTCTTTGCTACAAGTGTTTCCTTAGATGGATAAGTTGTTAGAGTAAGATTTTCTTTTAGATGTTAGAGTAAGAAGTGTACACTATAGTAAATATTTTTTTATGTATTATTTTTAAAAAAAAAATTATTGTGTCTTTTATCCTTTTTTTATGTATACAGGAATCATTGGCAGCTCTTTATTCTCTCTCCTATCCAAAACACTGTTGTCTTCTTATGTTCTTTGGGGAATAAGCCAAATAGACAATTCAAAAATATTATTGATGCGTAAGTATTTTGTACATTCCGTTTTAATATCTTAATTACATAAAAAAATTATTATTATTATATATATATATATATATATATATATATATATATATATATAATACTCCCTTCGTCCCGTTGGAAGGTTCTCATAGCAAAATGGCACGGTTATTTAGACAATAATTAAATAAAGTACTTCAAGTATATTTTGAGAAATAATTTTAATATGTATACATTATAATGTAGTTAGTATTGATAACTGTAATGTTATAAATGTATTATTTTTAATATTTAATGATTAATTTGTCACTTAAGATTGCTAATTGTTTCCTAAAATGAAAATGAGAACCTTCTAACGGGACGTCCAAAAAAGGAAAGTGAGAACCTTCTAGCGGGACGAAGGGAGTATTATAAATTACATAGTGCAATGGAGGCAAGCCGTAGACTCAACTCAAGAAAGGGAAGAGTGAAATGGATTATTCATATGGTAAATACTTACTACTTTACTTTGTATGTTATTTTTACTTTCATTTGTGTAGCACCAAGTCGAATACCGTAATTTCTGATTAGTAAGTATGTTGTTCTAATTTGTAGTCTCGGATGCAAGTTGGGAGTTATGAATGTGGTTATTATGTAATGTTTCATATGTTGAATATTGTTTCGGCGGTAATTCTTGAAATGTGGGATGAGGTACATTATTATTTTATTTACATTCAATAGGTTTGCTCCACATGTAATGTTTTTTAATAACCTTCTTATTTAATTTGTAGCGATTCGCCAATCCGGAACCATTCTCATCAGAAGAGATTGATGAAGTACAGACTCGTTGGGCATCATATTTCTTAGAAATGACGCAATCCATCAACGACACATGATGAACGTGTTTGTTTAAGTTTTTGAGTGATGATGTTAAACAAGTACAATGTGTTATTACTCTAGACTTGTGCAAGAATTGTTTTATTTTAGCTTGTTATTATGTACTAAGTTGTTACTTGAACTTGTTTAACATTTGTGGAAGAATTGAAAAATAGTTTGTGTTATTGTTTTAGATGTATCAAGTGAACAGGTGAAAATTTATGCTATAGTAGTTGATGATACTGTTAATGATGTGATTATAGTATAAACAGGGGTCATATTGCAAAAATTTTCATGAAAAATACCGAAAAATTGAAGCTTTTCACATCTGTTGTGAAATAACCGATGTGATTGCTTTTCTACATGGGTTATAACCGATGTGAAACACATATGTTCTGAAAAAAATGAAGCTTTTCACATCAGTTGTGAAATAACCGATGTGATTTCTTTTTTACATGGGTTATAACCGATGTGAAACACATATGTTCCGAAAAACAACGAAGCTTTTCACATCAGTTGTGAAATAGCCGCTGTGATTTCTTTTTTACATGGGTTATAACTGATGTGAAAAACCAATGCTCCGGGAAAAATTAAAGCTTTTCTACATCAGTTATAAAGTAACCGATGTGGTTTCTTTTTTACATGGGTTATAACCGATGTGAAATATCATTAAAAACGCCATTTCGGACTATCTTCTAGATCGGGCACTAAACGACCGATGTAGAAAGAATTTTCACATCGGCTGTTTGACCGATGTCAAAGGTCAATACTTTTCACATGTGCTGGAACCACATCGGCTGTTTGACCGATGTGAAAAGCCTTTTTTGACCGATGTGAAAAGCCTTTTTTGTACTAGTGCTCCCCCGTCCTTGGCATGAGTGCGCTGAGGACGGTGGGGTTCTGGGCCAAGCTGGCGATGATGGCCGAGAGTGCGGCCTGAAGCTGAGGGTCAACAGCAGGAGAGGCCGGTTGCGCCGAGGCGTTGTCTCCTTTTCCGCGCGCTTCTTGTCCAAGCCGATGCGGGCATCATGGGCGCCGCTGTTGAGCTTGTTGCATGTCACCTGCGAGGTCGATGGCTTCCTGGAAAGCATTCCCCTCGGCGGCCTTGTCGGTCGTAGCATCCTCCTCGTGCTCTTGGTTCTCTTGTGCCTCAGGGATGGCCTTGCCGAGGAGGTTGCGGTTTGACTTAGTTCTTCCCATTGTCAGTTAGCTGTGCTTGGTAGCGACGAAGGAGGCTAACTTGATCGTTCTAGCTCTCAATGAAAGCACCAAATGATAGAGTATATATCTAGAGAGAAGTGAGAGCTAGAGAGAGAAGTGCAGTAAATGCTTTGTATTAATGATTTTGTGAACCCCTATAACTACTCTCAAGGGGAGTATTTATAGAGAAAATTAGGGCTGGCTCCCAAGTCTTGGGCTTGGGAAGCCCATTTACAATACGGCCACTAATGGGCCGGATACAAAGTATATAGAAATGATTAAGTACAAAATCCTGTTCTAGAGGCTATTTCTGGCCGACGAGGGCATGGCCGATGAAGACCCGGCCGACGAGGTCACTCGGCTCTCCTGGCTTCTGGGTCATATTCTGAGTAGACTTCTTTCTGGCCAACGGGGGTCATCTGGCCGACGAGGGTCCCACCAGGTGATCGTGGTACCTTCTGTTCTTCTGAGTATGTGGGCCTTGGGGTCCCGGCCCATATACTCCATCACCAGCATTGTCATGTTTCCTTCCGATCATGTTAGCTTCCTTGTGACCTAATACTCTATAAAGTGCTATTAATAACACTAACTATATTTTGTTAATAAACTGGCAATCTTCATTCTATGAAGCTTATTTTCTACTCATAGCATATAATACACGTGGTTAGTTAATAAAAGCCTTTTTTATTTTTATATACTAATCTAAAGTTCTCTTCTATCTTTTGAACACTTAGACCAATTATTAATATTATTATTAATATGGCGTGTTTTGCAGGTCTACAATCGAAATTGTTTTTAATTTCATATCCATGTGATGATATTTTCTTACAATAAATGTTCTGGCAGTTGTAGTGTATAAACAATCTCATTGGAGCTGGTGTTCTTTATGATTCAAATGGTATATTTTTCCTTTTTAGTAAATGCTATTTCGACCGATTTGTCTACTTTTTTCTTTCTACTTTTGTAATAAGGCAACATAAGTTGAAACTTTAGCATGCACGGACAGACGGACTTGAAGCTTTTCATGATCTTTTTACTAGCATCTAAGTTTTTCTTGGGAATTCTCCATCCTTTGTTTGTAGGAATAGTTATCACCTTAAAAGGTACATTCCATCTTTTCATGTCTTTTTTTTTCTTACATTTTTTATCGATAATATGCTTATACCATTGGCAGTGTTTAAACAAATATGAGCAACAAATGTGAGCACTCTTAATGGTGAAGTCGGGGTTGAAGTGTGTGAAAGCTTCTTGAATTGGTGAATTATCATTCATGCCAGCCCACAAAGCATCTAGTTTGAGTGGGGATATCTAATTAGTTGAGATTGTAAGTCAAAAAATATTGTAGAACATGACCAACTCATCCGTATTGTTTGAGTGTAAGTCAACCATATTCCAACTTTTACTTAGGAGTACAAAAATTAAAAGAATGAATTGCCTCCATGCTTGCTATAAAGTACAAAAATTGTCCAAAATATGGGTACTCTCTTTCTCCTAATAGGAGTATTTACTGATATGTTTAAAGGAATATTTTATGATTTTAATTATTTGTGTGATGACTTATATTTTAATTCTTAATACAAATTTGTAAATTCGTTTATGTATCCTTATATTTATAATATCTAGATATTACATCATGGTAACACATGAGTGATGTATTACACTTCGTAGTGTGTGGTTATTAAATATTTAATATTTGATAGTATTTATTTACAATTTCTCTCATTCATGTGTTAAAAATACGATGTAAGACTTGGAACTATGTTTATACTTTGTATATTGCAAATTAACATTTGCCATATCTAAATTTCTCATACTGTGCAACGCACGGGTGGAATACTAGTCTCCCTCAATAATAAAATATCTCGAACCTATGACCTGTGATTTATTTACCGCACGGTTCGCTGACTGTCATTTCAATGAGTCAGTGCTCCCGACCGTAGGGGGGAGAAAATAACAAATTAGACCCAAGTACGAAAGAAATAACATGGAATGCAACATGATTATCACATCTTGAATCAAGAACAAATGTATGTGAGCAAGAAGTTCAAAAGAATCCATTTACAAAATGTTGCAAATCAATTGCGTGATGCATTCACAGATACAAAGAAAGTGACAAAGTCACATATTCCTGCTATGAATGCTCCTGCCAGAATCGAAATCCCAAAATAGAATTCTGAAAAATTTCTTTCAAATGATTCTTCTATACGAAAAAAGTGTGGCAGGCCACTTGGATCTAAAGATATAAAACCAAGAAAAAGTAAAAGGCAAGAATTGATCAGTGATGCCAAAGATGTTCATCCTTCTGAACAAGAAAATGAACAATTTGAAAATATTGGCATAGAAAATGATATTGACAAAACAAACATCTCAAATGACGATCCAACTTCCTTAAACGAGGAAGATATTCTAGATAATGATAGAAACGTTGATAATTATGAAATTTCAATAAACTACATTTCTAGTGGAATGTAATGGAATCGAAAAGATATTGATATTAATGGGATATTTATTTATGTCATTGCCACAAATATTATGAATGAAAACAATGACATTGAGCCAACATCAATAGAAGAATGTCGGAAATGACACGATTGGCCAAAATGGAATGAAGCTATTCAGGCTGAATTAAAATCACTTGAAAAACGTGATGTTTTTGGACCGATAGTCCCTACGCCAAAATGCATAAAACCAGTGGGTTTTAAATGGGTATTTGTGCGTAAACACATTGAGAAGAACGAATTCGTAAGATATAAAGCACGACTTGTTGCCCAAGGATTTTCTCAAATGCCGAGAATTGATTATGAAGAAACCTATTCTCCAGTAGTTGATGCAACTACATTATGGTTTATCATTGGCATGTCTATTTTTGAAAGGCTGCAAATGTGCCTAATGGATGTAGTGACTGCATATTGTTGGAAAAATGTGTTAAAAATTGCATTAAATGGTCATTTTGAGGCAATTATTTGAGTGGGGTCCACTTCCGATTTGGGTCGGGTCATAGTGGTTTCGGATTGTCCTTGTTAAGGGCTACAATTCGATATGTGGTACACTCAAAACGGATAACGGGTGAATGAGAAATTGATTCTCGAAGTTCACTTGTTGAAATGGAAAAACTGGGAAAATGATGGGTTTCTAGTGTGTTTTATCCCACACCGGAAAACTCAAGGGATTTTCACCCCCTTACGGTCTAATTTTTGTTTCTTCCCGTAACGTTTTATTTTTCCCAGTGACAGAAAGGGTGGAGTTCTGTCCGGAACCAGAGATGCTCGAGTTCTGTCCGCAACAGAACCCCTCAAGGTCTTCTGTTCGCAACAGAGACGCTCGAGGTCTTCTGTTCGCAACAGAGACGCTCGAGGTCTTCTGTTCGCAACAGAGACACACGAGGTCTTCTGTTCGCAACAGAGACCCTCGAGGCCTTCTGTTCGCAACAGACACCCCATTTAACACACAACAAATCCTCCTATAAATAGCTGGCAGGTGGTTTGCAACAAGACACAATACACAATACATTCTTCACGTTTTCTTGAGCTAAAAACACTTCCAGCTACTCTGCAAATTCCTTCTGTGTTCATACTTGGTTCTCGTTCGCTGGAACTCTTGTTTGTGTGCTGAAACATTACTTCGTAGTCATCGTACCATGGGAAACGATTGTTGCAACGCTCCTAGCACCGTGGAAGGCAACAAATACGTTTTAAGGACATCGTGCGTAGCACGAGCTTTGACTAATTCTTCTTCATCTCTTTTCTTGTTTTGATCTACTCATTTTATTTAATTAATTAATTTTAATTACTTTCCTTTATTTTTTGAAACACACCCAACAATCTTAAAACGTATTTGTTGATTGTTCTACTATGGTAAACAATCTTAAAACACACCCAATATCAACAAGGAATTGGTTGATATTCCTTCGGGAAATAAACCTTTGGGATCCAAGTGGATTTTTAAACGGAAAATGAAACCTGACGGTTCCATCGATTAGTACAAGGCCAGACTTGTAATCAAGGGATACAAGCAACGTGAGGGCCATGATTACTTTGACACGTATTCTCCTGTGACGAGAATAAATTCCATTAGGATGATACTAGCAATTGCCGCATTGCGGAAATTGGAAGTTCATCAAATGGACGTAAAAACGGCTTTTCTAAATGGCGATATAGATGAAGAAATCTATATGGAACAGCCCGAAGGCTTTCGTGTTCCAGGCCAAGAAAGGAAAGTGTGTAAATTAATTAAATCATTGTACGGATTGAAACAAGCCCCTAAATAGTGGCACGAAAAGTTCGATCATGCAATGTTAATTAATGGGTTTAAAATAAACGAAAGTGACAAATGCGTCTATGTGAAGAGCACGGTAGATGGCTATGTCATTTTATGTTTATACGTGGATGATATACTCACAGTGGGAAGAAATAATCTAATGATTAATTCTACCAAAAGCATGTTAAATTCTAAATTTGACATGAAGGATATGGGGCTGGCCGATTTAATCCTTGGGATTAAAATAATTAGAGGACCTGATGGTCTTACGCTAAGTCAATCCCATTACGTTGATAAAATCCTTACGAAATTTAATAAGGATGATTATCAAGAGGCAAGGACTCCATTAGATAAAAACGTACAACTTACCAAAAATCGTGGAGAGTGTATTTCTCAAGTAGAATACGCTAGGATTATTGGAAGCTTGATGTATCTAATGAGTTGTACCAGGCCTGATATTGCCTTTGTGGTTAGTAAGCTAAGTAGATATACTAGCAACCCTGGTGATGAACACTGGAAGGCAATAATAAGGGTTTTGAGGTATTTACGTAAAACCCAAAACCTTGGACTGCACTATGGAAGATATCCAGCTATACTTGAAGGGTAAAGCGACGCTAGTTGGATATCCGACATAAAGGACTCTAAGTCCACAAGTGGATATGTTTTCACTTTGGGAGGTGCACCCGTGTCATGGAAATCCTCAAAACAAATGTTGATAGCTAGATCCACGATGGAGTCTGAGCTAATAGCCTTGGATAAGTGCACTGAAGAGGCTGAATGGCTACGCCATTTTCTCGAGGATATTCCAAGTTGGGAAAAGCCTGTCCCTCCAATATGCATACATTGCGATTGTCAAGCAGAAATTGGAAGGGTACAAAGCAATATGTACAATGGTAAGTCTAGACACGTTCGTCGTAGACATAACACCATTAAACAACTCATCACAACGGGTGTTATCACTGTTGACTACGTGAAGTCAAAGGATAACATAGCGGATCCGCTAACCAAGGCATTGGATAGAGAATTGTTGGAGAAGTTGTCACGAGGAATGGGAGTAAAGCCCGTGAATTGAAAAGTTCTAGAGTGGATACCAACCTAGTTGGTCCTAGATTCAAAAGGGACAACTAAATTATAGAGCGAAGGATGGTCACTGTGGGGGTCCCGGACTCCTACCCACTCCTCGTTAAAACGGTGACTCCCGCACGAGGTTAGCAAAAACGTTTGCTTTAATGATTCTAAAATGTTGATCTACTCGATAACATTGGAAGAGTATGCGGGATACTCGTGAAAGAATCACCTATGTGAGAGAGAAGAGGGCCGCTTCAAAGGAGAACTGTAAAGGCTCAGTTCTTTAGAAACTCTTGCAGAACTAGGACGGTGACCCATGGCCAAAACGGGCACACCCATGAGAACGGAACAAAGTTGGAAGGTTCTTGTGTAAAGATAAGTCAATGTTTACATGACGACAGTATAGTTCAAGGACACCGACTCTACTAGACAGCAAGTAAATAAACGTGTCTTTACAACGGAAGGTTCAAAGGATAAAACCTACCTCTCCGTATGCAAGGATCATCCGGTGAACACAATGTGTCCTCCTATCTTCGTGTCTTTTTAAGTCTCGAAAATCAATTTTCATTCATGTGGGGGATTGTTGGAAAAATGTGTTAAAAATTGCATTAAATGGTCATTTTGGGGCAATTATTTGAGTGGGGTCCACTTCCGATTTGGGTCGGGTCAAAGTGGTTTCGGATTTTCCTTGTTAAGGGCTACAATTCGATATGTGGTACACTCAAAACGGATAACGGGTGAATGAGAAATTGATTCTCGAAGTTCACTCGTTGAAATGGAAAAACTGGGAAAATGATGGGTTTCTAGTGTGTTTTATCCCACACCGGAAAACTCAAGGGATTTTCACCCCCTTATAAAGGGAAGCCTCTTTGAAGGAGTTAAGATTCCTAAAGGTAAAGGCTCTCTCTTACGCGCAGGACGGGGTGCCGATCAAATCCCGAAACGGAGAAGAAAAACCGCGACTCGTTGCGTGGGCGACCGACGGACACGAATGTCATCCGAAAATCTATCATTCAAAGATACGTTCTAATTTTTGTTTCTTCCCATAACGTTTTATTTTTCCCAGTGACAGAAGGGGTGGAGTTTTGTCCGCAACAGAACCCCTCGAGGTCTTCTGTTCGCAACAAAGACGCTCGAGGTCTTCTGTTCGCAACAGAGACGCTCGAGGTCTTCTATTCGCAACAGAGACCCTCGAGGCCTTCTGTTCGCAACAGAAGGTCTTCTGCTCCGTTACATCAATAAATGGACAGTTTATGGACGATTCAATGCCCAACTGACTGGTCATTGATGTCCAACGTTCAGGTCCATTAACACCCCATTTAACACACAACAAATTCTCCTATAAATAGCTGGCAGGTGGTTTGCAACAAGACACAACACACAATACATTCATCACGTTTTCTTGAGTTAAAAACACTTCCAGCTACTCTGCAAATTCCTTCTGTGTTCATACTTGGTTCTCGTTCGCTGGAACTCTTGTTTTTGTGCTGAAACATTAGTTCGTAGTCATCGTATCCTGGGAAATGATTGTTGCAACGCTCCTAGCACCGTGGGAGGCAACAAATACGTTTTAAGGACATCGTGCGTAGCACGAGCTTTGACTAATTCTGCTACATCTCCTCTCTTGTTTTTATTTAGTCTTTTTATTTATTTAATTTATTTTTATTAATTTCCTTTATTTTCCGAAACACACCCAACACATATTTATACAGTTCACTCGATACAAACATTTATATGAAAGTTTCTGGAGGATTTAAAATGCCTGAAGCTTATAGCTCAAAACCTCGAGACATGTTTTCCATTAAATTACAGAAGTCATTGTATGGACTAAAACAATCTGGACGAGTGTGGTATAATCGTCTCAGTGAATATCTTCTCAAAGAAGGATATATGAATGATCCAATTAGTCCATGTGTTTTCATTCAGCGGTCAAATTCGGGATTCGCCATACTTGCAGTATATGTTGATGACTTAAACATTATTGGAACTCCCGATGAAATTGAAAATCATCCTAATTAAATTTCGTAAGGGTTTTATCATCCTTTAAACATAATTGGAACTCCTCAGCGTAGTACGGTAGCACCACAGGATATTGGGGAGCTCATCGGCCCAACTGCCCCCTGCGTCCTGGAGCTTCTTCTTTAGGCCTTCCAGGATGGTTACGTTGGCGTTTTCGACTTGCCCGTTACCTTTAGGAAAGCGTTTCAAGGAAGGGTTTTCATTTGCACACTAGTTGCAAATGGCCGGGGCACTACGTGCCGCCAGCACCGATGGTGGCGCCTTCGGTGCATGCGTCCTCGTGGGGTACGGCTTTTAGAAACAACACTTGGTGTTAGTTTCGATATGTAGCCCCCCGGTACTTGGTATCAAGGGGACTTCTGTGGGAACACTTAGTTTTCTTCTTCTATTTGACGTTGATGGGTGAGATGTGTACCCCCGGTACTTGGTACTGAGGGGTCTTCTGTAGGAACACTTGGTGTTCTTCTTTTTTATGTTGATGGTGGAGATGTGTACCCCCGGTACTTGGTACCGAGGGGTCTTCTGTAGGAACACTTGGTGTTCTTCTTTTTTATGTTGATGGTGAAGATGTGTACCCCCGATACTTGGTACCGAGGGGTCTTGAAATGAAACACTTGGCGTTTCCTGTTGCCGGTGATGGGAGTCCCCACCTTCGGTACTTGGTACCGAGGGGTCTTGTTCGAAACACTTGGTGTTTTCACTGTTGTCGAAGGTGTTGGTGGTTTCCGGGGGGGGGTCTTCTCGTGGTGAGGCCTGGGGCCTGTAGTTGGTATGAGGGCTTGGCCGCTCATAAGTGTTTTGCGGTTGTTCTTGGTGTCTTGAATGTGTCTTCATTCTTCAAAGTTGGAGGCCTTGGGCCATAGGATAGTACATTCACTAGTTATGAGGGCTTGGCCGCTCTTACATTATTGATAAAATTTAACTAAGTGGTGTATATTCCAGTGCCTAGGGACCTCTTTCCCATTGGGGCGTTTGAGCTTGTAAGTCCCCGGTTTGATGATGGCTGCTATGATGTAGGGACCTTCGAACTTTGGTTCCGTTTTGCCTCCCTCGGTCGGTTGGCTGGCTTCCCTCCTCCGGAGGACATAGTCCCCCACTTGGAATTCTCGGGTGCGAAACTTGGCGTCGATGTAGCCTTTGACTTGCCTTCGGTAGTTCTCTGCCTGGATGAAGGCTTGCTCCCGGCGTTCTGAAAGGAGGTGGAGGTCGAGGGCCATGTTGCTGTCGTTGACCTCGGGGTCATATTGGATCACCCTCCGGGTGGGAAGGGTGACTTCCGTAGGAGCTTTGGCTTCAAACCCGTAGCAGAGGGAGAAGGGTGTTTCACCTGTTGCTCGCCGAGGGGTGGTGCGGTAGGCCCAAAGGATGTTGTGGAGTTCTTCTACCCAGCCACCGCCCTCGGCCTCCAGCTTCTTTTTGAGACCCTCGAGCAAGGTCCGGTTGGCGTTCTCTACTTGTCCGTTGCCTTGAGGGTAGGCAACGGAGGAGAAGGTGTGTTTGATGCCCCATGCCTCCAGAAGGGCACATAAGGGGGCTGCCTCAAATTGTGTTCCGTTTTCGGAGATGATCTGCTGGGGGACGCCAAATCTTGTGAGGATGTTCTTGAGGACGAAATGACGGCACTTCGCCTCTGTGATGCTGACGAGGGGCTCAGCCTCCACCCACTTGGTAAAGTAGTCGATGGCCACAATGATGTACCTATTGTTGGAGGTACCCCTCGGCAGAGGGCCCACGAGGTCTATCCCCCATCGAGAAAAGGGGACGGATGTGCTGATGGGGGCATAGTTGACCGCTGGCCTGCCGGGGGCTTTCTGGAAATGTTGGCATGCGGTGCACCTTCGGGCAAGGTCAGCACAATCTCTGGCCATGGATGGCCAGAAGTAGCCCTGGAGAATGAGCCTTCGAGACATGGAGAAGGGTCCCTGGTGAGCTGAGCAAGTGCCACTGTGCACTTCCTCCATTGCGACCTCGGCTTCATCTTGATGAAGGCACCGAAGTAGCGTGCCGTTGTAAGACCGTTTGTAGAGCCTTCCGTCTTCGATGGTGTAGCTAGGAGCCCTCAGCTTTGCTAGTTTAGCGCGGGTCTCGTTCTCGGGTAGCTGCCCTGTGGAGATGAAGGTGATGATATCTGAGATCCAGTCCTCTTGGCGTTGTTGTATGTTCATGACGGGGCTTGCATGGATACTTGAGAGACCGAGTTCCTCAATTTTAGCAATCTTGGAGATGTGCTCGGGGGAGTCGGCCGAGAGCTTAGATAGTATGTCGGCCTCGGAGTTCTGAGCCCTCGGTATTTGAGTGAGAGAGTGTGCATGAAGGCTGTCTTTTCGGCCATCACTAGGTAGCAGAAGATGCCCTCGGGAGTCATGAAGGCTGTCTTTTCGGCGTCTTCCTCATGCATGAAGATCTGATGATACCCGCGGAATGCGTCGAGGAATGACATGATTTCACACCCCGCGGTCTCATCTACAAGTTGAACGATATTGGGCAAAGGAAAAGGGTCCATAGGGCACGCCTTGTTGAGATCCGTGTAGTCCACGCACATGCGGAAGGTAGGAGGCTTCTGTGCGAGGACTACGTTCGCCAGCCATGAGGGGTATTTTACCTCCTTGATGTGCTTAATAGAGAGGAGCATGGCGACCTCCTTCTTCAAAAATTCCCTCCTTTCGGCGGAGAGGGGTCTTCTTCGTTGCTGTACTGCTTTTGTCGAGGGGTCCACCGAGAGGCGGTGGGTGATGACCCTTCGGCTTATTCCCGGCATGTCCTCCGGCCCCCATGCAAAGACAGTGGAGTAGGCGCGGAGGGCGTCGGTGATACCGGTCTTCAGATCTTCAGGGAGCTGGGCTCCAATCTTCACGACTCTCTCCGGCTTGGCCGGATCGAGCGCAAAGTCTTCTACGTCCTCGGCTGGTTCAGCCCTCGGCCTCTTTTCTTCTTCATCGATGGTTCCGGTGATGGTGTCAACACGGAACTCCATCTTACTTACTTTCTTCGTGACTTGAAGATAGCAAGCGCGGGCAATTTTCTGATTCCCCCGGGAGTAGCCAATGCCCCCCTCAGCGGGGAACTTGAGGCAGAGGTGCCTCATGGAGATGACGGCCTCGAGGTCCTCGAGGGCTGGCCGGCCGAGGATGATGTTGTGGGCGCAGTCGATGTTGACGACGACGAACTCCACTTCGAGCTGGGCTCTATGGAGCCCGTCGCCGAAGATTACCGGGAGGGTTATTACCCCCTCGGAATCAATAGTATCGCCGGTGAAGCCGGCAAGAGGGGTCTTAATGGGCCGAAGGGACCCCCTCTCCAGATGCAGCTCTCTAAAGGTGCTGAGGTACATTACATTGACGGAGCTGCCCGTGTCAATGTAAGTTCGGTGAATGATGGTGTTGTTTATTTCAGTCCGAATCACCAAGGCATCCCTGTGAGGAGAAGAAGTAGGAGGGAGATCTGCGTTGGTGAAGGTGATGGGTTCCTCCCTCGGCCGCTTTACCGGGGGAATATGGGTGACTTCCCCCACGTAAAGCGATTGAGCCCACTTTTTCCGCTGACTGGTGGAATCGCCCCCTGTATTGCCACCGGTGATCATGAGGATGTGGCGTTTTTTCTCCTGGTAGTGGGGGTACTCCTCCTCTTCCTCCTCCAAGTTTCCGATCTCCCTCTTCTTGCCGAGGGGGATGGTGTTCGGGTTCACCCAAGCGTTCACCTTCGTGTGGTGCCCTCGAGGAGGTCCCTGATGAGAAGGTCCCTCCTGCCGAGGGCTCTGGATAAACATGGACAGATGGCCCGCTTGTATCAATCTCTCGATGGCCGACTTTAGCTGATGGCAGTCATCGGTTCTGTGCCCCTGATGCCGATGGAAACAACAGTAGGGGAACTGAGGGTTGATAGCATGTACCTCCGGGGGTGCGCGAGAATCGCGCTCAACGAGGCCCCTCTCCTCGGCAAAATCAAGGATGATGCTGACGAGGTGCGTCAATGGTCTCCAGGGGCGGTCCAGGAGAATGGGCTGTGCCCAAATCTTAGGGCTGCTCTTATAACCTCCCCCGGGCTTGGCTTGGCCTTGCCGAGGGCGGTCATCAGAGGGTCCTGAAGCCTTGGGGTGATTTGGAGGAGCCCCCGACCCTCGGTTGTTCTTTTTGTCAGCCTTCGGGGGCTGCTGATCTGGATGCTGGTGGTATTTCTCCACCTCCTCGGCCTCAGCATATCGGTCCCCCCGCTGCAGGGCCCTTATGTAGTCGCGGGGGGGTTCAATGATGAGGCTCCTTGAAAAGTTGCCGGTGCGGAGGACGGTTTGTAGGAGGGCCAGGAGGGTCCCGTCGTCAGCACCGTCGACTTTGTCGTCTTCCGTTCTCCAGCGCTCCAGGAAGTCTCGAAGGGTCTCATCCCTCCTTTGGCGTATGGTTAGGAGGTGGGAGAAGTGCTTCCTCGTGCGACGCCTCCCGGCAAATTGCGTCAAGAATCGTTGGGCGAGTTCTTGCCACGAATCAATGCAGCCTTCGGGCAACCGGTTGAACCATTCGTATGTCGGCCCCTCTAAGGTGGAGAGGAACCAACGACACAAATATTCGTCCGACGCCCCTACCATCATCATGCTGTTCTGATATTTGCTGTAGTGTTCCTGGGGGTCCGTCTTCCCGTTGTAGGGCTGTATGTGTTGCCCTCGGTATTTTTCCGGGATCCGGGCCGCCAATACCCTTGGGGTGAATGGCGTCTGGGTCCGGAGCTGGATAATGGGTTCTCCGGAGCCCTCGGCTACCTTCTTCTGCAATTCCTCCATTTTGGCCATCATGTCCTCGTATTTGAGGTCTGAACGAGGGGTGGAGGTGGTGGCGTGAGCTTTGTTGGCCTCCATTTCATCAAGTCAGCGTTGGAGGGCCGCAATAATTTCGTCCCGGGGGTCCTTCGGGAGGGTCTCCGCCCCCTGCGAACGAACCCGGGCCGAGTGGGCCTGGTTGATTTGGTGGCGAGCATCGTCGGCATGAAGGGGTGCCTTGCCTTTGTCCCGAGGAGGACGCTCCTCGTCTGCCCTCGAGACAGACCCTCTGCTCTCCTGGGGCCTCTGGAATGCCTTTCGTCCGAGGCGGTCTTGGACCCCTCGGCGATCTTGCCCCCCTCCGAGCCGGTTGAGGGCGGAAGTGCGGGGCCTTTCTCTGTTGTCATTGTGGCGGTCCCGGGACTGAACTTCCTGGGAGGCCGTATCTTGGGCCACAACCCCTTCGTCATTCCCAATCCGAGGGATGGGATTTCCGAAGGGGTGTGGCAGAGGGGGAAGCATGATGTTCTCCCCAACCTGGGGTGGAGCCGGAGCCAGGGTGCCGAAGGCACCCGGGTTCTGAGTTAGCGTCTGGATGAAGGCGGAGAGCGCCGAATGAACGTCGATGGTGAGGACCGGAGGGCTGACTTTGTCATCGCTCCGGTTTTTCTTCTTGGCCTCGATGCCGAGGCGGGCATCGGGGGCATTTTGCTGGATCTGAAGGCGTAGGTCGACAGCCGCCTGTTCCAGCCCAGCGATGACACCACCCTCGGGAGCCCTGTGAGAGGCTTCGGGGGCGTTGACGTCGCCGAGGGCCAGGTTATTGTCTTCTACGTTTTTGGAGTTGGCACGTGTTGTTCTCACCATTTTGGTAGAGGGCTAGTGTTTGGCGAAGGGGGAGGGTTTCTTACTTGATCGTTCGACCTCTCAACGAGAGCACCAAATGATGGATAGTGTACCCGGGGGGTAGCTTATCCGAGGAGTTATTACGGGGAGTAATAAGAGACAAGTCAGAGCAAGTAAATATAGAGAGAGAAAGTATATTATAACGTATGGAGCGTTTTCAGCGTGGTTACAAATCGGGAAATGGGGTGCTATTTATAGTAGCAATAAATGCCGGACAGGGACACGTGTCAAGCGCCCATTGGCCGAGAGGTCACCTCAACTGGTTGGCGCTGGCAGCCACATGTGGCCGCATTTAATGCGGCTGTTGGATGGGACGTTTGTACAGGGTACGGTGATCTGTACGCATGTGGTGCGGATATCATGTCGGGAAAGGTGCCCTCGGCAGTAGAGGACTAACCGAGGGCTCTGAGTACTGGGGACCCTCTTGGTGCCGAGGGCTCCAGGTGCCGAGGGCTAGTGATTTTTGCCGTTTTCCCCAGTCATCTTGTTTTCCTGTTTTGGCCCTCCTGTGGGAGTTAGAGCCCTCGGCCAGGGGGCCGAAGGCACCCCTGGTGCGCATTGTGGGCTGCTTGGTACTCTGGGCGCTGTGATTTGGGCCTGTTGAGCCTTCTGGGCCTGTTGGGCCTTGTTTGGAGTAGTAGGAGTCTGTGGGCCAGAGGTTCCCGGGCCATATACTCCATCATAACTGAAAGTAAGAATTACTCCGTAATGATCTTCTCCCTTTGCCTCCCATTCTGCTTGAATTCTAATTGTACGCACTACTAACATCCATATGTTCTCTTTACAATCACTCACTGCATCAAATAAATAAGTAAATTCATAATGATTTACTTATTTAGTTATGTGAAATCTATAATTTTTATACATTTATGAAAGTACTTTTAACAAAGTAAATTTTCATATGATTTCCATTTATATGAAATAATTTCGTATTAAAAGATATGGTCAAACTTGATCATCATTGATTAAGAAAGGTGTATGTATATATATGACCAAGTTTTATAGGAAGGAGAAATTATGTCATTTGATTGATTTAAGACAGATTGATTCTTTTTTTAATTAACTTTCTTGAATCAGACTTACTACTAAGTTAGTCCATTGGAAATTCTTATGAAATATTACCTTATCCAAGAAAAAGAGTCGAAGAACTTCCTAACAACATACTTCGTATATATTGGATTAGTCATTTTCTGAAATTGTTGAGCTGGTCATAATTTGAGTAAATTCCTTTCCAATAACGATATACAATGGATGTTTGTAAACGAAATCGAGATATCATATATGAAGAGATTAGACTTCAAGACTTATAAGAGAAATCTTACATACATAAGAAATGTTAATAATAATCAAACATTTTCTCTTGTAGCTAGCTTGCTTTGACGAACAATGTGAAAACAATTTACAATGTCATTTTGTTTTCCTCTGTCTGCATAGATGATGCGCTACTCTTCTATGGTTTTGAAACTCTCAGTTTTGATATTTTTGAAGTTGATATCACAGTATAATAAACAGAAGAGTTTTGGATACACAATAATACAATTTAATTTTCATATCTAAAAAACTTAAGCTTTTAATATCTAATAGCACTAATGATACTTATCATCTGATCATATAAGAAAAACAACGGTGCTATAAGACTATAATACTTGTTTTCTGACCTTTTAATACACCAACAATGATCATTATAGATATAAAATTTTGATCTTCAAGTGGCTTCGTATATCATATATTCATGTACGTAGTACATCTTTTGGAAATAGCCAAATGATTTTGGATGAGCTAGGAGCGAAGAGAGCCTCATATTCTTGAGCCAGACGTTAAATTATCAAGAGTAACTCTTCCTCTTCTACGTATTTATAAATGTTCTTGGAAAATGAAGTAACAACAATTAAATACTTCAATTATTGCATGTTTCGAGTCTTTATTGCGAACACTATAACAGCCCGTATTGGAATTTTAAAAGGCATCTACCGCTTAGGAATAAACATTGTCAGGAAACTTCTTTTAATTACTTTTATGCTGAAATGAACTATTTCATTGATGCGCACGTACACGACCTTTAACTGCAACTCTTTTGGCGGGATCTTCCTCCACAAGTTTCCTTTTGCTATTATATTATAATAGATTACTAAAATATTACCAGCCATTTATATTCAATCTTGACCATTGAATTTATATATTTAATGGATAGATTTCATTCTCTTTTCTCCTGGAGCTTCTTTCTCACTGGAGCCAACCCCTATATATATATATATATATATATATATATATATATATATATATATATATATATATATATATATATATATATATATATTTATATTTATATTTATATTTATATATATATATATATCATAAATTTAGTTTTCATCTTCTTCATTTCATAACATTACTAAAATTTTGTGCCCGTTTGTTTTAACTATTAAGGGCTTGAGGCTTTAGCGTATTGGACTCCAAATTGGCATGGCCCCCGTATATAATTAATTAACATCCTTAGGATCAACTATCTATTTTCCCCTCTACTGCATTGATTACACCCTTAAATCTAGTACTCGAAAGACGTTAGTCGGGTGGTTCAGGGGTAACTATCGTCGAAACACTGACTAGGTTGACTTTTGGGCTGATTAGGCCAATTAGTACTCCACATCTAATGGTCGTCTAGTGCTCAAGCGACAATTAATCAGGTTGACTAGGCCGATCTTAGAACAATGCTTACACCCAAAGCTTACCTCTGCATGGAAACACATCATGGTATACGTCATATCATTCACGAATAAGCTTTAATTACATATTAAATCGGGTTTTATTTCTAGTTAACTTATAAATCAAGTTACACACACTTTTGGAGAAAGCGGTCCAATTTAGCTAGTCGCCGATTCACTCTCACCGGAGGTCTCAGATTCGAAACTCCAGGGAGCAAGTTTCAGGCATGTTTACCCCAAGCTCCCCAACTCCCTCCCTCTGACCCCATGGAGTAAACAAAATTAATACACACACTTTTGATTCATCAAGTTACATGTTTCAAATTAAGGTAGATATGAGAACGTAATCGTGGAGTGATGAGAACTTGCAATGGAGTTGCCTTTCCATCGGATAGGCCATCGTATTCTGTCATGTCAATCGGCTCATCTGAAGGCCTGTTCACATTAAACCCATGAATAACGTTGGCTAAACCCAATTGCACACTTTCAAGTCCAAAAGAAATCACAGGACACACTTTCCCTCCTTCCAAAAGGGATTAGTTCATAGTGTTTCCCTCTCACATCCACTTCTTTGTGCTCATTTGTCAAGAACCTATCTCGTTTAAATGCATCGGGATCTGACCAATAATTTGGATCACAGTGAATCTTTGATGCATTTACCAATAACCGCGTGCCCTTCAAGATGTACGTTGTAGTCACTAATCACGCAATCATGTATGGATTCATGGGGTAACAAGGCTGGTGCTGGTGGATGCAGTCGGAATGTTTCTTTTATCACAGCCTGAAGATAAGTCATGTTGTTTAGATCAAAGTAGTTGACAAGCCTTTCTTTCCCAACATGCATATCAAGCTCACCTCGGATCTTCTCAAGCACTTTGTCATTGTTCAATACTAAAGACAAGGCCCATGTTAGCGGATTTGCAGTTGTCTCTGTTCCTGCTCCCAACAATGTCTGTCACAAGGAATAAAGTACTCTTCAAATTTGAACATGAAAACTAAAATTGATGAACTAATGAAAAAGAGAATCTCAATCATCACACATAGTTTAGAATGATTTTAAGAGGTGTGTACTTTATGTTAAAAATGATAAAATCTATTTTCTTAATAATTTCTGGAATGTATGATTCAGAAACCTTAGATGTGGAAGCTTCATCCTCAGTAGACACAGTTTGATTTTTAGGAGGAAAGAAGGCAAAATAGTCATCAGACAAAGGAATTTGTCTAATAGCATAGCTTTCATTAAGAGCAGAATAATTAAAAATAATCTCAACTTTAGCTCTATTCTTTCTTTTGTCCTCTTCTTCCTCATTTATTCCGGAGGCACTAGTGAAGAACATCAAGCTGGCTAATCCAAAACCCATATACCTTATGTAATAAAATTGTTTACAATTAACTTTGTTTAAGTAACATGGGTTTTGACAGCCTAGTCCTTCGCTCTCTAGGGTTATAAAATTCAGTGACCTTTGGTTTATTATTTAACAGAAAAACGGTTTGTTCATATTGGCCCCTCTTAGCAAGAATATCCTCTAACTCCTTGATTTTAGAATACAGACGACCATGTTCCTTATTAAGTTCTTCAAAACATTTAACAGATTCAGAACGTTTTCTCTTATTTTCATCTAGATACTTAGTTAAGTCACAAACAGTTTTCTTAAGTTTAGCTACTTCAGATTCTAAGCTAGTGACTTTATCTTATGTGAATTTTTCAAGCGCATACTAAGAAGTTCTTCGTTTTCTAAATGTGCTTCCAGATATCTTCGATTATTAGGAAGTCTCTCTTCAAGTTCCTTTATTTTATTTCTCTCTTTCTGTAAAGAGGAAATTTGTTCAATGAGATTGGAATTAGAAATACTTACCTGGAACTCATCAGATAATGTGGTCAATCCGTTGTTTGAGAGCATTGATGAGTTGGAGTAGGAATCCATTGATGATTGTCGGAGATGGATCGTTGACGTCTGGTTGATTGAAGTATCTGCAGGATTCTGGACCTTGAGGTGTAACTTTGACCTTGAGAGAAAATATAGTCTTAAACCTTGAGATTTAATTAATTTTTTTTAATCTCAAAATTAACTCTTGGAAGCTTTGACTGTAGTATTGACCTTTGGGGTTGTAGATTTGACTTCAAAATGTGAAATGGGCTCAAAACTAGCTCTTGAAGTGGGAGTTAAAAAATGTACTTTTCCAAGTGAAAGAAGAAATAAGCTTAATAACTTTTCCCACACCTAAACTCCTTGGGAAGCTTTGAGTCTTTATATATAGAACACTCTTCCTTATTAGCAAAGTGAGAATGAGAAGAGTGGAGCTCTTGCGCACATTGGATTTCGACTTGTAGTTCAAAATAAAAAATCCACACCCGCTCTGTGTGGCCGTTTTGCGGACACGATAGCTGAAAAAGAATTGAAGAAAATAAAAAATAAAGACAAAGAATCCTGGAGGGCTTGAGGGAAAAGAAGGTAAAAGATTCCTAGTGCTCCTAGGATGAGAGAAAATGTAGAGACTTGAGGGAAAAGAAAATCCGTAATGTTACCAGAAGGAGAGAAGCGATATTGTATTTTGCACCCGTATACCATGCACATTGTACACCGTACCACCGTATAATTTGTGCGGACTACACCACCAATAATGCCTGGCTTTTATTAATCATTTAGATCCATTTTCACATATCTCAAAGCTCTCTTTCTACTCTTCCTACCAGTTTATCTCCGGCAAGACCTATTATTTATTTGAGCCTCTAGTTGTTCCATTAAGGACATCACCATCCATGAGATTATTAAGTGATTATTCTAGTGACATGGCATATTATTTTGGGGAGCATGGTTGAGTGAGAGAGATTATTTGACATGATTAATTGATAGAATAATCTGAGATCAAAATATGAAACCGGATTATTTTGAGATTATTTGTGAAGTTAGAGTTAATTAGTTAATAAATGACCCGCAAAAGATTAAATTATTTCGGGATGATGGTTGAAGGTAATTTAGAGGGGACAAGATTATTTCTAAAATAATTATGTGGCAAATATTAAAAGGTAAGAATCACAAAAAATCAGATTATGTTAGAAGCATGAGCGTGGATGCTCTAATGTGTGATTGAGTGTGCCTCTTAAAATTTTAAAGTAAATTGGACTATAATTTTAGCTTTTAATGTATTCAAGCCTCCAATTGTTCAATTAATTAATTAGTACACGATGCTTTGAGAGTGATTCCAATTTTTCAAAGTTAACTTCAGTAAAAGTTGCAAAAAAAAGTTAATTTGAGTTAATATTACTAAAACATGAATCTTGACAAAAAAAAAGTGTTAATTTGAGTTAATATTACTAAAACATGATTCTTGACCAAAAAAGTTGGATAACGGACAAAAAAATACAGTTATTTAATTGTCAAAAATGTAATAATTAAAAAACATTGAACCTACTAAATTATTCCTAATACCTTTATGTGATAATGACCTGACTTGAGTAGTGATCACTCCTCAAGTGACTATCAGACTAAATCAGAGCAATGACCATTGACCACCGCTGTTCAAAGTGACCGCTATTGCTGCCCATAGTGATCACCATGTCCGGCCAGTGGCCAGTCATTCACAATGATCACCGCATGTTAGTTATAACTCACCACTCAATGGCCTAATTTTCAACCAAATATGCTTAGTGACACCGTCACCTGGCGGCTGACATTGTGACCCGCCGCCATGGCCGTCGCCACATACACTGCCTACTACGTATTCCGGCCCAGCCCCTCATGACCATGCGCCCAGCCCCATCTTGCCTCCCCTATTCCGGCCCCGGCCAGCCCCCGGTCCCCAGCCCAGCTCTAGCTCTGACCAGCCCAACCCACCCGATCCACACAGCCCCAACCCACCACTGCCCAACCCTAACTAAGCTTAGAGACTAATCCTAATCAATGTGGAATCTAGCCATTTGTAAGAGGGACACTATAACAAAACCCTAGCCTGGAGCGAGTTGTCCTCGCTTGTCCAGTTGGTATCAACTTGAGCACCAATGCACCACTCTGTTGACCGTACATGCCCAATTGTGTGCATCGTTAACCGTACAATCATTTTAATAGATAGTAATTTAAATCCACGTTATATTACATAGGTATTACTACTTCCTTTCCTTAAAATTTTGCCAACTTTTTATTTTTTCGATGTCCCACTAACTTTGCCACTTTCCCATTTAAGTAAAGAATTTGTGGTTCCAGTTAATTCTCTCTCCTCTGCACAAACCTCAACTACACAGTTTTTACTTTATTAATCATCGTGTCAGTCAAACTTGATAAAGTTTTAAAGGACGGAGTGAGTATATATGTTGATGTGTAGATACAAACAAAGACACACACACACTATACCTGATTTAAACTTTATTTTCTAATATTATTTAAAATATTAATATATCTTCTATAATAATAATAATAATAATAATAACTTACTACCCATTCAAATTGAAATTTTTCCTAAAATATTAGTAAAATAAAATTTATAAATAAAACTATGACTAAAGTAACTACAAGTATCCTTCTAATCACTATCATGTAACACTTGCACATAATTGTGGTCTCTAAAAATTATTAAGTCACATTTTTATCCAATATCTAATTTTAGACATATATTAGGTATTATTTACAAGAATAATAAAAATCACTAATGAAGTAAAAAAATAGTCTCCGAATTTTTAAAATTTTGAATATGTATAACTACCTTTCGTATTACCACGCAAGATTGGCAAGAACTGTTGAGAAAATCAGTCCCAAATAGGATCTAATTTCACTAAACATGATAAACTTCATAGAATCAAACAATACGAACACTAACCGGTTGAGGAGAAACCGAACGTTGATGGTGCCGTAGAAGATGACGAAGCCATGACGTTTAGATTCTCTAAGGATACAAGCAGATTTGATGGATTAAATGATCTCCCTTGAGTCTCCTAATATAGGTGTTCTTGAGACCTTTGGGAAGAGACGTGTCAAACCGTTTTATTCGTAAGAATGAAAATGTACGGGTGTTTTTATCTTGTATCAAAGAGAAACCCATTTGGCCCCTTATGTATTTTTTAATGTTAAAACATACCCATCATATGTTAATTATACATAAATACAGAGATCAAATCTGTCATATGGCAAACTTAATGGTAAAACATAAATGTCCCCAATATTTATTAAATTATATAAATGGTACAAGGGCACTTAAATGGAATATTTTCCAACATTCTCCCACTTGACCTTGAGATCATTTATACATAAGTTAAAGTAAGTGTTGGTCAAGAAAAATTCATCTTACTCCATAATAATATCAAAGCAAACAAATACAGTCTAACGAGTCAATATAACCCGGGACCCCCATTAATCATACTTTGACACTTCTTAAAGAGTATAAGGTTTAATATAAGCCAAATGACATTAAACTTAGGGTATTATGTTTGTCTATTAAATAACTTTGTGTGCACAATAAAGAATAGACAAAACATACTTAAGGAGGAATTCTAAATCAAGTACTTGAAATTAATACATAAGATAATTAATCAGGCACCGCGCTATAATTTCCTAAACATGATCTTTGATCAAACCCATATTAGTGACATGTCTTAGAAAAATACTGGGCGAGAGTCCTTTAGTGAGAGGATCTGCTAGCATATCATTTGTGCGGATGTGTACGATACAAATTTTGTATTCCTCCACTCTTTCTCGAACGAACAAATATTTTGTATCGAGGAACAATCCCGCTCCACTTGAACTTTTATTGTTTGAGAAGCTCACGGTTGCGGAATTGTCACTATAAATCCTTAGTGGTCTTGAGACGGAATTCACTACTTTGAATCCTTTGATAAGATTCCTTAACAACATTCCATGACATGTTGCGTTGTACGCCGCAACATATTCGGCCATCATTTTTGAAGTATTCGTAAGTCTTTGCTTATTGCTTTTCCAAGATATTGGCCCCCTGACAACAAGAAAATGTATCCCGGAGTGGACTTCCTATCATCTTTGCACTTAGCAAAGTCAGAATCACAATATCCCACCACTTCTAAATTATTAGACCTCTGATATGTAAGTTTTATGACTTCATCAAATTTGAGGTACCATTGTCGAGATGCTTGCTTGAGCCCATAAATAGACTTCTTGAGTTTACACACTAGATGTTCTTGACCCTTAGAAACATAACCTTCTGGTTGTATCATATAAACATCTTCGTGTAAATCTCCATTTAAGAAGGCTGTTTTGACGTCCATTTGATGTAACTCAAGATCAAAGTGAGCTACTAAAGCCATAATGACCCTTAGGGAGTCCTTTCGAGAGACGGGTGAAAAGGTCTCTTGATAATCTACACATTCCCTTTGAGTGTATCCCTTAGCAACCAATCTTTCCTTGTATCTTTCAATGTTTCCCTTTGGATCTAATTTAGTCTTAAAGATCCACTTGCTTCCAACGGGCTTTTGACCATTTGGTAATTCAACAAGTTCTCAAACATTGTTCTTCTCCATGGAAAGAAGTTCTTCATTCGTGGCTTCTTTCCAATGAGTCAATTGGTCACAATTAATGGCATCAAGGAAAGATATAGGATCTACGGCTTTCCCTAAATCAAAGTCGGCTTCTTCATTCAAATATATCAAATATTCGTCAAAGTTTGTGGGGCGTCTGACCCTTTGAGATCTCCTTAAGGGTTGCTGATTTTTTGGAATTTCATTAGCAACGGGTGGAGTTAGTTCGACATTGATTGGAGTTTCATTCGCCTCTTGACTTGTAGCATCATTATTATGAGGCGTATGACTTTCACTATGATCTTCAAGTGAGGAGTTAGGTGGAATGGGCAGTATAATAAGTGGATTCATTTCAGTACCTTCTTGAAGTTCATCACAAATGTTTGAACCACTACTTGTAACACTTGAGATTTAATTTAAATGGATTAATAGTACTACTCATACCAACAAGATGCATCTCCTTTTAAGTTGGCTCATCACCTAAGAACTCCAAAGTTAAGTGTGCTTGCACGGGAGTTGTCTTAGGATGGGTGACCCCCTGGGAAGTTTCGATCTCGGGGTGCGCACGAGTGAGGAAAAAGTGCGCGGAAAAGGCTAGTGGCGGTTTATGAGGACAGTACTAGAAGTCTGAAGTAACTACCTCGGGGCCTATGGGGTCGGGGTGTTACAGGTAGTATCAGAGCAACCCTGCGGCAGTGTGCTGATCCGTTGGATATCGGGCAGGCACTTAGCGGGGGAAAAGATTCTGGGATTTGATTGAGATTGGCTTCTGAGTGCTATGAGGACGTTTCAATCCTAAGTGGGGGTGATTGTAACACTTGGGATTTAATTTAAACGGATTAATAGTACTACTCATACCAACAA
Organism: Cuscuta europaea; assembly: GCA_945859875.1. Lineage (NCBI taxonomy): Eukaryota > Viridiplantae > Streptophyta > Magnoliopsida > Solanales > Convolvulaceae > Cuscuta > Cuscuta europaea. The sequence continues at coordinate 6,819,334 of CAMAPE010000014.1, forward strand.
GATGCATCTCCTTTTAAGGGAGCTCATCACCTAAGAACTCCAAAGCTAAGCGTGCTTGCACGGGAGTAGTCTTGGGATGGGTGATCCCCTAGGAAGTTTCTCGGGGCGCGCACGAGTGAGGACAAAGTGCGCGGAAAAGGATAGTGGTGGTTTGTGAGGACAGTACTAGAGATCTGGAGTAACTACCTCGGGGCCTACGGGGTCGGTGTGTTACACTACTACTCCCACTAATGTTAGTATTCTCAAGGAATTCAGCATGTCGAGTCTCGACAATTCGGGTAGTATGTGATGGGCAATAGAACCTATATCCCTTAGATCTCTCGGGATAGCCAATAACGGATTAACCAATGGTTCTCATGTCAAGTTTCTTCAATTGACGATTATACACCTTTGCTTCAGGCGGACAACCCCACACTTTTAGGTATCGTAGACTAGGTTTCCTGCCCGTCCAAAGCTCATATGAAGTCTTAGGGACAGATTCAGATGGTACTCTATTCAGTATATGGGTTGCTGTTTTTAAGGCCTCGGTTCATAAGAATTGGGGAAGATTAGAGTTAACCAACATACTTCGGACCATATCCATAAGAGTCATGTTCCGCCTTTCGGCAACCCCATTTTGTTGAGGGGTGCCGGGCATGGTATATTGGTTGATGATCCCGTGATCTTTACAAAATTAGTGGAAAGATCCGGAAGCTTGGCAAATATCAATGTGCCGATCATAGAACTCTCCACCCCTATCCGATCTCACTACTTTGATCTTTCGATCAAGTTGATTTTCAACTTCAGCTTTATAAGCCTTGAACATATCTAGTGATTCAGATTTTTCCTTAATCAAATATAGGTACATATAGCGTGAATAATCGTCTATGAAAGTAATAAAGAACTTATGACACTAATGGAATCGGAAAAAGGCCCACAAATATCGGTGTGTATTAATTCTAACAAACCGGTGCTTCGTGTGGCGCCTTTGTTAGTTTTCTTAGACAATTTCCCTTTCAAACACTTCACACATTTGTCATAATCTAAGAAATCGAGATTTGGAAGAATGATGTCTTTCACGAGTCTTATCATTCGATCTCGTGATATGTGACCCAACCTTTGATGCCACAAATTGGATGACGATTCCAATTCTCTCTTTCTCTTGCAAGGATTCTCAATTATATAAAATGAAAATGGGGATTCCATAAAATTAGTATCTAAGCATAATTTATAGAAGTTTCCCTCCATGCTACCAAATCCTATTAGATTTGAGTTCAAGCTTAATGTCACTTTATTGTATACGAAATTAAATGTAAAACCATCAGCACTTAGTTTTGATACATACACAAAATTACGAGTAATTTTAGGTACATAAAGAGCATCACGAAGATGAAGAATGAAGCCACTCTCTAAAATTAATGAGATAGTTCCAATGGCCTCCACTTCTGATTCTTCTTCGTTGCCCACCTTAATCACTCTTTGCTTTCTTCCCAATATCCGGATTGAATGGAATTCCTACAGTGTGTTTGAAACATTAACCATTGAAACAGAGTCAATCCACCAAGTATTAAGGGGAACTGATGTGTTCAATGACTCATTAATTACATAAGTGGTTAAGTTACCTTTCTTAGTTAGCCATGTCTTAAACTTAGGGCACTCCCTCTGGTAATGCCCTTTGAAGCGACAAAACTTACAGTAGGGACCGGAGTTCACGTTTGCACCTATTTTTGGGACCTTAGAAACATGACCTTTTCCACCTCCTTGACGGTTTTGCCTTTCCTTTTCTTTGGGTTCGTGATGGTGAGATGAGCAACATCTGGTCTTTCAACTTTAAGGCGCTCTTCTTCTTGAATGCACATAGAAATCAACTCGCTCATTGTCCACTTCTCTTTCTGCGTGTTGTAATTGATCTTGAACGGACCATATGACGCAGGTAGAGAAGTCATTATGAAATGAACGAGGAAACCTTCGCTGATCTCCATGTGCATACTTTTGAGTTTGTTGGACATATCAGACATTTTCATGATGTGCTCACGAATACCACTCACTCCATCATACTTACTCGTCAACATTTTAAGAATCAAGGTACTAGCATGTGCTTTAGAAGTGCCCTTAAACTGTTCTTCCATATATTCTAGGTAGGTTTTCGCATTTTCTATCCCATAATTGTATGGGGTAACAGTAGATGCTGAAATAAAAGTTTTAACAGAGGCAACAATAGAAGCTATTTATAATATATAAGGGAATACAAGAAGGCATGTCAATTATTAGTAAATAAGTCTATCATCAACAGCAAATAATAGGAACATTTCATATCATGTTTAATAACTAACATTGTGTTGGCTAATGCTAACTATCAAACATTATGATATTACAATTAAAATTAGGCTCCAAATTGTGTTACATATCACCTTTGGAAAGAAATATAACACACTTTATTATGTTTAAATTTCATTACATAAGTTATCAAATAACACACCTTTGGGTTTGTTAAAAGAAAACTCATATAATTTTTTAAGATGGTCAAAATCAATAATCTTCCGTTGGGCCGATCATTGAATTTGACATTAAGATCATCAATAATCCATAATTTGAATATGGCAGAAAATTCAAAATTGCTGCAGTATTAGTCCGGCATTGTACATTATGATTATGTATCTTTTAAATTGTAAATGACCAAGTCGTTAGTTTCAAATGAGTGCAAATAAGAACATTTAAAAAACTAAGGCCCTTTATACAAAAAAAACGAATGGAAGGGCATTATCTTAATGTACCAGTTTAAGAAAACATCCTTTACGTAATCTATATTCCATAATCTAAAAAAAATAACTAACGATTTACAATTTAAGAATAGAAAACCAACTGATATCATGTTCCCAAAGATAAACTGATGACTTGCAACTTTTCTTAAATAAAATTTCAGATTGTGTATACGTATTTTAAATGGGCTGTATTTTTGCATTTATGTTGATATTATACATTCTGGAAATATTGCAGATTCAAAACTGACATTTATCAGATGTGAATTTCAGATTCCAAAAAACTAACCAATAATGGTTCAAAGAAGAGTAACACATCGATCATATATCAGGATATAAGTTAGAAAAGCAACTTTCTGAATCCAGTACACTAAAAGACATACTATGATATCATCTGGTTTATAAACCGGTGGAATCGACTTGTGATTACGCAAAAAAAACATCGAATTCCAAATTCAATAATTATCCTAACAGCATAAATGAAAGTGACTAAATATTCACAAGGCCAGTGGAAAACAAAATGGCCGATTGAAATTTCCGCACAACACATATGAATAAATTAAATACGGCATATTCAAAACTTTATCGATGTAAGCGAGAATTAACAGGCTCTGATATCAAATGTTTGAGAAAATCAGTCCCAAATAGGATAAAATTCCTAAAATCAAACAATACGAACACTAACCGGTTGAGGAGAAACCGAACGTTGATGGTGCCGTAGAAGATGACGAAGCCATGACGTTTAGATTCTCTAAGGATACAAGCGGATTTGATGGATTAAACGATCTCCCTTGGGTCTCCTAATATAGGTGTTCTTGAGACCTTTGGGAAGAGACGTGTCCAGACGTTTTATTCGTAAGAATGGAAATGTACGGGTGTTTTTATCTTGTATCAAAGAGAAACCCATTTGGCCCCTTATTATTATTTAATGTTAAAACATACCCATAATATGTTAACTATACATAAATACAGAGACCAAATCTATCATATGACAAACTTAATGGTAAGACATAAATGTCCGCAATATTTATTAAATTATATAATTGGTCCAAGGGCACTTAAATGAAATATTTTCCAACAAGAACAAATATAGATTTTGAAAACAATGAGATGATACGAGATAATGAGAGTTCAACATGAATGACACACAAATATAAGAGAATAAATTTACATTATGTTACACACATATAACACACACACACACATATATATAAATAATATAAATGAATTACTAAAATTTTATGCCCGTTTGTTTTAATTCTTTAGGGTCTGAGGCTCTACCTTATATGACCCCAAATTGGCACGACCCCCGTATATAATTAATTAACATCCTTACGATCAATTATCTCTTTTCCCCTCTACTCCATTGATTACCTCCTCTTGATAGACGCTAGTCGGGTGGTCCAGGGGTAACTATCGCAAAAACACTGACTAAGCTGATTTAAGCAACTAGTCCTCCACAACTAGAGGCTACCTAGCGCTTAAGCACCAATTAATCAGACTGATGACTAGGCTAATCTTAGAACAATGCTTACACCCAAAGCTTACCTCTGCATGGATACACATCATGATATACGTCATATCATTCACGAATAAGCTTTAATTACATATTAAGTCAAGTTTTATTTCTAGTTAACTTATAAATCAAGTTACACGCATTTTTAGAGGAAGCGGTTCAACTAAGCTAGTCGCCGACTCACCCTCCCATATGGGAGGTCTCGGGTTTGAAACTCCATAAAGGGAGTTTCAGCCATGTTCACGTACCCCAAGCTCCTCCAGCTCCCTCCCTCTGACCCCACGAAGTAAAAAAAAATACACACACTTTTGATTCATCAAGTTACATGTTTCAAATTAAGGTAGATGTGAGAAGGTAATCGTGGAGTGATGAGAACTTGCAATGGAGTTGCCTTTCCACCGGATAGGCCACCGTTTTCCGTCATGTCAATCGGCTCATCTGAAGGCCTTCTCAAATTAAACCCATGAATAACGTTGGCTAAACCCAATTGCACACTTTCAAGTCCAAAAGAAATGGCAGGACACACTCTCCTTCCACTTCCAAAGGGGATTAGTTCAAAGTGTTTCCCTCTCACATCCACTTCTTTGTGCTCATTTGTCAAGAACCTGTTTGGTTTAAATGCTTCAGGATCTGACCAGTAATTTGGATCACGGTGAATCTTTGATGCATTTACCAATAACCGCGTGCCCTTCAAGATGTTGTAGTCACTGATCACGCAATCTTGTATGGATTCATGGGGTAACAAGGCGGGTGCTGGAGGATGCAGTCGGAATGTTTCTTTAATCACAGCCTGAAGATAAGTCATGTTGTTTAGATCAGAGTAGTTGACAAGCCTTTCTTTCCCAACATGCATATCAAGCTCACCTCGGATCTTCTCAAGCACATTGTCATTGTTCAATACTAAAGACAAGGCCCATGTTAACGAATTTGCAGTTGTCTCTGTTCCTGCTCCCAACAATGTCTGTCACAAGGAATAAAGTACTCTTCAAATTTGAACATGAAAACTAAAATTGATGAATTAATGAAAAGAGAATCTCAATCATCACACGGAGTTAGAATGATTTTAAGAGGTGTGTACTTTATGTTAAAATTATAAAAAAACATAGTACTCCATCTGTCACAATTTAGTTAGTCATCTTTGACTTTTCCAGTCAAAGATGCTAGATTTTGACTAATAGTATCTTTATATATGAAAATATTTAAAGTATGAAAGTGATATGAAAATATTCTTTGTTAGAAATATTATCATAAAAGTAAAAAATATATAATTTTCACTAAAATATAGATGTTAAAATGATCACCCAAAGATTATCGTCATTGAATTGACTAGAAAAGTCAATGATGACTAAGTAAATTGGGACGGAGGTAGTAATACTTTTGGAAGTAAATCAAAAATTTTATAATCACAAACAATGCATATCTCGAATCATAAAACACGCATGTGTTTATCAAGTCACATATTTTTACTAATGCAAGTCTGTCATGAATTTATTACATAAGCATGACTAAAACTAGTTTTGTGTGATACCGAAATGTGTATTATATTCGCAAGATATTGGTAGATATCATGCCACAACACCCATATGACTCCATAAGGGAGTCACATGTGATTCTGTAAAATTACTCACTATGTGAGTGTACCATAAGGGAGTAAATGGTTTTAGAAAGTACAGTTGTTATAATAGAAATTGCTCTAAATATGAGCAAAAACGTTTTTAAATTCCAAAATATGAGTATCATATTTTTATTCCCTGAAAAGAAGTAATCTGCAAAGTTTGGAAAAAAATGTCATGTTTTAAAGCCTAGTAATGTCAAGCTTGGTAGAAATTTACTCATATTCAAGGAATAAAAAACATGATAGTCCTATTTTGGAATTTCAAAAAACTTTTTAACGCCTATTTAGGGAACTCTCACTTGTTATAATAATGAATGTGGAGCTGAGTATTACGTGATTTGAAGATGTTTTCCCAATGAAACTAGTTTGTAAATAACAATTAAACAATACATCGAGTATGGAATAAGATAATGAGTTTTAAAGCAATTGTTCCAAATAGAAGTAAAACACTGACAAAACACACAAATATGAGTAACTATATTTTATTTCTAGAATATGACTTATTTGATTCTATGAAGGAGGGCTATAATAAAACTTCTCTAATTAGGAGTGAATGAGCCTTATTTTAAAAAATAAAGGATAAATATTCATTTTTAGCATAACCTTTCAAATGAGTGGTGTTTATTTATACACAAATTGAGCATTACGTAAAATGATATCGGTCCAAAAGGTTGAATCTCCATCCCAATGGGCCCGCCCCGACACAGCATGTAATCTTGCATTGTCGTAGTCTTGGAGTACTCCGTCCTTGATCGAGTAATTATTGAGTACAATGTGTGTCACAAAATGTTTGTACACGTTGTTTTCACTAGCTCCACTGGTTCATTATTATTCAACCATCATTTATGAGTGAACTTAGGCCACAATATAAAGACAATTGACAATATTAAGAAATAGATTTGACGGGTATATAATACAATGAAGTTAATGATAATTTTAGTATTCGATGATTAAATTACAATTTAAGAGTGTAAGATGTGTCCTAAAATAGAACTGAGAGTTTTAAATGATACATCCAAATGAGGAAAGTGAGACCTTTAGAATGGGACATATGAAGTAGATCTTTGCATTCCGGAGCAAAGATGTATCATAAATAATACTCCCTTTATTGCATAAAATTCTTTCAAGTTTGATTTGGATCCGAGTTTAGAAATGTCGAAATAAAGTGGAAATGTATGATTATGTTTGAGTAAGACAAAAAAGTAAATGAATGTTAGTTACACAAAATTTTTCAAAAAGAAATAAGAACAATATTTTTTAATATCCAAAAATGGTAAGTGAAATGAATTCTATAGGACTGGAAGTACTACATATAATGTTTCCTTATTTCTTAGATTGTTTAATAATAGAGAAATGTGATTTGTACACGCTCGGTTGCACGCTATTTTAGACACTCAAATGTAATTGTTTGTGCTCAGAAAATTGATTTTTATTTTAGTAAAGGGAATTGTCTCTGATCTCGAGTTGCCCATGCACAGACAATTCATTTTTTGGGGGTCACAAACAGTTCTTTTACTAAAATCAAAATCAATTGGTTGTGCACAAATAATTACGGCTATATTTGGCATGCATAAGTCCCTGACTTCTAGCTTTTATACTATTTAAAAAATCTTTAAAAGCTTCTAGTTGTATATTTGACATGCCAATTTTTAAGAGCTTTTATAAAAATAAAAGATGTTTTTGAGATGCTACAGTGAGTAGCATCTCAGATAAGTCAGTAGCTTCTAGTATTAATTAGTCTTAACAGCTTGTATACCAAACAGAGCTAAATCAAACAGTCAGCTTTTTACCAAACAGGTACTGCCTTTTCTTTTTAAGATCTTTTCAGTCACTAAAAGCTAACAGTTAGTAAAAAGCTTATAAAAGTATCTTTTCAGCTAGTTGTGCCAAACATACCCTACACTTGGGCGTGTGATAAGTTCGTATTTAGACACACATTTGATGCATGTTTAGATCGACTTTTAATGGTTTCCCTAATTATTTTGTGTCACAAGTCTCAATTTTAGCTCAAGTCATAGTTACCGGATGTTGGTTCGAGTTTTGTATTGTTTGGAGTCAAAATCAGGAATTAGAGTCCGGCACTGGCACTTGAGAGCTTTGGAGGTCACCGGGAGGTTCACGATGAAAATTCGATGATAAAAGAGCTCTAGGAATGACTACGGGATCAAATGAAGAGGAATAGAGCTCTAGGAATGGCCATCATAGGAAAGTCATGTCAAAACTTTGGAAATTTTTTCTTTGAATTGTGTCTTTGTGAGCTGGCTAGCGTTTTGATTATGCTTTTAGAACATCTTTGAAGTGTTTAGGCTTAAATTGCTTACATTATAATCTAGTTGTTGAAAGGATGAAGGCATTAGTCACCCGTTGAATTCATAAATCTTCCATTCCACCTGAATGAGTCCTTTAGGAGAAGCCACTTTGACCCTGACCATTTTGTTATTTACCTAATCAATTGAACTCCATAGCCAAATGACATGTTTCCTTACCCGTGAATAAGTCTGACGAAGTCTTGATGTTTAGGGAACTAGGGGATTAATTTTCTAAGGATAGGGAATTTTTGTAGGAGCCAGCTTTGGCATTGTTCCTATGCCGCAATCGGGGTAAGAGCAATCACTTTTTAGGAATTTGATATTTTCGAGGATTGCATTGTAGGCATCGATTCACTTTGAATAATTGAACTTTAATTGATAATTTTCCTTGGTGAGGCCGAGATTAGAATGAGGTAATGCCTAGTGAAAAGTCTGGAAATGAAAAAATTAATTAATATAGCTAGAGATCTTACCTTGCCAAAAAGAGAATGGGAGCTCCGGTCAAAAAGAGTAAGTGTTCGCACAATAAGATGAGACTTGGATATCTTTCGAAAGAAATGGCGTTCTCGTGCCAACATGACAAGGGAAACTAAACCTAATTAAATGAACTTGAAGGCTTTTGCAAAATTAGCATTAGTCTTTCACGTACTTCAAGTATACGTCAAATCACCAATGTGTCGCGACGATTTAGCTTAGTTATACACATGTCTACTTTTTGCATAGGTTTAGATGATAGTTCCTAATTAGTGACCTACTGAATCCTTGATCCTAAGAATAACCCTAAAATTCCTAAATGCATTAAGTCTTTGTCAGGTTGTTCCAAAACACTCAAAGAAAGGGACCTATATTCCTTACCATTCACCACCACCTTCACAAGTCCTGGTTGGTAGCAAATTCATTAGTGTAGGTTGTCACTACTTTGAGGATATTGTGAATAAATTTGTCATTAACTTTAGACAGACTACAAGGATGTAGTTTAAGGAAGAACTTTCTTGGTTTAGTCTGTATGTTCTGTGAATATCCCTTTTACTACTTGTGCATGCTAATTGTTTTGATTCCGTGTGGTGATTATCGTAAGTCTCGTTGTTCAGTTTGCTTGAGGACAAGCAGTTCAGTTTGCTTGAGGACAATCAAAAGCTTAAGTGTGGGGGAATCTAGCAAGTCCTATTTAGACACGCATTTGATGCATGTTTAGATCTACTTTTGATGGTTTCCCTAATTATTTTGTGTCACAAGTCTCAATTTTAGCTCAAGTCATAGTTACCGAGTGTTGGTTCGAGTTTTGTATTGTTTGGAGTCAAAATCAGGAATTAAAGTCCGGCCCTGGCACTTGAGAAGCAATCGGGATGAGTTGATTATGCATTCGAGAGAGAGTTGAGAACTTTGGAAGTCACCGGGAGGTTCACGATGAAGATTCGATGATAAAAGAGCTCTAGGAATGGCGACAGGATCAAATGAAGAGGAATAGAGCTTGAAAACGGCGTTCAAGATGACATTCTGTCAATTATTCAAGCATATCTTTTTGTAGAAACATCCAAATAACACGATTAGAGTTCCATATGAAAGCCAACTTCAAGGGATACAAGTCATATGAAGACACCATTTAGATAATCTGAGAGGAGCAAGGTGAAAACAGATGATGAAGTCAGATGATCCCTGTTGCGATTTCAGAATGCGACTTTCCACCATTTTATTCTTATCTTTTGATTGGATGATCCAAATCCAGTTTTTCAAGTTGTGGTGGATAGAGGACTTCATTATCTACAACTTTCATGAAGGAAGCATTGTCAAATTCGAAAAGGAAGGCACGGTCGTGCCTTAGCCACGATCGTGCCTATAGAAGAAACGGGTACCAACTCTCTAGGGGTCAGACACGGTCGTGCCTATTAGGGAGGCACGCCGTGCCTACTAGGGAGGCACGCCGTGCCTGGCAGTTTTTCACCCCCTGGTGTCCTATTTCGGCCTGGATTGTTCTGTTTTCTATTTAAACATCCTGTAAACCCCTGTTTTTGTCACGGAGCTTAGAGAGAGGTCTAGGGACGAAATTTCTTCTACTTTTCCACCTTGTTCTTCAATCCACTTGGATTATTTGTAAGTTCCTACATTTTAATTAATGACAATTAATTTTTTTCATCCCAATTCTATTGATTATTCAATTATGAGTTGTGAGTAGTTTTAATTAGGGATTTGGGATTGATGAAGGGGTTAATTTGCATGAATTTTATTTAATTTATGTTTAAATAATTTAATTGATCTCTTGTAACCTAGAACCGCGGCTAGAATTACAATTGTTTATAGAATTATTTAAGAGAGATCTAATTTATTCTAGGACACCTTCACACACATTTAATCGTTCGCTAAGAGATTAGTAACTATTAAGGGGCCGTACGCTTGCTCGTTTTGACAATAATTTTTGGATCCTGTCGCATGAGAGATCAGCCTGGTCCCTTAAACTATTGTACTCTACACCGCGAGAGCAGTAAGAACTTAGTAATCATTAGCGAGACTCAGTTAAATTAATTTAATGTAATTAAGCCTGATCAACCAGAAATCTGATTACCCCGGAATCAATCCATATTCCCTATCGCCATTAATTAGAGAGTCTCCCTTAATTTTATCTGCTTTTTCGCGTTAGTTTAATTTTTCAATCCAACCAAACTCGCACAATTGCATTTTTTTATTTTTCTTGGTTAGTTTTTATCGCTGAATTTAATTAATATTTAATTCCCTTTTGTCTGTTCCTGTGGAGACGATACTCGCATTTACACCCTAAACTGCTACATATTTTAAGTGCGAGAAAACTCACATCAGCGTGTAATGGATCGTCTACAAATAGCATTTATCTTAGTATATTATGGGGGTGTTTGGAATAGATTATGCCTTTTTTACTTTTTCTAAAAGCAAAAGTAGAATTAACATCAGTTTTCATGAACTGGTTTTCACAATTTCTAAAAAAGTGCTTCTAGAAACAGTTTGAAGCCTTTCGAAGTACTTTTGCACTTTTGCCCAAACAATGTCTACGCCCAAACAATGTCTTATGCTACTCAAAGGAGTAAGATCCAAAAAACCCTTACTCCGTATTTGTTTTCATAAAAAATGACTAATATTGTTTGTGTATTATCTATCATTATGTAACTTGTGTTTATCATTGTAACTTGTAAATCTACATATCACGTTCCGAGTGTGAAACTCAAAATTTTATGATTTTAAAACCAAATAAGAGTAGATCAAATAAAAATAGATTAAAAGCCCGTTTTGTAACACTGTTTGTCGGCTTATCAAACTTATCTAACCAACTTTTCACCAAACATGTAACTTTTGATTTCGCGCGCTGAATTGTGTAATACTTCCTCCGGTTTCAAAAGAAAGTCACGGTTTGACTTCACGATTATTAAGGAAATAAATTGAGTTTACTGTAGAAAACACTGTTTATACACTGTTTGGACACTGTTTGGCACTGTTTCACACTGTTTGACACTATTTGGATGTAGATTTCTTTGCCAAATAAGGAAATAAGGAAAGTGTGACTTTGTTTTTGAAACATTTCAAAAGGAAAGTGTGAGTTTCTTTTAGAAACGGAGGAAATAATTAGAAAAATTAAGGTTGAAATTATTTTTCTGACCGTATCGACTGAAGTTACTGTAGAGGATCATTTTAGCTATATTTACATATAATTTTTTCTTTATTTTATTATTAAAATATACTTATTTTCAATATCTAATTTCCATAAATCCGTAGAATCTGACAATTCAACCACTTCCGTCAGAATTTCAGAAATTTCGGCCTATTTGATACTCCCTCCGTTCCCAAAAATACTTCCCACTTTCCTCTTTGGGCTGTTCCCAAAAATACTTCTCACTTTCCCATTTTGGACAATTTGTGTGGCTCACATTCATTTTACCTTTTTCTTACACAACCACAACCATACATTTCCACTTTATTCCACTTTCTTAATAAGCGTGCCAAGTCAAACAGAGAAGAATTTTTAGGAACGGAGGGAGTACTACCGAAGGTGTTCTAAAACTACAGAACCTAACAAATTCATCAAATTGAATTCTGAGTTAACTATTCGGCCATGGCACTAAAATCTACCGTGCAAGAATGGGAGAAGGGAAAAAGTGAAATGTACCGTGCAAGTTGCTTTCACAAGCCTATCAGCATCAAAACCATCCACACTTTCTTTTCCATAATCAAAATGGCAAAGCAATGTATCCATGAAGTCCTCTTCCTCCTTACATTTCACCCCCTTTTCACTCTTGTGTTTCTGAAGCAGCCTTTCCATAAGACTGTCCATCTCCTTGGCAGCCTTCTTCATCTCCTTCTCATAACCTCCTATGTCCATCCATCTCATCCATGGCAGGTAATCACCCACAACCTGCGCACCCATAAGGCTGAAGAATTTCTTCACCGTCGCCACCGTCCCGCTCCAATCTTCCTCGTGCATCTCCCCGAAGAGTATCCCGAACAATACGCCGGTCACTAATTTCCAGTACCACTCCTTCATGTCAAGTATCACAAAAACATCATCGGATTCGGACGGATCTTTCTTCCCAGCCGTCAGCCAGGCCCGGTAGATGTCGTGGACGAATTTTTCCGATGCCGATTCTCTGACGCGCCTGAGCGCGTCAGAACGGCGGCTGGATAGCAGCTCAAGTACGACGACCTTGCGGATTTCCCGCCAGAGCGGGCCGGCCGGGGCGAGCGCAAAGCTAGCGTAGTTGGAGCCGAAGTGCTCCGAGGAAATCGCCTTTGGTCGGCCCGAGAGGGCTGTGTCGTGGACGGTGAGGCATTCTTTAGCGATCCGCGAGTCGCTCACCACCACGACTTCACGGGCGCCGAGCCTCAGCCGGAATATTGGGCCGTATTTGTCGGCCATGTCGGCCAAGATTCTGTGGGCGGGCCGCTCATTTGAGGCGAGGAGGTGGAAATGGCCGATTACAGGCCAGGCGAAGCCGGCTGCAGGCACTTTTTTGCTACGCCGGAAAAGTGTGTTGTGAATAAAAATGACTAAAAAAGTGGTAGCCAAAATCGCCGCCGCCGCTAGAGGGAAGTTCATGGTTTAATCTCAGCCCACGAATTCCCGTATCACCAGATCCATATGAAGCAGTTGTTCCAAATAGAATAAAAATAAGGACAAAATTAAATGCACAATATAAAAGTTGTTACCTAGTACTCGGTATATTTATTCTAAAGAAATAACTTTAAATATGGCTATAAGATAAAAGAGAGAATTTCCTAAATAAGAGTAAAAAAGTTTTGAAATTCTAAAATAGGACGATCATGTTTTTTATTCCTTGAATATGAGTAAATTTTTGCGAGAAATTTGCTGTTCGTAGGACCAAATCATTGCTCCTTTTCAAAATTAGGACTTTCTTGTTTTATTTTCAGCTGTGGACTTTATTTGGTTCTGTATTAGGAAGGTTGTTTTTAACTTTCCATTTTTACCCTCAATTTAAGTGTTACTAAACGCAAATAACTTCCGCTTCAATAAAACCGAACACAACTTCCCCAACTACCGAACTCCTTTCCTTCTTCGTTCTTCATTCTTCTTGTCTGCGATCCGTCGTAAACTTCTTCCAATCTCGATCGATCTCCATGAATTGATCATAAGCGTCGTATGGTCGTTCGTCTAGACTCATAAGTTCGAAAACTTCTCTGCAACTTTTTGGTAAGAATTACTTAATTTATTAATGAATTTTTTAGTCAACTTGTCGTTTCCATGTAATAACGAATTTCGTGTATGTAATATCTATCAGTTTGTTTATCTTTAAGCTTCAATTCTGATTATGAACTTGCAATCGATTGCACTTCCAAGCGTTTCTCTTCTCCGGTTTTACTTTGGACCGTTGCTTTATGTTTTTGCTGCTTCGTAAATTTTGTGATTGTATTGTTTGTGCTATTAATCTACGTGTTTAATGTTCATGTTTTTGTTGTCCATACGTTATGTGCTTAATTTGCATGTTTAATCTGCAGTGTTTTGTGTTTGTTTTTAATGTCTCTGTTTTTCTGTTTTATCATGTGTGATCTGCTTTTGTTGTTATAATGAATATTTTCAACATTTAAGTCTATAAATTCATGCTTTTGTACTTATATAGTGTTTCTGTTTTGTATAGTGTTTTTATTGTCATATTTAGTATTGTTTTGGCTGATATGTAGACATAAAGTTACTGATACTCATTTGTAATTGCGTTTCATAGTTGCTCTCTTTTTACATGTTACTACTGTTGCTGTAATCATGTTGTGTATGCTTAAATTGATGGTATTTGGGACAACTCAAATTCTTTCTCTGACAAATGAAACTTTGGGTTAATAGTACCTGATGAGACATCATATGATCAGTTTACTTCACTGGTTTATGCATGCATTGGTGAATCTGTTAACAATACAAGGATTAAGATATCTTACCTTGTTGATGCATGTCCACCTCCTTTAGTTGTTAGTGATCCTTGTAGCCTGGAATTTTACTTGGCTCTGAAAACAGTTCACCTGGACTATGTTATGTTTCCTTTGTGTGTTGAGTTATTTAGTGTCCCTGGTTGCATCAATAATCATACCTCTCCTGAATAATCTGCAATTGATCTCAATATATCTTCCGACTCTCCGTTGATGACTGTTTAGCAAAACGATAAGCCTGCCACTTTTATTCCAATTGATCTTAATGTTGCTGTCATGGATGATCCGGTGCACCAATGTAATGATTTTGTTAACTCGGCAAACATTCATTTCTATTCCCATGAACCCAATGTTGCTACCATGGATGAACTAGTGCATCAACCAACTAATTTGATGAACTCAGAAGACATTCATTCCTATTCCCATGCTGATTCACAACACACATGTAGCGACAATTTTTCAGCGTTTTCTTCTTCAAGTGAACCTGTAAGTTTTTGATTCATACTCTGAGTTTCATTTTTTATGTGTTGTTCCTGATTTAGAAGTTCATTCTCACTTTCATCCTACTCATATAGTCAAAGATGTTATATATAAGTGTTGGGATATTGGGCCGAAAGCCCAATATACCAGGCCCATTAATCAGCAAGGATCCAAAGAAGAATAGGCCCAGTAACTACTTATACCGAACGAGATCCAGGGAACCATGAGGGATTTTACCCGAAACGGGGATCGGGTCATGCAGGTAACTTGGGCCAGATTAACAATGACAGCAACATGGGCATCAGTCTGAAGCCCGAACGGGTAGCCTGCAAGTGACAAGGGGCATTTAATGCTAGGGTATGGGATCGGCAAGTGGGAGTATGGGCATCCAAGTGGCTCGAGAACGGCAGCAAGTCAGATTCAGCCATGTCATCACCCCATCCCCTTTTATTAGTATAAATAGGGGCTTTAATCTCATTGTAAAGGGTTAGAATTTTGAGACTCAAAGCCTAGAATAGCTTTATCATTCTTGTTATTGTATCATCACTATTCTGACGTACCGTTTGGGAAGTTTCCCGTGTAATTAGTGAATTGCTTAATACAAGTGGGCTTTTGAGCATATTATTACTCAGCTTTTATATTTTCTTAGACCCTCGACTTATTTTCCATATCTTTAATATCCAAAGCGTGTGTTGGGCTTTCAGATCTGCGGGACTTAACCTCAACATTGGCGCCGTCTATGGGAAACTTGAACAAAAAGTTTTCAAACCAACTATTTTACCCTAACACCAACCTACCATCAGGATGGTTAGAATCACCTCTCATCATACCGATGAAAGTTCGGAGCACGCGAAGGGAGCAGGACTCTAGAGAACTGGACCCCTCACGGGCAATCCAGTCGGGGATCATACCAACATTTTGATGGGGACTTTTACATCCCCGAAGCACTGAGGAGGAACCCCCACGCCATGCGGGATCTAGCCCAGGTCATGCAGCACATGGCAGATGAGCAAGACGGGAGGCGATCCAGCTACACAGGGGAAACCGGGTACACGACCCCATCCCCACTCCTATCGATGCAATCATTCGATGAGGAGACCACCGATACAGAAACAAGCACTGCTTCGACCCATTCACGATCCCATCGGGAAGGTCACCGAAGGACTCACACGTCTAAGGGCAAGCAACACACCCCTAGTGACCACACCCCGACCAGGTCCCGAGCCAGAGGAACTACGCCAATCGGGCGCCATTTCTAGTATGAAGAACGTGATAACACCAGATTCAGACAGGAACGTCGGAATGAGAGAACACCCCCACCGGAAGGAAATCGGGAGTTTGTTAATCTAGGAACTCCGCCACCACCTCCCCTAACGGCGCAGGAGGAAGAAATGGCCGAAATGAGGAGGCAGATGAATGAGATGAGGGATCAGATGAACAGGGCACCCCTACAACCTACCCCGGTAAGGGTCGGGATCACTTCCCCCTTCACCCGGGAAATAATGAATGTGGAGATCCAAAGGGATGCCAAACCACCAACCGGTCAGATATATGACGGGGCAGAAGATCCCCACGTACATTTGAGGAGTTACCAAGGAGGGCTCATGCTGTTGGGAGCCACAGAGGCAGCCATTTGCCGACTATTCTTCAACACACTAAGGGGACCATCCCAGGAGTGGTTCAGAACGCTGTAGCCCGGATCGATCGGTAGCTTTGCCGAATTATCATCCTTATTTTTTGCACAGTTTGCTTCCAGTGCTACCCCAAAACGACATTTCAGTTACCTGACCAGTGTTAAGCAGGGACTGAGGGAATCCATCAATCAGTTTCTGAAAAGATGGAGAGATGAAATCCTGAAGGTTGGAAGCATGACGGAGGATACGACAATTACCCTGTTCACTAATGCCCTCCGAACAGGAAAGCTGTTCAAGGATTTGAAAAAGAATCTGGGCGCAGCGTATGCCGAAATGCTGGACAGGGCCCAAAAGCACGCATCCCTGGAGGAAGAAATCATGATCAGAGATAAGGTGGCTACACCGTCTGCCCCAACAAGACTGGCCGATCGGCTGGGTCCTATGCCACAGGCTGCACCTCCTCCTAAGCCAGGACACTTCACCCCGCTCGTCCTGTCCATTGCGACGATTTTGCAGCATGAGAAGGACAATATTCCCCTTCCAACTCACACCAAATCTTTCATGGGATCAGATGAGAATGCCTTCTGTAAGTACCACAAGCGGAAGGGTCACCCCACCCATTTCTGCCGAGCTTTACAGATAGCTATCGAGGAATTGATCCAGTGGGGTCACTTGGACAATAACATGAACAAAGATCTGAGTGTTGTAGGCCTCAACCAGAGACGGGATGATCAGCGTGATGCTCAGCCTAGGAATGATGTATACGTTACCCCTAGAGACGAAGCAGAGGGTTCGGGGAACCCGGAAAAAAGGCTAGGATGGAAGTAAAGGTGATATTCAGGGGCGGGAAAACAGGGGATTCAACTGCCGAACGAAAAAAGTTTGAACGAAGCCTCTATGTGGGATCCGTGTCCACCCCCACCCCTCCTCCCAAAACAAAGGAAGAATGGAGCAGATCACGTTCGGACCTGCAGATTGGCCCAATTCACCAAGTCCGCACAGGGACGAATTGGTCATAAGCATGTGTATTGACAATGCACTGATCCGCCGGGTGTTGGTAGACACGGGGAGCAGTGTGAACGTGTTGTACTTACAATTATTCGAGAAAATGGGGCTGCAGAGGAATCAGCTGACCCACCTGAAGACCCCACTTGCGAGCTTTACTGGGAACTGCATTAAGGCGGAGGGAACTATCCAGTTGCTAGTCGAAATTGGAGATGAAGCCCATAAGGCATCAGTCCGAATGACATTCGTGGTGGTGGACATCAAATGTGCCCACAACGCCATTTTGTGCCAACCAGGATTGGAAGATCTGGAGGCGATAGCTTCTGTCCGGCATTCATGCATAAAATTCCCGACGGATACTGGGGTCGGGGTAGCCCGGACAGATCCGGCGACAGCCCGAACTTGCTATTGGGAGGCTTTGAAAAAGATGAATACCTGAGGAATGCTGGTAAACAGCATTGAGGTCGAAACTCGCCGAACCGAGTTTGAATCACATCCTGAACTGGCTACTCTCTTAGAGCATATCGATATTGATTCTCCCCCTGACCGCAAAGTAGCGATCAGGGTGGACCTAGAAGCTCAAATTCGGGAGGGTGTAATTGCAGTTCTGAATAAGTTTCCGATGTTATTCGCAAGACGACCAGAAGACATGTCGGGCATTGACCCGGAAATAATATGCCATAAATTGGCCGTTTGGCCTGACGCCAAGCCGGTTCAACTGAAAAAAGATATCAGGCGGCCGAACGGCGTGAGTTTACCAAATAGGAGGTTGCCACCTTGTTAAAAATCAGACACATCTGGCTGGTAATCCATGTCGAATGGTTGTCGAACGTAGTTCTGGCACCAAAGGGATCCATTTGAAGGATGTTTGTGGATTATTTTGATCTTAATAAAGCCTGCCTGATGGATCCCTATCCAGTACCTCGGATTGATCTCTTGGTAGATGAGACAACTGGTTGTGAGCTCTTGAGTTTCATGGATGCCTTTCGGGGGTATCATCAAGTCTTCATACATCCGGACGATGTGGAGAAAACGACATTCGTCACCTCGGATGGCGTATTTGCTATATTGTGATGTCGTTCGGGTTGAGGAATGCCATGGCTACCTTCCAAAGGATTATCGGGATACTCTTCAAAGAAGTATTGGGGGTGACAATGGAGGCTTATGTAGATGACATTCTGATCAAGAGCCGAAAGAAGGAGGATCATGTCTTGGACATGGAAAAGGTGTTCGAGATAATGCAAAAGGCGAATATGAGGTTGAACCCCAAGAAATGTGCCTTTGCAGTTAAGGGTGGCAAGTTCTTGAGTTACATGATGAGCGAGAGGGGTATTGAACCTAACCCGGAGAAAGTGAAGGCGATCATGGATATGGAAGCCCCGAGGAACCTCAAGGAGGTTCAAACATTGACCGGTCGATTGGCAGTCTTGAGTAGATTTTTGTCCAAACTTGTCGACCGAGCAATCCCATTTTTTCAGGTTTGAAGAAGGTGAACCCCTTCGAATGGACAGAAGAATGCCAAGCGGCCTTTGAGGAGTTCAAGAAATATCTGTCCACTCCCTTGGTCTTGACAAAAGCTGATCCAAGGGAACACTTGTACATGTACCTCGTCGTAGCCGATCTGGCTGTAAGTTCAGTATTACTAAAAGAGGAAAACGGCATCCAACGGCCGATTTACTTCGTGAGCAAAGCCCTGAATGGGCCGGAAACTAGATACACCCTGATGGATAAAACAGTGTTGGCCCTAATAGCAGCCATCAAACGACTTGCACCCTATTTTCAGGCTCATCCAGTGACCGTGTATACAACTCAGCCGCTCGCTACCATTTTGAGAAACCCAATGGCCAGCGGGCGCACAACGAAGTGAAGTCTCCTGATCGGACAATACGAGGTGGATTTCAAACCTTGACCTACCATCAAAGTCCAAGCGTTAGCAGACTTCATAGCAGAATGCACCGCTCGGCCTTCAGAAACATAGTCAAACGATAGTGTGCTAGATATATGGTGGGAGATGTACATAGATGGTGCATCAGGTGCAAAAGGTTGTGGTGGCGGAGCCGTGATCACATCACCCGAAGGGTTTAAAGCATACTACTCCATTCATTTTGATTTTAAAGTAACCAACAATGAGGCCGAACATGAGGCCCTTATTGCAGGTTTAAAATATGCTAAAGCCATGGGTGCTGATCGGCTGAAGGTCCGATCAGACAGTTAGTTGGTGCTCAACCAGGTAAACGGTACAGCTGAAACAAAAGAAAAAAGAATGAAAGCATACAAGGAACTGGTCGAGGAGCAAATTAATGAGTTTGAACATGTGATGCTCGATCAAGTCTCCGGAATAGAAAATGCTGAGGCAGATATCTTATCCAAGTTAGCAATTGCAGCCTTTGATGACCGGGCGCAGATGATCCCAGCTCACATCCAGCGGTTTGCCCATCGAGAAACCTTGACGACATCAGCAACCATGATCCTCCAGGTGGAAGCTATTTCTTATGTCATTCCCAGTTGGGCCACGGATATGACTACTTATCTGAAGAACGGAACTCTCTCAGAAAACAAAAATTCAGCGTATAATATCAGTTGCATTCAGAGGAGGGCTTCCATGTTTGAGCTAGTGAATGGGAGTTGTAAAAAAAGACATTCGGAGGACCTTATCTAAAGTGCCTTCCGCCCGGTCTAGCAGCTGCAGTAATTGAAGAAATTCACGAGGGTATCTGTTCAAGCCATCAGGGGCCCAAGACACTGGCAAGGAAAATCATCTTGCAGGGGTACTACTGGCCGACCATCCAACAGGACTGTTTTACACATACCAGGAAGTGCAAGGTTTGCCAGCTATATGCACCGGTTCCCGAACGGCCAGCTACTTTCTACACTCCAATGACCATTGCCCTTCCATTTGCTAGGTGGGGAATTGACTTGCTAGGGCCCCTACCTACTGCCCCCGGAGGACGAAAGTATATCATCGTTGGGATTGATTATTTCACCAAATGGATGGAGGCCGAACCACTGGCTAGCATCACAGATTTCCAGTGCCAAAAGTTCGTCTGGGAGAACATTATTTGCCGGTTTGGCCTCTCCGAGCAAATCGTCACAGACAACGGAAGGCAATTCGTGTGCAGGAATTTCAAAGATTACTTGGTCAAATGGGGGATCAAACATTCCAGAGCATCTGTGGCATTGATATGCACTAATTAGTAGTGCATAAATGTTTTGTTTTAATGTTTGATTTGTGTGGATTATTTACCGTTTTAGTAATTTGAGAACATTTGTGTGATTTTAGTTGTAATTGTATTTTAATTCTCATTTGTAAGTTGTAAAGTAGAATTAGGAATTATGGTGTTGAAAGGAAGGACTTTGAAGTGAAGAAAAAGGAATTTTGACCGGCCAGGAGCAAATACCCGACCGGGCATAGGACGTCACCCGGTCGGGTCTGATTCAATAACCGAAAGTGCCTGGAAAGTGCACTCACCCGGTCGGGTCCCCTACCCCACCTGGTCGGGTCGGACTTGACCCGGGACACTTTAACATGACGAAGATCACCAGAACGTGGAGGATATTTGATTTTGACATGCACCCGGTCGGGTGGGCACTTTACCCGGTCGGGTACCCGGCCAAAGGTGTTGTAAAACACCTATAAATAGCCCCATTTTCCTTCACTTTTAATCATTTCCTTCTTCCATACTCTTAAGCTCAATTTAGAATAGCATTTCTTTATATTTTTCTAGCTATGTTTAGTCTCCAAATGAGGAGCTAAACTTCCAATTCTTGGTTTTGCTCTTGAAGCTTGTTGATTATTAAAGTTGTGAGTTATTTTCTTAACTTCTTCTCTTGATTATTAATTCTTCCCTTAATCTCATTCTATATTAATGTTGGAGGGTTGCTAAGTGACGATTAGTTAACGTTCCGACATTAATTACTACTAGAAACGATCAACGAACCGATGGTTAATCGTTGGTGGTTTCACAAGTAAGTAACTTCGGTTTATTAATGCACGGTCGTGGTTAATAGACTTAAGAGGGATCAATTTTGTTGGTTAAACCGAAACCGTTGTGTTAAGGTTATCAATCTCAATTGATTTCATCAAGGAGTTAAAAAGATTGAATGCTACTATTATATCGGTATACGGCGTTGTTCTATATTTGATTAATAGTAAGGGTTATTAATGAACGGTCGTTGTTAATAACTACCCTCGATGAATTGGAGATACTCCTCGATTGAGTATTCGAGAGGGGATAAGTTATAGATATAATAAGGATCGACTAAAATATATCAACAAGTGGAAAGTAGCAAAGCCAAGTCCCTTTTATTCTTGAATTAAACACATATAGGTTGTTAATCTTAGTTTCTTAATTAAATTAAATCATTCAAAACCAAAACCCCCCTTCTTAATTACTAGTTTCATAAAAAGAGAATCATTCCTTTCCCTGTGGATACGAACTCTACTACGCTATACTACGTATAAGTGTTTAGTATTGAATTTATTTTGACGCACCGTGACAAAGTGCTCGTCAAATTTGGCACCGTTGCCGGAGAAAGGCAATTAATTTTTCTTTTTATTTTATTTCAAGAAAAATCAAAAAAAATAATTATTATATATAAAGTTTTCTATTTTTCTGAGCTTTGTTTGAGTATATGGTAAAAACCCGATCCATAAACCAACTCACCTATCAAACAAACCCCGAAATAGAAAAAGCTCTCGAGCGGTTAAAAAGTAAATTCTCAAGTACCGACTCGGGGGAATCCTCAAGTGCTAGTTCTCAATCTAGCGAGTCCGAGGAGCCAATACCAATGGCTCTTGAAACAAGAACGCTGAGGGAGCTCACAGCTCCCAATCTAAACCAACAACCCTTATGTTTCACCTCCCCAACTCTTGATGCGGGTGCTACATTTGAGTTAAAATCCGGACTCATACATCTACTTCCATCTTTCCACGGGCTAAGTGTAACACCGACCCCGAGCATATTTACTTTTAGTAAATGATGTAATAAACCTTGAAAGATGATTTATGAATTTGCGTAATTGTGAATTTTTACTATTTCTTTTACGTGAATAGTAAATTGCATGTGGGGCCCACAGCGGGACGGGGACCGCCCGATAATTCCCGAACCACATATTATATTCATCTTGGTCTAGATAATAGGTATATGGTGGTGGATATTTTATTTGGGCCATAAGAAAGGCATGGGGTTGACCGGTTGGTCAAACGGGGCCCAAATTACCGGTATTGGTAATTTAACGGATAACAGCCCGAAATGAGTTTCGGAGACTCCTAAAATCAATGTTGGGGAATATACATCTATTCTAAAGGCCCATAATTATTAGGAACACATGATATATTTTATTTGGCCCGATAAAATAAAATATGATTAAAACAGTCCGAGAAATACAACTTTCGGGGCCGATTATACATACCGGGACTTAATGGGATGACCTCCCACATGAGTGGGGGCCACCCCACGTTTTTATGTATCACAAATGACTGAAAGGAGAGCTGGGAGGGACAACCAAACATGGTTGGTGCGGACTAGAGGATGGGAAGCCTCCTAGGGACAAAAACCCACACCTCATGTCCCATTCCTTGGCTTATCTTGAGGATAGTTGTGTGGAGATACTCCTCCCCTATCCCTCACTTCATTTTCGGCCAGAACAAGAGGAGGAACTCCAAGAAAAAGCCAGAGCTCAAGCCTTAGTTGGAGGGAGGGAAAAGCTAGGAAAAATCCGCAAGAAATAGTTGAGTTCAAGGTAAGAACTCCACAACTATTAGTTAACTAGTTTATTGTTGTATGATTTTTGAGAAATCATATGAGGGATTAAACATGATGTTCTACACGTTTAAAAAGTGTAGAATATTGATATAAAGTGGTGATATTTAACTTAGAAGAGTTGGTGAATCGATAGGAGTCGAAATCGCTGGAAACCGCCACTTTAAGGGAGCTGCTCGTTTTTGCAGACCACGAAAGCCGCCCGGCTTTCGTGAAAGCCGCCCGGCTTTTGCCCAGGCAGTCCAGTTTTGCCTTTGCATCGGTTTAAAACGAGGATTTATCGGGGAGCTCAACAAAGGCAACTATTTCAGCACATCATAAGGTGAGGATGGCTGACTATATTGCTTATAATTAGTGAGTTAATTTCATGAGATTACCGAAGGTAATTAAATGTGTTTTTATGGATTATTAATGATTAATAATGCCTAAAAATGACAAGACTAAATGTCTAGAGAAAAAGGAGCATGATATACAAATTTAGGAATAAATTGGGTATGTTCATGTGTTATGAGCATGTTGACTTGAAAGTGGAAATTATTATGAAACATGTGTTGAAATATACTTTTTCTTCATATTAGAATATATGAGTGATTAAAAGTGATATTTTGGATATTGAGATAAATGATATTTTCAAAGGAAAATCAGTTGGAATTGTCTATATGACTATGAGTTGAAAACTTGGTTGTTGATATTAATTTGACTAGTATTAAGATACTAGTTGGACATTAAGATTAAATGTTGTTAAGATTGATCCTAAGGTTGGATTGTGAAATGTTATGCCTTAAGTAGTCTTAAGAGATGCTTTAAGGTAGGGAAGTATGAACTCTAAGTTATACTAGGGGTAGGCCTTAAGGGATACCCAAGATAAAGTAAATAATAAATTGATCCTAAGTATAGGATTGGCCTACGGGTGTGTTCGGTAGTCCTTGTGGATAGCCGGTTGAATTATGGAAATAGTAAGGACCATGGCCCTTCCCGACTCTAGAGAGCGGGGTTGGATAGCATGGACTTACATCGTGATCACGGGTTAGGGTGGAATCCGAATCGGAGACCTAACTAGGTTCCGGTAACGGTAACACATAAGATAGGTCCCCGAAGGGCCTTACCTTCCTACGGGATGATGGGTACGAGTCCAGGGGCGGGATGTTGGAGTCCGAACCGGGAGCCTCATGAGGTCTC
This sequence comes from Cuscuta europaea, assembly GCA_945859875.1. NCBI lineage: Eukaryota > Viridiplantae > Streptophyta > Magnoliopsida > Solanales > Convolvulaceae > Cuscuta > Cuscuta europaea. The sequence goes on from CAMAPE010000014.1 coordinate 6,843,965, forward strand.
GGACAGCGGTAGCAAGTCCCGTAGAAATAATAAGACCCAAGGGTTGGGTTGTGCAAATGCTAAATGAAAAGGAACATATAAGAAGGGCCGTGTGCCGACAAATGAATAAAATTCACATGTTACAAGGATAATAAGTGGGAAATATAAATTGTTATTTATATTATGATATCGCCCTATTTTGAGGGTCTTGGAACTTAAAACGTTGATTATACTTAGTATAGTTGCTATTGTACTTGTCAAATATTTCCAAGTACTGACCTCCCCTTCACGGGGGAGACCACCTCACAGTTTCAGGTAGAACTTGAAGGTTGCTACCGGCGCCCGTTGCTTCGGGGATTTTCAAGGGAGAAGACTTGGTTCGTGCTTCTTCTGTTCCCTGTTTTCAAAACAATTAGAACAATGCTCATGGATACTATTTTATTAATAATTACTTTGGGGGCTTGTATGCCTAGTTATGCCAAGTGTGGCTTGAACAATTGTATTAACGCTTCCGCTACTATAAATGCATGTTTTACATTATGTTTGTTTAAGGATGTACTATGTGTGAATGATATTCATGACGCCTTGTATAGTATGGATGAGTTGGACTACGGTTGACTATTCGTACTGTACGGCGGGTTGTTGACGTGTCCGGCTAGGTCCGGGGCGTGACACTAAGAGGAGAGGATCCGAATAAACATCTTTCAGAGTTCCACATCGTTTGCACAAGCATGTGACCGAACGGTGTTACCGAGGAGCAAATTAAGTTGAGGGCTTTCCCATTCTCCCTCAAAGACACCGCCAAAGATTGGCTATTCTATCTTCCCTCGGGAAGCATAGACACTTGGGCGGCCATGAAGAAGAGCTTCCTCGAAAGGTATTACCCTGCCTCAATCTCCTCATCTCTAAAGAAACAAATCAGCAATGTGGAGCAAAAAGATGATGAATCGTTCTACGAATTCTGGGAGATTCAAGAAACTTTGTGCGAGCTGCCCGTATCACGGCTACTCGGAGCAAGACCTCATCCTTTACTTTTATGATGGTCTTTGCGATGATGATAGACGGATGATCAATGCCGCATGTGGAGGAGGAATAGTCAACAAAACTCCTTCTCAAGCTAGGAATCTTATCTCGGAGTTGGCCGAAAATTGTAGACACTATGATCGGCGGTCAACAAAGAGAGTCATGACGGCAGAATCCAACAACTCGTTGGAGAGTCAAGTAGCCGGCTTGACTTCTTTGGTTAAAGATTTCCTTTTAAATCCAAAAACCCAAGAAGTTAAGGTCTGCGGCATCTGTTCAACACAAGGGCATCCCACAGTTTCCTGCCCAACTTTACAAGAGGAGAACTCCGAGCAAGTCAATGCTTTGGGGTTCCAAGGCCAAAGGAGGTACGATCCTCACGGCAACACCTACAATCCAGGATGGAGGGATCATCCAAATCTAAGGTACGGAAACTCTCAACCCCCTCAAAAATCAAACCCTCCTCCTCAACAATATAAACAACAAGGCCAAACATCGAACTCAAACATGTCCACCGAAGACATGATTTGAGCACTAGCCATGAATATGACTACGATGCAACAAAGTGTGGCCCAATTTCAAGAAACAACAAAGTCTAGCATCCACAACTTGGAAAGCCAAATGAGCCAAATCTCAAATGCCGTGAGTAGGCTAGAATCTAGGGATTCGGCAAAATTCTCATCTCAAACGAAGCCGAATCCAAGGCAACAAGCTCATGCGGTCACTTTGAGAAGTGACAAAGAATTGGTTATGGCTAAGGCAAAAGCAAAGAACCATGTGGGAGAAGAGGAGGAGGAGATCTTGATGCCAAGCATAAACCCTCAAAATGAAGAGGAAAAAGAGGAGGAGATCACACCTCAAAGAAAGTTCCCACCGCTCAACTCATATGAGTCGGTGCCACCTTTTCCGGAGGCTCTCAAGGATAACCGAAAATACAACAATGACAAAGACATCTATGAGACCTTCAGCAAATGTGAGGTAAATATCCCTCTTCTCAATTTAATAAAAGGTGTTCCTAGGTTTGCAAAGTTTTTAAAAGAACTTTGCACAATTAAAAGGAAACACAAGTTGAATGGCAAGCATAAAATCCAAGTAAGTGAAAGAGTGTCGGCCGTTTTTCAAAAGAAACTGCCCAAAAAGTATAGTGATCTGGGAATGTTCACTATACCATGTAAACTTGGAAATTCTAGTTCTTCTAGGGCTATGTTAGATTTGGGTGCATCAATCAATGTCATCCCATATTCTCTATATAAGTCCCTAGAACTAGGACCTTTACATGAAACGGGGGTTGTTATCCAACTTGCCGATAGATCCAATGCCTACACGAAAGGTGTGGTAGAGGATGTTCTCGTCATGGTGGATAATTTAATCTTTCCCGCTGATTTTTACGTTCTTGAAATGGAGAACGATAAAAATGCAGTCCCAATTTTACTAGGCAGACCTTTTTTGAAAACGGCCAAGGCAAAATTCACGTTTTTAGTGGAGTGTTAACCATGGAGTTCGACGGCGAAAAAGTCGAATTTAATATCTACGACTCCATGAAATACCCCACTGATAATCACTCTCTCTTTGCGATTGACACTTGCGACACTTGGGTCCAAGATGTACTTAAAATTGAGGGAAAGGATGAGGTACTAAGCTCAATTGAAAACGACATAAAGGATTTTACTTTGGAATACTCTATGTCAAATAACATGAAGGTTATGGTGGCGGAGTTAAATCAACTCCCACTTTTGCCACCGGGCTCTAAAGCCCTCCCACTAACCATTTCAAGCGAGAAGCCGCTACCATCTGTTTTGCAGGCACCGGAGGTGGAATTAAAACCACTCCCTGAAAATATGAAGCATGTGTTCTTGGGTGAAAATCACACTCTACCGGTGATTATTTCAAATGCCCTGTCCCAAGAACAAGAAGAAAGATTGATCGCGGTCCTCAAGGAATATAAATTGGCCATTGGATGGTTTATTGCCGACATCAAAGGCATTAGTCCATCCACATGCATGCACAGGATCTTGCTCGAAGACGAGGCCAAAGCGGTGAGACAACCGCAACGAAGATTGAACCCACCCATGATGGAGGTGGTGAAAAAGGAGGTGATCAAATTGCTTCAAATGGGAATCATCTTTCCCATTTCCGATAGCAAGTGGTGAGTCCTACTCAAGTGGTGCCAAAGAAGACCGGAGTAACGGTCATTGAAAACAAGGATGGCGAGATGGTTCCCACCCGAGTTCAAAACGGGTGGTGAGTTTGTATTTACTACCGAAGACTCAATTCGGTAACTAGAAAAGACTTCTTTCCATTGCCTTTCATTGATCAAATGCTAGAGAGGTTAGCAGGGCACAGGTTCTATTGTTTTCTCGATGGGTACTTCAGGTATTTCGAAATACCAATAGCCCCGGAGGACCAAGAGAAAACAACCTTCACATGTCCATTTGGCACTTTTGCCTACCGACGAATGCCCTTTGGATTATGCAACGCACCGGGCACCTTTCAAAGGTGCATGATGAGCATATTTTCAGAATTTGTGGAGGTATTCATGGAGGTCTTTATGGATGATTTCACAATCCATGGGGACTCTTTTGACTCTTGCCTCTATCACCTCACTCTTGTGCTAAAAAGTTGCATTGAATCCAACCTTGTGCTGAACTCTGAAAAATGCCACTTCATGGTAGAACAAGGAATTGTTCTTGGGAATGTGATCTCATCAAAGGGGATTGAGGTAGACAAAGCAAAGATTGACGTGATTCAAAAACTCCTGTACCCCACAAATGTACGGGACATCCGCTCTTTCCTCGGTCACGCCGGTTTCTATAGGAGATTCATCAAGGATTTCTCAAAGATTTCATCTCCTCTATGCAAACTTTTACAAAAGGAGGTGGAATTTGATCTAAATGATGAATGCAAAGAGGCTTTTGACACTTTAAAAGCAAGATTGGTGACTGCCCCAATCATACAAGCTCCCGATTGGTCTCTTCCTTTTGAGATCATGTGTGACGCAAGTGACTATGCGGTGGGGGCTGTTTTAGGCCAAAAAGTCAGAAGAGCTTCTCATGTCATCTACTACGCCTCATCAACCCTCAACGAAGCTCAAAAGAACTATTCCACCACCGAGAAGGAAATGCTAGCGGTAGTCTTTGCTTTGGAAAAGTTTTGTTCCTACCTTCTTGGAACGAAAGTTATTGTCTACACCGACCATGCTGCTCTCCGATTCCTTATGACAAAGAAAGAAGCCAAACCAAGACTCATTCGATGGGTCCTTCTATTGAGTGAGTTTGATATGGAAATTAAAGACAAGAAAGGAGCGGAGAACTTGGTGGCCGATAATTTAAGCCGCCTCATTCCTCACCAAGACATCAAAGACCTCCACACAAATCTCATCAAAGGAGAATTCCCGGACGAAACTCTCTTCTCCATCAAAGTCACACAACCATGGTACGCAAATATCGTGAACTTCCTCGGTTACGGCAAATTTCCTCCATAACTCTCAAAATCTCAAAAAGAAAAATTCAGAATGGATTCAAGACTCTATGTGTGGGATGACCCATATTTGTGGAAGCATTGTAAGGATCAAATAATCTGAAGATGCATCCCTGAATATGAGATAGCCCACATCATAGAGTTTTGTCAATCTTATGCTTGTGGAGGACATTTCGGTCCGAACGAACGGCAATGAAGATACATGAAAGCGGTTTTTTGTGGCCGAGTCTATTTTGGGATGCACACGGCTTTTGTCAATCTTGTGACAATTGCCAAAGAGCGGGCGACATTTCAAGGAGGAACGAGATGCCACAAAACCCCATGCTTTTCTGTGAGATTTCCGATGCATGGGGTATCGACTTCATGGGACTTTTCCCAAATTCCCAAGGTAACATATACATCCTTCTTGTAGTAGATTACGTCTCCAAATGGGTGGAGGCCAAAGCAACAAAAACTGATGATGCCAAGGTGGTGGCTAGTTTTCTAAAATCACACATATTTTCAAGGTTCGGGGTCCCTCGAATTTTAATAAGCGATCGAGGCACCCATTTTTGTAATAAAATTGTGTGATCGCTACCGAAAAAATATGGTGTGACTCACAAGATTTCTACAGCCTACCACCCTCAAACCAATGGCCAAGCGGAAACCTCAAACAGGGAGTTGAAATCTATACTCCAGAAAACAGTGAACCCGAACCGCAAGGATTGGAGTATACACATTGATGATGCGCTATGGGCATACCGAACTGCCTACAAAACCCCAATCGGCATGCCATCTTCCCGTAGAGATCGAACACAAGTCCTATTGGGCGGTTAAAGAATTCAACCTCAATCTTGACGAGGCTGGTGTACATAGGAAGCTCCAATTACAAGAATTGGAAGAACTTCGCCTGGATTCTTATGACAATGCGGAAATATACAAGAGAAAGACGAAGGAGTGGCATGATAAAATGATAATACGAAAAGACTTTAAACTTGATGAAAAAGTCCTCCTATTCCAATCACGCCTTCGTCTATTTCCGGGAAAGCTAAGATCTCGTTGGACCGGACCATACAAAGTGGTCAAAACATATCCACACGGGGCGGTGGAAATTCAGGACCTGGAGACGGGAGAGGAGCTGAAAGTGAACGGACAGAGATTAACTCTGTCCGATAAGGGTGCGGGCGGCCTGCCTTTCTTCCCCATTTCCTTCTCCCCCAATTTCAAATCCTCTCCCAACCCTCCATTGTTGAACGTCAAAGCTTCAAAATCTCACCATTTTTACACCAAATCCATCAATTAACTCCATTTTCTTCATCTCCTCACTTCCTTCTTCATTTCTATACCCATAAAAACCCCCAAAACCTTCCAAATCAATCCAACCCACAAAACCCTACCCCAAGCTCGAGAATCCCCATTTTTGAGCACTCAAGGTCCAAACTAAACCCACAAACCCTTAACTAATACCATATTCTTACTCTCCTCATCATCCTCTTCAAAACCATACCCATAAAACCCATCCAAGCTTCACCCAACCAAAATTCCGAAAATCACTCTACAAAAAGCATTTTCTTCATGGCTCCAAAAAAATCAAAGGCATCTTCTTCAAGGGGTAATAGGGCCATCTCACCCGTGAAAGGCTTTGAGAGTGTGGACTTCGTCTCAGAGGATCAAAAGCAGCGCTTCATGGAACAAACCAAACGGGAGGTAAAACAATCTCGTTTCATTTGCCTTGCTACGCTATTGACAGTCATGCCTGATACTGTTATGCGTGAACTCTTCACAAATGCTGGAATGCTTAGGGTATTTGAAATGCAATATGTTACCTACCCACACTTGGTATATGAATTCTTTAGTTCATTTGTGCAAACTACAAATATTGATGATCATGCTGAAAGCACAATCAACTTTCGTTTGCTAAATGAGGACCGCTCATTGACCAAGCGGGAGTTCACCCAACACTTTGGCCTCCACTTGTTTGATGAAGAACGCGATTACGATACTTTTGTGGGTGTAGAGTTATGGCAAAGGATGACAGGCCAGGTAGATGTTGATTTTCGTCATCTTAGTGTGAATCGTGTACAACATCCGGTCTTCCGAATATTCTTGAAATTTTTATCAAATTGTTTTCTCGGAAGACCAAATAACCATCACACAAGAATCTGGGATGTTTGTATTCTCTCACAAGCTGTTTTACCAGGCTCGGATCAGGTGGATGTTGCCACTATTCTGTGGACTCACTTCAACAAAGTGGCAACTTCCACAGGGCCAATTGTGATGGGAGGCTTAATCACACATTTGGCCACACTATATGGTTTTGTAGACCCTGGCCCCATTACCACAAACCAGCTTGTCTGCACAAAATGGCTTATGGAGAATACCAAAGATGTAAAATTCTCTCACACAACACCCGGGGGGGTTAACTTCTACAACTGGTTAATCGACCCACCCGAAGACATCTTTTTTCGATTACCCCCACTTGAACTCCCTTTGGACCTTTTGAATCACCAAATCGGTGATGGGCTTACTGTCTCCCCGGTAGAATACCACCCCATTATCAACAACAGGAACCTCACCATGATCAAGCCGCACTTGAACCTCCACCCCTCATACCCGAACAACCCCAACCACAACCCCAGCCATAACCCAATGCTCACCAATTTTCACCATTTGAGCAAGAACTGCTCAATAGCATGGCTTCCCTCAACCTCAACTATACCAACCTTCGCGAAGATGTTGGACTATATAGAATTGAACAACAACAGAGGTTCGAGAGGATAGAGGAGCAGAGACTAAGAGACTGGCAGCGGTATGAGGAGGACCGACAGAGAGACCATGAAGACATGAGGAGGACTTATGGCCCTATCTACTCCTATATAGCACATCAGGGTGATTTTGCATCTATGATCACTCCTCCTCCTGCACCCTTTTGGTATAATCCCACTGAATGGGGTTATTTTGGCGGTCCAAGTCCCGGTGATGGAAGCGAGCACATGGATGAGGATACACCTTACGGGGGCTATCATGGCTATGGAGGATTCTATGATGGCGGCGATGCGGGCGGGCACTAGGGACAGTGCCATGAACTAGCACGCGGGGATAATTTTTCTGATATGCTCACATTCATACTCTTCATTCTTGTTTCTTTCTCAAAAAAAAAGAGCTTGTTAAGTTGAAAACCCACAAAGGGCAGCTTAAAAAAATAATAAAGCAAAAATAAGAGTGAGTTTGTGAGATTTATTAAAGAAAAATGTGGGAAGCTGGGTTGAAAACCCGAAAGGGCACCTAGGCAAAATGAGAGAATGAGAGAAAGTATTTCTTTTGATTTTGCAGGATCCTAAGGGTGATTACTAAAGAGAGTTCGTTGCATGAGGAAAAAGAAATTGAAGATCCCTTGATATTTTTTTGAGAGTGTATGTTAGGGATACTTTGTGATTATGTTGTTCTAAAAACAAAATGTGATGGTTGATGATCTTATCATTTGAGGACTCCTTGGATTGCATTTACTCGAGACGAGTAAAGATTCAAGTGTGGGGATGTTTGATATGCACTAATTAGTAGTGCATAAATGTTTTGTTTTTATGTTTGATTTGTGTGGATTATTTACCGTTTTAGTAATTTGAGAACATTTGTGTGATTTTAGTTGTAATTGTATTTTAATTCTCATTTGTAAGTTGTAAAGTAGAATTAGGAATTATGGTGTTGAAAGGAAGGACTTTGAAGTGAAGAAAAAGGAATTTTGACTGTCCAGGAGCAAATACCCGACCGGGCATAGGACGTCACCCGGTCGGGTCTGATTCAACAACCGAAAGTGCCTGGAAAGTGCACTCACCCGGTCGGGTCCCCTACCCCACCCGGTCGAGTCTGACTTGACCCGGGACACTTTAACATGCCGAAGATCACCAGAACGTGGAGGATATTTGATTTTGACATACACCCGGTCGGGTGGGCACTTTACCCGGTCGGGTACCCGGCCAATGGTGCTGTAAAACACCTATAAATAGCCCCATTTTCCTTCACTTTTAATCATTTCCTTCTTCCATACTCTTAAGCTCAGTTTAGAATAGCATTTCTTTATATTTTTCTAGCTATGTTTAGTCTCCAAATGAGGAGCTAAACTTCCAATTCTTGGTTTTGCTCTTGAAGCTTGTTGATTATTAAAGTTGTGAGTTATTTTCTTAACTTCTTCTCTTGATTATTAATTCTTCCCTTAATCTCATTATATATTAATGTTGGAGGGTTGCTAAGTGACGATTAGTTAACGTTCCGACATTAATTACTACTAGAAACGATCAACGAATCGATGGTTAATCGTTGGTGGTTTCACAAGTAAGTAAATTCGGTTTATTAATGCACAGTCGTGGTTAATAGACTTAAGAGGGATCAATTTTGTTGGTTAAACGAAAACCGTTGTGTTAAGGTTATCAATCTCAATTAATTTCATCAAGGAGTTAAAAAGATTGAATGCTACTATTATATCGGTATACGGCGTTGTTCTATATTTGATTAATAGTAAGGGTTATTAATGAACGGTTGTTGTTAATAACTACCCTCGATGAATTGGAGATACTCCTCGATTGAGTATTCGAGAGGAGATAAGTTATAGATATAACAAGGATCGACTAAAATATATCAACAAGTGGAAAGTAGCAAAGCCAAGTCCCTTTTATTCTTGAATTAAACACATATAGGTTGTTCATCTTAGTTTCTTAATTAAATTAAATTATTCAAAACCAAAACCCCCCTTCTTAATTACTAGTTTCATAAAAAGAGAATCATTCCTTTCCCTGTGGATACGAACTCTACTACGCTATACTACGTATAAGTGTTTAGTATTGAATTTATTTTGACGCACCGTGACAAAGTGCTCGTCAGGCATACCCCCAGGCAAATGGCCAAGTGGAAAATATGAACCGAACCATCATGGATGGTATGAAGAAAAAGCTAGAAGAATGTTCCTCGTCATGGCCATGCCAACTGAATTACATTCTATGGACGTATAGGACTACACCCCGAACGGCCACAGGAGAAACACTGTTTGCCCTCGCTTATGATTTCCAGGCTAAGGTTCCAACAGAAGTCATGGTTCCCACACACCGTACGGTGCATTATAACGCAGAACGGAATGAGGATAATCTACGGGCCGAAATGCACTTCATTGAGGAAAGAAGGGATCTAGCGGCAAGACGGATGGAGGAATATCACAGGGCACCAAGGAAATACTTTGACAAGCAAGTCAAAATCCGATCAATCCAAGTAGGAGATTTGGTCTTGAGGAAGCGAGAAAAGAGCAAGCCTCTCGAAGGTGGGAAAATGGCCCAAAACAGGGAAGGCCCTTATCAGGTCTTCAAGAAATATGCTTAAGGAACGTTCGACCTACAATCTACCGAGGGCCGACCGGCAGGAACATGGAATGTTGAACACATGAGAAAATTCTACCAATAAAAACGGCTGTTACCACCTCTACAAAAAAGAAGAAGAGGGAGACTTAACTTCCTGAGAGTCTCACCTCAGCTTTTAACATGCAAAATCATTCTGGACGACCGAATGAGAAACATGTTAACAGTTTCGAGGGAGCCATCATCTTAGCCAAGTTTTGACCTTGCCATGGCCGAGCAAAGGGTTCAAAATGGTTTGAAGGTGATGTCAAGACCATATGTATGGACGAACCGAGCGGCATTCGGTAATACGGATGACTCATCTGGGGGATCAGAACTATGGTCTTTAAATCTTGTATCAGTTATTAGCTTCGACGAACCACGACGACATGGGATCGGAGGGTGGAATCCAAGATAATGATTTGGAGGTGAGTCTCCATTTTAGCTACAGGCAGGAAATGACCCGAACGGGGGGATCCTACTTATAGTTTGAAGGTGGACATCTCAAACCCTTAGTATGGATGATCCGGATCGGAGAAAACCGAACGGATTGGCATCAAAACTATGGGTTTGGAAGATGAAAAGGACAATGAGACAATATGATCGGGAAGATAATCTGTAAGTAGATCTTTATTCTTCGGCACTACCGGCCAGGACATACAAAGAATGAAAAAAGGGAAAAAGATAAAGGTTATGCTATCTATGGATCCCTGGCCTGGGAGAGAACGACATTCCCTGCTTTTTGCCTCTTCTCCATAACCCGATCATAGGTGTTGCCAAAGAGATCATCAAAACCTAACTCATCACGGTCGAACGGCTTTGGGAAATGCTCCATGATCAGATCGAGGTTTCTATCAACCAAGAAATCTTGGCTCTTTGTGACTGTTTCCTTGGTCAGAGCATCTATAAAACGTTTCCCTTCTGGCATGCCATCCAGAAGCTCGATTTCCGCCTTGATAGGGTCCTCACTGTCATGCCGGTACTGACTGAGATGTGGCCCCAAGAACTGCCGAGCGGTTTCTTCTAGGGCGACATTCAGTCCTTTCCTTCGTTGAAAGTCAATCACCGCTTGATTGGTGATCTTGGCAATATTGGCAGTATAAGGATCGGGGGGATTTTCTCCCTCGGCCTTATCGAACCTAATCTCGGCCGATTCAGCCACCTTCACCTTTGCCTTAAGGTTCTTGATCTCCTGATCGCGACGACGGATCCTGCCCCCCATCTCCACCAGCTCGGCCGATGCCTTGTCACCCTTGTTGGCACAATCTTTCAAATCCGCGGCCAGCTTATGAGCAGCATCTTGAAGCGTCTCGCTATCATCCCGATCGCTTGCCAAAAGCTTCATCTCCCGTTCGGCCGCCAGAAAAAACCGGTGGTAATATATACCGGCCTGAAAGAACGGTAGAAAGGATAAGATGAGATCTGAGGAAATTCAAAATATGTAAATAAATTTAAAAAGGATCCATACCTTGAGGGCCTCAAGGTGACCTGCCTCGACCAGGTCAGACCAGTGAGTCAGGTTGGAGAAACTGGGGGGAACCTTCAAGGAGGTGCTGTACCACATGGAGGAGGGCATTTTCCCGAACAGATACCTCCCCTCGGAATGAGGCCCCATATTGGAGAACTCCAAAAACATCCGATCATTGACGGGCATATTAACAAGGTCTGAATCCACAGGCTTGACGAGCGGGGTGGCAGGTTTCTTAAGTTCAATTTCTGGACCGGTCAAATCAACAATATGATCGACCGGGATGAGCTGGGAGCCGTCATCTCCCCATTGCCTCTTCCGGGCCTATTCGATGTCACCTCGGGTTTCAACACTCAGTTTTTCCTTTCCCTTCCCAGTGAGGACTGAAGGGGTGGGGACAGATGGGGGGCGTTTGGCTTGAACAGAAGGAATCAAGCCTACAAAAGAAGGAAAACAGAACTAAGGATTCAAATTAAACGAAGAGTGAACGAGAAAAGAGGAAAGGAGCAAACTTACCGATTCCAGCAGCCAACATCTTAAAGGTGGTAACATAGGACCGAAAATTCCGAGAACCCCCCAAACGGAGTGAGTTGGATTGGGAGAGAAGAATGGCATCCAGAACAGGTTTAGTATCCTTAACCGGGTAGGCGTTCCACTGATCGAGGAATGGAAGCCGCTCCCCCACACGAACAAAAAGAAATCATTCCTCCCAGTCGGCTGCCGCAGGAGGATTGTCCGTAAATAACTGGCGTTCAGGCCGAACCACCAACTTCAAGTACCCAGTGGTCCAGTATGGCTGGCAGCAGTAATGATACAAAAACAGGTCAACATTGGGAGCAATCCCCAGATCATGACACCGAATGATAAAACCATTCAGGATACGGTAGGTGCTAGGCACAAGCTGAGCTCGAAGCACAGAGATCCGACGCAGGAATTCCACAACAAATGGATGAAGGGTGAAACGAAGCCCAGAGGCCAAAGCATCAAGATGCACTAGCACATGCCTCGGGCGGTGCCTCATTGGGTGCTTAATAAATACGCATAAAATTCCCTAGAGGGAGGCAAAAAATGGCGAATCTGTCGTTCAGCGTCCTCAGGAAAGCATTGGCTTTGTTTTCGAATACGGTTGAAGTGCAAAGGGATGCAAGGTGGCTGTTCGGGCATCCCCTTCTGATAGATGGCAAGATCATCACCCAAAGCACACCCATCATCTGAGAGAGGTTGTTCGGGTTGGTGCGAGTCAGGTGCTTGGGATGAGGAACCCCCGGCCTTATCAGCAATAGAATTCTTCCCTCTGGGACGACGAATGAGCGGCATATCTTCAGAGTTTGAGCCGGAGGAAAGTGACATAAAAGGGCACGATACCTCAAGGGAGCCTAAAGATTCTAGAGAGAGAAAGCTTAAAAATTCAGAAAGAAAGGATTGAAGAAACAACAGAAAAATGAGAAGAAAACACCTCTCTTATTATAGAAGAAACTGCCGCCCAAAACCCGGAATCCATGAGGGACACGTGGCAGGATGTGGTTGCGAGCAATCATGCCGCATTTATGATTACACTAGCACGTGCCCCGAACGGTGTACGTATCAATGGTGGAAAGGAACATCCCGAACCAGGGTTAATACAAACCAGAATGATTAGAAAATCACCCGAATGGGTAATATTGAAGAACAAAAAAGAAAAGAGGGAGTCTTATTTTCCAGAAAGTCTCACCTCAGCAAAATCATGCAAAATCATTCCGGATGACCGAATGAGGAACATGTTAACAGTTTGGTGGGAGCCATCATCTTAGCTGAGTTCGGACCTTGCCATAGCCAAGGGTTCCAAACGGTTTGAAGGTGATGACAAAATCTATAAGTATGAATGGAACGAATCTCGAACATGAGGATATGATCCAAGCTATTGATGTGGATGTGTCCATTTTAGCTATAGACAGGAAATAACCCGAACAGGAAATCCTACCTATAGTTTAAAATGAACACTTCAAACCCTTAGTATGGGTAATCCGGATCAGAGAAAACCAGACGGATTAAGCATCAGAAATGGCAGTGGACAAAAAGATAAGTTTATAAATTGGACGAATCCCGAAGGACAACGCAAAAATAAAATAAAGATAGTGGACAAAAAGATAAATTTATATTCATCGGCTCTACTTGCCGGGAGGTACAGTGACCTTAGGTTTGAGCAAAAAAATTACAAGGGAAAAGGGGAAACTAATCTATTGACCAACGGGCTCTTCATCATCTTCATCTTCTGATGACGAGGACTCAGGCTCCCTGCCAGCTTCCCGATCGGTGGCACGTCTCATCTCCCGCTCGTACTGCTCAAATTGAGCTTGGACAATGTCAACTTGTGGAAGATCGGAAGCCTGGACTGGTCTTCCAAGTTGCTGTTGTAGATGGGCCACAAAAGGCCGCAAAATATGTTGACAACCTTTGACATAGAGATTCCCAACCAATGAATCATTCCATCGCTTGCCATGAGGGTCCTTGTCAAGGAGTTTCACTCCAGCCTTACGCCGCTCAGTGCCCTTGGGAAACTGCCTTAGATAAGCCTCGAAGACGGCTAGGATTTGCTGCTTGGCGTACTCCTCCTTAATGGTGGAGAATTCATCAGAAGACTTGAACGCCTCCCAAACGGTGGATAGATCCACCTTCACCTCAACGGGACCGTCCGGGATGCAGGGAGCCGTCTCTTCAAACTTAACCTGGGCGGCCTCTGCAACAAAGACTTTAGCTTGAAATGTGGCCGATTGAACCCGAAGCTCGCCCAGCTCACCCTCCAACATCTGGTTTTGCTCGCCAAAAGCTCTCCCTTAGGCCTCAACAGCAGTGGTGGCCGCAGCGACAGCCTGCTCGGCAGAGGTTTGAGCGATGATCAGATCCCGCTCCTTGGCCAGGCGGGCCTCCCTCAGCTGCAAGCTGTACAGCCCCATCTACAGGATCCAGTTCGGAAATAGAAGATGAGATATTGAATGAATGACAACATATGAGATAAAAAATAGGGAAAACAAAGTACCTTCAAAGCCGTTAAGGGCACACATTCTTCTGCCCGATCGACCGACAGAGTGGGAAGTGGAAAATTGTTGAAATAAGCAGAGGTGGACAAAACTTGGCTCGCGGCAGAGCCAGCCTTCTCCAGGATCTCATGAACAGGATCCTCCAGAGTGATTCATTCGACCTGCCCAGCAAGGTTGGCAGAATTAACCTGGCTAGCCTCCAGGTTCGCTTCCTGAGCACCCTGGTCATACTCAGGAAAAGTGATACAGCTGATCAGACCCGAACGGGTTTTCCATCATCATAACCTCGGGCTCTGGATGATGAAAAACCTGCTGAAGAGAAGCAGCCGCCTGAACGGGCTAAGAGGACCCGGCATCTTGAGAAGTGGTGGTGAAAGGATTGGCCTTGGGATTCTTCTTGGCCTTTTTTCGCTTGCCCACTTCGTCGGAAGCAAGGACTCGATTATCATCCATGGGAGTGTCTGGATTGGGGGCTGAAAAAATAACAAAGGAAAAAGTTAGTACCGAGCGGTCTTATCACGTGGGAAACAAAGAGGATGGATGTTTCTCGCAGGGGAGGGACCGCCCGGCCCATGGCACTTGGTTTTCAGTCAAGTAGACCCAGGAATACGGGCAGTACCTATCCCGGCATTGACAATCCAATCGGGAGTCAAGTATTTCATGATGTTGCATTTTTTGTCCCGCTCCACCACGAAGACATCTTTGCTGATTTCTTCGGTAAGCAACGGTTCTGGGGGTTTTCAGGGAAAAGCATTCCATTTCTTCAGGATTAAACCATCCGGAATGAAAACAAAGAAAAACCGATCCTTTCACCCCTTAATGGAAGTCAGGTTATTGGTAAAAAGTATATGACCCGTACGAGCATTGGCAGCCAAAAAACCATGTGTTTGTTGAGGGGCCACTTTGAAAAATTGATAGAATATTTCCAGACTGAGCGTGACTTTGACGTCCACGCAATGGCAGATGAAGCCGGCCATCACTCGGTAGGAATTTGGCATGACCTGGGCTGATACTATCTCGTAAAAATTAAAAAAGGATACAAAGAACGGGTGTAACGGAAACCTAAGCCCAGCTTTCACTGAGTCTAAATTGACAGTCACCATCCCAGGAAGATGGCGCATTGGATGAAGCCCGGCCTGAAGATGGAAGACCACTGGGTCCGGGATTAGGGATGGGATTTGGGCCCTATTGTGAGAGGTTAGTTTCTGCCGCCTCTCTTTTATCAAATTTAGGTCAAGCTTGTAGCGAGGAACATCGTCGGGGAGGGGGGGGGGGGAGGGGGGGCAGCCGCCATAGAAGCAATCTCGTCGTCAGACTTTGTGTCGTCTGATTCGTTGCCGGAAGAAGAGGAGCCGTCAAAAGAATCCTCCGCCGCCGCACTAGCACTCACTGTCGTTTCATTGGCTACATCGGCAAAAAAACGGCTATGGCATTCACAACGGCATCATCATGAACATCCCCTTGGGAGGCCAATTCTGAAACAGGGGAGCGCGGTCGAGAAGACATAATGACCAAAACTGAGAGTAGGAAGAACGAGGAATGGGCGGAAAGTACCTGAACATACGAAAAGCTTGGGAATCCTAAAGAGAAGGCAGGGCTAAAGCACGAAGGAAATGAGAATTCGAAACCCATAACCAAGGAACTCAAGGCCTATTTATAGCCTGACCGGCGCCGATTCACAAACCAATCAAGGAAAGACACGTCTCCGGGAGCATTTGAGAAAACACGTGTCACGCGGAGAAACAAAGCCCAGTAATCATAACGATTATGGGGAAAATCAAACGATAGCTGATAGTGGGCCGTAAAAACCGGACATTGGGAATCGGCAAGATCCCATACACGATTTCCGAACGGCAATCGTGCAAATCATTATGATTCAAATTATTCTACTTCCTTATGCCCTCACTATCGTTCGGGACATCAGAAGTGGGGGACTCGTGTTGGGATATTGGTCCGAAAGCCCAATATACCAGGCCCATTAATGAGCACGGATCCAAAGAAGAATAAGCCCAATAACTACTTATACCGATCGGGATCCAGAGAACCATGAGGGATTTTACCCCGAACGAGGATCGGGTCATGCAGGTAACTTGGGCCAGATTAACAATGACAGCAGCATGGGCATCGTTCTGAAGCCCTAATAGGGAGCCTGCAAGTGGCAAGGTGCATTTAATGCTAGGGTATGGCGTCATCAATTGGGAGTATGGGCATCCAAGTGGCTCGAGAATAGCAGCAAGTCAGATTCAGCCACGTCATCACCCCCATCCCCTTTTATTAGTATAAATAGGGGCTCTAATCTCATTGTAAAGGGTTAGCATTTTGAAACTCAAAGCCTAGAATAGCTTTATCATTCTTGTTATTGTATCATCACTATTCCGACGTACCATTCGGGAAGTTTCCTGTGTAATCAGTGAATTTCTTAATACAAGTGGGCTTTTGATCATATTATTACTCAGATTTTATATTTTCTTAGACCCTCGACTTATTTTCCATATCTGTAATATCCAAAGCGTGTGTTGGGCTTTCGGATCTGCGGAACTTAATCTCAACAATAAGAATAAAAAAGTGTTGGATTACCATTTAAAGATGTATGCAATTACAAATCATTTTCAATATAAGACGTACAAAGAAGTCAAAACGCGAAGTGTTGCATGTTATTTGTGTTGATGAAGATTGCAAGTGGGTTGTTCGTGGAGTGATGCTTTCTGGGAGTCGTATGTTCCAGATTAAAAGGTATTTGTTTTTATTTTACAAGTCATATGTTGTATCCTGAATTTCATGTACTTGGTTTTTTTTATTTTAATGTCTTTTTGTACATGTTTAATGACTATTTTATTACTTTTTACTGTCTTTACTTATGTTTCTTTGTGTTCCTGTTTTCAGGTTTGATTCTGAACATTCCTGCTCTATTGATTTTAGACAAGGTTGTCATCATCAAGCCACATTTGAAATTACTGCAGAACTCATAAAGCACCGATATGCGGATGCACCGAGAAAGCCATACACTTCTAATAATATAGTAGTTGACATGAAAAGAGATTATGGTGTAACTCTTCCTTACAAAAAAACATGAGGTGCAAACCTAAAGGCTCAACGAAAATTAATGGGTTCAGATGAGGAGTCTTACCAGCTTATACCATCTCTTGCGTATGTTTTGGAGCAAAAGAATCCAGGTTCAATGATCTCACTGATTATTGGTGATGATTCTCGTTTTGTGTACTTTTTCATGTCATTAAAGACATGGATTGATGGTTGGAAACATTGCTTTCCAGTACTTATTATTGATGGTTCCTTCATGAAAGCGTATTACAAGGGCACTTTACTAATATCATGTGCTCAAGATTCGAACCAACAGATTTTCCCTTTGGCTTTTGGTGTGTGTGACACTGAAACAAAGGATACGTAGTTGTAGTTTTTTAACAAGTTAAAGGAGACTCTTGCTCATAGAGCTGATTTGTATATTGTCTCGGATCAGCATGACGGAATTATATATGCAGCAAAAACTGTTTTTCCACATGCTGGACATGGTTACTGTGTTCAGCATATTTTAGGCAATCTAAGAACAAAATTTAGAGGATCTGGTATAGGTTTGGCATGGAAGTTCAACCAGGCAGCTAGGTCTGCCACAAGCACTGAACTTGGAGAGTATTTATCTGTACTAGATGCTGATGATCCTCGTATTCGTGAATATTTGGCTGCTATTGGTTTTGAGAAATGGGCACAATGTTGCAGTCCGCGTACTAGGTATTCTATGATGACATTAAACAATGATGAGTCAATGAATTCTATGGACCGAATCCCATGTGAGTACCCAATAGCAAAGTTAGTAGATTTTTTGCGGGGTAGGATGCAAGAATGGTTATGTGCTCTTCAAGATGAAGCTGCAAAGAATAGAACACTTCTGTGTGACCATTTTGAGATCAAGCTTCGTACCTTCCATGCAGAGTCATCCATGATGATGGTACATTCATTATGTTTTACTTTTTAGTTAGTTTTTGTATTAATAATTCGTAATAACAATCTGTTTTCAACTTTTTTATTTAAGTGAAGCCTGCTAGTGCATATGAATTTGAGGTTGTTGACAAAACCTCTCAAAGCTTTGTTGTTAATTTGAAGGAATGGACATGTTCATGTCATTTATTTCAACAAGAGCGTTTCATTTTTTTCCATGGTGTCGCTGCCGTCAATCATCGTCGGGGCTTATCATGTTATGACTATATATGTAGTTATTATTTCAGACATGTGTGGACTAGCACATACAGTGGAGAGATGCATCCTATTGGTTCTCCGATAGATTGGCACATTACAGTTCATGTGCGTTCAGTTTTATGTAGGCCACCTACTTGTGACACCCGCCCTCCTGGTAGACCCAAAAAGAAACGCATACCTTCAACTGGTGAAGTTCCATCCGGGCAGCGTTGTTCTCGGTGCAAAAAAAGTAGTCACAACAAGAAATCGTGCAAGAATCCTATACCAGCTTCTAGGGCATGAAGTGTTGTACTTTTCATCTCTTTATCTCTCTCTCTCTCTCTCACTCACACACACACACACACACATATATATATATATGTGTGTGTGTGTGTGTGTGTGTTTTGTACTTAGCAAGTGACACTTGTGTTTTTTTTCTTTCTGCTATATGGATGCTTATTGATTTAAAGAATAATGATTTTATGGATGTTTTTACCAATAAATACTCCCGTTGTAAATCTTTTTATATCTAGTGTTGTTACAAATTTAGAGGTGCTCTATGTTTATTTTCTCTTTATTGTCTACTTATTGACTACTATTGCATTATTATTGTCTTCGTCGACTATAATATACTTGAACAATTATCTCTTTTGACCATGAAATTCAAGTATGAAAATCCTCTACTGTGAGGCATATGAAGTTTATAAACTAATACCATTAAAAAGATAATAGATTAGTTTTTCACATATCATTTGTATTTCAAATATTAAATTTACCTTTATATGGTATGCCTAAAACCTTGCTTTGTTATTTAAGTACTTTTAATACTCCATCTTTAAATTTATTTTATTATAAAATACATAGTATGGATTCCTAAATCTAAGTATTTGGTTTTTGACTTAAAAAAGAACAAGAAAAAAACATTGTCATTTAAGGTCTACAAATTGGCATAAAATAGACATTAATATCGGTCTTCGTATATACGTGCAGTTTAAAGTCTTAATACAACCAAACATGAATCAGATGCCTTGAAGTACATAGTAACCAGCATAAATTTGTTATGTTTACGATACATATCACAAAAACCATTTACTAAATCTATTCTTCCTTTGATGAATATCACAAAAACCATTTACTAAATCTATTCTTCCTTTGTTATCTTTTCTTGGTACATCTCCATGTCATCATTTGAAACCTCAGTTGCTTCCCTATCAAGCATTAAAAACTCTGCAACTTTTAACACAAACATCGCGCAATTCCACTTGCAGAAAGACAACATATTAATTTATATATGACTTTCCACATTTCAAATGAACTGCATCTACAGTTTATGATATACTTACGCATCCTGTTGTTGTGGATTGTTTCGCACCATTTCAATCTTCAACTTCCCCTTTCCAATTGCTGCATGTGGACGTTTGTCAAAGACTCTTAACCTTTCCATTACCTTTGGTAAGAAAGACTCCAAGCATGGTTAAAATGATCTTACGGTGGACAGTGTATCCCCCCTTCTCTTCAGAGAGTCATAAACTCAAATGTGCTTCCCATTAATGTCTAACACTAATAGCACCCAATGCATCCCCGTGTTCACCGACATGTATACATAATCAACTTCTGCCCATGGCATGCCATTCCCTTGGCTTGTTCCTAGTATAGTGTTCATTATATTGCCACTGTACGCTGCCTTTGTCAACGTTGTCTTTTCATTCTGCATCAACTCCACTTTCATCTTTAGCATCCCAACAAATAATGGATCCGTTGTGGCATACTTCTGATTCAAATTATATTGCGTCCTCTTGATATGCTGAAATAAATAAAGTATTAAAATAGCAGGTTAGTATTTTATTTTACCACTTTAGAGTCATATTAAATGTATATTCAAATTTGCATATAGAAGTACAATTTGCTTTTTAGAATAAAAACTTACTGTATCTGATAACCAATGAGCATTTGTGAACAAATCATAAATCCAAGTTTTTGTTCTTAAGGTGAGGTCATCCAACTGCAGACCAAATGGACATGAGACAAGCTTATCATGCGTCTTATGGTACTTTTTGGGGACATTAAAAACATTTTTAACCAGTCCCTCCATTAAAAATATTTTTTAACCAGTCCCTCCATTAAAAATATTTTTACTCTTAAAACGTCCTCCATGTCTGGCGATTCTTTTGGATCTTTAGTAAATGGCCATGTGACAGGAATCATTATATACCTCTCTTTTCATCTCTTTTATTGGTTGTCTTCTCCATCTTCTTTTTCTTCTTCATTTCAGTTGTGGGATTAGAGGTGTACCTCTTTGGACTTTTAGCACATCTTTTTGGCCTTTTCAACCCTTCCGCTTTCAGTTTCAACTCATTTGTTTTTTATCTTTTTCTTGTACAAGCATCTGCTGCTCTTCTTTGTTTTTCTGAACTTTCACACTGTCTTTTTCAGCATTCAATTTTTGTTCTTTAGATTTACTGTCCTGTATGTGATAAACAATCTTATTTTTCAATGACATGCACATTAGCTTTTCATTCATATAATTTATGAGTGCAATAGACTTATACCTTTTCACCACCTTCAAACTCATCATCAGAATTTCATTATCATCACTCAACATTCCCTCTTCCTATAATGAAAATAGTGTGTCAGTCATTAAAATGTAAAATGTAGTCATTAAATAGACAATAGACTATATAATTTATTATAAAAAAAATATCACCTCTTCTTCAATTGCCTTCTCTGCTTGCCTGAGATCTTTAATGACATCAGTAATGACTGTATTAACATACGTTTGCAGCTCTTGAGTGTTGATGCTTGTTGGAGTTGGTGTTTCTGGCACATTAACTTCTTCATGTACTTCAACATTCTGATTTTGACACAAATTGGCTCAGCTTCACTGCTATCAATTTGTTTATCTAATTGGCTGGAAACATCATCAAATGTTGCATCTGCTTCCTCTTTATCGACTAACCCTTCAGTGGCTTTCATCTTTTGAGTATCATCAAGATGAAGATCAAAACTTGGCATATCACACACCGGATTAACAGAATCCTTTTCTTTCTTTCCAGATGTGCTTTTCTCCTCATTTGATGTCGTGTCATTAG
Organism: Cuscuta europaea; assembly: GCA_945859875.1. Lineage (NCBI taxonomy): Eukaryota > Viridiplantae > Streptophyta > Magnoliopsida > Solanales > Convolvulaceae > Cuscuta > Cuscuta europaea. Next base: position 6,865,563 of record CAMAPE010000014.1, read on the forward strand.
TATTGTCCATGCTGACTCCCCTTCCAATAGAGTCACCTTCACCATATTCTTGGGTTTTCCTAAGAAGGAGTGACTTCTACATTTCACATTGCTCCCTTTGGACATTTAGAAGTTGCTGCATTCCATCTTCCAGCTTTTGCATCTTTTTCTCAAGCTTTTGTGCCTTTTTTATTGGAGCACCATTGCAGCCATTATATTATGTAGAATCTTGCTCTCTCCAAATGGCTCTCCAACACGCTTTCTTCTCCTCATGATGTGGTTAATTTTTTTATTTCATTCTGGCCTCCAGCATCATCAGCTTCATCATTGGCTAGATTATTATCATCATCAAAATGAACTTGTTTTACTTCATTGGTTTTGCCATTTTCACTTCTATCCCCCTTTTCTTGACTGACAGAGTCTTCATTTTCTTCCACACACTTATCTTTATCTTCTCTAGCACTGGTTGTCTCAAACTAAGACGGCTTTTTTCAGTAATGGCTTGGTTATACTGTCTGCATACAATGACTTTATCATTAGAATTTCTAGTTCCTCTTCTGTTGGGCACATTTTCTGAAACTCAAACTGCATTAAACAATTATAATATTAGAATTTAAATACTTACAAGTCATTAAAACAGTTACCCTTTAAATTCCTATGTATGTGTTAAATAACAATATAAGATATTGTATACTTAATACGTGTGGGTTGTCAAAAATATTATCAGCAAGTGTTGTGACACAAGTCTTTTTAGGTACAGACCACTTCAGAAACCTTGGCCACAATCCTTTTCTCTCTTCTGCAATATTGCACACATTTGACTTCCTAAGTGCCGGAAAACTTTCGAAAGCCCATATTTGCAAAAAGAAACTGAAGCATGCAAATCCATACCTATTGATTTTTGCTTTTTTATGTTATGGGTCCATTTAGGAACTCTTTCAATCAGGTCTTCCCAGATTTTGTCACCCTATGGATATTCATTAACCAACTCCAGATTGTCTACCATGTTGATATATTTCTTTGGACATTTGACAGTCTTCTGGTTCCCAATCACAAAATTAGCAATGAAATGCAGAACAGCCAACTTCACTCTATGCGAAGGCAACTTTTCCACCATTGTATTGTCAAACTCTTCAAATGCCCTCTTTATGTCTACCCTTGATACATTGTCCCTTGAATTAAAAAATCGTTTCCCGATGTCTCTTTTAGTCTGTGTGGATACCACAGGTTTCTCACCTCCCATCTTAAAACATGTTAGTAATGCAAGCTCTTATTTGTAGACGTATACAAATTTGTCACCAATGTTGAAAATGAAGCGGTCTTTGTAGACTTTGTTGTTCAACTTTTTGACATGATTTTCTACTATTAAAACCAGCAATTGTCTTGTCATCCACTACACATTTCCAATGTCTAACATTTTCCCAAATGCAGTTCTTCTAAATTTCTTAAGTTGTTCCTCATTTAGCAATGCATTTATTCCTTCAATGCCATTGTGCAAATTTGTGAAGCATTTAACCTTTAATTCCTTCTTATTGTCAAGCAGCCCCGTTGTGCATGATCTTAAAATGACCTGATATATATACACATACAAATTATGTAACACCGTCCCCAAGTATATTTACTTTGTAGTAAATCATGTAATAAACCTTGAAGAGTGATTACGAATTTATGAGGTTGTAAATTTTTTGTTAAATCTTTTGCATGAATAGTAAATTGCCCGTGGGGCCCACACCGGGAACGGGGACCACCCGATAATCCCGGGACCATAGATTAGGTATAGGGTTGTGATAGTCCCTGTTTCTATTACAGCAATATGAATAACAGCATAACAAGAAGAAGATTGACAATAAAGATGAACACAGATGAATCGATGTAAACCCTCCTTGATATACCGTGAACTCGTACACAGAAGTATTTGCGCTAAGGCTATTATGAGCGAGTACGAAAGTTAACCTAGACCTGAATCTTCGGCTCCCTTTTATAGGCGAGATTCAGGTATGTGAATAAGGCTTTTAGCCTTTTGTATGGGCCTAACACTTGGCCCATGTTCAATCTAATAAATGCACATATTAAATACAAGGAATAATAATAAAGCTAATCTATTACAAGATAGATGACAAACTTGATTCACAATTAAATTATCTTCAACAATCTCCCCCTTTGTGATCAAGTGCCACCTTGTTATTGCTTCTGTGATTTGAAATAGTGCTTCCTCATATTCAGTGCATGCTCGTATTGCCTTAGCATGTTTCTCTTGTCTAGGCGATCGTCGATGGCTTTTAGAATAGTCTCTACTGTTGAGTGTTCCTTTTGAATGTATGACGATGCCTCCTCAAGATTTTGCTCTAGCTGTTCCTTCATCTTCAGCAGCTGTTCTTTGATTATCTTCAGCGTTCCATCACAATATTTCTCAATTTCGCTAACCACCATCAGGCGTTTTTCATTCTTGTGGTTGAGGTATGTGACTGCTGGCGGTGTGAAGAAGATGTGATATGTTGGGAAGTCTTCGAGCTTCGGACCATACAGTCTTGGCTTTGTAAAATTTGTTTTTGTCAAATTTCACTCAATAGCCATCTGTAGGTCGTGAGATGAGTGCACTCTGATTTGTCTGAGCATGAATCTTTTGATTGTTGCAAGGCCTTCGCTGTATGTTTTGCTTTGTCTGACTGGAAGGTATCGATATGCCATAAACATTTGATAGATGTCGTCTGGTTTAAGCATGATGAAATCATTTTCTTGGCATGTAAATTCACTCCCATCGGTGCGTTGAAGCTTGTAAGAATAGAATCTTACTCCGTGATAATCCCCGGCCTTAACCTGTAGGATTTGATGAATAGGGAGAATGTTGGATTTCAAATCATGTTCCATCAGCTCTCTTTGAGTACCGGTTGACCTTTGCAACAACATATGTAGATGACCTCCTGCCTGCTTTCCTTTAAGATGGGTGAGACCTCGCAACTTTAGTTCATTCAGAGGTTTGACTTTGTCTGGTCTACGCCATATACGCTCTCTGATTTCCTCTTGGAAGGGGGCTTTGATTCGTACATTGTCCCAAGGTTTCTCTGTCCTGGGAAGTCTTCCCGCCGATTGTCTGACGACAGATTCAAGTGCTTTCAGAGATTCCTTGTAGTTCTCCCCTTCCTTTCGTTCATCGTCCTCGAGCCTGATTATATCTTCTGCACATTTGTTGATGAGTTCTCGTAGGAACCAATTCCTCTGCATATCTTCACATTCTTCATCCTGCATGATTTGATCCATCTCCGTCCACTGTCTGGGCCATTTGTCGTGAATGATGATATCTTCTAGTTGATCATGCATTTCATCTGACGACAGAATGGTAGTGGCAGGTTGATCTTTTGGAGACGGAGACCTGTTAATTGGAACACCGGGGTCACTGGGATTTCCCGTTGTCATCAGCTTTGAACGAGGTTCTAACTGATGGCCTAATGTAAAAGATGTACCAGTGGTAGCATCATCAGGACTTCCATCCCCTCCTCGGTTGGTATCTCTAGGAAATACGCCTCGGGATGTTTCATCTAGCTCGACCAGGCTAGAGAATTTGGTTGCGGGTGGTGGCTGTTGGTTGGTGGAGGTTTCTGGTTGAACGGGCTGTGGAGTGTGGCTAGCTAAAGCAGTTTGCTCAAGTGGTCGTGGTCGCTTGTTCTCCCCCTCATGAGGATCCGAATCGTCGAGGTCCTCATGGGAACGTTTGCGACCACGAGGACTGTCCTTGCATTTGCTTTTGGTTTCAGGGGAAGAGAGGAGGGCTTCGAGAATGGCTTGCTGGTGGAGGGTAAGGTTGGCTTCTGGGATGTTTAGGAGATGGTCCAGCAAAGCCGATGCCAGAGTTTCGAAAGGTAGTGAGGAGAGATCGATGGAAGGTGTGGTCGGGCGTGGGGAGAATACTAGTTCTGTATCTTGGGTTCCCCGAGAATGTGAAGGAATGGGTATTTGGTTGATTGATTGGTGAGATAGGGCGGTGGAAGATATTGGTTGTGTATGGGAGATGAAGGTTTCGGGTGAAGGTTGGGGTGGGGTTGTTCAGACTGAACCGCTTGGGTGATCCTAAATTCCTTTGCAAGAGCGGTCATTGCTTCTTGCACCCATGGTTTGATGGTGGAATCCAGGAAGCGATTTAGCAGAACGTTGACGTCTTCAAAGGTTGGGTGTCCAGTTACGAGGGTTGTAACTGTTGTCACAGCATCAGTGAAGATAGCTGATGTGTGGCCTGCGTGCAATGATGGAATCATTGAAGGCATAGTAGGACTTCCAACCGTCATAGCTTGCGCTCTGGTTGTTGCGTTCAGGGTGTGTGCACCTGTATGTGCTGTGAATAGTGTAGGTGTCCTAGAAAATGAAGAAAATGTAGGAAATGTGACACCTAGACTCGATGTGTTCGAAGGAGGAGTTTTGACCTCGGGCGAGTGGTCAATAGTACGCTCAACTGATTCGGAAGGAATCTGCGAGGGGGGTGAGTCCCGTGCATTTGAAACGATAGCCTGTTGGGAGGCTATCGAGTGGCTAGGTCAGGGCTGTGCTTGCGCAGTTGAGCCAGATGCTGCGACTTCTACTCGGGAACCGAAAAGATCGGCTCTTGTACTTAGGGATTCGGCTCGGCTTATCTGGATAAACGGATCACAGCCGACGAATATGTGCTCGTCAGCCTTATCTATGAGGCTCTTTCTGACGCGAGGCTGAGGCTTTGTCTTAGCAGATTTGTCATTTTTGATCTTAGCCCGTTTCTCCCGAATGATGGCATCTTTGGAGTTCTTGATGGCATGGGCTGCTTCATCATAGTCAGCCTTGGAGCTGTTGGTTTCTCTGTGAACGCTCTTGGATTTTTGCAGCTCCTTGATGGTGAAGACTTTGGGTCTGCCTGCAATTATTGGTGTTGCGTCTTCAGCAGTTATTTTCTTTGGAGATTCGACAGGCAGCTTTCCTTTTCTGATTAGAGCATAGGTGTGCTCAACATCGTTGCTGTCATCATCATTACCATCAAAGTCGGACTCCTCGCCATCAGTACCCACGCTCTCGGATGCCTCATCGTCAGTGTTAGTTTGGGCTTCACTGGACGACTCATCAGCAGATTCCTCAGCGTCTGTTTCGGTGCCCTCAGCCGTCTGACTCGTCTCGAGAGAGTCGTCAGACTTTCCTTCATGGGGCAAACCGGCCACTGGTTTCTGTGGCTTCTGGACTTGTTTAGGACTGTTACTTGCACTCGGCTTTGTCCCCGGGGTAGGTCCAGCTGGGTTTTGCTGAACCATAGGGACAGTTCTCTCAATGTTCTCTCGGTATTGTTGGACTGCCGGATTGGATGGATTGACGAGTTGGAGCAGAAACCCAGGAATCCGCAGACCGGTGACAGGATTTTTGTCTGCTTTGAAGTACTGCAGCTTTGGGGCGGTGAAGTGTGGATCAGCACTGCGTCTTGGAATGGAGGTGTGCTCTGCCATGCAATCATGAATGATCAGTCCCAGCCACCTTGCGTATGGGATGGTACCTGGCCTATTTTTCTCCTTTGCTTTTACCAAGTCCATGAGCTCTGAGAAGAAGAGTTGTGCCATGTCGTATTTTTTGTTGTATGCAATGCCGTGAAAGATGAGTAGAATTTTCTTGTTGCACTTGTCAAACCCGGCATGCTTCGGTGACAGGCATTTGTTTACCAGCCCGAACAGGCTCTTCCACGGGTGATGGAGATAGGCTCTATTGAAGTTTGATAGTTGTGGCAGAAGTGAGGTGTAGCCGAGAGCTGCCACGTCTTTGAGGAGATCAGGAAATGATGGCAGCGCATCATACGTGTCGTGAACTGGCAGCGCTAGTGTAGATATCAGTGTAGATGGCGTCAGGATTACGCGCATACCATTCAGTTTTGTCTTGATTTTGGAGCGATCCTTTGCTGATTCTGTATGCATGTGCCCCCAAAATTGTTGTAGGTATATCTCTGGCACTGGTTTGGCGTTGTGAAGTCCAGGCCAGAGATAGTGACCTTTCATTATAGCCGAAATGATTGGGTTTTGGCATTTGAAGACGGTGAGGTCTAGCTGGAAGTTGTTATCCACCACCTTGATCCACTTGCCCTTAGGGTAGATGGCGTCGTCATTCAGGATTTGACGTGTTCCTGCCATTATGAACTGTAAAACCAGGGGGTCAGCATATTAATTCAATGGTTGATTGCTCTGAGATTAGATTGAAAAAAAATTTGGAGTTTGCAAATTTCAGACAATGGGTGCAGGTGGATTTTTGAAAAACAATGAAAGTCAAAATCTCGAGATCCAAATCTCGAGATCAAGATTTCGAGATTCAAATCTCGAGATCAAGATTTCGAGATTCAAATCTCGAGATCAAGATTTCGAGATTCAAATCTCGAAATCAAGATTTCGAGATTCAAATCTCGAGATCTTGATTTCGAGATTCAAGTCTCGAGATCAAGATTTCGAGATTCAAATCTCGAGATCAAGATGTCGAGATTCAAATCTCGAGATCAAGATGTCGAGATTCAAATCTCGAGATCTCTCTCGAAGACGAATCGACGAACTCGAGATCTGGAGAACTGTATCTCGAGATCATAAATCTCGAAACGACGATTCCACCTGCAAGTACATAAACATTATAAATGAAAACGACATTCAACCTTGAAACAAACGAAGAAAAACCTTTTGAACTTGTGTTTTGAGATATTACGAGCGTATTGCGAAAAACGGTTTTTGTTTGTGACAAAGCGGACGGCGATGGTGAATGAGAAAAGAGGTGAGAAGATAAGATCGTCGTTATACTACCTTAGAGGTCAGAAGCGGGGAGATGGAGAGAAATCGAGAAGAAGTTGAAAGGATCTGAGGAGCTCTGAGTTTGCGAAAAACTGTTTGCGAGAATACAGTGAGAAAGGGACGGAAGGGTTTTGCGAGGATTTAAATATGCGGGAAGGTTGGGCCTTAACAGTTGAGCCCGAATTTATGGGTTAGCAAAGAATTTCAATTTAGAAAGATTTTGAGGCCCAAAGTCAGTAAAAATTAGAGCTCCCCCTCAATCAGTGAAAAAAAAATTCGTTTTTCTCCCCCCAAAAAAATGCAACAAACACTATGTACAGATGCAACGCACGCACACTATTTTTTGTTCTTTTTCAGAATTGCTCCCCCTCAACACATGCAACACACGCACACTATTTTTTGTTCGTTTTCAGATTTTCTCCCCCTCAACACATGCAATGCACACACACTATTTACAGATCACACTCACACACGCTTTTTACAAGTCCCATACACACACACTTTTCAGACCAGTGGAGACGAAATTTAAACAGGCTCGAGGTTCAACATGCCCAACTTGGAGACCAGGAACTGGAATCTTTTTTCATCCAATGCCTTAGTAAACAAGTTAGCCAGTTGAAGCTCTGAGCTTACAAAGTACATATCAATGTCTCCTTTCTCCACATGATCCTTGATGAAATGATAGCGCAAATCAATGTGTTTGGTGCGGGAGTGATGAACAGGATTGCTGGTGATGGCGATGGCGCTTTGAGAGTCACTGTAGATCGGGATATGGCGGAATGTGTAACCGTAGTCTTTGAGCTGAGTCTTCATCCATAATATTTGTGAACAACAACTAGCAGCCGCGACGTATTCGGCCTCAGCTGTAGATGTTGACACACAATTCTGCTTTTTGGAAGACCAGCAGACTAGCTTCTCGCCCAAGAATTGGACGGCTCCCGATGTACTTTTGCGGTCCATCCGGCAACCTGCAAAATCAGCGTCCGAGTATCCGACTAGATCAAAGCCTGAATGCTTGGGATACCAAAGGCCTAGATTTACAGTGCCTTTGAGGTATCTTAACATTCGACGTACAGCGGTCAGATGAGATTCCTTCGGATTGGCGCTAAACCGAGCACATAAGCATGTGGAGAAGACAATGTCAGGCCTGCTTGACATGAGATACAGCAAAGATCCAATGATGGCCCTGTAATTCGTAGCATCAACTGGCTTCCCGGAGGGGTCTGAGTCCAGTTTATTGTTTGGTGACATAGGGGTCGTCATGGAAGATTTGCCTTCAATGTTGAATCTCTTAAGCATATCCAGAATGTATTTTGACTGGTTGATGAAAATGCCATCAGAGAGTTGTCTTACTTGTAAGCCTAAGAAGAAGTTAAGTTCACCCATCATGCTCATCTCGAACTTTGTTTTCATCAGTTTCTCAAAATGTTGGCATAGGCGCGGATTTGATGAGGCAAAGATGATGTCATCAACATAGATCTGAATCAGAATGATGTCAGATTTCTGTCGCTTGATAAACAGAGTAGTATCAATCTTTCCTTTGGAGAAACCTGAATCAATCAGAAATTCGGTCAAGGCATCGTACCAAGCTCTGGGTGCTTGTTTCAGCCCATAGAGAGCTTTCTTGAGCTTGTATACATGGTCTGGGAATTTTGGATCTACAAATCCTTCAGGTTGAGCAACGTAGACTTCTTCTTCTAAAGTCCCATTTAGAAAAGCTGTTTTCACATCCATCTGAAAGACGGTGAAGTTTTTTGTGCCGCGTACGCAAGAAAGAGGCGTATTGCTTCAATTCTAGCTACGGGCGCAAACGTTTCATCGTAGTCTATGCCTTCCTGTTGATTATATCCCTTTGCGACCAGCCTTGCCTTGTTCCTTACAACTGTGCCTTCTTCATCCCTTTTATTTTTGAATATCCACTTCGTGCCCATGATAGTCTTTCTCTGAGGCTTGGGTACCAGTGACCATACATCCAGTCTGTCAAATTGATTGAGTTCATCTTGCATCGCAATCACCCAATCTGGATCAAGTAGTGCTTCGGAGACCTTTGATGGTTCTGACTGGCTTAGGAAGCATGCGAAGTGGCATTCATTCATCGTTGCGGATCTTGTGCGCACACCTTGACTCGGATCACCTATGATCTGATCAACTGGATGTGCTTTTGTCCATTTCCTCTGATGAGCCAGAGGAGTTGGAGTAATGATTGGTTGATCCGAGTCCTGATAGGTGTTTGACGGCTCTGGAGAAGCTGTGTTGTGCAGTGGAGATGATTCTGGACTTGTAGAAAAGCCATGATCATCCACACCTCTGTGATTGGTTTGAGGGGTTGAAGGCGTGGATGGTACATCGCCTGGACCTGTGAGGAGCGGAATATCTGGTGTCGGAGTTGATGTTGAAGCTGGTGTGCATGGAGGAGGTGAAGATTGTGAATTCTCGTACAAGTTTCTGAAAAGAGAATTGAGAATCACATCTTCGTGTTCTGTGTTTGGATCAGCTTTATCAGAAGCTACTGATACAGCATGTGATGAATCAGCCTGTAGATGTTCGATCGCGAAGTCTGCCATTTCATAGAATGTAACATTTACACTCTCGATGACAGTGCGCTTGTCTCTTAGATAGACTCTGTAAGCTTTGGACTGCAGTGAGTAGCCAATAAACACGCCTTCTCTTGCTTTGGGGTCCAGCTTACTTCTCTCTGCCCGATCATTCAGTATGAAGTACTTGCAGCCAAAAACCTTGAAGAAAGAAATGTCGGGAGTTCTGTTGAAGAGAATTTCATACGGAGTCTTGTCAAAGCGTTTATGGATGGATGTTCGGTTCTGGGTGAAGCACGCAGTATTGATTGCCTCTGCCCACATGAAGTGAGGCAGTCTGGATTGGATTAACCTGGTGCGTGCTGCTTCAACTAGGGTCCTGTTCTTTCTCTCAACAACTCCGTTCTGTTGGGAAGTTTTAGCTGCTGCAAATTGCTGAGTGATACCGAGAGATTCATAGAAATCAGTGAGAGTTTGATTTTTGAACTCGGTACCATTGTCAGTTCTTACAATTCGAACGTTGTGCTGTAGCAGTTTCTGGATGGTTCTGATAAAGGTCATAATGTTTTTTGCAGCCTCGTCCTTTGAGCGGAGAAATTTTGTCCATGTGTACCTAGAGAAGTCATCAACGATCACCAGAGTGTATTTGCGGCCATTGATGCTTTGGACTCTCATAGGTCCACACAGATCCATGTGAATTAACTGCATCTGGTGAGTAGATGATGGTACTGTTTTTGACTTGTGGGAGCTTCGCGTCATTTTGCCCATTTTGCAGGCACTACAATGATTTTCAGCGGAAGACTTTAACAGAGGAAGCCCCTTGACAAGTTTCTTGGAGGACAGGATTGATAGATGCTTGAAGTTCAGATGGGAGAGACGTCTGTGCCAAAGGTTGTTTTGTTCTGTTGAAGCTTTGGACAGCAGACAGATGGAAGTGGTGGATTGTACACTTTTCAGATCAATAGTGTACAGATTTGAGGTTCTGTAACACGTTAATAATGTATTCCCCATGCTGTCTAGAACACAGCATTGTCTCGCAAAGAACCTCACTTCCATCCCGTTGTCACAGAATTGCCCGATGCTCAGTAAATTGTGTTTGAGCCCTTTGACAAAAGAAACATCTTTGATAGTGACACTGGCACAGATGACGTCCCCATATCCAAGAATAGGAGATGAGGCGTCATTCCCAAATCTGACATTGCCTCCATAACAGTTGGTGTAGTTGCTCAACAGGTGTTTTATTCCGGTCATGTGGGTTGAGCATCCTGAATCTAAGTGCCACACATGACCGTCCTGCAAAACAATTAAACAGGTTTAGGTACCCATCTTGGAGTGGGTCCTTTCTTATCAACAAAAAACACCCTTTTAAGTCTTGCTTTTAGCTGTGATCCAAGGTCAGCAGCTTTTTCTACAAAAGATCTTTCTCTTGTGGACTCTCTAATAGTCAGATCTGCTTTTGCAGTGGGTCTGGTTTTTGGAGCCCACTTAGCAGTTTCCATTTTGGTGGGTCTGATTTTGTGAACCCACCTTTCCGTTTTAGTCTTGGTGGGTCTGTTCATGGGAACCCACCTTTCAGTTTTAGTTTTGGTGGGTCTTAGTTTGGGGACCCACCTTTCAGATTCAGGCTTGGTAGGTCTCATCTTGGGGACCCACCTTTCAGTTTCAGTTTTGGTGGGTCTGTTTTTGGGGACCCACCTGTTATTTGTTTTGGGAGGAGAGTAGACATGTGCTTTGTGATTGAATGGTTGTTTCTTAAGTTTGGTTTTAAAAATTTCCTCTTTAGAAAGCCGATTAAGATGTTTCCTTGAATGAACTCGAAGGGGATATTTCATATCAGGTATACAAAATATTCCCTTAGAAGTTCTGTTCTCGGTTTCCCTTTTTGGTTTGAGCTTTCTGTGAGGCTTTGCTTTAACAACATTCACATCACATTCATAATTATGAGGGTCTAGAACAGAATAACCATAAGCAATACTTGAATTATGAATTGAACGATGTCTAGAAGATGTCTCAGAAATATTCAGCTTGGGACTCAAGACTGAACTACTAGAAGTTTGTTTCTCAGAGACAGAATTACAATTAACTTTAGAATAAAAAATAGAACTGGATCTAGAGCTGGCTTTATTTTCAAAAACTTTCTTTTTGCCTTCTGCGATTTCCTCCCTCTTCTTCCTCCACTCGCTCTTCTCTTCTCCTTCCTTCTTCACTTCTTTACCTGTAAGCAAAGGAGAAGAGTGATGAGTGGACGAACCTTTTGAAAGCTTAGTTTTCTCAGACTTGTTATTAGAAGCGGGTTGAGAGGTTGTTTTAGCATGATACTGCTCACTTAATTCATTGAATTTTTGAAGAAGTTCCTGCCAGTTACTTTCAAAACCTCTCTTTTCAGTTTCAAATCTTTCTCTCTCGTTGTCAAGAGTTTTCTAGAGGTTTTTGAGTTTTTGAGCCATAGGAAAAATACAGGGTTCCTCTCCAACTTTAGAGATACCTACTCTTGGGGGTGGGTCTAGAGGATGTCCTATGTGTGGAATATCTTTTGCATAAGGGTCAAGACATTCACTAAAGCAGGAACTAGGTTCTTCATGTGTGAGTTGTTTTTCATTAACAGAAGGATAATCACAAGAAATCGCAGCTTTAGGGTTCTTTCTCTTTTCTTCTTCTACTTCAGCGTTTTCATCATCACTTCTAAAATACATTTTCTCACCAAATCCTAGTCCCATGTAATCTTTGTTATAAATTTGAAGACAGTTAACTTTCTTTAGATTACATGGGTTGGTTATGCCCAGTCCTATTCTAGGATTGTAAAATCGGTCATCCTTTATTCGATTAAGAAATATTGTTTGTTCAGACTGACCTATCTTAGCATCTAGATCCTCTAGTTCTTTTATTTTGTTTAAAAGTGTTCTTCTTTTATTATGCGAAAAATCGCATTCAGCCTTTGCTGTGCTTTTTTCTCGTTCACTATCCTCAAATTTCTTAGTTAATTTAGCTATCTTAAGTTCAAAACTTTCAAAATCTGAGGACACCTTTCTGACCTGATCTTTCGCAATTTCAAATTGAACACTTAGAGAAGACTTTTGGTCTAGATTTCTGTTTCAGTACCCTGTGATTATTGTCTAATCTCTCCTTTAGTTCTTTAATTAGATTGTCCTTCTCAAGTAAGGACTGATTTTGACTATTTAAAGGGATATGAGAGGTACTTACAGAGCTTGTTGAGCATTCACTTTCGGGGATCGCAGCATCACCCTTTCTTTCATCTTCTTCCTCCACTCGTGCCATCAAGGCATAGTTTTCTTCCTCCTCCTCATCAGAAGTGTCTTCTGCCCAGTGATCATTCTCAGCAAGCATTGCAGAATTCTCTTCTTCTTTCTGCACCATCAGCATCTTCTGCTTATTCCACAGCATCTTCTGCTTGTAGAAGTTTGCATCCTTCTTCTTTGGGAGGCGGCAGTCTTTGATGACATGTCCAGCCTTTCCACAGTTGTAGCATTTGGGGGCATCTTCAGCTGATGGCGCCTTCCTAGAAGAACCTTGATCATGGTTCTTCTGTTTATAGTTTGAGGAGGAGGTTCTTAGCTATTGGAGGAGCTATTCTTCTTTGCAAATCTCTTGGCAAGTAATGCCATCTTCTTCTGTAGGTCTGCAAGCTCAGCCTCCAGATCAGATTTGTCATCATCACTCATATCTTCATCTGATTCAACCACCACCTTCTTCTTCTTCTTTTTCAGCGGTGTGGTTGTCCTTCAGGGCTGAGCTTCCATCACTAGAGCCAGGGGATTTGAGTTGTGATGATCCTCGGCACAAGCAACCTCATTGACAAATTGCTTCAAGTGTTCATAAAGAGTGCAGAGGTCAATTTCATCCAAGTCAATGCGAGATCTAACATCCTTCACTGTCTTTTCCCATGCAGGATGTAAGCTGGATAGAAATCTTATATTCAATTCCAAGTTGGACCTGAATACTTTGATTTTTCTTAGTTCATTGACCAGTTGGACGAGTCTGTTGTAAGTCTCGTTCAATGGTTCTCCCTGGCCAGCTTTGAAGGAGTCATAAGCAATAAGGATTGTTGTCTTCTTGGTTTTAAGGCTGATGCTTGTGCCTTGGAGCAGTTTCTCGATCTCATCCCACATTTCCTTTGTCGTTTGCATGCTGTCGATGAGAACATATACTTCGTTAGGGATTGCTTGAAGGAGGTACGTCTTGGCCATGAGATCACCTCGAAGCCTGAGCTTGTCAGCTTCGGTATATTCAGATGCCACTTCCCGTCTCCTTTCTGGAGGAATAGGTGGGTTGTTTTCTGGATCTCCACCAACTGAAATCATCAGTTCAGCTGGTCCTTCAAGCAACGATACAAGCATCGCAGCGGAGTTTTCTTTGTGCTCAAGGAAATTAAGGAATCGATTCCTCCACATTTGGTATTCTCCTTTTCTGAGACTGGGAGGAGTACTGCTGTTCCCTTGGGCATTGAATTCTGAGGCCATTGCTGTATAAAACTGACCGTTCGAGATAATTGATCAAAAGATTTTCAGAGGCAGAATGTCGAAAATCAGATGTCGAGATCTGAATATCGAGATCTAAGATTTCGATAAAGGAGGCCCAGTTTCGAGATTTGATATCGAGATTAGGTTGTCGAGTTTTGAAATCTCGAGATTTCAAATGTCGAGAAGTAAATCTCGAGATTTGAGATGTCGAGAAGTGAAACTCGAAATATTATTTCGAGAAGTCAAATGTCGAGACCAGAAGTCGAGATCTTAAAATCGAAAGCTTGATCTCGAGATTTGGATGTCGAGATCCTCAATGTCGAAATCCTGCAAACTGTAAAAATCAGATAAGCAAAATCTGAAGGTAGTTTCTTGTAGAGTATGATGTCGAGATCCTCAGGTGAAGTTTTCAGCTCGAAATACTTGGCAGAACCTGTTCAAAACCTAGATGTCGACATATGGGACTCGAAATATCTCAAGTACAGAAATTGCAGAAAACGAAATCTGAAGTATACCCCTTGATCGCTTCGAAACGACGATTCTAAGGGTGTAACTTTTACAACTTTTTAACAAGAAACAAGATTACAGACAAAGAACTCGACAGAAAAAAACAACGTGTAAAACAGAGGTTTTCTTCGGGCGTTCTTCTGATCGGCTCTCGATCGGCTCTCGATCGGCTCTGATACCAATTGATAGTCCCTGTTTCTATTACAGCAATATGAATAACAGCATAACAAGAAGAAGATTGACAGTAAAGATGAACACAGATGAATCGATGTAAACCCTCCTTGATATACCGTGAACTCGTACACAGAAGTATTTGCGCTAAGGCTATTATGAGCGAGTACGAAAGTTAACCTAGACCTGAATCTTTGGCTCCCTTTTATAGGCGAGATTCTGGTATGCGAATAAGGCTTTTAGCCTTTTGTATGGGCCTAACACTTGGCCCATGTTCAATCAAATAAATGCACATATTAAATACAAGGAATAATAATAAAGCTAATCTATTACAAGATAGATGACAAACTTGATTCACAATTAAATTATCTTCAACAGGTAGACCTGTCGGTCAAACGAAGCCCAGTTATCGGTATTGGTAATTTATCGAATAACAGTCAGAAATTAATTTGGGGAACTTACATCCATTCTAAAGGTCTACAATGAGTAGGAACATGTGTTATATTTTATTTGACCTGATAAAATAAAATATAATTAAAACAGACTGAGAAATACAACTTTCGGGGCTGAATGTACATTTCGGGAAAAATTGGGATGACCTCCCACATGAGTGGGGACCACCCCACGTTTTTTGTTCTCAATTAATCAAGGGGGGGCTGGAGTTGACAAAGAAACATGTGGAGAAGGGGGCTTTGGCATCAAAGGTACCATGGAGGATCTCCACCCTCATTCATTTGGCAATTGAGACAAAATGTGTCACCCCCTCTCACCCCCAACCTCCTAGCTCGACCAACTATCCAAGAAAATAGAGAGAATCTCAAAATATCATCCTCCATTGCTTATCATTTCAAGCTCAAACAATAGAAGTCCAAGGAGAAGGATTAAAGAAGGAAAAAGTTAGGAAAAGTGTGAAAGATTAAGGTAATGACCTTATAACAACTTTTCCTCTACTTTTTATTTATCATATGACTTATATATCATATGGAAGACACCTAGGATCTTTCTACATGTTTAGAGGTGTAAAATAAGGGGTTGAAAGGTAGTTCTAAGTCAGAGAACGGACTTAGAAGCCAAAATGACTGGTTCGTCGGAAAATGACCTTTTAGAGGTTATTTGTATTGATACGGGTTTTGTGATGATAAAACCATGTTAGGAGCTTGACTAAAGTGTTGCTAGGGTTCGCCGGAGTTTCACCGGAGTTTCAACGGAGTTTAACTAAGAAGGGTAGAACTTCTCAAAGCTCATTTGAGGTGAGTGGATGGCTTAATGTCTTGTAACTTTTGGGTTAAGCATGAGATTACCTAAGTAAATGTTATATGTGTTTATAATGATGTTTAAAAGAGATTAAACATGTGATTAGCCAAGTGATTAGGCTTGTATGAAATGAACTATTGAAATATGTATGAATTGTTATATGAAAATGTTTATAAAAAACATATCTGATATGTTTGGAGATAAAAGGTGCATATGGTGGTTGCTTATAACTTAATACATGTCATGATTAATGTGTGAATTATGCCCATATTTCAACAGTCGAATAATCTAATAATAATTGAAAGAATTTAAACAGCAAAAGAGAAATCTCACCAATAACGTATACCGTGTATATATAATGATGAATCCATGAAGAACAATTACACAGTATTTCGAACGAATAAGCTTGAGAGAGAATTTCTATTTTACTAGCTCTACAGAGAATGATATGTGAATACTCCTCTATATATATATGTATATATATATATATATGTGTGTGTGTGTGAGAGAGAGAGAGAGAGAGAGATAAATTTGATGAGTTTCTAATGCTTTTGATAGGGTAGCTACTGAGGTTTTAAAGGATGTCATGCAGATGTATCGAGAAAAGATGACAATGAAACCACTTTTGTATGCATCAACAAAAAATAGCTTTACTAAGTGGTTCTTCTCATATGTATCATAAACAAGCACATTTGTGGTGGTTAATATGTAATTTGACACTTCATGTGTAGTGTTTGCACATCTCGTTCATGTTTGGAAGTGTTTAAGTGGTTAAGTTGTCATGATGCAATTAAACATTTTATTTTAAGATCCATATTAATGTCTATTTTATGTCAAAATGAAGACATTAAATTCTACTTAATGTCACGTATTATTTGTGTTACAAATCAAAATCCAAAATGCAATCACGTGCGTCTTTTATAGTCAAATTATTTAAGAAAGAAGTATTAAAAGTAAATAACTAAGAAATCAAGATTTCAGTTATTTCATCTAAAGTTATCTTAAAATTTTCAAATGCAACGAATAAGACGTGGAAAAATAATAAACTATTGTCTTTTCTAAATTATAAATCAATTGTTGCTTATATCAATTAGTTTCTGTTGTATACAAAAGGGAGTTCTTCATACTTGAATGTCTTAGCCAAAAGAGGTATTTTGCTGAGAAATATTATATCTGAGTTAAACGTTAATTATACAATAAAAGTCAATAACTAGAGAGTAAAAAGACAATAAACATAAAGAGCTATAGTTGATATTTAGAAATTGAATGAAATCTTGATCAAAGATGTCAGCTAGTTTTTGAAATCTTGAAATTACTAAGTACAAACTTTAGTACAAAATTATGAAACATAATAGATTCAACTGTTAAAGTGATATCTTATTATATATATTTTTTATTCATAGGTACAATACAAATCACATGAATATGATCATAAAGGTCTAGACATTTATTTATTTTAGGTCCATACATTTCTTTTGAATATAAGGATAGATGTATGATTCAAAACATAGAGGGCTCTCATATATTAAGGTATACTTATAGACATTAATCAGTTTGTAAAAAGACGATAATTTAGAAAATGTCAGCTAATTGACTACACATCTAATAACAAAAAAGTTGAGTATGAATAACAAAAATACATCAAATCAAATCCCGAAATATCATGCCAATTAACATAAACTCCAATGCCAACTATCCTTGGCAATTAAGAATAGTGAGAGAAAACAATATAAGTCCTATAAATGTTATTCTAGGAAATAAAAAATTGAATCCGTAGAATATTATCAAACTAAGAACCATCGACCAAGATACATATCCTGCAACTACAAGGAACTCCCCACGATGATAACAAAGTGTCAGCATCGTTAAGAACTGGGAAATGTCCAGTAAAACATCCCATAGGCAGTATTCCCGGGTTTGAACCAACATTGTAATATCTTTTTCTTGCAAGAGTAAAATGTCATCTTCGGAGATTGGGAAATACTCCAGCTGCGTAGCCTGAGTAGTATCTTTGTTGTTCTAATACAGACCGGCCTGGGTTTTTTTAGGCTGCACTGGTTTCTGGTTTAGGACTTTTGTCGAGCACTTTATTTGCATCAGTTAGACCCTCCATTTCAGCACGTTCTTGGACTAAAATCGGTTGTATCTGGTTCACCATAAAATGATCGAAGAACTACATAAAGTAGAAAAAACAGAAAGTGACATTGGAAACTAAAAACAGAGAAGAGAAACACTTTGAACTGCAATTTCAAGATCAGTATGAGAATTCAAACTTGAAGATGACAAAGCTAATACAGAATAGATAAACGAAGTTCGTTTATAAATTAAAACATCAAATAGTAACAAATTTCTAGAAAGTGTGAGTAATGAAACTTACCAAAATGTACAAAAAATTGCACAACATATGAACCTCGATGAACGATAAACGACGCTTCAAAACAAATCGTGGACCGTACAAACATGATCGGAACCAGAGAAGTGAGTACAAGTGATAAAGAAGAAGAACCTGACCTCGGGTGATTACACAGACGAAGAACAAAACAAGGAGAAAAGGTCGGGGCATAAAAGATCAATCAAGTTTTCTAAAACAGAACTAAATAAAGCTTACGGATGGGAAAAATCTAAATAAGTCCTGATCTTGTAAAGTTTGTATGATCTATTCTTACCAACAGCAATTTTCTCTAGCTTCTAACCCCTATACTAATGTTTTTGTTCAAACACAAATTATACTCCAATTTAGGGAGTTTTAACCTCAAACTTTAATTTCTCTAGCGAGTGAATTCCCCAAATAGGAGTAAAACATAGGCAAAATGCAAAAAATAGGAGTATCATATTTTGAATAGGTGTAATTTTAGTGGTATGACAAATATACACCTACCCAAGCCTCAAGCCCCAACCACTTTCATTAATAATTAAAACGTAAAAGAAATAACATTAATTTATGTATAACAAAAATGAAAAAAAAACAAGAAAATATATATTAAATAAAATGTCCATCGTATTAAATAAAATTAGTAAAATTCAAAAAATATTAAAAAAAAATATTAAATAAAAAACTAAAAAGTTAAAATAAAATAAAAAGTGAAAATGTAAAAAATATATAAAAATATGCAGACATCTGCTTCCGCCTCAACAACCTCCCAGCACCACCAGCTCCGACCGCCGGAAGAAATGCCAACATTTTTCGGAAATGCCATCTTGATGGTAGGTTTTGAGAAAATTTGGCATTTTCAAAGAATAAAAATTTCATCTTTATGGCATTTTCGAAAAATGACAATTTTTACATAAAATTGCATTTTTTTCTCCGATCAGA
Organism: Cuscuta europaea; assembly: GCA_945859875.1. Taxonomy (NCBI): domain Eukaryota; kingdom Viridiplantae; phylum Streptophyta; class Magnoliopsida; order Solanales; family Convolvulaceae; genus Cuscuta; species Cuscuta europaea. The sequence goes on from CAMAPE010000014.1 coordinate 6,884,563, forward strand.
GGTGGCATTGTTGGGCTGTGGCCAAGGCTGCGGGAAAGGCCTCCATAAATTTTTTATATTTTTTAATGTCTTTTATCTATTTTTTATTTATTTTTAAAGTTTAGTATATGGGAAGTTGGGAACGGAAGGAAAGAGAGACGTGTTGCAATGCCAACAACTTTTGTCGTGTTGCATCTCACATCAATGTCATGAATCAATTTCGTCAATTCCATAAAAAAAACAGCCCCATTATGAGGTCATGACCTTCCCATGACCAGTTGTTATATCGTGGGAGAAGCTCACGATGAACATGATGTTCCCACAAACAAATCGTGTGTGTACTATTCATGCGTGAAATAATTTTTTGGTTTGTTTTTTCTTGCACCAGTGCCCAGTAGCAGCGTCATGTAACTCGCGTGTACAGAAATGTAACTCACATTGGTAAGAAATGTAAGTGTAGACAATTCAAAATGTTACTTGTCTAATACGAAGTATAAGAAATAAAACATTGATTTCGATGTAAACCATGAAAACAAGGAGTCTAAATGCTCAATTACTTTACGTAAATAGTGAATATGTTTTGTTTTTATTATTAAGGCCATATAAGAATGTTTTTTTAAATTATTTTTTCATGAAAATCATTGTTTTGCAAAAAAACATTTTTTTTTGCAATTTTTTTATTTGTTTCAATAGCAAGATTGATTTTGTGATGTAACTGGTGTTATGAAAACTGTAAATCAAGTTTATGGAAATCTAACTTATGTGTGCAAAGTGTAACTTGTTGAGCTAAGTCTAAATGTAACTCACGCATATGAAGATATAACTCGCGCGTAAAAGCATGTAACTTGCGCACAAGAAGATGTAACTTCGTATACCATCAAATGTAACTACAGAAATTGTCTATAACATAACTCACACATGTGGAAATAACATAACCCTATGAGCCGAAGGGCCCTGATTTCTTCCATTTTCTCCCAGTAGCTTTGTATGCTCAAATCCGGCTGCCCCGTGAGTTTTGGAGCCTTCGGCCATGGGGCCGAAGGCACCCGTATGTTCACCGTGGGCTTCTTGACACTTGGGCCGCTGTGCTTTGGGCCTCTTGTGCTTCCTGGGCCTGTTGGGCCTGTGTTAGAGTAGTAGGAGTCTGTGGGTCGGGGGTTCCTGGGCCATATACTCCATCAGGAGTTCCCCACTCCTTTTTCCGAAAGGTACTTGAGGAAAAAGGAGTAACTGTGGTGATTCACCCGAAGGCTTCCTTGTCTTGTTGGACACCTTAATAGATTCTTCGTTACCTGTTTTTGCCGAGGGCATTCCCTCAGTCCCCCCATATGTCAAGGGCTGAGGGCTCCCTGAAGGGAGTGCAAGTGTGTTGCTCGCATGTGTTTTGGCGGAGGCTGCTTTATTACCCTTGGTACTTCTGTAATATCTTGACAATTTGTGTCTCCCGAAGGGTGTATCGACCATTCATACCTGAGGGGTTGTGTTTATCATTTTGCCCGGAGGCTACATGTGTTATTTGTCAATGACATTTTTGTTCATAATTCCCCGAGGGGTTCTCCCAGTCCCCCACTCCTTTAGGCCGAAGGCAAGTTTCGGGCTGAAGGAGTTAAGAGTGATGTTTAGATCCGAGGGCAAATTCGGATGAGGGGTTGCCAATGTGTGATAAACCGAAGGGCCATATTGCTTTTGTTCGAAGCCAGGTGGAACCCGAAGGCATGTGCTGCGAAGGGTACCAGCTGAGGCCACCTTGATATTTCAGAATATGGCCGTTGGAATATGACCGTTGGAGGTGGGGTCCATGTGGCGTGCTCCCGTTGGCTGAAGGCGGGCGGGTGCCACCCATTGGTTGAGGTGGCGGTTTGTAATGATGTGTTTTTAATCGGAGGCCTAGTTCTCAGCCCAAGCCTAAGATGGGGAGGCTATAAATACCCCTGGCCGAACTCATTTCTCTTGTGCGATTTCATCGAAGCGAAGCTCTGCCCAAATATTTCTAGAGAGCAAAAGCATAGTTTGATCAAAACCAAACATCCGAAGTAAGTTCTTCTTCCGTTCTTGAGTTTTTTAGCATACTTTGCTATTCCGGCCTTAGATTTAGTGTTAGAGCTCTATAGGAAGCCCTCTACTTTTGAACCCTTCTGCTTCTAGTCTTTCAAAAATGTTGTCGCAAAGTGATTCTCAAGATATCTCGAGGGAGCCCTCTGTTCAATCCGAGACCTGGTCGGATGGGAGGTCAGCAAGTGAAGAGGCCTTGTCTCACGACGATTCTGCCGTAGCCGAGGCTGAGGACTTCAAACAAGTGAACGAGGACGAGGAGCTTGCTCTCGCTATGCAGACTGCTGAGGAGGAGGAAGAGCGTCGTCGAGTTACCATTACTATCCCTTCGGCTATCCCTAGTGGGGCAGGAACTTCAAGACCCCTCAGCCCTGATCCCCATCGGACTGCACCGTTGATGAAGGGCAAGAAGAAGATGAAGGCCCCCCAGAAGAAGAAGAAGAAGAAGAAGAAGAAGAAGAAGAAGAAGAAGCAAAAAGTAGCGGACTCTGGGAAGCCGGTGGGGATACCCGAGGGACATTCCTTCTTGAACACTGCTGCCCTCTGTTGGAGATCATTTTATTGTGAATCAAGCTTGTCAGATGTCTTTTAATAGCTTAGCTTTTATTGTATCCTTTGTAATTAATGTTTGTATTTATTAGGGTATAAAAGGTATGGGGCCAATGTGTCAGGCCCATATCAGGCTGAAAGCCTTTACGCAAACCTTAACCTGCGCATATAAAAAGGCGCTTTAGGTTTAGGTTTGCGTTAACTTTCGTACTCGATCAAAATAGCCTTAGCGCATATCATTCTCTGTACGAGTTCACGGTATATCAAAGAGGGATTTCATCGATCATTTGTGTTCATCTTTCTGTTATTTTACTGCTTGATATATCATATTATATTGCTGTTATAGAAAACAGGGACTAACAAATGGTATCAGAGCCGATCGAGAGCTTATCAGAAGAACGACCTGCAAATTACTCTGCTTTTATTTCGTTTATCTGTAGCTAGCGAGTTTATCATCTGTAATCTAGTTTTTGTGTTAAAAGTTGTAAAAGTTATACTGTTAGAATCACATCTCAGAGAAGATCAAGCAGTATATCTTCTTTCTGCATTTCCGTAATTTTTTTTCTCTTTGTAAACTCGTAGGCAGGAACTCGCAACCCATCTTTTTCAAAGCTCCGTTCAGCTTTCTGACCTGAAACTTGGGCAGCAGTAACTCGACATCAAGGGCTACAAAACAATCTGTTTTCATAGAAAAAACTGAAATTTTCTTTTGAGAGGAACTCGCAACTCAGGGTGTTGAAGTCTAAACTCGCAACTTCAAACTCGAGTTTAGAACTCGCAATTTTAACTCTCGAGTTAAGTACTCGAGACACAAACTCGCACTGTAAACTCGCGTTTCAAAACTCGCAAGTTCAACCTCGAGTTTTGACATTGCGAGTTTTACATCTCAGTTTGTGAAAACTCTAAACTCTTAATCTCGAGTTTATAAACTCGAGTTCTCACCTCGAGTTTTTTCATACCTCGAGTTTAGCTCTTCAACACTCCGGATCTCGAGTTTCTGCCTTTGAAATTTTTCTGATCAAAATCTTGAACGGTCAGTTTTCTTCAGCAATGGCTTCAGAATCTAATGCACAAGGATATTAGAAAATGAACTCAGATAGAATAAAGGAGATTCAAATGTTATTGATTATAAGAGTCAATACAAGTATTTATAGTAGAATGCAAGTAACTAACTCTAACAGCCTGTATAACAACACTAACAGCCCAAGGTATATCTAGAAGGTTTAAAGCTATTTACAATATACGTATGTAACATTATTTTATATTCCTAACATTCCCCCCTCAAACTTAAGGTGATTGATTTGGAAGGTCGGTAAATCACACTAAGTTTGGTTTTTTAACTCAAGAAAAGAAGATGCAGACAAAGTCTTTGTCAGAATATCAACAATTTGTTGGGAAGCAGGAATGTGGAACACTTCAATTTGCTTGGACTGAACTTTCTCCCTCACAAAAAAGAGATCAATCTCCATGTGTTTTATCCTGGAGTGTAAAACAGGGTTGTGGGCAAGCTGCACAGTGCTGAGGTTGTCACAGTAGATCTTTGGAGTAGAAAATGATACTTGAAGCTCTTTGAGTAAGAACTGAACCCACAGAAGTTCAGTTGCAGTGTCTGCTAAACTTCTGTATTCAGCTTCTGCAGAGGATCTGGCCACTCTCAGTTGTTTCTTGGACCACCAAGAAATGATGTTTGACCCAAGAAAGATGCATGATCCAGAAGTGGACCTTCTGTCAACTAGGTCAGATGCCCAATCAGCATCACAAAAGGCAAAGATAGGTAAAGGCATTGTTTTCAGAGGTAGACGTTTAATGATGATGCCATGTGTTATAGTACCAGATAGATATCTGAGAATGTGTTTTACTGCCTTCCAGTGATCTTGTAGAGGTACTGCCATGAACTGAAAGACCTTATTTACAGCATAACTGAGTTCTGGTCTTGTAAGAGTTGCATATTGCAGCATGCCAACAATGGATCTATAAGTGGAAGGATCAGGAAGAGTAGCACTTCCTGTATTAGTTAGCTTGCAGCTACTAACCATGGGAGTTTTCACTCCTTTGGAATCAATCATGCCAGCTTGATGTAATAAATCTCTCATGTATTTGGTTTGAGAGAGATGAAGACTTCCATCAGTCAGCTTTTTGACTTCTATTCCTAGGAAGAAGTCAATGTCACCCAAGTGCTTGAGAGAAAACGATGAGTGTACTTTGTAAATAAGGTTTTGAATTGCTTTAGAATCATTGCCTATGACCAGAATATCATCTACATATATCAATATGTAGATCTGAACTCCTTGAGACTTGAAGAATAGGAGGGATGGATCACATTTACTTTGCTGAAACCCTGCTGTATAAAGGACTGAAGTCAGTTTGTGAAACCAGGCCCTAGGAGCCTTCTTTAGGCCATACAATGACTTGTGTAGTTTGCAGACTAAAGTGGTGTCTGTTGGAGATATTTTATTGTGAATCATGTTGGTCATAGATTAGCTTTATATTTAATCCTTGTATTTAAATAGTGCATAAATTAGATAGAAATCAGGCCAAGTGTTAGGCCCATTTAAACAGGCCAAAAGCCTGTTTCGCCTAACCTAAACCTCGCCTATAAAAAGGGAGCCGAGGTTTAGGAAAAGGCTGAACGTCGTACTTATTATTCATAGCCTTACGCTTATATCATTCTGCTGTACGTTCCACGGTTTATCAAAGAAGGTTTTACGGTGATTCATTCTGTGTTCATCTTTACGTTTAATCTTCCTTTGTTAGATCGATTATTCATTGCTGTTAAAGAAACAGGGACTAACAATTGGTATCAGAGCCGATCGAGAACGATCAGAAGAACTCCTGCAGAATACTCTGTTTTTGTTAACGTAGTTCATTCTGTCGATTTTTTGCTCTGTAATTTTGTTTCTTGTTTAAAAGTTGTAAAAGTTACACCTTTGGAATCGCCTTTTCAAAGCGATCAAAGGGTATACTTCAGTTTGTGTTTTACGCAATTTTTGATTTCGAGATATCTCGAGCTAGGCATCTCGACATCCTATTTCTTCACAGGTTCTGCTACGTTTTTCGAGCTGATAACTTTACCAGAAGATCTCGACATTCAACTCTACAGGAAACTATCTTCAGATTTTGATTATCTGATTTTTACAGGTTGAAAGATTTCGACACTGAGGATTTCGACATCTAGGATTTCGAAATCTTGATTTCGAGAAAAGGTTTCGACATCTGGTCTCGACATTTGACTCATCAGATTAAGATTTCGAGAGATTAACTTCTCGACATTTCAAATCTCGAGATCAGCATCTCGAAATTTGAAATCTCGAGATCCCAAATCTCGAGATCCTTAATCTCGAGCCCAAATCTCGATACCGGGCCTCCTTTATCGAAATCTGAGATTTCGATATTCAGATCTCGACATCTGATTTTTCGAGATTCTGCCTCTGAAAATCTTTTGATCAATTTTCTTGAACGGTCAGTTTATTACAGCAATGGGTTCAGAATACAATGCACAAGGGAACAGCAGTACCCCTCCTAGCCTCAGGAAGGGAGAATATCAAATGTGGAGGAACAGATTTTTAAACTTCCTCGAGCACAAAGAGAACTCTTCTGCAATGCTCGAATCTTTACTTGAAGGACCAGCTGAACTTTTAATTTAAGTTGGTGGAGATCCAGAGAACAATCCTCCTATTTTTCCAGAAATAAGGAGAAAAGTGCCATCTGAATACCCAGAAGCCGACAAGCTCAGACTTCGTGGTGATCTTATGGCCAAAACGTATCTCCTTCAAGCAATACCGAACGAGGTTTATGTTCTCATAGATAGCATGCAGACAGCTAAGAAGATGTGGGATGAAATAGAGAAGCTGCTACAAGGCACAAGCATCAGCCTCAAAACAAAGAAGACTACAATTCTCATCGCTTATGACTCCTTCAAAGCAGGACCAGGAGAACCATTGAATGAGACTTACAATAGACTTGTTCAACTGGTAAATGAACTCAGAAAGATCAAAGTATTCAGGTCCAATCTGGAACTAAATATTAGATTCTTATCCAGCCTGCATCCTGCTTGGGAAAAGACAGTGAAGGATGTCAGATCACGGATAGATCTGGACGAAATTGACCTCTGCACACTCTATGAACATCTGAAGCAATTCGTCAACGAGGTTGCATGCGCTGAGGATCATCACACCACAAACCCCTTAGCTCTTGTAATGGATGCTCAACCTAGAAGGACAACCACTTCACTAAAGAAGAAAAAGAAAAAAGTGGTGGTTGAATCAGATGATGATGAGAGTGACGATGACAAATCTGATCTAGAGGCTGAGCTAGCAGACTTACAGAAGAAGATGGAAATGTTGGCCAAAAGATTTGCAAAGAAGAACACTTCCTCCAACAGACTGAGAACTTCCTCCTCAAACTACAAGCAGAAGAACCATGATCAAGGATCTTCTAGGAAGGCATCATCGGCAGAAGAAGCTCCTAAATGCTATAATTGCGGCAAGCCTGGACATGTGATCAAAGACTGCCGCCTACCAAAGAAGAAAGATGCTAACTTCTACAAGCAGAAGATGTTGTGGAATAAGCAGAAAATGCTGATGGTGCAGAAAGAAGAAGAAACCTCTGCCATGATTGCTGAAAATGAGAACTGGGCAGAAGATTCTTCTGAGGAGCAGGAAGAGGAAGACAACTATGCTCTTATGGCACGAGTGGAGGGAGATGAAATAAAGGGTGATGCTGCGATCCCCGAAGGCAACTGCTCAACAAGCTCTGTTAGTACCTCCCATACTTCTTTAAATAATCATATGCAGTCCTTACTTGAAAAGGACAATCTAATCAAAGAACTAAAGGAGAGACTAGACAATAATCATAGAGTTCTGAAACAGAATCTAGACCAAAAGTCTTCCTTAAGTATTCAACTTGAAATTGCAAAAGATCAAGTCAAAAAGGTGTCCTCAGATTTTGAAAGCTTTGAACTAAAGATAGCTGAATTAACTAAGAAATTTGAGGACAGTGAACGGGAAAAAAGCATAGCAAAGGCTGAATGCGATTTTTTGCATAACAAAAGAAGAACGCTTTTAAATAAAGTAAAAGAACTAGAAGATCTAGCTGCTAGAAGAGGTCAATCTGAATAAACTATTTTTCTGCTTAACAACAAACAAAAGGATGACCGATTCTACAATGCTAAAACAGGACTGGGCATAACTAACCCACGTAATCTTAAGAAAGTTAATTGCCTTCAAATCTATAACAAAGATTACATGGGACTAGGGTTTGGTGAGAAAATGTATTTTCGAAGTGATGAAGATTATGCTGAAGCAGAAGAAGAAAAGAGAAAGAAACCAAAACCTGCGATTTCTTGTGATTATCCCTCTGTAAATGAAAAACAACTTTCAGAAGAAAAACCTACTTCCTGCTTTAGTGAATGCCTTGACCCTTATGCCAAAGATATTCCTCACATAGGACACCCTCTAGACCCTCCTCCAAGAGTAGGTATTGCTAAAACTGGTGAGGAACCATGTATTTTTCCCATGGCTCAAAAGCTCAAAAACCTACAGAAAACTCTTGATAACGAGAGAGAGAGATTTGAAACTGAAAAGAAAGGTTTTGAGCGCAACTGGCAGGAACTTCTTCAAAAATTTAATGATTTGAGTGAGCAGTTTCATGCTAAAACAGACCCTCCTACGACCAAGCCTGACAGCTCACACACCTCACATGAGAAAAACAATGCTTTTAAAGGTTCGTCCACTCATCTCTCTTCTCCTTTGTTTACAGGGAATGAAGTGAATAAGGAAGGAGAAGAGAAGAATGAGTGGAGGAAAAAGAGGAAGGAAATCGCAGAAGGCAAAAAGAAAGTTTTTGAGAAAAGTGCCAGCCCTAGATCTAGTTCAATATTTTACACAAAAGTTAATTGTAATTCTGTCTCTACAAAGAAAACTTCTAACAGTTCAGTCTTGAGTCCCAAGCTGAATATTTCTGAGACATCTTCTAGACAAAGTTCTATTTATAATACAAGTGTTGCTTATGGTTATTCTGTTCCAGATCCCCATAATTATGAATGTGATATGAATGTTGTTAAATCTAAGCCTTCCAGAAAGCTTAAACCCGAAAAGGAAGCCAAGAAAGAAACTTCTAAGGGAACGTTTTGTATTCCAGATATGAAATACGCCCTTAGAGTTCATTCTAGGAAACATGTTAATCGGCTTTCTAAGGAGGAGATTTTCAAAACCAAACTCAAAAAACAACCGTTCAATCACAAAGCTCCTGTCTACTCTCCTCCTGAACCTAAACCGAAAAGATGGGTCCCCAAGATAAGACCCGTCAAAACTGAAACTGAAAAGTGGGTCCCCAAGATGAGACCTACCAAACCTGAATCGAATAGGTGGGTCCACAAACGAAGACCCATCCAAACTAAAACTGAAAGGTGGGTTTCCAATCGTAGACCCATCATAACTAAAACTGATAGGTGGGGTCCAAATCAAGGACCCATCAGAACTACAACTGAAAAGTGGGTCCCCAAACTTAGACCCACAAGGACTAAAATGGAAAGGTGGGTTCACAACATCAGACCCACCAAAATGGAAAGTGGTAGGTGGACTTCAAAAACCAGACACACTGCAAAAGCAGATCTGGCAATTGGAAAGCCCATCGAAGATAGATCTTTTGTTGAAAGAGCAGCTGACCTTGGATCACTGCTCAAAGCAAGTTTTAAAAAGGTGTTTCTTGATAATAAGGAAGGACCCACTCCAAGTTGGGTACCTGATCTTATTTGATTGTTTTGCAGGACGGTCATGTGTGGCACTTAGACTCAGGATGCTCAACCCACATGACCGGAATAAAGCACCTTTTGAGCAACTACACCAACTGCTACGGAGGCAATGTCAGATTCGGGAATGACGCCTCATCTCCTATCCTTGGGTATGGGGACGTCGTCTGTGCCAGTGTCACAATAAAAGATGTTTCATTCGTCAAAGGGCTCAAACACAACTTACTGAGCATTGGACAATTCAGTGACAGCGGGATGGAAGTGAGGTTCTTTGCAAAACAATGCTGTGTTCTTGACAGCACAGGGAATACATTATTAACGTGTTACAGAACATCAAATTTGTACACTATTGATCTGAAAAGCGTCCAATCCACCACTTCCATCTGTCTGCTGTCTAAAGCTTCAACTGAACAGAACAACCTATGGCACAGACGTCTCTCCCATCTGAACTTCAAACATCTATCAACCTTGTCCTCAAAGAAACTTGTCAAGGGGCTTCCTCTGCTAAAGTCTTCCGCTGAAAATCATTGTAGTGCCTGCAAAATGGGCAAAATGACGCGAAGCTCCCACAAGTCAAAAACTGAACCTTCATCCACTCATCAGTTGCAGCTAATACACATGGATCTGTGTGGACCTATGAGAGTACAAAGCATCAACGGTCGCAAATACACTCTGGTGATCGTTGATGACTTCTCTAGATATACATGGACAAAATTTCTTCGATCAAAAGACGAAGCTGCGGAAATCATTATGACCTTTATCAGAACGATCCAGAAACTGCTACAGCACAGTGTTCGAATTGTCAGAACTGACAATGGTACCGAGTTCAAAAATCAGACTCTCACTGAGTTCTATGAATCCAACGGTATCACTCAGCAATTTGCAGCAGCTAAAACTCCCCAGCAGAACGGAGTTGTTGAGAGAAAGAACAGAACCCTTGTTGAAGCAGCACGCACCATGTTAATTCAATCAAGATTGCCTCACTTCATGTGGGCAAAGGCAATCAATACCGCGTGCTTCACTCAGAACAGAACCTTCATCCACAAGCTCTTCGACAAGACTCCATATGAGATCCTATTCAACAAAACTCCTGATATTTCTTTCCTCAAGGTTTTTGGCTGCAAGTGCTTCATACTCAATGATCGGACAGAGAGAAGTAAGCTGGATCCCAAAGCCAGAGAAGGCGTGTTCATTGGCTACTCACTGCAATCCAAAGCTTACAGAGTCTACCTCAGAGACAAGCGGACTGTCATCGAGAGTGTATACGTTACATTCTATGAAATGGCAGACTTTGCTATTGAACATCTCCAGACCGATCCATCCACTGTTGTACCAGTAGCTTCTGATAAAGCTGAACCAAACACCGAACACGATGATGTGATTCTCGACTCTCTCTTCAGAAACTTTTACGAGAACTCACAATCTCCACCTCCTGCATACACTCCAGAGTCAACATCAACTCCAACAGCAGAGATTCCGCTTCTCACAGGACCAGATGACGTACCATCCACACCCTCAACCCCTCCAACCAATCCCAGAGGTGTGGATGATCACGGCTTTGCCATAAGTCCGGAATCATCTCCACTACACACCAAAGCTGCCCCAGAGCCTTCAAATTCATATCAGGACTCAGATCAACCAATAATTACTCCAACTCCTCTAGCTCATGAGAGGAAGTGGACAAGAGCACATCCTGTTAAACAGATAATAGGTGATCCAAGTCAAGGTGTGCGAACGAGATCAGCAACAACAAATGAATGTCACTATGCATGCTTTCTAAGCAAGAATGAACCATCCAAAGTCTCAGAGGCACTCGCTGATCCAGATTGGGTGATTGCCATGCAAGATGAGCTCAATCAAATTGACAGACTAGATGTATGGACACTCGTGCCTAAACCCCCTCAGAAAACCATCATTGGCACTAAATGGGTGTTCAAGAACAAGAAAGACGAAGAAGGCATAGTGATAAGGAACAAGGCACGACTGGTCGCTAAAGGATATAATCAGCAAGAGGGCATAGACTATGATGAAACATTTGCACCCGTAGCAAGAATTGAAGCAATCCGCCTTTTTCTTGCGTACGCGGCCCACAAGAACTTTACTGTCTTTCAAATGGATGTCAAGACTGCCTTTCTAAATGGAGTCTTGGAAGAAGAAGTCTATGTCGCTCAACCCGAAGGATTCGTAGATCCCAGATATCCCGACCATGTGTACAAGCTAAAGAAAGCTCTGTATGGGTTAAAACAGGCACCAAGAGCTTGGTATGATGCATTAACCGAATTTCTGATTGACTCAGGTTTCTCAAAAGGGAAGATTGATACCACACTTTTCATCAAGCGACAGAAGTCTGACATCATCCTGATTCAGATCTATGTTGATGACATTATCTTCGCCTCCTCAAATCCACGCCTGTGCAAACACTTTGAGAAACTGATGAAAACCAAGTTCGAGATGAGCATGATGGGAGAACTGAATTTCTTCCTAGGCCTGCAAGTAAGACAACTCTCTGACGGCATTTTCATCAATCAGTCAAAGTATATTCTGGAAATGCTTAAGAGATTCAACATTGATAGCAAATCTTCCATGACGACCCCCATGTCCCCAAACAACAAACTGGACTCAGACCCCTCCGGGAAGCCAGTTGATGCTACAAACTACAGGGCCATCATTGGATCTTTGTTATATCTCACATCAAGCAGGCCTGACATTGTCTTCTCCACATGCTTATGTGCACACTTTCAGGCAAATCCGAAGGAATCCCATCTGACCGTTGTTCGAAGAATTCTGAGATACCTCAAAGGCACTGTGAATCTAGGCCTTTGGTATCCCAAGCACTCAGGTTTTGACCTAGTCGGATATTCGGATGCTGACTTTGCTGGTTGCCGGATGGACCGCAAAAGTACATCGGGAGCTGTCCAATTCTTGGGCGATAAGTTAGTCTGCTGGTCTTCCAAGAAACAGAACTGTGTGTCAACATCTACGGCCGAGGCAGAATACGTCGCGGCTGCTAGCTGTTGTTCACAAATATTATGGATGAAGACCCAGCTAAAAGACTACGGTTACACACTCCGCCATATCCCGATCTACAGTGACTCTCAAAGCGCCATAGCCATCACCAGCAACCCAGTTCATCACTCCCGCACCAAACACATCGACCTGCGCTATCATTTCATCAAGGATCATGTGGAGAAAGGAGACATTGACATGTATTTTGTAAGCTCAGAGCTTCAACTGGCTGACTTGTTCACTAAGGCATTGGATGAAAAACGATTCCAGTTCCTAGTCTCCAAGTTGGGCATGTTGAACCTCGAGCCCGTTTAATTATGTCTCCACTGATCTAAAAAGTGTGTGTGTGTGGGACTTGTAAAAAGAGTGTGTGTGTGGGATTTGTAAATAGTGTGTGTGCGTTGCATGTGTTGAGGGGGAGAAAACCAGAAAAATAACAAAAAATAGTGTGTGTGCGTTGCATGTGTTGAGTGGGTGAAAAATCAAAAAGAACAAAAAATAGTGTGTGTGCGTTGCATTTGTACATATTGTTCGTTGCATTTTTTGAGGGGGAGAGAATTTTCACTGTTTGAGGGGGAGCTAATTTTCACTGATTAAGGGGGAGCTCTCTATTTTTTCTGGTTTGGGCCTCGAAAATCTCTTTAAAGGGCACTGTGTATCAGCCCAACATTTCGGGCTCAATTGTTACAGAGGAGGTCCAAATTTTTTCTCTCGCGTATATAAGCCTCGAAAAAGGCCTTCTCTTTCCATTCTTAACTTTTCTCAACGGCAGAGCTCTTCGACTGTTCTTCTTCGTCAAAACCTTGTTTTCGAAAACCTTCTCCTCCTCCGATTCTCTTTCGCAAACACTAAGGTAGTTTACCAATGATTTCGAGTTCAATACAGACGCCTCAAACGAATAATCTTCTCGTCACTCGATTTCGAAATCCTAATCTTCAACTGTGTTCACTCGAACGATCTCGAGATTGGCATCTCAATCGTTTTTTCAAAATCAACTTAAAAAGGTTTTTCTTGGTCGAAATCGATTGTTATTGTTTGTTATATTGTTGTTTTTGCAGGTGAAAATTTCGTCAAAATTCGTCGGTTCATCTTCTCGAAATCAAGATCTCGAGATGGGCATCTCGACATCTTGATCTCGAGATTTGAATCTCGAAATCAAGATCTCGAGATCTACATCTCGACATCTTGATCTCGAGATTTGGATCTCGAAATCAAGATCTCGAGATCTGCATCTCGACATCTTGATCTCGAGATTTGAATCTCGAAATCAAGATCTCGAGATCTTCATCTCGACATCTTGATCTCGAGATTTGTATCTCGAAATCAAGATCTCGAGATCTGCATCTCGACATCTTGATCTCGAGATATGAATCTCGAGATTTGAGATTTGGACTTAAATTTTTTTTTAAAAACTTCACCTGCATAAACCTATCTGAAAACAGCAAATTAAATTCCTTCAAAATCAAATCAACAGTTGAACTTCATGTGCTGACCCCTGCTTCTACAGTTTAAAATGGCAGGAAACACTCAAACAACTTCCAGCTAGACCTCACCGTCTTCAAGTGCCAGAACCCGATCATTCCGGCCATAATGAAAGGTCACTATCTCTGGCCTGCACTTCACAACGCCAAACCAGTGCCAGAGATATACCTACAACAATTTTGGGGTCACATGCACACGGAGTCACTGAAGGATCGTTCCAAGATCAAGACCAAGTTGAATGGCATGCGGGTGATTCTGACACCATGCACTCTACGGACTACTCTATCGCTGCCGATACATGACGAGTATGATGCACTGCCATCCATCCCTGATCTGCTCAAAGACGTGGCATCCCTTGGCTACACATCACTACTGCCACAACTGTCAAATTTCAACGGTGCATACCTCCGTCACCCGTGGAAAAATCTCTTCGGGCTAGTGAACAAGTGCCTGTCGCCGAAGCATGCCGGGTTTGACAAGTGCAACAAGCAGATCCTGCTAATCTTTCACGGCATTGCATTCAACAAAAACTACGACATGGCACAGCTCTTCTTCTCAGAGCTCATGGACCTGGTCAAAGCAAAGGAGAAAAATAGGCCAGGTACCATTCCATATGCAAGATGGCTCGGGCTGATCATAAACGACTGCATGGCAGAGCACGCCTCCATACCAAGACGCAGTACAGATCCTCACTTCACAGCACCGAAGCTACAGTACTTCAAAGCAGACAAGAATCCTTCTTATGGTCTCAAGATACCTGGATTTCTGCTAAAGCTGGTAAAATCTTCAAAACCAGCAGTCCAACAATACAAAGAAGCCACCGAGAAAACCGTCCCTATGGTTCAGCAAAACCCAGCTGGACCTACTTAAGGGACAAAGCCGAGAGTAAGTAAGGGTCCTACGAGAGCCCAAAAGCCACAGAAACCAGTGGCCGGTTTGCCCAATGAAGGGAAGTCTGACGACTCTCTAGAGACGAGTCAGGCGGCTGAGGGCACCGAGGAAGACGCTGAGGAAACGGCCAGTGAATCGTCTAGTGGAGCCCAAACAAACACTGACGACAAGGCCTCCGAGAGCGTGGGCACGGAGAGTGACAAATCAGACTCGGATGATGAAAGTGATGACAATGATAGTGATGATGTGGAGCTCACATATGCACTAATTAGAAAAGGGAAGCTGCCCGCCGAATCTCCAAAGAAGAGAAGAATCACTGCTGAAGACGCAGCACCAATCATAGCTCGCAGACCTCAAGTCTTCACTATTAAAGAAACAGCTAAACCAAGAGCTGATCCGAGCGAGACTAATTGCTCAAAGGATGATTACGACGAGGCAGCTCACTCCATCAAGACATCAATCAACCAGGAAGAAGTTGTCATCCGAGAGACCAGGGCTAAAGTCAAAAATGACAAGGTTGCTAAGGCCAAGCCCCAGCCCCGAGCGAAAAAGAGTCTGTTTGATAAGGCAGACGAGCACATCTTTGCTGGCTGCGACTCCTTTATCCAGATAAGCCGAGCCGAATCCCTAAGCACAGGAGCCGATCTTTTCGGTTCCCGAGTAGAAGTCGCAGCATCTGGCTCAACTGCGCATGCACAGCCCTCTCCCAGCCACTCAATTGCCTCTCAAAAGGTTATTGTTTCAAAAGAACGGGACTCAACCCCCTCGCTGGTTCCTTCTGAATCAGTTGAGCATACAATTGACCTATCTCCCAAGGTCAAAACCCCTTCTTCACTCACATCGAGTCTAGGTGTCACATTTCCCACATTTTCTTCTTTTTCTAGGACACCTACACTATTCACAGCACATACAGGTGCACTCACCCTGAACGCAACAACCAGAGCGCAAGCTATGACGGTTGGAAGCCCTGCTACGCCCATAATGATTCCATCATTAAATGCAGGCCACACATCAGCAATCTTCACTGATGTTGTGTCAACAGTTACAACCCCCGTAACTGGTCACCCTACCTTTGAAGACGTAAACGTTCTACTAAATCGCTTCCTAGATTCCACCATTAAACCATGGGTGCAAGATGCAATGACCGCTCTAGCACAGGAATTTAGGACCACCCAAGCGGTTCGGTCTGAACAGACACCACCCCAACTTTCCCCTGAACCATTCATCTCCCATACACAACCCATATCCTCCACCCCTCTATCCCACCAATCCATCAACCAAATTCCTATCCCTTCTATTTCTCGGGGAACCCAGAATACAGAACCAGTATTCTCCCCACACCCGACCACACCCTCCATCGATCTCTCCTCCCTATCCTTTGACACCCTAGCTTCGGCTTTGCTGAATAACCTCTTGAATACCCCGGAAGACGACCTCACTCTACATCAGCAAGCCATACTAGAAGCTCTTCTTTCCTCACCCGAAACCAAGAGTACTTGCAAGGAGAGTCTTCGTGGTCGCAAACGTTCCCATGAGGACCCCGATGATTCGAATCCTCATGAGGGGGAGAACAAGCGACCTCGATCACTTGAGCAAACTACTCTTCCAAGCCAAACTCCACAGCCAATTCAACCTGAAACCTCAACAAACCAACAGCCACCACCCACAGCCAAACTCTCTAGCGTGGTCGAGCTAGAAATAACATCCCGAGGCGTATCTCCTAGAGATACCAACCGAGGAGGGGATGGAAGTCCTGATGATGATACCACTGGTACATCTTCTCTATCAGGCCATCAGTTGGAACCTAGTTCTAAGATGATGTCAACGGGCAATCCTAGTGAACCCGGTAGTGCTACACAGGAACAATCACCGCCTAAACAAAGAACTCCATACATCTCCCCAGGCAAAGACATCCATGATGCACTGGAAGAGGCGGTGATATACGACAAATGGCCGAGAAAATGGACAGAATGGGATGATCTCCGGGTTGAAGCCGAGCAAGAGGACATGCAAAGAAACTGGTGGCTACGAGAGCTTATTAACAAATGCTCTGAAGATATCATTAGGCTCGAGGACGATGAACGCAAGGAAGGGGAGAACTACAAGGAATCCCAGAAAGCTCTTGAATCGGTCGTAAGACAATCAGCGGGAAGACTTCCCAAGACAGAGAAACCCTGGGACAACGTTCGAATCAAAGCCCCCTTCCAAGAAGAAATCAGAGAGCATATCTGGCGTAGACCAGACAAAGTCAAGCCACTGAACGAACTGAAGCTAAGAGGCCTTACACACTTGAAAGGAAAACAGGCTGGAGGTCATCTGCATATGTTGCTGCAAAGGTCAACCGGTACACAGAGAGAACTGATGGAACAAGATCTGAAGTCGAATATTCTCCCGATTCATCAAATTCTACAAGTGAAAGCTGAAGACTATCATGGAGTAACATTCTACACTTTCAGACTTCAACGCACCGATGGGAGCGAATTCACTTGTCAAGAGAACGACTTCATCATGCTGAAACCGGATGACATCTACCAAATGCTCATGACCTACAGATACCTTCCAGTCAGGCAAAACATAGTATACAGCGAAGGCCTCGCAGCTATCAAGAGATTCATGCTTAGACAGATCCGAGTACACTCCTCACATGACCTACAAATGGCTATTGAATGCAATCTAAAGAAGACAAACCTGACAAAGCCAAAACTGTATGGTCCAGAACTTGAAGACTTCCCAGCCTATCACATCTTCTTCAAACCGCCAGCAGTCACCTACCTGAACCACAAGAACGAAAAGCGTCTGATGGTAGTCAGTGAAATCGAGAAATACTGCGACGGAACACTGAAGATAATCAGAGAGCAGATTCTACAGATGAAGGCAAAGCTGGAAGAAAATCTTCAAAAGGCATCGTCTTATGTTCAAAAGGAACACTCTACTGTAGAGGCAATTTTAAAGGCCATTGACGATCGCCTCGAAAAGAGAAATATGCTAAGACAATATGAACATGCACTTGGATTAAGGAAGCACTACTTCAAATCACAGAAGCAATAAGAGAATGACACTTGATCACAAAGGGGGAGATTGTTGGAGATATTTTATTGTGAATCAAGTTGGTCATAGATTAGCTTTATATTTAATCCTTGTATTTAAATAGTGCATAAATTAGATAGAAATCAGGCCAAGTGTTAGGCCCATTTAAACAGGCCAAAAGCCTGTTTCGCCTAACCTAAACCTCGCCTATAAAAAGGGAGCCGAGGTTTAGGAAAAGGCTGAACGTCGTACTTATTATTCATAGCCTTACGCTTATATCATTGTGCTGTACGTTCCACGGTTTATCAAAGAAGGTTTTACGGTGATTCATTCTGTGTTCATCTTTACGTTTAATCTTCCTTTGTTAGATCGATTATTCATTGCTGTTAAAGAAACAGGGACTAACAGTGTCCTGTGCCAGAAAGCCTGGGGGTTGGACCATGTAGACTTCTTCATCAAGTTTTCCAGTTAGAAAAGCATTATTGACATCTAATTGCTGAATGGACCACTCATAAGAAACTGCCAAGGTGAGCAATATTCTGATAGTGATAGGTTTGACCACTGGAGAAAAGGTTTCTTTGAAATCAAATCCAAATCTTTGATGGAAGCCTTTGGCCACTAATCTGGCCTTATATTTTTTAAGAGAACCATCAAGGTTTTCTTTAACTCGAAAGACCCATTTACAACCTATAGCTTGTTTGTCAGGTGGTAAAGGAACTAAAGTCCGTGTTTGATTTTCTATCAAGGCATTATACTCATTTTTCATTGCAGAAAACCACTGAGGAGATGTGAGTGCTTGCTTCACTGACTGAGGCTCAACATGTGTTAAAAGCAAGGTAGGATTAAGTCTAGGTTTAATAATTTCTGATTTTGCTCTAGTTTGCATAGGATGAGTGTTAGTTATATGAACAGAATTGGAAATTGAGGAAGTAGAGTCAGATGATGGAGGAGAATGTGGTTGTAGATGAATAGCTTGCTGATGTAGGGATGGACTGGGAGTAGAGTTGTTGGAATTTACTGAAGAATTATGAGTGGAGGGAGTAGATGAATAGCTTGCTGATTAATTGTGATTATTAGAAGAGATGGGTTGCGAGTCAGTGGGCTGGGAATTGTTGGATGAGAGGTTATGAGACTGAGATTGTGAGTTAGTGAAGGAAAGTTCATGAAGCTGGGATTGAGATGAGTTAGAACCAGAAGGAGGATTTGAGTCTAACACAGTTAATATGGCAGAATCTGAGTTATGAGTAGGTTTGGTTGTGGGAATGGAAGATTGGGATACAGATGAATAGGGAAAACTGGATTCATGAAAGATGGCATCCTTTGAAATGTATACTCTGCCAGATTTGGAAAGACACTTATAGCCTTTATGCTGAGAAGAATATCCTATGAATGTACACTCTTCTCAGTGAAAATCCAACTTGTGTTTATTGTAAGGTCTGAGAAAAGGATAACAAGTGCAACCAAAGACTCTAAGAGAAGAATAATCTGGGACAGATCCATAAAGTTTAAAATATGGGCTGGAATTGGCAATGGACTTAGATGGAGTTCTGTTGATAAGATGCACAGAAGTTGCAAAGACAGCATCCCAGAACTTAAAAGGTAAAGAAGAATGGGCTAGGATTGAGAGACCTTTTTCAACAATAGTGCGATGTTTCCTTTCAACCACACCATTTTGATGATGAGTGTGAGGACATATGATTATGTGAGTTTGTTAATAATTCAACAATAGTGGCAAAAGGCATTGACTCACAACGAAATAATTCTGGAGTTTGTTACATCTTAGCCGAAACCGAAAGCTACAAAATGTTTATACATAACATTGTTCAAAAATTATCTAAAAGTACATCAAGGATTATCAACTTCAGCAGCACCCCCTTCGGCAGGCTTCGAAGTAGCGTCCCATCCGGCCTCTTTATCTTCATCTTGAGCCTCCTGCATCAGCTCAGAATCCTCAAGTTCCGGCCTTTCAACATCCGGGGGAGGGGCATGCGAACATCTGGCTAGAGAGGGGGAAGGCCGTAGGCTGCCAGATCAAATGCCCTTGGGTCCATCCCTAAATGTCGGGCGAGCCTCCGGTAGATGAGAGCTTGAGTAAAGAACTCACCCCCGTCATAATAATCTTTGCCCTTCTGGGCCAACCACTCAGCCCCGGGGCCGCCTACCCAAGCGCCTACGGAGGCCTCCACCACCGAGGCCAGCCATTGCTTCTGGTCCTCTGCCTTCCACCCCTCGGCGATAAAGGCGGCAACAGAATCTTCTCGGGCCTTGGAAACGGCCTCTCCCTTGGCTGCCTCGGCCTCCTCGGCAGCTTTCTTGGCGGCTTCGGAGGCAACCTTCTCAGCTTCGGCCCTACCCTCGGCTCTGGCCTCTGTCTTGGCTTTTTCAACTTCAACCCTCTCTTGCTGAAGGTTCTCCTCCAGCCTCGCCATCTCCTGAACGGCGGTAGCATTGTCATGGACGAGCTTCTTTAAAGACTCGTCTTGTTGCGCCTTCTGAAGCCGCAACTCTTCCACCCTTCGGACCTGTTCGCCGAGGGCAATGCAAGACTGTAAGCAACAAGCGAAAGGGTTAGACCATCGTGCAAGATAAGCTAAATCCAAAACAACTAAGGAAATGAAAAGAATGAACAGGGGATCTTACTAAGGAAATGAAAAGAATGACAAGACAGGACCGGAGAACCTTAGAGTCGAGGGCCTCATCATCAAGTCGACTCAGGGTTGCCCTGTCCAGCTCAGGGGTGGCACCCTTCAGGAACTCCCTGAGGTCCATCGTGCCATGCATTGTAATACCCAAGATTAATATAAGAGGATTAATAGTACTACTCATACCAACAGAGGTGCATCTCCTTTTAAGGGAGCTCATCACCCAAGAACTCCAAAGTTAAGCGTGCTTGCACGGGAGTAGTCTTGGGATGGGTGACCCCCTGGGAAGTTTCTCAGGGCGCGCATGAGTGAGGACAAAGTGCGCGGTAAAGGCTCGTGGTGGTTTGTGGGGACAGTACTAGAGGTCTGGAGTAACTACCTCGGGTCTTATGGGGCCGGGGTGTTACAGGTGGTATCAGAGCAACCCTGCGACAGTGTACTGACCCGTTAGATATCGGGCGGGCATTTAGCGGGGCAAGATTCTGGGGTTTGATTGAGATTGTTAAGGGCGCAACGAGGACGTTGCGATCCTAAGTGGGGGTGATTGTAATACCCGAGATTAATATAAGAGGATTAATAGTACTACTCATACCAACAGAGGTGCATCTCCTTTTAAGGGAGCTCATCACCCAAGAACTCCAAAGTTAAGCGTGCTTGCACGGGAGTAGTCTTGGGATGGGTGACCCCCTGGGAAGTTTCTCAGGGCGCGCATGAGTGAGGACAAAGTGCGCGGTAAAGGCTCGTGGTGGTTTGTGGGGACAGTACTAGAGGTCTGGAGTAACTACCTCGGGTCTTATGGGGCCGGGGTGTTACATGCATGATGGCGGTTCCCTTTACGAGGGAGAATTTCACATTCTCCCGAGGAAAGCCCACCTCAGCCGAAGGGGGCTTGGAGGGGGTCGTCGCCGCCACAACCGGGGGGTCGAACGAGGAGTGCTCATCCACAATCAGGACCAGGGGAGCCTTCTTCCCGACATCCCCTTTTTTCGACTTCTTGCCGACGGGCACGACACCTTTGCCCGCCGCTTTCTTCTTCGCAGCAACGGTAGCAGCTTGGGAGCTTTCGGACTCAGCATCAACAGGAATGGCCGAGGAGGGTTCACCACCCTTCTTAAAGAACTCATCAACGGGCTTCTGGGTGCCCGTCTCCTTCTTCTTTGGCTCCTTGGCCAATTTTTTCTTGAAACCAGCAAAGTTTCTCACATCCATATTGGCACCTGCAAAGACAACACAAATCAGTAAGAAAGAAGGATCAAGACAACAACAAGAATCAAACTACAAAAATTTTCCAAGTACAAAAGTTACATCCTGTACTTTTCGTCCCCTTCCCCCAGAAAATGGTAGTGACGGAAGCCTAGACTGTACAGGTCCTCCGGGAGGGTCGGGTCCTTGATTGCCACATGCTTCGTGGACCCCTCCGGAAGATCAGAAGGCTTCTTTCCATCCTTCTCGAGGGCGGCGCTCCCCACCTTCGAATGACGTCTAAAATGGTTCCGTAACCCCCCGGGAAATGGATTCACCGCCATCCCGATGTAGCAGAATCGGTCCTTCCAGCTCTTGTGAGACGAGGGCACATCAGAAAAGAGCCTCCACTGGGTGACCTGCTGCAGGTTTGCGAAGCCTTCGCATTGGCATGACCCCCCGCCAGAGGTTGAAGCTCTGAAAGAACAGATCAAGGCTAGGAGTCACCCCCAGGACCGACAGAGGTTCAGAAAACCGACAATGTATGAGTGGTTGTTGGGGGTCAGTTGGCAGGGGGCTAAGCCAACGTACCTTAGGTACTCAAGGAGGAAGGGGTGTAATGGAAACCGGAGGCCAAGCGTTATAGATAAAACATGTACGGCGAAGCACCCCTCGGGAGCTTGGGAAAGCACGTCATCAGGACCCGGCTCCACCACCGTTGCCGAAGGCCCAAAATGGAGCTGTGTGACGTAACACTCCGCCCTATCAGCCCTCGACTTAAGCGCGGGGGTGTTAGTCCCTGTTTTCTATAACAGCAATATAATATGATATATCAAGGAGTAAAATAACTGAAAGATGAACACAGATGATCGATGAAATCCCTCTTTGATATAACGTGAACTCGTACAGAGAATGATATGCGCTAAGGCTATTTTGATCGAGTACGCAAGTTAACGCAAACCTAAACCTAAAGCGCCTTTTTATATGCGCAGGTTAAGGTTTGCGTAAAGGCTTTCAGCATGATATAGGCCTGGCACATTGGCCCCATACCTTTTATACCCTAATAAATATAAACATTAATTACAAAGGATATAATAAAAGCTAAGCTATTACACGACATCTGACAAGCTTGATTCACAATAAAATGATCTCCAACAATCTTCCCCTTTGTGATCAAATGTCGTCTTGCTTTTATTTCTGAGCTCTGAAGTAGTGCTTTCTTATGTTCAGCGCATGCTCATACTGTCTCAGTGTTCTTCTCTTATCAAGTTGTTTGATGATGGGCTACAGGAATGTTTCCAGTGTGTCAAAAGTTTCCAACTCTTCATCAGTGGCATCAGCAAGTCTTTGCTCAAGATCTTCTTTGAGAGGTAGCAGCTTTTGTTGAATGACTTTTAAAGTCCCATCACAATATTTGTGAATGTCCTCTACCCACATCAGGCGCTTTTGCTCTTTATGGTTGAGATATAAGATTGAGAGCGGATCCTTAAAGATGTGGTAAGGTTGATATTCCTCAAGCTCTGCTCCATATAGAATCGACCTTGTGAGATTTGCCTTCCGAACATGGTTCTCGAGCGCCATTTGCAGATCATGAGTGGAATGGAATCTGACCTGTCTTAGCATAAATCTTTTGATTGCATCAAAGCCTTCCTTGTAGATTCTGTTGCGATATATTTGAAGATATCTACAGGCCATGAACATGTGATAGATGTCATCCATTTTCATCATGATGAAGTCATTCTCTTGGCAGATGAATTCGCTTGAGTCTGTGCGCTGCACTTTGTAGCTGAAGAATTGTATCCCGTGGTGATCTTCTTAATGCATATCGAGAATACTGCAAATCGGATGTATGCTACTTCTTAAGTCCTTTTCAAGGATCTCTCTTTGTTTTCCAGAAGATCTATGGTGCAGCATATGCACATGTTCACCCACAAATTTCCCTTTCAAGTGGGTAAGTCCGCGGATCTTTAGCTCATTAAGGGCCTTGAGTTTCCCTGGTTGTCTCCAGATTCCCTTTCTGATTTCCTCTTGGAAGGGGGCATTGTTTCGTACATTCTCCCAGGGCTTCTCTTTTGTTGGAATTTGACCCGCGGATTGTCTGATAATCGATTCAAGCTCCTTGGGAGTTTTCTTGTAATCTTCCCCTTCCTTGAGTTCCTCTTTATCAAGGCGTATGATATCTTCAGCACACTTGGACAGTAGTTCACGAAGCCACCAGTTTCATTGCATATCCTCTGTCTCGGCTTCGTCTCTCAGTGTATCCCACTCTGTCCATTTTCGTGGCCACTTGTCGTGTATCACCGCATCCTCTAACGCATCATGGATGTCCTTGTTTGGAGGAATGAATGGAACTTTTTGCTGCTGTTGGAGTGGTGATCTTGTTTGAGGAGCACTACCGGGTTCACTTGGATTGCCCGTTGTCATCAGCTTCGAACTGGGTTCTGGATGATGGCCTAACCTAATGGATGTATCGGAGATAGCACCGTTAGGACTTCCATCCCCTCCTCGGACAGTATCTCTTGGAGATAAGCCTGGGGATGTTTTCACCAGTTTCGAACTATGTTCTGACTGATGGTCTGAACTAAGTGATGTACCGGAGGTAACATCGTCAGGACTTCCATCCCCTCCTCGGACAGTATCTGTCGGAGATAAGCCTCGGGATGTTTCAACTAGCTCGACCGTGCTAGTGAGTTTGGCTTGGTTTTGGCTAGAGGTGGGTGGCTGTTGGTTGGTTGGAGGTGGAGGTGAAGGTTGAGTTGGCTGCGGGGTGTGGCTAGAAGAAGCACCTTGCTCAAGTATCCGGTGCCGCTTGTTCTCCCCCTCATGAGGTTCCGAATCGTCGGGGTCCTCATGTGAACGCTTTTGGCCACGGGGACTGTCACGGCAAGTGCTCGGCTGGGGTGGCCAGTTATGGGGGTTGTAACTGTTGTCACAGCATCAGTGAAGACATCTGATGTGTGGCCTGCGTTCAATGATGGAATCATTTTGGGCATAGCAGGACTTCTGACCGTCATAGTTTGCACTCTGGTCGTTGCATTCAGGGTGTGTGCACCTGTTTGTGCAGTGAATAGTGTAGGTGTCCTAGAAAAGGAAGAAAATGTGGGAAATTTGACACCTAGACTCGATGTGCGGGAAGGAGGGGTTGTGACCTCAGGCGGCTGGCCAACAGTTCGCTCAACTGATTCGGAAGGAACCAGAGAGGTGGGTGAGTCCCGTGATTTTGAAACGATAGCCTGTTGGGAGGCTAATGAGTGGCTAGGGGAGGGTTGTGCATGCGCAGTTGAGCCAGATGTTGCGGCTTCTACTCGAGAACCGAAAAGATTGGCTCTTGTGCTTAGGGATTCGACTCGGCTTATACTGATAAAGGGGTCGCAGCCAGCAAAGATATCTTCATCAGCTTCATCTATTAAGCTCCTCCTGGCACGTTGCGTGGGGGCTCTTTCAGTACACACATCATACGATCCGCTCCCACCAAGATCTGAACTGATCCAAGGTTTGGAAACAATGGCTATGATGCACCTCTGTCGTTTCTATCTCACTTCAAACTCATGAACCTGCCATACCCGTGGAAGACTCTGTTTGGCCTCGTCAACAAGTGTCTATCTCCAAAGCACGCCGGCCACGACAGATGTAACCTGCAAATATTCCAAATCTTCCATGGGATAGCCTTCAATAAACAATACGACATGGCACAGCTTTTCTGGACGGAGCTGGTGGCCCAGGTCAAGGACAAAGAAAACGGCAAAATCGGCATGACAATCCCTTACGCTAGATGGTTGGCCCTCATCATTAATGACTACATGTCAGCAAATCCAGGGATTCCAAGGCGACACGACAAAGAACAGTTCATCGCCCCTACGCTTCAGTACTTGAAACGCTTCAAACATGATGCTGTTGGCATGGCAATTCCGAACTGCCTGCTAGACTTAGCAAATCAGAGAAACCCGGCAGTCATCAAGTATAGAGAGGACTTACAGAGAACAGTCCCTATGGTTCAGCGAAACCCAACTGAACCTACCCCAAGGACTAAGCCGAGAGTCAGTAAGGGTCCACAGAGAGTCCGCAAGCCACAGAAACCAGTGGCACGTCTGCCCAATGAAGGAAAGTCTGATGACTCTTTCAAGAGGACTCAGACGGCTAAGGGCACCCAGAAAAACGCTGAGGAGCCTACCGATGAATGGTCAAGTCCGGCCTCCAATAAGACTGATGATGAGGCATCCGATAGCGTGGGCACACGAAGTGATGATGATGGTGATAATACTGATGTTGATGATATTGATGATGATGTTGATGATGATGATGATAATGATGACGATGATGACATTGGCGATGTTGAGCACACATATGCTCTGATCAAAAAGGGTAAGCTGCATGCCGAGTCTCCAAAGAAAATCACTGCAGAAGAGGCAACCCCCGTAATAGCAGGTCGCTCCAAAACAATCACAATAACGGAGAATCAGTCTTCACTAAGGGCGATCAGCAGACCCAAGGCTGATTACGATGAAGCAGCGCACGTCATCAAAAATGCTCAGGACGCCATCATCCGGGAGAAACGGGCAAAAGTGAAAAATGACAAATCATCAAAGCCCAAGCAACAGCCACGTGCCAGGAGGAGCTTAATAGATGAAGCTGATGAAGATATCTTTGCTAGTTGTGACCCCTTTATCAATATAAGCCGAGCCGAATCTGTAAGCACAGGAGCCAATCTTTTCGGTTCCCGAGTAGAAGCCGCAGCATCTGGCTCAACTGCGCATACACAGCCCTCCCCTAGCCACTCATTAGCCTCCCAACAGGCTATTGTTTCAAAATCACGGGACTCACCCACCTCTCTGGTTCCTTCCGAATGAGTTGAGCGAACTGTTGGCCAGCCGCCTGAGGTCACAACCCCTCCTTCCCGCACATCGAGTCTAGGTGTCACATTTCCCACATTTTCTTCCTTTTCTAGGACACCTACACTATTCCATGCACAAACAGGTGCACGCACCCTGAATGCAACGACCAGAGTGCAAACTATGACGGTCAGAAGTCCTGCTATGCCCAAAATGATTCCATCATTGAACGCAGGCCACACATCAGATGTATTCAGTGATGCTGTGACAACAGTTACAACCCCCGTAAATGGTCACCTCACCTTTGAAGATATCAACGTTCTCCTGAATCGCTTCCTGGATTCCACCATAAAGTCATGGGTGCAAAGAGCAATGACCGCTTTTGCACAGGAATTTAGGACCACCCAAGCGGTTCAGCCTGAACATCCAGCACACCAACCCGCACCCGATCCCTTACTCTCTCATACCCAACTGATATCTTCCCCAGCCTTATCTAACCAATCCATCAACCAACTTCCCTTATCTTCACCTTCTCGGGGAACCCAAGATACACAGCTAGTGTCTTCCCCTACGTCGACTACACCATATCCCGATCCTTATTCCATACGTACCCCACAGTTAGCCGATATTCTTTTCCTCCGCCTCTGCTCCTCTGAAGACTGTGCCCTTACCCCTTTTGAGAAGGACCTGATGGCGGTCTTCTATAAACATAACCGCCCCCAGCCGAGCACTTCTCGTGACAGTCCCCGTGGCCAAAAGCGTTCACATTAGGACCCCGACGATTCGGAACTTCATGAGGGGGAGAACAAGCGGCCCCGGATACTTGAGCAAGGTGTTTCTTCTAGCCACACCCCGCAGCCAACTCAACCTTCACCTCCACCTCCAACCAACCAACAGCCACCCACCTCTAGCCAAAACCAAGCCAAACTCACTAGCACGGTCGAGCTAGTTGAAACATCCCGAGGCTTATCTTCGAGAGATACTGTCCGAGGAGGGGATGGAAGTCCTGACGATGTTACCTCCGGTACATCACTTAGTTCAGACCATCAGTCAGACATAGTTCGAAACTGGTGAAAACATCCCGAGACTTATCTCTAAGAGATACTGTCCGAGGAGGGGATGGAAGTCCTGACAATGCTATCTCTCATACATCCATTAGGTCAGGCCATCATCCAGAACCCAGTTCGAAGCCGATGACAACGGGCAATCCAAGTGAACCCGGTAGTGCTCCTTAAACAAGATCACCACTCCAACAGTAGCAAAAAGTTCCATTCATTCCTCCAAACAAGGGCATCCATGACGCGTTAGAGGATGCGGTGATACACGACAAGTGGCCACGAAAATGGACAGAGTGGGATACACTGAGAGACGAAGCCGAGACAGAGGATATGCAACGAAACTGGTGGCTTCGTGAACTACTGTCCAAGTGTGCTGAAGATATCATACGCCTTGATAAAGAGGAACTCAAGGAAGGGGAAGATTACAAGAAAACTCCCAAGGAGCTTGAATCGATTATCAGACAATCCGCGGGTCAAATGCCAACAAAGGAGAAGCCCTGAGAGAATGTACGAAACAATGCCCCCTTCCAAGAGGAAATCAGAAAGGGAATCTGGAGACAACAAGGGAAACTCAAGGCCCTTAATGAGCTAAAGATCCGCGGACTTACCCACTTGAAAAGGAAATTTGTGGGTGGAGATCTGCATATGCTGCACCATAGATCTTCTGGAAAACAAACAGAGATCCTTGAAAAGGACTTAAAAAGTAGCATACATCCGATTTGCAGTATTCTCGATATGCATGAAGAAGATCACCGCGGGATACAATTCTTCAGCTACAAAGTGCAGCGCACAGACTCAAGTGAATTCATCTGCCAAGAGAATGACTTCATCATGATGAAAATGGATGACATCTATCACATGTTCATGGCCTGTAGATATGTTCCAATAAATCGCAACAGAATCTACAAGGAAGGCTTTGATGCAATCAAAAGATTATTGCTAAGACAAGTCAGATTCCACTCCACTCTTGATCTGCAAATGGCGCTCGAGAACCATGTTCGGAAGGCAAATCTCACAAGGTCGATTCTATATGGAGCAGAGCTTGAGGAATATCAACCTTACCACATCTTTAAGGATCCGCTCTCAATCTTATATCTCAACCATAAAGAGCAAAAGCGCCTGATGTGGGTAGAGGACATTCACAAATATTGTGAAGGGACTTTAAAAGTCATTCAACAGAAGCTGTTACCTCTCAAAGAAGATCTTGAGCAAAGAGTTGCTGATGCCACTGATGAAGAGTTGGAGACTTTTGACAGACTGGAAACAATCCTGCAGCCCATCATCAAACGGCTTGATAAGAGAAGAGCACTGAGACAGTATGAGCATGCGCTAAACATAAGAAAGCACTACTTCAGAGCTCAGAAATAAAAGCAAGACGGCACTTGATCATAAAGGGGGAGATTGTTGGAGATCATTTTATTGTGAATCAAGCTTGTCAGATGTCTTGTAATAGCTTAGCTTTTATTATATCCTTTGTAATTAATGTTTGTATTTGTTAGGGTATAAAAGGTATGGGGCCAATGTGTCAGGCCTATATCATGCTGAAAGCCTTTACGCAAACCTTAACCTGCGCATATAAAAAGGCGCTTTAGGTTTAGGTTTGCGTTAACTTTCGTACTCGATCAAAATAGCCTTAGCGCATATCATTCTCTGTACGAGTTCACGGTATATCAAAGAGGGATTTCATCGATCATCTGTGATCATCTTTCTGTTATTTTACTCCTTGATATATCATATTATATTGGTGTTATAGAAAACAGGGACTAACACCCTGGCGCTTAAGTCGAGGGCTGATAGGGCGGAGTGTTACGTCACGCAGCTCCATGTTGGGCCTTCGGCAATGGTGGTGGAGCCGGGTCCTGATGACGTGCTCTCCCAAGCTCCCGAGGGGTGCTTCACCGTACATGTTTTATCCGTAACACTTGGTCTCCGGTTTCGATTACACTCCTTCCTCCTTGAGTACCTAAGGTACATTGGCTTAGCCCCCTGTCAACTGACCCCTAACAGCCACTCATACATTGTCGGTTTTCTGAACCTCTTTCTGTCCTGTGGGTGACTCCTAACTTTGATCTGTTCTTTCAGAGCTTCAACCTCTGCCGGGGGTCATGCCAATGCTGAAGGCTTCGCGAAACCTACAGCAGGTTGCCTAGTGGAGGCTCTTTTCTGATGTGCCTTCGTCTCACAAGAGCTGGAAGGACCGATTCTGCTACATCAGAATGGCGGTGAATCCATTTCCCGGGGGGTTGCGGAACCATTTTAGACATCATTCGAAGGTGGGGAGCGCCGCCCTCGAGAAGGATGGAAAGAAGCTTTCTAATCCTCCGGAGGGGTCCACGAAGCATGTGGCAATCAAGGACTCGACCCTCCCGGAGGACCTGTATAGTCTAGGCTTCCGTCACTACCGTTTCCTGGGGGAAGGGGACGAAAAGTACCCCCTCATTGATCGCGCGTTCAATAGCACAGGAGGTAGTTCCCGAAGGATCTAACTTTTGTACTTAGAAAATTTTTGTAGTTTGATTCTTGTTGTTGTCTTGACACTTATTTCTTACTGATTTGTGTTGTCTTTCCAGGTGCCAATATGGATGTGAGAAACTTTGCTGGCTTCAAGAAAAAATTGGCCAAGGATCCAAAGAAGAAGGAGACGGGCACCCAGAAGCCCGTTGATGAGTTCTTTAAGAAGGGTGGTGAACCCTCCTCGGCCATTCCTGCTGATGCTGAGTCCAAAAGCTCCCAATCTGCTACTGTTGTTGCGAAGAGGAAAGCGGTGGGCAAAGGTGTCGTGCCCGTTGGCAAGAAGTCGAAAAAAAGGGATGTTGGGAAGAAGGCTCCCCCGGTCCTGATTGTGGATGAGCACTCCTCGTTTGACCCCCCGGTTGTGGCAGCGATGACCCCCTCCAAGCCCCCTTCAGCTGAGGTGGGCTTTCCTCAGGAGAATGTGAAATTCTCCCTCGTAAAGGGAACCGCCATCATGCATGGCACGGTGGACCCCAGGGAGTTCTTGAAGGGTGCCACCCCTGAGCTGGACAGGGCAGCCCTGAGTCGACTTGATGATGAGGCCCTCGACTCTAAGGTTCTCCGGTCCTCTCTTGTCATTCTTTTCATTTCCTTAGTAAGATCCCCTGTTCATTCTTTTCATTTCCTTAGTCGTTTTGGATTTAGCTTATCTTGCACGGTGGTCTAACCCTTTCGCTTGTTGCTTACAGTCTTGCATTGCCCTCGGCGAACAGGTCCGGGGGGTGGAAGAGTTGCGCCTTCATAAGGCGCAACAGGACGAGTCTTTAAAGAAGCTCGTCCATGACAATGCTAACGCCGTTCGGGAGATGGTGAGGCTGGAGGAGACCCTTCGGCAAGAGAGGGTTGAAGTTGAAAAAGCCAAGGCAGAGGCCAGAGCCGAGGGTAGGGCCGAAGCTGAGAAGGTTGCCTCCGAAGCCGCCAAGAAAGCTGCTGAGGAGGCCGAGGCAGCCAAGGGAGAGGCCGTTTCCAAGGCCCGAGAAGATTCTATTGTCGCCTTTATCGCCGTGGGGTGGAAGGCAGAGGACCAGAAGCAATGGCTGGCCTCGGTGGTGGAGGCCTCCATAGACGCTAGGGTAGGCGGACCCGGGGCTGAGTGGTTGGCCCGGAAGGGCAAAGATTATTATGACGAGGGTGAGTTCTTTACTCAATCTCTCATCTACCGGAGGCTCGCCCGGCATTTAGGGATGGACCCAAGGGCATTTGATCTAGCAGCCTACGGCCTTCCCCCTCTCCAGCCAGATGTTCGCATGCCCCTCCCCCCGGATGTTGAAAGGCCGGACCTTGAGGATTCCGAGCTGATGCAGGAGGCTCAAGATGAAGATAAAGTGGCCGGAGGGGACGCTACTTCGAAGCCTGCCGAAGGGGGTGCTGCTGAAGTTGATAATCCTTGATGTACTTTTAGATAATTTTTGAACAATGTTATGTATAAACATTTTGTAGCTTTCGGTTTCGGCTAAGATGTAACAAACTCCTGAATTAATTCGTTGTGAGTGAATGCCTTTTGCCTTCGTCTTTCTTTGTTTCCTTGCATGTGTGTTGTTTCCTGAATGTATGTCTGCATCCCAAGTCGACCGAGGGCCAAATATTTAAGACTTTAGAAAATTTCCTAAGTGGTGTTTACCATCGGTCCCCCGGTGTATATACTCCTTTAGTTGCATGAAACAGTTAGCCTTCGTCTCAGACCCCGGGGGGTCTGCCGTTGTGGACTTAGCCAAATTTTGGGTAATGTTATGAACGTGCCCTCGATTGATAGTAGTCTTAGGCAAAGTTCTGCTTAGAAATTTTGGTAGCGCTGAGGGCCCTTAACTCATGGACTTAGAAAAATTTCCATTGAGTCTGCAGTCAGTAGCCTTCCGTGGGAATGTGGGGTCAGTGAATCTTTGACCCACTTGTAGAATAGATGCCTTCGGTGTTGATTGTAGTGTCGGGGCTGTAGGAGTGTGGACTTAGGAAATTTGAGCTCAGCTCGTGAGCAGTCGCCTTAGGTAATGCCGGCGGATGTAGTAGACTTACTCAAATCTAGTCCCTTTGTAACATAGGAGCCTTCGGTTGTACTGGCTTCCAAGGTGTGCCCTGTGCAACATATTATAGTGGGGGCCCCACTATACAATAGGGACCTTCAGTGATGCCCTCCAACATGCTGGATTAAGTGATTTCAGCTTAATACATAAGGGCTGATGCCTTCGGACCATGCTGAGATGAAGACCGTTGTACAGCAAGGGCCTTTGGTGTGGGCCTCCAAAATGTAGACTTTGGGAATTTAAGCCCCATATATAGAGTAGACGCCCTTGGTAATGCCGGCGGCTGTAGTGGATTGGACTCCTACGCCGAAGGCTCTCAAAGTGTGGACTTAAGAATCTTCAAGACCAACATTAGTAGGTGCCTTCGGTATTCCCAATGGGTCGAGATCATGACTTAGGAAACTTTTGCCCAACACATTAGAAATTTGAAATTTGAATTAGGTGCCTTCGGTATTTCTTTGTTGGCATGCCGAGGGTTTTCAAGATGTGGACTTGGCCAATTTTGGCAACACCTGTTGCACAGGAGCCTTCGGAATAGGGATCAATAATCAAAGGTGAACTTTCTGTTTGCTTGAAAGAAACCCCCTGGTTTTTTGCCAAAGGGTGTTTCATTGTGGACTGGAATACTTTTAGTCATTGATTGCTCGTTGAGTCTACTCCCCTTCACCTTTTTTTAAGAGAGCGAAGGGAAGGCTTCAAAAAACTTGGTTTCTTGGTAAGGTTTGGCCTATGCGGGAGGCAACGGTAATAAACCGTTGGCTCCCCCTCGGGGATTGACCTTCCGAGATCCCGAGGGTTTTGAGGGTCGTTTCCTCAGCCCGAGACATCGTCTGTTGCCTGCCTCCCCTTAGGGGATGGTGCGGAAAGCGCCTCAGTTTTGAAAGTCGTCCCCTTAGCCCGAGACATGGTTTGTTGCCTGCTTCCATTGGGGGATAGCGCGGGGAGCATTTCATTTTTTGAAAGTCGAATCGTGGGCCCAGGACATGGTCCGTTGCCTACCTCCCCTTGGTGGATGGCGTGGAAAGTGTTTCAGGTAAGGGTTTTATTTGTGTGTGAAACACAAATGGCCGGGGGTACTCAGTACCTGCCGGAACCGAGGGGTATTGTACCTCCCGTTTTTTTATGTATGTGTATGTATGAATATGCATGAAACAATGCATGCATGGGGGCGTCCTCGAGGAGAACGGCTTACTCAAAAACACTTGGTGTTTTGAGAGTGGCGGGTGTATTTCGCGCACCCTATACTTGGTACCTTGAGTAATGATGTTACATCTTACTCATCCTCATGAGAGGAAGGGAGCCTTGGACCGTTGATCACCTATACTAATGGGTGATGAGGGCTTGGTCGCTCGTATGTGCTTCGTACTTGGTACTTTTATGTATATATTCACTCTGCTGAGAAAGAAGGGGTCTTGGACCGTTGAACAACGTACATTTATGAGTGATGAGGGCTTGGCCGCTCATATACTATTGATAGAATTTGACCAGGTGGTGCACATTCCAATGCCAAGGGACCTCGGTCCCATTGGGTCGTTTTAGCATGTACGTTCCTGGTTTGATGATGGCTGTGATGATGTATGGCCCTTCATATTTTGGTTCCATTTTTCCGCTTTCCGTAGGTTGGCTAGCTTCCCTCCTTCGGAGGACATAGTCCCCCACTTGAAACTCTCTGGAACGGACCTTGGCGTCAATGTAGCCTTTTACCTGTCTTCGGTAGTTCTTCGCCCTTAGGAAGGCTTGCTCCTGGAATTCCGAGATGAGATGGAGGTCGAGGGCCATGTTTGCCTCGTATCTTTTAGCTTCGTACTCATCTACCCTTCGGGTTGGGAGAGTTACCTCAGTGGGAGCTTTAGCTTCGAACCCATAGCACAGGGAGAAAGGTGTTTCACCAGTTGCCCTCCTTGGGGTGGTGCGGTAGGCCCATAGGATGTTGTGAAGTTCTTCTGCCCAGCCTCCCCCATCGGCTTCTAGCTTCTTTTTTAGACCCTCGAGAAAAGTCCGGTTGGCGTTCTCCACTTGCTCGTTGCCCTGAGGGTAGGCAACTGATGAGAAGCTGTGTTTGATGCCCCATGCCTCCAGGAGGGCACAAAAGGGGGCTACCTCAAATTGAGTTCCTTTGTCAGAGATGATTTGTTGGGGGACGCCAAACCGTGTGAGAATGCTCTTGCGGACAAAGTGGCGGCATCTGGCCTCGGTGATTCTAGCGAGGGGCTCAGCTTCCACCCACTTGGTGAAGTAGTCAATGGTCATGATGATGTTCCTGTTATTGGAAGTACCCCTCGGCAAGGGACCCACTAGGTCAATGCCCCATTGGGAGAAGGGTATAGCTGTGCTGATGGGGGCATAGTTGACCGCTGGTATGCCGAGAGCCTTCTGAAAGTGTTGACATGCAGTACACCTTCGGGCTAGGTTTGCACAATCTCGGGCCATCGTAGGCCAGAAGTAGCCTCGGACTATGAGCCTTCGGGACATGGAGAAGTCTCCCTGGTGAGCTGAGCAAGTGCCACTGTGCACTTTTTCCATCGCAACCTCGGCCTCATCCTGGTGAAGGCACCGAAGTAAGGTGCCATTGTAAGACCTTTTGTAGAGCCTCCCGTTTTCGATTGTATAGCTGGGAGCCCTCAGTTTTGCTAGTTTTGCGCGGGCCTCCTCCTCGGGCAGCTGCCCCGTGGTGATGAAGGTGATGATGTCGGAGATCCAGTCTTCCGGCCTTAGGTGTATGTCCATGACGGGGCTCGCATGTATGCTTGAGAGACTGAGCTCCTCGATCCTTGCGATCTTTGAGAGGTGCTCCGAGGATTCAATCGAGAGTTTGGAGAATGTCAGCCTCAGAGTTTTGAGCCCTCGGTATTTGAGTGAGGGAGTGCGCTTCGAATACCTTAAGCAACTCCTTGGCTGCTTCTTTGTATTGCTTCATCCTTCCTTACTTAGCCTCATATTCTCCTGAAATTTGGCCCACGACAAGCTTGGAGTCGCACTTGACGTGAATTTGTTTGGCCCTCAGGTTTGCTGTTAGTCGAAGGCCACAGAGGAGGGCCTCATACTCCGCTTCATTGTTGGACACCTTGAAGGAGAAATGGATCGCATAATAGGACCAGAAGCCTTCGGGCGTGATGAGGGTCACGCCTCCCCCGCATGCCTTGGCAGCCGAGGAGCCGTCGGTGTATAGAGTCCACCACTCTCATCCAAAGGTGCTAGGGGTTCTTCGTCCACCGCTGATCTTGTCGTGCACTTCGTAACGAAGTCCTCCAGGGCTTGGCCCTTGATGGCGGGCCTCAGACGGATGTCTATATTGTATTGGCTAAGGAAGATGGCCCATTTCACCATTTTGGAGGAGCTGGTGGGGCTCCTCGTGAGGGCGCCGAGGGGTTGGTGTGTGAGCACTTGTACTGGGTGAGCTTGGAAGTAATGCCCTAGCTGTTTGACAGTCCAAACGATGGCAAACACCGTTTTTTCCATAGGTGAGTATCTGTGCTCTGCTTCCCTGAGGGTCTTGCTAACATAGAAGATGGCGTGTTGGATGTCGTCTTCCTCCCGGATCAGCACTGAACTAATGGCAGTAGGGCTAACGCCAAGGTAAAGATATAGGGTCTCTCCCACCTTGGGTTTGGAGAGCACAGGGGGTGAAGATAAGTACCATTTCAACTCGTCGAAGGCCTCCTAGCATTTTGTTGTCCATTGGAAGCCCGCGGTCTTCCTCATGATTTGGAAGAAGGGGAGGGCCTTTTCTGCTGACTTCGAAAGGAAGCGGTTGAGGGCTGCTAAGCGACCCATCAACCTTTGAACCTCCTTCACGTTGCGTGGGGGCTCCATGTTGATGATAGCTTGGATTGTTTCGGGGTTGGCCTCAGTACCCCTTCGGCTAACCATGTAGCCAAGAAACTTTCCTCTTTGTACGCCGAAGGTGCATGTTTTAGGGTTCAATCGGAGATTGAATTTTTGCATGATGGCGAATATCTCCTGGAGGTCCTCAGCGTGTGTGGTTGATTGTTTGCTTTTGACGATCATGTCGTCAACATATGCCTCCATGGTGCGCCCTAGGACGGCTTGGAAGACTCTGGCCACCATACGGGTATAGGTGGCGCCTGAATTCTTTAGGCCGAAGGCCATCACTAGATAGCAGAAGATGCCTTCTGGTGTCATGAAGGCTGTCTTTTCCGCGTTTTCCTCATGCATGTAGATCTGGTGGTACCCTCGGAAGGCGTCGAGGAAAGACATGATCTCGCATCCCGCTGTTTCATCTACCAGTTGGTCAATATTTGGCAGAGGTAAGGGATCCATAGGGCATGCCTTATTCAAGTCAGTGTAATCCACACACATGCGGAAGGTGGTGGCTTCTGTGCCACGACCACATTAGCCAACCATGAAGGGTATTTCACCTCCCGGATGTGTTTGATGGAGAGGAACATGGCAACCTCCTTTTTCACGAAGTCCTTCCTTTGGGCCGAGAGTGGCCTCCTTCTCTGCTGTATGGGTTTGGACGAAGGGTCCACCGTCAGGCGGTGAGTGATGACCCTTCGGTGGATCCCCGGCATATCCTCTGGCCCCCATGCAAAAACAATGGAGTAGGCGCGAAGGGCTTTGGTTATGCCGGTCTTCAAGTCTTCGGGGAGCTTGGCTCCAATTTTCAAGACTCTCTCCGGCTTGGCCGGATCGAGTACAAAGTCTTCGGTCTCTTCGGCAGGCTCAGCCCTGGGCCTGCCTTCTTCCTCGTTTAAGGCGACGGTGATTGTATCAACATGGAATTCAGTTTTACTAACCTTCTTGGTGAGTTGAAGGTAGGAAGCCTGAGAGAGCTTTTGATTCCCCCTCCAGTAGCCAATGCCACTGGGTGTGGAAAACTTGAGGCAAAGGTGCCTCATGAAGACGACGGCTTCCAAGTCCTCGAGGGCGGGCCCCTATGGAATTCTACCTCGAGCTTGGCCCTATGGAATCCATCGCTGAAATCAACCATCAAAGAAATAACGCCATCGGCGTTGATATTATCCCACGTGAATCCGGAGAGGGGTGTCTTGATCCATCGAAGGGACCCCATATCGAGCTCAAGTTCCTGAAAAGTACTGAGATACATAATGTTGACAGAGCTACCTGTGTCAACGTAGGTGCGGAGGATGACGGTGTTGTTGATTTCCGTGCGGATGACGAGGGCATCCCTGTGAGGAAGAGAAGCCGGGGGCAGGTTCGCGTCTGTAAAGAAGATAGGGTCCGCCATCAGCCTCATAGTTGGGGGCATATGATTGACTTCCCCAACATAAAGGGATTAAGCCCACTTCTTCCTTTGGCTCGTGGAGTCACCCCCAGTGTTGCCCCCATTGATCATGTGGACGTGGCGCTTGTACTGATGTTGTGGATCCTCCTCCTCATTGAGGTTCCCAATCTCGCGCTTCTTCCCCTGTGGATTTCCCAAGGGGTTGGTGTTTGGGTTAACCCATTGATTTGCCTTCGGCGGGGGCCCTTGGTGATGAGGGATCCCCTATGGAGGAGGGCCCCTGACGAATTGAGACAGATGGCATGCCTGTATTAACATTTCGATGACTGCCTTCAGATCATGGCGGTCTCGGTCTTGTGCCCTTGATGGCGATGAAAGCGACAATATGGTTCGTTAGGGCTGATGGCGTATACTTCGAGGGGCGCACGGGAGTCTCGCTCCATAAGGCCTCTTTCCTCTGCATAGTCCAAAATAACGCTGACGGGATGCGTCAGAGGGCTGTGTGGGTGCTCCAGGAGGGTAGGTTGGGCCCACGCCCTCGGATTGTTCTTGTAACCACCCCCGGGTATGGCTTGGCCATTCCGGGGTTGGTCGTTGTACTGTACCTCGCGGTCTGCCGGAGGGGGTGGGCCCCGGGGGCGATTCCTGTCTTCGTGCTTTTGTGAAGGTTCTGGGTTACGGCGATCTTTCTCGATCTCCTCGGCCTCGGCATATCGGTCCCCCCGCTGGAGGGCCTTCGTATAATCGCGGGGGATCAGTAATAAGGCTCTTGGAGAATTTACCGTTGCGGAGGACGGTGTGGAATAGAGCCATCAGCGTCCTATCGTCGGTGCCATCGACTTCGATGGAGGCCTGTCTCCAACGTTCTAGGAAACTCCGAAGGGTTTCCTCCTTCTTGTACCTTACGTTCAGAAGGTGGGAGAAATGTTTCTTTGACAGGTGCCTCCCGGTGAATTATGTCAAGAAACGGTGGGCAAGTTCTTGCCATGAATCAATGCTGCCTTCGGGTAACCGGTTGAACCATTCATACGCTGGTCCCTCCAAGGTGGAAAGGAACCAACTGCATAAATATTCATCTGATGCCCCCATCATCATCATGCTATTTTGATACCCGTTATAGTGTTCTTGGGGATCCGTCTTCCCCTCATAGGGTTATAGGTTGCCCCCGGTACTTGTCGGGGATCTGTGCCGCCAACACTCTTGGGGTGAAGGGGGTCTTCGTGCGGAGCTGGATGAGGGGTTCACCTGAACCTTCGGTAAACTTTCACTTCATTTCATCCATCTGTGCTAATATGGCGGCGTATTTTGGATCCGCTTCCAAAGTCGAAGTGGGGGCGCTTGGTGTGCCTCCTTCTCCTCCAGCTGCCGTCGGAGGGCCTCGATGATCTCATTGTTGTGATCCCTCGGGGAAGCCCCTTGGGATTTCTCCCTGAATGATTGGGTGTGGTTGATCAGGTGCCTGGCGTCGTCTGCGTGGAGGAGGCCTTTGCCTTTATCCCGAGGGGGAGTTCTCTCCGCGGCCTCCAAGACGGAGCCCTCCACTCTCATGTGGCCTACTGGTCGCCTTCCCGCCAAGGCGGTCTTGGACCCCTCGGCGTTCAGGAACTCCCCCAAGCCTTTCAAGAGCGGAGGTCCGGGGTTTCTCCTTATTCACACATCGCTTGTCTCGCAACTGGACCTCTTGGGAGGCGGTGTCCTGTGCCACCACGCCCTCGGCATTGCCAACCCGGATGATGGGATTATTGAATGGAGGGGGCGGTGAAAATGGATAAAGTTTCCTCCATACTGGGGTTGGAGGGGTGCTTGTGTAACGAAGGCACCGGAGTTCAGTGCCATATTCTGGACGAATGCCGCGAAAGCGGCCTGAAGGTTGATGGTCGGAGCCGGAGGGGGAACTTGGTTCTCACTCTGATCCTTCCTTTGGTTATCAAGGCCAATGCAGGCATCGGGGCAGCCTTCTGGATTTGCTGACGGAGGTCAACAGCGGCTTGCTCCATTTCGGCAATAGTGCCGCCCTCAGGAATCCGATTGGAGGCCTCAGCCTCGTTGGTTTCGCCGATGGCTACGTGGTTCTCCTCAAGGGTTCTAGATTGACCACGAGTTCTTCCCATTTTGGTAGGTGCTTTTGTGTTTGGTGAAGGGGAGAGTTTCTTACTTGATTGTTCGAACCTCTCAACGAGAGCACCAAATGATGGACAGTGTACCCGGGGTAGCTTATCTGAAGGGTTATTGTGGAGAATAACTAGAGAGAAGTGAGAGCAAACAAGTAAGAGAGAGAGTCAAATGTATTAAATGAACTCATCGTGCTTTACAAGGTGAATAGGGGCTGCTATTTATAGCAGTCATAAATGCGATGAGAGTACATGTGTCAATAATCTAACGGTCGAGGGTCACTCA
Organism: Cuscuta europaea; assembly: GCA_945859875.1. NCBI lineage: Eukaryota > Viridiplantae > Streptophyta > Magnoliopsida > Solanales > Convolvulaceae > Cuscuta > Cuscuta europaea. The sequence continues at coordinate 6,924,149 of CAMAPE010000014.1, forward strand.
ATCGGGGTGGCACCGGCATATGCATGTGTACCGCATTAAATGTGGTGGATGGATGTGACGCCGTATTAAATGCGGTGGTCGCCTATCCCCAAAGGGAATCTTCGATGATTACTCTGTATAGCCGAAGGCTCGGTGTAGCCGAAGGCTATCCTCATGCCGAGGGCGCCTATGAGCCGAAGGGTCCTGAATTCTGTCATTTTCTCCCAGTAGCTTTGTATGCTCAAATCCGGCTGCCCCGTGAGTTTTGGAGCGTTCGGCCATGGGGCCGAAGGCACCCGTATGTGCACCGTGGGCTTCTTGACACTTGGGCCGCTGTGCTTTGGGCCTCTTGTGCTTCCTGGGCCTGTTGGGCCTGTGTTAGAGTAGTAGGAGTCTGTGGGTCGGGGGTTCCCGGACCATATACTCCATCACGTTGGATTCCAAATTCAGCCGTTGGATCCATTTTGTTCGCGTTCATACAATGTTAAAATCATCTTAACCGTTGGATCTTCCTAAAAGTTTTTAAAACATTACTTATTAAAATTTTAATGACTAATATTCTATATTAATAACACCAAATTTTTGGCTCATTTGGATTGTAAATTACTCATAAGTTGAGACCGATAGCTCACCAGAATACAGCTAGTGGATGTAGAGATAAAGTGGGAGCTAAGATTAAAGAGAGAAAAATAACTTGTCTATTAATGATTTTCGATACATCAGCCCCAAGAGAGTATTAATACTAGTAATAAATGTTAGGTGCATTAAATGCAAATACACGCGTACACTAACTAGTTTATGAGGGAAGCCTTACTGTGTGGCAGAATATGACGCATGGCGTTGATTAACAGTCCGCTGAGTAAGAGGTGAGGTGGTCCAGGACGAGGGGTTAAGGACCCATGTCCTTGTTGATGCCCCTTTGCCTTGTCAATTAGTTCGCGACTGGCTAAGACCCTTGTGTTGGATGATGTGCTAGAGGTCGAGGGGGCTATGTGGATCGAGGTGCCGGTCCATTGAATCCACGGAGTTTGCTATTTCCGGTTGCTTACTTGCTTCGTGAACAGGGGCGGACCCAGGAAAGTCATTTTGGAGGGGCGAAAATATTTTTGGGGGGGTTCAAAATACTTTTTGGAAGAGCAAAAATCATTTTTCGTATATATATACACTAAAAAAAAATTTGTTGGGGGGGCGACCGCCCCCCTGGGTCTCTACTACGGTCCGCCCCTGTTCGTGAATATGGTCCCTCGTCCAGCTGATGAGCCTAGCTACTTTATTTGGATTGCTTGTATGTGCATGAGTATGTGAATCGTGGTTCTAGGCTCCTGTACCCGATCAAGGACATAAAATGGACTTTGAGAATTTAAGTGTATCATTTTATGTCATTCGTACTTTAAATTTCATTACCAAATTGTGATGGATATTGTGTCATAGCTAGAGCTTTATATCGGATTGAGCCAATATAAATATATTTTAGATAAATTTTACACTAAAATTTTTAATTATGAAAATTATGCAAAATGTTATTTGAACACATTTCATGTACACCATAAATACTTGTATTTTTACTATTCCACTTTTAAATTTTACCCCTTTCTCTCCCTACTCTTTCCCTCTAGGCTCTATGTTCCCTCTATCTTCTCTTTTCCACTTAAGATGTTTTTACTTGCACTATTTTCAGTCCAGACCAGACAAGATCAAATCAAACTTGGATAATTATAAGATACATAAAGACCAAACACTCATCAAGCCAGACCAGCAAATTTCAATTCAAGTAAAAACATCCTTACGGTTTACTCTCCTTACTCTTTCTCCATCTTCTCTTTTTTACTTACCATTCTTTCCTCTATCTTCTCCTTTTCACTTACCATTCTCTCTCCGCACTCACTCTTCTTCTCTCTTCTATCTTCATCACCTTCAATTGTCACCATCTTACATCATTGCCATCACCATCTTCATATCTTTAATCTTTATCATCTTTCATCTTCACCATCTTTATCATTTTATATCTTCACCCCTTCGTCTTCCATTTTTCAGATTTGCCGAAGGCTCGAAGACGGTCGCTAGAAAACAAAATCGGAGATAAACAATTGTTGAAATTATTGTCTGTGTACAGATATTTTATATATACTAAAGATTTTCAAAATCTTATTCATGGCAAGACTAGAAAAATACGACGAAGCAGAACGCCTGAAAGGGCTACTAGAAGTACTCCCTAAACACCCTCATCAGGACGAAGTGCAACCCAAATAAGGAACATAAGATCCAGCAAATCTGGTCGAGGTCGGTATATGCATGGAGTCAGGTACTCAGGTCAGTCTAGGTCGGTCCCGGGCCAGGGCCCAACCAGTCCCAGTTCTAAAAAATTGAAGTTAGACACTGGTATTGATCCGGGTCCAAACAATACCGGTTCCGGATCAGGCCCAGGTCGATACCCACCCACATTTAATAAAAATAAATAAAAACTAGCCGTTTGGCTCGAACCGGCCCCAACCAGACCGGTCCCAAAAATGCATGCCCAAAGCTGACCCTTTTCTACCACGGTCCGGGTACCGGGCCGGTATCCGAAAACCGGTCCCAGGCTAGTACGAACAGTACCGGTCCAGGGAAGGGCCACCTGGACCCAGTCCATCCCTAGGTCAGTAGGAATCTCAAAATCAGACTCAATAGCGTAGACCAAATCACAAGTATACTGGTTCCCGTAACAGACACATTGGTCAACATTTGATCTCCCAATTTTCAACTTCCTTTTCGTGGCACACGACTATGAATTTCCTGTATAGTTGATTTCTCACCAGACAAATGATAAAGGGCCCAATAATGACAAATTGACAATATAAGTGTGCCAAAAGTGGGAAGCAATAACAAGTTGAAGAACAAATCTATAATCATTGGATCAAAGTGAAATATTTTCTTAACTTATAGATGAGTTACTAGTTGAAATGTAATTGATTTATCAAATAAAATTTGGTCTGCAAGTTTATTAAATTATAGGCAATTTTCTTTAAATAATACGGAGTATTTATACATCTCAAAGTGTAGGGGCTATATTTGTACATACAACAGAAACATAACCGTGGGGACCTAATCCTTACACAGCATTGTACAATTACTACAATCTACTCACAAAAGGAAGAGTTCATTCCTTCACTCGTGCCTCTTTGTTATAGTGAAGAGCATAGCCAGACCAGAAACGACAACGACAGCACCGTATAAAAAGAGGTTTCTCAGCATCTGCAGCTTTATTGAGAATGTATTGCATACATATGCCCACAACCATCTCAGTATAAAATGCAATCCACAAGTCTTCCTAAACTTATGAATTGAGAAGTGCTGCAAAACCGAAAATACAGAATACTGTAGATTAAGACATTCTAATGAAAATTTACTTGGAAAAGTGAACTATTCCTGATGGCATTACAGTTCAGCGGCAAAACTTTCATGTAGGATTTGCAAAGTTGTATGGGATATATAATAGAAGCAGTGCAACCTACAACACTGGCCTGGTGCCATGTCTTTAGAGAGTACCTATGCTTATGTTCCCTTACATTCTAGCCACTTCGCTGGCGAATTCAGCACAGCTGAGATTGAACTTATCAAACAAGAATCCTTCATTATCGGTAGTTTAAGTATGGAATTCTTTAACTAATACAACATGCAGAAGTGATGTCATGTATATGTTCTTAGTTACAAAGTCTACTTGGAGTTAATAAAGACCTGCACAAATAAAAAATAATCACTTTATATTTACAAAGTGGTGCATTTGTAAAGACATTTTTTAAGGTATATGTTTAAGATAGTGAGATTGACATGTAGAAAACTGACAGTTTGAGAACAGTCACTAATGCATTTTAGTACAGGACCTATAAAATATATAAATGGTAGAAAAATGATTAGTTTCTCACTTTCTCCTAACATATACCATATAGATTCTCTGTTGAAGTGTGCTCAAGATGACTTTGGCTAGTTTTATTGAGGCTGATCCCCCCCCCCCTCATCATGTCCGGGGGGTCAATCCCCACCCATAGAAATATTGGAGTCATGCAGTCCTATTATTAGTAGGTAATTTATTCCCCGTTAATCAGGGTCTCCGGATATTTAGCATTGAGCATAAAAAGAAATATCTTGGTTAAGTTCCAATGAAAATGCATTTCAACTTGCATCCATTTATTTAACCAGTTTCTAAAGAGCAAAGTGCAAAATAGTTTCTATGTCAACAATATTAAAGAGCATTATGATTTCCCTCCTGTTGTTTTTTACCTTATCTTTGAAATACTTGTGATTTCCGGTATGATGAAATAATCTAGTTGGCAATAGTATTAAATCAGATTTGCTATGATGAGAAATATGAAATGCCAAAGGTACTCATTGTGAACAGTGCATGTTTCACATTTGTCTTGTGATTCTCCCTAGGTGAATAGTTTAAGAGATCATATGTTTCTAAATATATATTTTTGGACTCTTTCTCCTGTGGAAGAGAAGAAAAATCACCCTATTCTTTACATGGTATCAGAGCCCCTAGGGCAGTGTTTTGGATCAAAAAATTTAAAGCTTTCTTCTGCTTTCCCAAAAAGTGTGCGCAACCCTCAACGGTTTGGGTTTTCAGTTAGCATGGTTTCTCATTTACTAACCAACCAGGGTGGAGCACTGGTTTGCAAAACGAATTATGTGAAGGTAACTCATTAAACACTGCACACCCAATTACAATGGTGAGCCAATATCTGACATTTCCAACCTTGATGATTGGTGTGCTTTGGAATGTTATCTTGTTTTATTTAAAGAGAGCTCCTTGGGTATAATGCATTTAATGCTTCACAGATGCTGATTGGACAGGATTAGGCATGGCACGATCCCAGTCTGGGCCATCTTCCACCTTTCTGATCCCGAACGGGCCACTCCTAATAAATAGTGAGCCCCGGAACCGGAACGTATATTTCCAGTCTCAGACCTGTTCACTCGCCGGTCCCAGTTCAATTTTGGGATCAGGACCTTGTCCACCCTGAGGCAGGATGCAAAGAAATTGGAAGATCTACAACAAGATATCGTGTGTTTGTTGGTAAGGATTTAGTATCATAGAAGAGTAAGAATCAAGATATTGCGCCAAGAACAGAACTAAACAATAAATCCATGGCACAATCTGCAACAACATCTAGGCCTTAGTCTCAAAAGAGTTCGGGGTCGGGTAACATGAATCGACACATGACCGGAGCTATGATATGATAAAGATAAAAAAAACATAAGATAAAAAATAAAAGAGATAAGAAAGATATAACAACATTACCCCAATGCCACAAAGGCTCCCACCTACAGTGGGGAAAGGGGGGTCGGATGTAAGCAGCCTTATATTCTCCACATGTATATTCTCCTACTACTTCGCTCTCTCCAAAATCATACTCCCATGGCACAATCTACATTTGAAATAATTTGGATATGTCCTACTATTGAGCAAAATTGGTTTTAAAGTTTTGATTCCCACAAGGATTCCTATTTCTCATAGACGAACAAAACTCATCGAAGCCCATTAATGCATTGTGTGAGACGAAACATCAGAGAGAATTCTAAAGGGTTTTTAAAGACTGGTGAACATGTAAGAGAACTCTTTCTAAAGGCACTCCACATGGCACAGATTGATGTGTCACACATTGAGATCGATATATAAGTGCATGCTTTATATTTCACCCTTCTGCTTATCTCCAAATGACTAGTTGAAGGGTTTGTATGTTTCTATATACTTTTCCAGATCCGTTATCATGAGGGCGAAAAGAAAAGCAATTCCCTGCTCCTATGTTTTACAAGGTCCATAATTTCTAAAATGTTCAACAACAATTACGGTTCACCTGTAACAATGCTTTTAAAATAGAGAGTTTATCTCCACTTTTAAAAATCCTTGTCAAGTTAAATAGGACAAGTTTATCATACAATATGTGCATTTCGAGAAGAGATGGCAGACTTCCACCAATCGCTGATCTATGTCAAATGGTTATAATAAAACAGGAGCTAAAGGAAAGTCTATTGCTACCTCAGGCAACTTCTCGTGCTGGGCTAGATGATCCACATGAAGCCTTACATTGGATGAAGCATGAATCCAGAAACTTGGATCAACATGAACATATGTATACGCAACTATGTCAAACAGTGTTTTGGCTCCATTCTCCATTGCTTTTAAGATCATTGATTCCCTCTCTCTCCGGTTTCTGAAGAAACGTATATAATTAGGTATGTCAAACAGTAGTATATAATTAGGTAGCATCCAGGACCCATCAGCCATCAATTTAAAAGAAACCTATCACCAAAGTAATCAGGAAGATTGACTTGGCTCTCATTTTCCCAAATTATGGAACTAAACAAATGGAATTGGCTCAGGAAATTATACTTAAACCAGATAAATAAGAGTACACATAGCTTAAAATGTTTTTGTGTTGTGCAAGTATTTAACAATATATTGTGGTTTTACGCCGGGAGGCCACAAACATTTTTTGAAAATTGAAATCTGAGAAGAAATTAGTATCTACATTCTACACCAAAAGCATTCCAAATTTCATACCTGAGGTATCCACAGAGCATATGTTTAGGCCACATATTAACTCTTCCATGCATGGGAATCAAAGCATGAGGTGAAAGCTCCAGAAATTTATAAGTTGTCTGGAAGTAATCCTGTGCAGCAAAATAAAGTATCAAGAGTTTTATTCTTGAAAGCATGAAAGTTCTACATCAAGTAAGAAATTTAAAAAATAGATACATATGCAGTCATCAAGAAATTTCTAAAATAAGGATGTCAGCACTAACTTACTACAGGTCTACAGTTAATCCAGGTTTACAAAGATGCACATGTATCTCTTTGACACTCAATAATGTGTATATAAAGAACACTTACAGCCATAGATCCACCGGATTTAATATCTAAAAATGTGCTTCCTTGCCTGAAAAGAGGATATCGGGAATATCAACTTAGAAGAGATTGATAATAAAAATAAATACATAAAAAAGCAGCAGGATTAGGACCTTAGGAATGAAAGAGCAAGGACATGTTAGTTGAATGGTTAACACTTGGTTTGCAAAGTTGAAATGTAAAATCAACACAAGTAGTTGATGTGGTAGCAAGAACAGCTAATGGACCACTAATTACAAGTCGCAGTTCACATGGGACAAATACCCCACAGGGAGTGCATATGATCATATACTCCTGCGGAGTATCATGTATTCATATCAAAATGAGAAATGGTGCCAGATAGAACCTTAAGTTTCCGTATATACCTAAGTAAGATCTTGACTTTTTTTACTTCTAAATAGGACCTAATTTTAAGATGTTTCCAAAATTGCCCCTAATATCTCATCCCCTGGCAATCGGTTCCTTTCTCTTATCCTCCCTGTTCGTGACAAACAGCCACATACAACATGCTTCAGCGAAACCTTGGCCGAACAACGCACCCAGCGGCAGCGGCGGCAATCATCTGCGCTCCTCCACCTCTCAAGGTGATTGTTCCGGAAGAGTTGTGGCGGAAGCCTGTACTTCTCCATCGATTAGTATATGGAGCTCCTCGATGAGCTTCACTGTGGCGAATCAGATCCAATTGGTGACGGTGGTCACATGATTGCTCCGGCAAGTCCAGTGACTATTCATCGTATGGAAAAATTTTTGATTTTGGGGGAACTGTTGAACATCAAAGCAATGGCTACAAAATCTATGAAATAGAAAGAAGTTTCGAAGTTGCCATTGTAATGGAAGATTAGGGACTGGGCAGAGAACCAGAGGAACCGCCGGCGCTTGGAGAGAAAGATTGTCGCGATGAATTGTTTTGTAGGCAGCAAGGATACGAGCCGATGACGAAAACGACGAAGACTAGGTGTAGGGCGCCGCCAGGGAAACAAATCTCTTCTTCTTCTCCCTGCTTTTTTGTTCGCTGCACACATTGGCTATTTTTTCTAGAAGCAGACATGATGAATCGAGGATGCTGCTTTGAAATTTAGACATGATGAATCGAGGATGCTGCTTTGAAATGTCAAACCTTTTTGTATTTTATTTTATTTTTCAATTGTCATTTCTTTTTTGAGATTTATTTCTACCCCCACCTTTTCCTTCCATCCTCTCTTTTTTCTATTTCAATTTTTCATATGTCTTGGACTAATGGAGAGGGTAGTTGTTCCATTTAATGTATGCATCACTCAATTTTTGTTTTGCACCAAAACTATTTGATAAAATGCCTATGTGAAAAAAATCTCCCTGTTTTACATTTTCAGTTGAGGAAAATCATGGACAGCTTATTTAAAGTGCATGAACAAGTGAGTTGATAACGTCCAGGCTACATTGACATTGTCACGACAATGTCATTGACATTGTCACGACAATGTCATTTTCATTGTCACGACAATGTCATTTTCATTGTGTCATTTTAGTGGCATTTTTATAACATTGACATCATCACTATACGAAATTGTGACATTTTTTTGACATTGTGACGTTTTCATAAATTTTGACAATATTTGCGATATTGAGAGTATTTATTTTGTTAACGTTTAACAAAATAACATTGACATTTGTAAACTAATGACATTAATTTGTAAACAATGACATCGTATTACATTGTCATACAATGGACATTGATTTTTAAACAATGACATCGTATTACATTATCATATAATGACATTGATTTTTAAACAATGACATCGTATTATATTGTGATATAATGACATTGACTTTTAACATGTATGATATTTTAACACTGTGACATTGTTAAATTTATAACACGTGACATTGTTTATACAATTGTCACTATTTAGATTCTCATGCTGTGTTCAAGTCTTATTTGAGTCTTTTTCCCAACTATTTTCAAATTGAACATGGTCTTCAATACCTCCATAATGGGATGAGGATGAGGATGAAGCATTTACAAGCATCTATGCGTGAATTAACAAACACTGCCCACCAATATGTGCTACCTGAAGCGCTGCGGTTGCTCAGAAAAGAAAGTAAAAAAAAAACAATTAAAAGAGAAAATCGAATGAAAAAGAAGAAATCAAAAAGAAAAAAGCAATCAGCTGCCAACTTCACGCGAAGGAAAAGTAATAGACGAAAAGAAGAAGAAGAGAACAATTAGCTGTGACCACTCCGGCGATGTCCAGAGGCAGACCGGGCAGACCGGCGCTTGACACACAACATTTGAGCGTCCCAGCGACGGTTGACTGCGTTGAGGAATGCTTTAGTAAGAACATTAAATTCTAGGAGAGTTGATGGAGAGTGCGAGGCGGCGACAACGGAGGTGGTGTCACCGTAGATGGTGGCCGGCGGTTCTCTCCCAGACGGTGAGGGGCATGAGTGGGAATGAATTTTCTTTACTTTGGCTACGGACTTCGGTTGATACATCCATTTGCTTGTCGCTATGCAAATAACGGAAGCTACGGATTGCAGCAAAGGGACGGCTGCAGCCTGCAGAGATGCTTGAGGGGCAAGGTTATTTTTGTCCGTGCGTATGAAAATTAGTCCTATTTAGGTTTTAATAAGTCTTGAGTCATATTTACATTCCGCGCTCATGTTTTAGTCCTACTAGAGTCTTTTTCCCTATCAAAATCACATTTTTAAATATGAAGAAAGATCCCATTTGATATAAATTGAAGTGTCAACACTTACCCTACACAATGATCCCCCGCAATCAAAGAGTTTGAACTCACATGAAGAAGTGCCAAGTGCCCATCAGTATGCCCCTGGATAGGAAATTACTTTCAACCGAAGGATCACTTCTTGAAAAAAAAATCAAGAAACAAATACAAAAAACATACTCCTCTCTGTCCCTATTTAAACTTCCCGGTTTAAGTAGCACACATTTTAAGGAAATAATTTTTTCCATGGACTTCATGAAACCACCCTTTTACATAGGGTTAAACTTTAATGTAGAGTACATTGTTTTGACACTGTTTCGCACTATTTTATACTGTGTATTCATTATTATTTAAGAGTAGTAGAGTAAATTGATAGAAATTTGTTTACCAAATAAGAAAGGGGACTTTCTTTAGGGACATCCATAAAAGAAAAGTGGGAAGTTTTTATGGGACAGAGGGAGGATGTTGGTATTAAAGCATTTTTATACATTTCATCGAAATATCTTAAACTAGCACCATTCTACTTGCAGATGAAGCTTGATGCAACTAAACACAGAACTTACAAATAATTTAAGAGGCAGTTCAAAATTGTTCTCGTTAACAATAGACTGAAAACTTTTTATCCTATAGAATAAGAAATAATCCAAGGCTCCAAACCTAGCTGGATGAGTTTTTTTGGACCAAAATAGTCATTCAAAAAACTCTATTTACATGCTAAGACAAAGACACCCATTGAATAGATGACATTTGATGAGTATTGCCCTTGTGAAATATATTCTTGAGATGTCCATCCAATATTAACACTTGTGGATTTATTTCCTGATTTAGAGAATAACTAATTATGTACTTTAGATCTGATTTTGTATTAATTACCAGTATCATGTAATTTATTCTTTCTAGAAATAGGATATTCTATTATTTAGATTAGCAGATTGTATATTTAATGTCTTAGATTCTCTCCTCAATAGGCTGTATAAATATCCTATCATTCTGAGATTATTATAATATATCACAAATATTCAGAAATTTCACATAATATCAGAGCTCTAGCTATCCTAGGGTTTCTGTACTCCTCTTCTGATCGTGCCCATCTCTTGTCTATCATGAGTCATGACTCACGAAAACAATGGCTCCATCTCAGAGGCAACATCTAAAACACACTCATTAATTTTTTCTACCTCTTCTCAAATAAATGAAGTTGTCTCTCTCGTTACCAGCCGCAAATTCAATGGACACAAATTCTTTCAATTCGAAGCCGTTGAGGAACTTCTGAATCATCCCTCCATTCATCCAACCTCTACGCAGGATACTGGACTGTTGGCTATGAGAGGTAATAAACCAGCTGCTTGTTTTGTGAATAGAAGCACTAACAAATCATGGATTCTAGACTCCAGAGCTTCCGATCACATGACAGGAGATGCATCAATTTTTTCTCAAGTTGAGGGTTCCGGTTCAGTCACAATAACTAAGGACCTCACCCTCAAATCTGTGCTCTATGTGCCCAAATTAGACTGTTATTTACTTTCAATTAGTAAATTTACTAGTGAACATCACTGTGTGACAAAATTTTTCTCCAATCTTTGTGTATTTCAGGATTTGAACTCGGGGAAGAGGATTGGCAGTGCTAAGATGTGTTCCAGACTATAAGTTCTACGTGATGAAGTTTCATCCACCAACACAAACAAAAAGTTCAGTTTGCTTTCTTTGAATAGTCAGTCAGTTTCTTTATCTAATAAGGATAGTGCAATCATGTTATGGCACTATCGTCTTGGTCATCCAAATTTTGTGTATTTATAAAAAGTGTTTCCTTCTATTTTTTTTTAAATAAGGATTTTTTTTCATTTACCCAGTGCCGCAAAGGCTCCCACCTACGGTGGGTAAGGGGGAGTCGGATGTACGCAGTCTTACCCCTGTACTAAAGCACAGAGAGACTGTTTCCGGGTGACCCATAGTGAAAATCGCGTCCCAAATTGCATGGACTGAATGCCGCTTCATAACAAAGAAGCGCATTGATAGAGAGCAAGAAGAACCTGGGGCGGGAACGGGATTGGGCTCACTTGATGTGTAGCAGAAAAATAAAATCAACGGGGTGAACCGTTGCCCAGATAATCAACGATAAATAAATACCGTTGCCCAGAGCCAAAAGGCTAAACCAACTTTTATTCCAAGATAATCATAATGAACCCTGGCGAAGGGTATAAATAGCCTTCTACAAGAAACCCTAATAAAGCCCAAATTACTTAAACCCTAATTAAGCCCAATTTAACTTAACTAACCACTCTACTAATAATAGGCCCAACTAAAACATAACGATAAATTTTATAAATAAATAAAACTATAATCCCTAGCCCAGAACCGGCCCACGGAAGTGAGCCCAATCCCGTTCCCGCCCCAGGTTCTTCTTGCTCTCTATCAATCCATCCCCCTTCAAATAACCTTGTCCTCAAGGTTGTAATTTCGCAGATCGAGGACTGAAATTTCCAACCATGGAATAGACTGGAAAATATCCTTCATCGCCTTCCGGAACCTTTTCCCGGCCAGTTATTTCACAGTACTCATGTTGTTGGAGGTCCAACTCCTCATCCTCCTCAGCTATCATTACCCGCAACTGCTTAAAGGGGCAGTCATGCCCTGGTGTAAATGGTTTCTTACACCTAAAGCATAATCCTTTAGCCCTCAATTCTGCGAACTCCTTTGGCGGAAGTCGAGTGAATTGAGAATGTGTCGTAGGCTGCCCGGATAGTCCTGACTTTGTCCTCGGGGGTTGTCCACTATCCTTCGGGAAGCTGCCACTTGATTCTTGTAGGCTGTCACCACTGGCAATCAACGGAGGGCTCGTGTTTGGCCTTAAAAAGCTACTGGAACGTACACCTGAAGGATTATAATCCTGGCTGTCACTTCCTCCACGCTGGACGGACAGATTGTACTCCACATCACGAGCTAATTCCATGACTGTCTCCAAGCTATTCGGGCGCAGCAACCGCAATGAACCCCGAACCGGTCCCTTTAGTCCATTCATAAAATACCCGAGGTAATGATCGTCAGACAACCCAAGAACCTGACTAGCCAACTGGACAAAGATCGAGGTATACTCCTCCACCGTCCCTGTCTGCTTGACCTCGGACAATCGCTCGAAATGACTGCCCGTAAACCGTGTGTCAAACCTCGCCACCAGTGCCTGCGTAAACTCTTCCCACGTCATGCTAGGTTTCCGCTTCCTTAACCACGTTACCCAATACCCAGTACAAGGCTGCTCCTTCCATGGCGACTACATCCGCTGGTACCTTCCTCTCTGGCGGCGTAAAACTCAATTCAAATTGCTGCTCTGCCCTAGCAAGCCAACCAATGGGATCCGCCCCGTCAAACGAAGGAAGAAGCGCCTCCTGCGTGCCTCACGGACGTCGCCCAGAAGCGGCGAAGCCGTCCAGGTCTTCGAAGTCGCCGCCGCTGCTGAAGGTGGCCGCCGTCTCGATCTGCGATGTCATCGCCGCCGCCAAAGCCCCGGACGCCGTTGTCGCCTTCCCTCCAGTTGCGCCTGCCTTCGTGAGCGCAGCCAGGGCGGCTGCGATCTCACCCAATTGCGCACTCAGCGCATCAAGTTTCTGGTTCATCGAGGCCTGTTCGGCCTCCACCTCCGTCAAATGCTCGGTGTGAGATCTAGTCATTCCGGCGGAAACGGGATACGGCAGGTCGGACCAATTGATGTGTAGCAGAAAAATAAAATCAACGGGGTGAACCGTTGCCCAGATAATCAACGATAAATAAATACCGTTGCCCAGAGCCAAAAGGCTAAACCAACTTTTATTCCAAGATAATCAGAATGAACCCTGGCGAGGGGTATAAATAGCCTTCTACAAGAAACCCTAATCAAGCCCAAATTACTTAAACCCTAATTAAGCCCAATTTAACTTAACTAACCATTATACTAATAATAGGCCCAACTAAAACATAACGATAAATTTTATAAATAAATAAAACTATAATCCCTAGCCCAGAACCGGCCCACGGAAGTGAGCCCAATCCCGTTCCCGCCACAGGTTCTTCTTGCTCTCTATCACGCAGACAGTTTAGTGAGCCATTTTGCTTTATTCCATCATAATCTCAAGCCAAAAAATAATGAATCTTTGGCTCCATATAAGGATCCAAATTCTTTTTGTTGTGAAACTTGTCAGTTTGCTAACACACTTGGACTAGTTATTCTAGATTAACATATAAACCATCAAAACCTTTTTCATTGATTCATAGTGATGTGTGGGGACCTTCAAGCATAAACACTATAAGAGGGAAAAGATGGTTTGTATCTTTTATAGATGATCACACAAGATTAACTTGGGTATTTCTTATGCAAAATAAGTCAGAAGTGAGTGGAATTTTTCAGCGCTTTCATTTTATGATTCAAACTCAGTTTCATACTACTATTCAAGTACTCAAAACTGACAATGCCAAAGAATTTATGAATTCTATTCTTGGTACTTGTTTGATAAAACATGGCATCATCCATTTAAGTTCTTGTGTTGACACCCCTCACCAAAACGGAATTGCTGAACGGAAAAATCGACATCTTCTTGAAGTTGCTCGATCCCTAATGTTTGGGTCTCACGTTCCTAAAGTTTTTTGGAGGGATGCAATTCTCAGTGTTGCCTATCTCATTAATTGGATGCCATTTAAAGTGTTGAAATTTCAAACTCCGTGTCAAACTCTTCTGAAAATATTCCCTCATACAAGGTGCATTAGCTTTGTTGATCCTAAAGTCTTTAGTTGCATCTTTATCCAACTAAAGATGCAACTAAATCTATCAAATGCATCTTTATCCATCTTTAAAGGTAGATCCTAAATCTATCAAATGCTAGATCCTAAGTCTATCAGTATCCACAAAATCGTAGTAAGCTAGATCCTAAATCTATCAAATGCATCTTCATAGGTTATTCATCTAATCAAAAGGGTTACAAGTGTTATTGTCCTACAACACGAAAACCCTATAACTCTATGGATGTCACCTTTTTCGAATCACAAGCTTACTACAAATCCGAGATTCAGGGGGATAATGGAGGTGAATCTCACCTTTTGGGTATTACTGTTTCAAACAGTTCTATGAGCGAAATTTCACGTACTGCACCTATTCTTGAACTCACCAGTCCACAACCGGACAGTCCGAGAACGTCAAAAGGTCATAGAAAACCAAGTCTCCAGTTCATCTCAAGCCACTGAAAACACCTCTGAACCGTTACCAAATGTTCTTTCTCACCCAGAACCTAAAGAACTCCGTGTTTGTCAAAGGAGGCACTCTGAGAAAAACGGACACATCTACAGAACTGCCATGAATTGGAACTGGATTCAGATCCTCCAGAAATACATTCAGGTATGAGTAATTCTTGTCATGATAGTGGTACTGGTATAAATGATGATCTGATTATTGCTTTGAGAAAGGGAGTTCGTGCTTGTACTAAACATCCCATTGGCAATTTTGTGTCCTATAAAACATTATCTCCATCCTACCAAGCACTTGTTTGTAACTCTTGATAGTGTACAGATTCCTCACACAATTCAAGAAGCACTGATTGTTCCGAGTTGGAAAAACGTTGTACAAGATGAAATGAATGCTTTGGTGAAGAATGGGACTTGGCACATAACGGATCTACCATCGGGAAAGAGACCAGTGGGATGTAAATGGGTATTCACCATTAAACATAAGGCGGATGGTAGCATTGAGAGGTTTAAAGCTCACCTTGTTGCTAAGGGATTCACCTAGTCTTACAGGATTGATTATCAAGAGACTTTTGCTCCAGTTGCTAAGCTCATTACCATTCGCGTTCTACTATCCCTTGCTGCAAATAGAGACTGGCAGTTGCACCAACTAGATGTGAAAAACGCTTTCTTGAATGGTGACCTAGAAGAAGAAGTGTACATGGATATTCCACCCGGCTTTGAGAGTTCATCCAATAGAAACAAAGTATGCAGACTGAAGAAATTTCTATATGGCCTTAATCAATCTCCACGAGCATGGTTTGGAAAATTCACTAAATCAATCATTAAAAATGGTTATATTCAGTGTCAGGCATATCACACCTTGTTTGTGAAGCACTCACAAGATCAAAGGATAGCTGTATTGATAGTTTATGTTGATGATATAATACATACAGGTGATTTCAAGGAAGAATTAATAAACTTGTTAAGTTTCTTATCAAGGGAATTTGAGATAAAAGATCTCGGTTATCTTATATATTTTCTTGGCATGGAAATTACACGATCAAGACATGGCATTTTTGTTTCTCAAAGAAAGCATGTTCTAGACTTGCTCAAGGAAACAGGAATGCTCGGGTGTAAACCATCCTCAACTCCAATGGATTCTAACAAAAAGATTGACTCGGAGACGGGCAGAGCACATGTGGACAGGGGGAGATATCAAAGGCTAATGGGACGACTTATATATTTATCTCACACTAGACCTGATATTGGTTTCCTGTAAGTGTCGTAAGCCAATACATGAATCATCCAACTGAGGAACACATGGAAGTTGTGACAAGAATCCTTAGATACCTCAAGATGACTCCAGAAAAAGGTCTTCTTTTTAGGAAGAATGACAATAAAGATATTAGAGTCTACAAGGATGCAGATTGGGCAGGAGATGTAACTGATAGAAGGAGTACTTCAGGTTACTGTTCTTATGTTTGGGGGAATTTAGTAACATGGAGAACTAAGAAACAATCGGTCGTTTCTAGAAGTTCAGCTGAAGCAGAATTCAGAGCTCTAGCTCTTGGCATATGTGAAAAGATGTGTCTGAAAAGATTACTCGGCGAGCTGGGAGTATTTAAAGAAGGGTCTAGACAAATGTTTTGTGACAATCAGGCTGCTACTAGCATTGCCAAAAATCCAGTCCATCACAACAAAACTAAGCATATTGACATAGACAGACGCTTCATTACTGAGAAAATAGAGAACTCCATTATTCAAACCTGTCATGTCCCATCAAAATTTCAAACTGCTGTCATTCTTACAAAAGCTCTACCGAGAACTGTGTTTGAAGAATTAATTAGCAAACTTGGGATGTCTGACATTCACAACCCAGCTTGAGGGGGAGTGTGGATTTATTTCCTGATTTAGAGAATAACTAATGTTCTACTTTAGATCTGATTTTGTATTAATTACCAGTAACATGTACTCCCTCCGTCCAATATTTATCTTCATAGTTACTATTCACATGGTCAACTCAAATTACTCTTAATCCTTTACTTTATATATCAAAATTTTATCAAATTTAAATTTTCTTGATCAGACTTTGTAGCGGATTTAATGTAGTTTCTGAATATGTAAATTTAATTTACTAAAAATAATCTGAGTGTGAATAGGGATCAAGTTGCTTTATCGTCAGTCAAGCATCGTAAACCGAACTACGAAGATAAATATGGGACGGAGGGAGTAATTTATTCTTTCCCGAAATAGGATATTCTATTATTTAGATTAGCAGATTGAATATTTAATGTCTTAGATTCTCTCCTCAATAGGCTGTATAAATATCCTATCATTCTGAGATTATAATATATCACAAATATTCAGATATTTCACAACACTGAACCCCGTATGTTTGCGGAACTTCTGTTAAGATTTTGAGATTTGGCCCCATATGTATATCTACGAGTCTAAGCTACAAATATTTATTTTTTCAAGAATGTCCAAGGCGGTAATTATTTCCTCTGGCAGAGGAGAACACAGTTGTTACATTGTGCAACCTCAATACCAAGTATTTCAGCTTCCCGGGGTCTTCAGTTCGAAATTCACTTGAGGGATTCTTGAGTTGTCCTCTCTCTTTTCTTTCATCGTTTATCTTCTTTATCTTTTTATATTTTTATGTTATTTTTATCTTCTAGCTCTTTATGCTCTTTTATCTTTCTATCATTTATCTTTCTTATATTCTTATGTTATTGTTATCTTATACTCCCTCCATCCCTTCTAACTTTGCCAACTTTCCTTTTTTGGTTGTCCCAAAAACTTTGACACTTTCCCTTTTAATCAATCAATTTGTGGTTCATGTTATTTCTCTCTCCTCTGCACAAATCTCTACCACACAGTTTTTACTTTATTATTCTACGTGCAACGTGCCGGTCAAACTTGGCATTCCTTTTAGGGACGGAGGGAGTATTTATTTATCATTATTTTATCTTTATCTTACTTTTTCCCCCTCCTTGTCCATCTCTCTGTTTGGCATCGATATCATAGATCGATTCATGTTAGCCGACCCCAAATTCTTTTGGGATTAAGGCTTGGATGTTGTTGTTGTTGTTGGATATCTTGAGTTGAGTGCTTGCATGATCATCACTACCTCTAAATTCTAATGACATTGTCATCAACATATACTACTAGATAAATACATTTTTGCCCGTGGAATGTATAGAATATAGAATTATCAACATATTTTTGAAATATGGCCACCAGTAACAGCACTGAAGTGACTGAACCTTCTGAATCATACATTCATACATGAAGAGATTGTTTCAAGCCGTCACTATCATCATCATTATCATTACCCCAGTGCCGCAAAGGCTCCCACCTACGGTGGGGTAAGGGGGGTCGGATGTACGCAGTCTTACCCCTGTACTAAAGCACAAAGAGGGTGGAAGTGTTACAAGCCGTATGAGGGTAATTTCCGACTCACAATCAACATCACTTTGACTAACAATTTGAAGACAAAAGATTCAAAAAGTTTGGGACCAAGCGCAGAAACTTTGACAGACCAAGGATGGACCTAATGGTTATGTAGGGAATTGCAGACAACTAGAACAAGAGGGTGGATGTGTTACAAGCCTTGAGATTGATGCCCAATTCCAATCATCTTCCCCGTACAACGGTCTTGGGCAATCACAGAAACAACAAAGAAGCAGATATGAGCAAGTGTAATTTAATCGAAACAAGGTTAAAGGGGCTATTAGGAACACATAAAATTATTCTAATGGTAATGATGACTTTGAGATAGCACGTCTAGTCCCGGTAACCGGGGTTTGATGACCATTGGCCAGAGTGATTTAAGGTAAGCTTTTGGGTTTGGAAATATTAGATATAAAATAAGGCTTGCAGAAATATGGTCTGAGGCACCAAAGTAAATGATCCATGATGAGCTAGATGGGTTTGAAAGACAAGCTCAAGACAAACCAGATATTGACAGTCTGATTTGACGCCTTCAATTATTTAAATGCCTCACATTTGACAGCAAATACCAAACTGGAGATGGTGGGATCTGAGCAACATTGGTCGAGCTAGGAGCTCTCCCATGTACCTTCCAACAGATCAACACATATCCTCTTCCAAGTCATTCCTGAGTTTCGCTTCTTACACCAATCATCTTCCACAACATTCCTGAGTTTCTGGAAAATCTGCCCATCAGTTCTGGTGTTGATCTGCCGTCCCACGTGCTGCTACTGACGCTCTCATACACCACTGTCAGATGCCACCGACGTTGAGTTTCCAGAACATTTATTTCTGTTTATGACCTCCTCATACCAACATTCCTGAGTTTCTGGCAAATCTGCATTCAGTTCTGGTGCTGATCTCCCGTCCCACGTGCCGCTACTGACCCTCTCATGCACCACTGTCAGATGCCGCTGACATTGAGTTCCCAGAACATTAATTCCTGTTTATGACCTCCTCATACTGATCCGCTGCAGAGTTCTTCTGTTCCATCATGATATTTAGAGCCCAATACAATGAGTTCTGTTTTTCCATCTTTCGCATCAGGGATAACTAGGAAATTTCCATGTAACTTTCCAACACCTACTAGCACCTAAGAGGTCTCCCGTGTATCTTTCCAAAAAAGGGAATAGCTAGGACCCTATACTTTATAGAACCATATTAAGGATGTTTTCATTGGTCTGATATTTTCTGATCTAGTATGGTCTATTTAAGCCGGGTTTGGTCAATTTAAGTTTGGTCTGGTCTAGTCTGAACTAGTATAATGTGATATGGTTTGTTTCATTCTGGTTTGGTCTAGGACTCAAACCAGTCCCATTAAAAACATCATCAACGTTATGACAATAACTTTTAGGATACATTTCAGATATCAAATTTAAGAATACCGGCGCTGAGATGATTCTCAATCGGTGACCACCAATGCAAATTTCCTCAGATCCAGATACTGAAATAAAATCAAGAGACCAATCCCCTGCACCAAGTGCAAATCGCTTTAGGTCTAGTAGGACTTATCATTGACCTGATGAAGAAGATCTCAGTTCCTTTTATCAAACAAATAAGAATATAAGATTGTTAAACCCCAATTCTACATGAATTTCCTAATTCCAACATAACCTGAACAAAAAAACAATCATGTAATCAAGTCTTAAATGCCAGTGAACCACTAGTGCTTCAGTTATTACATGCTTTGATATGTTCGCACAGTAGAATTTGTCTTGCTAACATTATTGTCACATAGAGAAAATATGTTAGTTACAATTTAAAATCAATTTCATATAATAGGCACAGGCCATACTTGTCATGGTGTCGCCTAGGCATCGCCTAGTCACTGACTAGGCATCCTGGTGATGGAGAAAGGTTGACAAGGGAGATCGACTCGCCGGAAAAGATTAGTCGCATCTGGCGTTGTCCAGGCGTGAACATGTCATCCAGGTGCAGTCCTGACATTACTCTGGGCCGCTGGGGGATTTGAAATCTCAATAAATTTGTTTTAGAAGCCTAGCCCAAAAGGACAATCGTCGACTCTCAAACTCGAATGCCAATCGACAACTCCTAAAGGAGAAGCATCGCTAGTCGCTACTTCTCTGCTTCGTGCCTCTGTTGCAAGGTTAAGGACGAGTAGGCGGCCTGTAGTTGCTGCGTGCCTGCGTCTCAAGGTTGAAGACGACGTGCGCTCTTCTCCATGTTTTTATTTGTATCGGTCATTCATCTTATCACTTTAGCTTTTACCAAACTTCTTATTCCATTATATACCAATAATAATATTAATATATTTTATATGGAGTTAATCACTGAGCAGTATACTCACTACAATGTTACACTTTTACATAGTCTAAATTTTAATATAATACATGTATGATTCGTATACCCTATACAGTATGTAGATACACACTATAGTATATATTAATAAATTAGGTATATAATAAGTTAATGAATTAGGTATATTAATTTTGAAATTAATAACTTGTATACTAATAAAGTAGGTATACTAATATATTAATAAAGTATTAGGCAATATACAATTGCATTTGTAATATATTATATATATCATATCATATATATCATTTATATATTGTAATTAATTACAAATCAAATTTAGTTAAATAGAATGTTATATTGTTATATATATTTATATTTATAATTATATAATTATATATAATTATAATTATATATATAATTATAAATAATGTGCGACTAGTCGCCTAGGCGGGCGCCTTGTCGCCTACGCGATATGGCAGTCGGCTAGCGCTGTGACTCGCCTTACCGCTGTGACAAGTATGGCACAAGCAAAAAAGCCATGATAGATAAAGAACAGCTCTTTTTAAGAATAAAAGTATGTAAATATCTACAAGGCATTTCATCATAAAATAAATCGAATGCCTTCTGGTAAAGAAATCTAACCTTTTTTTATCCTGCGCATAGTATTTTCATGTGCTAAAAGAGAAGCATTGGGGTTGCATTCCTGGACTACCGAAAGTCCTAATGGGGCATATAGAAAACAAAAGAATATCAAGTTATGCCATTATGCAGGCAAAGGAATCTCACATCACATCTATCAAAGAAAATGACAATTTTATAAACGCTTGCAAATAAATTATATTCCACTTTCAACTTTCCAGCAAGTTGAAAAACAATAAAAATGTTATCAGCCATTCAGCCAGTTACTTTAAAAGGGCATCCAAAGAATCTAAAAAAGGAAAATTTCTGAGTTACGACTACTGGATGAAATATAACATCTGATAACCATGGAAAAGTATAAAAAACACGCAGACATGAGAAGTTCAAGGTGCTGATTAAAACAAAATTGACAAGAAATATATGCATGTATATACTCTTTAAACTTCCAAATGATCCTTGAGTGGCTTAAGACAACTCATTTCATAAAGGAGGTATTGGTTGAGATTATTAGTGGATATCTCCTTTCGATTGCCTGGCCCATGTGCATTCACGGGCTTGCATGTGCCCCAGGAGAATATTCAAGTTCTAGAGTCTAGGAACTCTGAGTCATTAAAAAAGATAAATCCTAAAAAATCAAAATAGTAACACGCAGCTCTAGCTTTCTTACCATTAACGTGATCATGATGGTGATGGGTTACAAAGACAATCAACTTTCTTGGCAGCACAGAAATAATCTCCCTCAGCTAATCCTCCCAGTGTCAGCATTTAGAGCAATGAAAGACAAATGGCGAAAAAATTAGTGAGAGCAAGTAGGCACCCAGTGTTAACAGAATAAGCCATTAAATGGTACAACATAAATAAGTAATAAGCACAAACGAAAACTATTTATTCCACCTTTCTCTATGTGCCATGAGCCCATGACGGGGTTCAGGTCGACAACTACGATGCAGTGGAAGCTCGACTAAATGACTGACCTATTACGGCTGTGGTCCACTAGGACTGTACCCACAACTTAGTCCAGAAGCGGTTGGATTCTGCTCTTGCTCCTCAGCCCCAACCAGGATATGCCTTACAGGTCACTAATGGGGACAGAGTTCCTGTTCTGGGTGTATGCTCATGGAGTCATAGCATTGTGTAACCAATGCTTAGGCGTCCAATCAGAGCAGGGTTGGCCACCTCGCTTGAAGAGTGAGGGGCAGAAAACAGTGTCGCGCAGACATTGATTAGGCATTCATGGTGACACCTAGAACTGATTTCTTCACTGAATCAATTTTGACCAAGCAACCGAACCCACTTATTCCTAATTTAAATAGACAAATCAAACCTGAAAAAGAAAAACCTAAAGATAAATGCCTATGCATCTTATCGCTGCCTGCAATATTTTCCTTTTCTTACTTCCTCTTCTTCTTTCTTTCTTTCTTCCCTTTCCTTCTTCATTTTTGGCAAAGCATACCATCCATGTGTGTATTTGTGTAATTTATACAATTGCTCACTTTGCATCTCAAGAACGGTCTTGCATCTGAATAACGCACATCGGATGTACCATGTGCATAGTACATGCGGATGTAACTTATTGGAAATGGATATTAAATCCCTTTCTTAATAATAAGGTAGTTAGTAGATCATATATTATATACGGTAAGTTAATTTAAGTACCCCAAACTTTAGCAATGAGTGAACCCAAACTTCTATGAGTTGCCTTTTGCCAGATTTGACTTGATAGTGGTTGTGAGTTAGCTACGCAGGCTCGGCTCAATCCTTTGGGACTTCACCGACAATATGCCACCGTGTCTCTTATTATTTCATCTGATTACCCTCAGGAATGGTCCTCTAGCGCAACCCCTACCTTCCAGTAAGAATTGACGGGCAGTATTCAGATATGTGGGCACAGGGAATCATTCAGCCTAATTGATCCATCAAAGCGGAAATTTGACATGTTCTTTAGAATGCATAGTCATTGATACATCAAATGACTGCAAAGCGGAAGGAATGTGAGCAACCTAATTTCCTTGTTTTTTGAACTTTAATTTTCTACATTCATTGGTAAGTGTCTAGGTTTCCTACTGTAGTTGCATAATGCTCCTTTGCCCAATCAGCCAGCACATGGCCATTTCTCACCTCCTTTAATGGAATGTCGGAACATGCCCTACAAATGCATTATTTGACTGAGATGTTGAAGATGTGGATGAAGTTTCAGTGCAAATCACTCTATTGAATGCGTCTTGAAGAGAAGAGACCATGTCACTAAAAAATACATGTGGTTTGGTTGTTTCAAAATTGAATGCAAGACCTGCCAAAAAGCTCATGAATGACATTTGTTCTCGTTATTTTTCATGCACTTAGATGTCTTGAATAAATGGAATAAGTGTATCAAGTTTTCATATGTTCTCTTGAAATCCATAAACTAAGTCGTAAGAAGCTTATCTTTCAATTACGCTCTATAAAAGGCTTTTCACTCCTCATGGATACGGATAAGATTACCTTTGACGGAATACATAAATTCCAACTAATCAAACAATTCCTTCACATTATCACAATGACTAACATATCCCATGACCTCATTCTCCATTGATTTAAATCTGGATAAATAATCTAGAATCATCACGAAGCCACACATCATTAGCAACTTTACCAATCTCCTCCTTTGGCGGTTCATCAACTAAGTGGGTATATTTATCAATGCTCCTTAATTAGCTTTTGCTAGTTTTATTCCATTCAAAATAATTGGAGCCACAAAGTTTATTCTTAGTAATTTTAAAGTTAAAGGGGATAACTTCAAATACTACCAAAGGCTTATTATTTACTACTGCCAAGGTGTCTATGTCAGAATGTGACCCAAGCATTTTTTTCCTTATTCCTTTTCAGTCGGCAGTGAAGTGAAATCAGGATATTAATGTAAACTTACACCAAAGTTTCTAGTTCATTGACTGCTATAGACTAAAAATTTGGGGCGAGCGTGCCCAGCTTGGTTCACGCTCATCGCACCAGACTACCAGGCGTTACTGAATGTAAAGGCTGCGTAGATACCATTTGAAACGAGACTAACAGGTGTCACCCAACGCACCATACTTGCACAGGTAGAGGACACTCAGACGAGTCTATAGATAGTTACCAATCAAAGCTCCGGTCAGAAATGAAGCTTCACGCACCGGTACGTGAAGCGGTTGCGAGCACTTCCGGCGGTAGGTGCAGCAGATTAGGATGGAGGTGAGATAGGGTAGTGTTGACCAAGACTAAGGTTCTGAATAGAGGTTCCGGTAGATGGTGTGTTGACTGAGGTTCTGAACTGAACTAAGTTTCTGAAATAAAGAACTCTGTGTGAAACTGACTGAAATGTAGCAGAATTGCTCTAATACCATGTTATTAGAATATAAATTAGTGATGAGAAGGGAAAGATTTTATGTGTATTTTATTGGATGATTTAAATTCTTAGAAATATACATTACAAAGATAAAATATTCCTATAAGATTTTATACAATAAAAATATCCTAGAATATATTCCTAAATTATTTCAAAGCATATTCCTACACTCATTATAATATATTTCACAAGAAGTAGTAAAGAACTTGAATCTAATCTTGTACCTCATCATAGAAAGCAGACTTGCAGCCTGGGTCTACTATCAGAGCTTCCCCGCGAGCAGCAATGGTATCATCAGAGCATCCATCGCGATTCCTTTCGGGTACAAGCACAATTAAGTTTGTCGTGTGAAAAGGTTTCGCTGTTCTACTCCCCATTGGCACAAGTTTAAGTCCAGGAAGGTATTCCTCATATATTAGAAGGCACAAAAGTTTAATATGAAGAAACACAGACTAGAGAGAGTAAAACAAATACTGTGGCATCCTGTTATGATAAATATATCATTCACACCACAACTTTGGAAAAAACTCAGTCAAAACTTGTGTACTTGCAAACCTGAAAATTCAATGTTTGAGGGATTTTACAGTTTCCAGATTCTCTTGCGGAATTGAGAAGACCAGCATTAACCAATGGTCCTATACGGTCCTCACTGGGCTTTACGTCTATAAGCATGTTAAGGCACATTTCAATGCTCATCCACTTAGAAATCTCTGAACGAATAAACAGGAAATGCATTATGATATAATATCAACCTGTGTCTGAATTAAGTTATGATGTCGGCCTCAGGACTACTGGGAGAAAATAGCAATGAGTTTGAACCTGTTTAGAGCAATAATAAGACTTGCGCTATGTTAGGAACCCTCTTATATTAGACTAATAATAATAATAAGTGTACTAGAATAGTATAAATAGAATAAGCTGGGAAAGGTCAAGTAGGCTGTTTTAGACTTGTGTCTTGGGACTTGGGAAGACTGAGATTCTATCTCTTTCTTTGGGACTTCGGTCAATTGGGGGCTTCGGCCATAGTTTCTTGTTCTTAATCAATACAGACTGCAGAGTTGTTCATGATCTCTTTATGTGATTTTATTGAATTTCTGGATATCTCTAACATTGGTATCAGAGACCTTCGATCACTGTGGATGGTACCGACGCGCGCAAGGATGGATAGCTTGGAGAAGATTCATCAACAAAATATGGAGATGTTAGCAACGATTCTTGCCAGATTGGATGCGAGAGATCAACATCGTTCGAAGAATACCAGGCTTCTTCAGCGATTTGACAAACATGGTTCGTCGCAGTCGCTCGCTAGTCCGCAATCGGAGTCACGAACTGTTTCTCTTAGTTCGCAGTCCCGAAAGATTTCGCGCGAAAAAATGGTGAAGCTCGCAGAACAGGTTGAGAGCGGAAAAGTGGAGAAGGAGAAGAGCTTAAAACAGGAGAAAGAAAATCGCTCAAACCTGGAGAAAGAGAAACACTCAAGCCTGGAGAAGGAGAAACGTGCGAAGAGCAAACAACATCACCGGCGAGGACGATCGAGGAAGGTACGTCGCTGCGTAAATTCGAAAAGCAAAGGCCCGTCTCAGTCGCACGATACTCATTCCGGACCTCTGGCTTCGACTCGAGTAGAAATCCCTAGTTCGCAGTCGCGAATTGTTTCTCTCTGTTCGCCATTGCTAACCGAGCATCTTCTATTGTTATCACAAGTAGATTCTTACCCTGCGCCAGACTTGTCTCTTCATTCGCAGAGATCATTGCAAGCCATATCTCCCAGGGTGCTAGTGTCAACATGCCAACATGAATCATCCGTTTCAGAATTTACAATCATAGCCGCATTAGGAAAAGGATTAAAAGGAACTATAATTCTGGAAATTCATACTGAATTGAAGCAAGTGGCACCAACAGTTTCAGGGAATAGTGAAGTTGAGATTCTGCAGGTATATGATAGTGATATTCGTGTGGGAAAGTGCACAATGACTTTTGGGTTTGTACAGGAGAGGAACTGGCTTAATGCTTTAAAATTTGTAATGATGGACTGTCATGCATTTAACATTACTTTGGAAGGGCTGAAGTCATTGAACAAGTTTGATGGTTTCAAATGTGAGAGTGTTATTTCTAGGATAGATAAGCAAAATGGATTGGAAGGAAAGTTTTCTGGGAATGTTACAGAAGATGAGGGATATGTGTCTGGTAATGGAGTTGTCATATATCTGATGTTTGTTAAAGATCTCAATCCTGGTCTTGTTCCTGAGGCCATTATAGGAGGTGAAGTGGTTATGGAACTACCAGTAGATTATATACCTGTTCAAGATAGAACTGTAGGTTTTGATTACAGGTATCATATGGCAAATACTGGTCCAAGACACAAAATACTCAGGAAAAGAGATAAGGATTGGACTGGAAGGCTTGTTATTGAGGATAATGAGGCTGAAACAGCAGGGTATAATCAGAAATCGATTGCTGGGATGCAATCTACTATGTTTAAAGCAAGTTTGTGATAGCACAAGGGGTGTAGAGTATTTTAATAAAATGTATGTGAGGAGGGGAATGAAGGGACGGGAGTTTATGTGAGGAGGGGAATGAAGGGACGGGAGTTTATGTGAGGAGGGGAATGAGGGGGCAGGAGTAATTAATGTGCTGGTTTGATTTCTGAATATAAGGAAGGGAGGGGAATAGGGGAGGGCAGGCTGGTATTCAGTTAGAAATGGCTGGGCTTTGGCTAGAGAGAAACTCCTTGTTCCTTCTCTAGAATTGGTTGTTATTCTCTTTATCTTCCCTGTAATCATTCTGGAGTATTGAGAATTCCTCAATCTCCATTGCTAATAATACGGAAACTGTTTGCTGATATTAGTGTCTAACATTGGTATCAAAGCGGTCCGTTCCTGCGGACTGTGAATGAGATTGACGCGTTCAAAAATGGAACATCGAGTTGAGAATCTCGAACAAAGTGTAAACCACATCGAGCAGAAACTGGAACGCAACTGTACAGAGGTGCGCACGATCTCCGACAAGTTGGATGGAGTGATGGCCGAACTGCGCCTTATCGCGACCAACCAGAGTCATCGACGATCCAGAGGGAGGTCGCGTACGACTAAGCGAACGGGTACACGTACTCGGACAAGGGAGTCGCACTCTGGAGGTAATTCTCACAGTGCGTCAGTTTCGTCTCACGAACCAGGTGATACGCGTATCAATCGCGGATTTGAGAGGACGGGAAGGTAGATCTGCCTCTTTTCAACGGAGTTGATGTTCATGGTTGGATTATTAGAGTGGAACGCTTCTTCAAGTTGAACCAGGTGCACGATCAGGCAAAAGTGGAGCTGGTTGTCCTGGCCATGGAGAAAAAAGCCCTGAACTGGTTCCAGTGGTGGGAAAAACAAAATGAGGAGAAATCTTGGGAGGAATTTAAAGGAGCACTAATACGGAGATTTCAACCAGAACTGCTGCAGAATCCTTATGGACCGATGCTAAGCATTAAACAAACTGGATCGGTAATGGAATATAGAGAACGTTTTGAACTGGTGGTAGGTCCAATGAAGCATATTGATGAGGAAATACTCAAAGGAATTTACCTTAATGGCCTAAAGGAAGAGGTGAAGGCTGAACTCAAATTGTACCCAAATGCTACCCTGCCTGAACTGATGGATATCTCGCTGGTGTTAGAAGGGAAGAATGCTGCATTTCGAGGGGAAAAATACAAGGAGGGGGACCAGAGGAGTGGAAAGGAGAAGGGAGAGGCACTGAAGAAACCACAACAGTGGATAGATGGCAGCAAATGGAGATCCCAAACCAATATTCAAGCGTCTCAGGAAAAATCGGGAGTTGAGCCTAAGGTGGGAGTTAAACCGGATCTCAATAATAACTGGAAGGGTGGCCAGAGGCTAACACAAGCAGAATTACAAGACAGAAGCAAGAAGGGGCTATGTTTCAAATGCGGGGAAAGATGGGGCAAGGATCATGTGTGCAAAATGAAATACTACCAGTTTATTCTCACAGAGGGGCCTGAGGAAGAAGCAGATACTATGGATTCAGAAGTGAATTTGAAAGAGACAGATATCTCCCTAGAACCGCAACAAATGCAACTGTCAGCCATGAGCAAACAAGGGATCACTGCACAGAAGACTTTCAAGTTGGAAGGGAAATTGATGGAAAAGGGGTTACACAGATCTGTGTTGATCCTGATTGACAGTGGAGCCACCCATAATTTCATATCACAAGCCATAGTGGAGGAATTACAATTGCTATACATCCAAATTGATGGATTTCAGGTGGAATTGGGTAATGGGGACAGAGTGAGCAACAATAGGATAAAATATGAACCAAGTGAACAATTGACTAACACATTGATACAAGTGCAACTCTTTCTGCCATTCGACTTATACATACATCAATGAACAATCATATTGCTTGCAAACATCACCATGTGGTTTAGAAAAGCTCCTTCACACGTTTTACATCTTTTTTAAGATACAGCACTCGAACTTCATGATATGACATTCCAAGAAGAGAGAGTTGGTGAAGTTTGTTAAGACGCGACTTGTCAGGGCTTTCTTGATATTCTTGAAGGAGCACAAGAACAAATTAATCAAATTTTTCAACTGTGAAGAGTTCCTTACAAGCAATCATTCCAAGGAAGAGACGGCAAAGGAGTGGTAGAATTGTGCAGATGTCATCTTTTTGTAATACACTTCAAGAGACATTTAAAGTTAGAGGACCACTTATGCCAACACTTCGAATGGTTTATGGGGATGTGAAGCCGGTTGTATGATATGTTTATCCTGCAATGGGGTTAACAAAAGTAGCTATAGACAAAGCCTGCAAAAATAATCAAACCAAGTACAAGAGAGTGTGATATCATTGACACGGGATGGACATCTCAACTCCGTCAACCATTGCACGCGAGTATTGTCTTCTTAAATCCAAATATCTTTTGATTTCCAAGTGAGACACAAGTATCTTCTAGCATTAATTTGGTTGTAGTGGTGACTGGTTTTATGATGGTTTGGAGAGATTAGTTTTGAATAAAGAACAAGGAAAAATTGCAAGTGAGGTGTCAACTTGGGAGCTTAGGCACGAATTATTTAGCAGTTCATTTGCGAATAAACAATGAGTTGTTAAGCCTCAGGTCAATATCTATTGATCGGTCTATATTATTTAAAAGTAATTATTATCATGGTGTTAACAATTTAAATTTATTTTATAGTTGACTAGTGGACATCTTTCCGCACTAGTGCTCCCCAATTAAAGGGATTTGCAATCAAGCTTCTTAGTTTAACCATAAATGCATCAGGATGTGAGAAGAATTGGAGTGTATTTGAACATGTCAGAATAGTTATTCTAGTGACTTGTGTAGGTCAGTTGCAATTTTACTTTGTGCATTCATGCACTTACCTAACCAAAATATTAAACTACTTGACAGTTGCACTCCAAGAAGGGAAGTCATCTAGATTACAATCGCCTTAATGATTTGATTTTTGTTTAAGTACAAAACGGTTTTGAGATGTCATTAGGAAATGTGTGATTCTATTGATCCTATTTGCTTGGAATACATATACATAGCATATATATGGTTGACCAGTAAACTTGACGGTGAAAATGAAGAGTTGGTCTTTGATGATGGAGATAATTTGACAGGGAAGACATTGCAAACTTTTCTAGTATACATGATACATCACATAAAGAAAAAGCCTCCATCCATATACTTGTTGATGAAGATGAGGATGGAGAAGATGTTGGAGTCTATGATGATGATAATGAAAATTTTAATGTTTTGGATATGAATGAAGAAGAAGGCCACTTTGGCGTGGACGATGACATGATGGAGTGACGACGATTCGTAGAGTCGTTTTTAATGAAATTATGGCATTGGGTGATGAATGCCTTCTACTTTATGCCGCACTAGTATTACTCTTATGACTTTTATGACTACTTATGCATTTTTGGCTTAATTATGCATTATATATTTCATTCTTATATTTTATTATAAACATTGTTTTTTTGTGAGAAACTCTTTCTAGAACTTGCCAAGCGCTAGTCGAGTAGTTGAGGGGCACCTAGTGCCTAGGCGCTGATTAATCAGACCGGCTAGGGCTGTTTTTAGAACAGCGGTGAGAAAGCTAGCTTTGCTTAGCACTTCCGCTCTTAAGCGAAGCCCCACCTCATCGCTTTTGTGCGCTTTTTTTCTTTAATTATGCCTTATGTATTTTATTCCTATATTTTAAAAGAAAAAATTCAAATATGAAGGGAATACTACTTTCATCCATTATGAACTCAATCCATCTCATTCGACCGAGTGAATCAGATGGCACTGGTGCATGTAAAAGTTGATGGGTGGGGTCAGGTGACAAGTGGTAAAATGCGAGTTGGCGGATGGATGTGAGTGGAACTCCATATAATCTAAACCTAACCCATTGTCATATGTGGTCGGTTAAGTGACCAACAATGGTGATTGTCATGGGCAGTCGCAACATAGCTAATGTCTGCAGGGTTTTACAGTTGTGATAGTGATATTGAATGGTGTTGAAGATCAGTGACACTCACGAGTAAAATGGCAGTGGTTCGATAGTGGATTAGTGGTGATGAGTAGGCAATGTTGGTCATGCTCACTGGAGTGGAAGGTGTAACCGTGACATGGGCCAAAGGGGGTAGTATGGTAAGAGTTGTTTGTGGTGGCTGTGTTCACCATAGATGTATGACACTCTCATGGTATCATGGTCGAAGTGGTTGACATTGTTTAGGCTAATGGAGGTGCTGATCATAGCGGCCATTGGTTGTTAGTTTAGGCTTTTAGCTTGTAACTTTGTCAGTTATCCATTTTAGAAAACCTAAAAAAAGTATTTTTCCAAATTTGCGAGAAATATAACTACTAAGGACTACTTATGTTTTCTAAATCTAGAAATCTGGTCAATTATACATTTATTCCCTTGTCACATTTTTTGTTTTCAGTATGTTCTCTCATCTAAAATGATATTTTCCAGAAATTATATCACCCAAACTATACTTCAGATATAAAAGTGAAAATATATTCTGAAACAATCAACCAAATTCTTACATTAATGGTCCGTTTTGATTGACTCTGCTGGGAGACCTATTGGATGTTATCAATCCAAGTTAGATGAGGTGAACTCCGAATCTCGGATTAACTCTATTTTCATTTCCGTTACTCCTAAAAATCAGGGATAATCAGGTAGAAAGTCATATTTCATACTTTAAAATTTAATTCACCTCAAACCAGACAAGATGAAAATTGATTCACCTGGTAGGTTTAACATTATTCAAACAACATCTTAAGATACTCACTGTGGTGAATACATTTTTAACTTTAAGGCCTTAGCAAACAATAAATCAAGTACTTAGGATGGAGTTTTGGTAGAGCTTTGAGTTATGATGTGGCCAATTGCGAAGTACTTGGAAAATAAAAGCTCATCCATAAGGGGTTCAGAATTGTTCATCCTTCTGAAGGAAAAATAATCCATTCCCTCCTAATTCCAAAAATCAATTCCACCAACCCATGTTTTATCGCAGTGATTTTTTATTTTTAGCAAGTGTTAGACTTAGAGTAGAACAAAGCATCATATATACGGAGTGAAATATATACTTTTTTCATGAAAAAAATGATCATATACCAAGCACCAGGATGATCAAGTCTGGTGAAATTACATGATCGTATATAAGAATAGTCAAATGCATACCCTTCTAACTAGTTTGAACAAAAGCATATGTGTTTTTTATATTTGATTTAATTATATACTAGTGAGTAGTGACTAATTTGGGAGGGGGCTATTTTTCTCATTATAAAAGCTATCAATTCCATAGCTTATCAAACATTGTATTTACTATTTTAGTATTCTCACTACCTTGTACGTACTATTTCAAAATACTCCTTATGTACTACATATTCTTGCAGCTTTTATTCACACCAACCAAATCCAAAAAATTGAATTCCTGCTTAATTCTTTTCCAATTTAAGTACCGTACCTACATAAGGACATTTTATACTTTTTATACAAGTAATGCAGTTGTTTTTAATATTCACATATTAAGGAGAAGAAGAAAATGTGAAAGAGAAAATGTACTCGTATGAAATTGAGGACAAGTCGCCATATTTTTATCTTAGCAAAACTGTGTATTGGGTCATTTAATTACCTGAATAAGAGCTGAACTGAGGTCGACTTTAGTGGACCCGAAATCTCCCAACTCACATTCGTCGACATGGACGACGGCTTTAGAAGCCGGCGGCGATGTCAGCGGACGAAGCTTAGCGGACGGCAAGTCCCAGAGGTCGGAGTCGATGAAGGAGTCGTACTCTGAATCATTGAATTTGGGGGGTGGGGTCTGTTTCACCAGAAGAAATTCTGCGGGGTTCAAAGGGTTTTTTATTATCACAGCTACAGTGTGAGTAGCCATCTAAAATCAAAGATAGCAAACGTGGTGTTTGGTGATTTCGAGGGTTATACTTGCAGTTGCAGGAAGACCTGTGAGAGGCAAGGCCGGGTACAGGTTATAATGGTATCAAATTAATTACGGCCTCGTCCCAAAAAAGTTGGTATTTTGACTTTCACATTAATTAAAATTGTGGTTGAAATTTGTGCACAGCAGATATAATTAATTTTAACCTCATATTCCTTACTTTAAATAGAAATGGCAAATTTTTTTTGTACATCCAAAAAAAGGAAATTTGGTCAACTTTTTCGGGATGGAGAGAGTATCTTATTTCCCTTTTTTAAAATAAATACTCTTCCCTCTCATTTAAGTCCATTTACTTCTTTTTGGAACGTCTCATTTACTTCTTTTTGTAACACCGCCCCCAAGTATTTGTACTTTATCAAATTATGTATTGAACCCTGAGAAATGTATAAAAGCATTTTTACGTAATTGTAAATTTTTATCATTTCTTTTACGTGAATAGTAAAATTCACGTGGGGCTCACACTGGAAGTGGGGCTGCCCGATATTATCGGGACCACATATTATATTAATCTTGGACTAGATAATATGTATATGGTGGTGGATATCCTAATTGGGTCATTGCAATGGCACAGGGTTGACCGGTTGGTCAAACGGGGCCAAATTATCAGTATCGGCAATTTATCAGATAACAACCCAAAAAGGGATTTCGGAGACTTCTAAATTAAAATTGTAGAATGCATATTGATTCTAAGGTCCAATAAGGATTGGGAAAAAGTGTTATATTTTATTTGACCCGATAAAATAAAATATAGTTAAAGCAGTCCGGAAAATACAAATTTCGAGGCCGTTTGTACACTTGGGGACATAGAGGGATGACCTCCCACATGAGTAGGGGCCACCCCACGAATTTGGTGCTGCAAATGTCAAGGGGAGCCGCACATGACCTGGAGAAGCAAGGAGGAATTGATTGGAAGACCAATCAATAGGAAGGTGGACCTCACCTTTGACATTATTTTGGAGAAATGCCAAAATGGCATTCTCAATCATCAACCTAACCCTCCAGCTCGTCCAACCCATCCATCTTTGAGATAGAAGCTCTGCAAACACTTCACAACATCCACCAATCACGAACTAGAGCTAAGGAGGAAGAAGGAGGGGAAAAGAGAAGAGAAAAGTTGACTTTGGAGAAGAAAACTTGTGTTTAACAAGGTAATGACTTCATTGATCTCATTTCTTGTTCTTCATTCCTCTTATATGATTATTCAATCATATTTCACACCCTAGTATTGTTCTACATGTTTGGAAGTGTAGAATGAGGGGTTGGAAGGTAGTTCTAAGTCCAAGAACGGACTTAGAAGCCAAAGTGACTGGTTCGCCGGAAAATAACCTTTTTGAGGTTATTTGTATTACTATGTGTTTTATGATGATAAAACCTTGTTAGTAACTTGTATAAGGTATTTAAGGAACTTTCACGGAGTTGAAAGGGTTGCCGGAGTTGTCGCCGGAGTTCGTTGAAGTTCGTCGGAGTTTCGCCGGAGCTAAATCGGGAAGGCTAGAACGTCATAAGCTTCATTAAGGTGAGAAGACGGCTTTATGCTTTATAACTTTTGCGCGAGACATGATATTACCTAAAGTAATCAAGGATATGTTTTGTGAAATGATTAAAGATAACCAAGTGTTTGCTTATGCCATGATTATACATAAAACATAGTTGAAAAGCATGTTATGTAGGTTTGGTGGTTAAAAGTGTGATAACTTATTATGTGTGATGTTCCAGGGATCCAAAATGGTATTTTTGGATCAAGGACGTCAAGGAGTATATGTGTATAAAATTTCACGTTAATCGGACTCCGTTTGGGTGGTCAAACGGGCGTTGACCAACAAGTCAACTGTCATACCCGACCGGGTATTGACACATACCCGACCGGGTATTTGTTGAAAAATTGCTCCAGGAGGCTACTGCCTCCTATACCCGATCGAGTATGGGTAGATACTCGATCGAGTATACATTGAAAATTAGCTTTGTGGACTACTGTCTCCTGTACTCGACCGAGTATGGGTTGATACTCGATCAAGTATTGGGTTATGCTCAAAACGGGCAGTTTTGAGCGGGTTAATGTGGGTCGTTCAGGTGGGACCCGCCCACGTTGGTTCCTAAGGATGGTTTATATGACTATAGGGATAGGTATTGTCCATAGTTAAAGGAACGAAAGGATAGCCATATCCAGGTTAGGGTTTGGTAAGGATTTAGTTTGGGGTTGAGTATCCCCGGGACATTAAATGATCCTGAAACTCGGTTGGGGTTGAGCATCCCCGGGACTATAAATGATCCTGAAACTCAGTTGGGGTTGAGCATCCCCGGGACTGTAAATGTAACACCGTCCCCAAATGTATTTACTTTTAAGCGAATAATTTATTGAACGTTATGAAGTTTTTAATTAATTTACGAAGTTGTGAATTTGTATTATATTTTTCGCGTGAATAGTAAAATGCACGTGGGGCCCACATCGGGAGTGGGGACCGCCCGATATTGTCGGGGCCACATATTATATTGATCTTGGACTAGATAATATGTATATGGTGGTGGATATCCTAGTTGAGCCATGACAATGGCATAGGGTTGACCGGTTGGTCAAACGGGGCCGAATTATCGGTATCGGCAATCTATCAGATAACAGCCCGAAAAGGGATTTCGGAGACTTCTAAATTAAAGTTGAGGGATGCATATTGATTCTAAGGTCCATTAAGAATTGGGAACAAGTGTTATATTTTATTTGACCCGATAAAATAAAATATACTTAAAACAGTCCGGAAAAATACAACTTTCGGGACCGATTGTACACTTCTGGACAAAAAGGGTTGACCTCCCACATGGGTGGGGGCCAACCCACGATTTTAGCCTCATCATTCAGGGCCTTAGCAGGCTGGTAAGAGATATGAGGTGGGAGAGGACTGATTTGAGATGTTTGGCATCAAAACAAATCATGGTGGCCCTCCTCCCTTTCACTCATTGCCCAAAAAGGAGACAAAGAGGCATTCCTACCCATCCCCCTCCTCACTAGTTCGGCCAGCAGCAAGGGAAAGGAGGAAAGAACCTCTACAACTTCATCTCCATAGCCCCAAATCCGAACTCAAGCTCAAGGGAGTCCAAGAAGAAGGTTTAAGAAGGAAAAAGTTAGGAAAAAGTGTGAAAATTAAGGTAATGACCTTATCATAACTTTTCCTTTGTTTTTCTTCTAGCATATAAGATATATATCATATGAAAGACCTTTAGTATTGTTCTACATGATTTAAGTGTGGAATAATGGGTTGGAATGTGATGCTAAGTCCAAAAACGGACTTAGAAGCCAAATCGACCGGTTTGCCGGAAAATAATCTTTTATAGGTTATTTATGTTGATATGGGTTTTGTGATGATAAAACCTTGTTAGGAACTTGATTTAAAGTATTTTTGAGCTTCTCCGGAGTTTCGTCGGAATTGGTCAAAGTTCGCCGGAGTTGGTCAAAGTCGCCGGAGTTGGTCAAAGTGCAATCAAGAAACGTAGAACGCGCTTAAGCTTAATTAAGGTGAGGATGACCGACTATGATACTTATAATCTTTGGGTTAATTTCATGGGATTTCCTAAGTGAATATAAGTGTGATGTGCATGAATTGTTGATGGTTAATAATGCATAAATAGAACTACTATTGATTAAAAGTATAGTATGCATGATACACAAATTTATGAATAAATTGTGTATGTTTAGATGTTATGAATATGTGTGTATGATGGTTGTACCAACCATGAATATCATTTGGGATAGTATACTTTGATGCCACGAGGAGAAGCCATGAAGGTATGAAAGTGATACTTGATATTAAGGCCAATTATGCAATAAGAAGGAATTATATTGAAATAAATAAATAACTAGCATTGAAATATTAGTTGGAAATGTTAGTTGAGAAATGGATGAATTAGATCCTAAGAATTTGAATTATAAGGAATCGGTGATTATGAGTCGGGCTCAAGACCGATGTAGATGACGGTGATTATGAGCTGGGCTCTAGACCGTAGTAGATGACAGTGATTATGAGTTGGGCTCTAGACCGTAGTAGATGACGGTGATTATGAGCTGGGCTCTAGACCGTAGTAGATGACGGTGATTATGAGCTGGGCTCTAGACCGTAGTAGATGACGGTGATTATGAGCTGGGCTCTAGACCGTAGTAGATGACGGTGATTATGAGCTGGGCTCTAGACCGTAGTAGATAACGGTGATTATGAGCTGGGCTCTAGACCGTGATAAAAAATGATGAATTGATATTAAATGAATGGATTAACTATAATGTAATAATGCTCTAGTTTGAGGGCCTCGGAGATTTAAACTTTGATTATACTTAGTATAGTTGTCATTGTACTTGTCAAATGCTTCCAAGTACTGACCTCCCCTTCACGGGGGAGGCCACCTCACAGTTTCAGGTAGAACTTGAAGGTTGCTACCACCCGCCGCTGCTTCGGGAAGTTTCTGAGGAGAAGACTTGGTTCGTGCTTCTCCCGTTCTTGTTTTGAAAAACAATATGATTAATGCTCATGGATAATATTTTTTTTTTTGAATAAGTACTATGGGGGCTTGCATGCCTAATTATGCCAAGTGTGGCTTGAACACTTGTATCAATTGTTTCCGCTGCTTTAATAAATGTTTTACATTATGTTTGTTTATGGATGTACTATGTGTGAATGGTATTCAAGACGCCTTGTATAGTATGGATGAGTCGGACTGCGGTTGACTATTCGTACTGTACGGCGGGTTGTTGACGTGTCCGGGTAGGTCCGGGGCATGACAATTTAAATGGTATCAGAGCCTTAGTACGTAAACATCATAATGAAGCTTCAAAATTTCTTTTTGAAAATGAATTTGAAAAACCATGAGCATAAGTTTTGTACTTATAGAACTTTTGGTACTTGAGTTGCAATGCCTCTAATTGTTAAGATGGTACCCTTAACAATTGGTATGGCGGTGATTTGAGCCGAAGGATGTCTTTAAGTACCCGTCCGTCATTTGACATTCGATACGAGTCTAACGACTCAATCCTAATTTCTTTCAGAAATGGAACCAATTGGAAGGATCACTAGGAGGAACCCGTTGGGCCGTGCACCGGGTGGGTCCGAGCGCGGTAGCCGGGGGTCCTCTAGGGGATCAAGAGGAAGGGGCCGTGGAGGCCAACTTCAAACCGTGAGCGATGGCCACGTTGATACCGAAAGTGAGACCTATTGGTCCTATGAGGACTCAACTTACCAGCCGGGGACTGAGCCAGTTGAGACCCCTTACGAAGAGAACGACGATGATGTGAGTGATGAGGAGGAAAGTGGCTCCTTGGCCAGAATCGAAGCGCTGCTCCAACAGTATCATCGGGAGCGCGAAGAAAGGAGGGCACGCCGAAGGCACCGTGCAGGGCAACCTTCGGGAGGGGCTCCAAGAGGGAGGAGCTTTTGCGATTCGAGAACCCATGTGGAAGCGCATGGGAGTCGGGGCGATGGAGGTCCAGCCATAAGGATCTCCAAATACATCAAGGAGGCGAGGGACTTAGGGTGCAAACTGTTCGATGGGACGGGAGACATCTCGATTGCCGCCCAGTGGATCAAGAGGCTGAACGAGGCAGCCCTTGACATGCAGCTCACCCCCGATTTTAAACTGAGAATCGTGGTAAGGTTACTCGAGGGGTTGGCATCCAAATGGTGGGATGGAACCAAGGGTAAGTATGGCGGAACTGTTACATGGGAGGATTTCCGACAAGAATTCTTTGCCCAGTACTACTCTGACTTCGAAGTAAACGCCAAGGTGAGGGAATACACTCTCCTAACCCAAGGCGGTAACATGACGGTGAAAGAACTTGAGAACAAGTTCAGAGACCTTGCTGATCACATACCGGAGTATGCTTGTGATGAAAAGCGAATGGTGAATCACTTTTGGGAGGCCTTGGACTTGGAGATACGTGACAGGGCAACTCAATTGCCCAATATGACTTTCAGCCAAGTGGTTGCCCAAGGGTTGAAGGGAGAAAAGCAATAGGAGGAGAGGAAGAGGAGAGATGCCGAAGAGGCCAAGAAAAGAAAGTGGGAGAGCCATGGCCCCCAAGGTCCCAATAAGAAGGGGAACCACGGGGGAGGTGGATCGTTCAGGGCACCGGCAGCACCATCCAAGGGAAACCCAGCCACGAGCGGGCACTACTCGGGCTCACAAGTCCCGACGGCGCCCAGGTGCAAGAATTGCAACAGAAACCACACCGGTAAGTGTCGTGATCCGCCACGGTGCTACCAATGCGGGAGTACAGGGCACATTAAGCCAAACTGCCCTCAACTTGGTGGGAACCGGAGGTCAGGACCAAGCGGCGCTACCACGGCAAGTAGGAACCGGGCCGGAGCATCTCATGCTAGCGTGGGCCAGGGGGAGCGAGCACGAGCAATGCGCCGTCCGTGAATCAAGGAAGAACTCAAGCTAGAGTTTATGCTATGACGGAGGCGGATGCACGTGCCAACCCGGACTCCGTTGCGGGTAATTCCTTAAACTCACGTATTAATTTTCGTAAACAATAGGAGTGTGGAACTTGTAAAATTATAACCCCGACGAGTTTAGTCGGGTTTGAAGGGAAAAAGGGAGGAGAATCCTCGCCCTGGGTGAAAACCGCCCGGCTTTGACGAAAGCCGCCCGGCTTTCGTCTTGATTTAATTGGGATAATACTACGGTAACGAATGCCGGCCGGCTTCCACTGAGAACCGCCCGGCTTTCGTCAAGACTGAAACAGAGAAAATTCTCGCAACCAAAAACCGGCCAGCTTTTGGTGAAAACCGGCCGGCTTTCATAAACACCTCACCTGGAAAATTTCTCGCAGCTGAAAGCCGCCCGACTTTCATGGAAGCCGCCCGGCTTTCGTTAAGCCTGGGATTTCTGCGCTGCTGAAACCCGGCCGGGTTTCGTATAAACCGGCCGGCTTCGAAACCACTCCCTGAATAAAAACTACGGCGACGAAAACCGCACGGCTTTCGTAAAAGCCGCCCGGCTTTCGTGATTAAATACTTAGAAATTTTTCTCGCAGTCGAAAACCAGCCGGCTTTCGTGAAAAGCGGCCGGCTTTCACCCGGATTGATCCTAAAACGGTCCTAGAGGTTAGAAACCGGGAAATTTCGGGAGGGTATCGAACGGACCCCACCCGAAACACAACCAACATACTCTACGACTTAAGAAACGAACCTATTTATTAGATAGTGTGTCTTACATTACTTATGAATGTAGGAACACTAAAGATAAACGGGAGAGAAGCAAGGATCCTTATTGATACCGGGGCGCAACGATCATTTGTGAGTGAGGCGTTCGCCAGCGGATTCAACGGACCACTTGTACCGATGACTCAAACCCTATTGGTGTCCACGCCTCTAGGGGATGATATCGAGAGAGAAAGCCATTATCCATCGTGTGAGGTGGAGGTGGAGGGACAGAACTTGACGTGTGATTTCGTACCGCTGAGTATGATCGAGTTTGATGCAATCCTCGGGATGGATTGGCTTGAGAAACATGATGCTAGGGTCGATTGCTACACGAAGATTCTTGAACTCGAAGGCGGCGAAGGGTTGACCTTACACTTCGAGGGAGATAGAGGCAAATCAAACTGTTGTATCATATCCGCCGTGAGAGCAAGGAATATGATGAGAAAGGGGTGTCACGCATACCTAGCGTATGTGGTGGACAAAACCAAAGAAGAGATAGACATCAATGATGTGAGAGTTGTGTGCAAGTATCCGGATGTCTTCCCAAAAGACTTGCCGGGACTTCCACCCGATAGGGAGATTGAGTTCGTGATCGAGGTCGAACCCAGCACCAAACCAATCTCTATACCGCCATACAGAATGGCACCCGCTGAACTTAACGAGTTGAAAACCCAATTGCAAGAGCTATTGCATAACGGTTTCATAAGGCCGAGTCACTCTCCGTGGGGAGCACCGGTCCTTTTCGTGAAAAAGAAAGATGGAACACTTCGAATGTGCATTGACTATCGTCAACTGCACAAGGTCACAATCAAGAATAGGTATCCCTTGCCTAGAATTGATGACTTGTTTGATCAGCTCCGAGGGGCGACAGTGTTTTCGAAGATTGACTTGAGGTCGGGGTACCATCAACTGAAAATAAAGGAAGATGACATACCGAAGAGTGCATTCCGCATAAGGTATGGTCATTTCGAGTTCCTAGTTATGTCGTTCGGGCTGACCAACGCCCCGGCGGCATTCATGGACATGATGAACCGTGTGTTCAGTGAATACTTAGATCAATTCGTGATAGTATTCATTGACGATATTTTGATATACTCCAAGAGTGAGTGGGAGCATGAAGATCATTTGAGACTTGTACTTGAACGGCTAAGGGAAAAACAACTCTTTGCCAAGTTCTCTAAATGCGAGTTTTGGCTCAAAGAGATCGGGTTCCTCGGGCATGTTGTGTCAGGTTCGGGCATTGCGGTGGATAAAGCCAAGATAAAAGCCATTATGAATTGGGAGAGACCCAAGAACGTGAAAGAAA
This sequence comes from Cuscuta europaea, assembly GCA_945859875.1. Lineage (NCBI taxonomy): Eukaryota > Viridiplantae > Streptophyta > Magnoliopsida > Solanales > Convolvulaceae > Cuscuta > Cuscuta europaea. Next base: position 6,965,610 of record CAMAPE010000014.1, read on the forward strand.
TACGTAGTTTCCTCGGTTTGGCAGGATATTATCGTAAGTTTGTTAAAAAAAATTATGTATTGGCGTCTCCTTTGACAAAGCTCACAAAGAAAGGGGCCAAGTTCATATGGGACGACAATTGTGAGAAAGGGTTTCTCGAACTAAAGAAACGGCTTACAGAAGCACCAGTCCTCACTCTACCCACACAAGGGATAGGGTACGACATATACAGTGACGCTAGCATCCAAGGGCTTGGATGTGTTCTAATGCAAAACGGTCGGGTGATTGCATACGCTTCAAGGCAATTGAAGAAACACGAGGCAAACTACCCTACCCATGATCTAGAGTTGGGAGCAGTAGTGTTTGCACTGAAAATTTGTCGGCATTATCTTTATGGGGAGACGTGTCACATTTTCACCGATCATAAAAGCTTGAAGTATGTATTCACTCAAAAAGAGTTGAATATGAAACAAAGGAGATGGATGGAGTTGATCAAGGACTATGACTTGATCATCGACTATCATCCCGGGAAGGCCAATGTGGTAGCCGATGCACTGAGCAGAAAGAGTACATCGGGGACGTTACTCACGTGTCTACGCTCACTAAGGGCACAAGTGGAGGTGTCCACGAGTGGGGTCCTCATTGCTAGATTCGAGGTTAGGCCTACATTGCTGAGTGAGATCAGTAGATGTCAGGCCATTGATGAAGAATGTCAGAAGATCCGTGAACAGATCCTTGAGGGACCTGTTGAGAACTTTCGGGTACGTGATGACGGTCTTTTATTGTTTAAAGGCCGTGTATGCATACCAAGGAACGAGGAGCTCCAAAAGTCTATACTGGAGGAGGCTCATTCTTCGGCATATGCCATGCATCCAGGAGGTACTAAAATGTACCGAGACTTGAAGGAAAGTTACTGGTGGTCGGGTATGAAGACGGACATCGCAGAGTACGTGAGTCGGTGCCTTACTTGCCAACAAGTCAAGGCGGAGCATCAACACCCGGCGGGACTTTTGCAACCACTTACCATTCCAGAATGGAAGTGGGAGCACGTGACCATGGACTTCGTGGTGGGGCTGCCACGAACAGTGAACAACTATGATGCAGTATGGGTAGTGGTTGATAGGCTCACCAAGAGTGCACACTTTTTGTCTATCAACATTACTTATCCTCTTGAAAGATTGGCAAAGCTATACACGGAGGAGATTGTGAGACTGCATGGAGTTCCGATATCCATTGTCTCGGATAGGGACCCACGTTTCACATCCCGATTTTGGCCAAAATTTCAAGCATCTTTGGGTACGAAGCTAAAGTTTAGCACAGCCTTTCACCCACAGACGGATGGGCAATCCGAGAGGGTAATACAGATTCTGGAAGATATGCTTAGGGCATGTGCTCTGGAGTTCCAAGGGAGTTGGGACAAGCATTTGGCTCTGGTTGAGTTTGCCTATAACAACAGTTATCAGGCGAGTATTGGCATGCCTCCATACGAGGCATTGTATGGGAGGAAATGTAGAACACCGTTGTGTTGGGATGAGGTTGGCGAAGCCAAGCTCGAGGGGATTGAACTTGTCGAAATCACCAAGGCTAAGGTGAAAGTCATTCAGGATAGACTCAAGGCTGCCCAAGATCGGCAAAAGAGTTATGCTGACAAACGACGCAGGCCATTGGAGTTTGAGGTCGGTGATAAGGTCTTTCTAAGGATTTCTCCATGGAAAGGCATCATCAGATTTATATCGAGGGGAAAACTTAACCCCCGATATATTGGCCCATTTGAAATCCTTGAAAGGATAGGGGCCGTGGCTTACCGTATCAAATTGACCCCAGAACTTGAGAAGATACACGACGTGTTCCATGTATCGATGCTCAAGAAATACGTGCGAGATCCATCTCATATCCTTGAGAAACCACCGGTAGAGATACGTGAAGACCTACAATATGCGGTGGAACCGGTGAAGATTGTGGGTCAACAGGTAAAGAAACTAAGGAACAAGGAGATTCCTGTGGTAAAGGTCCTTTGGAGGAGTGATCGAGTCGAAAAGAAACCTGGAAGACTGAGGTCTCAATGAGGGAGCAGTACCCTTTCCTTTTCGATTAGACACGTGGATTTCGGGGACGAAATCCCAAATAAGGGGGGGTGAACTTGTAACACCGTCCCCAAATGTATTTACTTTTAAGCGAATAATTTATTGAACGTTATGAAGTTTTTAATTAATTTACGAAGTTGTGAATTTGTATTATATTTTTCGCGTGAATAGTAAAATGCACGTGGGGCCCACATCGGGAGTGGGGACCGCCCGATATTGTCGGGGCCACATATTATATTGATCTTGGACTAGATAATATGTATATGGTGGTGGATATCCTAGTTGAGCCATGACAATGGCATAGGGTTGACCGGTTGGTCAAACGGGGCCGAATTATCGGTATCGGCAATCTATCAGATAACAGCCCGAAAAGGGATTTCGGAGACTTCTAAATTAAAGTTGAGGGATGCATATTGATTCTAAGGTCCATTAAGAATTGGGAACAAGTGTTATATTTTATTTGACCCGATAAAATAAAATATACTTAAAACAGTCCGGAAAAATACAACTTTCGGGACCGATTGTACACTTCTGGACAAAAAGGGTTGACCTCCCACATGGGTGGGGGCCAACCCACGATTTTAGCCTCATCATTCAGGGCCTTAGCAGGCTGGTAAGAGATATGAGGTGGGAGAGGACTGATTTGAGATGTTTGGCATCAAAACAAATCATGGTGGCCCTCCTCCCTTTCACTCATTGCCCAAAAAGGAGACAAAGAGGCATTCCTACCCATCCCCCTCCTCACTAGTTCGGCCAGCACAAGGGAAAGGAGGAAAGAACCTCTACAACTTCATCTCCATAGCCCCAAATCCGAACTCAAGCTCAAGGGAGTCCAAGAAGAAGGTTTAAGAAGGAAAAAGCTAGGAAAAAGTGTGAAAATTAAGGTAATGACCTTATCATAACTTTTCCTTTGTTTTTCTTCTAGTATATAAGATATATATCATATGAAAGACTTTTAGTATTGTTCTACATGATTTAAGTGTGGAATAATGGGTTGGAATGTGATGCTAAGTCCAAAAACAGACTTAGAAGCCAAATCGACCGGTTTGCCGGAAAATAACCTTTTATAGGTTATTTATGTTGATATGGGTTTTGTGATGATAAAACCTTGTTAGGAACTTGATTTAAAGTATTTTTGAGCTTCGCCGGAGTTTCGTCGGAGTTGGTCAAAGTTCGCTGGAGTTGGTCAAAGTCGCCGGAGTTGGTCAAAGTGCAATCAAGAAACGTAGAACGCGCTTAAGCTTAATTAAGGTGAGGATGACCGACTATGATACTTATAATCTTTGGGTTAATTTCATGGGATTTCCTAAGTGAATATAAGTGTGATGTGCATGAATTGTTGATGGTTAATAATGCATAAATAGAACTACTATTGATTAAAAGTATAGTATGCATGATACACAAATTTATGAATAAATTGTGTATGTTTAGATGTTATGAATATGTGTGTATGATGGTTGTACCAACCATGAATATCATTTGGGATAGTATACTTTGATGCCAGGAGGAGAAGCCATGAAGGTATGAAAGTGATACTTGATATTAAGGCCAATTATGCAATAAGAAGGAATTATATTGAAATAAATAAATAACTAGCATTGAAATATTAGTTGGAAATGTTAGTTGAGAAATGGATGAATTAGATCCTAAGAATTTGAATTATAAGGAATCGGTGATTATGAGCCGGGCTCAAGACCGATGTAGATGACGGTGATTATGAGCTGGGCTCTAGACCGTAGTAGATGACGGTGATTATGAGCTGGGCTCTAGACCGTAGTAGATGACGGTGATTATGAGCTGGGCTCTAGACCGTAGTAGATGACGGTGATTATGAGTTGGGCTCTAGACCGTAGTAGATGACGGTGATTAAGAGCTGGGCTCTAGACCGTAGTAGATAACGGTGATTATGAGCTGGGCTCTAGACCGTGATAAAAAATGATGAATTGATATTAAATGAACGGATTAACTATAATGTAATAATGCTCTAGTTTGAGGGCCTCGGAGATTTAAACTTTGATTATACTTAGTATAGTTGTCATTGTACTTGTCAAATGCTTCCAAGTACTGACCTCCCCTTCACGGGGGAGGCCACCTCAACGTTTCAGGTAGAACTTGAAGGTTGCTACCACCCGCCGCTGCTTCGGGAAGTTTCTGAGGAGAAGACTTGGTTCGTGCTTCTCCCGTTCTTGTTTTGAAAAACAATATGATTAATGCTCATTGATAATATATTTTTTTTTGAATAAGTACTATGGGGGCTTGCATGCCTAATTATGCCAAGTGTGGCTTGAACACTTGTATCAATTGTTTCCGCTGCTTTAATAAATGTTTTACATTATGTTTGTTTATGGATGTACTATGTGTGAATGATATTCAAGACGCCTTGTATAGTATGGATGAGTCGGACTGCGGTTGACTATTCGTACTGTACGGCGGGTTGTTGACGTGTCCGGGTAGGTCCGGGGCGTGACAGTAAATGATCCTGAAACTCGGTTGGGGTTGAGTATCCCCGGGACTGCAAATGATCCTGAAACTCGGTTGGGGTTGAGTATCGCCGGGACGGTAAATGATCCTGAAACTCGGTTGGGGTTGAGTATCCCCGGAATGCTAAATGCTCCCAAAACTCGGTAGGATAATATGAATGTAGAATGTAGCTGGTGAGCTAGGTATTCGGGAAAGGAGTGAGAAAGGTCAGGTAAGAACTTTATCTCTAAAAGACTCTTTGAATGAAATGACTTACGGGTCGAGTATTTTACAAATATATATACAGTATGTATCATCGGATGGATGAGTCACATATATATATATATATATATATGTATGGATGTATCACCCTATTTTTGGGTCTCGTGTCTGAAACATTACTTATTCTTCATATAGCCTGCTTGTCACTAGTACTTCTATGGAGTACTGACCCCTCCGGGGGCCCTCACATTTTTCAGGTTGAGGCTAGAGTCCTACTACCTGCACCTTTGCCTAGGATGATTGATCAAGAAGGAAGACGTGGTTCGTGCTTCCATTCTTATTTCAAATTTATAAAATGCTCATGGATTTTCGAATAATGTTTTCTTTAAAACAGTTGGGGGCATGCGTGTCACGCCCCGGACCTAGCCGGACACGTCAACAACCCGCCGTACAGTACGAATAGTCAACCGCAGTCCAACTCATCCGTACTATACAAGGCGTCATGAATATCATTCACACATAGTACATCCATAAACAAACATAATGTAAAACATGCATTTAAAACAGCGGAAGCATTTAATAAAGATGTCTTAGCCACACTTTGGCATAACTACGCATACAAGCCCCCAAAGTAATTGTTCAAAAATAATATCCATGAGCATTGTTATAATTATTTTGAAAACAGGAAACAGAAGAAGCACGAACCACGTCTTCTCCCTTCAATATCCCCGAAGCAACGGGCGCCGGTAGCAACCTTCAAGTTCTACCTGAAACTGTGAGGTGACCTCCCCCGTGAAGGGGAGGTCAGTACTTTGAAATATTTGACAAGTACAATAGCAACTATACTAAGTATAATCAACGCTTTAATTTCCAAGACCCCCAAAATAGAGTGATATCATAATATAAATAACAAATTATATTTCCCACTTATTATCTTTATAATAAGTGAATTTACTCATTTGTCGGCACACGGCCCTTGTTATATGTTCCTTTTCATTTATCATTTGCACAACCCAATCCTTGGGTCTTATTATTTCTACGGGACTTGCTACCGCTGTCCGAGACCTCATGAGGCTCCCGGTTCGGACTCCAACATCCCGCCCCTGGACTCGTACCCATCATCCCGTAGGAAGGTAAGGCCCTTCGGGGTCCTATCTTATGTGTTACCGCTACCGGAACCTAGTTAGGTCTCCGATTCGGATTCCACCCTAACCCGTGATCACGATGTAAGTCCATGCTATCCAGCCCCGCTCTCTAGAGTCGGGAAGGGCCATGGTCCTTACTATTTCCATACTTCAACCGGCTATCCACAAGAATTACCGATCACACCCGTAGGCCAATCATATACTTAGGATCAATTTAATATTCACACTATCTTGGGTATCCCTTAAGGCCTACCCCTAGTATAACTTAAAGTTCATACTTTCCTACCTTAAAGCATCTCTTAAGACTACTTAAGGCATAACATTTCACAAACCGACCTTAGGATCAATCTTAACAACATTTTAATTTTAATGTCCAACTAGTATCTTAATACTAGTCAAATTAATATCAACAACCAAGTCCTCAACTCATAGTCATATAGATAATTCCAACTGATTTTCCTTTGAAAATATCATTTATCTCAATATCCAAAATATCACTTTTAATCACTCATATATCCTAATATGAAGAAAAAGTATATTTCAACACATGTTTCATAATAAATTCCACTTTCAAGTCAACATACTCATAACACATGAACATACACAATTTACTCCTAAATTTGTAGATCATGCTCCTTTTTCTCTAGACATTTAGTCTTTTCATTTTTAGGCATTATTAATCATTAATAATCCATAAAAACGTATTTAATTACCTTCGTTAATCTCATGAAATTAACTCACTAATTATAAGCAATATAGTCAGCCATCCTCACCTTATGATGCGCTGAAATAGTTGCCTTCGTTGAGCTCCCCGATAAATCCTCGTTTTAAACCGATGCAAAGGCAAAACTGGACTGCCTGGGCAAAAGCCGGGTGGCTTTCACGAAAGCCGGGCGGCTTTCGTGTTCTGCAAAAACGGGCAGCTCCCTTAAAGTGGCGGTTTCCGGCGATTTCGACTCCTATCGATTCACCAACTCTTCTAAGTTAAATATCATCACTTTATATCAATATTCTACACTTTTAAACGTGTAGAACATCATGTTTAACTCATCATATGATCCCCAAAAAAATCATACACAAAGTAACTAGTTAAAGAAGATAAATGAGTTCTTACCTTCTTCTAACTAGTTTTCTCCTAGGATTGTTTGTTGTTGCTGCTTCCCTCAAGCTTGGGCCGTGTGAAAGCTTCCTCTAGAGCTTCTCTCCCCCTTTCTTTGGTTGAATGGCTAGGAGTGAAAGGATAGGATTGCTCTTCTCAATCCTTGGAGAAATAATGGGAGTATAAGTCAAAGGAGGGGTGTGGGTTGTCTCCAATCACTCCCTCATGCTTATGTCCTTCCAACCCATTCCCTTTTGTCTCACTTCAGCTCCCCTTCTGTCAATTGGAGCTCACAAAAACGTGGGATGGCCCCCACTCATGTGGGAGGTCATCCCATTACGTCCCGGTGTGTACAATTGGCCCCGAAAGTTGTATTTCTCGGCTCGTTTTAATTATATTTTATTTTATCGGGCTAAATAAATTATATCACGTGTTCCTAATAATTATGGGCCTTTAGAATAGATGTATATTCCCCAACATTAATTTAGGAGTCTCCGAATTGGGCCCCGTTTGACCAACTCGTTTCGGGCTGTTATCCGTTAAATTGCCAATACCGGTAATTGGGCCCCGTTTGACCAACCGGTTAACCTCATGCCTTTCTTATGGCCCAAATAAAATATCCACCACCATATACATATTATCTAGACCAAGATGAATATAATATGTGGTTCGGGAATTATCGGGCGGTCCCCGTTCCCGCTGTGGGCCCCACATGCAATTTACTATTCACGTAAAAGAAATAATAAAAATTTACAATTACGCAAATTCACAAATCATCTTTCAAGGTTCATTACATAATTTACTAAAGTAAATATGCTCGGGGTCGGTGTTACAATGCGTGCTCGTGTTTGCCACGTGTGGCTAAATATTAAACATATTATTATTTCCGCATTTGTTGATTACGATATTGATGTTGATTGTATGTGTTTACTAATCGGTTTGGCAATAGAATCAATCGGACGCCTTGTACAATTAAATAGGGATGAACGATTGTTGTTCTTATCGGGTTGTACGACGGTTGTCTACGTGGCTCGGATTCGGTCCGGGACGTGACATTAGGTCACCAATATTACTAAAAATTAACAAATGGACAAAAAAGTTAATTTTCTCTTTAATTTCCAAAAATGTGACTAATTAACATTACACTTACAAAATTACCCCTGACCCCTAGTGACTTTATCAAACAGTGATCTAGTCCGTCACAGTGACATATCATTCGGTAACCTCCGTCATAGTGACTTCCTATTCAGTGACTAACGTCTGCCCATTCAGTGACCAACGTATGCCCGTTCAGTGACCAACGTCTGTCCGTTCAGTGACCAATGTCCGCCCGTCCAGTAACCAACATCTGCCCGTCCAGTGACCACCTCCTGTCCAGTGACCAACATCCAGCGCCCCGTGACCAATGCTCCGGCCAGTGACCACCGTCATACCCTACCAGCGCCACCGCTGGAAATCGCCACCGACCTCCACAGCCGGAAACCGCCGCCGACCACCGCCCCACCCCGAATCGAACCCCCCCACCCCTCCCTAGCCCTCAGCCACCTTCCAGACCTAGCCCCAGCCCCAATCCCTGCACCTTTGTCACGCCAGTCACCGATGACCACAACGCATACCCCCGCCACAGTTCACAACGCGCACCCCACTCACACTAGCACAACCCCCATCCGGCCCTGCCACTACCGCTTGCCGGTTTATCACCGCCCCACCACTCAACCAAAACCCTAGCCGCCTAGATCTGAAAAATCTAGCTGTGGGGAGCCAGAAATATGTAGATCTCGACAGGTTTTTGAGCTTCGGCTATGGAGACGCTCCATCGAAGAAGACTACGACGAAGGTGCTCCAAAGAAGCGGCAATCGAGACACACCGTCGGCGAAAACGACGGAGGTGCACTGAAGCGGCGATAAATTTGCAGTCAAGAAGAAAGGAGAAGAAGAAGAGTGACGGCGGCGGTTCGATCGGAGAATCTAACGGTTTCTTAAGAAGGGGTGTACGCAGCGGCAGCGGGCGGCTCTGTCTTACGAGCGCAGGTGAGCCCCAATTGTCGCCGCTTCAACGTCTTCATCGGAGCCGCCACCATGAATCTTCATTGTTACTACTTCAGTTCTCATCCGTCGAATGAGTGGTTACAGGGGAGGTAGAAAAGTAAAGGACAGAAAATGAATTAGTGTTAGGCAAGGGTAATTTGGACCATAGCTCCTATTCTAGTCACTTATGCGTCCAAAATGGAAAAAGGTCATACTTTAGTCATTTGAGAGTCCGCTGCTAATATTTCAGGCATTCTTTCTTTTTACATTTGGGTGAATAACATTAATTCCCCCAAAAGTCAAAGGGCGTGCAAAATATTGGTTCTTCTATTAATTGAACTTCTAAAATATCGTGTCAAAAACAAACGTCAAGTTCTATCTGGGGTAGAGGGAGTATATCTTACAACTTTACAAATTTAAGATATCAAAAATATATTTCCACCGTATTTAAAAGTTTGCTACACTTTTATTTTTAAGATATATCTAAAAGGTTGTAACATTTTCCCTTTTGGTAAGTTTTTTCTTTAAAAATACCTAACTACATTTATTTTTTTCTACTTTTTATCTTCTACTCCCTCCGTCTCACAATGAACTTCACAGTTTGACCTACACACATATTAAAGAAATAAACTTAACATTGGGTAAATTTTACTGTTTTGACACTGTTTCGACACTGTTTGGCACTGTTTTGCACTGTTTCGACACTGCTTGGCACTGTTTTGCACTGTTTGGCATTGTTTTGATGCAGATTAACTTGCCATTTAAGGAAATGAGATCTTGTTTCTGGAACATTTTAAAGATAGACAAAAAACTGACTCCTGCGAGTAAACCCTATTCTTTCTAGGTAGATACATATTTTTGACAAAAACATTTTTGACCATGTAAACATTTTTGACCATGTAAACCCTACAAGCAATATTTTTGTCATTCTTTCTAAATAATAATCCTACTCGACAACCAAGTAGAGAAAAAAATAAACATATCATTATATATTATATAAAAACAAAATCCAATACTTTGTATTATATAAAAGCAAAATGTTTTTGAGAATAGTCTTCTCGTCCAAAACAACTAGGATAAAGTGGTGCACATAGATACATTAGATACAATCCTAAAAGAAGAAATCTCCAAGTAGATAGCAATATAGCATTCGAAATGATACATTGTTAACATCTGAGAAGTAAAAATTTATATATGATCATACTAGAAAAGTTAAATAATACTATCTCCGTCCTAAATTGATTTGCAAAGTCAACTTTTTTTGTCAACTTTAAAGACAACTTTTTATTTACTTAATTAGGATATCAACTTTTAATTCTATTCTAATTTGAATTGTGCAATTTTATAAAGATTTAGAGATTTTAATGTAGTTTCAGAATATGTAAATTTTAATTACTAAAAGTTGAACTAATTATCAATAGGGAGGATTTAGCTTCAACATTGTTTAACAAAAAATGTTGACTTTACTCAATGTTGACTATACAGTGGTAAAAAGAATGCTACTCAATTAATCAATGTGGGATTAATTAGGGGTTTCGGGTATACATCATCTATAGTACAAAGTTGAATAGTAGAAAGTCAAAGAGTAAAAAGAATGCAAATGGCAATAAGACTTGAGGCATCTTCAGCTTCAGTAGCACTTTATCGTACAAATAAGCAAGAACCTGCCCAACAATGGATCTCTTCAATGTCCATAGCTAATCCCTGATCTTCATTACTCTGATCTTCAAAGTTATTGTCTTTCCAATATATAAAATATGATTTCAAATATTGTGTGTGGGTATTTGTGAAGGTGACCACGTTACATGTCAAGTGGAAATGCCATATATATATATATATATGTATATATATATACATATGTATATATATATATGTGTGTATATATATATATATGTATGTATATATATGTGTGTGTGTGTGTGTGTATATATATATATATATATATATATATATATATATATATATATCAGAATAGAGAACAAAGATTAATATCGTATACAACACTTGCTATTTAAATACAACTTTTGCCAGCTAAACTTAAAACATAGGTGCAGGGTTGAAGTTTTAAAAACAATTGAGCGGGGATTAGGTCTTTGATAGCTTAATGAAATGAAAACAATGTTTAATATATTTGAAAAAATAGACAATTATGTGTATAATGTGAATGGAATTTTCTTACAATATTATATAGGAAAGACTTGAGGTAGCTGAGACTAACAAAAATAAGGTTAGCTAGAGTATAAGAAACCTGGACTTCAAAAACAGATTATGCCACTTTCATTTAAAATAGAACTTTACAGAACCATAGAGTATTAATATATTATAGTATCATTGCTAAACTTCAGCCATTCCATTGTTTGACTTTGTACAATGTAGGTTTTAGGAATTAATCTTCCTTGAATATTATTGAGCCATCCGGCAGGAGTATATATACAAATTACAAATAACAAACTCCCTGCACAGATCCTAAAATATAGGATCTTATCTAACTGCGTGCTTATCTCTTAATTAAAGAGGTCTAACAGCTCTAAACTCTTATCCATACAGCTACATACGTACATTAATTAAAAAATAGAAATACATGTCACATTTTTCTACACTCCCCCTCAAGTTGGTAAATGGTAAGTATATATCATACATTCCCAGCTTGCTTATAAGTAGTTCAAACACTGGTTTGAACAACTCCTTTGTGAAGATATCAGCTGTTTGTTCTTTGGTAGATATGAATGGTGTACACACGATTCCAGCTTCAATCTTCTCTTTTATGAAGTGTCTGTCCACTTCAATATGTTTAGTACGATCATGTAGCACAGGATTATGATGAGCAATACTAATTGCTACCTTATTATCACAATATAACTTCATAGACAGATTCATCTTCATCTTTAGTTCTGAAATTACTCTCTTGATTTCAGCAATTCCATTTGGGACCATCTGCAAGTAAAATATTGTTAGTTACTGATTTCGAACTAACGACGATCTAAACAAACAAATTGATCAGACAAACAGTCTTTTTGAAGAATCGGTACCTAGGTTTGCGCGCTGTTAACTTTGGCCATTTTAACATATGGCTTGTCCTTCGTTTAACTGGGAGATCTGAAAAATACAGATATCATAAACATTACTTCTGTTTAGATCTTATCACTAACATTATATAAAAAACAGAATGATCTTTCACTATTCATTATTTTTCTTGATGTGGGATACTCCCTCCGTCCCGCTAATATTGTCCCATTTTACCTTTTCGGGAAATCCCACTAAGATTGTCTCATACCAAATTTGGTAAAGTTTGTGTGCTCTAAATCATTCTAACTCAATTCTTACTTTATCAGTTAATATCAACCACATAAACCTACTTTTCTTAATAATCGTGCCACTCCCTTCCGTCCCAATATTAGTGGGATGGAGGTAGTATTTTTTATCCTACATCAACTCATCAAGAAGAATAATGAATAGTGAAAGATCATTCTGCATCAAAATTAGATGATTGCCCATTAAAGGGGTTCTGCCCTCAGTTTAAAACTGTGTGCGCACTGCGCAGGCATGCTACACATTCAATGCCACAATGACTAAGAAGGAATGAGACTTACTGATTTGACGATCCGTGCCTTTTTCCAGTCCACTGGCATTATGCAATTATTATGTTCATTTGTACGTCACCAATAGTCTCTGCATGAACAGGAGCCCTCTTTAAAGTGATGAAATCTATTGGCATCTCTAAGAATGATCTCTCGTCCTGTGACTTTAGCTATTAGCTTTATAGCAGAATGGCAATCCCCACAAACACGAAGATTTTTCATAACTCTTATGGCCACTCCTTCTGGCAGCTTAAGAAGTCCATACGCCACAGCCAACCTCTCACTGTGATAACGCAAGCTCTGCGCCCTCTCCTCCTCTTCCAAATCATGAAGAACAAAGCTACCATCGGGACAATATCCAGATTCTCTTAACATGGAACCCAATTTATCCAACATTTTGGTAATCATTTGATGTTCAGGGTGGGGCTTGTTCTCTCCACCAGTGAACATATGCACCTTCTTCTCCACCTCAAGCCAGCTGCAAGCAGGTGACTTACTCAACTTCCTGGACCTCATGTCTTCCCGTACTTTCGCAACATCGGCCCACATACCCTTTGTAGCATAAATATTAGAGAGAAGGACATAAGGGCCTGATTTTTGGGGCTCGAGAAGTAGAAGCTCTTTTGCTGCAACTTCAGCCAGATCTAGATTCATGTGCATTTTACAAGCATTAAGCAAAGAACCCCATATAACTGCATCGGCTACCACAGGCATTTTTTCTATCAAACCCATCGCCTCAGTCAAGCGACCAGCTCTACCAAGTACATCTACCATGCAAGCATAATGTGCAGTTTCTGGCTCTACTCGGTACTCTGACTTCATGGAGTCAAATATATCTTCTGCTTCTTTCACCTTTCCAGTGTAGCTGCAAGCAGTCAGAAGTCCCACAAAAGTAACCACATCGGGCGCAATTCCCTGCAAACACATTTCTCTGAAAAAATTAACAGATTCTTCTCCCAAACCGTTCTGAGCATAACCTGTTATCATAGAATTCCACATGACGGTATCTTTGGAAGATGATCTGTCAAAGACTCTTCTTGCCCTGACAAGATCGCCACATTTAAAATACATTGTAATCAACACCGAAGAGACGTATACATCTTCATCAAAGTTGGATCTGATCAATGATGCATGTACCTCTCTACCACAATCAACACTTGCAAGACTTGCACACACAGAGAGTATGCTAATTAAGGAAGGAAAATTTGGACGAACACCTTTACTTTGCATCAAACGAAATAAGCCGAGTGCATTCAATTCACAGCCTTTCCTTTCATAAACCTTGATCATAGCACTCCAAGTTCCGCCATCCTTCTCTTTTGTAGAATCGAATACCACCCTTGCCTTTTCAATCTCCCCATTCTGTCCTACACCGAGTATTATTGCATTACAAGCAGCTGTTGGTTTTAAAGGCATCTCTTTGAACAACTTCCAAGCATCTTCTATTCTTCCATTCTGAGTGTATCCAAGAAGCATAGATGTCCACGACACCTCATTCTTCTCAGGCATGACCTCAAAAAGCTTCCTGGCAATGTCTACTCTGTCATTTTGAGCATATCCTGTGACCATAGATGTCCATGAAACTACATTCTTTACTTCCATGCCATCAAAGATCTCACGTGCCTGGTCTACCCTCCCCGCTAGACAATACCCACCAATCATGTTAGTCATTGACACCACATCCTTCACTGGCATCATGTCATACAGCCTTTTTGCTTCATCAATCCTCCCATCATGAATCAACCCTCCCATCATTACTGTCCAGGACACCACATTCTTTTCTGGCATTTGCCAGAAAAGGCTTTCAGCCTCATATATCAACCCTTCCTCAACATACCCTCTAACAAGAGCTGTCCACGACACGACATTTCTTTCAGGCATTCTTCCAAACACTTTTCTTGCCTCATCTACCATTCTATTTTTCACGTATCCTGAAATCAACCCATTCCAAGACACAATATTCCTTTTAGGCATTTGGTCAAACAACTTTTGAGCTTCAATTGGTTGGTGATTTTGGAAGTAACATGAGATCATAGCATTCCATGTAGCAATGCTTTTCTTTGAAAGTTGATCAAACACTTTACGAGCATCATCAATTTGACCAGAACGGGCAAAGCAGGCTATCTGTGAATTGGTTGATAATATGTTGGTTGAAAAGTATCTTTTATATTGGAGGTAGAATAAGCGACACATTTTCTGATCTCTGAGTTACTAGAAGTGAAGCAAGCAGCAACTTGTAAATGCTCAGTCGTCAACCAGGGCCATCTAACAAGAAAGGCTATACATGAAAATAAAATCCACAGCTCACGTCTATCTATATCTATCTATATAAGCGCAATAGTGCAACAACCTTTGGGCAGGAAAACTGTAGCAATTTAGGTGGCCAATTGCTATATAAACTATTATTGTGTTTAATAAATAAATAAATAAATAAATAAATAAATAAAATAAACAAATAAATGGACCACGTTACCAAAAGAAATTAATGGCAGTAGTGTTTCAATGCAATTGCACGAGGCTGGAGAGAAAAAGCCAAATACAACATTAGTGACACAGCTACATTAAAGGACATCATATTTAAGGCAAAAAATGGCCTGTCTTTAGGCCTTTCATTTTACAATGTAAATTTAATCAGCCATGGATGTTTTATCAGCTATTGAATCATGTGTTGTTAGTGGTGGTGTTCTTCATTCCCACCTCTTGCAAGCCCATTTAGTCCAGCGAAATTCCAAATTGTATTTAATGGCTACATTGAATCATGTGTTGTTGGTGGTGTTCTTCATTCCCACCTCTTGCAAGCCCATTTAGTCCAGCGAAACAAGGGTGTGACTATTTGAAAAGTAATGTCTTGGTACTTTTTCACGCTATAGATGTCCTTTATTTTTTTTTATCTTGAACTGATTATTTGAAAATATATTTGAATTTGATAGATGTCTGTAAATTTTAGTGTAAAACATATTTTATAGGTAAATATCCTCAAAAAGATCATCTAATAAGCTGAAAAAAGATCATCCACACAACAAATGAGAGATTGTGTACTAATCCTACTTTTGTCAAATGAATTGTCACCTGTGTGTTTTCAGTTTTTGATGAAGACTTTCTTTATTTCTATTTCAATTCAAGGTTCATTGAACAACAGGTAATTCTATGTCCATGGAACACTTTTTGTTTTCTTGAATATCCTACTTTATTGATTTATTGAGAGTGCAGTCTTAGCTCAGCTGGTAGAGCACATGGCTTTTAACCACGTTGTCCTGGGTTCGATTCCCAAAGACAACGGATTTCTCTGTACAAAGTTTTTCTGATTTCATTGACTTAGAAAAGACATATGATAGGTACCTCGAGAAGTCTTTTGGTGGGCCTTAACAAGAAAAGGCATTTCACGTAAGTACATCAGTATCGTTTGTACTACTGTATGGAGGAGTGCAGAGTTCGCTATTACTATTGGAGTACACCAAGAATCGGCTCTGAGTCCTTTCACATGAACGATATAAAGACAAACAAATACGTACTCTTTAGTGAGATAATGAAGTTTATACCTTTTTTTAATAAATCTTTGCATTCAATTTTGATTACATTGCAAAAAATGCTATACCATCCATTGATGCAATGAAAACAAACGATATAAACTATCATGGGCCGTATTGTATTTTGATAAATATCTAAAAAGTACTACCATCAATTTGCTTCAAAATGGCACATCATATGAACAAAATATACAAAACATAAGAACATGAGATAATAAAATCGATTGTAATAGGCATCGCAAGAGATATCACTTTTGTGTTTCTAAAGTTGAAGTGCCGAGGAAAAATGAAAGTTAAAAAGAAACTGAAAGTTATAATAGAGAAACCAATGATGATTTAAAAACCACAATTTGAGAAATCTAGCAATTAAGCGAGCAGAGGCACTGGCGCAATGCGAAATCGAATTCAAAAACCAGGTAGTAGATTTCTGAATTCATAGAAGAAAATCGTCAAAGTTTTGGAGATAATGCTGATATAATTTTTTTTAACCAAAATAAAACTGAAACAAAAATAAAACTTACCTGAAATAGGAAGACCAGCGAGTAGAAGCACTGGCGCACTGCAGTCCGCGCTGGTTGGGGACTCAGAGGATTAGGGCGGCGAACACCGGTCAAAATTTGGAAGGATCGGAGCCTAGGAGGTACCGTCCACTTCATGACCATGTGTGCGTGCTTGGGCCGTTATTTTAGGCCTCTCGACTTTTATTCATATTTAGATAGAAATTGCCTACTATAGGATTAAACATAAACATAATTACACAAATAGGAGTAAAACTTAAAACTTAAAATTGAAGGAACTTAAAACTTCCTTCAATAGGAGTAAACATTAATTTTGTACCCTTAATAACCCTAACCTAGTTAATTCTAAAATATGACTTATTTAATCTTAACCTAGTTAATTTATGACTTATTCGATAATAATTTATTTATTTATTTATTTTTCAAAGAATAAAAAAAAAAATTTTAAAAAAATAAAAAACTCAAAAAAATAAAATAAAATTCACCGCCTCCTCTGCCGCCTCTGCACCACCACCTCAAGTCACCAGGCGAAAAATGTCAAGTTCATTACGAATGCCATATTTATGGCAGAAAATAATGAAAATGTTGGCATTCGCAAAGAGAAATATGCCATGTTTTTGGCATTTTCAGAAAAAAGACAGTTTTTAGGAAAAATGGAATTTTTTTTCACCGCCCGGAGGTGGTGGTGCAGGAAGGTTGTACGGGCGGTGGGAAAAGACATCCATATTTTTTAAATTTTTTTTATGGAGTTTTACTATTTTTTATTAATTTTTTAAAAAACGAAAAAATTTATAAAAAAATTAATTTTTATTAACTTTTTTATTTTATTAATATTTTATAAAATTTTAATTATTTTTCTACGAATTTTTGATTTTTTCTCGAATTTATTATGAATTAAACATTTAATTAAAAGTTGTTGGGGCTTAGGGCTTGGGTAGGGGTATACTTGTCCAAACACTAAAGTTACTCCTATTCAAAACATGATACTCTTATTTTTGCATTTTGCCTATATTTTGCTCCTATTTTGGGAATTCTCTCTTCATTATACGGAGTATTTGTTTGGTACCCCAATTTGAGAAGGGATTGAAGGTAAGGATGGACTAAACAGGGCCCAGTTTTGGGCGAACCGGCCCGGGCGGTTCGGGCCGGGTCTGGGTCAATTTTTTTTTTCAATTTTTTTTTCTTTTCCTAGGGTAGGGCTGGGTGTTTTGGGGAGGTTTGGGGTGGGGTGAGGGGGGGGGATCGGGGATAACAAGAAAGCAAAAAAAAATAGACATTGAACCGGGTCCGGCCCGATTAGGCCCGGACCCGGTATCAACCCGGGCCGGTTCCGGGCCCAAGGATTTGAAAAAAAAGCTCACCCGGGCCCGGCCCGGGTCCATCCCTAATTGGAGGGATAAAGGGGTGTTGGATGTGATTCTTAAAACTGCTTCTACTCCTCCAGGGAGCAGAATAAGAAGTTGGAGTGTTTGGGTAAAAATGCAGAAATGATTATGGTGCTCTAATTTACTCCTAGAATCAGTTTTTTTAGAAGTTCGGGGGTACCAGCTTCTGAAAACTGATTTTGATTCTGCTTATGCTTTAAAAAAGAAGCACAAGCAGAATGAATTCCAAACACCCCCTAAAAGCCTTCTTATTTTATCATTTTTTATCCCTCCAAACATCTCTCATCCCACACCCTCTCTTTCTTTCTCCCATCCATCCCTCGCAAATTATATGGTACATCCGGGTGTACAGGTACACCCGGTAATTTTGTAATTTCCTTCAACTTTAAACATTCTTCTCTCATTCCATTATTGCACGTCGATCTCTTCACCATATACATCGCCGCTCGACCTTCATCATGCTTCATCGATTCGATCTTCACCGTCACCGTCATCGCGGCGCGAAGAGTTTTTCCATGGATGCAGTCTGACTATGAGCAGGTTCCATCTTGCTGCAACCTAATTTGTTGGAGTCTCACCTCGGTTGCTCAATCGCCGACGCTCCAATTCGTCAAAATTTAGGCGTTTCTGGTCCGTCGCCATTCTTCCATCTCCAGTGCTGCCGAGATGGAACCTAATTTGTTGGAGTCTCACCTGGGTTTCTAGATGACAACGTTGATGCTGTGTATAGATTAGATTTTAGTGATATTGACCTGACAGATCAATCCAACCTTTGCATCATCGCTCTCACATACCAAATGAGCATAACGCTTAAACGAAATAAGCATATACAAATGAGAATTTGAACACATTAGCGATTTCAAATGACCTTTTGAATTTTTCGATACTCATTTTATAATTATGTATGCTCATTTGGTTCTGACATATATTGTCCTCATTTTAAAATGCCATATAAATTCATAATTCAAAAGTATCATGATGCTCAATATTATACTCTTAATACTCAACAAAATAAATGTAATTGATGGAGTATATGGTCCGGGAACCCCCGGCCCACAGACTCCCACTACACCAATAAAGGCCCAACCGGCCCAGGAAGCATAGCAGGCCCCGAATTACGGCGCCCCAAGCACTTAGCAGCCCACAGCGCACACTGGGGGAGCCTTCGGCCCCCTGGCCGAAGGCTCAAATCTCTCACAGAATGGGTTTTCTAGCAAACTAAGAAACTGGGAGAAAACGGCAGAAAACAGTAGCCCTCGGCACTCAGGGGGTCCCCGGTACTCAGAGCCCTCGGCAAGTCCTCTGCAGCCGAGGGCACCTCTCCCGACATAATATCCGCGCCACATGCGTACAGATCACCGTACCCTGTACAAACGTCCCATCCAACAGCCGCATTAAATGCGGCCACATGCGGCTGCCAGCGCCAACCAGTTGAGATGACCCCTCGGCCAATGGGCGCTTGACACGTGTCCCTGTCCGGCATTTATTGCTACTATAAATAGCACCCCTTTTCCCCATTTGTAACCAAGTCAAAAACGCTGCATACTTTCTGAATACACTTTCTCTCTCTACTTACTTGCTCTGACTTCTCTCTAAGCTACTCCCCGCAGTAAACCATCGGATAAGCTACCCCCCGGGTACACTATCCATCATTTGGTGCTCTCGTTGAGAGCTCGAACAATCAAGTAAGAACCCCCCCCCCTCGCCAAACACTAGCCCTCTACCAGAATGGTGAGAACAACACGTGCCAACTCCAAAAACGTAGAAGACAAGAACCTGGCCCTCGGCGACGTCAACGCCCCCGAAGCCTCTCACAGGGATCCCGAGGGGCGGTGTCATCGCTGGGCTGGAACAGGCGGCTGTTGACCTACGCCTTCAGATCCAGCAAAATGCCCCTGATGCCCGCCTCGGCATCGAGGCCAAGAAGAAAAACCGGAGCGATGACCAAGTCAGCCCTCCGGTTCTCACCATCGACGTTCATTCGGCGCTCTCCGCCTTCATCTAGACGCTAACTCAGAACCCGGGTGCCTTCGGCACCCTGGATCCGGCTCCACCCCAAGTTGGGGAGAACATCATTTTTCCCCCTC
The DNA here is from genome assembly GCA_945859875.1 of Cuscuta europaea. Classification (NCBI taxonomy): domain Eukaryota; kingdom Viridiplantae; phylum Streptophyta; class Magnoliopsida; order Solanales; family Convolvulaceae; genus Cuscuta; species Cuscuta europaea. The sequence goes on from CAMAPE010000014.1 coordinate 6,985,722, forward strand.
TGCCACACCCCTTCGGAAATCCCATCCCTCGGGTTGGGAATGACGAAGGGGTAGTGGCCCAAGATACGGCCTCCCAGGAAGTTCAGTCCCGGGACCGCCACAATGACAACAGAGAAAGGCCCCGCACTTCCGCCCTCAACCGGCTCGGAGGGGGGCAAGACCGCCGAGGGGTCCAAGACCGCCTCGGAGGAAAAGCACTCCCAAGGCCCCAGGAAAGCAGAGGGTCTGTCTCGAGGGCAGACGAGGAGCGTCCCCCTCGGGACAAAGGCAAGGCACCCCTTCATGCCGACGATGCTCGCCACCAAATCAACCAGGCCCACTCGGCCCGGGTTCGTTCGCAGGGGGCGGAGACCCTCCCGAAGGACCCCCGGGACGAAATTATTGCGGCCCTCCAACGCCGGCTTGATGAAATGGAGGCCAACAAAGCTCACGCCACCACCTCCACCCCTCATTCAGACCTCAAGTACGAGGCCATGATGGCCAAAATGGAGGAATTACAGAAAAAGGTAGCCGAGGGCTCCGGGGAACCCATCATCCAGCTCCGGACCTGGACGCCATTTACCCCAAGGGTATTGGCGGCCCGGATCCCGGAAAAATACCGAGGGCAACACATACAGCCCTACAACGGGAAGACGGACCCCTAGGAACACTACAACAAATATCAGAACAGCATGATGATGGTAGGGGCGTCGGACGAATATTTGTGTCGTTGGTTCCTCTCCACCTTAGAGGGGCCGGCATACGAATGGTTCAACCGGTTGCCTGAAGGCTGCATTGATTCGTGGCAAGAACTCGCCCAGCGATTCTTGACGCAATTTGCCGGGAGGCGTCACACGAGGAAACACTTCTCCCACCTCCTAACCATACGTCAAAGGAGGGATGAGACCCTTCGGGACTTCCTGGAGCGCTGGAGGACGGAAGCCGACAAAGTCGACGGTGCTGACGACGGGACCCTCCTGACCCTCCTACAAACCGTCCTCCGCACCGGCAACTTTTCAAGGAGCCTCATCATTGACCCCCCCCCCCCCCCCCCCCGCGACTACATAAGGGCCCTGCAGCGGGGGGACCGATATGCTGAGGCCGAGGAGGTGGAGAAATACCACCAGCATCCAGATCAGCAGCCCCCGAAGGCTGACAACAAGAACAACCGAGGGCCGGGGGCTCCTCCAAATCATCCCAAGACTTCAGGACCCTCTGATGACCGCCCTCGGCAAGGCCAAGCCAAGCCCGGGGGAGGTTATAAGAGCAACCCTAAGACTTGGGCACAACCCATTCTCCTGGACCGCCCCCGGACACCATTGACGCACCCCGTCAGCATCATTCTTGATTTTGCCGAGGAGAGGGGCCTCGTTGAGCGCGATTCTAGCTCACCCCCGGAGGTACATGCTATCAACCCTCACCTCCCCTACTGTCGTTTCCATCGGCATCAGGGGCACAGAACCGATGACTGCCATCAACTAAAGACGGCCATCGAGAGATTGATACAAGCGGGCCATCTGTCCCAGTTTATCCAGAGCCCTCGGCAGGAGGGACCTTCTCATCAGGGACCTCCCCGAGGGCACCACACGAAGGTGAACGCTTGGGTGAACCCGAACACCATCCCCCTCGGCAAGAAGAGGGAGATCGGAAACTTGGAGGAGGAAGAGGAGGAGTACCCCCACTACCAGGAGAAAAAATGTCACATCCTCATGATCACCGGTGGCAATACAGGGGGCGATTCCACCAGCAAGCGTAAGAAGTGGGCTCAATCGCTTTACGTGGGGGAAGTCACTCATATGCCCCCGGTAAAGCGACTGAGGGAGGAACCCATCACCTTCACCAACGCAGATCTCCCTCCTACTTCTTCTCCTCACAGGGATGCCTTGGTAATTCGGACTGAAATAAACGACACCATCATTCACCGAACTTACATTGACACGGGCAGCTCCGTCAATGTAATGTACCTCAACACCTTTAGAGAGTTGCATCTGGAGAGGGGGACCCTTCGGCCCATTAAGACCCCTCTTGCCGGCTTCACCGGCGATACTATTGATTCCGAGGGGGTAATAACCCTCCCGGTAATCTTTGGCGACGGGCTCCATAGAGCCCAGCTCGAAGTGGAGTTCGTCGTCGTCAACATCGACTGCGCCCACAACATCATCCTCGGCCGGCCAGCCCTCGAGGACCTCGAGGCCGTCATCTCCATGAGGCACCTCTGCCTCAAGTTCCCCGCCGAGGGGGGCATTGGCTACTCCCGAGGGAATCAGGAAATCGCCCGCGCCTGCTATCTTCAAGTCACTAAAAAAGTAAGTAAGACGGAATTCCGTGTTGACACCATCACCGGAACCATCGACAAAGAAGAAAAAAGGCCGAGGGCTGAACCAGCCGAGGACGTAGAAGACTTTACACTCGATCCGGCCAAGCCGGAGAGAGTCGTGAAGATTGGAGCCCAGCTCCCTGAAGATCTGAAGACCGGTATCACCGACGCCCTCCGCGCCTACTCCACTGTCTTTGCATGGGGGCCGGAGGACATGCCGGGAATAAGCCGAAGGGTCATCACCCACCGCCTCTCGGTGGACCCCCCGGCAAAAGCAGTACAACAACGAAGAAGACCCCTCTCCGCCGAAAGGAGGGAATTTGTGAAGAAGGAGGTCGCCATGCTCCTCTCTATTAAGCACATCAAGGAGGTGAAATATCCCTCATGGCTGGCGAACGTAGTCCTCGCACAGAAGCCTCCTACCTTCCGCATGTGCGTGGACTACACGGATCTCAACAAGGCGTGCCCTATGGACCCTTTTCCTTTGCCCAATATCGATCAACTTGTAGATGAAACCGCGGGGGTGTGAAATCATTTCATTCCTCGACGCATTCCGCGGGTATCATCAGATCTTCATGCATGAGGAAGACGCCGAAAAGACAGCCTTCATGACTCCCGATGGCATCTTCTGCTACCTAGTGATGGCCTTCGGCCTAAAGAACTCAGGGGCCACTTACACCCAGATGGTGGCCCGAGTCTTTCAAGCCGTCCTAGGGCGCACCATGGAGGCCTATGTTGACGACATGATCGTCAAAAGCAAGCAATCTTCCAGCCATGCCGACGACCTCCGGGAAACCTTCGCCATCATGCAGAAGTTCAACCTTCGGCTAAACCCGAAGAAGTGCACCTTCGGCGTCCAAGGGGGCAAATTCTTAGGCTACATGGTAAGCCGAAGGGGTATTGAGGCCAATCCCGAGAAGATCCAGACCATCATCAACATGGAGCCCCCACGCAATGTGAAGGAAGTTCAACGGTTGACGGGCCGCCTGGCAGCCCTCAACCGCTTTCTATCTAAATCAGCGGAGAAGTCTCTACCCTTCTTCCAGATCATGAGGAAGACGGCTGGCTTTCAATGGACTCCAGAATGCCAGGGGGCTTTCGACGAGCTCAAACGATATCTATCTTCACCCCCTGTGCTATCCAAACCAAAGGTAGGGGAGACCCTCTATCTCTACCTTGGGGTCAGCCCGGCAGCCATCAGCTCTGTGCTCATCCGGGAGGAAGACGGCATCCAACATGCCATCTTCTATGTAAGCAAGACCCTAAGGGAGGCCGAGCTCAGGTACTCCCCTGTGGAAAAAACGGTGTTAGCCATCGTTTGGACCGTCAAGAAGTTGGGCCACTACTTTCAGGCTCACCCGGTTCAGGTCCTCACTCATCAACCCTTCGGCGCCCTCATGAGGAGCCCCACCAGCTCCTCCCGCATGGTGAAATGGGCTCTTCCTAAGCCAGTACAACATTGACATCCGTCCGAGGCCTGCCATCAAGGGCCAAACCCTGACGGACTTTGTGACGGAGTGTACCGCAAGGGCAGCCACGGACGGGGAGCCCTCGCCTACCTCGGACGACTGGTGGACCCTCTACACCGACAGCTCCTCCGCGGCCAGAGCATGCGGGGGAGGGGTAGTCCTCGTTACTGTAACACCCCGGCCCCACACGGACCCGAGGTAGTTACTCTAGACCTCTAGTACTGTCCCCACAAACCACCACGAGCCTTTACCGCGCACTTTGTCCTCACTCATGCGCGCCCTGAGAAACTTCTCAGGGGGTCACCCATCCCAAGACTACTCCCGTGCAAGCACGCTTAACTTTGGAGTTCTTGGGTGATGAGCTCCCTTAAAAGGAGATGCACCTCTGTTGGTATGAGTAGTACTATTAATCTATTTAAATTAAATCTCAAGTGTTACAATCATCCCCACTTAGGAACGCAACGTCCTCGTTGCACCCATAAACCAATCTCAAATCTCAATCAAATCCCAGAATCTTCCCCCGCTAAGTGCCTGCCCGATATCCAACGAGTCAACACACTGTCGCAGGGTTGCTCTGATACCAATTTGTAACACCCCCAAATTTCCCGCCCAAAAACAATGATATATTTAAAAGAAATACTTTATTCATTCATCAAAGAGTTAAAGAAATACAGCGGAAGTCTAAAATAGGGAAACGGGTGTTACCGCCACATCCGGTCATCTCTCAACCGGATGCACAGGCAACTAGAACAGAACAACTAATTTAATAAAAGTAGAGTGTTTGAAAAGTAAATGTTTATTTCATGACTAGTGTAACTAAGGCGACTTCTAACTCGCTTTCGGCCATGCAAGCAATCATCACTCGACAACATCATCCTCACCTGCACAAATAAAGTGCAGAAACAAAACAAGGAAAAGAAAACAAAAATTAGCTTTAGAGCTAAGTAAGTACTACCCAACCCCGTAAAATAATCATGTTTGACTAAAATAGATTTTTATATAATAACATATAAAAATACTCACACCATCGAAATTCTTTTCACTTTGATTTTTATCAAGACTACTTCTTTACAAAAAAAATCCTCAACTTCTCTATAAAACTTCATAATAACTCTTCTCTTTGATTTCCTCAAAAATCACTTCTTCTCTAACTTCCTAGTAATTTAGAAGGGCGGTGCTCAACCTTTCGGTAGAGCCCGGTGGACCGTGGTTACGGACGGCCACCCCGAACAAGTGCCGGTACCACAACTGCTCTGTTGGAAACGAAACGACTACCTTAAGTGTGCACACCCCCTAAAAGGGATTCCAAGCCCCCCGAGTAGTAAGTCGTAACGAGTAGTCGGGACTCAGTCTACCAACTACCCCTGAATAAGATATTTTGAATGACTAGGGACTACTACTACCATAACTTCTTCTTAAAAGGGATCATCGATCCAAATATCACTTTAAACTCAAACTGTACTTCTTAGTAGTAGCAGACCTAATCACCCTCCACATTTATCCGGACGTGGAAAACCGACACCACGGATTTCTCCCGTGATGCTCACCTCTTATAAAAATGTAAATTTTATCTTCAATAAATAATACTTCAAAAATACTTCTCAATTTCTCTAAAAAGTCTTGAAGGTATTTAAAAATATTTAATACCCCAAAAGTACTTAATTTATATTTCTCAGCTACCATATATATAATATCTCTTCACAATTCTCATACACAAAATTCAACAATTCACACTTATTCACATAATGCATAATAAGCATATAATACGAGGAAACAATTTTGGATTGGCAGAGGAACTTACCTCTAGTCCAGGTGCTCCTAATTCTCTTCTTCTACTCCGGTCTCTAAATAATCACCTTTTTAATTAAGATGATATAATTAGTCACTTACTCTTTAATAATTATTTTACTCGATTTTTACCTTTTATTTTATTTTTCGAATTCACTAATTCAATTATTTTATTATCCGCGTTAATCACTTCTTATTAATTAAATTACCTTATTAATTCCGTCGTTAATTAAAATACTTAAATTCTAAAACATACGAATTTAATTAATTACAATATCAAATTTCTAATTTAATAATCATCTTTTTATTTACTCAACTCCTAAAGCATATGGTATGGCTTAATATTATATCCGAATTATTTTTAATCTAACTAATCAAATATCAAAATTAGTTTATATTAACATTATTAGCCTTAATAAATCCGAATTAACTAATATATTCGGATTTTATTAATTACTTAAACACTTAATATTTTAAAGTCCGAAATTATGCAAATTTTATATTACTCTACCTTAATTAGTCCAATAATTAGTGAAAACAAAATCTACCAATTTATTTAATCTAATCATGATACCAAGTCGAAATAATTATTTTAATATAATATTCTTTAATGAATATTAAACTATAAATTCATTTCATCGATAATAAAAAATTTATTATTTAATTACTTAATTAGCTTTATATGGTCCAATTTAATAAAATAGCCAAGAGTCGACTTTATAAATTAATAACCGTTCATAACTACATTTTGGTTATATATTTGGCTTAGGTTGTCCAAATATTTATTTTATAATTCATTTTCCTTAATTATTCATTTATTTTCGAATATCAAATAACCGGTCCATTCACAATTAAATATACTAATATTAATTTTTATTAATTATAAATGGTCCATAATGTCTTAGTTAGTCTTATATTTATCCTAGTTTGCTCCAATATTTATTTCATAATTAATTTCGCCATTTACTTATTTATTTACTAATTGTGTACAAATTGGCCCAATTACCATTAAATCAATTAAAAATAGCTAAAAATATTATTTTTCAATTCTGGTTGGTCCGAACATGTATAATTACACCAGGTATTTAATTTATATTTTTTCTAGATTTTATTTATTTCATTTACTATTTTATTTTTAATTTTTATTGCAACTGGGCCGAACTGGCCCAAATTTAATTTTTCTGGCCCAAAGATCAGGCCCAAGACAGACCTCAGCCTTGGCTGGGTTGTCTTCTCCGGTGAATCGCCGGAAAAACGGGCAAGAAGGGGGGAAAGAACCTACCTCGACGGAAACGGCCAACGGGGTAGTGGTGCACTCCTCTCGGGACGGCGAAGCTCGGTGAAGGGTTGGCGGCAGCGACGGCGGCTCCTGCTCCTCCGTTTTCCGTCGGGAAAGTTCTCCGGTGAAAACTCCGGCGAGCGTTTTCTCCCTCGTTTCACGACCGTTTTCAATGATTCTTCCTCCGTTGGATTCCTCTCACGAAGGGGAAGGTCTGGGAAGCGTTTTCAGGGCTCGGTTTTGAGTCTAGCGATGGCTTGGAAAAATTTCAGTTATATATATATATATACGTTTTTCCGACGGAATTTTTGGGATGAAAAGGCCAGGCAACTCTTCTGCTATTTATAGAGATGACTGGGTGTAAAGCTTCTGATTCAGATCCTAAAATCCTGCTCCTATAAATTTTTGGGGGTTACAACCGTTGAGGATCTTCCTCCGTTATTTTTTTTTAATTTTCCTTTGTAACTGATGCGTAGGTTTAAAAAATCTTGTTTCTATAGTATTAGTTTATACGTATTATTATGCAGGTCTAAAACGTATAGTATTATACGTATAGTATTATAGTTTATATATTTAGGAGTAAAAATGGGAATTGTGTTTTGTAATCTTATAGAAAAATAAAATATAGTTTTTACTTCTTATGTCATATGTATAATTGGTACTTGATATAAAATATTACTTCTTTTATCGGACCACTTTTATCTGACTAAAAATGTCACAATTGTAAATTTTCTGTCTGGTTCACTTGTTTCATAAAATGTTGTTCCTATTACTGAAATATTTTTATCTGACTAAGACGTCATAAATTTTGAAATTTTTATCTGATTAGGATGATACAATTGTTGAATTTTTGTTTGACTCACTTAATAATTAAACTGTCATTTCCGTGATATTTTATATGACTAATAAAAATTATTTTTATTTTTATTTAAATTTTTGGGGTGTCACATTATTACCCCCTTAAAGGATGCTTCGTCCCCGAAGCATAAGCTACAACTGTTTTATTAATACTGATGTTTTAATCTATCCCCCTTTAAGAGATGCATAGTCCCAAAGCTTAAACTAAAGTCAAATGATAAAATTCTTAAGTATTACATTCCACCCTCCTTAAAGAGAGGTTACGTCCCCGTAACTATAATATTACCTTCGTCAAATAATTCAGGCTAGCATTTGCGCATATCAGTCTCGGTTTCTCAAGTAGCATCTTCAGTCATAAATTTGACCATAACGCTTTTGCCACTTTGACCACTTAACTTCTAATCTCACAACTCTCTTAATCACTATGATGTTCATAAGGTCTCTACATTATCTTAAACATATAAATCTTACACTAAGGTCACACTCAAGTTCTATCACATATAAGCTTCAAGAAACTATCTAATATCACACACTTCATATATAAGCAAGCAACTTTATGTACTTCACTACTCAATAATATAGATCCATATCGTTAAAACCTCACATCCTCACCACGTTCCTAAAAGGCCTCTTTCCTAGTATATTCATTCTCCTAATTTTAGGAAAACATTTTTGAAAATCCCGCATCAAACTCATAGTTTTCGTCAAAGATTTCGAACAACGAAGTTTCAGCACAAGGAGAAATTCCCAGTTGGTTGGACGAGCGCAAAGACTCAATTATGCACCAACCAGCTTAGACTGTTATCGTCTTTGTGACAGAATTTCTCCCTACGACCTATTACCTCGTGTTCTAGTCCTTTCGGGAAAACCAAAGGCTCTGATACCAATTTGTAACACCCCGGCCCCACACGGACCCGAGGTAGTTACTCTAGACCTCTAGTACTGTCCCCACAAACCACCACGAGCCTTTACCGCACACTTTGTCCTCACTCATGCGCGCCTTGAGAAACTTCCCAGGGGGTCACCCATCCCAAGACTACTCCCGTACAAGCACGCTTAACTTTGGAGTTCTTGGGTGATGAGCTCCCTTAAAAGGAGATGCACCTCTGTTGGTATGAGTAGTACTATTAATCTATTTAAATTAAATCTCAAGTGTTACAGTTACTCCCGAGGGCTTCAAAGCCTACTATGCAATCCGCTTCTCCTTCAACGTCTCCAACAACGAGGCCGAGTATGAGGCCCTCCTATGTGGCCTTCGGCTGGCTGCCAACATGAAGGCTCGGCAGATCCACATCAAATGCGACTCCAAGTTGGTCGTTGGCCAAATCTCCGAGGAATATGAGGCCAAGGAGGGAAGAATGAAACAATACAAGGAAACGGCCAAGGAGTTGCTTAAGGTATTTGAGGCACACTCTCTCACCCAAATACCGAGGGTTCAGAACTCCGAGGCCGACATACTATCTAAGTTCTCGGCCGACTCCCCCGAGCACATCTCCAAGATTGCTAAAATTGAGGAACTCAGTCTCTCGAGTATCCATGCGAGCCCGGTCATGAACATACAACAACGCCAAGAGGACTGGATCTCGGATATCATCACCTTCATCTCCACAGGGCAGCTACCCGAGAACGAGACCCGCGCTAAACTGGCAAAACTGAGGGCTCCTAGCTACACCATCGAAGACGGAAGGCTCTACAAACGGTCTTACAACGGCACGCTACTTCGGTGCCTTCATCAGGATGAAGCCGAGGTCGCAATGGAGGAGGTGCACAGTGGCACTTGCTCAGCTCACCAGGGACCCTTCTCCATGTCACGAAGGCTCATTCTCCAGGGTTACTTCTGGCCAACCATAGCCAGGGATTGTGCTGACCTTGCCCGAAGGTGCACCGCATGCCAACATTTCCAGAAAGCCCCAGACAAGCCAGCGGTCAACTATGCCCCCATCAGCACATCCGTCCCCTTTTCTCGATGGGGGATAGACCTTGTGGGCCCTCTACCGAGGGGTACCTCCAACAACAGGTACATCATCGTGGCCATCGACTACTTTACCAAGTGGGTAGAGGCTGAGCCCCTCGCCAGTATCACGGAGGCGAAGTGCCGTCACTTCGTCCTCAAGAACATCCTCATAAGGTTTGGCGTCCCCCAGCAGATCATCTCTGACAACGGAACGCAATTTGAGGCAGCCCCCTTCTGTGCCCTTCTGGAGGCATGGGGCATCAAACACACCTTCTCCTCCGTTGCCTACCCTCAAGGCAACGGGCAAGTAGAGAACGCCAACCGGACCTTTCTCGAGGGCCTAAAAAAGAAGCTGGAGGCCGAGGGCAGTGGCTGGGTGGAAGCACTCCACAACATCCTTTGGGCCTACCGCACCACCCCTCGGCGAGCAACAGGTGAAACACCCTTCTCCCTCTGCTACGGTTTTGAAGCCAAAGCTCCTACGGAAGTCACCCTTCCCACCCGGAGGGTGATCCAATATGACCCCGAGGTCAACGACAGCAACATGGCCCTCGACCTCCACCTCCTCTCAGAACGCCGGGAGCAAGCCTTCATCCGGCAGAAAACTACCGAAGGCAAGTCAAAGGCTACATCGACGCCAAGGTTCGCACCCGAGAATTCCAAGTGGGGGACTATGTCCTCCGGAGGAGGGAAGCCAGCCAACCGACCGAGGGAGGAAAAATGGCACCAAAATTCGAAGGCCCCTACATCATAGCAACCATCATCAAACCTGGGACTTACAAGCTCAAACGCCCCAACGGGAAAGAGGTCCCTAGGCACTGGAATGTACACCACTCAGTTAAATTTTATCAATAATGTAAGAGCGGCCAAGCCCTCATAACTAGTGAATGTACTATCCTATGGCCCAAGGCCTCCAATTTTGAGGAATGAAGACACATTCAAGACACCAAGAACAACCGCAAAACACTTATGAGCGGCCAAGCCCTCATACCAACTACAAGCCCCAGGCCTCGTCACGAGAAGAACCCCATCCGGCACCGAGTGCCGAGGGCGGACACCATCAACACCTTCAACAACAGTGGAAACACCAAGTGTTTCAAATAAGACCCCTCAGTACCAAGTACCGAAGGTGGGAACTCCCATCACCGGCAACAGGAAACACCAAGTGTTCCTACAGAAGACCCTTCGGCACCCAGTGCCGGGGGTACACATCTCCACCATCAAACATCAAAAAGAAGAACACCAAGTGTTCCTACAGAAGACCCTTCGGCACCCAGTGCCGGGGGTACACATCTCCACCATCAACATCAAAGAGAAGGACACCGAGTGTTCCTACAGAAGACCCCTCGGTACCAAGTACCGGGGGTACACAACTCACCCATCAACGTCAAATAGGAGAAGAACACCAAGTGTCCATACAGAAGACCCCTCGGTACCAAGTACCGGGGGGCTACATATCGAAACTAACACCAAGTGTTGTTTCTAAAGCCCTACCCCACGAGGACGCATATACCGAAGGCGCCACCATCGGTGCCGGCGGCACATATATAGTGCCCTCGGCCATTTGCAACTAGTGTGCAAATGAAAACCCTTCCTTGAAACGCTTTCCGCGTCACTACCCCCAGGGTATGACAGGCATGAGAAATGCCCAGGATTCGACTTTCAAAAACGGAACGCTTTCCGCGTCATCACCCCAAGGGTATGACAGGCACGAGAAGTGCCCAGGATTCGACTTCCAAACCGAAACGCTCCCCGCGCCACCACCCCAAGGGTGTGGCAGGCCACGGACTATGTCTAGCGCCGAGGGGACGACTTTCAAAAATGAGGCACTTTCCGCGCCATCCCCCAAGGGGAGGCAGGTTACAGACCACCATATCTTGTACCCAGGAAACGACCCTCGACCCCCTCGGAACTCCGAAGGTTAACCCGAGGGAGGAGAGCCATTGGTGTATTCTGATGGTCTCCTGATAGGCCCAGCCTTACCAAGAAACCAAGTTTCTTGATGCCTTCCCTTCACCACCAACCAAAAAAAAAAACAGAGGGGGTGAAGGGGAGTAGACTCATCGAGAAATCAATGAGTACAACGTTCCAACAAATCACAGCATACCGAGGGCTCCCTACGGGAACACCTCCGGTAACTGAAGGCTCGTATATCCTGAAGGTTACTATTCAACAATACAAAGGGATTAGACTGTCTCAAGGACATTAAACGACTAAGCTCACATGTAAAAGGGAATGCAACTGACTAAGGCAGCTCAAGAACCCTTCAAATGAATGCCGAGGGCACCTATGTCCCACCAGCATTCACTACAACATCAACGTCCTGCAAATTTTCCGGAGGCTCACACATCACCCAACAACCGGAGGCATCTATTGCAAATCATCAAAAGCCAACCAAGGGGGATTATTCCAAAATAATGTCGCCCTCGGGAAATCTTAAGTGGAAAACACTACTAACCGAAGGCTACACAAGGAAGCAACACTTAGAAACTTTTCTAAGTCCTGAAGATTGAGCCCCCAGCCTGATCAATATTTCAACTAGGGGAACCATGATAGCCGAAGGCTACGTGATGCAACATCACTTATAAAAATTTTCTAAGGGTGCCAGCCGAGGGCTTCCAATGGGAGACTACAAACACCCGAAGGCCCTATGGTGTGCTACACGTAGAAAAATTTTCTAAGTCCTACATGTTTTGGCCTTCGGTCAAAATCTCCATGCTACCCGAGGGGTCACACGGTTGAAGGCATGGTGAGACTACACTTAGAAAAATTTTCTAAGTCCTAACTATTGATAGGCCCTCGGTCACACATCTAGCAAAGGATGCCCAACTACCGAAGGCTATGACTGTATTCAAACACTTAAAAGAATTCTCTAAGTCCTAAAGCACCTCACCTCCGGCCATCGCATGAAGGCTACACGGAACCAGAAGGGAAGATCAGCCGGGGGCCAACAGATGAACACACACTTGGAAATATTCCTAAGTCCTGAACATTGCGCCCTCGGTAAAACGTTAAAGTAACCAAAGGTTACTAGTAGCCGAGGGCTACAAGGGGCAACGTACTTGGAAGAAAGTATTCTAAGTCCTAAACATACATTCAAAGGAACAAAGGCATACATTCAAAACGAGACGAAGGCATACATTCAAAAGAAAAGAAGGACAACACATTCATATATAAAAGCCCGAAGGCTAACATTCATCCATCAATCATCAAAAGGAAAGTCAGTGTAACTATTACATACGGGCCAAAGGCGAGGGGTGACAAAGGTTCATTACAAAGTTTTTTCAAAAATCAGCTAAGTACAAGTTAAGATTTATCAGCAACTTCATCGACGGTCCCTGCGGCAAGTTTGGAGGAGATTTCTTCTTCGATGGCATTGTCCCCGACGGTAGCACCATCATCATCGCCGCTCATCATCATAGAATCATGAATCACCGGGCGCTCGTCGCCCTCGGGGAGGGGGACTCTCCCATCTGGCTGCAACGGGGGAAGGCCATACACCGAGGGGTCAAACTCCTCCAGGGAAGTGCCGAAATGCCGGGCGAGCCTCCGGTAAACCAGATGCTGGGTGAAGAACTCGCCGGCTTGATAATAGGTGTCGCCCCTCTCGTTCATCCAGTCGAGCCCGGGGCCTTTCACCCACTCCTCGATCGAGGCCTTCACCACAGAGGCCACCCATTCCATCTGGCCCTCGGCCTTCCAACCCTCGGAGATGAACCCAGCGATGGCCTCTTCTCGGGCTTTGACAACAGCTTCGGCCTTGGCCTTTTCTGCGTCCTCAGCCGCTTGCTTCCTCTCCTCGGCCGCAACCCTCTCGGCCTCCGCCTTGCCCTCGGCCTTGCCGTCATCTCTGGCCTCCTTCAGCTTCAGCTCCGCTTGCCGAAGGGCGTCTTCCAGCTTGCACACCGCCCGGAGGGGAGCGTCCTTGTCATGGATCAGCTCCTTCACGGACTTCTCAAGCTCGACCTTATGACGGAGCCACTCCTCGTGCCTTCAGGCCTGCTCACCGAGGGTTATACACGCCTGTTGAATAACGGACAATGGGTTCAGACGGGCGTTGAGAATATACTAAGTGTTAAGATAAAAGCAAAGTAAAAATACTTACAGCCAAAGATGATCGAAGGGTCTTGCTCTCGAGGGCGTCGTCGTCGTAGGTGGAGAGGGCTTGCTTATCCATCATCGAGGTAATCCCCCTCAGGAAAGACATCGGTTCAGCTGAACCGTGAAACACAGATGCCCCCAGGGCGAGGGAGAGATGAAGAATATCCTGAGGCAAGTTCTCCGGGGGAAGAACTGTTTGAGCCATCGGGGTGTCAATGGCCGGGGAGTCAGCGGAGGGCTGATCATCAATTACTATGAGGGGGCCCGCCATTCCAACGGTGCCCCCGGCAACCTTCTGTTTCTTGATCGGGGGCTCCACCCCTTGCCTCCCTTCTTCTTCTTGGCGGCCACCTCGGCCTTCGCCCCCCCGGCCACAGTAGCAAAGGCAGCATCAACAGAAGGCTCCACAACCTCCTTCAGGAAGACCTCATCAATGGGCTTTTGGCCCGAGGGCTCCTTTTTCTCCTTCTTCTGGACCTGAGCCCTCTCCTTCTTCTTTTTCATGGCAAAGAGAGCCTCCATACCTGCAAAAAAATGAAGAGATTAACCCGAAGGATCCATACAACAGACAACTATCGGGATGCAAAATAAGAATGCCTAAGTACAAGACTAAGGGACCTCGTAGACTACCTCCTGCTCCCCCGAAGGCCTCAGCAAAAACGGGATACTTCTCGTCCATTTCCCCGATGAAGCGGTATCTCCGGAAGCCGAGGGCGAAGAGTTCCTTGTCGGCAGTGTAATCTTTAATAGACACTTGCTTCGTGCGACCCTCCGGGATTTTGGCTATTATCAAGCCATCCTTCTCGAGAGCGGCGTTTCCAACCTTCGGATGCCGACGGAAGCGAATCCAAAGTTCCGCCGGAAATGGGCTCTCAGCAACTCTGACGTAGCACCATCGCTCCTTCCAGCCCTTATTGGACGAAGGCGCCTCTGTAAATAGCTTCCACCTAGCTATCTGCTGCAGGTTGGTGAAGCCCTCGGCATTCGCGTGACCCCCTCGACAGAGGTTGAAGCTCTGGAAGAACAAGTCCAGGCTGGGGGTCACCCCTCGGTCCCTGCAGAGGTTCAAAAAACCCGCCACGTAGGAGTGGCTATTAGGTGTCAGCTGGCAGGGGACCAAGCCAACAAACCTAAGGTACTCCCGGAGGAAGGGGTGCAGAGGGAACCGAAGGCCCATGGAGACCGACAGTACGTGTACTGCAATACACCCCTCGGGCGCCCGAGACAGCACACCGTCAACTCCCGGCTCGACCACCACGGCCGAAGGCCCTACGTGTAGCTGCGTGACGTAGAAATCTGCCTTGTCCGCCTTCGACTTTATCTCAAGGGCCTCAGTGTTCAGCCAAGAATACCCCTCGGGCATGTCAACGGGCTTCCCTTGGTCGGCAGCCCCGACTTTCTTCCTGGTAGCAGCTTTCGCGTTCTTCTCCCTCGATCCGGGGGCTACTCTCAAGGGCGTCGGGTTCAGTGGCCTCAAGCTGCTTGCTTCACCAGAGCCGCGGGGGGGGGGGGGGGGAAGGACAGCCACTGTCACCCTTGTCCTCTCCTTTGCTTCCTCCTCCTCTGCAACCTGCACGGCGAGGGCTAGGTCTTCGTCCTCCGCCTCCTGCTCAAAGCCCTCGGCTTCGACTTCACCCGTCAGGTCTTTCTGTACCTCTATCGCCATCGCAACGTCCTCTTGGACCGAGGGCTGCTCACTTGAGGACCCAACGTCTGAGAAGCTCTCCTCTTCCACCGATGGATCCCTCGATATGTCCTGGGAGTCACTCTGGGAAGACATCTTGGCTATAGTCCGAGGGCTCGGAAACACTAGTGTTTTCTAAAAAATTCTATCTCCTAGCCGAAGGGCACAGGGCACAGATAACTACAACGAGAAGAGAAGGGGGGAACTGACCTTAAGGCAGGGATTGATCGAGGGCTGTTGTTTCTCTCTCTAGAAATTTTGGCAGAGCATCGCTATAGGGATTTCGCACAGGGGGAAGGGAGCCGGCCATGGGGTATTTATAGGCGCTGGAATCCGGGCTTGGGCCTGGAAACCGGGCCTCCGGTTGGACTATCATCATTACACGCCGTGTCTTCGCCCAACCGGTGACGCCGCCCACGGACGGCCAACCATCACGCACCACGTGTACTCCCCCCCAACGGCTCTATCCTGACGTTACATATTCCAACGGCTATATTTCCAACGGCTATATTCTGGGAGCCCCCGGGTTTTCTTACTTCACTCCACTTCATCAAGGAGAGCCTCCGGGTACACTTACCCACAGACGCCCCGGGTTGTGCCCCACACAGTACATAACAGTCGCCTTCGGGATCACTCCTTCAGAAGCCCAAGGCTTCATATCGGGCACCCCTCGGGGATCCCCCCTCAGCACTTTGAGGGCCGGGTAGCCCCCGGGGAGTATGCCTCATGGACGGATCGCCTACGGCACACAGGTAACGGGAGCCCTCGGGTATCCTTATCACCAACTAATCAGCTAGCAGGGGACACCCCGGTGACAATTCAACTACTGCCCTCATCCATCACGCCCTCGATCCCCAGATTGATGGGCTCCCCTTCGGCACCTCCCAGGACATCAACAACAAGCCTCCGGCTACTCAACACATGAGCCCTCAGAACAAGGAGAGCCTTCGGCATTACCATTATTCTCCATTTTGAGCCAAGGTTTCACATTTTCGATTCATCATTGGGGGAATTCGGTGCACTCTTTTTCCCTCATTAGGATTTTTTCCCACAGGGTTTTTCCTAATGAGGTTTTTAACGAGGCATCCCCCCAAAATGAAACGAAAAGCGTCAGCCTTCGACCCACAACAGCAGCGCAACTACTCTACTCCTTTTCACCACTTTACAAGTGCCTCAAGGAGTGGGGGACTGGAGGACCCCCTCGGGAAAATAATTAAATTACAAAATGGAGAAAAATTCCAACAAACGGCAAAGCAATCCCTCAAGTCCCGACATGTGGGTAACTGAGGGACTGCCTTCGGCAGGGACGTGAAAGAAACGACTCCTCACCAACTTCAGAGATTACAACGGGACAACATCAAAGAGCAAGCACAAATTACTCCTTTTCCCTCAAGTACTTTTCGGCAAAAGGAGTGAGGGACTCCTGATGGAGTATATGGCCCGGGAACCCCCGGCCCACAGACTCCCACTACACCAATAAAGGCCCAACCGGCCCAGGAAGCACAGCAGGCCCCGAATTACGACGCCCCAAGCACTTAGCAGCCCACAGCGCACACCGGGGAGCCTTCGGCCCCCTGGCCGAAGGCTCAAATCTCTCACAGAGTAGGTTTTCTAGCAAACTAAGAAACTGGGAGAAAACGGCAGAAAACAGTAGCCCTCGGCACCTAGGGGGTCCCCGGTACTCAGAGCCCTCGGCAAGTCCTCTGCAGCCGAGGGCACCTCTCCCGACATAATATCCGCGCCACATGCGTACAGATCACCGTACCCCGTACAAACGTCCCATCCAACAGCCGCATTAAATGCGGCCACATGCGGCTGCCAGCGCCAACCAGTTGAGATGACCCCTCGGCCAATGGGCGCTTGACACGTGTCCCTGTCCGGCATTTATTGCTACTATAAATAGCACCCCTTTTCCCCATTTGTAACCAAGTCAAAAACGCTGCATACTTTCTGAATACACTTTCTCTCTCTACTTACTTGCTCAAACTTCTCTCTAAGCTACTCCCCGCAGTAAACCCTCGGATAAGCTACCCCCCGGGTACACTATCCATCAGTAATGCTCAGTAAAAGTTCATGAATGCTTATTTGGCAGAAATCATGATGTTGTGGTCATTTGTAAAATGTCATATCAATGTATATTTTAAAAGTATCATATCACATAAAATTCGCATATTACAATTCATAGAGATTGTTTATACATATAATTCAATAAGTTTTATAAAAGAAAAAGAAAATTAGAAAATATGGAGCGAAGATGGTGATGTTCATCGCTATGATCCTAATACTCATTACAATATGTTTGATGCTCACTAACAGTACACTTATGCTCACTTAACGAAAATCGCGATTTTTCTCTTAAATTACCAAAATGTCACCGCCTAAAAAATGAACCTTTTGGTAATGGGCTATATTAGCAGATGGGCCAGTTATTTATTTAATTGGACCGGATGTACGGTTCCCACCCGTACACCCGGGTGTACTATATACGAACCGTTCGTCCCTTGATATTCTCTCACCCATATTCCCATATTTTCTCCTCTTTTCATTTTAAGAGTGCGCATCTCCATTTTTGAAGGTTTCAAGACCTCCCCATCTAGTTGTCTCTAAGGTAATCATCTCTTCTCAAATCATGAGGTATGTACTCTATTTCCGATTTTTCCTCACGTGCGTTTTTTTTCTCGATTTTATGTATATTATGTATGAATGTATGATATAAAAGTGAATAATTGATTAGTTTATTTCATTGTAATCATTTAGAGGTATTAATTAATTAAAACCTTAGTGTAGTTTCTCTAGTTCATTTTATGCCTATAACATGTTTGTAGAAATTACTCAATAAATTGTTTGTTGAAATTCAAGACTTTTTTCCATTTTTTGTACCTCAGTGTTTATTGAGTATTTTTATGGATTTCCAATTTAATATGATGTAGTCATTTTTCCAATTTAATATTTTTTAATTGTCTGTCTGATAGACAAATTTGAAGTGCAACGTCTGTCTAGCTGAGCATGATTTCATAATTGGTAGAGTCTTACATAAGATGTTTGTCTCGACAGACAAATTTATTTGTTTGAATACATATAAAAACCGTATGTATGCACATCTTCTTATTTTACAAATGTATACTATAGTATGTGTGATGACTTTTGTGATGTCTCTCTTCGGATGTTGAAAATTGGTTTGTAGTTGTTTGTGAAGTGAAAAGAGTTGTCTGGCATTCCATTTGATTTGTTTGTAATGTGAAATGAAAGTAGTTGTCTTCAAAGTTGTCTTTGGAAGTAGATTGGTTAGAGTTTATGATTCTATGTGTGCCTCAAGGGAAGAAGATGATGAAGGTGTGGACGTTAAAGTCTTGGAGAAGAGTATGTTGTTTTTTTTGTCATTTGTTTAAATTTTGTTTGGCGGACAGACAATTTAGAACTGCAGTGTCTGTCTAGCCTAAACTGAACGCGGTTTTGTCTTAAAGTCTGGGCCAATTAACTAATCTCTGTCTTACATCCAGACAAATTTTGTCTGGGCCAGACATTAGTAGTCTGGGCCAATTAACTACTCTCTGTCTTACAGCCAGACAAATTTCAACTGGGCCAGACATTAGTAGTTTGGGCTAATTAACTACTCTCTGTCTTACAGCCAGACAAATTTTGTCTGGGCCAGACATTAGTAGTGTGGGCCAATTAACTACTCTTTGTCTTACAGCCATTCAAATTTTGTTTGGGCTAGACATTAGTAATCTGGGCCAATTAACTACTCTCTGTCTTACAGCCAAACAAAAGTTGGCCGTGGCAGACAATAGTTGTCTCTTCCAGACAAATTGACTATGCCTCACATATGTTATGTGTACCAAATATGTGTTCTGAGTCTTCTGACTGCGTGTTGTGTATTAATCGTAGGTATTCACTTCAAGCTGACGAATGGCTTAAAATGTAAGGCTGAAAAAGAGTTCCAAGCGGAAGCTAATTCATTTACAAAAATGATACTATATGTGACTTCTTTTGCAATGGAGAAACAAATGTAGAGATTATATACACTAGCCTTGAAGAATGCTGAAGTATAGAGTGTTGGTAAAATGTGTCCGTTTTGAAATTGTGATTTTTTGAACATGTATTTTTTTCATATTACAGTTGGGAAAATGTGTTGAATATCGTACAATGTTACATGTTCAATGTTGAACAATTGGATTCAGTTTTTTGAACATGTGTAAGTTTTTGCAAACATTACGTGTACAATTATCCATTTATGTATGTTGATCTTTTGTTTGTCTGGGTATCTGCGGTATTGTCTATGTGTAAAGTTATTGTCTTTCTGCGTGAAAGTAATGTCTATCTGGTTATCTCTGTTGTTTGTCTATTCAATGGTTGTGTTTCAAAATTATACAATAACAAATACAATCATATCTCCGAACACTTTTATATAACAACATTAACAATTACTAAACTCATCAAAATATACTATAAAATACGGTTTTACCAAACTCATCAAAACAACCCACAAAAATACATTCCCACATTAATAACAATTCCTATGCTTCCTCCACCTTCTTCAATCGCCACAAATGAACAATGTATTGACATCTCTTGTTCCACGTATTGACTCCACATTCTCCTGACCTGTAGACAGACAACTCAGAAGAAAGGCCAGACATTTTATATCACATTACAGACAATTTGTTGCAATACATTGTTGCAGAAATGAATTCGAGAGAGGCGCAATCTATCTAGCGACAAAAACAAAAAATTCATTGAAGCATTTCAACAAACATGTTATGGGCATATTAATGACATAAAATAGTTAGACTAAAATTTTAAGAATAAACATCACAAATCAATCACAATAACACAACATATTCAACCATTCAACATTACAAGATATATAGAGTATTACACATGAATAAAAAAATAATAAAAAATGAAGAAAGATGAAAAAAGGGAGAAAGACGCATACTGAGAGGGAAATGTGCAGACAAGAGTGGCAGTGAAGGGAAGAGGCATGTTGTAGGGGCCTCTTCAACTCCATTGAAGAGGCTTGCAAATGGTGTTCCAAGGATGACCTCCTTTCGTCCTAGCATTGTAGCTCTCCGTTCGAAATGAAAAAAGCAAAAGAGGGGAGGGTGAGATGAGAGGAGGTGTTGGCCGATGTTGTCCCGGGGATGCTCGGTTCAGGGTTGTTCTTTTTTGGGTGGGGTCTTTCAAAGTCACAGGCTCTGTTAGTATTATACGGTTCATGAATAATACAATAATACGTACGTTCGTGTATAATACGATACAATTATATAAAATATGGCTAAATATATGTTTCATACGTTCGTGAAATGAATAAAGATACGAACGTGTTTTAAACGTTTCACAATTTAAAAACACGGCATATAATACATGTCTTATATACTAATTTAATGATGAGAATAAAGAGTAATTTAGAATATGCATTACATTCTTCAACAGTTTAAAATGTACGGAATAGTTTTTCAGATATACAAATTTTAATTCATAGGTACAATAAATAATAAAAATGATATTGTCTATTTGTGTAGAAGTAGAGAAATATTTCTAGAGAATAGTTTATAGTATTGTAACCGTAAATTTGGTGAGCCGCCATAATATTATTTTCTTTTTGGAGTTTTGGAATGAGTGGAGAATAAGAGTAACAAAATAATAGTACAATACTAATATAAAAATGAATTATGACTTTGAGAAGCTAATTTATTAAATCTGATGACTATTAAACAATTAACGAACTTATAAGACATAATAACTTTTTAAGTATTATAAATAGTATTGAGCAGCTAAACATTTCACTTCAGTTGTACCACTCTATTAGGCTTCAGTTTAATGGTATTTTTAATAAAATACGTATCAATACGTACGGTACGTGTATTATACATATTATCCTTAAAGTACGTGAATTTTTAAGTATTTTCTGAAAAATTCATAAACAGGAGTATTATACGCGAATTATACGTTTGAGTGTATTATACGTGAATTATACGCGAATAAACTAACAGAGGTCACAGGGAGTAAGCAGGAAGTAGGGGGGCTGGAGTTTTGGAAGGAAGAGAAGAGGGGGGGGGGGGGGGGGGGGGTAAACTTTTGAAATGGGAAAGGGAGAGGTAAAAGTGGGAGAGAGTTTTTATATGGGGTATAAATGAGGTAGTAATTGGGGTACCTATAGCATTTATTATTTGTTTATAGAGTGGCCCTTTTTTCTTTTCATATCTAAACTAAGTTTTTCAATTTTATTTGGGAAAAGGGTCAAATAGACCCTCGAACTAATTTAAAAAGTGCAAATCACCCTTTATATAGGAGACTTTGTCCGGCCGTCGCCATTTGGGGCGGTTTCCGGTAGAATATTTTGATAAAATTTTTTGAGAATCTTCTTCATCAACTCTAGTTTACCCATACCAAATTGAAGATAAAAATTCAACCGAGAAGACAAGTGAAATGATTTTCTGAAATGTAGTGCGTTATTTAAATGTACAGTTATTTTCAAAAATTCATTTGATTGCCTTACCGATTGAAATTTTAGCTGAAATTTGGTATGAGTAAACTAGACTTTATGAAAAAGATGCTCAAAAAATTTCATCAAAAACTTCCACTGGAAACCGCCCCAAATGGCGACGGACGGACAGAGACTCGTATATAAGGGGCGATTTGCACTTTTTAAGTTAGTTCGAGGGTGACCCTTTTCCCCATTTTTATTTTTGTGCAAATATCCCATTAAGTCTACCTTTTCTAATTACATTTCATTTATGTCATTTAAGAATCTATCTATATACAAAGGGAAAATTTTATAAATAGGAGCAAAGAGGCATCCGACTTCCTAAAATAGGACAACCGAGAGATCTAAGACATTAAGTATTATGGAATGACGAAAACAACCTCAATTGAAAGCTAAAAACTTAACTGCCATCCACGTGCTCTCTTTCGCTCTTTCCTAAAAAGAAAAAAAATTGTCTCCTGCCTTTTCCGATATGTTTTTCGTTGCCAATCTTCCTCCACAACGATGAACGCTTCACCGCGAATGACGAATGCAGCTTCAACGTTCGAGTTTTCAGCGTAGGAGACAATAAACCGAAACGAAAAGCACAGAGCCACAACAAACACGGTGAAGTGAAAGAATACTTTGACCCAGGAATGTGAAGACAACCAAGCAAACGATAATGAAGTTTCAGACAGTGATTTTGAGACGAAGAAGAAGAATCGAACAACTGAGGACAAAAAAAATAACAAGAGCACAGACAAAGCGGAGGTTCTTCCATCTGGCAAGGTAATCTCGGTACTTACTATCTTGTTTAATTTTTTGAAAAATTGAAATAATGACTACAATAGAAACGATTAGTTTACTCACTTGCAATTTGATTGAGGTTTTAAAGTACTGTTCAGTGTCATATTGAGGTTTGTATGCTTTAGATGAGATTAATGACTTGAAATTAGTGAATTGCAATTTGGTTGAGGTTTTTGATAGTCATTATATTTACTTGTGTTTAACATAAGTATTTATAAGTATTTTTTGAAGAAAAGGAGAGAAATTGGACAAATACCTTCAGAATGAGAACTAGAGCATAAAACATCGCGATGAACGGCTTTTTGGACCAAGAGGATGACATTCTGCCCATAATTCGAGTATAAATTATTGTATAGAATTCTAAATATCTCGATTCGAATTTCATGTGAATGTCAACTCAATAAGGTACAAATGTTATGAAGACACCATGGCCAGAATATGAAAGGATCAAGACTCAATCAACCAATAAAGTCAGATGTTGCTGGTGAAATTTCAGGATGCATACCTTTCAATGTTTTAACCATATCTTTTGATTGGATGATTAAAATCACGTCATTCAATTTTGGTGGATAGAAGACTTCATTATCTACAACTTTGGTGAAGGAATCATGTCCAAATTCGTAGCGGAACATCTCTAAAATCCCAGGACAAAACCAGCGCCGGAATTGCACCAAACCGGCGCCGGTTGCTTATAAAAATTGTGCCACCGTAATTTCCGAAACACAACCGGCACCAGTTAACCCAAAACCGGTGCCGGTTAACCCAAAACCGGTGTCGGTTACCCCAAATCTGCAGCAAACCAGACGACATGCTTGAATATTTTGAGTAGATTTGAAGATATTTGGAAGGTATGGCTCAGAAATTTCGTCCCAAGTTGATTGAGGATCATGAATAGACCATCAAAGATCATTTTAAAGCCTATATAAACCCTCCAATTCATCCCAAATTCATCATCCAATCTCAAATTAATTCATTAGTTCATAACTAGTTTTTATAGTTTTTCTTTGTTCTTGATGGTGTACTTGAGGTGTGGAAGATCATTTCTCCCAACCAGTGATGTTTAGATAATATTTCCTTTATATTTACATTTTCTTCTACATTCAAAGTATTGTAATTTTGATTAATATGAGCATTATATTAGAGGCTAATTCCTTAAGCCAAGGCTCAGGATGAACCTCTACGCCCGCAAGTTTTTGATAATTGTTCCAAGTCAAATTTTATGATTTATTCTTCTTATGTTTAATTTTCCATTAATGCTATGCAACATAATAGTATAATACATGTATTGATATGATGTCACTAACGTTGAAATATTAATTAGACACTAGAAGAAGTAATTCGTGTTTTACTCTTTAAACTAATTATATATAATTACGTTGCATAACATCTAGAGGTTTATATGGTCAATTAATGTTGCAATATAAATCATTCTCTAGAAGAATAAACATACAAAGTATTGAGGATAGAAATATACCTGATCTTGTATGGTGCGTGTGTGGTATCTTAATATTCAACGGGGTTTTCTCTAGATGAATGTGAGCTGTAACGGGACTCATACGTAGCGAAAATCATGTTCTCACTGCCTTAACCAGAGTCGGGAAAATAATAGTGATACCGTACTCATAAGAATTGACAAAGAACTTTTATTGAATTCTAGTTAACGTTTGAGTTAACCCCGATGCCTTGGTCATTTTATCATATATTCACTTAAACAAACAAAAATCCCTACATTTTAATTACTTTTATTCTCTCTTTTAATTCTCAAAACCGAACTTTATAGAACGACGTTTCCCTGTGGATTCGACCCGGTATTTTACCGGAATTTATTACTACATCGGCACTTGTATACTTGCAAGTTTAGCCCGATCAGATTTAAAGTACTATTCAGTGTCATATTCATACTTTCAGTTAAGTTTGTGTGTTTTAGATGGAATTAATGACTTGAAATTAGTGAATTGCAATTTGATTGAGGTTTTAAAGTAATGTTCATTGTCATATTCATGTTGTCAGTTAGGTTTGTATGTTTTAGATGGAATCAATGACTTGAAATTAGTGAATTGCAATTTGATTGAGGTTTTAAAGTAATGTTCATTGTCATATTCATACTTTCAGTTAGGTTTGTATGTTTTAGATGGAATTAATGACTTGAAATTAGTGAATTGCAATTTGATTGAGGTTTTAAAGTAATGTTCATTATCATATTCATACTGTCAGTTAGGTTTGTATGTTTTAGATGGAATTAATGACTTGAAATTAGTGAATTGCAATTTGATTGAGGTTTTAAAGTAATGTTCATTGTCATATTCATAATGTCGATCCATTAGGTTTGTATGTTTTAGATGGAATTAATGACTTGAAATTAGTGAATTGCAATTTGATTGAGGTTTTAAAGTATTGTTCAGTGTCATATTCATACTGTCACTTAGGTTTGTATGTTTTAGATGGAATTAATGACTTGAAATTAGTGAATTGCAATTTGATTGTACACATTGCATTGAAATTGAGATTTTTAAATTCGTATAATAACTGCTCAGTTCATTGCGATTTTGATATATGTTCATTGCCATCTACATTGACTACTGTAACACATTTAAGAAGCTTAATATTCTACCAACATTATAAATTATAAAATATTCAATTTGTATGTGTATATATATCAGGTCGTTGTAAGATCATGCACAAGAGGGCTGCTTGACAATAAGAAGGAATTAAAGGTTAACTACTTCGCAAATTTGCACAATGGCATTGAAGGAATAAATGTATTGCTAAATGAGGAACAACTTGAGGAATTTAGAAGCACTGCATTTGGGAAAATGATAGACATTGGAAATGTGCAGTTGATGACAGGACAATTGCTGATTTTAATAGTAGAAAATCGTGTCAAAAAGTTGAACAACAAAGTCTACAAAGACTTCTTCATTTTCAACATCGGTGAAAGACTTGTATACTTCTTCAAGAAAGAGCTTGCATTACTAATAGGTTTTAAGATGGGAGGTGAGAAACCTGTGATATCCACACAGACTAAAGGAGACATTTGGAAAAGATTTTTTAATTCAAGGGATAATGTCTCAAGGGCAGGCATAAAGAGGGCATTTGAAGAGTTTGAGAATACAATGGTGGAAAAGTTTCCTTCAGATAGAGTCAAGTTGGTTGTTCTACATTCCGTTGCTAATTTTGTGATTGGGAACCAGAAGACTGTCAAATGCCCAGAGAAATACATCAGCATGGTAGACAATCTGGAGTTGGTTAATGAATATCCATGGGGTGACGAAATCTGGGAAGACCTGATTGAAAGAGTTCCTAAATGGACCCAAAACATAAAAAAATCAAAAAATGATAGATATGGATTTGCAGGCTTCAGTTTCGCTTTGCAAACATGGGCTTTTGAAAGTTTTCCGGCATTTAGGAAGTCAAATGTGTGCAATATTGAAGAAGATAAAAAAGGATTGTAGCCAAGGTTTTTGAAGTGGTCTGTACCAAAAAACTTGTGTCACAACGCTTCTGATAACATTTTTGACAACCCACAAATATTAAGTATACAATATCTTATATTTTTATCTAACACGTACATAGGAATTTAAAGGGTAGCTGTTTTTAATGACTCGTAAGTATTTAAATTCTAATATTATAATTGTTTAATGCAGTTTGAGTTTCAGAAAATGTGCCCAACAGAAGAGAAACTACAAATTCCAATGATAAAGTCATTGTATGCAGACAGTATAACCAAGCCATTACTGAAAAAGCCATCTTAGTTTGAGACAACCAGTGCTAGAGAAGATAAAAGAGAAGTGTGAGGAAGAAAATGAAGACTCTATCAATCAGGAAAAGGGGGATAGAAGTGAAAATGGCAAAACCGATGAAGTAAAACAAGTTCATTTTGATGATGATAACAACCTAGCCAATGATGAAGCTAATGATGCTGAAGGCCAGTATGAAATAAAAAAATTAAACCGCATCATGAGGAGAAGAAATATAATGGTTGTAGTGGTGCTCCAATCAAAAAAGGCACAAAAGCTTGAGAAAAAGAAGCAAAAGCTCGAAGATAGAATGCAACAACTTCTAAATGTCCAAAGGGAGCAATCTGAAATGTTGAAGTCATTCCTTCTGATAGTACCCAATTTTGATAGATTTTGATGATGTCACTATACTTGACACGTGTACATTGTGTCTCAGTTTTAATCTTGTATTAACACTCAAAAGTGTGACAAAAATAGATGTACAATTTTTGAGACTAATGAAATACTACCGGAAAAATAAAAATGCAATAAGGTAATTTTTATTTACCTTAATAGGATATTTTGATCCTACCGGTATATATTATTCAGTCCAAAGATTAATTAAATGTCACATTTTAAGATACCTGAATATTACATACATTGAATATGTATGATTGAAGACAAATTTGACCAGCATTTAATGCCAAATACGTACTGGGGTCCAGAGCAGTGTACGCATACATGAGACTGACTCCTGAAGTGAAGTTTAAGCGGCCAAATAATGCAAGACAAAGGAATCACCCGAAATCAGCTCCAACACAAGAAGACAAATGTACAAGTGGTCCTTGTCAACTTTCAATGCCAGAGATTAATTCATCCTAACCAACGGATGAGATTAATCCAAAGGAGAAGCCTATAAATATAGCCTGAAACAAAAGTTTCTAACCAAGCTTGAGCATTCTGAGTAGAGAAATATAACATCGAGCATTCACGAGATATCTAGCAAAAGAGAAAGTGTTATTCTATAATTTACTCCCTGCTTAGACTCTTGCTTCTCTAAACTTCTTAGCTACAAGAGTTAATTGCTAAATCTTAGAAGTTTAGATCCTAGTTGGAGGTTAGAACTTTCTTGTTATCAAATCAAATATTGTTGTAAACACTTAGGAGAACAGTTGTTCGGATCCTACAGTGTGGTGAGATAGATAGAGTACCTTTTAATCCCCACTGGATTATCTGAGAAAAGTCTAAGGACTGAGTAACTCTGAGTGGTGTTATACTCATTGTGAAAAACCTTCAATCTATGCATAAGTGTTGTAAAGACTAGATTGGCACTAAGTGTAATGGGTTTAATACTTTAGTGAAATCCATCTGAAATAGGGTGGGACTGGACGTAGGAGGATTACACCACCTCTGAACCAGGATATACTGTGTGTTGATTAAATTTCAGTCAACAAAGCACACACCCTACACTTCTTGTATAAAGATTGTAGTTTGCCAGCAACATCCTAAACAGTTGTCTTAATTGACCCAACTGCTTAATTTACTGCTTAATTACTCACTTTCTTTGAGACCATTTTCACACACGTAACGTATACCAACATCTCAAAAAGGCTCACTCTATCAAGATTCCAAAAATTCATACTCTAAGTATAGCAGTTGCCTCAGCAGTTTCCTAGTGACCACCCAACTGCTCAGCCCATTGCTCATACAAACTTATTTCCCTTGAACATCTCAATATCACCAGACCTTCATAACATTACCATCAAGGAGGTTGACCAAACTGCTCTCTGAAAATCACCCTCTAAACTAAGCAGGTACCTCAGCAGTTCCTTCATCACCACCCAACTGCTGAGACCACTGCTCTAGTAAAACTTCTGATTACCTTTACTAAAGCACATTTTCTGAAAGCCCTCATCATTCTCAGCAACATTCCATCATCACTATCATCAAACACTCAATATTTCCTCAGCAGTTGCCTTAGCAGCTCCCTGCTATCTAGCCAACTGTCAAGCCAACTGCTAGACATTTGGGTTCAATCTTCTACCAAGATAGAAAGTATTCACACACTGATTCCATAGAGGGTAAAGACTTCCGTTGTGCATCTATAAATCTCTCTAAAGATTATAGATCAACTCCTTCTAAAGGGAAAAGTTTTTAAAGTTTGAAAAATTTTAAGTCTATTCACCCCCCCCTCTAGACTTTTACCCCTATCCGGGACCATCAAGTGGTATCAGAGCGGAGTGTTCTTAGAGTCAGTCTTTGACTAATTTGAACTAAAGATCCAAAACCACTTCGCTACCCAAACACTTTCTAAATATGGACAATCAGCTAGCAAAGAATCTTTTGTTCAACCTGAACAAATTTGATGACTGGAAGATAAGGATGAAGGCACATCTCAGTGTTTTATATGATGAAATGCTTGAAGTAATTACTGTTGGACCTATCAGAATAATGAATGTCAGCACATCTAAAGCTGATGACCAGGAGGATGTGTACATTCCTAAGCCAAAGATATTCTCTTTAAATCTGTTGATGAATCCATATTTCCCAGGATCAGGAAATGTGAAACTCCAAAGGATGTGTTGGATGAGCTCACAAAGATCGGAGCAAGAGATGAATAGGAGAAGGACAATAAGCTGACCATAGCCCTCAAGAAATTTGAGGACTTCAAAATGCTGCCTAATGAGTCTATTCATGAGATGGAATCCAGGTTCCTACAGATCATAGCAGAGGTCTCAGACCTAGGGAAAGATCTATCCCAAAAGGAGACTTCCCTCAAGGTCTTGAGAGGCTTGCCCTCAAAATGGGACATGAAAGTGACTGCTATGAGAGATAGCAGAGATCTAAGAACCTTGTCAACTGACAAGCTATTCAGTGATCTCAAAGCTTATGAATTTGAGATGAAGGAAATCAAGGATGAAAGGGAAGATGAATCCAAGACACTAGCCTTAGTGTCGGAGCCAAGCACGTCAAGATCTAATGAGAAATCTCTCAACAATCTCCTCACTGACGAGCAGTTTGCTATGTTTGTGAGGAAGTTCAAGGGATTCATGAAAAAGGAGGGATCTGCTCCAAAGAAGCCGTACAACATGCCACCTAGGAGACAAGGGAGACCTCAATCCAGCGAGGAAACTGTCCTATGCTACAACTGTAGACAACCAGGACATTACAAAAATGAGTGCCCTCTGCCCTTAGCCCAAAAGTATCAAGGGCAGCAGGGGACTGGTCAAAAAGCTGGTTACAAGAAGGAATTCAAAAGCAAAAGACAGACCTTTATAAGTGAAAAGAAAAAGGAGGAACCCCAAACTGATGATGAAAGCAGCTCGAGTGATGAGAGCTCCTCTTCAGATAGATCAGAAGAAGCACTTCTTTGCTTAGGATCCTGGCAGGTGGCTGAAGAAGGTAGCAGGTGCCTCACTGAAGAAAGCAGCAGGTGGCTCAATGAGCCTTCCACCAGTGGAAGAAAAGATGATGAATGCAGCTCCCCTAAATGCCTAATGGCCAAAGACCACTACAATGATGTTGAGGTAACATCCTGCTCTTCCTATAGCTCTAGTGATTCTGGACCAAACAATATAACACTGAAATCTTTGTTACAAGACTTCCAAAAAGTCCAAAATCACCATGTTCTCTTAAAAGCTGAAAATGATAGACTGAAACAAGGCATTAAGGTCATTCATGCTAAGTTACTAGATGCCTTAAGCAAAAATGATGTCTTAGAAAAGGAGAACAAAGAGCTGAAAAACTCCACCACGGATAGTAAAAACTATCACCCTACTCCTGAAGTTATTCTAAATAGGAAGAGAAGAGGTCTTGGTTACTCATCCCCCACTAGACTCACTCAAAACTGTACATCTACAAGGCATCAACCAAACACAAGAAAGCTAATCTACCAAAAAATCCATTCCCCAAATATTCCCACAAGAAGGAACCAACCCACTCCCAAACCAAAATCCAAACTCCTGTATAATTCAACACCTCCTAACCATCAACACACAAGAACCCATTGGCAACCAACCAATAAGACCAACCACAACCAAAATACCAAGCAGACCCCTCAAAACAATAATCCATTTCCCACATCAAGAAGGAAAGGGATTAATAAATACATAGCCATCCCCTATGATTACAACACCTCAAATGGCTATAGACCAATCTGCTTAGAGCTTAGTGGTTCTGGATGGGCATGGATGCCTAAACTTGTACAAGGGAAATCACCCACTAACTTGTGGGCTACTGCCCAACACTGATATATACAGGAAGGTGCTGGAGCAGCTGAAACACAAACGTGGTACATAGATTCAGGCTGCTCTAGGCACATGACGGGCAGTAGGCGGCTCCTGTCAAACTATAGAGCAAGGGAAGGACCCAAAGTGACATTTGGGAATGTGGAAAAACAAGGAGAAACCAAAGGAGCTGGAGATCTATCAATCAATGGACTTACAATCCAAAACATATCCTATGTTAAGGGTTTGAAGTTCAATCTCATAAGCACAAGCCAGCTCTGTGACAATGGCTATAATGTTACATTCTCCAAAGACATCTACTTGATTAGAGATGTCAAAAATGACAAAATTGTGCTCTCTGGAAGAAGAAGGAAGGACATGTATGTGGTTGATTGGAGCTCAGCTAAGGAAGGAATCTGCTTGGTGACAAAGGCAGATTCAAATTTGAGTTGGGAATGGCACAACAAACTAAGCCATCTCAACTTCAAAACAATCAACAAACTGTCAAGAAAAGTACTGGTGAAAGGACTCCCTGAAATCAACTTCAAAAAGGACCATCTCTGTGATGTTTGTCAAAAAGAAAAACAAACCAAGGTATCATTCAAATCAAAGGAAGTGGAATCATCAACTAGGCCTTTAAACCTACTACACCTTGACTTGCTTGGACCAGTTGAACCAACAAGCTTAAGTGGTAGAAGGTACACCCTGGTTGTAGTTGATGATTATTCTAGATACACTTGGACCATATTCTTAAAGAAGAAGAATGAAACAGAAAAGAAACTCCCTGAATTGATGAAACTAATTCAAAATGAGAAAAGTCTCTCAATCCAGAAGATCCGGTCAGATAGAGGTACTGAATTCCTCAACTCTATCATAATCCAGTACTGTGAAGAAAATGGAATCCATCACCAAACCTCAACAGCAAGAACACCTCAACAAAATGGTGTTGCTGAAAGAAGGAATAGGACACTCAAGGAGGCTGGAAGGACAATTCTAGAAGCAGCTGGATTACCCAAAAGATTTTGGGCAGAAGCAATCAACACGGCTTGTTACACTCAAAATAGAAGTCTTATTCATAAGACTCACAAAAAGACATCATATGAGTTATGGAAAGAAAGGAGGCCAAATGTTAGTCACTTCCATGTGTTTGGATCCAAATGCTTTATTCTAAACAATGGAAATGACTATCTCAAGCCATTTGATCCCAAATCTGATGAAGGGATCTTCCTGGGCTACTCAGCAACAAGTAAGGCTCTCCGGATCCTCAACAAAAGAACTCTGGTGGTAGAAGAATCAATCCATGTGGTTTTTGAAAACCACCTCACTCCTCAATTAAAAGATGAAGGTGAGTCATCCAAATCAAAGGACACTGGAAAGACTCCAAGCTGCCTTCCAAATAATAATGTTCAAAAAGATGGAAAGACAATTGACTCAAACGGCAGCCCACTGCCAGCAGTTGACTCAAATGGAAGCCCACTGCCAGCTGTTGACTCAACTGACAGCCCACTGCCAGCAAGTGACTCACCAATAGATAATCTTCCAGGCACTCATGACATTCCCAATCATACTATTCTACCAGAGGATAATGAAGAAGAAGAAGAGGAGGAGGATGACCAACAAATTCAATCCAAAACAACCACATCTGATGTTAGATGGTTGAGCAAACATCCTCCTTACCAAATCATTGGAAATATCCATGCAGGGGTTCGTACCAGATCAGCAAATCAGAGAGAAGCACTATTCTCATGCTTCATCTCACAAATTGAACCCAAGAAAATTGAAGAAGCCCTACTTGACTCTGACTGGATACAAGCCATGCAAGAGGAACACAACCAGTTTGAGAGAAACAATGTTTGGGAGCTTGTGCCCAGACCCTATCATCAACATGTGATAGGAACTAAATGGGTATTCAGAAACAAAATGGATGAGGAAGGCACCATAGTCAATAATAAGGCAAGGTTGGTAGCCAAAGACTACTACCAGGAAAAAGGTATAGATTTTGATGAAACCTTTGCTCTTGTTGCCAGATTGGAAGCAATAAGAATCTTCTTGGCTTATGCTGCTCATAAGCAATTCACAGTCTATCAAATGGATGTGAAAAGTGCCTTTCTAAATGGTCTACTAGAAGAGGAGGTCTACGTGGAGCAGCCTCCTGGTTTTGAAATCAATATAGAGAAGGACCAAGTCTACAAACTGCATAAAGCTCTCTATGGACTCAAGCAAGCCCCAAGAGCATGGTATGACACTCTCTCTGAATATTTAGTGAATAATGGGTTCACTAAAGGAAAAGTAGACAAGACACTATTTAAAATAGAAGAAGGTCCCCACATACTGCTTGTTCAAATCTACGTTGATGACATAATTTTTGGAAGCTCAAATCAAGCATTATGTAAGAAAATTCAACTCTCATGCAAAGCAAATTTGAAATGAGCATGATGGGAGAGTTGAACTATTTTCTGGGACTACAAGTGAAGCAGACTCCTCAAGGTATCTTCATCAGCCAAGCCAAATATACAAGAGATCTCATGAAAAAGTTCAAGGTTGATAACAAGTCTACGGTCAAGATACCCATGAATACATCACAAGGTCTAAGTCAAGATGAAGATGGCAAAGATGTTGATCCTACACTTTATAGAGGTTTTATTGGTTCCTTATTATATCTCACCACGAGTAGGCCAGATATATCCTACTCAGTTGGTGTACGTGCAAGATTTCAATCTAAACTTAAGGAAATCCATCTTTTAGCTGAAAAGAAAATATTGAGGTATCTAAAAGGTAATCCTAACCCTGGATTATGGTACCCAACAAACAGAGGTTTTGAACTCTATGGCTATTCAGAATCAGACTTTGTCGGATGCAAAATTGATAGAAAAAGTACCTCAGGTACTTGTCAATTGATTGGTGGAAGACTTGTCTCTTGGTTCAGCAAGAAACAAAACTCAATTGCTACTAGCACTACCGAAGCTGAATACATAGCCGCAGGCAGCTGCTGTGCTCAAATACTATGGATGAAAGAGCAATTGAAGGAGTATGGAGAAGAAACAAAGGAGATTAGCATACTGTGTGATAACACAAGTGCTATAGCTATCACTCATAATCCAGTTTTTCACTCAAGAACCAAGCATATTGAGATCAGGCATCACTTTATTAGAGAACATGTTGAGAAGAAAACCATTAAGCTTGAGTACATCATCACGGAAAAGCAGTTGGCTGACATCTTCAACCAACTAAGGCAAGTTCTTGGAATGCTAGATGACCTAGATCAAATGAAGGAATAACCCTGCACCTAATCAGGGGGAACTTGATTACAAAATCAAGGGGGAATTCCTAGCCACCTGCTGAGGGGGAACTGTGATACCCCGAAAATTTAAACAAAAATAAAATAAAAATAAACCAGATAAAATATATCTGACAAAGTAAACAAAAATAAATATTAAAATGTTGTAATACAAAAGTAACAATGTCCAAATTATAGAATTGTTTCTCAACGAAATATATACACATAATAAGAATATGTAATAAAATATAAAAAGTATACATATATAATACTAATGTGAATAATAAAAATGTATGGGAGCATGATGCAATTTAAATTGTGGGTAAGAAACATACACATATGTAGGTATTACAATAATACAAGTAGCAATGATAATGTATGCAATAAACCTGCGGACTAGAGACTTGGGATACATTAGAACAACCAACATTTTCACATGCATGTTCATACAATAATAATATTTAACAATAATTCAAAAATCAAGGAATAATGCAAACCAATCACTCCAGATATGGTTGAGCCCAAGTTAGTCCATTCTCAGCTATAAATAGAGACATTTCCATCCCCTAAAGTTCAGTGAAAACGAGTAGAGCATATATATACTTACTCGCCGGAAATATACACTTATATATATTTACGTAAGGAATTGCTTATAAACGATAGAGGAGGGTCGTGAAAGGTCTAGGAATACTTCCTAATAAATTCCAGACCGATTCGTAATCATCGGAGCATCCTAGAGCTCGCCGGAGTTGCAAGTCGTGGAAGCAGGTCTTCAGCAAAAGCGGATATTTTGCTATAGATAGGGGTGGCGGAGCTTCGTCTCGCCGTCAGGATCATTTTGCAATTTGAATCCTCAAAATCCATTACCTGTAAGTCAAGTTATTGCACGCCGAAGTTTCCTTAATTTTCCGGTCGCCGGAATAACGACCTAGAGAAGAATGGGGAGGAAGACAACCCAGTCTTCTTGGGCCGGGTCAGTTTAATGGGCCTGTTCGGCCCATTTTCAATAAAAATTAAAAATAAAATAGTAAATGAAATAAATAAAATCTGGAAAAATATAAATTAAATACCTAGTATTATTATACATATTCGGACCAACCAGAATTGAAAAATAATATTTTTACCTATTTTTAATTGATTTAATTGTAATTGGGCCAATTTGTACATATTTAGTAAATAATTAACTAAACGACGAAATAAATTATGAAATAATTATTGGAGTAAACTAGATTAAATATATGACTAACTAGGACATGTGGTACCATTTATATTTAATAAAAATTATGAGTAGTATATTTAATTGTAATTAAACCGGCTAATAGATATATGAAATTAAATGAATAAATAAGGGAAATAATTCTAAAAAACATATCTTGACAACCTAGGTCAAATATAGACCCAAAATATAGTTATGGACGGTTATAAATTTATAAAGTCATTTCTTAAGCTATTTAATTTAATTAGGTCATATAAAACTAGTTAAGTAATTAAATAAGAAAATTTGAAAAATAATGGTGAAATATATAAAATCACTAAGGTTGAAAATAATATTCTGGACTAAAATGATGTTTGTAATAAAATAAGGAAAAGAAAATAAAGTTGGGATAGCTAGCGTAAATGAATGACTATATTTGGACTTAATAAATAAATTAATGAATTAGTGGACTAATTAAATTAGTGTGATTAAATTAATAATTATTATCCTTGATTATTATTGATTTGGACTCCATATAAATTATTAAACTATTTGAACTCATAAAACTTGGTTGATTAATATAAACAAATTAATTAAGTAATGTGTACTTAATAATTAAGTTAATTGACTTCATTGGACTAGTTTAACTAAATCAATTAGTTTAATAGATAAATTAGTTAAATTATGGACGTAGTAATATTTTTGGACTTTATATTAAAAATAGAAAATTAAAATGGAATTAGAATTTGATTATTGGCCTTAATTGAATTAGATTAATGTATTTAGCTATATTGATATAATTAAACTTATTAATCTGATTTAGTTAGTTCAATTAAATTAGTGAATCAAATAAATAAAACTGGAGGATTGAATTAATTAATTTAATTGGGTTAGTTAGTATAAATAAACTATTGAACTAATTAAAGTTGTTATTGAGATTAGATTATTATTAATGAGATTAGATAATTAAATAAATTATAAATTATGTAAACTAAATTTTGAACTAAATTGATTATTTAAATTTGAAATAACTAAATTATTATGTAGTTAATATAATTAGACTAGTTAACTAATTAATCAAATAAATTAAAGTAAATTATGGAGGGATTAGTATGATTAAAGAAAATAATAAGGTTGGACTGAAAATTAACATTTAAATAAGATTTATGGATCGAACTTAAAAGTTGTATTTAAAGAAGGAATAATGAAGTTAAAATAACTAAAGGTTGAATAGATAGGAAATAACAAAAATAATAGAATAGTTATTGATTTAGAATTTTGATATATATTAGAAAGAGAATTCAAGTGAAGACCAAGCTAGAGATTTTATTAAGAGGATTATCGCAATTTAAGGTAAGTTCTATGTCAACCAAAAATGTTTTATCTCGTATTTATATGTATGCAATATTTGAACTATGTGAACTATTTATGAATTGGAAACTATTTGTTTGACATGGAATGAATATTTTGAATGTATGGATATTGGTGGATTATTATCTATTATGGATTATTGAATGTATATTCTTTTTATTAAAGAATATTGGTGGATTGATATTTATTACAAAGTATATTTTTGGAAAGTGTGACAAGAATGACTTTGGGAAAAACTTAAAGTTTTTCATAATATATTTTTACGTCTCAAGAGAAACACGAGGCGTGGGTGATTAGGACTACTACTACTTTTGGTGAAATTTATTTGGGTCGGTAACCAGTCCGGCAATGACATGCTCCGGTAGATATCTCGGGCTTTTATTTGAGGACCAAAGGTCCTTTGGTGGTTGTAGTAGTAGTTACCTAATTTACCCCTGAACAATGTCCCTTGTGAGTAGGTGGTAGAAAACATCCTGCCTACTTGAGTTTCTTACTACTCGGAGGGCTTGGAATCCCTTTTAGAGGGTGTGCACACTTAAGGTAGAAATTCAGCTTCCAAATTGGTGGTCAGTGGGAGCCGGAATTCCGGGATGAGTCGTAAGTAACAACGACTCGTTGGGCTCGAGGAATCTTGAGTTTCGCCCACTCTTAAAAGAAATCTAAAGTATTACTTTTGGAGGAATTGAGGAATGACATTATCTATTGAAGAAATTATTTTGAGACATGAAGTTATTTTGGAGATATGAGAGGGTATTTTCTATATATATACCTATACCAAACCTATTTTCCAAATTATATTATTTTACGGGTTCGGGTGGAATCTTACTTAGCTCTAAAGCTAATTTTTGTCTCTTTTGTCTTCTTCTCTTTGCTCTATTGTACAGATGATTATGATTATGAAGATTGATGTACTTACTGCCCGAGTGTTCCGCTAGTTGCACACGTTTGATTAATTATCGTTGTTTAAATTTGTAATTCATAAACTTTGTCCTAAGACCCATTTCATTGTTACTTGAACTTATGGTGGATAGCCTGTGCACTCAATCATGTATAGGTTGAGTGTGGCGGTGACGCACCTGTTTTTCCCTTAAAGACTTCCGCTGTATTCTAAATATGTTTAATAATAAAGATGGTTTCATTTAAAAATGTGATTTTATTTGGGTGGGAAAAATGGCCAAGAACTATTATGAAATACTCAGGAGTAGCCACCGGCCAAAGGTAAGCTACTTAAAACCACAAGGAATGAAGCATACAGGTCCAAGAAAGTCACTACTAGACTTTCAAGTCAAAATTCGAGCAGTTGGCTCAGCAGGTGACTGCGCACTAGCAGCAGTGGGCTCAGCAGGTGACTACTAACCAGCCCACTGCTACCCAACCAGAGAGAGGAACTTTCACCAATACTTTCATAGAAGGATTTTAAACGGACTAGAAAGATAAGGAAAGCAAATGAAGGTAAAAACACAGGTGCACAAGTTCGAGCAGGTGCCTGCCAGCATGTGACTGCCTCAGGAGCAGGTCACTGTCTCAGGTCAGCAGTTGGCTCAATTTCTGACGAAAATACATGGAATCTCTGCATATAACCTATATCATCTTGATCCTCTCATATCAAGGATTCCACAAAGGTAATTTATGATCTCAGAATATATCAACCACCGCAAACCATTCCATTCTCCATATACATCCAAATGGCCTCCCTTGTTCAAATTGCCAAATCCATATTCACTGGGTCCATCATGAACACCCCAAAAATCCTTGAGAAAGCAGAGAACAAGGATCTAATGAGGGAACTTCTCAGAAAGCTAGAGACAACAGGACTTATGAAAATGGCCACCTACCCATACCCCTGCTTCTACCCTGAGGTAGTAGCAGAGTTCTACATCAACTCCACTCCTGAGACTCTGAAATATGTAGTGATGGGGTTCGAGGTAGAGATCACAGAGGGAGAAATAAAGGAACTGCTTTCTATACCTGGGGAGGAAGCCAGAGACGTTGATGACATCACCCTTGACGAGCAAGGCTTCAAGGAAATGGTGTTCCTTCCAAAGGCATAACACCTCAACACTCTCAAAGTGAAGAATGGTATGATGGTACCAGAATATTCTCTTCTTATGGACATCCTATACAAGTGCATTGACAACAGAACCACTGCCCTAGATGAAATGAACGCACAAAGGGCACCCTCACTAGCAGCAATAATCTCAGGTTTCCCACACAACTGGTCCAGGTATGTCTTTAAGGAACTCATAAGATACGTAGACAAATCCCATATGGATAGAAAGGAAGACGGGACCCTACCATTGCTAGGGTATGGGTTTCTGCTTGGAGAACTTCTCAAAAGAAAGGGAATCGTAGGAGAAGTCAAAGAAGCAACCAACTGGAGAAAATTTCTCCATCAAACTTCCAAAGCAGAGGCCCCAATTATCCAAAAGCAAGATGACACTCTCCCATCCCACGAGCCTCTCCAAATCACCCTTGACAAAATCAAAACAAAGACTGCCAAGAGACTCAGGTCCGGATGTAAAGAAGCTCAAGCAAAAAGGCAAAGAACAACCACCAGAAATCTCCAAGAGGAAATGGAGGAGGCAGCCTCCTCTATACAAGCAGCAGTTGCCTCTCCCTTAGCAATTATCCAAGAGGAAGTAGAGGCCTATTCAAACTCCTCAAACGCAAGCAACACCTCATAGGTTCCCCTCTCAATTCTTATTCCCAGAATTACTCAACATGGCGAGTAGGGACCTCAACTAGGAGAGCAGGTGGCTTCCCTAGAACAAGAGCAGATGCCTCCTCTAGAAACAGAGCAGGCCCCTCAAATCAGCGAGCAGGTGGCTCGTCAAGACAAGCAAGGGACTCAATCTCCAGCAGTTGTATCACCTCGTCGAACTTCATTAAAGCAACTGGAGGCGGACTTTTCAAGAGTCAAAGCTTGGAGAGCCTGGAAGCTATCCAGGAGCCGTCTTCAAGCTGAAGCCTTCACGCACTTCACCGAGAAAGAAGATTTTGTAGTGGAGTGGCTTGGCACTGAAGATATGGCAGAAGCAACCAAGATACTAAAAATCAACCAAGTCTATGCAATCAAAAGGAAGCAGCTCACTGCCAAGGATGCAATTGAAGATTCAAGTGATGATGATCTGGATGATGATGATGATGATAATCCTGATAATGCTCCTAAGGGACCACCTCGCTCAACAGGTAAACAAATCATTTAATCCTCCTCCTCTAGTGATAAAGAAACCAGGAGGGTCATGGAGAAATCAAGAATGGAAACCCAAGGAGGAGGAGAGTCCTCTAAGGCTCCTCAAGGGAAGTTGGCTGCCACCTTAGAGTAGGGGACTCAACTGCTAGATCTCAACCTGGAGCCTCACCAAGAAGAAGTCCCAGAGCTACAAGCTACAACTTCAAATGAGATCAAGGAGCAAATTCTCAATGATGGAGCCGAGGACGCTCCTACACTGGCAGAGGTCTTCATCAATGAAAGAAGAGCTACAATCTAATTCATCATCAATGCTGAAGTCAGGCTGCACAAGAGACTGATCAAAATGCAAAGGCATTTTGACAAGCTACTGGAGGCAAGATTTGCATAGGTTCACTGCCACATCAAAAGCAACCTCATGATCCAGCAGGTGTAAAACTCAGAACAAAGAGCCCAGCTGAAGATGCAACTTTCCCAGCAGCCCGCTCAAATTGAAGACATTCACAAAGAACTAGCAGCTCAAAGAGCAAAGGACAGAGAGCTTGAACTTCAGATTCAAACTTACATCAAGCAACTGCATGATCAAGAACAAATAGGTGTATCTCTGCCTTCTCTGCCACCCAACCTTGAGGAGGCTCTCCAGAAAATTCAAGAACATGAGGCCTACATCAAGACTCAGCAAGGACAGTCAGAAGCAATTCAAAAGGACCTTAAGGAACTTCAAGCTTTATGTATAGAGCTCCAAAATCAACTTCAAGCAGTCCAGCAACCACAAGCTGCAGCAGAGCCCTCTGCCCAACCAGAAGTAGAGCCCTCTGCCCAGGTACTCTCCGACCCTGATTTACAAACTAACCTTGAGCAGGCCCTTCACCTGATTCATGATCATGAAACATTCATCCAACACCTCAAGACCAAAGAGCTTCCATCCTTCCTTCAACTCTCACAAAAGGTGGTCACAAAGCAAGTTGAACACTCTGAGGCAATTGGTAAGACACGAGCTGATGTTGCCAAGCACCTCAATGACCTTCACAAAGCCACTCAAGAAGCTTTCCTCGAGCAAGGAAGTAACTTCCAGAAACTAGGCCAAAACTTGGAGGCAGCTATCCAAAGGCTACAACAGCTAGAAAATGAGGTCAAAGATGAGGTAAGAACAGAACTGATGGACATTAACAACTACATCAAAGCCTTATCTATCAAGGTATATGGTCTAGATCCAAGAAAAAGAGCACAAGAAGAAGCTACCTCTGATCTAGAAATTGATACTCTCTTCGACGAAAGCAAGACCCCTGCTGATGCCAAAAAGGGGCAGAGTCAACACAAGCAAGCCCCTCCTCCAGCAGGTCCCTAGCAGCCAAGAAAGGAGTTGAAACCAGAAAGAAGAACAAGCGGCTGCAAGAAGAAATAGAGATAAGAAGAAGAAAAGCTGAAGAAGCAAAAACCAAAGAAGAGGCAAAGAAGAAAGAGGAAGACGAGTAGATTAAATCTAAAGTCCCAAATGACTAAAAAGTATTATACCTTGGAAGCTAGAACAATGTACAAATATTCAATGAAAATCAATAAAAAAAATTGTTTCTTGTGTTGTATAGTTTTGGCATCATCAAAAAGGGGGAAATTGTTAGTACCCAATTTTGATAGATTTTGATGATGCCACTATACTTGACATGTGTACATTGTGTCTCAGTTTTATTCCTGTATTAACACTCAAAAGTGTGACAAAAATAGATGTACAATTTTTGAGACTAATGACATACTACCGGAAAAATAAAAATGCAATAAGTTAATGTTTATTTACCTTAATAGGATATTTTGATCCTACCGGTATATATTATTCAGTCCATAGATTAATTAAATGTCACATTTTAAGATACCTGAATATTACATACATTGAATATGTATGATTGAAGACAAATTTGACCGTCATTTAATGCCAAATACATACTAGGGACCGGAGCAGTGTACGCATACATGGGACAGACTCTTGAAGTGAAGTTTAAGCGGCCAAATAATGCAAGACAAAGGAATCACCCGAAATCAGCTCCATCACAAGAAGACAAATGTACGGTCCTTGTCAACTTTCAACGCCAGAGATTAATTCATCCTAACCAACGGATGAGATTAATACAAAGGAGAAGCCTATAAATATAGGCTGAAATGAAAGTTTCTAATCAAGCTTGAGCATTCTGAGTAGAGAAATATTACATCGAGCATTCACAAGATATCTAGCAAAAGAGAAAGTGTTATTCTATACTTTACTCTCTGTTTAGACTCTTGTTTCTCTAAACTTCTTAGCTACAAGAGTTAATTGCTAAATCTTAGAAGTTTAGATCCTAGTTGGAAGTTAGAACTTTCTTGTTATCAAATCAAATATTGTTGTAAACACTTAGGAGAACAGTTGTTCGGATCCTACGGTGTGGTGAGATAGATAGAGTACCTTTTAATCCCTACTGGATTATCTGAGAAAAGTCTAAGGACTGAGTAACTTTGAGTGGTGTTATACTCATTGTGAAAAACCTTCAATCTAGGCCTAAGTGTTGTAAAGGCTAGATTGGCACTAAGTGTAATGGGTTTAATACTTTAGTGAAATCCATCTGAAATAGGGTGGGACTGGACGTAGGAGGATTACACCACCTCTGAACCAGGATATACTGTGTGTTGATTAAATTTCAGTCAACAAAGCACACACCCTACACTTCTCGTATAAAGATTGTAGTTTGCCAGCAGCATCCTAAGCAGTTGTCTTAATTGACCCAACTGCTTAATTTACTGCTTAATTACTCACTTTCTTTGAGACCATTTTCACACACGTAACGTACACCAACATCTCAAAAACGCTCACTCTATCAAGATTCCTAAAATTCATACTCTAAGTATAGCAGTTGCCTCAGCAGTTTCCTAGTGACCACCCAACTGCTCAGCCCATTGCTCATACAAACTTATTTCCCTTGAACATCTCAATATCACCAGACCTTCATAACATTACCATCAAGGAGGTTGACCAAACTGCTCTCTGAAAATCACCCTCTAAACTAAGCAGGTACCTCAGCAGTTCCTTCATCACCACCCAATTGCTGAGACCACTTCTCCAGTAAAACTTTTGATTACCTTTACTAAAGCACATTTTCTGAAAGCACTCATCATTCTCAGCAACATTCCATCATCACTTTCATCAAACACTCAATATTTCCTCAGCAATTGCCTTAGCAGCTCCCTGCTATCTAGCCAACTGCTAAGCCAACTGCCAAGCCAACTGCTAGACATTTGGATTCAATCTTCTACCAAGATAGAAAGTATTCACACACTGATTCCATAGAGGGTAAAGACTTCTGTTGTGCATCTATAAATCTCTCTAAAGATTATAGATCAACTCCTTCTAAAGGGAAAAGTTTTGAAAGTTTGAAAAGATTTAAAAGTCTATTCACCCCGTCTCTAGACTTTTACCCCTATCCGGGACCATCACCTTCTTAGGAAAACCCAAGAATATGGTGAAGGTGACTCTATTGGAAGGGGAGTCAACCTAGACAATACTAATGACACGACGTCAAATGAGGAGAAAAGCACAGCTAGAAAGAAAGAACATGATTCTCCTAATCCAGTGTGTGATATGCCAAGTTTTGATCTTCATCTTGATGATACTCAAAAGATGAAAGCCACTAAAGGGTTAGTCGATAAAGAGGAAGCAAATGCAACATTTGATGATGTTTCCCACCAATTAGATAAACAGATTGATAGCAGTGAAGCTGAGCCAATTTGTGTCAAAAACAGAATGTTGAAGTACATGAAGAAGTTAATGTGCCGGAAACACCAACTCCAACAAGCATCAACACTCAAGAGCTGCAAACGCATGTTAATACAGTCATTACTGATGTCATTAAAGATCTCAGGCAAGCAGAGAAGGCAATTGAAGAAGAGGTGATATATATATATATATATAATAAGTTATATAGTCTATTGTCTATTTAATGACTACATTTTACATTTTAATGATTGAAACGCTATTTTCATTATAGGAAGAGGGAATGTTGAGTGATGATAATGAAAGTGATGATGATGAGTTTGAAGGTTGTGAAAAGGTATAAGTCTATTGCACTCATAAATT
The DNA here is from genome assembly GCA_945859875.1 of Cuscuta europaea. Lineage (NCBI taxonomy): Eukaryota > Viridiplantae > Streptophyta > Magnoliopsida > Solanales > Convolvulaceae > Cuscuta > Cuscuta europaea. The sequence goes on from CAMAPE010000014.1 coordinate 7,029,498, forward strand.
ATATACATGAAAAGCTAATGTGCATGTCATTGAAAATAAGGTTTTTTATCACATACAGGACTGTAAATTTGAAGAAGAAAAATTGAATGTGAAATAGACAGTGTGAAAATTCAGAAAAACAAAGAAGAGGAGCAGATGCTTGTACAAGAAAAAGATAAAAAAAACAAATGAGTTGAAAGTGAAAGCAGAAGGGCTGAAAAGGACAAAAAGATGTGCTAAAAGTCCATAGAGGTACACGCCTAATCCCACAACTTAAATGAAGAAGAAAAAGAAGATGGAGAAGACAATCAAAGAGATGAAAAAGAGAGGAATGTAATGATTCCAGTCACAGGGCCATTTACTAAAGATCCAAAAGAATTGCCAGACATGGAGGACGTTTTAAGAGTAAAAATGTTTAGAATGGAGGGGTTGGCTAAAAATCACAACACTAATGTCCCCCAAAAGTACCATAAGAAGCATGATGAGCTTGTCTCATGTCCATTTGGTCTGCAGTTGGATGACTTCACCATAAGAACAAAAACTTGGATTTATGATTTGTTCACAAAATGCTCATTGGTTATCAGATACAGTAAGTTTTTATTCTAAAAAGAAAATTGTACTTCTATATGCAAATTTGAATATACATTTAATGATTGTAAAGTGATAAAATAAAATACTTACCTGCTATTTTAATATTTTATTTATTTCAACATATTGCAATTGCATTTCGGTACCTAGGAGTCAAGAGGAAGCAATATAATTTGAATCAGAAGTATGCCACAACGGATCCATTATTTGTTGGGATGCTAAAGATGAAAATGGAGTTGATACAGAATGAAAAGACAACGTTGACAGAGGAAGCGTACAGTGGCAATATAATGAACACTATACTAGGAACAAGCCAAAGGAATGGTGTGACACCGTCCCCAAGCATGTTTACTTTTAGTAAAATTTTGTAATAAACCTTGAAGGATGATTTATGAATTTACGTAATTGTTAAATTTTATTATTTATTTTACGTGAATAGTAAATCACATGTGGGGCCCACAGCGGGAACGGGGACTGCCCGAAAATTCCCGAACCGCATATTATATTCATCTTGGTCTAGATGACATCTTTAAGGAGGTGGATATTTTAATTGGGCAATGGGAAGGGCATAGAGTTGACCGGTGGGTCAAACGAGACCCAATTACCGGTATTGGTAATTTAGCGGATAACAGCCCGAAATGAGTTTCGGAGACTCCTAAATTAATGTTGGGGAATGTACATCTATTCTAAAGGCCCATAATTATTGGGAACGCGTGATATATTTTATCCGGCCCGATAAAATAAAATATGACTAAAATAGTCCGAAAAATACAACTTTCGGGGCCAATTATACACACCGGGACATAATGGGATGGCCTCCCACATAAGTGGGGGCCACCCCACGACCCTATGTGCTGAAAATGACAAGGAAGGCAGCTGGGGGGGGGGGGGGGCGTACCTAGTAGGTGGGAAGTCTCCAAGAGACAAAATCCCACACCCCAAGTCCTATCCTACATTATATGGGATGATTGAGAGGGCATCTTTCACCCACCCTTTCTCTTGCATAATTTCGAACCAACCAAGAGGAAGGAGCTCCAGGAAACTCTCTCAGCTAATCCATAGTGTGGAGGAAGCAACAACAAGGGAAATCCAAGGAAAAAGGGCTTGTTCTTGAGGTATGAACTCAACAAACAATCTTTTAACTAGTTTATTGTGTATGATTTTTGAGAAATCATATGGTGGATTAAACCATGAGTTCTACACGTTTAAAAGTGTAGAATATTGATATAAAGTGGTGGTAATTAACTTAGGAGGGTTGGCAAATCGATAGGAGTCGAAATCGCCGGAAACCGCCACTTCAAAGGAGCTGTTCGTAGTTGCAGACTACGAAAGCCGCCCGGCTTTCGTGAAAGCCGCCCGGCTTTTGCCCAACAGTCCAGTTTTCCACTTTCAATCGGCCTAGAACGAGGATTGATCGAGGGGCTTAACAAAGGCAACTATTGTAGCACATCACGATGTGAGGATGGCTGACTATATTGCTTATAATTAGTGAGTTAATTTCATAAGATTACCTAAGGTAATTAAATGGGATTTTCATGGATTATTAATGATTTATAATGCCTAAATGAAAACAATATTGATATGAGTAAGTGAAGCATGATATACAAATTTAGAATAGTTGTGTATGATTATGTGAAATGAATGGAACGACATGTTAATGGAATTAACTATGATGACATTGTGATAAAATATACTTTTACTTCATGTATGAAATTCATGAATGGATTAAAGTGATATTTTTGATATTGGGATCAAACTATACTTGGGTTGGAAAATCAATTGAAATGAAATGTCAATTGGGAAATAGGAACTTGGCATGTTCTAAGATTATCCAACTAGTATCAAAATACTAGTCGGGGGATTAATATAAATAAATGATGAAATAAATCCTAAGAGGTAGGATTGTGAATAGATATGCCTTAAGTAGTCTCAAGAGATACTTTAAGGTTGAATTGTATGAACACTAAGGTGTGTTAGGGGTAGGCCTAAAGGCTACCCAAGGGAATTGATGCTAGGCATGGGATTTGCTTGAGAATTGGATTATGAAAATAATTAGAGTTGGACTCTAGGATGACATGGAAATGTAGTTGGGCCGAGCCCTTGCCATGTAATATGATTAGCATGGAAACGTAGTTGGGCCGAGCCCTTGCCATGTATTTGTGATCTTCGTGGAAACGTAGTTGGGCCGAGCCTTTGCCACGAAGTTATGGTTGGTATGGAAACGTAGTTGGGCCGAGCCCTTGCCATACAATTTTGATGTGTTATATTGAGTTAGAGGATTGTATAGAAATGTAGTTGGGCTGAGCCCTTGCTATACAATTAGGGCTCGATGGGACCCCACGGGGTTATCGTGACTTGCGGTCACGGGGGAATGGAAATGATGAATTCTAAATGAATATGGGCCCACGGGCCGACTACTTGACTTCATATAAAGTAAGTATGATTTAAATAGTAAAAAGGGGTAACCGAGGGTTATGGCCTATAATGTAATATCACCCTGAATTGAGGGTCTTAGAAATTTAAGCATTGATTATACTTAGTATAGTTGCTATTGAACTTGTCAAATGTTTCCAAGTACTGACCTCCCCTTCACGGGGGAGGCCACCTCACAGTTTCAGGTAGAACTTGAAGGTTGCTGCCACCGCCCGTTGCTTCGGGAAGATCGAAGGGAGAAGACGTGGTTCATGCTTCTTCCGTTTCTGTTTTGAAAACAATTTAAAACAATGCTCATGGATAATATCTTCTGAATAATTACTTTGGGGGCTTGCATGCCTAATTATGCCAAGTGTGGCTTGAACACTTGTATCAACTGTTTCCGCTGCTTTAATAAATGTTTTACATTATGTTTGTTTATGGATGTACTATGTGTGAATGGTATTCAAGACGCCTTGTATAGTATGGATGAGTCGTACTGCGGTTGACTATTCGTACTGTACGGCGGGTTGTTGATGTGTCCGGGTATGTCCGGGGCATGACAATTTAATTGGTATCAGAGCCTTAGTCCGTAAACATCATAATGAAGCTTCAAAATTCTTTTTGAAAATTAAATTGAAAACCATGAGCATAAGAAGTTTTGTACTTATAGAACTTTTGGTACTTGAGTTGCAATGTCTCTAATTGTTAAGATGGTACCCTTAACAATTGGTATGGCGGTGATTTGAGCCAAAAGATGTCTTTAAGTGCATATCCGTCAATTGACATTTGATACGAGTCTAATGACTCATTCTCAATTTCTTTCAGAAATGGAACGCACCGAGAAAGTAACTAGAAGGAACCCGACTGGCCGAGCACCGGGAGGGTCCGTGCAAGGCAGTAGAGGGGCTTCTAGAGTGTCCAGAGGACAAGGCCGTGGGGGCCAAGATCAGACCGTGAGCGACGGTCATGTTGAAACAGTGAATGAGTCTTATGAGTCCGAGGAGGATTCAACGTATCAACCAGGAACTGAGCCGGTTGAGACCCCATACGATGGGGAATATGATGATGACGAGGATGAGGAGAGCGACGATGATGATGCTCTAGAAAGGATGGAGGAACTACTCCGTTAATATCAACAGGATCGCCAAAGGCGCCGTGCAAGGCGTGCTTTGGGAGGGGCTTCAAGAAGAGGAAGCCACGTGGATTCTAGGGGACATGTAGAGTCCCGAGTAGATTGATGTGTCGAGGTCCCGATAATAAGGATCTAGAAGTACCTCAAAGAAGCAAGAGATTTGAGGTGCAAGCTGTTCGATGAAACGGGAGATATCTCCGTTGCGACGGAGTGGATTAAAAGATTCAATGAGGCGGCTCTTGATATGCAACTGCCGCCAAACATGAAGATGAGAGTAGCAACGAGGTTGCTAGAGGGGATGGCGTCCACGTGGTGGGACGGAGTCAAGGGGAAGTATGGTGAGAATGTCACTTGGGAGAATTTCCGACAGGAATTCTTCAACCAATACTACTCCGACTTCGAGGTGAACTTGAAGAGGAGGGAATACACCAACTTGACCCAAGGAGGCAAGTATACCGTGAGGCAACTTGAGCACAAGTTCAGGGAGCTCGCGGAGTTCATACCGGAGTATGCTTGTGATGAGAACCGGATGGTGAATCACTTCTGGGATGCCTTGGACTTAGACGTGCGGGAGCGGGCAACACAATTGCCTAACATGACGTTTAGCCAAGTGGTGGAGCAAGGCCTGAAAGGAGAAAAGGAATGGGAGGAAAGAAAGTTGAAAAACGCCGAGGAGGCGAAGAAGAGAAAATGGGAGAACACCGGCCCTCAAGGTTCTACCAAAAAAGGGAACCACGGGGGAGGTGGGTCTTTTAGAACACCTGCACCACCATCACGGGCGAATCAAGGCCCAGGAGGGCAAGGCTCGGGCATTATAAGGTGCAATAACTGCAAAAGGAACCACACAGGGAAGTGTCGTGATCCCCCGAGATGCTATCAATGCGGGGAGGCGGGACACTTGAAGAGCAATTGCCCACAACTAAGGCGAGTCATGGGTGCAGGACCTACTAGCGGGACCACGGCAAGTAGGAACCGGACAGGAGCACCCCATGGGAGCACGGGGCATGGCGGCCCAAGTACAAGCAACGCGCCATCCGTGAATCAAGGCAAGACCCAAGCGAGGGTCTATGCGATGACAGAGGCGGACGCACGTGCTAACCCGGACTCCGTTGCGGGTAATTCCCTAAACTCAGGTTATTTATTATATTGTAAACAATAGGAGTGTTAAAAACTTGTAAATTTATAACCCCGACGGGCTCAGTCAGGTTTGAAGAGGAAAAGGGGAGGAAAATCCTCACCCTGGGCGAATGCTGCCCGGCATGGACGAAAGCCGCCCGGCTTTCGTCTGAATTTGATAAGAAAATACTACGTCGACGGATACCGGCCGGCTTTCGTGGGTATTAATCCTAACTTTTTCTCGCAGATGAAAACCGGCCGGCTTTCACAGAAACCGGCCGGCATTTGGAATATTTAATCCTGAATAAACTGCGGCGTTAAAAGCCGCCCGGCTTCGGTGAAAGCCGCCCGGCATTCGTTGGGCATGGGGATTTCTGCGCTGTTGAAACCCGGCCGGGTTTCGTAGAAACCGATCGGCTTTGAAACCTATTCCATGAATAAAACGACGGCGACGAAAACCGGCCGGCTTTCGTGAAAGCCGTCCGGCTTTCGTGATTTATATACGGGGAATTGTTCTCGCAGACGAAACCCGGCCGACTTTCGTGAAAAGCGGCCGACTTTCCCCTGATTTAAGCACAAGTCGGTTTTCGAGGGTGAGAATCAAGCGGGTGGTGATGGGACGTTGAACGACAATCATCCAAACCATAGTTGGTACACTCTTTAACCCAAGAAACGAGTCTATATGTAGAAAGTGTGTCTTACATTGCTTATGAATGTAGGAACACTAAAGATAAACGGGAGAGATGTAAGAATCCGTATTGATACCGGGGCGCAACGATCATTAGTGAGTGAGGCGTTTGCCGGGGGATTCAATGAACCACTGGTACCGATGACTCAAACCCTATTGGTGTCCACACCTCTAGGGGATGATATCGAAAGAAATAGCCATTATCCATCGTGTGAGGTGGAAGTGGAGGTCCAAACCTTGACGTGTGATTTCATACTGCTGAGTATGATCGAGTTTGATGCAATCCTAGGAATGGATTGGCTTGAGAAACATCATGCTAGGGTCGATTGCTACACAAAGGTTCTTGAACTTGAAAGCGGTGAAGGGCTTACCTTACGCTTTGAAGGAGATATGGGCAAATCAAATAATTGTATCATATCCGCCATGAGGGCGAGGAATATGATGAGAAAGGGATGCCACGCATATCTAGCATACGTGGTGGACAAAACCAAAGAAGAGGTAGACATCAATGATGTGAGAATAGTGTGCAAGTATCCGGATGTCTTCCCAAAAGACTTGCCGGGACTTCCACCCGATAGGGAGATTCAGTTCGTGATCGAGGTTGAACCCGACACCAAACCGATCTCTATACCGCCATACAGGATGACGCCCACTGAACTTAACGAGTTGAAAACCCAATTGCAAGAGCTATTGGATAACGGTTTCATAAGGCCGAGTCACTCTCCGTGGGGAGCACCGGTCCTTTTCGTGAAAAAGAAATGTTGGGATATTGACCTAGAGGCCCAATACCCAGATCGAGAAGGCCCAAGATATCCGGCCCAATCAACGGGCCCATCATTCTATGATGAATAGATCCAGTAAGAAGACATACCGAACGGAGTTCGGCCCAAATAAAGGTTAACCCAGTAAGAAGACATACCGAACGGGGTTCGGGCTATATATCGTACTTGGGCCAATTTGACAGCATCTTCAGTACAGCCCAACATCCCGTTCGAGCAACGGCCACCCAGCAAGTGGCCAGGTGCAATTAATGTCAGACTATGACATCAACAAGTGGAAGCATGGATGACCAAGTCGGTGGAACAACGGCCAATCAGCATGGGGCAGCCCATGCTCTCCATTAGTATAAATAGAAGGTTTCAAATCATTGTAAGGGTTAGCATTTCAATACTCAGGCTCTAGAATAGCATCATTGCTCTTATTTCTTGTATTAAAGCATAATTTCCGACCTACCGATCAGGAATTTTCCTTGTAATCAGACTGGTTAATTAATACAAGTGAGCTTTCGAGTGTTAGTTAGTTCAGATCTTATATTTTTTACACGCTTTGATTCTGTGCCATTCCTGATATATCCAAAGTTCGTGTTGGGCTTTCGGATCTACGGGACTTACCCTCAACATTGGCGCCGTCTGTGGGAAACTTGCAAAAAGTTTCACATTCAAATCATCCAAAAACCTCTATTTTCAAAAATGGTCAGAATCAGTTCCTATCATACAAGAAACAGTTCACACCGTCACGGGAGGAGTCACACCCCGGGGAGTCAAAACTCTCAGGGACAATCCAGTCGAGGATCGTATCCTCGTTTTGATGGGGATTTTGTGATTCCCGAATCTCTGAGAAGAAATCCTCAGGCCATGCGTGACATGGCCCAGGTCATGCAGCATATGGCGAACGAAGAGGAAGGAGGTTCCAGCTTTACAGGGGAGACTCCATGCACGGAAACAACCACAACATCATCCCGTTCGCATGCCCATCGGGATAATCGACGTAGCGCCCCACCAACAGCGCACCACAGTCCCAGTGACCGAACCCCGATCGGGTCACAAGCTAGAGGACCAACTCGAGTTGGTCATCATTTCCAGTATGCCGAGCGGGAAAATACTAGGGCCCCTCAACGACAATGGGACCGGGACTGTACGGATATGAGGGCTCCACCACCGCCCCCTTTGACGGCCCAGGAGGAAGAAATGGCCGAGATGAGGAGGCAAATGAATGAAATGCGAGACCAGATGAACAGGGCACCTGTACAACCTGCCCCAGTTCAGCTGGGAATTACTTCCCCGTTTACTAGGGAACTCATGTACGCAGATATCCAAGGGGGTGCCAAACCCCCGACCGGCCAAATCTATGACGGGGTGGGAGATCCCCACGTACATCTGAGGAGTTACCAAGGGGGACTCATGCTGCTAGGAGCACCCGAGGCCGCCATTTGCCGGTTGTTTTTCAGCACGCTCAGGGGGCCTGCCCAGGAGTGGTTCGGGACACTGCAGCCCGGGTCAATCAACATCTTTGCCGAGTTATCGGCGTTATTCTTGGCTCAGTTTGCTTGCAGTGCCAATCCCAAACGGCACTTCAGCTATTTGACCAGCGTGAAGCAAAACGCCAAAGAGACCCTCAATCAATTCCTGAAAAGGTGGAGGGATGAAACTTTAACGGTGGGAAACATGATGGATGATACCGCCATTACCCTATTCACAAATGCTCTCCGAACGGGGGAGTTGTACAAAGAGTTGAAGAAAAATCCAGGCACGGTGTACGCCGAGGTATTAGATAAGGCTCGCAAGCATGCCGCCCTAGAAGAGGAGATAATGATCAGGGATAAGGTCATTGCGCCTGCTGCGCCGATCAGAATGGCCGATCGGATGGGTCCTAGCCCAGCGTCCGCTTTACCTCCCAAACAAGGGAGATTTACACCCCTGGTCCTATCAGTAGCGACCATCTATCAGCATGAGAGGGACAATATTCCCCTCCCGACTGATTCTGGACAGTTCATGGGAGCGGATGACAATGCCTTCTGTAAATATCACAACAGGAAGGGTCATGTCACCAATGCCTGCAGGGCCCTACAAACAGCCATTGAGGACTTGATCCGAAGAGGTCATCTGGGCAAATATGTAAATAAAGATCCAAATGCTATGGGCACGTTGAAACCGGTCAGGAAGCCTAATAGCTGGCGTCGGGATGCCCAACGGGACGCCCAGCCTCAAAATGATGTGTATGTTCCCCCCAGAGATGAACCAGAGGGCTCGGGAGGCCCTGGAAAGAAACCTCGGATGGAGTTCAAGGTTATATTTGGGGGCGGGGAGACAGGGGATTCGAATGCCGAACGGAAAAGGTTCGAGCGAAGTCTGTATGTGGGATCCGTCTCCGCTCCCCCCCAGAAGAAAGGAAGGACAGACCCGATCACGTTCGGGCCAGCTGATTTACCCAACTCTCCAAGCCCACACAAGGATGAACTGGTGGTAAGCATGTGTATTGACAATGCTTTGATCCGCCGAGTACTGATCGATACCGGGAGCAGTGTGAATGTATTGTATCTACAATCATTCGAGAAAATGGGTCTACAAAGAAGCCAACTGACCCACCTACGGACCCCGCTGGCAAGTTTCACCGGTAACTGCATCGAGGCTGAGGGGACCATCCAATTAATGGTTGAAATTGGGGATGAAACCCACAAAGCGTCACTCCGAATGACGTTCGTGGTGGTAGATATAAAGTGTGCCCACAATGCCATATTGGGCCGACCGGGATTGGAAGATCTGGAGGCAATAGCCTCTGTCCGCCACTCATGCATCAAATTCACTACAGACACTGGGGTAGGGGTGGCCAGAACTGATCCAACGACAGCCCGGACATGTTATCGGGAGGCCCTAAAACAGATGAACACTCGTGGGATGCGGGTTAATACAATTGAGGTGGAAACACACCGAACGGAGTTCGAGGCACACCCAGAGCCCGCCACCCTTCTTGAACAAATCGACCTCGATTTCCCCCCGAACCGTAAGGTGGCTATCGGGGTAGATCTGGAGGCTGATATCCGGGATGGCGTGATCGCCGTCCTCAAAAAGTTTCAGGTACTGTTTGCCCGGGGGCCAGAAGATATGCCCGGTATTGATCCGGAGATAATATGTCACAAACTTGCCGTTCGGCCTGATGCAAAACCAGTCCAGCAGAAGAAACGGTATCAAGCAACCGAACGACGGGAATTCACAAAGAAGGAGGTGGCCACCTTGCTGAGAATAAAGCACATCCGTCCGGTAATCCACGTAGAATGGCTATCCAATGTGGTTCTAGCCCCAAAACAATCTACTTGGAGAATGTGCGTGGATTACTCTGACCTGAATAAAGCGTGCCCCATGGATCCCTATCCAGTGCCGAGGATCGATCTGCTAGTGGATGAAACTGCCGGATGTGAATTACTGAGCTTCATGGATGCCTTCCGGGGTTATCATCAGATATTCATGCACCCGGCTGATGCATAGAAAACGGCGTTCGTTACTTCGGATGGTGTGTTTTAATATATCGTCATGCCATTCGGATTAAAGAACGCAATGGCAACTTTTCAGAGGATGATCGGGATGTTGTTCAAAGAAGTGCTGGGTGTCACAATGGAAGCCTATGTTGATGACATCCTGATCAAAAGCAAAAAGAAGGAAAACCATGTCCTGGATATAGAGAAGGTGTTCGGGATAATGCAAAAAGCAAATATGAGGCTGAATCCCAAGAAATGTGCTTTTGCTGTAAGAGGGGGCAAATTTTTGGGATACATGATGAGCGAGAAGGGGATTGAGCCCAACCCAGAAAAAGTAAAGGCGATTGTGGACATGGAGGCTCCAAGAAATCTCAAAGAAGTGCAGAGATTGACCGGTCGGTTAGCAGCCCTGAGCAGATTCCTATCCAAACTGGCCGATCGAGCTATTCCATTCTTCCAAATCATGAAGAAAGCCAACCCTTTTGAATGGACGGCCGAATGCCAAAGGGCCTTTGAAGATTTCAAAACGTATCTGTCTTCCCCTCTGGTCTTGACAAAACCCGAACCTGGGGAGCACCTGTATATGTACCTAGCTGTAGCTGACCTGGCCGTGAGCACAGTACTATTGAAAGAAGAAGATGGCGTTCAACGGCCAATCTATTTTGTAAGCAAGGCGTTGAACGGCCCGGAAACCAGGTATACCTTGTTAGAGAAAAATGTACTGGCCCTGATAGCTGCCATTAAATGCCTGGCACCATATTTCCAGACCCACCCGGTAACTGTGTATACTACTCAGCCACTAGCCACTATCTTAAGAAATCCTATGGCAAGTGGACGCATTACCAAGTGGAGCCTCCTGATCGGGCAATATGAGGTGGATTTCAAGCCTCGACCTACTATCAAAGGGCAGGCCCTGGCAGACTTCATTGCAGAATGTACCGCCCGGCCCTCAGAAACAGATTCAGAGAACAATGGGCTGGATAACTGGTGGGAAATGTATGTGGATGGTGCAGCTAGTGCCAAGGGTTGTGGAGCTGGAGCTGTGATTACATCACCCGAGGGGTTCAAAGCATATTATTCTATCCATTTTGACTTCAAGGTAACCAACAATGAGGCTGAATATGAGGCTCTCATTGCTGGTTTAAAATATGCAAAGGCCCTGGGTGTCGATCGGTTAAAAGTCCGGTCGGACAGTCAATTGGTAGTACATCAAGTAAACGGCACTGCCGAGGCTAAAGAAGAGAGAATGAAGGCCTACAAGGAGATAGCTGAGGAGTAGATAAGTAAATTTGAACAGGTGGTGCTCGACCAAATATCCAGGATTGAAAATACTGAAGCAGATATCCTGTCCAAATTAGAAAATGCAGCGTTCGACGATCGGGCACAGGAGATCCCGGCTCATATCCAACGTTTTGCCCATCGGGAAACATTGGCGACCCCAACAATCATGGTGCTCCAGATCGAGGCCATATCTTATGCCGTCCCGAGCTGGATCGTAGATATGACCAACTACCTGAAAGAATGAACCCTCCCACAAGATAAAAATCCTGCTTATCAAATAAAGTGCATCCAGAGGAGGGCTTCCATGTTCGAATTGGTAGATGGGCAACTGTACAAAAAGACATTTGGTGGGCCGTATCTGAAATGCCTCCCACTCGATCTAGCGGCGGCTGTAATGAAAGAAATTCATGAAGGTATCTGTTCCAGTCACCAAGGGCCCAAGACACTGGCCAGAAAAATAATCTTACAAGGGTATTATTGGCCGACTATCCAACAGGACTGCTTTGCACATACTAGGAAATGTAAGGTATGCCAACTATACGCACCGGTCCCCGGACGGCTTGCCACTTTCTACACTCCAATGACGGTGGCCCTTCCATTCGCAAGATGGGGAATAGACCTGTTAGGTCCTCTACCTACGGCACCTGGAAACAACAAGTATATCATTGTGGGGATAGATTACTTTACCAAATGGGTAGAGGCCGAGCCACTGGCCAGCATCACAGATGTTAAATGCCAGAAGTTTGTCTGGAAAAATATCATTTGCCGATTCGGAATCCCTGAACAGATTGTAACTGACAATGGAAGGCAGTTCGTGAGCCGGAATTTTGAGAACTACCTGGTCAAATGTGGAATCAAGCATTCCAGAGCGTCCGTGGCGTACCCTCAGGCGAATGGCCAGGTAGAAAATATGAACCGAACTATCATGGATGGTATGAAGAAAAAGTTGGAAGAATACTCCTCATCGTGGCCTGATCAGTTGAATTATATTCTATGGACTTATAGGACCACACCCCGAACGGCCACGGGAGAGACTCCATTTGCCCTTGCCTATGGTTTTCAGGCCAAAGTACCAACGGAGATCCTAGTTCCCACACACCGAACGGTGTATTACAGCCCAGAACAGAATGAAGACAACTTACGGGCCGAATTGCATTTCATAGAAGAAAGAAGGGATCTGGCAGCTGCACGAATGGAAGAGTATCACAGAGCCACAAGAAGATACTTTGATAAGCAAGTTAAAATTCGTTCAATCGAGGTAGGGGACCTGGTGCTAAGAAAGCGAGAAAAAAGCAAACCGCTTGAAGGTGGAAAATGGCACAAAATTGGGAAGGCCCCTACCAAATAGGTAAGAAGTATGCTTCAGGAACGTTTGGCCTACAAAATACCGAAGGTCGACCGGCAGGAACTTGGAATGTGGAGCATCTAAGGAAATTTTATCAGTAAAAACGGCTGTTGCCACCTCTAAAAAAAATGTATAGAGAGGGAGACATAACTTCCACAAAAACTCAGTCCATGATTAACACGATCATTCTGGATGACCGAATGAGGAACGGGTTAACTACATGGAAGGAAAATCAATTCTCAGCTAAGGGAGTTTTTGACCCTAGATTTATGAAAGAATAAAGGGATCAAAAACGGCTTGAAGAATTGAGGCTCAGAAAATCGGTGCCCGTGGTTAACTCAATCCTTCCGGATGACCGAATGACGAACGAGTTAACAGCATGGAAGGAAAATCAATTCTCAGTTAAGGGAGTTTTTGACCCTAGATTTATGAAAGAATAAAGGGATCAAAAACGGCTTGAAGAATTAAGGCTCAGAAAATCGGTGTCCGTGGTTAACTCAATCATTCCGGATGACCGAATGACGAACGAGTTAACAACATGGAAGGAAAGTCATTCTCAGCCAACGGCTTGGAGTTTGACGCTCAAATAGTCTCACCTCAGTGGTTAATATGAGAATCGATTCTGGAAAATCGAATGACGAACATATTAGCAGTTTGGAGGGAGCCATTATTTCAGCAAGAGTTTTGACCCTGTAATTACGCATTGATGAAGGGATCAAAATGGCCTGGAGTTCGAGGACAGTGATTCTCACCTCAGCTTTTTAACACGCAGAATCATTCCGGATGACCGAATGACGAACGGGTTAACAGTTTGGAGGGAGCTGAGTCGTCAACTTGGCCAAAGTCGACCCTGTAATTACGTACGGGCAAAGGGATCAAAACGGCTTGGAGATGGTGTCAAGACTGTAAGATATGGATTAACCGAGCGACGTTCGGATAAGGTACGGATTGTCGCCCGGGGAATCGGAACTATGGTTTTGAAAAAGCTCGCCTCAGTCATGAACTTGATTCGGAAGCGAGTCGCCCTTTTAGCTATAAGTAAGGAATGACCCAAATTCGGTGATCTTGCTTACAATTCGAAAAGGGTTACCTCAGACCCCTAATATGGATGATACGAGCCAGAGAGAATAGTTCGGAATGCATCAGAATTATGGGTTTGGAAGGGAGATAGCCTCACCTCAGCTTGTTAACGTGTGGAATCATTCTGGATGACCGAATGACGAACGGGTTAACAGTTTGGAGAGAGCCCCTATCCCAGCCGAGAGTTTGACCCTGTGGTCACGATCAAAACGGCTTGGAGGAATTCACCTCAGCTAAGAGTTTTGAACCCGTGTGTCACGAACGAAAAAAGGGATCAAAACGGGTTCGGGAAAGGTGTCAGAATAATTGTAAAGAGATAGCCTCATCTCAGCTTGTTAACGTGTGGAATCATTCTTGATGACCGAATGATGAACGGGTTAACAGTTTGGAGGGAGCCCCTGTCCTAGCTGAGAGTTTGACCCTGTGGTCACGATCAAAACGGCTTGGAGGGATTCACCTCAGCTAAGAGTTTTGAACCCGTGCGTCACGAACGGAAAAGGGATCAAAACGGGTTCGGGAAAGGTGTCAGATATAAAGATACATGAGCCGAGTGAGGTTCGGCCACGTAGAAAAGATTGTGAACAAAAAATCAAAGGAAGATAGAGAAAAGACAACAGATAAGGAAAGAAGTCCAGTTTATTCTTCGGCATTACTAGCCGGAATATACAAGAAGAATGAATAAGCAAAAAATTACAGCAAGGCTACACTACTGGAGGATTGCCGTTCGGGGAGGATGGAGGCTGAGAGCTCCCTGCCTGCACTGCATCGTCAGGCGCTGCTTTGGATCTTTTCTCCATGATGCGATCGTATGTATTCCCGAACAGATCGTCGAAGCCTAATTCATCAGGATCGAACGGCTTGGGGAAATGCTCTAGGATCAGTTCAAGATTCCTGTCCAGAAGCAGGTCCTGACTTTGCTTCACAGTTTTCTCGGTCAGGACATCAAAGAAAGATTTCCCTTCCGGCGTGCTGTCCAGGAGGTCGATCCCTGCCTTGATGGGATCTGAGCTCTCACGCAAAAATTGGCCAAGGTGAGGACCTAGGAATTGTCGGGCCGTGTTCTCCAGAGCGACGTTCAGCCCATTGCCCCGTTGAAAATCCACTATCGATTGTTGATCAATCTGGGAAGTATTGACCGTGTAGGGTTCGGGCAGATGGTCGCCAACAGCCTTATCAAATTTGATACCTGCAGATTCAGCAGCCCGCACCTTGGCCCGGAGTTCTTTAAGCTCTCGATCGCGACGACGGGACTTCTCCTGCATCTCAGCCAGAGCAGCTTTTGCCTTCTTACCCTCCTTGGCCTGCTCTTGGAGATCGGCCGCTAACTTCCGAGCGGCAGAAAAGAGGACCTGGCCGTCATCCCGATCGCTGGCCAGGGCTTTCATTTCCTTCTCAGCTGCAAGAAAGGCCTTGTGATAATATACGCCAGCCTGAAAACGAGATTACAATGGAAGTCAGATAAAGTAAAACATGAAGAAATGGAAAGGCATGGATCGGAATGAAGTGTACCTTGAGTGCTTCCTAGTGACCTGCTTCGAAAAGATCCGACCAGTGGGTCAGGTTCGTGAAGCTTGGGGGAACCTTGATTGCGGTGTGACACCACATAGAAGATGGCATCAACCCGAACAGATACCTCCCTTCTGATCTGGGCCCCATGTTTGAAAACTCGACAAACATCCGATCATCGATCGGTGCGTCAGTAAGAGCCGGAGTTGATTTGTTGGCAGGCACCGATCTTTTGGGCTCAACCTCTGGCCCGGTCAAATCAACCACATGGTCGATCGGGATCAGTTGATCGCCATCATTCCCTTTGCGCTTCTTACAGGTTTGCTCCGCCGAGTCACGATCGGCTATCATCTTCTCCTTTCCTTTACCAGAAGAAGCCGTTAAGGTAGCAGAAGAGATAGAGCGCCGGACGCGTATGGGAGATATCACACCTACAAGAAAGAGGAAAAAAAATAAGAAGCTGATTTGTGAGAAAGAAGGATGATCGGGTTAAAATCTTACTACGCTTACCGATTCCTGCAGATAACATGCTCGAAGTAGTGACAAAGCTCCGAAGACTTCGGGTCCCTCCCATCCGCAAAGACACAACTTGGGAGCGTAAAACGGCGTCCACCCTGGGCTGAGAATCCCGAACGGGGTATGCGTTCCACCTATCCGGGAATGGCAGAGAATCACCTACCCGAACGAACAAAAACCGCTCCTCCCAGTCATCCTGCGGGGTAACATTCTCTGTGAACAGCTGACGATCAGAACGAGCTACCAGTTTCAGGTACCCGGTCGTCCAGTAAGGTTGATAGCAGTAATGGTGAAGGAACAGATCGACGCTTGGAGTGATCCTCAACTCATGGCATCGAATGATGAAGCCTGTCAGAATGCGGTAAGTGCTGGGCACGAACTGAGCGGGCAGTACAGCAACCCGGCGTAAGAGCTCCACAATGAATGAATGGAGAGGGAACCGAAGCCCAGCAGTCAGAGCATCGAGATGCACTAGCACGTGCCCCGGTCGGTGCCTCATCGGGTGCCGAATGAATCCGGCGTAGTATTCCCTTGGTGGGGGCAACAACTGGCTAAGTTGCCGTTCGACATCTTCTGGAAGACGTTGTTTTTGTTTACGTATGCGATTGAAGTGTAGGGGAATGCGGGGTGGCCGCTCGGGCATCCCCTTATTATAGACTTGGAGGTCATCTCCGGACAGACATCCGTCATCCTGTGGCTGTTCGGTGTGTTTGCCGGCTTGAGGATTGGCGGGTTTAGGCGTTTGGGACGAAGAGCCTTCGGCCTTGTTACCAGCGGATGTCTTGCTTGTGCGAATCAAAGGCATCTCTTCAGATTCTGAGCTAGAGGGGTAGTACATAAAAACACAGGAGAAAACTATGGGAATTCTAGAGAGAAGGCTTGAGAGTATGCAAGGGAATTCTGGGAATTCTAGAGAGAGAAAGCTCGAAAGAAAAGTGAGAAAACAGCAGGAGAAATTAGGGGAAGCACCTCTCTATAAATAGGGGAAGTGCCGCACAAATCCCTAATCCATGAGCAACACGTGGCATTGGGTGGTTACGATTAATCTGGGGCATTTATGATTCATTTTTTGTGCACGTACCCCGGACGGGCTTACAGAGGATTAGCAAAGATCACAGGGACTTGCTGTTTAGAAAAACTGCTAAGTCCTAAAAGTTAACCTGAAGTCCGACCGGCTATCAACGTTGTAAAAGGTTATCTGAAATCAAACAGCTAAGTCCTAAAAATTGATCTGAAGCCCGAACGGCTACCAACTTATGAAGAAGCCCAGGTGCGAAGAAAACCAAGAAAACAGCTGTCCTAAGAATTGATCTGAAGCTCGACCGGTTATCAACGTTGTAAAAGATTATCTAAAGCCAGAATGTGCTAAGTCCTAAAAAATGGTCGGAAGCCCGAACGGCTGAGTCCCAGAGAGAAGGAGTTTTTTCCTCAATAAATTATCAGAACCTTCTATTGCCCGAACGGCGATCAACGGCATTAGGAGTATTTGAGCAAGAAATAAAGTCAGGAAATTGGTCAAGTCCTACAAAACGGGCCGAATCCCGAATGGCGAGTAAATCATGCAATAAAGACAGAAAAGACAGTACACAAAGCTTCATGCAAAAAAGGGATATATATTCATCGGTTCTACTGACCGGGAAGTACAAGCTACTTAGAGAAAAGAAAATTACAACAAGTAATTAAAAAGTACATATAAATTATTGGCCGGGGGCCATTTCATCTCCCTCTTCGTCCTCGTCCTCATCATCATCAGACGGGGGCTCAGGCTCTCTCCCAGCAGCCCGATCAGCTTCCCGTTGCTGAGCTCGCAGAAATTTCTCGAACTCAGCCTGTATAATGTCATCTTTGGGAAGATCAGAAGCCTGAACCGGTCTCCCCAGATTATTTTGAAGCTGAGCAACGAAGGGACGCAGCAGGACCTGGCCAATTTTGCCATAAAGGTCTGAAACAATGGAGTCGTTCCATTTTTTGGCCTCGGGATCCTTGTCCAAGAGGGCCACCCCTGCCGATAGCCGACCAACACCTTTGGGGAAACCCTTCAAGTACGCCCCAAAGGCGAACGGGATTTGGGTCCTTGCGTGATCATCCTTGATGATGGAGAATTCATCAGAGGATTTAAATGTTTCCCGGACGGCGGACAGATCCACGTTCACTTCATAGGGACCGTCCGGGATGCTGGATGGCATTTCTTCAAACTTGACCTGTGCGGCCTCAGCGGCAAGAACCTTTGCCTGGGAAGCTGCAAGTTGGACCCGAAGGGTACCGAGCTCAGCATCCAGCCTCTGCTTCTCCTCCACAAAGGCCTTCCGTTCGGCCTCCAGAGAGGTGATGGCTGCAGCAGCATTTTGCTCAGCAGAAGATTGGGCAACAATCAGTTCCCGTTCCTTGGCCAGACGGGCTTCCCACATTTGAAGGGTGTACAAACCCATCTACAGAGCACCGTTCGAGAGTTAGTACTGATTACAGAGAATGAAATAAAGACAAAGCGCAAAAGATAATGTACCTTTAGAGCGGTCAAAGCCAGACATTCTTCAGATTGCTCGATCGGCAACTGAGGAAGGGAAAAATTGTTGAACCAAGAGGAGGTCGACCAGATCTGGCTCGCAGTAGAACCAGCCCTTTCTAATACCTCGTGGACAGGATCAGATAAGGAGATCCGCTCGACCTGACCAGTAATATGGTCAGTGTGGGTCTCACCTGCATTCGAGGGTTCCCCCCGAACGGAGTCAAAATGCTGAGAGAACTGATGCAGTTGGTCAGAGCCGAACCGATCGTCGACCAGCATGGACTCGAATTGGTCCTGATGGACCTGCTGTATTGGTTGTGGCTCTGGAAGCGGTTGAGAAGATGCAGCATCCTGAGCAGGAACAATGGAGGGAGTAGGTTGGGGATTCTTCCTGGATTTTTTCCGTTTACCGGCCCCATCGGCTGCGATAACTCTGCTATCATCCATAGGTAGATCTGGGTTTGGTGCTGAAAAAAGACAAAGGACAATGTTAGTATCGAGCGGCCTTAGCGTGTGAGAAACTAGAAAAAAGAACAAAAGAACGTTTCTCGCACGGGAAGGACCGCCCGGACCATGGCACTTGGTTTCTCAAAACAAGTAAACCCAAGAGAACGGGCAGTACCTATCCCGGTTGTAATAAGTCGTTCGGGAGTCAGATAACTCATGATGTCCATGCATTTATCCTTCTCCACAACAAGCACGTCCTTGTAAATTTCTTCAGTGAGGACAGGATCAGGAGTTTTGCGGGGGAAGGCATTCCATTTGCGGGGAATTAGGCCGTCCGGGACAGACACGAAGACAAACCGGTCTTTCCACCCTTTGATTGAAGTTGGGTTTCCCTTGAACAGGATGTGTCCCGTTCGGGCACTAGTGGCCAGATAGCCGTGGGTTTGTTGGGGGGCTACCTTGAAAAATTGGTGGAAGAGTTCTAGGGTTGGTCGGGCGCCGACATCTTTACAACGGCAAATAAAACCCACCATTGCCCGATAGGAGTTCGACATAATTTGGGCCGGTATGACTTCGTAGAAATTGAAGAATGAAATGTAAAAAGGGTGTAGCGGAAACCTAAGGCCGGCCCTAATTGAGTCAAAATGAACTATGGTCATTCCGGGCCTATGACGCATTGGGTGAAGCCCAACTTGCAAACGGAAATCCACCGGGTCAGGGATAAGGGCCGGAATTTCGGCCCTATTATGGGAGGTCAGTTTTTGCCGCCTCTCCCTAATCAATTTTAGGTCAAGGGTAAGGCGAGGAAAATCGTTGGGACGTCCGGCCGCCATGGAGGCTATTTCGTCCTCGGATTTGGTGTCGTCGGAATCTTCACTGGAGGAAGAAGAAGTGCTAGGGAGGTCCTCCGCCTCAGCCCTGGTATTCGTCGCCGTTTCAGTAGAACCACCGGCAAACGGGACTGTGATGACGTCCACAATGGCGGCGTCACGGTCATCTCCATGGGAGGCCATCTCCGATTCAGAGGAATGCTGTTTGGGGCTCATCTCGGTCGAGCCAGAAATGAAGATAAGGAATCCGGATTTGAGAAGTTACCTGAGCGATGGAAGCTGGGAGAGAATTGCAGGGGAATCAACAAGGCGCAGAGAATTGCAGAATCGAAACCCGGAATTGAGAAGTTAAAGGCTAATTTATAGCCTTGAAACCGCCGTGTCAAGAACCAATCAGAGAGCGACACGTCACAAGGAGCATTTAAGCTAAACACGTGTCTAATAAAAAGACTAAACGACGGTTATCATGATGAATATGGGGAAATGAAGCGGCAGCCGTCAAATCGCAGCATGGGGAACTGATTACTTCTGTACCCCGATCGCCATTCGGGGTATTATAACATTGATATACTTCCTAATGCACTCACTATCGTTCGAGACATCGGAAGTGGGGGACTTGTGTTGGGATATTAACCTAGAGGCCCAATACCCAGATCGAGAAGGCCCAAGATATCCGGCCCAAGCAACGGGCCCATCATTCTATGATGAATAGATCCAGTAAGAAGACATACCGAACGGAGTTCGGCCCAAATAAAGGTTGGCCTAGTAAGAAGACATACCGAACGGGGTTCGGGCTATATATCGTACTTGGGCCAATTTGACAGCATCTTCAGTACAACCCAACATCTCGTTCGAGCAACGGCCACCCAGCAAGTGGCCAGGTGCAATTAATGTCAGACTATGACATCAGCAAGTGGAAGCATGGATGACCAAGTCGGTGGAACAATGGCCAATCAGCATGGGGCAGCCCATGCTCTCCATTAGTATAAATAGAAGGTTTCAAGTCATTGTAAGGGTTAACATTTCAATACTCAGGCTCTAGAATAGCATCATTGCTCTTATTTCTTGTATTAAAGCATAGTTTCCGACCTACCGATCGGGAATTTTCCTTGTAGTCAGACTGGTTAATTAATACAAGTGAGCTTTCGAGTGTTAGTTAGTTCAGATCTTATATTTTTTACACGCTTTGATTTTGTGCCATTCCTGATATATCCAAAGTTCGTGTTGGGCTTTCGGATCTACGGGACTTACCCTCAACAAGAAAGGTGGAACGCTTCGAATGTGCATTGACTATCGTCAACTGAACAAGGTCACAATCAAGAATAGGTATCCCTTGCCTAGGATTGATGACTTGTTTGATCAGCTCCGAGGAGTGACGGTATTTTCGAAGATTGACTTGAGGTCGGGGTACCACCAACTGAAGATAAAGGAGGATGACATACAGATGAGTGCATTCCGCACGAGGTATGGTCATTTCGAGTTCCTAGTTATATCGTTCGGGCTAACCAACGCCCCGGCGGCATTTATGGACTTGATGAACCGATTATTTCATAAATACTTGGACCGGTTTGTGATTGTGTTCATAGATGATATCTTGATTTACTCAAAGAGTGAAGAAGAGCATGAGGAGCACTTGATACTTGTTCTTGAGACACTACGGGAGAAGCAACTCTATGCCAAGTTTTCCAAATGTGAATTTTGGCTAAGGGAGATCGGCTTTCTCGGGCATGTGGTTTCAGGATCAGGGATTGACGTAGATAACAAGAAGATTGAGGCCATTACTGAATGGGAAAGGCCAAAGAACATCAAGGAAATTCGTAGCTTCCTTGGATTGGCAGGGTATTACCGAAAGTTTGTGGAGAAGTTCTCAGTTTTGGCATCGCCATTGACAAAGCTCACTCGAAAGGGGCCAAGTTTGTATGGGATGACCGATGTGAGAAGGGATTCCTTGAACTAAAAAAGAGATTGACTGAGGCACCGATACTCGCAGTACCCCAACAGGGTATGGGGTACAATGTCTATAGTGACGCGAGCATCCAAGGGCTTGGATGTGTCTTGATGCAGAATGAGAGGGTGATTGTCTATGCTTCACGACAG
The DNA here is from genome assembly GCA_945859875.1 of Cuscuta europaea. Taxonomy (NCBI): domain Eukaryota; kingdom Viridiplantae; phylum Streptophyta; class Magnoliopsida; order Solanales; family Convolvulaceae; genus Cuscuta; species Cuscuta europaea. Next base: position 7,051,276 of record CAMAPE010000014.1, read on the forward strand.
TTGAAGAAGCAAGAGGTAAATTATCCTACTCATGATTTAGAGTAGGGGGCAGTGGTATTTGCATTGAAGGTTTGGAGACATTATCTCTACGGGGAAACATGCCATATATACACTGACCACAAAAGCCAGAAATACGTGTTTACTCAGAAAGAGTTAAACATGAGACAGAGACGGTGGATGGAGTTGATAAAAGACTACCATCTAGTTATCGAGTACCACCCCGGTAAGGCCAACGTGGTAGCGGATGCCTTGAGCTGAAAGAATTCGTCTGGGGAATTGTTGACTAGTTTGAGGGCATTGAGAGCCCAATTGGAGGTATCTAGCGATGGTGCCTTGTTAGCTAGATTCGAGGTGAGACCTACATTACGTGATGAAATCAAGAAGGGTCAAGAAACTGATGAAGAGCTTATGAAGGTCCGTGAACGCATGCTAGCAGGACCGGTTGAGGATTTCAGGGAAAGAGACGATGGTCTCTTATTATTTCGTGACCGAGTGTGTGTACCGTCGGATGATGGGCTCCGAAAGTCCATCTTAGAGGAGGCCCATTCAACGGCATATGCCATGCATCCGGGAGGCACGAAAATGTACCGTGATTTGAAAGAAAGTTACTGGTGGTCAGGTATGAAGAGAGAAATAGCCGAGTACATCAGTAGGTGTCTTACTTGTCAGCAAGTTAAGGCAGAACATCAGCATCTAGCTGGATTTTTGCAGCCACTTTCCATTCCTGAATGGAAGTGGGAACACGTGACTATGGATTTCGTGGTGGGGCTGCCACGGACGATTAAGAACTATGATGCCGTATGGGTTGTGGTCGATAGGCTCACGAAGAGTGCACACTTTCTACCTATCAACACCACCTATGCACTAGAGAGGTTAGCCAAGTTGTATGTGGATGAGATCGTGAGGCTACATGGGGTTCCGATAACCATTGTATCCGATAGAGATCCGCGATTCACATCACGATTTTGGCCGAAGTTCCAAGAATCTATGGGGACAAAGTTGAAATTCAGTACAGCTTTTCATCCACAAACGGATGGGCAATCCGAGCGGGTTATTCAGATATTAGAGGATATGCTGAGAGCTTGTGCATTGGAGTTCCAAGGGAGTTGGGACAACCATTTGGCACTTGTGGAGTTTGCCTATAATAACAGTTATCAGGCGAGTATATGCAGGCCTCCATACGAGGCATTATATGGGAGGAGGTGTCGTACACCTTTGTGTTGGAACGAGGTTGGCATGGCCAAACTCGAGAGCACGGAATTGGTGGAGATCACCAAATCAAAGATAAAGATGATCCGTGAGAGACTTAAGGCGACACAGGATAGACAGAAGAGCTATGCCGATAAGCGCCGAAGAGCCTTAGAGTTTAAGGTTGGAGATGAGGTATTTTTGAAGGTTTCACCTTGGAAAGGAATCATCCGATTTCAGAGCCGAGGGAAACTTAACCCACGCTACACAGGGCCGTTTGTGATTCTTGAAAGAATTGGGTCCGTAGCGTACCGATTACATTTGACTCCGGAATTGGAGAAAATACATAATGTATTCCAAGTGTCCATGCTTAAAAAGTATATTCCGGATCCATCTCATGTGTTAGAGAAACCGCCCGTGGAAATACGGGAAGACTTGAATTATGCCGTACAACCGGTGAGGATACTTGACAGGCAAGTCAAGAAGTTGAGGAGCAAGAAAGTTCCAATGGTTAAAATCCTTTGGAAAAGTGACCGAGTTGAAGAGGAAACTTGGGAAACGGAAGCCCTAATGAGGGAACAGTATGCTTTCCTGTTTGAAAAAGCGTTGTGAATTTCGGGGACGAAATTCCCATTAAGGGGGGGGGGGGGGTGAAATTGTGACACCGTCCCCAAGCATGTTTACTTTTAGTAAAATTTTGTAATAAACCTTGAAGGATGATTTATGAATTTACGTAATTGTTAAATTTTATTATTTCTTTTACGTGATTTATAAATCACACGTGGGGCCCACAACGGGAACGGGGACCGCCCGAAAATTCCCGAACCGCATATTATATTCATCTTGGTCTAGATGACATCTTTAAGGAGGTGGATATTTTAATTGGGCAATGGGAAGGGCATAGAGTTGACCGGTGGGTCAAACGAGGCCCAATTACCGGTATTGGTAATTTAGCGGATAACAACCCGAAATGAGTTTCGGAGACTCCTAAATTAATGTTGGGGAATGTACATCTATTCTAAAGGCCCATAATTATTGGGAACGCATGATATATTTTATCCGGCCTGATAAAATAAAATATGACTAAAATAGTCTGAAAAATACAACTTGGGAAGACTAAAATGTGTTAGAGAAACCGCCCGTGGAAATACGGGAAGACTTGAATTATGCCGTACAACCGGTGAGGATACTTGACAGGCAAGTCAAGAAGTTGAGGAGCAAGAAAGTTCCAATGGTTAAAATCCTTTGGAAAAGTGACCGAGTTGAAGAGGAAACTTGGGAAACGGAAGCCCTAATGAGGGAACAGTATGCTTTCCTGTTTGAAAAAGCGTTGTGAATTTCGGGGACGAAATTCCCATTAAGGGGGGGTGAAATTGTGACACCGTCCCCAAGCATGTTTACTTTTAGTAAAATTTTGTAATAAACCTTGAAGGATGATTTATGAATTTACGTAATTGTTAAATTTTATTATTTCTTTTACGTGAATAGTAAATCACACGTGGGGCCCACAACGGGAACGGGGACCGCCCGAAAATTCCCGAACCGCATATTATATTCATCTTGGTCTAGATGACATCTTTAAGGAGGTGGATATTTTAATTGGGCAATGGGAAGGGCATAGAGTTGACCGGTGGGTCAAACGAGGCCCAATTACCGGTATTGGTAATTTAGCGGATAACAACCCGAAATGAGTTTCGGAGACTCCTAAATTAATGTTGGGGAATGTACATCTATTCTAAAGGCCCATAATTATTGGGAACGCGTGATATATTTTATCCGGCCTGATAAAATAAAATATGACTAAAATAGTCTGAAAAATACAACTTTCGGGGCCAATTATACACACCGGGACATAATGGGATGGCCTCCCACATAAGTGGGGGCCACCCCACGACCCTATGTGCTGCAAATGACAAGGAAGGCAGCTGGGGGGCGTACCTAGTAGGTGGGAAGTCTCCAAGAGACAAAATCCCACGCCCCAAGTCCTATCCTACATTATATGGGATGATTGAGAGGGCATCTTTCACCCACCCTTTCTCTTGCATAATTTCGAATTAAGCAAGAGGAAGGAGCTCCAGGAAACTCTCTCAGCTAATCCATAATGTTGAGGAAGCAACAACAAGGGAAATCCAAGGAAAAAGGGGTTGTTCTTGAGGTAAGAACTCAACAAACAATCTTTTAACTAGTTTATTGTGTATGATTTTTGAGAAATCATATGGTGGATTAAACCATGAGTTCTACACGTTTAAAAGTGTAGAATATTGATATAAAGTGGTGGTAATTAACTTAGGAGGGTTGGCAAATCGATAGGAGTCGAAATCGCCGGAAACGGCCACTTCAAAGGAGCTGTTCGTAGTTGCAGACTACGAAAGCCGCCCGGCTTTTGCCCAGCAGTCCAGTTTTCCACTTTCAATCGGCCTAGAACGGGGATTGATCGAGGGGCTTGACAAAGGCAACTATTGTAGCACATCACGAGGTGAGGATGGCTGACTATATTGCTTATAATTAGTGAGTTAATTTCATAAGATTACCTAAGGTAATTAAATGGGATTTTCATGGATTATTAATGATTTATAATGCCTAAATGAAAATAATATTGATATGAGTAAGTGAAGCATGATATACAAATTTAGAATAATTGTGTATGATTATGTGAAATGAATGGAACGACATGTTAATGGAATTAACTATGATGACATTGTGATAAAATATACTTTTACTTCATGTATGAAATTCATGAATGGATTAAAGTGATATTTTTGATATTGGGATCAAACTATACTTGGGTTGGAAAATCAATTGAAATGAAATGTCAATTGGGAAATAGGAACTTGGCATGTTCTAAGATTATCCAACTAGTATCAAAATACTAGTCGGGGGATTAATATAAATAAATGATGAAATAAATCCTAAGAGGTAGGATTGTGAATAGATATGCCTTAAGTAGTCTCAAGAGATACTTTAAGGTTGAATTGTATGAACACTAAGGTGTGTTAGGGGTAGGCCTAAAGGCTACCCAAGGGAATTGATGCTAGGCATGAGATTTGCTTGAGAATTGGATTATGAAAATAATTAGAGTTGGACTCTAGGATGACATGGAAATGTAGTTGGGCCGAGCCCTTGCCATGTAATATGATTAGCATGGAAACGTAGTTGGGCCGAGCTCTTGCCATGTATTTGCGATCTTCATGGAAACGTAGTTGGGCCGAGCCCTTGCCACGAAGTTATGGTTGGTATGGAAACGTAGTTGGGCCGAGCCCTTGCCATACAATTTTGATGTGTTATATTGAGTTAGAGGATTGTATAGAAATGTAGTTGGGCCGAGCTCTTGCTATACAATTGGGGCTCGATGGGACCCCACGGGGTTATCGTGACTTGCGGTCACGGGGGAATGGAAATGATGAATTCTAAATGAATATGGGCCCACGGGCCGACTACTTGACTTCATATAAAGTAAGTATGATTTAAATATAAAAAAGGGGTAACCGAGGGTTATGGCCTATAATGTAATATCACCCTGAATTGAGGGTCTTAGAAATTTAAACATTGATTATACTTAGTATAGTTGCTATTGTACTTGTCAAATGTTTCCAAGTACTGACCTCCCCTTCACGGGGGAGGCCACCTCACAGTTTCAGGTAGAACTTGAAGGTTGCTGCCACCGCCCGTTGCTTCGGGAAGATTGAAAGGAGAAGACGTGGTTCGTGCTTCTTCCGTTTCTGTTTTGAAAACAATTTAAAACAATGCTCATGGATAATATCTTCTGAATAATTACTTTGGGGGCTTGCATGCCTAATTATGCCAAGTGTGGCTTGAACACTTGTATCAACTGTTTCCGCTGCTTTAATAAATGGTTTACATTATGTTTGTTTATGGATGTACTATGTGTGAATGGTATTCAAGACGCCTTGTATAGTATGGATGATGCGGACTGCGGTTGACTATTCGTACTGTACGGCGGGTTGTTGACGTGTCCGGGTAGGTCCGGGGCATGACAAATGGCATGCCATGGGCAGAAGCTAATTACCTATACATGTCGGTGAACACGAGGATGCATTGGGTGCTATCGGTGTTAGACATTAATGCGAAGCGCATTCGAGTTTATGACTCTCTGAAGAGAAGGGGGGATACACTGTCCACTGTAAGATCATTTACACCATGCTTGGAGTCTTTCTTACCAAAGGTAATGGAAAGATTAGGAGTCTTTGACAAACGTCCACATGCAGCAATTGGAAAGGGGAAGATTAAGATTGAAATGGAGTGAAACAGTCCACAACAACAGGATGCGTAAGTATATCATAAACTGTAGTTGCAGTTCATTTAAAATGTGGAAAGTCATATAGAAATTAATTTTGCCTTATGTGCTATGCGGCTTCGCTCTCCTCCCTCCTCCCTCCGTCCTGTGCGTCTCCGCTCTCCGCCGACCGATTTGCAGGATCGTCGTTGTGTCTCTGCTTGCTGAATCGCAGTCTAATTGCGTGTTGATTTCTGATTTGTAGGTATGTCTTTGAGATTTTCAGCGCTTCACTTAAAGTGTTTTAATAATTCATATAGTTAATTTTTATTTCTAATTTTTGATTTGGCTTAATTTTACTTTCTGCTTTGCTTTTGTTATAATTTGCTTTTAGGTTTAGGTGAGCCTTTTAGTGTATTCTAACTGGTATTTTATATTTTTAGTCATCTTGATTGCTGGCTTGCTACCAGTGTGATGTTATCTTTTTTGCCTTAGCCAATCTGCATGTGTACAAATGTACAATTACATTAGTATTAATGTGAATTCTGCTCTTGATTTTCACATATTATCATTAGTTGGTGTAGTTTGAAACTATTAATTTCATTGTAAATGTGACTTTGACGAAAACACTTATCGAATCAATGCATTTGAATCTTGTGATTCGGTGAAAATAGACATACTTTTCTAATTCTGTATACATACCCTTTCATGATGATTGATGAATGCTTTCATTTGCTTCATAAATATAGAATATAGGGTTCACTCTATCATGCTTAGGTTGGGAATAAAAGTTGAACTCTTTTATTTATCCATTTGCCAAGTTTAGAGATAATTGTGATTCGCTTATACAAGCTTTTGATTGATACTGTGTGGAAATTTTAGTAAAATAGGGTTGAGATTGATTAGTTTGGAAACCTAGGAACTATACTTGGCCGATCGAAATATGGAAATTAGAAACTAGTAACTAGTCTCGAAAGAAATTTGTATAGTTTCTACATTCTAGGATTAAACATTATGCTGAAATGTAGAAACTAGCTTTAGAAACTAGATTGAAAATTTTTAAACATTATATCTCCAAAAAAATTGTATATATAGTTTCTATCTTCAAAACCTTTTAAATGTTTACTTTTAAACATTATGTGGTATTTTTACTCATAATTCACCCTTTCCTCAATATTAAAAATTACCAATTGCATTTTGTAAGTCAAACCTTGTTGGGAATATTTTATGGTGTCCAATCTAATTAAATATCTTTGTATTTGTGTAGTTATTAATTAAACGTGTAATACGGGCCACAAATGTGTATCAGCCCGGGGGCTTCCTTGTAACCTGTAAGTTAGCTAATCTCTCCTATAAAAGGAGGCTAACTTACGGGAACCCCAACGAACGTTTTGAGGCTTTAGAGATGCAGAGGCGAGATAGAGAGAGAGTAGGGTTTCCGCTGCTCTCCTTCTCCAAGGAGAGCAGCGGGGTTTCATACGGTATACCAGATTCGGTTTTTCATCTCATAATCTTCTATCTGATTCTTCATTACTGCTATGGTTGTTTGATTTTTTAGTATTCTGGGTTTATCATTTGGTATCAGAGCCGAGGCGTGAAACATGTTGAATCTATCTGCGAATTTTCTGATCTTACGAAGAACTGCTCTACTTTTCTTCTCTTTTTCTTTGATATAGAGATTTGCTCCTGTTATCTTGTTTGTGAATGAAAATCTGTAAAAATTATACTGTTGGAATCACCTTTCAAAACCGATCCAGCAGCATATCTCGGTTTTCGATTTCTGCAATTTTTCAATTTCGAAGATCTCTACATTTGAGATCTCGAGATTCTTGTTTTTCACTGCTGCAGAAACGATTTTGACTTGAAACTGATACAGGAGAATCTCGACCTTCAGGGCTATTCAGAACAGTTTTCGGATTTTCAAAAATCGACGTTTTCATTTTGCAGGATCTCGACATTTAGGGCCTCGAATTCCTCATCTCGAGTTTTGAAACCTCGAGTTTTGAAATCTCGAGTTTTTGAAACCTCAAGTTTTTGAATTTCGAGTTTTGGGATTTCGACATTTGGGATCTCAATGTTTAGGATCTCGACATTCTTAAGATTTCGAGATTTTCAAAATTTCTCGATGTTTTGAATTTTTCAAAGTTTGGAGTTTCTTGAATCACTGATTTCGTCTAAACTTGATATCTTTCCTGTTCAGAACACTTCGAAGCTTTACATTATAGGATTTTTGGATGAATCTCTGTTTTTCAAAGTTTTTAGAAGTTTTCGATGTTCTGATGTTTTTCAAACAACAAGTTTTCGATTTTCTGAGCTTTTCGAAACTCCAAAGTTTTCGATGTTCCAAACATTTTAAAATTCTGAAGATTTCGAAGACTATAGGTTTGTTTTGCAGGTGGATTTCGTCATTATTCTTCGAGGCAAACTTGAGATTAAGATCTCGAGATTTAAACCTCGAGATTAAGATCTCGAGATTTAAACTCATGATTGTAATCTCGAGATTTAAACCTCGAGATTGGAATCTCGAGATTTAAACCTCGAGATTGGAACCTCGAGATTGGAATCTCGAGATTGTAATCTCGAGATTTAAAACCTTGAGATTGTAATCTTGAGATTTAAACCTCAAGATTAGGATTTCGAGGTTTTGCCTTAGAATTTTCTGTAATTCCACCCGATTTCGATATTCTACATCGAGAACCTTAACTTCGAAGAAATTTCTCAAAAACTCAAAAAATTCGAGATTTTCTGCGACACCGCACTGTTTTGGCCATAACTTTTGACTCGCTGATCCGATTTGAGCAAACTTTTTTTTGTTGGAAAGATAACGAAAAGATCTACATAAATTCTCGGGCAAAGCCCCAGAACCTGTTCTCACGCGCCCTCTCTCGCAGCCCTTGAGGGTCAAAACGTTAGTTTTCCGACAAACTTTGTAAATCATCGATGTCCAGGTCAAAACTTAGGCCAATCTGTTCAAATTCTTTCAAAGTCAAACCTAAGGTCTAAGCTGCACTGTAGAGGTCCGAAAATCGTAGATAATTCAATCAACCTCGCGTCAACGGTCATCTTACAACAATCAACAATCAACCACTGAAGCCTCCTCTGACTCATCAACATTATGTGATCATCAATATGCTGAAATTCTACATGATGAGCTCATAGAAACCATCATGTGTGGTACTTGTTAAGATTCCTCCACACACATTGCGGGTATGACGAGCTGTGAGCAATCAAACCTTGCACATTCTGAGGGGGAGTTTCAGTTTTCTCCTCCTGGCGCCTTACACTGACAAAGCAATGAATCTCTCAACGGATGCAACATTCTAGGGGAGAGTTCAATGTTATCCTCCCCGGTGCCTAACAATGACAAAGCATACCGAGTGCTCCTGTTGAGGGGGAGTACAGAGAGAAAATCAATGAGAGAACATGTTCCTATGGCTTAGTAAACCCAACTAAAGCCTACCCAAGGGACAAAGTCGAGAGTAAGTGAGTGAGAGTAATCATTATGAGAGTTAGGAAGCAGAAGGCTCAAGTGAGAAGAAAAACAATAATCAATGATGAGTCTGCTACCTCAACTGCCTATTATCCATTGAACATTTACTCCTAGCCACTCAAATACTCTGGACAATTCCCAAATAGTTTTAGGACAGATTTAATCAGATCCCGGGTATAAGTCACTGCATCTTGTCCAACAGTGCATGTTTAACCCTACCCAAGACCACTCAATTGTCTCCCAGCAGACAGATGCTTAATCATATTTCACGGGGAACCGCATCTCTCATTATTGTCTCCTTCCGAGGCAAGTAATACTGACTACAGTGGTCTCAGCCCCATGCCACTGAACATTCATTGATCACGTCGTGTCTAGTTACCTCACTCCCAAATGTTTTGAAATTTCTAGGACACAGACGCACTTTTTGAGTTAGTTGCAGGTCTACATGACCCGCGAGATCTTCCATAGGGCTCATCTATTACAGATGCAGACCAATGATTGGAAGGAAGTCCTGTTGTTGCAACATAAGAATCCCCAACATTTTCAGGCCATCGCTTCAGAGTTTATCTCTATAGTGATGATAACGGGCATCTTCACGACCCCGGGGGGGCTACGTTATCTTCTTTACATTCTGCTTGTTTTCCCTGTTTTATTTCCACAGAATAAAAGAATAAAGGCATGACGCCCCGAGTCATCGGATCGTCATGAGGGGGAGAGTGGTCCACATGTCGTTAACTGTCAAAAAAAATCATTCTGGGACACTTCTCTCCTCCAAAACTCTCTCTACTATCTTCGCAACTCAAATGGTCAGCTACGCTCACAAGTCAACCATCATTATGTTCCGCTGTGCCACCGACAAGTTCTCCTCAAATGCATTCATTCCAAACAGTCAAAAAGACTACATTGTGGAGGGGACAAAGGTCAGATACTCAATCTGTTGAAGACGAATTCCATGGGCGTCTCCTATTCTCCAAAGAACATTCATTCTAGAGGCGTCACCGGACTTCATCCAAGCTGATCAAGAGCAACTTCTGGAAGGCAAGGATTACAAGCAAAAGATTTCTCAACCCCCGGCATCAAATATCAATTTGCCAAGAAGAAATCAAAGGGGAGATTGCAATGATTTCGTCATAAAGCCTTCTCAAGAAGTCAAGTTCAAAGACAAAGGAAGCTGAATAACAACAAAGACAAAGATATCTGCACTGCAATGCTGATTCAACACGATTGAACACCAAGGGGGAGATTGTTGGGAATATTTTATGGTGTCCAATCTAATTAAATATCTTTTTATTTGTGTAGTTATTAATTAAACGTGTAATACGGGCCACAAATGTGTATCAGCCCGGGGGCTTCCTTGTAACCCGTAAGTTAACTAACTTCTCCTATAAAAGGAGGCTAACTTACGGGAACCCCAATGAACGTTTTGAGGCTTTAGAGACGCAGATGCGAGATAGAGAGAGAGTAGGGTTTCTGTTGCTCTCCTTCTCTAGGGAGAGCAGCGGGGTTTCATATGGTATATTAGATTCGGTTTTTCATCTCATGATCTTCTATCTGCTTCTTCATAACTGCTATGGTTGTTTGATTGTTTAGTATTCTGGGTTTATCAAACCTTATTTTTTCTATCTTTTACATTCCAAGTCAGATTTACCTTCTTAATCACTTTCTGAATTTTTCTTATTAATACAGTTGGCCATTTGTATGCATTCTGTGAATGTTGTTTGCCTTTAGGTTGAAGTTGCTTTAAATCAACATGTAAATACACAACTTTCTTCTGAATTGCATATTTTTGTAGTGGACTTGCTATTTGTATGACTTTACAGTGGATCATCCATATGTGTGTTTCACAATGGTACGTTTGTTTGCATATTAAATTCAGAGCTCTTCTTTACCTTTGATTGAAATTAAAGCCAATGTTCCCATATGCCTTATGCCTTTTTGGTCATGTCATCTCCATATGCTCCCTTATGGCCTATTTTCAATTCTCATCTCACAGAATTAATCGATTTATATATTTGATAGGAAGTATAAACTTGCAGGCATATAGGGATTGAGGCACTTCATGTTCCATGTTTCTTCATTTTCACTCTTAAACTTCTTTTAAACATTATGTTGTATTTTTACTCATAATGCACCCTTTCCTCAATATTAAAAATTTTCAGTTTCATTTTGTAAGTCAAACCTTAATTTTTCTATCTTTTAAGTTACAAGTTAGATTTACCTTCCTAATCACTTTCTGAATTTTTCTTGCTAATACAGTTGGCCATTTGTATGCATTCTGTGAATGTTGTTTGCCTTTAGGTTGAAGTTGCTTTAAATCACCAAGTAAATCAACTGTAAGGAATATTTGTAATTAGATTTTGATGATGCTATATTAATTAGGACTTTAGAGTACCCCTCTTTAGATTTAATGTATTAGAATTTTTCCTTTGTAAAAGTTCTTAGTATAATCGACTGCCAGAAGGCCTCCAGAGCAGAAGACCTCCTGAGTCCTGACAGAAGACCTTTGGTTCTCTGCCTCAGAACAGAAGACCTCAGGGTCTCTGTTGGCCCTTACTCTGACAGAAACCCTCCTGGTTCTCTGTTGGATATCTCTTCCACAGTTGTGCTCAAGACCTTCTCTGATCAACTCTCTATTAAAGACACCAGAAGGCCTGACACTTAGAAGAATTTCACCAAGCCGGGAAACCATCTGAAAGATTCCTTCAACGACTAGGAGTCTTGAACGGAAAAGCTACAGTACGCGCATTAAATGCACATTTAATGCCTTCCGTACTCTGTAGAGTAATTGCAGATGATTGGCCGCAATGTCGGGATAACTTTGTCCCAAAATAGTAACCCGACAACTTTACCGGGTCCTACTGGTCAAGTCAACTACCCGCTCATTTAATGCAGTTGTCCTCCTTCTCCTCCAACGGGAAGACAACCTCAGTATAAAAGATACACTCCGAAGAACAACTTCAAAAAAAAAGAACTTTGCAATAACTTTGCTACAACTGTGCACATACAAGATATTCAAACGCTAAAAACGCAAAAAGCCTCCTTGAGATTAAAACTTCATCATCTTCTACAAGAGAAGGCAGAAGTTGGAAAAATCCTTATTTCCAACTCAAGCAAAGTTCCAAGTGTTCTTCAACTCTTCAAGCTCTTCACATACAAATCTTTTGTAACGAAGCAAGTTGGAGGAACCCCTGTTATCAACAGAACCTCTTCATTCACAAGAAGGACGTCCAAGTACCTGGAGCAGTGAAGTGGTGATACTTCCGGGAAGGCTCAGTGAAAGGACCAGTCTTAGGGAAGTCGGAAGTACATCCAAGAAGACATCTACACTTGAAGAAGACGTGGAGAGCTTCTTAAGTGATAGGGCTAAGGCATTGTAAACGGACGTTTTTACAAGCTTAGTGGAACAGTGGACTAGAGGAACAAGTTGTTCCTTGAACCACTATAAGAAGCCCTGGTGTCATTTACTTACTGCATTACATTCATTGCTTTTATTTGAACTGATTAACTCCAAAGACTTGGTATCTGTGTTCAGCAGAACTTGTCTTGTGAGTTAACAGAAGGCCTACTGCCTTTGCTTCTCTGAGGCTATACTAACAGAACTCCCTACCAGAACCCCATCCGCTGCCAGTCTGTTCTGCCAATAGAACGGGCCATTCTGTTAAATCTGGTACTTAGCTTGAAAAAGTTAAAAACCAATACAGTCTATTCACCCCCCCTCTAGACTGTATCCAGTACAACCGGGACCAACAAGTGGTATCAGAGCCTCCTTGTTCTAATAATCTCTTAGGTTGTTAGCAGAACAAAGATCCACTTGTTTTTCTGTTTTACCTCATTTTTAATCTGATATAATGGATCACTCCCTTTCCAAGAATCTTATGTTCTCATATCTCAAGTTTGATGACTGGAGGATCCGGATGAAGGCACATCTCTATGCTCTGCATGATGAGATGTGGGAAGTACTTGACATTGGGCCCTTCACAAGCTTCCAGAAGGTCAATCCTGAACATGCTATTGATAACACCAGACCTTAGATGATTAATAAGGCCAAATTTGAGTGGACTACTGAAGAAAGAAGGAAGTACAATCTGGACAACATTGCTAAAGACATTCTTTACAAGTCCATCGATGATAGGTACTTCAACAGAATAAAGAAGTGCAAGACTGCAAAAGAAATCTGGGATACTCTTGAGCTCATTGGAGCTGGTGATGAGCAAGAGAAGGAAAACAAGCTGACAATAGCCAACAAGAAGTTTGATGACTTCAAGCTCCTTCCTGGTGAAAGCATCTCCAAGATGTATGAAAGGCTCCTCACTCTCACCGGAGAGATATCTGAGCTTGGCAAGGAACTCACCACCAAGGAGATCAACCTCAAGGTGTTGAGGGGACTGCCCTCAGCATGGAAGATGAAGGTAGTTGCTGTCCAAGCCAGCAAGGATGTGAAAACTTATCCCACTGATAAGCTCATTTAAGATCTCAAAGCTCATGACTTTGAAATGATTGAAGAAAAAGAAGATGTACCAGAAGAGAGGACCACTACAGCCCTCACTACCAGCACATCAAAGGTAAATGATTTTTACCCCTCAGTACTTTTATCTGACGAATATATGGCTGCTTTTGCTAGGAGATTCAAAAAGTTTATGAAGAATCCCAAAGATGCAAGAAGTCCATCATTCAGCAGAAAGCCCTTCCAGAAGGTCAAAACAACAGAGAGCAGTGGTGAGCTTCTCTGTTACAACTGCAGACAACCTGGAAATTTCAAGGCAGAGTGTCCACATCCAAGAGTGTCCAAGAAACAAGGGCGTGATGGAGAAAAGAAGAAGTATGAAGACAACTCCAGAAGAAGGAAAGCACTTGTGACAGAACAGCTCGAGAAAGACCCTCTGTCTGAGACAGAATCCAGTTCTGACTCTGACTCTGATGAGGCATTTTGTTTCCTTGATACTGAGACAGAAGACCTGTGCCTCATGGCTCATTCTGCATCTAGTTTTTCTTCGGTAGGCTTAGCTTTTGATTCTGATTCAATGTCAGAATTATGGGAAGAGTTTAAGGCCATTCAAGCCACTTATTCCTCTGTCACAGAAGAAAACAGTAAGCTGAAGGCTGAAATTCTTGACTTAAAAAAGGAGGTTGAGATCAAAATCAATCTTCTAATTAAGGGAAGAGATCAGCTGGAAACTGAAAATGTTTCTCTTCTCAAGAGAATAAGAGAAATTGAGCCTCTTGAGATTAAGTACAAAGCTTACCAGAAGGCCCAGTCTTCCATGGAAAAGATTTTACTTGATCAACAAATTGGCATTGGCTTTGGTCTTGGTTATGGCTCAACAGAATCAGGTGAGCCTTCCGTAATGCCTAGCACGAGTGTTGCTAAGGCAGATAAGGTCATAGTGCCACTGATCTCTAGCCCCATCTGTCAAGCTGGTGTATCTGGCACCAAGGTTGTTCATGAGGAAGTTAGACCAGAAAAGGGAAAGATAAAGGTTCAACAGAAACCCTTTTTGAAAAATAATGAACCTGGCAGAAAACCTAACAACATAAAGGGTTTTCAGAATAACAAAAATAAAAGACCATTCATTGACAGACAACCTGATGACAATCGTGCCAGAAATGACCACTAGAAGGGCAAATATCAAGAGAGAGTTAACTTTAGGCAGAAGAGGTTGGCTGGTCAACTTCAGAAGCCCAAAGCTAACCGTTCCTCTGCTCTTGATAGTATATGGGACTTCTTTCCAACAAAGAAAGCTATGCAAAAGTATGTAAACAGGAAGCATGACCCTCACAAGCATCTGCCCAAAGTGAATCACACTTCGGTTTACTATAACTACCAGGTGGACAATGGGTACCATCCACCAAGGTTTCACCTGATGAGACCAAAATGGTACCAACTACCCAGACTCCATGACCCCCCAGGACTCAACATTGCTTGGGTACCTAAATCTTTCTTTTGATCTTGCAGGAACTGTGTGCTGGAGCTATCTCAGAGCAAGAATGGTTTATTGATAGTGGATGCTCCAGGCACATGACAGGTGACAGAAGTTGTCTAACAGAGTTCCAGAAATGCAAAGGACCTGGAGTTACCTTTGGAGGTAATGACAAAGAAGGTCAAACAAAAGGAAGAGGGAAGCTGATAAAGAACCAAATAGTCATTGATGATGTCTCATATGTCAAAGGACTAAAGTTCAAGTTGCTGAGTGCTAGCCAATTCTGTGACAAAGGCTACACTGTTGAATTCACTAAGGACTTCTGCTATGTGAAGCATGAGACAACAAAAGAAGTGGTCCTTACATCATCAAGGAAGAAGAACATCTATGTGGTTGATTGGAACACTGCAAAGGATGGAGTTTGCCTGATAGCCAGGGGAGATTCAAAACTAAGCTGGGACTGACACAAGAAGCTTAACCATTTGAACTTCAAAACAATCAACAAACTGGCAAGAGAACACATTGTTGATGGACTGCCAGACATAGTTTACAAGAAAGAGACTCTCTGCAGTGCATGCCAGAAGGGAAAGCAACAGAAGAACTCGTTCAAATCCATTGCTGGAGATCTTTCTACAAGTCCTTTAAATCTGATCCACATGGATTTATTTGGACCTGTTGAGACTCCAAGTGTTGGTGGTAAGAAATACACTCTAGTCATGGTTGATGACTATTCCAGATATACATGGACTATCTTCCTATCAAAGAAGAATGAAACTCTTCAGAAGTTGCCATCTCTGTTAAAGCAACTTCAGACTGAGAAGAACTTGAAGGTTAAGACAATCAGGTCTGACAGAGGAACTGAATTTGACAACCAAGTCATAAAGGACTTCTGTGATCAAAATGGAACCTTTCATCAACTCTCTGCCGCCAGAACCCCTCAGCAAAATGGCGTAGCAGAAAGGAGGAACAGAACATTAAAAGAAGCTGCAAGGACAATGATTGCAGAATCTGGACTACCTATGAGATACTGGGCTGAAGCAATCAACACTGCATGCTATACCCAGAACAGAAGCATGATCAACAGGAATCACCAGAAGACCCCCTATGAACTCTGGAAAGGAAGAAAACCCAACATCAGTTACTTTCATGTGTTTGGATGCAAGTGCTACGTCCTTAACAATGGAAAGGAGCATTCGAAAGTCTTTCAAGAGAAAGCTGATGAAGGTATCTTTATAGGCTATTCAAACACCAGTAAAGCCTATAGAATACTCAACAGAAGAACTCTACATGTTGAAGAGTCTATACATGTGAAGTTTGATGATAGCACCTCTGTTAAAGAAGTAACAGAGATCCTCAAAGAAGTCAATATAGAAGACAGAACACCTGAACCAACAGAAGAGGTAGCAGATAACCCTGCATTTCCAACACCTGCAACAAACCCCCTTCTGTTGAATGAAGATGAAGATTCAGAAGATGAAGAACAAGAAAGACCCAGACAGCAACTGACAAAACCTGATCTGACATGGTTAAGAGACCATCCCCCTAATCAAGTAATTGGACATATCAGAAGTGGTGTGCAGACTAGATCAGTATCAACAAGGAGAGAAGCAATGCTTGCCTGCTATATATCTCAGATGGAACCCATGACTGTAGAAGAAGCTCTTGCAGATTCAGACTGGATCAATGCAATGCAAGAAGAGCTCACTCAATTTGAAAGGAACAAAGTATGGGAACTTGTTCCTAGGCCAAAGCACCAGAATGTCATTGGAACAAAATGGGTATTCAAGAACAAAGCTGATGAAAATGGTAACATTGTAAGGAATAAAGCAAGGCTGGTAGCCAAGGGTTATTGCCAAGAAGAAGGAATAGATTTTGATGAGACTTTTGCACCAGTTGCCAGACTGGAAGCCATCAGAATATTTCTAGCCTATACTGCTTACAACAACATCAAGGTCTATCAAATGGATGTCAAAAGTGCATTTCTGAATGGAGATCTTGAAGAAGAAGTTTATGTGGAACAACCACCAGGTTTTGTCATTCCTACTCACTCTTCCTGTGTCTACAAGCTTAAAAAGGCCCTCTATGGTCTTAAGCAAGCTCCCAGAGCATGGTATGACACATTGTCCCTATTCCTAGTGAACCATGGGTTTAGTAAGGGGAAGGTTGACAAAACTCTATTTCAAATCTCTGTTGCTAATCATATTCTGTTAGTACAAATATATGTTGATGATATTATATTTGGTAGTACTAATTCAGAACTGTGCAAGAAATTCTCTCAAGTAATGCAGTCAATTTGAAATGAGTATGACGGGAGAACTCAGCTACTTCCTAGGACTACAAGTCAAACAAGTTCCAGAAGGAATCTTTATCAATCAAGGGAAGTATACCAGAGACCTGATCAAGAAGTTTGGAGTGGAAGGCAAATCCTCAGTAAAGATTCCCATGAACACCTCACAAGGAATTGGTCCAGATGATGAAGGCAAAGATGTCGATGCAACTACCTACAGAGGAATCATAGGATCTCTGCTGTATCTGACTGCAACCAGACCAGATATCTCATTCTCGGTTGGAATCTGTGCCAGATACCAATCAAAGCCCAAGGAGATCCATCTTAGTGCTGCAAAGAGAATCATCAGATATATCAAAGGAAATCTAAATGCAGACCTATGGTATCCAAAGGGAGGTAACTTTGACCTAATTGGTTACTCTGACTCAGATTTTGCAGGTTGCAGATTAGACAGGAAGAGCACCTCTGGTCACTGCCAAATGCTAGGAGGAAGACTTGTTTCCTGGTTTAGAAAGAAGCAGAATTCAATATCAACCAGTACATCAGAAGCTGAATACATTGCAGCTGGGAGTTGCTGTGCTCAGCTACTCTGGATGAAGCAACAGCTGAAGGACTATGGCATTCAAGCAAAGGAGATCAAATTGCTTTGTGACAACACCAGTGCCATTGCCATCACTCAGAATCCAGTTCTTCACTCCAGGACAAAGCACATTGAGATCAGACATCACTTCATCAGAGATCATGTTGAAAAGAAGCACATGTGCATGGAGCATGTGCCAACAGAAGAACAACTTGCAGACATTCTGACAAAGCCTCTGCTTGAAGCTAGATTCAACAAACTAAGAGAGGAATTGGGTATGATGGATGAAATTCCAACAGAAAGTTGAAAAGGAAGGCCCTCTGTTGCAAAATCTCTGCTAACAAAATACCTGTTGCAGAACCCCTTCTGATAACCTCTTCTGTTCTCTATCCTGAACAAAGAACCTCCGTTCCTAACAGAACACCTCTGCAACAGAAACCCCCTTTTTTCTTATCCTCAGAAAACCTTACCTGGAACAGAAGGTTGTGGACTTAGAAAATATTGCCCTCATTGATTTTCTCTTCATGTTTTTTAAGACAACACGTCTTGGTGATCGATGGAGGAGGAGTTGTGGGGTTTTATGCGATTCAACTATGAGTCGCCGTAGGGTGTTGTGTTTTTTAAATAATCTTTTCCTAATAAAGCTTATGGAGTGTTGTGGAATGTGTCACGCATCATTAGGCTTGGGACCGGTTCAGTTCTAGTTAAAGTTTGTTAGAACCATTTTAAAAAATGTATTCTTAATATCGGTTCGGTTTCTTTAAAAAATCAGAACCGTTTTGGAACCAAACAAGGTTTGAACGGTTCGGTTTCGGTCTTTTTTTATTCCTAAAAATAGTGTACTACTAAATTGCACACCTTTGAATTTATGCTACACAAAAACATTCAAAATTCACATCTTTATAAAAAGAGATTTTGTCAAGCTTAGACATTACATCACAAAAACATCCAAAAGTTCAAACATAACTAAAACATCCAAAACTTCAAACATAAGTGAAACGTCAATGTTGAAACATAAGAAAGGAGCAATGTTTAAACATAACAATAAAAAGAAATGCATGCAATTGGTCACCCAGTTGCTTAATATAGTTTTTATCAATGGCTGAAAATGTTAGAAACAAAAAAGAAATAATATAAACTATAGACTATAGAGCACCTAGACAAAAAGGTTTTGTCCAGATGCTCTACTCAACATCAATTCACCATTTCAAACTTTATACAAAAAGGTTTTCCATGTGAGCACAATTGAAGCAACCGGACATACTTTAGAAATCCCTAGACGGCGCTCAAACAGAACTAAGCGAGATTAATCAAACTCAATTCATCTTAAGTTTAAATAAATCGTAGGCGATAAACATATCAACATAGCCCTATCTAATACCTAAGCGACATCTACGTGGATAGTTTTAAAGTATTGATTGTTGCACATATGCGTTTAAACATCATAACAAATCAAATTGCTTGTTTAAAAACACATCATTTTTAGAGTATGTGAAACTCGATCTCGACTTGAACTTGAACTCAAAAAAATTGTATAATGTACGATTGAAACTTGCCTCAAATTCTATTTTTTTATCAAGCACAACTTGATCTAAATTAACCTCGAGTTCAACTCTCGACTAGCACCCAATGTAGACTTATTGACATATTTGACAGTACAAGACTTTAGACATGACAATATTTTCCACATATGACAGTAATTACTCCATTTAGGAAATAAAAACATGACATTCATACTTTGAAATTTTCAAACACTTTATTCTATTTTGGAGATTTTCCCGTATCATATTTCTTGTTTAAGCTTCTATTTTCAAAAAAATTGATTTATCTAATCTAATTCAAATGAACGTATTTCATTTATCATTGATAAAAAAGTGTATATTTTGAAATATCTTTTTGAAAAATTGACGCGTTAAAAAGATTGAAAAATATCATCACATCATCGTGACACCCCCAAAAAGGAAGTCACACGTTCGGATCTCATCCCAAGTCAATACATATTTCGATATTACAATATTACAATAATTTAGAGCAGATATTACAATATTACGATATATTAAGGGGGTGTTTGGAACTGATTCTGATTCTGCTTCTTTTTTAAAGCAGAAGCAGAATCATAATCAGTTTTCAGAAGTTGGTCACCCCTAGCTTCTAAAAAAATGATTCTAGGAGTAAATTAGAACACCAAAATCACTTCTGCACTTTTACCCAAACACTCCAACTTCTTCTTTTTCTCCCTGAAGAAACTTTAAGAATCAAATCCAAACACTCCTAAAAAGGCTTTGCCAAAAAAGAAAGATTGGCAATACATATGTAATGCTGCGTAAGAATGAGTATCAAAGGTGGCAGCACAGAAGATTTTGGAGCATTATTTTGGCCTTGCCTGGTATAATGACTTTTTAAACCTGTATTTGTGGAATTTGTCGTTAATTCACTTCATTGTTTTTTCAGTGCCCAAAGTTTGACGCTCTTTCAAGATTTCTTTTGTGTGCGCTGAGCAGCTGATTTTTGCATATCAAACAACGACCCTTCTCCTTGCCGAGGCATGAAGTGAAGGAAAGGGTCAGCCTCGTTTCTCTGTGTTTCTCCTTCTAACCCTACATATTTGCTTGCATCTTTCCGTTAGATCTTAGCCGTCTCAGTTTTCTTGAAATTCGATAATCCATTGATCTATTCAATGATTAGCATCAATGAATTGAGCTGGGACTAAGAGCTGGTCATGATTATGATGATTTCAATCAATCCCAATATGAAATAAGCACTATCAATGCTCTGAATTTTGAGACAAATCTTGATAAAGTTCACTGTGCTTGTAGTTTTGCAGGAAAGAAACAGTACTCTGTTTAGGTGCTTAAGAATTGTGTTTTTGGAGGGAAGGGTTTTATAGGGACGCTGAGCTTCAGATGGGCAGTTCGAAATTGGAGGGCTCATCAACACCTGCTCTTAGGAGAGACCCCTACGAGGTGTTATGTGTTTCAAGGGATTCTTCTGATCAGGAAATTAAGACTGCTTATAGGAAACTTGCCCTCAAGTAAGTATTTCCTGTGTTTTCTTCAGCCTATATATTTTATGTGGATTATGGTTAATTGTATTGGTTGGCAAGAATTTCTAGCCCACTGACCAAAATATTTTAGCTGAAACTTCCCCATATAATTTGAAGTTTTATTGATATTATTGATGCTACTAATTGGGAATTAGATACTGTTGAAAGCTAAATTGTTATTTATGAACTATGGAACATATGGTTTCAAATGAAACATTTCTAAATTTCTTGTTAGATACTAATATATATCTCAGTTTGTTTCAAAGTGTGAGTAGCATGTTCAAGTGGTTCTTGAGGCTCAGAATTCTTGAATATGCAGCAGTTGATTTGATGTAAAATTGTAGACTCAATGTTACCTTTTAAGGGGATGGGAAATTGGGAAGTACTATCTATACCAATTTAGTTGGATTTGGAGTTATCATGTTTTCATAGGTTCTGGAGCTGCTTTTATTTTTTAGTGTTTTAGTTTGTCTTGCCTCCTATGCCCTGAAATAAATGTGCTTGTTGATTGAATCACAGCCACACAACCACACATACAAGGAATTAGGTATTGTCTGATAATGGTTGCAGGTATCATCCTGACAAGAATGCTAGTAACCCTGAAGCTTCAGAGCATTTCAAGGAGGTCGCATATTCATATAACATTCTATCGGATCCTGAGAAAAGGAGGCAATATGATATGTCTGGATTTGAGGTACCTTATTTCTTACGTTTCTTGTGTAAAGTTGTTTCTAGAAAGTGCTTCAGTTGCATTACCTCAAGGTACACTTAGTCATATCAGACATTTATGTAGAGGCAGTGTAGTAAATTCCTCTTTTAGTGCAATCAAACAATATCGCAATCTTTTATATATGAAGTAGAGTGTCTAAAGTCTAAACATACTCCATCCATTATCCATCACAAATTATATAAGCATTTGCTTTTAGCATGCTTTTGGATTTTTTAAAAATGAAAGCACTTCAAGTATAATTCACTTAAAAAATCTCCCTAGTGGGTTCAGTAATCATATTGGCAATGAATTGGTGCAAGTAAAAAAATTGGGAATATATTGTTAAAAATAAAGTGGATCTAACTTAAACCTAAAGTAGCTTTCATTGGGAGTACTACACTAGTGCCTAACACTTATTATTCCGTAGTTTGTTTTAAATATGATTTAAAGATAGGATTTTTCCCTAAACAAGATTACAAAAACCTATTAATTTTAGAATGACTAGAATAATTATCTCAACCAAAATTTCCCTATCCAAAAAGACCACTTCCCACTCAGCCCATGGCCCACTGCCCACAGCTAACACAATCACTGTCCACTGCCTTTGACTCAGTGCCAACTGCCTCCGATGCCATTGCGCACCATCGCCTCCTCCATTACTGTCCATTACGCACTGTCTCCAGCCAGCATCACTCTCTACCGCCCCCACTTTGTTGCCATAGTCATTGATTTTGCTTTCACAATCGTGAAAAGGAAATGAACCACCAAAGATCTATCGATAGCAGATTAGCAACCAGGCTGCATTAGCCAACCCCTGCACTCCTGCAGTGGAGGCATGCAAAAAGTGTAGATATGGGAGGAACACATACTGATCTGAAAACTTAAAATAACAACAAACATGAACTTCTTCAATCCACTGCCCAGACCGCCAGCTATAACATTACATCAAAGAGCATCTTTTAGGCAGCAAACACCGGATATGGAACAAACAAACAACAGAGAACATTGGCATTGGCTTCAACTATCAGACCACCCACGGCAACAACATGCCAGGTAACATGCATCAACTTCTGTAGGAAGATGCCAGTGACTCTTTTGCGTTGGCATCAGTTGGGAGCCATAATGCTCGAGAGAGAGAAAGAAGGGAATGAAGGGGTGATATAATTCTAAATAGGTATAAGAGTATATGAGACTATTCATCCTTAAAAACATACTTTTTGCTATTATATTAGTACTACATAGATCCTATTTGGAGAAGACGACAGGGAAAAGGTTAAGCTTGTAGTCAATGTCTGATCAATTATTTAACTTCTTTATTCTCAACGCTCTCCCTCAAGCTGGAGCACGTGTAATTGTATCTCATATGCACCAAGTCCGCTCGAATTATTGTGTACTCAACCCCATAACCTCTTACGCTCTTAAAGTTTTGGTATAATGTAATATATATGCCAAATTATCATTTGGTATAATGGCAGGCTCATTTTTTGGCAGGTAGTGTGCTAGTATCAGCGTAGATCACTAGATCCATGAAGGAGTGACCGAACCACACATGGTTCCTTAGTTCATATATATCTCCATTACTTCATAATCTTTAAAATTTTTAATAATGGAGTTGCATTAGGATCTTGTGTCTTCATTGGGTTAGTATTCAAATTCTTCTAAGTGACACATCATTATTAGTATGTAATCGTTCCAGATATACTGATTTTGATCAGTAAACAAAACCCAGTAGACTTTGACAAGGATGCGCCACATCTTCTTCTCCATCACTGGTCGGTCGAAGGGTTTTTGGATGCCATGACCTTCTTATGGTGATAGTTTCATGTCTGTGGACTAGGCCCTATACTTGCAACCTTAACAACTTAGTATTAGATTTGGAAACGATAGACAGAAGCTCTTCAGAAATGGATGCCGAATTCTCCAACGCCATGGAATCTGTCAGCGACAAAGCCTGATTGAGAAGCATCTTGTAGCAATACACAAAAAACTTGACAAAAAACCAGTGATCACCGAGGCAGATCATACTGAAATGGAGGTTTTGCAGTGTAGTGGTCTTAGAAGACAGTTTATCTTCCTCCAAGTATGTATAATGTTAGTTACACGTGGGTAGGTGGGTTTTATACGTCAAAAGTTGGACCTGATTGGAAGGTTGACCAACTCAAAGCTCGTTTGATCAGATTATACTGATACCTTTTCCCATGTTGCCAAAGTAGCATCTGCCCGCTTTACTTATTTCAATGGCTGCCATGAGCCATTGGCGGTTATACTAACTAGATAGCACAAATGCTTTTCTTCATAGTGATCTTCACAAATGATATATTTGGGGAACTTGCCACAGATGCTTTTGACCATTTTTTTGAGAAAGTATTGTGCAATCTTTCAGGTTTCGATAAGGCCACTTCAATCCCAAATGAATTTCCATAAGCATTTTGTTTGAAAGTTCCTGACAACATTATCCTTAAGTTGAGAGATCCTTTCATCATCATTTGCAGTATTCACAATGTCATCGACACATACCTGTCATAATGTTGATAAACAGAGTAATGTAGTTTCTGAATATGTAGATTTGAATTATTAATACTTTAATACTAAGATGTACAATAATAGGGAAGGGTTAATTTTATTATTAGTCGAACATCGATTTACTTTACTATAAGTCGAACATCGTAAATCGAAGAACCTTGAAATGAGATGAATAGAGTAACATATATTAAAGCAAGTTGTTCAAGAGTATTTTCATGTTATATTATGATATAATGTTTTAGCAATTAATGTTCAAAGTTAAAAAACTTTTACTCAAAATCAAAGTGGGAACTCCATTTTGAGATGGAATAAATATATATTTTACGGTAGAGTGTACTACTATAGTACTAGTAGTTGATACTCCCTTCGTCCGACCGTCCCGAAATGAAGTTCCCGGTTTGACCTACACACATATTTATGTAAGATTGAATTTTGTTTTGACTTTCCAAGTATACCCTTACTTTACGTCAAATGAAGCAAAAAGTAGATAAAAGTAAGGGTAGTGACGGTGGTTTCCTTTTATAGAAATGGGAACTTTTTGGGACATCTATAAAAGGAAAGTGGGAACTTCTTTTCAGGACGGAGGTAGTATAATTAATTCGGTAATATATCATATTATTATATTCAAATATCACATATGGGAGCTTGTTTCCTAGGTGATAAGGCAGTTCTCCGGCACCACACCTTGCCACCGATACAATCTGGGTGCCTTTAGGCTTTAGTCTGCTTCTTTTGGTTAGAGCTCTATCAAACTTTTGTGGAGGTGCAGTTACAAAAACGGGCCTTATCCAATGCATATAAAATTATAAATGCATCCTATGCTTTTAACTTGCGACTGAGACCAATCTACTCGACACTAATAAAGTGAAAGAAAAGAAAAACTAAGAAGTACCCAGTAGTAATAGATTTATAGATTCTTAGCAAATACTGATGTTATTCAATAACTTGATGCTACTTGGCTCGTATGTATTTGTTTGGAATTACTGAAAATGTTGATCTCCTTAACGTGTTTCTAACAACATCCTTGTCTAGGATTGCATGCTCTGTTGTTCTATTTTTCAATGGTTTCTTGGCTTGCAAAAGATAAGGAATTTATGTTAGCATTACTGATCGCTATGACTCGAACTACTCATTGTCATTTCCTGCTCAGTATTACATTTTCTTATTGTTTTATGTATGCTCTTATAGTAACTCCCATAGGATCTTAATTTCCTAACTGCTTTGGTTGTGCTTCTACCCTCAACGTATTAGGCTCTGGATGCCGATGGAATGGATATGGAAGTTGACCTATCCAACCTTGGTACCGTGAATACAATGTTTGCAGCACTGTTCAGGTAACCTTTTTTCATAGATCTTATATCTGCAGTGCTCTTGACATTTATGAGTGACACATTTTTATTTTTGATAGCAAATTAGGTGTTCCTATCAAGACTACTATTTCGGCAAATGTTCTTGAAGAAGCTCTAAATGGTACTGTCACAATTAGGCCTTTGCCAATTGGTACATCATGCAGTGCGAAGGTAATGCACTCTTCTCTTTTTGCATGCTAACTAGATAAGCCCATGGTTGTCATGGCGGCAAGGTGAGGCGTGGCGCCAGCCATCTACCTTATCACCTAGACGACAACTAGGCAACATATAGCGGCATATATAGTATTTAAGTATGATAAAATAATATATTACGTAGTATAAATTATACGGAGTATTATATTACAAACTACGTATTACTTATATTTCAAGAGCTAAGTAAATCAAAACAAGAGTTTAATGTCCATCTCAAATAAGTATAAGTAATAATAACATTTAAACTGTAAATTTTAATATCATCATGAACTAAATCTGACTAGTAAATTTTTTAGGTAATATAAAGTATTCAATATAAATAAGTAATACAAAAAATTCAGCTCCTTAAAAAACAAGCTGTTAAAATAGAATATACTGCGTAGTCCAAAACACAAGAAGGAAAGATGTAGTCGAACCGTCCAGCTGGAGTCAACTGACCCACAAAAATGAGAGAAACAAAGAGAGGAAAAGAATGGCTTAGTGGCGAAAAGGAGCTATCGGGCACAGCTGCAAACTAAAAGTCCAGACTTTGATCTAAAAATACCGAAGAACGAGGGCGGTGAAAATTTGCAGAGCAAGGAGTCTGCATCGGTGACAAGTGACACGATCAGTGTTCGCAACCAGCAACAGCGACCTTTGTTGGCGACCTGCAACAGAGACCTGTATTGGCGACCTGTGACAGTGACTTCAGGTGAGTTGATCAAGCATTGCGTGGCTGCCCCATCGCCAGGATGCCTAGTCTCCGCCTAGGCGACCATGACAACCATGGATAAGTCTTATCAGTTTTCGGTTTTCTAGTTGCTAGCAGTGTTACAGAAGCGCTAGGCACCCATTGGCCATTGGGCACTAAGTGAGGCCTAATTAGACACCTGACCTGCCTAAAAGCTCTAAACCAGGGTTCTAGTATACAAGATTACAAGTCTACAAGAAGTACTTAGTTGAGTCATAGCTTTCTTAGTAGTGATTTGGTCTAGAGGTATTTAGTGGCTAAACTGATTCTTAAAATAGTGGTTACTAAATATGTTCTCAAACAGGTAGAAAAGCAAAATGCACATTTTTTTGGTGTAACAATTAGTGAAGAACAAGCTGCAGCAGGGATTGTTGTTAGAGCAAGTTCAGCTGCTCAAAGCAAATTTAAGGTAAATAACTGTCTTACAAACATGATAATAAAGATATTTTATGATGTTTCATTTTTTTTTGTGTCTGTGCAACTGTGCATGCACATGATGTTACTTGCAGCTGTTGCAATGTGACCCTAAAGCTGTATTTGATATAATTTTCAGCTGCTTTATTTTGAACAAGATACAACGGGGGGTTATGGATTAGCATTGCAGGTAAAGCATTTTTTAGATTTTTGTTCCTGTTTTAATTATTACCTGATATGTAACAGAAAAAATAGAAATCAACGGGGTGAACCGTTGCCCAGATAATCAACGATAAAAATACCGTTGCCCAAAGCCAAAAGGCTAAACTCTAACTTTATTCCAAGATAATAAGAATGAACCCTGGCGAGGGGTATAAATAGCCTTCTACAAGAAACCCTAATCAAGCCCATATTAATTATACCCTAATTAGGCCCAAATTAACTCAACTAACTACTCTACTAATAATAGGCCCAAACTAAAACATAACATTAACTTAATAATAATAATAATTAAACTATAACGACAGCCCTAACTCGGCCCACGGAAGTGAGCCCAAGCCCGGTCCCGCCCCATGCTCTTCCCGTTCTCTATCAATCCATCCTCCTTCAAAATAACCTTGTCCTCAAGGTTGAAAGCTGACAGATGGGAGCTGAAATTCCCAGACATAGAATAGACTGGAAAATATCCTTTCTCTCTTTCCTGGCCGGTTATTTCACAGTACTCATGCTGTTGGAGGTCTAACTCTTCCTCCTCCTCGGCTATCATTACCCGCAGCTGCTTAAAGGGACAGTCGTGCCCCGGTGTAAATGGTTTCTTACACCTAAAGCATAATCCTTTCGCCCTCAATTCTGCGAACTCTTTTGGCGGAAGACGAGTGAACTGAGAGCGTGTCGTAGGCTGCCCGGACAGCCCTGACTTCGTCCCCGGAGGCTGTCCACTATCCTTCGCAAAGCTGCCCCTTGATCCCTGCAAGCTGCCACCACTGGCAGTCAAAGGAGGACCCGTGTTTGCCATTAAAAAGCTGCTGGAACGTACCCCTGCAGAATTATAATTCGGGCTGCCACTTCCTCCACTTTGGACGGACAGATTATGCTCCACATCGCGAGCTAATTCCATGGCTGTCTCCAGGTTTTCTGGCCGTAATAAGCACAGCGAACTTCGGATTGCTTCCCTAAGTCCACTCATGTAGTAGCCCAAATAATGATCGTCGGTCAATCCCGGAACTTGGTTAGCCAATTGAACGAACAAGGTATTGTATTCCTCCACCGACCCAATTTGTTTGACGCCGGACAGCCGTTCAAACCTGTTTCCCTGATATCGGGAATCAAATCTGGCCACCAAGGCTTGCTTAAATTCCTCCCAAGATATGCCAGGTTTGCGTGCCTTTAACCACGTCACCCAATAGAGGGCAGCCCCTTCCATAGAAACCCTAGCCGCTGCAACTTGTCTGTCTGGTGGGGTCCTGTTGAGCTCGAACTGCTGCTCCACTCTCGCCAACCACCCAATTGGGTCTTCGCCATCGAACGAGGGAAGTAGCGTTGTGGCTGCAGTGCGCAGTCCGCCATCATCGGAGAAGACAGATGCGACGTGGCCGGAGGAATCGCTCTCGACGGTCGCGATGGGAGATTTCTGCGGCGGCACCATGGTCTTCGCGATTGCTGCAAGAGAGGCTGCGATTTCCGCAAGCTGGGCGGTCTTCGAGTTTCTGACCTTGTGTGTCAAGTTTCTGTCAGTGCAGATCAAGTTTCTATCCTTGCGTGTCAAGTTTTTGATTGATTAAGGCCTGTTCAGCCTCCAATTCTGATAAACGTTCGTTGGTTGATCTCGTCATTCCGGCGGGACGGGATCCGGCAGGTCGGACCAATTGATATGTAACAGAAAAAATAGAAATCAACGAGGTGAACCGTTGCTCAGATAATCAACGATAAAAATACCGTTGCCCAAAGCCAAAAGGCTAAACTCTAACTTTATTCCAAGATAATAAGAATGAACCCTGGCGAGGGGTATAAATAGCCTTCTACAAGAAACCCTAATCAAACCCATATTAATTAAACCCTAATTAGGCCCAAATTAACTCAACTAACTACTCTACTAATAATAGGCCCAAACTAAAACATAACATTAACTTAATAATAATAATAATTAAACTATAACGACAGCCCTAACTCGGCCCACGGAAGTGGGCCCAAGCCCGGTCCCGCCCCATGCTCTTCCCGCTCTCTATCATTACCACTTCAATCTTGGTAAATATATCTCTATCCCACACTTGCTGTGAATGCATGCATCTGTTCTTGACATGAACTGATCTTTTGTGCCATTTTGTCTGAGAAATAAAATGTTACTGCAAAGCAAAACTGCAAAAGGAAGTACTTTAACTTTTTACTAAAAATTAAATTCCAGAAGTTAATGTACTAATGATAACACTACTGGTTTGTTTTGCTAATCTTTGTAATGTCACAACAATATCACTCTAGTCGTAAACTTGTAATCTGTGACGTGGCAGTGTCAAATAACTTTGCTTTAGAAATGCAGCTGTGTTTATAGATTTAAACACGTAAGATTTAAAATGCTTAGGTCAGTAGGTCTCTAGTGTTCGTGCACTGAAAGTTGTCACATGCTATCCTCTATATCTGAGATCACTATTAGATTTGATTCTTAGAGATATGTTTTCATCCTAGAACTAAGATATATAGGATAATGCAGTATATGTTTTCAAGTTCCTTTTCATGTACATCCTGTACTGTTGCACTTTAGTAGTTAAAACAAAAGAGTTATCATTCCTTAATCTGGTTAGTATTTGCACTGAAAAATTATTTTCATGGCTTCCAAGCATACAACAACAACATCCAAGCCTTAATCCCAAAAGATTTTGGGGTCGACTAACATGAATGGATCCGTGATATCGATGTAAAAAGAGAAGACGTACAAGAACAAGGAAAAAAAGTAAGATAAAACGGATAAGATAAAGATAAATAAATACAAGATAACAATAAATAAGAATATAAGAAAGATAAAAGATAAAGAGATAAAAGAGCATAAAAACCACACATAATTTCATTGTAACCTGTTAAAAACCACACATAATTTCATCCCATCAACAAATGCCGTCCAATAGCAAATTACTGTAATATCACTGAATGAAGTGATTTAAGCATTGCAGATTAAAACTAAAACTAAATGGATTAGAAGTGATAAGCACCTACATGATATGTAGAATACAATAACATCCAAGTCTTGTTCCCAAAAGAGGTTGGGGTTTGCTACCAAGAATCAACATATTATATTGAAGTTAAAAATCAATTCTCCATATGTATACTCTCCCTCAAGTTCTCCCTCTCCAAATCTCATCTAACCAAATAGTATCATGTCATTCTTGACCACTTTAATTCACACCTATCTGGGTCGCCTCTTCCCTCTCTCTTCTTCCTACCTCTCAATCTGTCTAACAGATGCATCACCTTGCCTTATGTACACACGACCACACCATCTTCAATAGGCGCTACTCCCACTTTTGTGTTATTGTCGCATTCCTCAAGCCGTCTTTCCTAGTATGCCAACACATACAACTCATGATGTGTAAAGTAAAAGGGCATAAATTAGAAAGTAGAAACCTCTAGGCATTGATTAGCATGTCATGGTTTTGCTATGTGAGTTACTTGAAAATTTAAAAGCTCGTGTTCAGTGGATTATGAATCAATACTGAAACCTCTGTTGCAGTATGCATAATGTAGAACTTACGAAGAACATAAAATCTGAATTGTAGTATGGGTGAACAATTGATACTGAATTTATGTGTTCTTTGAAAATATTGATTACTGTCCTCATTTTTTTCAAATAAATAAATAACAGGAATCTTTGTGCTAAACTTCTATTTCTAATGCTTTATGAGGCATGCTTCACTTAGCCCATTTTTGGCATTGACGTCTGGGCTTGGTTAATCTGATTCATCGTCAATAAACACAGGAAGACAGTGAAAAAACTGGCAAGGTAACATCGGCTGGAATGTATTTCTTGCATTTTCAGGTTTATAGGATGGATTCAACAGTAAATGCGGTATGCATCATTTTTCCTGATTGATATTGATTGAAAAGAACTTCAGGGGGGATTTTTCGTTATCTTAACTATAAGCATCTTTTGTAGCTAGCAATGGCCAAGGATCCAGATGCTGCTTTTTTTAAGAGATTGGAAGGTCTTCAACCTTGTGAGGTCTCAGAATTAAAAGCTGGCACTCACATATTCGCTGTTTATGGTCCGAGCTGCTTGTTTCTTCTATTTCCCCCTTTTGTATATTGGGATTCATTATTTTTGACCAACTCTATAAGGATTAGTTGATGTAGTGTTGTTAAAGTTAAAACTTTTGTACAGGAGATAACTTCTTCAAACCCGCTACATATACAATTGAGGCTCTTTGTGCCAAAACATATGAGGATACAACCAGCAAGCTGAAGGATATTGAATCTCAGATTTTGGGGAAGAGAAATGAGCTTCGACAATTTGAGACTGAATACAGAAAGGCAGACCATCTCTCTAAATTGTACTTTTGCTCCCCCATGCGTACATACTCTAAGAGAACATTTTCTCAATTTGACTTTGCAGGCATTGGCACGATTCCAGGAAGTGACCAACAGATATGCACAGGAGAAGCAGGCAGTAAGTTTTATGACTTTGTCTAAAACTCCTGTGAAACCTTTCCCAAGGACGTCCTTTTTATTATATTTATTAATGTTATACTCTCTAGTTCCTACCATGCAAGAACACCCTTCATGCTGTCAAGGAGAAGAGGCCATGAACAACTTAGCATTGAAATTTGAAACCCATTTTTTTGAATTCTTGCATAATTTGCAAATAACCTGTGCTTGAATTAGTTGTACTCACTTGCCCTTATGATTAAATATTCTGTTATTCTCTCAGACATGTTTATGATTGCTATTGCAATTAATATGTCAGGTGGATGAATTGATGAAACAGCGAGACACCATCCATTCATCATTCACTGTTGCAAGGTCGGTCATTAGCAGTGGAAGTAGTGGACATTTTAATAATGGAAGCAGCAGCAGCAACAAAGTTCTTGGTGATGATTCTAGAGCTGAGTACCCAGGGGATGATGGAACACCTGAATCCAAGGACAAATCTTCCAAGAAAAAATGGTTTAATCTTAATCTAAAAGGATCAGATAAGAAGGCTACTTGACGAGTGGGACACTGTTGCAGTCTCATCTGGGTTTAACAGTTTTGGATCATCTTGCACAGATCAAAGCTTGTAGCACTGCCATCATGTATTTTTTTTGTTCATTTTTCCCTATATATACACATACTAATATTTGTATCCTGAAGGACTGAATTTTCAGTATATTGATGGTTTCCATGTAATGTGTTCTTGCATTATATCATAATCTGTTTTTTGGTCAAATTATGTAGTTTTATTACAATATAGATGGGTATTACAAGTTCACAACTACTTAATTATATGCTTTTCTACAATTGTATAAGATGGTTCTGTAAGACTAAAGGTTTGTGTAAGACTGAACGGAAACTATTGCCTTGAATTTAGTTCGTCAATGGCCAATAGATGATGATGATGATCACTCATCAGTTACATATTAGCATTTAGATTTTAGATTGCTATTTAAAGTTGCTTGTTTTTATCATTAAGTCAGCTTGTTTCTCTCTTGGAACATTCTGAGTTTGTAAAAATTGATGACTTCATTGGAAATTTGGAACATGGTATTTTATGGACTACAAATTCTTCATTGGAACACATTCGTTTTTACGCATGGGGCACGGGAGAGTCTCCCGGGGAAGGCGGGGAGACTACTGGAGGAGTGGAGGACTCTTAACTTCTTAGGGTGCGTTTGGTTCAAGGAATGTCAGATTACTAGGGATGGACTAAAGTACTAAACCGGCCCGGCTCGGAACCGGCCCGGCCTGCTATTGTGTGGGCCCGGCCCGGACCGGGACCGGTTGGTCGGTTCCGGGCTTTTAGCCTGTTTGGGCGGGTTGGGCTCAGGCCTAGTTTTGGGCGAACCGGCCCGGGCGGTTCGGCCTTGGCTCGGGTATTTTTTTTTGTTTTTCAATTTTTTTTCATTTCCTAGGGTAGGGTTGGGTGTTTTGGGGAGGTTTGGGGGTGGGGGGTGGGGGGGGGGGTCGGGGGATAACAAGAAAGCAAAAAAAAAATTAGACATTGAACCGGGCCCGGCCCGGCCCGGTTAGGCCCGGACTCGGTATCAACCCGGGCCGGTTACGGGCCCAAGGATTTGCAAAAAAAGCCCGCCCGGAACCGGAACCGGACCGGCCCGGGTCCATCCCTACAGATTACCATGAGAATCTTTGATTGCCGGGTATGTTAGATTGATGAGAATGTATTCACTCTATTCCCATTTGTGTTTTGTTAAGGTTAGGGAATGCGGCATTAATTTATTTCGTTAAAAGATATCTTATATTACAGATATGATGGATTACCTCAATGCCCTTTAAATATTTTCTCTTAACACAATAAATCTATTACAACCTACGTCTGAAGTAATTAAAAATTAAACAAAAAATGAAATATCTTAATAATAAATAAAATGAAATCTAATTGAATTATTTTTAAGTAGGTTTAATCGTAAGAGGTTATAGATCTAATACAAAAATGAAAAAAATATGTTCAACTAGCAATCTAAATATATTTATTATCACCTCAAAAAATTATTTTTAAAAAATGTTCAAGTTATTCGTAAAACTTGTTTAAAATTAAAGAAAAAATGATCAATTTTGCCATTAAATTTTGAAATCCACTCATTAAAAACTTAAATAATCTATAAGCATAAATACCTTAAAAAATTTAAATGTTAAGGAAAAAAGAATTATAAAAATAAAAAGAATAGACATTTGAATATAATTAAATAAACATACTTCATTCGTCCCACTTAAAAGGTTGTCACACAATCTAGATATTCGACTGACTATAAAATTAAGAAATAATGACAAATATATAACTTAAATGAAGGTAATAGACACAAATATGACTTAGTGACTATAATCGGGGAGTGACGAGGCTCGACAGCAGTGGTCTTTGATCGGGGTGGTGACAAGGTCTTTTGGCTGAGGCGACGACGACAATGGTTTTGGCTGAGGCGACGACGGTGGTTTTGGCCGAGGCGGTCATAGTGGTCTATCATCGGGGCGGCGACAGTGTTAATTGACCGGGGCAACAACGACAGTCACTGACAGAAGTAGCCACTTATCGGTGGAGTCAACGGTGGCGGCGGTAGGTAGTGACTAGGCGATCACTAATTGGTGGATTCAATGCGACAGTCAATGACTAGGCGGTCAGTAAATTGGTGGAGCCACTCCCGACTAGCAGTGACACGGTGCCGTCAATCACTGGTCAGGGTGGTCAGTAATTGGTGGAGTCACAGTTGCGGTGGTGGTCACTAACTAATGGAGTCACTGTTGCGGCGACGGTGATGGCGGCAACAACGACGATCATTAGAGTGGCTGGAAGGCATTAATTATTAGGTAGATTCTACGGTACCCTTAAGGTACCATATCTTTGTCCACATGGACCAATCAGAATGTTGCAGTTGAATTATTTAAATCTAAATTCAAAATGATATAATGATTTGGACCAATCATGTGAGTGAGAGGTACGGTACCCCATTTTTAAATGGGTACCGAAGTTGTCACCTAATTATTATTTATAAAAATGACATATCACAATAATAATAAATGTAAGTCATATTGATAAGTTATAGGGAAAGTTCTCGAAATAGGACTAAAACAATTTGAAAATTCCAAAATAGGTCTGTCATGTTTTTTACTCCCAAAATAGGACTAAAAACTGTCATGTTTTGGCAGTATCGGACTTCAAACATGGTAGTATTTTCTAAACATGACAGTAATTAGTCCTATTTTGAAAACAAAAACATGGCAGTCATATTTTGGAAGTTTCAAACTGTTTTAGTCCTATTTCGGGTAATATCTCTAAATTATATGGTAAGTCATATTCTTGAAAATTTTCAAAACAAGTCACTTTTTTATCTTTTGAAACTATTTTAGTAATATTGATAAAAAAGGTCTTTTATATTTGAGAATTAGTTAACACAAGCAACTCCATGCTCAACCTATCTCCTATGCGCAAACAATTTTCACCCTTATATATTTGGCATTTACCCATTTGTATTTCATTGTATTTATCTTTAGGAGGTCTTAGTAAACTTATTATATACGGAGTAGTTGAAACTCTTTAGCTATACATATGTGAATGATAAATAAGAGATCAAATACAGATTGCTCATAATGTACAAACTACAAACTTTGTTTAAAATCCGACCCGACCCGGCTGGATCGAACCGGAACCTGGCGACCCGGACAAAAAACCGGTTCGGTTTGTTCAAAACCCGAAAATGGTCAAAAACCAGAAAAACCCGGCTGACCCGGACCCAAGAAATCCGAAAAAAACCGGGAAAACCCGGTTTTGGGTGCTTTTAAAAAAAGTAATTTCTTTTTAATTTTAATGCATTATTTAAACCAATAAAATTGCAATTTCAATACACTAAAAAGAAAAACTATGTAATATATTTATATAAGAATGAAAATCATGCCAAATTATAATATAAATGTATAATACAAATAAAAATTCATTATATATTTTTATAGGATCAAAATTATACTATGAAATATTATGAGAGTGTATTAAATGTTTAATAAGTAGTATTGTTAGTTGATTATTATGATTAATAACTACTTTTTATTATAATTTTGTATATAATTATATGTTTATTATTATTATATAGACTGTAACACCCCGACCTCGCAGGACCCGAGGTAGTTACTCTAGACCAATAGTACTGTCCTCACAAACCACCACGAGCCTTTACCGCGCACTTTGTCCTCACTCATGCGCGCCCTGAGAAACTTCCCAGGGGGTCACCCATCCCAAGACTACTCTCGTGCAAGCACGCTTAACTTTGGAGTTCTTGGGTGATGAGCTCCCTTAAAAGGAGATACACCTCTGTTGGTATGAGTAGTACTATTAATCCTCTTAAATTAATCTCGGGTATTACAATCACCCTCACTTAGGATCGCAACGTCCTCGTTGCGCCCATAAACCAATATCAATCATATCCCAGAATCTTTTCCCCTGCTAAGTGCCCGCCCGATATCTAACGGATCAGCACACTGTCGCAGGGTTGCTCTGATACCATTTGTAACACCCCGGCCTCGCAGGACCCGAGGTAGCTACTCTAGACCAATAGTACTGTCCTCACAAACCACCACGAGCCTTTACCGCGCACTTTGTCCTCACTCATGCGCGCCCTGAGAAACTTCCCAGGGGGTCACCCATCCCAAGACTACTCTCGTGCAAGCACGCTTAACTTTGGAGTTCTTGGGTGATGAGCTCCCTTAAAAGGAGATGCACCTCTGTTGGTATGAGTAGTACTATTAATCCTCTTAAATTAATCTCGGGTATTACATAGACGTATAATCGTTAACCGGTTTTCCGACGTTGACCGGGTTGACCCACCGGATCCGGGTTGACCCGTGACCCAGTCACTTGACCGGGTCAGTCATCGTTCCGGTTTTTACAACATAGACTACAAACTGATCTTGATCATTCGTTGAATTGACCTAAAGGTTGGGTTCGCACTATGACGTTGTGGTAATAAAACCATACTTTTTTCGAATGCAACTCTTTAATGAATTAATTATCAAAACAGGACTAAAAGCTTCTCACTTAGCTTTGCACAAATAGGACCAAAAAGTAAACCATGTTTTGATAGAACCAATTATGCGTGTGTTGGACAAATATACCCTTGTTGCTAACTATTGAAATGTTTTAATTCATAAAAAAATAAAAAAAAATAAAAAATTCGTAAAAAATACTAACATATTAATAAAAATATTTCAATAATAATTTTTTTTAAAAAATATTATTTTTTAAAAATAAAAAACGCAAAAAAAAAATGACCGTCGTCTCTACCTCCCCACCACCACCACCTCCAATCACTAGCAGAAAAGAATGCCAGATCTATTACGAATGCCATTTATATGGCAGTATCAAGGAAAATTTTGGCATTCTGAAATAGTAATATGCCATTTTTTGGCATTTTCAAAAAACAATGGCAGTTTTTAGAAAACATGGCATTTTTTACACCGGTCAGAGGTGATGGTGCAGAGAGGCAGTACAAGTGGTGGGAAAGACATCTAATTTTAAAAATTAAAAAAATTATTTTTTTTTTAAAAACTAAAAAAAGCTAAAAAAATCTGCCGCTCTAGCACCACCATCTCCGGTAACTCGGGGAAAAGGTTCCACATGCATTAGGAATGTCATATTCATAGCGGATTCAATGAAAATTTTGGTATTCTCAAAGAGTAATATGCCACAGTTTTTGAATTTTCAGAAAAATTGACATTTTTTACTCCGATCGGAGGTGGTGGGTAAGACATCCATATATTTTTAATTTTTATTTATAGAGTTTTATTATTTTTTATTAATTTGTTTTTTAAAACAAAATTTTAAAAAATTATTTTTTATTTTATAAATATTTTATTAATTTATTATTATTTTTTTACGATTGTAAAATATTTTCGGATTTATTATGAATTAAACATTGAATTATGACTTTCGACTACCTTTTAATCTTATTTAAAGGAGCGGTAAGAATGGAATGAAAAAATAGGTATGTTTCCAATATGAGTGATATGATCCTATTTTGGAATAAAAACATAACAAGTTCTTTTTTTTTTGTTTTTGCCATAACTTTAGTCCTATTTAGAGTAATTTATACTCTTTAATCGGTAAGAGTAGAAGAGAAGGAGAAAAAGGATACAATAGGAAAATGTATGAAAAAAATAAGGTATTAATTCTCAAAAACTGAAACTAGCTTAGATAAATACTTCCTCTGCTCCCTGTTATTGTCGCATTTCCTATTCACTTATTAACACAAATCACTCTTAATCTCTTATTTTATTTATCAAATTTGATTCTGTTTTTGCGACTTTGTAAAACTTTTAATGTAGTTTCTCAATATGCAATTTTTTTCTCAAAATAATTATAGTACAGATATGGATCTGTTTACTTTATCGTCAATCAAGCATCGTAAACCGTAACGAGACAATAACATAGGGACGGAGGCAACTTAGTAATAGAATTTTCCAATAATGTGAGTTTAATGTGATTAAAGAGCATCAAAATTATACAATGTGCGAGCCCACAGCCCCACACCTTTGTAAATGATAGTGCGTGCGGCAGTGACTTGCTGTTTGACCGATAAAATATATTGCAACAATTCAAGCAGATGGAACAGTACACTTAATAATTAATTAAGTCAATTATAAAGAGGTTAGGTTATATTCCATGTACGTACGTATGTATAACCAATATAATGCTGAGATCTGTAAATCTTGCTTAATAGTATGCCAATCAGTCCCAACCAAATACAGCTTACTAGCCTTGCTGGCCAGGATAATAGGAATTAGCTTAGGATGGGCAACAACCAATATACTCCCTCCGTCCCCCAATTAAGTTACCACCTTCTTTTTGGGCAGTCCCTAAATTAAGTTCACACTTCCTTACTTTATTTATTTGGCAAATTATTTACATCAAAACAGTGTCAAACAGTGCCAAACAGTGTCAAACAGTGTTTGAACAGTACAAAACAGTGCACTCCACAGTAAAGTCAAATTTACTTTCTTAATACGTGTGAAGTCAAACCGGGAATTTAGGATGTTTTTACTTGGACTGTAATTTGCTGGTCTGGTCTGGTCTGGTATGGTATGGTCTGAACTGGTGTGGTCTGGTCTGGTCTGGTTTCTTTGTATTTTTATAACTATCCAAGTCTGATGTGGTCTGGTCTGAACTGGTCTGATCTGGTCTGGTCTGATCTGGTCTGGTCTGGTCTGGGACGAATTACAGTCCAAGTAAAAACAT
This sequence comes from Cuscuta europaea, assembly GCA_945859875.1. Taxonomy (NCBI): domain Eukaryota; kingdom Viridiplantae; phylum Streptophyta; class Magnoliopsida; order Solanales; family Convolvulaceae; genus Cuscuta; species Cuscuta europaea. The sequence continues at coordinate 7,089,868 of CAMAPE010000014.1, forward strand.
CCTTAATTAGGGGACGGAGGGAGTAATAACTTTGATTAAAGCCCAGCTGGCCCCACCTTAATTACCAGTCCTTCATTAATTACACTTGTGTCCAGGTAAATTGTTTTTAATCTCTTACTTTACATATCGACATTTTATTAAATTTGAATTTTTTGCGACTTTGTAAATTTTTTAATTTAGTTTCTGAAAGTTTTATTCAGAAACTTTATGATCAATCAAACATAGTAAATCCAACAAGAATCTTTACTTGAGATGGAGGGAGTGCATATATCATCTGAGATACTAGGAACGTTTTTAATTAAATTGGTTTAAGTTCTCGACTCTACTTAAACATACCACATTCATCCATATTTTGAGAGTTGCCAAGTGCACTTAAAACAGATTATACATGCATCTACCAAATCACCAAATCAGATCAAATCAAATTGGACTTAAATATATTAGAACAATGTCCAAATCAAATGAGATTAGACTAGACTAGAAATTTTCAGTTCAATATAATTAAAAAGATTATTAGAGGTCATTTACTTTTCTTAAAAACTGATTGAATTGTTTAAACTTTATTACTCTTTGTAAAATTAAGAATACAGACGGAGGAAAATATATTAACTTTAATTATACTTCGAATAATAACAATAATTCATAATAATAATAAGGGATAAGGGTCAGATAGAGCCTCAAACTTGAAAAAAAATATCAAATAAGGCCATATTTAGGATGCTCTGTCCGGCCGACGCTATTTGGGGCGGTTCCCGGTGGAATTTTATGATGAATTTTTTTGAGAATCTTATTCATTAAGTCTAGTTTACTCATATCAAATTTTAACTAAAACTTCAATCGGGAAGGCATACGAATGAATTCTTGAAGATAACTGCGCAGTTAAAAGAGCAGTTTATCCGACCCTTATTTTAAGATTCTCAAAAAAAATCATCAAAAAATTCCACCGGGAACCGCTCTAAATGGCGTCGGCCGGACGGAGCATCCTAAATATGGCCTTATTTGACATTTTTTCCCAAGTTCGAGGCTTTATCCGACCCTTATCCCTAATAATAATAATATATTACCTCCACCTGAAAGTTATCTTTCACTATTCATCTAGTCAACTTAAGTATGCAGTAGCTTTAATTTTAATCTCTTACTGTATATATCTAAATTTTATCTAATTTAATTTGGTCTTTTTGCGACTATAAAATTTGAGTGTACTTACTGAATATGTAAATTTAGTTGTTAAAATAATTTGAATGTGGAGAGCGAGTTTATTACTAGTCGAGTAATTATATTCCAGACGTTGCTAGACTAAGGCCTTGTTTGGTAAATGGTTGTTAGCTGTTGCTGGTAGCTGGTTGTGTCAGCTGTTTCACAACAGCTGGTTGTGTTAGCTGTTTTGACCGACTGGTTATGTTGGCTGATTATAAATAACTGTTTGGTAAAATTGGCTCTTTCGAAATGGCTGATAGAGTGTAAATTGAACCAGCCAAATGAAGAAGCTGCTCCCCTTAGCTTCTTCCACAATCCATTTTTTCAGCTTTTCAAACTCAACAAACTAATTTTAAAAGCCATTTACCAAACATTATTATTAGTTTCTTTGACTAATCAAACAGTTGAAATGGGTCAAACAAGCTAAAAGCTGGCTGATAAGCCATTTGCCAAACATACCCTAATTAAGGTAAGGAGACAATGATACTAAGCTATTTGTATGTTCTAGCGAGCTAGCTAGGATATACCAAGTATGTCTCAAACGTCCTATCTTGAATTGCGAGTATAGCTAGATGCATGCACATGCACTATTAAGTTTTTAATCCGATTTGTCGTGCACTAGTGTATCTAGAGTGACCCAACGCAGCCGGTGAGCTTAGCCGAGTTGATATAGATAGAAGATGTGATAAGCTTCGGGTTCGAATCCTGATAACTGCGATAAGAGATTTTATGTAAAAATACGAAGAGCCTCTATGACCGAGTATGTGAGTCAGACTGTCAGAGTCGACACTCACTATATCAGGTTGTAATTAAAGTCCAATTTACAACATCCGATTAAATGTTCGGTCGATGTTAGGACCCTCGATCAAGAATGGGATGCCTTTCTTTTTCTTTTTTTGAAAAGAGTGACCGACCGCGCAACCATATTAAGATGCAAATGTGACCCTAATTAATATCTAATTACTTATATTAAGCACATGCCTGAGGAGAATGATCATGATAGGATAGATAGCTAGCAATGTAACTACAATGTTTCATTCTAAAATGTCCGTCACTAATTAATTTCATAGATCCGTTTGATAACTCTTATTTTCAGCTTATTAGTCGAATCACTCATCTTTTTATCGATCAAATACGCAATTTTCTATTATGTGCGCTAAACTCGTGTAATAATAAAAATAAGTAAGATTAGAGTTACTTGAGTTTCTAACTGAAATGACTGAAGTTACCGTTATATGATCATTTTAACTATTCTTCATATTTTTTTATTTAATCTACTAAAAATACTATTAATTATATTTTCTCCATCATTCAATAAATTCAACCAATTCAACCACTTCAACCAACATTTCATCAATTTCAGGAAATTCAGCAGATTCAACCAACTTCAAAGCCCATTTGATAACACTGAAATTGGATGAATCAGATGATTCGGCTGAAATTTCTGAATTTCTGATTGAAATGGATGGATTGACTGATTTCTCTGATTTATGAAATAATATTATATTTAAAATACTTTTTATTAATAAAATAACGAAAAAAGTTATATGAAAAATAGCTAAAATGACTTTCTACAGTAACTTCAGACAATGCAGTCAGAAGAGTAACTCCAATGTTACTTACTTTGATTATTAAACAATTCAACGCGTGGAATCAAAAGTTACGTGTTTGGTGAAAAAGTAAACTAAAAAGGCTAATAAGTTGTAAAACAGAGTCACCAAACGGGGTTTTAGTGTTAAACAAGCTCTATATCTTATAAAGTACTCCAAATCACAATATTTGACAAATACTTCCTTCTTATGGCTAGGCACTTCGTCGAACTGGATTATGCATTATAACCATGGATTTGCCGTTATAATTATCTCAAACTCAAAATAATGACCGAAACAGTTGAATGACATCTGTGAAACAAATTGTATAATTTTCAATATCCACAACATCCATTATTAAATATAGGAAATTTTTTAAATATATTTTTCAATGAAATAATGAGAAAAACTAAAATACATATCCATTATATTACCTAGCAAATGGTTTCATTTTTATCACTTATTTTGAATGTTACCCAATTCAACATTAATTAATTTTTAGGTCGAGAATCTACAAATTGATCATCAAAGAACACATGGGTTAATTAACCCCAAGGGGGAGGGGGGGATTAGATGAAAGTCACAATAACCTACCTGCATAATTAATGGGGCCTAGCTAAGTGTGCTTGATCAAACTTAAGAACATCTAGACAGTTAAATTAATTAAAAGAAGAAAATCAAATAATACAACCTATATGTGCATGATGGGGCCTACATGTGCTTGTTTGCTTGATTTATGCTACTGTCTCCGGCCACATGATGAAAGGAAAAGAAAAAGAATGATGGAGCTAATTTAATTAGCCAATTGATTATAAATTAACAAAGTTAATTACTTAATTAATTAATTAAAGCCAACCAGCCGGTTGCCTTGGAATTTATTTATTTATTTTAACTACATAGCAAGCTAAGTACTGTCTAATCAAAGCCTTTAATAATTTTGTTTTAACTTCTTTCGTCTTTGTCAACAACTGTCCTTTTGACATATTGGGTTTTTATTATATAGTTTAATTTTTCTTTAATTAATGTGATTATATGCATAAGAGTGATGACTCGCTAGCTAGGTCATTGATTTGCATGTGTTTGTTGTTTATTGATTGATTAATTGCGAGGAATTTATTCCCACCATCCAATTAATTAATAATTAATTAATGCTTCCAAACTCACTTTTAGAGGACATTAACCATGCTTTCTTTTGTTGTTGATTGAAGCGATGCCGATATTATCGCTTTAAGATCTCCAAAATCTCATTTTGGGCTCCACCTTGCATGTTAAGCTTATCACCAATATCAACCAATCACTGTGTTTCCCCCCATTATCATTTTTCTTGTATAATAATATACTTCATATATATAACAATAATTAGTATATGTTGACTCAACTTAATTGCTTCTTTAGATTCTTTTAATTTTTATTTAAAAGGGTAACCTACATATTAGGATATCGAAAGATATACAACTAAGAAAAAAGATATACACTATTAGGAATTAGTGTCGAAATTTTAAAAGTTCATATCATTGATTTTTAAAGTTTATGTGTATTCAATGTGAACTTTTAAAGTTTATAAACGTCTATAAAAGTTTAGGCGTATTTAATTAAACTTCCGTCCATTCTTATTGACTTCTAAAATCATGGATTCTCATGGACTTTTAACTCATTCTTAGTTCATTAATCTTTGCAATGTCTCTTGATGGAGTATATGGCCAGGAACCCCCGGCCCACATACTTCCACTACTACAATGAGGCCCAACAGGCCCAATTGGAGCAAACACGAAAAACTGGACTCTGAACAGCCCATACTACAACAAGGTGTTGCCTTACGCCCCATACCTGAAGGCCCAGGAGACGTACGTCTTTCATCACATGAATGTCCCAGGGGACGTATGTCCTTCGTCACGTGAATGCCCCAGGGACGTACGTCCTTCAGGACATGACAGCCTCTTGGGGATGTACGTCTGTCAGCACATGACTGCCTTTTGGGTACGTACGACCCTTAACACATGAAGAGCCTTGGGTACGTACGGCCCATAACACATGAAGAGCCTTGGGTACGTACGACCTCTAACACATGAAGAGCCCTGGGTACGTACAACATCTTATACATGAAGAGCTCCAGCTACATACGATCCTTTGGAGACGTACGTCCTTCACCACAGGACGGCCCTTTGGAGACGTACGTTCTTCACCACATGACGGGCCATTAGGGACGTACGTCCTTCACCCCATGACGGCCCTCTGGGGACGTACGTCCTCCTGCACATGAGGTCCTCCCCAGCTACTTACGTCCCCTGCACGCCACCAAGGCCCAAATGGAAACATGGCTTTCAGCACATGAAGCCCCCAGGTGCATGTAGCCGAGGACACTCTCCTTGACAGGATCCCCTCTCCACATGCTCTGAATCATCACATTAAATGCAGTGTCACGTTCAACCATCGCATTAAATACGGTGCCACATGCTATGTGGGTGCCACATGTTATGCCTAGCTGAGTTGACTCTCCACCGCAGGTTACCCGACACATGTACTTGCATTATTCACACCGCATTTATGGCAGCTATAAATAGCTAGCCTCTTCTTCATTGTAAAGGATCCGAATCTTAAGTTCATTTATAATATACACCTACTCTCTCTCTACTATTTGCTCTGACCTCTCTCTTGATATTTCTTATAATATCCCTCGGATAAGCTACCCCTCGGGTACACTATCCATCATCACTTCTCCTCACCAAAGATGTGTGTGGACTTTTCTGTTTCCTTCTACTCGTCACAAGTACACATAGATATGATTGCATATTTGGCTAATTATTCACCCGGAATCACAAACTGGCCAACAAGTCCTGGACTAGTACCGGCCGAGTTGGGAGGTGGGTACCAGGATGGTCTCAATATGCAAGATTTGAACATTAAATTTTGATTTTTTATCATCTTACGATAAATAAAGTGAACATGGATATTCTACGGTAATACCGATAACAAGATAACTTTAAAAAAATTAAAAAGTGATACTTATATGTTGTCTTATGAAAAAAATATAGGGGTGAGATTAGTTCAGTTCTTGAAAGAAAATTAGGAATCATTTAAAGAATTGTTAATCCCATATCGATTCGGGTTTAGAAGTTTTTAGAAGAACCGATATAAGAATTGGTAGTATTACATCGGTGCAATTTTGGTACATTGTCAATTAATCATTAAGAAAAAAATATTATAACTATTATTATGTTTCATCGTTAAACCACTAACTCAAAATATAATTTCAAATTAATAAATATTTAACCGTAATTAAACATACAAAATTTAACAAGCTAAAATGAAAGAAAAAGCTATGAGTGTATCGCTTGTGTAACGATTAATATAATGTTCTTACTCACTGAGTTGTGTAATATAACAATTGATCATAAAGAGATCGATATTATTGAGCATTCTCGAAACTTTGAGTTTTCTTTATGCTTCAATTATTCTTGTAGAACTTCGCATTGCTAGATGAATTACATTTGTCTCATTTATTTATTTAATTGTTTCTTATCATATTATGTAGAGAAAATTACTCACGCTAGGACCAAAACATACCATTTCCCCCAAAGTATGATCATATGTTTGATTCTCCTTAAATAGGACTAAATGTTCATTTCTACCCCTAAATTAATTAATTAATATAATTAATTTTCCCCCATTCCGTTGCATAACCAAAGTCGTTTTATTGGTGGCAGATCAGTCCGATGACGACGAACTCCAGTGATGGAGGCGGACATGTAGATCGGTAGCAATGATCTAGGTGAAAATTGCGACAACCCAACAGTGGCGGTCCGAATTTTAAAGTCTTTGAACTTTTTGAAAGTCTATACATATCCATGGATTTAAAAGTCAATAGAATTCATTCATAAAAAAGTATATGGGTTTAAAAGTTCATTGACTTTTTCAAAAGTCTAACAACAACAATATTCAAGCCTTCATCCCAACAGAATTTGGGATTGGGTAACATGAATCGATCTATGATATCGATGCCAAACAGAGAGACAGACAAGGGGAGTAAAATAAAACGGATAAAATTAAAGATAAATCAAAAAATATAACAACGACATAAGAATATAATAAAGATAAAATATAGAAAGATAAAAGAACATAAAAAGCTAGAAGATAAAAATAACATAAGAATATAAAAATATAAAGAAGATAAATGATAAAAGAAAAGAGAGGAAATGTAGAAAATTAAAACATATTCAATCCATATTCAGTCCATGGTTTAAAAAAATCCACCACAATCCATATCCAATACACCCCCTTAGTTTAATTTGGACTTAAAACTGATTAAATAAAAGTGAATGGACATAAATACCCTCTAATCTAACCAAACCCATCATCTCCCGACTCTCCAAATCCATATCAGCGCAACCTCAAATCAGTATATCTCCGCCTCCGAAGCCAGGTTGTTGCCCTCCTCTGTCTTCCGATCACCACCCCTGAGTCGTCGCCTCCGCCTCCAGGTCGCCGTCTGCTGCTCGTCTTCTTCTTCTCAATTTTTGTCTGGCATATTGCGAAGGAGACGAAGAGTCTTGGGTTAGAAGAAGACTATGACTTCAAATCGGCGTGTCAGCTAGTTATTTTTTTTTTATTTTTTTTTACGAGGGCGGTGGTCTGCTGGGGCTGGGGAAGGATGTAGCGGTGATATGCGGCGATTGATGGGGCTAGGTGCCAGTGTATGGGGTTATGGTTGTGCAAGGGCTGGGGTTGGGAAGGGGGCTCCCGGGGCGGCGGAACTCATTGATGGTGGGCAGTGGTTGGGGGACAAATATGGTGGTGTGATGAGGTGGTTGTAGGGGTTGGGGCGGGGTTTGTGGCAGTGTTTGTGAAGGGGAATGTGGCTAGGAAGGGGACTGTAGCGGTGGCGGCCCTGCGGAGGATGTGCGACGGCAAGCGGTTTTACCTGGCGGTGGTTGCTAGTATCGGTCAAATTTGGACCGCGTAGCTATAAATGGGTGTACAAGTTAGCTATAATGTCAGAGTGGGTAACAATAATTGGTTGGGTAACTGTAACTGATCAGATCAGGTAAATGTAACTGATGGATCGGGTAACTGTAACTAGTCAGGTTGGGTAACTGTAAACGACGAGTCAGGTGACTATAACAGGTCAGATAACTGTAACTGGTCGTATAATTGTAATTTGCGGTAACTGTAACTGGTCGGATGGGTAAGTGTAAGTAGTCAATGTGTAAGTGTAACTGGTAAGTTTCGGTAACTGTAATTGACCGAGTCGGATAAATGTAATTGATTTGATTGGTTAATTGTAATTGATTGGGTCAGGTAAGTGCAACTGATTGGGTCAAGTAAATGCAATTGGTCAAACGAGTATCTGTAACTGGTTGAACATGTAACTGTAACTGATCAGATTAGATACGTGTGACTAATTGAGCCAGGTAATCGTAAATCGTAACCGAGTAATTGTAAACCCGGAGGGTATAAAAATCAACGCCTCTTTTATTGTTCCTGCTATCAATCTTCAAAAGTGGAAAAAGGCAAGGAGCCATAAGAGGAATGACATGTAGTCAGTAGTACTGCATACCTTGTTCCAAAAGGTGGAATCTCCCACCCCAGGAGCCCCCCCACCTTGACCCGACAGGATGATGAGAAGGTTAGTCACGGTGACTCAGTCAGCAGAATGGCAGTAGGCCCATACACCCGTACGCACCAGAGGCCCAGCCTTATTTTAGGTTCTGTGACCTCCACCCGGTCGCTGCGGGGATTCGAACCTTGGTCCATTGTTCCAAATCTTCCACCACTCGACCAACTGAGCTACCCGTGCGGGTGTAGTACTAGCGGAGAAGGGGTATATGTGGTACTGCATACCTAATTTGATGAATTGATGTGTATCGATTAAAAGCGCAGAAGGGGTATATGTGGTATTTTCTTCTGAATTTTTTAAATGCAGCTAGCGGATGGTCTCTTTTTAGGAAATTATTAAAAGACATCCTATCTATGTCCAAGTCCTTGTAATTAGTAATATTCATGACATAACCTTTACAACTAACTCACTTTTAATGCATATTATATTTATGTTGTAGCTAGGATTATTCCCTTATTATATTTATTCCTAACTATACATTATTTAACAATTCTGCTTTTGCTTTGATATTTTTCAAAATCACAAATTTATATCAATATCACTACTTGTTATGTAATTGTATCATTACATAATTTTTAATAACTTTGTAATTATATTTTTCTTTAATTTATGATTTAGCAGGAACTTAAATCAAATCTTAAAACATAATCTATAAATGAAAATTTTCCAATCAAATTTGAAAATTAATATAAAATAATACTCTAACTAATATGAGAATTAAATAGATGATATATTAATAACTTCTGTAGACTTTTCCCAAGCAATTTAAACACTAATATTTATTATTCTATAAAATTTAGTTATTCTTATTAAAATTTGATCTTTTTTCGTATGTGATAGTTTCATTTTAGTCATTTTTCGTATGGTATTGACCATAATTTAATAAATACTAACACTACTTTCACAACAAGTAAATTTTTTAAACAAATAAATTTTGTATAGTTTTACTAATTAAAACTAGAAAAAGTCAAGGACTTCTTTCTTCAGGTTCTTCTTCTTTTGCTTCCTTCATCTCGAACTCATAAGATTTGTGGTCAAGGAAGAGCTTTTTTGTTGTGTAGGTCCTGAGACATCTGCTAAATATCTCTCATGACAGTGACATGCATCTTCTATTCAGATGGTAGACCTCTACGAACCTTCAAGTTGATCTCCTTTGGGCTCAACAATAAATTTCAGGGATTTGCACATGTGTCATGCACTCCTCTGGTAGAAGCTTGAATTGAAGTACTTAAACTTCTTCATGGCTATTGTTAGCTTGTTGTCTTTCTTCTTCTCATCATCTGCACCAACAAGGATTAGTGCATCCATACTTCTTTGACAATGTTGTTAATTGAGGTTGTGCTTCTTTCTCTCTTTAGGAGCCCATTCAAGGATTTGGAGTCATTTGAGATTTTCTTGCACCAGCTACATATGTCGGGTTAACCCTTCATGAGCTCAGCTGGTCCAATAGTAAGCACATTCCACACCTCATCTTGTAAAGCAGACAAATGTCCTTGCATCTGGATTTTCCTATCATCAAATTTCTATACTGAGAACATCAAGTTCTTTGCAGGTTTGTTATCCATGATAAATATGAAAATATTATCAAAAGCAGCAGATATGTGGATCTTTGTTCAGAAGGTGACCTAAAAGATTACAAGAACAAGAAGGATTTGTTCTTCGATTCTCTTTTTCAAGTGAGACAGAATCTATCTGTCTCACAAACTTGACACAAATTTGGAGAGATTTGGCTCGTAACGGAATAGTTAAGTATGGTCGAGTTGTATGGAAAACACTAAATCAGACTTGTCTTCTGTTACTCTAGAGCGAAATCTGCTAGAGACAAGAGTCCACGATCTTAACTTAACAGACTTGCCCAAGTATGAAAAAGTAAAAGTAGTAAATTAAAGTAAAGACATCGGAGATTTTGATAATGGTCCAAGAAACAACTCGTTCCTCTAGTCCGCTTAGACCCAATTTCCTAAGAAGCTTCACATCTTCTTCAGAAGTAGTATCCTTGACATCTAGGTTGCAACTCTACTTCCTGATGATTGATCGTTTCACTGAAATCCTGGAAGTATCACCACTTTACTCTAGCTACTTTAGTGCCCCTTCTTTTGCAAGAAGTAATCCTTTGTAGAAATAACAATGTGTGTCCTCCAACTTCTTTACAAAAAATATGTTGTAACTATTGTAGTTGTGGAAGAACAATGCTGAACTTTAGCTGAGGATGGGTTTAAAGATACGAAATAATATTCCCCCAATCTCTAATTTGAATTCTTGTATAGAAGGTTTTGTGTTTTTTATCTCAAGAATCTGCGATGTAAATTTGAAAGTTCGTTGTTCGTTCGTTCTTGTAACTTTCTTTTAAAGAGAAGAACACAACTTCATTTAATGCATGCCATATTTAATACTATTCTCCCGGATGGTATAGTCAATCTTACGTCTTTAATATTGTAACAGGTAGATAGAATTAAATGCTCTTTTAATGTGCTTCTTCGTACGTTTTCGTGTTAAAAGGCTCCTCCATGTCAGTTTGGCCCGTTAGTGTTAATTAACGACTTAACGAACCAGATCCTCTACGTGATCGAGGGCTCCTCTGGCTGTAGGCGATTCTGATCTAGTCGAATCTGTTTAAGGCCAAATTTGTTCCCTACATATTTGCCAGGACTCTCTGTCTTTGGTTAGACTTGCACACTAGATCTGGCAGCCGACTAAACTACAATTTTACAAATGAAAATGATAACACAGTTTATATATCAAGAGTACTCTAGTTTTCTATTTACATAGCATCATCGAAATCTAAATTACAATTTATTCGTTACATCCCTTTTCTGCAATAGAAGTAGAAAAATACCCGAGAGAAATCAGGTCTTCATGAAAGAGAAGGGACGAGATGGACTCAAAGTTCTCTGTAGAACAAACTATCGAAATCCCTACAGCTTCTATTTGAGTATGCAATTGCTCATCCATAATGTTTTTCAATGACTCCTTCTGTTCAATAGTAGCCAATCTAAAACGTTTGAAACCATCTCTTTTCCAACCTTAGCTTCAGGAATAATCAAAGTGATCTTACCCTAAATGTCCATATGTACCAGACGGATAAAACTTCCATATCAGTTTTGTATAATGTTCATATCCCAAAAAAGTTCAAGAAGCCCCTAATAAATACACTAGGTGTATTTTTCCATGTATTTATTTGATAAGTACACTAGTAATTTGATGTATAGACGTGCATATTTAATTTTATATATGGACTATTAACACCACAAGAGTTGTCACATTTGCAAATTCGCCTAGAATAAGAAACCAGTTGTTCATCGTGTCTTACGTTGACTAGAATCGGCATGCGCGCCTGCAGTGCCTAACGGGAACATAACATCAAAAGTAAAGAGCAAAAAAAAAAAGATAAACGAAATCAACAGAACAAAGTTTAATAAGAGAGGTAGTCACAAGTATGAATTGCTCAAAGTCCCCGAAATTCGTTTTTGGAAAATGCATTTGGTATGTGAGGGAATAGGCTACAAGTTAACACACGTTCAAATGCAACAGCAGTAACATGTTTCCAGAAAGCAAAAAATATGTACAATGCTCACTTAGCAAGCAAGCAAAACACGATTTAAGAAAGCTACCAATGCGAAGTGATCACTGATCTAAGTTGTCCTCATTAGTGTACAAAAACAATATTGAAGTTTAAGTTGCAGTGGGAATACACATCAGACAAGCAGATAGAATATTTTTAATACAAAATTGTTTTGACATTGGGGTCTTTCTTAGTTCTGATCTTGTACGTCTGGCTCTCCGAGGGGGGGGGGGGGGGATTCGACACCACAAACCGATATTTGCATGATCACCCTGCCACGAACGTACTTAAAGAATGCCAAACTGCATCGGGGATGTACTTCAAACTCCTCCTGAACTTGCTTCAGGATTGTCTTCACCACAGGGTAGAAATGCTCATCCTCCGTCCCGTAGTAAACATCAACTGCACGCTTCAAACTGCAGCAACCCACCAAGAAAGCCTCACACTTTTGTTGCATTAAACATAGATGAAGAGCGAGGAAGAAACCTTTAAAGTCCTGGCCGACACATAGATGAAGGATCAGGGATAAAGGAGCTTCGTGGACGGGAGCCGTGGCACTCAGTAGAGCTATCAAACGGGTCAACCCGACCCGACCCGTGACGGATTATGCTTTATGTGGGTTGGGTCGGGCCAACCCATTTAGTGACGGGCCAGGATTTCTACAACCCTAACCTGACCCACCTAACCTGTGGGTTAAACGGGTTAGCCCGCAGGCCAATGTAAAAAATATAAGACAAAAGATTCTTTTATAGATATTACCCCGAAGTATATATTTATATTAGTAATTAGTAATAAATGAAATATAAGAAATCAAAATACTAATAACTCAATACTTGTTAAATTTAATTAAAAAATATTAAGTACTAGTTATACGAGAATTTGAAAACTATAAGAAAGTATGTAACAAAAATACTCATTATATAAAAGTAAAGATCTATTTAAACCTTTTGATTGATTATTTGTAAATCATGACTAGTAATTGCTAAATATTGTATCGAACTTCACATAAAATATATGTTTCAACATTTTATTTGAATATTTATTATAGAAATACTACCTCCGTCCCATAAAATTCTTCCCACTTTGACTTGGTACGGAGATTAAGAAAGTGGAATAAAGTGGAAATGTATGGTTGTGGTTGTGTAAGAAAAAGGTGAAATGAATGTGAACCACACAAATTGTACAAAAATGGTATGTGGGAAGAATTTTATGGGACGGAGGGAGTAATAATTATTTTGCAATTTTTGTAATTTTTTTAATTGTAATGTTTTTGGTAGTAAAAGAACAATATTGAAGATAATAAAAGTCAAAACTATATGTCTGTATATTGGCCCGCGGGCCAACCCACAACCCATTGGGCCAACCCACTTAACCCGCAACCTGTTGGGCCAACCCACTTAAACCCGCAAACTAAATGGGTCAGAAATTCACAACCCTAACCCACCAATAAATGGGTTTAAACGGGTCAGCCCGTCGGTTTCGGCCCATATTGACGGCTCTACGTGGCACGACAGAATTCACAATGACCTCAAACTCATCTACCACATAGACACAAATCAATGGACATTAAACAAACTATAAATATAAGGGGCAATGGAAGTTGTGTTCGATTACACAATGTAGACTGACCTGGGCTGGCCGAGCTATCATTGTATTCACGAGTTGGAGAATCTTCCAGAACAAGAGAGAAACCGTCCTTATCATACACAAATGTTTCAAAATTGAAACCTCCTACATGACGGAACAAGATATAATTGGGCAACATAATGTAATATCCAAGATAAAATCCGCATACCCATCGCAGAATGAAAAATCATCAAACTGCACGTTCCACGACCCAAAACCATACAACATCCGAGCATGTGATTTAGTGTGTTAAAAAAGATGGCGCTGCATACAGTTAGGGATTTGATGATGGCAAATTTAACAAACGAATTAGTAAATACAATGAGTTTAGATAGAATGAGGAACAACACATGCAAAACGTACCACAACATCAAGGTCATCAACATGAATGGCAAACCAAGCCAGAGAGTGAACAAGCACATCAGGCCGATGGTATGTCGGAGTTTGCGGGCATCCTAAAAAGGAAACAACATCAACACAAATAAGCAAGATTTCATGCATACCTTTAGTCTGTAAGATATCAGGAGCCATGGACATACCTTTAGTATGAGTCAATGAACATTCCTTGTGCAGCAGTTTATGGAGAGTCTGATCAACATCATCCTTTCTCTTGAAGTGGGTAGGAAAAGCACCATGATATCCCGAGCTTTGAGGAATTGTTGCCAGGCTTCGCTTGTCGATCATAAAAAACGGTTGAACTTCTGTGCGTGACGCAAATGACACTTATTCTCCGACCATGCTGGGTGTGCAGAAAGTACTCGAACGTGTCGTTGCCACTGCCATCCACCATTGTCTCGACAGTGTAATTGTAAAATAGATCCATCATATCACATTCCCCAAAAATGAAAACAATGAAAGCGAACCCCACCACGCCATCAGAGAGAACACATTTTAATCACATAATAATGTGTATAATCTATATCATAAACATGCACAAACCGCATGACAAAGTAACAAGTGAAACATACATGAGGTGAGAAAATGTATAATTTGGTTAACAAAAACAGAGCCTGGATTTCAGAATTAGAGGAAGATGGTCTTGAAACTTTGCATGTGCCTAACTCACTCGTAACTTTTCGTCAAGTTAGTTACACACCAATTTTAAAAAATACAAGAAGGGTGGCGGTAAAAATCCATTTTCTGGACCATACTGTGCTGGGTAGAGGAATCCCCAACAAAACATTAGTTAATTCCAATATAATAGTAAAAACCCGTTCAGGAGCACGAAACAAGGAACAACAAACTTCAATAATAGCGAAATAATGCAGTGGTAAATACACGATGCGGGGAAAAACAGAGACGAAGAGTTAACAAAGCAACATACATGTTGAACTCTGGAGCAGGGAGCACAGTTTCTTGGCAGATTGAAGAGAGGCGAACCGGAGAGCAGAAGAGAAGCAGTTGGAGAGATGCACGAGTGAATGGAGAGAGCGGATGATAGGAGCCTTGGAAATCGAATAAAGAGGGAATCAAAAAAGTGTCTTTTAGTGGAGCGGTCGGGTGTTGCCGCTAAGTACAAACCGAAGTAGGGAAAAGGGAATACAAAAGTATTTATTTTGTCAAATAGTGAGTACAATATTGTTCTGTAATAATTGGTCAATAATATTGTTCTTCCAACGTGAAGAATATTTACTGGGGCTGATTTTATTAATGGGTACGAAACAATTGCTTTTATTTAGCCCACGACATAGTTATCAATCCAACAATATTTTTCCCCTTTTGAAAAAATACGTTTGGGAAATATAGCTAACAACAATCAAAACCCAGAGTGTAAAATGCGAACAATTGTGATGTAATAGTGAACAACAAACCACTTTAATTAGATCTCTATCAAAACTTTGTTCATAATTTCCGCATGTCAGCACCAACATCTGAGAGGTCTAACATGTTTTGCGTTAATCACATTCACAACAAATGTTTTCATGTTTTTTTTGCTTAATGGTTAACCTAAATCTTGTTTTTAACCGCAATGGCCAAAATTAACCATACGTGGCCACTAAAGTTTCCCAATTGGATTTAGAGGAATTTTATGAGATATTGATTTCAAATATACGAGATCACCGACAAACAGAAAACAGTTACTCAATGGCCCCAACACAAGGAGGAAAAAGTGCAAATATTATCTAGAGATTGATTTTAAAAGGTACTACATCTGTCTCATTAATATTCGGGAGGAAGGGGATTTCATGGTTATAAATAAAAGTGGATTTATGCAGTCAATACTAATTGATAAAGCAAGAAAAAAATAGGAATGATTCAGAGCCACATAAACTTTACCAAATTTGGCATAAGACAATTTTTGTGGGATTTCCCGAAAAGGCAAAATGAACCAGTATTTGCGGGACTGAGAGAGCAATAAGCAAAGGGCTCAAATACGTGCGGGGAAAAAGAAAAACAAAACAATTATCTTCAATAAGGAAAGCGGTGCAACTATACAACAAGCCAACTTGACACGGATTTTACACGACTAATGTTGGCACGTACAAGGCACATGACAACCTGCACAATGCAAAGTATATATACACAAAATTTATAGCAAAATACAAAAAAAAAAGAACGTATGATCAGCCCCAATCAGCCATATTGAGCACAAAGTAAGTTGTTCGTATAACAAACTTTCCACCAATTATAGCAGCACCCAATATACATACAAGGAGGGGGCAGTAGTTCTTGCAAATGTTCGATAGTTAGAAAAAAAGTCATTAGTTCAAGCAAACAACCTTGAACATACACTACATAAAAAGGCAGTCTAAGTGGAACCTTGTTTGAGCTTTTTTGATCATGCGTGAGCCGCATGGGATAGGGAACCACCATGAGGAGTCGGGAGTGCACTGAGTGACTTGAAGTTCACTTTTTTTTGGCCTGGGCAGTGGGTTCAGCATCAGATGATGAAGTGTCAGCTGGGGTCTTGGCTTTTAGGGAAGTTTGATCTGCGCAGACACACACAATACTGTAGTGTTATTCTGTACTCCATCATAGATGTCCTGTGAACGTCGCACACCAGCAATTATGCAAAGTTTTTGCAGTTCCACATCGAAGGCTTCCAGACCAATGTCTGTCCTTTCATCCATGCATCCGTACTTCAGCAACAACAAGATATCGCCCGTAAAGAGTGTCACTGTAATGCATACTTCATCGTTCAACAAAGCATTAAGCTTGTACCTCTAACAAATACAAAATGTGATATCACATTCAACATGCAACAGAAAGCAGTGGGGGCAAGGTTCAAACCTCTTCACAATGCGGCCTTTCTTCTACCCACAAAACATGCACTAAAAGGTTATCCCTTCTACAGAATGAACCCAATGATTACAATAGTCACAACCTATGTAAAGCCCTTCTTGCGAACATATGCCAATATGAGATTTCCAGCTATCCACACAACAGGGGACTGTGACAACACAAGGAAAAACAGTCGCATGTTCATAAACAAGATAAAAAACTCCAGGGAACTTAGCCATGTCACAGTTTCCATGAATAAACTCTAGAATCTGAGGATGGTCATTGGTTCCTCACTGGAGTCAGGTGGTAACAGATATGTATTACTTATAAGTAATCCATATTGGTTTGTACACAAGGCAAATCAGAAAAGACAAGACATACCTTGCTCAATTCTTCTTCAAACGCAGAAATAACTATCCTTGGATGCGAGAGTAGTTTGGAAATTTTCTTTAGAGCGTTATCGTATTCTCTTGATTGAACGAGCCTTTCAAATTTCTTGGAATGGTCTCCGAGCCTTTCAAAAAATAAAAACATCTTAATTAACCAATTATGGGCACCAGAATACAAGTTTACAATTTTCGCACAACACAAACTTACCAATTCTTCAGCAACACAACAAGTTCACCACTATGATTGAGTTCAATATGACAACAAGCCTGTCAGCACGAATGAGAGGACATTCTCCTTCCTCAAGCAGACTGCCTATTTCTGCACCATGTTTCTCAACGCTTTCCGTCCACAGAGTTAACGACATTGGTATGCACCTTTTGATTAACAGAGGAAAGTAGGAATAAGCATTGTCACAGAAGTTGGGTTACAAAAAAGCACAAGTAAAATGAGCAGGGCACATACCCTTCATTTAAAATGACACAATCTCAAGCCAGTTTTTGGCCCTTTGTAGTAAGTATGAATGCACGCGGCAGTTTTCTCACTATAGCAGCCATCACACCTACAAAATGACAAATGCATGTTATCGACGAGACCGCCCCAAAATATCATAGGCGTTCAAGGACAACAGAAAAGCGTACTGATCCAGGTAGAGAAGCCGCAAAGGGCGTAATGCGCTTCTCAACCAGGTGATGGTAATTGATTTGACCTTCAGGTTCAACGCCATGGATAGGTGTGCGCCTCGTGAAAGACCAAACATATGGATACTTGTCATCAACACAAAACCACATGTCAGTTATCGGCTTGACATATGCATTGGATATTCGGTAGGTAGAGTGCAGTTCAAGACGTTGATCAATCCCTTCGATGTCAACCTGAAATGCAGTAGCTTGCACCCTAGTACCCTCGGATCGGATTTGTAACAATTCAAACATACCGAGAAGTCAGAAGTTGTTATCACTGTCAAATAGTAACATCCTTTATTTAAAGCAAAGCTAAGTACTCACAGCAGCATCCATGAGAACAAACGACATAAATTTCTTGGGCAAAGTTCTTGCGGTGCAAACGTTTTGTTTTTCGACTACAGTGAGGCGGCATATCCATGGTCTTGTTTTCGGTTTCACATCAACGACCAAAAGTTCATCACCCACCATAACGACTGCAACTGGTCAAGATGGAATAGAAAAAGTGTGAACACTGGTGAAACATAGTAAAGTATAACCGATAAAAGAAAAAAACAATATAGACGAGACTTACTTTCTACTTCTAAGAAATATAAGGCCTATTTTCAGGATACACCATGTTGCATGTGGTGTTGCGTCTGATAAACGTTTGATCTTTGTGTATTTTATAACTATCGAAGTCTGATCTGATCTGATCTGATCTGGTTTGGTCTAATCTGATCATGTTTGGGACTAAAAATAGTATAAGTAAAAACATCCTTACCTTAAAAAATAAATGAAATATAGCCTACGGGTGTTAGGCCAATTAGGAAAGTCCCACCTAAATGTCAATTATTCTCCAAACTTTAACAAAGTAAAAAATGTGGCACATAACTACTAAGTAGCTAGTTCTTGATTAGAAATTTCTTAATTGATCGAAACAGACAAATAACATGTCATGGTAGTTGAATTTTCAGTTTCCAATCCGTGGAAATGTGATCCGACAAGATTGATCCATATATAATCTATTGTACTACGTATTAATTAATGGAGAAATGATTTTTTTTGAAAGGAGAGTGATTTTATTTATATACTACTTCTTCCCTTAAAACATTGACAAACTTGACCAGAGAATAATAAAGTAAAAACCGTGTGGTTGAAGTTTGTACAGAGGAGAGAGAAATAACAGAAACCATAAAATAATTGTTTAAAAGGGAAAGTGACAAAGTTTGTTGAAACGTTTGTGCAGAGAAGGAAAAATATAAAGTTTTAAGGGAGGGAGAAGTATTAGCATTAACATTAGCTAGCATGCCTATATATATAGCCAGGTAAACTCCAAAGTCCAAACTCAATGTGGCCAACACAAGTTGCATCACATTCACGTTGACACTCTAAACGACTCACACGTACACATCGCATATATTTTATACTCCCAATATTTGATCTCATTTTATTTGACCTGTCTAATAAAACAAAATAAATTACAGTAATAAATTTCATTTTAATTAATTATTGTAATATATAATAATTAAAATGAACTGTAGGTGTTAAAAAATGAGTTAATTCCCTAAATAGGACTAAAACAATAAACAAATGCACAAATAGGACTTCCATGTTTCATAGGACTAAAAATGTATTTAGTTGACAAAATTGCCCTTAATGATTTCTAATCTATTTACAATTAAAAAACAAAAAAAAACCTAGCAGATCTCCAAGCTTTTGACGGAACAAAACTACACAACTGCCGCCGCCAATAAACAATCTGCCACCACCTAACTGCCGCCGCCAGAAAAAAATCCGCCACCACCCAACCGCCTCCCTTTTTGGTGCCGCCACCGCTGACCTTTCCGATGTTTCCGCCGCTCTTTCCGATGCCACCACTCCACCCACTGCACGTACAACCATCTCTATCAATTTTGTAGATGCAAATTTACCATTTTGTTACCTAAAAAATAATGCTATATATTAGATTTATCATAAAAGTGGAAGTATGTTGTAATTGATGTCAAAGTAACCGTTTTTCTGCCACAAAAGTTGGCAAAATATGAACCCAATATACAAAAAATTATAAAAACGAAAGGGATTTCTCATTAAAAAGTTGACAACATAAAAAGATAATTTTGCCATCTTTTATAAAAAATGAACATTATATTGGCAGTTTCTCTCATAATATTTGACAGTTCATTTCAAAGAAAACAATATTTTTCTGCCATAATGTCATATGAAAATCTGCCATATAATTGGCAATACTGTCAAATGGACGTCAAAATTCACATTTTCTTCCATAATATATTACATGAAACTGTCATAAATTTGGCAAAATATGAACCCAATATCCAAAATAGGAAAAAACAGAGTTTTTAATCAAATCAAAAATTTATTGAAAACCAGAAATCGGAACTACAAAATCAATGCCCAAAAACCCAAGAAGTTAATGGCAAAACTCAGAAAATTGAATCAAATCGAAAAGTTCTACCAAAAAACAAGAAAATCAGTGAATAATTCGATTTTGTAAATGCAAAACAGAGTAGGAGGGGAAGGAAGAAGAAGAAGAAGAAAGGAGGAGGAGAAGGAGAAGAAGAAGAAGGAGGAGGAGGAGAAAGAAAGAAAGAAGAAGAAGAAAACCTGGAATAAGCGGAGTGATGATCGTGGCGATGGAGAACCAGAGAGTAGGCGGCGGCTGTGGACAACCAGCAACCCATCAATGGCGAAGTCAATCGGCAGAGGAACCATTGAAATCGAGATCGAGAGAGACGCAGGGGAGAGGCGCAACTGCTTAGATCGTGATGGAGATGAGAGGCGCAGGGAGTTGAGCGATAGAAATTTAGGGTTGTAATATTATTATATAAAAGGGTATAATGGTAATCCAGAGTCCTATTTAGGGAATAAAAAATGTTTGGTCCTATTTGAGCATTTATGTTTACTATTAGTCCTATATAGAACAATTACTTTTAAAAAATCAAGCGTCCGTTGTAATTACCGAACGCTTTGACATTCACACCTGTCAATCAATAACTTTGATCACTAATATGGTAGCATATTTAAATAACTTATTAAAATTTATTATTAAAAACATATTTTGAAAACTCAAACCTTTCATCAGTTCTATGTTCCTAACATAATTGTTTTTTATTATGTCAAGCACCTTGTGATTTGATAATATCATTGTGACACTCCCAAGAAGAAAATCATAAGTTCGAAACTCATCTCAGTCGACGATGTTAACATTTAACCGAACAGATTCTATGAGAAAAAAAGAAGATTCAGCCAAAAAGAATATAATTGTTTATATAATTCACAATAAAATGAACTTAAAGTAGATCATATATATGAATAATGTAAAAAATCAAACTATTGCAAATAATACAAAACATAGGCCACTACCATACATCGGTTCCTGAATAATTCCATACCCCGTCGTTTTATATTTTACCATTCTACTATTAACAAAATAAATTTGGTATTTTGATTATTTAAAAAATGAAAGTACATAATTAAATACCCAGCGATCACATCATTTCTAAGTTAAACCAAAATACGGAGTATGAATATATATATATATATATATATATATATATATATATATATATTTAGGTTCAAATGAGAATATCATATAGGGAGAGAAATGAGAAAGAATTGAGTAAGTATTATTTTCGACCAAGACTAATTGAGTAACTTTAACTTCTCTTTTAATGTGAGCACATTAATTGGGTTATCCATGTCATTAAGTACGTGTGATTTTCCTTCCTTATAGAATCTTACACTTTTAATTTTTAAACGTAGCTTATCCTCCATCTTAGATCACATATAAAATTTCCTTAAGTTCGATTAAAACTGAATATTACAATTATATTTAATAACATTCTGCTCGTTTTTTGTTTTTCTCTCTCTATTCAGACTTAATTATTTTACCAATCAAATTATGCAATTTTAATAAATTAATTTTGCATGATGTCACATATGATTATGATGATTATTTATAATAATTTACTTTTACAATATTAATTCTACACACTTGTGTATGATTGCTCACACTTTTTTAAAATGAAATATAAATAAATATCATCAAAGGTTAGTTGCATTTAGGGGTGTTTGGAACCGATTCTGATTCTACTTCTTTTTTAAAGCAGAAGCAGAATCAGAATCAGTTTTCAGAAGCTGGTCATCCCCAGCTTCTAAAAAAACTGATTCTAGGAGTAAATTAGAACACCAGAAACACTTCTGCACTTTTACCCAAACACTCCAATTCTACTTCTGCTCCCTGAAAGAGCAGAAACAGTTTTAAGAATCAAATCCAAACACCCCTAATGAGTTGAATAATATGGAAAGTATATAATTTTATACAACCGTATATAGCATCAACTAAAATTTGGTGGTGTTTTGCTTTTACTGTAATGCCTCTACGTGACTTTTCATTTCAATTCAAATGGATTGAATTAATTACTTTCCTTTCCTATCCCAAATTAATAGGTAATCGTGAATTAATTTAGTACGTCCGATGGAGATTATTGAAGGTCAGATTTCATTCTTATTTCTCTCCTGAACCTCCTTTCTCACCTGAATCGTTCCCTATATATATATCTGAGAGATTGAAAATGAGGAATGCAAAGTTCTTTTAATTCAAAAAGAAATATCAACCATTAATTATTAGAAAGTCTTATTTTATGTTTATTATATTTATTTATATGATACTCGATCTAGAAGTACGTATTTAATGAGAAAGAACACGTTTATTATCATCATTTTGACATTTTCGAGTTTCTCTAGTACCTTTTTGCATTAAAATTTGAGATTTATTAATTTCCAGTATAAACATTGATTGATTATTCAAGTGATATAGTACATAAGTACACAAATAGATGTTTACAATATAATTAATAATCCGTAGTATATGTGTACTATTGATTGATTTAATATTGCCTTAGAAAATGAGTGTACATCCGTGTGTAGTAACGTACGTAACTTGTGTAATTCAATATTTGATCCGATAGATCATTAAGGATTATAAAAATAGACAAAATTCAATATTAATTATCAATAAATTAAAACTAAACGACGTGAATAATCATCAAGATTATTAATTACAGCCAAACAAAAAATTAAGATTAGTAATTAATAGAATAATTGAGGTGAGGGTTCCACCTGTCTTTTTCAAGTAGACTAGGGTTATTAAGATTTGGAGAGATCTGTTAGGAAGGAAAGAGGATAGATTTCAACGTCAATCACGCAAACAACAATACATACAATAATGTATGTATGTATCTTCAGCAAACAACAATTCAGTGTTTGGGTCCCAATTAATGCAGGTTTAAGATCCACACACCACCTGAACTTTATTTTATTACCCCTTTGGTACTGCAAAAGCTAAAATCACTGCCCCACATCGGGCCTCAACTGGATCCCAGATGGAGATAGGGTACACTTCTTTTTTTCATAACATATGTGTCGGGACTTGCTCACTTGCACGCTCATAATCCTGTAGTGTATGAATTCTCCTTCAAAATCACTAGGCAAATAAGCAAAGTTTTAAGTAGCGGTAGTGGCAAGGGTAGTGGTAGTGGCAGGGGTAGCGGCAGTTGCGATGTGTGTAGCGGTCGCAGCTGCGTGAAATATTTTCAAATGCACACAATATAGAATTAATGGTGAAAGTTAATGGGAACATTATGAATACTTGCTTGAACACTTATATGTGAACAACGAATCAACGAATAAGAATATGACAATTAAAAGAGAATAATAATTATAATGATTGCCAAACTAAATTACTATTACAAACACAATTAAAAATGTCTTCAAACTAAACAAGTCTTAACACATTCTTAAATTAAATAGATTCTTACATTAAATGACACATTTCAAACACGGCTCAACATGTAATGAAATGATATAATATGCTCCTCGTTTTCGTGTGTGATGGAGTATATAGACTCGGACCCCGGGTCTCACGATTATTGGGTCCGGACAGCGGCCCACGTACACTCAGCTGATAGCATTTTCATTATTGTACATTATTATTATTCAGGTGTTCTAGATTAGCCTTTTATATTATCAGTCCATTTATGTAACCGGGTCTGTCAGGCCCATATTAGAGGCCCAGACCCGGATTTCTTCTATATATACTCCTTTTGGAGCTTGTAAACCCTAACTCTAAAACTCTCGATTCATTATTCATTATCTTCTTCTCCACACTTTCATAACTTAATCTCTCCATTTTATATATGTTTGAATACCCTATAATCCATCAGTGTGTATATAGCTAAATGTGCTCCAATTCCTCTCACAATTTGTTCCTCGTCATCCTTATTAATAATTAATTCGGTTTTAATAATTAATATTTACATGTTTAGAAACTACATTAAAATTTCTATAAAATTGCAAAATCCAAATTAAAATTTAATCAAGAACTGATATCCTAATTAAGTGATTGAAATGAGTCAGTTTGATCCCAAAAAGTCAAACTTGCAATTCAATTTGGGTCAGAGAGAGTACACGTAGCAATTAGTTAGCCCACATTAACACCATTTTTAGTTAGCATGCACATGCATTTACGTTGGAAAAGTTTGGTCCCATACCCCATACATGTACATTTAAATTAGAGTTTCAGGGAAGGTGGGTGTAGTCCAATGGATGACCATCCACCCCAAGTCTCTCCTTTGTGGGAGGTCTTGGGTTCAATTCCCACCAAGGGAGATGAGGGAGGTCTTGCTCCCAATGATTCTCCCTACCTTCACGGAGTTGCTCAACGGCCGAGAAGGGAGAGGATGGTAATGAAGGTAGCGGGTTCGTATGGTGGGAGGAGCAACCTGAAATGTGATGTAAGTTCTGCTGGATTCGTCCTTTGGAGCAACTGACGAGGCTGACTGTGATCAGATCCGGACTTAACTGTCTAGGGGCTTTGGAGGGTAGTTCATAGACTCTAGGATTATGAGAACGTAAGCCCCGACACCTGGATTATCAAAAAAAAAAATTAAATTAGAGTTTCACCTTATGCACCACCATTAATGTATTTCACACCATGCACAAAACATTTACACATTTATACATTAATCAGTTTCTATGCAGTGCCGGAGGTACCGGTAGTGGCCTGTAGTGGCCGGTAGCGGTGCATAGCGGGCGGCGCATCGTAGCGGTAGCGTAGCGGTTACGTAGCGGATTTCGGTGTGATTTGAATTTCACACCACAATAACAACCCGTAGCGGGAGCAGAGGCTACCACGATTGCTATATAGTGACCGATATTGCGGTAACGGACTCCTATTTCAAACCATGCATATAAGTACGGATCTGATCGTATTCAGTTTCGTTGGTACTGGCTTCCAGCAGGACTTACATCACTTGCCCTTTCCAAGGGAATCCTCCCACCATATGAACCCGTTAGCTCCATTATTAGCGATGGGCATATCAATTTTCGGTTCGGTTTTTATAGGTTTAAGTTCAGTTCTGTTTCAAACGGGTTAGAAGAATTATTATCAAACAAAAACCATGCTATTTTTTGGTTCTGTTCGGTTTGGATTTGTTACTTTCTAATAATATATGAAGGATTTATTGAAATTCTTTAGTACCTGATGGAGTATATGGCCCGGGAACCCCCGGCCCACAGACTCCTACTACACCAATAAAGGCCCAACCGGCCCAGGAAGCACAGCAAGCCCCAAATTACGGCACCCCAAGCATTTAGCAGCCCACAGCGCACAATGGGGAGCCTTCGCCCCCCTGGCCGAAGGCTCAAAACTCTCACAGAATGGGTTTTCAAGCAAACTAAGAAACTGGGAAAAACGGCAGAAAACAGTAGCCTCGGCACCTGGAGCCCTCGGCACCCAGGGGTCCCCGGCACTCAGAGCCCTCGGCTAGTCCTCTGCAGCCGAGGGCACCTCTCCCGACATAATATCCGCGCCACATGCGTACAGATCACCGTACCCTGTACAATGTCCCATCCAACAGCCGCATTTAATGCGGCCACATGCGGCTGCCAGCGCCAACCAGTTGAGGTGACCTCTCGGCCAATGGACGCTTGACACGTGTCCCTGTCCGGCATTTATTGCTACTATAAATAGCACCCCATTTCCCCATTTGTAACCACGCTAAAAACGCTCCACACTTATAATATACTTTCTCTCGCTATATTTACTTGCTCTGACTTCTCTCTTATTACTCCCCGTAATAACCCCTCGGACAAGCTACCCCCGGGTACACTGTCCATCATTTGGTGCTCTCGTTGAGAGGTCGAACGATCAAGTAAGAACCCCTCCCCCTTCGCAAAACACTAGCCCTCTACCAAAATGGTGAGAACAACACGTGCCAACTCCAAAAACGTAAAAGACAGGAACCTGGCCCTCGGCGACGTCAACGCCTCCGAAGCCTCTCACAGGGCTCCCGAGGGCGGTGTCCTCGCTGGGCTGGAACATGCGGCTGTCGACCTACGCCTTCAGATCCAGCAAAATGCCCCTGATGCCCGCCTCGGCATCGAGGCCAAGATGAAAAACCGGAGCGATGACCAAGTCAGCCCTCCGGTCCTCACCATCGACGTTCATTCGGCGCTCTCCGCCTTCATCCAGACGCTAACTCAGAACCCGGGTGCCTTCGGCACCCTGGCTCTGGCTCCGGCTCCACCCCAGGTTGGGGAGAACATCATGCTTCCCCCTCTGCCACACCCCTTCGGAAATCCCATCCCTCGGGTTAGGAATGACGAAGGGGTAGTGGCCCAAGATACGGCCTCCCAAGAAGTTCAGTCCCGGGACTGCCACAATGACAACAGAGAAAGGCCCCGCACTTCCGCCCTCAACCGGCTCGGAGGGGGGCAAGACCGCCGAGGGGTCCAAGACCGCCTCGGAGGAAAAGCACTCCAAAGGCCCCAGGAAAGCGGAGGGTCTGTCTCGAGGGCAGACGAGGAGCGTCCCCCTCGGGACAAAGGCAAGGCACCCCTTCATGCCGACGATGCTCGCCACCAAATCAACCAGGCCCACTCGGCCCGGGTTCGTTCGCAGGGGGTGGAGACCCTCCCGAAGGACCCCCGGGACGAAATTATTGCGGCCCTCCAACGCTGGCTTGATGAAATGGAGGCTAACAAAACTCACGCCACCACCTCCACCCCTCATTCAGACCTCAAATACGAGGCCATGATGGCCAAAATGGAGGAATTACAGAAGAAGGTAGCCGAGGGCTCCGGGGAACCCGTCATCCAGCTCCGGACCCGGACGCCATTTACCCCAAGGGTATTGGCGGCCCGGATCCCGGAAAAATACCGAGGGCAACACATACAGCCCTACAACGGGAAGACGGACCCCCAGGAACACTACAACAAATATCAGAACAACATGATGATGGTAGGGGCGTCGGACGAATATTTGTGTCGTTGGTTCCTCTCCACCTTAGAGGGGCCGGCGTACGAATGGTTCAACCGGTTGCCCGAAGGCTGCATTGATTCGTGGCAAGAACTCGCCCAGCGATTCTTGACGCAATTTGCCGGGAGGCGTCGCACGAGGAAGCACTTCTCCCACCTCCTAACCATACGCCAAAGGAGGGATGAGACCCTTCGGGACTTCCTGGAGCGCTGGAGAACAGAAGCTGACAAAGTCGACGGTGCTGACGACGGGACCCTCCTGGCCCTCCTGCAAACCGTCCTCCGCACCGGCAACTTTTCAAGGAGCCTCATCATTGAACCCCCCCGCGACTACATAAGGGCCCTGCAGCGGGGGGACCGATATGCTAAGGCTGAGGAGGTGGAAAAATACCACCAGCATCCGGATCAGCAGCCCCTGAAGGCCGACAACAAGAACAGCCGAGGGCCGGGGGCTCCTCCAAATCACCCCAAGTCTTCAGGACCCTCTGATGACCGCCCTCGGCAAGGCCAGGCTAAGCCCGAGGGAGGTTATAAGAGCGGCCCTAAGACTTGGGCACAGCCCATTCTCCTGGACCGCCCCTGGACACCATTGACGCACCTCGTCAGTATCATCCTTGATTTTGCCGAGGAGAGGGGCCTCGTTGAGCGCGATTCTCGCGCACCCCCGGAGGTACATGCTATCAACCCTCAGTTCCCCTACTGTCGTTTCCATCGGCATCAGGGGCACATAACCGATGACTGCCATCAGCTAAAGACGGCCATCGAGAGATTGATACAAGCGGGCCATCTGTCCCAGTTTATCCAGAGCCATCTGCAGGAGGGACCTTCTCATCAGGGACCTCCCCGAGGGCACCACACGAAGGTGAACGCTTGGGTGAACCCGAACACCATCCCCCTCGGCAAGAAGAGGGAGATCGGAAACTTGGAGGAGGAAGAGGAGGAGTACCCCCACTACCAGGAGAAAAAACGCCACATCCTCATGATCACCGGTGGCAATACAGGGGGCGATTCCACCAGCCAGCGGAAGAAGTGGGCTCAATCGCTTTACGTGGGGGAAGTCACTCATATGCCCCCGGTAAAGCGACTGAGGGAGGAACCCATCACCTTCACCAACGCAGATCTCCCTCCTACTTCTTCTCCTCACAGGGATGCCTTGGTGATTCGGACTGAAATAAACGACACCATCATTCACCGAACTTACATTGACACGGGCAGCTCCGTCAATGTAATGTACCTCAGCACCTTTAGAGAGCTGCATCTGGAGAGG
Organism: Cuscuta europaea; assembly: GCA_945859875.1. Lineage (NCBI taxonomy): Eukaryota > Viridiplantae > Streptophyta > Magnoliopsida > Solanales > Convolvulaceae > Cuscuta > Cuscuta europaea. Next base: position 7,118,333 of record CAMAPE010000014.1, read on the forward strand.
GGGTCCCTTCGGCCCATTAAGACCCCTCTTGCCGGCTTCTCCGGCAATACTATTGATTCCGAGGGGGTAATAACCCTCCCGGTAATCTTCGGTGACGGGCTCCATAGAGCCCAGCTCGAAGTGGAGTTCGTCGTCGTCAACATCGACTGCATCCACAACATCATCCTCGGCCGGCCAGCCCTCGAGGACCTCGAGGCCGTCATCTCCATGAGGCACCTCTGCCTCAAGTTCCCCGTCGAGGGGGGCATTGGCTACTCCCGGGGGAATCAGAAAATTGTCCGCGCTTGCTATCTTCAAGTCACGAAGAAAGTAAGTAAGACGGAGTTCTGTGTTGACACCATCACCGGAACCATCGATGAAGAAGAAAAGAGGCCGAGGGCTGAACCAGCCGAGGACGTAGAAGACTTTGCGCTCGATCCGGCCCAGCCAGAGAGAGTCGTGAAGATTGGAGCCCAGCTCCCTGAAGATCTGAAGACCGGTATCACCGACGACCTCCGCGCCTACTCCACTGTATTTGCATGGGGGCCGGAGGACATGCCGGGAATAAGCCGAAGGGTCATCACCCACCGCCTCTCGGTGGACCCCTCGGCAAAAGCAGTACAACAACGAAGACGACCCCTCTCCGCCGAAAGGAGGGAATTTGTGAAGAAGGAGGTCGCCATGCTCCTCTCTATTAAGCACATCAAGGAGGTGAAATATCCCTCATGGCTGGCAAACGTAGTCCTCGCACAGAAGCCTCCTACCTTCCGCATGTGCGTGGACTACACCGATCTCAACAAGGCGTGCCCTATGGACCCTTTTCCTTTGCCCAATATCGATCAACTTGTAGATGAAACCGCGGGGTGTGAAATTATGTCATTCCTCGACGCATTCCACGGGTATCATCAGATCTTCATGCATGAGGAAGACGCCGAAAAGACAGCCTTCATGACTCCCGAGGGCATCTTCTGCTACCTAGTAATGGCCTTCGGCCTAAAGAACTCAGGGGCCACTTACACCCGGATGGTGGCCCGAGTCTTCCAGGCCGTCCTAGGGCGCACCATGGAGGCCTATGTTGACGACATGATCGTCAAAAGCAAACAATCTTCCAGCCATGCCGACGACCTCCGGGAAATCTTCGCCATCATGCAAAGGTTCAACCTTCGGCTAAACCTGAAGAAGTGCACCTTCGGCGTCCAAGGGGGCAAATTCTTAGGCTACATGGTGAGCCGAAGGGGCATTGAGGCCAATCCTGAGAAGATCCAGGCCATCATCAACATGGAGCCCCCGCGCAATGTGAAGGAAGTTCAACGGTTGATGGGCCGCCTGGTAGCCCTCAACCGCTTTCTATCTAAATCAGCGGAGAAGTCTCTACCCTTCTTCCAGATCATGAGGAAGACGGCTGGCTTTCAATGGACCCTGGAATGCCAGGGGGCTTTCGACGAGCTCAAACGATATCTATCTTCACCCCCTGTGCTCTCCAAACCAAAGGTAGGGGAGACCCTCTATCTCTACCTTGGGGTCAGCCCGGCAGCCATCAGCTCCGTACTCATCCGGGAGGAAGACGGCATCCAACATGCCATCTTCTATGTAAGCAAGACCCTAAGGGAGGCCGAGCTCAGGTACTCTCCTGTGGAAAAAACGGTGTTAGCCATCGTTTGGACCGTCAAGAAGTTGGGCCACTACTTTCAGGCTCACCCGGTTCAGGTCCTCACTCATCAACCCCTCGGCGCCCTCATGAGGAGCCCCACCAGCTCCTCCCGCATGGTGAAATGGGCTATCTTCTTGAGCCAGTACAACATTGACATCCGTCCGAGGCCTGCCATCAAGGGCCAAGCCCTGGCGGACTTTGTGACGGAGTGTACCGCAAGGGCAGCCACGGACGGGGAGCCCTCGGCTACCTCGGACGGCTGGTGGACCCTCTACACCGACGGCTCCTCCGCGGCCAGAGCATGCGGGGGAGGGGTAGTCCTCGTTACTCCCGAGGGCTTCAAAGCCTACTATGCAATCCGCTTCTCCTTCAAAGTCTCCAACAATGAGGCCGAGTATGAGGCCCTCCTATGTGGCCTTCGGCTGGCTGCCAACATGAAGGCTCGACAGATCCACATCAAGTGCGACTCCAAGTTGGTCGTTGGCCAAATCTCCGAGGAGTATGAGGCCAAGGAGGGAAGAATGAAACAGTACAAGGAAGCGGCCAAGGAGTTGCTTAAGGTATTTGAGGCACACTCTCTCACTCAAATACCGAGGGCTCAGTTATGAACATACAACAACGCCAAAAGGACTGTATCTCAGATATCATCACCTTCATCTCCACGGGGCAGCTACCCGAAAACGAGACCCGCGCTAAACTAACAAAGCTGAGGGCTCCTAGCTACACCATCGAAGACGGAAGGCTCTACAAACGGTCTTACAACAGCACGCTACTTCGGTGCCTTCATCAAGATGAAGCCGAGGTCGCGATGGAGGAAGTGCACAGTGGCACTTGCTCAACTCACCAGGGACCCTTCTCCATGTCCCGAAGGCTCATTCTCCAGGGCTACTTCTGGCCAACCATGGCCAGGGATTGTGCTGACCTTGCCCGAAGGTGCACCGCATGCCAACATTTCCAGAAAGCCCCCGGCAGGCCAGCGGTCAACTATGCCCCCATCAGCACATCCGTCCCCTTTTCTCGATGGGGGATAGACCTTGTGGGCCCTCTGTCGAGGGGTACCTCCAACAACAGGTACATCATTGTGGCCATCGACTACTTTACCAAGTGGGTGGAGGCTGAGCCCCTCGCCAGTATCACAGAGGCGAAGTGCCGTCATTTTGTCCTCAAGAACATCCTCACAAGGTTTGGCGTCCCCCAGCAGATCATCTCCGACAACGGAACGCAATTTGAGGCAGCCCCCTTCTGTGCCCTTCTGGAGGCATGGGGCATCAAACACACCTTCTCCTCCGTTGCCTACCCTCAAGGCAACGGGCAAGTAGAAAACGCCAACCGGACCTTGCTCGAGGGCCTAAAAAAGAAGCTGGAGGCCGAGGGCGGTGGCTGGGTGGAAGAACTCCACAACATCCTTTGGGCCTACCGCACCACCCCTCGGCGAGCAACAGGTGAAACACCCTTCTCCCTCTGCTACGGTTTTGAAGCCAAAGCTCCTACGGAAGTCACCCTTCCCACCCGGAGGGTGATCCAATATGACCCCGAGGTCAACGACAGCAACATGGCCCTCGACCTCCACCACCTTTCAGAACGCCGGGAGCAAGCCTTCATCCGGGCAGAAAACTACCGAAGGCAAGTCAAATGATACATCGACGCCAAGGTTCACACCCGAGAATTCCAAGTGGGGGACTATGTCCTCCGGAGGAGGGAAGCCAGCCAGCCGACCGAGGGAGGCAAAATGGCACCAAAGTTCGAAGGCCCCTACATCATAGCAGCCATCATCAAACCTGGGACTTACAAGCTCAAACGCCCCAACGGAAAAGAGGTCCCTAGGCACTGGAATGCACACCACTTAGTTAAATTTTATCAATAATGTAAGAGCGGCCAAGCCCTCATAACTAGTGAAGTACTATCCTATGGCCCAAGGCGTCCAATTTTGAAGAATGAAGACACATTCAAGACACCAAGAACAAGCGCAAAACACTTATGAGAGGCCAAGCCCTCATACCAACTACAGGCCCCAAGCCTCACCACGAGAAGAACCCCCTCCGGCACCGAGTGCTGAGGGCGGACACCATCAACACCTTCAACAACAGTGGAAAATCCAAGTGTTTCAAACAAGACCCCTCGGTACCAAGTACCGAAGCTGGGAACTCCCATCACCGGCAACAGGAAACACCAAGTGTTTCATTTCAAGACCCTTCGGCACCCAGTGCCAGGGGTACACATCTCCACCATCAAACATAAAAAAGAAGAACACCAAGTGTTCCTACAGAAGACCCTTCGGCACCCAGTGCCGGGGGTACACATCTCCACCATCAACATCAAAGAGAAGAACACCAAGTGTTCCTACAGAAGACCCCTCGGTACCAAGTACCGGTGGTACACAACTCACCCATCAACGTCAAATAGGAGAAGAACACCGAGTGTCCCTACAGAAGACCCCTCGGTACCAAGTACCGGGGGGCTACATACCGAAACTAACACCAAGTGTTGTTTCTAAAGCCGTACCCCACGAGGACGCATATACCGAAGGCGCCACCATCGGTGCCGGCGGCACGTAGTGCCCCCGGCCATTTGCAACTAGTGTGCAAATGAAAACCCTTCCTTGAAATGCTTTCTGCGTCACTACCCCCAGGATATGACAGGCATGAGATATGCCCAGGATTCGACTTTCAAAAACGGAACGCTTTCCGCGTCATCACCCCAAGGGTATGACAGGCACGAGAAATGCCCAGGATTCGACTTCCAAACCGAAACGCTCCCCGCGCCACCACCCCAAGGGTGTGGCAGGCCACAGACTATGTCTAGCGCCGATGGGATGACTTTCAAAAATGAGGCGCTTTCCGCGCCATCCCCCAAGGGGAGGCAGGTTACAGACCACCATATCTTGTACCCAGGAAACGACCCTCGATCCCCTCGGAACTCGGAAGGTTAACCTGAGGGAGGAGAGCCATTGGTGTATTCTGATGGTCTCCTGATAGGCCTAGCCTTACCAAGAAACCAAGTTTCTTGATGCCTTCCCTTCACCACCAAACAAACAAAAAAAAACAAAGGGGGTGAAGGGGAGTAGACTCATCGAGAAATCAATGAGTACAACACTCCAACAAATCACAGCATGCCGAGGACTCCCTACGGGGACACCTCCGGTAACTGAAGGCTCCTACTTCCCGAAGGTTGCTACTCAACCATACAAAGGGATGAGTTCACTTCTAACAAGTGTCGAGGGCACCTACCATCGGTCATCCATTACAAAATCAAATGAATACAACTATCCTTCAAATGAATGCCGAGGGCACCTGTATCCCACCAGCATTCACTACAACGTTAACGTCCTGCAAATTTTCCGGAGGCTCACATATCACCCAACAACCGGAGGCACCTATTGCAAACCATCAAAGGCCAACCAAGGGGGCTTATCCCATAATAATGTCGCCCTCGGGAAAACTTAATTGGAAAACGCTACTAACCGAAGGCTACACAAGGAAGCAACACTTAGAAAATTTTCTAAGTCCTAAAGATTGAGCCCCCGGCCTGATCAATATTTCAACTGAGGGACCATGATAGCCGAAGGCCACGTGATACAACAGCACTTAGAAGATTTTCTAAATCCCACATATTTGGCCCTCAATCGAGTAGTCACACATCAGGAAAGGAGGCTACCAGCCGAGGGCTTCCAATGGGAAACTACACTTAGAAATTTTTCTAAGTCCTAAGGATTGGGTTCTCAACCTAACCGTCACACAGCGATTGAACTATAGTCATCCGAGGGCTCCTACTACACGCATACTACACTTAGGAAAAATTCCTAAGTCCTACATATTTTGGCCCTCGGTCAACTCTCCATACTACCGGAGGGGCCATGCGGTTGAAGACTTGGTGAAGCTATACTTAGGAAATTTTTCTAAGTCCTACACACTTTGACTCTCGGTCAAAATGCTGACCGAGGGCTCCTACTTCATACATGCTACACTCAGAAAAATTCCTAAGTCCCAAAGGATCTTACCCTCGGTGACAAGTTTCTAAGTCCCAAATCTCCCTGCAACCCGAGGGGTCATACGATTGAAGGCTTGGTGAGACTACACTTAGAAGTATTTTCTAAGTCCTAACTATAGCTGGGCCCTCGGTCATACATCTAGCGAAGGGTGCCTAACTACCGAAGGCTATGACTGTATTCAAACACTCAGAAATATTTTCCAAGTCCTGAGCATTGGGCCCTCGGTGAAAGCTTCAATTGACTAAAGATTACTAGTAGCCGAGGGCTACAAGAAGCACCGCAATTGGAAGAAAATATTCTAAGTCCTAAACATACATTCAAAGGAACAAAGGCATACATTCAAAATGAAACGAAGGTATACATTCAAAAGAAAAGAAGGACAACACATTCATATACAAAAGCCCGAAGGCTAACATTCATCCATCAATCATCAAAAGGAAAGTCAGTGTTACTATTACATACGGGCCAAAGCCGAGGGGTGACAAAGGTTCATTACAAAGAGTTTTCAAAAATCAGCTAAGTACAAGTTAAGATTTATCAGCCACTTCATCGACGGTCCCTGCGGCAGGTTTGGAGGAGATTTCTTCTTCGACGGCATTGTCCCCGACGGTAGCACCATCATCATCGCCGCTCATCATCATAGAATCATGAATCACCGGGCGCTCGTCGCCCTCAGGGAGGGGGACTCTCACATCTGGCTGCAACGGGGGGAGGCCGTACACCGACGGGTCAAACTCCGCCAGGGGGGTGCCGAAATGCCGGGAGAGCCTCCGGTAAACCAGATGCTGGGTGAAGAACTCGCCGACTTGATAATAGGTGTCGCCCCTCTCGTTCATCCAGTCGAGCCCGGGGCCTTTCACCCACTCCTCGATCGAGGCCTTCACCACAGAGGCCACCCACTCCCTCTGGCCCTCGGCCTTCCAACCCTCGGAGATGAACCCAGCGATGGCCTCTTCTCGGGCTTTGACAACAGCTTCGGCCTTGGCCTTTTCAGCGTCCTCAGCCGCTTGCTTCCTCTCCTCGGCCGCAACCCTCTCGGCCTCTGCCTTGCCCTCGGCCTTGCCGTCATCTCTGGCCTCCTTCAGCTTCAGCTTCGCTTGCCGAAAGGCGTCCTCCAGCTTGCACACCTCCCGGAGGGAAGCGTCCTTGTCATGGATCAACTCCTTCACGGACTTCTCTAGCTCGGCCTTATGACGGCGCCACTCCTCGCTCCTTCGGGCCTGCTCACCGAGGGTTATACACGCCTGTTGAATAACGGACAATGGGTTCAGACGGGCGTTGAGAATATACTAAGTGTTAAGATAAAAGCAAAGTAAAAATACTTACAGCCAGAGATGATCGAAGGGCCTTGCTTTCGAGGGCGTCGTCGTCGTAGGTGAAGAGGGCTTGCTTATCCATCATCGAGGTAATCCCCCTCAAGAAAGACATCGGTTCAGCTGAACCGTGCAACACAGATGCCCCCGGGGCGAGGGAGAGCTGAATAATCTCCCGAGGCAAGTTCTCCGGGGGAAGATCTGTTTGAGCCATTGGGGTGTCCACGGCCGGGGAGTCAGCGGAGGGCTGATCATCAATTACTATGAGGGGGGCCGCCATTCCAACGGTGCCCCCGGCAACCTTCTGTTTCTTGATCGGGGGCTCCACCCCCTTGCCTCCCTTCTTCTTCTTGGCGGCCACCTCGGCCTTCGGCCACCCGGCCACAGTAGCAAGAGCAGCATCAACAGAAGGCTCCACAACCTCCTTCGGGAAGACCTCATCAATGGGCTTTTGGCTCGAGGGCTCCTTTTTCTCCTTCTTCTGGACCTGAGCCCTCTTCTTCTTCTTCTTTTTCATGGCAAAGAGAGCCTCCATACCTGCAAAACAATGAAGAGAAAAGATTAACCCGAAGGATCCATACAACAGACAACTATCGGGATGCAAAATAAGAATGCCTAAGTACAAGACTAAGGGCCCTCGTAGGCTACCTCCTGCTCCCCCGAAGGCCTCAGCAAAAACGGGATACTTCTCGTCCGTTTCCCCGATGAAGCGGTATCTCCGGAAGCCGAGGGCGAAGAGTTCCTTGTCGGCAGTGTAATCTTTAATAGACACTTGCTTCGTGCGACCCTCCGGGATTTTGGCTATTATCAAGCCATCCTTCTCGAGAGCGGCGTTTCCAACCTTCGGATGCCGACGGAAGCGATCCCGAAGTTCCGCCGGAAATGGGCTCTCAGCAACTCTGACGTAGCACCATCGCTCCTTCCAGCCCTTATTGGACGAAGGCGCCTCTGTAAATAGCTTCCACCTAGCTATCTGCTGCAGGTTGGAGAAGCCCTCGGCATTCGCGTGACCCCCTCGGCAGAGGTTGAAGCTCTGGAAGAACAAGTCCAAGCTGGGGGTCACCCCTCGGACTCTGCAGAGGTTCAAAAAACCCGCCACGTAGGAGTGGCTATTAGGTGTCAGCTGGCAGGGGACCAAGCCAACAAGCCTAAGGTACTCCCGGAGGAAGGGGTGCAGAGGGAACTGAAGGCCCATGGAGACGGACAGTACGTGTACTGCAATACACCCCTCGGGCGCCCGAGACAGCACATCGTCAGCTCCCGGCTCGACCACCACGGCCGAGGGCCCTACGTGTAGCTGCGTGACGTAGAAATCCGCCCTGTCCGCCTTCGACTTTATCTCAAGGGCCTCAGTGTTCAGCCAAGAATACCCCTCGGGCATATCAACGGGCTTCCCTTGGTCGGCAGCCCCGACTTTCTTCCTGGTAGCAGCTTTCGCCTTCTTCTCCCTCGATTCGGGGGCTACTCTCAAGGGCGACGGGTTCAGTGGCCTCGAGCTGCTTGCATCACCAGAGCCGCGGGGGGGGGGGGGGGGGGGGGAGGACAACCACTGTCACCCTTGTCCTCTTTTTTGCTTCCTCCTCCTCTGCAACCTGCACGGCGAGGGCTAGGTCTTCGTCCTCCGCCTCCTGCTCAAAGCCCTCGGCTTCGACTTCAGCCGTCAGGTCTTTCTGTACCTCTATCGCCATCGCGACGTCCTCTTGGACCGAGGGCTGCTCACTTGAGGACCCAGCGTCTGAGAAGCTCTCCCCTTCCACCGATGAATCCCTCGATATGTCCTGGGAGTCTGTAACACCCCGACACCGTAGCCCCCGAGGTAGTTACTTCTGACCTCTAGTACTGTCCTCACAAACCGCCACTAGCCTTTTCCACGCACTTTGTCCTCACTCGTGCGCGCCCTGAGAAACTTCCCAGGGGGTCACCCATCCCAAGACTACTCCCGTGCAAGCACGCTTAACTTTGGAGTTCTTGGGTGATGAGCTCCCTTAAAAGGAGATGCACCTCTGTTGGTATGAGTAGTACTATTAATCCTCTTAAATTAATCTCGGGTATTACAATCACCCCCATTTAGGATCGCAACGTCCTCGTTGTGCCCTTAAACTAATCTCAATCAAATCCCAGAATCTTTTCCCCCGCTAAGTGCCTGCCCGATATCCAACGGATCAGTACACTGTCACAGGGTTGCTCTGATACCACTTGTAACACCCCGGCACCGTAGCCCCCGAGGTAGTTACTTCTGACCTCTAGTACTGTCCTCACAAACCGCCACTAGCCCCGCGCACTTTGTCCTCACTTGTGCGCGCCCTGAGAAACTTCCCAGGGGGTCACCCATCCCAAGACTACTCCCGTGCAAGCACGCTTAACTTTGGAGTTCTTGGGTGATGAGCTCCCTTAAAAGGAGATGCACCTCTGTTGGTATGAGTAGTACTATTAATCCTCTTAAATTAATCTCGGGTATTACAGAGTCACTCTGGGAAGACATCTTGGCTATAGTCCGAGGGCTCGGAAACGCTAGTGTTTTCTAAAAAATTCTATCTCCTATCCTAAGGGCACATGGCACAGCTAACTACAATGAGAAGAGCAGGGGGGAACTGACCTTAAGGCAAGGATTGATCGAGGGCTGCTGTTTCTCTCTCTAGAAATTTTGGCAGAGCTTCGCTATAGGGATTTCGCACAGGGGGAAGGGAGCCGGCCATGGGGTATTTATAGGCGCTGGAATCCGGGCTTGGGCCTGGAAACCGGGCCTCTGGTTGGACTATCATCATTACACGCCGTGTCTTCGCCCAACCGGTGACGCCGCCCACGGACGGCCAACCATCACGCGCCACGTGTACCCCCCCAACGGCTATATCCTGACGTTACATATTCCAAACGGCTATATTTCCAACGGCTATATTCTGGGAGCCCCCGGATTCTCTTACTTCACTCCACTTCATCAAGGAGAGCCTTCGGGTACACTTACCCAGAGACGCCCCCGGGTTGTGCCCACACAGTACATAACAGTCGCCTTCGAGATCACTCCTTCAGAAGCCCAAGGCTTCATATTAGGCCACCCCTCGGGGATTCCCCCTCAGCACTTTAAGGGCCGGGCAGCCCCCGGGGAGCATGCCTCATTGACGGGTAGCCTACGACACACAGGTAATGAGAGCCCTCAGGTATCCTCATCACCAACTAACCAGCAAGCACGGGCAATAATCAACTATTGCCCTCATCCATCACGCCCTCGATCCCCAGATTGAGGGGCTCCCCTTCGGCACCTCCCAGGACATCAACAGCAAGCCTCCGGCTACTCAACACATGAGCCCTCAGAACAAGGAAAGCCTACGACATTACCATTATTCTCCATTTTTGACCAAGGTTTCACATTTTCGATTCACCGTTAGGGGAATTCGGTGCACTCTTTTTCCCTCATTAGGATTTTTTCCCCCAGGGTTTTTTCCTAATGAGGTTTTTAACGAGGCATCCCCCCAAAATGAAACGAAAAGCGTCAGCCTTCGGCCCACAACAGCAGCGCGACTACTCTACTCCTTTTCACCACTTTGCAAGTGCCTCAAGGAGTGGGGGACTGGAGGACCCCCTCGGGAAAATCATTAAATTACAAAATGGTGAAAATTTCCAACAAACGGCCAAGCAATCCCTCAAGTCCCGACATGTGGGTAACTGAGGGACTGCCTTCGGCAGGGACATGAAAGCAACGACTCCTCACCAACTTCAGAGGTTACAACGGGACAACATCAAAGGGCAAGCACAAATTACTCCTTTTCCCTCAAGTACCTTTCGGCAAAAGGAGTGAGGGACTCCTGATGGAGTATATGGCCCGGGAACCCCCGGCCCACAGACTCCTACTACACCAATAAAGGCCCAACCGGCCCAGGAAGCACAGCAAGCCCCAAATTACGGCACCCCAAGCATTTAGCAGCCCACAGCGCACAATGGGGAGCCTTCGCCCCCCTGGCCGAAGGCTCAAAACTCTCACAGAATTGGTTTTCAAGCAAACTAAGAAACTGGGAAAAACGGCAGAAAACAGTAGCCCTCGGCACCTGGAGCCCTCGGCACCCAGGGGTCCCCGGCACTCAGAGCCCTCGGCTAGTCCTCTGCAGCCGAGGGCACCTCTCCCGACATAATATCCGCGCCACATGCGTACAGATCACCGTACCCTGTACAACGTCCCATCCAACAGCCGCATTAAATGCGGCCACATGCGGCTGCCAACGCCAACCAGTTGAGGTGACCTCTCGGCCAATGGACGCTTGACACGTGTCCCTGTCCGGCATTTATTGCTACTATAAATAGCACCCCATTTCCCCATTTGTAACCACGCTGAAAACACTCCACACTTATAATATACTTTCTCTCTCTATATTTACTTGCTCTGACTTCTCTCTTATTACTCCCCGTAATAACCCCTCGGATATGCTACCCCCGGGTACACTGTCCATCAGTACCATTCAGTTTTAATTATATCGGTTTTTATCGGTTTTCGTTCGGTTCTATTCGATTCGGTTTGGATTTGTTACTTTTTAATAATATATGAAGAATTTATTGAATTTCTTTAGTACCATTCGGTTTTATTTATATCGGTTTTTATCGGTTTTGGTTCGGTTCATTCTAATATGGTTTGGAAGAAATGCTATCAAACTCAAACCAAATTGCATATGGTCGATCCGGTTTCCATTCGTTCTAGTTCGGTTTGGTACAGTTCGGTTAAACCAACCCGATATGCCCATCCCTATCCAATATCCATTACCATCATCTCTCTTTCTCAGCCACTAAGCTACTCCGTGAAGATATAGAGAATTATAGGAACAAAACCCCTTTCATCTCCCTTAGTTGGGAATTGAACCCAAGACTTCTCACGAATGAGAGACACGGGGTGGATGTTCACTCATTGGATATATATAGGTTATACTCGCTCGCTTCCATTATAATTAAATTGTTATTAAATCTAATTTGATCTTTGTAAAAACCACTCTACTTTGATTTGACATATGTATTAAGGAAATGAGAATAAAGTGAAAATGTATGGTTGTGATTAGTTACAAATAATAAATGGATGTTAGTGATAAAATCATATTACCTCCGTCTCAATTCAGTTAACCATCTTTGACTTTTCCAGTCAAAGATGGTAAACTTTGACAAATTATTTTAACTAATATACAACAACAACAACATCCAAACCTTAGTCCCAAAAGATATTGGGGTCGGCTAACATGAATCGATACATGATATCACAACCAAAAGGAAAAGAAGGAATAAAGATACAAAGATAAGCTATTATGAAAAGATAATATACAAAAAAGATGAATATATATATATAAATGATAAAATAAAAAGGCTGCCAATAATGGTTATATATATAAGGATAAAAAAACTAGGAAAAAAAAGATGAGGGAAAAAGATTATCAAGATCACTCCTTCACGGAATACCCGCCCTCCACTTAGTTCTCTCCAAAATCATGCCCTCATCCAACCCCAGAAGAAGCATATCACTTCGAACTCCCCTAACCCACGTCTGTTTGGGTCTTCCTCTCCCTCTCTTCCATGCCTCTTCTCCACACATCTCAACTCGCCTAACAGGTGCATCACTCGGTCTTCTACGCACATGACCAAACCACTGCAGGCGTGACTCCCGCATCTTGTCTTCAATAGGTGCTACTCCCACCCTTTGTCTGATTGTCTCATTCCTCACGCGGTCCTTCCTAGTATGCCCACACATCCAACGCAGCATGCGCATCTCTGCCACACTCATCTTATGAATGTGACATTGTTTCACCGCCCAACACTCTACGCCATACAGTAATGCAGGCCTAATTGCTGTCCTATAAAATTTACCCTTCAGTCTAGTCGGAATACCTCGGTCGCATAGAAATCCAGACACACTCTTCCACTTCATCCACCCTGTTCTGATTCTATGGGATACATCTCCATCTAACTCACCGTCCTTCTGAATTATGGAGCCCAAGTAACGGAATATATCGCTGACTGGTATCTCCTTACCATCCAGAGTAATTCCGCTATTACCACTACTTCTACCTCCACCAAACTTGCACTCCATGTACTCTGTCTTGCTCCGACTTAGTTTGAAACCCTTATTCTCCAATGTTTGTTGCCATACTTCCAACTTTGCTTTAAGACCTGATTGCGTCTCATCAATCAATACAATATCGTCGGCAAACATCATGCACCACGGTATATCGTCTTGAATTGAATTCGTAAGTTCATCCATGACTATGGCAAATAAGAAAGGACTCAAGGCCGATCCTTGGTGCACTCCGATAGTAATAGGGAACTCTTCAGTCCTCCCTACACTAGTACGAACACTTGTAGTACAATCCTCATACATATCCATGATGATGCTGATATACTTGTGTGATATGGCTTTCCTAGTTAAGGCCCACCAAAGAACTTCTCGATGTACCCTATCATATGCCTTTTCTAAGTAAATGAATACTAAATGCAGATCCTTATGGGCATCTCTATACTTCTCCATAAGTTGCCGAAGAAGGTGAATGACCTCAGTTGTTGAGCGACCAAGCATAAAACCGAATTGATTCTCTGAAATCTTCACAGTCCTTCGAAGTCTTTGCTCAATCACTCGCTCCCAAAGTTTCATGGTGTGACTCATAAGCTTAATCCCTCGATAGTTGGCACATTCTAGTACATCACCTTTATTCTTAAATAAGGGGATAAGAGTACTCTTCCTCCAACTCGTTGGCATCTTGTTGTTTCTCCAAATCATGTTGAAGAAACTTGTTAACCACTCGACGACTCTCTCTCCCAAACTTCTCCAAGCCTCGATCGGTATGCCATCTGGCCCCATTGCTCTTTTCTGTCCCATCTTCCTCAGAGCTTCTTTAACTTCCGTTGTTTGGATCCTTCTCACAAAATCACGGTTTACCATACAATCTGGTATGGACAAATCGTCGATATCTTGCGTTTTGTTCCCGTTGAATAGTGTATCAAAGTATGATCTCCACCTCTCTTTTATCTCTCCGTCGTCCATTAATATCCTCTGATCAACATCCTTCACACACTTAACTTTTGCAATATCTTGAGTTCTACGATCACGAAGACGAGCAAGTCTATAAATATCTAGTTCTCCTTCCTTAGAGTCCAACTTTTCATACAACTCCTTGTTCACTTTCCCTCGTGCTTCCCTTACGGCTTTCTTTGCTTGTCTTTTAGCCTCCCTGTATGCTTCTATGTTCTCATCACTCCAATTTGTCCCCAACTTTTTGTAGCAATCTCTTTTGTTCCTTATGGCTTGTTTCACCTCATCATTCCACCAAGATGTGTCCTTTTTAGGTGGCCGACATCCTTTAGATTCTCCAAGTACCTCCTTTTCCACTTTGTTAATGGTCAACTCCATTGATAACCACACATCATCCACATATGTTTCATTATCAATACGCCATACATCTTCACCGACCATTTTGTGTGTAAAGCTTTGTTGAAGATCTCCCTCAAGCCTCCACCACTTTATCTTTGGCTCCACTTGTTGTTTAACTTGTATTCTATGGTTCTTACCTCGAAAGTCAAGCACAAGCATCCTATGCTGAGTGACAACACTCTCACCTGGAATAACCTTACAATCAGTGTAGCTAGTTCTCCAAGTGGTCCGTACTAAGAAGTAGTCAATTTGGGTACTATTAGCTCCACTTTTATAGGTTACAAGGTGAGAGTCTCTTTTCTTAAACCAAGTGTTCATTATAGCACACTCATACGTCAAGGCAAAATCCAAAATGTTCTTTCCCGCCTCATTCCTAGTGCCAAAACCATGTCCGCCATGAATATTCTCAAAGCCATCACGACTCGAGCCCACATGCTCGTTGAGGTCACCTCCTATGATCAACTTCTCTCCCCTTGGCACTCGTCGCACCACGTCTTCAAGATCTTCCCAGAACGGTTGAGTTGTAGATGCATCCAATCCCACTTGTGGTGCATAGGCACTTACCACAGACACAATCTCACCTCTTATCACCAATTTAATGTTCATGATGCGATCGTTCTTCCTGAAGACTTCTACCACATCCTCAACATAGTCACGCGCCACAATAATGCCTACCCCATTTCTAGTCTTATCTCTCCCCGAATACCACAACTTAAAACCTCCGGGATTAATCTCGCGTGCTTTCTCTCCAACCCATTTAGTTTCTTGCACACACATAATGCTGATATTCCTTCTGCTCATAACCTCGACTACCTCAGAAGATTTGTCTGTAAGAGACCCAACATTCCATGTCCCAAAACGCACTCTAGCATTCCACCTTCTGTTCTTAGCCCCATCTCAGACCCCACCATGCCCTTGCATATTTGACATCATCCCCGGGCAATGGGATGACGCGCCGCTTCTGGGCGGCGACCTAGCAACCTTAGCATTCTTATCACCACACCCAGGTCTATCAAGTGTAGCGTGCCCTTGCATATTTAACACCACCCCCAGGCGGAGGGATGACGCGTCACTTACGGGTGACGACCTAGCATTAGCGATATTCATATTTCGATTCATGTCATGTGATGTGACTAGGTGATACTGTTGGCCGTCACACGCCTACCACATCACCCTCCTCCTTTATCCTGGCTTGGGACACACATGATACCAAAAAAATGATATCATGGCGGAGTTAAATTATTTCAACTAATATACTCATGTAAAATTTAATAATTTTATACTTTTATAATAGTATTTTTGACAACTTTGTTTATACGATAGTATATTTTTGATATTATCAATACTTATGTATATAAATATATAACCTGTCAAACTTAGATACACTGACTTGAAAAATAGTGTTTGACTAACTAAAATGGGATGTAGGGAGTATTTTTTTAGGATGCAAAAAATGTAATTGAGAATTTTTTTTGGGAATAAAGAAAATACAATTTTGTTTTGTAATTGCGTATTAAGAATGAAAACTTTAATTGTCAATAGTAATTTAAGAGTTCTACTAGTCCCAAGATTAACTTTCAAACATCTTCTAATTTTCCGATGGAGTGTGTAATCTTGCCAAACTCAGAAGGAAACAAATCTTAGGGTAGAGGAGCATATTCCCTTGGTCCCTCCTACAAAATTTCCCACTTATTGAACTATTTAACATGTGTTGAAATATATTAAATTAGTCATCTTCCAACTATTCCTGATTAGGCATTATTATCACCATTGTATAAATAATTAGGAAATCATAATTATGATTCTAGATGATAATTGTATGGTTCACAATTATCCTCTAATCCTAATAACTTAACTTTTCTCCTATAAATAGGAGTCTTCTCCATTGTAATTAACACATCATTAGAACATCTCTAATACATCTCTCTATCACTAAGTGTTCATACTATACTTTCTCTCCCTGATCTTCTGATTATTTCCTTCCATATTATAACACGTTATCAACACAAATTTGCTCTGAATCCTTGAAATCATCATCTTTCAACAGGTATATATTTCCACGAATTTATAAAAAAAAATCAGAGGTTGAGAAGTATGAACATGTTTGGATATATGAAAAACTATAAGAAGTATGCTCTATGGTTGCCCAACCATTGGGATCCTCCATACCAGAAAATTATAGCTATTTTTCTGTAAAAGAAGATAGAAGAAAGTACATACCTTTATAGTAATATGTTTTGGAAATGAAATCTGCTCTTCTTGAATAAACCATTTGCTCTTTATAAACCTGTAGACTATTTCCCCCCAGAGAATGTATATAAATCCTTCTGCTCTAGAAATTTAAAAGAGTAGTAGAATATAAGAGGACAAGTATTGTGTGAGCTGTTTTTTGCAGAAGTCACATGTTTATATAATACAAGCAAATGGTAATATATCACATATATGTATACTATGGGTGCATCCTACTTCACATGTACATATGTACTCATATTATTTAAAAATAAAATACTTCGTAAATGAATAGCTTGAAAGTAGTAATAATAATAATAATAATAATAAAAGGGGATTCACGGGTCTGCATGTTTCTATTATTTGGCAGACAACCAAACTGCCATCTTGTTTCTATTCTTAGCAATAAATTCATGCATTTTTAAAATGAAATAAGAAAAGAAAATGAGAAGTGATGTAAACTACAAAGAAGAAGAAAGTATGTAGCAGTGAGAAGAATAAATATAAATAAGCACTATTGAAAAAAAGGACAGAACTCAAGAGGACAATGAATTTAATGCTAAGAGTTGTACACTCAACGATTATACTACGTTCATTTTTTTGCTCCCCTTTCATCAAGTCTAAATTATTTTGGAAGTTTCAAAAGACAATGAATTTAATGCTATGAGTTGTACACTGAAATTAAACAAGAATGCAATCTTGATGCTTGACGTGATTTCTTTTAGAATTATTACTCTTTTATATTAACTAAATCTCTGTGAATGAACAACACGTTTTTTTTGTTTGTTTGATAAGGCAAGTCACGTACGATAAAAATTGATTTTACACGTACCTATCAATCTATATATATACTACTATATGTATATTATACTATGTGATAGTGAATATGTGATAAGATTGCACTGCATAATTGAAATACATGTGACAATTTCTCACTATTTCGGTACTAATATACGTACACACGGACATACCTATATTAGTAGTTATTAATGATATAGATTTAATACTAAGTATAGATTACTACATCTACGTAATAAAAGTGATGCATATAATTATTGTTATCGTACGTAGTAGTTATTAATATATTGTTTATTAAATAAACATATTATGTGTATCTAATCATATTATCTATACAAACCATTAACTAATTAATTTTAAATTAATTATGATGTAGTTCATACATGGCTAATATTAACAAAAGAGAGTTCGACGTCCTTGATTTATCTGGTCAAAAGTACTTGGAATGGAAAGTTGACGCTTTGGCACATTTAAAAGCAAATGCTCTCAAAAACACAATTGGTGAAAATAATTCAGCTACTCCCCAAAATAGGGCAAAAGCCATTATCTTTTTTCATCACCATCTTCACGAAAGTTTGAAGTCTGAGTATTTATTGGTAGATGATTCTAAAGAATTATGGGATAATCTCCAAGAAAGGTATGGCCATCAACAAAAGGTCCTTTTACCAAAAGTTCAATATGACTTGATCAATTTACGATTCCAGGATTATAAATCTATAAGTGATTACAATTCTGTCCTGTTCCAAATAACATCAAAACTAAAGTTATGCAGACAAAAAGTCACTGATAATGAAATGTTGGAAAAAACTTCGTCCACTATGCATCTTTCAAATATGCTTTTACAAGAGCAATATAGACAAAATCACTTTCAAAAGTATTCTGATTTAATATCAGTATTACTACTTGGTGAGACAAATAATGACATTTTGATGAGAAAGCACAATATGAGACCCACGGGTTGTAGCCCTTTTAGTTTTGGTCCACAAAATCATGATTCAAAACATGAATCAAATGCAACCCATAGTGGTGCTCGTGGACATTTCAAACGTGGTCGTGGTATTGGTCTTTATAATGGACCTAGCCGGGGAAACAAACTGAGTAGTAGCTCATTTTACAAAGGAAAGGGAAAGCAAAACCCCCATCAAACAAAAGGCCCGACGAAATCTTCAGAAAAGGCCAAAGTCACTTGTTTTAAATGTGGCACGTTGGGACATTGGGCAAATAAATGTCGTACACCTAGACATTTGATTGACTTATATGAATCATCTATAAAAGGAAAGAATGTGGAAACTAATTACGTCAACGAAAACGTTCCACCAATACCCACATTTAATATGTCTGATTTCTATATGGACGATAATGAGATGAACACTGGCATCGTCATTGGTGAAAAATAATAATAATAAAAATGAAATTATTCTGTTATGTAATATATTCTACAATAAAGTTTGTTTTATTGTAATTTTTATTTGGTGTGCTTGTTTCGAGACTGAAATTTCTCCAAATGGCTTTGAACAATGTTTCATAGACAGTGCCACAACACACACCATTTTGAGACATATAGATTATTTTTCTCATATGACATTAGTTGATGCTAATGTCAATACAATCTCAAGTGTTGCTAAACTCATTGAAGGTTTTGGGATAGCCTGTGTAATTCTCCCAAAAGGGACAAAATTAATAATTAAAGACGCTTTATACTCCAGTAAATCACGGAGAAATCTTTTGAGTTTCAAAGATATGCGTCTAAATGGTTTTCACATTGAAACCATGTCTGAAAATCAAAAGGAATATTTATGTCTAACGACAAATAGATCTCACAATAAATACATTTCAGAAAAAATGTTAGCATATTCCTCTGGACTATATTATACATTATCAGTCCAATTGAGATAAATGTGTTATCTAAAACTAATGACCACAATTCCTTTATCTTGTGGCATGACCATTTAGGTCATCCACGCAACACTATGATGCAAAAAATTATTCAAAATTCACTTGGACTTTCACTAAATAATGTCAAAATTCCACAATCAAGTGATTTCTCGTGCACTGCCTCTTCTCTTGGCAAATTAATTATCAGGCCATCTTTATACAAAATTGGAGTTGAATCTCCTGTATTATTAGAAAGAATTCAAGGAGATATTTGTGGGCCAATTGCCTCTCCGTGTGGACCATTTCGATACTTTATGGTGCTCATTGATGCATCAACACGTTGGTCACACATCAGTCTTTTATCAACTAGAAATTTTGCATTTGCAAATCTCCTTGCTCAAATTATTTGTTTGAGATCACAATTTCCGGATCATTCAATAAAGAAGATCCGACTTGATAATGCAGGGGAATTTACATCCCAATCTTTTAATGACTATTGCATGTCAATTGGGATTGAAGTGGAACACTCAGTTCCACATGTGCATACACAAAATGGTCTTGCTGAATCCTTAATTAAGCGATTACAATTAATTGCTAGACCATTATTGATGAAATCCAGATTACCATCATCTGCATGGGGATATGCTATAATGCATGCTGCAAATTTAATTCGGCTTAGGCCAACTGCATATCATAAATTTTCCCCATTGCAATTAATATTGGGTAAATAACCAAATATATCACACAAAAATATTTTGTTGTTCTGTGTATGTACCAATTGCTCCACCTTATCGTACTAAAATGGGTCCTCAAAGAAGGCTGAGAATTTATGTTGGTTTTAAATCTCTCTCAATTATTAATTATCTAGAACATATGACTGGTGACTTATTCACCTCACGGTTCGATGACTATCATTTTGATGAGAAGGTATTCCCAGCCTTAGAGGGAGATAATAGAGAAATGGACCCACATACGAAAGATATTATTTGGAATGCAACAAATTTATCTTTTCTTGATTCTCGCACAAATGCTTGTGAACAAGAAATTCAAAAGATCATTCATTTACAAAATGTTGCAAACCAATTGCCTGATGCTTTCACAGACTCAAAGAAAGTGACAAAGTCACATATTCCAGCTATGAATGCTCCTTCTCGAATAGAAATTCTTACGGAGATTAGCGAAAGAACTCTTGCTAATGAATCTATGATACGTAAAAAAAAGTGGTAGACCACTTGGTTCAAGAGATTTGAAACCAAGAAAATTAAAAAAGCAAAATGCAGTTTGTGATGCCAAAGAAGTTCAACCTTCTCAAGAAGAAAATGAACATTTTGAAAATATTGGCTTTGACGATAACATCAATAATAATGATACCTCAAAAGAGGATCCAATCACCTTTGAAGAGGTAAATATTCCAGATAAAGATAGAAACGTCGATAATTTCGAAATTTCAATCAATTACGTTTCTAATGGAATATAATGGAATAGAAAAGATATTCATATTAATGATATATTTTCATATGCCATCGCTACAGATATAATGAATGAACACGATGACAATGAGCCTAAATCTATTGACGAATGTCGTCGTAGAAACGATTGGCCAAAATGGAATGAAGCGATTCAGGTAGAACTAAAATCGCTAGAAAAGCGTAATGTTTTTGGACCAATTGTTCACATGCCAAAAGGCGTAAACCCTGTAGGTTTTAAATGGGTTTTTGTGCGTAAATGCAACGAGAAAAATGAAATCGTTAGATACAAAGACCGACTTGTTGCCCAAGGTTTTTCTCAAATGCCAGGAATCGATTATGATGAGACGTATTCTCCAGTAGTTGATGCTACTACTTTACGATTTTTACTTGGCATGTCTATTTTTGAAAGGCTGCAAATGCGACTAATGGATGTAGTGACCGCATATTTATATGGTTCACTCGATACAGACATATATATGAAAATTCCTGGAGGCTTTAAAATACCTGATGCTTATAGCTCGAAATCTCGAGATTTATTTTCCATAAAATTGCAAAAAGTCTTTATATGGATTAGAACAATCTGGACGCATGTGGTATAACCGTCTAAGTGAATATTTGATCAAAGAAGGATACAAAAATGATCCTATTAGTCCATGTGTTTTCATTCAGCGATCTGAATCAGGATTCGCCATAATTGCAGTATATGTTGATGATTTGAATATAATCGGAACTCCCAATGAAATTGAAAATACTGCTAAATATCTCATGAAAAAAATTGAAATTAAAGACCTTGGGAGAACAAAATTTTGTCTCGGCATTGAAATTGAAGATTTGAGAAATGGTATTTTTATCCACCAATCAAATTATACCGAGAAACTTTCGAAGCGGTTTTACATGGAAAAAGCTCACCCACTCAATTCTCCAATGGTGGTTCGATCTCTCAATGTGCATGATGATCCTTTTCGACCTTGTAAAGATGATGAAGAAATCCTTGGTCTCGAAATACCATATTTGAGTGCTATTGGAGCGTTAATGTATTTGGCTAATAATACCCAACCAGATATTGTTTTTCTATAAATTTATTAGCCAGGTACAATTCTTCTCCGACAAGAAGACATTGGAATGACGTCAAACATATATTCCGCTATCTCAATGATACAATCGATCTTGGATTGTATTTCAAGAATGGTGCAAATGCCACTTTAATTGGCTATGCCGATGCATGATACTTGTATAATTCACAAAAGGCAAAATCACAAACATGATATGTATTCACCTATGGTGATACCTGATGGAGTATATGGGTCTAGGCCCTAGGACCCACATACTCAGAAGAACAGAAAGTACAAGCCACCAAGTGGTGCCCTCGTCGGCCAAAGGTGGTTCTTCGGCATGTCATGAAGATTGAACCACCCACATACTCTTCGGCCGCCTGATGGAGTATATGTGTCTAGGCCCCAGGACGCACATACTCAGAAGAACAAAAAGTACAAGCCACCAAGTGGTGCCCTCGTCGGCCAAAGGACCTCCGTCGGCCAATTTGGGGCCAACTCAGAATCTGATCCTGAAGCCAGGGAACTTGGGTGCCCCCGTCGGCCGTGCCCTCATCGGCCGTGCCCTCGTCGGCTAGACCCTCGTCGGCCACGGAAGCTTCACAGAGTTAGATTCTACACTTAATCATTTCTACACACATTGTATTCGGCCCAATAGCGGTCCAGTTGTAAATGGGCCTCCCAAGCCCAAGTCTTGGGAGCCCAGCCCGTATTTTCCCTATAAATACTTCCTCTGGAGGTAGTTGTAGGGGTTACAAAATCATTTATTGAAGCATTTACTTGCACTTCTCTCTCTAGCTCTCACATCTCTCTAGAATATACTCTATCATTTGGTGCTTTCATTGAGAGCTAGAACAATCAAGTTAGCATCCTTCGTCGCTACCAAGCACAGCTAACCACTGATCATGGGAAGAACTAAGTCAAACCGCAACCTCGCCAGCAAGGCCATCCCTGAGGATCAGGAGAACAGGAAGCGTGAGGAGGACGCCACGGCCGACCAGGTCGGAGGAGGGGACGTCTTCCAGGAGGCCATCAACCTCACGACGGACCTGCGCAACCAGCTCAACGGCGGCGTACCTGATGCCCGCATCGGCCTGGATAAGAAGTGCGTAGAGAAGGCAGACAATGCCCCAACCCAACCATTGGCCATGGCCTCTCCGTCTGTTGACCCACAGGTTCAGGCCGCACTATCAGTCATCATCACCAGCTTGGCTCAGAACCCCATCGTCCTCAACGCACTCATGCCAAGGACTGGGGGGAACATCACTCCACCTCCTCAGCCCTAACCGTTGGCCATCAAGCTAGGCAACGATGAGGGGGTGATAGCACAGGACACGGCGTCGTCCCACTCCCACCCTGCTTCCCCTCTTCGGCCCGGACCGACCCTAGCGCGTGGAAAAGCCTCTGCCTTCAATAGGCTGGGTGACACGCGCCGTCGTCCGGTTTCGGAGAGGATGGCGGGACGGATTGGTGAGCGCCGGCCTGGCTCGCCAAGGGAAAGTCTGGGATCTGTTTCCCAGACAGCGGACCAGCCCCACCTGAACAAGGGCAAGGGAAAGCTGCACGAGGACGACGTGCGCCACCAGATCAACGCGACCCACGAGGTGCGCATGCAGAACCAACAGGGCACCGCTGCGGCCGCCAGGGACCCCCGAGACGAGATTATCGCCCAGCTGGAAAGGAGATTGGCCCAGATGGAGGCCAGACAGTCAGCGAACACTCCCACGGCCGGTGCCTCCAATGACCCTGGCCTCAATGCACTCATGAACAATGTCAGCACCCTTGAGAAGGAATTGGCTGAAGGACGAGGTGACCCTGTCATCCAGGTCAGGACCAGGACTCCCTTCACTAACAGGGTGCTCTCGGCTCCCATCCCGGAGAAATACAGGGGAAACGCCATCAAGACCTACGACGGCCGCTCCGATCCCCAGGAGCACTTCAACCGCTACCAGAACAACATGCTGATGGTGAACGCGTCGGATGAATACCTCTGCCGTTGGTTCCTCTCCAATCTTGAGGGGCCAGCGAACGAGTGGTTCAACGCGCTCCCCGAAGGAAGTATAGACTCATGGCAGGACCTTGCCCAACGCTTCCTCACCCACTTCGCTGGGAGGAAGTGTGCAAAGAAGTACTTCAACAATCTCCTCTCCGCAAGCAGTAACATGACGAACCCCTCCGGTCATTCATTGATCGGTGGACGAGGGAGACCGAAGAGGTCGAGGGAGCCGATGAGCGCACCCTCCTCAGCCTCTACCAGGGAGCCCTCCGCAGCTCCCCGTACGCCAGGAGCCTCATCACCGACCCTCTGAGGTCGTATGTAAAGGCGCTTCAGCGTGGAAGTTTGTACGCCGATGCCGACGAGCTCCACAACCACAAGAAGGACGGAGGCCACCCCTCCAAGAAGACAAATCCTTCACCGGCCCCAGGAGCATCCCCGGCCGGCCAGGGTGCCCAGGGCCGTCACGGCTCTGGTGGACAAAGCAAGAAAGACCGCCATTGGCGGCCGAGGTTGGAACGGCCGGGGGTCCCCCTCACACACCCGGTCAGCACCATCCTCGACTATGCCGAGAAGCACGGCCTCATTGGACAAGCTCCTCAGCCGACGGAGGAAGTCCATGCCATCCAGCAAGGTGGTACCTACTGCCGGTTCCACAAGAATGCCTCACACAACACCGACGACTGCATCACGCTGAAGAAAGCCATCGAGCGCCTGATTCGTCAGGAGGAACTCTCCCAATTTGTCAAAGGTGGACCGCGCAAAAATACGTGGGTAAACACCGGCAAATCTGGGGGCGAACCCTCTACAAAGAAGCGGGAGATCGGCAGACTCAACGACGACGAAGACTTTGAGGAGCCTCCACCGAAGAAGAACCACATTCACCTCATCGTTGGTGGGAACACCGGGGGGGACTCCATCACCCAGAGGAAGAAATGGGCCCAATCCCTTTACATTGGGGAGGTGTCCCACGTCCCCCCCCCCAGCCGAAGAAGCAATGAACGGAGGTGATCACCTTCACCGACAAGGATCTGCCTCCTGGTACGGAGTCACACAGGGACGCCCTCGTCATCCGGTGTGAGATCGGTAACTCCATCATCCACCGCACTTACATCGATACGGGGAGTTCCGTCAATGTAACGTACCTGGACACCTTGAGGCAGCTGAAGCTAGACAAAGCTCTGCTGAAGCCGATCAAGACACCGTTGTCCGGTTTCATCGAGGACTCTATCGACGCCGAAGGCACGATAGTCCTCCCCATGGAGGTCGGCGACGGCTCCCACCACGCCAAAACTAATATGGAGTTCATGGTGGTCAACCTTCAGTGCGCCCACAACCTGATTTGGGGGCGGCCAGCACTGGTGGACCTGGAGGCCATCATCTCCATGAAGCACTTATGCTTGAAGTTCCCCACCAGTGGCGGCATCGGCTACGCTAGGGGAAACCAGAGGATAGCCAGGGCATGCTACCTCAAGTTAACAAAGCCGGTCGAAAGAGAAGGACAAAGAATAGACACCATCACGGCGACTGTTGCCAAGGAAGAGGAGAGGCCGCATGCCGAACCAGCCGAGGAGGTCGAGGAGATCCCCCTGGATACCTCTCGGCCGGAGCGAGTCCTCAAAGTTGGGAAGCAACTCCCGCAGGACCAGCGAGACGCCATCCTCCTCGTCCTACGGTCATACGCCATCATCTTCGCGTGGGGCCCGGATGACATGCCAGGCATCAGCCGGAAGGTGATCACCCACCGGTTGACCGTCGATCTGGCCTCCGCACCTGTCAAGCAGAAGCGACGCTACTTGTCCGCCGACAAGCGGGACTTCGTCAAGGGGGAGGTCACCATGCTCTTCTCAATCAACCACATCAAGGAGGTGAAGTACCCGACGTGGCTAGCCAACATCGTCCTCGCCCAAAAACCGCCAACATTCAGAATGTGTGTTGATTAAACTGACCTGAACAAGGCGTGCCCCATGGACCCGTTCCCTCTCCCCAACATTGATCAATTGGTGGACGAGATGGCGGGATGCGAGATGATGTCGTTCCTTGACGCCTTCAGAAGATACCACTAGATTTTCATGCATGAAGATGACGCTGAGAAGACGGCCTTTATGACCCCGGAGGGAATTGTTTGCTACCTTGTCATGGCTTTCGGACTAAAAAACTCAGGCGCCACCTACACCAGAATGGTGGCTAAGATCTTCAGGACGGTCCTCGGTCGGACGATGGAGGCATACGTCGATGACATGATTGTCAAAAGCAAGCGGGCCACCACACATGTTGACGACATCCGGGAAATTTTTGAGATCATGAAGGAGTTCAAACTCCGCCTCAACCCCAAGAAGTGCGCCTTCGGCGTCCAAGGCGGCAAGTTCCTCGGCTATATGGTCAGCCGGAGAGGCATTGAAATAATTCCGGAAAAGATACAGGCCATCATCGATATGGAGCCGCCCCGCAACGTCAAGGAGGTACAGCGGCTAACGGGGCGCCTGGTGGCCCTGAGCCGTTTTCTCTCCAAGTCAGCCGAAAGGTCACTCCCTTTTGTCCAGATCATGCGCAAAGCAAACAGCTTCAAGTGGACGACGGAGTGCCAGGAAGCATTTGAAGAACTAAAGAGGTACCTTTCGTCCCCGCCGGTGCTCTCCAATCCCAAAGCCGGCGAAACCCTCTTCCTATACTTGGGGCTGAGAAGGTCGGCCTTCAGCTCTGTGCTCATCCACGAAGACG
The DNA here is from genome assembly GCA_945859875.1 of Cuscuta europaea. Classification (NCBI taxonomy): domain Eukaryota; kingdom Viridiplantae; phylum Streptophyta; class Magnoliopsida; order Solanales; family Convolvulaceae; genus Cuscuta; species Cuscuta europaea. The sequence goes on from CAMAPE010000014.1 coordinate 7,144,794, forward strand.
AAGGGGTGCAGAAGACCATATTCTACATCAGCAAAACACTCAGGGAGGCCGAGCTCAGGTACTCCCCCATTGAGAAGACAGTGCTAGCCATCGTCCACACGGTGAAAAAGCTGGGGAACTACTTCCAGGCCCACGCCGTCCACGTACTGACCCAGCAGCACCTTGGCGCGCTAATGAGGAGCCCCACTAGCTCCTCAAGGATGGTGAAATGGGCGATTTTCCTCAGCCAATTCCAAATTGAGATCAAGCCAAGGCCATCTATCAAAGGGAAAGCCTTGGCCGACTTTGTCACTGAATGCACAACAAGGGAGACGACCATGACTACCCCCGGTCCAGAGCCAAATGACACATGGATCCTATTCACCGACGGCTCGTCGGCCGCGAAATAATGCGGGGGCGGCGTCGTCCTCATCTCCCCTGAAGGATTCAGAGCTTACTATGCCATCCGCTTCAACTTCAGGGTGTCCAACAACGAAGCCGAGTATGAGGCCCTTCTCAGCGGCCTTAGACTTGCCGCCGGCCTCAAAGCCAAGCACATCAGAATCAGGTGCGACTCCAAGTTGGTGGTAGGCCAGGTTGAGGGTACGTACGAAGCAAAGGAAGGCCGTATGAAGCAGTACAAATAGGCAGCAGAGGAGTTGCTGAAAGCGTTTGAAACCCACGAGATCACACAGATCCCAGGGGTCGAGAACGCCGAGGCCGAAATCCTCTCCAAGCTCAGCTCGGATACTCCAGAGCACATTTCCAAGTTAGCCAAGATCGAGGAGCTAAACATGTCCAGCATCCATGCCAGCCCCATCTTGTGCATCCAACAGCGGCTGGAGGACTGGATCTCCGACATCACCACCTTTATCACCACGGGGGAGCTACCCCAGGACGAGGAGAGGTCTAAGCTTGCCAAGATCAGGGCTCCAAGCTACACTATTGAAGATGGCAAGCTCTACAAGCGATCCTACAACGACACTCTCCTCCGATGCCTGCATCAGGACAAGGCCCAAGTGGCCATGGAGGAAGTTCACTACGGTGTTTGTTCCTCACATCAGGGCCCTTTCAGTATGTCCCGACGTCTCTTCGTTCAGGGCTATTTCTGGCCGACGATGGCGCAGGATTGTGCATATCTTGCCAGGAAATGTACCACGTGGCAGGTGCTCCAGAAGGCCCCTGGTCGGCTAGCCGTCAACTACGCCCCCGTCAGCACTGCCATTCCATTTTCAAGGTGGGGGATTGACCTGGTCGGCCCATTACTCAGAGATGCTGGCAACAACCGCTACATCATCGTCGCAGTCGACTACTTCACCAAGTGGGTCGAAGCGGAACCTTTGGCCAGCATCACAGGGGCAAGATGTCAGAAGTTCGTCCATAAGAACGTCATTACCCGTTTCGGCATCCCCCAAGAGATCATATCCGATAATGGCACCCAGTTCAAAGCGGCACCCTTCCAGGAGCTCCTTCGAGAATGGGGAATAAAGCACCGTTTCTCCTCCGTCGCCTACCCTCAGGGCAACGGGCAGGTTGAGAACGCCAACAGAACTATAATGGAGGGTGATGGATAGTGTACCCGGGGGGGTAGCTTATCCGAGGGGTTATTACGGGGAATAACTAGAGAGAAGTCAGAGCAAGTAAGTATAGAGAGAGAAAGTATATTAGAAAGTGTTTAGTGTTTTCAGCGTGGTTACAAATGGGGAAATGGGGTGCTATTTATAGTAGCAATAAATTCCATACAGGGACACGTGTCAAACGTCTATTGGCCGAGAGGTCACCTCAACTGGTTGGCGCTGGCAACCGCATGTGGCCGCATTTAATGCGGCTGTTGGATGGGACGTTGTACAGGGTACGGTGATCCATACGCATGTGGAGCGGATATTATGTCGGAAAAGGTGCCCTCGGCTGTAGATGACTAGCCGAGGGCTCTGAGTACCGGGGACCCCCATAGTGCCGAGGGCTCCAGTTGCCGAGGGCTACTGATTTTCTCCGTTTTTCCCAGTAACTTTGTTTTCCTGTCTTGGCCCTCCTGTGAGAGTTAGAGCCTTCGGCCTGGGGGCCGAAGGCACCCCTGGTGCGCATTGTGGGCTGCTTGGTGCCTTGGGTGCCGTGATTTGGGCCTGTTGTGCTTCCTGGGCCTATTGGGCTTTCATTTTAGTAGTAGGAGTCTGTGGGCCGGGGGTTCCCGGGCCATATACTCCATCAGGAGTCCCTCACTCCTTTTGCCGAAAGGTACTTGAGGGAAAAGGAGTAATTGTGTTTGTCCTCTGCCGTTGTTCCGTTGTAGTTTGTTGTGTTGTGGGGAGTCCCTCAGTTACCCACATGTCGGGACTTGAGGGGGGTCATGTTTGTGATTTTTGCGTTTTTTCCCGAGGGGTTCCCCAGTCCCCCACTCCTTGAGGCACTTGCAAAGTGGTGAAAAAGGAGTAGAGTAGTCATGCTGTTGATTTGGGCCGAAAGCTGATGGTTTTCGTTTCATTTTGGGGGGATGCCTCGTTAAAAACCTCATTAGGAAAAACCCTGTGGGAAAAAGTCCTAATGAGGGAAAAAGAGTGCACCGAATTCCCCCAATGATGAATCGAAAACGTGAAGCCCTGGTCTGAAATGGAGTACAATGCTGATGCCGAAGGCTATCCTTGTCCTGAGGGCTCATGTGTTGATTAGCCGGAGGCTTGTTGTCGATATCCTGGGAGGTGCCGAAGGGGAGTCCATCCATCTGGGGATCGAGGGCGTAATGAATGCGAGTAGTAGTTGATGTGTTACCGGGGTGTCCCCTGTTTGTTGATTAGTTGGTGAGGAGGATATCCGAGGGCTCCTGTACCCTGTGTGCCGTAGGCTGCCCGTCAATGAGGCGCATTCCCCGGGGGCTACCCTGACCTCAAAGTGCTGAGGGGGGATCCCCGAGGGGTGGCCTGTTATGAAGCCGTGGGCTTCTGAAGGAGTGAGCCCGAAGGCATTTGTTATGTAGTGCGTGAGGCACAAACCGGGAGTATCTCTGGGTAAGTGTACCCGGGGGCTCTTGGTGATGAAGTGGAGTGAAGCGAAAAGCCCGAGGCCTAGTGCTTCTTGGTTGATGAAGGAGTGGCCTGTCAAGTGTAGCCGGGAGCTCCCAGGATATAGCCGTTGGAGATATAGCCGTTGGAATATCTAACGTCAGGATATAGCCGTTGGAGGGGGTTGCCACGTGGTGTGTGCTCGTTGGCTGCCCGTGGGCGGGCGTCACCGATTGGGCGAAACCACGGTTTGTAATGATGGCAGTCCAACCGGAGGCCCGGTTTCCAGGCCCAAGCCCGGATCCCAGCGCCTATAAATACCCCATGGCCGGACACCACTCTTCCTGTGCGATTACTTGTTAGCGAAACTCTGCCGGATTTTTTCTAGAGAGAGAAACACTCCCCTCGATCTAACTCCCGCTTTAAGGTCAGTTCCCCATCTGTTCTTCTCCCTCCTTAGCTAGCTGTAGCGGCCTTAGATCTAGGAGTTATAGCCTAGAACACTTAGTGTTTTCGAGCCCTCGAACCAGTGAAAGATGTCCTCCCAAAGTGATTCCCAGGACATTTCGAGGGATCCCTCGATGGAAGAGGAGAGCTTCTCGGACGCGGGGTCCTCAAGCGAGCAACCTTCGGCCCAGGAGGATGTCGCGATGGCGGTTGAAATGCAGAAGGAGTTGGTGGCCGAAGTCGAAGCCGAGGGCTTCGAGCAAGAGGCGGAGGATGAAGAGCTTGCCCTCGCCGTGCAAGTCGCAGAGGAGGAGGAAGAGAAGGAGAGGCTGAGGGTGGCCGTGGCTGTTCTTCCCCCTCGGGGTGCTAGTGAGGCTGGGAGCTCTCGACCCCTCAACCCGACGCCGATAAGAGTGGCCCCCGGGAAAAAACAGGAGAAGAAGAAAACCGCTCCCAAAAAGAAATGCATTGTTGCTGATCAGGGGAAACCCATAGATATGCCCGAGGGGTACTCCTGGCTGAATACTACTGCCCTCGAGATAGGGTCGAAGGCTGACAGGGAAGATATGTACGTGACTCAGCTGCACGTGGGTCCTTCGGCTGTGGTGGTGGCGTCGGGCCCTGATGATGTGCTTTCCCGGGCTCCCGAGGGTTGCATCGCCATACACATTTTGTCGGTGTCAATGGGGCTCAGATTCCCCCTGCATCCATTCCTTCGGGAGTATCTTCGGTATGTGGGATTGGTCCCCTGCCAGTTGACGCCTAACAACCACTCCTATGTGGCGGGATTCCTGAATCTCTGTCGGGCCCGAGGGGTGACCCCCAGCCTGGATTTTTTCTTCCAGAGCTTCAACCTCTGCCGAGGGGGTCACGCGAACGCCGAGGGCTCCGCCAATCTGCAATAGGTGGCTCGGTGGAAGTTATTCACAGAAGCGCCCTCGTCCAACAAAGGCTGGAAGGAGCGGTGGTGCTACGTTAGGATTGTCGAGAGCCCCTTTCCGATGGAACTTAGGGATCGCTTCCGTCGGCATCCGAAGGTCGGAAGTGCTGCTCTGGAGAAGGATGGCTTGATAATAGCCAAGATCTCGGTGGGTCGCACGAAGCAAGAGTCCATTAAGGACCATTGCTGACAAGGAGCTTTTCGCCCTCGGCTTTCGCAGATATCGTTTCCTCGGCGAAACAGACGAGAAATATCCTGTGCTGGCAGGAGGTAGTTTCCGAGGGCTTCCTTTTTTTTGTACTTAGGATCCCCCCCCCCCCTTTTTTGCTCTCTTTCCTTTCGGTCTAACCCCTTTGTTTTTGTTGGCAGGTGTTAATATGGACGCTAGTAAACTCTTCGCTCTGAAGAAAAAGAAGGGCAAGACCCAGGCCCAGAAGAAGGACCCCTCGGTCCAACCGCCTGTGGGAGCCTTCTTTCAAAAGGAAATTTCGGAGCCCTCTGCTGCGGAGGGAGTTGCTGGGGTGGCAGAGGGGGCCACCAAAAAGAAAAAGGGGAGCAAGGCGGTTGAGCCCCCGACTAAGAAGCAGAGGGGTAGAGGGGGAACCGTCGGCCAGGATGCCCCCTTGGTGATCATTGAGGATCGCCCTTCTCCGGATCCCCCAGTTGATGCTGCGGCGACAGCCCAAGCCAATCCTCCCTTGAGAAGCCCCCCTCGGGAGATCCTGCAGCTTTCCTTGGCCCCGGGGGCTTCCGTCCTACACGGCTCAGCGGAGCCAAAAGCTTTCTTGAGGGGGATGACCTCGTTAATGGACAAGGCTGCCCTCTCAACCTATGATGATGAGGCCCTCGAGAACAGGATCCTTCAGTCTTCATTAACTGTAAGTTTGTTCCTTTAGGTTTTGTGTTTAACTTTTAAGGCTCTTTCCATGTTAATCTGACCCCTCCTCCCGTTGTTTATCAGGTTTGCGTAGCCCTCGGGGAGCACGCACAGAGGCTTGAGCAATGGCGCCTCCGGAAGGCGGAGCAGGATCGGGAGATGAAGGAGCTCATCCTGAAGAACTCCAATGCTGTAAAGCAGATGGCCATGCTGGAGGAAGATCTCCGGAAAGCTGCCGAGGGCGCTGAGCTGAAGGCTAAAGCTCATCCTGAAGAACTCCGTTTCTTCTCGAATGTATGCCCTCGTTTTCTTTTGAATGTATGCCTTCGCCCTTCTTTGAATGTATGCCTTCGCTTTTCTGAATTTATGCCTTCGCTTTTCTGAATGCATGTTTAGGACTTAGAATATATTCTTCCAAGTGTAGTGCTTCTCGTAGCCCTCGGCTACTAGTAATCTTTAGTCAGTTGAACCTTTTACCGTGGGCGCAATGTTCAGGACTTAGAAATATTTCTAAGTATTTGTTCATCTGTTGGCCCCCGGCCGGTTCCTTCCCTCTCGTTCCATGTAGCCTTCGTGAGATAGGCGGAGGCGAGGTGCTTAGGACTTGGGAAATTTTTCCAAGTGTTCGAATACAGTTTAGCCTTCGGTAGTTGGGTACCCTTCGCTGGCTGGACATATGACCGAGGGCCCAGAAATAGTTAGGACTTAGAAAATATTTCTAAGTGTAGTTTCATCAAGCCTTCAATCGTATTACCCTTTGGGCTGCAGGGAGATTTGACCGAGGGTAAGAACTTTTGGGACTTAGAAATTTTTCTAAGTGTAGCATGTAAGAGCCCTCGGGCAGCATGGAGAGTTGACCGAGGGTCAAAATACGTAGGACTTAGAAAATGTTTCTAAGTATAGCTTCACCAAGCCTTCAACCGTATGGCCCCTCGGGCAGCATGGAGATTTGACCGAGGGTCAAAATATGTAGGACTTAGAAATTTTTCTAAGTGTAGTACGTATGGAGTAGGATCCCTCGGGTGAATGTGAGGACCTTGTTTGAGGTATGCCCTCGGTTGACTGGTGGCTCCACAAGGGGCAAAGCATTTAGGACTTAGATTTTTTTTTTCTAAGTATTTCCTGCAGCTGGCCTTCGGGGGGACCCTTCGGTTGTAGGCGTTGTAGGTTTAGGATAGTTTCCTTTTCCTTGTGATGTTGGCTTGTGGCAATAAAAGCATTCGGTTGTTTGTTATATCCCCTCGGCATGTAGTGAGGTGCCGGAGGTGATTCTTGATTTGGTTTGGCCACATCCGATAGCTTTGTCATATAGTACCCTTCGGGGACGCTTTGAGTTGCTGTTGGCTGAGCCTATCACGTTTTGTAGTATTTGAGCCTTCGGTTTTAGGTATAGCCGGAGGCAATCCTTGAGTGGACTTAGCCATTTGTTGATGATGTCTGTTGTGAATGGTATCCTTCGTTCCTGTGAGCTTTCAGGTACCGAAGGTGTTCTCGTGGGGAGCCCTCGGTATCTTTGAGTGATGTACGCATTGATTTCTCGCCGAGTCTACTCCCCTTCACCACCCCATTTTTTTTTGAGTAGTGAAGGGAAGGCTTCAAGAAACTTGGTTTCTTGGTAAGGCTTGGCCTATCGGGAGGAAACAGAATACACCATTAGCTCCCCCCTCGGGTTAACCTTCCGAGTTCCGAGGGGATCGAGGGTCGATTCCTGGGTACAAGATATGGTGGTCTGTAGCCTGCCTCCCCTTGGGGAATGGCGCGGAAAGGGCCTCAGTTTTGAAAGTCGTCCCCTGGGCGCTAGACATAGTCCGTGGCCTGCCACACCCTTGGGTGGTGGCGCGGGGAGTGTTTCGGTTTAGAAGTTGAATCTTGGGCATTTCTCGTGCCTGTCATACCCTTGGGGTGATGACGCGGAAAGCGTTCCGTTTTGAAAATCGAATCCTGGGCATTTCTCATGCCTGTCATACCCTTGGGGTGATGACGCGGAAAGCGTTTCAGGGAAGGGTTTTCATTTGCACACTGGTTGCAAATGGCCGGGTGCACTATGTACTGCCGACACCGAGAGGTGGCGCCTTCGGTATAGGCGTCCTCGAGGGGTACGACTTAGAAACAACACTTGGTGTTTGTTCCGGTTTGCGGCCCCCGGCACTTGGTACCGAGGGGTCTTCTGTAAAAACTCTTGGTGTTTTTCCTTCACTTGTCGTAGGGGATTGTGGTGTCTACCCTTGGTACTTGGTACCGAGGGGTCTTCTGTGGAAACACTTGGTGTTTCTTCCCATTTGTTGAAGGTGATTGTGTTGTCTACCCTCGGTACTTGGTACCGAGGGGTCTTCTGTGGGAACACTTGGTGTTTCTTCCCATTTGTTGAAGGTGATTGTGTTGTCTACCCTCGGTACTTGGTACCGAGGGTTCTTCTATTGTGGTGAGGCCTTGGGCCTGGGGGTGATATGAGGGCTTGGCCCTTGTGATAATCTTGTTCCGTGTACTCGGTGTCTTCAAAATGCCTTCATTCTTCAGAATTCTTAGGCCTTGGGCCGTAAAATAATACATTCACTAGTTATGAGGGCTTGGCCGCTCTGATGTTATTGATAAAATTTAACTAAGTGATGTACATTCCAGTGCCTAGGGACTTCAGTCCCGTTAGGGCGTTTTAGCTTGTAAGTTCCGGGTTTGATGATGGCTGCCACGATGTAGGGGCCCTCGAACTTTGGTGCCATCTTTCCGCCCTCGGTTGGTTGGCTAGCTTCCCTTCTTCGGAGAACATAGTCCCCCACTTGGAATTCCCGGGAGCGAACCTTGGCATCAATGTAACTTTTCACTTGCCTTCGGTAGTTTTCCGCGAGCATGAAGGCTTGCTCTCGGCGTTCTGAAATCAGGTGGAGGTCGAGGGCCATATTGGGGTCGTTGGCCTCTGGATCATACTGTGTGACCCTTCGAGTTGGAAGAGTTACCTCGGTGGGGGCCTTGGCTTCAAATCCGTAGCAAAGGGAGAAGGGTGTCTCGCCAGTTGCCCGCCGAGGGGTGGTACGGTAGGCCCATAAGATGTTGTGGAGTTCTTCTCTCCAACCACCCCCTTCGGCCTCCAGCTTCTTTTTTAGGCCTTCGAGCAAGGTCTTGTTGGCGTTCTCCACTTGACCGTTGCCTTGAGGGTAAGCAACAGATGAGAAGGTGTGTTTGATGCCCCATGCCTCTAGGAGGGCACAGAAGGGGGCTGCCTCAAACTGAGTCCCATTGTCGAAGATGATTTGCTGAGGGACGCCAAACCTGGTGAGGATGTTTTTGAGAACAAAATGACGGCACCTGGCCTCAGTGATGCTGGCGAGGGGCTCAACTTCCACCCATTTGGTGAAGTAATCGATGGCGACGATGATGTATCTGTTGTTGGAGGTACCCCTCGGCAGAGGGCCCACAAGGTCTATGCCCCATCGAGCGAAGGGTATGGATGTGCTGATGGGGGCATAGTTGACCGCTGGCCTGCCGGGGGCTTTCTGGAAGTGTTGGCATGCGGGACACCTCCTGGCTAGATCTGCACAATCCCGAGCCATCGTAGGCCAAAAGTAGCCCTGGATTATTAGCCTTCAGGACATGGAGAAGGGTCCCTGGTGAGCTGAGCAAGTGCCACTGTGTACTTCCTCTATTGCTACTTCGGCTTCATCTTGATGGAGGCACCGAAGCAATGTCCCGTTGTAGGACCTTTTGTAAAGCCTCCCGTCCTCGATAGTGTAGCTGGGAGCCCTCATCTTTTCCAGCTTGGCGCGGGCCTCATCCTCGGGCAGTTGCCCTGTGGTGATGAAGGCAATCTTCGAGATATGCTAGCATGTATATCCTCGGGCAGTCCTCCTGTCTTTGTTGTATATTCATGACGGGGCTAGCATGTATGCTAGAGAGGCTGAGTTCTTCCACTTTGGCAATCTTCGAGATATGCTCAGGGGATTCTGCCGAGAGCTTTGATAAAATGTCAGCCTCGGAGTTTTGAGCCCTCGGTATTTGAGTAAGAGAGTGTGCCTCAAATACCTTAAGCAACTCCTTGGCCGCCTCCTTGTATTGCTTCATTCTCCCTTCCTTGGCTTCGTACTCCCCGGAGATTTGGCCGACGACTAACTTGGAGTCGCACTTGACATGGATTTGTCGGGCCTTCATGTTAGCTTCCAGCCGAAGGCCACAGAGGAGAGCCTCGTATTCGGCTTCATTGTTGGAGACTTTGAAGGAGAAACGGACTGCATAATAGGCCCGGAAGCCCTCGGGTGAGATGAGAACCACCCCTCCTCCACATGCCTTGATGGCGGAGGAGCCATCGGTGTAGAGGGTCCACCAATCATCTGAAGGGGTCGAGGGCTCCTCGTCTGTGGCTTCCCTTGCCGTACACTCCGTCACGAAGTCCGCTAGGGCTTGGCCCTTGATGGCGGGCCTAGGACGGATGTCGATGTTGTATTGGCTCAAGAAGACATCCCATTTTACCATTCGGGAGGAGCTAGTGGGGCTCCTCATCAAGGCGCTGAGGGGTTGGTGAGTGAGGACCTGGACCGGGTGAGCTTGGAAGTAGTGGCCCAACTTCTTGACGGTCCATACGATAGCCAATACCGTTTTTTCCACAGGGGAGTACCGGTGTTCCGCCTCCCTGAGGGTCTTGCTAACATAGAAGATGGCATGTTGGATGCCATCCTCTTCCCGGATGAGTACTGAGCTGATGGCAGACGGGCTAACACCCAAGTAGAGGTACAGGATCTCCACTACCTTGGGTTTAGAGAGCACGGGGGGTGAAGATAAGTACCGTTTCAGCTCCTCGAATGCCCCCTGACATTCTGAAGTCCATTGGAAACCGGCGGTTTTCCTCATGATCTGGAAGAAGGGTAAGGACTTCTCCGCCGATTTTGATAAGAAGCGATTGAGGGCTGCCAGGCGGCCCGTCAATCGTTGGACCTCCTTTACGTTGCGTGGGGGCTCCATGTTGATGATGGCCTGGATTTTCTCGGGGTTAGCCTCGATACCCCTTCGACTCACCATGTAGCCCAAGAATTTTCCCCCCTGGACGCCGAAGGTGCACTTCTTTTGGTTCAGCCGAAGGCTAAACTTCTGCATGATGGCGAAGATCTCCCTCAGGTCATCAGCATGGCTTGCTGATTGCTTGCTCTTAACGATCATGTCGTCAACATACGCCTCCATGGTGCGCCCTAGGACAGCTTGGAATACCCTGGCCACCATCCGAGTGTAGGTGGCACCTGAGTTCTTTAGGCCGAAGGCCATGACGAGGTAGCAGAAGATGCCCTCGGGAGTCATGAAGGCTGTTTTTTCAGCGTCTTCCTCATGCATGTATATTTGATGATATCCGCGGAACGCGTCGAGGAATGACATGATTTCGCACCCCGCGGTGTCATCCACAAGTTGATCAATATTCGGCAAAGGAAAAGGGTCCATGGGACACGCCTTGTTGAGATCCGTGTAGTCCACGCACATGCGAAATGAGGGCGGTTTTTATGCGAGGACTACGTTTGCCAGCCATGAGGGGTACTTCACCTCCTTGATGTGCTTAATAGAAAGAAGCATGGTGACCTCCTTCTTCACAAACTCCCTCCTCTCGGCCGAGAGGGGTCTCCTTCGCTGCTGTACTGGTTTGGTCGAAGGGTCCACCGAGAGGCGGTGGGTGATGACCCCTCGGCTGATCCCCGGCATGTCCTCCGGCCCCCATGCAAAAACAATGGAGTAGGCTCGGAGGGCGCTGATGATGTCGGTCTTCAAATCTTCGGGGAGCTTGGCTCCAATCTTCACGACTCTCTCCGGCTTGGCCGGATCGAGCGCGAAGTCTTCTACCTCCTCGGCTGGTTCAGCCCTCGACCTCCTTTCTTCCGCTTCCACAGTTCCGGTGATGGTGTCAACGCGGAACTCCGTCTTGCTAACCTTCTTTGTAACTTGAAGGTAGCAAGCGCGGGCAAGTTTTTGGTTCCCCCTTGAGTAACCAATCCCCCCTTTGGATGGGAACTTGAGGCAGAGGTGCCTCATGGAGATGACGGCTTCGAGATCCTCAAGGGCTGGCCGGCCGAGGATGATGTTGTGGACGCAGTCGATGTTGACGACGACGAACTCCACTTCGAGCTTGGCTCTATGGAGGCCGTCGCCGAAGATGACCGGGAGGGTTATGACCCCCTCGGAATCAATGGTGTCGCCGGTGAAACCGGCAAGAGGGGTCTTTATGGGCCGAAGGGACCCCCTCTCCAGATGCAGCTCTCTGAAGGTGCTGAGGTACATTACATTGACGGAGCTGCCCGTGTCAATGTAAGTTCTGTGAATAATGGTGTCGTTGATCTCCATGCGGATGACGAGGGCATCCCTGTGGGGGGAGGATACTGGAGGGAGATCAGCGTTAGTGAAGATAATGGGTTCCTCCCTCAGCCTTTTTACTGGGGGCATATGAGTGACTTCCCCCACATAAAGTGATTGAGCCCACTTCTTTCGTTGACTCGTAGAATCACCCCCGGTATTTCCCCCTGTGATCATGAGGATGTGGCGTTTCTTTTCCTGGTACCGGGGGTACTCCTCCTCCTCTTCCTCCAAATTTCCAATCTCCCTCTTCTTGCCGAGGGGGATGGTGTTGGGGTTGACCCATGCATTTGCTCTCGCAGTTTGCCCTCGGGGTGGCCCCTGATGAGGGGGGCCTTGTTGCTGAGGGCCCTGGACAAACTGGGACAGATGGCCAGCTTGTATTAATCTCTCGATGGCCGTCTTCAGCTGATGGCAATCATCGGTTTTGTGCCCCTGGTGTCGGTGGAAATGACAATAGGGGTAGTTTGGATTGATGGCAAATACTTCCGAGGGCGTGCGTGAATCTCGCTCTACGAGGCCCCTCTCCTCAGCAAAATCCAGGATGACGCTGACGGGGTGCGTCAATGGTGTCCGAGGGTGCTCCAGGAGGACAGGCTGTGCCCAAGCCCTCGGGTTCCCCTTATAGCCTCCCCCAGGCTTGGCTTGGCCATGCCGGGGGCGATCACCGGAGGGGGCAGAATCCTTGGGATGATTGAGGGGAGCCCCCGGTTACCTTTTTCGTCTGGTCGAGGGCGTTGCTGATCTGAGACATGGTGGCATTTCTCCACCTCCTCGGCCTCGGCGTACCGGTCCCCCCGCTATAGGGCCCTTATATAATCGCGGGGGGTTCAATGATGAGGCTTCTGGAGAAGTTCCCGGGGCGGAGCACTGTTTGTAGGAGTGCCATGAGGGTCCCGTCGTCAGCGCCGTCAACTTTATCCACCTCCGTCCACCAGCGCTCCAGGAAGTCCCGAAGGGTCTCCTCCTTCTTCTGCCTCACCGTTAGCAAGTGGGAAAAGTGTTTTCTTGTGCGGCGCCTTCCCGCAAATTGCGTCAAGAATCGCTGGGCGAGTTCTTGCCATGAGTCAATGCAGCCCTCGGGCAATCGATTGAACCATTCGTAAGCTGGCCCCTCTAGGGTGGAGAGGAACCAGCGGCACAAATATTCATCCGATGCCCCCACCATCATCATGCTGTTTTGATACCTGCTGTAGTGCTCTTGGGGGTCAGTCTTTCCGTCATAGGGCTTGATGAGCTGCCCTTGGTATTTTTCCGGGATCCGGGCAGCCAATACCCTTGGGGTAAACGGCGTCCGGGTCCGGAGCTGTATGGTGGGTTCCCCGGAGCCCTTGGTTATCTTCTTCTGCATTTCCTCCATCTTGGCCATCATTGCCTCATACTTGAGGTCTGTATGAGGGGCAGAAGTGGTGGCGTGGGCTTTGGTGGCCTCCATCTCGTCAAGCCGGCGCTGGAGGGCCGCAATGATTTCGTCCCGGGGGTCCTTCGGGAGGGCCTCCGCCCCCTGCGAATGGACCCGGGCCGAGTGGGCCTGATTGATTTGGTGGCGTGCGTCGTCGGCATGGAGAGGTGCCTTGCCCTTGTCCTGAGGGGGACGCCTTTCATTGGCCCTGGAGACGGACCCGCCACTTTCCTGAGGCCTTTGGAACGCCTTCCCCCCGAGGCGGTCTTGGACCCCTCGGCAGTCTTGCGCCCCTCCGAGTCTCTCGAGGGTGGAGGTCCGGAGTTGTTCCTTGTTCACGTTGTGGCGGTCCCGAGACTGGACTTCCTGGGAGGCCGTATCTTGGGCCACGACCCCCTCGGAGTTCCCCATTCGGAGGACCGGGTTGCCGAGGGGTCGTGGGTGAGGGGAAGCATAATATTCTCCCCCACCTGAGGTTGGAGGGGAACCAAAGTGCCGAAGGCACCCGGGTTCTGGGTTAGCGTATGGATGAAGGCGGAGAGCGCCGATTGTACGTCGATGGTGATGACCGGAGGGCTAACTTGATTCTCGCTCCGGTCCTTCTTCTTGGCCTCGATGCCGAGGCGGGCATCGGGGGCATTTTGTTGAATCTGCTGGCGTAGGTCGACAGCCGTCTGATCCAACCTGGCGATGACGCCGCCCCCGGGAGCCCTGTTGGAGGCTTCAGGGACGTCGACCTCGCCGAGGGCCAGGTTCCTGTCCTCTACATTATTGGAGTTGGCACGAGTTGTTTTCACCATTTTAGATGGGTGTTTTTGTGTTTGGTCGAGGGGGAGGGTTTCTTACTTGATTGTTCGACCTCTCAACGAGAGCACCAAATGATGGATAGTGTACCCGGGGGGTAGCTTATCCGAGGTGTTATTACGGGGAATAACTAGAGAGAAGTCAGAGCAAGTAAGTATATAGAGAGAAAGTATATTAGAAAGTGTTCAGTGTTTTCAGCGTGGTTACAAATGAGGAAATGGGGTGCTATTTATAGGAGCAATAAATGCCAGACAGGGACACGTGTCAAGCGTCTATTGGCCGAGAGGTCACCTCAACTGGTTGGCGCTGCCAACCGTATGTGGCCGCGTTTAATGCGGCTGTTGGATGGGACGTTGTACAGGGTACAGTGATCCATACGCATGTGGAGCGGATATTATGTCGCAAAAGGTGCCCTCGGCTGTAGATGACTAGCCGAGGGCTCTGAGTACCGGGGACCCCCATAGTGCCGAGGGCTCCAGTTGCCGAGGGCTACTGATTTTCGCCGTTTTTCGCAGTAACTTTGTTTTCCCCTCTTGGCCCTCCTGTGAGAGTTAGAGCCTTTGGCTAGGGGGCGAAGGCACCCCTGGTGCGCATTGTGGGCTGCTTGGTGCCTTGGGCGCCATGATTTGGGCCTGTTGTGCTTCCTGGGCCTATTGGGCCTTCATTGTAGTAGTAGGAGTCTGTGGGCCGGGGGTTCCCGGGCCATATACTCCATGAGAGGGGCTGAAGAAGAAGCTCCAGGACGCAGGAGGAACTTGGGTCGACGAGCTCCCCAACATCCTGTGGTGCTATCGTACTACGCCAAGGAGGGCAAAAGGTGAGACACCTTTTGCCCTGTGCTATGGCTTTGAAGCAAAGGCACCCACGGAAGTCGCCATTCCCAGCCGACGGGTGGAGCAGTATGACCCTCAGGTCAACGAGGAGAACATGAAAATCGACCTCCACCTAGTCGAAGAGAGATGCGAACAAGCATTCATCCGGGCGGAGAACTACCGGCGTCAAGTGAAATCATACTATGACGCCAAGGTACGTTCCCGGGAGTTCCAAGTGGGGGACTACGTCCTCTGCCGAAGGGAAGCGAGTCAGCCGACGGAAGGGGGTAAGCTGGCCTTGAAATATGAAGGTCCCTACATCATCAGTGCCGTGGTAAAACCCGGCACCTACAAGCTTAAACGCCCAAATGGGACCAATGTACCACGAACGTGGAATGTACACCATCTGGTGAAGTTTTATCAATAATCCGAAGGAGGTGCAGCCGACGAAGCCCTCACCCCTTGACGGATTATTGATTGAACACCACCCTCGGCCTCGAGCCACCTATGAATAAAAGTCATGTTTCCCTTGATTTTTTGGAATTCAAGTAAAATATTAACGGGTGCCCTCATCGGCCACCTTAGAGCGAAAGGCTCAAGTATGGCCGATGTGGCGCTTCGCATCTGCAGCCTTAGAGCGAAAGGCTCAGGTATGCTCCATTGTATTTTGTATCAGCGAAAGGTTTAGGCCCGGCTGAAAGAGCACGTCGTATCAGCCCCTCAGAGCGAAACGCTCAGGCAGGGCCAATGATGTTCCCAGAACGAAAGGCTTGCAAACGGCCCGCGTCTTGAAATGGGAAGTTCACCGCGTCGTCCACGTGCCCGATCGCAGGATGACAGGCCTGAAATCATGGCCAAGGTGACAAAATCCCCAAAACTCAGGGTTGGCCAACCAAAAGTCTAGCCCGCGTCATAAACAGGTGACGGGACCCCCCTGAGACCATGGACGTTATAAACGAAGTCCAAACCGGCCGGAGGACTATCGACCCCTTCGGCCGAAGCCTGAAAGAAGGACACTCCCCGAAATAGGGAACAAAAAAAGGAGGGAAGCCGAGGACCGTGTGCACTTGCCGGCCTCGAGCAATAAAAGTAAATCCCCATGAATCAAGCCACACATTTGGCTAAGTACATATCAGTTGAATGCAAAGATAACACTACCAACAGGTAACGCGGACGAAGCGGTCACCCGCTACGAGGAAAATGCCAAGAATGGAGCATGCGCCTATAAAATCCTAACCAACTGGTTGGGTGAAATGAGGGTGGTTACCCTCATCGGCCATGACCGACCAAAGTTCCAACACTTAGTAGGCAAACCAAGAATCCCAGCTTGACACTGGGCACAATCCGGGAGTTGAACACCAAAAGGGATTAGGACGGAGCGAGCACTCAAACACTCGCGGGGAAGTTGAACACACTGGTGGCAACCCCTACCGGCCACACCATTCTCTCTGGCCGTTAAAGGCACTAAAACTTATGCGGCTGCTTAAGTTGAAGACACAAAAATTTCAAAGGCAAAAGGGAAGACGTCCCCAAGACGAAGCGAACAACAGATAGGAAAGTCGCCTAAGTGGATTTCAAACACTTAGAAAATTTTTGAAGAAAGCAAATGCGAAAGAAAAGGCAAGCACCCGGGTGCGCAACACACGGGTACCTTCATCGGCCACACCGCCCAAATTTGGCCGACAACGGTACCAAGTAGAGAAAACTACATAGCCCAACACTTAGAGAAATCTCCAAAGCATCGAATAACTAGGGGACAACCTCAAGATGAATCGGGCACTCAAACATTTGCAGGTGCCCGCCTCGGCCCCAGTGGCCGTATCGGCCGAGTTTCGAAGGGCCCCGAATTATGGCTACTTGACACTTAGAAAATTTTCTAAATATTTTCTAAGTATTTTGACATTGAGACGAAGCGAGCACTCACACTTAAGCTGCCCGCTTTGGCCACAACCAGAAGGCAATCGAGGACGACGATGACCCAACTCCCAACACAATTGGTCATCTTGTAAACAAAAAAAACAACACGATATAGTAAAGCGTGAAAGCCGAGAAGAGGCATATTTTCATTCACAACAAAAAAGGGTTACAAGGTGGGCTTCATGGTCGTTACATGATAAACAATCAAACAACAAAATGATAGATCATGGCTCCCGCGGGGTTTCTGAGATCCCTTCAACACCGGTTTTCTCCTCGACTTGAGCAGTGGCCCCATCGGCAGCAGCACCAGATGCAGCGGTGTCTTCGAACATGCTCGGCTCATAGGTCCAATCGTCACTGGCCTGAGAGCTCTCGATGGGGAGTTGCCTTTCCGCCACAGGGAGCTCCAATTCATCTTCAGGATGCCTCATCATCGAAGGCAGCTCAAGGCCGACGACCCACTCCTTGGCAACACCCAGATCTAGGAAACGACGTTGGAGCCTCCGATAGAGCAGCCGCTGCATCCTGTACTGGCCAAGGTCGTAGAAGACCTTCATCTCCTTCTCCCAGTACGCCTGGCCGTCAGGGCACTTATTGACCCAGTCAACGAGCCTCGCCGCCACGACGTCGAAGCACCAGGGAAGCCGGTCCTCATCTTTCCAGCCAACCTCGAGAAATTTTTGGACAGCGGCCTCGGCGGCCCTCTCTTCAGCAACACTCAGGGCCAACTCTGCATCAGCCTTACCCTTCTCGGCCTCCTCGGCATGACGAAGGGCTTCATCACGAGCCCACTCCACATCGGCCAAGCGCTGAAGGGCCCCATCCTTCTCAGAGGCCAGCAGATCAGCCTCATCCGCCTTTTTCTTCAGGCCCTCCACCTCGAGCCGCAACCTCTCCAAGCTGCCCATAGCCTCGTCGGCCGAAGCCACCTTCTCCTCGATTTGCTTCAATCGAGCAATCTCCCTTTGTTACCTCATGTTGCTTTCCATCAACATAAAGGCGCCCTGCGGAAAAACAAGGGTTAGACGACGCTGACGCATAACAAAGAAAAAGAGGAAGAAGACAGAGCAGACAGGAAAACTTACTTGGACGATGTGGTCCATCCCACCATCGTAAATTTTGACATTGCCGAGCTTCTTCAGATAAGCCCGGTCCTCGTCGGGGATGGCCTGGGAGATCACCTCGTGGCCATCAACAATCTCGTTGAATAGCCCACCCTTAACGGGGTATTCAACCTCGAGCTTATAGGTCCCTCTGACCATCTCTCGGCCGGACCATTTCTTCCAGGTGGCCGCGACGGCGGGAGGAAGGGTGGACACAGAAGTGGACGGGTGGCCCGAAGTCAGATCCACCAACGCTTCGGCGTTAGAACCACCTTCGTCCCCGGAGGGAACAGCCAACGTCCCGACATCACCAGCAGGAGAAGCCCTCTTCGGATTCTTGGTAGGCTTCAAGCCTGCCTCGGTAAGTTTCTTCTGGCCCTCATCGGCCGGCCGTTTCTTCTTCGGCTGGACAGGGGGTTTCGTCGCAAGGGCAGTAGCGGGCTGCTGGGCTTTCAGCTCTTCGGCCGCCTTTAGTTGCGCCCTCTTCATGAAAGACATGTGATCCATGACAAAACCTGCACCGAAAAAAATACAAAGGGTCAGCAAATAAAAGGATAAAACTACAATGAGAAGGAGGGCATCGAAAAGGTATTACCATCGTCCTCAGCCGGCACCCCCAGATCAGGACCATCAGCCTCCTCGTAAGTCGTGGTCATCTTCGGCCACAACTCTACATCATCGTCCTTATCACCATATACGAAATATCTCACGAAGCCGAGGGCGGCCATTTTGTACTCCGTGATGTACGTCTTCACGCTCCTCGGCCCTCCCTTCAGGAAAGCTTCAACCTGAGCGTCCAAGATGGAGATCTTCGGCGTGTCATGAAGATTGAACCGCCCACTGTGGCCGACGGAGGGAAATTCCACGCCCCCTTCACCCAACGACACGAACACAAACTTACTCTTCCAACCGTGGATGGACGACGGCAGGTCAGTGAAGCTTCTCTTCTTCGGCAGTTGTTGGAGAGTGGCATAGCAAGCGTAGTTCTGATGGCTTCCATGGCCTATCTAATAGAGGTTCATGAACAGCGCCGTCGTCGGCCGAAAATCCAACTTAGCACAACGCAAGAGGAACCCAACGATGAGCGAGTAGCTGTTCAGCGTCAACAAGGCCGGAGGGAGCCCTACCATGTCAAGGTACTCGGTGATAAACGGGTGCAACGGGAACCGAAGTACTTTGGCGAAACTCATCGGGTACACTCCAAAGTACCCCGGGGGTGGATTGAGAACATGGTCCGTCAGCCTGGGGGCCTAACCCTACCAAACGGCCCCACGTACATCTGTGCGACCAGGTATTCACCCGCGTTGCTATGCGGCCTGATGATGAAGATGTTGGCAAGATCCATATAAGAAAAGGTTGGCCCCTTCTTCGGCCTCCTCACCCTTTTCAGCGCCGCGACACCCTTGACGGCAGACACCGGCTTTGGGCATGGGATGGCAGCCGACGTGGACGCCCCGTCCGCAGTTCGGGAGACTCCTACGTCCCCACCTCCAGATGATGAGGCAGACTCCTCGTCCTCGTCGTCCTCATCGTCCTGCTCCACAGATTTTAACGAGCTCAGATTTTCAAGCTCTTCACAGAACTCTTCGACCACTTCGTAATCAAGAGACTTGGCAGAAGGCTCATCATCGTAGGGGTAGTACTCTTCGTTTAAGTTCTTCATCATAACACTATTATGGGCCTAACAGAACCTACTTCGGATCTAAAGGTGTTCAACGCCTAACACTAGATCAATGGCCTAGGAAGCAAAATAGGCAAAGTACAGAGGAAAATTTCGATGAACTAACCTTTGAAGCTTTGAAGAACACGAAGAACACTTGCAAGGACTTTATCTCTCTAGAAATTTGGTCAGCACTTCGGTAGCTCAGATCGCAAATGAGGGCTTTCTTCGGAATGGGAGGGGTCTTTATAGACCCCCCCCCCCCCCCAACGGTCACTACCCGTGGCACCTCCCTAGTGGCCACACCAACGACCACCAATGGGATGCCACCACTTCATAAATGGGCCAGGCCCAGTCCACAGATCAGCAGCCCACCAACAAAGCAGGCTCTACGGAGCGAGGATTGGGAAAATAACACCCACAACGGCCAAGGCATTCAACGGCCAACACAGGCTACGGCTACCCAGGTAGCACCTGTATCGGCCACTCAAGCGGCCATACATATTATGTAAAGAAAGGCCTCACAACGGACACAACACTACAAGGGAAGGGAACCCAACGACTATCGACCCTCACACAAAACCCTCGATGATAACCCCTTGAAAGCGACCTGCGCCCAAGGGTTCTCCCACAGGGTTACCTTGGTCAGGAAATCGCCAAAGGGTTGGATTCAAGGCCAGTATGAGGATCCCACTCCGGCCTGGGTTTCACACTACTCCTTCACCCCTCACCCACTCTTCGGCCTGAAGCAGTGGGGGATGGGGGACTACACTGGCCTCAAAACGCCAAAAATGGAAAGTCAAAAATACACAAGTACACAACCACAAGGCCCCTGTAAGTGCCATCTCCGGCCAGGGTAAAAGCGCAACACGCTCATCGTCCCAAGACCTTGGACAACTAACCACCACACACGCCTCGGCTAAGGGCACGGTAAGTGATCAACATCGGCCAGGAGGAGTGAACAGCGCCTTCAACGGCCACTCAAAACAAAGGACGCTCATCGTCCTCCAACAAAGAGGTAGCCCCAATGGCATCATCGGCCAACAGTACGAAATTTAACCAATAACGGTCAGAAGGAGTGAACAGCGCCCTTAACGGACACTTAAGATGAAGGACGCTCATCGTCTTCAAGCAAGACACAACCGCAGTGGCCTCCTCGGCCCACTCAAGATGAAGGGCGCTCATGACCGGAACACTCATCGTCCACAAAGAAACACACTAAAGGAAGGACGACCTTCCCCGTCCACATCAAGGGGAAGGTAACGGCCAAATCCAGAATAGGGCCACCAACGCCACGACAGAGAACGGTCAGGGGGGTCCCACGTCGGCCAAGAGCATCAAGCACAGAAATCTACTCTCTTTCACTTCGTCTACATCTCAGCTTAGAGAGTGGGGGACTCCTGATGGAGTATATGGGTCTAGGCCTCAGGACCCACATACTCAGAAAAACAGAAAGTACAAGCCACCAAGTGGTGCCCTCGTCGGCCAAAGGACCTCCGTCGGCCAATTTGGGGCCAACTCAGAATCTGATCCTGAAGCCAGGGAACGTGGGTGCCCCCGTCGGCCGTGCCCTCGTCAGCCAGACCCTCGTCGGCCACGGAAGCTTCACATAGCTAGATTCTACACTTAATCATTTCTACACACATTGTATTCGGCCCAATAGCGGTCCAGTTGTAAATGGGCCTCCCAAGCCCAAGGCTTGGGAGCCCAGCCCGTATTTTCCCTACAAATACTTTCTCTGGAGGTAGTTGTAGGGGTTGGAAAATCATTTATTGAAGCATTTACTTGCACTTCTCTCTCTAGCTCTCACATCTCTCTAGAATATACTCTATCAATACCGCTATCTCATATGGTGATCGATGAAGCAAACATTAACTGCCATATCATCAAATCATGCAGAATTAGTTACTCTTTATGAAGCAGGTCGAGAATGTGTGTGGTTGAGATCAATGATCCAGCACATACAACGTGAATGCGGTATAAAATCTTTTACCTATAATCCTACTGTGATTTATGAAGATAACACAACATGTATAACTCAGATCAAAGGAGGTTACATCAAAGGGGATAGAACAAAGCATATAGCACCAAAATTTTCTCAACACATGATCTTGAGAAAGAAGGAACAGTTGATGTCAAACAAATCAAGTCTTGTGACAACCATGCTGATTTATTCACAAAGTCATTGGCACCGAAGAAATTTGAAGAACTGGTCCACAAAATTGGAATGTGTCGTCTTCGAGAAATTTGAAGAACAGTAAATAATATTGTTAGTGTCACATTTAAAAGTTGTCACGCAGTTTACGATGTTTGAGTGATCATAAAGTTAACTGATATCTATTACCATATGTAATATTGGAGATATGGCGTTGGAGACAAAGTGTTTATTTCTTGTTGACTCTAATCAGCAAATTGTCATTTTTATTTGTACAAAGTTGTAGCATCTTTGGTTGATTGTCAACGACCTCCGCCGTAGTGTGATCATCCTGTTTTCCCGACTTTTTGTTTCTAAACTGCTTGCGAGATCTCATTTGATGGATGTTTTGTTATGATCGATTGAGTATCTAAAGGGGTAAAGATAAACTTTAGAAGTTCCATCCATCTAGCTGATGAAATATTCTTCATAGAGTATTTCATGTGAATGCATTAATTGCATTATCATTTTATTTAGAGTAAATTGAATTAAATTAGAATTAAACAAAGACATCCGAAATATAAAAAGTTATTTAGTAATTAACTCTGAATTAAAGATTGCACCAATCTAGACTTTAACTCAACATTCTCACTCAACATCAATGTAACTAAATATGCGAGTGGACTTTGACAAAACTCAGAACCAATATGTTAAGACTTTTTTATTCTCATGATCAAATCAGATTTAAATAAATTATTTGAAACCATAACTTATGTAGAAAAGTAGCCAATTTGCACTAATAATTTTTCGTTAAAGTGGATTGATTTATATCCTAGTTTAAAAACCATCAATTTCGGTGCAAAAGCACACCATTTGTCAGTATTTTTTGGATTCAATTTACCGAATTGGTTTAAAAGGGGCGTGTGAAAAGGGTAAAAATAGTCTTATGGCCCATTTTTTCATAATTTGATCCGAACTAAAGCGACTTGCCACCACGTGCAATTTTATAATTTTTTCCCTCCTTTTATTCTAGGTCCAAAAGCTGGAATTTCCCGCTTAGAAGCAGGGACGGGTCTAGGATTTCGAGTCAAGGGGGGCGAATTTTTTTTCTAGTGTAGTGGGTGAAATTTTTTTCACTAGTGTAGTCGGGCGATTTTTTTTCTTTCGCTAGTGCAGTGGGGCGATTTTTTTTTTCCCGCTAGTTTAGAAAGGCTTTGCGGTAATTTTTATTAAAAAAGAATTCATAAGTACATACATGATGATATTTAAATACTCCCTCCATCTCATAAACAACTTCTCACTTTCCTTTTCGGACAGTCCCGAAATTAACTTCACACTTCTTTCCAGTTCCTTATTTGGCAAATTCTCTACATTCAAAAAGTGCCAAACAGTACCAAACAGTGCCAAACAGTGTCGAAACAGTGTCCATACAGTAAAATTTATCACCCAGTATGTTTATTTCCTTAATATGTGTGAAAACGAAGTTTGAAGTTGTTTACGGGACGGAGGGAGTATATTACATTCTAAGTTTAGACAATGAACAAATAACTTTGATTTTATAATTGTAGGTGCTTTAGAAAAAAGTATTGATAAATTAAAGCGTAAGAAATAGCAAATCAAACGAAAATTATTTGAAAATAACAAATGATATTTTTAGAATAATATTATTGAATTGCAAATTTTGAATTGCAAGTTTTGCTAATATTACAAAAGTATAGTATGTACGTAGTATGAGATTATTATTTTTAGAATAATATTATATCGTTGATTCTTAGATTGATGTCTTCTCTATCTTTCTTCTCTTTTTTCTTTTATCGTTTATCTTCTTTATCTTTTTATATTCTTATGTTATTTTTTATCCTCTAGCTTTTTATGCTCTTTTATTTTTTATCTTTTATCTTTTATCTTTCTTATATTCTTGTGTTATTGTTATCTTATATTTATTTATCTTTATTTTATTCGTTTAATCTTACTTCTTTTTCTTCCCTTTCTTGTCTATCTTCTCTGTTTAGCATCGATATCATAGATCGATTCATGTTAGCCGACCCCAAGTTCTTTTGGCATTAAGGCTTGAATGTTGTTTTGCTGTGGTAAAATAAGTTAAAATTTATTACCTATGCAATAAATTATTTTTAAAGAGTAAGAAGTAAAAGAATTGTGTAATTTTAAATTCATTTCACATGATCGAAAAACTGTTTAACTAGTGTGTCTCGTATATAATATTGTTTGATATTTTACAAATCGAGTAATAATTATCTAATAAATTAAAGATAATTAAACATTTCAAAACTATGAATTTTTATATAATAGGTATCCTAAGTCTTGAACAATAAGTTGTTCTATTGTTTATTTGCTTAAGTTATGTAAATTATTTTAGATGTTTCATCTTTTAAATCTCCAATTAAGTATTTCATAATGTAAGGCTATATATTAATTTTGAAAACTAAAAGTTAAGGGGGACGAACACATATATATCTAATTAAAGTATAAAAATTTTATGAAAATATTAAATATATTGTAGAAAAATTTGAAAGTCCAAGGGGGGCGGTCGCCCCCCCGTGCCCCCTCTTAAATCCATCCCTGCTCAGGAGCCCCCACCCGACCCGACAGGATGATGAGGAGGTTAATCACGGTGACTCAGTCAGCAAAGCGGCGGTAGGCCTTATTATACACATGCGTATCAGAGATCCAGTCTTATTTCATGTTCTATAACCTCCACACGGCCGCTGCGAATTTCGAACCTTGGTCACTTGATCCAATTTTTCCACCACTCGACCAACCGCCGTGCGGGTCTCCTCCTTATATTCTATTTTCTATTGAAGGTAGTTTTCTCTATGGTACCTTTTTGATGTTTTTAGAAGGTATTTATAATTTGGTGAGAGTAGAGAAATTAGAGTAAGAATATTGAAAAGGAAAAACTCAAAGAAATTAGGGATATTGAGCAAAAAAATTACTAAAAATAGAGTTGGGTTTGTGAGTGCATATATTCGTGGAAGGAATCCATATGAAAATCCCGATGAATGAAATGATCGAGAACGAATAACTTTGCAAAATATGTCTGAACTTGCATTTCAAGTGAATGAGTGATCTAATTACAATGATTATTATGCCCAATGTCGAATTAATACAAGTTTACAATGTAAAACATCTTAAATACAGAGTAAGTTAAAGAAGTTCTTTTGATTTAAAACATCTCAATTAGATTTAAATTTTCTAATCTGGTCTATTTAAATCTAGTCTGGTCTTAATTGATCTGACAGATGGATGTACTATATTAAATTTATAATTGTGGAATTCTAGTTTGATTTAATTGGTTTGATACAGAATATAATCCAATTAAAAACAATATAATTGACACATTATTTCAATGTGAACAATATCTTAGAACTGTCGAATTGGTGTTTATAGAATTATTGTGGATATTGTTTGATGTTTATAAAATTATATGATCTAGTTTAATGAAATGGGATATCCTATAACTTAAATCATAAGCAAACTTATATGGAGTAGTATTCTATTATATTTTCTCCTTAAAACTTTATGGAGTACTCCGTATAGTTTTTTTTTTTAAAAAGGAAAAAGATGCAAATAGGCTCATGTACTAACCAAAAAAGGTCAAATAAGTTCTTATTTAGGAGGCTCTGTCCGGCCGTCGTCATTTGGAGTGGTTCCTGGTGGAATTTTTTGATGAAATATTTTTAGCATATTATTCATCAAGTCTAGTTTACTCATACCAAATTTCAGCTAAAATTTAAATCGGGAAGGCATTCAAATGAATTCTTGAAGATAACTGTGATTCTAACTGCGCAGTTATTTTCAAGAATTCATTTGAATGCCGTACCAAATGAATTTTTATCTGAAATTTGGTATGAGTAAACTAGACTTGATGAATAAGATGCTAAAACAATTTCATAAAAAAATTCCACTGAGAACCACCTCAAATGGCGATGACCGTACAGAGCCTCCTAAATAAGGGCTTATTCGACCTTTTTTGATTAGTACATGGACCTATTTGCACCTTTTTCCTTTTAAAAATTGTTTATGAATTAAAGATATTTGTGAAATGTTTAGTGTAGGTATAAAAATAGAAATCAACATCCATAATAAATGTTTCGGAGTACATCTATAACTTTTGGTAGATTTTATGATATTCTCAAGGTATTATACTTTTGTCCACATGCACAAATGAGAAAGTTATAGTTGAATTATTTAAAAATGATATAATGTTGTGGACCAATCAAATGAATGATATGTACAATATCCCATTTTTTAAATAGGGATCGGAGTTTGTCACCCTATCTTTTTCTCTCAAAAATCGCAATCCCATGTTCGCAGGAAACTTCCTAGTTAGAGGTTTTAAGGGGTCCATTCTTTCCACTTCTTTGTCATAGCATAGAAGTACTTACTACTTCCATCAACATCCATCTTAAATTTGACTTTTTACTCATTAAAGAGCCTTAATAGTTAAAATAGTTATTCTTCAAGAATTTAGACGATTACTATGAACATTAACTTCAATATTATTCGTATTGATTATTACATAATTTTGAATATAAATAAAAAATTAAACAATTAATAAAAACTAATAGATAAGGTGGTTAAGTACATTCGAAAATACTAAAAAATTAAGAACTCGTTTAATAACTTCTACGGAGTATATTTCAGTTAATCACTTAATCGGCTTTTTCAGTCAATTTTAGTCAAATATGTGATTTTTTATTTCGCAGGCTATACAAAATAAGTGTATATTTTGTGTAGTACAGAGTAATCAAAATAAGTGTGATTGAAATTACTTTTATTTCTGAATTTACTTTAAATAATCACTTTGGTTATTTCTCATATAATAATTTTCTTCTTTTTATTAATAAAATATATTTCAGATATATATTTATATAATTCAACCTATTGTCCATTTTTTCTTTTCCCTATTAGATACAGCTAGATTCCAAACCACTTAAAACATGTATATATATAGCCCCACACATGCAACCACCAAGTTGAATTTCATTACCCTTTCTTTCTTGCTTCTCCATATTACATTTCTGTCTCATCATTTCTGTCTCCCTTGCAATCCACCTACTCCAACTACATACAAATATAGAAGAACCATATTAATACTTACACCTTCATCAGGTTACATAAATATATGCCATATTTATATCTATAATCATCCTATAATTATAAATAGCAGATGGCAGAACTAGATCATCAGTACTCTAAAGCTTTTACCAAGGCCGCGGCCGCCCAAAATAATAATGGGCGGCTAAAGCTGTTCGGGTTCAACGTGACAGAAGATTACGAAGACGCGGAGTCGTCGTCGACTAAAACGGAATCCGGGTCCCCGGAAACTGGCGGCTTTCCGTCTTCCGACGGCCGGAAATACGAGTGCCAGTATTGCTGCCGGGAATTCGCGAACTCTCAGGCCCTCGGTGGGCACCAGAACGCTCACAAGAAAGAGAGGCAGCAGCTGAAACGCGCCCAGATGCAGGCCAGCCGGAACGCCGCCACTCTCTCCTACATTCGGAATCCGATGATGTCCGCCGCCTTCTCCCCGCCGCCGCACCTCCTGGCTCCGCCCGGATCCGTCATCGTCCCGGCTTCATCGCCTCCCACGTGGATGTACGTCGCACGCGCTCCGCCTCCCTTCCACGTGTCGCACGGGTCGTGTGTGATCCCCGCGTCTTCGGCGGCGATGGCGGGGAGCAGTAGGGCGGGTGCGGCTAACTTGTCGTATTCCTCCGGCGGCTTGGCGGAGTCGAGCGTCACGAGTGTCGGGCACCCTCATCAGACCAATAGGATTGATGGGCCGTCGTTGAGTAGGTTTTCGAGAGACGGCGGTGGAGCCAAATTTGACGACGGGTTCGGGTTGGATCTACAACTAGGCCTAGCTCCGGCGGGGCCTTGATCAGGTCTGCCGGCGACCGGCGCGCAGCTAGCTTAGTTTCGTCCGCAGCTAGGAAGGCTTACTTGGTTTGGGTTTCGACTACGGGCCATCAATTTGGAAGCTGGTGCTTTATTTTTGTATATACATATATTTTTCATTTCACATTCGGATCTATGTACATTATTTATTCAGATTTATTAAATTATTTTACGGATTAATAATTTACGGATCATGAGTACACGGATCGGATTTGGATCATCAAATAAGAATTCTGTTTAGGTTTTTTCTACTGTTACATAGATTGAATTATTTATGGACGGATATGTAATTAGAGTTGATAGTGAAATCATGCTCAGTTTTTTCACTGTGCTGCTCGCCTGCTCGGTTGTAATACGAAACTGACTATAATCATAATCACTAAAATTTATTAGAGAGTAATATAATAGTTATTGGGTACATGAAGGATTTAACATTTTGTCCACCATCATCATTATTTTAGTCATATATGATTCATAGTTTTATTTCTGTTTTATCATATATACCCAAGTTTAATTACAAAATCTCGTTTTTATTTGTAGTGCAAACAAACATATTAAAATATACTAGTAGTTTTTTTTAAATATTACTCAAATGAAACTTAATTACAAAAATATGATCAATAGTTACTATAGTACAATCTTAATCAATGAAGTGAAAACTTAAACATAATTTACTATGAATACATTATTACTATAATCAGTACACTTAGGAAATTATGTTTCATTATATATAATTATTTTAATCATATATATATTTAATTATTTCTAAAATAAATTACGTCACCATCACAATGTGGAAATCTCAATAAGATTCTAGTCAGTGACGGAACCAGAACGAAAATAGAGGGGTACAGTGGCTAAAAGTATTATAAAATGCAAAAATATAAATTGTTATTACAGCTTACAAAATACAAAATTCGTGAGAAGAGTCAAGAGTACATTACGATACAATTAAATGTCAAAAGAAGAAGTGAATGGAGACAATTGTGTGCGGCGTGTCTGCATATGTTGAAAACATTGCAAAATTGCTTCATTTTCATGAATTTTGGGAAAATTTTCCTTCTCCATGTATATCACCAAGCTATCATTCGTCCATTTATCTCCCATTCTACCCCGTAAATCAGTCTTGATGAGTTTCATGCCAGAAAAGACTCTTTCAACTGAAGCTGTTGCAACTGATAAAACTAACTCCAACGTAACTCAATAAGATGATATACCAAAGAAAACACAAGGTTCGTGCCACTTTCAACCATTTGTTCAGCAAGACTTCCCAAATCTTCAATTGCACGAAATTGAATTTGACTCTGTACGACATGAATGTATGTCTCAAGTTGTTGCTTAAGCATAAAACGATCAGTAGAAGAAAAGTCTTCCGCATACATTTCAGCCATATGAATTAGTTTATCAATGTCAAATTGGGAGAAAAATTTTTTGGGAGCAAAACATGAAATACATGCGAGTAACTCAGTACTTGCTTTTGAAATATCGCTTCCTCTTCCTTTGGTCGAGTGAGTCAAGCTTCCTAGCCTTAGCTAAATCATCTTCATTAGCAACTATAGATAGGACTGCGGAGAGGACACATAGGACCAGAGAGGGATAGCGGGGAGATTCTGACGAGTTCAGATAGGCTTTTAAAACTATAGCTTAGACCTAAGATTCACCGAGGAACTCTAAGCTCCTTAGCTCATGGAACTCTCTGATTATTCGTCTCCACAATAATCTTGTCAACAACCTAATATATAGTACAAAATAATATAATCATAATAATTGAATACAATACTAATAATAATAAAAATCAAAAGACTTACTCACATACCTCACAAAAGATTCCACCGCGGAAGTGAACTAAATTTGTGATTGTGTTTCCACTTCGTCTACTACGCCCGCGAACTAGTACTTCTTCCATCTTTAAGACCGGGATGTTGGGTTTCTTTCACAAAATGAACTTGTTTCTTGTAAATGATTCTCTCACCCATTATCTCGGAATTCTTGCAATCTAACTTTCATCATCCTAATCAAGTTGATTGCAAAAATAATATTTTGATCTTTTTCTTGCAAGGCAAGAGACCACTCATTAATTAGTAATTCCAAACAAATACGTCATTAAATGCATAATGAAGACAAACTCATAATTCTCCATCTTGTTGATTAAACTTGAAGCCATACCCCGCTTCTCAGTAGCTCCATCATCATGCACATTTTCAAGAGCTTTTAAAAACGATGTTCACATGGATATCAAATGCACAATAGTTATGTAATATTACCTCCAACGAGTATCCCCGGTCTTCTCAAACTTACTTCTTGATTTTCCCTTTTCCGCTTATTATCTCTGCATTCTCCAAACTCTCAACTAGTCTGGAATGCTCTATTTGTCTAAGTCTATCTTTTCTTTTACAAGAAGCACCCGTGACATTCACAACATAATGACATATTGAAAATAATCACACACAATTCGATTACACTTAGCAACAGCAACAACAACTAGTTGAAGTTGGTGAGAAAAGCAATGCACATACCTTGCTAATGGATTTTCCTTCAATATGAGAGCATTTAATCCATTGTACTCACCTTGTATATTTGAAGCATCATCATATCCTTGACTTCTCAGTTTTGATAAAAACAATTTATGCTTTGAAAAAACCTCATCGATAGCACTTTTCAACGAAATAGCAGAAGTATCACTCACATCCACAATGCCAATGAAACTTTCAATTATATATTCACGTTTATCCACATATTTCAAAACAACTCTCATTTGAGTTGTGTAACCTCAAAAGCACAAGCACTAGTTAATTCGTTTTGAATTTTTAGAGATGTCATTTGATTATTTCAGGGAGCATTTTCATTCAATGTTTTAGCAACCTCTTCATTTCTTTGACTATATCATTCTAGTAATTCAAGGAATTTACCTTTATTTAAAGAACTAGATGACTCATCATGAACACAAAATGCTAGACCTTGCTTCAACAAAAATCGTATCAGCCAAAATTGGGGTTACACGAATGCGATACGCCACTTCTAATTCCCGACCATGTGCATTTATCAAATGTGAGACACTTTATCTTTGATTTCGAGAAGCTTCAAGTTGCATTCTAGCATCATTGTGAGCACTACCCACTACACCAATATGAATATTGAATATGTCTAGTGCTTTTTTCCAATTATTTACTCCTTTGTTGGTAAATGCAACTTCTCCAACTCGATTCCATTTATTTGAATTTTCGAAAAGACAACATGAAAAGTCCATATTTCGACACATATTTGATGCATGTTGAGATCAGCTTTTGATGGTTTTTCTGGCTTTAAGGTGTCATAAGTCTCAATTTTAACTCAAGTCATATTTTACCGGGTGTTAGTTCGAGTTTGGTATTTTTGAAGTAAAAATCAGGGAATTTGAGCCCGACACCGGCGCTTGAGAAGCAACTGAGACAAGTTGAGACGCATTTGAAGATGAATCGAGAGCTTTGGAGGTCACCGGGAGATTTACGATGAAGATTTCATGACAAAAGACCTTGATGATCGATCACGGGAGCAAACCGGAGTATTCAGAGCAAGAAACGGAGAAAAATGATGAAGAATGGGCCAGGCACGCCATGCATGTCTCGCAGTGAGCCAGAGAGGAAGGAAGTGGACGAGCATACCTTGCTGAGCACGCCATGCATGTTGAGCGTTACATGAAGATGGCTACGGCTAGCCGGGCACGCCGGGCCTACCAAGCTGGGCACGCCGTACCCGACACCAAGAGCGCTAATGTTCCGGGGGCAGGGACGACGGATACACTGTGCCTGTGCACCGTGCCTGCGCCGCAAACTCCTAATTCAACCCGAATTCGTCTGTTTTCTTTATAAAAAGCCCCCAAATCCCCTTTTTGAAGGGGGGGAGAGCTTAGAGAGAGGCCTAGGGACGTCTTTACACTTATTTTTTCGCATTGTTCTTCAATACCCTGGGATTATTTGTAAGTTCCAACTTTTTAGTTAATGACAATTAATTTTTTTCATCCCAATTCTATTGTTGATTCAGTTATGAGTTGTGATTAGGTTTAATTAGGGATTTTAGGATGATGAAGGGGTTGATCATGATGTATGGCTAGTTTCTTGATGGTTTAATTGCATGAATCTTTACTTAATTTGTGTTTGAATAATTCAATTGATATCTCTTGTAACCTAGATCTTCAACTAGGATTATAATTGCACATAGAGTAAAGGGAAGAGAAAATCGCACTGTTAATCCTTAAAATAGTCACTGATAGACTATATCTAGAGAGAAGTGAGAGCTAGAGAGAGAAGTGCAATAATATGCTTCAATAGAGTGATTTTTTAAGCCTGATAACTACCTCCAGAGGAAGTATTTATAGGTAAAATACGGGCTGGGCTCCCAAGCCTTGGGCTTGGGAGGCCCATTTACAACTGGACCGCTACTGGGCCGAATACAAAGCCACTAATGGGCTGTTCAAATAAGTAAGTGTAAAATCTGGTTCTGTGAGGTCTTCGTGGCCGACGAGGGCGTGGCCGACGAGGGCACGGCCGACGAGGGCGCGGACGACGAGGGCACCCGGGTTCCTTGGATTCAGGACCATATTCTGAGTTGGTACTCTCCCGGCCGACGGGGGTCCCTTAGCCGACGAGGGCACCACTCAGTGTCTTGTGCTTTCTGTTCTTCTGAGTATGTGGGTCCGGGGGCTCAGACCCATATACTCCATCAGGAGTCCCCCACTCTCTAAGCTGAGACGTAGACGAAGTGAAGGAGAGTAGATTCCCGTGCTTTGGTGCTTTTGGCCGATGCGGGCACTCCCAGGCCGTTGGCTGTTGCGGCGTTGGCGCCGTTTCCATTTTGGTGATCTTGTTCTGTGCTTGGCCGTTACCTGTTCCTCGCTTTGGACGGGGAGGCTGTTGTTTCCTTGGTGTGTTCGTTTGGGGATGATGAGTGTCCTGCTTCGATGGTGGCCGTTGAAGACGCGTTTTCCCTTTCTTGGACGTTGATGGTTGAAATTTACCTTTGGGCCGATGAGGCCGTTGAGGTTGAACCTTGCTTCGAGGACGATGGCGTCCTTTCCTTTGGGTGGCCGATGAGGGTGCTTGCACACTCCTTTTGACCGTCACTGATTGGCTTTCGTGTCCTTGGCCGGAGAGCCCATTATGATTAACTGTTGGCGGAGGACGATGAATGTCCTTGCCTTAGGTGGCCTGTTGGCCGTTGTTGATGGTGTTAGGTGCCTTTGGCCGACGAGGCGCCGTGTTGTCCAAAGTGCCTGGCCGGAGATGGAGTCACGAAAACCTTGGCGCCGTTGTGATACATGGACGATGTGGCCATGCTTTGTGGTTACATTTGTGTTTGCATTTTTCCTGTCTGTATTGTTGAGGCCGATGTAGTCCCCCAGTCCCCCACTGCTTCAGGCCGAATAGCGTGAGGGGTGAAGGAGTTGCTTAAGTCCCTGGCCGAAGCGGCCTCTTCGTAGTGCCCCTGAATCCAACCCTTATGGCGATTTTCTGGCCAAGGTAACCCTGTGGGAGAACCCTTGTGCGCAGATCGCTTGTAAAGAATTATCATCAGAGGTCGTTACGAAGGCCGATGGTTGCGGGTTCTTTGTTCCTTTGGTTCTGTGACCGTTACGGGCGTTCATGACGTTCCTAGCCGTTGTCATCTCCTTATCGCTTTGCTGGCATTGTGAAGCCGGCAGGCGTATAGGCCGTTGTGGGCGTTCGTTGTCCGTGTGATCCGTAGGGT
The DNA here is from genome assembly GCA_945859875.1 of Cuscuta europaea. Classification (NCBI taxonomy): domain Eukaryota; kingdom Viridiplantae; phylum Streptophyta; class Magnoliopsida; order Solanales; family Convolvulaceae; genus Cuscuta; species Cuscuta europaea. Next base: position 7,177,826 of record CAMAPE010000014.1, read on the forward strand.
TTTTGCTCTGCCGGTAGGTTAGTTCTCGAGACCGGCCCACTTCTGAAGGGGTGGCACCTCATCGGCTGCTGGGAAGGTGACCGCTGAGGTGGCCATTGATATGGTTCCACGTGTAGTGACCGTTGGAGAGTGTCTATAAATACCCCCCCTCTTCCAAAGCGGTTCCTCACTTGCATTCTTGAGGTATCGAAGTGCTGCCCAAATTCCTAGAGAGAGAGAGTCTTCAAGGTGTTCTTCGAGTTCTTCATACCTTCAAGGTTAGTTCTTGACTTGTTCTTCAATTCCTTTGCATACTTTGCTTCCCTGAGCCTTGATCTAGTGTTAGTGGCCAAAACGCCTTAGATCCGAAGTAATTCCCCTTAGGCTCGTAATAGTTGTTATGATGAAGAGCTTAGAGAGGAGTACTATCCGTACGACGACTAGCCCTCCACTAGGTCCCTCGACTATGAGGTGCTTGAGGAGTTCGAGGAAGAGATAGAGCGTTTAAGTCCTTACAAGTCCGGAGAGCCGGTGGACGACGAAGGTGAGGACGAGGAGTCCGCCTCGTCTTCAAAAGGTGAGGACGCAGGTGCGTCCCGAGTGGTGGACGGGGCGTCCACTTCCGCTGCTATTCCGTGCCCGAAACCGGTGTCTGCCGTGAAGGGAGCAGAGAGGCCGAAGAGAATAAGGAGGCCGAAGAGTGGGCCAGGCGTCTCCTACCTGGATCTCACAAATATTTACCTGATCAAGCCGGAGAGCAGCACGGCTGATTACTTAGTTGCCCAGATGTACGTGGGGCCGTTCGGGAGGGTTAGGGCACCCAGGCCGACGGACCATGTACTCAATCCGCCACCGGGGTACTTCGGAGTATACCCGATGAGTTTCGCCAAGGGGCTGAGGTTTCCCCTTCATCCCTTCATCAGTGAATATTTGGACATGGTGGGACTTCCTCCGGCCTTGCTGACCCCGAACAGCTACTCGTTGATGGTGGGGTTCTTGCTCCGCTGTGAGGAGTTGGGCTACAGGCCGACGACAGCTCTCTTCATGAACCTTTATCAGATTGGCCGAGGAAGCCACAAGAACTGTGCGGCCTACGCTACTCTCCAACAGTTTCCGAAGAAGAGGAGCTTCAAGGACTTGCCTTCATCCATCCATGGTTGGAAGAGCAAGTTCGTTTTCATGTCCCTTGGTGAGAACGGCACTGAATTTCCCTCTCTCGGCCATACTGGGAGGTTCAATCTGCACAACCCGCCGAAGAGTTCGATCTTGGACGCTCAGGTGGAGGCGTTCTTGGACGGGGGGCCGAGGAGCGTGAAAGACTACATCACCGAGTATAAGATGACCGCCCTCGGCTTCTTTAGGTACTATGTATATGGTGACAAGGAGGACGATGTCCAACTGTGGCCGAGGATGTCCACTACCTTTGAGGAGGCCGACGGCCCGAATTTGGGCATTCCTGCTGAGGCTGATGGTAATACTTTCTCCTGCCTTCTTCCTTTGTCTTTTGTTCTTTGGCCTTGCTAACCTGTTCATTTTCCTTTGTGTAGACTTTGTGATGGATCACCGTTCGATCATGGCCATAGCCAAGGCCAAGGCGGCCGAGGAGCTGGCAGCGAAGGCGGCCGAGGCGGCGAGGCATGCCGCGGCCGAGGGGGGCGGGGCTACTGCTGGTGCGGCCCCGAAGCCTGCCTAGTCAAAGAAGAAGTGGCCTCCCACTGACGGCCAGAAGAAGCTGACCGAGGCTGGCCTGAATCTCGCTAAGAAGACGAAGAGGGCGCTGTCTCCTTCCCATGCCGATGAGGTCGGCGTTCTGACCGTCCCCAATGTGGACGATGGTGGTTATGGCTCTGTTGCCGCCGTTGTGGATCTTACCGCTGCTCCTACCAGCGCCGTTGCTCAGCCGCTCCCTCTCGGCCAGGAGATTCGGACGAAGCGGGCTGGCAAGGAGATTGCCGCTGCCACTTACCAGAAGATGGTGGAGTACCCCGTTGGCGGGGGTGTCTTTGACGATGGCGTCCTCGACCATGATGTGCTTGCCCAGGCCATGCCGGCCAAGGATCGGGCCTACCTCAAGAGGCTCGGGGATGTCAAGGTGTATGAAGGCGGGATGGACCTCATCGTCCAAGTAAGTTCCCTTTCCTTTTATTTGTTGTCCCCTTCGGCCTTGTATGTCTTCGTTTCTTGCCTTGGGTCATTAGAACTTAGTTTTTTGAACATAGAAATTTTTCTAAGTACAAATGCAAGACATAGGTAAGTAACGGCCTGCGAGTATACAGGTGCCCGCTTCGTCTATAGTTTCTCCATTTAAATACTTAGAGATTTTTCTAAGTATAAATGCAAGACAGTTCCTCCTTTGTGGTACTGTTGTCGGCCAAGAGATGGCCCTACCTTCATCGGCCAAGATCTGGCTTTGTGGCCGGTGAGGGTGCCTTTTGCTTTCCCCAAGAGTTTCGCTAAGTGTCGGAAATCTCTTAAGGAGCCTTTTTCCGCAGGAATTTTCTAAGTGTTTGGTAAACACTTGGACAAATCCCCAAAGATCTTCCGCTTGGCCAACAACCTGGGTTTCAGTGCCTGTAACGGCCATCCGGAATGCTGTGGCCGGTAGGGATTGTTGCTTGAATGCTTAATTTTTCCGCGGGTGTGGTACTGCCCGCTTCGTCCTGGTCATCCTCAGGATTGATACTGCCCGCTTCGTCCTGGTCATCTTTCAGGATTGTAATTCTTTATTTCATACTAAGTGTTGGTGCTTCAACGAGCTGTGGCCGATGAAGGTTACCACTCGCGTGTCACCCAACCACTGGTTAGGGTTTTATAGGTGATAACCGCTTTCGCGGCGTTGTAGTAAAACGGAGTCTAACCTTTCGGTTTTTCCCCGAATATCGTGTCTCTTGAGGAATGGCGGAGGAGTTTTCTTAATTTAATCTTAGTCACGGGCTATCGCTAATTGTTGGAAGCTTTTTCAATACAAAAAGGGTGATTGTATTCTAGACTAGGTCAAATTGCACAATTACACTAGGAGCAAATTTCAACTAAAACATTTAAGATTTAAATATTCTAAAAAATTATTGAGGCAAGTAAGGGCAATGAATTGAGTAATTGGAAATGGATATATTCTTGGACCTAGTAATTAGGGGAATTAAAACAACAATTGGACTAATAATTTCTTTTCTCATAGACAAGAATAGAAATTACTTTCATTAATTTATCCTAGTTCTAGGTTTCATTAATGTATTCAAAAATGGTTGGCTTGAATTAAATTCTAATCTCATAGACAAGGCAGAAATAATTCTCCAAAATTTTAATTAATAAAAATAGCCAAATTCATTAACTAATTAAATTCATTATTTAAGCAATTTGAATTTAATTCTCATAGACAAGATGTAAATCCATTTCATTAAAATTATCCTATTTCTAGGCCTTATTAATGTGCTTGAATAAAGTTGGCTCAAATTACTTTCTAATCTCATAGACGAGTTAGAAATAATTTTCCAAAAATTAATTAATGAAATTGGCTAAAAAAATTTAATTACTAATTCATCAAATTGAATAACTAGCTCAATTAATTAATTTTAACCCCTAATTTTCGGCTAATAAGTCAATCCATATTCCTTTACTCAATTCATGCCCAAAATAAATTTAGCTACTAAACATTATTTTTGCATTCAACAATATGGTAAATAAATTAAACATTAACAAGGAATTAAACATGTATAATAGCAAAAATTAAACAAAAATAAGATATTGTCAAAAAAAACTTTCTGGAACTACAATATGACTTTTTGTAATTTTTCACGAATTTTTAAACCTAAGTCCAATTTTAACCCTAATTGATAATTTTCCCACTTTTAACTATAAAATACAAAAGGCAATTAAAAATAGGCTAAATTCGTTCTAAATTTTTTTGTTGACTACTAGGGGTGATATTACAGTGAAATAAACTGGAATTAGGGCCGAGACTATTTTTTTTCTATTTTTATGTAATTAATTTAATTTATGCAATAATAACACCTAATTACCGAAATTAATTAAAAAATACTTGCACTTCGTGAAAATTAAATTTATTCAGATAAATAACAACCTTGAGGCTAGTGAACAACTATATAATTAATTGGAATGAATTCAACATCAGCAACTATTTTATTTAATTTATGGAAGAAAATGCGAAATACTAGATAATTATTCTGGAAATATTAGAAGAACAGATCGAGAAAACAAAGCACAGATTCAGATTATACTCGTTGAGAAGATGAAAATACATATAAAGAACTTACAATTTGAAGCTAAAATGAAGAAGATATGAAGATTTGAAGTTTCTCTCTCCCAAAAATCCTTGGAGCTGCGGAAATAGCTGAAGAACAGGACCTTTTTGAACTGAATTAGGGTTGGAAGAGGTGTGTTTGAGTTCAGCAAAAAGCGGGGTATTTATAGCACAAAAAATCTGGCAGGCGGCCAAACAGGCGGCCGCCTCTGGTGCTGTTCCGGCCGCCTTCCGTCACGTCACCGGCAGGACGTGACGCCGGTCAACCCATCCGCCGCAGGCGGTCCGGCAGGCGGCCGCCTGCCGTTCCTGTCTGGCCGCCTGCCGTCAAATCCCACCGGCCGGTGGTTGGTTCGTCGCCTTGTGCCGCAGGCGGCCATCGAAGGGTAGGCGGCCTGGTAGGCGGCCAATCTGGGCGCCTATTTGGGCGCCTGTGAGGTTTTTTGTCCGTCTTGTTCTGAATTTTGTGCTCTTCAACTTTCCCTTCTGGACCACTTTGAAATTCTGCTTCCTTGTTTCGGTATGATATCATTTGTTACTCAAATTGACGCATTTTGCGCTAAATTGACCCGAAATTTCATCAAACATATCTTGGATGTGATTTTTAACTGATTTCACGAAACTTGAACCAAAATATATAAAACATGCCTTGTTTTTCTGTTTTCCAGTCCAAAATCACTTAAATTTGATAAGAAAAATAAGTACAAAAATGGACTTATCAATCTCCTCACACTTAAGCGTTGCTTGTCCTCAAGCGACAAATTAGTTGCACACACACTCAAAAAGGGTAAACCTGATTGAATCACAATCGAATTGCTATTAAAGAAATAGAAACAAAAATCTCCCTTTTTATTGTCAATTTTTAAACATTTTAGAAAAATCACCCAAAATACAAGAATTTAAAATTATTATTACTAAAGAAACTATTGATTATGTTAAACCACCAATCAATTCCTTATCCCAAGGTTTTCATTATTCTAATTTGGACATTTATCTTATTCGCAATTTTTTTTTGCCTCTTGTCCACTCTTGTTGGCGGTGTTATCCCATGGTAGATGCATATTTCATTCTCACAGACTATGATTAACGAATGAAACAGAGCCCCTTTTCGGAGATGGAATTGTCCTTTAACAATGAGTTTTGAAGAGATTTATTAATACTAGTATTTGTTTTTTGAATAAAATGAATGTCCTATTAAAATAAAATTAGCCCTTTACATTCGCAACCAAAATCCATAACAATTTCAAGTTTTCTAAAAATAATAATAAAAGTAAATTCTTATAATAAGGGTGATCCTCTAAGCTATTATGTGATTGATAACAATTGAGAGGTGAATGTTTCATATCAAAAATAGTAAAAAGATTGATCTAAAACAAGGTTTTAATTTTTTGAGTGTAAAACGCAACCTCCTCACACTTGAGCTTGGCCTCGCCCTCGAGGTCTGCACAAAGTTTTAGAAATAAAGGCACATTTTTTTTTTGGGTTCTTTCCTCACACTTGAGTTTGAAAAGATTTTGTGAAGAGGAATAATGAAAACAGGGATAAAAATGTTTTAAAAATTCTTACAACATCCATAGCTAGTTTGTGAGAGCATTCAAGTCAAAAGAGCAGCGCAATGTCCAATCCTGAATAAACAAACAAACAAAAATAAATGTCAAGGAAGAAGCAAATCTAGGCATCGCCTGTGTCATCCCGTGATCCATGACTAGGCCGCAGCCACTCTCGTATCTCCTCAATATCCAGTCGCTGGGTCTCTAGATGCTCCAGAATATCCCTGTTGGCTCCCTCCTGTGCCAGTCTATAATCTCTGAACTCTCCCAGGGCCGACGCATGTGTCTCTCGCATCTCCCGAAATGCTCTCTCCTGTGCACCCTGAAAATCTACGAATGAGGTCTGAAGACCCCTCATCGCGTCCATCATCGCACTCCAATCTGAGGCACTAGGCATGTCCGAGGCTGGCTCACCAGGTCTCCTGTGTGGTGGGGCTCGAGAAGAGCTACTCTGCTGTGTCGACTGCTCAATGCCCGGCAGCTCCTGAGTATTTCGCTTCTTCTTGATCCTCATGTTCCCAAAGGATGAGGATCTAAGAATGCGAATGCTATCCTGTAGTGGGAGTAGATCTGGAATGTCTAGGTCAGGATAGAAAGACCGGACGAGAGTAGTGTCGAAGGGCCTTGCCTGGATCGTGCGACGAACACTCTTCCCCTGACTCCGGAAGAAACGAGCCAAGAGGACTGCCATATTCACCGGGGTGCGGTGAACCAGACTCCAAAAGAATAGGATGTCCTTTTTGGACAACCTGTTCGTGTTGTTAGGTCGTCCAAAAAAACCACAAGAGAGTACAAAGGAGAGTATATACCAGTGAGTCTGCCTCCACCGGCTCGACTGGGGGTGCATGCGGAGGAACGGTCTGGTGTCTGTGGAGTGCCTGTGCCAGAACTCATCAATATCAAATGCCTCAGGTAAATGTGTCGGGAGAGCACAGAACTCGTCTGTCTGTGTATATGCAGGAGCATAGAGCCCAATCCTCCATCCGAGCTCAGCCACAGTGATGGAGTGCTCGATGCCCATGATAGTGAATCTCATATGAGTCGCCGGCCTAATGACAGATCCTGTGTGCACAGTGTGGCCGTAGTGAGTGAAGCGTAGAGAGCATAGGAACTCCATCGTCAATGGGAAGCTGGCTCTCTCCTGTATGGATAGAATCCCACGCCACAAGGAATCTCCTAGTAGAGCATCAATGTCGGCCCAGTATCCCCATTCCTCGAGCATCCTCTGATCCAGGATCATGGGAGCTAGAAGAGTGCGGTACTGCCCCCACGTCTGGAAGCATGTGCGGTCAGTATCAGTAGCGAATGGGATATCTGGTACGTTCACTGGGTCATGCCTAGCCAGTGGTGGCTCCTGAAAGATGGGATCGTCGCTTCCTCCTCCAGACATCTGCAAAAAAAACAAAATAACATTTTTTTTAAGGTTAGTTTTTTTTTTGGGTTGCCTCCCAATGAGCGCTTCTTTAACGTCACTAGCTTGACGATTGAGATAGAACTTTCTGCAATGCAAGTCAGTCGTGGAGCACTCATCATTAGTGCCTCCACCTTATCCTCCAGGTATGCCGTCAGATGGCGTAGACCTTCTAACTCTCGTGACCACCGAAATGTGACATAATCTTCAAAGAACACATCGTTCGAACATGAAATTAACACATATCCCGTATCACCCTCATTAGTAGAATCAACAAGTAATTCAAGATCAGGTGTCTCTGGTTTCTCTAACCGCTCAAATGGAGTTATCAAGGTAAAAGTATCCTGACTAGAGGTTTCATACTCCTCATCTATGCCCTCAACATGAAAATCACAAAGTTTAGGCTATGTGTCACTTTCTAAGAATGCATCCCAACTTCCTACCTCACTACCCCCACATATATTATCTAGGCAAACAGATCCTTGCCTAGAATAACTATGTTCGTCGTCATTGAGTAGAGAGTCAAAGAAGGCGTCATCGGAGAATTTTTCCTCAATATCACATGTTTCATCAACTACTTGATCAGGCACTTGGGCTCGTGTAGGATCACCAGCTTTGTCAAGGTTATCTTTCAAGGACTCTTTAGGTGAGAAATCATCCATAGATGGTAGGGTAGGGTCGGTGTCACAAAGTATCCCCTCATCTATGGTCTCTTCATAAACTCCCGTGGGCACTTCTAGATTGAGTTCTTCAGGACTAATTTCTATGAGGACAGGATCTAGCTCAGTAACAATGAGAGACTCAAAAGAAATAGGGGTGCAAAGAGTTTCAACCGTCTCGCTCATAGCTACCGCAGTCTCCTCCTCAGATTTAGCACCTTCCTCGTATATCTCTTCTTGAAATTTGTGTTCATTATCATAAATGATTTGTTCACACAATTTCTTGATACTCTCGTCACGAGATGCTAGTTCAATCCTCGCGCTTTTTAATTCTTCCACAAACTCGAGCAAGGATGATTTTAATTTTTCGAGCTCGTGTTCAGGATAAGGTGAAATTCCAGAGTCAACCTCGTAGGAGTACTCGTTTGTGCCGGGGTAATGATTTTCCAGCCCTTCGTGGTAATTTTCATAATAATTAAAATTATCATGATTATTACCTTGATAGGAAAAATCATCATAGCATTCAAAGTTTTACCCTTGGTGGAAATAGTTATCTTGAAATTTGTGATCTCCATATCCCAAAGGTGGATTTTCGCACCATTGATTGTTATCCTCATAACCTTGCTCATAATATCCTTCATTTTGATTATTTTGGAAAACTTGTTGTTCATTATGTGGATAGTGATATGGTGGATGAGAATGAAAGTGTTCGCTTGAGTAATCCATGAGAAAATCTCAAGCAAACACGTGAGAACAAAACAAAAAAAGAAATAGAAAGTCTCCCTAACTTGAATTCGCCCATGCTAAAATCAAAATCAAGAATTCACCGTGCCATTCCCCGGCAACGGCGCCATTTGATAACCGCTTTCGCGGCGTTGTAGTAAAACGGAGTCTAACCTTTCGGTTTTCCCCGAGTATCGTGTCTCTTGAGGAATGGCGGAGAAGTTTTCTTAATTTAGTCTTAGTCACGGGCTATCGCTAATTGTTGGAAGCTTTTTCAATACAAAAAGGGTGATTGTATTCTAGACTAGGCCAAATTGCACAATTACACTAGGAGCAAATTTCAACTAAAACATTTAAGATTTAAATATTCTAAAAAATTATTGAGGCAAGTAAGGGCAATGAATTGAGTAATTGGAAATGGATATATTCTTGGACCTAGTAATTAGGGGAATTAAAACAACAATTGGACTAATAATTTCTTTTCTCATAGACAAGAATAGAAATTACTTTCATTAATTTATCCTATTTCTAGGTTTCATTAATGTATTCAAAAATGGTTGGCTTGAATTAAATTCTAATCTCATAGACAAGGCAGAAATAATTCTCCAAAATTTTAATTAATAAAAATAGCCAAATTCATTAACTAATTAAATTCATTATTTAAGCAATTTGAATTTAATTCTCATAGACAAGATGTAAATCCATTTCATTAAAATTATCCTATTTCTAGGCCTTATTAATGTGCTTGAATAAAGCTGGCTCAAATTACTTTCTAATCTCATAGACGAGTTAGAAATAATTTTCCAAATTTTAATTAATGAAATTGGCTAAAAATTATTAATTACTAATTCATCAAATTGAATAACTAGCTCAATTATTTAATTTTAACCCCTAATTTTCGGCTAACAAGTCAATCCATATTCCTTTACTCAATTCATGCCCAAAATAAATTTAGCTACTAAACATTATTTTTGCATTCAACAATATGGTAAATAAATTAAACATTAACAAGGAATTAAACATGTATAATAGCAAAAATTAAACAAAAATAAGATATTGTCAAAACAAACTTTCTGGAAATACAATATGACTCTTTGGAATTTTTCACGAATTTTTAAACCTAAAATCCAATTTTAACCCTAATTGATAATTTTCCCACTTTTAACTATAAAATACAAAAGGCAATTAAAAATAGGCTAAATTCGTTCTAAAATTTTTTGTTGACTACTAGGGGTGATATTACAGTGAAATAAACTAGAATTAGGGTCGAGACTATTTTTTTTCTATTTTTATGTAATTAATTTAATTTATGCAATAATAACACCTAATTACCGAAATTAATTAAAAAATACTTTCACTTCGTGAAAATTAACTTTATTCAGATAAATAACAACCTTGAGGCTAGTGAACAACTATATAATTAATTGGAATGAATTCAACATCAGCAACTATTTTATTTAATTTATGGAAGAAAATGCGAAATACTAGATAATTATTCTGGAAACATTAGAAGAACAGATCGAGAAAACAAAGCACAGATTCAGATTCTACTCGTTGAGAAGATGAAAATACATATAAAGAACTTACAATTTGAAGCTAAAATGAAGAAGATATGAAGATTTGAAGTTTCTCTCCCAAAAATCCTTGGAGCTGCGGAAATAGCTGAAGAACAGGACCTTTTTGAACTGAATTAGGGTTGGAAGAGGTGTGTTTGAGTTCAGCAAAAAGCGGGGTATTTATAGCACAAAAAATCTGGCAGGCGGCCGCCTCTGGTGCTGTTCCGGCCGCCTTCCGTCACGTCACCGGCAGGACGTGACGCCGATCAACCCATCCGCCGCAGGCAGTCCGGCAGGCGGCCGCCTGCCGTTCCTGTCTGGCCGCCTGCCGTCAAATCCCACCGGCCGGTGGTTGGTTCGTCGCCTTGTGCCGCAGGCGGCCATCGAAGGCGGCCGCCTTCCGTCTGATGTCGGCCGCCTTCCGTTTTTCTCCGGTCCGATCAAACTTGATCAAAATTGACTGTTTTCAAAAGTTGGTAGGCGGCCTGGTAGGCGGCCAATCTGGGCGCCTATTTGGGCGCCTGTGAGGTTTTTTGTCCGTCTTGTTCTGAATTTTGTGCTCTTCAACTTTCCCTTCTGGACCACTTTGAAATTCTGCTTCCTTGTTTCGGTATGATATCATTTGTTACTCAAATTGACGCATTTTGCGCTAAATTGACCCGAAATTTCATCAAACATATCTTGGATGTGATTTTTACCTGATTTCACAAAACTTGAACCAAAATATATAAAACATGCCTTGTTTTTCTGTTTTTCAGTCCAAAATCACTTAAATTTGATAAGAAAAATAATTACAAAAATGGACTTATCAATAGGCGTATGCTTCGTCCTTGACGATTCCGTTGTCTGTGATGGACGTGTGGCCATATCGTCCATGTCACCTGTTAGTGGTACTACACTTGTGTTCAATTGATATGTACTTAGCCAAGTTTGGCCTGAGTTGTGGGGATTTTATTTTTTCATTGCTCGAGTCCGGCAAGTGCGCGCGGTCCTCGGCTTCCCTCTTTTTTTTCTCTCTTTTTTTGTTCCCTATTTCAGGGGAGTATCCTTCTTTCAGGCTTCGGCCGAAGGGTGTGCTCGTCCTTCGGTCGGTTCGGACTTCGTTTATAACGTCCGTGATCTCAGGGCGGGTCCCGTCGCCTATTTATGACGCGGGCTAGACTTTGGGTCGGTTTCCAACGGCTGTCGTTGCCCATCCCTGAGTTTTGTGATTTTGTCACCTCGGCCATGATTTCAGGCCTGTCGTCCTGCGATCCGGCGCGTGGACGACGCGGTGAACTTCCCGTTTCAAGACGTGGGCCGTTTGTGGGCCCCCTCGTCCTAGGGACATCGTCGACCATACCTGAGCGTTTCACTTCTAGGCTTACGGAGCCAGGACGATGTGCTCTCTCAGCTAGGCCTGAGCCCTTCGCCGATACAAAATACAATGGAGTGCCTGAGCTTGTCGCTCGTAGGCTGCAAATGCAAGGTGCCATGTCGGCCATGCCTGAGTCTTTCGCTCTAAGGTGGCCGATGAGGGCACCTGCTAATATTTTACTTTAAATTCCAAAGAAAAAATCAAGAGCATGATTTTATTCATAAGTGGCTCGAGGTCGAGGGTGGCGTTCAATCAGTAACCCGTTAAGGGGTGAGGGCTTCGCCGTCTGCACCTCCTTCGGATTACTGATAAAACTTCACGAGATGGTGTACATTCCACGTTCGTGGTACATTGGACCCATTCGGGCGTTTAAGCTTGTAGGTGCCGGGTTTGACCACGGCACTGACGATGTAGGGCCCTTCGTACTTCAATGCTAGCTTGCCACCCTCTGTCGGCTGGCTTGCTTCCCTTCGACGGAGGACGTAGTCCCCCACTTGAAATTCCCGGGAACGTACCTTGGCGTCATAGTATGATTTTACTTGACGCCGGTAGTTCTCTGCTCGGACGTAAGCTTGCTCACGCCTCTCGTCGATCAGGTGCAGGTCAATCTTCATGTTTTCTTCGTTGGCGTCAGGCTCGTATTGTTCCACCCGCCGGCTGGGGATGGCGACTTCCGTGGGTGCCTTTGCCTCAAAGCCGTAGCACAGCGCGAAAGGCGTTTCACCTGTCGCCCTCCTCGGCGTAGTTCTGTAGCACCACAGGATGTTGGGGAGCTCGTCGACCCAACTACCTCGTGCGGCCTGGAGTTTCTTCTTCAGCCCCTCCATGATTGTCCTGTTGGCGTTCTCGACCTGCCCGTTGCTCTGAGGGTAGGCGACGGAGGAGAAACGATGCCTCACCCCAAACTCCCGGAGGAGCTCCTGAAAAGGGGCTGCCTCGAATTGGGTGCCGTTGTCTGATATAATCTCCTGGGGGACGCCGAAGCGTGTGATGATGTTCTTGTAAACAAATTTTTGGCACCTGGCCCCCGTGATGCTGGCCAGGGGTTCCGCCTCGACCCATTTGGTGAAGTAGTCGACGACGACGATGATGCAACGGTTGTTTCCGGCGGCTCTGGGCAGAGGGCCGACCAGGTCAATCCCCCATCTTGAGAACGGAATAGCAGTGCTGACGGGGGCGTAGTTGACGGCTGGCCGACCAGGGGCCTTCTGGAGTACCTGGCACGTGGTGCACTTCCTAGCCAGGTCCGCACAGTCTCGCGCCATCATCGGCCAGAAGAAGCCCTGGACGACGAGACGCCGGGACATGCTGAATGAGCCCTGGTGCGAGGAGCAAACACCACAATGAACTTCTTCCATGGCCACGTCGGCCTTATCCTGGTGCAGGCATCGAAGGAGAGTGCCATTATAGGATCGTTTGTAGAGTTTGCCATCTTCAATGGTGTAGCTTGGGGCCCTGAGTTTGGCGAGTTTGGCTTTCTCCTCGTCCGGGGGCAGCTCCCCCGTTGTGATGAAGGCGATGATGTCGGAGATCCAGTCCTCCGGTCGCTGTTGGACGCACAAGACGGGGCTGGCATGGATGCTGGACATGCTCAACTCCTCGATCTTGGCTAGCTGGGAGATGTGCTCCGGGGTGTCCGAGCTGAGTTTGGAGAGGATGTCGGCCTCGGCGTTCTCGGCCCTTGGGATCTGTGTGATCTCGTGGGTTTGGAACGCCTTCAGCAGCTCCTCCGCTGCTTGTTTGTATTGCTTCATCCGGCCTTCCTTTGCTTCGTACGTACCCTCCACCTGGCCCACTACCTGTTTGGAGTCGCACCTGACTTTGATGTGTCAGGCTCTGAGGCCGGCGACGAGTCTAAGGCCGCTGAGGAGAGCCTCATACTCGGCTTCATTGTTGGATACCCTGAAGTTGAAGCGGATGGCGTAGTAAGCTCTGAATCCTTCAGAGGATATGAGGACGCCGCCGCCGCCGCATGATTTCGCGGCCGACGAGCCGTCCGTGAAGAGGATCCATGTGTCATCAGGCTCTGGCCCGGGGGCGGCAGCGGCTGTCTCCCTTGCGGTGCATTCGGTGACGAAGTCGGCCAAAGCTTGCCCTTTGATGGTTGGCCTTGACTTGATTTCAATCTGAAACTGGCTGAGGAAGATCGCCCACTTCACCATCCTTGAGGAGCTAGTGGGGCTCCTCATGAGCGCGCCAAGGGGCTGCTGGGTCAGCACATGGACGGCATGGGCCTGGAAGTAGTGCCTCAGCTTCTTCACCGTATGGACGATGGCCAGCACCGTCTTCTCAATGGGGGAGTACCTGAGCTCGGCCTCCCTGAGTGTCTTGCTGATGTAGAAGATGGCCTTCTGTACCCCTTCGTCCTCACGGATGAGCACGGAGCTGATGGCCGACGTGCTCACCCCTAAGTATAAGAAGAGGGTTTCGTCGGCTTTGGGCTTGGAGAGCACGGGTGGGGACGATAGGTACCTCTTCAGTTCTTCGAACGCTTCCTGGCACTCCGTCGTCCACTTGAAGTGTTGGCCTTACGCATGATCTGGAAGAAGGGGAGTGCCCTTTCGGCTGACCTGGAGAGGAAACGGATCAGGGCCGCAAGGCGCCCCGTCAGTCGTTGTACTTCCTTGACGTTGCGGGGCGGCTCCATGTTGATGATAGCCTGTGTCTTCTCCGGGTTTATCTCGATGCCTCTCCGGCTGACCATGTAGTCGAGGAACTTGCTGCCCTGGACGCCGAAGGCGCACTTCTTGGGGTTGAGGCGGAGCCTGAACTCCTTCATAATTTCAAAGATTTCCCAGAGGTCGTCGGCGTGGGAGGAGGCCTGCCTGCTCTTGACGATCATGTCGTCGACGTATGCCTCCATCGTCCGGCCAAGGACCACCCTGAAGATCTTGGATACCATCCTAGTATAGGTGGCGCCGGATTTTTTGAGTCCGAAGGCCATGACGAGGTAGCAAAAGATTCCCTCTGGGGTCATGAATGCCGTCTTCTCAGCGTCATCTTCATGCATGGAGATTTGGTGATACCCTCTGAAAGCGTCAAGGAACGACATCAACTCGCACCCCGCCGTCTCGTCCACCAGCTGATCAATGTTGGGGAGAGGGAACGGGTCCATGGGGCACGCCTTGTTCAGGTCAGTGTAATCAACACACATTCTGAATGTTGGCGGTTTCTGGGCGAGGACGTCGTTGGCCAGCCACGTCGGGTACTTCACCTCTTTAATGTGTTTGATTGAGAGGAGCATGGAGACCTCCCCTTTGACGAAGTCCCGCCTGTCGGCGGACAAGTAACGCCGCTTCTGCTTGACAGGCGCGGAGGCCAGATCGACGGTCAGCCGGTGAGTGATCACCTGGCGGCTGATGCCTGGCATATCGTCTGGGCCCCACGCGAAGACAACGGCGTATGATCATAGGACGAGGAGGATGGCGTCCCGCTGGTCCTGCGGGAGTTGCTTCCTGACTCTGAGAACCCGCTCCGGCCGGGAGGTATCCAGAGGGACTTCCTCGACCTCCTCGGCCGGCTCAGCATGCGGCCTCTCCTCATCCTTGGCAACGGCTGCCGTGATGGTGTCTATCCTCTGACCTTCCCTCTCGGACGGCCTCGTCAGTTTGAGGTAGCATGCTCTGGCTATCCTCTGGTTTCCTCTGGCGCAGCCGATGCCGTCATTGGTGGGGAACTTCAGACACAAGTGTTTCATGGAGATGATGGCCTCCAAGTCCTCCAGTGCTGGCCGCCCTAAGACCAGGTTGTGGGCGCACTGGTGGTGGACCACCATGAACTCCATGTCAATTTTGGCGCAGTGGGGGCCGTCACCGACTTCCACGGGGAGGACTATCGTGCCCTCGGCGTCGATAGAGTCCCCGGTGAAGCCGGATAACGGGGTCTTGATCGGCTTCAACAGTGCTTTGTCCAGCTTTAGCTGCCTGAAGGTATCCAGGTACATCACGTTGACGGAGCTCCCCGTATCGATGTAAGTGCGGTGGATGATGGAGTCCCGATCTCACACCGGATGACGAGGGCGCCCCTATGTGATTCCGTACCCGGAGGCAGATCACTGTCGGTGAAGGTGATCGCCTCCGTTCGCTGCTTCTTCGACTGGGGGGGAACGTGGGACACCTCCCCTATGTAGAGGGATTGGGCCCATTTCTTTCTCTGGGTGACGGAGTCCCCCCAAGTGTTCCCACCCACAATGAGGTGAATGTGATTCTTCTTTGGCGGGGGCTCTTCAAAGTCCTCGTCGTCGCTGAGCCTGCCAATCTCCCTCTTCTTCGTAGAGGGTCCGCCCCCTTGTTTGCCGGTGTTTACCCATGTATTCTTGCGTGGGCCACCTTTAACAAACTGGGAGAGTTCCCCCTGATGATTAAGACGCTCGATGGCCTTCTTCAGCGTGATGCAGTCGTCGGTGTTGTGCGAGGAGTTCTTGTGGAACCGGCAGTACGTGCCGCCCTGCTGGATGGCAAGGACCTCCTCGGCCGGCCGAGGAGCCTGCTCGATGAGTCCATGCTTCTCGGCATAGTCAAGGATGGTGCCGACCGGGTGAGTGAGGGAAAATCCCGGCCGTTCCAACCTCGGCCGCCAGTGGCGATCCTTCTTACTTTGTCCACCAGAGCTGTGACGGCCCTGGGCACCCTGGCCGGCCGGGAACGAACCCGGGGCCGGCGAAGGATTTGTCTTCTTGGAGGGATGGCCTCCCTCTTTCTTGTGATTGTGGAGCTCGTCGGCGTCGGCGTACAAGCTTCCACGCTGGAGCGCTTTGGCGTACGACCTTGGAGGGTCGGTGATGAGGCTCCTTGCGTACGGGGAGCTGCGGAGGGCTCCTTGGTACAGGGCGAGGAGGGTGCGCTCATCGGCCCCCTCGACCTCTTCGGTCTCCCTCGTCCACAGATCAATGAACGACCGGAGGGACTCATCATGTTGCTGCTTGACAGAGAGGAGGTGGGTAAAATACTTCTTCGCGCGCTTCCTCCCGGCAAAGTGGGTGAGGAAGCGTTGGGCAAGGTCTTTCCATGAGTCAATGCTCCCTTCGGGGAGCGCGTTGAACCAGTCGTACGCTAGCCCCTCAAGGGTAGAGAGGAACCAACGGCAGAGGTATTCGTCTGACGCGTTCACCATCAGCATGTTGTTCTGATAACGGCTGAAGTGTTCCTGAGGGTCTGATCGGCCATCGTAGGACTTGATGGCGTTCCCCCTGTACTTCTCCGGAATGGGGGCCGAGAGCACCCTGTTGGTGAAAGGGGTCTTGGTCCTGACCTGGATGATGGGGTCGCCTCACCCTTCGGCCAACTCCCTCTCCAGGGCGCTGACCTTGTTCATGAGAGCGTTGAGGCCAGGGTCATTGGAGGCGCCGGCCGTGGGGTTGTTGGCCGATTGCCTGGCCTCCATCTGGGCCAGCCTCCTTTCCAGCTGGGCGATGACCTCGTCCCGGGGGTCCCTGGCGCCCGCAGCGGCGCCCGGCTGGTTCCTCATGTGCTCGTCGTGAGCCGCATTGATCTGGTGGCGCAGGTCGTCCTCGTGTCGCTTCCCCTTGCCCTTGTCCGGGCGGGGCTGGTCCGCTGTCCGAGACACAGACCCCAAGCTTTCCCTTGGCGAGCCAGGCCGACGCTCACCAATCCGTCCTGCCATCCTCTCCGAAACCGGACGACGGCGCGTGTCACCTAGCCTGTTGAAGGCAGAGGCTTTTCCACGCGCTGGGGTCTGCCCAGGCCGAAGAGGGGAACCGGGGTGGGAGTGGGACGACGCCGTGTCCTGGGCCATCACCCCCTCATCGTTGCCTATCTGGACGGCCAACGGTTGAGGCTGAGGAGGTGGAGTGACGTTCCCCCCGGTCCTTGGCAAGAGCGCGCTGAGGACGGTGGGGTTCTGGGCCAGGCTGACGATGATGACCGACAGCGCGGCCTGGACCTGTGGATCCACAGACGGAGAGGCCGCGGCCATAGGCTGGGCCGGGGCGTGGTCTGTCTTCTCAGCTCGTTTCTTGTCCAAGCCGATGCGGGCATCAGGGGCTCCGCCGTTGAGTTGGTTGCGGAGGTCCGTCGTGAGGTTGAAGGCCTCCTGGAAGACGTCCCCTCCGCCGACCCGGTCGGCCGTAGCATCCTCCTCGTGCTCCCTGGTCTCCTGGTCCTTAGGGATGGCCTTGCTGACGAGGTTGTGGTTTGATTTAGTTCTTCCCATGATCAGTGGTTAGCTGTGCTTGGTAGCGACGAAGGGTGCTAACTTGATTGTTCTAGCTCTCAACGAGAGCACCAAATGATAGACTATATCTAGAGAGAAGTGAGAGCTAGAGAGAGAAGTGCAATAATATGCTTCAATAGAGTGATTTTGTAACCCTGATAACTACCTCGAGAGGAAGTATTTATAGGGAAAATACGGGCTGGGCTCCCAAGGCTTGGGCTTGGGAGGCCCATTTACAACTGGACTGCTACTGGGCCGAATACAAAGCCACTAATGGGCTGTTCAAATGAGTAAGTGTAAAATCTGGTTCTGTGAGGTCTTCGTGGCCGACGAGGGCGTGGCCGACGAGGGCGCGGCCGACGAGGGCACCCGGGTTCCTTGGATTCAGGACCATATTCTGAGTTGGTACTCTCCCGGCCGACGGGGGTCCATTGACCGACGAGGGCACCACTCAGTGTCTTGTGCTTTCTGTTCTTCTGAGTATGTGGGTCCGGGGGCTCAGACCCATATACTCCATCAGTCACCATATTGAAATGTTAGACCCGTATTCCCGAGTTTGTAAATGTCACCCCTCAATTGTCCAAATTGCTGTAAATGTGGTCCTTTGAGGGTGAAATGTACACTGTGGGTGAGGAGTACATTTCAGCCCTGAAAGGACCACATATATAGCAATTTGGACAATTGAGGGGTGACATTTACAACCTCTGAAATACGGGTCTGACATTTCAATATGGTGACTATTTCAGGGACGAAAAGTGCGATTTTCCCTAGAGTAAATTAAGAGAAATCTAATTTGTTCTAGGAAACCTTCACACACACTTAATCATTCGCTAAGAGATTAGTAACGGTTAAGGGGCTGTACACTCGCTCGTTTTCGCAATAATTTAGATACATGTCGCATGAGAGATCAGTCTGGTTCCCTAAATTATTGTACTATACGCTACGAGAGCAGTAAGAATATTATTTAATCTAGAAGACCCAACGCCTCGTGTTACAAATTTTCAAATAGACATGATCACACGAGTAACCTAATAAGTTAACAAACTTTTCAACTTTAAATTCTTAGAGTTAAAGCAATTAATCAATTAAAATTTAAAGCAACTAAAGCAATGAAAGTAATTAATCAATATATTAGCAAAAACAATTTGAACTTTATACCAATTCAAGCAATTAATCAATTACACCGTAAAGAAATTAAACTAAATAATTAATCAATAAACTTGCAAAAGTAATTGGACTTTAAAGCAAATAATCAATTCAATTTTAAATTAAATAAGTAATTAAAAAAGATTTTAATTTTAAAAGAGCTTACCAAAATGAAACCGTCCAAAACTCCAAACGCTGAAACGCGAGGAGTCGATACACGAGGGCACGAGGGACTGACGGAGAGCAACTGCAAACAGGAGAACGTCGATCGGATGAGAGCAGTTGCAAGTTTGGAACTCTGGAACTCCTTGAAGAGTGGAAGCCACGAGTAGGAACGACGAACGGTCGAAGAGCAAAACAGCATCACCTGAAAGAGGAGGCGGAAGGTCAGAGGCTAATATCATATTTTTATGCAAAATGACGTCGTTCCACTCATAGATACATAAATCGCTAGACATGCCGCGAACTCTATACCGATCATTCTGTACCTAATTGCGGTACGAAAATGATCCGGTCGCTTGCCGGAACGCTATGCGGTACGGTCTTGGAGTCGTACCCAGTCGCTGTTCAGAGTCGTTCTCTATCGATCTTGAAATCGACCCCAATCGATGTTCAACGTGAATTTATTCGTCGTTTCCGTTCATCGCACAGCTTCAAAACATTGTTTCCGATAGTTTCCCAGATTTCAGTCATATTCCAGATTCCAAACTAAGGTCTGTGACTCTTAGTTTGCGTATCGTTTCCTGTGTGTAGACAGCGTACTTATTTTGATTTTTGAACCAGGCTCCTACTCTTAGTTTTCCGATCCCAATCATCACATTTACTCTCTAATAAATACGAGTATTATAAATTGTGGCAAAATGATTTTACTATTTTTTTAATTTTCAAACCAGGATCGTAGACTCTTCTTTTTCTTGTTTGAACTTTAAATCAATGATTGTAGTTCTGTTTTTCTATTTTGCTTGAAATATTTCTTGAATATTAATGTTTTTTATTTTCTTTAATGTTATGAAATGATGTTACGAAATCTGTTTTTGTTCAATGTTCAAATCTGTTTTCTATAACTCAGTTTTATATTTTTATTAGACCAAAGTATTAGGTACAGCATACCAAACATATGGTACATCGTACCGAACGCGTACTCAAACGAAGCTACCCCCTCCGTATCGGATACATACTAAACCTAGCGAACCGCGTTCCCGTTCCTCGTTCCCGTTTCGAACCGTACCGCGAACCATGTGACTATGGTTCCACTAATCCTGTGCATTTAACCAAACGACCTCGTTTGGCTTTTAGACTTGATTAAAAAAAACTGCGCGTTTCTTCGTTTCTCTCTGGTTCGCATCTCCCGGCCAGGGCAGCAGTAAGGTCTACGAAGAAGATGAAGATATGAGGGCGGCGACAATGAATATACCTGATACTACTACTGAGAAAACTCCGGCGAAGAGGTGGCGCCGACACCGGCTCGCCCCTGGTTCCGCCCCTGACCCTAGCAACATCACAAAAGCATGACATTTTTTGGCAATCAAATTATGGTAACGCCGCCAGAAAAATACTCTAATTTTGTTGTAATAATATTCTTACCGCGATGTGATATTACAATCTAGTAAAATGGTCAAATTGACCCTTCTACCATTTCTAATCTATCACTTGAGTCATTCAACTAAAAAATAAATAATATCATTACTTACTTTTAAAATACATTAATCTAGCCATTTTGACTGACCTACTATAGCGAGTTATTTTGTTTTTTTAAATTAAGGCTATTGATAAATCATATAAACAATTATATAAATTTTAAAAATAATGTAATAATAATATAAAAAATAGTGTAAATGTAAAATAGATAAATAATTTTAAAACGGTAAAAAAAATCAGAATAATGACAAAACAAAGTGAACATTTAAAAAATATAAAATGTAAAACCCTTTTAAATAGATGTGGAATATACACATAATTTCAAAAATAAAAAATATTGACTTTGGATATTAAAAAATCTACTGTAACATGTCAATGACTGATTAAATGATTAGATTGATCATATTTTAAGTATGTGTGCTTATATACACACACGTGCACACACACACACACACATATACATATATATACAGTGGCAGAACTAGAAAATATATTAAGGGGGGCACGATCACATAAACTGGAAAATATGCCGGAGGGCAGGACTGGCACGGCCACACGGCGGTCTACGAGCCGGCTTCGGGAGCCCTGGCGATTTGGCGATTAGCAATGTGGCATTTCAAGTCGTCCAACTTTTACACTCCCTTCATTCATTTTTGTTTAGCTAAATTTAAATTTTGAAGTCAATGATGTCTAACTTTAACGGATTATATATTTATACACTTAAGAATTGATAATATAAAAAATGATATAAAACATTATTTGCCAATTATACCATCATAGAAGTATAAAATTATTAAATTCTCCATAAATATATTGGATAGAGTAATTTGTCAAAATTTATTGTCTTGGGCTGAAAAAATCACAAATGATGAATTAAAAAGGGACAAAACTAATACTCCGTATAATGTTTCTAATCAAAATTCTTGTTCACTAATCATGAATTCGTTTGAACCGAACCCCAATTCAATAGGATCTGGCTCCTCTGCCTTGCGTTAGCGGGCAAGGAGGGTGTCTGGAAATTGTGAACCTTTAGATCAGAAAATCAATAGCATAGGATGAGTGGGTCCATTTTTGCACCAATCTCAAGACCCTAAATTTTAATCTTGACCCTTGCATTGAGTAAGGCACTCTGCCATAAGGCAGAGGATCCAACAACTATAACAAACTGGACAATTGGCCCTACTGCCCTGGGTAGTGTTTTTTCTTTCCGTGGTCTTCCATACAATATACGACGCCGTCCAACTAACGTAAAAGAAAAACTTAATCGACGATTATCCCTGTCCAGAGCTCCAACCCTCTAGCCGAAAATTAACCAGTCCCCCCCAACGGCTAACCCCTTCCTCCCTTCCCATACCTTAGTACCTATCTCGTACGGTTGAAGCAGGGGCACTGGCCCCCTAGCCCCTTGCAAACCCCCCCCCCCCCCCCCCACACATGTATGTATATATGTAGGATCAAATGAGAAAAATGTTTAATGTAAGAACATGAGAACATCACATTTACGCCAATGTGATGCACAATAAGACTCGCCCAATGCACTTTTTCTTTTTTGGTATAATATTTACCAAAATACCACCGTGATTATTTATATTGGCTTCTTTTGAGAAAAGTCAAAATGTGCACAAGACGGGCTCTATTGTGTATCACATTGGGTTAATTGTGAGTGTTCTCACGATCTCACGTTAAGCATCGTTCTCATTGGAACCGCACACACACACACACACACACACACACACACACACACACACACACACACATATATATATATATATATATATATATATATATATATATATATATATATATATGTATGTATATGAACAAATGGTTAGATTGATCATTTTTTAAAGTAAGTGTGCTTGTATGATACCTTTTTTAAGATGTGGACGTAAGCGATAGATTGAAAATAATAGAAGAGCTTATTTGATCCTTTTCTCTTTATTGAATGTAGATGAGTATAAATAGATGTCATCTATGATGAATATAATGTATCTGAAAGAATGAAAAGATAGTGTAGCTCTAGCCTTATAAAAAATTTGTATTATTATATTGACAATAAGATGCATCGAAGGGTTATTGCCTTATTATAACTCTAGGCCTAGAAAGTTAAAAGTGAAAGTGTGAGAGAGATAGTAGTACAATATTTCATTTTTTCAATTAGATTTTGCTTCTTACAACTCTCCAATCAAATGAATTTTTCACACACGTGATAAAACTTTCTTCTTCCTTAAGTAATCCATGTTCGGAACTATTGATATGCATGACACTACATGGCTCGAGTTATTGACATGTGTGATGTATGTCCTTTCCTTGGCAAGAAGCCTCTTCAAATGAGTGGTCCTCTTCTTCATTGTCTCTTCATACCAATGCTTGTTCCGGTGTCATGCGAGAATTGTGTAGTCCTGAGCAAAAGATGTGGCATAGGTAGGGCAACGACTCAAGCGATGTTTGGCTATCAAGGGCTACGGTTAGACCCTTATCGAGGGTTAGAGAAATGAGCTTGGCCACCTATGTGAGCCTATAACTTTGTACATTTAGATGTATATGGGCCTTTTTCTATACCCATAAATATACGAAGAACCTACGAGTTCTTGCCAACATATATTATAGTTGAATTTGTAGCTGTAAAAGAAGCTGCAATGAAAAGAAAGATAATGATGACAATGAAGGGTGAACCTTGTCCACGACAGCTACTGTGTAACCACATTTGCAAAAGAAGATTGGGTTATGTTTGGTTGTGAACGATAGGCAATGTGGGAAATCTTATAGGTGTGTACTCTTTAAGTGTGTATGAGCAAATGAGGTTAGAGCCTTAATTCATGGAGCAAATAGATGCATGTAGGAACATGCTTAGTACCTCAAGGAGAGAACATCATCTCTTTGAAGGTGCTCTCTAAGGTTTCTTCTTAAATCATGCATGGTGTGACTAGAATGTGATGTTCTTAGAATGTTCTTCCAGATCCAGTTTTTCTTCCAGATCCAGATTACCCTGTTAGCTTCTAACCATAATCAATCACCTTCGTGTACGTTTTTCGTTTATGTCTCCTCCACAACCGATTGAAACAACAACTTTGCATGTCACTCGGATTGCAGATATGGACATACAAATTCTGGAAACGCCTCATCAACATTGATGGTGCTTTCGACAGGCTCAACACTGTGATTCAATATTATAAGGTGAATAGACGAAAAGACAAAGATGATGATGGTCCCAAGCGAGCTAGAAGTCTAGAGAGGGGGGGTGAATAGACTTCTAAAAATCTTTTCTTTTTCAACCCTTTTTTCTCAAACAGAATGTGTTCCAATAACTTTTGGGAGATATTGAAACATACAGCGGAAGTCTTGACATCAAAATTGTGACACTTTATAGGAGCAAAGGTTATGACCCTTTTAGTTGTAACAGAGATGGGTGATCAGAACACCTTTGTGTGAAGGATTTAGACCTATTGACATAGATCTCTTTGTAGTACGTAGGTAATGATTTTTGGTTCACAGAAAACTTTAGGGAGTTTTCTGGATAGTGAATATGCAAGCCTTTGGGATAGTGTGAAGATGAGTGAGAACTGAAGTATGTGTTGGGTGCTGAATATAAAAGGTACAAAAGATATATCCTGGTTCAGAGGTGGTGTAATCCTCCTACATTCAGTCCCAACCTATTTCAGATGGATTTTCACTAAATGAATATCATGTTACATTTAGTGCCCAATCTACACCTGGCCCGGGCGTAGATTGTGAGGTTTTTCATGAGGAACTACTCTATTCCAATCTACTCATGTCCTCCAAGTTTTTTCACTAATGGCATTGCCCAGCCAGAAGCTACTCATGTCCTTGCCTCACCTTCTGGATGATCACACGCATACCAGAATGAATACACTAATCTAGTTTACATGGGTTTAAACTAGTCTACCAACTAATCTAAGCTCTATAGATGTGTATGAATAATGAGCTATTCTAAGAGCATTAAATGGGTGGGGTGGTAACCAGAGTGGTGAAGGTGAATCGGCTAGCTGGATGTTTTCGTGTAAACCTTGATTCCCTTCTGTTCCACTAGGTTCCAATATACCAGGGTTTATTGCCATCTGGTGCCACATTTGGTCTTCCCGCACTCCTTCTGTATTTATAGACTTTGTTGTTGAATCTCCTCCGTTGGCCGAGTGATCCAATCTTGATCGTTGCTTGATCTACTTGCTTTGTTCCACTTGACTGGGCAGCATGGTTGATTCTTGTCTTCTTGTGACATGAATCATTTTATCCTCACTCAACTTGATTCCTCATTTCAATGCAAAGATAAGATGATTTATCTTTATCTTTTTAGCTTACAGAAATTCAGTATCTAGGCTAAGTGTTGTTCAATGCTTCCTCAAGATAAGATTACTTGCTTTTAGTAAATAATGTTACTAAAGAAATTTTGTCACATAATTTCTTGTAACATTATTTTCTATACATTCTGTCATTTTGACTGCAAGTGAGTCTTCTGCCTTCTTCTTTCTGTGCTAAGAGAAGAATAGTAGATATCGAGTTCTTTTTCAGAATACCTCAACAGAATACCTTACCAGAATACCTATGAGGTCTTCTGTTCTGGTGTTAACAGAGAACCACTTCTTTTGTTGAGGTTCTTTGATATAACCATGACAGAAGGTCTCCTGGTGATCCAGCAGAAAACCAACTCTCGTGTTTATCAAAGATGATCAGTTCTGATAACTATCAGAGTTGAGGTTCTTTGGTATGATCAGAAGGTCATTGAAGGTTCTCTGATTAAGTCTCCGATTTCACAAGGGTTTTAGTTGACTCTTTTCATACCTTTTCTGTTTGTTTCTTTTCCTTTTGTTTTATGGTACGTTTCTTCTCTTTTTAGTACTCTCTGGTTTTCTTGAGTACCTTATCACTTTTGAACACATTACAATAAACAGTAGTAGAACAAATACAAGTGCTAGTATATTAAAGGGATAACATACAAAAGGGGTGACATCATCAAAACAATACTTGTTCATCAAAATCTAGGGGACCTAACAAATGAGGTGGAGAGATGAGACGACGATGATGAAGATTAAAGACATAGACGAAGAAGGGTGAAGATCAAGGTTGTTAAAATCATGAACTGAATCGTAAAATCGTACGACTTTAAAATAACGGAAATCGTATAAAATCGGAAAAAAATCGGAAAAATCGATGAAATCTCAATTTCCACCAATTTTACGACTTTAAAAGTTATTTTTAAACTAAGCAAAATAAAGCCCAAACTGCTCAGGCCTTTAAGAATTCGTGTTCAGCTTAAGCCAAACACGACCCAAATTTATTAGGCCTGTAAACAATAAGCAGTTATTGCCTGCTTAAAGTGAGTAAGGCACTAACTAGCCAAAGGGAGAGGGGAGTTCGCTTTATGATTCCGGTGTCGTAAACTGGCAATGTTGCATTTGAGAAAAGAAAGAAAAATTTTAAAAAGAAAAACTTCGGATCTAAGTTGGGAAATGAAAATACATATAGTACTATCCACCTAGTTAGCACTTAGCTTTAGCAACTCACCAATAACAACCTTGTTGATTTTTTTATAACCTTAAATTTGCAATAATTTGACTTATGAATGTTAAATTGTGTGTTTTCTTTTATATAATATTTTTAGTAATATATATTTAATTCTTTTATAAAATCTTACGATTTACGATTCCATTTTACGATTCGATTTTGAAACTCTTGTCCTGATTTGATCTAAAAATACAATTTTAACAACCTTGATGAAGAGAGGAGCAGATTACACACAGAGAGAGGGGGTAAATGCAGACGTACAGAAGGGAAATAAAGCGATGACTTGGAAAACATAATTCAGGGCATATATGATAATGCACTTTAGGGATTTTATCCTAAATGCAAAGAAGATCGTCATTCTAAAACAGCTCAATTAGCAAAATAAAGGACCACCTAATTGGACGAATAGAGTATTCATTATCACACTAAAAATCACTTTTATGGAGATGTTAATATATAGAAAGAATGGCACCAATATTACTTGTGGGGTTTACATGGACAAATATATAACCATTTTTATGTTGGACAAAAAAGTGACCATTTAAAAGTGAATGGGTTAAATTCCCCTAATCTAATCCAATTGCTTTGGCCCATTGTTATCGTCTTCATCGCTCCAACGCAATACATCGATGGCCAAATCAGAAGATTCCGCTGACCCCGGTCCTGGCTCACATCCCGGCACCGGCACCCTGAGGCCGCGCTTCCAGTTGTCGTCGGCCGTCCTGCTTCAGTCGTCATCGTCGACCAGGTTTGTCACATCTTCCTTTCTCTCATCTTGGTCACATTTCTGTTTTTTTGTAAAAGTGGTCACATTTTTTAAAATTGGCTCCAAATTTGTACGTAGTAATATTTAAGTAAAAAGCCCTAATATATATTGAAATTGTCTTTTCCTAATATTTAAGGAGATATAACCCAAAATAGGAATCAAACAGTTATGAAATTTCAAAATAGAACTGTCATGTTTTTATTCCCAAAATAGAACTAATTACTGTCATGTTTCGGCAGTACCAGACTTCAAACATGACAGTATTTTCTAAACATGGCAGTAATTAGTCATATTTTGGGAATAAAAAACATGACAGTCCGATTTGAAAATGTTAAACTGTTTTAGTCCTATTTTGAGAACTTTCCCTCTTTAAGTAGTGTGCTATAATTAAGCAGTGTAAACTAAAACTGCGTAAATTACGAAGTCCGATAATTTTTGACAAATCATAATTGTCAAAGACTACAAAACACGTGTAAATTAGACACAAAATAATTACATGGATATTGATCGAATCTACTACATTTATACAGTATATAGTGGTGTCCGAATCATATCCGAAGTTTATTTTTCTAAAATGGATGCAACATAGACACTTTGATCTTAGTACAATAATCCGGTTTGGATCAGATCAAATTTGTTTGATTTGACGAATATATGATCTCCCCTACTACCGTGTACCACACATGGGCTAACTGGCTAAGGATTCTTACTTCTTCTCTTTTGTATTTAGAGGCCGTTTGGTGCACTTCAGGTTTCTCCGTCAATTTTTTTATCAAACACATAATATTTGACACAAATGCTAAAGGTACTTCAAAATGTACCTCATTTTTATCCCCACCTCCTAATGTGTGGCCATAAATGGGGCAATTCATTTAAGTGAGGCACCACTTAAATGAATTGGTCAATCTATAACCATGAATTAGGAGTTGAGGTAAAAATGGGGTACATTTTGGGTACTCCTAGCAAAACTCAATATTTGATTCCACGCACTCAAATGTGTATGGTTGAAGTTACTTTTCTAACTATATTGGATGAAGCAACTGTAAAATATTATTTTAACTGTTTTTATATAATTTTTTGTTTTTTATTACTACCTCCGTCCCAAAAAGATTGATACATTTTGACTTTTCTTGGTCAATGGTGGTAAAAGTTAGACAATGATTTTAGGTATTATATTTGTTTGTAATTTATAAATTTTATACTTTTATGTAAGATTTTTAATAAAGAATATGATCATATAATTTTCATATTTTAAAATAGGGGAGGGTTCTAGTGAGAACCCCTCTTAAAACAAGACTTGATTCATCATCAAGTCTAGATCATCCATACCAAATTTGAGCAAAAAATTCAATCGGGAAGGTCGTCGAATGATTTTTGAAAGAAAATGTGTTTTATATATACAAAAGATATCATTGGTCAAACTTAACCATCATTGACCAAGAAAAGTCAAAATGTATCAATCTTTTTGGGACGGAGGAAGTAATAAAATACTCCCACCGGTCCCAAATGAAATTCACACTTTCCTTTTTGGCTAGGTCCAAAATAAACTTCACACTTCTTCTCTCTTCCTTATTTGGTAAATTATCTACATCAAAAGAGTGCAAAACAGTGCAACATAGTGCCAAACAGTGTCAAACAGTGTCACAACAGTGTACTCTACAGTAAAGTCAAATTTATTTCCTTAATTTGTGTGAAGTCAAAGTGTGAATTTCATTTGGGACCGGAGGGAGTATATTTTAAATACTACGTATAATTTTTCTTAAATCGGCAGAATCAGTCAATACAATTAAAAGCCTTTAAAAACTTTTTAAAATAATGTAACTAGAAGATAAGGACTTATATCTATCCAACACACAGTACCAATCACAAATTTGTTACTTTAAACGAAAATGACAACTAAATAAGAAAAATTGATAAGCATCATGCCCTAAATGTCACTTATATATAATGCACAACTACTCTATCATTAACTGAATCACCCAAATTGTTGTAAACCACTTATATATGGAGAGATGCTTTGGCTTACAACAATTTGGGTGATTCAGTTAATGATAGAGTAGTTGTGTTTATTGTTTAATTTAGGTGATTCAGTTAATGATGGCATTTTGGGCATGACACTTATCAATCAGATTGAAATACTAAAAACAAATTGCGTTTATTGTTTAAATAGGTTGCATCTTAAGCCATTTAAAGAGGTACATATTTGTACTAATAATATTTTCTGTATAAATTGCTCAATTACATCATCGCTTCATATAAATGCATCATGTACTATGGTGTAAATTATTAACTCCTGATATAATAACATAAATTATCTCACTTGTGTGTAAACAAAATATTACTCCGTATGAGATTGTGGTTAAGAAGTAAAGAAACAAAAAGGTGGGAAAAAACTTAATTCATAGAACATATATAGATTCATATTTTGACTATAACTTTTCATTAGTTCTTACGTAAACTTAATTACACCCTAAATTAAAACTTATAAAAGTTTTGGATACCTATATTAAGAGTGTGAGATCATAATTTAAAATGTCTTTTACTATAGTAGAAGTAATACTACTACTTCAAAGCTTGAAAGTGGGGTATTTCCCTAAACTAGGGTTTCTTTCTGCCGATTGAGTGCGACTTTTCTTTCGATCGACGTGCAACGCCTCTGGACGGCCGGGACCGCGAGCTCGGCAACAACAGAAGGATCACAACAACATGGCGACAAGGCAGATTCAATGCAAGGAACTGCTGGACAGATGGAAAATTTAATCGGGTCATCTGGCGTTAGAGAAGGACGTACAGAGAAGGGTAGATGCTCCGACGGAGATGGATGGGCAGTGGGCACGACGGATGGGAGACAGGGCAAGAGGAATCTACTCTGATTGGTTTATGCTTTGATCCATTCTGCGTCAACAATCATTGTGTTAATCCGGTCTCAACCTAAACCACTACCAGGGATTGAACGGGGTGCTAGGATTCAAGAATTTTATTTTGCTTATTTATATTTCTTCATGTTTCGTTTTTATTTGGAAAAGCTAAATAAAGTTAGAATAAAAAGAAATATGTACATACGGAGTATATTACAATAAAATGAAATGGTGAAAAATGAATAGTGTTAGATCACTCGTCAAAAGGGAAACATAACCTTTACTTTGGGACGCCAAACACCTTTTGGTTCGATGCTATCATTGTAACATTCTCAAGGAGAATGTCACGAGTTGGAAATTCATCTCAATTAAGGATGTTGACATTTAACATTATTGGTAAATACGTATTATAACTCAGCCCTCAACCACAACCTCAGACCGTCAAACATTGGTGAATACTACCGGTGGGCGTAGCTCAACTGGTAGTGAGGGAGTGCCACAAGGGTTTGGTCCCGAGTTTGAATCCCGTCAACTGCGATGCGAGGTTACTATGCTAAAAAATGCATAGGATCTCTGCAAGTACCGGGGACAGAGCCCCACTCTCTATCTGTCAAATTGTGATTATAGTTCTGTTGAAGGTAAGTCCCGTAGATCCGAAAGCCCAACACGAACTTTGGATATCTTATGAATGGACCAGAATCGAAGTGTATAACAAAATATAAAATATGGACTCACTAATACCCAAAAGCCCACTTGTATTAATTAACATGTCTGATTACAAGGAAACTTCCCGATCGGTAGGTCAGAACAGTGCTTTAATACAGGAAACAAGAGTAATAATGTTATTCTAGAGCTTGAGTATTGAAATGCTAACCCTTACAATGATATTAAACCTTCTATTTATACTAATGGAGAGCATGGGCTACTCTATGCTGATTGTCTGTTGTTCCACCGACTTGATCACCCATGTTTCCACTTGCTAATGTCACAATCTGGCATTAATTGCACCTGGCCACATGCTGGTTGTCCGTCGCTCGAACGGGATGTTGGACTATGCTGAAGATGCTGCCAAATTGGCCCAAGTATGATATATGGTCCGAACTCCGTTCGGTATATCTTCTTTCTGGGCCGGCCTTTACTTGGACCGAACCCCGTTCGGTATGGATTCTTCACTGGATCTACTCCTCATAGGGTAATGGACTCATTGTTTGGGCCGGGTATCCTGGGCCTGTTTGATCTGGGTATTGGGCCTCTGGATCAATATCCCAACACAAGTCCCCCACTTTCGATGTCTCGAATGACAGTGAGTGCATTAGGAAGTATGAACACCAATGTTGCAACTGCCGAATGGCGATCGGGGTACGGAAATGGTCAGTTCCCCATACTGTGATTTGACGGCTGTCGTTTTATTTTCCCCATATTCATCATGATAACCGTCGTTTAGTCTTTTCATTAGACACGCGTTTAGCTTAAATGCTTCTAGTGACGTGTCGCTCCCTGATTGGTCCTCGATACGGCGGTTTAAAGGCTATAAATTAGCCTTTAACTTTTCAAATCCGGGTTTCGATTCTGCAATTCCCTTCGCATCATTGCTCTCTCTGAAATTTCTTCAAGCTTTTCGTTGTTCAGGTACTTTCCCTCCCTTACTTTCTCGTCTCATCCCTGACTCGGTCGAGATGAATTCCCAACGGTGTTCTGATTCAGAAATGGCTTCTCAAGGGGAGGACCGTGATGTGGAGATTATCACCTTCCCTTTTGATGAGGGTTCCAAGGCGGCAACGGCGGAGGTTAGGGCGGAGACAGATGATTCCTCCGGCAGCTCTTCTTCCTCCAGTGAAGATTCCGATGATACCAAGTCCGAAGATGAGTTAATTTCCATGGCGGCCGGACGTCCCAACGATTTCCCTCGTCATACACTTGACCTAAAACTGATTAGGGAGAGGCGGCAAAAACTGACCTCCCACAATAGGGCCGAAATTTCGGCCCTAATCCCAGACCCAGTAAATTTCTGACTGCGAGCTAGGCTTCACCCAATGCGCCATAGCCCTGGGATGGTTGTGGTCCATTTTGATCCCATTAGGGCCGGGCTTAGGTTTCCATTACATTCTTTTTTCGTTTCATTTTTTAATTTCTACGAAATTGTACCGGCCCAAATTATGTCGAACTCCTATCGGGCAATGGCGACTTTATTTGCCGTTGTAAAGATGCCGGTGCCCGGCAGACCTTAGATCTATTCCACCAATTCTTTAAGGTAGCCCCTCAACAAACACACGGCTATTTGGCCACTAGTGCCCGAACGGGACATATCCTGTTCAAGGGCAATCCGACTTCGATCAAGGGGTGGAAGGATCGGTTCTTCTTTGTGTCTGTCTCGGACGGCCTAGTTCCTCGCAAATGGAATGCCTTTCCCCGCAAATCTCCTAATCCAGTCCTTACTGAAGAAATTTACAAGGATGTGCTTGCTGTGGAGAAGGATAAATGCATGGATATCATGAGTTATCTGACTCCCGATCGGCTAATCGAAGCCGGGATAGGTACTGCCCGTTCTCTTGGGTTTACTTGTTTCGAGAAATCAAGTGCCATGGTCCGGGCGGTCCTTCCCGTGCGAGAAACGTTCTCTTCTTTTTTCTAGTTTCTCACATGCTAAGGCCGCTCGGTACTAATATTTTCCTTTGTTATTTTTCAGCTCCAAATCCAGATGTACCCATGGACAACAACAGAGTTCTTGCAGCTGGTGGGGTTGGCAAGCGGAAGAAAGCCAGGAAGAACCCCCAACCTACTCCCTCCATTATTACTGCTCAGGACGCTGGGTCTTCTCAACCAGTTCCCGAGCCACAGCCATTGCAACAGGTCCATCAGGACCAATTCGATGCCATACTGGTCGACGATCGGTTTGGTTCTGATCAGATGCACCAATTTCCTGAGCACTTCCAAGCCGCTCAAGAGACCGGTCAGGGTGCGGGTGATATGCCCTCCGTCCAGCTGTCTGGCCAGGTCGACCGGATCTCACTTGCGGATCCGGTTCATGACGTTGTAGAAAGAGGTGGATGTTCAGCAAGCCAGATTTGGTCTACCTCCGCTTTCTTCAACAATTTCACCATTCCTAAGCTGTCGGTCGAGCAATCTGAGGAATGCTTGGCCTTAGCAGCCCTGAAGGTATTTTACCTTCTTCCCTATATTTCTCATATGCTGAATTTCCTTTCACCATCTCATTTCTCGAACGACATTCTGCAGGTTGGGCTTTACAGTTTGCAGTTGAAAGAGGCTCGACTGGCTAAGGAGCGGGAGCTGATCGTCGCTCAGACTTCTGCGGAGCAGAATGCAGCTGCTGCTTTTGCTGCTCTGGAAGCCGAACGGAAAGCCTCTGCGGAGGAGAAAAAATGCTTCGAATCGGAGCTTGGTGAACTCCGGGTTCAGCTCGGGGCCTCTCAATCCAAAGTTCATGCTGCCGAAGCTGCTTTGGTTAAGTTTGAAGAGTGCGCCCCCGTATCCCGGACGGCCCTGCTGAGGTGAAGGTTGATTTGTCTGCCGTCCGGGAATCATTCAAAGGGTCTGAGGAGTTCGCTATCTTGAATAAAGACTATGCGCAACAGGAATTCCCAGTCACCTTTGGTGATTATCTCGAGCGTTTCCCCACGGGTGATGTCCGTCGGAGCGAGGGTGTCAAACTGCTCGACCAGGACCCAAGAGGAAAAAAGTTCAATGATTTCCTGGCGCGATCTCTGTACGTCATGGGCTGCCAGCACATCATGGCCCCCTTTGTCGCCAAACTGCAAGAATTGCTAGGGAGGCCGGTCAAGCTGACTGATCTTCCCCAAGCGCCCATAGTTGAAGCCCAATACGAGAAGTATCAACGGGACTTGCAACGGGCTGCTGACCGTGAAGCGGGGAAGGAGCCTGATCCCCCTACTGACTCAAATGAGGAGGAGGGTGATGAAGAAGACAATAGAGCAGAATAGTAGATTTAGAATCTAATATTTTTTGCAACTGTAATCCCTTCCCCCCTTCTCTTCTTTTCTTGCAAACCTTGTCTGTATTTCCCGGCCAATAGAGCCGATGAATATATATATATCTCTTTTGCACAAAGCTCTATGTACTGTCTTTTTTTGCCTTTATTGAATGATTGCTCACCATTCGGGATTCGGTCCGTTTCGTAGGACTTAACAGTTTTCTGACTTTATTTTTTACTTAACACTCCTAACACCGTATGATTGCCGCTCGGGCAATAATAGTTCTGACAATTTACCAGGGACTAGCCCCCTGCTTTTTGTATTCTGGCCTCAGACGTTTCCGTCAGTTTACCGCATTTGGCTTCCTTCATATGTTGATAGCCGTTCAGGCTTCTGATCATTTTTTAGGACTTAGCAGTTTTTCTGGCTTCAGATGTTTCTGATAGTCTACCCGCACTTGGCTTCCTTCATATATTGATAGCCGTTCGGGCTTCTGGTCATTTTTTAGGACTTAGCAGTTTTTCTGGCTTCAGATGTTTCTGATAGTCTACCCGCATTTGGCTTCCTTCATATGTTGATAGCCGTTTGGGCTTCTGATCATATTTTAGGACTTAACAGTTTTAGTGTGATCTCTGCTAATTCTCTGTGAGCCCGTTCGTCACTCGGCTAATTTGAAACATCTTAGTTATTCGGCTCGCTATTCGTTAATTGGCGAATTGAGTAGTATTTATCCGTTCTCATGGACCTTGTTGCTTTTCTTTGTGTGAAAAGATTTGCCTCAAAACGTAGGTGCCCGTTCGACGTTCACTTGTCTGGTTAACCAGTACTCGCAATCATGTTTCTTCATTGCTCGTTCGGGGTACGTGCCTAACAATAAACCATAAATACACCCTGATTTATCATAATCTTTTCTTTGTGTGAAAAGATTTGCCTCAAAACGTAGGTGCCCGTTCGACGTTCACTTGCCTGGTTAACCAGTACTCACAATCATGTTTCTTCATTGCTCGTTCGGGGTACGTGCCTAACAATAAACCATAAATACACCCTGATTTATCATAATCACGTAATGCCACGTGTTATTCATGTATTAGGTTTTTGGGCGGCACTTTCCCTATTTATAGAGAGGTGCTTGATCCTCATTTTTCTTGTTGTTTCAAGTCTTTTTCTCTCGCGTATCTCCAAGCTTTCTCTCTCTAGAATTCTCAGGATTCCTCAAGTGATTTTATGTATTTCCCTTCTAGCTGATCAGAATCTGAAGAAATGCTGTTGATTCGTATAGGAAAAACTTCTGCTAGGAACAAGGCCAAAGGCTCTTCTTCCCAAGTACCTAATTCCGGCAATCCTCTCGCAGGAAAAGATATCGAGCAGCCTCGTGATGACGGATGCCTATCAGGGGACGACGTTCAGATCTATAACAACGGAATGCCCGAGCGGCCACCCCGCATTGCCCTGCATTTTAACCGCATTCGTAAACAAAAACAACGTCTTCCTGAAGATGTCGAACGGTAACTTGGCCAATTACTGCCTCCACCAAGAGAGTATTATGCTGGATTCATCCGGCACCCAATGAGGCATCAACCGGGACACGTGCTAGTGCATCTTGATGCATTGATTGCTGGGCTTCGCTTCCCTCTTCATCCGTTCGTCGTGGAGTTCCTACGCCAGGTTTCTGTACTACCCGCTCAGTTCGTACCTAGTACCTACCGCATCCTGACAGGCTTCATAATTCGATGCCAGGAACTGAGGATCGCTCCGAGTGTTGACTTATTTCTTCATCACTACTGCTATCAGCCTTATTGGACGACCGGGTATCTGAAGCTGGTAGCCCGATCTGATCGTCAATTGTACACAGATAATCCTACCCCGCCGGCTGACTGGGAGGAGCGATTTCTATTCGTTCGGGTAGGTGATTCTCTGCCATTTCCGGATCGGTGGAACGCCTATCCCGTTCGGGATTCTCAGCCCAGAGTAGATGTCGTTCTGCGCTCCCAAGCTGAATCTCTGCGTATGGGAGGAACTCGAAGTCTTCGGGGTTTTATTACCCCTTCTAACATGCTATCTGCCGGGATTGGTAAGTGTAATAGGGTTTTACCCCGATCGTCCTTTCTTCTTTCAATTTAGTTTCTTATCTCTTATTCCCTTTGTTGTAGGTGTGATATCCCCCATACCCGTTCGGCGTTCCATATCTGCCGCTACTTTGACAGCTTCCTCCGGAAAGGGCAAGGAGAAGATGATTGCCGATCATACATCTGCTGAGCAGGCTCGAAAGAAACGCAGGGGGAATGATGGAAACATTCTGATCCCGATCAATCACGTAGTCGACTTGACCGGATCGGAGGCTGAGCCCAAAAGACCTATGCCTGCCAAACCGAAAACTCCAGCCCTTTCTGATGCGCCGGTCGATGATCGGATGTTTGTTAAGTTCTCAAACATGAGACCTAGAGAAGAAGGAAGATACCTGTTCGGGCTAATGCCATCATCTATGTGGTGCAGCACTTCGCTGAAGGTTCCCCTTAGTTTCACGAACTTGACTCACTGGTCAGATCTTCTTGAAGCAGGTCATCAAGAAGCACTCAAGGTACGCTTCATTCTGATCCATACCTTCTTACTTTTTATCTGTTTATCTTATCTGACTTCATTTTCCACTTGTTTTCAGGCCGATGTATACTATCATAAGGCTTTTCTTGCGGCCGAAAAGGAAATGAAACTCCTAGCCAGTGATCAGGATGATAGCCAGGTCCTTCTTTCTGCCGCTCGGAAATTAGCTACAGATCTACAAGAGTGTGCCAAGGAAGGTGAGAAGGTGAAAGCTGCTCTGGCTGCAATGCAAGAGAAGACCCGACGTCGTGATCGGGAGATTAAAGAACTCTAGGTCAAGGTGCGGGCTGCCGAATCTGCCGGGGTCAAATTCGATAAGGTCATTGGTGACGATCTTCCCGAACCTTATACGGCCAATACTTCCCAGATTGCCGATCGATCAATAGTTGACTACCAACGGGGTAAAGGGCTGAGCGTTGCTCTGGAGAATACGGCCCGGCAATTCCTGGGACCTCATCTTGGCCAATTTTTGCGCGAAAGCGAGGATCCCATCAAGGCAGGCATCGATCTCCTGGACAGCACACCGGAAGGGAAATCTTTTCTGAATGTCCTGACCGAGAAAACGTGACACAAAGTCAGGATCTGCTTTTAGATAGGAACCTCGATCTGATCTTGGAACATTTCCCAAAGCCGTTTGATCCTGATGAATTGGGCTTTGATGATCTGTTCAGGAACACTTATGACCGGATTATGGAGAAGAGGACAAAAGCAGTGCCCGATGATGCAGCGCAGGCAGGGAGCTCCCAACCTCCACCTTCCCCGAACGGCAGTCCTCCAGTAGCATAGCCTTGTAATATTTTGCTTTCTTGTCTTTTTCTTTTGTATATTCCGGCTAGTAATGCCGAAGAATAAACTGGACATTTTTTCTTAACTGTTGATGTTTCTCCTGTTTTTTCTTTGATTTCTCTCGCTCATAATCTTTCCTGTGTTGCTGAACATTACTCGGCTCATGTATCTTTATATTTCTGACATTGTTTCCAAGCCGTTTTGATCCCTCCGTTCGGTCATAAATCAGGGTCAAAATCTTTTGGCTGAAATAATGTCTTCCTCCAAACCGTTCATCATTCAGTAATCTATCTGGGAATTCTGATTCTGCAGATGACAATTCATGTTACCAAACGTCGTTCGTTTTGACCATAATTGTTCTGACACCTTTCCCAAGCCCGTTTTGATCCCTTTATCGTTCGTGATCCACGGGGTCAAAACTCTTTTAGCTGAGGTGAATCCCTCCAAGCCGTTTTGATCGTGACCACATGGTCAAACTCTCAGCTGAGACGGCGGCTCCCTCCAAACTGTTAACCCGTTCGTCATTCGGTCATCCGGAATGATCCCACGTGTTAACAAGCTGAGGTGAGACTATCTCCTTTCCAAACCCATAATTCCGATGCATTCTGAACCATTCTCTCTGGCTCGTATCAACCATATTAGGGGTCTTTTCCATATTTGTTCTGACACCTTTCCCAAGCCCGTTTTGATCCCTTTATCGTTCGTGATCCACGGGGTCAAAACTCTTTTAGCTGAGGTGAATTCCTCCAAGCCGTTTTGATCGTGACCACAGGGTCAAACTCTCAGCTGAGACGGCGGCTCCCTCCAAACTGTTAACCCGTTCGTCATTCGGTCATCCGGAATGATCCCACGTGTTAACAAGATGAGGTGAGACTATCTCCCTTCCAAACCCATAATTCTGATGCATTCCGAACTATTCTCTCTGGCTCGTATCATCCATATTAGAGGTCTGAGGTAACCCTTTTCAAACTGTAAGCAAGGTCACCGGGTCGGGTCATTCCTTATTTATAGCTAAAAGGGCGACTCGCTTCCAAATCAAGTTAATGACTGAGGCGAGATTTTTCAAGACCATAGTTCCGATTCCCCGGACGACAATCCGTACCTTATCCCAACGTCGCTCGGTTCGTCCATACTTATAATCTTGACACCATCTCCAAGCCGTTTTGATCCCTTTGCCTGGACGTAATTACAGGGTCGACTTTAGCTAAGTTGATGACTCAGCTCCCTCCAAAATGTTAACCCGTTCCTCATTCGGTCATCCGGAATGATTTTGCGTGTTAAAAAGCTGAGGTGAGAATCACTGACATCAAACTCCAGGCCATTTTGATCCCTTTAACAATGCATAATTACAGGGTCAAATTCTATTAGCTCAGATAATGGCTACCTCCAAACTGCTAACATGTTCCTCATTCGGTTGTCCAGAACGATTCCCATGTTAACCGCTGAGATGAGACTATCTGAGTGTCAAACTCCAAGATGTTGGCTGAGAATGACTTTCCTTCCATGTTGTTAACCCGTTTGTCATTCGGTCATCCGGAATGACTGCGTGTTAACCATGTGCTGAGATTTTCTGAGCATCGATTCTTCAAGCCGTTTTGATCCCTTTATCCGTTCATAAATCTAGGGTCAAAACTTTCTTAGTTAAGAATGATTTTCCTTCCATGTTGTTAACTCATTCGTCATTCGGTCATCCGGAATGATCGTGTTAACCATGGGCTGAGATTTTCTGGAAGTTATGTCTCCCTCTCGTGCAGCTGCCAGATCCCTTCTTTCTTCTATGAAGTGCAATTCGGCCCGTAGGTTGTCCTCATTCCGCTCTGGGCTATAATGCACCGTTCGGTGTGTGGGAACTAGGATCTCCGTTGGTACTTTGGCCTGGAAACCATAAGCAAGGGCAAATGGAGTTTCTCCTGTGGCCGTTCGGGGTGTAGTCCTGTAAGTCCATAAGATATAATTTAACTGATCAGGCCATGATGAGGAGTATTCTTCCAGCTTCTTCTTCATACCGTCCATCATGGTACAGTTCATATTCTCTACTTGGCCATTCACTTGAGGGTATGCCACGGATGCTCTTGAATGCTTGATTCCCCATTTGACAAGGTAGTTCTCAAAATTCCGGCTTACGAACTGCCTTCCATTATCAGTTATTATCTGTTCGGGGATTCCGAAACGGCAAATGATATTCTTCCAGACAAACTTTTGACATTTTACATCTGTGATGCTGGCCAGTGGCTCGGCCTCTACCCATTTGGTAAAATAATCTATCCCAACGATGATATACTTGTTGTTCCCAGGGGCAGTAGGTAGAGGACCTAGCAGGTCGATCCCCCATCTCGCGAACGGAAGGGCCACCGTCATTGGAGTGTAGAAAGTGGCTGGCCGTCCGGGGACCGGTGCGTATAGTTGGCATACTTTACATTTTCTAGTATGCGCAAAGCAGTCTTGTTGGATAGTCGACCAGTAATACCCTTGCAGGATGATTTTTCTGGCCAGTGTCTTAGGCCCTTGGTGGCTTGAGCAGATACCCTCATGAATTTCTTCCATTACGGCTGCCGCTAGATCGGGTGGAAGGCATTTCAAATATGGCCCACCAAACGTCTTTTTGTACAACTGTCCGTCCACCAATTCGAACATGGAAGCCCTCCTCCGGATGCATTTTATCTGATAAGCAGGATTTTTATCTTGTGGGAGGGTTCCATCTTTCAGGTAGTTGGTCATATCTATGACCCAACTGGGGACGGCATAAGATATGGCCTCAATCTGGAGCACC
Organism: Cuscuta europaea; assembly: GCA_945859875.1. Lineage (NCBI taxonomy): Eukaryota > Viridiplantae > Streptophyta > Magnoliopsida > Solanales > Convolvulaceae > Cuscuta > Cuscuta europaea. Next base: position 7,217,525 of record CAMAPE010000014.1, read on the forward strand.
ATGATTGCTGGGGTTGCCAATGTTTCTCAATGGGCAAACCGTTGGATATGAGCCGGCATCTCCTGTGCTCGATCATCGAGCGCTGCATTTTCTAATTTGGATAAGATGTCTGCTTCAGTATTTTCTATTCTGGATATTTGGTCGAGCACCACCTGTTCAAATTTGCTTATCTGCTCCTCGACTATCTCTTTGTAAGCCTTCATTCTTTCCTCTTTAGTTTCAGCCGTGCCATTTACTTGATTTACCACCAATTGACTATCCGACCGAACTTTTAACCGATCGGCGCTCAGGGTCTTCGCATATTTTAAACCCGCAATAAGGGCCTCATACTCAGCCTCATTGTTGGTTACTTTGAAGTCAAAATGAATGGAGTAATATGCTTTGAAACCTTCGGGCGATGTGATCACAGCTCCGGCTCCACAACCCTTGGCACTAGCTGCACCATCCATATACATTTCCCACCAGTTATCCAGCACATTGTTCTCTGAATCTATTTCCGAGGGCCGAGCGGTACATTCTGCAATGAAATCTGCCAGGGCCTGCCCTTTGATAGTAGGTCGAGGCTTGAAATCCACCTCATATTGCCCGATCAGAAGACTCCACTTTGTAATGCGCCCGCTTGCCATTGGGTTTCTCAAGATGGTGGTGAGTGGCTGAGTAGTATACACAGTTACCGGATGGGTCTGGAAATATGGTGCTAGACGTTTAATAGCAGCTATCAGGGCCAGCACTGTTTTCTCTAGTAAGGTGTACCTGGTTTCCGGGCTGTTCAAAGCCTTGCTTACAAAATAGATTGGCCGCTGGATGCCATCCTCTTCTTTCAATAATATCGTGCTCACGGCCAGGTCAGCTACGGCAAGGTACATATACATGTGTTCCCCTGGATTGGGTTTTGTCAAGACCAACGGAGAAGACAGATATGCATTGAAATCTTCAAAAGCCGTTTGACATTCGGCTGTCCATTCAAAGGGGTTGGCTTTTTTCATGATCTGGAAGAATGGAATAGCTCGATCGGCTAGCTTGGATTAGGAATCTGCTCAGAGCTGCTAACTGACCGGTCAATCTCTGCACTTCCTTGAGGTTTCTAGGAGCCTCCATATCCACAATTGCCTTTACGTTTTCAGGATTGGGCTCAATCCCCTTTTCGCTCATCATGTATCCCAAAAATTTGCCCCCTCTCACAGCAAAAGCACATTTTTTGGGATTCAGCCTCATGTTAGCTTTCTGCATTATCCTGAACACCTTTTCTATGTCCAGGATATGATTCTCCTTCTTCCGGCTTTTGATCAGGATATCATCAACATAAGCTTCCATTGTGACTCCCAACACTTCTTTGAACAGCATCTCGATCATCCTCTGAAAAGTTGCCATTGCATTCTTTAATCCGAATGGCATGACAATATAGCAAAACACACCATCCGAAGTAACGAACGTTGTTTTCTCTGCATCATCTGGGTGCATGAAGATGTGATGGTATCCCCGGAATGCATCCATGAATCTCAATAATTCACATCCGGCCGTTTCATCTACTAACAGATCGATCCTCGGCACTGGATAAGGGTCCATGGGACAAGCTTTATTCAGATCCGAGTAATCCACGCACATCCTCCAAGTAGATTGTTTTGGAGCTAGGACCACATTGGATAGCCATTCGAGGTGGATTACTGGACGGATGTGTTTTATTCTCAGCAAGGTGGCCACTTCCTGCTTTGTGAAATCCCACCGTTCGGTAGCTTGATATCGTTTCTTTTGCTGGACTGGTTTTGCATCAGGCCGAACGGCAAGCTTGTGACAGATTATCTCTGGGTCAATACCCGGCATATCTTCCGGCCCTCGGGCGAATAATACCTGTAACTTTTTTAGGACAACAATCACGCCATCCCGAATGTCAGCCTCCAGATCCACCCCGATAGCTACCTTGCGGTTCGGGGGGAAATCCAGGTCAATTTGCTCGAGGAGAGTGGCAGGTTCTGGATGTGCCTCGAACTCCGTTCGGTGGGTCTCCACGTCAATACTGTTAACCCGCATTCCACGGGTGTTCATCTGCTTCAGGGCCTCTCGGTAGCATGGTCGGGCTGTCGCCGGATCAGTTCTGGCCACCCCAACCCCGGTGTCCGTGGGGAATTTGATGCACGAGTGGCGGACAGAGGCTATTGCCTCCAGATCTTCCAATCCTGGTCGGCCCAAAATGGCATTATGGGCACATTTTATGTCCACCACTACGAACGTCATTCGGAGTGATGCCTTGTGCATTTCGTCCCCAAGTTCAACTAACAATTGGATGGTCCCCTCAGGCTCAATACAGTTACCGGTGAAGCTCGCCAGTGGGGTTCTTAGATGGGTCAATTGACCTCTCTGTAGGCCATTTTCTCGAATGATTGTAAATATAATACATTCACACTGCTCCCGGTATCGATCAGTACCCGGCGTATCAAAGCATTGTCAATGCACATGCTCACCACCAATTCATCCCTGTGCGGGCTTGGCGAGTTGGGTAAATCAGCTGGCCCGAACGTGATCGGGTCCGTCCTTCCTTTCTTCTGGGGGGAGTGGAGATGGATCCCACATAAAGACTTCGCTCGAACCTTTTCCGTTCGGCATTCGAATCCCCTGTTTCCCCGCCCCCAAATATAACCTTGACCTCCATTCGAGGTTTCTTTTCGGAGCCTCCCGAGCCCTCTGGTTCATCCCTGGGGGGAATATATACGTCATTCTAGGGCTGGGCATCACGTTGGGTATCCCGTCGCCAGCTGTTGGGTTTCCTGATCGGTTTTAAAATGCCTACCACACTTGGGTCCTTACTCACATACTTGCCCAGATGACCCCGCCGGATCAAGTCCTCAATAGCCGTTTGTAGTGCCCTACAGGCGTTGGTGGCATGACCTTTCCTGTTATGATATTTATAAAAAGCAGACTTGTCTGCTCCCATATACTGTGAAGAATCAGTCGGAAGAGGAATGTTGTCCTTCTCGTTCTGATATATGGTTGCCACGGACAGGACCAGGGGAGTAAATCGCCCTTGCTTAGGAGGGAGAGCGGCCACTGGGGTAGGACCCAGCCGATCGGCCATCTTGATTGGGGCAGTAGGCGCAGCGACCTTGTCCCTGATCGTAATCTCTTCTTCCAGGGCAGCCGATCGGCATATGCTGTACCTGGATTCTTCTTCAAATCCTTGTATAACTCTCCCGTTCGGAGAGCGTTCGTGAATAGGGTGATGGCGGTATCATCTGTCATATTTCCAATCGTCAGAGTTTCGTCCCTCCATCTTTTTAAGAATTGATTGAGGGTTTCCTTGGAGTTCTGCTTCACGCTGGTCAGGTAGCTGAAGTGCCGTTTTTGATGGGCACTGGAAGCAAATTGGGCCAAGAATAACGTCGATAATTCGGCGAAACTGTTGATCGACCCGGGTTGCAGGGTCCCGAACGACTCCTGGGCGGGCCCTCTGAGCGGACTGAAAAACAACCGGCATATAGCAGCCTCAGGTGCTCCTAGCAGCATGAGTCCTACCTGATAACTCCTTAAATGCACATGGGGATCTCCCACCCCGTCATAAATTTGACCGGCCGGTGGTTTGGCACCTCCTTGGATATCCGCATACATAATTTCCCTGGTGAAAGGGGAAGTAATCCCGAGCTGAATTGGGGAAGGCTGTGCAGGCGCCCTATTCATCTGATCCCTCATCTCGTTCATCTGCCTCCTCATTTCAGCCATCTCTTCCTCCTGGGCCGTCAAAAGGGGCGGTGGTGGAGTCCTCAAATCTGTATACTCCCGATCCCAATGCCTTTGAGCGGCCCTAGTATTATTCCGTTCACCATACTGGAAATGACGACCAATAGGAGTAGGTCCCCTGGCTTGTGACCCGATCGGGGTCCGGTCACTGGGAATATGATGCGCTGTTGGTGGAGCGCCACGGCGATTATCCCGATGGGCCCGCGAGCGGGATGACGCCGTGGTCGTTTCTGTGCGTGGAGTTTCCCCTGTAAAGTTGGATCCTCCTTCTTCCTCGTTTGCCATGTGTTGCATGATCTGGGCCATATCCCGCATGGCCTGAGGATTCCTCCTTAGAGCTTCAGGAATTACAAAGTCCCCATTAAAATGAGGATATGATCCTCGGCTGGATTGTCCCTGAGGGGTTTGATTTCCCGGGGTGTGACTCCTTCCATGACGACGCGAACCATCGTTTGTGTGATAAGAACTGATTCTGATCATTTTCAAAAATAGTTGTTTTGGAATAATTGAATGTGAAACTTTTTAAACAGTTTCCCACAGACGATGCCAATGTTGAAGGTAAGTCCCGTAGATCCGAAAGCCCAACACGAACTTTGGATATCTCAGGAATGGACCAGAATCGAAGTGTATAACAAAATATAAAATATGAACTCACTAATACCCAAAAGCGCACTTGTATTAATTAACCTGTCTGATTACAAGGAAACTTCCCGATCGGTAGGTCGGAACAGTGCTTTAATACAGGAAACAAGAGTAATAATGCTATTCTAGAGCTTGAGTATTGAAATGCTAACCCTTACAAAGATATTAAACCTTCTATTTATACTAATGGAGAGCATAGGCTGCTCTATGCTGATTGGCCGTTGTTCCACCGACTTGATCACCCATGTTTCCACTTGCTGATGTCACAATCTGGCATTAATTGAACCTGGCCACTTGCTGGTTGTCCGTCGCTCGAACGGGATGTTGGACCATGCTGAAGACGCTGCCAAATTGGCCCAAGTATGATATATGGTCCGAACTCCGTTCGGTATATCTTCTTTCTGGGCCGGCCTTTACTTGGACCGAACCCCGTTCGGTATGGATTCTTCACTAGATCTACTCCTCATAGGGTAATGGACTCATTGTTTGGGCCGGGTATCCTGGGCCTGTTTGATCCGGGTATTGGGCCTCTGGATCAATATCCCAACAAGTTCAATTTACATCCTCCCAACATACCGTCCAGTCAGTGTTGGGGGGGGCCTTAGGGATGGGATGTCATCCTTTTTTGTGAATATTGTATACTACTCAATTAGTTTGCCCGGTATATTATATACTACTCAATTAAGTTTCAAACAGGTGGTGGTTATTTCAATTAGATGTTGTTATTTACACTACTAGAAAAATGTCTATTTGCTGCGGTTATTTTCACACAATTGCAGCGGTTCTGAACCACAGCAATTGAAGGAGCAGCAATATGTGGATTTGACTTTTTGCTGCGGTTCACAACCGCAGCAAATACTCATTTGTGATTTTTTAAAAAAATATTTATTGCTGCGGTTAGGAACGACCGCAGCAAATACTCCTTTCCAAATCAACATATTGCAACCATTTCTACCACACCCATGACCCATATACGTTCCATTTTTTTATTTTTTTTCTGCAACACCAATATGAACTGCCCTTTTTATTACAATTCTAAATGAACAAGTAAGCATATTTTCCACCAAAATAAGACATTTATATAACGAAAACGTAATTTTTAATGAATCATCACCAATGTCACTGATCAAGTATCACAAATACATCATACACCCAGTACAACAAAATAAGCTATCACAAATATAGATGGCCCATGCATCCCGAACTTCATCGATTTCATCTTTTGACATTGCCTCATCTCTCATGGTGCTCTTGTAAACCTATCAAAATAAGCAATTACATTATTAATATTTGAGGTGAAATAAACAAATAACAAATCATGAATAAAACTGTCGCTCGAAATTTTCTAGATATTCCTATTAAGAAGCCCAAAGTTTATTTATTCAATGTCTTCTAAAACATATACTTTTAATTTTTTTAGTTCATTATTACAATTAAAATTTTACAACCATCAGATTGCACCGTTATTACTTTTAAAATTTTAGACCAGCTTGCACATTTTAATGTTTCAATTAGTTTTGCCCTCTTCAAAGCCTCAAAGACTCAACTAGTTTACAATGACTTTGAATATTTTTTTGGTCCTCTCTCCATTCAAAGATTTAAAATAACCACAAAATATACGATCAACATGAGATTCCTTCAAGTATCACACCAATGACACCATGAAAATAATAATATGTAAAATGCACATGAACAAATTAAATACCATCGACAAATATACAAAAAACCATGGCTACATTTAAATGAGCATCCTGACCTTATTAGTATACACTATACACTGGTTGTGTTAAGCTTGAACGAAACCTGCTAGTTCTTTAACAAATGCAAGCACAGCCTGATGAAAAATAAAAGACCTTGACAGGAATGGTTCATTCTGTATTATTAGCAAAATAAAAAACTAATTAGAATGAGTGAAATCAAAGATTATTAATTTTAATCATAGCCTGTGACACATAATAACTACAAAAAATATACTCAACAACCTCATCCAAACACATACATCAATCCTAATAAATTCATAGAAATTCTAAATTTTCATAGAATGATGATAAATTAAACGAACAAATTGAATTTATAAAATTGAGAAATAACCTCAAATAAATGAAGAGGAGACTGCAATATGTAGGAGGCAGAGGAGGAGGTGGCGAATAGGAAGGAGCGTTGGCGGCAAACAGGAAGGAGCGATGGCGACGAACAAGAAGAGCGACAACAGAAGTTACAAGAGTTAATTAACGTCAGCTGGTGGCAGCAGCTTGGCCCTTAGACTGGGAGGAACAACGACTACTCTTGCTGTTAGGAGGTGGACGACGGTGTCTATGCTGGGAGGGGGCTGTTGCGGGTCGCCAATTATCCATACGTCCAAAATCAGCCCTGCGGTATTCAACCTTACACCGTTACACCAAAGTAAGCTATAAATCTATACATGTTTTATCTGCAATCATACAATTCAATCATTAAAGTTTAATGTTATATATTTTGACCTGCAAACTAAGCTACAAATCTGTCTAGCTTACACCAAACAATTGATTCAACCAACCATTTATATACTCCCCTATTATTTTTAATTCATTCCAAAGAGCACTGTGAATAATATACACAACAATTAGAGATAGCAAAAACACTAAAACACTGGTATACAAATTCATTTGCCAGCATGGAAATCTTCTTCTTCCTCTATAATTTTTAACTCTAGCAGACTAATTTATGAAGAGGATGAAAAGAGTTCATATAACAGCAACTCCCAAATTTTCTATTCACTTTTTTTACTTTCAGAACATACATGTGAAATTATAAAACAATTCCACTAATGAGAAGACATACATTTTTCATATTAAAGCCATAATGAGTTGCCCTTGTTTCCAAAAATCGCCAATCGCCACCATTGTATGTGACATATGGAGTATATGCCAGGCTTAATATGGCAAAACCTGATTCCCGGTCAGCTCTTGCTGCAATTTTATTGCAATTTTATCACTAATATAAAAAAGTTTGATTCCATTACCTCGCTATAGGCATGTCAATACCAAATAAGTTATTTACCTTATCTTTCACAATTGTAACCTTAAAAACCCCTTCATATTCTCGTTTAGAGGTACACTCTAAATCTTCAATATCTTCCGGACCTCAATACACTGCAAGCCAAGGAAAAAGTGGATATAAAGGTAACACTTGTCTATCAAATGATGCATCGAGAGATAGAAAACATTAAAAATATTGCCACTTAACTAAAAAGTGTCCAGTGGAGTATACAAAGTAAAGTTACAGCATTCAAAGACAAAACTAGAATCTATAATCTATTATACAAGACCAAAAGCATGGGTGTGAGTCTTTCCTCTTAACTAGGCCATTGTGTATAACAACCCTGACCCCGAAAGCATTACCGAGAAACATTATAACAAAAAATCAAGTCCCAACGGAAAATGACCTAGAATAATCAAGTACTAACACAATCTGATTCATATCAGAACATAGTCCATATATGTCATCTCCAAATTTGAAGAGTAGGAAGCTTGATTATTGATGTACCTGGAAAATGATTCAATAAGTGTAAGAGTTGAGTCACTATTACAAAGTTTCTCCAACTAAAACTGTTTTAGAATTCAGTGTAAGGCTGAAGATACAATTACAGAGAGATTGTGTTAATAGAATTCAGTTAGTAGTCCACTTTACACTGAATCCGTTAATAGAACTCTGCGTAAATGTTATACGTTGAATTCTAGTTCCAATTCAAAGGGGCAAGTCTATTGAATGGAACAAGTTCACAAAAACATCAACTTATCTTCTCGTTGAACCAAATTCTTAACCTAAGACCAAGCAACTTGCACTATAAACAGTACATAATTAGAAATAATTACAGACAACTCTAAAAAAAAGAAGTAATTACAGACAACAATAGATTTAGTATACAAATTCAGAATGGAAATCTTCTTCTTCCTCTAGCACTTTAATTTATGGACTTTAAGAAGATAAAAAAAGCCACTGAAATCTGATAAAAAAACAAAAACATAGTAGATAAAAAGATAATTAACTTGTCTTGAAAGTGAAGAGACAAAGTATATGAAGCGGCGACTTTTCTAGGCGGAGGAGTGAGGCCGCTTTTCTAGGCGGAGAAGTGAGGCCGCTTTTCTAGGCGGGGGCGTGAGGACGCTTTGCTAGGCCGAGGTGCGAGGTGGCGTTACTAGGTGGCGGCGGGGTTGCGAGACCAAGGTGGTGCGAGCTGGAGGCGTTACACCGAAGGGATTGCGAGGACGAGGAGGTACGACGATGCGGCGGTAAGAATCATGTCGGGAGTGGAAGCCATGGGAAATTGGAAGGGTTTTGGGAGTCTCATAGGGGAAAGGAGATGATATCGATAAGAAGGAGAGAAAGGGGAAAGCTGAAGCCTATTTTGATGCAGTCCGTCCCACCGCAACAGTTGTTGAATAAAATTATCTATTTGATGCGGTTCCAACTCCAACCGTAGCAATTAATCAATAAAAATATTGACTTTTTGCAACGGTTCTACTTTGACCGTAGCAAATAACCCAAAAATATATACTATTTGCTGCGGTTTCAACCCCAACCACAGAAAATAAGCAGCAGCAAATAACGAAAAATCTAGTAGTGTTAATGTTGGGATAATATGCCAGGCCCAGTGCCATCGGCCCATTATCCCCGAGCTTTGGCCCAACTAGGTCCAAGACGCAGTCTCACGAGCGGGAATCGCCCCTTGCTCATTTACTTATTTACCGGGCCAGTTCGCCCATTAGCTTGGACATGTATTATGTATTTGGGCCAAGCCCACGTAGGTTAGACTTTAGACTTGTGATGGATGCCTATAAATAGGCCATCACCCCCCTTGTATTCTCTACGCTATTTTTACTATACTGAAATGTTGCTAGTTTCTTTACCCGAGATATTTTCTACCAACATTGGTGCTTTCATTGAGAGTCATCTCTCATTTTTTGGTAGGAACCGGTATAGATTCGAGCAAAAATCAGATATGAAATTTTCCAGATTAGGTCCCAAGGATATGCAACCACCAAGGTTGAACCAAGGAGAACCCGAGCGACGAATGACCGGGAGAACTGAGCAACGGCGGACGCAGATGGAGCCTTGCCATTAATGGCCGCTTGAGGTTCCTGGGATTGACGAGCGGGTTTCACACGTGACGCAGACGGAGCCTTGCCATCGCTTTGTATCTCCTCTATCCGTACGAACCGAGGACTGCACAAGCTCTTTTCGGCTGACCTCAGCGACAGGGATTCACCTTCAACTCCGTCCGGCGACAGCCATGGATGGAGGCAGCTCGAGCGACAGAGGCGGTTGGGGGTCTCCCTCACTAGCAGCAGACTTCTCCTCAGTTCGAAGCCTCATCCAAAGATGGGCACGGACCTCACCCGCTCAACAAAGGACAACCCTTGAACAATAAAAATATAAATTTAAGATTTCTACAAAATTTTCTGAAATTGTAGGTTCATTGTGTATGCTAACTGATCGTGGTTCCGGAGCACAATCATGAGGTCGAGCACGCTAGGAGCTATCACCTCAGACGCTTGTATGCTCAGTGCCATACACCATGCTCGTACACTCAGGGCATGAAAGAACTCGAATGGAGTACGTGTCCCGGCAAGTTGAGCAGCCAAGAAGGAGGCCCTCCCAGCAACACTCATCCCGGGAAGGAGGGGATGAGTCGTCTCATTACCCCCATCGACCAGGTAGGAGGGCTGGCTACCCCGGGAGACGTATCAGCACAGACGTACCAACAAAGAAGGGCCCTGAAGAGACGTACCGACACAGACGTACCAGCACGGACCAGCACTGATGTACCGGCACAGACGGATCCTGAATAGAGTATGTGTCCCGGCAAGTTAGCCACGACAGCCAGGAAGGAGGCCTTCCCGCGAACACTCATTCCGGGAATGAGGGAACGATTCATCTCATCACCCCCGTCAACCAGGTAGGAGGGCTGGCTACCCCGGGAGACGTATCAGCACACACATACCAGCAAAGATGGGCCCTGAAGGGACGTGTCGGCACAGACGTACCAGCACAGACTAGCACAGACGTACCGGCACAGACGGATCCCGAATAGAGTTTGTGTCCCGACAAGTTAGCCACGACAGCCAGGAAGGAGTCCTTTCCGGGAAGGAGGGAACGATTCATCTCATCACTCTCGTCAACCGGGTAGACAGCTGACACCCCAGGAGACGTATCAGGAAACATGTACCAGCACAAATGGATCTCGAAGGGAGTTTGTGTCCCGACAAGTTGGGTAGCCATGGTAGCAAGGAAGGACGACTCGTCTTATCACTTCCGTCGACCGAGCAGGCGGACAGCCTTCCCGGATAGATGCCATGCTAAATCTCGACCTCACGTACGCGAGAGGGTTGCAGAGTCTTCTGCGCAAGTTTAGCTCCGCGCTGGGAGCGCACGAGCACAACTGGCCCCTGATGTGGTGAAAGATCTGAGGCTAAGGCTACACGAGCTGAGGAGAAAGGTCGTCAAGGGAGAGCCATATGTGGCCGATCTCCACGTCCCAGAACCATGAACTGGTACCATGATGAAGCATTGTTGACAAAGGGGCACAAACTTTGCAACGTAGAGCTATTACTCGAAAGTATGGAAGCATCTGTAACACCCCCATTTTCCCGCCCAAAAATACATTTAAATAATGATTTATTCAAAGGAATTATCAACTTTATTTGAAAACATCAGAGATACAACGGAAGTCTTAATAGGGAAATGGGTGTTACCGCCACATCCGGTTATCTCTTAACCGAATGCACAGGCAAACCAAAACAAAACAATAAAACTAATGTCATAATAAATAAACGTTTATTTCCTGCATAGGTTTGACTAAGGCATCTTCTAAATCGCTCTCAGGTTCAAGCAACCATTCAGTCAACATAAGCTTCCAACTCATCACCTGTTAAAAATTAAGGGAGGACAAAGGAACAAGAAAAATAACAAAAATTAGCTTTAGAGCTAAGTAAGTACTACCCAACCCCGTAAAATAATCATGTTTGTCAAAAATAGTTTATCATATAATACTATATAAAAATAACACACTCCACCAAAATTTTCTTCTCTTTGATTTTTCTTAAAATCGCTTCTTTACTAAAACCCTCAACTTCTCTTCAAAATCATATAGTAACTCTTCTCTTTGAACTTCTAAAGAAATCTTCTTCTCTAACTTTCTAGTAATTTAGAAGGGCGGTGCTCAACCTTTCGACTGAGCTCGGTGGACCGTGGTTACGGACGGCCACCCCGAACAAGTGTCGGTACCACAACTGCTCTTGCGGAAACGAAACGACTACCTTAAGTGTGTGCACCCCCTAAAAGGGATTCCAAGCCCTCCGAGTAGTAAGTCATCCCGAGTGGTCGGAACCCAACCACTCCACCTCTAAAATTCTTGAATGATTAGTGACTACTACTATAACTTCTTCTTAAAAGGGATCATAGATCCAAATGTCACTTCAAACTCAAACTGCACTTCTTAGTAGTAGCAGCCTTAATCATCCTCCACATTTATCCGGATGTGGAAAACCGACACCTCGGATTACTCCCGAGATGCTCACTTCTTATAAAAATGTAAATTTTATCTTCAATTAATACTTCAAAAATACTTCTCAATTTCTATTAAAAGTCTCAAGGTATTTAAAAATATTTAATACCCCAAAAGTACTTAATTTATATTTCTCAGCTACCATATATATAATATCTCCTCAAAATCACATACACAAAATTCACAATTCACACTTAATCACATAATGCATAGTAAGCATATAATACGAGGATTTTTTTTTTTGGATTGGCAGAGAAACTTACAATTTAGGGTTTATCCAAAACTAGTTTCAAAATAGTATTTAATACCATATTCAAAATAATCCAATAAGGATACTTATAACTACAGAATATATATGTAAATTTTCATACCAAATTATACATATAAAAATATATAATTTATCCCAAAAGATTTGATCTCACAACACTTTCCAAAAAGAGGGTTTAACCCAAACAACCACTTCCCAAAAGTAGCATTTACTACTACCACCAAAATAATCAAATTGGAGTATTCTGAACCCATAATATATTTTCAATATAACCAGTTATAATAGTCTCAAATCATACTTCAACGCATACTGTTAGTCCCCTAGATTTTGATAAACAGTTATTGATGATGCCAAAAGATCTTCTGTGTTCCCCCTCCTCTTTTGTAGCATTAAGAAGTCGAGATGTTGTATTTGTCTCCAATAGTGTGCTAGTAAAATATTTTCTAAAGTGTCCTGTTCAATATGATAATAAACACAATAAACTTAACTGGAAAAATCCGACGTGCAATAAGGTTATATTCTATTACCTTAAACGGATCTCTCATAATTCCAAATAGTTAAATTTATTGTGTTACATAAAAAGACACTAAAAGACTTCGAACGGATAAACCATTTATTCAAACTGGAACACAAAATGCAATAAGGTAATACTCTTTACCTTAATAGGATTCACTATCCTACCAGTTTAATACTTGGTTTATGTGCAAAATACTAGCTGGGCCAAGTGTGACCAAAAGTCAGATAAAATGTTCGTATCAAATTAATTATATCGGAAAAGTTAAAATGCAATAAGGTAAAACTTTACCTTGCAAAGGGACATTCAAATCCTACCGGTATATATTTATTTGATACAATCACTTTTATCAAAAGACATATTGGTGTGAAAAATATGTCGAATTGAGAGACAAAAATAAATGTACAATTTTTGAGACTAAAGAAAGATTACCGGAAAAGTAAAAATGCAATAAGGTAATTTTTATTTACCTTAATAGGATATTTAGATCCTACCGGTATATATTACTTTGACTCAAAAATTTGTTGTGTGTCACATTTTTCTTTTGAACCGGAGCCTTGAAGAGACACACAGAAGCAATACTTCTGGGATCAACATTAATTGAAGACAATATTAGACCTGCCTTCAATGCTTGAGCAAGTACATGGGTCTACAGCATGGGACGCACATTTGGAAAAGATGCTCTCCGCGGCTAAATAATTCAAGACAAATTCATCAGCCGCATTAAAAGGCTGCAGCACAAAAAGACGGAAGTACAATTTGTCCTTGCCAGAAATTCAACGGAAGAGATCAAACTATCCTAACCAACGGATAAGATTGATCAGCCAAAAAGCCTATAAATAGAGGCTGAAACGAAAGTTTCTAACCAAGCCTGAGCATCCTAAGTAGAGAGATATTTCACTGAGCAAGAAGTGCCATTCTATCACTGACTCTCTGCTTAGACTCTTGCTTCACTAAACTTCTAAGCATCAAGTCTTCATTTCCAAAATCATAGAAGTTTAGTTCCTAGTTGGAGGTTAGAACTTTCGTGTAATCACTACCACAAATTGTTGTAAACACTTCAGGAGGACAGTTGGTCCCGGCCTGAGTGTGGTTAGATAAGTTAGGAGTACCTTTTGATCCCCGGCCCACTGGATCAATTGAGAAAAACCTAAAGGATTGAGTAGCTTGGAGTGGTGTTGTAATCCTCGTGAAACACCTTCAATCTAGGCCAGAGTTGTCAAGGCTAGATTGGCACTAAGTGTATTGGGCTTAATACATTAGTGAAATCCATTTGAAATAGGATGGGACTGGATGTAGGAGGATTACACCACCTCTGAACCAGGATATATCGTGTGTTGATTTCCTTAGTCAACAAAGCACACACCCAACACTGCTCGTATAAGAAATTGGAGTTTGCCAGCAGCACTTTAAGCAGTTTTCTTAATTGACCCAACTGCTTATCCTACTGCCTAATCACTCACCTTTTCTTGAGATAATCTTTTCACAAGAGCTTTGCAACATCATTGTCTAAAGGTACACTTTGCCAGAAATCACTTCTCTTACTTAACCAGCTAGCTCAGCATTTCCCTGGTTTCACGCAACTGCTGAGACCTCTGCTCAGGCAAAGCACCTTTAAAACTCTAAAGCTCAGTATCCAATCAGGAAGCCCTCATCACACCATACAAGGTCACATAATCACCAAAAGAGTAGCTCTATTAGATTGCAGGAATTCACTCTTCAAGAATAGCAGAGATCTCGGCAGTGCTCTGGTGACCACCCAACTGCTGAGCCCTCTGCTCATACAAACTTACTTCCTGTGAACATCTCAAGTATCATCACAGACTCATAACATCTCCAGTAAGAAGGCAGTCTGAACCAGGCTACAAATCCCAGTTTATAATACAAGCAGGTGACTCAGCAGTTCACTCAGTTCCACCCAACTGCTAAGACCACTGCTGCAATACAGCTGTAGCTTCCTCTCAACAAAAGGATAGTATCCCACTGCCTTCATCATCCTAAACAATATTCCATCATCATTTATGTCATATAGTCTGTATTTGACTAGCAGTTGCCTCAGCAGGTCCCTACTGCCTAGCCAACTGCCAAGCCAACTGCCTAGCCAACTGCTGGCTATTTAAGTTCAATCTTCCTTTGATCAGAAAGTGATTAAAACTTCCCATATATAAAGGGTAAAAACTTCCGTTGTGCATCTATTAATCTCTCAAAAGATTATTGATCAACTCCTCTAGAGGGAAATCTCTGTAAAGGTCGAAAAGATTTAAAAGTCTATTCACCCCCCCCCCCCCCTCTAGACTTTTACCCTATCCGGGACCATCAAGTGGTATCAGAGCAGAGTGTTCATAGAGTCAGTTTCTGACTAATTTGAACTAAAGATCCAAACCACTCAACTTCCCAAACACTTTCTGAAATGGACAAACGGTTGGCAATTAATTCTGTGCCTAACCAAAACATGTATGATGACGTGAGAACCAAGGATGTCTGGGATGAGCTCTCAATGAATCAATGAGTTGATGATCACAAAGGTTCAAGTGATGAAAGCAGTTCATCAGGAGATGAAGAAGAGACTCTGATCTGTCTCTATGGAATGCACCATGTTGAAAACTTCTCCAATGACTGCTCTATGGCCGGAACTGCAAGCAATGATAATGATGAGGTATTATCTAGTTCTTCAAACATCTCATTTCACTCTAGCTGCTCCAGTGTTGACATGGAAGCTCTACTCCTTCAATTTGAAAACTTTCAAAAGGATCACCTTCTTTTAATGAACGAAAACTGTAGACTTCAAGTTAATCTAATAGTAGCCCAAGCTCAAATGGGTGAAGTGATAAAGAGAAATGATTTTCTTGAACTCGAAAACTTCAGTTTAAAAGAAAGGTTGAGCTCCCTCACTACCCCTATAAGTGAGGAAATCCATCACACCTGGAAGAACACAGGATTGGGATTCACACCCTTATCCAAGCCATTTGAAGACTCTCCTAAATACTCCCCTATCACAAAGCCCACCACAGATCTACTAGACACAAGGAATTCTAACCACCAACAACCTCACTCCCAAACTCTGTCAAAGAAAAGGACTCAGTCCTCCTCCAGACCAAAATCCAAGCTTCCCTACAATTCCAACTTCCTGAATAACCAACCAAATCAAAGACCTGGTTGGCAACCAATCAAAAGGACCAACAACTTATCTCAGAAAAAGCTGATCACTTCAAATGCTCATATTCCTTCACCCCCTCACACAAGGAATAATGATCACAAACATAAAGCCCGTTCTCACGGAAACATAAATCCAAATGGCTACAGACCCATCAGCTCAAACTCAAATAGTCCTAAATTGGTATGGATGCCCAAACACACTCAAGGGAAGATGCCCACAAACTTGTGGGCGGTTACTCAAAATCAATGAAAACGGGAAGGTGCTGGAGTAGCCAACATTGAAAAGATTTAACTACAAGCTACTACATGCATATGATAGTTAGCAAGGGGCTACTATCAAGCTACGAGATCTGGAAGAAGGACCCAATTTAACAAATTGGGAATGGGAAGAAAAAGGAGAAACAAAAGGAGCTGGAAAATCTAAATCAAATGCGAACTTTCAATCCAACCTAGGATTGAAGTTCAAATTCAAGAGGCACAAGCCAGCTCCAAGATAATGTTCACACTATGACATTCTCCATGAACATCTGTTTAGATGTCCAGAACAAAGTTGTGCCAACCGGTAAAGGAATAAGAAGAAGCATGGTATTGATCGGAGCTTACAAAAGAAGGAATCTGCTCTCCAAAAGCAGATTCATAAATGAGTTGAAAAATGGCACCACATCATAGCCATCTCAAGCTCCAACCATCAAGTGGTACCATCAGGTGGTATCATCAAGTGATATCTCCATCTCAATTACAGAACTCAATAAGTAATTGAGCAAACCATGCAAGGGACTTTTCTTGAAGAACACTGGAAGGCTCCAAGCTGCCCTCCTAGAAAAGAAGCCAAGAGACTACTGAACTCTGGAATCAGCAGTTGACTCAAGAAAGCAGACCACTGCCAGCAGAGGACTGCAATGGAAGATCACTACCAGCAGTTGACTTATTCTAAATCAACTGTCCAGACGCTTCAGCTAAACTAAGCACAAAGGCCTGAAAGATCCCAATCTTCACTCTACCAGATTATAAAGGAGGATGAGCAGGTATCTCAAATAAACCACATTGGGTGAACCTACATCCTCCTCAGAAAATTATTGATAACTGGAGAAGCCCTACTGAACTCTGACTGAACACAAGCTATGAAAGAAGTACTCAAAGAACATTTCCTGAAAGCCTGTGTCCAGATCCTATCATCATGAAGTGATAGGAACAAAAAGGGCCTCCAAAAATAAAGGAAGGCATCATTGTTGAGGATAAAGCAAAACTTGTGGCAAAAGGGTACTACAGAGAAGGACTAGATTTTGACAAAACTCCTGCCCAAAGTTGCCCCAGTTACGTCTTACTATCAGAATGAGAGTTGCCTCTCTTTTCTGCTATGGTTCACTGATGAGGTTCTCTGTTGAGGCTCTCTGTTGAGGTTCTCTGTTAAGGTTCTCTAATGAGGTTCTCTGTTGAAATTATCTCTGAGGAGGATCTCTGGTAACCCTTGAACAAAACACCCCAACCTCTGATAAAGCATTCTAATCTCAACAGAAGTGCTCCAAAAGTACTCGACGTATTCTGGGCCATTACAACATCCTCTATCCAACATCCTTAACAATGCGCTGCTCATAAGGAAATTCACATACTGAATGTGCCTTCCTCAAAACGGTCTACTAGAAAAAGAGGACTACGTGGAGCAGTCCCCTTGATTTGAAACTGATAAAGAGATGAAGTATTCAAACCTAAATCATTCTCTGGAGTCAGGCAAACTCCAAATGAAGGGTATGATACACTCTCTAAGCATAGGGTGAAATATAAGTTCATCAAAGGCAAGTGGACAAGACATTATTGAAGAAGGTCCCCACACACTTCTTAAAACTTTCAACTCTCAAGCATACTTGGAAGAGAGCCTAAAAGGAGAGTTTAACTATCTCTTGGGACTACATATGACTCCACAAGATTTTCACATCAAACCAAGCAAGTGAGTGAAGCAAGACTCAATTTATCTTGACAAGAGCTTAGGATGATGATCAAAGAAGAGAAATTGCCCCGTACCCATTCAGGGAGAACGTAACTCATAAATTGAGGGGGAATTCCTAGGCATCTGCTGAGGGGGAACACATACCCCAACTTTTATGAACAGTCACTTGCTTATCTACTCAAAATTCCGAGCAACAAACTAAGCAGGTGACTGACTCTCATAACAGCAGATGATTACCCATAATTCCACTGCTACAACTTCTTCAAAGATTTCTGTAACTTGGCAGGATGACTACCAAACGAGCCCACGGGATGATTGAACTACAAAGAAATGATCTCTGAAATACTTATTCTCCCAAGAGTATTCTATGCGTCACTTGGAAACTAGTTAACTCCAATTGACAAAATCCAGAAACCAGATGACTTGACTAACTCTGAGGATCAGGTGGGATTTGTTCAATAAAAACAAATCAATATGGCAGAGACCGGTCAAAGTTCTGGATAACAGAAGGAGACGTTCAAAAGGATGATTAGTCATGAATGACCAGAAACTCTAGAAAAGGAGTAAGTATCCGAGCAATTGGCTCAGCAGTTGACTGCATTCCAGCAAGCAGTAGGCTCAGCAGGTGACTGGCTACTAGATCACTGCTACATGAACAAAGGAAAGAAGTGGATGCATATCTTTTCAAGAAGAAGGGAAGGACAAGAAAGAAAGCAAACGGAGGTAAAGACACTGGTTCAAGATTTCGTGCAGGTGACTGCCAGCAGCAGGTAACTGCCTCTGGAGCAGGGCACTGATTCAGGCCAGCAGTTGGCTCAATCAAGCAGGTAGCTCGCCCAGAAGTGTAGCAGGTCACTCAAATGGACAAGCAGGTAGCTCCTCCATCCCCAGCAGTTGAGTCACCTAAACTCACATCTCTAGAGCAACTAGAGGCAGACGTCATCAGAGTCAACCAAAGGAGGAAGAGGAAGCTAACCTATATCTAGGACCATTGACGGTATCCGGAATCATTAAAGTGGAACTGTTTACACTCGCTCCAAAGAAAAGGCTCCAAGGAAGACAAATCTAAGGTCGAGACAAGCAAACATCAACTAAGGGGGAATGGACACAAAAATCCATCAAAGAGCCAAGAAGAAGATGAGAGATTCGTGATCACTGGAGGACGAGAGGAATAACAAGCTCAAAACTGCTTGAAATATCAGCTACCCATTCAAAAAGGTACGGTATTGATCCATAAAACTCAGCAGTAAACTCGTATATGGATACTACTTACAAAGATCGTCAGTAAATTTTTTTTCCTGTCGAAACATCAGCCATAAACAAGCTAAAAGAGTATCCTAGAATTCTCCATTTTCTGAGCTAACAAAGCATGCTAAAAGAAGTGTCAAAAATATTCCAAAATCCGGTAATCAAAGATGCTCTCTCAACCTCCTCATTAATGAAGCTCTGAGAGAATATTTAATAATCTCTCACCCTCGAAACAAGACATTTATTGTCTTAAAAGAAGAGTCAGCCGTAACAACATTGATGAAAGAATAAAGACACTTCGATTACCACCCTTTTCAGAATATGAAGAGACATCACACTTCATATAAATTCCTCTTACCCATAACCACACATCTCATTCAAGTAATCCTCCTTCGGACCTCTAACCTTTCATCTCAATCTCTCCTTCGTAATGAATCCCTCCTTCAGAATGCCCCAAGAACCATCTCTTGAGCTAACACTAGCACAACCATCCTCCTCCCAACAACCTACCCTGACTCCACAACAACAAATCCAACTTGAAAATATGGAGTCACAAGCCTTGTTCCTCAGAGAAAAGGCTGCTCTTGACAATCAAGTCAGAAGAGTTTTCAGATGGAGGGAATGGAGAATGGCTCCAATGGAGTTGCTTTCTCAAGTAGCTGCGCGTGTCATTCAAGAAGAACAATTCGTTCTTCACTGGCTTCAAGTTCCAAGTGTCAGAGAAGCTCTATCCTTACCCACCATTCATCATATTTACTACGAAAAACTGGATAGCCTCAGGGAAGCAGACAATCACAGAAGGAGAAGAATCCCAAACTCTGTCCCTGGGGAGTCATCCAACAGACAAAGAAGAAGGACAAAATAAATGGGTCAAGCTGCCAAAAGAGGGGGAAGAAAGAAGTCAAACGTTTTTCTCTCTACTATAATAGTTTGACTTATATTCTTTTGGCATCATAATTAAAGGGGGAAATTTTTAGTCCCATAGATTTTGATAAACAGTTATTGATGATGCCAAAAGATCTTCTGTGTTCCCCCTCCTCTTTTGTAGCATTAAGAAGTCGAGATGTTGTATTTGTCTCCAATAGTGTGCTAGTAAAATATTTTCTAAAGTGTCCTGTTCAATATGATAATAAACACAATAAACTTAACTGGAAAAATCCGACGTGCAATAAGGTTATATTCTATTACCTTAAACGGATCTCTCATAATTCCAAATAGTTAAATTTATTGTGTTACATAAAAAGACACTAAAAGACTTCGAACGGATAAACCATTTATTCAAACTGGAACATAAAATGCAATAAGGTAATACTCTTTACCTTAATAGGATTCACTATACTACAAGTTTAATACTTGATTTATGTGCAAAATACTAGCTGGGCCAAGTGTGACCAAAAGTCAGATAAAATGTTCGTATCAAATTAATTATATCGGAAAAGTTAAAATGCAATAAGGTAAAACTTTACCTTGCAAAGGGACATTCAAATCCAACCGGTATATATTTATTTGATACAATCACTTTTATCAAAAGACATATTGGTGTGAAAAATATGTCGAATTGAGAGACAAAAATAAATGTACAATTTTTGAGACTAAAGAAAGATTACCGGAAAAGTAAAAATGCAATAAGGTAATTTTTATTAACCTTAATAGGATATTTAGATCCTACCGGTATATATTACTTTGACTCAAAAATTTGTTGTGTGTCACATTTTTCTTTTGAACCGGAGCCTTGAAGAGACACACAGAAGAAATATTTCTGGGATCAAAATTAATTGAAGACAATATTAGACCTGCCTTCAATGCTTGAGCAAGTACATGGGTCTACAGCATGGGACGCACATTTGGAAAAGATGCTCTCCGCGGCTAAATAATTCAAGACAAATTCATCAGCCGCATTAAAAGGCTGCAGCACAAAAAGACGGAAGTACAATTTGTCCTTGCCAGAAATTCAACGGAAGAGATCAAACTATCCTAACCAACGGATAAGATTGATCAGCCAAAAAGCCTATAAATAGAGGCTGAAACGAAAGTTTCTAACCAAGCCTGAGCATCCTAAGTAGAGAGATATTTCACTGAGCAAGAAGTGCCATTCTATCACCGACTCTCTGCTTAGACTCTTGCTTCACTAAACTTCTAAGCATCAAGTCTTCATTGCCAAAATCATAGAAGTTTAGTTCCTAGTTGGAGGTTAGAACTTTCGTGTAATCACTACCACAAATTGTTGTAAACACTTCAGGAGGACAGTTGGTCCCGGCCTGAGTGTGGTTAGATAGGTTAGGAGTACCTTTTGATCCCCGGCCCACTGGATCAATTGAGAAAAACCTAAAGGATTGAGTAGCTTGGAGTGGTGTTGTACTCCTCGTGAAACACCTTCAATCTAGGCCAGAGTTGTCAAGGCTAGATTGGCACTAAGTGTATTGGGCTTAATACATTAGTGAAATCCATTTGAAATAGGATGGGACTGGATGTAGGAGGATTACACCACCTCTGAACCAGGATATATCGTGTGTTGATTTCCTTAGTCAACAAAGCACACACCCAACACTGCTCGTATAAGAAATTGGAGTTTGCCAGCAGCACTTTAAGCAGTTGTCTTGATTGACCCAACTGCTTATCCTACTGCCTAATCACTCACCTTTTCTTGAGATAATCTTTTCACAAGAGCTTTGCAACATCATTGTCTAAAGGTACACTTTGCCAGAAATCACTTCTCTTACTTAACCAGCTAGCTCAGCATTTCCCTGGTTTCACGCAACTGCTGAGACCTCTGCTCAGGCAAAGCACCTTTAAAACTCTAAAGCTCAGTATCCAATCAGGAAGCCCTCATCACACCATACAAGGTCACATAATCACCAAAAGAGTAGCTCTATTAGATTGCAGGAATTCACTCTTCAAGAATAGCAGAGATCTCGGCAGTGCTCTGGTGACCACCCAACTGCTGAGCCCTCTGCTCATACAAACTTACTTCCTGTGAACATCTCAAGTATCATCACAGACTCATAACATCTCCAGTAAGAAGGCAGTCTGAACCAGGCTACAAATCCCAGTTTATAATACAAGCAGGTGACTCAGCAGTTCACTCAGTTCCACCCAACTGCTAAGACCACTGCTGCAATACAGCTGTAGCTTCCTCTCAACAAAAGGATAGTATCCCACTGCCTTCATCATCCTAAACAATATTCCATCATCATTTATGTCATATAGTCTGTATTTGACTAGCAGTTGCCTCAGCAGGTCCCTACTGCCTAGCCAACTGCCAAGCCAACTGCCTAGCCAACTGCTGGCTATTTAAGTTCAATCTTCCTTTGATCAGAAAGTGATTAAAACTTCCCATATATAAAGGGTAAAAACTTCCGTTGTGCATCTATTAATCTCTCAAAAGATTATTGATCAACTCCTCTAGAGGGAAATCTCTGTAAAGGTCGAAAAGATTTAAAAGTCTATTCACCCCCCCCCCTCTAGACTTTTATCCTATCCGGGACCATCACATACCAAAACAATCACCAAAATTTTCCAATCCGAAAAGAAAAATCATCAAAAACCACAATTTTAACCATGATAAACTGATTTGATAAATTCACCAAAAATCAAACGTTCATAAATTCCCAGAAAATCATACATCATCATACTCATACTATGATAGCTGAATTATCCATAAAATTTCATAAAGAAACTCAAATCATAGCACAAACCCTAGTTTATACAATATAGAGGCAAAATAGTAATTTTGGTTGCAATAATCCTTACCTCGAGGCTAGCAACGAATCCTAAACGTCAAACCTAGTTTGATGGATCATTCGCACGTACCTAGGAAGTGATAGGTTCGAAGGATCTCAATTTAGGAGAAAGAAATTTAGGAAACGGATGAACGACGCGAATTAGGCAACAAACGCACTTACCGGAATATTGGATTGTTTGATCTCATCATTGGCATAAAATTTCGTGCTGGATACGTTAATATTGAAGAGCTGGAAGGGATAGAGCTTGAAGAGGCGGTCCTAGGGTTTTTGGAATGAGGAAAATCGGATTAGGGATGTATTTATAGTGAATTTCCGAAGTTTGAGTTGCATTATGATACAACAGGAACGCACGCGTGCGTACCTTCCACGCACGCCGTGCGTGACCCCCATACGCCCCAAACCTTAGTTTTTTCCCTGTTTCTTCCCCATTTGGACCTCCCCTTTGTCCCAAACACTAAACCAAACATAATAAACGACCTAAAGACCGTGTAAACAATATGAAACACAATTTTAATTATTTCCCAAATTCTCTCAAATTTTCGGGGTATTACAGCATCATTGCTAAAGGGGTATAAACCTTGCAACGCAGCGGCAGCCAGGAAGGAGGCCCTCCCGGAAACACTCGTCCTGGGAAGGAAGCACCGTTGCTAAAGTGATACAAACCTTGCAACGCGGAGCTGTTACTCAAAGTCCTGGAAGCACCGTTGATAAAGGGGTACAGACCTTGCAACACAGAGCTGTTACTCGAAGGCATGGAAACATCATTGGTAAAAAGGTACAAACCTAGCAACGCAGCGGCAGCCAGGAAAGAGGCCCTCCCGGCAACACTCGTCCCGGGAAGTAATGAAGCACCGTTGCTAAAGGGGTACAGACCTTGCAACGCGGAGCTGCTACTCGAAGTCCTGGAAGCATCATTGCTAAAGGGGTACAGACCTTGCAATTGCGGGCCGATCGTGAAGCTCCAGAAGTACCATTGCTAAGGGGTTACAAACCTTGCAACGCGAGACCATTCCAAAAAGGCGGAGCCAGGAAGGAGGCCCTCCCGACGGCACTCGTCCCGGGAAGGAAGGAAGCACCGTTGCTAAAGGGGTAAAGACCTTGCAACGTGGAGCTGTTACTCGAAGTCCTGGAAGCATCGTTGTTAAGGGGGTACAGACCTTGCAACGTGAAGCTGATCATGAAGGTCCAGGAGTACCGTTGCTATGGGGTTACAAACCTTGTAATGCGAAGCCATTCCACAAGGCGGAGCCAGGAAGGAGGCCCTCCCGGCAGCACTCGTCCTGGGAAGGAAGGAAGCACCGTTGCCAAGGGGCACATACCTTGCAACACGGAGCTTTGACTCGGAGACCCGGAAGCACCATTGAAATAAAACCTTGCAACGCGAAGCCATTACACGAAGACATTACGCGAAGGCGTTCAAGCAACTCGAGCGGGTTGACCTCAGGGTCCATACCATCAACAACAAAGCTACGAAGTATGAGGATCAAGATCAATGCAGGACACCCTGTCAAGTCCTATGAGCAGAACATCACAAGCTTGTACATCAAGTGCGTAGCGCAAGGCACCTTATCAAATTCTATGAGCGGAGCACTGCAAGTTTGTAGATCAAGCGGAGTGTAGGGCACTTTTTCCAAATTCTATGAACGGGACACAACGCGCTTGTAGATCAAGTGCGGAGCGCAGGGCAAATTGTTAGATTCTATGAGCGGAGCAATACAAGCTTGGAGATTAAGTGCGGAGCGCCGGGAACCTTCTATAATCCTAAGAGCGAAGTACTGCAAGCTCGTTGATGAAGAGTAGATTGCAGATCAGCTCTCTCACATTCTATGAGTCGATCATCACAAATTGTAGATCAAGTGCATAACTAGAGCAACTCCTCAAGTTCTCAAATTCTTTCATTAGTCAAAAAAAGTATAAATTTCGTTTTTCAATCTTGAATTTGATGAGGTCCGACCTCACTTGGATTAAATGGGCGGTGGCTAAAAAAAGAGCAAGTAAAAAAGAGAGAGAAAAAAGAGAACAAAAGAAAAAAGAGGAGAGCAAAAAAACGGAGAGAAAAAAAGAGAGTATTTGTATACCACGCCCCGCTCTCGGTGTTTAGTCGACCACAGCTCGGCCCTCGGGCAAAGAAATAATCAAACTATTTTCTACGTCCGGGGTTTAGCTGCTCAGTCAGGGCAATTGTAAGACCGGCTTTCGGGTCAAAAAGGTATGCAAGAGGTCGCGCCCCGAGCCCCTCTCGTACATCTGTTGTCTAACATTGTTGTCTAAACAGCTCGCATGCACGTATGATCCAATCAACGATGCGGAAACTATATGACTGGTCTCCGGACCAAAGGAATGCGAAAGGTCGTACTCTGAACCCCTTTCGTACATCCATTGTCTGACGTTGCTAGGCTTAACAGCCCGCATACGCGCTTGATAGGATCAACGGTGCAGGTCCGTTCTGGTATGATCATGCAGGGCCTTGCCCTTACGTTTCGCCGACTTCAGTTCGACTTTCAGAATGGGAACAAACAAAATATTTCCTAAGTATGAAACTAGTTGTACAAGTCAAGGCGGTGTAAGATCGACCTCTGGGTCGAAGGTATGCGAGAGGTCGTTCCCCGAGCCCCTCTCGTACATCCGTTGTCCAATCGCTGGTCGAACAGCTTGCACAACTCGTCGGTCCTAGACCGATAGTGTGTGGGTCAACCCCGCCTTACCTAGCAGGGCGCGGTCAAGGTCAACCCTATCGACCTTCCGCCCCTCGCGGCCAAGGTGGGGAGCCAGATCCCCGATAAGTTATCCAAGTATTCTTGAATAAAAAACGACTAAGAAAATTGATAGAACGAACGATGCATACATACAAGCTCAAGTGATAAATCAATCACGGAGAACAAGTTCGACATCAACATTGCCCATCTTCTCCACCCATCACGACTAGTCTGCGTATCATGTCGGCCACAACTAAAAGAGAACAAGACATCTTTTTGTGCCAATTGCAACCCTCTTTGGTCTGAAGCCAATCATGAACATGCTCTGCACAGAGAGTATACGTCTGGGAAGAAACGGGCTTCTTGAATTTATGGGATGCTTGGTGCCCCACATCCTTAGTCCGGGAAGCAAGAAGCTCGGAGAACTCCTGAGAAGCTTTGAGCACAGCAATTGCTTGTTGCGCTGCGTCCACAAACGACGCCTCTACTTGGTTATACTTGACTTCAGCTGGTCACACTTTATTTGGAGATCGATCATGGCTCTCTTATCCTCTTCATTGCATGCGACAAGTATCCTCAAGGCTGCCTCCGCTCCATCTGCATGCTGCCGAGCCTGGGTAACCTGAAGATGGGCTTAATCAGCTTGACGCTGGAGCTCCGTATGCTGATCTTTCATAGCACGGAGCAATGCGGCCGGATCCGTCAGTCCCTGCAGGGAAAAAGATCAGATGACATGGAAAATGGTTTAGCATCTATCTTTACAGCCAAGGCAAGAAATTCGCTTCTCCAACCTGGCACATCTGCAAAGAAACAAACAAGGTGGTATTTTGTGAAGCAGGGAAGCTGCATGCTTCTCCCCGGCATCAGGAAGGGAAGCTGCGTGATTCTCCCAACCGGCTATACCTGCAAGAAAACAAGCGAAGTAAGCTGGAGCTGTACGGGTAGGATTGCCTTCCCTAACCCGACCTAAGAAGCAATTCATACCCTTTCTCTTCCTGGCAAGTTTATCTTCACGAGGCGGGGAAGCTGCACCATTTCTTACAACACTGGACGGAGAAGCCCTGCATTTCTCTCTAACATTGACCGGGCCTGCATCTCATATTGAAGGCCGGGGTTAGCATCCTGCGCAATTAAGCGTGGACATACTCCGGATGCCGATCCTCGACCTAAGAAGTGACAAGCTCTGAAAACGTTAAGGGAGGCCTTGAACATGATAATTACCTCATCTACTGCATCACCGACGTTGGAACGTGATCCGAAGCTTGGGCCTCGATCCTAAAGTTTGCAAAACTCTGAAATCACCGGGAAGGATCTAACATCACTCTCTTACCTTGCATCGCTTTCTTGACTTGCATCACGGATCCATCCAAGCACAGCTCTCTTGATTCAACCTTGGCGAGATGACGATAATGACCACTGCTTCGGATTCATGATTGGCCAATGAGTCATCGTCTACGTCAGCACCGGCTCAACACCGTCATTCCTTTCTCAAGACCGGTCAAATCCTCCTTCACTTGGATGATGACCGCTGCTTTGATTTCACAGTCGGCCTACGAATTACCATCCTCGTCAGGATCGTCTCAGTGCCACCATTCTCATTTCAACACCGGTCGCATTCCCCTTCACTTGGATGATGACCGCTGCTATGGATTCATCACGACCAGACTAAACGTCATCATTTTGATTCAATAATCGGGCCAGCCCGCCTTCCACAGGGATGACGACTATTTCTTCAACGCAAGCCTGGGAAGGTGAGTGCTTCTCCCCAGCATCAGGCGAAGAAGCTATTAGCATCTACCCGACATTAGGCAGGGAAGGTGCATGCTTCTACCCGACATCAGTCGGAGAAGCTGGGCATCTCTCTGGACATCAGACAGAGAAACTCTTAGCATCCCCCGACATCAGGCAGGGAAGGTGTGTGCCTCTCCCCAGGATCAGGCAGGGAATGAGCGTGCATCTCCCTGGAATCAGACATTGAAGCTCTAAGCATTTCCGTGACATTATGCAGGGAAGCTGCGCGCTTCTCCCCGACATCATGTGGAGAAGTTGTGTGCTTCTATCCGACA
The DNA here is from genome assembly GCA_945859875.1 of Cuscuta europaea. Classification (NCBI taxonomy): domain Eukaryota; kingdom Viridiplantae; phylum Streptophyta; class Magnoliopsida; order Solanales; family Convolvulaceae; genus Cuscuta; species Cuscuta europaea. The sequence continues at coordinate 7,245,078 of CAMAPE010000014.1, forward strand.
TTAGATGGACTTGCATCGGATGTCAAAGTCCGAGACTTAGCATCTTTCGTCGCATCCAAGACAGCAAATGCGCTTCTCCGACCATCCATGCCTACGAGGAAGCGAAGGTCAGGGCAGGGCAACAAGTGCACTTCTCCGACCTACCATACCTATGAGGAAATGAAGGTCAGGGCAGGGCAACAAATGCGCTTCTCCGTCCAACCAGCCATACCTGCGAGGAAACAAACAGCGTAAGCGGGGATTCTGCCGGTTGGGTTATCTCCCCTTACCCGGCCTAAGGGGCAGTTTATACATTTTCTCTTCTTGGAAAGTCGCTCTTCGCAAAGCAGGGAAGCTTCTATCTTTTCCCCAGCACCAGGCGGAGAAGCTCCGGGCTTCTTCCTTACCTGAGATAGACCTTCATCTGACTTTGAAGGCCAAAATTTAGTATCTTGCACTGCAGCTAAAGCAGCGAGAGCATCTCTTTTACCTGCCATTTCTCTAACAGGTAATAATAGCAATCAACAGGGACTACTTATCATGGTGGACTACTCACTGCATCTATCTCGAGAACATTAGGCGAGCACTGCTCACAAGTGAAGACCGGTCTTTGTTATCCCCTCGACGGATGGCGACAGTTGCAGCTGCACATAATGGCCTAAGAGCTTACCCTTTAGCTCTATTTTGGGTGCATTTAAAGAAGAGATCTCTCCACCAGAGCAAGACCCTGGGCTGCAGCTAATCAGATAAACAAGACCCCAGGCTGCTGATCAGAAGAACTAGACCATGGGAGGCTAATCGGATAAACAAGACCTAAAACTGCTACCTAGGTGAAGGAAACCATATCCTCTCACAAGCAGCGGGGATCAATGTGCATAATTATAAAACTACCCTCTCCCAAGCATACCTCGCTCGGCATCATCAATGGGCAGCTTTACGACTAGCCTCTCATGGGCATACCTTAGCTCGGCATCATCGACAAACAGTTATGCGGGTGATCTCTCCCGAGCATGCATTGGCTCGACCGCCACCACTGGAAAGCAGACGAGCGACTGGCCTTCCCGGAACATATCTCAGCTTACCAGTAAAGCAGTCGCTCAATCAAGAACCGACGAGACTGACCTTCCTCTGTTTTATTTTGAGGCATCGGTGTACTCTTTTTCCTTCACTAGGATTTTTTCCCATCGAGTGTTTTCCTAGTAAGGTTTTAACGAGGCATCCCCTCATCATGAACAAAGGAAGAGGTCTTCCCGGTTGGAGCAAAGAAGACCTGGCAGCTGGCGAGATAACTAAGACCCCAGGATGCTACCTAGACAAGAAGGGTCTCATCCTTGCGCAACACTGTGGGATCACAACAGACGGTTACATGACTAACCTTTCCAGGCACACCACAGATCGTCATCATCAACAATCATCTATGTAACTAGCTAGCTAGCTTGGCAACCAGGCCGATTTCAAAGCAGCTCAACTACTCCCTTTTAACCGAGTCTACTACTCGACTAAGGGAGTGGGGGACTCGTGTTGGGATAATATTCCAGGCCCAGAGCCATCGGCCCGTTATCCCCGATCTTTGGCCCAACTAGGCCTAAGACGCAGTCTCACGAGCGGGAATCGCCCCTTGCTCATTTACTTATATATCGGGCCGGTTCGCCCATTAGCTTGGACATGTATTATGTATTTGGGCCAAGCCCACGTAGGTTAGACTTTGGACTTGTGATGGATGCCTCTAAATAGGCCATCACCCCCCTTTTATTCTCTACGCTATTTTTACTATACTGAAATGCTGCTAGTTTCTTTACCCGGGATATTTTCTACCAACAGTTAACATCTCAATTAAGGAGGTTGATATTTAACGTTGGTGAATACATATTGATTTTTGAGTTGTATTGGATTATATTACGATTTTTGGAAAGTGAATACATATCACGATCTTATTTTTGACATTAGTTACTCCCTTCATTCCTATTAAAACTTCCAACTTTCCTTTTTCATCCGTTCCAATTAAAACTTTCACTTTCCCTTTTTAGTAAAGAATTTGTGGTTCATAACATTTTTTACACATTTCTCTCTCCTCTGCACAACTCTCCACCACACAATACTCACTATCATAAATTGTGTGACAAACTTATTTGGAAGATAAAATAGGAACGGAGGGAGTACTATTTTTCTTTAATTTTTTTATGTTTTATAACGATTAGTTAAAAATCCTATTAGAAAAGACAAGGGAAATGGTAGAATAGGAAAGATAAGATCTATTTTCGTATTTAATCTTTAAACTCATTGCAATTATCCTAGTATTTAGTTCTATTTAAGGAAATCTCCCAAGTGTTTATTAGAGCATCTCCAATACTACAATGTGCACGGTGCACATGTGGCATGGAGATAGCCACATAAATATTAGCACATAAATTATCTCATTCCTTATTATTATTATTATTATTATTATTATTATTATTAATAGCGGTTGGGGTTCTGTCAAGATGTAAGGCTTCGATTAAATTAAAATATGATTTGATCGGAGCCGCCATTGAAATTTACTCTTTGATGTGGTTCGCCTTCAGCATAATAAACGTGTGATGTCACTTAAAATGTTTTTACTTGGACTAAAATTTTCTGGTCTAGTCTATTTGTTATGAATTGGTCAGGTTTGGTTGATAAATGTCTGATCTCTGTTTATTTTATAATTATCCAAGTGTGGTATGATCTGATCTGGTTTGATTTGATCTGATCTGTTCTGACCTGATCTAGGATTGAAAATGGTCCAAGTAATAAAAATATCATAAGCGTACAACACCTCATACCTTTGTAAATTTTAATCTAAACAAGTCTGCTTATACATAAAGACGCCGCACTACAGTTTGAAATTAAGGTGGGTGTCCTCAATTAGGATTTCATAAGATTTCAAAGGATTAATATTTTGATTGATTATTATGGAATTGTATAGAATCCATGATATTCTAATGGAATTGTATAGAATCCATGGAATTTGAGATCTCCTCTCAGCAGTATGAGAACTTAAAAAACGGCCCATGAAAAAGACCTGCGGCGGCTATCACGGATAAGTCCGAAACGATTTCACGGTGATGGATAGTGTACCTAGGGGTAGCTTATCCGAGGGGTTACTGCGTGGAGTAACTTAGAGAGAAGTCAGAGCAAATAAGTAAGAGAGATAAAGAGTTCAAGTGTGTATTCGAGTTGTATTGAGCGTGGTTTACAAATGGGGAAAGGGGTGTTATTTATAGTAGCAATAAATGCTAGATAGGGACACGTGTCAACGATCTGGTGGTCGAGGGGTCACCTCAACTGGGGCGGCACTGACATTCGCATGTGGCCGCATTAAATGCGGTGGTTGGATGCGACGTTTGTACTTGGTACGTTGATCCAGCGCATGTGAGGAGGAGATTCTGTCGAGGAAGATGCCTTCGGCTGTAGATGACTAGCCGAAGACTCTTCATCTCGGGGACCTCTAGGTGTCGAGGGCTACTATTTTCGCCGCTTTCTCCCAGTAACTTCGAGTGCTTAAAAGCAGTTGTATTGTAAGTTTATGAGCCTTCGGCCATGGGGGGCGAAGGCACCCCTAGTGTACGTTGTGGGCTGGTTGGCACTTGGGGCGCTGTGATTTGGGCCTGTTGTGCTTCCTGGGCTTATTAGGCCTTTCTTATAGTAGTGGGAGTCTATGGGCCGGGGGTCCCTGGGCCATATACTCCATCAGGAGTCCTTCATTCCTTTTGCGCATGCATGTTTGCCGAGGGCAGTCCCTCATTCCCCCACATTTTGCGACCGAAGGAAAATTTTTACATTTGTAATTTCGTGAATTTGCCGAAGGGGCCCTCCATTCCCCCACTCCTTGAGGCACATGTAATGTGGTGAAGAGGAATAGAAGGGTGCCTGCTTTCATCATGGGGTCGAAGGCTTGTGCTTTTCGTTTCATTTTGGGGGGATGCCTCGTTAAAAACCTGTTTGGGAAAAAATCCTAATGAGAGAAAAAGAGTGCACCGAATTCCCCCAATGATGAATAAAAAAGGTGAGCCCTTGGTTTGAGATGTGGGGCAATGTTGCCGCCGAGAGCTTTTCGTGATCTGAGGGTTTGATCATTTGTTTTGCCGAAGGTCCTTCGTTGGTGTCCTGATGATGCCGAGGGCAGCGGTTGCTGGGAGCACTCCTCGAAGGTGTCTGTAGTTGATTAGCGTGACTGGGCTTCTCGGGAACTGCTTAGGGTAGTCCCCAGTTAATAAGGTTGAGGGCGTGATCGCTGTTGATGAATGCCGGTGATTGTCCCTGTGGGTCGAGGGGTTCTCTGGTGTTTCAGCCAGAGGCTAACCACAAATGAGGGGGTTTGAAAGTGTGGCCCCCGGGGGCTCCTTTTGAGGAAGTAGTCTGAAGGAGAAAGCTCGAAGGTATGTACGGTGTTGTCTGAGGGGTGTTTTACCAGGGGGCACATCCGGGTTTTCAGAATATAGCTGTTGGAATATGACCGTTGGAGAGGGTTTCCACGTGGCGCTTGTTTGTTGGCTGTCCGTGGGCGGGTGTCACCGGTTGGTGGAAGAGGCGGTGTGCAATGATGATTTTTGTCGTCTGGGGCCCAATTCCAGGCCCAAACCCGGATTGTGGAGGCTATAAATACCCCAAGGCCTGAGCCCTACCCCTTGCGCGATTCATTGTTTTAGCGAAGCTCTGTCAAAAAATTTCTAGAGAGAGAAAGTGTTCAGCTCGATCGAATCCAAGTTCCTGAGGTCAGTTCTTCTTCCGTTTTTCGCTTCCCTAGTGTTCTTCACTTTCCGGCCCTAGATTACGTGTTAGAGACTTAAAAACCTTAGGCCTTCCGTTACCTGTTACTGTTTGGTCCATTCTGTCAAAAAGAAAAGATGTCGTCAGCCAGTGATTCCCAAAACCTGTCCCAAGAGCCTTCGGGTCAGGCTGAAAGCTATTCGGATGTCGAGTCCTCGTCCGATCGCCCCTCTGCGAGTGATGACGTTGTTGTGGCCATGGAGGTGCAGAGGGACCTCGTTGCCGAGGCCGAGGCCAAAGAGTTCGAGCAGATGTGTGAAGATGAGGAGTTAGCCATCGCCTTCCAAGTAGCTGAGGAGGAGGCACAAAAGGAGGAGAGGATGAAAGTCACAGTTGCTGTCGGTCCCACGCGTAATGCTGGAGAAGCCAGCACCTCCCGGCCTTTGGACCTGACGCCTATTAGCGTGGCCCCGGGAAAAAGAAGAAAATGAAGGTTGCTCCGAGGAAGAAACAAGCAGTCGTGGATGCCGGTCGGCCAGTAGGTATTCCCGAGGGCCACTCCTTCCTGAACACCGCTACCCTGGAATTGAAGACGAGGGCATCCCCGGCCGAATGCGAGGCCACGCAAATTCTGGTTAGCCCTTCGACACGTGTGGTGGAACCAGGGCCCGACGATTTGTTACGGTACGCACCTAGGGCTGCTTTGTCGTTCATATTTTGTCAGTGGAGATGGGGCTCCGGTTTCCGCTCCACCCTTTTCTGTTAGAGTACCTGAGGTTCGTGGGGCTGCCCCCCTGTCAGCTAACGCCCAATAGCCATTCTTATGTGGCCGGCTATCTCTCCCTGTGCCGGAGCCGATGGGTCCCACCTACCCTCGACCAATTTTTCCTGTCCTTCAACTTATGTCGGGGGGCATTCGAACGCAGAGGGCTTTGCCAACTTGCAGCAACTCCCGGAGTTTAGGCTGTTTGACGACGTCCCTTCGTCGCACAAGGGATGGAAGGACATATTTTGTTATGTCCGCTTGGAGAAGAACCCTTTTCCGGCCCCGCTTCGCAACAGCTTTCGGCGGCATCCGAAGGTAGGGAATGCAGCCCTCGAGAAGAACGGTAAGATCCTCGCCAAGAAGCCGGAGGGGTCCGACAAGCACGTGAAGATCAAAGACGCCACCCTTCCGGATGAACTGTTCAAGCTTGGCTTCCGGCAGTATCGGCCGAGAGGTTCAGAGGATGAAAGATACCCTCCGGTAGATCCTGTGTTCGAGAGCGTCAGAGGTGATTACCGACGGGTTATCTGTTTTGTACTTAGGAAATCTTTCTGCTCCTTTTATTTGTGTGCAGTCCATGTCCCCGCAGTTGATCCCCTTCGGCCTAATCATTTTGTGTTTTGTCTTTGCAAGTAAGAATATGGATGTGAGCTCCCTTTTCGCCCTGAAGAAGACGAAAGGGAAGAACAAGGATCTTGTGGGTCCGAAGCCGGTGGGTGCTTCCGCCAGGGAGGAGCCCTCCCAAGCTGCTGCTGGTGGAGCCGGGGGCTCTAAGGCCGATGAGGCCATTAAAAAGAAAAGGGTCGGGAAGGAGACCGTGCCCCAGGCCAAGAAGCAAAAGGATGGAGACTCCGGTAAGCAGCCGACCTCTGATGTCGTGGTCATCGAGGATGAGGGGCATGCCTCCGTCCCCAACCCTCAGGAGCACTCCACCCAGGACTTCTTCGGCCGTGAGAAGCTAGAAGCAATTGTTCCGAGGGGGGCCTCAATCCTAGAGGGTAACCTCGTGCCTTCGGCACTAATGAGCCAAATGATGCCTTCGACTGATAGGCTAGCTCTCGCACGGATGAATGATGAGGGCCTCCAGTCGAGGATCCTTCAGAATAGCGCCTCAGTGAGTTGCCTTTCCCTACCACATTCATTTGCTTTCGGGGGTAATGTATGTACTGTGTTTGACCCCTTACATTTTTACTGCTGCAGGCCTTCATGGGACTGTGTGAGTATCTCCGGAGGGTCGACCATATGATGGAGACCAGGGGCGCTACTGAGGAGGAAGCTGCTAGGCTGAGAAAGAAGCTGGATGATGTCGAGGAGTCTCTTCGTCTGGCCATCGAGAGCATGGAAGATCGCGAGGGCCTAGCCGAGGCCGGGGAAGCAGCCGCCGAAGTCGCCTGTGTTGCCGCTAAGGAGGCTGAAAGGGCGAAGGTCGAGGAGGTGGCCAAGGCTGGGAAAGCTGCCGTGGAGGCATTCATGACTGGGGGCTGGATGGCTGCGGACAAGGAAGACTGGGTGTCCTAAGTTGTGGAGAAGAAGGTAGATACCTGGGTCAGAGGTCCCGGCAAGATGTGGCTGGCGGAAAGGGGTGACTCTTACTACCAGGGCGGGGAGTTCTTTACTCAATGCCTCATTTACCGGAAGCTGGCCCAGCATTTCAACGTGTCCCCGGTAGACTTCAAGCCGGAGGCCTATGGCCTTCCCCCTCGGCAGCCAGACGTCAGGGTCCCCCTCCCCGAAGGCGAAGAGAGGCCGGTGCTAGAAGATTCTGAGACCCTGAGGGAGTGTGGCCTCGTTGGTGACGAAGATGATGCCGAGGGCGGCGCCACTTCCAAAGCAGCTGATGAAGGGACTGCTCAGTAATTTGTACTTTGTAGAGTTTTTGAACAATCTTCGTTAAGAACATTCTGTAGCTTTCGGCTTCGGCCATTATTGTAATTCAAACTCATTACTCATTACTCCCCCTTTATTGTGAATGAATGTATTGTTCTTCTTTATGAATGAATGATGCGCCTTCGAGCTTTTCTTTATCTGATTGTATTCCTTCGCTTCGTTTGCACGGTGCATTGACCGAGGGCCCAAAAATTTAGGACTTGGAAAAAATTTCCAAGGGTTTGTTCCATGCTAGGCCTCCGGTCGTTGTTCCCTTCTTGATCTTTTGTAACTTGTTCTGGGTTGACCGGGGGCCAAAAATCTAGGACTTAGAAAATTTCATAAGTGTTGTTTTCATCTCCTGGCCTTCGGTTGATTGACCCCTCTGGCTGTCCTGAATTGACCGAGGGCCGAAAATTTAGGACTTAGAAAAAAAATTCTTAAGTGTTTGGTCAACAGATCTTTGACCGATGCTTCCTTCCGAACTTGTGTGGCTGCACTTAGTTGATCGAGGGCTCAAAATGTAGGACTTAGAAATTTTTTTTAAGTGTTGCTTATAACCTGGCCTTCGGTTATTAGGCCCCCCCGGATTCCATGATAATTTGACAGAGGGCCACGCATTTAGGACTTAGAATTTTTTTGTAAGTGTTGTTTGTCACTTGGCCTTCAGTAAATGGGACCTTCTGGGTTGTTGTATTTGTAGGCAAAGGACAGGTACCCCGGGGGCACCCAATTCTGTGGATCTGGAACAATTTCCTTTGACTGGTGAGTACTAGCCTCCGGTGTAGATCATAGTGCTGGAGGTTGTTGGAATTTGGACTGAGGAAATTCAAGATCATGTCTATGAGTACTCGCCTTCGGTGGTGTGTAGCATGCGCCCTCGGCCGTAGTGGGTTCCAAAGTGCGGACTTAGGAAAATTTTGTAGGACATTCATGTTGAAGTAAAGGCGGACGGAAAGTGGATGCCTTAGGCATTCCTTGAATTGTTGTTGAGTGGACTTAGCCAATTTTATCCCTTTTGTAGGATTAGAGCCTTCGGTGTTGGTGACGTCGGAGGCAGCCAGAAAGTGGAATTGGCCTATTTTTGACAACGTCTGTCGTACAGTAGCCTTCGAAGTAAGAGCCACTGTCAAAGGTGACTTCCTGACTAAGAGCCTTCAGGTACCAGAGGTGTTCCCCAAGGAAGCCTTCGTTATGAGATTCGAATGCCTTGTGGGGAACTGCCGAAAGGTATTTTGTTGGGGTTTGTACTCATTGATTGCTCATTGAGTCTACTCCCCTCCACTCAATTTTTTTTTGGGTAGTGAAGGGAAAGCTTCAAGAAACTTGGTTTCTTGGTAAGGCTTGGCCTATCGGGAGGCAACAGTATACACCATTAGCACCCCCCTCGGGTTGACCTTCCGGGTTCCGAGGGGATTGAGGATCTTTTCCTCGGCACGAGACACAGTCCGTTGCCTACCTCCCCTTGGCGGATGGTACGGAAAGCGCTTCAGTTTTGAAAGTCGTCCCCTCAGCACAAGACATAGTCTGTTGCCTGCCATTCCCTTGGGGTAATGGCGCAAGGAGCGTTTCATTTTTGAAAGTCGAATCCTGAGGTATATTAGTCGCATGCCATTCCCTTGGGGTAATGGTGTGGAAAGCGTTTCAGGAAGGGTTTTATTTGCATATTAGTTGCAAAAAAAGGCCGGGGTACTTGGTACCTCCGACGCCGATAGGTGGGGCCTTCGGCATAAATGCGTCCTCGAGGGGTATGGCTTCAAAAATAACACTTGGTGTTTTCTTTTTGCACACAGTACCCCCGGCACTAAGTACCGAGGGGTCTTCCTTAAAAACACTTGGTGTGTTTTTTTTTGCCGGGGGGTCTTGTGATAGGAGTTTGCATGAGGGCTTGGCCGCTTATGTGTCCTGTTCTTTGTGCTCGGTGTCTTCAACATGTCTTCATTCTTCAAAAATTGGGGGGCCTTGGGCCGTAGGATAATACAATCATTAGTTATGAGGGCTTGGCTGCTCCAATATTACTGATAAAATTTAACTAGATGGTGTACATTCCAATGTCGGGGGACCTCGGTCCCGTTGGGGCATTTGAGCTTGTAAGTTCCCGGTTTGATGACGGCTGCAATGATGTATGGACCCTCAAATTTGGGTGCCATTTTCCTGCCCTCGGTTGGTTGGCTAGCTTCCCTTCTTCGGAGAACGTAGTCCCCCACCTGAAATTCTCAGGAACAAACATTGGCATCGATGTAGCCTTTGTCCTGCCTTCGGTAGTTTTCTGCCTTAATGAAGGCCTACTCTCGGTGTTCGGAGATGAGGTGAAGGTCGAGGGCTATGTTGGCGTCGTTGATCTCGGGATAATATTGATCTACCCTTCGGGTAGGTAGAGTTACCTCTGTAGGGACCTTTGCCTCGAATCCGTAACAGAGGGAGAAGGGTGTTTCGCCTGTTGCCCGCCTAGGGGTAGTTCGGTAGGCCCAGAGAATGTTGTGGAGTTCTTCTACCCAGCATCCCCCTTCGGCTTCAAGCTTCTTTTTTAGGCCTTCAAGCAAAGTTCGGTTGGCGTTCTCTACCTGTCCGTTGCCTTGAGGGTAGGCAACCGAAGAGAATGTGTGTTTGATTCCCCATGCCTCTAGGAGGGCACAGAAGGGGGCTGCCTCAAATTGAGTCCCGTTGTCAGAGATGATTTGTTGAGGGATGCCAAATCTTGTGAGAATGTTTTTGAGGACAAAGTGGCGGCATCTAGCCTCGGTGATGCTGGCGAGGGGTTCAGCCTCCATCCACTTGGTGAAGTAGTCAATGGCAACGATGATGTATCTGTTGTTGGAGGTACCCCTCGGCAGAGGGCCTACCGGGTCAATCCCCCATCTGGAGAAGGGTATAGTAGTGCTGATGGGGGCATAGTTGACTGTTGGCCTACCGGTGGCCTTCTGAAAGTGCTGACAAGCGGAGCACCCCTTCGGGCAAGATTTGTGCAATCACGGGCCATGGTGGGCCAGAAGTAACCCTGGACTATGAGCCTTCAGGACATGGAGAAGGGTCTCTGATGAGCTGAGCAAGTGCCATTGTGCACTTCCTCCATTGCAACTTCGGCTTCATCCTGATGAAGGCACCGAAGGAGGGTACCGTTGTAAGATCTTTTGTAAAGCCTTCCATTCTCGAGGGTGTAGCTGGGAGCCCTCAGTTTTGCTAGTTTTGCATGGGCCTCATCCTCGGGCAATTGTCCTGTGGTAATGAAGGTGGTGATGTCGGAGATCCAATCCTCCGACCTGAGATGTATATCCATAATGGGGCTCGCATGTATGCTCGAGAGGCTGAGCTCTTCGATTCTTGCAATCTTGGAGAGGTGCTCTGGGGACTCGGCTGAAAGCTTTGACAAAATATCGGCCTCAGAATTTTGAGCTCTCGGTATTTGGGTGAGAGAGTGTGCCTCAAATACCTTAAGCAATTCTTTAGCTGCCTCCTTGTATTGTTTCATCCTTCCTTCCTTGGCCTCATATTCCCTGGAGATTTGGCCCATGACAAGCTTGGACTCACACTTGACGTGGATCATTCTGGCCTTCATATTTGCTGCCAGCCGAAGGCCACAGAGGAGGGTCTCATATTCGGCTTCGTTGTTGGACACTTTGAAGGAGAAGCGGATGGCATAATAGGCACGAAAGCCCTCGGGTGTTATGAGGACTACTCCCCCTCCGCATGATTTGGTGGCCGAGGAGCCGTCAGTATAGAGGGTGTACCATTCGTCTAGAGGGGCCGAGGGCTCCTCATTCACCGCTGATCTCGCGGTGCAGTCTATGACAAAGTCTGCCAGGGCTTGGCCCTTGATGGCAGGCCTCGGACGGAAGTCTATGTTGTACTGGCTGAGGAAGATGGCCCATTTCACCATTCGGGAGGAGCTGGTGGGGCTCCTCATCAAAGCGCCCAGGGGTTGATGCCCCCACCGTCATCATACTGTTCTGATATCTGCTATAATGCTCCTGGGGATCTGTCTTTCCTTCATAGGACCTGATGGGTTGCCCCCGGTATTTTTCCGGAATTCGGGCCGCGAATACCTTTGGGGTAAATGGCGTCCTAGTCCGGAGTTGGATGACGGGTTCCTCGGAGCCCTCGGCTATTTTCTTTTGCATCTCCTCCATTTTGGCCAGCATGGCCTCATACTTGGGATCTGTTTGAGGGGTGGCAACGGCGGTATGTACTCGATGGGCCTCCATTTCATCAAGCCGGTGCTGGAGGGCCGAAATAATATCGTCCCTGTGATCCTTCGGGAGGGCCTCCGCCCCTACGAACGAACATGGGCCGAGTGGGCCTGGTTGATTTGATGTCTCGCGTCATCGGCATGGAGTGGTGCCTTGCCTTTGTTTTGAAGGGGACGCCTCTCATCTGCCCTCGAGATGGAACCCCCGCTTTCCTGTGGTTTTTGGAGCGCCTTTCCTCTGAGACGGTCTTGGACCCCTCGGTGGTCTTGCGCTCCTCCGAGCCTCTCGAGGGCGGAGGTTCGAGGCCCCTCCTTGTTCGCACCGTGCTGGTCCCGAGAATTGACCTCCTGGGACGCGGTATCTTGGGCCATGACCCCCTCGTTGTTTCCCAACCGAAGGATAGGGTTCACGAAGGGGGGCGGAGGAGGGGGAGGAACGACGTTCTCCTCGACCTGCGGCTGAAGGGGTACCAGAGTGCCGAAGGAACTCGGGTTTTGGGTGAGTGTTTGGATGAAGGCGGAGAATGCCGAATGTACGTCAATATTGAGAACCGGAGGGCTCATTTGATTTTCGCTCCAGTCTCTCCTCCGAGTTTCGATGCCAAGACGGGCATCGGGGGCATTCTGCTGAAGCTGAAGGTGCAGGTCAACAGCAGCATGTTCCATCTCAGTGATGACCCCGCCCTCGGGATCCTTGTTAGATGCTCCGGGGGCGTTGACTTCACCGAGGGCCAGGTTGTTGTCCTCAAGGTTCTTGGACTGAGCACGGGTGGTTCTTCCCATTTTGGTAGGTGTTTTGAGGTGAAGGGGAGGGTTTCTTACTTGATTTATTCGACCTCTCAACGAGAGCACCAAATGATGGATAGTGTACCCGGGGGTAGCTTATCTGAGGGGTTACTGCGGGGAGTAACTTAGAGAGAGGTCAGAGCAAATAAGTAAGAGAGAAAAAGAGTTCAAGTGTGTATTCGAGTTGTATTGAGCGCGGTTTACAAATGGGGAAAGGGGTGCTATTTATAGCAGCAATAAATGCTAGATAGGGACATGTGTCAACGATCTGGTGGTCGAGGGGTCACCTCAACTGGGGCGGCACTGACATTCGCATGTGGCCGCATTAAATGCGGTGGTTGGATGCGACGTTTGTACTTGGTACGTTGATCCAGCGCATGTGGGGAGGAGATTCTGTCGAGGAAGATGCATTCGGCTGTACATGATTAGCCGAAGGCTCTTCATCCCGGGGACCTCTAGGTGCCGAGGGCTCTAGGTGCCGAGGGCTACTGTTTTCGGCGCTTTCTCCCAGTAACTTCGAGTTCTTAAAAGCAGTTGTACTGTAAGTTTATGAGCCTTCGGCCATGGGGGTCGAAGGCACCCCTAGTGTCTGTCGTGGGCTGCTTGGCACTTGGGGCGCTGTTATTTGGGCCTGTTGTGCTTCCTGGGCTTATTGGGCCTTTGTTATAGTAGTGTGAGTCTATGGGCCGGGGGTCCCTGGGCCATATACTCCATCACACGGTCTATAGTCCGAAGCAGGTTCGGACTTGAAAGCGGATTCAACAAACGATTCACGGTCATGGCGTTAGAGTGACAGATTCCTATTTAGCAGGTAAACGATTTCAAATTTGTTTGTCATTCCCAATTTGCAGGTAAGTTCTGGTAAGCCATGGCATTAGCAGTGATGTGAGCAATAATAAATAGAGAGAGAGAGAGAGGATGATTATTTTGCACACAAGCCTTCAATTGTTTTGCTTCTCCACGGAAGAGCTTATGTGTAGGTAAGGATGAGATGAATTTTGAAATATCTCATGGGGTTAGAAGATATTTTGGATGGAATGTTTTATGCATAGAAATCCACTAGAATTCTTTAAAATCCATTAGAACAAATAATAATTGAAATCTATGGATAGATTTGGGACACCCATATTTTAATGGAATCTATTGAACTCCATATTGGGGACACCTGGATTGTGATGGAATTCTAAAATCTTTTAAAATCCATTAAAATCCATTAAAAATTCTTAAATATTTAAGGGGGTTCTTACTTGAATTGTTTTTAAGTTCTAGATCATATCAGACTTGACCAATTATAAAATACAAAGAGACTAGACGTTTACCAGATCAGACCAGTTCAGACCAGTCCAGATTAGAAAAATTCAGTTCAAGTAAAATCTTCCAAAAAATTGTCTCAACCCGGAAAAAATCAACTATTTTATTTAAATAATATTAGAGGCGCTTGAAGCGTCATGTGCATATGTAACAAAATAGAGGATGACAGCTCATGTAACACCTTGTCCCCGTAGGCCCCGAGGTAGTTACTTATGACATCTACCAAACATTTAGTACTGTCGTCACAAACCGCCACTAGCCTTTTCCGCGCACTTTGTACTCACTCGTGCGCGTCCTGAGAAACTTCGCAAGAGGGTTCCCATCCCAAAACTACTCTCGTGCAAGCATGCTTAAATTTGAAGTTCTTAGCGAATGAGCTCTCTTAAAAGGAGATGCACCTTGTTGGTATGAGTAATACTATTAATGTCACGCCCCGGACCTATCCGGACACGTCATCAATCCGCCGTACAATATGAATAGTCAACCGTAGTCTAACTCATCCATATTATACAAGGCGTCTCGAATATCATTCACACATAGTACATCCATAAACAAACATAATGTAAAACATTCATTAAAGCAGCGGAAACATTAATACAAGTGTTCAAGCCACACTTCGCAACTTAGGCATGCAAGCCCTCAAATAATTATTCAAAAATAATATCCATGAGCATTATTCATATCGTTTTAAAAACAGAAACGGAAGAAGCATGAACCAAGTCTTCTTCCTTTGATCTCCCCGAAGCAACGGGCGGTGGTAGCACCCTTCAAGTTCTACCTGAAACTGTGAGGTGGCCTCCCCCGTGAAGGGGAGGTCAGTACTTTGAAGCATTTGAAAAGTACAATGACAACTACACTGTATATAATCAATGTTTCAATTTCTAAGACCCTCAATCTAGGGTGATACTATATTATAGGCCGTAACCCTCGGTTACCCTATTCAAAACCTACTTACCATATATATAAGGTCAAGTAGTCGGCCCGTGGGCCCATGCTTACCTTATTACGTCATTTCACCATAGTATAGTCACACTCGCCGATATCATTCCGTCGTGCTAGAGGCTGACTCTAATCACTCCATTTCGTGCTAGAGGCTTCCTCTAGTCACTCTACATTATGCTAGAGGCTTCCTCTAGTCATTTCCCGTCGTGTTAGAGGCTTCCTCTAATCACTCTTCATTATGCTAGAGGCTGACTCTAGTCATCTTACGTTGTGCTAGAGGCTTCCTCTAGTCACCTTTCCATATGTTAGAGGCTTCCTCTAATCATATCATTAAGATTCCTAAGCAACTTTTATGCCTAGAATCACTTGATATTGAGTAGTCTTTGAGGCCTACTCCTATCTTAACTTAGAATTTATACATTCCTACCTTAAGGTATCTCATATGACTACTTAAGGTACATCTTTCATAATCCAAGCCCTTAGGATTTATTCTATCAATTTTCATGCTAACATTCCAACTAGTATTTCAATACTAGTCAAAAATCTTAGCACATCCAAGTTCGAATTTACGATCATATTGCTCATCTCAAGTGATTTTCCTTTTCAAATATGATCTAATAATCTTAATCTCACAATATCACTTTTATCCATTCATGAATTTTCTACATGAAGTAAAAGCATATCTTATCACAATATTTCACAATTTATTTCATTATCATGCCCTCATATTCATAATACACAATCATACACAATTTCCTCCAAATTTGTATATCATGCTTCATTTACTCATATGCAATAGTATTTTTATTTAGGCATTATTAATCATTAATAATCCATGAAAATCACAATTAATACTTTAGGCAATCTTATGAAATTAACTCACTAATTATAAGCAATATAGTCGGTCATCCTCACCTTAAATGAGCTTTAAACTTCTCCTTCTTGATCCAATGGTCAAAGCTTCGGCCAAGGTGGATTAAGAACTGATTCCTTGCTTAAATATGAGTGTTAAGCAGCATCCTCACCGTGCTAGCTCAATCCCTAAACGTCGACACGAAAACAGTCCCTAGAACGGGTGTTTTCCGGCGAATTCGTTCTCTAACCTTTCAAGGTTTTGTCTAGGTTAGTATCTAACCTTTCCAACAATTAGAGTTACTCTATAATAAAATTTTATACACTTAAACCAGTGTATAATAGTTCTTCAACCATTCAAAGGATTTAGGCAATAGAAAGGAAGGTTTTGGATTCAAACTTACTTTGAATACAAAATCGTAATCTGCGAGGTTGTGTTTTGCTCGAACGATTTGGAGGCCTTACACTGCTCCGATTGTTTCAACACACACCTCTATGGATTCCTTATCTTAAGAGCTTTCTTTTGGCATCTCACAAGACGTCTTTGGACGCGTATAGCTCAACTTACGACCCAAACACGCAACTGTACGCACTGGGAAACAATCCTACGGGCAACTTGCTCTATCCTTGCTCTTTTGTGTTGTGTGGCTCTCTCCTCTCTTGTGATCCTTTGGGGGTCCGAATGTAGAGGAATATGAGTTTTACCTTTCCTCTCTATAAGCCTCAAAAGTCAATGATAAGGTATGGGCTGGCATGTGGGAGGATGGAACAAAATATCTCTCAATCAAATGGGGAGAGGGTCCCTTTGATGTCTAGATAATGTCTTGTTCAGCCCCCTTCCCCTTTGTCCGCCTCAATTAAGTATTCTAACTTATTCTACCTGTTTTTCAGGTGCTAGGAAGGTGTGGGGCGCACTCTCATGTCCCCTAATTAATTTGGGAGCAAATTATCTACCAATACATCCAAAAGTGGAAAGATGGGTCCTATCATTTTTGTCCTTTGTCATAAGATGTACTTTTGTACTCTCCCCAATTTATTTATATCAAGTCAACCTTCTACATCATATTATTGGTCTCTAATATGTGTAGGGTGGTCCCAATAATTTATTTGATGTATAATTACAAAAGAAAACCCTACTCCCATTATTTAGCCTAATAATACCAAAGATGGGACCATAGGCATTTGTATTCTTCTCAAATCAGTTCATCATTCAATTATGATATTAATATATATATATATATATATATATATATATATATATATATATATATATATATATATATATGGGCTACCAACCATGTGGGTCACCCTCCAATGGGTCTAGGACGGCATTCTTGAATAATTACTATTTTTTGCAGGTTAGGCCCAAAATAACATTTGGGCTGCCCGACCACACTTACATTGTATCGAGGGGTTGCATATCTTTATTTAAAAATGTTGGGCCCCAATATCAATAATATGGCCCAATTAATTATTTAGAAGTCCATTACCATTATATGAGTCCAAATAGTAAAATGATTAATCATACATTCCGTAAAACTTTAATCGTTTTACAATTGTTCGAAAACAGGGAAATTCAATACATAAGCTTTGAAATTAAATTTGAATTTCCAGGACGTTCGGGTGCGGTGTCACAAGTTCACCCCCCTTAACAGGAATTTCGTCCCCGAAATTCACGGTGCTACTCAAATAGAAAGGCGTATTGCTCTCTCATCAAAGCTTCCGTTTCCCAAGTCTCTTCTTCAACACGGTCACTCTTGCAAAGGACTTTAACCATTGGAACTTCTTTACTCCTCAATTTCTTTACCCTTCTATCGGTGATCTTGACCGGTTGTACGGCATAGTTCAAGTCCTCCCGTATTTCCACCGGCGGCCTTTCCAATACATGAGAAGGATCATGTACATACTTCTTCAGCATAGATACATGGAACACATTGTGTATCTTCTCTAACTCTGGAGTCAACTGTAGACGATATGTTATGGCCCCAATTCTCTCCAGAATTCTGAATGGCCCGATGTAGCGTGGGTTAAGCTTCCCTCGGCTTTGGAATCGAATGATTCCTTTCCAAGGAGAAACTTTCAGGAATACCTCGTCATCAACCTTAAACTCTAAGGTTCTTCGTCGCTTATCTGCATAACTCTTCTGTCTATCCTGAGTCGTTTTGAGTCTCTCTCGAATCAACTTCACCTTTGACTTGGTGATCTCAACCAACTCAGTGCCCTCGAGTTTGGCCATGCCAATCTCGTCCCAGCATAACGGTGTACGACACCTCCTCTCATACAATGCTTCGTATGGAGGCATGCTGATACTTGCCTGATAACTATTGTTATAGGCAAACTCCACAAGTGCTAAGTGATTGTCCCAACTCCCTTGGAACTCCAATGCACAAGCCCTCAACATATCTTCTAAGATCTGAATAACCCTTTCAGACTGCCCATCCGTCTATGGATGGAACGCAGTGCTGAACTTCAACCTCGTTCCCATAGACTCTTGAAATTTTGGCCAAAAATGTGACGTGAATCGTGGGTCTCTATCGGATACGATGGTCACCGGAACACCATGTAACCTCACGATCTCATCCGTATACAATTTGGCTAACCTCTCGAGTGGGTAAGTGGTGTTGATAGGTAAAAAGTGTGCACTCTTCGTGAGCCTATCAACAACAACCCAA
The DNA here is from genome assembly GCA_945859875.1 of Cuscuta europaea. Lineage (NCBI taxonomy): Eukaryota > Viridiplantae > Streptophyta > Magnoliopsida > Solanales > Convolvulaceae > Cuscuta > Cuscuta europaea. Next base: position 7,263,166 of record CAMAPE010000014.1, read on the forward strand.
ACTGCATCATAGTTCCTGATCGTCCGTGGTAAGCCTACCACGAAATCCATAGTCACATGTTCCCACTTCCATTCAGGGATGGAAAGTGGCTGCAATAAGCTCGCTCGATGCTGATGTTCCGCCTTAACATGCTGACAAGTAAGGCATCGACTGATGTATTCTGCTATTTCTCTCTTCATACCAGACCACCAGTAGCTTTCTTTCAGATCTCTGTACATCTTCGTGCCTCCCGGGTGCATAGCATACGCCGAGGAATGAGCCTCCTCTAGAATGGACTTTCGGAGCTCATCATTCGACGGTACGCACACTCGATCACAGAATAACAAGAGACCATCGTCTCTTTCACGAAAATCCTCCACCGGCCCCACTAGCATGCGTTCTCAGACCTTCTTGAGCTCATCATCAAGCTTTTGACCCTTCTTGATCTCATCAAGTAAGGTAGGGCTCACCTCAAATCTCGCCACCAAGGCGCCATTAGTTGATACCTCCAATTGGGCTCTCAATGCCCTCAAGTTGGTTATCAATGCCCCCGACGAACTCTTCTGACTAAGGGCATCGGCCACAACATTTGCTTTCCTGGGATGGTAATCAATCACTGGGTAGTAGTCCTTTATCAATTCCATCCACCGTCGTTGTCTCATGTTTAGCTCTTTCTGAGTAAACACATACTTCAAACTCTTGTGGTCGGTGTATATGTGACATGTCTCTCCGTAGAGATAATGCCTCCATACCTTTAGTGCAAAGACCACTGCTCCCAATTCTAAGTCATGAGTAGGATAATTTACCTCATGCTTCTTCAACTGTCGTGAAACGTAGGCAATCACCCTCCCATTTTGCATCAATACACATCCAAGCCCTTGGATGCTCGCATCGCTGTAGACATCGTACCCCATACCTTGTTTCGGTAAGGCGAGTATTGGTGCCTCAGTTAACCTTTTCTTCAGTTCTAAGAATCCTTTCTCACATCGGTCATCCCATATGAACTTTGCTCCCTTTCGAGTGAGCTTCGTCAATGGTGATGCCAAAACTGAGAATTTCTCCACGAACTTTCTATAGTAGCCCGCTAGTCCAAGGAAACTACGAATCTCCTTCACATTCGTAGGTCTTTCCCATTCTATGATGGCCTCAATCTTCTTGTTGTCCACAGAAATGCCTGATTCAGAAACCACGAGCCCGAGAAAGCCGATCTCCTTAAGCCAACACTTAGAGAATTTGGCATAGAGCTGCTTCTCTCATAGTGTTTCAAGAACCAGAACCAAATGTTTCTCGTGCTCTTCCTCATTTCTTGAGTAAATTAGGATGCCATCTATGAACACGATTACAAACTGATCCAAGTACTTATGAAAAACTCGGTTCATCAAGTCCATGAATGCCGCTGGGGCGTTAGTTAACCCAAATGACATTACCAAGAACTCAAAGTGACCATACCTTGTGCGGAGAGCACTCTTCATTATGTCGCTTTCTTTGATCTTCAATTGGTGATACCCTGACCTCAAGTCAATCTTTGAAAATACCTTTGCCCCCCGGAGCTGGTCAAACAAGTCATCGATCCTAGGTAAAGGGTACCTATTCTTGATGATGACCTTGTTCAATTGACGGTAATCGATGCACATACGTAGAGTGACATCCTTCTTTTTCACAAAAAGGACTGGTGCTCCCCACGGTGAATAGCTCGGTCTGATGAAACCGTTATCCAATAGCTCTTGCAATTGGGTTTTCAACTCATTCAGTTCCGCAGGCGCCATTCGGTACGGTGGTATAGAGATTGGTTTGGTGGCGGGCTCAACCTCGACCACAAATTCAATCTCTCTATCAGGTGGAAGCCCCGGTAGGTCTTTAGGAAAGACATCCGGGTACTTACAAACCACCCTTACATCTTCGAGGTTCGGTTCCTCCTTAGTTTTGTCAACCACGTATGCTAGATATGCGTGGCACCCCTTTCTCATCATACTCCTCGCTCTCACGGCGGATATGATGCAACTATTTGACTTGCCTCGATCACCCTCGAAGCGTAGGGCATTCCCATCATTGCCTTCGAGTTGTAGAACCTTCGTGTAGCAATCTACCCTACCATGATGCTTTTCTAGCCAATCCATCCCTAGGATCGCATCAAAATCAATCATGCTCAGCGGTACGAAATCACACGTCAAGGTTTGGCCATCAACTTCCACCTCACAAGATTGATAGTAACAAGTCCTCTCAATGTCATCTCCTAGTGGTGTTGATACCACTAAGGTTTGCTTCAACAGTAATGATTGTATATCCAAACCCTCGGAAACGTCTCACTTACGAATGAACATTGTGCCCCGGTATCGATAAGAATTCTCGCGTCTCTCCCATTAATCCTTAGCGTTCCTACATTTATAAGCCATGTAAGGTGCCTCCCTACCATCTGTATACATTTATAGAGGTTTATTATGTTCATACACATGTTTGGGATCAAGGAGAGGTCTTAACATCACAATTCGGTGGGAAACTATTGATGTTGGGCAGTCTGGGTGCCACGCACGACGTGCCTAGGAGGCACGCACGGCGTGCGTGGCTTACAATACTTCCGGGTAGCTACTGCCACCCAGGCACTGCGGAGGCACGGCGTGCCTGCAGGGCAGGCACGGCGTGCGTGAGGGTTAGGCACGGCATGCCTGGGACCGTTTTTCCTCGAGTAGCTACTGCCACCCAGGCACAGCGGAGGCACTGTGGAGGCACGACGTGCGGGGCAAAAATCAGCCCGATTTCGCTCGGAATCGCACGGTTTGGTCCTAAGGCTATTTGCAATTGACCCCTAGGTCTTATAACCCCAAATTATGGATGAAACGCGGATAAAACCCGAGTAATTAAGTGATTGTACCTGCAACAGAGTCCGGGTTAGCTTGAGCATCTGCCTCCATCACTGCATAAACTCTAGCTTGAGTTCTCCCTTGGTTCATGGAGGGTGCGCTGCTTGTACTTGCCCCACCATGGCCAATGCTTGCATTTGGTGCCCCACCCCGGTTTCTACTCACCGTGGTTGCACTGCTTGGCCCAGATGCCCGGTTCCCACCATGTTGAGGATAGTTCAGCCTCATGTGCCCCGTATCTCCGCATTGGTAGCAACGTGAGGGATCACGACATTTGTCCTCGTGATTTCTCTTACAGTTCCTGCACTTAGGCTTCGCTGAGGATTGTGACCCCGAACTTTGCCCACCCATGCTGAGATTCCCCCTCGATGGTGGCACGGGTGTCCTAAATAATCCTCCTCCCCCATGGTTCCCCTTTTTGTTAGAACCTTGGGGGCCATGGTTTTCCCACTTTCTCTTCTTCGCCTCCTCGGCGTTTTTCAGTTTCCTTTCCTCCCATTCCTTTTCTCCCTTCAAGCCTTGCTCAACTACTTGACTGAACGTCATGTTAGGCAATTGTGTTTCCCTCTCACGCACGTCTAAGTCCAAGGCATTCCAGAAATGGTTCACCATCCGATTCTCATCGCAAATGTACTCCGGAATGAATTCAGCAAGTTTTCTGAACTTGTGCTCTAGTTCTTTCACCGTGCATTGACCTCCTTGGGTCAAGTTCGTGTACTCCCTCCTCTTCATGTTTACTTCGAAGTCGGAGTAGTATTGGTTAAAGAACTCTTGTCGGAAGTTCTCCCAAGTGACGGTCTCTCCGTACTTCCCTTTAACTCCGTCCCACCATGCCTTCTAGCAACCTCGTTGCTACTCTCATTTTCATGTTTGGCGGCAGCTGCATGTCAAGGGCCGCCTCGTTGAATCTTTTTATCCATTCAGCCGCAATGGAGATGTCTCCCGTTCCATCGAACGGTTTGCACCCCAACTCCCTCGCTTCTTTTAGGTATTTCGAGATCCTTATTATTGGAACCTTGACACCCCTTCCTCCTAGGGGTTCCTCATGTCCCCTAGGTCCAACACGGCTTCCTCTTCTTGAAGCCCCTCCCGAAGCACGCCTTGCCCGGTGCCTTTGGCGGTCTAGTTGGTATTGCCGAAGCAATTCCTCGATCCTCTCGAGAGCGTCATTATCATCGCTCTCTTCACTAACGTCATCATCTTCCCCATCATATGGGGTTTCAACCGGCTTAATTCCCGGTTGGTAGGTTGAATCCTCCTCGGACTCATATGACTCATTTATGGTTTCAACATGACCGTCACTCATGGTCTGAGATCGGCCTTCGTGGTCCTATCCCCTGGACACTCTAGAAGCCCCTCTACTGCCACACTCGGACCCTCCCGGTGCCCGGCCAGTCGGGTTCCTCCTAGTTACTTTCTCGGTATGTTCGATTTCTGAAAGAAATTGAGAATGAGTCATTAGACTCGTATCAAATGTCAACTGACGGATAGGCACTTAAAGACATCTCTTGGCTCAAATCACCGTCATACCAATTGTTAAGGGTACCATCTTAACAATTAGAGACTTTGCAACTCAAGTACCAAAAGTTCCATAAGTACAAAACTTCTTATGCTCATGGTTTTCAAATTCATTTTCAAAAAGAATTTTGAAGCTTCATTATGAAATATGTACTTATATTTGAAATATTATATATGAATTGTGTTATGAGAGTATTTTATGAATGTTGTATTACTTATAATTTATATAAAATGTTTTGATTATTGTTTATAAGTATTGTTTTTCCAAATTCATCCAACAATCATACAAAATATATAGAGTGGAGAACAAACAACTTTGATTCAATACCAAACAAAGATCTCGAATTACAGCTCAGGGTATCGAGAAACAAAGGTTGTGGCTCTCTCTCTAGACTAATATGCGCTAATGTTCCATTAAGACTTAGGGTTTCTCTTAAGTTATCATCCTTTTATTCATAAGGATGTCTAACTTAAGGCTTACAAGATGGCTAAGGGGTTGAAATACATTGGTGGCTCATATTACGTACACATCTAAATAATTACTACACAAATACAAAGATATTTAACTAGATTGGACACCATAAAATATTCCCAACAAGTATCTATAAGTATTTTGAAATGAATACTTGGCGTTTGATTTATACTTTGGAATAATTGTGATATTATATGGTGGTTTATATACATTGGTATTTTGGAATTATTATGGTTTGAAATAAGTATTTACATTTGAAATATTATTATTTTACATATGAATTGTGTTATGAGAATATTGTTTTACTTATGATTTATATCAAATGTTTTGAAAAGGTTTTCCCTCCAAAATGTTTTACATATATATATATATATATATATATATATATATATATATATATATATATATATATATATATATATATATATATATATATATATATATATATATATATATGTATATATATATATATATGTATGTATCAAACCTGATTATTTTACGGGGTTGGGTGAGACTTACTAGCATTTCCGGCTAGTTTTGTTTGTTTGTGTTTTTCTATTTGTAATTGATTTTGTACAGGTGCTGAGTTGATCCTGTTGAAGTTGATTTCGAGAGAGCTTCCGCTAGAACATATTGTTAGTAAATCTATGTAAATTTCATTTTCAAAATATTTAATTAGTGAATATCTGTTTTGGAGTTTAAGTTGTTTTAGCCTGTGCACTAGGTTAAGGGAAAACTATTATTCTACTTGAGTTGATGTGCATATTTTAATTTGCAAATATGAATAGAGGTGATTTAAAAAATGTTCGACGTTGTAGAAGTTTTGTTATTGAATATTATTGAATGAAATCCAAAGTTATTTAAGGGCTTGAAATATGTACTTATATTTGAAATATTATATATGAATTGTGTTATGAGAGTATTTTATGAATGTTGTATTACTTATAATTTATATAAAATGTTTTGATTATTGTTTATAAGTATTGTTTTTCCCAATTCATCCAACAATCATACAAAATATATAGAGTGGAGAACAAACAACTTTGATTCAATACCAAACAAAGATCTCGAATTACAGCTCAGTGTATCGAGAAACAAAGGTTGCGGCTCTCTCTCTCTCTAGACTAATAAGCGCTAATAATGTTCTGTTAAGACTTAGGGTTTCTCTTAAGTTAGCATCCTTTTATACATAAGGATGTCTAACTTAAGGCTTACAAGATGGTTAAGGGGTTGAAATACATTGGTGGCTCATATTACGTGCACATCTAAATAATTGCTACACAAATACAAAGATATTTAACTAGATTGGACACCATAAAATATTCCCATCAAGTATTTATAAGTATTTTGAGATGAATACTTGGCGTTTGATTTATACTTTGGAATAATTGTGATAATATTTGGTGGTTTATGTACATTGGTATTTTGGAATTATTATGGTTTGAAATAAGTATTTATATTTGAAATATAATTATTTTACATATGAATTGTGTTATGAGAATATTTTATATATATTGTTTTACTTATGATTTATATCAAATGTTTTGAAAAGGTTTTCCCTCCAAAATGTTTTACATATATATATATGTATGTATCAAATCTGATTATTTTACGGGGTTGGGTGAGACTTACTAGCATTTCCGGCTAGTTTTGTTTGTTTGTATTTTTCTATTTGTACTTGATTTTGTACAGGTGCTGAGTTGATCCTGTTGAAGTTGATTTCGAGAGAGCTTCCGCTAGAACGCATAGTTAGTAAATCAATGTAAATTTCATTTTCAAAATATTTAAATAGTGAATATCTGTTTTGGAGTTTAAGTTGTTTTATCTTGTGCACTAGGTTAAGGGAAACCGGGTGTGGCGGTAACGCCCCCTTTTTCCCTTTGAATTTTCCGATGCACTATTCCGGTGTTTTCTAAATAAAGTTAATAAATAATATTTTATTTAAACGTATTTTTGGTTGGGAAATTTGAGGGTGTTACACCCCATACCTGATGGCCCTCCAATACTGACCGGACGATTAGATTGGAGGATGTAAATTGAACTTTAATCACAAGCTGACAAATAGATAGTGAGACTTCGATCCTAGTACTTGCAGGGGCCTTATGCATTTTTATCATAGTAACCTCTTATCGCAATTGTCAGGATTCGAATCCGAGATTTATCCTTGTTGTTGGAAAAATATGTTAAAATTGCATTAAATGGTCTTTTTGGGGCAATTATTTGAGTGGGGTCCACTTCCGATTTGGGTCGGGTCAAAGTGATTTCGGATTGTCCTTGTTAAGGGCTACAATTCGATATATGGTACACTCAAAACGGATAACGGGTGAATGAGAAATTGATTCTCGAAGTTCACTCGTTGAAATGGAAAAACTGGGAAAATGGTGAGTTTCTAGTGTGTTTTATCCCACACCGAAAAACTCAAGGGATTTTCACTCCCTTATAAAGGGAAGCCTCTTTTAAGGAGTTAAGATTCCTAAAGGGAAAAGCTCTCTCTTACGCGCAGGGGGGGTGCCGATCAAATCTCGAAACGGAAAAGAAAAACCGCGACTCGTGTGCACGGGCTTCGCATCAGAGTTGCTCCAACTCTGGTGGAGGTCTTCTGATCGCGCACCAGAACTGCTCCAACTCTGATGGGGGTATTCTGATCGCGCACCAGAACTGCTCCAAACCGTTACAACCATTAAATGCCCAACGTTCTTGTCTTTTAATGCAACGTTAAATGGACAGTTTATGGATGATTCAATGCCCAACGGATTGGTCATTGAAGTCCAACGTTCAGGTCCATTAACACCCCATTTAACACATAACAAATCCTCCTATAAATAGCTGGCAGGTGCTTTGCAACAAACACACGGTTTTGACACAACGCACAATACATTCCTCACGAATTTCTTGAGCTAAAAACACCTTCAGCTACTCAGCAAACTTCCTTCTGTGTTCATACTTGGTTCTCGTTCGCTGGAACTCTTGTTTGTGTGCTCAAACATTAGTTCGTAGTCATCGTATCCTAGGAAACGATTGTTGCAACGCTCCTAGCACCGTGGGAGGCAACAAATACGTTTTAAGGAAATCGTGCGTAGCACGAGCTTTGACTAATTCTGCTTCATCTCCTTTCCTGTTTTTCTTTAGTCATTTTATTTAATTAATTTATTTTAATTAATTTTCTTTATTTTCCGAAACACACATCATAACACTTGTGACACCCCTTATCTACCACTTGAACTACATCATTGGTAAAAAGTTTTTTTTTACAAAATAGAGGCGCTTTGTTACCAAAAAAACTAGCGCCTCTGATATTTTGTTTAGCATGGCATGATGCACCCTTATCGTGTAATAAGCGAAGCGTGTTAGTGAAAGATGATGCAATTATGCAATCGACATTAGCGTGACATTTTGGTATGACATATATATCCCACGTATCAAGGAAAATAGGTACCACTAAACATGTGGGTATACTGCTTTATTTCCGGGCCCAATAGTCCTTTTATTTTATCAGTGGACATCGATCAACCTGAGTTACCCTTTGTTGATTTGTGCAAATAAATCTCGCTGATCTAATCAATCAAAAACCGATGACATCAAATTGTGTAGTGAGGGGGACGTACATGTTATTCTCTCTGTTCCGTTAATATTGTCTTTTTTTTCCTCTTAGAGCAATGCATTAAGACTGTTTCATATCAAATTAGGTAAAGCTTACGTGGCTCTAAATTATTTTTACTTTATTCTTACTTTATCAATTCAAAATCAACAACAAAAATCACTTTTTTAGTAACTGTGTCATATCATCATATCTCAATGTTAGTAGGACGAATGTAATATATTATAGAAGTATATGGTTCTATATTGATATGTTTGTTACATTTTCCTTTTATATTGTATTTTACCTTTTGTTACGGCTTTTCTTTTTTTGTTAATTTTTTCCATTAAAAAGCACATAATTTCTCTCTTTTTTCTCTTTAATTACATTCACCTTATTTCACACTATTTTATTATTGTACCGAATTTATTTCAAAACATTTCAATTTAAATTACAAGTTTTTATTATTTCAAATATGTCTAAAATTAAATACATTCGTGAAATTTCACCAATCGTGAGTGTGGGTCACTTTCGCGTGCGGTTTGCACGGTACAAATGGATGCATAGAAGTGGTCAAGTGGAAGTTGAAGCCATTAGTTTGCCATCACATGTCCACACCCCAATCTTAATTATTGAAAATTTGTCTTTAAGGTGGGAAACTCTTGTCAACTGAAACCTATGATTTAGCTTTGCCCGGCCTCTTATTATTTGCTTAAAACTTGGTTTCATCACTTGTTGGTTATTTTTATTTTAATCAGAACAAATCGTATCAGAAGGGTACTTCAAATCAAATCAGATAATTTATTCAAATCAAATCAGAAAAATGATACAATATTAAGTTATAAAGACTCAAATTAGGTCGGAAATACTCAAATCAAATTACCAATTTTGTTATTATTAAATATTACTAATAATTTGAAAAACACTACTATTACTGCGGTTGTTATAAGAATATTAATCCTTATTAGTCGTTTGTTATTATTTAGTGAATTTCAATTTCTGGTTTATTCAATTAATAAGAAAACATGTGGTATTTCATCACGTGTAGTATATTTTTATATGTTTACTTTTAGTAAGGCTAACTCTTTTATTATTGTTGTTATTTATATATATATATATATATATATATATATATATATATATATTGTGGGTTTTATACTTATTGTGAATGTCATTACGTTCTTATGTAAATTATCATTAATAAATATAATAATAATAATAAATAAGAAAGTACTAATAATAGTGATGGAGTATATGGGTCTAGACCACATGACCCACATACTCAGAAGAATAAGAGGCACAACTGTCACTCAGTGGGACCTCCGTCGGCCAGATGGTCCTCCATCGGCCAGAAAGACATCACCTCAGAACATGATCCAGAAGTCAGGAGAACCAGGTGTCTCCGTCGGTCGGGTCTCCGTCGGACGTGGCTCTGTCGGCCGGACCCCGTCGGTCACAGAGAGCTCACAGAACCGGATTTCATACTTAGTCATTTCTACATACTTTGTACTTGACCCAATAGTAGCCCAATTGTAAATGAGCCTTCCAAGTCCAAGACTTGGGAGCCCAGGCTACATTTCTTTTATAAATACTCCCCTTAGGAGTAGTTGTAGGGGTTGAGAAATCATTTATTACAGCATATATTGCACTTCTCTCTCTACCTCTCACTTCTCTCTAGAATATATACTCTATCATTTGGTGATTTCATTGAGAGCTAGAACAATCAAGTTAGCATCCTTCGTCGCTACCAAGCACAAGCTAACTGAAGATGGGAAGAGCAAGGTCGAACCGCAACCTCATCGGCAAGACGATCCCCAAGGCTCAGGAGGGTCGTGAGCGCTCTGGTGACGCTACGGCCGAGAAGGCCACGGAAGAGGAAATCTTCCAGGAAATAATCGACCCCGCAGCTGACCTCCACATTCAACTCAACGACAACGCGCAAGACGCCCGCATCGGCCTTGACAAGAAGCGCGCGGAGAAGGGAGACCATGCATTGGGGCAACAGACTACTCCCGCTGTTGACCCTCAGCTCCAGGCCGCTGTATCGGCCATCATAGCGAGCCTGGCTCAGAATCCCACCGTCCTCACCGCACTCATGCCTAGGACGGGAGAGAACACTACTCCACCGCCTCCACCACCCCAGCCGTTGGTCATGAAGATAGGCAACGTCGAAGGGGTTGAAGCTCAGGACACGTCATCATCCCACTCCCACCCTGCTTCCCCGCTTCGAGCTGGACCGACCCCAGCGCGTGGAAAAGCCTCAGGATTTAATAGGCTAGGTGACACGCGCCGTCGGCCGGCATCGGAGAGGATGGCGGGATGGATTGGTGAACGTGAGTCTGGCTCACCAAGGGAAAGATTTGGGTCCGTATCCCGGACAGCGGATCGGCCCCGCCTAGACAAAGGCAAAGGGAAGCTGCACGAAGGTGACGCACGTCACCAAATAAACACGGCTCACGCAGCCCGCTTGCAGACACAGGGCGCCACCATGGCCGCCAAGGACCCCCGGGACGAGGTTATCGCCCAGCTCGAGCGAAGACTCGCTGCGATGGAGGCCAAACAGCTTACCGCCACCCCCACAGGCAACTCATCCAGGGATCCCGGTTTCAACGCCCTCCTATACAAGGTCAGCATCCTGGAGAGGGAGTTGGCCGAAGGACGAGGAGACCCCATCGTCCAAATCAGGACGAGGACTCCTTTCACAGCTAGGGTACTCTCGGACCCCATTCCCGAGAAGTACCGGGGCAACGCCATCAATCCCTATGACGGTCGTACCGACCCCCAGGAGCATTTCAGCCGCTATCAGAATAACATGTTGATGGTGAATGCGTCGGATGAGTACCTCTGCCGCTGGTTCCTTTCCACCCTCGAAGGACCAGCATATGAATGGTTCAACGCGCTCCTCGAAGGAAGCATAGACTCATGGCAAGATCTCGCCCAACGCTTCCTCACCCACTTCACTGGGAGGAAACGCGTAAAGAAGTACTTCACCCATCTCCTCTCCGTCAAGCAACAACATGACGAATCACTCCACTCTTTCATCGACCGATGGACGAGGGATACCGACGAATTCGAGGGGGCCGATGAGCGCACCCTCCTTGTCCTTTTTCAGGGCGCCCTCCGCAGCACCCCGTACGCGAGGTGCCTCATCACTGACCCGCCGAGGTCATACATAAAGGCGCTCCAGCGGGGGAATTTGTACGCTGATGCCGACGAGCTCCACAACCACAAGAAGGATGGGGGGCACCCCTCCAAAAAGGCAAACCCTGTGCAGGCTCCAGGCGCACCCTCGGCCAGGGACCGAGGCCAGGGAGGACAGCACTGCCAAGGGTCTGGTGGGCAGAACAAGAAGGACCGCCCATGGCGTCCAAGGATGAAAAGGCCGAGTCCCCCTCACACACTCGGTCAGCTCCATCCTCGATTATGCCGAGGAGCATGATCTCATTGAGAGAGACCCTCGGTCGGCGAAGGAAATCTACATCGTCCATCAAGGGGGTACCTACTGCCATTACCACAAGAACACCTCCCACAACACCGACGATTGCGTCACGCTGAAGAGAGCCATCGAGAAGCTGATTCGCCAGGGGTGGACTCTCCCAATTGGTTAAAGGTGGCCCAGACAAAAATATGTGGGTAAACACCGGCAAAAATGGGGCAACCCCTCTACGAAGAAGCGTGAGATCGGCAGACTTAGTGACGACGACGAAGACTTCGAGGAGCCCCCACCAAAGAAGAACCACATCCACCTCATTGTGGGAGGCAACACTGCGGGGGACTCAGCCACCCAGAGGAAGAAATGGGCCCAATCCCTTTACATTGGGGAAGTGTCCCACGTTCCCCCCAGCCGAAGAAACAACGGATGGAGGCGATCACCTTCACCGACAAGGATCTGCCTCCAGGCACCGCGTCACACAGGGACGCCCTCGTTATCCGATGTGAGATAGGTAACTCTATCATCCATCCCACTTACATCGATACAGGGAGATCTGTCAACGTCATGCAGCTGAAGTTGAACAAGGCCCTGCTAAAGCCGATACGGACACCATTGTCAAGCTTCACCGGGGACTCTATCGACACCGAGGGCACGATAGTCCTCCCCATGGAGGTCGGCGACAGCTCCCATCGCACCAAGATCGATATGGAGTTTATGGTGGTCAACCTCAAGTGCGCCCACAACCTGATCTGGGGGGCGGCCCGCACTAGAGGATCTGCAGGCCATCATCTCCATGAAACACTTATGCTTGAAGTTCCCCACCTCGAGCGGCATTGGCTACGCCAGGGGGAACCAGAGGATAGCAAGGGCATGCTACCTCAAGCTGACAAAGCTGGCCATAAGAACCAAGCAGAGGATAGACACCATCATCGCGACTGTCGTGAAGGACGAAGAGAGGCCACATGCTGAGCCGATCGAGATCGTCGAAGATGTCCCCTTGGATGCCTCTCAACCGGAGTGAGTCTTAAAAATCGGGAAGCAAGTCCCACAGGACCAACGCGACGGCATCCTCCTAGTCCTACGGTCATACGCAGTCATCTTTGTGTGGGGTCCGGACGACATGCCAGGCATCAGCCGGAAAGTGATCACTTACCGGATGTCAGTCGATCCCGCTTCCACGCCGGTCAAGCAGAAGCGGCACTACCTCTCGGCCGAAAGACGGGACTTCGTCAAGGGGGAGGTGACCATGCTCCTCTCCACCAGCCACATCACAGAGGTGAAGTACTCGACTTGGCTGGCCAACGTCGTCCTCACCCAGAAGCCGCCGACGTTCAGAATGTGCGTTGATTACACTGATCTGAACAAGGCGTGCCCCATGGACCCGTTCCCTCTCCCCAACATTGATCAGCTGGTGGACGAGATGGTGGGATGCGAGTTGATGTCATTTTTGGATGCCTTCAGAGGGTACCACTATGACCCCGAAGAGAATTTTCTACTACCTCGTCACAGCCATTGGGCTCAAAAATTCAGGCGCCACATACACCAGGATGGTAGCCAAAATCTTCAGAGCAGACAGTCCTCGGACCGACGATGGAGGCATACGTCGACGACATGATCGTCAAGAGAAAGCAGTCTACCACTCATGCTAACGACCTCCGGGAAATTTTTGAGATCATGAAGAAGTTCCAGCTCCGTCTGAACCCTAAAAAATGCACCTTCAGCGTCCAGGAGGCAAGTTCCTCGACTACATGGTCAGCCGAAGGGGTATAGAAATAAATCCGGAGAAGATCCAGGCCATTGTGAATATGGAGCCGCCGTGCAATGTCAAGGAGGTACAACGGTTGATAGGACGGCTTGCAGCCCTGAACCGCTTCCTTTCCAAATCGGCAGAAAGATCCCTCCTTTTTTCCAAATCATGCGCAAAGCCAACAGCTTCAAGTGGACGACGGAGTGCCAACAAGCTTTCGAGGAACTGAAGCAGTGCCTTTCATCCCCCAAGGCCAAGTCCGGCGAGACGCTTTTCTTGTACTTGGGGGTGAGCACGTCGGCCATCAGCTCCGTTCTCACCCGCGAGGATGAAGGGGTGCAGAAGACTATTTTTTATGTTAGCAAGACACTCTGGGAGGCCGAGCTCAGGTACTCCCCCGTCGAGAAAACAATGATAGCCATCTTCCACACGGTGAAGAAGCTAGGGCACTACTTCCAGGCCCATGTCGTCCATGTCTTGACTCAGAAGCCCCTCGGTGCACTGATGCGGAGCCCAACTAGTTCCTCAAGAATGGTGAAGTGGGCAATCTTCCTTAGCCAGTTCCAAATCAAAATCAAGCCCAGGCCATCTATCAAGGGGCAAGCCTTGGCCGATTTCGTCACTGATTGCATGGCAAGGGAGACAGTCGCCGCCATACCCGGGGCGGAGCCAGACGAAGCATGGACCTTGTTCACTGATGGTTCGTCGGCCGCCAAAGCATGTGGAGGCATCGTCGTCCTCATCTCCCCTGAAGGATTCAGAGCTTACTATGTCATCCGCTTCAACTTCAGGGTATCCAACAACGAAGCCGAGTATGAGGCCCTCCTCAGCGGCCTCAGACTCATCGCCGGCCTCAAAGCACGGCATGTCAGATCAAGTGCGACTCCAAGCTGGTAGTGGGCCAGATCGAGGGCTCATACGAGGCCAAAGAAGGAAGGATGAAGCAGTACAAACAGGCGGCCGAGGAGTTGCTCAAGGCATTTGAAACCCATGAGATCACGCAGATCCCAAGGGCAGAGAATGTCGAGACCGACATCCTCTTCAAACTCAGCACGGACACTCCGGAGCACATCTTCAAGATAGCCAAGGTCGAGGAGTTAAGCATTTCTAGTATCCATTCCAGCCCGATCATGTGCATTCAACCACGCCCGGAGGACTGGATAACCGACATCATGACCTTCATCACTTTGGGAGAACTACCCCAGGACGAGGAGAGGGCCAAACTAGCCAGACTCAGGGCCCCAAGTTACACCATTGAGAATGGGAAACTCTACAAAAAATCCTACAATGGCACCCTCCTCCGATGCCTGCACCAGGACAAAGCCGAAGTAGCCATGGAAGAAGTCCACAGTGGTGTCTGCTCCTCGCATCAGGGCCTTTTCAGCATGTCCCGGTGTCTCGTCGTCCAAGGCTATTTTTGGCCGACGATGGTGTGGGATTGTGCTGACCTCACTAGAAAATGTACCGCATGTCAGATACTTCAGAAGGCCCCTGGTCGGCCACCCGTCAATTATGCCCCGGTCAGCACTGTGATAGAGTAAATCTAGAGAGAAGTGAGAGCTAGAGAGAGAAGTAGTATAATTGCTCTATATTAATGAATTTTTAGAACCTCCACAACTACTCCCAAAAGGAGTATTTATAGGAAAAATTAGGGCTGGGCTCCCAAGTCTTGGGCTTGGGAGGCCCGTTTACAACTGGGCCGCTATTGGGCCGAATAGAAATTAAATAATTGAGTATACAAATAATTAAGTACAGAATCCTGTTCTTGGAGTCCTTCATGGCCGACGAGGGTCACGGTCGATGAGGACATGGCCGGCGAAGACCCGGCTGATGAGGTAACCCGGTTCTTCTGGCTTCCAGATCATATTCTGGGCTGACTTCATTTCAGCCGATGAGGGTCATCTGGCCGACGAGGGTCCCACTAGGTGGCCGTTGTGTCTTCTGTCCTCTTGAGTATGTGGGTCCTGGGTTCCAGGCCCATATACTTCATCACACTGCAATTCCATTCTCAAGATGGGGGATTGACCTGGACGGCCCCCTGCCTAGAGCCGCGGGCAACAACCGCTACATTATCGTCCCAGTCGACTACTTCACCAAATGGGTCGAAGCGGAACCTTTGGCCAGCATCACAGGGGCTAAGTGCCAGAAGTTTGTCCATAAGAACATCCTTACCCGTTTCGGCGTTCCCCAGGAGAACATATCCGAAAACGGCACCCAATTCGAGGCCGCACCATTCCAAGAGCTCCTCCGGGAATGGGGAATCAGGCATCGTTTCTCCTCCGTTGCCTACCCTAAAGGTAACGGGTAAGTTGAGAATGCCAACAGAACCATACTGGAGGGTCTCAAGAAGAAACTCCAGGACGCAGGAGGCAGCTGGGCCGACGAGCTCCCCAACATTCTGTGGTGCTACCGTACCACGCCAAGGAGGGCAACGGGAAAAACACCCTTTGCCCCTGTGCTACGGCTTCGAGGCGAAGGCACCCACAGAGGTCACCATACCCAGCCGACGAGTGGAGCAATATGAACCCGAGGCTAACGAAGAAAATATGAAGATCGACCTCCACCTGGTCGAACAAAGACGTGAGCAAGCCTACATCCGAGAAGAGAACTATCGGTGTCAAGTAAAATCATACTATGACGCCAAGGTACGTTCCCGGGAGTTCCAAGTGGGGGATTACGTCCTCCGCCAAAGGGAGGCAAGCAAGCCGACAAAGGGTGGCAAGCTGGCACTAAAGTACGAAGGCCCCTACATCGTCAGTGCCGTAGTGAAGCTCGGTACCTACAAACTTAAACACCCAAATGGGTCTTGTGTACCACGAACGTGGAATGTACATCACTTAGTGAAGTTCTATCAATAACCTGAAGGAGGCGAAGCCGGCAAAGCCCTCACCCCTTAACGGGTTACTGATCAATTGCCACCCTCGGCCTCGAGCCACTTATCAATGAAAGTTGTGTTCCTCTTACTTTTTGAAAAGTTAAAGGAAAAGATACAACATTATGTTGACCCCTTACAGTGAAACGCTCAGGTATGGCCGACGAAGCACATCGTATCGACCCCTTAGAGCGAGACACTCAGGCATGGCCGACGATGTCCCAAGACGTTGGGCCCGCAAACGGCCCACGTCTTGAAATGGGAAGCTCACCGCGTCGTCCTCGCGCTAAATCGCACGACGACAGGCCTGCTATCATGGCTGAGGTGGCAAAAATCCCCAAAGTCAGGGCAGAGAAACGGCAGCCGTCGGGAACCGACCAAAAGCCTTAGCCCACATCGTAAATAGACGACAGGACCTCCCCGAGATCATAGGACGATCCAGTAGGACTCCTTACCGGCCAAGGGAATAGCAACCCCCTTGGCCGAAGCCTGAAAGAAGGATACTCGCTCCTCGCTCAAAGAAGTAAAGAGGAAGAAAATAAGAGGGACAACCGAGGACCGCGCACTCGCCGGCCTCGAGCGAAATCCTCACAACTCAAAAGAGGGACAGCCAAGGACCGCGCACTCGCCGGCCTTGAGCGAAATCCCCACAAATCAAAAGAGGGAAGCCGAGGACCGCGCACTCGCCAGCCTCGAGCAATAAAAATAAAATCCCCACAAAAATTTGACTAAGTACATATTAGTGAAAAATAAAGCAAGTACTACGCAACATGGACGCAGCATGCACGCACAGACTACTCCAAGGCACTTGGAGAAAATTCCCAAGTGGCATCCAGAGCGGCCGACGGAGTCACGGGGAGGACAACACAAACTCAAAAGATTCTAAAGCATGAAAGAGGGAAACAACTACCTAGTTTCCCATGGCCGAAAGTGGGAAACACTCCCCTTGGCCGAACAAGGGCCAGTGACCTTCATCGGCCACGACAAAGGGAAACAACTACCTAGTTTCAGCTAACACTTAGAAATATTTCTAAAGCATGAAATAACAAAAGCAGTACAAAGATAAAGTAGTCGCTGAAGCCGAAAGAGCCAACCATATACTTGCATTCCAGAAATTTAGAGTGCATAAGGGGGGTGCATCGACCATTACATGTTAAACTGAGAAATAAAAAGGAGGGGGATCAAGCTTCTTCACCGCCGACTACTTGAGCAGGCGTATCACTGGCTTCAACGGCCACGGAAGAAGCGGTGTCCAAGAACATGTCATCATCCCAATCATCCTCGCTGATGCCTGAGCTCAGGATAGGAGATTGCCTCTCCTCCATGGGGAGCTTGATCTCATCCTCCGGATCCCTCATCTTCTGCGGAAGCTTTAGCTGATGAGCGAATTTCTTCATCAGCTTCAGCTCCAGGCATCTACGGCGTAACCTCCGGTAGATCAGCCGCTGCATTCGTTGTTGGCTGAGGTCATAGTACACCTTTATCTCCCTCTCAAAGTACTCCTGGCCTTCGGGGCTATGCTGGCCCCAATCTTCGAGCCTGGCAGCCACAACATCAAAAGTCCAAGGCCGACACTTCTCAGCTTTCCAGCCATCGGCCAAGAACTTCATAATGACAGCATCGGCAGCTTTCTTCGCAGCAGCCTCGACAGCCTGCTCGAGCTCAGCTCTGGCCTTCTAGGCCTCAACAGCACGGAGACGAACATCCTCATGCGCTTCCTTCTCCTCGGCGAGCTTCTTCAGGGCATCGTCCCTATCGGCAGTCACTTGACAATAGGCCCCATCGGCCTTGTCGGCTTTCTTTTTCAGGGCCTCCACCTCGCCCCGTAGCCGATCTAGGATGCTTAAGGCCTCATCGGCCGAAGCAGCCTTTTGCTCAATCTCTCTCAACCGAGCAATCTCCCACTCCTGCCTCTTGTGGTTCTCCATTAGCATGAAGGCTGCCTGCACAAAAGTAAAATGAGACAGGCCGGCAAGGACACTGATAAAAGGTAGAAGGGGGAAAAGGCAACAACGTAGGGAAAGACAACTCACCTTGACAAGATTGTCCATCCCGCCGTCATAGATCCGGACGTTACCCAACCCATTGAGGTACGCCTGGTCAGCGTCAGGAATGACCTCGGAGATTACATTGTGGTCGTCGATGATCTCATTGAATACCCCGCCCTTCGTGGGATACTCAACTTCAACTTTGTAGGTCCCCCGGACCAACTCTTTGCCAGAACTCTTCTGACGGGAGCCTTGGGCCTCGGGGGAGGCTGAGAAATAGTAGCAGAATGAAGAGGCAGAAGTGAGGTCCACAACGGCACCAACATGGGATCCGCCATCGTCCCCGATTGGGACGGCCAGGGTACCGGCAGTATGATCGAACGAGGGAGAAGCCCTCTTGGACTTCTTAGAAGGCTGTAAACCGGCCTCCGTCAACTTTTTCTAGCCGTCGTCCACTGACCATTTCTTCTTCGGCTGGGTGGGCGGCTTCTTAGACTTCTCGGTGCTTGGCTGTGCTCCACTCGCCGCGGCTAGCTTTGCGGCATCCTTGGCGGCCTGTTCCGCGGCAACTTTCGCAGCAGCCCTATTCATGACAGATTTGTGATCCATAACAAAGTATGCATAACAAAGGAAACAAACAACGTTAGCAAAGCAAGGAAATAAAATGGGAACAAGGATGCTGAGGAGGGCATTACCATCGGCTTCGGCGGGCACGCCCAATTTTGGGCCATCGGCCTCCTCGAACGTCATCATCATTCTCGGCCAAATGTCTACATCGGTCTGAAGTAGTGGGGAACTGGGGGACTACACCGGCCTCCAAACGCAAGGAAAAAATTGAAAATCCAAAAACGCACAAGTACACAACTACACCAACACCGTATCATGTATGCACCGTAACGACCGGGACCTGGTGGTGCACCCTCGACCGCAACAAAGTAAGCAAATAAGGAAGCAAATCTCACCTTCCCGAACAAGACACATGTCATCACGCACTCCACTCTTGGCTAAGATAAGAAGACAAGGACACACAACGTCCTCTGGCCCAGTGCCACCATCGTCCACAAAACCAAGAACACACAACGTCCTCTGGCCCAGTACCATCGTCCTCCTCGGCCAAAACACAAAAGGCAACCACCAACGGCCAAAGAGAAGAAGCACCACCGTCATCGGCTACTCAAGTCAAAGACGCATATCGGCCACTCAGCCAGGACACTCATCATCCTCAAACGAACAAACGCACATCATCAGAGGAACAATGGCCCCCTTCGTCAAAAACGAAGGGCATACAACGGCCAAACATGAAGAATAACCACAGCGCCCCCTGCGTCGGCCAAAAACTTCAAGATTGCAGGAATCTACTCTCCCTCACTTCGTCTACATCTCAGCTAAGAGTGTGGGGGACTCCTGATGGAGTATATGGGTCTAGACCCCAGGACCCACATACTGAGAAGAATAAGAGGCACAGTTGTCACTCAGTGGGACCTCCGTCGGCCAGATGGTCCTCCATCGGCCAAAAATACATCAATTCAGAACATGATCCAGAAGTCAGGAGAACCAGGTGTCTCCGTCAGCCGGGTCTCCGTCGGCCGTGGCTCCGTCGGCCACAGAGAGCTCACAGAACCGGATTTCATACTTAGTCATTTCTACATACTTTGTACTCGCCCAGTAGTGGCCCAATTGTAAATGGGCCTCCCAAGCTCAAGACTTGGAAGCCAGCCCACATTTCCTCTATAAATACTCCCCTTGGGAGTAGTTGTAGGGGTTGGGAAATCATGTATTACAGCATATATTACACTTCTCTCTCTAGCTCTCACTTCTCTCTAGAATATATACTCTATCAAATAGTTATATAACTTATAATAATGATCACACTTGGACTGTAGGAGTAGTAATGGTAACAATAATAATAATAGTCTTAAACTTCTTATTGGTGTAATTGAATGTGTTAAGAGTTACCAAGATAAGATCTAAAGTAAAATGTTCATATAATAAATATTCAAATTAGAAAGATCCAGATTGAAAAATCACAAACATTAGACAAAATCAAAAAATCTATTTAGATCAGAAATATTAAGATCGAATCAGATCAGATCTTAAAATTTTTAAGATGAAACGTTTAGATTAAGCAATTGGACGCCTTGATTATTAAGTTAAGGATTTGGGGCGTCTAAACACATGTTATATTGAATTCAGCCCAAAGTTCTAAATTTCTGATCAAATTAGAATAAAATCGAGTGAAATGTGTCTACAAAATTTTACAATGTACAAATTGAAAAAGAAATCGAGTTAATATTGTCAAATGTCAACTGTCTTACCTAAATTTATTAATAGCTAATGCTTGTGTTTTAGTTACACAACTTTTTTTGGAAGAATGTATTGGGAACTTCTGTTGTCAAATGCAAAGACAATTGTTTTTGGTCTGAATTTGTAAGGTTGACTGAACATTTAATGTACTTTATATATAGTAAAACCATGTAAATAATTTCGATACACAAAACTAGTTTAAGAGTAGTCATCGAGTTGAATGTTAAATTCTTTTACGGTTGATCGAATGCCTAATTAATACATATTGCAGAGTAATATTTAGTGCACCCAAATATGAAAATCATCAATGAAACTAATTGTCGTATTATTCGTACAATCACACCTCACATTAGCCAGCTAAGATAGGCGCATGTAATCATAACATTCTCCCCTTGATCTACGCATGTAAGGCAAACATCATTAATCCATACATGTTGAAAGAGAACTATGTATTATGTCTTTAGATGTGTAATTAGTTGTTTTAGTTAAGATTTGATTGGTCGTCAACTCTAATAAATATTTACTTCTAAAGTTTTCGTTACCAATTTTTACTGTTGGTTGACCTTTACATGAAGGGTGTATATTTGACTTGATCACAAGGAATGACATGAGTTTAACAAGTGGGAGTGATTCAAATCTATTTATTGAACTGGGAATTAAGAGCGATTTTGTGTGTGAGGTAAATAGGTAATGTACAAATAATGAACCTAATGGATTATTCAGGTGACTTGAATTTACTTCTTTCAAGGGTTTGGACCTTTGGGTGGGCTCTTAGGAGCCTAGGATTAGTTAGTCTAGCTTAGTCGAGATCGCCTGGTGCTAACAAGAAGGGAATAACCCGAGTCTCTTGAAATAGCCTTGTCAAAAGGTTCATATCTTATAGTAGACAATTAGACATTCCTAGACGAAGCTATTTTCAAATTATTGAACAACATTTGATTATCGCAATCCTCAAACACTTCAGTCAAAATTCATACTTTGAAAATCTCAAAGCCCTAGACAAGACACACAATAGCGCTCATTGAACCATAAACTTAAATCATGCTAGCCATTATAAAAACCTGATATTACATTCCACAAGGTTAATCAGGAGAATTTTATTTCTGGATGTTACGAGTAACATTCCCATTAATGCTTCTTTCGAATAATGTATGCCCATAATATTCAGAGCAATACAAAGTTATCATCCTTTTTAGTAATACACTGTTGGGCATAATTGGTTATGGTCCTAGTGCTGCAAATAGGAATAGACATGAGCCGATTTAGGACTTCTGGCCCCCCTTAATATAGTATTGTAGACTTGTAGTGATCAGAACAAGTCCAGTTCCGGATCAATAGATCTGGATCAGATTCTGGTTTGATTCCTTTCCTATTCCTAGGGGTGGATTCGGTTCAGGCCACCCGGCCCGTGACCCGGCCCGGCCCGGTACTGTGCGGGCCCGGGACCGGCCCGGTCGGGCGGTCCGGGACCGGGTATGGGCCCGAAACGGTGGGAAGGGGCGGGACGGGCTCGGTGCTGGAATAATGTGACCCGGCCCGGCCGGGTCGGGCCCGGCCATGTCGGGCCCGGGCCCGGGTCCGGTCCTATTTTAAAAAAAAAATTAATCTTGGGCTACTAGCCGTTGGGGGTGGGGCTGGGGACAACCCAAACGGCTATATAGCCGTTGGGTGGGGTAAAGGGGGGGTCCGAGGGGGTTGGCTGGTAGGGGGGGGTGGGGGGGGTGGGGGGTAAAAAAACCTATAAATACCCCTAATCTTAAACATTTTTTCATATCTCTTCTCCAATTCTTCCTAAATCTTATTCTTAACTCTCTACTCTCTAATTCTCTTATTCTCCAATATATTATATATCTACTCTCTAATTCTCTTCTCCAAGAAGTTAAGATGGAAAATCAAAATGCCATTATACGGTATAATTTTGATAAGCAGAAGGACCCGAAGACCGGGATGTGGTACGCAATTTGCAAATGGTGCGAAAAAAAAATGTATCATGGGGGCTTCAGGCGGATTCGGGATGGCAATCAAGAATATGAAGTAGGGATGGATTCGGGTCGGGTCGGGCCCGGGCCGGGCCTGGGCCGGGTCCGGCCCGGGCCGGGCCTAGGCCCGGTCGGGCCGCCGGTTCAAGAAAAGTGGGCCCGGGACCGGCCCGAGGGTTGGACGGGTCCGGTTCGGGCCGGGCCACCCGCCCGGGTCACGGGTCGAGTCCGGTTCGGGCCGGGCCGGTTAATTTTTTTATATATATAATTTATATTTTATAGTTTATAGTTTTATACGAGTATTAAAAACAAACTTCAATTGCATTTATTTGAAATGAAATAGGAACTACATTTAAAAATTAAAACAAACTTTAAGAAATAAACATTTTGAAAATTGTAATCAATCGGAACTTCCTGCACCTCCCGATCCTTTGGCTTTGTCACATGACTTCATATGCTTGATTGTCATCCCGAATCCGCCTGAAGCCCCCATGATACATTTTTTTTCGCACCATTTGCAAATTGCGTACCACATCCCGGTCTTCGGGTCCTTCTGCTTATCAAAATTATACCGTATAATGGCATTTTGATTTTCCATCTTAACTTCTTGGAGAAGAGAATTAGAGAGTAGATATATAATATATTGGAGAATAAGAGAATTAGAGAGTAGAGAGTTAAGAATAAGATTTAGGAAGAATTGGAGAAGAGATATGAAAAAATGTTTAAGATTAGGAGTATTTATAGGTTTTTTTACCCCCCACCCCCCCCCCCCACCCCCACCCCCCCTACCAGCCAACCCCCCCCCCCCCCCCCCCCCGGACCCCCCCTTTACCCCACCCAACGGCTATATAGCCATTTGGGTTGTCCCCAGCCCCACCCCCAACGGCTAGTAAACCAAGATTAAAAAAAAAAAAATTAAAATAGGACCGGACCCGGGCCGGGTCACATTATTCCAGCACCGAGCCCGCCCCGCCCCTTCCCACCGGTTCGGGCCCATACCTGGTCCAGGACCGACCGACCGGGCCGGTCCCGGGCCAGCACAGTACCGGGCCGGGTGGCCCAAACCGAATCCACCCCTAATATGAAGTCATGTGACAAAGCCAAAGGATCGGGAGGTGCAGGAAGTTCCGATTGATTACAATTTTCAAAATGTTTCTCTCTTAAAGTTTGTTTTAATTTTCAAATGTAGTTCCTATTTCATTTCAAATAAATGCAATTGAAGTTTGTTTTTAATACTCGTATAAAACTATAAACTATAAAATATAAATTATATAAAAAAAAAATAACCGGCCCGGTCCGAACCGGACCCGACCCGTGACCCGGGCGGGTGGCCCGGCCCGAACCGGACCCGTCCAACCCTCGGGCCGGTCCCGGGCCCACTTTTCTTGAACCGGCGGCCCGACCGGGCCTAGGCCCGGGCCGGGCCCGACCCGGCCCGAATCCATCCCTACCTATTCCTAATAGATCAGTAATCTTTAAAAAATAAAATAAACGGCAGTAGTATTTTGTAGGAACCAGATTGGAAAATAAGCAATTACCAGTTTAATTCAGGTCCAATCAACAGGTTCAATTTCTGCTTAAAAGGGTTGGTGTCGACCATGAACCATGTTTGCGTCCATGACTAGCTGTAAAACTAAAGCCCTTTGATTTTCTTCAGTTTCTACAAGTTCAAATTCCTTTTATATTTGTCTTAGCCATACATTTAACCTCCTCAAAAAAAGTCAAAACCTCATATCAAATGACAGGGTATATATAATATATATGGTATCTAGTCATAAATTATCTATTAAACCATTCATTCAAAACAATGATCACATCACAACAATACCAAAAAGGGTGTTGTCATCTGCTTTTGGTGAGGGCCTGCCTAATCTTGTTGAGGCTGCACACTTGCTTTCTCTCGTGGAGGTATTGTAGCAGCAGGTTGTGCACTGCTTTCTTCTTGATTTTGTCGTGCGCAAGGCCTCCAAATTGTTTCATTATTACCAACATCCATTAACTCAATGCCCTTTAAGGCCAAATCTTTCCTTATCTGATCGCTTTTACTGTAGTCCCTCTCTTCCCTTGCTTTTGCTCTATCACCAATTGACTTCAGAATATCTTCCTCCGTCAATTCTGCTCTTTTCAGTGCTTTTTCTTTTAATTGCTGCAATACCTGTAAAAAAGGAACAAATATGTCAGGAGGATGTCATCATAAGTGGGTCCCGTACAACACAGCCCCACATGTGACAAGCACAATGGGTTCAGAGGGTTCACCTCACAATAGCTTAAACTGGATAGCAATCCCAGAACATCCAACACTGCCCTCACTTCTTTCTCCATGTCCATAATATCATCATACAAAAGTTGTTGTTCCTGTTGCTTCAACTGCTTCTGTGAATTCATTACTATTATTATTAGAGAAAATGACAAATATAGTACTACAATGAAAATAAATGACAAAATATGACTTTTAATAAGCAGTGACCATAGAGCTATATACCAGCGAGCGTAGAGACCTTACTAATGTTTAATTTTAAACCGTGAAAATGGTGGTATTTTTGCAGTGACTATAGGGACCATGTAGTCATTTTTTGTCCATAAGTTCAATTTTAGTTATATTATATGGAAAAGCCCAATTACCATAGAATATCCTCAATATGATGTCAGAAAAAAAAAAGTAACATTAAGAAGCAACACTTCTGGTTGTAACCTTCAGCGTGTTCCTATTCATGACTCTCAGGACTCCTTGAAGAGCAGCATTTAATATAGAAGGTGTGTGTAAATCATCAGAGAGTCTTGACTCAAACTCATTACGCAGATTTTCTATGCACTTTTTTGCATCAGATGAACGACGACGACCTGCTTTATTACCGCTGCTTGTATCAACACAATTTTGCATCTTTGAAGTGGCTTCTTTACAATCTTGTAAGGTCTAGATCACAAAATAAAAATCAAATGTCAAGAGGGAATCAATATAGAAAAGTGGGGATAGGATACACATATATGCTATCCCACTTTGACATAATCCAGGCTGTCAAAAGTATTTCCTTACCTGGTATATATAGAACACAGAATCTGAACCAATTTCTATCTGTGAAATCGCATAATTGACAGGAGAACGGTAGTGTGTCCCCATCAGGAAATATCTCAATGCAAGGGGATGGTAAAGCTTGGTAACCTTTCACAACGAGATGCATAACAATCCAAAATTACTGTGACCTTGATTAAGAAATAACTAAAGCAATAATACAAATCATGGCAAATATATGACTGAAATAAAAACAATGGACAAGACGTGCCTTTAACCCACAATAAATATAGTGATTGTAGACCAATAGTGATGTAAAATTTTACCCTAGTTACCATAGAGATCATGACGAATGTATCATCATCATTACCTCAGTGCCGCAAAGTCTCCCACCTACAGTGGGGTAAGGGGGGTCGGATGTATGCAGTCTTACCTTTGTACTAAAGCACAGAGAGACTGTTTCCAGTGACCCATGGTGAAAATCACCTCAAAAATTGCATGGACTGACTGCTACTTCATAACAAAGAAGAGCAGACAGTTTAGTGAGCCATTTTGCTTTATTCCATCATGACGAATATATGACAAACAAAAATAATGGACAAATTTGCCTTTTACGCGCTGTGAATATAGTGACTGTAGATATTAGGGCGATGTTCACTTTTACGCTATGGTGAACATGTTGATTTTTTAGCAGTGACTAAAGACAACATAGTCATACCCACTAGTTATATTTTAATAATCCTAGGGTAAAAATCCCTGTTAGAAAAAAACGAGGTTATAAATTCTTAATAAAATAACCACATAAATACCTCACGGATTGTGAAGAAATTTCCGACTGATTTTGACATTTTTTCATCGTTCGCAGTAACAAATCCATTGTGCATCCAATAATTCACTTTACTGTCAGGGCAAGCAGCACAGCTTTGAGCAATCTCATTTTCATGATGAGGAAATATCAAATCCATACCACCACCATGAATATCAAATGAGTGAGTCAAATAATGAGAACTCATAGCACTGCACTCTATATGCCACCCTGGCCTTCCAAGACCCCATGGGCTTTCCCAACTTGGTTCACCAGGCTTCGCTGCCTGAGAGAAGGGGAAACAATTTTAAAGCATATAAAATCAATAAAAGTAGCTACACTTGTGAAATCATAAAACCTCCACACCTTCCACAAGGCAAAGTCAGCTGGATTTCTCTTCCTAGAATCAACAGCAACTCGTTCACCAGCTCGGTTATCTTCTAGTTTCCGTCCAGATAATTTACCATACTCTGGAAAACTATCAACAGAGAAATACACATCACCATCAACTGGGTAAGCACAGCCATTGTTTATTATCTGCAAATGGCATTTTTATAGTTTGAGCATAGAAGCAAATCAGACATAAAGCACATACCATAAAAATTTAAGCTGCAATAGAAAACTATTTCATCTTTCCTTTCCCTTAATATACGCCAAAGATAAGTACATGAGAATATGCATGGAAAACAAGTCAAGGATTTCAAAGGACATAGCACTATTATTTGATCATCATCTTCAAAATTAATATATGGAAATAATAATTGCTGCCCAAATTTAACTACCATCATATCACACCCCAAATTAACATTGCTCAAAGCAAAACCAAAGAGATTAACTTTGCACATCAAAACAAGTTGAAAAGGTGTGCCTCATATTGCTGATAGAGTATATTACCTCATTGGCTAGAACAGAAACAACCCAAGTGCCAGACCCTCTAATAGCTTCATCATGGCAAAATTGCCAATCACAGAAAAATGAAAAACAACAAAACCAACGTGAGAGAAGAAGCACGTGAAAAGTAAGTTACCTGTCCTATCATTTCCTTTATTTGATCCATATGCTCTGTAACACGTGGCTGATGGGTGGGCATGAGGCAGTTGAGATCAACCATGTCATTAAGAAATTCTTGGCAAAACCGACCACTCAAACCTACTGGGTCCTCCCCAAGTTCATTCGCTCTCTTAATAATCTGATACAACAACATTCAAGTCTTAGCTTTGAAAGATTTTGGGGCCGACTAGTGTGTGCGTGTGTGTATATATATATAATAAAATTCTCCTTAATATATATATGGGGGGTTCAAATACAAAGAGACATTCCCATGCAAAGTGAGAATCAATTTTGTGCATTCAATTCTAGATCTATTGGCTCAAAATAAGCCAAAAATGCATTCCATTCAATTCTAGATAACTAAACCAAAGTTTTTTGTCAACGCGCAAAAGTGTGACAAAACATGAAATAATGCAACGCATTGAACGAAAGTGAAACCGTTCGCACTTTGCACGTGAGCATCACTTTTTATTTGGACTCTTCCCCACCATAAATATATATATATAAGAGAGAAAGGATTTTTATTAATACAAGCCAGAAAGGGTACAAAAGGGATGAAAAACATAACTGATAGCGAAGAGAACAAAAAATTACTAAAAATCACCGAACCCAAAGTTGTTTATCCCTAGAAAAACCCTGAGTGATCTAGTATGATGCGTGTTTGAAATCTAGTACAATGAGTCAGGGATACTGACTTATTTTGAGTGATAGAAAGGTTAAATACCTGAATACTGACGTACAACCTGATCGGGCCATTTACAAACTGAGGTTTTCGTAAAACTAAGCTTTCTCTCAAAACTAAGCGTTTTCGCAAAACTTGGTTTTTTGCAAACTCAACTTTTTTCGCAAAACTCAGCTTTAGCACACCTGATCTAGTCCACTCACTTTCTCATTTCAACGGCTAAGATTACTTCTCATTTTGCGCATGAGGAGTATTTTTTATTTGAACCTCTCTCTATATGTCCATGTAAGGTAGGCCTAAAAGTTACAATTTTAGGTCTCTTTCATTTGAGCTGCTTCCAGTTCGAATTTTTTAATGAAATTTGGTGAGCATGTTCTCCATGAAGTGTAGATTATGTCCGCCAAATTTCAAATTAAAATTCAATGGGGAAGTTAGTTAAATAAATTTTTGAAAATTGCACAGTTTTTCAGGCCTACAACAGTCGTTTTTTCCAATAATTTATTTAACTAACTTTCCAATTGAATTTTATTCTGAAATTTGGTGAACATAACCTAAACTTCATGGAGAACATGCTCACAAAATTTCATAAGTTCGACCCGGAAGCACCTCAAATGAAAGAGGCCTAAGAATTGTAACTTTTAGGCCTACCTTACATGAACATTACTATATATATATGGTACCTTTAAATTCAATATGGAAATTTTGAATCAGAAGTAACTTAATGTTTTATAAATAGCAACAATGACTGCTAAATGCTAATAGTGCTTAGCATTTAAGGGCTAGTAAAAACAAAGATAGGTTCCATTAAACCAAAAGAAAGAAGCAGATGTATTTCTTATGTATGGTATAAAGATTTTAAATGTGACTAATGCCAAACCAGAATCAAATCTAAAAACCAAATACTTCAGCAATGTTTCAAAAATAAACGTAATATCAACAAATGTTAAATGAGTAATAGCAAGATAAGCAGTTTAGTTTACACTTCTAGGAAAAATAAAACTGTTATTTGCAAACTGCAATGCCACTTAACTCAATTCTTTGATGAGTAGTACAACTAAAAAATATACAGATATCTTAGTTACTTACCATGGTGCAGCCAGGCTGCCAGGTTAACAATGCCATAAAGTCTAAATTACTATTTCGGTTAATAAGACCAAACAACTCAACTGTTGCATGCTTTAAACGTTTTAAATTTATATAACAGCACCACAACTCTGCTAAATCCCTAATACATTGCATTTTACATTTCATTTAACTATAAAAATAATAAGGCCATCATCTTCAGTCCCTGTGAGCATAAATGTATCTAGCGGAGCGGCCTACCCTAAAAACGCTATAGTAGATAGCGGGATGACCGCTATTTGGATAATTGGATAACTTTTATACAGAATACAAGACTATATGTATGCATTAATTACATGCAACACGCATATTAAATATCGCTTAAAATCCCAAACTTCATGACACTCATATTTGAATCTTTCAATATTCTAACTATTCCACTTCTAATCATGATTAAAGCTATCTAATGTAGAATTTAACAAGGCAGGCTCCACACTAAACAAGCTTCGAGGTTAGTGGTAGATGTCTAAGAAGAACTGAAAGTAGAAGAACAGTAGTAGTCGAAAGTAGTTGAAGAAGCAACTAGCAAGGTCTCTCTAGCTGTTGTCAAAGATTTTCTGGTTTGGTGTGTAATCTTTTTGAGCCACGACACTAGTTGTCGAAGAAGCAGAATAAAGATGACCAAGAACGATGCTTTAGAATGTTGGGGTGGGTTTTACGTACTTGGGAGGGTTTTAGTAAGGTTACTTTTTATTCTTAATGCCTACTTTACCCCATTCAAAAATTTCAAACCCAAAATTTCCTCAAAATTTTCTAGTCCTAGCGCAGACAACTCAGAAGTTCAATAGCGCACGCTATGTCCGCTACAGAGGCTCTAGCAGCGCCTCGATGCCGCTCTGCTCTGCTGTATGGTGCACCGCCTGACCGCCATAGTGCGCTATTGACTTCACTGGCCTATAGACCCAATACCATTACAGTCTCGATATCATTACGATCCGATCCGGTCCGGTCCAGTACCATGTCTCTACGGTACTTTGCACAGTGCACACCTCTTTGTATCACCAATGTGGCTGGAAAATTATAAGACACCTTAACCACTTTAACCTGTGTCATTTCTCAACAATTGGGGTACCAAATTGTTACATTAATAGGCTGAGGTACTAAAGCTTTAAAATTACTACTAATAAGGTCCCCACTTATGCAATTTAGCCACTAAAACATTTCTACTCTTCATCACCGGCCAATGCAATGAACACCGCTGTGAAAGAGTATCAGGAGATTCAGTGAGCCTATCAGCGATGAGATGTATGAAAGTTATCCCCTTGACCTTAGCCAAGCCTTGAACAAAAGTCCATGGATATGAATTCATCCATGCAAATATAGCTTTGGATAATAACAGATGAAGGAAGGAAGTCTGCTCTTCATCTCCGGCCAATAGAATTTGCAATGAAGTTGTTGTAAGTTCTTCTCCACTCCCTTACATGCCATACATTGAAAAAGCAAGAGTAATTTGGCAACATTGATGAAGAAGACAAATAGATCTTATGGCAGTAGAGAGTCAGACTGTCAGGGATGAAGAGGACATATAGACCTATTGCCAACTAGAAATCTGGCGAGATTTCCTGCCTCATTGAAATGCCACAACCTTGTAGCATAGATGATTATGCAGTTTTGTGCCAGATGTCATTAAACAGGTCTGTCAATGGGAATATTAATGCAGCTAATTTGGTGAGGGGCAAGCCCAGCGTGATAAGGCAGAAACCATTTTATTCAATCAGTTCAGTTTTTATTGCACTCGAAAGTTGAACCACATGAGTTTGCTACAATGCTGTTGGGGTGATGTGATTGGATGTTCATGAGGCAATCATAACAGGCAAATCTCATATGGTGTCCAGCAACCTTACAGCAGATAATCGATGTGGTTGACTGGTTGTACTAGACTACTAGTCTAATAAGCAATCATGTGATCATCTTTTTGTAACAGGGCATCAAGACCGCTGCATGAGGCGCCACACTCTACCATGGAGCCTTTCTCTTTGTTGGGAAAATTAAAGTATTATTAGAATGCCACACGCCTTCAGAACGACATAGCTAGAAAGGCTTAAATCTTAGTGAGGAAAAAATGGTGCTCCTAATGCAAAGGAAGAGAAGACAGCATGCTAACTATTGACAAGGGGTCAAATGGCCTGACCTTAAAGGCATGAAATGATATTAGCCTTACTAATGAAGAATCAGCTAGTGAAGGTTGCCTCATCGCATTATATTCTCTTGTGCGAATAAATCTCTTCTGTGTGGCCAAAAGACCAGTTATATTCACTTGCTAGAAAGTTTTTCATCACAGGTAAATGAAGGCCACCCACTTCATGAAAAAATCTGACACTTCTTGATGTTAAATACTAATTAAGGCAGGTCATTTATGAACACAACTATGCCATCACAAGTTCAAAATCTATAAAACTTTCAAATATCAACACTTCTAGATAAGTTGTTTTAGTGCGTAGATCTCAAGAAGAACAAGCATTATAATACATTTATTATTGTATATTCTACAGAGCAAATGCAAACTAAATCTTGGAATTTAAAACTAGCACACAACCATTACACGTTTAGAACATACTTCTGAGAGGAAAAGGCTTACCTTGTCATCAACATCAGTAAAATTACGCACGTAAAGAACCTCATATCCCAAGTATTTTAGATATCTGTGAATGTCCGGCATAAAAAGATCTTAAAACATGGTTGAATAAAGACAAGAGCATATATAGATGGATTTATATTCTTATACATAGACATTCAAAAATGTGCAAGGTCATCACAATACCTACTCAAGACAAATGTATCCAAATTATTGAATGTTTGGGTACGGAATCAATGCAAATATGTTAAGGAGTAGAATTTATATCAAAAAGAGCTTCATTCAGAGTAGAGCAAGCAACAAAAGAGAGTGAATTCGTATTAATAACTACTCCGTATTTTTTGTAGTTCTTTAGAATTTAATGATTCCTAATTTAGAAGAAAAAATACAAGTATATTTCTGGTTGTGCACTAATCCAGGTTTTCGTCCTATTTACTGTAGTTCCTTAAAATGAATGTCAAATAATGAGTGAGTATAGCAAAACGAGGTGAAACTAGACCTGTAAAGAATGTCGAAAGCTACATAGGCACGAGCATGACCAATGTGACTGAAATCGTAGGTTGTGACGCCGCAGACATACATTCCGGCCTTACCAGCTTCCTTCGGCTTGAACACTTCCTTCTGCTTTGTAATAGTGTTGTATAGTAGCAATTCTGGCTGCGTCTTCCCCATCTCCACGAGTTTCTTCGTGATACTATCTATTGTACAGTACCAGTTCTGCCAACAAACCTCAAACCCCTGACTGGAAAATTGAAACCGTCGCCCTGATTTAGAAATGATTCTTTTAACGTTCAAGTTTAGAATGGAAAGCAACGATTGTACGCAGACAATGTCGGAGGAGAAATCGGAAGAGGGGCGAGCTGACTGCGGAGACCGTAGGATGTTATTTTTGCCCGAGACCTCAGTTGCTCCGTTCTGGGCTGGAACTAGCGCATAGCCCAATAAAAAAGTCTTCAGACTTGGGAAGACCACCCAAAAAAGTTGGCCCAACTCACCAAAGGTTATTGAAGTGTTTGTGCTTGGTTCCTTTTTTAGAAGAAATTGTTTTAACGATTATGTCAACTAGTTATTAAAATAATAGGGATTGGAAAAGGAGTGATTTCTAAAGGAAAAAAATATTGTTTGATGAAAAGGTATCCTTTTATGTAATATTTCCTCCGTTTGTTAATGGTTGCAACGCTTTGAGTTTCACATTATTAACACATCTTACTTTGATCCCGATTATCTATTAGCATATATAATTATATTATTATCTATAAAAAATTATTAAATTTCTCTTAATGTGAGTTTCTAAAATATTAAATTTTTATAATCTTTATTACAGTTAAAATTGTGTGTTGACATATGTGAAAATCAAATTGTTGCAATTAAAAAGGTACAAATCTAGTATAAGAAGTGAAACTAAGGCTACGAATGTAAGGCTTAGACTTACTTCATATTTGGTTTGTGAAGAGTATGAAACTATGGTTTCAATCACTATGTTTGTCCCATACAATGGCTCGTGTCCATTATTCACAAGTCAACGTGATTCCTTCTTAATCTTTTACTTAATGTATCTTTTTTCTTCAATTTAGAGTTATCCTTTTGCGTCTTCATAAAACTTTTAATGTTGTTTCTAAATATGTAAATTTTATTTACTAAAAATAATCTCATTACAAATAGGAATCAATAAACTTTATAGTCAGACAAACATCATAAACTGTGTGGAAACCTTAGTACGGAATAGAGGGAGTATTTAATTTTAGATACTAATTTCAAACAAATCTAGTCACTACTTGGGACTAGTTGCTAAACGGTTGACACCTCATACATCTTGTTCAATCCATTACATTGTGTTCCTTCTAGTCACTGACACGTATTAGTTACTTCATACAGTTAAATTACGTGGAATTCTGCATAGTTATCACTGTAATTATTTTTACTTTTCCACTTCCATATCATGTAGTCCACCATTCAACTTCACCTATTTGGGAACATTTGGAGCAACAAAGTGGAAGATAAGTACATAAAAAGGACGAATGTTTATTGGAAAAGAAAGAAAAATGTTTTACGAGGACGAAGGAAGATGGAGATGATAATTTCCAAGTTGGAGTGTTTGATAAACGAACGGATAGGTAGGACAGAAAAATGGGAGAAAACAACCTTCAAATGGTTACTTTTCAAATGGTTAGCATTTTCAATATTACCTCCGTCCCGTTATGACTGTCCCATTTTACCTTATCGGTCCATCCCACTAAGATTGTCCCATACCAAATTTGTCAAAGTTTGTGTGGGTCTAAATGATTCTTACTTTATTCTTACTTTATCAATTCAATATCAATCACATAAATCACTTTTTATTAATTTGTGTGTCACTCCCTCTTGCTCCATTGTTAGCGGGACGGAGGGAGTAATATACTACCTCGTAACATGTATATCTTCCCATTTAAAAGTAGTTGAGATTATGAGTAGTGAAATGAGATATAAATTATTGAGGGGAATGATGGAAAGATAATGAAATTGTGTGCTGGAATGAAAGATAAATCCAAAAAAAGTACTCCCTGCATCCCATATTTATCTCCTGAATTACAATTGGCACACAGTTTAAAATAGTGGCTATTGCGTGGTAGAGAGAAACGTATAAGAATCTGTAAGAAATGTTGTGAACCACAAATTCTTTTCCAAAATGAAAAGAAGAGATAATTTTGGAACGAACGAAAAAAAAAAGTATGAAGATAATTTTGGGTCTGAGGGAGTAGTTGTAATAGTGTGTTATTTTCAAAATTATTGAGGGTATGATGGAGAGATTTAGAAATGGGAAGATAAGAATATTACGATTGAAAAAGGAAAGTAGGAAGATGTGAATGTTACGAAGGGAGTAGGTGTCATTTTAAGAAACAACAGCTCTTATATCTTACACTCCATCCGGTTCCTAATTAACTTGACACTTTGACTTCACACATGTTAAGAAATTTTACTGTAGAGTACATTGTTGTGACACTGTTTGACACCTTTTTGCATTGTTTTGGCACTGTTTTGCACTGTTTTGGTGTAGATTTGTTTGCCAAATAAGAAATTGTAAACTTGGTTGGGACATTCAAAAAAGGAAAATGTAAACTTAAATAAGAATCGGGTGAAGTATATATAATATGAACTCTGTAGTAAATGTAACACGACCAACCCTTATTTTTTTACCACTGGAGGGTTGGGGTAAGGAGGCTAGGGCATGGGGTAAACTGGGATGAAACTCACTTCATTGAGTATTGAACACGAAATCTCCTCTAAGGGAGAGTGAGTTGGCGACCATCCAGTTGGGCTGGACCGCTTCCTCGTAACATAACCAACCCTTTTAATTGGTCATTGTTGAGAGATTTATTATAATTTTAGGGTGGGAAAACGTGTTCCAAAACCCAAAAATCTTGTTTTAAAAAGATTTTAAAACTTTATTAAAAAGATTTTAAAACCAAATCATAATATAAAAATTGTTGGTCGTATTGGGGATCAACATCACCTTTAATCAAGGCTTGACTGTCCAATCTGTTGGCACCAAGATGTGGTTCAGCCCCTCACGTCCATCCACCGCTAAGTAGTAGAGCTCTGCACTGCCGTAGTGAACTGTAAGGGGTGCCCCCACATGAATCTACTTTGACTTGTAGACTACAGAGTAGTGTGTTAAATAACTAGTGTCAACCTCCTTATAATCAATTGGTTTTAAGAAAGATATGATTGTTATTTAATCACAGAACTCTACAGTTAAGCGAGTCTGGAGTAACAAACCCCAATGATGGGTGGCCCACTAGGAAGTTTGTTGATGGAGTATATGGCCCGGGAACCCCCGGCCCACAGACTCCCACTACTCCAGTAAAGGCCCAACAGGCCCAGAAGGTCCAACAGGCCCAAATCATGGCGCCCGGAGTACCAAGCAGCCCACAGCGCACCAGGGGTGCCTTCGACCCCCTGGCCGAAGGCTCTAAAACTCTCACAAAACGGGTTTCTCAAGCAAACTAAGAAACTGGGAGAAAACGGCGAGAACAGTAGCCCTCGGCACCAGGAGCCCTCGGCACCAGGGTGCCCTCGGTTTGAGGAGCCCTCGGCTACTGCTCTATAGCCGAAGGCATCTCACTCGACAAGATCTCCTCTTCACGCGCGTACAGATCACCGTACCCTATGCAACGTCCCATCCAACAGCCGCATTAAATGCGGCCACATGCGTTTGCCAGCGCCAACCGAATGAGGTGACCTCTCGGCCAATGGATGCTTGACACGTGTCCATGTCCGGCATTTATTGCTACTATAAATAGCCCCCCCATTTCCCCATTTGTGACCACGACATTCAGACTGAATACACTCTCTCTCTTACTTACTTGTGCTCTGACTTCTCTCTAAGTTATTCTCAGCAATAACCCTTCGGATATATACCCCCGGGTAGACTATCCATCATTTGGTGCTCTTGTTGAGAGGTCGAACAATCGAGTAAGAAACCCCCCCCCCCCCTCGCCAAACACTAGCCCTCTACCAAAATGGTGAGAACACCCTAGAAACCTTCCCCTTCGAGAGAGGAATCCAACGGTGAAAGAATCGTAGAAAACGGTCGTGAAACGAGAGAGATATCGCTCGCCGGAGTTGCAAGTTGTGGAAGCGGGTCTTTATAAAAAGCAGATATTTTGCCGTAGATAGGGGTGGAGGAGCTTCGTCTCGCCGCAAGGATCATTTTGCAACTTGAATCGTCGAAATCCGTTATCTGTAAGTCAAGTTATAGCTCACCGGAGTTTTCTAGTTTCCGGCGAAGTCGCCGGAATCACGACCTGGAGAAGATGACCCAGTTGTCTGGGTCAGAACTCTTGGGCCGGGTCGGTTTAATGGGCCAGTTCGGCCCAGTTTTAATAAAAAATAAAAATAAAATAGTAAATCAAATAAATAAAATCTGGAAAAATATAAATTCAATACCTAGTATAAATATACATATTCGGACCAACCAGAATTGAAAAATAATATTTTTAGCTATTTTTAATTGATTTAATTGTAATTGGGCCAATTTGTACACATTTAGAAAATAATTAACTAATTGACGAAAATAATTATGAAATAAATATTGGAGTAAACTAGGATAAATATATGACTAACTAGGACCTTATGGACCATTTATAATTAATAAATATTAAGATTTAGTATATTTAATTGTAATTGAACCGGTTAATAGATATATGAAATTCAATGAATAATTATGGAAATAATTATAAAATAGATATCTGGACAACCTAGGTCAAATATAGACCCAAATTATAGTTATAGACGGTTATTAATTTATAAAGTCGATTCTTAGTCTATTTATTTAAATTAGGCCATATAAAACTAGTTAAGTAATTAAATAAGGAAATATTAATATTAATGGTGAAATAAATAAATCACTGAGATTGAAAAATAATATTCTGGACTAAAAATGATGTTGGAATAAAATAAGGAAAATAAAATAAGGATGGGTTAGCTAGCATAAATAATTGACTATATGTAGACTTAATAAATAACTTAGTTATGTAATTAGTGGACTAACTCAATTAATAATTTTTATGATTAATTATTAGATATTCGGACTTCATATAAATATTTAAAATATTTGAATTCATAAATTAATGGGTTAATATAAATAAAGTAATTAGATAATAATTTATGAGTAGAGTAAATTAATGGTGATTATTGAATAAAAAATTAGGTGTTGTAGTTAATTATATTCGGACATTTTATTTCAAATATTGTAAATTAATGGATGAGATTAATAAGGTAATTTTATTAATAGAAAGTGAGTAATCAAATAAATTCGGATAACTAATAAATTAAGTTAATAAATTCGAATAATAAAATAAAAGGAGAAAATCGGGTAAAGTAATTACCAATAGAATAAGTGACTAATTATATCATATTAATAAGGTGATTATCTAGAGACCGGATTAGAGGAGGATAACTAGGAGCATCAGGACTTAAGGTAAGTTTCTCTGCCAATCCAAAATTGTTTCCTCGTATTATATGCTTATTATGCATTATGTGATTAAGTGTGAATTTTGAATTATGTGTATGTGATTTTGAGGAGATATTATATATATGGTAGTTGAGAAATATAAATTAAGTACTTTTTGGGGTATTAAATATTTTATATACCTTCGAGACTTTTTTGAGAAATTAAGAAGTATTTTTGAAGTATTATTAAGCGAAGATAAAATTTACATTTTCATAAGAAGTGAGCATCTCGGGAGTAATCCGAGGTGTCGGTTTTTCCACATCCGGATAAATGTGGAGGGTGATTAGAGCTACTACTACTAAGAAGTACATTTTAAGTTTCAAGTAAGATTTGGATCTATGATCCCTTTTAAGTAAGATTTGGATCTATGATCCCTTTTAAGTAAGATTTGGATCTATGATCCCTTTTAAGAAGAAGTTATAGTAGTAGTCCATAATCATTCAAGAATTTTAGAATTGGGGTGGTTGGGTTCCGACCACTCGGGATGACTTACTACTCGGAGGGCTTGGAATCCCTTTTAGGGGGTGTGCACACTTAAGGTAGTCGTTTCGTTTCCGCAAGAGGTACCGGCACTTGTTCGGGGTGGCCGTCCGTAACCACGGTCCACCGGGCTCAGTCGAAAGGTTGAGCACCGCCCTTCTAAATTACTAGGAAGTTAGAGAAGAAGTGATTTTCTTAAGAAGTTTAAAGAGAAGAGATACTAAGAGATTTTCGAAGAGAAGTTGAGGATTTTAGTAAAGAAGTAATTTTAAGAAAAATCAAAGAGAAAAGTATTTTTGGTGCAGTGCGTCATTTTTATATAATATTATATGAAAAACTATTTTCTCCAAACCTGATTATTTTATGGGGTTGGGTAGTACTTACTTAGCTCTAAAGCTAATTTTTGTTTTCTTTCTTTTGTTTTGTTCTGCACTTTATTTGTGCAGGTGATGATGGTTATGTTGAATGATGAATGCATGCGCCTGAGAGCGAATTAGAAGTTGCCTTAGTTAAATATAGTCATGAAACAAACATTTACTTATTATTACATTAGTTTTTGTTGTTTTACTTTGAGTTGCCTGTGCATTCGGTTAAGAGATGACCGAATGTGGCGGTAACACTCATTTCCCTATTTTAGACTTCCGCTGTACTCTTTAAATTTCATTATCAATAAATAAAAGTTTTATTTCAATTATATCAATGTTTTGGGCGGGAAATTTGGGGTTGTTACAATTTCACTCGACAAGATCTCCTCTTCACGCGCGTACAGATCACCGTACCCTATGCAACGTCCCATCCAACAGCCGCATTAAATGCGGCCACATGCGTTTGCCAGCGCCAACCGGATGAGGTGACCTCTCGTCCAATGGATGCTTGACACGTGTCCCTGTCCGACATTTATTGCTACTATAAATAACCCCCCCATTTCCCCATTTGTGACCACGACATTCAAACTGAATACACTCTCTCTCTTACTTACTTGTGCTCTGACTTCTCTCTAAGTTATTCTCAGCAATAACCCTTCGGATATATACCCCCGGGTAGACTATCCCTCATTTGGTGCTCTCGTTGAGAGGTCGAACAATCGAGTAAGAAACCCTCCCCCTTCGCCAAACACTAGCCCTCTACCAAAATAGTGAGAACAACACGTGTCAACTCCAAAAACGTAGAAGACAAGAACCTGGCCCTCGGCGACGTCAACGCCCCCGAAGCCTCTCACAGGGCTCCCGAGGGCGGTGTTATCGCTGGGCTGGAACAGGCGGCTGTCGACCTACGCCTTCAGATCCAACGGAATGCCCCCGATGCCCACCTCGGCATCGAGGCCAAGAAGAAAAACCGGAGCGATGACCAAGTCAGCCCTCCGGTTCTCACCATCGACGTGCAATCGGCGCTCTCCGCCTTCATCCAAACGCTCACTCAGAACCCGGGTGCCTTCGGCACCCTGGCTCCGGCTCAACCCCAGGTTGGGGAGAACATCATACTTCCCCCTCTGCCACACCCCTTCGGAAACCCCACCCCTCGGGTTAGGAACGACGAAGGGGTAGTCGCCCACGATACGTCCTCCCAGGAAGTTCAGTCCCGGGACCGCCACAATGACAACAGAGAAAGGCCCCGCACTTCCGCCCTCAACCGGCTCGGAGGAGGGCCAGATCGCCGAGGGGTCCAAGACCGCCTCGGGGGAAAAGCACTCCAAAGACCCCAGGAAAGCGGAGGGTCTGTTTCGAGGGAAGACGAGGAGCGTCCCCCTCAGGACAAAGGCAAGGCACCCCTTCATGCCGATGATGCTCGCCACCAGATCAACCAGGCCCACTCGGCCCGGGTTCGTTCGCAGGGGGCGGAGACCCTCCCGAAGGATCCCCGGGATGAAATTATTGCGACCCTCCAACGCCGGCTTGACGAAATGGAGGCCAACAAAGCTCACGCCACCACCTCCACCCCTCATTCAGACCTCAAATACGAGGCCATGATGGCCAAAATGGAGGAATTACAGAAGAAGGTGGCCGAGGGCTCCGGGGAGCCCGTCATCCAGCTCCGGACCCGGACGCCATTTACCCCAAGAGTACTGGCGGCCCGGATCCCGGAAAAATACCGAGGGCAACACATACAGCCCTATAACGGGAAGACGGACCCCCAGGAACACTACAACAAATATCAAAACAGCATGATGATGGTAGGGGCGTCGGACGAGTATTTGTGTCGTTGGTTCCTCTCCACCTTAGAGGGGACAGCATACGAATGGTTCAACCGGTTGCCCGAAGGCTGCATTGATTCGTGGCAAGAACTCGCCCAGCGATTCTTGACACAATTTGCCGGGAGGCGTCGCACAAGGAAGCACTTCTCCCACCTCCTAACCATACGCCAGAAGAGGGATGACCGGGACCTGGTGGTGCACCCTCGACCGCAACAAAGTAAGCAAATAAGGAAGCAAATCTCACCTTCCCGAACAAGACACATGTCATCACGCACTCCACTCTTGGCTAAGATAAGAAGACAAGGACACACAACGTCCCCTGGCCCAGTGCCACCATCGTCCACAAAACCAAGAACACACAACGTCCTCTGGCCCAGTACCATCGTCCTCCTCGGCCAAAACACAAAAGGCAACCACCAACGGCCAAAGAGAAGAAGCACCACCGTCATCGGGTACTCAAGTCAAAGACGCATATCGGCCACTCAGCCAGGACACTCATCATCCTCAAACGAACAAACGCACATCATCAGAGGAACAATGGCCCCCTTCGTCAAAAACGAAGGGCATACAACGGCCAAACATAAAGAATAACCACAGCGCCCCCTGCGTTGGCCAAAAACTTCAAGATTGCAGGAATCTACTCTCCCTCACTTCGTCTACATCTCAGCTAAGAGTGTGGGGGACTCCTGATGGAGTATATGGGTCTAGACCCCAGGACCCACATACTGAGAAGAATAAGAGGCACAGTTGTCACTCAGTGGGACCTCCGTCGGCCAGATGGTCCTCCATCGGCCAAAAATACATCAATTCAGAACATGATCCAGAAGTCAGGAGAACCAGGTGTCTCCGTCGGCCGGGTCTCCGTCGGCCGGGTCTCCGTCGGCCGTGGCTCCGTCGGCCACAGAGAGCTCACAGAACCGTATTTCATACTTAGTCATTTCTACATACTTTGTACTCGCCCAGTAGTGGCCCAATTGTAAATGGGCCTCCCAAGCTCAAGACTTGGAAGCCAGCCCACATTTCCTCTATAAATACTCCCCTTGGGAGTAGTTGTAGGGGTTGGGAAATCATGTATTACAGCATATATTACACTTCTCTCTCTAGCTCTCACTTCTCTCTAGAATATATACTCTATCAAATAGTTATATAACTTATAATAATGATCACACTTGGACTGTAGGAGTAGTAATGGTAACAATAATAATAATAGTCTTAAACTTCTTATTGGTGTAATTGAATGTGTTAAGAGTTACCAAGATAAGATCTAAAGTAAAATGTTCATATAATAAATATTCAAATTAGAAAGATCCAGATTGAAAAATCACAAACATTAGACAAAATCAAAAAATCTATTTAGATCAGAAATATTAAGATCGAATCAGATCAGATCTTAAAATTTTTAAGAAGAAACGTTTAGATTAAGCAATTGGACGCCTTGATTATTAAGTTAAGGATTTGGGGCGTCTAAACACATGTTATATTGAATTCAGCCCAAAGTTCTAAATTTCTGATCAAATTAGAATAAAATCGAGTGAAATGTGTCTACAAAATTTTACAATGTACAAATTGAAAAAGAAATCGAGTTAATATTGTCAAATGTCAACTGTCTTACCTAAATTTATTAATAGCTAATGCTTGTGTTTTAGTTACACAACTTTTTTTGGAAGAATGTATTGGGAACTTCTGTTGTCAAATGCAAAGACAATTGTTTTTGGTCTGAATTTGTAAGGTTGACTGAACATTTAATGTACTTTATATATAGTAAAACCATGTAAATAATTTCGATACACAAAACTAGTTTAAGAGTAGTCATCGAGTTGAATGTTAAATTCTTTTACGGTTGATCGAATGCCTAATTAATACATATTGCAGAGTAATATTTAGTGCACCCAAATATGAAAATCATCAATGAAACTAATTGTCGTATTATTCGTACAATCACACCTCACATTAGCCAGCTAAGATAGGCGCATGTAATCATAACATTCTCCTCTTGATCTACGCATGTAAGGCAAACATCATTAATCCATACATGTTGAAAGAGAACTATGTATTATGTCTTTAGATGTGTAATTAGTTGTTTTAGTTAAGATTTGATTGGTCGTCAACTCTAATAAATATTTACTTCTAAAGTTTTCGTTACCAATTTTTACTGTTGGTTGACCTTTACATGAAGGGTGTATATTTGACTTGATCACAAGGAATGACATGAGTTTAACAAGTGGGAGTGATTCAAATCTATTTATTGAACTGGGAATTAAGAGCGATTTTGTGTGTGAGGTAAATAGGTAATGTACAAATAATGAACCTAATGGATTATTCAGGTGACTTGAATTTACTTCTTTCAAGGGTTTGGACCTTTGGGTGGGCTCTTAGGAGCCTAGGATTAGTTAGTCTAGCTTAGTCGAGATCGCCTGGTGCTAACAAGAAGGGAATAACCCGAGTCTCTTGAAATAGCCTTGTCAAAAGGTTCATATCTTATAGTAGACAATTAGACATTCCTAGACGAAGCTATTTTCAAATTATTGAACAACATTTGATTATCGCAATCCTCAAACACTTCAGTCAAAATTCATACTTTGAAAATCTCAAAGCCCTAGACAAGACACACAATAGCGCTCGTTGAACCATAAACTTAAATCATGCTAGCCATTATAAAAACCTGATATTACATTCCACAAGGTTAATCAGGAGAATTTTATTTCTGGATGTTACGAGTAACATTCCCATTAATGCTTCTTTCGAATAATGTATGCCCATAATATTCAGAGCAATACAAAGTAATCATCCTTTTTAGTAATACACTGTTGGGCATAATAGGTTATGGTCCTAGTGCTGCAAATAGGAATAGACATGAGCCGATGTAGGACTTCTGGCCCCCCTTAATATAGTATTGTAGACTTGTAGTGATCAGAACAAGTCCAGTTCCGGATCAATAGATCTGGATCAGATTCTGGTTTGATTCCTTTCCTATTCCTAGGGGTGGATTCGGTTCAGGCCACCCGACCCGTGACCCGGCCCGGCCCGGTACTGTGCGGGCCCGGGACCGGCCCGGTCGGGCGGTCCGGAACCGGGTATGGGCCCGAAACGGTGGGAAGGGGCGGGACGGGCTCGGTGCTGGAATAATGTGACCCGGCCCGGCCGGGTCGGGCCCGGCCATGTCGGGCCCGGGTCCGGTCCTATTTTAAAAAAAAAATTAATCTTGG
Source organism: Cuscuta europaea (assembly GCA_945859875.1). NCBI lineage: Eukaryota > Viridiplantae > Streptophyta > Magnoliopsida > Solanales > Convolvulaceae > Cuscuta > Cuscuta europaea. The sequence continues at coordinate 7,307,006 of CAMAPE010000014.1, forward strand.
GCTACTAGCCGTTGGGGGTGGGGCTGGGGACAACCCAAACGGCTATATAGCCGTTGGGTGGGGTAAAGGGGGGGTCCGAGGGGGTTGGCTGGTAGGGGGGGGTGGGGGGGGTGGGGGGTAAAAAAACCTATAAATACCCCTAATCTTAAACATTTTTTCATATCTCTTCTCCAATTCTTCCTAAATCTTATTCTTAACTCTCTACTCTCTAATTCTCTTATTCTCCAATATATTATATATCTACTCTCTAATTCTCTTCTCCAAGAAGTTAAGATGGAAAATCAAAATGCCATTATACGGTATAATTTTGATAAGCAGAAGGACCCGAAGACCGGGATGTGGTACGCAATTTGCAAATGGTGCGAAAAAAAAATGTATCATGGGGGCTTCAGGCGGATTCGGGATGGCAATCAAGCATATGAAGTAGGGATGGATTCGGGCCGGGTCGGGCCCGGGCCGGGCCTAGGCCCGGTCGGGCCGCCGGTTCAAGAAAAGTGGGCCCGGGACCGGCCCGAGGGTTGGACGGGTCCGGTTCGGGCCGGGCCACCCGCCCGGGTCACGGGTCGAGTCCGGTTCGGGCCGGGGCGGTTAATTTTTTTTATATATAATTTATATTTTATAGTTTATAGTTTTATACGAGTATTAAAAACAAACTTCAATTGCATTTATTTGAAATGAAATAGGAACTACATTTGAAAATTAAAACAAACTTTAAGAAATAAACATTTTGAAAATTGTAATCAATCGGAACTTCCTGCACCTCCCGATCCTTTGGCTTTGTCACATGACTTCATATGCTTGATTGTCATCCCGAATCCGCCTGAAGCCCCCATGATACATTTTTTTTTCGCACCATTTGCAAATTGCGTACCACATCCCGGTCTTCGGGTCCTTCTGCTTATCAAAATTATACCGTATAATGGCATTTTGATTTTCCATCTTAACTTCTTGGAGAAGAGAATTAGAGAGTAGATATATAATATATTGGAGAATAAGAGAATTAGAGAGTAGAGAGTTAAGAATAAGATTTAGGAAGAATTGGAGAAGAGATATGAAAAAATGTTTAAGATTAGGAGTATTTATAGGTTTTTTTACCCCCACCCCCCCCACCCTACCAGCCAACCCCCCCCGGACCCCCCCTTTACCCCACCCAACGGCTATATAGCCATTTGGGTTGTCCCCAGCCCCACCCCCAACGGCTAGTAAACCAAGATTAAAAAAAAAAAAAAATTAAAATAGGACCGGACCCGGGCCCGGGCCCGACCCGGCCGGGCCGGGTCACATTATTCCAGCACCGAGCCCGCCCCGCCCCTTCCCACCGGTTCGGGCCCATACCTGGTCCAGGACCGACCGACCGGGCCGGTCCCGGGCCAGCACAGTACCGGGCCGGGTGGCCCAAACCGAATCCACCCCTAATATGAAGTCATGTGACAAAGCCAAAGGATCGGGAGGTGCAGGAAGTTCCGATTGATTACAATTTTCAAAATGTTTCTCTCTTAAAGTTTGTTTTAATTTTCAAATGTAGTTCCTATTTCATTTCAAATAAATGCAATTGAAGTTTGTTTTTAATACTCGTATAAAACTATAAACTATAAAATATAAATTATATAAAAAAAAAATAACCGGCCCGGTCCGAACCGGACCCGACCCGTGACCCGGGCGGGTGGCCCGGCCCGAACCGGACCCGTCCAACCCTCGGGCCGGTCCCGGGCCCACTTTTCTTGAACCGGCGGCCCGACCGGGCCTAGGCCCGGGCCGGGCCCGACCCGGCCCGAATCCATCCCTACCTATTCCTAATAGATCAGTAATCTTTAAAAAATAAAATAAACGGCAGTAGTATTTTGTAGGAACCAGATTGGAAAATAAGCAATTACCAGTTTAATTCAGGTCCAATCAACAGGTTCAATTTCTGCTTAAAAGGGTTGGTGTCGACCATGAACCATGTTTGCGTCCATGACTAGCTGTAAAACTAAAGCCCTTTGATTTTCTTCAGTTTCTACAAGTTCAAATTCCTTTTATATTTGTCTTAGCCATACATTTAACCTCCTCAAAAAAAGTCAAAACCTCGTATCAAATGACAGGGTATATATAATATATATGGTATCTAGTCATAAATTATCTATTAAACCATTCATTCAAAACAATGATCACATCACAACAATACCAAAAAGGGTGTTGTCATCTGCTTTTGGTGAGGGCCTGCCTAATCTTGTTGAGGCTGCACACTTGCTTTCTCTCGTGGAGGTATTGTAGCAGCAGGTTGTGCACTGCTTTCTTCTTGATTTTGTCGTGCGCAAGGCCTCCAAATTGTTTCATTATTACCAACATCCATTAACTCAATGCCCTTTAAGGCCAAATCTTTCCTTATCTGATCGCTTTTACTGTAGTCCCTCTCTTCCCTTGCTTTTGCTCTATCACCAATTGACTTCAGAATATCTTCCTCCGTCAATTCTGCTCTTTTCAGTGCTTTTTCTTTTAATTGCTGCAATACCTGTAAAAAAGGAACAAATATGTCAGGAGGATGTCATCATAAGTGGGTCCCGTACAACACAGCCCCACATGTGACAAGCACAATGGGTTCAGAGGGTTCACCTCACAATAGCTTAAACTGGATAGCAATCCCAGAACATCCAACACTGCCCTCACTTCTTTCTCCATGTCCATAATATCATCATACAAAAGTTGTTGTTCCTGTTGCTTCAACTGCTTCTGTGAATTCATTACTATTATTATTAGAGAAAATGACAAATATAGTACTACAATGAAAATAAATGACAAAATATGACTTTTAATAAGCAGTGACCATAGAGCTATATACCAGCGAGCGTAGAGACCTTACTAATGTTTAATTTTAAACCGTGAAAATGGTGGTATTTTTGCAGTGACTATAGGGACCATGTAGTCATTTTTTGTCCATAAGTTCAATTTTAGTTATATTATATGGAAAAGCCCAATTACCATAGAATATCCTCAATATGATGTCAGAAAAAAAAAAGTAACATTAAGAAGCAACACTTCTGGTTGTAACCTTCAGCGTGTTCCTATTCATGACTCTCAGGACTCCTTGAAGAGCAGCATTTAATATAGAAGGTGTGTGTAAATCATCAGAGAGTCTTGACTCAAACTCATTACGCAGATTTTCTATGCACTTTTTTGCATCAGATGAACGACGACGACCTGCTTTATTACCGCTGCTTGTATCAACACAATTTTGCATCTTTGAAGTGGCTTCTTTACAATCTTGTAAGGTCTAGATCACAAAATAAAAATCAAATGTCAAGAGGGAATCAATATAGAAAAGTGGGGATAGGATACACATATATGCTATCCCACTTTGACATAATCCAGGCTGTCAAAAGTATTTCCTTACCTGGTATATATAGAACACAGAATCTGAACCAATTTCTATCTGTGAAATCGCATAATTGACAGGAGAACGGTAGTGTGTCCCCATCAGGAAATATCTCAATGCAAGGGGATGGTAAAGCTTGGTAACCTTTCACAACGAGATGCATAACAATCCAAAATTACTGTGACCTTGATTAAGAAATAACTAAAGCAATAATACAAATCATGGCAAATATATGACTGAAATAAAAACAATGGACAAGACGTGCCTTTAACCCACAATAAATATAGTGATTGTAGACCAATAGTGATGTAAAATTTTACCCTAGTTACCATAGAGATCATGACGAATGTATCATCATCATTACCTCAGTGCCGCAAAGTCTCCCACCTACAGTGGGGTAAGGGGGGTCGGATGTATGCAGTCTTACCTTTGTACTAAAGCACAGAGAGACTGTTTCCAGTGACCCATGGTGAAAATCACCTCAAAAATTGCATGGACTGACTGCTACTTCATAACAAAGAAGAGCAGACAGTTTAGTGAGCCATTTTGCTTTATTCCATCATGACGAATATATGACAAACAAAAATAATGGACAAATTTGCCTTTTACGCGCTGTGAATATAGTGACTGTAGATATTAGGGCGATGTTCACTTTTACGCTATGGTGAACATGTTGATTTTTTAGCAGTGACTAAAGACAACATAGTCATACCCACTAGTTATATTTTAATAATCCTAGGGTAAAAATCCCTGTTAGAAAAAAACGAGGTTATAAATTCTTAATAAAATAACCACATAAATACCTCACGGATTGTGAAGAAATTTCCGACTGATTTTGACATTTTTTCATCGTTCGCAGTAACAAATCCATTGTGCATCCAATAATTCACTTTACTGTCAGGGCAAGCAGCACAGCTTTGAGCAATCTCATTTTCATGATGAGGAAATATCAAATCCATACCACCACCATGAATATCAAATGAGTGAGTCAAATAATGAGAACTCATAGCACTGCACTCTATATGCCACCCTGGCCTTCCAAGACCCCATGGGCTTTCCCAACTTGGTTCACCAGGCTTCGCTGCCTGAGAGAAGGGGAAACAATTTTAAAGCATATAAAATCAATAAAAGTAGCTACACTTGTGAAATCATAAAACCTCCACACCTTCCACAAGGCAAAGTCAGCTGGATTTCTCTTCCTAGAATCAACAGCAACTCGTTCACCAGCTCGGTTATCTTCTAGTTTCCGTCCAGATAATTTACCATACTCTGGAAAACTATCAACAGAGAAATACACATCACCATCAACTGGGTAAGCACAGCCATTGTTTATTATCTGCAAATGGCATTTTTATAGTTTGAGCATAGAAGCAAATCAGACATAAAGCACATACCATAAAAATTTAAGCTGCAATAGAAAACTATTTCATCTTTCCTTTCCCTTAATATACGCCAAAGATAAGTACATGAGAATATGCATGGAAAACAAGTCAAGGATTTCAAAGGACATAGCACTATTATTTGATCATCATCTTCAAAATTAATATATGGAAATAATAATTGCTGCCCAAATTTAACTACCATCATATCACACCCCAAATTAACATTGCTCAAAGCAAAACCAAAGAGATTAACTTTGCACATCAAAACAAGTTGAAAAGGTGTGCCTCATATTGCTGATAGAGTATATTACCTCATTGGCTAGAACAGAAACAACCCAAGTGCCAGACCCTCTAATAGCTTCATCATGGCAAAATTGCCAATCACAGAAAAATGAAAAACAACAAAACCAACGTGAGAGAAGAAGCACGTGAAAAGTAAGTTACCTGTCCTATCATTTCCTTTATTTGATCCATATGCTCTGTAACACGTGGCTGATGGGTGGGCATGAGGCAGTTGAGATCAACCATGTCATTAAGAAATTCTTGGCAAAACCGACCACTCAAACCTACTGGGTCCTCCCCAAGTTCATTCGCTCTCTTAATAATCTGATACAACAACATTCAAGTCTTAGCTTTGAAAGATTTTGGGGCCGACTAGTGTGTGCGTGTGTGTATATATATATAATAAAATTCTCCTTAATATATATATGGGGGGTTCAAATACAAAGAGACATTCCCATGCAAAGTGAGAATCAATTTTGTGCATTCAATTCTAGATCTATTGGCTCAAAATAAGCCAAAAATGCATTCCATTCAATTCTAGATAACTAAACCAAAGTTTTTTGTCAACGCGCAAAAGTGTGACAAAACATGAAATAATGCAACGCATTGAACGAAAGTGAAACCGTTCGCACTTTGCACGTGAGCATCACTTTTTATTTGGACTCTTCCCCACCATAAATATATATATATATAAGAGAGAAAGGATTTTTATTAATACAAGCCAGAAAGGGTACAAAAGGGATGAAAAACATAACTGATAGCGAAGAGAACAAAAAATTACTAAAAATCACCGAACCCAAAGTTGTTTATCCCTAGAAAAACCCTGAGTGATCTAGTATGATGCGTGTTTGAAATCTAGTACAATGAGTCAGGGATACTGACTTATTTTGAGTGATAGAAAGGTTAAATACCTGAATACTGACGTACAACCTGATCGGGTCATTTACAAACTGAGGTTTTCGTAAAACTAAGCTTTCTCTCAAAACTAAGCGTTTTCGCAAAACTTGGTTTTTTGCAAACTCAACTTTTTTCGCAAAACTCAGCTTTAGCACACCTGATCTAGTCCACTCACTTTCTCATTTCAACGGCTAAGATTACTTCTCATTTTGCGCATGAGGAGTATTTTTTATTTGAACCTCTCTCTATATGTCCATGTAAGGTAGGCCTAAAAGTTACAATTTTAGGTCTCTTTCATTTGAGCTGCTTCCAGTTCGAATTTTTTAATGAAATTTGGTGAGCATGTTCTCCATGAAGTGTAGATTATGTCCGCCAAATTTCAAATTAAAATTCAATGGGGAAGTTAGTTAAATAAATTTTTGAAAATTGCACAGTTTTTCAGGCCTACAACAGTCGTTTTTTCCAATAATTTATTTAACTAACTTTCCAATTGAATTTTATTCTGAAATTTGGTGAACATAACCTAAACTTCATGGAGAACATGCTCACAAAATTTCATAAGTTCGACCCGGAAGCACCTCAAATGAAAGAGGCCTAAGAATTGTAACTTTTAGGCCTACCTTACATGAACATTACTATATATATATGGTACCTTTAAATTCAATATGGAAATTTTGAATCAGAAGTAACTTAATGTTTTATAAATAGCAACAATGACTGCTAAATGCTAATAGTGCTTAGCATTTAAGGGCTAGTAAAAACAAAGATAGGTTCCATTAAACCAAAAGAAAGAAGCAGATGTATTTCTTATGTATGGTATAAAGATTTTAAATGTGACTAATGCCAAACCAGAATCAAATCTAAAAACCAAATACTTCAGCAATGTTTCAAAAATAAACGTAATATCAACAAATGTTAAATGAGTAATAGCAAGATAAGCAGTTTAGTTTACACTTCTAGGAAAAATAAAACTGTTATTTGCAAACTGCAATGCCACTTAACTCAATTCTTTGATGAGTAGTACAACTAAAAAATATACAGATATCTTAGTTACTTACCATGGTGCAGCCAGGCTGCCAGGTTAACAATGCCATAAAGTCTAAATTACTATTTCGGTTAATAAGACCAAACAACTCAACTGTTGCATGCTTTAAACGTTTTAAATTTATATAACAGCACCACAACTCTGCTAAATCCCTAATACATTGCATTTTACATTTCATTTAACTATAAAAATAATAAGGCCATCATCTTCAGTCCCTGTGAGCATAAATGTATCTAGCGGAGCGGCCTACCCTAAAAACGCTATAGTAGATAGCGGGATGACCGCTATTTGGATAATTGGATAACTTTTATACAGAATACAAGACTATATGTATGCATTAATTACATGCAACACGCATATTAAATATCGCTTAAAATCCCAAACTTCATGACACTCATATTTGAATCTTTCAATATTCTAACTATTCCACTTCTAATCATGATTAAAGCTATCTAATGTAGAATTTAACAAGGCAGGCTCCACACTAAACAAGCTTCGAGGTTAGTGGTAGATGTCTAAGAAGAACTGAAAGTAGAAGAACAGTAGTAGTCGAAAGTAGTTGAAGAAGCAACTAGCAAGGTCTCTCTAGCTGTTGTCAAAGATTTTCTGGTTTGGTGTGTAATCTTTTTGAGCCACGACACTAGTTGTCGAAGAAGCAGAATAAAGATGACCAAGAACGATGCTTTAGAATGTTGGGGTGGGTTTTACGTACTTGGGAGGGTTTTAGTAAGGTTACTTTTTATTCTTAATGCCTACTTTACCCCATTCAAAAATTTCAAACCCAAAATTTCCTCAAAATTTTCTAGTCCTAGCGCAGACAACTCAGAAGTTCAATAGCGCACGCTATGTCCGCTACAGAGGCTCTAGCAGCACCTCGATGCCGCTCTGCTCTGCTGTATGGTGCACCGCCTGACCGCCATAGTGCGCTATTGACTTCACTGGCCTATAGACCCAATACCATTACAGTCTCGATATCATTACGATCCGATCCGGTCCGGTCCAGTACCATGTCTCTACGGTACTTTGCACAGTGCACACCTCTTTGTATCACCAATGTGGCTGGAAAATTATAAGACACCTTAACCACTTTAACCTGTGTCATTTCTCAACAATTGGGGTACCAAATTGTTACATTAATAGGCTGAGGTACTAAAGCTTTAAAATTACTACTAATAAGGTCCCCACTTATGCAATTTAGCCACTAAAACATTTCTACTCTTCATCACCGGCCAATGCAATGAACACCGCTGTGAAAGAGTATCAGGAGATTCAGTGAGCCTATCAGCGATGAGATGTATGAAAGTTATCCCCTTGACCTTAGCCAAGCCTTGAACAAAAGTCCATGGATATGAATTCATCCATGCAAATATAGCTTTGGATAATAACAGATGAAGGAAGGAAGTCTGCTCTTCATCTCCGGCCAATAGAATTTGCAATGAAGTTGTTGTAAGTTCTTCTCCACTCCCTTACATGCCATACATTGAAAAAGCAAGAGTAATTTGGCAACATTGATGAAGAAGACAAATAGATCTTATGGCAGTAGAGAGTCAGACTGTCAGGGATGAAGAGGACATATAGACCTATTGCCAACTAGAAATCTGGCGAGATTTCCTGCCTCATTGAAATGCCACAACCTTGTAGCATAGATGATTATGCAGTTTTGTGCCAGATGTCATTAAACAGGTCTGTCAATGGGAATATTAATGCAGCTAATTTGGTGAGGGGCAAGCCCAGCGTGATAAGGCAGAAACCATTTTATTCAATCAGTTCAGTTTTTATTGCACTCGAAAGTTGAACCACATGAGTTTGCTACAATGCTGTTGGGGTGATGTGATTGGATGTTCATGAGGCAATCATAACAGGCAAATCTCATATGGTGTCCAGCAACCTTACAGCAGATAATCGATGTGGTTGACTGGTTGTACTAGACTACTAGTCTAATAAGCAATCATGTGATCATCTTTTTGTAACAGGGCATCAAGACCGCTGCATGAGGCGCCACACTCTACCATGGAGCCTTTCTCTTTGTTGGGAAAATTAAAGTATTATTAGAATGCCACACGCCTTCAGAACGACATAGCTAGAAAGGCTTAAATCTTAGTGAGGAAAAAATGGTGCTCCTAATGCAAAGGAAGAGAAGACAGCATGCTAACTATTGACAAGGGGTCAAATGGCCTGACCTTAAAGGCATGAAATGATATTAGCCTTACTAATGAAGAATCAGCTAGTGAAGGTTGCCTCATCGCATTATATTCTCTTGTGCGAATAAATCTCTTCTGTGTGGCCAAAAGACCAGTTATATTCACTTGCTAGAAAGTTTTTCATCACAGGTAAATGAAGGCCACCCACTTCATGAAAAAATCTGACACTTCTTGATGTTAAATACTAATTAAGGCAGGTCATTTATGAACACAACTATGCCATCACAAGTTCAAAATCTATAAAACTTTCAAATATCAACACTTCTAGATAAGTTGTTTTAGTGCGTAGATCTCAAGAAGAACAAGCATTATAATACATTTATTATTGTATATTCTACAGAGCAAATGCAAACTAAATCTTGGAATTTAAAACTAGCACACAACCATTACACGTTTAGAACATACTTCTGAGAGGAAAAGGCTTACCTTGTCATCAACATCAGTAAAATTACGCACGTAAAGAACCTCATATCCCAAGTATTTTAGATATCTGTGAATGTCCGGCATAAAAAGATCTTAAAACATGGTTGAATAAAGACAAGAGCATATATAGATGGATTTATATTCTTATACATAGACATTCAAAAATGTGCAAGGTCATCACAATACCTACTCAAGACAAATGTATCCAAATTATTGAATGTTTGGGTACGGAATCAATGCAAATATGTTAAGGAGTAGAATTTATATCAAAAAGAGCTTCATTCAGAGTAGAGCAAGCAACAAAAGAGAGTGAATTCGTATTAATAACTACTCCGTATTTTTTGTAGTTCTTTAGAATTTAATGATTCCTAATTTAGAAGAAAAAATACAAGTATATTTCTGGTTGTGCACTAATCCAGGTTTTCGTCCTATTTACTGTAGTTCCTTAAAATGAATGTCAAATAATGAGTGAGTATAGCAAAACGAGGTGAAACTAGACCTGTAAAGAATGTCGAAAGCTACATAGGCACGAGCATGACCAATGTGACTGAAATCGTAGGTTGTGACGCCGCAGACATACATTCCGGCCTTACCAGCTTCCTTCGGCTTGAACACTTCCTTCTGCTTTGTAATAGTGTTGTATAGTAGCAATTCTGGCTGCGTCTTCCCCATCTCCACGAGTTTCTTCGTGATACTATCTATTGTACAGTACCAGTTCTGCCAACAAACCTCAAACCCCTGACTGGAAAATTGAAACCGTCGCCCTGATTTAGAAATGATTCTTTTAACGTTCAAGTTTAGAATGGAAAGCAACGATTGTACGCAGACAATGTCGGAGGAGAAATCGGAAGAGGGGCGAGCTGACTGCGGAGACCGTAGGATGTTATTTTTGCCCGAGACCTCAGTTGCTCCGTTCTGGGCTGGAACTAGCGCATAGCCCAATAAAAAAGTCTTCAGACTTGGGAAGACCACCCAAAAAAGTTGGCCCAACTCACCAAAGGTTATTGAAGTGTTTGTGCTTGGTTCCTTTTTTAGAAGAAATTGTTTTAACGATTATGTCAACTAGTTATTAAAATAATAGGGATTGGAAAAGGAGTGATTTCTAAAGGAAAAAAATATTGTTTGATGAAAAGGTATCCTTTTATGTAATATTTCCTCCGTTTGTTAATGGTTGCAACGCTTTGAGTTTCACATTATTAACACATCTTACTTTGATCCCGATTATCTATTAGCATATATAATTATATTATTATCTATAAAAAATTATTAAATTTCTCTTAATGTGAGTTTCTAAAATATTAAATTTTTATAATCTTTATTACAGTTAAAATTGTGTGTTGACATATGTGAAAATCAAATTGTTGCAATTAAAAAGGTACAAATCTAGTATAAGAAGTGAAACTAAGGCTACGAATGTAAGGCTTAGACTTACTTCATATTTGGTTTGTGAAGAGTATGAAACTATGGTTTCAATCACTATGTTTGTCCCATACAATGGCTCGTGTCCATTATTCACAAGTCAACGTGATTCCTTCTTAATCTTTTACTTAATGTATCTTTTTTCTTCAATTTAGAGTTATCCTTTTGCGTCTTCATAAAACTTTTAATGTTGTTTCTAAATATGTAAATTTTATTTACTAAAAATAATCTCATTACAAATAGGAATCAATAAACTTTATAGTCAGACAAACATCATAAACTGTGTGGAAACCTTAGTACGGAATAGAGGGAGTATTTAATTTTAGATACTAATTTCAAACAAATCTAGTCACTACTTGGGACTAGTTGCTAAACGGTTGACACCTCATACATCTTGTTCAATCCATTACATTGTGTTCCTTCTAGTCACTGACACGTATTAGTTACTTCATACAGTTAAATTACGTGGAATTCTGCATAGTTATCACTGTAATTATTTTTACTTTTCCACTTCCATATCATGTAGTCCACCATTCAACTTCACCTATTTGGGAACATTTGGAGCAACAAAGTGGAAGATAAGTACATAAAAAGGACGAATGTTTATTGGAAAAGAAAGAAAAATGTTTTACGAGGACGAAGGAAGATGGAGATGATAATTTCCAAGTTGGAGTGTTTGATAAACGAACGGATAGGTAGGACAGAAAAATGGGAGAAAACAACCTTCAAATGGTTACTTTTCAAATGGTTAGCATTTTCAATATTACCTCCGTCCCGTTATGACTGTCCCATTTTACCTTATCGGTCCATCCCACTAAGATTGTCCCATACCAAATTTGTCAAAGTTTGTGTGGGTCTAAATGATTCTTACTTTATTCTTACTTTATCAATTCAATATCAATCACATAAATCACTTTTTATTAATTTGTGTGTCACTCCCTCTTGCTCCATTGTTAGCGGGACGGAGGGAGTAATATACTACCTCGTAACATGTATATCTTCCCATTTAAAAGTAGTTGAGATTATGAGTAGTGAAATGAGATATAAATTATTGAGGGGAATGATGGAAAGATAATGAAATTGTGTGCTGGAATGAAAGATAAATCCAAAAAAAGTACTCCCTGCATCCCATATTTATCTCCTGAATTACAATTGGCACACAGTTTAAAATAGTGGCTATTGCGTGGTAGAGAGAAACGTATAAGAATCTGTAAGAAATGTTGTGAACCACAAATTCTTTTCCAAAATGAAAAGAAGAGATAATTTTGGAACGAACGGAAAAAAAAAAGTATGAAGATAATTTTGGGTCTGAGGGAGTAGTTGTAATAGTGTGTTATTTTCAAAATTATTGAGGGTATGATGGAGAGATTTAGAAATGGGAAGATAAGAATATTACGATTGAAAAAGGAAAGTAGGAAGATGTGAATGTTACGAAGGGAGTAGGTGTCATTTTAAGAAACAACAGCTCTTATATCTTACACTCCATCCGGTTCCTAATTAACTTGACACTTTGACTTCACACATGTTAAGAAATTTTACTGTAGAGTACATTGTTGTGACACTGTTTGACACCTTTTTGCATTGTTTTGGCACTGTTTTGCACTGTTTTGGTGTAGATTTGTTTGCCAAATAAGAAATTGTAAACTTGGTTGGGACATTCAAAAAAGGAAAATGTAAACTTAAATAAGAATCGGGTGAAGTATATATAATATGAACTCTGTAGTAAATGTAACACGACCAACCCTTATTTTTTTTACCACTGGAGGGTTGGGGTAAGGAGGCTAGGGCATGGGGTAAACTGGGATGAAACTCACTTCATTGAGTATTGAACACGAAATCTCCTCTAAGGGAGAGTGAGTTGGCGACCATCCAGTTGGGCTGGACCGCTTCCTCGTAACATAATCAACCCTTTTAATTGGTCATTGTTGAGAGATTTATTATAATTTTAGGGTGGGAAAACGTGTTCCAAAACCCAAAAATCTTGTTTTAAAAAGATTTTAAAACTTTATTAAAAAGATTTTAAAACCAAATCATAATATAAAAATTGTTGGTCGTATTGGGGATCAACATCACCTTTAATCAAGGCTTGACTGTCCAATCTGTTGGCACCAAGATGTGGTTCAGCCCCTCACGTCCATCCACCGCTAAGTAGTAGAGCTCTGCACTGCCGTAGTGAACTGTAAGGGGTGCCCCCACATGAATCTACTTTGACTTGTAGACTACAGAGTAGTGTGTTAAATAACTGGTGTCAACCTCCTTATAATCAATTGGTTTTAAGAAGGATATGATTGTTATTTAATCACAGAACTCTGCAGTTAAGCGAGTCTGGAGTAACAAAGCCCAATGATGGGTGGCCCACTAGGAAGTTTGTTAATGGAGTATATGGCCCGGGAACCCCCGGCCCACAGACTCCCACTACTCCAGTAAAGGCCCAACAGGCCCAGAAGGTCCAACAGGCCCAAATCATGGCGCCCGGAGTACCAAGCAGCCCACAGCGCACCAGGGGTGCCTTCGACCCCCTGGCCGAAGGCTCTAAAACTCTCACAGAACGGGTTTCTCAAGCAAACTAAGAAACTGGGAGAAAATGGCGAGAACAGTAGCCCTCGGCACCAGGAGCCCTCGGCACCAGGGTGCCCTCGGTTTGAGGAGCCCTCGGCTACTGCTCTATAGCCGAAGGCATCTCACTCGACAAGATCTCCTCTTCACGCGCGTACAGATCATCGTACCCTATGCAACGTCCCATCCAACAGCCGCATTAAATGCGGCCACATGCGTTTGCCAGCGCCAACCGAATGAGGTGACCTCTCGGCCAATGGATGCTTGACACGTGTCCCTGTCCGGCATTTATTGCTACTATAAATAGCCCCCCCATTTCCCCATTTGTGACCACGACATTCAGACTGAATACACTCTCTCTCTTACTTACTTGTGCTCTGACTTCTCTCTAAGTTATTCTCAGCAATAACCCTTCGGATATATACCCCCGGGTAGACTATCCATCATTTGGTGCTCTCGTTGAGAGGTCGAACAATCGAGTAAGAAACCCCCCCCCCCTCGCCAAACACTAGCCCTCTACCAAAATGGTGAGAACAACACGTGCCAACTCCAAAAACGTAGAAGACAAGAACCTGGCCCTCGGCGACGTCAACGCCCCCGAAGCCTCTCACAGGGCTCCCGAGGGCGGTGTTATCGTTGGGCTGGAACAGGCGGTTGTCGACCTACACCTTCAGATCCAACGGAATGCCCCCGATGCCCGCCTCGGCATCGAGGCCAAGAAGAAAAACCGGAGCGATGACCAAGTCAGCCCTCCGGTTCTCACCATCGACGTGCAATCGGCGCTCTCCGCCTTCATCCAAACGCTCACTCAGAACCCGGGTGCCTTCGGCACCCTGGCTCCGGCTCAACCCCAGGTTGGGGAGAACATCATACTTCCCCCTCTGCCACACCCCTTCGGAAACCCCACCCCTCGGGTTAGCAACGACGAAGGGGTAGTGGCCCACGATACGTCCTCCCAGGAAGTTCAGTCCCGGGACCACCACAATGACAACAGAGAAAGGCCCCGCACTTCCGCCCTCAACCGGCTCGGAGGAGGGCCAGACCGCCGAGGGGTCCAAGACCGCCGAGGGGGAAAAGCACTTCAAAGACCCCAGGAAAGCGGAGGGTCTGTTTCGAGGGCAGACGAGGAGCGTCCCCCTCGGGACAAAGGCAAGGCACCCCTTCATGCCGATGATGCTCGCCACCAGATCAACCAAGCCCACTCGGCCCAGGTTCGTTCGCAGGGGGCGGAGACCCTCCCGAAGGATCCCCGGGACGAAATTATTGCGGCCCTCCAACGCCGGCTTGACGAAATGGAGGCCAACAAAGCTCACGCCACCACCTCCACCCCTCATTCAGACCTCAAATACGAGGCCATGATGGTCAAAATGGAGGAATTACAGAAGAAGGTGGCCGAGGGCTCCGGGGAGCCCGTCATCCAGTTCCGGACCCGGACGCCATTTACCCCAAGAGTACTGGCGGCCCGGATCCCGGAAAAATACCGAGGGCAACACATACAGCCCTATAACGGGAAGACGGACCCCCAGGAACACTACAGCAAATATCAAAACAGCATGATGATGGTAGGGGCGTCGGACGAGTATTTGTGTCGTTGGTTCCTCTCCACCTTAGAGGGGCCGGCATACGAATGGTTCAACCGGTTGCCCGAAGGCTGCATTGATTCGTGGCAAGAACTCGCCCAGCGATTCTTGACACAATTTGCCGGGAGGCGTCGCACAAGGAAGCACTTCTCCCACCTCCTAACCATACGCCAGAAGAGGGATGAGACCCTTCGGGACTTCCTGGAGCGCTGGAGGATGGAAGCCGACAAAGTCGACGGTGCTGATGACGGGACCCTCCTAGCCCTCCTACAAACCGTCCTCCGCACCGGCAACTTTTCAAGGAGCCTCATCATTGAACCCCCCCGCGACTACATAAGGGCTTTGCAGCGGGGGGACCGATATGCTGAGGCCGAGGAGGTGGAGAAATATCACCAACACCCGGATCAGCAGCCCCCGAGGGCTGACAACAAAAACAACCGAGGGCCGGGGGCTCCTCCAAATCACCCCAAATCTTCAGGACCCTCTGATGACCGCCCTCGGCAAGGCCAAGCCAAGCCCGGGGGAGGCTATAAGAGCAGCCCTAAGACTTGGGCACAACCCATTCTCCTGGACCGCCCTCGGACACCATTGACGCACCCCGTCAGCATCATCCTTGATTTTGCCGAGGAGAGGGGCCTCGTTGAACGCGATTCTCGCGCCCCCCCGGAGGTACATACTATCAACCCTCAGTTCCCCTACTGTCGTTTCCATCGGCACCAGGGGCACAGAACCGATGACTGCCATCAGCTAAAGACGGTCATCGAGAGATTGATACAGGCGGGACACCTGTCCCAATTTATCCAGAGCCCTCGGCAGGAGGGGCCTTCTCATCAGGGACCTCCCCGAAGGCACCACACGAAGGTAAACGCTTGGGTGAACCCGAACACCATCCCCCTCGGCAAGAAGAGGGAGATCGGAAACTTGGAGGAGGAAGAGGAGGAGTACCCCCACTACCAGGAGAAAAAACGCCACATCCTCATGATCACCGGTGGCAATACAGGGGGCGATTCCACCAGTCAGCGGAAAAAGTGGGCTCAATCTCTTTACGTGGGGGAAGTCACCCATATGCCCCCGGTAAAGCGGCTGAGGGAGGAACCCATCACCTTCACCAACGCAGATCTCCCTCCTACTTCTTCTCCTCACAGGGATGCCTTGGTGATTCGGACTGAAATAAACGACACCATCATTCACCGAACTTACATTGACACGGGCAGCTCCGTCAATGTAATGTACCTCAGCACCTTCAGAGAGCTGCATCTGGAGAGGGGGTCCCTTCGGCCCATTAAGACCCCTCTTGCCGGCTTCACCGACGATACTATTGATTCCGAGGGGGTAATAACCCTCCCGGTGATCTTCGGCGACGAGCTCCATAGAGCCCAGCTCGAAGTGGAGTTCGTCGTCGTCAACATCGACTGCGCCCACAACATCATCCTCGGCCGGCCAGCCCTCGAGGACCTTGAGGCCATCATCTCCATGAGGCACCTCTGCCTCAAGTTTCCCGCCGAGGGGGGCATTGGCTACTCCCGGGGGAATCAGAAAATCGCCCGCGCCTGCTATCTTCAGGTCACCAAGAAAGTAAGTAAGACGGAATTCCGTGTTGACACCATCACCGGAACCATCGACCAAGAAGAAAAGAGGCTGAGGGCTGAACCAGCCGAGGACGTGGAAGACTTTGCGCTCGATCCGGCCCAGCCGGAGAGAGTCGTGAAGATTGGAGCCCAGCTTCCTGAAGATCTGAAGACCGGTATCACCAACGCCCTCCGCGCCTACTCCACTGTCTTTGCATGGGGGCCGGAGGACATGCCGGGAATAAGCCGAAGGGTCATCACCCACCGCCTCTCGGTAGACCCCTCGGCAAAAGCAGTACAACAACGAAGAAGGCCCCTCTCGGCCGAGAGAAGGGAATTTGTGAAGAAGGAGGTCGCCATGCTCCTCTCTATTAAGCACATCAAGGAGGTGAAATACTCCTCATGGCTGGCCAACGTGGTCCTCGCACAGAAGCCCCCTACCTTCCGCATGTGCATGGACTACACCGATCTCAACAAGGCGTGCCCTAGGGATCCATTCCCTCTACCAAATATTGATCAACTGGTGGATGAGACCGCAGGGTGTGAGATCATGTCCTTCCTCGATGCCTTCCGAGGGTATCACCAAATTTTCATGCACGAGGAAGACGCCGAAAAAACTGCCTTCATGACTCCTGAGGGCATCTTCTGCTACCTGGTAATGGCCTTCGGCCTAAAGAACTCGGGGGCCACCTACACCCGGATGGTGGCCCGGGTCTTTCAAGCCGTCCTAGGGCGCACCATGGAGGCCTATGTTGACGACATGATCGTCAAGAGCAAACAATCTTCCAGCCATGCCGACGACCTCCGGGAAATCTTCGCCATCATGAAAAAATTCAACCTTCGGCTAAACCCGAAGAAGTGCACCTTCGGCGTCCAAGGGGGCAAATTCTTGGGCTACATGGTGAGCCGGAGGGGTATTGAGGCCAATCCCGAGAAGATCCAGGCCATCATCAACATGGAGCCCCCACGCAATGTGAAGGAAGTTCAACGGTTGACGGGCCGCCTGGCAGCCCTCACCACTTTCTATCTAAATCAGCGGAGAAGTCTCTACCCTTCTTCCAAATCATGAGGAAGACGGCTGGCTTTCAATGGACTCCAGAATGTCAGGGGGCTTTCAACGAGCTCAAACGATACCTATCTTCACCCCCTGTGCTATCCAAACCGAAGGTAGGGGAGACCCTTTACCTCTACCTTGGGGTCAGCCCGGCGGCCATCAGCTCTGTGCTCATCCGGGAGGAAGACGACATCCAACATGCCATCTTCTATGTAAGCAAGACCCTAAGGGAGGCCGAGCTCAGGTACTCCCCTGTGGAAAAAACGGTGTTAGCCATCGTTTGGACCGTCAAGAAGTTGGGCCACTACTTTCAGGCTCACCCAGTTCAGGTCCTCACTCACCATCCCCTCGGCGCCCTTATGAGGAGCCCCACCAGCTCCTCTCGCATGGTGAAATGGGCTATCTTCTTGAGCCAATACAACATTGACATCCGTCCGAGGCCTGCCATCAAGGGCCAAGCCCTGGCGGACTTTGTGACGGAGTGTACCGCAAGGGCAGCCACGGACGGGGAGCCCTCGGCTACCTCGGATGACTGGTGGACCCTCTACATCGACGGCTCCTCCGCGACCAAAGCATGTTTGGGAGGCGTAGTCCTCATTACTCCCGAGGGCTTCAGAGCCTACTATGCAATCCGCTTCTCCTTCAAAGTCTCCAACAACGAGGCCGAATATGAGGCCCTCCTATGTGGCCTTCGGCTGGCTGCCAACATGAGGGCTCGGCAGATCCACATCAAATGCGACTCCAAGTTGGTCGTTGGCCAAATCTCCGAGGAATATGAAGCCAAGGAGGGAAGAATGAAACAGTACAAGGAAGCGGCCAAGGAGTTGTTTAAGGTATTTGAGGCACACTCTCTCACTCAAATACCGAGGGCTCAGAACTCCGAGGCCGACATATTATCTAAGCTCTCGGCCGACTCCCCCGAGCACATCTCCAAAATTGCCAAAATTGAGGAACTCAGCCTCTCAAGTATCCATGCAAGATCCGTTATGAACATACAACAACGCCAAGAGGATTGGATCTCAGATATCATCACCTTTATCTCCACAGGGCAGCTACCCGAGAATGAGACCCGCGCTAAACTGGCAAAGCTGAGGGCTCCTAGCTACACCATCGAAGATGGAAGGCTCTACAAACGATCTTACAACGGCACGCTACTTCGGTGCCTTCATCAAGATGAAGCCGAGGTCGCAATGGAGGAAGTGCACAGTGGCACTTGCTCAGCTCACCAGGGACCCTTCTCCATGTCCCGAAGGCTCATTCTCCAGGGCTACTTCTGGACAACCATGGCCAGAGATTGTGCTGACCTGGCCCGGAGGTGCATCGCATGTCAACATTTCCAGAAAGCCCCCGGCAGGCCAGCGGTCAACTATGCCCCCATCAGCACATCTGTCCCCTTTTCTCGATGGGGGATAGACCTTGTGGGCCCTCTGCCGAGGGGTGCCTCCAACAACAGATACATCATTGTGGCCATCGGCTACTTTACCAAGTGGGTGGAGGCTGAACCCCTCGCCAGCATCACAGAGGCAAAGTGCCGTCACTTCGTCCTCAAGAACATCCTCACAAGGTTTGGCGTCCCCCAGCAGATCATCTCCGACAATGGGACACAATTTGAGGCAGCCCCCTTCTGTGCCCTTCTGGAGGCATGGGGCATCAAACACACCTTCTCCTCCGTTGCCTACCCTCAAGGCAACGGGCAAGTAGAGAATGCCAACCGGACCTTGCTCGAGGGCCTCAAAAAAGAAACTGGAGGCCGAGGGCGGTGGCTGGGTGGAAGAACTCCACAACATCCTTTGGGCCTATCGCACCACCCCTCGGCGAGCAACAGGTGAAACACCCTTCTCCTTCTGCTACGGTTTTGAAGCCAAAGCTCCTACGGAAGTCACCCTTCCCACCCGGAGGGTGATCCAATATGACCTCGAGGTCAACGACAGCAACATGGCCCTCGACCTCCACCTCATTTCAGAACGCCGGGAGCAGGCCTTCATCCGGGCAGAAAATTACCGAAGGCAAGTCAAAAGCTACATCGACGCCAAAGTTCGCACCAGAGAATTCCAAGTGGGGGACTATGTCCTCCGGAGGAGGGAAGCCAGCCAACCGACCGAGGGAGGCAAAATGGCACCAAAATTCGAAGGTCCCTACATCATAGCAGCCATCGTCAAACCTGGAACTTACAAGCTCAAACGTCCCAACGGGAAAGAAGCCCCTAGGCACTGGAATGTACACCACTTAGTTAAATTTTACCAATAATGTAAGAGCGGCCAAGCCCACATAACTAGTGAATGTACTATCCTATGGCCCAAGGCCTCCAATTTCGAAGAATGAAGATACATTCAAGACACCAAGAACAAAACACTTATGAGCGGCCAAGCCCTCATACCAACTACAGACCCCAGGCCTCACCTCGAGAAGAACCCCCTCCGGCGTCAAGTGCCGAGGGCGGACACCATCAACACTTACGACAACAGTGAAAACACCATGTGTTTTCAGTCAAGACCCCTCGGTACCAAGTACCGAGGGAGGGAACTCCTATCACCAACGACAAGGAACGCCATGTGTTTCATTTCCCTTCGGCACCCAGTGCCGAGGGTACATCCCCACCTTCAACATCAAAAAAGAAAAGATAAGAACACCAAGTGTTCCTACAGAAGACCCTTCGGCATCCAGTGCCGAGGGTACACCTCCATCATCAACATCAAAACGAAGAAAAACACCAAATGTTTCAAAGAAGACCCCTCGGCACCCAGTGCCAGGGATATGCTCTCCTATCAACTTCCAAACATCTGTTGGGAAACACCAAGTGTTTCCTCCGAGGGCCCTCCGGCACCAAACGCCGAGAGCAAACACTCCAATCAAAACACCAAGTGTTTCATTTGAAGACCCTTCGGTACCAAGTACCGAGGGTAGACACCTCCATCAACTACAACAAAAGAGAACACCAAGTGTTCCTACAGAAGACCCCTCGGTACCAAATACCGGGGGCTACACATCGAAACTAACACCAAGTGTTGTTTCTAAAAGCCGTACCCCACGAGGACGCATATACCGAAAGCGCCACCATCGGTGCCGGCGGCACGTAGTGCCCCCGGCCATTTGCAACTAGTGTGCAAATGAAAACCCTTCCTTGAAACGCTTTCCGCGTCACTACCCCTAGGGTATGACAGGCATGAGAAATGCCCAGGATTCGACTTTCAAAAACGGAACGCTATCCGCGTCATCACCCCAAGGGTATGACAGGCACGAGAAATGCCCAGGATTCGACTTCCAAACCGAAACGCTCCCCGCGCCACCACCCCAAGGGTGTGGCAGGCCACGGACTATGTCTAGCGCCAAGGGGACGACTTTCAAAAATGAGGCGCTTTCCGCGCCATCCCCCAAGGGGAGGCAGGTTACAGACCACCATATCTTGTGCCCAGGAAACGACCCTCGATCCCCTCGGAACTCGGAAGGTTAACCCGAGGGAGGAGAGCCATTGGTGTATTCTGATGGTCTCCTGATAGGCCCAGCCTTACCAAGAAACCAAGTTTCTTGATGCCTTCCCTTCACCACCAACCAAAAAAAAAAAAAAAGAGGGGGTGAAGGGGAGTAGACTCAGCGAGAAATCAAAGAGTACACTCCAACAGATCACAACATGTCGAGGGCTCCCCACGAGAACACCTCCGGTAGTTGAAGGCTCCTATTTCTCGAAGGATACTACTCAAACAAATATCATCAAGAAACGGCTAAGTCCACTGCTTGGTCACCTCCGGTCACACAAACATCGAAGGCTTCAACAATACGAAGGGACTGGACTATCCAAAGTCTACTAAACGGTAATTCAAACAAATACCGAGGGCATCTGTTACGCACTAATACCGAGGGCCCTTACCCCATGACAAGGGACACAACTGGCTGAGTCAAACTCTACAACTTTTCAAGTAATTGCCGAGGGCACATACTCCTCATCGGCTTCCTTTACAACAACAGGAGTCCACACTTTTCCTAAGTCCACACTTTTGGAAAATGACAACAACCGGAGGCTAATATATCATCCGACATCCGAAGGCACCTATTATGAATCATCAAAGGCCAACCGAGGGGGCTTATTTCAAAATATCTACCCCTCAGACAGACTCCTCAATGACCGAAGGTTCAACATCTACAGCACAGTTTGAGTTTTTTCTAAGTCCCACATATTTGGCCCTCGGTCAAATACTCATACAACACAAGGGCCTCACGATCACCCGAAGGGTCCTATTCATATATCCGGAGGGATCTACATCCGGAAGCTCAACATCAATTTACGCTTGGAAAATATTCTAAGTCCTAAATGAGTAGCCCCCGGGCATCCCGCAAAAGGACGCAGAGTCAGAGGGCACCCATCACCCGAAGGCGACACAAGGAAGCGGCACTTAGAAAAAATTCTAAGTCCTAAAGATTGGGCCCCCGACTATGGGAATATGATAGCCGAAGGCTATGTGATACAACAGCACTTAGAAAATTTTCTAAGTCCTACATGTTTTTCCCTCGGTCAGCTACTCATACATCAAGAAGGGATGCCATCGCCCGAAGGCTCCCAAGGGAAGAGCTACACTTGGAAATATTTCTGAGCCCTACATATTTCACCCTCAACTTATAAAGGGACCCAATAGCCGAAGGCTACCTATCAACCAATATTACAGCTAAAGGAATATGATAACCGAAGGCTATGCGATACAACAGCACTTAGAAAATTTTCTAAGTCCTACATATTGTTCCCCCGGTCAACTACTCATACATCAAGGAGGGATGCCATCTCCCGAAGGCTCCCAAGGGAATCAACACTTAGAAAAATTTTCTAAGTCCTAATTATTGCTGAGCCCTCGGGTGCCCAACTACCGAAGGCTACAACCGTGTTCAAACACTTGGAAAATACTCTAAGTCCTAGACATACATTCAAAAAGGGCGAAGGCATACACTCAAGAGAAAACGACGACATACATTCAAGAAGGAATGAATTAAATCAAACAAGTCATATATATATGCAATGCCCGAAGGCTAACACTCATCCATCAATCACCACAAAAGGAGTAAAGGCAATTGTTACAAACAGGCCGAAGCCGAAGGATCAATGGTGTTCATTACAACAGAAGTTTCAAATATTTACTAAGTACAAGTTACAAATCAACAACGCCATTCCCGGAGGCGTCCTCTACTGCAGGCTTAGATGCGGCATCATCCCCAATTTCCTCCTCTTCGTCACTGCCCTCGGCCATCAGCAGGGAGTCTTCCAAATCAGGCCTCGCAACACCTTTAGGGAGGGGAACCCTGGGGTCTGGCTGAAGGGGAGGGAGACCATAGGATGCCGGATCAAAGGCCTTCGGGTCCGCCCCAAAATGCCGGGACAACCTTCGATATACAAGGGCCTGAGTAAAGTACTCACCCCCATCATAATACTCTTTCCCCTTTCGGGCCAACCACATTGCGCCTGGGCCTTTCACCCATTCGTTCACCAAAGCTTCCACCACCGAAGCCACCCATTCCTGCCGGCCTTCGGCTTTCCATCCCTCCTCAGCAAAAGCGGCAACAGCATCCTCCCGGGCTTCAGCGACAGCTTTGATCCGGGCCTCCTCGGCATCCTCCGCGGCTTTCTTGGCAGCATCGGCCGCAGCCTTCTCCGCCTCTGCTTTGCCTTCGGCTCTGGCCACCGTCTTGGAGCCCTCGAGGATTTCTTTGAAAGCCTCTTGCTCAGCTTTGCGAGCGTCCTCGGCCTCTTTGAGCTGCCTTCGGGCCTCAGCCAGTGCTTCGGTGGCTTTCTTCTTCTCCGAGTCATACTGCTCTATCCTCTAGACCAGCTCGCCAAGGTCAAGGCTCGCCTGAAAGCAGACATGAATTACCGGAGGTTTAGCCACTACACATGTAAAGAATGAAGTTATCTACAAAAGAGAGGGAAGGAACCTTACCGTAACCGAGGCCATCAGAACCTTAGAGCAGAGGACATCGTCGGCCTGACGGGAGAGCACAGACTTATCGGTCGGAGGGGTGGCACCCCTCAAAAACTCCTTCGGGTTCAGAGTCCCGTGCATGATAGCAGTCCCCTTCGTGATGGAGAATTGGACCTTGTCCAGGGGCCATGTCAGATCAGTAGCTTGACCCGAAGGCTTGGGAGGAGAAGATTCGTCTACGACCGCAACAGGGGCTTCCTTCGACTCCGGGGCCCCCTTCTTCTTCTTCTTCTTCCCCACCGGTTGTGCCGGGTCCTTCACAAGCCTTTTCCTCTTCGGCTCCTGACCGGGGGAGCCCCCGACGGCGGCCTCCGGGACGGGCCCCACCTCCTTGGCCTCTTCGGCCGCTCCCGCCTTGGGGAAGATCTCATCGACCGCCCTCTGCTGTGCGGGGGCCTCTTTCTTCTGCTCCTCCCTGGCAAGTTACCTCTTCAGCTTGACAAGGTTCCGAGCGTCCATGTCTGGTCCTGAAACACAAGAAGGCACACAAGGGTTAGTTCACTACTACAACAACAAAAAAGGGGGAAGAAATTTTTCTAAGTATGAGAATTGAAGCCCTCGGCATTACAACAACCTTCGGCACTCTCATATACGCGATCAATCATGGGGTAGCCTTCCTCCTTCTCCCCCATCAGCCGGTACCGACGGAAGCCGAGCTTGTACAACTCACTGGAGAGCGTTGCGCCTTTGATGGACACATGCTTATCGGAACCCTCCGGCTTCTTGGACAACACCCGCCCATTTTTTTTCGAGGGCATACCCTTCTCCCTTCAGGTGCCGCCGAAACCTATCACCAAGCGGGGCGGAGAAGGGGTTCTCGGCCAACCGGATATAGCAGAACTTGTCTTTCCACCCCTTGTGAGACGAAGGCGCCTCATCAAAAATCCTGAACTTCGGGAGCTGCTGCAAATTACCATAGCCCCCGGCATTCGAATGCCCCCCCCCCCCCCCGACATAAGTTGAACGACAGGAAGAATTGCTCCAGAGTAGGGGGGACCCTTCGGCTGAGGCACAGTGACAGGAACCCTGCCAGATATGAGTGACTGTTCGGGGTCAACTGGCAGGGGGCTAGCTTGACGAAGCGTAGATATTCCAACACGAAGGGATGAAGGGGAAATCTGAGACCCAGCTCCACCGAAAGCAGATGTACGGCAAAACAGCCGTCGGGGGCACGAAGGAGCACATCATCCGGCTTTGGCTCTACCACTTGCGCCGAAGGCCTTACCAAAAATTGTACCGCCATCATTTCCCCTCGGGTAGCTTTATTCTTGACCTCCAAGGCGGCCGTATTCAGATCCTATTCTTAGGGTCGAAATTTCTGCACATGTAGGTGTATATATAAGCATATATGTATATATCGATTGGCTCATCTTGGGTGTGAAAAGAAAACACAAGCGGATGACTCTATTTATAGGGAAAAGATAAGGGTTTTAGGATGAGATGTTAGAGTTGGAGTTAAATTCAGTTTCTTCCCCACCCGTCGGTAGTTTATCTCCGTAAGAATTGAGCTTCGTTTTTCCGGATAACGTTGGAGAGTTCTGCTCGTTCAGGTCTTTGAAAGTAGCCCAATATGCGTCCAGATTCAAGCCGTAGTGTTTGATTAAATACCTATACTTTATTTCACTGATTTTGTATATATATAGGTAGCTTTGTACGTAGGAGTTTTAGGAGTATACATGTTACTTAGTTTATATATACTACGTATTACTTAGGAGTATATATATATATATATATATATATATATATTACGTATTAGGAGTATATATATTAATATACTGATTATACTCCGTATTACTTAGGTGTAGTTTACGTATATGAATGTGTGTGTATGTGTGTGTGTGTGTGTGTGTATATATATATATATATATTAACTCAGTTTGCACTTTGTGTATTTTACATACAACTTAAAAAATTAATTTCATGCTAAAACGTTACTTCTATTACCGGACCATTTTTATCTGACTAAAAATGTCACAAATGTTAAATTTTTGTCTGGTTCACTGATTTAATAAAATGCCGTTTCTATTATTAAAATATTTTTATCTGACTAAAACGTCATAAATTTTGAAATTTTATCTGATTAGAATGTCACGACTGTTGAATTTTTGTTTGACTCAGTTAATAATTAAAATGTCATTTTCGTAATATTTTATCTGACTAATAAAAATTATTTTTATTTTTATTTAAATTTTTGGAGTGTCACATTATGTGTCCTAATATTATTAAAGTTTGATCTGGTCTGATCTAGATTGAGAATGAAATCAATCTAATTAAAAATATCCTAAGAGTATAACTTAATTAGGAATTTGTAAACATACAAAGATTTCCTGATTTGGATTAGGAATCTGCTTCAAAAGTAATAGCATATTTAAATTGTAGTTGTAAAATAAAGAAACAAAACAACCAAACATATTTACTTTTTGGCTAGGCTAAACGTATTTACTTGGGAGCACGCACATACACATGCACATATGCATGTATGATTTCAATTTTCATCCTTATCAAATAAAAAATAAATAACGGTAAGCTACTTGATTAGAAGGAGAGTTTTTTTTATAGATTTAGAAGTACTCTCTTTGAATGATTCTCTTTAAATATTATTCTGTTAAAAAAATTACTATGTGCTTATAAAAAGTACTCTATATAAAATGTAGTCTATGTGTAGGGTTAGTTATTAATTGTTGTGGTTCCAATTAATGAATTTTATACTTACTCTGTATCAAATACCTAATAGCTAGGTTTGAAAAAGTTACCAAATAAGGTGGATTTTTATCAAACCGTGTTTTGTTTCCATATCAATATGCAATCAAAAATAGAATCTAATAAAATAAATAAAAGGTACGGATTATGTGATGGATGACATGGCAGGATTATGTGGCGCTTTGTATGCTCTTAAAAAGTTCCTCTTTTATATATATATTGATTACTTTTCAAATTTATATGAAATTTTATAAACAAAATTCCAAACTAATAATAATAGTAATAATAATAATGATAATAAATTTTAATTATTAAAATTTGATTTAATTATCAATAGGGAAGATTTAACTTTAACATCGATTATATTGATAAAAATATTGAATTTGCAAATCAATTTGGAACATAAGGGGTATAACATAACAACAAAAATAATTTTTTACATTGGGCGAAGTTAGAAGCAACAGAAGCATAGTTTTTATTATAATAAAAAGCATAGTTAAGTTTTCATTTTTGAAGGATCAATTCACCCCTTTCGACAAATTTCCAGTGGATCATCCATCATCGGACTTTCTTACTACGGACTAGCTTAACCGCAAAGTTTTATGGTCAAATAGCAGTCATATCCTTTCTAAAACCAATTAGTGATAAGGAGGTGGACACATTCTATTTAACTTATTACCCTGTAGTGTTAAATAGATGGACTACATCACATCGTGGTTCCAACATGTTGGACGGTTAAGCCCCGAATCAAAGGGTGATGCTCACCCACCAGGAGATTCACTTGTGACCTCACTCTGATACCACTTGTAAAATCGAATCAACCCTTTTGACAAATGATGGATAGTCTACCCGGGGGTATATATCCGAAGGGTTATTGCTGAGAATAACTTAGAGAGAAGTCAGAGCACAAGTAAGTAAGAGAGAGAGTGTATTCAGTCTGAATGTCGTGGTCACAAATGGGGAAATGGGGGGGCTATTTATAGTAGCAATAAATGCCGGACAGGGACACGTGTCAAGCATTCATTGGCCGAGAGGTCACCTCATCCGGTTGGCGCTGGCAAACGCATGTGGCCGCATTTAATGCGACTGTTGGATGGGACGTTGCATAGGGTACGGTGATCTGTACGCGCGTGAAGAGGAGATCTTGTCGAGTGAGATGCCTTCGGCTATAGAGCAGTAGCCGAGGGCTCCTCAAACCGAGGGCACCCTGGTGCCGAGGGCTACTGTTCTCGCCATTTTCTCCTAGTTTCTTAGTTTGCTTGAGAAACCCGTTCTGTGAGAGTTTTAGAGCCTTCGGCCAGGGGGTCGAAGGCACCCCTGGTGCGCTGTGGGCTGCTTGGTACTTCGGGCGCCATGATTTGGGCCTATTGGACCTTCTGGGCCTGTTGGGCCTTTACTGGAGTAGTGGGAGTCTGTGGGCCGGGGGTTCCCGGGCCATATACTCCATCAGGAGTCCCTCACTCCTTTTGCCGAAAGGTACTTGAGGGAAAAGGAGTAATTTGTGCTTGCCCTTTGATGTTGTCCTGTCGTAACCTCTGAAGTTGGTGAGGAGTTGTTGCTTTCATGTCCCTGCCGAAGGCAGTCCCTCAGTTACCCACATGTCGGGACTTGAGGGCTTGCTTTGCCGTTTGTTTTGAATTTTTCACCAATTTTGTAATTTAATGATTTTCCCGAGGGGGTTCTCCAGTCCCCCACTCCTTGAGGCACTTGTAAAGTGGTGAAAAGGAGTAGAGTAGTTGCGTTGCTGTTGTGGGCCGAAGGCTGACGCTTTTCGTTTCATTTTGGGGGGATGCCTCGTTAAAAACCTCATTAGGAAAAACCCTGTGGAAAAAAATCCTAATGAGGGTGCCGTTATTTATTTGGAAAAAAACCTCATTAGGAAAAACCCTGACGATTTTCCCGTTATTTATTTTTTATTTGATAAGGATGAAAATTGAAATCATACATGCATATGTGCATGTGTATGTGCGTGCTCCCAAGTAAATA
This sequence comes from Cuscuta europaea, assembly GCA_945859875.1. Classification (NCBI taxonomy): domain Eukaryota; kingdom Viridiplantae; phylum Streptophyta; class Magnoliopsida; order Solanales; family Convolvulaceae; genus Cuscuta; species Cuscuta europaea. The sequence goes on from CAMAPE010000014.1 coordinate 7,335,411, forward strand.
CGTTTAGCCTAGCCAAAAAGTAAATATGTTTGGTTGTTTTGTTTCTTTATTTTACAACTACAATTTAAATATGCTATTACTTTTGAAGCAGATTCCTAATCCAAATCAGGAAATCTTTGTATGTTTACAAATTCCTAATTAAGTTATACTCTTAGGATATTTTTAATTAGATTGATTTCATTCTCAATCTAGATCAGACCAGATCAAACTTTAATAATATTAGGACACATAATGTGACACTCCAAAAATTTAAATAAAAATAAAAATAATTTTTATTAGTCAGATAAAATGTTACGAAAATGACATTTTAATTATTAACTGAGTCAAACAAAAATTCAACAGTCGTGACATTCTAATCAGATAAAATTTCAAAATTTATGACGTTTTAGTCAGATAAAAATATTTTAATAATAGAAACAGCATTTTATTAAATCAGTGAACCAGACAAAAATTTAACATTTGTGACATTTTTAGTCAGATAAAAATGGTCCGGTAATAGAAGTAACGTTTTAGCATGAAATTAATTTTTTAAGTTGTATGTAAAATACACAAAGTGCAAACTGAGTTAATATACACACACACACACACACACACACACACACACACACACACACACACACACACACACACACACACACATTCATATACGTAAACTACACCTAAGTAATACGGAGTATAATTAGTATATTAATATATATACTCCTAATACATAATATATATATATATATATATATATATATATATATATATATATATATATATATATATATATATATATATATATACACACACTCCTAAGTAATACGTAGCATATATAAACTAAGTAACATGTATACTCCTAAAACTCCTACGTACAAAGCTACCTATATATATACAAAATCAGTGAAATAAAGTATAGGTATTTAATCAAACACTACGGCTTGAATCTGGACGCATATTGGGCTACTTTCAAAGACCTGAACGAGCAGAACTCTCCAACGTTATCCGGAAAAACGAAGCTCAATTCTTACGGAGATAAACTACCGACGGGTGGGGAAGAAACTGAATTTAACTCCAACTCTAACATCTCATCCTAAAACCCTTATCTTTTCCCTATAAATAGAGTCATCCGCTTGTGTTTTCTTTTTACACCCAAGATGAGCCAATCGATATATACATATATGCTTATATATACACCTATATGTGCAGAAATTTCGACCCTTCGTTATAACCCAAAATCGAAGCCAAAAATCACATTAAACCTTCCCCTTCGTGAGAGGAATCCAACGGTGAAAGAATCAAGCAAAACAGTCGTGAAACGTGGAAGAACGAGCTCGCCGGAGTGGCCGCCGGACTGGTTTTCCGTCGAAGAACGAAGCAACTGTTGTTGCCGACACCAGCTGACTGCCACCCTTCCCCGTCCACAGACACGCCGCCGTTCTCCGTCATCCTGTAGGTTAGCCCCGTCCCTCTGCGTTTTTTTTCTCTCCTCCGTGCGGATGTTCCGTCGAGGAAGATGACTCCTCTGCGTTCAATTCTTATTCCACAAGTATTGGGCCGGAAGTTTGGACCGTTAGTTTTAATACATTGGGCCATGTTCTAAATTTGAATAATAATAATAATAATAATTATTATAATAATAATAATACTGAATGAACATTAATAATAACGAACGTTTTGACCGATTAAGTGATTAAAATGCATTCATTTAAGGTTTCTAAAATAAAGTGGAGGTTAATAAAAGAGATTAATGATTTTTATGATTAATTATTAGATATTCGGACTTCATATAAATATTTAAAATAATTGAATTCATAAATTAATGGGTTAATATAAATAAAGTAATTAGATAATAATTTATGAGTAGAGTAAATTAATAGTGATTATTGAATAAAAATTGGATGTTGTAGTCAATTATATTCGGATATTTTATTTAATATTAGAATTCAAATATTGTAATTAATGGCTGAATTAATAAGGTAATTTGATTAATAAAAAGTGATTAACCAAAGTTTATGCGAATAATAAAATAAAAGGAGAAAATCGGGTAAAGTAATTACAAATAGAATAAGTGACTAATTTATCATATTTAATTAAAAAGGTGATTATCTAGAGACCGGATTAGAGGAGGATAACTAGAAGCAACAGGACTTAAGGTAAGTTTCTCTGCCAATCCAAAATTGTTTCCTCGTATTATATGCTTATTATGCATTATGTGATTAAGTGTGAATTGTGAATTTTGTGTATGTGATTTTGAGAAGATATTATATATATGGTAGTTAAGAAGTATAAATCAAGTACTTTTGGGGTATTAAATATTTTTAAATACCTTCGAGACTTTTTAGAGAAATTAAGAAGTATTTTTGAAGTATTATTAAGCGAAGATAAAATTTACATTTTTATAAGAAGTGAGCATCTCGGGAGTAATCCGAGGTGTCGGTTTTTCCACATCCGGATAAACGTGGAGGGTGATTAGAGCTACTACTACTAAGTACAGTTTAAGTTTCAAGCAAGATTTGGATCTATGATCCCTTTTAAGTAAGATTTGGATCTATGATCCCTTTTAAGAAGAAGTTATAGTAGTAGTCCCTAATCATTCAAGAATTTTAGAATTTGGGGTGGTTGGGTTCCGACCACTCGGGATGACTTACTACTCGGAGGGCTTGGAATCCCTTTCAGGGGGTGTGCACACTTAAGGTAGTCGTTTCGTTTCCAACAGAGCAGTTGTGGTACCGGCATTTGTTCGGGGTGGCCGTCCGTAACCACGGTCCACCGGGCTCTACCGAAAGGTTAAGCACCGCCCTTCTAAATTACTAGGAAGTTAGAGAAGAAGTGATTTTCTTAAGAAGTTTAAAGAGAAGAGATACTAAGAGATTTTCGAAGAGAAGTTGAGGTTTTTAGTAAAGAAGTAATTTTAAGAAAAATCAAAGAGAAAAGTATTTTGGTGGAGTGCGTCATTTTTATATGATATTATATAAAAATCTATTTTTAGTCAAACCTGATTATTTTACGGGGTTGGGTAGTACTTACTTAGCTCTAAAGCTAATTTTTGTTATTTCTCTTGTCTCTCTCTTCTCCCTTAAATTTTATCAGGTGATGAGTTGGATGCCTATGTGGATTGATGGATTGCTCGAGCTTGAGTGCGAATTAGAAGATGCCTTAGTTAAATCTAGTCATGAAATTAACATTCACTTATTATTACATTAGTTTTTATTGTTTTACTTTGAGTTGCCTGTGCATTCGGTTAAGAGATGACCGAATGTGGCGGTAACACCCATTTCCCTATTTTAGACTTCCGCTGTATTTCTTTAACTCTTTGATGAATGAATAAAGTACTTCTTTTAAATATATCAATGTTTTGGGCGGGAAATTTAGGGGTGTTACACATAAAATGTAAAACAGACGTTAAAACAATTAATAATAGTTTTCAATGTGACAAAATAATGAGTAAAATGTATTTAAAAACTCCATTTTTTACATTTTCAATGTGATGAAATAATAAGTAAAATGTAAGATCTTAATATTAAAAGTTAAAAGTATGTATTCCATATTTCATACCAAGCTGAATGAGTAATATGAAAAAATGAAGTGCATAATAAAGTAATTCAGAGGACTTGAGATTAATTAAGAAGCTTCTTTGTGAATTCTTAAAAATCAGGTTCACAACAATTATGTTTAGTTGATATGCTTAGGGTTGTAAACGGAGTATTAATTTTGATTTGTATTTGTATTTGTTTAACAATATGAATAGGTAACGAATCATATACGAATATCGAATCGATTTGAGCATATGTTAAATATTAGTCAAATATCACTCTAAAATAACTTTTCTTATATTCCGTATATTTCATGTTGTAAATACATGCTATGACTTCATATGTGTTTTAGAATTTAAATTTAATGGATCAATGCATTTTTAGATGGTGCACAATATACTAAACTGGATTAATTTTATGATTAATAAATATAAATCTATTTCAAACCTTTTGAAATAAACACTAACACACTCATATTAGAAATTATACTTATAATGTGTGAAATAAGTTGATAATTGTATGTATCAAAGTCAAACAACTCTAATTTTATTCTTCAAATTGAATGCATAATTATTTGTATTGTATTTGAAAGACATTTGAACCAAAAAATGATTTGTATTCTTATTTATATTCTGATTTATTACAAATGTGCTTGGAATATGTATGTAAAAGTGTATATATGGGCTACACTTTGATGGTATATATTGCTATCTTTTGAATGTTATTATAGTGTTATTACTATTATTATTAATATTGACATTAATATTACCATTATTATTAATCAAATATATTTGATTAATATTCGAATTGAATACACTGATATTCTTATTTGTATTTGATAAGAACTCGAATCAAATTAAATATTCCTATTTGTATTTGTATATGAATTTTCCGAATTCGAATCGTCTTATACGATTTCGAATCGCGAATCGAGCCCAAATTATTTGATTCATTTACAACCCTAGACTTCATATGCTTGTGTAGAAGAACATTTTAAATTTTTTCATATAATTGTTTCTTTATCTTACAAATGGTTTTTTCATGATTTAGGAGATTTCTCCTATTTAGCCCAATCAGCTAGAATTTAATCAATTTCAATAAAATAAGTTGATTCCATCAATTTTAGTATTATCAAACGAACTCTATATTTAGACCAAATTTATTTTACTTTTACATGACATTATGTATGATTTCGAGCAAAAAAAATCAAATTTAAAATTAGATAAATTATATACTACCATGCGATGGCTTCAAACCTAGTGTTATACGGAGTACTAAAATAAAAAACAATATAAATCTTATAAATCCGTATTTTTTTCTAGAAATTTGATTACTGGGACGATTGATGGGACAACTTGAGGTTGACTAACTCGAAATGTCACTTCGTAGTATGTCTACATCGAATCACTTGATATTATGAAAAAGTGTTCAATGAAATGGTTTTAATGAACATTTATCCTACTTATTCTAAGAGTGGGCGCGGTCCGGAATTGTCCGGTAAATTGATAAAACCCGTAATGTATTCATGAGGTTATTAACTGTCCGGTACGGTCCGGTTCCAAGGATAGAACCATTCGGTACCATGTTGCTTCGGAACGGTACAAAACGGTACGGTACAATGCCAAACACATGCTAAAATTTTTGAACAAATCTTGCAATTAGTAGATATCATCACACCAACCAACTAAAATGAAATGTTGAAATAAATACAAGAAATTGCATACCTAGTACTAAAATTCACAAATGCACAAATAATGCAACACAACTAAGAAAAAGTATAACAAAACAATGACGCATGAGATAAATATCATTTTTAATTTACTAAGTTCATGTGAAAATATAAAAACGAATATCATCAAATTGTTGAATATAATAGAAATCTTCAAGTTTCTTCTTCTTCGTTCTAGGTTAAATATTACACCGTAGTTCTAATTTAATTTATAGTTGAATCTAGAGAGTTAAGATTTAAACTATATTAATTAAGTTGTAAAAAATGCACAAACATGATACAACAAACAGTCATGTGCACTACATTACTAGAAACAAATAATCATTAATGATTTCTAAAATTTTAATATCATTTCAATACATACCAAAATATAACATAAATTATATAAAAAGAAAAACTAACAAAATATATAAACAATTGATTTTAGATATCTTAGGGACACATGAATACATACTTGGGGTATAAAATTGTTGGTCTAGATCTATTGATATAGAAAAAATATAAAAAATTCAAATGCACTATTTACGAACGGTTCGGTCCGGTATTTTTCGGTTCTCAAAATCTAGGACCGGCCCCATATCCGTTTCAAACGGTACGGGATAAAAATCTATAGAACCGTTTAAATACCCGGTATTCAGTTCGGTACCATTACGGTACGGTTCGGTACCGGTTCGGTTCGGGTTTTATGCCCACCCCTACTTATTCCTGCTTCATACTTCTTCCGTTCTTTAATTCGTGCAAAATTGTGACTTTTACACTATTCACAGACCTTACTTTAACCCCGATTTTCTACTAATATACATAATCAAATTATTTCGTATGAAATGTTATCGAATTCCTATCAATGTGAATTTCAAAAATATCAACTTTTTATAATGTTTACTAATACATAATTAAATATAATTACATTCAAAGTTGTGCGTTGGTAAACGTGAAAGTCAAAGTGTTGCAAGAATTAAAGAACGGAGGATAATACTATCTTCTGTCCCTTAAAACTTTGTCAAGTTTGACCTGCACTTGAATTAATAAAGTGAAAACTGTGTGATTGATGTTTGTGCATTCACCAACTCCAGGGCATGATGTTTGTGAACCACAAATTATTTATTTAAAAGAGAAAGTGTCAAAGTTAGTGGGACATCCAAAAAGGAAAGTTGACAAAGTTTTAAAGGACGGAGGTAGTACATTATATGTTTGTATAACCTTGGAAAAAATGTCATTTATTAAGGTGTATATTTTTTGTACATATTTTTAACACATTATATACATTTTATGGGTAATCAAGTTTGTAAAACAACAACAATTACAACATTCAAACCTTAATATTACCCAAAAGATTTTAGGATCGACTAACAATGAATCGATCCATGATATCGATGTCAAAAGAGAAGACGAACAAGAAGAAGAAAAAGAAAAGGAAAAATGTAAGATAAAACGTACTCCCTCCGTTCCTATTAAAACTTCCAACTTTCCTTTTTCGTCCGTTCCAATTAAAACTTCCACTTTCCCTTTTAGTAAAGAATTTGTGGTTCACAACATTTCTTACACATTTCTCTCTCCTCTGCACAACTCTCCACCACACAATACCCACTATCTTAAATTGTGTGTCAAACCAATTTGGAAGATAAAATAGGAACGGAGGGAGTATAAGATAAAGATAAATAAATATAAAATAAAAATAGCATAAGAATATAAGAAAGAAAATCAAGTTTGTAATAGATGTAGAAATTATCAGAAATGTAAAAATGTTTTTATTTGGATTTTTTTTCAATCTCAGATCAGACCAGACTTAAACAAACCAGACCAGACTATACGAGACCTAAACAGACCAGATCTGAATTCCGCAATTATAAACTTCACAAAAATACCAGACATTTACCAAACCAGTTCAGACCAGACTTGACTTTAACAGACCAGACCAGACCAGACCAAACCAGCAATTTCGGTCCAACAACATGTGCTCAAATGTAGTACTAAACGTCTAGCCAACCATTTATGTCATGCTCCGTATTTGGTACCCCTAAACATGAAAGGGCAGAGCTTAGAGTCTCACATATTTGAAAAAAAATGATAAACTAGCATTGGACCCCACCAATGAATGGACAACACTCATCTAGAAGTTGATTATTCGAATCTTTTAGTTGTCATTCCACTCAATTTTCAAGGTTGCACACAAGTTGGTTCTCTCATTTGTCAGTAACCAAGCTGAATGCGATTATTGGACAATTGAGTAAAACTACCATACCAAGGTTGACCGCAACTAGTTCTGAGATTTTCACTTTAAAAAATGTATTTAAGGCATTAAGGTTGTCCAAATGATGGGTGCATAGGGGAATTAAGCACCCTGATTCGCTTTACATAAGGGAGAAAAGCGGCAACGATGTTTATTACTCTTATAACTTTGTCATATTTACTTTTTTGGATGTTCCAAAAACTTTGTCACTTTCCCTTTTAATCAATGAATTTGTGGTTTCTGTTATTTCTCTCTCCTCTGCACATATCTCAATCACACAATTTTTACTTTATTATTTCTCGTGTCGGTCAAACATGGCAACGTATTAACGGACGGAGGGAGTACTACATTCGTCCCAATGATGTTCTAATTGCAAAATGTCACGGCTATTTAGATATTAATTTAAAAAGATAATTCGTGTATATTTTGACATTTTGTTAAATAATTTACATGGGTATATAATATAATGAACACATTAATGATAATTGTAATGTTATATGTATACTATTTTTATTGTTTGAAAATTAAATTGTAAATTAATAATGTTAATTGTTTCTAAAATAACAATGAGAATCTTTATATCAGACATCCAAAAGGGGAAAGTTGGAACCTTAGAATGTGATGGAGGGAGTACCTTTTTAATTGTATTCCATTTTGTACAAAAAATATATTAAGAATCATACCTTTTTATGATCTTTCATGGAATCAATATCATGTATATAAATTATAAATATTCAAAAATATGAAGTTTCATATGTCGGAGATTCTAGGCTCAAAATTTTTCTCACGTAGATTCAAGTACTAATATTAAAATCTCATGTTAGAAAAGTTTTTTTTTTACATATTTTAGTTATCTTTTTCAAAAATAGGTCTCAACTACTAACAACAATATAAACTACAAAATTTATTTATTTTAAATTAGAATATTTGAATTTTAAAATCATAATAATTCCTAAAAAATTGCAAAAGTGATACTACCTCTGTCCCAAAAAGCTTTGCAAATTTTAAAACTTTGACCAACAATATCTTTGAATTGACAATTATTTATAATATAAAAACTATATGAAAATGTTCTTTGTTAAAAGTACTTTCATAAAAGTATAAATCTATATATTACATAATATTATACTCCCTCCGTTCTTTTTTAGTTGCAACAATCAACATTTCACATTTACCAAAACACATCTTTGACCGTAATTATATCTTAATTCTATTAGTAAAAAAAATATGAAAAATCATATTTTGAAAATTTGTAATGAGATGAATTGAACAATATTTTTTTAAAATAATAATTTTCATAAAATAATAGCGTAAAATGTAGTCAAAGACTCAAAGTAGAGCATGTGAATAGTGTAAAATTCAACATGTTGCGATTAAAACGAAACGGAGGATAGTACTAATCAAAATCACAGTTCAAAGTTATGAAATGACAAAGTGTTTTAGGACAAAGATAGTATATATATTAATTAAATTAAGACTTTATTAAAAAATGTATTGGGTGACTATACTGAATGCGTTGGATTGCAGGGAAAACTGAATACGACTGGCCTGGTTGAATACCAAGTTTTTGTATAAATTAATGGAGAATTTGATTTATTAGTGGGGTTGGGTTATAGTTAACCTAATTAAATAGACTATACCTTTACAAACACATACTCCATATTTGATTTAAATTTGAGATACTTATCGAAAAAGTAATAATTAAATAATGAAAGGTAAATCGATGTTTGAATAGAAAATGTGGAATACTTTGTTGGAAATATGATGAAATAAATTTTTTTGAGTGGTCTCATTTTGAGTCCTGAGATATATGTGTAATATAAATATAAGTAATGGGAGTGGCTTATTATCAAAGTACAACTTTCATACTTGGATTTATTTCATTTGGTGATTAGAATCCATAGTTGTAAAAGTTGTAAAGTGAAATGTCAAAACGGTAAGTTATTGTCCTATATCATAAATAAATAGTCTATTAATAAAATATTACTAGTATGTGATAAGGAATATCATTCAAGTATCACATATGGTAGCTTGAAATATTATTCCATACGTTCAGGCCTGCTCGGGATGATCTAAAAGTATATGGAAAAATGTCTCAAGATAAAAGGCTATTTAATTTGTATGTGGACAATAATTTTGAAATGGCTTATTATCTTAATCTTAATGATTAATGATAATAAAACCGATAACTATTAAGTTGCATCCCAACGTTTCAAAACTTGAATTTGAAGCTTGGTCAAGGGTTGTTTAAGGACCATTAAAGATGGATAATGGAACAACCGTTACTCCCATTCATATAGTTATATTGATGTTCTGATTTCAAATGAGTATATAGCTGCTCATTATCATTTCTCATTGGGATAACACGTACACATCCTAGAAGCATCAAGTGCTTTAGTTTCCTTCTCTACGTGCAAAAGAAAGCATAGAAGCACTCACTCATTTTCTAATATTTCATACGTGTGCTTCTTTTCAAGTCTTTTAAGTGTTTGGATTTGTCCATTAAAAAGAGAAGCTTCATCCGTTTCATAGTCAGTCAATTTTTCTCATTTTTCGGGGTCATCTCTTTTCAAGGCAATTTTGGCAACGGTCGAAGGTTTCAGTCAAGGTAGCTACACGCCTGAAACGTGGTAGGATTATCCTGGGAGCGAGCTAGCCAGACCCGTCCGAATAGCTATCGGGATACGGGGGCTATCTTTCTTCAAGGCCAGTCCGTTATAACGGGCGATCCTGCGATAAGTTTTTCTTATCTTTTCTCTTTATTTATTTTAATTTATTCTAATTAATATTATTATTTTTATTTATTCTTGCATTTGGTGGTTTGTCTGGTGATTTGTTTAAACTCGGAATTTTTATCTGGTTAAACTCGCATTTTAATATCATTTTTCTAACATACTTATCAGCCTTCGTTTCCTTTCAAAAAATGAAGAAACCGTTGGGAAACTCATTTTTCTATTCGTCAACTTTATTGGTTAGTTGTTAAAAACTTTATTAGTTGAATCTCCGATATATAGTTATATATTAAAATTTTCATTTCACGCATGAATAACTCAATGATCAAATCAATAAAGATTGTAATTTAAGTTGTGGAGTATCATGACTATTTTAGTTTTTTCATATAAATATTTAAATGAAATACTTCGTATATATTAAATCAATTTCATAATACGATAGATTCAACCAATTTTGTCGTTTCATAATTCTAACACTTTTAGTAAATTCAACTAATTAAACCAATTTCAAGTATAACTAAGAAAACTCTTACTTTCTTGAAAAAAGATCTTATTTTGAGACGGAGAGAGTATAATTTTCGAGGTATCACAACCACACTCGATTTCCGAACCCGATGGATCCGAGGTTTGAAATGATAATTTCATACGCGTTTGGTATAAGAGCCTGTTATGAAATCATAAATAAATTAACTGGTCTGGGTCTGAATTGCTATGTTCTGATTGAGACTTGACCCATTGATATGGGTCTGAATCACTATGTTCTGACTGAGATATGACCCATTAATGTAGACCTAACCCTTACACTAGAATTTCAGTCCCATATCATTATGCTCTCCTGAAGTTCCTTACACTTGAACTTCAGCCCCATTGAGGCTCTTTTGTTTTCACAAATGAGTCAGCTATGCATGAGAATGTACCTTTTCACCATTGGATCTAGAATCCTCACCCACCTAAAGATTTTAATACTCTTTTAGTTCATACAATACTATTTTTACTGTTTAATGAGTATTTTATATCTTCCATAACATTTTCTCCGTCATATTTTAAAAATCACCCACACAAAGGAAAAGCATAGCAATGCATTGAAGAGTATATAATTATTCTCATTGATTGATATCCAATAAGGAGTATCATTTACACTAGTATATTTATTAATATATATACATGAACAACGCTAAAGAAGTACACACGTGATTGTCTCTATCCTAGCTACTATGCACTAAATGTGTGAAGAAAATAAAATACATTTGCACATAAAATACACATGCTAAATTATAGTCACACTCCAATAAGGTTTCACAAGATGGAAGTTTATTTGGAAATTCTAAGCTTGAATCATAAGTGTTCAAATGAAGAGCGAGTTAATAACTTTGACAAAATATCAGCATTATGGAGCTTAGTAAAGGTATGATAGACCTTCCACTGTCCTTGCACCACAAGATCACAATCAAAGAAGTCAAGAGTAAGATATTTCATACGGGGCTTGGGGTATCTTAGGGTGACAAAACGAAAATTGAGATGAGAAAAATTGGACGTGACAAGTATTGTGTATACACGACCACAAGTACAATCAAGACAAAAATATGTGCGTCGAGATGTAGAATATCCCATAAATACACATGGTTAAGACCGGGGTTGAGTTTTTGTGGAGTTGCAAGGTTGTAGCCATGGAAGCACAAAGAACCAAAAAGGTGACGCCGTGACGTTCAATATAGTTAGGAGTTGTTTGGTAAAGCCGAAAATAGGGAGTGTCATTGTTTAGGACGAGGGTAGGAAGGAAATTGATAAGGTACAACATTGTTGAAGAGGCACATTGTGAGTAGGTAATAAGTAAGCTAAGCCATCATAATGGAGTTCCATGAGACCGATATCAACAATGTGTCGATGTCGATGATCAACGACACCATTGTGTCACAGACTCACAGGGTATGTGGGAAAGTTGTAAAGTGAGAAAGTCCATTAGAATTAGGTAGAAGTCAAATTTAATACGTTTCCTATTATTATCGAAAATTTGAGAAATAATGGGTACAACAACCTAACAACAATAAAATTACCGTGCTGCAAAGGCTTCCCACTTACGATTGGGTACTGAGTAATTTTAAAAAAATAACCAGGCAACAAAATAGTGTAAAAGTAAACAAAATTGACATAATATTTGTGACCATTGAGAGACACATCAGTAGTACACCATACATCAGAATTAATTATATCTAACGGACGAGTGGCATTCATAGATTTTCTAAAAAACAATAAATTTGTACTTTGATGAATTAAAATTAATCAAGAGTCTAAACAAATATCATCTGCCACATATGAATGAAACTGATGTTTATTTTGACCAATTAATATAGTAAAGAAATGATGAGATGGGTGACAAAACAAAGGTGGCGGCGGACAGACTCGGGTAGAGTGAACTTATAGTGAAGTCGAAAGAGGTTCATACTAAACATTAATAAGGTTCTCAGCGCACAATAGTGGCGCACCCATGAGCCTCTCTTGGAGAAGAAAAAGAGAGGGAAACACATCAATTGAAATATGGTTACTTTTCAAAGTTTAGCAACCGAAACTAAATTTTTGTGAAGAGAACAAAAAAAATCTTATTAGATAGAGATAAGTTTTGACAAGAGGATGGTTTGACTAGTGTGAGTGATTGGTAATGAAGGTGAAACTGCTAAGGACCACCATGATCTATATATGACGGTCACATGAAAGCATTTGTAGTAACATAATGTGAATCCTCACCTTCAAACAACCATAGTTCACCCGGAGAGGCGGACATCATGGTAGTATGATGAACAAACAAAGTATATGGATGAGGTCATTAATTATCTCAGAGTTTACATTGTAATTTCTTGCATTGCTTGACATCATGAGCAAGGATCTCACAGAACCTACACACAATAAAGCTGGATGAGGAACACGGGTGAGAAAAGTTGCTACCTCCACAGCCTCGACGGTTGAACGAACCTCACTATCACCGCTGGTGTGAGATCGACGTTCGGTTTTGGAGTATGAGCGCTCCTCGGATTGAGTCACATTGATCGTGGGAAACAGAAGTGTTGGTCGTCATAGCATCTTGTAGGCGAGTTTCATCCTCTAGGAGGATATCCTTGAGTTCAACAAGAGGAAGCGTTGTTGAGCGAACTAGGATGGGTGATGTAAGTTCACCATATTCTGAATCTAGGTCATTAAGGACGTCTAAAACAAGAACCTCCTAAGGAATCGATTCTGTGCAAGAGCCAAGGCTTCAAAAGGGCATACATTCCAATAAGGCATGCAGTGACGGAGCGAGATCCTTTTTGTGCACAAGCTAAAGTCGTTTTGAGCGAGATAATGCGGCCACAAGAAGTACTTGTATATGTTAGGGAATGTTTCTCCAATGTGTATTGAGTGGTGGCCGTAGACGAAATAATCGATTGGATAATGTCAGAGCAGTTGTCGAGAAGGGCATCGAGTATCGTTTTATCTTTCCTTACACTTTGGTATATTTATACATACACGTGAACAGTGAAGATGATATTGAGTATCTCTATCTTAACTAACTATGCACTAAATGTGTGGAGAAAATAAATTACATTTGTACATAAAAATAATACATGCAGATATACAAATGCTAACCATAGTTACTGTCCATATGCAACATACATAATTTGATTTCATTGTTTGCCTTACATGATGTACATTTGATTTTTTTCATCAACCAAAAAGTTTAGTCTTGGTAATAGTTGGAGACTACCACTCTCTACATAAGCTAATTAGTAACACTTCCATAGCCATAGCCACTGTGATGCACTTATGCATGCACTAGTGGACATTATTAACATAGTTGTGTTTTAATAACCACATATTTATGCAACTCTTTCTTAACTTGTCTATTAATTGGTTAATTAATTTGCAATCATCACTCATCATCATCACTCTTGGTATTGAACTAACAATGGAGAGGATGTACTAGCACAATCAACATTGTCCCCACAACGCATCTACCACCTCATCACCGAACCAGTCATCGTATCCCATCTGGCACCCCAGCAAGGAAACATCACGCGAGTCGAATGCTGGCATGGAGGCAGGGTAGTGGCCAAAGCAAGCCTCATCAGCATCATAACAAGAATTATTTTCCATTATTTCTACATGGTAACAGTCATCTTCGATCTCATTGTAGCTGTCTGTTTTGCCTGTTTCTTGGGTTATTATTACTGCTGGAGGAGTATAAGTATCGGTTTCCTGATTGGGGGATGATGGGGAAGTAATAACAAGTAAGTTGGGCTTTTCTGTGGTGATAGGCTGAGTGGATGAAGAAGAAGAAGAAGAAGAAAATAAGGAGGAACTGTTGGAGGAGGGGGATATCAAAGAAGTGTTCTGCTGCTGTTCTATCTTCTCAACCAATCTGGGCATCCAAAACTTTTTAACAGCTTCAATGAACTTCTTGCTGTTTGAGTCGATCTTGAGCTGCCTAGCTTGTTTCTGGACTCTTGTTCTCCAGTAATTTTTTATCTCATTGTCTGTTCTTCCTGGCAAATGCTGCGCTATTTTTGACCACCTATCCACCACCATCCCACAAATCATGCATCAAAATGCATCCCACCAAAACAAACATTGTTAAATAAGAGAACCCTAAGGGTTCTTCTGGAGCACTGAAAAGGCTAAAGAAGGCAGGGAGAAATTTTGAAGGAAAGAAAATAATTTCAAAAATTAAAATATCAGCTCAGACTCAATAATTTTTTTTATTCATTTTTTTGTTCATATGGCTTATATAAATATTAACGATCTAAATGCATATAATAAAGGATTTAAAAAAATTAATCACTCTGCATCTATTTATTTCTCTATTTTCTCAGTTAAACGGTTAAACCCAAACATAAGCAATCAAGTTCTTTTATGTAACATTTTAATTTCCCAGATCCAAACATAGCTTAAGGTTCTTTTGGAGGAAACTTAAGAGGAAAGAAATTCGGAAACAGACAAAAACAAGATTCAAGGTCAATAGATTTAATAGACATTGTCCGAACTCATTTTATCAATTTGATTTTATTATACAAAGACTAAAAAAATCTAAATATATAAAAACATAATTCGAGAAATATTATGTTTAATTTTCTTATGGCTTTTTCTATGGCAAGGGCGCAAGGGCAAACATAAGAAAACAACTCTTCTAAGAAACATAAATCCTCCTACTAAACAAAATTATTTACATTCAATTTGGTTTTAACTCCTGAAAATGCTAAGGAACATGAACTCGATTAATGTCAATTTTTAGATGCATTTGAATTTCATTGACTAAATAATAAATGGAGGGTTTTCAAAAATATTACTAAAATAAAACTTATTTACACAAATATGACAGATAATTAATACAATGATTTCATTTCTACTCTAATTACTAGTCTAGATTTTGTAAACAATCTTTACTTTAGACATATATATGTAATTATTTCATAATAAAATAAATATAAGTGTAAAAAAAGATTAATAAGAACTTTTAAATTTATTGAGTTTGAGAAAACCATTGATTTTCTCCCACAAATTTTTTCATCAGGAATTCCTCCCCTGTACTTTCATGCTTCCAAAGTGGCCATCAAAACGTTCAAAATCGGAAATTGAGGAAACAATCTACCGGTTCCCCCATTTAGAATGAAGCTCAAGGATTAGGATCTGCTCTTGGGGAGTAAGGTTTCCGCGCTTAATGTCTGGCTTCAAGTAATTAAGCCATCTCAGCCTGCAACTCTTCCCTGTCCTTCTTAACCCTGCACAGAGTGTTATGATCAAAACCATTAAACCAGATCACCGAATTCTGCATTTCTCCAAGCCTGCGATTAAATTGGTTGGTTCAGACTTCAGAATACTCACCAGCACATTTGGCCGAGACATTCCAGCGGCCTTCGCCATGCGCAGCTATGTAATTGATGAGAAGAGTGTCTTCCTCAAGCGTCCATGGCCCCTTTCTTAGCTCTGCACCGAACTTCGTCTCTTCGTTTGAAGAGGTAGGGGAGGAGGAGGAGGAGGGGGATTTGGTTATTAATAAGCTCTGAAAATTTGTAACCATCGTTTCTTAAATGGGAGCGATTTAACAGATGAGCTACTGTAGCTGATCAAGGGAAGAGAATGAAGCAGAATTTGAAGGGTTGACAGGGATTTTATAGAGTGCTCACTATAGATTTTTTTACCACACTTGTTCTACACCTTTATATTACATTCACATAGCTTACATTTTTTTAATCTCACAAGTTAAATGTTTTTAATTGGCCCAGTTTCGGTCCCAAATCAAATTATACCGGACTTCTATAATTGTAAAATACATAGATTAAATATATATATATATATATATATATATATATATATATATATATATATATATATATATATATACTCCCTCCGGTTCTTATTAAAGTTCCCAGTTTGACTTCACACATATTAAGAAAATGAAATTGACTTTACTGTGGAGTGCACTGTTTGGCACTGTTTGACACTGTTTGGACACTGCTTGACACTGTTTTGCATTGTTTTGTTTCCTAAAATGGAAGTGTGAACTTAAATAAGGGACATCCCAAAAAGGAAAGTGAGAACTTTAATAAGAACCGGAGGGAGTATATATATCAGAGCAAATCAGATTAATTCAAACTATACCAAATTTAGATGGACTAGATAAAAACTTATTTATACACACACATGAAAATACTCCTTTCCATTGAAATGTTTGCCACACTTTCTTGTTTGGGATGCATTTTATTTTTTGCTACATTTTTCTTGTTGGTAAGTTTTTCCTTTAAATACACCCTTATTTCTTCTACTTTTTATCTTCTCTTTTTCTACATGATTCACTATTCTTCTATTTTTTGCTTAAATAACAGTGTCACATCTATTGCAACAAACATTTTAATACGGGGAAAGTGTATTAGAGGAAACATGGTTATTTATTAATGCTAAGAATACTTTGCATAAATATCCTGATGAATATAACAATTAATAGAATATAATCATCAATTTGACCAATCACAAAAAAGGAGATTCAACACAAAGTGTTATCTTTCTATCGTACTCATAGCTTGGTTACCCTGATGAACAACACAAAAATCTAGACATGGCTAAGAAGAAGAAAAATATAGATTGAATTGAAAACACCGGCTAAAGAGATTTTTTTCATTTATGAGAGAAGAATAAATTTAAAGAAGAGAAGAGAAATAAAATACATTGAATAACTCTATAATTAATAACGATAAAATATTGTTTAGCAATAAATTAATAGCAACAACTTATAAGTTGTAAATAAAACATTTAAAAGGAAGAAAAAAGATAATAAATATATATAGAAATATTTGAAAAAAAGCATTAGGGACATAAAAATGCCTATTGATTTACAAACACTGGAAAATGAAATTAGAGAAATGAATTATTTTCATTTAGAAATATAAAAATGCAAAGTACTACGCCATGCGTGCATGATGAACCGAGAAACAAAAATACAAAACCATTTGATTTTATTGCAGAAATGATGAATCTGGGGTTTTGTGTTTTACACAAAAGTATAAAGTACAATACAACAATGACAACAACAATAATTAGTAATAAATATTAAATATCACCTACAAAATAATATATAAATGATTGTGCCCGTTCAAATATATCATGTCTATCCATTAATATATTAAACACGAATAGAAGTTACTGGATCCACCCAAGTGTACAAGTGATTGTACTAAATCAAAAATAAGATTGGTAAATAAAAGTAACCATAGAATTGATTTTTTAATACGTTGGAAAAGAATGGTGGAATTGAATTTAATTAGGTGAGAAGACATTAATTGTACGGTGATAAAAACAATCTTCATAACATCATATTTTAAAAGTATTCATTTGCATGAAGATATTAGAAGCATATGTTTCCTTGTAACATTTTTAAACGAAAATTTGGAAGGGGAATTTTTAAGAATATACATTAAAAGTGAAAATATTGTATAACCAACATGTATACATAACTACAAAAAGAAGATTATTTTCATGTCTTCTTAAGTAGTAATATTTTCTCTTTTCATTTATGGAAAATGGTGTGGTTAATACCAATTCTTTTTTTTTTTTAAATTGGTATCACAATTTATCCATATTTTTATATTCATAATTATTGTAACAGACGGATGAATGGAGATATTATCGAGTAAATATTACCACATATGGATGAGGCATATTAAGAAATTACGGAGTATAAAGCATGACGAAGCGAGCTCTCATCCTAGATATATACAATTTACTTTTTTTTATAAAAGGTTACCTAGTTTCTTTATAATAGTTTGATTTATTAAGGAATAAATTCCACTAATATTACTCTTACAAAGGTGATGAACAAAAATGTGACTTGATAGCTTTTAGTGACTATAATTATATTCAAAGTTACTATGATGTAGTGACTATGACCTAAACATTGAACATAATAATAGTCACTAAAAGTTACCATGACTTTTTTATTAGTAATATTCTAGGAAAAATTAAACCTTATTATTAAGTACCCGAGAGATAGTAAAAAAAATATATAGACTAGTCATTATAATTATTTCTGAATGATATAACAATATAAGATTATATTAATTATTATCCTCTTTGCTTAGCTTGGGAAGGAAATCAAAGATGGAAGAATGTTTATTGAGTAGTTTTATAAATTTTTACATGTACTCCCAATAAATTTTTATACTTTGTTCAACTTTTATACAAAAATCACACACTACTTACAAGAAGAAATGTTTTGAGAAAAGTTAATTCCATTTATTATGTGTGTAACGCAATAAAGAAACAAGTAAAGCAAAGAGCGGGCTAAAAACGTGGATGGTACTAATGATAATGAGTTGGACTAGATGAGGGGAGAGAAGACGCTGTGAGTGAAGAAATGCATGCGTTCTTGGTATGATCCTACAAATCTGCCCAAAATAACTTCTTTATACAAACCTCTTGCATATGTCAAGAGATCCCTTAGCTTCTTCACTTAACACACTCTTGCTCCCCCACAAACAAAAAAATAATTCTGAATAATCCCTCATCTGATCACGCAAATGTGATTTAGTCTAGGATGCATGCATGGGTGGGAAATAATTGAAATTTATATTCACAAAGTTAAAATCCCAATTTGATTTTGCAGCATTGGATAATGAATAATATACAGTATTTAAATCAACCATTGATATTTAGGAAAAAATCATATGAATGGTCCCAACTCCTAATCACATTTATCCCAAATATCGACAATTGTATGTAATATAATCTAAGTTATCAGGGCGTCTTCTAAAAAATAAATACCGATGTCCTGCACAAATCACTTTAGCAGGTCACCTAAACATGTGCGTGGCATATTTTTATTATGTTTTTTTCTTGTTTTCCTTAATTTTTTTTTCATAATTAACCTTTCTACCCCACTCAACCAACTAGAGGAACAGATCAAAGAAGAAACTAAAAACTACAGTAAAACATTGCTGTGTTCCATCTTGGACGAGAGAGATGGCTTAAAGTTTGGGAAAATGTGTTGAAAATTGCATTAAATGGTCAATTTGGGGCAATATTTTGAGTGAGGTCCACTTCCGATTTGGATCGGGTCAAATTAGTTTCAGACTATCCTTGTTAAGGGATACAATTCGATATATGGTACACTCAAAACGGATAACGGGTGAATGAGAAATTAATTCTCGAAGTTCACTCGTTGAAATGGAAAAACTAGAAAAATGATGTGTTTCTAGTGGTATTTATCCCACACCGGAAAAGGCAAGGGATTTTCACGCGCAAGGGTGGTGTTGATCAAATCTTGAAATAGAGAAGAAAAATTGCGATTTGCGTGCGCGGGTGAGCTGCGGACACAAAGTCATCCAATAATCTATCTTTCAAAGATATGATTTAATTTTTGTTACGTTTCTTCCCGTAACGTTCTTTATTTTTTTCCAGACTGACAAAAGTGCTCCGCTTCTGTTCGGACCAGAAGAGGGTTCTGTACTCAACAGAATCGCTCTGCTTCTGTCAGAAACAGAAGAGGGTCTCACCAGAACCGCCCCGCTTCTAAAGGGCTCGAGGTATTCTGTTCGCAACAGAAAGGCCGCGCTTGAGGTATTATGGACCGTTACATCAATAAATGCCCACCGTTCTTATCTTTTAATGCAACGTTAAATGAACAGTTCATGGACGATTCAATGTCCAACGGACTGGTCATTGATGTCCAACGTTCAGGTCCCTTCACTCTCCTTTAACACACAACAAATTCTCCTATAAATAGCTGACAGGTGCTTTGCAACAACACATGCAATCATACACAGTTACCACATATTTTTTGAGTTCTAAATTAAACACCTCCAGCTTTCCTGAAAATTTCCTAAGTGTTCTAGCTTAGTTTCCGTTCGCCGAAACTTTCGTTTGTGTGCTCAAACGATCGTTCATTAGCCACTGTATCTTGGGAAATGGTCGTTGCAACGCTCCTAGCACCGTGGGAGAAGATGAATACGTTCTAAGGACATCTTGCGTAACACGAGCTCTGGCTAATTTCTATCACATCTATTTCGGTTTGTGTTTGGCTATTTTATTTATTAATTAATTTTATTTAATTAATATTTCTTCGTATTTCCGAATTACGCTCAACAATCTTAAAACATATTCGAAGCTTGTATCATACAAATACAATCTTAAAACGTAAGACACGAACAATGGCTTCACAAGAAAATCAAAATGTTGGTGGGCAGAACGTGCCAAACGACAATAACTCTGAAAGTGGAGCTCTGGTGAACAAATAGTTCACAACGCGAAGTTCACAACAGCAGTATAGTTCAAGGACATCAAGTCTACTAGATAGCCAGTAAATAAACATGTCTTTACAGCGGAAGGTTCAAAGGATAAAACTTACCTCTCCGTATGCAGGGATCGTTCGATGAACACAACGTGTCCTCCTATCGTCATGTCCTTTTTAAGCCTCGAAAATCAATTTTCATTCATGTGGGGGATTGTTGGAAAAATGTGTTACAAATTGCATTAAATGGTCAATTTGGAGCAATATTTTGAGTGGGGTCCACTGCCGACTTGGTTCGGGTCAAAGTGGTTTCAGATTGTCCTTGCCAAAGGCTACAATTCGATATATGGTACACTGAAAACGGATAACAGGTGAATGAGTAATTGATTCTCAAAGGTCACTCGTTGAAATGGAAAAACTGGAAAATGATGGGTTTCTAGTGAGATTTATCCCACATAGGAAAACCCAAAGGATTTTCACCCCCTTATAAAGGGAACCCTCATTGAAGGAGTTAAGATTTATAGGTGGAAATGCTCTCTTCACGCGCAGGGGTGGAGGGGTGCCGATCAAATCCCGAAAACGGAAAAGAAAAACCGCGACTTGCGTGCGCGGGCGACCTGCGGACACGATGTTGTCCGGACCAGAAAGGGGTTCTGTTCTCAACAGAAACGCTCCGCTTCTATTCGGAACAAAAAGGAGTTCTGTTCTCAACAGAAACGCTCGATCTGCTTCTGTTAGGACCAGAAGATGTCTGGTCGCACCAAAACTGCTCCAAGGCGTTACAACCTTTAAATGCCCAACGTTCTTGTCTTTTAATGCTTCTTTAAATGGACAGTTTTTGACATATTAATGCCCAACGAGCTGGTCATTTATGTCTAATGTTCATGTCCATTAAAGCTGAGTTAACACACCACAAATCCTTCCCTATATACATTTGGCAGATGTTTTGCAACAACACATCACACATCATAGTTAGCACAAACGCTTTGAGCTAAAACACACCTCCATTCTTCCGAAATATTCCTAAGTATTCATACTTGGTTTCCGTCCACTGGAATAATTTGTTGAGTGCTCAAACAATTGTTCGTAGTCATCATATCTTGGAAAACGATCGTTGCAACGCTCCTAGCACCTAGGGAGGCAACAAATAGGTTTTAAGGACATCGTGCGTAGCACGAGCTTTGACTAATTTATGCTCCATCTCCTTTTCGATTTTCTTTAGCTATTTTAATTAATTAATTAATTTTTATTAATAAATTCAATGATCGTTTTTCCGAAACACACCCAACACAGAAAACAAAGAATGGAGAAACACAGAAGAATGGAATAGCTCCTGCCACTAATCCCTGGTGCGGCTGCTTGTCTACGAACAGAAAGAAAAAATATGAACTCCCTCTACGGTTGCTTGCTCCAGGAAGAAAAACTCAGCTCTGTTGTAGGGAGAACTGTTTGTTCTGTTTCATTACCGAAAGCCCCTATAAATAGGGATAGAGTAGGGTTTACAAGTATGGGCCAATAGGCCCATAATACATCATTTACATAGAAAAGCCCTAATACATATTCTATCTAAACGATAGCACACAACATAGAATTTCCTTCAACACTCCTCCTTGTACTGAGTTGTAGATAGAATGTTGTATGTGTCTTGTTGCCTCTTCAAAACTCTGTCAAGTAACAAAAACCCTGTTGGAAAAAATAAACTTGACTCGAGAAAAAGGAGTATAACATCAAGATAGGCTTCTTTAATTAAGTCTATCTTTATTTGATTTTTGCTTTGATCATTAAAGTTTATATGTATTGTTACCTTATTAAAAACTTTACCAAGTAACAAAACCCAATGGGAAAAAATAAAACTTGGGTAAAGGACAAGAGTGTAACGTAATCTAGTTGGGGTACTCCCCCTCAAGTCTACATCTACCCTTAATATTTACATTAATAAAGGGTGTTCGTAAAATATGTGCATTTCAATACTTGTCACATTAATTACCTTAACGAAGGCACACAATAGAGGAATATAATTCCTTTAATTCTCCCCCTGTGTGTCGAGCGTAGAGAATTTTCGCAAATTATTAACTTGCGAAGACGTTGCCAATGAACAAAATCCAATGGGAAAAAAATAAACATCGGCCAAAGTGAAAAGGAAGTATGGTGCACTAATACCTACGCGTCAATTACTTTTGACTGCGATATAGTAATTACGTTCTTTATTCAACATTGTTTTACTTTCGCAAAATTAAAGTGTGGGATGATGCATATTATGTTGTCTCATTAAAAAAAACCTCACCAAGTAACAAAATTCAATGGGAAAAAATAAACCTTGGTCAAAAAGGGAAAAGAAAAAGAGTACAACGCACCAATATAACTGATGATAATTAAGTATGTAAGGACTCCCCTAAATGCAGCACATCAAAAAGAATTCGATATGTACTTGATATATACTTTTAGGAATTTTATCAATTCAGGACCCGAAAGATAGATTAATTATCAATTCAGGACCAGAAAGATGAAACGTATCGGTATAGGACCCGAATGATGGAAAATTATCAATTTAGGACCTAACGTTTCATAGGTTTTGATTTATTTAATTTTTTATTAATTCCATTACTAGTTTTTGATAAACTTTTCTTCACAAAAGTTTATTAGTTTAATAAAACGAAATAATATTTAAAAAATTTTAATAAAAAAAATTATGACAACTCAGGTCCTACATTAATAGTTTTCAATCATTCAGGTCCTAAATTGATAGTTTTTCATCATTCGGGTCCTATATCGATGCATTTTATCTTTCAGGTCCCGAATTGATAATTAATCTATCTTTCGGGTCATGAATTGATAAAATTCCATACTTTTATCAAGGTATTCTGTATATAACATCTTGGTTTCTTTCATGGTAAATATATACGCATTTAAGAAAGTATCAATGAGGTAAGATGATATCCATCATCGGTAAAACTCAAATCACTTTACTTTATGTTAGAGTGATACTTTTGACATTTCCAATTCCTTTAGAAATATTACTATCATCAATCATTTAATTAATTTATAAGAGATGAATAAAGATTGCATCAATGGTTTCATATAGCTATCAAAGTACATTCTTGATACTATTTCAATGATGATATATGATGTATTGGTCCTGAGCTATTTTTAGCTAGCACGTTCTTGAGAATGTATTATTTGGTCGAATGTGTTTGTCAAAGTACAATCATGCGCATATTGCACTTTCATAGGGAATTTGATAAGCGCTTTATTAACGTACTTTATACAATAATTTATAAACGCTTTTATACTTAAAAGAATAAAACTCTCACACATATGTCTTGTTTTGCAAGAAATACTATAACCGACAATTGGATCAAATACGAGGATGAAAAGACACACGAAGAATCCAAACAAGTAAAGGTCAACCAAACGCATCCCGAGAACAAAAGAAAAAAAGGAAAATGCACCAAAGGGGTGAAAGCCGGGCGGCTTTCACCAAAACCGGCCGGTTTTCACCAACCAGTCATCCAATTGCCGTCCGAAGATGAAGGAAAAGCGTCCGGAGCAAACCAAGACGAAAGCCGCCCGTCTTTCATGAAAGGCGCCCGGCTTTGGGCGCCGTGGAATTTATTCAATAAATCGAACCAAAAGCCGCCCGGCTTTTGGCATAAGCCGCCCGGCTTTTGGTCCCTGGAGCGGAGAAGCCTGTTTTAAACGCGCAAAAGCCGCCCGGCTTTTGCGAATGTCGCCCACCTTTCGCCTGGAGCTGATTAAAACAAGTAACGGTCATCACAATCATTCGGGCAAAACACCAAATCCCATTAAGGAGCTTGCTCCTTGTCCGAAAATGGCCGTTGAGAACTCAATATTTAAGAGGATTGAAGCCCTCTCAATACATTATTCCATAATTTACACACTTTACTTCTACTTTGGCATCCCAAGAGCAACCCCTTGGTCTTGGGAGAAGTTCTACACTTGGGGAAAGCTTTGTCCACCATAGCTTTGGAGTTGTGGTATCATTTTCTTATGTATTTCATTGTATTTTATCATTTCAATACTTGTAATTTCATTATGAATTGTTCTAGCTAATTTTCTATAGCCAAGGTTAGGGATGAAAACTTTACGCACTCTAGATGTTTGATGTATGTTCTCAATCAAATTATTATGATCTTTCCTTTATATTTTAATGTGTATGACTACGGTGTACAACGTATGATTATATCGTTGGGTTTATTTGATCAATTAACGTTGAGTTATAAACCGTGCACTTAAAGGTTAGACATATTCTAATTGTGGATAGAAATATACCTCAATTGAGTATGGTGGTTTTTATAATGTCCTAATCTTCAATGGGGTTAATTTTAGATGAATGTGAACCGTGACGGGATTCACACGTAGAATTAATCACAATCTCGCTGCCGTAACAGGAGTTAGAATACTTTAGTGACATTCCACTCATAAGAATTGGCGAAAGAACATATAATCATCACTAGGAGTCGTTTAGGAGTAATCCCGAACCTTTGGTTGTGTTTATTATCTCTCGAAAAACCAAAATTCTTTACTCTTTTCATAACTCTTTTACTAAACTGCTTTTGCTTTTGAATCATATAAACAACGTTTCCTTGTGTTCGAGCCGGTATTTTTACCGGAATTTATTACTACATTGGCACTTGTACACTTGCAAGTTTCAGCCGATCAAGTTTTTGGCGCCGTTGCCGGGGAAACGGTTTTGTTTTATACGATTCAACAAAAATTCCTGAATTTTCCCTTTATATTTCACTTGGTATTGTTTTAAAGTCTGTTGTGTAGACAAGCTCTTAGTTCATGCTATTGAGAAGTCAAGGCTCTACAAACCTTGAACCTATCAATCTTGAAATCGAGAGAGCTTGTAGAAGGAATCAGAAGAAGGAAGTAAAAGCACCAACAATGCTTCCTACACTCAATGAAAGGAAGAGGCCCGTCATTGCAACTACTCCTTCTTGCATCGTGCTTAGCGAGGCGGCACGAGACTATGAGTTGCGGAATATCTACTTCAACGCTATGCAGCACTTTTATGGACAACCAGGGGAGAATCCATTAAATTTCATCACTGAATTTTATGGGTTCATTCAAGGTGTTCCAAGGAATGGCCTTAATGAAGGTGATCTTAGGCTTAAATGCTTCCCCTACACCTTGAAGGGAGTGACAAGAGGGTGGTTTCTAGAGCAAGCACCGGCATCCTATACTACTTGGGATGAAATATACAATGTTTTCATCTCCAAGTACTACACCCCAACAATGACGCAAGAGCTACGACAACGAATCTTCAACTTCAAACAACAAGTTGGAGAACTCTTTCAAGACGTATGGAGGCGTTTCAAGTCTTTGTTGAAGGAATGCCCCCATCACCGCATTCCTCTTGACCTCCAAATTGACACTTTTTACAATGGCTTGAACTCATTTTGTCAAGCTATTGTGGACAACCGAGCGGAGGGATACATTGGCAACAAAACCGAGACAGAAGCTTTGAGAATTCTTGAGTCCATTGCTTCAAATCCTCAACTTCAAGGAGGAGATATCAAGGTGGCGGGAGTGAATGAAATTTCTATCACTCATGAAATTGATAAGAGGTTTGAAGATTTTCAAACCAAAATTCAGCAAAATCTACAAGCATCAATTCATACGGCTTTACAAGCCGTTATTGGAGGGGTCAAACAAGTGGCCAATGTGGAGAGCATCCCCAATGTGGAAGGTAACTCCTCTCAACATCTTGAGGATGTTAGTTACATGAATTCCTATGGTAACCGGGCAAATCAAGGAGGAAATAATTTTTCCAACAACAATCAACAACGGTACAACCAAGGAAACAATTGGAAGCCACAAGGGAGTTCTTCAAACCCTCAACCCGGAGTTCCCAAATTTGGGCAATCACAAGATTTTTTGGGAGCTCCCAAATGTGATTGCCCAAATTTGGGAGCAAAATAGGATTTTTTGCTCACTTTGTTCTAGTAGTATCCTAACATCTGCATTTTTCCTTTGTTTTCCGGGACCAGATATGGACGCCCGGAATCTCGCCAAGCTAAAAAGGCCACTGGCCAATGAGGGCAAGAAGAAGGAGGCTCCGACTCAGCAGAGGGCCGTAGACGAGATCTTCCCGAAGGCGGGAACTGAGAATGACGGTGGGCCTTTGGTGAAGGCTGCCGTTGGTGAGGATGCCGACTCTCCTGCCGAGGGCTCCCCCATCGAGGAGCTTAAGAGAAAGCGGGCAGGGAAGGCCGTGGTTCCCCCGAAGGGGAAGAACCAGAAGAAGGGGGCTGCCGAGAAGAAAGAGGCCCCCGTTGTTATTGTCGAGGAACATTCCTCCTCTGAGCCCCCGACTCAAGTTGCTAGTGCGCCATGGCCCCAAGACAATGTGCACCTCTCAATTACCAAGGGGACTGCCATCATGCACGACACTTTGAACCCCAGGGAGTTCCTGAGGGGTGCCACCCCCCAACAGACAAGTCGATGCTCTCCCGGTAGACGGACGATGCCCTCGGCGCTAAGGTCCTTCAGGCTTCAGTCACTGTAAGATTTTTTTCTCCCTTCTTTCCTTTAGTCAACTATATTTTGCATATTGTGCGTAGTAACTTAACTCTCAATGCCTTCGGACTCCCTTTGTAGGCATGCCTTGGGCTTGGCGAGCTCATCCAAAGGATGAAGCAATCGCAAATCCAGAGGACAGAAGCTGATGAAGCCTTGATCATTGCCCGGAAGCAGCTCCAGGAGGTGCAGGAGGCCTTCCGTTTGGAGTAGGCCTTCGGTAAAATCCTCGAGAACAGCAAGGTGGTGGACAGAGCCGAGGGCAAGGCTGAAGCTGAGAAGGTCGCTGCTGAGGCCGTCAAGAAAGCCATCGAGGTTACCGAAGCCATCAAAGCGGAAGCTGTTGCTAGAGCCCGGGAAGAAGATGATGCTGCATTCATCGCTGAGGGCTGGCGGGCTGATGGGAGAAAACAATGGGTGGCCTCAGTGGTGGAGGCCTCATTTGACGAGTGGGTGGCGGGCCCCGGTGGTATGTGGCTAGCTCGGAAAGGCAAAGAGTACTATGATGGGGGCGAGTACTTCACTCAGGCCCTCATCTACCAGAGGCTCGCTAGGCATCTGAAGATCGACCCCACAACATTCGACCCGTCGGCATATGGCCTTCCTCCCCTCCAGCCAGACACTCGGGTTCCTCTCCCTCCGAGCGTGGAAAGGCCAGATCTAGAAGAGTCAGAGCTGATGAAAGAAGTCGGGGATGATGAGGAAGACGCCGAAGGGGATGCCACTTCGAAGCCGGTTGAGGAGATTGCTGCTGTAGTAGATAATCCTTAGATAATTTTGAACAATGTTTGTAAGGAATAAATGTATTTAGATTTTGATGATGCTAGGTTTATTAGAATTTGAAAGTACTCCATTAGAAATTGTGTATTAGAATTTCTTTTGTAAGTTTTAGCTTAGTCTGCCTGCCAGAGTTCCATCTTGCCTCTACCAGAGTTGCTCCCAGAGTTGCTCACCAGAGAAGCCATCAGAAACTGGTTATCAGGAAGATACCAGAATTGGCAACAGAGACGGACTTCAGAGATTGGACCAGAGAACCTCTTCAGACTCTGCTAAATCCACCAGATTCCGGAAGCCCTTCCAACGGTCGTTAAACTAACGGGAAATCCCCTAACGGTTACGAACCTTTCAACGGAAGCATGGCACTGTACACGCATTAAATGCACATTTAATGATGTACGTACGAAGAGATATTTAAAGCTGATGATTGACCATGCGAGTATCTTTACGCCCCCAAAATAGCAAGTCGGAGGACCAAACGGTCAAGTCAACAGTACATGCATTTAATGAAGCTGTCTTCTACACTCCAACGGGAAGACTGCTCCCAGTATAAAAGATACACTCTGAAGAACTAAGAGAAACAACTTTGCCAAGATAAATTTGCGTAAACAACCTTCTTGAGATTAAAAACTTCATTCTCAGACAAGAAAAGGCTCCAGTTGGAAGATATACTTTCCTATCCTTTATCCAACTAGCAAACTGCAAAGTTACTCAGTTCTTCAACACTTCGAAAGCTTCATATACCTATCCTTTGTGAAGAAGCAACGTTGGAGAAAACTGATTTTATATCAAAGACTTCTTGAAAAAGAAGGGACGTCTCAAACTAGCTGGAGTAAGTGAAGTGGGGATACTTCAAGAGACTCAGTGAAACGAGATCAGCCATCAGGAAGCAGGACTGCATCCCGGGTGGCAACTAGACTTGAAGAAGACGAGGAGTGCTTCTTAAGCTCTAGGGACTAAGGCGTTGTAAACTGTTGTTTTTACAAGCTTAGTGGAACAGTGGACTAGAGGAACAAGTTGTTCCTTGAACCACTATAAAAACCCCGGTGTCATTTACTTTAAGCTTTTAATTCCTGCACTTAAGATTCTACTGACTAACTCTTAAGGTTGGACTCTGTGTCCAGCAGATCTTCCTTCAGAGTTATCAGAAAGGCACCTTGCCTTAGCTTTCTTCTAGAGGCTACCCGGACAGAAACTTATCCGCTGCCTGGTCTAGTTCTGCCATCAGAACTTGACCATCTCTGTCACCAGATTTGGACCATCTCTGTGAAGTCAGACTTGACTTGGAGAAAAGTTTAAATTCCTAAAACAGTCTATTCACCCCCCCTCTAGACTGTTTCCATTACAAACGGGACCAACAATGTTGTATAAACATTTTGTATCATTCGGCTTCGGCCATTCTGTTACAAAACATCTTTTCCACCCTTTCATTTTGAATGTTTATCTTCTGAATTAATGGATGCCTTCGCTTTTTCTTTATGCTTTCTTCTTTAGGAATGTATGTCTATATCGTGAGTTGACCGGGGGCCAATCACTTAGGACTTAGAAAGTTTTTTCTAAGTGTTGTTCTGTGCTAGGCCTTCGGTCGATGCTTCCTTCTTGATCTTGTGTAGCTTGTCATGTGTTGACCGAGGGCCAAAGATTTAGGACATAGAAAAATTCTCTAAGTGATGTGTGCCACTTGGTCCTCGGTAGACATCTTCCTTTGATTGCCGGGGGCCGATAGTTAGGACTTAGAAAATTCCCTAAGTAATGTTCACCGTTGGTGGCCCTCTGCAGAAGTGTGAATTGAGTGGATCTCCGACCCATTTGTAGAATAAGAGCCTCCGGTTATGTTTATGGTGCTGGAGGATATTGGATCGTGGACTTCAGGAATTTGATCCCATGTTTGTGAGTTGCGCCCTCAGTTTGATATGGCACGTGCCTTCGTTACCTGCCCAGTATATAGGCCTTCGGCCTTGCTAGGTCCCAAGTGTGGACTTAGGAAATTTTGAATCCAACATATTGTAATAGGTCCCCTCGATCCCTGTTGGCTCCTCGAAAGATGTAAAATAGGAGCCCTCGGCTTTTCCTTTCAAAGTGTAGGATTAAATGATAGGAGCCTCAAACATGAGGGCAGTTGCCTTCGGTGTATGTTGAAACTTCGGAGGCTGTAGTAATTTGGACTTAACCAAATTTACCCCAATCGTAGGTTTAAAGCCCTTAGGATTACCTTTCTTGCTATATGCCAAAGGGTGTTCCGTTTTAAGTTTGTACTCATTGATTGCTCGGTGGGTCTACTCCCCTTCACTCTATTTTTTTTGGATAGTGAAGGGAAGGCTTCAAGAAACTTGGTTTCTTGGTAAGGCTTGGTCTATCGGGAGGCAATGGTATACACCTTTGGCTCCCCCTCGGGATTAACCTTCCGGGTTCCGAGGGGATCGAGGGTCGTTTGCTTAGCACGAGACATAGTCTGTTGCCTGTCTCCCCTTGGGGGATGGCACAGAAAGTGCCTCAGTTTTGAAAATCGTTCCCTCAGTATGAGACACGGTCTGTTGCCTGCCATTCCCTTGGGGTAATGGCGCGGGAAGCGTTTCGTTTTTGAAAGTCGAATCCTGGGCATATTAGGTTCCTTCCATTCCCTTAGGGTAATGGCGCGGAAAGCGTCTCAGGGAAGGGGTTTGTTTGCATATTAGTTGCAAAAGGCCGGGGAACTTGGTACCTTCGACACCGATAGGAGGGGCCTTCGGCACAGTTACGTCCTCGAGGGGTACAACTTTATTTTTAACACTTTGTTTTATTTCTCGTACAATGCCCTCGATACTTGGTACTGAGGGGTTGCCTTCAAAAACACTTGGTGTTTTATCTTTGTTGCTGATTGGAGCATCCACCCTCGGCACTTGGTGCTGGGGGGGTTTTGTGAGAAGGCCTTGGGCCAGAAGCTTGCATGAGGGCTTGGCCGCTCATGTCCGTTGTTTACTTGGTACTTTTGGTGTCTTCAAAATGCATTTATTCTTGAAAAATAGGAGGCCTTGGGCCGTTGGATAATACATTGGTAAGTCATGATGTAACACCGTCCCCAAATGTATTTATCTTTAAGCTAATAATTTATTGAACCCTATGAAATTGTTAGTGAATTTACGAAGTTGTGAATTTGTATTAATTTTTTTCGCGTGAATAGTAAAATGCACGTGGGGCCCACATCGGGAGTGGGGACCGCCCGATATTATCGGGGCCACATATTATATTGATCTTGGACTAGATAATATGTATATGGTGGTGGATATCCTAGTTGAGCCATGACAATGGCATAGGGTTGATCGGTTGGTCAAATGGGGCCAAATTATCAGTATCGGCAATCTATCAGATAACAGCCCGAAAAGGTATTTCGGAGACTTCTAAATTAAAGTTGAGGGATGCATATTGATTCTAAGGTCCATTAAGAATTGGGAACAAGTGTTATATCTTATTTGACCCGATAAAATAAAATATACTTAAAACAGTCCGGAAAAATACAACTTTCGGGACCGATTGTACACTTCTGGACAAAAAGGGTTGACCTCCCACATGGGTGGGGGCCAACCCACGATTTTAGCCTCATTATTCAGGGCCTGAGCAGGCTGGTAGGAGAGTTGAGGTGGGAGAGGACTGATTTGAGATGTTTGGCATCAAAACAAATCATGGTGGCCCTCCTCCCTTTCACTCATTGCCCAAAAGGAGACAAAGGGGCATTCTTACCCATCCCCCTCCTCACTAGTTCGGCCAGCAGCAAGGGAAAGGAGGAAAGAACCTCTACAACTTCATCTCCATAGCCCCAAATCCGAACTCAAGCTCAAGGGAGTCCAAGAAGAAAGTTTAAGAAGGAAAAAGCTAGGAAAAAGTGTGAAAATTAAGGTAATGACCTTATCATAACTTTTCCTTTGTTTTTCTTCTAGAATATAAGATATATATCATATGAAAGACCTTTAGTATTGTTCTACATGATTTAAGTGTGGAATAATGGGTTGGAAAGTGATTCTAAGTCCAAAAACGGACTTAGAAGCCAAATCGACCGGTTTGCCGGAAAATAACCTTTTATAGGTTATTTGTGTTGATATGGGTTTTGTGATGATAAAACCTTGTTAGGAACTTGATTTAAAGTATTTTTGAGCTTCGCCGGAGTTTCCTCGGAGTTGGTCAAAGTTCGCCGGAGTTGGTCAAAGTTCGCTGGAGTTGGTCAAAGTTCGCCGGAATTAGTCAAAGTTCAATCGAGAAGCATAGAACGCGCTTAAGCTTAATTAAGGTGAGGATGACCGACTATGTTACTTATAATCTTTGGGTTAATTTCATGGGATTTCCTAAGTGAATACAAGTGTGATGTGCATGAGTTGTTAATGGTTAATAATGCCTAAATAGAACTACTATTGATTATAAGTATAGTATGCATGATACACAAATTTATGAATAAATTGTGTATGCTTAGATGTTATGAATATGTGTGTATGATGGTTGTACCAACCATGAATATCATTTGGGATAGTATACTTTGATGCCATGAGGAGAAGCCATGAAGGTATGAAAGTGATACTTGATATTAAGGCCAATTATGCAAGAAGAAGGAATTATATTGAAATAAATAAATAACTAGCATTGAAATATTAGTTGGAAATGTTAGTTGAGAAATGGATGAATTAGATCCTAAGAATTTGAATTATAAGGAATCGGTGATTATGAGCCGGGCTCAAGACCGATGTAGATGACGGTGATTATGAGCTGGGCTCTAGACCGTAGTAGATGACGGTGATTATGAGCTGGGCTCTAGACCGTAGTAGATGACGGTGATTATGAGCTGGGCTCTAGACCGTAGTAGATGACGGTGATTATGAGCGGAGCTCTAGACCGTAGTAGATAACGGTGATTATGAGTTGGGCTCTAGACCGTGGAAAAAAATGATGAATTGATACTAAATGAACGGATTAACTATAATGTAATAATGCTCTAGATTGAGGGCCTCAGAGATTTAAACTTTGATTATACTTAGTATAGTTGTCATCGTACTTGTCAAATGCTTCCAAGTACTGACCTCCCCTTCACGGGGGAGGCCACCTCACAGTTTCAGGTAGAACTTGAAGGTTGCTACTACCAGCCGCTGCTTCGGGAAGTTTCTGAGGAGAAGACTTGGTTCGTGCTTCTCCCATTCTTGTTTTGAAAACAATATGAATAATGCTCATGGATAATATTTTCAGAATAATTACTTTGGGGGCTTGCATGCCAAATTATGCCAAGTGTGGCTTGAACACTTGTATCAATTGTTTCCGTTGCCTTTAATAAATGTTTTACATTATGTTTGTTTATGGATGTACTATGTGTGAATGGTATTCAAGACGCCTTGTATAGTATGGATGAGTCGGACTGCGGTTGACTATTCGTACTGTACGGCGGGTTGTTGACGTGTCCGGGTAGGTCCGGGGCGTGACACATGAGGGCTTGGCCTCTCATACGTTACTGATAAAATTTTATCAGGTGGTGTACATTCCAGTGTCTAGGGACCTCGGTCCCATTGGGGCATTTGAGCTTGTACGTTCCTGGTTTGATGATGGTTGTGACGATGTAGACCCCTTCAAACTTTGGGGCCATCATTCCGCCTTCGGTGGGTTGACTGGCTTCCCTCCTTCGGAGGACGTAATCCCCTACCTGGAACTCTCGGGATCGGACCTTTGCGTCGATGTAGCCTTTTACCTGTCTTCGGTAGTTCTCCACCCTTAGGAAGTCTTGCTCTCGGCGTTCTGAGATTAGGTGAAGGTCGAGGGCCATGTTGGTTTCATTGACTTCAGGTTCATATTGGTCTACCCTTCGGGTAGGAAGGGTCACCTCCGTGGGGGCTTTAGCATCAAATCCATAACATAGGGAGAAGGGTATTTCGCCTCTTGCCCGCCATAGGGTGGTGCGGTAGGCTCACAAAATGTTGTGGAGTTCTTCGACCTAGCCTCCCCCTTCGGCCTCCACTTTCTTCTTTAGGCCCTCAAGCAGAGTTCAGTTGGCGTTCTCTACTTGACCGTTGCCTTGTGGGTAGGCAACCGATGAAAACGTGTGTTTGATGCCCCATGTCTCTAGGAGGGCGCAGCCTCAAACTGAGTCCTGTTATCGGAGATGATTTGTTAGGGGACGCCGAACCTTGTGAGAATGTTCTTAAGGATAAAGTGACGGCACCTGGCCTCGGTAATGCTAGCGAGGGGCTCAGCCTCCACCCACTTGGTGAAGTAGTCGATGGCCACAATGATGTACCTGTTGTTGGAGGTACCCCTCGGCAATGGGCCTTCCAGGTCAATGCCCCACCTGGAGAAAGGTATTGCTGTGCTGATGGGGGCATAGTTGACCGCCGGCCTGTCGGGAGCCTTCTGAGAGTGTTGACAGGCGGCGCATCTTCGGGCTAGATCCGCACAATCTTGGGCCATTGTGGGCCAGAAGTAGCCTTAGACTATGAGCCTTCGGGACATGGAGAAGTTCCCTGGTGAGCTGAGCAAGTGCCACTGTGCACTTCCTCCATTGCAACCTCGGCTTCATCTTGATGAAGGCACCGGAGCAACGTGTCGTTGTATGATTGCTTGTAAAGCCTTCCATCTTTGATGGTGTAGCTGGGAGCGCCTCCTTGTACTGTTTCATCCTTCCTTCCTTGGCCTCGTATTCTCCTAAGATTTGGCCGACGACCAACTTGGAGTCGCACTTCACGTGGATCTGTCTGGCCTTCATGTTAGCTGCCAGCCGAAGGCCACAGAGGAGGGCCTCATACTCCGCTTCGTTGTTGGAGACTTTGAAGGAAAAACAGATGGCATGATACACGGAAGCCTTCGGGAGTAATGAGAACTACCCCTCCTCTGCATGCTTTGGTGGCTGAGGAGCCATCCGTATAAAGGGTCCACCATTCATCCGAGGTTGCCGAGGGCTCCTCATCAACCGCTGATCTTGCCGTGCACTCCATCGCAAAGTCCACCAGGGCTTGGCCCTTTATGGCAGGCCTCAGACGGATGTCAATGTTGTATTGGCTAAGGAAGATAGCCCATTTTACCATTCGGGAGGAGCTGGTGGGACTCCTCATCAAAGCACCGAGGGGTTGGTGTGTGAGGACCTGGACCGGGTGAGCTTGGAAGTAATGGCCCAACTTCTTGACGGTCCAAACGACGGCTAACACCATTTTCTCCACGGGAGAATATCTTTGTTCCACCTCCCTGAGAGTCTTGCTAACATAGAAGATGACATGTTGGATGTCGTCTTCCTCCCGGATTAGCACCGAGCTGATGGCAGCAGGGCTAACGCCAAGGTAGAGATATAAAGTCTCCCCCACCTTGGGTTTGGAGAGAACAGGGGGTGAGGACGAGTATCGTTTCAGTTCGTCCAAGGCTTCTTGGCATTCTGACGTCCATTGGAAGCCAGCGGTTTTCCTCATGATATTGAAGAAGGGAAGGGACTTCTCTGCCGATTTAGACAGGAAACGGTTGATGGCTGCCAAGCGGCCCGTCAACCTCTGGACTTCTTTGACGCTGCATGGGGGCTCCATGTCGATGATTGCTTGAATTTTCTCGGGGTTGGCCTCGATACCCCTTCGGCTCACCATGTAGCCTAGGAACTTGCCTCTTTACACGCCGAAGGTGCATTTCTTCGAGTTTAGACGAAGGTTGAATTTTTTCATGATGGCGAAGATCTCCCGGAGGTCGTCAGCGTGGCATGATGATTGTTTGCTTTTGACGATCATGTTGTCAACATAGGCCTCCATGGTGCGCTCGAGGACGGCTTGAAAAACCCTGGCCACCATCCGGGTGTAAGTGGTGCCGGAGTTCTTCAGGCCGAAGGCCATGACTAGATAACAGAATATGCCTTCGGGAGTCATGAAGGCCATTTTTTCAGCGTCTTCCTCGTGCATAAAGATCTGGTGATATCCGCGGAAGGCGTCGAGGAATGACATAATTTCGCATCCCGCCGTTTCGTCCACCAGTTATTCAATATTTGGTAGCGGGAAGGGGTCCATGGAGCACACCTTATTCAGATCTGTGTAGTCCACGCACATGCGGGAGGTGGGTGGTTTTTGTGTGAGGACCACATTAGCTAGCCACGAGGGGTATTTCACCTCCTTGATGTGTTTGATGGAGAGGATCATGGCAACCTCTTTCTTCACGAAGTCCCTTCTCTCGGCCGAGAGTGGCCTTCTTCTCTGTTGTACGGGCTTGGAGGAAGGGTCCACCGCTAGGCGGTGGGTGATCACCCTTCGGCTAATTCTCGGCATATCCTCCGGTCCCCATGCAAAATCAATGGAGTAGGCGCGGAGGGCTTCCGTGATGCCGGTCTTCAAATCCTCAGGGAGCTTGGCTCCAATCTTCACGACTCTCTTCAACTTGGCCGGATCGAGCGCAAAGTCTTCTACCTCCTCGGTCAGTTCAGCCCTCGGCCTGTTTTCTTCTTCCTCTACAGTCCCGGTGATGGTGTCAACACGGAACTCAGTCTCGGTAATCTTCTTTGTTATTTGAAGGTAGCAGGCACGGGCGAGCTTCTGGTTCCCCCTTGAGTACCCGATGCCTCCCTCAGCCAGGAACTTGAGATAAAGATGCCTCATGGAGATGATGGCCTCCAGGTCCTCGAGGGCAGGCCATCCGAGGATGATGTTATGGGCGTAGTCGATATTGACAACGACGAACTCCACTCCGAGCTTGGCCCTATGGAGCCCGTCGCCGAACAGTACCGGGAGGGTTATGACCCCCTCGGAATCAATAGTGTCTCCGGTGAAGCCGGACAAAGGGGTCCGGATGGGCCGAAGGGACTCCCTCTCAGGAGCAGCTCCTTGAAAGTGCTGAGGTACATTACGTTGATGGAGCTGCCTGTGTCAACGTAAGTTCGGTGGATGATGGTGTTGTTGATCTCACTTTGTAAATCTGGGCTTCTGGCCCATGTAACCGGTTTTAGGTTTTTAAAAAATTTCTTTGGATAGTTTTCTTTTTTAAAAGAAAAATGGCATGGCAAATATATTAAGGGGTCTAAATCGAAACTCACTTCATTGAATTTCAAACCCTTGTGTGCCTAGTAGGATTCAAACTCGAGAACTCTCACTAGGCACAGTAACCGCACAACCAGCTGAGCTGGAATGCTTGGTTGCAACACAAAAATGTACCGTAACACAATGTTGTGTAAAAACGCCAACTCATTCTAATTGAAGGACGGACCAAAAGACAAGTAGGTAGTCTTTAGTACTCTTAAAACTCAAAAGTGTGTCACCACTCTAATTAGTAAAAAGCTTATTAACAGAGAGAAGACTTATCTTCGGTTGAGAAAAATGAACTTAAACATTTCTTTTGTGAAGAATAAAAATTGTCCCAAGGTTTTTGGTTAAATGCAAACTTGGTCATATATGGGTCACCATGCAACTTCATTATTTCCCCTCTCTATATAGATCCACATCAACTATTGCCTAGATTTTGGTCTCTCTTAGAAAATGGGTGGTCATCCAATATTTGATTTCTTTGATTATAATTAATGAATGTTACTGTTTATGTAATTAAAACTATTGTTTAGTAAACAATTGAAAAATCAAATGTTAGGTGGAAACGTTTAACTTTAGTAGTTTCGTTTGCATCTTTATATATAAGGTAACAAGTTAACCTAGAAATTTGTCGGTAATATTATACTTAAAAGATTCTGGTTGAGTCTTCCTCGCAAGCTCACGTATTTAAATGTGTTTCTTAGGTATGCGAGTTTAATTGAAGATGGAAAGACGATAATGGCAAAGACGATAATGGCAGAACTTGTTTGAATGTTTTCTTTATATCTATGATAGATGATAAGTCCGTATTACAACACACATTTGATGCATGTTGGGATCGGTTTTTGATGTTTTCCCTAACTTTTAGGTGTCACAAATCCCAATTTTAGCTCAAGTTATGTGTACCAGGCGTTGGTTCGAGTTTGTGTCATTCGGAGTCAAAATCAGGAATTTAGAGTCCGGCACCGGCACTTGAAGAGAAATCGGGACAACTTGAGAAGCATTCGAGAGTAAATTGATAGCTTTGGAGGTCACCGGGAGGTTCACCAATGAAGATTTGATGACAAAAGAGCTCTAGGATTGGCTACGGGATCAAAAGAAGACAAATAGAGCTTGAAAACGACGTTCGGAATGTCCTTATGTCAATCGTTCAAACATATCTCTTTGTAGAAGCATCCAAAGGACACGATTCAAGTTGCATATGAAATCCAACTTCAAGGGCTATAAAACATATGAAGACACCATTGCAAGAATCTGAGAGGAAGAAGGTGAAAATAGATGATGAATTCAGATGATCCCTGTTGCGATTTCAGAATGAGACCTTCCACCATTTTATTCATATATCTTGTTTGAATGATTCAAATCCAATTCGGCAAGTTGTGGTGGATAGAGGACTTCATTATCTACAACTTTAATGAAGGAAGTTTTGTCAAATTAGAACTAGAGAAGCCGGAAAACTCACTGGCAGCCACGCACGCGTGTGTGTGAGGGGACGCACGCGTGCATCCAACGTTTTTTACGCGCAAGTCAGTCGGAGGCCACGCACGCGTGCATAGGCGCCGTACGTGCCCCCTGGAGTCCTAATTTCGCCCGAATTGCTCCGTTTTTACTATTTAAACAGCCTGTAAACCCCTGTTTTGAGGAGGGGAGCTTAGAGAGAGGCCTAGGGACGAAATTTCTTCTACTTTTCCATCTTGTTCTTCAATTCCCTTGGATTATTTGTAAGATCTTTTTAATTAATGACAATTAATTTTATTCTTCCCAATTCTATGGATTCTTCAATTATGAGTTGTGAGTAGTTTTCATTAGGGATTTGGGATTGATGAAGGGGTTAATCATGATGTATAGCTAGTTTCTTGATGGATTAATTGCATGAATGCCGTTTAATTTGTGTTTGAATAATTTAATCGCTATCTTTTGTAACCTGGAACTAGCTATACAAAAGATAGTTCCAGGTTGTAGAATAAATTAAGAGAGATCTAATTTATTCTGAGACACATTCACACACACTTAATCGCTCGCTAAGAGATTAGTAGCGATTAAGGGGCCGTAAGCTCGCTCGTTTTGGCAATAATTTAGGATCATGTCGCATTAGAGATCAGCTTGGTCCCCTAAATTATTGTACTCTACGCCGCGAGAGCGGTAAGAACTTAGTATTGATTAGCTAGACTCAATTAAATTAATTTCATGTAATTAAGCTTGATCTGCCAAAAATCCGATTACCCCGGAATCAATCCATGTTCCCTACTGTCATTAATTAGAAAGAACCCATTAGTTTAATTTCTTTTATTTTAATCGTTCATTCGCATTAGTTAATTTTCCCAATCAATCAAATCTCGCACGACACATTTTTTTAATTTATTTTTAATCGCTGCATTTATTTAATTCTTAATTCCCTTTTGTCCGTCCCTGTGGAGATGATACTCGTACTTACACCACTATTCTACAATCTTTTTAAGTGCGAGAAAACTAACATCCGTTTTTGGCGCCATTGTCGGGGACGGTGTCGGTTTTAAGGGTTAATTAATTTTAACGAGATTTTTTTAGTTAGTTTTTTTTTTCCGTAGGATTTTTCTGTGCTTACCTTTCAGGTATTTTTCGTAAGGAACATGAGATGAACCCATTCAGCCAAATTCCAGGAGGAATTCCTTACCCTCATACCTCCATGGAATATTCATCATATACGCGAGACCCTCCCACTCCCCCGCAATATTACACTCCTCACCATTATTACTCTCCTTCACCACAAAATATTCCATCTTCCTATTCTTACCCTCCTCCAAATACGCAACATTTCCAGTATCATTCCCCTCATTATTCTCCTCATCAAAATTACTCTCCACCACCACAAAATTATCAAAGCCCTTATTCATACCCTCCAGCCATACAACCTTGTCTGCCTAAGAATAACTTTTGTTCGTACTGTGGAGGGTATCACCATATATCTTTTTGCCCCGTTAAACCACCTTATGACCATCCTTACTGGGCAACTGCATACCCCACTTCTTCCTCCCCACAATATATAAACACAAAAAGCTCAACCATTCCTACATCCTTGCCAAGTAATGAGCCACAGAAGGCGTGTAAGAATACACTTTCAGAAACTTTTTCTGAGTACCTAAAGTATATAAGGGAGAGCTCTTTAGCCATGGAGCAGAGCACTTCAAACATCATGAAGCATATAAATACCATAAGGAGCCATCTGGTAGAAGACCAATCCGAGGAGACCAATAGGGATTATCACGTGAGCGAGTCAGATTACGAAGGTGGGAATATGGTGGATGATACCCTCCCAGATGCTTTTGAAGATCCACCTATTGTTCAACTTGATCAAAATTATAGTAGTCTCGAGTTGTTTTTTCAAGAATACAGGCGAAAGTTTCGAATGGTACAAGCTGTAACCGACGAAGTCACAGATCACTGTGATTTCCATATAGAAACTCCCCAGCCATTTGATTTATCATTAGTCTTAACCCCTGACGAGGAGGGAATGGAGCAGATGAGTCATGACATTGAAGGAGAGTTGGGAAAAGATAATCACGAGCTCCAAGAGAGTGATAGCAAGGTAGATAATCCTCATGATGAAGGATTCCCGCTCCACATGCAAGATTACTCCTCGTACGTTAGTCCAGGTTTGGATTTCTTAGATCCATTCCTCGGTGATAATATTTCTTTTTGTGTGGAGAATGATCACAACTGCTTGGAGGATATTAATAAGAAGAGTGACGAAATGAATTGGGATGCATTTATGGAGAGTGATAGCGAGTCAAGAGGAGGTGCTCAGAATTTTCATGATACATTTGAACGAAGAAAGGAGACATTTGTGATACATTTTGAACAAGAGGATGAAAGTTTCATCCTTCACTTCTGTGCTGACGAGGGTTATGAAGACCATGCGCTTCCTAAGCGTTTTCAAGAATTTAAGAATCTGCGTCACTTAATGGCATTTGTTGAGAGGAAGCTGGAGACGTTGATTATTAGTGCACCACTGCAGTCTTTGTTATTTGAGAGCATATGAGGTATCATCGGGAAAACGACGTTAAAAATAGCGCTTCTTGGGAGGCAAACCAAGTTTAATTCTACACTTTTGTCTTTGTTTGTTTTCTTTCAAAAAAACCCCGAAAAAAAAGAAAAAAAATCTGGGGTGTTTTCTATTTTTGTTTTTGTGTTTGTGTGTTTT
Source organism: Cuscuta europaea (assembly GCA_945859875.1). NCBI lineage: Eukaryota > Viridiplantae > Streptophyta > Magnoliopsida > Solanales > Convolvulaceae > Cuscuta > Cuscuta europaea. The sequence goes on from CAMAPE010000014.1 coordinate 7,376,847, forward strand.
GTTTTTGTAGCTCTGGGTCTTATTTTGGGGATGATGTGCCGAGGATCACTTGACTCAGTTTAGTTCTGCACCGACCAGCGCCTTAGGGAAGTTTCTGCAACTCTTATAATCGCCTATTTGTAATGTTGACTTGAGTTGAGATTGAGCACGCGTGGCCCTTTCCTCTTTACCCCTTCTGCATAGTGCATTTTTGGTCATCGAGGGCGATGCCAAAGTTTAAGTGTGGGGGAGTGAATTGGGCATTCGGGCAGTAGTTGTCACATGGGATTTTTAGAGTTAGCATGCGTAGGTGTTAGTTGTATATTCATAGGAAAGTCATGTCAAAATTTTTGAAAATTTTTCTTTAAACTGTGTCTTTATGAGCTGGCTAGCGTTTTGACTATGCTTTTAGGACATCCTTGAAGTGTTTAGGCTTAAATTGCTTTCATGGTAATCTAGTTGTTGAAAGAATGAAGGCATTAGTCACCCATTGAATTAATTCATAAATCATCCACCTGACCTGAATAAGTCCTTTTGGAGAAGCCATTTTGAGCCTGACCGTTTATTCTTTACCCAATTAATTGAGCTGCATAGCCCAAATGGCCTATGTTTCCTTACCCGTGAATATTTCTGAAAAAGTCTTGATGTTTAGGGAACTAGGGGAATAATTTTCTAAGTTTAGGGAATTTTTGTAGGAGCCATCGTTGGCACTGTTTTTATGCCCCAAGTGGGGTAAGAGCAGTCACTTTTTAGGAATTTGATACTTTCGAGGATTGCATTGTAGGCATAGATTCACGTTGAATAATTGAACCTTAATTGCTAATTTTCCTTGGTGAGGCCGAGATTAGAATGGGGTAATGTCTACTGAAAATTGAAAAAAAATAATTGAATAGCTAGACCTCTTACCTTGCGAAAGAGAGAATGGGAGACCCGGTCAAAAAGCGTAAGCGTTCTGCACAATAAGATGAGACTTGGGGATCTTTCGAAAGAAACGGCGTTGTCGTGCCAACATGACAAGGAAAACTGAACTTATTTAATGAACTTGGAGGCTATTGCAAAAATTAGCATTAGTCCTTCGCGTACTTCAAGTATACGTCAAAGCACCAATGTGCCGCGGCGGTTTAGCTTAGTTGTACACCATGTCTACTCTTTGCATAGGTTTAAGTGATAGTTCCTGATTTGTGGTCTACTAAATTCCCTGATCCTAAGAATAGCCCTGAAATTCCTGAATGCATTAAGTCCTTGTCAAGTTGTTCCAAAACTCTCAAATAAAGGGATTGATTATTCATTCCCTTTATTTGTGTATGTTATCATTACTTTAAGGATGTTGTGAATAATTTTGTCAATTAGTTTAGCTTGAGTACAAAGTTGTAGTTTAGGGAAGAATTTTCTTGGTTTAGATTGTCTGTTATGTGAATATTCCTTTAACTACATGTGCATGCTAATTATTTTAATCCCGTTTGGTGATTATCGTAAGTCCCGTTATTCAGTTTGCTTGAGGACAAGCAAAAGCTTAAGTGTGGGGGAATCTGATGAGTCCGTATTACAACACGCATTTGATGCATGTTGGGATCGGTTTTTGATGTTTTCCCTAACTTTTAGGTGTCACAAATCCCAATTTTAGCTCAAGTTATGTGTACCAGGCGTTGGTTCGAGTTTGTGTCATTTGGAGTCAAAATCAGGAATTTAGAGTCCGGCACCGGCGCTTGAAGAGAAATCGGGACAACTTGAGAAGCATTTGAGAGTGAATTGATAGCTTTGGAGGTCACCGGAAGGTTCACCAATGAAGATTTGATGACAAAAGAGCTCTAGGATTGGCTACGGGATCAAAAGAAGACAAATAGAGCTTAAAAACAACGTTCAGAATGTCCTTATGTCAATCGTTCAAACATATCTCTTTGTAGAAGCATCCAAAGGACACGATTCAAGTTGCATATGAAATCCAAATTCAAGGGCTATAAATCATATGAAGACACCATTGCAAGAATTTGAGAGGAAGAAGGTGAAACCAGACGATGAAGTCAGATGATCCCTGTTGCGATTTCAGAATGAGACCTTCCACCATTGTATTCATATCTCTTGATTGAATGATTCAAATCCAATTCGGCAAGTTTTGGTGGATAGAGGACTTCATTATCTACAACTTTCATGAAGGACGTTTTGTCAAATTAGAATTAGAGAAACCGGAAAACTCACTGGCAGCCACGCACGCGTGTGTGTGAGGGGACGCACGCGTGCATCCAACGTTTTTTACGCGCAAGTCTGTCGGACGCACGGACGCCACGCACGCGTGTGTGGGCGCCGTGCGTGCTCCCTGGAGTTCTAATTTCGCCCGAATTGCTCCGTTTTTACTATTTAAACAGCCTGTAAACCCCTGTTTTGAGGGGGGAGCTTAGAGAGAGGGCTAGGGACGAAATTTCTTCTACTTTTCCATCTTGTTCTTCAATTCCCTTGGATTATTTGTAAGTTCCATCTTTTTAATTAATGACAATTAATTCTATATTTCTCAATTCTATGGATTGTTCAATTATGAGTTGTGAGTAGTTTTAATTAGGGATTTGAGATTGATGAAGGGGTTAATCATGATGTATTGCTAGTTTTTTGATGGATTAATTGCATGAATGCCGTTTAATTTGTGTTTGAATAATTTAATTGCTATATTTTGTAACCTGGAACCGCGGCTAGATTTACAATTGCTTGTAGAATAAATTGAGAGAGATCTAATTTATTCTGAGACACATTCACACACACTTAATCGCTCGCTAAGAGATTAGTAGCGATTAAGGGGCCGTAAGCTCGCTCGTTTTGGCAATAATTTAGGATCCTGTCGCATGAGAGATCAGCCTGGTCCCCTAAATTATTGTACTCTACGCCGCGAGAGCGGTAAGAACTTAGTATTGATTAGCTAGGCTCAATTAAATTAATTTCATGTAATTAAGCCTGATCTGCCAAAAATCAAATTACCCCGGAATCAATCCCTGTTCCCTACTGTCATTAATTAGAAAGAACCCATTAGTTTAATTTCTTTTATTTTAATCGTTCATTCGCATTAGTTAATTTTCCCAATCAATCAAATCTCGCACGACGCATTTTATTTATTTATTTTTTAATCGCTGAATTTATTTAATTCTTAATTCCCTTTTGTCCGTCCCTGTGGAGACGATACTCATACTTACACCACTATTCTACAATCTTTTTAAGTGCGAGAAAACTAACATCAATAGACATACCATTACACACTTTGGGTCCTAAATTTTATTTGAGTTTTATGCTTGATCGAGGTGAATATATGAGTCAAAGTTGGGTCTTCATTTTGAGAGTGTGCGAGGTTGGGAATGGTTAGGGTGGACCGATTCCTAGGTTTATGCTCCCCTTATGGAAGGTCTTGAATTCAAGTCATTGAAGAGGTAAATTTGGAAGTTTTTTGTCAAATGATGATCCTCTAACCAAGGGATTGACTCGAATGGTTGTGTATCAGTGTTTCATCTCCCCTCAAACAACACTACGGGGCTTAGCTTCTTGCTAAAAACCTGGTGGTATTATATTCGACCAACCAGTGGCAGTTCTCCGGAACTATGAACTATGATGGGAATCTAAGGACACGCAATCAATTTGTTAAGAGTGGTTTCTTATGTGTGTTAGTGTATAGATGGCCGTGGAAACCTAGCTCATCTCCGATTATTCGAACTATTCGGATTTATTTCTCGGGGTTTGAAGTTATTTTATTAAAGCCCGGAATTAATGTGACAAAGTCCATATTACTTGGTGTGAAAAAGGGTAAGTTAAATGAAGGCCCTTGAGCGAAAACATGAAGACATACACAAGCGAATTACCACTTATAAAAGAGTGATCAACATTGTCAAAAGGATAAAAGATGACTTACTAAGTGAGTGTTTGTGATTACTTCGATTTTAAAAAAAGTGATTTTTACAAGTGGTTTTGGAGAAAGTGAATAATTGTAAAAGTTGGTAGTGTTTGACAAAAAAGTGTTTTTACAAAAGTAAAAGCTGGTAGTGTTTGGTAAAATAAGTGTTACTTGTGTAATAGAAAACATGAAAGGCAGTTAAAGCATCTCTTTATATGCTTTCTGTTTTTAGCTTTTAAGTGCTTAATTTAAACAGAAGTGTCATTTGAAAACACTCATTTAGACTCATTTTAGCGGTTTAAAGCTAAAAGTTGTGAAGCACTTCTATTAAATTTTTATAAACCCTCCCTACGTCCTTATTATTTGTAAGGATGGCATGGCACACAAGAGTTTGCATGAGTGTGTGACTGTAGCCATCATTATTGCTAGGCAAACTCTTCAAATAGTATGTTGTATGCACAATGTCTGATGTCCCAATAAAACCATATATAAAACTTAATGGTTATAAGATACAAACATCAATTTTATCATACGTTATACTATCCTCCGTTCCATAAAAGTTGGAACAGTTTGACTTTCATGTGTGTCAATGCACAACTTTGACTGTAATTATATTTATTTACGTATTAGTAAACATTAAAAAAAGTTAATATATTATAAATTTACAATAATACAAATTTAATAATATTTTATACATAATATTTTTATTATATATATTATTAGAAAATCGTAGTCAAAGTAAGGTGTGTGAATAGTGCAGAAATACCAATGTTGCAACTTTTATGGAACGGAGGAAGTATATAGTACAATGAATCAATATAATTCTTCAATGCAACGAACATATACAATCTATACACAAAGTATAGTTTAAGATCATAAAACACAATGTCTGCAGAAGAAACAACTAATTCAAGTGTATATAGCATATGTAAGCTCACTCCATTAATGGTAGCAAAGAAGAAAGAAGAAACGAATCTCATCAAGAGACTTGGCACCATATTTAAGAACAAAAGCACTACACATGCAACGAAAAGTGAAAGCGAATTTCCAAGGAATATACCTGAACTCTGACAATGAAATATAGACAAGTGAGGAATTGCAATAAGATAAGTAATGAGCTGAATCGTGAACACAATTAACACTATTATTGACTAACGTAACCAAATAGAATGGGTTTTGTGTTGTAGAGATTGACGATGGAGTGAATGATGTCGTTCCACATATAATGTAGAAAATAGAAGTTTTTAAGTGCTTAATGGAATGAGGTTTCCAGTTCCAATTCTCCCTTTCCCCAAATAGATGATATATTTTGTACTAAAATGTCGTGTTAAGATTTTAAACTTATTAGAGAGCAGTGTGCCCAACGGAGGAAAACCCTAGTTGGTCTGTCTAGGGTCTCTGAAAGCTGCCTCCTAGTGGATAGTTGAAGGGATCCGGCACAGATTTTTTTTTGTTGTGTTTGTTCTATTCTATGGCGGTTCTTTCCCTAGCACTGGCGCTACGTGGTGTTTTGTCTTCTTCGATGTGGAGAGTTGCTTTGGTGTCCTTGTCGGTTTTGACTGGTCAAGAGTTTTTGTCTGTCTTCTTTTGGGCAACGTAGAAAATGGTAGAGGCATAAAGGTTGTTTTTGACTTCACATGTTTCTATGTCTACCTGAGACAAAGAAAGAAGAAAAATTTAGTTTTCACTCATATTGCAGCAGCTCCTCCTCCTCTGGAACTACCTCCGTGTTAAGAAGAGTTTTGTGGAAAGATTTTATTTCAGTATTATCTTTTCTTTGATAGTACTTGTGTTTATTTTAGTACGAGTAGTTTTAGTTCGAATATTTGGATATTTGGAATACTTTTGTTAGGCAGTATTCTGGTTCTGATCGTTTTAGACTTAAAATTGTCTGTTTTGTGTCTAGCGAGTCAAGTTACTTTGTATGAGGTGATTGACTTTAAAACTTTTTTTAGGACTTACATTGGACCTGTAATAAATATCTGGAGTTTGTCTTGTATGATGTTTCGATATTAATATAAAAAGCCTTTCTTTTATGTTCAAAAATATATTTTAAACTTATCAACTTTTTGGTAACATCGGGTGATCTTAGCATCGCTAGTATAATCCTAAACTTATCAACTTATCAACTTTATAGAAGGATTCATTTTGACAAGTTTTGCGTTCTAAAGACCTCTTAATTCAAGAAATATGGTCTCTATAAGTTAGCCATCTACAAGCTCTTCAAATTTCACTTATGAGTCCATAATATAGCTCTAAAGGACTCAAAAGTGTTCATAATTAATGCAACGCTTCAAAATCGCCTCAACGCTATTTCTTTTGTAGCTCTTGACGGTTCCTATTATCAAAATAATCTAGAAACCCTTATATTTTGGTCATAATAATAGTAAAAGTGCAGCTGAGTGCCAAATTAAGGTTTTGGAGTTTTTGCGAAATGTCCCCATGGAAGCTTCTTGAACAACTCTCGTTGACTGATGGGTATGGAATCCAACAAGTTTCCCAATTTGCCAAAATAGGAGCACAGGGAATATTGGGCCAGGAAATGTGACTCAACGGGAATGAGTAGTTCATGCTTCTTCCTACAAATAACACAAATGAAGTCATATTTGTACACACATAATGAGTTACACCAAATTCAATTGTACACCCCAAAGCACTTGTGCACAGACCTTATAATTCAATCTCCCAGACAATATCAAAATCCTACAAGATGGCCCCTTAGCAACCCCAAACCCCTCTCGTACACTACATTGTCTTTCTAAGTTCATCAAATTCAATACTTCAAGTTTAAACTTCAAAAATACCCTACTGGTTTTAAAAGATAATTAATTGTCAAGGAAGACAAACAGCACATCACAAACTACGGACAAATCAAGTCATATATAAACAAACAAAACGACTTCTGCCAAAATCAATTGTACAACCTAAACCGCTTGTCCACAGACGTTATATTTCGATCTCCGAGACAAAATCAAAATCTTACAATATGGCCCCTTAAGGATCCCAAACCACCATTACAGTGTATTTCTCACTTAATGAAACTCATAATTTCAAGTGTAAACTTCGAAAATACCATAATGATTTCAAAAAAAATTACAACAAACACAAACCACACAATAGGGGGTGACAGTAAACAATACTACTCACAAATGTGTTCAAGAAGTGGATATTACCTGTTCTTTGAAGCCTCAACCAAAGATGACAGTGACGTACGAACCATAGTGGTGGCTTCTTCAGGTGGAAACTTCACGCCGCCTTTCGCAGTGAGGTGAGGGAGTCGAGAGTGGTGCTTCAGATGGGGGGATGCTGGACGAAGAAGAGAAACGACGTGAGGGAGATATGCGTAGAGAAAAAGAAAAAACGGTGAAGAAGAAGGAAGTGGAGAGGTGGGAGTTTTGGGAAGAGGGTCGCACGTGGGGAGAGAGAGGTGGGAGAGAGGGGTAAAAAATTTGAACTGGTTTGTTTTTTTGCCTTTTATATGGTGTACAAATTGTGTACAATCAATGTACACTAAGCATTTTTCATATAAGGTAGACGTCCTTAGTAGAAACTTTTTGAAGTTGGTTAATAAAAATATGAGTTTAGAAATTAGAATAATCTAACCCGCTATTTTATCACGCTTTATGGGTGTCCAAGGAGTTTGGTTGCGCTCTGGATCTAGGGTCACTTTGGCATTGCCTTTGACACCTTTAGAACACTACACATACTTTTATAAGTAATAATATTTGAAATAAAACCAGTGAGGTAGATCAAAACCCGGGTGAAAGTAATAGGGAACCGGAGCCCAACCGGAACCCCTACTTGATATCTCAGTGTGGATAATATACTTTTAATTATGATAGGGGCTCGATTATTAACTCATCAAATGCTATAAAAATTGACCATCCTGAGAGCTGTATCTTCCCATAAGAGACCAAAAATATAAAGAAACAGCTTATCTATATACGATAACTTGATTATGCTGACCCTCTTTTTTTAATGAGTACTCTAGCTATTACAGATTATTTAGTTATTATCTATGTAGCACCGATATAGGTACGCGGAAATGAAGAACCAAAAATAAAAACCAAAAAAAAGTAGGATACATATATAGGGGCATATTTATAAATATTAAAAGTTAGAGGGTGTATTTGTAAATATTAAAAATTATGGGGTGTATTTATAAATATTAAAAATAAAAAGTTTTTTGGAAAATCTAAACACATTATCCTATGACCTTTGCCCGTTCATGGCATTGAAACATTTCACATTTTCAAGATAGCTAGAAATAAATTCATTATTTATCTCATATACACTAGTGCAACTCCAAATATAAATGTAGTCCATAAGTCATTAATTTAAAAAAAGAAACGAATCAAATAAGCCTAGTTTTAAAATTAAAAGTTCAAGTATTCAAAGTTCTTGGATAACGAAGATAGAAAATGATACTCTAATAAAAAATTAAAAGTTTTAGTACATATTTCCACTAAAGTTACTGATATTCAGTGGTAACATTGTCTTCCAAAAAGACAGCCTCCAATTCTTGTTCATCTATGGAAAGGTTGGTGAATTCAAATACTCATATATATATATAAGACCAAATACAAACCATGCTTAAAATACTAACCTACAAACTCAATAATATGCAACACTTTGAACTTCAATATGCAGTACAAATAATGTAAAGATGCACTCAGTGAACTTCAATATGCAATAAAAATAATATGCAACACTGAACTTCGATATGCAGTACAAATAATGTGCAACACTTTGAACTTCAATATGCAGTACAAATAATGTAAAGATACACAGTTTGTGACAGTTTGTAGGTTAGCATGGGAGGACTAGTTTGTATGTGATCCTACCCTTGTGTGTGTGTGTGTATATGTATATATATATATATATATATATATATATATATATGTATATATATATGTATATATATATATAGTCCTCCCATGCTAACCTATATACATGTGTGATGATCCTATCCGACCGGTTCGGACTGGAGCCCGTCCAGCCTCCGCCTTTTGGGGTGATTCCCGGTGGTATTTTTTGATGAATTTTTTGTGCCATGTTCTTCATCAAGTCTAGTTCATCCATACCAAATTTAAGTTGAACGTTCCAATGAGAACGATCCTTAACGTGAGAACGTGAGAACACTCACAATTAACCCAACGTGATACACAATAGATCCCGTCTGATTTGAACGTTCCAATGGAACGATGCTTACGGATTGAATCAACTGAGAAGCCTGCTACGGCTGAAAAGTGAGAAGCAACAACCACCGTCCGATTGAAAGTATATCAAGAGCTTAATTTTTAAATTGAGAACCCACGCTCTTTTAAAATGACATTCGAGAAGACGCTAATTTATCTCTCGGATTAGCAACCGAGCATCTTCCCAAGTCCAACAACCAACATCCCAGTACCTCTAACGAAGTGCAACAGTACAAGGATGAACATTATTCAAATGAGGAAGAGATGCGGCACTAGGTGATTTCTCGAAGGTAAGTTTTCTTCATACACCTTCTATAGGAGAAATTGGCGAGTTCTTATGGGTATTTATCATCACTAAAGTACTATCAGCGAAGATTAGAGACGATTGCTATATCCAATTTCTCAACTGAAAAAAGTTAAGTTTCCAAGTCTGCACTATAAGGATTTATTCACATTTATCAACTTTGCTAAATTTTGCGTCTAACAGATCCTGTGAAGTTGGCGAGTTCTTATGGATATAGGAAAAATTGGCAAGTTTCTATAGGAGAAATTGATGAGTTCTTATGGATTTTATCATCACTAAAGTACTATCAGTGAAGATTAGAGACAATTGCTATTTCCAATTTCTCAACCAAAAAAAGTTAGGTTTCCAAGTCTGCAGTATAAGCTTTTATTCACTTATCAAATTTGCTAAATTTTGCATCTAACAGATCCTGTGAAGTTGAGATTGGTTCAGCCATTTTTAGGTCCTGTTTTTCTTCAAATTATTCAAGAGAAGGTTTATTTTGCATAGGTTTATAATTTAATAAACAAATGACATAAGTTGTGTTTCTTGTCCACAATGCCATAATTCCCCGTCCTTAACAGTTCGGGCAAAACAATCTTCAATCTCCTTGTAAGGTTACGAGAGCCTCTCAACTTGATCATCTAATCTTGATATTGAATCAAAAGTTAAATCACGCAATAGGTGCTGCTGCAATCTTAGGAACTGCAGCAGAAACTCTACTCATGACAATGTTAAGAGCAAAACCTGCAAAACTTGTGCATTTTGATTTAAAAATTATGTTTTTTTAAATGTATAGTAATTCTTAATTTGCGCTTTTATAAAAAAGTGCTTATAAGATCTTAAGTTTTAGAGCTCTTACATTTTTAGTAAAAGTTACCCCCCTTGGTTTAAAAGTTATCCCCCTCTGTTTAAAAGTTATACTTTTTGGATTACAAGTTATATTCATAGTTTTAGAGGTCTTGGGAGTTTAAGCAAATAAGAAAAAGTTAAGCCTTTAGGTTTACAAGTTACATTTTTTGGTTTACAAGTTATAGTGATTTGAGTAAAATTAATGTTTTCTTCAACCTCTCTAAATAGAATTGTAGACTGTAATCACTTACCATAACATAATTATTTACTTTATTACTTTTTTTAGAACGACCGGAGAAAGTATGAGTTTATGCATTTGTTGTTTCAGACTTCTCCATATGGATAATTATCGGTAAGGATTAACAGTTACAGGTGGGAGTGCATCTACTTATGTTAAAAGTTATGACTATTTTATTAAAAGTTATGCATATATTATTACAAGTTATGTTTTTTATTCCATAATTTTTTTAAACCGCATTGTTTTGATTGTTCTCATTTCTTTTTCATTTCAATTTTCACTCTAAAATAGATTCAATGTTTTATAATATATAGAGATATGGTAGTTAGTGAGTACCATGTATGATTATTGATTAATGGTGTGATCTAATGAGCAACTTTTAGCATAAACTATATTTTTAATGATATATTACATAACCCATAATATCAAAACAAAAGCCACAAATGATCAAGCAATTGCTTGTAGAGATAGTACAACTCCTAACCTTAAAAATATAACTTCTAAAAGAAATGCAACATCATCATAATAAAAGTTACTTATTTCGCATAAGTTATATAACATCACTGATTTTGTTGTTTTCAGCAAATGTTAATTAAAAGTTATGTATTTAGTTTTAAAAGTTATTATTTTGGATCTATGAGTTACAAACATATATTCATTTTATATTGCAGAAGATTGAAGAAAACATCCAGGCACTGAAACAAGATGACATTGGTGTTGAAAATGAAGTTATTCTAGAAGTTTATCGACAGTGATGCACACAAGAACACCTTTGAAGCAAAGAAGAAAAATGTGAAACATATCTAATATGATAGAGGCCACTCTGTTAAGAAGCTGAAATTTTGTTAACTTATCATATGTTTTTTTTTTTGCAAATAGTGTTGAACGACACCCTTAACCTTTTTTTAAACAAAGGGCCTTATAAGTGTTAGTAGGAAGTAATATGTAACAATTTTGAACTGTAACACTCATTTTATTTGTCTATATTTTTATGTAATTTGTTTTTCAATGCTTTGGATTTATGGTTTTAGATTCCTTGTTTCGATGATTTATTGATAGAGTATATTGGTGGTATGAAAGTTGCTTATGAAATTGAATCAATTTCATTCCTTATTGCTACAGTTAGCAGTTGTTGACTCCATGCCTAGAAGATAGAAATATTCATCTTTGGTATGGCGTTTTGCTGTTCTTTAGTAGGTAATTTAGCTTCTTAACTTATCTGATTTTTTTTTATTTTTTTGGTTTAGTATTCAGATTTTACTTGTAATATATATTACAGTTACTTTAAATATATTTGTTCTTGACTAATTATAACATTGGAGTGCAAATTGTGTATAGGTCTTAAAGAGTAGCTGACTTCAATTAATGTAGCTAATAACAATACTACCAAGATTTCTCTCTTGTAGTGCTTCCTTTGCTTGTTCTAGGAATTGAATATTTTTGAAGAGGAGAGGCTCATGTCCGGTGTGTGTCAATGTGTCTTTTAACATTCTGTTCTTCTTTCTGTATGTAAAGCTGCAGTTCTTCTTCCCATATGTAAAGCTGCATCTGGTTTGTGCAAACGAACACAGCCTATTTGTGGACTTTGAGTTCTGAGTGTGACCAAAAGGATACATTTAAATACAAAAATGATGACTTATGGGATTTATGTTGAGAGTTATGTTTTTTCGGTTGGAAGCTACTTAAACTTTACATAAACTTTGAGTTCTGAGTGTGACTAAAAGGATATGTTTAAAGTTTATGTACTACTAGTTACATAACTTTACTATTAGTTAAGAACTTATGACTATTAGTTAAACTTTTTTCTGTCAGCTTTGTTGCGGGTGCCTGCCAACTACGGAGCAATTATGACATCGGAGAGTGGAGTGTCCGGAAGTCTGCGGGTTGTGCGGCGAGGGCGAGGAATCGCTGCTGCACCTTTTTGTTCATTGTCATGTGGCTGTAGATGCTTGGAACTCGATAGGCTGGGCATCAATAGGATCATCGGAAAGCACATTTATGGGATGGATGAAATCTGTGTTTCAAATCAAGCAAGGACTGGAACTTCAATCCATTGCTTGGGGCTGCTGGGGGCTGTGGGGAGAAAGAAATGCTAGGGTCTGGCAAAGGAGGGAGCTAGGTGCAGCTTCTGTTATGTTGACAGCAAGGAACTATGTGGATGTTTGGCTCCAGGTTCAACGAGGCAGATTGCAGGGAGCAGGGGGGATGCCTCAGTCCCAGATTTGGCATCTTCCGGCTTCGGGTTGGTTCAAGCTCAACGTGGATGCGGCAAGAGATGATGCTGGCAGCGGCTTGGGTTGGGTTGTTCGGAATGATTCGGGTGATTTTGTAGCAGGGGGTGTCAAACCAGGAGGAGGCAGCTGCTCTCCTTTGGAAGCTGAGCTTTTAAGCACACAAGAAGCTCTTAGTTGGTTAAAAGATCGAGAGTGGGATTTTGTGGAAGTTGAACCGGATTCCTTACCTACTATACACGAAATTAGCAACGGATCAAGCATCTCGACTGTGGGTATTTTAGCAGAGGATACTCGGGCTATCAGCAGCAAGTTTACTTTTAAATTTATTAGACGATCAGCGAACAAAATTGCTCATGAGTTGGCTAGAGTAGCTCGTTCTTTGTCCAATAGTCATTCTTGGATAGAGTTCCTCCTAATTGTATTTTGGATGCTTTGTCTTTTGATATGATTAATGCTAATTAATTTATTTGATTTCAAAAAAAAAGTATTAGACTTACTTATTTCCATTGCCACAACTTCCATATACACGTACTAAATCACCATTACTGCATGTCTGCATTACATAATACGATCATAGAAACTTCTCAAATAGTTTCATGATACACACATGACACATTGTGTTCGGGATTACTATTACAATAATATAAATAAATTTTAAGTAAAAGAACATAACTTATAAAACTGAACACTTCTAATGAAAAGTTACAACAACTAATTGATTACAATGATGGTAAAAAAAATTGATTATGATGATATAGTCATGAGAAGGATCGTTGGGCAACTAAATGCCTAAATGTTGATTTACAATAAAATAGTAATAATAATAACACTAGCAAAAATACTAGTAGTAGTACTTCTACTACTGCTAATACCAATTATACTTAATAACAATCGACAAACTAGCACCAATTATACTTCAATACACATTTTCGATGCCTGCATGAAGACTTCTAACTAAACTAAATTGACTTGTTACATGAGAACAACAACTTTTAACATTTAAATGACAACTAATAATATAAAGAGGAAGCTCTTTGTTTATATGCACATTTATCAGAAGCTCTTTGTTTATATGCACCTTGTTGTACTTGAATCCAACTATTTACAAAGCCAGTACACCCATGACCCATGCTCAACCCATTCTAAACTCTTCTATTCCTTTTGAACCAAAGCCCCCAACACCCCAGGGCCCCATGCTAAGTTGCTGAACTTTGCTCCTTTCTTCATGGCCAAAACAATAAATCATAAAAGTGGTAGTATCACCTTTTTTTTAATTAAGTACACTCCAATTTTATTCAAAAGTAAATGTGAAATAAGGTTCAAACCACATTAGACAATTCCAGTCTTGACACAAAATACACACAAACGGCAACTTGCCCGGGGCAAAGGCGCTGAGTTCATTTCTTGAGATGGGGAAATCACTCGAAGAAATCTGCCTTGGGATGCTTTGCTTCAAAATGCTCTCTGCACTTCACCTCTGTTGTGGTGCAAATGAATGTTTGCATACATTTTTTGCACTGGATATTCAAGGCCTTTTTGTTTGCATCCAACTGGCTTCCTTTAGCCTCTTTGCTTTTTTCAAGGTTCCTCTCGCGAGCCATCTTGGACTTCTGGGCGTTCCCTCCACCCATGGCGGTTCCTGATCGGGAAAAATAACCCTAAGGAAGACTTTATCATATTTTTCAGCGACATCCGAGGACGCAGGCTGGTTAAGCACAAGTGGTAGTATCACCTATATTATACAATAATCCATTAGTGCACAATTAGCTCAACCCTTGAATAGTAAAAAAATTGAGAACAACTAAAGCATCCCTAGTACCATTCAATTTGAAGGCTCTTGTTTTGAGTTCCTAAATTAATTGTTTGGATTTCCTAAATCAATCCAAGTAAAGGACATAACAACTTTAAAATTAATGATTGGAACTTAAGGTTATGTTCTCTGTCAACCCACAACTTTTACTCAAATTACTATAACTATTAACTCAAAAGACATAACTTTTATTGAAAACTCATGAGGTCTAGATTAAGTTTAATTAGGAGGTTACATTTTAACATCGATGTAAATTTAAGATGATAAAAGTATAATCACACAAACAAAGATCCAATAAGAAATTAGTCAATCGATTTTATTTGTTATTCATATAGGTATACTCTACTCTCAAATGAATCTCATTACCATTTACGCATTCTAACAAACACTTGATAGGCATAACAATCAATAGTCCTAACATAAGTTCTACCATTGTTGCCTCACAGTACTTTTTCATGCTTCTGACAATTTTAAGACATAAAAAAGCATATCTGAGCATATAATTGGTTTTTAGTTTAAAAATTAATTATAAAATTAAATTAAAGGAGGTACTAAAATAGATATTGGTGTTGGACAAAGTATAAACAAATACCATCCAGAGTCTTTGTTCATCGATTAGAAATCCTAAGGAGAAAGCAAGGAGTTACTGATTCAATCCGTCAGTCGGTTGGGGTTCGCGTGAGGTCGAGAGGAATCGAGCTCAAAACCTATTTCACAGCTAGATTTGACCTCACAGGAGAAGCTTCGCGCTCTTGTCATCATCATTCCATTCCCGACCTCTCTGCTTTAGACGATATGGAGCGGAGAAGAAGAAGTTCCACATCGCAAAGAAGAGACATTACAGGTGAATGAGAATATCCTTGCGAGTGTTGTTGCCCTTTGAATTTGCTTCATCAATGGAGTTTCTTGTTACCATTCCTCTGCTTCACCGGTAGCCTGGACCATTCACTAGAATAATCGCTTTGTAAATGGGTTGTAATTGGATGAGAACCTCTCGATCGTGAAGAAGATTGGTCGGGAATGGAAGAAATTAAAGGGAGCAGTTAAATTTACAACAATTGCCATTAATGAGATGTGCCATATCTAGGTAATCGTACGGTAGAGGATATTTCTCATTTTTCAGCTTAAAGATCAGGGGATCTTTTCTCTATATATATATATCACGAATGTTCATGTCCAACCAGGTCGGACAGAACATCCGTCCGGCCACCTCATTTTGAGGTGGTTCCCGGTGGTGTTTTTGACTGAAATTTTTTGTGTATGTTTTTATCAAGTCTAGTTCACTCATACCAAATTTGAGCAAAAAATTCAATCGGGAATGTTGACAAATGATTTTTGCATGATAACTACGTTTTATATGTATATTCCGAACCAGTTTTCATGCAAAAATCATTTGACGAATTTCCCAATTGAATTTTTTCCTGAATTTTAGTATGAATGAATTGGACTTGATGAAGAACATACACAAAAAAATTCAGCCAAAAATACCAGCGGAAACCACCTCAAAATGAGGTGGTCAAACGGAGGTCCTGACTGGCCTGGCCAGACAAGAAGAGCACTCTCTCTCTCCCTCCCTCTCTCTCTCTCTATATATATATATATGTATGTATATGTATGTATATGTGTGTGTCTTCCATGCTTCCAAAGTCATCTTCATCAACATCCAACATTTTACTTTGTGATCCATATACTTAGTTGTGTAATTTATTTTAATTTTTTCATTTTTTCAGAATTTTATCATATAGATTTTGAGTGTTTTTTTATAAAAAAAAGTTGATATGTGTATCTATCAAGATATGGGTGTCCGAAATTTTAAAATAATTACAAAAAAAAAATGGAAACTTTTGATAAAATGACCTGGGAACATGCACTATAACTGTATAAGATCCTAGATTATTCGATACGGGAACGTTTCCGATACACCAATAAGATGCCCTGGTGAAGTATTCGTATCGGGAAACGGGAGGAGGGAACCAGAATATTCAAATTAAATACATTTTTGGTAATATTTTTAAACGCAACACCCAAAACGGGAGGAGTGGACCAATAAGTCCAATATCGAAGTTAGACAGTTAATGTAAGCTTGAAGTAGAGATTTTCTAATGGATGACAGTATGACACAGACCCCCTGGCCTCACTGAGACCATCAGATTGAAAGTATAAATCAAAATTTGATCAAAATCACCCGTCCTAAGAGGCAGAAACAACACCAATCACCCTTCTGTCTGTTGTGATTAAGATTAAAAATTCCGTGTAAGTGGGATTTGAACTACAGCAACAAGTCCAGAGCCTCTCTCCCGGTTCCCTAATACTGAAGTACGGAGTATGTTATAACCGAAACAATAAGGTATACAGTCATTTATCAATATGTTTCATGTCCGAGAAGCTAAGCTGATGAAAAGAAGCCCAAGTGTATACCGTATGCATACTCTGCCGAATCTGCTTCGATATTAATAGTCAATGTAACACCACTATGGGATTGTGTCGAAGCAAAGAAATAGTTATGAAAAAATCCACTGTGTTAGAACCAATATGTTCTTTCTATCTCTCTCCCTTCTGACTATGATGAGTCTATCAGTTCCACTCTTCAAAATTCATTGATTGATTTTCACTTGCTCTTTTTGCCTTCTTTAGTGTGATCATTGATTAGCGTCTCCACGTCTTTCCAAAAGAGTCCCTCCACTAGAACTCCATCCTTTGTAAACCTGCAAAATCCATGCCAAGTTAAACCCCCGTCATGTAGATTCACAAGTAAAATCATATCCTGTTTTTCTTTCATTTGTAAACTTATATAATCTTCTTTCATAAAGAAGATTGTTATAACTTAGAAGAAGCACTATGCTTGTCCTACGTGTGCTTGTGAATACTAAAAAAGGACTTGCTTGCAAATCTGCAAAAGAATAAATATACAAATTATTCTTTTAATTATTTTTAAATATTTACAAGCATCTACACATAATAATTTCATAAATCAATTTTACAACTTCATGTTTACTCAGTGTATACCTATTATTTTAGTTACTGTTGAAAGTTATTGCTTGACAGTTGCGTAAAAATTCAAATATGCTCCAGAACGTACTGTACATGTATAAAAAGATATCTTATAATTTTCATTTTTAAATGTGCTGATATGATAACACTCATTGAAATTTTGTCTAGTTTATATTTTATAAAATTAACAAAACTATATAACCATTCATCAATAAGAGGTTATTACTTTGACTGTTTGACATATTGTGCTTAACACGCATGTTTTCCCGGGATATGAGAATTCAAACTTTTTAACTAGTCAGTACGTCATGTAACTTTTGAGAAATTTCAGATATGACATCTCAGTGAACAGAGTATCTTTGCAACATACACAGGTGAGGTGAATGGGAAAAGAGACTGACCATTGAGTAACGCTCTTTGTGATCTCCACAGGTGTTTTAGCTGAGATGGATTGAGGATCTGCACTAGCTATTGTCAGTGTGTACAAATCTGAGAATCTGGGCAGCTTTGAAGACACAACTAAGCCAATACTGTTAAAGGATCCCTGGAAAGAAAAAATCAAAAGCTCTTAGCATTCACAACAAAGAAGGCTCTATGAACCATGAACTACCCTAGATCTCAATATCATCCCATAGTGCCTCCATATAATGGGACATATGAACAAACAATGTAGGTAATTAACTAATTACTATTCTTGATATGAACACATGTCTTGGTATGAGACTATAAGGTCGTCAGGCATTTATAATGAAAATTAGATCATAGCTGAGTGCGCTAAAATCGTAGAAACCTAAGAGCGCCTATCAGGGAATTTACAGCAATAATTTGAATTCACCAAGCTTCATAGGGACATAGGGAAGCCAGCTATCGAGAATTGGCATATGATACATTCTTTAGCAACACTTGGAAATTCTAAACATTTGAAAGTTTTTCTTTTCAGAACTTCTTGGTCTCTTGAAATACTCATGATAAGCATTTAACATTTTTATGTTTTTAAAACTAGCAGAACCCTAATAAGCTCAATGTTCAATGTCAAGAATATGCATTGCTTCGATAAGCGGAAACACATCATTTATTCATTTACAACTAACATAAATTGTTGTTGATGTCTACAAGCAAACAATCTAAAAATCAAGCTATTGTTAATATTATCTGATTCTCTACCTTCAAAAAAGATCCTTACATAAACAAATCCCTAAATACAACCCAACTTTCAGCCTCATCTCAAGGGAGAAGCTTAGGTCGAGTGAGTGGTCCATAGATATGATCCAGCGAACATCATCAGTATAGAATAGTAAGCACAAATGAAGTGTCTTCATAAAAGCAGCATATTTTTTAGAAACTGTGTATGTTATTATTATGTTATAAAATGAACAAGTTTGTCAAACATCTACTACCGTAATAAACTGGGAAAAAGTGTATATTAAATGTGTTATTATTATTTATTTATATGGGTTTTTATTGTTTTGCTGAAGCAAGCATTGAGGTCAAGTTCGACAACAAATGAAGCATTATGTCTCTGCTTGCCTATCAGGAATCAGCTCATAGATTCCTATCACTACTATTGCAACTCTGGCGACTTGTCAAGGCAGTGCAGACAGAAATACTTCAGGAAGAAACACTACGAAACTCCTAAAAGGAAAACAGAGCAACATGTCTACATACTAAGACCATTTGGCCGTTGTTTGTTTTAGGGGAGAAATAAAAAGGGAGCAATGGGTGACAAACAAAGAAGAGAAACGGTAGGTGATCAACTCAAATTAGTTAGATTTTGTGTGTTGTTCGGTAGAATACAAATGGAGAAGAAAATCAAGAACTAGGTACAAATTGAGAGGACGTCAAATTCACTCCTATTTCGGCACCACAATCACAGAGACAGAGAGAAGATAAAAGAAAAACTCATGGGACCCATTTGTTCTCCCCACCACCATGTTCATTTATCCCCTCTCCGTTTCTCTTGCAACCAAACAACGGAAGTTTCTCATTTCTCCCTTACTTCTCTCCCTCACATTTCTCACATTTCTATTTCTTATCGAAACAAAGAAAAGTCTTGAGCACAACTAAGGCACCAGCACAAATCTTAACAAAGTTAAACGAGCTCTGAATAAACCTCTTCAACCCGCCCAAATTAATACCCTCAAGATTTTTTTTTTTTACTCCAGGGGGGTCTAAGGGAGGAGGGCTGGGGGCCTAGAGTAATCAGGACTGAAACCCACTCCATTGAGTTTCAAACCCTGCTTGGCGGGTTTCGAACTCGAGACCTCACACTAGGCACGGACGCACGGTACCCTCAAGATATTATAGAATAAAGTTTTTTTCTTCAATAGAATCGAATGGAATCGAAAGCACTGACCAAATATAAAACCAAAATAGAAATTTGTTTCCGTTAGTAAGAACACTAGCAAGCTGCATTTTTATTGAACCCTAATTTATCACCAACTCACCGAGAAGATAACAAAAATATACATCATGGTGTGACAAACCATATAAGCAGTTAGATTCTGTGTGTTGTTTGGTAGAATACAAATGGAGAAGAAAATCAAGAACCAGGTACAAATTGAGAGGATGTCAAATTCACTCCTATTTCTGCACCATAATAAGAGAGACAGAGATATGATCATATGATATAAGAAAAACTCATGGGAGCCATTTGTTCTCTCCATCACCATGTTCATTTATCCCCTCTCCGTTTCTATTGCGACCGAACAACAGAAGTTTCTCAATTCTCCCCTAATTTTCTCCCTCGCATTTCTCACATTTCTATTTCTTCCCTAAACAAAGAAAAGTCTTGAGCAGAACTAAGGCACCAGCACAAATCTTAACAAAGTTAAATGAGCTCTGAATAAACCTCTTTAACCAGCCCAAATTAATACCCTCAAGATATTATGGAATAAAATTTTTGTTCTTCAACAGAATCGAATGGAATCGAAAATACTGATTAAATATAAAACTAAAATAGAAATTTGGTTCCGTTAGTAAGAACACTAGGGCTATATTTATATGAAGCATGCATTTAAGAGACACAACTAGCAAGCTGCATTTTAAATGAATCCTAATTTATCACCAACACACTGACAAGCAAACAAAAATATTCATCATGGCGTGAAAACCGCATAAGCAGAAAAACATATAAAAGTACTGCAACTTACAGCTAGAGGATAAGTGAATAGAATAGCATTCTTCTCCAAGGTGTACACAATCAGCTGCAAAATTGCATTGGCTATAACATACGTGCCAGAGTCAAGACTAAACAGATGAGGCAGCGCAACCGGCAGAGTGATTTATTTTTCATTTCCATTATATCATTATGCAGACGAATGAACATAAAAAAGGGTAACAAGGTTTTAACTTTTTTTGAATTTTTATATTTTTGAATAAAGGGTGGATGTGAATTAAACTCTTTCTTATTGATAAAAAGTTAAAAACATACCCCCAGCTCAGAAATGGAAGTGAGCATAGAAAAATGATAGAAAAGGATATAATATTATGCAGCCAATGAGAAAATTCCGGTTATCTGGGAATTTCTTGTTGTAGAACTGAGCGAAGAGAGCAATTATGATGATGAAAACTCCTAGCAGCAATCTAATGTTGCTCAGCCTCACATCTTCCTTGTAGCCCTTGCCGGTAACGATCTAGGACATATAAAAAGAAAAATAAAAAACAATCCATACTCTGATTCAACTCTAATTGACTTCAATTTCTACACATACATTCACTCGCAGAAGGATGGATAATTCGAATCAAATCAGATGAGAAAAGTCAGTGTAATCGAACCTCCAATACTGACTCGTCGAGGAGGTGCTTGATGGAACCGTGATCGAGAAGGTTTGCTTTTTTAGCAGCCTTCTTGTTGGAATCTCCATTCTTTTCCGACATTTTTGTAGGGTTGTTGTCCAGAAATCCTTCTGACCACAGTGATGTGCGGGATCTGCCTGTAAAGCTGATACAAGTATACAACAGATCAAAAATTGGCAGATGTTACGGCTTACGGGTCCGCAAAATCTATGGGCCAATAATTTAAGGTCACAGCCCACCAAACACATACATTGCTAATGAAAGCCCAAAAACTATAGGCGCTTCCTCACTTTAAACAAGAAGAGCCCATTTGATAGAAAAGTTTTTGGTTTAAATAACTGAAATTGTTAAAATTGATGGAATAGCAACTAAAATAGATTAACACAAGTTATAATAAAATGTGTTATTGTAAAGAAAAATGATATAACTGTTAGGACAAAAATATAACTAGTTTTTATTTTTTCAAAATAAACTTTTGTTACATTCTTCTATTTTTAGTTCCTATCCACTGGCCCACCCTTCCCTACTCCTACCTGTAGCGACCATTGATGGCGGACACACACATCAGGAGCCATTATAAAAGTCACCAATTTTATTTTAAATTTTCCAGTTTTATTTTTAAACTTCGCTAGGAAATAAATAACCGGAAAAATTCGGACAGTCACAATGACTTAAGGTTGTTAAGATCGCGATCTAACTCGCTGAATCGTACGATTTTACGCTTAGAACGGGGAGGGTTGAGTCAGATCGCTGCTAGGATCGGAAAATGGCCTGGGATCGCCGAATCGATGAGTAGAAACGTAAATCGTACAAATCGTCGATCTAACCGAGCTGCGATTTCTCAGCTCGAAAAACGGGAATCAAATGGCGGACGGAAGTCTAGAACGACGAGTTTAAAAAAGTACTTAAATATAGGCGACTTACGATGAAGGAAGCCCAAGCACCACCTGAAACGTTAAGCGTCCTTGCTTCGTCGGCTTTAAATCACTGTTCCTTGTCGTTTTCTTCGTCTCTTCTCTGTTCTCTGAGTCGTCCGCTTCTTTGGTAGGTTTAGTTGTTCAGATAGTCCGTAGTGGTAGTTGTGATAGCAATAATATTAGTCCTGATAGCAGGATGTTTTTACTTTGACTGTAATTCATCCCAGATCAGACCAGACCAGTTCAGACCAGACCAGACCAGACTTGGATAGTTATAAAAATACAAAGAAACCAGACCAGACCAGACTAGACCAGCAAATTACAGTCCAAGTAAAAACATCCTAATAGGTCATGGGATCATGGCAAGTGGGCTATCTTTTTTTAAATCCTCCCCTTCAAACGTTTTGCAATTTATTTTGGACTTGTTATGTTAAGTGTTTTATATTATTGCTTTGAGTCTTGAGATTTTATTATCATATTATTATGGAAAAATTGATTGTAATAACCCCAACTATTGGCGGTCCACTTATAATAATCTCAACTATCGATTATCTCAGAATAATCCCAACTTTAGTGACTTTCCGCAAATAATTGTCCGACATGACCGGCTATAAATAAATTTTTATAGTTTCTCAAGTGGATGAGAAGAGATATAACAAGTAATCCCTATAAATAATTCAACTTTTAATTTTTACGCTTTATTTCTATTTAAAATTCAGTTGTTATAGCAGGTCATATCTGGTCATGGACCATTATTGACGGAATGTCACTAAAGTTGAGATTATTCTGAGATAATTGATAGTTGGGATTATTATAAGCGGATCGCCAATAGTTAGGATTATTACAATCAATTTTTCCTATTAATATATTAATATGAATTCGGTGTTTACATAGAAATTAAATTGTATATACATTTGTGAGACTTCAACAGAAAACTAATTAGCTAAAATGAGCTGCTAGCTTGAGCAAATAGAATGATTAATATAACATTATTAATAATAAATGAGGAGGAAGATGTCATAGCTAACCATTGGAGTACTTTTTAATTTTGCTCCAAATGCTTATGTGGCTAACCAAGTTATGAGAGTAATTAGCTAACTGATGAAGATTGCTCTAAGAATTGGAAGAGTCTTTTCCTTGTGTACGTATGTTCAGTGGTGGTGTTAATTCACTTTGTGCATGATAGTCAAAATCGCTATAGAAATTTAAGGTTCCTTCATAAGTGTTGCAATTCAGATTGTCCAAAGGGTGCAGTGAAGTTGAGATTCAGATCATAATTGATTATGCTTGAGGTATTCATCACTTCAAAATGCGTAGACTGGATTGGTTATTTCATAAAAAAACTCTGAGATGTTAATGTAATTATGAGATGCTAGCTTTTATGTGCAACATCGGAAAAAAAGTACATTGGTGCAACACAATATAACTCATTTACTACAAAGCAGGGCAACACTTTGACTCAGGCACATTTTATTTCAAATATGATGTAATTTTTATGTATAGAAATGCACTACTATATACAAAGTGATACACTTTTTTCACACTGAACATTAACTTGTTTACTAAAACTCCACCACATGTTGCCTTAAAACCCCATTTTCTCCCTGGGTTTCTCACCAAGACTAAATCTTATTCTTCATCATCATCATCATCATTACCCTAGTTTTGCAAAGGCTCTCAACTATGGTGGGGGGTAAGTGGGGTCGGATGTACGTAGCCTTACCCCTGTATTAAATCTTATTTTTCATATAAGAAACAATTATATTGGAACAACTATATACTCCCTTTGTCCCTATTTAAAGTTCCTGTATTCCTTTTAGAATGTCCCTAATTAAAGTCTTTTTTACCTTTATGTTAATGAAGCCCTTATCAATTGACTCTACTACCCCCAAATAATAATTACTGCTCCATGTGCAATAATATATAATTTCAGTAAAAAGGTTATTTTTCAAGAAGCCACAGAAAAAAATTGATATTCTTAAACTCTCTGAAAAGTTAAACTATAAATTTGTTTAAGAGATGGAGGTAGTATGTGTGTGAATTATATATATATATATATATATATATATATATATATATATATATATATATATAACAAAAGCAATTGTTAAAATATACTTATACCATGGAGTAGCTTTAATTTAACCTCTATTACAAGTGGTCTTTTAGATTATAAGCTATTTTCACATAAAGTCTTGTGTTTGGATAATCATAACAAATCATTAAGCTGGTTATTATTTGAATACAACAGGTCTGTTTTCTTGAATTTGAGAATTTGAGAATGGGTAGCTTTTGATTATTTTCCAACAAATCACTTTTTTCATTCATCCGTTTTTCCTACTTAGGTTATCTTGTAAAAGCTTATTTCCGTTGCACAAAAAGGGAGTCAAATATCTTAAAATCACTTTTTAGCATACATTACCCAAATAAGGAGTTCTGATTGCTCTATACATATACTCACTACTTGAAATAACTAAATTAGGTAAATAATTATTTAGGACAGCTGAAAATATATTAATTTTGTGATCGATTATAGTTGCAATCAATTACACACAAAAATGTATCAACATGCCATTCCACCAAAGCCCTTCCATTATGCCATTTGAGACATTCAAAATGCAATGTACCAATTACCAATTCTTCAAAAATATAATAACATACCCACAGGATACAGTAAAACAAGTTGATATTGTTGTTATTATTATATTATATAAATATGTATCTTTACTTGAAAAAAAACAATGGCAATCCGAAGTCTGCATTTATTCTCTAGCAAGAAATGAGATTTCAGGTTATTATTTTTCATATTTTCATTATTACGAACTATAGTGAATTTCAAACAAGAGTATGTTAAATGGCATAAGGTTCCTGCGGTTCTTGTCATTGTCTTAAAAGCACAAATATCTATTTCAAAACACTGGATCGATTAAAGAAGAAGTTTAACATCATCTCCATTAATGGATTTTAATATTGGAATGCAAAGGCTAGATTTTTAATTTAAATTTGTTATCAATACGTAAGATCATCCTTGATTTTCAATTCTAGAGAGTGGCTCGGAATGCTTGTGAGCCTGCCAACAGTGAGTTGTGTGTAGCTTAATTATATGTTTTGGTTTTCTATTTAGGAAGCAGAAAGAGAGAGAGAGAACAAAAACTACTCTGGAGTATGAACTCAAATGAAATACTTAAGATGGGTGGTATTTTATAAGGAGTCACAAAATAATGGTAACTCAAGCCAGTTTTAGTTTTGCAAAGTCATGGTTGAGTAAGCTTAATTGATAATGACATTGCTAAACTAAACATCAACTATATAAGAGACTAAGCATGTGCAAATTACTAGCATGAAAATGCATCTTATGATATAGAATTTCATAAAATCAAGTGAAAGCACATTTATGCATAAGGCATTCTATTTAAAGCACACGTTCATTGTCAGACTTTAAAAATTGTAGATAGAAAATTTCTTTTCAAAACAATAATTGACATACAAAAGAGTGTGACTCATATTAACTCATGCGGAGTAATTTTGCAGATATAAAGCCATACACACATTTTGAATATTTAGGCTATAGGTTTGTGGATGGTTAATCCCAAAATACTTACAAGCAACAAACATAAGCAGTGAAGAAGAAGCAGATAGAAAGATATGAGATGAAAAACCAAATCTAGTATATCGTATGAAACTGGCCGCTGCTCTCCCTGGAGAAGGAGAGCAGCGGCAACCCTAATCTCTATCTCTGCGCCTCTATTCTCTAAAACCTCAATCATTTTCTTTGGGTTCCCGTAAGTTAGACTCCTTTTATAGGAGAAGTTGGCTAACTTACGGGTTACAAGGAAGCTAACGGGCTGATACACATTTGTGGCCCGTATTACACGTTTAATTGATAACTACACAAATACAAAGATAACTAACTAGATTGAACACCATAAAATATTCCCAACGGTGCATGTGTCTCGGCCATAACAGATTTGTCATACTTCAATTATTCATGAACTATGGTGTCTTCAACGGAAGGAATATCGGACCCAGGTGGCATTAACATTCCCACAAAATCTCCTAGTGATCTGCACATTTTCCTCAACAACTTCTCGATCAAGCAATGTTTTTTCACCTCATTTGGTACTCTATATACATATATTTTATTATTTATATTTTTAATATGATAAAAACTCATACATTGAAACTTAGTTCGAATTAAATTAATTAGTTCAAGTATGGTTTGGTCTGATCTGGTGTGGCGTGGTCTGGAAATGAAGTAAATGCAAGTAAAAACATCCTAAAACCCTAGTTCATATCATATCCCATTGAAATCAATGTTTTAAATCATTTAAGTATTTATTAAAACAATCCATAATCATCTAATAAATAACATATGTATCCCACACAAATTCATTCTCTTTAATGCATCAAAATAAAATATAGAATATGCTAGAATAATTTTCATATTCAATGTATGAAAACATGGTGTAAATTCTAATCTATAATAATATGTCAAGAATTTCCATCCTAATAGGCTAAATTCATATTATAAGAATAAATATCAATTAGAATTGGTACTTTATATACATATATTTTATTATAAGTATTTGTAAATGATAAAAACTGATAGAACACTGACATTATTGATTCAGAACTCACACACACAATCGAAGAACACACAGATCACACTTTATTCAACCCAACGAAGATATACAAGCTGTAGACAATTCGAGATGCCCAATCTCCTAGCCCAGTTCTAGCCAAAATGACAGATACCTCTAGCTAGCTTATTCAACTTCTATTTATAGTAACAGTCCACGCAGGGACCTTACTAACTAACTAACAGACTAGTCAGTTAATCATTATTATTACCGCCCTATTCTTCCCCCTTTTATATACTTTCTTGTAAAACTGGACCGCATGCTTTACTCCTTGTCTATCAATACTCCCTCCCTGGAAATTCACCTTGTCCTCAAGGTGAAGCTCTGGAAATTGTTCCTTGAGTGCTAACAAAGGTTCCCAGGAGTCTTCAAAGCTTGGCAGATTGCTCCAATGCACCAACACTTCCACATTCCCCTCCCTGTCAACCCTTGTATCCAAAATATCTTCTGGCACTACCTGTAGTTCCAATTCCTCACTGAGGCAATTAGGTAGAGGCTGGTAAAAAGTAGTAGGGGATATAGCCTTTTTGAGCAATGATATATGGAAAACTGGATGAATTTTACTGTCATCTGGTAGTTTGAGCTTAAAAGCTACTGAACTCAGTTTGTCAATTATCTCAAAAGGGCCATAATATCTGGGGCTGAGCTTTTGATTTATTCTTTTAGCTAAACTTCTTAGCTTGTAAGGTTGTATCTTCAAGTAAACCTTCTCTCCAACCTCCAACTGAACTTCTCTTCTGTGCTTATTGGCCTGTTGTCTCATCTGATTCTGGGCCTTAGCCAAATTCTCTTTTAACTCATCCAAAATGATGTTCCTCTGGGCAGTCAGCTTGGAAACTTCTTCTACAACAGTTAGAGTTACATCCCTTCTAATTACTGCAGGTGGATCTTGTCCAAATAGAGCTTTGTAAGGAGTAATTTTCAGAGCAGCATGATAATTGGTATTATACCAATACTCAGCCCAATGTAGCCATTGAACCCATTTCTTAGGTTTTCTTCCAGTCAGACAGCGTAGATAGGTTTCAAGGCATCTGTTAACCACTTCAGTTTGGCCATCAATTTGAGGATGGTAAGCAGTACTGTATTTCAACTTAGTCCCAGCCAACTTAAAAAGTTCTGACCAGAATGCACTTAGGAATACACTCTCTGTCACTAACTATGGTTTTAGGAAAACCATGCAGTCTGACAACCTCCTTGATGAATACATCTGCCACCTCCTTAACATTGAAGGGATGTGATAGAGCCACAAAATGAGCATACTTGGTCAGTCTGTCTACAATGACCAAAATAGTATCTTTCCCTTTTGACTTAGGTAATCCACCAATAAAATCCATACTTATGTCAGCCCAAATGCTATTAGGAATTGGTAAGGGTTGTAACAACCCTGCTGGTTTGAGAGCCTGATACTTATTTGTCT
Organism: Cuscuta europaea; assembly: GCA_945859875.1. Taxonomy (NCBI): domain Eukaryota; kingdom Viridiplantae; phylum Streptophyta; class Magnoliopsida; order Solanales; family Convolvulaceae; genus Cuscuta; species Cuscuta europaea. Next base: position 7,405,066 of record CAMAPE010000014.1, read on the forward strand.
GACAAATCTCACATTCTTCCACAAATTTCTTAATATCTTTTCTCATTCCCTGCCAGAAGAAAAGATTAGAAATCCTTTTCATGGTTCTAAAATACCCAGAATGTCCTCCAACTGCAGATTCATGATACTCCTTCAGTAATTTGATTATTCTGGGGGATCCTTGTGGTAAGACGAGCATGTTGTTGTAGTAAAGTAATCCTTTCCTCATCTGAAATTCAGTGTGCAGGTCTGGATGTGAAATCACCTTCTGAATCCACTCTATACACTTAGGATCTGATTCCAATTCTTCCTCCAAGCCTTCCCATTCCTGGCATGTCACAATGGATAATGATTGGAGTATAGGTCTCCTGGACAAAGCATCAGCAACTCTGTTTTCAATTCCAGGTCTATATCTGATAGTGAAATTATACCCCAATAATTTTGAAGTCCATTTTTTGCTGCTCTTCTCCCATTAGCCTTTGCTCAGTTAGAAATTTTAAACTTTTCTGATCAGTTAGGATCTCAAATGATCCACCCAACAAATAGGGCCTCCATTTCTGCACTGCCAGAACGATGGCTAGAAGCTCTCTCTCATACACAGATCTGTTTTGGTTCCTCTTTGATAAAGCTTTGCTCATAAAGGCTATTGGCTTCCCTTCTTGCATTAGAACTGCTCCCAACCCAGTTCCAGAAGCATCAGTTTACAAAGTAAATGTTTTATTGAAATTACGTGTTGCCAGTACTGGTAAAGAAGTCATGGTCTTCTTTAATTCTTCAAAAGCTTGTAAAGCCTTTTCATCCCATTGAAAACAATCCTTCTTTAGAAGTTGTGTAAGGGGCAAGGCAATCTTACTGTACCCCTTAACAAACCTCCTATAATAACCTGTCAGCCCTAAGAAACCTCTCAACTCCTTCAGATTCTTAGGTGCTGGCCAGGTAACCATTGCTTCAATCTTGGTAGAATCAGCTCTTATTCCTTCTCCAGAGATTATGTGCCCTAAGTAAATCAGTTGAAGCTGCCCAAAGGAACATTTCTTTAGGTAAATCACCAGCTGATTATCCCTTAAAGCAGATAAAACTGCTCTTAAATGTTCTTTGTGCTCTTCTATAAATCTACTATAAATCAAGATGTCATCAAAAAATACCAATGCACATTTCCTCAAATATGGCCTTAAAACCTGATTCATGAGAGCTTGGAATGTGGAAGGTGCGTTTGTCAAGCCAAAGGGCATCACCAATTATTCATAATGTCCTTCATGCCTTCTGAAAGCTGTCTTCTTCCTGTCCTCCTCCTTCATTCGAATCTGGTGGTATCCAGATTTCAAATCCAGTTTAGAAAAATATTTGGCTTCCCCAAGCTCATCCAGTAGTTCTTCTATGACAGGAATAGGATATTTAACTGGAAATGTAATCTTGTTTAGGGCCCTGTAATCTCCACAGAACCTCCACCCACCATCTTTCTTTTTGGCTAGAAGTATTGGACTGCTGTATGGACTAGTGTTGTTTTGAATTATCCCAGAATCTAACATTTCCTTCACAATCCTTCCAATTTCATTCTTCTGATAGTGAGGATATCTGTAAGGTCTAATATTAGGTATATTAGCTCCTTCTTGAATGGTTATGGAATGATCACAACTTCTGATAGGTGGTAGCCCTTCCAAAGGTTGATAAACTTCAGGGAATTCTGCCAAAATCTGCTCCCACATAGGTTCCATCTCCCCACAATTCTTCATGTTCAGTGTACTCCCTTCACAATAAACAAAATAACCATCCTCATTGTCTTGTAAGATTTGTGACATAGTTTTCAAAGAGACTTCCATGGAGTTCAATTTTGGATCTCCCTGAATAGACAGACCTTGTCCTAACTGCTGCCACTTGATAGTTTGTTTCTGGAAGTTAATTTCAACATCCCCCAGGCTAGTCAGCCACTCCATACCCAATACAACATTTGTGCCTCCCAAACTAAGGATATAAAAATCCTGTTTAAGATCTGTACCTTGCAATCTCAGCATCAACTTCTCACATCTTCCATTATTAACTACCTTTTCTCTATTACCAATTTGAACCTTGTAACTAGGTATGGTTTTAAAAGGTAATCCCAGTTGTTCTACCAGTCTTTGAGAGATGAAATTATGTGTGGCGCCACTATCAATTAGCACCTCTACCAACTGATCTCCTTTTCCCCCTTTTACAGTTCCCATCACCTTGAAAGCTCTCATGGTAGGTATCCCCTCCCTGCTCATGAGAGACAACTGCATTGATTTAGATTCCATTTCAACTGCCTCCTCGGGTTCTGTAACCATGGGACTGCCCTCATCTGGTACCTCTTCCCCATCTGAATCTTCAATAAGCATCAACTTGTAGTTCTTTAGCTTACAGGTATGCTCCTTACTCCACTTGTCCCCACATTTGAAGCATAATCCTTTTCTACTCCTTTCCTGGAACTCATCTTGAGACAACTGATGTCCTACCCTTCTAATTCCAGAAGGTTGAGCTGCAGGAAACTTGTTTCCTCCCTTATCACTCCCAGAGTTGTTGTTCCTGTGTTCTGTAAACAACTTATTCTGAAATGACAAAGGACTACCAGATTTTGCCTTAAAACCATTTCCCCAAGTCTGAGGTTTAACTGGTGCAGCACCCTTGTCTTCCCCAATCAACTTGTCTTCCTCCTTCCTTTTCAAATAGAGTGCTTCATTCTTCTGTTCAATAAGCACAATCTTATCCATAATCTCTGTCAGAGACCTGGATGTAAACAATTTCAACTCCGATTTGATTTCATCCTTCAAACCTGTCATGAAAACTCCTCGCAATAATTCCCTGTCCAGAGTCAGATGCGAAACCATCACAATTTCAAATTCCTCTCTGTAATCCTTCACAGTTCGAGTTTGCTTCAAACTTAACAGTGGTCCATACGGAATTTGAATTAACTCTGGTTGAAACCTACGAATAACCGATTTCTTCAAAGCTTCCCAGGTTGTTTCTTCAGTTTGATTTTCCCACACATGGAACCAATTCAGAGCCCTATCCTCCATCGCAACCATGGAGGCTTCCACTTTTTCTCCTTCTTCAATATGATTTAAGCGGAAGTACCTCTCCATGCGTACAATCCAATTGTAGGCTCCTTCACCATTGAATAAAGGTAAGTCTACCTTTCGGCCAGGAACTCTACTATTTTCCTCACTTCGTCTAGCATTATGAATCTGAGAATGAACAGAGTTACCCCTGGAAGCTATCGGACTGCGTGAAGTCCTCGTGTGATGTTGTGGAGGTGTTCGCGATCGTCCTCTGCTCTGAAACTGTTCCGCCGTGGCATCTATTTTAGCTGTGAGAGCATCCAGCACTGAATGCATCTCCTGCTGGTTTCACTCCAACGACTCCATACGATGATCCATTTTGCCTCTCGTTTTAACCATCCACCTTCGAACGACGAACAAATTTCTGGATTTCCGACTACTCCGATCAATTCCTTAATCACCAGGAGCGTAATGCTCTGATACCGATGATAGAAAACTGATATTAATGATTCAGAACTCACACACACAATCGAAGAACACACAGATCACACTTTATTCAACCCAACGAAGATATACAAGCTGTAGACAATTCGAGATGCCCAATCTCCTAGCCCAGTTCCAGCCAAAATGACAAATACCTCTAGCTAGCTTATTCAACTACTATTTATAGTACCAGTCCACGCAGGGACCTTACTAACTAACTAACAGACTAGTCAGTTAATCATTATTATTAACTGCCATATTCTTCCTCCTTTTATATACTTTCTTGTAAAACTGGATCGCATGATTTACTCCTTATCTATCAAAAACTCATTCATAGAAACTTAGTCAGAATTGAATCAGTTGGTTGAGTTACATATCGGGGGTCATAGATGTTCCTTCTAATGTTGTAGAGTATGTCATCTGAAAAGTATTGTCAGAACTTCTCTCATGCCAATTATGGCTTCCACAACACATCCGATAGGAGAAGAGTAACAAACAAATTATGTTGTGCATATGTTGTAACACCGCACCCGAATTTTACTCAGATTTTTTTCCCCATCAAGTACAGAGTAACATCAGTGTGTTAGAACCAATATGTTCTTTCTATCTCTCTCCCTTCTGACTATGATGAGTCTATCAGTTCCACTATTCAAAATTCATTGATTGATTCTCACTTGCTCTTTTTTCCTTCTTTAGCGTAAACATTGATTAACATCTCCACGTCTTTCCAAAAGAGTCCCTCCACTAGAACTCCATCCTTTGAAATTGAAATATTGTTGCTTTATAGCCTTTGAATTATTGATTAAATAGTCTTGCCTTGACTATAATAGAAAGTGTGAAGGTTGAATCAATTTGATTGATTACCGAATATTTTTTTGAATACTTTTTTTCAACAAAAACAATGATATTTTTTATTGGCCTTTAACCGACCCTATCCGAATCCGGACTGAACCCGAACCTCAAAAAACTTGACTCGGACCGAACATGTCGGTAGGGATGGATTTAAGGAGGGGGGGGGGGGGGGGGGCGACCTCCCCCTTGGACTTAAAAAATTTTCTACTATATATGTAATGTTTTTGTAAAAGTTTGATATTTTAATTAGATTCACCCCCCCCCCCCCCCCCTAACTTTTTTTTGGAACATTTCCCCCCTTAATTTTTAGTTTTTAAAATTAATATATAGTCTTACAGAATGTAAAACTTAATTGGAGATTTAAAAGAAGGAACATATAAAATAATTTACATAACTTATATAAACAATAGAACAACTCATTATATACAAATTCTTAGTTTTGTAATGTTTAATTATCTTTATTAGATAACTAGTAAACAATTTTGAAAAATATATATCAAACGATATTAAATACCAGACACACTAGCTACAAAGTTTTTAGATCATGTGAAGTGAATCCAAATTATAAATGTTTATTGACATTAAATTACATAATTCATTTACTAAAGACTTTATTGCATAGATAATTGATACGTTCGTAATTTCCATTTCTATGTTTATGTTTTTAATTAGTTTTGCTTAACTTTTACTTTGGAAATTACACACTTTTGGTGTAATAGATTAGATTGTTAAATTCTTGTAAATAGGTTAGATTAGACATATTCTGAGCTTAAGCAGGTTTTGGTCACCCAAAGTACAGTTGGTGAACCCAAAAAGTGAAGAGAAGGTGCAAAAGTTCAAAGACAAAAGAAGATCCTGAATTTTGGTCTATACTCGGTCGAGTATTGGCTATACTCGATCGGGTATTAAGTTGGAACTTCAAATCGGATCAGATCCGAAGACAAAGGAACATGCAGGGAAGATTTTGGCCACGATTCTATGTCTATACCCGATCGGGTAGACCGACATACCCGATCGGGTATGCCTTTAAATTGCAAACGAAGATCGGTCGAGTATAGCCCGAATACCACTTTCTAAGCATACTCGACCGGGTATTCATATATACTCGATCGGGTATACACTTAGAAAATAGCCTGAAACCGGTCGAGTATGCCTCGAATCGGATGTTACACACATACTCGATCGGGTACCATGTATACACCCGATCGAGTACCCGAATCTCATCCCAAAAACCTATAAATACACCTCCTTTCCTTCACAAAAAGGGATCCAATCCCTTTGTACATCTAAGCTCAGTATAGAATAGTTCTTTCTTTATATTTTTCATCATGTTTAGTCTCCAAATGAGGAGCTAAAACTCTTCCATCTTGGTTTTGCTACTTTGAAGCTTAATGAATTTGTAAGTTGTGAGTTATTTTCTTTAATCTTTTTCCTTGAATATTAATTCTTTCTTTCAAAATACTATCTCTATATCAAAGTCGGGGAGTGTTACTAAGATGACAATTAGTTAACATCTTGATATTTGTTATAGTAATAGCTATTTCTTCCTCTATGATAATATTGGGGAGTGTTACTAAGATGACAATTAGTTAACATCTTGATATTAATCATAGTAGGATTCATATATTTTAATATTCTTCCTTGAGTATTAGTTAATTCCTATTCATATTTCATGTTAATATCTTAAACATTACTTAAAGTATCAACTAGTATTGTTTCTCATATTAATTATTACTAGAATCAATCGGTTAATACGCTTGTTATTAATTCGGTTCTTTCAACGGTAGTAAACTTGGAATATTAATGCATGCATCTCATGGTTAATATGCCAAGGGGAATTAATTATATTGATTAAACCAATAAACCGCTTGTGTTGAGGTTATCAATCTCAATCGTTTTCATCTTAAGTTTATTGCTATTATCAAGTTAATATACGGCGCTTGTTCTATATTGACTCGATAGTAAGTTTTATTAATGAACGCATCTCGTTATTAATAACTACCCTCGATGAACTGGATATACTCCTCGATTGAGTATTCGAGAGGAAGATAGTTAAAGATATAACCGGGATCGACGAACATTTTATTAAGTGGATAAAAGCAAAACCAAGTCCCCATCTCATTGAATTAAACTCATATAGGTCGTTTATCTTAGTGTTATTAAACCAAACAAATCTAAACCCCCCTTGTTATTATTTATATAAAAGAAAAGTATTCCTTTCCTTGTGGATACGAACCTTACTACACTATACTACGTATTAGTGTTGTATTGATTACTTATTTTGAGTGCACCTAACGACGAGTGCACGTCAAATTTGGCGCCGTTGCCGGGGAAAGGCAATAAAATTTTCTTTTATTTCATATCAAGAAAAATAAAAAAAATATATATATACCAAAAAAAAAAAATATATAAAGAGTTCTTATTTTTTCTATTTTCTGAGCTTAGTGGAGTTTATGGTTAAACATCGTTCCATAAACGAAATCACATACCACAAAAACCCAGAAATAGAACAAACTTTCGAGCGGTTGAAAAGTAAATTTTCTAACACCGACTCGGAAGAATCATCTTCCAGAGATTCATACACCGCTAGCTCTAGTTCTAGCGACACCGAAGAGTCAACCACAATGGCTCTTGAAACAAGGACACTGAGGGAGCTCACAGCTCCAAACCTCAACCAACAACCACTGTGTATTACCTTCCCTACACTTGATGAGGATAATACGTTTGAGCTAAAATCTGGGCTCATTCATCTGCTGCCATCCTTCCATGGCCTGAGGGGAGAAGACCCGAACAAACATTTATCGGAGTTCCACGTCGTTTGCACAAGCATGTGCCCAAACGGTGTGACAGAAGAACAAATCAAACTGCGGGCATTTCCATTTTCACTGAAGGATACCGCAAAGGATTGGCTATTCTATCTTCCTTCAGGAAGTATAGGAACATGGGCGGCCATGAAGAAATCGTTCCTGGAAAGGTACTACCCTGCCTCTGTCTCATCTTCTCTAAAAAAACAAATCAGCAACGTGGAGCAGAAGGATGATGAATCGTTCTACGAATATTGGGAACGATTCAAGAAACTATGTGCAAGCTGCCCTTATCATGGCTATTCGGAGCAAGACCTCATCTTATATTTCTATGATGGTCTTTGCAATGAAGATAGGCGGATGATAAACGCCGCATGTGGAGGAGGGATTGTCAACAAGACCCCTTCTCAAGCTACAAACCTCATCTCGGAGTTGGCCGAGAATTGTAGGCACTATGATCGGCGATCAACAAAACGAGTTATGGCGGCAGAATCCAACAACTCATTGGAAAGTCAAGTAGCCGGCTTGACTTCTTTGGTTAAAGATTTTCTCTTAAATCCGAAACCTCAAGAAGTCAAGGTCTGCGGCATATGCTCGACACAAGGGCACCCCACCGACTCTTGCCCAACACTACAAGAGGAGAACGTTGAACAGATCAATGCTTTGGGTTTCCAAAATCAAAAGAGATATAATCCTCAAAGCAACACCTACAATCCGGGATGGAGGGATCATCCTAATTTAAGGTACGGAAACTCTCAACCTCCTCAACCATCAAATCCTCCTCCTCCACAATATAAACAACAAGGCCAAACTTCTAACTCGAATATGTCAACCGAAGACATGATTCGATCACTTGCCATGAATATGGCAACAATGCAACAAAGTGTGGTACAATTCCAAGAAACAACAAAATCCAGCATCCACAACTTGGAAAACCAAATCAGCCAAATCTCAAATGCCGTGAGTAGGCTTGAAGCTAAGGATTCGGCAAGGCTACCATCTCAAACGGAGCCAAATCCTAGGCAACAAGCCCATGCAGTCACACTGCGGAGTGGCAAGGAGTTGGTTATTGCCAAAGAGAAGGCAAAGAGCCACATTGGCGAAGAGGAGGAAGAAGAGGAACTGGTGGAAGTGACTCAACCGGAGGTGGAAGCTCAAATCCCAACCCCACCACCGGTCATTCCCGAGATTGAAGCACCCTTCCCCGAGGCTCTAAGGGAAACACGAAAGCTGGAGAAGGACAAGGACATCTATGAGACATTCTCCAAATGTGAGGTAAATATCCCTCTCCTTAACTTGATAAAGGGTGTCCCTAGATTCGCAAAATTTTTCAAAGAACTATGTACAATAAAAAGGAAACATAGACTCAATGGAAAACAAAAAGTCCAAGTTAGTGAACGTGTTTCGGCAGTTTTTCAAAAGAAACTTCCAAAGAAATACAATGACCCGGGCATGTTCACTATACCTTGCAAGTTGGGAGGAACTACGTTTTCAAAAGCCATGCTCGATTTAGGAGCATCAATTAATGTCATTCCTTACTCTTTATACAAATCACTTGAGCTTGGCCCTTTAAATGAAACCGGAGTAGTCATTCAACTTGCGGATAGATCAAATGCCTACCCTAAAGGTATTGTCGAAGACGTACTAGTTATGGTTGACAATTTGATTTTCCCCGCTGACTTTTATGTTTTGGAAATGGAGAATGATAAGAATGCGGTACCTATCCTTTTAGGAAGGCCATTTTTAAAAACCGCTAGAGCAAAGATTGACGTATTTAGCGGTTCCTTAACAATGGAATTTGATGGGGATAAAGTTGAATTCAACATTTATGACTCCATGAAATATCCAAATGAAAATCATTCTTTATTTGCCATTGATATTGTTGACCCCCTTGTACAAAATACTTTTGAAATCAATAAAGAGGACGAATTGTTAAGTATACTTGAAAATGACTTCGGGGAAAACTCTTCAGAACTTGCCCTGACCCCCAACACACAAGCTATGATAGTGGAATTGGATACTCACTTCCAACTCCCACTTATGCCACCGGGGTCTAGGGCATTTCCACTAACCATCCCCGAGGAGAAGCCTCTACCTTCAGTTTTGCAGGCACCCGACGTTGAGATGAAACCACTCCCAACACATTTGAAATATGTGTTTTTGGGGGAAAAAGAGACACTACCGGTCATTATCTCAAACAAATTGACCGGAGAACAAGAAGGCAAATTGATAGCAGTGCTCAAGGAGCATAAACTAGCAATTGGATGGACTATAGCCGACATCAAAGGCATTAGTCCATCTACTTGCATGCATCGCATCTTAATGGAGGATGAGGCCAAGCCGGTACGACAGCCGCAACGAAGACTAAACCCACCTATGATGGAGGTGGTCAAAAAAGAGGTGATCAAACTACTCCAAATGGGGATAATCTTCCCCATCTCCGACAGCAAATGGGTTAGCCCAACCCAAGTGGTCCCAAAGAAAACCGGGGTCACGGTAGTGGAAAACAAACATGGAGAACTAATGCCCACCCGAATTCAAAATGGATGGAGGGTATGTATAGATTACCGTAGACTCAATGCGGTAACTAGAAAGGATTTCTTTCCTTTACCCTTCATCGACCAAATGCTTGAGAGACTTGCCGGGCATAAGTTCTATTGCTTTCTTGATGGCTACTCCGGGTACTTTCAAGTGCCTATAGCCCCTGAAGATCAAGAGAAGACCACTTTCACTTGTCCATTTGGCACTTTTGCATACCGGCGCATGCCATTCGGACTTTGCAATGCCCCGGCCACATTCCAACGATGCATGATGAGCATATTCTCTGAATATGTTGAGCTATTTATGGAAGTCTTCATGGATGATTTTACAATCCATGGAGACTCATTTGATTCATGCCTACTTCATCTATCTCTTGTTTTGAAGAGTTGTTTAGAATCAAATCTTGTTCTAAACTCTGAAAAATGTCACTTTATGGTGGAGGAAGGAATTGTCCTAGGCCATGTAATTTCGTCCAAAGGAATAGAGGTGGACAAAGCAAAAGTGGAGGTTATCCAATCACTACCTTATCCTACCACCGTCAAGGAGATACGATCATTCCTTGGACATGCAGGTTTCTACAGGAGGTTCATCAAAGATTTCTCAAAGATTGCATCTCCTTTATGCACACTTTTGCAAAAGGAGGTGGAGTTCATATTTTCCGAGGACTGCAAGAAGGCCTTCAATACTTTGAAGGAGAAATTAGTAACCGCACCTATCATCCAAGCCCCGGATTGGTCTCTCCCCTTTGAGATCATGTGTGATGCTAGTGACTATGCGGTCGGGGCCGTTTTGGGCCAAAAGTTGGGAAGAGCATCTCATGTGATCTATTATGCATCCACCACACTCAATGACGCCCAACGCAACTACGCCACCACCGAAAAAGAAATGTTGGTCGTCGTTTATGCGCTCGAAAAATTCAGGTCATACTTACTTGGTACCAAAGTGATCATTTACACCGATCATGCGACTATTAGGTTCTTGATGACAAAGAAAGAGGCCAAACCACGGCTGATTCGATGGATACTACTCCTGAGCGAGTTTGATGTTGAGATCAAGGACAAGAAAGGCATGGAGAACTTGGTGGCCGATCACTTAAGCCGTTTGGTCTTGGGAGAAGGAAACAATCATATCAAAGATGATATCCGAGGCGAATTTCCCGATGAGACCCTTTTCTCCCTTAAGGAAATTCGTCCTTGGTACGCTCACATTGTTAATTTCCTTGTTCTAAACAGGTTTCCACCAAGCTTCTCTAAAGCTCAAAGAGAGAAACTCCAGCACGATGCAAAGCAATACGTATGGGATGAACCATATTTATGGAAACATTGCAAAGATCAAGTCATTCGAAGATGCATTCCCGAAACAGAAATTGCATCCATACTTGCTTTTTGTCACTCACATGCATGTGGTGGCCACTTTGGAGGAAAACGAACATCCATGAAGGTACTTGAATGTGGTTTTTGGTGGCCAAGCTTATTCCGCGATGCATATGTCTATTGTCAATCTTGTGATAATTGCCAACGCATGGGCAACATCTCTCGAAAGCATGAGATGCCACAAGTTCCTATGCTTTACGTGGAGATCTTTGATGTGTGGGGAATAGATTTCATGGGACCTTTTCCTAATTCCCATGGAAATTTATACATCCTATTGGCGGTGGATTACGTATCCAAATGGGTGGAAGCAAAAGCCACAAAGACCGACGATGCCAAAGCAGTGACTGAATTCCTCAAAACCCGCATCTTCTCAAGGTTTGGGGTACCACGCATCTTGATAAGCGACAGAGGCACTCACTTCTACAACAAAACTGTGAGTACCTTGTTAAAGAAATATGGCGTCACACATAAACTCTCCACCGCCTACCATCCACAGACAAACGGTCAAGCTGAGGTATCAAACAGAGAGCTGAAATCAATTCTTCAAAAGACAGTAAATCCGAACCGTAAGGATTGGAGCCTGCGCATGGATGATGCCTTATGGGCATACAGGACCGCTTTCAAAACCCCAATTGGAATGTCACCCTATAGACTCGTGTTCGGTAAGGCCTGTCATCTTCCGGTCGAACTCGAACACAAGTCTTATTGGGCGGTCAAAACATTCAATCTCGACATGGCTAAAGCAGGAGAGCAAAGGAAGCTACAACTCCAGGAACTAGAAGAGCTTCGATTGGAGTCCTATGAGAATGCCGCCATCTACAAGGAAAAGACGAAGGTATGGCATGACAAAATGATAATAAGAAAGGATTTCCAAGTTGGAGACAAAGTCCTTCTTTTTCTCTCACGCCTTCGCCTTTTCCCCGGAAAATTGAGATCACGATGGGAAGGACCATTCGAGGTGGTCAAAGTCTACACCCATGGCGCAATGGAAATAAAAAGCCTCGATACCGGAAAAATCCTCAAGGTTAATGGACATCAACTCAAACTATTCCTTGAAGGTTTCCAGAAAGAAAGCATTGAATGCATGGATCTCATCGATCCAATCTTTGAAGAATGAACACAACAATGGCGTCGTGCCGCGACGTTAACTAAGGCGCTTCTTGGGAGGCAACCCAAGCAAGGTACATTTTTCTTTTATTGTTAACCCCCCCTGTCAATGTTTTCAATTATGTCTTTGAGAGGTTGAGAGGGAGGGCACTAATCATGGGTTTTTGGAAAAAAAAAAAAAAATTTGCAGGTTTTTGAACATCTGGGGACATACCCGATCGAGTATAACCTTATACTCGGTCGGGTATGAGCAAAAAGAAAAGGGACCGGGCACTACTCGATCGAAGGAGCATTCAAAATTTGAAAAATAAGCAATACCCGATCGGGTATCACTATACACCCGGTCGGGTATCGCTAGAAATGCTAAAATTGAAGGGGACTGATTCCCACACTCGACCGAGTACACGCTTCAAAAATGAAAAAAAAAGCACATACCCGATCGAGTATGGAGGAATACTCGACCGGGTACAGGAGACAGGCTGCTCAAAAAGTTCATTTTCTAAGCATACTCGACCGGGTAACCCCACCATACCCGATCGAGTACAGGAGGCAGGCCGCTCAAAAACTTCACTTTCCAGCCATACCCGACCGAGTACCAGCACATACTCGATCGGGTATACGGGTCTTATAACCCCAAATCAGCCCCAAAACACTTCATCTTCCCCAAATTCCCAACCCCATCTCGAACAAAAAACGCCCAAACCCCATTTTTACACCTTCTCTCTACCATATCTCTTCCAAATCTTCACCAAATCCACCCATTCCAACGCCAAAACACTCCCCTCATCCTCCTCTACACATTCATACCCAACAATCCCATTCTCCCCCAACTTTCAGAGGTCCGAAAAACCCTATCCCCACCATTCCAATTTCGGTTTTCAAAGGCCAAAATCACTTCAAATGGCTCCAAGGAAAGAGAAAGGGCAGAGCTCAAGCACTAGGACAATCATCCCGGGCTACGAGGACATCCTTTTCGTGGACAACGAACAACGCACACGCTTCTTGTCCACAATTGAAAGGCAAGTCAAACCTTCCCGCTTTTTATGCCTTGATGCTCTAAAGGAATTAGGAGTATACACAATAATGAAGAAATTTTTTCATGAGTTGCATATGGATAAAATTTTCAAAATGAAATACAACTCCAATGAAAAAATTATCTATGAATTCCTAAGCTCGGTGCACTTTGAGAACAATGAGGAGGACTTTAGAGATGATAAACTCAGGTTTCGATTGTTTAATCACAATCACACCATCACGAAACTTGAGTTTGCCGAACACTTTGGTATTCCGGTCTCGTACCAAAAGTCTATATCCGACAATACCGCCTTCGGCCACACCCTATGGACCAAGATGACCGGGGAGACCAAATTTAGCTCCTCCCAACTATACATTAGTCATGTCCAACATCCAGTCCTACGCCTCTTTTTGAAATTCCTTGCCAACTCCTTGCTTGGACGTCCCAACAACCATCATACAAGGATGGGGGATGTATGCCTCATCTCGGTTGCCTTATTCCGTATCCACGTGGATTTCAACCTCTGTAATCTCATGTGGGCTCATCTAAAGAAGGAAAGTGTGGCAAAGGGTGCTATCGTAGTGGGCGGGGTGATTATGCACTTGGCCACAAAGTTCGGGTATACGGATGACTCTCCTATACCCGACTACTGTTTAATGAACATATCTTGGCTAGGCCACTCGGGCTGTACTTCTTTTTCACACACCGTTTATGGTGAAGAAAGGCCCAAAAATATGTACAACTGGCACATCCACCCCAAACCCCTCAAATACTTCCTCTTGCCCAACCCAGAACTCCCCCAACTCCACTTCAAAACAGGCAGGCCGGATCAACATTACCTCTTCCCAAACGCCCTCCCACCACATCTTCAAGAACCGGAACAGGAACTCCCCCAAAACCAACCCGATGACGAACCCTACGAGCAACTCCATAGCCATCCAAACATGAGCCATGATTTCCCAGAACAAAGCCAAAACCCTCCACCACCCGACTTCTTTCAACAACTTCTGGAGGGTCAACAACAACTTCTTACGGGAATAGCTCAAATGGACAACCGGCTCAACCGATTAGAGGAAGAGCAAAGAGCCGGTTTTCAAAGATTGGAGGATGAGCAAAGGGCCGGCTTTCAACGTTTGGAGGAGCTCCGGGAGGCCGATAGACACCGGTATGAGGAAGACCAACATAGGTTCTACGGGCCTATGTACTCGTTTATGGCACAGCAGGGATCCTTCCATACCATGGCGAACCCTCCTCCACCACCCTCATGGTATGACCCCACTCATTGGGGTAACTTTGGAGGATCTGGCTCCGGTGGTGGAGGGTACGACGGCGGAGATGGCGGGGACACTTACATGGGAGATGGTGGCCAAGGGAGCGGTTTTGGAGGGAGCTACTACGGAGGAGAAGGCGGGCACTAGGGACAGTGCGTGATTCAAGTGCGGGGGAGACACTCATGATGGTATGTAATTCTCATTTGTACCTAGCACTATGCATGTAATTCTTTTTGAACTTTTACACTCAAAAAAAAAAATTAAAGAAAAAAATAAACAAAAGAAAATAAATGCTAGTTAGGTTGAAAACCCAACAAAATGGGCAATCTAAGCAAAAAAGGCTTATAAAAAAATGAGTGAGTTGGAGAGAATGGAAAATGAAAAGAGGTGCTAGGATGAAAACCTGAAAAGGCTCCTAGGCAAAATGAGAGATATGAGAGAAATGTTTGTTCTTGCAGGCACTCATTGTATCCTTATGAAGAATATGAAGATTCAAGATAAAGAAGAAGAGAGGAGGAGAAAAGAAGACAACACTAGGAGGCCATTAAACCCAAGATGCTCTTTTGTGATTTGAGTTTAAAAACTCATTTTTCTTTGTAATCCTTGGTGGTCTTTGTGTTTGTATTATATTTTTGTTGAACTGTGGAACTTTTGGACAAACATTGACACTTGTAAACATTTGATCTTACTCGAGACGAGTAAAGGTTTAAGTGTGGGGGAGTTGATACGTTCGTAATTTCCATTTCTATGTTTATGTTTTTAATTAGTTTTGCTTAACTTTTACTTTGGAAATTACACACTTTTGGTGTAATAGATTAGATTGTTAAATTCTTGTAAAAAGGTTAGATTAGACATATTCTGAGCTTAAGCAGGTTTTGGTCACCCAAAGTACAGTTGGTGAACCCAAAAAGTGAAGAGAAGGTGCAAAAGTTCAAAGACAAAAGAAGATCCTGAATTTTGGTCTATACTCGGTCGAGTATTGGCTATACTCGATCGGGTATTAAGTTGGAACTTCAAATCGGATCAGATCCGAAGACAAAGGAACATGCAGGGAAGATTTTGGCCACGATTCTATGTCTATACCCGATCGGGTAGACCGACATACCCGATCGGGTATGCCTTTAAATTGCAAATGAAGATCGGTCGAGTATAGCCCGAATACCACTTTCTAAGCATACTCGACCGGGTATTCATATATACTCGATCGGGTATACACTTAGAAAATAGCCTGAAACCGGTCGAGTATGCCTCGAATCGGATGTTACACACATACTCGATCGGGTACCATGTATACACCCGATCGAGTACCCGAATCTCATCCCAAAAACCTATAAATACACCTCCTTTCCTTCACAAAAAGGGATCCAATCCCTTTGTACATCTAAGCTCAGTATAGAATAGTTCTTTCTTTATATTTTTCATCATGTTTAGCCTCCAAATGAGGAGCTAAAACTCTTCCATCTTGGTTTTGCTACTTTGAAGCTTAATGAATTTGTAAGTTGTGAGTTATTTTCTTTAATCTTTTTCCTTGAATATTAATTCTTTCTTTCAAAATACTATCTCTATATCAAAGTCGGGGAGTGTTACTAAGATGACAATTAGTTAACATCTTGATATTTGTTATAGTAATAGCTATTTCTTCCTCTATGATAATATTGGGGAGTGTTACTAAGATGACAATTAGTTAACATCTTGATATTAATCATAGTAGGATTCATATATTTTAATATTCTTCCTTGAGTATTAATTAATTCCTATTCATATTTCATGTTAATATCTTAAACATTACTTAAAGTATCAACTAGTATTGTTTCTCATATTAATTATTACTAGAATCAATCGGTTAATACGCTTGTTATTAATCCGGTTCTTTCAACGGTAGTAAACTTGGAATATTAATGCATGCATCTCATGGTTAATATGCCAAGGGGAATTAATTATATTGATTAAACCAATAAACCGCTTGTGTTGAGGTTATCAATCTCAATCGTTTTCATCTTAAGTTTATTGCTATTATCAAGTTAATATACGGCGCTTGTTCTATATTGACTCGATAGTAAGTTTTATTAATGAACGCATCTCGTTATTAATAACTACCCTCGATGAACTGGATATACTCCTCGATTGAGTATTCGAGAGGAAGATAGTTAAAGATATAACCGGGATCGACGAACATTTTATTAAGTGGATAAAAGCAAAACCAAGTCCCCATCTCATTGAATTAAACTCATATAGGTCGTTTATCTTAGTGTTATTAAACCAAACAAATCTAAACCCCCCTTGTTATTATTTATATAAAAGAAAAGTATTCCTTTCCCTGTGGATACGAACCTTACTACACTATACTACGTATTAGTGTTGTATTGATTATTTATTTTGAGTGCACCTAACGACGAGTGCACGTCAATAATAAACTTTAATTATTTTAGCATTAATACACATATAATATGCATTATATATATATATGAATTAGCAATATAATATTATTCTAAAAATAATAATATCATACATACTATTGTAATATTAGAAAAACTCCTTGAGACTTATGAACACCCTCCATGGTAGACAAAAAATGTAATTCAAAAATCAATTCTTTATTTCTATAAGACTCATGCATATAGTTAAAAAATGTTGAAGTTATTTTAAAAGTATTGGTTAATGTGTACCTTATAAACTCTTTATATTTAAATATAATGTTATCTATCCCTTTTTTTATATATTATTTTCCTTTGATTTGCCATTTCTTACGCTTTAATGTATCAATACTTTTTTCTAGAGGGTAGCACTCCAATTATAAAATTAAAGTTATTTTGTCATTGTCTAAACTTAGAATGTAATATATAGATTTAAATGTCGTCATGTATGTATTAATGAAGTTTTTCGAATAAAAATACCCGCAGAGCCTTACACTAGTGAAAAATTTCGCCCTGTTACACTAGCAAAAAAAATTGGCTCCGCTACACTAGCAAAAAAAATTGGCTCCGCTACATTAGTGAATTTTTTTATCTCCTACCTACACTAATGAAAATTTTCGCCCCCCTTGACTTCAAATCCTGGATCCGTCCCTGCATGTCGGGCTTTTTTCCGGTCCCATTTTTTCATAACCCGAAATGTAGATACATGTTATAAATTGAGTTAACAAGTTGACACTTTTGAATGTTGTTTATATTTCTTATTGTTGTATCATGTATATTACTATTTGTTGCATTATGTTTCTTTTTGTTGTAACATGTTTTTTTTGTTGCAACGTGTTGTTTATCGTTGTATTGTGTTACTGATTGTTGTTAATGATTTATATTTTTGTTTTTTATTTAGGTTTCTATTACCTTTTTGACTTCCTTAATATTAAATAAAATGTCTATGTAGATGTGGAAACAAACAATAAATTTAGATTTATGAAAATAAACAACAATTTGATATAAAAACCAATAAAAACAAAAATTTCATAATTTTAAGCAAAAAGAGACATAGAAACAATGGCAACAAAAACAAAAATATAATAATAATTAAATAGTTTAAGTGCTTTAAGGAATATTACATTATAAAATTCTTATTTTTTCTTTTTCAATTTTTTTCCAAGTTCATTATTTTAATTATTTATATTTTTATTCACTGAGTTTTTTTATTCACTGAGTTTATTTTAATTTTTAAACTCTTTTAGGTTACATTAATTTTCTGATATTTTAAAATTTTATGTAATATATTTTTATTTTTTTGACTGTAATATAAATTTTAAATTAAGTTTTCGAATGATTTCAAAAAATTTTATATTTATTGGAATTTTTATTTTTTTAATATGTATATTTTCTAATTTTTTAAAATAATTAATTTTTCATAAAATATTCGATTTTTTTTCATATCATTTAATATTTTCAAAATATTTTAATCTTATTTTACGTTTTTAAAATAATTTTAAGGTTATAGATTTTAACTATTTTATACCTTTTTATATTACTTTTGATTTTTATACTTTGTAAAATGAATTATACTCCATATTATCTATTTGAAAAACTATATTAAAAAATATTTCTCAAGTTTTTATTATTTTAAGATTTCTACATGTGTTTATTTTTCTATCTTTTTTGTAAAGATTAAATTCGTTTTATTTAATTTTTAAATTAAATTTACAATTTTCCAATTTTGCTTTTTTTGAATTTTATTTTTTATTTTGAGTTCCTTATGTTATTTTAAAATAATTTTTTTATTTTAAATATTGTTGTTTTGTAAGCATTATCGAGTTAATTAAAAAGAAAAAGTTAAGTGTTGCACGTAGGCTACGTACTTTAATTGAGGGTGGGTGAAAAGTGAAAAATTTGAGTCGGTGAGCTTCCTACAGAATGTTTATTTTTGAAGTAATCTATATTTGAAAAAAAGCTACCTATATTGTTTACCCTTTTAAAAAGGATGACACTCCATCCCTTAGGGGCCCCAAGCCCGATCGGACGGTACGTTGGGAGAATGTAAATTGGACTATAATCTCAATCTGATAGATATAAAGTGGTTCTGTCCCCGGTACTTGCAAAGGCCTATGCATTTTAGCATAGTAAGTTAGTAGAGGAAATTACCAAATTACAGGACTTTGTTGTATGACAAGCCATTTTACGGGACATGCAATTAGGTTACCAAAAAGGGGGAGTCGGATTCTCTAATTCCGACTGGAGGGGAGTGCGAGAATTGAAAATAGGCATCCTCCTGTCGGATTTGCCACTTCCGAGTAGGGGGTTTCTTTTTATTTTTTTATTAGTGGCCGAATTGCTAATTTTCAAAGCTCTTGATGTAATTCCAAATTTTCAAAGTAAAAGCATTTGATTTTTTAATGTAAAAGCTTTTGATTTTCAAAGTTTTTAAAACTAAAGTTTTAAATTCTGTTAATTCCAAATTCAAAAGTTTTTTCAAATTCCTGCCATATTTTTTAAATAAAGTTTTTTTTTGTTTTTTTTAATTCCTGTCGGAATTGTTAATTCTATATAAAGTTTTAAGTAATTGCCCCATATAGGACTAAAAGAGAAGACAAATTCTCAAATAGGACTATGTATGTTTTTTCCCCAAATAGGATTTATTTACTCCTATTTTAAAACATCCGTATATTTCATTCCATTATTACCCCCTTATCCCTTTAAGCACATCTCCCTTCCCCTGCGCACAACCGTTTCCCCTTCTCCCATGCGCACGTCTTCTCTTTCTTCCTTGCGCACCATCGATTGGCTTTACCTAGGCCATCGCCGCCGCCGTCGACTTCACCTTGCGCATCAGATCGATCGAGTTCCTCTCACGCCGCCGATTTCACCGCTGCCATTAAGGTTCTCCTCCTCCTCCTCCTTCTGCTTCTTCTTCTTCCTCTTCCTCTTCCTCTTCCTCTTCTTCCTCTTCCTCTTCCTCTTCCTCTTCCTCTTCCTCTTCCTCTTCCTCTTCCTCTTCCTCTTCCTCTTCCTCTTCTTCTTCTTCTTCTTCTTCTTCTTCTTCTTCTTCTTCTTCTTCTTCTTCTTCTTCTTCTTCTTCTTCTTCTTCTTCTTCTTCTTCTTCGATTTTCCTCTGTTTTTCTGGATTTTGAATTGAATTTTCCAATTTTTGGACTTCTGTTTTGCCAAATTTCGATGTTCTGGTTTTTCAAACTTCTATTTCGATGTTCTGGTTTTTAATTTCAGAGTTTAAAAAAATTTCGATTTTCATAAATTTTTGGATGATTGCTTCAGATTTGGCCAAGTTTATGGCAAAAATGTGTACATTTACAATCATATTATGGAAGAAATGCTTTTGTATAAATTGGTTTTTCTATTTTTTGTCAATAGCTTCGTTTTTCTAATTTATGATTGTGTTAATACGCTTGTTCCATTAAAATTTTTAGTTGTTTGAATATTTGGTTATTTACTTCGTGTTATTTTTTTGCCAAATTTTTGGCAGTTTTGTGTTATTATGTCAAATTGAATCTGCCAACTTTTTTGTCAGATCTGAAACATTTGTTCATGGCAGAAGTGAATCTAATCCCCAATGCTAAATCTGCCAAGTTAATGGCAAATTATTCCGCTTGAGTTGTCACTGTCGTGGCGATGCTCAGAGGATGGTGGCTTGGGTGGATGGTGACGCTGGTGTGTGAGGCGGGAAGGGGCGGCGATGGTGTGTCGGCAAGGATGCAGTGGCAAACAATAGACGGAGAGGGCGGCGATAGGGGGCGCCGTCGCCTGAAATGTAATCAGCCTATATCATGAACATGAGTTGTAGAATTGACAATGATTTACTTAACATATAGATGGAATTTTAATATCCATACTCGTGATTCACATTTTTTAGACCCGGATCATAAACCTCCAAATTAACCCAATAAGGGCACAATCATACGAATTTTATGCAATCAGCCTATATCATGAACACAAGTTGTGAAATTGACCACGAGTTCCTTAATATATAGATGATAATTTAATATTAACACTTGTGATTCACATTTTTTAGACACGGATCATAAAAACCCCAATTCGACCCAGTAGGGATACAATCATTTGAAATGTTATCAGCCTATATCATGAACACGAGTTGTAAAATTGACAATGATTTACTTAACATATAGAGGGAATTTTAATATCTATACTTGTGATTCACATTTTTAGACCCGGATCATAAATACCCCTATTCGACCCAATAGGAATGCAATCATTTGAAATGTAATCAGCCTATATGATGAACACGAGTTGTAAAATTGACAATGATTTACTTAACATAATTAGATAAAATTAATGAGATAAAATATAATCAGATAAAATTGTATCAAACTAAATATAATCAGATAAAACTAATTAGATAAAATATAATAGATAAAGTATAATGAAATAAAAAATAACAGATAAAATAAAATCAAATATAACACATCAAACTCCTGCAGTCGGAACTCTTAAATCCGACAGGAGTTAATTTTTTTTTTCAAATAAACTTTAAAAAGAATTTGGTTAAAGTTTTAAATTTAAAAGTTGGATAAATTTTTAAACATTTGGATAAACTTTCGGCCAAGCCATATTTTATTAAGCTTTCATTTAAACACCCCCTGGTCGGAAGTGGCATATCCGACAGGAGGAAAGAGTTTTTTTTAGTTTTTTAAAACTCAAAATAAAAAACTTAACAATTTGCAAAAAAAACAAACAAACTCCTAGTCAGAAGTCCCTAATCCGACAGGAGGAAAGAGTTATTTTTGGAAACCCTACCTCTAGTCGGAACACCCAGTTCCGACTCCCGTTTTTTGGTAAAATCTAGAAAAATCCCCGTATTTTGGCAACGCCAACCCTTTTTTCCCGTATTTCCGTAAAACACACTGAGTTAGTAACTCCTCGTAGCAATTGGCAAGATTCGAACCGCGACCTAACTTGTCACACTGAGTAAGCTACGCCCGCCGGTTTGTTTACCCTTTTCCGTGAAAACGTGAGTGAGCTGCTTTACAAATTAAAGATCGAGTAGAACGTTGCATGGGAGACACTTGTCAGTGCCATAACAACTACGTATCCAAATCTGATCGATCGATCTCAAACACACCCGGCCTTCTATTATATATAGTAAATCCTAATAATAAGATAATTAATAACTGAATAATTATAGAGCTAGACCTCACCAGTCGCCGGCCATTAATGGAGATGAAGCACCTTTCTTCCATCGCCGCCGACGTCCTACGCCAATGTGCCCAGTAAATCTCTCTTTCACTTCCCTCTATCTATTGCTAAATTCATACGTAATGCTCGTTCCTAGCTAATCATAAGGAATTAATTAAGGAAATCATATGCAAATGATCGAATATATGCATGCGTGTGTACATATGTATGATTGATTCAACAAGAATTTGCATCTCCCATGGATAGATTTTGGATTGGTTCATTGATCATTATTAATGACTGAGAGACTTCATTAAGATTTCCCTATTTATATGTACTTGTAAAATCTGATTTTCATTCTTTGGAAGAAATTCAATACTTCTCTTTCTTAGTGAAAAAGAAACTGAGTTGGAATTGTGACTTGTGATTTTCAAAATGAACTTGTAAGTCATTATGGAGATCAGTTAAGCTCCCTCTATTCCTTAATTAGCTTATTCATGTTTCAACTTTCATGCCAAGTTGCCAACCAATGGAATGATTAAAAACATTTAAGACTACCTAATATGTCTTACAAATTATATTAGAAAGAGATTAAGTGTAATCTTATACGGAGTAATTCAAGAGTAATTTAAACTACTTTCATGCAATATAGGGTATGCTTCCTTCACGGAAACAGAAAAGGAGGATTGTGCATGGCGGAGTGTATTTTGTTAACTTATTTGGTTTAGCCGGAGGTTGTGGGGGTAGGAAAATGGAGTGAAATATAGGAGTAAAATGCATAAACGATACCGGGTAATGTTGCATTTTGTTAGCATAACTCATAAATGAAAGAAATGATAAATGTTTCAACCGGTAATACTATTCAAATTTCCGGCCAAAAAAAACTTTATGGCGAACAGAATTTCATGCGTAGAGTCCATCCTATAGTGTACGTAAAGTAAAGTGGACTTTACGCATAGAATTCTCTATAGTGTATGTAAAGTAAAGTGGACTTTACGTAGGATTTATAGTTGAAACATTTATGTACAATTATGGTACTGATTTGATTCATTATTTGCAGCCTTTTTATTTTATCATTTATATATATATTCATCTTTTTTTATATTATCTTTTCATAATAATAGCTTATCTTTTTATCTTTATTCCTTCTTTTCCTTTTGGTTGTGATATCATTTATCGATTCATATTCATATTAACCAACCCCAATATCTTTTGGGACTAAGACTTGGATGTTGTTTGTATGGTACTGATTTGATTCATCTAATAGTTGTACCAAAGGGCAATAATACCAATAGTTAATGTATCCCTTATGCATTCACTGGAAATATAGGTCTCCCCTACAAAAAGTAAGTCTGGGTACATCTTTTATGTACTTTGTGTGTGTACATTAGTTTTGTGTGCATTCATATATAGCATCCTTTTATTGGATGATGTTGGAAAGCAATCTAACTTTGTAACAATCCAATATCCCATAGAAGGATGACACACATGAATGTACAAAGAAATGATATTAAGGAGAGGGGAGGACTAAATAACCTCCTCTCCTCCAGTTTTTAACCAAACATACCCTCAATGTATGGGAGGTGTGGATAACTTTCCTTCCCATTCCCTCCAAAAGTCCTAACCAAACATATACCCTCAATGTTTTGTCATTTCTAAAGAATAAACAGAGAAAATAAAAATGGGAGATGTAGAAAATGGCAACAAAGACTATGGTGATGAAATGCATTTCTTATCTTATACAGAATACTTGTATATAGAAGTAGTATAACAAAAATATTAATCTCATTGATCTGATTTATGCTTGGAAATCGATCACACCAACTTGGGAACAATTTCCAAAAGTTCTATATTGTTGACAATTAGCACCTTATTTGTTTTATATATTAGGACGCTAGGGAAATCTGTGGAGGAAATAGTGATTGAATTTGAGGTGGGATGGGATGCATCTGAGAAGGGATACTCAAAGAAGTTGCTGGAGTTTTCTTGCTCTAAGGCCTTGGCTAAGATGTTCAGGCAAAGTACACATGATGCTATTCTTGATAGTTCGTCCTTTAGCCGCTTCACTTTTGATATGATGCTTGCTTGGAATATGCCCAGCTCAGCAGACGAAGAATCATATAATGTATATGTTGTTTCTTTTCCATTTCCATGCAATATTACTACTAATATTGTGTTTATGAAATTTCACATCATCAGTGATGTACTACTCTGTGTATTTTTAACAAAATGAGATAATTCAAGAGTTGTACTTTTCTTTAACTGTCTGGTAATCCACATAATATGTAATATGCACATTTTTTTCTTTCAACAGGAGTGTATGGGAAAAGAAAAGGAAGACAAACAAGTGGCTATAATAAACACCAATGATCAAGGACAAGATGACATCCCTTTGTTTTACTCGGATATTATGCCACTCCTTGTAAGGATATAATCTGTTTAATACTATGTAATAAATTACTCCTCTACTTTTATTGATATAACTCTGAACTTACAATTTCATAATTTCTAGAGATATTATGAAGCTTCTATAGAAAAATAGTGAACCTATACGTGTAGGAATTGGACATCTAATCCTTCAAATCTATGAGGTATATATATGAAAATTGTAACTATAGTACGCAGTACTACTAAAACTATATTATCCTCGGATTATGATTTATATCCATTAACACCGGCAATGCCTACTGCCTACCATCAGGGTCATAGGTAGAGGGAGTTCTACCACTTCTACCCGTGTCCGAACCACCCCTTTTTATGTAATAATGTTGTGTGAGTAAAAGTTTATTTAAATGAATCCTTTTTCTGGCTTACACCAAGTTGGGGTTCTGGCTACGCCAATAAGGCAATACCTACTATCAATGCAGTTTGTATATTATCTACTGTGGACAAGATTACGTTTGGTTCGTTCCCGATTTGTACTCTTTCTCGAACATGTGTAGTAATGAATGCCTTTGTGTTTTAATTGATTAAAAATGGTGTGTTTTCTATTGTTAGATTTTTGTTTTCTTTTTCTTTTATGGGTAAACTGTATTGTAAGGTTGATCATGAGCCAAGCGTTACTGAAGATGCATTTGTGTGGCTAGCTACACTTGTACCCGTGATAGCAGATGTTGTTAATGCACGGTTTACTTTCGAGACTCTTACAGCTCCTTCTGGGTGTAAACTCCATTATCCTGCCTACAATATGTTCTTGAAACAGATTGACAAGTAAGTAAGAATGACCTCGTTTGGTAACACTAAAATAGGCTGAATTTGCTGAAGTTGCATGTGGTTGAAATGACTGAATTGGTTGTATGAAAAAATTATATTTGAAATATATTTTGATTATTATACTTCGTGCAATTTAGTGTGCGGAACAGAAATCTTGGGAGTTTGAATTGGTAAAAATGTGGCTGATAAGCCAAAAAATGGGTTACCAAACGGGCACCATATAAGAACTAAAGCTCATATCAGTCTAAGTTAATGATTAATAGCTTTTCTTTCATGACCAACTACCTGTTCCTATTGTTTTTGGTAAGATGCATAAGGCATTTGCAGAAGCAAGCCAAACCAACTGGGGTAGAACTAGAGGATAATGAGTTTATACTGCACGTTGAAGGAACTGCAACAACACAGAGAGTAGTCCGCCATATTGGTGGAACAAGTTGGCCTGGTATGTCTTTGATCTTCTTTTATGGTGTGCATGTCACTATGTCAGGCATTTTCAAGGCCTCTTATGTATTTACACAAGACTGCATTTTATAGGTAGGTTGACATTAACAAACTACGCTCTCTACTTTGAGGCATCTGGAGTCCTGTCTTATGAAGATGCTCTTAGAATCGACCTTTCTAAGGATATTGACCAGAGCATAGTCCCAGCCGCAACAGGTCCATGGGGTGCTCCCCTTTTTGACAAAGCCATTGTTTACCACTCATCTGAACTGTAAGTTTCTTTCACCAATGTACTGCAATCTTAGGTTGATGCATTGCTCAAGTTTCCTGCTCCTCCCGCAAAAGGGCCTCTACGGAAGAGAGCAAAGTAGGAGAAGTTTAATAGGATTAGAACTTCATTTAGCCAAGAGGCCGTTGATTAATAGTCCCAGCCGCAACAGGTCCATGGGGTGCTCCCCTTTTTGACAAAGCCATTGTTTACCACTCATCTGAACTGTAAGTTTCTTTCACCAATGTACTGCAATCTTAGGTTGATGCATTGCTCAAGTTTCCTGCTCCTCCCGCAAAAGGGCCTCTACGGAAGAGAGCAAAGTAGGAGAAGTTTAATAGGATTAGAACTTCATTTAGCCAAGAGGCCGTTGATTAATGTACTTGACAACGTAGTAGCCTGGTTTTCATTTATTCATGCATATGTGGACTGTTGGTGATCTGATGAGCAAAAGTTCAACCTATTCTCTTGTGTGAGATTGTTAAGTACAGAATAACCAAATTTATAAATACAAAAACCCCACATTCGTGATTTTCTACTCCCTCCCTCACATTAAGTTTAAGGCAAGGGTTGGTTATTGGATTTATTAAAATGTGATTGTGAGCCATTAAATATGACCAAAAAGGAATGAGGCAGACCTTTTAGAGCAGACACAAAGGATTGAGGGAGTGCTAATAATTTATTTACTTTTTTTGTTCGATTTACCCGTTCTTGTTAAGGAATTCTAAGGTAGGTTCACAGTATTTTTTTTCTTTCAAATAAATCTCAAATACCTTATTAAACTCAGTTAGTCAAATTGGGCAATTATTTAGCAACATTCAGTCAAAAGAGGCCAATAGTAGCAATATACATTACTACTATCACTATCATCCTCCATCGTCCCCACCTTCTCCAACTTGGAGCTTCTGCCATAGCTAATGGTGGCAGCTCTACTGTCCGCTATGATGGTGGCAGCAGAGTCTTTCAGACTGTAAGTTACCTCAGTTAAGCGCCATTCTTGTGAGACAGTAGAAGTATCATTAGCAGTATTGTTACTTTGCAACTTCCAGCACAACTATAGTTGTTGTCCTTATTCATAAACTTTTTTCCTAAATGTCCAGTTTTTATTTTGTTTTCCTTTTTATTCATTTTGTTTTCCTTTATATTTCATTTTGTTTTCCTTTTTATTCATTTTGTTTTCCTTTATATTCATTTTGTTTTCCTTTATATTCATTTTGTTTTCCTTTTTATTTTAATAAAACCTGTCGAATGTTCCCGGCATTTGCCCCACCACCCGGTGGTTTGCCTACAGGGTCTATAAAAAAGAGGTAGTTGCTTATACAATTATAGCTTCCTTAACTTTCGTTTATTAGTATTATAATAATTATTACTCCGTATTAAATTATTAGTTACTACTATTATTATTATTAGGGAAAATTAAGACCGTGTATCTGGCAAACTTTTAGGCAAGAAAGTGTTGTCCTAGAGTTTCCAGAAATGACAAGCTCCACGAGACGTGATCACTGGCTCGCACTCGTCAAGGAGATAATGCTGTTTCATAAGTTCTTACTAAATTACGAGGTCAGGTCGTTGGTGGAATCATGGGAAATGCATGCCAGGACAATACTTGGAATAATAAGACTTCATGCTGTTAGAGAAATGCTTAGGATTTGCCCCCCTGTTCCCAAAAACTTCTTAATCTTTACCTTGCTTGATGAGTTGCCTAGAGGAGATTATGTGCTGGAAGAGCTTGCCCGGAGTTTGAAGAAGGCCAACATTGACCATCCATGTAGTGCAAGCTCAATCTTGAAGTGTGTTAATGTCTCCCAACTGTCAACATCCCTTCCAGAGAGAGGGGTGAAGGAAGTGGATGTTAAAGGAAACGATCCCTTGGCTCAAGCCGAAGATGTGTCATCACTCGAGAGTGCCATCGACCAGGCAAGAGAGGAAGAAAAAGAAATAATTGTTGCTAAAGCTACAGTTGAGGAAGTGAGAGAAGAAGGAATTGCCAACAATGTTCAGGCTTTTTTGGTAAGGCTCTATTGGAAAGACAATGTTATACATGTGAAATATCCCGGGTAAGATGCATAAACAGATTTTAATTATCAATATTGATCATTTTGGTACCCCATTTATATTCCATCATATGAGTGTTCAACGTGCATTCTTCAAAGAAAATGTGTAATGATTTAATATACCATGCTTGTGAAGTCATCATGATATCTAGTTGAAACGCTACATTTTTTATCCTTGAATACACATATAATTCAGGCTGTCAAGTTGGATGAATGTAGTTCAGTTGAGACAAATGAATATATTTAGGATACTCATCTGCCTCATTTAATAGTTGGGGTACTAAAATACATCAATAGTTAAGTCACTGTTTATGCCCTTTTTACCCGGGAAATATCATATACGATGCATGTCATTGATAACGCTAGCAAAAAGGTTGGGAACACACAAATATCAATTGTGTATTAAAAAAGTCCATCTTGTGACCATAACATTCTCTCTATTTATTTTCTCATGTGACCATAACATTCTCTCTTATTACTTTCTCAGCTGTGACAAACTTTTTTTGTTATTGCTTGCAGTGTTTGGTTAAACCATTTGGAGCCTTGATATCTCGTTTCCAAGATATTTTTACATGGGAAAGGCCACTAACCTCTTCCATTGTTCTTGTGATAACCCTTCTAGTTATTTACAAGTTAGTCCTTTTAAAATTTCTCTAATCACCCTCCCATCTCTTCATTTACCTGTAGAGTGGATTAAGGCGTCAAATTGTCAAATTCAGGCATTGACTATTTATTATTGATGAGGAATTAATCAACTTTGCTTGGTGAATGCATGTAGGGAATGGGTTGGCAAGGCAATTGCAGCATTTCTACTGTGTGTGGTTGCTACAATTCTGAGGGCCAGACAGCTTGGGCTAGCTAATAAACACAACAAGATTCTTGTTTACATTGGATCCGATAAATCTGCGGTGGAGAACATAGTGTCAGCACAACAGGGTTTAAGAACTGCAGGTGACATTATTCAACAAATGAATGTCACTTTGCTCAAAGTTTGGTCACTGTTTGCTTCTAAAGCACCAAAGGTAACCTACATCAACTTCAGGTTTTAGCTTGATAGTTTCCCCTTCCCACAAACCAGCCGAAGTCTAATCAGGTTTACACTGGCAGCTTAAATTTTATGAAGTCATTCAAACTGTGTCAAATATAAAGGACACAAACTAACAGTTAAAGCCACGGGTCATCATCAACCGGATGACTCAATATGGTGCCAGTGCGCCTACTAAGTTCAAACTGAGCAAAACAAGCAATTCGATCATGGCATTTAAGATTGAGCTGTTCGAATGAGCCAATCTTGCGGGTCTAGTAGATCATGAACCAAATACAAAAACATAAATGAACATATAAAGCTTTCAGCCTGTTGTTTTAGTATCAAGTCCCTGATTCTTATAGACGGCATCATAGCTTTATGTGCATTCTAACGCGGATTTGATTATGAACGCCTTATTACAGCAATCAAACACGGTGGTGGCAGTTATGATTGGGGTTGCGGTAGTGCTAGCAGTGGTACCATTCAAGTATATCCTAATGGGACTTGTACTGTCTGGCTTCATATCATCCTCAAAGATGATGGCAAAAGGAAAGCAAAAGGACGGGGGAAGCAGGCGGCTCAAGGAGTGGTGGGATTCCATACCGGTTGCACCTGTCGAGGTCATCGATGAGAAGGCGGCTGATGATAGCGTAGTGGTGCTTTGATGACAATGGGTCGTTACTTTGTTCATAAGCATACTTGATACTAGTTGTATAGTGTTCTTTATCTAATATTGAAAACAATGGTCGTTTTAGACTTTTAGAGTTAAGCTCCTTTGCACGTTGATCAAGGAAAGGAGCACTGTAATCTAACTCAAACAAGGCAAGGTAAAGATAAACTAATAGCAGTGGTATTACTTGGAACCTCATGAGCTATGAGTACGCCTGTTGCATACTTGCATTTGAACTTGAAGGTGAACAACTCGCGGAAATGACTAGTTCTAGTTTCGATTTTTAGGATGTCACTTGTTTCGGTCGTAACACCGGACCTGGGATTTTTCACTCTAATACATACTCCTCATTTCATAAGCTCATGTTGTCTTTTCCTAAAAATTTAATTCATCTTTTAGCGTTTTAGCCCTAAACTGATATTTTCAGATGTCAGCAATAAAAATGACTTCTAAAAACATAGGTTTCACCGGTTATAGGCAAGTGAAAACTAAAGCACTTATTGCCTTGAATTTTCATCAAAAAGGGTCCTCAAGGAAACTCTCAACTGAAATCTACTGAAAGGAATGAGCTAGAATCATTGGTTTGACCTACCGCTGGAAAAGAGACCCATTCAAGCGACATCTTCCTCTCATAGCATGAGTGTAATTCAAGAACCTGCAAGGATAGTTCAACCGGTGGAAAAGTTGGAGAATGACCATCGAAACTCACAACAGTCGTGTGCTGAGTTAGGCCTCTGGTGCATTAGGGTATAAGGTCTGTTAGAGTTGGTGAATCACCATAATTTACATCCTTTCATATGCTCTGTCGGATCGGGATGTGGGGAGCCCTTAGGGTTGGGTATTCAACCTTTTGGAGAATGACACTAATTAAGAAGGCAAACGATTGAAGTGATTTGAGAGGGGTGAATGATTGAGGTCATTGTCATCAATGTGTGAATCCTAGAAAAAGTTGGACATCAAATCTTGCCAATCACCAAGTACAAAACTCAATTATCTCAGCAGCTTTGCTGTCGATGAATACACGCCTCTAGATGTTATAGAGAAAGAAACATATCATTTTTGGTGGTGATTGGGTATCCTTGCTTGGGATGACCCCGTTTTGTTGATGTTTTGCCACAAACCACATGTACATATACACTTTGGATATATATATATATATATATATATATATTTACAGTTTATCCAAAAAAGAGAAAGAAACATATCATACTAATTGTCACCCCATATGATATCACAAAACGTATCAGAGAATGAGGAAGCGCCACAAGAGTTTATTGGGAGGGTTACACTGCATACTAAACTTGTATTGGTTGCATTAATGCAAATCCATTGAGCATTCGAACATAAACGATCCGATTTTAGCTTAGAAATTCATAAGTCCACTGCCATCCACAATTTTAATAGAAATCATAAAAATCATCAAAAATGTAGGACACCTAGACATTAATGGAATGAATATAACTCTTAACTGGAACGCCCGAGTCAGCATCTTCTTCATGAAAAGATTTCATGATTAATTTTTAATCTTGTTGTAAGAAATTTGAAAATGGAAGAGGTAAAAATGAGTTATGCCACTGTAATATTAAGTGAGCTCATGTATTTATAGTAATAAAGTTGTATGGTGTAATATATATAGTGAGAAAAGGATTCAATGGGCATTTCAACCGGAGAAGAGAATTCAATATGCTATAAATGACACACTAAGTGGAGAAGAGAATCCTATAAATAAACACATCAAGTGGAAGAGAATCCAATGTTTTATGATTTATAATAGCAAAAGAAAACTTCTTGGAGAAGTTTCAGCTAAAAAGTTTTAAGGTGAAAGAAAAGTAGTTAGAAGTTCCGTAGAAAGGTAGCCGAAAGTTCATTTAAGTGTTTACAAATAAATTTATTGGGAAGCTCTTCTAAGATGAAAATTAAATGAATATGACTCCTAGTATTCCCATGTAAACTTCACTGATGTCTCAATAAACGTTAATTTTCCCACATTCCAATTAGATTGTATGTATCACAGGATTCAAACCAAAGAAAGAAACAAAATAAATGTTGCTAACAAAATCCGGAGATTCCAAAAAAGAATGAGAGAACATGCGTAGTTACTAATCATAATGAGAATTTAGCTGACACTTTATTTCGTTTCCTTCGTTTCCAGCAAATAGTGGAGTAATGCAATATTCATCTGTCCCTTAAAACTTTGCCAAGTTTGACCGGACCGGGGATTAATAAAGTAAAAAGGGTGTGATACAGGTTTGTGCAGAGGAGAGAGAATTCATTATATCCACAAATTCTTTACTTAAAATGGAAAGTGGCAAAATTAGTGGGACATCCAAAAAATGAAAATTGACAAAGTTTTAAGGGACGGAGTGTTGGAAGTATGCCCTAGGACAATCATACTTTATGATTTATCAATGAATATTTAATGCTCATTAATTAATAAAGTCACAAACTCATTTTATGTTAATTATTATTGTGAGTTTTCTTTATTAATTTTTAGTCCCTGAATATTATGTTTAGTAGCTAATTAAGTACGTGACTTAATTTTGGAATGCTACACTTTAAAATAAGCATAATATTCTAATTGTCCATGATCTAATATTATTAATTTGGGACATTAATAATTAATAGACCATTATGTGGATTAACTTATGGCTATATTCCACTAGTCATGGGTATAGAGATATCAAGTTAATAACATAGATGCTTGTTAGTGAACAAGTTCATTGGACAGACCCAACTTGAGAACACTGCTAGGTTATATGTCATCAGTGTTGTCCTCAATAATGATGAGGTGCTATATTCTTGTACTTGAGATAATCATGATTACTTGCAAGTGAATTAATATGTATTAACACCATTAAATATTATTTTAAATGGGTATTTATAAAAGTGGTGATTGTACATATTATGAACCATGTAGTGGTATGTGAATTATCAAGATAGTTTTT
This sequence comes from Cuscuta europaea, assembly GCA_945859875.1. NCBI lineage: Eukaryota > Viridiplantae > Streptophyta > Magnoliopsida > Solanales > Convolvulaceae > Cuscuta > Cuscuta europaea. Next base: position 7,437,691 of record CAMAPE010000014.1, read on the forward strand.
GTCACTCTCGTATAGCGAGAGAAAGATATCTATTGGGCCCCTTGACAAGTAAGATTAATTAGCATGGCCATGCTCAAATGAGGTGTCATTTGTTCAAAATTAATCTTACTTGGTAATCAAGAAATATTAATTGAGAATAACAAGGATGACATGACCTAACCTTGTCTCAATTAAGATATCGTTTGACAAAAGAGAATTATTAGCACAAATTAATCATTAAAAGGTTATGTCAAATTTAATTGACATTTATATATTTTGAATAGTCATAATGCCTTGCTAGAGGCCGCTTATGATTTGCGAGACTTGAATTAATTTTTTAGCCCACTGCCAATAATATATAAACCTACAGGGTCACACACCTAAGTGATTTGGATCATTAATGTTCGTTAATAACATTAAAATAGTCTGATTAGCCCAATTCGAAATAGGGTTTCGAATGGTATTGGGTTAGGGCCTCTTGGAGGGTTTTATTAGCTATAAAACTCCTTCTTTCCTCCTCTTATAAATAGGGCTATCTAGACCCACGAATTTTAAGAGTTAAAATTCACTTCTAAAACCTAGAATAGAGAGGAGGAAAGAAGAGAACGCTAGCACGTTCCCTGCGGCCGATCCAATCACGTGTGTGTGGATACCAGTAGAGCTCGGGATCGTTTTCTCGTACTGTCTGACATCCTTGATTAAGATTGCTACGTAAGTCCCTCTTATATCTTGTAATTTCGTTTATAGTAAGAACCTCAGATCCGGTTGTTTTCTTTTGGGCAGTATTTTTTTTGTTTATTCCGCTGCGTTTTTCTGCCCGAAACCCAACAGTGGTATCAGAGCCAGGTTCTTTATTATATTCGGGTTACCTTATTTAATATATAATCAGTAATTTGATTATTTTGGGATTTTTCGGAATTAATTTTTATTAATTTCGGAATTAGTTTTTTTATTAATTTCGGAATTTATGTGTATTTATATTCCGAATTTTTTGGTAAGGATGTGATATTCGAATATTTCAAATTTGATCCAATATATATTCACAATTATATTTGGAATATTTTGTGATATTATTTATTATTTTTCGGATCAGATCTGAATGGAATTAGGAATTGGATAAAATCCTACAGCCTAATTATTCGGAAGAGATCTGAATGGACATAAAAGTTCAACAGTTTGATCTGGATCCGAATTGATACTCATAATTTATGTTAAGAATATTTTATGATATTATTTATTATTTTTCGGATCAGATCTGAATGGAATTAGGAATTGGATAAAATCCTACAGCCTAATTATTCGAATGAGATCTGAATGGACATGAAAGTTCAATAGTTTGAATTGGATCCGAATTGATACTCATAATTTATGTTAAGAATATTTTATGATATTATTTATCATTTTTCGGATCAGATCTGAATGGAATTAGGAATTGGATAAAATCCTACAGCCTAATTATTCAGAAGAGATCTGAATGGACATGAAAGTTCAATAGTTTGAATTGGATCCGAATTGATACTCATAATTTATGTTAAGAATATTTTATGATATTATTTATTATTTTTCAGATCAGATCTGAATGTAATTAGGAATTGGATAAAATCCTACTGCCTAATTATTCGGAACAGATCTGAGTGGATATCAAAAATTCAGTTTTTTTTTAATCAGATCTGGTTCAGAATATTATTTTAGTTTTAGGAGATTTGGTTTCTAATTTTTCGGATGAGATCCAAATTATTTTGGCAACCGCCGGCTAATGAGCTGTTTTTGTGGATCGGACAATCTTGTTTTGGCCGTAACTTTTGACTCGTTAATCCGTTTCCGACCCATAAGTACTTTTCGGAAACGGGAAGACGAGCTCTACACAAATCAAGGCAAAGCCGTGAAAAATCTCCCATATTATAATTCGAATGGTTTGATCAAGTGTTCTGCCAAATTCGAATTTAAGTTCATTATATTTTATTCGTATTTATATATGTGTACTGATCTATATTACGGATATGATCTGTACATGTGTATATATAATACGAATTATTTTAGAATTCATTAATATGTATGTTTATTTTTCGGATGAGATCCAAATTAATTACATATTACTTGCGGATTTTAAAATTTAATTTTCAATCCGTGCATGCGCAATTATTTTGTTTCGTCACAGGACAGATTGAATTGGTGGTATAGCATGATCCGAATGTATGTTTTATATTATGTTGTTTTACGGCCTGCATGTCGTTATTCCGAATATCTCCTGTAATGTTTTCAACCCCGTAGATATTTAGTAGTCTACTGGCACAGATTGAAGATGCCAATGAGATATGAAGTATTAGGGGTCATGCTATATCACTACACTAGTTTTAAATTATTTATTTAAATCTATGATTGCTGCATGTGTTTAATAATTAGTCCCAATTAATTATAAGTCTAAATTGCTTTCCCAATATGATCACCATTTATACTATGCTAGTCGTGGTATGTGTCTGCCAAAGCAGAGCATTTCACACTATCTTAGGAAGATGTTTTGAATGATCGTCATTCTCGGGTCTTAATATTGGTTTGGACTTACAAGGCCATCAAAATGGTTTTGGGCCTTGAAGCAAGGAATGTTTGGATAATCATATGATGGTGACCAAACAAACCAAGAGTCATATAGGATATGATTAACAAGAGTTGTTTACCTAAATAACTAATGTTTAAGTGATAAGCCAAAGCTTACTTAAATTTTAGTGAAATATGGATCTTGGACCACTATATTTGGGACTTTCTATTTAATATAGTGGGAGTTATTTTGAGCATTATTTAAAATTCTTTGCATTATTTGTTGTAGTTAATATGGCCACCAACACAATTTTTTCACTGCGATCAATCCTTGAGAAGGAAAAACTTAATGGAACAAATTACATGGACTGGGATAGGAATCTGAGAATTGTTCTCAGGCAAGAGCGTAAAGAATATGTCCTTGACCAACCAATTCATGCTGAACCAGCGGCCAATGCTCCTAGAGCCACTAGAGATGCTTATGAAAGGCATGTCCGTGATGAAGTTGATGTCACTTGTCTGATGTTAACCATCATGGAAGCTAATCTTCAGAAACAGTTTCTGAATCGTCGTGCACATGACATCTCTAATGAACTCAAGAACTTGTTTCAGAAACAAGCACGGATCGAAAGGTTCGAGACAACCAAGGCTTTGTTTCACACAAGGCATACTGATGGGAGCCCAGTTGGACCTCACGTACTCAAGATGATTGAGTATAGGGACCACTTGGAAAGACTTGGATCTCCAATTAGTCAAGAGTTGGCTACTGATGTGATTCTCGCATCACTCACCCCGGCATATGACCAGTTCATCCTGAACTATAATATGCATGGTCTTGAGAAGACCTTAACCGAATTGCATGGAATGCTCAACTCCGCTGAGCAAAACATCAAGAAAAATCGGAGTGACGTTTTGATGATCAAAAAGGGAAAGGGATTCAAGAAGCATGGAAAAGGCAAGGTTGGTGGAAACAAGAAATCCAAAACTCTGGTTAAGAACTCGGGTAAAGGCAAATCTGTTGCCAGCTCTACTTCTAAAGAAGAGAAAAAATGTTTCCACTGCAACAAAACCGGTCATTGGAAGCGGAATTGCAAGGCGTATTTGGAAGAACTGAAAAGAAAGGGGCATGGTGATGCTTCCAATTCAGGTATCTATGTGATAGAAGTAAATGTTACTACTACTACTTCATGGGTATTAGATACCGGTTGTGGTTCTCACATTTGTTCAAATGTGCAGGGACTGACAAGGAGTAGAAGGATGGCTAAATGTGAAGTTGACTTACGAGTAGGCAACGGTGCAAAAGTTGCAGCATTAGCAATAGGAACATTTACTTTAAGTTTGCCCACGGGCTTAGTTTTAGAACTTGATAATTGTTATCATGTACCTGCCATTAGTAGGAATATAATTATTGTTTCTTGTTTGGACAAGAAAGGATTTCATTTTATAATAAAGGACAACACTTGTTCTATTTATTTTAATGAGATCTTTTATGGTAGTGCTAGTCTTATAAATGGACTTTATGTTCTAGACCTTGAAATGCCCATCTATCACATAAATACAAAAAGGTTTAAATCTAACGACTCAAACCCAACATACCTTTGGCATTGTAGACTAGGCCATATAAATGAGAAGCGCATTAAAAGACTCCATTCTAGTGGATTTCTTGACTCTTTTGATTTTGAATCAATTGAGGAGTGTGAATCTTGTTTATTAGGTAAAATGGCCAAGTCACCATTTACTGGTAAAGGTGAAAGAGCTCACGGTTTATTGGACCTCATACACTCGGATGTATGTGGCTCAACGTCAACAATGGCCAGGGGAGGTTTTCAGTACTTCATAACATTCACTGATGACTTCAGTAGGTTTGGTTATGTGTACCTAATGAAGCATAAACATGAAGCTTTTGAAAAGTTCAAAGAATTCCAGAATGAAGTTCAGAATCAACTTGACAAAACAATAAAGGCCATTCGATCAGATCAAGGTGGTGAATATTTGAGTCAGGAATTTAGTGGTCATCTAAGAGGTTGTGGAATTGTTTCACAACTCACTCCGCCAGGTACACCACAATGGAATGGTGTGTCCGAACGGAGAAATCGGATCTTGTTAGACATGGTTCGTTCCATGATGAGTCTCGCTGAACTACCAATCTCTTTCTGGGGTTATGCTCTTGAAACCGCTGCATTCATACTCAATAGGGCTCCAACAAAGGCTACATAAAGAACACCATATGAGATATGGACAGGAAAAGTTCCTAGTCTAACCTTTGTGAAGATTTGGGGGTGTCAAGTTTATGTAAAACGTTTACTTTCAAATAAGCTTGAACCCAAATCAGATAAGTGTTTATTTGTGGGTTATCCTAAGGAAACAAAAGGATATTACTTTTACAACCCATCAGAGAACAAAGTGTTTGTTGCTCGTAATGGTATTTTCTTAGAAAGAGAATTTCTTTCTGAAAGAACCAATGGGAGTAAAATACAGCTTGAAGAAATTCAAGAAGTTCTAGATAGTCAGACTATGCAAGCAGTCCCACAATCTCAGTCACAAGTTGTTGTGGATACACCTGAGATAGCACTCGCTCCAAGGAGGTCATCTAGGGTACGTAACGAGCCAGTTAGATACATGTTTATCTTAACTGAGCACCGTGGCGTATTATTAATAGACGAAGATGAACCTTTGACCTACCAAGCAGCAATATCGATCCCTCACTCTGATAAATGGCTAGAAGCCATGAAATCCGAAATGAGATCCATGGTCGACAATCAAGTCTGGGACTTAGTTGATCTACCTGATGGTTGTAGAACCATTGGGTGCAAATGGATCTACAAAAAGAAATTAGACAAAGATGGCAATGTAGATGTCTATAAAGCACGTTTAGTGGCGAAAGGTTACAATCAAATTCATGGTATAGACTATGATGAAACATTCTCGCCAGTTGCCATGCTTAAATCAATTCGGATTCTCTTAGCAATTGCCGCTCATTTTGATTATGAGATTTGGAAAATGGATGTCAAAACTGCTTTCCTAAATGGAAATCTAGATGAGGACGTGTATATGATACAACCTGAGGGTTTTGAACATCCAATCAATGCTGGGAAGGTATGCAAGCTCAAAAGATCAATATATGGTCTGAAGCAAGCATCTCGGAGTTGGAATCTTCGTTTTGATGCTGCAATCAAAGAGTTTGGTTTCAATCAAAACGAAGAGGAACCTTGTGTTTACGAGAAATTGAGTGGAAGTGCAATCACTTTCCTAGTCCTATATGTAGATGACATACTTCTCATTGGGAATGATGTTCCGATGCTTTCGTTTGTAAAGGCTTGGCTTGGAAAGTGTTTCTCAATGAAAGACTTGGGTGATGCATCCTATGTGTTAGGGATCAAGATCTATAGAGATAGATCTAGAAAGCTAATAGGACTAAGTCAAAGTAACTACATTGACAAGGTCCTACATAGGTTCAATATGCAAGATTCCAAGAGAGGGTTCTTGCCTATGTCACATGGCACACATCTCAGCAAGACTCAGTGTCCACAAACACAAGATGAGCGAGATCGAATGAATAGAATCCCTTATGCTTCTACTATAGGTTCTATCATGTATGTTATGTTATGTACTCGCCCTGATGTAGCTTGCGCTCTAAGCATGACTAGTAGATACCAGTCAGATCCAGGTGATAGTCACTGGATAGCGGTCAAGAATATTCTAAAGTACTTGAGAAGAACTAAGGATGTATTCTTGGTCTATGGCGGTGAAGATCAGCTCATTGTAAATGGTTACACAGATGCTGGGTTCCAATCCGATAAGGATGATTTTAGATCGCAGTCAGGATTTGTGTTTTGCCTCAATGGCGGAGCAGTGAGCTGGAAGAGTTCTAAACAAGACACGGTGGCTGATTCTACAACAGAAGCTGAGTACATTGCTGCTTCAGAAGAAGCAAAAGAAGCAGTATGGAAAAGGAAATTCATTATTGAGCTCGGTGTCGTTCCTAGTATTGTTGGACCAATGGACTTATATTGTGATAACAATGGAGCCATTGCACAAGCCAAGGAACCTAGATCACACCAGAAATCAAAGCATGTACTCAGGCGATATCATCTCATTCGAGAGATAGTCAATAGAGGTGACATCAAGATATGCAAAGTACCAACAGATGCAAATGTGGCTGACCCGCTCACCAAGCCACTACCACAAACAAAGCATGAACGTCATACTAGTGCATTAGGCATTCGTTTTGTTCACAATTGGTCCTAGTGCAAGTGGGAGACTGTTGGAAGTATGCCCTAGGACAATCATACTTTATGATTTATCAATGAATATTTAATGCTCATTGATTAATAAAGTCACAAACTCATTTTATGTTAATTATTATTGTGAGTTTTCTTTATTAATTTTTAGTCCCTGAATATTATGTTTAGTAGCTAATTAAGTACGTGACTTAATTTTGGAATGCTACACTTTAAAATAAGCATAATATTCTAATTGTCCATGGTCTAATATTATTAATCTGGGACATTAATAATTAATAGACCATTATGTGGATTAACTGATGACTATATTCCACTAGTCATGGGTATAGAGATATCAAGTTAATAACATAGATGCTTGTTAGTGAACAAGTTCATTGGACAAACCCAACTTGAGGACACTGCTAGGTTATATGTCATCAGTGTTGTCCTCAATAATGATGATGTGCTATATTCTTATACTTGAGATAATCATGGTTACTTGCATGCGAATTAATATGTATTAACACCATTAAATATTATTTTAAATGGGTAATTATAAAGGTGGTGATTGTACATATTATGAACCATGTAGTGGTATGTGAATTATCAAGATAGTTTTTGTCACTCTCGTATAGCGAGAGAAAGATATCTATTGGACCCCTTGACAAGTAAGATTAATTAGCATGGCCATGCTCAAATGAGGTGTCATTTGTTCAAAATTAATCTTACTTGGTAATCAAGAAATATTAATTGAGAATAACAAGGATGACATGATCTAACCTTGTCTCAATTAAGATATCGTTTGACAAAAGAGAATTATTAGCACAAATTAATCATTAAAAGGTTATGTCAGATTTAATTGACATTTATATATTTTGGATAGTCATAATGCCTTGCTAGAGGCCGCTTATGATTTGTGAGGCTTGAATTAATTTTTTAGCCCACTGCCAATAATATATAAACCTACAGGGTCACACACCTAAGTGATTTGGATCATTAATGTTCGTTAATAACATTAAAATAGCCTGATTAGCCCAATTTGAAATAGGGTTTCGAATGATATTGGGTTAGGGCCTCTTGGAGGGTTTTATTAGCTATAAAACTCCTTCTTTCCTCCTCTTATAAATAGGGCTATATAGACCCACAAATTTTAAGAGTTAAAATTCACTTCTAAAACCTAGAGTAGAGAGGAAGAAAGAAGAGAACGCTAGCACGTTCCCTGCGGCCGATCCAATCACGTGCGTGTGGATACCGGTAGAGCTCGGGATCGTTTTCTCGTACTGTCTGACATCCTTGATTAAGATTGCTATGTAAGTCCCTCTTATATCTTGTAATTTCGTTTATAGTAAGAACCTCAGATCCAGTTGTTTTCTTTTGGGCAATATTTTTTTTGTTTATTCCGCTGCGTTTTTCTGCCCGAAACCCAACACGGAGATAGTATTTATTATATTGTCTCGAGTCTTTTGACTTCCTCAAGTTTTCTCCTCATAGTATTCCTAGCTCTCATTTGACATGTAGGGTTTGATCAAGGAGATCAATCAAAGCGGGTTTACTAAGGCTCAAATGAAATTATAAGAGTCCGAGTTTTCTGCACAAATTGTGATGCCCAATTCTGTAGTTAGTCATATGGTAAGTATTTTTTAGTCATGGGCTCAAAATCTCAGGCAAAGACCAAGGCCAAGGAAAGGGTTCTTGCAAATGAGACAGCTCAGAGAATGTCTTAATTTTGTACGAGGATTTTTTAATATTTATTGCAGTTTTCTGTTGCAAGGTTTGGACAAATGTTAAATTTCAATTTTGATACGTCTGATTGGCCTTTGAGGTTTGAGTTTTGGTTTTAGTACTATAAAACAAAGTTAATTTTGACAATATATTGATTATATTATTGTTTCGCTCCCATCCTGCAAGAATTTGATGTCTATTCAACACTTCTTATGTATTCTAAGTTCTAACGCAGTTAAGTTCTTTAACTTGGAAAATTTCAATGTTCTTTATACTAATTCTTTCCCTTCTTTGAACTTTACAAATAGTTTTGAGACAATTATCCGGATATCATCAAACTAAATCAAACTAGAGAATGTGTTCATAAGAAATTGACAGCATCATGGGCATTCAAACCCACTAATTTCTTTCCATCGATGAAATTGTGCAAATAAAGAGATAAAAAAGCTAAAAGTACACACTGATTACGTTTAAAATTGTATATTCATTTTGGAATAAAATTTTTACTTGACATATATACATATAAAATAAAAAAGAGTGTTTTCAGCTCGAAGTAATAATTAGTGTTTTCAGCTATAAAATCAGGTTTTGAAGTAATAACTTTTGATGAAATAAAACACTAAAAACAAAAAGGTAGAAAGCATGTGGAGGAGTACTTTGAACTGTTTTCATTTTTTCTATCATACAAATAAAATATTTTTTTGGCCCACACTACGGATTTTTACTTTTAGAAATCATTTTTTCAAACACTATTAACTTTTACTATTAGAGTCCCGCTTCGTGTACACGCCGGGTTACACGCCGGTCAAATTGTCTGTATACAGACAATTTGACCGGCTAGACAGACAATTTGACCGGCGTTTTATGAAGAAAATCGATTTCCATACAGTCAAAATATCAAGAGTTGTCTGTATCACAGACATTTTAAACCTGAATTTTTCATAAAGTGTTTGTGATACAGACATTTTTTTATTTTTGTCTGTGTGAAAATCGATTTTCTTCGTAAATCGCAGCTCAATATGTCTGTGTAGTCGATCAAATTGTCTGTACACAGACAATTTGACAGGCGTGTAACCCGATGTGTAAAATTGACGTGTACAAAAGGAAATTTCTTTATTATTATGCACTTCTCTATATTAAAGTCATCATTTAAAGTACAAGCATCACAAAGATTCCCTAATAATAATAGCTCGATGAAATTGCTTTTCCTTTTATTAATTTGCATTCTGGAATGGATTTGTCATACATAAAATAATTGAGCTAACAAATGTGGAAGTGATCCAAACAGATAAAGAAACTGCTCTAAACAACAATAAAACATGAATAAAGTCCAATAAAGTATAAATATGTTATGTGTTATTCTTAAAATACTAATTTCTTTATCTTATTAAAAAATCAAACGATAACAACTTTCCAAACTAGGCATGTATGACTTTATATACTCCGTATTCTGAATGCATACATCGTTACTCTTCTGTACGTGTACGTAACAACATTAGCAAAGTTACATGAATATATTTACTCCCTTCGTTCCCAAAAATACTTCTCACTTTCCTTTTTGGGCTGTTCCCAAAAATACTTCTCATTTTCTCATTTTGGACAATTTGTGTGGTTCACATTCATTTTTTCTTTTTCTTACACAACCACAACCATACATTTCCACTTTATTCCACTTTCTTAATAAGCGTGCCAAGTCAAACCGGGAAGAATTTTTAGGAACGGAGGGAGTATTTCATAATTAACACTATACTATTAATAAAATTATTTATTTCTTAAAATATCATTCTCTCCGGTCCCAAAAGAACTTCATGGTTTGACTTCACGATTTTTAAGAAAGTGGAATTTTTGTTTTGACTTTCCTACTATGCCCACAAAAAGTAGATAGTGTAGTGAGAGAGAGAAAGTAGATGTAAAGTAGGTAATAAATAAGAGTATTGATGGATAGTGTACCCGGGGTAGCTTATCCGAGGGGTTATTACGAGGAATAACTAGAGAGAAGTCAGAGCAAGTAAGTAGAGAGAGAGAGTATATTAGAAATGTATTCAGCGTTTTCAGCGTGTTGTGTCTTGTGACTCGGTTACAAATGGGGAAATGGGGTGCTATTTATAGTAGTAATAAATGCCAGACAGGGACACGTGTCAAGCGTCCATTGGCCGAGAGGTCACCTCAGCTGGTTGGCGCTGGCAACCGCATGTGGCCGCATTTAATGCGGCTGTTGGATGGGACGTTGTACTGGGTACGGTGATCCATACGCATGTGGAGCGGATATTATGTCGGAAAAGGTGCCCTCGGCTGTAGATGACTAGTCGAGTGTTCTGAGTACCGGGGACCCCCTTAGTGCCGAGGGCTCCAGTTGCCGAGGGCTACTGATTTTCGCCGTTCTTCCCAGTAACTTTGTTTTCCTGTTTTGGCCCTTCTGTGAGGTTCAGAGCCTTCGTCCAGGGGGGCGAAGGCACCCCCTGGTGCGCATTGTGGGCTGCTTGGTACCTTGGGCGTCGTGATTTGGGCCTGTTGTGCTTCCTGGGCCTATTGGGCCTTTATTGGAGTAGTAGGAGTCTGTGGACCGAGGGTTCCCGGGCCATATACTCCATCAGGAGTCCCTCACTCCTTTTACCGAAAGGTACTTGAGGGAAAAGGAGTAATTGTGTTTGTCCTCTGTCGTTGTTCCGTTGTGGTTTGTAGAGTTGTGGGTAGTTCGCCGTTTGCTTATTCTGCCGAGGGCAGTCCCTCAGTTACCCACATGTCGGGACTTGAGGGGTCATGTTTGTGATTTTTGTGATTTTTCCCGAGGGGGTTCTCCAGTCCCCCACTCCTTGAGGCACTTGCAAAGTGGTGAAAAGGAGTAGAGTAGTCATGTTGCTGTTTTGGGCCGAAGGCTGACGCTTTCCGTTTCATTTTGGGGGGGTGCCTCGTTAAAAACCTCATTAGGAAAAACCCTGTGGGAAAAAATCCTAATGAGGGAAAAAGAGTGCACCGAATTCCCCCAATGATGAATCGAAAACGTGAAGCCCTGGTCTGAAATGGAGTACAATGCTGATGCCGAAGGCTATCCTTGTCCTGAAGGTGCATGTGTTGATTAGCCGGAGACGTGCTGTTGATATCCTGGGAGGGGCCGAAGGGGAGTCCCTCAATCTGGGGATCGAGGGCGTGATGAATGTGAGTAGTAGTTGAAGTGTCATCGGGGTGTCCCCTGTTTGTTGATTAGTTGGTGAGGAGTGTACCCGAGGGCTCCCGTTACCTGTGTGCCGTAGGCTATCTGTCCATGAGGCGTACTCCCCGGGGGCTACCCGGCCCTTAAAGTGCTGAGGGGGGATCCCCGAGGGGTGCGCCTGTTATGAAGCCGTGGGCTTCTGAAGGAGTGAGCCCGAAGGCATTTGTTACGTAGTGTGAGGGGCACAAACCGGGAGCGTCTCTGGGTAAGTGTACCCGGGGGCTCTTCTTGATGAAGCGGAGTGAAGCAAAAAGCCCGGGGGCTAGTTTCTTGGTTGATGAAGGAGTGGTCTGCTAAGTGTAGCCGGGAGCTCCCAGAATATAGTCGTTGGGAATATAGCCGTTGGAATACCTAACGTCAAAATATAGCCGTTGGGGGGGGGGGGGGCTTCCACGTGGTGTGCGCTCGTTGGCTGCCCGTGGGCGGGTGTCACCAATTGGGCGAAACCACGGTTTGTAATGATGGCAGTTCAACCGGAGGCCCGGTTTCCAGGCCCAAGCCCGGATCCAGGCGCCTATAAATACCCCATGGCCGGGCATCACTTCCCTTGTGCGATATTATTGTAGCGAAGCTCTGCTCAAATTTCTAGAGAGAGAAAATCCAGCCTTCGGTTGAATCCCCAGCTTTCAAGGTCAGTTCCCACCTGCTCTTCTCCTCTCTTAGTTAGGTGTGCCCTGTGCCCTTAGGCTAGGAGTTAGAACTTAGAACACTTAGCATTTCCGAGCCCTCGACCTAGTGGAAAGATGTCTTCTCAGAGTGATTCTCAGGACATATCGAGGGATCTCTCGATGGAAGAGGAGAGCTTCTCGGATGCGGGGTCCTCGAGCGACCAACCCTCGGCCCAGGAGGATATCGTGATGGCCATGGAGGTGCAGAACGAGTTAGTGGCTGAAGTGGAAGCCGAGGGCTTCGAGCAAGAGGCGGAGGATGAAGAACTTGCCCTCGCCGTACAAGTTGCAGAGGAGGAGGAAGAGAAGGAGAGGATGAGGGTGACAGTGGCTGTCCCTCCCCCTCGGGGTGCTGGTGAGGCAGGGAGCTCTCGGCCCCTCAACCCGACGCCGATAAGAGTGGCCCCCGGGAATAAGCAGGAGAAGAAGAAAAATGCTCCCAAGAAGAAGTGCGTCGTTGCTGATCAAGGGAAGCCCATCGATATGCCCGAGGGGTACTCCTGGCTGAATACTGCTGCCCTCGAGATAGGGTCGAAGGCTGACAGGGAAGATCTGTACGTGACTCAGCTGCACGTGGGGCCTTCGGCTGTGGTGGTGGCGCCAGGTCCTGATGATATGCTCTCCCGGGCTCCCGAGGGATGCATCGCTGTGCACATTCTGTCAGTATCAATGGGGCTCCGGTTCCCCCTACACCCATTCCTTCGGGAATACCTTCGGTATGTGGGTTTGGTCCCCTGCCAGTTGATGCCCAATAGCCACTCCTACGTGGCGGGTTTTCTGAATCTCTGCCGGGCCCGAAGGGTGACCCCCAGTCTGGACCTGTTTTTCCAGAGCTTCAACCTCTGCCGAGGGGGTCACGCGAATGCCGAGGGCTTTGCCAATCTGCAACAGATAGCCCGGTGGAAATTATTCACGGAAGCGCCCTCGTCCAACAAAGGCTGGGAGGAGCGGTGGTGCTATGTTAGAATTGCCGAGAGCCCCTTTCCGATGGAACTTCGGGATCGCTTCCGTCGGCATCCGAAGGTTGGGAATGCTGCTCTGGAGAAGGATGGCTTGATAATAGCCAAGATCCCGGAGGGTCGTACGAAGCAAGTGTCCATTAAGGACTTTACTGCCGACAAGGAGCTTTTCGCCCTCAGCTTCCGCAGATATCGCTTCCTCGGCGAGACAGACGAAAAATATCCTTTGTTAGCAGGAGGTAGTAGCCGAGGGCTTCTTGTTTTGTACTTAGGATTTTTCCTCTTTTTTTTCTTTTTTGCTTTCTTGCCCTTCGGTCTAACCCCCTTTTTTTGTTGGCAGGTGTGAATATGGACGCTGGTAAGCTCTTTACCTTGAAGAAAAAGAAGGGCAAGGCTCAAGCCCAGAAAAAGGACCCCTCGGTCCAGCAGCCTGTGGAAGCCTTCCTTCAGAAGGAGACTCCGGAGCCCTCTGTTGCGGAGGGAGTTACCGGGGTGGCCGAGGGGGTCACCAAAAAGAAGAAAGGCAGCAAGGCGGTTGAGCCCCCTGCTAAGAAACAGAGGGGTGCCGGGGGCACTGTCGACAGGATGCCCCCTTGGTGATTATTGAGGATCGCCCTTCTCTGGATCCCCCGGTTGGTGCTGCGACGACCGCTCGGCCCGATCTTCCCTTGGGAAGCCTCCCTCGGGAGATTCTGCAGCTTTCTTTGGCCTCGGGGGCTTCTGTGCTACACGGCTCAGCAGAGCCGAAGGCCTTCCTGAGGGGGATGACCTCGGCGATGGACAAGGCTGCCCTCTCAACTTACGATGATGCGGCCCTCGAGAACAAGATCCTTCGATCTTCGTTAGCTGTAAGTTTCCTCCTTCGCTTTGTGTTTTAACCCTTAATGCTTTTTCCATACTAATCTAACCCCTCCGTCTGTTGTCTATCAGGCTTGTGTAGCCCTCGGGGAGCATGCTCAGAGACTCGAGCAATGGCGCCTTCAGAAAGCAGAGCAGGATCGGGAGATGAAGGAGCTTGTCCTGAAGAACTCCGACGCTGTGAAGCAGATGGCCTTGCTGGAGGAAGATCTCCGGAAGGCTGCCGAGGGTGCCGAGCTGAAGGCTAAGGCCGCTGCGGAGGAGGCCAGACTCGAGGCCGAGGGGGCAGCCAAGAAAGCTGCCGAGGAGGCGGAGCTTGCCAAGGCCGAGGCCATCGCAAAAGCCCGAGAGGAGGCTGTTGCCACGTTCATGGCCGAGGGCTGGAAAACCGAAGACAGGCGGCAGTGGGTGGCCTCGGTCGTGGAGTCTTCGGTTGATGACTGGGTGAAGGGCCCCGGGGCCGACTGGATGGCAGAGAGGGGCGACAGCTATTACCCGGGGGCGAGTTCTTCACCCAGCATCTGGTGTACCGGAGGCTCGCCAGGCACTTCAAAGTCCCTCTCGAGGAGTTCGACCCCTCGGCATACGGCCTTCCTGCTTTGCAGCCAGATGTGAGAAACCCCCTCCCCCCGGGCGAAGAGAGGCCTGTGATCCATGACTCCATGATGATGGGGGGATCCGGTGATGGTGATGTCGAGGCTGCCATCGTGGAGGAGGTCACCTCGAAGCCCGCCGAGGAGGCAACAGCTGAAGGAAATATCTGTACTTAGTAGCTTTCGAACACCCCCTTTTTTTATGTAATGAATGTTGTACGCCTTCGGCCTCGGCCCATTTGTAACATACATTTGAATTTCCCTTTCTTGGATGAATGAATGCTTGCCTTCGGGCTTTGTGTATATAACTTGTTCCCTTTAATTGTTTCTTTTTGAATGTATGCCCTCGCCCTGTCTGAATGCATGCCTTCGTTTTTCTGAATGTATGTTTAGGATTTAAAATATATTCTTCCAAGTATAATGCCTCTCGCAGCCCTCGGCTACTAGGCCTATTTAGTCAGTTGAACCTTTCACCGAGGGCACAATGTTCAGGACTTAGAAATATTTCTAAGTGTTTGTTTCATTTGTTGGCCCCCGACTAATTCTTTCCCTCTGGTTCTGTGTAGCCTTCATGAGATAACCGGAGGCGAGGTGTTTAGGACTTAGAAGAATTTTCCTAAGTGTTTGAATACAGCCTAGCCTTCGGTGATTGGGTACCCTTCGCTGACTGGATGCATGACCGAGGGCCCAGAAATAGTTAGGACTTAGAAAATATTTCTAAGTGTAGTTTTACCAAGTCTTCAACCGTATGACCCCTCGGGCTGCATGGAGATTTGACCGAGGGTCAAAATATGTAGGACTTAGAAAATATTTATAAGTGTATTTTCATCAAGCCTTTGACTGTGCGGCCCCTCTGGCTGCATGGAGATTTGACCGAGGGTCAAAAACTTTTGGGACTTAGAAATTCTTCTAAGTGTAGTTTGTATGAAGGAGGAGCCTTCGGGTGAATGTGAGGACCTTGTCTCAGATGCGCCCTCGGCTGGCTGGTGGCCCCTCAGGGGGCAAAGTATTTAGGACTTAGATTATTTTCTCTAAGTATTTCCTGCTGCTGGCCTTCGGGAGGGGACCCTTCGGTTGTATGCGTTGTAGGTTTAGGATAGTTTCCTTTGCCTTGTAATGTTGGCTCATGACAACAAAAGTCTTCGGTAACGTTTTTGAGCTGTTGTTGGCTGAGCTTGCCATGTTTTGTAGTATTTGAGCCTTCGGTTTTAGGTATAGTCGGAGGCAATCCTTGAGTGGACTTAGCCATTTGTTGATGATGTATGTTGTGAATGGTATCATAGGTACTCATGAGCGTCCACGTACCGAAGGCGTTCCCTTGGGGAGCCCTCGGTATGTTTCCGTGAATTGTAGGAGTGATGTACTCATTGATTTCTCGCCGAGTCTACTCCCCTTCACCACCCCATTTTTTTTTTTGAGTAGTGAAGGGAAGGCTTCAAGAAACTTGGTTTCTTGGTAAGGCTTGGCCTATCGGGAGGTAACAGAATACACCATTAGCTCCCCCCTCGGGTTAACCTTCCGAGTTCCGAGGGGATCGAGGGTCGTTTCCTGGGTACAAGATATGGTGGTCTGTAGCCTGCCTCCCCTTGGGGGATGGCACGGAAAGCGCCTCAGTTTTGAAAGTCGTCCCCTCGGCGCTAGACATAGTCCGTGGCCTGCCACACCCTTGGGGTGATGACGCGGGGAGCGTTTCGGTTTGGAAGTCGAATCCTGGGCATTTCTCGTGCCTGTCATACCCTTGGGGTGATGACGCGGAAAGCGTTCCGCTTTTGAAAGTCGAATCCTGGGCATTTCTCATGCCTGTCATACCCTTAGGGTGATGACGCGGAAAGCGTTTCAGGGAAGGGTTTTCATTTGCACACTGGTTGCAAATGGCCGGGGGCACTACGTGCTGCCGGCACCGAGAGGTGGCGCCTTCGGTATAGGCGTCCTCGAGGGGTACGGCTTAGAAATAACACTTGGTGTTTGTTCCGATGTACGGCCCCCGGTACTTGGTACCGAGGGGTCTTCTGTGAAAACACTTGGTGTTTTTCCTTCATTTGTCGCAGGTGATTGTGTTGTCTACCCTCGATACTTGGTACCGAGGGGTCTTTTGTGGGAACACTTGGTGTTTCTCCTTTACTTATCGCAGTTGATTGTGTGGTCCACCCTCGGTACTTGGTACCGAGGGGTCTTCTGTGGAAACACTTGGTGTTTCTTCCCATTTGTTGAAAGTTGTCAGTGGTGTGTCCCCCCGGCACCGGGTGCCGAGGGGTCTCCATTTGAGGACAATTGGTACCTTTTTTTGCTGTCGTAGGTGATAGTATAGTCTACCCTCGGCACTTGGTGCCGAGGGTTCTTCCTTGTGGTAAGGCCTTGGGCCAGGGGGTGATATGAGGGCTTGGCCCTTTGTAAGAATCCTTTTCCATGTTCTTGGTGTCTTCAATGTGCCTTCATTCTTCAGAATTTTTAGGCCCTGGGCCGTAAAATAATACATTCACTAGTTATGAGGGCTTGGCCGCTCTGATGTTATTGATAAAATTTAACTAAGTGATGTACATTCCAATGTCTAGGGACTTCAGTCCCATTAGGGCGTTTTAGCTTGTAAGTTTCTGGTTTGATGATGGCTGCCACAATGTAGGGGCCCTCAAACTTTGGTGCCATCTTTGCGCCCTCGGTTGGTTGGCTAGCTTGCCTTCTTCGAAGGACATAGTCCCCCACTTGGAATTCCCGGGAGCGGACCTTTGCGTCGATGTAATTCTTCACTTGCCTTCGGTAGTTCTCTGCGCGTATGAAGGCTTGCTCTCCGCGTTCTGAAATAAGGTGGAGATCGAGGGCCATATTGGCGTCGTTGGCCTCTGGATCATACTGTGTGACCCTTTGGGTTGGAAGAGTTACCTCAGTGGGGGCCTTAGCTTCAAACCCGTAGCAGAGGGAGAAGGGTGTCTCGCTAGTTGCCCGCCGAGGGGTGGTACGGTAGGCCCATAAGATGTTGTGGAGCTCTTCTACCCAGCCACCCCCTTCAGCCTCCAGCTTCTTCTTTAGGCCCTCGAGCAAGGTCCTGTTGGCATTCTCCACTTGGCCGTTGCCCTGAGGGTAGGCAACGGATGAGAAGGTGTGTTTGATGCCCCATGCCTCTAGGAGGGCGCAGAAGGGGGCTGCCTCGAACTGAGTCCCGTTGTCGGAGATGATTTGCTGGGGGACGCCAAATCTTGTGAGGATGTTTTTAAGAACAAAGTGACGGCACCTGGCCTCAGTAATGCTGGCGAGGGGCTCGGCTTCTACCCATTTGGTGAAGTAATCGATGGCGACGATGATGTACCTGTTGTTGGAGGTACCCCTCGGCAGAGGGCCCACAAGGTCTATGCCCCATCGAACGAAGGGTATGGATGTGCTGATGGGGGCATAGTTGACCGCTGGCCTATCGGGGGCTTTCTGGAAGTGTTGGAATGTGGGACACCTCCGGGCCAGATCTGCACAATCCCGGGCCATTGTGGGCCAAAAGTAGCCCTGGATTATTAGCCTTCGGGACATGGAGAAGGGTCCCTGGTGAGCTGAACAAGTGCCACTGTGCACTTCCTCCATCGCCACTTCGGCTTCATCTTGATGAAGGCACCGAAGTAATGTCCCGTTGTAGGACCTCTTGTAAAGCCTTCCGTCCTCGATAGTGTAGCTGGGAGCCCTCAGCTTTGCTAGTTTAGCGCGGGCCTCGTCCCTGGGCAGTTGCCCTGTGGTGATGAAGGTGACAATGTCTGAGATCCAGTCACCCTGCCTTTGTTGTATGTTCATGACGGGGCTAGCATGTATGCTAGAGAGGCTGAGTTCTTCCACTTTGGCAATCTTTGAGATGTGCTCAGGGGATTCGGCCGAGAGCTTGGATAAAATGTCGGCCTTGGAGTTTTGAGCCCTCGGTATTTGAGTAAGAGAGTGTGCTTCAAATACCTTAAGCAACTCCTTGGCCGCCTCCTTGTATTGCTTCATTCTCCCTTCCTTGGCTTCGTACTCCCCGGATATTTGGCTGACGACTAACTTGGAGTCGCACTTGACGTGAATTTGTCGGGCCTTCATGTTAGCTGCCAGCCGAAGGCCACAGAGGAGGGCCTCGTATTCGGCTTCATTGTTAGAGACTTTGAAGGAGAAGCGGACTGCGTAATAGGCCCGGAAGCCCTCGGGTGAGATGAGAACCACCCCTCCTCCACATGCTTTGACTGCGGAGGAGCCGTCGGTGTAGAGGGTCCACCAATCATCTGAAGGGGCCGAGGGCTCCTCGTCCGTGGCTGATCTTGCCGTACATTCCGTCACGAAGTCCGCTAGGGCTTGGCCCTTGATGGCGGGCCTAGGACGGATGTCGATGTTGTATTGGCTCAAGAAGACAACCCATTTCACCATTCGGGAGGAGCTGGTGGGGCTCCTCATCAAGGCGCCGAGGGGTTGGTGAGTGAGGACCTGGACCGGGTGAGCTTGGAAGTAATGGCCCAATTTTTTGATGGTCCACACGATAGCCAACACCGTTTTTTCCACGGGGAGTACCGGAGCTCCGCTTCCCTGAGGGTCTTGCTAACATAGAAGATGGCATGTTGGATGCCATCCTCTTCCCGGATGAGTACTGAGCTGATGGCCGCCGGGCTAACACCCAAGTAAAGGTACAGGATCTCCCCCACCTTGGGTTTAGAGAGCACAAGGGGCGAAGATAAGTACCGTTTCAGCTCCTCGAAGCCCCCCATACATTCTGAAGTCCATTGGAAACCGGCGGTTTTCCTCATGATCTGGAAGAAGGGTAAGGACTTCTCCGCCGATTTTGATAAGAAGCGATTGAGGGCTGCCAGGCGGCCCGTCAACCGTTGGACCTCCTTTACGTTGCGTGGGGGTTCCATGTTGATGATGGCCTGGATCTTCTCGGGGTTGGCCTCGATACCCCTTCATCTCACCATGTAGCCCAAGAATTTTCCCCCTGAACGCCGAAGGTGCACTTCTTTGGGTTCAGCCGAAGGCTAAACTTTTGCATGATGGCGAAGATCTCCCTCAGGTCGTCAGCATGGCTTGCTGATTGCTTGCTCTTGACGATCATGTCGTCAACATACGCCTCCATGGTGCACCCTAGGACAGCTTGGAATATCCTGGCCACCATCCGAGTGTAGGTGGCCCCTGAGTTTTTCAGGCCGAAGGCCATGACAAGGTAGCAGAAGATGCCCTCGGGAGTCATGAAGGCTGTTTTTTCAGCGTCCTCCTCATGCATGTATATTTGATGATATCCGCGGAATGCGTCGAGGAATGACATGATTTCACACCCCGTGGTTTCATCCACAAGTTGGTCAATATTTGGCAAAGGAAAGGGGTCCATGGGACACGCCTTGTTGAGATCCGTGTAGTCCACGCACATGCGGAATGAGGGCGGTTTCTGTGCGAGGACTACGTTTGCCAGCCATGAGGGGTACTTCACCTCCTTGATGTGCTTGATAGAGAGGAGCATGGCGACCTCCTTCTTCACAAATTCCCTCCTCTCAGTCGAGAGGGGTCTCCTCCGCTGCTGTACTGGTTTGGCCGAAGGGTCCACCGAGAGGCGGTGGGTGATGACCCTTCGGCTGATCCCCGGCATGTCCTCCGGCCCCCATGCAAAAACAATGGAGTAGGCGCGGAGGGTGCTGATGATTCCGGTCTTCAGGTCTTCGGGGAGCTTGTCTCCAATCTTCACGACTCTCTCCGGCTTGGCCGGATCGAGCGCGAAGTCTTCTACCTCCTCGGCTGGTTCAGCCCTTGGCCTCCTTTCTTCCGCTTCCACAGTTCCGGTGATGGTGTCAACGCGGAACTCCGTCTTGCTAACCTTTTTCGTTACTTGGAGGTAGCAAGCGCGGGCAAGTTTTTGGTTTCCTCTTGAGTAACCTATTCCCCCCTCGACTGGGAACTTGAGGCAGAGGTGCCTCATGGAGATGACGGCTTCGAGATCCTCGAGGGCTGGCCGGCCGAGGATGATGTTGTGGGCGCAGTCGATGTTGACGACGACGAACTCCACTTCGAGCTTGGCTCTATGGAGCCCGTCGCCGACAAGTACCGGGAGGGTTATAACCCCCTCGGAATCAATGGTGTCGTCGGTGAAGCCGGCAAGAGGGGTCTTGATGGGCCGAAGGGACCCCCTCTCCAGATGCAGCTCTCTGAAGGTGCTGAGGTACATTACATTGACGGAGCTGCCCGTGTCAATGTAAGTTCTGTGAATAATGGTGTCATTTATTTCTGTCCGGATGACGAGGGCATCCCTGTGTGGGGAGGATACTGGGGGGAGATCAGCGTTAGTGAAGATAATGGGTTCCTCCCTCAGCCGCTTTACTGGGGGCATATGAGTGACTTCCCCCACGTAAAGTGATTGAGCTCACTTCTTTCGTTGACTCGTAGAATCACCCCTGGTATTTCCCCCCGTGATCATGAGGATGTGGCGTTTCTTTTCTTGATACCGAGGGTACTCCTCCTCCTCCAGATTTCCGATCTCCCTCTTCTTGCCGAGGGGGATGGTGTTGGGGTTGACCCATGCATTTGCTCTCGCAGTTTGCCCTCGGGTTGGCCCTTGGTGAGGGGGGACCTGTTGCTGAGGGCCCTGGATAAACTGGGATAGATGGCCCGCTTGTATCAATCTTTCGATGGCCGTCTTCAGCTGATGGCAGTCATCGGTCCTGTGCCCCTGGTGTCGGTAGAAACGACAGTAGGGGTAGTTTGGATTGATGGAAAATACCTCCGGGGGTGCGCGTGAATCTCGCTCCACTAGGCCCCTCTCCTCAGCAAAATCAAGAATGACGCTGACGGGGTGCGTCAAAGGTGTCCGAGGGTGCTCTAGGAGGACAGGCTGTGCCCAAGCCCTTGGGTTCCCCTTGTAACCTCCCCCGGGCTTGGCTTGGCCATGCCGGGGGCGATCACCGGAGGGGGCAGAATCCTTGGGATGATTGCGGGGAGCCCCCGGCCCCCGGTTACCTTTGTCGTCTGGCCGAGGGCGTTGCTGCTCTGGGACGTGGTGGCATTTCTCCACCTCCTCGGCTTCGGCGTACCGGTCCCCCCGCTGTAGGGCCCTTATATAATCGCGGGGGGTTCGACGATGAGGCTCCTCGAGAAGTTCCCGGGGCGGAGTACCGTTTGGAGGAGGGCCAGGAGGATCCCGTCGTCAGCGCCATCGACTTTGTCAGCCTCCGTTCTCCAGCGCTCCAGGAAATCCCGAAGGGTCTCCTCCTTCCTCTGCCTCACTGTGAGCAAGTGGGAGAAGTGTTTTCTTGTGCGGCGCCTTCCCGCAAATTGCGTCAAGAATCGCTGGGCGAGTTCTTGCCATGAGTCAATGCAGCCCTCGGGCAATCGATTGAACCATTCGTAAGTCGGCCCCTCCAAGGTGGAGAGGAACCAGCGGCACAAATATGTATCTGATGCCCCCACCATCATCATGCTGTTTTGATACTTGCTGTAGTGTTCTTTGGGATCAGTCTTTCCGTCGTAGGGCTTGATGAGCTGCCCTCGGTATTTTTCCGGGATCCGGGCCGCCAATACCCTTGGGGTGAATGGCGTCCGGGTCCGGAGCTGTATGGTGGGTTCCCCGGATCCCTCGGCTATCCTCTTCTGCATTTCCTCCAACTTGGCCAACATCGCCTCATACTTGAGGTCTGCATGAGGGGCAGAAGTGGCGGCATGTGCTTTGGGGGCCTCCATCTCGTCAAGCCGGCGCTGGAGGGCCGCAATGATCTCGTCCCGGGGGTCCTTCGGGAGGGCCTCCACCCCCTGCGAAAGGACCCGGGCCGAGTGGGCCTGGTTGATTTGGTGGCGGGCGTCGTTGGCATGGAGAGGTGCCTTGCCTTTGTCCTGAGGGGGACGCCTTTCATTGGCTGATGGATAGTCTACCCGGGGGTATATATCCGAAGGGTTATTACGGGGAATAACTTAGAGAGAAGTCAGAGCAAGTAAGTAGATGTAGAGAGAGAGTGTATTCAGTATGAATGCCGTTTTCAGCGTGGTTACAAATGAGGAAATGGGATGCTATTTATAGTAGCAATAAATGCCGGACAGGGACACGTGTCAAGCGCTCATTGGCCGAGGGGTCACCTCAACTGGTTGGCGCTGGCAGCCGCATGTGGCCGCATTTAATGCGGCTGTTGGATGGGACGTCTGTACAGGGTACGGTGATCTGTACGCATGTGAGGCGGATATCTTGTCGAGTGAGATGCCTTCGGCTATAGAGCAGTAGCTGAGGGCTCCTCCAACCGATGGCACCCTGGTGCCGAGGGCTCACAGTGCCGAGGGCTACTGTTTTCGCCGTTTTCTCCCAGTTTCTTAGTTTGCTTGAGAAACCCGTTCTGTGAGAGTTTAGAGCCTTCGGCCAGGGGGGCGAAGGCACCCCTGGCGTGTAGTGCGGGCTGCTTGGTACTCTGGGCGCTGTGATTTGGGCCTTCTGGGCCTTCTGGGCCTGTTGGGCCTTCGCTGGAGTAGTAGGAGTCTGTGGGCCGGGGGTTCCCGGGCCATATACTCCATCAGGAGTCCCTCACTCCTTTTGCCGAAAGGTACTTGAGGGAAAAGGAGTAATTTGTGCTTGCCCTTTGATGTTGTCCCGTCGTGATCTCTGAAGTTGGTGAGGAGTTGTTGCTTTTATGTCCCTGCCGAAGGCAGTCCCTCAGTTACCCACATGTCGGGACTTGAGGGCTTGCCTTGTCGTTTGTTGGAATTTCACTAATTTTGTAATTTAACGATTTTCCCGAGGGGGTCCTCCAGTCCCCCACTCCTTGAGGCACTTGTAAAGTGGTGAAAAGGAGTAGAGTAGTTGCGTTGCTGTTGTGGGCCGAAGGCTGACGTTTTTCGTTTCATTTTGGGGGGATGCCTCGTTAAAAACCTCGTTAGGAAAAACCCTGTGGGAAAAAATCCTAATGAGGGAAAAAGAGTGCACCGAATTCCCCCAATGATGAATCGAAAATGTCAAACCTTGGTAAAAAATGGAGAATGACGGGAATGCCGAAGGCTCTCTCTTCTGAGGGCTCCTGTGTTGATTAGCCGAAGGCTTGCTGTTGATGTCCTGGTGGCGCCGAAGGGGAGCCCCTCAATTCGGGGATCGAGGGCCTGCTGGATGAGGGCGGCAATGGAGTTGTTACCGGGGGATCCACTGTTTGTTGATTAGTTGGTGATGAAGATACCCGAGGGCTCCCATTACGTGTGTGCCATGGGTTATTCGTAAATGAGGCAACTCCCCGGGGGCTACCCCGGTTTTGCAGTGCTGAGGGGGAATCCCCGAGGGGTGCCCTGATATGAAGCCCTGGGTTTCTGAAGGAATGATCCCGAAGGCGTCTGTTATGTGCTGTGTGGGGCACAACCCAGGGGCGCTTCTGGGTAAGTGTACCCGGAGGCTATCCTCGATGAAGTGGAGTGAAGTAGAAAACCCGGGGGCTTCCAGAATATAGTCGTTGGGAATATAGCCGTTGGAATATGTAGCGTCAGATTTATAGCCGTTGGAATATGTACTGTCAGGTTCATAGCCGTTGGGGGGGGGGGGGGGTACACGTGGCGTGTGATGGCTGGCTGTCCATGGGCGGCGTCACTGGTTGGGCGAAGACGCGGTGTGTAATGATGGCGTCCATACGGAGGCCCGGTTTCCGGGCCCAAGCCCGGATTCCAGCGCCTATAAATACCCCAAGGCCAGGGCCATTCCTTCTTGTGTGATCATTTGTCTTAGCGAAGCTCTGCCGAAAATTCTAGAGAGAGAAACTCAAGCCTTCGGTCCTAAACTCAGCTTTCGAGGTCAGTGCCCCCTGCCTTTCTCCTTCAAATATAGCTGTGCATTGTGCCCTCGGGTTAGGATATAGAATTCCCTAGAAACCTTAGTTCCCCCGAACCCTCGAGCTAGAGTTAGAATGTCGTCCCAGAGTGACTCTCAGGACATCTCGAGGACCCCCTCGGTTCAGGACGAAAGCATATCCGATATGGACTCCAGTAGCAGTCAGCCCTCAGGTGGTGGTGATGCAGCTCTCGCCACCGAGGTGCAGAAGGATCTGGTGGCCGAGGTCGAGGCGGAGGAGTTCGAGCGAACCGCCGAGGATGAAGAGTTGGCCCTCGCCGTCCAAGTTGCTGAAGAGGAGGAGGAAAAGGAGAGGGCGAAGGTCACTGTCGCTGTTCTTTCCCCCCGGGGTTCTGGGGAAGCAAGTAGCTCGAGGTCACTGGACCCGACGCCTTTAAGTGTAGCCCCCGGGAAGAAGAGGAGGAAGACGAAGGCTGGCCCCCAGAAGAAAGTAAAGGCCGTCGACCAAGGGGGGCCAGTAGATCTGCCGGAGAGTTACTCCTTCCTGGACACCGCCGCTCTGGAGATTAAGTCCCAAGCTGACAGGGCGGACATCTACATCACCCAGTTGCACGTAGGGCCCTCGGCCGTAGTAGTCGAGCCAGGTCCTGATGACGTGCTGTCCCGGCCTCCCGAGGGATGTATAGCCGTGCACGTGCTCTCGGTTTCAATGGGCCTCCGGTTCCCTCTCCATCCTTTCCTCCGGGAGTTCTTGAGGTACACTGGCCTGGTTCCCTGCCAACTGACCCCCAACAGCCACTCGTACATAACGGGGTTCGTGAACCTGTGCAAACTCCGGAAGGTTACACCGAGCTTAGAGTTATTCTTCCAAAGCTTCAACCTATGCCGGGGGGGCATACAAATGTTGAGGGCTATGCAAACGTACAGCAGATAGCCCAGTTCAAACTGTTCACCGAGGCCCCTTCTTCTAATAAAGGGTGGAGAGAGCGATGGTGCTATGTCAGACTGGCTGACAGCCCTTTCCCGAGGGAGTTGCGGAATCGCTTTCGGCGCCACGTGAAGGTCAAGAGTGCCGCCCTCGAGAAGGATGGCCTGAAGATTGCCAAGATTCCGGAGGGTCGGGATAAGAACATAACAATCAAGGAGTGCGTCCTCGAGGAAGACCTACATGCCCTCGGATTCCTGAGGTATCGGTTCATTGGGGAGACCGATGAGAAGTATCCCCTCTATGATAAAGCCTTCGTGGGAGCAGGAGGTAGTGGCCGGAGGCTTTACATTTTTGTACTTAGAGATTTTCTGTCATGTTTGTTGTCGTGTCTCTGACCCCTCGGTTCTAACCTTTCAACTTGTTGCTGTCGTTCTTTGCAGGTAGCAGGATGAATGCCAACGCCCTGTTCGCGAAGAGGAAGGGCAAGACCCAGCCAAAGGAGAAGGGGCCCTCGGGCCAGAAGTCAGTCGACGCGCTTTTTCCGAAGGTCATAGAGCCTTCCGCCGGGGACGCCCATGCTGCTGTGGGGACCGGGGGGTCGAAGGCCGAGGCGGCCGTTAAGAAGAAGAGGAGCGATAAGGGGGTGGAGCCCCCTACCAAGAAGCAGAAAGCCGCCGTGGGCGCCGTCGAGGGGGCGGCCCCCCTCATAGTTATTGATGACGCGCCCGGTGCTGATGGGCCCCTAGCCTCGGTCACCCCGGAGGAAGCACCCCGGGAGATCCGTCAGCTCTCTTTTTCCCCCGGCGCTTCATTGATGCACGGCACTGCCGAGCCGAGGGCCTTCCTGCGGGGTATCACCTCGAAGATGGACAGGGAAGTCTTCGAGACCTACGATGATGATGCCCTCGAGAACAGGATCCTCCGGTCCTCGCTCACTGTAAGTATCTGCTTCCTTTTTCCTTATCTTATCAGTTTAGTATTATTTTTTCCTGAGGAATAATCTAACTCCTTTGATCGTTGTTTGCAGGCCTGCATAGCCCTCGAGGAACAAGCCCGGAGGCGCGAGGAAAGGCGTCTTCACGAGGCTGCCCAGGATAAGAAGATGGAGGGGCTGATCCGCAAGAACTCCGAGGCGGTGAAGCATGCTGCCCAGCTGGAGGAGGCCCTTCGGGAGGCGAAGGCGGCAGCGGAGAAGGCCAAGGCTGACGGCATAGCCGAGGGCAAGGCAGAGGCCGAGAGGGCTGCTGCCGAGGCGTCGAAAAAAGCTGCCGATGAAGCCCAAACCGCCAAGGAGAGAGCTGCGGCCGAGGCCCGAGGGGAGGCAGTTGCGGAGTTCCTCGCCGAGGGCTGGAGGGCCGAGGGCCACAAGGAGTGGGTGGCCTCCGTGGTGGCAGCCTCGGTGGATGCTTGGGTAGAAGGCCCCGGGGTTGACTGGCTGACTGACAGGGGCGACGCTTACTACCAGGGGGGTGAGTTCTTTACCCAGCACCTGATCTACCGGAGGCTTTCCAGGCACTTTGGCGTGTCCCTCGAACAATTCGACCCCTCAGCATACGGCCTCCCTCCGTTGCAACCAGATGTAAGAGTTCCCCTCCCCCCGGGTGAAGAGCGGCCGACAATCTATGATTCTGTGATGATGGGGGGTGATGGGGGTGGAGCCGTCGGAGGTGATGCTGCCGGGGAAGAAGTCTCCTCCAAGGCTGTCGTGGAAGATGCCCCCGGAGACAACGAGGCTGAAGCCGCCGAGAAGATTTGTACTTAGTCAATTTTTGAAAAAGCTTTGTAATGAACATTTGTCACCCCTCGGCTTTGGCCATACTCTGTAACAAACACATTTGAATCCCTTCTTTCTGTTGAATGAATGATTGCCTTCGGGCCTTGTATATGTGGCTTGTTTTTTCTAATTCCTTTCTCCTTGAATGCATGCCTTCGTTTTTGTTTTGGATGTATGTCTTTGCTCCTTTGAATGTATGTTTTAGGACTTAGAACATTTTCTGATTGTAGCTTGCCCTTGGACGCCTTCGGTAGTTGGGCACCCTCTGCTGGATATGCAACCGAGGGTTCAGTAGGAATTAGGACTTAGAAGATTTTTTTAAGTGTAGCACACCTTAGGGCCTTCGGGTGTTTGCAGTAACCCAATTCCTAGGACTTAGAAAAATTTCTAAGTGTAGATTTTCCCTTGGGGGCCTTCGGGAGATGGCATCCGTTCCTGATGTGTGAATATTGGACCGAGGGCCCAATGTACAGGACTTAGAATTTTTTTGCAAGTGTAGTATGTCACGTAGCCTTCGGCTACTGTGGAGCCCCAACTGAAATATCGAATAGGCCGGGGGCCAATTCTTTAGGACTTAGAAAATTTTCTTGAGTGTTGATTCCTTGTGTACTGTAGCCCTCGATTGATAGGTAGCCTTCGACAATTGGGTCCCTTGAGATGAGGGTGAAATATGTAGGACTTAGAAAATCTTCTAAGTGTAGAGTTTCCCTTGGGAGCCTTCGGGAGATGGAATCCCTCCATGATGTATGAGTAGTTGACCGGGGGGGAAATATGCAGGACTTAGAAAATATTCTAAGTGTAGATTTTCCCTTGGGAGCCTTCGGGAGATGGCATCCCTTCTTGATGTAAGAGTAGTTGACCGGGGGGAAAATATGTAGGACTTAGAAAATATTCTAAGTGTAGATTTTCCCTTGGGAGCCTTCGGGAGATGGCATCCCTTCTGATTCCACATCACTTTGCGAGATGCCCGGGGGCTGCTCATTTAGGACAGAATATTTTTTTAAGCGTTGTTGTATTGTCTGGCCTTCGGCTACCATATTCCCTTGGCAGTAATATTGATTGGGCCGGGGGCCCAATCTTTAGGACTTAGAATTTTTTCAAGTGCTGCTTCCTTGTGTAGCCTTCGGGTGATAGGTGCCCTCTGACTCTACATTACTTTGCGTAAATTGATGTTGAATCATGTTGTTGTGAAGAAAGCCAATGAGGAGTGTGTGCCCTCGGCATACACTCTGAAGAGTTGTAGAGTTTGACTCAGCCAGTTGTGTCCCTTGTAATGAGGTAGGGGCCCTCGGTATTAATGTATAACAGCTGCCTTCGGTACATATTTGAAGGTACCGTCTTAGTGTACTTTGGATAGTCCAGTCCCTTTGTATTGTTGAAGCCTTCGGTGTTTGTGTGACCGGAGGTGACCAGACAGTGGACTTAGCCGTTCCTTGCTGCTATTTGTTCGAGTAGTATCCTTCGGGAAATAGGAGCCTTCAGTTACCGGAGGTGTTCCCGTGGGGAGCCCTCGGCTTGTTGTGATCTGTTGGAGTGTACTCTTTGATTTCTCGCTGAGTCTACTCCCCTTCACCCCCTCTCCTCCCTCGGGTTAACCTTCCGAGTTCCGAGGGGATCGAGGGACGTTTCCTGGGCACAAGATATGGTGGTCCGTAACCTGCCTCCCCTTGGGGGATGGCGCGGAAAGCGCCTCATTTTTGAAAGTCGTCCCCTCGGCGCTAGACATAGTCCGTGGCCTGCCACACCCTTGGGGTGGTGGCGCGGGGAGCGTTTCGGTTTGGAAGTCGAATCCTGGGCATTTCTCATGCCTGTCATACCCTGGGGGTAGTGACGCGGATAGCGTTCCGTTTTTGAAAGTCGAATCCTGGGCATTTCTCATGCCTGTCATACCCTGGGGGTAGTGACGCGGAAAGCGTTTCAAGGAAGGGTTTTCATTTGCACACTAGTTGCAAATGGCCGGGGGCACTACGTGCTGCCGGCACCGATGGTGGCGCCTTCGGTATATGCGTCCTCGTGGGGTACGGCTTTTAGAAACAACACTTGGTGTTAGTTTCGATGTGTAGCCCCCGGTACTTGGTACCGAGGGGTCTTCTGTAGGAACACTTGGTGTTCTCTTTTGTTGTAGTTGATGTAGGCGTCTACCCTCGGTACTTGGTACCGAAGGGTCTTCAAATGAAACACTTGGTGTTTCCCAACAGATGTTTGGAAGTTGATAGGAGAGCATATCCCTGGCACTGGGTGCCGAGGGGTCTTCTTTGGAACATTTGGTGTTTTTTCTTCGTTTCGATGTTTGATGATGGAGGTGTACCCTCGGCACTGGGTGCCGAAGGGTCTTCTGTAGGAACACTTGCTGTTCTCATCTTTTCTTTTTTGATGTTGAAGGTGGGAATGTACCCTCGGCACTGGGTGCCGAAGGGAAATGACACACATGGCGTTCCTTATTGTTGGTGATAGGAGTCCCTCCCTCGGTACTTGGTACCGAGGGGTCTTGACTGAAAACACGTGGTGTTTTCACTGTTGTCGTAGCTGTTGATGGTGGCCGCCCTCGGCACTTGGTGCCGGAGGGGGTTCTTCTCGTGGTGAGGCCGGGGGCCTGTAGTCAGTATGAGGGCTTGATGTCTTGAATGTATCTTCATTCTTCGAAATTGGAGGCCTTGGGCCATAGGATAGTACATTCACTAGTTATGAGGGCTTGGCCGCTCTTACATTATTAATAAAATTTAACTAAGTGGTGTACATTCCAGTGCCTAGGGACTTCTTTCCCGTTGGGGCGTTTGAGCTTGTAGGTCCCAGGTTTGATGATGGCTGCTATGATGTAGGGGCCTTCGAATTTTGGTGCCATTTTTCCTCCCTCGGTTGGTTGGCTGGCTTCCCTCCTCCGGAGGACATAGTCCCCCACTTGAAATTCTCGGGTGCGAACTTTGGCGTCGATGTAGCTTTTAACTTGCCTTCGGTAGTTTTCTGCCCGGATGAAGGCCTGCTCCCGGCGTTCTGAAATGAGGTGGAGGTCGAGGGCCATGTTGCTGACGTTGACCTCGGGGTCATATTGGATCACCCTTCGGGTGGGAAGGGTGACTTCCGTAGGAGCTTTGGCTTCAAAACCGTAGCAGAGGGAGAAGGGTGTTTCACCTGTTGCTCGCCGAGGGGTGGTGCGGTAGGCCCAAAGGATGTTGTGGAGTTCTTCCACCCAGCCACCACCCTCGGCCTCCAGCTTCTTTTTGAGGCCCTCGAGCAAGGTCCGATTGGCGTTCTCTACTTGCCCGTTGCCTTGAGGGTAGGCAACGGAGGAGAAGGTGTGTTTGATGCCCCATGCCTCCAGAAGGGCACAGAAGGGGGCTGCCTCAAATTGTGTCCCATTGTCGGAGATGATCTGCTGGGGGACGCCAAACCTTGTGAGGATGTTCTTGAGGACGAAGTGACGACACTTCGCCTCTGTGATGCTGGCGAGGGGTTCAGCCTCCACCCACTTGGTAAAGTAGTCGACGGCCACAATGATGTATCTGTTGTTGGAGGTACCCCTCGGCAGAGGGCCCACAAGGTCTATCCCCCATCGAGAAAAGGGACAGAGGTGCTGATGGGGGCATAGTTGACCGCTGGCCTGCCGGGAGCTTTCTGGAAATGTTGACATGCGGTGCACCTCCGGGCAAGGTCAGCACAATCCCTGGCCATGGTTGGCCAGAAGTAGCCCTGGAGAATGAGCCTTCGGGACATGGAGAAGGGTCCCTGGTGAGCTGAGCAAGTGCCACTGTGCACTTCCTCCATTGCGACCTCGGCTTCATCTGGATGAAGGCACCGAAGTAGCGTGCCATTGTAAGATCGTTTGTAGAGCCTTCCATCTTCGATGGTGTAGCTAGGAGCCCTCAGCTTTGCCAGTTTAGCGCGGGCCTCATTCTCGGGTAGCTGCCCTGTGGAGATGAAGGTGGTGATATCTGAGATCCAATCCTCTTGACGTTGTTGTATGTTCATAACGGGGCTTGCATGGATGCTTGAGAGGCTGAGTTCCTCGATTTTGGAAATTTTGGAGATGTGCTCGGGGGGAGTCGGCCGAGAGCTTAGATAATATGTCGGCCTCGGAGTTCTGAGCCCTCGGTATTTGAGTGAGAGAGTGTGCTTCAAATACCTTGAGCAACTCCTTGGCCGCTTCCTTGTATTGTTTCATTCTTCCCTCCTTGGCCTCATATTCCTTGGAGATTTGGCCAACGACCAACTTGGAGTCGTATTTGATGTGGATCTGCCGAGCCCTCATGTTGGCAGCCAGCCGAAGGCCACATAGGAGGGCCTCATATTCGGCCTCGTTGTTGGAGACTTTGAAGGAGAAGCGGATTGCATAGTAGGCTCTGAAGCCCTCGGGAGTAATGAGGACTACCCCTCCCCCGCATGCTTTGGTCGCGGAGGAGCCGTAGGTGTAGAGGGTCCACCAGTCGTCCGAGGTAGCCGAGGGCTCCCCGTCCGTGGCTACCCTTGCGGTACATTCCGTCACAAAGTCCGCCAGGGCTTGGCCGTTGATGGCAGGCCTTGGACGGACGTCAATGTTGTACTGGCTCAAGAAGATAGCCCATTTCACCATGCGGGAGGAGCTGGTGGGGCTCCTCATGAGGGCGCCGAGGGGTTGATGAGTGAGGACCTGAACCGGGTGAGCTTGAAAGTAGTGGCCCAACTTCTTGACAGTCCAAACGATGGCTAACACCGTTTTTTCCACAGGGGAGTACCTGAGTTCGGCCTCCCTTAGAGTCTTGCTAACATAGAAGATGGCATGTTGGATGCCGTCTTCCTCCCGGATGAGCACAGAGCTGATGGCCGCCGGGCTGACCCCAAGGTAGAGGTAGAGGGTCTCCCCTACCTTGGGTTTGGAGAGCACAGGGGGTGAAGATAGATACCGTTTGAGCTCGTCGAAAGCCCCCTGGCATTCTGGAGTCCATAGAAAGCCAGCCGTCTTCCTCATGATCTGGAAGAAGGGTAGAGACTTCTCCGCTGATTTAGACAGAAAGCGGTTGAGGGCGGCCAGGCGGCCCGTCAACCGTTGAACCTCCTTCACGTTGCGTGGGGGTTCCATGTCGATGATGGCCTGGATCTTCTTGGGATCGACCTCAATACCCCTTCGGCTCACCATGTAGCCCAAGAATTTGCCTCCTTGGACGCCGAAGGTGCACTTCTTCGGGTTTAGCCGAAGGTTGAATTTTTGCATGATGGCGAAGATTTCCCGGAGGTCGTCAGCATGGCTGGAAGATTGTTTGCTTTTGACGATCATGTCGTCAACATAGGCCTCCATGGTGCGCCCTAGGACGGCTTGAAAGACCCGGGCCACCATCCGGGTGTAGGTGGCCCCTGAGTTCTTTAGGTCGAAGGCCATGACTAGGTAGCAGAAGATGCCCTCGGGAGTCATGAAGGCAGTTTTTTCGGCGTCTTCCTCGTGCATGAAAATTTGGTGATACCCTCGGAAGGCATCGAGGAAGGACATGATCTCACACCCTGCGGTCTCATCCACTAGTTGATCAATATTTGGTAGAGGGAACGGATCCATAGGGCACGCCTTGTTGAGATCGGTGTAGTCCACGCACATGCGAAAGGTAGGGGGCTTCTGTGTGAGGACTACGTTTGCTAGCCATGAGGGATATATCACCTCCTTGATGTGCTTAATGGAGAGGAGCATGGCGACCTCCTTCTTCACAAATTCCCTCCTTTCGGCGGAGAGGGGTCTTCTTCGTTGTTGCACTGCCTTTGCCGAAGGGTCCACCGAGAGGCGGTGGGTGATGACCCTTCGGCTGATTCCCGGCATGTCCTCCGGCCCCCATGCAAAGACAGTGGAGTAGGCGCGGAGGGCGTCGGTGATACCGATCTTCAATTCTTCAGGGAGCTGGGCTCCAATCTTCACGACTCTCTCCGGCTGGGCCGGATCGAGCGCAAAGTCTTCTACGTCCTCGGCTGGTTCAGCCCTCGGCCTTTTTTCTTCTTGGTCGATGGTTCCGGTGATGGTGTCAACACGGAATTCCGTCTTGCTTACCTTCTTAGTGACCTGAAGATAGCAGGCGCGGGCAATTTTCTGGTTCCCCCGGGAGTAGCCAATGCCCCCCTCGGCGGGAAACTTGAGGCAGAGGTGCCTCATGGAGATGATGGCTTCGAGGTCCTCGAGGGCTGGTCGGCCGAGGATGATGTTGTGGGCGCAGTCAATGTTGACGACGACGAACTCCACTTCGAGCTGGGCTCTATGGAGCCCGTCGCCGAAGATCACCGGGAGGGTTATTACCCCCTCGGAATCAATAGTGTCGCCGGTGAAACCGGCAAGAGGGGTCTTAATGGGCCGAAGGGACCCCCTCTCCAGATGCAGCTCTCTGAAGGTGCTGAGGTACATTACATTGACGGAGCTGCCCGTGTCATCGTAAGTTCGGTGAATGATGGTGTCGCTTATCTCCGTCCGAATTACCAAGGCATCCCTGTGAGGAGAAGAAGTAGGAGGGAGATCTGCGTTGGTGAAGGTGATGGGTTCCTCCCTCAGTCGCTTTACCGGGGGCATATGAGTGACTTCCCCCCGTAAAGCGATTGAGCCCACTTCTTTCTCTGGCTGGTGGAATCGCCCCCTGTATTGCCACCGGTGATCATGAGGATGTGGCGTTTTTTCTCCTGGTAGTGGGGGTACTCCTCCCCCTCTTCTTCCAAGTTTCCAATCTCCCTCTTCTTTCCGAGGGGGATGGTATTCGGGTTTACCCAAGCTTTTACCTTCGTGTGGTGCCCTCGGGGAGGCCCCTGATGAGAAGGTCCCTCCTGCCGAGGGCTCTGAACAAATTGGGACAGGTGCCCCGCTTGTATTAACCTCTCGATGGCCGTCTT
Organism: Cuscuta europaea; assembly: GCA_945859875.1. Classification (NCBI taxonomy): domain Eukaryota; kingdom Viridiplantae; phylum Streptophyta; class Magnoliopsida; order Solanales; family Convolvulaceae; genus Cuscuta; species Cuscuta europaea. The sequence continues at coordinate 7,471,690 of CAMAPE010000014.1, forward strand.
TAGTTGATGGCAGTCATCGGTCCTGTGCCCCTGGTGCCGATGGAAGCGACAGTATGGGAACTGAGGGTTGATAGCATGTACCTCCGAGGGTGCGCGAGAATCGCGCTCAACAAGGCCCCTCTCCTCGGCAAAATCGAGGATGATGCTGACGGGGTGCGTCAATGGTCTCCGAGGGCGGTCCAGGAGAATGGGCTGTGCCCAAGTCTTAGGGTTGCTCTTATAACCTCCCCCGGGCTTGGCTTGGCCTTGCCGAGGGCGGTCATCAAAGGGTCCCGAAGCCTTGGGGTGATTTGGAGGAGCCCCCGGCCCTCGGTTATGCTTGTTGTCAGTCCTCGGGAGCTGCTGGTCCGGATGCTGGTGATACTTCTCCACCTCCTCGGCCTCAGCATATCGGTCCCCCCGCTGCAAAGCCCTTATGTAGTCGCGGGGGGGTTCAATGATGAGGCTCCTTGAAAAGTTGCCGGTGCGGAGGACGGTTTGTAGGAGGGCCAGGAGGGTCCCGTCATCAGCACCGTCGACCTTGTCGGCCTCCGTCCTCCAGCGCTCTAGGAAATCCCGAAGGGTCTCATCCCTCTTCTGGCGTATTGTTAGGAGGTGGGAGAAGTGCTTCCTTGTGCGACGCCTCCCGGCAAATTGTGTCAAGAATCGCTGGGCGAGTTCCTGCCACGAATCAATGCAGCCCTCGGGCAGCCTGTTGAACCATTCGTATGCCGACCCCTCTAAGGTGGAGAGGAACCAGCGACACAAATATTCGTCTGACGCCCCTACCATCATCATGCTGTTCTGGTATTTGCTGTAATGTTCCTGGGGGTCCGTTTTTCCGTTGTAGGGCTGTATGTGTTGCCCTCGGTATTTTTCCGGGATCCGGGCCGCCAATACCCTTGGGGTAAATGGCGTCCGAGTCTGGAGCTGGATGACGGGTTCCCCGGAGCCCTCGGCCACCTTCTTCTGTAATTCCTCCATTTTGGCCATCATGGCCTCGTATTTGAGGTCTGAGTGAGGGGTGGAGGTGGTGGCGTGAGCTTTGTTGGACTCCATTTCGTCAAGCCGGCGTTAGAGGGCCGTGATAATCTCGTCCCGGGGATCCTTCGGGAGGGTCTCCGCCCCCTGCGAACGAACCCGGGCCGAGTGGGCCTAGTTGATTTGGTGGCGAGCATCATTGGCATGAAGGGGTGCCTTGCCTTTGTCCCGAGGGGGACGCTCCTCGTCTGCCCTCAAAACAGATCCCCCGCTTTCCTGGGGCCTTTGGAGTGCTTTCCCCCCGAGGTGGTCTTGGACCCCTCGGCGGTCTGGCCCTCCTCCGAGCCGGTTGAGGGCGGAAGTACGGGGTCTTTCCCTGTTGTCATTATGGCGGTCCCGGGACTGAACTTCCTGGGAGGACGTATCTTGGGCCACCACCCCTTCGTCGTTCCTCACCCGAGGGGTGGGATTTCCGAAGGGGTGTGGCAGAGGGGGAAGTATGATGTTTTCCCCAACCTGAGGGTGAGCTGGAGCCAGGGTGCCGAAGGCACCCGGGTTCTGGGTGAGCGTTTGGATGAAGGCGGAGAGCGCCGATTGCACGTCGATGGTGAGAACCGGGGGGCTGACTTGGTCATCGCTCCGGTTTTTCTTTTTGGCCTCGATGCCGAGGCGGGCATCGGGGGCATTTTGTTGGATCTGAAGGCGTAGGTCGACAGCCGCCTGTTCCAGCCCAGCGATGACACCGCCCTCGGGAGCCCTGTGAGAGGCTTCGGGGGCGTTGACGTCGCCGAGGGCCAGGTTCTTGTCTTCTACGTTCTTTGAGTTGGCACGTGTTGTTCTCACCATTTTGATAGAGGGCTAGTGTTTCGTGTTTGGTCGAGGGGGAGGGTTTCTTACTCGATTGTTCGACCTCTCAACGAGAGCACCAAATGATGGATAGTCTACCCGGGGGTATATATCCGAAGGGTTATTACGGGGAATAACTTAGAGAGAAGTCAGAGCAAGTAAGTAGATGTAGAGAGAGAGAGTGTATTCAGTATGAATGCCGTTTTCAGCGTGGTTACAAATGAGGAAATGGGGTGCTATTTATAGTAGCAATAAATGCCGGACAGGGACACGTGTCAAGCGCTCATTGGCCGAGGGGTCACCTCAACTGGTTGGCGCTGGCAGCCGCATGTGGCCGCATTTAATGCGGCTGTTGGATGGGACGTCTGTACAGGGTACGGTGATCTGTACGCATGTGAGGCGGATATCTTGTCGAGTGAGATGCCTTCGACTATAGAGCAGTAGCTGAGGGCTCCTCCAACCGATGGCACCCTGGTGCCGAGGGCTCACAGTGCCGAGGGCTACTGTTTTCGCCGTTTTCTCCCAGTTTCTTAGTTTTCTTGAGAAACCCGTTCTGTGAGAGTTTAGAGCCTTCGGCCAGGGGGCCGAAGGCACCCTTGGCGCGTAGTGCGGGCTGCTTGGTACTCTGGGCGCTGTGATTTGGGCCTGTTGGGCCTTCGCTGGAGTAGTAGGAGTCTGTGGGCCGGGGGTTCCCGGGCCATATACTCCATCATTGGCCCTGGAGACGGACCCGCCACTTTCCTGAGGCCTCTGGAACGCCTTCCCCCCGAGGCGGTCTTGGACCCCTCGGCGGTCTTGCGCCCCTCCGAGTCTCTCGAGGGCGGAGGTCCGGAGTTGTTCCTTGTTCACGTTGTGGCGGTCTCGGGACTGGACTTCCTGGGAGGCCGTATCTTGGGCCACGACCCCCTCGGAGTTCCCCATCCGGAGGACCGGGTTACTGAGGGGTCGTGGATGAGGGGGAGGCATAACATTTTCCTCGACCTGAGGTTGGAGGGGAACCAAAGTGCCGAAGGCACCCGGGTTCTGGGTGAGCGTCTGGATGAAGGCGGAGAGTGCCGATTGTACGTCGATTGTGATGACCGGAGGGCTAATTTGATTCTCGCTCCGGTCCTTCTTCTTGGCCTCGATGCCAAGGCGGGCATCGGGGGCATTTTGTTGGATCTGCTGGCGTAGGTCGACAACCGTCTGGTCCAACCCGGTGATGACGCCGCCCCCGGGAGCCCTGTTAGAGACTTCGGGGACGTCGACCTCGCCGAGGGCCAGGTTCCTGTCCTCTACATTCTTGGAGTTGGCGCGAGTTGTTCTCACCATTTTAGCTGGGTGTTTTGTGTTTGGTCGAGGGGGAGGGTTTCTTACTTGATTGTTCGACCTCTCAACGAGAGCACCAAATGATGGATAGTGTACCCGGGGGTAGCTTATCCGAGGGGTTATTACGAGGAATAACTAGAGAGAAGTCAGAGCAAGTAAGTAGAGAGAGAGAGTATATTAGAAATGTATTCAGCGTTTTCAGCGTGTTGTGTCTTGTGACTCGGTTACAAATGGGGAAATGGGGTGCTATTTATAGTAGTAATAAATGCCAGACAGGGACACGTGTCAAGCGTCCATTGGCCGAGAGGTCACCTCAGCTGGTTGGCGCTGGCAACCGCATGTGGCCGCATTTAATGCGGCTGTTGGATGGGACGATGTACTGGGTACGGTGATCCATACGCATGTGGAGCGGATATTATGTCGGAAAAGGTGCCCTCGGCTGTAGATGACTAGCCGAGGGCTCTGAGTACTGGGGACCCCCTTAGTGCCGAGGGCTCCAGTTGCCGAGGGCTACTGATTTTCGCCGTTCTTCCCAGTAACTTTGTTTTCCTGTTTTGGCCCTTCTGTGAGGTTCAGAGCCTTCGTCCAGGGGGCCGAAGGCACCCTCTGGTGCGCATTGTGGGCTGCTTGGTACCTTGGGCGCCGTGATTTGGGTCTGTTGTGTTTCCTGGGCCTATTGGGCCTTTATTGGAGTAGTAGGAGTCTGTGGGCCGAGGGTTCCCGGGCCATATACTCCATTAAGTATAAGGGTAACTTTATATTGAAAAGTTGCCAAAAATAGAGGTGTGAAGTTTATTTTGGACCCATCCAAAAAGGAAAGTGTGAAGCTGCTTTAGGATCGGAGGGAGTGTCATATATAAACAATACTCTTTCCGTCCCATAAAATAGTTCCCACATTGATTTGGATCGGAGTTTAAGAAAGTGAAAATAAAGTGGAAATGTATGGTTGTGGTTGAGTTAGAAAAGGGTAAATGAATGTGAGTCACACAAAACTTTCCTAAAAGAAAAATGAGAACTATTTTTTGGGACGACCCAAAAAGAAAAGCGAGAAACATTTTGCGGGATGGAGGGAGTATACTACTAATATTTTCTTAGATAATCTTTAATCCGTGCAACGCACGAGTGAAATACTCTCTTCGTCCCATAAAACTTGGTCAAATTTCCATTTTTCACTGTACCAAAAAACTTTGTAATTTTCATTAAAAAATAACAAATACTCCCTCCGTCCCGCAAAGAAATTCTCGGTTTGACCTACACACATATTAAGAAAATAAATTTACCATGGGGTAAATTTTACTGTTTCGACACTGTTTGACATTGTTTTGCACTGTTTGGTACTGTTTTGAAGTAGATTACTTCCCCATTTAAGGAAAGATGAACTTCTTTTTGGGAATGTTAAAAAAGGAAAGAGAGGATTTCTTTGCGGGACGTAGGGAGTATGTGGTTAAAACTATTTGTTTACCCTCTCAGTAACATTCTGTGCAATTTTATGGGACGGGAGTACAGTTAAATCAAATGACCGATGAGAAACCAGATAAGGGGGTGTTTGAATTTAATTCTTAAAACTGCTTCTGCTCTTTCAGGGAGCAGAAACAGAAGTAGGAGTGTTTGAGTAAAAGTGCAGTGATTCTGGTACTCTAATTTACTCAAGAAAAACTGAAAACTCATTCAAAATCCTTGATCTCTCACTCTATGCACGAACACCCCTAAATTGGGTGCCTAAACTTCGCATCATAATCCACTGCCCTCATTTTCTCCGACTATCGGTCGCGAAACAGCCCGAACTGAATCCGTGAAGCAATGTCTCGATCCTTGATCTCTCACTCTATGCACGTTGCATCACCCGCCTCACGTAAGAAACCTGATTTTCCCATCCTTCACCGCCCATCCGCCCACTTTACGGCCAGTCTTGGTCCGCAGCTCCGGCTACCGATGTTCCTCCGATCAGCTGCCATCCCCGCTAGAAGCTGCACTGCCCTCGCATTTGACTTTAAAGGTGGCCTAGGGTACTATTTCCCAAAATTTGTTATTTTAAGTGAATCGAGAACTATTCTCTAAATTCTTCTCTTTAATAATTTGGTTGTTGGAAACCTGTTTCATTCTGGTCATGAATTCACATTTATGCAAGAATTTATTTTGTAGAATATTGAATTCAGGAACTTCATCTTTGATTTTAATCTTGGGAGTGTAATTCTCTAGAATATATTTTAGGGGTCTGTTTGGAAAAGGGAAATGCTGAAATGCCAGGGAAAGAAAATAGAGAGGAAATATATGATTTTTTTGGGAGGCAAGAAAAAAAGATTTGTTCAAAATCAATAAATTTATTTTTAATGTATGTTCGAATTCATTTTTATTAATTTACTTGTATTGTATACGAAGTAAATTCTAAGCAATTTTTGCATAGAATGTTTTCAAAAACATTGATCGTATTTCATTTTCCTTTTCATTTTCCAAGATAAATTCAAACATTTAGAAGTAACTTAACACTATTTAATTTCTGTAGCATTGTCCGGGATGCATAGTGTAGAGAAAGAGCTTCTTGGAGAAAATAAGCCAACCAGTTCGATCATATGTTGTACTTCAATTCCAAACCATGTATGATTTATTATTTCGAGGAAAGTAAGCATTTTCTGATAGACACTGGCAATCAATTCAGAACAATTGAATACAACGACAATCAAAGTAGAACAGTTCACAGGATTTTATTGAATAAGGAAGAAATCAAAGTAGGTGTACAAGCTTATGGACCATTCGAGATGCCTAGTCTCCAACTACCAGCCAACAGAATTCTCACCCGCCTATCTCATCTTTCCTACTTTCTATTTATAGCCACCTGTCAACTTAAGGCACACCCGCCTGACTTACCACTTATTTGAATCACAATTCACAACTGATTATTTATTCCTCCTTTTGTACACCTTGTCAAAATATTTAATAGGCTGGGACACCTGCCTATCATTACTCCCCCCTGAAATTTCACCTTGTCCTCAAGGTGAAGACCTAGAAATTGATCTGCTAGAGCTTGTAATGGTTCCCAAGAATCTTCAAACTGTGGTAGGTCCTTCCAGTGTACTAGGACTTCTATCTTGCCTTCTTTGTTCATCCTTGAGTCCAAAACCTCTTATGGACTGACTTGTAGTTCCCATTCTTCATTGAGGCATTTAGGTAGAGGCTGAAAAACAGTTGTAGGGGATAGGGCCTTCTTTAGTAGGGAAATGTGAAACACTGGATGCACTTTACTATCTTCTGGGAGTTTAAGCTTGAAGGCTACAGAACTGAGTTTCTCCATTATCTCAAATGGACCATAGTACCTAGGACTGAGTTTCTGTTGATTCTTTTGGCTAAACTCTGAAGTTTATATGATTGAATCTTCAAATAGACCTTGTCCCCAACATTTAGAACCACCTCCCTTCTATGCTTGTTTGCTTGCTGTCTCATCTGATTTTGGGCTTTTTCCAGATTTTCCTTCAACTCTTTAAGTATCATATTTCTTTGAGCCGTTAGCTTAGAAACTTCCTCCACTGCAGTCAAAGTGACATCCCCTCTTATCACAGTAGGGGGTTCCTGACCATATAGAGCTTTGTAAGGTGTCATTTTCAATGAAATGTGGTAATTTATATTGTACCAGAATTCAGCCCATGCCAACCATTTAACCCACTGCTTAGGCTTACTCCCTGTAAGCACCTCAAATAAGTCTCCAAGCATCTGTTGACCACTTCAGTTTGGCCATCAGTCTGGGGATGATATGCAGTGCTGTTTGACAATCTCCTTTGTAAATAAGTCAGCTACTTCTTTGGCAGTAAAAGGGTGGGATAAAGCCAAGAAGTGAGCTGATTTTGTCAGTCTATCCACCACCACCATGATAGTGTCCTTCCCCTGTGATGTAGGCAGACCTCCTATAAAGTCCATGCTGATATCAGTCCAGATATTCTGAGGAATAGGTAATGGCTGAATCAATCCGGCTGGTTTTAAGGCTTGATATTTGTATGTCTGACATGTAGGGCATTCTTCCACAAACTTCTTTATATCCTTCCTCATTCCATGCCAATAAAACAAATTAGAAACCCTCTTCATGGTCCTGAAATACCCAGAATGCCCTCCTACTGCTGAACTGTGATATTCATTCAATATTTTGGTCACTCTAGGGGATGCACTAGGTAACACTAGTTTCCCATGTAGTAGAGTAACCCCTTCTTATTCTGGAAATCTGGATATTGGTCTGGCTTTGAAATCAGATTCTGAAGCAGTGTCAAACATTTAGGATCCTCCAGCAATTCCTCTTCTAACCCCTCCCATTCTTGACAAGTAACAATGGATAGAAAATGTAAGAATGGTCTTCTGGATAATGCATCTGCAACTCTGTTTTCAACCCCTGGTTTGTACTTTATAATGAAATTAAACCCCAATAGCTTGGAAGTCCATTTTTGTTGCTCTTCCCCCATTAGTCGTTGCTCAGTCAAAAATCTCAAACTTTTCTGATCTGTGTGGATTTCAAACATTCTTCCCAAAAGGTATGGTCTCCATTTCTGGACTGCTAATACTATAGCCATCAGCTCCCTCTCATACACTGATCTATGCTGATTTCTCTGGGATAACTTTTTGCTCATATAGGCAATGGGCCTTCCTTCCTGCATAAGTACAGCTCCCAGACCTGTCCTAGATGCATCAGTCTCCACTATAAACATTTTATCAAAATCTGGTGTTGCCAGTACTGGCAGGGTAGTCATAGTTTTCTTTAACTCCTCAAAAGTCTTGGTAGCCTCTGGTCCCCAATGAAAACTATCTTTCTTCAATAGTTGTGTTAGAGGTAGAGCAATCTTGCTATATCCCTGTACAAACCTTCTGTAATAACTTGTCAGTCCCAGAAATCCCCTCAACCCCTTCAAGTCATTGGGTTCATGCCACATGGTCATTGCCTCAATCTTTGTGGGGTCTGCAGCTACCCCCCCACCAGATATAATATGACCCAAGTAAATTAATTTAGACTGTCCAAACGAACAATTCTTTGCATTAATCACCAGCTGATTATCTTGTAAAGCCCCCAGAACCTTCCTTAAATGTTCTTGATGTCCCTCCACTGATTTGCTATAAACCAAGATATCATCAAAGAAAACCAATGCAAACTTCCTCAGAAAAGACCTCAGAACTTGATTCATAAGGGCTTGAAAAGTTGATGGCGCATTTGTCAGACCAAAGGGCATTACCAAATACTCATAATGCCCCTCGTGAGTCCTGAATGCAGTTTTCTGTCTATCCTCCTCCTTTCAGATCCAGCTTAGAAAAAATGGTTGCCCCACCCAATTCATCCAAAAATTCTTCAATGATGGGTATAGGATACTTATCAGGGATAGTAATTCTGTTGAGAGGCCTGTAATCACCACAGAATCTCCACTCCCCATCTTTCTTCTTCGACAGTAGAATAGGACTACTGTAAGGGCTATTGTTGTGTTGAATTATACCCTCATTCAACATTTCTTTTATAATCCTCTCAATTTCTGTCTTCTGGTACTGTGGGTACCTATAAGGTCTGATATTAGGAATGCAAGCTTCTTTCTGAATGTGAATGGCATGATCACAACTTCTTCTTGGTGGCAATTGCTTCCTGGGTTGGACCACTTCTGGGAATTCAGCCAATATTTGCTTCCAATTGTCATCTTCTGCCCCCCTTCTACTGAAACTACAGATTTTCCTTCACAAAACACCAAGTACCCATCCCCTGCTTCTTGTAATATTTGAGTCATGGTTTTCAGTGAAACTTCCAAAGAGTTTAGCTGTGGATCCCCTTGTATCATCTGCTCCTGTCCTTGTTCCTTCCATCTTATAGTCTGCTTTTGGAAGTTGACTTCTACATCCCCCAAACTTGCCAACCACTCCATCCCCAGCACTACATCGGTTCCCCCCAGTTCCAAGATGTAAAAATCTTGCTGTACCACTGCTTTCTGTAAACATAAAGCTAACCCTTCACATCTTCCATTGTTAGCTATTTTATCTTCATTCCCAATCTGCACTTTATATCCTGTAATGATTTGATAGGGTATTTTCAATTGATTTACCAACCCTTGGGATATGAAGTTGTGAGTAGCTCCACTTTCAATCAAGACATCCACTTCCTGTTCTCCTAGCTTCCATTTTAAGTAACCTCTTACTTTAAAAGCTCTCATGGAAGGAACGCCTTCCTTGCTCCATGAGTGACAGTTGCATGGATTTGGATTCCATGACAACCTCCTCCTCATCTGAACTGATTCCATTTTCTTCCTCACATTCTGCTTCTTCCTCAGAATCTTCCACCAAAATCAGTTTGTAATTTTTCAATTTGAAGGTGTGTTCCTTACTCCATTTGTCACCACACTTGAAACATAGGCCTTTTCTACTCCTTTCCTGATACTCCTCCTTTTGATTCCTGAAGGATGAATCTCCGTCACTCTGGCCCTCTTAGGATTGAACCAGGGCTGGGAATTCTTACTACCTGATCCATTCTTCTCACTATTATAAGTGCCAGCACTGCCAGATTTGGACTTGTACCCTTCTCCCCAATTCTGAACTTTCTCCCCAATTCTGAACTTCAATGGTATGGGTCCTCTCTCCTTCCCCATTAATTTGTCATCCTCCTTTCTTTTAGAATAGATTGTCTCGTTCTTCTGTTCAATCAGTATAGCTCTATCCATGGTTTCAGTTAGGGACTTGGAAGCATACAGTTTCAATTCAGATTTCACTTCCTTCTTCAAACCTGTGATTAAATTCCCCTTCAACAAATCTGTATCCATGTTCTGTTGTGGTGCCATCACCATTTCAAATTCCTCCCTATACTCCAGCACGGTTCCCGTTTGTTTCAGACTCAGAATAGGTCCGTAAGGGTTCTGAATTAACTCTGGTTGAAATCTATGAATAATAGATTTCTTCAACGCCTCCCAACTCGTTTCTTCAGTCTGATTCTCCCACAAGTGAAACCAATTCAAGGCTCTATCCTCCATAGCAACCATAGATGCCTCAACCTTCTCATCATCATCAATATGGTTCAATCGAAAATACCTTTCCATTCTAATAATCCAGTTATAGGCTCCTTCCCCGTTAAACAATGGTAAATCTATCCTTCTCCCATTACGTACAGGTATTCTCGCATTTTCATCACTACGACGATGATCATTGATATTAGAATGAACCGAGTTACCTCTTGAATGTACGGGACTGTGTGGCGATCTGCCTATCACTTTCCTACACTGCCAAACGCTTTAGGGAATTTATTTAGTTTTCCAACACTGAAGCCACCATTTTCTTTCATAATATGGATGTTGGCTTGTTAGTTGTATGATTGGTTAGTGTTTTTAAAGTATTTTGAAAGAAAATGAGGATGAGATTTCAACTTTCCTCTACTTTAAAATCTGCATTGCGGCTTTATTTAGCAGAATGGTTGGATTACATGAAGTTGAACTTAAAGTGCGGGACTATGAATTGGATCAATATGGTGTGGTAAACAATGCTGTATATGCAAGTTATTGCCAACATGGTGAGATTATTCTCCTAAACCATTTACATTAAGCGTCATATGACACACACACCTTTTCTTGTCTTTTCTGCTATATTCATCTATTCTCCATCACTCTATGTAGTTAGCTTGGCATGTGATGTCATGATGGTACCTTTGATGCCCACTCTTAAGTCATAGCTATTCACTGGAATGTCATATTTCATGATTGGTAGTACCTTTTCACAAGTTGCACTCTTGGTTATATACCGCATCGGATATATAACTTTGAGTGTCTGTACAGCTTAGTATCATCAGCGAACAAGTTCTTGGGGTTCCGGAAAGTTTGCTGTTTTAGAAGTGAAAAATTATATTTATGATTTGTGAACCTAATTTCTTTCTGATGGTATTTTCTAGTCAGCCCTGCTTCTTATACACACTTATTTGTACACGCCCGATACACACGCTTGTGAAGCATGTGTATGGGGTTTGTACAAATAAGTGTGTACAAAGAATTCTTTTCTTTTCTAGTAGATGTTGTTGATTTTATGAAACGTATCTTTTTAAGTTCTCTTTCACTAATTTTCTCATGATTCTATATTATTAGAGTAAAGCTAAATAGAATTTGGTTTATCATAATCCATGGAACTTGTTTTTTTAATGTCATTTACACAGCTCGGCATGAACTTCTGGAAAGAATAGGTGTAAATGCTGATGCAGTTGCACGCTCTGGTGATGCATTAGCACTTTCAGAGCTTTCACTTAAGTTTCTTGCACCTTTAAGGGTTTGTGCCTTTTCATATCTTGGACATTATGTTTCATTCCATGCCTAAAGTTTCTTAAATCCTCTGGGCACACAGATATGATCTGTTCAGAACTACCTGATTAAAAGAGTCAGAGTTTTATTGTAACGAGTGTTAACCGGTATTTTAATCTGAGAAGTAATGATCAAAATATAGACCGGGAAAAGTCTGGAACTGAGCAATCACACACACATACACACTTAACCCTTTTATCATAAACAGACCTTGATAATTTCATCTCCACCTTTCACTTTTGGCTTAAATAAGGGTTTTTTCCTCCAAATATTATGTTTTTTGGCCTTACGTCCTGCAAATTTTTATTTTGCTTTTGATCCCTGTAATTTATGTTGCTATGCTTTTTAGTCTCTCACTGATCCTAACCACCCCGTGAGACAATAAAAAAGAACGACTAATAGATTTTCTATCTTTATCATGTCACTTCAAAAATATGTAAATTTATTTTCTAGAGAGCCATTAAAACCTACTCCGTATTTTAAAAACGTGAATTATTATATTCACTTCGTTTTAAGTGCAACATTAGTCTCATTTTTCTAAAACGATGAAGTTAAAAGTTTTGAGTTATGTAACTGATGCTTCTAAATTAAGATGGGCGTGGAATTAGATAGGGCCTAAAAAGACAATAGTGTGTATTACAAGGATTTGAAACATTAATGTGTCAAATTTGCAGGGACTAAAAACATATCATAATCTTCCTTTTTCCACCAATGACTAATGTTCATAAGGTGATATTTTTGTAATTATTTTAGAATAATTGAATGACCCTATTTGAATTTAGAATAATAAAAAACTGTCACATTGACACTTAAAGTCCGTCTGGTAATACCAAAATCGGTTGAATCTGCTCATTTTGCTGAAATTTATGAAATTCTTGTTGGTGGCTGTATTGGCTGATTTATGGGAACAAAATAATTAAAATATATTTTATTAATAAATTAAAGAAAAAATTTTATATGTAAAAATAGCTAAAATGGTCCTCTAGAGTAACTTCAGCCAATACAGTCAGAAATTTAACTCAAACCTTACCTTTTCTTATTATTACACAATTCAGTGTGTGAAATCAAAAGTTACGTGTTTGATAAAAAGTTGTTCTTTGAGCATTCCATCTTCAAGCTCCCAAATAAAGAGGTTAGTTTCTACTTTGACTGTAATTTGCTGGTCTGTTTTGGTCTGCTTTGTTTTGGTCTGGTCTGAAATTTTACTTTTATATTTTTTGCATAAAGATTTTATTTTTTATATATATATTATAATCCATAAATAATTATATTTTATTCATTTATAATTACAAATAAAAATAACAATAACAATAATAATAATAAAAATAATAATAATAATAATAATAATAATAATAATAATAATAATAATTAGGGGTGTGCACTATCCGGTTTAAACCACAAAACCGGACTGAACCGGACCAAAAAAACTGAAACCGGATCGAACCAGAATGATGTCCGGTCCAGTTCGGTCCGGTCCGGTCCGGTTTTGAACCGGTGCACACCCCTAATAATAATAATAATAATAATAATAATAATAATAAAATATGGTCTGGTCTGTTTTAGTCTGGTCTGTTCTGTTTTGGTCTGGTCTGGTCTGGGATGAATTATGGTCTAAGTAAAAACAACCTAACTTGTAGTAGACGCAGAAACTATCAAGATATTGAAACTTTTTATTTTGTTGCTTTTGTAGCCAATTCTAGAGGCTAGAGGTGTAGCAGTTTGGCTCAACAAAAATTATCGCCCGGTACGCATACCTCCGGAGGTCAGAGCCAAATTTGTTCGGTTCCTTCGCGAGGAGGAATAAGACTAACACTTGCAGTAAAGGGGCTCTTATAGTTCTACCATAGATTTTTGTAATCTTGTGATGTAAGCTTGTAATTTTGGGTAGGAAGCCTATACTTCAACCTTCATTCTTCTAAATGTGTTTATAAAAAAAGAAACACATTTTTCTTATTTTACTTTATCAATTCAATATCAATCAAAGAAACCCATTTTTCTTATTAACCGCATCATTTCTTCATGTTGCAATGTTCAGAGGTAGTAATACCTAATCCTATTTAGGAAACTAGTAATTCCACCCGTGCTACGCACGGGAGTGAGATGTTTGGATCAACCAAATATAAACTCAAAGAATTTCATAGTCAATTAACCTAACTCAAAACATAAAATTAAAAACTAAAACAAACTAATCACATTAAACAATAAAATAAAAATAAGTATTCATATTTAATACGACATTAAAAAATAATGCTAAAAGTTAAGTACATATCATGAAGTGATATGCTAGCAATGAGTATGGATGTATGCATGTAAAGCAAGGGAACTACAAATTAGTATAAACTTCTTTGTATACTACATTCAACGCTGACTTCTTTGGTTTCCCTTCTTCGTCGCATATAACAAACTTTAACCCAGACGGACTTGTTACTCTCGAGATAGCCATGTACAACTGTCCATGCGTAAAAACAGGACGACAGAGGAAGATGCCAACCTTTTCCAATGACTGTCCCTGGCTCTTGTTGATGGTCATTGCATAGCTAACCATTAACGGAAATTGCCTACGCTGAAAAGTGAACGGGAGACTAATGTCCGATGGTGTCAAAGTAAGGCGGGGAATAAGAAATTTTTCGCCGGCATTTTCTCCGTGCATCATCTGAGCCTCAATAATATGAGTTCCAAGTTTAGTGACCAGAAGTCGTGTGCCGTTGCACAATCCAGATGAATGATCGATATTCCTCATAAGCATCACAGGAACTCCAACTTTCAGCTTGAGCTCATGACTCGGCAAGCCAGAACATTTGATGCTATTAAGAAATTCAGGAGAATGTATCTCATGCAAGAGATCATTACTATCCGAGTCGGATGAAGAAACTGAATCTGAGCTTAGGTTTGTCTTTAACTCTGAATCTATGTAGCTCAACATGTAATCGTTGACCTTATCAACCTCATCTATGATTGGAGCAAGAATAGCCCTGGAATAAAGATAATTAATCGGATCACCCTGGGTTAAGAAATCTGGATAAATAGCTTGAGCTATAGATTCAACAGGATCAGACGTCATTGGAGCAATCATATCGTCTGGTATTTCAATTAGTGATTCTCCGTCTTGATTTTCAGCAAAAGCTCCGTCACCAATCTTCAAAATCCACTCTGCAAAAGATTGGATAGTTGGTCCATCCGGCTGGCCGAGCATCCTTGCTAGCCTCATGTTTTTAGTAAGCCTCACTACAGTACAATGTGACCACAAGAATGAACTGTTCAGTGCGGCGTGCACAATATCTTGTCTCGTGTCTTTTGGTATCACAGGAAGAATTTGCCTAAAATCACCACCAAATACAATCGTCTTCCCACCAAAAGGCAAGGTAGTGTCACAGTGGCTGGAGTAACGAAGCACGTCTCTCATACTCCGATCAAGAGCTTCAAAACAGTGTCGGTGCGTCATAGGTGCCTCATCCCATATAATTAACTTAGATAACTCTATCAGCTTGGCCAACGGACTACCATGTTTTATGTTGCACGTGGAGTCTTCTACAACACTAAGTGGAATCGCAAACCTCGAATGTGCGGTTCTTCCTCCAGGCAAGAGAAGCGATGCTATACCACTTGAAGCCACGTTAAGAACTATATCACCGCGAGATCTCACAACCGCAGACAAAGTCCTCCATAGATATGTTTTCCCAGTTCCTCCGTGACCATATAAAAAGTAGAATTTCCCGTTTCTACTATCTACATATTCCATTATCCTATCATACACAACACGTTGTTCATCTGTCATCTCGGCCAACAACTTTGCATGCTCCTCAATCAGATACGATTTATTATACCGCAACTCTTCATGAATGAGAACTTCTTCAAGCGAGGGCATTTCATCATCAGGTAGCAAGGGTATGCCGGCAAAATCACGTAGTGATCTACCTCTCGACTGCAAGAGCTTCTGAATCTCCAACAAACAGTACTTTTCAATTTTCTCTTTATCCAGTTCAAAATCTGCAGTAGCGCATTTAAATATTTTAGTACCTTAGTTAAGATTAAACTAATAAATCAAATATTCCACAATATATACATTTCATCACAACCAAATTACACATGCAATACTTCTAACTTTAATTAACATGCACATAAAGAAAACATGTTTACTAATTCAATAATTAAATGTTGTATATTTTATTAAATTCATCACTCAACATGAAAAGATGCATAGCTTTTTGTATTTTTTAAGTGAAAATGTATAGTAAAAATTAAGTAATAGTAAAAGTGCTATTATTTGTATTAATTGATAGACCTTTATTTGTTAAACCTTTTAGATTTTTTCTGTCAATTTAGTAAATATAATAAGTTCACTCTACGTATATTTTTTATACTATTATGAAAAAGCATCCAAGAGGCATATATAACACAGTAAGAAGTACTCCCATAGTAAACTACGTTACTGTACATGGTAACATAGTAGAAGGTATCGTTCATATTACCTAAATAAATATTTTGTAATAAATAATTTTAATAAGGTAATAAACTACTAACATTTAGTATATTCAAAAAATATTTTTTATGATGATCTTTTTCATATATATAAGTAATGATTAGCTCAGGTAGTTGTTACGTTAAACCCCGTTCGAACTTTCCTATCACAGGTAGTTCCCGGTGATAGTTTTTAATGAAATTTTGTGAGTATTCTCATCATCAAGTATAGTTTATTACCGCCAAATTTAAAAGCAACTGCGCCAGAATGTACACGAAAAATGCAGTCATTTTCCATGATATATTCAACTGATTTCCTGATTTAATTTCAAGGTGAAAATTTGTGGATATAATCTACACTTCATGAGGAAGGTTCTCATAAAATTTCATTAAAAATTTCCAACGGCATCACACCTGATAGTCAAGTTTGGACGGGGCTTCCTTGCAAAACTACTTGATGTGATCTTTTTCGTATATATATTAATATACTATCATGTACATTTTTTTATCTCACTTAATATGTCATTAGCTATGTATGTAAGACAATCAATTAAGTATTTCATCGAGAAGTAGTTATTGTAGAACTAAAATATATAAATTTTTATAAGCGAGTAATTCACTAAAAATAAAAAAAGATGGTTTAGAATATAATATACCTGGATTACCCGTATTCTTGCGAATATTGTATAGTATGTCATCAGAGAAAAACTCCCAACACTTTTGCCACACTAAGCCTGGCTTCGAAAACTCATTTGAAACCAGTAGAGTAGCAAATACAATGCGAAGTGACCGTGAAGAAGACCAGAAGATCGCATCTGTAATGCCATCAATAAACTCCTTGTCATCTTTAAGTAAACCACGCGCGTGGCACGCATCTCTAAATGTAGGATATACGGTCCCTTCATAAGTCCTCAACTCCTCAAAGCTGGTTGCTCCCTTCACAATATTCAACAATATTCGTAGGTAGTACTTCTCCCCTGCTCCAGGTCGTACATAATAAATGCGTCCAATAGCAAATCCTCTCTTTCTTTCTACCCATTCCATGGTATTTTTCTTCCACCTGAATTTGCTTGGAAACGTCAGCTCTTTGGCAGTAGGATACACTTGATTTGCTTTCATCCAAGCCGTGAATTTTGTGGAGTTGATTGTTGGTTTATTCAGTACTGAGCTTATAGATGCATTGGGATTGTAGTATACGTTCTGTGCATCAGGAAGATGAAAAGTGAGACGCTCAACTGGTACATCTCGATAATGAATATGGAATCCGAAAATTCTCCAAGCAGCCTCACATGCGGATATATACCGACAGTCATAGTACATCTTAATTTCATCTATTATTTTTGGAGTAGAGTTATCTATAGCTTCTGAGAACTCCACGGTTATCCGATCGTCACCCTTATTGATGTAATTAAATAAGTACTTAACTGCCTGTGTTTGGTTACACCACTCGACATTAATGTGAGCACTATACTTCAACAATAAGCCACGGTTGTGTGGGATGACATATCTATTATCGAGATCGTGGGTATTCTTAGTAACATACTTGCCGTTGTCTCTGCGTCTGTAAATCGGATAACCTTGCTTATCCATTGTCGTGCGAACGACAAATCTCTTTGGAAAGTGCTTTGTGCACCGGCCTTTTTCTGTGCATGGTGCAGATGCATTCATAGGGCCACACAGACCGTGGATCATTAATTCTTTAACTGCATTGTAATACACAGGGTCAGCATATTCATCTGGGATCTCTGCTGAAATAATTCTATCGATCATCACCGATGGGTTTGCATTGCGCTCTGTCATCGAAAGCCACAATACAATGTGCGCATGTGGTAATCCACGTTTCTGAAACTCCACAGTGTAGACAACTGCACAACAAAATTAAAATAAATGTTTTTGATTAATAAGATAATTAAATTAAAATTGTCAAGTGATTGTTATATTTTTTGCATATATAAATGACACATGTTCTTTCAAAAAAAAGTGACATGTGTGCTTAAGGATATACACATATAGGTTCTCTATCGCATAACATTTTTTATGTATTTCACATCATAATTCATCTTTAAGAAAATGTTTTTTATATTTCAAAATTAAACTGAACATAATATGAATTTCATTACTTTTATAAAACCATAGTCGTCTATATTTATATGTTTAGCAGCCAATTTCTAAATCTGTTTTACAAAAATATACAAAAACACAAATACATAGTACTCCGTATCTAAATCGCCTAAACACATACATACATAGAGAATTCATTTCATCCGGCAGTCCGCACCAAAACCACTGTCTATATGTATGACTAATTTTCCTGTCTGTCCGGACTGACCATAACAGCCATTCGGATGACGCAATCTGAGGACCTTCCCGGTGGACGTTTTTGAAGATATTTGGTGATGAGATTATTCTTCATGAATTTTTTATTGTCTCCAAAAAGTTTAAACTTAAAATTCAATTGAGAACCTAATAAAATAAATCATTAAAACGCACTACCCAAAAATATGCATAAAAAACACATTGTCATTCAAACAAATATTTTAACTTACTTTCAGATTGAATCTTAAGCTCAAATTTTGTGCGAACGTTCATCATGAAGTTTAGATTATCTCCAAAACATTTTAGCTTAAAATTATACTGAGAAGCCAACTAAATAAATCATTGAAACACACTGCGCAAATATATGCATAAAAAACACAGTGTTTTGCAAAAATTTAGTTAACTTACTTAATGATTGAATCTAAAGCTGATGGTTTGTGTGAATATATTGATAATGAAGTTTCAATAATTATCTCAACAAAATTTCATATCCAAATTCTATTGGAAAGTCAGTTAAAAATTTTATTATTGAAATGCAATGCACCAAAATATGCATAAAAAATGCAGTATTTTCATAGAATTATTTAATTGACTTTCCAATTGAATTTTAAGCTGAAAGTATGTGTGAAAATTCTAAACTTCATGAAGAAAATGCTCACAAACTTTCATAAAAAAAATCGACTGCAAAGACCCTCAGACAGGCTTGACCTGATGACAGCTCTTGTCAGTCCGGACTGACCTAAGTATCCCCTTAAATATATTGCGTATTAATTAAAGATGGCATGTATCCCAAAATATATATCTAATTTTTTTCACATTGGTCTACAATCATTAAGAAGGTTTGTCATTTTAAACATTTTTTAATTACTTTATATTTCATGAAGATACCAGAAATTGAACTAATACTTTAGCACATAGTTCTTATTTATACACAGTCGTGAATTTAAATATTACCTTCTTTGACATCACCAAATAGCTTATTTTCCTTCAGATCCTTGATGAGAAGTTCGAGTTTTAGCTTAAAAATCCTGGAAAGGATATCCGGTCGGTCATTTGGATCCAATCCCTTGTCATCAACATAGCGAATAATCTCCGGCCATTTCGTATTACATGTAAATGTGATGAATAGTTGTGGGTACCCCGCCCATTTACATATAGCCATTGCATCTTGGTAATTTTGCAACATATAGCGCACTACCTGTGCCACAAAAAAGAAGGTTTGTTACAACATGTTCTTTTTCGGATTTCAATTTGATGGATTGCACAAATTACAAAAGAAGGGAATGATAATTTTATGTTGGCTTCTGTAGGACTGTTTGTCATTATGAATTATTTCAAAAAAAAAGCGTGCACTACCTGTGAAGGAATTTGGCAAAACAATTAATTGGCCGACTCTAGATGCATCCGTTTCTCCCCTTCCAGCAGTGTCTGCTAAGCCACTATATAAGTCACTTCTTAATTGTTTCTGGTGGAGACGGATGTACTGCAATCATGATGATTCAACCATTGTATACCCATCAACAATGAATTGTTGAAACAATCTCTTTGATCTCAATAGATAAGGTGATTCATCAGCCCTCTCCTGCAATCTGTATGAAAAGAAATCTTTTATGGTGACACGCCTCCTCCCACTCTTGCTCTCGCTATTTATTGCACGCGTCAACGACACATCTTCTCTAAACCCATCTTGGCCATATGGAAATAAAAGTGGGTATGCAAACCCAAGAAAGACGAGTTCAATTCAGAAATAATTTGTAGAGCACCTGTCTTTGTTTGAAGAAGCACATCTCTTTCTTTTTTGTTTACATCAAAATCACCTTCAATTAGCGCTGCAACTTCATTGACACTTGGCATGTTGTAAGTGCGGCCTTCTGAGTGCCTTTTGCCGATGAGTTTCATTAAAAATAGTAAAAATAAACAACCGAAGCTCAAAAGTCGTCAAAAAACAAAATTGGAATATATACCTTGAATTCACACACGGGCAGTTGCAATAGTCCAGTCTCCTCGCCTGTCTCCGACTATCCTTTCGTCGGTTGGATTTCTGGAAACACAGGTAGTAGGACGGCAGGCACCGAGTTATCAGAAATAAGTGAACGATAAATATAGAAAAAGAAGAATTACAAAATACCTTGTGTGGAGCGAGAGTATGAACCACATCGATCTTCATCTGTATATTTGAACACAACTCCAATTCAATAAAACAAAATAAGAAAAGAAAGCAAAATAAAGAAGGGAATAGGAGATGGGTATAGGTGGATTCGGGCCGGGTCGGGCCCAGGCCGGGACTAGGCCCGGTCGGGCCGCCGGTTCGTATCATATGGGCCCGGGACCGGCCCGAGGGTTGGATGGGTCCGGTTCGGGCCGGGCCACCCGCCCGGGTCACGGGTCGGGCCACCCGCCGGGCCGGGCCGGGTCGGTTATTTTTTTTGTTTTTATAATTTATATTTTATACTTTATAGTTTTATACAAGTATTAAAAAACAAACTTCAAGTGCATTTATTTCAAGTGCATTTATTTGAAATGAAATAGGAACTACATTTGAAAATTAAATAGGAATTACAATTGTTTTTAAAACATGAAATACTAATCAATCATTCAATATTTCAATCGGAATCTCCGGCATAGGTAGAGCCACCCTCGGTTGTAGATTAATCCATAAAGTGTTGGGATGAGGTGATCTCAATTTCTTGAGCTCTACGGGCTGCTTTCAACCAATCGTGGTAGCATATAAGCATCTCAAGAGATTCAGCGCTCAACCTCGTTCTGGTTTGTGTTTGGACATTGCTGGCCGAACTAAATTCTTGTTCCACGGCAACCGTTGAAACCGGCATTGATTGCACTTGCTTAGCCATCTTTGCTAAAACCGGGAACATTCTCTCTTTTCTCTTCCACCAGTTTAGTACGTCAAAATCACCATCTTCTTCAAAATCAACATCATAAGTTAAATACAAAGAAATCTCATTAATTGTGCTTTGTTGTGTAGCGGGAGTTGATTTCGTTTTTTTAATAAGATTGGCAAACGTAGATTTGAAAATTGATTTTCCTTTAGATGATGTTTGTGTCGGGGGAGGGGCGCATTGCCATATTGTGCATGAAACTCATTGAATAATGCATAAAATATATCACTAACCTCGTTGTATTCTTTTTTCGGATCAATTGGGTTGTCCTCATACATTGGCAATGGACCAAAAAAAGCAGCATAATAATAATTCAAACATTCTTCTAAAGAACCAAGTCTAAAACGAGGATCGAGAACAAATGCAATACCATAAATATGCGGAATATGTGAATAATATTTTAAAAACTTTTCCTTCATAAAACTAGCAAAATAACTCACATAATCAGCATTCTCAAAATTTGAAAAAGCACTGGCGAGATTAACAGCTTCACGAATACATTGGTTTGAGGTAGGTTTATAAACATGACTAAAAGTTTCAGTTGCATTATTAAAATATATCAAAGCATTACAAATTTTTTCACAGGTGTCGATCTCAGTCGAGTTTATGATATAGTTATCATATTGTTTCATAAAAGCAGGAAAATGTTGTTTATATTTAAGAAGAACTCCAATTAACTTATAGGTACTATTCCAACGAATAGACAAATCTTTAGGAAAAGCCACATATCTCTCACCTCTTTCTATCAAATAATCATGCCATTTTTTCCTAAGTTGTCCATTACCCCAAATACGTCTAATCCCCCCCTTGACTACCTCCAACGATGCTCCCAACGCTTTTAGACCATCTTGCACACATAAATTTAGAACATGAAATGCACATCGTTGATGAAAAAATCTACCCATCAAAGAAGTAGAACCACACAATTCACGCAATCTAGGAATAACAGCAGTATTATTAGTAGCATTATCAAAACCAATAGCAAACACCTTATCAATTAAATTATACTCAATTAAAATACGCTCAATCAAAATATAAATATGTTCAGCAGTGTGACGATCATTAAATTCACGGAAAGCAAGAACACGTTTATGCATATGCCAATCATTATCAATATAATGTACAGTCAGACCCAAATAATGTAAATTATGATAAGTATCCTCCCATATGTCAGAACATACAGTAACACGTCCATCAAAGTTTGCAAAATAATTTTGTAACCTTACCTTTTCCGCACCATAAAGCCTTGAAATTTCTTTCTTAACCGTTTTGCGACTATAACCTCTATATTGCGGATTTAAACAAGTTTGTGCATAATCACGAAAAGCAAGACTTTCAGAAAAAAAATAAGGCAAATTTTCTTCAACAAGTAAGTTAGCCATACCTGTCAAATTTTGTGCATCATTGTATGAGAAATTACCAAAAGCTTGTTGGTTATTTGCAAACCTCGATATTTGCGTTTGCTTCCCCGTTCCGCCGCCTAATTTTGCATACTCCACCGGGTGTTTGGACTAAAGGTGTCTTGTGGCAGATCCGTATCCGCCGGAAATCCCCAAGCTATAGTTTTTCTTGCACCAATTGCAAGTTGCGGTCCAATTCCCGGTGTTCGGGTCCTTCCACTTAGAAAAAGTATTAGCCATTAATTCAGATTTACTTTTTTTTGTACCTGTTTGGGATGAGGCAGGTTGGTCGGCGTCATGGATGCCGCCACCCTCCTCCTCCTCGTCGTCGTGGCTCTCCGGAATTACTTCCTCCACATCGTCATCCTCGTCCTCGAGCTCTTCTTCGTCAATGGTCCTCGGTTGGTCTTGAAAAAAGCAGGAATTATGTTGGTGCAATTCTTGTTCTAGTTGTTCGTCGGTCATCGCATCCCCATCCCTCCTTGCGTAACCCGTATCAAAATCATCTCGACTTTGAGATGAAGAGCCGATATGTGATTTACCTTTGCAGGATCTCTTCCTCGCAAGCTCTTTCGTTCGGTTGCGCTCGAGGTTACCCATATCAATCGAATATCTAGGACGATCCATCTAAAAAATGTAGCGATTAATAAAAAATTGTAAAAAAGTAATTAACTATTTATCTAACTATTAATTCGAGTTATAGCAAATTAACTAGTGAATTAACTAGTTTTGTGTACAACATATTTTTTTAAACTAGAGTCAAATGACTCAAATGTAGCAATTAATAAAAAATTGTAAAAAAGTAATTAACTATTAATCTAACTATTAATTCGAGTTATAGCAAATTAACTAGTGAATTAACTAGTTTTGTGTACAACCTATTTTTTTAAACTAGAGTCAAATGTAGCAATTAATAAAAAATTGTAAAAAAGTAATTAACTAATTATCTAACTATTAATTCGAGTTATAGCAAATTAACTAGTGAATTAACTAGTTTTGTGTACAACATATTTTTTTAAACTAGAGTCAAATGTAGCAATTAATAAAAAGTTGTAAAAAAGTAATTAACTATTTATCTAACTATTAATTCGAGTTATAGAAAATTAACTAGTGAATTAACTAGTTTTGTGTACAACATATTTTTTTAAACTAGAGTCAAATGACTCAAATGTAGCAATTAATAAAAAATTGTAAAAAAGTAATTAACTATTAATCTAACTATTAATTCGAGTTATAGCAAATTAACTAGTGAATTAACTAGTTTTGTGTACAACATATTTTTTTTACTAACAATGAAATTAATACACTTTAACTTTAACTATAATTAGAATTACAACTAGTTTTTTAAACTAGAGTCAAATGTAGCAACTAGCAATTAATAAAAAATTGTAATAAAGTAATTAACTATTAATCTAACTATTAATTCGAGTTATAGCAAATTGTACAACCTAATTAACTAGTTTTTTTTTTCAAGTAACGTTAATACAAAATTAAACAAGTGTAAATAATAGAATAATTTCGTACCTCTTTCGGACTTTCGGTCTTTCGGATGGGAGTAATAGAATGACTTCAAATTAATTAGATATAATTCCAACTATATTAATAGATATAATAAATATATAAGTAATATATAATTAGATAACAAATATAAGTAATATAATACTATTTATATCTATTTATAGTTTATATAAGTAGATAATTAATATAAACTATAAATAATAATATAATATATTGGAGAATGGAGAATAAGAGAATTAGAGAGTAGAGAGTTAAGAATAGGATTTAGGAAGAATTGGAGAAGAGATGAAAAAATGTTTAAGATTAGGAGTATTTATAGGTTTTTTTACCCCCCACCACCCAACCCCCCCCCCCCCCCCCGGACCCCCCTGCACCCCACCCAACGGCTATATAGCCGTTTGGGTTGTCCCCAGCCCACCCATAACGGCTAGAAAGATTTGAGAGAAGGTGGCACCCAAGGTCCGAACATGGACCTCCTCCTAGACTGCAGCGGAGAGTAAATTTCTATTCTAATAATGCATTTGTTTTTTTGGATGAAATGTAAATATATATTAACACCCAGAAAAATATACATCAAAAAGTTCTAGATCTCCTAAAACCTCCCCCACCCTTACCTAGTGTAGGGGTTATGAGAGGTTTTTATTCGATCTTAATCAAAATCAAAATGGGCCTAAGTATACAATACTAAATGCCCCTAAACCTCAAAAACCAATCGGTGCTGCAAGGTGCACGCACACAGAACATCAAAATACATTTATCCGAAGAAAATGCATGGCCAAGAGGAGGTTATAATGCACACTCCCCTTAGTCAAAAAAGAAAATCATGGTGTTGCAAGGTGCACACATACTCGTCCCAAAGAGATGATGCCTCGGCTTCGAAGAGGAGACAACATCAACCAATTAAAAGTTGACCATGTCGTGTGGGTATAAGCTATATAGGATCTT
Source organism: Cuscuta europaea (assembly GCA_945859875.1). NCBI lineage: Eukaryota > Viridiplantae > Streptophyta > Magnoliopsida > Solanales > Convolvulaceae > Cuscuta > Cuscuta europaea. The sequence goes on from CAMAPE010000014.1 coordinate 7,496,617, forward strand.
ATACACCACGTGCTTGATCTTAACAATCACATCTTCTTATGTCTTCGAACCTCCATCAAATCGTATCTCATTCCTCGCATGCCAAATGTAGTAGACCGCGACGCAGAATGCTAGACGGGCAGCCTTGGCCTTCATCGTTGATCCCTTGTGCGTCTTCATGATCCACTTAATTGAACTTGGTAATGTTGTCATTTGACGTCCCATCTCAATCCAATCTTTGATTCCATCCCATACCCTACAAGAAAAAGGGAAAAGAAAAAATAGGTGTGGAATTGTTTCCAATCCACCCTTGCACAAGTCACACCTATTAACCATATGTAGGTAACCGAGACTATCCTGAGTGGGCAGCCGGTTCCTCAAGCCCAACCAAACATTAAATGAAAAATTTGGGGGGATGTAGGACTTCCAAATGAAGCTCATTGGAGTCCTAGTGGTCCTCTTTACTCGTAGAAGCTCATAGATCTTGGCCGATACTAGTTTCCCATTGATACTCCTAGCATTAAGGCCAATAATGGTTTCATTTAAATTATTAAAGCACCCTCGTATTTTGTCCCGTATTTGACTCAACCTCTTCATGAGTTGTGAGTCACGGCCGTGTGGGATAAAATCCCACACACTTCTACCCTTAAGGTATACGCCATTAACCCAACGAACCCAAAGAGTATCTTTCTTCTTGTGTACGTCCCAGAGAGTGCGTGAAAGGAGGCTATCGTTTCAAGTTCGGGAACTATGAATACCTAAACCCTCTTCCTCTTTTGGAAGATATATGTCATCCCAAGCCACCTTCGCAAACTTTCCACCCCACAAAAACAGTCTACATATTGACACTATCCTATCCGATATGGTTTGCGGAACCGGGAAGATTTGGAGCCAAAATGATTGGACCCCTTGGATCACCGATCGAATTAGCTCGATTTTACCGGCATATGATAGTGTTTTCGTATTCCACGCATTAAGAAAATCCTTGACCATGTTGAGTAGGGGTGCATATTGTGCAATCGATACCTTTAGCGGGGCAAGTGGTATTCCAAGGTATCTTACCGGGAATATTCCTTGCCCATAGTCGACAATGTTTAAAATGTTTTGTAGCTCTAGGTCCTTCACCCCTCCCATTAAAATATTCGATTTTTCGTGGTTAACCCTTAGGTCGGATGCCTCTCCAAACTCTTTGAGAGCATTGACCAATATGTCTATGGAATACGTGTCGCCTCTCGAGAATAGCATAAGGTAATCGACATATTCCAAATGGGTGATGCCCAATGTTGAAGATCATCAGGGATTATCACCCAACGTGGAGCATTGTGGGTGGTAATTAAAATTCCCCCCTTTGGTTCTCACGGTGAGTAACCGGGAGAAATATTCAAGGCACAAAACAAAAAGCAAAGGGGACATTGGATCCCCTTGCTTAATTCCACGTTTGCCTTTGAAAAATCCGTAAAGCGATCCGTTTAAAGAAACCGAGAAGGAGGCAGTGGACACACACTCCATAATCCATGCAATAAATCTATCGGGGAAGCCCAAACCCCTCAAGACTTTGTCCAAGAAATCCCATGAAATCGTGTCGTAGGCCTTTCGCAAATCTACCTTAATCATACATCTCGGTGAGATTCGCTTCCTATTGTATCCTCTAACAAGTTCCTGGGCTAGGAAAATGTTATCAAACATTAGGCGGCCATCTACGAAAGCTCCTTGGGCTTGATCAATCAGTCCCGAGAGACACGGGGTTAATCGAGCCGCAATTATTTTTGTGATAATTTTATACAATACATTCGTGCATGAAATAGGTCTATAGTCCGACACTTTTGGGGAGTGATTAGTCTTAGGGATAAGTGCTGTAACAGTATGATTGATCTATTTAAGCAACTTACCCGTTAGAAAAAACTCCTTAATCGCTTGTCATCCCCAATAAAACTCCAATTGGCCTTAAAGAAGGCCGAGGTAAACCCGTCCGGCCCCGGTGCCTTGTCATCCCCAATATCAAACAAGGCATCTTTAATTTCCTTGTTTGTAACCGGAGCAAGTAGGCTATCATGAACACTTGGTTCAATCAAAGGACCGGTTCATAAACCAACGTGTCAAGGGGTAGGTTTACCTCGATAGTACCAAATAAATCCACAAAATTTTTTACAAATTCATCTCCAACTTGATCTAAGGAAGTAGTAAGACTACCGTCCTCCAAAGCTATGGAAGATATGGCATTCCGCGTGACGTTCCTCTTCACAATAGCGTGAAAATATCTTGTCCCTTTGTCCGCCTCGAGAATGTGAGTGGCCTTTGCTTTTTGTTGGTAGAAGCTTGTTTCGGCTTCTGCAAAAAAGTAGCCTTTTTCCTAGCAGCCTCCACTTGCACTTTTAAGTCATCATCCAGGGGCGAAACCAGCCACAATTTATTTAATCTTTTGAATTCCTCCTTTGCTCTCTTAGCTTTCATCGATATATGCACATATTCCATTGCATTGAGGTTCTTTAGCGGCCTTTTGAGCAACTTTAGCTTCCTCACAATTGAGAACTGGGTTGTACCATCAATGAATTGGCTCCAACTCTGTGCAATTATGTTAGAAAAATCACAGTGCTTGATCCACATATTAAAAAATTTGAAGGGTTTCGGCCTAAGAGAGGAATTATTGAGTACTGATATTATGGAAGTCGTATGATCAAACTCAACCTCCATTTCATGGAAATGGGCCTTACAACTAATTCCAAAATGCCCCCACACATCATTAAGAAGCACACGGTCAAGCTTAGCCCAAAGATTTCCTTTGTTCCATGTGAAAAATTCCCCGGTAGATGGGGCATCTTCTAGGCTAGCTCGAACTTTAAAATCAAATAAATGTTTCATTATATAGGCCGTGGGTGGGCTTGGCCCAACCCTCTCATTTGGAGCACAAATGCAATTAAAGTCACCCGCAATTAGCCAAGGTTCAGTAATGCCATCCCCAAGCAAAGCAAGATATTCCCACAGTGCCTTGCGCTCCAATACGGTGTATAGTGGATATACAAATGTAGCAACACAAGACAGTTGAGTGATGCGGCAAACACATTTTACATGTATAAATTGCCCCTCAATCTCGTTGATAACACAATGCAAAAAATTCAGATTCCACATGATGGTCATTCGGCCACCCTGTATTTTATTAAAATTATTCTCACCATGCCACCCCGGCCATTTATTTAAAAGATAGTTATTAAAATTGGCCGCAGTCATTTTAGTTTCCGAAAAACAACACAAGTTCACATTATTAGAGTTAATAAGGCTAGAAATTAAATTATGCTTTGAGGTTTTATTCAAACCTCTAACATTCCAAGCAAGGATCTTAATCATCAAGAGAGATAGAAATCCGAGGTGTAGCCGTCATTCCCCGGTTGAACTTCCTCTTTTTCCTTACCCCGTGCTGCCTTTCTCTTTCTCCTTTCCATTTCTTTGAGGTATTTCTTGTTGGCAGCGGTATTGGCATCAAAAAAATTAAAAACATCATTAGTAAAAATCAAATTATCAAGCTCATACCAATCTTTGGTCTTCTTAACCGTTGGGAGAGAAAGCAAGCATGATTCGGTGAAGAAAATACCCGGTTCCTCACAAGACACCCATTGGAAGTCGAATCCCATTTTTACCACTTTCACCTTGTTTGGTATATCATCTTGTTGGGATATTGATCCAGAGGCCCAATACCCGGATAAAACAGGCCCAGGATACCCGGCCCAAACGATGAGTCCATTACCCTATGATGAGCAGGCCCAGTGAAGAATTCACACCGAACGAGGTTCGGTCCGAGTAAAGGCCGGCCCAGAAAGGAGAGATACCGAACGGAGTTCGGACCATATATCATACTTGGGCCAATTTGACATTGTCATTTGCAAGGTCCAACATCCCGTTCGAGCAACGGGCAACCAGTAAGTGACCAGATGCAATTAATGCCAGATTGTGACATCAGCAAATGGAAACATGGGTGATAAAGTCGGTGGAACAACGGCCAATAAGCATAAAGCAGCCCATGCTCTCCATTAGTATAAATAGAAGGTTTAAAATCATTGTAAGAGTTAGCATTTCAATACTCAAGCTCTAGAATAGCATTATTACTCTTGTTTCCTGTAGTAAAGCACTGTTCCGACCTACCGATCGGGAAGTTTCCTTGTAATCAGACAGGTTAATTAATACAAATGGGCTTTTGGGTATTAGTGAATTCATATTTTATATTTTGTTATACACTTTGATTCTGGTCCATTCCTAATATATCCAAAGTTCGTGTTGGGCTTTCGGATCTACGGGACTTACCTTCAACACATCCAAAGGCATGATAGAGACCACTCTTTTCTTCCTTTCGTCCAAGAATACACCGGTAACAACGCCATCAAAATTCATTTGATGCGTGTTACGGATCAAGTGCCCTTCCGGCTCAACCACGGCATCTTGTGTGATCTCTTGACCCGTAATTGGATCCCTCCATGGCAGCAAGGTATAGGCCTTGGTTTCTTGCGGTTTCGAGGCTTCGGAAGTGCTTGCACCAGCCCCCTTGGTTTGCGCAAAGTCCTTCGCAGATTTGTCAACAAGTTTGGTCCGTTCCATAGCTTGCAAGTACTCCTTGTTATGCCTAGAATGCACATCAAAAAAACAAGCAACATTAAGGATAAAAATTTGCCTATTAATAGCGTACCAAAACCTTGCGCGTTTGACCCCCGGGAGAGATACAAGGCATGGATCCGTGAAGGCAATAGCTGGTGCATCCTTGTGTGCTTCCCGTTTTAGATCCATCCCAACTCTAGCAACGGAGATGATGCTCTTTATTTGGTACCGCTTTTTAACCCACGCTTCATGCCTTCCATCTTCCTTAGTTAAGAACTTAGTAACAATGTCATCCGCTTCCATATCATGCACACTCAATATGTGCCGGCCCTCCCATTCAAAGTCACCATTGGTGTATTTGCTCTTTGGATCGTCAATAGCTTTGGAAAGGAAATCCGGCAGTTTGAAAGAGTTTGTGTTCCTCGGCTTTACCACTTGGAAAGAAGGTTTAATAGCTTTGCCTTTGTCATCCACTTTGCTCGGTTTTTCATTTTTGTTCACCAAAGGGACTGTTTTTCCCTTGGCCGTGCCTTCCTCCATCTTCTTTGGCGGGTTGAGGACATTGCAAGTAAAGTAGTGATGGCCAAATTTTTTGCATTGGCAGCAATAACTTGGATAGGTCTCATAGATAACCCTTTGCAAATATTCCTTGCCCGAAGGAGGAACAATCGGAAATTGGAGCACCGGAGGTTTGGAGGCATCAATTTCAATAAGGACCCGAGCAAAACTAGTATATGTTTTCTCTTGGGTTACCTTGTCGGTGGTGATTGGGACTCCCACCATTGATGCAATTCGGCCAATCTCATTGGCTTCCCATAATCTCATAGCAAGTCGGGGGAATTTTACCCAAGTTGGTACCTTCAAGAATTCGTCACTCTCCGTAGAGAAATCTTCCGATAGCTCCTTTAGGAACATAGACTTCCCAAATAAGATATATGGCCCCTCGGATAGAACCTTGGTGCGGTCATCCTCACATAAGAATTTAAAGATGACCCACCCTTTTCTATGTGACTTAACTTGGACCTCAACATTCCTACTCTTCGTCATGGTGTATATAGCTTTTAGGCCCGGAAACCGACCCGAAAAGTGCCCCACCAAGCAATAGCCCCACACTTCAATGAGAGTAGGAACTTTTAAGTGAGAAAAGTACAACTTTTCACCGGTGGGTGGAAAGTATTCGAGCTTTAATCTGAAAGAAGGAGCTCGGTTATTATGGAATAGGGATGTGGAAGTGTAATGCACTTCTCAATTGGAGATGTCCTTAGGCATCTCAACTGAAATGGCTAACAAATGTTGGTCAAATATTACAAAATGGAGAGAGTTCATTCGGAGACCTCTCTAATGGAAAAAGTAACAAAAGAAATCACAGAAATCTGTTTAAGTCTGGTCTTGTCTGTTTAAGTCTTGTCTGGTCTGATTTGTATTTTATAACTACGAAAGTGATCTGGTATGATCTGTTTAAGTTTGATCTGGTCTGTTTAAGTCTGGTCCCTCTCATTGGAGATGCTCTTAGTATGAAACTATGAATCAAAGATCGCAAATTCGCAATCATCTTGAACTGACTTTTACGAGCAATTCACACCATGCTAGAATTGGCAATTTGGCAGGTCATAATCACAATGAATTAGCTACAGAATTTGGAAAGTGTCTCTATACTCTAGAAGTAGTCATATAGAACTTCAAATTTCTTTTGATATTATTACTTTTGGCCTTGAAGAACCTTTGACCTTACGTCCTTACAATCAATGAACCAAATGTTGCCATAATTTTGAAGTGAATTTCATGGATTCACATACAGAACTAGATTTGGTACGTTCAATCAATATCGACAGAGCCCTCAGCAACCCTTCAAGTACTTTCCATCTCATCCAAATATACGGTTTAGTATTGCTGCCAAACGCACCCCAGCTTGAGCTAGCCGCAGTTGGACAATTGGTAAGCGTGTTGAGAAGTAGTCATCTGCAAAAAAAATCCGCCATGTATTAACATAGTCTTCTACTCTTAAATTTTTTGATATATTATGAAGGGTATTGATGTTTTGGCTTTTTGTGTTTGATTTTATATTTAAAAGTGAACATACATTTAGACGTTTTGAGTTAACCTGAAGAATGTAAGTTGAGTTTTGATCAAACTCTGATGGAAAGAATGTTGGTTCTATTTCAAGGCATTTCTTGGAGTTGAACTTGGGACCTCTTCTTTGTGGCACCCTCTTCCTACGAGGTCAGCTACGCCGCTCGGTAACTTATGGCCAATCTCGAAAGTTTGTATGCTGTTGAGTTTAGCACAAGGCTAATAGACTCTAATATCATATTACCATTTGATATTTTATTTTGAAATCTCATTGGATCACTAGTCTAAGACCTTATATTTGTATTCTTTTGGTGCATGACTAGTGAGGATAATTTAGCATAGTAGTTTTTAGTCAATTGAAATACATAAATAAATGTCATATTGAACATAAGAAAAATATTTTTTAATCACCCATTGAAATGCAATCTCTCTCTTTTAATTTTTGCAAAAGTTCCTCAACTTTGTTAAATAAGTTGTGACTTTAGTTCTTTACGTTTTTTGCTATTCCGTGATGTGGCAATCTCCGTGGAAATATAGTCCCTTAGTCGTGCAACATATTGCGAATATCATCTCTTAACTTCATAATATGTTCTAAATACAGTCTATGTTGTTAATAATGAATATCATCTCTTAACTTCATAATATGTTCTAAATACAGTCTATGCTGTCATTAATGAATATCATCTCTTAACTTCATAATATGTTCTAAATACAATTTATGCTGTTAATACTGTAGGCCGTTTGATATATTGTTAACAGTGGGGACTACAAGTACGATATGTTATATATTTAAAAGACCACATTTACAAATATTAAAAGACAAAGACTACATTTCGAATAAATCAAAGACCAAAAGTGCGAGTTTTCCTTGAAAACATTTGTATATTTTAATCCTTGGGATCTTGAATTTTCTATTTGAAGCCTATTATTAGAGCAGAGGGCCAAGAAAATGCAGATATACCTCCCAATACTGAATTATCTTCCACTCCTTTGTATGCCCAATCACATGCTGCTTCAATACCCTCAGATGCATATCTGTGCAGAAGATGCTTTTATTATATGCTGGAAGTGGAAACTACACAAAATGGATTCACCCAATGCACTGACTTAATTTCTGAAGAACTCCCATGTTATTTTTCCCTTATCACTTATCAGTGTGTTATGTTGGACCACATTAATTAACATGAAAGTGTGTTTAGTGAGCTTACACATCTGGGCAGGCTTCTTTCCCATTGGAGCATGCCTCCCATGACTTCACTTTACTTGCCCATCCAGTCTGTCAAGTGGAGAACACATCACAAGCTAAGAAATAGAGATAAAGAACAATTTGTATTACTACTTCCCTGCAAACTAGATGTTTTGTTTGAAAAAATATACTCCCTCAGTCTCATTATCTTTGACTGTCTTCCTTTTTATGTACAATTTTCTCATATTTATTTGTTAATAATGTAAGGTTTTAATTTTCCATTACTTTGTTCATAATTTGCTAATTCATATCAAACCTAAAGTTCTACCTTACTAAATAGGAAGAAGGTACAAATATACCCTGAAATATATGGTTGAGAACAAATATACCCCCTCGGTTTCTATTTGAAACAATTAACCAAATAATTGTAAAGTTACAATAAATATACCCCTCAATTGCAGAATTGAACAACATCAACATCATCATTACCCCAGTGCCGCAAAGACTCCACCTGCGGTGGAGTAAGGGAGGTTGGATGTAAACAGCCTTATCCATGTACTAAAACACAGAGAGACTGTTTCTGGATGATCCAAAGTGAAAAACAAAACTAGGCATGGAACCAGTTCGATTCTCATAAGAAATTAGTGGAACCGTTACAAAAAACTTAACTAATCAAATCGGTTAGGTTCCTATCTAAAATTTCATGAACCGTTATGGAACCGAACCAATAGTAAACAATTCGGTTCTTACTTTTATCGATTCCTAAGCATAAATTTTTTTCATAAAAAATTAACGCAATTTACTTTCTACAACGCAAAGACGTCGAGAATTCAAAACACAACCAATAAGTACCGTTTGAAGCTTTTATCACTTCAAACATCAAGTCCAAAGTTAATTTATTCAACACTTAATAGAATGAAATAACTTTTGAGTTTTGTTTGTAAATAAAATATGAAAATTGTTGTTGTTTGATATCAATAAAAGTTGGATCATCACAATAGAATAAGACGTCTAGTTCAAGTTCTCAAAACGTAAAAAAAAACGTATTGAACCCACAAGTAGAAATATAATTATCATTACATTTCAAATCCTAGGAACATTATTTACACTTAATCACACAATTACAATCATCTTGAATATTATATAGAAAATATATCGAACCAACACGAATTATTTTGGTTTAGTTTAATAATTATGAAATCTTCATGATGGAACAAAATATTATTTGTAAAACAAATGGGGTTAATGTTTTCATCCTCATCTGCTTCCATCAATTAAATTTAAATTGTTGTGTGATTAGATGTAAATCATGTAATCGATTATATTATTATTACTATTATTGTTACTATGATTATTGTTATTGTTAATGTTATATAATTATTATTGTTGTTATTAACTTATTATTACTAGTTGTACTTTCAATTTTTTTAATGACGGTTTCGTAGACATTTTTATGTATGAATCGGGAACTGAACCGTTAACAATGAATAAGAATCGTATCATTAACAATTTATTACTCATTTGTAGGAACCGAACCGGATTTTAACGGTTCGGTTCCAATGGTTTTCCAGTTCTTGGTTCCAAAGTTCCACCCCTATGAAAAACGCATTGAAAATTGCATGGACTAACTGGTGCTTCATAAAAAAGAAACGCAAACAGTTTAATGAGTCATTTTACTTTATTCCATCATATTTTCAAGCCAAAAAATAGTGAAATTTTTGCTCGATTGCAAATGATGGAATAAATTTAAAAGGAAATGATCGAATAAATTGTGTTTAATTGTTTAATTAAACAATTAAACAAATAAGTAGTATGATTTTAGATTTTTAAATTTTGGCAAAAGTACTTCACCCTTCCAAAAGGAAAGGAAAGAGAAGACAGTTTAAGGAAGAAACATTTAATTATTTTGAGACTGAGCGAGTAATATCTAATTATTTACCGAGATATTCTTCTCAATTGCATCAATCAGTTCTTCAACTTGGGAATCATAGAGTTGCTCTTCAGCTGTCTCAATAATGCTGGTATCCCATACCTGTGAGGTTGAGATTTTAAATAATGTATGCATATGTAAGGGGGTAGATTGAGTAGAAGTAGTGGTCAGCTAGCTGCTCACATGGTGGAGATTTGTTTTCCTAGTGTACCAGTGGACATCAACTGTGTTTCCTCCCTTGTCTGTGGTAAATCCAACATGCAGAGGCTGCATTTCAAATGCCAGATAAATCAAACTGTGATCAAATCGGATGAGTTCTGAGATATGTGTAATTTATATACTTAATAATGGCATGTGGATTGATTTACCTGATGAATGTCACCAAGAAAATGAGATAGAAAGAGCAGTGCTTGTGTCGCATTATCTGTTGAAGATGATGCCAATGCATATGGTCAAAACAAGAAACATACTCCATATGTAGGTCATAATTTCTGGAGAATCTATTTCATTTCCTAATTTATCATATTGTTACTTTAATTTCATTTAAGCAAGTATACAATGATTGTGAAGCAAAAGTCGGTCTATGTATTTTTTGACGCGATTTTCACTCTGGGTCATTCGAAAACAGTAGGTGAGAAGCCTTTGCGGTATTGGAGTAATGATGATGAAGTATACAAAGATTGATGAATGTATACTCATAGTGTGTATGAAGAAGATAGATGTTTACTATTCTCAATCACACAAACAAATTTATTATTAAATTTTTAAGCTTTGATTTCAACGGCTGGAACTAACAAAATCCTACTCATTCCAATTCAAATCCAAAGTACCCTTGAATTTTTTTGGTTAGTTTCTTAATTAATTTAAAGATGGCAATCAATACTTCATTTTGTGTGGGTAACGATGTTTCAATTGGACTAAAATTTTCTAATTTGGTTTGATGGATTGTTTAAGTTTATCTAGTCTAGTGTGGTCAGATAAATGTTTGGTTTATGTTTGTTTTAAATTGTGAGTCTGACACATGTAAGTCTCACCTTGGGATTGAAATAAATTCAAGTAAAAACATTCTAAAATCTACTTATATTCATACCCACCCCATTGTAAAGCTCCAGCATATTTGGTTGGATAGTTTTTCCTTTATAAATTGCCCAATATAGGAGTAAATACAAACATAATTGCACAAATAGAAGTAAAACTTAAAACTTCCTTCAATAAGAGTAAACATTAATTTTGTACCCTTAATATCCCTAACCTAGTTAATTCTAAAATATGACTTCTTTAATCATAACCTAGTTAATTTATGACTTATTCGATAACAATAATTTATTTATTTATTTATTTTTCAAAAAATAAAAAAAAATCACTGCCGCCTCAGCACCACCACCTCCAGTCACCAGGTGAAAAAATGCCAAGTTCATTACGAATGCCATATTTATGGTTGAAAACAATGAAAATGTTGGCATTCGCAAAGAGAAATATGTCATGTTTTTGGCATTTTCAGAAAAAAGGGCAGTTTTTAGGAAAAATGGATTTTTTTTTCACCGCCCGGAGGTGGTGGTGCAGGGAGGTAGTGGAGGCGGTGGGAAAGACATCCATATTTTTTTTAAAATTTTTTATGGAGTTTTACTATTTTTTATTATTTTTTTTTAAAAAAATAAAAAATTTAAAAAAAATTTTTTTTTTAAATATTTTTATTTTATTAATATTTTACAAAAATTTTAATTATTTTTCTACGATTTTTTGAATTTTTTTCGAATTTATTATGAATTAAAATTTAATTAAATGTTGTTGGGGCTTGGGTAGGGGTATACTTGTGCAAACACTAAAGTTACTCTTATTCAAAACATGGTACTCCTATTTTTGCATTTTGCCTATGTTTTGCTCCTATTTGGGGAATTCTCTCTTTTTCCTTTCATACTAAGAGATAGATTTCTTTCATATGCAGGTATGTAAATTCAAAAATGATGTTTCTACCCACTCTTATACTCACTTTTGTACTCTACCCATGTTTGTGAAAACTTTTTTTTATCTGTGGTTCACAAATAATATTTTGCACAAACAAAATATTACGGTTCAGAGACAAAAAAACGAGTTTTTCTCCTTATTAATGCTGAAAAAATAATTATTTACTTAACTAGTGTTGAGTCAAAAATATTTACAAAAGTACTGCTCTTTTAAACCATGGTCAAGAGGATACGTTAAATATTTGACTTTACTGTAGAGTGCACTGTTTCGCACTGTTCAAACACTGTTTGACACTGTTTTACTTTTCAAATATTAACATCTTCCATTTCTTTTTTCATCTTTCAGGTATTTGTAATCATTTTATGTCAATAAACCTGATTCTAAACTACTCCGTAGTTTATATCAAAGACGTAATTATCTTAAAAAGAATAACATTTCATATTTTTTTTGTTTCTTCACATGAAAAACTTATCGGGAAAATGTAAAAATAATTGTCAAATATAAATTTTAGCACTTTAATTTATTTATGAAAACTGTGGAGTCTGAAAAACTTTACTGATCGAACCTTCAAATTTTTGTAAAAAAATATTGGTCTAGAATTAGATTTGTTCATAGGTCATTACTGCAACTTCCCTTTTCATTCCATAAGAACTTCAGATTTTTTTTTAAATTTAATGTATGTATCATTGGTGTCATATGAAAGATCGTAAAAAGTTATGAAAATTGGTGTCATATGAAAGATCGTAAAATGTTATGAAAATTAATATAGTTTTTATGAAATTTGGCGCAAAAAATAAAAATTATAGCAGTTTAAAGTAAAAAGAGGATTTTTTTTACTTGGGCCCCACTTAACCATTTCTGGTGCTTGAAAAATTCTAAAGGTATACACTTTTTTGCGTAAAACCTTACACAAACATGTGTAAAAGGTGTGTACACAAAAAGTGTGTACCCCAAGTCCAACCCTTGATGCTTCATCCCCCCTCTCATGCGTAGCAGCGTAGGAATCGATCCTCCTAACTATAGTTTAGAATAGCAGTATCTTCGTAAATATTATTAATCCAACACTATATTCGTAAATATTTCTTTTTTTATCCTTACTTAGGAAAAAAATTCCAAAAAAAAAACTTCACAAACATTATGGGTATAAGGTGAGCATAAGGGTGAGGACACTCGATATAAATTTGTAATCATTAATGCAAACCCGCACGGGTAGCTCAGTTGGTCGAGTGGTGGGAGATTTGGAACAATGGATCAAGGTTCGAATCCCCGCAGCGATCGGGTGGAGGTCACAGAACCTGAAATAAGGCTGGACCTCTGGTGCGCACGGGTGTATGGATGTACTGTCATTCTCCTGACTGAGTCACCGTGACTAACCTTCCCACCATTCTGTCGGGTCGGGGTGGGGGCTCCTGGAGTGGAAGATTCCACCTTTTTGGAACAATTGTAATCATTAATGCAAGTTTTAATGTTGTGAAAAATGAGCCAAATTTATCATCCCTCATCATTGTGAAAAGAATGAACATTAAAATAGAGAAAACGATAGTTTAAATAGACAGTTGAAATGGACAGTGTGGAATGACTCACAGGAGGAATGATCGCCATGGACGTAGTTGACAAGTTGGGTGGTGTAATTATTGATAGCCCCTGCTACACATCTGTCCATTTCGCCACCTTCATCCTTGCAGTCCCCTGCATTTCATCAAGTTAAATCATTAAAAAACAATTAAACATTAATTGTTTGCCTTAATGTTTTCACTTGAGCTGTGAGCGTGTGAAATTATTTGTTTCACAACGGATTTATATAATAAAACATTTTTTTGCATATCCTTTCCTTCTAAACATATCATAGTATATGCTCAAGTATAATAAAACATTATACTTCGTATTTCATATAAGATCTGATTACTCCTCCCAAATTGGCGTTTTAGGTTGAAATCCCGGAACTTAATCTTCTTTTATTACTCCATCCGGTCCTTATTAAACTTTACATTTTGACTTCACACATGTTAAGGAAATAAATTTGATTTTACTGTAGAGTGCGCTGTTTGACATTGTTTGACACTATTTTGCACTGTTTGGTGTAGATTTGTTTGCCAAATAAGGCAAATAAGGAAGTGTAAAGTTTAATATGGGACGGCCCAAAAAGGAAAGTGTAAAGTTAATTAAGGACCGGAGGGAGTAATTAATATCTTGATATTAAAGGGTCCCTGGTCTCATATTATCTATTCTTATTATCTAGGAAAAATTGAAAATAATAATCCCAACTATTGTTGGTCCGTTAAAAATAATCCTAACTATTGATTATTTTTGTATAATCTCAACTATATGGACCGTTCGCCAATAATGGTGCATAACCGCATATTGTCTGCTCTAACAAGTGAATTTTTAATAGAAATTAAGCGTAAAAATTAAAATTTGGGATTATTTATAGGGATTACCTGCTATATCTCTTTAAAAACTATATTAATTTATCTATAGTCGGTCACGTCGGATAATTATTGGCAGAAGGTCCCTAAAGTTGGGATTATTCTGAAATAATCGATAGTTGGGATTATTACGAGTGGATTGCCAATAATTTAGATTATTACGATCCATTTTTCCTATTATCTACGGTACGTGTTTACATTTGATTTCATGTAATCTCGTTGAATAAGACTTAGTCATTGGTGGGAAGTGAAAAGAGTAAAAACACGCATCCTAAAAACCATAGCCTTTTATTGAAGAAATGAAAGGTAATTGGAGGCTTACTATTATAGCGATAGGTGCAGAGATGATCAGGGGTGTTGATATAATGCAGAGCAGAAGACCAGGGAAACGCGAACTTCACATTGTCCGCCCACGAACACAGACTGGACAGGTTCCGCCTTTCTGCAGATGCCGCCCCCAACAGCTCCTCAACTCCGACCGCCGCCGCCGAGCTCAGCCGCGACTCGGCAATCCGACAGGCGATCATATGCCCGTCTGTTCCCCATCCACGAACCGCCGGAATTAGAAGCAGCGATAAGGCCGCCACGGCTAACATGTAGTAAGCTTTGTAGCTCTGCTCCATTTCCTGGGTGTACAAATCAAGGAATTCAATATCCTCCTTTTGGTGTTTTTTATATATTTAGATGGGATATGGGATATTTGGAATAGGGATCTCTTTCTTTTTAAGGACTCAAATGATTTGCTTACTATGCATAGATATGGATGGTGTCAATGTTTGATATACCTTCTTTTTCAATTGATTCCATCATTCAAAGGTGAATAATTTGTGAAATTATGATTGTACGTTACTTTGGAGTAGAGAATTGTGTATTAGCGACCGGAAAGCAAAGCAACCAAAGAAGAGGGCGTAACGGCTCAATGGTGCCTTGCGAGTTGTGATCAATAGCAAGTAAATAAATTCACGGTAGAAAATACTGTTTAGACACTGTTTGGACACTGTTTGGATGTATATTTCTTTGACAAATAAGGAAATAAGGAAAGTGTGACTTTGTTTTTGAAACATCTCAAAAAGGAAAGTGTGAGTTTCTTTTAGAAACGGAGGGAGTATGTGTACGCAACTTTATTTTATTGTACAAACATCATGTTAATTTGGGGTTTAATGCATCGACCTTTTGTGAATCCCTTTTGTGAATAAATTTAAAATTTTCAAAATCATTTTTCTTATTATTAGGATTGAATATGCAAGTCAGTTTATCAAAATCTCTAAAATATGCAAAAATGTTAATACTCCATCCGGTTCTTATTAAAGTTCACACTTTCCTTTTTGGGATGTCCCTTATTTAAGTTCACACTTCAATTTTAGGAAACAAAACAATGCAAAACAGTGCCAAACAGTGTCAAACAGTGTCCAAACAGTGCCAAATAGTGCACTCCACAGTAAAATCAAATTAATTTTCTTAATATGTGTGAAGTCAAACTGAGAACTTTAATAAGAACCGAAGGGAGTAATTTTTGTTTTATTTGACAATTAAATTTGTTCATAAAAGGGATTATGCGCATGACGAATAACACAGAGTGATTTGATACATTTTCTAAATCACATGAGTTAATTCATCAAATTTTTATATCACATGGAAGTTTGAGGCATTAAATAAAGCCTGTTAATTTGTATTGTAAATACGAAGTAATTTTTTAACATGAATTGCGTGTATCACACCTGCTAAAAAATTTGAGTGTGTAACATAGAAATACATTTCGATCTCCCGAATTTCATGAATGTCACAGACAATTCATCTTAAAAATGACAAAAAAAATTATCTATCACACAAATAAAATGAATTGTATACACTAACGTGTGCACATGGGGAATGTACAAACAACTTTCTTACTTCATACTATCTATGTCCCGCTATGATTGTCCTATTTTACCTATCGATTCGTTCCACTAAGATCGTCTCATACCAAGATACCTTCAGAATTTAACCCTGCAGATATGGGGACTAAATGTCTCACTTTTGAAAAACTGTTGTCTTGTAAGCGTATTCTTAATTTAGATTGTGGCTAGATAAGAACTGTAAAACAAGAAAAACCGGCGATGATGATTCTCCCTTTCACGTTGTGCTCTACACCACCAGGGGGGCCAATAAGGTGGAGATTGTTGTGGTATTGGTCCACCTCATTTATGGAGTTGGTCTCCTAATTAATGTCCTGGCCCAATTGGGCTGTCTACCCGACCAAGCCCATCCGTCCCCCGTTTGTCTTATACCCAGCCCATCCCGTGTGGCCCTCCCTTATATTTGGCTGGTTCTTCTGGAATCCTCCTATTTCTGCCTCTCCGCCTTCTCTCTAAACTATGACCCTTCAGTTCTGTTACCCTAGACCTAGAGTGAGAGAGTGCCGGTTTCCTCTGAGCTTTAGCTCCGGCTTTGCTCCGGTGAGACCTTGGGGTTCCTATTGGGGTCTTCACTCTTGTCTGGTAGTGTGGTGGGTTATCCGTAGCTCCGGTGGGTTCTCTGGGCTGGGGTCTGGGTTCTTTCTGTGAGGGCTAGTTGGTTGTCGCCCTTCTGTCTTCCCTGGTTGTATCCCTGGTGGTGAGTGTGAGCAAGCCTTTGGGCTTGGTGGTGATTGAGGTCTGAGCCGGTCCGATTTCCTAACAGTGGTATCAGAGCCTGGACGTTGATGCCTCTCTCGGACACCGGAAGCTCACCGGAGAACTCCCACACCGGTAACGTCTGAAGACGCCATCGGAGAAGGTAAGTCGGGTTGTCTCTCCGTGACACCCGCTCAAGTATAAACTCAAACCCTAACCCTTGGGCTGCCGGAGTGCCACCGGCTTCTGTGATGCATGGGTATTCCGAAACCCTAGGTTGAGGAACTACCGGTTAGAAACCCTAGTTTCTGAACCATTGCATGTGTAGATCTTATTGAGATAAGACCTGCAGAAACCCTAGGTTGGTGATACAGTGCATGAGTGGTCCAATATGTGTCGAACTTGGCCACTGATATATGTGAACTTGCCTGTGTTGAATTTATCCTCTGTGTGATAACCTCTGAACTTGCTGTATTGTGCCCTATTTTTTTTCTGCTGTACTATCTTTGTTTTATTTCTCTGCTCAGTCAGTTTTTTCAACTTTGCTTCCGCTTATGTGTGCTGAGTTCTGGTAATTTTGTGTGGCCTCTAACCCCTGGTTGGCTAAGGCACCTGATGTATGGGCTAAGTGATTCCCTGCCAGCCACTTCAGTGGCCCCGGAACTGCGTGGTCACTTAGTCCGCAGCCCAAACCATCAGGGTTAAGCTTCTTTATTACCTGTATCTCTGCTGTTGTGTTGTGACTGTTATCATGGCTTCAAACCAGTATGGTATGATGCCTTTTAATGGTAAGACTGACTTTGACATTTGGAAACAGAAGATAAAATGTGTGTTAATACAACAGAAAGTTCATAGAGCTATTACTGGGCAATACTTAGAAACTGAGGAAAAACCTAAACAAGTTGAAATGAATGAAATAGCCTGCTCAACCATATATTTAAACCTGTCTGACTCTGTCCTTAGAAAGGTTGGAGTCATTGAGTCTGCTAAAGACCTCTGGGATAAACTTGAGTCTCTATATACTGATACTTCCCTTCCTGGCAAACTGTTTTTGTTGGAAAAGTTTTTTAGGTTTAGACTTGACCTAACAAAAGATATTGATGAAAACCTAGATATTTTTAACAAACTAATCCAAAACATTAAGCAGGCTGGGGATAAACATATAGATGACTACACTGCCATAGTCTTATTGAATGCTATACATGATTCCTATAATGATGTTAAGTCTGCCATTAAATATGGGAGGGATGACATAACCCTTGATATTGTTATTAATGGCCTGAGAAGCAAAGAACTTGACTTAAAACATTCTAGGAACCATCATAGGGAATCTGGGGAAGCTTTGGTTGTTAGGGGAAGATCTAAAAGTAGGTCTAAACACCCTAAAAAGGACAATCAGGATAAGAATGGCAGACAACCTAGCAAGAAAAGGCATAAGTCTAAGAAAAGGGTGTGCTATAACTGTGGGAACCCAGATCATTTCATCAAAGATTGTACCCAACCCAAAAGAAATGAACAGGCCAACTCTGTGACTGATAAGGAAATTAGTGAAGAAGTGTTCATGATCTGTGATCATGCTAATTCTGCCCTAAGCAACCTAACTGAATTTGAATGGTTAGTAGATTCAGGTTGTACCTACCACATGACTCCTTTTAAGAATCTGTTTGCTTCTTATAGTGCTTGTGATTCTGGTTATGTGTCCTTAACTGACAATAAGAAGTGTAAGGTCCATGGTGTGGGTGACATAAGTCTTAAGTTTGAAAATGGAACTGTTTTCAAATTAAAAAATGTTAGACATGTCCCTGATCTTAGGCACAACCTGCTTTCTGTTTCTGTTTTTGAAGAATGTGGTCTTGAGGGTAAATGGGGAAATGGGTGTATGAAGATTTTGAAAAACTCCCTTGTTTTGTTTAAAGCCTTGAAACAAAATAACCTTTATGTTGTGCATGCCAAACCTTTTTCTGAAAATGCTAATGTTGTACTCAGTGACAAGTGTGTGCTTTGGCACCAAAGACTAGGTCACATGAGTAATAAAAGATTGAATATTTTGAAACAAACTGGATGTTTTGGTAATGACTTGGTGTCACCCATACCTTTCTGTGAGGGTTGTGTCCTAGGTAAACAACATAGGGTTCAGTTTCCTGTTTCTAGCTATTCTAGTGATCCTAAGTCTAAAGTTGTCCTTGACTACATACATGCAGATGTATGGGGTCCTTCCAGTGTCCCTACCCATGGGGGTAGGAGGTACTTTCTGTCCATAATTGATGACTTTTCTAGGAAAGTCTGGGTCTGTTTGTTAGAACATAAATCTGATGTGTATGTTAGGTTTAAAGAATGGAAAATTATGGTAGAAAATCAAACTGGATGTAAGGTTAAAACCCTTAGAACTGACAATGGCTTAGAATTCTGCAATAAGGATATGGATAGGTTGTGTGTTGAGAGTGGGATTAGGAGACACAAGACTGTGCCCTATACTCCCCAACAGAATGGCTTAGCTGAGAGAATGAATAGGACCCTCCTAGACAAAGTTACGAGTATGCTTGCCACTTCTGGCCTCCCCAAGAAGTTTTGGGGAGAAGTTGTAAATACTGCCACCTACCTAATAAACAGATCCCCCTCTGTACCTTTAGAAGGTAAGTGCCCTGAGTCTGTCTTCTCTAAGAAACCCCTGGACTTGTCAAACTTAAAAGTGTTTGGGTGTGCTGCCTATGTACATCAACAGTCTGATAAGTTGGACCCTAGGTCTAAGAAATGCATTTTCTTAGGATATCCTGAAGGTGTTAAAGGATATAGGATCTGGGATAGGAACCAGAGTGGTTTTAAGGTCATTATAAGCAGAAATGTTGTGTTCAATGAAAGTGACTTTCCCTGCTTAGTTCAAAATGTGACTGACCCTCAAACTGTGCATGATGACACCTCTCCTAGTGAGGTGGAGCCTATCCAGACCACTGCTACCCCTCTGGTGAATGAGTCCAGTACTCCTGATTTGACCAACACTATGCATGACACCCACTCCACCTCTAGTGAGGTGGAGCAGTCCAGTGGTAATGATGAAAATTTGCATGATGTGATTGTTCAATCTGATTTTGCTGATAATGAAGAACTTGGAGAGATCCAAGTTGAGAATGAGAGTCTAGATGACTATGTGTTAGCTAGAGATAGGACTAGAAGAAACATTAAGAGGATTTCTGATAGTATGACTGACTATGCATTTCCCCTGTATGATACTTCATTATTTGCTTTCTCTGTTTTTGAAACTCTTGAGTTGAATGAGCCTAAAACCTACCAGGAAGCCCTTGCCTCTAGAGAATCTAAAAATTGGCTATGTGCTATGCAAAGTGAGATAGAATCTCTTAAGTTGAATAAAACCTGGACCCTAGTTCCTAGGACTCCTAATTGTTCTGTTGTTGAGTGCAAATGGCTTTTCAAAGTTAAAGAAGAACCAAATGACATTAGGTTTAAAGCTAGGTTAGTGGCAAAAGGTTTCACTCAAAAGGAAGGGGTAGACTATGCTGAAAATTTTGCTCCAGTAGTAAAATTCACAACAATTAGGATGATGATTGCCCTAGTTGCCCATAATGACTGGGAGATGAAGCAGATGGATGTTACCACTGCTTTCCTGCATGGTGAACTAGATAAACAGATTTTCATGAGCCAACCTGAGGGTTTTATTGACCCTAAGTACCCCAGACATGTCTGTCTAATTAGGAAGGCCCTCAATGGCCTGAAACAGTCTCCCAGACAATGGAATATCAAGTTTGACCAGTGTATGTCTTCCCTGAGTTTCAAAAGGTCTGATTCTGACCCTTGTTTGTATTTTAAGAATACTGCCTCTGTACCTGTTTTCTTGTTGATCTATGTTGATGACATGCTTATCATTAGCCCCTCTGTGAATGCTATTAAGATAGTTCAAAAGTGCCTTTGTGAAAACTTTGATATGAAAGATCTTGGAGATGCTAAGAGAATCCTAGGGATTAATATTCTTAGGGATAGGAGTAGGTGTACCCTTACCCTGAACCAAACCTCTTATCTTGAAAAGGTCTTGAAAAAGTTCAAAATTGACTCTGCCCAACCTGTGAATGTTCCCTTAGCACCCCATTTTGTGCTAAGCAAGGATCAGTCCCCAAGGACTGCTCCTGAGATAGATAGGATGAAGGTTGTACCCTATTCCAGTGCTATAGGGTCAGTCATGTATCTCATGGTAAGCACAAGGCCTGATATAGCTTATGTTGTTAGTTGCTTAAGTAGATATATGGCAAACCCTGGTATGTCTCACTGGACTGCCCTTAAATGGCTCCTTAGATACCTTAGGGGTACACCTTCTCATGGCCTTGTGTTCTCTAAAACTGAAACTGGCATTTTACTTACTGGCTATGTTGACTCCAATTATGCAAATGATAGGGACAATAGAAAGTTTACTACTTCCTACATTTTTACTCTTTGTGGTTCCTGCATAAGTTGGAAATCTCAACTTCAACCTATTGTTGCACTGTCCACTACTGAATCTGAATACGTGGCAGCCACTGAGGTCTTTAAAGAGGCTATTTGGCTTAAACGAATGCTAACTGAAATTGATTTTCTTAAGCAGGTTGTGACAGTGTACTCTGATAGCCAGTCTGCTATCCAATTGTGCAAGAATCCTGTATTCCATGACAGGACCAAACACATTGGTGTCAGGTTTCATTTTATTAGGAATATTGTGGATGCAGGTTGGATAAAGCTGTCCAAGATACCTTCAGAATTTAACCCTGCAGATATGGGGACTAAATGTCTCACTTTTGAAAAACTGTTGTCTTGTAAGCGTATTCTTAATTTAGATTGTGGCTAGATAAGAACTGTAAAACAAGAAAAACCGGCGATGATGATTCTCCCTTTCACGTTGTGCTCTACACCACCAGGGGGACCAATAAGGTGGAGATTGTTGTGGTATTGGTCCACCTCATTTATGGAGTTGGTCTCCTAATTAATGTCCTGGCCCAATTGGGCTGTCTACCCGACCAAGCCCATCCGTCCCCCGTTTGTCTTATACCCAGCCCATCCCGTGTGGCCCTCCCTTATATTTGGCTGGTTCTTCTGGAATCCTCCTATTTCTGCCTCTCCGCCTTCTCTCTAAACTATGACCCTTCAGTTCTGTTACCCTAGACCTAGAGTGAGAGAGTGCCGGTTTCCTCTGAGCTTTAGCTCCGGCTTTGCTCCGGTGAGACCTTGGGGTTCCTATTGGGGTCTTCACTCTTGTCTGGTAGTGTGGTGGGTTATCCGTAGCTCCGGTGGGTTCTCTGGGCTGGGGTCTGGGTTCTTTCTGTGAGGGCTAGTTGGTTGTCGCCCTTCTGTCTTCCCTGGTTGTATCCCTGGTGGTGAGTGTGAGCAAGCCTTTGGGCTTGGTGGTGATTGAGGTCTGAGCCGGTCCGATTTCCTAACAGTGACAAAGTTTTTGGAACAAACAAAAAGGAAAAGTTAACAAATTCCAACGGGGCGGAGGGAGTACTTTTCTAATATTTTAGGAAAAAATATCATTTGGAACACTATAAAATAAATATTACAGAATGTATATATGTTAATTAGTATATGTGACCCTTTTATAACTCTCTGTACAATTTCTATAACAACTTATATTAAATTTTGTACTCAATTTTATTCATCCTATGTTAATTTTTTTGTAATAAAAAATGTCAAAATAAACTTCTATTTTTTATAAGAAGAAATGTTGTAAGGTCCCTTAGATTTTAATGACGCACGTGTATTAGGCTATAACATTTGGATTGTAATACCTGTAACAATTGTTGTTTTAAATTCGTAAAAAGAAAAGTACTCATAGTGATGAAAAATAAAAATAAGAGTACTAAAGAGAGAAAAGATCATACCACAAAAAGATGAAAATAAAAGGAAAGAAACAAAGAAGGTACGCGTAAAAAAGAGTCGATTGGAGTTTTTTTGTTCTTACACCCAACAATAGACTGCTATTAAGTTACATACGGAAAACAGCATGCTACTAATTTCAAGAGTTATACAGAGATTTAAGTCTGCGTGTGAAGAAGTGGATCCTAGATCATACTTTTCTCTATCAGATAGCAGTAGAGTCAAAATATCAATTTTGTGACTCATGGGACCCACACCAAACTCGAGGCAATAAAACCGAAAATCAATGAAAGGTAAATATTTTGTTACTAATCCAGGCTTTGATTCTGCATTTATCAATTACTCATAGGTGTAAGAACAATTACCGCCTTTGTCCCCTAATTTTTGTTAGAATGTAAACTTGATTTTGGGCTAAGTTAATAATTGATGTTTGTTGTAATGGGCAAAGCCCAAAATAATTAGGAGTGTTCTAGAGAGAAATGTTCTAGAAAGTTTCTAGAGTGTGAGACTTCTAGAGACATTCTAGAGAATAATTAATAATAGAGTATTCTAGATAAGGAGAATTCTAGAGAACTCTCCACCATTTATTGTGGATGTGAGTAGTATAAATATGTGTAGTTGTGCTCATTTGTAATCAAGCATCAAGCTAAGAAATCTTCAAGCAATAAAATATAAGTTCTCTCTTCTTTCATCCTCTTCTGATTAGCTAAAAGTTTTTCCTACTTACACAATTCTTCATAACGTCCTAAAATACTTAGCATCTACTTCTAATATTCCAACAAATTGGTATCAGAGTCATGGCTAACGGGATGCTATCCTTTCAATTTGCTCGCCTAACCAAAGATAACTATAGTACTTGGTGTAGGGTGTGTCTCAGAAAAATGAATAAATATTAACTAATAAAAATAATTAATTAATTAAATAGCCAAAGAAAACAGAAAAGAGACGGGACAAAGTTTGGCCAGAGCTTGTGCAACGCACGATGTCCTTAAAACGTATTCGTCACCTCCCATGGTGCTAGGAGCGTTGCAACGACTGTTTCCCAGGATACGGTGGCTAACGAACTAACGTTTGAGCACACAAAAAAGAGTTCCGGCGAACGGGAAAAAAGGAGAACATTCAGGAAATTTTCAGAGAGCTGAAGGTGTTTTGAGAGGTTAAATACGTGTATGATTGGTTGTGAACGTGTGTTTGTTGCAATCCACCTGCCAGGTATTTATAGGAGGATTTGCTGTGTGTTAAATGTAGTGTTAATGGACCTGAACGTTGGACATCAATGACCAGTCCATTGGGCATTGAATCATGCATAAACTATCCATGTAACGCAGCATTAAAAGAGAAGAACGTTGGGCATTTATTGCTGTAACGGCTTAGGTATTTTGTTTCAGACGGCATTCGTGTCCGCAGGTCGCCCGCGCACACGAGTCGCGGTTTTTCTTCTGCGTTTCGGGATTTGATCGGCACCCCCCCCCCCTATGCGTAAGAGAGAGCCTTTACCTTTAGGAATCTTAACTCCTTAAAAGAGACTTCCCTTTATAAGGGGGTGAAAATCCCTTGAGTTTTCCGGTGTGGTATAAAACACACTAGAAACCCATCATTTTCCCAGTTTTTCCATTTCAACGAGTGAACTTCGAGAATCAATTTCTCATTCACCCGTTATCCGTTTTGAGTGTACCACATAACGAATTGTAGCCCTTAACAAGGACAATCCGAAACCACGTTGACCCGACCCAAATCGGAAGTGGACCCCACTCAAATGATTGCCCCAAAATGACCATTTAATGCAATTTTAACACATTTTTCCAACAATCCCCCACATGAATGAAAATTGATTTTCGAGACTTAAAAAGACACGAAGATAGGAGGACATGTTGTGTTCACCGGATGATCCTTTCATACGGAGAGGTAGGTTTTATCCTTTGAACCTTCCGTTGTAAAGACACGTTTATTTACTGACATTCTAGTAGACTCGATGTCCTTGAACTATACTGCCGTCGTGTAAACATTGACTTATCTTTACACAAGAACCTTCCAAATTTGTTCCGTTCTCATGGGTGTGCCCGTTTTGGCCATGGGTCACCGTCCTGGTTCTGCAAGAGTTTCTAAGGAACTGAGCCTTTACAGTTCTCCTTTGAAGCGACCCTCTTCTCTCTCGCATAGGTGATTCTTTCACGAGTATCCCAAACACTCTTCCAATGTTATCGAGTAGATCAACATTTTAGAAATTAGAATCATTAAAGCAAACGTTTTTGCTAACCTCGTGCGGGAGTCACTGTTTTAAACAAGGATTGGGTAGGAGTCCGGGACCCCCACAGTGACCATCCTTCGCTCTATAATTTAGTTGTCCCTTTTGAACCTAGGACCAACTAGGTTGGGTATCCACTATAGAACTTTTCAATTCACGGGCTTTAGTCCCATTCCTCATGACAACTTCTCCAACAATTCTCTATCTAATTCCTTTGTTAGCGGATTCGTTATGTTATCCTTTGACTTCACGTAGTCAACAGTGATAACACCCATTGTGAGGAGTTGTTTAATGGTGTTATGTCTACGACGAACGTGTCTAGACTTACCATTGTACATATTGCTCTGTACCCTTCCAATTGCCGCTTGACTATCGCAATGTATGCATATTGGAGGGACAGGCTTTTTCCCAACTTGGAATATCCTCGAGAAAATGGCGTAGCCATTCAGCCTCTTCAGTGCACTTATCCAAGGCTATTAGCGCAAACTCCATCGTGGATCTAGCTATTAACATTTGTTTTGAGGATTTCCATGACACGGCTGCACCTCCCAAAGTGAAAACATATCCACTTGTGGACTTGGAGTCCTTTATGTTGGATATCCAACTAGCGTCGCTATACCCTTCAAGTACAGCTGGATATCTTCCATAGTGCAGTCCAAGGTTTTAATTTTTACGTAAATACCTCAAAACCCTTACTTTTATCTTCCAGTGTTCATCACCGGGGTTGTTAGTATATCTACTTAGCTTACTAAGCACAAAGGCAATATCAGGCCTGGTACAACTCATTAGATACATCAAGCTTCCAATAATCCTAGCGTATTCTACTTGAGAAATACACTCTCCACGATTTTTGGTAAGTTTTACGTTTTTATCTAATGAAGTCCTTGCCTCTTGATAATCATCCTTATTAAATTTGGTAAGGATTTTATCAACGTAATGGGATTGGCTTAGCGTAAGACCGTCTAGTCCCCTAATTATTTTAATCCCAAGGATTAAATCGGCCAGCCCCATATCCTTCATCTGCTGCTGTTTCTCAGCCTCTTCCCATCGTCCAAAATTCCCGGAAGAAGAAGGCTGATAGGGAGTTGGTCACTGAGACTTACAAGATGGAGATCGAGTACCCAGTGAAGGGGGTTTCTTCAACGAGGTTGTTGACGGCCACGACGTGATCTCCCAAACCGTCCTTGCTAAGGATCGGGCATATCTTGACAAGCTCGGCGATGTCAGGATTTATGACGGTGGAATGGACCTCGTCGTCCAAGTAAGATTTCTTTTCATACTTTGTCGTTTTTCTCATTTGCTTTCCTTGCATGTGTCATCGTCATCTGACAATTTGCGTTTTTGCAGGGTGCCTTCATGCTGATGGAGAGCCATCAGAGGCAGCAGCGGGAGATTGCCTGGCTGAAGGAGATCGAGCAGAAGGCTGCCTCGGCTGAGGAGGCCATGAGCTGCTTGGACCGGCTGCAAGGCGAGGTGGAGACCCTGAAGAAGAGGGCTGATGAGGCCGATGTAGCCTATCGTCAAGTGGCTTCTGACAGGGATGACGCCCTGAAGGGAAAAGATGAGGCACTGAAGGCCTGTAAGGAAGCCCTGCGTCGTGCTAAGGAGGCTGAGGGGGGCAAAGATGAGGCCGAGAAGGCTGCTGAGAAGGCCGCTGATGGGTCGTTGATATGGGTTGGTCCTGGCCCGTTGGTGACGTGGTGGCCTCCCAGTGGTGGCCGTTGATGTGGCCATTGGGAGAGTGCCACGTGTAATGACCGTTGGTGGGGGGGATCTATAAATACCCCTTCCCCTCCGACGAGGAATCACATTTGCATTCTGAATTTGTCGAAGTGCTGGCCGATTTTCTAGAGAGATAAACTCCCAAGCCTGTTCTTCGTTGTTCTTCGTTGTTCGAGGTTAGTGTTCATCACGATCTTCCTCGCTTTTCATACTTTGCTTCCTAGGTAGTTGATCTAGTGTTAGGCGTTTAAACACCTTTAGATCTTAAGTTGTTCTCCTTAAGCCCGTAGTAGTAGTAATGAAGAGCTTGAACGACGACTACTACCCCTATGACGACCAGCCCTCCACGAGGTCGCTTGACTACGAGGTGCTCGAGGAGTTTGAGGAGGAGATAGAGCGTTTAAGTCCATACAAATCCGCGGAGCTGATGGACGAGGAAGGCGAGGACGAGGAGTCCGCCTCTTCTTCAAAGGGTGAGGACTAAGGTGCGTCCCGAGTGGTGGACGGGGCGTCCACTTCTGCTGTCATTCCGTGCCCGAGGCCGGTGTCCGCCGTTAAGGGAGCCGCCAAGCCGAAGAGAGTGAGGAGGCCGAAGAGTGGGCCCGGCGTCTCCTACCTAGATCTCACCAACATCTACCTGATCAAGCGGGAGAGCAGTGCGGCCGATTACCTTGTTGCCCAGATGTACGTGGGGCCGTTCGGGCGGGTTAGGGCACCCAAGTCGACGGACCATGTTCTTCTTCCACCACCGGGGTACTTTGGAGTATACCCGATGAGTTTTGCCAAGGGGTTGAGGTTCCCCCTTCACCCTTTCATTACTGAGTATCTGGACATGGTAGGGCTTCCTCCGGCCTTGGTGACGCCGAACAGTTACTCTTTGATGGTGGGGTTTCTGCTCCGGTGTGAGGAGTTGGGCTACCGGCCGACGACGGCACTATTCATGAATTTGTACCAGATAGGCCGAGGAAGTCACAAGAACTGTGCGGCCTACGCTACTCTTCAGCAGCTGCCGAAGAAGAGGAGCTTCACGGATTTGCCTACGTCCATTCATGGGTGGAAGAGCAAGTTCGTGTTTGTGTCCATTGCGGAGGTCCGTCGTGAGGTTGAAGGCCTCCTGGAAGAGGTCCCCTCCGCTGACCTAGTCGGCCGTGGCGTCCTCATCGTGCTCCCTGGGCTCTTGGTCCTCAGGGATGACTTTGCTGACGAGGTTGCGGTTTGACTTAGTTCTCCCCATGATCAGTGGTTAGCTGTGCTTGGTAGCGACGAAGGGTGCTAACTAGATTGTTCTAGCTCTCAACGAGAGCACCAAATGATAGAGTGTATCTCCTAGATTCTAGAGAGAGGTGAGAGTTAGAGAGAGAAGTGCAATAATATGCTTCAATAGAATGATTTTTTGTAACCCCTATAACTAGAGAGAGAAGTATTTATAGAGAAAATTAGGGTTGGGCTCCCAAGCCTTGGGCTTGGGAGGCCCATTTACAACTGGACCGCTACTGGGCCGAATACAAAGCCTCTAATGGGCTGTACAAATGAGCAAGTATAGAATCCGTTTCTGGGAGGTCTTCGTGGCCGACGAGGGCGTGGCCGACGAGGGCACGGCCGACGAGGGCACCCGGGTTCCTTGGCTTCAGGACCGTAATCTGAGTTGGCCCCTTTTCGGCCGACGGGGGCGTCTTGGCCGACGAGGGCGCCACTCTGTTGTCTTGTGCTTTCTGTTCTTCCGAGTATGTGGGTCCCGGGGCTCAGACCCATATACTCCATCAATATCTTTTCCTTGAACTTTTTTAGAAAAAGTAAGTAGGTTACAACTTTTATTGATAAGTGGCTCGAGGCCGAGGGTGGTATTCGTTCAACAACCCGAGGGAAGGTGAGGGCTTTCCCGGCTTCGCCACCCCCGGATTATTGATAAAATTTTACCAAGTTGATGTACATTCCACATTCGTGGTACATTAGACCCATTTGGGTGTTTTAGTTTGTACGTGTCGGGCTTTACTACGGCACTGACGATGTAGGGGCCTTCGTACTTCAGTGCTAGCTTGCCACCTTCCGTCGGCTTGCATGCCTCCCTTCGGCGGAAGACATAGTCCCCCACTTGGAATTCTCGGGAACGTACCTTGGCGTCATAGTATGATTTTACTTGACGCCGGTAGTTTTCTGCCCGGATGAAGGCCTGCTCTCGTCTTTCTTCGATCAGGTGGAGATCAATCTTCATGCTTTCTTCGTTGGCCTCGGGCTCATATTGCTCCACCCGTCCGCTGGGTATGGTGACCTCTGTGGGTGCCTTTGCCTCAAAACCATAGCAAAGGGCAAAGGCTGTCTCGCCCGTTGCCCTCCTCGGCGTGGTACGGTAACACCACAGAATGTTGGGGAGCTCATCGGCCCAACTGCCTCCTGCGTCCTGGAGCTTCTTCTTTAGGCCCTCGAGAATAGTTCTGTTGGCATTCTAAACCTGCCCGTTACCTTGAGGATAGGCAACGAAGGAGAAACGATGTTTGATTCCCCATTCCTGGAGGAGCTCTTGGAAGGGTGCGGCCTCAAACTAGGTGCCGTTATCAGATATGATCTCCTGGGGAACGCCGAAGCGGTTAGGGATATTCTTGTGGACGAACCTATGGCATCTGGCCCCTGTGATGCTGACCAAAGGTTTCGCTTCAATCCATTTGGTGAAGTAATCGACGGTGACGATGATGTAGCGGTTGTTACCGACGGCTCTGGGCAAGGGGCCGACCAGGTCAATCCCCCATCTTGAGAATGGGATTGCGGTGTTGACCGGGGCATAGTTGACGGCTGGCCGACCAGGGGCTTTCTGAAGGACCTGGCATGCAGTACACTTCCTTGCAAGATTGACACAAACTCGCGCCATCGTCGGGCAAAAATAGCCCTGGACAACGAGACGTCGGGGCATGCTGAAAGGGCCCTGATGTGAGGACCAGACGCCGCAGTGGACTTCCTCTATGGCCACTTCGGCCTCGTCTAGGTGTAGGCATCGGAGGAGAGTGCCGTTGTAAGATCTTTTGTAGAGCTTTCCATCGTCAATGGTGTAGCTTGGGGCCCTGAGTTTGGCCAGCTTGGCCCTCTCCTCGTCCTGGGGAAGCTCTCCTGAAGTGATGAAGGTTATGATGTCGGTGATCCTGTCCTTCGGCCGATGCTGGATGCACATGACCGGGCTGGCATGGATGCTAGACATGCTTAGCTCCTCGACCTTGCCTATCTTGGACATGTGCTCTGGAGTGTCTATGCTGAACTTGGAGATGATGTCGGCCTCAGCATTCTCCACCCTTGGGATCTGTGTGATCACATGGGTTTCAAATGCCTTGAGCAACTCCTCGGCCACCTGTTTGTATTGCCTCATCCTCCCTTCTTTGGCCTCGTATGAGCCCTCGATCTGGCCCACCACCATCCTAGAGTCACACCTAATTCTGATGTGTCATGTTTTGAGGCCTCATACTCGGCTTCGTTGTTGGATACCCTGAAGTTGAAGCGGATGGCATAATAGGCTCTGAACCCTTCAGGGGAGATGAGGACGACGCAACCACCACATGCTTTGGCGGCCGATGAACCGTCAGTGAAGAGAGTCCATGCTTCGTCTGGCTCTGGCCCGGGTGTGGTAGCGGCCGTCTCTCTTGTCGTGCACTCGGTGACAAAATCGGCCAAGGCTTGCCCCTTGATGGATGACCTTGGCTAAATTTCAATCTGGAATAGGCTAAGGAAGATCACCCACTTCACCATCCTTGAGGAACTAGTGGGGCTCCTCATGAGTGCGCCGAGGGGCTGCTGGGTCAAGACGTGGATGGCATGGGCCTGGAAGTATTGCCCTAGCGTTTTCACTGTATGGACAATGGACAGTACCGTCTTCTCAATGGGGAAGTACCTGAGCTCGGCCTCCCGTAGCATCTTGCTGACATAGAAAATTGCCTTCTGCACCCCTTCATCCTCGTGGATGAGCACGGAACTGATGGTTGACGTGCTCACCCCCAAGTACAAGAAGAGGGTGTCACCGGCTTAGGGCTTGGAAAGCACGGGTGGGGATGATAGGTAGTGCTTCAGCTCCTCAAATGCTTGTTGGCACTCCGTCGTCCATTTGAAGTTGTTTGCCTTGCGCATGATCTGGAAGAAAGGGAGAGACCTTTCAGCCAATTTTGAGAGGAAACGGTTCAGGACCGCGAGGCGTCCGGTCAGCCGTTGTGTGGATCGTTGCGCTTACCGCTACACTAAAAGCAATCGTTGATAGTGTAACACGCTCCTCCCCCTTTATAGCACAAGCGAAGCGCCACGCGGTTCGATTGCATCGGCAGGCTGGCAGATTGCTGGCACCGCATACCCGCGGCCCAACACGTTGTACCTCCTTCACATTTTGTGGCGGCTCCATGTTAACAATGGCCTGGATCTTCTCTGGATTGATTTCAATGCCCCTTCGACTGACCATGTAGCCGAGGAACTTGCCTCCCTGGACACCCAAGGTGCACTTCTTGGGGTTCAGGTGGAGCTGGAACTTCTTCATGATTTCAAAAATTTCCCGGAGGTCGTCATCGTGAGTGGTAGATTGCTTGCTCTTGACGATCATGTCGTCGACATATGCCTCCATCATCCGGCCGAGGTTTTCTCTGAAGACTTTGGCTACCATCCTGGTGTATGTGGCACCTGAAGTTTTGAGCCCAAAGGCCATGACGAGGTAGCAGAAAATTCCCTTCGGGGTCATGAAGGCTGTCTTCTCGGCATCATCTTCATGCATGAAGATCTGGTGGTACCTCTTGAAGGCATCAACGAACGACATTAGCTCGCACCCCGCCATCTCGTCCACCAATTGATCAATGTTGGGGATAGGGAACGGGTCCATAGGGCACACCTTGTTCAGGTCAGTGTAGTTGACGCACATTCTGAACGTCGGCGGCTTCTGGACGAAGACGACGTTGGCCAACCAGGTTGGGTATTTCAACTACTTGATATGGCTGATTGAGAGGAGCATGGTGACCTCCCCCTTGACGAAGTCCCGTCTGTCGGCCGAATGGTAGTGCCGCTTCTGTTTTACTGGCGTGGAGGCGGGATCGACTGACAGCCGGTCAGTGATCACCTTCCAGCTGATGCCTGGAATGTTGTCCGGCCCCCACTCAAAAATGATTGCATATGACCGCAGGACTTGGAGGATGCTGTCGCGTTGGTCCCAGGGGAGTTGCCTACCGATTTTCAGGACTCGCTCTGGCCGAGAAGTGTCCAGCGGGACCTCATCGACTTCTTCGGTTGGCTCAGCATGTGGCCTTTCCTCGTCCTTGGCGACGGTGGCGGTGATAGTGTCTACCCTTTGCTCGGTGCTTGCGGCCGGCTTCGTCAGCTTGAGGTAACATGCTCTTGTTATCCTCTGATTCCCCCTAGCGTAGCCGATACCGCCACTAGTAGGGAACTTTAGGCACAGGTGCTTCATGGAGATGATGGCCTCCAGGTCCTCTAGTGTCGGCCTCCCCCAGATCAGGTTGTGGGCGCACTCGAGGTTGACCACCATGAACTCCATGTCAATCTTGGCACGATGGGAGCCGTCACCGACCTCCACGGGGAGGACTATCGTGCCTTCAGCGTCAATATCGTTCCTGGTGAAGCCGGACAACGATGTTGGTATCGTCTTGAGCAGGGCTTTGTTCAGCTTCAGTTGCATGAACGTATCAAGGTACATGACATTGACGGAGCTCCCCATATCGATGTAAGTGCGGTGGATGATAGAGTTACCTATCTCGCACCGGATGACATGGGCGTCCCTGTGTGATGCGGGTCCCAGAGGCAGATCCTTGTCGATGAAGGTGATCGCCTCCGTTCGTTGCTTTTTCGGCTGGGGGGAGCGTGGGACACCTCCCCGATGTAAAGGGATTGGGCCCATTTCTTCCTCTGGGTGGCTGAGTCCCCCCCCAGTGTTGCCCCCCACGATAAGATGGATGTGGTTCTTCTTCTGAGGGGGCTCCTCGAACTGTTCATCGTCATCGCTGAGTCTGCCGATCTCGCGTTTCTTCGTGGAGGGATCGCCCCCATTTTTGCCGGTGTTTACCCACGTATTTTTTCGTGGGCCACCTTTAACAAATTGGGAGAGTTCACCCTGACGAATCAGCTTTTCGGTGGCTCTCTTCAGCGTGACGCAGTCATCTGTGTTGTGGGAGGTGTTCCTGTGGTAATGGCAGTAGGTTCCACCCTGATGAACGGCGTAGATTTCCTCCGCCGAACGAGGATCTCGCTCAATGAGATCATGTTCCTCGGCATAATCGAGGATGGAGCTGACCGAATGAGTGAGGGGGGTCTTCGGCCTTTCCATCCTCGGCCGTCATGGGCGGTCCTTCTTGTTCTATCCGCCAGACCCATGGCGGGTCTGTCCTCCCTGACCTCGGTCCCCGGCCGAGGGTGCGCCTGGAGTTGGCGCAGTATTCATCTTCTTGGAAGGGTGCCCTCTGTCCTTCTTGTGGTTGTGGAGCTCGTCGGCATCACCGTATAAGTTCCCTCGCTGGAGCACCTTCATATAGGAACTCGGAGGGTCGGTGATGAGACTCCTCGCATATGGGGTGCTGCGGAGGGCGCCCTGAAATAGGACAAAAAGGGTGCGCTCATCGGCCCCCTTGACCTCATCGGTCTCCCTCTTCCATCGATCGATGAATGACCGGAGTGATTCGTCATGCTGTTGCTTGACGGAGAGAAGATGGGTGAAATATTTCTTCACGCGCTTCCTCCCGGCAATGTGGGTGAGGAAGTGTTGGGCAAGATCCTTCCATGAGTCTATGCTTCCTTCGGGGAGCGCGTTAAACCACTCGTACGTCGGCCCTTCCAGAGTGGAAAGGAACCAACGGCAGAGGTATTAGTCTGACGCGTTCACCATCAGCATGTTGTTCTAATTGCGGCTAAAGTGCTCCTGAGGGTCGGAGCGGCCGTCATAATTTTTGATGGCGTTTCTCCTGTACTTCTCAAGGATAGGAGCCAAGAGTACTCTGGCAGTGAAGGGAGTCCTTGTCCTGACTTGGATGATGGGGTCTCCTCGTCCTTCGGCCAACTCCCTCTCAAGCATGCTGACCTTGTGCAGAAGGGCGTTGAAGCCAGGATCCCTTTATAAGTTGCCCACGGGGGTGGCGACCAGCTGTTTGGCCTCCATCTGAGCGAGCCTCCGCTCGAGTTGGGCAATCACCTCGTCCCTGGGGTCCTTGGCGACCATGGTGGCGCCTTGCGTCTGCAAGCGGGCTGCGTGAGCCGTGTTGATTTGGTTGTGTGCGTCATCCTCATGCAGTTTTCCCTTGTCCCTATCCAGGCGGGGCCGATCCGCTGTCCAGGATACGGACCCCAAGCTCTCCCCGGGGGAGCCAGGCTCACGCTCACCAATCCGTCCCGCCATCCTCTCCGAAGCAAGCCGACGGCACGTGTCACCTACCCTATTAAAAGCTGAGGCTTTTCCACGCGCTTGGATCGGTCCAGCTCGAAGTGGGGAAGCAGGGTGGGAGTGGGACGACGTCGTGTCCTGGGGCATCACCCCTTCTTCGTTGCCTAGCTTGATGGCCAACGGATGGGGTTGACGAGGCGGCGGCGTGTTCTCCCTTGTCCTTGACATGAGTGCACTAAGGACGGTGGGGTTTTGGACCAATCTGGTGATGATGGCCGAGAGCGCGGCTTGGAGCTAAGGATCAACGGCAGAAGAAGCCGGTTGCCCCGAGACATTGTCGCCCTTGTCCAGGCGCTTCTTCTCTAGGGCGATGCGGGCATGATGGGCGCCGCCGTTGAGCTGGTGGCGAAGGTCATTCGTGAGGTCGATGGTCTCCTGGAAAACATCCTCGCCGGCGGCCTTATCGACCGTAGCATCCTACTCATGTTCCCTGTTCTCTTGGGCTCAGGGATGGCCTTGCCGAGGAGGTTACGGTTAGACTTAGTTCTTCCCATGATCAGTTAGTTGTGCTTGGTAGCGACGAAGGAGGCTAACTTGATTGTTCTAGCTCTCAATGAAAGCACCAAATGATGGAGTATTAACTCCTAGAGAGAAGTGAGATCTAGAGATAGAAGTTCAATAACTCTTTGCAATAAATGATTTGTGAACCCCCTACAACTACTTCAAAGGGGAGTATTTATAGAGGAAATTAGGGCTGGGCTCCCAAATCTTGGGCTTGGGAGACCCATTTACAATTGGGCCACTATTGGGCTGAGTACAAAATATGTAGAAATAATTAAGTGTGAAGTCCAGCTCTGGGAGCCCTTAGTGGCCGACGGGGTCACCCGGTTCTTCTGGCTTCTGGACCATGTTCTGAGTTGATATCTTTCTGGCCGATGGAGGACCATGTGGCCGACGGAGGCCCCACTTGGTGACAGCTTTGCCTCTCCTCCTTCTGAGTATGTGGGTCCTGGGGTCCAGGCCCATATACTCCATCACAACCCTTGCATCATATCGGTCATAAGAGCAAGGTGTATGATGAGGAAGGGATGTCAAGCTTACTTAGCCTACGTCATAGGCAAGGAGGGCAAGGGAAAGAGTCTCACAGAAGTGAGGGTGGTGAGCGAGTATCCGGAGGTGTTCCCTGAAGAACTCCCAGGACTTCCACTAGATCGAGAGATCGAGTTTGTGATCGAAGTAGAACCAAGCACGAAACCTATCTCGATTCCTCCATACCGAATGGCACCGGCTGAACTTCAAGAGTTGAAGGTTCAGTTAGAGGAGCTATTGGATAACGGATTCATTAGGCCGAGTAATTCGCCATGGGGAGCACCGGTACTATTTGTAAAGAAGAAGGATGGTACACTCAGAATGTGTATCGACTACCGTCAGTTGAACAATGTCACGATAAAGAACAAATATCCTTTGCCAAAGATTGATGACTTGTTTGATCAACTACGGGAGACAACAATGTTCTCTAAGATCGTCTTGAGGTCGGGTTACCATCAATTGAAGATCAAGGAAAGTGACATACCCAAAAGTGCATTCCGTACAAGGTATGGTCACTATGAGTTCCTTGTAATGTCGTTTGGGCTCACAAATGCCCCCGCGGCATTCATGTATTAGGAAATTGATGTAACGTACCTCGAAAGTATAGCAGCAGAAGTTTAAAATTTTCCCAAACAAATCTTCCCTGATTATGACAAAACAACGAATATAGCAATAATAACAGATCTGAGTTAGAACTTATAGATCTTCCGGCCCAGCGGTGATAATCCTTGACCTTTGGTATCCACGTGATTTCTCCTTTCCGAAAGAACGGTTAGATCTCCCTAAGAGAAAGGCTAGGAAATCTCTTCGCAAGGAAATAAACTGGTAATAATGAATCTGAAAACTGGTCTATCAATTATGAAGGAGGAGGATGTATTTATACTAGTTCTAAACTAGTTTCTCAATTACAATGAAAGTCTTGCTCATTAATGAGTTCTAGTCCTACTAGGACCAATACTTCATTATTAATTAAATAAGTAGATTAAATAAAATAAAATAATAATAACAACAACAATAGAGAAGTGGCGTGCAGCCACTCTCTACTTGTTATGCACTTATACATATTATTATTTATTTTATTTCCTTTAGATTCCAAATCATAAAGAAAAATACCAACTTTATTTAACTAAAAATACATCTTAATTAAGTACAATAAATCTAATTTATTACATTTAATTAATTCTATCAAATATAACTTTCCTTCAACGCAATGAATTAAATATATTAATCTAATTAATATTTAATCCATTTTCAGTATTACTAATTAAATATTATTTAATCCAATTAATAATATTTAATTCTTTCTAACAATTCAATCGGAAGATATAATGACTTGTTGTGTGACCCATGGGGCCTTATATATTAAGTACTAATCAAATTAAGGTCTTAGTAGAATCCCTAGACGATTTACCAGACAAACTTAATATATAAGGACGTTTGCGAGGACTATTCAAACTTCGTGTAATATAGAGCTCATAGTGATACGGTCCTTTCATTCAACGAACATTCAACTAAGTCTAGAACATGATATTGTGTCTATTCCAATAACTTAGTTTCTGTCTCTCAATCTTTCTAGATGATTTATAACGATCATATTCGATATCCAAAACGAATATATCTTTGCATTGGCCAATGACTTTATGATCTATCTAGATATCAGAAGTAAAATGTTCTCTCTTAATCTATTACGAGGAATGAATCCTTTATTGGCTCAACTACTACTCCATGTGCTTCGTGATGCACCCAACACATGTCGTATCTACCCCGATTGGAGTGCAAGCATTGGTCATGGTCAAAGTACATCACTTCGCACATGTAGTACGTATTGACCTCAAGTCGGAGGACTATTACACTACTCTATACGCCGATAATCCCATAGACACATGAATAGAACTTATCAAATGGTTTCTCGTTGGGTATGCCAATATTCTCTAAAATAAATATGCTACTATCATGAATTACGAGAACTCATAGTTGTGAGATCAACTATACTTTCTGAAGGTATGATGCAGTCCACATACCAATCTTATCACATATCATCAATATCTCATTCTTGATGATCATTGATTGGGGCTATTTTAGGACCTTATGTTATATCATATAAGCTCCCACTTACTTATTGACATTATAAGTCCAAGGGAACACAATTATGAATAAGATAATGACAATCGAAATACTTAATCATCAATGTGTAATACCGTATATATCAAATATATAAAACTGAATGTGATCAAGTACATATATCTCTAAAAAGACCGATTTGAGGTCGGGTTACCATCAATTGAAGATAAAGGAAAGTGACATACCCAAAAGTGCATTCCGTACAAGGTATGGTCATTATGAGTTCCTTGTAATGTCGTTTGGGCTCACAAATGCTCCCGCGACATTCATGGACCTCATGAACCGAGTGTTTCACCAATACTTGGATCAATTCGTCATAGTATTCATTGATGACATCTTGGTGTATTCCAAGGATGAAGAAGAGCATGACAAACACCTAAGGCTTGTGCTTGAGACGCTACGAGATAAGC
Source organism: Cuscuta europaea (assembly GCA_945859875.1). Taxonomy (NCBI): domain Eukaryota; kingdom Viridiplantae; phylum Streptophyta; class Magnoliopsida; order Solanales; family Convolvulaceae; genus Cuscuta; species Cuscuta europaea. The sequence continues at coordinate 7,534,127 of CAMAPE010000014.1, forward strand.
AACTCTTTTCCAAATTCTCTAAATGTGAATGTTGGCTTAAGGAGATCGGCTTCCTCGGGCATGTGATATCGGGCTCGGGCATTTCAGTTGATAACTCTAAGATTGAAGCGGTCACTAATTGGGAGAGGACCAAGAATGTGAAGGAGATAAGGAGTTTCCTTGGTTTAGCGGGGTATTACCGCAAATTCGTGGAGAAGTTCTCGGTGATAGCATCTCCACTCACGAAGCTCACTAAAAACGGGGCTAGGTTTGTGTGTGATGAAAAGTGTGAGAAGGGGTTTCTTCAGCTAAAGAAACATTTGACTGAAGCACCGATGCTTGCTCTACCCGTGCAAGGGTTAGGGTGTGACATCTACAGTGATGCTAGCATCCAGGGGCTTGGATGCGTACTGATGCAATCAGAGAGGTAATTGCTTATGCTTCTTGACAGTTGAGAAAACATGAAGTATATTACCCCACACATGATCTGGAGCTAGGAGTTGTGGTGTTTGCATTGAGGATTTGGAGGCATTACCTCTACGGAGAATTGTGTCACATCTACACTGACCACAAGAGTCTGAAGTACGTGTTCACTTAGAAAGAGCTGAACATGAGACAAAGGAGATGGAAGGAGTTGATCAAGGATTACAACTTGATCATCGACTATCATCCGGGCAAGGCTAATGTAGTAGCCGATGCACTGAGCAGGAAGAGCTCATCAAGGTTTTTTCTCATATGCCTACGGGCATTGAGGGCACGTGTGGAGGTATCCACGAACGGAGCCTTATTGGCCAGATTTGAGGTGAGACCCACCTTACTGGATGAGATCAAGACACGTCAGGGCACTGACGAGAAACTACGGAAGGTCCGAGAGCAAATGCTTGCGGGGCCCGTGGAGGGTTTCCGAGAGAGAGAAGATGGACTCTTACTATTCAAGGAACGAGTGTGTGTGCCATCAGATGAGGAGCTCCGAAAGTCTATCCTTGAGGAGGCTCACTCATCCGCTTATGCCATGCACCCGGACGGTACAAAGATGTATCGGGACTTGAAGGAGAGTTACTGGTGGTCGGGGATGAAGAGGGAGATTGCAGAATTCATGAGCCGTTGCCTTACCCGTCAGCAGGTTAAGGCAGAGCACCAACACCCAGCGGGATTATTACAGCCACTTACCATTCCACAATGGAAGTGGGAACACAATACTATGGATTTTGTGGTGGGACTGCCACGTACAGTTAGAAACCATGATGCGGCGTGGGTGGTAGTTGATAGACTGACCAAAAGTGCTCATTTTCTCCCTATCAACACTACTTATATGCTGGAACAGCTGACCAAGTTGTACACAGATGAGATTGTGAGGCTGCATGGGGTTCAGGTTACTATAGTATCGGATAGTGACCCACGATTCACATCACAGTTTTGGCCTAAGTTTCAGGAATCCATGGGTACGAAGTTGAAGTTTAGCACCGCTTTTCATCCTCAAACGGATGGGCAATCTGAACGTGTGATTCAGATTTTGGAGGACATGTTAAGAGTATGTGTCTTGGAGTTCCAGGGGGATGGGACAATCAATTGGCTTTGGTGGAATTCACCTATAACAATAGTTATCATGTGAGTATAGGCATGCCTCCATACGAAGCATTGTAAGGGAGGAAATGTCGGACACCTTTGTGCTCGGATGAGGTCGGCGAGGCTAAACTTGAGGGCACCGAGCTAGTTGAGATCACTAAGGAGAAGGTGAAGGTTATTCAGGATAGGCTTAAGGCTGCCCAAGATCGGCATAAGAGCTATGCTGATAAACGTCGGAGGACATTGGAGTTTGAGATCGGTGATGAGGTATTTCTGAGAGGGTCACCTTGGAAGGGGATCATCAGGTTACTCAGTCGAGATAAGAGCTATGCTGATCCAAGTACTACAATTAATTTAGGAATATCATCAGACCTCGTCCTCAACCAATCATCTCGCCGAGGCGAGCACTTCGGCCAATTGGGGGTAAGACGATCCACCTTCCAAGCATTTTGGATGAGTCAAGTGCTATCACCCTTAGCCAGAGCATATCGATCGGTCCAATTGGGGAAGAAGATGACACATCGTCCAAACACCTCAAATAAATTAAGGAAGCGTCATCACATTCATCCAAAAAAAGGAAGCGTCATCACCGTGGAGAAAGAAAGTAAAAAGAAAGAAAGTCAAAAGAAAGAAAGAAAACGAAATGCAGAAATGGGGGAAGAAGACAGACGGGCGTGGGGGCTAGAGAAAAGAAAGAACGAGAACACAAAAAAGAAAGAAGAAAGAGAAAGTAGAAAAAGAAAAAGGAAAAGAAATAATAAAAAATAGGGGACAACTCCGGTACCCATTTAAAAATTAGGATACTGTACCTACCAATTACTTGTTTGGTCAAAATTATTATATCATTTTTAATTTAAATTTAAATAATTCAACTGCAGCATTCCAATTGGTCTATGTGGACAAAGATATGGTACCTTAAAGGTACCATAGAATCTACCTAAAAAATAATACTACGTAGAAAACAGTAAAAAATGCCACTTGGACATCCACATCACCAGGTAACTGAGTTACCCGTTGTTCACCGCTCAAATGGTGGATTTAGTGTTTTTTTAAAAATTGAAGGAATTGATTGATTCACAAAACACTTTGATAACCCAATTGATTTTTTCATAAAAGCAGGAAGACTTATTTGACGGTTTTCTCTATAAAACGATATATTCGGTAACATGAAATCTTCAATGGTGTCATTTGACATCACATCTCAAATGTGCAATTGTACATAGTATTGGTTGAAAATCGATAGGGCCGGGTTGTTCCTGTCCAAACTCTCTTTGTCGGGTTAGGAATTTCCAAATCACTAAATAATGACACGTCATTTATCTGCAATTATTGTGCAATTCGTATTCTTATTTCCATAATCGCAAAAAAAGAAAATTGATGACCCTCCACTTCCAATGGAAAATGCCGGATGTGTTTGGGAGTTGGATCTCGAAGGGAATGAGAAGGTTGATGAGAGGTTATGACATCCTATTCATGTTTGAGAATTTATAAAATTGAAGGTGATAGTTTTAGAGGGTTTTGTTGACCCTCCAAAACCCTCTAAATGCTCATTTTTTAATTCCCCAAATTTGGAAGGTTTTGAAAGATAATTAACGAAATACTACCTTCGTCCAAAAAAACACTTCCCGGTTTGACTTGACACGCTTATAAAGAAAGTGGAAAGTGGAAAGTATTTTTTGGAGCAACCCAAAAAGAAAAGTGGGAAGTATTTTTTGGGACGGAGGGAGTAGTAATTTAAGCTTAATTAAAAATGTATATCAATTTAGTTATTTGAATTTGTCATATCTCAAAGTGATTTTAATTATAATTCATTCAAAAATTCTTTTCTTCCAAATTTATTACTCCTAAATACAAAGAAGGGCTTCTTCACCCTCCCATCCATTTCCCCTCCAACAACATACCTACAAAGTCTTCCCCTCCTTTTCCTTCCGACTTACCTTAAGATTGGAACCAATTTTATAGACTATTTCTATAATCACCAGTATATTTCTTGTATCCATTTTCTTGCGGCAACAACTCATGATGAATTCAGAACCAATTTTATAATCTTAACCCACCCCTCTTTCGGCATCAGTTTTCAATTCCATATTAATTCAAAATTAAATGATTTATTTACCCTTCATTTGTTTGGGCAACTTCATCCTTGTAGAAGAATCAAAGTATAAAGAATATGTTTTTAAGTCTTTGACTATTAAGTTATACCTACAAAGAACAAGACAAATTTGTTCTATTCTTTGACTAGTACATGCACGTGGGGAATTTTTTCTTCCTCATAAATACTTCGTATATGCGAGTTATTATGGACTTGATTTATATTGACTTTCACGTAAGTAAAAATTGTGTGCTTGAAATTTATGCAGAAGAGAGAAAATTAATTTTAGCCACATATTCCTTACTTTAAACAGAAATAGCAAATCTTTTTGGGACATCTAAAAAAGTAAATTTGACCTACTTTTTTGGGACGGAGGAAGTAGGTGTCTATTTCATATCCGTAAAGTTATCACAGAACATTACATATGAAGTTACATTAAACGAAATGATATTCACTTTACCATTCCGGTACTTAATTATTCATGGTTCTACGTTTTCTCAAATAATAAAAAATCATCCTAGGAACCGACCAGCTCAAGTTATGTCAACCTAGTTATAACGTTAATATATAAAAATGAACTTGTACAAGAATATACACATAGTTGTGTATATTCTTAATTAAAATCAAATAATGATAAAAATTAATAACTGAAAACACATTTACTCAATTTCAGAGCTGGTTTGGTGACATGAAAACTGGTTGAGATTCATGAGATTTTGGTTGAATTGATTGAATCTGCTTAATTATTGAAATATTATATTTAAAATATATTTTATTAATAAAATAAAATAATATTTAATGAAAAAATTAATATGACTTTCTACAATAACTTCAATCAATTCAACTAAAAAAGTAACATTAACTTTTTTCATTTTAGTTAACAGTATTACACAATTTACCTTACGAAATTAAAGTTTATAACTTTATATACTCCCTCCGTCCCAATAAAAACATCGGTTTTGACCGGGCACACATATTAAGATAGTGGAAATTATGTGGTGGAAAGTTGTGCAGAAGAGAGAGAAATGTGTAAGAATGATTGTGAACCACAAATTCTTTGCCAAAACGAGAAAAAGAAGATAAATTTGCACAACAAAAAAAATCGCTTGTAGTCACGGACCGTAGTCACGGATTTGGTCCGTGACTAGTTTGTCACGGTTCTAATCACGATTTAGTCACGGAACGTTTAAAAAAAATAGTCACGGATTTGGCCGTGACTACGTCCGTGACTATAGGTAGTCACGGACCTAGTCCGTGACTAAAGTGTTCCGGCCAACCCAATTTCGCCTCCGGCGGGATTTTTTTTAAATTTGAAATTAGTCACGGATAATTCCGTGACAAGTGCAAAATTGATTTTTTCAACGTTCCAAATTTAAAGTGCTATGACAAATCGTACCAAAAATGTGTAGTCATGGACACATCCGTGACTAAGTCCGTGACTACAAGTTTTATATATGCAGCCTCCACTTCATTCAACAAAATCACAACATCTACTACTCCAGATAGAATTCCAGTCACCATCTACTACGTTCTAGTCACGCGGAATTAGTCACGGAACTAGTCACGGACAAAATTCGTGACTAAATGTGTTAGTCACGGACTTTTTACACTACGGTCCGTGACTAAGTCCGTGACTACAGACGAATTTTTTTATAGTATTGGGACGAACGAAAAAGGAACGTATGAAGATAATTTCGAGACATAGTACATCGATAAAAAATGATTGATAAGCACGCAATAAAGGTCTCCACATAGACCCTCAATTTCACCAAAGAGGATCTAAAATGAAACAATGAATCCATTCACTAAATCTTGCGGGGTCAAAATGAACAACAAATTCAAAATGAAATAGCCATATCCGCTGAGTCATGAGTGACCCATCGTATGATCGTTGGAAGTCACCTTTGAAAAGCCAATCGTTTTGAGGAATCTTTCTGTATTTCTTGACGTGTCACACCAATCTTTCTATCCCCTGTGCCAAAATTAATTTCCAACATGAACTCCATTCTTTAATCCAGCACCGGCAGAAAAAATAAATTGGTTTTTGTTTTTGAAAAAAAGACACTCCTTTATTAATTAATAATATTAAAAGTAACGGTAGATAGAGCATTGCAGCAACTCAAAGCAACCATGGAGTTAGACATACAATTAATCAGAGGGTCGTGCCACATCGCTAACTCCACAAAATGGTAGGCTAAACTATCAGGCTATCAACATTGCTGGTCTTGCTACTAGGATAAAGATAAAATACATTGGATTTTAATTACAAATTGACAGATAGTGAGTGATGCTTTGACTCATGTACTTGTAGATGTCTTATTCCTCTTTACATAATAACCTCTTATCGCAGTTATCGGGATTCATACCCAAAATTTACCCTTGTGTTATCCCTATCTACTAAAATTAGGGGTGGGCAAAAGACCCGGTCCCGTTGGTCCATTCCGGAACGTTCGGGTTCCGTTCCGAAATTGTCCCGTTAAATTCGGGACAAACTATTTTTGTCCTGTTCCGGTCCCGAACCTTTTCAAAACAAAACGGGACCGGGAGAAATAAAATATGTCCTGTTCCGTCCCGTTGTTCCGAATTCAAAATTGTATATAGTTGTGGGTTAGTGAGTCTACCATCAATTCAAATACTAATGAATATTAATTAGGTATTAGTTATCTAATATATAAAACCCGTAAAGGAGTCTAAATTATATCAAGTATGAACTATCTTCTACATACTAAAAAGAAACTCACGTATACATCACATGTTTCACTTCTAATAATATTGTTTGTCTTTTTATTTAATTTTGTAGTTTCTTAGTAGTATTGTGTGTGTTGGAGTTATTGTTGTTATTACGATTTGTTTCGTGCAACTATCCTATTAATCTACTATATTTTGTGTTGCATTTATCGTATATTTTTGTATGTGTTGCATTTTTAGTGTTGTAGTTTTTGTCATGAAGTTTCTTTTTGGAGCTGTATTTTTTTCGCTGCAATTTTTTGGGATGTCCCGAACCGTCTCGTTCTATTCTGGTACCGATTTAAAAGAGACAATAGCGGGACAACATCTTGTCCTGTCCCGTCCCGTTCTGTCCCGTTATCCTAAATCGGGTTCGGGACCAGGATAGTCTAATTCCCGTCCCGTGCCCACCCCTAACTAAAATTATTTTTTCAAAAGTACTCTACTTAAAATTAAAGAAGGTAATAGTCTAAATAAAGTGAAAGAGATAAAGAATAGTAAAGTAGGGGGCAAATAGACACTTTCATACCAAAATTTAAAAAGAAATTAAAGTATATGAAAAAAATGACATGTACATTACTAACAGAATTTTTCGAACAAAAATATGACTAGTCATTGTATACGAGTAACTGAATAAGAGTCACTATTAATGTATTACAGAGTGAAAAATCATTCGTAGATGATCCGCCATTGAAAACTAGTCATTGAAAGTCAACTTTTGGAAGTCATGAAGGACAGGTATAGTTATTAGTATGACTCTACTATTCTAGTCCTTTGGCCTTTTTTAAGATTAGCCCCTTGTAATACAATATTGTCTTTTCGTCCAAACTAAACATGCATTAAATAATTTTTCAGGTGGCAGTGTGGCACCAACACTAGCTCCTCCCAACAAAGTCAAAAGTAGTGCAGAAAATGAGGAAGAAAGTAAATCAGCTTCTAAAGTACAAAGAATATGAAGAAAGCTCTGATGAAAGTGTAAGGTCTTTTAATGATAAATGTATGTGGTAGATTGCCATTGTTTCACTGACCAAGCATGTTTTTTTTATCGTAAACTTGTCTCTGTTCGTATCATAAATTTCAAGATCAGTACATCAATAAAAAAAACAAATCTGACACCAACTGAACACCAATAACTATGACTGTAAACCCTATGATCAGACTTAGAGACGGTCACCCCTGAAAGAGCAACATGAATCGTTAACCATGCAACGGGCTTGACACAGCCGTCCTTGTTCCAATAGATCCAAACATACCCAATGACATAAACATAGGCTAAAATCCCAAACAAATTGACAAACCTACCAACATGGACTGTAGCAAGAAACCAAATGACAAAATAATAAAAACTCATAGGAAAACTTTCACGGACTCTAGCACCTCGTACAACCCATCACTAGTAGAAAAATTGTCTATAGTGACACTAAATTAGTGTCACTAAAAGTTTTAGTGACACCAAGAAAGTGTCAACGAATGGTTGGAACTCTGACACTAAAAAATGTGTCACTAAAAAGTGCCAGTAAATTGTAACACGTTAGTATCATAAAATATAGTGATACATTTGCATTGGTATACTTAATGACACTTTGATATCATATAAATTAGTGATATCACTAATGTTACAAAAACCCATGATACTCTTGCGTCATCCAGATTTATGATACTATAGTATCAACTATTGAACAATCTTAATACTTTTTTGCACCACCATATCCACCTAAAAGTTTAATTTTCAGGCTTGTAGACAAATATAAAACAAATTCATAATCAAAGTATCCCATAACTAATTAATTGTCATTTAGATTCAAATCAAAGTCAACATGAAAATTCAAAGACAAGTTAACTTGTTCTTGGAAACAAAGAAAAATCCAAAATAGCAATATTCTTGAATTCTAGTCTAGCTACATAGGTTCTGGAAACACATAAAGTACATCACAAACATCCAAATGTCATGTCCTTCCAGCCACTTGTTTAACCGCCATAATGCATACGAGCTTAGCAAAAATCCAGCTAGCACTGTTCATCACATTCGTCATTGAAGTCTGTAAAACTAATAATGATAACTATTTCAATCATCATACTACAGACAATCCTAATTAGTGAAAACTACATTCTTAACACACTTATCTCAATAAATAATATTTCAGCTTACTCATTGAGTAGGTTTGCTGCAAATGAGACTCATTCCTCACGTATTTGCAGAATATCATCTTCAGAGTACTCACTGACCGTGGAAAACTAAGGCAACACCAAAATAAAAACTTAACATTGCTTTTACAAAACTTATCATCACCGCTATTTTATTTTCATTTAAAGAAGGTAGAGTCCAGCTTATTGCTTCTTTACTTGTGTTAGTCACACCAAGTAAAATTGTGTAGTCTAAATTGACCATAACTCTTGAGATTTAATAGCTGTAATATGAAAAAAATGTAGTCAATGTACGAAGTATATGTTATGTTAAAAGAGCATTAACAAAAAAATATTAAGAAAACATCCAATCAAGGGAATCCCTTACCCTCTTTAAGACTGCTCCTTTAAGATTTTTCAACCGTCCATGGAGCAATAAGTGCCCCCTTGCTGTTAATAATTCCCATAACATGCTGAAAACATATGGCAAAAATGACAACATCTTTAGCACAAACTACATTTACTCATTTACATGCATGTAGATGTTTTTTATATAAGAAATACCTTCTAGCATAAGGCTTACCCTTAATAGGGCAATTTGTACTCCTTACCCTTAATTTGCCATTCAAAGTCTTATCATTATGCCTTTAAGACTGTTCAAAACAGAGGGTTTTTTAGCTTGTTTCCAGCCCTTATTATTTGATCAATTTAAAACAAACATGAAAGAGACGATCTCCCACTTGGCCAGTATCCCCATTTGCTTTCTCTCTAACTTCCTCTTCTCTTAACCCCACAACCGAAAGTACTGAAAACCTTATTTCAAGAAACAAAGATGAATCATTAGAGTATATATGATAGAAAACAGACTTACCACAGTGAGCTAGTTGCATCCAAGCAAAGCTAATAAGTCCACCTAAGCCCAAAATCAGCTGGCGAGCCCATGCTATTGTTTCTTCTACTTTTAACCCGTGTGAATCCTTCTAGGTGGTCCACATTAATAGGAGGACTATGACCTGAAACATAATGAGAAAAAGAGTTTTTGTTTGTGTTTGAATCCTCAAAAATGATTTCATCACTAGACATTTAGTAGCAAGTGTAGTATTTGTAGTTGGTGGATCAAAGAGAAGCTCATCATTTTCAGTTTGGGTCGGACTCAGTGTTAACCAAAAGATGGCCAATTTCCTCGGTTACCGCCTTGTTACAGGTGGCCACCGAGGGTTCTTCATGTTCAAAGGCAACCGGACATATTCACAAGCATTAGAAACATCAATATGGGCTGCAGTTGAAGCTGTAGTTACAGCAACAGAAAAGCTATTCAAAGCGACAAATTCACAAGCATTAGATGCATCAATATGGGCTGCAGTAGTGGTTGCAGTTGCAGCATCAGTAAGGGCATCAAAAGGAACAGATTCACAAGCATTAGAAACATCATTATGGGCTGCAGCTGCTTCTGTAGTTACAGCAACAAAAAAGCTATTCAAAGGGACAAATTCACAAGCATTAGAGGCATCAATATGGGCTGCAGTAGTGGTTGCAGTTGCAGCATCGGTAAGGGCATCAAAAGGAACAGATTCACAAGCATTAGAAACATCATTGTGGGCAGCTGTTACAGCAACAGAAAAGTTATTCAAAGGGATAGATTCACAAGCCTTATAGGCTTCAATATGGTCTGCACTTGCGGCAGCAGCAGCAAAGTTAATATCGCAGCAGATTGGGGCAACCACATCACAACCAACTGGGGCTGCAACACCACATTCTGTATAAACAGTTTCTAAAGAGGCCTGAACTTCAGAACTCCTAGTCAAAAGCACATTATTAATAGGATTTGGGGATAGAAAATCATCACAGATAACTTTATTAATCTAAATATTATTAGTGGGGGCTTTCAGGGCAGTTGTGCATTGAGTAAGTAAGTGACCAAACCTATAGCAAATTTTCATAAAGAACATTATGAAAATAGCCATTCTCACCATTCCCAATCCAGATATTTGGGGGAAGATCCTGTGAAGTATCCACTTCAATTTATAATCTAGCAGTTGATGGCCTAGAAAAATTTGCCGTTGGGGCGTCAATTGTAATTGGTTTCCCTAGGAGCTTACCAATAGAGAGAAGTGCCCTTAGATTGTGAAGATGGATTGGTAAGCTTACCAATGTTTTTTTCTATTCTATATCATTCAATTTACCTAAACAAAATCAAGCTATATGGGAGATCAAACCTACGTGAGATCAACCACATAAAATTAAATTATATTTACAAAAGACAATGGAGAAAACTCACAAAGGAATTTCAAGCTGAGGCATAACATCATACTGAGTTCAGATTAGAAGCAGCACAAAGAGAAAATTGAAAAATAATATGCTAAGTGACTAAAAAGTCTGGAATATAGCTTTTTTCTATCAAAAACATTTACACATTAACTGACATGCTTTCAACTTTATACCAATTAAGGAATTTAACCAAATACACTTTAAAACAATTAATTAAAATAATTAATCAATAAACTTGCCAAAAAATTTAAACCCTAAAGCAATCAATCAATTCATTTTTAAATTAAATAATTAATTAAAGCAAATAAAGACCAAAGTTACCCAAACTAGGCAACTGCAGCCAGCAGGGTCAGGGACTTCGTGAGTTCGGACATCGGAGGAGTTCGGACTTCGTGATGTAGGGAGGCAGCCGACAAGGTCAGGGACTGAAGTGCCGACGCGGAGTAACGGACGAAGTATGGAGTCGCGTCGGGATTTAGAACGATGCCAACGAATAAGAGAGAAGGAAGAGCTTCTCGCACTAAGATTCTTGAGAGTGAGCTGCGCTCCTGGGAAGTGTGAAGAGTTAGTAGGGTTCAAATTTATAAAATAAACCCTTCTTCAAAAAAAAAATTCATAAATTATGAATATGACTCTGTTTTTCACCTTGAGTGTCACTATTAAATGGTGAAGTTATTGTGTCAGAAATTAGTGATACTTATGTGTAAATTTTCAGTTATGTCGTCAATTTCTGACACTAAATCGAATAGTGTCACTAACGAAATGTCACTTTAAGGCAGTTTTCTAGTAGTGCATGGTGGTGGTTCAGAAGGAGGCCGGACATTCACTATCATTTTTTACGCGGGCAAGACACGACTCCAAAGCCTAGCGCCTCTGCTCCAGTCCGTCGCACTAGTCCTCCAGCGTTTGGTTTCTTGATGAGCCGAATCGATCATCAGATGTAACACCGTCCCCAAGTATATTTACTTTTTAGTAAATCATGTAATAAACCTTGAGGAATGAATTTTGAATTTACGAGGTTGTAAATTTTTGTTAATTCTTTTGCGTGAATAGTAAATTGCATGTGGGGCCCACACCGGGAACGGGGACTACCTGATAATTCCGGAACCACATATTATATTCATCTTGGTCTAGATAATATGTATATGGTGGTAGATATTTTACTTGGGCCATAGAAAGGGCATAGGGTTGACCCGTCGGTCAAATGAGGCCCAATTACCGGTATTGGTAATTTATCGGATAACAGCCCGAAATGAATTTAGGAGACTTATAAATTAAAGTTAGGGAATTTACAACCATTATAAAGGCCTACAATGAGTAGGAACATGTGTTATATTTTATTTGACCCGATAAAATAAAATATAATTAAAGCAGTCCGAGAAATACAACTTTCGGGGGCGATTGTACACATCGGGACATAATGGGATGACCTCCCACTTGAGTGGGAGCTACCCCACATTTTTTTGTACTCAAATTAATGTGAGGGGGATAGTTTGACAAAGGAAGATGTGGAGGAGGATCATTTGACATCAAAGGTACAGGAGGACCCCCTCCCATCACACATTTTGTCATTTGAGACAAAATAAGCCACTCTCTCACCCCCAATCATCTAGCTCGCCCCACCCTATCATTTTGAGAGCAAAAACTCTCAAAATACTCATCCTCCATAGCTGAACTCGAGCTCAAGGAAGAAGGTCCAAAGAGGAGTGATTAAAAGAAGGAAAAAGTTAGGGAAAGTGTGAAGGATTAAGGTAATAATCTTATAATAACTTTTCTCCTACTTTCTTAACTATCATATGACATAATGACATATATATCATATGGAGGACCCCTAAGATTTTTCTACATGTTTAGAAGTGTAGAATCCAAGAACGGACTTAGAAGCCAAAGTGGCCGGTTCACCGGAAAATAACCTTTTAGAGGTTATTTGTGTTGATATGGGTTTTGTGATGATAAAACCATGTTAGGAGCTTGACTCAAGTGTTTCTAGAGTTCGCCGAAGTTTCGCCGGAGTTTGCCTGAGTTTCTCAAAAATGATAAGGTTCTCAAAAATGATGGTGATGGGGTTATGGGACCAGGCCCAGAGCCTAATCGGCCCAGGCCCCGAACTTGGACTAGCGGGCCCAAGCCCAGCAACCTAGAGCTCGAGTCGGCCCAACCAATCAGGGCAATCAAGGAGCGGAAGCCCAAGAGAGCCTGTCGACCAGCCCAGCGGGGAGCCTGCCTTCCAGCCCAGTGGGGAGCCCGCCTTCCAGCCCAGTGGGGAGCCTGCCTTCCAGCCCAGTGGGGAGCCTGCCTTCCCGCCTAGCCAGGAGCCTACAGACCACCAGCCCCGCTGGGAGCCTGCGATCCAGCCCAACTGGGAGCCTGCGGTCCAGCCCAGGTGGGAGCCTGCCTCCAGCCCATCGGGGAGCCTGCCTTCCAGCCTACCCGGGAGCTTGCCTTCCAGCCTACCCGGGAGCCTGCCTCCAGCCCGGTGAGAAGCCTTCCTCCAGCCTAGCGGGAAGCCCACCGTCCAGTCCAGCAGGAGGGAGCTCGAGCGTCCAGCCTGCCAGCCAGGCTGACCTGCCAGCCAGGAAGAGTAACGGCCAACAATCAATGCGCGACTTAATTATGTGTTTAATTCTGTATTAATGTTGTAATTAATTTAGTCATTATTATGTTCGGCAGTTACCATTTGTAATCGCCTATAAAAGGCAATTCGAATTTCAAATACAGATATGCTATTTCTGGCTAACTTTCCATATTCGTACTTTCCTAATTCTTGCTTGAGTGTCGTACGTAGCTTTCCTAAAAGCCTACGAGCATCCTATTTTGGACCAACATTGGTGCTTTCATTGAGAGCCTCTATTGTCTCTCACATAACTTGAGTAGGAATCACACAGGAAGATGGCCGGAATCTCATCTCGACGTGACCATGTCTCAGTCCACACCGAGGAGTCCGCCCCGTCTGGCCGCCAGCGTGCCCTCGACAACCATGCACAGGGCAGGAGGGCGGCGCGCCAAGGCGACCTTCGGAACCAATTATCAGGCCACGGTGACCTAAGGGCGACGCTCAACCACACCCAAGGTGAGCGCTCGGTCCGCAGCCGGGGGGGAGGCCGACGTTATGCTCCGCGCATGGACCCGGCTCGACTCAATGTCGGGGTGGAAGCCCTGCAGGAGGCAACTCGGGTTCTGGGGACCTTGGCTCAAAATTTCCAACAGATGGTGTCTGGCGGAAATGTGGATGAGCCTGCCCGTCAACAGACGCCAGCGGATGTGGAGGTGTCCTCCAGGCGGCGTGATGAGCGACGCTCTGGATCCAACCAAAACAGGGGGGAGAAGTCTCCCATCGGCGGGGGGAAGAAGTCTCTCAGTAGCCTAGCCGACCCCATCGGCAGACGTGGAGGGGCGCCCAGCAGGGGCGCCCAACGCAGATGGAAGGAGGCGAGCCCTCTCGCCACTCTCACCGGGCGAGCAGTCGGACTGGCTCCACGGAGAGGCAAAACGTGGGGCCCCGACCTCACGTGCACAGACGACTTGGAGGTGCCGCCGGACATGCCCAGCCCCGCGTTGGAGCTGTCCGGGGGAACCCACCGCCGGCCGAGGTGGAAGATCTACGACAGCGCCTTGACGAGTTGAGAAGGAGGGTCGTCAGGGGGGAGCCTTACACGGCCGACCTCCGGATACCTGAACCCTTCACCCGGGCGGTCATGGATGCGCCGTTGCCGAGGGGCTACAAGCCCTGCGCCATTGAAGCATACAAGGGCGCTTCTGACCCCCAGCATCATGTATCTCGGTACCTTTCCTACATGGTCATGATGGGGTACGAGGACGCCATCCGATGCCACGGTTTCTCCGCCACTTTGGATGGCCCGGCTCGTGAATGGTATGACTCTCTACCCGATGGGAGTATCACGAATTTCCGTGAGTTGGCTCAGCGCTTTCTCTTGAGGTTCGCGAGCTCCCGAGACGTCAAGAAAAACTTCAGCCACCTGTTCGGCCTAAAACAGAGGAAGAAGGAATCATTGTCGACCTTCCTAGCGAGGTGGAGGGTCGAGTCAGTCAAGGTTCAGGGCCTTGATGACAGGACTGGGGTGGCCATGCTCACAAACTCTATCCGATCGGGCGAGCTTTACAAAGATTTCGTCAGAAGTCCCCCCACCTCGTATGAGGAGGCGCTCGGCCGTGCCGACCGGCAAGCCGAGGCGGAGGACGCCTTGCAGAGGAAAAGAGATGAGGAAGAAGGTGCAAAAGAAGAAAAGAAGAAGGAAGCCGGTTCGGGTGCTGAGAAAGCTGACGGCAAAGCTAGCAACGAAAACAACAAGTACAGAGGTAACAAAAGTAGAGGCAAGGGCAAGGCGGACGTCCCGAGCGGACCGCTACAGCCCGTCAAGCAATTGACTTCACTTGCTCAGCCGGTCGGGGCCATCCTCGACTACGCGGAGGAGCAAGGTTTAGTCGACTTTCCGGAGGAGTCTGATGTGGTGACTGCCAAGCGCAACCACGACCAATATTGTCGATTCCATCGGAGAGCAGGGCATGATACAGATGATTGTGTCATTCTCCGGCGGCAAATTGAAGAACTCATCCAGAAAGGGTACCTGGGCCAATTCGTTGGCAAACAAGGAGGCATCCCGCAGAAGAGGAGCCTGACGTGGCAGCGGTCCGACCAAGCTACCACGTCAAAGGAGACACCCCCTGCCAAGAAGCGGGAGCTCAGCACCTTCTCCGAGGAAGACGATGCCGACCTAGGGAACGGCCCCCGGAAGTACCATCGATGTTCGTTCATATTCGGGGGACCCCAGGGAGGCGACACCTTTGGAGAGCGGAAGCAGTGGGCCCGAGCCCTATACGTCGGGGAAATAACCAGGGCTCCCGCCGACAAGAGGGTGAAGAGGGACCCCATCTTCTTCACCGACGCAGATTTGCCACCGATGCCTCCGCCGCACAGGGATGCCTTGGTCATCAAGGTCGAAATCAACAACACGATCGTCCACCGAGTCCTGGTGGACAATGGGAGCTCCGTTAACATCATGTACTATGACACCTTCCAAGGTCTCGGGCTGGACCGAAAAGACTTGATCCCGGTGAGAACCCCACTCTCGGGCTTCACCGGGGACTCCATTGAGTCGGAGGGCAGCATAGTCCTCCCCGTGATGGTGGGCTCCGAGCCCTGCGTATCCAAGTTAGACGTCGAGTTTATCGTCGTACGCCTAACTTGTGCGCATAAGATCATCATGGGAAGGCCGGCTCTGGAAGACCTCAGATGTGTGATATCCCAGGAGCACCTATGCATGAATTTTCCCACTCCGAATGGCGTTGGGGTCGCTAGGGGAGATCAGCGAATGGCGAGGAGCTGCTATCTGAAAGCTTGCAAACAAATCGGTCAAAAAGACTTGAGGGTCCACACTATCAACAGCAAAGCCATGAAGTATGAGGAGGGTCAGCTCCGCGCTGAACCCACCTCAGAAGTGGAGGAGATCCAGATTGACCCTGAGAGGCCGGAGCGGAAGGTCAAGATCGGGACCGGGCTCCCGGCCGGCTTGAGGGAGAAGATTATCCAGGTACTTGTCCTTTTTAGCGTTGTCTTCGCGTGGGGACCGGAGGACATGCCTGGCCCATCCAGCAGAAAAGAAGACACCTCTCAACCGAGAGGAGGGAATTCGTGAAGAAGGAGGTCAATATGCTCCTGAGTATCAAGCATATCCGGGAGGTCTTGTACCCGTCCTGGCTGGCAAACGTGGTCCTGGCCCCGAAGCCGCCAACTTGGAGGATGTGTGTTGATTACACCGATCTCAACAAGGCATGTCCGATGGATCCATTCCCATTGCCTAACATCGACCAACTGGTCGATGGGACGGCCGGATGTGAGCTCCTTAGCTTCATGGATGCTTTTCGAGGATACCATCAGATTTTCATGCATGAAGAAGATGCGGAGAAGACCTCGTTCGTCACCCCAGATGGGATTTTTTGTTATCTTGTCATGGCCTTCGGGCTGAAGAACTCTGGGGCGACGTACACGAGGATGGTGGCCAAGGTATTCCGGAAGGTGCTTGGAAGGAACATGGAGGCGTATGTTGATGACATGATCGTCAAGAGCACCCGGGCATCCGATCATGAAGATGATTTGGCAGAGATCTTCGGGATCATGAAGGCAGTCCGTCTGCGCCTGAACCCGAAGAAATGTACTTTTGCCGTCCAAGGAGGCAAGTTCCTGGGGTACATGGTCACACGGAGGGGGATTGAGCCAAATCCTGAGAAGGTGAGGGCAATACTTGACATGGAACCCCCGAGGTCGGTGAAAGAAGTCCAGATTCTCACCGGCCGGCTAGCAGCCCTTGGACGCTTCATGTCCAAGTCCGCCGAGAAGTCCCTACCCTTCTTCCAGGTCATAAAGAAACAAAATGGTTTCGTCTGGAATGATGAGTGTCAGCGAGCCTTCGACGACCTGAAGAAGTACCTCCTCTCTGAGCCTTTACTCAGCAAGTCGGAAAGGGGGGAGACGTTAATCCTTTATCTTGGGGTTTCCCAAGGCGCAATCAGTTCCGTGCTGGTTCGCGAGGAGGAAGGCGTTCAGC
Source organism: Cuscuta europaea (assembly GCA_945859875.1). Classification (NCBI taxonomy): domain Eukaryota; kingdom Viridiplantae; phylum Streptophyta; class Magnoliopsida; order Solanales; family Convolvulaceae; genus Cuscuta; species Cuscuta europaea. The sequence continues at coordinate 7,551,446 of CAMAPE010000014.1, forward strand.
GTCCCGTGTACTATGTGAGCAAGACCCTCCAGAATGCTGAGCTCCGGTACACCCCGCTCGAGAAGACAATATATGCCACCTACATCACCGCCAAGAAGTTGACGCACTACTTCCAAGCGCACCCGATCAGAATCCTGTCGGACCAACTCCTAGGTGCCGCTCTGAGGGCGCCCGGCACAACCCGGGTAGTGAAGTGGTCGATGCTCCTCAACCAATATGAGGTTGACTTCCAGCCTCGGACGTCCATCAAAGGCCAGGCTCTGGCTGATTTCATTGTGGAATGAACGGCCCGAGAAGTGGCAGATAGGCAACAAGAGAGCAATGAACAATGGTGGACTCTAGCGACTGATGGGTCAGCATGAGCCAAGGGATGCGGGGGCGAAATCGTCCTCATCTCACCCGAGGGATTCCGAGCCTACTATGCCTACCGCTATCTTTTCAAAGTCTCCAACAATGAAGTGGAGTACGAGGCCCTACTGTCTGGGCTACGATTGGCAGCCACCATGGGAGCAGAGTGGATAACGGTGAAATGTGACTCCCGTCTGGTGGTTTCCCAGGTCAAAGGTGAGTTCGAAGCGAAGGAAGAAAGAATGATGAAGTATCGAGATGTTGTTCGGGAGTTGCTCGGGTTGTTCAAGCGAGCACAGTTGATCTGCATCCCGAGAAATCAAAACTCCGATGCAGACCTCCTCTCAAAGCTATCCCAAGGGTTACCTAAACATATATCGAGAATTGCACGCATTGAGGAGATGACGACCTCAAGCATATCAGCCTCACCGTCCATTGACGTCCTTCCCCTGTAACCAGTCGCCTGGTGTTGGGTGGATGACCTCCTGCGCTACATAGCCGATGGGCCGCTCCCCGAGAAAGAAGAGGAGGCAAGGTTAGTCCGGCGACGAGCTCCGGGCTACGTCGTCTTGGATGGGAAGCTGTACAAGAGGTCCTACAATGGGACCTTGCTAAAGTGTTTACGCCCACATGAGGCGGAAATGATCGTCTCTGAACTCCATGGGGGCGTATGCTCCGCCCATCAGGGGGCAGGAACGTTAGCTAGGAAGGTCGTCCTCCAGGGGTACTTTTGGCCAACAATAATAAAGGATTGCGCTGACTATGCAAGGAAATGCAAGACATGCCAGAAGTTCCAGAAGAGCCCCGGCCGACCGGCAACGATGTACACACCGATCATCACCGCCCTTCCATTCACAAGATGGGGTGTCGACCTGGTCGGTCCCTTACCAACCGGGTCGGGAAACTGGAAGTTTGTCATCGTCGTCGTGGAATACTTTACGAAGTGGGTTGAGGCCGAGCCGCTTGCCAGCATCACACATCTCCAATGTAAGAAGTTCATATGGAAGAATATTTTCTGCCGGTTTGGGGTTCCCCTCCAAATAATCTCCGACAACGGAAGGCAGTTTGACTGCAAAGCCTTCCGGCAATTCTGTGCAGAGTGGGGAGTAGAATCCAGCCGAGTTGCGGTCTGCTACCCCCAGGCAAATGGACAGGTGGAGAACACCAACCGGACGATCGTCGATGGACTGCAAAAGAAGTTGGAGGCCCTCGGGACTGCCTGGGTGGAGGAGTTGAACAATATACTCTGGACCTTCAGAACAACCCCAAGGAAGGTAACAGGAGAGACCCCATTTGCCTTGTGTTATGGCTTTGAGGCGAGGGCACCGTTCGAGGCCGTAGTTCCCAGCCGGCGAGTGGAAGAGTTTGAACCAGCCAGCAATGAGGAGAGGCTCCGATCCGAGCTCCACCTCATTGAGGAAAGAAGAGATCGTGCCTTCATCAAAGCGGAAAACTATCGACGACAAGTCAAGGCGTACCAAGACAGCCGAGCCCGACCCCGGAGTTTCGACGTCGGGGATTATGTCCTAAGACGTAGGAAGGCCAGCAGGCCGACAGAGGGAGGTAAGCTCTACGTCAAGTGGGAAGGCCCTTACGTGGTTGACGCAGTGATCGGCCCTGGGACATACAAGTTGAAGACAACAACAGGCCGGTTGGTAGACCGCGTCTGGAATGCCGAGCACCTGATGAAGTTTTACCAGTAGAAAATCGAAGTTTCACTTTTCTTTGTAAACTCCTGTGCTCCGAGCACGGGATTACAATTTGTAACTCTTCATGTGGTCCGCCCACATCATGAATTCAATATACTTTGCTAGTGATATTTTGTCATCAAAAGAGGTCCGACCTCACTTAGCAATAAAGGGCGGCGGCAAAAAAAAAAGGTACTATGCCCCCCCTCGGTGTTTGGCCGACCTCGGCTAGGCTCTTTAACCGAAAATAGCCAAGCGATTTTCTAGAATCCGGGAAATTTTCTAAAGTAAAGAGCTAGCCGCGACAGTCGAGGCGACGGTAGGGCCGGCCTCCGGGTCGAGGGTACTCAGGATGCTGACCTCCGGGTCCTTTCGAGTGCTCGCCGCCTAACATCGCTGGCCAAGCAGCTCGCACTCTCGTCATCCTTGAGTTGGCGGTGCGGGTTCGTTCTGGTGGATCATGCAGGGTCCGCCCCTGTTGTTTGGCTATCCATGCGGGAGTAACCAGATTATTCCCCAAGTCCAGGCAAACTGGACGGGTTAAAGTGACAGTAGGACTAACCCCCGGGTCATGAACGTTCAGGATACCGACCTAAGGGTCTTCCTCGTCGGTTCAATGTCCGACCTTGCTGGCCAAACAAGTCGCTTACTTGTTGATTCCATATCAATAGCGAACAGATCACTTCTGCCCAACTAGGAGGGGCACGGATAGGCTCGGCCACGCCAGCCTAACCGCCCCCGGGAGGTTAGAGAAGCCAGACCCCCGAATAAATTGCTAAGTATTCGTAATGCAAAGTATAGAAAAGGAGGCGTATGAAATAAAAATCAAACATCCACAAAGTATTCAAGTGGGAAACAAAGGAAATACAAAATACAATGTCACGGCTGGACAGACCCATCGCCATCAACCTCGGGAATGTCATCTAACACACCAACCAAGTCCTGGCCAAGGGCCACAGGAGTCATGTTCCCCGGAGCTGGCGGAAAGAACCAAGCCCATTCGTTAGAACTACCAAGCTCCTCCTCCTGACGGACGGCCTCTGGGGGAAGAAGGGCTATCGCCTCCACGAGTTTCTTCATACGGCCAGGAAGGCCCAGTGTGGATGGATGAAAGTCAGGGTCGAGATCCTTCAACCGGCCATACACCTTCTGCTGCATCAAATACTTGCCACTCTGAAAAGCATAGAGGACTTCGCGAGTGCGCCAATACTCTTCGTCGGGGGTCGTCAGCCACCTCTGCACTAGTTCAGACTCTTCCGCTTGCACCCTCGCAAAGATGAGCTTCTGGAACTGCTCGGAGGCCTGGAACTCGGAGAGCGCTTTCTTGGCTCCTTGTTTGGCCGCTTCTTCACATTCTTGTGCACGCGAGGACTGCAGCTCGGAGAAGGCTTTCTGGCTGGCCCGCAGGGCAGCCCTAGCTTCGTCAACCTCACGCTGAAGCCTGGCCTGAGAATGATTAGCTGTGTGAAGTGCCCTGATGGTCTTGGCGAGCCCCTGCAAGATAGACAAACGAAAATGTGAGGGGGTTCAGGGATAAACACAATCCACACCAAAACGTGATCAACCTACCTCGATATGTGACCGGATAGAACCCTCCAAGAGGGGATGAAACTCTTGGGAAGTCGTACAGGTGAGGTCGCCTGGTGGGAGGATTGATGAAGCATAATCCACGACCGGGAAGCCTTCATGCACAATTGTTAGTCCCTGTTTTCTATAACAACAGTATAATATGGCATACAGATGAAAGATTAACAACAAAGATGAACACAGAAAGATCAAATGTAAACCTTCTCTGATATACCGTGAATCTTTCGTACAAGAATGATAAGCGCTAAGGCTATTTTGAGCAGATACGAAAGTTAACCGCAAACCTGAGTCCTCCTCCCTCTTTTATAGGCGAGGCTCAGGTATGCGTACAAAGGCTTCTTGCCTGAGTATGGGCCTAACACTTGGCCCATATTTTATACTATTCTAACAGATATATTTAATCAGTACAGAATAGAAATAGCAAACATCTAACTTATTACATACAAGACAGACAAACTTGATTCACAATAAATAGTCTTCAACAATCTCCCCCTTTGTGATCAAGTGCCGTCTTGCATTTATTTTTGAGATCTGAAGTAATGCTTTCTGAAATTTAGCACATGCTCATACTGTCTTAGCATTCTTCTCTTTTCAAGTTGCTCATTGATGGGCTTTAGAATGGTCCACACCTTCTCTTATACTTGGAGCTCTTCCTCGCTGACGTCCGGAAGTCTTGGATCTATATTTTCTTTGATCTCTTGTAGCTTGGTCTGAATGATCTTCAGAGTCCCATCACAGTATTTGTGAATGTCTTCTACCCACATGAGTCTTTTGTGTTCCTCGTGATTGAGATATATGATAGAGACTGGGTCCTTGAAGATGTGATATGGTCTGTACTTTTTGAGCTCTGGACCATTCAGAGTTGGCTTTACCAGATTTGCTTTTCGGACATTGTTTTCCAGGGCCATCTGTAGATCATGGGCAGCATAGAATCTGATCTGCCTCAGCATAGACCGTTTGATCGCCTCATAGCCTTCTTCGTGTGTCCTGTTTCGACTCAGTGGGAGATACCTACTTACCATGAACATTTGGTAGATATCCTCCATCTTCATCATTATAAAGTCGTTTTCCTGGCAGATGAAAATGCTGGAGTCTGTCCGTCGAACTTTGAAGCTGTAGAACGGGATGGTGTGATGATCTTCTCTATGTATATCAAGGATAGCGTCAATAGGATGGATGCTGGACTTCATATCTCTTTCCAGTACTTGACGTTGTTTTCCAGATGATCTGTGCATCAGCATGTGAAGATGTCCGCCAGCCATTTTTCCTTTGAGGTGAGTCAAACCACGGATCTTTAGTTCATCTAGCTGTTTGAGCTTGTCTGCGGTTCTCCAAATTCCCTTTCTGATTTCCTCTTGGAAGGGGGCATTTATTCTGATGTTTTCCCAGAGCTTTTCTTTTGGGGGCAACTTGCTTGCCGTTTGTCTGATGACGGATTCTAGCTCCCTGGGTATCTTTTTGTAGTCCTCCCCTTCTTTGAGTTCCTCTTCATCAAGGCGTATGATGTCTTTGCGCATTTGGCCAGTAACTCTCTCAGCCACCAATTTCGCTGCATATCCTCTGTCTCAGCTTCGCATCTAAGATCATCCCACTCTGTCCACTTTCTCGGCCAAACGTCATGTACCACAGCATCCTCGAGTGCATCGTGAATATCTTTGCCTTGGGGAATGTAAGGGACTCTCAGCTGTGGTGATTTTTCTCGTGAAGCACAATCGGGTTCACTAGGATTGCCCGTTGTCATCAGGTTAGAACTGAGTTCTGGCTGATGGCCTGACTTGACAGATGAATCGGAGATAGCATCGTCAGGACTTCCATCCCCTCCTCGGACGGTATCCTTTGGAGACACGCCTCGGGATGTTGTCATCGATTTCGAACTGTGTTCTGATCGATGGCTTGAGCTTTGTGATGTACCAGATGTAACCACTACAGAACTTCCATCCCCTCCTCGGACAGTATCTCTAGGAGATAAGCCTCGGGATGTTTCGTCTAGCTCGACCAGGCTAGAGAGTTGGGCTTGGTTGTGGCTCGAGGAAGGTGGTGGTTGGTTGGTGGGCTGGTTTGATGAGGTGTTTGGCTGGGGTTCATGGCTGGTAGAGGCTGCTTGCTCAAGTGTCCGAGGTCTCTTGTTCTCCCCCTCATGAGGTTCCGAATCATCGGGATCCTCATGGGAACGTTTGAGGCCTCGGGGACTTTCACGGCAAGTGCCGTACTGAGGGTGGTCGTGTTTGAAGAAAACTTGGAGAAGGTCGCGCTCGAAGGGTGAAAGGTGGCAAGTGTCGACCTCCAGCAACCTAAGAAACAGGAGATCGGCAAGCTCAAGGCGGGATAGGTGGAAGGGATTGGTCGAGGCAGAGGGCGATACCAGTTCCGTATCATGAGTTCCCCGAGAGAGTGAAGGGCTAAGGGGTTTGGTGGATGTGATAGGGATGACAGGAGTGGGTTGTGGAATTGATTGAGAGGGTGAAGAGTAAGGTTTGGGGTGGCTCTGTTCACTATGAACCGCTGGGGTTGTCTTGGAGTCCTGTGCCCAAGCGGTGAATGCTTGTTGCACCCATGGTTTGATGGTGGACTCCATGTAACGGTTCATGAGAACGGTAACGTCTTCGGGTGTAAGGTGTCCAGTTACGGGGGTTGTAACTGTTGTCACATCATCAGTGAAGAGAGCTGATGTGTGGCCTGCGTGCAAAGATGAAGTCATTTTTGGCACAGCAGGGCTTCCGACCATCCTCGTTTGCACTCCGGTCGTTGTATCCAGGGTGTGTGCACCTGTATGTGCTGTGAATGGTGTAGGTGTCCTAGAAAAATTGGAAAATGTGGGAAATGTGACACCTAGACTCGATGTGGAGAAAGAGGTGGTTGTGGCCTCGGGCGGTGGGCCACTAGAGCGCTCAACTGGTTCGGAGGGAACCAGTGAGGTGGGTGAGTCCCGTGATGTTGAAACGTTAGCCTTTTGGGAGGCTAACGATTGGCTGGGAGAGGGTGGTGCACGCGCAGTTGAGCTCGATGCTGCGGCTTCTACTCGGGGACCAATAAGATTGGCCCCTGTACTTAAGGATTCGGCCCGGCTTATAGTAATGAAGGGAAGATAGTCGTCGAAGATGTGAAGGTCCTCTTCAGCAACCAAGCTCTTTCTGACAGGACGCTGCTTCTTTGCCTTTGCCTTAGGTGACCGGGGAGCAGCAATCTTAGCAGTAGTTGGCTCCTTCTCGGGTCTGATGACGATGGTCTTGGGACGGACAGCTATAACTGGAGCTGCATCCTCAGGGGTGACTTTCTTAGTAGGAGAATCAATTGGCAGCTTCCCCTTTCGGATCAGAGCAAAAGTGTGCTCCACGCCGTCACTATCGTCGTTGTCATCATCGCTGTCAGCATCGTCATCGTCTTTGGCCACGCTATTGGATGCCTCATCGTCAGCCTTTTTGTGGGCTGGGCTGAACGATTCATCGGCAGGTTCCACAGCGTTTGTACGTGTGCCCTCAGCCGTCTGATTCCTCTCGAGAGAATCGTCAGACTTCCCTTCATGGGGCACACGCGCCACTGGTTTCTGTGGCTTACTCGCTCTCTTTAGACCCTTACTAGCTCTCGGCTTAGGCCCCGGGGCAGGTCCAGCTGGGTTTGACTGAACCATGGGGCCATCTTTCGGTAGACTCTCCCTATATTGGACGACTGCGGAGTGTCGTGGATTGCCCAGGTCCAGCAGATAATCTGGTATGGTCATCCCCACAGCGTCGTGCTTGAAGCGCTTGAAGTACTGGAGCTTGGGGGCAATGAACTGGTCTTCATCTTTGCGCTGAGGAATTCCTGGGTGGGCGGCCATGTAATCAGCAATGATAAGTGCCAACCATCTGGCGTAGGGAATCGTCATGCCCGTTTTTCCGTCCTCTTTGTCCTGGACTTGAGTGACCAGCTCAATCCAGAAGAGCTGCGTCATATCATAATTCTTGGCGAAGACGATCCCATGGAAGATTTGGAAGATCTGCAGGTTGCACTTGTCATGGCCAGCGTGCTTTGGAGATAGACATTTGTTGACGAGGCCAAACAGTGTCTTCCATGGGTATGGCAAGTTCATCAGCTTGAAATGCGACAGAAACGGCAGCGGTGCATCATATCCCAATTGTGCCAATCCTTGCATCAGTTCTGCCTTGGAGGGTAATGGTTCATAGGTCTCGTGGACAGGCAGCTCCAGTATAGTTCGTAGAGTGGACGCTGTTAGTGCTAGCCGTCTGTTGTGGAGCGTGGCAGTGATACCAGAAGCGTCCTTCCTGGAGGGCATGTGCATGGTCCCCCATAGCTGTTGCAGGTAGATTTTGGGGACAGTTATGGCTTTGGTGAGTGCCGGCCAGATGTAGTGCCCCTTCAGGATGATAGGAATGACTGGGTCAGGGCACTTGAAGACGGCTAGGTCGAGTTGAAAGTTGTTGTCCTGTAGCCGAACCCACTTGTATTTAGGGAACAGCTGTGTGTAGAGTGCATCTTCCTGAGGGGTATCTTGTTGAGTGCCTGACATATTGAGCTGAAAGAATAGCACACGTTAGCAAAAAAATGAATTTCCCTTTGGTGTGGAGGATTTCAGAGATGAGGAAACGAGTTCTGGCACCAAGTTTACAAACTCGAGCCCATGAGCACGAGTTAACAAACTCGAGCCCATAAGTGCGAGTTTGCAAACTCGAGCCATGGGTGCGAGTTTACAAACTCGAGCCCTGAGCACGAGTTTACAAACTCGAGCCCTGAGCGCGAGTTTACAAAGTCGAGCCCTGAACGCGAGTTTACAAACTCGAGCCCAGAGTGCGAGTTTACAGACTCGAGCCCAGAGTGCGAGTTTACAAACTAGAGCCCAGAGTGCGAGTTTACAAACTCGAGCCCTGAGCACGAGTTTACAAACTCGAACCCTGAGCGCGAGTTTACAAACTCGAACCCTGAGCGCGAGTTTACAAACTCGAGCCCTGAGCGCGAGTTTACAAACTCGAGCCCAGAGTGCGAGTTTACAAACTCGAGCCCAGAGTGCGAGTTTACAAACTCGCAGTCTGCTCGAATTCGAAACGTCAGGCTATGATCTCGAGTTCCAGAACTCGTGTTCGCACGAAGAAGACGAAAACCTGAAAAAAACAATTACAAGGATAAACATACAATCAAGCCCCCCTTTGTGTTGAATATTTTATTTATGAGAAAAAAAACGCGGCGTTTTTGTTTTTGTTTTTGGTCAAGGGATGGTTCGAGATGGCGTTTGAGATGGCGTTCAACAAAACAGAGTGAGAGGGGAAGTTCGTAATGAAGGACTACCTTTGAGGGGAATGGAGTTGGGGAGATGAGTGAGAACGAGAAAGAAAATTGAGGAAGAAGACGTAGAGATATCTCGGGCTCTGGGAGTTCTGTGAGAGAGAAGTGTATGCAATGGGAAGGAAGGGGATGAAAAAGGTATATATACGCGAGAGTTTAGAAACGGGCCGGGGAAAAAATTTGGGCCTTAGGGGTGAAATGATCCATTTCTGATCAACAAAAAGTACTCCCCCTCGCTGAAGTCAACACACACACTGTTTTTTTTTTGTGAGATTTTTCAAATTTTCTCCCCCTTGATGAATGCAATGCACACACACTCTATGTACCTCACGCACACTATTTTTTGATCTTTTTGACCTTTTTCTCCCCCTTGATGAATGCAAACGCACACACACTATTTTTGAATTTTTCCCGGGTTTCTCCCCCTGGACACATGCAACGCACACAATTTACAAACACACACGTACGCACACTTTGTACAGGTCCCACACACACACATCCATTTTTACAGACCAGTGGAAACAGAATTACAAAGGCTCGAGGTTCAACATGCCTAATTTGGAAACCAGGAACTGGAATCTCTTTTCATCCAGTGCCTTAGTAAACCAATCAGGCAGTTGAAGCTCGGAGCTTACAAAGTACATGTCAATATCCCCTTTTTCCACGTGGTCTTTGATGAAATGATATCGCAGGTCGATGTGTTTGGTGCGGGAGTGATGAACCGGGTTGCTGGTGATGGCGATGGCACTCTGTGAGTCACTGTAGATCGGGATATGGCAGAAAGTGTAACCGTAGTCTTTTAGCTGGGTCTTCATCCATAATATTTGTGAACAACAGCTAGCAGCCGCGACGTATTCTGCCTCGGCCGTAGATGTTGACACATAGTTCTGTTTCTTGGAAGACCAGTAGACTAACTTATCGCCCAAGAACTGGACAGTTCCCGATGTACTTTTGCGGTCCATCCGGCAACCAGCAAAATCTGCGTCAGAGTATCCGACTAGGTCAAAACCTGAGTGCTTGGGATACCAAAGGCCTAGATTCACAGTGCCTTTGAGGTATCTCAGTATTCTTCGAACAGCGGTCAGATGGGACTCCTTTGGATTCGCCTGAAAGCGTGCACATAAACATGTAGAGAAGACGATATCAGGCCTGCTAGACGTGAGATATAGCAAAGATCCAATGATTGCCCTATAGTTTGTGGCATCGACTGATTTCCCAGAAGGGTCTGAGTCCAGTTTGTTGGTGGGGGACATAGGGGTCGGCATGGAAGATTTGCTATCGATGTTGAATCTCTTAAGCATTTCCAGAATATACTTGGACTGATTGATGAAAATGCCGTCAGAGAGTTGTCTTACTTGCAGGCCTAGGAAGAAGTTCAGCTCTCCCATCATGCTCATTTCAAACTTAGTTTTCATTAGTTTCTCAAAATGTTTGCACAGGCGTGGATTTGAGGAGGCGAAGATGATATCATCAACATAGATCTGAATCAGGATGATGTCAGACTTCTGTCGCTTGATGAAAAGTGTGGTATCAATCTTCCCTTTTGAGAAACCTGAGTCAACCAGAAATTCAGTTAAGGCATCGTACCAAGCTCTTGGTGCCTGTTTCAGCCCATACAGAGCTTTCTTCAGCTTGTACACATGGTTGGGATATCTGGGATCTACAAATCCTTCGGGCTGAGCGACATAGACTTCTTCTTCCAAGACTCCATTCAGAAAGGCAGTCTTGACGTCCATTTGAAAGACGGTAAAGTTCTTGTGGGCCGCGTACGCAAGAAAGAGGCGTATTGCTTCAATTCTTGCTACGGGTGCAAATGTTTCATCATAGTCTATGCCCTCTTGCTGATTGTATCCTTTAGCGACCAGTCGTGCCTTGTTGCGTATCACTATGCCTTCTTCGTCCTTCTTGTTCTTGAACACCCATTTGGTGCCAATTATGGTTTTCTGATGGGGTTTAGGCACGAGTGTCCACACTTTTAGTCTGTCAAATTGATTGAGCTCATCTTGCATAGCAATCCCCCAATCTGGATCAGTGAGTGCATCTGAGACTTTGGATGGTTCATTCTGGCTTAGAAAGCATGCATAGTGACATTCATTCATAGTAGCCGATCTCGTACGCACACCTTGACCCGGATCACCGATTATTTGTTCAGTGGGATGAGCTTTTGTCCATTTCCTCTCATGTGCCAGAGGATTAGGAGTAATGATCGGTTGATCCGAGTCCTGGTAGGGGATTGGTGACTCTTGAGCAGCTGAGGCGTGCGGTGGAGATGACTCTGATGTGGTAGCAAACCCGTGATCATCCACTCCTCCGTGATTAGTTTGAGGAGTTGACGGAGTAGATGGTACATTATCTGGTCCGAGAAGGAGTGGAATCTCAGTGAACGGAGTTAGTTGCTGTGGAATATTTGACGATGAAGCTGGTGTGCATGGAGAAGATGAAGGTTGTGAATTCTCGTAGAAGTTCTGAAAGAGAGAATTGAGAATCACACCTTCAGGTACAGGGTTTTGTTCAACTGTGTCAGAGTCCACTGGTGCAGTAAGTGACGGGTCAGCTTGTAAGTGTTCCGTTGCGAAGTCAGCCATCTCATAGAATGTCACATTCACACTCTCAATGACCGTTCGTTTGTCTCTAAGATAGACTCGGTAAGCTTTGGACTGCTGGGAGTAGCCAATGAACACCCCTTCTTGGGCTTTTGCGTCTAGCTTACCTCTATCAGTTCTGTCATTTAGTACGAAGCACTTGCAGCCAAATATCTTGAAGAATGAGATATCCGGAGTTCGGTCGAAGAGGATTTCATATGGGGTCTTGTCGAAGCGTTTGTGGATAGATGTTCTGTTTTGGGTGTAGCATGCCGTATTAATGGCCTTTGCCCACATAAAGTGTGGCAATCTTGACTGGATGAGCATGGTGCGTGCCGCTTCGACAAGGGTCCTGTTCTTTCTTTCAACCACTCCATTCTGTTGGGGGGTTTTGGCTGCTGCGAATTGCTGTGTGATACCGAGAGATTCATAGAATCCAGTGAGAGTTTGATTCTTGAACTCGGTACCGTTGTCAGTTCTGATGATTCGAACACTTTGCTGCAGCAGTTTCTGGACTGTTCTGACAAAGGTCATAATGATTTCAGCTGCCTCGTCCTTTTTACGAAGAAATTTTGTCCATGTGTACCGAGAGAAGTCATCAACGATCACCAGTGTATATTTGCGGCCGTTGATGCTTTGGACTCTCATAGGTCCACACAGATCCATGTGTATCAGTTGCAGCGGTAAAGTAGATGATGGGACAGGCTTTGACTTGTGGGAGCTTCTCGTCATTTTGCCCATTTTGCAGGCACTACAATGATTCTCAGCAGAAGACTTCAACGGAGGAAGCCCCTTCACAAGTTTCTTCGATGACAGGATGGACAGATTCTTGAAATTTAGATGGGAGAGACGTCTGTGCCAGAGGTTGTTTTGTTCTGTTGAAGCTTTGGACAGCAGACAGATGGAAGTGGTGGATTGAACGCTTTTCAGATCAATAGTGTACAGGTTAGAGGTCCTGTAACACGTTAATAATGAGTTCCCTTCGCTGTCTAGAACACAACATTGTTTGGCAAAGAACCTCACTTCCATCCCACTGTCACAGAATTGTCCTATGCTCAGAATATTGTGTTTGAGCCCTTTGACAAATGAAACATCCTTGATGGTGACGCTGGCACAGATGACATCCCCATATCCAAGAATAGGAGATGAGGCGTCGTTCCCGAATCTAACATTGCCTCCATAGCAGGTGGTATAGTTGCTCAGTAGGTACTTTACTCCGGTCATGTGGGTTGAGCATCCAGAATCCAAGTGCCACACATGACCGTCCTGCAAAACAATTAAACAGGTTCAGGTACCCATCTTGGAATGGGTCCTTCCTCATCATTGAAAAACATCCATTCACGTTTTGCTTTGAGCTGTGATCCAATGTCAGCAGCTCTTTCAACAAAAGATCTATCTCTTGTGGGCTTTCCGATAGACAGATTTGCTTTTGCAGTGGGTCTGATTTTTGGGGCCCACTTAGCAGTTTCTCTTTTAGTTTTGGTGGGTCTGAGATGTCTCATCTTAGGGACCCACCTTTCAGGTTCATGTTGGATGGGTCTTCGTCTGTGGACCCACCTTTCAGTTTCAGTTTGGATGGGTCTTCGTCTGCGGACCCACCTTTCTGTTTCAGGTCTGATAGGTCTCATCTTAGGGACCCACCTTTCAGTTTCAGTTTGTGTGGGTCTTATCTTGGGGACCCACCTTGTTGTTTCAGTTTGTGTGGGTCTTATCTTGGGGACCCACCTTTCCATTTTAGGTTTAGGGGGAGAGTAGACAGGTGCTTTGTGATTGAACGGTTGTTTCTTCAGTTTAGTTTTGAAAATCTCCTCTTTAGAAAGCCGATTAAGATGTTTCCTTGAATGAACTCTGAGAGAATATTTCATATCAGGAATACAAAACGTTCCCTTAGAAGTTCCTTTCTTGGTTTCTCTTTCAGGTTTGAGCTTTCTAAAAGGCTTTGATTTAACAGCATTCACATCACATTCATAATTTTGGGGGTCTGAAACAGAATAACCATAAGCAATAGTAGAATTATACAAAGAGCCATGTTCAAAAGATGTCACAGAATTTTTCAGCTTGGGACTCAAGACTGAACTACTAGAAACTGAGTTTACATGGACAGGTTTAGTCTTAGTTTTAGAGTACAAAATGGAGCTGGATCTAGGACCAGGTTTATTCTCAAAAACTTTCTTCTTGCCAGCAGCTATTTCCTTTCTTTTCATCTCCTACTCTTTCTTCTCTTCTCCTCTTCTTTTCACTTCTTGTCCTGTGACAACAGGAGAAGAGTGATGAGTGGCAGATTTTTCAGAAGATTTAGTTTTATCAGAAGAGGTTTGAGTAGTTTTTAAGACAGAATGATATTTTTCACTCAATTCATCAAATTTGCTTAATAGTTCTTGCCAATTGCTTTCAGAATTTTTCTTTTCAGTTTCAAAACGCTCTCTCTCGTTGTCAAGGGTTTTCTGAAGATCTGCATATTTTTGGACCAAAGGAGAGATGCATTTGTCTTGACCGGACTTAAAAATTCCAGTTTTGGGAGTGGGACCCATTGGACTTTCGAAGTAAGGAACCCCTTTTGGGACATTAAAAATGTCAAACCCCTCCTCGTTGTAGATTACCTTTTCTTTAGAAAGAGCTTTCTCAACCAGTGGAGTATAGTCAAGAGAGGTTTCAATTTTAGGATTACTCCTTTTCTCTTCTTCTTCTTCTTTAGTGGTTTCTTCTTCACTCCCAAATTTCATTTTCTTATCAATGTGTAGAGTTAAGTAAGTTGCATCATACAACTGGCGGCAGTCAACTTTCTTTAAATGACGCGGGTTCGGCAGTCCAAGACCAGCTTTTGGGTTGTAATGTTGAACGTCGCTTATACGATTTAGAAAAACTGTGTGTTCGGTTTGACCTCTTCTGACACATACATCCTCAAGTTCCTTTACTTTGCTTAAAAGGCTGCTTCTTTTATTTCTTAAAAATTCACAGTCAGCTTTAGCTGTGTTTTTCTCAACTTCACTGTTTCGCAGTTTCTTAATCAGTTCAGCTATTTTAAGTTCAAAGCTTTCAAAGTCTGAGGACACCCTTTTGATTTGATCTTTGGCATTTTCAAGTTGAACGCTTAAGGAAGATTTTTGGTCAAGGTTCTGTTTCAGTACCCTGTAATTATTGTCTAATCTCTCCTGCAGTTCTTTAATGAGGTGGTCCTTATTGTGTAAGGACTGAGTTTGTATAGTGTGAGAGTGATTAGAGGTACTTACAGTGCTTGTAGAGCATTCACTTCCGGGGATCGCAGCATCACCCTTTTTTCTCTTCTTCATCCTCCAGCCTTGCCATCAAGGCGAAGTTCTCTTCCTCTTCTTCTTCTTCTTCAGAATCATCTTCCGCCCACTGGACCAGCTCAGCATGTTTGCCAGAGGCTTCTACTTCCTCCTGTTGTGCTAAGAAGAGCTTTTGTTTATTCATTAGAATCTTTTGTTTGTAGAAGTTTGCATCTCTCTTCTTTGGAAGCCGACAGTCTTTGCTGATATGTCCAGGCTTCCCGCAGTTATAGCACACAGGGGCATTAGCAGTTGATGTAGCCTTCCTGGCTGAGCTTTGGTCCTGGTTCTTCTGTTTGTAGTTGGAAGAAGAGGTTCGCAGCTTATTTGAAGAGCTGTTCCTCTTGGCAAACTTCTTGGCCAGCAGGGCCATCTTCTTCTGGAGATCTGCAAGCTCAGCTTCAAGATCAGTTCCTTCTTCATCACTCTCATCTTCATCAGATTCAACCTCCACTACTTTCTTCTTCTTCTTGTGCAGAGGTTTCGTTGTTCTTTTGGGCTGAGCTTCCATCAGTAGAGCTAGAGGATTTGGGCTTGATTGTTCCTCAGTGCATACAACGTCATTGACGAATTCCTTTAGCAGCTCATTCAAGGTGAAGAGATCAATTTCATCCATGTCAATGCGTTGTCTCAAGTCCTTTACTGTTTTACTCCAAGATGGGTGCAGACTAGACAAAAATCTAGTATTCAGTTCCAGGTTGGTTCTGAATATTTTGATTTTCCTCATTTCATTCATCAGCTTCACAAGCCTGGCATGAGTCTCGTGAAGAGGTTCTCCAGGAGCAGCTTTGAACGAGTCATAAGCCATTAAAATAGCAGATTTCTTGGTTTTTAGGCTTATGCTCGTGCCTTGGAGTAATTTTTCAATCTCGTCCCACATTTCTTTTGCAGTTTGCATACTGTCAATCATCACGTACACTTCATTTGGGATGGCTTGGAGGAGGTATGTTTTGGCCATGAGATCTCCTCTCAGCCTTAGCTTGTCTGCTTCAGTGTATTCAGACGGCCTCTTTCGTCTTGTTTCCGGAGGAATGGGTGGATTGTTAGTTGAGTCCCCTCCTACGTCAATCATTAGAACAGCATTGCGTCGGAGTTTTCTTTGTGTTCTAGGAAATTCAAGAAACGAGTTCTCCACATTTGGTACTCCCCTTTCCTCAGTGATGGGGGAGTACTGCTGTTTCCTTGCGCATTGGATTCAGAAGCCATTCCTGTAGCTGTAGAAAACTGTCCGTTCGAGAAATAAGATCAGAAAATTTACTAAGTCAAGAACTCGAGTTCCTGAGTGTTCAAAGCCTAAACTCGAAGTCTGGGGAACTCGAGGTGAGAGTTCGAGTTTATGAACTCGAGGTCAAGAGTTCGAGTTTCCAAAAACTCGAGGTGTAAACTCGCAGGGTCAAAACTCGTGGTCAGACTGCGAGTTTGCAGGCTGCGAGTTTGTAGACTGCGAGTTGTGGACCGCGAGTTGTAGACTGCGAGTTCTTGAGCTCGAGTTTGCAGGCTGCGAGTTTCTCAACTCGAGTTTACAGACTGCGAGTTTATGCAATAACACCTTGGGCTGCGAATTCCTGAAAAAATAAAACTTCAGATTTTCAGAAAAACAAATATGGTAGGTTGTAGCCCTTGTTGTAGAGATCCTTTTACCCAAGTTTCAGGTCAAAAAGCTGCACAGAGCTTAGAGAAACGAGGGGTGCGAGTTCATGGGTGCGAGTTTACTGAGAAAGAAAATATGCAGAAACGAAAAAGGAAGATATACTGCTTGATCGTCTTTGAAACGCGATTCTAACAGTATAACTTTTACAGTATTTGGTGCAGAAATAAGATTACAGATGATAAACTCGCTATTCTACAAAAACAGAGTCTTTCGCAGATAGTTCTTCTGATCAGCTCTCGATCGACTCTGATACCATTTGTTAGTCCCTGTTTTCTATAACAACAGTATAATATGGCATACAGATGAAAGATTAACAACAAAGATGAACACAGAAAGATCAAGTGTAAACCTTCTCTGATATACCGTGAATCTTTCGTACAAGAATGATAAGCGCTAAGGCTATTTTGAGCAGATACGAAAGTTAACCGCAAACCTGAGTCCTCCTCCCTCTTTTATAGGCGAGGCTCAGGTATGCGTACAAAGGCTTCTTGCCTGAGTATGGGCCTAACACTTGGCCCATATTGTATACTATTCTAACAGATATATTTAATCAGTACAGAATAGAAATAGCAAACATCTAACTTATTACAGACAAGACAGACAAACTTGATTCACAATAAATAGTCTTCAACAACAATCGAGGCACTCGAAGATGGGAAGGCGTAAGTAACTGTATGCTGGGTGTCATGGCTGCTCCGTTCGGCCATCCTCTCATCTGCACCCTCATGTACCTGCTCAGCGGAAGGAAACTTGGGGGCGACCTTGGCCTTCTTCGAGACTCGTTCCCCTCGGCCCGGGGAGGAGGCTCCGCGCTCTTTCCCCGCAACCGTCTTGGGGGCCACATCAGCAACGGCGGGGCAGGGCTCCTCCTCCTCCTCCTCCTCATCGGACCCATCCAATTTGACTAGCAGATCGACGAGTCCGCCCTTGTGCTTCTCCTGCACTGGCGTAGTTGGCCGAGGCCCGAAGGTAACTCTCACCCTTCTTGGAGGGGGGGCTCCGTGCCCTTTCCCCTTTGCAGCCGTTGCTGCCACAGGAACGATGACTTGTTGAGGCTCCTCCTCTTCATCGGATTCCGCCTCAACAACGAGCTTCTCAGGCACAGCTGCGGAAGAAAAATGTGAGGATAAGCAGAATAAAATACAAAGTAGCAAACATAGACCAGGCAGATGACAGTCACCTAAATATGAGCTGATGGAGTGGGGACCGCCTGCGGACAATATCTCGATGGATGACTTGAGACCAGGGGAGAGAGTGACCCGGTCACACTTCCGAACCCGTTCACCCCACTGAGGCAGAGGGGACGGGAGGTTGGGGTCGGATACCCATATCCATCTCTTCTTCCACCCTTTCCCTGAACGGGGGTAACCCGATCGAAACAGTTTGCTCACCGGCCTCTGGGAGAGTAAGGCGAAAAAGCTAGAAGCACGCCACTGGAAGCAGCTGAAAAACAGATCAATCGTGGGTGTGAGGCCCACATCCTCACACCGCGCCACAAAAGCGGCAACGAACATATGAGCCGCCGGAGCCAATTGACCCGGGGCCACACCCAAAAAGTGAAGGAACCGAACTAGGAAGGGGTGCAGTGGCACGGCCATCCCTAACTCCAGTGAGCGGATATGGACCCCAAAATAGGGGGCTGATGGATCGCTCAATACGTCAGTGGCCACCGGAGGTTCCAACAAACAATTATCACCAATCAGACTATATGCTTGATGGAGTATTAACTCCTAGAGAGAAGGGAGAGCTAGAGAGATAAAGTGATATATATAATGAATTTCCAACCCTTTACATGACTCCCTTAGGGAGTATTTATAGGAGAAAAGCGGGCTGGGCTTCCAGGCTTGGGCCTGGAAGGCCCATTTACAATAAAAGGCCAATAAATGGCTAACAAATGGTATTTAATCTATTCTAACGGGTATACATGGATAAAATGGAGTGTACAACGAAATAAATGCTATCTACTGAGCGTATGTGGGCCGCTGTCCGGGTCCAATAATCGTGAGACCCGGGGGTCCGAGTCTATATACTCTATCAGGAGTCCCCCACTCTCTGAGTCGAGAGTATTCGAGGCGAAAGAGAGTAGAACTGTGTGCTGATCTTTCGTCGTCTGGTGAGTAAACTTCGTAATCAAAAACTTGAATTTCTGCTTCTTTGGTTAACGGGGGCGCTAAGTTCCCCGCTCTTCCAGTCCCCCACTCCTTGAGGCGAGTGTAATGAGGTGAAGAGGAGTAGAGTAATGCGTGTCGGATGATGTCTTCAACAGGGGGCCGAGGGTTGACACCTTTTGATCCACGATGGGGAGATGCCTCGTTAAAAACCTCATTAGGAAAAACCCTGTGGGAAAAAATCCTAATGAGGGAAAAAGAGTACACCGGATGCCCCCAAAATGAAACAAAAGATGCGAACCCTTCGGCCTGGAGATGGAGCTGCAACGGTGCCCGTCTGCTGGGGCGATGGTTGAGGCCGATCTCTAGATGTGGGTAGCTCATCATGATCAGTAGTCCTAGTCATCAAATAAAGATGACTAAGGGATGGGTCGAGCGACCGTCCACAATATGATGTCTGGTTCATCAAATAAAGATGACCAGAACGTAAGGCCAATGGGCCGAGAGGCCTGTACGAGAGCTCCATCTTGTCGAATAAGGACGACGAGGCGATGTATGGCCGAGGGGCCTGCATAAGAGCTCCACGTCGTCAAATAAAGACGACGGGGCGATGGTGCAGCCGAGGGGCCTGCATAAGAGCTCCACGTCGTCAAATAAAGACGACGGGGCGATGGTGCGGCCGAGGGGCCTGCATAAGAGCTCCACGTCGTCAAATAAAGACGATGGGGTGATGGTGCGGCCGAGGGGCCTGCATAAGAGCTCCATGTCGTCAAATAAAGACGACGGGGCGATGGTGCGGCCGAGGGGCCTGCATAAGAGCTCCACGTCGTCAAATAAAGACGACGGGGCGATGGTGCGGCCGAGGGGCCTGCATAAGAGCTCCACGTCGTCAAATAAAGACGACGAGGCGATGGTGTGGCCGAGGGGCCTGCATAAGAGCTCCACGTCGTCAAATAAAGACGACGGGGCGATGGTACGGCCGAGGGGCCTGCATAAGAGCTCCACGTCGTCAAATAAAGATGACGAGGCGATGGTGTGGCCGAGGGGCCTGCATAAGAGCTCCACGTCATCCAATAAAGATGACGGAGCGAGATATGGCCGATGGGCCTGTAAATGAGCTTCGCGTCATCAAATAAAGATGACGAGGCGATATATGCCCGATGGGCCTGCAACTGAGCTTCGCGTCATCAAATAAAGATGACGGAGCAAGGTGTGGCTCAGAGGCCCACAAATGAGTTCCTCGTCATCAAATAAAGATGACAGAACGATATATGGCCGATTGTCCTGTAGATGAGCTCTTCGTCATTAAATAAAGATGACAGAGCGATATATGGCCGATGGGCCTACAAATGAGCTCTTCATCATCAAATAAAGATGACAGAGCGGTATATGGCCGATGGGCCTACAAATGAGCTCTTCATCATCAAATAAAGATGACAGAGCGATATATGGCCGATGGGCCTGCAAATGAGCTTCGCGTCATCAAATACAGATGACAGAGCGATATATGGCTGAACTCTAGGCTCCTTTAGCCTTTCGGCCGGAGACCGCAAGATGTTCGCTATATCTGAATAGGGGGACGGGGCGGTGGACGCCTGTCTGAATATGAGGACGACGACGCTGATGAGTCGGTCCGAATTTGAGGACGACCGCGCGGACGAACCGGTCCGAATATGGGGACGATGGCGCTGGTGAGCCGGTCCGAATATGGGGACGAGGCGATGATAAGCCATGCGTCATATGAAGGCGACGGTCACCATCCAGGAAGGGAATGGCGAGCCTGGTCGCTAGATAAGTACTTCGGCGTTGGGGCCGGTCTAAATGTGAGGACGAGGCGATGATGAGCCGTGCGTCATATAGGGGCGATAGTCACCATCCAGGAGGGGATGGTGAGCCCAATCGCTATAACAAGACTTCGGCGCTGGGAGCCGGTCTTGAGATAAATAATCACGTCGCGGCCGAGAGGCTGATCGCGATGTGCGGATGACAATGATGAGGAGCTAGTCCGAAATATGATGACGAGGCGAAGATGGAGCCGATCGTCATATAGAGGCGATAGTCACCATCCAGGAGGGGATGGCGAGTCTGATCGCTAACCCAACACACTCGGAGCTGATGAAGCCGGTGTTGGGATAGGGTGTGACGTCGTGGCCGAGGGGCCGATCGTGATGCGAGGTCGTCAGCACTATGAGGCTGATCCAAAAGTCCAAGCAGTGGTCGCCATCCGATGAAGGAATGACTGAGACCGGTCTTGGGGATAGATAATCACGTCGAGGCCGAGGGGCCAATCGTGATGTGCGGACGGAGGTGATGAGCCGATCCGATAATATGATGACGAGGCAAGAATGGAGCCGATCGTCATATAAGGGCGATGGTCACCATCCAGGAAGGGATGGCGAGCCCGATCACTAGCTCAAGACTCTCGGCACTGAGGAAGCCGGTCTTGAGATAGATAATCACACCGAGGCCGAGGGGCCGGGCATGATGTGAGGACGACGGCGATGAGGGGTCGGTCCAAAAATCCATGCAACGGTCGTCATCCGGTAAAGGAATGACTAAGACCGGTCTCGAGATAAATAATCACGTCGAGGCCGAGGGAGTCGATCGTGATATGAGGACGACGATGAGGAGGAGTCGGTCCAAATAACGATGACGAGACGATGGTGAAGCCGACCGTCATATAGAGGCGATGGTCACCATCCGGGAAGGGATGGCGAGCCCGATCGCTGGCTCAAGACTCGCGGTGCTAAGGAAGCCGGTCTTGAGATAGATGATCACGCCGAGGCCGAGGGGCCGGCCGTGATGTGAGGACAACGGCGATGAGGAGCCGGTCCTATAATATGATGACGAGGCGCTGATGAAGTTGATCGTCATATAAAGGCGATGGTCACCATCCGGGAAGGGATGGCGAGCCCGATCGCTGGCTCAAGACTCGCGGCGCTGAGGAAACCGGTCTTGAGATAGGTGATCACGCCGAGGCCGAGGGGCCGGTCGTGATGTGAGGACAACGGTGATGAGGAGCCGGTCCTATAATATGATGACGAGGCGCTGATGAAGCCGATCGTCATATAAAGGCGATGGTCACCATCCGGGAAGGGATGGCGAGCCCGATCGCTGGCTCAAGACTCGCGGCGCTGAGGAAGCCGGTCTTGAGATAGGTGATCACGCCGAGGCCGAGGGGCCGGTCGTGATGTGAGGACAACGACGATGAGGAGCCGGTCCTATAATATGATGACGAGGCGCTGATGAAGCCGATCGTCATATAAAGGCGATGGTCACCATCCGGGAAGGGATGGCGAGCCCGATCACTGGCTCAAGACTCGCGGCGCTGAGGAAGCCGGTCTTGAGATAGGTGATCACGCCGAGGCCGAGGG
The DNA here is from genome assembly GCA_945859875.1 of Cuscuta europaea. Classification (NCBI taxonomy): domain Eukaryota; kingdom Viridiplantae; phylum Streptophyta; class Magnoliopsida; order Solanales; family Convolvulaceae; genus Cuscuta; species Cuscuta europaea. Next base: position 7,573,351 of record CAMAPE010000014.1, read on the forward strand.
GCCGGTCGTGATGTGAGGACAACGGCGATGAGGAGCTGGTCCTATAATATGATGACGAGGCGCTGATGAAGCCGATCGTCATATAAAGGCGATGGTCACCATCCGGGAAGGGATGGCGAGCCCGATCGCTGGCTCAAGACTCGCGGCGCTGAGGAAGCCGGTCTTGAGATTGGTGATCACGCCGAGGCCGAGGGGCCGGTCGTGATGTGAGGACAACGGCGATGAGGAGCCGGTCCTATAATATGATGACGAGGCGCTGATGAAGCCGATCGTCATATAAAGGCGATGGTCACCATCCGGGAAGGGATGGCGAGCCCGATCGCTGGCTCAAGACTCGCGGCGCTGAGGAAGCCGGTCTTGAGATAGGTGATCACGCCGAGGTCGAGGGGCCGGTCGTGATGTGAGGACAACGGCGATGAGGAGCCGGTCCTATAATATGATGACGAGGCGCTGATGAAGCCGGTCGTCATATAAAGGCGATGGTCACCATCCGGGAAGGGATGGCGAGCCCGATCGCTGGCTCAAGACTCGCGGCGCTGAGGAAGCCGGTCTTGAGATAGGTGATCACGCCGAGGCCGAGGGGCCGGTCGTGATGTGAGGACAACGGCGATGAGGAGCCGGTCCTATAATATGATGACGAGGCGCTGATGAAGCCGGTCGTCATATAAAGGCGATGGTCACCATCCGGGAAGGGATGGCGAGCCCGATCGCTGGCTCAAGACTCGCGGCGCTGAGGAAGCCGGTCTTGAGATAGGTGATCACGCCGAGGCCGAGGGGCCGGTCATGATGTGAGGACAACGGCGATGAGGAGCCGGTCTTATAATATGATGACGAGGCGCTGATGAAGCTGGTCGTTATATAAAGGCGATGGTCACCATCCGGGAAGGGATGGCCAGACCGATCGCTGGCTCAAGACTCGCGGCTCTGAGGAAGCCGGTCTTGAGATGATGGACGGCGCTGGGCGCTCGTCTGAGATGATGGACGGCGCTCGGCGCTCGTCTGAAAATGAGGGACGACGCTGGGTGCTCGTCTAAAACATGCGGGACGGCGCTGGGCGCTCGTCTAAGAATGAAGGACGGCGTTGGGCGCTCGTCTAAGATGAGGGACGGCGCTGGGCACTCGTCTAAGATGAGGGACGGCGCTGGGCACTCGTCTAAAAAATGAGGGACGGCGCTAGGCGCTCGTCTAAGAATGAAGGACGGCGCTGGGCGCTCGTCTAAGAATGAAGGACGGCGCTGGGCGCTCGTCTGAAAATGAGGGACGGCGCTGGGCGCTCGTCTACAAATGGAGGACGGCGCTGGGCGCTCGTCTAAGATGATGGACGGCGCTGGGCGCTCGTCTAAGATGAGGGACGGCGCTGGGCGCTCGTCTAAGAATGAAGGACGGCGCTGGGCGCTCGTCTGAAAATGAGGGACGGCGCTGGGCGCTCGTCTACAAATGTAGGACGGCGCTGGGCGCTCGTCTAAGATGATGGACGGCGCTGGGCGCTCGTCTAAGATGAGGGACGGCGCTGGGCGCTCGTCTAAGAATGAAGGACGGCGCTGGGCGCTCGTCTGAAAATGAGGGACGGTGCTGGGCGCTCGTCTGAAAATGAGGGACGGCGTTGGGCGCTCGTCTACAAATGGAGGACGGCGTTGGGCGCTCGTCTAAGATGATGGACGGCGCTGGGCGCTTGTCTAAGATGAGGGACGGCGCTGGGCGCTCGTCTAAGATGAGGGACGGCGCTGGGCGCTCGTCTAAGAATGAAGGACGGCGTTGGGCGCTCGTCTAATCCGCATGTATGGTCTTGCTTCGTCCATAATGTGTAGTATTTGCCTGATATGTACTTAGTATTGTTGTGGGGATTTCATTTTTTGTTGCTCGAGGCCGGCGAGTGCGCGCGGTCCTCGGCTTCCCTCTTTTATTTTCCCTTTTTCCTTTCCTCTTTTTTTTCCGTTTCCGTTCCCTATTTCGGGGAGTATCCTTCTTTCAGGCTTCGGCCGAAGGGTGTGCTCGTCCTTCGGCCGGTTCGGACTTCGTTTATAACGTCTGTGATCTCAGGGGGGGTCCCGTCACCTATTTATGACGCGGGCTAGGCTTTTGGTTGGTTTCCAACGGCTGCCGTTACCCATCCCTGATTTTTGGGATTTTGTCACCTCGGTCATGATTTCAGGCCTGTCGTCCTGCGATCTAGCGCGTGGACAGCGCGGTGAGCTTCCCGTTTCAAGACGTGGGCCGTTTGCGGGCCCCTCGTCCTGGGGAAATCGTCGGCCATACCTGAGCGTTTCACTCTAGGCTTACGGGGCCAGGACGATGTGCTCTCTCAGCTAGGCCTGAGCCCTTCGCTGATACAAAATACAAAGTGGAGCAGACCTGAGCCTGTCGCTCGTAGGCTGCTGATACGACACGTGGTATCTTCTATTTACATTTCCAAAAATAAGCGTAATACAATAGGTGCGTTGTTCATGGCAACGGCTTTTGGGCGACGCGAGTAACGTCTCGGAGAACGAGGTGTACCGTTTACCGCTCTCGGGCATAATGCCATGTGCGGCCGAGGGACCCAAATATAATTCAAATCATCAAATAAAGATGTTCGGTATACTAGAGCTCGGGTCCACCACTTTGGGGATTTTAACCGGCATCAAAGGTGGTCATAATAATTACAGTAGTAATTTTTATTATTACTTCATTTTTCTTTCGAATAGTTTATAAAACCATTTTTTTGGAATAGTAGTAAAACTATTTTGCTCCATACTTAATGCATAAAGTAGGAGGGAAATTTAGTGGCACTTACCTCATATTTGGGCCGAAGCCTGTGATGTTTAGAAATCCAACAGGCTGCTTGAGAAATAACTCATCGGGGCGGCTCTGTGAGAATCCAGCCCACATACTGTTAGCCCACCATTTTAATTGTGCAATCCCTGATTTCAGTCGCAGGGATTAGGAGCCTGTCTGCCAGAGAGCCTGAACTAAACTTGTCGCGCCCGCTGATGTGAAGCCAACTGGCCAAGGCGGAAGATTGCTTCCATTCCAGGCCGGGGTGCGCTGTTACCCTACCTTCATCTGGTTGGGAGGCCATTGACTCTGGCCGACGGGTGCGTGATTTGGCCGATGGGGACCAAGGACGGCGTTGTGGATGAGGGTCCTTCTCTGGCCGAGGGTCCGCCAATGGTGACCAAGGATGACGAGATGAAGAGGGCCCCACTCGGCCCGATAGTCCGCTTATTTGGTCCGCCGATGATAACCAGGGACGACGAGGTGGACGAGGGTGCTTCTCTGGCTGGTGGTCTGCTAATTTGGCCGCTGATGATAACCAGGGACGATGAGGGGCCCCTACCTTGGCCGAAGGTTCGTCGATGTGGTCGATGTTTACGTCGCCGTTGCGGGGGGTCCGTTGCTTGACCGGGGTGGCTTTGATTTTGACTGGCTGAGGGCGAAGGAGTCGTGGCCGACATGTGTTGGCCGATGCTCAGCCCCCTGTTGCGTGCCGGCCGATAAGGCCCTGGCCGATGAGTTGTCTTCCGGCCGACGTGTGATTTCTGGCCGGCGGTGTTGCTGGCCGACGATGGTGTTTCTTGGCCGACAGTGTCGCTGTTTTACCGTTCGAACTGCGTAGGCCGAAGAGACTGCTACAAAAATGAGTCCCCATTTGTCCGAGGACTGCTGCACACAGGACCGGGGTGGGAGCTGTTGGCCGAGGCGGGAGCCGTTGGCCGAGGTGGGAGCTGTTGGCCGAGGTGGGAGCTGTTGGCCGAAGGAACTGCCTTTCCCTTGCTTGGCCGATGGTTTTTCTTTTGTCAGACCGTCGTGGGAGCTTGGCCTGTCACCGGTTCACGTTTGACCGAAGGAGCTTGGCCGAAGGTGCTCCCTGCGTGTAGTGCTCTGCTACTGCAGGGAGGGGTCCATTATTTTTGTTTTGGTTTTTTTTTTGACTGAGGGTTGAGTCGGCTGCTGGGTTGCACTATGCTACACTTCTTCCAATTGGGCCGATGTGGCATCTTGGCTGATGGGTCCAGCTTCCGCCAATTAAGCTGAAGAGTATCAAGTTGGGAGGGTCTCACTTGATGTATTCTAGCTCTCAATGAAAGCACCATTTGATGGAGTATTAACTCCTAGAGAGAAGGGAGAGCTAGAGAGATAAAGTGATATATATAATGAATTTCCAACCCTTTACATGACTCCCTTAGGGAGTATTTATAGGAGAAAAGCGGGCTGGGCTTCCAGGCTTGGGCCTGGAAGGCCCATTTACAATAAAAGGCCAATAAATGGCTAACAAATGGTATTTAATCTATTCTAACGGGTATACATGAATAACATGGAGTGTACAACGAAATAAATGCTATCTACTGAGCGTATGTGGGCCGCTGTCCGGGTCCAATAGTCGTGAGACCCGGGGGTCCGAGTCTATATACTCTATCAATGCTATGACGAGATCCACTTCTGTGACGCGAGAAGGGAGATCCGGTATTCCGCTGCTATCAAGGCCCCACCAGGAATCCAAGTCCACCCGAGTATCAGAATCATCGTCAGAGTCTAGTACGTTCACAGGTTGGATGCACGTTCTGTCTAGAACATTGAGGGGTCGTCCCTCAGAAATGGCAATCCGTCTAGCTGGAGCCAACTCAGGGAGAACATCAGCTTGCCGTCCACTAGTAACACCCGCATGCATACGTGGCCGAGGGCCGTGGCTGACCCGCATGGGTCTCACGGCCGCCCCGCGCTCTCCTCCAATAATAGCCGATAATCCCGAATCTACATGATCGTTGTTTTCATGGGGTGAGCGTCCATCGTCTTGCATGGTCAGATTGGGAAGATCGCACCTGCACCTCAAAAATAAAAATAAAATGATAAAGTGACAAGTTTGCCAATCAACATGGAATGCATTAAGCAGGGGGTGCCCGCCTTGGTCACCTAGGGGAAGGGCAATGCCAGCCAGCAGTGGGACGGTCGTCGGCTTCCTAAGCAAAGTCTACCGGCAGAGTGGCGGCCGCCGGTCCGATCCCCAACCAACATTGCTCGGCCAAGGTGATACCTAGCTCCATGGGGAACCGCACATATGGGCATTAGCTTGCCTCAGCCCTAGTTCCTTCGAGGCCCGACAGCAGCCGGCCAAGAAAGAGACGATGCCGCCCAACTTGGACTCGGGGAACCACCTGGCCGCTCGGCTTCCTACGCAACGATGGTTGGAAGCGGATGAACAACATGGACGCCCGTGAGAAGGACAAATCCATCCGGCCCGAGGGCGCTTGGTCACCCAGCCGTCTAGCCGCCAACCTCTTGGGCGACACCGTCCGACAATGGGGTGGCAGCCGATCCCTATAGCGTGCGCCGGCCACCACAGGAGCCCAGGCCCGCCAGCCAGATTCACCGGGCTGCAGGGGCAATATCGGCGACCGGTGGGTGGCACAAGACAGCCCGCCAATCCTTGTAGCACGCGCCGGCCACCACAGGAGCCCAGATCCGCCGGTCAGATTCGCCGGACTACAGGGGAGACATCGGCGACCGGTGGTTGGCACAGCAGAGGTCGACACGGGAGTCGCTCGGAGCAAGACGGCGGTCAACCCGGTCCCCTGGTTGATGGCGGCGCTGGGGCGACGTGAGGAAGACGGACGCAGGTCGTGGGAGAGAAAGGAAAGAGAGAAAGGAAAGAGAAGAAAGGAAAGAAAAAAGAAAGGAAAGAAAAAAGAAACGAAAGAAAAGAAAAGGAAAGAAAAAAGAAGGAAAGAAAAGAAAAGGAAAGAAAAGAAAAGGGAGGAAAAATAAAATAAAGTCCAAAAATAATTTATGAAGTAATAAAAATGAATTTCAGGGATTTTTTGAAGCTGACCTGGATCCTGAAGTCTGGGAGAAAGCTTGCTGCTGGAATGCTAGAACGCTAAGGGAATTAATTTGGGGCCTTTTAAAGTTGGGTGCCTTATTCGAAATTTGGAAATCTCCATAAATTGTGGGATTGACAGAATCCACAATTATGGCTCCCTGATATGTGAATATTTTTTAACGGGCAGCTGACCTGAACTACTCCCTCTTAGCCGAGTCTACTACTCGACTAAGGCAGTGGGGGACTCGTGATGGGGTTATGGGACCAGGCCCAGAGCCTAATCGGCCCAGGCCCCGAACTTGGACTAGCGGGCCCAAGCCCAGCAACCTAGAGCTCGAGTCGGCCCAACCAATCAGGGCAATCAAGGAGCGGAAGCCCAAGAGAGCCTGTCGACCAGCCCAGCGGGGAGCCTGCCTTCCAGCCCAGTGGGGAGCCCGCCTTCCAGCCCAGTGGGGAGCCTGCCTTCCAGCCCAGTGGGGAGCCTGCCTTCCAGCCTAGCCAGGAGCCTACCGACCACCAGCCCCGCTGGGAGCCTGCGATCCAGCCCAACTGGGAGCCTGCGGTCCAGCCCAGGTGTAACACCGTCCCCAAATGTACTTATCTTTAAGCGAATAATTTATTGAACCCTATGAAATTTTTAGTGAATTTACGAGGTTGTGAATTTGTATTAAATTTTTTCGCGTGAATAGTAAAATGCATGTGGGGCCCACATCGGGAGTGGGGACCGCCCGATATTATCGGGACCACATATTAGATTCTTCTGGGCCTAGAAAATATGTATATGGTGGTGGATATCCTAATTGGTCCATAGCAATGGCACAGGGTTGACCGGTTGGTCAAACGGGACCAAATTATCGGTATCGGCAATTTCTCGGATAACGGCCCAAAAAGGGATTTCGGAGATTTCTAAATTAAAGTTGGGGAATCATATTGATTCTAAGGTCCAATAAGGATTGGGAACAAGTGTTGTATTTTATTTGACCCGATAAAATAAAACATAATTAAAACAGTCCGAAAAATACAACTTTCGGGACTGATTGTACACTCCGGGACACAAAGGGTTGACCTCCAACATAAGTGGGGGCCAACCCACGTTTTTGAGTACAAAAAAAGACATGAACTGTCCGCACCACATGAAGGAGGATGGGGGATGTGGAGGAAATTGGCATCAAATGAGGAGTGGACCTCCTTTCCTCTCATTATTGTCAAGTAAGACAAGAAGGAACCACCCCTACCTCCTTACACTCATTATTTCGACCAAATACACAAAGAAGGAGAGAGGAGCTCTGCAAACTTCATCTCCATAGCTCCAAATCCGAACTCAAGCTCAAGGGAGTCCAAGAAGAAAGTTTAAGAAGGAAAAAGCTAGGAAAAAGTGTGAAAATTAAGGTAATGACCTTATCATAACTTTTCCTTTGTTTTTCTTCTAGAATATAAGATATATATCATATGAAAGACCTTTAGTATTGTTCTACATGATTTAAGTGTGGAATAATGGGTTGGAAAGTGATTCTAAGTCCAAAAACGGACTTAGAAGCCAAATCGACCGGTTTGCCGGAAAATAACCTTTGATAGGTTATTTGTGTTGATATGGGTTTTGTGATGATAAAACCTTGTTAGGAACTTGATTTAAAGTATTTTTGAGCTTCTCCGGAGTTTCGTCGGAGTTGGTCAAAGTTCGCCGGAGTTGGTCAAAGTTCACCAGAGTTAGTCAAAGTTCGCCGGAGTTGGTCAAAGTTCGCCAGAGTTGGTCAAAGTTCGCCGGAATTAGTCAAAGTTCAATCGAGAAGCATAGAACGCGCTTAAGCTTAATTAAGGTGAGGATGACCGACTATGTTACTTATAATCTTTGGGTTAATTTCATGGGCTTTCCTAAGTGAATACAAATGTGATGTGCATGGGTTGTTAATGGTTATTAATGCCTAAATAAAACTACTATTGATTTTTAAGTATAGTATGCATGATACACAAACTTATGAATAAATTGTGTATGTTTAGATGTTATGATTATGTGTGTATGATGGTTGTACCAACCATGAATTTCATTTGAGATAGTATACTTGATACCATGAGGAGAAGCCATGAAGGTATGAAAGTGATACTTGATATTAAGGCAAATCATGCATGAAGAAAGAATTTTATTGAAATAAATAAATAACTAGCATTGAAATACTAGTTGGAAATGTTAGTTGAGAAATGGATGAATTAGATCCTAAGAGTTTGAATTATAAAGAATCGGTGATTATGAGTCGGGCTCAAGACCGATGTAGATAACGGTGATTATGAGCTGAGCTCTAGACCGTAGTAGATGACGGTGATTATGAGCTGGGCTCTAGACCGTAGTAGATGACGGTGATTATGAGTTGGGCTCTAGACCGTAGTAGATGACGGTGATTATGAGCTGGGTTCTAGACCGTAGTAGATGACGGTGATTATGAGCTGGGCTCTAGACCGTAGTAGATAACGGTGATTATGAGTTGGGCTCTAGACCGTAGTAAATAACGATGAATTGATACTAAATGAACGGATTAACTATAATGTAATGATGCTCTAGATTGAGGGCCTTAGAGATTTAAACTTCGATTATACTTAGTATAGTTGTCATTGTACTTGTCAAATGCTTCCAAGTACTGACCTCCCCTTCACGGGGGAGGCCACCTCACAGTTTCAGGTAGAACTTGAAGGTTGCTACTACCAGCCGCTGTTCGGGAAGTTTCTGAGAAGAAGACTTGGTTCGTGCTTCTTCCGTTCTCGTTTTGAAAACAATATGAATAATGCTCATGGATAATATTTTCTGAATAATTACTTTGGGGGCTTGCATGCCTAATTATGCCAAGTGTGGCTTAAACACTTGTATCAATTGTTTCCGCTGCTTTAATAAATGTTTTACATCATTTGTACTGTACGACGGGTTGTTGACGTGTCCGGGTAGGTCCGGGGCGTGACAATTTAAATGGTATCAGAGCCTTAGTCCGTAAACATCATAATGAAGCTTCAAAATTTCTTTTTGAAAATGAATTTGAAAACCATGAGCATAAGGTTTTGTACTTATAGAACTTTTGGTACTTGAGTTGCAATGCCTCTAATTGTTAAGATGGTACCCTTAACAATTGGTATGGCGGTGATTTGAGCCAAAGGATGTCTCGAAGTACCTATCCGTCATTTGACATTCGATACGAGTCTAATGACTCATTCTAATTTCTTTCAGAAATGGAACCAGTTGGAAGGATCACTAGAAGGAACCCGTTGGGCCGTGCACCGGGTGGGTCCGAGCGCGGTAGCCGGGGGTCCTCTAGGGGATCAAGAGGAAGGGGCCGTGGAGGCCAACGTCAAACCGTGAGCGATGGCCACGTCGATACCGAAAGTGAGACCTATTGGTCCTATGAGGACTCAACCTACCAGCCGGGGACTGAGCCAGTTGAGACCCCTTACGAAGAGAATGATGATGATGTGAGTGATGAGGAGGAAAGTGACTCCTTGGCCAGGATCGAAGCGCTGCTCCAACAGTATCATCGGGAGCGCGAAGAAAGGAGGGCACGTCGAAGGCACCGTGCAGGGCAACCTTCGGGCGGGGCTCCAAGAGGGAGGAGCTATTGCGATTCGAGAACCCATGTGGAAGCACATGGAAGTCGGGGCGAAGGAGGTCCAGCCATAAGGATCTCCAAATACATCAAAGAGGCGAGGGACTTAGGGTGCAAACCGTTCGATGGGACGAGAGACATATCGGTTGCCGCACAGTGGATCAAGAGGCTGAACGAGGCAGCCCTTGACATGCAGCTCACCCCCGATTTTAAACTGAGAATCGCGGTAAGGTTACTCGAAGGGTTGGCATCCAAATGGTGGGATGGAACCAAGGGTAAGTATGGCGGAACTGTTACATGGGAGGATTTTCGACAAGAATTCTTTGCCCAGTACTACTCTGACTTCGAAGTAAACGCCAAGGTGAGGGAATACACTCTCCTAACCCAAGACGGTAACATGACGGTGAAAGAACTTGAGAACAAGTTCAGAGACCTTGCTGATCACATACCGGAGTATGCTTGTGATGAAAACCGAATGGTGAATCATTTTTGGGAGGCCTTGGACTTGGAGATACGTGACAGGGCAACTCAATTGCCCAATATGACTTTCAGCCAAGTGATTGCCCAAGGGTTGAAGGGAGAAAAGCAATGGGAGGAGAGGAAGAAGAGAGATGCCGAAGAGGCTAAGAAAAGAAAGTGGGAAAGCCATGGCCCCCAAGGTCCCAACAAGAAGGGGAACCATGGGGGAGGTGGATCGTTCAGGGCACCGGCAGCACCATCCAAGGGAAACCCGGCCACGAGCGGGCACTACTCGGGCTCACAAGCCCCAATGACGCCCAGGTGCAGGAATTGCAACAGGAACCACACCGGTAAGTGTCGTGATCCACCACGGTGCTACCAATGTGGGAGTACAGGGCATATTAAGCCAAACTGCCCTCAACTTGGTGGGAACCGGGGGTCAGGACCAAGCGGCGCTACCACGGCAAGTAGGAACCGGGCCGGAGCATCTCATGCTAGCGTGGGCCAGGGGGAGCGAGCACGAGCAATGCGCCGTCCGTGAATCAAGGAAGAACTCAAGCTAGAGTTTATGCTATGACGGAGGCGGATGCACGTGCCAACCCGGACTCCGTTGCGGGTAATTCCTTAAACTCACGTATTAATTTTCGTAAACAATAGGAGTGTGGAACTTGTAAAATTATAACCCCGACGAGTTTAGTCGGGTTTGAAGGGAAAAACGGAGGAGAATCCTCGCCCTGGGGGAAAACCGCCCGGCTTTGACGAAAGCCGCCCGGCTTTCGTCTTGATTTAATTGGGATAATACTATGGCAACGAATGCCGGCCGGCTTCCACTGAGAACCGCCCGGCTTTCGTCAAGATTATAAGATATATATCATATTAAAGACCTTTAGTATTGTTCTACATGATTTAAGTTTGGAATAATGGGTTGGAAAGTGATTCTAAGTCCAAAAACGGACTTAGAAGCCAAATCGACCGGTTTGCCGGAAAATAACCTTTTATAGGTTATTTGTGTTGATATGGGTTTTGTGATGATAAAACCTTGTTAGGAACTTGATTTAAAGTATTTTTGAGCTTCGCCGGAGTTTCGTCGGAGTTGGTCAAAGTTCGCCGGAGTTGGTCAAAGTTTGCCAGAGTTGGTCAAAGTTCGCCGGAATTAGTCAAAGTTCAATCGAGAAGCATAGAACGCGCTTAAGCTTAATTAAGGTGAGGATGACCGACTATGTTACTTATAATCTTTGGGTTAATTTCATGGGCTTTCCTAAGTGAATACAAATGTGATGTGCATGGGTTGTTAATGGTTATTAATGCCTAAATAAAATTACTATTGATTTTTAAGTATAGTATGCATGATACACAAACTTATGAATAAATTGTGTATGTTTAGATGTTATGATTATGTGTGTATGATGGTTGTACCAACCATGAATTTCATTTGAGATAGTATACTTGATACCATGAGGAGAAGCCATGAAGGTATGAAAGTGATACTTGATATTAAGGCAAATCATGCATGAAGAAAGAATTTTATTGAAATAAATAAATAACTAGCATTGAAATACTAGTTGGAAATGTTAGTTGAGAAATGGATGAATTAGATCCTAAGAATTTGAATTATAAAGAATCGGTGATTATGAGCCGGGCTCAAGACCGATGTAGATAACTGTGATTATGAGCTGGGCTCTAGACCGTAGTAGATGACGGTGATTATGAGCTGGGCTCTAGACCGTAGTAGATGACGGTGATTATGAGTTGGGCTCTAGACCGTAGTAGATGACGGTGATTATGAGCTGGGCTCTAGACCGTAGTAGATGACGGTGATTATGAGCTGGGCTCTAGACCGTAGTAGATAACGGTGATTATGAGCTGGGCTCTAGACCGTAGTAAATAACGATGAATTGATACTAAATGAACGGATTAACTATAATGTAATGATGCTCTAGATTGAGGGCCTTAGAGATTTAAACTTCGATTATACTTAGTATAGTTGTCATTGTACTTGTCAAATGCTTCCAAGTACTGACCTCCCCTTCACGGGGGAGGCCACCTCACAGTTTCAGGTAGAACTTGAAGGTTGCTACTACCAGCCGCTGTTCAGGAAGTTTCTGAGAAGAAGACTTGGTTCGTGCTTCTTCCGTTCTCGTTTTGAAAACAATATGAATAATGCTCATGGATAATATTTTCTGAATACTTACTTTGGGGGCTTGCATGCCTAATTATGCCAAGTGTGGCTTGAACACTTGTATCAATTGTTTCCGCTGCTTTAATAAATGTTTTACATTATGTTTGTTTATGGATGTACTATGTGTGAATGGTATTCAAGACGCCTTGTATAGTATGGATGAGTCGGACTGCGGTTGACTATTCGTACTGTACGGCGGGTTGTTGACGTGTCCGGGTAGGTCCGGGGCGTGACAATTTAAATGGTATCAGAGCCTTAGTCCGTAAACATCATAATGAAGCTTCAAAATTGATGTTTTACATTATGTTTGTATGACGTGACTATTTTTTTCTAGTGATTGAAAAGATGATAGAAATTTTTATGTCATAAGTTTTAGAATGATAAATATTTATACTACGTAATATTTCATTATTTTGTGTCTATCTTTTATTTCTCTTTACATTTTATTTAAATAATAAATACAAGAAGATGCAATAGACTATTATTGTCATTTTCTAATTCTAAAATATAGAACTTTATCAAATAAAATACCCGAGTAATAAACATATGAAAGTTAATCAAATGGAACTAAATTGAACCTAATAATTTTCACTTTGGTAAACCGAACTAAAACTAAATAAATCAAAACCGAAGTGAACCGAAATCAAACCAAAACACAAATGGTTTTAGTTTGGTACAATATAACCCAAACCGAATAAATCAAAACTGAACAAAAACTATAAAAAAACCGAACCGTAAACCGAATTGCCAACTCCTAGCTACGGAACATGACACTGGTGTTTTTGTGTTTGTCTTTCGGCTTTCATCTCCCATGGATTAGTCTTGACAACTTCTTCATTGCGTTAGCCACAATGTTTTTATTTGGGGTTGTACTAACTATTATATTTTGACACAAATTAATTTGGTGGAGTGATGGATCCTTAATCGGGTTGGATCGCCGCTTCTTTGATAAACCAAGCTAATTTTAAAGCCTGGATTAAGACTTTTTGCATTCAACATTTCAGGTTTCTTTTTGAATACTTTCACTACTAGAAAAATGTCTTACAGTGACACCAAATTAGTGTCACTGAAAGTTTCTATGACACTAAAAAAGTGTCGCTGAAAGTGGGGGCTAGTGACACTACAAGTGACACTTTTTAAGTGTCACTACAAGTGTCACAGAATTGTGACACTATGATATCACAATATAGTGACACATTAGCAACATAGCTATTAGGCGACACTTTTACATCATATACTTTAGTGACACTATGGTATCACAGTGTTATGACACTGTAGTATCATGAAAACATACACAAAATACATCGATTTTAATATATTTTGAAACATTTTTATTTATATATCAAATTCTCACATAAATGTGAATGTACATACTACATAATTCGTAGGGGCATACCCCGAAACAATAATAAGTAATAAAAAATAATAATAAACTAACTAGTCTAACTAGAAGGCTGAAATGGCTCTAGAAATGTATATATGGAATATATTATCATAGTTAAGCATCGTATGCCTCAAGAGTACATATTAATGCCGTCTGCTAAGCAAGAGTACATATCAATGACGTCTGCTAAGCAATGTTACCTCAAGAGACGACTTTGCAAGCCACAGGAGGCCAGGATCGTCTCTTTTCAGGAACAAGCAATCCTCTCTTCTTATACAAGTGCATAATTTCCACTTTCTCTAAGCAACTGTAAACTGAAAAACTTGATGGAAGCAAGAGAATAACAATTCTTGCCTAATTTGTGGAGTATCTTCCTACAAGTATATGTGAAAATTCAGTCACTATTCGCATTTCTATATAAGAACATTTAAATATATAGAAATGGCTCTAGAAATGTATACGGAATAAATATTATTTTAGTTAATGAGCTCTTTTCTAGAGATTATTCAGCTTGGAGGAAGAGTTCGAACATGCCAACTGAATCCCCCAACTAAAACATCCTGGTAAATTATTGTACTAATCCAGCATTTGTGTGATCACGTACAAGTGTACAACAGAGTTCCTGCCAACAGAATCATGTACAACATTCTCATTAAAGGGTATTGTCAGAAATTGCAGATACATAAGGTTGAGGAACTGAACCCCTGTAAGCTAAACAAATTCTAAGCAAACATCCCAAAATAATCAACTGCTTGCAAGCTAGTAGTGAGAAACTCTTACTACTTCCACATCACTGAAATTGTGCATCAACTATTCATATCACTAGCAATCCACATCAGATCCTGGAAATTGCTTTTAACAGCATTACATCATTGCCAATAATATGTTCACACTGCCTATTAAGTCATCTCTTTGTGGTGCATGTCATAAAAGGTTGAAAATATTGTTAGATATAGAGTAAATACTATACCTACGGCTACAAGCAAATATTGTTAGATACAGACTAAATCTGAGGTTTTGGCACAACTTATAGGGTCAAAGGAGTGACAGAGCCAAACCGATTCAATATGTACCAATAAAGCTATGTAAAAATAAGATATGAGAGAACTTTTATTGACTAAAGAGATGCATATCGCCGCTTTGTTGACTGAGTCACCGTGATTAACCTCCCCACCATCCTGTTGGGTCGGGATGAGGGGCTCCTGGGGTGGCAGATTCCACCTTTAGGACCAAGTTTATAGCAACCTCTTGCACACGGTGGTACATTCATGAGTGTTGAGAACCTAACGACTTGTTAAGTGACTTGGTACTCCTAAAAATTGAAGCTGAATTTATCGGAGCACACGATTGCTCCAACTAATTCAGGATCATCTAGTCTTAACAAAAGGAGTAATAACAATATTAACACAAATACTTTTTACATGTTCCGTTATCCTTTAATTATAACTTTATTTTCTTTCCGTTTTTTGTTGTCGTAAGAATTTTGTTACTTTATTTTTTGATAAATTAATTTATATTGTCGTTTAATCAACTTTCTTTTGCATGAATCTCAATACACTATTTTGATAAAATTGTGAACGATAGAGAAAGTAATACTTTCTTTGTCACATATGCCAAGTGAGATTGACATGTAAAATAATAAAATAAAAACTGTATGATTAGGATATGTATGGAAGAGACAAAATAATAGGAATTAATAATTAATTAATTAAAAAGATAGTAACAAATTTTATGCAATAACAAAAAGGTTATACTCCCTCCGTAACAAAAAGATTTTCCCACTTTGAAAATAGGTAAAATATGAATAGTAAAAGGGAATACTCCGTATAAATTATTGAGATATGATGAGAAAATAATGGAATAGTGTACTGGAATGAAGAATAAATTATAAAAAAGTAATTGTAATAGTGTATTATTTTCAAAATTATTGAGGATATAATGATGATGTTTTTTTAAAAGTAAACCAAAGCTTTATTAATCTAACAAAACATTATAAAATAAGTTTACAATCAAATCAGGAGCCTATTCGAAAATAGAACAACATTTAAGGGAAGGACCGTTCGCCTTAGCAACACGATTCGCTTTAGAAGATTTAAAAATTAAAAATTACTCTCTTCATCCAACAAAACTTGACCAAATTTGACTTGCATGTAAATTAAACGAAAATAACTTCTACAACCAAAAAAGGAAATTGGGAAAAGTATGGAAAAGGTACTTGTGGTTGGGTCCGTTTTCATATAGGATCATGTGTTTCATTCTTTGTCAAAATAGTTCATGTGTTTGAATTCCGTTATCACAAGAGGGTCACGCCATTAAAAACGTCTGAAATAGACTGTTAAAAGTAACTCCGATTTTCAAAAGTGCCCAAAAAATTAAAAGAAATATACCGAAAGGTGCGCCTCGTTAAGATGACCTTCAAACCACCTTCGCCTTTGGATTTTTCAAATCTATTTGAATTATTTTTTTAAAATGATTTCACTAATATTACTTTTCTGATGAAATTTCCGGTGACAAGGGTGGCTGAAAACAAAAAAGAAAGATGGTCTAGCGGTCATCTTATTGAGACGCATTTTCTGGTATTTTTCTTTTAATTTTTCAGCCACTTTTAAAAATCGGAGTTACTTTTAACGGTCTTTTTCAGACGTTTTAACGGCGTAACCCTCTTGTGATAGCAAAATTCAAACACATGAACCACTTTGATAAAGAACGAAACACAAAACTGTATTTGAAAACGGGTTAAACACAAGTATCTTGTTCGTACTTTTCACAAGTATTTAGTTAGGGACGAAAAAAGAAAATCAGAAAATGTTTACGTTACGGACACAGTAAAAAACAACAAAGCCGTTAAAAACGAGGAACCCCTGTGAGAATCAAGTTGTGACGCAGCCACACACAATTCACCACATTTCCCACGTTCTCCTTAATAAATACCCCACCATCTCCCCTTTCCTATTCTCCACTTTTCCTTCTAAACGCCAAACTCGGGTTTCTCTCTCTTGATTAACGAGCGCCTCTCTGATCTGTTGCTCTGTTTCTCTCTCTAAAATCAATCTATTGATACATATTTAGATAGAAGGATATTCCTAAATCTCTCTGTGTGGGTACTGATATATGGAGATTCCTGATTTGAATATGATTAGTGATTTCGAAGCTGGTGTGAAATGTTTACAGAACCCATCTTTCATTTCTCGGTCCTTTCCGATCTCTGGAATCGAGCGTAGTTTCTGGAAATGGGGAGCTCTGATTCTAGCCCTGATTGCCACCTTCGGCGGCATACTCAGGCGATTGAAGCTGTTCTTCTTCTACATCCGGACGGTCAAGCCTTCTGCGGAACCTCTGCTTCAGTATCTCAACGAGGACTTCGATTTCTCCGATGAGGACGATGACGAGAATTCCTCGATTGCTTCCTCAGAAGAAGACGAGATCCGGCGGATTACGAGCACTTCTTTCTATAAAGGCCGGAGGAGAAACGGCGGTAATATGAGATTCCGACGGCGAAGGGACGTCGTCGAGAGGTTACCGGCGTGGTCGGGCGGGAAGAGTGTGGTCAAGCTTTGGGACAATTTGGCTCTGGGTTACGATTTTGACGAGGAGGTTATTTCTCTCTGGGATTTGAATAAGGATGTGGAGCCGACGAACACTTTCCCCGGATCTAACAGGATTCCGGCCGTGACGATGGCGTCACCGTCGGTGGTTATGTCATCGGAGGCTAGAGATAACGGCGAAGACGTCATCTTCGCTGCCTATGATACCAGAAAAGCTGGTAAAGCTCCAGCAATATGTGCGGAGTGGCACTCGCGAGTCAAGAATGTGGTGGATATTAATTGCGGCGGCGATGAGAAGGTATACGTCGGAGACCGCGGCGCCGGCGTTCTCGCGGTTGGTGATATGAGGAACATCAAGACGCCGTTGGAGAGTTAACGGGACGTGACGTTAACCTGGTTGAAGGCTGAAGCTGTCATATGACCGTGGAGGCATGGATGAGTAATGTACACGGGATTGGAGAATGAGTTGTCCATATCTGTCAAGTTTGACGGTTCGGTACACCGTCAGATACGGAATCGGTGTTACATTCGAACCAATTAATGAATTGTGAAATTAGACGGGAACACTGCCTTGTCGCGGTGTGCCCTTGTCTGTAAATACTGATATAAAAAATTATTTATTTATTGACAATTCATTTTCCAATTGAATCTTATTTATTTTTTATTCTTCTCTCTAAAGTAAGTCAAAACTAGCTTAGTGGTGAGTCATAAATATCAAATTATGAAGAATTGTAATTAAAGTTATTACTTATTACATCATCTCTGCATCACTTTTCACGTTAAAGAATAATTTGATTGGTTCTAGAGTTGATATCAATCTCACATTTAGTCCACATTTTTCATTTTTTCCTTTTTTGTATTTGATCGATGTTTTTGGCCATTTGTAATCCTTCTTGAGCGATTTTAACTATCAGAATTATTGCCACAAAGATCATATATGATAGAAAAACAATAGTCATGTATCAATAGTGATCAAACATTTGGATCAATTGTGGAACCGGTACGATATTTGTACAATCAAAAGTGATACCCTCTCCGTCCCTTAAAACTTTGTCATCTTTTCTTTTTGGGATGTCAAAATTTTTCACTTTCTCTTTTAATTAACTATTTAGTGGTTTCTATTATTTCTCTATCTTCTGCACAAACCTCAACCATACAGTTTTTACTTTATTATTCTCCGTGCCGGTTAAACTTGACAAAGTTTTAAAGGGAAAACTGTCAATTACACCCTCGTACTATGGGCGAATCCTCAATTGAGTCCTCCTACTTCGACAACCTTCAATTGAATCCGCCAAGTCTCCAAAATCAATCAATTAGGTCTACATTACCGGTTGGTTCCCGGTTTGCCGGTTGCTTGCCTTCAATTGATTTTTTTTTTAATTTTTTTTCTTCTCTTTTCTTTTTTCTTTTTCTCTTCCTCTTCTCTTTTCTCTTTCTTTCGTTCTTCCTGGCCGGTTCCTCCGCTACGACGTTCATCATCCTCGACATGTTTAATCTCCGGTCGGTCGACGTCACCATTGAGAACGGCGCGGGGTCGGCGTGGGTGCAAGCCGGAGCTATCCTCGGGGAGCTTTACTACGGGATCTACAAGAAGAGCCCGGTTCACGGATTCCCCGCCGGTGTCTGCCCAACCGTGGCCGTCGGCGGGCACTTCAGCGGCGCTGGGTACGGGAACATGCTCCGGCAGTACGGGGTGGCGGTGGACCACGTGGTGGACGCGCGTATAGTGAACGCGAGCGGGGCGATTCTGGACCGGAAAGGCATGGGGGAGGATTTGTTCTGGGCAATCCGCGGCGGCGGTGGCGCAAGCTTCGGGGTGATCCTGGCGTACAAAATCGAACTGGTTGCCGTTCCGACGAAGGTGACGTATTTCCGAGTGGAGAAGACGGTGGAGCAGAACGGGACGGGGGTGGTGATGGACTTCCAGAAGGCGGTTACCACCATGGACAGCCGCCTCTTCGTCCGCCTCCTCTTGCAGCCGAAAACCGTCAATAAGAAGCGGGGCATCAAAACCGTCAAAATCACGGCCATCGCCCTGTTCCTGGGGAGCACCGGCGATCTGGTAAGCGTGGCGAAGCAGGAATTGCCGTCTCTGGGTATGGAGTTAGAGTCAATTACCGGCAAACCGGGAACCAACCGGTAATGTAGACCTAATTGATTGATTTTGGAGACTTGGCGGATTCAATTGAAGGTTGTCGAAGTAGGAGGACTCAATTGAGGATTCGCCCATAGTACGAGGGTGTAATTGACAGTTTTCCCAAGTTTTAAAGGATACAAGTATTATTTATTCTTAAAAAATGTACACACGCATACTACAACTGGAGAGCCATATTAGAAAACCTTTTTTTAATATAAAAAGAGTAAACACCACAATACCTCAAGATGTCCAACTGATCTAATAAAATTTTCCTAAATAGCAGTCAATAAAAAACAGAACTCTCCAGCTAGAATTATAAACCTTAAAGTCTGATGCACATAACAGAATAAATTTAATGATTTTGAAATTACTTTTCCTAATATTCTAATTGAATCTGCAAGTAAATATGTCAAAATCTCTAAAACATACACAAATGTTAATCATTTTTCTTTTATTTGATAATTGAATTTGTTCATAGAAGAGATCTTGTGCATAATTAATTAAAACACAAAGGAATTTGACGCATTTTTTAAACCACATGAGGGTAATGCGCCGAATTTTCATATCACAACAGGAATGTTTGGTGCATTAAACCCTTTTAAAAACGAATAAAACTTTATTTAAAACAAAGTTATCTATGGAGTATTAGCCACTCCGTATTTTGTGATTGTTGGTCCAAAATAGGACGCGCGTAGACTTTTAGGAAAGCTACGTAAGAGCACTCAAACAGGAAATCAGGAAAATAATGCAAATAAGGAAAGAAGCTAAAAGTGTTTAGTTGCCAGAAATACCCTATCTATTATTTGACTAGAACTTGCCTTTTATAGGCGATTACAAATGGTAACTGCCAAAGATACTAATGGCTAACTAATTACAACATTAATACGGAATTAAATACATAATTAAGTCACGCCTTAATTACTTTGGCCGTTATAGTTCCTGACTGGCAGGTCAGCCTGACTCGCAGGCTGGATGCTTGAGCTCCCTCCTGCTGGACTGGACGGTGGACTCCCCGCTAGGCTGGAGGAAGGCTTCTGACCGGGCTAGAGGCAAGCTCCCGGGTAGGCTGGAAGGCAGAATCCTCGTTGGGCTGGAGGCAGGCTGCTGGCCGGGCTGGAAGGTAGGCTCCCACCTGGGCTGGACCGCAGGCTCTCAGCTGGACTGGTCGGCAGGCTCCTTGTCACGCCCCGGACCTAGCCGGACACGTCAACAACCCGCCGTACAGTACGAATAGTCAACCGTAGTCCAACTCATCCATACTATACAAGGCGTCATGAATATCATTCACACATAGTACATCCATAAACAAACATAATGTAAAACATTCATTTAAAACAGCGGAATCATTTAATAGAAGTGTCTTAGCCACACTTTGGCAAACATGGCATGCAAGCCCCCAAATAGTTATTCAAAATAATATCCATGAGCACTATTATAATTGTTTTGAAAACAGGAAACATAAGAAGCACGAACCACGTCTTCTCCCTTGACAATCCCCGAAGCAACGGGCGCCGGTAGCAACCTTCAAGTTCTACCTGAAACTGTGAGGTGGCCTCCCCCGTGAAGGGGAGGTCAGTACTTGGAAATATTTGACAAGTACAATAGCAACTATACTAAGTATAATCAACGTTTTAATTTCCAAGACCCTCAAAATAGGGTGATATCATAATATAAATAATAATTTATATTTCCCACTTATTATCTTTATAATAAGTAAATTTATTTATTTGTCAGCACACGACCCTTCTTATATATCCTTTTTCATTTATCATTTGCACAACCCAACCCTTGGGTCCTATTATTTCTACGGGACTTGCTACCGCTGTCCGAGACCTCATGAGGCTCCCGGTTCGGACTCCAACATCCCGCCCCTGGACTCGTACCCATCATCCCGTAGGAAGGTAAGGCCCTTCGGGGTCCTATCTTATGTGTTACCGCTACCGGAACCTAGTTAGGTCTCTGATTCGGATTCCACCCTAACCCGTGATCACGATGTAAGTCCATGCTATCCAACCTCGCTCTCTAGAGTCAGGAAGGGCCATGGTCCTTACTATTTCCATAATTCAACCGGCTATCCACAAGAATCACCGATCACACCCGTAGGCCAATCCTATACTTAGGATCAATTTAATATTCACACTATCTTGGGTATCCCTTAAGGCCTACCCCTAGTATAACTTAAAGTTCATACTTTCCTACCTTAAAGCATCTCTTAAGACTACTTAAGGCATAACATTTCACAATCCAACCTTTGGATCAATCTTAACAACATTTCATTTTAATGTCCAACTAGTATCTTAATACTAGTCAAATTAATATCAACAAACCAAGTTCTCAACTCATAGTCATATAGACAATCCCAACTGATTTTCCTTTGAAAACATCATTTATCTCAATATCCAAAATATCACTTTTAATCACTCATATATTCTAATATGAAGAAAAAAGTATATTTCAACACATGTTTCATAATAAATTCCACTTTCAAGTCGACATAGTCATAACACATGAACATACACAATTTATTCTTAAATTTGTATATCATGATCCTTTTTCTCTAGACATTTAGTCTTTTCATTCTTAGGCATTATTAATCATTTATAATCCATAAAAACACATTTAATTACCTTCGGTAATCTCATGAAATTAACTCACTAATTATACGCAATATAGTCAGCCATCCTCACCTCGAATTTGCTTGAAGAAGCTCTACCCTTCTAGGTTGAACTCCGGCAATACTCCGGTGAACTCCGGCGAAACTCCGACGAGACTCCGGTGAGACTTAGGAACACTTTAGTCAAGTTCCTAACAAGGTTTTATCATCACAAAACCCATATCAACACAAATAACCCTTGAAAGGTTATTTTCCGGCGAACCGGTCATTTGGCTTCTAAGTCCGTTCTTGGACTTAGAACTACCTTCCAACCCCTTGTTCTACACTTCTAAACATGAAGAACAATCCTAGGGGTCCTAAGTATGATATATAAGTCTTAGGGTAGCTAAGAAGTAGAGAAAAAGTTAGTATGAGGTCATTACCTTGATTCTTCACACTTTTTCTACCTTTCTTCTTCTCCAAACCTCTTCCTTTTTTCTTGTTTGAGCTTGAGCTCGAGTTGGCTATGCAAGGTGAGGTTTTCAGAGCTCCTTGGTCTTCTTTTCTTGGTGCTGGACGAGTACAATGAGTGGGAGAGGAGGGAGGATGGTACTTTTGTCCTTGGTTGACAATTGGGTGAGGTTAGGGGTCCCTTAGATGTCAAGATGGTCTCCCCCATCCCTTCAATGGATTTCAGCCACCCTTTAGCTCATGCCAGCCTCCAAGAGCTGGGAAAATTCGTGGGTTGGCCCCCACTTGTGTGGGAGGTCACCCCTTTTTGTCCAGGCGTGCACAATCGGTCCCGAAAGTTGCATTTTCGGCCCGTTTTATTCATATTTTATTTTATCGGGCCAAATAAAATATATCACGTGTCCCTAATAATTATGAACCTTTAGAATAGATGTATATTCCCCAACATTAATTTAGGAGTCTCCGAAACTCATTTCGGGCTGTTATCCGTTAAATTGCCAATACCGGTAATTGGGCCCCGTTTGACCAACCGGTCAACTCCATGCCTTTCTCATGGCCCAAATAAAATATCCACCACCATATACATATTATCTAGACCAAGATGAATATAATATGTGGTTCGGGAATTATCGGGCGGTCCACGTTCCCGCTGTGGGCCCCACATGCAATTTACTATTCACGTAAAAGAAATAATGAAATTTAACAATTACGTAAATTCATAAATCATCCTTCAAGGTTTATTACATTATTTACTAAAAGTAAATATGCTCGGGGTCGGTGTTACAAGTTCACCCTCCCTTAACGGGAATTTCGTCCCCGAAATTCACGATGCTCATTCAAACAAAAACGCGTATTGCTCTTTCATCAACGCTTCCGTTTCCCATGTTTCCTCTTCGACTCGGTCACTTTTCCAAAGGACTTTAACCATTGGAGCTTTCTTGCTTCTCAATTTCTTGACTTGCCTGTCAAGTAGCTTCACCGGTTGCACGACATAATTCAAGTCTTCCCGTATCTCCACGGGTGGTTTTTCTAATACATGAGATGGATCCGGCATATACTTCTTAAGCATAGACACATGGAATACGTTATGTATCTTCTCCAATTCTGGAGTCAACTGTAATCGGTATGCCACGACCCCAATCCTCTCGAGAACCACGAATGGCCCTATGTATCGTGGGTTAAGTTTCCCTCGGCTCTGAAATCGGATGATTCCCTTCCAAGGTGAAACTTTCAAAAATACTTCATCTCCCACCTTAAACTCCAAGGCTCTTCGGTGCTTATCGGCATAACTTTTCTGTCTATCCTGGGCCGCCTTAAGTCTCTCACGAATCATCTTCACCTTAGACTTGGTGATCTCCACCAATTCCGTGCTCTCGAGTTTGGCCATGCCAACCTCATCCCAACACAACGGTGTACGACATCTCCTCCCATACAATGCCTCGTATGGAGGCATGCCTATACTTGCCTGATAACCGTTGTTATAGGCAAACTCCACAAGTGATAAATGGTTGTCCCAACTCCCTTGGAACTCCAATGCACAGGCTCTCAGCATATCCTCTAATATCTGTATAACCCGCTCAGATTGCCCATCCGTTTGTGGATGAAAAGCTGTACTGAATTTCAACTTTGTCCCCATAGATTCTTGGAATTTCGGCCAAAATCGTGATGTGAATCGCGGATCTCTATCGGATACAATGGTTATAGGAACCTCATGTAGCCTCACGATCTCGTCCACATATAACTTGGCTAACCTCTCCAGTGCATAGGTAGTGTTGATAGGTAGGAAGTGTGCACTCTTTGTGAGCCTATCGACCACAACCCATACGTCATCATAGTTCTTAGCTGTTCGTGGCAGCCCCACCACGAAATCCATAGTCACGTGCTCCCACTTCCATTCAGGAATGGAAAGTGGCTGTAGTAACCCAGCCGGATGCTGATGTTCTGCCTTAACTTGCTGACAAGTAAGGCACCTACTAATGTACTCGGCTATTTCCCTCTTCATACCCGACCACCAGTAACTTTCCTTCAAATCACGGTACATCTTCGTGCCTCCCGGGTGCATGGCATACGCCGATGAATGAGCCTCCTCTAAGATGGACTTTCGGAGCTCATCATCCAGCGGTACACACACTCGGTCACGAAATAATAAGAGACCATCGTCTCTCTCCCTGAAATCCTCAACCGGTCCCGCTAGCATGCGTTCACGGATCTTCATAATTTCTTCGTCGGTTTCTTGACCCTTCTTGATTTCATCAAGTAATGTAGGTCTCACCTCGAATCTGGCTAATAAGGCACCATCGCTAGATACCTCCAATTGGGCCCTCAATGCCCTCAAGCTAGTCACTAATGCCCCAAATGAATTCTTCCGGCTCAAGGCATCCGCTACCACGTTGGCTTTACCGGGGTGGTACTCGATAACTAGATGGTAGTCTTTTATCAACTCCATCCACCGTCTCTGTCTCATGTTTAACTCTTTTTGAGTAAACACGTACTTCAGGCTTTTGTGGTCAGTGTATATATGACATGTTTCCCCGTAGAGATAATGTCTCCAAATCTTCAATGCGAACACCACCGCCCCCAGTTCTAAGTCATGATTGGGATAATTTACCTCATGCTTCTTCAACTGTCGTGAAGCATAGGCAATCACCCTCCCATTCTGCATCAAGACACATCCAAGCCCTTGAATGCTTGCGTCGCTGTAGACATCGTACCCCACACCCTGTTTGGGTAGTGCGAGTACCGGCGCCTCGGTCAATCTCTTCTTCAGTTCAAGGAATCCCTTCTCACATCGGTCATCCCATACAAACTTGGCCCCCTTTCGAGTGAGCTTTGTCAATGGCGATGCCAAAACCGAGAACTTCTCCACAAATTCTCGGTAATACCCTGCCAATCCAAGGAAGCTACGAATTTCCTTGACGTTCTTTGGCCTCTCCCATTCAGTAATGGCCTCAATCTTCTTGTTATCTACGGCAATACCTGACCCCGAAACCACATGCCCGAGAAAGCCAATTTCCCTTAGCCAAAATTCACATTTGGAAAACTTGGCATAGAGTTGCTTCTCCCGTAGTGTCTCAAGAACAAGTATCAAGTGCTCCTCATGCTCTTCTTCACTCTTCGAGTAAATCAAGATATCATCTATGAACACAATCACAAACCGGTCCAAGTATTTATGAAATACCTGGTTCATCAAATCCATAAATGCCGCCGGGGCGTTGGTTAGCCCGAACGACATAACTAGGAACTCGAAATGACCATACCTCGTGCGGAATGCACTCTTCGGTATGTCATCCTCCTTTATCTTCAGTTGGTGGTACCCCGACCTCAAGTCAATCTTCGAGAACACCGTCGCTCCTCGGAGATGATCAAACAAGTCATCAATCCTAGGCAAGGGATACCTATTCTTGATTGTGACCTTGTTCAGTTGACGATAGTCGATGCACATTCGAAGCGTTCCATCTTTCTTTTTCACGAAAACGACCGGTGCTCCCCACGGAGAGTGACTCGGCCTTATGAAACCGTTGTCCAATAGCTCTTGCAATTGGGTTTTCAACTCGTTAAGTTCAGCGGGTGCCATTCTGTATGGCGGTATAGAGATTGGTTTGGTGTCGGGTTCAACCTCGATCACGAACTCAATCTCCCTATCGGGTGGAAGTCCCGGCAAGTCTTTTGGGAAGACATCCGGATACTTGCACACTACTCTCACATCATTGATGTCTATCTCTTCTTTGGTTTTGTCCACCACATACGCTAGGTACGCGTGGCATCCCTTTCTCATCATATTCCTCGCCCTCACGGCGGATATGATACAACTGTTTGATTTGCCTCTATCTCCCGCGAAGCGTAAGGTCAACCCTTCACCGCCTTCGAGTTCAAGAATCTTTGTGTAGCAATCGACCCTAGCATGATGTTTCTCGAGCCAATCCATCCCGAGGATTGCATCAAACTCGATCATGCTCAGCGGTACGAAGTCGCACGTCAAGTTCTGTCCCTCCACCTCCACCTCACACGATGGATAGTGGCTATCTCTCTCGATATCATCCCCTAGAGGCGTGGACACCAATAGGGTTTGAGTCATCGGTACAAGTGGTCCGTTGAATCCGCTGGCGAACGCCTCACTCACAAATGATCGTTGCGCCCCGGTATCAATAAGGATCCTTGCGTCTCTCCCGTTTATCTTTAGTGTTCCTACATTCATAAGTAATGTAAGACACACTATCTAATTAATAGGCTTGTTTCTCAAGTCATAGAGTATGTTGGTTGTGGTTCGGGTGGGGTCCGTTTGACACCCGTCCGAAAATTCCCGGTTTCTAACCTTTAGGACCGTTCTAGGACAAATCCAGGTGAAAGCCTGCCGCTTTTCACGAAAGTCGGCCGGTTTTCGTCTGCGAGAAAAATCCCTCCATGAAAATCACGAAAGTCGGGCGGCTTTTACGGAAGCTGGGCGGTTTTCGTCGCCGTAGTTTTTATTCAGGGAAAGGTTTCGAAGCCGGTCGGTTTCTACGAAACCCGGCCGGGTTTCAGCAGCGCAGGAGTCCCCAGGCCTATCGAAAGCCGGGCGGCTTTCACGAAAGCCGGGCGGCTTTCAGCTGCGAGAAATTCTCCAGGTGGGGTATTTACGAAAGCCGACCGGTCTTTACAAAAGCCGGCCGGTTTTTGGTTGCGAGAATTTTTCTAAATTTCTTCTTGACGAAAGCCGGGCGGTTCTCGGTGGAAGCCGGCCGGCATTCGTTGCCGTAATATTTTCCCCAAAAATCAAGACGAAAGCCGGGCGGCTTTCGTCAATGCCGGGCGGCATTTGTCCAGGGCGAGGATTCTCCTCCCCTTTTCCTCTTCAAACCCGACCAAACTCGTCGGGGTTATAATTTAACAAGTTTCACACTCATGTTGTTTATAATAGATTAATACGTGAGTTTAAGGAATTACCCGCAACGAAGTCCGGGTTGGCACGAGCATCCGCCTCCGTCATAGCATAGACCCGAGCTTGGGTCCTTCCTTGATTTACGGATGGCGGGTTGCTTGCACTCGCCCCACCGTGCACACCGCTAGCATTTGGTGCTCCGGTTTGGTTCTTGCTCACCGTCGTTGCACTACTCGGTCCGGCCCCCATGGCTCGCCCGAGTTGTGGGCAACTCACCTTCAAATGCCCGACCTCCCCGCATTGATAGCACCTCGGGGGATCGCGGCACTTGCCAAAGTGGTTCTTCTTGCAGTTGCTGCACTTCTTCACGCCTGAGCCTTGTGACACAGAGCTTTGCCCGCTCGGGCCTTGATTTCCCCTTACCGGTGGTGCAGGGGTTTTGAAGGATCCGCCTCCCCCGTGGTTCCCCTTCTTGTTGGAACCTTGAGGGCCATGGTTCTCCCATTTTCTTTTCTTTGCCTCCTCGGCATTCCTTCGTTTCCTTTCCTCCCACTCTTTCTCCCCCTTCAAGCCCTGTTCAACCACTTGACTAAACGTCATATTAGGCAATTGTGTTGCCCTCTCGCGTATGTCAAGGTCCAAGGCATCCCAGAAGTGGTTCACCATCCGGTTTTCATCACAAATGTACTCCGGTATGAACTCAGCAAGCTTTCTGAATTTGTGCTCGAGTTCCTTCACCGTACATTCACCCCCTTGGGTCAAATTCGTGTACTCCCTCCTCTTCAAGTTCACCTCGAAGTCGGAGTAGTATTGGCTGAAGAACTCCTGTCTGAAATTCTCCCAAGTGACGGCCTCGCCGTACTTCCCTTTTGTTCCATCCCACCATGTGGACGCCATGCCTTCTAGTAGCCTCGTGGCTACCCTCAGCTTCATGTAGGGTGGTAGTTGCATGTCGAGGGCCGCCTCGTTGAATCTTTTGATCCACTCGGCCGCCACGGAGATGTCCCCCGTTCCATCAAACGGTTTACATCCCAAGTCTCTTGCCTCCTTGAGGTACTTTGAGATCCTTATTATAGGGACCTCAGCACCTTCCCCTCCTCGGGATTCTATGATCTCCCGGGGAGTCACACGGCTTCCTCTTCTTGAAGCTCCTTCCAATGCACGCCTTGCCCGGCGCCTTTGGCGATCTTGGTGGTATTGCAGGAGCAATTCCTCAATCCGTTCGAGAGCTTCATTATCATCGCTCTCGTCACTTGCATCATCGTATCCCCCATCATATGGGGTCTCAACCGGCTCAGTTCCCGGTCGGTAAGTTGAATCCTCCTCGGACTCATAGTGCTCGTCTATAGTTTCCACATGACCGTCACTCACGGTCAGCGAGTGGCCTGCACGGCCTTGTCTCCTAGACACCCTCGATCCTCCCCGACTGCCACGTTGGGATCCTCCCGGTGCTTGGCCAGTCGGGTTCCGTCGAGTAACCTTCCCGGTACGTTCCATTTCTGAAAGAAATTTAGAATGAGTCATTAGACTCGTATCAAATGTCAATTGACGGATAGGCACTTATTAACATCTTTTGGCTCAAATCACCGCCATACCAATTGCTAAGGGTACCATCTTAACAATTAGAGACATTGCAACTCAAGTACCAAAAGTTCTATAAGTACAAAACCTTATGCTCATGGTTTTCAAATTCGTTTTCAAAAAGAAATTTTGAAGCTTCATTATGATGTTTACGGACTAAGGCTCTGATACCAATTAAATTGTCACGCCCCGGACCTAGCCGGACACGTCAACAACCCGCCGTACAGTACGAATAGTCAACCGTAGTCCAACTCATCCATACTATACAAGGCGTCATGAATATCATTCACACATAGTACATCCATAAACAAACATAATGTAAAACATTCATTTAAAACAGCGGAAGCATTTAATAGAAGTGTCTTAGCCACACTTTGGCAAACATGGGCATGCAAGCCCCCAAATAGTTATTCAAAATAATATCCATGAGCACTATTATAATTGTTTTGAAAATAGGAAACAGAAGAAGCACGAACCACGTCTTCTCCCTTGAAAATCCCCGAAGCAACGGGCGCCGGTAGCAACCTTCAAGTTCTACCTGAAACTGTGAGGTGGCCTCCCCCGTGAAGAGGAGGTCAGTACTTGGAAATATTTGACAAGTACAATAGCAACTATACTAAGTATAATCAACGTTTTAATTTCCAAGACCCTCAAAATAGGGTGATATCATAATATAAATAATAATTTATATTTCCCACTTATTATCTTTATAATAAGTAAATTTATTTATTTGTCGGCACACGGCCCTTCTTATATATCCTTTTTCATTTATCATTTGCACAACCCAACCCTTGGGTCCTATTATTTCTACGGGACTTGCTACCGCTGTCCGAGACCTCATGAGGCTCCCGGTTCGGACTCCAACATCCCGCCCCTGGACTCGTACCCATCATCCCGTAGGAAGGTAAGGCCCTTCGGGGTCCTATCTTATGTGTTACCGCTACCGGAACCTAGTTAGGTCTCCGATTCGGATTCCACCCTAACCCGTGATCACGATGTAAGTCCATGCTATCCAACCCCGCTCTCTAGAGTCGGGAAGGGCCATGGTCCTTACTATTTCCATAATTCAACCGGCTATCCACAAGAATCACCGATCACACCCGTAGGCCAATCCTATACTTAGGATCAATTTAATATTCACACTATCTTGGGTATCCCTTAAGGCCTACCCCTAGTATAACTTAAAGTTCATACTTTCCTACCTTAAAGCATTTCTTAAGACTACTTAAGGCATAACATTTCACAATCCAACCATTGGATCAATCTTAACAACATTTCATTTTAATGTCCAACTAGTATCTTAATACTAGTCAAATTAATATCAACAAACCAAGTTCTCAACTCATAGTCATATAGACAATCCCAACTGATTTTCCTTTGAAAACATCATTTATCTCAATATCCAAAATATCACTTTTAATCACTCATATATTCTAATATGAAGAAAAAAGTATATTTCAACACATGTTTCATAATAAATTCCACTTTCAAGTCGACATAGTCATAACACATGAACATACACAATTTATTCTTAAATTTGTATATCATGATCCTTTTTCTCTAGACATTTAGTCTTTTCATTCTTAGGCATTATTAATCATTAATAATCCATAAAAACACATTTAATTACCTTCGGTAATCTCATGAAATTAACTCACTAATTATACGCAATATAGTCAGCCATCCTCACCTCGAATTTGCTTGAAGAAGCTCTACCCTTCTAGGTTGAACTCTGGCAATACTCCGGTGAACTCCGGCGAAACTCCGACGAGACTCCGGCGAGACTTAGGAACACTTTAGTCAAGTTCCTAACAAGGTTTTATCATCACAAAACCCATATCAACACAAATAACCCTTGAAAGGTTATTTTCCGGCGAACCGGTCATTTGGCTTCTAAGTCCGTTCTTGGACTTAGAACTACCTTCCAACCCCTTGTTCTACACTTCTAAACATGAAGAACAATCCTAGGGGTCCTAAGTATGATATATAAGTCTTAGGGTAGCTAAGAAGTAGAGAAAAAGTTAGTATGAGGTCATTACCTTGATTCTTCACACTTTTTCTACCTTTCTTCTTCTCCAAACCTCTTCCTTTTTTCTTGTTTGAGTTTGAGCTCGAGTTGGCTATGGAAGGTGAGATTTTCAGAGCTCCTTGGCCTTCTTTTCTTGGTGCTGGACGAGTACAATGAGTGGGAGAGGAGGGAGGATGGTACTTTTGTCCTTGGTTGACAATTGGGTGAGGTTAGGGGTCCCTTAGGTGTCAAGATGGTCTCCCCCATCCCTTCAATGGATTTCAGCCACCCTTTAGCTCATGCCAGCCTCCAAGAGCTGGGAAAATTCGTGGGTTGGCCCCCACTTGTGTGGGAGGTCACCCCTTTTTGTCCAGGCGTGCACAATCGGTCCCGAAAGTTGCATTTTTCGGCCCGTTTTATTCATATTTTATTTTATCGGGTCAAATAAAATATATTCCCCAACATTAATTTAGGAGTCTCCGAAACTCATTTCGGGCTGTTATCCGTTAAATTGCCAATATCGGTAATTGGGCCCCGTTTGACCAACCGGTCAACTCCATGCCTTTCTCATGGCCCAAATAAAATATCCACCACCATATACATATTATCTAGACCAAGATGAATATAATATGTGGTTCGGGAATTATCGGGCGATCCACGTTCCCGCTGTGGGCCCCACATGCAATTTACTATTCACGTAAAAGATAATGAAATTTAACAATTACGTAAATTCATAAATCATCCTTCAAGGTTTATTACATAATATACTAAAAGTAAATATGCTCGGGGTCGGTGTTACACTCATGGCTAGACTGGAAGGCAGGCTCCCCACTGGGCTGGAAGGCAGACTCTCTTGGGCTTCCGGTTGGGCCGGTAGGCAGGTTCTCCACTGGGCTGGAAGGCAGGCTCCCCGCTGGCCGGGTTGGAGGGCAGGCTCCCCGTTGGACCGATCGACATGCTCTCTTGGGCTTCCGCTCCTTGATTGGCCTGGTCGATTGGGCCGACTCGAGCTCTGGGTTGCTGGGCTAGGGCCTGCTGGTCCAAGTTCAGGGTCTGGGCCGAATAAGCTCTGGGCCTAGTCCCATAACCCCATCAGTGATAATCATTAACGAGCGCTTCTCAATTCTCATTATTCTATGATGAAAACCTTTTCTTTTCTTTTATAAATTTGTTAACTAACCCCCTTCTGCTCTCGTCAGAAAAAAACTACCCCCTTGTGTTATTGGACTTTGAACCTATGGATATACAGTACCAGAGTGGTTAGCATTTCAATTCTTTAATACTTCTTGATTTTTTCTATACATGTTTCACATTTAACGGTTAGCGGATAACATATCATGTCAACAAATTGTCAACAACGGATTCAGTCAACGGATTGAGCGAAATAAGTTGATGATTTGCTAGAAGATGTTTGACAATTTAGCTGTTTGGTCATAACAATTAGTAGATAACTTCATATTTCAAAACATTAACCCAGAAATCTTCTATTTGCAGTGTTTCCATTTCAGCGATTTCGTCCAAAAGCGCAAGGCAGAACAACTATTTATCAAACAAGATTTTCAGTTATTTAAAACACTAAAAGGGTCAAACTACCATTTTTTGGCTGAAATGTCGTTTTCCAAACACACCCTTTATGATTGCTTATTTTTTTAAGTAATGTAGTACACTAGTACTCCCTATTTAAAGATAGCTATATACTCCGTATGATTTTAGTACTTCGTACATTTAGGGATGGACCCGGGCCGGTCCGATTCCGGTTCTGGGCCGGGCCCAGGCGGGCTTTTTTTTCAAATTGTTGGGCCTGGAACCGGCCCGGGTTGATACCGGGTCCGGGTCGTGCTCGGGTCCAGGTAATTTTTTTATTTGCTTTCTAATTAACCCCCGACCCCCCCCTCACCCCTACCCCCCAAACCCCCCAAACACCCCAACCCTAACCCAGAAAAACAAAAAATTGAAAAAACCAAAAAAAAAAAAAGCCCGGGCCCGGACCGAACCGCCCGGGCCGGTTCAACAAATACAGGGCCCGAGCCCGCCCCGCCCAACCCTCCCCAACCGGGTAAAAGCCCGGGCCCGGTTAGCACCAACCGGGCCGGTCCGGGTCAAACCGGTTGGGTCCACCCCTACGTCAAATATTAATACATTTTCAATTTCTTCAAATCTTTAATTATTTAAATAATGACGGAATGTTACTCTTGAGTTTTGAGTACACAAATATAAGACCATATCTAAATCTGGACAAGAATGAGACTAATCAAGATTTTAAATGGCAATATTGCCCGTGAAATGAAATCAGCCATAATCCCTGCTAGGTTGCTACAATCTTCATTTGTCCATCATGCAGACGTCATTATAATCTAAAATAATTTTAAAATGTAATTATACATTGGTGAGGTATTAAGAGTCTAAAATGGCATTTTTGGACTCCTAATTTCATGCATTGGTGAGTTAAAGAGGGTAGTAAAAATGAGTATGGGAAGGGATATGGTTAAATTTAGAGGATGTTTTGACAGTCAAAGAGAAAATGAAAAAGAAATTAAAATGGTGGAGTGGGGCAGACGGGATTTGTGTGCAGATGGAAAAGACCAAGTGGCCAGGTGCGCTGCGCTTCATCTCTCTCTGCCGCTGTCAAAGACATTCATCGCCACGTAGGAGCAAAGCAGAAGGAGCAGGCAAGAGGTTGGAGATGGGGGCAAAGTCGTAGAATAGAAGAAAGAAGGAGAATGAGAGATTAGAAGATGACATATCTTGTTGGAGGAGGCGGCGGTGATGAGTAGGGGTGGCGGCGATAAGAGCGCGGCGATGATAGGTGTGGGTGAAGACATGAAGAATAAGAGAAAGAGAGATTGTGCATTAGGGTTTTGAAGATTAAAATGTAAGACTGTTTAAAATGTCACTATGTAAGAATGTTTTAAACTGCTATTCACTTTTTCTATTACACAAAAAACACTTACTTTATTAAACACTACTCCGTATCAATTTTTACTTTTTCAGAAACACTTTTCTCTCAAACACAACCAACTTTTACTAATAAGTACTTTCTCTAAAATCATTTTTTGAAGCAGAAGGAATAGCAAACACTCCGTGTTTTCTATTGGAATTATTTTATTAATTAAAATTTAATTTAATTGATGTGAATAGTAACTTGAGGGTTTGGTATATAAATATACAATTACCCCTTAATAAAGGATAAAAGCACAGAAGACACAAAACCACTTAAACAAGATTCACATTTCCGGCCCACAGAAGTGACCATGGGCTTCTGGTGTTGTTCATACTGCGTGAGATCAGTTATAAACTAAACGACGACATTCTTCAGAAACCATATCTGCGTTCTAAGAAAGCAGCTAAACTCGTACCGTTTAGACTCCAAACTTTCCTCTCCGGTGTGTAGCCAGTAGCCTCTCGCAGAGTCGAAGATCGCTGCTCCTCCTCCTCCACCTCGCGAGTTCCATTCGCCACGGTCGTTCTTTTGCAGCGTCTCCCGTCGCCTCCAGCTCGCCAATTTGGATCCTCTTAACTCGTCTCCCGAGTCCTAGCCTAGTAACCACTAGCTCCGCACCAGCCTCCAGAATTCATATCTCTTCCTCGCCTCCATTGCCTCCAATCCTGGTTAGCCTTCTCCTTCACAAATTATAACCTAATTTTTGTAAACCTAATCTGCAATTCGCATCAATGATTCATTTTTCATAGCTAGCCTTGAGGTCAAATGGTTATTAATTCAGGATTGAGATTGAGAAAATATTGGGATTTAGATTTAGGAGATATGTTGTTGGGTTGTTAGTGCCTTAGTGGATTCTATACAAACTGAAGGCCTTCACTCATCAGTTTTTGTTCTTTCTTCATAAATGAATTGGAGGAGCAATGGACACTGGATATGAGTGTCACAGCGGTTGGCGTCAATTGTTGAGATTTCGCAGTATGATTTTTTGGTTAGTGTATTGATGCGGCAGTGTGGTTTTGGCTAAATTTATTGGCCCCATTTTGTTTCATTTATTGGTTTGGCAATATGTTTTTTTGCTTCGTTATTTTTTGATGTGGCAGTTTTTTTGATTTATTATTTGTGTTGATAGCAAGGATTTGTTGAAGAAAATTATATTCCATCCATGGAATGACTAATTAATATGAGTACTATTATGTTCATTTTAACAGTACTCTATTTTAGTTTTAATTTGGTTTCGAACACCCAAAACGTAATGGCTAGATCCGGCTGCCGGTGAAGTTTTGCCATACGCCCAAAAGGTGTTCGAGCCCCGTACAGATCAAATTATTAACAGAAAACACGAATTATTCGCGTTTCAGACTTTCAGCCTAATGGCAGGCAGGCATGGCATTCTCTTACTTTTCCTCTTCTAATTTTTCTTTGTCAGAGTCTTAAAATATCTATCAACAACAACAACATCCAAGCCTTAATCCCAAAAGATTGTGGGGTCGGCTAACATGAATAGATCTAATCTTTTGGACTTTGGTTTCCCATTAATCTTCTCAATTGTTTTAGAGTTGTTGACTAACAAACCGGCCTTTTGCTTTGCGTTGATCAGCTTGATCTCAACCGGCCTGAGGGAGCTTGAGGTAAACAGAACTGAAACTGCCTCCATGGAGTTTTGAACCACAGACCTCCCGTATAAAAGAGTGAATAGGCTAATTACTAATTACTATCTACAACAACAACATCTAATCCTTAATCCCAAAAGATTTTGGAATCGGCTAACATGAATCGATACATGATATCGGAATCAAAAGGAAAAGAAAGATACGAAAGATAAAAAGATAAGTGATGATGAAACAAATAATATATAAAAAGAGATAAGATAATCATAAAAGTGATAGAATAAAAAGCATAAAAGAATATATATGGAAAATGTTCATTTAAGGTAGGCCTAAAAGTTATAATCTTAGGCCTCTTTCATTTGAGCTGCTTCCCGATCGAATTTTTTGATGAAATTTTGTGAGCATGTTCTTCATGAAGTGTATATCATGTCTACCAAATTTCAGCTTAAAATTTAATCGGAGAGTCAGTTAAATGATTTTTTGAAAATTGTGCAGTTTATATATATATATATATATATATATATATAAGATGCATTTTTTTCCAATAATTTATTTAACTAACTTCCCGATTGAATTTTAATATGAAATTTGGTGGAAATCATATACCTTCATGGAGAACATGCTTAGAAAATTTCATCAAAAAATATGACCTCGAAGCACCTCAACTGAAAGAGGCCTAAAAGTTTTAAGTTTCAGGCCTACCTTACAAGAACATTACCATATATATATATATATATATATATATATATATATATATATATATATATATATATATATATATATATATATATATATAGATAAAAGGATAAAAAACAAAACACGGGAAAGAAATAGAAGATGAGGGAAAAAAAGATGATAATAGATCACTCCGCCACACGAATGCCCGCCCTCTACTTTGCTCTATCCAAAGTCATACCCTCTACTAATTACTGTCTAATTGTCTTTATAGTATAATTTTTAACTTGAGCAGATTATCCTTCAAGTTACTATCTTCCAGCTCCAACCCTGTCCTATATAGGATCTCGAGTTTGACAACATGACCAACAAGCACTTGTATGTTCTTAATCTGAGTGCTGCATTACTAAGTACTCACAATGCACAGGAATTTTATAACTTTTTTCAGTCTTTGTTCTTTCCTCTTATGTTGCTGACTTGGTTTTCTGACTCTCGTGTCTTTATTTAGAGAAATGAGTCCATTCATAGATGCAAGGTTTTCTAAGGTTTAGCGTTTTAGGAATCCGGAGTTCCTTGGCAGCACGTAGTTTGGAGCTGCTAATCTCACTGGCTCACTGCTGAGTATGCTCAATTTAATGGATTGAGTACCTGATACTTCCTCCGTCCCAAAATAAATCTCTTACTTTCCTTTTTTGTTTGTTTCAAAATAAATGGCTTTTATTCCTTTTAAAGATAGAGTTATGTAATTTATATTGTTTATTTCACTTCTAAATGAATCTCAATCACACAATTTCATGACTTGTGTTGCCTCAAAAAGCTTATGGTTTCATTCACCCATAGCAACTGGTATTAACGAAGGTGTGACTTTATTCCTTAAAGTGTAGCAAGCAATGTCACATTTTGAGTTTTGCTGTGACAACAAGTAATATGCTCACCTGATTTCTTAAGGTATAGAATCCAATGCTACTTTACGAGTGTTGTCGCAACAAGCAGGATGATGTCTTGATTTCTTTGGAGTTGCAGCCAGTGCCCCGTTCCGAGTGCTGTCACCACATCAAACAGCAGAAATGTTATTACTAAGTACTCAAGCAATACACAGGAATTTTGTAACTTTTTCCAGTCTTTGTTCTTTCCTCTTATGTTGCTGACTTGGTTTTCTGACTGTCTTGTCTTTATTTAGAGAAATAAGTCCATTCATAGATGCAAGGTTTTCTAAGGTTTAGCGTTTTAGGAATCCGGAGTTCCTTGGCAGCACGTAGTTTGGAGCTGCTAAGCTCACTGGCTCACTGCTGAGTATGCTCAATTTAATGGATTGAGTACCTTATACTTCCTCCATCCCAAAATAAACCTCTTACTTTCCTTTTTTGTTTGTTTCAAAATAAATGGCTTTTATTCCTTTTAAAGATAGAGTTATGTAATTTATATTGTTTATTTCACTTCTAAATGAATCTCAATCACACAATTTCATGACTTATGTTGCCTCAAAAAGCTTATGGTTTCATTCACCCATAGCAACTGCTATTAACGAAGGTGTCACTTTATTCCTTAAAGTATAGCAAGCAATGTCACATTTTGAGTTTTGCTGTGACAACAAGTAATATGCTCACCTGATTTCTTAAGGTATAGAATCCAATGTCACTTTATGAGTGTTGTCGAAACAAGCAGGATGATGTCTTGATTTCTTTGGAGTTGCAGCCAGTGCCCTGTTCCGAGTGCTGTCACCACATGAAACAGTAGAAATGTTGTTACACAGTCCAACTATCCCAGTTCAATATCGGCCATCCTTCTTTGCCTTTCATGGGATTCGAACTCGTGTCCTGCTTTGGTTCTTTTTGATAGACGTCAAGTGCTTAGTGCTACATCAAAAGCAATTTGTCTTTAATTTGCATGCCAAAAGAAAAAAGGGTGATATGCGTAAGATGTGTTGTAGTAAGTGGGCTTTGTGGGGGTAAATTTATGCTTAACTGGTCTCAGCAATCAAGAGACATTAGAAGAATTGGTCTAAGGTTCCTTCACTTGTCTAGCTGTGTTTGATGTAGTCATCAAACATGAGTTCCAAACCACCATTTTGATTTTCAAGTGATTTATCAAATACTCCAATTACTGTCCATTCTATTTGAACCCTCTCTATAAAAAAGCTATACCTTGGTTTACTTTTAGCTTGAAGTATGGTCACCTGATAGGAAAATATGTTCTTTCAGACTCATTTGTCACATTTTCCAGAGTTGCAGCAATGTCTGGTAGAAACCGTGTGCCGTCTCGCCAACATGATAACTATAGAGGATACCGTGATGGCCCACCTCCACCACAGGCTGTTATGCAACGAGGACCCCGCCCCCTCCCTCATCCTCATCCTGCTGCCCTTGAAGAGGAACTTGAAATTCAGCACAGAGATATGCAAAAAATTGTTTCTGAGAATCGGCATGTACTCGATGAGAATGTGATGCTTGAAAGGGAGTTGACTGCCACAAAAGATAAGATTCTTAGAATAACCCAATCCATTTCTAAACTGCATGCTGACAATGAGGCAGAAGCAAGGGAGTATATTGAAAGAGGATTGAGACTAGAGAGAGAGCTTCACTCTGCTGAACCTCTGCGAGAGGAAGTTGGGTCTTACAGATCTGAACTCCAAAAACTTACTGCTTTGCAACAGGAGTTAACTACCCAAGTCCAAAGTTTAACGAAGGATCTTAATAAACTGCAAAATGAGAACAAGGAACTCTCTGCCATGAAGACTGAAATTGATGGGATGCACAGAGAGCTTGATGAAACAAGGTTTAAGTCTGGAGTGTACTTTCATTTTTCGTGCAGAAGTCAGTTTCTAGTAAGTATGTTTTTCATGTATGATGTTTTGAGCAAATCTTCTCATACTCAAATTTGATAACAAATAGGAGAGAATTTGAACATGAGAAGAAAGAAAACAAGGGGATCATTGAACAAAACAAAGCAATGAAGAAAAATCTTGTCTCCGTGGCTCGTGAAATCGAAAGGCTCCGGGCAGAGCAGATGGCAGCAGATAGGAGAGCACGTGGAATTGGTGAAACTTTTATTATCATATTAAATTCCAATAAGATTTGAACTTGTGCATTTTTTAAAAATTTCAATAAGATTTGAACTTGTGCATTTTTTTAAAATTTCAATAAGATTTGAACTTGTGCAATCAAATGTTGCTTTATGTATATAATGTATAATTGCCGCTTTTGGTACCACTTTCAGGTGTTGGACCATATGGAATGTTGAATGGGAGTGTTGACGTGGGTTATTCGGATAGTTTGTATGGAGGCGATCCATATCATACAGGAGCTTGGGGACCCTATGACAGGAGAGGTCCCCCAAGGTGATGAGTTTTGTATTAAATCTCTGGGATAAGCTTCCCATACCCTTTGTTGGTGCAGAAGAAAACTTATAGTTATGGATTTCTCCTAGGTAACTTTCTTGTTGTGGTATAAATGTTTTAAGCATCAATCTGCTGCACTTTGTATCTCACTGCTCTTGGTTAGTTCAGCGGATTTGAGCCTGTTAAATAAGGTCAAATCACGACATCTTTGATTCGCGGAGTAAAACAATGAGCTTGTGTAGTGGCATGAAAAATTGCACTTGTGTTCCCTCGTTTATTCCATATTCTGATATATGGTATCTGTTTTTTAACATCGTTCCTCAATTGTGTATTTGTGTGACATGTTGCCAAAGTAGTCTTTCCCGCGAATCATTTAGCAAACTCTTTATATCATGCACGAGAGTGGCTATTATTACTGAATATTACATGTTGCATAATTATAGGGAGAGATTTGCACAACTTTTTACATTATTTGACAGTAGGATACTAGGATTATGGTGCACGATAAAATATTGACCAGAGCCGCAAGGCACAAAGCATGTGTGACTACTGACAAAAAAAATTCTAAAGCAAATGAAATAACGTAGAACAGAACCAAACCAAATAGTAAGCCCAAGGCTTGGTCAAGAGAGTACATTTGTCCCCTCCTAACTTCCTAAGTCCTAACCAATGTCAAATATGATATGCCAAACAATGTACTTAGGAGTGGACCAAGACCGGGATTGGGCTGGGCTCCGGGCTTGGGCTGGGCTCCGGGCTTGGGCTGGGCTCCGGGCTTGGGTGGGCTTCGGGTCCAAAATATTCAAGCCCGACACCGACCTGGGTTAGTACCTAGGGTTGGACCGGTTCCGGGCCAACCAGCCCGTTGCCTGGGCCGGTACTGTTTGTACCCGGCCCGGCTCGGTACAATTTGTACCCGGCCCGGCTTGGTACCTAGTCATAGGACCGGTCCGGGTGGCCCGAACCGGTTGTTACTTGAGGCGGGCTCGTGCCTGCTAAAATAGAAACCAGCCCGGGCCTTTTTTTGTTTTTTTATTTTTTATTTGTTTTTCTCGGGTTGGGTTGGGTGTCTTGGGGGGGTTTGGGGGGTGGGGGTCAGGGGGGGGTCGGGGTAGGCATGAACTCGGGCTGGGTCGGGCCCGGCTGGGCCGCCGGTTTGTAAGTGATGGGCCCGGGACCGGCCTGAGGTCTGGACGGTTCCGGTTTGGGCCGGGCCACCCGCCCGGGTCACGGGTCGGGCCACTCGCCGGGCTGGGCCGGTTAAATCCATTTTTTTTTTAAAAATAATTTATACTTTATAGTTTTATACAAGTATTAAAAACAAATTTCAAGTGCATTTATATGAAATGAAATAGGAATTACATTTGACAATTAAGAAAAAAATACAATATGAAATACATTTTGTAAATTGTAATCAATATAATATGCTCCAAACGGATAAACACACAGCAAGATATGAGTGTCACAAATACTTAGCCTTATCTCTATGTAAATTGTAAATTGTAAAATTAATAGCCGTTTGGGGGAATTGGGGCCTTGAGGATCCTTTGATTTCAAATTTTATTTGTTTATTTTACTTTGAATTTTTAAATAAATTACATAATGTAAAATTAATTAATTTGAGAAGTGCTACATATAAAAAAAATGAATGTATATTTATTTGAAATATGAACTACAAGTTTACAAGTTACAATTGAGAATTGAAGGTAAAATTAAAACATGAAATACTAATCAATCAGAATCTCCGACATAGGTAGAGTCACCATCGGTTGTAGATTCATCCATAAAGTGTTGGGATGAGGTGATGTCAATTTCTTGAGCTCTACGGACCACCAGACCGGGCTGGTCCCGGGCCCGCACAGTAGCGGCCCGGGCCAGGTCACGGACCGGGTGGCCCGAACCGAATCCACCCCTAGTCGGGGGGTAATTAGAAAAGCAAAAAGGAAAAAAAAACATTGAACCGCCCCGGCCCCGGCCCGGAATATAATTTGTTTTGGGTCATTTTATATTAATTCCATCCCCAAACCCCCCAAACTGCTCAGCCCCACCCATCTAGCACTCAGCCCAATGCCAAACAATAAAAAAAATTGATTGGGCCCAGACCGTCTGAGCCGATTCACCATTTATCAAGCTCGTAGCCTGCCTCTTTAATTCCCCGGTTCGGGCCCCAATCCCGGCCCACCGAGCTCGATCGGGTCTCGAGTCAGGCCGAACCGGCCCAGTCCACCCCTAAATGTACTGCCGGTATTTTGGGTCACCATTCACATTTAGGGTATGTTTGGGAGTTTGGAGGGAAGGGGAGGGGAAGACTTTGGAGGTATGTTGTTGTAGGGGAAGGGAGGGGAGGGTGAGGAAGCCCTTCTTTGTATTTGGGAGTAATAAAATTGGAAGGAGAGAGTTTTTGAAGGAATTATAATTAAAATCACTTTGAGATATGACGAATTCAAATCATTGAGCTGATATTCGTTTCTAATTTAGCTTAAATTAACATCTTGTTAATTATCCTCCAAAACTCTCTAAATTGGGGGAACTTAAAAATTAAGGGTGTATTTGGGAGTTGGTTTTTGGAGGGGAGGGGAAGGTTAATGGGGGTTTATGACCTTCCTTTTCATGTTTGGGAGTTTAAAAAATTGGAGGAGTGGTTTTGGAGGGCTTTTGTAACCCTTCAAAACCCTCCAAATGCTTAATTTTTAAGTTCCCCCAATTTGGAGGGTTTTGGAGGATAATTAACAAGATGTTAATTTAAGCTAAATTAGAAACGAATATCAGCTCAATGATTTGAATTCGTCATATCTCAAAGTGATTTTAATTATAATTCCTTCAAAAACCCTCTCCTTCCAATTTTAATACTCCCGAATACAAAGAAGGGCTTCATCATCCTCCTCTCCCTTTCCCCTACAACAACATACCTCCAAAGCCTTCCCCTCCCCTTCCCTCCAAACTCTCAAACATACCCTAAGCATTTGGAGGGTTTTGAAAGGTTACAAAAGCCCTCCAAAACCACCCCTCCAATTTTTTAAACTCCCAAACATGAAAAGGAAGGTCATAAATCCCCATTAACCTTCCCCTCCCCTCCAAAAACCAACTCCCAAATACACCCTTAAGATTCCTCAAAAGGCTTCGAGCTCAAGATATCAAGAGATCACAAGGATTTCCTGTTGATGGTCAATTGGTCATCTCTCAAGTCTCGGGGTGAGCTCTACTAATTGCTAAACAATTTCGCTTGGTAGAATTTTAGTTAGAACTTGAGCCACACTAATAGGTTGGGGCGCAGAAGCCAACAAAAAAACCAAGAAGTGCCGTTAATGTAGCAACATGCTTTTTTATACTCCCCTTAACTTAGTCCAGCATAATTATGAACCATTGAACCCACAATTCCCTAACCCAGTAGGACCAATATTAACATAGGTTTGAAGTTGTTATTTTTATCTTTAGTAAGAATATGTTATCAAGAAGAATGTCATAAATATTGTTTCTAGACTATGTGATAGATAAAAATATGATTAGTTCTTTCTAAATTGGATGAACACCTTCGAAACTCCAAGTATGTTAAAAAAATCTCCACCGTCCCCCACTCCTAGTCAACGCTAACAACCACCGTCTTGAATTTTCTTGAAAGATTTTTAAAAGTCTTTGGTGTCAATGGTCATTGATAGTAACACCGGTGGTTT
Organism: Cuscuta europaea; assembly: GCA_945859875.1. Lineage (NCBI taxonomy): Eukaryota > Viridiplantae > Streptophyta > Magnoliopsida > Solanales > Convolvulaceae > Cuscuta > Cuscuta europaea. Next base: position 7,616,175 of record CAMAPE010000014.1, read on the forward strand.
TACTTGCAATGACATTAAAATTATCGATTTTAAGAATTTTTTGATCTTTCCGTTGGAGATGTTGAGAGCTCTCTCTCCCAAGAACACTTGCGTTTTTGGCTCTTCTCCCTACGGAAATACCTCATTTCATCCTCATTTCTTCTTGTTTGAGCTTCCAATTTAGTTATATTACATCTATATCTCTCGGTTTGTGATATCTCTAAGTTTTAAGCTTGATTTTGAAGTCTTTGAGCTCGAAAACCATAAATTCCCTTACGCAAAACATTATTCCTACGAGAAGGTCAATGCCATTTCCCATTGATTCTCTTGCTCAAACTTGAAGTGTAAGGTGGATTGAGACTCCCCTAGGTGTGGGGATCAAGCATATCAACTTTGTTTCATCATCCATCAAGTCCGTACAATTTGGTACTATTCATCAACGACTCCATTGTTGAGGTTCTTAAGCAACAAGAAATTTACCGAGGTACCTCCTTTGGAGGGGTAGCTCTTCCTAGCTTCCCCTTCCATGGTGTAACACTTTTTATCAACGAATCATCACCACATTCATCATTCCTAAGGCTACGTCAAAAAGAAGGATGCGCCATACCCAAAGCTTTCCCCAACCAAGTCATCTACTAGGCTTAGAGCTAAGGCTCAAGCCAAACAATTTGAACAAGCAAATTTGGTTATGGACCAAATTAGTGATACGGACTTTGACGCATCAAGTGCTAGTGAAACCGAAGACACTTCCAAGACCGAGCAAGCTCTACAAGAAACCAATGTTGACTCAAACTCATCGCCTCTTGAAAAAGAGGAAAATTTGATACAAGTTAGTGACAAAGAAAAGGAGACTATGGACCATGTGGCTAGCTCCTCGAAAGGAGTTAAGTATGGGGATCCTACGGGTGAAACATTGGTTAACACCGAGACCCAAACCCAACAGGGGGCAATGTTGATGATGTATATGTCGCGGCATTGGGCAGAACACTAACATGGAAGGACACGGATGCATCCAAGCCAAAGCCATTTGCTTCTCTTTTCAAAGACAATAAAGAGCCGGAGAAAGGTATGAATTTGAGGTATATTGAACCCGTAGGGGATTATGTTGATTTGTCTATGAGAGCTATGAAGCCTATGGTTGAAATTTGGGGTTATTGCCTAGTAGGATACTTTTTCGGAAGGTACCCCGGTTTTAAACCTATTCAAGAACTTGTAACCACATGGGGTGTCCAATGCCGTGTGAGAACACATGATAGAGGTTGGGTGATATTTAGGTTCCAAAATGAAGAGGATAGAACCAAAGTGCTCATGGAAGGCCCTTACTCTTTGTTTGGGAAATCATTGTATCTAAAGACACTATCTGAGGACTTTTCATTCCAAAGTGATGAGTTTCTAAAAGTACCCATTTGGGTAAAACTGCCTCATCTCCCTATGCAACTTTGGGATGAGGATGTTATAAGTGAGGTGGCTTCTCGGATTGGTATCCGATCCCTTTGACAACGGACCGAGTTACACAAGAGAATGCTAGATCACACTTTGCTAGAGTATTGGTTGAGGTGGATGCGGCAACCCCCCCCCCCCCCCCCCCCCCCCCCACAACTAAAAATCAAGATGCAAAATGGAAGGTTTCATTCTCAAAGTGTTATCTATGAGACTTTTCCTAACTATTGTTTTCAATGTAAGATGTACGGACACCATGCTTTCACATGTAAGATAATAGCCGAGCAAGAAAGAAAGGAGAGGGTGGAAAAACAAAAGAATAAAGGGGCAACAAAAGCAATTGGAGAAGGGGACATGGCCGAGACTCACAAGGAGAACCAAGAAGGGGCAAAGGGGGGTAATGCCGCGGCATTAACTCCTAACAAAGCTGCAGCTGAGGAACATCCTTTCCTCAAAACTATGAGGCTGGAAAAGAAAAGAAAAGAGAGGGCAAGAAGGAAGAAGAACAAGCAAAGAGAAGATGGGGAGGTCTCCTCCGGGTAAATAACTCAAGAGCAAGAAGAGGAAGATGATGAACCGAGGGTTATTAAAGCCTTTGGACATATTTATGATGATGAGGTCATCACAAAATGGATGCCGAGGAAGCCTTCACACCAACAATGGCGGTTAAACATATAGATGAGGTTGATGAACCTATAATCCGGCTTGATCACTTCCTTAGAAAGGTTAAAGAAGACAAACCAGGTGTATGATTCACAAGAGAGTGCCTAAAAGGCCTTCCCGGTGTGATAAAGAAGAAAAAAGGATACGGTTTTACTTCATGCTTCATGTCAAATGTGCTTAGACATTACCTTGATAGATAGTTTGAGGATGGACTCCTCACGGGGAATGGTAGCAAGGTCAAGGATCCAAGGAAGTTCAAAAACAAAACCACAAGAATTGTAGAGGATGTCTGAGAGGTGTACTTGGATGATGTCGTTACACAAATTGAATTCCAAGATGGGCAGCCAACAAAGATCCACCTAACCCATGTTGATGCTATCGAGGAGGAAGTGACTAGGCTTGAAAACTATCTTAGAGTGGATGACAAGGGGAAATATCAAGGAATTACGTTTACTACAAAGTATTTAAAAGGACTCCCCGGAGTTAATGACATGGATGATGGGTATGACTTCTCCTCTACTTTTATGACTAGTGTTTATCAATTGTTTCTTAACAGGTACAAAGGTTGTGTCCAATACCATCAATGGATAAAGCAAGAAATAGAGGTAAACCGACTGTCCAAGAGGAAAGGGGGTAAGGCAAAATCTTTTTAATGATAGTAGCATCATGGAATGTAAGAGGGCTTAACAAAGCCTCAAAACAAAACACAATAGTGAATTTTATAAAGCTCAATAAGGTACGTATTTTTTTCTTGCTAGAAACGAAGATGTCTACTACTACTTTTACTAATTTTATGAGTCTTAGACTACCATCTTGGTTGTATGTTACCAATTTTGATAAAATAGATGGGGGACGTATTGCTTTGATATGGGATCCCAATTTTGTGGAAGAAGATATTATAGATGTTAATGTACAACATGTGCATGCTAGATTTAAGTTTAAGGTTACACAACTTCCTTTCTATGCCACTTTTGTGTATGCTCTATATACGGTATGTGATAGAAGGGTACTTTGGGAACACTTAACCGGGTTAGCTTCAAACATTCTAGCCCCTTGGGTTGTTTTAGGGGATTTCAATTGTGTTGGGGCTCCGGGTGAAAGATGTGGGTCTTCCATACCCTCGGAGAATTTTATACTTGGAATAGGGGGTGGGGGTGGGGTGGGCTAAACTTGATAGAGTTCTTATTAACTCTTTTTGGAGTAATCAAGGGGTAACATGCCGAGCTCATTTTTTAGAAATGGAGAGTGAATTTGACCATGTTGCATCCTTAGTTACAATTGGGCAATCAAATAATGGTGGGACTAAGCCTTTTAAGTTCTTCAATATGTGGCTTAAACATGATAAGTTCTCAGATATCTCGAAGGACGTTTGGGAAAGGAATATTGTTGGAACTGACCAGTTTAGACTTGCTGGAAAACTGAAACTTCTAAAACAGCCCCTTAAGTCATTGAATCAAGAGGAATTTAGTCACATTACGGCTAGAGCAAAGGAATAAAAAAAGGAGTATAAGAGAATCTACCAGTTAGCCCTTTTATCTCCTTTAGATGATGCTCTCAAAGAAGAACTTTTAATTGCAAAGAAGAGATCACTTTTTCTTAAGGAAGCCGAGGAAGTTTACCTTAAACAAAAGGCTAAGGCAATTCACTTAATTCAATCGGATAGATGTACTAAGTATTTTATTCTATTGTGAAGAAAAAGAATGCTCAGAACTCTATTGCTTCCATAAGATTAGAAGATGGAAGTCTTACTAATTCTATGGATCAAGTTGCAAATGAATTCATAGCTTTCTTTAAAGGTATGTTTGGCACTAAAGTGCAATCTATTGGATTTGATACTAATATTATAACCTCAGGTAACTTAATTGCACAAGATAGAATTGATGACTTAATCAGACCTGTTACTGATTTAGAGATTAAACAGTCCCTATTTGATATTGGTTATGAAAAAGCCTCGGGTCCAGATGGTTACTCATCAGCTTTTTACAAAGCAAATTGGGGTATAGTTGGGGATGATGTTTGTGCTGCGGTTAGGGAATTTTTGTCACTAGAACCATGTTAAAACAGGTAAATCATACTGTTGTAGCTCTAATCCCAAAAACAAATCATTCTCCCACTGTGGCTGATTTTAGGCCAATTTCATGTACAAATGTGACTTATAAGATAATCACTAAGTTCTTAGCATCTAGGTTTGGGGCCTGTCTTTCTAACGTTATACACCCCTCACAGGGAGCTTTTGTGGATGGAAGATTGATGTCTGACAACATCTTCTTAGCACAGGAGTTCGTTAGGGGATATGTTAGGAAAAGGGTTACCCCTAGATGTATGATAAAGTTTGATCTCAGGAAAGCGTATGATACCGTCTCTTGGGAGTTCCTGGAGATGGTGCTTAGACAGATTGGAGTCCCCAATGTTTTTGTGGGATGGATTATGGAATGTGTCACCACTTCCTCCTTTTCCATATCCATTAATGGGATCCTACATGGCTGGTTTGAAGGAAAAAGAGGGCTTAGACAGGGTGACCCAATGTCCCCTCTCCTTTTTGTATTATGTTTAGAGTATTGTTCAAGATTAATGGATCAAAGGACTTCTAATCCTTTATTCAAATGGCACCCATCATGCTCACAATTAAAGATCTCTCACTTAGCTTATGCTGATGACTTAATGCTCTTCTCAAAAGGGGATTATAAGTCTATAAAGATTTTGGTGGATGTTTTACATGACTTTGGCCGTGTCTCTGGTCTTATGGTCAATCATGAAAAGTCTAACATATTTTTAGGGGGGAATGTAGCAAATCAGTTGCCTCACATTTTGCAAATGGTTGACTTTCAACAAGGAACCTTTCCTGTCAAGTATTTAGGAATTCCTTTATCCCCACTAAAAGTGTCTGTGGCCCAATTCTCCCCTTTGACAGATACGGTAACATATTTTATTAATGCATGGAATACTAAAACATTATCTTATGCAGGAAAGGTTGAGTTGATCAAAACAGTTATGCAAGGAGTGCAGTCCTTTTGGCTTGGCATTTTCCCCATTCCTAGGCCCATTTTGGATAGAATATGTGGGACTTTGTCGCATTTTCTTATGGGAAGGGAAGCATGCTAAAGTTGCTTGGGAGGATATTTGCTTACCAAAAGAAGAAGGGAGCTTAGGTATTAAAGATTCTAAGGTTTGGAACAATGCTCTCTTATCTAAGACTTTGTGGAATATACACCTAAAATAAGACAATCTTTGGGTTAGGTGGGTACATGGGATCTATCTTCATGGGAGGGATGTGTGGACTTTTAGTCCACACAATAGGGACTCCCAACTTATGAAGAGGTTGGTATTAATTAGAGATGCTATTGTCTCTAAATTCCTCTCCTTAGCCGAGGCTTTGCAATACCTTGGAAAATGCTCTTCTAATGGAAAACTCTCTCCTTCGAAGGTATATGATATTCTTAGAATTAAAGGGACAACGAGTGCTTGGATGTCCTTCATTTGGAAACCGTATGTTCCTCCCAAGTTCTCGTTTATCATGTGGCTTGCCTTTCGTAATAGGCTAGCAACCTCGGATAACTTGGGATATCTTGATTTGCCTAATGTTTGTCACTTTTGTAAGGGTGGCTTAGAAACTGTGCCACACCTATTTTTTGAATATTGTATTACAGGTCAGGTTTGGAAGGCAATAAGAGAATGGCTAGGGATGAAAAGATAGATGACACCGCTAAAGAGTTCTGTGAAGTGGATCCAGAAAGAATGCAATGGTGCGCACATCCGAGCTAAAGCCATGAAGATAGCATTCAGTTTCACTACATATTGAATATGGAGGATAAGGAAATCTTTACGTTTTGATGGAGCTACATGCAATGTGAAAGATATGATCGCTCACATTAAGTTTATGGTATAAAGTGTTATATTCCATCTATCCATATCATGTGATTACTTTTTGATATTGCCGTCACCTAGTTTTTTTGCTGTTCTTTTTGGTGGTGATGGGACATCCTTACTTGGGATAGCCTACATTTTTGTTCTACACGTTGTACAGGACTACTTTGGATATCTATATATTTTTACATTTCACCAAAAAAAAAACGTGTAGTGCATCTTAACAGTAACTAAATTGTTAACTTTTTAAAATTTTTAAAAGTAATAATAATTTTGTCAACAAATGTAACTCACTCCGTTAATAAGAGTTGGCCAAACTTGACTTACCCGTGTAATAAGTAGGGATGGATTCGGGCCGGGTCGGGCCCGGGCCGGGCCGGTTAAATATTTTTTTTTTTTAATTTATATTTTATACTTTATAGTTTTATACAAGTATTAAAAAACAAACTTCAAGTGCATTTATTTGAAATGAAATAGGAACTACATTTGAAAATTAAATAGGAACTATAATTGTTTTTAATCGGAATCTCCGGCATAGGTAGAGCCACCCTCTGTAGATTCATCCATAAAGTGTTGGGATGGAGTGATGTCAATTTCTTGAGCTATACGTGCTGCTTTCAACCAATCATGGTAGCATATAAGCATCTCAAGAGATTCAACGCTCAACCTCGTTCCGGTTTGTGTTAGAACATTGCCGGCCGAACTAAATTCTTGTTCCACGGCAACCGTTGAAACCGGCATTGATAGCACTTGCTTAACCATCTTTGCTAAAACCGGGAACATTCTTTCTTTTCCCTTCCACCAGTTTAGTACGTCAAAATCATCATCTTCTTCAAAATCAACATCATAAGTTAAATACAAAGAAATCTCATTAATTGTGCTTTGTTGTGTAGCGGGAGTTGATTTTGTTTTTTTAATAAGATTGGCAAACGTAGATTTGAAAATTGATTTCCCTTTAGATGATGTTTGTGTCGGGGGAGGGGGCGCATTGCCATATTGTGCATGAAACTCATTGAATAATGCATAAAATATATCACTAAGCTCGTTGTATTCTTTTTTCGGATCAATTGGGTTGTCCTCATACATTGGCAATGGACCAAAAAAAGCAGCATAATAATAATTCAAACATTCTTCTAAAGAACCAAGTCTAAAACGAGGATCGAGAACAAATGCAATACCATAAATATGCGGAATATGTGAATAATATTTTAAAAACTTTTCCTTCATATATAAAACCAGCAAAATAACTCACATAATCAGCATTCTCAAAATTTGAAAAAGCACCGGCGAGATTAACAACTTCACGAATAAATTGGTTTGAGGTAGGTTTATAAACAAGACTAAAAGTTTCAGTTGCATTATTAAAATATATCAAAGCATTACAAATTTTTTCACAGGTGTCGATCTCAGCCGAGTTTATAATATAGTTATCATATTGTTTCATAAAAGCAGGAAAATGTTGTTTATATCTAAGAAGAACTTCAATTAACTTATAGGTACTATTCCAACGAATAGACAAATCTTTTGGAAAAGCCACATATCTCTCACCCCTTTCTATCAAATAATCATGCCATTTTTTCCTAAGGTGTCCATTACCCCAAATACGTCTAATCCCCCCCTTGACTACCTCCAACGATGCTCCCAACGCTTTTAGACCATCTTGCACACATAAATTTAGAACATGACATTCACATCGTTGATGAAAAAATCTACCCATCAAAGAAGTAGAACCACACAATTCACGCAATCTAGGAATAGCAGCAGTATTATTAGTAGCATTATCAAAACCAATAGCAAACACCTTATCAATTAAATTATACTCAATTAAAATACGTTCAATCAAAATATAAATATGTTCAGCGGTGTGACGATCATTAAATTCACGGAAAGCAAGAACACGTTTATGCATATGCCAATCATTATCAATATAATGTACAGTCAGACCCAAATAATGTAAATTATGATAAGTATCCTCCCATATGTCAGAACATACAGTAACACGTCCATCAAAGTTTGCAAAATAATTTTGTAACCTTACCTTTTCCGCACCATAAAGCCTTGAAATTTCTTTCTTAACCGTTTTGCGACTATAACCTCTATATTGCGGATTTAAACAAGTTTGTGCATAATCACGAAAAGCAAGACTTTCAGAAAACAAATAAGGCAAATTTTCTTCAACAAGTAAGTTAGTCATACCTGTCAAATTTTGTGCATCATTGTATGAGAAATTACCAAAAGCTTGTTGGTTATTTGCAAACCTCGATATTTGCGTTTGTTTCCCCGTTCCGCCGCCTAATTTTGCATACTCCACCGGGTGTTTGGACTTAAGGTGTCTTGTGGCGGATCCGTATCCACCGGAAATCCCCAAGCTATAGTTTTTCTTGCACCAATTGCAAGTTGCGGTCCAATTCCCGGTGTTCGGGTCCTTCCACTTAGAAAAATTATTAGCCATTAATTCAGATTTACTTTTTTTTGTACCTGTTTGGGATGAGGCTGCTTGGTCGGCGTCATGGCTGTCGCCACCCTCCTCCTCCTCCTCCTCGTCGTGGCTCTCCGGAATTGCTTCCTCCACATCGTCGTCCTCGTCCTCGAGCTCTTCTTCGTCAATGGTCCTCGGTTGGTCTTGAAAAAAGCGGGAATTATGTCGGTGCAATTCTTGTTCTAGTTGTTCGTTGGTCATCGCATCCCCATCCCTCCTTACGTAACCCGTATCAAAATCATCTTGACTTTGAGATGAAGAGCCGATATGTGATTTACCTTTGCGGGATCTCTTCCTCGCAAGCTCTTTCGTTCGGTTGCGCTCGAGGTTACCCATATCAACCGAATATCTAGGACGATCCATCTAAAAAATGTAGCGATTAATAAAAAATTGTAAAAAACTAATTAACTATTTATCTAACTATTAATTCGAGTTATAGCAAATTAAGTAGTGAATTAACTAGTTTTGTGTACAACATATTTTTTAAACTAGAATCAAATGTAGCAATTAATAAAAAATTGTAAAAAACTGATTAACTATTTATCTAACTATTAAACAAGAGTGAAATGTAGCAAATTAACTAGTAATTAAACAAGTGTAAATAATAGAATAATTTCGTACCTCTTTCGGACTTTCGGTCTTTCGGATGGGAGTAATAGAATGACTTCAAATTAATTAGATATAATTCCAACTATATTAATAGATATAATAAATATATAAGTAATATATAATTAGATAACAAATATAAGTAATATAATACTATTTATATCTATTTATAGTTTATATAAGTAGATAATTAATATAAACTATAAATAATAAATATAATATATTGGAGAATGGAGAATAAGAGAATTAGAGAGTAGAGAGTTAAGAATAGGATTTAGGAAGAATTGGAGAAGAGATATGAAAAAATGTTTAAAATTAGGAGTATTTATAGGTTTTTTTACCCCCCACCCCACCCCCACCACCCCCCCACCAGCCAACCCCCCCGGACCCCCCCCTTTACCCCACCCAACGGCTATATAGCCGTTTGGGTTGTCCCCAGCCCCACCCCCAACGGCTAGTAGGAGCCCAAACCAATTTTTTTTTTTTTTAAATAGACCCGGACCCGGGCCCGGACCCGACCCGCCGGGCCGGGTCACAAAAAACCAGAACCGAGCCCGCCCCGCCCCTTCCCATCGGTTCGGGTCCAAACCCGGTCCCGGACCGCCCGACTGGGCCGGTCCCGGGCCCGCACAGTACCGGGCCGGGACGGGTCACGGGCCGGTTGGCCCGAACCGAATCCATCCCTAGTAATAAGAAGATAAAGAATCAAGAAAAGAAAGATATATAATACTAAACATAAATTTATTGAGTTAAAGAGAATGACAAAATTCCCGGGGACAACTACTAAATAAAAGAACTTGCGATGTTTAATGGAACAAAGGAGACGAGTGATACTACACATTAAAAAGTTTTGGACAATTTTGAGAATAGTGTTTAGAAACGATCAAAGAAGTAAAACAGAAAGTTATAATTCCAACAATAGCCTTCCGGAAAGCCTATGATTTGGATCAATGGATAGAATGCTTTCATGGTCCTAGAGACTGCACCCACCGACCCGACGTTTAAGGTCTTCCCAATGATCCAAATTCAGTCGCAGGAGACGGAGAGAATCTGCTGATCAATCTACATGGACGTTTAAAACTCTCTATTTTGACTGGTTTTCCTACAGAGGCGGCTAGGAAGATTACAACTACAAGCATATGTATATTATCAATGTATTCAGTACAAATAGCACTTTTGTATTCAGATTTCTCTACCTTTTTGGGTTGGGTCGAGAATTGGTTGTACGTTTCTGCAGTCCCGAAAGATGTGATTTATTTTTAAAACGCCAAGGAGTTCATGTGATTTATTTTCGTTGTATTTATCAACTCTATGGTGTCAAATAAAAAATAAAATCCTGCGACTCTCCAAGAAACAAAGAGGATGTCAAATCGCATTTTTTCATCGGAAACACCAACACAAATATATGGTTCAAGTTTCAAAATAACTAAATAAGGTTATGAACTAGGTTTGAATACCCAGAAACACTTATCTAAAAAAAAAGAAAGGATGACACCCCATCCCTGAGGGCCCCCCAACCCCGACCGGACAGTACGTTGGGAGGATGTAAGTTGGACTATAATCCCAATCTGACAGATAGAGAGTGGGGTTCTATCCCCGGTACTTGCAGAGGCCCTATGCATTTTTTAGCATAGTAACCCCTCATCGCAGTTGCCGGGATTCGAACCCGAGACCTAACCCTTGTGGCACTCCCTTCCTACCAGTTGAGCTACGCCCACCGGTAAAAATCAAAAAATCAAAAAACTTGTGGCACTCCCTACCAGAAACACTTATCTAGTATCTACTCATCGGATGTGCAGATATAAATTGAAAGGTAGAGATTCGAGAACAAAACAAAAATCTTTATTTATTGCCTTGAAAAACTGAAAAAAATGGCAACTTCTGTCCTCACCCAACTAAAAAAGCAATACAAAATTAATGTAATAATGGATGTAAAACATACAATGTAACATGATATTTGCTATAAAAAAACTCAAGACCAGACCAGTCTTTCCTCCACATAAAATACTCAAAGCTCTCCATCTACATTGTCAAACTGTCTGGGTTCTCAACGATCTTTGAAAATGATTGAAGGAATGCAGCCAAGTCAGCACCATAGATGATTCTGTGATCAGCTGTGACATTTACCTATGAAGAAATTATACACTTCAGTTTGGAGTAACTTACAAAAAGTCATACATGTACACATAGGATTACTACATAATATTACAACAGATTTGCATGTACAACGAAAATGAACTGGTTCAAACAATGTGTCGAATCATATTTCCATTTTTTGAATGAAAACTGCGCTTCATTTAGGGTTTCTTTGGAAACTGGAACATGGTGGCTAGGGAAATAAAATATGAAGGAAAATATAGGAGTGTTTGGAAGGAAAGAAAGTGTTGAGGATACTAAAACATCATTCAAACAATATTTATTAATTTCTATCATTCAAATTCTATGCAAGTTAAACATATCATCATCATCATCATCATCACCCCAGTGCCGCAAAGGCTACCACCTACGGTGGGGGTAAGGGAGGGTCGGATGTACGTAGCCTTACCCTTGTTCTAAGCAAATAAGCAAATGATTTTCCTTAATAGTTTCTAGGATCCAAACATATCCTTACTTAAAAGGGAAATTACCCTAAATAGGACTAAAAACGTTTGTGTATTCCAAAATAGGACTATCATGTTTTTATTCCCAAAATATGACTAATTACTGCCATGTTTTGGCAATACAAGACTTTAAACATGACAGTATTTTCCAAACGTGACAGTAATTACTCATATTTTGGGAATAAAAACATGGAAGTCCTATTTTGGAATTTTGAATCTTTTTTACTCGTATTTCGGGAATTTTCCGTACTTAAAATTCTAATAGGCAATCCAAATGGAAACTAAGGGGGGTGAGTGGGCATGCCATCACCATACCAAAAAATTACTCGCATCCACAAAATATTACTTGGTCCAGAAAGAGAGTAGTTAGGTCTGCCTCAAAGGAACTATGCCACTCCATCCCCAGGTATTAGAAACCAAACCCAGCGTTGCCATAAAAGTAATCAAAGAATTGGAAAACAAATTGATAATAAAGTTATAATAATAATAATAACAAGATGGAAGACATACCAGCATCTTCTTTTTCACGCTAAAAAATCCATCAGTGTCAGTAACAATAGTAGGTTTTGATGCCCCTACAGCCATAATGGCTCCCTGAACATGAATAAGTTGTGTAAAGCAGGATGCAAATTTATACGGGTATGATAATTAATGATACATAAGCAAAGGAATACTAGAATTTGATCTACTAACCTGCCCTGGAGGAAGAATTGCATCAAATCTATCAACACCAAACATTCCCAGATTGGATAATGTGAAAGTCCCTAATTTAAAAAAAGAATGCATCAGATGGTCATGTCTTAGCAGATAAGATGGCGAATTTTCCATGAAAAGTGCTGCTGCATTTACCTGTAGTATACTCATGTGGTTGGAGTTTTTTAGCCCTAGCCTTGTCTACCAGTTCTTTCCACTTTTGAGACAAGAGATAAAGGTCCAACTACAAGAATGCAATGAAAGAGCATAAGAAATAGCAAATAATTGAAACACGTTCACACAGTAAGCCTACAAGAAATATCACTTTTGTTTGTGTTCTTGAATAATAGAGTTTGTTTCTTGAATATTGTGCTGAGATGGCTTAACATGTCCGTACAAAAATGGGCTCGTTGGAGCCTACAAATCATGAAGTCTCTTTATTCATTTTTGAGACTTATAGTATCAAATTTATAATTGGAGTGAAGTACCATATGAAGACTTAAGTTATATCTTACGAAGTATTGCCAATGTTGGGTTTAAAAGATTGAAATGCTTTAACACTTGCCTTATCGGCATCCTCAAGAACAGGAGTTATTAATCCCCCATCAATGGAAACTGCAACAGCAATATTTATATTGCTATTGTATGTAAAACTCTTCCCATCTTGGCAAGTTGAATTTACAACTGGGTGCTGAGCCAAAGCCAAAGCTGCAGCTTTGGCTAACAAAGCAGTCATAGTGACTCCCTTTCGCTTTACCTGAAATTTTTTCAAATTCCAACAAATATGAATTATCCAGCAGCAATATTTATACTTGCATCCATCATGAACACGAAGATTGTAGCCCAATAAATAAATTCAGTGGCAAATTTCATTAATAGCACTAAAAGCATCACACAATTTTTAAACAAGACCATTATTGATTTTTCGGAATATGACTCATCCACTACTAGACAAAGTACTCCCTGCTTCCCACTATTTGTATACCATTGTTCTTTCATACTACGTACATCAAAGTATGTTTGCCTCATGCCATATTTGGTAAAGTTTGTGTGCTTCAAACTCATCAATATTTACAAATTCAACATCAACCACATAATTTCACTTTTTTAATACTCCCTCCATCCCGTTGGAATGTTACCGGTTTGACCTACACACATATGAAGGAAATAAACTTACAAGGGGGTAAATTTCAACAATGTTTCGACACTGTTTGGCACTGTTTCGACACTGTTTGACCCTGTTTTGATGTAGTATAACTTTCCATTTAGGGAAATGGGAACTTTCCAACGGGACATCCAAAAAAGGAAAGCGGGAACATTCCAACGGGACGGAGGGAGTATGTGTAACACTTCTTTATGGGAGGGAGGCAGTTTGCCAGCTTTAATAACTATTTTTACCTTTTTACTGAACAAATCCTATTTCGAGGACAAACTAATGATACTTCTATTTGTGCACGTTGGCAGGTGACTCATGTTTTACTCCTCTATAAAGCAAATTTTACAAAATCAAACGACCAAAAATTGTACTCCCTCCGGTCCTTAATGAAGTTTACACAATTGTACACTGTTTGACACCGTTTGACATTGTTTTGCACTGTTTAACACTGTTTGGGGTAGATTTGTTTGCGTAAAGTTTAATATGGGACGGTCCGGAAAGTTTAATAAGGAAAGTGTAAAGTTAATTAAGGATTAGAGGGAGTACAAGTTACCAAGTCCGATCAAGTATCACCTTCTCATAGAGAGAATCAAGGGAGTCTGTGACTATGGGATATCCTACACGGAATGTGGGCACAGAAAGGCTATGTATCATATTCTTGGAAACTGCAGCCTGCATTGCAGTAAAAGGAACTATAGTTGAGCCTGGAATCTCAGGATAGCTAACTGGAGTAGTTTGAGCGGTGGAAGCTGTTGGAGCAGGAGTGGCAGCCACTGCAGGTGAAGCGCTCTTCTTAGGTGCAATTCCTGCGGCCTTCTCTACATCGCCTGCAGTTATCCTGCCGTAGGGCCCAGTCCCTTGTACTTTATTGATATCAATTTTGTGTTGCTTCGCGACCTTCTTCGCGAAAGGTGTAGCTACTATCCTCCTCGGTCCCTCTGGAGAAGCGGAAGCAGCTATAGGGGGCGGAGTGGTGGTGGCTTCAACTATGGGAGGGGCAGAATTGGTTGAAGCAGCTGCAGCAGTAGGCGGAGCTGACGAACCAGATTCTAAAGACAGGGCTTTAGCTTTCGCCTCAGCCATATCCTCTTCAGACTCGGCCAAAATTCCAATTGTTGCGCCGACCGGAGCCGTCTCTCCCTCGTTAACAACAACAGCGGCCAAAATGCCGCCGTAAAAAGTCTCCACGTCCATATCGGCTTTATCCGACTCAACCACGACAACGGACTCTCCTTTGGATAGTACTTCGCCCTCGGACTTGATCCACGAGACGATCTTGCCCTCGGTCATGGTAGAGCTAAGCGCCGGCATGAAGATCTCGCGGATCTTTGATTGAACAGGAGGGAGCCTATTCCGCCGCATTCTGGTAGAAAATGCCGTACCATTGTAGCGCCGCACGGGCGAAGCAGAGGAGACGGAGGAAGAGAATGAGAGTGCCGCAAACTGGGATTGAACGATCGACGCCATCGGAAAAATAATGGAGGTTAAGAGGTAGGCGACTTGCGATCAAGGGAATGGAGTTCTGGTGGGGGTGAATTGTGATGAGTGGTGAGATTTCGGTAATATGGGGAGTGAAGGGGAAGGTTGGGGCGGAGAAGACGAGGTGCAGTCAGTTTGAGCAAAAGAAATTGCTCCATGACTAAAATATGTACTAAATCAAGTATATAGGAATATAGGAATATAGGATTAAGTATATTTTATTTTCAAACAAAAGTTTATTTAATCCTATTAAAAATATAAATATCGATAAATGAGTCATATTCTAAGTGGAATACAATGAAAGATTCACTTTGTTTATGTTTTAGTCATATCAATGAACTTTTTCTATTACTAATCCATCAGATGAAACAGCGAAATGTCACATGAAGTTAATTTGACGTTAATCCTTTGATATCATTAACACTTAAATATCTTGATTTTAGTTAAGAGATGTCAAGAAGCCTACCACAAACTATGTAAACTTGAGTCAATCAAACATCCGCTAGGTTACAACAAGTACTACAATACATAGGGAGTGTTTGAGATCGCTTCTACTTCGAAAACATGATTTTTTGAAGTGATTTTGGAGAAAATACTTAATAGTAAATGTCAGTAGTCTTTGAGAAAAAATTGGTTCTGAAAACGTAAAAGTTGGTAATGTTTGATAAAATAAGTGTTTTTTGTGTGATAGAAAAAATGAAAAACAGTTTAAAACACTTTTCTACCTGCTTTCGGATTTTAGATTTTAAGTGCTTAATTTAAGCAGAAATTGTCATTTGAAAACACTCGTTTCAACTTTTTTAAGTGAAAAGCTGAATAGCAACTTTTTTTAATCTTTAGCAAATACTCCCATATTCTTGTGTAAATATCTTTAGCTTTTATAATAATGTACGTAGTATGTAGTATCTAATACTATCGTATAATTCAATTGGAGGACACTGAATTGCTACAATCTAGCCAAATATTTTGTAATATGATGATATAACTATAATTTCCTGAGGAAATCACAAGTTTAAGTGTCATTTCAATTAAAGATGTTGACATTATCTTTCATCAAACACTATAATAGATTTAAAACATATCCAAAAACCATTTAAAATTAGAGGTTGTCATATAAACCTCGGTTCAACTTTTATCAATTTTCGGTCAAATTGAATAGAAACGGATTGGAATAATATTTAGAATATATTAAGGTCTTATTGATTTTTTAAATACGTATCAATTTTATTCTCTTTTTCGTTATTTTAATTCTATTTGATACGATTTGAATGAAATACTATCAAACTCAAATCGAAATCGAATTGCATAAAAATTGATTTTTCTTTGATTTGATAGGGCTCCATTCGGTCAAATCGAACCAATTACCCTCTTGACTAAAAATCATCTTGCATTTACTATATAGTGTATTTCGAAATCTATATCAAAGTGAGCTTACATTTTTCAGGTTAAAGTTAATTACTTATACATCATGAGATTCAAAGAAGTTAGAGCTAACTCTTATACTTAAATGAGATTCAAAGAAGTTAGTTTACAAATTTGTTTTGATCCTTGATCTCTCTACCTGTTTCACTGTCACAACATTACTTCAAAGGGTCAAAGAGCACTGACGAGCTAGTTTTTGTGTGGAGGTAAGATTTGGATTCTATTTTAGAAAATGCTAGAATTGTTAAGAAAATGATATATTATCGTACAAATACAGAACTTTTCACCTGCAAACTTCATATTAAGCATGGTTAAAGTGAATTTATATTATGATTTTGTATTATTTTCCTTTATTCAAATTTACATTTTCTATTTTCAAAAAGTAAACAATTATTGAAATTTTATTTATTTTTATGCTCTTAATTTTAAAAATCTGGATTTTCTATTTTTTCCATTTTAGTATTTCTAGTTTCTTTCTATTTTTTATTATATATTATTATATTCTATAAATTATATTATATAGTTTATCGTTTAATTTTAATGATTTAGGTTATAGGTATTGGAGGTTTTGACTATTTTTAATGAAAATGTATTAACATTATAATTTTATGTGAGATAATGGAAATTGTAAAAAAATGTAGAAAAAGTGTATCACAATGGTAACAATAATCTGAACTATTTTGGTAGAAATAATTTGGACTTTTGGTAAATACTCCGTATTTTTCTAATGTCATTTCAAGCTATTCACATTCTTACATGGGTAGAAATTAAAAATATTAAATTGGAATAAATAGAAATTTTAGATGTTTAAATTAAGTTAGAATAAAGATCTAAATTGTTAAAATTTTAAACAATCTACTTTTTGAAAATAAAAAATGTAAATTTGAATAAAGGAAAATAATACAAAAATCATAAATTGGTAACACAACTGTGAAAAACAAATTGTAAAAATGAAAATAATGAAATTTTAATGAAAATATAAAAAAAAAAACGAAAAAAGATTAACTATAGTTGAAATTATTTATTTATTTATAGCTTACTAATAATTCGCATTTAAAATTGACTTGATGATATACTAGATTGTAACATGTTCGTGACTATTTTTGGAAAACAGTCCTTATAATTGTAACTAAAATAGTCCTTATAATTGTAACTATCCAAAAATAATCAATAATTGAGATTATTAACGACGAACAAACAATAATAGATTTATTATTTTCAATTTTTCCATTACAAAACATCCTAAAATTCTAAAAACGAATTGAAAACCGTGAGGCGTGAGCACCGAAAAGTCAACGGCACAGTTGGGTGTTGTGCAATAATGAATTAATTCCAATTTCATTTCCAGTTTTTCTAATAGAGTTGAATATATTGTATTAACAAAGTATGTTTTGGAAGGAAAAAAAACGAGAATCAAATTATTGATATAGTATTACGTATAATTTAATATAGTAATCCAACAAAACTGCACTCCTTGGAAACAAATCCTGAATCATCTCACTGGTTGCAAGGACCAGAATGTGGGTGTCAGCGGAGATAACTTTACTCCCCTATCCTGCGAGACATAGCTGGGAAAAGATGCAAGAAAAACTTTGATTCAGGATGAAGCCTTGGTAGCAGCAGATTGCTTCTTGGAACCTTCTTGTTTCTTCTCAGGGTTTGCAGCCTTTTTCCTGTCCTTCCTCTCCCTCTTCTTCAAAGCAGTCATTCGAGCCTTCAGTAAAATTGAGTAGGAAGCTTGGAAACGCTGGTGATCTTTAGGGCCTACCTATTAGTCCATTCAAATCATGTATATAGTTAGTAACAAGAACAGTGATGAAAACACCTCCATAAATAGAAAAGCATGACAAGGAAAACGTAGAGAATAGAGTTTGTTCTCTAAATTTGTGATGTCTACATTTAGCACACTTTAAAGGGTGAAGGCACGAGTTTGTTCAATTGTTCATCTTAAGCTATAGAGTGGTTAACCAAATCCGATTCCCGCTGATATATTACTCCTGATTCAGAAATCTATCCAGCCTTTTTTTAAGTGACCTTGATGGAGCAAATGTCTATTACTGAGTGAGATTACTCATTCACAAGACAACCCAAAAATCATCATAGACACATCTCAATAAAGACACATCGTAATCCAGACATGACTTGATGAAAAAGAGTAAAATCCCCTTTACTCAAGAGACCCCGAGTTTTTCACAACTAGCCACAAAACCACTTAGGATGCTTCTTTTGGACTGAAATTTGTTGGTCTAGTCTGGTCTTTTAAGTTGGATCTCGTTTGGTCGGGTTTGAAGTGATCTGGTCTGGTAAATGTCTTGTCTCCGTGTATTTTATAATTGTCCAAGTCATCTGGTCTGTTTAAGTCTAGTCTGATCAGTTTAAGGTTGTGTTCGGCGTGCACCTTCAGCTCATAATGAGCTGGAATTTTTAAAGTTCAGCCCATAAATAGAAAAATGATGTTGTTTGGATAGGAGACTGAACCTAGCTGGAGCTGATAAAAATTAACTGATTAGAAACGTTACGAGGTCAAACGTTTCCGTTCAGTCGATCAGACAATAACCTTCCATGCCTAAATTGTCCCTGCCTGCCATCCTTCTCTTTCGCCTAACAATTTATAACGGACCTCTATGTTCTTCTTCTTTTTTTCTGTCCAACACTTCTTCTCATTTGAATTGGAACGTAACAACAACGACGGAAACGGCAGGGCTGGCAGACGGCGGCAAGAATCTTTGTCTTTCAGGCCCTTCTAAGTTGGCTGCTGCAATTGTAGGAGTAAAATCCAACTTCCTAGATTAGTAGAGCAGTATGATTTATACGTATGGTTTTTATTAGCAAATTTGTATCTACAATACACTTTTTCCACCTCACATGGCAAAGATTAGCAGAGGGGTTGTGAACCCTTGACCACCAACACTACCAGAGAATTAATTGTTTATGCTTTGTGAGTTTGCGTAGAAACTTTTGGCTTTTATTCACAGAGTATTTTAGTTTTGAACTTGGGATTGGTTTACTAAGTTGAATTGTATATTCCTTATAAAAGTGAAAGTGTACATGGTTCATAATCTAAAGTGTATATGGATGATTGAATACTTTTGTTGATGTTATATTCGTTGCCCGGTAATCTATACGGAGTATAATGTTATTTATTTATGTAGCAACCGTGAGAAAAATGGAGACCAGAGACGTAGTCTTAAATATCATACGACCTTTAATGTAATTTTATTATATTCAGGTGTTTTCAGCTCTTTTTAACAAACGGATCTACTTCATTCAGTTAGTAATTCAGATTCAGTTTCAGACAATAGGTTTTAGTTCAGACAATAGCCCCTAATTCAGACATTAGCCTCCAATTTCAGCTCGTTATGCCAAACATAGCCTAAGTCTAGTCTGTTTAAGTCTGGTCTTATCTGGTCTAGTCTGTTTAAGTCTGGTTTGACCTGATCTAGTCTGGGACTAAAAACAATCCAAAAGAAAACATCCTTACAAGGAAAACAGGTGACATGCTACTTACTAGGGTCTCAACTTAAAAAACAATGTAAATATGAAACAAAACCTAGGGGGTACTTAATAAGTGTGTGAAACGTGTTTTCCAGTTTCTATTCAAGGGTTTGAACAACTAAGACACACCATTGTTGTCACAAAGCAGTTCCAAGATTGATTTTCACTAATTAAAAAAAGTTTCAGACAAGTGTTAGAACTCTGCTATTTCAACAACTACTTCACAGAAATTCAACAAGAAAGTAATCTGCGCAAACTTTATTTCTCAAGGTAACAAGGCAACAAATGAGCTGAAGCCCCCCAAAGATAGAGTTACAACTCCTATCTTCCCTGAAATGACTAAAGTCAGAGAAACAGCCTCCTCACAATATCCATCTTCCTACTATTTATAGTATTACAACTCAACCGACTTTAGTTAGTAGCTACTGACAGAAAACAACTATTAACAACTATTCTATTTATTTCTTCTAGTATCTATCCTTATTACTATAAGTAGTCATAACCCTAACAATACTCCCCCTCTAAACATCCACCTTGCCCTCAAGGTGGTTGATAGGAAACAGCCAAAATCTTATACTTCCTCTTCCTCCTTGCGCTTCTACCTTCTCAATATCTCACTTGTTTCAGAGCAAATAGCTTTAGTACATAATCTTTCCAACTCCCAAATGTTTCTGTAGCATAGAATATTTCTGGTGAAGTTTCATTTTCTTCACTAGCTTTTAAGCCTTCCATAGCTACAAGTATTTCGTCTTCCTGAGGTGTGTCACCTACACCCTTGGTAAAATTTATGTGCATGCCCTGATCCTCTTTGTCAGTGTGATGCAACACAGAAACTGAGCAACATCTTGTGCATGAGAACACAAAGTCAACTCCTACAGCACCGCCACCCAGTGCAGTTATAATTCTGTGGATCCCCATTCTGAGTACAACTTCATTTCCTTCTATCATCACCATTTCATTAATTGCTCCATCTGTCTTTGCAGAAATGTCTCCCCTCATGAGATATCTTTCAGTTGCTTTGAATGGATTATGTAAGCTAAGCTGGGGGTAGCTTAACCTGCTCTCACCCCATGGCTGCAATTCGGTTTCTTGTATTTCTGCAACTTGCATAACTGATTCCTCAGTTATGTAATCCACTATTGTACCATAGTTTGAAGAATTTGCCCACTTGTCTTGTACCCATTTGGATACCACAGCAGGTAAAGAACCTGCTAAGTTTTTGACCATTAAAGTTGCAAATAACAGTGAATTTCTGTCAAGGTTTTGGAAAGGCTAGATTTTTCATCATCATGAATCATTAGACGCTTTCCCCATATGATAGCAGAATCTCCCGAGAAAAGGTAAACATGATCCTTATGAACCACTGGACCATACCTCTTTTGTTCCAGGCATGAATTTTCTAAAAACAAATCCTTTGGTTGTGGAGGTTGTTGTCTTTTGACAAGAACCGTTTCAAAAGCAATTAGGACTCTACTTGCAAAGGAACATGGGTGGATAAGCAGATCCAGAATAGAAACTTGGCTGGGAATTAAACCCACATCATCTGTAAGATTAGGAGAAACGTAATCTGGCAAGGGACTAACCTGTCTTTGCTCCTCGATTTTGTCCTTCTTATTTATTTTCTTGATTCCAGATTCAGTTGTCTCCCTCTCAATCTTCTTTATTGTCTGGGAAAAATCCTGCGCTGGTTGAGAAATATCTGGCGACAAAACTAGTGAACTAGAAGATTCTTCTTTCAATAGCTTTGCCTTGTTATGTGAATTGATCGTGGATGGGAGTACCTGCAGACTGAGGTCTGCTGTTGCGGTTCGCTGTGCGCTTAGCGACCATTCCTGCGAACTGAGCGAAGCCGTTCGCGATTGCGAACTGGAAGATGGGATTCGCGACTGCGTAATATGAGATGTTTGTGATTTCGACTGCGATGAAGATTTCTGCGAATGGTGAGAAACTTCCGCACCTTCTGGTCTATAGAAGTTCTTCGCATGTCTGTGCCCCGAGGAGCGATGCGTTGAATGCGAAGTATGCGACCTGCTTCGGGATCGGCTCTGGTCTCGATTATCCCAGGTCGTGAACTTCACCTGCACTGCTGCCAATAGCTCCGCGATTTGATTCTGACTTTTCTCCAACTTGCTTAATCGTAAATCCATTTGCGCAGAGTAAAGATTATCCACTCGTGCTTCCATCCTTGTGCGCATTAAGATCATCAACAGTGATCGACGTCTCTGATACCAATGTTAGAACTCTGCTATTTCAACAACTACTTCACGTAAATTCAACAAGAAAGTAATCTGCGCAAACTTTATTTCTCAAGTTAACAAGGCAACAAATGAGCCGAAGCCCCCTAAAGATAGAGTTACAACTCCTATCTTCCCAGAAATGACTAAAGTCAGAGAAACAGCCTCCTCACAATATGCAGCTTCCTACTATTTATAGTATTACAACTCAACCGACTTTAGTTAATAGCTACTTACAGAAAACAACTATTAACAACTATTCTATTTATTTCTTCTAGTATCTATCCTTATTACTATAAGTAGTCATAACCCTAACAATAAGATCCATACAATGCAAAATTGAACAAAAATAAATTCTTAAAAAATGCATTAGAAGTTTTGTACCATGGTAGAAATGTTCTTTTTTCCATCAGTTGCTCGAATAAGGCACTTATATTCAATTTTTTCACCAGAAGTCTTCAGTTTATTTCGTTGGGCTTTGGACTTATCAGAAGCTGCAAGCTCATAATGCAAAGAAAACATTATTATTTTGATAAAATCTAGCAACAAAGAAAAAATATCAGTATAGACACTATATTACAGTGCTTTAGTGTGACCCAAACAGAGCCCTTTTCCATAGTTCGCTCGAACATGCTTGTAAGTTCATTGAGGAATGGGTCGGGCTGTAACCGCACCTAGTAAAATCAAAAGCAAAAGTAAGCAGTGTCAGATACTCTGAATCTAGAAAAAACATATTCCTTACACAATGAAGCATGGGAAAAGAGTGTGTTTCTGTTTCGGAAACTCTAGAGATACTCTTTACAAACCTTCCAAACACTAGTTTTTATATTAAAACATGATGTTTCCCGTTTCCCCATGTTCTCCACGTTTCGATGCAACATAACCCTTAAATGCTCATAATTTAATGAAAAGTGAGAAGTGTCTATGAGAAGTGCAACATAACCATACATATCCACTGAAGGAGAACAGTACAAAATATATGCTGGTACACAATTACAACAGCAAACCATAAAATGCATTTGATGATGAATCAAATCCTTGGAAGCAGACTAGCAGCAAATTGTTTCTTAGCAGCAGATTGCTTCTTAGAGCCTTCTTGTTTCTTCTCAGCAAAACAAAAAATGCAATGAGCTACTTATATTCCAATTTCCAAACACCCATCTCGAGCCAAACAGAATCTTGCAAACCAGCTACTATTCAGACTCAAGAGCAAAAACTAGATGTTGCAATGAAAGACAGGAGTACAGGACAAACAGAATTGCAAAGTAAATCCAGTATCGATTTAGTAAACCTATTTAGGCAATCAATTGGCAAGGTCTAAAAGAAATGCAATTTCAAAATGGATCACACCTGTAATTCCATGATTTCTATAAAAGGAAAAAATCAGAGAGTTTATATATACACAGAAAGATCTGTAGATTCATCAAATGTATGAGCTTACCATCTTCCAAATGTGTTTCTCGGGAGTATCACAGAGGATGTAAAACAGACAGAGGGAATAGAAAGTTCCTCTTTTGCTTTTCAATCACCCGGAGTTGAGAGTGTGGGAAGGGCTGAGAAAATGGAGACCCTGTGCAACGAAAAAAATTGGGCCTTCCATTCCAACACAAGTAGAAATAGAACATAAATAAAGGTGATAATAGGGATAACATACTAGTAATGTTTGTTAAACTACAAATTATTAATGAACATAACAGTAAAAATAAAAGTTATTAAAATTTAAGTTGGGGACTTTAAATTAACAACCCAATAAGGAATAACATAGCTATACCAATTTGTTAAATACTTCGTATACAACAACATTACCCCAGTGCCGCAAAGGCTCCCGCCTACTGTGGGGGTAAGGGGGTCGGATGTACGTAACCCTACCCCTATGGCCCTATATTAAAGAAAATCTATGTCTTTCTCTCTAACCTTCTCTTATCCGATTGGATTTTGCCTTCTACTTCTGTATGTGCTTCCCACTTCTGCTCCTCTTTCTTCCGTTCCTCTTTCTTCCGCTCGTGTTTTGCAGGTATGCTTTTTTATTTTTTGTTCCCTTCTACTCTTGGTTCTCTTTTTATCTTAACTTTTTATATTTATAAAATGATTTAAATTATTTAAATTTGTAACCATATAACAATCTGCCCTAAACCCTAATCCCAATCAGAGAGTTAATCAATTTTAAATAAAAATAAAGATGGTTTGTCCTATCAGATTGTTTAAATTCGTACTTTTAACCGTTTGGCAGTAGTCCTCCAATTGTCCAACAGTAGCAGATTGTTTATTATTAAACAGATGTATATGACAGTTTTTTATTATTAACAATTTATTATATAACAGTTTATTACAACAATTACTATTAATTATTTAAAATTTCGTTTTTATTAGTGTTTATTAAGAGTGTATAATGGTTTGAAGTATTTTTGTGATGTTATCACTATTTGGGAAGAGTGCTTCATGTAGAAGTTGTAAGATATATTTTACCCGCACGGGTAGCTCAGTTGTTCGAGTGGTGGGAGATTTGGAACAATGGACCAAGGTTCGAATCCCCGCAGCGACCGGGTGGAGGTCACCGTGACTAACCTCCTCACCATCCTGTCGGGTCGGGGTGGGGGGCTCCTGGGGTGGGAGATTCCACCTATTGGAACAATGTAAGATATATTTTACCAAAAATACAAGTTAAAATTCCGTGATGCACACGCCTTCGCCTCGAGGCCTCTGGTAAATTCAATGAAAACGCCTCATTGCCAGGGGCGGATCAAACTTTGCCATCCGGGGCGCCATATTTAGTTAAATAACGTATATTGCCAAAAAAAGTCAAATATAATATAATAAAGTGTATTTAACAAAATTTATTTTAAGCATAAAATATCATCTATTGCAATAAAACAACCAAAGATGAAAACAAATATTATAGGTATAAGAATTTTTACCAAAGTCTAATACAAAAAACCCCACAAATTGTACAATTGTTCTCTACACGTTTTCATCGATTGATATCTTGATTAGCTTCTACCTCAACATGGTTATAGTATCTCTTCATTACCTTTATTGAAAATAATGAGATTACTAGTTACTACACTAATACTAACTAACTAACTAAATAACTACGTATTTATATTAATAATAACAAATCACATTAGAACCTACGAATCACATATCACAAATAGTCAAAAGAATCAAATTGAATATAATGTAGTATAACACATTAGAACCTAAGAATCACAATTCACAAATGAAATTGAATATAAATTGTGCTCATAAATAACACATTTACACACCTAAATTGAATATAAAAAATACAATAACACTAAACAATTAACAAACTTATCGGCCATTGGGCGAAGAACATAATGGCATGAGACGAGAGACGAGAGTGATAACTCATAAGTCAAGAACCAAATTGGGTATAGAAAGAAATGAGAAATACTTTACAATTTTAGGACCAAATGCGTAATACTCCCTCCGTCCTCTTTTAAATGTCCCGGAAGAGGGTGGCACGAGTTTTAAGAAAAGTAGGTTTGTGTGGTTGATATTAATAGATAAAGTAAGAATAAAGTAAGAATAAAGTAAGAATGATTTTGAGCCACACAAACTTTACCAAATAAGGTATGGGACAATTAAATAGGGACATCACAATAGGGTAAAATGGGACATTTAAAAGGGGACGGAGGGAGTACGTATTAACTCTATCTACTTTCATGAAATTGGAATGCTGGAACTCGAAATAGGTATTGAATTATTCATTAATTCATTCATATCAAACAGGCAGTAGAAACAACTTCAGGGGGGAGCTTAGCTTGTTCGGTACTTCAAGAAAACCAAAGCCCCCAACTAAATATCAAAAAGCCAAAGCCTAAAATGGAATTGAAATTACAGAAACGAAGGGTAAAGGTAGAAACCTGGATGAAGGAAATGGAAGTTACGAACTGATGGGGCGGCCGAGTCGACTGCCGATCAGCGGCCTGGGTGTGCGTCCTTGCTGTGCCGCTGGGGACCGTGGTCTCATGGTCTGTGGAGATGTATTTGGAATTTCGAAGTTTGGGCTGTGTTTTTGGGCTTGGACAGTTGGACGGCTGGCCCCTATTGCTTGGAAGATGGATTCTGGAGGAACGGGATTTCTAGGGCGGGCCAGATTTTTTATTAAGGTTTTATTTAGGGTGGGCCTGATTTATATATACACTACTGGTTAAAAATAAAAAACTGAGTGTGGGCCTGGGCCCTCCCAGGCCTTGAGACCAATCCACCCCTGAATTATTCCACCATTTTTTTTAAATATAATTAGTTTAATTACTTCATCAATTAATTACAAATTATAAAAAATAAGAAAATAATCTCTTGTTGTAAAAAAAACTAATTTGTTATAGTTTAATTACTTCATCAATCACAATATCACATACCCTTCCTCTTGAAAAGGTTTGTCAAATTGTCTTTTCTTGGTCAATGACAATAAACTTTGACCAATGATATTTTTAATACGAAATTATTTATAGTATGAAAATTATATCAAGATGTTCCTTATTCAACATATTTTCATTAAAGTATAAAATTTATAAATTATACACCAATATAGTAATTGTAATCATTACTCAAATTTTATCATCATTGATCAAGAAAAGACAATATGGTAAACCTTTTTGGGACGGAGGGAGTAATAATTTACAATTTGAAAGAGACAAATTTACCCGATTCAACAGATCAACGATTCATTACTTGAGCGGCTGAGGGACACATTCAGACACGCTTGGCAGCTCAACGAAGACGCAGGTTGAACGACTGAGCAGACGGGTGGCGTGGTGCGGTGGCGGCCCTAGATTGTGGTCTACGAGTAGTTGTCATCACCTCGTTCGTCTCCCATTTCCTGTTTTTTTCCCTGCAGAGAGTGATTTGATTGACAATTAGGTGGATGAGTTGGAGTTCTGAATTGTCGAACGTATGTCGCATCATATCCAGATTCCAGACCCAGACTTCTACTTTTATTTATTTTCTTGGATTTAGGATACCTAATATACTACTCTGTCTGTATCGTTGGAAGGTTCACGTGGGTAAATGACACGATTTTTTTAGACAAAAGGTTAAATAATGTAATTTGGGTAAAAATGATAGAAAAGAGAAAACTTAGAAGAAATAAACATATAAATTGATAGTCATTAAAGGGAGATAAGTTGAGGGAGGAAAAATTGTGAGACTTGACATATAATGAGTATGAAAGAGAAATTTGAGTAAAGGTGCAATTAAAGAGAATAAATTATTTTTTAAAATGGAATGAGAACCTTTAAATGCAGTGGCGGACCTAGAGATTTCTCATAGCAGGGGCACACTAGACACTAAACTTACTCTATAATAAAAATTTCAAATGTAATAAAGATGGTAAAAAGTAAGGCAATAGAATAAATTATACGGAGTAGTTAATTACATATTAAATAGTTCATTTCTGCAACTTTGGTAAATCAAGCCTACAAGTTTTCATATTCTGAAAATGTTGCATAATAGTTTCATTATCAATACTTCTAAAAACATCTCTCTCGATGTAGCACACCAAACAATCTGTAAGATTATCATCTCTCATCTTTTTGTGAAGATCTGTCTTGATAATATTCATCGCGGAGAAGGCTCTTTCAACGGCGACTGTTGCAACTGATAATACTAAAGACAACTCAATCAGACGATATACCAAGTGAAAAGAATTGTGAACTTTAAGCTCAACCATCTTTTTACAAACTTCACCAATAGTCTGTACGGCAGAAACTAATTAATTTGTTCTCATTTCATATATCCACACCTGGAGTTGCTCTTTCAGCTCTGTTCGATCAACAAATGAAAAATCGCATGAATATAATTCCGTGAGGTTTAGTAGCTTTGACTCACAGAAATTGGAGAACTTATCTTTAGGATCAAGACATGCTAAACAAGTGAGTAATTTTGTGTTTGATTCACTAAAGCGATTCTCCATCTCAAGTGAGTAATAATAATAATAATAATAATAATAGTAATAATAGTAATAATAATAATAATAATAATAATGATGATGATGATGATGATAATAATAATAATAATAATAATAATAGTAATAATAATAATAATAATAATAATAATAGTAGTAGTAGTAGTAGTAGTAATAGTAAACACCTGGCAAAATATAACAACTCGAAAGTGATGATAATTTGTTATCGGGAACCAAGCATTTCAGCCCAGCTGATTGCGAGGTTACCATGCCTAGTGAGAGGTCTCGAGTTCGAAACCCGCTAGGCACATAAGGGTTTGAAACTCAATGAAGTGAGTTTCAGTCCTGATTGCTCCAGGCCCCCCAACCCCCCTCCCCCAGACGCCCCCTGGAGTAAAAAAAAATTGTTATCGGGTGACGAACGTTTCTAGAACGGTGTTTTGTCTCTTCCATGTTAAGAATGTCAATTTTGTTCTTGACACAAAAGTAGTTGACATCTTCCAAGAGATCATCCCATCCACTTTCTCTCAAATCTTGAAATTTAGCTTTAGTGCTTTTAACTAAGCTCACAGCCTCGAGAATGTGACAATATATTCGTCAATCCCAATACTTTTTTCATCAAATGAGCAATAACAACAAATTGATAACTCTCCGTCTTTTCTACCAGGCTACTAGCAGTGCCTCTCGATTTTAGATCAGTTCCATCATCAAATATATTATCAAGAACTTGAATAGTAGGAGACCACATAGAAAGAATACAAATAATGGTTATATGATGTGAACCCCAGCGTGTAGCTCCCGGCCTAGCTAAACTAACTTCTTGATTCAATCCTCTCCCAGTTGTAAGTTCACCCTTTTCTAACATCTCTACCATGGCTTCATGTTGTTTTTGCCGAAACTCGTCTTTTCTTTACAAGAAGACCTTACCATGTTAGTAACCATGGACAAATATTCAAAAAAGTCACTCACAAACTTATTTTTTTTGTGCAATGGCCACAACAACTAATTGCAATTGGTGAGCAAAACAATGAATATATCTTGCGTGTGGATTTTCATTCAAGATTAGAGTCTTCAATCCATTAAGCTCACCTCGCGTATTAGAAGCTCCATCATATCAGTGACCTCTAATTTTGGAAAAAGATAATCCACTGCTTGAAGCCAATAACAAGGACATCTTCTCTGCCATTCAGAAGCAGCAAGGTCTCATTGAAGGCCTTACCTCTGTCACTCAGACTCTACCAGAGGCCCTTGAGCAGATAGCCTCCACTCAGGCCTCAGAGTTTCAGAAAATAAGCCTGATGATAGAAGATCTGCATGATGCCAAAAAGGGGGAAGAGGACCCTCAACAGACTAGGCCTCGATCCCACAGAACTCTTGCTAGGGCACCCTCCTCTGCTGAGCCTACAGTGGATCATGCTCCCTACTTTGAAGCTGCCCTACAGAAGAAGAGAGCAGCAGGCATACCTAGACCCCCATCTCCAGTAAAGAAAGGCACCAAGAAGAAGAAAGTTTTTAACTTCACTGAATGGAGATTGGGTGGATCTCAGAGAATTCACAGAGCTCAATTTGAAGATATGAAGGCCAAAATGACTCCCACCCAACAACAGCACCTCTATTTGGACAAAGATGGTGTTGTGAGAGTTAGGTATGGGGGATCTTTAGAAGAAGCTGAAGAATGGTATAAGAAGAACATTGTCCCAGGCAAGACAATACATGAAGGTGTTCTCAGCTATCTGGACTGCAAGCTTTCTCCCATTTGGGCATCTTATCAAAGCTCTGGCAACCTTTCCAAGATCAGAGCAGAAATCAATGAAGATCTGCTCAGGCTTCAAAGATTGGAGGAAGAATCTCTACAAGCAGCTAATCTTGAGAATGTGTAAGGATTATCTCTGTAAATCTTATCTAATAAAATCACATCTCTGCCTTCTCACTTTGAAGTGTTTTTCCTCATTTCCTGTCTTTTTGCCTTCTGCTTGTGTTTGCTTATTTCATTTATATTCTGCTATCTGAATGTACTGTACTCTTACTATTTTCCTATGCCAAGTTGCCCACCAAGATTTTAATGGAAGTTTTTAAACTTTAATCTTTCTTTATGGTGAAAGCACTTCTCTGGAAATAGTTAAAGGGTTTTGGCATCATCAAAAAGGGGGAAATTGTAAGGAATATTTGTATTTAGATTTTGATGATGCTAGATTAATTGGGACTTTAGAGTACCCCTATTTAGACTTAATGTATTAGAGTTTTCACTTGTAAAGTTCATAGTGTAATCGACTTGGCAGAATGCCTTCAGAGCAGAAGACCTTCTGAGCAGAAGGGCTCCAAGAGCAGAAGACCCTCTTAAGGCATTATTGAAACAGAGGACCTTTGGTTCTCTGCTCCAGAACAGAAGACCTCAGGGTCTCTGTTAGTCTTTACTCTGATAGAAACCCTTCTGGGTCTCTGTTGGAAATATTCTCAACAGAAGTGCTCCAGACCTCCTCTGTTCAACTCTCAGTTAAAGACACCAGAAGGTCTGACACTTAGAAGAATTCCACAGAACCGGGAAGTCAACTAAAAGATTCCTTCAACGGCTAGGAGTATTGAACGGAAAAGCTACAGTGCGCGCATTAAATGCTCATTTAATGCACCCCATGCTCCGTAGAGTAATTGCATATGATTGGCCGCAATGTCAGGAATACTTTATCCCAAAATAGTAACCCGCCAACTTTACCGGGCTCTACTAGTCAAGTCAACTGATCGCTCATTTAATGCAGTTTTCTTCCTACTCCTCCAACGGGAAGACAACATCAGTATAAAAGATACACTACGAAGAACAACCGGATAACTTTGCAACTTTTGCTAAACATTGCTACAACTCTTCATACAAGAAATTCAAACGCCTAAAAGCAAAAAGCCTCCTTGAGATTAACACTTCATCATCTTCTACAAGAGAAGGCAGAAGTTGGAAAAAGACTTTTTCCAACTCAAGCAAAGTTCCAAGTGTTCTTCAACTCTTCAAGCTCATCACATACAAATCCTTTGTAACGAAGCTAGTTGGAGGAACCCCTGTGTTAACAGAAACTCTTCTTGCTACAAGAAGGACGTCCAAGTAACTGGAGTAGTGAAGTGGTGATACTTCCAGGAAGCTCAGTGAAAGGACCAGTCTTAAAGGAAGCCAGGCAGTGCATCCCAGGAGACATCTAGACTTGAAGAAGACGTGGAGAGCTTCTTAAGTGCTAGGACTAAGGCATTGTAAACGGAAGTTTTTACAGCTTAGTGGAACAGTGGACTAGAGGAACAAGTTGTTCCTTGAACCACTATAAAAATCCCTGGTGTCATTTACTTACTGCTTTAATATTTGCACTTAGATAGAACTGTCTAACTCCTCAGACTTGGTATCTGTGTTCAGCAGAACTTGTCCTACGAGTTAACAGAAGGCCTACTGCTTTTGCTTCTCTGAGGCCAAATCAACAGAACTCCCTACCAGAACCCCATCTGCTGCCAGTCTGTTCTGTCAACAGAACAGGCTATTCTGTAAAATCTGGTACTTAGTTTAAAAAGCTAAAAACCAATACAGTCTATTCACCCCCCCTATAGACTGTATCCAGTATAACCGGGACCAACATAGACTTTTTCATTCAAAGGTCATTAATTTTGACCATAGGTTTTTGTAATTTATATGCGGTTTTATTTTGTGATCTTGAAGTACCCTTGACCATTTATGAACATATGTTCTTCTATTATAACTTTGATTTTTTTTTACTAGTACGTAAAATTAGATAACAACAGCCAGTCAGCCAAAAGGAAGAAGTCCTTGGCACTGAGGCCATACTTAGGATTTTATATAATCTCTGAGAAGCACTTTTTCACCGCAACTAATTTTTATGAAACATCACCCTTAATTTTAATTTTAGTCTAACTAACCACAGCTCACAATGGCCTGGGGGATTCCTGTCATGATGGAAAAAGAATGTGATTACCACAATGTGATAATCACTTATGAGATTTCTTATGACATTTGTTGCACACATATGCACTTATGACATGTTATCTGCTATCTGTGTAAACTATGTTATCTGCACACACATATGCACTTATGAAATGTTATCTGCACACACACATGCACCTGTGAATAATCTTTGTACCTGTTAGTATTAAGATATTAGATTTAATTCAATAAAAATCAACTTTAGAATAACATGAGTCAATTGTACTACGTAGTAAATAGTAATATTAGTTTTTTGCTTGTTTTCTATAAACATTTTATAAATTATTAATTTAGTACTATGTTATTTAGATGGATCTCGCTCGAAAACAATTTCTAAATGATAATCAAGGAAGTCGAAAGAAGAACGACGAAAGTCAACAAAATGCAACTACGGGTAGAGTTAGTTGGACAAAAGAATTAGTTCACCTCCTCTGTGACCTTTGCACGCAAAATGTTGAAAGGAGTAAGGGAAAAAGTGGTGGAGTAACTGGTCAAAGGTTAACATGGAAGAAAGTACAAGCTGAATTTGTCAAACGTACAAACCTTGATTGGGATAAAGGTAAACTTAAGCATAAGGTTGATTGGATGAGACATAGGTGGGGTCTTTGGAATCTTTTGAAAGGAAATGAGACGGGATTGGGGTGGGATCCTGTAAAAGGAACTATTGATGCCTCTGACGAGTGGTGGAATTTAAAGATTAAGGTTAGTTTTTTTGTTGTTGTTTAACTTGTTTTACTATTTGTTTTAATTTTAATTACTTGGAAGTTATTTTAAACTTTAATTTTGTATAGGAGAATTCCGCATTTAAGCCATTTCGAGAAGAAGGGATTTAACCTGAACTTGAATATAAAATGGATCAAATGTTTGGTTTTTATGCCCAAGGTGCATTAAAATACACCTCGGTGTGTGATCTCACAGAAGAACATATGCAAATTGAAGATGATAATGTGTATGTTCCTTCATCATCTCATAGTGGTACTCCTCGCAATCACCTTGACGACATAAATGCTTCATATGGTGGTAGTAGTTCCAATACTCATGAAGCTGTTGGGTGTGTTTCGGAAAATAAAGAAAATTAATTAAAATTAATTAATTAAATAAAATGACTAGAGAAAAACAAGAAAGGAGATGAAGCAGAATTAGCCAAAGCTCGTGCTACGCACGATTTCCTTAAAACGTATTTGTTGGCTCCCACGGTGCTAGGAGCGTTGCAACAATCGTTTCCCAGGATACGATGACTACGAACTAATGTTTGAGCACACAAACAAGAGTTCCAGCGAACGAGAACCAAGTATGAACACAGAAGGTTTTTTTTGGGAGTAGCTGGAAGAGTTTTTAGCTCAAGAAAATGTGAGGAAAGTTTTGTGCGTTGTCAAACCGTGTGTTTGTTGCAAAGCACCTGCCAGCTATTTATAGGAGGATTTGTTGTGTGTTAAATGGGGTGTTAATGGACCTGAACGTTGGACATCAATGACCAGTCCGTTGGGCATTGAATCGTCCATAAACTGTCCATTTAACGCTGCATTAAAAGAGAAGAACGTTGGGCATTCGTGTCTTTGAATGATAGGTTTTCGGACGACATTCGTGTCCGCAGGTCGCCCGCAAACACGAGTCGCGGTTTTTCTTCTCCGTTTCGGGATTTGATCGGCACCCCCCCCCCCCCCTGCGCGTAAGAGAGAGCATTTCCCTTTAGGAATCTTAACTCCTTAAAAGAGGCTTCCCTTTAAAAGGGGGTGAAAATCCCTTGAGTTTTTCGGTGTGGGATAAAACACACTAGAAACTCATCATTTTCCCAGTTTTTCCATTACAACGAGCGAACTTCGAGAATCAATTTCTCATTCACCCGTTATTCGTTTTGAGCGTACCATATATCGAATTGTAGCCCTTAACAAGGACAATCCGAAACCACTTTGACCCGACCCAAATCGGAAGTGGACCCCACTCAAATAATTGCCCCAAAATGACCATTTAATGCAATTTTTAACACATTTTTCCAACAATCCCCCACATGAATGAAAATTGATTTTCGAGACTTAAAAAGACACGAAGATAGGAGGACACGTTGTGTTCACCGGATGATCCTTGCATACGGAGAGGTAGGTTTTATCCTTTGAACCTTCCGTTGTAAAGACACGTTTATTTACTGGCTGTCTAGTAGACTCGATGTCCTTGAACTATACTGCCGTCGTGTAAACATTGACTTATCTTTACACAAGAACCTTCCAACTTTGTTCCGTTCTCATGGTTGTGCCCGTTTTGGCCATGGGTCACCGTCCTGGTTCTGCAAGAGTTTCTAAAGATATGAGCCTTTACAGTTCTCCTTCGAAGCGGCCCTCTTCTCTCTCACATAGGTGATTCTTTCACGAGTATCCCGCATACTCTTCCAATGTTATCGAGTAGATCAACATTTTAGAATCATTAAAGCAAACGTTTTTGCTAACCTCGTGCGGGAGTCACTGTTTTTAACGAGGAGTGGTTAGGAGTCCGGGACCCCCACAGTGACCATCCTTCGCTCTATAATTTAGTTGTCCCTGTTGAACCTAGGACCAACTAGGTTGGGTATCCACTATAGAACTTTTCAATTCACGGGCTTTAGTCCCATTCCTCGTGACAACTTCTCCAACAATTCTCTATCCAATGCCTTGGTTAGCGGATCCGCTATGTTATCCTTTGACTTCACGTAGTCAACAGTGATAACACCCGTTGTGAGGAGTTGTTTAATGGTGTTATGTCTACGACGAACGTGTCTAGACTTACCATTGTAGAGATTGCTCTGTGCCCTTCCAATTGCCGCTTGACAATCGCAATGTATGCATATTGGAGGGACAGGCTTCTCCCAACTTGGAATATCCTCGAGAAAATGGCGTAGCCATTCAGCCTCTTCAGTGCACTTATCCAAGGCTATTAGCTCAGATTCCATCGTGGATCTAGCTATTAACGTTTGTTTCGAGGATTTCCACGACACGGCTGCACCTCCCAAAGTGAAAACATATCCACTTGTGGACTTAGAGTCCTTTATGTCGGATATCCAACTAGCGTCGCTATACCCTTCAAGTACAGCTGGATATCTTCCATAGTGCAGTCCAAGGTTTTGGGTTTTACGTAAATACCACAAAACCCGTATCATTGCCTTCCAGTGTTCATCACCGGGGTTGCTAGTATATCTACTTAGCTTACTAACCACAAAGGCAATATCAGGCCTGGTACAACTCATTAGATACATCAAACTTCCAATAATCCTAGCGTATTCTACTTGAGAAATACACTCTCCACGATTTTTGGTAAGATGAGTGTTTTTATCTAAAGGCGTCCTTGCCTCTTGATAATCATCCTTATTAAATTTAGTAAGGATTTTATCAACGTAATGGGATTGGCTTAGCGTTAGACCGTCAGGTCCTCTAATTATTTTAATCCCAAGGATTAAATCGGCCAGCCCCATATCCTTCATGTCAAATTTAGAATTTAACATGCTTTTGGTAGAATTAATCATTAGATTATTGCTACCCACGATGAGTATATCATCCACGTATAAACATAAAATGACATAGCCGTCTACCGTGCTCTTCACATAGACGCATTTGTCACTTTCGTTTATTTTAAACCCATTAATTAACATTGCATGATCGAACTTTTCGTGCCACTGTTTAGGGGCTTGTTTCAATCCATACAATGATTTAATTAATTTACAAACCTTCTTTTCTTGGCTTGGAACACGAAAACCCTCGGGTTGTTCCATATAGATTTCTTCGTCTATATCGCCTTTTAGAAAAGCGGTTTTTACGTCCATTTGATGAACTTCCAAATTCCGCAAAGCGGAAATCGCTAGTATCATCCTAATGGAATTTATTCTCGTCACGGGAGAATACGTGTCAAAATAATCATGGCCCTCGCGTTGCTTGTATCCCTTGATTACAAGTCTGGCCTTATACTTATCAATGGAACCGTCTGGTTTCATTTTACGTTTAAAAATCCACTTGGATCCCAAAGGTTTACATCCCGGAGGGAGATCAACCAATTCCCACGTGTGATTTTTTAGGATAGAGTCCACCTCACTTTTGATGGCTTCTTTCCACATAGGACCTTCAGTAGACGTCACGGCTTCCGTATAAGTCCGTGGCTCATTTTCTACCAAACATGTTAGAAAATCCGGTTCATTTTCTACCATACATGTTAGAATATCCGATTCAAATTCTACCAGGTAGGTGAGAAAATCCGGTCCGAAGGATTTTTCGACTCTAGCACGTTTGCTACGTCTGGGTTCGGGTTCTTCTCCGGATCCCTCGCTAGTATTTTCCATAGCTACGTCAAATGTTCGTTTTGACGTGCTAGGCCCTTCGTTGGACTTGCATGGAAATACATCTTCAAAGAATGAAGCATTCCTTGATTCAATTATTGTGTTTTTATGTACATCCGGATTATTCAAATCGTACACTAAAAACCGATAAGCACTACTATTTTGTGCATACCCAATAAAAATACAATCCACCGTTTTTGGACCTATTTTTATTTTCTTAGGTGTTGGTACAAGCACCTTAGCAAGACACCCCCACACTCTTAAATATTGATAGGAAGGCCGTCTGCCTTTCCACAACTCGTACGGAGTTTTATCATATTTTTTCCGGGGAACCTTATTTAAAAGGTAATTGCTTGTCAAGATTGCTTCGCCCCACATATTTTGTGGCAAGCCCGAACTTACTAGCATCGCGTTCATCATATCTTTCAATGTGCGATTCTTTCGTTCGGCAACACCGTTTGATTGAGGTGAATAGGGTGCGGTACGTTCGTGTACTATACCCACACTAGCGCAAAAGTCACCAATTGGTGCTTCATACTCACCACCTCGATCACTCCTAACCGTCTTAATCCTTCGATTAAGTTGGTTTTCCACTTCATTCTTATAAAGAATGAATTTATCGATTGCTTCGTGTTTATTTTTTAATAAATAAACGTAGCTATAGCGAGTGCTATCATCGATAAAGGTAATAAAATATTTATTACCGCCGCGTGTTTGTATTGATTTAAAATCACAAACGTCACTATGAATTAATTCAAGTGGTTCCGTTTTTCTTTCAACCGATTTGAAAGACGTTTTCGTTAGTTTTGCCTCTACACAAACTTCACATTTGTGCTTCACATCAATTGTGAATTTAGGAATGTGCTCCATGTTAATTAATCTACGTATAGAATTAAAATTAACATGTCCTAGTCTACCATGCCACACATTGGAAGACTCAAGCAAGTAAGCAGAAGGGATTTTATTATTATTAATAATAATAGTCATTACATTGAGCTTAAAAAGCCCATCACATGTATATCCCTTGCCCACATACATTCCCGATTTGGACAAAACCAGTTTGTCCGACTCAAAAACCATGCGAAAGCCATGTTTGTTCAACAACGAACCGGAAATCAGGTTTTTGCGTATTTCCGGAATGAACAAAACTTGGTTTAGAGTCAGCTCCTTGCCCGAAGTCATCTTCAGGACCACTTTGCCCACGCCTTCCACCGCGGAATGAGCCGAGTTACCCATCCACACTTTCTCACCATTTGATGGCTCAAAAGTTGTGAATAACTCCCGGTTCGAGCAAATGTGCCGGGTTGCACCGGTGTCCACAAACCACTCCTTGGAATTGGATCCAACGAGGTTGACTTCCGTAACCACAGCCGCTAGGATGATGTCTTCATCCTTTTGCCCACCTTGCACCAAATTGACTTGGGAGTCTTTCTTCTTCCGAGGTGCCTTGCAATCCGAGGACTTGTGTCCATTCTTGTTGCAATTGAAGCATTTTCCATTGAACTTCGTCTTGGAAACGCCTCCCTTGGGACCGAGCTTGCTCTTCCCATTATTTTTATTTTTGGAGCCTTTTGCATGCTCCACCACGCTGGCCTTGGCGCCATGAACAATTGGGAGTTTCCCATCGTTCTTCCGGTTATCCTCTTCAATCCGCAGACGGAGGATCAATTGCTCCAAGTTCATTTCCTTTCGCTTGTGCTTAAGGTAGTTCTTGAAATCCTTCCAAGCCGGCGGCAATAAATGAATAATTGACGCCACTCGGAATGACTCACTAACTGTCATTCCTTCATCTCGAATTTCGTTGAAGATCATTTGCATCTCCTCAACTTGACTCAAGACCGTCTTCGAATCCACCATTTTAAAGTCAAGGAATCGACCAACAACAAATTTCTTTGCGCCGGCATCCTCGCTTTTATATTTGTGGTCCAAAGCATTCCATAGCTCCTTAGCCGTAGCTAGTTTGCTATATACGTCGTACAAAGCATCATGCAGCCCGTTCAACACGTAGTTTCGGCAAAGGAAGTCAGAATGCTTCCAAGCTTCAACCGCGTTGAAAGATTGCGCATCCACCTCACCCCCGGTTGCTACCGGCGCATCTTCGGTCAAGAATCTAGCAAGACCGAGAGTAGTGAGGTAAAATATCATCTTTTGCTGCCACCTCTTGAAGTTTAACCCGTTGAATTTCTCGGGTTTCTCCACAGAGTTGCTTGGCACGGTCACCATAGGGATAGCCCTTTGGTTGGCCAAAGCAGATGCACCGCGTTGTGAACTATTGTTCACCGGTGCTCCGCTTTCAGAGTGATTGTCGTTCAGAACATTCTGCCCAACACCAATCTCGTTTTCTTGAGAAGTCATTTTCGTTCTTTAACGTTTTTCCGAAAACACAAAAATTAAGTTCGTTCACCAAAGTGACAAACTACGTTTTTAGATTGTTTACCGCAGTACAACAACCAAGGCAAATACGTTTTAAGATTGTATCCGTATGATACAAGCTCAACAAATACGTTTTAAGATTGTTGGGTGTGTTTCGGAAAGTAAAGAAAATCAATTAAAATAAATTAATTAAATAAAATGACTAGAGAAAAACAAGAAAGGAGGTGAAGCAGAATTAGCCAAAGCTCGTGCTACGCACGATTTCCTTAAAACGTATTTGTTGCCTCCCACGGTGCTAGGAGCGTTGCAACAATCGTTTCCCAGGATACGATGACTACGAACTAATGTTTGAGCACACAAACAAGAGTTCCAGCGAACGAGAACCAAGTATGAACACAGAAGGTTTTTTTTTTGGGAGTAGCTGGAAGAGTTTTTAGCTCAAGAAAACGTGAGGAAAGTTTTGTGCGTTGTCAAACCGTGTGTTTGTTGCAAAGCACCTGCCAGCTATTTATAGGAGGATTTGTTGTGTGTTAAATGGGGTGTTAATGGACCTGAACGTTGGACATCAATGACCAGTCCGTTGGGCATTGAATCGTCCATAAACTGTCCATTTAACGCTGCATTAAAAGAGAAGAACGTTGGGCATTAATTGTTGTAACGGAAGAAATGCGTGACAGAAGACCCCAACAGAACCAAAATTAACCGTATCTCTTGAGAAATAGATTTTTGGACGGCATTCGTGTCCGCAGGTCGCCCGCGCACACGAGTCGCGGTTTTTCTTCTCCGTTTCGGGATTTGATCGGCACCCCCCCCTGCGCGTAAGAGAGAGCCTTTACCATATATCGAATTGTAGCCCTTAACAAGGACAATCCGAAACCACTTTGACCCGACCCAAATCGGAAGTGGACCCCACTCAAATAATTGCCCCAAAATGACCATTTAATGCAATTTTTAACACATTTTTCCAACAGAAGCATGGGATGATGTATGGAGAGACGATAGCCCCCCTCCTTTCTCTCCTAATAAGAGTGCACGAGTTGAAACCACAAAGAGAGCAGGTAAAACTAAATCATTGGGTGACAAACTTGATAACATGATGCAGCTCATTGGAGAAAGGAACAATACATCTAAAGGAGTGCATATGTCAATGATGAACGTCATGGACTCGATGGTCACACCAAAGCATGGAGAAATTATTGAAGCACTAGCAAAATTATGTGCTTTACCGGATTTAGATCCAAGCACACCTGAATTTTATTTTGCTTGCACGATGATTGAGGATCCACAAAAAAGATGCATTCTCCTAGGGTTACCAAATGATCAAATGAGAGTTGAGTACATCAAGTTTGTGTATGCTGAGCAGAAGAAGAGTTAAAAAGACATCATTATGTTTGCATTAATATTTGTATCTCTTTTAAACTTCATTATGAACTTATGTTATGGATTGTCATATTTTCAAACTTTATTAATCTAGAAACTTCTTTATGAGCTTATATGTTATGGATTTCCATAACATTCAACAACTGTATTAGTTTATTATATATGCTAGTCATGTTTTGATTTAATGCATTGACATTATGATTCTGCTATGCTATAAAAACTTCGTGTAACCGTATTTTAAATTATTATTGGCTTACAGTATTAGTACTTGTATTTTTGTAGGCATGGATGATACTTATATAATCATTCAGAAACTTATCCTAATTAAAGAGTACTTGGATGACGATGATGAATTTTGGGATTTGGTAGCTTGTACAACCAACTATATGTATGTGTACTTTATGAATCACATAAACAAAGAGCGTTGTATGACATCTTACTTAACCGGCCAAAGATGGATGGATGAACTGATGTATGGTCATGAAAAACGATGTTTTAATGCATTTAGAATGAACCCGAGTACGTTTCGTCAATTATGTGCAGATTTGGAAACAAAGTATGGATTAATATCTTCAAGTAGGATGTCAACTTTGGAGAAACTTGGCTTGTTTGTGTATGTTCTGAGTAAGGGTTCTTCTAATCGAGATACTCAAGAACGTTTTTAACATTCGGGTGAAACCGTGAGTAGAATTTTTAAAGAGGTATTGAATATCATGGTAGCATTTTCGAGGGACATGCTTAAACCTAAAGACCCTAAGTTCAAAGAGGTTCCAACACAAATTGTCAATGATACTAGATATATGCCACATGTTAAGGTAACTTGATACTATGGTTATTCCTTTTAGTTCATTAAACTACTTATACAATATTTTTAGTGGTATTTTAATATTAGGATTGCATTGGAGCGATTGATGGAACCCATATTGCAATAACTGTTAGAGAGGAAGATCAAATGTGTTATAGAGGGAGGAAAGGGATACCAACCACAAATGTCTTGGCAGCATGTGATTTTAATTTATTATTCACATATGCTTTGACTGGATGGGAGAGGACAACACATGATGCTTGCATTTTCCTC
Source organism: Cuscuta europaea (assembly GCA_945859875.1). NCBI lineage: Eukaryota > Viridiplantae > Streptophyta > Magnoliopsida > Solanales > Convolvulaceae > Cuscuta > Cuscuta europaea. The sequence goes on from CAMAPE010000014.1 coordinate 7,657,303, forward strand.
GATGCAATCAGTAACCCGAGTCTAAATTTTCCAAAACCACCACGAGGTAGTTGTGTTTTTATACTCAACGCATGGCAAATAAATATTGTAACATTATTTTTATGTGTATATATAGGTTGTTGAAGGTAAGTCCCGCAGATCCGAAAGCCCAACACGAACTTTGGATATATCAGGAATGGATCAGAATCAAATTGTATAACAAAATATAAAAGATGAATCAACTAATACCCAAAAGCCCACTTGTATTAATTAACTTGTCTGATTACAAGGAAACTTCCCGATCGGTACGTCGGAATAGTGCTTTTAATACAAGAAACAAGAGTAATAATGTTATTCTAGAGCTTGAGTATCAAAATGCTAACCCTTACAATGATATTAAACCTTCTATTTATACTAATGGAGAGCATGAGCTGCTCTATGCTGATTGGCCGTTGTTCCACCGACTTGATCACCCATGTTTCCACTTGCTGATGTCACAATTTGGCATTAAATGCACCTGGCCACTTGCTAGTTGTCCGTTGCTCGAACGGGATGCTGGTCCATGCGGATGACGCTGTTAAATTGGCCCAAGTATGATGTATGGTCCGAACTCCGTTCGGTATTTCTGCTTTCTGGGCCGGCCTCTACTCGGACCGAACCTCGTTCGGTATGGATTCTTCACTGGGCCTACTCATCATAGGGTACTGGACTCTTTTTTCGGACCGGATATCCTGGGCCTTTTTAATCTGGGTATTGGGCCTTCGGGACAATATCCCAACACAAGTCCCTCACTTCCGATGTCTCGAATGACAATGAGTGCATTAGGAAGTATAAACACCAATGTTGCAACTGCCGAATGGAGATCGGGGTGCAGAAGTGGTCAGTTCCCCATATTGTGATTTGACGGTTGTCATTTTATTTTCCCCATATTCATCATGATTACTGTCGTTAGTCGTTTCATTAGACACGCGTTTAGCTTAAATGGTTCTAGTGACGTGTCGCTCCCTGATTGGTCCTCGATACGGCGGTTTTAAGGCTATAAATTAGCCTTTAACTTCTCAATTCCGGGTTTCAAAATTTCAATTTCCTTCGCATCGTTGCTCTGTTTCTGAAATTTCTTCAAGCTTTCACATTCAGGTACTTTCCCTCCATCTACTTTCTTACTTCATTTCTGGCTCGGTCGAGATGAGTTCTCAACCGCATTCCCCTGATTCAGAAATGGCCTCTCAAGGGGATGACCGTGATGTTGCCGTTGTGGACGTCATTACAGTTCCATTCGCCGGCGGTTCTACTGAAACGGCGACAAATACTAGGGCGGAGGCGGAGGACCTTTCTAGCAGTTCATCTTCCTCTGGTGAAAGCTCTGATGGCATGAAATCCGAGGATGAAATAGATTTAATGGCGCCCGGGCGCCCAAACGATGTCCCCCGTCACACACTTGACCTAAGTTTAATTAGGGCAAGACGGCAAAAATTGACTGCCAATAATAGGGCCGAAATTCCGGCCCTAATCCCAGACCCAGTGGACTTCCGGTTGCGAGCTGGGCTTCATCCCCTGCGTCACGCCCCCGGGATGGTCGTAGTCCATTTCGATTCAGTTAGAGCTGGGCTTAGATTTCCGTTACACTCCTTTTTTGTTTCACTTTTCAATTTTTACGAAATTGTACCTGCCCAAGTCATGCCGAACTCCTATCGGGCCATGGCGGGCTTTATTTGTCGTTGCAAAGATGTCGGTGCCTTGCCGACCCTAGATTTATTCCATCAATTTTTTAAAGTAGCCCCCCAACAAACTCATGGGTATCTAGCCGCCAGTTCTCGAACGGGGCATATTCTTTTCACGGGTAATCCAACCTCAATCAAGGGATGGAAAGATAGGTTCTTCTTTGTGTCTGTCCCGGACGGGCTGATCCCTCGCAAATGGAACGCCTTCCCTCGCAAGACTCCCGACCCGGTTCTTTCTGAAGAAATCTACAAGGATGTACTTGCTGTGGAGAAAGACAAGTGTTGCGATATCATGACCTACCTGACTTCCGATCGGCTTGTTAAAGCCGGGATAGGTACTACCCGTTCTCTTGTGTTTACTTGCTTTGAGAAATCAAGTGCCATGGTCTGGGCGGTCCTTCCCGTGCGAGAAACGTCCTTTTTCTTTTTGTTTCCCACGTGCTAAGGTCCGCTCGGTACTAATATTTTCCTTTGTTATTTTTTAGCTCTCAACCCAGACGTACCTATGGACAACAGTAGAGTTCTTGCAGCTGGTGGGGTCGGCAAACGGAAGAAAGCCAGGAAGAACCCCTAACCTACTCCTTCCACAATTACCGTTCATGATGCTGGAACTTCTCAACCCGTTCCAGAACCACAACCACTGCAAACAGGTCCATCAGGACCAATTTGATGCCATGCTGGTCGACGATCGGTGTGGTTCTGATCAGATGCATCGATTTCTTGAGCACTTCCAGGCTGCTCAGGAGACTGGTCAGGGTGCGGGTGATATGCCCACCGTCCATCTGTCTGGCCAGGTCGACCGGATCTCACTGGCGGATCCGGTTCATGAAGTTGTAGAAAAAGGTGGATGTTCGGCAAGCCAGATTTGGTCTACCTCCGCTTTCTTCAACAATTTCACTGTTCCCAAGCTGTCGGTCGAGCAATCTGAGGAATGCTTGGCCTTAGCATCCCTGAAGGTATTTTACTTTTTTCCCTAGATTTTTCTCATAGTTTAAATTTCCTTTCACACCATCTCATTTCTCGAACGACATTCTGCAGGTCGTGCTTTACAGTTTGCAGCTGAAAGAGGCTCGACTGGCTAAAGAGCGGGATCTGATCGTCACTCAGACTTCTGCGGAGTAGAATGCAGCTGCTGCTTTTGCTGCTCTGGAGACCGAACGGAAGGCCTCTGCGGAGGAGAAAAAACGCCTATTTCGGAGCTTGGTGAACTCAGGGTTCAGCTCGGGGCCTTCCAAGCCAAAGTTCATGCTGCTGAAGCTGCTTTGGTGAAGTTCGAAGAGTGCGCTCCCCGTATCCCGGACGGCCCAGCTGAGGTGAAAATTGATCTGTCCGCCGTCCGGGAATCATTCAAAGGGTCTGAGGAGTTTGCTGTCTTGAAGAAGGATTATGCGCAGCAGGAACTCCCAGTCACCTTTGGTGATTATCTCGAACGATTCTCCACGGGTGATGCCCGCCGCAGCGAGGGGGTCAAACTGCTCGACCAGGATCCAAGGGGAAAAAAATTCAATGACTCCCTGGCCCGATCTCTTTATGTCATGGGCTGCCAGCATATTATGGCCCCCTTTGTTGCCAAGCTGCAAGAAGTGCTAGGGATGCCGGTCGAGCTGTCTGATCTTCCCCAGGCGCCTATCGTTGAAGCCCAATACGAAAAATATCAACGGGACTTGCAACGGGCTGCTGATCGGGAAGCAGGGAGAGAGCCTGATCCTCCTACTGATTTGGATGAGGAGGAAGGCGATGAAGAAGAGAAATAGATAGGCCTCTGGCTAGTAGATTTAGAATTTCGTATTTTAGCAACTGTAATCCTTGCCCCCTTTCTCCTTTTTTGCAAATCCTATTTGTACTTTCCGGCCGATAGAGTCGATGAATCTATATATGATCTGTTTTGCACAAAGCTTCACATATTGTCTTTCTTGCCTTTATTGATTGATTACTTACCATTCGAGATTCGGTCTGTTTTATAGGACTTACCAGTTTTCTGACCTCATTTTTTACTTAGCATTCCTATCACCGTTTGATTGCCGCTCGGGTATCAGATAGTTCTGACAATTTACCAGGACTTGGCCCCTTTTTGTGTCGATTGCCGCTCGAGCTTCAGATAGTTCTGTAGGACTTGGTCATTTTTTTAGGACAACAGTTTTTTCTGGCCTTAGATGGTTCCGACAATTTACCAGGATTTGGCCTTCCTCTTGTGTTGATAGCCGTTCGGGCTTCAGATCATTTTTTTGGACTTAGCAATTTTGTAACCAGTAATTTAGTGTGATCTTTGCTAATTCTCTGTGATATCGTTCGTCATTCGGCAAATTTGAAACATCTTAGTCATTTGGCTCGCTGTTCGTTACTTGGTCAGTTGGATACTATTTAGCTGTTCTCATGGACCTTGTTGCATTTCTTTGTGTGACCGTTCGAGATATAACAGGTTTCTTATGAATGCATTCCTTTGGTTGTTCGTTGTTCGGCCAAATATGAAAGAAATTGGCCGTTCTGACCTTCCTTTATCCACTTTTGGCCTGCTATTCGCTGTTCGGCCAGTTAATATACATGTCCGTTCGACGTTCGCTTGCTTGGTTAAATAGTACTCGCAACCATGTTTCTTCATTACCCGTTCGGGGTACGTGCCTAACAATGAGCCATAAATACGCCTTGATTAATCATAACCACGTAATGCCACGTGTTGTTTATGGATTAGGGTTTTGGGCGACATTTTTCCTATTTATAGAGAGGTGCTTGCCCCTCCTTTTTCTTGTTGTTTCTTTAGTTTTTCTCTCGTGTATCTTCAGGCTTTCTCTCTCTAGAATTTTTAGGATTCATCAAGTGATTTTATGTATTTTCCTTCTAGCTCAGAATCTGAGGAAATGCCGTTGATTCGTGTGGGAAAAACTTCTACTGGGAACAAGCCCGAAGGCTCTTCTTCCCAAGTACTTAATTCCAACAATCCTCTCACAGGAAAAGATACTGAACAGCTTCGTGATGATGGATGCCTCTCAGGGGACAATGTGCAGATCTATAACAAAGGAATGCCCGAGCGGCCACCCCGCACTGTCCTGCACTTCAATCGTATTCGCAAACAGAAACAGCGTCTTCCTGAAGATGCCGAACGACAACTTTTCCAACTATTGCCTCCACCAAGAGAATTTTACGCTGGATTTATCAGGCATCCGATGAGGCACCGACCGGGATACGTGCTAGTGCATCTTGATGCATTGATTGCCGGGCTTCGCTTCCCTCTCCACCCATTCGTTGTGGAGTTCCTGCGTCGGGTTTCCGTACTTCCCGCTCAGTTCGTACCCAGCACCTACCGCATTCTGACTGGCTTTATAATCCGGTGCCAGGAACTGAGGATCGCTCCAAGTGTTGATTTATTCCTACACCATTACTGTTATCAGCCCTATTGGACGACCGAGTACCTGAAGCTGGTAGCCCGATCTGATCGTCAGTTGTTTACAGATAATCCTACTCCGCCGGCCGATTGGGAGGAGCGATTTCTATTCGTTCGTATAGGCGATTCTCTCCCATTTCCTGATCGGTGGAATGTTTACCCCGTTCGGGATTCTCAGCCCAGAATAGATGTCGTTCTGCGCTCCCAAGCTGAATCTCTGCGCATGGGAGGAACTCGGAGTCTTCGGGGTTTTATTACCCCTTAAAATATGTTATCTGCTGGGATTGGTAAGTGTAACAGGGTTTTAACCCGATCGTTCTCTTTTTAATTTAGTTTCTCATATCTTATTCCCTTCGTTGTAGGTGTGATATCCCCTATACCCGTTCGGCGTTCCATATCTGCCGCTACTCTGACAGCTTCCTCTGGTAAAGGCAAGGAGAAAATGCTTGCTGATCATGCCTCTTCTGAGCAAACTCGGAAGAAACGTAGAGGGAATGACGGCAGCATTCTGATCCCGGTCGATCATGTGGTTGATTTGACCGGAACGGAGGCTGAGCCAAAAAGATCTGTGCCTGCCAACCCAAAAACTCCAGTTCTTTCTGATACGCCTGCCGATGATTGGATGTTCGTTGAGTTTTCAAACATGGGGCCTAGAGCAGAAGGAAGGTACCTGTTCGGGCTAATGCCATCATCCATGTGGTGCATAACTTCCCTGAAGGTTCCCCCTAGCTTCACAAACCTAACCCACTGGTCTGATCTGCTTGAGGCAGGTCATGAAGAAGCACTCAAGGTACATTTCATTTTGATCCATACTTTCCTACTCTTTATTTGTTCAGTTTATCTGACTTCGTTTGCCACTTGTCTTCAGGCCGGTGTATATTATCACAAGGCTTTCCTGGCGGCCGAAAAGGAAATGAAACTCCTGGCCAGCGATCGGGACGATAGCCAGGTCCTACTTTCCGCTGCTCGGAAATTAGCTGCAGATTTACAAGAGCGCGCCAAAGAAGGTGAGAAAGCGAAGGCTGCTCTGGCTGCGATGCAAGAGAAAACCCGACGTCGCGATCGGGAGATTAAAGAACTTCGGGCCAAGGTGCGGGCTTCTGAATCTGCCGGGGTAAAATTTGACAAGGTCAATGGCGACAATCTTCCCGAGCCTTATACTGCCAATACTTCCCAGATTGCCAATCAATCAATAGTTGACTACCAACAGGGTAAAGGACTGAACGTCGCTCTGGAGAATACAGCCCGGCAATTCCTGGGACCTCATCTTGGCCAATTTTTGCGCGAAAGCGAAGATCCCATTAAGGCAGGCATCGATCTCCTAGATAGCACGCCGGAAGGGAAGTCTTTTCTAGATGTCCCGACCGAGAAGACTGTGAAACAAAGTTAGGATCTGCTTTTAGACAGGAACCTTGATCTGATCCTGGAGCATTTCCCTAAGCCATTCAATCCTGATGAGTTGGGATTTGATGATCTGTTCGGGAGTACCTATGATCGGGTTATGGAGAAAAGAAAAGAAGCAGTGCCTGATGATGCAGCGCAGGCAGGGAGCTCCCAACCCTTATCTTCCCCGAACGGCGATCCTCCAGTAGCATAGCCTTGTATATTTATTTTTCGCCTTCTCTTCTTTTTTCTTTTGTATCTTCCGGCTAGTAGTGCCGAAGAATAAACTGGATATTTTCCTTTAATCGTGTTGAAGTATTGCTCTTCTGTTTATTGATTTTTGTAATTTCTCTCGTTCATAATAATTTCTGTGTTACCGAACATCACTCGACTCATGTATCTCTATATTTCTGACATTGTTTCCAATCCGTTTTGATCCCTCCGTTCGGTTCGTAGGGCTAGGCTCAAATTCTTTTAGCTGAAATAATGCCTTCCTCCAACACGTTAAGAGGTTCATCATTCGGACATCTTTATGTAAGTTCAGATCCTCAGGACGATAATCCATGTTACCGAACGTCGCTCTTTTTGATAGGACCTGTTATGACACAATTCCCAAACCGGTTTTGATCCCTTTATCGTTCGTGATCCATGGGGTCAAAAATCTTTTAGCTGAGGTGAGTCCCTCCAAGCCGTTTTGATCGTGATCACAGGGTCAAATTTTTAGCTGAGATGTCGGCTCCCTCCAAATTGTTAACCCGTTCGTCATTCGGTCATCCGGAATGATCCCACGTGTTAACAAGCTGAGGTGAGACTCTCTCCCTTCCAAACCCATAATCCCGATGCATTCCGAACAATTCTCTTTGGCTCGTATCATCCATATTAGGGGTTTGAGGTAACCCTTTTCAAACTGTAAGCAAGGTCACCAGGTCGGGTTATTCCTTACTTATAGCTAAAAGGGCGACTCGCTTCCAAATCAAGTTAATGACTGAGGCGAGATTTTTCAAAAACATAGTTCCGATTCCCCGGACGACAATCCGTACTTTATCCGAACGTCGCTCGGTTCGTCCATACTTATAGTCTTGACACCATCTCCAAGCCGTTTTGATCCCTTTGTCTGGTCGTAATTACAGGGTCAAATTCTGTTAGCTAAGTTGATGGCTCAACTCCCTCCAAACTGTTAACCCGTTCCTCATTCGGTCATCCGGAATGATTCTGCGTGTTAAAAGCTGAGGTGAGATTCCCTGACATCAAACTCCAAGCCGTTTTGATCCCTTTAACAGTTCGTAATTACAGGGTCAAATTCTGTTAGCTGAGATAATGGCTCCCTCCAAACTGCTAACATGTTCCTCATTCGGTTATCCGGAACGACTCCCATGTTAACCGCTGAGATGAGACTCTCTGAGTGTCAAACTCTAAGCCGTTTTGATCCCTCCTACGATTGTAGGATCAAATTCTGTTAGCTGAGAATGACTTTCCTTCCATGTTGTTAACCCGTCCGTCATTCGGTCATTCGGAATGACTGCGTGTTAACCATAGGCTGAGATTTTCTGAGCATCGATTCTCCAAGCCGTTTTGATCCCTTTATTCGTTCGTAAGTCTACGGTCAAATTCTTTTAGCTGAGAATGATGGCCCTCTCAAAACTATTAATCCGTTCGTCGTTCGGTCCTCTGGAATGACCACAAATTAAAGTTGAGATGAGCGCTTTCTGGAAGTTATGTCTCCCTCTATATACATTTTTTTCAGAGGTGGCAACAACCGTTTTTATTGATAAAACTTTCTTAAATGTTCCGCATTCCATGTGCCTGCCGGTCGACCTTCGGTACATAGTAGGCCAAACGCTCCTGAAGCATACTTCTTGCATATTTGATACGGGCCTTCCCAATTTTGTGCCATTTTTCCGCCTTCGAGAGGTTTGCTTTTTTCTCGCTTCCTTAGCACCAGGTCCCCTACTTCGATTGAACGAATTTTAACTTGTTTTTCAAAATATCTTCTCGTGGCCCTGTGATATTCTTCCATTCGTGCAGCCGCTGGATCTCTTCTTTCTTCTATGAAGTGCAACTCGGCCCGTAGGTTGTCCTCGTTCTGCTCCGGGCTATAATGCACCGTTCGGTGTGTAGGAACTAGGACCTCTGTTGGTACTTTCGCCTGGAAACCATAAGCAAGGGCAAATGGAGTTTCTCATGTGGCCGTTCGGGGTGTGGTCCTGTAAGTCCATAGGATATAATTTAACTGATCCGGCCATGATGAGGAGTATTCTTCCAGCTTCTTCTTCATGTCGTCCATGATGGTACGGTTCATATTCTCTACTTGGCCATTCGCCTGGGGGTATGCCACGGATGCTCTGGAATGCTTGATTCCCCATTTGATAAGGTAGTTCTCAAAATTACGGCTCACGAACTGCCTTCCATTATCTGTTATAATCTGTTCGGGGAGTCCGAAACGGCAAATGATATTCTTCCAGACAAACTTTTGACATTTGACATCTGTGATGCTAGCCAGTGGCTCGGCCTCCACCCATTTGGTAAAATAATCTATCCCAACGATGATGTACTTGTTGTTCCCAGGGGCAGTAGGTAGAGGACCTAGCAAGTCGATCCCCCACCTAGCGAATGGGAGAGCCACCGTCATTGGAGTATAGAACGTGGCTGGCCGTCCGGGGACCGGCGCGTATAGCTGGCATACTTTACATTTTCTAGTATGCGCAAAGCAATCTTGTTGGATGGTTGGCCAATAATACCCTTGCAGGATGATTTTTCTGGCCAGTGTCTTGGGCCTTTGGTGGCTTGAGCAGATGCCTTCATGAATTTCTTCCATTACCGCCACCGCTAGATCGGGTGGGAGGCATTTCAAATATGGCCCCCTAAACGTCTTTTTGTACAACTGTCCGTCCACCAGCTCGAACATGGAAGCCCTCCTCTGAATGCATTTTATCTGATAAGTGGGATTTTTATCTTGTGGGAGGGTTCCGTCTTTTAGGTAGTTGGTCATATCTATGACCCAACTGGGGACGACATTAGATATGGCCTCGATCTGGAGCACCATGATTGCTGGGGTTGCCAAGTGTAATACCCGAGATTAATTTAAGAGGATTAATAGTACTACTCATACCAACAAGATGCATCTCCTTTTAAGGGAGCTCATCACCAAGAACTCCAAAGTTAAGCGTGCTTGCACGGGAGTAGTCTTGGGATGGGTGACCCCCTGGGAAGTTTCTTAGGGCGCGCACGAGTGAGGACAAAGTGTGCGGAAAAGGCTAGTGGCGGTTTGTGAGGACAGTACTAGAGGTCAGAAGTAACTTCCTCGGGTCCGTGTGGGGCCCCGGGGTGTTACAAATGGTATCAGAGCAACCCTGCGACAGTGTGCTGACCCGTTAGATATCGGGCGGGCACTTAGCGTGGCAAGATTCTGGGGTTTTATTGAGATTGGTTTAAGGGCGCAACGAGGACGTTGCGATCCTAAGTGGGGGTGAATGTAATACCCGAGATTAATTTAAGAGGATCAATAGTACTACTCATACCAACAAGATGCATATCCTTTTAAGGGAGCTCATCACCAAGAACTCCAAAGTTAAGCGTGCTTGCACGGGAGTAGTCTTGGGATGGGTGACCCCCTGGGAAGTTTCTTAGGGCGCGCACGAGTGAGGACAAAGTGTGCGGAAAAGGCTAGTGGCGGTTTGTGAGGACAGTACTAGAGGTCAGAAGTAACTTCCTCGGGTCCGTGTGGGGCCCCGGGGTGTTACACCAAGGTTTCCCGATGGGCAAACTGTTGGATATGAGCTGGAATCTCCTGTGCCCGATCGTCGAGCGCTGCATTTTCCAATTTGGATAAGATGTCTGCTTCGGTATTTTCTATTCTGGATATTTGGTCGAGCACCACCTGTTCAAATGTGTTTATCTGCTCCTCGACTAGCTCTTTGTAAGCCTTCATTCTTTCCTCTTTAGCCTCAGCTGTGCCATTTACCTGATTTACCACCAATTGACTATCCGACCGGACTTTTAACCGATCGGCGCCCAGGGTCTTCGCATATTTTAAACCCGCAATAAGGGCCTCATACTCAGCCTCGTTGTTGGTTACTTTGAAGTCAAAATGAATGGAGTAATATGCTTTGAACCCTTCGGGCGATGTGATCACGGCTCCGGCTCCACAACCCTTGGCACTAGTTGCACCATCCACATACATCTCCCACCAGTTATCCAGCACATTGTTCTCTGAATCTATTTCCGAAGGCCGAGCGATACACTGCAATGAAATCCGCAGGGCCTGCCCTTTGATAGTAGGTCGAGGCCTGAAATCCACCTCATATTGCCCGATCAGGAGACTGCACTTTGTAATGCGCCCACTTGCCATTGGGTTTCTCAAGATGGTGGTGAGTGGCTAAGTAGTATACACAGTTACCGGATGGGTCTGGAAATATGGTGCTAGACGTTTAATAGCAGCTATCAGGGCCAGTACTGTTTTCTCCAGTAAGGTGTACCTGGTTTCCGGCCCGTTCAAAGCCTTGCTTACAAAATAGATCGGCCGCTCGATGCCATCTTCTTCTTTCAATAATACCGTGCTCACGGCCAGGTCAGCTACAACAAGGTACATATACATGTGTTCCCCTAGATCGGGTTTTGTCAAGACCAAGGGAGAAGATAGGTATGCCTTGAAATCTTCAAAAGCCATTTGACATTCGGCGGTCCATTCAAAGGGGTTGGCTTTTTTCATGATCTGGAAGAATGGAATAGCTCGATCGGCTAGCTTGGATAGGAATCTGCTCAGAGCTGCTAACCGACCGGTCAATCTCTACACTTCCTTGAGGTTTCTAGGAGCCTCCATATCCACAATTGCCTTTACCTTCTCAGGATTGGGCTCAATCCCCTTCTCGCTCATCATGTATCCCAAAAACTTGCCCCCTCTCACAGCAAAAGCACATTTTTTGGGATTCAGCCTCATGTTAGCTTTCTGCATTATCCCGAACACCTTTTCTATGTCCAGGAAATGATTCTCCTTCTTTCGGCTTTTGATCAGGATATCATCAACATAAGCCTCCATTGTGACTCCCAACACCTCTTTGAAAAGCATCCCGATCATCCTTTGAAAAGTTGTCATTGCATTCTTTAACCCGAATGGCATGACAATATAGCAAAACACACCATCCGATGTAACGAACGTTGTTTTCTCTGCGTCGTCTGGGTGCATGAAAATATGATGATATCCCCGGAATGCATCCATGAAGCTCAACAATTCACACCCACCCGTTTCATCCACTAACAGATCGATCCTCGGCACCAGATAAGGGTCCATGGGACAAGCTTTATTCAGATCCGAGTAATCCACGCACATCCTCCAAGTCGATTGTTTTGGGGCTAGGACCACATTGGATAGCCATTCGACATGGATTACTGGACGTATGTGTTTTATTCTCAGCAAGGTGGCCACTTCCTTCTTTGTGAAATCCCGCCGTTCGGTCGCTTGATATCGTTTCTTTTGTTGGACCGGTTTTGCGTCAGGTCGAACGGCAAGATTGTGACAGATTATTTCTGGGTCAATGCCTGGCATATCTTCCGGTCCTCGGGCGAATAATACCTGAAACTTTTTTAGGACGGCAATCACGCCATCCCGAATGTCAGCCTCCAGATCCACCCTGATAGCAACCTTTCGGTTCGGGGGGGAGTCCAGGTCAATTTGCTCGAGGAGAGTGGCAGGTTCTGGATGCGCCTCGAACTCCGTTTGGTGGGTCTCCACCTCAATACTATTAACCCGCATTCCACGGGTGTTCATCTGCTTCAGGGCCTCTCGGTAGCACGTTCGGGTTGTAGCTGGATCTGTTCTGGCCACCCCAACCCCAGTGTCCCTGGGGAATTTGATGCACGAGTGGCGGACAGAGGCTATTGCCTCCAAATCTTCCAATCCTGGTCGGCCCAAGATGGCATTATGGGCACATTTTATGTCCACCACCACGAACGTCATTCGGAGTGATGCCTTGTGCGTTTCGTCCCCAATTTCAACTAACAATTGAACGGTCCCCTCAGCCTCAATACAGTTACCGGTGAAGCTCGCCAGTGGGGTTCTTAGGTGGGTCAATTGACTTGTCTGTAGGCCCATTTTTTTGAACGATTGTATATACAATACGTTCACACTGCTCCTTGTATCGATCAGTACCCGGCGAATCAAAGCATTGTCAATGCACATGCTCACCACCAATTCATCCCTGTGCGGGCTTGGCGAGTTAGGTAAATCAGCCGGCCCAAATGTGATTGGGTCCGTCCTTCCTTTCTTCTGGGGGGAGTGGAGATGGATCCTACATAAAGACTTCGCTCGAACCTTTTCTGTTCGGTATTCGAATCCCCTGTTTCCCCGCCCCCAAAAATAACTTTGACCTCCATACGAGGTTTCTTTTCGGGGCCTCCCAAGCCCTCTGGTTCGTCTCTAGGAGGAATATATACGTCATTCTGGGGCTGGGCATCACGTTGGGCATCCCGTCGCCAGCTGTTGGGTTTCCTGACCAGCTTTAAAGTGCCTACCGCACTTGGGTCTTTACTTACGTACTTGCCCAGATGACCCCACCAGATCAAGTCCTCAATGGCCGTTTGCAGTGCCCTACAAGCATTGGTGGCGTGACCTTTCCTGTTATGATATTTACAAAAAGCAGACTCGTCTGCTCCCATATAATTTGAAGAATTAGTCGGAAGGGGAATGTTGTCCTTCTCGTTCTGATAAATGGTTGCCACGGACAGGACCAAGGGAGTAAATCGCCCTTGCTTAGGAGGGAGAGCGGCCACTGGGGTAGGACCCAGCCGATCGGCCATCTTGATTGGGGCAGTAGGCGCAGCGACCTTGTCCCTGATCATAATCTCTTCTTCCAGGGCAGCATGCTTGCGGGCTCTGTCTAACACCTCGGCATACGCCGTACCCGGATTCTTCTTCAAATCCTTGTATAATTCTCCTGTTCGGAGAGCGTTTGTGAATAAGGTGATTGCGGTATCATCCGTCATATTTCCGACCATCAGAGTTTCGTCCCTCCATCTTTTCAAGAATTGATTGAGGGTTTCCTTGGAGTTCTGCTTCACGCTAGTCAGGTAGCTGAAATGCCGTTTTGGGTTGGCACTGGAAGCAGATTGGGCCAAGAACAACGTTGATAGTTCAGCAAAACTGTTGATCGAACCAGGTTGCAGGGTCCCGAACCATTCTTGAGCGGGTCCTCTGAGCGTACTGAAGAACAATCGGCAGATGGCAGCATCGGGCGCTGCTAGTAGCATGAGTCCTCCTTGATAACTCCTTAAATGGACATGGGGATCGCCTACCCCATCATAAATCTGACCGGTCGGTGGTTTGGCACCTCCCTGGATATCCGCATACATGATTTTCCTGGTGAAAGGGGAAGTAATCCCGAGCTGGATCGGAGCAGGTTGTACGGGTGCCCTATTCATCTGATCTCTCATTTCATTCATTTGTCTCCTCATTTCGGCCATTTCTTCTTCTTGGGCCATCAAAGGGGGTGGTGGTGGAGTCCTCAAATCTGCATACTCCCGATCCCAGTGCCTCTGAGTGGCCCTAGTATAATTCCGTTCGTCATGCTGGAAATGACGGCCAATAGGAGTAGGTCCCCTAGCTTGTGACCTGATCGGGGTCCGGTCACTGGGAATATGATGTGCTGCTGTTGGAGCGCCACGGCGATTATTCCGATGGGCCCGTGAGTGGGATGACGCCGTGGTCGTTTTTGTGTGGGGAGTTCCCCTGTAAAATTGGATCCTCCTTCTTCCTCGTTTGCCATGTGCTGCATGACCTGGGCCATATCTCGCATGGCCTGAGGATTCCTTCTTAGGGCTTCAGGAATTACAAAATCCCCATTATAATGAGGATATGATCCTCGGCTGGATTGTCCCTGAGGGGTTTGATTTCTCGGAGTTTGACTCTTTCCGTGACGGCGCGAACCATCATTTGTGTGATAAGAACTGATTCTGACCATTTTCAAAAATAGTTGTTTTGGATAATTGAATGTGAAAGTTTTTGAATGTTTCCCACAGACGGCGCCAATGTTGAAGGTAAGTCTCGCAGATCCGAAAGCCCAACACGACATTTGGATATATCAGGAATGGATCAGAATCAAATTGTATAACAAAATATAAAAGATGAATCAACTAATACCCAGAAGCCCACTTGTATTAATTAACCTGTCTGATTACAAGGAAACTTCCTGATCGGTACGTCGGAATAGTGCTTTTAATACAAGAAACAAGAGTAATAATGTTATTCTAGAGCTTGAGTATCAAAATGCTAACCCTTACAATGATATTAAACCTTCTGTTTATACTAATGGAGAGCATGGGCTGCTATATGCTGATTGGCCGTTGTTCCACCGACTTGATCACCCATGTTTCCACTTGCTGATGTCACAATCTGGCATTAAATGCACCTGGCCACTTGCTAGTTGTCCGTTGCTCGAACGGGATGCTGGACCATGCGGATGACGCTGTTAAATTGGCCCAAGTATGATGTATGGTCCGAACTCCGTTCGGTATTTCTGCTTTCTGGGCCGGCCTCTACTCGGACCGAACCTCGTTCGGTGTGGATTCTTCACTGGGCCTACTCATCATAGGGTACTGGAGTCTTTGTTCGGGCCGGATATCCTGGGCCTTTTTAATCTGGGTATTGGGCCTCCGGGTCAATATCCCAACATAGGTAAATATTATTTAGTTGATAAAGGTTTCCCTGAAAGACAAGGGTATCTCACACCTTACTTCAAGACAAGGTATCACCAAACAGAATTTGGTGCTGCAAATCCAAGGGGATCTCAAGAAGTGTTTAATCGAGCACATTCATCTCTGAGAAGTTGCATTGAGAGGGCTTTCGGAGTTCTTAAGGCACGGTGGAGAATATTACAAAAAATGCCCATATATTCATTATGTGACCAGAATAAGATAATTTGTTCTTGTTTTGCACTGCATAACTACATTCGGAAAAGCACGATTGGGGATCCAGGTTTTAATATCATTGATCGAGATCCATATTTCATACCAGATGATATGTTTCGCGACGTTGAGTCTACTTCTGGACAAGGCGTTGAACATATGAGAGTCCGTGAAGTGACAGTTATTCGTGACAATATTGCATCTTGTTCGATGGCAAGGAAAAGGCGTTCTTAATGTATTTTTACTTGTAACTCCATTTATTTATCAAGCTATTATTTAAATTTATTAATACATGAACAATTGTTTTAAAGAATCAATACCCGTCTTCTTACGTTTTTATTTTTTAATTCATAAAAATGATTTAAGTATTGATACTAATAACATCAGTAGTGTATGATACGTGTGTGTGTGTGTGTCTATATATATATGGGGGAGAGTTCAAATACAACGAAGTCTTCCCATGCAAAGTGAGAATTAATCTCGTGCATTCATTTCAGATCTAATGACTCAAAATGAGCCAAAAGTGAACTAAATTTGATCAAAAACGCGGTGGCAATTTCGTAATTAAAACGAAATTTTTTGCCATCGCGAAAAAGTGCAACAGAAATACGCAAAAGTGCAACGCGGTGATGAAAAAATGCAACTGTTCGCACTTTGCGCGGGAGAACCTCTTTTTATTTGATCTCTTCCCTATATATATATAAGTGCACAATTAAAAAAATAATTGATGTTCTTAAAGGTCATTTGACAAGTTATCAGCTAATTGTAAAAAACCATTTTTACCAAACACCGTTTTACAAACTGCTAATACTATCAGCTAATCAAAACAGCCAATAGAAACAGCTATCATAAAACAGCTGACAGAATCGGCCAACAACCAACAACCAATATCTTTTATTTTAATTCAGCTAAAATTTAAATATTGTGTATTAACTTTTAATTTATATAACTGTAACATTTTAGTATCTTAATAATCTAATCTAATAATATTGATAATTATTTGTACGAGTTGGGGGCACTAATTAATTTTACCCGAAGTACTAGTAGTGAAATTCTTGGTCGGAAGCGGAGACACTGGTTTTAATCTAAGTACTAGTAGTGAAATTCCTGGACGAAAGCGGCGGCACTTACCCCCTAGCCTCCCCCTAGGTTCTCCACTTTAAAATGGGACACACAAATAAAGAAAGTGAGAACCTTTCAAAGAGACAGAGGGTGTACTTTTTTTAAACTTTTTTGAGCCTCAAAAGTTAGAAGTTCTGTTCGATTGGGCTAGGTATACCCTGGGCCGGTCTTAGTTTGGGCACAACCAGGGGATTGTTTAAAGAGGAACAATTCTATTGGTAACCGCAATTTTGCTAAGAACAGCCCCTTCTCCGATATTAGCTCTGTTTGTTTTTTGACTGATTTGGATCAAACCGCTGCGAAATGAAGTGTTTTCATTTGTAAAAAACGGCGGATTGAAGCCAACCCGCTATTACCCAAATGTAGCCATTGTGAACATCAAAAGAATATTTTGTAATTGTTAACCAATTCACTGAACTTATACCTTTTAATACTTTAATTTTTTTCATGATTTCTGAAGTGCAAAATTGGTAAGAATGTACTATATAGTGACACTAAATAAGTGTCACAAAAAGTTTTTCTGACACTACAAAAGTGTCATAGAAGGTCGGGAATTGTGACACTAAATTTAGTGTCACCGATAAAGTGTCACTAATTTATGACACTAAGGTATCATAAAAAATTATGATAAAACAATATCTAGGGGTGGACCGGTTCCGGTTCGGGCCTGGTTCGGGCCTGGGCCCAGTCGGGCCTCGGTTCATGAAAGGGGAGGCCCGGAACCGGCCCGTGTAACCCCGGCTCCGGTCCGGGCCGGGCCGGGCCTCGGTTCATTTTTTTTTGGCTTTTCCTAATTAACCCCCAACCCTCCCCCCTCACCTCCAAACCACCCCAAACCACCTCAAATGGTCCATCATACCCAGCCCAACCCAAAAACTTAAAAAAAAAATCAAAAAATAAATAAATAAATAAATTGGCCCGGACCGGGCCCGAAACGGCCGGGCCGATTCACTATTTAGCAGGCCCGGGCCCGAACCGCCTACCTCACCGGGCCGGGTGGCCCGAACCGGGCACCAACCGATTTACCGGGCCGGTCCGGGCCCGCATAGTAGCGGGCCAGTCCGGTTCCGGGCCGGTTGGCCCGGCCCGAGTCCATTCCTAACAATATCACTTTATATTTTGACACGTTAGTATCAATTAAATTTATGATACATTGGTATCACAAATGTTGATTATATATTTGTATATTATATTTATATATAATTATTTATACACACGAAATGTAAGATTATTACTTGAAAAATAAAAAATGACAATGTATGAAAAATCAAAAGGCGCTTTATTGAAAATAAAAAGAATTATCATTTACAATTCAAATGTCATACACATTCCAACACAAACTCAACTAAATCTATAATAAACTAATTTCAGATCTTTCTAACTGCTATAAGCTCCACCTATGACTAAATCAGTTGATCTTCAACATGAGACTATAGTGCTTCCTACTTGTTGGTGACTTTTCAATATCTGAAAGAAACAAAATCAAGTTACATTAGATAGCTACAATCAATGTTCTAAAAGGCGTAAGGCGTGTCGAGGCGGCACGTCCAAGCCTTAAGCCTTCGAAGCCTAGGCGGGCTTAGGCGGGACAAAGGCGTGAAAATGCGTTTTGATTTTTATCCTTTATTTTACTATTTCTAGAACTATTTTCAAAATATTTAAGTTTAATATTAAATAATGTTATTAAAAGCAGGATGTTTATCTCATTTTCAACAAAAAAGATTTGTCGAGTCCTAAATCCAACAAATCGGTAGTATATTTTTACCAATGGCACAAAAAGAAATAATAACTAATATATTACAAAAATATAAGTAATGGACAAAAATGTTCTTTAATTATTCTTAGTGATTGTAGGTACATTTAAACTTTACGCTGTAGTGACTATAAATATACTTATAATCACTCTAGTCATATATCTCGTTAATAAAATTTACTATACAAATACTTTATAAAAAACATCTAATAAAAATGATAAACATGAAATAGAATAATAATATATAATACTCCGTAATAACAAGGATTACAAACACAATAGTATTAATATTACTAAACATACAGGTAAACATATAAGCATATTAATAAGAATAACAGTAAATAGTACTCCATATAGTTTTTTAGTGAATTACTGTATTTGGTACTGGTTATAAGATTATACGTAGTAATAATTTACAAAGTTTAATTCTTTGCAAAAGAAAGAGAACTGGGTGGTGTTGTGACCAAATTTGAGTGCCTCTTCCGAAGTACGTAGTTTTTATTTTTAACCTTTTCCATTCTTCTTCCCCACACCGGTAGGCGAGAAGCAATCCTCGTTCCCCAAACTCTATAAAAGAAGTCTAGAAAAAACCTTAAGGAGCCTTTTAGAACACTGGCTACTCCATCATGGGGGGACAAAGTTCATCATTTTTACAAGTTTGTGTATATCTAAATCTCTTAGTCTTTATATAAGAGAGATACAAATGAAAAAGATCAGAAGCAAAGATACCTTTGGTTAAAAGAAGCTTCAGAAAAGTTAGGTTTACTGAACTCTGCAAAGAGCAAAAAATTTACTAATCAAACAGGAACACAACCAATTCAATTAATTTGAATCTCAGCCCAAATTTTTGGTCGGACATACAAAAAGAAGAGGTCAAAGAGGAATAGATGAAGTTAACGGGAAAAGTGGCCAAGGAAAAAGGCCCAACAAGCAGAAGAGTTCTAATAGTATTAGTATTACTATTTAATATTTATTAGTCCTACTTGGAATAGTCTTCCTCCATCATATTCCGTATTTCTTTTAGAATAGCAATCTAGCTTCCTATTATTTTTAGGAAACTCTTATTGTCTATATAAGGGGTTCTCAATTAAATTAATAAAAGAGATTTGGAGAGAATTAATTAGCTCTGGGATTTCTTGACAAGGTTGGAAATCAGATTAAGTTCTTTCCAGCTCTTTTAATTTTCTCTCTCATAATTTAATTAAAAATAGAGTCAGAATCATACGTACCTTTCACCTCTCGATCGGTCAAGTGCTCTCGCTCCATACGTAATTTTGACTATAAACTGAATGTCTTAATACGCTAATAATAGGAAAAGGAAATGCAAATATATATACTTTTGGAACATTTGGCTTAAGTGCTTGAAATAAAGGTATTTGACGCTATTAATATTACAAGTAATTGCACCCAATGGGAAATGTGGGTAGTGTTAGAGGTGCTATAGCAGACAATTTAATTTCAACTATCAGAAATTTTGTATTTAAATGAAAACAAAGTGGAATTAATGCACTGAGTATCCCAAAGTAACCACTAACCGGGTAATTATCCATCCCACATTCACAAAAATTGACATACAACACACAAAAGTTAGAAACTAGCAAGAAACTAAAATAGATAACACACAAAGTACGAGGTATAGTGCATAGCCTACCACTCTATGTACCTGAATACAAATCCAATTACATAAAGTCATGAAAATAGTTTTGCATCCAATTGCACAAATAATGCAAATCCAAACCTAACCAAGCAGTAAAAGAAGAATCTTCAAAATATCTTTCTCCTCTATAACTGTAGACAACAACACAAAACAACTTATCAATAGAAGATCCTATTGATAGATAAATATCTTTCAAATATCTTTCTCCTCTATAACTATAGAAAACACCATAAAACAATCTATTTATACATTAAACTATGAAAGGGAAAAGAAACATCATACCTGAGGATATGTGGTATAGAAATTTCATCAACGCCTAATTTCAAAATGCAGATCCAAAAAGATTAGGTCTTCGGGCATGAATTTAGAAGAAATGTGAGGAGAAACACAAAGATAGCTAAATACATATACTCCAGATAGCTAAATACCCATACTCCAGTTTTCAAGTAGTGACACTACATGTACTAGAAAGCAAAATGCAACTATTTGGTTTTGGCTCACTCATATTTTAAGCGTAGTCCATATATCTTTTTTATTAGGCATTTCGTCAAAAAATTTACGAACATGACAATTCACCATCTTTTAGAAAAGACTAGGAAGAGAGAAATATTTGTAACACTGGGTGAGGCACCTAAAGTGAAGGCCAAGAAGACCTCACCAGCGTAGCTATGAGAAAATATTCAAAGTTGAATTGAACAAAAATGAGGATGTGTGTGTTTGCGCGTGAAAAACAAATATACAATGGAAAAGGATTACAAAGTCACCTTCTTAGCCGATCGAGATATCAGCTTGTGTCCCATGCGCTTGGTAATATTGGTCACTTGCAACCTTATTGAAGCATTTAATCCTATCAAGTAAGAATATTATTGTCTATTTATAGTCTAGCAAAATAAAAAAGGTTATCAAGAAAATTAAAAAAACAAGAAAACTGAGAAGAGTTACTTCTCAGGAATATTATCAAACACCTTCTAGACATAGCAATCCAGTAGAGCATTTCCCTTAAAACATTTTATTCATACGCAGGGCCGGTCCTGTAATTTTTTGGGCCTATGGGCGAGAAGCTAAGTTGGGCCTAAATTTATAAGACAAACATAGATTATAATAAAACTACCGAATAATTGAATAAAGGTAAAAAATAAAGACAAAATTCACTTTATTAATATTTAAATAACATGTTTGATGAAATGTAACAAGTATCACATAAAAAGAAAAACATTACTTAAAAACGTTTCTCGCTGAACACTGTGAAGCAAAATCATCAATAATTGCTTCATAATCAACCTTTTCCAAGATCTCATGCTCAATGCTTAAAATTGCTAGTCCATTCAGTCTTTCTTGAGACATAGTCGATCGCAAATAATTCTTCAGAATCTTCAACTTTGAAAAACTTCTCTCCGTTGTGGCAACGGTCACAGGTATTGTCAACAGTATTTTGTAAGCAATTGTTGTATTCGGATAACAACACAAGTTCTTCACAAAATCAAGAATTTTAATGGCTGTGTCCCTATCATCCGGTAAAATATTTTGCAACATTTTCAATTCTTGAAATAAATCATCCATATCAATGTCTTCCTTTTCACCATCTTGTAGAGCTTCTGCAAGTATCTTACAACAATCTCTCAACTTATCAGAATCCAATATTTCAAGTTCCGTGAATTGAACAAGAACCCAAAAATACCTTGAAAAACCTTCATCTGATCAAATCTACTTTGCAAAGAAGCCAAACAAGCATCCATTACAACATTAAAATAAAAACACTTAAAAGCATCTTGAGGCGACTTATCTTCATCATCTTCTTTATCTTCATCAAAGTGCTTTTTCCTTCGGATCGATTGCCTTTCAGGAAAACAAGGTTCAAGCCCCAATTCTAGAGCAATACCTTTTGCTCTACTCATTGCATCTTCAAACCCCTCATTTCGATACTTGTTTAAATAAATAATCAAAGCATTCATATTTACTATACAAGCATCCATGCACATATCTTCTTTTTGTAATAATTTACTGACTTTATTAATGGGATGCAAAACATCATACCATATTACCATGCCCAATAAGAATTCAAACTTTTCTACTTGTTTCAGCACACTTTTAACGTCATTTTTAGACGAATAATCAGTGCAATCTTTTCCCAGTTCAATCAAAGCTTCTCGTATTTGCAAAGTTTGGGTTACAATTGCTTTAACACTTTCCACATGACATTCCCAACGTGTGGTGGACAATGACTTCAAAGTTAAGCCCTGTAAATGCTCTTTCAAAATTGCCCATCTTTTTGTTGAACCAGAAAATAATGTATACAATTTCTGAACACATCCAAAAAAAGTAACCGCCCTTGAACAAGAATAACTTAATAGTACTTTGCAGCTTTAATTTGATTAACAATTGTACTTTTCACACTCGATGCTAACCTCAGAATCAATTCATTTTGAATTTTGTGACTCAAATAATGATAGTGAATCTCACTACATTGGATGTGCCTCACATGTTCTTGCATAATGGGATCAAACTCTGCAATCATTTCAATAAACCCTAAAAAATTGCCATTTTTTCATCATAAAGTCTGTCACTACTTCCACGAAAGGCAAGTGATTTTTTAGAAAGAGTCTTTACTAAAACTATTATCCTCTTAAGAACATTCCTCCAATGCTGCTTCTCTTTTGCCAATTTTTCCTGAATAGCCAAATCAAGGGTTTTTTTTGTTTTGCCAATCTCATCTTTAGTTCCATCCATCTTTGCACATTAGTAAAATGTTCAACCCTTTTTTCATGGGTAGAAAGCTTTTCGTTAAGATGTTTCCAATCATTAGTTCCTTCATTAGCTAAATGATTGGGACCTTCTTTTGTTTTAAACAACTTGCAACAAAAGCAAAAGACTTTATCCACTTTTTTGGAATACACTAGCCATTGTCTATCTTCGTTTTCTTTATTTTTCATGTTCCTAGTATAATAGGCATTTAAAAAATGTCTAAACTTGGCATCAAGAGGATAATTTAGTTGAGTTTCCGTTGTAGGCCCCTTTTCAACTAAAATATCTTTCATTTTGGCATCAAGGTTCTCCCAATAAACCGGATCAAATATATCAATCACTGAAAAATGACCCCCACTCATTTATTTTCTTCACCTAAATCACATTTATCTGACTCAGTTTCAACATTTGCGTCTTCTGTACCAATATCTTTATTTTCAGGCGTGTTATGATTTTCATTCGCAGAAGAATTTAGCGGCGATTCAACTTGAGAAGAATTTTCAGGATTCAACTTCTTAATGAAAACATATTTTTCCATTGCACCCTTTTGACTTAAGGCTGCCTTTTCTAATCTTTGCCTCTTTTTCTCTTTTTCCCAACCAGATTCGCCCATTTTATCAAGCACCTTCACAATCGTAAAAAAACAATAAAAGAATTCAAAATTGCACGATAGGGTCCATAGCCAATAGCGCACAGATAACAATTTAAAAAGACAATAAAAATGCATCATATAACAAAAACATTTTCTTATATACAAATTGCAATTGCAAGGATAAATCATAAATCATTAATTATAAATCAAAAGAAATTATAATAGATTGAGATTAATTTACTTAGCACTGATGACTGGTAGATTGTTTGAAACCTTGAAAGTTGAAAGAAGTGTTCTACACTTGTAATCGTCGGCCGACCTTTGGGCTCCTCGCCTCCTCCGCTTCTGGATTGATTGGCATACTTCGTAATCAGTTATCACTTAGGCAACCTTGATAACAAATTAACAATTTAACATTTGAACCTTCGTTACTTGATTTCAAAATTGAAAAAAAAAACAAAATCAATAAACAATGAAATAGGCATACGAACTTGGGATTTGGGAATTGCACGGCCAAGTGAAGAATTTGGGAGTGGCCGGCCAAGTGGAGAATTTGCCTTGGGGAGTTAGGGTCGATGGAGGTTATACGAACTTGGGATTTGGGAATTGCACGGCAAGTGGGTTATTGGGATTTGGGAGGTTAGTACTTCGGTAATATGTAATAGGCACTTAGGTAGTTTAGGGATTTGGGTTATTGGGCCACTGGGGATTGGGAGGGACACATTACATTCCTTTTATAATTTTTTTTATGTTTTTTTAAATAATTTTCAAATTATGAACAAAATTAAACCATGGGCCTAATTAAATGAGTTTTAAAATACAAAAAAAAGATAATTAAAAAATAAGTTTATTCAAAAAAATACAAAAAAGAGTCCTACTCACGCTATATATAAAGAAAAAAAAATTTGGACCTGTTTTTTTTGCTATTTTTTCGGGTCTAGGGCGGTCGCCCCTGTTGCCCCCCAGGACCGGCCCTGTTCATACGGCAACTCAGTAGACAAATCCTTTAGTGAAATGCATAATGTTCACAAATGAATCGTCATTTATCAGCACAGTGAAGCAAGACATAGTAAAATAAGAAAGTAATCCTCACATATTAAGACTGTCTATTAAATAGTGATGCATTTATTTAGAATATTCTATATAGAAAAGGCTAGAGATGATCTAGAGAGTTAAAGTTAGAAAGTATTCTAGAAAATTCTCTACTAGAGAATTCTTATGTAAAATCTAGAGTAATTAGACATAGATGTAGAATACTCTAGAATCATAGCATTGAATAAGGATCTAGAATGATCCTCTAGCTCTTATAAATAGGACTCATGTACTCATTTGCATACGAAGCAAAACCAAGAAACATCAATACAATACTACTTTTCTAGAGACAAGAGCTCTCCTCTAAAACACATCATCTACATTACACCTCACTAAAATCACTTATTCTACTCATACAACCAACAACCTCTTCTATTTTCTAACAAGTGGTATCAAAGCTTGTTCGATCATAAGCGGGCATTATGGCGACATCAAGCTTCTCGGTATCAACTCCGATGTTCAATGGGAAAAGCTATGACTATTGGAGTGTCCGTATGAAGACTTGCCTAGAATCACATGATCTCTGGGATATTGTTGAAGAAGGAATCATCATGCCGGAAAAAGGAAGCGACGACGCATCAACTTCTGAGGTACGTAAGAAACAAAAACAGCAAAATGCTAGAACTCTCTATCTTCTTCAACAATCCGTTTGTGATACTATTTTCCCGAGAATAATTCGTGCTACTATGGCAAAAGAAGCTTGGGATATTCTTAAGGAGGAATTTCAAGGAAATGAGAAAGTTAGAACAATTAAATTACAAAGTTTAAGAAGAGAGCTCGAAAATTTAAAGATGAGAGATTCTGAAATGGTAAAAGATTATTTCTCTCGGGTTATACATATAGTCAATGAAATGAGATCTCTTGGAGAAAACATAACCGATGAGAGAATAATCCAGAAGGTCCTAATCAGTCTCCCTGAAAAATATGATCCAGTAGTTTCGGCTATTGAGGAGTCAAAAGATCTATCAAAAATGCCCATCACTGAATTAATGGGGTCACTAGAAGCACGTGAGCAAAGGCTGAAAAGACGACACGAAAGTTCATTAGAAAGTGCCTTCCAGTCTAAGCTCAACATTAAAAGGAATCACTCGAGAAATGGTGAAAACTTTAAACCACATAAAGATGGGAATTCTAACAACAAGGATAGAAAGACGAACTTTCCACCATGCAAAATATGCAAGAAGACTAATCACTTAGAGAAAGATTGCTACCATCGAGGAAAGCCACAATGCAGAAATTGCAAGAGGTTCGGGCATGAAGAACAAGATTGCAGAGATAGAAGAAACTATCAGGCCAACTATTCTGAAGATTTTAAGGAGAAGGAGTACATGTTCTACGCATGTCACTCAGCCATAGAAGCAAAAGAAGAAGAGTGGTACATCGATAGTGGGTGTAGCAATCACATGACATCCAACGAGACCATCTTCCATGACTTAGACACCTCTATCAAGACAAAGGTCAAGATGGGCAATGGCGATTTGGTGGAGGCAAAGGGGAAAGGTACCATTGTCATAGATACAAAGAAAGGTACGCGCTTTATTAGAAACGTTCTCCTAGTGCCACGCCTTGCACAAAATCTACTAAGTGTTGGCCAAATGATGGAAAGTGGATATGCCTTGCACTTTGAGAAAATTCTTGCCGAATTTATGACAAGAATAATAATCAAGAAATTGCTGAAGTAAAAAAGGGAAATAATAGAAATTTTCCTATTCAATGGCAATATCCACAAAAGGCGATGGTGGCTCAACTGAGTGATATGAGTCTATGGCATCGAAGATTTGGGCACTTCAATCTCAATGCCTTGAGATTACTACACCAAAAGAAAATGATGAGAGACATGCCTCTACTGGATGAAAAAGAAGGAGTATGTGAAGGATGTATGGTTGGGAAGCAGCACAGGCAACCATTTCCAACAGAAAAGACATGGAGAGCCAAATAGATACTAGAGCTTGTCCACACCGATGTCTGTGGTCCAATGCGCACGCCTTTAGTTTCGAAGAACAGGTACTTCATACTCTTCATCGATGATTACTATAGGATGACATGGGTGTATTTTTTCTAAGAAAAATCCGAAGTCTTTAGAATATTCAAGAGATTCAAGAACTTCGTGAAGAAACAGAGTGGTCATCAAATCAAGAAGTTGAGAAGCGATCGAGGTACCGAATACAACTCAAAAGAATTTGACAAGTTCTGTGAAGATGAAGGTGTAGAGCATCAACTAACAGTAGCATACACTCCACAACAAAATGGGGTATCCGAAAGGAAGAACCGCACAATCATGGAGATGGCAAGGTCTACGTTAGCTGAAAAAGGAATGCCTAAAACATTCTGGGCAGAGGCAGTATATACTTCAGTCTATCTTCTAAACCGGTGTCCAACTAAGGCGGTTTTAAACAAAACACCTATTGAGGCATGGTCGGGACAAAAGCCTTCAGCCAAACATTTGAAGGTCTTCGGAAGCATATGCTACATTCATGTTCCCTCGTTAAAAGGCACAAATTAGAAGACAAGACAGAGAAGGACATCTTCCTTGGCTAAAGCTCTAAATCCAAGGGATATCGTGTGACACCTCAAAAAAAAAGTAAAATAAATAATTTTATTCGTCAGATAAAATATTATAAAAGTGACATATATTCTATTCGGAAAAATATTATAGAAATGATATTAGTGATCTTTTAATGACCAGTCTTAAAATTTCCTATGGACCAAGTATATTTCATACTAGTGCATATTAACAACAACAAAAAAAACTCCCTTTTGACCAAATCATGAGTTGAGGTTGACCTTAGTATGTACTAATACATGAGCTACATAACGTACCGTGAATCTAACGCATATCACACGCCGGATTCAAACGAACTAGAGTCCT
Source organism: Cuscuta europaea (assembly GCA_945859875.1). Taxonomy (NCBI): domain Eukaryota; kingdom Viridiplantae; phylum Streptophyta; class Magnoliopsida; order Solanales; family Convolvulaceae; genus Cuscuta; species Cuscuta europaea. The sequence goes on from CAMAPE010000014.1 coordinate 7,684,487, forward strand.
GCTGCTACACGAACTCTTATACTAAACGTACGCGAAAAGGACGGATGCAAAAATATTTTTATACGAACTTGGAGTCTTCGTAAACCTATCGGATAAGCTCGAAATTAAACATAGGAACTTCCTATATAAATACTTGTCATAGGCCTACGCTAAAGTTGCCGAGTGCGACTACTCTAGAGGCGAACACTCAAGAAAGCAAGAAAGGGCGTCGAGGAAGAATCCAAATGTAGACTCAAGCTAGGACGTATGGTGTTTGAGGGAAGAATAATCTTGAGTAAGTTTAGTGCTTCGGGGACGAAACATCTTTTTAAGAGGGGTAGAATGTGACACTCCGAAAATTTAAATAACATAAAATAGTTAAAACAGTTAATTTCAGAAAAATAAAATAGTTACTTGATTAATTAGATAAATTATTAAAATGTAGAAGAGCTCAGTAACATATTAATGTTGGTAATTAAAATTCTTCTAGGCAGCTATATTTTCATGTTAGATATTTTGCTAGAACAATAAACTACTTTTCTTATGGACTGTTGGATTTTTTTTTTGAATATTTTAAACGGCTGAACATTTATTTATATAATAATAATAAAATAATAGAGATAATAATTTGTTATACCTTACATACATCCATGCGTGACTTCAGTTTGAAAGGAAAGAAAAGAGATTGACCCCATATACATACGACATACATACGCATACATGCGTATAACCATAAGTGAGAAATAATGTCCAACGGATCAAAGCCTTAATAATGAACAATAAAGATAATTAAAACCGAGAAGAAAACGGCCCGAAGGATTTGCCCACTTAAGAAACCCTAGTCTAAAATTTTCCATGCATGTATATATAGATATACACATAAGCTAACGGTGGCTAACCTTCGAAGAAACAAAACCTGCGCACATATATTTATATACACGAATATATATACATCTCGTTCTGCGGAAGCAGACAAGAGGAAGGCGGAACAACGAAACCGGCGTCATCTGGAAAGGAGGAGGGAGGCCGTCGTAGCAAGCTAGGCTCGTCGGACTGCATCGTCACCGACCAGATTGTTTACTCTTGACGTCGGACCACCGTTCTGGATTCTGGAAACTGAGGTCGCCGTTGGGAGGGCATCCTACTGTCCCCAGATCAATGCACACGGCTGAGGATGTTCTCACTGCCGGAGGAGCTAAACAGATCGCCGGAGAAGGACCCAAACTGGTACGCCGGAGAAGGGGCGAGCTGCTGTCGTTGGACCAAGCTGCTACCGCCTCCACCTAACATTGAACAAGGCCGTCTTAGAGTTACGAACTCTTGCTGTAACTGCTGCAATCTCCGGCTGGGATAATCGACAAGGAAGATGAAGCCACGCCCTGTACGTAAGCAATCGCTATGACTCCGTATACATTCTATGTTTGGGCTGAATTTTGTTTGGGCAGCTTATTAATAAATAAAGACTGGGCCGATTATCAATTTTAAAAAGTTGGCCGGCTAAATAGAATATAATAACATGAGGTGACTAATAATACAATAAAATAAAATAAGTATGGACTTTTATTGAGATTAATCATAAGAGAGAATTTATAAATAAAAGGGTAAATGAATTTAACTATCGGTAGATATTGATTTTAGAATTTTAATATTTTGAGAAGGTAATTTTGAGCAAGATCGAGATAGAAGTTTCGGCTTGGACTTATCGTGACTCGAGGTAAGTTTCACGTCAACCGAAATTAGTTCTTTTTCTTCGTGTTTTATTTTAAATATTTTTGTGTGCATATTTGAGAATTGAATTTATGTGTGCTGAATTTGAGTGAATATTATTATACGAAAGGGTTGTATTTGAGATAATAGTTGATATATTGTTTCGTTGATATGAGTTATTGTATATAATTTTGGGAGATTTTGTAATAGTACATAAATTTCTTATCCTTGTGAAATTTGACGAAAAGGAAATTTTTGAAGTATGAACTTCGAATGATTTTGAGAAGACAAAGAAGAATAAATATTTTCATAAAGAGTGGGCATCACAGGAGAAATCCGTGGTGTCGGTTTTCCACGTCCCTTAAAATGTGGAGGGTGGTTAGGTCTACTACTACTCAATTTTTGTTGGCTTTGGTTTGAGGTGAATTGACGGTCGGTAAAAAACATCCCGGCTTTTGAGTAGTAGTGGTAGTGGTAGCTTCTAATCATTCAGTTTTTGAGGTGGGGTAGTTGGTAGAAAACATCCCGGCTACCCGGATCGACTTACTAACCCGGAGGGCTTGGAATACCTTTAGGGGGTGTGCACACTTAAAGTAGTTGTTTCCGTTTCCAAGGAGCAGTTGTGGTACCGGCGATAGTTCCGGGGTGGCCGTACATAACAACGGATCACCGGGCTTAACCAGTGTTGAGCACTGCCCTTCTAAATTACTAGGAAGTTAGTTACAAAGTGATTTTTGGAGAAATTCAATAGAGGAGAAATTTTGGTGTTTCATGTATTTTGGAATTATTATGGTTCACGAGCTATATGATTGGGATTTTGTAAAGATATCGTTTACTTATGATTTATAAAGTGTTTTGAAAATAGTTTTATACTAATGGTTGTACGAATTTATATATATATTATTATTATTATTTTAAAAGGTTAGCTAGGTGGGACTTACTTAGCATTATTGCTAATGTTTGTTTCTTTTATTTTTCTTTCTGTGCATGATTTTGTACAGGTGTTGAGTCGATCGATGTTGAAGTTGATTTCGAGAGAGAGTTTTCGCTAGAAAACATTATTAGCAAATCATTGTAAATTTCTTTTTCAATAACTTTAATCAGTGAACTTTTGATTTTGAAGTTTAAGTTGTTTTAGCCTGTGCACTCGGTTAGGTTAGAACCGAGTGTGGCGGTAGCACCCCTATTTCCCTTTGAATTTTCCGCTGCACATTTTCTGATGTTTTCAAATAAAGTAAGTAATATTTTCCAATAAATCATTATTTAAATGTATTATTGAGTGGGAAATTTGGGGGTGTTACATATCGAATCTACAATCTCGAGACAAAGAAGTTGGTGACAAGTCGAGATGTGGAGTTTGACGAGCAAGCCTCTTGGAATTGGGAGACAGAAAAAGTTGAAAGAAAGACAACTACTGTCCAACTAGAAGAGGAAAATCACGATCAACAAAGCCCCACGTCTACTCCAGAGTCCCCACCTCTTCGGGTAAGAACTCTAGCAGACCTATATGACTCTACTAACATCTATGAAGCATGCAACTTTTGCTCCTTGGAGCCATATAGCTACACCGAAGCCTCCAAAGAAAAAGTTTGGATTAAAGCAATGGAGGAGGAGATCAAAATGATAGAAAAGAATGATACTTGGGAAATGGTAGATCTTCCACATAACAAGGAGGTTATTGGAGTCAAATGGGTGTATAAAACAAAACTGAACCCCGATGGCTCAATTCATAAGCATAAGGCAAGGCTGGTTGCAAAGGGGTATGCTCAAATACCGGGAGTTGACTACACAGAGACGTTTGCACTAGTTGCCCGGATAGACACAATAAGAACACTCATAGCTCTTGCAGCTCAGAAGAAATGGAAAATTTATCAGCTAGACATCAAGTCAGCCTTTCTAAATGGAAAGCTACGAGAAGAAGTGTATGTGGAGCAACCAGAAGGATTCATCAAAGAAGAAGGAAAAGTTCTTCGTCTAAAGAAAGCGCTTTACGGGCTCAAACAAGCTCCACGAGCGTGGTATAACAAGATTAATGGATACTTCACCCGTCAAGGGTTCAGGAGGAGTAAGAACGAGGCTGCACTATACATCAAATCCCAAGGTAAATATGACATTCTCATTGTCTCTCTATATGTTGATGACTTAATTGTCACGGGAAATAATTCCAAATTAATTGAAGAATTTAAGAGAGACATGATGAACACTTTTGAGATGAGTGACTTGGGATTAATGCACTACTTCCTTGGCATGGAGATAAGTCAAGAAGAAGAAGGCATATTCTTATCTCAAGAAAAATATATTAAGGACATGCTAAAGAAGTTTAAAATGCAAGACTGCAAAGCCGTCGTTACTCCACTGGTTCCTAATGAAAAATTGAAGAAAGAAGATGGGTCAAAGTAGACGGACGCAACCAATTACCGAAGTTTGATTGGGAGTCTACTCTACTTAACGGCTACGAGGCCGGACATCATGTATGCTACAAGTTTGCTCTCGAGGTTCATGGAAAGTCCAACTAAGACTCATTATGGAGCGGAAAAGAGACTCCTAAGGTATCTACAAGGAACCATCAATTATGGTATTTTGTACAAAACAACTCCTGACTCATGACTAACTGGATATAGCGACAGTGATTGGGCTGGATCTCAAGATGACATGAAAAGCACCTCCGGTTACGCATTTAAGCTGGGTTCGGGAATTTTCTCATGGGGATCAAAGAAGCAAGATTCTGTTGCACTATCTTCAGCCGAAGCCAAGTATGTTGCAGCAGCTGGAGCAGCGTGCCAAGCTATATGGCTAAAAAGAATATTAGAGACATGGGAGAATTGCAAAGTTCTGCGACTCAAATATTTTGCGACAACAAGTCAGCTATTGCGATGGCTAAAAATCCAATTCAGCACAATCGTACTAAGCACATCGATATCAAGTATCACTTCTTGAGAGATGTCCAAGCAAAGGGGCATATTGAGATGAAGTATTGCCCAACAGAAGAACAATTGGCAGATATTTTCACGAAGGCCCTGCCAAGAGACAGATTCCAGTTTCTGCGAAGAATGCTTGGAGTCACCGACAAATGCATCAAGGAGGAGTATTAAATAGTGATGCATTTATGTAGAATATTCTATGTAGAAAAGGCTAGAGATGATCTGGAGAGTTAAAGCTAGAAAGTATTCTAGAAAATTCTCTACTAGAGAATTAGAGAATTCTTATGTAAAATCTAGAGTAATTAGACATAGATGTAGAATACTCTAGAATCATAGCATTTAATAAGGATCTAGAATGATCCTCTAGCTCCTATAAATAGGACTCATTGTACTCATTTGCATACGAAGCAAAACCAAGAAACATCAATACAATACTACTTTTCTAGAGACAAGAGCTCTCCTCTAAAACACATCATCTACATTACACCTCACTAAAATCACTTATTCTACTCATACAACCAACAACCTCTTCTATTTTCTAACACTGTCTCTGTGAGAGCAGAAAATCTGGGGAAGACGGGGGATAAGAGAAGAAAAAGAGATTAAGAGAAGAGAAAGATGAAAAGGAAAATGCTTAAATGAAAAGAAAACTTATGTGTTTGATGGAGTATTGAAACCAGTACACCACAAAGTTATCTGTATGCACAAATCCATACAATCAAAATGCTCATAAGAGAAATTCAACCAAACAAGAGGTGTATCTAAGGGGGGCTAGGTGGGGCACGTGCCCCCGCTTCGGGCCCGAAATTTCAGTAGTAGCATTTCAAGTAAAAACCAGTGCCCCGTCCCGGGTCTAGAATTTCACTAGTAGTACTTAAGGTAAATATCAGTGTTTTCACTCTCACAAATCTCTAGATCCGCCACTGAACGTATAATTACAGGTTACAAAAATCGCAGTTTTACTGAAAAGACCTAAACCCTCTGAAAACTCTATTAAAACCGGCGCAACGAGAGAATTTTTTGAAGTTTATGAAAGTGGGGGCTCATTTGTGTAGACAAAATGCCCCAAGACCGGCCTTGAATACGGAAGGAATACGAAAGTAGTAAAATATGGCTATTACATGGTCAATGCATAGGAGAAATATTATTACTCCGTTTCACCCAATTGAATACGTCAGGCATGATGGCAGCCTAAGTTAAGTAGGTTTAATAAAACACGTAATTATAGGGTTAGTAGTGTGTGTATACATAGGGGGTGACGGACTTCTTGTATATTAATTAAAATTCAAAATAACTTATATGGCACCGTCAAGCAGCAGCCGCTTGATTCTTTTCTTGTTTGCAGCGGCCGGCTATGCGGCTCGGACGGAGAATGTGAACCCTAGTGACTATGGTGTAATGCACGAGCTGAGAAAATGTGTGGCCTTCCGGAATGACTCGGGGGTCGTCCCATGGGATGACCAGTCGAGTCCGTGCGATTGGGAGGGCGTGAGCTGCATTGACGACGATGCGGGCCAGCTGAGGGTTTCGTCGATCCGAATCGGGAGGTTGGTCAGCGGCGGAACTCTGCCCGCCGCTCTCGGAACCCTCGCCATGTTGACCGTCTTCGAAGCCTTCTCCACCAACCTCACCGGCTCTCTCCCCAACTTTAGCGGCTCGGTCCGGCTCCAGCAACTCTCGGTTCCCGGGAACCGGTTCACTTCGATCTCGCCAAGCCTGTTCGACTCCAAGCCTAACCTCCGTTACGTTGATCTGGACCACAACAATCTCCTAGAAGCATGGGAGATCCCAGAAGATCTACTGAAGAGCTCTCCGCTGCTCGCCTCTTTCTCCGCCGTTGGCTGCAACATTCGCGGGGCCCTCCCGCCTTTCTTCAACCCCCTCAGATTGCCCGGTGACGTATCAGCGTCACCGAGCTTCACTGGACTCATGTTTTTGTTTCTGGACTACAACCAGCTTTCCGGTGAATTGCCCGACTTGTCCGGCCTCCAATCCTTGGAAATCCTCACCATAAGCCATAACAATATTACCGGTCCATTGCCGAGGTCATTGGCCAATATCCGGTCACTGACCTCGGTGGACCTGTCCTACAATAATCTGGGTGGCAGGATCCCTAATTTTTGCAGTGCTATGTCGGTTGTGACATATGGAAACCCGAGATTAGAGAAACCAGCAGGGAGTCCATGCTAATTAATTAGCTTCATAATTAATGCATGTTGATTGTGTTTGTTTTAAGGGATAAACCGATAAATACCGGTTCGTATACCATGCAACCGTTCCACGGTGCGCATGGTATACCATTCCAAATTGCAGTGGGCTTATTTTTTATTTCTCCTTTTCTTAAAAATGTTAATAATTTTTTATTTTTGATCTGATTTTTACAAAATTTATATCAATATTTTTTATTTTTCATGATCTTTCAAATGAGACGAATATTGCCTATGTAATTTTAACATATTAACATTTGTGTGTAAAAATATGTAATTTTACGTGTTAAAATATGTAACTCACGTTCATCAGGCCAAATGCAACTCGTGTGTATAAATATGTAACTCTACGTGTAAAAATATGTAACTTTACGTAAAAAAATATGTAATTCGCGTTCAGACAGGTCAAATGCAACTCGTGTGTATAAATATGTAACTCACGTGTATAAATATGTAACTACGTGTAAAAATATGTAACTTCACTACAAAAAAAAATCGCCTGTAGTCACGGATGCTAGTCACGAATTTGGTCCGTGACTAGTTAGTCACGGATTTGGTCCGTGACTAGTTAGTCACGGTTCTAGCCACGGGCTAGTCACGGATTGTTTAAAAAAAAGTCACGGATATGACCGTGACTACATCTGTGACTACAGTTAGTCACGGATTATATCCGTGACTAACCTATTCTGGCCAACCCAATTCTGCCTCCGGCGGTTTTATTTTTAAATTTGAAATTAGTCACGGACGAATGTGTTACTAATTCTGTGACTAAACTTAGTCACGAATAATTCCATGACTAATTCCGTGACAAGATCCAAAATTAATTTTTTCAACGCTCCAAAGTTAAAGTGTACTGATAAATCGTACAAAATTACGTAGTCACGGACACATCCGTGACTATGTCCGTGACTAAATGTTTTATATATGCAGCATCAGATTCATTCAACAGAACCACACAAGCTATTCCAGATAGAATTGAAGGATGTAATCTAGCCATCTTATATCATTTTCCTTGTTTATGCAGATAAGGTATGTAATTTGAATTACGTATTTTTTGTATGAATTAGTTGGTTCATTTGTAGTGTAATAAACTGTTAAATTAGAATGATTATTAATTAAGTAACGAATTATGTCAATTTCATTTAATTTAGTGAAGAATTAGTTACTTAAACGTAGGTTTAATCGTAGTGACACATTAAGTTAAATTAATTAATTAGCTAAATTAGTTAAACTTTTGTTAATATTAGTTAAATTTAAATTAAATGCACTTAAAAAAGGTTGTTAATTTATTAACGAAATAAATTCCTTAAAATTAGTTAAACGTAGGTGTAATTTAAACATAGGGTTAATTAAGTTGTATTTAATTAAAATTACGTAAATTAGTTAAATTATAGATGATATTAGTTAAATGTGAGTATTATTTAATTCAGATGAGTTTATATATGGTTAAATATAATTATAGGATTTCTTTATTAGCAATTATTGTTAATGCCTAATTTAGGATTTATAATGATTTAAATTAGGGTTAGTTAATTGAAACATTACTTAAGTATGATGAATTATGATTGTGAATTACGTAAATTAGTTAAATTTTTTATAATATTAGTTAAATTTAAGTATTACGGAGTATTTAATTTAAATGAGTTTATATATATATATGCTCAAATTATTGGATTTGCTCATATTATTTAATTTAGTGAATTGTTAAATGTGCATTATTAATAAGATTAAGATGTTGATAATTTTAGTATTGTGGATTAAATGCCATTAACGTATTGTGCATGTTTATAGTTTAATAATATTAATTGGACGTTAGTTAATTTTAAGGGAATTTTAGTGAAATTTAATATATAAATGTCCGTACACATAAAAAATTATTGTTAATGTTTATGAATTAAGTAATGCCATTAACGTAATAATTTAGTGTATTTAGTGTTGAAATCATAATATTGGTTATTAGTTAATAATTGAAATGATTAATGATATTATATGAACATATTAGTTCATCTAGCGAATTAATTGCATTGAACTTTAATTAGTGAAATTTAATATATTAATAATACTCCATGACAATCAGAGTAACGGTCCGATCAGAGTTTTTAATCTGATCCATGACTAACGTGCCGGAGCAGCAATTCCGGTCAAGAATTAGTCACGGATTTGGTTCGTGTCTAATACGTGACTACAGTTAGTCACGGCCAAAGTTCAGTGACTACATTTTAGTCACGCCGGATTAGTCTCGGATCTAGTCACGGATAAAATCCGTGACTAACTATGTTAGTCACGGATTTTTTACACTGCGGTCCGTGACTAAATCCGTGACTACGTCCGTGTTTTTTTGTAGTGCTTGACGTGTAAATATATGTAACTCGCGTTCAGGCAGGTCAAATGCAACTCGTGTGTATATATATGTAACTCGCGTGTAGAAATATGTAACTTTACGTGTAAAAATATGTAACTTCACATATAAAAATATGTAACTCACATGTATAAATACCTAAGAGAGAATTCCCAAAATAGGAGCAAAACATAGGCAAAATGCAAAAATAGGAGTATCATGTTTTGAATAGGAGTAACTTTAGTGTTTGGACAAGTATACCCCTACCCAAGCCCTAAGCCCCAACAACTTTTAATTAAATGTTTAATTCATAATAAATTCGAAAAAAAATAAAAATTTCGTAGAAAAATAATTAAAAAAATTATAAAATATTAATAAAATAAAAAATTTTTAAAAAAATAATTTTTTAATTTTTTTAAAAATTAATAAAAAAATAGTAAAACTCCATAAAAAAATTTAAAAAAACATGGATGTCTTTCCCACCGCCTGTACTACCTTCCTGCACCACCACCTCCAGGCAGTGAAAAAAATTCCATTTTTCCTAAAAACTGCCATTTTTTTCTGAAAATGCTAAAAACATGGCATATTTCTCTTTGTGAATGCCAACATTTTCTTTTTTTCTGTCATAAATATGGCATTCGTAATGAACTTGGCATTTTTCCCCTGGTGACTGGAGGTGGTAGTGCAGAGACGGCGGTGAATTTTATTTTATTTTTTTGAGTTTTTTATTTTTTTTTAAAAAAAATATTTTTTATTTTTGAAAAATAAATAAATTATTATTATCGAATAAGTCATAAATTAACTAGGTTAAGATTAAATAAGTCATATTTTAGAATTAACTAGGTTAGCTATGGATATTAAGGGTACAAAATTAATGTTTACTCCTATTGAAGGAAGTTTTAAGTTATACTTCTATTTGTGCAATTATGTTTATGTTTACTCCTATATTGGGCAATTTCTAAATACCTAATACAATAAATTTTTTATATACACAATTTTAAGATAAATTGTGATTTACACAATTATTTTTCTGTATTAAATTTAGTTCGGTTTTCCTTATAATCCAATAATCATTCATATAATAGTTCCATAATTTGTTAAAATTAGATAAGCAATATTGGTCTCATTTGATAGATCATGAAAAATAAAAAAAATTAATATAAAATTTATAAAAATCGGATATGAAATAAAAAAGTTATTACAATTGTTAACAATAAAAGGAATAAAAAATAATGGAACCAGACCACAATACTCCGTCGTTTTGCAACCGGGCGCACCATCCTCATGGTGCGCCGGTTGCACGATATAATATGCGGATAAATACTAGCCATTTAAGACTAAAACTCATTACCATTCCCAAAATACTAGGTATGACTAAGTATGTTTATTTCCCTAACATGAGATTAAAACCATTATATCCATAAAAACAAGGAATATTGAAACACATTTTCTCAACATACGTGCAACATTCGGATTTAGAATACGTTAGAATCCAATCTACCATAAATGCAGAATATATTAAAGATGGAGGAAAAAATAGGCTGACCCCTTGTTTTTAGGAGCAGAATTAATGAATGAGTTAATCAAAATTCATTCATACCCTAACACCTAGTTAGCTTTTTCTTTTAAAACGTGTTTTAAACACGTACCGTTTTTTTGAACAAAAAAATGCTTTTAAAATGAAAAATAATGTCCGTCCATTTAAAAAAGAAAAAAAACTTCCATTTCCCGTATAAAACGTATATTTCCCGTATTTTACAACAAATAAAAACATCATTTGATCACTTGTGAATGAATACATCAAATGAATAGGAGATCAACAATAGTTTAAAAGCAAAAAAGAAAACCTCATCAACTAAAGCTAGCATACTAAAAGACTAAAATCTAAAATACTACTACTTATTAGATTTGTGATGTTCTTTTCCAAACAAGCATATCAAAATTAAGGGTTTTCTAAACCTGACATTTTTTAGAATAAACTTTTACACATAAACAAAATAAGTGTAGCAGTTGCACAACTTTCTCATGTCATCCGTCATCTAAGTGAAAATGTGAGTTTAACTTGAGTGTTATTTGATGATCATATAAAGATGATGATGATATTAACTTGGCTTCATTCTATCGTTTTATGCTTTATTTTCTGACATTACTTTACAAAATTGTTTCTTGGACTTAATTACTACGTACTCTTTTTACTTTTATCACCGACTTGTGCAATTACAAATTATTCTTTTAATTAATAATGTGATTTGCTACTTCAATATGTGCACACTCTTATTTATTTTTATTACATGTTATTTTATGAAGTATATAATTTAAATGTTATTTTGGACTTAATCATTATTTCTTTTTTGTCATGAACTTAATTATGCTATTATGAATGCATTTTTTTGATGGAGTAATGAGATATATGAATGAGTCTCAACTGGTCCAAATAAATCCATGTGGATGAGATTTAAAGGACTAATGGAGATATATCCAGCAATGGGTTTGAAAGAGTTCATCACCTGTTTCCCTTCTGGCAAGCACTGCAGAGGGTCTCTTTATTGTATACAATGTCTGGCAATCCATCTACAATGTGTTCTCTTGCCAGTTTGTTGATTGTTTTGAAATTCAAATGGCTAAGCTTCTTATGCCAATCCCAGCTTAGTTTTGAATCTCCCTTGGCTATCAAGCATATTCCATCTTTTGCAGTTTTCCAATCAACCACATAGATATTCTTCTTTCTTTTTGCTGTAAGAACCACTTCCTTTGTTGTCTCATGCTTCACATAGCAGAAGTCCTTTGTGAATTCAACAGTGTAGCCTTTATCACAGAATTGGCTAGCACTTAGTAGGTTGAACTTCAGGCCTTTGACATATGAGACATCATCAATGATTATCTAGTTCTTGATGAGCTTCCCTTTTCCCTTTGTCTGACCTTTTTTGTCATTTCCACCAAAGGTAACTCTTGGTCCGTTCAGCTTTTGAAACTTTGTTAGGCAACTTCTGTCACCTGTCATGTGCGTGGAGCATCCACTATCAATAAACCTTTCTTGTTCAGAGATAGCTCCAGCACACTGTTCCTGCAGAATTAAAAGAAAGATTTAGGTACCCAAACACTGTTGGGTCCTAGGGGGTCATGGAGTCTTGGTCGTTGGTACCACTTTGGTCTCATCAAGTGAAACCTTGGTGGGTGGTACCCATTGTCCACCTGGTAGTCATAGTAAACTGAAGTGTGATTCACTTTGGGCAGATGCTTGTGATGGTCATGCTTCATGTTTACATATTTTTGCATAGCTTTCTTGGTAGGAAAGAAGTCCCATATACTATCAAGAGCAGAAAGGCGGTTAGCTTTGGGCTTCTAAAGTTGACCAGTCAACCTCTTCTGCCTAAAGTTAACTTTCTCTTGATATATGCCCTTTTGGTGATCATTTTTAGCATGGTTATCATGAGGTTGTATGTTGAAGGTTTGCCTTTGATTTTTCTAAAATCCTTTTATGTTATGTTTTCTGCCAGGTTCATTAATTTTAAAAATGGGTTTCTGTTGAACCTTTATCTTTCTATTTTTTGGTTTGATTTCCTCATGAATAACCTTGGTACCAGATACACCAACATGGCAAATGGGCTAGAGATCCGTGACTCTATGACCTTATCAACCTTAGCAACTCTGTTGCTAGGCCTTACAGAAGGCTCATCGGGTTCTGTTGCAACATATCCAAGACCAGAAACAGGGGAAAGCATTTGATCAACATCAATAGTCTTTAGAGAAGTTTGCATTTTCATAAAGCCATTGAGGATGTTTTTACTTGGACTGTAATTCCTCCCAGACCAAACCAGACGAGACCAGACCAGATCAGACCAGACCAGACCAGACCAGACTTGGATAGTTATAAAAATACAAAGAAACCAGACCAGACCAGCAAATTACAATCCAAGTAAAAACATCCTGAGTCTAACCTCAAAATTGTAACACCCCAAATATCCCGCCCAAAACATTGATATAAAATAAAACTTTTATTTATTGATATTGAAATATTAAGAGTACAACGGAAGTCTAAAATGGGGAAATGGGTGTTACCGCCACATCCGGTCATCTCTCAACCGAATGCACAGGCAATTCCCAAAACAAAACAATAAAAACTAATAATAATAATAATAATAATAATAATAATAAATAAATAAATAAATAAATAAATGTTTATTCCATGACTAGATTTAACTAAGGCATCTCTAATCCGCTCTCAGCCGTATGCAATCAACAATCAACATAGGATGTTTTTTACTTGGACTGTAATTTGCTGGTCTGGTCTGGTCTGATCTGGTCTGGTCTGGTCTGAACTGGTCTGGTCTGGTCTGGTCTGGTCTGAACTGGTCTGGTCTGGTTTGGTCTGATCTGGTCTGGTCTAGTCTGGTCTGGGACGAATTATAATCCAAGTAAAAACATCCATAGTCATCATCACCTGCACAAGTAAGGTGCTGAAAACAAAACAAAGGAAAGAAAACAAAAATTAGCTTTAAAGCTAAGTAAGTACTACCCAACCCGGTAAAATAATTAGGTTTGGAGAAAATAGTTTTTCATATAATACTATAAAAACGACGCACTCCACCAAAATACTTTTCTCTTTGATTTTTCTTAAAATCACTTCTTTGTTAAAATCCTCAACTTCTCTTGGAAAATATCATAGTAATTCTTCTCTTTAAATTTCTTAAGAAAATCACTTCTTCTCTAACTTCCTAGTAATTTAGAAGGGTGGTGCTCAACCTTTCGACTGAGCCCGGTGGACCGTGGTTACGGACGGCCACCCCAAACAAGTGCCGGTACCACAACTGCTCTTGCGGAAACGAAGCGACTACCTTAAGTGTGCACACCCCCTAAAGGGATTCCAAGCTCTCCGAGTAGTAAGTCGTCCCGAGTACTCAGGACTCAGTCTACCAACTACCCCTGAATAAGATATCTCTGAATGATTAGGGACTACTACTACAACTTCGCTTCTTAAAAGGGATCATTGATCCAATTATCACTCAGAACTTATCATCACCCTTAGCAGTAGTAGCCCTTTTACGTCGGAACTACTACTACCACAAGTCTCCTTCTTAAAAGGGACATCGATCCGAAAGTTACTCAAAAATCTCTTCTTAGTAGTAGCCCTAACCACTCTCCACATTTTAAGGGACGTGGAAAACCAACACCTCGGATTACTCCCGAGATGCGTATCTCATGAAAACATTCTTTTATCTTGGATTGGTATACTCAAAATATTTCCCCAATTTCTCAAATGCCTCGAAAATATATAAATAAAATATTTAATACACAAGCACTTCTTCTCAAATATCACAGATTGAAAAATTTTCAGATCACATGCATACAGTAAAATCACGTATCACATAATACATATATAATACGAGGAAACGATTTTGGATTGGCAGAGAAACTTACCTTAAGTCATGATGCTCCTAATTCTCTTCCTTACTTCCGGTCTCTAAATATTCACCTTTTTAATTAAGATGATATAATTAGTCAATTATTCTATTTTTAATAATTTATCTGATATTCCCCTTTTAATATTATTATCCGAATTTATTAATATAAAATAACTTAGTTATTCAAGTTTATTTTATCCCTCAATCACTTTTTATCACTTCAAATTACTTTATTACTTCAGCCATAATTTCTATTATTTTGAATACTATAATTATATTATAATAGCCGACATGTACTAAAATAACCAAATTTTAATTTATTAATCCTCATTAATTTATTCTTTATTCAATTTATTAACTATAATTTAATATTATTAACACATACAAATTATAACCTATTCGAGTTACTTTAATTATAATTTATTTTCATACGTAATATCTATCTCATATTATTTAACTAATTCGGTAATTAATACAATAATTCTTCATTAATTTTTAATCTGGTCCGATAATAAAATGTATTAAATAATTAACTAACTTAGTTCATCATAATCTTTTTATTATTATCACCTATACCATTAATCCAATAAATAAGTAGAAATCCGAATTATATTTAATTAAACTATTCAACTTTCGTAATTAATTGATAACGTAACGTTATTAGGAAATCCGAATTAATTTAATTAACTAATCGTCATCAATTTAATCTGATTTTATTAATTACTTAAACACTTGATATTTCCGAGACCGAATTACATTAACTTATTAATCTACTTTAATTAATCCAATAATCAGTGAAAATAATATTTGTACAATTTTTATTTAATCTACTCATGTTACTAAGCCCAAATAAATAATTATTACTTTAATGCGATATTCGTTTATCAGTTTTTTTTATTAAACCATCAATATAAAATCTCCTTATTTAATTAATTAACTAGTTTTATATGGCCCAATAAAACTAAATAGCCTAATAATTGACTTTGTAAATTAATAACCGTCTATAACTATATTTTGGGTCTATATTTGACCTAAGTTTTCCGGATCTCTATTTTATAATCATTTTCCTTAATTATTTACTTAATTTCATATATCTATTAACCGGTTCAATTACAATTTAATATACTAAGTCTTAATTTTTATTAATTATAAATGGTCCATAAGGTTCTAGTTAGTCATACAATTATCCTAGTTTACTCCAATATTTATTTCATAATTATTTTCGTCATTTAGTTAATTATTTACTAAATGTGTACAAATTGGCCCAATTACAATTAAATCAAATAAAAATAGATAAAAATATTATCTTTCAATTCTGGTTGGTCTGAATACTTATATTTATACTAGGTATTTAATTTATAATTTTCCAGATTTTATTTATTTCATTTACTATTTTATTTCTAATTTTTATTGTAACTGGGCCGAACTGGCCCAAATAAAAATATAGGAACGGCCCAGCTAACTAATAAAATATCAGAAGACTAGCATCTTCTTCCTCCTTCACCCGCCGGAAACGGAGTACGCAGGGGGGAGATGTTTACCTTGATGGAGCGGCCGACGACGGTGGTAGCAGACTCGTTTAGGGGCGGCGAAGGTCGGCAACGGACTGGCAGCACCGGCGGCTCCTTATTCTTCTTCGTTTTTCATTGTTACGGTTAGCCCGACGAAACTCCGGCAAGCTCGTTCTCCGTTGTTTCACGATCGTTTTCAACGATTCTCTTACCGTTAGATTCCTCTCTCGAAGGGGAAGGTTTCAGAATTGTTTTCAGGGCTCGGTTTTTGGGTAAAATGACGGTTCGGTTTTAGCCTATATATGTGTGTATGTATGTATGTATATATATAACGTTTGCAGCTTCTGGGAATGGAAAAATAACGCAGGTCTTAGTCTATATTTATAGGTGTGGGTCGAGGGCAGTTAGTGTTTGTGTTGAACTCGTTTGTATCTGCGTTGGAGTATATCTGATTGGTATGGTGTGAGTTGGATCGATCAGTTTTGTTTGACCAGGCCGGAGCTATTATCGGAGTCCATCAGGTTCAGGTCTTCGAGTACGAGAATACTTCTGCATCTAGACCTCATGTTGCTCTATGTTCATCGCAAGTTCTGCTCTATATTCCTCGCAAGCTTTTAATTACGGAGTATTGTTAATTGGGATACTTTGGGGGTGTTTGGATCCGATTCTTAAAACTGCTCCTGCTCCTTCAGGGAGCAGAAGCAGAAGTTGGGGTGTTTGGGTGAAAGTGCAGAAGTGATTCTGGTGCTCTAATTTACTCCATCTTTGTCATTTCCACCAAAGGTAACTCTTGGTCCATTCAGCTTTTGGAACTCTGTTAGGCAACTTCTCTCACCTGTCATGTGCCTGGAGCATCCACAATCAATAAACCATTCTTGTTCAGAGATAGCTCCAACACACTGTTCCTGCAGAATTAAAAGAAAGATTTAGGTACCCAAACACTGTTGGGTCCTAGGGGGTCATGGAGTCTTGGTAGTTGGTACCACTTTGGTCTCATCAAGTGAAACCTTGGTGGGTGGTACCCATTGTCCACCTGGTAGTCATAGTAAACTGAAGTGTGATTCACTTTGGGCAGATGCTTGTGAGGGTCATGCTTCATGTTTACATATTTTTGCATAGCTTTCTTGGTAGGAAAGAAGTCCCATATACTATCAAGAGTAGAAGGGCAGTTAGCTTTGGGCTTCTGAAGTTGACCAGTCAACCTCTTCAGCCTAAAGTTAACTTTCTCTTGATATCTGCCCTCTTGGTGATCATTTCTAGCATGGTTATTGATGGATCGTCAGACCAGGGTAGCCGGAATCCACCGAGAATGAAAGTAAAGGGGAGAGTGAACTGGACGGAAAAGTCAGGTATCCGATTAACAAAATCCCAGTGTATCAGTCTTGAGAGTGAAATAGATTAAGCATCCCTATCCACAAGTTGGAAGGTGATATTTATACTAAGGAGAAAAGGAAATACTTGGTGCCCAAGTAAAAAGATTCTAGTCTAATAGGAGAGGGGCACGTGTAAAGCTACTTTAACAAACTACCAGCCTGAATGAACCGGGAGCAGCCACGTGGAAAACTGATTGGAGAGAGAACTTCTGATAGCTGGCTAGTTGGTTTATTCTTCTAACAGATTTCCTGCCAGAGATCGTGTGCAGAAAATCCGGCGTATTCCACCAGTGCAGAGAGTGACGTGGCGATGTTTCCTCACAATTTAAGCCCTTGTGAATTTTGCCCAAGTACAGGGTGTTTTTCTCCTGACCTCGAGGATTACTAAGGTCGGTATCTGGGGTAAGGGCCCATGCGAAGAGGACTCGTTCTGATGTCTCCCGTTCTCGCTCTGGAGGTGACTTGACCGCCTGGTGCTTTGATTGGTGTTGACCTGGAGCAAGACTTCTGAGGTCAGATTTGATGCCGACCTCGGATGTCCCAAGGTCGGGCTCATGGATTGCCGAGTTTGGTTGGCTCCTGATCTCGATGTTTCCCGACCTCGAGGTCGGGGTCGGGGTTGGTAGACCCTGTTATCTGCTGAGTTTACTTGATTCCTGATCCTGGTGTTCCCCGACCTCGGTGGTCGGGGTCGGGGTCGGATCCAGATGTGGACTTAGTATTTCCTTGCCCCCGATGGACCCGCAAGGCTTTCTACCGGCGATTGCGGTACCCCTGGGGTGTACGAGATTATACTCCATCATGAGTCCCCCACTCTCTGAGGCGAAAGTGAAACTTGAGGTGAGAGAGAGTAAATCTTCAATTTCCTAGGCGCGTTCGCCCAGCAAGGGTGCTGCTCTTCCATGGTCATGACAAAGGGGTACCTCATTAAAAACTCCGCTGAGGAAAAACCCTGTGGGAAAAAATCCTAACGGAGGAAAAAGAGTATACTCCGCTTTGCCATGAAGTCCGTAGAGGAAAGTGAGGCCCCGCTGCAGAGAAGTATGAGCCCGAGCTTCGCGTTTTCCGCGTTCCAAACCTGCTTCATGGGTTAGTTGCTACATCCGCGGCCCCGGCCACGGGTTGATGAAATTTAGAAGAAATTTGTAAGGAGTTTTCACCTATGTACGAATTTTGAGGATATACCTGTTCGGTGCCGAGTCTGAGGTGGCTACGTCGTCCTGAGCTTGGTTGTTGTTGTTTTGTTTTTGCTGTTTTTTGATCTCTTTCCCGAGTCCCCCACTTACCAATCCCCCACTCTTGTGGACTTAGAATATTTTCTAAGTGCGGAAGAGTTTTAGTCTGAGTGGGATGAGGCAGTTGCATTTATCGCCTGGTGGACATTGGGAGAATTTGTTGCGTGTAGTAACGCTGATGTGTACAAATAGGAATCTTTACATTTTCCTTTTGCAACATTTTGAATTAATAGCCGCTTCTCAGCATTTAATGCAAGGGATGGCGTTTGAAGTGATTGTACGACGCCATCATTGCGCTTTTTTGCACGCCTTTTTGAAAAACCTTTGAGTTTTTTGAGCGGCTGGGGATTATTGTGCCACGTGTAAGCCTCCCGTTCATTTTTGAAGGGAAGTATAAAAGGCAAAACCTTCCGTCTTTTTCCTTTGCGCTTTCTTTTGTATTCGAGTTTTCAGAGTTTTCAAGCACTTCAAGAGTTCGTCTTCTCCGGTCGTTGCTTTGCGAGGTTTTAGTTTCCCCCGTCGACTTCCCCAACCAGGTTAGTCTCCAGCTCTATTTGCTTGTTCTTTGTCTGTCGTAGTTTTGTCGGAAGAAACCCAGAATAAGGGTTTTTTCGTCGCTTCCGGCTCCGCTGTCAATGGGGGGTCTACAGTCCTCCATTCGTGGTGGAGTTGGCACCTCTGGACTCGAAATCACATCCTGATGCTGGTTCAAGTGTTTAATTTCTTTTTGGAGGTCGGATTATTGGTCCTTAACCCCCAAACCCCAGATTCTGTCTGTCTGCATGTATGTGTGTGTTTTTCTGCAGATTTTGAAAAGATGTCTTCCCAAAGTGCTTCTGCTCACACCGGGGACCGGGCTAGCAATGATCTACCATTGGGGTACGACGATGCTGCTGCCCTGAGGGAGGCTGGTCTCATTGATGACGTTGCGGATGCAACCTCCGCCTTTGAAGTCGTGCCCTTGGACGCGCGGTCGGGCCGTAGGGCGCCTGCCAAGAAGAACGTCAAGGGTAGTCCCGAGTTCTTTACCCTGGATGGTTTCGCCGCCTCCGTAACTACTTGTGCTCTTTCCGATAGGGAGTGGGAAGAGGCGAGGCGCTTTTGTGGGCCCAGTGTTGTTGTGATGAGGCCGGACGTAGGTGAGTTGCCCTCTTCTTGCCCCTCGGGGTTCTTCGTCGTCTATTACGATGCTGTTAAGCATGGTTTCTGCTTCCCTCTACACCCATTTTATGCGGAGTATCTGGATTGGGTCGGCCTGCTCCCTTGTCAGCTCACCCCCAACGGTTTCTACTATATTGCTGCCTTCCTCCTGCGTTGTGTGGGTCTGAAAATTACCCCCAGTGTGGGTCTTTTCCGTTGCCTGTTCAATATTGGCCGTAACCCGTCCAAGGGGAATCAGAGCTATGCTTCCATAGCACAGGTCGGGGGCCGTAGCGGGTTTACCGATGCCCCTACTTCCTACCGCGGGTGGAAAGGCAGGTTTTTCTATGTCTGTGCCAACCGTCAGGACGTTTCGGCAGTGCTCCTTTCTCCACTGATGTCTCGATTCTTACCCGGGTGTCGGTGATTGCCAGGAAGCACAATGCCAGCGATCTGGGTGAGTATGCTGGCGATGTGAAGAAGTATCTGAAGCTCGGCCAATTTGAAATTGGGAAGTTTCTTACCGAGAAGAAAATCAGGGATGACCTTAAATGCACCAGCTTCTCACCCTTAGCTGAGCTGGGTGAGGAAGGTGTGATGGCTATTGATGTCGTGCCCGTCGGGGTTGATAGGAAAGAAGGGGAGGAAGGGGCGGTCCCTCCCCCAACGGCCCTGTTGGTCGAGGTGCCTGTCCCTGGCTTTGGGGTTGTTGCACCTTCAGGGTCTGAAGATGATGAAGGGGACGAGGTTTCTGCCCGCCCAGGAGAGCCAGCTTCTCAGCCGGACCGAGGTGTGGCTAAACCCAAGATTGGTGCCACGACCCCTGGTGTGTTCTTCCTTAGTTTCCTTTTTGTTGTACCATTTGTGTCACTTGTCTTGGAATTTTACTGATGTTGAGTTGTTTACTGTTTATAGGATTCCCCAATATTTTTGCCCTCCTAGACCAGGTTCAAAGGAACCTTGCCCAAGGGGAACCATCCAGCTCCTCCTCTGACGAGTCTTCCTCCTCTTCTGAGGATGGGGATGGGGATGATGCAGGCTCTACGCGTGATTCCACAGTTAATTGTGACGCCATTGCCAGCAACGTGAAGGCCACTGCAGGTGACACCGACCAGGGTGCCGCCCCGGGGTCTTCTCTGAGGGATACCTCCCTCGGGGATGATGGTGCTGCTAGAGAGGGCGCCGGGCTAGCCGATATGGACGTGGATGACCATGGTGCCGTTCTTGAGGCTGATACTGAGCCTGCCACTATACCCCCACCTCTCAACCAGATGTGGTGATTGTGGAGAGTGAGAGCGAGGATGAAGGGGGTAAACAGGCTGATTTGTCCCCAAGGGGTGGTGGGGCCGTTCCAGAGGCCGACCCGCGTGTTGGCGGGGGCAACGAGGCTGGGCCCTCGGATCATTCTAGTGCTGTCCGCCCTCAGTTCCCCAGTTGCCGCTCCTATCCCGATCCGGACAACCAATGGTTCAAATACGGTATGGATCGGGATCATAGTTTTGTTGTCGGTACCGTGCATGGTATGGATTTCCTTTCTCAGATCCGGCCTTATGCGGATGACTTCATTCTGAGCCAGATGGCCACTAGGGAAATGGCTGAGGATGCTGTTAACTCCTGTCTCCAGGTTAGAGATTCTTTTTCTTGTTTATCGCTTCTCTCGTCGTGCTCCTTTGGCTATTATTAGACCGTATCCTTTTGTTATGCAGTCTGCTTTTATATGTCATGAGCTCGGCCGTAGGGCTGATGATGCGGAGCACCGAGCTCGTGAAGCCGGAAGGAGAGAGGCCGGCCTTCTGCATACCAGGTCCTTAGCTAAGCAAGCTCTCAGGGTCTTCGAGAAACGTGTCAACGAATTGGAGGCCACTGCTGATCAGGCCCTTAAGCAGACTGCGCAATTTAGTGAGATACTCGATGAGTTTACAACGAGGGCATTGGATGCAGAGCAGCGGGTGTCCAGAAGGCTGAGCGTAGGGCCCTTGGTGCTGAAGAAGAACTGGCGGTGTACCAGGAGATGCACAAGCGAATGACCGACATTGCCTAGGATACCGTTGCTGAGAACGAGGCCCTTCAGAGGTCTGTGATCGAGATGACCGGCCAGGCCAACAACTTAGCTCGAGAAAATGAGCAGCTGCAGGAGAATGTCATCGGTTGGCAACGTCGTTGTGAAGAGCTAGAGGCCACCCTTAGAGAGTCCCTGGTGCAGGGCGGGCTCAAAGGGGTTCGTATCGTTCAGCTGGAGACAGAGGTCCAGACTTTGAAAGACGCCGTTGCTGACCTTGCCTCAAAGCGCAGTCAGGCCCTGGAAGAAATTATGACTTTACATGCTGCCGAGCTCAGAAAAGCGAGGGCTTCTGGAGCTGATGAGTTCAAGGCCTCGTGCTCTGGCCATCCCCCTTCTCCCGATTCTGTGGCCTGGTTGCACAACATAATGGGCCAGCACATAGATAGCTGGTTGGCTACTGATGGGGGCCTGGAGTTTCTGGGAAAGCAGATGTTACCTACCCTTGAGTACGGAAGGTATCTCATGCAGAAAGAGATTTATGACCAGCTCCGGGGAACCCTGTCGGGCTTTACTTACAAGAAGTACCAGCTCCCTCGACCAATGAAGCATCCCGAGATTGCTCCTTTGGCTATTATTTGACCGTGTCCATTTATAGCCACTGCTCAATTAAAGGATGAAGGTGAGTCATCCAAATCAAGGGACACTGGAAAGGCTCCAAGCTGCCTTCCAAATAATAGTGTTCAAAAAGATAGAAAGGCAGTTGACTCAAACGGTAGCCCACTGCCAGCAGTTGACTCAAATGGCAGCCCACTGCCAGCAGTTGACTCAACTGTCAGCCCACTACCAGCAGGTGACTCACCAAAAGACAACCTTCTAGGCACTCATGACATTCCCAATCATCCTACTCTACCAGAGGATAGTGAAGAAGAAGAAGAGGAGGAGGATGATGATACTCAAATTCTAACCAAAACAAAAACATCTGACATCATATGGATGAATAAACATCCTCCTCACCAAGTAATTGGAGACATCAATACAGGGGTTCGTTGCAGATCAGCAATTCAGAGAGAAGCACTATTCTCATGCTTCATATCTCAAATTGAACCCAAGAAAATTGAAGAAGCCCTACTTGACTCAGACTGGATACAAGCCATGCAAGAGGAACTCAATCAGTTTAAGAGAAACAATGTATGGGAGCTTGTACCCAGACCCTATCACCAACATGTGATAGGAACTAAATGGGTATTCAGAAAGAAAATGGATGAGGAAGGCACCATAGTCAAGAATAAGGCAAGATTGGTAGCCAAAGGCTACTGCCAAGAAGAAGGTATACATTTTGATGAAACCTTTGCTCCTGTTGCGAGACTGGAAGCTATAAGAATCTTCTTGGCCTATGCTGCTCATAAGCAATTCACAATCTATCAAATGGATGTGAAAAGTGCCTTCCTAAATGATCTACTAGAAGAGGAGGTCTATGTAGAGCAACCTCCTGGTTTTGAAGTCAATAGAGAGAAGGATCAAGTCTACAAATTACACAAGGCTCTTTATGGACTCAAACAAGCCCCAAGAGCATGGTATGACACTCTCTCTGAATACTTAGTGAATAATGGATTCACTAAGGGAAAAGTAGACAAGACTCTATTTAAAATAGAAGAAGGTCCCCACATACTGCTTGTTCAAATCTATGTTGATGACATAATTTTTGGAAGCTCAAATCAAGCACTATGTGAAAAATTTTCAACTCTCATGCAAAGCAAATTTGAAATGAGCATGATGGGAGAGTTGAACTATTTTCTGGGACTACAAGTAAAGCAGACTCCTCAAGGAATCTTCATCAACCAAGCCAAATATACAAGAGATCTCATGAAAAAGTTCAAAATTGAGAACAAGTCTACAGTCAAGATACCCATGAACACATCACAAGGTCTTAGTCAAGATGAAGATGGCAAGGATTTTGATCCTACACATTATAGAGGTTTGATTGGTTCCTTATTATATCTCACCACTAGTAGGCCAGACATATCCTACTAGTTGGTGTATGTGCAAGATTTCAATCAAAACCTAAGGACAGCCATCTTCTAGCTGCAAAGAAGATTTTGAGGTATCTAAAAGGTAATCCTAACCTTGGATTATGGTACCCAACAAATGGAGGTTTTGAACTCTATGGCTACTCAGACTCAGACTTTGCCGGAAGCAAAATTGATAGAAAAAGTACCTCAGGTACTTGTCAATTAATTGGTGGAAGACTTATCTCTTGGTTCAGCAAAAAACAAAACTCAATTGCTACTAGCACTGCTGAAGCTGAATACATAGCTGCAGACAGCTGCTGTGCACAAATACTATGGATGAAACAGCAATTGAGGGATTATGGAGAAGAAACAAAGGAGATTAGCATACTGTGTGATAACACTAGTGCTATTGCTATCACTCATAATCCGATATTTCATTCAAGAACCAAACATATTGAGATCAGGCATGACTTTATCAGAGAGCATGTTGAGAAGAAAACCATCAAGCTTGAGTACATCCCCACATATAAGCAGTTGGCTGGCATCTTCACCAAGCCATTGAATGAAGCTAGATTCAACCAACTAAGGCAAGAGCTTGGAATGTTAGATGATCTAGATCAAGTGAAAAAATAATCTTGCATCAACTCAGGGGGAATTTGATTTCAAAATTAAGGGGGAATTCCTAGCCACCTGCTGAGGGGGAATTTCTGTGAAGTACTCAGGAGAAGCCACCTACTAAAGGTAAGCTACTCAAAACATCAAAGGAATGAAGCATCAAGGTCCAAATAAGTCACTATCAAGATATCAAGATCAAAAGGAGTCGAAATTCACAAAATTGGCTCAGCAGTTGATTGCATCCTAGCAAGCAGTGGGCTCAGCAGGCGACTGGCTACTAGTTCACTGCTACTTGTATAATGGAAGGAAATGCACACTTTCTCAAAAAGGAGGAAAAGGACTAGAAAGAGAAGGAAGGCAAATGGAGGTAAAAACACTGGTTCAAGATTTCGCGCATGTGACTGCCAGCAGCAAGTGACTGCCTTAGGAGCAGGGCATTGCTCCAGGCCAGCAGTTGGCTCAATTTCTCACAAATGTACATGGAATCTCAACAAGTGACATACATCATCTTGATCCCCAATAGCCTATAAATACTCCCTCCGTACATTCTCCTTCACACTTTTAACTTTGCAATCTCTTTCTACTTATTCTAAACTCTCAAAATCTCTCTTCGCATTCTCAAAAGCTCTCTTATACACTATCACCACAAATCCTTCTTGATATCCTTTATGTCCCCCATATACACAGAAATGGCATCACTCATCCAAATAGCTAAGTCCATCTTCACTGGATCGATCCTCAACACTCCTAAAGTCCTTGAAAGAGATGACAACAAAGATCTAATGAGGGAACTGCTGACAAAACTTGAGACCACGGGACTGCTAAAAATGGCAACCTACCCATATTCTTGCTTCTACCCCGAGGTAGTGGCAGAGTTCTACATCAACTCCACTCCTGAGACTCAAATCCGTTGTAATGGGGTTTGAGGTAGAGATAACGGAAGAAGACATCAGGGAACTGCTCTCCCTACCTGGAGATGAGGCTCCAACTATAAAGGACATCAACTTGAATCAAGAGAACTTCAAAGAAAAGGTTTTCATCCAAAGGGCTCGACGCCTTAACACGTTGAAAGTCAAAAAGAAGCTGATGGTTCCAGAATACGCCATCCTTCTGGATATTCTCTACAAATGTGTCGACACAAGGACTACAGCCCTGGACGAAGTCAATGCCCAAAGAGCCAAGCCACTGACAGCAATCATCTCAGGGGTTCCTTTCAACTGGTCAAGGTACGTCCACAACGAGCTTCTCAATTACGTAAAGAAAGCTCACACAGGAAGAGGACAAGATGGTACTCTACCACTACTAGGATACAGCTTCTTGATAGGGGAACTGCTCAAGAAAAAAGGAATAATGGGGTCCATTAAAGAAGAAACAACTTGGAGGAAGTTTCTCTATCAAACTTCCAAGGCAGGGGCCCCACAAGTTCAAAAAGTAGAGGACTCCTTCATCTCCAACGAGCCTCTCCAAATTACCCTTGACAGGATCAAAACAAAGACTGCTAAGAGAATCAGATCAGGATGCCAAGCAGAAAAATCTAAGAAGCCAAGGACAACAACAAGAAATCTACAAGCCGAAATGGAAGAAGTTGCATCATCTTTTCACCCAAGTCAAGAAGAAGCAGTGGCCTCCCTTCTTGCCTTGATCAACGAAGAAGCAGTGGTCACCCCTCTCGCCATCATTCAAGAAGAAGAAGCAGAGGCCTCTGCTGCCTCCTCAAACGCAAGTAATGATTCTCAAATTCCTCTCTCTATACTCATTCCCAAAATCACACAAAGGGATCAGCAAGAGGAGCAGGTGGCTCCCCAAGAAGCAGAGCAAGGGACTCGACCAGAGCAGGTGGCTCCCCTAGTTGAGCAGGCCCCTCCATCTCCATTAGAGCAGCTGGATGAAGAGTTTGCAAGGGTCAAGGCATGGAGATCCTGGAAACTATCAAGAATCCTTCATCAAGCAGAAACCCTCTCACACTTCATCGAAGAAGAAGATTTTGTAGTAGAGTGGTTTGGGACTGAAGAAAAAGGAGCTCACTGCCAAAGATACAATGGATGACTCCAGTGATAGTGATGATGATGATGAACCCAGGGGTTCTCCCAGCTCAAAAGGTAAGAACATCATTCATTCCTCCTCCTCCAGTGACAAGGAAACAAGGAGAGTTCTTGAAAAATCAAGACTAGAAACTCAAGGAGGAGGAGAATCCTCCAAAGCTCCCCAAGAGCAGTTGGTTGCCACTCTTCCCCAAGGGACCCAACTGTTAGACCTTAACCAAGAGCCTCAAGAAGAAACTGCCCCCGAGCATCAGTCTACACCTTCAGCTGAGATTCGGGAAAGGATCTTCAATGAGGGAGCAAAGGAAACTCCAACATTAGCTGAGGTGCCCGTACATGAAAGGAAGCCCACCATCAAATTTGTGAGCAGAGCAAAATTAAGACTACACAAACGTTTGATCAAGATGAAGAATCATTTTGATCAACTCCTGGACCTGCGTTTTGAAGAAGTTCACAGGCATATCAACAGCAATCTGAAGATTCAACATGTGTTCAATTCTGATCAAAAGGCTCAACTTGAAATACAACTCAAAAATCTGTCAGTTCAATCAGAGGCTATCCAGAAAGCTCTTGAGGAACTTAAAGCTGTATGCATGCAACTACAAGAGCAGTTTCTCAATCTCCAGCAAGCACAAGCTGTAGCAGTGCCCTCACAGCCTGAAGCAGAGCCCTCTACCCAAGCACAAGCAGAGGCCTCTGCCCAGCCCCCTGCTCATCTATCTACCCAGGTACTCCCTAATTCTCCCTCACATACTAACCTTGAGCAGGCCATTCCACTCATCCAGGAGCATGAGGCCTTCATCCAACACCTAAAGACCAAAGAGCTTCCAGCCTTTCTTCAACTCTCCCAGAAAGTGGTCACAAAACAAGTCGAACATTCTGAGACCTTTGCTAAAACCAGAGATGATGTGGCTAAGCACCTAACTAGGATGCACACTGCCACTCAAGAGGCGTTTCTCAAACAAAGAGGAGAACTACAGAAACTGGGCCAAAACATCCAAGCAACAAATCAACATCTCCAGACGCTGGATAGATTGGTCAAAGAAGATGTCCAAGTAGATGTCACGGACGTTCGCAATATGCTCAATGCCATTGCAATTGAAGTTGCTGCCATGCGTCCAACAAAGAGAAGATAAGTTGAGGTTGACTCTGACCCAGAGATATAAGGTCCTTAGGAGCCAAGAAAGCAGCTGAAACCAGAAAGAAGAACAAGCGGCTACAAGAAGAAATGGAAATCAGAAAGAGGAAAGCTAAAGAAGCCAAGACTAAGGAAGAAACCAAGAAGAAACCAAAAGAGGGAGAAGACTAGAATAGATTAAGTCCGAAATTGACTATAAACTATCGTACCTTAGAAGCTAGAACAACAATGTACAAAACTCAAATGAAAAATCAATAAAATTATTTTATTCTTGTGTTGTATAGTTTTGGCATCATCAAAAAGGGGGAAATTGTTAGTACCCAATTTTGATAGATTTTGATGATGCCACTATACTTAGCATATGTACATTGTATCTCAATATTGTTCGTGTGTTAGCATTCAAAATTATGTGACAAAATAAAATGTACAATTTTTGAGTTAATTTGAATATTACCGGAAAAAATAAAATGCAATAAGGTAATTTTTATTTACCTTATAAGGATATTTAGATCCTACCGGTATATATTATTTTAGCTCAAAAGTCAACTTTATGTCACATTATTAAAGAAAATCGGAAAATCATATACTCTGAATGTATATGATTGAAGACAAAATATGACCCGCATTTAATGCCAAATATGTCCTAAGCAGTGTACGCCCACATGGGACTATCTCCTGAAGTGAAGATTGGGCGGCTGAATAATGCAAGACAAGGAAATCACCGGGAAATCAGCTCCAGCACAAGAAGACAATACTACAAGTCGTCCTTGTCAATTTTCAATGAACAAGATCAATCCATCCTAACCAATGGATGAGATTAATCAACTGTAGTAGCCTATAAATATAGGCTGAAACGAAAGTTTCTAACCAAGCTTTGAGCATCCAAGGAGAGAAATTCTTTCACGAGCATTCACGAGCTATCTAGCAAAAGAGAAAGTGCTATTCTAAACTTTACTCTCTACTTGGACTCATGCTTCACTAAACTTCCAGTTTACAAGCTATTCATTGCTAAATCATAGAAGTTTTGTTCCTAGTTGAAGGTTAGAACTTTCTTGTAACATTTCACATATTGTTGTAAACACTTAGGAGAACAGTTGTTCGGATCCTAAAGTGTGAGTAGATAGATAGAGTACCTTTTGATCCCCACTGGTTCATTAGAGAAAAGTTTAAGGACTGAGTAACTTTGAGTGGTGCTATACTCATCGTGAAAAACCTTTAATCTAGGCCTAAGTGTTGTAAAGGCTAGATTGGCAGTAAGTGTATTGGGCTTAATACTTTAGTGAAATCCATCTGAAAGAGGGTGGGACTGGACGTAGGAGGATTACACCACCTCTGAACCAGGATATACTGTGTGTTGATTTACTTTCATTCAACAAAGCACACACTTAGCACCTCTTACAAAAAGATTGAAGTTTGCCAGCAGAATCCTAAGCAGTTGTCTTAACTCACTCAACTACTTATCCTACTGCTTAATTACTTACTTTCTTTGAGATCATTTTCATACAAGAGAAGTGCACCAATATCACCAAAAGGCCTATTCTAATATTTCCTAGAAACTCATAGCAGGTGCCTCAGCAGTCCCTTGGAATCCACCCAACTGCTGAGCCCTCTGCTCATATATACTTGCTTCTTGTCAACATCTCAACATCACCAGATTGTCACTACATTATCAAGAAGTTTTCTTAACCCAATAAGCTTTTAACCCAAGCATGTGCCTCAGCAGTTCCCTCACATTCACCCAACTGCCGAGACCACTGCTTCAGTATAAAGCTATAGTTTCTCTTCACTTAAGCATACTTACTAAAAGGCCTTACCATACTCATCAATAAACTATCCTTACCTTCATCATATACTCTGCATTTCCTGAGCAGTTGCCTCAGCAGTTCCCTACTACTTAGCCACTTGCTAAGCCAAATACTCTCCAAGTTAGAAAGTGGCTAAACACTCATTACATAAAGGGTAAAGACTTCCGCTGTGCATCTATAAATCTCTCAAAAGTTTATAGATTAACTCTTTTAGAGGGAAAACTTTTAAAAGTTGAAAAAGATTTAAAAGTCTATTCACCTCACCCCCCCCCCCCCTCTAGATTGTTACCCTATCCGGGACCATCATAAGAGTATATCGGACCAAAGGTTCACCGTTGGTCCTCTTCATGTCTGTGCTGGTCCTCCTCATATCTCCGCCAGTCTTTTCGTCGTTGCTCCTCCATTCTCTCAAAGCTCTGCCTCTGCTCAGTTCTATACTGATCAACTCACTCCTGAAGTACGATGTAGTTGTTGTTGATCATGTTCATGTTATCGAACATCTGTTGCTCAAATGGTGAGTATTGGTAGGCTAGGGCATCAGGTTGTTGTTGTGGTGGATCGGGTATGAAGGGCGGGTTTTCTTCGGCATGTCCTTGATCGGGCTTATCTTGTGCATAGTGCACCGGGATTGCCCCGGGGAAACAATAGTGATGACCATCACCGATTTCATGGCCCACGATATCCAGGGGAATGTCGGGGGATGGTATGTGGATAAATACGTCATGTCGTGGAATGATGAGTCATTTATAGATAGGTGCCCCTGTGGGTGTCATGTGAGAGGGCCAAGTCCTTGGTCTTTTGAATAAGCCATGACGTGCAGATGAGCTGTTTGGGGGTAATGGGGCCTAGATCAACAAAACCATATAGGGTGGCTAGATGTGTGATTAGACCCCCTATCACAATTTGTCCCGATGACGTTGCCATGTTTTTTAAATGAGTCCATAAGATGGAGGCAACGTCAACTGGATCCGGTCCAGGTAAAACAGCTTGTGCCAGAACACACACATCCCACATTCTTGTGTGATGATTATTCGGTCTTCCGAGGAAACCGTTTAAACAAAATTTCAGGAAAATTCAGAAGGCCGGATGTTGCACACAGTTTACACTCAATTTAGAAAGGTCCGCCACACCTTGTCCTATCATTCCCTTCCATAGCTCATACCCCACAAGAGTATCATAATCGCGAGCTTCATCAAACAAAGGGAGGCCAAAATGATGTACAAATTCTCTTTTGGTTAATGAACGATTTTCATTGAGTAAACGAAAGGTGATGGTGTCATTTGCATGATCATCATTATCCTTTGTATACACGTATGAACTAAAGAATTCATAAACCAAATGAGGACAAGTCACATATTGCATTTCAAACAACCTAGTCATTCCAATTCTTGCGAATATATCACGCATGATCGCATCAATCCAAAAGAGTGCTAAAGTAGTAATGCACATGAACCGGGATTGTTTTACCTCCCTTTCTGCTTGTTCCTTGGAGCTTTTCTTGTGTGCCTCTGTTGCAAATTCCACACTTTCATAGCCCGCCACCGGTGGGATAGCCCTTGTAGAAGAAGCTTTGGACTTTTTTGGAGCCATGGTAGTGGATATTTTTTTTGATTTTTCTTTGGGAATTTCGGACTTTTGGGTGTGGGTGGGATTGGGTGGCTTTTATGGGTGTAGAATGAAAGAGGGTGATGAGAGGAGCAAGAATATTGTATTGGTTGGGAATTTTTGAGGTTGGATACGGACCTTTGATGTCCAAAAATGGGGGTTCGAATTTTTGGGTAGGGTTTTTGGGTTTGGTTGATTTGGAAGGATTTGGGGGATTTTATGGGTATAGAAATGAAGGAAATGGAGAGGAGAAGAAGAATACGGGATTATTTGGTGGATTTGGTGGAGAAATGGTGTAGAATCGAAGGTTTTTGTGGTTGAAAATGGAGATTTGGGTGTAGGGTGTTAGAAATTGGGTAGAGGAAATGAAGAAGATGATGGCCGCCCGACCTGGTCTTAGAGAATTTTTTCGTTCACCCGGCCAGGTGGGAGTGGTTACCCGGTCGGATGTTGTGTTGGTGCAGATACCAGTAGCTACTGGAAACAAATACCCGGTCGGGTGGTTCACTTGGCCCGGTCAGGTTCTGTATATTTTCGCTCTGGTGCTTACTGGAATGAATACCCGGTCGGGTAGGTTATGGTACCCGGTCGGGTA
This sequence comes from Cuscuta europaea, assembly GCA_945859875.1. Lineage (NCBI taxonomy): Eukaryota > Viridiplantae > Streptophyta > Magnoliopsida > Solanales > Convolvulaceae > Cuscuta > Cuscuta europaea. Next base: position 7,716,111 of record CAMAPE010000014.1, read on the forward strand.
TTAGTTAATCTTTGCCTTTTTCATTTTATTTTCGTCCGGCCAGGTATATGGGTTGACCCGGTCGGATTTTTCAAAGCAGGGGCCATAATCAGATTCTTTCATTTATTCGGACGGGTGCGTTGTTCTACCCGATCGGATTTTCATCCCAGGGGCAGCAGTACCCTTTTTGTGGTTGTACCCGGCCGGGTGGGTTAAGGCACCCGGTCGGGTCTATCAAGAATTGAAAGTTTTTGCCTTTGCTCGCCCGGGCGATTGGGCGGGTAATGTGTTTTTTCCACAAACCCCATCGGTTGAACTCTAACACCCGGCCGGGTGTGTGCCCCAGGCTCTTTTTTTAAAGGTTTTTACACACACACACATGAAAATTAATGAAAATAAAAATAAAAATAAAAACAAACTTGGGTTGCCTCCTTAGAAGCGCTTGATTTAATGTCGCGACACGACGTTATTTTTATTTTGTTTTCTGTTTTAAGTGGGATCATGAGCATCCCTCGTTTCATTTTCAAAGACCATGTTTGGCCATGTTTCAACTTTTTTCTTCGACCTTTTCCAGTAAGGTCGAATTTTCTTCTTCGTCACCACCTCAAGTGTAGGTGGTTTTAATTTATTGTGTGGCGATTTCATCCATTCGCCATTTTCCAACACTGGTTTTTGTTCAGTTTTCATTTCTTCAAACATTTTGGTATTGTCGCCTTTATCTTCAACCGAAACACGTGATGCTCGTGGTTCAAAAACATTTAAAGAACAAAGAGACTGATCTTTAGCTTGTTTTTTCGTAGAATCAAAGATATTAAATTCTACTTTTTGGTCATCGAACTCTAAAGTTAATGAACCATTAGATACGTCTATTTTTGTTTTGGCGGTTTTCAGAAAAGGTCTACCCAAAAGGATGGGTGTTGTTTGGTTGTCATCTCCCATTTCAAGTACGTAGAAGTCAACAGGGAAAACCAAGTTTTCTACTTCGACTAGCACATCTTCTATTACACCCTTCAGGTAAGTATTAGACCGATCCGCTAGTTGAATCACTACACCAGTTTGATGTAGCGGGTCGAGTTGTAAGGATTTATATAAGGAGTAAGGAATAACGTTTATTGATGCTCCTAAATCCAAAAAGGCTTTAGAAAACTTGGTGTCCCCTATTTTGCAAGGAATGGTGAACATGCCCGGGTCGTTACATTTTTTGGTAAGTTTCTTTTGAAAAATGGCTGAGACACGTTCACTAACCTCAACCCTTTGTTCCCCTTTCAGTTTATTTTTCCTTTTCATTGTGCATAGTTCCTTTAAGAATTTTGCATAACGGGGAACACTTTTGATTAGTTTGAAGAGTGGGATGTTTACCTCACAATTGACGAAGGTCTCGTAGAGGTCCCGATCATTCTCCACCTTTCTTGTGTCCCTCAATGCCTCAGGAAATGGAGGGAGTGGTTCATACGATGAAAGTAGAGGGAATTTAGTTTTCGTTAGTTCCTCCTCTTTTGGTTGAAAGGCTTCTCCAAGCTCAACCTCTTACTTTTCCTCCTCAACTTCCCGTGCTTGCAATTCTTTATCGCTCCTTAACATGATTGCATTGACATGTTGTCTTGGGTTTTGCTCAGTTTGGGAAGGGAGCTTACCCAAATCTTTTGCCTCGATTCGACTTACGGAATTCGAAATTTGGCTAACTTGAGTTTCCAAATTTTGAATGCTCGACTTGGTGTCATATTGGAATTGCATCATGGTTTGTTGAAATTGCCTCATGTTCTGCTGTATTCTTCCCATATTAACGGCAAGTGCTCGAATCATGTCTTCGGTGGACATACTCGAGTTCGTTGTTTGGCCTTGTTGTTTATATTGTTGAGGAGGGTTTGTTTGTTAAGGTTGTTGAGAATTTCCGTACCTTAAATTTGGATGATCCCTCCATCCCGGATTGTAAGTATTGCCTTGAGGATCGTACCTCCTTTGACCTTGGAATCCCAACGCATTGACTTGCTCGGAATTCTCCTCTTGAAGTGTTGGGCAAGAATCGGTGGGATGCCCTTGTGTCGAGCATATGCCGCAGACCTTGACTTCTTGGGTTTTCGGATTTAAGAGAAAATCGTTTAGCAAAGAAGTCAAGCCGGCCACTTGACTTTCCAACGAGTTGTTGGATTCCGCTGCCATGACTCGTTTTGATGATGACCTCCTGTTGTAATGTCTCGAGTTTTCGGCTAACTCCGAAATGAGGTCTCTTGCTTGAGAAGAGGTTTTGTTAACAATACCTCCTCCGCATGCCGCATTCACCATGTGTCTATCTTGATCAACAAGACCATCATAGAAGTAGAGGATGAGATCTTGTTCCGAATACCCATGATATGGGCAACTAGCACATAATTTTTTAAAGCGCTCCCAATATTCGTACAAGGTCTCATCATCCGCTTGTTCAATGTTGTTGATTTGCTTCTTGAGACTTGAAGAGATAGATGCGGGATAATACCTGTCAAGGAAACTCTTTTTCATTTGAGCCCATGTATTGATGCTTCCCGAGGGAAGGTAGAATAGCCAATCTTTGGCGGTGTCTTTAAGGGAGAATGGAAAAGCTCTCAACTTTATTTGCTCTTCAGACACGCCAGTGGGGCACATGCTGGTGCACATTATATGGAACTCTGACAGGTGTTTGTTCGGATCTTCCCCTCGTAGACCATGGAAAGAGGGAAGTAGATGAATGAGTCCAGATTTTAGCTCGAATGTGACTCCCGTATCAAGAGTTGGAAAAGTGATACATAAGGGTTGTTGATTAAGATTCGGAGCCGTGAGCTCCCTCAATGTTCTCGTTTCAAGAGCCATAGTGGTTGGCTCTTCGGTGTCGCTAGAATGAGAACTAGCTCTTGATGAGTCTCCCGAGTCGGTACTTGAGAATTTGTTTTTCAACCGCTCGAGAGCTTGTTCTATTTCGGGGTTTGTTTGGTAGGTGAGTTGGTTTATGGATCGGGTTCTTACCATATACTCAAACAAAGCTAAGAAAAATAGAAATCTTTATATATATATATATATATATATATATATATTTCTTGATATAAAATAAATAGAAAAATTAATTGCCTTTCCCCAGCGACGGCGCCAAATTTGACGGGCACTTTGTCACAGTGCGTCAAAGTAATATTCGATACTAGCACTTATACGTAGTATAGGTGAAGTAGAGTTTGTATCCACGGAGAAATGAATAATTCTCTTTTTATGAAACTAGTAAATAAAAGGGGGATTTTGGGATTGAATGATTTAATTTAAAAACTAAGATGAACAACCGCTTTAATTCAAAGATAAAAGAACTTGGCATTGCTACTTTCCACTTGTTGATATATTTTAGTTGATCGTTGTTATATCTATAATTTATTCCCTCTCGAATACTCAATCGAGGAGTATATCCAATTCATCGAGGGTAGTTATTAACAACGACCATTCATTAATAATCTTTACTATTAGTCAAGTATGAAACACCGTCATATACCGATTTGATAGTAGCATTTAATCTCTTAACTCCTTGATGAAATCAATTGAGATTGATAACCTCAACACAACGGTTTCGGTTTAACCAACAAAATTAATCCCTCTTAAGTTTATCAACCACGACCGTGCATTAATAAACCGAAGTTACTTACTTGTGAAACCATCAACGATTAACCATCGGTTCGTCGATCATTTCTAGTAATAATTAATATATGAAACAAAACTAGTTGATCCTTTAAGTAATGTTCAAAATATTAATATGAAATATGAATAGGGATTAATTTATATTCAAGGAAGAATATTATTAAAGGAGATGAATCCTACTATAATTAATATCAACACTCCCCAACATTAATATAGAGGAAGAAAATACTACTCTAACTAACGTCAAGATGTTAACTAATTGTCATCTTATCAACACTCCCCAACATTAATATAGAGATAATATTAAGGAAATAACTAATAATTAATATTCAAGGAAAGAAATTAAGAAAATAACTCACAACTTTAATAATCAACAAGCTTCAAAAGCAACACCAAGAATTGGAAGTTTAGCTCCTCATTTGGAGACTAAGCATAGCTAGAAAAAATATAGAGAAATGTTATTCTAAACTGAGCTTAAGAGTATGGAAGAAGGGATGATTTTTAATGAAGGAAAAGTGGGCTATTTATAGGTGTTTTTCAACACCTTTGGCCGGATACCCGACCGGGTCAAGTACTTACCCGGCCGGGTCCGGTCAAAATCAGATAATCCGCCACGTTCTGGTGATCTTCGCACGCCGGATTGTCCCCAGTCACTTCTCACCCGACCGGGTGAGGTAGTGGGCCCGACCGGGCCATGCACTTTCTTTGCATTTTCGTTTTTCACTTCTTACCTGACCGGGTCAAGTATTATACCCGGTCGGGTATTTGCTCCTGGGCAGCCAAATCTTCTTTTTCTTCACTTCAAAGTCTTCCTTTCCATTACTACAAATCCTAACTAGACTTTACAACTTACAAATAAAGACTAAAATACAATTACAACTAAAATCACACAAATGTTTATAAACTAAATAAAACGTCAAACAATCACCATAAATCAAACATAAAAACATATAATGATGCACTACTAATTAGTGTGCATCAGTGTACTGGCCGATAACGGCTATTTGGAGGCCCCTCCTCTCTCTCTTACAGTGATTAGGATGAAGCCAGGTGTCTGGCTGGTCCCACCGTAGACATCATGAGACCAGATGCAGGCAATCTCCCTTCCTCGTGTCCCCCGGGATTTTTCATGGTCCATAACGATGCCTTAGACCAAGGCTTTTGGTTCCCGTTGCATCCATTCTTTGTGGAATACCTCAACTGTGTTGGGTTGCTCCCCTGTCAGATAACCCCCAACGGGTTCTACCTTATTGCCGGCTTTTTGCCGCATTGTTAGGAGCTGAAGATCGAGGTCAGTGTGGACCTCTTCCGCCATCTGTTTCAGATTGGTCTTAATCCTTCCAAGGATAATCAGAGCTAGGCTGTTATCTCCCAGCATTATGGCCGGAGTGGTTTCCATAACACCCCACTTCTCACCATGGATGGAAGCACATGTTTGTGTTTGTCTATACGAGAAGGGAGGAACGGTCTGTTTGATGATGTCGTGTAGACCTACATAGAGTTTGGTGACAAGAATATCAACCTGTATGTGACAGAGGAGAAGTTGGCAGGAAAGCTTGGCTTTAATTTCTATAGCATTGTTCCTACTGAGGACCATGGGGCTCAAGTGGAGGATATGATGTTGATGGTGCAACCATTGAGGGACACAGTGTTGCAGCTGCTGTTGAGGAAGAGCCCAAGAATGGGCAGATGCTGATGAGCAGGCTGGTGCCCAAGAGAGGGTTGACCTAGTTGCGACTATTGTCGCCTCATTGCCTGATAGACAGGGAGGTTCTGCTGCAGTTCCCACTGCTTCTAAGGTGTTGGGACCTGAGAACTCAAGCGATGAGAGGGCTTTTGCCCACATGTCTCTCCTCAACAGCGATGAGAGGGCGGGAGGGGTTGAGTTGGCCCCCAAGAAGAACAAACACCAGAAGGAGGTCTGTTCTGAGATAGTGAAAGAGCAGCTGCTGTTGAGGAAGAGCTCAAGGTGGGACTTCCACTTCTGGGCAAGGTCTCATTGCCACCGCAGTCCGCAGGTACCTTGTTTTTCTCTTAGTTTGACACTCTGTTTTGTTGCATGAATTTGTGGTGTCAGTGTCTGCATTGTGCATTGTGTTTTTTCATCTATACTGTTGTGCTTGACAGGTGGCTTAAGGAGAAAGACTAAGTCCTCTGAGTGGGTGAGGAGAAAGACTAAGTCCTCTGAGGGGTGAAACAACCTGAGCCCTCCCCAAGTGGGTCCTCACCCTCCTCTGAGGATAGTGATGAAGATGATGAAGATGGTGTTGGTGCCGCTCAGCAAGACAATGTCGCGACCAGAGAGGGTGCGGATAAAGAAACCCGTGATGTCGCGGAATTTGGTGGAGATGTCGTAGGTAAATCCAATGTCGTGGTCGAAGATGGTGATGTCGTTGCGCAGTCCCATGTCGCGGCTGATACAGATGGGCACTGATCTCAGGTCCCAACATCCCCGTGCTAAGGCTGTCACTGTTGTCACTCCTCCCCACCCAGATGTGGTCATGGTGGAGAGTGAAGATGATGATGACGCGGATAAAAAGATCATTTGGCAGCTACAGGACCGGATATATCAAGATCATCCCGGGCCCAGCAGCGCTTCTACTTCCGGAAAGGGGTCTAATCAGCCGTACATCCCCAAAGACTGGTCGGGGAAGCAGAAGTTCCAGTTCTTTATGGATGGTGATGACAACTTTGTGGTCGAAAGCATCAACACCATGGACTTCTTGACTAAGATCTGGCTCCCCTCTGATGACCGGTTGATGAAGAGGATGAGTTCTAGGGGTATTGCCAATGAGCTCACCTCCACTGCTCTTAAAGTGTCTTTTATGCATGTCTGTTATGCTTTCTTTCAACTTGTTGTTTACCTGTTTATTTATTAGTTCTTTTTCTGCCGAGATCAGGGCTAAAAAAGCTGAGAGAAGGGAGATGGGCCTCCTTCATACCAGGCACCTGATTGAGCAAGCTCTAGAAATCTCTCAGAAACATGTTGATAAGTTGGAGAGAACTGCTGATCGGGCTCTCGAGCAGACTTTCAGTTTAAGGAACTGCTTGATGAGTTCACTAAGAGAGCCTTAGATGCGGAGGCAGCGGAGCAGCAGGTGGAGGTCTTGGAGGCCACCTTAAAGGAGGGCGAAGCTCAGTTTGGAGCCCTTAGGGCGACTGCAGATGAGGTTGTAAAAGCCCTAGCTGAAGCAGAGGATATGGCCTCTGGCTTTAAAAAGAATGCCCAGTGCTTCGAGTGTCTGTTTAGGGAGGCCTCAGAGAAGGCCTGAGTTAACTATGAGGGGTGGCAGAAGAAGATGATTGAGCTCTCCACCAAGCTGGTGAAGGAGCGTGATGTGCTCCACGATAACCTGCAGAGAACTATCTCCGGAAGTAGGAGTGGACTCGGGCCGGGCCAACCGGCCCGGAACCGGACCGGCCCGCTACTGTGCGGGTCCGGACCGGCCCGGTTTGGCGGTTAGTTCACGGTTCGGGCCACCCGGCCCGGTCTTCAAGCGGTTCGGTCCCGGGCCTAGATTTTAGTGAACCAGTCCGGCCGGGCCTCAACGGTCACTTTTTTTAAAAAAAAAATTAAAATAATAGAAGGCTCCATAGCCGTTGGGAGACCTCCCAAACGGCTCTATAGCCGTTGGGAGCATAGGAGGGGGGTCTGGCGGGTTAGGGGGGTGGGGTGGGGTGGGGGTGGGGTATACAAAAAAAAACTATTTATAATCTTATTTTCTACTGTGATGATGTGAATATGTAGGAAACAACCGAAGACGGAGATTCCGATTGATTTTTTATTACAAAATGTATTATATTTTTTAAATTCATCCTAATTCTCAATTGTACTTCTTATTTGAAATAAATATACTTGAATTCGAATATAATATATTGTAATTGTAATAAGAATTATTCTAATAATATAATATATAGTAAAAAAAAATTAAAAGGCCCAGCCCGTGAACCGGGCGGGTGACCCGAACTGAACCGGACCCGGGGTTATCCGGGCCGGTTCCGGGCCTGCCTTCCATGAACCGAGGCCCGGCCGATTCTAGGCCCGAACCGGGCCCAGCCCTAACCGAACCGAGTCCACCACTATCCGGGAGGATGCTACCAAATCTGAAGTGAACAGCCTTAGAGGGTCAATTAGCTGAGGCTAGCCAGCAAGCCAAGCTCATGCAATGACGTATTGACTATGTAAATAGGGATGGATTCGGGCCGGGTCGGGCCCAGGCCGGGCCTAGGCCCAGTCGGGCTGCCGGTTCAAGAACAGTGGGCCCGGGACCGGCCCGAGGGTTGGACGGGTCCGGTTCGGGCCGGGCCACCCGCCCGGGTCACGGGTCGGGTCCGGTTCGAGCCGGGCCGGTTAATTTTTTTTTTATAATTTATATTTTATAGTTTATAGTTTTATACGAGTATTAAAAACAAACTTCAATTGCATTTATTTGAAATGAAATAGGAACTACATTTGAAAATTAAAACAAACTTTAAGAGATAAACATTTTGAAAATTGTAATCAATCGGAACTTCCCGCACCTCCCGATCCTTTGGCTTTGTCACATGACTTCATATGCTTGATAGCCATCCCGAATCCGTCTGAAGCCCCCATGATACATTTTTTTTCGCACCATTTGCAAATTGCATACCACATCCCGGTCTTCGGGTCCTTCTGCTTATCAAAATTATACCGTATAATGACATTTTGATTTTCCATCTTAACTTCTTGGAGAAGAGAATTAGAGAGTAGATATATAATATATTGGAGAATAAGAGAATTAGAGAGTTAAGAATAGGATTTAGGAAGAATTGGAGAAGAGATATGAAAAAATGTTTAAGAGTAGGAGTATTTATAGGTTTTTTTACCCCCCACCCACCCCCCCCTACCAGCCAACCCCCCCAGACCCCCCCCTTTACCCCACCCAACGGCTATATAGCCGTTTGGGTTGTCCCCAGCCCCACCCCCATGGCCTCAACGGCTAGTAGCCAAAAAACAAAAAAAAAGTTTTTTTTTTAAATAGACCCGGACCCGGGCCCGGGCCCGACCCGGCCGGGCCGGGTCACAAAAATGATGAACCGAGCCCGCCCCACCCCTTCCCCCCGGTTCGGGCCCATACCCGGTCCCGGGCCCGCACAGTACCGGGCCAGGCCGGGTCACGGGCCGGGTGGCCCGAACCGAATCCAACCCTATGTAAACTTAGACCTCAATAGCCAGAATAACATAAACTAAGAACTTGGCACTACTAACGTGAATGCTCTAATAGACTAATACCACAAGTAGGGATCCATCCTTAAGAGTTGCTATTCTTCTGGGATTTGAAAAAATCAGATTTCAGAAAATCTTGGTCGTCTAATTGTACGCATTTGAATATTTGATACTTGCATAAGCCTCTTTCCTTTCAGTTAAGAAAAACATTCTAAACAGAAATGGACCACATAAATAGTATTTCTACATATTCACATCATCACATGAGAACATAATCCTACCAAATGCACGCAATAAAGAAAGAAAGAAAATAAATATATATTCAAACACCTTCATGTTCAGCACATGGAATTTTGACCTCCTTAAAGTATAGAATCAGTACAAAAGCTGAAAATGTCTCTGAGGGTGTATATATTGATAGTAATACATTCCACAGTCATGATTTCACTTCACCTCCGAAGCTATAATAACAACATAAACAATTGCAGGATGGCATATATCTATCATCATTTATAGTTTTGTACCCCAGGACACTTTCTGCTGTCTGTACCTCAATGCATCGGCTCATAAGACAAAATTTAGCTACTTCCTGACTTGAGGGTGTTACTCAACCTGGATAATTGATAACATAGAACAAAAGTATTAGGGAAGCAGTACATGTTATATGAATATCGGCACAGCGAAATAATATGAATGTCACAGGATATGTAAACCCAATTCTGTATAGAAAGATTTAGGCCATAAATATATGGTCAACGTAGGAAAGCATGTATGGCCTAGGGATGTATGTCGCCATTGGTGCGGTAAGGTTTGAGCACGGAAATCAAAACCCTTCATTCACATATAACAAAAAGAACCAATGAGACCAAGGACACTTTCAATTAGACTTATTTTAATCTAAAACCACATCTTACCTAAACAGACAACAAGACTAGATCAGTTTAAAAAAATAATAAAATATTAGACGGAAATTGATCAGGCCAGAAAAGGTTAGACGAGGTTTCAACAGACAAGTTCAAATCAAACTAACTCAGACTAGAAAATTTTCGAAGGATGAACAGGTCCTAACACTCAGCTCCACAACAAACTTATTTGTTAATACCTAGTATGCATTATTGAGTAAAATACATTAATGGTCCTTAAACTATCATCATCATATCGTTTTGGTCCTTGAAATAATAAATCTATCATTTTAATCCTTATTCTATTTAATCCATATTAATCCATAGTAGTTTGAGGACCAAAATGATATGATGATGATAGTTCAAGGACCATTTTTGCATTTTCCTCTAAAAGTATATAAAAAGAGCCAGTAAACTAGCCATTCATGACATAATCCAACTTGTATAGCATGGAGTGACATTGTTAGTGGAAGGTTTCACAAGCATATATTTTGACTATGAGGATGCAATCAAGAACCAAAAATAATATAAGGTCACAGTAGTTACGGATTCAAGCTTTACCAGTCCAATCCCTCAAAAAGGCCTTCTCCTTTGATGGCAGAAGTCTTAAAAATTGCCCATTGTCGACTCTTAATCTTGTGCAACTCCAAGGACTCCGTCACTGCAGCATCATCTAGTGCACCAGGAAGATCCTGTTGAAAATAGACCATCATTAAAAACACATGAGTCGCATGCAATGCATTGATGTGCTTCACTAAGCATGACCTCAAGGTAGGCGTTTGCCAGAGGACCTACAACTAATCATTAAAAAAATTGCACAAAAAACATAGAACCTGCTTGTTGGCATATATGAGAACAATAGCACCTTTTAACTCATCCTCCTGAAAAAAAAGATAATCAATTGCTTTTAACTGAATGAGAACACAGTGAATCATAGTCCCAAGAAAAGGTTTGTCATCACTTCACATCCAGATAAGAAGAAATTGAACAGATAAAAACAATTTATTTCTACAACTCTAAATGTCAAAAACTAGATAGAATGTATCAGCTCAGGCAATCTACTACTTGAAAAATACCCTCTATTTATTCAATGACATTGCAGCATTAAATAATACAACATCAAAACATATCTTTCTTTTTTATTTTGGGATAAACAATATTACCTTCCACCACTCTTCATTTATATCTTGTAGTTCATTATAAATGTTAAAAATGAATACACGCTTCCATAAATTAAACACTTTGATAAAATGACAGATGCATATATGGCTATATGCATTAGTATCGATTTCTACTAGCCTTATGGCAGCTACTTATCTTGAGATATTTTAGACACGTTTGCTTATTGCAAGGTTGACCCATTATATTTCAGGAAACAACCAGATTCTTTTGCATTCCAATGTGTCATGTGATGACCACCTGTTCTGTGAAAGGTATCCTTTAATTGCTCAAAAACTTAATGACTAACTGTTAGATTTTACATTTATTGGGATGCTGACTGTTGAAATATAGGTACTATGAAAGGACATAACCACCATCTCATTTTTCCGATATTTAATCTTGGCCAAGTCATTCAAAACTGCAAATTTCCACTTAACTTAAAAAGAAACAATTCCATCTTCATAGGTTTAATCTTGAAGCGCCAACACCTATGGTAGATTATTAAGAAAAACATTTCCTTTTCTAATCGCAAAAACAAGTATTTGGAAATGTATTATGTTTATTGAAATGTGTGGGCAAGATTTCATAATTCATACTTTGAAAGAAACATCTACACCACCAAAGTACCTCAAGTATGGCATGAAACTCCTCTTTAGCAACAACCAGCCTATCAGTGTCACTTGAATCAACAACATAGATTATGGCCTGAGTATTTGGAAAATAGCATCTCCAGTATGGTCTGAGTAGAAAACAATAGCCACTATTAATATTGTTGAAAAAGAGGAGAAATGAAGTTTGTGTGTACTTAAGGGGAGAATGACTCTAATATATATATACAAACATATATGCACTCTTTAACTGGCCACCTAGAGACAATCACAAGCCTAAACTATGGAACATCTACTTGAGCACAAGGGAGCTCCTTGTTCTTCCGTATTTCTCAAGAATCCCTGTAATGCACAAAAAATATTAGGCATTCACACAACAGAGAGCAGTGCAGTTTTTGGCAGATCTACTTTTTGCACTAGAATTGTAATTCTAGTTTATTAGCAAATTTATTCTCCGTCCTTGTTGCATTTAAACTTCTATTTCTAGGTAACTACTTTATTCTTTGGTTTACTTGGTGGTTTAAAAACTGATTCTAAAGCTCAACTACAAAAGGGGAGTTTATTCCATAATTGGAGGAAGAACTAAGAAGAAACCCAGGAGAAAGGGACTCCACAAACCTCAACTTTGTTATTCCCTGCATCTTTCTATATGTTCTCTACTGCACAAACCCCCCCATACCCCCTTCTTTAACGCACAAACAGTTTCAAGCTGGAAAGATAACACCATCTCTCCAGCTGAAACACGTGTGTATGTATCCAATACTAGAACCTCCTATAATTTTGTAAATAAATTAGTTAATTGATCATCCGAGCCCATAAAAGAAGAAACTGCTCCAGAAGAAAACTCTCCTATATGAAATAACATTCAATCGCAATGTGTTTTGTTCTATCATGGAAGATGGGATTTGACACAATAATGACAATATACAAAGTTGCTTGGGTATCATAAATCAGCATCATGTCCCCCTCATGCAACATGTCAATATTGCAATCGGCACATAAGCCATGAATCAATATTCAGCTAATGTGATATGAAGTAGAATCTGGGCTTGGAAAAAGAGGGGCAGAAGCCCCTGTGGGTTTACTGAAGGCGGGAACAGGCTTGAGCCCACCTTCGTGGGCTGGTTGCGGGCTGCTTAATTAATATTTATTCTTTTTAATTTTCCTGATTTGTTTCCTATTTGGAGTTAATTAGGATTTCTAATATTTGTTTCCTATTAGGAGTTGATTAGGATTTCTATTATTTGTTTCCTGTTTGAAGTTGATAAGGATCTTTTTATTTCTATTTCCTAGTTGTAGTTGATTAGGATTTCTAGGATTTAGTTTCCTAGTTTGGCTCTGGGCGACGGTATTTTTATCGTTGATTATCTGGTCGACGGTTTACCCCGTTGATTTTATTTTTCTGTTACACAACAATTGGTCCAACCTGCCGGATCCCGTTCCCGCTGGAATGACGAGATCAACCATTGAACGTTTGTCAGAGGTGGAGGCTAAACTGATTTTGATGAACCAAAAACTAGACGCGAGGGGTGCGAAGCTGGATGCGCAAGGAATCTTACTGGCAGAGATCACATCCTCCTTGGCTGCGCTCACGAAGGCTCTCACGCCACCAGCGGCGGAGGAGAATTCATCGGCGGTGGCTTCACTCGATGCGACATCAACATCCACATTTGGAACTGATCTGTGCAGCACTTCTCTCACGATGCTGCCCAAGTTTGACGGAGAAGACCCGATCGGCTGGGTTGCTAGGGCTGAGCATCAGTTCGAACTGAACTATACTCCGCCGAGAAAGAAGGTGGCAGCCACTGTAGTTGTGATGGAAGGGTTAGCCATATACCGGTTGACCTGGATACGGGCACGAAAGCCGGGCATGTCATGGGATGAGCTTACACAGGCGTTGATGGCTCGTTATGACTCACAGTTTATGGGCAATTGCTTTGAACGGCTGTATGGAGTCAAGCAGACTGACTCTGGCGGAGTACATTTCAATTTTTGTTCAACTAACATGTCAGGTCCCAAGGCTATTTGACGATCATTATTTGGGGAATTTCATGAACGGGCTGAAAGGATTGAGTGGCAGCTTTCCTAACGATACTAGGTAGCCCCCGGGGACAAATGTCAACCGGTTTCCGGATTTCAACCTTGAGGACAAGGTTTTTTCGAAGGGGGGTGGAATTGATATGAAGCAGAATCTGGGCTTGGAAGAAGAGGGGCAGAAGCCCCCGTGGGTTTACTGAAGGCGGGAACGGGCTTGAGCCCACCTTTGTGGGCTGGTTGCGGGCTGCTTAATTAATATTTATTCTTTTTAATTTTCCTGATTTGTTTCCTATTTGGAGTTAATTAGGATTTCTAATATTTGTTTCCTATTAGGAGTTAATTAGGATTTCTATTATTTGTTTCCTATTTGAAGTTGATTAGGATCTTTTTTATTCTATTTCCTAGTTGTAGTTGATTAGGATGTCTAGGATTTAGTTTCCTAGTATGGGAATTAGTAGATGGGTATTTAAACCCCTTGTTGGGATTCATTCTGGCTCATCTTGGAATAAAATTGGTTTTAGCCTTTTGGCTCTGGGCAACGGTATTTTTATCGTTGATTATCTGGGCAACAGTTTACCCCGTTGATTTTATTTTTCTGTTACACAACATAATGCGCTTGACCAGCAACAACCAACTGCTTTTTTTCTTTTCCAAGATATTTAGATTTGCCATGGATGGAAAAATATTGAAGTTTTATCACAACCACGTTCTGCCCAGCCATCATCTGTGTAACAAACAATTTACAGATATCTATGGTCGTTGATAACAAGCAGATACACTGAGACTTCTTAATGTATCGTACAACCACTGTCCACAACAATAGTCTCCCAATGACTTTCACATGGAGGTGCCAAAAACTAAATCACGATACTTGCTGCAAACGAGAGAGAAGGTCAATTTAAAGTCAAATACGTCAAATAACATCAAAAGTTTTGGTTTCAGAAAATGGAATGTCTAATGTTTTTTTGCCCGGAAAACTTATTGGATTGCTGCGGATAGAAGGGATAGGGAGTGCTTTAACTACTACTCCTACAAACCTGTTAGGTATCTTGCTAATTCACAGTAAATTCAAGAAACAAGATGAAGAAAAGAGATGGCATAACAACTGGAAGTGTCGTATAACAGAGAAAATAGAGAGAGATATACAAAGGCAGTTTAAGAGTGCCAACTCTCCAAGTCCCAAGCCCAAAAGATAATTCCAACCTCCTTTCTATTCTCCCCTCTGTCTCTATTTATACTAATTATTCTAATATTATTATTACTCTCATTTATTATTATTCTATGTAAGTCCCTACGCAATATTTATTGTCCTCAAGGTGGGTGATAGGAGAGAGTCCTGACGAACATCTTCTTCCTCATCTGTGTGCCTCTTCCTTCGCAATATCTCACTGAATTCTGAACCTGTAACTCCAGTACTTGAACCTTCATTTTCATGTTCTTCACTGCCAGTAAGAGCAGAAGCAAAATCCTGGTGGCAGAATACTCCCTGTGCTTACTTATGAACTCTTCAAATAAACCATTAACCCATTGAAGAAGCACAACATCACCTATTGACTCTCCATCTTGTTTTGGACTTAATGCTCCTATTGGTTTTGCAAGAACCAAGTAAGTAAACGACTTTATCAAATCCAGATTTACTGAGGAATAATCAGCCAGAACCCAAGGAGACAAAGGAGGCTTAGTTAATTCATCATAAGATCTTTCAGTAGGTTTGTTGAGAATCATAATGTACTCACAGTTTATAGCCCTATGAAACCGGCAGTCGAAACCTTCCCAGTATCTCCCTGGTTGTTTATCAATTCTCAGACATTTTTCCTCCTCATTTTCATTGTTTGGACCCTCACACTTTGATCTGTTTCATTCCAGATCAACCTCTTCCCCGAGCTTGGTCAGTATCATTGAAACTCTTGAGATGCATTAATCGCTGTCCACTAGCACATAGCAGTACCCACTCACGGGGTATGCATTCTCATCATGCCACCCTCCTGAGTTATTAGATGTATCATTTCCTTTACGAAAATAGGACCAAGAGTTCGAGCCAGAAGAAAAAACATTTGGATTCAGTCTCAAGACAGCATGAGTAAAAAAAATCATCAAGTCGTCATTAAAAAGTGTAGTTGACACCAGTAGGTCCTGGTAGATGATCAATGAATAGTAATTCGTGTTCTCAACACCAGATGCTTGAATGAACTTCAAGAACACCCTCTCTCCCAATAGTCAACATATTTAAATAACCAAAATCATTCAATCCTTGTTGCTGATGCTGGAGGCTGGATGAATCAAGATAGGATCTAACAATTCCCCTGTAAAGGCCACTCATACGAAAAAGGCATCCAACTGCTGGGATTCTAGCCATAGAATAAGAATTTGCCAAATCAGGATCATTCAACAAGAATAACATCTGAGAGGTCAATGTAAACATTGGAAG
This sequence comes from Cuscuta europaea, assembly GCA_945859875.1. Classification (NCBI taxonomy): domain Eukaryota; kingdom Viridiplantae; phylum Streptophyta; class Magnoliopsida; order Solanales; family Convolvulaceae; genus Cuscuta; species Cuscuta europaea. The sequence goes on from CAMAPE010000014.1 coordinate 7,732,041, forward strand.
TCCTTCCATTATAGGCTTGAGGTCAACAGGCAGCATTTAAATATTTCTCACTTTATTCTGTGTGATCACCAAGAATGGGAGAAAGAGTTTCTCATAGCAATGGAAGTCAAACACCTTACCCCTACAAACCCAAGTCCAAATCTATACCTGTTTCTTGATTAGGTACACAAACTGTTGGCATTCTCTTTACATTTTCACCAACTATCAAGGCCTCTTGGATGATAGCAGGATTGATTCCATTGTCAAACATCAGAAACATGTCAGCATAACCATCATTAGGATCATCAACCTTTTTCTTCCAATTTCCATTAATTCCTACCTCCAATCTATCTTGAATGTTCTTAATACAAGTAACATCATCAAATCTGAAGTCATCAATCTTATTCAGCCCTTCCAAAATTCTCTTTGATGAATGAAGGTGCACAATATCCCCTAGAATCCCTAACTCACATGCTTGAACAATACCCAACAAAGATTTAAAATATTCTGGGTTCCTATCCAGTACAAGAGCATACCTCTGACCCTCATAGCTAAGGATAGATGTGCGGTACAGGCCCTCCTCATCAGCTCCTGTGGCAATGTTGTTCAGTTCCAAGACAGGATCAGTGTGGTAGGTACGAATTCCTTCCTGAATGTAAGGAATGTTAGGTTTGAGCGGTTCGGACTCTTCCAGATTATCTGGTGAATATCCCGTCGACTGATTAGTATCCTCGTCTGAATCTGATTCCTGAACTGAGGGTTCAGCCAGATTCCATTCAAGATTTGGTGTCGTCAATGAAATCCCCAGCGTAGAAACTTGAGCCGACTCGGAAACCTGCGACGAAACTTGAGATGACGATTGATGATGCTCTGTTAGTAACGGCGAACTGGTAGAAACAGTTAGCGCCTGAGACGAAGCTTGCGAACTTAGCGAAGCAAGTCGCGACGAATTCTGCGAAGTCGATGAACTCTGCAAATGTTGAAGAGCGGTTTGCGAACTGTTCTTGCTTTTGGAGTTCCGGCAGCGGTTTATGGTCCTCAAACTTCCTCGTTTATGCCGATCGTTCCGCTGTGTCTATTTGCGCGACTTCACTAACTCCTTCCACCTCTTTTTGCGACTCCTCTCGGGTTCGTTTTCCCAGCTTTCCCAACTACTTTCCATCATTCCATAATCAAGTTCCTCCATGAGGGATATCCAATCTTTACTCTTTACTCTTTTGACGGCCATGATTAGGTGCAAGAACGATGCTCTGATACCAATGTTAGGTGTCACTAATTCACAGTAAATTCAAGAAACAAGATGAAGAAAAGAGATGGCGTAACAACTGGAAGTATCGTATAACAGAGAATATAGAGACAGAAAAACAAAGGCAGTTTAAGAGTGCCAACTCTCCAAGTCCCAAGCCCAAAAGATAACTCCAACCTCCTTTCTATTCTCCCCTCCGCCTCTATTTATACTAATTATTCTAATATTATCATTACTCTCATTTATTATTATTATTCTATGTAAGTCCCTAACAAAACCATCTCCATCTCTTTGGATCCGAGAAAGGCACCACTCATCGAGTAGAAGTTTGACATTGGTGTTCATGGGAGTGACAAGTGATTTACAATTGATCATACTTGTTAGTTGTTCCTTTGAGCATATCTAATCCATAAGTCCTTTGTGACATGCAAATTCCTTGCTAGGAATGTGCAATTTCAATCTCCAAATAAAAGTGAAATCTATTGTTTCAAAGTTTTGAAATAAAAGTAGGGAATCGTCCACATATAAAACAGCTTATATACTCTTACCCTGTTAGATGTCTAAAGCATAGAGTACTCAACTCTGTTCTAATTGAAGCCAAACTTGTGAATTAGAACTGTACACGAATACCGTTTCAGACCAATAAGAGGGCGTTTAAGTATAAAAGGCAAACAGCACTGTATGTGTGTGTATTCATTGACAACCAAAAATAGTTTAATTTGTGGGGGTAGGGAGGGATCAAGAACAGATGACCAACACGTTATGAAAGTACAATATGGGAAAGAGATTATGGGTTGATCTGTCACCTACACGGCTGGAAATAGAAGATCCTTGATAAGAGAGATGAATTAGCCAGCCTATCGTAAACTTAAACCGTAGCAGGTGGTTGAGGTTGGCAGTGGTAGGAATGTGAAAATTAGGTTATACAGTGACCAGTGGGGTGTGAGGAAGGTGCAGAGGGTATATTGTCATGTTGGCATAGGCTTTGAACCTGGCGAAATCCGGGTCTTCGGTAAAAGGTCAAAAGGATTACCCATGACATTGGCAATGAAACCAATGACATGAGCCTGGAGAAAACATCACAGGAAGGATAATACGCTTTGAATTCGCTCGAGATACCAAGCCCTAACTAACACTTTAGGGATCCATATCTGATTGCCATAATGCCATTGGAATAATGTGTTCTTAAATAAGGAATTACAAGTCTAGTAAGCTAAAGGGATGTTTGATGAGGTTTGGAAAATGGAATGATAGTTTGTACTTGGTAAGTGCTCCATTGCTGCACTATGGATTTCATTTCCCAAATTTCAACATTGAGCCATACCCCTCCAAATCGCTTGTACAATTGTACAAATATGAAACTCATTACGTTTTCTTTGGAACTCATTCCCATTCTCATTCCTTGGAACATTTCAAACACACCCTAAAAGATCTCACAAATATGATGAGTAAAATACTCTGTACTACTCAACAAATTGCAGAATTAAATAGAACTTGAACAAGGATAGTGCTGATCAAATATTTAGAAATCTTTTGGTAGTTCCTTTCCACTGAAATGCCTTGCTCGAGAATGAAGATTAATGATCAACTAACATTTTTCATTTCCAGATCCAGTTTATCAGCTTTTATAAATCCTGCCTAAATTTATGCTTACATATTTGTGTCATTTTTCTACTTTCATTACACAAAATAACAATGACAATGCTAATGGGTCACACTCTGGCCGTATGAGACGGGACAAGTGGACAACATTAGTCATCCACACACTGCAAACGCCGATTCCACATCACAGCTTGAGGTATAAACCGAGGCATACCTGCGGATAGGCTATGGTTGGGGGCAATCCAAGCGCAACCAGGGAGTTGCAAAGCCTTATCCTGCAGCCCTCAACCTGTAGCTTAATACCCACATTCACTTTCTTACCCCCTCCCCCCTATCAGCAAAAACAACAACAACATCCGAGCTTTATTCCCAAAAGTTTTTGGGGTCGGCAAACATGAATCGATTAATTTTGGGGCCACTTTCTTTAACCCCCCCCCCCCCCCCCCCATTAGTGACTAAAATTATGTAGCTTTGAAATCTCATGCAACAATTCACATTTAGAAGGAAAAAGAACTCTTCAGTTATGGTAACTATGGCAAGAAAGTGACGTGAATTTATACTTAATAATTAATATGAAAGTAGTTAAATGGCTGAGGTGCTGAGCTACTAAGACCAAATGGAGTTACAGCATACTAATGGATTAAAGGTAAACAGAGAAAAATAATGAGTTTAAACAGAATACAACACATTATTACCTAGCATAGTAGCATGGCAAAAAAATAGCTGCTTATAAAATGAAAGTTCAGTACGTTCATAATCTATAGTCTAGTGCCAAAGAAAAACTTGAATTTGAAGTTACCTGATACTAGTCTGTCCTCCTGCAATATGAGAAAAACAAAGAAATCAGGAAAAATAAGCTAACCTTGATTGGAAAAAATCAGAAGTATTTTGGTATCACTCACACATAGCTAGAGGAAGTACAAAATAAATAAATAGCCTACATTGATACCACAACTAAAACATTGATACAGGCTCAGGAAACCAGATCAGTGTAGCCATCTTCATAATATCCATACTTGTATTTTTCCACAACATTACAATTTCTATATGTGTAAGAGTTCCCTATTCGTGTTGATATTCTATTCTAGTTAATATTCCTCTTTCCTAATAGCAAAACCATAAGATATTAGGACCCAATTTACTTGCTCTCCAATAGCATTCTGAGCCATATAATTATGAGTTCTGTACAACAACGAAACACTTTCCATGGACTCTGTCGAGGACGAGTCTGCCATATCCCATCCACATGGATAATATTTGGCATGAGAGCAGTTTCCTACCCATTTTTGTTTTCTTCCGACCTTGGCTTTGTCCCATCAGTCATTCTCCAGGAGCTAGTGAGTTAGCAAGTAGATCTTAGGTTCATTAGTTCTAAAAATTATTGATTGTGATTTGTGAGTTTTCATTTAGTAAGGTAATTTTTATTGCTAGGATTTTGTATCAAATTAAATTCTTAGTAATGATAATATATCACAAATGTTCCCTGATGGTTTTGCATCAACTTAACTTTGATGAAACATAACAAATGTTCAATACTTAATGGTTTCGGATTAATATATTTTATTTCTAAGGAGTGGTAACTCACATAGGACTCCCCGAGAGACTATGTGTGTACCCAACAATCATGAATTGATCATAGTAGTCCAAGAAATATGAAAACATTACAATAAAATAATACAAGATTTTTTACTAGTCGAGAGATTTTTTTAGAGCGTTCCGACAATGACTGAATGTGGACGTGAATTTGAAAAAATCATCTGATGGGCTGGAAGGGTCAGTATGAGTCTGATCATTTTAAAGTAGTTAATATTTAAAGGGACTATTAGCTTCATATATCCCCCAACTCTCATCAAATTCACAAATCTATCATATTCTTTAACTTATATCAAAAAGACTCGATCTTTGACTTTTTTTCTCAATTACAGTTTCATTGGAAGAGTTACAATATTTAAAAAGAAAAATTTATTGATATTTCTATTTAATACTTTTCCCATTTCTTTCAAGTTTTAAGTTGAGAAATAGTATTACTTATATTTTTTATACAAAATCTTATCTCTACAAAAATATTTGTCTTCTTGTGGAGAAACTAGTGTTACATAGAATAATCAAATTACGGTGCAGAACACATGAAATATAACTAGAAAGATGAAAGTGTCATATGCAATTATAAGAAAGAGCTCAAAGTTTTTTGTAACATTTTTTTACTAAATATAAATATGAGTGTTTAAATGACTTTAGCAACTTCTATAAGAACATTAATGTATCCTTCATATTAATTTTTAAATTTTTTTAGAAAAGATTTCAATTATAGATCAATATATAAGATTAGTTTTCCATAAATTGAGTTAAGTCCTTGTTAAAATCATGAAATAAATTAAATTAAATTAAATAATTAATAATATTATGTAATTTCATACAATTATGTATGTATTGATATTGATAGAGTTTTATAATTTTAAAAAAAATAACGGAAAAGTATAATTGTTAAAAGAAGATTAAGTATAAGTTAATAATCCTATTTTATGAAGATGAATCTATGTTGGGTTCAAGAAGAAAACTGTTGTCGCAAAACTAATCTGCTTACTTTTAAAAACATTAATTCATTACTCCCTCCGTCCCCTTTTAAATGTCCCGGAAGAGGGTGGCACGAGTTTTAAGAAAAGTAGGTTTGTGTGGTTGATATTAATAGATAAAGTAAGAATAAAGTAAAAATGATTTTGAGCCACACAAACTTTACCAAATAAGGTATGAGACAATTAAATAGGGACACCCCAATATGGTAAAATGGGACATTTAAAAGGGGACGGAGGGAGTATACTTTATATGCCTACATAGAACATGGATGTACTAACAAGTAACAACTCGTTGTGTAAGACAAAAGAAGCTTTTTGTTTTGTACTCACAATTCTCATAGGTACTGACGTGTCTTCAGGACTGTCAATTAATCCATCATAACTAGCTAAATGAGATTATATGTACACTCTAAATTTTAAACAATGGTCTTACCATCAAACAAACATTATTCGCATGTATAATATATTCAAAAACAATGATCCACATTCTGCACACATTCAATATTTTTTATGCTACTGTGCTAGTGTTTAATTCCCAAGGTAAAATTTGTGTGTATGGAATATGGACTTCCTATTCCTAACACAGTGCAGAAATTAAAGTGCCTCTCGAATCTCTAGTAAGCTCTTCCCCCATCACATTATATTGTGAACCAGATCACTTAACAGATGTTGAATGTAAGAATTTGGACTCAAGTACTACCTTAAAACAAAAGCACCTCACAAATTTGAATTGGAGAAGCATTTGGAATTTGTAAGGTTCATATAACTTATATGTATACACACGCTGAATCAACTTTGGATTATAGATATATACAATCATTTAAGATTAATAACTAATCCATTTCATTATAGAAATACTTAAAGATAATGACATTAGTAGATCAAACCAAACAAAAGGGCGTACAATCCAATTTAGCACCTCAGTGGCATTGTTCTCTTGAGATACAAAGACTATATCTTCTTTATAATACTCCGTATGTCTTATTTCTTCAGGCAGAGAAAAAGAACATAAATAACCGGTGGACATGCAACAGTGCAACACTAAACAACTAATGATAGTAATGAACGTAAGTGAGAAGATGCAGTCATACACAAGTGGATAACATTCCAATCTAATATACTCATTGGCAAGCGTACCTAGATCCCAAACCTGAAACTTTATATTCTTGTACTGCACTGTTTCAACATTAAATCCAATTGCTGCATCACATGAAAAGAAAAACAGGGCGACATTATCGCTCACAACTTACTTTGATGACATCCTAAACTAAATGCAAATGTTTTTAACTTTCAGAACAAAAAAACAGTACAGAGGGATAAATGTTCCATATTTTTTGCTAAGAGAAAAATAACAGTACAGAGGGACGAAACAAACTTGGAATAGTGGAAACGACTTCACCCATTTGAAGCCGATCTGCATCCAATGAAGAAAATACATTCAACAAAATTCAAACATAAGAGAACCCATAACCGGAATAGAAAATTAAACGAACAGTCAAACAAAACATACAGAGAATCGTGGTCTTTCCAGCATTGTCCAATCCGAGAACAAGAATCCGAGCTTCCTTATTACCGAATAGAGACGAGAAAAGCCGAGTAAACACAATTCCCATTTTCCAATCCCCGTCTTCTAGTTCAATTTTCTTTGTTCTTTGAAGACCAGATCTCGAGAAAAATCAACAATTCCCCCGGATCCTATATGAAGATAAAGTTCACGCATTTTAGCACGAAATCGTCCAAAATTTCGACGAAAAGTAAAATGAGAGATCTGAAATACCGGAGGGAAGGTGAGGATGGTCCTCAACAAGTGTAATCTGACACCGAAATGTATACACGGGCTAAACGTTATGAAATCAAAGATTTGATTGTACTTGGCATTTTCCGGCTCGGACCTCTCAGATTCCTGAGAAAGGTAAAACAGTTGCTGAGAAAGGTAAAAAGATGAACGGGGTAAGTGGACTTATAATTGCTATATAAGGAAAGTTTCCTAAATAAGACTATTCTTAATTTATTCCCTAAATAAGATTAATTTAGTGGGTGTTCCTATTATACCCACACTTTCTAACCTTTTTTTTACTCATGGATCAAACTTTTCTTTTCTTTCCTCCCGACCTCTTTCCTAGTCAGTCCTCACTCATCTCCTCTCTGTAGCTATCATTGATCCATGTAAATCCAACTCCTCTTCTTCTCTTTTGTTCTCTTTTCTTCCTTAATAACTTTAATTCTATTTTTCTGATCTTGATTTCTCTCATCTCCAGCAAATTTTAGAGGTTTGAGTGAGAAATTTCTCTCCATTTTTGGCCACCAGTGGTCGACGAGCGGTGGCGAGCGGAGGCATCCACCAGTGAGCAGGGGCCACGTATGACTTCCTCTTCCTCTTCTTCTTCTTCTACTACTCCTCCTCCTCCCATCATCTCTATTTTCATTATTTGTCAATTTTTTATTTAATTCGAGATTTTTTATATTTAATTTGACTTTCGTTTGCTTATTTTTTATTATTTATAAATTTAAAAATGGCATAATTAAAATAATTCCCCCCCCCCCCCTAAAAACCATATATTGGAAAATTGATTTCAGAAATATGTCATTTTTATGAGAATACCTCTATAATTTCACTGCTTTGAATCTGAAATTTTCACTTCGAAAATGCCATTTTATGGCATTAATGTTACAAAGATGACAATATTACACTTTCGAAAAGATATTAGTGTCATGTTCTTTAATACGAAAATGTCATCTTATTTATGTCAGAATGGCATTAATAACATCGGATGGCATTTCAAGTACAAGGTGACACTTGAGTAATTGTCACACCAGATCGATCTGAGTTTAGATCTAAGATCTACAGTGGTTGACTCAGTGGAGGGGGTGTCGGCGCCGACGCCAGAGTTCGCACGGTTCACGCAGACGAGTCACACTGGTGTTGGATGAGGCGGCGATATCGTCTGATGTGGCGGCGATGATGTCGGAGATGGCGGCGGCCACCGGTAAGGGTGGATGAGGTCAGAGATTCAGAGGCTACCGGCGCCTGTGGTGGCAGCGGTGCTTACGCCGCCGCCGATGATGATGATGGTGGTGGTGGCAGCGGTGGTGGTGACGGCGCCTACGCTGGTGGTGGTGGTGGAGGTGGCATCGGAGATGTTCACTGGGAACCGTAGCTTCTTATATCTTCTTTTAGTATTTTAGGTCGTATTATTAATAAATATACTAATTTATTCATTAAGTGTATTGATGTCAACTCATCTCTTTTAAGTACTGCGGAAGGAAAGGAACATTGGAAGTCCCATTGTTGCACTCTTAATAAGTTTTAGTCCTAGTTAGGGAATTATATACGGGCTAAACGTTATGAAATCAAAGATTTGATTGTACTCGGTAATACTTGTAGCATTTTCCGGCTCGGACCTCTCAGATTCCTGAGTCCTGACGTGAGAAAGGTAAAACAGTGAACGGTAAGTGGACTTATAATTGCTTTAACATTTTATTTTCAAGTGACTCTACTCCCCTCCACATTAATTTAGAATATTTTCTTTTGAACTCTTTTCATCCCAGACTATATTAGAGGAGACCAAACATCAACAGACCAGATTTAAGAAAATCAGATCAGATCAAATTTGTACAATTATAAAATACACAAAGACCAAACATTTACAGATCCAACCAAATCAATTAAGATCAAACCAGACTAAACTTAATAGATAATGTTGAGGTTTATTCCCTCACCCCGCAGGCCCAACACGTAACCTGGGGGTTTCAAATGGGTGGTGAATAAGTAAGATGGAGAAATAAGCAAGAAATATGTCAAACAACTATGTTTACTAACTCAAACCGTTACAAGCCGAAGGGCCGAACGTACTGTGCTAAGCTACGAACTACTGTTACTGATAAAGTGCTAGAGTGCTAAATTGTGAACCCTTTACAGTGAAATAAAGGCTACTATTTATACCGCCAATGGATAGTTGGGCATGTCGACGTGGAAGGCTGTGGGCGGCATGATCCCAACCACCAAATCTTCTGCATTAAATGCCCTTCCCGTCAGAATCTTGGTTTCCCGCCATTGGGTGGGGATGTTCGCCCCCAAGTTCTTGGTCGCTGTCTCCTGTTGGGATCTGGGTTCCCTATCAATGGGAGAGGGGATGTTCGTCTTCATGTACTTTATATATTGAGAGGCTACTGTCCTTGATCTATTCTTGAGCTGCCCTTGGTCCCCTACTAAGAGGTGGGGACGTCCGTCCCCAAGTACCTTGTAGGGGCCATGGGCCTGGGTGCCTCCTGGTAGTGGAATATGTACGTCTCCTGGCCTTATGACCTTGGTACTGGCCGGTGATGGAGTACGTACGCCACCTGGGCCTTGGTCCTTGGCAATGGCTTGTGATGCACTACGTTCGTCCCCTGGCCTTCTTCTTGGACCTTTAGTAGCACGCTCGTAGGTGATCCTTAAGGGTTGATGGGGCGGCCCTTATTGGGCCATTAACCCAACACAAGTCCCCCATTTCTGATGTTCCGAGCGTGCGCGGGACATAAAGAAGTAATTTGCTTCCGCCGTACTGCCCCGGACTGCCGTTCTTACTTCTGATGTGACGGTTGCTTCCCTGGCCGCCGTTCATGGGGCTCTAGGCGGCAGTTATGCAGACTGGTTCAACTTCCGATGTAAAGGCAATCATTACGCGCATGTCCGTCTCTGCGCGACACGTGTCCATGGGTACGCTCCTCACCACGTGTCATCTGTGGGTTGGTCAACGGAAAGGCGTATCCCCCTATAAATACCATAATCGTTGGAGGGATTAGGGTTTCCAATCTTCTGCTCCCTTGTCAAGAGTTCCAGCGTTCTTCTGCAAGTGCCCCTCGGCTTCCAAGCCCGTCTTCGTCTTCCAAAACCTCAAGGTAATTCTCTGGTCCTCCCTCCTCTCCTTGTCTCTCACAGCTTCTTCCCATGGCCTGTTCTATGGAGATATCCTCTGAATCAGATCTTGGTTCCGGATCTTCCCCTGGCTCTTCCACCGGTTCTTCCTCTGCTGCGGGTTCAAGATCCCGTTCCTCAGAGGGGACCAACAGCTCCGACCATTCCAGCGCCTCCACGGTGGTGGGACACGTGGCGGCGGATGAGGCTGTTCCCCTAGATGCGGACGGGGGGATGGTGTAGGGACAGTCCCGCTCAATATCTTCATGGCGGCGGCCCAACCAGATGCGGGGGTGGAGCGTCCCGCCGACTATGATTCTGGCGAAGAAGCCGAAGAGGGGGATGATTTACGGGTATTCGATGCAGGCATTCCGGTGGATGTCACCCGCCATATCATGATGATCCACAACGTTTCCGGGATTCACCAGTCTTTCTCGCGTAGAGCCTTGAAAGAATTGCAGACCCTCCTTCCCCCGTTGTTCGTCTACAGCCTGCGAGGCGTAGACAATCTGTTCATGAGACGTCCGGGGATGATCATGGTACATATGGACTCTATCAAGGCCGGACTGCGCTTCCCCCTTCACCGGCTTTACCTTGACTTCTTCCGCTGCTACGCCGTGGTCCCGACCCAACTTATGCTGAATTCCTATCGACTCATCTCCGCTTTCATCGTCCGCTGCCGGTCGGAGGGACTGGTCCCAAGCATGGACCTCTTTCATTACTTCTTTCAAGTTCCCCCCCCCCCCCCAAATTCAGATGGGTTCCTGAGTGTGGCCGCACGTCCCCACTTGAATCTATTTGAGGGGCCCCCAATCTCTATCCATGATTGGAAGAATCGCTTCTTCTTCCTCCGCTATCCTGACGAACAACTTCCTGTTCGGTGGAATGGCTATCCCCCGAAGATAACACAGCCATAGCTCACGCCGAATCTGGAAACAACCGTTGCCAAGTTAAAGCTGAGCGGTGTCAAGAAATTGAAGGGTTTTTTGACTGTTCAGGCACTCTCCGAGGCAGGGATAGATATCGGCTGTGATCCCTAGATTTATCCGCGTTTATCTTGTGGGCCCGGGTGGTCCAGTCCCTGAGGTGAGTGCCTTTGATGTCTGCGCCTCCCGGTTCTGACGTTCTTGCTTCTTGTTTCAGGTCCTCCCCCTACTCCCGAGCACATGAATACTCAAGCCATGCGGGATTGTCGTGAGGCCAGGGCAGCCCAACTCCGAGTTGCGCAGGCAAAGGCCCGGAAGGTCAACCAGACTTCCGAAACGAACTCTTCTGCCGCATCTCAGGCAGATAAGTGTGTTGAATCTGCCGAGCAGCACCTTATTGCTGAGGTGACCGGACATGGTTATGGGGCCCAATATGCTGATACTGGCCCGGTTCTTGATGTGATGTCGGTCGGTGTCACCCCCCAGCTGGTGGGGAAAAGGACAAGGGAAAGAAGCCGAAGAGGCCACGCCTTGAATCCTCCGACCCGAAGGCCCCTGGCGCCGTGTTGACTCCACCGGGTCGCCCGGTTCCTGAGATCTGGAGTGATATGTCTCTTCAAGCTGGGACGGAGCTTCTGGCCTGCTCCTCAAGCGAGGCCATTGATCACGCTCTGCTGCACAATTTTGAGGTTCGGATCTACCCCCTCTGCTTCGTCCCTTCTACTTCTCTCTTTTCCTTCTTGTCATCCTTGGTCCGTTGTTCGTTTCTTTATGATACCATGCCTCTTCCTTGCAGGCTGGGTTAAGCCTTTTATAGGCAAAGGCCGCTCGGGAGCAAGATGTTGTGGAGGTCAAAAGGAGAGCTGAGGCAACTTTGAAGAAGGAGCGGGAGGCCGTGCGGCTGAGGGAGGCGGCTGCTCTGGCCGAGAAGTAAAAGCTCCAGGCTGCCCTGGGTCAGGCCCAGACGGAGAAACAAGATCTCCTTGCTAAGGTGGCCCTGGCTGAAAAACATGGGATCTCCTTTGCCCCTGCCTCCGTTCCTACCCCGGCGCCTGAGGGTGAGGCTGTTCCTGGTGATGCTCTTACTCTGGTCCTTGATACTGAGGAGCTCAAGAAGACGCCTCAACTCTTGAAGGCCGTTTACGAGTACTGCCGTGGAGCCGTAGAGCTCAAGAAGACGTTTGGTCCACGGGGTGCAACTCTTGGACCGGACTCCGCTCGGTGCCGAATGGCTTGCGGATCTGGCTGACGATGCCTTTGCCAAGGGGTACTTTCTGGGTTTGAAGGACCTTATGCAGATCCTCCCTAAGGTCGGCTGTCCACCCTTCGTCGTGGATGACTATGCGGATGGGGAGGAGCTCTGGCGGGTCATGGGTAAGATTGACCGGGACCAGCGACGGGCAGAGGCCGTGCATAGGGGAGAGATTCCCGATCCTCCGACCCCGGAGGACTTTCTTGACGACTGAATGATCCCCTCTCTGCTTCGTTTTTTGTTCACTTGTATGTTCCGGCCAATAGAGCCAAAAAATAAAGATTTCCCTTTTCCTAGCACTTGCTCAATGGTTCCTCTCGCCCATTTGTATCTTCATTTGCCTGTTCCTTGCCACATTTGGTGAGGAACGCCCCTTTTCCCTTTGAATCATTTGCCTTGTTCCGTCATTCGCTCATCGTACCCGCTCGTTCAGCCCAGTCCTTTAGATCCTGAGCCGATCGTATCCAACATAGTTAGTGATGAATGGAACTCTCTACATATGATCTATACTTCCTCTTCCCCTTTCCTTCTTCTTCCTCTTTTTTTCACCTTCCTTCTTGGGGAATGGGGACGTTCGTCCCTTTTTGGTGATGGGTTGCATTGCGCAATCTTTACCATGTTCGTCCTTGTCACGGGGAGAGGATCCTTGGTGTGCACACCTGGCGGCCCAGGTCCCGAATCGTCATGCCAGCCGTAGGATACACCAAACGTGGTCCGCCACGTGTCCTCCCTTGATTTGGGAGAACCGGCGGTGAAGCCTATAAATACCCCATTTCCTCGATGGGGTATTTGTGCTTCCTTCCCTGGCTGTTATTCTACTAGATCGCTTTCTCTCTCTAGGTTCCTTACCAACTTCGTAAGTCCTTCACCTTCCCTCCGTCCTTTGCTATAACTTCTGATGATGGTTGTAACTCTGGGGATGACCTCTCGGTTTACAAGAGTGGGATGCCTCCTCGGCCCCCACGCTATTCTCTTAACTTCCACCTTGTTCGGCATCAACGCCAACGTTTACTTTCTCACGATAGGGATTTTATTCCTCAATTGTTCCCCGCCCCGCGGGGTTGGAACGCACGGTCCATCCATCATCCCATGTGGCACTTGCCCGGCCATGTTGTCATCCATCTGGATTCTGTGGCCGCGGGTTTCCTTTTCCCGTTGTTGCCTTTCCACGTTTCTCTTTTTAGGAGCCTCAGTGTCGCCCCGGCGCAGCTCGTTCCAAATTCGCACCGGGTCATAGCCGGTTTTATTGTCCATTGCCACGGTGTTGGGGTTGACCCCTCTGTGAAGTTGTTCCTGCATTTTTTCCGGCTTTCTCTGTACGGCCAAACAGGTTACCTCAATCTCGTGGCCCACACATGGAGAGTCCTCTTTGCCAACAATCCTCCAAACCCGAACGACTGGGAGGAGAGGTTCTTTTTTGCCGAAGTTGGCTCCCCTCCTCCTTTCCCCGACCGGTGGAATGCCTTCCCCATCAAGTTCGAGCCTCCAACCTTGAGTTCGGCCGAGTTGGAGCAGGCCGCTCGTGTTGCCGGCCGTGGTGTCCAGAACCTGCGGCTGCTGGTGAACGATACCAACCTGAACAAGGCCGGTATAGGTACGTCTTTCTGTCAGCCCAGGTTCTGGCCCTTCGGGTCATAATTTTAGGATGGTTCTAATCATTGTGCTTTTGTTTGCGCAGGACTCTTTCCCAAGCCCCGGTCATGGCTCCCCGTGCCAGCATTCCTTCCTCCTCGGGTCGGGCTGATACCACCAAGGGGAAGCAGGTCGTTGGTGACGATCGGATCTTGAAAAGACCCAAGGTTGAGGGCTCTATTGGGGACGATCGGCTGCCTAAGAAACCCCGTCATGACGAAGGGTCCTCCGAAGTTGTGGTGGTCCTTGACGGATCAGATGAGGAAGCTGCCATTCCCTTTGGGGGACGTCTTCTGCCCCGGTCAGTAGTGCACAAGTCGCTCCTCCTCCGCCCGGTTCTGAGAAATCTTTCTCTGACATCATCGAGTTCTCCGGGTTGGGTCCCCGTGTGGAGTCAAGAAGGTTGTTTGGTCAGACGGCCTCTTCGATCTGGTGCTCTTTGGGGCTGAGGGTTCCTCGCGATTTCGCTGCGCGTGAGAGCCTGGTGGACTTTCATGAGTGTGGCCTTAGCACCCTCAACAAGGCTGCCATTTATTTCTGCAAGGCGTGGTTCGCCTACGAGGCCGAGGAGCGTGCCTCTGCCAAGGTGCGTTATGAAGTCGAGGACCTTGTGAAGACAACTAAGGAGCGTCTGAGCAAGATGCAGCAAGACCTGAACGTCGCCCTTGGGCTTGCTAAGGGAAGTACCTCCCTCCAGGAAATGGTCAAAAAACAGGCCGAGGAGCGTCAGCTGCTCCGTGCCAAGATGGAGGCCATGGAGAAGTCCGGCATGCAATTTCGTCAGGTTAGCGTGGAGGGGGCCGTTCATGTCTTTGAGGCCGATGTCTCCAAGATCAAGAATGTTGGATCCATCGAGTTTCAAAAATCCAAAGCCTATGTTGATGTTGTGGACGTTCGTGCAAAGATGTGCCTTGCTTAGAACCTCGAGGAATTCCTGGCCAAGAGCCCTGATGCGCTGTAGGGCAGCATCAAGCTAATATCGGAGACCCCCGCGGGCCAGACTTTCCTTGATGACCTTGTTGATGACTCCTTTTCCAAGGGGATGATCGGCCTCTTGGCATGCAATCTCTCGGCCCTTGAACGTTACCTCCCCGCCCCCTTTGACCCTGAAGCTGCCGGATTCAATGCCTCTTTTGACGACGCTTATGAGGGGACCTGAAGCTCCTCCAAGAGAAGACGCTGGGGGATAAGAAGGCGGACGGTCCTCCGTTTAGCTGAGGGAGTTTGTCAAGTTTTGCAGCCTTGTTGTCCTCTTCAACTGACTAGCAGGTAGTGTTGACAATCCAGATATCTTATAGCGCCTAGTGTTTTGAAGATGGCTTACTTCAACCCTCACGCTTCTAAGGGTCCGGCGACGTCCCGACTTTTTAGAAAGTCAGAACATATTCGGAAACCGATTTGGGTTCATAGAAAGCTCTTGCAGACACATCTATATTCAAGGACAACCTCGTAGAACCTGACGGCTTCCGTTATATTGTATTTCTGATTTCACTCTGAACTCGCGTATGATGTGTACTTTCCGGACGGTAGAGCCGAAGAATAAAATGTAGCACCTTATTGCTTATGAACGTCCTCTTTTTGCTTCTTGATTTCTTCCTTTTTGTGATCCCTCTCTGGATTCTTTTTACTTGATCCTTCTTTGGATTCTTTTATCTTTTCGTCCCATCACCCGCTCCTCGCCGTACCCGCTCGTTTAGCCCGGACCTTTGGATCCTTAGCCGAGCGTAGCCGACGTAGTCGGTGAGGGACGGCCTTCTCTCCTTGTGTGATCCCTTCTCTGGATTCTTTTTATTTGATCCTTCTTTGGATTCTTTTATCTCCTCATCCCATCACCCGTTCCTCGTCGTACCCGCTCATTTAGCCCGGTCCTTTGGATCCTGAGACGAGCGTAGCCGATGTAATCGGTGAGGGACGACTTTCTCTCCTTGTGTGATCCCTTCTCTGGATTCCTTTTATTTGATCCTTCTTTGGATTCTTTTATCCTCGCCCCATCACCCGCTCCTCGTCGTACTCGCTCGTTTAGCCCGGTCCTTTGGATCCTGAGCTGAGCGTAACCGACGTAGTCGGTGAAGGACAACTTTCTCTTCTTGTGTGATCCCTTCTCTGGATTCCTTTTATTTGATCCTTCTATGGATTCTTTTATCTCCTCGTCCCATCACCCGCTCCTCGTCGTACCCGCTCGTTTAGCCCGGTCCTTTGGATCCTGAGCCGAGAGTAGCCGAAGTACTCGGTGAGGGACGGCTTAAAATGTACTAAAGATACAAAATGAACACAATGATTTTATCATGGAAACCCGGAAAGGGAAAACCACGGGACTTTTTAGGCTAATTTCCAAGCCCGCTTATCTTTATTAATTCCTCATAATCATTACACTATACAACTTGGACTTCTCTTCCTCTTCTCCTTTTTTTGGGACTTACTGATAGAATTTCCTGAAGTGCTCGATATTCCATATGCCAGCGGGACGTCCCTCCATGGTTTGCAGGAGGAACGTCCCCGCCGCCACCCGTCTCTCGTAAACTCTGTATGGTCCTTCTCAATTTCTGGCCATCTTGCCACCCCCGAGCGGCTTGCTCTTTTCCCGCTTCCGCAACACCAAATCTCCAACTTTGATTTCTCTGACTCTGACTGACTTGTTGAAATACCTCTCGGTTGCCTGATGGTATTCCTCCATTCGTCATGCGGACAGATCCCTTCTTTCCTCGATGAAGAGCTGCTCGGCCCTTAGATTTTCCTCATTTTGCTCCGGGTCGAAATGCAACGTCCGGTGTGTGGGCACAAGCACCTCAGTGGGAAATTTGGCCTGAAATCCGTATGCCAGGGCGAATGGAGTTTCCCCGATCGCTGTCCTCGGGGTCATCCGGTACGTCCACAAAACGTAATTCAGCTGCTCCGGCCAGGTTGAGGATTAATCTTCTAATTTTTCCTTGATACCGTCCATGATGGTTCAGTTCATATTCTCTACCTGGCCGTTCACCCGTGGGTACGCCACCGAAGCTCTAGAATTCATGACGCCCCATTTGGCCAGGTACGCTTCAAACCCTTTGCCGACGAACTGTCTGCCGTTGTCTGTGATGATCTGCTCTTGTATGCCGAAGCGACACAGTATGTTCTGCTAGACAAAACGCTGGCATTGGAACTCTGTAATATTCTTCAGGGGTTCGGCCTCTACCCACTTGGTGAAATAATTAATGACCACAATGATGAATTTCTTGCCTCCGGTCGTCCTGGGAAGGGGTCCCAGCAAATCTATCCCCCACCTCACAAAGGGTAAGGCGACGGTCATCGGGGTATAGAAACTAGCCGACCTTCCCGGCATGGGTGCGTACTGCTGGCACACTGCACATTTCTGGGTGTGGTTAAAACAATCTCGCTCGATGGTTGGCCAGTAGTACCCCTACAGGATGATGTTCCTTGCTAACATTCGAGGCCCCTGGTGGCTGGAGCAGATTCCCTCGTGGATTTCCTCCATGACTTGCCGCAGCTAGGCCCGGCGGTAAGCATCTGAGATATGGTCCGCCGAATGTCTTTTTGTATAGCTCTTCATTGATAAGTTCAAAACTCGCCGCTCGTCTTTTTATCCACGGGGCCCTTCCAGAGGTTCGTCCGTCTTTATCCAAAGGAAGCTTTCCATCCTTAAGATAATCGGTTACCTCCTTCACCCAGCTAGGATCTGCAAAAGAAACAGCATGTACCTGGATGGTCTCTGTCGCCGGTCGGAGGAGCACTTCCTGCTTAGCAAAACCCCGGATGTGCTTGGGGACGAGCGTCACCTGGCCCTCTGATAGAGGATTGCCTAACTTATATAGGATGTCAGCTTCGACATTCTCTACCCGTGGCACCAAATCGATGACCACCTACTCAAACTGCACAGTCTGCTCTTCTGCTAGCTCTTTATAAGCTTTCATCCGTTCTTCCCGGGTTTCGGCGGTACCGTTCATCTGCGTGACTACCAACTGGCTGTCCATCTGCACCTTTAGACAAGATGCTTCGAGGGCCCTCGCGTACTTCAGACCCGCGATAAGCGCCTCGTACTCAGCCTCATTGTTGGTGACCCTGAAATCAAACTTCATATAGTAATAAGCCTTGAAACCCTCGGGGGAAGTGACGACTGCACCCTCCCAGACCCCTTTGCGCTCGCTGCCCCATCGATGTACATCTCCTACCAGTTATCAAAATCATTGTCATCATGCTTCCCCTCCTCCGTGCGTGCCGTACATTCGGCAATGAAATCTGTTAATGTCTGCTCCTTGATCATTGGCTCCGGCTTGAATTCCACACTATATTGCCCGATCATCAAGGACCACTTCGTAATTCTCCCACTCGCCATTGGATTCCTGATGATGGTAGCCAAGGGCTGAGTAGTGAACACCATCACCGGGTGTGCCTGGAAGTACGGTGCCAAGCGTTTGATCGATGCAATCAAGGCTAGGATCGTCTTCTCCATCAGCGTGTATCTGGTCTACGGTCCATTCAGCGCCTTGCTCACAAAATATATGGTCCGTTGAACGCCCTCTTCTTCTTTCAGCAGAACCGAGCTCACTGCCAAGTCGGCCACTGCCAAGTACATGTAAAACTGCTCCCCGGGATCCGTTTTGGTGAGGACGAGCGGCGAGGAGAGGTATGTCTTGAAATCTTTGAATGTTGTCTGACACTCTGGGGTCCACTCGAATGGACTGACCTTCTTCATGATCTGGAAGAAAGGAATTGCCCGATCTGCCAGTTTTGACATGAATATGCTCAGAGCTGCCAGTCGCCCCGTAAGTCTCTGCACGTCCTTCAAATTTCTGGGCGCTTCCATATCTATAATAGCTCTTACCTTCTCCGGGTTAGGTTCAATTCCCTGCTCACTCATCATGTAGCCAAGGAATTTCCCCACCTGACGGCGAAAGCACACTTCTTCGGGTTCAACCTCATGCTTGCTCCTTCCATGATATTGAAAACCCTCTCCATGTCCTAGACGTGGTTGTCCTTCTTTTTGCGCTTGATCAGGATATCATCCACGTACGCCTCCATGATTTTGCTAAGGACGTCCTTGAACAATATCCTGATCATCCTCTGGAAGGTGGCCATTGCGTTCCTCAAGCCGAACGGCATGACCACATAGCAGTACACCCCGTCTGATGTGACAAATGCAGTTTTTTCAGCATCGCCCGGGTGCATGAAAACTTGGTGGTACCCCCTGAAGGCGTCCATGAAGCTGAGCAGCTCACAACCTGCGGTTTCATCCACTAAAAGATCGATCCTCGGCACTGGGTAGGGATCCATTGGGCAAGCCTTGTTGAGATCAGAATAGTCGACGCACATCCGCCAAGTGGGCCCCTTGGGTGCTAGGACAACGTTGGACAACCACTCCACGCGCATAACAAGCCGGATGTGGCGTATGCCAAGCATGGTAGTGACCTCTACTTTGATGAAATCTCTCCTCTCAACTGCCATATACCTCTTCTTCTGCTGCACCGACCAAACATCTGGTCGAACGGCCAATTTGTGACAGATAATTTCGGGATCAATCCCCGGCATATCCTCTGGCCTCTAGAAAACAAGATTTTGAACCTTCGAAGGACTAAAATCACGCCCTCCCGGATCTCTGGCTCCAGTCCGGTCGCAATGGATACCTTCCGATCGGAGGGTGTAGAAAAATGTAACATATACTTGTTATTTTAATTATTTGTACATCCGGGACTGTATAGATAAGAATTAGAGTGGATAGAACTCTCTAATTAGTAGATAAGCTCGCATAATAGATAGAATAGATAGATCCTATATTTTAGGATCTGTAACAACTAGGCTTTATCTGTAACTTGTATATATATCACTGCCGGATGGCTCAATAATATTCAAGGAAGATTAATTCTTCAAACCTACATGGTATCAGAGCTCGGTTTAAACAATGGTAAAAACTAGTGATGTTGATTCCTCACACACTATCAACCATAACTCCCAAATTAGCCCCATGACAAATTACCAGTCTCCTATCCATTCATCTATGATAATCACTAGTCATAGATTGAATGGAACAAACTATCTGGAGTGGTCTCAATCTGTCAGACTTGCAATTGATGGGAGAGGAAAGCTGGGTTACATCACAGGAGAAATCAAACCAAAACTACCTGCAGAAGAAGGGTACAGTACATGGAGGTCAGAGAATTCACTCATAACAGCTTGGCTTCTCAACTCCATGGAGCCCTTAATTGCCAAACCTCATATGTTTATGAAAACTGCAAAGGAGGTATGAAACTCTATTAAGGAAACTTATTCAGATCTTGAGAACTCTTCTCAAATTTTTGAACTCAAAACCAACTTGTGGCAGTCTAAACAAGGAAATAGGGATATTATTTCATACTACAATGAAATGGTATCTCTATGGCAAGAATTAGATCAATGCTATGGTGATGAAGAGTGAGAGAGTGCTAAGGATCTGGCCAGACATAAGAAAAGAGAAGAGAATGATAGGGTCTATATGTTTCTAGCAGGAATCAATAGGGACCTAGATGAAGTAAAAGGCAAAATACTGGGAAAGAAACCTCTGGCCTCAATCAGAGAGGTCTTTTCTGAGATCAGGTTGGAAGATAGCAGGAGGAGGGTCATGTACAACACTCCAGTACCTAATGAGGAACCTGGAGACTCTTCAGCTTTAGTGGCCAGAAGTGATGACAAGAAAAAACCTTGGTGTGATCACTGCAAAAAAATGTGGCACACAAGGGAAACATGCTAGAAACTTCATGGAAAACCACCAGGAGCTGGAAAGAAGAAAGTGGAGAGGGCCCTACAAACTACTGTGACTGAGACTCAACAAGAGTCAGGAGTTGAATCTAAACAGCTTCCATTCACTCAGGAACAGATAGAGTACCTACTCCAATTTATACCCACCCAGAAAATCTCCAACCAAGAAAACCCTTCCTGTTCTTTTTCCCAAAATGGTAAAATAACATCATTTTTTTGTTCTACAAAACCAAAAAACACCAGGGTCATTGACTCAGGTGCAACAGACCACATGACCTACATTCCAAATCTCTTTTCTTCATATCAACCTTGTGCAGGAGATAAGAAAGTTAGAGTTGCAGATGGCTCTTTTTCAGCCATAACGGGGATGGGAAATATTAAAATTTCCTCATCCATTAACCTTTCTAAAGTCTTACATGTTCCAAAACTTTCCTGCAATCTTATCTCTATTAGCAAAATAACCAAAGACCTTCAGTGTTGTGTAAAGTTTTATCCTTCTTATTGCATTTTTCAGGATCTGGCGTCGGGGAGGATGATTGGCAGTGCTAGAGAGGAGGATGGCCTCTATGTTTTTGATGAAGGAACACAATTGAATAAACAAGGTCAAGAAAAAACTTGTCTGCAAACTATTTCCTTTCCTTGTAATAATGAAGTATACTTAATGCACTATAAATTAGGTCACCCAAGTTTTTCCTATCTGAAAATGTTGTTTCCTAAGTTATTTCATAATAAAAATCCTTCATCATTTCATTGTGATATGTGTGCACTTGCCAAACATCACAGGAGTTCTTATATCCCTCATAGTTACAAGCCAACTAGTCCTTTTACTATTATACACAGTGATATTTGGGGTGCATCTAGAGTTTCAACTCTGAAAGGAAAAAGGTGGTTTGTAACTATCATAGATGATCACACACGGGTCACATGGGTTTTTTTACTTAAAGAAAAATCTGAGGTTGAAGATGTGTTCAAGAAATTTTACTCAATGATTCAAACTCAGTTCAATACTAATATCAAAATTGTGAGAAGTGATAATGGTCTTGAGTATTTTTCTAAGAAGTTAAATAATTTTTTTGCTGAAAAAGGGATTATTCATCAAAGTTCCTGTATAAATACACCTGCTCAGAATGGAATAGCTGAGAGGAAAAATAGACATTTGCTTGAAGTCACTCGTGCAATTATGTTTTCTGCTAGAATTCCAAAATATTTATGGGGAGAAGCTGTTTTACATGCTACCTATTTAATTAATAGGATGCCATCAAAGACTCTAGGATTTAAAACTCCTATTGATACCCTTCAAGCCAAGTTTCCTGAAACTAGGCTTATTAACTCTCTTCCCATAAAAATTTTTGGCTGCACAGTTTTTATTACCAACCCTGACAGAACTGCAAGCAAATTTGATCCTAGAGGCAAAAAGTGTGTTTTCTTAGGACTATCTTCAACACAGAAAGGCTATAAATGTTTTGACCCTACAACAAAAAAGATGTTTGTAACAATGAACACTGTTTTGTTGAAAATCAACCTTTTTTTGGTACTCATCTTCAGGGGGAGATTCCTAATGAAGATGGTGATAATGTGTCACATATCCATGAAAAACTTGAATCTCTTGACATTAGTCTAGATGCACAATATAATAGACAGTTAGATGCACTAGAAATTAGTCAAGAAAATGAAATAAAATTTTTTGAGACAAGGAAAGATGATGAACAACAGACAAGTAAATTTTTTGGCAAGGTTTATGAAAGGAGAGTTCCAAATCAAAGAATAGAGGACATCCCTGATCCTGCCACTGCCCATGAATCTGACTCAATGTCAGAAAATGACAAAGGTAATAATTCCAGTGATCTAAATCTACCCATTGCTCTCAGAAAAGAAAAAAGATCATGTGTTAAATATCCTATATCAAACTATTTGTCCTATTCTCAGTTATCTGCATCATTTGCAGCCTTTACCTCTAACCTTTCCACTGTTTCTATTCCCTTAACCATACAGGAATCTCTATCTAAACCTGAGTGGAAGAAGGCTATTTTAGAAGAAATGAATGCTCTTGAAAAGAATCAGACATGGCAGGTTGTAGAATTACCCAAGAACAAACCAACAGTGGGATGCAAATGGGTATTTACCCCTAAATTCAAGGCAGATGGTACACTTGAAAGATATAAGGCCAAATTGGTTGCCAAAGGATATACACAAACCTATGGCATAGATTATACAGAAACTTTTGCTCCAGTTGCAAAATTAAATACTATAAGGATCCTTCTATCTCTAGCTGCTAACCTAGACTGGCCTCTTCAACAGTTAGATGTGAAGAATGCTTTCTTAAA
Organism: Cuscuta europaea; assembly: GCA_945859875.1. Classification (NCBI taxonomy): domain Eukaryota; kingdom Viridiplantae; phylum Streptophyta; class Magnoliopsida; order Solanales; family Convolvulaceae; genus Cuscuta; species Cuscuta europaea. The sequence goes on from CAMAPE010000014.1 coordinate 7,755,198, forward strand.
TGGGAAGCTTGAAGAGAAAGTATACATGAGCCCCCCTCCTGGGTTTGAGGAACAATATGGCTCAAAGGTGTGCAAGCTGGAGAAAGCCTTATATGGACTTAAACAGTCTCCAAGGGCTTGGTTTGAAAGGTTTACTCAATTCATAAAGAGGCAGGGATTCAAGCAAGCCCAAGCAGACCATACACTATTCATGAAGTTCTCCATTAAGGGAGAGATTGTAGTACTAATTGTTTATGTGGATGATATCATTCTTACATGAGACTATTATAAAGAGATTGAAGATCTGAAGAAGAAGAAGCTGGCTCAGGAATTTGAGATCAAAGACCTGGGAGAATTGAAGTACTTTCTTGGCATAGAGATAACCAGATCAAAGAAGGGAATTGTGGTATCTCAGAGGAAGTATGTACTAGACCTACTCCATGAAACAGGTATGAGTGCCTGCAGACCAATAGATACTCCAATTGATCCTAATCAAAAGTTAGGAGATGTCAAGGAAGGAGTACCAGTTAATGTTCAACAATATCAAAGATTAGTGGGAAGATTGATTTATCTGGCACATACAAGGCCAGATATTGCCTTTGCAGTTAGTATGGTTAGCCAATTCATGCATAATCCATTCTAGGAACATCTAGATGCTACCTACAGAATCCTAAGGTATTTGAAAAGCTGTCCAGGGAAAGGATTATTTTTTAAAAGGAGTGACAATAGAAGTGTGGAAGCTTTTACAAATGCAGATTATGCTGGCTCAATAACTGATAAAAGGTCTACATCTGGGTATTGTACCTATGTATGGGGGAATCTAGTGACTTGGAGGAGTAAGAAGCAGAATGTGGTTGCTAGAAGTAGTGCAGAATCTGAATTCAGATCTATGGCTAATGGAATCTGTGAACTGCTTTGGATCAAGAGAGTGATTTCAGAGTTGAATATGAAAATGGAACTACCCATGAAGTTATATTGTGACAATAAAGCAGCCATTAATATTGCTCACAATCTTGTGCTACATGATTGTACTAAACATATTGAAGTGGACAGGCATTTTATCAAAGAGAAGATTGAAGCTGGAATTGTGTGTACACCATTCATATCTACCAAAGAACAAATAGCTGATATCTTTACAAAGGGGCTGTTTAAACCAGTGTTTGAACTACTTATAAGCAAGTTGGGAATGTATGATATATACTTACCAACTTGAGGGGGAGTGTAGAAAAATGTAACATATACTTGTTATTTTAATTATTTGTACATCCGGGACTGTATAGAAAAGAATTAGAGTAGATAGAACTCTCTAATTAGTAGATAAACTCGCAGAACAGATAGAATAGATAGATCCTATATTTTACGATCTGTAACAACTAGGCTTTATCTGTAACTTGTATATATATCATTGCTGGATGGCTCAATAATATTAAAGGAAGATTAATTCTTCAAACCTACAGAGGGATCATACAGTTCCACCTCCTCTAGCAAGGTTGCTGGCTCCGGTCGGGATATGGCCTCCTCCCGCCGGGCTATTTGAGCGATGCTATTGACCCTCATATCCTTCTCTGTCATCTTCCTCACCGCCTCTTTGTAGCAGGCCCTTGTTGTGTCTAGGTCCGTACGGGCCACTCCCACCCCGGTCTCCGTTGGGAATTTTATACAGGAATGCCGCACAGAGCAGATGGCCTCAAGGTCTTCCAATCCGGGTCGCCCTGGAATAGCATTGTGGGCGCATTTCAGCCGCACCAACACAAACGTCATGGGGATCGTCGCACGGTGCTCACCGTCCCCAATCTCCACCGAAAGGACAATTGTTCCTTCGGCGTCGATACTGTGACCGGTGAAACCGGCCAAGGGTGTCCGCAGGGGGCTCAGTTCGGCACTGCTCAGATGCATTCTCTCAAAGACTTCCCAGTATAGGACATTGACTCTACTACCGGTATCGACCAGGACCCGCCAGATTATCCACTCCCAGATATCCATGCTGATTACAAGTTCATCCCTGTGGGGCCCCGGTGATTGAGGTAAATCCGCCGGTCCGAACACAATGGGTTCGACCTTATGCTTTTTGGCGGGAGGTGCGGAGATGGAATTTATTCGGATGGCCCTTTCAAATTTCTTCATCTCTTCCGGGGTATCCCCGGTTTCCGCCCCTCCAAAGATCATTTTGATCTCCATCTTCTTCTTGGTGCCGACCGGCCCCAATGAAGCTTTCGGTCGCTTATCATTGTGACGGAAGTCCTCGTCCTTGACCCCAGCCTCTCGCCGACCGTCCCGGTGCCAGCTGTAGGGCCTCCTGTGCTGCTGTGAAGGACCTTGGGACGCTCCTCCCACAATGAACTCCCCCAGGTATCCCCTCTCGATGAGCTTCTGGATGGCGTACTTCAGACTCTTGCAGTCATCGGTACGGTGTCCCGGCTTGCGATGATATTCGCAGTAAGCCTCCATGTCTTGGCCCATTGTCTGCTCCTTGGTGGGCACCGGCTCCTTGAGCAGTCCTTTATCTTTGATAGCCCCAAAAATCTGGCTGATGGGGTAAGCCAAGGGAGCGTGGTCGACGTCCACATGACGGCCGTCCTCAGGGAGTTCCTGTGTGGCCTAAGGGACATAACCGCCGATCGTCTTCTTCTTCTTGGGCACCGGAGACTCCACCGGCCCGGGACCCAATCGGTCCAATATCTTATGTGCTGCGGGGGTTGCCACCCCATCCCGCTGCGAAATTTCTTCCTCGATCGTGGCGAACTTCTGTGCCCGAGCAAACACCTCAGCATAGTTATTTCTGGGGTCCCTCTTAAGATCCAGATAGAGGTACCCGGTTGCCAGTGCATTGGTGAACAGAGGGTGATGCCAGTACATTCCGGAAGGTCTTCCACCTTTAGGGTTTCGTCCCTCCACCTGATGAGAAAGGTGGACGGGGATTCCCCCTTGTTTTGGTGGACGTTCGTCAGCCAGCTGAAATGCTTCTTTGGTGTGGAGTTTGATGCGAACTGCGCCATGAATTGTTGGGAAAGCTTTTCAAAACTATCAATGGATTCGGGTCTGAGTTGCCCGAACCACTCCTGTGCTGGTCCTTTGAGAGTGCCGAAGAACAGCCTGCAGTCTGCAGATGGCCTCGTCAGAGGCTCCCAGCATAGAAAGCGTTCCCTGGAAGGAAAGTAAACGAGCCTTGGGGTCCCTGTCCCCGTTGTAGATCAGGGCCCCTGGGGGCCAGACGTCCCTTGGAATTTCTACTGCCATTATTCTAGCAGAGAACGGAGAAGACAAGGCAACCCTGGGTTGCGTCGGGCCAGCTTCCGTCCGTCGATTCAATTCATTAATCTGCCTCTACATCTCCAAGAGCATAACATCATGGGGATCGAGGACAACGGGTGCAGGGTTTGCCGTTGCCAAGGCATTTCCTCTCGGCATGATCCTGAAGTTGTGCTGGCCATGGATGACACGGGCCTCCTGTCTCATGCCCTCCATCACAGGGGTGTTCTCCCTGATTGTCTGCCCGTTACGGGGCATAACTGGCGTGCGGTCCTGGACCGTATGGCGTTGCGTTTCCCTGAAGGGCCCGGCTCCCCTGGTGCCCCCCATATCTGGAGAATGGGAACCCCTGGTGATCCTTGTATGGACCGAACGGCGCGAACAAGTATTCTTGCCAGTGTGCTCATCAAGCGTTTGCATGGAACGGAGAGGGGAGAATGGTGCCCGTTCTGTGTTTGCAGAATGCACGTGCTCCGCCTCCCGTTGATCCGCCAGACGGCGGATGGTGTCTGCTATCTCTCTCAGGGCATTCGGGTCCCATCGAACTTCCTGGGGAATCAAGTCAGTGAGCACCCCGAAGTCCCCACGAGACCAGAGACTGCTCGACTGGGCCCCTGTGGCCTGATTATGGCTCCTCCTGCTATGGGCCAGTCGTGAAGAGAGGTCTCGAGAGTTACCTGCGTTACTAGCTGACATCCTACTTATTTTGTAGTTGTTTTTGGGGATAGTTTTTTAGTGTAGAGCTTGGTTTTAGAAGAACTTTTTGATCAGTTTCCCATAGACGACGCCAGTGTTGAGGTTTATTCCCTCAACCCGCAGGCCCAACACGTAACCTGGGGGTTTCGAATGGGCGGTGAATAAGTATCATGGAGAAATAAGCAAGAAATATGTCAAACAACTGTGTTTACTAACTCAAACTGTTACAAGCCGAAGGGTCGAACGTACTATGCTAAGCTACGAACTACTGTTACTGATAAAGTGCTAGAGTGCTAAATTGCAAACCCTTTACAGTGAAATAAATGCTACTATTTATACCGTCAATGGGTAGTTGGGCATGTCGACATGGCAGACTGTGGGCGGCATGATCACAACCACCAAATCTTCTGCATTAAATGCGCTTCCCGCCATAATCTTGGTTTCACGCCATTGGGTGGGGACGTTCGTCCCCAAGGGTTTGTCCGCTGTCTCCTGCTGGGATCTCGATTCCCTATCAATGGGAGAGGGGACGTTCGTCTTCATGTACTTGATCTATTGAGAGGCTACTATCCTTGATCTATTCTTGAGCCGCTCTTGGTCCCCTACTAAGAGGTGGGGACGTCCGTTCCCAAGTACCTCGTAGGGGCCCTGGGCCTGGGTGCCTCCTGGTAGTGGAATACGTACGTCTCCTGGCCTTAGGACCTTGGTAGTGGCCGGTGATGGAGTACGTTCGTCTCCTGGTCTTCTTCTTGGACATTTAGTAGGATGCTCGTAGGTGATCCTTAAGGGTTGATGGGCCGGCCCTTATTGGGCCATTAACCCAACAGATAACATCAAACCAGATTAGACTAGACCAGACCAGATCAGAAAATTTCGATCTAAAAGAGAACATCCTTATATTCCCTGCATGTTATGGTATGAAATTGAAGAAAATTAACATGGAATTTAGTAAATGCTTACAATTAATTTAATAATATTGAAATTTATTGAATCATTTAGATTCACTTAAATTTATTGGAATTCCAACCAAAATAATTGAATTTATTGAACCAATTGAATTATGATTTATGAATATACTCCGTATATATACTAGGTATATATATTAAAATAAAATAAAAAAGAAATATATTCCATATGAAAAAAAAAGTTGTATGGGCGTGTTTGGCATTCGGCGGATAGCGGTTAGTGGATTATACTAGCGGGTTGTCAATAGCGGATTCAGTCGGCAGGTTTGACTAGCAGAATAAGTTAGCGTGCTCTCAGAAGATGTTTGACCATAAAAGTAGTAGAAAACGTCATATTTCCAAAATTTATTGTCATTATTGTTTTCCAAAATTTGTCAAAAAAGTGAAACATATTTCAATAAACTATGTATTGAACACTCGACTTTGTTCAACTGAGGCAGTGAGGGGGGAAAGCAAAATAAAGAATTGCTAAAAATCAATATCACATTAAACCTAGAGTTTAACATATGTTCTATACACCAAATCATATCAGAATAACAAAGCTAAACTTTACGGTTAGCTAAGACATCTCATGGAGCATGGCAATGGACTTGTTTAGTACTCCCTCCGTCCCTAAATTTACTTCCAACTTTCCCTTTTCGCCCGTCCCAAAAACAACTTCACTTTCCCTTTTGGCAAAGAATTTGTGGTTCACAGCATTTCTCTCTCCTCTTCACAACTCTCCACCACACAATTCCCACTTTCTTAATCATCGTGCCACTTTAATTCGGAAGAATATTTAGGGACGGAGGGAGTATAAGAGTTCTGTAGTTATCACCAGCTTGTACTTCAAGGCTTTGATCCACTTTCTTTTGCTTTGGTTAACTTCCAAGTCCTGCTCGCTTTTCTTTATCCAATGCTTGGACTGATTCTGTCATGGCGCTTCCATCCTTACCCAATCCATAAACATCAGATCAACATACAACAACAAAAAATTAAATTTCAAATCAATTGTTAGCTCATGGACTCGTGCTTCCCCCCAAGTTGAGTTTTTAGTTGTGCAGGATAGAAGATGCAATAAGTTATGAACCAAGAGTTTAATACAAGCAATTTATAAGGATTTCAAGTCAACACATCACCTTTAATTTTCTTCTCCCATAACTGACATACTTCACACACTCGTGAATAACTCTTCAATACGAAAAGATTGTTGTTGTGAAATGAATGTTCCAAAATAAAACAAACAAAAGAGAGAAATTGAACCAGTTGTAGTGGAGGTAGGGTGAATGAAGATGAATAAAACCCAAATCAACGTTTAAAAAAGGGAAAAGGGCCAAAAATGACACTAAGGTTTTTAATGAACTTCAGATTGAACACTAAAGTTTTAAATAGACCAAATAAACACAAATATAAACTTTTTTATTCCATTTTAGCCACCCTTAACTGCTCCCTTATTTTATTCCATTCGATGTCGTTAAAAAGCACGACCGAGAGAGATTAACTATGGACTTCACTTCATCACTGCTTGCTCCTAATATTCTCATCAGAATTCAGAACAGGTCGATTCGGCTCTTCTTCTCCCAAGTGCAGCAAACGGCTCTCATTCTCTGCGGTGAACAAAAACACCGACTCTCCGCCTCCTTCTGCTATTTAAAATCAAATCAACAGCAAAAATGATAGATGGAGCTCCTTCTTCTTCGACGGACACATGGGCAACAGAGATTCGATGGCTACCATCCTTGAAACCTAATTTTAGTCCGGTAAAGAAACAGCGACAGCGGCCCACTACTCTTCACAACTAATCGGCGTAGCCTCAGCATCTGATGCAGCAAACGAACACCAACATCTGTCGATAACACCAACATCTCTCTGCCGCTCATCATCGGAAGAAAATTGCCGCAGACCATCATCAGAAATTGATCTCAACGGTAGCCCTATTATTCTTGGGGCTGTGTTGTTTAACGACAGGGAAGGGGTCATCTAACAGAGATGTTAAAGAGTGGCTGAAATGGATTCAAAAGGTTTAAATTTGTGTTTATTTGGTCTACTTAATTAAAACTTAAATGTCTAATCCGAACTTCATTAAAAACCTTAGTGTCACATTTTGTCATGTTGGGTGTGTTTTGGAAAAAACGAAGAAATATTAATTAAATAAAATTAATTAATAAACAAAATAGCTAAAAGAAAACAGAAAATAAGATGGAGCAGATTTTAGCCAGAGCTCGTGCTACGCACGATGTCCTTAAAACGTATTCGTCGCCTCCCACGGTGCTAGGAGCGTTGCAACGACCGTTTCCCAGGATACGGTGGCTAACGAATGATCGTTTGAGCACACAAACGAAAGTTCCGGCGAACTGAAACACAATAAGAACACTTAGGAAATTTGGGAGTAGCTGGAAGTGTTTTTCTCTCAAGAAAACGTGAGGAATGTATTGTGTGTTCTCAAACCGTGTGTCTGTTGCAAAGCACCTGCCAGCTATTTATAGGAGGATTTGTTGTGTGTTAAATGGGGTGTTAATGGACCTGAACGTTGGACATCAATGACCAGTCCGTTGGGCATTGAATCGTCCATAAACTGTCCATTTAACGCAGCATTAAAAGAGAAGAACGTTGGGCATTCGTGTCTTTGAATGATAGGTTTTCGGACGACATTCGTGTCCGCAGGTCGCCCGCGCACACGAGTCGCGATTTTTCTTCTCCGTTTCGGGATTTGATCGGCACCCCCCCCCCCTGCGCGTAAGAGAGAGCCTTTACCCTTAGGAATCTTAACTCCTTAAAAGAGGCTTCCCTTTATAAGGGGGTGAAAATCCCTTGAGTTTTTCGGTGTGGGATAAAACACACTAGAAACTCATCATTTTCCCAGTTTTTCCATTTCAACGAGTGAACTTCGAGAATCAATTTCTCATTCACCCGTTATCCGTTTTGAGTGTACCACATATCGAATTTGTAGCCCTTAACAAGGACAATCCAAAACCACTTTGACCCGACCCAAATCGGAAGTGGACCCCACTCAAATAATTGCCCCAAAATGACCAGTTAATGCAATTTTTAACATACTCAAATAATTGACCCGACCCAAATCATGCTTTTGATCTCGAAAATTTAACATATACTGATCGTTAATGTGCAGAAAATCCGAATGCATGCCACAATAAAAAAGGTTTTGATCCCGAAGTTTGAACAACTAATCAAACAAGGATGTGCGTACTATATTGAGAACGTCTTGGTTGCAATGAATGACTCAAAGACAAAAAGACACACTACTCACAAGTACCGTCTCAACTTCTTGGGAGTGACCAAGTGCGGAGAACTACGCCTTAGTAGTGTGCCTATGCATTATTTTCAATGGGCTAGCTTTAAGGACATTTTGGACGGAAAACACGAGAATATGATGTTTGGTATGTTTTTTCATATACAGACATAACATTTATTAAATTAATTTGTATACAACATCACATACATGCAAAACACTGTAAATTATGTTATTTCAGATGTTATTGGCCATATTGTCGAGAAGGATAATTTGAAGGAGATTTCGAAGGATGATCCAAAAAAGGCTGATAGACATTGTTTTGGAAGATCTGGAGTGCGTTTAATTAATAAAAAAATATGAAATAAATAAATAAATACATTGCAGATATTAGATGAATTCATTTATCAAAATTGATTGTGTTGCGTGTGTTGTTCCATAGGTAATAGGTTGGGATGCACACTGTGGGCAGATCTCGCAGACCAAATTTGGAACTATTTAAATGGTGAGCACACTAAGGGGCCAATTATTGTTATTTTGGATATTTGCCAGACCAGAATGTTCAATGGTCTGTTTAATAATTTAGTTTTTGTCATTATAATACTATATTCAATGAATTCTGTTTTATTTAACATACTTTCCATAAACAAATAATTGTTTTAAAAATTTAAATAATTTGTTTCTTTCTGGATAAATAAATTGTCCAATGCATATTTTGGAACAAAGTTGCATATAAACTCACCTCTCTCGGAAATTTCTGATTATAAAGAAAGGTATAAGTATAGTTTTTTTATTGCTTGATATGTTTTTTTTATAAAAAATATGGTTGTACACATTATAATTATCTTAATATAAGCTTAAAATATTCTTTATTTTACAAACAAAGGTAAAAAAGTGTAATTTATTTGTTGTCCTCTCATAATCGTTACTAAAGTTTACTGTTCGAGTTTGAATTAGTATATAACATGCTTCAATTTTTTTAAAATTGATACTTTAAATTGAAATCGAAACAAACCTGTTTTAAAAGCTAACTTCCCCAATCTGCTTGACTTGGTGTCTTCTTGCTTTGAGACATTGACGTCTACTTGCAATGAAGTGTCAAAGAAATCTATGTGTCAATTAAATTAATGCTTTTCATATTTAGTAAAAAGATACTGTTAAACTTTCAGTTTTACATTATTTCACACAAATTGCAGTCCTATGAAATCTATGTTGTGTCAATACCCATTATTTCAGTTTAAATTATTTCACAGTAGCTGCAGCCCTATTAACAGAACACTCATATCATGATTTATGAATAATGAAACAAAGTTAAATTGCAGGTTTTACTCTGGAGGGAAAGCATTAAGTCAAGTTGTGAGCAACGTCTCTTCTCAAACTACACGCACATTTGAAGAAGACCTGCTACATGACCATTTCAGATTTGATCGATTGCTCAGAGGTAATTATGTATATATGCATTCATTATGTTGAATTATCATTTTCTAAAATAGTTCAAATATTGCATAGAACTGCCAGGCATTTGTTTTGGCAAGTGTGATTGAAGTTGGTGATAGTGATTGGTATTATCAGTCATGCACAACATGTTATAGAAAGTGTTACCCTTTGGGCAATAAGTTCTATTGTGAGGGTCCAAAGTGTGGGATGGAACGGTCTGCAATTCCTAGGTATGACACATTATGTAGTGGCATAAGTGTGATTACACAAACCGCTTAAAGCAAACTTTGACTAGAAAACTTCTCATATTCTTGCAATTCAACTTTTATTTACTCTTCCTTTCAAAAAAACCTTTATTTACTCTCATTTAGGGAATTACCCCTTAAATAAACAATGATGGTTCATATCAAATTATCAACTATCAATACTTAATTTTACTATTTTAGTATGCAAGACTCGTAAAAGTTTTGAGAGTAATTATAATGTGCTGAACAAAAATTGATAATTCTTGAAAAGAAAAAGTAATCTAGAAAAATTGAGTGTGGAAAAAATACTCTTTGTATGACGGGAAAAATGAAAACACTTCAATACGGAAACAAGGCAGGAAACAATTTAAAAAGGCAAAAGAAACACTTGAGCAATGGAAAATCCCGCTTTACGATCACAAACTAAAAAGTGTGTAAAATAAAACGGAAAGCACATCACGCATAAGGAGTAATTAAGATCATGAACGGAATATAAACTCATGCAGGTAAATGATTAATGTAGGACTAGATAGCAGAACCCAGATGAACAAATAAATAACCTGCAAATTGCCAGAGTTAATATAGTCTTTTATTACAAATTACGGCCAACTGGCTAAAGCTCGCAACAAAAGTACCAAATACCCCCCTCCTCTTCCCCTTGACGTCTCTAGATTGATACAAAATACACAGTTTCATCAAAGAACGTTTTTATCTAAAGAACATGAAAGTAATTACACTCAGCCTCCAGAATTGCAGTTGCAGTTCTCTTCATAGAACATATGAACTGACATATAAATCCATGAATTGTAATGTGCATAGCTTTCCTAAGGCATCGGGTGCAGCCTTGAGACAAGTTATAGACCCAAAACTACGAACTACATATCCTTCTGTTTACACACTCTAATGCTTCACACTGTTACCTGGACAAAAACAGTAGCTGGTAAACGATTCGAAAAGTAAAAGAACCTAGTGAACCAAGGATCATTTCACATTCATGGCCGCAGCCATGCTTCTTAATTTCTGGGAAACTTCAGAAAAAGATGGCCTCTCGGAAGGATCAGAAGCCCAACAACTTTCCATAAGCGACTTCCATTCAGGATCACACCATATTGGGATCTCTGGGCGCAGGGTGTTGTTCACAATACCGCCTACATACATAATTCAAAAGACAGCATAAATAACAAAACCAAATCAAATAGAGCACAAACAAAAACGCTACCCAAGTTAATACAAGATGGTGCGGCAAATAGCATGGAAACTACCAGTACAGATATGAACTGAATCCTCAAAAGAACTTATGTGTAGAAAACACTACCCAAATTCTCGTTCATTACTTGGCTTGCCTTTCGTGGTAGGTTAGCCTCGTATGATTGTTTGGGGTTTTTGGATGTAGTTAACGTGTGCCAGTTTCCATGCTCTAGGAACTATTATTCATGTGAGAGTGAGTAGAGGAGCCTGTGGTCAAGGAAGGATGCAACTAAGTACCAAAAAGAAGTTTAGGATAACCTGACAGCCCAAATTTGCAGCTTATTTTGACAATTGCTCTCATTAGAAGTTATCCCACTGTTATGTCCATTCAGGATATGTTTTTCGGACAGGAAAAAGATACATCTATACACACCAATGACATCTCTAAATTTTATTTGGTTTCTCATAAATGTTAAAACATGCAGAAATCAAGAATATGAACGGAAATACGATAGGCACTAATGAATAAAGAAAGAAATAAGAAAGCTTTTATTAATAGCAGGAAGGAAACAAAATAAAAAAGCATCTGAGAAACCCTCCATCAAGATAACTTACCCGCCAAAATTTTCTACACTAACTATGTTACTCCTAATCAAAATCACCATCCCTATATTCTACTACGGGGATCTATAGTAATCTTAAAAAGAAAAATATAGAAGGTGAAGTAACAAACTAGATTTAGTCAAGGGTTCACAGAATCCTTAAAATTAATAAGACCCATGCTAATAAGACCCCTATGCTCCCTAGTGTCTGTGATTATGTTCTTTATTTTTTATCATTGTCGCCCATCTTAAGACGGCCATGGGATCCCTGTGGTTTAAGATTTGTTACAGAAGTTCTGGGGCATCACCTTGCATGTTCTTACTCCTTTCAGGGATTTCCAGAATGCACACATAGTTGTCTGTATTAGAAGCCCTATTTATTCATTCAACCTTTCCTTGAAATGAGAAGTTTTTTGTGGAAGTGGTGTGGAAGATGTAAAACCATGTTCTAAGGGCTGGTGGCAGCAGCGGTAGACACCTCAGTGTTGCTGGTATCTGTGGGGAGAAGGGCGAGTATCGAGAACTAGTGATGATAGCACCTTGGTGCTAGTGAAGGCATCAGTGTTGGCGGTGGAGGCACGGAATACATGTGAAAACGCCACCTTACTCAAGGATTTCCATCACCTACTTTTTTTGTGAGAGAACAGTGATATTGCTACATTAAGCCACTGAAATTGAAAGTCCAAAATCGTATCTGGAGTAGACTGAGAACATAAATATTTTCTTTCAGCAAACTTGCTAGTCACTACATTTCATACCAAACTAACGAACATCCAAAACTGAACAGTACCAACTGAGGTTGTGTAGACACACAGAAGATTGAAGCTTGCTGCACTTAACTGTACTGCATCTAAGCAAAAAAATTACTTATTTCTACATATAAACCTCTTCATGAAGATCCCCATGAATGAATGCTTTTTAATATCAATTTGAGTGATCAGTGACCAGTGACTCATATCACCTATCGATCAGAACCAGCTTGATCATAACAAGCTGATAAGTAACTGAAGAATCCAAGAAGAAAGTAGTAGTTTATTAATGAAAATTTAGTGAAGGAATACAGAAAGTCACGAAAGGAAAGGTTTGAGACTCTTCGAGTGGTCTCTCACTCCCAATATCCCAGTCCTGATCCCAAGTTCTGCCCCTCCATCTAATCCCCACTCACCCTTATTTATTCTATTTCTAATGGGCCAGCCCACTTCTAATAAGTTGTAGGGCCTAAACCCTATTATTGAACAAAACTAAAATGACTTAATAAGGCTCTAATTCTTGGTAGTGTTCAGGTCCCTAACATCACTCCCCCCTTTAACTTCCACCTTGTCCTCAAGGTGGATGATAAGAGACTGATTTTGCATTAGGTTCCAGCAAGTTTTTAGCTCCATCCCGCTCACAAAATTGATCTACTGTGCCCTCCTCTTCTTCTGGCTCTTCCCTCAAGATCAATTGATAATGTTTCATTCCACAAACATGCTCTTTGCCCCATTTGTTTCCACATTTGAAGCATAAGCCCTTCTTGCTTCTTTCTTCTAAGTTTGCTTGTGTCAACCTTTGGCCACCTTCCCATGTCTTACTCGGTTTTGGCGATTCCTCCAGTTTGTTCTCTGAAAGTGTTCTCTCCGGATTTAACGCAAGTGTTCTTCCCTTTGTTGCATCTACCCAGTTCCAGGGTCTAACCATTTTTCCTCCCTGTTCCTTCCAACCTATGTTGTCTTCTTCTTTATTTTTTTCCCTATCCACACCTTATTCTTCTGCTCCAACAACAAAGCCTTGTCCATCAGTTCAGTTAACCCACTGGTCTGGTGCAACTTCAGTTCCGTGCTAATTTCTTTTTTAAGGCCATTGAGAAACACTCCTTTTAACATCCCTTGGTCAGCAAGTTTGAGAGGAGCTACAACCATTTCAAAGTGATCCCGGTATTCCATTACAGAACCAGTTTGCCTAATACTGAGCATAGGACCAAACGGATTCTGCACTAAGGCAGGTTGAAAACGCCGGAACAAAGCATCTTTGAAGTTAACCCAAGAATGGTCATCAGTCTGTTCATCCCACCATTGGTACCAGTTCAGAGCTTTTCTGGCCATGGCTATCAAGATTATTTCTACTTTATCCTCTTCTGCCACATGGTTGAGTTTGAAATAGCGCTCAACCCTAATCAGCCATCCATAAGCCTCGTCTCCACTAAAAAGTGGTAAATCGACCTTTCTTCCAGTATATACACGGTCGCTGATTCTCTTCTGATAAGGGCTGCGTGAAACTGAGTGAGTTTCATGAGATTTACCTTCAGAACTAGAGGAGCTCACGCTTGCTGAAGTATGGCGACGACGGTTTGTGGTTGATCGTCCTCTTCTCTTATGGCGGTCACCCTGTAACATGATATTCTTCAATTCGGCCACGGTCTCACGCAAGCCAAGCAGTTCATTCACGGCAGTTCTCACTTCCGCTAGGGTGTTTTCCAGATTTTCCACACGTTGCTCCATTCTCGATCGGGTCAAGACCATGCGCAGGTAAGGCTTTTGTCAATGGCTTTGATACCAATGATAAGTAACCGAAGAATCCAAGAAGAAAGTAGTAGTTTATTAATGAAAATTTAGTGAAGGAATACAGAAAGTCACGAAAGGAAAGGTTTGAGACTCTTCAAGTGGTCTCTCACTCCCAATATCCTAGTCCTGATCCCAAGTTCTGCCCCTCCATCTAATCCCCACTCACCCTTATTTATTCTATTTCTAATGGGCCAGCCCACTTCTAATAAGTTGTAGGGCCTAAACCCTATTATTGAACAAAACTAAAATGACTTAATAAGGCTCTAATTCTTGGTAGTGTTCAGGTCCCTAACACAAGCTAAGAAAATGTATTTGTGTAGTCTAACAGCAAAAACCAACATTAAGGCAATCAATCTTATTAGCTACCTGATAGGAATATGGCTTAGTAGGCTATTAATAAGAAATAATAATAATAATAATAATAATAATAATAGTAAAGGTACTTGTAGTAGTATTGTTAGAAGGGAGTAATAAGGGGTTTTGGGGGTAAAATTAGCTAAGAAGTTCAGTTTGGTCCCTGCGTGGACTTTTACTATAAATAGAAGTGGGGGTAGCTAATGAGGGTAGGCTGTTATTTGATTTGAGTGTTGCCTTGGAGAGTGGGCTTCTCGAACAGTCCCCTGTTGCCTAAGAGTCCCGATACTTGTTGCCTAAGTCGAAGCTTGCTTCATCAATAAACTACTATTTCCCTCTTTGTTATCAGATCTGTTTTGCGTGTTATTGCTTTTGCTGAGATTATTCTCAGGATCCTATCGATGGTATCAGAGCAATTCTCCTGGGGATCGGATTGAAGTGGTGACTTATTAACTTCCTGGAGCTATGGAAGAAGTCTGGACACCAGAAATGGAGGCTCGCATGGGTAAGTTGGAACAGGAGATGAAAGCTGCTTTTGCAAACCTCTTGATGAGGAGTCAACAGATTCAGAACAGTATCATGACTTCTATGGCAGCGATTTCAGCTTCCGTCGCCGCGAAGAAGGAACAAAGGGGAAGATCACGATCATCGCATCGTTCGGCTTCTAACAGTTCGCAGATGCGAACTAAGTCTTCCGGAGCGTCGCGAAGTGCGCAGGTTCAGTCGTGAACTTCATCGTCTTTGTCAACAGCTCTTCCCTGTTCGCAAGCGTCGTCAGGAGCAGATCTCCTCAGTTCATCGGCCCTGGCGCGTACAGCCTCTCATAGGTCGCAGACTCTGGCGCACACTATTTCTCAGAGTACGCAGGTTTTGTCACCATCAGATTCTCCTGGTTCGCAGCTTAAATCTGGTAATCAACGGCAACCTCAGCTTAAGTCTCATAATTCGTCTCCAGATCCTCCACGGCAGACTTCTGCGTTCGTCTATCCTCACAGTTTGCAGACTTCCTCTCTATCTGTTGTTCTGAGTTCTCAGGATGAGACACATTCGGCTTCTCCCAGTACAGCCATGAAAAATGAATCTGCTGATGATAATTATAAAGTGGAGAATAAGGTGGGTCCTGAAATCTCTATAGAGGGTGAATATTCAGCTGCACCTACTAGTATGGGAAAGCTGGTTGGAAATATAGAAGTGGAACACTGCCTGCTTGGAAAAATTGTTAACGCTTCTATCTCCTCACTGGGGCTAATAAGGTTGGGGGCAGATCAGGACAGGGAAGCAAGGAGGTTTCAGGAATCCTTCTGTAATGGAATGTTGGGAAAACAGTTTACACGCGCATCAGACCATAGTTCTGAATGGTTGTACATTGATTGAAAGAGAATTCCTCCCTCTATTCCTGCTGTGGAATATGAGCATAAAAATGCTTGGCTTAATGCTGAGTTGTTTGAAACTAACAGGTGGAATGGTTTTCGCCATAGAAATGATTTGGATGCAATAGGTACTGATTATATAGAACTGATCCACAGAGCCAATATATCAGCTGATAGAAATAGTGTGAGGAGTATGGTTGTGGTTGCTATCCGATCAGGAAGAGTCTGCTCTAGATTGGAAGCTGTTCTGGGTTCATCCTCTCGCATCCCATTCAAAGGAAGCACTGAAGATGCACCATCTACATATTCATCAGATGATGACTACGTCCCGAAACAGAACCTTCTTAAGTGGCCTGGCAGTCCCACTTTTGATGCTAAAAAGGGAAAAGTTTGTGATAGTATAAGCACTGTGTGTGGAAATATACCTCAAAAGGATCCCAGCAATATCCAGCAACATAGTAGATGGATTATATACATGGTAAAGGCTGTCCAGTGGGCTAGCATTCAGTTGAGAAACACAGCAATGGAGATCGTTTTCAACGACTCTACTGCCCCAGGGTTTTTCAATTTTGTATCCCAAAATGATGCAAAGGATATTGGCAGCTGGATTATTACAAACAGAGATAAATCAATGTCTCCCAAAAGGTACAGAGACAAGACAAAAACTATTTCGTTGGTTGATCAACGTGTTGCACTGGAAGTGGTTGAAGTCTATAAGGGAAGTTGGCAGAGAAAAGAGAATACTAACTCTCAGCACTTGATGATTCTTAACAAACATGCTGGAAGATCTTACAATGATTTAACTCAGAGTTTGGTATTTCCTGGGGTTATGGCTGATTATTCATCAAGGAATTTTTGGTACTCAGGTGTTCCTTTTCGTAGCTGCAAACCAAAAATGCTTTCAGAAAGTCTATTTGAGTGCAGATCAACCATTTTGGATAGCAAGAGGTTTGTAAAGGTATTTGTGCATAATTTGGAAGAGTTGGCATATTGTGTCATTGCTTTTCTGCAAATAACTGAGCAGCCGATTCACACATGGTTGATGGATGCTAATCCATTCCTGGCTGGTGAGGAGGATAATATTCAAAGTTGGCAAGATTCTGGGGCATTGTTACTGGAAGAAGTGATAAATTCTTGTGGCGCAGCAGGAGTGATCCTCAAAGACAATGACCGCAATGAGATGCAGGAATTACTTGGGTGTGAAAATAATCAGGTGAGGAACATGAAGATGAAGGTTCAGGTGCTGTACTGGGAAGGTAGAGGTGTAAGACTGAAGAGGAAGATGAAGATGAAGTGGAAGATCATGGCTGATTCCTATCACCCACCTTGAGGACAAGGTGGTTGTTTAGGGGGGGAGTATTGATAGGAATATGGCTTAGTAGGCTATTAATAAGAAATAATAATAATAATAATAATAATAATAGTAAAGGTACTTGTAGTAGTATTGTTAGAAGGGAGTAATAAGGGGTTTTGGGGGTAAAATTAGCTAAGAAGTTCAGTTTGGTCCCTGCGTGGACTTTTACTATAAATAGAAGTGGGGGTAGCTAATGAGGGTAGGCTGTTATTTGATTTGAATGTTGCCTTGGAGAGTGGGCTTCTCGAACAGTCCCCTGTTGCCTAAGAGTCCCGATACTTGTTGCCTAAGTCGAAGCTTGCTTCATCAATAAACTACTATTTCCCTCTTTGTTATCAGATCTGTTTTGCATGTTATTGCTTTTGCTGAGATTATTCTCAGGATCCTATCACTACCCCAACTTAAATAATACAAATCCACATGCCACATTAAACAGTTTTACCGTGAGCAAGAGGACATAAATACCAAGAACCGTTAGGGTCTAAAGCCTCCATCTCAGTCACTTTTATTATTCACCCATCATGGATCAGAAAGAGTCGCTTAGCGCTTTTGCAGACAAAGCTGAAGCATCTACCCTTCATTTCGGTGCGATCTATCAGCGATGTCATTTTCATACATTTCTTGACGGCATTTACTCCGAGATTGTTATTCACAATATAAAGTTACTTCTCACATTGGACTACCTTCATTCTAAAATAAAGTGTTATGATTATATTACTATATATATTTTGACAAACGTGACGCACTCTTTCTTCAAAAGAAGGAAAAAACCGATGTTACTATGTTTAAAGTTCAAAAACACTCTAGTCCAGAGTAGTTATGGATTTGCGGTACTTGTTTGAGTGAATTTATCGCCATTTGAGTTTTAACAAAAAAAAATACTCCCAGTGGGATCTAATCAGAAATGTCCACAACAACAACAAAATCCAAGCCTTAGTCCCAAAAGAGTTTGGGGTCCGCTAACATGAATCGACATGAATCGACAGATGAAATTGGAGTTAAAAAGATACGAAAGATAATAAGATAAGGAAAGATAAAGATAAATACTATAAGATAAAGATAGAAAAGATAAGATAAAAAGGATAAAAAAATATAAGATAAAATGGTAAAAAGGATAAAGAACATAAGATAAAGATTATAAAAAGATGAAAAGAGATCAATTCTCCACACGAATAATCTCCCTCCACTTTGCTCTCCCATCTGATAAGAAATGCCATTTTGATAAATTTCTTGATGACTTTAACTCCCAGATTGTAATTTGTAAAATAAACTTACTTCTTATATTGGAATGTCATTTTAATGCTTCCTACATCCTAAATAACTTTACAATCATAATACTAAGAATAGTTTGACAAGCACGATGGACTCTTTCTTCCGAAGTAAATAACCATCTTTAACTCATTAAAAGTTTGTGTGCACTATATTCTAGAGTGCATTATGTTACTTGTTTGATATCAATCATTTGAGCTGTAACAAAAAAGTGTTATTGTGCTTCTATTCTTGCTAGTTTCACATTATAAAAAAGTATTTTTTTGTCACGTCTCTATAGAAAGTATATACATATCTTTAATTCTATTGATGATAAATAGAAGGAATAATTCATTGCAATAAACCCGTCTACGGACGATCCACTTTTATTAACCCCAAATGTCGGTTGTATCTTTATAAACTTGATCATATTTGTTTATACCAACTATGGGGTTTGACAGATCCTGTGACCTGTTACATATGGGCCATATGGCTCTAATGAACACAAAGAACAATTAGTTATCATATCCGAACTATGTTAGGTAGTCTTTGATTAACCCCAAAGAAGGAAAAATTGGTGAAGTGTTGCTTCATTAGGTCAGAAATCATATATTTGTATTGGTTAGCTGATGACACGATATATCTCGATATTTATTTGAGTATGTAATATTTAGTCTTTTTTTACTGCGTATTTGATGTTCCAAATATGTGTGAAGAAAAAAATTAACATATCCGGATATTATATGCTTCCATAAATGTATCCATGAAAAATCTATACAAATATCATTCTTAAAATACACCAATGCATATCACAATATGTAGATAACAGATACTACCTCTGTCCCACAAACATTGGGACATGATGAGGAGGTGGTGCGGTTATTAAGAAAAGTGGGTTTATGTGGTTGATATTGAATTGATAAAGTAAGAATAAAGTAAGAATGATTTAGAACCACACAAATTTTACCAAATTTTGTATGAGACTGTCTTAGTGGGACGGACCGAAAAGAAAGGAAAGATGAGAAAATCTTAGCGCCAGCGGGAGGGAAGGAATACAATTTATAAAAGGTTAGGTGCCAAATAGGTAACATTATAAGAAGCTCTGTATCAAGTTAGAAAATTCAAAATGAAAAACTAAAAAATTGAGGGGGTTGAAAGAAGTCTAAAGTGTAAGCCGCACCCAACAAAGTTAGAGTAATTGGTAAACCTTTAAATCGGAAAGAGATGCCCCTTTTGTGAAGAAATTATAAGGAGCAAGTGAACTTGAAGGAAATAAAGAAACAATTGTAATTGGGGTTAACATAAGCAGACAAGATGTAATTAGGATTCTATAAACACCACACCGGATTATCATTTTTTAAGTGTATTCAGTTGTAGCAAGTTAAACCCCAAATCTTTTGGGACCAAAGGCTTGGATGTTGTTGTTGTAGCAAGTTAAAGCATGTGAGAGACTTATGGGAAGACGCACCCATAGTTGGGATTATATAGAAATAATTGATCATTGGGATAAAAGATAAAAGAGAACAGCCCGAAATGGTAGTTATAATAGTTAGTTTCTCCTATAACTATTGCCTCGGTTGTCTAACTTTTTTGCATCCGCCACTAGCATCGCCCATGGATTTAGGAATATGCTATTAGCGTATCAGAAAGGCTAAGAGGTGCTGACGGGATGTAGCTCAAAATTGTATAAGTAGAGATAAAGCTTATGCATGGAACTTTGCATGGCCATAGGTTCACCATTAGAAGACCGGGCTGTACTAAAAGGGGTGAACCTGTCGCATAGTGGTTTAACTTCACTCATCAACAATATCCTACTCTCAAGCTTAAATACATTTGGTGGGATCAAGGATGAGACTCTTCCTCTTTGGGTTCATAACATGCTTCTTTCACCCCGCCTCAATGAAGAAACATATATGTGGTCATTCACTCAAACTTGTGCATTTGAATTAAATCAAGAGAAGCTATTAACTTAGGTTGAATGTACAAGCTCAAGTTTCAAATTTTAAGTTCAATACTCCTCAAGTGCTAGGTCAAGGTACACTTTTTATTTTGGGAAGGATAACGCTTAAAGGTCCTCTAAAGAGAGTGGAGGTCGATGTTGATGCAGTTGTTAGCAATGCGGGTGGGCATAGAGGCTTGGACTGAGTGGCTCAGTGTGGGGCTGAAGAGATTGTGGCTGGGGGTCTGTGGTGGGAAGCATGGAAGCATGCTAACCGAAGGAAGCAGAAATTATTGCTGTCTATGAAGCGCTCTCTTGGGTGCGGGATGCCTCTCTTGGGCGTGGGATGACGGGATCAGGGTTGAGATAAAATAAAAGTTGAATCTGATTCTTGAATCATATTCTTTACAGGTTATCTCTAGAATTCATTTGATCCTCTTTTATCATGCTCATTGACGACACACAGAAAAACTATTTTTTAAAATTAATGTTTTACTTATAGAGTGTTCTGATAGTACAGTTTGGTTTCATCAACCACATTTTACTATTTGGAATTTTGCCTCATGATCAATGATAACTAGTTACCTTCAATCAAAAAACCATTAAAGAGTAATCATATATATATGTGTGTGTGTGTGTGGGTGCGTGTGTGTACATGTGTGTGCATGTATGTTTGTATATTCTTTATGTGTGCATGTATATATATTTCTTTAAAGAAGGGGAAATTTTATTGATGAAAGAGTGAACATATTACATAGAAAAGACGAAAAAGGAAAATAAAAGAAAATAAAAAAACCAAACCAAAAGAAGAGTACTAATAAAACAAACCAACCCTAAGAATCAAGAGACCCTCCCTATAAAACATTGAGTTCCAAGATATTATCCGAACTCCTCTTGTGATTGGGATCTCTTTCTCATGTGATGAAATCGCTGGTGCTTTTTTCTGAAGTATTGAAGTTCTATGTAGGTAAGCAATTCCGCCTCTTTTGTGAAACCTTTGGAGCGGAACTCTGCCGAAGACCTTAGTAACTCTTTGCGTTTACCGGACTTTGCAATCATCAATGATCTCTTTCAGGCTACCATGACTAATGAGGTAAATTCACTCTCTTATTTTCTTATCGAAAATATCGAAATAATCGTTACCTCCTCTATGGAAACTAGGGACTCTCTAAATAAGAGATTAACTAATAAAGTTAATCCAGAGGTAAATACTTCGAGAGATGCGACTACATATAATCAGTGCTCTATTGGTATTAATTGTGAGGATGTTTTTTTGAACAGACATTGCCATATTCAGGAGTTGACTTTCTAGGTCATGCATCTTAGGGTGAGAAGAGAGCTCCTATTTCAGTGATTGAGGATCTCTGGGACTCCGACACAAATCAAGTGCATGTATATATATATATACACAAAGTACTCATGAAAAATGGGAAGTAATTTTAGCCATTAAAATGAGAAATTAAGTGGATCAGATCTGTTAAAGTGCAAAACGTGGTGGCAAAGTGTAAAATATTAGAACTTTTTCAAAAATAAAGTGATAAATGTGCATCACTATGGAGCAAAAGTGCATTTGACTAACACAAAAGTGCATTACTTTTTGAAATAAAATAACTATTATAGAAATCATTTTGTGATATTTTTTAACGAGGTGAATGTGGTCTCTTACGTATCGCATATGCACTTTTACTATTAAGTATTGCACATTTAGGTTTAGCATTTTACCACCGCGTTTTTAGATCTATTACGTCCATTTTTAAGTGATCAAGGGCTTAGATCACTTCTCACTTTTCACGGGAAGATCTTTTTGTATTAAAATCCACCCCTATATATATATATATATATATATATATATATATATATATATAAGTCATTGCTTGGATTTTGGGGGATAGAGTATTTTGCATCAAACTTGAAGAATATGATGCTCCGAGTTGAGGATAATATTAAAGGTAATGATGTCCATATGATGCTCCAAGTATTTATAGAAATATATTGATCCTATTTTAGTAATGTACTATTATGGTTTCCTATTTTATTAGGCTCAGGGTTAAGATTCCTATTCTTAGAGGATTTAGGCCCATCATTTATCTATATAAGCACAGTAATTATAAGTCTTTAGAAATTATAATGTAAGCCAAAAGTCATATCAATAAGACAGTAATAAGTCATAAAAGCAATACTTCCTTTGTCCCCAAAATATCTTCTTGATTTCCCTTCGTGTGTTATTGTTTATTTCTATTTAAGGAAAGTGACAAGCGGTTCACAATATTCCTCTCTTCCAAATTAATCTCAACCACACCATTTTCTTTTTCTTAAATCTCATGCCCAGTCAATGTGGGCAATTATTTTGGGACGGAGGAAGCAGTTTATTTTTCAATAAGATATAGTGATACCAATAAAAGTGTAGCTTATTATCAACATAATATTGTTGATGATGATCCAATATAATATACATGCAGCCCAGCTCCTTACTAAGTACTTACAGTATCTTATTATGTATCACCCCTACACTATTAACAAGTTAGATATTATATCCAAATCGATGGAGGATACTACGAAAATCAAGTTGGCTATTGAATCTTCATAAAATCCACTTATTATTATATTTAATGTGAATACAATCCCTATAGCCAACTTCATTGTATCAACGCATACCAATTATAGAAGCGCAATGCATATCTGCATAAGGTTCTTCACCCGTCAGCAGCTCCCACATGACAATTCCGAAAGAATAAACATCGATCTGTACACCAGAACAGAAGAAATGACACCAGTAAGTCAGTAACTAAAACAGATGGATGACTACAAGGCATTATGTATTCATGCTCAGATAATTACCTTTTCAGTGACCATGTTACTCTTTCCACTAAGAAGTTCAGGCGCCATCCAAGGTAAAGTTCCACGAACACCACCAGAAACTAAAGTTTGCTGTTTTACCTTTGATAAACCAAGGTCACCAATCTACAGATATATTAAGAGACGTGTCCATCAAACTATACTAGCAAGCATAACGCATCTGACAAATTACAATAGCAAACATACACTGATGGCCACGCAAGTAAAATAAATGAAAAAAAGCCCAAAAGTTATCTTCCCTGTAAAATCCTTGCACACCACAAATCAGCATGTTACTAACTTACTAATGATAAAAAATGTACACTATAACACTGGCATACCTTGCATACTGGTCGATGTGGATCCCTCATATTCACCAAAAGGTTCTCACATTTAAGATCAAAGTGTACAATATTCTTTTCATGTAAATACTCCATTCCGAATGCAGTATCCATAGCAATGATGAGCCTCTTGCGACGATCAATGGTCCTGATCAGTGGTCAACATAAAGTACTTATATAATGTCATAGATTTAAATAAGCAGAAACTAAGATGCTGCTGGTTCTGAATGATAAGAGTCTAAGTTGTATTGAAAGCTAAAGCTACCTGTCTTTTTTATCAGTGATCAACATGAAGTACTTATATTAATGCCAAAGATTTAAATGAGCAGAAACTAGGGTGCTGCTGGTTCCGAATGATAAGAGTATAAGATGTACTGAAAGCTAAAGCCACCTGTCTTTTTTCCGTAAGAATTGCTTTAAGGATCCGTTCACCATAAATTCTGTCAGTGTTGCCAGTGATCCATCCGGGCCATCACGAACTACACCGTAGAATGCCACAACATTTGGATGGTGCAATGAACTGAGTATCAATGCTTCCTTCCAGAAATCTGCGATCTGAAAAGAAATGTGTGTACAAAACTTGAATAGGGATGCAAATCAAATAAAATTTTATGGAGTATAAGTGTATACCTCACAGTCTGCCACTCTGCATGGACTACAGTAGAAATTTTGACATTTAAAGAGAAAAAGTCTCCCATAATGTGTTACATAGTGTTTTATTGGGTTTTAGATAGATCACAGAAGTTAGTATATCTCACAGAAGTCAGAACCTTCGTAAATAATCTCCATGTTTCGTAGAAATGGAAAGAGAACTGGAATCATGTAACATCACAACGAGTTGTACTAGTTTACACCCAGGCGGTCCTGGACTTTTTGAATCCTATGGGCAATACATTATCATGAGCATTTCAATAAAACTTTGAATTCAATAATTTTAGGGTTGCCCCATGGGGCTCAGCTTATTAGTTCGCCAAATTAATAGGCTGAACATGTTTTAGCAAACCATGGTAACAGTTGATAAAAGTCCTATTCTTATAACAGCGCTATTTTTTGGCCTATTTGTTCACCAAAATTCTAGCCTATTTTCGTTGATGTGTGTAGACCTGGGGAAGCTGTCCAGGTTGCTCAACCCCAGGACCGCACATTAGTCTGTGCCCCATCGCATGCGCAATAAAAACAAATGCTCAACAATAAAAATACTTTTTTTTAACCCGGAAGGTAAACCACCAAAATCAGTGGGGTAAATGCCGGGTTCAACAATAAAAATACTACAGCTCTATAAACTTCAACCTCAACAATTACAGAAAGCAAATTGAACACTGAGACATAAGTAGTCATGCAATTGTGGTTGCCTGGTATGGAGGCCATTCCATAGAATAGCCTGGTTTCAGGATGTAAATAATAAGAAAAAAATATTCCCTTTTTGTATACAAGTGTTATAGGTCATTCCCACTTGTGTTCCATGATTTTAAAATTTTCCACATTGGCTCACGAATATGAATTCATTTCGACTGCATATTCAGCCAACTTTCATACAAACTTTTTTTATTTTCTCTGGATAAGTGACCAGAAAGGACCTGAAGTTGAGTAAATCCTTATTTGTCAAGCAGAAGCAAGAAAACTAAAGTTGGGATTAAAATGAAACTAAAAAGACGTGCTACAAAAAGTGGAATTAATTCTAAGACAACTTTAACCACCAACCAATTAATACAAAATGACCATGTCACACAATAAACACTGCGTAAAAAAATGAGCAATTTATAAACAAAAAGGCCTACCAGGCGTTTCCTTTCTGATGGTCTTCCAGCAAAGCAGCTAGCTTTGATTCTCTTTATAGCCACATCTGACCCCTTCCACTTCCCATGATAAACAGCACCATATGTGCCTGATCCCAACTCCCGGATTTCCTCGAGATCTTCATTTTGAATTGTCTGCATGTGAATAGAATATCATACATATAAAATGAATGCACATCCATAACCCACAATTAATGGTTTGCATAACTGCAGTATATATTTAACCAAAATAGATGGTGAGACAAACCTGCAATCCCCTTTCAATGGCCTCTGCCTCTGCCTCAGTTGGCTCAATTTTTGAATTATCCTCGTTATCATTGTCAGAATCTATCTCAGAGCCTCCAAGAGCTTCCTATAAATTAAGAAAAGATTATAGAAAGAAATGTAAAATTACAATTGAATGCAAAAACATACCCTCTTCACTGCATCTGGCTCATCCCCGATTCCTAGTTTTGTAGTTTTATCATCCTTAATGACAGCAAGAGCATCTTCCAGAACTTCAGCTCTTACTTCTTTGACATTATTCAGGGAAGATGCAACCAAATCAGGTATGAAACCTGGACTGTCACGTACAGAATCATTGTTGCCTTTTATGGTATACATAGCCATTGTGAATTCTACAGGAATGTCATTCAAAGCCTTGGAATCTCCAGAATCAACATCAGAATGCCTTGTACACGCTCCAGTCATAATCGAACCTACCACCTTATCATCAATAAGCAGAACTTGGTCAGCTTTCACTAGTGAATCCACAGAAGCCACTAGGTTGAGCATTTCAGAGGATGATTTTGCCTGCTCAGGGGTATAAGCAGATTGACTATCTTGATCAAGAACGTTAGGTGTCAATCTCAATGTTTGTCCCTGAATGCATTCAGACAACGAAGGATCATCCAATGCCATCTTTTTCAGTGACAAATCGACCCAAGGATTTGGATTCTCTAACCCAGTTTTAAAACTAGGACTATTTTCTACTGATCTTCTGACCAATGTGGGACCAGATGAGTCATTTGCCAGCTGGGTTGGACCAAATGCCTCGTAGGAGGGACCCCTATGCATTGGTCCATGAACATTTCTCCACATAGAATTTGCAACTATATGACCATGTGGTAATTGGTAAAGAGGGTCTGTTCCATGTGCACAGGGTGAATTCCCATATCGAACTCCACACTCATCTACTGGTGGCACAAGTACCTGTGATCCTTTGTCCACCACATGGTCAAGAAAAACCCTATTACCAAACTCTTGCCCATGTTGAATACTGCAAAGGCTGTCATGATGGACATAATATGGTGGCACATGATGTGTATTAGGTAGATTGTTATGCTGCACTACACATCCTCTTTCGTTATTTTGAGTATCATTGGATAGAGCATGAGGATCAGTTTGTTCCCTTGGATAGCAAATATGGTGCATGTTTTCATTTGTACTCCTCAAGGGCATTTCCCTGTTTGGAGGACATTCAGCACAAGGACTACAACCGAGTTGAAGCCCACTTCCTATATTTGACTCCGGATACTGTCTCTCCCCAGGCTTCCAAGGGGAATCTGGGTAAGGTTGATTTCTTTGGAAAGTCAACTGGCAATGTTCACAGATAAAGTTTCCTTCAAGTGCATGGGGTGAATGATGTGTGCTCCCTTCAAAACTAACTTTGTCAGATGGTACATGTCCATTTGGAAATAATAACATATTGTCTGCGTATTGCGGAAGTTGCTCGTGAAAAGGTTGATAATTAACCTGCAGACGAGAATAATCTTCAGGAGCTCTATCGTAGCTTTTCTCTTGAGCTTCTGCATATGGAGAGTAGTAACGGGAAGATGAAGGCGAAGAAGCAACATCGGTTGCCACTGGCCTTGGTTCGTGTCCAGGTTGCCTTGGAGAGTAATAAATAGGACTCCACTGAGCATCCATCTCATTGTATCTCTGCTGTTGTCCCAACCCCAGACGAGGAATGTTAAGGTGATGCAAGTTAATGTGAGGTATCTGCATCTCAGCATTTCTCTGGTTATGGAGGCAGCACTCATGATTCATGTGGGGAAAGTAGTGCTCCCCGATGTGAATGTCATCCAACCCAAAATCGCCATGGTTCTTATATTCTGGGGAATCACTGAGATTGTTATTCAAAGCCTCCACATACCTTCTTTCAATTTCCCTTGCATCCCCATCACTAAAATGCAGCAACCCATCCTGATCAAAATGCGAGAAAAGAAAGATCCTTAACTTTGTGAAGGCATAACGTGACCCAAGCTTATCGTATTCTTCCATCATATTGATCACATCATCATCATTAAACACAGAGACCAAAGCATCAAGATCCTCATTAGGTTGCTGATACTTGCAAACAGTAGCACCTTCAAAGAGCTCCCTCATCTTCGCCATGAGCTCTTCATAACTAATATCCCTGTTAACAATCGCTATCCGGGTCTCACCACCCACATACCTAAGCTTCCCATCATGAGGTCTGGGCAGTATGCTGCCTCCATAACTGCACAACAGCCTAATGCGAGGATTTTCTTCATTAGAATTCGTCATTTCCGAGCCAGACGTCACTGTACTGTCATTGCTATCCATCAGGTATAATAACTTTACCGCCTCCTGCAGCTAAATTGAGCTCTAATAAACCAATATTGGTTCCCCGCCTTTATTATAACACATCATCTGCTGTCACAACATCCATAGTCCAGTTCAATAGCGCTAGGTCGCAAAGCCGCTTTTGGGAAACCTTGTATCGGAAATGCTGAGAAATCCACGCACAAACTCGTCCGAAACTGGGCAGTTTAGGCCACAAAAATCATCCAGTCGCCGGGAAAAATAACAATGATCATAACCAGCGCCTGGACCGTGACCTGATAATTTTTGAAAGATCACAACTTTTCAGCTGAAGATAATCAATCAAAACACTAATTTTTTATTTCGGCCTAAAACTTCAAATACCAACAGTACCTGATGAAAAATGGCGGGGAATGCAAACCAATTCCCGAGTCCCGCCGGACAGAATACCTCAAATCCTCAACTTCGATGCTTATTTTAGTGATTGTATTTGTATATACCTAGTTATGTGTGTGTATACATGTATAATATACAATTATGATTAAATATAAATATCTAATCTCTCTCTGCGGGAAACCTAAACTGCAAAATAACGAATTGTTCTGGCAAGCAATTATTATGATATATGATATGTATTTATTTATTTATGGATAATTGGACGAATTAAATATATGCATGCAGAGGAGAGATGGACGAGAAGCGGAGAGAAGGCTAAGCTAAGAAAAGGAAATCATGAAATTGAGGGAGAAAAGCACAAAAAGAGGGTTCGGGAGAGGAGAGCCGACTCAGCAGAGCGTCATGGCTGCGAGGACTGGAGTGGGCGAGGTGCCAGGTGCCCTGCTACGGGACACGTGGCGAGTTCCGTTCTGCGGGAAAGAAGCATCAATTTATGATCTTGACGGCATATTCGTCGCAGGCTCGGCTCTATTAGCGAGGTGAGTCGTGGACCGTAACGGAATCGCGTCTTCTTTCTAAATAAATAAATGCGTGATTGGTACACCAGTCAACCATCATCGACCTGGTTTGGACTATATGGGTCAATCATCTACGGACAATGAATGTAAAAGTAAGAATAAATTATACCGTGGGATCGGGACATCATGTCATGTCGGTGGAGCCAGAGGTTTGTCCAAGGAGGGACAAACCAAAGACTAAGAATTTTAAAGTTCGTGTCCAAAATATAATAAGAACAATAATAGCGTAATAATTTAACAAAAAATTATAGTTCATTACATACTACTTGATTTACTTCTGCAACCTAGGCAAATCAATCCTACCAGTTTTCATATTTTGAAAATGCTGCATAATAGCTTCATTATCAATTGCTTGAAAAATGTCTCTTTCGATGTAGCATACTAAGCAATCCGTAAGATAGTCATCTCCCATCTTATTGCGAAGATCTGTCTTGATAATATTCATCGATGAGAAAGCTCTTTCAACTGTGGCTGTTGCAACTGGTAACACTAGAGCCAACTCAATAAGACGATAGACCAAGTGAAAAGATTTGTGAATTGTAAGCTCAATCATCTTCTTAGACACTTCACCAATACTTTGTAAAGTGGAAAATGCTTCATTTCCTCTCATCTCATATATCCAAACTTGGAGTTGTTCTTTAAGCTCCATTTGCTCAACAGCTGAAAAATCAGATGAATATAACTCCGCAAGACTGAGTAGCTTTGACTCACAGAAATTGGAAAAATTATCTTTAGGATCAAGGCAAGCTAAACAAGCGAGTAAATCTGTATTTGACTCACTAAAGTGATTCTCCATTTCCAGATTGACCTGGTCTATAACCTACAATAAGGTAATAATAAAAAGTAGTAGTAATAGTAATAATAATAATGATAATAATAATAATAACAACTAATAAATAATTTAAATTTTAATAAAAAATACCTGATAAAAAATATCAGCTCGAAAGTGATGATAATTTGTTACTGGATGGCGAACGCGTCTAGAACGATGAGTTGTATCTTCCATGTTTAGAATGTCAATTTTATTCTTCACACAAAATTTACTGACATCTTCTAATAGCTCTTCCCATCCACTTTCTCTCAAATCTTGGAACTTCTCTTTAGTGCTTTTAATCAAGCTCACAGCCTCAAGAATGTTCTGATCTTTTTGTTGCAAGAAATGTGACAACATATTCGTCAATCCCAATACCTTCTTCATCAAGTGGGCTATAAAAACAAATTGATAGCTCTCCATTTTTTCAACCAAACTACTAGCTTTGCCCCTTGATTTCGAATCAATTCCATCATCAAATATATTGTCAAGCACTTGGATTGTTGGAGACCACAAAGATAGAATACGAATAATGGTTGTAAAATGTGAACCCCATCGAGTAGCTCCCGGTCGTGCTAAAGTACTTTCTTGATTCAATCCTCTCCCGGTCGTAATTTCACCTTTTTCTAACATGGCTACCATGTTTTCATGTTGTTTTTGGCGAAATTCATCTTTTCTTTTACAAGAGGATCCAACCATGTTAGTAATCATGGACAAATATTCAAAGAAATCACTCACAAAATTATTTTTTTGAGAAACAGCCACGACAACTAATTGCAATTGGTGAGCAAAACAATGAATATATCTCGCATGTGGATTTTCATTCAAGATAAGAGTCTTCAATCCATTCAACTCACCTCGCATATTAGAAGCTCCATCATACCATCGTAAAAATGGATCACTAATAATATCCCATTCATGTGTACTTTCTGTTCGGGCTCTCTTGTCCCTCTCATTCCTCTCATCTCTAGCAATATTTTCATTTGACGCAGTGACATTTTCAACACTAGAGATAGACTGATTAGGAACAATTGAAGAACTAACACCTCCAACCAAAGACCTCTTAGTCTTAATTACAAATTTATCCAAACTCATACTCCTAAATATAACAAAAATAAGTATGAATTAAAAATGTTCCTTATACAAATAGCATTAAATTGCATCTAGAACTGAGATTTGAGGATTCACACAAATAATTTCTGACTTTTCGTTAGGGATGAGAGCAAATAATTAATATGGGCATAAATTGGCAGATGAGAAACTTACTTGAAAATTGCAGAATCTGAGAACAAATGGGGAGAAGTGAGAACTAGGGCTGGATTCGGTTCGGGAACCGAACCGAAATAGGAAATATCCGAACCGAACCGATCTTTCGGTTTCGTATATTCTATAACCCGAAACCGAACCGATCTAAGTTGGGACCCAATTTTTCGGACACTGAATTTTCGGTCCGGTTATTCGGTTTTTTCACAAAAATCGAATGGGTATTCAATATTTGTTTATATTGTAGCTAATACTTGCACTCAAGCTTTACTAGCAACTTAATCTTTATCAACTATGAAGGAGCGATTATATAGGCTCAAATGAGGAGTGAATCCTCTATTTCATCCGGTGTGGGACGAGTTGTAGGCTGAAGAAAATAAAATTGGAAGAATTGGGGCGGAAGAAAAGCAAAACAAGTTTAACTTAATCCGTCCTGGGGGGGATTCGAATACAGGTGATACGAAGGGAGCGTGTTACCTGTCTCCACTGAGCTACTCCGGATTATTGGCAAATTGGGATGCCAAATGTATTACATACATTAATCCCCTTTTATTCTATATTTCATTTTTTTTTACTTTTTCTGAAAATACTTTTTTATTTATTTTAACACTTCATCTTAAAATAACCTTAAGTTGTACTTATTGTTTTTAAAATTAAAAAAGAAGCCGGGGCAAGAAACATATTATAAGTAATACTAGTAAAACAAATTAGTCGGAGCGGGGGCGCTTGCCCCCCTTGCCCCCCCTAGCTCCTCCACTGTGTCATGTTGTACCGATCTCAATACGGCACCGTTTCTTTAATTAAAAACGTAATCAACATTCTTTTCCTTTGACCAACTTTTATTCTTATCCGATTCGTCACTAAATTTTTCTTCTCCAACACCGTTCTCAGGCACTACTTCTTCCTCCCACTTTTTTTTTTGTTTTTCGCACTACACTTCGTCATTACATTTTTTGTTATTCTTCTCATTCGTTTTTCTAGTTGCCAAGCTTTCTGATATGATTCTCTTTCATCTTTTTTACGTTTTTTCCTTTTTCAATGATCTTCATCTACACCAATTTACTACAAAATTTTATTAATCCACATAAAACAAGTATATTGTATTTCATAATCATACACTATTTTTTACTTTGTATACTCTGTTTACATTTATACACTTTTTTTGTAAAACATTTTTTATATTCATACACTTTTTTCTATAATATATTTCTTATCTTTGTTATATTTTTTTGTTTTAAAGACATTAAATTTGTTTATTTCGATTTAAATTTGAAAAAAATATGAGATTACATTTTTCGTATGTGTGAGTTATGTATGTTTATAGACAGTTTATGTAGTTACATTTGATATTATATGGAGTTACATCTTCTTATGCACGAGTTACATCTTCTTGTGCGTGAGTTACATCTTTCAATGCGCGAGTTACATTTGAGTTTGCCTCAACAAATTAAATTTTGCATACACCTAAGTTAGATTTCCCATGAACGCGAATTATATTTTCCGTAACATGAATTATATCACAAACATAAAGCCTGCTATTGAAACAAAACAATTATTGTTTTGCAAAAAAAATGCAAAAAAATGATTTTTTTGGCCAAAAAGTTATTTTTGAAAAAACATTTTTATGGCCTTAATATTAAAAGCAAAATATATTGACTACTTAAGTTAACCCCTGTTATTCAACCAAAAAATATCAGTTTTTTGCAAAAACAAAATGATTTTTTTGGCAAAATAATGATATTTTGGCAAAAAAAAGACAAAAAACATTTTTTGCGAACTTAATATTAAAAACAAAACATACTAACTATTTATGTAAAGTGTTTGAGCAATTAGACTCCTTGTTTTCATTAAAATCAATGTTTTATTTCTTATCATCACTATTACACAAGTTACATTTCGACTTGTCTGCAGTTACATTTTTTATCAACGTGAGTTACATTTTTTTTACATGTGAGTAACACCATTCTGCTACTGGGACAAAGAAAAAAACAAAAAAGAAGTTACAGTTCACGCGCGTGAACAGTAACACACCTTTTTTCTGTGGGAGCAACATGCTCACCATGAGCCGCTACCACGGTATACCAACTGGTAAGTAAGGGTCTCAATTACTCCTTCGTATGTTTTACTACCTCCGTACTTCTACGCTTCTACCTATTGAAACACTCACATTAATTAGAATCAGACTGGTACACTTTGTGTACACACTCTTACAAACTCATGTCTGTGAGGCGTTTTTTATGTCTGTCACAGACTAAAAGTATTGGTCAAATACGTTTTGTCTGGGACATACATAAAAAAAAGTCTTCACAGGCATGCGTATGTAAGAGGGTGTACCAATAGTGTGTGCCAATAGATTTTTTCCATTAATTATTCCAAAATGCTATTTGTACGGTGGTAGTTAAGCGCCTATATTTACATCGGTGTAGTTTGTCATAGATCAGCTTTATAATTAATCCTTGTATTTAATTAGTGCATGAATTAGATAGAACTTGGGCCAAGTGTTAGGCCCATATAATCAGCCTAAAAGCCTTGTACGCCTAACCTAAACCTCGCCTATAAAAAGGGAGCCGAGGGTTTAGGATTAGGTTAACGTCGTACTTATTCTTCATAGCCTTACGCGCATATTTTTGTGTTGTACGAGTTCACGGTCTATCAAAGAGGGTTTTACATTGATTCAATCTGTGTTCATTCTTACGTTTAATCTTCGTTGTTAGATCGTTATTCATTGCTGTTACAGAAACAGGGACTATCAATTGGTATCAGAGCCGATCGAGAGCCGATCAGAAGAACGCCTGCAGAAGACTCTGTTTTTCTTTACGTTGTTCTTACTGCCGATATTTCACTCTGTAATTTTGTTTCTTGTTCAAAAGTTGTAAAAGTTACACCCTTAGAATCGTCTTTTCAAAGCGATCAAGGGTATACTTCAGATTTTGTTTTACGCATATTCTGTACTCGAGATATCTCGAGTAGGGCTTGTCGACATCTTAGTTTTTCACAGGTTCTACTACGTTTTTCGAGCTGAAAAATTTACCTGAGGATCTCGACATTCTACTCTACAGGAAACTACCTTCAGATTTTGCTTATCTGATTTTTACAGTTTGCAGGATTTCGACATTGAGGATTTCGACATCTAGGATTTCGAGATCTTGATTTCGAGATCTTGATTTCGAGTTAAGGCTTCGACATCTGGTCTCGACATTTGACTTCTCAGAATTAAGATTTCGAGTTTTAACTTTTCGACATTTCAAATCTCGAGAACCTCTTCTCGAAATTTGAAATCTCGAGATCCTTAATCTCGAGATCTCTAATCTCGAGCTCAAATCTCGATACCGGGCCTCCTTTATCGAAATCTGAGATTTCGATATTCAGATCTCGACATCTGATTTTTCGACTTTCTGCCTCTGAAAATCTTTTGATCAATTTTCTCGAACGGTCAGTTTAATACAGCAATGGCCTCAGAATTCAATGCGCAAGGGAACAGCAGTACCCCTCCTAGTCTCAGGAAGGGAGAATACCAAATGTGGAGGAACAGATTCCTTAATTTCCTTGAGCACAAAGAGAACTCCGCTGCGATGCTTGAATCCTTGCTTGAAGGACCATCTGAACTCTTGATTTCAGTTGGTGGTGATCCAGAAAATAACCCTCCTATTCTTCCAGAAATAAGGAGGAAAGTGGCATCAGAATACACGGAAGCTGACAGGCTCAGGCTTCGTGGTGATCTCATGGCCAAAACATACCTTCTTCAAGCAATCCCCAATGAAGTGTACGTTCTCATAGACAGCATGCAAACATCTAAGGAAATGTGGGATGAAATTGAAAAACTTCTTCAAGGCACAAGCATTAGCCTTAAGACAAAGAAGACGACAATTCTTATAGCTTATGACTCCTTCAAAGCAGGTCCAGGAGAACCATTGAATGAGACTTACAACAGACTCGTTCAACTGGTAAATGAACTCAGAAAAATCAAAGTATTCAGGTCCAACTTGGAACTGAATATTAGATTCCTATCCTGCCTGCATCCTGCATGGGAAAAGACAGTGAAGGATGTTAGATCTCGGATTGACTTAGACGAAATTGACATCTGCACTCTCTATGAACATCTTAAGCAATTTGTCAACGAGGTTGCCTGTGCCGAGGAACACCACACCACAAATCCCTTAGCTCTTGTAATGGAGGCTCAGCCAAGAAGGACAACCACTTCACTAAAGAAGAAAAAGAAGAAGGTGGTGGTTGAATCAGATGATGACGAGAGTGATGATGATAAATCTGATCTAGAGGCTGAGCTAGCAGACTTACAGAAGAAGATGGCACTGCTTTCCAAGAGATTTGCTAAAAAGAACAGCTCCTCCAACAAGCTGAGAACCTCCTCCTTAAACTACAAACAGAAGAACCATGATCAAGGATCTTCTAGGAAGGCACCATCAGCAGAAGACGCTCCCAAATGCTATAATTGCGGTAAGCCTAAACATGTCATCAAAGACTGCCGCCTCCCAAAGAAGAAAGATGCTAATTTCTACAAGCAGAAGATGCTGTGGAATAAGCAGAAAATGCTGATGGTGCAGAAAGAAGAAGAAACTTCTGCAATGATTGCTGAGAATGAGAACTGGGCAGAAGATTCTTCTGAGGAGGAGAAGGAAGACAACTATGCCCTGATGGCACGAGTGGAGGAAGATGAAAGAAAGGGTGATGCTGCGATCCCCGAAAGTGAATGTTCAACAAGCTCTGTAAGTACCTCACATACTCCTTTAAATAACCAAATGCAGTCCTTACTTGAGAAGGACAATCTAATCAAAGAACTAAAGGAGAGACTAGACAATAATCACAGGGTTCTGAAACAGAATCTAGACCAAAAGTCTTCCTTAAGTGTTCAACTTGAAATTGCAAAAGATCAGGTCAAAAAGGTGTCCTCAGATTTTGAAAGCTTTGAACTTAAGATAGCTGAATTAACTAGGAAATTTGAGGATAGTGAACGAGAAAAAAGCACAGCAAAGGCTGAATGCGATTTGTTGCATAACAAGAGAAGGACACTTTTAAATAAAGTAAAAGAACTAGAGGATCTAGCTGCTAAGAGAGGTCAATCAGAACAAACAGTTTTTCTGCTTAAAAGCAAACAAAAGTTGACCGATTTTACAATTCTAAAATGGGACTAGGCATAACCAACCCACGTAATCTAAAGAAAGTTAACTGTCTTCAAATCTATAACAAAGATTACATGGGACTAGGGTTTGGCGAGAAAATGTATTTTCGAAGTGATGAAGAAAACGCTGAAGCAGAAGAAGAAAAGAGAAAGAATCCAAAGTCTGCGATTTCTTGTGATTATCCCTCTGTTAATGAAAAACAACTTTCACAAGAAAAACCTACTTCCTGCTTTAGTGAATGCCTTGACCCTTATGCTAAAGATATTCCTCATATAGGACATCCTCTAGACCCTCCCCCAAGAGTAGGTATTGCTAAAATTGGTGAGGAACCTTGTATATTTCCCATGACTCAAAAGCTCAAAAACCTACAGAAAACTCTTGATAACGAGAGAGAGAGAGATTTGAAACTGAAAAGAAAGGTTTTGAGTGCAACTGGCAGGAACTTCTTCAAAAGTTCAATGATTTGAGTGAACATTATCATGCTAACATAGACCCTTCTACGACTAAGCCTGACAGCTCACACACCCCACATGAGAAAAACAATGCTTTAAAAGGTTCGTCCACTCATCTCTCTTCTCCTTTGTTTACAGGAAATGAAGTGAAGAAGGAAGGAGAAGAGAAGAATGAGTGGAGGAAAAAGAGGAAGGAAATCGCAGAAGGCAAAAAGAAATTTTTTGAGAATAATGCCAGTCCTAGATCTAGTTCTATTTTTTACTCTAAAGTTAATTGTAATTCTGTCTCTACAAAACAAACTTCTAGTAGTTCAGTCTTGAGTCCCAAGCTGAATATTTCTGAGACATCTTCTAGACATCGTTCTATTCATAATACAAGTGTTGCTTATGGTTATTCTGTTCCAGACCCCCATAATTATGAATGTGATGTGAATGTTGTTAAAGCAAAGCCTCACAGAAAGCTCAAACCCGAAAGAGAAACCAAGAAAAGAACTTCTAAGGGAACATTTTGTATTCCTGATATGAAATATGCTCTTCGAGTTCATTCAAGGAAACATCTTAATCGGCTTTCTAAAGAGGAGATTTTCAAAACCAAACTTAAGAAACAACCATTCAATCACAAAGCACACGTCTACTCTCCTCCCAAACCTAAAACTGAAAGGTGGGTCCCCAAGATAAGACCCACCAAAACTGAAACGAAAAGGTGGGTCCCCAAGTTAAGACCCATCAAAACTGAAACTGACAGGTGGGTCCCCAATCGAAGACCCATCGAAACTGAAACTGACAGGTGGGTCCCTAATCGAAGACCCATCAAAACTGAAACTGAAAGGTGGCTCCCCAAATTCAGACCCACCAGAACTAAAATGGAAAGGTGGGTTCACAACATCAGACCCACCAAAATGGAAACTGTTAAGTGGGCTCCAAAAACCAGACCCACTGCAAAAGCAGATCTGGCTATTGGAGAGCCCACAAGAGAAAGATCGTTTGTTGAAAGAGCTGCTGACCTTGGATCACAGCTCAAAGCAAGATTTAGAAAGGTGTTTCTTGATAATAAGGAAGGACCCACTCCAAGTTGTGTACCTAAACCTGTTTGATTGTTTTGCAGGACGGTCATGTGTGGCACTTAGACTCAGGTTGCTCAACCCACATGACCGGAATAAAGCACCTTTTGAGCAACTACACCAACTGCTACGGAGGCAATGTCAGATTCGGGAATGACGCCTCATCTCCTATTCTTGGGTACGGGGACGTCGTCTGTGCCAGTGTCACTATAAAAGACGTTTCATTTGTCAAAGGGCTCAAACACAACTTACTGAGCATTGGGCAATTCTGTGACAGCGGGATGGAAGTAAGGTTCTTTGCAAAACAATGTCGTGTTCTTGACAGCACAGGGAATACATTATTAACGTGTTACGGAACATCAAATCTGTACACTATTGATCTGAAAAGCATCCAATCCACCACTTCCATCTGTCTGTTGTCCAAAGCTTCAACTGAACAGAACAACCTATGGCACAGACGTCTCTCCCATCTGAACTTCAAACATCTATCAACCTTGTCCTCCAAGAAACTTGTCAAGGGGCTTCCTCTGCTAAAGTCTTCCGCTGAAAATCATTGTAGTGCCTGCAAAATGGGCAAAATGACGCGAAGCTCCCACAAGTCAAAAACCGAACCATCATCTACACATCAGTTGCAGCTAATTCACATGGATCTGTGTGGACCTATGAGAGTCCAAAGCATCAACGGTCGCAAATACACTCTGGTGATCGTTGATGACTTCTCTAGGTATACATGGACAAAATTTCTCCGTTCAAAAGACGAGGCTGCAGAAAACATTATGACCTTTATCAGAACCATCCAGAAACTGCTACAGCACAGTGTTCGAATTGTTAGAACTGACAATGGTACCGAGTTCAAAAATCAAACTGTCACTGAGTTCTATGAATCACTCGGTATCACTCAGCAATTTGCAGCAGCTAAAACTCCCCAACAGAACGGAGTTGTTGAGAGAAAGAACAGAACCCTTGTTGAAGCAGCACGCACCATGTTAATCCAATCCAGACTGCCTCACTTCATGTGGGCAGAGGCAATCAATACTGCGTGCTTCACTCAGAACAGAACATCCATCCATAAACGCTTCGACAAGACTCCATATGAAATCCTATTCAACAGAACTCCCGACATCTCTTTCTTCAAGGTTTTTGGCTGCAAGTGCTTCATACTAAATGATCAGACAGAGAGAAGTAAGCTGGATCCCAAAGCCAGAGAAGGCATGTTTATTGGCTACTCATTGCAATCCAAAGCTTACAGAGTCTATCTCAGAGACAAGCGCACTGTCATCGAGAGTGTAAATGTTACATTCTATGAAATGGCAGACTTTCCGATCGAACATCTACAGACTGATCCATCAACTGCTGTACCAGTAGCTTCTGATAAAGTTGAACCAAACACCGAACACGAAGATGTGATTCTCGACTCTCTCTTTAGAAACTTCTACGAGAACTCACAACCTCCACCTCCTACATGCACTCCAGCTTCAACATCAACTCCAACAGCAGAGATTCCGCTCCTCACAGGACCAGACGATGTACCATCCACACCATCAACCCCTCTAACCAATCCCACCACAGCTGGATGATCACGGCTTTGCTACGAGTCTAGAATCATCTCCATTACACACCACAGCTGCTCCAGAGCCTTCAACCTCATACCAGACGATGTACCATCCACACCATCAATCCCTCTAGCTCATGAGAGGAAGTGGACGAGAGCACATCCCGTTGAACATATATTAGGTGATCCGAGTCAATGTGTGCGAACAAGATCCGCAACGATGAATGAATGCCACTTCGCATGCTTCCTAAGCCAGTCAGAACCATCAAAAGTCTCCGATGCGCTACTTGATCCAGATTGGGTGATTGCTATGCAAGATGAACTCAATCAGTTTGACAGACTGGATGTATGGTCACTGGTACCCAGGCCTCAAAGAAAGACAATCATTGGCACGAAATGGGTATTCAAAAATAAAAGAGATGAAGAAGGCACAGTTGTAAGGAACAAGGCAAGGCTGGTCGCAAAGGGATATAATCAACAGGAAGGCATAGACTACGATGAAACGTTTGCGCCCGTAGCTAGAATTGAAGCAATCTGCCTCTTTCTTGCATACGCGGCGCACAAAAACTTCACCGTCTTTCAGATGGACGTGAAAACAGCTTTTCTAAATGTGACTTTAGAAGAAGAAGTCTATGTCGCTCAACCAGAAGGATTTGTAGATCCAAAATTCCCAGACCATGTATACAAGCTCAAGAAAGCTCTCTATGGGTTGAAACAGGCACCCAGAGCTTGGTACGATGCCTTGACTGAATTTTTGATCGATTCAGGTTTCTCAAAAGGAAAGATTGATACTACTCTGTTTATCAAGCGACAAAAGTCTGACATCATTCTGATTCAGATCTATGTTGATGACATCATCTTTGCCTCTTCAAATCCGCGCCTGTGCCAACACTTTGAGAAACTGATGAAAACAAAGTTCGAGATGAGCATGATGGGCGAACTTAACTTCTTCTTAGGCCTGCAAGTAAGACAACTCTCTAATGGCATTTTCATCAATCAGTCCAAATACATTCTGGATATGCTAAAGAGATTCAACATAGAAGGCAAATCTTCCATGACGACCCCCATGTCCCCAAACAACAAACTGGACTCAGACCCCTCCGGGAAGCCAGTAGATGCTACGAATTACAGGGCCATCATTGGATCTTTGCTTTATCTCACGTCAAGCAAGCCTGACATTGTCTTCTCCACATGCTTATGTGCTCGCTTTCAAGCAAATCCGAAGGAATCTCATCTGACAGCTGTACGACGAATTTTAAGATACCTGAAAGGCACGGTGAATCTAGGCCTTTGGTATCCCAAGCATTCAGGCTTCGATCTAGTCGGATACTTGGATGCTGACTTTGCTGGTTGCCGGATGGACCGCAAAAGTACATCGGGAGCCGTCCAATTCTTGGGCGAGAAGCTAGTCTGCTGGTCTTCCAAAAAGCAAAACTGTGTGTCAACATCTACAGCTGAGGTCGAATACGTCGCGGCTGCTAGTTGTTGTTCACAAATATTATGGATGAAGACTCAGCTGCAGGACTACGGTTACACATTCCGCCACATCCCGATCTACAGTGACTCTCAAAGCGCCATCGCCATCACAAGCAATCCGGTTCACCACTCCCGCACCAAACACATTGATCTGCGCTATCATTTCATCAAGGATCATGTGGAGAAAGGAGACATAGATATGTACTTTGTAAGCTCAGAGCTTCCACTGGCTGACTTGTTCACTAAGGCATTGGATGAAAAAAGATTCCAGTTCCTGGTCTCCAAGTTGGGCATGTTGAACCTCGAGCTTGTTTAATTTTTGTCTCCACTGGTCTGAAAAGTGTGTGTGTGGGACTTGTAAATAGTGTGTGTGCGTGTGATCTGTAAATAGTGTGTATACGTTGCATGTGTTGAGGGGGAGAAAACCAGAAAAATAACAAAAAATAGTGTGTGTGCGTTGCATGTGTTGAGGGGGAGAAAACCAGAAAAATAACAAAAAATAGTGTGCGTGTGTTGCATGTGTTGTGTGGGTGAAAAATAAAAAAGAACAAAAATAGTGTGTGTGCGTTGCATTTGTACATATTGTTTGTTGCATTTTTTGGGGGTGAGAAAATTTTCACTGATTAAGGGGGAGCTCTCTATTTTTACTGATTTGGGCCTCGAAAATCCTTTTAAAAAGGCACTATGTGCCAGCCCAACAATTCGGGCTCAATTGTTACGGAGGAGGTCCAAAATGTTTTCTCGCGTATATAAGTCCAAATCGAAAATCCTTCTCTCCATTCTCTTTTTTCTCAAAGGCCAAATTTTTTTTCCGCAAAGGCAGAGCTCTCAGACCTTTCTTCTTCTTCCCAACCTTACGATCTCGCAATCTCCTTCTCTCTTTTCTTCTTCTCGACATTCTTAAGAAGGTAGTTTCTCTTTGCTTGTGTTCAAAACCCAAAAGCGAACGATCGATCTCGAAAACCCGAAAACGAACGTTTGATTTCGCAAAAAATCCTTGAAAGTTCTCAAAATCAAAATCAAATTAAGTTTTTTTGTTTGGATGTATGTCGTAATCTCGCTTGTTCAATTTTGTATATCATATCTTTGTTTTTGCAGGTGGTTAATCTCTTCGAAATCGTCGTTTCATCTTCTCGAAATCAAGATCTCGAGATGGGCATCTCGACATCTTGATCTCGAGATTTGAATCTCGAAATCAAGATCTCGAGATCAGCATCTCGACATCTTGATCTCGAGATTTGAATCTCGACATCAAGATCTCGAGATCTGCATCTCGACATCTTGATCTTGAGATTTGAATCTCGAAATCAAGATCTCGAGATCTGCATCTCGACATCTTGATCTCGAGATTTGAATCTCGAAATCAAGATCTCGAGATCTGCATCTCGACATCTTGATCTCTAGATTTGAATCTCGAAATCAAGATCTCGAGATTTGAATCTCGAAATCATGATCTCGAGATTCAGATCTCGAGATTTGGACTTTGCAATTTTTCAAAATTCCACCTGCATAAACTTATCTGAAACTTTCAAATCAAACTCTTTCAATCTAATCAAACAGTTGAATTTCATATGCTGACCCCCTGCTTCTACAGTTTAAAATGGCAGGAACCACTCAAACGCAGATCGATGATGCCATCTACCCCAAAGGGAAATGGATCAAGGTGCTGGAGAACAATTTCCAGCTAGACCTGGCGGTGTTCAAGTGCCAGAACCCCATAGTGCCAGCAATCATGAAAGGTCACTATCTCTGGCCTGCACTTCACAACTCAAAACCGGTGCCAGCGATATACCTACAACAGTTCTGGGGTCATATGCATACGGACTCACTGAAGGATCGCTCAAAGATAAAGACCAAGCTCAACGGCATGCGGGTGATCCTTACACCATCCACTCTATGGGCTACTCTATCGCTGCCAATCCATGATGAGTACGATGCGCTGCCGTCCATCCCAGATCTACTGAAAGACGTGGCATCCCTAGGCTACACATCATTACTGCCACAACTCTCCAACTTCAACGGAGCATATCTTCACCATCCGTGGAAGAATCTCTTCGGGCTGGTGAACAAGTGCCTGTCGCCCAAGCATGCCGGCTTCGACAAGTGCAATAAGGAAATATTGCTAGTCTTTCATGACATCGCGTTCAACAAGAACTACGATCTGGCACAGCTCTTCTTCTCAGAGCTAATGGACCTGGTCAAAGCCAAAGAAAAGAACAGGCCAGGTACCATCCCGTACGCAAGGTGGCTCGGGCTGATCATACACGACTGCATGGCAGAGCACGCTTCAATACCAAGACGCATGACTGATCCTCACTTCACCGCACCGAAGCTGCAATACTTTAAAGCAGACAAGAATCCTACCTTCGGTCTGAGGATACCTGAGTTTCTGCTCAAACTTGTTAAAACGTCAAATCCAGCGGTCTAGCAATACAAGGAAGCCACAGAGAGAACCGTCCCTATGGTTCAGCAAAACCCAGCTGGACCTACCCCTGGGACGAAGCCGAGTGTTGGTAAGGGTCCAAAGAGAGCCCAAAAGCCACAGAAACCAGTGGCCGGTTCGCCCAATGAAGGAAAGTCTGACGACTCTCTAGAGACGAGTCAGGCGGCTGAGGGCACCGAAACAGACGCTGAGGAAACTGCCAATGAATCGTCAAGTGAAGCTCAAACAAACACTGACGACGAGGCTTCCGAGAGCGTGGGCACAGAGAGCGGGGAATCTGGCTCGGATGATGACAATGACGACAATGACAGTGACGACGTGGAGCACACATATGCCCTGATCAGAAAAGGGAAGCTGCCAGTCGAATCTCCAAAGAAGAAAAGAATAAATGCTGAAGATGCAGCACCAATAATCGCTGGCAGACCCCAAGTCTTCACTATCAAAGAGAAAGCTAAACCGAGAGTTGTTCCCAGCGAGACAAACTGCTCAAAGGAGGACTATGACGAGGCAACTCATACAATTAAGAATTCTGAAGAAGTCGTCATCCGGGAGAAAAGGGCCAAAGTTTAGAATGATAAGGCTGCTAAGGCAAAGCCCCAGCCCCGAGCCAGAAAGAGCCTGATTGATAAGGCAGACGAGCACATCTTCGCTGGCTGCGATACCTTTATCCAGATAAGCCGAGCTGAATCCTTAAGCACAGGAGCCGATCTTTTCGGTTCCCGGGTAGAAGTCGCAGCATCTGGCTCAACTGCGCAAGCACAACCCTCTCCCAGCCACTCGATAGCCTCTCAACAGGTTATTGTTTCAAAAGAACGGGACTCCACCCCCTCACTGGTTCCTTCTGAATCAGTTGAGCGTACAATTGACCTATCTCCCGAGGTCAAAACCCCTTCTTCTCACACATCGAGTCTAGGTGTCACATTCCCAACATTTTCTTCATTTTCTAGGACACCTACACTATTCACTGCACATACAGGTGCACACACCCTGAACGCAACAACCAGAGCGCAAGCTATGACGGTTGGAAGCCCTGCTACGCCCACAATGATTCCATCATTGAATGCAGGCCACACATCAGCAATCTTCACTGATGCTGTGTCAACAGTTACAACCCCCGTAACTGGTCACCCTACCTTTGAAGACGTAAACGTTCTACTCAATCGCTTCCTAGATTCCACCATTAAACCATGGGTGCAAGATGCAATGACCGCTCTAGCACAGGAATTTAGGACCACCCAAGCGGTTCGGTCTGAACAACCCCCACCCCAACCTTCACCCGAACCTTTCATATCCCATACACAACCCGTATCCTCCACCCCTCTATCTCACCAATCCATCAACCAAATTCCCATTCCTTTTCTTTCTCGGGGAACCCAGGATACAGAACCAGTATTCTCCCCACACCCGACCACACCCTCCATCGATCTCTCTTCACTATCCTTCGACACTCTTGCGTCGGCTTTGCTGAACAACCTCCTAAACACCCCTGAAGACAAACTTACCCTTCATCAGCAAGCCATACTCGAAGCCTTTCTTTCTTCACCAGAAACCAAGAGCACTTGCAAGGAGGG
Organism: Cuscuta europaea; assembly: GCA_945859875.1. NCBI lineage: Eukaryota > Viridiplantae > Streptophyta > Magnoliopsida > Solanales > Convolvulaceae > Cuscuta > Cuscuta europaea. Next base: position 7,799,853 of record CAMAPE010000014.1, read on the forward strand.
TCCTCGTGGTCGCAAACGTTCCCATGAGGACCCCGATGATTCGGATCCTCATGAGGGGGAGAACAAGCGACATCACTTGAGCAAACTGCTTTACCAAGCCAAAATCCACAGCCAATCCAACCCGAAACCTCGACAAACAAACAGCCACCACCCACAGCCAACATATCTAGCATGGTCGAGCTAGAAGTAACATCCCGAGGCGTATCTCCCAGAGATACCAACCGAGGAGGGGATGGAAGTCCTGATGATGCTACCACTGGTACATCCTTCACATCAGGCCATCAGTCGGAACCTAGTTCTAAGCTGATGTCAACGGGCAATCCAAGTGAACCCGGTTGTGCTACCCAGGAACAATCACCGCCTCAACAGCAGCAAAGAGTTCCATACATTCCCCCAGGCAAGGACATCCATGATGCACTGGAGGAGGCGGTGATATATGATAAATGGCCAAGAAAATGGACAGAATGGGATGATCTCCGTAATGAAGCTGAACAAGAGGACATGCAGAGAAATTGGTGGCTACGAGAGCTAATCAACAAATGCTCTGAAGATATCATTAGGCTCGAGGACGATGAACGCAAGGAAGGGGAGAACTACAAGGAATCCCAGAAAACTCTTGAATCCGTCGTAAGACAATCAGCGGGAAGACTTCCCAAGACAGAGAAACCCTGGGATAACGTTCGAATCAAAGCCCCCTTCCAAGAGGAAATCAGAGAGCATATCTGGCGTAGACCAGACAGAGTCAAACCGCTGAATGAACTGAAGCTAAGAGGCCTTACTAATCTAAAAGGAAAGCAGGCTGGAGGTCATCTGCATATGCTGCTACAAAGGTCAACCGGTACTCAGAGAGAACTGATGGAACAAGATCTGAAGTCAAATATTCTTCCGATTCATCAAATTCTACAAGTGAAGGCTGAAGATTATCACGGAGTAACATTCTATACTTACAGACTTCAACGCACTGACGGGAGTGAATTTACTTGCCAAGAGAATGACTTCATCATGCTTAAACCCGACGACATCTATCAAATGTTCATGGCCTATAGATACCTTCCAGTCAGGCAGAGCATAATATACAGCGAAGGTCTTGCAGCAATCAAGAGATTCATGCTTAGACAGATCAGAGTACACTCTTCACATGACCTACAGATGGCTATTGAGTGCAACCTGAAAAAGACAAATCTGACAAAGCTTAGTCTGTATGGTCCAGAACTCGAAGACTTCCCAGCCTACCACATCTTCTTCACACCGCCAGCAGTCACTTATCTGAACCACAAGAACGAAAAACGTCTGATGGTAGTCAATGAAATTGAGAAATACTGTGACGGAACGCTGAAGATAATCAAAGAACAGCTTCTAAAGATGAAGGCAGAGCTAGAGGAAAATCTTCAAGAGGCATCGTCTTACGTACAAAAGGAACACTCTACAGTAGAGACAATTTTAAAGGCCATTGAAGCAAACCGAAACCCCTTTGGTCAAACCATTTGCATCTCTTTTCAAGGACAATAGGGAACCTTCAAAAGGGATGAAACTAAGGTTCATTGAACCAGTTGGGGAGTATGTGGACTTGCATAAGAGGATCATGCCATCAATAGAGGAGATTTGGGGACATTGCCTAGTGGGGTACTTTGCGGGGAGATACCCCGGTTTCAAACCAATTCAAGAATTAGTCTCCAAATGGGGTGTCCCATGCAAGGTGAGGACTCATGATAGAGGGTGGGTTATTTTCAAGTTCCAAGGGGAAGAAGACAGAGCTAAGGTCCTAATGGAAGGGCCATATTCCTTATTTGGCAAGTCGCTATACCTCAAAACACTCTCGGAGGACTTCTCCTTTGAAAGTGAGGAATTCCTCAAAGTTCCAATTTGGGTGAAATTTCCAAACTTACCAATGCAAATTTGGAATGAGGATGTCATTAGTGAAATTGCATCAAGGGTGGGCATGCCTCTTACAACGGATAGGGTGACACAAGAGAGGGCTATATCTCGGTATGCAAGGGTTTTGATTGAAGTTGATGCCTCAAAACCTCCCCCCCTTACACTAAAGGTGCGGTTACCTAATGGTAGATTCCATTTCCAAAAACTCATCTATGAAACATTCCCGAACTATTGCTTCCATTGTAAGGCTTATGGGCACCATGCTTTCACTTGCAAAGCCATAGCCGAAATGGAGAAAAAAGAAAGGGAGGAGAAAAAGAGGCAAGAGCAAGGAAAGGGAGATCAAGGCAAAGATGACAAAGGCAAAGGCCTAGCACCGGAGAGTAATGCCGCGGCATTCCATGGAGAGACATCTAAAGCCGCGGCAACCAAGCCTAATGCCGCGGCAAAAAAGTCTAATGCCGAGCCTCATACTTACATTCCAAAAGAAGAACACCCATTTCTAAAGGCAGCCCGCCTAAAGAAAAGGAAGAGGAAACCAAAGAAGAAACAACATAGAGAGGAAGGTGAAGTATCCTCGGGTTATGAAACCGTACAAGAACATGATGAAGAGGATGATCAACCAAGAAAGATTTCTAGCTTCAAGGAATTTTTTGATGATGAAGTTATAGTGGAGATGGAAGCGGAAGAGTTTGGGGAGCCTACTATCAAAGTGATGCATATAGATGAGGTAACCGAGCCCACAATTAGATTAAACCACCTTCTTCAAGAGGTGGATGGAACTAAACCAGGGGTTTACTTCACTAAAACTTGTTTGGAGAAGCTCCCGGGGGTAAGAAGAAAGAAGAAGGAATATGTCTTCTCATCACTTTTCATGAGAAGTGTGTTTAGGCATTACCTCTATAGGTACTTCGAGGATGGGCACATTATGGGTAATGGAAGCAAAGTGAAAGATATGAGAAAGTTCAAAGGCAAAACAGCCCGGGTGGTAAGAGATATTAAGGAGGCCTATTTGGATGATGTTATTACAAAGATAGACTTCAAAGAGGGGGAAAGGCCGAAGATACACTTGATGCATTGTGATGAGGTGAAAGTGATGATGACTAGACTAGACAACTACTTGGATGAGGAGGAAAGCTTGGCGCGCAAAGGGATAACCTTCACCACCGAATGCCTCAAGGCTCTTCCCGGGGCAACACTAACGGAGGAAGGGTATGAATTCTCCTCTACTTTTATTACTAACGTTTATGATCTTTTCCTTGCTAGGTATAGGGGTTGTGAAGAGTACCGGGAGTGGAAGAGAAGGCAATGGGAGGTGGCTAGGCCGAACAAGAGGAAGGGAAGGAAAAACTAAATTGTTTTTTATGATTATTACATCATGGAATGTAAGGGGGCTGAATCAAGCCTCAAAACAAACCAATATACTTAATTTCATAAGGGTAAATAAGGTACGTATTATTTGTCTTCTTGAAACCAAAATGTCTTTAACTAGTTTTGCTAATTTTATGAAATTTAAATTGTCAAGTTGGAGGTATGTTACAAATTTTGATAAAATTGGTGGAGGCCGAATTGCTATCTTGTGGGATCCTTGTTATGTGGAAGAAGATATATTGGAAATTGATACCCAACATGTGCATGCTAGATTTAGGTGTAAAATTACCCAAGTAAATTTCTATGCCTCTTTTGTGTATGCTTTGTATACGGTTATGGAAAGAAGAGTTCTTTGGGATCATTTGTTTAGACTTAATGCAAATATTCTTGGACCTTGGGCTGTTTTAGGGGATTTTAATTGTGTGGGTGCCCCTCATGAAAGAAGAGGATCTGCTCCTCCTACGGGTTACTTAATGAAGGATCTAAATGAGATGAAACTCCAAACTAATCTAGATGATGCCCCTTCTACGGGTGAATTTTTCACTTGGAATAGAGGTGTCATTTGGGCTAAGTTGGATAGGATTCTTATTAATCCTTTGTGGAGTGCTCAAGGGATTACTTGTGGAGCCCATTTTTTTGAAATGGAATGTGATTTTGATCATGTGGCTGCCCTACTATGTATTGGAAAGACAACTAAAAATGGCTCTAAACCGTTTAAGTTTTTTAACATGTGGTTGAAACATGACAATTTTGGTGGTATTTTAGAGGATGTTTGGAATAAGAATGTTGGGGGTACGGCTCAATTTCGATTAGCTCGTAAACTCAAACTCCTTAAACAACCACTAAAACAACTAAACACAACTGAATTCAGCCACATCTCCGCAAGAGCAAAGGAATCTAAAAAGGAGTATCAAAGAGTCTATCAATTAGCTCTATTAGACCCCCTTGATGATGCTCTTAAAGAAAATTTAAATGTGGCTAAAAAAAGAGCTTTATTTCTCAAAGAGGCCGAGGAAGCCTATCTTAAACAAAAGGCCAAGGCTATTCATATTTTGCAATCGGATAGATGTACAAAGTACTTCCACTCAATTGTAAAAAAGAGGCAAGCCAAAAATGCAATTGCATCTATTCGGTTACAAGATGGGTCTCTCACCCAATCAATGGACGAGGTTGCAAAGGAATTTATTATATTTTTCAAAAATCTTTTTGGCACGGAGGTACCTTCTTTTGATTTTGATACAAATATTATGGCTTCGGGTAACACCATTGACCAATCTTCTTTTGACAACCTAATTAGACCCGTGTCTGATTTGGAAATCAAAGAAGCTCTATTTGATATTGGAAATGATAAAGCCCCGGGGCCGGATGGATACTCATCAGCCTTTTTCAAATCTAATTGGGGAAAGGTGGGTGAGGATGTGTGTGCGGCTGTTAAGGAGTTTTTTGAATCGGGGAATATGCTTAAACAGGTTAACCACACCATTGTTGCCCTTATTCCTAAAACCTCTCATTCTCCTTCGGTTTCTGATTTTAGACCCATTTCATGTACAAATGTGACTTATAAGATCATAACCAAGATTATAGCATCAAGGCTTGGCCCATGTCTTTCTAGTGTAGTTGATCCATCACAGGGTGCTTTTGTGGATGGTAGACAAATGACTGATAACATATTCCTTGCTCAAGAATTGGTGAGGGGATACACTAGAAAGAGGGTCTCTCCGAGGTGCATGATTAAGGTTGATATTAGGAAAGCATATGATACTATTTCTTGGAACTTCTTGGAAAAGGTTTTAAAGGGAATTGGGATGCCCAACATTTTTGTTAACTGGATCATGGAGTGTGTGACTACTTCTTCTTTTTCAATATCCATAAGTGGGAACTTACATGGCTGGTTTGAAGGGAAAAGAGGGTTAAGACAAGGTGACCCTATGTCTCCCATGCTATTTGTGTTATGTTTGGAATACTTGTCTAGGATGTTAGCTATTAGGACCTCAAATCCTAATTTTAACTATCATCCCTTATGCTCCAAACTAAAGATCTCACACTTAGCCTATGCCGATGACTTAATGCTATTTTCAAAAGGGGAGCCTAAGTCTATTAAGATTCTAGTTGATGCTTTAAATGAGTTTGGCAGGGTCTCGGGTTTACTAGTGAACCAAGACAAATCTAATATTTTTGTGGGGGGGAACATTGCACAAAAACTGCCATCCATATTACAATTGGTGGACTTTCAACAAGGATCCTTTCCGGTAAGGTATCTTGGTATTCCACTTGCTCCTCTAAAGATCTCTGTTGCCCAATTCTCTCCTTTGATTGATACGGTCACAGATTATTTTAATGCATGGAATACTAAGTCCTTATCTTATGCTGGGAAAGTTGAGTTGATTAAGTCAGTCGTCCAAGGGGTGCAGTCTTTTTGGCTAGGTATCTTTCCTGTTCCCAAAACCATCTTGGATAGAATTGTTAGTCTATGTAGAATTTTTTTGTGGGGGGGTAAACATGCTAAAGTTGCATGGGAAGATGTATGTTTACCAAAAGAGGAAGGGGGATTAGGAATAAGAGATACAAAGGTTTGGAATAATGCATTGCTGTCTCGTACACTTTGGAATATACATGAAAAACAGGACACACTTTGGGTAAGATGGGTAAATGGAGTCTATCTTCATGGGAGAGATGTGTGGACTTTTGTTCCACACAATAGAGACTCTCAATTGTTGAAGAGAATTGCTCTGATCCGAGACTCCATGGTATCTAAATACCCCTCTATACCCGAGACCATTTCTAACCTTGGAAAGATGGCTCACAATGGTAAGCTTTGCTCTTCTAAGGTATATGACCTTCTTAGGATGAAAGGAACAACCCATGCATGGATGTCTTTCATTTGGAAAGCCTATATCCCACCCAAGTTTTCTTTCATAATGTGGCTGGCCTATCGTAATAGGCTACCTACGTATGACAACATGGTGTATCTTGATATTGTTAATGTTTGTCCTTTTTGTAAGGGTGGTCCGGAGACGGTACCACACCTATTTTTTGAATGTGTTTGTACAGGGCAGATTTGGGAGAGTATTAAAGGATGGCTCGGAATCTCTAGGCAAATGTCTTCGTTGAGGAGTGCGGTGAAATGGATTTCAAGAGATTGCAAAGGAGCACATATTAGAGCAAAGGCTACACGGATAGCTTTCAGCTACACAATCTATTGGATATGGAGGACTAGAAATGCGATTCGGTTTGATGGAGCATCACCAAAGCTGGATGACACAATTGCACACATTAAGTATATGGTTTACAAAGTTCTATTCTCGCTATATCCGTATCACATGATACCTTTTTGAATTAGAAACTAGCCTGTTTTTTGTCATGAGGTGATGGCTATTGTTTTTGCTAGATGATAGTGCTTAGAAGTTAAGCTCTACAGCTTTTGAAGTTATAGGGTATCCTTGCTTGGATATGCCTCAAATTTTGCTCATATGATGTACATAAACTCGGTTACTATCTATATATTTACATTTCCCCAAAAAAAAAATTTTAAAGGCCATTGACGATCGCCTAGAAAAGAGAAATATGCTGAGGCAATATGAACATGCACTTGGTATGAGGAAGCACTACTTCAAGTCGCAGAAGCAATAACAGAATGGCACTTGATCACAAAGGGGGAGATTGTTGGAGATATTTTAATTGTGAATCAAGTTTGTCACATATCAGCTTTATAATTAATCCTTGTATTTAATTAGTGCATGAATTAGATAGAACTTGGGCCAAGTGTTAGGCCCATATAATCAGGCTAAAAGCCTTGTACGCCTAACCTAAATCTCGCCTATAAAAAGGGAGCCGAGGGTTTAGGATTAGGTTAATGTCGTACTTATTCTTCATAGCCTTACGCGCATATTTTTGTGTTGTACGAGTTCACGGTCTATCAAAGAGGGTTTTACATTGATTCAATCTGTGTTCATTCTTACGTTTAATCTTCGTTGTTAGATCGTTATTCATTGCTGTTACAGAAACAGGGACTATCAACATTTGAAATCTCGAGATCAAAACTCGACATTTGAAATTTCGAAAGATAAATCTCGAAATCTTAATCTCGAAATCCCTATATCGAAATCTTAAATCTCGAGGTTGATCTTCGATTTTCAGGATTTCGAGGTTCTTCCTTTGAACTTTTTTTCTGATCAAATCTCGAACGGTCAGTTTATAACAGCAATGGCAACTGACTCATCAGCACTTGGAAACAGTAGCAATCCCGCGGTACTGAGAAATGGGGAATATCAGATGTGGAAGACTCGATTTCTCAACTTTCTAGAGAATCGGGATAACTCTTATGCACTCCCGGAATCCCTCATTCAAGGCCCCGCAGAACTGCGGATAACTATCTCAGGAAATGAGAACAATAATCCGCCAATCGGACAAGTCAGACGGATTAAAACTCCCACTGAATACACATCAGAGGACAGAGAGAGGTTGAAGGCTGATCTCACGGTCAAAACATACCTGCTGCAGGCCATTCCCAATGATATTTACATTATGATTGACAGTATGCAGACTGCGAAGGAAATGTGGGATGAAGTTGCAAAGCTGCTGCAGGGAACCTCCATCGGACTAAAGACTAAAAAGACCAGTACTCTGACGGCCTATGACTCATTCAAAGCCTTACCCGACGAATCACTCATTTCAACCCACAAGAGATTCATGACACTAATTAATGAACTCAGAAAGCTCAAAATATTCAAATCCAATATGGAAATGAATATTAGATTTATGTCCAGTCTGAATCCTGAATGGAGAAATCATGTGAAAGATGCAAGAACCGACCTGGACCTAGATGAAGTGGACCTCTGTACCTTAATAGACCATCTGAGGTCATTCGAAAGTAATCCTGCATAACTAGAAGGACAGTATTCAACTGATCCGTTAGCTCTTGTAATGGAGGCACAATCAAAGAGGTCCGCGAAGGTCCTGAAGAAGAAAAAGAAGGCTGTCACTGAGTCTGAAGAAGAGAAAAGCGAAGAAGAAATGGACTTTGAGCAGGAAATGGCAGAGTTGCAGAAGAAAATGGCACTCTTGACCAAGAAGTGGGGGAAGAAGAACAGCTTCTCAAATAAGGTGAGAACCTCCTCTTCTAACTACAAACAGAAGACCAATGATCAAAGTAGCTCTGGCAGAACAACTGCAGCTGATGAATCTCCCAAATGCTATAATTGTGGAAAGTCTGGACATCTTCAGAAGGACTGTCGCCTTCCCAAGAAAAAGGACGTCAACTTCTATAAACAGAAGATAATCTGGAACAAGTAAAAGATGTTGCTGGCTAAAAAGGAAGAGGAGAATGCAGCACTGCTTGCTGAGAATGATCATTGGGCTGAGGACTCATCTGATGAAGAGGAAGAAGAGAACTATGCGCTGATGGCATTATTGGAGGATGAAGAAGAAGAAAAGGGTGATGCTGCGATCCCCGAAAGTGAGAGCTCGAATAGCACAGTTAGTACTTCCGATTCTCAATGCGCTTGTTCTAATCAAGGTCAATCCTTACAAGATAAGGATGACTTAATTAATGATCTAAGGGAGAAGTTAGACAATAACTACCAAAAATTTGTTAGGTGTCTAGACCAGAAAGCCTCCTTAATCATACAACTTGAAAATGAAAAACAAGTTGCCAAAAAGATGACACTTGAAGTTGATGAGCTAACACTCAAGGTTGCTGATCTGACTGATAAAGTTTTTCAAACTGAAATAGAGCTAAGTACAGAAAAAGATGAAAAAAATGTTCTTGACAATCAAAAAAATAATCTTTTTAGAAAAATCAAAGAACTTGAGGATTTGATTGCTACAAGAGGTCAATCAGAACAAACTATCTTCTTAAATCAAATTAGTGATGACCGGTATTATAATCCCAGATCCGGGCTTGGCATATCTAATCCATGCTATCTAAAGAAAGTTGATTGCATTCAGCTTTATGACTTAGATCACATGAGACTAGGATATGGTCAGAAAATGTATTATACCGGTGAAAAGGAAAATGCTGAAGAAGAAGAAGAAAAAAGAAAGAACCCAAAAACTGAAACTTCTTTCAATTATTCTGTTTTAAATGAGAAAAGCCTTACAGGCGAAGGGCAAAGTTTTTATACTAATGAGTGTGTGGATCCATATGCTATTGTGAAGGATGTACCACACATGGGACATCCCTTAGACCCACCTCCAACGGTTGGTATCTCTAAATTTGGAAAGGAACCTTGTATCTTTCCAATGGCACAAAAACTTAAGGATTTGCAGAACACTCTTGATAACGAAAGAGAAAGGTTTGAATCAGAGAAGAAAAGTTTTGAAAGTAATTGGTAAATACTTTTGGGTGAATTTAATCAATTAAGCGAATAATTTCACAGAAAAGCAACTCCTCCACAACCAGTTTTTCTGAACAAAAGGAGACTCCCATCTCACAAAATCAACCTAAACTTTCAATAGGAAAATCCACTCATCTCTCTTCTCCTTTGTTCACAGGACAAGAAGTGAAAAAGAGAGTGGAGAAGAAGGAAGAGTCGAGACTAAAAAGAAAAGAAATTGCCGAAGGAAAGAAGAAATTTTTTGAAGAAAAGAAATCCATTTCTTGTTCCAGTTCTCTTTTTTATTCTAAGAAAAATTGTAGTTCTGTTCCAGTCAAACATCCTGTCAGTAATTCAGCCTTGAGTCCTAAGCTGAAAATTCTGTATTATGTTTTGAACAATCTGCTTCTTATAATTCAACTATTGCTTATGGCTATTCTGTTCCTGACCCCCATAATTATGAATGTGATTCGAATGTTGTTAAGGTGCAACCTCAGAGATAGGCCAAGCAAAGAAAAGAAAACGAGAGTAGAACCTTTGAGGGAGTTTTCTGTCTTCCAAATCTAAAATACCCCCTCAAAGTTCACTCTAAGAAACATTTGAACAGACTCTCGAAAGAGAAAATTTTTAAGTCCCAACTCACCAAACAACCATTCAATCACAAGGCTAATGTCTACACTTCTCCCACCACCAGAAAAAAGTGGGTCTCCAAAGACAGACCTACTAAAACTGAAACTGCTAAGTGGATCCCCAAAAATGGACCTACTAAAACTGAAACCAAAAGGTGGGTCCCCATTAACAGACCTACTACAACTGAAACTGCTAAGTGGGTCCCCAATAATGGATCTACTAAAACTGAAACTGCAAAGTGGGTTCCCAAAGCCAGACCTTCTGCAAAAGCAGAACTGGCTATTACAGAGCCCGCAAAAGGAAAATCATTTGGTGAGAAGCTGCTGACTTTGGATCACATCTAAAAGAAAAATTCAAAAAGGTGTTTACTGTTGATAAGGAAGGAACCATTCCAAGGTGGGGACCTAAATCTGCTTAATTGTTTTGCAGAGTGGTCATGTGTGACACTTAGATTATGGATGCTCAACCCACATGACCAGAATCAAACACCTGTTGAGCAACTTCACCAACTGCTATGGAGGAAATGTCAGATTCGGCAATGATGCCTCATCTCCAATCCTTGGGTATGGGGATGTCATCTATGCCAGCGTCACCATAAAGGTTGTCTCTTATGTCAAAGGGCTCAAACACAACTTACTGGGCATAGGACAATTCTGTGACAGTGGGATGGAAGTGAGGTTCTTTGCCAAACAATGTTGTGTGTTGGACAACTTCGGAAACTCATTATTAACGTGTAACAGGACATCAAACTTGTACACGATTGATTTGAAAAGTGTATAATCCACCACTTCCATCTGTCTGCTGTCCAGAGCTTCAACATAACAGAACAGTCTATGGCACCGACGCCTTTCCCACCTGAACTTCAAGAACATATCTATTTTGTCCTCCAAGAAACTTGTGAAGGGGCTTCCTCTGCTGAAGTCTTCCACTGACAATCATTGTAGTGCCTGTAAACTAAGCAAGATGACAAGAATCTCCCACAAGTCAAAGCCCGTACCATCATCCACTCATCCGCTGCTACTTATTCACATGGATCTGTGTGGACCTATGAGAGTCCAAAGTATCAATGGTCGCAAGTACACACTTGTTATCGTTGACGATTTCTCAAGGTACACATGGACGAAATTTCTTCGTACCAAAGACGAACTGCAGAAATCATTGTGACCTTCATCAAAACAATACAGAACCTACTTAAGAAGAGTGTGAGGATAACCCGAACAGACAATGGCACTGAGTTCAAGAATCAGGTTCTCACGGAGTTCTATGAATCTCAGGGCATCTCACAACAGTTCTCTGCAGCCAAGACTCCACAACAAAATGGGGTCATTGAAAGGAAGAATAGAACACTTGTTGAAGCAGCACACACAATGCTGATCCAGTCAAAGCTCTCTCACTTCATGTGGGCTGAAGCCATCAATACGACGTGCTTCACTCAAAACAGAACATCCATCCATAAACGCTTCGAGAAGACCCCCTATGAGATCCTCTTCAATAGAACCCCATATATCTCCTTCTTCAAAGTGTTTGACTGCAAGTGTTTTGTGCTGAATGATAGAAGTGAAAGGAGCAAACTCGATCCAAAAGCCCGAGAAGGGGTGTTTATTGGCTACTCCACACAGTCAAAAGCATACAGAATCTATTTGAGAGATCGATGAACTGTCATAGAGAGTGTGAATGTAACATTCTATGAAATGGCAGACTTTGCTTTTGAGCACTTCTTGACAGACCCTTCCTCTTCTAAACCGCAACAATCCTCTGATGAAGCCAATCCACAAACTTCACCTCACTATGTGATTCTCGATTCACTTTTTAAACAATTTTATGAGAATCCACGCCTTGAAACATCCACACCTCCACCACAACCCACCCCTACCCCACTAATCCAACTTCTACCTAGCCTAGAAGACGTACAATCCACACCATCCACCCCTCAATCTAATCACGAAGAAGTTGAGGATCAAGGGTTTGATACAACTCCAGAATCATCTCCTCTGCACAACACTACTGCTCAAGAGAACACCACTCCGTATGAGGACTCGGATCAGCCAATCATAACTCCAATTCCCATGGCTCATGAGAGGAAATGGACGAAGGCACATCCTGTTGAACATATAATGTCACGCCCCGGACCCACCCGGACACGTCAACAACCCGCCGTACAGTACGAATAGTCAACCGCAGTCCGACTCATCCATACTATACAAGGCGTCTTGAATACCGTTCACACATATTACATCCATAAAAAAACATAATGTAAAACATTTATTAAAGCAACGGAAACAATTAATACAAGTGTTCAAGCCACACTTGGCATAATTAGGCATGCAAGCCCCCAAAGTAATTATTCAGAAAATATTATCCATGAGCATTGTTTTAAATTGTTTTCAAAACAGAAACGGAAGAAGCACGAACCACGTCTTCTCCCTTCGATCTTCCCGAAGCAACGGGCGGTGGCAGCAACCTTCAAGTTCTACCTGAAACTGTGAGGTGGCCTCCCCCGTGAAGGGGAGGTCAGTACTTGGAAACATTTGACAAGTACAATAGCAACTATACTAAGTATAATCAATGTTTAAATTTCTAAGACCCTCAATTCAGGGTGATATTACATTATAGGCCATAACCCTCGGTTACCCCTTTTTGCTATTTAAATCGTACTTACTTTACATGAAGTCAAGTAGTCGGCCCGTGGGCCCATATTCATTTAGAATTCATCATTTCCATTCCCCCGTGACCGCAAGTCACGATAACCCCGTGGGGTCCCATCGAGCCCCAATTGTATAGCAAGGGCTCGGCCCAACTACATTTCTACACAATCCTCTAACTCAATATAACACATCAAAATTTTATGGCAAGGGCTCGGCCCAACTACGTTTCCACGAAGATCACAAATACATGGCAAGGGCTCGGCCCAACTACGTTTCCACGCTAACATATTACATGGCAAGGGCTCGGCCCAACTACATTTCCATGTCATCCTAGAGTCCAACTCTAATTATTTTCATAATCCAATTCTCAAGCAAATCCTATGCCTAGAATCAATTCCCTTGGATAGCCTTTAGGCCTACCCCTAACACACCTTAGTGTTCATACAATTCAACCTTAAAGTATCTCTTGAGACTACTTAAGGCATATCTATTCACAATCCTACCTCTTAGGATTTATTTCATCATTTATTTATATTAATCCCCCGACTAGTATTTTGATACTAGTTGGATAATCTTAGGACATGCCGAGTTCCTATTTTCCAATTGACATTTCATTTCAATTGATTTTCCAACCCAAGTATAGTTTGATCCCAATATCAAAAATATCACTCTAATCCATTCATGAATTTCATACATGAAGTAATGTATATTTCATCACAATGTCATCATAGTAATTCCATTAACATGCCATTCCATTCATTTCACATAATCATACACAATTATTCTAAATTTGTATATCATGCTTCACTTACTCATATCAATATTATTTTCATTTAGGCATTATTAATCATGAATAATCCATGAGAATCCCATTTAATTACCTTAGGCAATCTTATGAAATTAACTCACTAATTACAAGCAATATAGTCAGCCATCCTCACCTCGTGATGTGCTACAATAGTTGCCTTTGCTAAGCCCCTCGATCGATCCCCGTTCTAGGCCGTTTGAAAGTGGAAAACTGGACTGTTGGGCAAAAGCCGGGCGGCTTTCACAAAAGCCGGGCGGCTTTCGTGTTCTGCAGATACGAGCAGCTCCCTTAAAGTGGCGGTTTCCGGCGATTTCGACTCCTATCGATTCACCAACTCCTCTAAGTTAAATATCATCACTTTATATCAATATTCTACACTTTTAAACGTGTAGAACTTCATGTTTAATCCACCATATGATTTCTTAAAAATCATACTACAAAAACTAGTTAAAAGAACTCTTTGAGTTCTTACCTTAATTTCTAGCCTTTTTGAGTTGGATTTCCTTTACTCCTTGCTTCCTTCAAGATATGAGCTTTGTGCGAGTCTTCTCCTGAGCTCCTCTCCTTGCCTTGGTCGTATGATTGAGGATGAGAAATGATAGGAGACAACTCTCCTCAATCAAATGGGAAGTCAATGTGTGGGACATGGGGTTTTGTCTCAATCCATCCCCTCTTCCTATAGTTCGACCCCAGCCCATATTTTCTTGTCTCTTCCAGCTCCCATTTAGTCAAATGGAGCACACAAAAACGTGGGGTGGCCCCCACTTAGGTGGGAGGTCATCCCGTTATGTCCCGGTGTGTACAATCGGCCCCGAAAGTTGTATTTCTCGGTCCGTTTTAATTATATCTTATTTTATCGGGCCAAATAAAATATATCACGCGTTCCTAATAATTATGGGACTTTAGAATAGATGTACATTCCCCAACATTAATTTAGGAGTCTCCGAAACTCATTTCGGGCTGTTATTCGCTAAATTACCGATACCGGTACTTGGGCCTCGTTTGACCACCGGTCAACTCTGTGTCTTTCCTATGGCCCAAATAAAATATCCACAATCATATAAATGTCATCTAGACCAAGATGAATATAATATGTGGTTTGGGAATTATCGGGCGGTCCCCGTTCCCGCTACGAGCCCCACATGCAATTTACTATTCACGTAAAAGAAATAATAAAATTTAACAATTACGTAAATTCATAAATCATCTTTCAAGGTTTATCACATAATTTACTAAAAGTAAACATGCTTGGGGACGGTGTCACTGATAATCGGTGATCCGAGTCAAGGTGTACGCACAAGATCCGCTACAGTGAATGAATGCCTCTTTGCTTGTTTCTTAAGCCAGTCCGAACCTTCAAAGGTTTCTGAAGCACTACTTGATCCTGATTGGGTGATTTCAATGCAAGATGAACTTAATCAGTTTGAAAGGCTGGATGTATGGACACTCGTGCCTAAGCCACAGAAGAAAACAATCATTGGCACGAAGTGGGTATTCAAAAACAAGAGAGATGAAGAAGGGATAGTTGTTCGCAACAAGGCAAGGCTGGTTGCGAAGGGGTACAACCAGCAAGAGGGAATAGACTATGATGAAACATTTGCGCCCGTAGCGAGAATTGAAGCAATTCGCCTCTTTCTTGCGTACGCGGCCCACACAAACTTCACCGTCTTTCAAATGGACGTGAAAACTGCCTTTTTAAACAGAGTGTTAGAATAAGAAGTCTATGTCACTCAGCCAGAAGGATTTGTAGATCCAAGATACCCTGATCATGTATACAAGCTCAAGAAAGCACTTTATGGATTGAAACAGGCACCTAGGGCCTGGTATGATGCCTTAACTGAATTTCTGATTGATTCAGGCTTCTCAAAAGGAATGATAGATACGACACTCTTCATCAAGCGACATAAGACTGATATCATACTGATTCAGATCTATGTCGATGACCTTATCTTTGCCTCTTCAAATCCACGCCTGTGCAAAAAGTTCGAAGAACTGATGAGAACTAAGTTTGAGATGAGCATGATGGGAGAACTGAATTTCTTCCTAGGCCTGCAGGTACGACAGCTATCTGACAACATTTTCATAACTCACTCAAAGTATATTCTGGAAATGCTTAAGAGGTTCAACATTGACGACAAATCTTCCATGACGACCCCTATGTCCCCCAATAATAAACTGGACTCAAATCCCTTAGGGAAACCAGTTGATGCCACAAACTATAGGGCCATCATCGGATCTTTGTTGTACCTCACGTCTAGCAGGCATGATATAGTATTCTCCACATGCTTGTGTGCACGCTTCCAAGCGAATCCGAAAGAATCACATCTGACCGCTGTAAGAAGAATCTTGAGATACCTCAAAGGCACTGTGAATTTAGGCCTGTGGTACCCCAAACATTCAGGTTTTGACCTTGTCAGATATTCGAACGCTGATTTTGCGGGTTGCAAAATGGACAGGAAAAGCACCTCAGGAGGCACCCAATTTTTGGGTGAGAAGTTAATCTGCTAGTCTTCCAAGAAGCAGAATTGCATGTCAACATCTACAGCTGAGGCAGAATACGTCGTGGCTGCTAGCTGTTGTTCACAAATTTTATGGATGAAGACTGAGCTAAAAGACTACGGGTACATGTTCCGTCATATCTCGATCGACAGTGATTCACAGAGCGCCATCGCCATCACCAGCAACCTGGTTCACCACTCCCGCACCAAACACATTGATCTGCACTATCATTTCATCAAGGACCACGTGGAGAAAGGAGACATTGACATGTATTTTGTAAGCTCCGAGCTTCAATTGGCTGACTTGTTTACTAAGGCACTGGACGAAAAGAGATTCCAGTTCCTGGTCTCCAAGTTAGGCATGTTGAACCTCGAGTCTATGTAATTTTATCTCCGCCGATCTGTAAAAATGTGTGGGTGTGGGACTTGTAAATAGTGTGCGATAGTTGCATGCATCAAGGGGGAGAAAAAGCGAAAAATATCAAAAAGAGTGTGCGTGAGTTGCATCTGTACATTCCGTGCATTGCATGTGTCAAGGGGGAGAAAATCAAAAAAATAATAAAAATAGTGTGCGTGAGTTGAATGTGTGTGTATTCTTTTTTAGTTTCTTTAATTCGTGCACTATTCGAGGGGGAGCTCAAAATTCACCGTTGGTTGGGCCTCAAAACCTTTTAACCTGACCAAGGGCCCAGTCCAAGTCTTGGGCCCATAAATTCTCTTGGCAGTCCCAACTCCAAATCTCGCGTATATAAAGGCTCTCAGAACCCTAATCTCTCATTTCCTTCTTTTTCTCGCCTTCTGCATCTCGAAGTCCAGAGTCTTCTCCGCCTTCTCTCTCTCTCGAAATCATTCTGTTCTTGATCTGTTCTTCTTGCATTTTCATCAAGAGGTAGAGCATTGATTATCGATCATCCAACATCGAGTCTTCTATGAATCAAACCTGGTTTTCGCAAACCCCAAATCAATTGAACCCTTGAACTCGAAAAATCTTTCAGGATTTCGTGTTTCGTTTTTTATTATCATTGTATATTTGTTGTTTGTGTTATTGCAGGTGGATTCGTCGTTAATCTCTGAGGCAAACTCACGGTTTGATCTTGAGTTTTTTCGATCTCGTCGTTTCATCTTCGCGATCAAGATCTTGAGATTCAAATCTCGAGATCGAGATATCGGGATTTAAATTTCGAGATCGAGATCTCGAGATTTAAATTTCGAGATTGAGATCTCGAGATTTAAATTTCGAGATCCTGATAATCCTAAAACTTAACAAACAACAATCATACAGTTAAAGAAGAAGCAGATAGAAAGATAGCAGATGAAAACCAAATCTGGTAGACCGTGTTAAACAGCCGCTGCTCTCCCTCGAGAAGGAGAGCAGCGGAAAACCCTATCTCTCTATCTTTGCGCCTCTATTCTCTAAAGTCTCGAACGTTCGTTAGGGTTCTCGTAAGTTAGCTTCCTTTTATAGGAGAAGTTGGATAACTTACGGGTTACAAGGATGCTAACGGGCTGATACACATTTGTGGCCCGTATTACACGTTTAATTAACGGGCTGAAGCCTCCCCTAACTCATCAACATTGTGTGATCCTCAAACATGCTGAAATTCCAAATGATGAGCTTAGGGAAACCGTCATGTGTGGTACCTGTTCATATTGCTCCACACACATGGCGGGTATGATGAGCTGTGAGCAATCAAACCTTGCACATTGTGAGGGGGAGTTTCAGTTTTCTCCTCCTGGCACCTTACACCGACATAGCAAGGAATCTCTCAACGGATGCAACATTCTAGGGGGAGTGTTCAATGTAATCCTCCCCGGTGCCTAACGATGACAAAGCATACCGAGTGCTCCAGTTGAGGGGGAGTACAGAGAGAAAATCAATGAGAGAACATGTTCCTATGGCTTAGTAAACCCAACTAAGCCTACCCAAGGGACAAAGCCGAGAGTAAGTGAGTGAGTGAATGAGTGAATAATCATTATGAGAGTTAGGAAGCAGAAGGCTCAAGTGAGAAGGAAAACTATTATCAATGATGAGTCTGCTACCTCAACTGCCTGCTATGTATTGAACATTTACTCCTAGCCACTCAAATACTCTGGACAACTCCCAATCACCCTCCCATTCTGCATCAACACACATCCAAGCCCTTGGATGCTCGCATCGCTATAGACATCGTACCCCATACCCTGTTTGGGTAATGCAAGTACTGGTGCCTCGGTCAATCTCTTCTTTAGTTCTAGGAATCCCTTCTGACATCGGTCATCCCATACAAACTTAGCTTCCTTTCGAGTGAGCTTTGTCAATGGCAATGCCAAAAATGAGAACTTCTCCACGAACTTCATATAATACCCTGCCAATCCTAGGAAACTACGAATTTCCTTGACATTCTTTAGCCTCTCCCATTCGGTAATGGCCTCAATCTTCTTGTTATCCATGGCAATTCCCAATCTCTAAACCACATGCCCGATAAAGCCAATCTCCGTTAGCCAAAATTCACACTTGGAAAATTTAGCATAGAGTTGCTTCTCCCGTAGTGTCTCAAGAACAAGTACCAAGTGCTCCTCGTGCTCTTCTTCACTCTTTGAGTAAATCAAGATGTCATCTATGAACACAATCACAAACTGGTCCAAGTATTTATGAAATACCCGATTCATCAAGTCCATTAATGCCGCCGGGGCATTTGTTAGCCCAAACGACATGACTAGGAACTCAAAGTGACCATACCTTGTGCGGAAAGCACACTTCGGTATGTCATCCTCCTTTATCTTCAATTGATGGTACCCCGACCTCAAGTCAATCTTCGAAAAAACTGTTGCTTCTCGGAGCTGATCAAACAAGTCATCAATCCTAGGTGAAGGATACATATTCTTGATTGTGACCTTGTTTAGTTGACGACAGTCAATACACATTCGAAGCGTCCCATCTTTCTTTTTCAGAAATAGAACTGGTGCTCCCCACGGGGAGTAGCTCGGTCTTATTAAACCGTCATCCAATAGCTCTTGCAATTGGGTTTTCAACTCATTAAGTTCTGCGGGTGCCATCCGGTATGGCGGTATGGAGATTGGTTTGGTGCCAGGCTCAACCTCAATCACGAATTCAATCTCCCTATCGGATGGAAATCCCAGTAAGTCTTTTGGGAAGACGTCCGGATACTTGCACACTACTCTCACATCATTGATGTTTGTCTCTTATTTGGTCTTGTCTACAACGTATGCTTGATACACGTGGCATCCCTTTCTCATCAAATCTCTTGCTCTCACGGCGGATATGATACAACTCTTTGATTTGCCTCTATCTCCCTCAAAGCGTAAGGTCAACCCCTCACCGCTTTCGAGTTCAAGAACCTTCGTGTAGCAATCGACCCTAGCATGATGCTTCTCAAGGCAATCCATTCCAAAGATTGCATCAAACTAGATCATACTCAGCAGGACAAAGTCACACATCAAGGTTTGGCCCTCCACTTCCACTTCACATGATGGATGGTGGCTATCTCTTTCGATATCATCCCCCAAAGGTGTGGATACCAATAGGGTTTGAGTCATTGGTAGAAGCGGTTCGTTGAATCCCCCGGTGAATGACTCACTCACAAATGATCGTTGCGCCCCGGTATCAATAAGGATTCTTGCGTCTCTCCCGTTAATCTTTAGTGTTCCTACATTCATGAGAAATGTAAGACACACCTTTACTAAATAGACCCGTTTTCTAGGTTGTAGAGTGCACCGAATAAGGTTTAGATGAATGCCATTCGGTTTTCTACCAAACACCCCGTTTTCTAGCCCTTAGAATCGTCCTAAGACAAAACCGGGTGAAAGCCGACCGGGCTTTTCAAAATCCGGCCAGTGTTTGCGTTGGTTCAAAAGTCGGACGGGGTCTCACCCCGTAAGCCATCCGGTTTCCACGAAAGCCGGCCGGTTTTCCCTACCGTAGTTTAATTCATCAATTAAATACAAAAGCCGGCCGGGCTTTGCCAAAGCCGGTCGGTTTTCGGTCGCATAGAATCTTCCCATTTTACAAACGCCGGTCGGTTTCCATGAAAGCCGGTCGGTTTTCAGCGCCGTAGTTTTTATTCCGGAATTTGATTCCAAAAGCCGGCCGGTTTCTACGAAAGCCGGCTGGTGATCAGCAGCGAGAAAATTACGAATTTTATTATTTACGAAAGCTGGCCGGTGTTTGGTGAAAGCCGGCCCTCATTGAGCGACATAGTATTTATTACATTAATTCGGATGAAAGCCGGGCGGCATTCGCCCAGGGCGAGGATTCCTTCCTCTTTTTGCCTTCCAAACCCGTCTTAATTCGCTGAGGTTATAAATTTACAAGTTACAACACTCCTATTGCTTACAATAGAGTAAATAACATGAGTTCAAGGATTAACCCGCAACGGAGTCCGGGTTAGCACGTGCGTCCGCCTCCGTCATCGCATAGACCCTAGCTTGGGTCTTGCCTTGGTTTACGGATGGCGCATTGCTTGTACTTGGCCTGCCATGCCCCGTGCTCGTGTGAGGTGCTCCTGTCCGGTTCCTACTTGCTGTAGTCCCACTACTAGGTCCTACACCCGTGGCTCGCCCAAGTTGTGGGCAATTTGTCTTTAATGTCCCACCTCCCCGCATTGGTAACACCGTGGGGGATCACGACACTTGCCCGAGTGGTTTCTCTTGCAGTTGTTACACCTCATTATGCCCGAGCCTTGCGACCTTGAGCCTTGCCTTCCTGGGCCTTGATTTCCCGTGGATGGTGGTGTTAGGGTTCTAAAAGACCCACCTCCCCCGTGGTTCCCCTTTTTGCTAAAACCTTGGGGGCCATTGTTTTTCCCATTTCCTTTTCTTCACCTCCTCGGCGTTTTTCATTTTTCTTTCCTCCCATTCCTTCTCTCCCGTCAAGCCTTGCTCCACTACTTGACTAAACATCATGTTAGGCAGTTGTGTTGCCCTCTCACACACGTCTAAATCTAGATCATCCCAGAAGTGGTTAACCATCCGGTTCTCATCGCAAGAATATTCCGGTATGAACTCGACAAGCTCCCTGAATTTGTGCTCAAGTTGCCTCACAGTGTACTTGCCTCCTTGGGTCAAGTTAGTATACTCTCTCCTTTTCAGATTGATATCGTAATCAGAATAGTATTGGCTGAAGAATTCCTGCCGGAAATTCTCCCAAGTGACAGTTTCACCATACTTTCCTTTAACTCCGTGCCACCACGTGGACGCCATGCCTTCTAGCAACCTTGTTGCTACCCTCATTTTCATGTTTGGCGGCAGCTGCATGTCAAGGGCCGCCTCGTTGAATCTTTTGATCCACTCATCCGCAACGGAGATGTCCCCCGATCCATTGAACGGTTTGCACCCCAATTCTCTCGCCTCTTTCAGGTATTTCGAGATCCTTGTTATTGGGACCTCGACATCTCTCTCTCCTCGGGACTCCACAGGTTCCCTAGGACTGACACGACTTCCTCTTCTCGGAGCCTCTCCCAAAGCACGCCTTGCTCGGCGCCTTTGGCGGTCTTGTTGATATTGACGGAGTGATTCCTCCATCCTTTCTAGAGCACCATCATCATCGCTCTCCTCGCTAGCATCATCATATTCCCCATCATATGGGGTCTCAACCGGCTCAGTTCCTGGTTGATAAGTTGAATCCTCCACGGACTCATAAGACTCGTTTATGGTTTCAACATGACCGTCACTCACGGTCCGAGATCGGCCTCCACGACCCTGTCCCCTAGACACTCTAGAAGCCCCTATACTGCCCTGCACGGATCCTCCCGGTTCCCGACCAGTCGGGTTTCTTCTAGTTACTTTCCTGGTACGTTCCATTTCTGAAAGAAATTGAGAATGAGTCATTAGACTCGCATCAAATATCAATTGACGGATAGGCACTTAAAAACATCCTTTGGCTCAAGCCACCGCCATACCATTTGTTAAGGGTACCATCTTAATAATTAGAGACATTGCAACTCAAGTACCAAAAGTTCTATAAGTACAAAACTTCTTATGCTCATGGTTTTCAAATTCATTTTCAAAAAAGAACTTTGAAGCTTCATTATGATGTTTATGGACTAAGGTCGCTGATAACAATTAAATCGTCATGCCCCGGACCTACCCGGGCATGTCAACAACTCGCCGTACAGTATGAATAATCAACCGCAGTCCGACTCATCCATACTATACAAGGCGTCTTGAATACCATTCACGCATAGTACATCCATAAACAAACATAATGTAAAATATTCATTAAAGCAGCGGAAACAATATTACAAGTGTTCTAGCCACACTTGGTAAACTTAGGCATACAAGCCCCCAAATAATTATTCAGAAAAATAATATCCATGAGCATTTATATAATTGTTTTCAAAACAGAAACGGAGGAAGCACGAACCACATCTTCTCTCCTAGATATCCCCAAAGCAACGGGCGTCGGTAGCAAGCTTCAACTTCTACCTGAAACTGTGAGGTGGCCTCCCCCGTGAAGGGGAGGTCAGTACTTTGAAGCATTTGAAAATTATAATGACAGCTACACTGAATATAATCAATGCTGCGATTTCTAAGACCCTCAATCTAGGGTGATATTATATTATAGGCCATAACCCTCGGTTACTAAGTTTGATGACTGGAAGATTCGCATGAAGGCCCATCTCAGCGCACTCCATGATGAGACGTGGGAAGTTCTTGATGCTGGCCCCTTTAATGAGTTTCCCAAGGTGAACCCATAATATACTGTTGGTAGTGGTCTACCTCAGATGATCACCAAACTGCGCCATGAATGGTCAAATGAAGAAAGGATGAAGTACAACCTGGACAACATAGCCAAGGACATCCTCTATAAAGCCATAGATGACAAGTACTTCACCAGAATCAAGAAGTGCACCTCTGCTAAAGCAATCTGGGACACACTCACCCTCATTGGAGTTGGTGATGAGTAGGAGAAAGATAACAAACTAACCATTGCTATGAAGAAGTTTGAAGACTTCAAGCTTCTACCCAAAGAGTGCATAGATGAGATGTATACACGCCTGCTCACCCTTACTGCTGAGATCTCTGAGCTTGGGAACGAACTGACACCCAAGGAAATCAATTTGAAGGTTCTCAGAGGTCTACCTTCTCTCTGGAAGATGAAAGTCACTCTCATGCGAGATATCAAAGATCTGAGAACCTACAACACAGAGAAACTCATCTCAGATCTCAAGTCTTATGAGTTCAAGATGAATGAAGAGAAAGAAGAAGAAGTTGAGGACACAACTACCACTGCCCTCACAGCCAGCACCTCCAAGGTAAATAACTTTGACCCTTCCATTCTTTTAACTGGCGAATATATGGCTGCTTTTGCCAGAAAGTTCAGGAAATTCATGAAGCCCAAGGATGACAGAAGTCCATCCTCCAGCAGAAAGCCACACCAGAAGACCAAGTCTTAAGAAAGTAGTGGAGAGCTTCTCTGCTACAACTGCAGACAACCAGGTCACTTCAAGGCCAACTGTCCACACCCCATAGTCTCCAAAAGGCAAGGCCAGGAAGGAGAAAAGAAGTATGAGCACAGAAGAGGAAAAGCACTCATCACTGAGCAACAAGAGAAGGACCCCCTCTCTGAGACAGAGTCCAGCTCAGAATCAAAATCAGATGAGGCATTATGTTGCATAGACACAGAGACTGAAGACCTATGCCTTATGGGTCAATCTGATGATGAGGTATCCTCTACTTCTACATCTAGTTTTTCTTCGGTAGGCTTAACTTTTAATTCTGATTCAATGTCAGAATTTTGGGAAGAGTTTAAAGCCATCCAAACCACTTACTCTTCTGTTAAAGAAGAAAACAGTAAGCCATCAAGTACAACACCTACCTGAAAGCCCAGTCTTCAATGGAAAGGTTAGTACTTGACCAACAAATTGGCGTTGGTTTTGGTCTTGGATATGGCTCAACAGAATCAGGTGCGCCTTCTGTAATGCTTAGTACCAGAGTTGCTCAAGCAGATAAGGTCATAGACCCACTGATTCCTAGCCCCATCTGCCAAGCTAGTGTATCTGGTACCAAGGTGGTTCATGAGAAAGTCGGACCAGAAAACCAAAAGATAAAAGTTCAACCAAAACAATTTTTGAAAACTAATGAACCTGGTAGAAAACCTAACAACAGAAAAGATTTTCAAAATAACAGAAATCAAAGACAGAACTCGACCAGAAATTCTCATGACTACCCCACCAGAGATGATCACCAGAAAGGCAGATATCAAGAGAAGGTTAACTTTAGGCAGAAGAGGTTGGCTGGTCAACTTCAGAAGCCCAAAGCTAACCGCTCCTCTGCTCTTGATAGTATATGGGACTTCTACCCAACCAGAAAAGCTATGCAAAAGTATGTAAACCGGAAGCATGACCCTCACAAGCATCTGCCCAAGGTGAATCACACTTCAGTTTACTACGACTACCAGGTGGACAATGGGTACCACCCACCAATGTTTCACTTGAAGAGACCAAAGTGGTACCGGCTACCTAAATTGCATGACCCCCTAGGACCCAACATTGCTTGGGTACCTAAATCTTCCTTTTATTGATGCAGGAACTGTGTGCTGGAGCCATCTATGAGCATGAGTGCTATATTGATAGTGGATGCTCCAGGCACACGAGAGGTAACATAAGTTGCCTAACAGAGTTCCAGAAATTCAACGGACCTAAAGTCACCTTTGGTGGACAAGAGAAAGAAGGTCAAACAAAAGGAAGAGGCAAGCTGATCAAGAACCAGATAACAATTGATGATGTCTCATATGTTAAAGGCATAAAGTTCAACCTACTAAGTTCTAGCCAATTCTGTGACAAAGGCTACACTGTTGAATTCTCAAAGGAAGGCTCTTCTGTCAACCATAAGACAACTAAGGAATTGGTTCTGACAGCTACCGGAAAAAAGAACATTTATGTTGTTGATTGATCAACTGCAAAAGAAGGAATTTGCCTGATAGCCAAAGGAGATTCAAAACTCAGCTGGGAATGGCACAAGAAGCTGAATCACTTGAATTTCAAAAAAAATCAACAAGCTAGCAAGGAATCACATTGTTGATGGAATCAGCGTGTGAATACTTTCTATCTTGGTAGAAGATTGAACCCAAATGTCTAGCAGTTGGCTTGGCAGTTGGCTAGATAGCAGGGAACTGCTATGGCAACTGCTGATGAAATATTGATTGTTTGATGAAAGTGATGATGGAATGTTGCTGAGACTGATGAGGGCTTTCAGAAAATGTGCTTTAGTAAAGGTAATCAGAAGTTTTACTGGAGCAATGGTCTCAGCAGTTGGGTGGTGATGAAGGAACTGTTGAGGTACCTGCTTAGTTTAGAAGGTGATTTTCAGAGAGCAGTTTGGTCAACCTCCTTGTTGGTAATGTTATGAAGGTCTGGTGATATTGAGATGTTCAAGGGAAATAAGTTTGTATGAGGAGTGGGCTCAGCAGTTGGGTGGTCACTAGGAAAGTGCTGAGGCAACTACTATACTTAGAGTATGAATTTCAGGAATCCTGATAGAGTGAGCCTTTTTAGAGATGTTGGTGTACGTTACGTGTGTGAAAATGGTCTCAAAGAAAGTGAGTAATTAAGCAGTAGGATAAGCAGTTGGGTCAATTAAGACAACTGCTTAGGATGCTGCTGGCAAATTACAGTCTTTATACGAGAAGTGTAGGGTGTGTGCTTTGTTGACTGAAATTTAATCAACACACAGTATATCCTGGTTCAGAGGTGGTGTAATCCTCCTACGTCCAGTCCCACCCTCTTTCAGATGGATTTCACTAAAGTATTAAGCCCAATACACTTAGTGCCAATCTAGCCTTTACAACACTTAGGCCTAGATTGAAGGTTTTTCACAGTGTGTATAGCACCACTCAAAGTTACTCAGTCCTTAGATTTTTCTCAATTAATCCAGTGGGGATTAAAGGGTACTCTATCTATCTATCCACACCTTAGGATCCGAACAACAGTTCTCCTAAGTGTTTACAACAATTTGTGAAATGTTACAACAAAGTTCTAACCTCCAACTAGGAACTAAACTTCTATGATTTAGCAATAAATAGCTTATGAACTGGAAGTTTAGTGAAGCATGAGTCCAAGCAGAGAGTAAAGTTAAGTTTGCACTTTCTCTTTTGCTAGATAGCTCTTGAATGCTCGAATGATATTTTTCTCTACTTTGGATGCTCAAAGCTTGGTTAGAAACTTTCGTTTCAGCCTATATTTATAGGCTTCTCCTTTGGATTAATCTCATCCGTTGGTTAGGATGAATTAATCTCTGGCGTTAAAAGTTGACAAGGACGACTTGTACATTCGTCGTCTTGTGTTGGAGCTGATTTCGGGTGATTCCTTTGTCTTGCATTATTTGGCCGCTTAAACTTCACTTCAGGAGTCAGTCCCATGTATGCGTACACTGCTCCGGACCCCAGTACGTATTTGGCATTAAATGCCGGTCAAATTTGTCTTCAATCATACATATTCAATGTATGTAATATTTAGGTATCTTAAAATGTGACATTTAATTAATCTTTGGACTGAATAATATATACCGGTAGGATCAAAATATCCTATTAAGGTAAATAAAAATTACCTTATTGCATTTTTATTTTTCCGGTAGTATTTCATTAGTCTCAAAAATTTTACATTTATTTTTGTCACACTTTTGAGTGTTAATACAAGAATAAAACTGAGACACAATGTACACGTGTTAAGCATAGTGGCATCATCAAAATCTATCAAAATTGGGTAGTAACACTTTTCCCCTGCTAAGTGCCTGCCCGATATCCAACGGATTAACACATATCGCAGGGTTTCTCTGATACCATTTGTAACACCCCGACCCCGTAGGCCCTGAGGTAGTTACTTCTGACCTCTAGCACCACTCAAAGTTACTCAGTCCTTAGATTTTTCTCAATTAATCCAGTGGGGATTAAAGGGTACTCTGTCTATCTATCCACACCTTAGGATCCGAACAACAGTTCTCCTAAGTGTTTACAACAATTTGTGAAATGTTACAAGAAAGTTCTAACCTCCAACTAGGAACTAAACTTCTATGATTTAGCAATAAATAGCTTATGAACTGGAAGTTTAGTAAAGCATGGGTCCAAGCAGAGAGTAAAGTTAAGTTTGCACTTTCTCTTTTGCTAGATAGCTCTTGAATGCTCAAATGATATTTTTCTCTACTTTGGATGCTCAAAGCTTGGTCAGAAACTTTCGTTTCAACCTATATTTATAGGCTTCTCCTTTGGATTAATCTCATCCGTTGGTTAGGATGAATTAATCTCTGGCGTTGAAAGTTGACAAGGACGACTTGTACATTCGTCGTCTTGTGCTGGAGCTGATTTCGGATGATTCCTTTGTCTTGCATTATTTGGCCGCTTAAACTTCACTTCAGGAGTCAGTCCCATGTATGCGTACACTGCTCCGAACCCCAGTCCGTATTTGGCATTAAATGCCGGTCAAATCTGTCTTCAATCATACATATTCAATGTATGTAATATTTAGGTATCTTAAAATGTGACATTTAATTAATCTTTGGACTGAATAATATAAACCGGTAGGATCAAAATATCCTATTAAGGTGAATAAAAACTACCTTATTGCATTTTTATTTTTCCGGTAGTATTTCATTAGTCTAAAAAATTGTACATTTATTTTTGTCACACTTTTGAGTGTTAATACAAGAATAAAACTGAGACACAATGTACACGTGTTAAGCATAGTGGCATCATCAAAATCTATCAAAATTGGGTAGTAACACTTTTCCCCTGCTAAGTGCCCGCCCGATATCCAACGGATCAGCACACTGTCGCAGGGTTTCTCTGATACCATTTGTAACACCCCGGCCCCGTAGGCCCTGAGGTAGTTACTTCTAACCTCTAGTACTGTCCTCACAAACTGCCACTAGCATTTTCCGCGCACTTTGTCCTCACTCGTGCACGTCCTGAGAAACTTCCCAGGAGGGTCACCCATCCCAAGACTACTCTCGTGCAAGCACGCTTAACTTTGGAGTTGTTGGCTAATGAGCTCCCTTAAAAGGAGATGCACCTTGTTGATATGAGTAGTACTATTAATCTGTTTAAATTAAATCTCAAGTATTACAGAACCGAGCGGCATTCGGTAACACGGGTAACCGAACGGGGGATCGGGACTCTGGTTTTTAAACCTCGCCTCGGTATGTAGCTCTTACAAACCATGACAAAGGGAAATTGTCGTGGTGGAATCCGAGCTATGACTTGGAAGTGAGTCTCCATTTTAGCTACTGTTCAGAGGCCTAAAGCATCACCCCGGTACGAAGCCCAGTCGATGAGGCCCATTTAGGCATATCCGGCCCGTTTAGGCCCATGTAGGCCTTTTGGGCCCGCTTTGGCCCTTTGGCCCATTAGCAAACCCTCCCCCATTTCCTATAAATAGGGAGGAGGGCTCCCATTTGAGGGGATGACTTCTTTCCTCCCTACTGCATCTTCTTAGCTTAGCAACACAAGCTCCATTAATGGAGGCTTTGTAACACCCCGACCCCGTAGGCTCCGAGGTAGTTACTTCTGACCTCTAGTACTGTCCTCACAAACCGCCACTAGCCTTTTCCGCGACTTTGTCCTCACTCGTGCGCGCCCTAAGAAACTTCCAAGGGGGTCACCCATCCCAAGACTACTCCCGTGCAAGCACGCTTAACTTTGGAGTTCTTGGCTAATGAGCTCCTTAAAAAGGTGATGCACCTTGTTGGTATGATTAGTACTATTAACCCGTTAAATTAAATCTCAAGTATTACAATCACCCCCACTTAGGAACGCAACATCCTCGTTGCGCCCATAAACCAATCTCAATCATATCCCAGAATCTTTTCCCCTTCTAAGTGCTCGCCCGATATCCAACGGATCAGCACACTATCGCAGGGTTGCTCTGATACCATTTGTAACACCCCGGCCCCGTAGGCCCCGAGGTAGTTACTTCTGACCTCTATTACTGTCCTCACAAACCGCCACTAGCCTTTTCCGCGTACTTTGTCCTCACTCGTGCGCGCCCTGAGAAACTTCCCAGGGGGTCACCCATCCAAAGACTACTCCCGTGCAAGCACGCTTAACTTTGGAGTTCTTGGCTAATGAGCTCCCTAAAAAGGAGATGCACCTTGTTGGTATGAGTAGTACTATTAATCCGTTTAAATTAAATCTGAAGTATTACAGGCTTGCACCTTGTATTATGTAAAATGGTGAGGAGAGCATATTAATGAGAAAGAGCGGGCTTGGACGTTAGCCTAAAAAGTCCTGTGGTTTTCTCCCTTTCTGGGTTTCCACGTAAAAATAGCTAGTTCATACACTTTTATATATTTATTACTTTTATACCGAATCCATCGTCCTTAATATCCAAAGTTTATGTTGGGCTTCCGGATCTACGGGACGAAACCTCAAGAATACCTCATCTCCCACTTTAAACTCTAAGGCTCTTCGGCGCTTATTGGCATAGCTCTTCTGTCTATCCTGTGCCGTCTTAAGCCTTTCACGAATCATCTTCACTTTTGACTTGGTGATTTCCACCAATTCCGTGCTTTCAAGCTTTGCCTTTTTTTTATACCCGGAAGGCAAACCACCAAAATCAGTGGGGTAGATGTCGGGGAACAAATACCATTATATTATTAAAATAGAGAGTTGTACAAATAGCAGAAAAGATAACATGAAACAACAAGGCATCAACAAGAATTAAATCTAAAAGAAGGCAACCCAAAAAAATCCATCCAATAGGCCTGTTTAGCACCAAGTGGCAGCTGATTTGGATTATGAAAAACCCGCAAAAGATCAGTTTGGGCCGCAGCAAGGAAGTGCGCAGCCCAGTTACCTTCCCGTAGAGTGTGACCCAACATAGCTTGCTTTCCAAAAACGATCTGTCTGACTTCCTGAATTATACCCTTCCATCTTCTTGCCTCCTTACCTTCAAAATATTCCAGAGCTAAAGAGGAATCGGTTTCAACCAACAATCCTTGAAACCCTTGATCCAGCGACCATCTCAAAGCAAAAGCCAGCGCCTGTATCTCTGCATCCAACGCTGAGGAAGCCTGAAGAGGAAAACAAAGAGCTAGCACCATTTCACCTTTCGTATTCCGCAGAATCGCTCCTCTATGCGCTCCTCCTGAGGAGAAGCTTGCATCAACATTCAATTTCCAGTAATGAGTAGGTTTCCTCCATCTGAGAATATGAATTCCTGCAGATTTCATCTTGTAATCTTTAGGAATTAAGGATTCCGAAACAAGAATGTTCCCCACATGTGTAACCTTGATGCGTGATAAACTATACACTCATGTATGAGTATATAATTTAATACCGAGAATAATCTTGTCTGAATTTATAGGGCTATCACCAGATCCCCAAATTAAATTGGAATATGACCTCCAAATGTGCCACAGAATAATCCCAAAGATGTTTTGCTGAAAAATCCCATGTAAGGATCTCCTTTGAACTTTAGGTCTCCAAGTTTTCAGATAAGAGTAATCGTGTTCAATAGGAACATAGATACCGAGAATTCTAAAAAAATACTGTGAGACCCTTTTAGAAACAGGGCATAGAAAGAAAAGATGGTCTAGGGAGTCACTTGCATTCCTACAAAGAGGACAAATAGAGGGGTTTAACACCTTCCTGAATCTGCTTAGCTTATCTGTGACTTGAATAATTCCTTTTACCAGTTTCCATTGAAAGATTTGCATCTTTAGCTCCTGGTCAGTGTTCCATATGTGTTCATATATGGCTGAATTGAATGATAATTCTCTCACCTCTTCATATGCAGATTTAAGAGAGAATTGACCATTATCCTCATCATTCCAAATGAGGGATCCTGAAGAATCCATGGAAACCAGACTTGAGGCATGTTCATCAACAGTGCAAATCCTTCTCCAGATAGCTGAATCAGACACTTTAGGTACCATATTCCCATCCCTATTATATTTAGCTCTGAAAAAATTTGACCATAGGGTGGTACCTGTTTTCCACTTCCACCAAAGCTTAAGTGAAAAGGCCTTTTCAATATTAGTAAGAGACCTAATACCAAGTCCACCTTCTGCAGTAGGAAAACACAATTTGTCCCAATTAATCCAATGGTATGTGTTTCTTTCACTAGTAGATCCCCCAAAAAATGAAGCCATCTTGCTATTAAGCACCTTAACAACTTTTTTAGGAAAACAATCAACAGCCAAAGTATGAAGAGGAATAGCATTCAGAACATGTTTAATGAGAATTAGCCTCCCTCCTTGAGAAAGATTTTTTTTGTTTTCAAGGAGAGAGTTTATTCTCAAACTGCTTGATCAAATTACCACAAAAATGGAACCTATTGATTCCTTTATGAAGATTAACCCCTAAATATTTGAGAGGTAAAGAAGCCAGACTCATACCTAAGAGGTTTTTAATCCTTGTCAACCGCGCTGGAGAAGTTTTGCCACAAAGAATAGAACTTTTCTCAAAATTAACCTCTTTCCCTGAAGCACATCGATACGAACTAAGAAAATTCTTGAAGTTTAAAATAGATCTAGCTTCACCATTAAGAAAGACTAAGAGATCATCAGCAAATCCCAAATGAGTAATAGGAGAGTCAGAATTTCCCATTCTAAAGGCCTTGATTCTACCAGTCTCAAACATATGTTTCAAGCCCCTAGAAAACACTTCTGCAGCTATAATGAATAAAAATGGAGACAAAGGGTCACCCTGCTTGACCCCCCTTGAGGGCTTAAAAAAACCATGAGGCACTCCATTGATAATAACTCACAAGTGAGTAGCCTGAAGATGGTTCATAATCAGATGAGTAAAATCGCTAGAAAAACCAAACTTGAGAAGAGTAGCAGAAAGAAAATGCCAGGAGACTTTGTCAAAAGCCTTGGTCATATCAAGCTTCACCACCAGATTACTGCCCTTAACTTTTTTATCGATACGATGAATCAACTCCTGGGCAATTAAAACTTGATCAGCAATATCCCTGTTGGGCATAAATCCTGCTTGCTCTGGGGAGATAATTTTGGGAAGAACACATTTAAGTCTAGTTGTCAGAATTTTAGTAAAGACCTTACTAATGAAATTAGAAAGACAGATTGGTCTAAAATCACCAAATGAAGAAGCTCTATTAGACTTGGGAATTTGAACAATTAGGGAACTGGCAATAGCTTTAGGAATTGGAAGGCCCAAAAAGAATTCTTGGACTGCTCTAATCACATCTTCACCAATAATTGACCAACACTTCTTGTAGAACTTACCATGAAATCTGTTAGTCCCAATATCAATCAACAATCATACAAACAATATAACGAGTACAGAAGAAACGATGATCCGATTCAATACCAACAAAGATGTTGAAATACAGAATAGGGTATGAACGGCGTTTTTCTCCCTTCTCACTAAAAATGTTATCTGTGTTGAGGCTTATGTGAGAGTTAGGGTTTGCTTAAGTTAGAATCCTTTTATACATAAGGATGTCTAACTTAAGGCTTACAAGTGGGCTAATGGGCTAAAATACATTTGTGGCCCATATTACACATTGAGCTAATAACTACACAAATACAAAGATATTTAATTGGATTTGACACCATAAAATATTCCCAACAATCTCCCCCTTGGTGTTCAATCGTGTTCAATTAGCATTGCAGCGCAGATATCTTTGTCTTTGTGTTTATTCAGCAATGTAGAGGAGAGCATAGATAAAATCTGTTTAGTTGCTCCTCTTTTGTCTTGATCTTCAGTGGAACTCAGCTTCCTTTGTCTTCGTGTTGAACTCGACTTCTTTAGAGGGCTTTCTGAAGAAATCCTAGCAATCTCCCCTTTGATGTCTTCTTGGCAATTTGATCTTTGATGCTTGAGTTGAGGAATCTTGAGTGTCTTGCATGTAGTCTTTGCCTTCCAAAGGTTGGTCTTGATCAGCTTGGATTAAATCCGGTGGTGCACCTCTAAAATGAATGTCCTTGAAGAATTGCATATGCACATGGGATTCTGATTACCTGACCTCTGTCTCCTCCACAATGTAGTCTTTTTGACTATTTGAGGTGAATGCTTTTGAGGAGAACCAGTCGGTTGCACAACGGAAAATGATGATTGACTTGTGAGCGTAGCTGACCATTTGATGTGAAGCTGACTTGTCGTCGTTTTTTGTGTTTGAGGAGAAGTGTCCAAGAATGTTTTTTTAGAGTAAACATCATGCGGACCACTCTCCCCCTCATGACAATCCGATGAATCGGGGCGTCATGCCTTTATTCTTTTATTCTGTGAAACAAAATAGAAAAAACAAAAAAGTAAACACCGGAGACACCATGGTGTTCCATTATCACAACATCAATGTAAACACTGACGTGTGGCCTGTATGAAAATGATAGAAGCATTAAAGCTCTAACAAGACTTCCAACCAGTCATTGTGAGGCATCTAAAGTAGATGTCACTCTGGTTGTTATGGCATGATCATAAAGATCAGCAAAGATAACGTAGCCCCCCAGGGTCGTGATGACGCCCGTTATCATCACTATAGAGATAAACTCTGAAGCGATGGCCTGAACATGTTGGTGAATTCTGTGTTGCAACAACAAGACTTCCTTCCAATCATTGGTCTTCATCTATAGTAGATGATCCCTATGGAAGTTCTCGCGGGTCATGAAGGCCTGCAACTGACTCTAAAAAGTGTCTGTGTCCTAAAAAATTCAAAACATATGGGAGTGAGATTACTAGACACAACGTGATCAATGAATGTTCAGTGGCGTGGGGCTGTGGGCCACTGTAGTCAGTATCAGTCGCCTCAAAAGGAGACGGTGATTAGAGATGAGTTTCCCCGTGAAATATGATTAAACACATGTCTGTTGGGAGACATGTGAGTGGTCTTAGGTAGGGTTGTGCATGCGCCGTTTGGACAAAATGCAGCGACTTCTACCCGGGATCTGAATAAATTCAGTCCTGAACCTATGGGGATTGTCCAGAGTATTTGAGTGACTGGGAGTAATTTTCTCAATTGATAGCACAATAGAGGTAGCAGATTTGACAGTGATTATTGTTCTCTTGCTCACTTGAGCTTTCTACTTCCTCACTCTCATAGTGTTCACTCAGTTACTCACTCACTCTCGGCTTTGTCCCTTGGGTAGGCTTAGTTGGGTTTACTAAGCCATTAGGACTTATCTCTCATTTCTCTTTATTCTTTTCTTTTCTTTCTGTACTCCCCCTCAATTGGAGCACTCAGTAGGATGCCTTCCACGATGGTTGGCGCTTGAGAGAAGAACTTTGAAACCCCCCCTTAAAATCCACATCCTTGAGAGAATCCTTGCATTTTACATTGTCTAGCACCATGAGAACAAAAATGAAACTCCCCCTCAAAAGTTGCAAGTTATGTTGTTTCTACCTAGGGAGTCAAGTAGAAAACTCCCCCTTGGAATGTGCTTTCTTCGTTGTTTGGCTCCAAGAGGAGTGAAAAAGAAACACTCTCCCTCAGAATAAGCACATGGCGTTTGTTGGTGTTGAGGTGTGCATTTGTTGATTTTCAGCTTAGTAGAGTGTATTCACGCCAGTACTCTCCTTGATAATGTGCACCAATTGATTGCTCACGGCTCGTCTTCATACCCGCCATGTGTGTGGAGCAATCGGATCAGTTACCACACATGACGGACCTTCAACACATATTAAGTATGTTTCGGTACCCATTTCTAGATGGGTCCTTCCTTGGCAGTAGCGAACAACTCTTTCACTTTCTGTTTAATCTGGGATCCTAAGGTAGCTGACTGAGAGGAGTTTGACATTCTTAATTTTTCAGCTTCAGTCTTAGGAACCCATTTTTGTTTGAGCTTTTGAGCAGGAGAGGTTTCATTATCACTGAGTGAATGATCAGACAAGTAGTCTTTGAGAATTGGTTCTTTAGAGAGTCTTCTCAAATGTTTGAGTGAGTGAACCTTGAGGGGATATTTCAAACATGGTAGTGTATAATCTCCCTCAACGTTCACCTTTGCGGAAGCGGATTTCTTTTGGACTCCCTGATCTTTCACATTCCGATCTTGAGTGAACGAGGCATCAGACTCAGAGCAGCATTGCATGAAAGACTTGATATAGTTCTGAGTAGAAGAGCTTGAGCAGTGATTCTTAGGAGATATCTTCCTTTTGGCATAGAAGAGATCACTTGAACCCCAGTTCCTATCTCTTAGACGAGATTCTTCTTCCTTCTTTCTTCTTCTTAACTTGTCCTCTATCCATTCTCCTCTCTTTTCCACTCTCCTCTTCACAGGGGCCCTTGTCGGTGAAGGTGACTCAGAGTGAGAACTGGAAGTTTAAGGATCATTTGTAGATTTTTCAGAACATTTCTCAGAAGACGGAGGAGAAGGCGAAGCACAGTTTTCAGATGATGGAGGAGAAGGAGATTGTGAGCCTGTGCTTGATTGAGAGGATATTTGGAGTAAATATATTTCATTCAAGAGTTGTTCTCTTTCTAGTTCAAAAGCTTGTTTTTCTTTATCAAAAGCTTCTTTCAATTCAGCAAACTTTCTCACAAGGGGTGGAATGTATGCTGGTTTGGCTACAGGCTCTGAAGTTGAATGTTCCCCTTGATCTTGCACAGTCTCTTTTGTAGGGTAAAAGGTTGGAATCTCTTCAGGAGGAGTCAACGGGGGCTCTTTTGTTTCATAGCTCTCGTTCAAGGCAGCATAATCAAAAGGAATTTCTGTTCCGAGATTATCTCTCTTGGCATCTTCTTCATCATTCGTTTCTTTAACACTGAGGAAAGACATCAACTTAGTCAGTCCAAGACCCATATAATTGATGTCATACAGTTGAGCACAGTTCACCTTCTTCAAATTACATGGGTTAGACAGACCGAGTCCTTCTTTAGAATTATAGAAACGGGTGTCTTTGGGTTGGTTTAAGAAGATTGTTTGTTCTGTCTGCCCCTTTGTAGCAAGTAAGTCTTCAAGATCTTTGATCTTACGGTAAAGGGCACTTCTTTTATCTTGAAGAAAATCGTTATCAGCTTTTGTTGTGCTTAGCTCTATGTGGGTCTGATTCAACTCCTTTGTTAGATCAGCTATTTTCAGAGTCAGCTTCTCTGTTTCCAAAGTTATTTTATGAACCTCTTCTTTGGAATTGTTCAATTGTATACTCAATGAGGTGGACTTATCCAGCTGCTTCAGTAGGACTTTGTGATTATTTGCTAATCTCTCTTCCAATTCCATGATAATTTTGTCCTTATCTTTTGAAGAATGAGTTTGACAAATACATGAACAAGGAGATATAGCGTCAATTGTTGTTGATTGTTGAATGTTGACCGTAGACGTGAGGTTGATTGAAGTTTCTGCAATTTTCTGGAGCTTGAAATGGTTTGGACCTTGAGAAAAAATAGACTTAACCTTGAGATTTTTTTTATTAACTAATTAATTAATTGATTAATTAATAATTCATTTTTTTAATCTCAAGGTTGACTCTTGGAAGCTTTGATTGTAAGGTTGACCTTTGGTGTTGAAGATTTGAGCTCAAAAGTTGAAATGGCCTAAAAAAATAGCTCTTGAAGTTGGAGATTTTTTTATAAAAAAAATGTACTTATCCAAGTGTGGGAAGAAAAGGAATCTTTTAAGCAATCCCACACCTAAACTCCTTGGAAACTTTTGAGCCTATATATATGAACCACTCCTTTCTTAGTATTAAAAGGTGAAGGAGAAGAGGGGAGCTCTCGCGCACATGGGATTTCGGCTTTCAGTTCAAATTCGAAAATTCGCACCCCCCTGCGCGGGCAACTACGGACACGAATGCTGCAAAATTTGGCGGGGCTCAAAAGACAATTTTGCCCCTCGTTCCTTTATATAAATATTTTTTTAAAAAAACCAAAGTGGAAATCTCGAAAGCTTAAAAAGTCGAAAGCTCAAAATCTCGAGATCCTAAAATGTCGAAATATCAAAATCTCGAGATCTTAAAATGTCGAAAGCTCAAAATCTCGAGATCCTAAATTGTCGAAATATCAAAATCTCGGTGTTAGACCCTATATTTTGATATAACGATTTTGATGATGTCATCCCCATCTTTTGTAGCATTCAAATGTTTGTATTTTACTCTCTAGTAGATTCATCTTTTGTAAAAGACATGTTTGAAAGTGTCTTGTCCGAAATACTAATGAACAAAATAAAGATAACTGGAAAAGAAAATGCAATAAGGTAATATTCTTTTACCTTAAATGGATGCCTTACAAATCCAACCAGTTAAATTTATTTTGTTACATAAGAAACACTAAAAGATTTTGAACAAACAAATTAATTAAACTGGAACACAAAAATGCAATAAGGTATTAATCTTTACCTTAATAGGATTTTCTATCCTACCAGTTTAATTAATGGTTTAAGTTCAAAATACTAGTTGGGCCAATCACAACCAAGTATGACCAGAAGTCAAAAGAAAAATGTATGTACCAAATAAATTATACCGGAAAAGAAAAAAAATGCAATAAGGTAAAAACTACCTTAAAAAGGATATTTAAATCCTACCGGTATATATCTATTTGATTACAAACATTTTTATCAAAAGGCATATTGGTGTGAAAAATGTGTCAAAGAGAGAACAAATAAGTGTAAAATTTGTAAGACTAATAATATTATTACTGGACAGTAAAAATGCAATAAGGTAAATTTATTTACCTTTAATAGGATATTTAAATCCTACCAGTATAATTTTATTAGACTCAGAAATTGTTATGTTCGAACAAATTTACCACGGCGGGTAAAACAGAGCCAATAAATATCAAGCATGGAGAACCGACGTACAGCATGGGCGTACAGTCTGAAGCCTAAAGAGAAGACTGCAGTATCTAGGCGGGCAAAACAAAAAGATCCCATAAGCTCCGAAGAGAAAGATAAACAAGAAGTTGTTTATCCTCTGCGAACAAGATTCAACGAACAAGATTAAATCATCTCAACCAACGGATGAGATTAATCTACCGGAGATGCCTATAAATGAAGGCCGAAGCATGAGTTAAAGCGACTAAGTTTTTGAGCTCAAAGCAGAGAGATTCCATAAGCATTCAAAGAATATCTAACTCTGCTTTGACTCATGCTTCACTAAGCTCTTA
This sequence comes from Cuscuta europaea, assembly GCA_945859875.1. Taxonomy (NCBI): domain Eukaryota; kingdom Viridiplantae; phylum Streptophyta; class Magnoliopsida; order Solanales; family Convolvulaceae; genus Cuscuta; species Cuscuta europaea. The sequence goes on from CAMAPE010000014.1 coordinate 7,837,983, forward strand.
GAATAGATCATCATTGTCATACTTTTAGAGCTTAGTTCATAGTTGGAGACTAGAATTTCCTTGTAGATCACAAGGTGTTGTAAAACACTTCAGGAGGACAGTTGTTCCCGGCCTGAGTGTTGTTAGATAGGTTAGGAGTACCTTTTTATCCCCACTGGATCAATTGAGAAAAACCTAAAGGATTGAGTAGCTTGGAGTGGTGTTGTACTCCTCGTGAAACACCTTCAATCTAGGCCAGAGTTGTCAAGGTTAGATTGGCACTAAGTGTATTGGGCTTAATACATGAGTGAAATCCATTTGAAATAGGATGGGACTGGATGTAGGAGGATTACACCACCTCTGAACCAGGATATATTGTGTGTTGATTTACTTTCAGTCAACAAAGCACACACTGAACACTTCTCACATAAAGATTGGAGTTTGCCAGCAGCATCCTAAGCAGTTGTCTTAATTGACTCAACTGCTTATCCTACTGCTTAATTACTCACTCTCTTTGAGATACAAGAAGCCTCACAACATCATCTTTAAAAGGTCTGCCTTAATCAGAGTTCAGGAAATACTACTCACTGCATGGCAGTTGCCTCAACAGTCTGGACTACTCAACTATTGAGCCCACTGCTTACACAAAAGTATTTCCTGTAAACATCTTCACACCACCAGACTGTTACATCTTTATCTCTAAGAAGTCTGTTCAAAATAATCTCTGTGATTCAGGGTGATAACCCAGCAGGTACCTCTACAGTTCCCTCACTATCATCCAACTGCCTAAGACCACTGCCTAAGTAAAACCCTCTACTTACTTGGCCCAAAGCACATCTTCAGAAAAGCCCACATCATCCTGAGCTACACCATATAATCAAACCTTCCATACCTTCACCATTACTTCAGCAGGTGCCTCAGCAGTTCCCTGGTTTCCACCCAACTGCTGAGATAACTGCTCTCATTTAAGGTTGATTATCAATCCACCTCAGTACATCATCAGGAAGCTCTTCCCACTCCCAGAAAGATTCTGAATGAACCCTCATCATACTTCAAGTATTTGGTAAGCAGACGACTAAGCAGTTTCCTGCTTCCTAGCCAACTGCCTAGCCAACTGCTCACCAATAAGCAAAGACTTCATCCATCACATAAAGCTGTTACACATTACATAAAAGGGTAAAGACTTCCGCTGTGCATCTATTAATCTCTCAGAAGATTATAGATCAACTCCTCTAGAGGGAAATATACATAAAGGTCGAAAAGATTTAAAAGTCTATTCACCCCACCTCTAGACTTTTACCTTATCCGGGACCATCACTCGGGATCTTAAAATGTCGAAAGCTCAAAATCTCGAGATCCTAAAATGTCGAAATATCAAAATCTCGAGATCTTAAAATGTCAAAATCTCAAAATGTCGATTTTTCAAAAACTGAAAGTTGTATCCCGTAGTCCTGAATGACGAGATCCTTCTGTGAAAATTTCAGATCGAAATACTAAACACAGCCTTTAAGAAACTTGATCTCGATATCTGAGTATCGAGATCTTCATCATAGTCTATGCCTTCCTGTTGATTATATCCCTTTGCGACCAGCCTTGCCTTGTTCCTTACAACTGTCCCTTCTTCATCCCTTTTATTTTTGAATATCCACTTCGTGCCAATTATAGTCTTTCTCTGAGGCTTAGGTACCAGTGACCATACATCCAGTTTGTCAAATTGATTGAGTTCATCTTGCATTGCAATCACTCAATCTGGATCAAGTAGTGCATCGGAGACCTTTGATGGTTCTGACTGGCTTAGGAAGTAGGCGAAGTGGCATTCATTCATCGTTGCGGATCTTGTGCGCACACCTTGACTCGGATCACCTATTATCTGATCAACGGGATGTGCTTTCGTCCATTTCCTCTCATGAGCTAGAGGAGTTGGAGTGATGATTGGTTGATCCGAGTCCTGATAGATGTTTGAGGACTCTGGAGCAGCTGTGGTGTGCAGTGGAGATGATTCTGGACTTGTGGCAAAGACATGATCATCCACTCCTCTGTGATTGGATTGAGGGGTTGAAGGCGTGGATGGTACATCGCCTGGACCTGTGAGGAGCGGAATCTCTGGTGTCGGAGTTGATGTTGAAGCTGGTGTGCATGGAGGAGGTGAAGATTGTGAATTCTCGTAGAAGTTTCTGAAAAGAGAATTGAGAATCACATCTTCGTGTTCTGTGTTTGGGTCAGCTTTATCAGAAGCCAATGGTACATCATGTGATGGATCAGCCTGTAGATGTTCGATCGCGAAGTCTGCCATTTCATAGAATGTAACATTTACACTCTCGATGACAGTGCGCTTGTCTCTTAGATAGACTCTGTAAGCTTTGGACTGCAGTGAGTAGCCGATAAACACGCCTTCTCTGGCTTTGGGGTCCAGCTTACTTCTTTCTGTCCGATCATTCAGTATGAAGCACTTGCAGCCAAAAATCTTGAAGAAAGAGATGTCAGGAGTTCTGTTGAAAAGAATTTTATAAGGAGTCTTGTCGAAGCGTTTATGAATGGATGTTCGGTTCTGGGTGAAGCACAGAGTATTGATTGCCTCTGCCCACATGAAGTGAGGCAGTCTGGATTGTATTAACATGGTGCGTGCTGCTTCAAAAAGAGTCTTGTTCTTTCTCTCAACAACTCCGTTCTGTTGGGGAGTTTTAGCTGCTGCAAATTGCTGAGAGATACCGAGAGATTCATAGAAATCAGTGAGAGTTTGATTTTTGATCTCGGTACCATTGTCAGTTCTAACTATTCGAACACTGTGCTGTAGCAGTTTCTGGATGGTCCTGATAAAGGTCATAATGTTTTCTGCAGCCTCGTCCTTTGAACGGAGAAATTTTGTCCATGTGTACCTAGAGAAGTCATCAACGATCACCAGAGTGTATATGCGACCGTTGATGCTTTGGACTCTCATAGGTCCACACAGATCCATGTGAATTAACTGCATCTGTTGAGTAGATGATGGTACTGTTTTTGACTTGTGGGAGCTTCGCGTCATTTTGTCCATTTTGCAGGCACTACAATGATTTTCAGCGGAAGACTTTAACAGAGGAAGCCCCTTCACAAGTTTCTTGGAGGACAGGATTGATAGATGCCTGAAGTTCAGATGGGAGAGTCATCTGTGCCAAAGGTTGTTCTGTTCTGTTGAAGCTTTGGACAGCAGACAGATGGAAGTGGTGGATTGTACGCTTTTCAGATCAATGGTGTACAGATTTGAAGTTCTGTAACACGTTAATAATGTATTCCCTATGCTGTCTAGAACACAACATTGTCTCGCAAAGAACCTCACTTCCATCCCGCTGTCACAGAATTGCCCTATGCTCAGTAAATTGTGTTTGAGCCCTTTGACAAAAGAAACATCTTTGATAGTGACACTGGCACATATGACGTCCCCATACCCAAGAATAGGAGATGAGGCGTCATTCCCAAATCTGACATTGCCTCCGTAACAGTTGGTGTAGTTGCTCAACAGGTGTTTTATTCCGGTCATGTGGGTTGAGCATCCTGAATCTAAGTGCCACACATGACCGTCCTGCAAAACAATTAAACAGGTTTAGGTACCCATCTTGGAGTGGGTCCTTCCTTATCAACAAAAAACACCTTTTTAAATCTTGCTTTTAGCTGTGATCCAAGGTCAGCAGCTTTTTCAACAAAAGATCTTTCTCTTGTGGACTCTCTAATAGCCAGATCTGCTTTTGCAGTGGTTCTGGTTTTTGGAGCCCACTTAGCAGTTTCCATTTTGGTGGGTCTGATTTTGTGAACCCACCTTTCCGTTTTAGTTCTAGTGGGTCTGTTCATGGGAACCCACCTTTCAGTTTTAGTTTTGGTGGGTCTGAGTTTGGGGACCCACCTTTCAGTTTCAGGCTTGGTAGGTCTCATCTTGGGGACCCACCTTTCAGCTTCAGTTTTGGTGGGTCTGTTTTTGGGGACCCACCTTTCAGTTTTAGTTTTGGGAGGAGAGTAGACATGTGCTTTGTGATTGAATGGTTGTTTCTTTAGTTGGGTTTTAAAAATTTCCTCCTTAGAAAGCCGATTAAGATGTTTCCTTGAATGAACTCGGAGGGGATATTTCATATCAGGTATACAAAATATTCCCTTAGAAGTTCTGTTCTCGGTTTCCCTTTTTGGTTTGAGCTTTCTGTGAGGCTTTGCTTTAACAACATTCACATCAGATTCATAATTATGAGGGTCTGGAACAGAATAACCATAAGCAATACTTGAATTATGAATTGAACGATGTCTAGAAGATGTCTCAGAAATATTCAGCTTGGGACTCAAGACTGAACTACTAGAAGTTTGTTTCTCAGAGACAGAATTACAATTAACTTTAGAATAAAAAATATAAATGGATCTAGGACTGGCTTTATTCTCAAAAACTTTCTTTTTGCCTTCTGCGATTTCCTCCCTCTTCTTCCTCCACTCGTTCTTCTCTTCTCCTTCCTTCTTCACTTCTTTCCCTGTGAACAAAGGAGAAGAGTGATGAGTGGATGAACTTTTTGAAAGCTTTGTTTTCTCAGGTGAGGTGTGTGAATTGTCAGACTTATTATTGGAAGTAGAAGGGGTTGTTTTAACATGATATTTCTCACTTAATTCATTGAATTTTTGAAGAAGTTCTTGCCAGTTACTCTCAAAACCTCTCTTTTCTGTTTCAAATCTTTCTCTCTCGTTGTCAAGAGTTTTCTGGAGGTTTTTGAGTTTTTGTGCCATATGAAAAATACAGGGTTCCTCTCCAACTTTAGAGATACCTACTCTTGGGGGTGGGTCTAGATGATGTGCTATGTGTGGAATATCTTTTGCATAAGGGTCAAGACATTCACTAAAGCAGGAACTAGGTTCTTCTTGTGTGAGTTGTTTTTCATTAACAGAAGGATAATCACAAGAAATTGCAGCTTTAGGGTTCTTTCTCTTTTCTTCTTCTGCTTCTGCGTTTTCATCATCACTTCTAAAATACATTTTCTCACCAAACCCTAGTCCCATGTAATCTTTGTTATAAATTTGAAGACAATTAACTTTCTTTTTTTTGGATGAACAGTAAGTATATATTTGGAACCATCCAAAGAGTTTATGTACATCAAAAAAGGTGAGCAAAATTGCAAGCTATCCAAAGATTGGATAACCCATCACCATCAAAAATATAAGCAGCCACTTAAGTAGCCAAGACAAATGCCGCTACTTAAGCAAGCCCACAACAACTATATGCAAAATAAGGGGCACCAAAGTATCAAAAAACCACCAACTCGTGTGGGTAAATACTATACAAGACTTTGTACACAATGTACTTTATCCTTGAAAAAACCTCTTCCTCTTTAGGTAGTAGGCCATCAAATCTTGTGGCATTCCTGATCCTCCAGATCCAGTAAACTGAAAAGCAAAGTGCAATCCCAGCTGCCTTGGCTTGAATGGTAGCTCCACTCCTCTCCTTCTTGATCCACATGACCGCACTAGTCAAAGATCCCATAAGCCGTGGGATATGCAGCCACTCCTTCACCAAGCTCCAAACTTTACCTGTAAAAGGGCATTCAAAGTATAGGTGTGGGACTGTTTCCAGCCCACCCTTGCACAAGGCACATATGTTGACTACATCTAATCGGTGAAGATTGTCATATGTAGCCAACCTATTTCGGAATGCCAACCAAGATGTAAAGGAAAACTTGGGAGGGATATATTTCTTCCAAATAAAGGACATCCACCAACGGTTAGGAGCTTTAATTCTAAGCAAATTATATACTTTAGAAGAGCTAAGCTTACCATTGAATTGTAAGGCATTTAAACCATGTATAGCAGCTTCGGTTCCCCCAAATTTTCCCAAAAATTCATCCCTAATTGAAGCCATTTTTTTCATTAAGTGTGAGTCTCTATGATGTGGGGAAAAATCCCACACATCCCGGCCTTTTAAGTAAACCCCATGAACCCATTTAACCCAAAGTGTATCCTTTTTGGTATGTATATCCCAAAAGATCTTTGCAAGTAGGGCAGAGTTCCAAACTTTAGTATCATGAATCCCAAGTCCACCCTCTTCCTTAGGGAGGCAAATATCAGCCCAGGAGACCCTAGAGTACTTGCCTCCCCAAAGAAAATGCGGCAGATAGAGGTAATCCTGTCAAGTATAGTCCTAGGGATAGGAAAGATTTGGAGCCAAAAGGAGTGAACCCCTTGTATTACAGACTTGATAAGCTCAATCCTCCCAGCATATGATAGTGTTTTAAGATTCCAAGCACTTATGAAATTAGTCACAGAGTCAAGTAGGGGGCCAAATTGTGCCACAGATACCTTTAGAGGGGCCAAAGGGACCCCAAGGTATTTAACAGGAAAAGCCCCTACTTTAAAGTCTACCAGTTCAAGGATACTATTTAACTCATAATCAGCCATACCTCCAAGAAAGATATTTGATTTGTCATAATTGACCCTAAGGCCCGAGACTCTGGCAAAATCCTCCAAGGAGTCAACAAGAATCTTGATGGATGGTTTGTGCCCTTTTGAGAAGAGCATTAGATCATCCGCATATGCAACATGGGAAATGTTTAGGCTGCCACACTTTGGATGGTACTTAAAGCATGGATCCTGTGTTCTTACATTCAGCAATCTTGATAAGTATTCCAAACAAAGTACAAATAAAATAGGGGATATGGGATCCCCTTGTCTCAAGCCCCTTTTTCCTTTAAAATGACCATGGAGAACACCATTTATTGAGATGGAGTAGGAGGGTGTGGTGACACATTCCATAATCCATCCAATGAATCTCCTAGGTAATCCCAAATGTGCTAACATTGTAGCCAAAAAGTCCCAGGATATGGTATTATAGGCTTTCCTAAGGTCTATCTTAATCATGCACCTAGGAGATATTCTTTTCCTGGTATATCCTTTAACCAGTTCTTGAGCAATAAAGACATTATCAATCATAAGTCTTCCATCTACAAAGGCCCCCCTGGGCAGGATCAATAAGGTCCGGCAAACAAGGAATCATCCTCTTAGCCAAGACTTTAGTGATGACTTTGTAGATAACTTTAGTGCAAGCAATGGGTCTAAAATCTGCTACTGTAGGGGAATGTGTGGTCTTAGGGATCAAGGCAATAACTATGTGGTTGAGTTGCTTTAGGAGCTTGCCAGAACCAAAAAAAACCTCAGAGCCTTGATCATATCATACCCAACAATATCCCAGTTTTCTTTGAAAAAGGCCGAAGTAAACCCATCAGGGCCAGGGGCCTTGTTGTCTCCTATATCAAACAAAGCCTCCTTAATGTCAAGGTCAGAGAAAGGAACAACCAAGCTGTCTTTAAGATTAGATGGTATAGTTTTACCTGAAGCCACAATATCTGGGTCCAAGGGAGCGTTTGGATAATGAGTACCAAACAAAGAAGTGTAAAAATTCACCAATTCACAAGCAACTTGGTCTAAAGAGGTAGTAGGATCCCCATTAGGAAGCTTAAGGGATGTAATGGAGTTCCTAACATTGTTCTTTTTGACAATAGAATGAAATTATTTGGTACATTTATCACTTTGAACAAGATGTGCGGCTTTAGCTTTTTGTCTAAAGAAATCCTCCTCAGCCTTTTTAAGGTTAATGAGTTTTTTCTTGCAAATAGCGAGACCCACCTTAAGGGTCTCATCCAATGGGGACAATGTAGAAAGGCTAAGAAGTCCTTTATACTCCTTCTTAGAATCCTTGACCCTTTCGGAAATGTGACTAAAATTCAGTTTATTTAACTCTTTAAGAGGTTGCTTTAAGTGCTTCAATTTTTGGGCCAAAATGAATTGAGAGCTTCCATAGACCTCCTTAAACCATGAGGAAGTAAGTGTAGTTTTGAAAGACTCATGCTTTAGACACATATTAAAGAATTTAAACGATTTAGAACCAAAATTGTTGGTTTGACCGATAGTAACTATAGAAGTTACGTGGTCAAACTCAACTTCCATATCATGGAAATGTGTAGTACAAGAGATCCCATGAGTACCCCATAAAGGGTTCATAAGGACTCTATCAAGTTTGGCCCAAAGGGATCCTCTATTCCAAGTAAGGAACTCACCCGTAGAAGGAGTATCAACTAAATTAGCTTGTACTCTAAGATCATTTAAGCCTTGTAATTGGTAAGCCGAGGGGGGGGGGGGGTAGGCCCCACCCTCTCATTGGGGCTACATACACAATTGAAATCCCCCATTACAAGCCAAGGGCTGTCAATAGAGGGTTCCAAAAGAGCAATATGATCCCAAAGTACTTTTCTTTCAACAACCGAATATAGAGCATAGACAAAAGTGACATAAAAGACAAGTTGAGTAGTCAAGCATTTGAACTCACAATGAATATGTTGTTTGTCAACTTCAAGCACATTAGCATGGACATAGTTAGGGTCCCAAAAAACAGCAATACGGCCACCATCAATCTTATCAAAGTTAGTTATAGATGACCAAGAAGGCCATTTACAACTTAAGAACTTATCAAAGTTTGGAGTGTTCAATTTGGTTTCAAGTAAACAACAAATATGTACACGATTAGATTTCACAAAGTTAGATATAAGGTTTTGTTTGGAGACCTTATTGAGGCCTCGGACATTCCATGAGGACACAAACATTAAGATGATTTTGAAGTGGTCTTCCTCCAACCCCTCTTAGCATTCCTAGCCTCGGCCAATGGGTGCTTCTTGGGCTCCCTTGGAGTGTACCTAGTAATGAAAAGCAAAAAGTAAGGCAATTCAAAGAAAGGGGAAGAGAAAACATACCCATCATCGGTAGGAATGGTTCCCGATAGAGCTCTTAGACATTCTTGAGTGAGAGTGATCGCTTTGGTGTCGGGTTGATCTTGGACACTAAGGTAGTTGTCAAGTCTAACCATTGTTTGCTTGACCTCTTCAATATGTAAAAGATGAATCTTTGGCGGTTGATCATCAAATAGTTCAACTTTAGTGATGACATCATCAAGATAGGCATCCCTAATGTCATTCACCACACGGATTTGGTTAAGTTTAACCTTTCTTGGATCTTTCACTTTGCATGCGTTGCCTCTCGGGCAGCCCTCCTCATAGAACCTATTAAGATAGTGTCTATAGACACCCCTCATGAATGTAGGACCAAAAGCATAACCTTGATCATTTTGTAGGACATCCGGTAGACTTTGGAGACATTCTTTGGTGAAGAATACTCCGGGGTCTTTGGAATCAACAAGGTTCAAGTTGTGCCCAAGCTTGATTATATTAGCATCATCATCCACTTCTTCAATATGCTTGACCTTAACAATTGGACTAGAGAAATCCAATGCGGGGTCCATTTCAATAATCACCTCATCGGAGTAGATTTCATCAAATGCTTTCACACTTCTCACGGTATTACCACTTTGGTCTTCATCATCATCTTGAGTAGTATACCCGGGGGATCTATCCCTTTCTCTTCTTCTTGGCCTTCTCTTCCCATGCTTAACATTCCTTATAAGTTTAAAAAAGGGGGGCTCTTTTGTTGGAGGTTTGGTGGTCCTCAGAACTTGGACACTATCTTCCATAGTTTGCTTGCCTTTGTCATTATTGTTCAATACTTCATCCTCCTTTGTGGTGCCAATTGTATCCTCACTTGTCCCTTTTTTGCTTCTTCCTCTTTCCTTTCTATTTCGGCTATAACCTTGCAAGTGAAACAATGGTGGCCAAAACATTTACAATGAAAGCAATAATTAGGGAAGGTTTCATACCTCACTCTTTGGGTGTGCAGCCTCCCATTTGGCAGCCTGATTTGAAAGTGAAGAGGGGGCGGTTTAGAGGCATCCACCTCAATAAGGACCCTTGCAAATGATGATCTAGCCCAGTCCTATTCTAGGATTGTAAAATCGGTCATCCTTTATTCGATTAAGAAAAATTGTCTGTTCAGACTGACCTCTCCTAGCAGCTAGATCCTCTAGTTCTTTTATTTTGTTTAAAAGTGTTCTTCTTTTATTATGCAAAAAATCGCATTCAGCCTTTGTTGTGTTTTTTTCTCGTTCACTATCCTCAAATTTCTTAGTTAATTCAGCTATCTTAAGTTCAAAACTTTCAAAATCTGAGGACACCTTTCTGATCTGATCTTTCGCAATTTCAAGTTGAACACTTAGAGAAGACTTTTGGTCTAGATTCTGTTTCAGTACCCTGTGATTATTGTCTAATCTCTCCTTTAGTTCTTTAATTAGATTGTCCTTCTCAAGTAAGGACTGATTTTGATTATTTAAAGGGAGATAAGAGGTACTTACAGAGCTTGTTGAGCATTCACTTTCGGGGATCGCAACATCACCCTTTCTTTCATCTTCTTCCTCTACACGTGCCATCAAGGCATAGTTTTCTTCCTCCTCCTCATCTACTCTGTTCATCAAGCGACAGAAATCTGACATCATTCTGATTCAGATCTATGTCGATGACATCATCTTTGCCTCATCCAATCCGCGCCTATGCCAACATTTTGAGAAACTGATGAAAACAAAGTTCGAGATGAGCATGATGGGTGAACTTAACTTCTTCTTAGGCCTGCAAGTAAGACAACTCTCTGATGGCATTTTCATCAACCAGTCAAAATACATTCTGGATATGCTAAAGAGATTCAACATTGAAGGCAAATCTTCCATGACGACCCCTATGTCCCCAAACAATAAACTGGACTCAGACCCCTCCGAGAAGCCAGTTGATGCTACGAATTACAGGGCCATCATTGGATCTTTGCTGTATCTCACGTCAAGCAGGCCTGACATTGTCTTCTCCACATGCTTATGTGCTCGGTTTCAAGCCAATCCGAAGGAATCCCATCTGACCGCTGTACGTCAAATTTTAAGATACCTTAAAGGCACTGTGAATCTAGGCCTTTGGTATCCCAAGCATTCAGGCTTTGATCGAGTCGGATACTCGGACGCTGATTTTGCAGGTTGCCGGATGGACCACAAAAGTACACCGGGAGCCGTCCAATTCTTGGGCGAGAAACTAGTCTGCTGGTCTTCCAAAAAGAAGAACTGTGTGTCAACATCTATAGCTGAGGCCGAATACGTCGCGGCTGCTAGTTGTTGTTCACAAATACTATGGATGAAGACTTAGCTCAAAGACTACGGTTACACATTCCGCCATATTCCGATCTACAGTGACTCTCAAAGCGCGATCACCATCACCAGCAATCTTGTTCACCACTCCCGCACCAAACACATTGATCTGCGCTATCATTTCATCAAGGATCACGTGGAGAAAGGAGACATTGATATGTACTTTGTAAGCTCAGAGCTTCAACTGGCTGACTTGTTTACTAAGGCATTGGATGAAAAAAGATTCCAGTTCCTGGTCTCCAAGTTGGGCATGTTGAACCTCGAGCCTGTTTAAATTTCATCTCCACTGGTCTGAAAAGTGTGTGTGTGTGGGACTTGTAAAAAGCGTGTGTGAGTGTGATCTGTAAATAGTGTGTGTGCGTTGCATGTGTTGAGGGGGAGAAAATCTGAAAAAGAACAAAAAAAATAGTGTGTGTGCGTTTCATGTGTTGAGGGGGAGAAAATCTGAAAAAAAAAACAAAAATAGTGTGTGTGCGTTGCATGTGTTGAGGGGAAGAAAATCTGAAAAAGAACAAAAAATAGTGTGCGTGCGTTGCATCTGTACATAGTGTTTGTTGCATTTTTTGGGGGGAGAAAAGGGTCACATTTTTCACTGTTTAAGAGGGGAGCTCTAATTTTTACTGATATTGGGTCTAAAAAATTTTTCTTTTCAAAAGTCATTTTGTGCTAGCCCATTATCTCAGGCTCAATTGTTACGGAAAAGGGCCCAATCTTTCCGCATTTATAAACCCTCCGAAAACCCTTCCATTCCCATTCTCACAGTTTTCGCAAACCAGGCACGGAACCGTTTTCGCAAAACCAGAGCTCCCAAAACTCTTTCGTCTTCTCCATCCGTCTTCTATCCATCTCTCTTTCTTCACTTCGACTCTTTCGAACGAAGGTAGTTTAAACGGAACCTCTCTTTCTCTCCATCGAATCGTGAAAGGTCGAAATCAAACGAAAACTTTTTCTCGCAATCTGTTCGTAAAATCTCACTTCAACTGTTCAAAGTTTTTCTTCGTTTGATTGGAGGTCGAAATCACATTGTATATCGATTTTCGTATCTTTTGTTTATGTTTTTGCAGGTGGAATCGTTGTTTCGAGATTAATGATCTCGAGATTCAGTTCTCCAGATCTCGAGTTCGTCGATTCGTCTTCGAGAAGAGATCTCGAGATTTGAATCTCGACATCTTGATCTCGAGATTTGAATCTCGAGATCTTGATCTCGAGATTTGAATCTCGACATCTTGATCTCGAGATTTGAATCTCGACATCTTGATCTCGAGATTTGAATCTCGAAATCAAGATCTCGAGATTTGAATCTCGAAATCAAGATCTCGAGATTTGAATCTCGAAATCAAGATCTCGAGATTTGAATCTCGAAATCTTGATCTCGAGATTTGAATCTCGAAATCTTGATCTCGAGATTTGGATCTCGAGATTTGGATCTCGAGATTTTGACTTGCATTGTTTTTCAAAAATCCACCTGCACCCATTGTCTGAAACTTGCAAACACCAAAACTCTTTCAATCAAATCTCAGAGCAATCAACCAATGAATTAATATGCTGACCCCTGCTTTTACAGTTCATAATGGCAGGAACACTTCAAATTCAGATTGACGACGCCATCTACCCTAAAGGCAAGTGGATCAAGGTGCTGGACAACAACTTCCAGCTAGACCTCACCGTCTTCAAATGCCAGAACCCGATCATTCCGGCCATACTGAAAGGTCACTATCTCTGAGCTGCACTCCACAACGCCAAACCAGTGCCAGAGATATACCTACAACAATTTTGGGGCCACATGCATACAGAATCAGCAAAGGATCGCTCCAAAATCAAGACAAAACTGAATGGTATGCGCGTAATCCTGACGCCATCTACACTGCGATCTACACTAGCGCTGCCAGTCCACGACACTTATGATGCGCTGCCATCTATTCCTGATCTTCTCAAAGACGTGACAGCTCTCGGTTACACTTCACTTCTACTGCAGCTATCAAACTTCAATGGAGCCTATCTCCATCACCCGTGGAAGAGCCTGTTCGGGCTGGTGAATAAATGCCTGTCGCCGAAGCATGCCGGGTTTGACAAGTGCAACAAGCAGATCCTACTCATCTTTCACGGCATTGCCTACAACAAAAAATACGACTTGGCACAGCTCTTCTTCTCAGAGCTCATGGACCTGGTAAAAGCAAAGGAGAAAAACAGGCCAGGTACCATCCCATACGCGAGGTGGCTGGGGCTGATCATCCATGACTGCATGGCAGAGCACACCTCCATTCCCAGACGCAGTGCTGATCCACACTACACAGCCCCAAAGCTGCAATACTTCAAAGCAGACAAAAATCCTGTCATCGGTTTGCGGATTCCTGGGTTCCTGCTCCAACTCGCCAATCCATCCAATCCGGCAGTTCAACAGTACCGCGAGAGCATTGAGAGAACTATCCCTATGGTTCAGCAAAACCCAGCTGGACCTACCCCGGGGACAAAGCCGAGTGCAAGTAAGGGTCCTAAGCAAGTCCAGAAGCCACAGAAACCAGTGGTCGGTTTGCCCCATGAAGGAAAGTCTGACGACTCTCTCAAGACGAGTCAGACGGCTGAGGGCACCGAAACAGACGCTGAGGAATCTGCTGATGAGTCGTCCAGTGATGCCCAAACTAACACTGCCGATGAGGCATCCGAGAGCGTGGGTACTGATGGCGAGGAGTCCGACTCTGATGGTGATGATGATGACAGCAACGACGTTGAGCACACCTATGCTCTAATCAGAAAAGGAAAGCTGCCTGTCAAATCTCCAAAGAAAATAACTGCTGAAGATTCAGCACCAATAATTGCAGGCAGACCCAAAGTCTTCACCATCAAGGAGCTGCAAAAATCCAAGAGCGTTCACAGAGAAACCAACAGCTCCAAGGCTGACTATGATGAAGCAGCCCATGCCATCAAGAACTCAAAAGATGCCATTATCCGAGAGAAACGGGCTAAGATCAAAAATGACAAATCTGCTAAGTCAAAGCCTCAGCCTTGCGTCAGAAAGAGCCTCATAGATAAGGCTGACGAGCACATATTCGCCGGCTGTGATCCGTTTATCCAGATAAGCCGAGCCGAATCCCTAAGTACAGGAGCCGATCTTTTCGGTTCCCGAGTAGAAGTCGCAACATCTGGCTCAACTGCGCATGCACAGCCCTCACCCAGCCACTCGATAGCCTCCCAACAGGCTATCATTTCAAAAGCACGGGACTCACCCCCTCGCTGGTTCCTTCCGAATCAGTTGAGCGTACTATTGACCAATCGCCCGAGGTCAAAACCCCTCCTTCGAACACATCGAGTCTAGGTGTCACATTTCCAACATTTTCTTCATTTTCTAGGACACCTACACTATTCACAGCACATACAGGTGCACACACCCTGAACGCAACAACCAGAGCGCAAGCTATGACGGTTGGAAGTCCTGCTATGCCTTCAATGATTCCATCATTGCACGCAGGCCACACATCAGCTATCTTCACTGATGTTGTGACAACAGTTACAACCCCCGTAACTGGACACCCAACCTTTGAAGATGTCAACGTTCTGCTAAATCGCTTCCTGGATTCCACCATCAAACCATGGGTGCAAGAAGCAATGACTGCTCTTGCACAGGAATTTAGGACCACCCAAGCGGTTCAGTCTGAACAACCCCCACCCCAACCTTCACTCGAACCCTTCATCTCCCATACACAACCAATATCTTCCACCGCCCTATCTCACCACTCAATCAACAAAATACCCATTCCTTCACCTTCTCGGGGAACCCAAGATACTGAACCAGTATTCTCCCCACGCCCGACCACACCTTCCATCAATCTCTCCTCGCTACCTTTCGAAACCTTGGCATCGGCTTTGCTGGACCATCTTCTAAACATCCCAGAAGCCAACCTTACCCTCCACCACCAAGCCATCCTCAAAGCCCTCCTCTCTTCCCCTGAAACCAAAAGCAAATGCAAGAACAGTCCTCATGGTCGCAAACGTTACCATGAGGACCCCGACGATTCGGATCCTCATGAGGGGGAGAAAAAGCGGCCACGACCACTTGAGCAAACTGCTTTAGCTAGCCACACTCCACAGCCCGTTCAACCAGAAACCTCTACCAACCAACAGCCACCACCCGCAACCAAACTCTCTAGCCTGGTCGAGCTAGATGAAACACCCCGAGGCGTATCTTCTAGAGATACCAACCGAGGAGGGGATGGAAGTCCTGATGATGCTACCAATGGTACATCTTTTACGTCAGGCCATCAGTTAGAACCTCGTTCAAAGCTGATGACAACGGGAAATCACAGTGAACCCGGTGTTCCAGTTAACAGGTCTCCGTCTCCAAAAGATCAACCAGCCACTACCGTTCTGTCGTCAGATGAAATGCATGATCAACTAGAAGATATCATCATTCACGACAAATGGCCCAGACAGTGGACGGAGATGGATCAAATAATGAAGGATGAAGAATGTGAAGATATGCAGAGGAACTGGTTCATACGAGAACTCATCAACAAATGTGCAGAAGATATAATCAGGCTCGAGGACGATGAACAAAAGGAAGGGGAGAACTACAAGGAATCTCAGAAAGTACTTGAATCTGTCGTCAGACAATCGGCGGGACGACTTCCCAGGACAGAGAAACCTTGGGACAATGTACGAATCAAAGCCCCCTTCCAAGAGGAAATCAGAGAGCGTATATGGCGTAGACCAGACAAAGTCAAACCTCTGAATGAACTAAAGCTGCGAGGTCTCACCCATCTCAAAGGAAAGCAGGCAGGAGGTCATATACATATGCTGTTGCAAAGGTCAACCGGTACTCAAAGAGAGCTGATGGAACAGGATTTGAAATCCAACATTCTCCCTATTCATCAAATCCTACAGGTTAAGGCCGAGGATTATCACGGAGTGAGATTCTATTCTTACAAGCTTCAACGCACCGATGGGAGTGAATTTACATGCCAAGAAAATGATTTCATCATGCTTAAACCAGACGACATCTATCAAATGTTTATGGCATATCGATACCTTCCAGTCAGACAATGCAAAACGTACAGCGAAGGCCTCGCATCAATCAAAAGATTCATGCTCAGACAAATCAGAGTGCACTCATCTCACGACCTACAGATGGCTATTGAGTGCAATTTGACAAAAACAAATCTTACAAAGCCAAGACTGTATGGTCCAGAGCTCGAAGACTTCCCAGCATACCACATCTTCTTCACACCGCCAACAGTCACATATCTCAACCACAAGAATGAAAAACGCCTGATGGTGGTTAGCGAAGTTGAGAAATATTGTGATGGAACGCTGAAGATAATCAAAGAACAGCTGCTGAAGATGAAGGAACAGCTAGAGCAAAATCTTGAGGAGGCATCGTCATACATTCATAAGGAACACTCAACAGTGGAGACCATTTTAAAAGCCATCGACGATCGCCTAGACAAGAGAAACATGCTAAGGCAATATGAACATGCACTAAATATGAGGAAGCACTATTTCAAATCAGAGAAGCAATAACAAAGTGGCACTTGATCACAAAGGGGGAGATTGTTGAAGATCATTTTAATTGTGAATCAAGTTTGTCATCTATCTTGTAATAGATTAGCTTTATTATTATTCCTTGTATTAAATATGTGTATTGATTAGGTATATAATATGGGCCAAGTGTTAGGCTCATACAAAAGGCTAAAAGCCTTACACGCTTACCTGAACCTCGCCTATAAAAGGGAGCCGAGGATTCAGGTCTAGGTTAACTTTCGTACTCGCTCATAATAGCCTTAGCGCAAATACTTCTGTACGAGTTCACGGTATATGAAGGAGGGTTTACATCGATTCATCTTTGTTCATCTTTACTGTTAATCTTCTTTGTTATACTGCTATTCATTGCTGTTATAGAAACAGGGACTATCAAATTCCATCAGGACCTGGAGCACTGTTCTGACCTAGGTCCCATACTGCCTGCTTAATTTCTTCTGCATCTGGTAACTTGGTTAAAAATTCATTATCATAATTATTCAAAATCTGAGGAATATGAACCAAAATATCCTGACTATGTCCAGTTTGATTTGCAGAATACAAGTCTAAAAAGAAGTGAGTAGCTTCCTCCCCTATTGAAGAAGTAGAAGAAAGTTCTTGACCAGTTTGATCCTTCATAGAGGTGATGTATTGCTTCCTCCTTCTGATCTTCACAAAAGAGTGAAAAAAGTGAGTATTACTGTCACCTTCAGAAATCCAGTGAAGATGAGCTCTTTGTTTCCAGTATTTTTTCTCTAATTTGTATTTTTGTGTTAAAAGAGCTCTCTTGAAAAACCAATCCTCTCTATTCTGATCAGTAGGGGACTCCTCATAAGATTGTTCAGCCAGCAGAACCTCTTGCTCACATTTTTTAATGTCATCAAAAAGGTTGCCAAAGACCTCCTTGTTCCAAATTTTCAACTCCTTTTTAATGTGTTGCAGTTTAATAGCAAGACCTCTCATACCTCTCCCTGTTTTAACTGCATTCCACTTCTCCTTCATAACCCCCATAAAAGCTTTGAATAGAACATTGAACCAAAATAAGAGCATGGTCAGAGGGTGTCTTGTTAAGAATATTAATCTGAACTTTGTCAAATTTATCCAAGAACAAGTGGTTAACAAGCACCGTGTCAAGGCTTCTCCATACTCTGCCATTAGATCTATTTCCAATCCAGGTGAACTTGGATCCTTCAAAGGGTAAATCAATCATCTTACATGCTGCAATACAGTCAGAGAAGTCATATATACCTCGCAAAGAAGGTAATGAGCTACCAAAATGTTCACTATGCTTAGAAATAGCATTGAAATCCCCTCCCATAATCCAAGGCCCCTTAATTAACATAGATAACTGAGTTAAAGAATCCCACAACTCTTTTCTTACAGCAGGACTGTGTCTTCCATAAATGCCAGTAGCCCATCCTGAAAATATAGGTCCATGAATCTTGCAGTGAACATACCGGGGATGCCAAGTGAAGTCTGAGAGAGTCAAAATTGATGGATCCCAAAATATCCATATTTTATTCAGACCTGAAGAGGTAACAACATTCAATCCAAACTCCTTTTTGTATTTATCAATTTTATTCTCATCAACCATGGGTTCAATAATGAATAATATGTGAAGCCTCCATTGTCTAACTAGGGAACCAAGCCTGGAACTGGAGGATTCCAGGCCCCTAGCATTCCAGAATAGACAATTCATTGGCCAAGGGTATGTTGGGACATCCCCTTAGCCACACTCCTGGAATTTCTCTTGGACAGATTCTCTTCTTGCAATTTCTTTTTAGAATTCTTTGTGGTTACTCTAGTGAAGCCTTCATCATTCATTTCCTTTTCCTTTTGTTGTATAATGTGATCTTCTGATAGCACAGACTGATCTTTTCCCAGGTTGCTCTCATCCCCCTCCTTGTTCTACAGGTGTGGTTGCTGCATTTGCTTAAGATCAGGAACCGCATCATTACTATCAATCTCTGTCTCTTGGGCTTGTTTCTTCTTCACTATATCATCAACTCTCCCACAAATATCAGCTTCTTTGGTTTAGATGACTCACCTTCTTTCTTTTCATGAGCAGTGGGGTGGTTTTCAAAAACCACATGGATTGATTCTTCTACCACCAGAGTTCTTTTGTTGAGGATCCGAAAGGCCTTGCTTGTTGTTGAGTAACCCAGGAAGATCCCTTCATCAGATTTGGGATCAAATGGCTTGAGATAGTCCTTTCCATTGTTTAGAATGAAACATTTGGATCCAAACACATGAAAATGACTAACATTTGGTTTCCTTCCTTTCCATAGCTCATAAGGTGTCTCTTTGTAAGTCTTATGAATAAGACTGCTATTCTGGGTGTAGCAAACCGTATTAATTGCTTCTGCCCCAAATCTTTTGGGCAATCCAGCTGCTTCTAGAATTGTCCTTCCAGCTTCTTTAAGTGTTCTATTCCTTCTTTCAGCAACACCATTTTGTTGAGGTGTTCTTGCTGCTGAAGTTTGGTGATGGATTCCATTTTCATCACAGTACTGAATTATGATAGAGTTGAGGAATTCAGTACCTCTATCTGACCGGATTTTCTGAATTGAGTGGCTCTTCTCATTTTGGATTAACTTCATCAATTCTGGGAGTTTCTTCTCTGTCTCATTTTTCCTCTTGAGGAATAAGGTCCATGTGTATATAGAGTAAACATCAACTATAACCAGGGTGTACCTTCTTCCACTTAAACTTGTTGGTTCATCTGGTCCAAACAAGTCAAGATATAGTAGGCTCAAAGGTCTAGTTGATGATTCTACTTCTTTGGATTTGAATGATACCTTGGTTTGTTTTCCTCTCTGGCAAGCATCACAGAGATGGTCATTCTTGAAATTGATTTCTTGGGAGTCCTCTCACCAATCCTTTTCTGGACAGTTTGTTGATGGTTTTGAAGTTGAGATGGCTGAGTTTGTTATGCCATTCCCAACATAGATTTGAATTTGCCTTTGTCACCAAGCAGATCCCTTCCTTAGCTGAGCTCCAATCAACAACATACATGTCCTTCTTCCTTCTACCAGTGAGCACAATTTTATCATTTTTGACATCTCTAATCAAGCAGATGTCTTTGGAGAATGTAACATTATAACCATTGTCACAGAGCTGACTTGTGCTTATGAGATTGAACTTCAAACCCTTAACATAAGATATGTTTTGGATTGTGAGTCCATTGATTGATAGGTCTCCAGCTCCTTTGGTTTCTCCTTTTTTTCCACATTCCCAAATGTCACTTTGGGTCCTTCCTTTGCCATGTAGTTTGACAGGAGCCACCTGCTGCCTGTCATGTGCCTGGAGCAACCTGAATCTATGTACCATGTTTGTGAGTCAACTACTCCAGCACCTTCCTGTATTCATCATTGTTGAGCAGTAGCCCACAAATTAGTGGGCAACTTCCCTTGTACAAGTTTAGGCATCCATGCCCATCTAGAACCATTTAGTTCTAAGCAGATTGGTCTATAGCCATTTGAAGTATTGTAATTATGGGGGATGGCTATGTATTTGTTAATCCTTTTCCTTCTTGATGTGGGAAAGGGATTATTTGCTTTTGGAGGGGACTGCTTAGTGTTTTGACTGTGGTTGGTCTTATTGGTTGGTTGCCAACGGGTTCTTGGGTTTTGATGGTTGGGAAGTTTTTGTTTATACAGGGATTTGGATTTTGATTTGGGAGCAGGCAGGTTCCTTCTTGTCGGAACATTTTGGGAATGGATCTTTTGGTAGATTGGCTTTCTTGTATTTTGATGATGTGTGTGAGATATGCCCAGATTCAACAGTCGAATAATCTAATAATAATAGGAAGAATTAAAACAGTAGAAGAGAAATTTCACCAATAACGTATACCGTGTATATAGAATGATGAATCCATGAAGAACAATTACACAGTACTCGAACGTTTCAGCTAGAGAGAGAATTCTAATCTACTGGCTCTACAGAGAATAATATGCGGAATGTAATGTGTAGAGACTTTCAGTTCTAGAGAGAGAGAGTTTCGAGAATGATATGGCTATTCTAATTGTGAAACCCTCTAGTATTTCGGCCATCTCAACTTATATTTATAGGTGAGAGACTCAAACTTCCTAATATAATTAGGAAGGTACTGGGCATGCGTGTGGGCTATTAGAACACTTAATCAATTGGGCCTAATTCTCTCTCAGCTAATCTAATTAAATACAAAGACTCAATAAATAAATTACAAATATATTGAACACAATAAATAATATCCCTAACATTCTCCCCCTTTGTGTTCAATTGTCGATGAAGCACAGTTTATCTTTGAGTCTTGATCTTCAGAGGATATCAACTTCTTTTGTGTTCTTAGAAAGACTTCATGAAGAACTCCTTGCAATCTCCCCTTTGTTGTCTTCTTGGTTATTTGATCTTTGATGTTGGGGGTTTAAGGATCTTCAAAATCTTGCATGTAGTCCTTGCCTTTCAGAAGTTGCTCTTGATCAGCTTGAATGAAATCCGATGGCGCCTCTAGAATGAATATTCTTGACTTGCTTCAGGTGCTCACATGATTCTGATGGTCCTTGATAAAAGTCTAGAGGGGGGGGGGGTGAATAGACTTTTAAATCTTTTTGAATTAGGTGTTCACTCCCCTCTGAATGAGTATAATCCTGGGAACCTTTTGAGAGGTTTAGGATTGGCAGCGGAAGTTCTTATCTTTTTGGACAAACACAGCGAAAGTTTGGTGAAGACTGACTTTTGAGCAGGAACTGTTTTCTGGAAATTTTCTGAGGCTTTTTGTTTGATGGTTAGTGGCTTTAAACTTTATGACGCACATATGTATCCTGGTTCGGAGGTGGTGTAATCCTCCTACATCCAGTCCCACCCTATAGATGGATTTCCAGTAAGCTATTTGACCAATACACTTAGTGACTAGTTTACCCTTGATCACAGGCGTAAACTATCAGGTTTTCACTAGGAGTACACACCACTCCAAGTTACTCTAGCCTCTAGGTTTTTCACTAATGAATCAGTCTGATTCAAAAGTTACTCATGTCCTATTCTACCCACTCTTTGGATTTGCAGCACAAATTCTTTCCAAATGTGTTACAACTTTTCCACCAACTATTCTAAGCTCTAGTATGAATATTTCATTGTGAACTAGTCTAAGAGCTTAAGGAAGTGTGAACGAGCTAAGAGTAAAGTGATGGATTAGCACTTTATCTTTTGCAGGATATTCTGAGTGTGATTTCTTCGTTTGCACTTAAGCTCGCTGAATCTTCTTCGTCACATTCCTTGATTATTTATAGATTTTGAGTTTTTTGAATATCTCCCGTTGGCTGAGAAGATTCAATCTAGATCATTGAAGCATCCACTTGATCTTCAGTATGTCCTCCTCTTGTTTTGTTTGGAGTAGCCTGTGTTGCTAGTTTTGTTTTCTTGTTTGAGTCCATGCTTCCAGTTGTATGTGATCGTATGGGTTGGCTCTATAAAGCAAAACATCTTCCAGTCAACTTGCATATAGGAGTATGGGTTGTCTCTGAAATATTCTGCAGTTCCACTTGTGTATAGGAGTATGGGTTGTCTCTGAAATATTTTGCAGTTCCACTTTTATATAGTCTTGTGACTCTAAAAATGTCCAGAATGCCTTTAGCTTTTCTGCTGCAGTTTCGAGCTTTTCTGGTCTAACTCTGAGGCTTTCTGTTGTTTAATACTGAGGTTCTCTGTTGTCAGCATTTGAGGTTCTCTGTTGTCGTTACTGAGGTTCTCTGATGTCAGTATTGAGGTTCTCTTTTGCTTAGGTTCTCTGATCCTGAGGTTCTCTGTTACTGAGGTTCTCTGATCCTGAGATTCTCTGTTACTGAGGTTCTCTGATCCTAAGGTTCTCTGATCCTGAGGTTCTCTGTTACTGAGGTTCTCTGATCCTAACAGAATACCTCGAGACTTTCTGTTGCAATCATACTTTTTCGATCTATTCTGTTGGGATCAGAATACCTTGGTTTCTATCACTGACTACCTCTGTTTCTTTTCTTTGTTACTGGCACTTCTTCTTCAGAGTTTATGATCAAATGTTTTTTTCTATAAACTATACATCATCAAAATCTTAGAGGGACCTAACAATTTCCCCCTTTTTGATGATGTCAAAACTAACACAGAAAGTAAATGTTTTAGAAAGTACCACTTCGTTTCATGCTTCTTTCTGCAGATCGATTTCTTGTTGACTCGCTTTTCTTTCTTTCTTGCTTAGTTGCTTTTCTTTCTTGCTTCCCCCCTTTTGGCATCATCACGAATACCTTTTTATGTAGCTCTTTTGGTGTAGATGAAGCTCTTTGTGTTGACCGGTTTCCCCTTAATGTGATTCCCCCTGAGTATCAGCTCTAGACCGTGCTTTTGTCTAAATAAGTTACTGATTACAGGGTGCTCTTACGTTCTTAGGACGCTGTACAATTACAGGATGCTCCGTAAGAGAAGTAAGACGCTTATAATCAGTAGACTTGTTTGTTTGCTCATGAACTGTGGCTATCAATCATACCAAGTTCTTGTCTTAGCGTGTTGAATCTGTTTTCACTTAGAGCCTTGGTAAAAATATCAGCAAGTTGGTTTTCACTTTGAACCATGATACCATTCTTCCTCCTAGCATTTGACAGGTTCCTGAAGTACTCTTTCTGTCTATTTTGCACCCGGCGAAGTCTGAATCTGAGTATCCAAGTAGCTCAAAGTTTCCATTGCTGGGATACCACAGACCAGAATTTGGGTTTCATTTTAGATATCTGAGAATTCTTTTTGCTGTGAAAAGATGACTTTCCTTGGGTTGGGATTGATATCTTGCACATACTCCTACCGAGTAAGAGATATCTGGTCTACTTGCGGTTAGGTATAGCAGAGATCCAATTATACCTCTGTATAGTGTAGGATCAACATTCTTGCCATCCTCATCGGAACCCATTGTTTGGGATGTGTTTGTTGGTATTCTTACTGACGTTTTTCCTTCTACCCCAAATTTGAGAATTAGGTCACTGGTGTACTTAGCCTGATTGATCAGTGTTCCCTCCGCAGTTTGCTTCACTTGTAATCCCAGGAAATAATTTAGCTCTCCCATCATGCTCATTTCAAACTTTGATTGCATGAGAGCAGAGAACTTTTTGCAGAGAACTTGGTTTGAGCATCCAAAGATTATATCATCAACATAGATTTGTACAAGAAGAATGTATGGCCCATCTTGAAGTTTGAACAAGGTTTTGTCTACCTTTCCTTTTGAGAATCCTATTTGTAGGAGAAAGATGGATAGAGTTTCATACCATGCTCTACGGGCCTGCTTGAGTCCATAGAGGGATTTTCTGAGACGATAGACTTCATCCTTTCCATTCTTAAGTTCAAAACCAGGTGGTTTTTCTACATAGACTTCTTCTTCTAGCATTCCATTGAGAAACGCACTCTTGACATCCATTTGATATACTAGGAAGTTTTTGTGGGATGCATATGCTAGAAAAATTCTGATGTCCTCCAGTCTGGCTACTGGTGCAAATGTTTCATCAAAGTCGATTCCTTCTTCTTGGCAGTATCCTTTTGCAACCAGTCTTGCCTTGTTTCTTATGATCATTCCTTCTTCATCCATTTTGTTCCTGAATACCCATTTTGTTCCAATTACATTTTGATGCCGGGGTCTAGGAACTAGATACCAGACTTTGTTTCTTTCAAACTGCATTAGTTCCTCCTGCATGGAGAGTATCCAGTCTGAATCCTTTAGAGCTTCTTCATTTATTTTTGGTTCTACTTGAGAGATCAAACAAGTGAACATTGATTCCCTTTGAATAGCAGCTCTGGTTCGTACTCCTTCATTGACGTCTCCAATAACTTGAGATTGGGGATGTTTGCTTAGCCACCTGAGATCATGCATTTGTGGTTCTTATTCTTCTTCTTCTTCTTCTTCTTCTTCTTCTCATTCTTCTCATTCTTCTCCTTCTTCTCCTTCTTCCCCTTCTTCTCCTTCTCCTCCTTCTCCTCCTTCTCCTCCTTCTCCTCCTTCTTCTTCTTCTTCTCCTTCTTCTTCTTCTTCTTCTTCTTCTTCTTTTTCTTTTTCTTCTTCCTCATCTTCTCCTTGAGGTAGTGTTGGACAAGGTTCATTGATTTGTCCTGAATTGCCAATGCTTGGTGAAGTCAGCTGGCTGCTACCTTCATCATTCTGTTCTTGAGATTCTTTGTAAAAAACAACATGAATTGATTCTTCTACAATGAGACTTCTTTTGTTAAGAACTCTGAAAGCCTTTGATGTTGTAGAGTATCCCAGAAAGATTCATTCATCAGATTTTGCATCAAAAGGTCTGAGATAGTTCTTTCCATTGTTTAGTATGAAGCATTTGCTACCAAACACATGGAAATATTTGATATTAGGCTTTCTTCCTTTGAATAAGTATTATGTATTAGACTTCTATTTTGTGTGTAGCATGCGGTATTAATGGCTTCTGCCCAGTATCTTGTTGGTAAGTTTGCAGCTTCAATCATGGTCCTTCCTGCTTCCTTCAAGGTTCTATTTCTTCTTTCAGCAACCCCATTCTGTTGGGGAGTTCGAGCTGCTGAGAGTTGGTGCTGGATTCCAGAACTGCTGCAGAAGTGAGTGATGACTTGATTAACAAATTCGGTTCCTCTGTCTGATCTTATTGTTTGAATGTGAAGACTTTTCTCAGTTTGATTCAGCTTTATCAGTTCAGGAAGCTTGCTTTCAATCTCATTCTTTTTCTTCATAAAGATGGTCCATGTGAATCTGGAGTAGCATCAATGGCCACAAGAGTGTACCTTTTCCCACTTATGCTTGTTGGCTCAACCGGTCCAAACAAGTCTAAGTGTAGAAGGTTCAGTGGCCTTGTTGTTGATGCTGTCATTTTTGTTTTGAATGAGGTCTTTGTTTGTTTTCCCTTTTGGCAAGCACTGCAGAGATGGTCCTTTTTGTAACCCAGTTCCGGTAATCCTTCCACCAGTTTCTTCCTTGAGAGCTTGTTGATTGTTTTAAAGTTGAGATGACTCAGATTGTTGTGTCATTCCCAGCATAGACTTGAGTTGTCCTTTGAGATAAGACAGACTCCTTGTTTGGCTGTGTTCCAATCTACAATGTACATGTCTTTCTTTCTTCTTCCTTTGAGTATGATTTCGTTAGTGAGAATGTTTTTGATCGAACATGTGTCTTTTGAGAATTCCAAAGTATAGCCAGTATCACATAATTGGCTTGTGCTGAGTAGATTGAAATTCAGGCCTTTGACATAGGATATGCTTTGAATCACAAGTCCAGATTTCCTTAGTTCTCCTGTTCCTTTTGTTTCTCCTCTTTTCTCTTCATTTCCAAAGGTAACTTTTGGTCCTTCTCCTGGTATGAAATTTGATAACACTCTTCTGGTGCCTGTCATGTGCCTGGAGCAGCCTGAGTCGATGTACCAAGCTTCTTGTGCTACTGCTCCAACACCTTTCTGCTTTCATCAATAACAAGCGTTAGGAACCCACATATTGGTGGGCTCCTTCTGAGTTAATTTAGGCATCCATGCCCATCTTGAACCATCAAGACTAAGAAAGATTGGTCCATAGCTATTATTGGTTTTGTAGTGGAAGGGTATGGCAGTGTATTTGTTCAAGCTTCTTTTGTGATGAGTGGAGGGAGGATTTTGTTTTTGTTTCTTGTGAGCTTTTCTTCTGGTTTGTTGTTGTTGAGAATATTTTCTTTGATGGGGTTTGGCTTCTCTTTTGTAGACTGGCTGGTATTTGGTATTTCTTGGAGAAGGGTTTTTTGATAGGTTTCTTTTGTGGTTTTCAATGGATGGCTGAATGAATGATTATTCATTTCTTTAAACAGCATTTTGTATCCTAATCCTGCCAAGTTCCAATTTATTCTGGCTTCTTCAGTGGGAGGGTTTCTCATCATGTTTAGTTTTTCTGTAAGATGAAAATTTTCCATTTTCAAGAGATCATTTTGTATTATAACTTCACCCAGTTGAGTTTGGGCTACTTTTACATTCTCTTGAAGTTTTTCATTTTCAGACCTTAAAATAAATTGTGATCTTTGAATGTTTTCAAATTCAGTAAGCAGAGATTCAAGATCTGTGCTTGAGCAATCAGAAATGTCTGAGAAATGGGAAGAGTGGGAAATTACCTCATCATCATCGGATTTGGCCATAAGGCAGTTGTGAGAGATTTCCTTGCTGTAAGTTGTTGCTGGCTTTTGATTATGGGCCTTTAGGCAAATAGAGCTTCCTCTGAACTATCAGAGCTTGTGTCCTCATCTGAGCTTTCTTCATCTTCATTCTGGCATTCCTTCTTTTCACTTACAAAAGCTTGCCTTCTGCTTTTGAAGATTTGCTGGTTATTTTTTGAAGTTGGCTGTCCTTAGTATTTTGTAACCAGTGGGAATTGACATTCACTTTTGAAGTGTCCAGGTTCTCTATAATTGTAGCAAAGCATAGAATCCTTACTCATGTTTTTTCCTTCTTTTCTTGTTGGATAGTGAGTCTTTCGTGAAGAGCTTGGTTCATCCTTTTTGATAAACCTTTTGAATTTTCTTACAAACATGGCAAAATGTTCTTCAGAGAGAAGATTGTTCTGAATATTTTCAGCTTTCTTTGACTTATGTGGTTCTGTTACTAGAGCCAGTGTTCTAGGTTCTTCTTTGTCCTCCTCGAGTTCCTTCATCTCGAACTCATATGCCTTTAGATCGCTTAACAGCTTTGATGTTGTCATGGTGCTTAGGTCTCTGCTATCTCTCATAGCAGTTACTTTCATGTCCCACTTGCTCGAGAGTCCTCTTAGAACCTTGAGAGAGATCTCTTTTTGTGTAAGGGTCTTTCCCAAGTCAGAGATTTCAGCAGTGAGTTTTAGAAACCTTGATTGGATTCAAGATTGTTTCCTGAGGTAGCATCTTGAAATCCTCAAACCTTTTGAGGGCTATAGTCAGTTTGTTGTCTTTTTCTTGTTCATCGCCTGCACCAATTTTGGTAAGTTCATCCCAAGCTTCTTTTGCTGGTTCACATTTCCTTATTCGAGGAAATATGGATTCACTCACAGCTTTAAAAAGAATATCCTTGGCAATATTGTCAAAGTTATTCCTTTTTCTGTCTTCATTCGTCCACTAAAGTTTGGGCTTTAGAATATACTCATCTGCATCTTGAGTTACAGCTCTTTGTGCGTTCATCTTCATAATCTGTATGGGTCCTATTGTGATGACCTCCAACATTTCATCATGTAGTGCGTTTAGATGAGCTTTCATCCAGATTTTCCAATCATCAAATTTTTCTAAGTTGAACAAAAGGTTTGTAGCTAGATGACTGTCCATGGCCTTGTGTGTTGTGAGGTTTTTGTGGATCGTGATTCAAAATAATCAGTTAAAAACTGATTCTAAGAAAACCCGCTCTGATACCACTTGATGGTCCTTGATAAAAGTCTAGAGGGGGGGGGGGGTGTGAATAGACTTTTAAATCTTTTTAAATTAGGTGTTCAGTCCCCTCTGAATGAGTATAATCCTGGGAACCTTTTGAGAGGTTTAGGATTGGCAGCGGAAGTTTTTATATTTTTGGACAAACACACCGGAAGTTTGGTGAAGACTGACTTTTGAGTAGGAACTGTTTTCATGAAATTTTCCGAGGCTTTTTGTTTGATGGTTAGTGGCTGTAAACGTTATGACGCACAGATGTATCCTGGTTCGGAGGTGGTGTAATCCTCCTACATCCAGTACCACCCTATAGATCGATTTCCACTAAGCTATTTGACCAATACACTTAGTGACCAGTTTACCCTTGATCACAGGCGTAAACTATAAGGTTTTCACTAGGAGTACACACCACTTCAAGTTACTCTAGCCTCTAGGTTTTTCACTAATGAATCAGTCTGATTCAAAAGTTACTCATGTCCTATTCTACCCACTCTTTGGATTTGCAGCACAAATTCTTTCCAAAGGTGTTACAACTTTTCCACCAACTATTCTAAGCTCTAGTATGAATATTTCATTGTGAACTAGTCTAAGAGCTTAAAGAAATGTGAACGAGCCAAGAGTAAAGTGATGGATTAGCACTTTATCTTTTGCAGGATATTCTGAGTGTGATTTCTTCGTTTGCACTTAAGCTCGCTGAATCATCTTCGGCACATTCCTTGATTATTTATAGACTTTGAGTTTGTTGAATATCTCCCGTTGGCTGAGGAGATTCAATCTTGATCGTTGAAGCATCCACTTGATCTTCAATATGTCCTCCTTTTGTTTTGTTTAGAGTAGCCTGTGTTGCTAGTTTTGTTTTGTTGTTTGAGTCCATGCTTCCAGTTGTATGTGATCGTATGGGTTGACTCTATAAAGCAAAACATCTTTCAGTCAACTTGCATATAGGAGTATGGGTTGTCTCTGAAATATTCTGCAGTTCCACTTGTGTATAGGAGTATGGGTTGTCTCTGAAATATTCTGCAGTTCCAATTGTATATAGTCTCGTGACTCTAAAAATGTCCAGAATGCCTTTAGCTTTTCTGTTGCAGTTTCGAGCTTTTCTGGTCTAACTCTGAGGCTTTCTGTTATTTAATACTGAGGTTCTCTGTTGTCAGAATTTGAGGTTCTCTGTTGTCGTTACTGAGGTTCTCTGATGTAAGTATTGAGGTTCTCTGTTGCTGAGGTTCTCTGATCCTGAGGTTCTATGATCCAGAGGTTCTCTGTTACTGAGGTTCTATGATCCTAAGGTTCTCTGATCCTGAGGTTCTCTGTTACTGAGGTTACTGAGATTCAAAATTTAAGCCAATCTCCGTAACACAGTTGATTTAGTAAACCCGAAGAGTATGCACCTGAGTGAAAGACTTATATCTTTGTTTCTATTAATAATTTGGACTTGAGTCCTGAAGAAGAATTGTGTATATTTATGATAGGAACCCAGCGCAACTCGAATTTCAGCATGCCCATAATGTATTCAAAATTTAAGCCAATCTCCGTAACACGGTTGATTTAGTAAACCTGAAGAGTATGCACCTGAGTGAAAGACGTATATCTTTGTTTCTATTAATAATTTGGACTTGAGTCCTGAAGAAGAATTGTGTATATTTACGATAGGAACCCAACGCAACTCGTATTTCAGCATGCCCATAATGTATTCAAAATTTAAGCCAATCTCCGTAACACGGTTGATTTAGTAAACCTGAAGAGTATGCACCTGAGTGAAAGACGTATATCTTTGTTTCTATTAATAATTTGGGCTTTACTCCTGAAGAAGAATTGTGTATATTTACGATAGGAACCCAACGCAACTCGTATTTCAGCATTCCCAAAATGTATTCACAATTTAAGCCAATCTCCGTAACACGGTTGATTTAGTAAACCTGAAGAGTATGCACCTGAGTGAAAGACGTATATCTTTGTTTCTATTAATAATTTGGACTTGAGTCCTGAAGAAGAATTGTGTATAATTACGATAGGAACCCAACGCAACTCGTATTTCAGCATGCCCATAATGTATTCAAAATTTAAGCCAATATCCGTAACACGGTTGATTTAATAAACCTGAAGAGTATGCACCTTAGTGAAAGACGTATATATTTGTTTCTATTAATAATTTGGACTTGAGTCCTGAAGAAGAATTGTGTATATTTACGATAGGAACCCAACGCAACTCGTATTTCAGCATGCCCATAATGTATTCAAAATTTAAGCCAATCTCCGTAACACGGTTGATTTAGTAAACCCGAAGAGTATGCACGTGAGTGAAAGACTTATATCTTTGTTTCTATGAATAATTTGGACTTGAGTCCTGAAGAAGAATTGTGTATATTTAAGATAGGAACCCAACGCAACTCGTATTTCAGCATGCCCATAATGTATTCAAAATTTAAGCCAATCTCCGTAACACAGTTGATTTAGTAAACCCGAAGAGTATGCACCTGAGTGAAAGACTTATATCTTTGTTTCTATTAATAATTTGGACTTGAGTCCTGAAGAAGAATTGTGTATATTTATGATAGGAACCCAGCGCAACTCGAATTTCAGCATGCCCATAATGTATTCAAAATTTAAGCCAATCTCCGTAACACGGTTGATTTAGTAAACCTGAAGAGTATGCACCTGAGTGAAAGACGTATATCTTTGTTTCTATTAATAATTTGGACTTGAGTCCTGAAGAAGAATTGTGTATATTTACGATAGGAACCCAACGCAACTCGTATTTCAGCATGCCCATAATGTATTCAAAATTTAAGCCAATCTCCGTAACACGGTTGATTTAGTAAACCTGAAGAGTATGCACCTGAGTGAAAGACGTATATCTTTGTTTCTATTAATAATTTGGGCTTTACTCCTGAAGAAGAATTGTGTATATTTACGATAGGAACCCAACGCAACTCGTATTTCAGCATTCCCAAAATGTATTCACAATTTAAGCCAATCTCCGTAACACGGTTGATTTAGTAAACCTGAAGAGTATGCACCTGAGTGAAAGACGTATATCTTTGTTTCTATTAATAATTTGGACTTGAGTCCTGAAGAAGAATTGTGTATAATTACGATAGGAACCCAACGCAACTCGTATTTCAGCATGCCCATAATGTATTCAAAATTTAAGCCAATATCCGTAACACGGTTGATTTAATAAACCTGAAGAGTATACACCTTAGTGAAAGACGTATATCTTTGTTTCTATTAATAATTTGGACTTGAGTCCTGAAGAAGAATTGTGTATATTTACGATAGGAACCCAACGCAACTCGTATTTCAGCATGCCCATAATGTATTCAAAATTTAAGCCAATCTCCGTAACACGGTTGATTTAGTAAACCTGAAGAGTATGCACCTGAGTGAAAGACGTATATCTTTGTTTCTATTAATAGTTCGGACTTGAGTCCTGAAGAAGAATTGTGTATATTTACGATAGGAACCCAACGCAACTCGTATTTCAGCATGCCCATAATGTATTCAAAATTTAAGCCAATCTCCGTAACACGGTTGATTTAGTAAACCTGAAGAGTATGCACCTGAGTGAAAGACGTATATCTTTGTTTCTATTAATAGTTCGGACTTGAGTCCTGAAGAAGAATTGTGTATATTTACGATAGGAACCCAACGCAACTCGTATTTCAGCATGCCCATAATGTATTCAAAATTTAAGCCAATCTCCGTAACACGGTTGATTTAGTAAACCTGAAGAGTATGCACCTGAGTGAAAGACGTATATCTTTGTTTCTATTAATAGTTCGGACTTGAGTCCTGAAGAAGAATTGTGTATATTTACGAAAGGAACCCAACGCAACTCGTATTTCAGCATGCCCATAATGTATTCAAAATTTAAGCCAATCTCCGTAACACGGTTGATTTAGTAAACTTGAAGAGTATGCATCTGAGTGAAAGACGTGTATCTTTGTTTCTATTAATAATTTGGACTTGAGTCCTGAAGAAGAATTGTGTATATTTACGATAGGAATCCAACGCAACTCGTATTTCAGCATGCCCATAATGTATTCAAAATTTAAGCCAATCTCCGTAACACGGTTGATTTAGTAAACCCGAAGAGTATGCATCTGAGTGAAAGACTTATATCTTTGTTTCTATTAATAATTTGGACTTGAGTCCTGAAGAAGAATTGTGTATATTTACGATAGGAACCCAACGCAACTCGTATTTCAGCATGCCCATAACGTATTCAAAATTTAAGCCAATCTCCGTAACAC
Source organism: Cuscuta europaea (assembly GCA_945859875.1). Lineage (NCBI taxonomy): Eukaryota > Viridiplantae > Streptophyta > Magnoliopsida > Solanales > Convolvulaceae > Cuscuta > Cuscuta europaea. The sequence continues at coordinate 7,870,147 of CAMAPE010000014.1, forward strand.
GGTTGATTTAGTAAACCTGAAGAGTATGCACCTGAGTGAAAGACGTATATCTTTGTTTCTATTAATAGTTCGGACTTGAGTCCTGAAGAAGAATTGTGTATATTTACGATAGGAACCCAACGCAACTCGTATTTCAGCATGCCCATAATGTATTCAAAATTTAAGCCAATCTCCGTAACACGGTTGATTTAGTAAACCTGAAGAGTATGCACCTGAGTGAAAGACGTATATCTTTGTTTCTATTAATAGTTCGGACTTGAGTCCTGAAGAAGAATTGTGTATATTTACGAAAGGAACCCAACGCAACTCGTATTTCAGCATGCCCATAATGTATTCAAAATTTAAGCCAATCTCCGTAACACGGTTGATTTAGTAAACTTGAAGAGTATGCATCTGAGTGAAAGACGTGTATCTTTGTTTCTATTAATAATTTGGACTTGAGTCCTGAAGAAGAATTGTGTATATTTACGATAGGAATCCAACGCAACTCGTATTTCAGCATGCCCATAATGTATTCAAAATTTAAGCCAATCTCCGTAACACGGTTGATTTAGTAAACCCGAAGAGTATGCATCTGAGTGAAAGACTTATATCTTTGTTTCTATTAATAATTTGGACTTGAGTCCTGAAGAAGAATTGTGTATATTTACGATAGGAACCCAACGCAACTCGTATTTCAGCATGCCCATAATGTATTCAAAATTTAAGCCAATCTCCGTTACACGGTTGATTTAGTAAACCTGAAGAGTATGCACCTGAGTGAAAGACGTATATCTTTGTTTCTATTAATAATTTGGACTTGAGTCCTGAATAAGAATTGTGTATATTTACGATAGGAACCCAACGCAACTCGTATTTCAGCATGCCCATAATGTATTCAAAATATAAGCCAATCTCCGTAACACGGTTGATTTAGTAAACTTGAAGAGTATGCATCTGAGTGAAAGACGTATATCTTTGTTTCTATTAATAATTTCGACTTGAGTCCTGAAGAAGAATTGTGTATATTTATGATAGGAATCCAACGCAACTCATATTTCAGCATGCCCATAATGTATTCAAAATTTAAGCCAATCTCCGTAACACGGTTGATTTAGTAAACATGAAGAGTATGCACCTGAGTGAAAGACGTATATCTTTGTTTCTATTAATAATTTGGGCTTGACTCCTGAAGAAGAAATGTGTATATTTACGATAGGAACCCAACGTAACTCGTATTTCAGCATTCCCAAAATGTATTCACAATTTAAGCCAATCTCCGTAACACGGTTGATTTAGTAAACCTGAAGAGTATGCACCTGAGTGAAAGACGTATATCTTTGTTTCTATTAATAATTTGGACTTGAGTCCTGAAGAAGAATTGTGTATATTTACGATAGGAACCCAACGCAACTCGTATTTCAGCATGCCCATAATGTATTCAAAATTTAAGCCAATATCCGTAACACGGTTGATTTAATAAACCTGAAGAGTATGCACCTTAGTGAAAGACGTATATCTTTGTTTCTATTAATAATTTGGACTTGAGTCCTGAAGAAGAATTGTGTATATTTACGATAGGAACCCAACGCAACTCGTATTTCAGCATGCCCGTAATGTGTTCAAAATTTAAGCCAATCTCCGTAACACGGTTGATTTAGTAAACCCGAAGAGTATGCACGTGAGTGAAAGACTTATATCTTTGTTTCTATTAATAATTTGGACTTGAGTCCTGAAGAAGAATTGTGTATATTTACGATAGGAACCCAACGCAACTCGTATTTCAGCATGCCCATAATGTATTCAAAATTTAAGCCAATCTCCGTAACACGGTTGATTTAGTAAACCTGAAGAGTATGCACCTGAGTGAAAGACGTATATCTTTGTTTCTATTAATAGTTCGGACTTGAGTCCTGAAGAAAAATTGTGTATATTTACGATAGGAACCCAACGCAACTCGTATTTCAGCATGCCCATAATGTATTCAAAATTTAAGCCAATCTCCGTAACACGGTTGATTTAGTAAACTTGAAGAGTATGCATCTGAGTGAAAGACGTATATCTTTGTTTCTATTAATAATTTGGACTTGAGTCCTGAAGAAGAATTGTGTATATTTACGATAGGAACCCAACGCAACTCGTATTTCAGCATGCCCATAATGTATTCAAAATTTAAGACAATCTCCGTAACACGGTCTATTTAGTAAACCCGAAGAGTATGCACCTGAGTGAAAGACTTATATCTTTGTTTCTATTAATAATTTGGACTTGAGTCCTAAAGAAGAATTGTGTATATTTAAGATAGGAACCCAACGCAACTCGTATTTCAGCATGCCCATAATGTATTCAAAATTTAAGCCAATCTCCGTAACACGGTTGATTTAGTAAACCTGAAGAGTATGCACCTGAGTGAAAGACGTATATCTTTGTTTCTATTAATCATTTGGACTTGAGTCCTGAAGAAGAATTGTGTATATTTACGATAGGAACCCAACGCAACTCGTATTTCAGCATGCCCATAATGTATTCAAAATTTGAGCCAATCTCCGTAACACGGTTGATTTAGTAAACCTGAAGAGTATGCACCTGAGTGAAAGACGTATATCTTTGTTTCTATTGATAATTTGGACTTGACTCCTGAAGAAGAATTGTGTATATTTACGATAGGAACCCAACGCAACTCGTATTTCAGCATTCCCATAATGTATTCACAATTTAAGCCAATCTCCGTAACACGGTTGATTTAGTAAACCTGAAGAGTATGCACCTGAGTGAAAGACGTATATCTTTGTTTCTATTAATAATTTGGACTTGAGTCCTGAAGAAGAATTGTGTATATTTACGATAGGAACCCAACGCAACTCGTATCTCAGCATTCCCATAATTTATTAAAAATTTAAGCCAATATCCGTAACACAGTTGATTTAATAAACCTGAAGAGTATGCACCTTAGTGAAAGACGTATATCTTTGTTTCTATTAATAATTTGGACTTGAGTCCTGAAGAAGAATTGTGTATATTTACGATAGGAACCCAACGCAACTCGTATTTCAGCATGCCCATAATGTATTCAAAATTTGAGCCAATCTCCGTAACACGGTTGATTTAGTAAACCTGAAGAGTATGCACCTGAGTGAAAGACGTATATCTTTGTTTCTATTGATAATTTGGACTTGACTCCTGAAGAAGAATTGTGTATATTTACGATAGGAACCCAACGCAACTCGTATTTCAGCATTCCCATAATGTATTCACAATTTAAGCCAATCTCTGTAACACGGTTGATTTAGTAAACCTGAAGAGTATGCACCTGAGTGAAAGACGTATATCTTTGTTTCTATTAATAATTTGGACTTGAGTCCTGAAGAAGAATTGTGTATATTTACGATAGGAACCCAACGCAACTCGTATCTCAGCATTCCCATAATGTATTCAAAATTTAAGCCAATATCCGTAACACAGTTGATTTAATAAACCTGAAGAGTATGCACCTTAGTGAAAGACGTATATCTTTGTTTGTATTAATAATTTGGACTTGAGTCCTGAAGAAGAATTGTGTATATTTACGATAGGAACCCAACGCAACTCGAATTTCAGCATGCCCATAATGTATTCAAAATTTAAGCCAATCTCCGTAGCACGGTTGATTTAGTAAACCTGAAGAGTATGCACCTGAGTGAAAGACGTATATCTTTGTTTCTATTAATAATTTGGACTTGAGTCCTGAAGAAAAATTGTGTATATTTACGATAGGAACCCAACACAATTCGTATTTCAGCATGCCTATAATGTATTCAAAATTTAAGCCAATCTCCGTAACACGGTTGATTTAGTAAACCTGAAGAGTATGCACCTGAGTGAAAGACGTATATCTTTGTTTCTATTAATAATTTGGACTTGAGTCCTGAAGAAGAATTGTGTATATTTACGATAGGAACCCAACGCAACTCGTATTTCAGCATGCCCATAACGTATTCAAAATTTAAGCCAATCTCCGTAACACAGTTGATTTAGTAAACCCGAAGAGTATGCACCTGAGTGAAAGACTTATATCTTTGTTTCTATTAATAGTTCGGACTTGAGTCCTGAAGAAGAATTGTGTATATTTACGATAGGAACCCAACGCAACTCGAATTTCAGCATGCCCATAATGTATTCAAAATTTAAGCCAATCTCCGTAGCACGGTTGATTTAGTAAACCTGAAGAGTATGCACCTGAGTGAAAGACGTATATCTTTGTTTCTATTAATAATTTGGACTTGAGTCCTGAAGAAAAATTGTGTATATTTACGATAGGAACCCAACACAACTCGTATTTCAGCATGCCTATAATGTATTCAAAATTTAAGCCAATCTCCGTAACACGGTTGATTTAGTAAACCTGAAGAGTATGCACCTGAGTGAAAGACGTATATCTTTGTTTCTATTAATAATTTGGACTTGAGTCCTGAAGAAGAATTGTGTATATTTACGATAGGAACCCAACGCAACTCGTATTTCAGCATGCCCATAACGTATTCAAAATTTAAGCCAATCTCCGTAACACAGTTGATTTAGTAAACCCGAAGAGTATGCACCTGAGTGAAAGACTTATATCTTTGTTTCTATTAATAGTTCGGACTTGAGTCCTGAAGAAGAATTGTGTATATTTACGATAGGAACCCAACGCAACTCGTATTTCAGCATGCCCATAATGTATTCAAAATTTAAGCCAATCTCCGTAACACGGTTGATTTAGTAAACTTGAAGAGTATGCATCTGAGTGAAAGACGTATATCTTTGTTTCTATTAATAATTTGGACTTGAGTCCTGAAGAAGAATTGTGTATATTTACGATAGGAACCCAACGCAACTCGTATTTCAGCATGCCCATAATGTATTCAAAATTTAAGACAATCTCCGTAACACGGTCTATTTAGTAAACCCGAAGAGTATGCACCTGAGTGAAAGACTTATATCTTTGTTTCTATTAATAATTTGGACTTGAGTCCTAAAGAAGAATTGTGTATATTTAAGATAGGAACCCAACGCAACTCGTATTTCAGCATGCCCATAATGTATTCAAAATTTAAGCCAATCTCCGTAACACGGTTGATTTAGTAAACCTGAAGAGTATGCACCTGAGTGAAAGACGTATATCTTTGTTTCTATTAATAATTTGGACTTGAGTCCTGAAGAAGAATTGTGTATATTTACGATAGGAACCCAACGCAACTCGTATTTCAGCATGCCCATAATGTATTCAAAATTTGAGCCAATCTCCGTAACACGGTTGATTTAGTAAACCTGAAGAGTATGCACCTGCGTGAAAGACGTATATCTTTGTTTCTATTGATAATTTGGACTTGACTCCTGAAGAAGAATTGTGTATATTTAAGATAGGAACCCAACGCAACTCGTATTTCAGCATTCCCATAATGTATTCACAATTTAAGCCAATCTCCGTAACACGGTTGATTTAGTAAACCTGAAGAGTATGCACCTGAGTGAAAGACGTATATCTTTGTTTCTATTAATAATTTGGACTTGAGTCCTGAAGAAGAATTGTGTATATTTACGATAGGAACCCAACGCAACTCGTATCTCAGCATTCCCATAATGTATTAAAAATTTAAGCCAATATCCGTAACACAGTTGATTTAATAAACCTGAAGAGTATGCACCTTAGTGAAAGACGTATATCTTTGTTTCTATTAATAATTTGGACTTGAGTCCTGAAGAAGAATTGTGTATATTTACGATAGGAACCCAACGCAACTCGTATTTCAGCATGCCCATAATGTATTCAAAATTTGAGCCAATCTCCGTAACACGGTTGATTTAGTAAACCTGAAGAGTATGCACCTGAGTGAAAGACGTATATCTTTGTTTCTATTTATAATTTGGACTTGACTCCTGAAGAAGAATTGTGTATATTTACGATAGGAACCCAACGCAACTCGTATTTCATCATTCCCATAATGTATTCACAATTTAAGCCAATCTCCGTAACACGGTTGATTTAGTAAACCTGAAGAGTATGCACCTGAGTGAAAGACGTATATCTTTGTTTCTATTAATAATTTGGACTTGAGTCCTGAAGAAGAATTGTGTATATTTACGATAGGAACCCAACGCAATTCGTATCTCAGCATTCCCATAATGTATTCAAAATTTAAGCCAATATCCGTAACACAGTTGATTTAATAAACCTGAAGAGTATGCACCTTAGTGAAAGACGTATATCTTTGTTTGTATTAATAATTTGGACTTGTGTCCTGAAGAAGAATTGTGTATATTTACGATAGGAACCCAACGCAACTCGAATTTCAGCATGCCCATAATGTATTCAAAATTTAAGCCAATCTCCGTAACACGGTTGATTTAGTAAACCTGAAGAGTATGCACCTGAGTGAAAGACGTATATCTTTGTTTCTATTAATAATTTGGCTTGAGTCCTGAAGAAGAATTGTGTATATTTACGATAGGAACCCAACGCAACTCGTATTTCAGCATTGTTGTTCCCTGTTTTCTATAACAACAGTATAATATGGCATACAGATGAAAGATTAACAATAAAGATGAACACAGAAAGATCAAGTGAAAACCTTCTCTGATATACCGTGAATCTTTCGTACAAGAATGATAAGCGCTAAGGCTATTTTGAGCAGATACGAAAGTTAACCGCAAACCTGAGTCCTCCTCCCTCTTTTATAGCTGAGGCTCAGGTATGCGTACAAAGGCTTCTTGCCTGAGTATGGGCCTAACACTTGGCCCATATTGTATACTATTCTAACAGATATATTTAATCAGTACAGAATAGAAATAGTAAACATCTAACTTATTACAGACAAGACAGACAAACTTGATTCACAATAAATAGTCTTCAACAATCTCCCCCTTTGTGATCAAGTGCCGTCTTGCATTTATTTTTGAGATCTGAAGTAATGCTTTCTGAAATTTAGCGCATGCTCATACTGTCTCAGCATTCTTCTCTTTTCAAGTTGCTTGTTGATAGGCTTTAGGATGGTCCACACCTTCTCGTATACTTGGAGCTCTTCCTCACTGGCGTCCGCAAGTCTTGGATCTATATTTTCTTTGATCTCTTGTAGCTTAGTCTGAATGATCTTCAGAGTCCCATCACAGTATTTGTGAATGTCTTCTACCCACATGAGTCTTTTCTGTTCCTCGTGATTGAGATATATGATGGAGACTGGGTCCTTGAAGATGTGGTATGGTCTGTACTTTTTGAGCTCTGGACCGTTCAGAGTCGGTTTTACCAGATTCGCTTTTCGAACATTGTTTTCAGGGCCATCTGTAGATCATGGGCAGCATAGAATCTGATCTGTCTCAGCATAAACCGCTTGATCGCCTCATAGCCTTCTTCGTGTGTCCTGTTTCGACTCAGTGGGAGGTACCTACTTACCATGAACATTTGGTAGATATCCTCCATTTTCATCATTATAAAGTCGTTTTCCTGGCAGATGAATATGCTGGAGTCTGTCCGTCGAACTTTGAAGCTGTAGAACGGGATGGTGTGATGATCTTCTCTGTGTATATCAAGGATAGCGTCAATAGGATGGGTGCTGGACTTCATATCTCTCTCCAGTACTTGACGTTGCTTTCCAGATGATCTGTGCATCAGCATGTGAAGATGTCCGCCAGCCATTTTTCCTTTGAGGTGAGTCAAACCACGGATCTTTAGTTCATCTAGCTGTTTGAGCTTGTCTGCGGTTCTCCAAATTCCCTTTCTGATTTCCTCTTGGAAGGGGGCATTTATTCTGATGTTTTCCCAGAGTTTTTCTTTTGGGGGCAACTTGCTTGCCGTTTGTCTGATGACGGATTCTAGCTCCCTGGGTATCTTTTTGTAGTCCTCCCCTTCCTTGAGTTCCTCTTCATCAAGGCGTATGATGTCTTCTGCGCATTTGGCCAGTAACTCTCTCAGCCACCAATTTCGCTGCATATCCTCTGACTCGGCTTCGCTTCTAAGATCATCCCACTCTGTCCATTTTCTTGGCCAAACGTCATGTACCACAGCATCCTCGAGTGCATCGTGGATATCTTTGCCTTGGGGAATGTAGGGGACTCTCAGCTGTGGTGATTTTTCTCGTGAGTCACAACCGGGTTCACTAGGATTACCCGTTGTCATCAGGTTAGAACTGAGTTCTGGCTGATGGCCTGACTTGACAGATGAGTCAGATATAGCATTGTCAGGACTTCCATCCCCTCCTCGGACGGTATCCTTTGGAGACACGCCTCGGGATGTTGTCATCGATTTCGAACTGTGTTCTGATCGATGGCCTGAACTTTGTGATGTACCAGAGGTAACCACTACAGGACTTCCATCCCCTCCTCGGACAGTATCTCTAGGAGATAAGCCTCGGGATGTTTCGTCTAGCTCGACCAGGCTAGAGAGTTGGGCTTGGTTGTGGCTCGAGGAAGGTGGTGGTTGGTTGGTGGGTTGGTTTGATGAGGTGTTTGGCTGGGGTTCATGGCTGGTAGAGGCTGCTTGCTCAAGTGTCCGAGGCCTCTTGTTCTCCCCCTCATGAGGTTCCGAATCATCGGGATCCTCATGGGAACGTTTGAGGCCTCGGGGACTGTCACGGCAAGTGCCGTACTGAGGGCGGTCATGTTTGAGGAAAATTTGGAGAAGGTCGCGTTCAAAGGGTGAAAGGTGGCAAATGTCGACCTCCAGCAACCGAAGAAACAGGAGATCGGCAAGCTCAAGGCGGGATAGGTGGTAGGGATTGGTCGAGGCAGAGGGCGATACCAGTTCCGTATCGTGGGTTCCCCGAGAGAGTGAAGGGCTAAATGGTGTGGTGGATGGGAGAGGGATGGCAGGAGTGGGTTGTGGAATGGATTGAGAGGGTGAAGAGTGGGGTTTGGGGTGGCTCTGTTCACTATGAACCGCTGGGGTTGGTTTGGAGTCCTGTGCCCAAGCGGTGAATGCTTGTTGCACCCATGGTTTGATGGTGGACTCCATGTAGCGGTTCATGAGAACGGTAACGTCTTCGGGTGTAAGGTTTCCAGTTACGGGGGTTGTAACTGTTGTCACAGCATCAGTGAAGAGAGCTGATGTGTGGCCTGCGTGCAAAGATGAAGTCATTTTTGGCACAGCAGGACTTCCGACCATCCTTGTTTGCACTCCGGTCGTTGACTCCAGGGTGTGTGCACCTGTATGTGCTGTGAAAGGTGTAGGTGTCCTAGAAAAATTGGAAAATGTGGGGAATGTGACACCTAGACTCGATGTGGAGAAAGAGGGGGTTGTGGCCTCGGGCGGTGGGCCACTAGAGCGCTCAACGGGTTCGGAGGGAACCAGTGAGGTGGGTGAGTCCCGTGATATTGAAACGTTAGCCTTTTGGGAGGCTAACGAGTGGGTGGGAGAGGGCGGTGCATGCGCAGTTGAGCCCGATGCTGCGGCTTCTACTCGGGGACCAACAAGGTTGGCCCCTGTACTTAGAGATTCGGCTCGGCTTATAGAGATGAAAGGAAGACAGTCGTCAAAAATATGAAGGTCCTCTTCAGCAACCAAACTTTTTCGGACAGGACGCTGCTTCTTGGCTTTAGCCTTAGGTGACCGGGGAGCAGCAATCTTAGCTGTAGCTGTCTCCTTCACGGGTTTGAGGACTAATGTCTTTGGACGGGCAGCTATAAAAGGAGCTGCATCCTCAGGGGTGACCTTCTTTGGAGGTGAATCAATTGGCAGCTTCCCCTTTCGGATCAGAGCGAAAGTGTGCTCCACGCCGTCACTATCGTCGGAGTCATCATCGTCGTCATCATCCTCATCGTCTTTGGCCACGCTATTGGAGGCCTCATCGTCAGCCTTTTTGTGGGCCGGGCTGAACGATTCATCGGCAGGTTCCGCAGCGTCTGTACGTGCGCCCTCAGCCGTCTGATTCCTCTCGAGAGAATCATCAGACTTCCCTTCATGGGGCACACGCGCCACTGGTTTCTGTGGCTTACTGGCTCTCTTCGGACCCTTACTTGCTCTCGGCTTAGGCCCCGGGGCAGGTCCAGCTGGGTTTGACTGAACCATGGGGCCATCTCTCAGTAGACTCTCCCTGTACTGGATGACTGCGGAATGGCGTGGATTTCCCAGGTCCAGCAGATAATCGGGTATGGTCATCCCCACGGTGTCATGCTTGAAGCGCTTGAAGTACTGGATTTTCGGAGCAGTAAACTGGTCTTCATCTTTGCGCTGTGGAATCCCTGGGTGGGCGGTCATGTAGTCAGCAATAATGAGCGCCAACCATCTGGCGTAGGGGATCGTCATACCCGTCTTTCCGTCCTCTTTGTCTTGGACTTGAGTGACCAGCTCAATCCAGAATAGCTGCGCCATATCGTAATTTTTTGCGAAGACAATCCCATGGAAGATTTGGAAGATCTGCAAGTTGCACTTGTCATGGCCGGCGTGCTTTGGGGAAAGACATTTGTTGACAAGGCCGAACAGTGTCTTCCATGGGTAAGGCAGATTCATCAACTTGAAGTGGGACAGGAACGGTAGCGGAGCATCATAACCCAATTGCACTAGTCCTTCCATTAGTTCGGTCTTGGAGGGCAGTTGTTCATAGGCATCGTGGATAGGTAGCTCCAGTATGGCTTGTAGAGTGGATGCGGTTAAAGTCAGACGTCTGTTGTGGAGCGTTGCACTCAGACTGGATGCGTCCTTCTTGGAAGTCAAGTGCATGGTCCCCCATAGTTGTTGCAAGTAGATTTCGGGGACCGTGATCGCTTTGCTTAGTGCTTGCCAGATGTAGTGCCCCTTGAGAATTATGGGAATGACCGGGTCAGGGCACCGGAAGACAGCTAGGTCGAGCTGAAAGTTGTTGTCCTGTAGCCGAACCCACTTGTATTTGGGGAACAGCTGTGTGTAGTGCGCATCGTCCTGGGGAGTATCTTGTTGTGTGCCTGACATTTTGAGCTGAAAGAATAGCCCCCGTTAGTAAAAAAATTCCCTTTGGGTTTAGGATTTCAGAGATGAGGAGACGAGTTCTGGCACCAAGGTTGTTAACTCGAGCCCAGGAGCGCGAGTTTACAAACTCGAGCCCATGAGCACGAGTTTACAAACTCGAGCCATGGGTGCGAGTTAACAAACTCGAGCTCTGAGTGCGAGTTCACAAACTCGAACCCGGGCCTCGAGTTTACAAACTCGAACCCTGGCTGCGAGTTTACAAACTCGAACCCTGGCCGCGAGTTTACAAACTCGAACCCTGGCTGCGAGTTTACAAACTCGAACCCTGGCCGCGAGTTTACAAACTCGAGCCCTGAGTGCGAGTTTACAAACTCGAGCCCTGAGCGCGAGTTTGCAAACTCGAGCCCAGAGTGCGAGTTTACAAACTCGAGCCCAGAGCGCGAGTTTACAAACTCGAGCTCAGAGCGCGAGTTTACAAACTCGAGCCCAGAGCGCGAGTTTACAAACTCGCGGTCTGCTCGAATTTGAAACGGCAGTCCATGAACTCGAGTTCCAGAACTCGTGTTCGTACGAAGAAGACGATTAACACCTGTAAAAGCATAAAACAATACACAATCAACAAAAAACCCTTTTTGAAAATGTTATTTGAACGAAAATGAGTTTTTGGATTTAGGAAAGGTTCAAGGTAGCGTTTGGAAACAGTGTGAAGGGGAACGACGAAGGGAAGTGCTACCTTTGAGTTTGGGGAGTTTGTTGAGAGGGAAGGGAGATGGGAAGACGACGGAGAGGGAGAAGAGGAGTTTTGGGCTCTGCTAGTTTCGGCGAGAGTGAAGCGTAGGAAAAATGAGAAGGAGGAGAGGATTTGAACTTTAAGTATGCGAGGTTTTAGGAACGGGCCAAAAAAAATTTTGGGCCTTAGGGGTGATAAGATCAGTAAAAACTACTCCCCCTCGCTAAAGTACTCCCACTTGAAAAAAAAAATTCTCCCCCTCGATGAATACAAAAGCACACACACTATTTTTGATCTTTTTGCTCTTTTCCTCCCCCTCGATGGATGCAAACACACGCACACTATTTTTGATCTTTTTGCTCTTTTCCTCCCCCTCGATGAATGCAAACACACGCACACTATGTACAGGTCCCACACACACACACAATTTTACAGACCAGAGGAAACAGAATTACAATGGCTCGAGGTTCAACATGCCTAATTTGGAAACCAGGAACTGGAATCTCTTTTCATCCAGTGCCTTAGTAAACAAATCAGCCAGTTGAAGCTCGGAGCTTACAAAGTACATGTCAATATCCCCTTTTTCCACGTGGTCTTTGATGAAATGATATCTCAGGTCGATGTGTTTGGTGCGGGAGTGATGAACCGGGTTGCTGGTGATGGCGATGGCACTCTGAGAGTCACTGTAGATCGGGATATGACAGAAAGTGTAACCGTAGTCTTTTAGCTGGGTCTTCATCCATAATATTTGTGAACAACAGCTAGCAGCCGCGACGTATTCTGCCTCGGCCGTAGATGTTGATACACAGTTCTGTTTCTTGGAAGACCAGCAAACTAACTTATCGCCCAAGAACTGGACAGCTCCCGAGGTACTTTTGCGGTCCATCCGGCAACCGGCAAAATCTGCGTCAGAGTATCCGACAAGGTCAAAACCTGAGTGTTTGGGATACCAAAGGCCTAGATTCACTGTGCCTTTGAGGTATCTCAGTATTCTTCGAACAGCCGTCAGATGGGACTCCTTTGGATTCGCCTGAAAGCGTGCACATAAGCATGTAGAAAAAACGATATCAGGCCTGCTAGACGTGAGATACAGCAAAGATCCAATGATTCCCCTATAGTTGGTGGCATCGACTGATTTCCCAGAAGGGTCTGAGTCCAGTTTGTTGGTGGGGGACATAGGGGTCGGCATGGAAGACTTGCTATCGATGTTGAATCTCTTAAGCATTTCCAAAATATACTTGGACTGATTGATGAAAATGCCGTCAGAGAGTTGTCTTACTTGCAGGCCTAGGAAGAAGTTCAGCTCTCCCATCATGCTCATTTCAAACTTAGTTTTCATTAGTTTCTCAAAATGTTTGCACAGACGTGGATTTGAGGAGGCGAAGATGATATCATCAACATAGATCTGAATCAGGATGATGTCAGACTTTTGTCGCTTGATGAAAAGTGTAGTATCAATCTTCCCTTTTGAGAAACCTGAGTCAACCAGAAATTCAGTTAAGGCATCGTACCAAGCTCTTGGGGCTTGTTTCAGTCCATATAGAGCTTTTTTCAGCTTGTACACATGGTTGGGGTATCTGGGATCTACAAATCCTTCGGGCTGAGCGACATAGACTTCTTCTTCCAAGACTCCATTCAGAAAGGCAGTCTTGACGTCCATTTGAAAGACGGTAAAGTTCTTGTGGGCCGCGTACGCAAGAAAGAGGCGTATGGCTTCAATTCTTGCTACGGGTGCAAATGTTTCATCATAGTCTATGCCCTCTTGCTGATTGTATCCTTTAGCGACCAGCCGTGCCTTGTTGCGTATCACTATGCCTTCTTCGTCCTTCTTGTTTTTGAACACCCATTTGGTGCCAATTATGGTTTTCTGAGGGGGTTTAGGCACGAGTGTCCACACTTCTAGTCTGTCAAACTGATTGAGCTCATCTTGCATAGCAATCACCCAATCTGGATCAGCGAGTGCATCTGAGACTTTGGATGGTTCATTCTGGCTTAGAAAGCATGCATAGTGACATTCATTCATAGTAGCCGATCTCGTACGCACACCTTGACCCGGATTACCGATTATTTGTTCAGTGGGATGAGCTCTTGTCCATTTCCTCTCATGTACAAGAGGATGAGGTGTAATGATCGGTTGATCCGAGTCCTGGTACGGGATTGGTGACTCTTGAGCAGCTGAGGCGTGCGGTGGAGATGACTCTGATGTGGTAGCAAACCCGTGATTATCCAGTCCTCCGTGATTAGTTTGGGGAGTTGACGGTGTAGACGGTTCATGATCAGGTCCGAGAAGGAGTGGAATCTCAGTGAAAGTAGTTGGTTGCTGTGGAGTGTTTGACGATGAAGCTGGTGTGCAAGGAGAAGGTGAAGGTTGTGAATTCTCGTAGAAGTTCTGAAAGAGAGAATTGAGAATCACACCTTCAGGTACAGGGTTTTGTTCAACTGTGTCAGAGTCCACTGGTGCAGTAAATGACGGGTCAGCTTGTAAGTGTTCCGTTGCGAAGTCAGCCATCTCATAGAATGTCACATTAACACTCTCAATGACCGTTCGTTTGTCTCTAAGATAGACTCGGTAAGCTTTGGACTGCTGGGAGTAGCCAATGAACACCCCTTCTTGGGATTTTGCGTCTAGCTTACCTCTATCAGTTCTGTCATTTAGTACGAAGCACTTGCAGCCAAATATCTTAAAGAATGAGATATCCGGTGTTCGATTGAAAAGGATTTCATATGGGGTCTTGTCGAAGCGTTTGTGTATAGATGTTCTGTTTTGGGTGTAGCACGCCGTATTAATGGCCTCTGCCCACATAAAGTGTGGCAATCTTGACTGGATGAGCATGGTGCGTGCCGCTTCGACAAGGGTCCTGTTCTTTCTTTCAACCACTCCATTTTGTTGGGGAGTTTTGGCTGCTGCGAATTGCTGTGTGATACCGAGAGATTCATAGAATCCAGTGAGAGTTTGGTTCTTGAACTCGGTACCGTTGTCAGTTCTGATGATTCGAACACTTTGCTGCAGCAGTTTTTGGACTGTTCTGACAAAGGTCATAATGATTTCTGCTGTCTCGTCCTTTTTACGAAGAAATTTTGTCCATGTGTACCGAGAGAAGTCATCAACGATCACCAGTGTAAATTTGCGGCCGTTGATGCTTTGGACTCTCATAGGTCCACACAGATCCATGTGTATCAGTTGCAGCGGTAAAGTAGATGATGGGACAGGCTTTGACTTGTGGGAGCTTCTCGTCATTTTGCCCATTTTGCAGGCACTAAAATGATTCTCTGTGGAAGATTTTAACGGAGGAATCCCCTTTACAAGTTTCTTTGATGACAGGATGGACAAATTCTTGAAATTAAGATGGGAAAGACGTCTGTGCCAGAGGTTGTTTTGTTCCGTTGAAGCTTTGGACAGCAGACAGATGGAAGTGGTGGATTGAACGCTTTTCAGATCAATAGTGTACAGGTTGGAGGTCCTGTAACACGTTAATAATGAGTTCCCTTCGCTGTCTAGAACACAGCATTGTTTGGCAATGAACCTCACTTCCATCCCACTGTCACAGAATTGTCCTATACTCAGAAGATTGTGTTTGAGCCCTTTGACAAAAGAAACATCTTTGATGGTGACGCTGGCACAGATGACATCCCCATATCCAAGAATAGGAGATGAGGCGTCGTTCCCGAATCTAACATTGCCTCCATAGCAGGTGGTATAGTTGCTCAGTAGATACTTTACTCCGGTCATGTGGGTTGAGCATCCAGAATCCAAGTGCCACACATGACCGTCCTGCAAAACAGTTAAACAGGTTCAGGTACCCATCTTGGAATGGGTCCTTCCTCATCATTGAAAAACATCCATTCAAGTTTCGCTTTGAGCTGTGATCCAAAGTCAGCAGCTTTTTCAACAAGAGATTTATCTCTTGTGGGCTCTCTGACAGCCAGATCTGCTTTTGCAGTGGGTCTGATTTTTGGGACCCACTTAGCAGTTTCCCTTTTAGTTTTGGTGGGTCTGAGATGTCTCATCTTAGGGACCCACCTTTCAGGTTCATGTTGGATGGGTCTTCGTCTGTGGACCCACCTTTCAGTTTCAGTTTGGATGGGTCTTCGTCTGCGGACCCATCTTTCAGTTTCAGGTCTGGTAGGTCTCATCTTAGGGACCCACCTTTCTGCTTTAGTTTGAGTGGGTCTTATCTTGGGAACCCACCTTTCCATTTTAGGTTTAGGAGGAGAGTAGACAGGTGCTTTGTGATTGAAAGGTTGTTTCTTCAATTTAGTTTTGAAAATCTCCTCTTTAGAAATCCGATTTAGATGTTCCCTTGAATGAACTCTGAGAGAACATTTCATATCAGGAATACAAAAAGTTCCCTTAGAAGTTCCTTTCTTGGTTTCTCTTTCGGGTTTGAGCTTTCTAAAAGGCTTTGATTTAACAGCATTCACATCGCATTCATAATTGTGGGGGTCTGGAACAGAATAACCATAAGCAATAGTGGAATTACACAAAGAGCCATGTTCAAAAGATGTCACAGAATTTTTCAGCTTAGGACGCAAGACTGAACTACTAGAAACTGAATTTACATGGACAGGTTTAGATTTAGTTTTAGAGTACAAAATGGAGCTGGATCTAGGACCAGACTTATTCTCAAAAACTTTCTTCTTGCCAGCAGCTATTTCCTTTCTCTTCATCTCCCACTCTTTCTTCTCTTCTCCTCTTCTTTTCACTCCTTGTTCTGTGACAAAAGGAGAAGAGTGATGAGTGGCGGATTTTTCAGAAAATTTAGTTTTATCAGAAGAGGTTTGAGCAGTTTTTAAAGCAGAATGATATTTTTCACTTAATTCATCAAATTTGCTTAATAGTTCTTGCCAGTTGCTTTCAGACCTTTTCTTTTCAGTTTCAAAACGCTCTCTCTCATTTTCAAGGGTTTTCTGAAGACCTGCATATTTTTGAACCAGTGGAGAGATGCACTTGTCCTGTCCAGACTTAAAAATTCCAGTTTTAGGAGTGGGACCCATTGGACTTTCGTAATATGGAACCCCTTTTGGGACATTAAAAATATCAAACCCCTCCTCGTTGTAGATTACCTTTTCTTTAGAAAGAGCTTTCTCAACCAGAGGAGTATAGTCAAAAGAGGTTTCAATTTTAGGATTACTCCTTTTCTCTACTTCTTCTTTAGTGGTTTCTTCTTCACCCCCAAATTTCATTTTCTTATCAATGTCTAGAGTCAAGTAAGTTGCATCAATAAAACTTCAGATTTTCAGAAATACAAATATGGTAGGTTGTAGCCCTTGAAGTAGAGATCCTTTTACCCAAGTTTCAGGTCAAAAAGCTGCACAGAGCTTAGAGAAACGAGGGGTGCGAGTTCAAGGGTGCGAGTTTACTTCTGAAGAAAAATTGCAGAAACGAAAAAGGAAGATATACTGCTTGATCGTCTTTGAAACGCGATTCTAACAGTATAACTTTTACAGTATTCGGTGCAGAAATAAGATTACAGATGATAAACTCGCTATTCTATAAAAACAGCTCTCGATCGGCTCTGATACCATTTGTTGTTCCCTGTTTTCTATAACAACAGTATAATATGGCATACAGATGAAAGATTAACAATAAAGATGAACACAGAAAGATCAAGTGAAAACCTTCTCTGATATACCGTGAATCTTTCGTACAAGAATGATAAGCGCTAAGGCTATTTTGAGCAGATACGAAAGTTAACCGCAAACCTGAGTCCTCCTCCCTCTTTTATAGCTGAGGCTCAGGTATGCGTACAAAGGCTTCTTGCCTGAGTATGGGCCTAACACTTGGCCCATATTGTATACTATTCTAACAGATATATTTAATCAGTACAGAATAGAAATAGTAAACATCTAACTTATTACAGACAAGACAGACAAACTTGATTCACAATAAATAGTCTTCAACAAGCATGCCCATAACGTATTCAAAATTTAAGCCAATCTCCGTAACACAGTTGATTTAGTAAACCCGAAGAGTATGCACCTGAGTGAAAGACTTATATCTTTGTTTCTATTAATAATTTGGACTTGAGTCCTGAAGAAGAATTGTGTATATTTACGATAGGAACCCAACGCAACTCGTATTTCACCATGCCCATAATGTATAAAAAATTTAAGCCAATCTCCGTAACACGGTTGATTTAGTAAACCTGAAGAGTATGCACCTGAGTGAAAGACGTATATCTTTGTTTCTATTAATAATTTGGACTTGAGTCCTGAAGAAGAATTGTGTATACTTACGATAGGAACCCAACGCAACTCGTATTTCAGCATGCCCATAATGTATTCAAAATTTAAGCCAATCTCCGTAACACGGTTGATTTAGTAAACCTGAAGAGTATGCACCTGAGTGAAAGACGTATATCTTTGTTTCTATTAATAATTTGGACTTGACTCCTGAAGAAAAATTGTGTATATTTACGATAGGAACCCAACGCAACTCGTATTTCAGCATTCCCATAATGTATTCACAATTTAAGCCAATCTCCGTAACACGGTTGATTTAGTAAACTTGAAGAGTATGCACCTGAGTGAAAGACGTATATCTTTGTTTCTATTAATAATTTGGACTTGACTCCTGAAGAAGAATTGTGTATATTTACGATAGGAACCCAACGCAACTCGTATTTCAGCATTCCCATAATGTATTCACAATTTAAGCCAATCTCCGTAACACGGTTGATTTAGTAAACCTGAAGACTATGCACCTGAGTGAAAGACGTATATCTTTGTTTCTATTAATAATTTGGACTTGAGTCCTGAAGAAGAATTGTGTATATTTACGATAGGAACCCAACGCAACTCGTATTTCAGCATGCCCATAATGTATTCAAAATTTAAGCCAATATCCGTAACACGGTTGATTTAATAAACCTGAAGAGTATGCACCTTAATGAAAGACGTATATCTTTGTTTCTATTAATAATTTGGACTTGAGTCCTGAAGAAGAATTGTGTATATTTACGATAGGAACCCAACGCAACTCGTATTTCAGCATGCCCATAATGTATTCAAAATTTAAGCCAATCTCCGTAACACGAGTGATTTAGTAAACCCGAAGAGTATGCACATGAGTGAAAGACTTATATCTTTGTTTCTATTAATAATTTGGACTTGAGTCCTGAAGAAGAATTGTGTATATTTACGATAGGAACCCAACGCAACTCGTATTTCAGCATGCCCATAATGTATTCAAAATTTAAGCCAATCTCCGTAACACGGTTGATTTAGTAAACCTGAAGAGTATGCACCTGAGTGAAAGACGTATATCTTTGTTTCTATTAATAATTTGGACTTGAGTCCTGAAGAAGAATTGTGTATATTTACGATAGGAACCCAACGCAACTCGTATTTCAGCATGCCCATAACGTATTCAAAATTTAAGCCAATCTCCGTAACACAGTTGATTTAGTAAACCCGAAGAGTATGCACCTGAGTGAAAGACTTATATCTTTGTTTCTATTAATAATTTGGACTTGAGTCCTGAAGAAGAATTGTGTATATTTACGATAGGAACCCAACGCAACTCGTATTTCACCATGCCCATAATGTATAAAAAATTTAAGCCAATCTCCGTAACACGGTTGATTTAGTAAACCTGAAGAGTATGCACCTGAGTGAAAGACGTATATCTTTGTTTCTATTAATAATTTGGACTTGAGTCCTGAAGAAGAATTGTGTATACTTACGATAGGAACCCAACGCAACTCGTATTTCAGCATGCCCATAATGTATTCAAAATTTAAGCCAATCTCCGTAACACGGTTGATTTAGTAAACCTGAAGAGTATGCACCTGAGTGAAAGACGTATATCTTTGTTTCTATTAATAATTTGGACTTGACTCCTGAAGAAAAATTGTGTATATTTTCGATAGGAACCCAACGCAACTCGTATTTCAGCATTCCCATAATGTATTCACAATTTAAGCCAATCTCCGTAACACGGTTGATTTAGTAAACCTGAAGAGTATGCACCTGAGTGAAAGACGTATATCTTTGTTTATATTAATAATTTGGACTTGACTCCTGAAGAAGAATTGTGTATATTTACGATAGGAACCCAACGCAACTCGTATTTCAGCATTCCCATAATGTATTCAAAATTTAAGCCAATCTCCGTAACACGGTTGATTTAGTAAACCTGAAGACTATGCACCTGAGTGAAAGACGTATATCTTTGTTTCTATTAATAATTTGGACTTGAGTCCTGAAGAAGAATTTTGTATATTTACGATAGGAACCCAACGCAACTCGTATTTCAGCATGCCCATAATGTATTCAAAATTTAAGCCAATATCCGTAACACGGTTGATTTAATAAACCTGAAGAGTATGCACCTTAATGAAAGACGTATATCTTTGTTTCTATTAATAATTTGGACTTGAGTCCTGAAGAAGAATTGTGTATATTTACGATAGGAACCCAACGCAACTCGTATTTCAGCATGCCCATAACGTATTCAAAATTTAAGCCAATCTCCGTAACACGGTTGATTTAGTAAACCCGAAGAGTATGCACATGAGTGAAAGACTTATATCTTTGTTTCTATTAATAATTTGGACTTGAGTCCTGAAGAAGAATTGTGTATATTTACGATAGGAACCCAACGCAACTCGTATTTCAGCATGCCCATAATGTATTCAAAATTTAAGCCAATCTCCGTAACACGGTTAATTTAGTAAACCTGAAGAGTATGCACCTGAGTGAAAGACGTATATCTTTGTTTCTATTAATAATTTGGACTTGAGTCCTGAAGAAGAATTGTGTATATTTACGATAGGAACCCAACGCAACTCGAATTTCAGCATGCCCATAACGTATTCAAAATTTAAGCCAATCTCCGTAACACAGTTGATTTAGTAAACCCGAAGAGTATGCACCTGAGTGAAAGACTTATATCTTTGTTTCTATTAATAATTTGGACTTGAGTCCTGAAGAAGAATTGTGTATATTTACGATAGGAACCCAACGCAACTCGTATTTCACCATGCCCATAATGTATAAAAAATTTAAGCCAATCTCCGTAACACGGTTGATTTAGTAAACCTGAAGAGTATGCACCTGAGTGAAAGACGTATATCTTTGTTTCTATTAATAATTTGGACTTGAGTCCTGAAGAAGAATTGTGTATACTTACGATAGGAACCCAACGCAACTCGTATTTCAGCATGCCCATAATGTATTCAAAATTTAAGCCAATCTCCGTAACACGGTTGATTTAGTAAACCTGAAGAGTATGCACCTGAGTGAAAGACGTATATCTTTGTTTCTATTAATAATTTGGACTTGACTCCTGAAGAAAAATTGTGTATATTTACGATAGGAACCCAACGCAACTCGTATTTCAGCATTCCCATAATGTATTCACAATTTAAGCCAATCTCCGTAACACGGTTGATTTAGTAAACTTGAAGAGTATGCACCTGAGTGAAAGACGTATATCTTTGTTTCTATTAATAATTTGGACTTCACTCCTGAAGAAGAATTGTGTATATTTACGATAGGAACCCAACGCAACTCGTATTTCAGCATTCCCATAATGTATTCACAATTTAAGCCAATCTCCGTAACACGGTTGATTTAGTAAACCTGAAGACTATGCACCTGAGTGAAAGACGTATATCTTTGTTTCTATTAATAATTTGGACTTGAGTCCTGAAGAAGAATTGTGTATATTTACGATAGGAACCCAACGCAACTCGTATTTCAGCATGCCCATAATGTATTCAAAATTTAAGCCAATATCCGTAACACGGTTGATTTAATAAACCTGAAGAGTATGCACCTTAATGAAAGACGTATATCTTTGTTTCTATTAATAATTTGGACTTGAGTCCTGAAGAAGAATTGTGTATATTTACGATAGGAACCCAACGCAACTCGTATTTCAGCATGCCCATAATGTATTCAAAATTTAAGCCAATCTCCGTAACACGAGTGATTTAGTAAACCCGAAGAGTATGCACATGAGTGAAAGACTTATATCTTTGTTTCTATTAATAATTTGGACTTGAGTCCTGAAGAAGAATTGTGTATATTTACGATAGGAACCCAACGCAACTCGTATTTCAGCATGCCCATAATGTATTCAAAATTTAAGCCAATCTCCGTAACACGGTTGATTTAGTAAACCTGAAGAGTATGCACCTGAGTGAAAGACGTATATCTTTGTTTCTATTAATAATTTGGACTTGAGTCCTGAAGAAGAATTGTGTATATTTACGATAGGAACCCAACGCAACTCGTATTTCAGCATGCCCATAACGTATTCAAAATTTAAGCCAATCTCCGTAACACAGTTGATTTAGTAAACCCGAAGAGTATGCACCTGAGTGAAAGACTTATATCTTTGTTTCTATTAATAATTTGGACTTGAGTCCTGAAGAAGAATTGTGTATATTTACGATAGGAACCCAACGCAACTCGTATTTCACCATGCCCATAATGTATAAAAAATTTAAGCCAATCTCCGTAACACGGTTGATTTAGTAAACCTGAAGAGTATGCACCTGAGTGAAAGACGTATATCTTTGTTTCTATTAATAATTTGGACTTGAGTCCTGAAGAAGAATTGTGTATACTTACGATAGGAACCCAACGCAACTCGTATTTCAGCATGCCCATAATGTATTCAAAATTTAAGCCAATCTCCGTAACACGGTTGATTTAGTAAACCTGAAGAGTATGCACCTGAGTGAAAGACGTATATCTTTGTTTCTATTAATAATTTGGACTTGACTCCTGAAGAAAAATTGTGTATATTTTCGATAGGAACCCAACGCAACTCGTATTTCAGCATTCCCATAATGTATTCACAATTTAAGCCAATCTCCGTAACACGGTTGATTTAGTAAACCTGAAGAGTATGCACCTGAGTGAAAGACGTATATCTTTGTTTCTATTAATAATTTGGACTTGACTCCTGAAGAAGAATTGTGTATATTTACGATAGGAACCCAACGCAACTCGTATTTCAGCATTCCCATAATGTATTCAAAATTTAAGCCAATCTCCGTAACACGGTTGATTTAGTAAACCTGAAGACTATGCACCTGAGTGAAAGACGTATATCTTTGTTTCTATTAATAATTTGGACTTGAGTCCTGAAGAAGAATTGTGTATATTTACGATAGGAACCCAACGCAACTCGTATTTCAGCATGCCCATAATGTATTCAAAATTTAAGCCAATATCCGTAACACGGTTGATTTAATAAACCTGAAGAGTATGCACCTTAATGAAAGACGTATATCTTTGTTTCTATTAATAATTTGGACTTGAGTCCTGAAGAAGAATTGTGTATATTTACGATAGGAACCCAACGCAACTCGTATTTCAGCATGCCCATAACGTATTCAAAATTTAAGCCAATCTCCGTAACACGGTTGATTTAGTAAACCCGAAGAGTATGCACATGAGTGAAAGACTTATATCTTTGTTTCTATTAATAATTTGGACTTGAGTCCTGAAGAAGAATTGTGTATATTTACGATAGGAACCCAACGCAACTCGTATTTCAGCATGCCCATAATGTATTCAAAATTTAAGCCAATCTCCGTAACACGGTTAATTTAGTAAACCTGAAGAGTATGCACCTGAGTGAAAGACGTATATCTTTGTTTCTATTAATAATTTGGACTTGAGTCCTGAAGAAGAATTGTGTATATTTACGATAGGAACCCAACGCAACTCGAATTTCAGCATGCCCATAACGTATTCAAAATTTAAGCCAATCTCCGTAACACAGTTGATTTAGTAAACCCGAAGAGTATGCACCTGAGTGAAAGACTTATATCTTTGTTTCTATTAATAATTTGGACTTGAGTCCTGAAGAAGAATTGTGTATATTTACGATAGGAACCCAACGCAACTCGTATTTCACCATGCCCATAATGTATAAAAAATTTAAGCCAATCTCCGTAACACGGTTGATTTAGTAAACCTGAAGAGTATGCACCTGAGTGAAAGACGTATATCTTTGTTTCTATTAATAATTTGGACTTGAGTCCTGAAGAAGAATTGTGTATACTTACGATAGGAACCCAACGCAACTCGTATTTCAGCATGCCCATAATGTATTCAAAATTTAAGCCAATCTCCGTAACACGGTTGATTTAGTAAACCTGAAGAGTATGCACCTGAGTGAAAGACGTATATCTTTGTTTCTATTAATAATTTGGACTTGACTCCTGAAGAAAAATTGTGTATATTTACGATAGGAACCCAACGCAACTCGTATTTCAGCATTCCCATAATGTATTCACAATTTAAGCCAATCTCCGTAACACGGTTGATTTAGTAAACCTGAAGAGTATGCACCTGAGTGAAAGACGTATATCTTTGTTTCTATTAATAATTTGGACTTGACTCCTGAAGAAGAATTGTGTATATTTACGATAGGAACCCAACGCAACTCGTATTTCAGCATTCCCATAATGTATTCACAATTTAAGCCAATCTCCGTAACACGGTTGATTTAGTAAACCTGAAGACTATGCACCTGAGTGAAAGACGTATATCTTTGTTTCTATTAATAATTTGGACTTGAGTCCTGAAGAAGAATTGTGTATATTTACGATAGGAACCCAACGCAACTCGTATTTCAGCATGCCCATAATGTATTCAAAATTTAAGCCAATATCCGTAACACGGTTGATTTAATAAACCTGAAGAGTATGCACCTTAATGAAAGACGTATATCTTTGTTTCTATTAATAATTTGGACTTGAGTCCTGAAGAAGAATTGTGTATATTTACGATAGGAACCCAACTAACTCGTATTTCAGCATGCCCATAATGTATTCAAAATTTAAGCCAATCTCCGTAACACGGTTGATTTAGTAAACCCGAAGAGTATGCACATGAGTGAAAGACTTATATCTTTGTTTCTATTAATAATTTGGACTTGAGTCCTGAAGAAGAATTGTGTATATTTACGATAGGAACCCAACGCAACTCGTATTTCAGCATGCCCATAATGTATTCAAAATTTAAGCCAATCTCCGTAACACGGTTGATTTAGTAAACCTGAAGAGTATGCACCTGAGTGAAAGACGTATATCTTTGTTTCTATTAATAATTTGGACTTGAGTCCTGAAGAAGAATTGTGTATATTTACGATAGGAACCCAACTCAACTCGTATTTCAGCGTGCCCATAATGAATTCAAAATTTAAGCCAATCTCCGTAACACGGTTGATTTAGTAAACTTGAAGAGTATACATCTGAGTGAAAGACGTATATCTTTGTTTCTATTAATAATTTGGACTTGAGTCCTGAAGAAGAATTGTGTATATTTACGATAGGAATCCAACGCAACTCGTATTTCAGCATGCCCATAATGTATTCAAAATTTAAGCCAATCTCTGTAACACGGTTGATTTAGTAAACCCGAAGAGTATGCACGTGAGTGAAAGACTTATATCTTTGTTTCTATTAATAATTTGGACTTGAGTCCTGAAGAAGAATTGTGTATATTAACCATAGGAACCCAACGCAACTCGTATTTCAGCATGCCCATAATGTATTCAAAATTTAAGCCAATCTCCGTAACACGGTTGATTTAGTAAATCTGAAGAGTATGCACCTGAGTGAAAGACGTATATCTTTGTTTCTATTAATAATTTGGACTTGACTCCTAAAGAAAAATTGTGTATATTTACGATAGGAACCCAACGCAACTCGTATTTCAGCATTCCCATAATGTATTCACAATTTAAGCCAATCTCCGTAACACGGTTGATTTAGTAAACCTGAAGAGTATGCACCTGAGTGAAAGACGTATATCTTTGTTTCTATTAATAATTTGGACTTGACTCCTGAAGAAGAATTGTGTATATTTACGATAGGAACCCAACGCAACTCGTATTTCAGCATTCCCATAATGTATTCACAATTTAAGCCAATCTCCGTAACACGGTTGATTTAGTAAACCTGAAGACTATGCACCTGAGTGAAAGACGTATATCTTTGTTTCTATTAATAATTTGGACTTGAGTCCTGAAGAAGAATTGTGTATATTTACGATAGGAACCCAACGCAACTCGTATTTCAGCATGCCCATAATGTATTCAAAATTTAAGCCAATATCCGTAACACGGTTGATTTAATAAACCTGAAGAGTATGCACCTTAATGAAAGACGTATATCTTTGTTTCTATTAATAATTTGGACTTGAGTCCTGAAGAAGAATTGTGTATATTTACGATAGGAACCCAACGCAACTCGTATTTCAGCATGCCCATAATGTATTCAAAATTTAAGCCAATCTCCGTAACACGGTTGATTTAGTAAACCCGAAGAGTATGCACATGAGTGAAAGACTTATATCTTTGTTTCTATTAATAATTTGGACTTGAGTCCAGAAGAAGAATTGTGTATATTTACGATAGGAACCCAACGCAACTCGTATTTCAGCATGCCCATAATGTATTCAAAATTTAAGCCAATCTCCGTAACACGGTTGATTTAGTAAACCTGAAGAGTATGCACCTGAGTGAAAGACGTATATCTTTGTTTCTATTAATAATTTGGACTTGAGTCCTGAAGAAGAATTGTGTATATTTACGATAGGAACCCAACTCAACTCGTATTTCAGCATGCCCATAATGAATTCAAAATTTAAGCCAATCTCCGTAACACGGTTGATTTAGTAAACTTGAAGAGTATGCATCTGAGTGAAAGACGTATATCTTTGTTTCTATTAATAATTTGGACTTGAGTCCTGAAGAAGAATTGTGTATATTTACGATAGGAATCCAACGCAACTCGTATTTCAGCATGCCCATAATGTATTCAAAATTTAAGCCAATCTCTGTAACACGGTTGATTTAGTAAACCCGAAGAGTATGCACGTGAGTGAAAGACTTATATCTTTGTTTCTATTAATAATTTGGACTTTAGTCCTGAAGAAGAATTGTGTATATTTACGATAGGAACCCAACGCAACTCGTATTTCAGCATGCCCATAATGTATTCAAAATTTAATCCAATCTCCGTAACACGGTTGATTTAGTAAACCTGAAGAGATTGCACCTGAGTGAAAGACATATATCTATGTTTCTATTAATAATTTGGATTTGAGTCCTGAAAAAGAATTGTGTATATTTACGATAGAAACCCAACGCAACTCGTATTTCAGCATGCCCATAATGTATTCAAAATTTAAGCCAATCTCCGTAACACAGTTGATTTAGTAAACCCGAAGAGTATGCACCTGAGTGAAAGACTTATATCTTTGTTTCTATTAATAATTTGGACTTGAGTCCTGAAGAAGAATTGTGTATATTTAAGATAGGAACCCAACGCAACTCGTATTTCAGCATGCCCATAATGTATTCAAAATTTAAGCCAATCTCCGTAACACGGTTGATTTAGTAAACCCGAAGAGTATGCACATGAGTGAAAGACTTATATCTTTGTTTCTATTAATAATTTGGACTTGAGTCCTGAAGAAGAATTGTGTATATTTACGATAGGAACCCAACGCAACTCGTATTTCAGCATGCCCATAATGTATTCAAAATTTAAGCCAATCTCCGTAACACGGTTGATTTAGTAAACCTGAAGAGTATGCACCTGAGTGAAAGACGTATATCTTTGTTTCTATTAATAATTTGGACTTGAGTCCTGAAGAAGAATTGTGTATACTTACGATAGGAACCCAACGCAACTCGTATTTCAGCATGCCCATAATGTATTCAAAATTTAAGCCAATCTCCGTAACACGGTTGATTTAGTAAACCTGAAGAGTATGCACCTGAGTGAAAGACGTATATCTTTGTTTCTATTAATAATTTGGACTTGACTCCTGAAGAAACATTGTGTATATTTACGATAGGAACCCAACGCAACTCGTATTTCAGCATTCCCATAATGTATTCACAATTTAAGCCAATCTCCGTAACACGGTTGATTTAGTAAACCTGAAGAGTATGCACCTGAGTGAAAGACGTATATCTTTGTTTCTATTAATAATTTGGACTTGACTCCTGAAGAAGAATTGTGTATATTTACGATAGGAACCCAACGCAACTCGTATTTCAGCATTCCCATAATGTATTCACAATTTAAGCCAATCTCCGTAACACGGTTGATTTAGTAAACCTGAAGACTATGCACCTGAGTGAAAGACGTATATCTTTGTTTCTATTAATAATTTGGACTTGAGTCCTGAAGAAGAATTGTGTATATTTACGATAGGAACCCAATGCAACTCGTATTTCAGCATGCCCATAATGTATTCAAAATTTAAGCCAATATCCGTAACACGGTTGATTTAATAAACCTGAAGAGTATGCACCTTAATGAAAGACGTATATCTTTGTTTCTATTAATAATTTGGACTTGAGTCCTGAAGAAGAATTGTGTATATTTACGATAGGAACCCAACGCAACTCGTATTTCAGCATGCCCATAATGTATTCAAATTTTAAGCCAATCTCCGTAACACGGTTGATTTAGTAAACCCGAAGAGTATGCACATGAGTGAAAGACTTATATCTTTGTTTCTATTAATAATTTGGACTTGAGTCCTGAAGAAGAATTGTGTATATTTACGATAGGAACCCAACGCAACTCGTATTTCAGCATGCCCATAATGTATTCAAAATTTAAGCCAATCTCCGTAACACGGTTGATTTAGTAAACCTGAAGAGTATGCACCTGAGTGAAAGACGTATATCTTTGTTTCTATTAATAATTTGGACTTGAGTCCTGAAGAAGAATTGTGTATATTTACGATAGGAACCCAACTCAACTCGTATTTCAGCATGCCCATAATGAATTCAAAATTTAAGCCAATCTCCGTAACACGGTTGATTTAGTAAACTTGAAGAGTATGCATCTGAGTGAAAGACGTATATCTTTGTTTCTATTAATAATTTGGACTTGAGTCCTGAAGAAGAATTGTGTATATTTACGATAGGAATCCAACGCAACTCGTATTTCAGCATGCCCATAATGTATTCAAAATTTAAGCCAATCTCTGTAACACGGTTGATTTAGTAAACCCGAAGAGTATGCACGTGAGTGAAAGACTTATATCTTTGTTTCTATTAATAATTTGGACTTGAGTCCTGAAGAAGAATTGTGTATATTTACGATAGGAACCCAACGCAACTCGTATTTCAGCATGCCCATAATGTATTCAAAATTTAAGCCAATCTCCGTAACACGGTTGATTTAGTAAATCTGAAGAGTATGCACCTGAGTGAAAGACGTATATCTTTGTTTCTATTAATAATTTGGACTTGACTCCTAAAGAAAAATTGTGTATATTTACGATAGGAACCCAACGCAACTCGTATTTCAGCATTCCCATAATGTATTCACAATTTAAGCCAATCTCCGTAACACGGTTGATTTAGTAAACCTGAAGAGTATGCACCTGAGTGAAAGACGTATATCTTTGTTTCTATTAATAATTTGGACTTGACTCCTGAAGAAGAATTGTGTATATTTACGATAGGAACCCAACGCAACTCGTATTTCAGCATTCCCATAATGTATTCACAATTTAAGCCAATCTCCGTAACACGGTTGATTTAGTAAACCTGAAGACTATGCACCTGAGTGAAAGACGTATATCTTTGTTTCTATTAATAATTTGGACTTGAGTCCTGAAGAAGAATTGTGTATATTTACGATAGGAACCCAACGCAACTCGTATTTCAGCATGCCCATAATGTATTCAAAATTTAAGCCAATATCCGTAACACGGTTGATTTAATAAACCTGAAGAGTATGCACCTTAATGAAAGACGTATATCTTTGTTTCTATTAATAATTTGGACTTGAGTCCTGAAGAAGAATTGTGTATATTTACGATAGGAACCCAACGCAACTCGTATTTCAGCATGCCCATAATGTATTCAAAATTTAAGCCAATCTCCGTAACACGGTTGATTTAGTAAACCCGAAGAGTATGCACATGAGTGAAAGACTTATATCTTTGTTTCTATTAATAATTTGGACTTGAGTCCAGAAGAAGAATTGTGTATATTTACGATAGGAACCCAACGCAAATCGTATTTCAGCATGCCCATAATGTATTCAAAATTTAAGCCAATCTCCGTAACACGGTTGATTTAGTAAACCTGAAGAGTATGCACCTGAGTGAAAGACGTATATCTTTGTTTCTATTAATAATTTGGACTTGAGTCCTGAAGAAGAATTGTGTATATTTACGATAGGAACCCAACTCAACTCGTATTTCAGCATGCCCATAATGAATTCAAAATTTAAGCCAATCTCCGTAACACGGTTGATTTAGTAAACTTGAAGAGTATGCATCTGAGTGAAAGACGTATATCTTTGTTTCTATTAATAATTTGGACTTGAGTCCTGAAGAAGAATTATGTATATTTACGATAGGAATCCAACGCAACTCGTATTTCAGCATGCCCATAATGTATTCAAAATTTAAGCCAATCTCTGTAACACGGTTGATTTAGTAAACCCGAAGAGTATGCACGTGAGTGAAAGACTTATATCTTTGTTTCTATTAATAATTTGGACTTGAGTCCTGAAGAAGAATTGTGTATATTTACGATAGGAACCCAACGCAACTCGTATTTCAGCATGCCCATAATGTATTCAAAATTTAATCCAATCTCCGTAACACGGTTGATTTAGTAAACCTGAAGAGATTGCACCTGAGTGAAAGACATATATCTATGTTTCTATTAATAATTTGGATTTGAGTCCTGAAAAAGAATTGTGTATATTTACGATAGAAACCCAACGCAACTCGTATTTCAGCATGCCCATAATGTATTCAAAATTTAAGCCAATCTCCGTAACACAGTTGATTTAGTAAACCCGAAGAGTATGCACCTGAGTGAAAGACTTATATCTTTGTTTCTATTAATAATTTGGACTTGAGTCCTGAAGAAGAATTGTGTATATTTAAGATAGGAACCCAACGCAACTCGTATTTCAGCATGCCCATAATGTATTCAAAATTTAAGCCAATCTCCGTAACACGGTTGATTTAGTAAACCTGAAGAGTATGCACCTGAGTGAAAGACGTATATCTTTGTTTCTATTAATAATTTGGACTTGAGTCCTGAAGAATAATTGTGTATATTTACGATAGGAACCCAACGCAACTCGTATTTCAGCATGCCCATAATGTATTCAAAATTTAAGCCAATCTCCGTAACACGGTTGATTTAGTAAACCTGAAGAGTATGCACCTGAGTGAAAGACGTATATCTTTGTTTCTATTAATAATTTGGACTTGTGTCCTGAAGAAGAATTGTGTATATTTACGATAGGAACCCAACGCAACTCGTATCTCAGCATTCCCATAATGTATTCAAAATTTAAGCCAATATCCGTAACACAGTTGATTTAATAAACCTGAAGAGTATGCACCTTAGTGAAAGACGTATATCTTTGTTTCTATTAATAATTTGGACTTGAGTCCTGAAGAAGAATTGTGTATATTTACGATAGGAACCCAACGCAACTCGAATTTCAGCATGCCCATAATGTATTCAAAATTTAATCCAATCTCCGTAGCACGGTTGATTTAGTAAACCTGAAGAATATGCACCTGAGTGAAAGACGTATATCTTTGTTTCTATTAATAATTTGGACTTGAGTCCTGAAGAAATATTGTGTATATTTACGATAGGAACCCAACGCAACTCGTATTTCAGCATGCCTATAATGTATTCAAAATTTAAGCCAATCTCCGTAACACGGTTGATTTAGTAAACCTGAAGAGTATGCACCTGAGTGAAAGATGTATATCTTTGTTTCTATTAATAATTTGGACTTGAGTCCTGAAGAAGAATTGTGTATATTTACGATAGGAACCCAACGCAACTCGTATTTCAGCATGCCCATAATGTATTCAAAATTTAATCCAATCTCCGTAACACGGTTGATTTAGTAAACCTGAAGAGATTGCACCTGAGTGAAAGACATATATCTATGTTTCTATTAATAATTTGGATTTGAGTCCTGAAAAAGAATTGTGTATATTTACGATAGAAACCCAACGCAACTCGTATTTCAGCATGCCCATAATGTATTCAAAATTTAAGCCAATCTCCGTAACACAATTGATTTAGTAAACCCGAAGAGTATGCACCTGAGTGAAAGACTTATATCTTTGTTTCTATTAATAATTTGGACTTGAGTCCTGAAGAAGAATTGTGTATATTTAAGATAGGAACCCAACACAACTCGTATTTCAGCATGCCCATAATGTATTCAAAATTTAAGCCAATCTCCGTAACACGGTTGATTTAGTAAACCTGAAGAGTATGCACCTGAGTGAAAGACGTATATCTTTGTTTCTATTAATAATTTGGACTTGAGTCCTGAAGAAGAATTGTGTATATTTACGATAGGAACCCAACGCAACTCGTATTTCAGCATGCCCATAATGTATTCAAAATTTAAGCCAATCTCCGTAACACGGTTGATTTAGTAAACCTGAAGAGTATGCACCTGAGTGAAAGACGTATATCTTTGTTTCTATTGATAATTTGGACTTGACTCCTGAAGAAGAATTGTGTATATTTACGATAGGAACCCAACGCAACTCGTATTTCAGCATTCCCATAATGTATTCACAATTTAAGCCAATCTCCGTAACACGGTTGATTTAGTAAACCTGAAGAGTATGCACCTGAGTGAAAGACGTATATCTTTGTTTCTATTAATAATTTGGACTTGTGTCCTGAAGAAGAATTGTGTATATTTACGATAGGAACCCAACGCAACTCGTATCTCAGCATTCCCATAATGTATTCAAAATTTAAGCCAATATCCGTAACACAGTTGATTTAATAAACCTGAAGAGTATGCACCTTAGTGAAAGACGTATATCTTTGTTTCTATTAATAATTTGGACTTGAGTCCTGAAGAAGAAATGTGTATATTTACGATAGGAACCCAACGCAACTCGAATTTCAGCATGCCCATAATGTATTCAAAATTTAATCCAATCTCCGTAGCACGGTTGATTTAGTAAACCTGAAGAATATGCACCTGAGTGAAAGACGTATATCTTTGTTTCTATTAATAATTTGGACTTAAGTCCTGAAGAAAAATTGTGTATATTTACGATAGGAACCCAACGCAACTCGTATTTCAGCATGCCTATAATGTATTCAAAATTTAAGCCAATCTCCGTAACACGGTTGATTTAGTAAACCTGAAGAGTATGCACCTGAGTGAAAGATGTATATCTTTGTTTCTATTAATAATTTGGACTTGAGTCCTGAAGAAGAATTGTGTATATTTACGATAGGAACCCAACGCAACTCGTATTTCAGCATGCCCATAATGTATAAAAAATTTAAGCCAATCTCCGTACCACGGTTGATTTAGTAAACCTGAAGAGTATGCACCTGAGTCAAAGACGTATATCTTTGTTTCTATTAATAATTTGGACTTGAGTCCTGAAGAAGAATTGTGTATACTTACGATAGGAACCCAACGCAACTCGTATTTCAGCATGCCCATAATGTATTCAAAATTTAAGCCAATCTCCGTAACACGGTTGATTTAGTAAACCTGAAGAGTATGCACCTGAGTGAAAGACGTATATCTTTGTTTCTATTATTAATTTGGACTTGACGCCTGAAGAAAAATTGTGTATATTTACGATAGGAACCCAACGCAACTCGTATTTCAGCATTCCCATAATGTATTCACAATTTAAGCTAATCTCCGTAACACGGTTGATTTAGTAAACCTGAAGAGTATGCACCTGAGTGAAAGATGTATATCTTTGTTTCTATTAATAATTTGGACTTGAGTCCTGAAGAAGAATTGTGTATATTTACGATAGGAACCCAACGCAACTCGTATCTCAGCATTCCCATAATGTATTCAAAATTTAAGCTAATATCCGTAACACGGTTGATTTAATAAACCTGAAGAGTATGCACCTTAGTGAAAGACGTATATCTTTGTTTCTATTAATAATTTGGACTTGAGTCCTGAAGAAGAATTGTGTATATTTACGATAGGAACCCAACGCAACTCATATTTCAGCATGCCCATAATGTATTCAAAATTTAAGCCAATCTCCGTAACACGGTTGATTTATAAACCCGAAGAGTATGCACCTGAGTGAAAGACTTATATCTTTGTTTCTATTAATAATTTGGACTTGAGTCATGAAGAAGAATTGTGTATATTTACGATAGGAACCCAACGCAACTCGTATTTCAGCATGCCCAAAATGTTTTCAAATTTAAGCCAATCTCCGTAACACGGTTGATTTAGTAAACCTCAAGAGTATGCACCTGAGTGAAAGACGTATATCTTTGTTTCTATTAATAATTTGGACTTGAGTCCTGAAGAAGAATTGTGTATATTTACGATAGGAACCCAACGCAACTCGTATTTCAGCATGCCCATAATGTATTCAAAAATTAAGCCAAACTCCGTAACACAGTTGATTTAGTAAACTTGAAGAGTATGCATCTGAGTGAAAGACGTATATCTTTGTTTCTATTAATAATTTGGACTTGAGTCCTGAAGAAGATTTTTGTGTATATTTATGATAGGAATCCAACGCAACTCGTATTTCAGCATGCCCATAATGTATTCAAAATTTAAGACAATCTCCGTAACACGGTTGATTTAGTAAACACGAAGAGTATGCACCTGAGTGAAAGACTTATATCTTTGTTTCTATTAATAATTTGGACTTGAGTCCCGAAGAAGAATTGTGTATAATTACGATAGGAACCCAAGGCAACTCGTATTTCAGCATTCTCATAATGTATTCACAATTTAAGCCAATCTCCGTAACAGGGTTGATTTAGTAAACCGGAAGAGTATGCACCTGAGTGAAAGATGTATATCTTTGTTTCTATTAATAATTTGGACTTGAGTCCTGAAGAAGAATTGTGTATATTTACGATAGGAACCCAACGCAACTCGTATTTCAACATGCCCATAATGTATTCAAAATTTAAGCCAATCTTCGTAACACGGTTGATTTAGTAAACCCGAAGAGTATGCACCTGAGTGAAAGACTTATATCTTTGTTTCTATTAATAATTTGGACTTGAGTCCTAAAGAAGAATTGTGTATATTTACGATAAGACCCCAACGCAACTCATATTTCAGCATGACCATAATGTATTCAAAATTTAAGCCAATCTCCATAACACGGTTGATTTATTAAACCTGAAGAGTATGCACTTGAGTGAAAGACGTATATCTATGTTTCTATTAATAATTTGGACTTAAGTCCTGAAGAAGAATTGTGTATATTTCTGATAGGAACCCAACGCAACTCGTATCTCAGCATTCCCATAATGTATTCAAAATTTAAGCCAATATCCGTAACACGGTTGATTTAATAAACCTTAAGAGTATGCACCTTAGTGAAAGACGTATATCTTTGTTTCTATTAATAATTTGGACTTGAGTCCTGAAGAAGAATTGTGTATATTTACGATAGGAACACAACGCAACTCGTATTTCAGCATGCCCATAATGTATTCAAAATTTAAGCCAATCTCCGTAACACAATTGATTTAGTAAACCCGAAGAGTATGCACCTGAGTGAAAGACTTATATCTTTGTTTCTATTAATAATTTGGACTTGAGTCCTGAAGAAGAATTGTGTATATTTAAGATAGGAACCCAACGCAACTCGTATTTCAGCATGCCCATAATGTATTCAAAATTTAAGCCAATCTCCGTAACACGGTTGATTTAGTAAACCTGAAGAGTATGCACCTGAGTGAAAGACGTATATCTTTGTTTCTATTAATAATTTGGACTTGAGTCCTGAAGAAGAATTGTGTATATTTACGATAGGAACCCAACGCAACTCGTATTTCAGCATGCCCATAATGTATTCAAAATTTAAGCCAATCTCCGTAACACGGTTGATTTAGTAAACCTGAAGAGTATGCACCTGAGTGAAAGACGTATATCTTTGTTTCTATTGATAATTTGGACTTGACTCCTGAATAAGAATTGTGTATATTTACGATAGGAACCCAACGCAACTCGTATTTCAGCATTCCCATAATGTATTCACAATTTAAGCCAATCTCCGTAACACGGTTGATTTAGTAAACCTGAAGAGTATGCACCTGAGTGAAAGACGTATATCTTTGTTTCTATTAATAATTTGGACTTGTGTCCTGAAGAAGAATTGTGTATATTTACGATAGGAACCCAACGCAACTCGTATCTCAGCATTCCCATAATGTATTCAAAATTTAAGCCAATATCCGTAACACAGTTGATTTAATAAACCTGAAGAGTATGCACCTTAGTGAAAGACGTATATCTTTGTTTCTATTAATAATTTGGACTTGAGTCCTGAAGAAGAATTGTGTATATTTACGATAGGAACCCAACGCAACTCGAATTTCAGCATGCCCATAATGTATTCAAAATTTAATCCAATCTCCGTAGCACGGTTGATTTAGTAAACCTGAAGAATATGCACCTGAGTGAAAGACGTATATCTTTGTTTCTATTAATAATTTGGACTTAAGTCCTGAAGAAAAATTGTGTATATTTACGATAGGAACCCAACGCAACTCGTATTTCAGCATGCCTATAATGTATTCAAAATTTAAGCCAATCTCCGTAACACGGTTGATTTAGTAAACCTGAAGAGTATGCACCTGAGTGAAAGATGTATATCTTTGTTTCTATTAATAATTTGGACTTGAGTCCTGAAGAAGAATTGTGTATATTTACGATAGGAACCCAACGCAACTCGTATTTCAGCATGCCCATAATGTATTCAAAATTTAAGCCAATCTCCGTAACACAGTTGATTTAGTAAACCCGAAGAGTATGCACCTGAGTGAAAGACTTATATCTTTGTTTCTATTAATAATTTGGACTTGAGTCCTGAAGAAGAATTGTGTATATTTACGATAGGAACCCAACGCAACTCGTATTTCAGCATGCCCATAATGTATAAAAAATTTAAGCCAATCTTTGTACCACGGTTGATTTAGTAAACCTGAAGAGTATGCACCTGAGTCAAAGACGTATATCTTTGTTTCTATTAATAATTTGGACTTGAGTCCTGAAGAATAATTGTGTATACTTACGATAGGAACCCAACGCAACTCGTATTTCAGCATGCCCATAATGTATTCAAAATTTAAGCCAATCTCCGTAACACGGTTGATTTAGTAAACCTGAAGAGTATGCACCTGAGTGAAAGACGTATATCTTTGTTTCTATTATTAATTTGGACTTGACTCCTGAAGAAATATTGTGTATATTTACGATAGGAACCCAACGCAACTCGTATTTCAGCATTTTCATAATGTATTCACAATTTAAGCTAATCTTCGTAACACGGTTGATTTAGTAAACCTGAAGAGTATGCACCTGAGTGAAAGATGTATATCTTTGTTTCTATTAATAATTTGGACTTGAGTCCTGAAGAAGAATTGTGTATATTTACGATAGGAACCCAACGCAACTCGTATCTCAGCATTCCCATAATGTATTCAAAATTTAAGCCAATATCCGTAACACGGTTGATTTAATAAACCTGAAGAGTATGCACCTTAGTGAAAGACGTATATCTTTGTTTCTATTAATAATTTGGACTTGAGTCCTGAAGAAGAATTGTGTATATTTACGATAGGAACCCAACGCAACTCATATTTCAGCATGCCCATAATGTATTCAAAATTTAAGCCAATCTCCGTAACACGGTTGATTTATAAACCCGAAGAGTATGCACCTGAGTGAAAGACTTATATCTTTGTTTCTATTAATAATTTGGACTTGAGTCATGAAGAAGAATTGTGTATATTTACGATAGGAACCCAACGCAACTCGTATTTCAGCATGCCCAAAATGTTTTCAAATTTAAGCCAATCTCCGTAACACGGTTGATTTAGTAAACCTCAAGAGTATGCACCTGAGTGAAAGACGTATATCTTTGTTTCTATTAATAATTTGGACTTGAGTCCTGAAGAAGAATTGTGTATATTTACGATAGGAACCCAACGCAACTCGTATTTCAGCATGCCCATAATGTATTCAAAATTTAAGCCAAACTCCGTAACACAGTTGATTTAGTAAACCTGAAGAGTATGCACCTGAGTGAAAGACGTATATCTTTGTTTCTATTAATAATTTATACTTGAGTCCTGAAGAAGAATTGTGTATATTTACGATAGGAACCCAACGCAACTCGTATTTCAGCATGCCCATAATGTATTCAAAATTTAAGCCAATCTCCGTAACACGGTTGATTTAGTAAACCTGAAGAGTATGCACCTGAGTGAAAGACGTATATCTTTGTTTCTATTGATAATTTAGACTTGAGTCCTGAAGAAGAATTGTGTATATTTACGATAGGAACCCAACGCAACTCGTATTTCAGCATGCCCATAATGTATTCAAAATTTAAGCCAATCTCCGTAACACGGTTGATTTAGTAAACCTGAAGAGTATGCACCTGAGTGAAAGACGTATATCTTGGTTTCTATTGATAATTTGGACTTGACTCCTGAAGAAGAATTGTGTATATTTACGATAGGAACCCAACGCAACTCGTAATTTAGCATGCCCATAATGTATTCAAAATTTAAGCCAATCTCCATAACACGGTTGATTTAGTAAACC
This sequence comes from Cuscuta europaea, assembly GCA_945859875.1. Classification (NCBI taxonomy): domain Eukaryota; kingdom Viridiplantae; phylum Streptophyta; class Magnoliopsida; order Solanales; family Convolvulaceae; genus Cuscuta; species Cuscuta europaea. The sequence goes on from CAMAPE010000014.1 coordinate 7,908,344, forward strand.
TGAAGAGTATGCACCTGAAAGAAAGACGTATATCTTTGTTTCTATTAATAATTTGGACTTGAGTCCTGAAGAAGAATTGTGTATATTTACGATCGGAACCCAACGCATCTCGTATCTCAGCATTCCCATAATGTATTCAAAATTTAGGCCAATCTCCGTAAGACGGTTGATTTAATAAACCTGAAGAGTATGCACCTGAGTGAAAGACGTATATCTTTGTTTCTATTAATAATTTGGACTTGAGTCCTGAAGAAGAATTGTGTATATTTACGATAGGAACCCAACGCAACTTGTATTTCAGCATGCCCATAATGTATTCAAAATTTAAGCCAATCTCCGTAACACGGTTGATTTAGTAAACCCGAAGAGTATGCACCTGAGTGAAAGACTTATATCTTTGTTTCTATTAATAATTTGGACTTGAGTCCTGAAGAAGAATTGTGTATATTTACGATAGGAACCCAACGCAACTCGTATTTCAGCATGCCCATAACGTATAAAAAATTTAAGCCAATCTCCGTAACACGGTTGATTTAGTAAACCTGAAGAGTATGCACCTGAGTGAAAGATGTATATCTTTGTTTCTATTAATAATTTGGACTTGAGTCCTGAAGAAGAATTGTGTATACTTATGATAGGAACACAACGCAACTCGTATTTCAGCATGCCCATAATGTATTCACAATTTAAGCCAATCTCCGTAACACGGTTCATTTAGTAAACCTGAAGAGTATGCACCTGAGTGAAAGACGTATATCTTTGTTTCTATTAATAATTTGGACTTAAGTCCTGAAGAAGAATTGTGTATATTTCTGATAGGAACCCAACGCAACTCGTATCTCAGCATTCCCATAATGTATTCAAAATTTAAGCCAATATCCGTAACACGGTTGATTTAATAAACCTTAAGAGTATGCACCTTAGTGAAAGACGTATATCTTTGTTTCTATTAATAATTTGGACTTGAGTCCTGAAGAAGAATTGTGTATATTTACGATAGGAACATAACGCAACTCGTATTTCAGCATGCCCATAATGTATTCAAAATTTAAGCCAATCTCCGTAACACGGTTGATTTAGTAAACCCGAAGAGTATGCACCTGAGTGAAAGACTTATATCTTTGTTTCTATTAATAATTTGGACTTGAGTCCTGAAGAAGAATTGTGTATATTTAGGATAGGAACCCAACGCAACTCGTATTTCAGCATGCCCAAAATGTATTCAAAATTTAAGCCAATCTCCGTAACACGGTTGATTTAGTAAACCTAAAGAGTATGCACCTGAGTGAAAGACGTATATCTTTGTTTCTATTAATAATTTGGACTTGAGTCCTTAAGAAGAATTGTGTATATTTACGATAGGAACCCAACGCAACTCGTATTTCAGCATGCCCATAATGTATTCAAAATTTTAGCCAATCTCCGTAACACGGTTGATTTAGTAAACTTGAAGAGTATGCATCTGAGTGAAAGACGTATATCTTTGTTTCTATTAATAATTTGGACTTGAGTCCTAAAGAAGAATTGTGTATATTTACGATCGGAACCCAACGCATCTCGTATCTCAGCATTCCCATAATGTATTCAAAATTTAGGCCAATCTCCGTAACACGGTTGATTTAATAAACCTGAAGAGTATGCACCTGAGTGAAAGACGTATATCTTTGTTTCTATTAATAATTTGGACTTGAGTCCTGAAGAAGAATTGTGTATATTTACGATAGGAACCCAACACAACTTGTATTTCAGCATGCCCATAATGTATTCAAAATTTAAGCCAATCTCCGTAACACGGTTGATTTAGTAAACCCGAAGAGTATGCACCTGAGTGAAAGACTTATATCTTTGTTTCTATTAATAATTTGGACTTGAGTCCTGAAGAAGAATTGTGTATATTTACGATAGGAACCCAACGCAACTCGTATTTCAGCATGCCCATAACGTATAAAAAATTTAAGCCAATCTCCGTAACACGGTTGATTTAGTAAACCTGAAGAGTATGCACCTGAGTGAAAGATGTATATCTTTGTTTCTATTAATAATTTGGACTTGAGTCCTGAAGAAGAATTGTGTATACTTACGATAGGAACACAACGCAACTCGTATTTCAGCATTCCCATAATGTATTCAAAATTTAAGCCAATCTCCGTAACACGGTTGATTTAGTAAACCTGAAGAGTATGCACCTGAGTGAAAGACGTATATTTTTGTTTCTATTAATAATTTGGACTTGACTCCTGAAGAAGAATTGTGTATATTTACGATAGGAACCCAACGCAACTCGTATTTCAGCATTCCCATAATGTATTCACAATTTAAGCCAATCTCCGTAACACGGTTGATTTAGTAAACCTGAAGAGTATGCACCTGAAAGAAAGACGTATATCTTTGTTTCTATTAATAATTTGGACTTGAGTCCTGAAGAAGAATTGTGTATATTTACGATAGGAACCCAACGCAACTCGTATCTCAGCATTCCCATAATGTATTCAAAATTTAAGCAATATCCGTAACACGGTTGATTTAATAAACCTGAAGAGTATGCACCTTAGTGAAAGACGTATATCCTTGTTTCTATTAATAACTTGGACTTGAGTCCTGAAGAAGAATTGTGTATATTTACGATAGGAACCCAACGCAACTCGTATTTCAGCATGCCCATAATGTATTCAAAATTTAAGCCAATCTCCGTAACACGATTGATTTAGTAAACCCGAAGAGTATGCACCTGAGTGAAAGACTTATATCTTTGTTTCTATTAATAATTTGGACTTGAGTCCTGAAGAAGAATTGTGTATATTTACGATAGGAACCCAACGCAACTCGTATTTCAACATGCCCAAAATGTATTCAAAATTTAAGCCAATCTTTGTAACACGGTTGATTTAGTAAACCTCAAGAGTATGCACCTGAGTGAAAGACGTATATCTTTGTTTCTATTAATAATTTGGACTTGAGTTCTGAAGAAGAATTGTGTATATTTACGATAGGAACCCAACGCAACTCGTATTTCAGTATGCCCATAATGTATTCAAAATTTAAGCCAATCTCCGTAACACGGTTGATTTAGTAAACCCGAAGAGTATGCACCTGAGTGAAAGACTTATATCTTTGTTTCTATTAATAATTTGGACTTGAGTCCTGAAGAAGAATTGTGTATATTTACGATAGGAACCCAACGCAACTCGTATTTCAGCATGCCCATAATGTATAAAAAATTTAAGCCAATCTCCGTAACACGGTTGATTTAGTAAACCTGAAGAGTATGCACCTGAGTGAAAGACGTATATCTTTGTTTCTATTAATAATTTGGACTTGAGTCCTGACGAAGAATTGTGTATACTTACGATAGGAACCCAACGCAACTCGTATTTCAGCATTCCCATAATGTATTCAAAATTTAAGCCAATCTCCGTAACACGGTTGATTTAGTAAACCTGAAGAGTATGCACCTGAGTGAAAGACGTATATTTTTGTTTCTATTAATAATTTGGACTTGACTCCTGAAGAAGAATTGTGTATATTTACGATAGGAACCCAACGCAACTCGTATTTCAGCATTCCCATAATGTATTCACAATTTAAGCCAATCTCCGTAACACGGTTGATTTAGTAAACCTGAAGAGTATGCACCTGAAAGAAAGACGTATATCTTTGTTTCTATTAATAATTTGGACTTGAGTCCTGAAGAAGAATTGTGTATATTTACGATAGGAACCCAACGCAACTCGTATCTCAGCATTCCCATAATGTATTCAAAATTTAAGCCAATCTCCGTAACACGATTGATTTAGTAAACCCGAAGAGTATGCACCTGAGTGAAAGACTTATATCTTTGTTTCTATTAATAATTTGGACTTGAGTCCTGAAGAAGAATTGTGTATATTTACGATAGGAACCCAACGCAACTCGTATTTCAACATGCCCAAAATGTATTCAAAATTTAAGCCAATCTCTGTAACACGGTTGATTTAGTAAACCTAAAGAGTATGCACCTGAGTGAAAGACGTATATCTTTGTTTCTATTAATAATTTGGACTTGAGTCCTGAAGCAGAATTGTGTATATTTACGATAGGAACCCAACGCAACTCGTATTTCAGTATGCCCATAATGTATTCAAAATTTAAGCCAATCTCCGTAACACGGTTGATTTAGTAAACTTGAAGAGTATGCATCTGAGTGAAAGACGTATATCTTTGTTTCTATTAATAATTTGGACTTGAGTCCTGAAGAAGAATTGTGTATATTTACGATAGGAATCTAACGCAACTCGTATTTCAGCATGCCCATAATGTATTCAAAATTTAAGCCAATCTCCGTAACACGGTTGATTTAGTAAACCCGAAGAGTATGCACCTGAGTGAAAGACTTATATCTTTGTTTCGATTAATAATTTGGACTTGAGTCCCGAAGAAGAATCGTGTATAATTACGATAGGAACCCAACGCAACTCCTATTTCAGCATTCTCATAATGTATTCACAATTTAAGCCAATCTCCGTAACAGGGTTGATTTAGTAAACCGGAAGAGTATGCACCTGAGTGAAAGACGTATATCTTTTTTTCTATTAATAACTTGGACTTGAGTCCTGATGAAGAATTGTGTATATTTACGATAGGAACCCAACGCAACTCGTATTTCAGCATTCCCATAATGTATTCAAAATTTAAGCCAATCTCCGTAACACGGTTGATTTAATAAACCTGAAGAGTATGCACCTGAGTGAAAGACGTATCTCTTTGTTTCTATTAATAATTTGGACTTGAGTCCTGAAGAAGAATTGTGTATATTTACGATAGGAACCCAACGCAACTCGTATTTCAGCATGCCCATAATGTATTCAAAATTTAAGCCAATCTTCGTAACACGGTTGATTTAGTAAACCCGAAGAGTATGTACCTGAGTGAAAGACTTATATCTTTGTTTCTATTAATAATTTGGACTCTAGTCCTAAAGAAGAATTGTGTATATTTACGATAGGAACCCAACGCAACTCATATTTCATCATGACCATAATGTATTCAAAATTTAAGCCAATCTCCATAACATGGTTGATTTAGTAAACCTGAAGAGTATGCACTTGAGTGAAAGACGTATATCTTTGTTTCTATTAATAATTTGGACTTCAGTCCTGAAGAAGAATTGTGTATATTTACGATAGGAACCCAACGCAACTCGTAATTTAGCATGCCCATAATGTATTCAAAATTTAAGCCAATCTCCATAACACGGTTGATTTAGTAAACCTGAAGAGTATGCACCTGAGTGAAAGACGTGTATCTTTCTTTCTATTAATAATTTGGACTTGACTCCTAAACAAGAATTGTGTATATTTACGAAACGAACCCAACACAACTCGTATTTCAGCATTCCCATAATGTATTCACAATTTAAGCCAATCTCCATAACACGGTTGATTTAGTAAACCTGAAGAGTATGCACCTGAGTGAAAGACGTATATCTTTGTTTCGATTAATAATTTGGACTTGAGTCCTGAAGAAGAATTGTGTATATTTACGATCGGAACCCAACACAACTCGTATCTCAGCATTCCCATAATGTATTCAAAATTTAAGCCAATCTCCGTAACACGGTTGATTTAATAAACCTGAAGAGCATGCACCTGAGTGAAAGACGTATATCTTTGTTTCTATTAATAATTTGGACTTGAGTCCTGAAGAAGAATTGTGTATATTTACGATAGGAACCCAACGCAACTTGTATTTCAGCATGCCCATAATGTATTCAAAATTGAAGCCAATCTCCGTAACACGGTTGATTTAGTAAACCCGAAGAGTATGCACCTGAGTGAAACACTTATATCTTTGTTTCTATTAATAATTTGGACTTGAGTCCTGAAGAAGAATTGTGTATATTTACGATAGGAACCCAACGCAACTTGTATTTCAGCATGCCCATAATGTATTCAAAATTTAAGCCAATCTCCGTAACACGGTTTATTTAGTAAACCTGAAGAGTATGCACCTGAGTGAAAGACGTATATCTTTGTTTCTATTAATAATTTGGACTTGAGTCCTGAAGAAGAATTGTGTATATTTACGATAGGAACCCAACGCAACTCGTATTTCAGCATTCCCATAATGTATTCAAAATTTAGGCCAATATCCGTAACACGGTTGATTTAGTAAACCTGAAGAGTATGCACCTGAGTGAAAGACGTATATCTTTGTTTCTATTAATAATTTGGACTTGAGTCCTGAAGAAGAATTGTGTATATTTACGATAGGAACCCAACGCAACTCGTATTTCAGCATGCCCATAATGTATTCAAAATTTAAGCCAATCTCCGTAACACGGTTGATTTAGTAAACCTGAAGAGTATGCACCTGAGTGAAAGACGTATATCTTTGTTTCTATTAATAATTTGGACTTGAGTCCTGAAGAAGAATTGTGTATATTTACGATAGGAACCCAACGCAACTCGTATTTCAGCATGCCCATAATGTATTCAAAATTTAAGCCAATCTCCGTAACACAGTTGATTTAGTAAACCCGAAGAGTATGCACCTGAGTGAAAGACTAATATCTTTGTTTCTATTAATAATTTGGACTTGAGTCCTGAAGAAGAATTGTGTATATTTACGATAGGAACCCAACGCAACTCGTATTTCAGCATGCCAATAATGTATTAAAAATTTAAGCCAATCTCCGTAACACGGTTGATTTAGTAAACCTTAAGAGTATGCACCTGAGTGAAAGACGTATATCTTTGTTTCTATAAATAATTTGGACTTGAGTTATGAAGAAGAATTGTGTATACTTACAATAGGAACCCAACGCAATTCGTATTTCAGCATGCCCATAATGTATTCAAAATTTAAGCCAATCTCCGTAACACGGTTGATTTAGTAAACCTGAAGAGTATGCACCTGAGTGAAAGACGTATATTTTTGTTTCTATTAATAATTTGGACTTGACAACTGAAGAAGAATTGTGTATATTTACGATAGGAACCCAACGCAACTCGTATTTCAGCATTCCCATAATGTATTCACAATTTAAGCCAATCTCCGTAACACGGTTGATTTAGTAAACCTGAAGAGTATGCACCTGAGTGAAAGACGTATATCTTTGTTTCTATGAATAATTTGGACTTGAGTCCTGAAGAAGAATTGTGTATATTTACGATAGGAACCCAACGCAACTCGTATTTCAGCATTCCCATAATGTATTCAAAATTTAAGCCAATCTCCGTAACACGGTTGATTTAATAAACCTGAAGAGTATGCACCTGAGTGAAAGACGTATATCTTTGTTTCTATTAATAATTTGGACTTGAGTCCTGAAGAAGAATTGTGTATATTTACGATAGGAACCCAACGCAACTCGTATTTCAGCATGCCCATAATGTATTCAAAATTTAAGCCAATCTTCGTAACACGGTTGATTTAGTAAACCCGAAGAGTATGCACCTGAGTGAAAGACTTATATCTTTGTTTCTATTAATAATTTGGACTCTATACCTAAAGAAGAATTGTGTATATTTACGATAGGAACCCAACGCAACTCATATTTCAGCATGACCATAATGTATTCAAAATTTAAGCCAATCTCCATAACATGGTTGATTTAGTAAACCTGAAGAGTATGCACTTGAGTGAAAGACGTATATCTTTGTTTCTATTAATAATTTGGACTTCAGTCCTGAAGAAGAATTGTGTATATTTACGATAGGAACCCAACGCAACTCGTAATTTAGCATGCCCATAATATATTCAAAATTTAAGCCAATCTCCATAACACGGTTGATTTAGTAAACCTGAAGAGTATGCACCTGAGTGAAAGACGTGTATCTTTCTTTCTATTAATAATTTGGACTTGACTCCTAAACAAGAATTGTGTATATTTACGAAACGAACCCAACACAACTCGTATTTCAGCATTCCCATAATGTATTCACAATTTAAGCCAATCTCCATAACACGGTTGATTTAGTAAACCTGAAGAGTATGCACCTGAGTGAAAGACGTATATCTTTGTTTGGATTAATAATTTGGACTTGAGTCCTGAAGAAGAATTGTGTATATTTACGATCGGAACCCAACACAACTCGTATCTCAGCATTCCCATAATGTATTCAAAATTTAAGCCAATCTCCGTAACACGGTTGATTTAATAAACCTGAAGAGCATGCACCTGAGTGAAAGACGTATATCTTTGTTTCTATTAATAATTTGGACTTGAGTCCTGAAGAAGAATTGTGTATATTTACGATAGGAACCCAACGCAACTTGTATTTCAGCATGCCCATAATGTATTCAAAATTTAAGCCAATCTCCGTAACACGGTTGATTTAGTAAACCCGAAGAGTATGCACCTGAGTGAAAGACTTATATCTTTGTTTCTATTAATAATTTGGACTTGAGTCCTGAAGAAGAATTGTGTATATTTACGATAGGAACCCAACGCAACTTGTATTTCAGCATGCCCATAATGTATTCAAAATTTAAGCCAATCTCCGTAACACGGTTTATTTAGTAAACCTGAAGAGTATGCACCTGAGTGAAAGACGTATATCTTTGTTTCTATTAATAATTTGGACTTGAGTCCTGAAGAAGAATTGTGTATATTTACGATAGGAACCCAACGCAACTCGTATTTCAGCATTCCCATAATGTATTCAAAATTTAGGCCAATATCCGTAACACGGTTGATTTAGTAAACCTGAAGAGTATGCACCTGAGTGAAAGACGTATATCTTTGTTTCTATTAATAATTTGGACTTGAGTCCTGAAGAAGAATTGTGTATATTTACGATAGGAACCCAACGCAACTCGTATTTCAGCATGCCCATAATGTATTCAAAATTTAAGCCAATCTCCGTAACACGGTTGATTTAGTAAACCTGAAGAGTATGCACCTGAGTGAAAGACGTATATCTTTGTTTCTATTAATAATTTGGACTTGAGTCCTGAAGAAGAATTGTGTATATTTACGATAGGAACCCAACGCAACTCGTATTTCAGCATGCCCATAATGTATTCAAAATTTAAGCCAATCTCCGTAACACAGTTGATTTAGTAAACCCGAAGAGTATGCACCTGAGTGAAAGATTAATATCTTTGTTTCTATTAATAATTTGGACTTGAGTCCTGAAGAAGAATTGTGTATATTTACGATAGGAACCCAACGCAACTCGTATTTCAGCATGCCCATAATGTATTAAAAATTTAAGCCAATCTCCGTAACACGGTTGATTTAGTAAACCTTAAGAGTATGCACCTGAGTGAAAGACGTATATCTTTGTTTCTATAAATAATTTGGACTTGAGTTATGAAGAAGAATTGTGTATACTTACAATAGGAATCCAACGCAATTCGTATTTCAGCATGCCCATAATGTATTCAAAATTTAAGCCAATCTCCGTAACACGGTTGATTTAGTAAACCTGAAGAGTATGCACTTGAGTGAAAGACGTATATTTTTGTTTCTATTAATAATTTGGACTTGACAACTGAAGAAGAATTGTGTATATTTACGATAGGAACCCAACGCAACTCGTATTTCAGCATTCCCATAATGTATTCACAATTTAAGCCAATCTCCGTAACACGGTTGATTTAGTAAACCTGAAGAGTATGCACCTGAGTGAAAGACGTATATCTTTGTTTCTATGAATAATTTGGACTTGAGTCCTGAAGAAGAATTGTGTATATTTACGATAGGAACCCAACGCAACTCGTATCTCAGCATTCCCATAATGTATTCAAAATTTAAGCCAATGTCCGTAACACGGTTGATTTAATAAACCCGAAGAGTATGCACCTTAGTGAAAGACGTATATCTTTGTTTCTATTAATAATTTGGACTTGAGTCCTGAAGAAGAATTGTGTATATTTACGATAGGAACCCAACGCAACTCGTATTTCAACATGCCCATAATGTATTCAAAATTTAAGCCAATCTCCGTAACACGGTTGATTTAGTAAACCCGAAGAGTATGCACCTGAGTGAAAGACTTATATCTTTGTTTCTATTAATAATTTGGACTTGAGTCCTGAAGAAGATTTGTGTATATTTACGATAGGAACCCAACGCAACTCGTATTTCAGCATGCCCAAAATGTATTCAAAATTTAAGCCAATCTCCGTAACACGGTTGATTTAGTAAACCTAAAGAGTATGCACCTGAGTGAAAGACGTATATCTTTGTTTCTATTAATAATTTGGACTTGAGTCCTGAAGAAGAATTGTGTATATTTACGATAGGAACCCAACGCAACTCGTATTTCAGCATGCCCATAATGTATTCAAAATTTAAGCCAATCTCCGTAACACGGTTGATTTAGTAAACTTGAAGAGTATCCATCTGAGTGAAAGACGTATATCTTTGTTTCTATTAATAATTTGGACTTGAGTCCTGAAGAAGAATTGTGTATATTTACGATAGGAATCCAACGCAACTCGTATTTCAGCATGCCCATAATGTATTCAAAATTTAAGCCAGTCTCCGTAACACGGTTGATTTAGTAAACCCGAAGAGTATGCACCTGAGTGAAAGACTTATATCTTTGTTTCTATTAATAATTTGGACTTGAGTCCCGAAGAAGAATTGTGTATAATTACGATAGGAACCCAACGCAACTCGTATTTCAGCATTCTCATATTGTATTCACAATTTAAGCCAATCTCCGTAACAGGGTTGATTTAGTAAACCGGAAGAGTATGCACCTGAGTGAAAGACGTATATCTTTGTTTCTATTAATAATTTGGACTTGAGTCCTGATGAAGAATCTTGTATATTTACGATAGGAACCCAACGCAACTCGTATTTCAGCATTCCCATAATGTATTCAAAATTTAAGCCAATCTCCGTAACACGGTTGATTTAATAAACCTGAAGAGTATGCACCTGAGTGAAAGACGTATATCTTTGTTTCTATTAATAATTTGGACTTGAGTCCTGAAGAAGAATTGTGTATATTTACGATAGGAACCCTACGCAACTCGTATTTCAGCATGCCCATAATGTATTCAAAATTTAAGCCAATCTTCGTAACACGGTTGATTTAGTAAACCCGAAGAGTATGCACCTGAGTGAAAGACTTATATCTTTGTTTCTATTAATAATTTGGACTCTAGTCCTAAAGAAGAATTGTGTATATTTACGATAGGAACCCAACGCAACGCATATTTCAGCATGACCATAATGTATTCAAAATTTAAGCCAATCTCCATAACACGGTTGATTTAGTAAACCTGAAGAGTATGCACTTGAGTGAAAGACGTATATCTTTGTTTCTATTAATAATTTGGACTTCAGTCCTGAAGAAGAATTGTGTATATTTACGATAGGAACCCAACGCAACTCGTAATTTAGCATGCCCATAATGTATTCAAAATTTAAGCCAATCTCCATAACACGGTTGATTTAGTAAACCTGAAGAGTATGCACCTGAGTGAAAGACGTATATCTTTCTTTCTATTAATAATTTGGACTTGACTCCTAAACAAGAATTGTGTATATTTACGAAACGAACCCAACACAACTCGTATTTCAGCATTCCCATAATGTATTCACAATTTAAGCCAATCTCCATAACACGGTTGATTTAGTAAACCTGAAGAGTATGCACCTGAGTGAAAGACGTATATCTTTGTTTCTATTAATAATTTGGACTTAAGTCCTGAAGAAGAATTGTGTATATTTACGATAGGAACCCAACGCAACTCGTATTTCAGCATGCCCATAATGTATTCAAAATTTAAGCCAATCTCCGTAACACGGTTGATTTAGTAAACCTGAAGAGTATGCACCTGAGTGAAAGACGTATATCTTTGTTTCTATTAATAATTTGGACTTGAGTCCTGAAGAAGAATTGTGTATATTTACGATAGGAACCCAACGCAACTCGTATTTCAGCATGCCCATAATGTATTCAAAATTTAAGCCAATCTCCGTAACACAGTTGATTTAGTAAACCCGAAGAGTATGCACCTGAGTGAAGACTTATATCTTTGTTTCTATTAATAATTTGGATTTGAGTCCTGAAGAAGAATTGTGTATATTTACGATAGGAACCCAACGCAACTCGTATTTCAGCATGCCCATAATGTATTAAAAATTTAAGCCAATCTCCGTAACACGGTTGATTTAGTAAACCTTAAGAGTATGCACCTGAGTGAAAGACGTATATCTTTGTTTCTATAAATAATTTGGACTTGAGTTATGAAGAAGAATTGTGTATACTTACAATAGGAACCCAACGCAATTCGTATTTCAGCATGCCCATAATGTATTCAAAATTTAAGCCAATCTCCGTAACACGGTTGATTTAGTAAACCTGAAGAGTATGCACCTGAGTGAAAGACGTATATTTTTGTTTCTATTAATAATTTGGACTTGACAACTGAAGAAGAATTGTGTATATTTACGATAGGAACCCAACGCAACTCGTATTTCAACATTCCCATAATGTATTCACAATTTAAGCCAATCTCCGTAACACGGTTGATTTAGTAAACCTGAAGAGTATGCACCTGAGTGAAAGACGTATATCTTTGTTTCTATGAATAATTTGGACTTGAGTCCTGAAGAAGAATTGTGTATATTTACGATAGGAACCCAACGCAACTCGTATCTCAGCATTTCCATAATGTATTCAAAATTTAAGTCAATGTCCGTAACACGGTTGATTTAATAAACCTGAAGAGTATGCACCTTAGTGAAAGACGTATATCTTTGTTTCTATTAATAATTTGGACTTGAGTCCTGAAGAAGAATTGTGTATATTTACGATAGGAACCCAACGCAACTCGTATTTCAGCATGCCCATAATGTATTCAAAATTTAAGCCAATCTCCGTAACACGGTTGATTTAGTAAACCCGAAGAGTATGCACCTGAGTGAAAGACTTATATCTTTGTTTCTATTAATAATTTGGACTTGAGTCCTGAAGAAGAATTGTGTATATTTACGATAGGAACCCAACGCAACTCGTATTTCAGCATGCCCAAAATGTATTCAAAATTTAAACCAATCTCCGTAACACGGTTGATTTAGTAAACTTGAAGAGTATGCATCTGAGTGAAAGACGTATATCTTTGTTTCTATTAATAATTTGGACTTGAGTCCTGAAGAAGAATTTTGTATATTTATGATAGGAACCCAACACAACTCGTATTTCAGCATGCCCATAATGTATTCAAAATTTAAACCAATCTCCGTAACACGGTTGATTTAGTAAACTTGAAGAGTATGCAGCTGAGTGAAAGACGTATATCTTTGTTTCTATTAATAATTTGGACTTGAATCCTGAAGAAGAATTGTGTATATTTACGATAGGAATCCAACGCAACTCGTATTTCAGCATTCCCATAATGTATTCAAAATTTAAGCCAATCTCCGTAACACGGTTGATTTAGTAAACCCGAAGAGTATGCACCTGAGTGAAAGACTTATATCTTTGTTTCTATTAATAATTTGGACTTGAGTCCCGAAGAAGAATTGTGTATAATTACGATAGGAACCCAACGCAACTCGTATTTCAGCATTCTCATAATGTATTCACAATTTAAGCCAATCTCCGTAACAGGGTTGATTTAGTAAACCGTAAGAGTATGCACCTGAGTGAAAGACGTATATCTTTGTTTCTATTAATAATTTGGACTTGAGTCCTGATGAAGAATCTTGTATATTTACGATAGGAACCCAACGCAACTCGTATTTCAGCATTCCCATAATGTATTCAAAATTTAAGCCAATCTCCGTAACACGGTTGATTTAATAAACCTGAAGAGTATGCACCTGAGTGAAAGACGTATATCTTTGTTTCTATTAATAATTTGGACTTGAGTCCTGAAGAAGAATTGTGTATATTTACGATAGGAACCCAACGCAACTCGTATTTCAGCATGCCCATAATGTATCCAAAATTTAAGCCAATCTTCGTAACACGGTTGATTTAGTAAACCCGAAGAGTATGCACCTGAGTGAAAGACTTATATCTTTGTTTCTATTAATAATTTGGACTCTAGTCCTAAAGAAGAATTGTGTATATTTACGATAGGAACCCAACGCAACGCATATTTCAGCATGACCATAATGTATTCAAAATTTAAGCCAATCTCCATAACACGGTTGATTTAGTAAACCTGAAGAGTATGCACTTGAGTGAAAGACGTATATCTTTGTTTCTATTAATAATTTGGACTTCAGTCCTAAAGAAGAATTGTGTATATTTACGATAGGAACCCAACGCAACTCGTAATTTAGCATGACCATAATGTATTCAAAATTTAAGCCAATCTCCATAACACGGTTGATTTAGTAAACCTGAAGAGTATGCACCTGAGTGAAAGACGTATATCTTTCTTTCTATTAACAATTTGGACTTGACTCCTAAACACGAATTGTGTATATTTACGAAACGAACCCAACACAACTCGTATTTCAGCATTCCCATAATGTATTAACAATTTAAGCCAATCTCCATAACACGATTGATTTAGTAAACCTGAAGAGTATGCACCTGAGTGAAAGACGTATATCTTTGTTTCTATTAATAATTTGGACTTGAGTCCTGAAGAAGAATTGTGTATATTTACGATCGGAACCCAACGCAACTCGTATCTCAGCATTCCCATAATGTATTCAAACTTTAAGCCAATCTCCGTAACACGGTTGATTTAATAAACCTGAAGAGTATGCACCTGAGTGAAAGACGTATATCTTTGTTTCTATTAATAATTTGGACTTGAGTCCTGAAGAAGAATTGTGTATATTTACGATAGGAACCCAACGCAACTTGTATTTCAGCATGCCCATAATGTATTCAAAATTTAAGCCAATCTCCGTAACACGGTTGATTTAGTAAACCTGAAGAGTATGCACCTGAGTGAAAGACGTATATCTTTGTTTCTATTAATAATTTGGACTTGAGTCCTGAAGAAGAATTGTGTATATTTACGATAGGAACCCAACGCAACTCGTATTTCAGCATGCCCATAATGTATTCAAAATTTAAGCCAATCTCCGTAACACGGTTGATTTAGTAAACCTGAAGAGTATGCACCTGAGTGAAAGACGTATATCTTTGTTTCTATTAATAATTTGGACTTGAGTCCTGAAGAAGAATTGTGTATATTTACGATAGGAATCCAACGCAACTCGTATTTCAGCATGTCCATAATGTATTCAAAATTTAAGCCAATCTCCATAACACGGTTGATTTAGTAAACCTGAAGAGTATGCACCTGAGTGAAAGACGTATATCTTTGTTTCTATTAATAAATTGGACTTGAGTCCTGAAGACGAATTGTGTATATTTACGATGGGAACCCAACGCAACTCGTATTTCAGCATGCCCATAATGTATTCAAAATTTAAGTCAATCTCCGTAACACGGTTGATTTAGTAAACCTGAAGAGTATGCACCTGAGTGAAAGACGTATATCTTTGTTTCTATTAATAATTTGGACTTGAGTCCTGAAGAAGAATTGTGTATATTTACGATAGGAACCCAACTCAACTCGTATTTCAGCATGCCCATATTGTATTCAAAATTTAAGCCAATCTCCGTAACACGGTTGATTTAGTAAATCTGAAGAGTATGCACCTGAGTGAAAGACGTATATCTTTGTTTCTATTAATAATTTGTACTTGAGTCCTGAAGAAGAATTGTGTATATTTACGATAGGAACCTAACGCAACTCGTATTTCAGCATTCCCATAATGTATTCAAAATTTAAGCCAATCTCCGTAACACGGTTGATTTAGTAAACCTGAAGAGTATGCACCTGAGTGAAAGACGTATATCTTTGTTTCTATTAATAATTTGGACTTGAGTCCTGAAGAAGAATTGTGTATATTTACGATAGGAATCCAACGCAACTCGTATTTCAGCATGCCCATAATGTATTCAAAATTTAAGCCAATCTCCATAACACGGTTGATTTAGTAAACCTGAAGAGTATGCACCTGAGTGAAAGACGTATATCTTTGTTTTTATTAATAAATTGGACTTGAGTCCTGAAGACGAATTGTGTATATTTACGATAGGAACCCAACGCAACTCGTATTTCAGCATGCCCATAATGTATTCAAAATTTAAGTCAATCTCCGTAACACGGTTGATTTAGTAAACCTGAAGAGTATGCACCTGAGTGAAAGACGTATATCTTTGTTTCTATTAATAATTTGGACTTGAGTCCTGAAGAAGAATTGTGTATATTTACGATAGGAACCCAACTCAACTCGTATTTCAGCATGCCCATATTGTATTCAAAATTTAAGCCAATCTCCGTAACACGGTTGATTTAGTAAACCTGAAGAGTATGCACCTGAGTGAAAGACGTATATCTTTGTTTCTATTAATAATTTGGACTTGAGTCCTGAAGAAGAATTGTGTATATTTACGATAGGAATCCAACGCAACTCGTATTTCAGCATGCCCATAATGTATTCAAAATTTAAGCCAATCTCCGTAACACGGTTGATTTAGTAAACCTGAAGAGTATGCACCTGAGTGAAAGACGTATATCTTTGTTTCTATTAATAATTTGGACTTGAGTCCTGAAGAAGAATTGTGTATATTTACGATAGGAACCCAACGCAACTTGTATTTCAGCATGCCCATAATGTATTCAAAATTTAAGCCAATCTCCGTAACACGGTTGATTTAGTAAACCTGAAGAGTATGCACCTGAGTGAAAGACGTATATCTTTGTTTCTATTAATAATTTGGACTTGAGTCCTGAAGAAGAATTGTGTATATTTACGATAGGAACCCAACGCAACTCGTATTTCAGCATGCCCATAATGTATTCAAAATTTAAGCCAATCTCCGTAACACGGTTGATTTAGTAAACCTGAAGAGTATGCACCTGAGTGAAAGACGTATATCTTTGTTTCTATTAATAATTTGGACTTGAGTCCTGAAGAAGAATTGTGTATATTTACGATAGGAATCCAACGCAACTCGTATTTCAGCATGTCCATAATGTATTCAAAATTTAAGCCAATCTCCATAACACGGTTGATTTAGTAAACCTGAAGAGTATGCACCTGAGTGAAAGACGTATATCTTTGTTTCTATTAATAAATTGGACTTGAGTCCTGAAGACGAATTGTGTATATTTACGATGGGAACCCAACGCAACTCGTATTTCAGCATGCCCATAATGTATTCAAAATTTAAGTCAATCTCCGTAACACGGTTGATTTAGTAAACCTGAAGAGTATGCACCTGAGTGAAAGACGTATATCTTTGTTTCTATTAATAATTTGGACTTGAGTCCTGAAGAAGAATTGTGTATATTTACGATAGGAACCCAACTCAACTCGTATTTCAGCATGCCCATATTGTATTCAAAATTTAAGCCAATCTCCGTAACACGGTTGATTTAGTAAATCTGAAGAGTATGCACCTGAGTGAAAGACGTATATCTTTGTTTCTATTAATAATTTGTACTTGAGTCCTGAAGAAGAATTGTGTATATTTACGATAGGAACCTAACGCAACTCGTATTTCAGCATTCCCATAATGTATTCAAAATTTAAGCCAATCTCCGTAACACGGTTGATTTAGTAAACCTGAAGAGTATGCACCTGAGTGAAAGACGTATATCTTTGTTTCTATTAATAATTTGGACTTGAGTCCTGAAGAAGAATTGTGTATATTTACGATAGGAATCCAACGCAACTCGTATTTCAGCATGCCCATAATGTATTCAAAATTTAAGCCAATCTCCATAACACGGTTGATTTAGTAAACCTGAAGAGTATGCACCTGAGTGAAAGACGTATATCTTTGTTTTTATTAATAAATTGGACTTGAGTCCTGAAGACGAATTGTGTATATTTACGATAGGAACCCAACGCAACTCGTATTTCAGCATGCCCATAATGTATTCAAAATTTAAGTCAATCTCCGTAACACGGTTGATTTAGTAAACCTGAAGAGTATGCACCTGAGTGAAAGACGTATATCTTTGTTTCTATTAATAATTTGGACTTGAGTCCTGAAGAAGAATTGTGTATATTTACGATAGGAACCCAACTCAACTCGTATTTCAGCATGCCCATATTGTATTCAAAATTTAAGCCAATCTCCGTAACACGGTTGATTTAGTAAACCTGAAGAGTATGCAACTGAGTGAAAGACGTATATCTTTGTTTCTATTAATAATTTGTACTTGAGTCCTGAAGAAGAATTGTGTATATTTACGATAGGAACCCAACACAACTCGTATTTCAGCATTCCCATAATGTATTCAAAATTTAAGCCAATCTCCGTAACACGGTTGATTTAGTAAACCTGAAGAGTATGCACCTGAGTGAAAGACGTATATCTTTGTTTCTATTAATAATTTGGACTTGAGTCCTGATGAAGAATCTTGTATATTTACGATAGGAACCCAACGCAACTCGTATTTCAGCATTCCCATAATGTATTCAAAATTTAAGCCAATCTCCGTAACACGGTTGATTTAATAAACCTGAAGAGTATGCACCTGAGTGAAAGACGTATATCTTTGTTTCTATTAATAATTTGGACTTGAGTCCTGAAGAAGAATTGTGTATATTTACGATAGGAACCCAACGCAACTCGTATTTCAGCATGCCCATAATGTATTCAAAATTTAAGCCAATCTTCGTAACACGGTTGATTTAGTAAACCCGAAGAGTATGCACCTGAGTGAAAGACTTATATCTTTGTTTCTATTAATAATTTGGACTCTAGTCCTAAAGAAGAATTGTGTATATTTACGATAGGAACCCAACGCAACGCATATTTCAGAATGACCATAATGTATTCAAAATTTAAGCCAATCTCCATAACACGGTTGATTTAGTAAACCTGAAGAGTATGCACTTGAGTGAAAGACGTATATCTTTGTTTCTATTAATAATTTGGACTTCAGTCCTGAAGAAGAATTGTGTATATTTACGATAGGAACCCAACGCAGCTCGTAATTTAGCATGACCATAATGTATTCAAAATTTAAGCCAATCTCCATAACACGGTTGATTTAGTAAACCTGAAGAGTATGCACCTGAGTGAAAGACGTATATCTTTCTTTCTATTAACAATTTGGACTTGACTCCTAAACAAGAATTGTGTATATTTACGAAACGAACCCAACACAACTCGTATTTCAGCATTCCCATAATGTATTAACAATTTAAGCCAATCTCCATAACACGGTTGATTTAGTAAACCTGAAGAGTATGCACCTGAGTGAAAGACGTATATCTTTGTTTCTATTAATAATTTGGACTTGAGTCCTGAAGAAGAATTGTGTATATTTACGATCGGAACCCAACGCAACTCGTATCTCAGCATTCCCATAATGTATTCAAAATTTAAGCCAATCTCCGTAACACGGTTGATTTAATAAACCTGAAGAGTATGCACCTGAGTGAAAGACGTATATCTTTGTTTCTATTAATAATTTGGACTTGAGTCCTGAAGAAGAATTGTGTACATTTACGATAGGAACCCAACGCAACTTGTATTTCAGCATGCCCATAATGTATTCAAAATTTAAGCCAATCTCCGTAACACGGTTGATTTAGTAAACCTGAAGAGTATGCACCTGAGTGAAAGACGTATATCTTTGTTTCTATTAATAATTTGGACTTGAGTCCTGAAGAAGAATTGTGTATATTTACGATAGGAACCCAACGCAACTCGTATTTCAGCATGCCCATAATGTATTCAAAATTTAAGCCAATCTCCGTAACACGGTTGATTTAGTAAACCTGAAGAGTATGCACCTGAGTGAAAGACGTATATCTTTGTTTCTATTAATAATTTGGACTTGAAACCTGAAGAAGAATTGTGTATATTTACGATAGGAATCCAACGCAACTCGTATTTCAGCATGCCCATAATGTATTCAAAATTTAAGCCAATCTCCATAACACGGTTGATTTAGTAAACCTGAAGAGTATGCACCTGAGTGAAAGACGTATATCTTTGTTTCTATTAATAAATTGGACTTGAGTCCTGAAGACGAATTGTGTATATTTACGATGGGAACCCAACGCAACTCGTATTTCAGCATGCCCATAATGTATTCAAAATTTAAGTCAATCTCCGTAACACGGTTGATTTAGTAAACCTGAAGAGTATGCACCTGAGTGAAAGACGTATATCTTTGTTTCTATTAATAATTTGGACTTGAGTCCTGAAGAAGAATTGTGTATATTTACGATAGGAACCCAACTCAACTCGTATTTCAGCATGCCCATATTGTATTCAAAATTTAAGCCAATCTCCGTAACACGGTTGATTTAGTAAATCTGAAGAGTATGCACCTGAGTGAAAGACGTATATCTTTGTTTCTATTAATAATTTGTACTTGAGTCCTGAAGAAGAATTGTGTATATTTACGATAGGACCTAACACAACTCGTATTTCAGCATTCCCATAATGTATTCAAAATTTAAGCCAATCTCCGTAACACGGTTGATTTAGTAAACCTGAAGAGTATGCACCTGAGTGAAAGACGTATATCTTTGTTTCTATTAATAATTTGGACTTGAGTCCTGAAGAAGAATTGTGTATATTTACGATAGGAATCCAACGCAACTCGTATTTCAGCATGCCCATAATGTATTCAAAATTTAAGCCAATCTCCATAACACGGTTGATTTAGTAAACCTGAAGAGTATGCACCTGAGTGAAAGACGTATATCTTTGTTTTTATTAATAAATCGGACTTGAGTCCTGAAGACGAATTGTGTATATTTACGATAGGAACCCAACGCAACTCGTATTTCAGCATGCCCATAATGTATTCAAAATTTAAGTCAATCTCCGTAACACGATTTATTTAGTAAACCTGAAGAGTATGCACCTGAGTGAAAGACGTATATCTTTGTTTCTATTAATAATTTGGACTTGAGTGCTGAAGAAGAATTGTGTATATTTACGATAGGAACCCAACTCAACTCGTATTTCAGCATGCCCATATTGTATTCAAAATTTAAGCCAATCTCCGTAACACGGTTGATTTAGTAAACCTGAAGAGTATGCAACTGAGTGAAAGACGTATATCTTTGTTTCTATTAATAATTTGTACTTGAGTCCTGAAGAAGAATTGTGTATATTTACGATAGGAACCCAACGCAACTCGTATTTCAGCATTCCCATAATGTATTCAAAATTTAAGCCAATCTCCGTAACACGGTTGATTTAGTAAACCTGAAGAGTATGCACCTGAGTGAAAGACGTATATCTTTGTTTCTATTTATAATTTGGACTTGAGTCCTGAAGAAGAATTGTGTATATTTACGATAGGAACCCAACGCAACTCGTATTTCAGCATTCCCATAATGTATTCAAAATTTAAGCCAATCTTCGTAACACGGTTGATTTAGTAAACCTGAAGAGTATGCACCTAAGTGAAAGACGTATATCTTTGTTTCTATTAATAATTTCGACTTGAGTCCTGAAGAATATATGTGTATATTTACGATAGGAACCCAACGCAACTCGTATTTCAGCATTTCCATAATGTATTCAAAATTTAAGCCAATCTCCGTAACACGGTTGATTTAGTAAACCTGAAGAGTATGCACCTGAGTGAAAGACGTATATCTTTGTTTCTATTAATAATTTGGACTTGAGTCCTGAAGAAGAATTGTGTATATTTACGATAGGAACCCAACGCAACTCGTATTTCAGCATTCCCATAATGTATTCAAAATTTAAGCCAATCTCCGTAACACGGTTGATATAGTAAACCTGAAGAGTATGTACCTGAGTGAAAGACATATATCTTTGTTTCTATTAATAATTTGGACTTGAGTCCTGAAGAAGAATTGTGTATATTTACGATAGGAACCCAACACAACTCGTATTTCAGCATTCCCATAATGTATTCAAAATTTAAGCCAATCTCTGTAACACGGTTGATTTAGTAAACCCGAAGAGTATACACCTGAGTGAAAGACTTATATCTTTGTTTCTATTAATAATTGGACTTGAGTCCTGAAGAAGAACTGTGTATATTTACGATAGGAACCCAACGCAACTCGTATTTCAGCATTCCCATAATGTATTCACAATTTAAGCCAATCTCCGTAACATGGTTGATTTAGTAAATCGGAAGAGTATGCACCTGAGTGAAAGACGTATATCTTTGTTTCTATTAATAATTTGGACTTGAGTCCTGAAGAAGAATTGTGTATATTTACGATAGGAACCCAACGCAACTCGTATTTCAGCATGTCCATAATGTATTCAAAATTTAAGCCAATCTCCGTAACACGGTTGATTTAGTAAACCTGAAGAGTATGCACCTGAGTGAAAGACGTATATCTTTGTTTCTATTAATAATTTGGACTTGAGTCCTGAAGAAGAATTGTGTATATTTACGATAGGAACCCAACGCAACTCGTATTTCAGCATTCCCATAATGTTATCAAAATTTAAGCCAATCTCCGTAACACGGTTGATTTAGTAAACCTGAAGAGTATGCACCTGAGTGAAAGACGTATATCTTTGTTTCTATTAATAATTTGGACTTGAAACCTGAAGAAGAATTGTGTATATTTACGATAGGAATCCAACGCAACTCGTATTTCAGCATGCCCATAATGTATTCAAAATTTAAGCCAATCTCCATAACACGGTTGATTTAGTAAACCTGAAGAGTATGCACCTGAGTGAAAGACGTATATCTTTGTTTCTATTAATAAATTGGACTTGAGTCCTGAAGACGAATTGTGTATATTTACGATGGGAACCCAACGCAACTCGTATTTCAGCATGCCCATAATGTATTCAAAATTTAAGTCAATCTCCGTAACACGGTTGATTTAGTAAACCTGAAGAGTATGCACCTGAGTGAAAGACGTATATCTTTGTTTCTATTAATAATTTGGACTTGAGTCCTGAAGAAGAATTGTGTATATTTACGATAGGAACCCAACTCAACTCGTATTTCAGCATGCCCATATTGTATTCAAAATTTAAGCCAATCTCCGTAACACGGTTGATTTAGTAAATCTGAAGAGTATGCACCTGAGTGAAAGACGTATATCTTTGTTTCTATTAATAATTTGTACTTGAGTCCTGAAGAAGAATTGTGTATATTTACGATAGGAACCTAACGCAACTCGTATTTCAGCATTCCCATAATGTATTCAAAATTTAAGCCAATCTCCGTAACACGGTTGATTTAGTAAACCTGAAGAGTATGCACCTGAGTGAAAGACGTATATCTTTGTTTCTATTAATAATTTGGACTTGAGTCCTGAAGAAGAATTGTGTATATTTACGATAGGAATCCAACGCAACTCGTATTTCAGCATGCCCATAATGTATTCAAAATTTAAGCCAATCTCCATAACACGGTTGATTTAGTAAACCTGAAGAGTATGCACCTGAGTGAAAGACGTATATCTTTGTTTTTATTAATAAATCGGACTTGAGTCCTGAAGACGAATTGTGTATATTTACGATAGGAACCCAACGCAACTCGTATTTCAGCATGCCCATAATGTATTCGAAATTTAAGTCAATCTCCGTAACACGGTTTATTTAGTAAACCTGAAGAGTATGCACCTGAGTGAAAGACGTATATCTTTGTTTCTATTAATAATTGGGACTTGAGTCCTGAAGAAGAATTGTGTATATTTACGATAGGAACCCAACTCAACTCGTATTTCAGCATGCCCATATTGTATTCAAAATTTAAGCCAATCTCCGTAACACGGTTGATTTAGTAAACCTGAAGAGTATGCAACTGAGTGAAAGACGTATATCTTTGTTTCTATTAATAATTTGTACTTGAGTCCTGAAGAAGAATTGTGTATAGTTACGATAGGAACCCAACGCAACTCGTATTTCAGCATTCCCATAATGTATTCAAAATTTAAGCCAATCTCCGTAACACGGTTGATTTAGTAAACCTGAAGAGTATGCACCTGAGTGAAAGACGTATATCTTTGTTTCTATTAATAATTTGGACTTGAGTCCTGAAGAAGAATTGTGTATATTTACGATAGGAACCCAACGCAACTCGTATTTCAGCATTCCCATAATGTATTCAAAATTTAAGCCAATCTTCGTAACACGGTTGATTTAGTAAACCTGAAGAGTATGCACCTGAGTGAAAGACGTATATCTTTGTTTCTATTAATAATTTGGACTTGAGTCCTGAAGAATATGTGTATATTTACGATAGGAACCCAACGCAACTCGTATTTCAGCATTTCCATAATGTATTCAAAATTTAAGCCAATCTCCGTAACACGGTTGATTTAGTAAACCTGAAGAGTATGCACCTGAGTGAAAGACGTATATCTTTGTTTCTATTAATAATTTGGACTTGAGTCCTGAAGAAGAATTGTGTATATTTAAGATAGGAACCCAACGCAACTCGTATTTCAGCATTCCCATAATGTATTCAAAATTTAAGCCAATCTCCGTAACACGGTTGATATAGTAAACCTGAAGAGTATGTACCTGAGTGAAAGACGTATATCTTTGTTTCTATTAATAATTTGTACTTGAGTCCTGAAGAAGAATTGTATATATTTACGATAGGAACCTAACGCAACTCGTATTTCAGCATTCCCATATTGTATTCAAAATTTAAGCCAATCTCCGTAACACGGTTGATTTAGTAAACCTGAAGAGTATGCAACTGAGTGAAAGACGTATATCTTTGTTTCTATTAATAATTTGTACTTGAGTCCTGAAGAAGAATTGTGTATATTTACGATAGGAACCCAACGCAACTCGTATTTCAGCATTCCCATAATGTATTCAAAATTTAAGCCAATCTCCGTAACACGGTTGATTTAGTAAACCTGAAGAGTATGCACCTGAGTGAAAGACGTATATCTTTGTTTCTATTAATAATTTGGACTTGAGTCCTGAAGAAGAATTGTGTATATTTACGATAGGAACCCAACGCAACTCGTATTTCAGCATTCCCATAATGTATTCAAAATTTAAGCCAATCTTCGTAACACGGTTGATTTAGTAAACCTGAAGAGTATGCACCTGAGTGAAAGACGTATATCTTTGTTTCTATTAATAATTTGGACTTGAGTCCTGAAGAATATGTGTATATTTACGATAGGAACCCAACGCAACTCGTATTTCAGCATTTCCATAATGTATTCAAAATTTAAGCCAATCTCCGTAACACGGTTGATTTAGTAAACCTGAAGAGTATGCACCTGAGTGAAAGACGTATATCTTTGTTTCTATTAATAATTTGGACTTGAGTCCTCAAGAAGAATTGTGTATATTTAAGATAGGAACCCAACGCAACTCGTATTTCAGCATTCCCATAATGTATTCAAAATTTAAGCCAATCTCCGTAACACGGTTGATATAGTAAACCTGAAGAGTATGTACCTGAGTGAAAGACATATATCTTTGTTTCTATTAATAATTTGGACTTGAGTCCTGAAGAAGAATTGTGTATATTTACGATAGGAACCCAACACAACTCGTATTTCAGCATTCCCATAATGTATTCAAAATTTAAGCCAATCTCTGTAACACGGTTGATTTAGTAAACCCGAAGAGTATACACCTGAGTCAAAGACTTATATCTTTGTTTCTATTAATAATTGGACTTGAGTCCTGAAGAAGAACTGTGTATATTTACGATAGGAACCCAACGCAACTCATATTTCAGCATTCCCATAATGTATTCACAATTTAAGCCAATCTCCGTAACATGGTTGATTTAGTAAATCGGAAGAGTATGCACCTGAGTGAAAGACGTATATCTTTCTTTGTTTCTATTAATAATTTGGACTTGAGTCCTGAAGAAGAATTGTGTATATTTACGATAGGAACCCAACTCAACTCGTATTTCAGCATGCCCATATTGTATTCAAAATTTAAGCCAATCTCCGTAACACGGTTGATTTAGTAAACCTGAAGAGTATGCAACTGAGTGAAAGACGTATATCTTTGTTTCTATTAATAATTTGTACTTGAGTCCTGAAGAAGAATTGTGTATATTTACGATAGGAACCCAACGCAACTCGTATTTCAGCATTCCCATAATGTATTCAAAATTTAAGCCAATCTCCGTAACACGGTTGATTTAGTAAACCTGAAGAGTATGCACCTGAGTGAAAGACGTATATCTTTGTTTCTATTAATAATTTGGACTTGAGTCCTGAAGAAGAATTGTGTATATTTACGATAGGAACCCAACGCAACTCGTATTTCAGCATTCCCATAATGTATTCAAAATTTAAGCCAATCTCCGTAACACGGTTGATTTAGTAAACCTGAAGAGTATGCACCTGAGTGAAAGACGTATATCTTTGTTTCTATTAATAATTTGGACTTGAGTCCTGAAGAAGAATTGTGTATATTTACGATAGGAACCCAACGCAACTCGTATTTCAGCATTCCCATAATGTATTCAAAATTTAAGCCAATCTTCGTAACACGGTTGATTTAGTAAACCTGAAGAGTATGCACCTGAGTGAAAGACGTATATCTTTGTTTCTATTAATACTTTGGACTTGAGTCCTGAAGAATATGTGTATATTTACGATAGGAACCCAACGCAACTCGTATTTCAGCATTTCCATAATGTATTCAAAATTTAAGCCAATCTCCGTAACACGGTTGATTTAGTAAACCTGAAGAGTATGCACCTGAGTGAAAGACGTATATCTTTGTTTCTATTAATAATTTGGACTTGAGTCCTGAAGAAGAATTGTGTATATTTAAGATAGGAACCCAACGCAACTCGTATTTCAGCATTCCCATAATGTATTCAAAATTTAAGCCAATCTCCGTAACACGGTTGATATAGTAAACCTGAAGAGTATGTACCTGAGTGAAAGACATATATCTTTGTTTCTATTAATAATTTGGACTTGAGTCCTGAAGAAGAATTGTGTATATTTACGATAGGAACCCAACACAACTCGTATTTCAGCATTCCCATAATGTATTCAAAATTTAAGCCAATCTCTGTAACACGGTTGATTTAGTAAACCCGAAGAGTATACACCTGAGTCAAAGACTTATATCTTTGTTTCTATTAATAATTGGACTTGAGTCCTGAAGAAGAACTGTGTATATTTACGATAGGAACCCAACGCAACTCATATTTCAGCATTCCCATAATGTATTCACAATTTAAGCCAATCTCCGTAACATGGTTGATTTAGTAAATCGGAAGAGTATGCACCTGAGTGAAAGACGTATATCTTTGTTTCTATTAATAATTTGGACTTGAGTCCTGAAGAAGAATTGTGTATATTTACGATAGGAACCCAACTCAACTCGTATTTCAGCATGCCCATATTGTATTCAAAATTTAAGCCAATCTCCGTAACACGGTTGATTTAGTAAACCTGAAGAGTATGCAACTGAGTGAAAGACGTATATCTTTGTTTCTATTAATAATTTGTACTTGAGTCCTGAAGAAGAATTGTGTATATTTACGATAGGAACCCAACGCAACTCGTATTTCAGCATTCCCATAATGTATTCAAAATTTAAGCCAATCTCCGTAACACGGTTGATTTAGTAAACCTGAAGAGTATGCACCTGAGTGAAAGACGTATATCTTTGTTTCTATTAATAATTTGGACTTGAGTCCTGAAGAAGAATTGTGTATATTTACGATAGGAACCCAACGCAACTCGTATTTCAGCATTCCCATAATGTATTCAAAATTTAAGCCAATCTCCGTAACACGGTTGATTTAGTAAACCTGAAGAGTATGCACCTGAGTGAAAGACGTATATCTTTGTTTCTATTAATAATTTGGACTTGAGTCCTGAAGAAGAATTGTGTATATTTACGATAGGAACCCAACGCAACTCGTATTTCAGCATTCCCATAATGTATTCAAAATTTAAGCCAATCTTCGTAACACGGTTGATTTAGTAAACCTGAAGAGTATGCACCTGAGTGAAAGACGTATATCTTTGTTTCTATTAATAATTTGGACTTGAGTCCTGAAGAATATGTGTATATTTACGATAGGAACCCAACGCAACTCGTATTTCAGCATTTCCATAATGTATTCAAAATTTAAGCCAATCTCCGTAACACGGTTGATTTAGTAAACCTGAAGAGTATGCACCTGAGTGAAAGACGTATATCTTTGTTTCTATTAATAATTTGGACTTGAGTCCTGAAGAAGAATTGTGTATATTTAAGATAGGAACCCAACGCAACTCGTATTTCAGCATTCCCATAATGTATTCAAAATTTAAGCCAATCTCCGTAACACGGTTGATATAGTAAACCTGAAGAGTATGTACCTGAGTGAAAGACATATATCTTTGTTTCTATTAATAATTTGGACTTGAGTCCTGAAGAAGAATTGTGTATATTTACGATAGGAACCCAACACAACTCGTATTTCAGCATTCCCATAATGTATTCAAAATTTAAGCCAATCTCTGTAACACGGTTGATTTAGTAAACCCGAAGAGTAACACCTGAGTCAAAGACTTATATCTTTGTTTCTATTAATAATTGGACTTGAGTCCTGAAGAAGAACTGTGTATATTTACGATAGGAACCCAACGCAACTCATATTTCAGCATTCCCATAATGTATTCACAATTTAAGCCAATCTCCGTAACATGGTTGATTTAGTAAATCGGAAGAGTATGCACCTGAGTGAAAGACGTATATCTTTGTTTCTATTAATAATTTGGACTTGAGTCCTGAAGAAGAATTGTGTATATTTACGATAGGAACCCAACTCAACTCGTATTTCAGCATGCCCATATTGTATTCAAAATTTAAGCCAATCTCCGTAACACGGTTGATTTAGTAAACCTGAAGAGTATGCAACTGAGTGAAAGACGTATATCTTTGTTTCTATTAATAATTTGTACTTGAGTCCTGAAGAAGAATTGTGTATATTTACGATAGGAACCCAACGCAACTCGTATTTCAGCATTCCCATAATGTATTCAAAATTTAAGCCAATCTCCGTAACACGGTTGATTTAGTAAACCTGAAGAGTATGCACCTGAGTGAAAGACGTATATCTTTGTTTCTATTAATAATTTGGACTTGAGTCCTGAAGAAGAATTGTGTATATTTACGATAGGAACCCAACGCAACTCGTATTTCAGCATTCCCATAATGTATTCAAAATTTAAGCCAATCTCCGTAACACGGTTGATTTAGTAAACCTGAAGAGTATGCACCTGAGTGAAAGACGTATATCTTTGTTTCTATTAATAATTTGGACTTGAGTCCTGAAGAAGAATTGTGTATATTTACGATAGGAACCCAACGCAACTCGTATTTCAGCATTCCCATAATGTATTCAAAATTTAAGCCAATCTTCGTAACACGGTTGATTTAGTAAACCTGAAGAGTATGCACCTGAGTGAAAGACGTATATCTTTGTTTCTATTAATAATTTGGACTTGAGTCCTGAAGAATATGTGTATATTTACGATAGGAACCCAACGCAACTCGTATTTCAGCATTTCCATAATGTATTCAAAATTTAAGCCAATCTCCGTAACACGGTTGATTTAGTAAACCTGAAGAGTATGCACCTGAGTGAAAGACGTATATCTTTGTTTCTATTAATAATTTGGACTTGAGTCCTGAAGAAGAATTGTGTATATTTAAGATAGGAACCCAACGCAACTCGTATTTCAGCATTCCCATAATGTATTCAAAATTTAAGCCAATCTCCGTAACACGGTTGATATAGTAAACCTGAAGAGTATGTACCTGAGTGAAAGACATATATCTTTGTTTCTATTAATAATTTGGACTTGAGTCCTGAAGAAGAATTGTGTATATTTACGATAGGAACCCAACACAACTCGTATTTCAGCATTCCCATAATGTATTCAAAATTTAAGCCAATCTCTGTAACACGGTTGATTTAGTAAACCCGAAGAGTATACACCTGAGTCAAAGACTTATATCTTTGTTTCTATTAATAATTGGACTTGAGTCCTGAAGAAGAACTGTGTATATTTACGATAGGAACCCAACGCAACTCATATTTCAGCATTCCCATAATGTATTCACAATTTAAGCCAATCTCCGTAACATGGTTGATTTAGTAAATCGGAAGAGTATGCACCTGAGTGAAAGACGTATATCTTTGTTTCTATTAATAATTTGGACTTGAGTCCTGAAGAAGAATTGTGTATATTTACGATAGGAACCCAACTCAACTCGTATTTCAGCATGCCCATATTGTATTCAAAATTTAAGCCAATCTCCGTAACACGGTTGATTTAGTAAACCTGAAGAGTATGCAACTGAGTGAAAGACGTATATCTTTGTTTCTATTAATAATTTGTACTTGAGTCCTGAAGAAGAATTGTGTATATTTACGATAGGAACCCAACGCAACTCGTATTTCAGCATTCCCATAATGTATTCAAAATTTAAGCCAATCTTCGTAACACGGTTGATTTAGTAAACCTGAAGAGTATGCACCTGAGTGAAAGACGTATATCTTTGTTTCTATTAATAATTTGGACTTGAGTCCTGAAGAAGAATTGTGTATATTTACGATAGGAACCCAACGCAACTCGTATTTCAGCATTCCCATAATGTATTCAAAATTTAAGCCAATCTCCGTAACACGGTTGATTTAGTAAACCTGAAGAGTATGCACCTGAGTGAAAGACGTATATCTTTGTTTCTATTAATAATTTGGACTTGAGTCCTGAAGAAGAATTGTGTATATTTACGATAGGAACCCAACGCAACTCGTATTTCAGCATTCCCATAATGTATTCAAAATTTAAGCCAATCTTCGTAACACGGTTGATTTAGTAAACCTGAAGAGTATGCACCTGAGTGAAAGACGTATATCTTTGTTTCTATTAATAATTTGGACTTGAGTCCTGAAGAATATGTGTATATTTACGATAGGAACCCAACGCAACTCGTATTTCAGCATTTCCATAATGTATTCAAAATTTAAGCCAATCTCCGTAACACGGTTGATTTAGTAAACCTGAAGAGTATGCACCTGAGTGAAAGACGTATATCTTTGTTTCTATTAATAATTTGGACTTGAGTCCTGAAGAAGAATTGTGTATATTTAAGATAGGAACCCAACACAACTCGTATTTCAGCATTCCCATAATGTATTCAAAATTTAAGCCAATCTCCGTAACACGGTTGATATAGTAAACCTGAAGAGTATGTACCTGAGTGAAAGACATATATCTTTGTTTCTATTAATAATTTGGACTTGAGTCCTGAAGAAGAATTGTGTATATTTACGATAGGAACCCAACACAACTCGTATTTCAGCATTCCCATAATGTATTCAAAATTTAAGCCAATCTCTGTAACACGGTTGATTTAGTAAACCCGAAGAGTAACACCTGAGTCAAAGACTTATATCTTTGTTTCTATTAATAATTGGACTTGAGTCCTGAAGAAGAACTGTGTATATTTACGATAGGAACCCAACGCAACTCATATTTCAGCATTCCCATAATGTATTCACAATTTAAGCCAATCTCCGTAACATGGTTGATTTAGTAAATCGGAAGAGTATGCACCTGAGTGAAAGACGTATATCTTTGTTTCTATTAATAATTTGGACTTGAGTCCTGAAGAAGAATTGTGTATATTTACGATAGGAACCCAACTCAACTCGTATTTCAGCATGCCCATATTGTATTCAAAATTTAAGCCAATCTCCGTAACACGGTTGATTTAGTAAACCTGAAGAGTATGCAACTGAGTGAAAGACGTATATCTTTGTTTCTATTAATAATTTGTACTTGAGTCCTGAAGAAGAATTGTGTATATTTACGATAGGAACCCAACGCAACTCGTATTTCAGCATTCCCATAATGTATTCAAAATTTAAGCCAATCTCCGTAACACGGTTGATTTAGTAAACCTGAAGAGTATGCACCTGAGTGAAAGACGTATATCTTTGTTTCTATTAATAATTTGGACTTGAGTCCTGAAGAAGAATTGTGTATATTTACGATAGGAACCCAACGCAACTCGTATTTCAGCATTCCCATAATGTATTCAAAATTTAAGCCAATCTCCGTAACACGGTTGATTTAGTAAACCTGAAGAGTATGCACCTGAGTGAAAGACGTATATCTTTGTTTCTATTAATAATTTGGACTTGAGTCCTGAAGAAGAATTGTGTATATTTACGATAGGAACCCAACGCAACTCGTATTTCAGCATTCCCATAATGTATTCAAAATTTAAGCCAATCTTCGTAACACGGTTGATTTAGTAAACCTGAAGAGTATGCACCTGAGTGAAAGACGTATATCTTTGTTTCTATTAATAATTTGGACTTGAGTCCTGAAGAAGAATTGTGTATATTTACGATAGGAACCCAACGCAACTCGTATTTCAGCATTCCCATAATGTATTCAAAATTTAAGCCAATCTCCGTAACACGGTTGATTTAGTAAACCTGAAGAGTATGCACCTGAGTGAAAGACGTATATCTTTGTTTCTATTAATAATTTGGACTTGAGTCCTGAAGAAGAATTGTGTATATTTACGATAGGAACCCAACGCAACTCGTATTTCAGCATTCCCATAATGTATTCAAAATTTAAGCCAATCTCCGTAACACGGTTGATTTAGTAAACCTGAAGAGTATGCACCTGAGTGAAAGACGTATATCTTTGTTTCTATTAATAATTTGGACTTGAGTCCTGAAGAAGAATTGTGTATATTTACGATAGGAACCCAACGCAACTCGTATTTCAGCATTCCCATAATGTATTCAAAATTTAAGCCAATCTCCGTAACACGGTTGATTTAGTAAACCTGAAGAGTATGCACCTGAGTGAAAGACGTATATCTTTGTTTCTATTAATAATTTGGACTTGAGTCCTGAAGAAGAATTGTGTATATTTACGATAGGAACCCAACGCAACTCGTATTTCAGCATTCCCATAATGTATTCAAAATTTAAGCCAATCTCCGTAACACGGTTGATTTAGTAAACCTGAAGAGTATGCACCTGAGTGAAAGACGTATATCTTTGTTTCTATTAATAATTTGGACTTGAGTCCTGAAGAAGAATTGTGTATATTTACGATAGGAACCCAACGCAACTCGTATTTCAGCATTCCCATAATGTATTCAAAATTTAAGCCAATCTCCGTAACACGGTTGATTTAGTAAACCTGAAGAGTATGCACCTGAGTGAAAGACGTATATCTTTGTTTCTATTAATAATTTGGACTTGAGTCCTGAAGAAGAATTGTGTATATTTACGATAGGAACCCAACGCAACTCGTATTTCAGCATTCCCATAATGTATTCAAAATTTAAGCCAATCTCCGTAACACGGTTGATTTAGTAAACCTGAAGAGTATGCACCTGAGTGAAAGACGTATATCTTTGTTTCTATTAATAATTTGGACTTGAGTCCTGAAGAAGAATTGTGTATATTTACGATAGGAACCCAACGCAACTCGTATTTCAGCATTCCCATAATGTATTCAAAATTTAAGCCAATCTCCGTAACACGGTTGATTTAGTAAACCTGAAGAGTATGCACCTGAGTGAAAGACGTATATCTTTGTTTCTATTAATAATTTGGACTTGAGTCCTGAAGAAGAATTGTGTATATTTACGATAGGAACCCAACTCAACTCGTATTTCAGCATGCCCATATTGTATTCAAAATTTAAGCCAATCTCCGTAACACGGTTGATTTAGTAAACCTGAAGAGTATGCAACTGAGTGAAAGACGTATATCTTTGTTTCTATTAATAATTTGGACTTGAGTCCTGAACAAGAATTGTGTATATTTACGATAGGAATCCAACGCAACTCGTATTTCAGCATGCCCATAATGTATTCAAAATTTAAGCCAATCTCCATAACACGGTTGATTTAGTAAACCTGAAGAGTATGCACCTGAGTGAAAGACGTATATCTTTGTTTTTATTAATAAATCGGACTTGAGTCCTGAAGACGAATTGTGTATATTTACGATAGGAACCCAACGCAACTCGTATTTAAGCATGCCCATAATGTATTCAAAATTTAAGTCAATCTCCGTAACACGGTTTATTTAGTAAACCTGAAGAGTATGCACCTGAGTGAAAGACGTATATCTTTGTTTCTATTAATAATTTGGACTTGAGTCCTGAAGAAGAATTGTGTATATTTACGATAGGAACCCAACTCAACTCGTATTTCAGCATGCCCATATTGTATTCAAAATTTAAGCCAATCTCCGTAACACGGTTGATTTAGTAAACCTGAAGAGTATGCAACTGAGTGAAAGACGTATATCTTTGTTTCTATTAATAATTTGTACTTGAGTCCTGAAGAAGAATTGTGTATATTTACGATAGGAACCCAACGCAACTCGAATTTCAGCATTCCCATAATGTATTCAAAATTTAAGCCAATCTCCGTAACACGGTTGATTTAGTAAACCTGAAGAGTATGCACCTGAGTGAAAGACGTATATCTTTGTTTCTATTAATAATTTGGACTTGAGTCCTAAAGAAGAATTGTGTATATTTACGATAGGAACCCAACGCAACTCGTATTTCAGCATTCCCATAATGTATTCAAAATTTAAGCCAATCTTCGTAACACGGTTGATTTAGTAAACCTGAAGAGTATGCACCTGAGTGAAAGACGTATATCTTTGTTTCTATTAATAATTTGGACTTGAGTCCTGAAGAATATGTGTATATTTACGATAGGAACCCAACGCAACTCGTATTTCAGCATTTCCATAATGTATTCAAAATTTAAGCCAATCTCCGTAACACGGTTGATTTAGTAAACCTGAAGAGTATGCACCTGAGTGAAAGACGTATATCTTTGTTTCTATTAATAATTTGGACTTGAGTCCTGAAGAAGAATTGTGTATATTTAAGATAGGAACCCAACGCAACTCGTATTTCAGCATTCCCATAATGTATTCAAAATTTAAGCCAATCTCCGTAACACGGTTGATATAGTAAACCTGAAGAGTATGTACCTGAGTGAAAGACATATATCTTTGTTTCTATTAATAATTTGGACTTGAGTCCTGAAGAAGAATTGTGTATATTTACGATAGGAACCCAACACAACTCGTATTTCAGCATTCCCATAATGTATTCAAAATTTAAGCCAATCTCTGTAACACGGTTGATTTAGTAAACCCGAAGAGTATACACCTGAGTCAAAGACTTATATCTTTGTTTCTATTAATAATTGGACTTGAGTCCTGAAGAAGAACTGTGTATATTTACGATAGGAACCCAACGCAACTCGTATTTCAGCATTCCCATAATGTATTCACAATTTAAGCCAATCTTCGTAACACGGTTGATTTAGTAAACCTCAAGAGTATGCACCTGAGTGAAAGACGTATATCTTTGTTTCTATTAATAATTTGGACTTGAGTCCTCAAGACGAATTGTGTATATTTACGATAGGAGCCCAACGCAACTCGTATTTCAGCATTCCCATAATGTATTCAAAATTTAAGCCAATCTCCGTAACATGGTTGATTTAGTAAACCTGAAGAGTATGCACCTGAGTGAAAGACGTATATCTTTGTTTCTATTAATAATTTGGACTTGAGTCCTGAAGAAGAATTGTGTATATTTACGATAGGAACCCAACACAACTCGTATTTCAGCATGCCCATAATGTATTCAAAATTTAAGCCAATCTCCATAACACGGTTGATTTAGTAAACCTGAAGAGTATGCACCTGAGTGAAAGACGTATATCTTTGTTTCTATTAATAAATTGGACTTGAGTCCTGAAGACGAATTGTGTATATTTACGATAGGAACCCAACGCAACTCGTATTTCAGCATGCCCATAATGTATTCAAAATTTAAGTCAATCTCCGTAACACGGTTGATTTAGTAAACCTGAAGAGTATGCACCTGAGTGAAAGACGTATATCTTTGTTTCTATTAATAATTTGGACTTGATTCCTAAAGAAGAATTGTGTATATTTACGATAGGAACCCAACTCAACTCGTATTTCAGCATGCCCATATTGTATTCAAAATTTAAGCCAATCTCCGTAACACGGTTGATTTAGTAAACCTGAAGAGTATGCACCTGAGTGAAAGACGTATATCTTTGTTTCTATTAATAATTTGGACTTGAGTCCTGAAGAAGAATTGTGTATATTTACGATAGGAACCCAACTCAACTCGTATTTCAGCATGCCCATATTGTATTCAAAATTTAAGCCAATCTCCGTAACACGGTTGATTTAGTAAATCTGAAGAGTATGCACCTGAGTGAAAGACGTATATCTTTGTTTCTATTAATAATTTTTACTTGAGTCCTGAAGAAGAATTGTGTATATTTACGATAGGAACCTAACGCAACTCGTATTTCAGCATTCCCATAATGTATTCAAAATTTAAGCCAATCTCCGTAACACGGTTGATTTAGTAAACCTGAAGAGTATGCACCTGAGTGAAAGACGTATATCTTTGTTTCTATTAATAATTTGGACTTGAGTCCTGAAGAAGAATTGTGTATATTTACGATAGGAATCCAACGCAACTCGTATTTCAGCATGCCCATAATGTATTCAAAATTTAAGCCAATCTCCATAACACGGTTGATTTAGTAAACCTGAAGAGTATGCACCTGAGTGAAAGACGTATATCTTTGTTTTTATTAATAAATCGGACTTGAGTCCTGAAGACGAATTGTGTATATTTACGATAGGAACCCAACGCAACTCGTATTTCAGCATGCCCATAATGTATTCAAAATTTAAGTCAATCTCTGTAACACGGTTTATTTAGTAAACCTGAAGAGTATGCACCTGAGTGAAAGACGTATATCTTTGTTTCTATTAATAATTTGGACTTGAGTCCTGAAGAAGAATTGTGTATATTTACGATAGGAACCCAACTCAACTCGTATTTCAGCATGCCCATATTGTATTCAAAATTTAAGCCAATCTCCGTAACACGGTTGATTTAGTAAACCTGAAGAGTATGCAACTGAGTGAAAGACGTATATCTTTGTTTCTATTAATAATTTGGACTTGAGTCCTGAAGAAGAATTGTGTATATTTACGATAGGAATCCAACGCAACTCGTATTTCAGCATGCCCATAATGTATTCAAAATTTAAGCCAATCTCCATAACACGGTTGATTTAGTAAACCTGAAGAGTATGCACCTGAGTGAAAGACGTATATCTTTGTTTTTATTAATAAATCGGACTTGAGTCCTGAAGACGAATTGTGTATATTTACGATAGGAACCCAACGCAACTCGTATTTCAGCATGCCCATAATGTATTCAAAATTTAAGTCAATCTCCGTAACACGGTTTATTTAGTAAACCTGAAGAGTATGCACCTGAGTGAAAGACGTATATCTTTGTTTCTATTAATAATTTGGACTTGAGTCCTGAAGAAGAATTGTGTATATTTACGATAGGAACCCAACTCAACTCGTATTTCAGCATGCCCATATTGTATTCAAAATTTAAGCCAATCTCCGTAACACGGTTGATTTAGTAAACCTGAAGAGTATGCAACTGAGTGAAAGACGTATATCTTTGTTTCTATTAATAATTTGGACTTGAGTCCTGAAGAAGAATTGTGTATATTTACGATAGGAACCCAACGCAACTCGTATTTCAGCATGCCCATAATGTATTCAAAATTTAAGTCAATCTCTGTAACACGGTTTATTTAGTAAACCTGAAGAGTATGCACCTGAGTGAAAGACGTATATCTTTGTTTCTATTAATAATTTGTACTTGAGTCCTGAAGAAGAATTGTGTATATTTACGATAGGAACCCAACGCAACTCGTATTTCAGCATTCCCATAATGTATTCAAAATTTAAGCCAATCTCCGTAACACGGTTGATTTAGTAAACCTGAAGAGTATGCACCTGAGTGAAAGACGTATATCTTTGTTTCTATTAATAATTTGGACTTGAGTCCTGAAGAAGAATTGTGTATATTTACGATAGGAACCAAACGCAACTCGTATTTCAGCATTCCCGTAATGTATTCAAAATTTAAGCCAATCTTCGTAACACGGTTGATTTAGTAAACCTGAAGAGTATGCACCTGAGTGAAAGACGTATATCTTTGTTTCTATTAATAATTTGGACTTGAGTCCTGAAGAATATATGTGTATATTTACGATAGGAACCCAACGCAACTCGTATTTCAGCATTTCCATAATGTATTCAAAATTTAAGCCAATCTCCGTAACACGGTTGATTTAGTAAACCTGAAGAGTATGCACCTGAGTGAAAGACGTATATCTTTGTTTCTATTAATAATTTGGACTTGAATCCTGAAGAAGAATTGTGTATATTTAAGATAGGAACCCAACGCAACTCGTATTTCAGCATTCCCATAATGTATTCAAAATTTAAGCCAATCTCCGTAACACGGTTGATATAGTAAACCTGAAGAGTATGTACCTGAGTGAAAGACATATATCTTTGTTTCTATTAATAATTTGGACTTGAGTCCTGAAGAAGAATTGTGTATATTTACGATAGGAACCCAACACAACTCGTATTTCAGCATTCCCATAATGTATTCAAAATTTAAGCCAATCTCTG
The DNA here is from genome assembly GCA_945859875.1 of Cuscuta europaea. NCBI lineage: Eukaryota > Viridiplantae > Streptophyta > Magnoliopsida > Solanales > Convolvulaceae > Cuscuta > Cuscuta europaea. The sequence goes on from CAMAPE010000014.1 coordinate 7,946,852, forward strand.
TAACACGGTTGATTTAGTAAACCCGAAGAGTATACACCTGAGTCAAAGACTTATATCTTTGTTTCTATTAATAATTGGACTTGAGTCCTGAAGAAGAACTGTGTATATTTACGATAGGAACCCAACGCAACTCGTATTTCAGCATTCCCATAATGTATTCACAATTTAAGCCAATCTCCGTAACATGGTTGATTTAGTAAATCGGAAGAGTATGCACCTGAGTGAAAGACGTATATCTTTGTTTCTATTAATAATTTGGACTTGAGTCCTGAAGAAGAATTGTGTATATTTACGATAGGAACCCAACGCAACTCGTATTTCAGCATGTCCATAATGTATTCAAAATTTAAGCCAATCTCCGTAACACGGTTGATTTAGTAAACCTGAAGAGTATGCACCTGAGTGAAAGACGTATATCTTTGTTTCTATTAATAATTTGGACTTGAGTCCTCAAGAAGAATTGTGTATATTTACGATAGGAACCCAACGCAACTCGTATTTCAGCATTCCCATAATGTATTCAAAATTTAAGCCAATCTCCGTAACACGGTTGATTTAGTAAACCTGAAGAGTATGCACCTGAGTGAAAGACGTATATCTTTGTTTCTATTAATAATTTGGACTTGAGTCCTGAAGAAGAATTGTGTATATTTACGATAGGAACCCAACACAACTCGTATTTCAGCATGCCCATAATGTATTCAAAATTTAAGCCAATCTCCATAACACGGTTGATTTAGTAAACCTGAAGAGTATGCACCTGAGTGAAAGACGTATATCTTTGTTTCTATTAATAAATTGGACTTGAGTCCTGAAGACGAATATTGTATATTTACGATAGGAACCCAACGCAACTCGTATTTCAGCATGCCCATAATGTATTCAAAATTTAAGTCAATCTCCGTAACACGGTTGATTTAGTAAACCTGAAGAGTATGCACCTGAGTGAAAGACGTATATCTTTGTTTCTATTAATAATTTGGACTTGATTCCTAAAGAAGAATTGTGTATATTTACGATAGGAACCCAACTCAACTCGTATTTCAGCATGCCCATATTGTATTCAAAATTTAAGCCAATCTCCGTAACACGGTTGATTTAGTAAACCTGAAGAGTATGCACCTGAGTGAAAGACGTATATCTTTGTTTCTATTAATAATTTGTACTTGAGTCCTGAAGAAGAATTGTGTATAGTTACGATAGGAACCCAACGCAACTCGTATTTCAGCATTCCCATAATGTATTCAAAATTTAAGCCAATCTCCGTAACACGGTTGATTTAGTAAACCTGAAGACTATGCACCTGAGTGAAAGACGTATATCTTTGTTTCTATTAATAATTTGGACTTGAGTCCTAAAGAAGAATTGTGTATATTTACGATAGGAACCCAACACAACTCGTATTTCAGCATTCCCATAATGTATTCAAAATTTAAGCCAATCTCTGTAACACGGTTGATTTAGTAAACCCCAAGAGTATACACCTGAGTGAAAGACTTATATCTTTGTTTCTATTAATAATTGGACTTGAGTCCTGATAAAGAACTGTGTATATTTACGATAGGAACCCAACGCAACTCGTATTTCAGCATTCCCATAATGTATTCACAATTTAAGCCAATCTCCGTAACACGGTTGATTTAGTAAACCTGAAGAGTATGCACCTGAGTGAAAGACGTATATCTTTGTTCCTATTAATAAATTGGACTTGAGTCCTGAAGAAGAATTGTGTATATTTACGATAGGAACCCAACGCAACTTGTATTTCAGCATTCCCATAATGTATTCAAAATTTAAGCCAATCTTCGTAACACGGTTGATTTAGTAAACCTGAAGAGTATGCACCTGAGTGAAAGACGTATATCTTTGTTTCTATTAATAATTTGGACTTGAGTCCTGAAGAATATATGTGTATATTTACGATAGGAACCCAACGCAACTCGTATTTCAGCATTTCCATAATGTATTCAAAATTTAAGCCAATCTCCGTAACACGGTTGATTTAGTAAACCTGAAGAGTATGCACCTGAGTGCAAGACGTATATCTTTGTTTCTATTAATAATTTGGACTTGAGTCCTGAAGAATATATGTGTATATTTACGATAGGAACCCAACGCAACTCGTATTTCAGCATTTCCATAATGTATTCAAAATTTAAGCCAATCTCCGTAACACGGTTGATTTAGTAAACCTGAAGAGTATGCACCTGAGTGAAAGACGTATATCTTTGTTTCTATTAATAATTTGGACTTGAGTCCTGAAGAATATATGTGTATATTTACGATAGGAACCCAACGCAACTCGTATTTCAGCATTCCCATAATGTATTCAAAATTTAAGCCAATCTCCGTAACACGGTTGATATAGTAAACCTGAAGAGTATGTACCTGAGTGAAAGACATATATCTTTGTTTCTATTAATAATTTGGACTTGAGTCCTGAAGAAGAATTGTGTATATTTACGATAGGAACCCAACACAACTCGTATTTCAGCATTCCCATAATGTATTCAAAATTTAAGCCAATCTCTGTAACACGGTTGATTTAGTAAACCCGAAGAGTATACACCTGAGTGAAAGACTTATATCTTTGTTTCTATTAATAATTGGACTTGAGTCCTGAAGAAGAACTGTGTATATTTACGATAGGAACCCAACGCAACTCGTATTTCAGCATTCCCATAATGTATTCACAATTTAAGCCAATCTCCGTAACATGGTTGATTTAGTAAATCGGAAGAGTATGCACCTGAGTGAAAGTCGTATATCTTTGTTTCTATTAATAATTTGGACTTGAGTCCTGAAGAAGAATTGTGTATATTTACGATAGGAACCCAACGCAACTCGTATTTCAGCATGTCCATAATGTATTCAAAATTTAAGCCAATCTCCGTAACACGGTTGATTTAGTAAACCTGAAGAGTATGCACCTGAGTGAAAGACGTATATCTTTGTTTCTATTAATAATTTGGACTTGAGTCCTCAAGAAGAATTGTGTATATTTACGATAGGAACCCAACGCAACTCGTATTTCAGCATTCCCATAATGTATTCAAAATTTAAGCCAATATCCGTAACACGGTTGATTTAGTGAACCTGAAGAGTATGCACCTGAGTGAAAGACGTATATCTTTGTTTCTATTAATAATTTGGACTTGAGTCCTGAAAAAGAATTGTGTATATTTACGATAGGAACCCAACACAACTCGTATTTCAGCATGCCCATAATGTATTCAAAATTTAAGCCAATCTCCATAACACGGTTGATTTAGTAAACCTGAAGAGTATGCACCTGAGTGAAAGACGTATATCTTTGTTTCTATTAATAAATTGGACTTGAGTCCTGAAGACGAATTGTGTATATTTACGATAGGAACCCAACGCAACTCGTATTTCAGCATGCCCATAATGTATTCAAAATTTAAGTCAATCTCCGTAACACGGTTGATTTAGTAAACCTGAAGAGTATGCACCTGAGTGAAAGACGTATATCTTTGTTTCTATTAATAATTTGTACTTGATTCCTAAAGAAGAATTGTGTATATTTACGATAGGAACCCAACTCAACTCGTATTTCAGCATGCCCATATTGTATTCAAAATTTAAGCCAATCTCCGTAACACGGTTGATTTAGTAAACCTGAAGAGTATGCACCTGAGTGAAAGACGTATATCTTTGTTTCTATTAATAATTTGTACTTGAGTCCTGAAGAAGAATTGTGTATAGTTACGATAGGAACCCAACGCAACTCGTATTTCAGCATTCCCATAATGTATTCAAAATTTAAGCCAATCTCCGTAACACGGTTGATTTAGTAAACCTGAAGACTATGCACCTGAGTGAAAGACGTATATCTTTGTTTCTATTAATAATTTGGACTTGAGTCCTAAAGAAGAATTGTGTATATTTACGATAGGAACCCAACACAACTCGTATTTCAGCATTCCCATAATGTATTCAAAATTTAAGCCAATCTCTGTAACACGGTTGATTTAGTAAACCCCAAGAGTATACACCTGAGTGAAAGACTTATATCTTTGTTTCTATTAATAATTGGACTTGAGTCCTGATAAAGAACTGTGTATATTTACGATAGGAACCCAACGCAACTCGTATTTCAGCATTCCCATAATGTATTCACAATTTAAGCCAATCTCCGTAACACGGTTGATTTAGTAAACCTGAAGAGTATGCACCTGAGTGAAAGACGTATATCTTTGTTCCTATTAATAATTTGGACTTGAGTCCTGAAGAAGAATTGTGTATATTTACGATAGGAACCCAACGCAACTCGTATTTCAGCATTCCCATAATGTATTCAAAATTTAAGCCAATCTCCGTAACACGGTTGATTTAGTAAACCTGAAGAGTTTGCACCTGAGTGAAAGACGTATATCTTTGTTTCTATTAATAATTTGGACTTGAGTCCTGAAGAAGAATTGTGTATATTTACGATAGGAACCCAACACAACTCGTATTTCAGCATGCCCATAATGTATTCAAAATTTAAGCCAATCTCCATAACACGGTTGATTTAGTAAACCTGAAGAGTATGCACCTGAGTGAAAGACGTATATCTTTGTTTCTATTAATAAATTGGACTTGAGTCCTGAAGACGAATTGTGTATATTTACGATAGGAACCCAACGCAACTCGTATTTCAGCATGCCCATAATGTATTCAAAATTTAAGTCAATCTCCGTAACACGGTTGATTTAGTAAACCTGAAGAGTATGCACCTGAGTGAAAGACGTATATCTTTGTTCCTATTAATAATTTGGACTTGAGTCCTGAAGAAGAATTGTGTATATTTACGATAGGAACCCAACGCAACTCGTATTTCATCATTCCCATAATGTATTCAAAATTTAAGCCAATCTCCGTAACACGGTTGATTTAGTAAACCTGAAGAGTATGCACCTGAGTGAAAGACGTATATCTTTGTTTCTATTAATAATTTGGACTTGAGTCCTAAAGAAGAATTGTGTATATTTACGATAGGAACCCAACACAACTCGTATTTCAGCATTCCCATAATGTATTCAAAATTTAAGCCAATCTCTGTAACACGGTTGATTTAGTAAACCCCAAGAGTATACACCTGAGTGAAAGACTTATATCTTTGTTTCTATTAATAATTGGACTTGAGTCCTGATAAAGAACTGTGTATATTTACGATAGGAACCCAACGCAACTCGTATTTCAGCATTCCCATAATGTATTCACAATTTAAGCCAATCTCCGTAACACGGTTGATTTAGTAAACCTGAAGAGTATGCACCTGAGTGAAAGACGTATATCTTTGTTCCTATTAATAAATTGGACTTGAGTCCTGAAGAAGAATTGTGTATATTTACGATAGGAACCCAACGCAACTTGTATTTCAGCATTCCCATAATGTATTCAAAATTTAAGCCAATCTTCGTAACACGGTTGATTTAGTAAACCTGAAGAGTATGCACCTGAGTGAAAGACGTATATCTTTGTTTCTATTAATAATTTGGACTTGAGTCCTGAAGAATATATGTGTATATTTACGATAGGAACCCAACGCAACTCGTATTTCAGCATTTCCATAATGTATTCAAAATTTAAGCCAATCTCCGTAACACGGTTGATTTAGTAAACCTGAAGAGTATGCACCTGAGTGCAAGACGTATATCTTTGTTTCTATTAATAATTTGGACTTGAGTCCTGAAGAAGAATTGTGTATATTTACGATAGGAACCCAACGCAACTCGTATTTCAGCATTCCCATAATGTATTCAAAATTTAAGCCAATCTCCGTAACACGGTTGATATAGTAAACCTGAAGAGTATGTACCTGAGTGAAAGACATATATCTTTGTTTCTATTAATAATTTGGACTTGAGTCCTGAAGAAGAATTGTGTATATTTACGATAGGAACCCAACACAACTCGTATTTCAGCATTCCCATAATGTATTCAAAATTTAAGCCAATCTCTGTAACACGGTTGATTTAGTAAACCCGAAGAGTATACACCTGAGTGAAAGACTTATATCTTTGTTTCTATTAATAATTGGACTTGAGTCCTGAAGAAGAACTGTGTATATTTACGATAGGAACCCAACGCAACTCGTATTTCAGCATTCCCATAATGTATTCACAATTTAAGCCAATCTCCGTAACATGGTTGATTTAGTAAATCGGAAGAGTATGCACCTGAGTGAAAGTCGTATATCTTTGTTTCTATTAATAATTTGGACTTGAGTCCTGAAGAAGAATTGTGTATATTTACGATAGGAACCCAACGCAACTCGTATTTCAGCATGTCCATAATGTATTCAAAATTTAAGCCAATCTCCGTAACACGGTTGATTTAGTAAACCTGAAGAGTATGCACCTGAGTGAAAGACGTATATCTTTGTTTCTATTAATAATTTGGACTTGAGTCCTCAAGAAGAATTGTGTATATTTACGATAGGAACCCAACGCAACTCGTATTTCAGCATTCCCATAATGTATTCAAAATTTAAGCCAATATCCGTAACACGGTTGATTTAGTGAACCTGAAGAGTATGCACCTGAGTGAAAGACGTATATCTTTGTTTCTATTAATAATTTGGACTTGAGTTCTGAAAAAGAATTGTGTATATTTACGATAGGAACCCAACACAACTCGTATTTCAGCATGCCCATAATGTATTCAAAATTTAAGCCAATCTCCATAACACGGTTGATTTAGTAAACCTGAAGAGTATGCACCTGAGTGAAAGACGTATATCTTTGTTTCTATTAATAAATTGGACTTGAGTCCTGAAGACGAATTGTGTATATTTACGATAGGAACCCAACGCAACTCGTATTTCAGCATGCCCATAATGTATTCAAAATTTAAGTCAATCTCCGTAACACGGTTGATTTAGTAAACCTGAAGAGTATGCACCTGAGTGAAAGACGTATATCTTTGTTTCTATTAATAATTTGTACTTGATTCCTAAAGAAGAATTGTGTATATTTACGATAGGAACCCAACTCAACTCGTATTTCAGCATGCCCATATTGTATTCAAAATTTAAGCCAATCTCCGTAACACGGTTGATTTAGTAAACCTGAAGAGTATGCACCTGAGTGAAAGACGTATATCTTTGTTTCTATTAATAATTTGTACTTGAGTCCTGAAGAAGAATTGTGTATAGTTACGATAGGAACCCAACGCAACTCGTATTTCAGCATTCCCATAATGTATTCAAAATTTAAGCCAATCTCCGTAACACGGTTGATTTAGTAAACCTGAAGACTATGCACCTGAGTGAAAGACGTATATCTTTGTTTCTATTAATAATTTGGACTTGAGTCCTAAAGAAGAATTGTGTATATTTACGATAGGAACCCAACACAACTCGTATTTCAGCATTCCCATAATGTATTCAAAATTTAAGCCAATCTCTGTAACACGGTTGATTTAGTAAACCCCAAGAGTATACACCTGAGTGAAAGACTTATATCTTTGTTTCTATTAATAATTGGACTTGAGTCCTGATAAAGAACTGTGTATATTTACGATAGGAACCCAACGCAACTCGTATTTCAGCATTCCCATAATGTATTCACAATTTAAGCCAATCTCCGTAACACGGTTGATTTAGTAAACCTGAAGAGTATGCACCTGAGTGAAAGACGTATATCTTTGTTCCTATTAATAATTTGGACTTGAGTCCTGAAGAAGAATTGTGTATATTTACGATAGGAACCCAACGCAACTCGTATTTCAGCATTCCCATAATGTATTCAAAATTTAAGCCAATCTCCGTAACACGGTTGATTTAGTAAACCTGAAGAGTATGCACCTGAGTGAAAGACGTATATCTTTGTTTCTATTAATAATTTGGACTTGAGTCCTGAAGAAGAATTGTGTATATTTACGATAGGAACCCAACACAACTCGTATTTCAGCATGCCCATAATGTATTCAAAATTTAAGCCAATCTCCATAACACGGTTGATTTAGTAAACCTGAAGAGTATGCACCTGAGTGAAAGACGTATATCTTTGTTTCTATTAATAAATTGGACTTGAGTCCTGAAGACGAATTGTGTATATTTACGATAGGAACCCAACGCAACTCGTATTTCAGCATGCCCATAATGTATTCAAAATTTAAGTCAATCTCCGTAACACGGTTGATTTAGTAAACCTGAAGAGTATGCACCTGAGTGAAAGACGTATATCTTTGTTCCTATTAATAATTTGGACTTGAGTCCTGAAGAAGAATTGTGTATATTTACGATAGGAACCCAACGCAACTCGTATTTCATCATTCCCATAATGTATTCAAAATTTAAGCCAATCTCCGTAACACGGTTGATTTAGTAAACCTGAAGAGTATGCACCTGAGTGAAAGACGTATATCTTTGTTTCTATTAATAATTTGGACTTGAGTCCTGAAGAAGAATCGTGTATATTTATGATAGGAACCCAACACAACTCGTATTTCAGCATGCCCATAATGTATTCAAAATTTAAGCCAATCTCCATAACACGGTTGATTTAGTAAACCTGAAGAGTATGCACCTGAGTGAAAGACGTATATCTTTGTTTCTATTAATAAATTGGACTTGAGTCCTGAAGACGAATTGTGTATATTTACGATAGGAACCCAACGCAACTCGTATTTCAGCATGCCCATAATGTATTCAAAATTTAAGTCAATCTCCGTAACACGGTTGATTTAGTAAACCCGAAGAGTATGCACCTGAGTGAAAGACATATATCTTTGTTTCTATTAATAATTTGTACTTGAGTCCTGAAGAAGAATTGTGTATAGTTACGATAGGAACCCAACGCAACTCGTATTTCAGCATTCCCATAATGTATTCAAAATTTAAGCCAATCTCCGTAACACGGTTGATTTAGTAAACCTGAAGAGTATGCACCTGAGTGAAAGACGTATATCTTTGTTTCTATTAATAATTTGGACTTGAGTCCTGAAGAAGAATTGTGTATATTTACGATAGGAACCCAACACAACTCGTATTTCAGCATTCCCATAATGTATTCAAAATTTAAGCCAATCTCTGTAACACGGTTGATTTAGTAAACCCGAAGAGTATACACCTGAGTGAAAGACTTATATCTTTGTTTCTATTAATAATTGGACTTGAGTCCTGATAAAGAACTGTGTATATTTACGATAGGAACCCAACGCAACTCGTATTTCAGCATTCCCATAATGTATTCACAATTTAAGCCAATCTCCGTAACATGGTTGATTTAGTAAATCGGAAGAGTATGCACCTGAGTGAAAGACGTATATCTTTGTTTCTATTAATAATTTGGACTTGAGTCCTGAAGAAGAATTGTGTATATTTACGATAGGAACCCAACGCAACTCGTATTTCAGCATGTCCATAATGTATTCAAAATTTAAGCCAATCTCCGTAACACGGTTGATTTAGTAAACCTGAAGAGTATGCACCTGAGTGAAAGACGTATATCTTTGTTTCTATTAATAATTTGGACTTGAGTCCTCAAGAAGAATTGTGTATATTTACGATAGGAACCCAACGCAACTCGTATTTCAGCATTCCCATAATGTATTCAAAATTTAAGCCAATCTCCGTAACACGGTTGATTTAGTAAACCTGAAGAGTATGCACCTGAGTGAAAGACGTATATCTTTGTTTCTATTAATAATTTGGACTTGAGTCCTGAAGAAGAATTGTGTATATTTACGATAGGAACCCAACACAACTCGTATTTCAGCATGCCCATAATGTATTCAAAATTTAAGCCAATCTCCATAACACGGTTGATTTAGTAAACCTGAAGAGTATGCACCTGAGTGAAAGACGTATATCTTTGTTTCTATTAATAAATTGGACTTGAGTCCTGAAGACGAATTGTGTATATTTACGATAGGAACCCAACGCAACTCGTATTTCAGCATGCCCATAATGTATTCAAAATTTAAGTCAATCTCCGTAACACGGTTGATTTAGTAAACCTGAAGAGTATGCACCTGAGTGAAAGACGTATATCTTTGTTTCTATTAATAATTTGGACTTGATTCCTAAAGAAGAATTGTGTATATTTACGATAGGAACCCAACTCAACTCGTATTTCAGCATGCCCATATTGTATTCAAAATTTAAGCCAATCTCCGTAACACGGTTGATTTAGTAAACCTGAAGAGTATGCACCTGAGTGAAAGACGTATATCTTTGTTTCTATTAATAATTTGTACTTGAGTCCTGAAGAAGAATTGTGTATAGTTACGATAGGAACCCAACGCAACTCGTATTTCAGCATTCCCATAATGTATTCAAAATTTAAGCCAATCTCCGTAACACGGTTGATTTAGTAAACCTGAAGAGTATGCACCTGAGTGAAAGACGTATATCTTTGTTTCTATTAATAATTTGGACTTGAGTCCTGAAGAAGAATTGTGTATATTTACGATAGGAACCCAACACAACTCGTATTTCAGCATTCCCATAATGTATTCAAAATTTAAGCCAATCTCTGTAACACGGTTGATTTAGTAAACCCGAAGAGTATACACCTGAGTGAAAGACTTATATCTTTGTTTCTATTAATAATTGGACTTGAGTCCTGATAAAGAACTGTGTATATTTACGATAGGAACCCAACGCAACTCGTATTTCAGCATTCCCATAATGTATTCACAATTTAAGCCAATCTCCGTAACATGGTTGATTTAGTAAATCGGAAGAGTATGCACCTGAGTGAAAGACGTATATCTTTGTTTCTATTAATAATTTGGACTTGAGTCCTGAAGAAGAATTGTGTATATTTATGATAGGAACCCAACGCAACTCGTATTTCAGCATGTCCATAATGTATTCAAAATTTAAGCCAATCTCCGTAACACGGTTGATTTAGTAAACCTGAAGAGTATGCACCTGAGTGAAAGACGTATATCTTTGTTTCTATTAATAATTTGGACTTGAGTCCTCAAGAAGAATTGTGTATATTTACGATAGGAACCCAACGCAACTCGTATTTCAGCATTCCCATAATGTATTCAAAATTTAAGCCAATCTCCGTAACACGGTTGATTTAGTAAACCTGAAGAGTATGCACCTGAGTGAAAGACGTATATCTTTGTTTCTATTAATAATTTGGACTTGAGTCCTGAAGAAGAATTGTGTATATTTACGATAGGAACCCAACACAACTCGTATTTCAGCATGCCCATAATGTATTCAAAATTTAAGCCAATCTCCATAACACGGTTGATTTAGTAAACCTGAAGAGTATGCACCTGAGTGAAAGACGTATATCTTTGTTTCTATTAATAAATTGGACTTGAGTCCTGAAGACGAATTGTGTATATTTACGATAGGAACCCAACGGAACTCGTATTTCAGCATGCCCATAATGTATTCAAAATTTAAGTCAATCTCCGTAACACGGTTGATTTAGTATACCTGAAGAGTATGCACCTGAGTGAAAGACGTATATCTTTGTTTCTATTAATAATTTGGACTTGATTCCTAAAGAAGAATTGTGTATATTTACGATAGGAACCCAACTCAACTCGTATTTCAGCATGCCCATATTGTATTCAAAATTTAAGCCAATCTCCGTAACACGGTTGATTTAGTAAACCTGAAGAGTATGCACCTGAGTGAAAGACGTATATCTTTGTTTCTATTAATAATTTGTACTTAAGTCCTGAAGAAGAATTGTGTATAGTTACGATAGGAACCCAACGCAACTCGTATTTCAGCATTCCCATAATGTATTCAAAATTTAAGCCAATCTCCGTAACACGGTTGATTTAGTAAACCTGAAGACTATGCACCTGAGTGAAAGACGTATATCTTTGTTTCTATTAATAATTTGGACTTGAGTCCTAAAGAAGAATTGTGTATATTTACGATAGGAACCCAACACAACTCGTATTTCAGCATTCCCATAATGTATTCAAAATTTAAGCCAATCTCTGTAACACGGTTAATTTAGTAAACCCCAAGAGTATACACCTGAGTGAAAGACTTATATCTTTGTTTCTATTAATAATTGGACTTGAGTCCTGATAAAGAACTGTGTATATTTACGATAGGAACCCAACGCAACTCGTATTTCAGCATTCCCATAATGTATTCAAAATTTAAGCCAATCTCCGTAACACGGTTGATTTAGTAAACCTGAAGAGTATGCACCTGAGTGAAAGACGTATATCTTTGTTCCTATTAATAATTTGGACTTGAGTCCTGAAGAAGAATTGTGTATATTTACGATAGGAACCCAACGCAACTCGTATTTCAGCATTCCCATAATGTATTCAAAATTTAAGCCAATCTCCGTAACACGGTTGATTTAGTAAACCTGAAGAGTATGCACCTGAGTGAAAGACGTATATCTTTGTTTCTATTAATAATTTGGACTTGAGTCCTGAAGAAGAATTGTGTATATTTACGATAGGAACCCAACACAACTCGTATTTCAGCATGCCCATAATGTATTCAAAATTTAAGCCAATCTCCATAACACGGTTGATTTAGTAAACCTGAAGAGTATGCACCTGAGTGAAAGACGTATATCTTTGTTTCTATTAATAAATTGGACTTGAGTCCTGAAGACGAATTGTGTATATTTACGATAGGAACCCAACGCAACTCGTATTTCAGCATGCCCATAATGTATTCAAAATTTAAGTCAATCTCCGTAACACGGTTGATTTAGTAAACCTGAAGAGTATGCACCTGAGTGAAAGACGTATATCTTTGTTCCTATTAATAATTTGGACTTGAGTCCTGAAGAAGAATTGTGTATATTTACGATAGGAACCCAACGCAACTCGTATTTCATCATTCCCATAATGTATTCAAAATTTAAGCCAATCTCCGTAACACGGTTGATTTAGTAAACCTGAAGAGTATGCACCTGAGTGAAAGACGTATATCTTTGTTTCTATTAATAATTTGGACTTGAGTCCTGAAGAAGAATTGTGTATATTTATGATAGGAACCCAACACAACTCGTATTTCAGCATGCCCATAATGTATTCAAAATTTAAGCCAATCTCCATAACACGGTTGATTTAGTAAACCTGAAGAGTATGCACCTGAGTGAAAGACGTATATCTTTGTTTCTATTAATAAATTGGACTTGAGTCCTGAAGACGAATTGTGTATATTTACGATAGGAACCCAACGCAACTCGTATTTCAGCATGCCCATAATTTATTCAAAATTTAAGTCAATCTCCGTAACACGGTTGATTTAGTAAACCCGAAGAGTATGCACCTGAGTGAAAGACGTATATCTTTGTTTCTATTAATAATTTGGACTTGATTCCTAAAGAAGAATTGTGTATATTTACGATAGGAACCCAACTCAACTCGTATTTCAGCATGCCCATATTGTATTCAAAATTTAAGCCAATCTCCGTAACACGGTTGATTTAGTAAACCTGAAGAGTATGCACCTGAGTGAAAGACGTATATCTTTGTTTCTATTAATAATTTGTACTTGAGTCCTGAAGAAGAATTGTGTATAGTTACGATAGGAACCCAACGCAACTCGTATTTCAGCATTCCCATAATGTATTCAAAATTTAAGCCAATCTCCGTAACACGGTTGATTTAGTAAACCTGAAGAGTATGCACCTGAGTGAAAGACGTATATCTTTGTTTCTATTAATAATTTGGACTTGAGTCCTGAAGAAGAATTGTGTATATTTACGATAGGAACCCAACACAACTCGTATTTCAGCATTCCCATAATGTATTCAAAATTTAAGCCAATCTCTGTAACACGGTTGATTTAGTAAACCCGAAGAGTATACACCTGAGTGAAAGACTTATATCTTTGTTTCTATTAATAATTGGACTTGAGTCCTGATAAAGAACTGTGTATATTTACGATAGGAACCCAACGCAACTCGTATTTCAGCATTCCCATAATGTATTCACAATTTAAGCCAATCTCCGTAACACGGTTGATTTAGTAAACCTGAAGAGTATGCACCTGAGTGAAAGACGTATATCTTTGTTCCTATTAATAATTTGGACTTGAGTCCTGAAGAAGAATTGTGTATATTTACGATAGGAACCCAACGCAACTCGTATTTCAGCATTCCCATAATGTATTCAAAATTTAAGCCAATCTCCGTAACACGGTTGATTTAGTAAACCTGAAGAGTATGCACCTGAGTGAAAGACGTATATCTTTGTTTCTATTAATAATTTGGACTTGAGTCCTGAAGAAGAATTGTGTATATTTACGATAGGAACCCAACACAACTCGTATTTCAGCATGCCCATAATGTATTCAAAATTTAAGCCAATCTCCATAACACGGTTGATTTAGTAAACCTGAAGAGTATGCACCTGAGTGAAAGACGTATATCTTTGTTTCTATTAATAAATTGGACTTGAGTCCTGAAGACGAATTGTGTATATTTACGATAGGAACCCAACGCAACTCGTATTTCAGCATGCCCATAATGTATTCAAAATTTAAGTCAATCTCCGTAACACGGTTGATTTAGTAAACCTGAAGAGTATGCACCTGAGTGAAAGACGTATATCTTTGTTTCTATTAATAATTTGGACTTGAGTCCTGAAGAAGAATTGTGTATATTTACGATAGGAACCCAACACAACTCGTATTTCAGCATTCCCATAATGTATTCAAAATTTAAGCCAATCTCTGTAACACGGTTGATTTAGTAAACCCGAAGAGTATACACCTGAGTGAAAGACTTATATCTTTGTTTTTATTAATAATTGGACTTGAGTCCTGATAAAGAACTGTGTATATTTACGATAGGAACCCAACGCAACTCGTATTTCAGCATTCCCATAATGTATTCACAATTTAAGCCAATCTCCGTAACACGGTTGATTTAGTAAACCTGAAGAGTATGCACCTGAGTGAAAGACGTATATCTTTGTTCCTATTAATAATTTGGACTTGAGTCCTGAAGAAGAATTGTGTATATTTACGATAGGAACCCAACGCAACTCGTATTTCATTATTCCCATAATGTATTCAAAATTTAAGCCAATCTCCGTAACACGGTTGATTTAGTAAACCTGAAGAGTATGCACCTGAGTGAAAGACGTATATCTTTGTTTCTATTAATAATTTGGACTTGAGTCCTGAAGAAGAATTGTGTATATTTATGATAGGAACCCAACACAACTCGTATTTCAGCATGCTCATAATGTATTCAAAATTTAAGCCAATCTCCATAACACGGTTGATTTAGTAAACCTGAAGAGTATGCACCTGAGTGAAAGACGTATATCTTTGTTTCTATTAATAAATTGGACTTGAGTCCTGAAGACGAATTGTGTATATTTACGATAGGAACCCAACGCAACTCGTATTTCAGCATACCCATAATGTATTCAAAATTTAAGTCAATCTCCGTAACACGGTTGATTTAGTAAACCTGAAGAGTATGCACCTGAGTGAAAGACGTATATCTTTGTTTCTATTAATAATTTGGACTTGATTCCTAAAGAAGAATTGTGTATATTTACGATAGGAACCCAACTCAACTCGTATTTCAGCATGCCCATATTGTATTCAAAATTTAAGCCAATCTCCGTAACACGGTTGATTTAGTAAACCTGAAGAGTATGCACCTGAGTGAAAGACGTATATCTTTGTTTCTATTAATAATTTGTACTTAAGTCCTGAAGAAGAATTGTGTATAGTTACGATAGGAACCCAACGCAACTCGTATTTCAGCATTCCCATAATGTATTCAAAATTTAAGCCAATCTCCGTAACACGGTTGATTTAGTAAACCTGAAGACTATGCACCTGAGTGAAAGACGTATATCTTTGTTTCTATTAATAATTTGGACTTGAGTCCTAAAGAAGAATTGTGTATATTTACGATAGGAACCCAACACAACTCGTATTTCAGCATTCCCATAATGTATTCAAAATTTAAGCCAATCTCTGTAACACGGTTAATTTAGTAAACCCCAAGAGTATACACCTGAGTGAAAGACTTATATCTTTGTTTCTATTAATAATTGGACTTGAGTCCTGATAAAGAACTGTGTATATTTACGATAGGAACCCAACGCAACTCGTATTTCAGCATTCCCATAATGTATTCAAAATTTAAGCCAATCTCCGTAACACGGTTGATTTAGTAAACCTGAAGAGTATGCACCTGAGTGAAAGACGTATATCTTTGTTCCTATTAATAATTTGGACTTGAGTCCTGAAGAAGAATTGTGTATATTTACGATAGGAACCCAACGCAACTCGTATTTCAGCATTCCCATAATGTATTCAAAATTTAAGCCAATCTCCGTAACACGGTTGATTTAGTAAACCTGAAGAGTATGCACCTGAGTGAAAGACGTATATCTTTGTTTCTATTAATAATTTGGACTTGAGTCCTGAAGAAGAATTGTGTATATTTACGATAGGAACCCAACACAACTCGTATTTCAGCATGCCCATAATGTATTCAAAATTTAAGCCAATCTCCATAACACGGTTGATTTAGTAAACCTGAAGAGTATGCACCTGAGTGAAAGACGTATATCTTTGTTTCTATTAATAAATTGGACTTGAGTCCTGAAGACGAATTGTGTATATTTACGATAGGAACCCAACGCAACTCGTATTTCAGCATGCCCATAATGTATTCAAAATTTAAGTCAATCTCCGTAACACGGTTGATTTAGTAAACCTGAAGAGTATGCACCTGAGTGAAAGACGTATATCTTTGTTCCTATTAATAATTTGGACTTGAGTCCTGAAGAAGAATTGTGTATATTTACGATAGGAACCCAACGCAACTCGTATTTCATCATTCCCATAATGTATTCAAAATTTAAGCCAATCTCCGTAACACGGTTGATTTAGTAAACCTGAAGAGTATGCACCTGAGTGAAAGACGTATATCTTTGTTTCTATTAATAATTTGGACTTGAGTCCTGAAGAAGAATTGTGTATATTTATGATAGGAACCCAACACAACTCGTATTTCAGCATGCCCATAATGTATTCAAAATTTAAGCCAATCTCCATAACACGGTTGATTTAGTAAACCTGAAGAGTATGCACCTGAGTGAAAGACGTATATCTTTGTTTCTATTAATAAATTGGACTTGAGTCCTGAAGACGAATTGTGTATATTTACGATAGGAACCCAACGCAACTCGTATTTCAGCATGCCCATAATGTATTCAAAATTTAAGTCAATCTCCGTAACACGGTTGATTTAGTAAACCCGAAGAGTATGCACCTGAGTGAAAGACGTATATCTTTGTTTCTATTAATAATTTGGACTTGATTCCTAAAGAAGAATTGTGTATATTTACGATAGGAACCCAACTCAACTCGTATTTCAGCATGCCCATATTGTATTCAAAATTTAAGCCAATCTCCGTAACACGGTTGATTTAGTAAACCTGAAGAGTATGCACCTGAGTGAAAGACGTATATCTTTGTTTCTATTAATAATTTGTACTTGAGTCCTGAAGAAGAATTGTGTATAGTTACGATAGGAACCCAACGCAACTCGTATTTCAGCATTCCCATAATGTATTCAAAATTTAAGCCAATCTCCGTAACACGGTTGATTTAGTAAACCTGAAGAGTATGCACCTGAGTGAAAGACGTATATCTTTGTTTCTATTAATAATTTGGACTTGAGTCCTGAAGAAGAATTGTGTATATTTACGATAGGAACCCAACACAACTCGTATTTCAGCATTCCCATAATGTATTCAAAATTTAAGCCAATCTCTGTAACACGGTTGATTTAGTAAACCCGAAGAGTATACACCTGAGTGAAAGACTTATATCTTTGTTTCTATTAATAATTGGACTTGAGTCCTGATAAAGAACTGTGTATATTTACGATAGGAACCCAACGCAACTCGTATTTCAGCATTCCCATAATGTATTCACAATTTAAGCCAATCTCCGTAACACGGTTGATTTAGTAAACCTGAAGAGTATGCACCTGAGTGAAAGACGTATATCTTTGTTCCTATTAATAATTTGGACTTGAGTCCTGAAGAAGAATTGTGTATATTTACGATAGGAACCCAACGCAACTCGTATTTCAGCATTCCCATAATGTATTCAAAATTTAAGCCAATCTCCGTAACACGGTTGATTTAGTAAACCTGAAGAGTATGCACCTGAGTGAAAGACGTATATCTTTGTTTCTATTAATAATTTGGACTTGAGTCCTGAAGAAGAATTGTGTATATTTACGATAGGAACCCAACACAACTCGTATTTCAGCATGCCCATAATGTATTCAAAATTTAAGCCAATCTCCATAACACGGTTGATTTAGTAAACCTGAAGAGTATGCACCTGAGTGAAAGACGTATATCTTTGTTTCTATTAATAAATTGGACTTGAGTCCTGAAGACGAATTGTGTATATTTACGATAGGAACCCAACGCAACTCGTATTTCAGCATGCCCATAATGTATTCAAAATTTAAGTCAATCTCCGTAACACGGTTGATTTAGTAAACCTGAAGAGTATGCACCTGAGTGAAAGACGTATATCTTTGTTTCTATTAATAATTTGGACTTGAGTCCTGAAGAAGAATTGTGTATATTTACGATAGGAACCCAACACAACTCGTATTTCAGCATTCCCATAATGTATTCAAAATTTAAGCCAATCTCTGTAACACGGTTGATTTAGTAAACCCGAAGAGTATACACCTGAGTGAAAGACTTATATCTTTGTTTTTATTAATAATTGGACTTGAGTCCTGATAAAGAACTGTGTATATTTACGATAGGAACCCAACGCAACTCGTATTTCAGCATTCCCATAATGTATTCACAATTTAAGCCAATCTCCGTAACACGGTTGATTTAGTAAACCTGAAGAGTATGCACCTGAGTGAAAGACGTATATCTTTGTTCCTATTAATAATTTGGACTTGAGTCCTGAAGAAGAATTGTGTATATTTACGATAGGAACCCAACGCAACTCGTATTTCATTATTCCCATAATGTATTCAAAATTTAAGCCAATCTTCGTAACACGGTTGATTTAGTAAACCTGAAGAGTATGCACCTGAGTGAAAGACGTATATCTTTGTTTCTATTAATAATTTGGACTTGAGTCCTGAAGAAGAATTGTGTATATTTATGATAGGAACCCAACACAACTCGTATTTCAGCATGCTCATAATGTATTCAAAATTTAAGCCAATCTCCATAACACGGTTGATTTAGTAAACCTGAAGAGTATGCACCTGAGTGAAAGACGTATATCTTTGTTTCTATTAATAAATTGGACTTGAGTCCTGAAGACGAATTGTGTATATTTACGATAGGAACCCAACGCAACTCGTATTTCAGCATGCCCATAATGTATTCAAAATTTAAGTCAATCTCCGTAACACGGTTGATTTAGTAAACCTGAAGAGTATGCACCTGAGTGAAAGACGTATATCTTTGTTTCTATTAATAATTTGGACTTGATTCCTAAAGAAGAATTGTGTATATTTACGATAGGAACCCAACTCAACTCGTATTTCAGCATGCCCATATTGTATTCAAAATTTAAGCCAATCTCCGTAACACGGTTGATTTAGTAAACCTGAAGAGTATGCACCTGAGTGAAAGACGTATATCTTTGTTTCTATTAATAATTTGTACTTGAGTCCTGAAGAAGAATTGTGTATAGTTACGATAGGAACCCAACGCAACTCGTATTTCAGCATTCCCATAATGTATTCAAAATTTAAGCCAATCTCCGTAACACGGTTGATTTAGTAAACCTGAAGAGTATGCACCTGAGTGAAAGACGTATATCTTTGTTTCTATTAATAATTTGGACTTGAGTCCTGAAGAAGAATTGTGTATATTTATGATAGGAACCCAACACAACTCGTATTTCAGCATTCCCATAATGTATTCAAAATTTAAGCCAATCTCTGTAACACGGTTGATTTAGTAAACCCGAAGAGTATACACCTGAGTGAAAGACTTATATCTTTGTTTCTATTAATAATTGGACTTGAGTCCTGATAAAGAAATGTGTATATTTACGATAGGAACCCAACGCAACTCGTATTTCAGCATTCCCATAATGTATTCACAATTTAAGCGAATCTCCGTAACACGGTTGATTTAGTAAACCTGAAGAGTATGCACCTGAGTGAAAGACGTATATCTTTGTTCCTATTAATAATTTGGACTTGTGTCCTGAAGAAGAATTGTGTATATTTACGATAGGAACCCAACGCAACTCGTATTTCAGCATTCCCATAATGTATTCAAAATTTAAGCCAATCTCCGTAACACGGTTGATTTAGTAAACCTGAAGAGTATGCACCTGAGTGAAAGACGTATATCGTTGTTTCTATTAATAATCTGGACTTGAGTCCTGAAGAAGAATTGTGTATATTTACGATAGGAACCCAACACAACTCGTATTTCAGCATGCCCATAATGTATTCAAAATTTAAGCCAATCTCCATAACACGGTTGATTTAGTAAACCTGAAGAGTATGCACCTGAGTGAAAGACGTATATCTTTGTTTCTATTAATAAATTGGACTTGAGTCCTGAAGACGAATTGTGTATATTTACGATAGGAACCCAACGCAACTCGTATTTCAGCATGCCCATAATGTATTCAAAATTTAAGTCAATCTCCGTAACACGGTTGATTTAGTAAACCTGAAGAGTATGCACCTGAGTGAAAGACGTATCTTTGTTTCTATTAATAATTTGGACTTGAGTCCTGAAGAAGAATTGTGTATATTTACGATAGGAACCCAACTCAACTCGTATTTCAGCATGCCCATATTGTATTCAAAATTTAAGCCAATCTCCGTAACACGGTTGATTTAGTAAACCTGAAGAGTATGCACCTGAGTGAAAGACGTATATATTTGTTTCTATTAATAATTTGTACTTGAGTCCTGAAGAAGAATTGTGTATAGTTACGATAGGAACCCAACGCAACTCGTATTTCAGCATTCCCATAATGTATTCAAAATTTAAGCCAATCTCCGTAACACGGTTGATTTAGTAAACCTGAAGAGTATGCACCTGAGTGAAAGACGTATATCTTTGTTTCTATTAATAATTTGGACTTGAGTCCTGAAGAAGAATTGTGTATATTTACGATAGGAACCCAACGCAACTCGTATTTCAGCATTCCCATAATGTATTCAAAATTTAAGCCAATCTCCGTAACACGGTTGATTTAGTAAACCAGAAGAGTATGCACCTGAGTGAAAGACATATATCTTTGTTTCTATTAATAATTTGGACTTGAGTCCTGAAGAATAATTGTGTATATTTACGATAGGAACCCAACGCAACTCGTATTTCAGCATTCCCATAATGTATTCAAAATTTAAGCCAATCTCCGTAACACGGTTGATTTAGTAAACCTGAAGAGTATGCACCTGAGTGAAAGACGTATATCTTTGTTTCTATTAATAATTTGGACTTGAGTCCTGAAGAAGAATTGTGTATATTTACGATAGGAACCCAACACAACTCGTATTTCAGCATTCCCATAATGTATTCAAAATTTAAGCCAATCTCTGTAACACGGTTGATTTAGTAAACCCGAAGAGTATACACCTGAGTGAATGACTTATATCTTTGTTTCTATTAATAATTGGACTTGAGTCCTGAAGAAGAACTGTGTATATTTACGATAGGAACCCAACGCAACTCGTATTTCAGCATTCCCATAATGTATTCACAATTAAAGCCAATCTCTGTAACACGGTTGATTTAGTAAATCGGAAGAGTATGCACCTGAGTGAAAGACGTATATCTTTGTTTCTATTAATAATTTGGACTTGAGTCCTGAAGAAGAATTGTGTATATTTACGATAGGAACCCAACGCAACTCGTATTTCAGCATGTCTATAATGTATTCAAAATTTAAGCCAATCTCCGTAACACGGTTGATTTAGTAAACCTGAAGAGTATGCACCTGAGTGAAAGACGTATATCTTTGTTTCTATTAATAATTTGGACTTGAGTCCTCAAGAAGAATTGTGTATATTTACGATAGGAACCCAACGCAACTTGTATTTCAGCATGCCCATAATGTATTCAAAATTTAAGCCAATCTCCGTAACATGGTTGATTTAGTAAACCTGAAGAGTATGCACCTGAGTGAAAGACGTATATCTTTGTTTCTATTAATAATTTGGACTTGAGTCCTGAAGAAGAATTGTGTATATTTACGATAGGAACCCAACGCAACTCGTATTTCAGCATGCCCATAATGTATTCAAAATTTAAGCCAATCTCCATAACACGGTTGATTTAGTAAACCTGAAGAGTATGCACCCGAGTGAAAGACGTATATCTATGTTTCTATTAATATATTGGACTTGAGTCCTGAAGACGAATTGTGTATATTTACGATAGGAACCCAACGCAACTCGTATTTCAGCATGCCCATAATGTATTCAAAATTTAAGTCAATCTCCGTAACACGGTTGATTTAGTAAGCCTGAAGAGTATGCACCTGAGTGAAAGACGTATATCTTTGTTTCTATTAATAATTTGGACTTGAGTCCTGAAGAAGAATTGTGTATGATTACGATAGGAACCCAACTCAACTCGTATTTCAGCATGCCCATATTGTATTCAAAATTTAAGCCAATCTCCGTAACACGGTTGATTTAGTAAACCTGAAGAGTATGCACCTGAGTGAAAGACGTATATCTTTGTTTCTATTAATAATTTGTACTTGAGTCCTGAAGAAGAATTGTGTATATTTACGATAGGAACCCAATGCAACTCGTATTTCAGCATTCCCATAATGTATTCAAAATTTAAGCCAATCTCCGTAACACGGTTGATTTAGTAAACCTGAAGAGTATGCACCTGAGTGAAAGACGTATATCTTTGTTTCTATTAATAATTTGGACTTGCATCCTGAAGAAGAATTGTGTATATTTACGATAGGAACCCAACGCAACTCGTATTTCAGCATTCCCATAATGTATTCAAAATTTAAGCCAATCTCCGTAACACGGTTGATTTAGTAAACCAGAAGAGTATGCACCTGAGTGAAAGACGTATATCTTTGTTTCTATTAATAATTTGGACTTGAGTCCTGAAGAATAATTGTGTATATTTACGATAGGAACCCATTGCAACTCGTATTTCAGCATTCCCATAATGTATTCAAAATTTAAGCCAATCTCCGTAACACGGTTGATTTAGTAAACCTGAAGAGTATGCACCTGAGTGAAAGACGTATATCTTTGTTTCTATTAATAATTTGGACTTGAGTCCTGAAGAAGAATTGTGTATATTTACGATAGTAACCCAACGCAACTCGTATTTCAGCATTCCCATAATGTATTCAAAATTTAAGCCTATCTCCGTAACACAGTTGATTTAGTAAACCTGAAGAGTATGCACCTGAGTGAAAGACGTATATCTTTGTTCCTATTAATAATTTGGACTTGAGTCCTGAAGAAGAATTGTGTATATTTACGATAGGAACCCAACGCAACTCGTATTTCAGCATTCCCATAATGTATTCAAAATTTAAGCCAATCTCCGTAACACGGTTGATTTAGTAAACCTGAAGAGTATGCACCTGAGTGAAAGACGTATATCTTTGTTTCTACTAATAATTTGGACTTGCATCCTGAAGAAGAATTGTGTATATTTACGATAGGAACCCAACGCAACTCGTATTTCAGCATTCCCATAATGTATTCAAAATTTAAGCCAATCTCCGTAACACGGTTGATTTAGTAAACCAGAAGAGTATGCACCTAAGTGAAAGACGTATATCTTTGTTTCTATTAATAATTTGGACTTGAGTCCTGAAGAAAAATTGTGTATATTTACGATAGGAACCCATTGCAACTCGTATTTCAGCATTCCCATAATGTATTCAAAATTTAAGCCAATCTCCGTAACACGGTTGATTTAGTAAACCTGAAGAGTATGCACCTGAGTGAAAGACGTATATCTTTGTTTCTATTAATAATTTGGACTTGAGTCCTGAAGAAGAATTGTGTATATTTACGATAGGAACCCAACGCAACTCGTATTTCAGCATTCCCATAATGTATTCAAAATTTAAGCCAATCTCCGTAACACAGTTGATTTAGTAAACCTGAAGAGTATGCACCTGAGTGAAAGACGTATATCTTTGTTCCTATTAATAATTTGGACTTGAGTCCTGAAGAAGAATTGTGTATATTTACGATAGGAACCCAACGCAACTCGTATTTCAGCATTCCCATAATGTATTCAAAATTTAAGCCAATCTCCGTAACACGGTTGATTTAGTAAACCTGAAGAGTATGCACCTGAGTGAAAGACGTATATCTTTGTTTCTATTAATAATTTGGACTTGAGTCCTGAAGAAGAATTGTGTATATTTACGATAGGAACCCAACACAACTCGTATTTCAGCATTCCCATAATGTATTCAAAATTTAAGCCAATCTCTGTAGCACGGTTGATTTAGTAAACCCGAAGAGTATACACCTGAGTGAAAGACTTATATCTTTGTTTCTCTTAATAATTGGACTTGAGTCCAGATAAAGAACTGTGTATATTTACGATAGGAACCCAACGCAACTCGTATTTCAGCATTCCCATAATGTATTCACAATTAAAGCCAATCTCCGTAACACGGTTGATTTAGTAAATCGGAAGAGTATGCACCTGAGTGAAAGACGTATATCTTTGTTTCTATTAATAATTTGGACTTGAGTCCTGAAGAATAATTGTGTATATTTACGATAGGAACCCATTGCAACTCGTATTTCAGCATTCCCATAATGTATTCAAAATTTAAGCCAATCTCCGTTACACGGTTGATTTAGTAAACCTGAAGAGTATGCACCTGAGTGAAAGACGTATATCTTTGTTTCTATTAATAATTTGGACTTGAGTCCTGAAGAAGAATTGTGTATATTTACGATAGGAACCCAACGCAACTCGTATTTCAGCATTCCCATAATGTATTCAAAATTTAAGCCAATCTCCGTAACACGGTTGATTTAGTAAACCTGAAGAGTATGCACCTGAGTGAAAGACGTATATCTTTGTTCCTATTAATAATTTGAACTTGAGTCCTGAAGAAGAATTGTGTATATTTACGATAGGAACCCAACGCAACTCGTATTTCATCATTCCCATAATGTATTCAAAATTTAAGCCAATCTCCGTAACACGGTTGATTTAGTAAACCTGAAGAGTATGCACCTGAGTGAAAGACGTATATCTTTGTTTCTATTAATAATTTGGACTTGAGTCCTGAAGAAGAATTGTGTATATTTACGATAGGAACCCAACACAACTCGTATTTCAGCATTCCCATAATGTATTCAAAATTTAAGCCAATCTCTGTAACACGGTTGATTTAGTAAACCCGAAGAGTATACACCTGAGTGAAAGACTTATATCTTTGTTTCTATTAATAATTGGACTTGAGTCCTGATAAAGAACTGTGTATATTTACGATAGGAACCCAACGCAACTCGTATTTCAGCATTCCCATAATGTATTCACAATTAAAGCCAATCTCTGTAACACGGTTGATTTAGTAAATCGGAAGAGTATGCACCTGAGTGAAAGACGTATATCTTTGTTTCTATTAATAATTTGGACTTGAGTCCTGAAGAAGAATTGTGTATATTTACGATAGGAACCCAACACAACTCGTATTTCAGCATTCCCATAATGTATTCAAAATTTAAGCCAATCTCTGTAACACGGTTTATTTAGTAAACCCGAAGAGTATACACCTGACTGAAAGACTTATATCTTTGTTTCTATTAATAATTGGACTTGAGTCCTGATAAAGAACTGTGTATATTTACGATAGGAACCCAACGCAACTCGTATTTCAGCATTCCCATAATGTATTCACAATTTAAGCCAATCTCCGTAACACGGTTGATTTAGTAAACCTGAAGAGTATGCACCTGAGTGAAAGACGTATATCTTTGTTCCTATTAATAATTTGGACTTGAGTCCTGAAGAAGAATGGTGTATATTTACGATAGGAACCCAACGCAACTCGTATTTCAGCATTCCCATAATGTATTCAAAATTTAAGCCAATCTCCGTAACACGGTTGATTTAGTAAACCTGAAGAGTATGCACCTGAGTGAAAGACGTATATCTTTGTTTCTATTAATAATTTGGACTTGAGTCCTGAAGAAGAATTGTGTATATTTACGATAGGAACCCAACACAACTCGTATTTCAGCATTCCCATAATGTATTCAAAATTTAAGCCAATCTCTGTAGCACGGTTGATTTAGTAAACCCGAAGAGTATACACCTCAGTGAAAGACTTATATCTTTGTTTCTATTAATAATTGGACTTGAGTCCTGATAAAGAACTGTGTATATTTACGATAGGAACCCAACACAACTCGTATTTCAGCATTCCCATAATGTATTCACAATTAAAGCCAATCTCCGTAACACGGTTGATTTAGTAAATCGGAAGAGTATGCACCTGAGTGAAAGACGTATATCTTTGTTTCTATTAATAATTTGGACTTGAGTCCTGAAGAATAATTGTGTATATTTACGATAGGAACCCATTGCAACTCGTATTTCAGCATTCCCATAATGTATTCAAAATTTAAGCCAATCTCCGTAACACGGTTGATTTAGTAAACCTGAAGAGTATGCACCTGAGTGAAAGACGTATATCTTTGTTTCTATTAATAATTTGGACTTGAGTCCTGAAGAAGAATTGTGTATATTTACGATAGGAACCCAACGCAACTCGTATTTCAGCATTCCCATAATGTATTCAAAATTTAAGCCAATCTCCGTAACACGGTTGATTTAGTAAACCTGAAGAGTATGCACCTGAGTGAAAGACGTATATCTTTGTTCCTATTAATAATTTGGACTTGAGTCCTGAAGAAGAATTGTGTATATTTACGATAGGAACCCAACGCAACTCGTATTTCATCATTCCCATAATGTATTCAAAATTTAAGCCAATCTCCGTAACACGGTTGATTTAGTAAACCTGAAGAGTATGCACCTGAGTGAAAGACGTATATCTTTGTTTCTATTAATAATTTGGACTTGAGTCCTGAAGAAGAATTGTGTATATTTACGATAGGAACCCAACACAACTCGTATTTCAGCATTCCCATAATGTATTCAAAATTTAAGCCAATCTCTGTAACACGGTTGATTTAGTAAACCCGAAGAGTATACACCTGAGTGAAAGACTTATATCTTTGTTTCTATTAATAATTGGACTTGAGTCCTGATAAAGAACTGTGTATATTTACGATAGGAACCCAACGCAACTCGTATTTCAGCATTCCCATAATGTATTCACAATTAAAGCCAATCTCTGTAACACGGTTGATTTAGTAAATCGGAAGAGTATGCACCTGAGTGAAAGACGTATATCTTTGTTTCTATTAATAATTTGGACTTGAGTCCTGAAGAAGAATTGTGTATATTTACGATAGGAACCCAACACAACTCGTATTTCAGCATTCCCATAATGTATTCAAAATTTAAGCCAATCTCTGTAACACGGTTTATTTAGTAAACCCGAAGAGTATACACCTGAGTGAAAGACTTATATCTTTGTTTCTATTAATAATTGGACTTGAGTCCTGAAGAAGAACTGTGTATATTTACGATAGGAACCCAACGCAACTCGTATTTCAGCATTCCCATAATGTATTCACAATTTAAGCCAATCTCCGTAACACGGTTGATTTAGTAAACCTGAAGAGTATGCACCTGAGTGAAAGACGTATATCTTTGTTCCTATTAATAATTTGGACTTGAGTCCTGAAGAAGAATTGTGTATATTTACGATAGGAACCCAACGCAACTCGTATTTCAGCATTCCCATAATGTATTCAAAATTTAAGCCAATCTCCGTAACACGGTTGATTTAGTAAACCTGAAGAGTATGCACCTGAATGAAAGACGTATATCGTTGTTTCTATTAATAATTTGGACTTGAGTCCTGAAGAAGAATTGTGTATATTTACGATAGGAACCCAACACAACTCGTATTTCAGCATGCCCATAATGTATTCAAAATTTAAGCCAATCTCCATAACACGGTTGATTTAGTAAACCTGAAGAGTATGCACCTGAGTGAAAGACGTATATCTTTGTTTCTATTAATAAATTGGACTTGAGTCCTGAAGACGAATTGTGTATATTTAAGATAGGAACCCAACGCAACTCGTATTTCAGCATGCCCATAATGTATTCAAAATTTAAGTCAATCTCCGTAACACGGGTTATTTAGTAAACCTGAAGAGTATGCACCTGAGTGAAAGACGTATCTTTGTTTCTATTAATAATTTGGACTTGAGTCCTGAAGAAGAATTGTGTATATTTACGATAGGAACCCAACTCAACTCGTATTTCAGCATGCCCATATTGTATTCAAAATTTAAGCCAATCTCCGTAACACGGTTGATTTAGTAAACCTGAAGAGTATGCACCTGAGTGAAAGACGTATATCTTTGTTTCTATTAATAATTTGTACTTGAGTCCTGAAGAAGAATTGTGTATAGTTACGATAGGAACCCAACGCAACTCGTATTTCAGCATTCCCATAATGTATTCAAAATTTAAGCCAATCTCCGTAACACGGTTGATTTAGTAAACCTGAAGAGTATGCACCTGAGTGAAAGACGTATATCTTTGTTTCTATTAATAATTTGGACTTGAGTCCTGAAGAAGAATTGTGTATATTTACGATAGGAACCCAACGCAACTCGTATTTCAGCATTCCCATAATGTATTCAAAATTTAAGCCAATCTCCGTAACACGGTTAATTTAGTAAACCAGAAGAGTATGCACCTGAGTGAAAGACATATATCTTTGTTTCTATTAATAATTTGGACTTGAGTCCTGAAGAATAATTGTGTATATTTACGATAGGAACCCAACGCAACTCGTATTTCAGCATTCCCATAATGTATTCAAAATTTAAGCCAATCTCCGTAACACGGTTGATTTAGTAAACCTGAAGAGTATGCACCTGAGTGAAAGACGTATATCTTTGTTTCTATTAATAATTTGGACTTGAGTCCTGAAGAAGAATTGTGTATATTTACGATAGGAACCCAACGCAACTCGTATTTCAGCATTCCCATAATGTATTCAAAGTTTAAGCCAATCTCCGTAACACGGTTGATTTAGTAAACCTGAAGAGTATGCACCTGAGTGAAAGACGTATATCTTTGTTTCTATTAATAATTTGGACTTGAGTCCTGAAGAAGAATTGTGTATATTTACGATAGGAACCCAACACAACTCGTATTTCAGCATTCCCATAATGTATTCAAAATTTAAGCCAATCTCTGTAACACGGTTGATTTAGTAAACCCGAAGAGTATACACCTGAGTGAAAGACTTATATCTTTGTTTCTATTAATAATTGGACTTGAGTCCTGAAGAAGAACTGTGTATATTTACGATAGGAACCCAACGCAACTCGTATTTCAGCATTCCCATAATGTATTCACAATTAAAGCCAATCTCTGTAACACGGTTGATTTAGTAAATCGGAAGAGTATGCACCTGAGTGAAAGACGTATATCTTTGTTTCTATTAATAATTTGGACTTGAGTCCTGAAGAAGAATTGTGTATATTTACGATAGGAACCCAACACAACTCGTATTTCAGCATTCCCATAATGTATTCAAAATTTAAGCCAATCTCTGTAACACGGTTTATTTAGTAAACCCGAAGAGTATACACCTGAGTGAAAGACTTATATCTTTGTTTCTATTAATAATTGGACTTGAGTCCTGATAAAGAACTGTGTATATTTACGATAGGAACCCAACGCAACTCGTATTTCAGCATTCCCATAATGTATTCACAATTTAAGCCAATCTCCGTAACACGGTTGATTTAGTAAACCTGAAGAGTATGCACCTGAGTGAAAGACGTATATCTTTGTTCCTATTAATAA
Organism: Cuscuta europaea; assembly: GCA_945859875.1. Classification (NCBI taxonomy): domain Eukaryota; kingdom Viridiplantae; phylum Streptophyta; class Magnoliopsida; order Solanales; family Convolvulaceae; genus Cuscuta; species Cuscuta europaea. Next base: position 7,976,762 of record CAMAPE010000014.1, read on the forward strand.
TTTGGACTTGAGTCCTGAAGAAGAATTGTGTATATTTACGATAGGAACCCAACGCAACTCGTATTTCAGCATTCCCATAATGTATTCAAAATTTAAGCCAATCTCCGTAACACGGTTGATTTAGTAAACCTGAAGAGTATGCACCTGAATGAAAGACGTATATCGTTGTTTCTATTAATAATTTGGACTTGAGTCCTGAAGAAGAATTGTGTATATTTACGATAGGAACCCAACACAACTCGTATTTCAGCATGCCCATAATGTATTCAAAATTTAAGCCAATCTCCATAACACGGTTGATTTAGTAAACCTGAAGAGTATGCACCTGAGTGAAAGATGTATATCTTTGTTTCTATTAATAAATTGGACTTGAGTCCTGAAGACGAATTGTGTATATTTAAGATAGGAACCCAACGCAACTCGTATTTCAGCATGCCCATAATGTATTCAAAATTTAAGTCAATCTCCGTAACACGGGTTATTTAGTAAACCTGAAGAGTATGCACCTGAGTGAAAGACGTATCTTTGTTTCTATTAATAATTTGGACTTGAGTCCTGAAGAAGAATTGTGTATATTTACGATAGGAACCCAACTCAACTCGTATTTCAGCATGCCCATATTGTATTCAAAATTTAAGCCAATCTCCGTAACACGGTTGATTTAGTAAACCTGAAGAGTATGCACCTGAGTGAAAGACGTATATCTTTGTTTCTATTAATAATTTGTACTTGAGTCCTGAAGAAGAATTGTGTATAGTTACGATAGGAACCCAACGCAACTCGTATTTCAGCATTCCCATAATGTATTCAAAATTTAAGCCAATCTCCGTAACACGGTTGATTTAGTAAACCTGAAGAGTATGCACCTGAGTGAAAGACGTATATCTTTGTTTCTATTAATAATTTGGACTTGAGTCCTGAAGAAGAATTGTGTATATTTACGATAGGAACCCAACGCAACTCGTATTTCAGCATTCCCATAATGTATTCAAAATTTAAGCCAATCTCCGTAACACGGTTGATTTAGTAAACCTGAAGAGTATGCACCTGAATGAAAGACGTATATCGTTGTTTCTATTAATAATTTGGACTTGAGTCCTGAAGAAGAATTGTGTATATTTACGATAGGAACCCAACACAACTCGTATTTCAGCATGCCCATAATGTATTCAAAATTTAAGCCAATCTCCATAACACGGTTGATTTAGTAAACCTGAAGAGTATGCACCTGAGTGAAAGACGTATATCTTTGTTTCTATTAATAAATTGGACTTGAGTCCTGAAGACGAATTGTGTATATTTAAGATAGGAACCCAACGCAACTCGTATTTCAGCATGCCCATAATGTATTCAAAATTTAAGTCAATCTCCGTAACACGGGTTATTTAGTAAACCTGAAGAGTATGCACCTGAGTGAAAGACGTATCTTTGTTTCTATTAATAATTTGGACTTGAGTCCTGAAGAAGAATTGTGTATATTTACGATAGGAACCCAACTCAACTCGTATTTCAGCATGCCCATATTGTATTCAAAATTTAAGCCAATCTCCGTAACACGGTTGATTTAGTAAACCTGAAGAGTATGCACCTGAGTGAAAGACGTATATCTTTGTTTCTATTAATAATTTGTACTTGAGTCCTGAAGAAGAATTGTGTATAGTTACGATAGGAACCCAACGCAACTCGTATTTCAGCATTCCCATAATGTATTCAAAATTTAAGCCAATCTCCGTAACACGGTTGATTTAGTAAACCTGAAGAGTATGCACCTGAGTGAAAGACGTATATCTTTGTTTCTATTAATAATTTGGACTTGAGTCCTGAAGAAGAATTGTGTATATTTACGATAGGAACCCAACGCAACTCGTATTTCAGCATTCCCATAATGTATTCAAAATTTAAGCCAATCTCCGTAACACGGTTGATTTAGTAAACCTGAAGAGTATGCACCTGAGTGAAAGACGTATATCTTTGTTTCTATTAATAATTTGGACTTGAGTCCTGAAGAAGAATTGTGTATATTTACGATAGGAACCCAACACAACTCGTATTTCAGCATTCCCATAATGTATTCAAAATTTAAGCCAATCTCTGTAACACGGTTGATTTAGTAAACCCGAAGAGTATACACCTGAGTGAAAGACTTATATCTTTGTTTCTATTAATAATTGGACTTGAGTCCTGAAGAAGAACTGTGTATATTTACGATAGGAACCCAACGCAACTCGTATTTCAGCATTCCCATAATGTATTCACAATTAAAGCCAATCTCTGTAACACGGTTGATTTAGTAAATCGGAAGAGTATGCACCTGAGTGAAAGACGTATATCTTTGTTTCTATTAATAATTTGGACTTGAGTCCTGAAGAAGAATTGTGTATATTTACGATAGGAACCCAACACAACTCGTATTTCAGCATGTCCATAATGTATTCAAAATATAAGCCAATCTCCGTAACACGGTTGATTTAGTAAACCTGAAGAGTATGCACCTGAGTGAAAGACGTATATCTTTGTTTCTATTAATAATTTGGACTTGAGTCCTCAAGAAGAATTGTGTATATTTACGATAGGAACCCAACGCAACTTGTATTTCAGCATGCCCATAATGTATTCAAAATTTAAGCCAATCTCTGTAACACGGTTGATTTAGTAAACCTGAAGAGTATGCACCTGAGTGAAAGACGTATATCTTTGTTTCTATTAATAATTTGGACTTGAGTCCTGAAGAAGAATTGTGTATATTTACGATAGGAACCCAACGCAACTCGTATTTCAGCATGCCCATAATGTATTCAAAATTTAAGCCAATCTCCATAACACGGTTGATTTAGTAAACCTGAAGAGTATGCACCCGAGTGAAAGACGTATATCTATGTTTCTATTAATAAATTGGACTTGAGTCCTGAAGATGAATTGTGTATATTTACGATAGGAACCCAACGCAACTCGTATTTCAGCATGCCCATAATGTATTCAAAATTTAAGTCAATCTCCGTAACACGGTTGATTTAGTAAACCTGAAGAGTATGCACCTGAGTGAAAGACGTATATCTTTGTTTCTATTAATAATTTGGACTTGAGTCCTGAAGAAGAATTGTGTATGATTACGATAGGAACCCAACTCAACTCGTATTTCAGCATGCCCATATTGTATTCAAAACTTAAGCCAATCTCCGTAACACGGTTGATTTAGTAAACCTGAAGAGTATGCACCTGAGTGAAAGACGTATATCTTTGTTTCTATTAATAATTTGGACTTGAGTCCTGAAGAAGAATTGTGTATGATTACGATAGGAACCTAACTCAACTCGTATTTCAGCATGCCCATATTGTATTCAAAATTTAAGCCAATCTCCGTAACACGGTTGATTTAGTAAACCTGAAGAGTATGCACCTGAGTGAAAGACGTATATCTTTGTTTCTATTAATAATTTGTACTTGAGTCCTGAAGAAGAATTGTGTATATTTACGATAGGAACCCAACGCAACTCGTATTTCAGCATTCCCATAATGTATTCAAAATTTAAGCCAATCTCCGTAACACGGTTGATTTAGTAAACCTGAAGAGTATGCACCTCAGTGAAAGACGTATATCTTTGTTTCTATTAATAATTTGGACTTGAGTCCTGAAGAATAATTGTGTATATTTACGATAGGAACCCATTGCAACTCGTATTTCAGCATTCCCATAATGTATTTAAAATTTAAGCCAATCTCCGTAACACGGTTGATTTAGTAAACCTGAAGAGTATGCACCTGAGTGAAAGACGTATATCTTTGTTTCTATTCATAATTTGGACTTGAGTCCTGAAGAAGAATTGTGTATATTTACGATAGGAACCCAACGCAACTCGTATTTCAGCATTCCCATAATGTATTCAAAATTTAAGCCAATCTCCGTAACACGGTTGATTTAGTAAACCTGAAGAGTATGCACCTGAGTGAAAGACGTATATCTTTGTTTCTATTAATAATTTGGACTTGAGTCCTGAAGAAGAATTGTGTATATTTACGATAGGAACCCGACACAACTCGTATTTCAGCATTCCCATAATGTATTCAAAATTTAAGCCAATCTCCGTAACACGGTTGATTTAGTAAACCTGAAGAGTATGCACCTGAGTGAAAGACGTATATCTTTGTTTCTATTAATACTTTGGACTTGAGTCCTGAAGAAGAATTGTGTATATTTACGATAGGAACCCAATACAACTCGTATTTCAGCATTCCCATAATGTATTCAAAATTTAAGCCAATCTCCGTAACACGGTTGATTTAGTAAACCTGAAGAGTATGTACCTGAGTGAAAGACATATATCTTTGTTTCTATTAATAATTTGGACTTGAGTCCTGAAGAAGAATTGTGTACATTTACGATAGGAACCCAACACAACTCGTATTTCAGCATTCCCATAATGTATTCAAAATTTAAGCCAATCTCTGTAACACGGTTGATTTAGTAAACCCGAAGAGTATACACCTGAGTGAAAGATTTATATCTTTGTTTCTATTAATAATTGGACTTGAGTCCTGAAGAAGAACTGTGTATATTTACGATAGGAACCCAACGCAACTCGTATTTCAGCATTCCCATAATGTATTCACAATTTAAGCCAATCTCCGTAACACGGTTGATTTAGTAAACCTGAAGAGTATGCACCTGAGTGAAAGACGTATATCTTTGTTTCTATTAATAATTTGTACTTGAGTCCTGAAGAAGAATTGTGTATAGTTTTGATAGGAACCCAACGCAACTCGTATTTCAGCATTCCCATAATGTATTCAAAATTTAAGCCAATCTCCGTAACACGGTTGATTTAGTAAACCTGAAGAGTATGCACCTGAGTGAAAGACGTATATCTTTGTTTCTATTAATAATTTGGACTTGAGTCCTGAAGAAGAATTGTGTATATTTACGATAGGAACCTAACGCAACTCGTATTTCAGCATTCCCATAATGTATTCAAAATTTAAGCCAATCTCGGTAACACGGTTGATTTAGTAAACCTGAAGAGTATGCACCTGAGTGAAAGACGTATATATTTGTTTCTATTAATAATTTGGACTTGAGTTCTGAAGAAGAATTGTGTATATTTACGATAGGAACCCAACGCAACTCGTATTTTAGCATTCCCATAATGTATTCAAAATTTAAGCCAATCTCCGTAACACGGTTGATTTAGTAAACCTGAAGAGTATGCACCTGAGTGAAAGACGTATATCTTTTTTTCTATTAATAATTTGGACTTGATTCCTGAAGAAGAATTGTGTATATTTACGATAGGAATCCAACGCAACTCGTATTTCAGCAATCCCATAATGTATTCAAAATTTAGGCCAATCTCCGTAACACGGTTGATTTAGTAAACCTGAAGAGTATGCACCTGAGTGAAAGACGTATATCTTTGTTTCTATTAATAATTTGGACTTGAGTCCTGAAGAAGACTTGTGTATATTTACGATAGGAACCCAACGCAACTCGTATTTCAGCATTCTAATAATGTATTCAAAATTTAAGCCAATCTCCGTAACACGGTTGATTTAGTAAACCTGAAGAGTATGCACCTGAGTGAAAGACGTATATCTTTGTTTCTATTAATACTTTGGACTTGAGTCCTGAAGAAGAATTGTGTATATTTACGATAGGAACCCAACGCAACTCGTATATCAGCATTCCGTAATGTATTCAAAATTTAAGCCAATCTCCGTAACACGGTTGATTTAGTAAACCTGAAGAGTATGCACCTGAGTGAAAGACTTATATCTTTGTTTCTGTTAATAATTTGGACTTAAGTCCTGAAGAAGAATTGTGTATATTTACGATAGGAACCCAACGCAACTCGTATTTCAGCATTCCCATAATATATTCAAAATTTAAGCCAATCTCCGTAACACGGTTGATTTAGTAAACCTGAAGAGTATGTACCTGACTCAAAGACGTATATCTTTGTTTCTATTAATAATTTGGACTTGAGTCCTGAAGAAGAATTGTGTATATTTACGATAGGAACCCAACTCAACTCGTATTTCAGCATGCCCATAATGTATTCAAAATTTAAGCCAATCTCCGTAACACGGTTGATTTAGTAAACCTGAAGAGTATGCACCTCAGTGAAAGACGTATATCTTTGTTTCTATTAATAATTTGGACTTGAGTCCTGAAGAATAATTGTGTATATTTACGATAGGAACCCATTGCAACTCGTATTTCAGCATTCCCATAATGTATTTAAAATTTAAGCCAATCTCCGTAACACGGTTGATTTAGTAAACCTGAAGAGTATGCACCTGAGTGAAAGACGTATATCTTTGTTTCTATTAATAATTTGGACTTGAGTCCTGAAGAAGAATTGTGTATATTTACGATAGGAACCCAACGCAACTCGTATTTCAGCATTCCCATAATGTATTCAAAATTTAAGCCAATCTCCGTAACACGGTTGATTTAGTAAACCTGAAGAGTATGCACCTGAGTGAAAGACGTATATCTTTGTTTCTATTAATAATTTGGACTTGAGTCCTGAAGAAGAATTGTGTATATTTACGATAGGAACCCGACACAACTCGTATTTCAGCATTCCCATAATGTATTCAAAATTTAAGCCAATCTCCGTAACACGGTTGATTTAGTAAACCTGAAGAGTATGCACCTGAGTGAAAGACGTATATCTTTGTTTCTATTAATACTTTGGACTTAAGTCCTGAAGAAGAATTGTGTATATTTACGATAGGAACCCAATACAACTCGTATTTCAGCATTCCCATAATGTATTCAAAATTTAAGCCAATCTCCGTAACACGGTTGATTTAGTAAACCTGAAGAGTATGTACCTGAGTGAAAGACATATATCTTTGTTTCTATTAATAATTTGGACTTGAGTCCTGAAGAAGAATTGTGTACATTTACGATAGGAACCCAACACAACTCGTATTTCAGCATTCCCATAATGTATTCAAAATTTAAGCCAATCTCTGTAACACGGTTGATTTAGTAAACCCGAAGAGTATACACCTGAGTGAAAGATTTATATCTTTGTTTCTATTAATAATTGGACTTGAGTCCTGAAGAAGAACTGTGTATATTTACGATAGGAACCCAACGCAACTCGTATTTCAGCATTCCCATAATGTATTCACAATTTAAGCCAATCTCCGTAACACGGTTGATTTAGTAAACCTGAAGAGTATGCACCTGAGTGAAAGACGTATATCTTTGTTTCTATTAATAATTTGTACTTGAGTCCTGAAGAAGAATTGTGTATAGTTTTGATAGGAACCCAACGCAACTCGTATTTCAGCATTCCCATAATGTATTCAAAATTTAAGCCAATCTCCGTAACACGGTTGATTTAGTAAACCTGAAGAGTATGCACCTTAGTGAAAGACGTATATCTTTGTTTCTATTAATAATTTGGACTTGAGTCCTGAAGAAGAATTGTGTATATTTACGATAGGAACCTAACGCAACTCGTATTTCAGCATTCCCATAATGTATTCAAAATTTAAGCCAATCTCGGTAACACGGTTGATTTAGTAAACCTGAAGAGTATGCACCTGAGTGAAAGACGTATATATTTGTTTCTATTAATAATTTGGACTTGAGTTCTGAAGAAGAATTGTGTATATTTACGATAGGAACCCAACGCAACTCGTATTTTAGCATTCCCATAATGTATTCAAAATTTAAGCCAATCTCCGTAACACGGTTGATTTAGTAAACCTGAAGAGTATGCACCTGAGTGAAAGACGTATATCTTTTTTTCTATTAATAATTTGGACTTGATTCCTGAAGAAGAATTGTGTATATTTACGATAGGAATCCAACGCAACTCGTATTTCAGCAATCCCATAATGTATTCAAAATTTAGGCCAATCTCCGTAACACGGTTGATTTAGTAAACCTGAAGAGTATGCACCTGAGTGAAAGACGTATATCTTTGTTTCTATTAATAATTTGGACTTGAGTCCTGAAGAAGACTTGTGTATATTTACGATAGGAACCCAACGCAACTCGTATTTCAGCATTCTAATAATGTATTCAAAATTTAAGCCAATCTCCGTAACACGGTTGATTTAGTAAACCTGAAGAGTATGCACCTGAGTGAAAGACGTATATCTTTGTTTCTATTAATACTTTGGACTTGAGTCCTGAAGAAGAATTGTGTATATTTACGATAGGAACCCAACGCAACTCGTATATCAGCATTCCGTAATGTATTCAAAATTTAAGCCAATCTCCGTAACACGGTTGATTTAGTAAACCTGAAGAGTATGCACCTGAGTGAAAGACTTATATCTTTGTTTCTGTTAATAATTTGGACTTAAGTCCTGAAGAAGAATTGTGTATATTTACGATAGGAACCCAACGCAACTCGTATTTCAGCATTCCCATAATGTATTCAAAATTTAAGCCAATCTCCGTAACACGGTTGATTTAGTAAACCTGAAGAGTATGTACCTGACTCAAAGACGTATATCTTTGTTTCTATTAATAATTTGGACTTGAGTCCTGAAGAAGAATTGTGTATATTTACGATAGGAACCCAACTCAACTCGTATTTCAGCATGCCCATAATGTATTCAAAATTTAAGCCAATCTCCGTAACACGGTTGATTTAGTAAACCTGAAGAGTATGCACCTGAGTGAAAGACGTATATCTTTGTTTCTATTAATAATTTGTACTTTGAGTCCTGAAGAAGAATTGTGTATATTTACGATAGGAACCCAACGCAACTCGTATTTAGTCATTCCCATAATGTATTCAAAATTTAAGCCAATCTTCGTAACACGGTTGATTTAGTAAACCTGAAGAGTATGCACCTGAGTGAAAGACGTATATCTTTGTTTCTATTAATAATTTGGACTTGAGTCCTGCAGAAGAATTGTGTATATTTACGATAGGAACCCAACGCAACTCGTATTTCAGCATTCCCATAATGTATTCAAAATTTAAGCCAATCTCCGTAACACGGTTGATTTAGTAAACCTGAAGAGTATGCACCTGAGTGAATGACGTATATCTTTGTTTCTATTAATAATTTGGACTTGAGTCCTGAAGAAGAATTGTGTAAATTTAAGATAGGAACCCAACGCAACTCGTATTTCAGCATTCCCATAATGTATTCAAAATTTAAGCCAATCTATGTAACACGGTTGATTTAGTAAACCTGAAGAGTATGCACCTGAGTGAAAGACGTATATCTTTTTTTCTATTAATAATTTGGACTTGAGTCCTGAAGAAGAATTGTGTATATTTATGATAGGAACCCAACGCAACTCGTATTTCAGCATTCCCATAATGTATTCAAAATTTAATCCAATCTCCGTAACACGGTTGATTTAGTAAACCTGAAGAGTATGCACCTGAGTGAAAGACGTATATCTTTGTTTCTATTAATAATTTGGACTTGAGTCCTGAAGAAGAATTGTGTATATTTACGATAGGAACCCAACTCAACTCGTATTTTTGCATGCCCATAATGTATTAAAAATTTAAGCCAATCTCCGTAACACGGTTGATTTAGTAAACCTGAAGAGTATGAACCTGAGTTAAAGACGTATATATTTGTTTCTATTAATAATTTGGACTTGAGTCCTGAAGAAGAATTGTGTATATTTACGATAGGAACCCAATGAAACTCGTATTTCAGCATGCCCATAATGTATTCAAAATTTAAGCCAATCTCCCTAACACGGTTGATTTAGTAAACCTGAAGAGTATGCACCTGAGTGAAAGACGTATATCTTTGTTTCTATTAATAATTTGGACTTGAGTCCTGAAGAAGAATTGTGTATATTTACAATAGGAACCCAACTCAACTCGTATTTCAGCATGCCCATAATGTATTCAAAATTTAAGCCAATCTCCGTAACACGGTTGATTAAGTAAACCTGAAGAGTATGCACCTGAGTGAAAGACGTATATCTTTGTATCTATTAATAATTTGTACTTGAGTCCTGAAAAAGAATTGTGTATATTTACGATAGGAACCTAACGCAACTCGTATTTCAGCATTCCCATAATGTATTCAAAATTTAAGCCAATCTCCGTAACACGGTTGATTTAGTAAACCTCAAGAGTATGCACCTGAGTGAAAGACGTATATCTTTGTTTCTATTAATAATTTGGACTTGAGTCCTGAAGAAGAATTGTGTATATTTACGATAGGAACCCAACGCAACTCGTATTTCAGCATTCCCATAATGTATTCAAAATTTAAGCCAATCTCCGTAACACGGTTGATTTAGTAAACCTGAAGAGTATGCACCTGAGTGAAAGACGTATATCTTTGTTTCTATTAATAATGTGGACTTGAGTCCTGAAGAAGAAGTGTGTATATTTACGATAGGAACCCAACGCAACTCGTATTTAGTCATTCCCATAATGTATTCAAAATTTAAGCCAATCTCCGTAACACGGTTGATTTAGTAAACCTGAAGAGTATGCACCTGAGTGAAAGACGTATATCTTTGTTTCTATTAATAATTTGGACTTGAGTCCTAAAGAAGAATTGTGTATATTTACGATAGGAACCCAACGCAACTCGTATTTCAGCATTCCCATAATGTATTCAAAATTTAAGCCAATCTCCGTAACACGGTTGATTTAGTAAACCTGAAGAGTATGCACCTGAGTGAAAGACGTATATCTTTGTTTCTATTAATACTTTGGACTTGAGTCCTGAAGAAGAATTGTGTATATTTACGTTAGGAACCCAACGCAACTCGTATATCAGCATTCCCATAATGTATTCAAAATTTAAGCCAATCTCCGTAACACGGTTGATTTAGTAAACCTGAAGAGTATGCACCTGAGTGAAAGACTTATATCTTTGTTTCTATTAATAATTTGGACTTAAGTCCTGAAGAAGAATTGTGTATATTTAAGATAGGAACCCAACGCAACTCGTATTTCAGCATTCCCATAATGTATTCAAAATTTAAGCCAATCTCCGTAACACGGTTGATTTAGTAAACCTGAAGAGTATGTACCTGAGTGAAAGACGTATATCTTTGTTTCTATTAATAATTTGGACTTGAGTCCTGAAGAAGAATTGTGTATATTTACGATAGGAACCCAACTCAACTCGTATTTCAGCATGCCCATAATGTATTCAAAATTTAAGCCAATCTCCGTAACACGGTTGATTTAGTAAACCTGAAGAGTATGCACCTGAGTGAAAGACGTATATCTTTGTTTCTATTAATAATTTGTACTTTGAGTCCTGAAGAAGAATTGTGTATACTTACGATAGGAACCCAACGCAACTCGTATTTAGTCATTCCCATAATGTATTCAAAATTTAAGCCAATCTCCGTAACACGGTTGATTTAGTAAACCTGAAGAGTATGCACCTGAGTGAAAGACGTATATCTTTGTTTCTCTTAATAATTTGGACTTGAGTCCTGAAGAAGAATTGTGTATATTTACGATAGGAACCCAACGCAACTCGTATTTCAGCATTCCCATAATGTATTCAAAATTTAAGCCAATCTCCGTAACACGGTTGATTTAGTAAACCTGAAGAGTATGTACCTGAGTGAAAGACGTATATCTTTGTTTCTATTAATAATTTGGACTTGAGTCCTGAAGAAGAATTGTGTATATTTACGATAGGAACCCAACTCAACTCGTATTTCAGCATGCCCATAATGTATTCAAAATTTAAGCCAATCTCCGTAACACGGTTGATTTAGTAAACCTGAAGAGTATGCACCTGAGTGAAAGACGTATATCTTTGTTTCTATTAATAATTTGTACTTTGAGTCCTGAAGAAGAATTGTGTATACTTACGATAGGAACCCAACGCAACTCGTATTTAGTCATTCCCATAATGTATTCAAAATTTAAGCCAATCTCCGTAACACGGTTGATTTAGTAAACCTGAAGAGTATGCACCTGAGTGAAAGACGTATATCTTTGTTTCTCTTAATAATTTGGACTTGAGTCCTGAAGAAGAATTGTGTATATTTACGATAGGAACCCAACGCAACTCGTATTTCAGCATTCCCATAATGTATTCAAAATTTAAGCCAATCTCCGTAACACGGTTGATTTAGTAAACCTGAAGAGTATGTACCTGAGTGAAAGACGTATATCTTTGTTTCTATTAATAATTTGGACTTGAGTCCTGAAGAAGAATTGTGTATATTTACGATAGGAACCCAACTCAACTCGTATTTCAGCATGCCCATAATGTATTCAAAATTTAAGCCAATCTCCGTAACACGGTTGATTTAGTAAACCTGAAGAGTATGCACCTGAGTGAAAGACGTATATCTTTGTTTCTATTAATAATTTGTACTTTGAGTCCTGAAGAAGAATTGTGTATACTTACGATAGGAACCCAACGCAACTCGTATTTAGTCATTCCCATAATGTATTCAAAATTTAAGCCAATCTCCGTAACACGGTTGATTTAGTAAACCTGAAGAGTATGCACCTGAGTGAAAGACGTATATCTTTGTTTCTCTTAATAATTTGGACTTGAGTCCTGAAGAAGAATTGTGTATATTTACGATAGGAACCCAACGCAACTCGTATTTCAGCATTCCCATAATGTATTCAAAATTTAAGCCAATCTCCGTAACACGGTTGATTTAGTAAACCTGAAGAGTATGCACCTGAGTGAATGACGTATATCTTTGTTTCTATTAATAATTTGGACTTGAGTCCTGAAGAAGAATTGTGTAAATTTAAGATAGGAACCCAACGCAACTCGTATTTCAGCATTCCCATAATGTATTCAAAATTTAAGCCAATCTCCGTAACACGGTTGATTTAGTAAACCTGAAGAGTATGCACCTGAGTGAAAGACGTATATATTTTTTTCTATTAATAATTTGGACTTGAGTCCTGAAGAAGAAATGTGTATATTTACGATAGGAACCCAACGCAACTCGTATTTCAGCATTCCCATAATGTATTCAAAATTTAATCCAATCTCCGTAACACGGTTGATTTAGTAAACCTGAAGAGTATGCACCTGAGTGAAAGACGTATATCTTTGTTTCTATTAATAATTTGGACTTGAGTCCTGAAGAAGAATTGTGTATATTTACGATAGGAACCCAACTCAACTCGTATTTTAGCATGCCCATAATGTATTAAAAATTTAAGCCAATCTCCGTAACACGGTTGATTTAGTAAACCTGAAGAGTATGAACCTGAGTTAAAGACGTATATATTTGTTTCTATTAATAATTTGGACTTGAGTCCTGAAGAAGAATTGTGTATATTTACGATAGGAACCCAATGAAACTCGTATTTCAGCATGCCCATAATGTATTCAAAATTTAAGCCAATCTCCCTAACACGGTTGATTTAGTAAACCTGAAGAGTATGCACCTGAGTTAAAGACGTATATCTTTGTTTCTATTAATAATTTGGACTTGAGTCCTGAAGAAGAATTGTGTATATTTACGATAGGAACCCAACTCAACTCGTATTTTAGCATGCCCATAATGTATTCAAAATTTAAGCCAATCTCCGTAACACGGTTGATTAAGTAAACCTGAAGAGTATGCACCTGAGTGAAAGACGTATATCTTTGTATCTATTAATAATTTGTACTTGAGTCCTGAAGAAGAATTGTGTATATTTACGATAGGAACCCAACGCAACTCGTATTTCAGCATTCCCATAATGTATTCAAAATTTAAGCCAATCTCCGTAACACGGTTGATTTAGTAAACCTGAAGAGTATGCACCTGAGTGAAAGACGTATATCTTTGTTTCTATTAATAATTTGGACTTGAGTCCTGAAGAAGAATTGTGTATATTTACGATAGGAACCCAACGCAACTCGTATTTCAACATTCCCATAATGTATTCAAAATTTAAGCCAATCTCCGTAACACGGTTGATTTAGTAAACCTGAAGAGTATGCACCTGAGTGAAAGACGTATATCTTTGTTTCTATTAATAATGTGGACTTGAGTCCTGAAGAAGAATTGTGTATATTTACGATAGGAACCCAACGCAACTCGTATTTTAGCATTCGCATAATGTATTCAAAATTTAAGCCAATCTCCGTAACACGGTTGATTTAGTAAACCTGAAGAGTATGCACCTGAGTGAAAGACGTATATCTTTTTTTCTATTAATAATTTGGACTTGAGTCCTGAAGAAGAATTGTGTATATTTACGATAGGAACCCAACGCAACACGTATTTCAGCCTTCCCATAATGTATTCAAAATTTAGGCCAATCTCCGTAACACGGTTGATTTAGTAAACCTGAAGAGTATGCACCTGAGTGAAAGACGTATATCTTTGTTTCTATTAATAATTTGGACTTGAGTCCTGAAGAAGAATTGTGTATATTTACGATAGGAACCCAACGCAACTCGTATTTCAATATTCCCATAATGTATTCAAAATTTAAGCCAATCTCCGTAACACGGTTGATTTAGTAAACCTGAAGAGTATGCACCTGAGTGAAAGACGTATATCTTTTTTTCTATTAATAATTTGGACTTGAGTCCTGAAGACGAATTGTGTATATTTACGATAGGAACCCAACGCAACTCGTATTTCAGCATTCCCATAATGTATTCAAAATTTAAGCCAATCTCCGTAACACGGTTGATTTAGTAAACCTGAAGAGTATGCACCTGAGTGAAAGACGTATATCTTTGTTTCTATTAATAATGTGGACTTGAGTCCTGAAGAAGAATTGTGTATATTTACGATAGGAACCCAACGCAACTCGTATTTTAGCATTCCCATAATGTATTCAAAATTTAAGCCAATCTCCGTAACACGGTTGATTTAGTAAACCTGAAGAGTATGCACCTGAGTGAAAGACGTATATCTTTGTTTCTATTAATAATTTGGACTTGAGTCCTGAAGAAGAATTGTGTATATTTACGATAGGAACCCAACGCAACTCGTATTTCAGCATTCCCATAATGTATTCAAAATTTAAGCCAATCTCCGTAACACGGTTGATTTAGTAAACCTGAAGAGTATGCACCTGAGTGAAAGACGTATATCTTTGTTTCTATTAATAATGTGGACTTGAGTCCTGAAGAAGAATTGTGTATATTTACGATAGGAACCCAACGCAACTCGTATTTCAACATTCCCATAATGTATTCAAAATTTAAGCCAATCTCCGTAACACGGTTGATTTAGTAAACCTGAAGAGTATGCACCTGAGTGAAAGACGTATATCTTTGTTTCTATTAATAATGTGGACTTGAGTCCTGAAGAAGAATTGTGTATATTTACGATAGGAACCCAACGCAACTCGTATTTTAGCATTCCCATAATGTATTCAAAATTTAAGCCAATCTCCGTAACACGGTTGATTTAGTAAACCTGAAGAGTATGCACCTGAGTGAAAGACGTATATCTTTTTTTCTATTAATAATTTGGACTTGAGTCCTGAAGAAGAATTGTGTATATTTACGATAGGAACCCAACGCAACACGTATTTCAGCATTCCCATAATGTATTCAAAATTTAGGCCAATCTCCGTAACACGGTTGATTTAGTAAACCTGAAGAGTATGCACCTGAGTGAAAGACGTATATCTTTGTTTCTATTAATAATTTGGACTTGAGTCCTGAAGAAGAATTGTGTATATTTACGATAGGAACCCAACGCAACTCGTATTTCAGCATTCCCATAATGTATTCAAAATTTAAGCCAATCTCCGTAACACGGTTGATTTAGTAAACCTGAAGAGTATGCACCTGAGTGAAAGACGTATATCTTTTTTTCTATTAATAATTTGGACTTGAGTCCTGAAGACGAATTGTGTATATTTACGATAGGAACCCAACGCAACTCGTATTTCAGCATTCCCATAATGTATTCAAAATTTAAGCCAATCTCCGTAACACGGTTGATTTAGTAAACCTGAAGAGTATGCACCTGAGTGAAAGACGTATATCTTTGTTTCTATTAATAATGTGGACTTGAGTCCTGAAGAAGAATTGTGTATATTTACGATAGGAACCCAACGCAACTCGTATTTTAGCATTCCCATAATGTATTCAAAATTTAAGCCAATCTCCGTAACACGGTTGATTTAGTAAACCTGAAGAGTATGCACCTGAGTGAAAGACGTATATCTTTGTTTCTATTAATAATTTGGACTTGAGTCCTGAAGAAGAATTGTGTATATTTACGATAGGAACCCAACGCAACTCGTATTTCAGCATTCCCATAATGTATTCAAAATTTAAGCCAATCTCCGTAACACGGTTGATTTAGTAAACCTGAAGAGTATGCACCTGAGTGAAAGACGTATATCTTTGTTTCTATTAATAATGTGGACTTGAGTCCTGAAGCAGAATTGTGTATATTTACGATAGGAACCCAACGCAACTCGTATTTCAACATTCCCATAATGTATTCAAAATTTAAGCCAATCTCCGTAACACGGTTGATTTAGTAAACCTGAAGAGTATGCACCTGAGTGAAAGACGTATATCTTTGTTTCTATTAATAATGTGGACTTGAGTCCTGAAGAAGAATTGTGTATATTTACGATAGGAACCCAACGCAACTCGTATTTTAGCATTCCCATAATGTATTCAAAATTTAAGCCAATCTCCGTAACACTGTTGATTTAGTAAACCTGAAGAGTATGCACCTGAGTGAAAGACGTATATCTTTTTTTCTATTAATAATTTGGACTTGAGTCCTGAAGAAGAATTGTGTATATTTACGATAGGAACCCAACGCAACACGTATTTCAGCATTCCCATAATGTATTCAAAATTTAGGCCAATCTCCGTAACACGGTTGATTTAGTAAACCTGAAGAGTATGCACCTGAGTGAAAGTAGTATATCTTTGTTTCTATTAATAATTTGGACTTGAGTCCTGAAGAAGAATTGTGTATATTTACGATAGGAATCCAACGCAACTCGTATTTCAGCATTCCCATAATGTATTCAAAATTTAAGCCAATCTCCGTAACACGGTTGATTTAGTAAACCTGAAGAGTATGCACCTCAGTGAAAGACGTATATCTTTGTTTCTATTAATAATGTGGACTTGAGTCCTGAAGAAGAATTGTGTATATTTACGATAGGAACCCAACGCAACTCGTATTTCAACATTCCCATAATGTATTCAAAATTTAAGCCAATCTCCGTAACACAGTTGATTTAGTAAACCTGAAGAGTATGCACCTGAGTGAAAGACGTATATCTTTGTTTCTATTAATAATGTGGACTTGAGTCCTGAAGAAGAATTGTGTATATTTACGATAGGAACCCAACGCAACTCGTATTTTAGCATTCCCATAATGTATTCAAAATTTAAGCCAATCTCCGTAACACGGTTGATTTAGTAAACCTGAAGAGTATGCACCTGAGTGAAAGACGTATATCTTTTTTTCTATTAATAATTTGGACTTGAGTCCTGAAGAAGAATTGTGTATATTTACGATAGGAACCCAACGCAACACGTATTTCAGCATTCCCATAATGTATTCAAAATTTAGGCCAATCTCCGTAACACGGTTGATTTAGTAAACCTGAAGAGTATGCACCTGAGTGAAAGACGTATATCTTTGTTTCTATTAATAATTTGGACTTGAGTCCTGAAGAAGAATTGTGTATATTTACGATAGGAACCCAACGCAACTCGTATTTCAGCATTCCCATAATGTATTCAAAATTTAAGCCAATCTCCGTAACACGGTTGATTTAGTAAACCTGAAGAGTATGCACCTGAGTGAAAGACGTATATCTTTTTTTCTATTAATAATTTGGACTTGAGTCCTGAAGACGAATTGTGTATATTTACGATAGGAACCCAACGCAACTCGTATTTCAGCATTCCCATAATGTATTCAAAATTTAAGCCAATCTCCGTAACACGGTTGATTTAGTAAACCTGAAGAGTATGCACCTGAGTGAAAGACGTATATCTTTGTTTCTATTAATAATGTGGACTTGAGTCCTAAAGAAGAATTGTGTATATTTACGATAGGAACCCATCGCAACTCGTATTTCAGCAATCCCATAATGTATTCAAAATTTAGGCCAATCTCCGTAACACGGTTGATTTAGTAAACCTGAAGAGTATGCACCTGAGTGAAAGACGTATTTCTTTGTTTCTATTAATAATTTGGACTTGAGTCCTGAAGAAGAATTGTGTATATTTACGATAGGAACCCAACGCAACTCGTATTTCAGCATTCCCATAATGTATTCAAAATTTAAGCCAATCTCCGTAACACGGTTGATTTAGTAAACCTGAAGAGTATGCACCTGAGTGAAAGACATATATCTTTGTTTCTATTAATAATTTGGACTTGAGTCCTGAAGAAGAATTGTGTATATTTACGATAGGAACCCAACGCAACTCGTATTTCTGCATTCCCATAATGTATTCAAAATTTAAGCCAATCTCCGTAACACGGTTGATTTAGTAAACCTGAAGAGTATGCACCTGAGTGAAAGACGTATATCTTTGTTTCTATTAATAATGTGGACTTGAGTCCTGAAGAAGAATTGTGTATATTTACGATAGGAACCCAACGCAACTCGTAGTTTAGCATTCCCATAATGTATTCAAAATTTAAGCCAATCTCCGTAACACGGTTGATTTAGTAAACCTGAAGAGTATGCACCTGAGTGAAAGACGTATATCTTATTTTCTATTAATAATTTGGACTTGAGTCCTGAAGAAGAATTGTGTATATTTACGATAGGAACCCAACGCAACACGTATTTCAGCATTCCCATAATGTATTCAAAATTTAGGCCAATCTCCGTAACACGGTTGATTTAGTAAACCTGAAGAGTATGCACCTGAGTGAAAGACGTATATCTCTGTTTCTATTTATAATTTGGACTTGAGTCCTGAAGAAGAATTGTGTATATTTACGATAGGAACCCAACGCAACTCGTATTTCAGCATTCCCATAATGTATTCAAAATTTAAGCCAATCTCCGTAACACGGTTGATTTAGTAAACCTGAAGAGTATGCACCTGAGTGAAAGACGTATATCTTTTTTTCTATTAATAATTTGGACTTGAGTCCTGAAGAAGAATTGTGTATATTTACGATAGGAACCCAACGCAACTCGTATTTCAGAATTCCCATAATGTATTCAAAATTTAAGCCAATCTCCGTAACACGGTTGATTTAGTAAACCAGAAGAGTATGCACCTGAGTGAAAGACGTATATCTTTTTTTCTATTAATAATTTGGACTTGAGTCCTGAAGAAGAATTGTGTATATTTACGCTAGGAACCCATCGCAACTCGTATTTCAGCAATCCCATAATGTATTCAAAATTTAGGCCAATCTCCGTAACACGGTTGATTTAGTAAACCTGAAGAGTATGCACCTGAGTGAAGGACGTATTTCTTTGTTTCTATTAATAATTTGGACTTGAGTCCTGAAGAAGAATTGTGTATATTTACGATAGGAACCCAACGCAACTCGTATTTCAGCATTCCCATAATGTATTCAAAATTTAAGCCAATCTCCGTAACACGGTTGATTTAGTAAACCTGAAGAGTATGCACCTGAGTGAAAGACATATATCTTTGTTTCTATTAATAATTTGGACTTGAGTCCTGAAGAAGAATTGTGTATATTTACGATAGGAACCCAACGCAACTCGTATTTCAGCATTCCCATAATGTAATCAAAATTTAAGCCAATCTCCGTAACACGGTTGATTTAGTAGACCTGAAGAGTATGTACCTGAGTGAAAGACGTATATCTTTGTTTCTATTAATAGTTTGGACTTGAGTCCTGAAGAAGAATTGTGTATATTTACGATAGGAACCCAACTCAACTCGTATTTCAGCATGCCCATAATGTATTCAAAATTTAAGCCAATCTCCGTAACACGGTTGATTTAGTAAACCTGAAGAGTATGCACCTGAGTGAAAGACGTATATCTTTTTTTCTGTTAATAATTTGGACTTGAGTCCTGAAGAAGAATTGTGTATATTTACGATAGGAACCCAACGCAACACGTATTTCAGCATTCCCATAATGTATTCAAAATTTAGGCCAATCTCCGTAACACGGTTGATTTAGTAAACCTGAAGAGTATGCACCTGAGTGAAAGACGTATATCTTTGTTTCTATTAATAATTTGGACTTGAGTCCTGAAGAAGAATTGTGTATATTTACGATAGGAACCCAACGCAACTCGTATTTCAGCATTCCCATAATGTATTCAAAATATAAGCCAATCTCCGTAACACGGTTGATTTAGTAAACCTGAAGAGTATGCACCTGAGTGAAAGATGTATATCTTTTTTTCTATTAATAATTTGGACTTGAGTCCTGAAGAAGAATTGTGTATATTTACGATAGGAACCCAACGCAACTCGTATTTCAGAATTCCCATAATGTATTCAAAATTTAAGCCAATCTCCGTAACACGGTTGATTTAGTAAACCTGAAGAGTATGCACCTGAGTGAAAGACGTATATCTTTTTTTCTATTAATAATTTGGACTTGAGTCCTGAAGAAGAATTGTGTATATTTACGATAGGAACCCATCGCAACTGGTATTTCAGCAATCCCATAATGTATTCAAAATTTAGGCCAATCTCCGTAACACGGTTGATTTAGTAAACCTGAAGAGTATGCACCTGAGTGAAAGACGTATTTCTTTGTTTCTATTAATAATTTGGACTTGAGTCCTGAAGAAGAATTGTGTATATTTACGATAGGAACCCAACGCAACTCGTATTTCAGCATTCCCATAATGTATTCAAAATTTAAGCCAATCTCCGTAACACGGTTGATTTAGTAAACCTGAAGAGTATGCACCTGAGTGAAAGACATATATCTTTGTTTCTATTAATAATTTGGACTTGAGTCCTGAAGAAGAATTGTGTATATTTACGATAGGAACCCAACGCAACTCGTATTTCAGCATTCCCATAATGTATTCAAAATTTAAGCCAATCTCCGTAACACGGTTGATTTAGTAAACCTGAAGAGTATGCACCTGAGTGAAAGACGTATATCTTTGTTTCTATTAATAATGTGGACTTGAGTCCTGAAGAAGAATTGTGTATATTTACGATAGGAACCCAACGCAACTCGTATTTTAGCATTCCCATAATGTATTCAAAATTTAAGCCAATCTCCGTAACACGGTTGATTTAGTAAACCTGAAGAGTATGCACCTGAGTGAAAGACGTATATCTTTTTTTCTATTAATAATTTGGACTTGAGTCCTGAAGAAGAATTGTGTATATTTACGATAGGAACCCAACGCAACACGTATTTCAGCATTCCCATAATGTATTCAAAATTTAAGCCAATCTCCGTAACACGGTTGATTTAGTAAACCTGAAGAGTATGCACCTGAGTGAAAGACGTATATCTTTGTTTCTATTAATAATTTGGACTTGAGTCCTGAAGAAGAATTGTGTATATTTACGATAGGAACCCAACGCAACTCGTATTTCAGCATTCCCATAATGTATTCAAAATTTAAGCCAATCTCCGTAACACGGTTGATTTAGTAAACCTGAAGAGTATGCACCTGAGTGAAAGACGTATATCTTTTTTTCTATTAATAATTTGGACTTGAGTCCTGAAGAAGAATTGTGTATATTTACGATAGGAACCCAACGCAACTCGTATTTCAGAATTCCCATAATGTATTCAAAATTTAAGCCAATCTCCGTAACACGGTTGATTTAGTAAACCAGAAGAGTATGCACCTGAGTGAAAGACGTATATCTTTTTTTCTATTAATAATTTGGACTTGAGTCCTGAAGAAGAATTGTGTATATTTACGATAGGAACCCATCGCAACTCGTATTTCAGCAATCCCATAATGTATTCAAAATTTAGGCCAATCTCCGTAACACGGTTGATTTAGTAAACCTGAAGAGTATGCACCTAAGTGAAAGACGTATTTCTTTGTTTCTATTAATAATTTGGACTTGAGTCCTGAATAAGAATTGTGTATATTTACGATAGGAACCCAACGCAACTCGTATTTCAGCATTCCCATAATGTATTCAAAATTTAAGCCAATCTCCGTAACACGGTTGATTTAGTAAACCTGAAGAGTATGCACCTGAGTGAAAGACATATATCTTTGTTTCTATTAATAATTTGGACTTGAGTCCTGAAGAAGAATTGTGTATATTTACGATAGGAACCCAACGCAACTCGTATTTCAGCATTCCCATAATGTAATCAAAATTTAAGCCAATCTCCGTAACACGGTTGATTTAGTAAACCTGAAGAGTATGTACCTGAGTGAAAGACGTATATCTTTGTTTCTATTAATAGTTTGGACTTGAGTCCTGAAGAAGAATTGTGTATATTTACGATAGGAACCCAACTCAACTCGTATTTCAGCATGCCCATAATGTATTCAAAATTTAAGCCAATCTCCGTAACACGGTTGATTTAGTAAACCTGAAGAGTATGCACCTGAGTGAAAGACGTATATCTTTGTTTCTATTAATAATTTGTACTTTGAGTCCTTAAGAAGAATTGTGTATATTTACGATAGGAACCCAACGCAACTCGTATTTAGTCATTCCCATAATGTATTCAAAATTTAAGCCAATCTCCGTAACACGGTTGATTTAGTAAACCTGAAGAGTATGCACCTGAGTGAAAGACGTATATCTTTGTTTCTATTAATAATTTGCACTTGAGTCCTGAAGAAGAATTGTGTATATTTACGATAGGAACCCAACGCAACTCGTATTTCAGCATTCCCATAATGTATTCAAAATTTAAGCCAATCTCCGTAACACGGTTGATTTAGTAAACCTGAAGAGTATGCACCTGAGTGAAAGACGTATATCTTTTTTTCTATTAATAATTTGGACTTGAGTACTGAAGAAGAATTGTGTATATTTACGATAGGAACCCAACGCAACTCGTATTTCATCAATCCCATAATGTATTCAAAATTTAGGCCAATCTCCGTAACACGGTTGATTTAGTAAACCTGAAGAGTATGCAACTGAATGAAAGACGTATATCTTTGTTTCTATTAATAATTTGGACTTGAGTCCTGAAGAAGAATTGTGTATATTTACGATAGGAACCCAACGCAACTCGTATTTCAGCAATCCCATAATGTATTCAAAATTTAGGCCAATCTCCGTAACACGGTTGATTTAGTAAACCTGAAGAGTATGCACCTGAGTGAAAGACATATATCTTTGTTTCTATTAATAATTTGGACTTGAGTCCTGAAGAAGAATTGTGTATATTTACGATAGAAACCCAACGCAACTCGTATTTCAGCATTCCCATAATGTATTCAAAATATAAGCCAATCTCCGTAACACGGTTGATTTAGTAAACCTGAAGAGTATGCACCTGAGTGAAAGACGTATATCTTTGTTTCTATTAATACTTTGGACTTGAGTCCTGAAGAAGAATTGTGTATATTTACGATAGGAACCCAACGCAACTCGTATATCAGCATTCCCATAATGTATTCAAAATTTAAGCCAATCTCCGTAACACGGTTGATTTAGTAAACCTGAAGAGTATGCACCTGAGTGAAAGACTTATATCTTTGTTTCTATTAATAATTTGGACTTAAGTCCTGAAGAAGAATTGTGTATATTTACGATAGGAACCCAACGCAACTCGTATTTCAGCATTCCCATAATGTATTCAAAATTTAAGCCAATCTCCGTAACACGGTTGATTTAGTAAACCTGAAGAGTATGTACCTGAGTGAAAGACGTATATCTTTGTTTCTATTAATAATTTGGACTTGAGTCCTGAAGAAGAATTGTGTATATTTACGATAGGAACCCAACTCAACTCGTATTTCAGCATGCCCATAATGTATTCAAAATTTAAGCCAATCTCCGTAACACGGTTGATTTAGTAAACCTGAAGAGTATGCACTTGAGTGAAAGACGTATATCTTTGTTTCTATTAATAATTTGGACTTGAGTCCTGAAGAAGAATTGTGTATATTTACGATAGGAACCCAACGCAACTCGTATTTCAGCATTCCCATAATGTATTCAAAATTTAAGCCAATCTCCGTAACACGGTTGATTTAGTAAACCTGAAGAGTATGTACCTGAGTGAAAGACGTATATCTTTGTTTCTATTAATAATTTGGACTTGAGTCCTGAAGAAGAATTGTGTATATTTACGATAGGAACCCAACTCAACTCGTATTTCACCATGCCCATAATGTATTCAAAATTTAAGACAATCTCCGTAACACGGTTGATTTAGTAAACCTGAAGAGTATGCACCTGAGTGAAAGACGTATATCTTTGTTTCTATTAATAATTTGGACTTGAGTTCTGAAGAAGAATTGTGTATATTTACGATAGTAACCCAACGCAACTCGTATTTCAGCATTCCCATAATGTATTCAAAATTTAAGCCAATCTCCGTAACACGGTTGATTTAGTAAACCTGAAGAGTATGCACCTGAGTGAATGACGTATATCTTTGTTTCTATTAATAATTTGGACTTGAGTCCTGAAGAAGAATTGTGTATATTTAAGATAGGAACCCAACGCAACTCGTATTTCAGCATTCCCATAATGTATTCAAAATTTAAGCCAATCTCCGTAACACGGTTGATTTAGTAAACCTGAAGAGTATGCACCTGAGTGAAAGACGTATATCTTTTTTCTATTAATAATTTGGACTTGAGTCCTGAAGAAGAATTGTGTATATTTACGATAGGAACCCAACTCAACTCGTATTTCAGCATGCCCATAATGTATTCAAAATTTAAGCCAATCTCCGTAACACGGTTTATTTAGTAAACCTGAAGAGTATCCACCTGAGTGAAAGACGTATATCTTTGTTTCTATTAATAATTTGGACTTGAGTCCTGAAGATGAATTGTGTATATTTACGATAGGAACCCAACGCAACTCGTATTTCAGCATTCCCATAATGTATTCAATATTTAAGCCAATCTCCGTAACACGGTTGATTTAGTAAACCTGAAGAGTATGCACCTGAGTGAAAGACGTATATCTTTGTTTCTATTAATAATTTGGACTTGAGTCCTGAAGAAGAATTGTGTATATTTACAATAGGAACCCAACGCAACTCGTATTTCAGCATTCCCATAATGTATTCAAAATTTAAGCCAATCTCCGTAACACGGTTGATTTAGTAAACCTGAAGAGTATGCACCTGAGTGAATGACGTATATCTTTGTTTCTATTAATAATTTGGACTTGAGTCCTGAAGAAGAATTGTGTATATTTAAGATAGGAACCCAACGCAACTCGTATTTCAGCATTCCCATAATGTATTCAAAATTTAAGCCAATCTCCGTAACACGGTTGATTTAGTAAACCTGAAGAGTATGTACCTGAGTGAAAGACGTATATCTTTGTTTCTATTAATAATTTGGACTTGAGTCCTGAAGAAGAATTGTGTATATTTACGATAGGAACCCAACTCAACTCGTATTTCAGCATGCCCATAATGTATTCAAAATTTAAGCCAATCTCCGTAACACGGTTGATTTAGTAAACCTGAAGAGTATGCACCTGAGTGAAAGACGTATATCTTTGTTTCTATTAATAATTTGGACTTGAGTCCTGAAGAAGAATTGTGTATATTTACGATAGGAACCCAACGCAACTCGTATTTCAGCATTCCCATAATGTATTCAAAATTTAAGCCAATCTCCGTAACACGGTTGATTTAGTAAACCTGAAGAGTATGTACCTGAGTGAAAGACGTATATCTTTGTTTCTATTAATAATTTGGACTTGAGTCCTGAAGAAGAATTGTGTATATTTACGATAGGAACCCAACTCAACTCGTATTTCACCATGCCCATAATGTATTCAAAATTTAAGACAATCTCCGTAACACGGTTGATTTAGTAAACCTGAAGAGTATGCACCTGAGTGAAAGACGTATATCTTTGTTTCTATTAATAATTTGGACTTGAGTCCTGAAGAAGAATTGTGTATATTTACGATAGGAACCCAACGCAACTCGTATTTCAGCATTCCCATAATGTATTCAAAATTTAAGCCAATCTCCGTAACACGGTTGATTTAGTAAACCTGAAGAGTATGCACCTGAGTGAATGACGTATATCTTTGTTTCTATTAATAATTTGGACTTGAGTCCTGAAGAAGAATTGTGTATATTTAAGATAGGAACCCAACGCAACTCGTATTTCAGCATTCCCATAATGTATTCAAAATTTAAGCCAATCTCCGTAACACGGTTGATTTAGTAAACCTGAAGAGTATGCACCTGAGTGAAAGACGTATATCTTTTTTCTATTAATAATTTGGACTTGAGTCCTGAAGAAGAATTGTGTATATTTACGATAGGAACCCAACTCAACTCGTATTTCAGCATGCCCATAATGTATTCAAAATTTAAGCCAATCTCCGTAACACGGTTTATTTAGTAAACCTGAAGAGTATCCACCTGAGTGAAAGACGTATATCTTTGTTTCTATTAATAATTTGGACTTGAGTCCTGAAGAAGAATTGTGTATATTTACGATAGGAACCCAACGCAACTCGTATTTCAGCATTCCCATAATGTATTCAAAATTTAAGCCAATCTCCGTAACACGGTTGATTTAGTAAACCTGAAGAGTATGCACCTGAGTGAATGACGTATATCTTTGTTTCTATTAATAATTTGGACTTGAGTCCTGAAGAAGAATTGTGTATATTTAAGATAGGAACCCAACGCAACTCGTATTTCAGCATTCCCATAATGTATTCAAAATTTAAGCCAATCTCCGTAACACGGTTGATTTAGTAAACCTGAAGAGTATGCACCTGAGTGAAAGACGTATATCTTTTTTTCTATTAATAATTTAGACTTGAGTCCTGAAGAAGAATTGTGTATATTTACGATAGGAACCCAACTCAACTCGTATTTCAGCATTCCCATAATGTATTCAAAATTTAAGCCAATCTCCGTAACACGGTTGATTTAGTAAACCTGAAGAGTATGCACCTGAGTGAAAGACGTATATCTTTGTTTCTATTAATAATTTGGACTTGAGTCCTGAAGAAGAATTGTGTATATTTACGATAGGAACCCAACGCAACTCGTATTTCAGCATTCCCATAATGTATTCAAAATTTAAGCCAATCTCCGTAACACGGTTGATTTAGTAAACCTGAAGAGTATGCACCTGAGTGAAAGAGGTATATCTTTGTTTCTATTAATAATTTGGACTTGAGTCCTGAAGAAGAATTGTGTATATTTAAGATAGGAACCCAACGCAACTCGTATTTCAGCATTCCCATAATGTATTCAAAATTTAAGCCAATCTCCGTATCACGGTTGATTTAGTAAACCTGAAGAGTATGCACCTGAGTGAAAGACGTATATCTTTGTTTCTATTAATACTTTGGACTTGAGTCCTGAAGAAGAATTGTGTATATTTACGATAGGAACCCAACGCAACTCGTATATCAGCATTCCCATAATGTATTCAAAATTTAAGCCAATCTCCGTAACACGGTTGATTTAGTAAACCTGAAGAGTATGCACCTGAGTGAATGACGTATATATTTGTTTCTATTAATAATTTGGACTTGAGTCCTGAAGAAGAATTGTGTATATTTAAGATAGGAACCCAACGCAACTCGTATTTCAGAATTCCCATAATGTATTCAAAATTTAAGCCAATCTCCGTAACACGGTTGATTTAGTAAACCTGAAGAGTATGCACCTGAGTGAAAGACGTATATCTTTTTTTCTATTAATAATTTGGACTTGAGTCCTGAAGAAGAATTGTGTATATTTACGATAGGAACCCAACTCAACTCGTATTTCAGCATGCCCATAATGTATTCAAAATTTAAGCCAATCTCCGTAACACGGTTGATTTAGTAAACCTGAAGAGTATGCACCTGAGTGAAAGACGTATATCTTTATTTCTATTAATAATTTGTACTTTGAGTCCTGAAGAAGAATTGTGTATATTTACGATAGGAACTCAACGCAACTCGTATTTAGTCATTCCCATAATGTATTCAAAATTTAAGCCAATCTCCGTAACACGGTTGATTTAGTAAACCTGAAGAGTATGCACCTGAGTGAAAGACGTATATCTTTGTTTCTATTAATAATTTGGACTTGAGTCCTGAAGAAGAATTGTGTATATTTATGATAGGAACCCAACGCAACTCGTATTTCAGCATGCCCATAATGTATTCAAAATTTAAGCCAATCTCCGTAACACGGTTGATTTAGTAAACCTGAAGAGTATGCACCTGAGTGAAAGACGTATATCTTTGTTTCTATTAATAATTTGGACTTGAGTCCTGAAGAAGAATTGTGTATATTTACGATAGGAACCCAACGCAACTCGTATTTCAGCAATCCCATAATGTATTCAAAATTTAGGCCAATCTCCGTAACACGGTTGATTTAGTAAACCTGAAGAGTATGCACCTGAGTGAAAGACGTATATCTTTATTTCTATTAATAATTTGTACTTTGAGTCCTGAAGAAGAATTGTGTATATTTACTATAGGAACCCAACGCAACTCGTATTTAGTCATTCCCATAATGTATTCAAAATTTAAGCCAATCTCCGTAACACGGTTGATTTAGTAAACCTGAAGAGTATGCACCTGAGTGAAAGACGTATATCTTTGTTTCTATTAATAATTTGGACTTGAGTCCTGAAGAAGAATTGTGTATATTTACGATAGGAACCCAACGCAACTCGTATTTCAGCATTCCCATAATGTATTCAAAATTTAAGCCAATCTCCGTAACACGGTTGGTTTGGTAAACCTGAAGAGTATGCACCTGAGTGAAAGACGTATATCTTTTTTTCTATTAATAATTTGGACTTGAGTCCTGAAGAAGAATTGTGTATATTTACGATAGGAACCCAACGCAACTCGTATTTCAGCAATCCCATAATGTATTCAAAATTTAGGCCAATCTCCGTAACACGGTTGATTTAGTAAACCTGAAGAGTATGCAACTGAGTGAAAGACGTATATCTTATTTCTATTAATAATTTGGACTTGAGTCCTGAAGAAGAATTGTGTATATTTACGATAGGTACCCAACGCAACTCGTATTTCAGCATTCCCATAATGTATTCAAAATTTAAGCCAATCTCCGTAACACGGTTGATTTAGTAAACCTGAAGAGTATGCACCTGAGTGAATGACGTATATCTTTGTTTCTATTAATAATTTGGACTTGAGTCCTGAAGAAGAATTGTGTATATTTAAGATAGGAACCCAACGCAACTCGTATTTCAGCATTCCCATAATGTATTCAAAATTTAAGCCAATCTCCGTAACACGGTTGATTTAGTAAACCTGAAGAGTATGCACCTGAGTGAAAGACGTATATCTTTTTTTCTATTAATAATTTGGACTTGAGTCCTGAAGAAGAATTGTGTATATTTACGATAGGAACCCAACGCAACTCGTATTTCAGCATTCCCATAATATATTCAAAATTTAAGCCAATCTCCGTAACACGGTTGATTTAGTAAACCTAAAGAGTATGCACCTGAGTGAAAGACGTATATCTTTGTTTCTATTAATAATTTGGACTTGAGTCCTGAAGAAGAATTGTGTATATTTACGATAGGAACCCAACGCAACTCGTATTTCAGCATTCCCATAATGTATTCAAAATTTAAGCCAATCTCCGTAACACGGTTGATTTAGTATACCTGAAGAGTATGCACCTGAGTGAAAGACGTATATCTTTGTTTCTATTAATAATTTGGACTTGAGTCCTGAAGAAGAATTGTGTATATTTACGATAGGAACCCAACGCAACTCGTATTTCAGCATTCCCATAATGTATTCAAAATTTAAGCCAATCTCCGTAACACGGTTGATTTAGTAAACCTGAAGAGTATGCACCTGAGTGAATGACGTATATCTTTGTTTCTATTAATAATTTGGACTTGAGTCCTGAAGAAGAATTGTGTATATTTAAGATAGGAACCTAACGCAACTCGTATTTCAGCATTCCCATAATGTATTCAAAATTTAAGCCAATCTCCGTAACACGGTTGATTTAGTAAACCTGAAGAGTATGCACCTGAGTGAAAGACGTATATCTTTGTTTCTATTAATAATTTGGACTTGAGTCCTGAAGAAGAATTGTGTATATTTAAGATAGGAACCCAACGCAACTCGTATTTCAGCATTCCCATAATGTATTCAAAATTTAAGCCAATCTCCGTAACACGGTTGATTTAGTAAACCTGAAGAGTATGCACCTGAGTGAATGACGTATATCTTTGTTTCTATTAATAATTTGGACTTGAGTCCTGAAGAAGAATTGTGTATATTTAAGATAGGAACCCAACGCAACTCGTATTTCAGCATTCCCATAATGTATTCAAAATTTAAGCCAATCTCCGTAACACGGTTGATTTAGTAAACCTGAAGAGTATGCACCTGAGTGAATGACGTATATCTTTGTTTCTATTAATAATTTGGACTTGAGTCCTGAAGAAGAATTGTGTATATTTAAGATAGGAACCCAACGCAACTCGTATTTCAGCATTCCCATAATGTATTCAAAATTTAAGCCAATCTCCGTAACACGGTTGATTTAGTAAACCTGAAGAGTATGCACCTGAGTGAATGACGTATATCTTTGTTTCTATTAATAATGTGGACTTGAGTCCTGAAGAAGAATTGTGTATATTTACGATAGGAACCCAACGCATCTCGTATTTCAGCATTCCCATAATGTATTCAAAATTTAAGTCAATCTCCGTAACACGGTTGATTTAGTAAACCTGAATAGTATGCACCTGAGTGAAACACGTATATCTTTTTTTCTATTAATAATTTGGACTTGAGTCCTAAAGAAGAATTGTGTATATTTACGATAGGAACCCAACTCAACTCGTATTTCAGCATGCCCATAATGTATTCAAAATTTAAGCCAATCTCCGTAACACGGTTGATTTAGTAAACCTGAAGAGTATGCACCTGAGTGAAAGACGTATATCTTTGTTTCTATTAATAATTTGGACTTGAGTCCTGAAGAAGAATTGTGTATATTTACGATAGGAACCCAACGCAACTCGTATTTCAGCATTCCCATAATGTATTCAAAATTTAAGCCAATCTCCGTAACACGGTTGATTTAGTAAACCTGAAGAGTATGCACCTGAGTGAAAGACGTATATCTTTGTTTCTATTAATAATTTGGACTTGAGTCCTGAAGAAGAATTGTGTATATTTACGATAGGAACCCAACGCAACTCGTATTTCAGCATTCCCATAATGTATTCAAAATTTAAGCCAATCTCCGTAACACGGTTGATTTAGTAAACCTGAAGAGTATGCACCTGAGTGAATGACGTATATCTTTGTTTCTATTAATAATTTGGACTTGAGTCCTGAAGAAGAATTGTGTATATTTAAGATAGGAACCCAACGCAACTCGTATTTCAGCATTCCCATAATGTATTCAAAATTTAAGCCAATCTCCGTAACACGGTTGATTTAGTAAACCTGAAGAGTATGCACCTGAGTGAATGACGTATATCTTTGTTTCTATTAATAATGTGGACTTGAGTCCTGAAGAAGAATTGTGTATATTTACGATAGGAACCCAACGCATCTCGTATTTTAGCATTCCCATAATGTATTCAAAATTTAAGTCAATCTCCGTAACACGGTTGATTTAGTAAACCTGAAGAGTATGCACCTGAGTGAAACACGTATATCTTTTTTTCTATTAATAATTTGGACTTGAGTCCTGAAGAAGAATTGTGTATATTTACGATAGGAACCCAACGCAACACGTATTTCAGCATTCCCATAATGTATTCAAAATTTAGGCCAATCTCCGTAACACGGTTGATTTAGTAAACCTGAAGAGTATGCACCTGAGTGCAAGACGTATATCTTTGTTTCTATTAATAATTTGGACTTGAGTCCTGAAGAAGAATTGTGTATATTTACGATAGGAACCCAACGCAACTCGTATTTCAGCATTCCCATAATGTATTCAAAATTTAAGCCAATCTCCGTATCACGGTTGATTTAGTAAACCTAAAGAGTATGTACCTGAGTGAAAGACGTATATCTTTGTTTCTCTTAATACTTTGGACTTGAGTCCTGAAGAAGAATTGTGTATATTTACGATAGGAACCCAACGCAACTCGTATATCAGCATTCCCATAATGTATTCAAAATTTAAGCCAATCTCCGTAACACGGTTGATTTAGTAAACCTGAAGAGTATGCACCTGAGTGAAAGACGTATATCTTTTTTTCTATTAATAATTTGGACTTGAGTCCTGAAGAAGAATTGTGTATATTTACGATAGGAACCCAACTCAACTCGTATTTCAGCATGCCCATAATGTATTCAAAATTTAAGCCAATCTCCGTAACACGGTTGATTTAGTAAACCTGAAGAGTATGCACCTGAGTGAAAGACGTATATCTTTATTTCTATTAATA
Source organism: Cuscuta europaea (assembly GCA_945859875.1). Taxonomy (NCBI): domain Eukaryota; kingdom Viridiplantae; phylum Streptophyta; class Magnoliopsida; order Solanales; family Convolvulaceae; genus Cuscuta; species Cuscuta europaea. The sequence goes on from CAMAPE010000014.1 coordinate 8,009,155, forward strand.
ATTTGTACTTTGAGTCCTGAAGAAGAATTGTGTATATTTACGATAGGAACCCAACGCAACTCGTATTTAGTCATTCCCATAATGTATTCAAAATTTAAGCCAATCTCCGTAACACGGTTGATTTAGTAAACCTGAAGAGTATGCACCTGAGTGAAAGACGTATATCTTTGTTTCTATTAATAATTTGGACTTGAGTCCTGAAGAAGAATTGTGTATATTTACGATAGGAACCCAACGCAACTCGTATTTAAGAATTCCCATAATGTATTCAAAATTTAAGCCAATCTCCGTAACACGGTTGATTTAGTAAACCTGAAGAGTATGCACCTGAGTGAAAGACGTATATCTTTTTTTCTATTAATAATTTGGACTTGAGTCCTGAAGAAGAATTGTGTATATTTACGATAGGAACCCAACTCAACTCGTATTTCAGCATGCCCATAATGTATTCAAAATTTAAGCCAATCTCCGTAACACGGTTGATTTAGTAAACCTGAAGAGTATGCACTTGAGTGAAAGACGTATATCTTTATTTCTATTAATAATTTGTACTTTGAGTCCTGAAGAAGAATTGTGTATATTTACGATAGGAACCCAACGCAACTCGTATTTAGTCATTCCCATAATGTATTCAAAATTTAAGCCAATCTCCGTAACACGGTTGATTTAGTAAACCTGAAGAGTATGCACCTGAGTGAAAGACGTATATCTTTGTTTCTATTAATAATTTGGACTTGAGTCCTGAAGAAGAATTGTGTATATTTATGATAGGAACCCAACGCAACTCGTATTTCAGCATTCCCATAATGTATTCAAAATTTAAGCCAATCTCCGTAACACGGTTGATTTAGTAAACCTGAAGAGTATGCACCTGAGTGAAAGACGTATATCTTTTTTTATATTAATAATTTGGACTTGAGTCCTGAAGAAGAATTGTGTATATTTACGATAGGAACCCAACGCAACTCGTATTTCAGCAATCCCATAATGTATTCAAAATTTAGGCCAATCTCCGTAACACGGTTGATTTAGTAAACCTGAAGAGTATGCAACTGAGTGAAAGACGTATATCTTTGTTTCTATTAATAATTTGGACTTGAGTCCTGAAGAAGAATTGTGTATATTTACGATAGGTACCCAACGCAACTCGTATTTCAGCATTCGCATAATGTATTCAAAATTTAAGCCAATCTCCGTAACACGGTTGATTTAGTAAACCTGAAGAGTATGCACCTGAGTGAATGACGTATATCTTTGTTTCTATTAATAATTTGGACTTGAGTCCTGAAGAAGAATTGTGTATATTTAAGATAGGAACCCAACGCAACTCGTATTTCAGCATTCCCATAATGTATTCAAAATTTAAGCCAATCTCCGTAACACGTTTGATTTAGTAAACCTGAAGAGTATGCACCTGAGTGAAAGACGTATATCTTTGTTTCTATTAATAATTTGGACTTGAGTCCTGAAGAAGAATTGTGTATATTTACGATAGGAACCCAACGCAACTCGTATTTCAGAATTCCCATAATGTATTCAAAATTTAAGCCAATCTCCGTAACACGGTTGATTTAGTAAACCTGAAGAGTATGCACCTGAGTGAAAGACGTATATCTTTTTTTCTATTAATAATTTGGACTTGAGTCCTGAAGAAGAATTGTGTATATTTACGATAGGAACCCAACTCAACTCGTATTTCAGCATGCCCATAATGTATTCAAAATTTAAGCCAATCTCCGTAACACGGTTGATTTAGTAAACCTGAAGAGTATGCACCTGAGTGAATGACGTATATCTTTGTTTCTATTAATAATTTGGACTTGAGTCCTGAAGAAGAATTGTGTATATTTAAGATAGGAACCCAACGCAACTCGTATTTCAGCATTCCCATAATGTATTCAAAATTTAAGCCAATCTCCGTAACACGGTTGATTTAGTAAACCTGAAGAGTATGCACCTGAGTGAATGACGTATATCTTTGTTTCTATTAATAATGTGGACTTGAGTCCTGAAGAAGAATTGTGTATATTTACGATAGGAACCCAACGCATCTCGTATTTCAGCATTCCCATAATGTATTCAAAATTTAAGTCAATCTCCGTAACACGGTTGATTTAGTAAACCTGAAGAGTATGCACCTGAGTGAAACACGTATATCTTTTTTTCTATTAATAATTTGGACTTGAGTCCTGAAGAAGAATTGTGTATATTTACGATAGGAACCCAACTCAACTCGTATTTCAGCATGCCCATAATGTATTCAAAATTTAAGCCAATCTCCGTAACACGGTTGATTTAGTAAACCTGAAGAGTATGCACCTGAGTGAAAGACGTATATCTTTGTTTCTATTAATAATTTGGACTTGAGTCCTGAAGAAGAATTGTGTATATTTACGATAGGAACCCAACGCAACTCGTATTTCAGCATTCCCATAATGTATTCAAAATTTAAGCCAATCTCCGTAACACGGTTGATTTAGTAAACCTGAAGAGTATGCACCTGAGTGAAAGACGTATATCTTTGTTTCTATTAATAATTTGGACTTGAGTCCTGAAGAAGAATTGTGTATATTTACGATAGGAACCCAACGCAACTCGTATTTCAGCATTCCCATAATGTATTCAAAATTTAAGCCAATCTCCGTAACACGGTTGATTTAGTAAACCTGAAGAGTATGCACCTGAGTGAATGACGTATATCTTTGTTTCTATTAATAATTTGGACTTGAGTCCTGAAGAAGAATTGTGTATATTTAAGATAGGAACCCAACGCAACTCGTATTTCAGCATTCCCATAATGTATTCAAAATTTAAGCCAATCTCCGTAACACGGTTGATTTAGTAAACCTGAAGAGTATGCACCTGAGTGAATGACGTATATCTTTGTTTCTATTAATAATGTGGACTTGAGTCCTGAAGAAGAATTGTGTATATTTACGATAGGAACCCAACGCATCTCGTATTTTAGCATTCCCATAATGTATTCAAAATTTAAGTCAATCTCCGTAACACGGTTGATTTAGTAAACCTGAAGAGTATGCACCTGAGTGAAACACGTATATCTTTTTTTCTATTAATAATTTGGACTTGAGTCCTGAAGAAGAATTGTGTATATTTACGATAGGAACCCAACGCAACACGTATTTCAGCATTCCCATAATGTATTCAAAATTTAGGCCAATCTCCGTAACACGGTTGATTTAGTAAACCTGAAGAGTATGCACCTGAGTGAAAGACGTATATCTTTGTTTCTATTAATAATTTGGACTTGAGTCCTGAAGAAGAATTGTGTATATTTACGATAGGAACCCAACGCAACTCGTATTTCAGCATTCCCATAATGTATTCAAAATTTAAGCCAATCTCCGTATCACGGTTGATTTAGTAAACCTAAAGAGTATGCACCTGAGTGAAAGACATATATCTTTGTTTCTATTAATACTTTGGACTTGAGTCCTGAAGAAGAATTGTGTATATTTACGATAGGAACCCAACGCAACTCGTATATCAGCATTCCCATAATGTATTCAAAATTTAAGCCAATCTCCGTAACACGGTTGATTTAGTAAACCTGAAGAGTATGCACCTGAGTGAAAGACGTATATCTTTTTTTCTATTAATAATTTGGACTTGAGTCCTGAAGAAGAATTGTGTATATTTACGATAGGAACCCAACTCAACTCGTATTTCAGCATGCCCATAATGTATTCAAAATTTAAGCCAATCTCCGTAACACGTTTGATTTAGTAAACCTGAAGAGTATGCACCTGAGTGAAAGACGTATATCTTTATTTCTATTAATAATTTGTACTTTGAGTCCTGAAGAAGAATTGTGTATATTTACGATAGGAACCCAACGCAACTCGTATTTAGTCATTCCCATAATGTATTCAAAATTTAAGCCAATCTCCGTAACACGGTTGATTTAGTAAACCTGAAGAGTATGCACCTGAGTGAAAGACGTATATCTTTGTTTCTATTAATAATTTGGACTTGAGTCCTGAAGAAGAATTGTGTATATTTACGATAGGAACCCAACGCAACTCGTATTTAAGAATTCCCATAATGTATTCAAAATTTAAGCCAATCTCCGTAACACGGTTGATTTAGTAAACCTGAAGAGTATGCACCTGAGTGAAAGACGTATATCTTTTTTTCTATTAATAATTTGGACTTGAGTCCTGAAGAAGAATTGTGTATATTTACGATAGGAACCCAACTCAACTCGTATTTCAGCATGCCCATAATGTATTCAAAATTTAAGCCAATCTCCGTAACACGGTTGATTTAGTAAACCTGAAGAGTATGCACTTGAGTAAAAGACGTATATCTTTATTTCTATTAATAATTTGTACTTTGAGTCCTGAAGAAGAATTGTGTATATTTACGATAGGAACCCAACGCAACTCGTATTTAGTCATTCCCATAATGTATTCAAAATTTAAGCCAATCTCCGTAACACGGTTGATTTAGTAAACCTGAAGAGTATGCACCTGAGTGAAAGACGTATATCTTTGTTTCTATTAATAATTTGGACTTGAGTCCTGAAGAAGAATTGTGTATATTTATGATAGGAACCCAACGCAACTCGTATTTCAGCATTCCCATAATGTATTCAAAATTTAAGCCAATCTCCGTAACACGGTTGATTTAGTAAACCTGAAGAGTATGCACCTGAGTGAAAGACGTATATCTTTTTTTCTATTAATAATTTGGACTTGAGTCCTGAAGAAGAATTGTGTATATTTACGATAGGAACCCAACGCAACTCGTATTTCAGCAATCCCATAATGTATTCAAAATTTAGGCCAATCTCCGTAACACGGTTGATTTAGTAAACCTGAAGAGTATGCAACTGAGTGAAAGACGTATATCTTTGTTTCTATTAATAATTTGGACTTGAGTCCTGAAGAAGAATTGTGTATATTTACGATAGGTACCCAACGCAACTCGTATTTCAGCATTCCCATAATGTATTCAAAATTTAAGCCAATCTCCGTAACACGGTTGATTTAGTAAACCTGAAGAGTATGCACCTGAGTGAATGACGTATATCTTTGTTTCTATTAATAATTTGGACTTGAGTCCTGAAGAAGAATTGTGTATATTTAAGATAGGAACCCAACGCAACTAATATTTCAGCATTCCCATAATGTATTCAAAATTTAAGCCAATCTCCGTAACACGGTTGATTTAGTAAACCTGAAGAGTATGCACCTCAGTGAAAGACGTATATCTTTTTTTCTATTAATAATTTGGACTTGAGTCCTGAAGAAGAATTGTGTATATTTACGATAGGAACCCAACTCAACTCGTATTTCAGCATGCCCATAATGTATTCAAAATTTAAGCCAATCTCCGTAACACGGTTGATTTAGTAAACCTGAAGAGTATGCACCTGAGTGAAAGACGTATATCTTTGTTTCTATTAATAATTTGGACTTGAGTCCTGAAGAAGAATTGTGTATATTTACGATAGGAACCCAACGCAACTCGTATTTCAGAATTCCCATAATGTATTCAAAATTTAAGCCAATCTCCGTAACACGGTTGATTTAGTAAACCTGAAGAGTATGCACCTGAGTGAAAGACGTATATCTTTTTTTCTATTAATAATTTGGACTTGAGTCCTGAAGAAGAATTGTGTATATTTACGATAGGAACCCAACTCAACTCGTATTTCAGCATGCCCATAATGTATTCAAAATTTAAGCCAATCTCCGTAACACGGTTGATTTAGTAAACCTGAAGAGTATGCACCTGAGTGAATGACGTATATCTTTGTTTCTATTAATAATTTGGACTTGAGTCCTGAAGAAGAATTGTGTATATTTAAGATAGGAACCCAACGCAACTCGTATTTCAGCATTCCCATAATGTATTCAAAATTTAAGCCAATCTCCGTAACACGGTTGATTTAGTAAACCTGAAGAGTATGCACCTGAGTGAAAGACGTATATCTTTTTTTCTATTAATAATTTGGACTTGAGTCCTGAAGAAGAATTGTGTATATTTACGATAGGAACCCAACTCAACTCGTATTTCAGCATGCCCATAATGTATTCAAAATTTAAGCCAATCTCCGTAACACGGTTGATTTAGTAAACCTGAAGAGTATGCACCTGAGTGAAAGACGTATATCTTTGTTTCTATTAATAATTTGGACTTGAGTCCTGAAGAAGAATTGTGTATATTTACGATAGGAACCCAACGCAACTCGTATTTAAGAATTCCCATAATGTATTCAAAATTTAAGCCAATCTCCGTAACACGGTTGATTTAGTAAACCTGAAGAGTATGCACCTGAGTGAAAGACGTATATCTTTTTTTCTATTAATAATTTGGACTTGAGTCCTGAAGAAGAATTGTGTATATTTACGATAGGAACCCAACTCAACTCGTATTTCAGCATGCCCATAATGTATTCAAAATTTAAGCCAATCTCCGTAACACGGTTGATTTAGTAAACCTGAAGAGTATGCACTTGAGTGAAAGACGTATATCTTTATTTCTATTAATAATTTGTACTTTGAGTCCTGAAGAAGAATTGTGTATATTTACGATAGGAACCCAACGCAACTCGTATTTAGTCATTCCCATAATGTATTCAAAATTTAAGCCAATCTCCGTAACACGGTTGATTTAGTAAACCTGAAGAGTATGCACCTGAGTGAAAGACGTATATCTTTGTTTCTATTAATAATTTGGACTTGAGTCCTGAAGAAGAATTGTGTATATTTATGATAGGAACCCAACGCAACTCGTATTTCAGCATTCCCATAATGTATTCAAAATTTAAGCCAATCTCCGTAACACGGTTGATTTAGTAAACCTGAAGAGTATGCACCTGAGTGAAAGACGTATATCTTTTTTTCTATTAATAATTTGGACTTGAGTCCTGAAGAAGAATTGTGTATATTTACGATAGGAACCCAACGCAACTCGTATTTCAGCAATCCCATAATGTATTCAAAATTTAGGCCAATCTCCGTAACACGGTTGATTTAGTAAACCTGAAGAGTATGCAACTGAGTGAAAGACGTATATCTTTGTTTCTATTAATAATTTGGACTTGAGTCCTGAAGAAGAATTGTGTATATTTACGATAGGTACCCAACGCAACTCGTATTTCAGCATTCCCATAATGTATTCAAAATTTAAGCCAATCTCCGTAACACGGTTGATTTAGTAAACCTGAAGAGTATGCACCTGAGTGAATGACGTATATCTTTGTTTCTATTAATAATTTGGACTTGAGTCCTGAAGAAGAATTGTGTATATTTAAGATAGGAACCCAACGCAACTAATATTTCAGCATTCCCATAATGTATTCAAAATTTAAGCCAATCTCCGTAACACGGTTGATTTAGTAAACCTGAAGAGTATGCACCTCAGTGAAAGACGTATATCTTTTTTTCTATTAATAATTTGGACTTGAGTCCTGAAGAAGAATTGTGTATATTTACGATAGGAACCCAACTCAACTCGTATTTCAGCATGCCCATAATGTATTCAAAATTTAAGCCAATCTCCGTAACACGGTTGATTTAGTAAACCTGAAGAGTATGCACCTGAGTGAAAGACGTATATCTTTGTTTCTATTAATAATTTGGACTTGAGTCCTGAAGAAGAATTGTGTATATTTACGATAGGAACCCAACGCAACTCGTATTTCAGAATTCCCATAATGTATTCAAAATTTAAGCCAATCTCCGTAACACGGTTGATTTAGTAAACCTGAAGAGTATGCACCTGAGTGAAAGACGTATATCTTTTTTTCTATTAATAATTTGGACTTGAGTCCTGAAGAAGAATTGTGTATATTTACGATAGGAACCCAACTCAACTCGTATTTCAGCATGCCCATAATGTATTCAAAATTTAAGCCAATCTCCGTAACACGGTTGATTTAGTAAACCTGAAGAGTATGCACCTGAGTGAATGACGTATATCTTTGTTTCTATTAATAATTTGGACTTGAGTCCTGAAGAAGAATTGTGTATATTTAAGATAGGAACCCAACGCAACTCGTATTTCAGCATTCCCATAATGTATTCAAAATTTAAGCCAATCTCCGTAACACGGTTGATTTAGTAAACCTGAAGAGTATGCACCTGAGTGAAAGACGTATATCTTTTTTTCTATTAATAATTTGGACTTGAGTCCTGAAGAAGAATTGTGTATATTTACGATAGGAACCCAACTCAACTCGTATTTCAGCATGCCCATAATGTATTCAAAATTTAAGCCAATCTCCGTAACACGGTTGATTTAGTAAACCTGAAGAGTATGCACCTGAGTGAAAGACGTATATCTTTGTTTCTATTAATAATTTGGACTTGAGTCCTGAAGAAGAATTGTGTATATTTACGATAGGAACCCAACGCAACTCGTATTTAAGAATTCCCATAATGTATTCAAAATTTAAGCCAATCTCCGTAACACGGTTGATTTAGTAAACCTGAAGAGTATGCACCTGAGTGAAAGACGTATATCTTTTTTTCTATTAATAATTTGGACTTGAGTCCTGAAGAAGAATTGTGTATATTTACGATAGGAACCCAACTCAACTCGTATTTCAGCATGCCCATAATGTATTCAAAATTTAAGCCAATCTCCGTAACACGGTTGATTTAGTAAACCTGAAGAGTATGCACTTGAGTGAAAGACGTATATCTTAATTTCTATTAATAATTTGTACTTTGAGTCCTGAAGAAGAATTGTGTATATTTACGATAGGAACCCAACGCAACTCGTATTTAGTCATTCCCATAATGTATTCAAAATTTAAGCCAATCTCCGTAACACGGTTGATTTAGTAAACCTGAAGAGTATGCACCTGAGTGAAAGACGTATATCTTTGTTTCTATTAATAATTTGGACTTGAGTCCTGAAGAAGAATTGTGTATATTTATGATAGGAACCCAACGCAACTCGTATTTCAGCATTCCCATAATGTATTCAAAATTTAAGCCAATCTCCGTAACACGGTTGATTTAGTAAACCTGAAGAGTATGCACCTGAGTGAAAGACGTATATATTTTTTTCTATTAATAATTTGGACTTGAGTCCTGAAGAAGAATTGTGTATATTTACGATAGGAACCCAACGCAACTCGTATTTCAGCAATCCCATAATGTATTCAAAATTTAGGCCAATCTCCGTAACACGGTTGATTTAGTAAACCTGAAGAGTATGCAACTGAGTGAAAGACGTATATCTTTGTTTCTATTAATAATTTGGACTTGAGTCCTGAAGAAGAATTGTGTATATTTACGATAGGTACCCAACGCAACTCGTATTTCAGCATTCCCATAATGTATTCAAAATTTAAGCCAATCTCCGTAACACGGTTGATTTAGTAAACCTGAAGAGTATGCACCTGAGTGAATGACGTATATCTTTGTTTCTATTAATAATTTGGACTTGAGTCCTGAAGAAGAATTGTGTATATTTAAGATAGGAACCCAACGCAACTCGTATTTCAGCATTCCCATAATGTATTCAAAATTTAAGCCAATCTCCGTAACACGGTTGATTTAGTAAACCTGAAGAGTATGCACCTCAGTGAAAGACGTATATCTTTTTTTCTATTAATAATTTGGACTTGAGTCCTGAAGAAGAATTGTGTATATTTACGATAGGAACCCAACTCAACTCGTATTTCAGCATGCCCATAATGTATTCAAAATTTAAGCCAATCTCCGTAACACGGTTGATTTAGTAAACCTGAAGAGTATGCACCTGAGTGAAAGACGTATATCTTTGTTTCTATTAATAATTTGGACTTGAGTCCTGAAGAAGAATTGTGTATATTTACGATAGGAACCCAACGCAACTCGTATTTCAGAATTCCCATAATGTATTCAAAATTTAAGCCAATCTCCGTAACACGGTTGATTTAGTAAACCTGAAGAGTATGCACCTGAGTGAAAGACGTATATCTTTTTTTCTATTAATAATTTGGACTTGAGTCCTGAAGAAGAATTGTGTATATTTACGATAGGAACCCAACTCAACTCGTATTTCAGCATGCCCATAATGTATTCAAAATTTAAGCCAATCTCCGTAACACGGTTGATTTAGTAAACCTGAAGAGTATGCACTTGAGTGAAAGACGTATATCTTTATTTCTATTAATAATTTGTACTTTGAGTCCTGAAGAAGAATTGTGTATATTTACGATAGGAACCCAACGCAACTCGTATTTAGTCATTCCCATAATGTATTCAAAATTTAAGCCAATCTCCGTAACACGGTTGATTTAGTAAACCTGAAGAGTATGCACCTGAGTGAAAGACGTATATCTTTGTTTCTATTAATAATTTGGACTTGAGTCCTGAAGAAGAATTGTGTATATTTATGATAGGAACCCAACGCAACTCGTATTTCAGCATTCCCATAATGTATTCAAAATTTAAGCCAATCTCCGTAACACGGTTGATTTAGTAAACCTGAAGAGTATGCACCTGAGTGAAAGACGTATATCTTTTTTTCTATTAATAATTTGGACTTGAGTCCTGAAGAAGAATTGTGTATATTTACGATAGGAACCCAACGCAACTCGTATTTCAGCAATCCCATAATGTATTCAAAATTTAGGCCAATCTCCGTAACACGGTTGATTTAGTAAACCTGAAGAGTATGCAACTGAGTGAAAGACGTATATCTTTGTTTCTATTAATAATTTGGACTTGAGTCCTGAAGAAGAATTGTGTATATTTACGATAGGTACCCAACGCAACTCGTATTTCAGCATTCCCATAATGTATTCAAAATTTAAGCCAATCTCCGTAACACGGTTGATTTAGTAAACCTGAAGAGTATGCACCTGAGTGAATGACGTATATCTTTGTTTCTATTAATAATTTGGACTTGAGTCCTGAAGAAGGATTGTGTATATTTAAGATAGGAACCCAACGCAACTCGTATTTCAGCATTCCCATAATGTATTCAAAATTTAAGCCAATCTCCGTAACACGGTTGATTTAGTAAACCAGAAGAGTATGCACCTGAGTGAAAGACGTATATCTTTTTTTCTATTAATAATTTGGACTTGAGTCCTGAAGAAGAATTGTGTATATTTACGATAGGAACCCAACTCAACTCGTATTTCAGCATGCCCATAATGTATTCAAAATTTAAGCCAATCTCCGTAACACGGTTGATTTAGTAAACCTGAAGAGTATGCACCTGAGTGAAAGACGTATATCTTTGTTTCTATTAATAATTTGGACTTGAGTCCTGAAGAAGAATTGTGTATATTTACGATAGGAACCCAACGCAACTCGTATTTCAGAATTCCCATTATGTATTCAAAATTTAAGCCAATCTCCGTAACACGGTTGATTTACTAAACCTGAAGAGTATGCACCTGAGTGAAAGACGTATATCTTTTTTTCTATTAATAATTTGGACTTGAGTCCTGAAGAAGAATTGTGTATATTTACGATAGGAACCCAACTCAACTCGTATTTCAGCATGCCCATAATGTATTCAAAATTTAAGCCAATCTCCGTAACACGGTTGATTTAGTAAACCTGAAGAGTATGCACCTCAGTGAAAGACGTATATCTTTATTTCTATTAATAATTTGTACTTTGAGTCCTGAAGAAGAATTGTGTATATTTACGATAGGAACCCAACTCAACTCGTATTTCAGCATGCCCATAATGTATTCAAAATTTAAGCCAATCTCCGTAACACGGTTGATTTAGTAAACCTGAAGAGTATGCACCTGAGTGAAAGACGTATATCTTTATTTCTATTAATAATTTGTACTTTGAGTCCTGAAGAAGAATTGTGTATATTTACTATAGGAACCCATCGCAACTCGTATTTAGTCATTCCCATAATGTATTCAAAATTTAAGCCAATCTCCGTAACACGGTTGATTTAGTAAACCTGAAGAGTATGCACCTGAGTGAAAGACGTATATCTTTGTTTCTATTAATAATTTGGACTTGAGTCCTGAAGAAGAATTGTGTATATTTATGATAGGAACCCAACGCAACTCGTATTTCAGCATTCCCATAATGTATTCAAAATTTAAGCCAATCTCCGTAACACGGTTGATTTAGTAAACCTGAAGAGTATGCACCTGAGTGAAAGACGTATATCTTTTTTTCTATTAATAATTTGGACTTGAGTCCTGAAGAAGAATTGTGTATATTTACGATAGGAACCCAACTCAACTCGTATTTCAGCATGCCCATAATGTATTCAAAATTTAAGCCAATCTCCGTAACACGGTTGATTTAGTAAACCTGAAGAGTATGCACCTGAGTGAAAGACGTATATCTTTTTTTCTATTAATAATTTGGACTTGAGTCCTGAAGAAGAATTGTGTATATTTACGATAGGAACCCAACGCAACTCGTATTTCAGCATTCCCATAATGTATTCAAAATTTAAGCCAATCTCCGTAACACGGTTGATTTAGTATACCTGAAGAGTATGCACCTGAGTGAAAGACGTATATCTTTGTTTCTATTAATAATTTGGACTTGAGTCCTGAAGAAGAATTGTGTATATTTACGATAGGAACCCAACGCAACTCGTATTTCAGCATTCCCATAATGTATTCAAAATTTAAGCCAATCTCCGTAACACGGTTGATTTAGTAAACCTGAAGAGTATGCACCTGAGTGAATGACGTATATCTTTGTTTCTATTAATAATTTGGACTTGAGTCCTGAAGAAGAATTGTGTATATTTAAGATAGGAACCCAACGCAACTCGTATTTCAGCATTCCCATAATGTATTCAAAATTTAAGCCAATCTCCGTAACACGGTTGATTTAGTAAACCTGAAGAGTATGCACCTGAGTGAAAGACGTATATCTTTTTTTCTATTAATAATTTGGACTTGAGTCCTGAAGAAGAATTGTGTATATTTACGATAGGAACCCAACTCAACTCGTATTTCAGCATGCCCATAATGTATTCAAAATTTAAGCCAATCTCCGTAACACGGTTGATTTAGTAAACCTGAAGAGTATGCACCTGAGTGAAAGACGTATATCTTTGTTTCTATTAATAATTTGGACTTGAGTCCTGAAGAAGAATTGTGTATATTTACGATAGGAACCCAACGCAACTCGTATTTAAGAATTCCCATAATGTATTCAAAATTTAAGCCAATCTCCGTAACACGGTTGATTTAGTAAACCTGAAGAGTATGCACCTGAGTGAAAGACGTATATCTTTTTTTCTATTAATAATTTGGACTTGAGTCCTGAAGAAGAATTGTGTATATTTACGATAGGAACCCAACTCAACTCGTATTTCAGCATGCCCATAATGTATTCAAAATTTAAGCCAATCTCCGTAACACGGTTGATTTAGTAAACCTGAAGAGTATGCACCTGAGTGAAAGACGTATATCTTTATTTCTATTAATAATTTTTACTTTGAGTCCTGAAGAAGAATTGTGTATATTTACGATAGGAACCCAACGCAACTCGTATTTCAGCATGCCCATAATGTATTCAAAATTTAGGCCAATCTCCGTAACACGGTTGATTTAGTAAACCTGAAGAGTATGCAACTGAGTGAAAGACGTATATCTTTGTTTCTATAAATAATTTGGACTTGAGTCCTGAAGAAGAATTGTGTATATTTACGATAGGTACCCAACGCAACTCGTATTTCAGCATTCCCATAATGTATTCAAAATTTAAGCCAATCTCCGTAACACGGTTGATTTAGTAAACCTGAAGAGTATGCACCTGAGTGAATGACGTATATCTTTGTTTCTATTAATAATTTGGACTTGAGTCCTGAAGAAGAATTGTGTATATTTAAGATAGGAACCCAACGCAACTCGTATTTCAGCATTCCCATAATGTATTCAAAATTTAAGCCAATCTCCGTAACACGGTTGATTTAGTAAACCTGAAGAGTATGCACCTGAGTGAAAGACGTATATCTTTTTTTCTATTAATAATTTGGACTTGAGTCCTGAAGAAGAATTGTGTATATTTACGATAGGAACCCAACTCAACTCGTATTTCAGCATGCCCATAATGTATTCAAAATTTAAGCCAATCTCCGTAACACGGTTGATTTAGTAAACCTAAAGAGTATGCACCTGAGTGAAAGACGTATATCTTTGTTTCTATTAATAATTTGGACTTGAGTCCTGAAGAAGAATTGTGTATATTTACGATAGGAACCCAACGCAACTCGTATTTCAGCATTCCCATAATGTATTCAAAATTTAAGCCAATCTCCGTAACACGGTTGATTTAGTATACCTGAAGAGTATGCACCTGAGTGAAAGACGTATATCTTTGTTTCTATTAATAATTTGGACTTGAGTCCTGAAGAAGAATTGTGTATATTTACGATAGGAACCCAACGCAACTCGTATTTCAGCATTCCCATAATGTATTCAAAATTTAAGCCAATCTCCGTAACACGGTTGATTTAGTAAACCTGAAGAGTATGCACCTGAGTGAATGACGTATATCTTTGTTTCTATTAATAATTTGGACTTGAGTCCTGAAGAAGAATTGTGTATATTTAAGATAGGAACCCAACGCAACTCGTATTTCAGCATTCCCATAATGTATTCAAAATTTAAGCCAATCTCCGTAACACGGTTGATTTAGTAAACCTGAAGAGTATGCACCTGAGTGAAAGACGTATATCTTTTTTTCTATTAATAATTTGGACTTGAGTCCTGAAGAAGAATTGTGTATATTTACGATAGGAACCCAACTCAACTCGTATTTCAGCATGCCCATAATGTATTCAAAATTTAAGCCAATCTCCGTAACACGGTTGATTTAGTAAACCTGAAGAGTATGCACCTGAGTGAAAGACGTATATCTTTGTTTCTATTAATAATTTGGACTTGAGTCCTGAAGAAGAATTGTGTATATTTACGATAGGAACCCAACGCAACTCGTATTTCAGAATTCCCATAATGTATTCAAAATTTAAGCCAATCTCCGTAACACGGTTGATTTAGTAAACCTGAAGAGTATGCACCTGAGTGAAAGACGTATATCTTTTTTTCTATTAATAATTTGGACTTGAGTCCTGAAGAAGAATTGTGTATATTTACGATATGAACCCAACTCAACTCGTATTTCAGCATGCCCATAATGTATTCAAAATTTAAGCCAATCTCCGTAACACGGTTGATTTAGTAAACCTGAAGAGTATTCACATGAGTGAAAGACGTATATCTTTATTTCTATTAATAATTTGTACTTTGAGTCCTGAAGAAGAATTGTGTATATTTACGATAGGAACCCAACGCAACTCGTATTTAGTCATTCCCATAATGTATTCAAAATTTAAGCCAATCTCCGTAACACGGTTGATTTAGTAAACCTGAAGAGTATGCACCTGAGTGAAAGACGTATATCTTTGTTTCTATTAATAATTTGGACTTGAGTCCTGAAGAAGAATTGTGTATATTTATGATAGGAACCCAACGCAACTCGTATTTCAGCATTCCCATAATGTATTCAAAATTTAAGCCAATCTCCGTAACACGGTTGATTTAGTAAACCTGAAGAGTATGCACCTGAGTGAAAGACGTATATCTTTTTTTCTATTAATAATTTGGACTTGAGTCCTGAAGAAGAATTGTGTATATTTACGATAGGAACCCAACGCAACTCGTATTTCAGCAATCCCATAATGTATTCAAAATTTAGGCCAATCTCCGTAACACGGTTGATTTAGTAAACCTGAAGAGTATGCAACTGAGTGAAAGACGTATATCTTTGTTTCTATTAATAATTTGGACTTGAGTCCTGAAGAAGAATTGTGTATATTTACGATAGGTACCCAACGCAACTCGTATTTCAGCATTCCCATAATGTATTCAAAATTTAAGCCAATCTCCGTAACACGGTTGATTTAGTAAACCTGAAGAGTATGCACCTGAGTGAATGACGTATATCTTTGTTTCTATTAATAATTTGGACTTGAGTCCTGAAGAAGAATTGTGTATATTTAAGATAGGAACCCAACGCAACTCGTATTTCAGCATTCCCATAATGTATTCAAAATTTAAGCCAATCTCCGTAACACGGTTGATTTAGTAAACCTGAAGAGTATGCACCTGAGTGAAAGACGTATATCTTTTTTTCTATTAATAATTTGGACTTGAGTCCTGAAGAAGAATTGTGTATATTTACGATAGGAACCCAACTCAACTCGTATTTCAGCATGCCCATAATGTATTCAAAAGTTAAGCCAATCTCCGTAACACGGTTGATTTAGTAAACCTGAAGAGTATGCACCTGAGTGAAAGACGTATATCTTTGTTTCTATTAATAATTTGGACTTGAGTCCTGAAGAAGAATTGTGTATATTTACGATAGGAACCCAACGCAACTCGTATTTCAGAATTCCCATAATGTATTCAAAATTTAAGCCAATCTCCGTAACACGGTTGATTTAGTAAACCTGAAGAGTATGCACCTGAGTGAAAGACGTATATCTTTTTTTCTATTAATAATTTGGACTTGAGTCCTGAAGAAGAATTGTGTATATTTACGATAGGAACCCAACTCAACTCGTATTTCAGCATGCCCATAATGTATTCAAAATTTAAGCCAATCTCCGTAACACGGTTGATTTAGTAAACCTAAAGAGTATGCACCTGAGTGAAAGACGTATATCTTTGTTTCTATTAATAATTTGGACTTGAGTCCTGAAGAAGAATTGTGTATATTTACGATAGGAACCCAACGCAACTCGTATTTCAGCATTCCCATAATGTATTCAAAATTTAAGCCAATCTCCGTAACACGGTTGATTTAGTATACCTGAAGAGTATGCACCTGAGTGAAAGACGTATATCTTTGTTTCTATTAATAATTTGGACTTGAGTCCTGAAGAAGAATTGTGTATATTTACGATAGGAACCCAACGCAACTCGTATTTCAGCATTCCCATAATGTATTCAAAATTTAAGCCAATCTCCGTAACACGGTTGATTTAGTAAACCTGAAGAGTATGCACCTGAGTGAATGACGTATATCTTTGTTTCTATTAATAATTTGGACTTGAGTCCTGAAGAAGAATTGTGTATATTTAAGATAGGAACCCAACGCAACTCGTATTTCAGCATTCCCATAATGTATTCAAAATTTAAGCCAATCTCCGTAACACGGTTGATTTAGTAAACCTGAAGAGTATGCACCTGAGTGAAAGACGTATATCTTTTTTTCTATTAATAATTTGGACTTGAGTCCTGAAGAAGAATTGTGTATATTTACGATAGGAACCCAACTCAACTCGTATTTCAGCATGCCCATAATGTATTCAAAATTTAAGCCAATCTCCGTAACACGGTTGATTTAGTAAACCTGAAGAGTATGCACCTGAGTGAAAGACGTATATCTTTGTTTCTATTAATAATTTGGACTTGAGTTCTGAAGAAGAATTGTGTATATTTACGATAGGAACCCAACGCAACTCGTATTTCAGAATTCCCATAATGTATTCAAAATTTAAGCCAATCTCCGTAACACGGTTGATTTAGTAAACCTGAAGAGTATGCACCTGAGTGAAAGACGTATATCTTTTTTTCTATTAATAATTTGGACTTGAGTCCTGAAGAAGAATTGTGTATATTTACGATATGAACCCAACTCAACTCGTATTTCAGCATGCCCATAATGTATTCAAAATTTAAGCCAATCTCCGTAACACGGTTGATTTAGTAAACCTGAAGAGTATTCACATGAGTGAAAGACGTATATCTTTATTTCTATTAATAATTTGTACTTTGAGTCCTGAAGAAGAATTGTGTATATTTACGATAGGAACCCAACGCAACTCGTATTTAGTCATTCCCATAATGTATTCAAAATTTAAGCCAATCTCCGTAACACGGTTGATTTAGTAAACCTGAAGAGTATGCACCTGAGTGAAAGACGTATATCTTTGTTTCTATTAATAATTTGGACTTGAGTCCTGAAGAAGAATTGTGTATATTTATGATAGGAACCCAACGCAACTCGTATTTCAGCATTCCCATAATGTATTCAAAATTTAAGCCAATCTCCGTAACACGGTTGATTTAGTAAACCTGAAGAGTATGCACCTGAGTGAAAGACATATATCTTTTTTTCTATTAATAATTTGGACTTGAGTCCTGAAGAAGAATTGTGTATATTTACGATAGGAACCCAACGCAACTCGTATTTCAGCAATCCCATAATGTATTCAAAATTTAGGCCAATCTCCGTAACACGGTTGATTTAGTAAACCTGAAGAGTATGCAACTGAGTGAAAGACGTATATCTTTGTTTCTATTAATAATTTGGACTTGAGTCCTGAAGAAGAATTGTGTATATTTACGATAGGTACCCAAAGCAACTCGTATTTCAGCATTCCCATAATGTATTCAAAATTTAAGCCAATCTCCGTAACACGGTTGATTTAGTAAACCTGAAGAGTATGCACCTGAGTGAATGACGTATATCTTTGTTTCTATTAATAATTTGGACTTGAGTCCTAAAGAAGAATTGTGTATATTTAAGATAGGAACCCAACGCAACTCGTATTTCAGCATTCCCATAATGTATTCAAAATTTAAGCCAATCTCCGTAACACGGTTGATTTAGTAAACCTGAAGAGTATGCACCTGAGTGAAAGACGTATATCTTTTTTTCTATTAATAATTTGGACTTGAGTCCTGAAGAAGAATTGTGTATATTTACGATAGGAACCCAACTCAACTCGTATTTCAGCATGCCCATAATGTATTCAAAATTTAAGCCAATCTCCGTAACACGGTTGATTTAGTAAACCTGAAGAGTATGCACCTGAGTGAAAGACGTATATCTTTGTTTCTATTAATAATTTGGACTTGAGTCCTGAAGAAGAATTGTGTATATTTACGATAGGAACCCAACGCAACTCGTATTTCAGAATTCCCATAATGTATTCAAAATTTAAGCCAATCTCCGTAACACGGTTGATTTAGTAAACCTGAAGAGTATGCACCTGAGTGAAAGACGTATATCTTTTTTTCTATTAATAATTTGGACTTGAGTCCTGAAGAAGAATTGTGTATATTTACGATATGAACCCAACTCAACTCGTATTTCAGCATGCCCATAATGTATTCAAAATTTAAGCCAATCTCCGTAACACGGTTGATTTAGTAAACCTGAAGAGTATTCACATGAGTGAAAGACGTATATCTTTATTTCTATTAATAATTTGTACTTTGAGTCCTGAAGAAGAATTGTGTATATTTACGATAGGAACCCAACGCAACTCGTATTTAGTCATTCCCATAATGTATTCAAAATTTAAGCCAATCTCCGTAACACGGTTGATTTAGTAAACCTGAAGAGTATGCACCTGAGTGAAAGACGTATATCTTTGTTTCTATTAATAATTTGGACTTGAGTCCTGAAGAAGAATTGTGTATATTTATGATAGGAACCCAACGCAACTCGTATTTCAGCATTCCCATAATGTATTCAAAATTTAAGCCAATCTCCGTAACACGGTTGATTTAGTAAACCTGAAGAGTATGCACCTGAGTGAAAGACGTATATCTTTTTTTCTATTAATAATTTGGACTTGAGTCCTGAAGAAGAATTGTGTATATTTACGATAGGAACCCAACGCAACTCGTATTTCAGCAATCCCATAATGTATTCAAAATTTAGGCCAATCTCCGTAACACGGTTGATTTAGTAAACCTGAAGAGTATGCAACTGAGTGAAAGACGTATATCTTTGTTTCTATTAATAATTTGGACTTGAGTCCTGAAGAAGAATTGTGTATATTTACGATAGGAACCCAACTCAACTCGTATTTCAGCATGCCCATAATGTATTCAAAATTTAAGCCAATCTCCGTAACACGGTTGATTTAGTAAACCTGAAGAGTATGCACCTGAGTGAAAGACGTATATCTTTATTTCTATTAATAATTTGTACTTTGAGTCCTGAAGAAGAATTGTGTATATTTACGATAGGAACCCAACGCAACTCGTATTTAGTCATTCCCATAATGTATTCAAAATTTAAGCCAATCTCCGTAACACGGTTGATTTAGTAAACCTGAAGAGTATGCACCTGAGTGAAAGACGTATATCTTTGTTTCTATTAATAATTTGGACTTGAGTCCTGAAGAAGAATTGTGTATATTTATGATAGGAACCCAACGCAACTCGTATTTCAGCATTCCCATAATGTATTCAAAATTTAAGCCAATCTCCGTAACACGGTTGATTTAGTAAACCTGAAGAGTATGCACCTGAGTGAAAGACGTATATCTTTTTTTCTATTAATAATTTGGACTTGAGTCCTGAAGAAGAATTGTGTATATTTACGATAGGAACCCAACGCAACTCGTATTTCAGCAATCCCATAATGTATTCAAAATTTAGGCCAATCTCCATAACACGGTTGATTTAGTAAACCTGAAGAGTATGCAACTGAGTGAAAGACGTATATCTTTGTTTCTATTAATAATTTGGACTTGAGTCCTGAAGAAGAATTGTGTATATTTACGATAGGTACCCAACGCAACTCGTATTTCAGCATTCCCATAATGTATTCAAAATTTAAGCCAATCTCCGTAACACGGTTGATTTAGTAAACCTGAAGAGTATGCACCTGAGTGAATGACGTATATCTTTGTTTCTATTAATAATTTGGACTTGAGTCCTGAAGAATAATTGTGTATATTTAAGATAGGAACCCAACGCAACTCGTATTTCAGCATTCCCATAATGTATTCAAAATTTAAGACAATCTCCGTAACACGGTTGATTTAGTAAACCTGAAGAGTATGCATCTGAGTGAAAGACGTATATCTTTTTTTCTATTAATAATTTGGACTTGAGTCCTGAAGAAGAATTGTGTATATTTACGATAGGAACCCAACTCAACTCGTATTTCAGCATGCCCATAATGTATTCAAAATTTAAGCCAATCTCCGTAACACGGTTGATTTAGTAAACCTAAAGAGTATGCACCTGAGTGAAAGACGTATATCTTTGTTTCTATTAATAATTTGGACTTGAGTCTTGAAGAAGAATTGTGTATATTTACGATAGGAACCCAACGCAACTCGTATTTCAGCATTCCCATAATGTATTCAAAATTTAAGCCAATCTCCGTAACACGGTTGATTTAGTAAACCTGAAGAGTATGCACCTGAGTGAAAGACGTATATCTTTGTTTCTATTAATAATTTGGACTTGAGTCCTGAAGAAGAATTGTGTATATTTACGATAGGAACCCAACGCAACTCGTATTTCAGCATTCCCATAATGTATTCAAAATTTAAGCCAATCTCCGTAACACGGTTGATTTAGTAAACCTGAAGAGTATGCACCTGAGTGAATGACGTATATCTTTGTTTCTATTAATAATTTGGACTTGAGTCCTGAAGAAGAATTGTGTATATTTAAGATAGGAACCCAACGCAACTCGTATTTCAGCATTCCCATAATGTATTCAAAAGTTAAGCCAATCTCCGTAACACGGTTGATTTAGTAAACCTGAAGAGTATGCACCTGAGTGAAAGACGTATATCTTTTTTTCTATTAATAATTTGGACTTGAGTCCTGAAGAAGAATTGTGTATATTTACGATAGGAACCCAACTCAACTCGTATTTCAGCATGCCCATAATGTATTCAAAATTTAAGCCAATCTCCGTAACACGGTTGATTTAGTAAACCTGAAGAGTATGCACCTGAGTGAAAGACGTATATCTTTGTTTCTATTAATAATTTGGACTTGAGTCCTGAAGAAGAATTGTGTATATTTACGATAGGAACCCAACGCAACTCGTATTTCAGCATTCCCATAATGTATTCAAAATTTAAGCCAATCTCCGTAACACGGTTGATTTAGTAAACCTGAAGAGTATGCACCTGAGTGAAAGACGTATATCTTTGTTTCTATTAATAATGTGGACTTGAGTCCTGAAGAAGAATTGTGTATAATTACGATAGGAACCCAACGCATCTCGTATTTTAGCATTCCCATTATGTATTCAAAATTTAAGCCAATCTCCGTAACACGGTTGATTTAGTAAACCTAAAGAGTATGCACCTGAGTGAAAGACGTATATCATTTTTTCTATTAATAATTTGGACTTGAGTCCTGAAGAAGAATTGTGTATATTTACGATAGGAACCCAACGCAACACGTATTTCAGCATTCCCATAATGTATTCAAAATTTAGGCCAATCTCCGTAACACGGTTGATTTAGTAAACCTGAAGAGTATGCACCAGAGTGAAAGACGTATATCTTTGTTTCTATTAATAATTTGGACTTGAGTCCTGAAGAAGAATTGTGTATATTTACGATAGGAACCCAACGCAACTTGTATTTCAGCATTCCCATAATGTATTCAAAATTTAAGCCAATCTCCGTATCACGGTTGATTTAGTAAACCTGAAGAGTATGCACCTGAGTGAAAGACGTATATCTTTGTTTCTATTAATAATTTGGACTTGAGTCCTGAAGAAGAATTGTGTATATTTACGATAGGAACCCAACGCAACTCGTATTTCAGCATTCCCATAATGTATTCAAAATTTAAGCCAATCTCCGTAACACGGTTGATTTAGTAAACCTGAAGAGTATGCACCTGAGTGAATGACGTATATCTTTGTTTCTATTAATAATTTGGACTTGAGTCCTGAAGAAGAATTGTGTATATTTACGATAGGAACCCAACGCAACTTGTATTTCAGCATTCCCATAATGTATTCAAAATTTAAGCCAATCTCCGTAACACGGTTGATTTAGTAAACCTGAAGAGTATGCACCTGAGTGAAAGACGTATATCTTTGTTTCTATTATTTTTTTTTTTGGATGAAATGTAAGTATATTAAAAAAAAAATCATCCAAAAGTAACAAAATACATGTGTCAAAAACAACAATCTAAACAAGTAAACTAACCTAAGAAAAGTAATAACCGTTCACGCCCCCCCCCCCCACCCTCACCTCACGGTAAGGGTAGGGGGGAAAGGAAATTATTAATCCCAAAAGAAATCAAAACTAGCACGGGACATGCCCCGGCTGAGTATCAAAAACAAAGCAAAATAAAACAGATATTGGGCCACAGTCCAACTGGGTTCCAATTAAAATCAGTCCAAAGTCCAGCTCAATCCAAAACCACTGCAGCTCGGCAGCTCTTCCCGTTTCAGCAAAAGGGGCGCCAGTCTGTCCCAGGGCCCAGATGCCAAACTACATTAGGGCAACAGCCCATGCTCCATCTCTTCAGGAGCGCCGCAGCAAGCTGGGCGCCAAAATCAAAATTTCGTCAGTGCACAGTGATCGACAGGACAGGAGCGGTCCAATCGGTGACAGGCCACGTGTGGCAGCCGTTGACTGCTCCGGTGATCCCCCGGCGAAGACTCCGGCCGATACCCTGCACCTCGAAACCCCTCGTAACAATCACGCTTGCTCGTGATCTTCACCCTCCCCCCCACCCCACCAGGTTCCGGCGACTCCCTGGCGGTCCGGCAGGAGAGAAAGCGAGTAAGTAGCCAGCCGGAGAAGTAACCAAAGCCCAACCGATAGTCCCCCTTTCACCTCCACCCCCGTTTGGCCCCGGCGACCCCAAACGGCAACAGTAGACGGCGTCAGAAGGTAGTAGGACAGTAGCCGGAAAAGTAGCAGCAGGCGGCTCAAACCCCAGTAAACTGGAGGTCTTCTCCGGCGAAAACCTGGTTGCTTTCAAAACAGAGCACACAAAACAAATCCCAAACCAGAGAAAAAGAAAACGCAGGAGGCCCTGTAATCGCTCCATCCCCCCCGGCCATTTTCTCTGGCTAAAATTAATTCACGTCACAAAGTCAAAACTTTCAGAGGAAACCCCACCTTCAAACAACCAAAACTGAGCAAACCCAACCCTTTCGCCATCCTTAAATCCCCCCTCTCAAAGATTAAGCCATGGGTACTAACCGTTTTTGAGCCAGAGTTGGTGTATTCCGGCGAGCATCATCTTCCAGCGTCACCCAACATCCCCGTTGACCTCAGACCCCACCATCCAACACCAAGAACAACTCAAACCGGACCCGTTCACCTCCGTCACCGCCCCCCCTCTCAGAGCAAGTACCCGGCGTTACTAACTGTCGTCGGTGGTGTGTAGCATTATCCGGCGAGGTCATCGGCCATTGGAGAAAAACAAAGCTTCCAGTCAACCCCATCTCAAGCCCGCCCTTCACTCCGCTGAGTTCCGGCATCCCTGCAGCAGTCCGGTGAGCAAAAGAGAGATAAAAAGTAACCCAGCCGGACATAAACCACCTCTGACTTCGAACCTCGCTTTCCATCCCCAGAAACTTCCATCTCCGGCTCGTTCACCACCGTCACAGGCCCCCCCATCTCAAAACCAGTACCCAGGGTTACTAGCCGCCGTTAATGGCATTTTCGGTTGTTTCCAGCGAGGTCTAGGCCATAGGAGAAAAGACCTCCACAAAACATCTCCATACACCCACCGAAGTGGTGATGGAGCTTCCAAAAATCAGAAACAACCCACCGGAGCCAAGAGGGCTCCGGCGGCGGCGGCCACCGTGAGTGGTGGTGCCGACCTGAGCAAGCACCGTGAAATGGTGGTGCCGACCTGAAAGGGAAGAATAGCCAGAATGGCTAGAGAGAGACTCTCTCAACTTCCCTATCTTTGTTTCTATTAATAATGTGGACTTGAGTCCTGAAGAAGAATTGTGTATAATTACGATAGGAACCCAACGCATCTCGTATTTTGGCATTCCCATAATGTATTCAAAATTTAAGCCAATCTCCGTAACACGGTTGATTTAGTAAACCTGAAAGTATGCACCTGAGTGAAAGACGTATATCTTTTTTTCTATTAATAATTTGGACTTGAGTCCTGAAGAAGAATTGTGTATATTTACGATAGGAACCCAACGCAACACGTATTTCAGCATTCCCATAATGTATTCAAAATTTAGGCCAATCTCCGTAACACGGTTGATTTAGTAAACCTGAAGAGTATGCACCTGAGTGAAAGACGTATATCTTTGTTTCTATTAATAATTTGGACTTGAGTCCTGAAGAAGAATTGTGTATATTTACGATAGGAACCCAACGCAACTTGTATTTCAACATTCCCATAATGTATTCAAAATTTAAGCCAATCTCCGTATCACGGTTGATTTAGTAAACCTGAAGAGTATGCACCTGAGTGAAAGACGTATATCTTTGTTTCTATTAATACTTTGGACTTGAGTCCTGAAGAAGATTTGTGTATATTTACGATAGGAATCCAACGCAACTCGTATATCAGCATTCCCATAATGTATTCAAAATTTAAGCCAATCTCCGTAACACGGTTGATTTAGTAAACCTGAAGAGTATGCACCTGAGTGAATGACGTATATCTTTGTTTCTATTAATAACTTGGACTTGAGTCCTGAAGAAGAATTGTGTATATTTAAGATAGGAACCCAACGCAACTCGTATTTCAGCATTCCCATAATGTATTCAAAATATAAGCCAATCTCCGTAACACGGTTGATTTAGTAAACCTGAAGAGTATGCACCTGAGTGAAAGACGTATATCTTTTTTTCTATTAATAATTTGGACTTGAGTCCTGAAGAAGAATTGTGTATATTTACGATAGGAACCCAACTCAACTCGTATTTCAGCATGCCCATAATGTATTCAATATTTAAGCCAATCTCCGTAACACGGTTGATTTAGTAAACCTGAAGAGTATGCACCTGAGTGAAAGACGTATATCTTTGTTTCTATTAATAATTTGTACTTTGAGTCCTGAAGAAGAATTGGGTATATTTACGATAGGAACCCAACGCAACTCGTATTTAGTCATTCCCATAATGTATTCAAAATTCAAGCCAATCTCCGTAACACGGTTGATTTAGTAAACCTGAAGAGTATGCACCTGAGTGAATGACGTATATCTTTGTTTCTATTAATAATTTGGACTTGAGTCCTGAAGAAGAATTGTGTATATTTAAGATAGGAATCCAACGCAACTCGTATTTCAGCATTCCCATAATGTATTCAAAATTTAAGCCAATCTCCGTAACACGGTTGATTTAGTAAACCTGAAGAGTATGCACCTGAGTGAAAGACGTATATCTTTTTTTCTATTAATAATTTGGACTTGAGTCCTGAAGAAGAATTGTGTATATTTAAGATAGGAACCCAACGCAACTCGTATTTCAGCATTCCCATAATGTATTCAAAATTTAATCCAATCTCCGTAACACGGTTGATTTAGTAAACCTGAAGAGTATGCACCTGAGTGAAAGACGTATATCTTTGTTTCTATTAATAATTTGGACTTGAGTCCTGAAGAAGAATTGTGTATATTTACGATAGGAACCCAACTCAACTCGTATTTTAGCATGCCCATAATGTATTAAAAATTTAAGCCAATCTCCGTAACACGGTTGATTTAGTAAACCTGAAGAGTATGAACCTGAGTTAAAGACGTATATATTTGTTTCTATTAATAATTTGGACTTGAGTCCTGAAGAAGAATTGTGTATATTTACGATAGGAACCCAATGAAACTCGTATTTCAGCATGCCCATAATGTATTCAAAATTTAAGCCAATCTCCCTAACACGGTTGATTTAGTAAACCTGAAGAGTATGCACCTGAGTGAAAGACGTATATCTTTGTTTCTATTAATAATTTGGACTTGGGTCGTGAAGAAGAATTGTGTATATTTACGATAGGAACCCAACGCAACTCGTATTTCAGCATTCCCATAATGTATTCAAAATTTAAGCCAATCTCCGTAACACGGTTGATTTAGTAAACCTGAAGAGTATGCACCTGAGTGAAAGACGTATATCTTTGTTTCTATTAATAATTTGGACTTGAGTCCTGAAGAAGAATTGTGTATATTTACGATAGGAACCCAACGCAACTCGTATTTCAGCAATCCCATAATGTATTCAAAATTTAGGCCAATCTCCGTAACACGGTTGATTTAGTAAACCTGAAGAGTATGCAACTGAGTGAAAGACGTATATCTTTGTTTCTATTAATAATTTGGACTTGAGTCCTGAAGAAGAATTGTGTATATTTACGATAGGTACCCAACGCAACTCGTATTTCAGCATTCCCATAATGTATTCAAAATTTAAGCCAATCTCCGTAACACGGTTGATTTAGTAAACCTAAAGAGTATGCACCTGAGTGAAAGACGTATATCTTTGTTTCTATTAATACTTTGGACTTGAGTCCTGAAGAAGAATTGTGTATATTTACGATAGGAACCCAACGCAACTCGTATATCAGCATTCCCATAATGTATTCAAAATTTAAGCCAATCTCCGTAACACGGTTGATTTAGTAAACCTGAAGAGTATGCACCTGAGTGAAAGACTTATATCTTTGTTTCTATTAATAATTTGGACTTAAGTCCTGAAGAAGAATTGTGTATATTTACGATAGGAACCCAACGCAACTCGTATTTCCGCATTCCCATAATGTATTCAAAATTTAAGCCAATCTCCGTAACACGGTTGATTTAGTAAACCTGAAGAGTATGTACCTGAGTGAAAGACGTATATCTTTGTTTCTATTAATAATTTGGACTTGAGTCCTGAAGAAAAATTGTGTATATTTACGATAGGAACCCAACGCAACTCGTATTTCAGCATTCCCATAATGTATTCAAAATTTAAGCCAATCTCCGTAACACGGTTGATTTAGTAAACCTGAAGAGTATGCACCTGAGTGAATGACGTAAATCTTTGTTTCTATTAATAATTTGGACTTCAGTCCTGAAGAAGAATTGTGTATATTTAAGATAGGAACCCAACGCAACTCGTATTTCAGCATTCCCATAATGTATTCAAAATTTAAGCCAATCTCCGTAACACGGTTGATTTAGTAAACCTGAAGAGTATGTACCTGAGTGAAAGACGTATATCTTTGTTTCTATTAATAATTTGGACTTGAGTCCTGAAGAAGAATTGTGTATATTTACGATAGGAACCCAACTCAACTCGTATTTCAGCATGCCCATAATGTATTCAAAATTTAAGCCAATCTCCGTAACACGGTTGATTTAGTAAACCTGAAGAGTATGCACCTGAGTGAAAGACGTATATCTTTGTTTCTATTAATAATTTGTACTTTGAGTCCTGAAGAAGAATTGTGTATATTTACGATAGGAACCCAACGCAACTCGTATTTAGTCATTCCCATAATGTATTCAAAATTTAAGCCAATCTCCGTAACACGGTTGATTTAGTAAACCTGAAGAGTATGCACCTGAGTGAAAGACGTATATCTTTGTTTCTATTAATAATTTGGACTTGAGTCCTGAAGAAGAATTGTGTATATTTACGATAGGAATCCAACTCAACTCGTATTTTAGCATGCCCATAATGTATTCAAAATTTAAGCCAATCTCCGTAACACGGTTGATTTAGTGAACCTGAAGAGTATGCACCTGAGTGAAAGACGTATATATTTGTTTCTATTAATAATTTGGACTTGAGTCCTGAAGAAGAATTGTGTATATTTACGATAGGAACCCAATGAAACTCGTATTTCAGCATGCCCATAATGTATTCAAAATTTAAGCCAATCTCCCTAACACGGTTGATTTAGTAAACCTGAAGAGTATGCACCTGAGTGAAAGACGTATATCTTTGTTTCTATTAATAATTTGGACTTGAGTCCTGAAGAAGAATTGTGTATATTTACGATAGGAACCCAACTCAACTCGTATTTCAGAATGCCCATAATGTATTCAAAATTTAAGCCAATCTCCGTAACACGGTTGATTAAGTAAACCTGAAGAGTATGCACCTGAGTGAAAGACGTATATCTTTGTATCTATTAATAATTTGTACTTGAGTCCTGAAGAAGAATTGTGTATATTTACGATAGGAACCCAACTCAACTCGTATTTCAGCATTCCCATAATGTATTCAAAATTTACGCCAATCTCCGTAACACGGTTGATTTAGTAAACCTGAAGAGTATGCACCTGAGTGAAAGACGTATATATTTGTTTCTATTAATAATTTGGACTTGAATCCTGAAGAAGAATTGTGTATATTTACGACAGGAACCCAACGCAACTCGTATTTCAGCATTCCCATAATGTATTCAAAATTTAAGCCAATCTCCGTAACACGGTTGATTTAGTAAACCTGAAGAGTATGCACCTGAGTGAAAGACGTATATCTTTGTTTCTATTAATAATGTGGAATTTAGTCCTGAAGAAGAATTGTGTATATTTACGATAGGAACCCAACGCAACTCGTATATCAGCATTCCCATAATGTATTCAAAATTTAAGCCAATCTCCGTAACACGGTTGATTTAGTAAACCTGAAGAGTATGCACCTGAGTGAAAGACTTATATCTTTGTTTCTATTAATAATTTGGACTTGAGTCCTGAAGAAGAATTGTGTATATTTACGATTGGAACCCAACTCAACTCGTATTTCAGCATGCCCATAATGTATTCAAAATTTAAGCCAATCTCCGTAACACGGTTGATTTAGTAAACCTGAAGAGTATGCACCTGAGTGAAAGACATATATCTTTGTTTCTATTAATAATTTGGACTTGAGTCCTGAAGAAGAATTGTGTATATTTACGATAGGAACCCAACGCAACTCGTATTTCAGCATTCCCATAATGTATTCAAAATTTAAGCCAATCTCCGTAACACGGTTGATTTAGTAAACCTGAAGAGTATGCACCTGAGTGAATGACGTATATCTTTGTTTCTATTAATAATTTGGACTTGAGTCCTGAAGAAGAATTGTGTATATTTACGATAGGAATCCAACTCAACTCGTACTTTAGCATGCCCATAATGTATTCAAAATTTAAGCCAATCTCCGTAACACGGTTGATTTAGTGAACCTGAAGAGTATGCACCTGAGTGAAAGACGTATATATTTGTTTTTATTAATAATTTGGACTTGAGTCCTGAAGAAGAATTGTGTATATTTACGATAGGAACCCAATGAAACTCGTATTTCAGCATGCCCATAATGTATTCAAAATTTAAGCCAATCTCCCTAACACGGTTGATTTAGTAAACCTGAAGAGTATGCACCTGAGTGAAAGACGTATATCTTTGTTTCTATTAATAATTTGGACTTGAGTCCTGAAGAAGAATTGTGTATATTTACGATAGGAACCCAACGCAACTCGTATTTCAGCAATCCCATAATGTATTCAAAATTTAGGCCAATCTCCGAAACACGGTTGATTTAGTAAACCTGAAGAGTATGCAACTGAGTGAAAGACGTATATCTTTGTTTCTATTAATAATTTAGACTTGAGTCCTGAAGAAGAATTGTGTATATTTACGATAGGTACCCAACGCAACTCGTATTTCAGCATTCCCATAATGTATTCAAAATTTAAGCCAATCTCCGTAACACGGTTGATTTAGTAAACCTGAAGAGTATGCACCTGAGTGAAAGACGTATATCTTTGTTTCTATTAATACTTTGGACTTGAGTCCTGAAGAAGAATTGTGTATATTTACGATAGGAACCCAACGCAACTCGTATATCAGCATTCCCATAATGTATTCAAAATTTAAGCCAATCTCCGTAACACGGTTGATTTAGTAAACCTGAAGAGTATGCACCTGAGTGAAAGACTTATATCTTTGTTTCTATTAATAATTTGGACTTAAGTCCTGAAGAAGAATTGTGTATATTTACGATAGGAACCCAACGCAACTCGTATTTCCGCATTCCCATAATGTATTCAAAATTTAAGCCAATCTCCGTAACACGGTTGATTTAGTAAACCTGAAGAGTATGTACCTGAGTGAAAGACGTATATCTTTGTTTCTATTAATAATTTGGACTTGAGTCCTGAAGAAAAATTGTGTATATTTACGATAGGAACCCAACGCAACTCGTATTTCAGCATTCCCATAATGTATTCAAAATTTAAGCCAATCTCCGTAACACGGTTGATTTAGTAAACCTGAAGAGTATGCACCTGAGTGAATGACGTAAATCTTTGTTTCTATTAATAATTTGGACTTCAGTCCTGAAGAAGAATTGTGTATATTTAAGATAGGAACCCAACGCAACTCGTATTTCAGCATTCCCATAATGTATTCAAAATTTAAGCCAATCTCCGTAACACGGTTGATTTAGTAAACCTGAAGAGTATGTACCTGAGTGAAAGACGTATATCTTTGTTTCTATTAATAATTTGGACTTGAGTCCTGAAGAAGAATTGTGTATATTTACGATAGGAACCCAACTCAACTCGTATTTCAGCATGCCCATAATGTATTCAAAATTTAAGCCAATCTCCGTAACACGGTTGATTTAGTAAACCTGAAGAGTATGCACCTGAGTGAAAGACGTATATCTTTGTTTCTATTAATAATTTGTACTTTGAGTCCTGAAGAAGAATTGTGTATATTTACGATAGGAACCCAACGCAACTCGTATTTAGTCATTCCCATAATGTATTCAAAATTTAAGCCAATCTCCGTAACACGGTTGATTTAGTAAACCTGAAGAGTATGCACCTGAGTGAAAGACGTATATCTTTGTTTCTATTAATAATTTGGACTTGAGTCCTGAAGAAGAATTGTGTATATTTACGATAGGAATCCAACTCAACTCGTATTTTAGCATGCCCATAATGTATTCAAAATTTAAGCCAATCTCCGTAACACGGTTGATTTAGTGAACTTGAAGAGTATGCACCTGAGTGAAAGACGTATATATTTGTTTCTATTAATAATTTGGACTTGAGTCCTGAAGAAGAATTGTGTATATTTACGATAGGAACCCAATGAAACTCGTATTTCAGCATGCCCATAATGTATTCAAAATTTAAGCCAATCTCCCTAACACGGTTGATTTAGTAAACCTGAAGAGTATGCACCTGAGTGAAAGACGTATATCTTTGTTTCTATTAATAATTTGGACTTGAGTCCTGAAGAAGAATTGTGTATATTTACGATAGGAACCCAACTCAACTCGTATTTCAGAATGCCCATAATGTATTCAAAATTTAAGCCAATCTCCGTAACACGGTTGATTAAGTAAACCTGAAGAGTATGCACCTGAGTGAAAGACGTATATCTTTGTATCTATTAATAATTTGTACTTGAGTCCTGAAGAAGAATTGTGTATATTTACGATAGGAACCCAACGCAACTCGTATTTCAGCATTCCCATAATGTATTCAAAATTTACGCCAATCTCCGTAACACGGTTGATTTAGTAAACCTGAAGAGTATGCACCTGAGTGAAAGACGTATATATTTGTTTCTATTAATAATTTGGACTTGAGTCCTGAAGAAGAATTGTGTATATTTACGACAGGAACCCAACGCAACTCGTATTTCAGCATTCCCATAATGTATTCAAAATTTAAGCCAATCTCCGTAACACGGTTGATTTAGTAAACCTGAAGAGTATGCACCTGAGTGAAAGACGTATATCTTTGTTTCTATTAATAATGTGGAATTTAGTCCTGAAGAAGAATTGTGTATATTTACGATAGGAACCCAACGCAACTCGTATATCAGCATTCCCATAATGTATTCAAAATTTAAGCCAATCTCCGTAACACGGTTGATTTAGTAAACCTGAAGAGTATGCACCTGAGTGAAAGACTTATATCTTTGTTTCTATTAATAATTTGGACTTGAGTCCTGAATAAGAATTGTGTATATTTACGATTGGAACCCAACTCAACTCGTATTTCAGCATGCCCATAATGTATTCAAAATTTAAGCCAATCTCCGTAACACGGTTGATTTAGTAAACCTGAGTGAAAGACATATATCTTTGTTTCTATTAATAATTTGGACTTGAGTCCTGAAGAAGAATTGTGTATATTTACGATAGGAACCCAACGCAACTCGTATTTCAGCATTCCCATAATGTATTCAAAATTTAAGCCAATCTCCGTAACACGGTTGATTTAGTAAACCTGAAGAGTATGCACCTGAGTGAATGACGTATATCTTTGTTTCTATTAATAATTTGGACTTGAGTCCTGAAGACGAATTGTGTATATTTAAGATAGGAATCCAACGCAACTCGTATTTCAGCATGCCCATAATGTATTCAAAATTTAAGCCAATCTCCGTAACACGGTTGATTTAGTAAACCTTAAGAGTATGCACCTGAGTGAAAGACGTATATCTTTGTTTCTATTAATAATTTGGACTTGAGTCCTGAAAAAGAATTGTGTATATTTACGATAGGAACCCAACGCAACTCATATTTCAGCATTCCCATAATGTATTCAAAATTTAAGCCAATCTCCGTAACACGGTTGATTTAGTAAACCTGAAGAGTATGCACCTGAGTGAATGACGTATATCTTTGTTTCTATTAATAATTTGGACTTGAGTCCTGAAGAAGAATTGTGTATATTTAAGATAGGAATCCAACGCAACTCGTATTTCAGCATTCCCATAATGTATTCAAAATTTAAGCCAATCTCCGTAACACGGTTGATTTAGTAAACCTGAAGAGTATGCACCTGAGTGAAAGACGTATATCGTTTTTTCTATTAATAATTTGGACTTGAGTCCTGAAGAAGAATTGTGTATATTTACGATAGGAACCCAACGCAACTCGTATTTCAGCATTCTCATAATGTATTCAAAATTTAATCCAATCTCCGTAACACGGTTGATTTAGTAAACCTGAAGAGTATGCACCTGAGTGAAAGACGTATATCTTTGTTTCTATTAATAATTTGGACTTGAGTCCTGAAGAATAATTGTGTATATTTACGATAGGAACCCAACGCAACTCGTATTTCAGCATTCCCATAATGTATTCAAAATTTAAGCCAATCTCCGTAACATGGTTGATTTAGTAAACCTGAAGAGTATGCACCTGAGTGAAAGACGTATATCTTTGTTTCTATTAATAATTTGGACTTGAGTCTTGAAGAAAAATTGTGTATATTTACGATAGGAACCCAACGCAACTCGTATTTCAGCATTCCCATAATGTATTCCAAATTTAAGCCAATCTCCGTAACACGGTTGATTTAGTAAACCTGAAGAGTATACACCTGAGTGAAAGACGTATATCTTTGTTTCTATTAATAATTTGGACTTGAGTCCTGAAGAAGAATTGTGTATATTTACGATAGGAACCCAACGCAACTCGTATTTCAGCATTCCCATAATGTATTCAAAATTTAAGCCAATCTCCGTAACACGGTTGATTTAGTAAACCTGAAGAGTATGCACCTGAGTGAAAGACGTATATCTTTGTTTCTATTAATAATGTGGACTTGAGTCCTGAAGAAGAATTGTGTATATTTACGATAGGAACCCAACGCAACTCGTATATCAGCATTCCCATAATGTATTCAAAATTTAAGCCAATCTCCGTAACACGGTTGATTTAGTAAACCTGAAGAGTATGCACCTGAGTGAAAGACTTATATCTTTGTTTCTATTAATAATTTGGACTTGAGTCCTGAAGAAGAATTGTGTATATTTACGATAGGAACCCAACTCAACTCGTATTTCAGCATGCCCATAATGTATTCAAAATTTAAGCCAATCTCCGTAACACGGTTGATTTAGTAAACCTGAAGAGTATGCATCGAGTGAAAGACGTATATCTTTGTTTCTATTAATAATTTGGACTTGAGTCCTGAAGAAGAATTGTGTATATTTACGATAGGAACCCAACGCAACTCGTATTTCAGCATTCCCATAATGTATTCAAAATTTAAGCCAATCTCCGTAACACGGTTGATTTAGTAAACCTGAAGAGTATGCACCTGAGTGAATGACGTATATCTTTGTTTCTATTAATAATTTGGACTTGAGTCCTGAAGAAGAATTGTGTATATTTAAGATAGGAATCCAACGCAACTCGTATTTCAGCATTCCCATAATGTATTCAAAATTTAAGCCAATCTCCGTAACACGGTTGATTTAGTAAACCTGAAGAGTATGCACCTGAGTGAAAGACGTATATCTTTGTTTCTATTAATAATGTGGACTTGAGTCCTGAAGAAGAATTGTGTATATTTACGATAGGAACCCAACGCAACTCGTATATCAGCATTCCCATAATGTATTCAAAATTTAAGCCAATCTCCGTAACACGGTTGATTTAGTAAACCTGAAGAGTATGCACCTGAGTGAAAGACTTATATCTTTGTTTCTATTAATAATTTGGACTTGAGTCCTGAAGAAGAATTGTGTATATTTACGATAGGAACCCAACTCAACTCGTATTTCAGCATGCCCATAATGTATTCAAAATTTAAGCCAATCTCCGTAACACGGTTGATTTAGTAAACCTGAAGAGTATGCATCGAGTGAAAGACGTATATCTTTGTTTCTATTAATAATTTGGACTTGAGTCCTGAAGAAGAATTGTGTATATTTACGATAGGAACCCAACGCAACTCGTATTTCAGCATGCCCATAATGTATTCAAAATTTAAGCCAATCTCCGTAACACGGTTGATTTAGTGAACCTGAAGAGTATGCATCGAGTGAAAGACGTATATATTTGTTTCTATTAATAATTTGGACTTGAGTCCTGAAGAAGAATTGTGTATATTTACGATAGGAACCCAATGAAACTCGTATTTCAGCATGCCCATAATGTATTCAAAATTTAAGCCAATCTCCCTAACACGGTTGATTTAGTAAACCTGAAGAGTATGCACCTGAGTGAAAGACGTATATCTTTGTTTCTATTAATAATTTGGACTTGAGTCCTGAAGAAGAATTGTGTATATTTACGATAGGAACCCAACTCAACTCGTATTTCAGAATGCCCATAATGTATTCAAAATTTAAGCCAATCTCCGTAACACGGTTGATTAAGTAAACCTGAAGAGTATGCACCTGAGTGAAAGACGTATATCTTTGTATCTATTAATAATTTGTACTTGAGTCCTGAAGAAGAATTGTGTATATTTACGATAGGAACCCAACGCAACTCGTATTTCAGCATTCCCATAATGTATTCAAAATTTACGCCAATCTCCGTAACACGGTTGATTTAGTAAACCTGAAGAGTATGCACCTGAGTGAAAGACGTATATATTTGTTTCTATTAATAATTTGGACTTGAGTCCTGAAGAAGAATTGTGTATATTTACGACAGGAACCCAACGCAACTCGTATTTCAGCATTCCCATAATGTATTCAAAATTTAAGCCAATCTCCGTAACACGGTTGATTTAGTAAACCTGAAGAGTATGCACCTGAGTGAAAGACGTATATCTTTGTTTCTATTAATAATGTGGAATTTAGTCCTGAAGAAGAATTGTGTATATTTACGATAGGAACCCAACGCAACTCGTATATCAGCATTCCCATAATGTATTCAAAATTTAAGCCAATCTCCGTAACACGGTTGATTTAGTAAACCTGAAGAGTATGCACCTGAGTGAAAGACTTATATCTTTGTTTCTATTAATAATTTGGACTTGAGTCCTGAAGAAGAATTGTGTATATTTACGATTGGAACCCAACTCAACTCGTATTTCAGCATGCCCATAATGTATTCAAAATTTAAGCCAATCTCCGTAACACGGTTGATTTAGTAAACCTGAAGAGTATGCACCTGAGTGAAAGACGTATATCTTTGTTTCTATTAATAATTTGGACTTGAGTCCTGAAGAAGAATTGTGTATATTTACGATAGGAACCCAACGCAACTCGTATTTCAGCATTCCCATAATGTATTCAAAATTTAAGCCAATCTCCGTAACACGGTTGATTTAGTAAACCTGAAGAGTATGCACCTGAGTGAATGACGTATATCTTTGTTTCTATTAATAATTTGGACTTGTGTCCTGAAGACGAATTGTGTATATTTAAGATAGGAATCCAACGCAACTCGTATTTCAGCATGCCCATAATGTATTCAAAATTTAAGCCAATCTCCGTAACACGGTTGATTTAGTAAACCTTAAGAGTATGCACCTGAGTGAAAGACGTATATCTTTGTTTCTATTAATAATTTGGACTTGAGTCCTGAAGAAGAATTGTGTATATTTACGATAGGAACCCAACCCAACTCATATTTCAGCATTCCCATAATGTATTCAAAATTTAAGCCAATCTCCGTAACACGGTTGATTTAGTAAACCTGAAGAGTATGCACCTGAGTGAATGACGTATATCTTTGTTTCTATTAATAATTTGGACTTGAGTCCTGAAGACGAATTGTG
Organism: Cuscuta europaea; assembly: GCA_945859875.1. Classification (NCBI taxonomy): domain Eukaryota; kingdom Viridiplantae; phylum Streptophyta; class Magnoliopsida; order Solanales; family Convolvulaceae; genus Cuscuta; species Cuscuta europaea. The sequence goes on from CAMAPE010000014.1 coordinate 8,046,314, forward strand.
TATATTTAAGATAGGAATCCAACGCAACTCGTATTTCAGCATTCCCATAATGTATTCAAAATTTAAGTCAATCTCCGTAACACGGTTGATTTAGTAAACCTGAAGAGTATGCACCTGAGTGAAAGACGTATATCGTTTTTTCTATTAATAATTTGGACTTGAGTCCTGAAGAAGAATTGTGTATATTTACGATAGCAACCCAACGCAACTCGTATTTCAGCATTCTCATAATGTATTCAAAATTTAATCCAATCTCCGTAACACGGTTGATTTAGTAAACTTGAAGAGTATGCACGTGAGTGAAAGACGTATATCTTTGTTTCTATTAATAATTTGGACTTGAGTCCTGAAGAAGAATTGTGTATATTTACGATAGGAACCCAACGCAACTCGTATTTCAGCATTCCCATAATGTATTCAAAATTTAAGCCAATCTCCGTAACATGGTTGATTTAGTAAACCTGAAGAGTATGCACCTGAGTGAAAGACGTATATCTTTGTTTCTATTAATAATTTGGACTTGAGTCTTGAAGAAGAATTGTGTATATTTACGATAGGAACCCAACGCAACTCGTATTTCAGCATTCCCATAATGTATTCAAAATTTAAGCCAATCTCCGTAACACGGTTGATTTAGTAAACCTGAAGAGTATACACCTGAGTGAAAGACGTATATCTTTGTTTCTATTAATAATTTGGACTTGAGTCCTGAAGAAGAATTGTGTATATTTACGATAGGAACCCAACGCAACTCGTATTTCAGCATTCCCATAATGTATTCAAAATTTACGCCAATCTCCGTAACACGGTTGATTTAGTAAACCTTAAGAGTATGCACCTGAGTGAAAGACGTATATCTTTGTTTCTATTAATAATTTGGACTTGAGTCCTGAAGAAGAATTGTGTATATTTACGATAGGAACCCAACCCAACTCATATTTCAGCATTCCCATAATGTATTCAAAATTTAAGCCAATCTCCGTAACACGGTTGATTTAGTAAACCTGAAGAGTATGCACCTGAGTGAATGACGTATATCTTTGTTTCTATTAATAATTTGGACTTGAGTCCTGAAGAAGAATTGTGTATATTTAAGATAGGAATCCAACGCAACTCGTATTTCAGCATTCCCATAATGTATTCAAAATTTAAGTCAATCTCCGTAACACGGTTGATTTAGTAAACCTGAAGAGTATGCACCTGAGTGAAAGACGTATATCGTTTTTTCTATTAATAATTTGGACTTGAGTCCTGAAGAAGAATTGTGTATATTTACGATAGCAACCCAACGCAACTCGTATTTCAGCATTCTCATAATGTATTCAAAATTTAATCCAATCTCCGTAACACGGTTGATTTAGTAAACCTGAAGAGTATGCACCTGAGTGAAAGACGTATATCTTTGTTTCTATTAATAATTTGGACTTGAGTCCTGAAGAAGAATTGTGTATATTTACGATAGGAACCCAACGCAACTCGTATTTCAGCATTCCCATAATGTATTCAAAATTTAAGCCAATCTCCGTAACATGGTTGATTTAGTAAACCTGAAGAGTATGCACCTGAGTGAAAGACGTATATCTTTGTTTCTATTAATAATTTGGACTTGAGTCTTGAAGAAGAATTGTGTATATTTACGATAGGAACCCAACGCAACTCGTATTTCAGCATTCCCATAATGTATTCAAAATTCAAGCCAATCTCCGTAACACGGTTGATTTAGTAAACCTGAAGAGTATACACCTGAGTGAAAGACGTATATCTTTGTTTCTATTAATAATTTGGACTTGAGTCCTGAAGAAGAATTGTGTATATTTACGATAGGAACCCAACGCAACTCGTATTTCAGCATTCCCATAATGTATTCAAAATTTACGCCAATCTCCGTAACACGGTTGATTTAGTAAACCTTAAGAGTATGCACCTGAGTGAAAGACGTATATCTTTGTTTCTATTAATAATTTGGACTTGAGTCCTGAAGAAGAATTGTGTATATTTACGATAGGAACCCAACCCAACTCATATTTCAGCATTCCCATAATGTATTCAAAATTTAAGCCAATCTCCGTAACACGGTTGATTTAGTAAACCTGAAGAGTATGCACCTGAGTGAATGACGTATATCTTTGTTTCTATTAATAATTTGGACTTGAGTCCTGAAGAAGAATTGTGTATATTTAAGATAGGAATCCAACGCAACTCGTATTTCAGCATTCCCATAATGTATTCAAAATTTAAGTCAATCTCCGTAACACGGTTGATTTAGTAAACCTGAAGAGTATGCACCTGAGTGAAAGACGTATATCGTTTTTTCTATTAATAATTTGGACTTGAGTCCTGAAGAAGAATTGTGTATATTTACGATAGCAACCCAACGCAACTCGTATTTCAGCATTCTCATAATGTATTCAAAATTTAATCCAATCTCCGTAACACGGTTGATTTAGTAAACCTGAAGAGTATGCACCTGAGTGAAAGACGTATATCTTTGTTTCTATTAATAATTTGGACTTGAGTCCTGAAGAAGAATTGTGTATATTTACGATAGGAACCCAACGCAACTCGTATTTCAGCATTCCCATAATGTATTCAAAATTTAAGCCAATCTCCGTAACATGGTTGATTTAGTAAACCTGAAGAGTATGCACCTGAGTGAAAGACGTATATCTTTGTTTCTATTAATAATTTGGACTTGAGTCTTGAAGAAGAATTGTGTATATTTACGATAGGAACCCAACGCAACTCGTATTTCAGCATTCCCATAATGTATTCAAAATTTAATCCAATCTCCGTAACACGGTTGATTTAGTAAACCTGAAGAGTATGCACCTGAGTGAAAGACGTATATCTTTGTTTCTATTAATAATTTGGACTTGAGTCCTGAAGAAGAATTGTGTATATTTATGATAGGAACCCAACGCAACTCGTATTTCAGCATTCCCATAATGTATTCAAAATTTAAGCCAATCTCCGTAACATGGTTGATTTAGTAAACCTGAAGAGTATGCACCTGAGTGAAAGACGTATATCTTTGTTTCTATTAATAATTTGGACTTGAGTCTTGAAGAAGAATTGTGTATATTTACGATAGGAACCCAACGCAACTCGTATTTCAGCATTCCCATAATGTATTCAAAATTTAAGCCAATCTCCGTAACACGGTTGATTTAGTAAACCTGAAGAGTATGCACCTGAGTGAAAGACGTATATCTTTGTTTCTATTAATAATGTGGAATTTAGTCCTGAAGAAGAATTGTGTATATTTACGATAGGAACCCAACGCAACTCGTATATCAGCATTCCCATAATGTATTCAAAATTTAAGCCAATCTCCGTAACACGGTTGATTTAGTAAACCTGAAGAGTATGCACCTGAGTGAAAGACTTATATCTTTGTTTCTATTAATAATTTGGACTTGAGTCCTGAAGAAGAATTGTGTATATTTACGATTGGAACCCAACTCAACTCTTATTTCAGCATGCCCATAATGTATTCAAAATTTAAGCCAATCTCCGTAACACGGTTGATTTAGTAAACCTGAAGAGTATGCACCTGAGTGAAAGACGTATATCTTTGTTTCTATTAATAATTTGGACTTGAGTCCTGAAGAAGAATTGTGTATATTTATGATAGGAACCCAACGCAACTCGTATTTCAGCATTCCCATAATGTATTCAAAATTTAAGCCAATCTCCGTAACACGGTTGATTTAGTAAACCTGAAGAGTATGCACCTGAGTGAATGACGTATATCTTTGTTTCTATTAATAATTTGGACTTGAGTCCTGAAGACGAATTGTGTATATTTAAGATAGGAATCGAACGCAACTCGTATTTCAGCATGCCCATAATGTATTCAAAATTTAAGCCAATCTCCGTAACACGGTTGATTTAGTAAACCTTAAGAGTATGCACCTGAGTGAAAGACGTATATCTTTGTTTCTATTAATAATTTGGACTTGAGTCCTGAAGAAGAATTGTGTATATTTACGATAGGAACCCAACGCAACTCATATTTCAGCATTCCCATAATGTATTCAAATGTTAAGCCAATCTCCGTAACACGGTTGATTTAGTAAACCTGAAGAGTATGCACCTGAGTGAATGACGTATATCTTTGTTTCTATTAATAATTTGGACTTGAGTCCTGAAGAAGAATTGTGTATATTTAAGATAGGAATCCAACGCAACTCGTATTTCAGCATTCCCATAATGTATTCAAAATTTAAGCCAATCTCCGTAACACGGTTGATTTAGTAAACCTGAAGAGTATGCACCTGAGTGAAAGACGTATATCGTTTTTTCTATTAATAATTTGGACTTGAGTCCTGAAGAAGAATTGTGTATATTTACGATAGGAACCTAACGCAACTCGTATTTCAGCATTCTCATAATGTATTCAAAATTTAATCCAATCTCCGTAACACGGTTGATTTAGTAAACCTGAAGAGTATGCACCTGAGTGAAAGACGTATATCTTTGTTTCTATTAATAATTTGGACTTGAGTCCTGAAGAAGAATTGTGTATATTTACGATAGGAACCCAACGCAACTCGTATTTCAGCATTCCCATAATGTATTCAAAATTTAAGCCAATCTCCGTAACATGGTTGATTTAGTAAACCTGAAGAGTATGCACCTGAGTGAAAGACGTATATCTTTGTTTCTATTAATAATTTGGACTTGAGTCTTGAAGAAGAATTGTGTATATTTACGATAGGAACCCAACGCAACTCGTATTTCAGCATTCCCATAATGTATTCAAAATTTAAGCCAATCTCCGTAACACGGTTGATTTAGTAAACCTGAAGAGTATACACCTGAGTGAAAGACGTATATCTTTGTTTCTATTAATAATTTGGACTTGAGTCCTGAAGAAGAATTGTGTATATTTACGATAGGAACCCAACGCAACTCGTATTTCAGCATTCCCATAATGTATTCAAAATTTAAGCCAATCTCCGTAACACGGTTGATTTAGTAAACCTGAAGAGTATGCACCTGAGTGAAAGACGTATATCTTTGTTTCTATTAATAATTTGGACTTGAGTCCTGAAGAAGAATTGTGTATATTTACGAAAGGAACCCAACGCAACTCGTATTTCAGCATTCCCATAATGTATTCAAAATTTAAGCCAATCTCCGTAACACGGTTGATTTAGTAAACCTGAAGAGTATGCACCTGAGTGAATGACGTATATCTTTGTTTCTATTAATAATTTGGACTTGAGTCCTGAAGACGAATTGTGTATATTTAAGATAGGAATCCAACGCAACTCGTATTTCAGCATGCCCATAATGTATTCAAAATTTAAGCCAATCTCCGTAACACGGTTGATTTAGTAAACCTTAAGAGTATGCACCGAGTGAAAGACGTATATCTTTGTTTCTATTAATAATTTGGACTTGAGTCCTGAAGAAGAATTGTGTATATTTACGATAGGAACCCAACGCAACTCGTATTTCAGCATTCCCATAATGTATTCAAAATTTAAGCCAATCTCCGTAACACGGTTGATTTAGTAAACCTGAAGAGTATGCACCTGAGTGAATGACGTATATCTTTGTTTCTATTAATAATTTGGACTTGAGTCCTGAAGAAGAATTGTGTATATTTAAGATAGGAATCCAACGCAACTCGTATTTCAGCATTCCCATAATGTATTCAAAATTTAAGCCAATCTCCGTAACACGGTTGATTTAGTAAACCTGAAGAGTATGCACCTGAGTGAAAGACGTATATCTTTGTTTCTATTAATAATGTGGACTTGAGTCCTGAAGAAGAATTGTGTATATTTACGATAGGAACCCAACGCAACTCGTATATCAGCATTCCCATAATGTATTCAAAATTTAAGCCAATCTCCGTAACACGGTTGATTTAGTAAACCTGAAGAGTATGCACCTGAGTGAAAGACTTATATCTTTGTTTCTATTAATAATTTGGACTTGAGTCCTGAAGAAGAATTGTGTATATTTACGATAGGAACCCATCTCAACTCGTATTTCAGAATGCCCATAATGTATTCAAAATTTAAGCCAATCTCCGTAACACGGTTGATTTAGTAAACCTGAAGAGTATGCACCTGAGTGAAAGACGTATATCTTTGTTTCTATTAATAATTTGGACTTGAGTCCTGAAGAAGAATTGTGTATATTTACGATAGGAACCCAACGCAACTCGTATTTCAGCATTCCCATAATGTATTCAAAATTTAAGCCAATCTCCGTAACACGGTTGATTTAGTAAACCTGAAGAGTATGCACCTGAGTGAATGACGTATATCTTTGTTTCTATTAATAATTTGGACTTGATTCCTGAAGAAGAATTGTGTATATTTAAGATAGGAATCCAACGCAACTCGTATTTCAGCATTCCCATAATGTATTCAAAATTTAAGCCAATCTCCGTAACACGGTTGATTTAGTAAACCTGAAGAGTATGCACCTGAGTGAAAGACGTATATCTTTGTTTCTATTAATAATTTGGACTTGAGTCCTGAAGAAGAATTGTGTATATTTACGATAGGAACCCAACGCAACTCGTATTTCAGCATTCCCATAATGTATTCAAAATTTAAGCCAATCTCCGTAACACGGTTGATTTAGTAAACCTGAAGAGTATGAACCTGAGTTAAAGACGTATATATTTGTTTCTATTAATAATTTGGACTTGAGTCCTGAAGAAGAATTGTGTATATTTACGATAGGAACCCAATGAAACTCGTATTTCAGCATGCCCATAATGTATTCAAAATTTAAGCCAATCTCCCTAACACGGTTGATTTAGTAAACCTGAAGAGTATGCACCTGAGTGAAAGACGTATATCTTTTTGTCTATTAATAATTTGGACTTGAGTCCTGAAGAAGAATTGTGTATATTTACGATAGGAACCCAACGCAACTCGTATTTCAGCATTCCCATAATGTATTCGAAATTTAAGCCAATCTCCGTAACACGGTTGATTTAGTAAACCTGAAGAGTATGCATCGAGTGAAAGACGTATATCTTTGTTTCTATTAATAATTTGGACTTGAGTCCTGAAGAAGAATTGTGTATATTTACGATAGGAACCCAACGCAACTCGTATTTCAGCATTCCCATAATGTATTCAAAATTTAAGCCAATCTCCGTAACACGGTTGATTTAGTAAACCTGAAGAGTATGCACCTGAGTGAATGACGTATATCTTTGTTTCTTTTAATAATTTGGACTTGAGTCCTGAAGAAGAATTGTGTATATTTAAGATATGAATCCAACGCAACTCGTATTTCAGCATTCCCATAATGTATTCAAAATTTAAGCCAATCTCCGTAACACGGTTGATTTAGTAAACCTGAAGAGTATGCACCTGAGTGAAAGACGTATATCTTTGTTTCTATTAATAATGTGGACTTGAGTCCTGAAGAAGAATTGTGTATATTTACGATAGGAACCCAACGCAACTCGTATTTCAGCATTCCCATAATGTATTCAAAATTTAAGCCAATCTCCGTAACACGGTTGATTTAGTAAACCTGAAGAGTATGAACCTGAGTTAAAGACGTATATATTTGTTTCTATTAATAATTTGGACTTGAGTCCTGAAGAAGAATTGTGTATATTTACGATAGGAACCCAATGAAACTCGTATTTCAGCATTCCCATAATGTATTCAAAATTTAAGCCAATCTCCGTAACACGGTTGATTTAGTAAACCTGAAGAGTATGAACCTGAGTTAAAGACGTATATATTTGTTTCTATTAATAATTTGGACTTGAGTCCTGAAGAAGAATTGTGTATATTTACGATAGGAACCCAATGAAACTCGTATTTCAGCATGCCCATAATGTATTCAAAATTTAAGCCAATCTCCCTAACACGGTTGATTTAGTAAACCTGAAGAGTATGCACCTGAGTGAAAGACGTATATCTTTTTTTCTATTAATAATTTGGACTTGAGTCCTGAAGAAGAATTGTGTATATTTACGATAGGAACCCAACGCAACTCGTATTTCAGCATTCCCATAATGTATTCAAAATTTAAGCCAATCTCCGTAACACGGTTGATTTAGTAAACCTGAAGAGTATGCATCGAGTGAAAGACGTATATCTTTGTTTCTATTAATAATTTGTACTTTGAGTCCTGAAGAAGAATTGTGTATATTTACGATAGGAACCCAACGCAACTCGTATTTAGTCATTCCCATAATGTATTCAAAATTTAAGCCAATCTCCGTAACACGGTTGATTTAGTAAACCTGAAGAGTATGCACCTGAGTGAAAGACGTATATCTTTGTTTCTATTAATAATTTGGACTTGAGTCCTGAAGACGAATTGTGTATATTTACGATAGGAACCCAACGCAACTCGTATTTTAGCATTCCCATAATGTATTCAAAATTTAAGCCAATCTCCGTAACACGGTTGATTTAGTAAACCTGAAGAGTATGCACCTGAGTGAAAGACGTATATCTTTTTTTCTATTAATAATTTGGACTTGAGTCCTGAAGAAGAATTGTGTATATTTACGATAGGAACCCAACGCAACTCGTATTTCAGCAATCCCATAATGTATTCAAAATTTAGGCCAATCTCCGTAACACGGTTGATTTAGTAAACCTGAAGAGTATGCAACTGAGTGAAAGACGTATATCTTTGTTTCTATTAATAATTTGGACTTGAGTCCTGAAGAAGAATTGTGTATATTTACGATAGGTACCCAACGCAACTCGTATTTCAGCATTCCCATAATGTATTCAAAATTTAAGCCAATCTCCGTAACACGGTTGATTTAGTAAACCTGAAGAGTATGCACCTGAGTGAAAGACGTATATCTTTGTTTCTATTAATACTTTGGACTTGAGTCCTGAAGAAGAATTGTGTATATTTACGATAGGAACCCAACGCAACTCGTATATCAGCATTCCCATAATGTATTCAAAATTTAAGCCAATCTCCGTAACACGGTTGATTTAGTAAACCTGAAGAGTATGCACCTGAGTGAAAGACTTATATCTTTGTTTCTATTAATAATTTGGACTTAAGTCCTGAAGAAGAATTGTGTATATTTACGATAGGAACCCAACGCAACTCGTATTTCAGCATTCCCATAATGTATTCAAAATTTAAGCCAATCTCCGTAACACGGTTGATTTAGTAAACCTGAAGAGTATGCACCTGAGTGAAAGACGTATATATTTGTTTCTATTAATAATTTGGACTTGAGTCCTGAAGAAGAATTGTGTATATTTACGATAGGAACCCAACGCAACTCGTATTTCAGAATGCCCATAATGTATTCAAAATTTAAGCCAATCTCCGTAACACGGTTGATTTAGTAAACCTGAAGAGTATGCAACTGAGTGAAAGACGTATATCTTTGTTTCTATTAATAATTTGGACTTGAGTCCTGAAGAAGAATTGTGTATATTTACGATAGGTACCCAACGCAACTCGTATTTCAGCATTCCCATAATGTATTCAAAATTTCAGCCAATCTCCGTAACACGGTTGATTTAGTAAACCTAAAGAGTATGCACCTGAGTGAAAGACGTATATCTTTGTTTCTATTAATACTTTGGACTTGAGTCCTGAAGAAGAATTGTGTATATTTACGATAGGAACCCAACGCAACTCGTATATCAGCATTCCCATAATGTATTCAAAATTTAAGCTAATCTCCGTAACATGGTTGATTTAGTAAACCTGAAGAGTATGCACCTGAGTGAAAGACTTATATCTTTGTTTCTATTAATAATTTGGACTTAAGTCCTGAAGAAGAATTGTGTATATTTACGATAGGAACCCAACGCAACTCGTATTTCAGCATTCCCATAATGTATTCAAAATTTAAGCCAATCTCCGTAACACGGTTGATTTAGTAAACCTGAAGAGTATGTACCTGAGTGAAAGACGTATATCTTTGTTTCTATTAATAATTTGGACTTGAGTCCTGAAGAAGAATTGTGTATATTTACGATAGGAACCCAACGCAACTCGTATTTCAGCATTCCCATAATGTATTCAAAATTTAAGCCAATCTCCGTAACACGGTTGATTTAGTAAACCTGAAGAGTATGCACCTGAGTGAATGACGTATATCTTTGTTTCTATTAATAATTTGGACTTGAGTCCTGAAGAAGAATTGTGTATATTTAAGATAGGAACCCAACGCAACTCGTATTTCAGCATTCCCATAATGTATTCAAAATTTAAGCCAATCTCCGTAGCACGGTTGATTTAGTAAACCTGAAGAGTATGTACCTGAGTGAAAGACGTATATCTTTGTTTCTATTAATAATTTGGACTTGAGTCCTGAAGAAGAATTGTGTATATTTACGATAGGAACCCAACTCAACTCGTATTTCAGCATGCCCATAATGTATTCAAAATTTAAGCCAATCTCCGTAACATGGTTGATTTAGTAAACCTGAAGAGTATGCACCTGAGTGAAAGACGTATATCTTTGTTTCTATTAATAATTTGTACTTTGAGTCCTGAAGAAGAATTGTGTATATTTACGATAGGAACCCAACGCAACTCGTATTTAGTCATTCCTATAATGTATTCAAAATTTAAGCCAATCTCCGTAACACGGTTGATTTAGTAAACCTGAAGAGTATGCACCTGAGTGAAAGACGTATATCTTTGTTTCTATTAATAATTTGGACTTGAGTCCTGAAGAAGAATTGTGTATATTTACGATAGGAACCCAACGCAACTCGTATTTCAGCATTCCCATTATGTATTCAAAATTAAAGCCAATCTCCGTAACACGGTTGATTTAGTAAACCTGAAGAGTATGCACCTGAGTGAATGACGTATATCTTTGTTTCTATTAATAATTTGGACTTGAGTCCTGAAGAAGAATTGTGTATATTTAAGATAGGAACCCAACGCAACTCGTATTTCAGCATTCCCATAATGTATTCAAAATTTAAGCCAATCTCCGTAACACGGTTGATTTAGTAAACCTGAAGAGTATGCACCTGAGTGAAAGACGTATATCTTTGTTTCTATTAATAATTTGGACTTGAGTCCTGAAGAAGAATTGTGTATATTTACGATAGGTACCCAACTCAACTCGTATTTTAGCATGCCCATAATGTATTCAAAATTTAAGCCAATCTCCGTAACACGGTTGATTTAGTAAACCTGAAGAGTATGCACCTGAGTGAAAGACGTATATATTTGTTTCTATTAATAATTTGGACTTGAGTCCTGAAGAAGAATTGTGTATATTTACGATAGGAACCCAATGAAACTCGTATTTCAGCATGCCCATAATGTATTCAAAATTTAAGCCAATCTCCCTAACACGGTTGATTTAGTAAACCTGAAGAGTATGCACCTGAGTGAAAGACGTATATCTTTGTTTCTATTAATAATTTGGACTTGAGTCCTGAAGAAGAATTGTGTATATTTACGATAGGAACCCAACTCAACTCGTATTTCAGAATGCCCATAATGTATTCAAAATTTAAGCCAATCTCTGTAACACGGTTGATTAAGTAAACCTGAAGAGTATGCACCTGAGTGAAAGACGTATATCTTTGTATCTATTAATAATTTGTACTTGAGTCCTGAAGAAGAATTGTGTATATTTACGATAGGAACCCAACGCAACTCGTATTTCAGCATTCCCATAATGTATTCAAAATTTAAGCCAATCTCCGTAACACGGTTGATTTAGTAAACCTGAAGAGTATGCACCTGAGTGAATGACTTATATCTTTGTTTCTATTAATAATTTGGACTTGAGTCCTGAAGAAGAATTGTGTATATTTACGATAGGAACCCAACTCAACTCGTATTTCAGCATGCCCATAATGTATTCAAAATTTAAGCCAATCTCCGTAACACGGTTGATTTAGTAAACCTGAAGAGTATGCATCGAGTGAAAGACGTATATCTTTGTTTCTATTTATAATTTGGACTTGAGTCCTGAAGAAGAATTGTGTATATTTACGATAGGAACCCAACGCAACTCGTATTTCAGCATTCCCATAATGTATTCAAAATTTAAGCCAATCTCCGTAACACGGTTGATTTAGTAAACCTGAAGAGTATGCACCTGAGTGAATGACGTATATCTTTGTTTCTATTAATAATTTGGACTTGAGTCCTGAAGAAGAATTGTGTATATTTAAGATAGGAATCCAACGCAACTCGTATTTCAGCATTCCCATAATGTATTCAAAATTTAAGCCAATCTCCGTAACACGGTTGATTTAGTAAACCTGAAGAGTATGCACCTGAGTGAAAGACGTATATCTTTGTTTCTATTAATAATGTGGACTTGAGTCCTGAAGAAGAATTGTGTATATTTACGATAGGAACCCAACGCAACTCGTATATCAGCATTCCCATAATGTATTCAAAATTTAAGCCTGAAGAGTATGCACCTGAGTGAAAGACGTATATCTTTGTTTCTATTAATAATTTGTACTTTGAGTCCTGAAGAAGAATTGTGTATATTTACGATAGGAACCCAACGCAAATCCTATTTAGTCATTCCCATAATGTATTCAAAATTTAAGCCAATCTCCGTAACACGGTTGATTTAGTAAACCTGAAGAGTATGCACCTGAGTGAAAGACGTATATTTTGTTTCTATTAATAATTTGGACTTGAGTCCTGAAGAAGAATTGTGTATATTTACGATAGGAACCCAACGCAACTCGTATTTCAGCATTCCCATAATGTATTCAAAATTTAAGCCAATCTCCGTAACACGGTTGATTTAGTAAACCTGAAGAGTATGCACCTGAGTGAAAGACGTATATCTTTTTTTCTATTAATAATTTGGACTTGAGTCCTGAAGAAGAATTGTGTATATTTACGATAGGAACCCAACGCAACTCGTATTTCAGCAATCCCATAATGTATTCAAAATTTAGGCCAATCTCCGTAACACGGTTGATTTAGTAAACCTGAAGAGTATGCAACTGAGTGAAAGACGTATATCTTTGTTTCTATTAATAATTTGGACTTGAGTCCTGAAGAAGAATTGTGTATATTTACGATAGGTACCCAACGCAACTCGTATTTCAGCATTCCCATAATGTATTCAAAATTTAAGCCAATCTCCGTAACACGGTTGATTTAGTAAACCTGAAGAGTATGCACCTGAGTGAAAGACGTATATCTTTGTTTCTATTAATACTTTGGACTTGAGTCCTGAAGAAGAATTGTGTATATTTACGATAGGAACCCAACGCAACTCGTATATCAGCATTCCCATAATGTATTCAAAATTTAAGCCAATCTCCGTAACACGGTTGATTTAGTAAACCTGAAGAGTATGCACCTGAGTGAAAGACTTATATCTTTGTTTCTATTAATAATTTGGACTTAAGTCCTGAAGAAGAATTGTGTATATTTACGATAGGAACCCAACGCAACTCGTATTTCAGCATTCCCATAATGTATTCAAAATTTAAGCCAATCTCCGTAACACGGTTGATTTAGTAAACCTGAAGAGTATGTACCTGAGTGAAAGACGTATATCTTTGTTTCTATTAATAATTTGGACTTGAGTCCTGAAGAAGAATTGTGTATATTTACGATAGGAACCCAACGCAACTCGTATTTCAGCAATCCCATAATGTATTCAAAATTTAGGCCAATCTCCGTAACACGGTTGATTTAGTAAACCTGAAGAGTATGCACCTGAGTGAATGATGTATATCTTTGTTTCTATTAATAATTTGGACTTGAGTCCCGAAGAAGAATTGTGTATATTTAAGATAGGAACCCAACGCAACTCGTATTTCAGCATTCCCATAATGTATTCAAAATTTAAGCCAATCTCCGTAACACGGTTGATTTAGTAAACCTGAAGAGTATGTACCTGAGTGAAAGACGTATATCTTTGTTTCTATTAATAATTTGGACTTGAGTCCTGAAGAAGAATTGTGTATATTTACGATAGGAACCCAACTCAACTCGTATTTCAGCATGCCCATAATGTATTCAAAATTTAAGCCAATCTCCGTAACACGGTTGATTTAGTAAACCTGAAGAGTATGCACCTGAGTGAAAGACGTATATCTTTGTTTCTATTAATATTTTGTACTTTGAGTCCTGAAGAAGAATTGTGTATATTTACGATAGGAACCCAACGCAACTCGTATTTAGTCATTCCCATAATGTATTCAAAATTTAAGCCAATCTCCGTAACACGGTTGATTTAGTAAACCTGAAGAGTATGCACCTGAGTGAAAGACGTATATCTTTGTTTCTATTAATAATTTGGACTTGAGTCCTGAAGAAGAATTGTGTATATTTACGATAGGAACCCAACGCAACTCGTATTTCAGCATTCCCATAATGTATTCAAAATTAAAGCCAATCTCCGTAACACGGTTGATTTAGTAAACCTGAAGAGTATGCACCTGAGTGAATGACGTATATCTTTGTTTCTATTAATAATTTGGACTTGAGTCCTGAAGAAGAATTGTGTATATTTAAGATAGGAACCCAACGCAACTCGTATTTCAGCATTCCCATAATGTATTCAAAATTTAAGCCAATCTCCGTAACACGGTTGATTTAGTAAACCTGAAGAGTATGCACCTGAGTGAAAGACGTATATCTTTGTTTCTATTAATAATTTGGACTTGAGTCCTGAAGAAGAATTGTGTATATTTACGATAGGTACCCAACTCAACTCGTATTTTAGCATGCCCATAATGTATTCAAAATTTAAGCCAATCTCCGTAACACGGTTGATTTAGTAAACCTGAAGAGTATGCACCTGAGTGAAAGACGTATATATTTGTTTCTATTAATAATTTGGACTTGAGTCCTGAAGAAGAATTGTGTATATTTACGATAGGAACCCAATGAAACTCGTATTTCAGCATGCCCATAATGTATTCAAAATTTAAGCCAATCTCCCTAACACGGTTGATTTAGTAAACCTGAAGAGTATGCACCTGAGTGAAAGACGTATATCTTTGTTTCTATTAATAATTTGGACTTGAGTCCTGAAGAAGAATTGTGTATATTTACGATAGGAACCCAACTCAACTCGTATTTCAGAATGCCCATAATGTATTCAAAATTTAAGCCAATCTCTGTAACACGGTTGATTAAGTAAACCTGAAGAGTATGCACCTGAGTGAAAGACGTATATCTTTGTATCTATTAATAATTTGTACTTGAGTCCTGAAGAAGAATTGTGTATATTTACGATAGGAACCCAACGCAACTCGTATTTCAGCATTCCCATAATGTATTCAAAATTTAAGCCAATCTCCGTAACACGGTTGATTTAGTAAACCTGAAGAGTATGCACCTGAGTGAATGACTTATATCTTTGTTTCTATTAATAATTTGGACTTGAGTCCTGAAGAAGAATTGTGTATATTTACGATAGGAACCCAACTCAACTCGTATTTCAGCATGCCCATAATGTATTCAAAATTTAAGCCAATCTCCGTAACACGGTTGATTTAGTAAACCTGAAGAGTATGCATCGAGTGAAAGACGTATATCTTTGTTTCTATTAATAATTTGGACTTGAGTCCTGAAGAAGAATTGTGTATATTTACGATAGGAACCCAACGCAACTCGTATTTCAGCATTCCCATAATGTATTCAAAATTTAAGCCAATCTCCGTAACACGGTTGATTTAGTAAACCTGAAGAGTATGCACCTGAGTGAATGACGTATATCTTTGTTTCTATTAATAATTTGGACTTGAGTCCTGAAGAAGAATTGTGTATATTTAAGATAGGAATCCAACGCAACTCGTATTTCAGCATTCCCATAATGTATTCAAAATTTAAGCCAATCTCCGTAACACGGTTGATTTAGTAAACCTGAAGAGTATGCACCTGAGTGAAAGACGTATATCTTTGTTTCTATTAATAATGTGGACTTGAGTCCTGAAGAAGAATTGTGTATATTTACGATAGGAACCCAACGCAACTCGTATATCAGCATTCCCATAATGTATTCAAAATTTAAGCCTGAAGAGTATGCACCTGAGTGAAAGACGTATATCTTTGTTTCTATTAATAATTTGTACTTTGAGTCCTGAATAAGAATTGTGTATATTTACGATAGGAACCCAACGCAAATCCTATTTAGTCATTCCCATAATGTATTCAAAATTTAAGCCAATCTCCGTAACACGGTTGATTTAGTAAACCTGAAGAGTATGCACCTGAGTGAAAGACGTATATTTTGTTTCTATTAATAATTTGGACTTGAGTCCTGAAGAAGAATTGTGTATATTTACGATAGGAACCCAACGCAACTCGTATTTCAGCATTCCCATAATGTATTCAAAATTTAAGCCAATCTCCGTAACACGGTTGATTTAGTAAACCTGAAGAGTATGCACCTGAGTGAAAGACGTATATCTTTTTTTCTATTAATAATTTGGACTTGAGTCCTGAAGAAGAATTGTGTATATTTACGATAGGAACCCAACGCAACTCGTATTTCAGCAATCCCATAATGTATTCAAAATTTAGGCGAATCTCCGTAACACGGTTGATTTAGTAAACCTGAAGAGTATGCAACTGAGTGAAAGACGTATATCTTTGTTTCTATTAATAATTTGGACTTGAGTCCTGAAGAAGAATTGTGTATATTTACGATAGGTACCCAACGCAACTCGTATTTCAGCATTCCCATAATGTATTCAAAATTTAAGCCAATCTCCGTAACACGGTTGATTTAGTAAACCTGAAGAGTATGCACCTGAGTGAAAGACGTATATCTTTGTTTCTATTAATACTTTGGACTTGAGTCCTGAAGAAGAATTGTGTATATTTACGATAGGAACCCAACGCAACTCGTATATCAGCATTCCCATAATGTATTCAAAATTTAAGCCAATCTCCGTAACACGGTTGATTTAGTAAACCTGAAGAGTATGCACCTGAGTGAAAGACTTATATCTTTGTTTCTATTAATAATTTGGACTTAAGTCCTGAAGAAGAATTGTGTATATTTACGATAGGAACCCAACGCAACTCGTATTTCAGCATTCCCATAATGTATTCAAAATTTAAGCCAATCTCCGTAACACGGTTGATTTAGTAAACCTGAAGAGTATGTACCTGAGTGAAAGACGTATATCTTTGTTTCTATTAATAATTTGGACTTGAGTCCTGAAGAAGAATTGTGTATATTTACGATAGGAACCCAACGCAACTCGCATTTCAGCAATCCCATAATGTATTCAAAATTTAGGCCAATCTCCGTAACACGGTTGATTTAGTAAACCTGAAGAGTATGCACCTGAGTGAATGATGTATATCTTTGTTTCTATTAATAATTTGGACTTGAGTCCTGAAGAAGAATTGTGTATATTTAAGATAGGAACCCAACGCAACTCGTATTTCAGCATTCCCATAATGTATTCAAAATTTAAGCCAATCTCCGTAACACGGTTGATTTAGTAAACCTGAAGAGTATGTACCTGAGTGAAAGACGTATATCTTTGTTTCTATTAATAATTTGGACTTGAGTCCTGAAGAAGAATTGTGTATATTTACGATAGGAACCCAACTCAACTCGTATTTCAGCATGCCCATAATGTATTCAAAATTTAAGCCAATCTCCGTAACACGGTTGATTTAGTAAACCTGAAGAGTATGCACCTGAGTGAAAGACGTATATCTTTGTTTCTATTAATATTTTGTACTTTGAGTCCTGAAGAAGAATTGTGTATATTTACGATAGGAACCCAACGCAACTCGTATTTAGTCATTCCCATAATGTATTCAAAATTTAAGCCAATCTCCGTAACACGGTTGATTTAGTAAACCTGAAGAGTATGCACCTGAGTGAATGACGTATATCTTTGTTTCTATTAATAATTTGGACTTGAGTCCTGAAGAAGAATTGTGTATATTTACGATAGGAACCCAACGCAACTCGTATTTCAGAATTCCCATAATGTATTCAAAATTTAAGCCAATCTCCGTAACACGGTTGATTTAGTAAACCTGAAGAGTATGCACCTGAGTGAATGACGTATATCTTTGTTTCTATTAATAATTTGGACTTGAGTCCTGAAGAAGAATTGTGTATATTTAAGATAGGAATCCAACGCAACTCGTATTTCAGCATTCCCATAATGTATTCAAAATTTAAGCCAATCTCCGTAACACGGTTGATTTAGTAAACCTGAAGAGTATGCACCTGAGTGAATGACGTATATCTTTGTTTCTATTAATCATTTGGACTTGAGTCCTGAAGAAGAATTGTGTATATTTAAGATAGGAACCCAACGCAACTCGTATTTCAGCATTCCCATAATGTATTCAAAATTTAAGCCAATCTCCGTAACACGGTTGATTTAGTAAACCTGAAGAGTATGTACCTGAGTGAAAGACGTATATCTTTGTTTCTATTAATAATTTGGACTTGAGTCCTGAAGAAGAATTGTGTATATTTACGATAGGAACCCAACGCAACTCGTATTTCAGCATTCCCATAATGTATTCAAAATTTAAGCCAATCTCCGTAACACGGTTGATTTAGTAAACCTGAAGAGTATGCACCTGAGTGAAAGACGTATATCTTTGTTTCTATTAATAATTTGGACTTGAGTCCTGAAGAAGAATTGTGTATATTTACGATAGGAACCCAATGAAACTCGTATTTCAGCATGCCCATAATGTATTCAAAATTTAAGCCAATCTCCGTAACACGGTTGATTTAGTAAACCTGAAGAGTATGCACCTGAGTGAAAGACTTATATCTTTGTTTCTATTAATAATTTGGACTTAAGTCCTGAAGAAGAATTGTGTATATTTACGATAGGAACCCAACGCAACTCGTATTTCAGCATTCCCATAATGTATTCAAAATTTAAGCCAATCTCCGTAACACGGTTGATTTAGTAAACCTGAAGAGTATGTACCTGAGTGAAAGACGTATATCTTTGTTTCTATTAATAATTTGGACTTGAGTCCTGAAGAAGAATTGTGTATATTTACGATAGGAACCCAACGCAACTCGTATTTCAGCATTCCCATAATGTATTCAAAATTTAAGCCAATCTCCGTAACACGGTTGATTTAGTAAACCTGAAGAGTATGCACCTGAGTGAATGACGTATATCTTTGTTTCTATTAATAATTTGGACTTGAGTCCTGAAGAAGAATTGTGTATATTTACGATAGGAACCCAACGCAACTCGTATTTCAGCATTCCCATAATGTATTCAAAATTTAAGCCAATCTCCGTAACACGGTTGATTTAGTAAACCTGAAGAGTATGCACCTGAGTGAATGACGTATATCTATGTTTCTATTAATAATTTGGACTTGAGTCCTGAAGAAGAATTGTGTATATTTAAGATAGGAATCCAACGCAACTCGTATTTCAGCATTCCCATAATGTATTCAAAATTTAAGCCAATCTCCGTAACACGGTTGATTTAGTAAACCTGAAGAGTATGCACCTGAGTGAATGACGTATATCTCTGTTTCTATTAATAATTTGGACTTGAGTCCTGAAGAAGAATTGTGTATATTTAAGATAGGAACCCAACGCAACTCGTATTTCAGCATTCCCATAATGTATTCAAAATTTAAGCCAATCTCCGTAACACGGTTGATTTAGTAAACCTGAAGAGTATGCACCTGAGTGAAAGACGTATATCTTTGTTTCTATTAATAATTTGGACTTGAGTCCTGAAGAAGAATTGTGTATATTTACAATAGGAACCCAACTCAACTCGTATTTTAGCATGCCCATAATGTATTCAAAATTTAAGCCAATCTCCGTAACACGGTTGATTTAGTAAACCTGAAGAGTATGCACCTGAGTGAAAGACGTATATCTTTGTTTCTATTAATAATTTGGACTTGAGTCCTGAAGAAGAATTGTGTATATTTAAGATAGGAACCCAACGCAACTCGTATATCAGCATTCCCATAATGTATTCAAAATTTAAGCCAATCTCCGTAACACGGTTGATTTAGTAAACCTGAAGAGTATGCACCTGAGTGAAAGACTTATATCTTTGTTTCTATTAATAATTTGGACTTGAGTCCTGAAGAAGAATTTTGTATATTTACGATAGGAACCCAACTCAACTCGTATTTCAGCATGCCCATAATGTATTCAAAATTTAAGCCAATCTCCGTAACATGGTTGATTTAGTAAACCTGAAGAGTATGCACCTGAGTGAAAGACGTATATCTTTGTTTCTATTAATAATTTGGACTTGAGTCCTGAAGAAGAATTGTGTATATTTACGATAGGAACCCAACGCAACTCGTATTTCAGCATTCCCATAATGTATTCAAAATTTAAGCCAATCTCCGTAACACGGTTGATTTAGTAAACCTGAAGAGTATGCACCTGAGTGAATGACGTATATCTTCGTTTCTATTAATAATTTGGACTTGAGTCCTGAAGAAGAATTGTGTATATTTAAGATAGGAATCCAACGCAACTCGTATTTCAGCATTCCCATAATGTATTCAAAATTTAAGCCAATCTCCGTAACACGGTTGATTTAGTAAACCTGAAGAGTATGCACCTGAGTGAATGACGTATATCTTTGTTTCTATTAATAATTTGGACTTCAGTCCTGAAGAAGAATTGTGTATATTTAAGATAGGAACCCAACGCAACTCGTATTTCAGCATTCCCATAATGTATTCAAAATTTAAGCCAATCTCCGTAACACGGTTGATTTAGTAAACCTGAAGAGTATGCACCTGAGTGAAAGACGTATATCTTTGTTTCTATTAATAATTTGGACTTGAGTCCTGAAGAAGAATTGTGTATATTTACGATAGGAACCCAACTCAACTCGTATTTTAGCATGCCCATAATGTATTCAAAATTTAAGCCAATCTCCGTAACACGGTTGATTTAGTAAACCTGAAGAGTATGCACCTGAGTGAAAGACGTATATCTTTGTTTCTATTAATAATTTGGACTTGAGTCCTGAAGAAGAATTGTGTATATTTAAGATAGGAACCCAACGCAACTCGTATATCAGCATTCCCATAATGTATTCAAAATTTAAGCCAATCTCCGTAACACGGTTGATTTAGTAAACCTGAAGAGTATGCACCTGAGTGAAAGACTTATATCTTTGTTTCTATTAATAATTTGGACTTGAGTCCTGAAGAAGAATTGTGTATATTTACGATAGGAACCCAACTCAACTCGTATTTCAGCATGCCCATAATGTATTCAAAATTTAAGCCAATCTCCGTAACATGGTTGATTTAGTAAACCTGAAGAGTATGCACCTGAGTGAAAGACGTATATCTTTGTTTCTATTAATAATTTGGACTTGAGTCCTGAAGAAGAATTGTGTATATTTACGATAGGAACCCAACGCAACTCGTATTTCAGCATTCCCATAATGTATTCAAAATTTAAGCCAATCTCCGTAACACGGTTGATTTAGTAAACCTGAAGAGTATGCACCTGAGTGAATGACGTATATCTTCGTTTCTATTAATAATTTGGACTTGAGTCCTTAAGAAGAATTGTGTATATTTAAGATAGGAATCCAACGCAACTCGTATTTCAGCATTCCCATAATGTATTCAAAATTTAAGCCAATCTCCGTAACACGGTTGATTTAGTAAACCTGAAGAGTATGCACCTGAGTGAATGACGTATATCTTTGTTTCTATTAATAATTTGGACTTGAGTCCTGAAGAAGAATTGTGTATATTTAAGATAGGAACCCAACGCAACTCGTATTTCAGCATTCCCATAATGTATTCAAAATTTAAGCCAATCTCCGTAACACGGTTGATTTAGTAAATCTGAAGAGTATGCACCTGAGTGAAAGACGTATATCTTTGTTTCTATTAATAATTCTGACTTGAGTCCTGAAGAAGAATTGTGTATATTTACGATAGGAACCCAACTCAACTCGTATTTTAGCATGCCCATAATGTATTCAAAATTTAAGCCAATCTCCGTAACACGGTTGATTTAGTAAACCTGAAGAGTATGCACCTGAGTGAAAGACGTATATCTTTGTTTCTATTAATAATTTGGACTTGAGTCCTGAAGAAGAATTGTGTATATTTAAGATAGGAACCTAACGCAACTCGTATATCAGCATTCCCATAATGTATTCAAAATTTAAGCCAATCTCCGTAACACGGTTGATTTAGTAAACCTGAAGAGTATGCACCTGAGTGAAAGACTTATATCTTTGTTTCTATTAATAATTTGGACTTGAGTCCTGAAGAAGAATTGTGTATATTTACGATAGGAACCCAACTCAACTCGTATTTCAGCATGCCCATAATGTATTCAAAATTTAAGCCAATCTCCGTAACATGGTTGATTTAGTAAACCTGAAGAGTATGCACCTGAGTGAAAGACGTATATCTTTGTTTCTATTAATAATTTGGACTTGAGTCCTGAAGAAGAATTGTGTATATTTACGATAGGAACCCAACGTAACTCGTATTTCAGCATTCCCATAATGTATTCAAAATTTAAGCCAATCTCCGTAACACGGTTGATTTAGTAAACCTGAAGAGTATGCACCTGAGTGAATGACGTATATCTTCGTTTCTATTAATAATTTGTACTTGAGTCCTGAAGAAGAATTGTGTATATTTAAGATAGGAATCCAACGCAACTCGTATTTCAGCATTCCCATAATGTATTCAAAATTTAAGCCAATCTCCGTAACACGGTTGATTTAGTAAACCTGAAGAGTATGCACCTGAGTGAATGACGTATATCTTTGTTTCTATTAATAATTTGGACTTGAGTCCTGAAGAAGAATTGTGTATATTTAAGATAGGAACCCAACGCAACTCGTATTTCAGCATTCCCATAATGTATTCAAAATTTAAGCCAATCTCCGTAACACGGTTGATTTAGTAAACCTGAAGAGTATGCACCTGAGTGAAAGACGTATATCTTTGTTTCTATTAATAATTTGGACTTGAGTCCTGAAGAAGAATTGTGTATATTTACGATAGGAACCCAACTCAACTCGTATTTTAGCATGCCCATAATGTATTCAAAATTTAAGCCAATCTCCGTAACACGGTTGATTTAGTAAACCTGAAGAGTATGCACCTGAGTGAAAGACGTATATCTTTGTTTCTATTAATAATTTGGACTTGAGTCCTGAAGAAGAATTGTGTATATTTAAGATAGGAACCCAATGAAATTCGTATTTCAGCATGCCCATAATGTATTCAAAATTTAAGCCAATCTCCGTAACACGGTTGATTTAGTAAACCTGAAGAGTATGCACCTGAGTGAAAGACTTATATCTTTGTTTCTATTAATAATTTGGACTTGAGTCCTGAAGAAGAATTGTGTATATTTACGATAGGAACCCAACTCAACTCGTATTTCAGCATGCCCATAATGTATTCAAAATTTAAGCCAATCTCCGTAACATGGTTGATTTAGTAAACCTGAAGAGTATGCACCTGAGTGAAAGACGTATATCTTTGTTTCTATTAATAATTTGGACTTGAGTCCTGAAGAAGAATTGTGTATATTTAAGATAGGAACCCAACGCAACTCGTATTTCAGCATTCCCATAATGTATTCAAAATTTAAGCCAATCTCCGTAACACGGTTGATTTAGTAAACCTGAAGAGTATGCACCTGAGTGAAAGACGTATATCTTTGTTTCTATTAATAATTTGGACTTGAGTCCTGAAGAAGAATTGTGTATATTTACGATAGGAACCCAACGTAACTCGTATTTCAGCATTCCCATAATGTATTCAAAATTTAAGCCAATCTCCGTAACACGGTTGATTTAGTAAACCTGAAGAGTATGCACCTGAGTGAATGACGTATATCTTCGTTTCTATTAATAATTTGTACTTGAGTCCTGAAGAAGAATTGTGTATATTTAAGATAGGAATCCAACGCAACTCGTATTTCAGCATTCCCATAATGTATTCAAAATTTAAGCCAATCTCCGTAACACGGTTGATTTAGTAAACCTGAAGAGTATGCACCTGAGTGAATGACGTATATCTTTGTTTCTATTAATAATTTGGACTTGAGTCCTGAAGAAGAATTGTGTATATTTAAGATAGGAACCCAACGCAACTCGTATATCAGCATTCCCATAATGTATTCAAAATTTAAGCCAATCTCCGTAACACGGTTGATTTAGTAAACCTGAAGAGTATGCACCTGAGTGAAAGACTTATATCTTTGTTTCTATTAATAATTTGGACTTGAGTCCTGAAGAAGAATTGTGTATATTTACGATAGGAACCCAACTCAACTCGTATTTCAGCATGCCCATAATGTATTCAAAATTTAAGCCAATCTCCGTAACATGGTTGATTTAGTAAACCTGAAGAGTATG
The DNA here is from genome assembly GCA_945859875.1 of Cuscuta europaea. Classification (NCBI taxonomy): domain Eukaryota; kingdom Viridiplantae; phylum Streptophyta; class Magnoliopsida; order Solanales; family Convolvulaceae; genus Cuscuta; species Cuscuta europaea. Next base: position 8,070,616 of record CAMAPE010000014.1, read on the forward strand.
CACCTGAGTGAAAGACGTATATCTTTGTTTCTATTAATAATTTGGACTTGAGTCCTGAAGAAGAATTGTGTATATTTACGATAGGAACCCAACGTAACTCGTATTTCAGCATTCCCATAATGTATTCAAAATTTAAGCCAATCTCCGTAACACGGTTGATTTAGTAAACCTGAAGAGTATGCACCTGAGTGAATGACGTATATCTTCGTTTCTATTAATAATTTGTACTTGAGTCCTGAAGAAGAATTGTGTATATTTAAGATAGGAATCCAACGCAACTCGTATTTCAGCATTCCCATAATGTATTCAAAATTTAAGCCAATCTCCGTAACACGGTTGATTTAGTAAACCTGAAGAGTATGCACCTGAGTGAATGACGTATATCTTTGTTTCTATTAATAATTTGGACTTGAGTCCTGAAGAAGAATTGTGTATATTTAAGATAGGAACCCAACGCAACTCGTATTTCAGCATTCCCATAATGTATTCAAAATTTAAGCCAATCTCCGTAACACGGTTGATTTAGTAAACCTGAAGAGTATGCACCTGAGTGAAAGACGTATATCTTTGTTTCTATTAATAATTTGGACTTGAGTCCTGAAGAAGAATTGTGTATATTTACGATAGGAACCCAACTCAACTCGTATTTTAGCATGCCCATAATGTATTCAAAATTTAAGCCAATCTCCGTAACACGGTTGATTTAGTAAACCTGAAGAGTATGCACCTGAGTGAAAGACGTATATCTTTGTTTCTATTAATAATTTGGACTTGAGTCCTGAAGAAGAATTGTGTATATTTAAGATAGGAACCCAATGAAATTCGTATTTCAGCATGCCCATAATGTATTCAAAATTTAAGCCAATCTCCGTAACACGGTTGATTTAGTAAACCTGAAGAGTATGCACCTGAGTGAAAGACTTATATCTTTGTTTCTATTAATAATTTGGACTTGAGTCCTGAAGAAGAATTGTGTATATTTACGATAGGAACCCAACTCAACTCGTATTTCAGCATGCCCATAATGTATTCAAAATTTAAGCCAATCTCCGTAACATGGTTGATTTAGTAAACCTGAAGAGTATGCACCTGAGTGAAAGACGTATATCTTTGTTTCTATTAATAATTTGGACTTGAGTCCTGAAGAAGAATTGTGTATATTTACGATAGGAACCCAACGCAACTCGTATTTCAGCATTCCCATAATGTATTCAAAATTTAAGCCAATCTCCGTAACACGGTTGATTTAGTAAACCTGAAGAGTATGCACCTGAGTGAATGACGTATATCTTCGTTTCTATTAATAATTTGGACTTGAGTCCTGAAGAAGAATTGTGTATATTTAAGATAGGAATCCAACGCAACTCGTATTTCAGCATTCCCATAATGTATTCAAAATTTAAGCCAATCTCCGTAACACGGTTGATTTAGTAAACCTGAAGAGTATGCACCTGAGTGAATGACGTATATCTTTGTTTCTATTAATAATTTGGACTTGAGTCCTGAAGAAGAATTGTGTATATTTAAGATAGGAACCCAACGCAACTCGTATTTCAGCATTCCCATAATGTATTCAAAATTTAAGCCAATCTCCGTAACACGGTTGATTTAGTAAACCTGAAGAGTATGCACCTGAGTGAAAGACGTATATCTTTGTTTCTATTAATAATTTGGACTTGAGTCCTGAAGAAGAATTGTGTATATTTACGATAGGAACCCAACTCAACTCGTATTTTAGCATGCCCATAATGTATTCAAAATTTAAGCCAATCTCCGTAACACGGTTGATTTAGTAAACCTGAAGAGTATGCACCTGAGTGAAAGACGTATATCTTTGTTTCTATTAATAATTTGGACTTGAGTCCTGAAGAAGAATTGTGTATATTTAAGATAGGAACCCAATGAAATTCGTATTTCAGCATGCCCATAATGTATTCAAAATTTAAGCCAATCTCCGTAACACGGTTGATTTAGTAAACCTGAAGAGTATGCACCTGAGTGAAAGACTTATATCTTTGTTTCTATTAATAATTTGGACTTAAGTCCTGAAGAAGAATTGTGTATATTTACGATAGGAACCCAACGCAACTCGAATTTCAGCATTCCCATAATGTATTCAAAATTTAAGCCAATCTCCGTAACACGGTTGATTTAGTAAACCTGAAGAGTATGTACCTGAGTGAAAGACGTATATCTTTGTGTCTATTAATAATTTGGACTTGAGTCCTGAAGAAGAATTGTGTATATTTACGATAGGAACCCAACGCAACTCGTATTTCAGCATTCCCATAATGTATTCAAAATTTAAGCCAATCTCCGTAACACGGTTGATTTAGTAAACCTGAAGAGTATGCACCTGAGTGAATGACGAATATCTTTGTTTCTATTAATAATTTGGACTTGAGTCCTGAAGAAGAATTGTGTATATTTAAGATAGGAACCCAACGCAACTCGTATTTCAGCATTCCCATAATGTATTCAAAATTTAAGCCAATCTCCGTAACACGGTTGATTTAGTAAACCTGAAGAGTATGTACCTGAGTGAAAGACGTATATCTTTGTGTCTATTAATAATTTGGACTTGAGTCCTGAAGAAGAATTGTGTATATTTACGATAGGAACCCAACGCAACTCGTATTTCAGCATTCCCATAATGTATTCAAAATTTAAGCCAATCTCCGTAACACGGTTGATTTAGTAAACCTGAAGAGTATGCACCTGAGTGAAAGACGTATATCTTTGTTTCTATTAATAATTTGTACTTTGAGTCCTGAAGAAGAATTGTGTATATTTACGATAGGAACCCAACGCAACTCGTATTTAGTCATTCCCATAATGTATTCAAAATTTAAGCCAGTCTCCGTAACACGGTTGATTTAGTAAACCTGAAGAGTATGCACCTGAGTGAAAGACGTATATCTTTGTTTCTATTAATAATTTGGACTTGAGTCCTGAAGAAGAATTGTGTGTATTTACGATAGGAACCCAACGCAACTCGCATTTCAGCATTCCCATCATGTATTCAAAATTTAAGCCAATCTCCGTAACACGGTTGATTTAGTAAACCTGAAGAGTATGCACCTGAGTGAATGACGTATATCTTTGTTTCTATTAATAATTTGGACTTGAGTCCTGAAGAAGAATTGTGTATATTTAAGATAGGAACCCAACGCAACTCGTATTTCAGCATTCCCATAATGTATTCAAAATTTAAGCCAATCTCTGTAACACGGTTGATTTAGTAAACCTGAAGAGTATGCACCTGAGTGAAAGACGTATATCTTTGTTTCTATTAATAATTTGGACTTGAGTCCTGAAGAAGAATTGTGTATATTTACGATAGGAACCCAACTCAACTCGTATTTTAGCATGCCCATAATGTATTCAAAATTTAAACCAATCTCCGTAACACGGTTGATTTAGTAAACCTGAAGAGTATGCACCTGAGTGAAAGACGTATATATTTGTTTCTATTAATAATTTGGACTTGAGTCCTGAAGAAGAATTGTGTATATTTACGATAGGAACCCAATGAAACTCGTATTTCAGCATGCCCATAATGTATTCAAAATTTAAGCCAATCTCCCTAACACGGTTGATTTTGTAAACCTGAAGAGTATGCACCTGAGTGAAAGACGTATATCTTTGTTTCTATTAATAATTTGGACTTGAGTCCTGAAGAAGAATTGTGTATATTTACGATAGGAACCCAACTCAACTCGTATTTCAGAATGCCCATAATGTATTCAAAATTTAAGCCAATCTCCGTAACACGGTTGATTAAGTAAACCTGAAGAGTATGCACCTGAGTGAAAGACGTATATCTTTGTATCTATTAATAATTTGTACTTGAGTCCTGAAGAAGAATTGTGTATATTTACGATAGGAACCCAACGCAACTCGTATTTCAGCATTCCCATAATGTATTCAAAATTTAAGCCAATCTCCGTAACACGGTTGATTTAGTAAACCTGAAGAGTATGCACCTGAGTGAAAGACATATATCTTTGTTTCTATTAATAATTTGGACTTGAGTCCTGAAGAAGAATTGTGTATATTTACGATAGGAACCCAATGCAACTCGTATTTCAGCATTCCCATAATGTATTCAAAATTTAAGCCAATCTCCGTAACACGGTTGATTTAGTAATCCTGAAGAGTATGTACCTGAGTGAAAGACGTATATCTTTGTTTCTATTAATAATGTGGACTTGAGTCCTGAAGAAGAATTGTGTATATTTACGATAGGAACCCAACGCAACTCGTATATCAGCATTCCCATAATGTATTCAAAATTTAAGCCAATCTCCGTAACACGGTTGATTTAGTAAACCTGAAGAGTATGCACCTGAGTGAAAGACGTATATCTTTGTTTCTATTAATAATTTGGACTTAAGTCCTGAAGAAGAATTGTGTATATTTACGATAGGAACCCAACGCAACTCGTATTTCAGCATTCCCATAATGTATTCAAAATTTAAGTCAATCTCCGTAACACGGTTGATTTAGTAAACCTGAAGAGTATGTACATGAGTGAAAGACGTATATCTTTGTGTCTATTAATAATTTGGACTTGAGTCCTGAAGAAGAATTGTGTATATTTACGATAGGAACCCAACGCAACTCGTATTTCAGCATTCCCATAATGTATTCAAAATTTAAGCCAATCTCCGTAACACGGTTGATTTAGTAAACCTGAAGAGTATGCACCTGAGTGAATGACGAATATCTTTGTTTCTATTAATAATTTGGACTTGAGTCCTGAAGAAGAATTGTGTATATTTAAGATAGGAACCCAACGCAACTCGTATTTCAGCATTCCCATAATGTATTCAAAATTTAAGCCAATCTCCGTAACACGGTTGATTTAGTAAACCTGAAGAGTATGTACCTGAGTGAAAGACGTATATCTTTGTGTCTATTAATAATTTGGACTTGAGTCCTGAAGAAGAATTGTGTATATTTACGATAGGAACCCAACGCAACTCGTATTTCAGCATTCCCATAATGTATTCAAAATTTAAGCCAATCTCCGTAACACGGTTGATTTAGTAAACCTGAAGAGTATGCACCTGAGTGAAAGACGTATATCTTTGTTTCTATTAATAATTTGTACTTTGAGTCCTGAAGAAGAATTGTGTATATTTACGATAGGAACCCAACGCAACTCGTATTTAGTCATTCCCATAATGTATTCAAAATTTAAGCCAGTCTCCGTAACACGGTTGATTTAGTAAACCTGAAGAGTATGCACCTGAGTGAAAGACGTATATCTTTGTTTCTATAAATAATTTGGACTTGAGTCCTGAAGAAGAATTGTGTGTATTTACGATAGGAACCCAACGCAACTCGTATTTCAGCATTCCCATCATGTATTCAAAATTTAAGCCAATCTCCGTAACACGGTTGATTTAGTAAACCTGAAGAGTATGCACCTGAGTGAATGACGTATATCTTTGTTTCTATTAATAATTTGGACTTGAGTCCTGAAGAAGAATTGTGTATATTTAAGATAGGAACCCAACGCAATTCGTATTTCAGCATTCCCATAATGTATTCAAAATTTAAGCCAATCTCCGTAACACGGTTGATTTAGTAAACCTGAAGAGTATGCACCTGAGTGAAAGACGTATATCTTTGTTTCTATTAATAATTTGGACTTGAGTCCTGAAGAAGAATTGTGTATATTTACGATAGGAACCCAACTCAACTCGTATTTTAGCATGCCCATAATGTATTCAAAATTTAAACCAATCTCCGTAACACGGTTGATTTAGTAAACCTGAAGAGTATGCACCTGAGTGAAAGACGTATATATTTGTTTCTATTAATAATTTGGACTTGAGTCCTGAAGAAGAATTGTGTATATTTACGATAGGAACCCAATGAAACTCGTATTTCAGCATGCCCATAATGTATTCAAAATTTAAGCCAATCTCCCTAACACGGTTGATTTTGTAAACCTGAAGAGTATGCACCTGAGTGAAAGACGTATATCTTTGTTTCTATTAATAATTTGGACTTGAGTCCTGAAGAAGAATTGTGTATATTTACGATAGGAACCCAACTCAACTCGTATTTCAGAATGCCCATAATGTATTCAAAATTTAAGCCAATCTCCGTAACACGGTTGATTAAGTAAACCTGAAGAGTATGCACCTGAGTGAAAGACGTATATCTTTGTATCTATTAATAATTTGTACTTGAGTCCTGAAGAAGAATTGTGTATATTTACGATAGGAACCCAACGCAACTCGTATTTCAGCATTCCCATAATGTATTCAAAATTTAAGCCAATCTCCGTAACACGGTTGATTTAGTAAACCTGAAGAGTATGCACCTGAGTGAAAGACGTATATCTTTGTTTCTATTAATAATTTGGACTTGAGTCCTGAAGAAGAATTGTGTATATTTACGATAGGAACCCAACGCAACTCGTATTTCAGCATTCCCATAATGTATTCAAAATTTAAGCCAATCTCCGTAACACGGTTGATTTAGTAATCCTGAAGAGTATGCACCTGAGTGAAAGACGTATATCTTTGTTTCTATTAATAATGTGGACTTGAGTCCTGAAGAAGAATTGTGTATATTTACGATAGGAACCCAACGCAACTCGTATATCAGCATTCCCATAATGTATTCAAAATTTAAGCCAATCTCCGTAACACGGTTGATTTAGTAAACCTGAAGAGTATGCACCTGAGTGAAAGACTTATATCTTTGTTTCTATTAATAATTTGGACTTGAGTCCTGAAGAAGAATTGTGTATATTTACGATAGGAACCCAACTCAACTCGTATTTCAGCATGCCCATAATGTATTCAAAATTTAAGCCAATCTCCGTAACACGGTTGATTTAGTAAACCTGAAGAGTATGCACCTGAGTGAAAGACGTATATCTTTGTTTGTATTAATAATTTGGACTTGAGTCCTGAAGAAGAATTGTGTATATTTACGATAGGAACCCAACGCAACTCGTATTTCAGCATTCCCATAATGTATTCAAAATTTAAGCCAATCTCCGTAACACGGTTGATAAAGTAAACCTGAAGAGTATGCACCTGAGTGAATGACGTATATCTTTGTTTCTATTAATAATTTGGACTTGAGTCCTGAAGAAGAATTGTGTATATTTAAGATAGGAATCCAACGCAACTCGTATTTCAGCATTCCCATAATGTATTCAAAATTTAAGCCAATCTCCGTAACACGGTTGATTTAGTAAACCTGAAGAGTATGCACCTGAGTGAAAGACGTATATCGTTTTTTCTATTAATAATTTGGACTTGAGTCCTGAAGAAGAATTGTGTATATTTACGATAGGAACCCAACTCAACTCGTATTTCAGCATTCCCATAATGTATTCAAAATTTAAGCCAATCTCCGTAACACGGTTGATTTAGAAAACCTGAAGAGTATGCACCTGAGTGAAAGACGTATATCTTTGTATCTATTAATAATTTGGACTTGAGTCCTGAAGAAGAATTGTGTATATTTACGATAGGAACGCAACGCAACTCGTATTTCAGCATTCCCATAATGTATTCAAAAGTTAAGCCAATCTCCGTAACACGAATGATTTAGAAAACCTGAAGAGTATGCACCTGAGTGAAAGACGTATATCTTTGTTTCTATTAATAATTTGGACTTGAGTCCTGAAGAAGAATTGTGTATATTTACGATAGGAACGCAAAGCAACTCGTATTTCAGCATTCCCATAATGTATTCAAAATTTAAGCCAATCTCCGTAACACGGTTGATTTAGTAAACCTGAAGAGTATGCACCTGAGTGAAAGACGTATATCTTTGTTTCTATTAATACTTTGGACTTGAGTCCTGAAGAAGAATTGTGTATATTTACGATAGGAACCCAACGCAACTCGTATATCAGCATTCCCATAATGTATTCAAAATGTAAGCCAATCTCCGTAACACGGTTGATTTAGTAAACCTGAAGAGTATGCACCTGAGTGAAAGACGTATATCTTTGTTTCTATTAATAATTTGGACTTGAGTCCTGAAGAAGAATTGTGTATATTTACGATAGGAACCCAACACAACTCGTATTTCAGCATTCCCATAATGTATTCAAAATTTAAGCCAATCCCTGTAACACGGTTGATTTAGTAAACCTGAAGAGTATGCACCTGAGTGAAAGACGTATATCTTTGTTTCTATTAATACTTTGGACTTGAGTCCTGAAGAAGAATTGTGTATATTTACGATAGGAACCCAACGCAACTTGTATATCAGCATTCCCATAATGTATTCAAAATTTAAGCCAATCTCCGTAACACGGTTGATTTAGTAAACCTGAAGAGTATGCACCTGAGTGAAAGACTTATATCTTTGTTTCTATTAATAATTTGGACTTGAGTCCTGAAGAAGAATTGTGTATATTTACGATAGGAACCCAACGCAACTCGTATTTCAGCATTCCCATAATGTATTCAAAATTTAAGTCAATCTCCGTAACACGGTTGATTTAGTAAACCTGAAGAGTATGCACCTGAGTGAAAGACGTATATCTTTGTTTCTATTAATAATTTGGACTTGAGTCCTGAAGAAGAATTATGTATATTTACGATAGGAACCCAACGCAACTTGTATTTCAGCATTCCCATAATGTATTCAAAATTTAAGCCAATCTCCGTAACACGGTTGATTTAGAAAACCTGAAGAGTATGCACCTGAGTGAAAGACGTATATCTTTGTTTCTATTAATAATTTGGACTTGAGTCCTGAAGAAGCATTGTGTATATTTACGATAGGAACCCAACGCAACCCGTATTTCAGCATTCCCATAATGTATTCAAAATTTAAGCCAATCGATGTAACACGGTTGATTTAGTAAACCTGAAGAGTATGCACCTGAGTGAAAGACGTATATCTTTGTTTCTGATAATAATTTGGACTTGAGTCCTGAAGAAGAATTGTGTATATTTACGATAGGAACCCAACGCAACTCGTATTTCAGCATTCCCATAATGTATTCAAAAGTTAAGCCAATCTCTGTAACACGAATGATTTAGAAAACCTGAAGAGTATGCACCTGAGTGAAAGACGTATATCTTTGTTTCTATTAATAATTTGGACTTGAGTCCTGAAGAAGAATTGTGTATATTTACGATAGGAACGCAAAGCAACTCGTATTTCAGCATTCCCATAATGTATTCAAAATTTAAGCCAATATCCGTAACACGGTTGATTTAGTAAACCTGAAGAGTATGCACCTGAGTGAAAGACGTATATCTTTGTTTATATTAATACTTTGGACTTGAGTCCTGAAGAAGAATTGTGTATATTTACGATAGGAACCCAACGCAACTCGTATATCAGCATTCCCATAATGTATTCAAAATGTAAGCCAATCTCCGTAACACGGTTGATTTAGTAAACCTGAAGAGTATGCACCTGAGTGAAAGACGTATATCTTTGTTTCTATTAATAATTTGGACTTGAGTCCTGAAGAAGAATTGTGTATATTTACGATAGGAACCCAACGCAACTCGTATTTCAGCATTCCCATAATGTATTCAAAATTTAAGCCAATCCCTGTAACACGGTTGATTTAGTAAACCTGAAGAGTATGCACCTGAGTGAAAGACGTATATCTTTGTTTCTATTAATACTTTGGACTTGAGTCCTGAAGAAGAATTGTGTATATTTACGATAGGAACCCAACGCAACTTGTATATCAGCATTCCCATAATGTATTCAAAATTTAAGCCAATCTCCGTAACACGGTTGATTTAGTAAACCTGAAGAGTATGCACCTGAGTGAAAGACTTATATCTTTGTTTCTATTAATAATTTGGACTTGAGTCCTGAAGAAGAATTGTGTATATTTACGATAGGAACCCAACGCAACCCGTATTTCAGCATTCCCATAATGTATTCAAAATTTAAGCCAATCTCCGTAACACGGTTGATTTAGTAAACCTGAAGAGTATGCACCTGAGTGAAAGACGTATATCTTTGTTTCTGATAATAATTTGGACTTGAGTCCTGAAGAAGAATTGTGTATATTTACGATAGGAACCCAACGCAACTCGTATTTCAGCATTCCCATAATGTATTCAAAATTTAAGCCAATCCCTGTAACACGGTTGATTTAGTAAACCTGAAGAGTATGCACCTGAGTGAAAGACGTATATCTTTGTTTCTATTAATACTTTGGACTTGAGTCCTGAAGAAGAATTGTGTATATTTACGATAGGAACCCAACGCAACTTGTATATCAGCATTCCCATAATGTATTCAAAATTTAAGCCAATCTCCGTAACACGGTTGATTTAGTAAACCTGAAGAGTATGCACCTGAGTGAAAGACTTATATCTTTGTTTCTATTAATAATTTGGACTTGAGTCCTGAAGAAGAATTGTGTATATTTACGATAGGAACCCAACGCAACTCGTATTTCAGCATTCCCATAATGTATTCAAAATTTAAGTCAATCTCCGTAACACGGTTGATTTAGTAAACCTGAAGAGTATGCACCTGAGTGAAAGACGTATATCTTTGTTTCTATTAATAATTTGGACTTGAGTCCTGAAGAAGAATTATGTATATTTACGATAGGAACCCAACGCAACTCGTATTTCAGCATTCCCATAATGTATTCAAAATTTAAGCCAATCTCCGTAACACGGTTGATTTAGAAAACCTGAAGAGTATGCACCTGAGTGAAAGACGTATATCTTTGTTTCTATTAATAATTTGGACTTGAGTCCTGAAGAAGCATTGTGTATATTTACGATAGGAACCCAACGCAACCCGAATTTCAGCATTCCCATAATGTATTCAAAATTTAAGCCAATCTCCGTAACACGGTTGATTTAGTAAACCTGAAGAGTATGCACCTGAGTGAAAGACGTATATCTTTGTTTCTGATAATAATTTGGACTTGAGTCCTGAAGAAGAATTGTGTATATTTACGATAGGAACCCAACGCAACTCGTATTTCAGCATTCCCATAATGTATTCAAAAGTTAAGCCAATCTCTGTAACACGAATGATTTAGAAAACCTGAAGAGTATGCACCTGAGTGAAAGACGTATATCTTTGTTTCTATTAATAATTTGGACTTGAGTCCTGAAGAAGAATTGTGTATATTTACGATAGGAACGCAAAGCAACTCGTATTTCAGCATTCCCATAATGTATTCAAAATTTAAGCCAATCTCCGTAACACGGTTGATTTAGTAAACCTGAAGAGTATGCACCTGAGTGAAAGACGTATATCTTTGTTTCTATTAATACTTTGGACTTGAGTCCTGAAGAAGAATTGTGTATATTTACGATAGGAACCCAACGCAACTCGTATATCAGCATTCCCATAATGTATTCAAAATGTAAGCCAATCTCCGTAACACGGTTGATTTAGTAAACCTGAAGAGTATGCACCTGAGTGAAAGACGTATATCTTTGTTTCTATTAATAATTTGGACTTGAGTCCTGAAGAAGAATTGTGTATATTTACGATAGGAACCCAACGCAACTCGTATTTCAGCATTCCCATAATGTATTCAAAATTTAAGCCAATCCCTGTAACACGGTTGATTTAGTAAACCTGAAGAGTATGCACCTGAGTGAAAGACGTATATCTTTGTTTCTATTAATACTTTGGACTTGAGTCCTGAAGAAGAATTGTGTATATTTACGATAGGAACCCAACGCAACTTGTATATCAGCATTCCCATAATGTATTCAAAATTTAAGCCAATCTCCGTAACACGGTTGATTTAGTAAACCTGAAGAGTATGCACCTGAGTGAAAGACTTATATCTTTGTTTCTATTAATAATTTGGACTTGAGTCCTGAAGAAGAATTGTGTATATTTACGATAGGAACCCAACGCAACCCGTATTTAAGCATTCCCATAATGTATTCAAAATTTAAGCCAATCTCCGTAACACGGTTGATTTAGTAAACCTGAAGAGTATGCACCTGAGTGAAAGACGTATATCTTTGTTTCTGATAATAATTTGGACTTGAGTCCTGAAGAAGAATTGTGTATATTTACGATAGGAACCCAACGCAACTCGTATTTCAGCATTCCCATAATGTATTCAAAATTTAAGCCAATCCCTGTAACACGGTTGATTTAGTAAACCTGAAGAGTATGCACCTGAGTGAAAGACGTATATCTTTGTTTCTATTAATACTTTGGACTTGAGTCCTGAAGAAGAATTGTGTATATTTACGATAGGAACCCAACGCAACTTGTATATCAGCATTCCCATAATGTATTCAAAATTTAAGCCAATCTCCGTAACACGGTTGATTTAGTAAACCTGAAGAGTATGCACCTGAGTGAAAGACTTATATCTTTGTTTCTATTAATAATTTGGACTTGAGTCCTGAAGAAGAATTGTGTATATTTACGATAGGAACCCAACGCAACTCGTATTTCAGCATTCCCATAATGTATTCAAAATTTAAGTCAATCTCCGTAACACGGTTGATTTAGTAAACCTGAAGAGTATGCACCTGAGTGAAAGACGTATATCTTTGTTTCTATTAATAATTTGGACTTGAGTCCTGAAGAAGAATTATGTATATTTACGATAGGAACCCAACGCAACTCGTATTTCAGCATTCCCATAATGTATTCAAAATTTAAGCCAATCTCCGTAACACGGTTGATTTAGAAAACCTGAAGAGTATGCACCTGAGTGAAAGACGTATATCTTTGTTTCTATTAATAATTTGGACTTGAGTCCTGAAGAAGCATTGTGTATATTTACGATAGGAACCCAACGCAACCCGTATTTCAGCATTCCCATAATGTATTCAAAATTTAAGCCAATCTCCGTAACACGGTTGATTTAGTAAACCTGAAGAGTATGCACCTGAGTGAAAGACGTATATCTTTGTTTCTGATAATAATTTGGACTTGAGTCCTGAAGAAGAATTGTGTATATTTACGATAGGAACCCAACGCAACTCGTATTTCAGCATTCCCATAATGTATTCAAAAGTTAAGCCAATCTCTGTAACACGAATGATTTAGAAAACCTGAAGAGTATGCACCTGAGTGAAAGACGTATATCTTTGTTTCTATTAATAATTTGGACTTGAGTCCTGAAGAAGAATTGTGTATATTTACGATAGGAACGCAAAGCAACTCGTATTTCAGCATTCCCATAATGTATTCAAAATTTAAGCCAATCTCCGTAACACGGTCTATTTAGTAAACCTGAAGAGTATGCACCTGAGTGAAAGACGTATATCTTTGTTTCTATTAATACTTTGGACTTGAGTCCTGAAGAAGAATTGTGTATATTTACGATAGGAACCCAACGCAACTCGTATATCAGCATTCCCATAATGTATTCAAAATGTAAGCCAATCTCCGTAACACGGTTGATTTAGTAAACCTGAAGAGTATGCACCTGAGTGAAAGACGTATATCTTTGTTTCTATTAATAATTTGGACTTGAGTCCTGAAGAAGAATTGTGTATATTTACGATAGGAACCCAACGCAACTCGTATTTCAGCATTCCCATAATGTATTCAAAATTTAAGCCAATCCCTGTAACACGGTTGATTTAGTAAACCTGAAGAGTATGCACCTGAGTGAAAGACGTATATCTTTGTTTCTATTAATACTTTGGACTTGAGTCCTGAAGAAGAATTGTGTATATTTACGATAGGAACCCAACGCAACTTGTATATCAGCATTCCCATAATGTATTCAAAATTTAAGCCAATCTCCGTAACACGGTTGATTTAGTAAACCTGAAGAGTATGCACCTGAGTGAAAGACTTATATCTTTGTTTCTATTAATAATTTGGACTTGAGTCCTGAAGAAGAATTGTGTATATTTACGATAGGAACCCAACGCAACCCGTATTTCAGCATTCCCATAATGTATTCAAAATTTAAGCCAATCTCCGTAACACGGTTGATTTAGTAAACCTGAAGAGTATGCACCTGAGTGAAAGACGTATATCTTTGTTTCTGATAATAATTTGGACTTGAGTCCTGAAGAAGAATTGTGTATATTTACGATAGGAACCCAACGCAACTCGTATTTCAGCATTCCCATAATGTATTCAAAATTTAAGCCAATCCCTGTAACACGGTTGATTTAGTAAACCTGAAGAGTATGCACCTGAGTGAAAGACGTATATCTTTGTTTCTATTAATACTTTGGACTTGAGTCCTGAAGAAGAATTGTGTATATTTACGATAGGAACCCAACGCAACTTGTATATCAGCATTCCCATAATGTATTCAAAATTTAAGCCAATCTCCGTAACACGGTTGATTTAGTAAACCTGAAGAGTATGCACCTGAGTGAAAGACTTATATCTTTGTTTCTATTAATAATTTGGACTTGAGTCCTGAAGAAGAATTGTGTATATTTACGATAGGAACCCAACGCAACTCGTATTTCAGCATTCCCATAATGTATTCAAAATTTAAGTCAATCTCCGTAACACGGTTGATTTAGTAAACCTGAAGAGTATGCACCTGAGTGAAAGACGTATATCTTTGTTTCTATTAATAATTTGGACTTGAGTCCTGAAGAAGAATTATGTATATTTACGATAGGAACCCAACGCAACTCGTATTTCAGCATTCCCATAATGTATTCAAAATTTAAGCCAATCTCCGTAACACGGTTGATTTAGAAAACCTGAAGAGTATGCACCTGAGTGAAAGACGTATATCTTTGTTTCTATTAATAATTTGGACTTGAGTCCTGAAGAAGCATTGTGTATATTTACGATAGGAACCCAACGCAACCCGTATTTCAGCATTCCCATAATGTATTCAAAATTTAAGCCAATCTCCGTAACACGGTTGATTTAGTAAACCTGAAGAGTATGCACCTGAGTGAAAGACGTATATCTTTGTTTCTGATAATAATTTGGACTTGAGTCCTGAAGAAGAATTGTGTATATTTACGATAGGAACCCAACGCAACTCGTATTTCAGCATTCCCATAATGTATTCAAAAGTTAAGCCAATCTCCGTAACACGAATGATTTAGAAAACCTGAAGAGTATGCACCTGAGTGAAAGACGTATATCTTTGTTTCTATTAATAATTTGGACTTGAGTCCTGAAGAAGAATTGTGTATATTTACGATAGGAACGCAAAGCAACTCGTATTTCAGCATTCCCATAATGTATTCAAAATTTAAGCCAATCTCCGTAACACGGTTGATTTAGTAAACCTGAAGAGTATGCACCTGAGTGAAAGACGTATATCTTTGTTTCTATTAATACTTTGGACTTGAGTCCTGAAGAAGAATTGTGTATATTTACGATAGGAACCCAACGCAACTCGTATATCAGCATTCCCATAATGTATTCAAAATGTAAGCCAATCTCCGTAACACGGTTGATTTAGTAAACCTGAAGAGTATGCACCTGAGTGAAAGACGTATATCTTTGTTTCTATTAATAATTTGGACTTGAGTCCTGAAGAAGAATTGTGTATATTTACGATAGGAACCCAACGCAACTCGTATTTCAGCATTCCCATAATGTATTCAAAATTTAAGCCAATCCCTGTAACACGGTTGATTTAGTAAACCTGAAGAGTATGCACCTGAGTGAAAGACGTATATCTTTGTTTCTATTAATACTTTGGACTTGAGTCCTGAAGAAGAATTGTGTATATTTACGATAGGAACCCAACGCAACTTGTATATCAGCATTCCCATAATGTATTCAAAATTTAAGCCAATCTCCGTAACACGGTTGATTTAGTAAACCTGAAGAGTATGCACCTGAGTGAAAGACTTATATCTTTGTTTCTATTAATAATTTGGACTTGAGTCCTGAAGAAGAATTGTGTATATTTACGATAGGAACCCAACGCAACCCGTATTTCAGCATTCCCATAATGTATTCAAAATTTAAGCCAATCTCCGTAACACGGTTGATTTAGTAAACCTGAAGAGTATGCACCTGAGTGAAAGAAGTATATCTTTGTTTCTGATAATAATTTGGACTTGAGTCCTGAAGAAGAATTGTGTATATTTACGATAGGAACCCAACGCAACTCGTATTTCAGCATTCCCATAATGTATTCAAAATTTAAGCCAATCCCTGTAACACGGTTGATTTAGTAATCCTGAAGAGTATGCACCTGAGTGAAAGACGTATATCTTTGTTTCTATTAATACTTTGGACTTGAGTCCTGAAGAAGAATTGTGTATATTTACGATAGGAACCCAACGCAACTTGTATATCAGCATTCCCATAATGTATTCAAAATTTAAGCCAATCTCCGTAACACGGTTGATTTAGTAAACCTGAAGAGTATGCACCTGAGTGAAAGACTTATATCTTTGTTTCTATTAATAATTTGGACTTGAGTCCTGAAGAAGAATTGTGTATATTTACGATAGGAACCCAACGCAACTCGTATTTCAGCATTCCCATAATGTATTCAAAATTTAAGTCAATCTCCGTAACACGGTTGATTTAGTAAACCTGAAGAGTATGCACCTGAGTGAAAGACGTATATCTTTGTTTCTATTAATAATTTGGACTTGAGTCCTGAAGAAGAATTATGTATATTTACGATAGGAACCCAACGCAACTCGTATTTCAGCATTCCCATAATGTATTCAAAATTTAAGCCAATCTCCGTAACACGGTTGATTTAGAAAACCTGAAGAGTATGCACCTGAGTGAAAGACGTATATCTTTGTTTCTATTAATAATTTGGACTTGAGTCCTGAAGAAGCATTGTGTATATTTACGATAGGAACCCAACGCAACCCGTATTTCAGCATTCCCATAATGTATTCAAAATTTAAGCCAATCTCCGTAACACGGTTGATTTAGTAAACCTGAAGAGTATGCACCTGAGTGAAAGACGTATATCTTTGTTTCTGATAATAATTTGGACTTGAGTCCTGAAGAAGAATTGTGTATATTTACGATAGGAACCCAACGCAACTCGTATTTCAGCATTCCCATAATGTATTCAAAAGTTAAGCCAATCTCCGTAACACGAATGATTTAGAAAACCTGAAGAGTATGCACCTGAGTGAAAGACGTATATCTTTGTTTCTATTAATAATTTGGACTTGAGTCCTGAAGAAGAATTGTGTATATTTACGATAGGAACGCAAAGCAACTCGTATTTCAGCATTCCCATAATGTATTCAAAATTTAAGCCAATCTCCGTAACACGGTTGATTTAGTAAACCTGAAGAGTATGCACCTGAGTGAAAGACGTATATCTTTGTTTCTATTAATACTTTGGACTTGAGTCCTGAAGAAGAATTGTGTATATTTACGATAGGAACCCAACGCAACTCGTATATCAGCATTCCCATAATGTATTCAAAATGTAAGCCAATCTCCGTAACACGGTTGATTTAGTAAACCTGAAGAGTATGCACCTGAGTGAAAGACGTATATCTTTGTTTCTATTAATAATTTGGACTTGAGTCCTGAAGAAGAATTGTGTATATTTACGATAGGAACCCAACGCAACTCGTATTTCAGCATTCCCATAATGTATTCAAAATTTAAGCCAATCCCTGTAACACGGTTGATTTAGTAAACCTGAAGAGTATGCACCTGAGTGAAAGACGTATATCTTTGTTTCTATTAATACTTTGGACTTGAGTCCTGAAGAAGAATTGTGTATATTTACGATAGGAACGCAACGCAACTTGTATATCATTATTCCCATAATGTATTCAAAATTTAAGCCAATCTCCGTAACACGGTTGATTTAGTAAACCTGAAGAGTATGCACATGAGTGAAAGACTTATATCTTTGTTTCTATTAATAATTTGGACTTGAGTCCTGAAGAAGAATTGTGTATATTTACGATAGGAACCCAACGCAACTCGTATTTCAGCATTCCCATAATGTATTCAAAATTTAAGTC
The DNA here is from genome assembly GCA_945859875.1 of Cuscuta europaea. Lineage (NCBI taxonomy): Eukaryota > Viridiplantae > Streptophyta > Magnoliopsida > Solanales > Convolvulaceae > Cuscuta > Cuscuta europaea. The sequence goes on from CAMAPE010000014.1 coordinate 8,088,495, forward strand.
AATCTCCGTAACACGGTTGATTTAGTAAACCTGAAGAGTATGCACCTGAGTGAAAGACGTATATCTTTGTTTCTATTAATAATTTGGACTTGAGTCCTGAAGAAGAATTATGTATATTTACGATAGGAACCCAACGCAACTCGTATTTCAGCATTCCCATAATGTATTCAAAATTTAAGCCAATCTCCGTAACACGGTTGATTTAGAAAACCTGAAGAGTATGCACCTGAGTGAAAGACGTATATCTTTGTTTCTATTAATAATTTGGACTTGAGTCCTGAAGAAGCATTGTGTATATTTACGATAGGAACCCAACGCAACCCGTATTTCAGCATTCCCATAATGTATTCAAAATTTAAGCCAATCTCCGTAACACGGTTGATTTAGTAAACCCTAAGAGTATGCACCTGAGTGAAAGACGTATATCTTTGTTTCTGATAATAATTTGGACTTGAGTCCTGAAGAAGAATTGTGTATATTTACGATAGGAACCCAACGCAACTCGTATTTCAGCATTCCCATAATGTATTCAAAAGTTAAGCCAATCTCTGTAACACGAATGATTTAGAAAACCTGAAGAGTATGCACCTGAGTGAAAGACGTATATCTTTGTTTCTATTAATAATTTGGACTTGAGTCCTGAAGAAGAATTGTGTATATTTACGATAGGAACGCAAAGCAACTCGTATTTCAGCATTCCCATAATGTATTCAAAATTTAAGCCAATCTCCGTAACACGGTTGATTTAGTAAACCTGAAGAGTATGCACCTGAGTGAAAGACGTATATCTTTGTTTCTGATAATAATTTGGACTTGAGTCCTGAAGAAGAATTGTGTATATTTACGATAGGAACCCAACGCAACTCGTATTTCAGCATTCCCATAATGTATTCAAAAGTTAAGCCAATCTCCGTAACACGGTTGATTTAGTAAACCTGAAGAGTATGCACCTGAGTGAAAGACGTATATCTTTGTTTCTATTAATACTTTGGACTTGAGTCCTGAAGAAGAATTGTGTATATTTACGATAGGAACCCAACGCAACTTGTATATCAGCATTCCCATAATGTATTCAAAATTTAAGCCAATCTCCGTAACACGGTTGATTTAGTAAACCTGAAGAGTATGCACCTGAGTGAAAGACTTATATCTTTGTTTCTATTAATAATTTGGACTTGAGTCCTGAAGAAGAATTGTGTATATTTACGATAGGAACCCAACGCAACTCGTATTTCAGCATTCCCATAATGTATTCAAAATTTAAGTCAATCTCCGTAACACGGTTGATTTAGTAAACCTGAAGAGTATGCACCTGAGTGAAAGACGTATATCTTTGTTTCTATTAATAATTTGGACTTGAGTCCTGAAGAAGAATTATGTATATTTACGATAGGAACCCAACGCAACTCGTATTTCAGCATTCCCATAATGTATTCAAAATTTAAGCCAATCTCCGTAACACGGTTGATTTAGAAAACCTAAAGAGTATGCACCTGAGTGAAAGACGTATATCTTTGTTTCTATTAATAATTTGGACTTGAGTCCTGAAGAAGCATTGTGTATATTTACGATAGGAACCCAACGCAACCCGTATTTCAGCATTCCCATAATGTATTCAAAATTTAAGCCAATCTCCGTAACACGGTTGATTTAGTAAACCTGAAGAGTATGCACCTGAGTGAAAGACGTATATCTTTGTTTCTGATAATAATTTGGACTTGAGTCCTGAAGAAGAATTGTGTATATTTACGATAGGAACCCAACGCAACTCGTATTTCAGCATTCCCATAATGTATTCAAAAGTTAAGCCAATCTCCGTAACACGAATGATTTAGAAAACCTGAAGAGTATGCACCTGAGTGAAAGACGTATATCTTTGTTTCTATTAATAATTTGGACTTGAGTCCTGAAGAAGAATTGTGTATATTTACGATAGGAACGCAAAGCAACTCGTATTTCAGCATTCCCATAATGTATTCAAAATTTAAGCCAATCTCCGTAACACGGTTGATTTAGTAAACCTGAAGAGTATGCACCTGAGTGAAAGACGTATATCTTTGTTTCTATTAATACTTTGGACTTGAGTCCTGAAGAAGAATTGTGTATATTTACGATAGGAACCCAACGCAACTCGTATATCAGCATTCCCATAATGTATTCAAAATGTAAGCCAATCTCCGTAACACGGTTGATTTAGTAAACCTGAAGAGTATGCACCTGAGTGAAAGACGTATATCTTTGTTTCTATTAATAATTTGGACTTGAGTCCTGAAGAAGAATTGTGTATATTTACGATAGGAACCCAACGCAACTCGTATTTCAGCATTCCCATAATGTATTCAAAATTTAAGCCAATCCCTGTAACACGGTTGATTTAGTAAACCTGAAGAGTATGCACCTGAGTGAAAGACGTATATCTTTGTTTCTATTAATACTTTGGACTTGAGTCCTGAAGAAGAATTGTGTATATTTACGATAGGAACCCAACGCAACTTGTATATCAGCATTCCCATAATGTATTCAAAATTTAAGCCAATCTCCGTAACACGGTTGATTTAGTAAACCTGAAGAGTATGCACCTGAGTGAAAGACTTATATCTTTGTTTCTATTAATAATTTGGACTTGAGTCCTGAAGAAGAATTGTGTATATTTACGATAGGAACCCAACGCAACCCGTATTTCAGCATTCCCATAATGTATTCAAAATTTAAGCCAATCTCCGTAACACGGTTGATTTAGTAAACCTGAAGAGTATGCACCTGAGTGAAAGACGTATATCTTTGTTTCTGATAATAATTTGGACTTGAGTCCTGAAGAAGAATTGTGTATATTTACGATAGGAACCCAACGCAACTCGTATTTCAGCATTCCCATAATGTATTCAAAAGTTAAGCCAATCTCCGTAACACGAATGATTTAGAAAACCTGAAGAGTATGCACCTGAGTGAAAGACGTATATCTTTGTTTCTATTAATAATTTGGACTTGAGTCCTGAAGAAGAATTGTGTATATTTACGATAGGAACGCAAAGCAACTCGTATTTCAGCATTCCCATAATGTATTCAAAATTTAAGCCAATCTCCGTAACACGGTTGATTTAGTAAACCTGAAGAGTATGCACCTGAGTGAAAGACGTATATTTTTGTTTCTATTAATAATTTGGACTTGAGTCCTGAAGAAGAATTGTGTATATTTACGATAGGAACCCAACGCAACCCGTATTTCAGCATTCCCATAATGTATTCAAAATTTAAGCCAATCTCCGTAACACGGTTGATTTAGTAAACCTGAAGAGTATGCACCTGAGTGAAAGACGTATATCTTTGTTTCTGATAATAATTTGGACTTGAGTCCTGAAGAAGAATTGTGTATATTTACGATAGGAACCCAACGCAACTCGTATTTCAGCATTCCCATAATGTATTCAAAAGTTAAGCCAATCTCCGTAACACGAATGATTTAGAAAACCTGAAGAGTATGCACCTGAGTGAAAGACGTATATCTTTGTTTCTATTAATAATTTGGACTTGAGTCCTGAAGAAGAATTGTGTATATTTACGATAGGAACGCAAAGCAACTCGTATTTCAGCATTCCCATAATGTATTCAAAATTTAAGCCAATCTCCGTAACACGGTTGATTTAGTAAACCTGAAGAGTATGCATCTGAGTGAAAGACGTATATCTTTGTTTCTATTAATACTTTGGACTTGAGTCCTGAAGAAGAATTGTGTATATTTACGATAGGAACCCAATGCAACTCGTATATCAGCATTCCCATAATGTATTCAAAATGTAAGCCAATCTCCGTAACACGGTTGATTTAGTAAACCTGAAGAGTATGCACCTGAGTGAAAGACGTATATCTTTGTTTCTATTAATAATTTGGACTTGAGTCCTGAAGAAGAATTGTGTATATTTACGATAGGAACCCAACGCAACTCGTATTTCAGCATTCCCATAATGTATTCAAAATTTAAGCCAATCCCTGTAACACGGTTGATTTAGTAAACCTGAAGAGTATGCACCTGAGTGAAAGACGTATATCTTTGTTTCTATTAATACTTTGGACTTGAGTCCTGAAGAAGAATTGTGTATATTTACGATAGGAACCCAACGCAACTCGTATTTCAGCATTCCCATAATGTATTCAAAATTTAAGTCAATCTCCGTAACACGGTTGATTTAGTAAACCTGAAGAGTATGCACCTGAGTGAAAGACTTATATCTTTGTTTCTATTAATAATTTGGACTTGAGTCCTGAAGAAGAATTGTGTATATTTACGATAGGAACCCAACGCAACCCGTATTTCAGCATTCCCATAATGTATTCAAAATTTAAGCCAATCTCCGTAACACGGTTGATTTAGTAAACCTGAAGAGTATGCACCTGAGTGAAAGACGTATATCTTTGTTTCTGATAATAATTTGGACTTGAGTCCTGAAGAAGAATTGTGTATATTTACGATAGGAACCCAACGCAACTCGTATTTCAGCATTCCCATAATGTATTCAAAAGTTAAACCAATCTCCGTAACACGAATGATTTAGAAAACCTGAAGAGTATGCACCTGAGTGAAAGACGTATATCTTTGTTTCTATTAATAATTTGGACTTGAGTCCTGAAGAAGAATTGTGTATATTTACGATAGGAACGCAAAGCAACTCGTATTTCAGCATTCCCATAATGTATTCAAAATTTAAGCCAATCTCCGTAACACGGTTGATTTAGTAAACCTGAAGAGTATGCACCTGAGTGAAAGACGTATATCTTTGTTTCTATTAATAATTTGGACTTGAGTCCTGAAGAAGAATTATGTATATTTACGATAGGAACCCAACGCAACTCGTATTTCAGCATTCCCATAATGTATTAAAAATTTAAGCCAATCTCCGTAACACGGTTGATTTAGAAAACCTGAAGAGTATGCACCTGAGTGAAAGACGTATATCTTTGTTTCTATTAATAATTTGGACTTGAGTCCTGAAGAAGCATTGTGTATATTTACGATAGGAACCCAACGCAACTCGTATTTCAGCATTCCCATAATGTATTCAAAATTTAAGCCAATCTCCGTAACACGGTTGATTTAGTAAACCTGAAGAGTATGCACCTGAGTGAAAGACGTATATCTTTGTTTCTATTAATAATTTGGACTTGAGTCCTGAAGAAGAATTGTGTATATTTACGATAGGAACCCAAAGCAACTCGTATTTCAGCATTCCCATAATGTATTCAAAATTTAAGCCAATCTCCGTAACACGGTTGATTTAGTAAACCTGAAGAGTATGCACCTGAGTGAAAGACGTATATCTTTGTTTCTATTAATAATTTGGACTTGAGTCCTGAAGAAGAATTGTGTATATTTACGATAGGAACCCAACGCAACTCGTATTTCAGTATTCCCATAATGTATTCAAAATTTAAGCTAATCTCCGTAACACGGTTGATTTAGTAAACCTGAAGAGTATGCACCTGAGTGAAAGACGTATATCTTTGTTTCTATTAATACTTTGGACTTGAGTCCTGAAGAAGAATTGTGTATATTTACGATAGGAACCCAACGCAACTCGTATATCAGCATTCCCATAATGTATTCAAACTGTAAGCCAATCTCCGTAACACGGTTGATTTAGTAAACCTGAAGAGTATGCACCTGAGTGAAAGACGTATATCTTTGTTTCTATTAATAATTTGGACTTGAGTCCTGAAGAAGAATTGTGTATATTTACGATAGGAACCCAACGCAACTCGTATTTCAGCATTCCCATAATGTATTTAAAATTTAAGCCAATCTCCGTAACACGGTTGATTTAGTAAACCTGAAGAGTATGCACCTGAGTGAAAGACGTATATCTTTGTTTCTATTAATAATTTGGACTTGAGTCCTGAAGAAGAATTGTGTATATTTACGATAGGAACCCAAAGCAACTCGTATTTCAGCATTCCCATAATGTATTCAAAATTTAAGCCAATCTCCGTAACACGGTTGATTTAGTAAACCTGAAGAGTATGCACCTGAGTGAAAGACTTATATCTTTGTTTCTATTAATAATTTGGACTTGAGTCCTGAAGACGAATTGTGTATATTTACGATAGGAACCCAACGCAACTCGTATTTCAGCATTCCCATAATGTATTCAAAATTTAAGTCAATCTCCGTAACACGGTTGATTTTGTAAACCTGAAGAGTATGTACCTGAGTCAAAGACGTATATCTTTGTTTCTATTAATAATTTGGACTTGAGTCCTGAAGAAGCATTGTGTATATTTACGATAGGAACCCAACGCAACTTGTATATCATTATTCCCATAATGTATTCAAAATTTAAGCCAATCTCCGTAACACGGTTGATTTAGTAAACCTGAAGAGTATGCACCTGAGTGAAAGACTTATATCTTTGTTTCTATTAATAATTTGGACTTGAGTCCTGAAGAAGAATTGTGTATATTTACGATAGGAACCCAACGCAACTCGTATTTCAGCATTCCCATAATGTATTCAAAATTTAAGTCAATCTCCGTAACACGGTTGATTTAGTAAACCTGAAGAGTATGCACCTGAGTGAAAGACGTATATCTTTGTTTCTATTAATAATTTGGACTTGAGTCCTGAAGAAGAATTATGTATATTTACGATAGGAACCCAACGCAACTCGTATTTCAGCATTCCCATAATGTATTCAAAATTTAAGCCAATCTCCGTAACACGGTTGATTTAGAAAACCTGAAGAGTATGCACCTGAGTGAAAGACGTATATCTTTGTTTCTATTAATAATTTGGACTTGAGTCCTGAAGAAGCATTGTGTATATTTACGATAGGAACCCAACGCAACCCGTATTTCAGCATTCCCATAATGTATTCAAAATTTAAGCCAATCTCCGTAACACGGTTGATTTAGTAAACCTGAAGAGTATGCACCTGAGTGAAAGACGTATATCTTTGTTTCTGATAATAATTTGGACTTGAGTCCTGAAGAAGAATTGTGTATATTTACGATAGGAACCCAACGCAACTCGTATTTCAGCATTCCCATAATGTATTCAAAAGTTAAGCCAATCTCTGTAACACGAATGATTTAGAAAACCTGAAGAGTATGCACCTGAGTGAAAGACGTATATCTTTGTTTCTATTAATAATTTGGACTTGAGTCCTGAAGAAGAATTGTGTATATTTACGATAGGAACGCAAAGCAACTCGTATTTCAGCATTCCCATAATGTATTCAAAATTTAAGCCAATCTCCGTAACACGGTTGATTTAGTAAACCTGAAGAGTATGCACCTGAGTGAAAGACGTATATCTTTGTTTCTATTAATACTTTGGACTTGAGTCCTGAAGAAGAATTGTGTATATTTACGATAGGAACCCAACGCAACTCGTATATCAGCATTCCCATAATGTATTCAAAATGTAAGCCAATCTCCGTAACACGGTTGATTTAGTAAACCTGAAGAGTATGCACCTGAGTGAAAGACGTATATCTTTGTTTCTATTAATAATTTGGACTTGAGTCCTGAAGAAGAATTGTGTATATTTACGATAGGAACCCAACGCAACTCGTATTTCAGCATTCCCATAATGTATTCAAAATTTAAGTCAATCCCTGTAACACGGTTGATTTAGTAAACCTGAAGAGTATGCACCTGAGTGAAAGACGTATATCTTTGTTTCTATTAATACTTTGGACTTGAGTCCTGAAGAAGAATTGTGTATATTTACGATAGGAACCCAACGCAACTTGTATATCAGCATTCCCATAATGTATTCAAAATTTAAGCCAATCTCCGTAACACGGTTGATTTAGTAAACCTGAAGAGTATGCACCTGAGTGAAAGACTTATATCTTTGTTTCTATTAATAATTTGGACTTGAGTCCTGAAGAAGAATTGTGTATATTTACGATAGGAACCCAACGCAACCCGTATTTCAGCATTCCCATAATGTATTCAAAATTTAAGCCAATCTCCGTAACACGGTTGATTTAGTAAACCTGAAGAGTATGCACCTGAGTGAAAGACGTATATCTTTGTTTCTGATAATAATTTGGACTTGAGTCCTGAAGAAGAATTGTGTATATTTACGATAGGAACCCAACGCAACTCGTATTTCAGCATTCCCATAATGTATTCAAAAGTTAAGCCAATCTCCGTAACACGAATGATTTAGAAAACCTGAAGAGTATGCACCTGAGTGAAAGACGTATATCTTTGTTTCTATTAATAATTTGGACTTGAGTCCTGAAGAAGAATTGTGTATATTTACGATAGGAACGCAAAGCAACTCGTATTTCAGCATTCCCATAATGTATTCAAAATTTAAGCCAATCTCCGTAACACGGTTGATTTAGTAAACCTGAAGAGTATGCACCTGAGTGAAAGACGTATATTTTTGTTTCTATTAATAATTTGGACTTGAGTCCTGAAGAAGAATTGTGTATATTTACGATAGGAACCCAACGCAACCCGTATTTCAGCATTCCCATAATGTATTCAAAATTTAAGCCAATCTCCGTAACACGGTTGATTTAGTAAACCTGAAGAGTATGCACCTGAGTGAAAGACGTATATCTTTGTTTCTGATAATAATTTGGACTTGAGTCCTGAAGAAGAATTGTGTATATTTACGATAGGAACCCAACGCAACTCGTATTTCAGCATTCCCATAATGTATTCAAAAGTTAAGCCAATCTCCGTAACACGGTTGATTTAGTAAACCTGAAGAGTATGCACCTGAGTGAAAGACGTATATCTTTGTTTCTATTAATACTTTGGACTTGAGTCCTGAAGAAGAATTGTGTATATTTACGATAGGAACCCAACGCAACTTGTATATCAGCATTCCCATAATGTATTCAAAATTTAAGCCAATCTCCGTAACACGGTTGATTTAGTAAACCTGAAGAGTATGCACCTGAGTGAAAGACTTATATCTTTGTTTCTATTAATAATTTGGACTTGAGTCCTGAAGAAGAATTGTGTATATTTACGATAGGAACCCAACGCAACTCGTATTTCAGCATTCCCATAATGTATTCAAAATTTAAGTCAATCTCCGTAACACGGTTGATTTAGTAAACCTGAAGAGTATGCACCTGAGTGAAAGACGTATATCTTTGTTTCTATTAATAATTTGGACTTGAGTCCTGAAGAAGAATTATGTATATTTACGATAGGAACCCAACGCAACTCGTATTTCAGCATTCCCATAATGTATTCAAAATTTAAGCCAATCTCCGTAACACGGTTGATTTAGAAAACCTGAAGAGTATGCACCTGAGTGAAAGACGTATATCTTTGTTTCTATTAATAATTTGGACTTGAGTCCTGAAGAAGCATTGTGTATATTTACGATAGGAACCCAACGCAACCCGTATTTCAGCATTCCCATAATGTATTCAAAATTTAAGCCAATCTCCGTAACACGGTTGATTTAGTAAACCTGAAGAGTATGCACCTGAGTGAAAGACGTATATCTTTGTTTCTGATAATAATTTGGACTTGAGTCCTGAAGAAGAATTGTGTATATTTACGATAGGAACCCAACGCAACTCGTATTTCAGCATTCCCATAATGTATTCAAAAGTTAAGCCAATCTCCGTAACACGAATGATTTAGAAAACCTGAAGAGTATGCACCTGAGTGAAAGACGTATATCTTTGTTTCTATTAATAATTTGGACTTGAGTCCTGAAGAAGAATTGTGTATATTTACGATAGGAACGCAAAGCAACTCGTATTTCAGCATTCCCATAATGTATTCAAAATTTAAGCCAATCTCCGTAACACGGTTGATTTAGTAAACCTGAAGAGTATGCACCTGAGTGAAAGACGTATATCTTTGTTTCTATTAATACTTTGGACTTGAGTCCTGAAGAAGAATTGTGTATATTTACGATAGGAACCCAACGCAACTCGTATATCAGCATTCCCATAATGTATTCAAAATGTAAGCCAATCTCCGTAACACGGTTGATTTAGTAAACCTGAAGAGTATGCACCTGAGTGAAAGACGTATATCTTTGTTTCTATTAATAATTTGGACTTGAGTCCTGAAGAAGAATTGTGTATATTTACGATAGGAACCCAACGCAACTCGTATTTCAGCATTCCCATAATGTATTCAAAATTTAAGCCAATCCCTGTAACACGGTTGATTTAGTAAACCTGAAGAGTATGCACCTGAGTGAAAGACGTATATCTTTGTTTCTATTAATACTTTGGACTTGAGTCCTGAAGAAGAATTGTGTATATTTACGATAGGAACCCAACGCAACTTGTATATCAGCATTCCCATAATGTATTCAAAATTTAAGCCAATCTCCGTAACACGGTTGATTTAGTAAACCTGAAGAGTATGCACCTGAGTGAAAGACTTATATCTTTGTTTCTATTAATAATTTGGACTTGAGTCCTGAAGAAGAATTGTGTATATTTACGATAGGAACCCAACGCAACCCGTATTTCAGCATTCCCATAATGTATTCAAAATTTAAGCCAATCTCCGTAACACGGTTGATTTAGTAAACCTGAAGAGTATGCACCTGAGTGAAAGACGTATAACTTTGTTTCTGATAATAATTTGGACTTGAGTCCTGAAGAAGAATTGTGTATATTTACGATAGGAACCCAACGCAACTCGTATTTCAGCATTCCCATAATGTATTCAAAAGTTAAGCCAATCTCCGTAACACGAATGATTTAGAAAACCTGAAGAGTATGCACCTGAGTGAAAGACGTATATCTTTGTTTCTATTAATAATTTGGACTTGAGTCCTGAAGAAGAATTGTGTATATTTACGATAGGAACGCAAAGCAACTCGTATTTCAGCATTCCCATAATGTATTCAAAATTTAAGCCAATCTCCGTAACACGGTTGATTTAGTAAACCTGAAGAGTATGCACCTGAGTGAAAGACGTATATTTTTGTTTCTATTAATAATTTGGACTTGAGTCCTGAAGAAGAATTGTGTATATTTACGATAGGAACCCAACGCAACCCGTATTTCAGCATTCCCATAATGTATTCAAAATTTAAGCCAATCTCCGTAACACGGTTGATTTAGTAAACCTGAAGAGTATGCACCTGAGTGAAAGACGTATATCTTTGTTTCTGATAATAATTTGGACTTGAGTCCTGAAGAAGAATTGTGTATATTTACGATAGGAACCCAACGCAACTCGTATTTCAGCATTCCCATAATGTATTCAAAAGTTAAGCCAATCTCCGTAACACGAATGATTTAGAAAACCTGAAGAGTATGCACCTGAGTGAAAGACGTATATCTTTGTTTCTATTAATAATTTGGACTTGAGTCCTGAAGAAGAATTGTGTATATTTACGATAGGAACGCAAAGCAACTCGTATTTCAGCATTCCCATAATGTATTCAAAATTTAAGCCAATCTCCGTAACACGGTTGATTTAGTAAACCTGAAGAGTATGCATCTGAGTGAAAGACGTATATCTTTGTTTCTATTAATACTTTGGACTTGAGTCCTGAAGAAGAATTGTGTATATTTACGATAGGAACCCAATGCAACTCGTATATCAGCATTCCCATAATGTATTCAAAATGTAAGCCAATCTCCGTAACACGGTTGATTTAGTAAACCTGAAGAGTATGCACCTGAGTGAAAGACGTATATCTTTGTTTCTATTAATAATTTGGACTTGAGTCCTGAAGAAGAATTGTGTATATTTACGATAGGAACCCAACGCAACTCGTATTTCAGCATTCCCATAATGTATTCAAAATTTAAGCCAATCCCTGTAACACGGTTGATTTAGTAAACCTGAAGAGTATGCACCTGAGTGAAAGACGTATATCTTTGTTTCTATTAATACTTTGGACTTGAGTCCTGAAGAAGAATTGTGTATATTTACGATAGGAACCCAACGCAACTTGTATATCAGCATTCCCATAATGTATTCAAAATTTAAGCCAATCTCCGTAACACGGTTGATTTAGTAAACCTGAAGAGTATGCACCTGAGTGAAAGACTTATATCTTTGTTTCTATTAATAATTTGGACTTGAGTCCTGAAGAAGAATTGTGTATATTTACGATAGGAACCCAACGCAACTCGTATTTCAGCATTCCCATAATGTATTCAAAATTTAAGTCAATCTCCGTAACACGGTTGATTTAGTAAACCTGAAGAGTATGCACCTGAGTGAAAGACGTATATCTTTGTTTCTATTAATAATTTGGACTTGAGTCCTGAAGAAGAATTGTGTATATTTACGATAGGAACCCAACGCAACCCGTATTTCAGCATTCCCATAATGTATTCAAAATTTAAGCCATTCTCCGTAACACGGTTGATTTAGTAAACCTGAAGAGTATGCACCTGAGTGAAAGACGTATATCTTTGTTTCTGATAATAATTTGGACTTGAGTCCTGAAGAAGAATTGTGTATATTTACGATAGGAACCCAACGCAACTCGTATTTCAGCATTCCCATAATGTATTCAAAAGTTAAGCCAATCTCCGTAACACGAATGATTTAGAAAACCTGAAGAGTATGCACCTGAGTGAAAGACGTATATCTTTGTTTCTATTAATAATTTGGACTTGAGTCCTGAAGAAGAATTGTGTATATTTACGATAGGAACGCAAAGCAACTCGTATTTCAGCATTCCCATAATGTATTCAAAATTTAAGCCAATCTCCGTAACACGGTTGATTTAGTAAACCTGAAGAGTATGCACCTGAGTGAAAGACGTATATCTTTGTTTCTATTAATAATTTGGACTTGAGTCCTGAAGAAGAATTATGTATATTTACGATAGGAACCCAACGCAACTCGTATTTCAGCATTCCCATAATGTATTAAAAATTTAAGCCAATCTCCGTAACACGGTTGATTTAGAAAACCTGAAGAGTATGCACCTGAGTGAAAGACGTATATCTTTGTTTCTATTAATAATTTGGACTTGAGTCCTGAAGAAGCATTGTGTATATTTACGATAGGAACCCAACGCAACTCGTATTTCAGCATTCCCATAATGTATTCAAAATTTAAGCAAATCTCCGTAACACGGTTGATTTAGTAAACCTGAAGAGTATGCACCTGAGTGAAAGACGTATATCTTTGTTTCTATTAATAATTTGGACTTGAGTCCTGAAGAAGAATTGTGTATATTTACGATAGGAACCCAAAGCAACTCGTATTTCAGCATTCCCATAATGTATTCAAAATTTAAGCCAATCTCCGTAACACGGTTGATTTAGTAAACCTGAAGAGTATGCACCTGAGTGAAAGACGTATATCTTTGTTTCTATTAATAATTTGGACTTGAGTCCTGAAGAAGAATTGTGTATATTTACGATAGGAACCCAACGCAACTCGTATTTCAGTATTCCCATAATGTATTCAAAATTTAAGCTAATCTCCGTAACACGGTTGATTTAGTAAACCTGAAGAGTATGCACCTGAGTGAAAGACGTATATCTTTGTTTCTATTAATACTTTGGACTTGAGTCCTGAAGAAGAATTGTGTATATTTACGATAGGAACCCAACGCAACTCGTATATCAGCATTCCCATAATGTATTCAAAATGTAAGCCAATCTCCGTAACACGGTTGATTTAGTAAACCTGAAGAGTATGCACCTGAGTGAAAGACGTATATCTTTGTTTCTATTAATAATTTGGACTTGAGTCCTGAAGAAGAATTGTGTATATTTACGATAGGAACCCAACGCAACTCGTATTTCAGCATTCCCATAATGTATTTAAAATTTAAGCCAATCTCCGTAACACGGTTGATTTAGTAAACCTGAAGAGTATGCACCTGAGTGAAAGACGTATATCTTTGTTTCTATTAATAATTTGGACTTGAGTCCTGAAGAAGAATTGTGTATATTTACGATAGGAACCCAAAGCAACTCGTATTTCAGCATTCCCATAATGTATTCAAAATTTAAGCCAATCTCCGTAACACGGTTGATTTAGTAAACCTGAAGAGTATGCACCTGAGTGAAAGACTTATATCTTTGTTTCTATTAATAATTTGGACTTGAGTCCTGAAGAAGAATTGTGTATATTTACGATAGGAACCCAACGCAACTCGTATTTCAGCATTCCCATAATGTATTCAAAATTTAAGTCAATCTCCGTAACACGGTTGATTTTGTAAACCTGAAGAGTATGTACCTGAGTCAAAGACGTATATCTTTGTTTCTATTAATAATTTGGACTTGAGTCCTGAAGAAGCATTGTGTATATTTACGATAGGAACCCAACGCAACTCGTATTTCAGCATTCCCATAATGTATTCAAAATTTAAGCCAATCTCCGTAACACGGTTGATTTAGTAAACCTGAAGAGTATGCACCTGAGTGAAAGACGTATATCTTTGTTTCTATTAATAATTTGGACTTGAGTCCTGAAGAAGAATTGTGTATATTTACGATAGGAACCCAAAGCAACTCGTATTTCAGCATTCCCATAATGTATTCAAAATTTAAGCCAATCTCCGTAACACGGTTGATTTAGTAAACCTGAAGAGTATGCACCTGAGTGAAAGACGTATATCTTTGTTTCTATTAATAATTTGGACTTGAGTCCTGAAGAAGAATTGTGTATATTTACGATAGGAACCCAACTCAACTCGTATTTCAGCATGCCCATAATGTATTCAAAATTTAAGCCAATCTCCGTAACACGGTTGATTTAGTAAACCTGAAGAGTATGCACCTGAGTGAAAGACGTATATCTTTGTTTCTATTAATAATTTGTACTTGAGTCCTGAAGAAGAATTGTGTATATTTACGATAGGAATCCAACGCAACCCGTATTTCAGCGTTCCCATAATGTATTCAAAATTTAAGCCAATCTCCGTAACACGGTTGATTTAGTAAACCTGAAGAGTATGCACCTGAGTGAAAGACGTATATCTTTGTTTCTATTAATAATTTGGACTTGAGTCCTGAAGAAGAATTGTGTATATTTACGATAGGAACCCAACTCAACTCGTATTTCAGCATGCCCATAATGTATTCAAAATTTAAGCCAATCTCCGTAACACGGTTGATTTAGTAAACCTGAAGAGTATGCACCTGAGTGAAAGACGTATATCTTTGTTTCTATTAATAATTTGTACTTGAGTCCTGAAGAAGAATTGTGTATATTTACGATAGGAACCCAACGCAACCCGTATTTCAGCGTTCCCATAATGTATTCAAAATTTAAGCCAATCTCCGTAACACGGTTGATTTAGTAAACCTGAAGAGTATGCACCTGAGTGAAAGACGTATATCTTTGTTTCTGATAATAATTTGGACTTGAGTCCTGAAGAAGAATTGTGTATATTTACGATAGGAACCCAACGCAACCCGTATTTCAGCGTTCCCATAATGTATTCAAAATTTAAGCCAATCTCCGTAACACGGTTGATTTAGTAAACCTGAAGAGTATGCACCTGAGTGAAAGACTTATATCTTTGTTTCTATTAATAATTTGGACTTGAGTCCTGAAGAAGAATTGTGTATATTTACGATAGGAACCCAACGCAACTCGTATTTCAGCATTCCCATAATGTATTCAAAATTTAAGTCAATCTCCGTAACACGGTTGATTTAGTAAACCTGAAGAGTATGCACCTGAGTGAAAGACGTATATCTTTGTTTCTATTAATAATTTGGACTTGAGTCCTGAAGAAGAATTGTGTATATTTACGATAGGAACCCAACGCAACCCGTATTTCAGCATTCCAATAATGTATTCAAAATTTAAGCCAATCTCCGTAACACGGTTGATTTAGTAAACCTGAAGAGTATGCACCTGAGTGAAAGACGTATATCTTTGTTTCTGATAATAATTTGGACTTGAGTCCTGAAGAAGAATTGTGTATATTTACGATAGGAACCCAACGCAACTCGTATTTCAGCATTCCCATAATGTATTCAAAAGTTAAGCCAATCTCCGTAACACGAATGATTTAGAAAACCTGAAGAGTATGCACCTGAGTGAAAGACGTATATCTTTGTTTCTATTAATAATTTGGACTTGAGTCCTGAAGAAGAATTGTGTATATTTACGATAGGAACGCAAAGCAACTCGTATTTCAGCATTCCCATAATGTATTCAAAATTTAAGCCAATCTCCGTAACACGGTTGATTTAGTAAACCTGAAGAGTATGCACCTGAGTGAAAGACGTATATCTTTGTTTCTATTAATAATTTGGACTTGAGTCCTGAAGAAGAATTATGTATATTTACGATAGGAACCCAACGCAACTCGTATTTCAGCATTCCCATAATGTATTAAAAATTTAAGCCAATCTCCGTAACACGGTTGATTTAGAAAACCTGAAGAGTATGCACCTGAGTGAAAGACGTATATCTTTGTTTCTATTAATAATTTGGACTTGAGTCCTGAAGAAGCATTGTGTATATTTACGATAGGAACCCAACGCAACTCGTATTTCAGCATTCCCATAATGTATTCAAAATTTAAGCCAATCTCCGTAACACGGTTGATTTAGTAAACCTGAAGAGTATGCACCTGAGTGAAAGACGTATATCTTTGTTTCTATTAATAATTTGGACTTGAGTCCTGAAGAAGAATTGTGTATATTTACGATAGGAACCCAAAGCAACTCGTATTTCAGCATTCCCATAATGTATTCAAAATTTAAGCCAATCTCCGTAACACGGTTGATTTAGTAAACCTGAAGAGTATGCACCTGAGTGAAAGACGTATATCTTTGTTTCTATTAATAATTTGGACTTGAGTCCTGAAGAAGAATTGTGTATATTTACGATAGGAACCCAACGCAACTCGTATTTCAGTATTCCCATAATGTATTCAAAATTTAAGCTAATCTCCGTAACACGGTTGATTTAGTAAACCTGAAGAGTATGCACCTGAGTGAAAGACGTATATCTTTGTTTCTATTAATACTTTGGACTTGAGTCCTGAAGAAGAATTGTGTATATTTACGATAGGAACCCAACGCAACTCGTATATCAGCATTCCCATAATGTATTCAAAATGTAAGCCAATCTCCGTAACACGGTTGATTTAGTAAACCTGAAGAGTATGCACCTGAGTGAAAGACGTATATCTTTGTTTCTATTAATAATTTGGACTTGAGTCCTGAAGAAGAATTGTGTATATTTACGATAGGAACCCAACGCAACTCGTATTTCAGCATTCCCATAATGTATTTAAAATTTAAGCCAATCTCCGTAACACGGTTGATTTAGTAAACCTGAAGAGTATGCACCTGAGTGAAAGACGTATATCTTTGTTTCTATTAATAATTTGGACTTGAGTCCTGAAGAAGAATTGTGTATATTTACGATAGGAACCCAAAGCAACTCGTATTTCAGCATTCCCATAATGTATTCAAAATTTAAGCCAATCTCCGTAACACGGTTGATTTAGTAAACCTGAAGAGTATGCACCTGAGTGAAAGACTTATATCTTTGTTTCTATTAATAATTTGGACTTGAGTCCTGAAGAAGAATTGTGTATATTTACGATAGGAACCCAACGCAACTCGTATTTCAGCATTCCCATAATGTATTCAAAATTTAAGTCAATCTCCGTAACACGGTTGATTTTGTAAACCTGAAGAGTATGTACCTGAGTCAAAGACGTATATCTTTGTTTCTATTAATAATTTGGACTTGAGTCCTGAAGAAGCATTGTGTATATTTACGATAGGAACCCAACGCAACTCGTATTTCAGCATTCCCATAATGTATTCAAAATTTAAGCCAATCTCCGTAACACGGTTGATTTAGTAAACCTGAAGAGTATGCACCTGAGTGAAAGACGTATATCTTTGTTTCTATTAATAATTTGGACTTGAGTCCTGAAGAAGAATTGTGTATATTTACGATAGGAACCCAAAGCAACTCGTATTTCAGCATTCCCATAATGTATTCAAAATTTAAGCCAATCTCCGTAACACGGTTGATTTAGTAAACCTGAAGAGTATGCACCTGAGTGAAAGACGTATATCTTTGTTTCTATTAATAATTTGGACTTGAGTCCTGAAGAAGAATTGTGTATATTTACGATAGGAACCCAACTCAACTCGTATTTCAGCATGCCCATAATGTATTCAAAATTTAAGCCAATCTCCGTAACACGGTTGATTTAGTAAACCTGAAGAGTATGCACCTGAGTGAAAGACGTATATCTTTGTTTCTATTAATAATTTGTACTTGAGTCCTGAAGAAGAATTGTGTATATTTACGATAGGAACCCAACGCAACCCGTATTTCAGCGTTCCCATAATGTATTCAAAATTTAAGCCAATCTCCGTAACACGGTTGATTTAGTAAACCTGAAGAGTATGCACCTGAGTGAAAGACGTATATCTTTGTTTCTGATAATAATTTGGACTTGAGTCCTGAAGAAGAATTGTGTATATTTACGATAGGAACCCAACGCAACTCGTATTTCAGCATTCCCATAATGTATTCAAAAGTTAAGCCAATCTCCGTAACACGAATGATTTAGAAAACCTGAAGAGTATACACCTGAGTGAAAGACGTATATCTTTGTTTCTATTAATAATTTGGACTTGAGTCCTGAAGAAGAATTGTGTATATTTACGATAGGAACCCAACGCAACTCGTATTTCAGCATTCCCATAATGTATTCAAAATTTAAGCCAATCCCTGTAACACGGTTGATTTAGTAAACCTGAAGAGTATGCACCTGAGTGAAAGACGTATATCTTTGTTTCTTTTATTACTTTGGACTTGAGTCCTGAAGAAGAATTGTGTATATTTACGATAGAAACCCAACGCAACTTGTATATCAGCATTCCCATAATGTATTCAAAATTTAAGCCAATCTCCGTAACACGGTTGATTTAGTAAACCTGAAGAGTATGCACCTGAGTGAAAGACTTATATCTTTGTTTCTATTAATAATTTGGACTTGAGTCCTGAAGAAGAATTGTGTATATTTACGATAGGAACCCAACGCAACTCGTATTTCAGCATTCCCATAATGTATTCAAAATTTAAGTCAATCTCCGTAACACTGTTGATTTAGTAAACCTGAAGAGTATGTACCTGAGTCAAAGACGTATATCTTTGTTTCTATTAATAATTTGGACTTGAGTCCTAAAGAAGAATTGTGTATATTTACGATAGGAACCCAACTCAACTCGTATTTCAGCATGCCCATAATGTATTCAAAATTTAAGCCAATCTCCGTAACACGATTGATTTAGTAAACCTGAAGAGTATGCACCTGAGTGAAAGACGTATATCTTTGTTTCTATTAATAATTTGTACTTTAGTCCTGAAGAAGAATTGTGTATATTTACGATAGGAACCCAACGCAACTCGTATTTCAGCATTCCCATAATGTATTCAAAATTTAAGTCAATCTCCGTAACACGGTTGATTTAGTAAACCTGAAGAGTATGCACCTGAGTGAAAGACGTATATCATTGTTTCTATTAATAATTTGGACTTGAGTCCTGAATACGAATTGTGTATATTTACGATAGGAACCCAACGCAACTCGTATTTCTGCATTCCCATAATGTATTCAAAATTTAAGCCAATCTCCGTAACACGGTTGATTTAGAAAACCTGAAGAGTATGCACCTGAGTGAAAGACGTATATCGTTGTTTCTATTAATAATTTAGACTTGAGTCCTGAAGAAGAATTGTCTATATTTACGATAGGAACCCAACGCAACTCGTATTTCAGCATTCCCATAATGTATTCAAAATTTAAGCCAATCTCCGTAACACGGTTGATTTAGTAAACCTGAAGAGTATGCACCTGAGTGAAAGACGTATATCTTTGTTTCTATTAATAATTTGGACTTGAGTCCTGAAGAAGAATTGTGTATATTTACGATAGGAACCCAAAGCAACTCGTATTTCAGCGTTCCCATAATGTATTCAAAATTTAAGCCAATCTCCGTAACACGGTTGATTTAGTAAACCTGAAGAGTATGCACCTGAGTGAAAGACGTATATCTTTGTTTCTATTAATAATTTGGACTTGAGTCCTGAAGAAGAATTGTGTATATTTACGATAGGAACCCAAAGCAACTCGTATTTCAGCATTCCCATAATGTATTCAAAATTTAAGCCAATCTCCGTAACACGATTGATTTAGTAAACCTGAAGAGTATGCACCTGAGTGAAAGACGTATATCTTTGTTTCTATTAATAATTTGTACTTTAGTCCTGAAGAAGAATTGTGTATATTTACGATAGGAACCCAACGCAACTCGTATTTCAGCATTCCCATAATGTATTCAAAATTTAAGTCAATCTCCGTAACACGGTTGATTTAGTAAACCTGAAGAGTATGCACCTGAGTGAAAGACGTATATCTTTGTTTCTATTAATAATTTGGACTTGAGTCCTGAAGAAGAATTATGTATATTTACGATAGGAACCCAACGCAACTCGTATTTCAGCATTCCCATAATGTATTCAAAATTTAAGCCAATCTCCGTAACACGGTTGATTTAGAAAACCTGAAGAGTATGCACCTGAGTGAAAGACGTATATCTTTGTTTCTATTAATAATTTGGACTTGAGTCCTGAAGAAGCATTGTGTATATTTACGATAGGAACCCAACGCAACTCGTATTTCAGCATTCCCATAATGTATTCAAAATTTAAGCCAATCTCCGTAACACGGTTGATTTAGTAAACCTGAAGAGTATGCACCTGAGTGAAAGACGTATATCTTTGTTTCTATTAATAATTTGGACTTGAGTCCTGAAGAAGAATTGTGTATATTTACGATAGGAACCCAACGCAACTCGTATTTCAGCATTCCCATAATGTATTCAAAATTTAAGCCAATCTCCGTAACACGGTTGATTTAGTAAACCTGAAGAGTATGCACCTGAGTGAAAGACGTATATCTTTGTTTCTATTAATAATTTGGACTTGAGTCCTGAAGAAGAATTGTGTATATTTACGATAGGAACCCAAAGCAACTCGTATTTCAGCATTCCCATAATGTATTCAAAATTTAAGCCAATCTCCGTAACACGGTTGATTTAGTAAACCTGAAGAGTATGCACCTGAGTGAAAGACGTATATCTTTGTTTCTATTAATAATTTGGACTTGAGTCCTGAAGAAGAATTGTGTATATTTACGATAGGAACCCAACACAACTCGTATTTCAGCATTCCCATATTGTATTCAAAATTTAAGCCAATCTCCGTAACACGGTTGATTTAGTAAACCTGAAGAGTATGCACCTGAGTGAAAGACGTATATCTTTGTTTGTATTAATACTTTGGACTTGAGTCCTGAAGAAGAATTGTGTATATTTACGATAGGAACCCAACGCAACTCGTATATT
The DNA here is from genome assembly GCA_945859875.1 of Cuscuta europaea. Lineage (NCBI taxonomy): Eukaryota > Viridiplantae > Streptophyta > Magnoliopsida > Solanales > Convolvulaceae > Cuscuta > Cuscuta europaea. The sequence goes on from CAMAPE010000014.1 coordinate 8,109,821, forward strand.
AGCATTCCCATAATGTATTCAAAATTTAAGCCAATCTCCGTAACACGGTTGATTTAGTAAACCTGAAGAGTATGCACTTGAGTGAAAGACTTATATCTTTGTTTCTATTAATAATTTGTACTTGAGTCCTGAAGAAGAATTGTGTATATTTACGATAGGAACCCAACGCAACTCGTATTTCAGCATTCCCATAATGTATTCAAAATTTAAGTCAATCTCCGTAACACGGTTGATTTAGTAAACCTGAAGAGTATGTACCTGAGTCAAAGACGTATATCTTTGTTTCTATTAATAATTTGGACTTGAGTCCTAAAGAAGAATTGTGTATATTTACGATAGGAACCCAACTCAACTCGTATTTCAGCATGCCCATAATGTATTCAAAATTTAAGCCAATCTCCGTAACACGATTGATTTAGTAAACCTGAAGAGTGTGCACCTGAGTGAAAGACGTATATCTTTGTTTCTATTAATAATTTGTACTTTAGTCCTGAAGAAGAATTGTGTATATTTACGATAGGAACCCAACGCAACTCGTATTTCAGCATTCCCATAATGTATTCAAAATTTAAGTCAATCTCCGTAACACGGTTGATTTAGTAAACCTGAAGAGTATGCACCTGAGTGAAAGACGTATATCTTTGTTTCTATTAATAATTTGGACTTGAGTCCTGAAGAAGAATTGTGTATATTTACGATAGGAACCCAACGCAACTCGTATTTCAGCATTCCCATAATGTATTCAAAATTTAAGCCAATCTCCGTAACACGGTTGATTTAGAAAACCTGAAGAGTATGCACCTGAGTGAAAGACGTATATCTTTGTTTCTATTAATAATTTGGACTTGAGTCCTGAAGAAGAATTGTGTATATTTATGATAGGAACCCAACGCAACTCGTATTTCAGCATTCCCATAATGTATTCAAAATTTAAGCCAATCTCCGTAACACGGTTGATTTAGTAAACCTGAAGAGTATGTACCTGAGTCAAAGACGTATATCTTTGTTTCTATTAATAATTTGGACTTGAGTCCTAAAGAAGAATTGTGTATATTTACGATAGGAACCCAACTCAACTCGTATTTCAGCATGCCCATAATGTATTCAAAATGTAAGCCAATCTCCGTAACACGATTGATTTAGTAAACCTGAAGAGTGTGCACCTGAGTGAAAGACGTATATCTTTGTTTCTATTAATAATTTGTACTTTAGTCCTGAAGAAGAATTGTGTATATTTACGATAGGAACCCAACGCAACTCGTATTTCAGCATTCCCATAATGTATTCAAAATTTAAGTCAATCTCCGTAACACGGTTGATTTAGTAAACCTGAAGAGTATGCACCTGAGTGAAAGACGTATATCTTTGTTTCTATTAATAATTTGGACTTGAGTCCTGAAGAAGAATTGTTTATATTTATGATAGGAACCCAACGCAACTCGTATTTCAGCATTCCCATAATGTATTCAAAATTTAAGCCAATCTCCGTAACACGGTTGATTTAGTAAACCTGAAGAGTATGCACCTGAGTGAAAGACGTATATCTTTGTTTCTATTAATAATTTGGACTTGAGTCCTGAAGAAGAATTGTGTATATTTACGATAGGAACCCAAAGCAACTCGTATTTCAGCATTCCCATAATGTATTCAAAATTTAAGCCAATCTCCGTAACACGGTTGATTTAGTAAACCTGAAGAGTATGCACCTGAGTGAAAGACGTATATCTTTGTTTCTATTAATACTTTGGACTTGAGTCCTGAAGAAGAATTGTGTATATTTACGATAGGAACCCAACGCAACTCGTATTTCAGCATTCCCATAATGTATTCAAAATTTAAGCCAATCTCCGTAACACGGTTGATTTAGTAAACCTGAAGAGTATGCACCTGAGTGAAAGACGTATATCTTTGTTTCTATTAATACTTTGGACTTGAGTCCTGAAGAAGAATTGTGTATATTTACGATAGGAACCCAACGCAACTCGTATATCCGCATTCCCATAATGTATTCAAAATTTAAGCCAATCTCCGTAACACGGTTGATTTAGTAAACCTGAAGAGTATGCACCTGAGTGAAAGACGTATATCTTTGTTTCTATTAATAATTTGGACTTGAGTCCTGAAGAAGAATTGTGTATATTTACGATAGGAACCCAACGCAACTCGTATTTCAGCATTGCCATAATGTATTCAAAATTTAAGCCAATCTCCGTAAAACGGTTGATTTAGTAAACCTGAAGAGTATGCACCTGAGTGAAAGACGTATATCTTTGTTTCTATTAATAATTTGGACTTGAGTCCTGAAGAAGAATTGTGTATATTTACGATAGGAACCCAAAGCAACTCGTATTTCAGCATTCCCATAATGTATTCAAAATTTAAGCCAATCTCCGTAACACGGTTGATTTAGTAAACCTGAAGAGTATGCACCTGAGTGAAAGACGTATATCTTTGTTTCTATTAATAATTTGGACTTGAGTCCTGAAGAAGAATTGTGTATATTTACGATAGGAACCCAACGCAACTCGTATTTCAGCATTCCCATAATGTATTCAAAATTTAAGCCAATCTCCGTAACACGGTTGATTTAGTAAACCTGAAGAGTATGCACCTGAGTGAAAGACGTATATCTTTGTTTCTATTAATACTTTGGACTTGAGTCCTGAAGAAGAATTGTGTATATTTACGATAGGAACCCAACGCAACTCGTATATCAGCATTCCCATAATGTATTCAAAATTTAAGCCAATCTCCGTAACACGGTTGATTTAGTAAACCTGAAGAGTATGCACCTGAGTGAAAGACTTATATCTTTGTTTCTATTAATAGTTTGGACTTGAGTCCTGAAGAAGAATTGTGTATATTTACGATAGGAACCCAACGCAACTCGTATTTCAGCATTCCCATAATGTATTCAAAATTTAAGTCAATCTCGGTAACACGGTTGATTTAGTAAACCTGAAGAGTATGTACCTGAGTCAAAGACGTATATCTTTGTTTCTATTAATAATTTGGACTTGAGTCTTAAAGAAGAATTGTCTATATTTACGATAGGAACCCAACTCAACTCGTATTTCAGCATGCCCATAATGTATTCAAAATTTAAGCCAATCTCCGTAACACGATTGATTTAGTAAACCTGAAGAGTATGCACCTGAGTGAAAGACGTATATCTTTGTTTCTATTAATAATTTGTTCTTGAGTCCTGAAGAAGAATTGTGTATATTTACGATAGGAACCCAACGCAACTCGTATTTCAGCATTCCCATAATGTATTCAAAATTTAAGCCAATCTCCGTAACACGGTTGATTTAGTAAACCTGAAGAGTATGCACCTGAGTGAAAGACGTATATCTTTGTTTCTATTAATAATTTGGACTTGAGTCCTGAAGAAGAATTGTGTATATTTACGATAGGAACCCAACACAACTCGTATTTCAGCATTCCCATAATGTATTCAAAATTGAAGCCAATCTCCGTAACACGGTTGATTTAGAAAACGTGAAGAGTATGCACCTGAGTGAAAGACGTATATCTTTGTTTCTATTAATAATTTGGACTTGAGTCCTGAAGAAGAATTGTGTATATTTACGATAGGAACCCAACGCAACTCGTATTTCAGCATTCCCATAATGTATTCAAAATTTAAGCCAATCTCCGTACCACGGTTGATTTAGTAAACTTGAAGAGTATGCACCTGAGTGAAAGACGTATATCTTTGTTTCTATTAATAATTTGGACTTGAGTCCTGAAGAAGAATTGTGTATATTTACGATAGGAACCCAAAGCAACTCGTATTTCGGCATTCCCATAATGTATTCAAAATTTAAGCCAATCTCCGTAACACGGTTGATTTTGTAAACCTGAAGAGTATGCACCTGAGTGAAAGACGTATATCTTTGTTTCTATTAATAATTTGGATTTGAGTCCTGAAGAAGAATTGTGTATATTTACGATAGGAACCCAACGCAACTCGTATTTCAGCATTTCCATAATGTATTCAAAATTTAAGCCAATCTCCGTAACACGGTTGATTTAGTAAACCTGAAGAGTATGCACCTGAGTGAAAGACGTATATCTTTGTTTCTATTAATACTTTGGACTTGAGTCCTGAAGAAGAATTGTGTATATTTACGATAGGAACCCAACGCAACTCGTATATCAGCATTCCCATAATGTATTCAAAATTTAAGCCAATCTCCGTAACACGGTTGATTTAGTAAACCTGAAGAGTATGCACCTGAGTGAAAGACGTATATCTTTGTTTCTATTAATAATTCGGACTTGAGTCCTGAAGAAGAATTGTGTATATTTACGATAGGAACCCAACGCAACTCGTATTTCAGCATTCCCATAATGTATTCAAAATTTAAGCCAATCTCCGTAACACAGTTGATTTAGTAAACCTGAAGAGTATGTACCTGAGTGAAAGACGTATATCTTTGTTTCTATTAATAATTTGGACTTGAGTCCTGAAGAAGAATTGTGTATATTTACGATAGGAACCCAACGCAACTCGTATTTCAGCATGCCCATAATGTATTCAAAATTTAAGCCAATCTCTGTAACACGGTTGATTTAGTAAACCCGAAGAGTATGCACCTGAGTGAAAGACGTATATCTTTGTTTCTATTAATAATTTGGACTTGAGTCCTGAAGAAGAATTGTGTATATTTACGATAGGAACCCAACGCAACTCGTATTTCAGCATTCCCATAATGTATTCAAAATTTAAGCCAATCTCCGTAACACGGTTGATTTAGTAAACCTGAAGAGTATGTACCTGAGTGAAAGACGTATATCTTTGTTTCTATTAATAATTTGGACTTGAGTCCTGAAGAAGAATTGTGTATATGTACGATAGGAACCCAACTCAACTCGTATTTGAGCATGCCCATAATGTATTCAAAATTTAAGCCAATCTCCGTAACACGGTTGATTTAGTAAACCTGAAGAGTATGCACCTGAGTGAAAGACGTATATCTTTGTTTCTATTAATAATTTGTACTTGAGTCCTGAAGAAGAATTTTGTATATTTACGATAGGAACCCAACGCAACTCGTATTTCAGCATTCCCATAATGTATTCAAAATTTAAGCCAATCTCCGTAACACAGTTGATTTAGTAAACCTGAAGAGTATGTACCTGAGTGAAAGACGTATATCTTTGTTTCTATTAATAATTTGGACTTGAGTCCTGAAGAAGAATTGTGTATATTTATGATAGGAACCCAACGCAACTCGTATTTCAGCATGCCCATAATGTATTCAAAATTTAAGCCAATCTCTGTAACACGGTTGATTTAGTAAACCCGAAGAGTATGCACCTGAGTGAAAGACGTATATCTTTGTTTCTATTAATAATTTGGACTTGAGTCCTGAAGAAGAATTGTGTATATTTACGATAGGAACCCAAAGCAACTCGTATTTCAGCATTCCCATAATGTATTCAAAATTTAGGCCAATCTCCGTAACACGGTTGATTTTGTAAACCTGAAGAGTATGCACCTGAGTGAAAGACGTATATCTTTGTTTCTATTAATAATTTGGATTTGAGTCCTGAAGAAGAATTGTGTATATTTACGATAGGAACCCAACGCAACTCGTATTTCAGCATTTCCATAATGTATTCAAAATTTAAGCCAATCTCCTTAACACGGTTGATTTAGTAAACCTGAAGAGTATGCACCTGAGTGAAAGACGTATATCTTTGTTTCTATTAATACTTTGGACTTGAGTCCTGAAGAAGAATTGTGTATATTTACGATAGGAACCCAACGCAACTCGTATATCAGCATTCCCATAATGTATTCAAAATTTAAGCCAATCTCCGTAACACGGTTGATTTAGTAAACCTGAAGAGTATGCACCTGAGTGAAAGACGTATATCTTTGTTTCTATTAATAATTCGGACTTGAGTCCTGAAGAAGAATTGTGTATATTTACGATAGGAACCCAACGCAACTCGTATTTCAGCATTCCCATAATGTATTCAAAATTTAAGCCAATCTCCGTAACACAATTGATTTAGTAAACCTGAAGAGTATGTACCTGAGTGAAAGACGTATATCTTTGTTTCTATTAATAATTTGGACTTGAGTCCTGAAGAAGAATTGTGTATATTTACGATAGGAACCCAACGCATCTCGTATTTCAGCATGCCCATAATGTATTCAAAATTTAAGCCAATCTCTGTAACACGGTTGATTTAGTAAACCCGAAGAGTATGCACCTGAGTGAAAGACGTATATCTTTGTTTCTATTAATAATTTGGACTTGAGTCCTGAAGAAGAATTGTGTATATTTACGATAGGAACCCAACGCAACTCGTATTTCAGCATTCCCATAATGTATTCAAAATTTAAGCCAATCTCCGTAACACGGTTGATTTAGTAAACCTGAAGAGTATGTACCTGAGTGAAAGACGTATATCTTTGTTTCTATTAATAATTTGGACTTGAGTCCTGAAGAAGAATTGTGTATATGTACGATAGGAACCCAACTCAACTCGTATTTCAGCATGCCCATAATGTATTCAAAATTTAAGCCAATCTCCGTAACACGGTTGATTTAGTAAACCTGAAGAGTATGCACCTGAGTGAAAGACGTATATCTTTGTTTCTATTAATAATTTGTACTTGAGTCCTGAAGAAGAATTTTGTATATTTACGATAGGAACCCAACGCAACTCGTATTTCAGCATTCCCATAATGTATTCAAAATTTAAGCCAATCTCCGTAACACGGTTGATTTAGTAAACCTGAAGAGTATGTACCTGAGTGAAAGACGTATATCTTTGTTTCTATTAATAATTTGGACTTGAGTCCTGAAGAAGAATTGTGTATATGTACGACAGGAACCCAACTCAACTCGTATTTCAGCATGCCCATAATGTATTCAAAATTTAAGCCAATCTCCGTAACACGGTTGATTTAGTAAACCTGAAGAGTATGCACCTGAGTGAAAGACGTATATCTTTGTTTCTATTAATAATTTGTACTTGAGTCCTGAAGAAGAATTTTGTATATTTACGATAGGAACCCAACGCAACTCGTATTTCAGCATTCCCATAATGTATTCAAAATTTAAGCCAATCTCCGTAACACAGTTGATTTAGTAAACCTGAAGAGTATGTACCTGAGTGAAAGACGTATATCTTTGTTTCTATTAATAATTTGGACTTGAGTCCTGAAGAAGAATTGTGTATATTTACGATAGGAACCCAACGCAACTCGTATTTCAGCATGCCCATAATGTATTCAAAATTTAAGCCAATCTCTGTAACACGGTTGATTTAGTAAACCCGAAGAGTATGCACCTGAGTGAAAGACGTATATCTTTGTTTCTATTAATAATTTGGACTTGAGTCCTGAAGAAGAATTGTGTATATTTACGATAGGAACCCAACGCAACTCGTATTTCAGCATTCCCATAATGTATTCAAAATTTAAGCCAATCTCCGTAACACGGTTGATTTAGTAAACCTGAAGAGTATGTACCTGAGTGAAAGACGTATATCTTTGTTTCTATTAATAATTTGGACTTGAGTCCTGAAGAAGAATTGTGTATATGTACGATAGGAACCCAACTCAACTCGTATTTCAGCATGCCCATAATGTATTCAAAATTTAAGCCAATCTCCGTAACACGGTTAATTTAGTAAACCTGAAGAGTATGCACCTGAGTGAAAGACGTATATCTTTGTTTCTATTAATAATTTGTACTTGAGTCCTGAAGAAGAATTTTGTATATTTACGATAGGAACCCAACGCAACTCGTATTTCAGCATTCCCATAATGTATTCAAAATTTAAGCCAATCTCCGTAACACAGTTGATTTAGTAAACCTGAAGAGTATGCACCTGAGTGAAAGACGTATATCTTTGTTTCTATTAATAATTTGTACTTGAGTCCTGAAGAAGAATTTTGTATATTTACGATAGAAACCCAACGCAAATCGTATTTCAGCATTCCCATAATGTATTCAAAATTTAAGCCAATCTCCGTAACACGGTTGATTTAGTAAACCTGAAGAGTATGCATCTGAGTGAAAGACATATATCTTTGTTTCTATTAATAATTTGTACTTGAGTCCTGAAGAAGAATTGTGTATATTTACGATAGGAACCCAACGCAACTCGTATTTCAGCATGCCCATAATGTATTCAAAATTTAAGCCAATCTCCGTAACACGGTTGATTTAGTAAACCTGAAGAGTATGCACCTAAGTGAAAGACGTATATCTTTGTTTCTATTAATAATTTGGACTTGAGTCCTGAAGAAGAATTGTGTATATTTTCGATAGGAACCCAACTCAACTCTTATTTCATCATGCCCATAATGTATTCAAAATTTAAGCCAATCTCCGTAACACGGTTGATTTCGTAAACCGGAAGAGTATGCACCTGAGTGAAAGACGTATATCTTTGTTTCTATTAATAATTTGGACTTGAGTCCTGAAGAAGAATTGTGTATATTTACGATAGGAACCCAACGCAACTCGTATTTCAGCATGCGCATAATGTATTCAAAATTTAATCCAATCTCCGTAACACGGTTGATTTAGTAAATCTGAAGAGTATGCACTTGTGTGAAACACGTATATCTTTGTTTCTATTAATAATTTGGACTTGAGTCCTGAAGAAGAATTGTGTATATTTACGATAGGAACCCAACGCAACTCGTATTTCAGCATGCCCATAATGTATTCAAAATTTAATCCAATCTCCGTAACACGGTTGATTTAGTAAATCTGAAGAGTATGCACTTGTGTGAAACACGTATATCTTTGTTTCTATTAATAATTTAGACTTGAGTCCTGAAGAATAATTGTGTATATTTACGATAGGAACCCAACGCAACTCGTATTTCAGCATGCCCATAATTTATTCAAAATTTAATCCAATCTCCGTAACACGGTTGATTTCGTAAACCTGAAGAGTATGCACCTGAGTGAAAGACGTATATCTTTGTTTCTATTAATAATTTGGACTTGAGTCCTAAAGAAGAATTGTGTATATTTACGATAGGAACCCAACTCAACTCGTATTTCAGCATTCCCATAATGTATTCAAAATTTAAGCCAATCTCCGTAACACGGTTGATTTAGTAAACCTGAAGAGTATGCACCTGAGTGAAAGACGTATATCTTTGTTTCTATTAATAATTTGGACTTGAGTCCTGAAGAAGAATTGTGTATATTTTCGATAGGAACCCAACTCAACTCTTATTTCAGCATGCCCATAATGTATTCAAAATTTAAGCCAATCTCCGTAACACGGTTGATTTCGTAAACCGGAAGAGTATGCACCTGAGTGAAAGACGTATATCTTTGTTTCTATTAATAATTTGGACTTGAGTCCTGAAGAAGAATTGTGTATATTTACGATAGGAACCCAACGCAACTCGTATTTCAGCATGCCCATAATGTATTCAAAATTTAATCCAATCTCCGTAACACGGTTGATTTAGTAAATCTGAAGAGTATGCACTTGTGTGAAACACGTATATCTTTGTTTCTATTAATAATTTGGACTTGAGTCCTGAAGAAGAATTGTGTATATTTACGATAGGAACCCAACGCAACTCGTATTTCAGCATGCCCATAATGTATTCAAAATTTAATCCAATCTCCGTAACACGGTTGATTTAGTAAATCTGAAGAGTATGCACTTGTGTGAAACACGTATATCTTTGTTTCTATTAATAATTTGGACTTGAGTCCTGAAGAATAATTGTGTATATTTACGATAGGAACCCAACGCAACTCGTATTTCAGCATGCCCATAATTTATTCAAAATTTAATCCAATCTCCGTAACACGGTTGATTTCGTAAACCTGAAGAGTATGCACCTGAGTGAAAGACGTATATCTTTGTTTCTATTAATAATTTGGACTTGAGTCCTGAAGAAGAATTGTGTATATTTACGATAGGAACCCAACTCAACTCGTATTTCAGCATTCCCATAATGTATTCAAAATTTAAGCCAATCTCCGTAACACGGTTGAATTAGTAAACCTGAAGAGTATGCACCTGAGTGAAAGACGTATATCTTTGTTTCTATTAATAATTTGGACTTGAGTCCTGAAGAAGAATTGTGTATATTTACGATAGGAACCCAACTCAAGTCGTATTTCAGCATGCCCATAATGTATTCAAAATTTAAGCCAATCTCCGTAACACGGTTGATTTAGTAAACCTGAAGAGTATGCACCTGAGTGAAAGACATATATCTTTGTTTCTATTAATAATTTGTACTTGAGTCCTGAAGAAGAATTGTGTATATTTACGATAGGAACCCAACGCAACTCGTATTTCAGCATTCCCATAATGTATTCAAAATTTAAACCAATCTCCGTAACACGGTTGATTTAGTAAACCTGAAGAGTATGCACCTGAGTGAAAGACGTATATCTTTGTTTCTATTAATAATTTGGACTTGAGTCCTGAAGAAGAATTGTGTATATTTACGATAGGAACCCAACGCAACTCGTATTTCAGCATTCCCATAATGTATTCAAAATTTAAGCCAATCTCCGTAACACGGTTGATTTAGTAAACCTGAAGAGTATGCACCTGAGTGAAAGACGTATATCTTTGTTTCTATTAATAATTTGGACTTGAGTCCTGAAGAAGAATTGTGTTTATTTACGATAGGAACCCAACGCAACTCGTATTTCATCATTCCCATAATGTATTCAAAATTTAAGCCAATCTCCGTAACACGGTTGATTTAGTAAACCTGAAGAGTATGTACCTGAGTGAAAGACGTATATCTTTGTTTCTATTAATAATTTGGACTTGAGTCCTGAAGAAGAATTGTGTATATTTACGATAGGAACCCAACGCAACTCGTATTTCAGCATGCCCATAATGTATTCAAAATTTAAGCCAATCTCGGTAACACGGTTGATTCAGTAAACCCGAAGAGTATGCACCTGAGTGAAAGACGTATATCTTTGTTTCTATTAATAATTTGGACTTGAGTCCTGAAGAAGAATTGTGTATATTTACGATAGGAACCCAATGCAACTCGTATTTCAGCATTCCCATAATGTATTCAAAATTTAAGCCAATCTCCGTAACACGGTTGATTTAGTAAACCTGAAGAGTATGTACCTGAGTGAAAGACGTATATCTTTGTTTCTATTAATAATTTGGACTTGAGTCCTGAAGAAGAATTGTGTATATTTACGATAGGAACCCAACTCAACTCGCATTTCAGCATGCCCATAATGTATTCAAAATTTAATCCAATCTCCGTAACACGGTTGATTTAGTAAACCTGAAGAGTATGCACCTGAGTGAAAGACGTATATCTTTGTTTCTATTAATAATTTGTACTTGAGTCCTGAAGAAGAATTTTGTATATTTACGATAGAAACCCAACGCAACTCGTATTTCAGCATTCCCATAATGTATTCAAAATTTAAGCCAATCTCCGTAACACGGTTGATTTAGTAAACCTGAAGAGTATGCACCTGAGTGAAAGACGTATATCTTTGTTTCTATTAATAATTTGGACTTGAGTCCTGAAGAAGAATTGTGTGTATTTACGATAGGAACCCAACGCAACTCGTATTTCAGCTTCCCATAATGTATTCAAAATTTAAGCCAATCTTCGTAACACGGTTGATTTAGTAAACCTGAAGAGTATGCACCTGAGTGAAAGACGTATATCTTTGTTTCTATTAATAATTTGGACTTGAGTCCTGAAGAAGAATTGTGTATATTTACGATAGGAACCCAACGCAACTCGTATTTCAGCATGCCCATAATGTATTCAAAATTTAAGCCAATCTCCGTAACACGGTTGAATTAGTAAACCTGAAGAGTATGCACCTGAGTGAAAGACATATATCTTTGTTTCTATTAATAATTTGTACTTGAGTCCTGAAGAAGAATTGTGTATATTTACGATAGGAACCCAACGCAACTCGTATTTCAGCATTCCCATAATGTATTCAAAATTTAAGCCAATCTCCGTAACACGGTTGATTTAGTAAACCTGAAGAGTATGCACCTGAGTGAAAGACGTATATCTTTGTTTCTATTAATAATTTGGACTTGAGTCCTCAAGAAGAATTGTGTATATTTACGATAGGAACCCAACGCAACTCGTATTTCAGCATTCCCATAATGTATTCAAAATTTAAGCCAATCTTCGTAACACGGTTGATTTAGTAAACCTGAAGAGTATGCACCTGAGTGAAAGACGTATATCTTTGTTTCTATTAATAATTTGTACTTGAGTCCTGAAGAAGAATTGTGTATATTTACGATAGGAACCCAACGCAACAAGTATTTCAGCATTCCCATAATGTATTCAAAATTTAAGCCAATCTCCGTAACACGGTTGATTTAGTAAACCTGAAGAGTATGCACCTGAGTGAAAGACGTATATCTTTGTTTCTATTAATAATTTGGACTTGAGTCCTTAAGAAGAATTGTGTATATTTACGATAGGAACCCAACGCAACTCGTATTTCAGCATTCCCATAATGTATTCAAAATTTAAGCCAATCTCCGTAACACGGTTGATTTAGTAAACCTGAAGAGTATGTACCTGAGTGAAAGACGTATATCTTTGTTTCTATTAATAATTTGGACTTGAGTCCTGAAGAAGAATTGTGTATATTTACGATAGGAACCCAACGCAACTCGTATTTCAGCATGCCCATAATGTATTCAAAAATTAAGCCAATCTCGGTAACACGGTTGATTCAGTAAACCCGAAGAGTATGCACCTGAGTGAAAGACGTATATCTTTGTTTCTATTAATAATTTGGACTTGAGTCCTGAAGAAGAATTGTGTATATATACGATAGGAACCCAACGCAACTCGTATTTCAGCATTCCCATAATGTATTCAAAATTTAAGCCAATCTCCGTAACACGGTTGATTTAGTAAACCTGAAGAGTATTTACCTGAGTGAAAGACGTATATCTTTGTTTCTATTAATAATTTGGACTTGAGTCCTGAAGAAGAATTGTGTATATTTACGATAGGAACCCAACTCAACTCGCATTTCAGCATGCCCATAATGTATTCAAAATTTAATCCAATCTCCGTAACACGGTTGATTTAGTAAACCTGAAGAGTATGCACCTGAGTGAAAGACGTATATCTTTGTTTCTATTAATAATTTGTACTTGAGTCCTGAAGAAGAATTTTGTATATTTACGATAGAAACCCAACGCAACTCGTATTTCAGCATTCCCATAATGTATTCAAAATTTAAGCCAATCTCCGTAACACGGTTGATTTAGTAAACCTGAAGAGTATGCACCTGAGTGAAAGACGTATATCTTTGTTTCTATTAATAATTTGGACTTGAGTCCTGAATAGAATTGTGTGTATTTACGATAGGAACCCAACGCAACTCGTATTTCAGCATTCCCATAATGTATTCAAAATTTAAGCCAATCTCCGTAACACGGTTGATTTAGTAAACCTGAAGAGTATGCACCTGAGTGAAAGACGTATATCTTTGTTTCTATTAATAATTTGGACTTGAGTCCTGAAGAAGAATTGTGTATATTTACGATAGGAACCCAACGCAACTCGTATTTCAGCATTCCCATAATGTATTCAAAATTTAAGCCAATCTCCGTAACACGGTTGATTTAGTAAACCTGAAGAGTATGCACCTGAGTGAAAGACGTATATCTTTTTTTCTATTAATAATTTGGACTTGAGTCCTGAAGAAGAATTGTGTATATTTACGATAGGAACCCAACGCAACTCGTATTTCAGCATTCCCATAATGTATTCAAAATTTAAGCCAATCTCCGTAACACGGTTAATTTAGTAAACCTGAAGAGTATGTACCTGAGTGAAAGACGTATATCTTTGTTTCTATTAATAATTTGGACTTGAGTCCTGAAGAAGAATTGTGTATATTTACGATAGGAACCCAACGCAACTCGTATTTCAGCATTCCCATAATGTATTCAAAATTTAAGCCAATCTCCGTAACACGGTTGATTTAGTAAACCTGAAGAGTATGTACCTGAGTGAAAGACGTATATCTTTGTTTCTATTAATAATTTGGACTTGAGTCCTGAAGAAGAATTGTGTATATTTACGATAGGAACCCAACGCAACTCGTATTTCAGCATGCCCATAATGTATTCAAAATTTAAGCCAATCTCGGTAACACGGTTGATTCAGTAAACCCGAAGAGTATGCACCTGAGTGAAAGACGTATATCTTTGTTTCTATTAATAATTTGGACTTGAGTCCTGAAGAAGAATTGTGTATATTTACGATAGGAACCCAACGCAACTCGTATTTCAGCATTCCCATAATGTATTCAAAATTTAAGCCAATCTCCGTAACACGGTTGATTTAGTAAACCTGAAGAGTATGTACCTGAGTGAAAGACGTATATCTTTGTTTCTATTAATAATTTGGACTTGAGTCCTGAAGAAGAATTGTGTATATTTACGATAGGAACCCAACTCAACTCGCATTTCAGCATGCCCATAATGTATTCAAAATTTAATCCAATCTCCGTAACACGGTTGATTTAGTAAACCTGAAGAGTATGCACCTGAGTGAAAGACGTATATCTTTGTTTCTATTAATAATTTGTACTTGAGTCCTGAAGAAGAATTTTGTATATTTACGATAGAAACCCAACGCAACTCGTATTTCAGCATTCCCATAATGTATTCAAAATTTAAGCCAATCTCCGTAACACGGTTGATTTAGTAAACCTGAAGAGTATGCACCTGAGTGAAAGACGTATATCTTTGTTTCTATTAATAATTTGGACTTGAGTCCTGAAGAAGAATTGTGTGTATTTACGATAGGAACCCAACGCAACTCGTATTTCAGCTTCCCATAATGTATTCAAAATTTAAGCCAATCTCCGTAACACGGTTGATTTAGTAAACCTGAAGAGTATGCACCTGAGTGAAAGACGTATATCTTTGTTTCTATTAATAATTTGGACTTGAGTCCTGAAGAAGAATTGTGTATATTTACGATAGGAACCCAACGCAACTCGTATTTCAGCATGCCCATAATGTATTCAAAATTTAAGCCAATCTCCGTAACACGGTTGATTTAGTAAACCTGAAGAGTATGCACCTGAGTGAAAGACATATATCTTTGTTTCTATTAATAATTTGTACTTGAGTCCTGAAGAAGAATTGTGTATATTTACGATAGGAACCCAACGCAACTCGTATTTCAGCATTCCCATAATGTATTCAAAATTTAAGCCAATCTCCGTAACACGGTTGATTTAGTAAACCTGAAGAGTATGCACCTGAGTGAAAGACGTATATCTTTGTTTCTATTAATAATTTGGACTTGAGTCCTGAAGAAGAATTGTGTATATTTACGATAGGAACCCAACGCAACTCGTATTTCAGCATTCCCATAATGTATTCAAAATTTAAGCCAATCTCCGTAACACGGTTGATTTAGTAAACCTGAAGAGTATGCACCTGAGTGAAAGACGTATATCTTTGTTTCTATTAATAATTTGGACTTGAGTCCTGAAGAAGAATTGTGTATATTTACGATAGGAACCCAACGCAACAAGTATTTCAGCATTCCCATAATGTATTCAAAATTTAAGCCAATCTCCGTAACACGGTTGATTTAGTAAACCTGAAGAGTATGCACCTGAGTGAAAGACGTATATCTTTGTTTCTATTAATAATTTGGACTTGAGTCCTGAAAAAGAATTGTGTATATTTACGATAGGAACCCAACGCAACTCGTATTTCAGCATTCCCATAATGTATTCAAAATTTAAACCAATCTCCGTAACACGGTTGATTTAGTAAACCTGAAGAGTATGTACCTGAGTGAAAGACGTATATCTTTGTTTCTATTAATAATTTGGACTTGAGTCCTGAAGAAGAATTGTGTATATTTACGATAGGAACCCAACGCAACTCGTATTTCAGCATGCCCATAATGTATTCAAAATTTAAGCCAATCTCGGTAACACGGTTGATTCAGTAAACCCGAAGAGTATGCACCTGAGTGAAAGACGTATATCTTTGTTTCTATTAATAATTTGGACTTGAGTCCTGAAGAAGAATTGTGTATATTTACGATAGGAACCCAACGCAACTCGTATTTCAGCATTCCCATAATGTATTCAAAATTTAAGCCAATCTCCGTAACACGGTTGATTTAGTAAACCTGAAGAGTATGTACCTGAGTGAAAGACGTATATCTTTGTTTCTATTAATAATTTGGACTTGAGTCCTGAAGAAGAATTGTGTATATTTACGATAGGAACCCAACTCAACTCGCATTTCAGCATGCCCATAATGTATTCAAAATTTAATCCAATCTCCGTAACACGGTTGATTTAGTAAACCTGAAGAGTATGCACCTGAGTGAAAGACGTATATCTTTGTTTCTATTAATAATTTGTACTTGAGTCCTGAAGAAGAATTTTGTATATTTACGATAGAAACCCAACGCAACTCGTATTTCAGCATTCCCATAATGTATTCAAAATTTAAGCTAATCTCCGTAACACGGTTGATTTAGTAAACCTGAAGAGTATGCACCTGAGTGAAAGACGTATATCTTTGTTTCTATTAATAATTTGGACTTGAGTCCTGAAGAAGAATTGTGTGTATTTACGATAGGAACCCAACGCAACTCGTATTTCAGCATTCCCATAATGTATTCAAAATTTAAGCCAATCTCCGTAACACGGTTGATTTAGTAAACCTGAAGAGTATGCACCTGAGTGAAAGACGTATATCTTTGTTTCTATTAATAATTTGGACTTGAGTCCTGAAGAAGAATTGTGTATATTTACGATAGGAACCCAACGCAACTCGTATTTCAGCATTCCCATAATGTATTCAAAATTTAAGCCAATCTCCGTAACACGGTTGATTTAGTAAACCTGAAGAGTATGCACCTGAGTGAAAGACGTATATCTTTTTTTCTATTAATAATTTGGACTTGAGTCCTGAAGAAGAATTGTGTATATTTACGATAGGAACCCAACGCAACTCGTATTTCAGCATTCCCATAATGTATTCAAAATTTAAGCCAATCTCCGTAACACGGTTGATTTAGTAAACCTGAAGAGTATGTACCTGAGTGAAAGACGTATATCTTTGTTTCTATTAATAATTTGGACTTGAGTCCTGAAGAAGAATTGTGTATATTTACGATAGGAACCCAACTCAACTCATATTTCAGCATTCCCATAATGTATTCAAAATTTAAGCCAATCTCCGTAACACGGTTGATTTAGTAAACCAGAAGAGTATGTACCTGAGTGAAAGACGTATATCTTTGTTTCTATTAATAATTTGGACTTGAGTCCTGAAGAAGAATTGTGTATATTTACGATAGGAACCCAACTCAACTCGTATTTCAGCATGCCCATAATGTATTCAAAATTTAAGCCAATCTCCATAACACGGTTGATTTAGTAAACCTGAAAAGTATGCACCTGAGTGAAAGACGTATATCTTTGTTTCTGTTAATAATTTGGACTTGAGTCCTGAAGAAGAATTGTGTATATTTACGATAGGAACCCAACGCAACTCGTATTTCAACATGCCCATAATGTATTCAAAATTTAAGCCAATCTCCGTAACACGGTTGATTTAGTAAACCTGAAGAGTATGCACCTGAGTGAAAGACGTATATCTTTGTTTCTATTAATAATTTGGACTTGAGTCCTGAAGAAGAATTGTGTATATTTACGATAGGAACCCAACTCAACTCGTATTTCAGCATGCCCATAATGTATTCAAAATTTAAGCCAATCTCCGTAACACGGTTGATTTAGTAAACCTGAAGAGTATGCACCTGAGTGAAAGACATATATCTTTGTTTCTATTAATAATTTGTACTTGAGTCCTGAAGAAGAATTGTGTATATTTACGATAGGAACCCAACGCAACTCGTATTTCAGCATTCCCATAATGTATTCAAAATTTAAGCCAATCTCCGTAACATGGTTGATTTAGTAAACCTGAAGAGTATGCACCTGAGTGAAAGACGTATATCTTTGTTTCTATTAATAATTTGGACTTGAGTCCTGAAGAAGAATTGTGTATATTTACGATAGGAACCCAACGCAACTCGTATTTCAGCATTCCCATAATGTATTCAAAATTTAAGCCAATCTCCGTAACACGGTTGATTTAGTAAACCTGAAGAGTATGCACCTGAGTGAAAGACATATATCTTTGTTTCTATTAATAATTTGTACTTGAGTCCTGAAGAAGAATTGTGTATATTTACGATAGGAACCCAACGCAACTCGTATTTCAGCATTCCCATAATGTATTCAAAATTTAAGCCAATCTCCGTAACACGGTTGATTTAGTAAACCTGAAGAGTATGCACCTGAGTGAAAGACGTATATCTTTGTTTCTATTAATAATTTGGACTTGAGTCCTGAAGAAGAATTGTGTATATTTACGATAGGAACCCAACGCAACTCGTATTTCAGCATTCCCATAATGTATTCAAAATTTAAGCCAATCTCCGTAACACGGTTGATTTAGTAAACCTGAAGAGTATGCACCTGAGTGAAAGACGTATATCTTTGTTTCTATTAATAATTTGGACTTGAGTCCTGAAGAAGAATTGTGTATATTTACGATAGGAACCCAACGCAACTCGTATTTCAGCATGCCCATAATGTATTCAAAATTTAAGCCAATCTCCGTAACACGGTTGATTTAGTAAACCTGAAGAGTATGCACCTGAGTGAAAGACATATATCTTTGTTTCTATTAATAATTTGTACTTGAGTCCTGAAGAAGAATTGTGTATATTTACGATAGGAACCCAACGCAACTCGTATTTCAGCATTCCCATAATGTATTCAAAATTTAAGCCAATCTCCGTAACACGGTTGATTTAGTAAACCTGAAGAGTATGCACCTGAGTGAAAGACGTATATCTTTTTTTCTATTAATAATTTGGACTTGAGTCCTGAAGAAGAATTGTGTATATTTACGATAGGAACCCAACGCAACTCGTATTTCAGCATTCCCATAATGTATTCAAAATTTAAGCCAATCTCCGTAACACGGTTGATTTAGTAAACCTGAAGAGTATGTACCTGAGTGAAAGACGTATATCTTTGTTTCTATTAATAATTTGGACTTGAGTCCTGAAGAAGAATTGTGTATATTTACGATAGGAACCCAACTCAACTCATATTTCAGCATTCCCATAATGTATTCAAAATTTAAGCCAATCTCCGTAACACGGTTGATTTAGTAAACCAGAAGAGTATGTACCTGAGTGAAAGACGTATATCTTTGTTTCTATTAATAATTTGGACTTGAGTCCTGAAGAAGAATTGTGTATATTTACGATAGGAACCCAACTCAACTCGTATTTCAGCATGCCCATAATGTATTCAAAATTTAAGCCAATCTCCATAACACGGTTGATTTAGTAAACCTGAAAAGTATGCACCTGAGTGAAAGACGTATATCTTTGTTTCTGTTAATAATTTGGACTTGAGTCCTGAAGAAGAATTGTGTATATTTACGATAGGAACCCAACGCAACTCGTATTTCAACATGCCCATAATGTATTCAAAATTTAAGCCAATCTCCGTAACATGGTTGATTTAGTAAACCTGAAGAGTATGCACCTGAGTGAAAGACGTATATCTTTGTTTCTATTAATAATTTGGACTTGAGTCCTGAAGAAGAATTGTGTATATTTACGATAGGAACCCAACTCAACTCGTATTTCAGCATGCCCATAATGTATTCAAAATTTAAGCCAATCTCCGTAACACGGTTGATTTAGTAAACCTGAAGAGTATGCACCTGAGTGAAAGACATATATCTTTGTTTCTATTAATAATTTGTACTTGAGTCCTGAAGAAGAATTGTGTATATTTACGATAGGAACCCAACGCAACTCGTATTTCAGCATTCCCATAATGTATTCAAAATTTAAGCCAATCTCCGTAACATGGTTGATTTAGTAAACCTGAAGAGTATGCACCTGAGTGAAAGACGTATATCTTTGTTTCTATTAATAATTTGGACTTGAGTCCTGAAGAAGAATTGTGTATATTTACGATAGGAACCCAACTCAACTCGTATTTCAGCATGCCCATAATGTATTCAAAATTTAAGCCAATCTCCATAACACGGTTGATTTAGTAAACCTGAAAAGTATGCACCTGAGTGAAAGACGTATATCTTTGTTTCTGTTAATAATTTGGACTTGAGTCCTGAAGAAGAATTGTGTATATTTACGATAGGAACCCAACGCAACTCGTATTTCAACATGCCCATAATGTATTCAAAATTTAAGCCAATCTCCGAAACACGGTTGATTTAGTAAACCTGAAGAGTATGCACCTGAGTGAAAGACGTATATCTTTGTTTCTATTAATAATTTGGACTTGAGTCCTGAAGAAGAATTGTGTATATTTACGATAGGAACCCAACTCAACTCGTATTTCAGCATGCCCATAATGTATTCAAAATTTAAGCCAATCTTCGTAACACGGTTGATTTAGTAAACCTGAAGAGTATGCACCTGAGTGAAAGACATATATCTTTGTTTCTATTAATAATTTGTACTTGAGTCCTGAAGAAGAATTGTGTATATTTACGATAGGAACCCAACGCAACTCGTATTTCAGCATTCCCATAATGTATTCAAAATTTAAGCCAATCTCCGTAACATGGTTGATTTAGTAAACCTGAAGAGTCTGCACCTGAGTGAAAGACGTATATCTTTGTTTCTATTAATAATTTGGACTTGAGTCCTGAAGAAGAATTGTGTATATTTACGATAGGAACCCAACGCAACTCGTATTTCAGCATTCCCATAATGTATTCAAAATTTAAGCCAATCTCCGTAACACGGTTGATTTAGTAAACCTGAAGAGTATGCACCTGAGTGAAAGACATATATCTTTGTTTCTATTAATAATTTGTAATTGAGTCCTGAAGAAGAATTGTGTATATTTACGATAGGAACCCAACGCAACTCGTATTTCAGCATTCCCATAATGTATTCAAAATTTAAGCCAATCTCCGTAACACGGTTGATTTAGTAAACCTGAAGAGTATGCACCTGAGTGAAAGACGTATATCTTTGTTTCTATTAATAATTTGGACTTGAGTCCTGAAGAAGAATTGTGTATATTTACGATAGGAACCCAACGCAACTCGTATTTCAGCATTCCCATAATGTATTCAAAATTTAAGCCAATCTCCGTAACACGGTTGATTTAGTAAACCTGAAGAGTATGCACCTGAGTGAAAGACGTATATCTTTGTTTCTATTAATAATTTGGACTTGAGTCCTGAAGAAGAATTGTGTATATTTACGATAGGAACCCAACGCAACTCGTATTTCAGCATGCCCATAATGTATTCAAAATTTAAGCCAATCTCCGTAACACGGTTGATTTAGTAAACCTGAAGAGTATGCACCTGAGTGAAAGACATATATCTTTGTTTCTATTAATAATTTGTACTTGAGTCCTGAAGAAGAATTGTGTATATTTACGATAGGAACCCAACGCAACTCGTATTTCAGCATTCCCATAATGTATTCAAAATTTAAGCCAATCTCCGTAACACGGTTGATTTAGTAAACCTGAAGAGTATGCACCTGAGTGAAAGACGTATATCTTTGTTTCTATTAATAATTTGGACTTGAGTCCTGAAGAAGAATTGTGTATATTTACGATAGGAACCCAACGCAACTCGTATTTCAGCATTCCCATAATGTATTCAAAATTTAAGCCAATCTCCGTAACACGGTTGATTTAGTAAACCTGAAGAGTATGCACCTGAGTGAAAGACGTATATCTTTGTTTCTATTAATAATTTGGACTTGAGTCCTGAAGAAGAATTGTGTATATTTACGATAGGAACCCAACGCAACTCGTATTTCAGCATTCCCATAATGTATTCAAAATTTAAGCTAATCTCCGTAACACGGTTGATTTAGTAAACCTGAAGAGTATGCACCTGAGTGAAAGACGTATATCTTTGTTTCTATTAATAATTTGGACTTGAGTCCTGAAGAAGAATTGTGTGTATTTACGATAGGAACCCAACGCAACTCGTATTTCAGCATTCCCATAATGTATTCAAAATTTAAGCCAATCTCCGTAACACGGTTGATTTAGTAAACCTGAAGAGTATGCACCTGCGTGAAAGACGTATATCTTTGTTTCTATTAATAATTTGGACTTGAGTCCTGAAGAAGAATTGTGTATATTTACGATAGGAACCCAACGCAACTCGTATTTCAGCATTCCCATAATGTATTCAAAATTTAAGCCAATATCCGTAACACGGTTGATTTAGTAAACCTGAAGAGTATGCACCTGAGTGAAAGACGTATATCTTTTTTTCTATTAATAATTTGGACTTGAGTCCTGAAGAAGAATTGTGTATATTTACAATAGGAACCCAACGCAACTCGTATTTCAGCATTCCCATAATGTATTCAA
Source organism: Cuscuta europaea (assembly GCA_945859875.1). Lineage (NCBI taxonomy): Eukaryota > Viridiplantae > Streptophyta > Magnoliopsida > Solanales > Convolvulaceae > Cuscuta > Cuscuta europaea. The sequence goes on from CAMAPE010000014.1 coordinate 8,132,284, forward strand.
AATTTAAGCCAATCTCCGTAACACGGTTGATTTAGTAAACCTGAAGAGTATGTACCTGAGTGAAAGACGTATATCTTTGTTTCTATTAATAATTTGGACTTGAGTCCTGAAGAAGAATTGTGTATATTTACGATAGGAACCCAACTCAACTCATATTTCAGCATTCCCATAATGTATTCAAAATTTAAGCCAATCTCCGTAACACGGTTGATTTAGTAAACCAGAAGAGTATGTACCTGAGTGAAAGACGTATATCTTTGTTTCTATTAATAATTTAGACTTGAGTCCTGAAGAAGAATTGTGTATATTTACGATAGGAACCCAACTCAACTCGTATTTCAGCATGCCCATAATGTATTCAAAATTTAAGCCAATCTCCATAACACGGTTGATTTAGTAAACCTGAAAAGTATGCACCTGAGTGAAAGACGTATATCTTTGTTTCTGTTAATAATTTGGACTTGAGTCCTGAAGAAGAATTGTGTATATTTACGATAGGAACCCAACGCAACTCGTATTTCAACATGCCCATAATGTATTCAAAATTTAAGCCAATCTCCGTAACACGGTTGATTTAGTAAACCTGAAGAGTATGCACCTGAGTGAAAGACGTATATCTTTGTTTCTATTAATAATTTGGACTTGAGTCCTGAAGAAGAATTGTGTATATTTACGATAGGAACCCAACTCAACTCGTATTTCAGCATGCCCATAATGTATTCAAAATTTAAGCCAATCTCCGTAACACGGTTGATTTAGTAAACCTGAAGAGTATGCACCTGAGTGAAAGACATATATCTTTGTTTCTATTAATAATTTGTACTTGAGTCCTGAAGAAGAATTGTGTATATTTACGATAGGAACCCAACGCAACTCGTATTTCAGCATTCCCATAATGTATTCAAAATTTAAGCCAATCTCCGTAACATGGTTGATTTAGTAAACCTGAAGAGTATGCACCTGAGTGAAAGACGTATATCTTTGTTTCTATTAATAATTTGGACTTGAGTCCTGAAGAAGAATTGTGTATATTTACGATAGGAACCCAACGCAACTCGTATTTCAGCATTCCCATAATGTATTCAAAATTTAAGCCAATCTCCGTAACACGGTTGATTTAGTAAACCTGAAGAGTATGCACCTGAGTGAAAGACGTATATCTTTGTTTCTATTAATAATTTAGACTTGAGCCCTGAAGAAGAATTTTGTATATTTACGATAGAAACCCAACGCAACTCGTATTTCAGCATTCCCATAATGTATTCAAAATTTAAGCTAATCTCCGTAACACGGTTGATTTAGTAAACCTGAAGAGTATGCACCTGAGTGAAAGACGTATATCTTTGTTTCTATTAATAATTTGGACTTGAGTCCTGAAGAAGAATTGTGTGTATTTACGATAGGAACCCAACGCAACTCGTATTTCAGCATTCCCATAATGTATTCAAAATTTAAGCCAATCTCCGTAACACGGTTGATTTAGTAAACCTGAAGAGTATGCACCTGAGTGAAAGACGTATATCTTTGTTTCTATTAATAATTTGGACTTGAGTCCTGAAGAAGAATTGTGTATATTTACGATAGGAACCCAACGCAACTCGTATTTCAGCATTCCCATAATGTATTCAAAATTTAAGCCAATCTCCGTAACACGGTTGATTTAGTAAACCTGAAGAGTATGCACCTGAGTGAAAGACGTATATCTTTTTTTCTATTAATAATTTGGACTTGAGTCCTGAAGAAGAATTGTGTATATTTACGATAGGAACCCAACGCAACTCGTATTTCAGCATTCCCATAATGTATTCAAAATTTAAGCCAATCTCCGTAACACGGTTGATTTAGTAAACCTGAAGAGTATGTACCTGAGTGAAAGACGTATATCTTTGTTTCTATTAATAATTTGGACTTGAGTCCTGAAGAAGAATTGTGTATATTTACGATAGGAACCCAACTCAACTCATATTTCAGCATTCCCATAATGTATTCAAAATTTAAGCCAATCTCCGTAACACGGTTGATTTAGTAAACCAGAAGAGTATGTACCTGAGTGAAAGACGTATATCTTTGTTTCTATTAATAATTTGGACTTGAGTCCTGAAGAAGAATTGTGTATATTTACGATAGGAACCCAACTCAACTCGTATTTCAGCATGCCCATAATGTATTCAAAATTTAAGCCAATCTCCATAACACGGTTGATTTAGTAAACCTGAAAAGTAAGCACCTGAGTGAAAGACGTATATCTTTGTTTCTGTTAATAATTTGGACTTGAGTCCTGAAGAAGAATTGTGTATATTTACGATAGGAACCCAACGCAACTCGTATTTCAACATGCCCATAATGTATTCAAAATTTAAGCCAATCTCCGTAACACGGTTGATTTAGTAAACCTGAAGAGTATGCACCTGAGTGAAAGACGTATATCTTTGTTTCTATTAATAATTTGGACTTGAGTCCTGAAGAATAATTGTGTATATTTACGATAGGAACCCAACGCAACTCGTATTTCAGCATTCCCATAATGTATTCAAAATTTAAGCCAATCTCCGTAACACGGTTGATTTAGTAAACCTGAAGAGTATGCACCTGAGTGAAAGACGTATATCTTTGTTTCTATTAATAATTTAGACTTGAGCCCTGAAGAAGAATTTTGTATATTTACGATAGAAACCCAACGCAACTCGTATTTCAGCATTCCCATAATGTATTCAAAATTTAAGCTAATCTCCGTAACACGGTTGATTTAGTAAACCTGAAGAGTATGCACCTGAGTGAAAGACGTATATCTTTGTTTCTATTAATAATTTGGACTTGAGTCCTGAAGAAGAATTGTGTGTATTTACGATAGGAACCCAACGCAACTCGTATTTCAGCATTCCCATAATGTATTCAAAATTTAAGCCAATCTCCGTAACACGGTTGATTTAGTAAACCTGAAGAGTATGCACCTGAGTGAAAGACGTATATCTTTGTTTCTATTAATAATTTGGACTTGAGTCCTGAAGAAGAATTGTGTATATTTACGATAGGAACCCAACGCAACTCGTATTTCAGCATTCCCATAATGTATTCAAAATTTAAGCCAATCTCCGTAACACGGTTGATTTAGTAAACCTGAAGAGTATGCACCTGAGTGAAAGACGTATATCTTTTTTTCTATTAATAATTTGGACTTGAGTCCTGAAGAAGAATTGTGTATATTTACGATAGGAACCCAACGCAACTCGTATTTCAGCATTCCCATAATGTATTCAAAATTTAAGCCAATCTCCGTAACACGGTTGATTTAGTAAACCTGAAGAGTATGTACCTGAGTGAAAGACGTATATCTTTGTTTCTATTAATAATTTGGACTTGAGTCCTGAAGAAGAATTGTGTATATTTACGATAGGAACCCAACTCAACTCATATTTCAGCATTCCCATAATGTATTCAAAATTTAAGCCAATCTCCGTAACACGGTTGATTTAGTAAACCAGAAGAGTATGTACCTGAGTGAAAGACGTATATCTTTGTTTCTATTAATAATTTGGACTTGAGTCCTGAAGAAGAATTGTGTATATTTACGATAGGAACCCAACTCAACTCGTATTTCAGCATGCCCATAATGTATTCAAAATTTAAGCCAATCTCCATAACACGGTTGATTTAGTAAACCTGAAAAGTATGCACCTGAGTGAAAGACGTATATCTTTGTTTCTGTTAATAATTTGGACTTGAGTCCTGAAGAAGAATTGTGTATATTTACGATAGGAACCCAACGCAACTCGTATTTCAACATGCCCATAATGTATTCAAAATTTAAGCCAATCTCCGTAACACGGTTGATTTAGTAAACCTGAAGAGTATGCACCTGAGTGAAAGACGTATATCTTTGTTTCTATTAATAATTTGGACTTGAGTCCTGAAGAAGAATTGTGTATATTTACGATAGGAACCCAACTCAACTCGTATTTCAGCATGCCCATAATGTATTCAAAATTTAAGCCAATCTCCGTAACACGGTTGATTTAGTAAACCTGAAGAGTATGCACCTGAGTGAAAGACATATATCTTTGTTTCTATTAATAATTTGTACTTGAGTCCTGAAGAAGAATTGTGTATATTTACGATAGGAACCCAACGCAACTCGTATTTCAGCATTCCCATAATGTATTCAAAATTTAAGCCAATCTCCGTAACATGGTTGATTTAGTAAACCTGAAGAGTATGCACCTGAGTGAAAGACGTATATCTTTGTTTCTATTAATAATTTGGACTTGAGTCCTGAAGAAGAATTGTGTATATTTACGATAGGAACCCAACGCAACTCGTATTTCAGCATTCCCATAATGTATTCAAAATTTAAGCCAATCTCCGTAACACGATTGATTTAGTAAACCTGAAGAGTATGCACCTGAGTGAAAGACGTATATCTTTGTTTCTATTAATAATTTGGACTTGAGTCCTGAAGAAGAATTGTGTATATTTACGATAGGAACCCAACGCAACAAGTATTTCAGCATTCCCATAATGTATTCAAAATTTAAGCCAATCTCCGTAACACGGTTGATTTAGTAAACCTGAAGAGTATGCACCTGAGTGAAAGACGTATATCTTTGTTTCTATTAATAATTTGGACTTGAGTCCTGAAGAAGAATTGTGTATATTTACGATAGGAACCCAACGCAACTCGTATTTCAGCATTCCCATAATGTATTCAAAATTTAAGACAATCTCCGTAACACGGTTGATTTAGTAAACCTGAAGAGTATGTACCTGAGTGAAAGACGTATATCTTTGTTTCTATTAATAATTTGGACTTGAGTCCTGAAGAAGAATTGTGTATATTTACGATAGGAACCCAACGCAACTCGTATTTCAGCATGCCCATAATGTATTCAAAATTTAAGCCAATCTCGGTAACACGGTTGATTCAGTAAACCCGAAGAGTATGCACCTGAGTGAAAGACGTATATCTTTGTTTCTATTAATAATTTGGACTTGAGTCCTGAAGAAGAATTGTGTATATTTACGATAGGAACCCAACGCAACTCGTATTTCAGCATTCCCATAATGTATTCAAAATTTAAGCCAATCTCCGTAACACGGTTGATTTAGTAAACCTGAAGAGTATGTACCTGAGTGAAAGACGTATATCTTTGTTTCTATTAATAATTTGGACTTGAGTCCTGAAGAAGAATTGTGTATATTTACGATAGGAACCCAACTCAACTCGCATTTCAGCATGCCCATAATGTATTCAAAATTTAATCCAATCTCCGTAACACGGTTGATTTAGTAAACCAGAAGAGTATGCACCTGAGTGAAAGACGTATATCTTTGTTTCTATTAATAATTTGGACTTGAGTCCTGAAGAAGAATTGTGTATATTTACGATAGGAACCCAACGCAACTCGTATTTCAGCATTCCCATAATGTATTCAAAATTTAAGCCAATCTCCGTAACACGGTTGATTTAGTAAACCTGAAGAGTATGCACCTGAGTGAAAGACGTATATCTTTGTTTCTATTAATAATTTGGACTTGAGTCTTGAAGAAGAATTGTGTATATTTACGATAGGAACCCAACGCAACAAGTATTTCAGCATTCCCATAATGTATTCAAAATTTAAGCCAATCTTCGTAACACGGTTGATTTAGTAAACCTGAAGAGTATGCACCTGAGTGAAAGACGTATATCTTTGTTTCTATTAATAATTTGGAATTGAGTCCTGAAGAAGAATTGTGTATATTTACGATAGGAACCCAACGCAACTCATATTTCAGCATGCCCATAATGTATTCAAAATTTAAGCCAATCTCCGTAACACGGTTGATTTAGTAAACCTGAAGAGTATGCACCTGAGTGAAAGACGTATATCTTTGTTTCTATTAATAATTTGGACTTGAGTCCTGAAGAAGAATTGTGTATATTTACGATAGGAACCCAACTCAACTCGTATTTCAGCATGCCCATAATGTATTCAAAATTTAAGCCAATCTCCGTAACACGGTTGATTTAGTAAACCTGAAGAGTATGCACCTGAGTGAAAGACGTATATCTTTGTTTCTATTAATAATTTGTACTTGAGTCCTGAAGAAGAATTGTGTATATTTACGATAGGAACCCAACGCAACTCGTATTTCAGCATTCCCATAATGTATTCAAAATTTAAGGCAATCTCCGTAACACGGTTTATTTAGTAAACCTGAAGAGTATGCACCTGAGTGAAAGACGTATATCTTTGTTTCTATTAATAATTTGGACTTTAGTCCTGAAGAAGAATTGTGTATATTTACGATAGGAACCCAACGCAACTCGTATTTCAGCATTCCCATAATGTATTCAAAATTTAAGCCAATCTCCGTAACACGGTTGATTTAGTAAACCTGAAGAGTATGCACCTGAGTGAAAGACGTATATCTTTGTTTCTATTAATAATTTGGACTTGAGTCCTGAAGAAGAATTGTGTATATTTACGATAGGAACCCAACGCAACTCGTATTTCAGCATTCCATAAATGTATTCAAAATTTAAGCCAATCTCCGTAACACGGTTGATTTAGTAAACCTGAAGAGTATGCACCTGAGTGAAAGACGTATATCTTTGTTTCTATTAATAATTTGGACTTGAGTCCTGAAGAAGAATTGTGTATATTTACGATAGGAACCCAACGCAACTCGTATTTCAGCATTCCCATAATGTATTCAAAATTTAAGCCAATCTTCGTAACACGGTTGATTTAGTAAACCTGAAGAGTATGCACCTGAGTGAAAGACGTATATCTTTGTTTCTATTAATAATTTGGACTTGAGTCCTGAAGAAGAATTGTGTATATTTACGATAGGAACCCAACGCAACTCGTATTTCAGCATTCCCATAATGTATTCAAAATTTAAGCCAATCTCCGTAACACGGTTGATTTAGTTAACCTGAAGAGTATGCACCTGAGTGAAAGACGTATATCTTTGTTTCTATTAATAATTTGGACTTGAGTCCTGAAGAAGAATTGTGTATATTTACGATAGGAACCCAACTCAACTCGTATTTCAGCATGCCCATAATGTATTCAAAATTTAAGCCAATCTCCGTAACACGGTTGATTTAGTAAACCTGAAGAGTATGCACCTGAGTGAAAGACATATATCTTTGTTTCTATTAATAATTTGTACTTGAGTCCTGAAGAAGAATTGTGTATATTTACGATAGGAACCCAACGCAACTCGTATTTCATCATTCCCATAATGTATTCAAAATTTAAGCCAATCTCCGTAACACGGCTGATTTAGTAAACCTGAAGAGTATGCACCTGAGTGAAAGACGTATATCTTTGTTTCTATTAATAACTTGGACTTGAGTCCTGAAGAAGAATTGTGTATATTTACGATAGGAACCCAACGCAACTCGTATTTCAGCATTCCCATAATGTATTCAAAATTTAAGCCAATCTCCGTAACACGGTTGATTTAGTAAACCTGAAGAGTATGCACCTGAGTGAAAGACGTATATCTTTGTTTCTATTAATAATTTGGACTTGAGTCCTGAAGAAGAATTGTGTATATTTACGATAGGAACCCAACGCAACTCGTATTTCAGCATTCCCATAATGTATTCAAAATTTAGGCCAATCTCCGTAACACGTTTGATTTAGTAAACCTGAAGAGTATGCACCTGAGTGAAAGACGTATATCTTTGTTTCTATTAATAATTTGGACTTGAGTCCTGAAGAAGAATTGTGTATATTTACGATAGAAACCCAACGCAACTCGTATTTCAGCATTCCCATAATGTATTCAAAATTTAAGCCAATCTCCGTAACACGGTTGATTTAGTAAACCTGAAGAGTATGCACCTGAGTGAAAGACGTATATCTTTGTTTCTATTAATAATTTGGACTTGAGTCCTGAAGAAGAATTGTGTATATTTACGATAGGAACCCAACGCAACAAGTATTTCAGCATTCCCGTAATGTATTCAAAATTTAAGCCAATCTCCGTAACACGGTTGATTTAGTAAACCTGAAGAGTATGCACCTGAGTGAAAGACGTATATCTTTGTTTCTATTAATAATTTGGACTTGAGTCCTGAAGAAGAATTGTGTATATTTACGATAGGAACCCAACGCAACTCGTATTTCAGCATGCCCATAATGTATTCAAAATTTAAGCCAATCTCCGTAACACGGTTGATTTAGTAAACCTGAAGAGTATGCACCTGAGTGAAAGACGTATATCTTTGTTTCTATTAATAATTTGGACTTGAGTCCTGAAGAAGAATTGTGTATATTTACGATAGGAACCCAACTCAACTCGTATTTCAGCATGCCCATAATGTATTCAAAATTTAAGCCAATCTCCGTAACACGGTTGATTTAGTAAACCTGAAGAGTATGCACCTGAGTGAAAGACGTATATCTTTGTTTCTATTAATAATTTGTACTTGAGTCCTTAAGAAGAATTGTGTATATTTACGATAGGAACCCAACGCAACTCGTATTTCAGCATTCCCATTATATATTCAAAATTTAAGGCAATCTCCGTAACACGGTTGATTTAGTAAACCTGAAGAGTATGCACCTGAGTGAAAGACGTATATCTTTGTTTCTATTAATAATTTGGACTTGAGTCCTGAAGAAGAATTGTGTATATTTACGATAGGAACCCAACGCAACTCGTATTTCAGCATTCCCATAATGTATTCAAAATTTAAGCCAATCTCCGTAACACGGTTGATTTAGTAAACCTGAAGAGTATGCTCCTGAGTGAAAGACGTATATCTTTGTTTCTATTAATAATTTGGACTTGAGTCCTGAAGAAGAATTGTGTATATTTACGATAGGAACCCAACGCAACTCGTGTTTCAGCATTCCGTAAATGTATTCAAAATTTAAGCCAATCTCCGTAACACGGTTGATTTAGTAAACCTGAAGAGTATGCACCTGAGTGAAAGACGTATATCTTTGTTTCTATTAATAATTTGGACTTGAGTCCTGAAGAAGAATTGTGTATATTTACGATAGGAACCCAACGCAACTCGTATTTCAGCATTCCCATAATGTATTCAAAATTTAAGCCAATCTTCGTAACACGGTTGATTTAGTAAACCTGAAGAGTATGCACCTGAGTGAAAGACGTATATCTTTGTTTCTATTAATAATTTGGACTTGAGTCCTGAAGAAGAATTGTGTATATTTACGATAGGAACCCAACGCAACTCGTATTTCAGCATTCCCATAATGTATTCAAAATTTAGGCCAATCTCCGTAACACGGTTGATTTAGTTAACCTGAAGAGTATGCACCTGAGTGAAAGACGTATATCTTTGTTTCTATTAATAATTTGGACTTGAGTCCTGAAGAAGAATTGTGTATATTTACGATAGGAACCCAACTCAACTCGTATTTCAGCATGCCCATAATGTATTCAAAATTTAAGCCAATCTCCCTAACACGGTTGATTTAGTAAACCTGAAGAGTATGCACCTGAGTGAAAGACATATATCTTTGTTTCTATTAATAATTTGTACTTGAGTCCTGAAGAAGAATTGTGTATATTTACGATAGGAACCCAACGCAACAAGTATTTCAGCATTCCCATAATGTATTCAAAATTTAAGCCAATCTCCGTAACACGGTTGATTTAGTAAACCTGAAGAGTATGCACCTGAGTGAAAGACGTATATCTTTGTTTCTATTAATAATTTGGACTTGAGTCCTGAAGAAGAATTGTGTATATTTACGATAGGAACCCAACGCAACTCGTATTTCAGCATGCCCATAATGTATTCAAAATTTAAGCCAATCTCCGTAACACGGTTGATTTAGTAAACCTGAAGAGTATGCACCTGATTGAAAGACGTATATCTTTGTTTCTATTAATAATTTGGACTTGAGTCCTGAAGAAGAATTGTGTATAATTACGATAGGAACCCAACTCAACTCGTATTTCAGCATGCCCATAATGTATTCAAAATTTAAGCCAATCTCCGTAACACGGTTGATTTAGTAAACCTGAAGAGTATGCACCTGAGTGAAAGACGTATATCTTTGTTTCTATTAATAATTTGTACTAGAGTCCTGAAGAAGAATTGTGTATATTTACGATAGGAACCCAACGCAACTCGTATTTCAGCATTCCCATAATGTATTCAAAATTTAAGGCAATCTCCGTAACACGGTTGATTTTGTAAACCTGAAGAGTATGCACCTGAGTGAAAGACGTATATCTTTGTTTCTATTAATAATTTGGACTTGAGTCCTGAACAAGAATTGTGTATATTTACGATAGGAACCCAACGCAACTCGTATTTTAGCATTCCCATAATGTATTCAAAATTTAAGGCAATCTCCGTAACACGGTTGATTTAGTGAACCTGAAGAGTATGCACCTGAGTGAAAGACGTATATCTTTGTTTCTATTAATAATTTGGACTTGAGTCCTGAAGAAGAATTGTGTATATTTACGATAGGAACCCAACGCAACTCGTATTTCAGCATTCCATAAATGTATTCAAAATTTAAGCCAATCTCCGTAACACGGTTGATTTAGTAAACCTGAAGAGTATGCACCTGAGTGAAAGACGTATATCTTTGTTTCTATTAATAATTTGGACTTGAGTCCTGAAGAAGAATTGTGTATATTTACGATAGGAACCCAACACAACTCGTATTTCAGCATTCCCATAATGTATTCAAAATTTAAGCCAATCTTCGTAACACGGTTGATTTAGTAAACCTGAAGAGTATGCACCTGAGTGAAAGACGTATATCTTTGTTTCTATTAATAATTTGGACTTGAGTCCTGAAGAAGAATTGTGTATATTTACGATAGGAACCCAACGCAACTCGTATTTCAGCATTCCCATAATGTATTCAAAATTTAGGCCAATCTCCGTAACACGGTTGATTTAGTTAACCTGAAGAGTATGCACCTGAGTGAAAGACGTATATCTTTGTTTCTATTAATAATTTGGACTTGAGTCCTGAAGAAGAATTGTGTATATTTACGATAGGAAACCAACTCAACTCGTATTTCAGCATGCCCATAATGTATTCAAAATTTAAGCCAATCTCCGTAACACGGTTGATTTAGTAAACCTGAAGAGTATGCACCTGAGTGAAAGACATATATCTTTGTTTCTATTAATAATTTGTACTTGAGTCCTGAAGAAGAATTGTGTATATTTACGATAGGAACTCAACGCAACAAGTATTTCAGCATTCCCATAATGTATTCAAAATTTAAGCCAATCTCCGTAACACGGTTGATTTAGTAAACCTGAAGAGTATGCACCTGAGTGAAAGACGTATATCTTTGTTTCTATTAATAATTTGGACTTGAGTCCTGAAGAAGAATTGTGTATATTTACGATAGGAATCCAACGCAACTCGTATTTCAGCATGCCCATAATGTATTCAAAATTTAAGCCAATCTCCGTAACACGGTTGATTTAGTAAACCTGAAGAGTATGCACCTGAGTGAAAGACGTATATCTTTGTTTCTATTAATAATTTGGACTTGAGTCCTGAAGAAGAATTGTGTATATTTACGATAGGAACCCAACTCAACTCGTATTTCAGCATGCCCTTAATGTATTCAAAATTTAAGCCAATCTCCGTAACACGGTTGATTTAGTAAACCTGAAGAGTATGCACCTGAGTGAAAGACGTATATCTTTGTTTCTATTAATAATTTGTACTTGAGTCCTGAAGAAGAATTGTGTATATTTACGATAGGAACCCAACGCAACTCGTATTTCAGCATGCCCATAATGTATTCAAATTTTAAGCCAATCTCCGTAACACGGTTGATTTAGTAAACCTGAAGAGTATGCACCTGAGTGAAAGACGTATATCTTTGTTTCTATTAATAATTTGGACTTGAGTCCTGAAGAAGAATTGTGTATATTTACGATAGGAACCCAACTCAACTCGTATTTCAGCATGCCCATAATGTATTCAAAATTTAAGCCAATCTCCGTAACACGGTTGATTTAGTAAACCTGAAGAGTATGCACCTGAGTGAAAGACATATATCTTTGTTTCTATTAATAATTTGTACTTGAGTCCTGAAGAAGAATTGTGTATATTTACGATAGGAACCCAACGCAACTCGTATTTCATCATTCCCATAATGTATTCAAAATTTAAGCCAATCTCCGTAACACGGCTGATTTAGTAAACCTGAAGAGTATGCACCTGAGTGAAAGACGTATATCTTTGTTTCTATTAATAACTTGGACTTGAGTCCTGAAGAAGAATTGTGTATATTTACGATAGGAACCCAACGCAACTCGTATTTCAGCATTCCCATAATGTATTCAAAATTTAAGCCAATCTCCGTAACACGGTTGATTTAGTAAACCTGGAGAGTATGCACCTGAGTGAAAGACGTATATCTTTGTTTCTATTAATAATTTGGACTTGAGTCCTGAAGAAGAATTGTGTATATTTACGATAGGAACCCAACGCAACTCGTATTTCAGCATTCCCATAATGTATTCAAAATTTAAGCCAATCTCCGTAACACGTTTGATTTAGTAAACCTGAAGAGTATGCACCTGAGTGAAAGACGTATATCTTTGTTTCTATTAATAATTTGGACTTGAGTCCTGAAGAAGAATTGTGTATATTTACGATAGGAACCCAACGCAACTCGTATTTCAGCATTCCCATAATGTATTCAAAATTTAAGCCAATCTCCGTAACACGGTTGATTTAGTAAACCTGAAGAGTATGCACCTGAGTGAAAGACGTATATCTTTGTTTCTATTAATAATTTGGACTTGAGTCCTGAAGAAGAATTGTGTATATTTACGATAGGAACCCAACGCAACAAGTATTTCAGCATTCCCATAATGTATTCAAAATTTAAGCCAATCTCCGTAACACGGTTGATTTAGTAAACCTGAAGAGTATGCACCTGAGTGAAAGACGTATATCTTTGTTTCTATTAATAATTTGTACTTGAGTCCTGAAGAAGAATTGTGTATATTTACGATAGGAACCCAACGCAACTCGTATTTCAGCATGCCCATAATGTATTCAAATTTTAAGCCAATCTCCGTAACACGGTTGATTTAGTAAACCTGAAGAGTATGCACCTGAGTGAAAGACGTATATCTTTGTTTCTATTAATAATTTGGACTTGAGTCCTGAAGAAGAATTGTGTATATTTACGATAGGAACCCAACTCAACTCGTATTTCAGCATGCCCATAATGTATTCAAAATTTAAGCCAATCTCCGTAACACGGTTGATTTAGTAAACCTGAAGAGTATGCACCTGAGTGAAAGACATATATCTTTGTTTCTATTAATAATTTGTACTTGAGTCCTGAAGAAGAATTGTGTATATTTACGATAGGAACCCAACGCAACTCGTATTTCATCATTCCCATAATGTATTCAAAATTTAAGCCAATCTCCGTAACACGGCTGATTTAGTAAACCTGAAGAGTATGCACCTGAGTGAAAGACGTATATCTTTGTTTCTATTAATAACTTGGACTTGAGTCCTGAAGAAGAATTGTGTATATTTACGATAGGAACCCAACACAACTCGTATTTCAGCATTCCCATAATGTATTCAAAATTTAAGCCAATCTCCGTAACACGGTTGATTTAGTAAACCTGGAGAGTATGCACCTGAGTGAAAGACGTATATCTTTGTTTCTATTAATAATTTGGACTTGAGTCCTGAAGAAGAATTGTGTATATTTACGATAGGAACCCAACGCAACTCGTATTTCAGCATTCCCATAATGTATTCAAAATTTAAGCCAATCTCCGTAACACGTTTGATTTAGTAAACCTGAAGAGTATGCACCTGAGTGAAAGACGTATATCTTTGTTTCTATTAATAATTTGGACTTGAGTCCTGAAGAAGAATTGTGTATATTTACGATAGGAACCCAACGCAACTCGTATTTCAGCATTCCCATAATGTATTCAAAATTTAAGCCAATCTCCGTAACACGGTTGATTTAGTAAACCTGAAGAGTATGCACCTGAGTGAAAGACGTATATCTTTGTTTCTATTAATAATTTGGACTTGAGTCCTGAAGAAGAATTGTGTATATTTACGATAGGAACCCAACGCAACAAGTATTTCAGCATTCCCATAATGTATTCAAAATTTAAGCCAATCTCCGTAACACGGTTGATTTAGTAAACCTGAAGAGTATGCACCTGAGTGAAAGACGTATATCTTTGTTTCTATTAATAATTTGGACTTGAGTCCTGAAGAAGAATTGTGTATATTTACGATAGGAACCCAACGCAACTCGTATTTCAGCATGCCCATAATGTATTCAAAATTTAAGCCAATCTCCGTAACACGTTTGATTTAGTATACCTGAAGAGTATGCACCTGATTGAAAGACGTATATCTTTGTTTCTATTAATAATTTGGACTTGAGTCCTGAAGAAGAATTGTGTATATTTACGATAGGAACCCAACTCAACTCGTATTTCAGCATGCCCATAATGTATTCAAAATTTAAGCCAATCTCCGTAACACGGTTGATTTAGTAAACCTGAAGAGTATGCACCTGAGTGAAAGACGTATATCTTTGTTTCTATTAATAATTTGTACTTGAGTCCTGAAGAAGAATTGTGTATATTTACGATAGGAACCCAACGCAACTCGTATTTCAGCATTCCCATAATGTATTCAAAATTTAAGGCAAACTCCGTAACACGGTTGATTTAGTAAACCTGAAGAGTATGCACCTGAGTGAAAGACGTATATCTTTGTTTCTATTAATAATTTGGACTTGAGTCCTGAAGAAGAATTGTGTATATTTACGATAGGAACCCAACGCAACTCGTATTTCAGCATTCCCATAATGTATTCAAAATTTAAGCCAATCTCCGTAACACGGTTGATTTAGTAAACCTGAAGAGTATGCACCTGAGTGAAAGACGTATATCTTTGTTTCTATTAATAATTTGGACTTGAGTCCTGAAGAAGAATTGTGTATATTTACGATAGGAACCCAACGCAACTCGTATTTCAGCATTCCATAAATGTATTCAAAATTTAAGCCAATCTCCGTAACACGGTTGATTTAGTAAACCTGAAGAGTATGCACCTGAGTGAAAGACGTATATCTTTGTTTCTATTAATAATTTGGACTTGAGTCCTGAAGAAGAATTGTGTATATTTACGATAGGAACCCAACGCAACTCGTATTTCAGCATTCCCATAATGTATTCAAAATTTAAGCCAATCTTCGTAACACGGTTGATTTAGTAAACCTGAAGAGTATGCACCTGAGTGAAAGACGTATATCTTTGTTTCTATTAATAATTTGGACTTGAGTCCTGACGAAGAATTGTGTATATTTACGATAGGAACCCAACGCAACTCGTATTTCAGCATTCCCATAATGTATTCAAAATTTAGGCCAATCTCCGTAACACGGTTGATTTAGTTAACCTGAAGAGTATGCACCTGAGTGAAAGACGTATATCTTTGTTTCTATTAATAATTTGGACTTGAGTCCTGAAGAAGAATTGTGTATATTTACGATAGGAACCCAACTCAACTCGTATTTCAGCATGCCCATAATGTATTCAAAATTTAAGCCAATCTCCGTAACACGGTTGATTTAGTAAACCTGAAGAGTATGCACCTGAGTGAAAGACATATATCTTTGTTTCTATTAATAATTTGTACTTGAGTCCTGAAGAAGAATTGTGTATATTTACGATAGGAACCCAACGCAACAAGTATTTCAGCATTCCCATAATGTATTCAAAATTTAAGCCAATCTCCGTAACACGGTTGATTTAGTAAACCTGAAGAGTATGCACCTGAGTGAAAGACGTATATCTTTGTTTCTATTAATAATTTGGACTTGAGTCCTGAAGAAGAATTGTGTATATTTACGATTGGAACCCAACGCAACTCGTATTTCAGCATGCCCATAATGTATTCAAAATTTAAGCCAATCTCCGTAACACGGTTGATTTAGTAAACCTGAAGAGTATGCACCTGAGTGAAAGACGTATATCTTTGTTTCTATTAATAATTTGGACTTGAGTCCTGAAGAAGAATTGTGTATATTTACGATAGGAACCCAACTCAACTCGTATTTCAGCATGCCCATAATGTATTCAAAATTTAAGCCAATCTCCGTAACACGGTTGATTTAGTAAACCTGAAGAGTATGCACCTGAGTGAAAGACGTATATCTTTGTTTCTATTAATAATTTGTACTTGAGTCCTGAAGAAGAATTGTGTATATTTACGATAGGAACCCAACGCAACTCGTATTTCAGCATGCCCATAATGTATTCAAATTTTAAGCCAATCTCCGTAACACGGTTGATTTAGTAAACCTGAAGAGTATGCACCTGAGTGAAAGACGTATATCTTTGTTTCTATTAATAATTTGGACTTGAGTCCTAAAGAAGAATTGTGTATATTTACGATAGGAACCCAACTCAACTCGTATTTCAGCATGCCCATAATGTATTCAAAATTTAAGCCAATCTCCGTAACACGCTTGATTTAGTAAACCTGAAGAGTATGCACCTGAGTGAAAGACATATATCTTTGTTTCTATTAATAATTTGTACTTGAGTCCTGAAGAAGAATTGTGTATATTTACGATAGGAACCCAACGCAACTCGTATTTCATCATTCCCATAATGTATTCAAAATTTAAGCCAATCTCCGTAACACGGCTGATTTAGTAAACCTGAAGAGTATGCACCTGAGTGAAAGACGTATATCTTTGTTTCTATTAATAACTTGGACTTGAGTCCTGAAGAAGAATTGTGTATATTTACGATAGGAACCCAACGTAACTCGTATTTCAGCATTCCCATAATGTATTCAAAATTTAAGCCAATCTCCGTAACACGGTTGATTTAGTAAACCTGAAGAGTATGCACCTGAGTAAAAGACGTATATCTTTGTTTCTATTAATAATTTGGACTTGAGTCCTGAAGAAGAATTGTGTATATTTACGATAGGAACCCAACGCAACTCGTATTTCAGCATTCTCATAATGTATTCAAAATTTAAGCCAATCTCCGTAACACGTTTGATTTAGTAAACCTGAAGAGTATGCACCTGAGTGAAAGACGTATATCTTTGTTTCTATTAATAATTTGGACTTGAGTCCTGAAGAAGAATTGTGTATATTTACGATAGGAACCCAACGCAACTCGTATTTCAGCATTCCCATAATGTATTCAAAATTTAAGCCAATCTCCGTAACACGGTTGATTTAGTAAACCTGAAGAGTATGCACCTGAGTGAAAGACGTATATCTTTGTTTCTATTAATAATTTGGACTTGAGTCCTGAAGAAGAATTGTGTATATTTACGATAGGAACCCAACGCAACAAGTATTTCAGCATTCCCATAATGTATTCAAAATTTAAGCCAATCTCCGTAACACGGTTGATTTAGTAAACCTGAAGAGTATGCACCTGAGTGAAAGACGTATATCTTTGTTTCTATTAATAATTTGGACTTGAGTCTTGAAGAAGAATTGTGTATATTTACGATAGGAACCCAACGCAACTCGTATTTCAGCATTCCCATAATGTATTCAAAATTTAAGCCAATCTCCGTAACACGGTTGATTTAGTATACCTGAAGAGTATGCACCTGATTGAAAGACGTATATCTTTGTTTCTATTAATAATTTGGACTTGAGTCCTGAAGAAGAATTGTGTATATTTACGATAGGAACCCAACGCAACAAGTATTTCAGGATTCCCATAATGTATTCAAAATTTAAGCCAATCTCCGTAACACGGTTGATTTAGTAAACCTGAAGAGTATGCACCTGAGTGAAAGACGTATATCTTTGTTTCTATTAATAATTTGGACTTGAGTCCTGAAGAAGAATTGTGTATATTTACGATAGGAACCCAACGCAACTCGTATTTCAGCATGCCCATAATGTATTCAAAATTTAAGCCAATCTCCGTAACACGGTTGATTTAGTATACCTGAAGAGTATGCACCTGATTGAAAGACGTATATCTTTGTTTCTATTAATAATTTGGACTTGAGTCCTGAAGAAGAATTGTGTATATTTACGATAGGAACCCAACTCAACTCGTATTTCAGCATGCCCATAATGTATTCAAAATTTAAGCCAATCTCCGTAACACGGGTTATTTAGTAAACCTGAAGAGTATGCACCTGAGTGAAAGACGTATATCTTTGTTTCTATTAATAATTTGTACTTGAGTCCTGAAGAAGAATTGTGTATATTTACGATAGGAACCCAACGCAACTCGTATTTCAGCATTCCCATAATGTATTCAAAATTTAAGGCAATCTCCGTAACACGGTTGATTTAGTAAACCTGAAGAGTATGCACCTGAGTGAAAGACGTATATCTTTGTTTCTATTAATAATTTGGACTTGATTCCTGAAGAAGAATTGTGTATATTTACGATAGGAACCCAACGCAACTCGTATTTCAGCATTCCCATAATGTATTCAAAATTTAAGCCAATCTCCGTAACACGGTTGATTTAGTAAACCTGAAGAGTATGCACCTGAGTGAAAGACGTATATCTTTGTTTCTATTAATAATTTGGACTTGAGTCCTGAAGAAGAATTGTGTATATTTACGATAGGAACCCAACGCAACTCGTATTTCAGCATTCCATAAATGTATTCAAAATTTAAGCCAATCTCCGTAACACGGTTGATTTAGTAAACCTGAAGAGTATGCACCTGAGTGAAAGACGTATATCTTTGTTTCTATTAATAATTTGGACTTGAGTCCTGAAGAAGAATTGTGTATATTTACGATAGGAACCCAACGCAACTCGTATTTCAGCATTCCCATAATGTATTCAAAATTTAAGCCAATCTTCGTAACACGGTTGATTTAGTAAACCTGAAGAGTATGCACCTGAGTGAAAGACGTATATCTTTGTTTCTATTAATAATTTGGACTTGAGTCCTGAAGAAGAATTGTGTATATTTACGATAGGAACCCAACGCAACTCGTATTTCAGCATTCCCATAATGTATTCAAAATTTAGGCCAATCTCCGTAACACGGTTGATTTAGTTAACCTGAAGAGTATGCACCTGAGTGAAAGACGTATATCTTTGTTTCTATTAATAATTTGGACTTGAGTCCTGAAGAAGAATTGTGTATATTTACGATAGGAACCCAACTCAACTCGTATTTCAGCATGCCCATAATGTATTCAAAATTTAAGCCAATCTCCGTAACACGGTTGATTTAGTAAACCTGAAGAGTATGCACCTGAGTGAAAGACATATATCTTTGTTTCTATTAATAATTTGTACTTGAGTCCTGAAGAAGAATTGTGTATATTTACGATAGGAACCCAACGCAACAAGTATTTCAGCATTCCCATAATGTATTCAAAATTTAAGCCAATCTCCGTAACATGGTTGATTTAGTAAACCTGAAGAGTATGCACCTGAGTGAAAGACGTATATCTTTGTTTCTATTAATAATTTGGACTTGAGTCCTGAAGAAGAATTGTGTATATTTACGATAGGAACCCAACGCAACTCGTATTTCAGCATGCCCATAATGTATTCAAAATTTAAGCCAATCTCCGTAACACGGTTGATTTAGTAAACCTGAAGAGTATGCACCTGAGTGAAAGACGTATATCTTTGTTTCTATTAATAATTTGGACTTGAGTCCTGAAGAAGAATTGTGTATATTTACGATAGGAACCCAACTCAACTCGTATTTCAGCATGCCCATAATGTATTCAAAATTTAAGCCAATCTCCGTAACACGGTTGATTTAGTAAACCTGAAGAGTATGCACCTGAGTGAAAGAAGTATATCTTTGTTTCTATTAATAATATGTACTTGAGTCCTGAAGAAGAATTGTGTATATTTACGATAGGAACCCAACGCAACTCGTATTTCATCATTCCCATAATGTATTCAAAATTTAAGCCAATCTCCGTAACACGGCTGATTTAGTAAACCTGAAGAGTATGCACCTGAGTGAAAGACGTATATCTTTGTTTCT
This sequence comes from Cuscuta europaea, assembly GCA_945859875.1. Taxonomy (NCBI): domain Eukaryota; kingdom Viridiplantae; phylum Streptophyta; class Magnoliopsida; order Solanales; family Convolvulaceae; genus Cuscuta; species Cuscuta europaea. The sequence continues at coordinate 8,152,278 of CAMAPE010000014.1, forward strand.
ATTAATAACTTGGACTTGAGTCCTGAAGAAGAATTGTGTATATTTACGATAGGAACCCAACGCAACTCGTATTTCAGCATTCCCATAATGTATTCAAAATTTAAGCCAATCTCCGTAACACGGTTGATTTAGTAAACCTGAAGAGTATGCACCTGAGTAAAAGACGTATATCTTTGTTTCTATTAATAATTTGGACTTGAGTCCTGAAGAAGAATTGTGTATATTTACGATAGGAACCCAACGCAACTCGTATTTCAGCATTCTCATAATGTATTCAAAATTTAAGCCAATCTCCGTAACACGTTTGATTTAGTAAACCTGAAGAGTATGCACCTGAGTGAAAGACGTATATCTTTGTTTCTATTAATAATTTGGACTTGAGTCCTGAAGAAGAATTGTGTATATTTACGATAGGAACCCAACGCAACTCGTATTTCAGCATTCCCATAATGTATTCAAAATTTAAGCCAATCTCCGTAACACGGTTGATTTAGTAAACCTGAAGAGTATGCACCTGAGTGAAAGACGTATATCTTTGTTTCTATTAATAATTTGGACTTGAGTCCTGAAGAAGAATTGTGTATATTTACGATAGGAACCCAACGCAACAAGTATTTCAGCATTCCCATAATGTATTCAAAATTTAAGCCAATCTCCGTAACACGGTTGATTTAGTAAACCTGAAGAGTATGCACCTGAGTGAAAGACGTATATCTTTGTTTCTATTAATAATTTGGACTTGAGTCCTGAAGAAGAATTGTGTATATTTACGATAGGAACCCAACGCAACTCGTATTTCAGCATTCCCATAATGTATTCAAAATTTAAGCCAATCTCCGTAACACGGTTGATTTAGTATACCTGAAGAGTATGCACCTGATTGAAAGACGTATATCTTTGTTTCTATTAATAATTTGGACTTGAGTCCTGAAGAAGAATTGTGTATATTTACGATAGGAACCCAACGCAACAAGTATTTCAGCATTCCCATAATGTATTCAAAATTTAAGCCAATCTCCGTAACACGGTTGATTTAGTAAACCTGAAGAGTATGCACCTGAGTGAAAGACGTATATCTTTGTTTCTATTAATAATTTGGACTTGAGTCCTGAAGAAGAATTGTGTATATTTACGATAGGAACCCAACGCAACTCGTATTTCAGCATGCCCATAATGTATTCAAAATTTAAGCCAATCTCCGTAACACGGTTGATTTAGTATACCTGAAGAGTATGCACCTGATTGAAAGACGTATATCTTTGTTTCTATTAATAATTTGGACTTGAGTCCTAAAGAAGAATTGTGTATATTTACGATAGGAACCCAACTCAACTCGTATTTCAGCATGCCCATAATGTATTCAAAATTTAAGCCAATCTCCGTAACACGGTTGATTTAGTAAACCTGAAGAGTATGCACCTGAGTGAAAGACGTATATCTTTGTTTCTATTAATAACTTGTACTTGAGTCCTGAAGAAGAATTGTGTATATTTACGATAGGAACCCAACGCAACTCGTATTTCAGCATTCCCATAATGTATTCAAAATTTAAGGCAATCTCCGTAACACGGTTGATTTAGTAAACCTGAAGAGTATGCACCTGAGTGAAAGACGTATATCTTTGTTTCTATTAATAATTTGGACTTGAGTCCTGAAGAAGAATTGTGTATATTTACGATAGGAACCCAACGCAACTCGTATTTCAGCATTCCCATAATGTATTCAAAATTTAAGCCAATCTCCGTAACACGGTTGATTTAGTAAACCTGAAGAGTATGCACCTGAGTGAAAGACGTATATCTTTGTTTCTATTAATAATTTGGACTTGAGTCCTGAAGAAGAATTGTGTATATTTACGATAGGAACCCAACGCAACTCGTATTTCAGCATTCCATAAATGTATTCAAAATTTAAGCCAATCTCCGTAACACGGTTGATTTAGTAAACCTGAAGAGTATGCACCTGAGTGAAAGACGTATATCTTTGTTTCTATTAATAATTTGGACTTGAGTCCTGAAGAAGAATTGTGTATATTTACGATAGGAACCCAACGCAACTCGTATTTCAGCATTCCCATAATTTATTCAAAATTTAAGCCAATCTTCGTAACACGGTTGATTTAGTAAACCTGAAGAGTATGCACCTGAGTGAAAGACGTATATCTTTGTTTCTATTAATAATTTGGACTTGAGTCCTGAAGAAGAATTGTGTATATTTACGATAGGAACCCAACGCAACTCGTATTTCAGCATTCCCATAATGTATTCAAAATTTAGGCCAATCTCCGTAACACGGTTGATTTAGTTAACCTGAAGAGTATGCACCTGAGTGAAAGACGTATATCTTTGTTTCTATTAATAATTTGGACTTGAGTCCTGAAGAAGAATTGTGTATATTTACGATAGGAACCCAACTCAACTCGTATTTCAGCATGCCCCTAATGTATTCAAAATTTAAGCCAATCTCCGTAACACGGTTGATTTAGTAAACCTGAAGAGTATGCACCTGAGTGAAAGACATATATCTTTGTTTCTATTAATAATTTGTACTTGAGTCCTGAAGAAGAATTGTGTATATTTACGATAGGAACCCAATGCAACAAGTATTTCAGCATTCCCATAATGTATTCAAAATTTAAGCCAATCTCCGTAACACGGTTGATTTAGTAAACCTGAAGAGTATGCACCTGAGTGAAAGACGTATATCTTTGTTTCTATTAATAATTTGGACTTGAGTCCTGAAGAAGAATTGTGTATATTTACGATAGGAACCCAACGCAACTCGTATTTCAGCATGCCCATAATGTATTCAAAATTTAAGCCAATCTCCGTAACACGGTTGATTTAGTAAACCTGAAGAGTATGCACCTGAGTGAAAGACGTATATCTTTGTTTCTATTAATAATTTGGACTTGAGTCCTGAAGAAGAATTGTTTATATTTACGATAGGAACCCAACTCAACTCGTATTTCAGCATGCCCATAATGTATTCAAAATTTAAGCCAATCTCCGTAACACGGTTGATTTAGTAAACCTGAAGAGTATGCACCTGAGTGAAAGACGTATATCTTTGTTTCTATTAATAATTTGTACTTGAGTCCTGAAGAAGAATTGTGTATATTTACGATAGGAACCCAACGCAACTCGTATTTCAGCATGCCCATAATGTATTCAAATTTTAAGCCAATCTCCGTAACACGGTTGATTTAGTAAACCTGAAGAGTATGCACCTGAGTGAAAGACGTATATCTTTGTTTCTATTAATAATTTGGACTTGAGTCCTAAAGAAGAATTGTGTATATTTACGATAGGAACCCAACTCAACTCGTATTTCAGCATGCCCATAATGTATTCAAAATTTAAGCCAATCTCCGTAACACGGTTGATTTAGTAAACCTGAAGAGTATGCACCTGAGTGAAAGACGTATATCTTTGTTTCTGTTAATAATTTGTACTTGAGTCCTGAAGAAGAATTGTGTATATTTACGATAGGAACCCAACGCAACTCGTATTTCAGCATGCCCATAATGTATTCAAATTTTAAGCCAATCTCCGTAACACGGTTGATTTAGTAAACCTGAAGAGTATGCACCTGAGTGAAAGACGTATATCTTTGTTTCTATTAATAATTTGGACTTGAGTCCTGAAGAAGAATTGTGTATATTTACGATAGGAACCCAACGCAACTCGTATTTCAGCATGCCCATAATGTATTCAAAATTTAAGCCAATCTCCGTAACACGGTTGATTTAGTATACCTGAAGAGTATGCACCTGATTCAAAGACGTATATCTTTGTTACTATTAATAATTTGGACTTGAGTCCTGAAGAAGAATTGTGTATATTTACGATAGGAACCCAACTCAACTCGTATTTCAGCATGCCCATAATGTATTCAAAATTTAAGCCAATCTCCGTAACACGGTTGATTTAGTAAACCTGAAGAGTATGCACCTGAGTGAAAGACGTATATCTTTGTTTCTATTAATAATTTGTACTTGAGTCCTGAAGAAGAATTGTGTATATATACGATAGGAACCCAACGCAACTCGTATTTCAGCATTCCCATAATGTATTCAAAATTTAAGGCAATCTCCGTAACACGGTTGATTTAGTAAACCTGAAGAGTATGCACCTGAGTGAAAGACGTATATCTTTGTTTCTATTAATAATTTGGACTTGAGTCCTGAAGAAGAATTGTGTATATTTACGATAGGAACCCAACGCAACTCGTATTTCAGCATTCCCATAATGTATTCAAAATTTAAGCCAATCTCCGTAACACGGTTGATTTAGTAAACCTGAAGAGTATGCACCTGAGTGAAAGACGTATATCTTTGTTTCTATTAATAATTTGGACTTGAGTCCTGAAGAAGAATTGTGTATATTTACGATAGGAACCCAACGCAACTCGTATTTCAGCATTCCATAAATGTATTCAAAATTTAAGCCAATCTCCGTAACACGGTTGATTTAGTAAACCTGAAGAGTATGCACCTGAGTGAAAGACGTATATCTTTGTTTCTATTAATAATTTGGACTTGAGTCCTGAAGAAGAATTGTGTATATTTACGATAGGAACCCAACGCAACTCGTATTTCAGCATTCCCATAATGGATTCAAAATTTAAGCCAATCTTCGTAACATGGTTGATTTAGTAAACCTGAAGAGTATGCACCTGAGTGAAAGACGTATATCTTTGTTTCTATTAATAATTTGGACTTGAGTCCTGAAGAAGAATTGTGTATATTTACGATAGGAACCCAACGCAACTCGTATTTCAGCATTCCCATAATGTATTCAAAATTTAGGCCAATCTCCGTAACACGGTTGATTTAGTTAACCTGAAGAGTATGCACCTGAGTGAAAGACGTATATCTTTGTTTCTATTAATAATTTGGACTTGAGTCCTGAAGAAGAATTGTGTATATTTACGATAGGAACCCAACTCAACTCGTATTTCAGCATGCCCATAATGTATTCAAAATTTAAACCAATCTCCGTAACACGGTTGATTTAGTAAACCTGAAGAGTATGCACCTGAGTGAAAGACATATATCTTTGTTTCTATTAATAATTTGTACTTGAGTCCTGAAGAAGAATTGTGTATATTTACGATAGGAACCCAACGCAACAAGTATTTCAGCATTCCCATAATGTATTCAAAATTTAAGCCAATCTCCGTAACACGGTTGATTTAGTAAACCTGAAGAGTATGCACCTGAGTGAAAGACGTATATCTTTGTTTCTATTAATAATTTGGACTTGAGTCCTGAAGAAGAATTGTGTATATTTACGATAGGAACCCAACGCAACTCGTATTTCAGCATGCCCATAATGTATTCAAAATTTAAGCCAATCTCCGTAACACGGTTGATTTAGTAAACCTGAAGAGTATGCACCTGAGTGAAAGACGTATATCTTTGTTTCTATTAATAATTTGGACTTGAGTCCTGAAGAAGAATTGTGTATATTTACGATAGGAACCCAACTCAACTCGTATTTCAGCATGCCCATAATGTATTCAAAATTTAAGCCAATCTCCGTAACACGGTTGATTTAGTAAACCTGAAGAGTATGCACCTGAGTGAAAGACGTATATCTTTGTTTCTATTAATAATTTGTACTTGAGTCCTGAAGAAGAATTGTGTATATTTACGATAGGAACCCAACGCAACTCGTATTTCAGCATGCCCATAATGTATTCAAATTTTAAGCCAATCTCCGTAACACGGTTGATTTAGTAAACCTGAAGAGTATGCACCTGAGTGAAAGACGTATATCTTTGTTTCTATTAATAATTTGGACTTGAGTCCTAAAGAAGAATTGTGTATATTTACGATAGGAACCCAACGCAACTCGTATTTCATCATTCCCATAATGTATTCAAAATTTAAGCCAATCTCCGTAACACGGCTGATTTAGTAAACCTGAAGAGTATGCACCTGAGTGAAAGACGTATATCTTTGTTTCTATTAATAATTTGTACTTGAGTCCTGAAGAAGAATTGTGTATATTTACGATAGGAACCCAACGCAACTCGTATTTCAGCATGCCCATAATGTATTCAAATTTTAAGCCAATCTCCGTAACACGGTTGATTTAGTAAACCTGAAGAGTATGCACCTGAGTGAAAGACGTATATCTTTGTTTCTATTAATAATTTGGACTTGAGTCCTAAAGAAGAATTGTGTATATTTACGATAGGAACCCAACGCAACTCGTATTTCATCATTCCCATAATGTATTCAAAATTTAAGCCAATCTCCGTAACACGGCTGATTTAGTAAACCTGAAGAGTATGCACCTGAGTGAAAGACGTATATCTTTGTTTCTATTAATAACTTGGACTTGAGTCCTGAAGAAGAATTGTGTATATTTACGATAGGAACCCAACGCAACTCGTATTTCAGCATTCCCATAATGTATTCAAAATTTAAGCCAATCTCCGTAACACGGTTGATTTAGTAAACCTGAAGAGTATGCACCTGAGTAAAAGACGTATATCTTTGTTTCTATTAATAATTTGGACTTGAGTCCCGAAGAAGAATTGTGTATATTTACGATAGGAACCCAACGCAACTCGTATTTCAGCATTCTCATAATGTATTCAAAATTTAAGCCAATCTCCGTAACACGTTTGATTTAGTAAACCTGAAGAGTATGCACCTGAGTGAAAGACGTATATCTTTGTTTCTATTAATAATTTGGACTTGAGTCCTGAAGAAGAATTGTGTATATTTACGATAGGAACCCAACGCAACTCGTATTTCAGCATTCCCATAATGTATTCAAAATTTAAGCCAATCTCCGTAACACGGTTGATTTAGTAAACCTGAAGAGTATGCACCTGAGTGAAAGACGTATATCTTTGTTTCTATTAATAATTTGGACTTGAGTCCTGAAGAAGAATTGTGTATATTTACGATAGGAACCCAACGCAACAAGTATTTCAGCATTCCCATAATGTATTCAAAATTGAAGCCAATCTCCGTAACACGGTTGATTTAGTAAACCTGAAGAGTATGCACCTGAGTGAAAGACGTATATCTTTGTTTCTATTAATAATTTGGACTTGAGTCCTGAAGAAGAATTGTGTATATTTACGATAGGAACCCAACGCAACTCGTATTTCAGCATGCCCATAATGTATTCAAAATTTAAGCCAATCTCCGTAACACGGTTGATTTAGTAAACCTGAAGAGTATGCACCTGAGTGAAAGACGTATATCTTTGTTTCTATTAATAATTTGGACTTGAGTCCTGAAGAAGAATTGTGTATATTTACGATAGGAACCCAACTCAACTCGTATTTCAGCATGCCCATAATGTATTCAAAATTTAAGCCAATCTCCGTAACACGGTTGATTTAGTAAACCTGAAGAGTATGCACCTGAGTGAAAGACGTATATCTTTGTTTCTATTAATAATTTGTACTTGAGTCCTGAAGAAGAATTGTGTATATTTACGATAGGAACCCAACGCAACTCGTATTTCAGCATTCCCATAATGTATTCAAAATTTAAGGCAATCTCCGTAACACGGTTGATTTAGTAAACCTGAAGAGTATGCACCTGAGTGAAAGACGTATATCTTTGTTTCTATTAATAATTTGGACTTGAGTCCTGAAGAAGAATTGTGTATATTTACGATAGGAACCCAACGCAACTCGTATTTCAGCATTCCCATAATGTATTCAAAATTTAAGCCAATCTCCGTAACACGGTTGATTTAGTAAACCTGAAGAGTATGCACCTGAGTGAAAGACGTATATCTTTGTTTCTATTAATAATTTGGACTTGAGTCCTGAAGAAGAATTGTGTATATTTACGATAGGAACCCAACGCAACTCGTATTTCAGCATTCCATAAATGTATTCAAAATTTAAGCCAATCTCCGTAACACGGTTGATTTAGTAAACCTCAAGAGTATGCACCTGAGTGAAAGACGTATATCTTTGTTTCTATTAATAATTTGGACTTGAGTCCTGAAGAAGAATTGTGTATATTTACGATAGGAACCCAACGCAACTCGCATTTCAGCATTGCCATAATGTATTCAAAATTTAAGCCAATCTTCGTAACACGGTTGATTTAGTAAACCTGAAGAGTATGCACCTGAGTGAAAGACGTATATCTTTGTTTCTATTAATAATTTGGACTTGAGTCCTGAAGAAGAATTGTGTATATTTACGATAGGAACCCAACGCAACTCGTATTTCAGCATTCCCATAATGTATTCAAAATTTAAGCCAATCTCCGTAACACGGTTGATTTAGTTAACCTGAAGAGTATGCACCTGAGTGAAAGACGTATATCTTTGTTTCTATTAATAATTTGGACTTGAGTCCTGAAGAAGAATTGTGTATATTTACGTTAGGAACCCAACGCAGCTCGTATTTCAGCATGCCCATAATGTATTCAAAATTTAAGCCAATCTCCGTAACACGGTTGATTTAGTAAACCTGAAGAGTATGTACCTGAGTGAAAGACGTATATCTTTGTTTCTATTAATAATTTGGACTTGAGTCCTGAAGAAGAATTGTGTATATTTACGATAGGAACCCAACGCAACTCGTATTTCAGCATGCCCATAATGTATTCAAAATTTAAGCCAATCTCCGTAACACGGCTGATTTAGTAAACCTGAAGAGTATGCACCTGAGTGAAAGACGTATATCTTTGTTTCTATTAATAACTTGGACTTGAGTCCTGAAGAAGAATTGTGTATATTTACGATAGGAACCCAACGCAACTCGTATTTCAGCATTCCCATAATGTATTCAAAATTTAAGCCAATCTCCGTAACACGGTTGATTTAGTAAACCTGAAGAGTATGCACCTGAGTGAAAGACGTATATCTTTGTTTCTATTAATAATTTGGACTTGAGTCCTGAAGAAGAATTGTGTATATTTACGATAGGAACCCAACGCAACTCGTATTTCAGCATTCCCATAATGTATTCAAAATTTAAGCCAATCTCCGTAACACGTTTGATTTAGTAAACCTGAAGAGTATGCACCTGAGTGAAAGACGTATATCTTTGTTTCTATTAATAATTTGGACTTGAGTCCTGAAGAAGAATTGTGTATATTTACGATAGGAACCCAACGCAACTCGTATTTCAGCATTCCCATAATTTATTCAAAATTTAAGCCAATCTCCGTAACACGGTTGATTTAGTAAACCTGAAGAGTATGCACCTGAGTGAAAGACGTATATCTTTGTTTCTATTAATAATTTGGACTTGAGTCCTGAAGAAGAATTGTGTATATTTACGATAGGAACCCAACGCAACAAGTATTTCAGCATTCCCATAATGTATTCAAAATTTAAGCCAATCTCCGTAACACGGTTGATTTAGTAAACCTGAAGAGTATGCACCTGAGTGAAAGACGTATATCTTTGTTTCTATTAATAATTTGGACTTGAGTCCTGAAGAAGAATTGTGTATATTTACGATAGGAACCCAACGCAACTCGTATTTCAGCATGCCCATAATGTATTCAAAATTTAAGCCAATCTCCGTAACACGGTTGATTTAGTAAACCTGAAGAGTATGCACCTGAGTGAAAGACGTATATCTTTGTTTCTATTAATAATTTGGACTTGAGTCCTGAAGAAGAATTGTGTATATTTACGATAGGAACCCAACTCAACTCGTATTTCAGCATGCCCATAATGTATTCAAAATTTAAGCCAATCTCCGTAACACGGTTGATTTAGTAAACCTGAAGAGTATGCACCTGAGTGAAAGACGTATATCTTTGTTTCTATTAATAATTTGGACTTGAGTCCTGAAGAAGAATTGTGTATATTTACGATAGGAACCCAACGCAACTCGTATTTCAGCATTCCCATAATGTATTCAAAATTTAAGGCAATCTCCGTAACACGGTTGATTTAGTAAACCTGAAAAGTATGCACCTGAGTGAAAGACGTATATCTTTGTTTCTATTAATAATTTGGACTTGAGTCCTGAAGAAGAATTGTGTATATTTACGATAGGAACCCAACGCAACTCGTATTTCAGCATTCCCATAATGTATTCAAAATTTAAGCCAATCTCCGTAACACGGTTGATTTAGTAAACCTGAAGAGTATGCACCTGAGTGAAAGACGTATATCTTTGTTTCTATTAATAATTTGGACTTGAGTCCTGAAGACGAATTGTGTATATTTACGTTAGGAACCCAACGCAACTCGTATTTCAGCATTCCATAAATGTATTCAAAATTTAAGCCAATCTCCGTAACACGGTTGATTTAGTAAACCTGAAGAGTATGCACCTGAGTGAAAGACGTATATCTTTGTTTCTATTAATAATTTGGACTTGAGTCCTGAAGAAGAATTGTGTATATTTACGATAGGAACCCAACGCAACTCGTATTTCAGCATTCCCATAATGTATTCAAAATTTAAGCCAATCTCCGTAACACGGTTGATTTAGTAAACCTGAAGAGTATGCACCTGAGTGAAAGACGTATATCTTTGTTTCTATTAATAATTTGGACTTGAGTCCTGAAGAAGAATTGTGTATATTTACGATAGGAACCCAACGCAACTCGTATTTCAGCATTCCCATAATGTATTCAAAATTTAAGCCAATCTCCGTAACACGGTTGATTTAGTAAACCTGAAGAGTATGCACCTGAGTGAAAGACGTATATCTTTATTTCTATTAATAATTTGGACTTGAGTCCTGAAGACGAATTGTGTATATTTACGTTACGAACCCAACGCAACTCGTATTTCAGCATTCCATAAATGTATTCAAAATTTAAGCCAATCTCCGTAACACGGTTGATTTAGTAAACCTGAAGAGTATGCACCTGAGTGAAAGACGTATATCTTTGTTTCTATTAATAATTTGGACTTGAGTCCTGAAGAAGAATTGTGTATATTTACGATAGGAACCCAACGCAACTCGTATTTCAGCATTCCCATAATGTATTCAAAATTTAAGCCAATCTTCGTAACACGGTTGATTTAGTAAACCTGAAGAGTATGCACCTGAGTGAAAGACGTATATCTTTGTTTCTATTAATAATTTGGACTTGAGTCCTGAAGAAGAATTGTGTATATTTACGATAGGAACCCAACGCAACTCGTATTTCAGCATTCCCATAATGTATTCAAAATTTAAGCCAATCTCCGTAACACGGTTGATTTAGTTAACCTGAAGAGTATGCACCTGAGTGAAAGACGTATATCTTTGTTTCTATTAATAATTTGGACTTGAGTCCTGAAGAAGAATTGTGTATATTTACGATAGGAACCCAACGCAACAAGTATTTCAGCATTCCCATAATGTATTCAAAATTTAAGCCAATCTCCGTAACACGTTTGATTTAGTAAACCTGAAGAGTATGCACCTGAGTGAAAGACGTATATCTTTGTTTCTATTAATAATTTGGACTTGAGTCCTGAAGAAGAATTGTGTATATTTACGATAGGAACCCAACGCAACTCGTATTTCATCATTCCCATAATGTATTCAAAATTTAAGCCAATCTCCGTAACACGGCTGATTTAGTAAACCTGAAGAGTATGCACCTGAGTGAAAGACGTATATCTTTGTTTCTAATAATAACTTGGACTTGAGTCCTGATGCAGAATTGTGTATATTTACGATAGGAACCCAACGCAACTCGTATTTCAGCATGCCCATAATGTATTCAAAATTTAAGCCAATCTCCGCAACACGGTTGATTTAGTAAACCTGAAGAGTATGCACCTGAGTGAAAGACGTATATCTTTGTTTCTATTAATAATTTGGACTTGAGTCCTGAAGAAGAATTGTGTATATTTACGATAGGAACCCAACGCAACAAGTATTTCAGCATTCCCATAATGTATTCAAAATTTAAGCCAATCTCCGTAACACGTTTGATTTAGTAAACCTGAAGAGTATGCACCTGAGTGAAAGACGTATATCTTTGTTTCTATTAATAATTTGGACTTGAGTCCTGAAGAAGAATTGTGTATATTTACGATAGGAACCCAACGCAACTCGTATTTCAGCATGCCCATAATGTATTCAAATTTTAAGCCAATCTCCGTAACACGGTTGATTTAGTAAACCTGAAGAGTATGCACCTGAGTGAAAGACGTATATCTTTGTTTCTATTAATAATTTGGACTTGAGTCCTGAAGAAGAATTGTGTATATTTACGATAGGAACCCAACGCAACTCGTATTTCAGCATTCCCATAATGTATTCAAAATTTAAGCCAATCTCCGTAACACGGTTGATTTAGTAAACCTGAAGAGTATGCACCTGAGTGAAAGACGTATATCTTTGTTTCTATTAATAATTTGGACTTGAGTCCTGAAGAAGAATTGTGTATATTTACGATAGGAACCCAACGCAACTCGTATTTCAGCATTCCCATAATGTATTCAAAATTTAAGCCAATCTCCGTAACACGGTTGATTTAGTAAACCTGAAGAGTATGCACCTGAGTGAAAGACGTATATCTTTGTTTCTATTAATAATTTGGACTTGAGTCCTGAAGACGAATTGTGTATATTTACGTTAGGAACCCAACGCAACTCGTATTTCAGCATTCCATAAATGTATTCAAAATTTAAGCCAATCTCCGTAACACGGTTGATTTAGTAAACCTGAAGAGTATGCACCTGAGTGAAAGACGTATATCTTTGTTTCTATTAATAATTTGGACTTGAGTCCTGAAGAAGAATTGTGTATATTTACGATAGGAACCCAACGCAACTCGTATTTCAGCATTCCCATAATGTATTCAAAATTTAAGCCAATCTTCGTAACACGGTTGATTTAGTAAACCTGAAGAGTATGCACCTGAGTGAAAGACGTATATCTTTGTTTCTATTAATAATTTGGACTTGAGTCCTGAAGAAGAATTGTGTATATTTACGATAGGAACCCAACGCAACTCGTATTTCAGCATTCCCATAATGTATTCAAAATTTAAGCCAATCTTCGTAACACGGTTGATTTAGTTAACCTGAAGAGTATGCACCTGAGTGAAAGACGTATATCTTTGTTTCTATTAATAATTTGGACTTGAGTCCTGAAGAAGAATTGTGTATATTTACGATAGGAACCCAACGCAACAAGTATTTCAGCATTCCCATAATGTATTCAAAATTTAAGCCAATCTCCGTAACACGTTTGATTTAGTAAACCTGAAGAGTATGCACCTGAGTGAAAGACGTATATCTTTGTTTCTATTAATAATTTGGACTTGAGTCCTGAAGAAGAATTGTGTATATTTACGATAGGAACCCAACGCAACTCGTATTTCATCATTCCCATAATGTATTCAAAATTTAAGCCAATCTCCGTAACACGGCTGATTTAGTAAACCTGAAGAGTATGCACCTGAGTGAAAGACGTATATCTTTGTTTCTAATAATAACTTGGACTTGAGTCCTGATGCAGAATTGTGTATATTTACGATAGGAACCCAACGCAACTCGTATTTCAGCATGCCCATAATGTATTCAAAATTTAAGCCAATCTCCGTAACACGGTTGATTTAGTAAACCTGAAGAGTATGCACCTGAGTGAAAGACGTATATCTTTGTTTCTATTAATAATTTGGACTTGAGTCCTGAAGAAGAATTGTGTATATTTACGATAGGAACCCAACGCAACAAGTATTTCAGCATTCCCATAATGTATTCAAAATTTAAGCCAATCTCCGTAACACGTTTGATTTAGTAAACCTGAAGAGTATGCACCTGAGTGAAAGACGTATATCTTTGTTTCTATTAATAATTTGGACTTGAGTCCTGAAGAAGAATTGTGTATATTTACGATAGGAACCCAACGCAACTCGTATTTCAGCATGCCCATAATGTATTCAAATTTTAAGCCAATCTCCGTAACACGGTTGATTTAGTAAACCTGAAGAGTATGCACCTGAGTGAAAGACGTATATCTTTGTTTCTATTAATAATTTGGACTTGAGTCCTGAAGAAGAATTGTGTATATTTACGATAGGAACCCAACGCAACTCGTATTTCAGCATTCCCATAATGTATTCAAAATTTAAGCCAATCTCCGTAACACGGTTGATTTAGTAAACCTGAAGAGTATGCACCTGAGTGAAAGACGTATATCTTTGTTTCTATTAATAATTTGGACTTGAGTCCTGAAGAAGAATTGTGTATATTTACGATAGGAACCCAACGCAACTCGTATTTCAGCATTCCCATAATGTATTCAAAATTTAAGCCAATCTCCGTAACACGGTTGATTTAGTAAACCTGAAGAGTATGCACCTGAGTGAAAGACGTATATCTTTGTTTCTATTAATAATTTGGACTTGAATCCTGAAGACGAATTGTGTATATTTACGTTAGGAACCCAACGCAACTCGTATTTCAGCATTCCATAAATGTATTCAAAATTTAAGCCAATCTCCGTAACACGGTTGATTTAGTAAACCTGAAGAGTATGCACCTGAGTGAAAGACGTATATCTTTGTTTCTATTAATAATTTGGACTTGAGTCCTGAAGAAGAATTGTGTATATTTACGATAGGAACCCAACGCAACTCGTATTTCAGCATTCCCATAATGTATTCAAAATTTAAGCCAATCTTCGTAACACGGTTGATTTAGTAAACCTGAAGAGTATGCACCTGAGTGAAAGACGTATATCTTTGTTTCTATTAATAATTTGGACTTGAGTCCTGAAGAAGAATTGTGTATATTTACGATAGGAACCCAACGCAACTCGTATTTCAGCATTCCCATAATGTATTCAAAATTTAAGCCAATCTCCGTAACACGGTTGATTTAGTTAACCTGAAGAGTATGCACCTGAGTGAAAGACGTATATCTTTGTTTCTATTAATAATTTGGACTTGAGTCCTGAAGAAGAATTGTGTATATTTACGATAGGAACCCAACGCAACAAGTATTTCAGCATTCCCATAATGTATTCAAAATTTAAGCCAATCTCCGTAACACGTTTGATTTAGTAAACCTGAAGAGTATGCACCTGAGTGAAAGACGTATATCTTTGTTTCTATTAATAATTTGGACTTGAGTCCTGAAGAAGAATTGTGTATATTTACGATAGGAACCCAACGCAACTCGTATTTCATCATTCCCATAATGTATTCAAAATTTAAGCCAATCTCCGTAACACGGCTGATTTAGTAAACCTGAAGAGTATGCACCTGAGTGAAAGACGTATATCTTTGTTTCTAATAATAACTTGGACTTCAGTCCTGATGCAGAATTGTGTATATTTACGATAGGAACCCAACGCAACTCGTATTTCAGCATGCCCATAATGTATTCAAAATTTAAGCCAATCTCCGTAACACGGTTGATTTAGTAAACCTGAAGAGTATGCACCTGAGTGAAAGACGTATATCTTTGTTTCTATTAATAATTTGGACTTGAGTCCTGAAGAAGAATTGTGTATATTTACGATAGGAACCCAACGCAACAAGTATTTCAGCATTCCCATAATGTATTCAAAATTTAAGCCAATCTCCGTAACACGTTTGATTTAGTAAACCTGAAGAGTATGCACCTGAGTGAAAGACGTATATCTTTGTTTCTATTAATAATTTGGACTTGAGTCCTGAAGAAGAATTGTGTATATTTACGATAGGAACCCAACGCAACTCGTATTTCAGCATGCCCATAATGTATTCAAATTTTAAGCCAATCTCCGTAACACGGTTGATTTAGTAAACCTGAAGAGTATGCACCTGAGTGAAAGACGTATATCTTTGTTTCTATTAATAATTTGGACTTGAGTCCTGAAGAAGAATTGTGTATATTTACGATAGGAACCCAACGCATTTCGTATTTCAGCATGCCCATAATGTATTCAAAATTTAAGCCAATCTCCGTAACACGGTTGATTTAGTAAACCTGAAGAGTATGCACCTGAGTGAAAGACGTATATCTTTGTTTCTATTAATAACTTGGACTTGAGTCCTGAAGAAGAATTGTGTATATTTACGATAGGAACCCAACGCAACTCGTATTTCAGCATTCCCATAATGTATTCAAAATTTAAGCCAATCTCCGTAACACGGTTGATTTAGTAAACCTGAAGAGTATGCACCTGAGTGAAAGACGTATATCTTTGTTTCTATTAATAATTTGGACTTGAGTCCTGAAGAAGAATTGTGTATATTTACGATAGGAACCCAACGCAACTCGTATTTCAGCATTCCCATAATGTATTCAAAATTTAAGCCAATCTCCGTAACACGGTTGATTTAGTAAACCTGAAGAGTATGCACCTGAGTGAAAGACGTATATCTTTGTTTCTATTAATAATTTGGACTTGAGTCCTGAAGACGAATTGTGTATATTTACGTTAGGAACCCAACGCAACTCGTATTTCAGCATTCCATAAATGTATTCAAAATTTAAGCCAATCTCCGTAACACAGTTGATTTAGTAAACCTGAAGAGTATGCACCTGAGTGAAAGACGTATATCTTTGTTTCTATTAATAATTTGGACTTGAGTCCTGAAGAAGAATTGTGTATATTTACGATAGGAACCCAACGCAACTCGTATTTCAGCATTCCCATAATGTATTCAAAATTTAAGCCAATCTTCGTAACACGGTTGATTTAGTAAACCTGAAGAGTATGCACCTGAGTGAAAGACGTATATCTTTGTTTCTATTAATAATTTGGACTTGAGTCCTGAAGAAGAATTGTGTATATTTACGATAGGAACCCAACGCAACTCGTATTTCAGCATTCCCATAATGTATTCAAAATTTAAGCCAATCTCCGTAACACGGTTGATTTAGTTAACCTGAAGAGTATGCACCTGAGTGAAAGACGTATATCTTTGTTTCTATTAATAATTTGGACTTGAGTCCTGAAGAAGAATTGTGTATATTTACGATAGGAACCCAACGCAACAAGTATTTCAGCATTCCCATAATGTATTCAAAATTTAAGCCAATCTCCGTAACACGTTTGATTTAGTAAACCTGAAGAGTATGCACCTGAGTGAAAGACGTATATCTTTGTTTCTATTAATAATTTGGACTTGAGTCCTGAAGAAGAATTGTGTATATTTACGATAGGAACCCAACGCAACTCGTATTTCATCATTCCCATAATGTATTCAAAATTTAAGCCAATCTCCGTAACACGGCTGATTTAGTAAACCTGAAGAGTATGCACCTGAGTGAAAGACGTATATCTTTGTTTCTAATAATAACTTGGACTTGAGTCCTGATGCAGAATTGTGTATATTTACGATAGGAACCCAACGCAACTCGTATTTCAGCATGCCCATAATGTATTCAAAATTTAAGCCAATCTCCGTAACACGGTTGATTTAGTAAACCTGAAGAGTATGCACCTGAGTGAAAGACGTATATCTTTGTTTCTATTAATAATTTGGACTTGAGTCCTGAAGAAGAATTGTGTATATTTACGATAGGAACCCAACGCAACAAGTATTTCAGCATTCCCATAATGTATTCAAAATTTAAGCCAATCTCCGTAACACGTTTGATTTAGTAAACCTGAAGAGTATGCACCTGAGTGAAAGACGTATATCTTTGTTTCTATTAATAATTTGGACTTGAGTCCTGAAGAAGAATTGTGTATATTTACGATAGGAACCCAACGCAACTCGTATTTCAGCATGCCCATAATGTATTCAAATTTTAAGCCAATCTCCGTAACACGGTTGATTTAGTAAACCTGAAGAGTATGCACCTGAGTGAAAGACGTATATCTTTGTTTCTATTAATAATTTGGACTTGAGTCCTGAAGAAGAATTGTGTATATTTACGATAGGAACCCAACGCATTTCGTATTTCAGCATGCCCATAATGTATTCAAAATTTAAGCCAATCTCCGTAACACGGTTGATTTAGTAAACCTGAAGAGTATGCACCTGAGTGAAAGACGTATATCTTTGTTTCTATTAATAACTTGGACTTGAGTCCTGAAGAAGAATTGTGTATATTTACGATAGGAACCCAACGCAACTCGTATTTCAGCATTCCCATAATGTATTCAAAATTTAAGCCAATCTCCGTAACACGGTTGATTTAGTAAACCTGAAGAGTATGCACCTGAGTGAAAGACGTATATCTTTGTTTCTATTAATAATTTGGACTTGAGTCCTGAAGAAGAATTGTGTATATTTACGATAGGAACCCAACGCAACAAGTATTTCAGCATTCCCATAATGTATTCAAAATTTAAGCCAATCTCCGTAACACGGTTGATTTAGTAAACCTGAAGAGTATGCACCTAAGTGAAAGACGTATATCTTTGTTTCTATTAATAAGTTGGACTTGAGTCCTGAAGAAGAATTGTGTATATTTACGATAGGAACCCAACGCAACTCGTATTTCAGCATGCCCATAATGTATTCAAAATTTAAGCCAATCTCCGTAACACGGTTGATTTAGTAAACCTGAAGAGTATGCACCTGAGTGAAAGACGTATATCTTTGTTTCTATTAATAATTTGGACTTGAGTCCTGAAGAAGAATTGTGTATATTTACGATAGGAACCCAACTCAACTCGTATTTCAGCATGCCCATAATGTATTCAAAATTTAAGCCAATCTCCGTAACACGGTTGATTTAGTAAACCTGAAGAGTATGCACCTGAGTGAAAGACGTATATCTTTGTTTCTATTAATAATTTGTACTTGAGTCCTGAAGAAGAATTGTGTATATTTACGATAAGAACCCATGCAACTCGTATTTCAGCATTCCCATAATGTATTCAAAATTTAAGCCAATCTCCGTAACACGGTTGATTTAGTAAACCTGAAGAGTATGCACCTGAGTGAAAGACGTATATCTTTGTTTCTATTAATAATTTGGACTTGAGTCCTGAAGAAGAATTGTGTATATTTACGATAGGAACCCAACGCAACTCGTATTTCAGCATTCCATAAATGTATTCAAAATTTAAGCCAATCTCCGTAACACGGTTGATTTAGTAAACCTGAAGAGTATGCACCTGAGTGAAAGACGTATATCTTTGTTTCTATTAATAATTTGGACTTGAGTCCTGAAGAAGAATTGTGTATATTTACGATAGGAACCCAACGTAACTCGTATTTCAGCATTTCCATAATGTATTCAAAATTTAAGCCAATCTTCGTAACACGGTTGATTTAGTAAACCTGAAGAGTATACACATGAGTGAAAGACGTATATCTTTGTTTCTATTAATAATTTGGACTTGAGTCCTGAAGAAGAATTGTGTATATTTACGATAGGAACCCAACGCAACTCGTATTTCAGCATTCCCATAATGTATTCAAAATTTAAGCCAATCTCCGTAACACGGTTGATTTAGTAAACCTGAAGAGTATGCACCTGAGTGAAAGACGTATATCTTTGTTTCTATTAATAATTTGGACTTGAGTCCTGAAGAAGAATTGTGTATATTTTCGATAGGAACCCAACGCAACTCGTATTTCAGCATTCCCATAATGTATTCAAAATTTAAGCCAATCTCCGTAACACGGTTGATTTAGTAAACCTGAAGAGTATGCACCTGAGTGAAAGACGTATATCTTTGTTTCTATTAATAATTTGGACTTGAGTCCTGAAGAAGAATTGTGTATATTTACGATAGGAACCCAACGCAACTCGTATTTCAGCATTCCCATAATGTATTCAAAATTTAAGCCAATCTCCGTAACACGGTCGATTTAGTAAACCTGAAGAGTATGCACCTGAGTGAAAGACGTATATCTTTGTTTCTATTAATAATTTGGACTTGAGTCCTGAAGACGAATTGTGTATATTTACGATAGGAACCCAACGCAACTCGTATTTCAGCATTCCCATAATGTATTCAAAATTTAAGCCAATCTCCGTAACACGGTTGATTTAGTAAACCTGAAGAGTATGCACCTGAGTGAAAGACGTATATCTTTGTTTCTATTAATAATTTGGACTTGAGTCCTGAAGAAGAATTGTGTATAGTTACGATAGGAACCCAACGCAACTCGTATTTCAGCATTCCCATAATGTATTCAAAATTTAAGCCAATCTCTGTAACACGGTTGATTTAGTAAACCTGAAGAGTATGCACCTGAGTGAAAGACGTATATCTTTGTTTCTATTAATAATTTGGACTTGAGTCCTGAAGAAGAATTGTGTATATTTACGATAGGAACCCAACGCAACTCGTATTTCAGCATTCCATAAATGTATTCAAAATTTAAGCCAATCTCCGTAACACGGTTGATTTAGTAAACCTGAAGAGTATGCACCTGAGAGAAAGATGTATATCTTTGTTTCTATTAATAATTTGGACTTGAGTCGTGAAGAAGAATTGTGTATATTTACGATAGGAACCCAACGCAACTCGTATTTCAGCATTCCCATAATGTATTCAAAATTTAAGCCAATCTCCGTAACACGGTTGATTTAGTAAACCTGAAGAGTATGCACCTGAGTGAAAGACGTATATCTTTGTTTCTATTAATAATTTGGACTTGAGTCCTGAAGAAGAATTGTGTATATTTACGATAGGAACCCAACGCAACTCGTATTTCAGCATTCCCATAATGTATTCAAAATTTATGCCAATCTCCGTAACACGGTTGATTTAGTAAACCTGAAGAGTATGCACCTGAGTGAAAGACGTATATCTTTGTTTCTATTAATAATTTGGACTTGAGTCCTGAAGAAGAATTGTGTATATTTTCGATAGGAACCCAACGCAACTCGTATTTCAGCATTCCCATAATGTATTCAAAATTTAAGCCAATCTCCGTAACACGGTTGATTTAGTAAACCTGAAGAGTATGCACCTGAGTGAAAGACGTATATCTTTGTTTCTATTAATAATTTGGACTTGAGTCCTTAAGAAGAATTGTGTATATTTACGATAGGAACCCAACGCAACTCGTATTTCAGCATTCCCATAATGTATTCAAAATTTAAGCCAATCTCCGTAACACGGTTGATTTAGTAAACCTGAAGAGTATGCACCTGAGTGAAAGACGTATATCTTTGTTTCTATTAATAATTTGGACTTGAGTCCTGAAGAAGAATTGTGTATATTTACGATAGGAACCCAACGCAACTCGTATTTCAGCATTCCCATAATGTATTCAAAATTTAAGCCAATCTCCGTAACACGGTTGATTTAGTAAACCTGAAGAGTATGCACCTGAGTGAAAGACGTATATCTTTGTTTCTATTAATAATTTGGACTTGAGTCCTGAAGAAGAATTGTGTATATTTACGATAGGAACCCAACGCAACTCGTATTTCAGCATTCCATAAATGTATTCAAAATTTAAGCCAATCTCCGTAACATGGTTGATTTAGTAAACCTGAAGAGTATGCACCTGAGTGAAAGACGTATATCTTTGTTTCTATTAATAATTTGACTTGAGTCCTAAAGAAGAATTGTGTATATTTACGATAGGAACCCAACGCAACTCGTATTTCAGCATGCCCATAATGTATTCAAAATTTAAGCCAATCTCCGTAACACGGTTGATTTAGTAAACCCGAAGAGTATGCACCTGAGTGAAAGACTTATATCTTTGTTTCTATTAATAATTTGGACTTGAGTTCTGAAGAAGAATTGTGTATATTTACGTTAGGAACCTAACGCAACTCGTATTTCAGCATGCCCATAATGTATTTAAAATTTAAGCCAATCTCCATAACACGGTTGATTTAGTAAACCTCAAGAGTATGCACCTGAGTGAAAGACGTAAATCTTTGTTTCTATTAATAATTTGGACTTGAGTCCTGAAGGAGAATTGTGTATATTTTCGATAGGAACCCAACGCAACTCGTATTTCAGCTGTAACACCCCGGCCCCGCAGGACCCGAGGTAGTTACTTCTGACCTCTAGTACTGTCCTCACAAACCACCACGAGCCTTTACCGCACACTTTGTCCTCACTCGTGCGCGCCTTGGAAAAACTTCCCAGGGGGTCACCCATCCCAAGACTACTCTCGTGCAAGCACGCTTAACCTTGGAGTTCTTGGTGATGAGCTCCCTTAAAAGGAGATGCACCTCTGTTGGTATGAGTAGTACTATTAATCCTCTTAAATTAATCTCGGGTATTACAATCACCCCCACTTAGGATCGCAACGTCCTCGTTGCGCCCTTAAACCAATCTCAATCAACCCCCAGAATCTTACCCCGCTAAGTGACCGCCCGATATCCAACGGGTCAGCACACTGTCGCAGGGTTGCTCTGATACCACCTGTAACACCCCGGCCTCACAGGACCCGAGGTAGCTACTCTAGACCAATAGTACTTAGTTTCACGAATCATCTCAGAATCACATACATAAAAATCATACTTCACACTTAAAATCACGTATCACATAATACATATATAATACGAGGAAACGATTTTTGGATTGGCAGAGAAACTTACCTTAAGTCCTGTTGCTCCTAGTTATCCTCCTCTAATCCGGTCTCTAGATAATCACCTTTGTAATTAAATATGATAAAATTAGTCACTTATTCTATTTGTAATTACCTTACCCGATTTTCTCCTTTTACTTTATTATTCGAATTTATTTGATTACTCACTTTCTATTAATAAAATTACCTTAATAATTTTATCCATTAATTTTCAATATTTGAAATAAAATATCTGAATATAATTGACTACAACATCCAATTTTTATTCAATAATCACTATTAATATTAATATTTCCTTATTCAATTACTTAACTAGTTTTATATGGCCTAATTTAAATAAATAGACTAAGAATTGACTTTATAAATTAAAAACCGTCTATAACTATATTTTGGGTCTATATTTGACCTAGGTTGTCCAGATATCTATTTTATAATTATTTTCCATAATTATTCCCTTAATTTCATATATCTATTAATCGGTTTAATTCCAATTAAATATACTAAACCTTATTTTTATTAATTATAAATGGTCCATAAGGTCCCAGTTAGTCATATATTTATCCTAGTTTACTCCAATATTTATTTCATAATTATTTTCGTCATTTAGCTAAAAATATTATTTTCCAATTCTGGTTGGTCCGAATATGTATATTTATACTAGGTATTTAATTTATATTTTTCCAGATTTTATTTATTTCATTTACTATTTTATTTTTAATTTTTATTGCAACTGGGCCGAACTGGCCCAAATTAAATTTTTTGGGCCTTTTTCAGGATTGGGCCAGAAAATTTAATTTGGGCCAGTTCGGCCCAGTTGCAATAAAAATTAAAAATAAAATAGTAAATGAAATAAATAAAATCTGGAAAAATATAAATTAAATACCTAGTATAAATATACATATTCGGACCAACCAGAATTCAACTCAACTCGTATTTCAGCATTCCCATAATGTATTCAAAATTTAAGCCAATCTCCGTAACACGGTTGATTTAGTAAACCTGAAGAGTATGCACCTGAGTGAAAGACGTATATCTTTGTTTCTATTAATAATTTGGACTTGAGTCCTGAAGAAGAATTGTGTATATTTATGATAGGAACCCAACGCAACTCGTATTTCAGCATGCCCATAATGTATTCAAAATTTTAGCCAATCTCCGTAACAAGGTTGATTTAGTAAAACCGAAGAGTATGCACCTGAGTGATAGACTTATTCTTTGTTTCTATTAATAATTTGGACTTGAGTCCTGAAGAAGAATTGTGTATATTTATGATAGGAACCCAACGCAACTCGTATTTCAGCATGCCCATAATGTATTCAAAATTTAAGCCAAACTCCGTAACACGGTTGATTTAGTAAACCCGAAGAGTATGCACCTGAGTGAAAGACGTATATCTTTGTTTTTATTAATAATTTGGACTTGAGTCCTGAAGAAGATTTGTGTATATTTACGATAGGAACCCAACGCAACTCGTATTTCAGCATGCCCATAATGTATTCAAAATTTAAGCCAATCTCCGTAACATGGTTGATTTAGTAAACCTGAAGAGTATGCACCTGAGTGAAAGACGTATATCTTTGTTTCTATTAATAATTTGGACTTGAGTCCTCAAGAAGAATTGTGTATATTTACGATAGAAACCCAGCACAACTCATATTTCAGCATGCCCATAATGTATTCAAAATTTAAGCCAATCTCCGTAACACGGTTGATTTAGTGAACCCGAAGAGTATGCACCTGAGTGAAAGACTTATATCTTTGTTTCTATTAATGATTTGGACTTGCGTCCTGAAGAAGAATTGTGTATATTTACGATAGGAACCCAACGCAACTCCTATTTCAGCATGCCCATAATGTATTCAAAATTTAAGCCAATCTCCGTAACACGGTTGATTTAGTAAACCTGAAGAGTATGTACCTGAGTGAAAGACGTATATCTTTGTTTCTATTAATAATTTGGACTTGAGTCCTGAAGAAGAATTGTGTATATTTACGATAGGAACCCAACGCAACTCGTATTTCAGCATGCCCATAATGTATTCAAAATTTAAGCCAATCTCTGTAACGCGGTTGATTTAGTAAACCCGAAGAGTATGCACCTGAGTGAAAGACTTATATCTTTGTTTCTATTAATAAATGGACTTGAGTCCTGAAGAAGAATTGTGTATATTTACGATAGGAACCCAACGCAACTCGTATTTCAGCATTCCCATAATGTATTCACAATTTAAGCCAATCTCCGTAACACGGTTGATTTAGTAAATC
Source organism: Cuscuta europaea (assembly GCA_945859875.1). NCBI lineage: Eukaryota > Viridiplantae > Streptophyta > Magnoliopsida > Solanales > Convolvulaceae > Cuscuta > Cuscuta europaea. Next base: position 8,176,912 of record CAMAPE010000014.1, read on the forward strand.
GGAAGAGTATGCACCTGAGTGAAAGACGTATATCTTTGTTTCTATTAATAATTTGGACTTGAGTCCTGAAGAAGAATTGTGTATATTTACGATAGGAACCCATTGCAACTCGTATTTCAGCATGCCCATAATGTATTCAAAATTTTAGCCAATCTCCGTAACAAGGTTGATTTAGTAAACCCGAAGAGTATGCACCTGAGTGAAAGACTTATATCTTTGTTTCTATTAATAATTTGGACTTGAGTCCTGAAGAAGAATTGTGTATATTTACGACAGGAACCCAACGCAACTCGTATTTCAGCATGCCCATAATGTATTCAAAATTTAAGCCAATCTCCGTAGCACGGTTGATTTAGTAAACCCGAAGAGTATGCACCTGAGTGAAAGACGTATATCTTTTTTTCTATTAATAATTTGGACTTGAGTCCTGACGAAGAATTGTGTATATTTACGATAGGAACCCAACGCAACTCGTATTTCAGCATGCCCATAATGTATTCAAAATTTAAGCCAATCTCCATAACACGGTTGATTTAGTAAACCTGAAGAGTATGCACCTGAGTGAAAGACGTATATCTTTGTTTCTATTAATAATTTGGACTTGAGTCCTGAAGAAGAATTGTGTATATTTACGATAGGAACCCAACGCAACTCGTATTTCATCATTCCCATAATGTATTCAAAATTTAAGCCAATCTCCGTAACACGGCTGATTTAGTAAACCTGAAGAGTATGTACCTGAGTGAAAGACGTATATCTTTGTTTCTATTAATAATTTGGACTTGAGTCCTGAAGAAGAATTGTGTATATTTACGATAGGAACCCAACGCAACTCGTATTTCAGCATGCCCATAATGTATTCAAAATTTAAGCCAATCTCTGTAACACGGTTTATTTAGTAAACCCGAAGAGTATGCACCTGAGTGAAAGACTTATATCTTTGTTTCAATTAATAATTGGACTTGAGTCCTGAAGAAGAATTGTGTATATTTACGATAGGAACCCAACGAAACTCGTATTTCAGCATTCCCATAATGTATTCACAATTTAAGCCAATCTCCGTAACACGGTTGATTTAGTAAATCGGAAGAGTATGCACCTGAGTGAAAGACGTATATCTTTGTTTCTATTAATAAATTGGACTTGAGTCCTTAAGAAAAAATGTGTATATTTACGATAGCAACCCAATGCAACTCGTATTTCAGCATGTCCATAATGTATTCAAAATGTATGCCAATCTCCGTAACACGGTTGATTTAGTAAACCTGAAGAGTATGCACCTGAGTGAAAGACGTATATCTTTGTTTCTATTAATAAATTGGACTTGAGTCCTCAAGAAGAATTGTGTATATTTACGATAGAAACCCAACACAACTCGTATTTCAGCATGCCCATAATGTATTCAAAATTTAAGCCAATCTCCTTAACAGGGTTGATTTAGTAAACCCGAAGAGTATGCACCTGAGTGAAAGACTTATATCTTTGTTTCTATTAATAATTTGGACTTGAGTCCTGAAGAAGAATTGTGTATATTTATGATAGGAACCCAACGCAACTCGTATTTCAGCATGCCCATAATGTATTCAAAATTTAAGCCAATCTCCTTAACACCGTTGATTTAGTAAACCTGAAGAGTATGCACCTGAGTGAAAGACGTATATCTTTGTTTCTATTAATAATTTGGACTTGAGTCCTGAAGAAGAATTGTGTATATTTACGATAGGAACCCAACGCAACTCGTATTTCAGCATGCCCATAATGTATTTAAAATTTAAGCCAATCTCCGTAACACGGTTGATTTAGTAAACCTGAAGAGTATGCACCTGAGTGAAAGACGTATATCTTTGTTTCTATTAATAATTTGGACTTGAGTCCTGAAGAAGAATTGTGTATATTTACGATAGGAACCCAACTCAACTCGTATTTCAGCATGCCCATAATGTATTCAAAATTTAAGCTAATCTCCGTAACACGGTTGATTTAGTAAACCTGAAGAGTATGCACCTGAGTGAAAGACGTATATCTTTGTTTCTATTAATAATTTGGACTTGAGTCCTGAAGAAGAATTGTGTATATTTACGATAGGAACCCAACGCAACTCGTATTTCAGCATTCCCATAATGTATTCACAATTTAAGCCAATCTCTGTAACACGGTTTATTTAGTAAACCCGAAGAGTATGCACCTGAGTGAAAGACTTATATCTTTGTTTCAATTAATAATTGGACTTGAGTCCTGAAGAAGAATTGTGTATATTTACGATAGGAACCCAACGAAACTCGTATTTCAGCATTCCCATAATGTATTCACAATTTAAGCCAATCTCCGTAACACGGTTGATTTAGTAAATCGGAAGAGTATGCACCTGAGTGAAAGACGTATATCTTTGTTTCTATTAATAAATTGGACTTGAGTCCTTAAGAAAAAATGTGTATATTTACGATAGCAACCCAATGCAACTCGTATTTCAGCATGTCCATAATGTATTCAAAATGTATGCCAATCTCCGTAACACGGTTGATTTAGTAAACCTGAAGAGTATGCACCTGAGTGAAAGACGTATATCTTTGTTTCTATTAATAAATTGGACTTGAGTCCTCAAGAAGAATTGTGTATATTTACGATAGAAACCCAACACAACTCGTATTTCAGCATGCCCATAATGTATTCAAAATTTAAGCCAATCTCCTTAACAGGGTTGATTTAGTAAACCCGAAGAGTATGCACCTGAGTGAAAGACTTATATCTTTGTTTCTATTAATAATTTGGACTTGAGTCCTGAAGAAGAATTGTGTATATTTATGATAGGAACCCAACGCAACTCGTATTTCAGCATGCCCATAATGTATTCAAAATTTAAGCCAATCTCCTTAACACCGTTGATTTAGTAAACCTGAAGAGTATGCACCTGAGTGAAAGACGTATATCTTTGTTTCTATTAATAATTTGGACTTGAGTCCTGAAGAAGAATTGTGTATATTTACGATAGGAACCCAACGCAACTCGTATTTCAGCATGCCCATAATGTATTTAAAATTTAAGCCAATCTCCGTAACACGGTTGATTTAGTAAACCTGAAGAGTATGCACCTGAGTGAAAGACGTATATCTTTGTTTCTATTAATAATTTGGACTTGAGTCCTGAAGAAGAATTGTGTATATTTACGATAGGAACCCAACTCAACTCGTATTTCAGCATGCCCATAATGTATTCAAAATTTAAGCCAATCTCCGTAACACGGTTGATTTAGTAAACCTGAAGAGTATGCACCTGAGTGAAAGACGTATATCTTTGTTTCTATTAATAATTTGGACTTGAGTCCTGAAGAAGAATTGTGTATATTTACGATAGGAACCCAACGCAACTCGTATTTCAGCATTCCCATAATGTATTCACAATTTAAGCCAATCTCCGTAACACGGTTGATTTAGTAAATCGGAAGAGTATGCACCTGAGTGAAAGACGTATATCTTTGTTTCTATTAATAATTTGGACTTGAGTCCTGAAGAAGAATTGTGTATATTTACGATAGGAACCCATTGCAACTCGTATTTGAGCATGCCCATAATGTATTCAAAATTTTAGCCAATCTCCGTAACAAGGTTGATTTAGTAAACCCGAAGAGTATGCACCTGAGTGAAAGACTTATATCTTTGTTTCTATTAATAATTTGGACTTGAGTCCTGAAGAAGAATTGTGTATATTTACGATAGGAACCCAACACAACTCGTATTTCAGCATGCCCATAATGTATTCAAAATTTAAGCCAATCTCCGTAGCACGGTTGATTTAGTAAACCCGAAGAGTATGCACCTGAGTGAAAGACGTATATCTTTTTTTCTATTAATAATTTGGACTTGAGTCCTGACGAAGAATTGTGTATATTTACGATAGGAACCCAATGCAACTCGTATTTCAGCATGCCCATAATGTATTCAAAATTTAAGCCAATCTCCGTAACACGGTTGATTTAGTAAACCTGAAGAGTATGCACCTGAGTGAAAGACATATATCTTTGTTTCTATTAATAATTTGGACTTGAGTCCTGAAGAAGAATTGTGTATATTTAGGATAGGAACCCAATGCAACTCGTATTTCAGCATTCCCATAATGTATTCAAAATTTAAGCCAATCTCCGTAACACGGTTGATTTAGTAAACCTGAAGAGTATGCACCTCAGTGAAAGACGTATATCTTTGTTTCTATTAATAATTTGGACTTGAGTCCTGAAGAAGAATTGTGTATATTTACGATAGGAACCCAACGCAACTCGTATTTCTGCATGCCCATAATGTATTCAAAATTTAAGCCAATCTCCGTAACACGGTTGATTTAGTAAACCTGAAGAGTATGTACCTGAGTGAAAGACGTATATCTTTGTTTCTATTAATAATTTGGACTTGAGTCCTGAAGAAGAATTGTGTATATTTACGATAGGAACCCAACGCAACTCGTATTTCAGCATGCCCATAATGTATTCAAAATTTAAGCCAATCTCTGTAACACGGTTTATTTAGTAAACCCGAAGAGTATGCACCTGAGTGAAAGACTTATATCTTTGTTTCAATTAATAATTGGACTTGAGTCCTGAAGAAGAATTGTGTATATTTACGATAGGAACCCAACGCAACTCGTATTTCAGCATTCCCATAATGTATTCACAATTTAAGCCAATCTCCGTAACACGGTTGATTTAGTAAATCGGAAGAGTATGCACCTGAGTGAAAGACGTATATCTTTGTTTCTATTAATAATTTGGACTTGAGTCCTGAAGAAGAATTGTGTATATTTACGATAGGAACCCAACGCAACTCGTATTTCAGCATGCCCATAATGTATTCAAAATTTAAGCCAATCTCCGTAGCACGGTTGATTTAGTAAACCCGAAGAGTATGCACCTGAGTGAAAGACGTATATCTTTTTTTCTATTAATAATTTGGACTTGAGTCCTGACGAAGAATTGTGTATATTTACGATAGGAACCCAACGCAACTCGTATTTCAGCATGCCCATAATGTATTCAAAATTTAAGCCAATCTCCGTAACACGGTTGATTTAGTAAACCTGAAGAGTATGCACCTGAGTGAAAGACATATATCTTTGTTTCTATTAATAATTTGGACTTGAGTCCTGAAGAAGAATTGTGTATATTTAGGATAGGAACCCAACGCAACTCGTATTTCAGCATTCCCATAATGTATTCAAAATTTAAGCCAATCTCCGTAACACGGTTGATTTAGTAAACCTGAAGAGTATGCACCTCAGTGAAAGACGTATATCTTTGTTTCTATTAATAATTTGGACTTGAGTCCTGAAGAAGAATTGTGTATATTTACGATAGGAACCCAACGCAACTCGTATTTCCGCATGCCCATAATGTATTCAAAATTTAAGCCAATCTCCGTAACACGGTTGATTTAGTAAACCTGAAGAGTATGTACCTGAGTGAAAGACGTATATCGTTGTTTCTATTAATAATTTGGACTTGAGTCCTGAAGAAGAATTGTGTATATTTACGATAGGAACCCAACGCAACTCGTATTTCAGCATGCCCATAATGTATTCAAAATTTAAGCCAATCTCTGTAACACGGTTTATTTAGTAAACCCGAAGAGTATGCACCTGAGTGAAAGACTTATATCTTTGTTTCAATTAATAATTGGACTCTAGTCCTGAAGAAGAATTGTGTATATTTACGATAGGAACCCAACGCAACTCGTATTTCAGCATTCCCATAATGTATTCACAATTTAAGCCAATCTCCGTAACACGGTTGATTTAGTAAATCGGAAGAGTATGCACCTGAGTGAAAGACGTATATCTTTGTTTCTATTAATAAATTGGACTTGAGTCCTTAAGAAAAAATGTGTATATTTACGATAGCAACCCAACGCAACTCGTATTTCAGCATGTCCATAATGTATTCAAAATGTATGCCAATCTCCGTAACACGGTTGATTTAGTAAACCTGAAGAGTATGCACCTGAGTGAAAGACGTATATCTTTGTTTCTATTAATAAATTGGACTTGAGTCCTCAAGAAGAATTGTGTATATTTACGATAGAAACCCAACACAACTCGTATTTCAGCATGCCCATAATGTATTCAAAATTTAAGCCAATCTCCTTAACACGGTTGATTTAGTAAACCCGAAGAGTATGCACCTGAGTGAAAGACTTATATCTTTGTTTCTATTAATAATTTGGACTTGAGTCCTGAAGAAGAATTGTGTATATTTATGATAGGAACCCAACGCAACTCGTATTTCAGCATGCCCATAATGTATTCAAAATTTAAGCCAATCTCCATAACACGGTTGATTTAGTAAACCTGAAGAGTATGCACCTGAGTGAAAGACGTATATCTTTGTTTCTATTAATAATTTGGACTTGAGTCCTGAAGAAGAATTGTGTATATTTACGATAGGAACCCAACGCATCTCGTATTTCAGCATGCCCATAATGTATTTAAAATTTAAGCCAATCTCCGTAACACGGTTGATTTAGTAAACCTGAAGAGTATGCACCTGAGTGAAAGACGTATATCTTTGTTTCTATTAATAATTTGGACTTGAGTTCTGAAGAAGAATTGTGTATATTTACGATAGGAACCCAACTCAACTCGTATTTCAGCATGCCCATAATGTATTCAAAATTTAAGCCAATCTCCGTAACACGGTTGATTTAGTAAACCTGAAGAGTATGCACCTGAGTGAAAGACGTATATCTTTGTTTCTATTAATAATTTGGACTTGAGTCCTGAAGAAGAATTGTGTATATTTACGATAGGAACCCAACGCAACTCGTATTTCAGCATTCCCATAATGTATTCACAATTTAAGCCAATCTCCGTAACACGGTTGATTTAGTAAATCGGAAGAGTATGCACCTGAGTGAAAGACGTATATCTTTGTTTCTATTAATAATTTGGACTTGAGTCCTGAAGAAGAATTGTGTATATTTACGATAGGAACCCATTGCAACTCGTATTTGAGCATGCCCATAATGTATTCAAAATTTTAGCCAATCTCCGTAACAAGGTTGATTTAGTAAACCCGAAGAGTATGCACCTGAGTGAAAGACTTATATCTTTGTTTCTATTAATAATTTGGACTTGAGTCCTGAAGAAGAATTGTGTATATTTACGATAGGAACCCAACGCAACTCGTATTTCAGCATGCCCATAATGTATTCAAAATTTAAGCCAATCTCCGTAGCACGGTTGATTTAGTAAACCCGAAGAGTATGCACCTGAGTGAAAGACGTATATCTTTTTTTCTATTAATAATTTGGACTTGAGTCCTGACGAAGAATTGTGTATATTTACGATAGGAACCCAACGCAACTCGTATTTCAGCATGCCCATAATGTATTCAAAATTTAAGACAATCTCCGTAACACGGTTGATTTAGTAAACCTGAAGAGTATGCACCTGAGTGAAAGACATATATCTTTGTTTCTATTAATAATTTGGACTTGAGTCCTGAAGAAGAATTGTGTATATTTAGGATAGGAACCCAACGCAACTCGTATTTCAGCATTCCCATAATGTATTCAAAATTTAAGCCAATCTCCGTAACACGGTTGATTTAGTAAACCTGAAGAGTATGCACCTCAGTGAAAGACGTATATCTTTGTTTCTATTAATAATTTGGACTTGTGTCCTGAAGAAGAATTGTGTATATTTACGATAGGAACCCAACGCAACTCATATTTCCGCATGCCCATAATGTATTCAAAATTTAAGCCAATCTCCGTAACACGGTTGATTTAGTAAACCTGAAGAGTATGTACCTGAGTGAAAGACGTATATCGTTGTTTCTATTAATAATTTGGACTTGAGTCCTGAAGAAGAATTGTGTATATTTACGATAGGAACCCAACGCAACTCGTATTTCAGCATGCCCATAATGTATTCAAAATTTAAGCCAATCTCTGTAACACGGTTTATTTAGTAAACCCGAAGAGTATGCACCTGAGTGAAAGACTTATATCTTTGTTTCAATTAATAATTGGACTTGAGTCCTGAAGAAGAATTGTGTATATTTACGATAGGAACCCAACGCAACTCGTATTTCAGCATTCCCATAATGTATTCACAATTTAAGCCAATCTCCGTAACACGGTTGATTTAGTAAATCGGAAGAGTATGCACCTGAGTTAAAGACGTATATCTTTGTTTCTATTAATAAATTGGACTTGAGTCCTTAAGAAAAAATGTGTATATTTACGATAGCAACCCAACGCAACTCGTATTTCAGCATGTCCATAATGTATTCAAAATGTATGCCAATCTCCGTAACACGGTTGATTTAGTAAACCTGAAGAGTATGCACCTGAGTGAAAGACGTATATCTTTGTTTCTATTAATAAATTGGACTTGAGTCCTCAAGAAGAATTGTGTATATTTACGATAGAAACCCAACACAACTCGTATTTCAGCATGCCCATAATGTATTCAAAATTTAAGCCAATCTCCTTAACACGGTTGATTTAGTAAACCCGAAGAGTATGCACCTGAGTGAAAGACTTATATCTTTGTTTCTATTAATAATTTGGACTTGAGTTCTGAAGAAGAATTGTGTATATTTACGATAGGAACCCAACTCAACTCGTATTTCAGCATGCCCATAATGTATTCAAAATTTAAGCCAATCTCCGTAACACGGTTGATTTAGTAAACCTGAAGAGTATGCACCTGAGTGAAAGACGTATATCTTTGTTTCTATTAATAATTTGGACTTGAGTCCTGAAGAAGAATTGTGTATATTTACGATAGGAACCCAACGCAACTCGTATTTCAGCATTCCCATAATGTATTCACAATTTAAGCCAATCTCCGTAACACGGTTGATTTAGTAAATCGGAAGAGTATGCACCTGAGTGAAAGACGTATATCTTTGTTTCTATTAATAATTTGGACTTGAGTCCTGAAGAAGAATTGTGTATATTTACGATAGGAACCCATTGCAACTCGTATTTGAGCATGCCCATAATGTATTCAAAATTTTAGCCAATCTCCGTAACAAGGTTGATTTAGTAAACCCGAAGAGTATGCACCTGAGTGAAAGACTTATATCTTTGTTTCTATTAATAATTTGGACTTGAGTCCTGAAGAAGAATTGTGTATATTTACGATAGGAACCCAACGCAACTCGTATTTCAGCATGCCCATAATGTTTTCAAAATTTAAGCCAATCTCCGTAGCACGGTTGATTTAGTAAACCCGAAGAGTATGCACCTGAGTGAAAGACGTATATCTTTTTTTCTATTAATAATTTGGACTTGAGTCCTGACGAAGAATTGTGTATATTTACGATAGGAACCCAACGCAACTCGTATTTCAGCATGCCCATAATGTATTCAAAATTTAAGACAATCTCCGTAACACGGTTGATTTAGTAAACCTGAAGAGTATGCACCTGAGTGAAAGACATATATCTTTGTTTCTATTAATAATTTGGACTTGAGTCCTGAAGAAGAATTGTGTATATTTAGGATAGGAACCCAACGCAACTCGTATTTCAGCATTCCCATAATGTATTCAAAATTTAAGCCAATCTCCGTAACACGGTTGATTTAGTAAACCTGAAGAGTATGCACCTCAGTGAAAGACGTATATCTTTGTTTCTATTAATAATTTGGACTTGAGTCCTGAAGAAGAATTGTGTATATTTACGATAGGAACCCAACACAACTCATATTTCCGCATGCCCATAATGTATTCAAAATTTAAGCCAATCTCCGTAACACGGTTGATTTAGTAAACCTGAAGAGTATGTACCTGAGTGAAAGACGTATATCTTTGTTTCTATTAATAATTTGGACTTGAGTCCTGAAGAAGAATTGTGTATATTTACGATAGGAACCCAACGCAACTCGTATTTCAGCATGCCCATAATGTATTCAAAATTTAAGCCAATCTCTGTAACACGGTTTATTTAGTAAACCCGAAGAGTATGCACCTGAGTGAAAGACTTATATCTTTGTTTCAATTAATAATTGGACTTGAGTCCTGAAGAAGAATTGTGTATATTTACGATAGGAACCCAACGCAACTCGTATTTCAGCATTCCCATAATGTATTCACAATTTAAGCCAATCTCCGTAACACGATTGATTTAGTAAATCGGAAGAGTATGCACCTGAGTGAAAGACGTATATCTTTGTTTCTATTAATAAATTGGACTTGAGTCCTTAAGAAAAAATGTGTATATTTACGATAGCAACCCAACGCAACTCGTATTTCAGCATGTCCATAATGTATTCAAAATGTATGCCAATCTCCGTAACACGGTTGATTTAGTAAACCTGAAGAGTATGCACCTGAGTGAAAGACGTATATCTTTGTTTCTATTAATAAATTGGACTTGAGTCCTCAAGAAGAATTGTGTATATTTACGATAGAAACCCAACACAACTCGTATTTCAGCATGCCCATAATGTATTCAAAATTTAAGCCAATCTCCTTAACACGGTTGATTTAGTAAACCCGAAGAGTATGCACCTGAGTGAAAGACTTATATCTTTGTTTCTATTAATAATTTGGACTTGAGTCCTGAAGAAGAATTGTGTATATTTATGATAGGAACCCAACGCAACTCGTATTTCAGCATGCCCATAATGTATTCAAAATTTAAGCCAATCTCCATAACACGGTTGATTTAGTAAACCTGAAGAGTATGCACCTGAGTGAAAGACGTATATCTTTGTTTCTATTAATAATTTGGACTTGAGTCCTGAAGAAGAATTGTGTATATTTACGATAGGATCCCAACGCATCTCGTATTTCAGCATGCCCATAATGTATTTAAAATTTAAGCCAATCTCCGTAACACGGTTGATTTAAAAAACCTGAAGAGTATGCACCTGAGTGAAAGACGTATATCTTTGTTTCTATTAATAATTTGGACTTGAGTCCTGAAGAAGAATTGTGTATATTTACGATAGGAACCCAACTCAACTCGTATTTCAGCATGCCCATAATGTATTCAAAATTTAAGCCAATCTCCGTAACACGGTTGATTTAGTAAACCTGAAGAGTATGCACCTGAGTGAAAGACGTATATCTTTGTTTCTATTAATAATTTGGACTTGAGTCCTAAAGAAGAATTGTGTATATTTATGATAGGAACCCAACTCAACTCGTATTTCAGCATGCCCATAATGTATTCAAAATTTTAGCCAATCTCCGTAACAAGGTTGATTTAGTAAACCCGAAGAGTATGCACCTGAGTGAAAGACTTATATCTTTGTTTCTATTAATAATTTGGACTTGAGTCCTGAAGAAGAATTGTGTATATTTACGATAGGAACCCAACGCAACTCGTATTTCAACATGCCCATAATGTATTCAAAATTTAAGCCAATCTCCGTAACACGGTTGATTTAGTAAACCCGAAGAGTATGCACCTGAGTGAAAGACGTATATCTTTGTTTTTATTAATAATTTGGACTTGAGTCCTGAAGAAGATTTGTGTATATTTACGATAGGAACCCAACGCAACTCGTATTTCAGCATGCCCATAATGTATTCAAAATTTAAGCCAATCTCCGTAACATGGTTGATTTAGTAAACCTGAAGAGTATGCACCTGAGTGAAAGACGTATATCTTTGTTTCTATTAATAATTTGGACTTGAGTCCTCAAGAAGAATTGTGTATATTTACGATAGAAACCCAGCACAACTCGTATTTCAGCATGCCCATAATGTATTTAAAATTTAAGCCAATCTCCGTAACACGGTTGATTTAGTAAACCTGAAGAGTATGCACCTGAGTGAAAGACGTATATCTTTGTTTCTATTAATAATTTGGACTTGAGTCCTAAAGAAGAATTGTGTATATTTATGATAGGAACCCAACGCAACTCGTATTTCAGAATGCCCATAATGTATTCAAAATTTTAGCCAATCTCCGTAACAAGGTTGATTTAGTAAAACCGAAGAGTATGCACCTGAGTGAAAGACTTATATCTTTGTTTCTATTAATAATTTGGACTTGAGTCCTGAAGAAGAATTGTGTATATTTACGATAGCAACCCAACGCAACTCGTATTTCAGCATGCCCATAATGTATTCAAAATTTAAGCCAATCTCCGTAACACGGTTGATTTAGTAAACCCGAAGAGTATGCACCTGAGTGAAAGACGTATATCTTTGTTTTTATTAATAATTTGGACTTGAGTCCTGAAGAAGATATGTGTATATTTACGATAGGAACCCAACGCAACTCGTATTTCAGCATGCCCTTAATGTATTCAAAATTTAAGCCAATCTCCGTAACATGGTTGATTTAGTAAACCTGAAGAGTATGCACCTGAGTGAAAGACGTATATCTTTGTTTCTATTAATAATTTGGACTTGAGTCCTCAAGAAGAATTGTGTATATTTACGATAGAAACCCAGCACAACTCGTATTTCAGCATGCCCATAATGTATTCAAAATTTAAGCCAATCTCCGTAACACGGTTGATTTAGTAAACCCGAAGAGTATGCACCTGAGTGAAAGACTTATATCTTTGTTTCTATTAATAATTTGGACTTGCGTCCTGAAGAAGAATTGTGTATATTTACGATAGGAACCCAACGCAACTCCTATTTCAGCATGCCCATAATGTATTCAAAATTTAAGCCAATCTCCGTAACACGGTTGATTTAGTAAACCTGAAGAGTATGTACCTGAGTGAAAGACGTATATCTTTGTTTCTATTAATAATTTGGACTTGAGTCCTGAAGAAGAATTGTGTATATTTACGATAGGAACCCAACACAACTCGTATTTCAGCATGCCCATAATGTATTCAAAATTTAAGCCAATCTCTGTAACACGGTTGATTTAGTAAACCCGAAGAGTATGCACCTGAGTGAAAGACTTATATCTTTGTTTCTATTAATAAATGGACTTGAGTCCTGAAGAAGAATTGTGTATATTTACGATAGGAACCCAACGCAACTCGTATTTCAGCATTTCCATAATGTATTCACATTTTAAGCCAATCTCCGTAACACGGTTGATTTAGTAAATCGGAAGAGTATGCACCTGAGTGAAAGACGTATATCTTTGTTTCTATTAATAATTTGGACTTGAGTCCTGAAGAAGAATTGTGTATATTTACGATAGGAACCCAACACAACTCGTATTTCAGCATGCCCATAATGTATTCAAAATTTTAGCCAATCTCCGTAACAAGGTTGATTTAGTAAACCCGAAGAGTATGCACCTGAGTGAAAGACTTATATCTTTGTTTCTATTAATAATTTGGACTTGAGTCCTGAAGAAGAATTGTGTATATTTACGATAGGAACCCAACGCAACTCGTATTTCAGTATGCCCATAATGTATTCAAAATTTAAGCCAATCTCCGTAGCACGGTTGATTTAGTAAACCCGAAGAGTATGCACCTGAGTGAAAGACGTATATCTTTTTTTCTATTAATAATTTGGACTTGAGTCCTGACAAATAATTGTGTATATTTACGATAGGAACCCAACGCAACTCGTATTTCAGCATGCCCATAATGTATTCAAAATTTAAGCCAATCTCCGTAACACGGTTGATTTAGTAAACCTGAAGAGTATGCACCTGAGTGAAAGACATATATCTTTGTTTCTATTAATAATTTGGACTTGAGTCCTGAAGAAGAATTGTGTATATTTAGGATAGGAACCCAACGCAACTCGTATTTCAGCATTCCCATAATGTATTCAAAATTTAAGCCAATCTCCGTAACACGGTTGATTTAGTAAACCTGAAGAGTATGCACCTCAGTGAAAGACGTATATCTTTGTTTCTATTAATAATTTGGATTTGAGTCCTGAAGAAGAATTGTGTATATTTACGATAGGAACCCAACGCAACTCGTATTTCCGCATGCCCATAATGTATTCAAAATTTAAGCCAATCTCCGTAACACGGTTGATTTTGTAAACCTGAAGAGTATGCACCTGAGTGAAAGACGTATATCTTTGTTTCTATTAATAATTTGGACTTGAGTCCTAAAGAAGAATTGTGTATATTTACGATAGGAACCCAACGCAACTCCTATTTCAGCATGCCCATAATGTATTCAAAATTTAAGCCAATCTCCGTAACACGGTTGATTTAGTAAACCTGAAGAGTATGTACCTGAGTGAAAGACGTATATCTTTGTTTCTATTAATAATTTGGACTTGAGTCCTAAAGAAGAATTGTGTATATTTACGATAGGAACCCAACACAACTCGTATTTCAGCATGCCCATAATGTATTCAAAATTTAAGCCAATCTCTGTAACACGGTTGATTTAGTAAACCCGAAGAGTATGCACCTGAGTGAAAGACTTATATCTTTGTTTCTATTAATAAATGGACTTGAGTCCTGAAGAAGAATTGTGTATATTTACGATAGGAACCCAACGCAACTCGTATTTCAGCATTTCCATAATGTATTCACATTTTAAGCCAATCTCCGTAACACGGTTGATTTAGTAAATCGGAAGAGTATGCACCTGAGTGAAAGACGTATATCTTTGTTTCTATTAATAATTTGGACTTGAGTCCTGAAGAAGAATTGTGTATATTTACGATAGGAACCCAACGCAACTCGTATTTCAGCATGCCCATAATGTATTCAAAATTTTAGCCAATCTCCGTAACAAGGTTGATTTAGTAAACCCGAAGAGTATGCACCTGAGTGAAAGACTTATATCTTTGTTTCTATTAATAATTTGGACTTGAGTCCTGAAGAAGAATTGTGTATATTTACGATAGGAACCCAACGCAACTCGTATTTCAGTATGCCCATAATGTATTCAAAATTTAAGCCAATCTCCGTAGCACGGTTGATTTAGTAAACCCGAAGAGTATGCACCTGAGTGAAAGACGTATATCTTTTTTTCTATTAATAATTTGGACTTGAGTCCTGACGAAGAATTGTGTATATTTACGATAGGAACCCAACGCAACTCGTATTTCAGCATGCCCATAATGTATTCAAAATTTAAGCCAATCTCCGTAACACGGTTGATTTAGTAAACCTGAAGAGTATGCACCTGAGTGAAAGACATATATCTTTGTTTCTATTAATATTTTGGACTTGAGTCCTGAAGAAGAATTGTGTATATTTAGGATAGGAACCCAACGCAACTCGTATTTCAGCATTCCCATAATGTATTCAAAATTTAAGCCAATCTCCGTAACACGGTTGATTTAGTAAACCTGAAGAGTATGCACCTCAGTGAAAGACGTATATCTTTGTTTCTATTAATAATTTGGACTTGAGTCCCGAAGAAGAATTGTGTATATTGACGATAGGAACCCAACGCAACTCGTATTTTCGCATGCCCATAATGTATTCAAAATTTAAGCCAATCTCCGTAACACGGTTGATTTAGTAAACCTGAAGAGTATGTACCTGAGTGAAAGACGTATATCTTTGTTTCTATTAATAATTTAGACTTGAGTCCTGAAGAAGAATTGTGTATATTTACGATAGAAACCCAGCACAACTCGTATTTCAGCATGCCCATAATTTATTCAAAATTTAAGCCAATCTCCGTAACACGGTTGATTTAGTAAACCCGAAGAGTATGCACCTGAGTGAAAGACTTATATCTTTGTTTCTATTAATAATTTGGACTTGCGTCCTGAAGAAGAATTGTGTATATTTACGATAGGAACCCAACGCAACTCCTATTTCAGCATGCCCATAATGAATTCAAAATTTAAGCCAATCTCCGTAACACGGTTGATTTAGTAAACCTGAAGAGTATGTACCTGAGTGAAAGACGTATATCTTAATTTCTATTAATAATTTGGACTTGAGTCCTGAAGAAGAATTGTGTATATTTACGATAGGAACCCAACACAACTCGTATTTCAGCATGCCCATAATGTATTCAAAATTTAAGCCAATCTCTGTAACACGGTTGATTTAGTAAACCCGAAGAGTATGCACCTGAGTGAAAGACTTATATCTTTGTTTCTATTAATAAATGGACTTGAGTCCTGAAGAAGAATTGTGTATATTTACGATAGGAACCCAACGCAACTCGTATTTCAGCATTTCCATAATGTATTCACATTTTAAGCCAATCTCCGTAACACGGTTGATTTAGTAAATCGGAAGAGTATGCACCTGAGTGAAAGACGTATATCTTTGTTTCTATTAATAATTTGGACTTGAGTCCTGAAGAAGAATTGTGTATATTTACGATAGGAACCCAACGCAACTCGTATTTCAGCATGCCCATAATGTATTCAAAATTTTAGCCAATCTCCGTAACAAGGTTGATTTAGTAAACCCGAAGAGTATGCACCTGAGTGAAAGACTTATATCTTTGTTTCTATTAATAATTTGGACTTGAGTCCTGAAGAAGAATTGTGTATATTTACGATAGGAACCCAACGCAACTCGTATTTCAGTATGCCCATAATGTATTCAAAATTTAAGCCAATCTCCGTAGCACGGTTGATTTAGTAAACCCGAAGAGTATGCACCTGAGTGAAAGACGTATATCTTTTTTTCTATTAATAATTTGGACTTGAGTCCTGACGAAGAATTGTGTATATTTACGATAGGAACCCAACGCAACTCGTATTTCAGCATGCCCATAATGTATTCAAAATTTAAGCCAATCTCCGTAACACGGTTGATTTAGTAAACCTGAAGAGTATGCACCTGAGTGAAAGACATATATCTTTGTTTCTATTAATAATTTGGACTTGAGTCCTGAAGAAGAATTGTGTATATTTAGGATAGGAACCCAACGCAACTCGTATTTCAGCATTCCCATAATGTATTCAAAATTTAAGCCAATCTACGTAACACGGTTGACTTAGTAAACCTGAAGAGTATGCACCTCAGTGAAAGACGTATATCTTTGTTTCTATTAATAATTTGGACTTGAGTCCTGAAGAAGAATTGTGTATATTTACGATAGGAACCCAACGCAACTCGTATTTCCGCATGCCCATAATGTATTCAAAATTTAAGCCAATCTCCGTAACACGGTTGATTTAGTAAACCTGAAGAGTATGTACCTGAGTCAAAGACGTATATCTTTGTTTCTATTAATAATTTAGACTTGAGTCCTGAAGAAGAATTGTGTATATTTACGATAGGAACCCAACGCAACTCGTATTTCAGCATGCCCATAATGTATTCAAAATTTAAGTCAATCTCTGTAACACGGTTTATTTAGTAAACCCGAAGAGTATGCACCTGAGTGAAAGACTTATATCTTTGTTTCAATTAATAATTGGACTTGAGTCCTGAAGAAGAATTGTGTATATTTACGATAGGAACCCAACGCAACTCGTATTTCAGCATTCCCATAATGTATTCACAATTTAAGCCAATCTCCGTAACACGGTTGATTTAGTAAATCGGAAGAGTATGCACCTGAGTGAAAGACGTATATCTTTGTTTCTTATAATAAATTGGACTTGAGTCCTTAAGAAAAAATGTGTATATTTACGATAGCAACCCAACGCAACTTGTATTTCAGCATGTCCATAATGTATTCAAAATGTATGCCAATCTCCGTAACACGGTTGATTTAGTAAACCTGAAGAGTATGCACCTGAGTGAAAGACGTATATCTTTGTTTCTATTAATAAATTGGACTTGAGTCCTCAAGAAGAATTGTGTATATTTACGATAGAAACCCAACACAACTCGTATTTCAGCATGCCCATAATGTATTCAAAATTTAAGCCAATCTCCGTAACACGGTTGATTTAGTAAACCCGAAGAGTATGCACCTGAGTGAAAGACTTATATCTTTGTTTCTATTAATAATTTGGACTTGAGTCCTGAAGAAGAATTGTGTATATTTATGATACGAACCCAACGCAACTCGTATTTCAGCATGCCCATAATGTATTCAAAATTTAAGCCAATCTCCATAACACGGTTGATTTAGTAAACCTGAAGAGTATGCACCTGAGTGAAAGACGTATATCTTTGTTTCTATTAATAATTTGGACTTGAGTCCTGAAGAAGAATTGTGTATATTTACGATAGGAACCCAACGCAACTCGTATTTCAGCATGCCCATAATGTATTTAAATTTTAAGCCAATCTCCGTAACACGGTTGATTTAGTAAACCTGAAGAGTATGCACCTGAGTGAAAGACGTATATCTTTGTTTCTATTAATAATTTGGACTTGAGTCCTGAAGAAGAATTGTGTATATTTACGATAGGAACCCAACTCAACTCGTATTTCAGCATGCCCATAATGTATTCAAAATTTAAGCCAATCTCCGTAACACGGTTGATTTAGTAAACCTGAAGAGTATGCACCTGAGTGAAAGACGTATATCTTTGTTTCTACTAATAATTTGGACTTGAGTCCTAAAGAAGAATTGTGTATATTTATGATAGGAACCCAACGCAACTCGTATTTCAGCATGCCCATAATGTATTCAAAATTTTAGCCAATCTCCGTAACACGGTTGATTTAGTAAACCTGAAGAGTATGCACCTGAGTGAAAGACGTATATCTTTGTTTCTATTAATAATTTGGACTTGAGTCCTGAAGAAGAATTGTGTATATTTACGATAGGAACCCAACTCAACTCGTATTTCAGCATGCCCATAATGTATTCAAAATTTAAGCCAATCTCTGTAACACGGTTGATTTAGTAAACCCGAAGAGTATGCACCTGAGTGAAAGACTTATATCTTTGTTTCTATTAATAAATGGACTTGAGTCCTGAAGAAGAATTGTGTATATTTACGATAGGAACCCAACGCAACTCGTATTTCAGCATTTCCATAATGTATTCACATTTTAAGCCAATCTCCGTAACACGGTTGATTTAGTAAATCGGAAGAGTATGCACCTGAGTGAAAGACGTATATCTTTGTTTCTATTAATAATTTGGACTTGAGTCCTGAAGAAGAATTGTGTATATTTACGATAGGAACCCAACGCAACTCGTATTTCAGCATGCCCATAATGTATTCAAAATTTTAGCCAATCTCCGTAACAAGGTTGATTTAGTAAACCCGAAGAGTATGCACCTGAGTGAAAGACTTATATCTTTGTTTCTATTAATAATTTGGACTTGAGTCCTGAAGAAGAATTGTGTATATTTACGATAGGAACCCAACGCAACTCGTATTTCAGTATGCCCATAATGTATTCAAAATTTAAGCCAATCTCCGTAGCACGGTTGATTTAGTAAACCCGAAGAGTATGCACCTGAGTGAAAGACGTATATCTTTTTTTCTATTAATAATTTGGACTTGAGTCCTGACGAAGAATTGTGTATATTTACGATAGGAACCCAACGCAACTCGTATTTCAGCATGCCCATAATGTATTCAAAATTTAAGCCAATCTCCGTAACACGGTTGATTTAGTAAACCTGAAGAGTATGCACCTGAGTGAAAGACATATATCTTTGTTTCTATTAATAATTTGGACTTGAGTCCTGAAGAAGAATTGTGTATATTTAGGATAGGAACCCAACGCAACTCGTATTTCAGCATTCCCATAATGTATTCAAAATTTAAGCCAATCTCCGTAACACGGTTGATTTAGTAAACCTGAAGAGTATGCACCTCAGTGAAAGACGTATATCTTTGTTTCTATTAATAATTTGGACTTGAGTCCCGAAGAAGAATTGTGTATATTTACGATAGGAACCCAACGTAACTCGTATTTCCGCATGCCCATAATGTATTCAAAATTTAAGCCAATCTCCGTAACACGGTTGATTTAGTAAACCTGAAGAGTATGTACCTGAGTGAAAGACGTATATCTTTGTTTCTATTAATAATTTAGACTTGAGTCCTGAAGAAGAATAGTGTATATTTACGATAGGAACCCAACGCAACTCGTATTTCAGCATGCCCATAATGTATTCAAAATTTAAGTCAATCTCTGTAACACGGTTTATTTAGTAAACACGAAGAGTATGCACCTGAGTGAAAGACTTATATCTTTGTTTCAATTAATAATTGGACTTGAGTCCTGAAGAAGAATTGTGTATATTTACGATAGGAACCCAACGCAACTCGTATTTCAGCATTCCCATAATGTATTCACAATTTAAGCCAATCTCCGTAACACGGTTGATTTAGTAAATCGGAAGAGTATGCACCTGAGTGAAAGACGTATATCTTTGTTTCTTATAATAAATTGGACTTGAGTCCTTAAGAAAAAATGTGTATATTTACGATAGCAACCCAACGCAACTCGTATTTCAGCATGTCCATAATGTATTCAAAATGTATGCCAATCTCCGTAACACGGTTGATTTAGTAAACCTGAAGAGTATGCACCTGAGTGAAAGACGTATATCTTTGTTTCTATTAATAAATTGGACTTGAGTCCTCAAGAAGAATTGTGTATATTTACGATAGAAACCCAACACAACTCGTATTTCAGCATGCCCATAATGTATTCAAAATTTAAGCCAATCTCCGTAACACGGTTGATTTAGTAAACCCGAAGAGTATGCACCTGAGTGAAAGACTTATATCTTTGTTTCTATTAATAATTTGGACTTGAGTCCTGAAGAAGAATTGTGTATATTTATGATAGGAACCCAACGCAACTCGTATTTCAGCATGCCCATAATGTATTCAAAATTTAAGCCAATCTCCATAACACGGTTGATTTAGTAAACCTGAAGAGTATGCACCTGAGTGAAAGACGTATATCTTTGTTTCTATTAATAATTTGGACTTGAGTCCTGAAGAAGAATTGTGTATATTTACGATAGGAACCCAACGCAACTCGTATTTCAGCATGCCCATAATGTATTTAAATTTTAAGCCAATCTCCGTAACACGGTTGATTTAGTAAACCTGAAGAGTATGCACCTGAGTGAAAGACGTATATCTTTGTTTCTATTAATAATTTGGACTTGAGTCCTGAAGAAGAATTGTGTATATTTACGATAGGAACCCAACTCAACTCGTATTTCAGCATGCCCATAATGTATTCAAAATTTAAGCCAATCTCCGTAACACGGTTGATTTAGTAAACCTGAAGAGTATGCACCTGAGTGAAAGACGTATATCTTTGTTTCTACTAATAATTTGGACTTGAGTCCTAAAGAAGAATTGTGTATATTTATGATAGGAACCCAACGCAACTCGTATTTCAGCATGCCCATAATGTATTCAAAATTTTAGCCAATCTCCGTAACACGGTTGATTTGGTAAACCTGAAGAGTATGCACCTGAGTGAAAGACGTATATCTTTGTTTCTATTAATAATTTGGACTTGAGTCCTGAAGAAGAATTGTGTATATTTACGATAGGAACCCAACTCAACTCGTATTTCAGCATGCCCATAATGTATTCAAAATTTAAGCCAATCTCCGTAACACGGTTGATTTAGTAAACCCGAAGAGTATGCACCTGAGTGAAAGACTTATATCTTTGTTTCTATTAATAATTTGGACTTGAGTCCTGAAGAAGAATTGTGTATATTTACGATAGGAACCCAACGCAACTCGTATTTCAGCATGCCCATAATGTATTCAAAATTTAAGCCAATCTCCGTAACACGGTTGATTTAGTAAACCCGAAGAGTATGCACCTGAGTGAAAGACGTATATCTTTGTTTTTATTAATAATTTGGACTTGAGTCCTGAAGAAGATTTGTTTATATTTACGATAGGAACCCAACGCAACTCGTATTTCAGCATGCCCATAATGTATTCAAAATTTAAGCCAATCTCCGTAACATGGTTGATTTAGTAAACCTGAAGAGTATGCACCTGAGTGAAAGACGTATATCTTTGTTTCTATTAATAATTTGGACTTGAGTCCTCAAGAAGAATTGTGTATATTTACGATAGAAACCCAACTCAACTCGTATTTCAGCATGCCCATAATGTAATCAAAATTTAAGCCAATCTCCGTAACACGGTTGATTTAGTAAACCCAAAGAGTATGCACCTGAGTGAAAGACTTATATCTTTGTTTCTATTAATAATTTGGACTTGCGTCCTGAAGAAGAATTGTGTATATTTCCGATAGGAACCCAACGCAACTCGTATTTCAGCATGCCCATGATGTATTCAAAATTTAAGCCAATCTCCGTAACACGGTTGATTTAGTAAACCTGAAGAGTATGTACCTGAGTGAAAGACGTATATCATTGATTCTATTAATAATTTGGACTTGAGTCCTGAAGAAGAATTGTGTATATTTACGATAGGAACCCAACGCAACTCGTATTTCAGCATGCCCATAATGTATTCAAAATTTAAGCCAATCTCTGTAACACGGTTGATTTAGTAAACCCGAATAGTATGCACCTGAGTGAAAGACTTATATCTTTGTTTCTATTAATAAATGGACTTGAGTCCTGAAGAAGAATTGTGTATATTTACGATAGGAACCCAACGCAACTCGTATTTCAGCATTCCCATAATGTATTCACAATTTAAGCCAATCTCCGTAACACGGTTGATTTAGTAAATCGGAAGAGTATGCACCTGAGTGAAAGACGTATATCTTTGTTTCTATTAATAAATTGGACTTGAGTCCTCAAGAAATATTGTGTATATTTACGATAGGAACCCAACGCAACTCGTATTTCATCATGTCCATAATGTATTCAAAATTTAAGCCAATCTCCGTAACACGGTTGATTTAGTAAACCTGAAGAGTATGCACCTGAGTGAAAGACGTATATCTTTGTTTCTATTAATAATTTGGACTTGAGTCCTGAAGAAGAATTGTGTATATTTACGATAGGAACCCAACTCAACTCGTATTTCAGCATGCCCATAATGTATTCAAAATTTAAGCCAATCTCCGTAACACGGTTGATTTAGTAAACCTGAAGAGTATGCACCTGAGTGAAAGACGTATATCTTTGTTTCTATTAATAATTTGGACTTGAGTCCTAAAGAAGAATTGTGTATATTTATGATAGGAACCCAACGCAACTCGTATTTCAGCATGCCCATAATGTATTCAAAATTTTAGCCAATCTCCGTAACAAGGTTGATTTAGTAAACCCGAAGAGTATGCACCTGAGTGAAAGACTTATATCTTTGTTTCTATTAATAATTTGGACTTGAGTCCTGAAGAAGAATTGTGTATATTTACGATAGGAACCCAACGCAACTCGTATTTCAGCATGCCCATAATGCAATCAAAATTTAAGCCAATCTCCGTAACACGGTTGATTTAGTAAACCCGAAGAGTATGCACCTGAGTGAAAGACGTATATCTTTGTTTTTATTAATAATTTGGACTTGAGTCCTGAAGAAGATTTGTGTATATTTACGATAGGAACCCAAAGCAACTCGTATTTCAGCATGCCCATAATGTATTCAAAATTTAAGCCAATCTCCGTAACATGGTTGATTTAGTAAACCTGAAGAGTATGCACCTGAGTGAAAGACGTATATCTTTGTTTCTATTAATAATTTGGACTTGAGTCCTCATGAAGAATTGTGTATATTTGCGATAGAAACCCAGCACAACTCGTATTTCAGCATGCCCATAATGTATTCAAAATTTAAGCCAATCTCCGTAACACGGTTGATTTAGTAAACCCAAAGAGTATGCACCTGAGTGAAAGACTTATATCTTTGTTTCTATTAATAATTTGGACTTGCGTCCTGAAGAAGAATTGTGTATATTTACGATAGGAACCCAACGCAACTCGTATTTCAGCATGCCCATAATGTATTCAAAATTTAAGCCAATCTCCGTAACACGGTTGATTTAGTAAACCTGAAGAGTATGTACCTGAGTGAAAGACGTATATCTTTGATTCTATTAATAATTTGGACTTGAGTCCTGAAGAAGAATTGTGTATATTTACGATAGGAACCCAACGCAACTCGTATTTCAGCATGCCCATAATGTATTCAAAATTTAAGCTGTTGGAGATATTTTATTGTGAATCAAGTTGGTCATAGATTAGCTTTATATTTAATCCTTGTATTTAAATAGTGCATAAATTAGATAGAAATCAGGCCAAGTGTTAGGCCCATTTAAACAGGCCAAAAGCCTGTTACGCCTAACCTAAACCTCGCCTATAAAAAGGGAGCCGAGGTTTAGGAAAAGGTTGAACGTCGTACTTATTATTTCATAGCCTTACGCTTATCATTCTGCTGTACGTTCCACGGTTTATCAAAGAAGGTTTTACGGTGATTCATTCTGTTTCATCTTTACGTTTAATCTTCCTTTGTTAGATCGATTATTCATTGCTGTTAAAGAAACAGGGACTAACACTTGGTATCAGAGCCGATCGAGAACGATCAGAAGAACTCCTGCAGAATACTCTGTTTTTGTTAACGTAGTTCATTCTGTCGATTTTTTGCTCTGTAATTTTGTTTCCTGTTCAAAATTGTAAAAGTTACACCTTTGGAATCGCCTCTTCAAAGCGATCAAAGGGTATACTTCAGTTTGTGTTTTTCGCAATTTTTGTTTTCGAGATATCTCGAGATAGGCTTCTCGATATCCTATTTCTTCACAGGTTCTGCTACGTTTTTCGAGCTGAAAACTTTACCAGAAGATCTCGACATTCAACTCTACAGGAAACTATCTTCAGATTTTGATTATCTGATGTTTACAGGTTGAAAGATTTCGACATTGAGGATTTCGACATCTTGGATTTCGAAATCTTGATTTCGAGAAAAGGTTTCGACATCTGGTCTCGACATTTGACTCATCAGATTAAGATTTCGAGAGATTAACTTCTCGACATTTCAAATCTCGAGATCAGCATCTCGAAATTTGAAATCTCGAGATCCCAAATCTCGAGATCCTTAATCTCGAGCCCAAATCTCGATACCGGGCCTCCTTTATCGAAATCTGAGATTTCGATATTCAGATCTCGACATCTGATTTTTCGAGATTCTGCCTCTGAAAATCTTTTGATCAATTTTCTCGAACGGTCAGTTTAGTACAGCAATGGGTTCAGAATACAATGCACAAGGGAACAGCAGTACCCCTCCTAGCCTCAGGAAGGGAGAATATCAAATGTGGAGGAACAGATTTTTAAACTTCCTCGAGCACAAAGAGAACTCTTCTGCAATGCTCGAATCCTTACTTGAAGGACCAGCTGAACTTTTAATTTCAGTTGGTGGAGATCCAGAGAACAATCCTCCTATTTTTCCAGAAATAAGGAGAAAAGTGCCATCTGAATACACAGAAGCCGACAAGCTCAGACTTCGTGGTGATCTTATGGCTAAAACATATCTCCTTCAAGCAATACCGAACGAGGTTAATGTCCTCATTGATAGCATGCAGACAGCTAAGGAGATGTGGGATGAAATAGAAAAGCTGCTACAAGGCACAAGCATCAGCCTCAAAACAAAGAAGACTACAATTCTCATCGCTTATGACTCCTTCAAAGCAGGACCAGGAGAACCATTGAATGAGACTTACAATAGACTTGTTCAACTGGTAAATGAACTCAGAAAAATCAAAGTATTCAGGTCCAATCTGGAACTAAATATTAGATTCTTATCCAGCCTGCATCCTGCTTGGGAAAAGACAGTGAAGGATGTCAGATCACGGATAGATCTGGACGAAATTGACCTCTGCACACACTATGAACATCTGAAGCAATTCGTCAACGAGGTTGCATGCGCTGAGGATCATCACACCACAAACCCCTTAGCTCTTGTAATGGATGCTCAGCCTAGAAGGTCAACCACTTCACTAAAGAAGAAAAAGAAGAAGGTGGTGGTTGAATCAGATGATGATGAGAGTGACGATGACAAATCTGATCTAGAGGCTGAGCTAGCAGACTTACAGAAGAAGATGGCAATGCTGGCCAAAAGATTTGCGAAGAAGAACACCTCCTCCAACAGACTGAGAACTTCCTCCTCAAACTACAAGCAGAAGAACCATGATCAAGGATCTTCTAGGAAGGCATCATCGGCAGAAGAAGCTCCTAAATGCTATAATTGCGGCAAGCCTGGACATGTGATCAAAGACTGTCGCCTCCCAAAAAGGAAAGACGCTAACTTCTACAAGCAGAAGATGCTATGGAATAAGCAGAAAATGCTAATGGTGCAAAAAGAAGAAGAAACCTCTACCATGATTGCTGAAAATGAGAACTGGGCAGAAGATTCTTCTGAGGAGGAGGAAGAGGAAGACAACTATGCTCTTATGGCACGAGTGGAGGGAGATGAAATAAAGGGTGATGCTGCGATCCCCGAAGGCAACTGCTCAACAAGCTCTGTAAGTACCGCTCATACTTCTTTAAATAATCAAATGCAGTCCTTACTTGAAAAGGACAATCAAATCAAAGAACTAAAGGAGAGACTTGACAATAATCATAGAGTTCTGAAACAGAATCTAGACCAAAAGTCTTCCTTAAGTATTCAACTTGAAATCGCAAAAGATCAAGTCAAAAAGGTGTCTTCAGATTTTGATAGCTTTGAACTTAAGATAGCTGAATTAACTAAGAAATTTGAAGACAGCGAACGGGAAAAAAGCACAGCTAAGGCTGAATGCGATTTTTTGCATAACAAAAGAAGAACGCTTTTAAATAAAGTAAAAGAACTAGAAGATCTAGCTGCTAGAAGAGGTCAATCTGAACAAACTGTTTTTCTGCTTAACAACAAACAAAAGGATGACCGATTCTACAATGCTAAGACAGGACTGGGCATAACTAACCCACGTAATCTTAAGAAAGTTAATTGCCTTCAAATCTATAACAAAGATTACATGGGACTAGGGTTTGGTGAGAAAATGTATTTTCGAAGTGATGAAGATTATGCTGAAGCAGAAGAAGAAAAGAGAAAGAAACCAAAACCTGCGATTTCTTGTGATTATCCCTCTGTAAATGAAAAACAACTTTCAAAAGAAAAACCTACTTCCTGCTTTAGTGAATGCCTAGACCCTTATGCCAAAGATATTCCTCACATAGGACATCCTCTAGACCCTCCCCCGAGAGTAGGTATTGCTAAAACTGGCGAGAAACCATGTATTTTTCCCATGGCTCAAAAGCTCAAAAACCTACAGAAAACCCTTGATAACGAGAGAGAGAGATTTGAAACTGAAAAGAAAGGTTTTGAGCGCAACTGGCAGGAACTTCTCCAAAAATTTAATGATTTGAGTGAACAGTTTCATGCTAAAACAGATCTTTCTACGACCAAGCCTGACAGCTCACACACCTCACATGAGAAAAACAATGCTTTTAAAGGTTCGTCCACTCATCTCTCTTCTCCTTTGTTTACAGGGAATGAAGTGAATAAGGAAGGAGAAGAGAAGAATGAGTGGAGGAAAAAGAGGAAGGAAATCGCAGAAGGCAAAAAGAAAGTTTTTGAGAAAAGTGCCAGCCCTAGATATAGTTCTATTTTTTATTCCAAAGTTAATTGTAATTCTTTTTCGACTAAGCAAACTTCTAGTAGTTCAGTCTTGAGTCCCAAGCTGAATATTTCTGAGACATCCTCTAGACAACGCTCTATTTATAATACAAGTGATGCTTATGGTTATTCTGTTCCAGATCCCCATAATTATGAATGTGATGTGAATGTTGTTAAATCTAAGCCCTCTAGAAAGCTTAAACCTGAACAGGAAACCAAGAAAGAAACTTCTAAGGGAACGTTTTGTATTCCAGATATGAAATATGCTCTTAGAGTTCATTCTAGGAAACATGTTAATCGGCTTTCTAAGGAGGAGATTTTCAAAACCAAACTCAAGAAACAACCGTTCAATCACACAGCTCCTGTCTACTCTCCTCCTGAACTTAAACCGAAAAGATGGGTCCCCAAGATAAGACCCGTCAAAACTGAAACTAAAAAGTGGGTCCCCAAGATGAGACCTACCAAACCCGAATCGAATAGGTGGGTCCACAAACAAAAACCCATCCAAACTAAAACTGATAGGTGGGTTCCCAATCGTAGACCCATCATAACTAAAACTGATAGGTGGGTTCCCAATCGTAGACCCATCATAACTAAAACTGATAGGTGGGGTTCAAATCAAGGACCCATCAGAACTGCAACTGAAAGGTGGGTCCCCAAACTTAGACCCACAAGGACTAAAATGGAAAGGTGGGTTCACAACATCAGACCCACCAAAATGGAAAGTGCTAGGTGGACTCCAAAAACCAGACACACTGCAAAAGCAGATCTGGCAATTGGAAAGCCCATCGAAGATAAATCTTTTGTTGAAAGAGCAGCTGACCTTGGATCACTGCTCAAAGCAAGTTTTAAAAAGGTGTTTCTTGATAATAAGGAAGGACCCACTCCAAGTTGGGTACCTGATCTTATTTGATTGTTTTGCAGGACGGGCATGTGTGGCACTTAGACTCAGGATGCTCAACCCACATGACCGGCATAAAGCACCTTTTGAGCAACTACACCAACTGCTACGGAGGCAATGTTAGATTCGGAAATGACGCCTCATCTCCTATCCTTGGGTATGGGGACGTCGTCTGTGCCAGTGTCACAATAAAAGATGTTTCATTCGTCAAAGGGCTCAAACACAACTTACTGAGCATTGGACAATTCTGTGACAGCGGGATGGAAGTGAGGTTCTTTGCAAAACAATGTTGTGTTCTTGACAGTACAGGAAATACATTATTAACGTGTAACAGAACATCAAATCTGTACACTATTGATCTGAAAAGCGTCCAATCCACCACTTCCATCTGTCTACTGTCCAAAGCTTCAACTGAACAAAACAACCTATGGCACAGACGTCTCTCCCATATGAACTTCAAACATCTATCAACCTTGTCCTCCAAGAAACTTGTCAAGGGGCTTCCTCTGCTAAAGTCTTCCGCTGAAAATCATTGTAGTGCCTGCAAGATGGGCAAAATGACGCGAAGCTCCCACAAGTCAAAAACTGAACCTTCATCTACTCATCAGTTGCAGCTAATACACATGGATCTGTGTGGACCTATGAGAGTACAAAGCATCAATGGTCGCAAATACACTCTGGTGATCGTTGATGACTTCTCTAGGTATACATGGACGAAATTTCTCCGATCAAAAGACGAAGCTGCAGAAAACATTATGACCTTTATCAAAACGATCCAGAAACTGCTACAGCACAGTGTTCGAATTGTCAGAACTGACAATGGTACCGAGTTCAAAAATCAGACTCTCACTGAGTTCTATGAATCACTCGGCATCACTCAGCAATTTGCAGCAGCTAAAACTCCCCAGCAGAACGGAGTTGTTGAGAGAAAGAACAGAACCCTTGTTGAAGCAGCACGCACCATGTTAATCCAATCAAGACTGCCTCACTTCATGTGGGCAGAGGCAATCAATACCGCGTGCTTCACTTAGAACAGAACCTTCATCCACAAGCGCTTCGACAAGACTCCATATGAGATCCTATTCAACAAAACTCCTGATATTTCTTTCCTCAAAGTTTTTGGCTGCAAGTGCTTCATACTCAATGATCGGACAGAGAGAAGTAAGCTGGATCCCAAAGCCAGAGAAGGCGTGTTCATTGGCTACTCACTGCAATCCAAAGCTTACCGAGTCTATCTCAGAGACAAGCGGACTGTCATCGAGAGTGTAAACGTTACATTCTATGAAATGGCAGACTTTGCTATTGAACATCTCCAGACCGATCCATCCACTGCTGTACCAGTAGCTTCTGATAAAGCTGAACCAAACACCGAACACGACGATGTGATTCTCGACTCTCTCTTCAGACACTTTTACGAGAACTCACAATCTCCACCTCTTGCATACACTCCAGAGACAACATCAACGCCAACAGCAGAGATTCCGCTCCTCACAGGACCAGATGACGTACCATCCACACCTTCAACCCCTCAAACCAATCCTAGAGGTGTGGATGATCACGGCTTTGCCATAAGTCCGGAATCATCTCCACTACACACCACAGCTGCCCCAGAGCCTTCAAATTCATATCAGGACTCAGATCAACCAATAATTACTCCAACTCCTCTAGCTCATGAGAGGAAGTGGACAAAAGCACATCCTGTTGAACAAATAATAGGTGATCCAAGTCAAGGTGTGCGAACGAGATCAGCAACAACAAATGAATGTCACTATGCATGCTTTCTAAGCAAGAATGAACCATCCAAAGTCTCAGAGGCACTCACTGATCCAGATTGGGTGATTGCCATGCAAGATGAGCTCAATCAATTTGACAGACTAGATGTATGGACACTCGTGCCTAAACCTCCTCAGAAAACCATCATTGGCCCAAAATGGGTGTTCAAGAACAAGAAGGACGAAGAAGGCATAGTGATAAGGAACAAGGCACGACTGGTCGCTAAAGGATATAATCAGCAAGAGGGCATAGACTATGATGAAACATTTGCACCCGTAGCAAGAATTGAAGCAATCCGCCTTTTTCTTGCATACGCGGCCCACAAGAACTTTACTGTCTTTCAAATGGATGTCAAGACTGCCTTTCTAAATGGAGTCTTGGAAGAAGAAGTCTATGTCGCTCAACCCGAAGGATTCGTAGATCCCAGATATCCCGACCATGTGTACAAGCTAAAGAAAGCTCTGTATGGGTTAAAACAGGCACCAAGAGCTTGGTATGATGCATTAACCGAATTTCTGATTGACTCAGGTTTCTCAAAAGGGAAGATTGATACCACACTTTTCATCAAGCGACAGAAGTCTGACATCATCCTGATTCAGATCTATGTTGATGATATTATCTTCGCCTCCTCTAATCCACGCCTGTGCAAACACTTTGAGAAACTGATGAAAACCAAGTTCGAGATGAGCATGATGGGAGAACTAAATTTCTTTCTAGGCCTGCAAGTAAGACAACACTCTGGTGGCATTTTCATCAATCAGTCAAAGTACATCCTGGAAATGCTTAAGAGATTCAACGTTGACGGCAAATCTTCCATGACGACCCCTATGTCCCCCAACAACAAACTGGACTCAGATCCCTCCGGGAAGCCAGTTGATGCTACAAACTACAGGGCCATCATTGGATCTTTGCTATATCTCACATCAAGTAGGCCTGACATTGTCTTCTCCACATGCTTATGTGCACGCTTTCAGGCAAATCCGAAGGAATCCCATCTGACCGCTGTACGAAGAATTCTGAGATATCTCAAAGGCACTGTGAATCTAGGCCTTTGGTATCCCAAGCACTCAGGTTTTGACCTAGTCGGATATTCGGATGCTGACTTTGCTGGTTGCCGGATGGACCGCAAAAGTACATCAGGAGCTGTCCAATTCTTGGGCGATAAGTTAGTCTGCTGGTCTTCCAAGAAACAGAACTGTGTGTCAACATCTACGGCCGAGGCAGAATACGTCGCGGCTGCTAGCTGTTGTTCACAAATATTATGGATGAAGACCCAGCTAAAGGACTACGGTTACACACTCCGCCATATCCCGATCTACAGTGACTCTCAAAGCGCCATAGCCATCACCAGCAACCCAGTTCATCACTCCCGCACCAAACACATCGACCTGCGCTATCATTTCATCAAGGATCATGTGGAGAAAGGAGACATTGACATGTATTTTGTAAGCTCAGAGCTTCAACTGGCTGACTTGTTCACTAAGGCATTGGATGAAAAACGATTCCAGTTCCTAGTCTCCAAGTTGGGCATGTTGAACCTCGAGCCCGTTTAATTATGTCTCCACTGATCTAAAAAGTGTGTGAGTGTGGGATTTGTAAATAGTGTGTGTGCGTTGCATGTGTTGAGGGGGAGAAAACCAGAAAAATAACAAAAAATAGTGTGTGTGCGTTGCATGTGTTGAGGGGGAGAAAACCAGAAAATTAACAAAAAATAGTGTGCGTGTGTTGCATGTGTTGAGTATGTGTGAAAAATCAAAAATAACAAAAAATAGTGTGTGTGCGTCGCATCCTGTACAAAGTGTGTGCTGCATATGAGCGTTTTTTTGGGTATCCAAATCGAGAGGGAGAATTTTTTTGCGAGGGCCAAATCTTTCAAAAAGCCTTTTAAAAACCCTGATCTCTGTTTTCAGGCCAAACTACCACGTTTTTCGAAAAAGCCCAAAATCTTCGCGTATAAAAGGCTCCCGAGAACCCTGAAGTTTCTTCATTCTCTCATTCCCGTCTCTGCTTCTTAGAGTTCTCGAGATCCTTCACTCCCAAAATCAATCTTCCTCTTCTCACCTTCCGAACTAAGGTAGTCTAACGTCTTCAACAAACTTCATCATGGTTTTCGAAAACAAACACATAACGAACACTCGATTCTGTCTTGCGAAATCTCGCACATGAATGATGAAACTCGGAACTATGGTTTTATGATTATATGTGTTTTTGGTTGATTGCAGGTGGTTTCGTCTTCGGTCGAAAGGAAAAACGTCTCGATTTCTTTAGTTTTAAAGCTCAGGATCTCGATCTCGTCGTTTGAACTTCGTGATGAGATCTCGAGATTTAAAACTCGAGATTCAAATCTCGAGAATTAAAACTCGAGATTGATATCTCGAGATTTAAAACTCGAGATTGAGATCTCGAGATTTAAAACTCGAGATTGAGATCTCGAGATTTAAAACTCGAGATTGAGATCTCGAGATTTAAAACTCGAGATTGAGATCTCGAGATTTAAAACTCGAGATTGAGATCTCGAGATTTAAAACTCGAGATTGAGATCTCGAGATTTAAAACTCGAGATTGAGATCTCGAGATTTAAAACTCGAGATTGAGATCTCGAGATTTAAAACTCGAGATTGAGATCTCGAGATTTAAAACTCGAGATTGAGATCTCGAGATTTAAACCTCGAGATACGGTTTTCGAGCTTTTGCCTTAGCCGATTTTGACCACCACCTGCACTCCACTCTTGAGAACCAAACCAAACGACAGTTCATCTAATTTCAGGAAACCAAAAATAAAAATGGACTTTTGCACTGACCCACGTTTTTCCACAGCTCATAATGGCAGGTACACAAAAGAGACATAACATTGACGACGCCATCTATCCACAAGATAGGTGGGTCAAGGTGCTGGACAACAACTTCCAGCTGGATCTGACTGTCTTCAAGTGTCAGGATCCAGTCATCCCCGGGATTCTGAAGCGGCACTATCTCTGGACCGCCTTCCACAAATCAAAGGCGGTGCCAGAAATCTACCTCCAACAAGTATGGGGACATATGCGCACCGAGTCCACAAAAGACCACACTAAAATCCTCACAAAGCTCAACAACATGAGGATTGTCTTGACTCCAGCAACTCTACGCTCTACACTGGCGCTCCCCGAACATGACAGCTACGATCCTCTTCCCTCTATTCCGGATCTTCTCAAAGATGTCGCGGCTCTGGGTTATGACTCTCTACTACCAAAATTGTCAAACTTCAATGGAGCATACCTTTATCGTCCCTGGAAGAGCTTATTCGGGCTAGTCAACAAGTGCCTCTCTCCAAAACATGCCGGACTGGACAAATGCAACAAGCAAATACTCTGCGTCTTCCACGGCATCGCATATAACAAGAAGTATGACATGGCTCAACTCTTTTTCTCAGAGCTGATGGATCTTGTAAAAGCCAAAGAGAAAAACAAATCAGGCACCATTCCATACGCCAGGTGGTTGGGGCTGATCATCCTCGACTGCATGACCGCAAACACATCCATTCCCAGACGTATTGATGAACCGCACTTCACAGCTCCAAAGCTCCAATACTTCAAAGCTGATAAGAAAGCAGCTCAGGGACTGCGGATTCCGGATGCTCTGCTTAACCTAGCAAATCAGTCAAATCCAATCATCATCGCATACAAAGAAAACCTTGAGAGAACAGTCCCTATGGTTCAGAAAAACCCATCTGGACCTACCCAGGGGACTAAACCGAGAGTAAGTAAGGGTCCCAAGAGCGCCCCAAAGCCACAAAAGTCAGTGGCACGTCGGCCCGATGAAGGAGAGTCCGATGAATCTCTCGAGAGGACTCGGACAACTGAGGGCAAACCGACGAACGCTGAGGAATCTGCTGATGACTCGCTCAGTTCGGCCAACAAAGAGACTGACGACGAGGCTTCCGATAGCGTGGCCAGAGGTGACAACGATGATGATAATGATGATGATGACGATGATGTTGACGATGTGGACCACACTTTCGCTCTCATCAAAAAGGGTAAGCTGCCTATTGAATCTCCTCCGAAGAAAATCACCGCTGAGGATGCAGCTCCCATTATTGCTACACGCCCCAAAGAGCTCGTCATCAAAACCACAGCGGCCAGTCACAAAATAGAAAGTGCTACTGGCATCATCAGGGAGCAGCGCATCAAAGCAAAAAATGATGCTCCATAGTCACTCAACTCCAAGAAGCGACGCCTCGTCAAAAGACACCTTGTAGACGAGGACGAAATGCATATCTTCGCTGATTGTCAACCCTTCATTAATATAAGCCGAGCTGAATCTTTAAGTGCAGGAGCCGATCTTTTCGGTTCCCGGGTAGAAGTCGCAGCATCTGGCTCAACTGCGCAAGCACAGCCGTCTCCCAGCCACTCGATAGCCTCCCAACAGGCTATTGTTTCAAAACAACGGGACTCACCCACCTCTCTGGTTCCCTCCGAACCAGTCGAGCGAACTAGTGGCCAACAGCCCGAGGTCACCACCACTTCCTTGAGCACATCGAGTCTAGGTGTCACACTCCCTACATTTTCTAATTTTTCTAGGACACCTACACTATTCACCGCACATACAGGTGCACGCACCCTGGAAGCAACGACCAGAGTACCAACGATGACGGTCGGAAGCCCTGCTACGCTCACAATGACTCCATCATTGAATGCAGGCCACACATCAGCTCTCTTCACTGATGCTGTGACAACAGTTACAACCCCTGTAACTAAACACCTCACTACCGAAGACGTCACCGTTCTTATGCACCGTTTCTTGGATTCCACCATTAAGCCATGGGTGCAACAAGCATTTACCGTTTGGGCACAAGAATCCAAGACCACCCCGGCAGTGCATAGTGAACACAGCCAGCCTGAACCACACCCATCACCTTCTCACACCAAAACTCAAACCTCTCCAGTCATATCCGTCACCTCCACCAAAGTCCATAGCCCTATCTCTTCTCGGGGAACCCATGATACAGAACAAGTATCATCCCCACACCCGACCACACCTCCCATCGAACTACTATCACAACCCTTCGAAGTCCTGGCATCGATCTTGCTGGATCATCTCCTAAACATACCCCACACTGACCTCACTCCCTACCAGCAAGGTGTCCTTACTGCTCTTCTCGCTAATCCGGACACCAAGGGCACCTGCCGTGAAAGTCCCCGTGGTCGCAAACGTTCACATGAGGATCCCGATGATCCGGAACCTCATGAGGGGGAGAACAAGAGGCCACGGATACTCGAGCATGGTGCCTCTACCACTCATATCCCCCAAACCGAACAACCTGAGACTATCATCAACCAACCACCACCATCCCCTTGCCAAAACCAAGCCTATCTCTCTAGCGTGGTCGAGCTAGACAAAACATCCCGAGGCATATCTCCCAGAGATACTGTTCGAGGAGGGGATGGAAGTCCTGATGATGCTACCACTGGTACATCCTTCACATCAGGCCATCAGTTGGAACCTAGTTCTAAGCTAATGTCAACGGGCAATCCAAGTGAACCCGGCAGAGCTACCAAGGAACAATCACCGCCTCAAAAGCAGCAAAGAGTTCCATACATCCCCCCAGGCAAAGACATTCATGATGCACTGGAGGAGGCGGTGATATACGACAAATGGCCGAGAAAATGGACAGAATGGGATGATCTCCGGGTTGAAGCCGAGCAAGAGGACATGCAAAGGAACTGGTGGCTACGAGAGCTTATAAACAAATGCTCTGAAGATATCATTAGGCTCGAGGACGATGAACGTAAGGAAGGGGAGAACTACAAGGAATCCCAAAAAGCTCTTGAATCAGTCGTAAGACAATCAGCGGGAAGACTTCCCAAGACAGAGAAACCCTGGGACAACGTTCGAATCAAAGCCCCCTTCCAAGAAGAAATCAGAGAGCATATCTGGCGTAGACCAGACAAAGTCAAGCCACTGAACGAACTGAAGCTAAGAGGCCTTACACACTTAAAAGGAAAACAGGCTGGAGGTCATCTGCACATGTTGCTGCAAAGGTCAACCGGTACACAGAGAGAACTGATGGAACAAGATCTGAAGTCAAATATTCTCCCGATTCATCAAATTCTGCAAGTGAAAGCTGAAGACTATCATGGAGTAACATTTTACACTTTCAGACTTCAACGCACCGATGGGAGCGAATTCACTTGTCAAGAGAACGACTTCATCATGCTGAAACCGGATGACATCTATCAAATGCTCATGGCCTACAGATACCTTCCAGTAAGGCAAAACATAGTATACAGCGAAGGCCTCGCAGCTATCAAGAGATTCATGCTTAGACAAATCCGAGTACACTCCTCACATGACCTACAAATGGCTATTGAATGCAATTTGAAGAAGACAAATCTGACAAAGCCAAAACTGTATGGTCCAGAACTTGAAGATTTCCCAGCCTATCACATCTTCTTCAAACCGCCAGCAGTCACCTACCTGAACCACAAGAACAAAAAACGTCTGATGGTAGTCAGTGAAATCGAGAAATACTGCGACGGAACACTGAAGATAATCAGAGAGCAGATTCTACAGATGAAAGCAAAGCTGGAAGAAAATCTTCAAGAGGCATCGTCTTATGTTCAAAAGGAACACTCTACTATGGAGACAATTTTAAAGGCCATTGATGATCGCCTCGAAAAGAGAAATATGCTAAGACAGTATGAACATGCACTTGGATTAAGGAAGCACTACTTCAAATCACAGAAGCAATAAGAAAATGACACTTGATCACAAAGGGGGAGATTGTTGGAGATATTTTATTGTGAATCAAGTTGGTCATAGATTAGCTTTATATTTAATCCTTGTATTTAAATAGTGCATAAATTAGATAGAAATCAGGCCAAGTGTTAGGCCCATTTAAACAGGCCAAAAGCCTGTTACGCCTAACCTAAACCTCGCCTATAAAAAGGGAGCCGAGGTTTAGGAAAAGGTTGAACGTCGTACTTATTATTTCATAGCCTTACGCTTATCATTCTGCTGTACGTTCCACGGTTTATCAAAGAAGGTTTTACGGTGATTCATTCTGTTTCATCTTTACGTTTAATCTTCCTTTGTTAGATCGATTATTCATTGCTGTTAAAGAAACAGGGACTAACATAAGCCAATCTCTGTAACACGGTTGATTTAGTAAACCCGAAGAGTATGCACCTGACTGAAAGACTTATATCTTTGTTTCTATTAATAAATGGACTTGAGTCCTGAAGAAGAATTGTGTATATTTACGATAGGAACCCAACGCAACTCGTATTTCAGCATTCCCACAATGTATTCACAATTTAAGCCAATCTCCGTAACACGGTTGATTTAGTAAATCGGAAGAGTATGCACCTGAGTGAAAGACGTATATCTTTGTTTCTATTAATAAATTGGACTTGAGTCCTCAAGAAAAATTGTGTATATTTACGATAGGAACCCAACGCAACTCGTATTTCATCATGTCCATAATGTATTCAAAATTTAAGCCAATCTCCGTAACACGGTTGATTTAGTAAACCTGAAGAGTATGCACCTGAGTGAAAGACGTATATCTTTGTTTCTATTAATAATTTGGACTTGAGTCCTGAAGAAGAATTGTGTATATTTACGATAGGAACCCAACTCAACTCGTATTTCAGCATGCCCATAATGTATTCAAAATTTAAGCCAATCTCCGTAACACGGTTGATTTAGTAAACCTGAAGAGTATGCACCTGAGTGAAAGACGTATATCTTTGTTTCTATTAATAATTTGGACTTGAGTCCTAAAGAAGAATTGTGTATATTTATGATAGGAACCCAACGCAACTCGTATTTCAGCATGCCCATAATGTATTCAAAATTTTAGCCAATCTCCGTAACAAGGTTGATTTAGTAAACCCGAAGAGTATGCACCTGAGTGAAAGACTTATATCTTTGTTTCTATGAATAATTTGGACTTGAGTCCTGAAGAAGAATTGTGTATATTTACGATAGGAACCCAACGCAACTCGTATTTCAGCATGCCCATAATGTATTCAAAATTTAAGCCAATCTCCGTAACACAGTTGATTTAGTAAACCCGAAGAGTATGCACCTGAGTGAAAGACTTATATCTTTGTTTCTATTAATAATTTGGACTTGAGTCCTGAAGAAGAATTGTGTATATTTACGATAGAAACCCAACGCAACTCGTATTTCAGCATGCCCATAATGTATTCAAAATTTATGCCAATCTCCGTAACACGGTTGATTTAGTAAACCTGAAGAGTATGTACCTGAGTGAAAGACGTATATCTTTGTTTTTATTAATAATTTGGACTTGAGTCCTGAAGAAGAATTGTGTATATTTAAGATAGGAACCCAACGCAACTCGTATTTCAGCATGCCCATAATGTATTCAAAATTTAAGCCAATCTCCGTAACATGGTTGATTTAGTAAACCTGAAGAGTATGCACCTGAGTGAAAGACGTATATCTTTGTTTCTATTAATAATTTGGACTTGAGTCCTCAAGAAGAATTGTGTATATTTACGATAAAAACCCAGCACAACTCGTATTTCAGCATGCCCATAATGTATTCAAAATTTAAGCCAATCTCCGTAACACAGTTGATTTAGTAAACCCGAAGAGTATGCACCTGAGTGAAAGACTTATATCTTTGTTTCTATTAATAATTTGGACTTGAGTCCTGAAGAAGAATTGTGTATATTTACGATAGAAACCCAACGCAACTCGTATTTCAGCATGCCCATAATGTATTCAAAATTTATGCCAATCTCCGTAACACGGTTGATTTAGTAAACCTGAAGAGTATGTACCTGAGTGAAAGACGTATATCTTTGTTTCTATTAATAATTTGGACTTCAGTCCTGAAGAAGAATTGTGTATATTTACGATAGGAACCCAACGCAACTCGTATTTCAGCATGCCCATAATGAATTCAAAATTTAAGCCAATCTCTGTAACACGGTTGATTTAGTAAACCCGAAGAGTATGCACCTGAGTGAAAGACTTGTATCTTTGTTTCTATTAATAATTGGACTTGAGTCCTGAAGAAGAATTGTGTATATTTACGATAGGAACCCAACGCAACTCGTATTTCAGCATTCCCATAATGTATTCACAATTTAAGCCAATCTCCGTAACACGGTTGATTTAGTAAATCGGAAGAGTATGCACCTGAGTGGAAGACGTATATCTTTGTTTCTATTAATAAATTGGACTTGAGTCCTTAAGAAAAATTGTGTATATTTACGATAGGAACCCAACGCAACTCGTAATTCATCATGTCCATAATGTATTCAAAATTTAAGCCAATCTCCGTAACACGGTTGATTTAGTAAACCTGAAGAGTATGCACCTGAGTGAAAGACGTATATCTTTGTTTCTATTAATAATTTGGACTTGAGTCCTCAAGAAGAATTATGTATATTTACGATAGTAACCCAGCACAACTCGTATTTCAGCATGCCCATAATGTATTCAAAATTTAAGCCAATCTCCGTAATACGGTTGATTTAGTAAACCTGAAGAGTATGCACCTGAGTGAAAGACTTATATCTTTGTTTCTATTAATAATTTGGACTTGAGTCCTGAAGAAGAATTGTGTATATTTACGATAGGAACCCAACGCAATTCGTATTTCAGCATGCCCATAATGTATTCAAAATTTAAGCCAATCTCCATAACACGGTTGATTTAGTAAACCTGAAGAGAATGCACCTGAGTGAAAGACGTATATCTTTGTTTCTATTAATAATTTGGACTTGAGTCCTGAAGAAGAATTGTGTATATTTACGATAGGAACCCAACGCAACTCGTATTTCAGCATGCCCATAATGTATTTAAAATTTAAGCCAATCTCCGTAACACGGTTGATTTAGTAAACCTGAAGAGTATGCACCTGAGTGAAAGACGTATATCTTTGTTTCTATTAATAATTTAGACTTGAGTCCTGAAGAAGAATTGTGTATATTTACGATAGGATCCCAACGCAACTCGTATTTCTGCATGCCCATAAGGTATTCAAAATTTAAGCGAATCTCCGTAACACGGTTGATTTAGTAAACCCGAAGAGTATGCACCTGAGTGAAAGACGTATATCTTTGTTTTTATTAATAATTTGGACTTGAGTCCTGAAAAAGAATTGTGTATATTTACGATAGGAACCCAACGCAACTCGTATTTCAGCATGCCCATAATGTATTCAAAATTTAAGCCAATCTCCGTAACATGGTTGATTTAGTAAACCTGAAGAGTATGCACCTGAGTGAAAGACGTATATCTTTGTTTCTATTAATAATTTGGACTTGAGTCCTGAAGAAGAATTGTGTATATTTACGATAGGAACCCAACGCAACTCGTATTTCAGCATGCCCATAATGTATTCAAAATTTAAGCCAATCTCCGTAACACGGTTGATTTAGTAAACCCGAAGAGTATGCACCTGAGTGAAAGACGTATATCTTTGTTTTTATTAATAATTTGGACTTGAGTCCTGAAAAAGAATTGTGTATATTTACGATAGGAACCCAACGCAACTCGTATTTCAGCATGCCCATAATGTATTCAAAATTTAAGCCAATCTCTGTAACATGGTTGATTTAGTAAATCTGAAGAGTATGCACCTGAGTGAAAGACGTATATCTTTGTTTCTATTAATAATTTTGACTTGAGTCCTCCAGAAGAATTGTGTATATTTACGATAAAAACCCAGCACAACTCGTATTTCAGCATGCCCATAATGTATTCAAAATTTAAGCCAATCTCCGTAACACAGTTGATTTAGTAAACCCGAAGAGTATGCACCTGAGTGAAAGACTTATATCTTTGTTTCTATTAATAATTTGGACTTGAGTCCTGAAGAAGAATTGTGTATATTTACGATAGAAACCCAACGAAACTCGTATTTCAGCATGCCCATAATGTATTCAAAATTTAAGCCAATCTCCATAACACGGTTGATTTAGTAAACCTCAAGAGTATGCACCTGAGTGAAAGACGTATATCTTTGTTTCTATTAATAATTTGGACTTGAGTCCTGAAGAAGAATTGTGTATATTTATGATAGGAACCCAACGCAACTCGTATTTCAGCATGCCCATAATGTATTTAAAATTTAAGCCAATCTCCGTAACACGGTTGATTTAGTAAACCTGAAGAGTATGCACCTGAGTGAAAGACGTATATCTTTGTTTCTATTAATAATTTGGACTTGAGTCCTGAAGAAGAATTGTGTATATTTACGATAGGAACCCAACGCAACTCGTATTTCAGCATGCCCATAATGTATTCAAAATTTAAGCCAATCTCCGTAACACGGTTGATTTAGTAAACCCGAAGAGTATGCACCTGAGTGAAAGACGTATATCTTTGTTTTTATTAATAATTTGGACTTGAGTCCTGAAGAAGAATTGTGTATATTTAAGATAGGAACCCAACGCAACTCGTATTTCAGCATGCCCATAATGTATTCAAAATTTAAGCCAATCTCCGTAACATGGTTGATTTAGTAAACCTGAAGAGTATGCACCTGAGTGAAAGACGTATATCTTTGTTTCTATTAATAATTTGGACTTGAGTCCTCAAGAAGAATTGTGTATATTTACGATAAAAACCCAGCACAACTCGTATTTCAGCATGCCCATAATGTATTCAAAATTTAAGCCAATCTCCGTAACACAGTTGATTTAGTAAACCCGAAGAGTATGCACCTGAGTGAAAGACTTATATCTTTGTTTCTATTAATAATTTGGACTTGAGTGCTGAAGAAGAATTGTGTATATTTACGATAGAAACCCAACGCAACTCGTATTTCAGCATGCCCATAATGTATTCAAAATTTATGCCAATCTCCGTAACACGGTTGATTTAGTAAACCTGAAGAGTATGTACCTGAGTGAAAGACGTATATCTTTGTTTCTATTAATAATTTGGACTTGAGTCCTGAAGAAGAATTGTGTATATTTACGATAGGAACCCAACGCAACTCGTATTTCAGCATGCCCATAATGAATTCAAAATTTAAGCCATTCTCTGTAACACGGTTGATTTAGTAAACCCGAAGAGTATGCACCTGAGTGAAAGACTTGTATCTTTGTTTCTATTAATAATTGGACTTGAGTCCTGAAGAAGAATTGTGTATATTTACGATAGGAACCCAACGCAACTCGTATTTCAGCATTCCCATAATGTATTCACAATTTAAGCCAATCTCCGTAACACGGTTGATTTAGTAAATCGGAAGA
Organism: Cuscuta europaea; assembly: GCA_945859875.1. NCBI lineage: Eukaryota > Viridiplantae > Streptophyta > Magnoliopsida > Solanales > Convolvulaceae > Cuscuta > Cuscuta europaea. The sequence continues at coordinate 8,219,097 of CAMAPE010000014.1, forward strand.
GTATGCACCTGAGTGGAAGACGTATATCTTTGTTTCTATTAATAAATTGGACTTGAGTCCTTAAGAAAAATTGTGTATATTTACGATAGGAACCCAACGCAACTCGTAATTCATCATGTCCATAATGTATTCAAAATTTAAGCCAATCTCCGTAACACGGTTGATTTAGTAAACCTGAAGAGTATGCACCTGAGTGAAAGACGTATATCTTTGTTTCTATTAATAATTTGGACTTGAGTCCTCAAGAAGAATTATGTATATTTACGATAGAAACCCAGCACAACTCGTATTTCAGCATGCCCATAATGTATTCAAAATTTAAGCCAATCTCCGTAACACGGTTGATTTAGTAAACCTGAAGAGTATGCACCTGAGTGAAAGACTTATATCTTTGTTTCTATTAATAATTTGGACTTGAGTCCTGAATAAGAATTGTGTATATTTACGATAGGAACCCAACGCAATTCGTATTTCAGCATGCCCATAATGTATTCAAAATTTAAGCCAATCTCCATAACACGGTTGATTTAGTAAACCTGAAGAGTATGCACCTGAGTGAAAGACGTATATCTTTGTTTCTATTAATAATTTGGACTTGAGTCCTGAAGAAGAATTGTGTATATTTACGATAGGAACCCAACGCAACTCGTATTTCAGCATGCCCATAATGTATTTAAAATTTAAGCCAATCTCCGTAACACGGTTGATTTAGTAAACCTGAAGAGTATGCACCTGAGTGAAAGACGTATATCTTTGTTTCTATTAATAATTTAGACTTGAGTCCTGAAGAAGAATTGTGTATATTTACGATAGGATCCCAACGCAACTCGTATTTCTGCATGCCCATAAGGTATTCAAAATTTAAGCCAATCTCCGTATCACGGTTGATTTAGTAAACCCGAAGAGTATGCACCTGAGTGAAAGACGTATATCTTTGTTTTTATTAATAATTTGGACTTGAGTCCTGAAGAAGAATTGTGTATATTTACGATAGGAACCCAACGCAACTCGTATTTCAGCATGCCCATAATGTATTCAAAATTTAAGCCAATCTCCGTAACATGGTTGATTTAGTAAACCTGAAGAGTATGCACCTGAGTGAAAGACGTATATCTTTGTTTCTATTAATAATTTGGACTTGAGTCCTGAAGAAGAATTGTGTATATTTACGATAGGAACCCAACGCAACTCGTATTTCAGCATGCCCATAATGTATTCAAAATTTAAGCCAATCTCCGTAACACGGTTGATTTAGTAAACCCGAAGAGTATGCACCTGAGTGAAAGACGTATATCTTTGTTTTTATTAATAATTTGGACTTGAGTCCTGAAAAAGAATTGTGTATATTTACGATAGGAACCCAACGCAACTCGTATTTCAGCATGCCCATAATGTATTCAAAATTTAAGCCAATCTCTGTAACATGGTTGATTTAGTAAATCTGAAGAGTATGCACCTGAGTGAAAGACGTATATCTTTGTTTCTATTAATAATTTTGACTTGAGTCCTCCAGAAGAATTGTGTATATTTACGATAAAAACCCAGCACAACTCGTATTTCAGCATGCCCATAATGTATTCAAAATTTAAGCCAATCTCCGTAACACAGTTGATTTAGTAAACCCGAAGAGTATGCACCTGAGTGAAAGACTTATATCTTTGTTTCTATTAATAATTTGGACTTGAGTCCTGAAGAAGAATTGTGTATATTTACGATAGAAACCCAACGAAACTCGTATTTCAGCATGCCCATAATGTATTCAAAATTTAAGCCAATCTCCATAACACGGTTGATTTAGTAAACCTCAAGAGTATGCACCTGAGTGAAAGACGTATATCTTTGTTTCTATTAATAATTTGGACTTGAGTCCTGAAGAAGAATTGTGTATATTTATGATAGGAACCCAACGCAACTCGTATTTCAGCATGCCCATAATGTATTTAAAATTTAAGCCAATCTCCGTAACACGGTTGATTTAGTAAACCTGAAGAGTATGCACCTGAGTGAAAGACGTATATCTTTGTTTCTATTAATAATTTGGACTTGAGTCCTGAAGAAGAATTGTGTATATTTACGATAGGAACCCAACGCAACTCGTATTTCTGCATGCCCATAATGTATTCAAAATTTAAGCCAATCTCCGTAACACGGTTGATTTAGTAAACCTGAAGAGTATGTACCTGAGTGAAAGACGTATATCTTTGTTTCTATTAATAATTTGGACTTGAGTCCTGAAGAAGAATTGTGTATATTTACGATAGGAACCCAACGCAACTCGTATTTCAGCATGCCCATAATGTATTCAAAATTTAAGCCAATCTCCGTAACACGGTTGATTTAGTAAACCTGAAGAGTATGCACCTGAGTGAAAGACTTATATCTTTGTTTCTATTAATAATTTGGACTTGAGTCCTGAAGAAGAATTGTGTATATTTATGATAGAAACCCAACGCAACTCGTATTTTAGCATGCCCATAATGTATTCAAAATTTAAGCCAATCTCCGTAACACGGATGATTTAGTAAACCTGAAGAGTATGTACCTGAGTGAAAGACGTATATCTTTGTTTCTATTCATAATTTGGACTTGAGTCCTGAAGAAGAATTGTGTATATTTACGATAGGATCCCAACGCAACTCGTATTTCAGCATGCCCATAAGGTATTCAAAATTTATGCCAATCTCCGAAACACGGTTGATTTAGTAAACCTGAAGAGTATGTACCTGAGTGAAAGACGTATATCTTTGTTTCTATTAATAATTTGGACTTGAGTCCTGAAGAAGAATTGTGTATATTTACGATAGGAACCCAACGCAACTCGTATTTCAGCATGCCCATAATGAATTCAAAATTTAAGCCAATCTCTGTAACACGGTTGATTTAGTAAACCCGAAGAGTATGCACCTGAGTGAAAGACTTGTATCTTTGTTTCTATTAATAATTGGACTTGAGTCCTCAAGAAGAATTGTGTATATTTACGATAAAAACCCAGCACAACTCGTATTTCAGCATGCCCATAATGTATTCAAAATTTAAGCCAATCTCCGTAACACGGTTGATTTAGTAAACCCGAAGAGTATGCACCTGAGTGAAAGACTTATATCTTTGTTTCTATTAATAATTTGGACTTGAGTCCTGAAGAAGAATTGTGTATATTTACGATAGAAAGTTAACGCAACTCGTATTTTAGCATGCCCATAATGTATTAAAAATTTAAGCCAATCTCCGTAACACGGTTGATTTAGTAAACCTGAAGAGTATGTACCTGAGTGAAAGACGTATATCTTTGTTTCTATTAATAATTTAGACTTGAGTCCTGAAGAAGAATTGTGTATATTTACGATAGGATCCCAACGCAACTCGTATTTCAGCATGCCCATAATGAATTCAAAATTTAAGCCATTCTCTGTAACACGGTTGATTTAGTAAACCCGAAGAGTATGCACCTGAGTGAAAGACTTGTATCTTTGTTTCTATTAATAATTGGACTTGAGTCCTGAAGAAGAATTGTGTATATTTACGATAGGAACCCAACGCAACTCGTATTTCAGCATTCCCATAATGTATTCACAATTTAAGCCAATCTCCGTAACACGGTTGATTTAGTAAATCGGAAGAGTATGCACCTGAGTGGAAGACGTATATCTTTGTTTCTATTAATAAATTGGACTTGAGTCCTTAAGAAAAATTGTGTATATTTACGATAGGAACCCAACGCAACTCGTAATTCATCATGTCCATAATGTATTCAAAATTTAAGCCAATCTCCGTAACACGGTTGATTTAGTAAACCTGAAGAGTATGCACCTGAGTGAAAGACGTATATCTTTGTTTCTATTAATAATTTGGACTTGAGTCCTCAAGAAGAATTATGTATATTTACGATAGAAACCCAGCACAACTCGTATTTCAGCATGCCCATAATGTATTCAAAATTTAAGCCAATCTCCGTAACACGGTTGATTTAGTAAACCTGAAGAGTATGCACCTGAGTGAAAGACTTATATCTTTGTTTCTATTAATAATTTGGACTTGAGTCCTGAATAAGAATTGTGTATATTTACGATAGGAACCCAACGCAATTCGTATTTCAGCATGCCCATAATGTATTCAAAATTTAAGCCAATCTCCATAACACGGTTGATTTAGTAAACCTGAAGAGTATGCACCTGAGTGAAAGACGTATATCTTTGTTTCTATTAATAATTTGGACTTGAGTCCTGAAGAAGAATTGTGTATATTTACGATAGGAACCCAACGCAACTCGTATTTCAGCATGCCCATAATGTATTTAAAATTTAAGCCAATCTCCGTAACACGGTTGATTTAGTAAACCTGAAGAGTATGCACCTGAGTGAAAGACGTATATCTTTGTTTCTATTAATAATTTAGACTTGAGTCCTGAAGAAGAATTGTGTATATTTACGATAGGATCCCAACGCAACTCGTATTTCTGCATGCCCATAAGGTATTCAAAATTTAAGCCAATCTCCGTATCACGGTTGATTTAGTAAACCCGAAGAGTATGCACCTGAGTGAAAGACGTATATCTTTGTTTTTATTAATAATTTGGACTTGAGTCCTGAAGAAGAATTGTGTATATTTACGATAGGAACCCAACGCAACTCGTATTTCAGCATGCCCATAATGTATTCAAAATTTAAGCCAATCTCCGTAACATGGTTGATTTAGTAAACCTGAAGAGTATGCACCTGAGTGAAAGACGTATATCTTTGTTTCTATTAATAATTTGGACTTGAGTCCTGAAGAAGAATTGTGTATATTTACGATAGGAACCCAACGCAACTCGTATTTCAGCATGCCCATAATGTATTCAAAATTTAAGCCAATCTCCGTAACACGGTTGATTTAGTAAACCCGAAGAGTATGCACCTGAGTGAAAGACGTATATCTTTGTTTTTATTAATAATTTGGACTTGAGTCCTGAAAAAGAATTGTGTATATTTACGATAGGAACCCAACGCAACTCGTATTTCAGCATGCCCATAATGTATTCAAAATTTAAGCCAATCTCTGTAACATGGTTGATTTAGTAAATCTGAAGAGTATGCACCTGAGTGAAAGACGTATATCTTTGTTTCTATTAATAATTTTGACTTGAGTCCTCCAGAAGAATTGTGTATATTTACGATAAAAACCCAGCACAACTCGTATTTCAGCATGCCCATAATGTATTCAAAATTTAAGCCAATCTCCGTAACACAGTTGATTTAGTAAACCCGAAGAGTATGCACCTGAGTGAAAGACTTATATCTTTGTTTCTATTAATAATTTGGACTTGAGTCCTGAAGAAGAATTGTGTATATTTACGATAGAAACCCAACGAAACTCGTATTTCAGCATGCCCATAATGTATTCAAAATTTAAGCCAATCTCCATAACACGGTTGATTTAGTAAACCTCAAGAGTATGCACCTGAGTGAAAGACGTATATCTTTGTTTCTATTAATAATTTGGACTTGAGTCCTGAAGAAGAATTGTGTATATTTATGATAGGAACCCAACGCAACTCGTATTTCAGCATGCCCATAATGTATTTAAAATTTAAGCCAATCTCCGTAACACGGTTGATTTAGTAAACCTGAAGAGTATGCACCTGAGTGAAAGACGTATATCTTTGTTTCTATTAATAATTTGGACTTGAGTCCTGAAGAAGAATTGTGTATATTTACGATAGGAACCCAACGCAACTCGTATTTCTGCATGCCCATAATGTATTCAAAATTTAAGCCAATCTCCGTAACACGGTTGATTTAGTAAACCTGAAGAGTATGTACCTGAGTGAAAGACGTATATCTTTGTTTCTATTAATAATTTGGACTTGAGTCCTGAAGAAGAATTGTGTATATTTACGATAGGAACCCAACGCAACTCGTATTTCAGCATGCCCATAATGTATTCAAAATTTAAGCCAATCTCCGTAACACGGTTGATTTAGTAAACCTGAAGAGTATGCACCTGAGTGAAAGACTTATATCTTTGTTTCTATTAATAATTTGGACTTGAGTCCTGAAGAAGAATTGTGTATATTTATGATAGAAACCCAACGCAACTCGTATTTTAGCATGCCCATAATGTATTCAAAATTTAAGCCAATCTCCGTAACACGGATGATTTAGTAAACCTGAAGAGTATGTACCTGAGTGAAAGACGTATATCTTTGTTTCTATTCATAATTTGGACTTGAGTCCTGAAGAAGAATTGTGTATATTTACGATAGGATCCCAACGCAACTCGTATTTCAGCATGCCCATAAGGTATTCAAAATTTATGCCAATCTCCGAAACACGGTTGATTTAGTAAACCTGAAGAGTATGTACCTGAGTGAAAGACGTATATCTTTGTTTCTATTAATAATTTGGACTTGAGTCCTGAAGAAGAATTGTGTATATTTACGATAGGAACCCAACGCAACTCGTATTTCAGCATGCCCATAATGAATTCAAAATTTAAGCCAATCTCTGTAACACGGTTGATTTAGTAAACCCGAAGAGTATGCACCTGAGTGAAAGACTTGTATCTTTGTTTCTATTAATAATTGGACTTGAGTCCTCAAGAAGAATTGTGTATATTTACGATAAAAACCCAGCACAACTCGTATTTCAGCATGCCCATAATGTATTCAAAATTTAAGCCAATCTCCGTAACACGGTTGATTTAGTAAACCCGAAGAGTATGCACCTGAGTGAAAGACTTATATCTTTGTTTCTATTAATAATTTGGACTTGAGTCCTGAAGAAGAATTGTGTATATTTACGATAGAAAGTTAACGCAACTCGTATTTTAGCATGCCCATAATGTATTAAAAATTTAAGCCAATCTCCGTAACACGGTTGATTTAGTAAACCTGAAGAGTATGTACCTGAGTGAAAGACGTATATCTTTGTTTCTATTAATAATTTGGACTTGAGTCCTGAAGAAGAATTGTGTATATTTACGATAGGAACCCAACGCAACTCGTATTTCAGCATGCCCATAATGAATTCAAAATTTAAGCCATTCTCTGTAACACGGTTGATTTAGTAAACCCGAAGAGTATGCACCTGAGTGAAAGACTTGTATCTTTGTTTCTATTAATAATTGGACTTGAGTCCTGAAGAAGAATTGTGTATATTTACGATAGGAACCCAACGCAACTCGTATTTCAGCATTCCCATAATGTATTCACAATTTAAGCCAATCTCCGTAACACGGTTGATTTAGTAAATCGGAAGAGTATGCACCTGAGTGGAAGACGTATATCTTTGTTTCTATTAATAAATTGGACTTGAGTCCTTAAGAAAAATTGTGTATATTTACGATAGGAACCCAACGCAACTCGTAATTCATCATGTCCATAATGTATTCAAAATTTAAGCCAATCTCCGTAACACGGTTGATTTAGTAAACCTGAAGAGTATGCACCTGAGTGAAAGACGTATATCTTTGTTTCTATTAATAATTTGGACTTGAGTCCTCAAGAAGAATTATGTATATTTACGATAGAAACCCAGCACAACTCGTATTTCAGCATGCCCATAATGTATTCAAAATTTAAGCCAATCTCCGTAACACGGTTGATTTAGTAAACCTGAAGAGTATGCACCTGAGTGAAAGACTTATATCTTTGTTTCTATTAATAATTTGGACTTGAGTCCTGAATAAGAATTGTGTATATTTACGATAGGAACCCAACGCAATTCGTATTTCAGCATGCCCATAATGTATTCAAAATTTAAGCCAATCTCCATAACACGGTTGATTTAGTAAACCTGAAGAGTATGCACCTGAGTGAAAGACGTATATCTTTGTTTCTATTAATAATTTGGACTTGAGTCCTGAAGAAGAATTGTGTATATTTACGATAGGAACCCAACGCAACTCGTATTTCAGCATGCCCATAATGTATTTAAAATTTAAGCCAATCTCCGTAACACGGTTGATTTAGTAAACCTGAAGAGTATGCACCTGAGTGAAAGACGTATATCTTTGTTTCTATTAATAATTTAGACTTGAGTCCTGAAGAAGAATTGTGTATATTTACGATAGGATCCCAACGCAACTCGTATTTCTGCATGCCCATAAGGTATTCAAAATTTAAGCCAATCTCCGTATCACGGTTGATTTAGTAAACCCGAAGAGTATGCACCTGAGTGAAAGACGTATATCTTTGTTTTTATTAATAATTTGGACTTGAGTCCTGAAGAAGAATTGTGTATATTTACGATAGGAACCCAACGCAACTCGTATTTCAGCATGCCCATAATGTATTCAAAATTTAAGCCAATCTCCGTAACATGGTTGATTTAGTAAACCTGAAGAGTATGCACCTGAGTGAAAGACGTATATCTTTGTTTCTATTAATAATTTGGACTTGAGTCCTGAAGAAGAATTGTGTATATTTACGATAGGAACCCAACGCAACTCGTATTTCAGCATGCCCATAATGTATTCAAAATTTAAGCCAATCTCCGTAACACGGTTGATTTAGTAAACCCGAAGAGTATGCACCTGAGTGAAAGACGTATATCTTTGTTTTTATTAATAATTTGGACTTGAGTCCTGAAAAAGAATTGTGTATATTTACGATAGGAACCCAACGCAACTCGTATTTCAGCATGCCCATAATGTATTCAAAATTTAAGCCAATCTCTGTAACATGGTTGATTTAGTAAATCTGAAGAGTATGCACCTGAGTGAAAGACGTATATCTTTGTTTCTATTAATAATTTTGACTTGAGTCCTCCAGAAGAATTGTGTATATTTACGATAAAAACCCAGCACAACTCGTATTTCAGCATGCCCATAATGTATTCAAAATTTAAGCCAATCTCCGTAACACAGTTGATTTAGTAAACCCGAAGAGTATGCACCTGAGTGAAAGACTTATATCTTTGTTTCTATTAATAATTTGGACTTGAGTCCTGAAGAAGAATTGTGTATATTTACGATAGAAACCCAACGAAACTCGTATTTCAGCATGCCCATAATGTATTCAAAATTTAAGCCAATCTCCATAACACGGTTGATTTAGTAAACCTCAAGAGTATGCACCTGAGTGAAAGACGTATATCTTTGTTTCTATTAATAATTTGGACTTGAGTCCTGAAGAAGAATTGTGTATATTTATGATAGGAACCCAACGCAACTCGTATTTCAGCATGCCCATAATGTATTTAAAATTTAAGCCAATCTCCGTAACACGGTTGATTTAGTAAACCTGAAGAGTATGCACCTGAGTGAAAGACGTATATCTTTGTTTCTATTAATAATTTGGACTTGAGTCCTGAAGAAGAATTGTGTATATTTACGATAGGAACCCAACGCAACTCGTATTTCTGCATGCCCATAATGTATTCAAAATTTAAGCCAATCTCCGTAACACGGTTGATTTAGTAAACCTGAAGAGTATGTACCTGAGTGAAAGACGTATATCTTTGTTTCTATTAATAATTTGGACTTGAGTCCTGAAGAAGAATTGTGTATATTTACGATAGGAACCCAACGCAACTCGTATTTCAGCATGCCCATAATGTATTCAAAATTTAAGCCAATCTCCGTAACACGGTTGATTTAGTAAACCTGAAGAGTATGCACCTGAGTGAAAGACTTATATCTTTGTTTCTATTAATAATTTGGACTTGAGTCCTGAAGAAGAATTGTGTATATTTATGATAGAAACCCAACGCAACTCGTATTTTAGCATGCCCATAATGTATTCAAAATTTAAGCCAATCTCCGTAACACGGATGATTTAGTAAACCTGAAGAGTATGTACCTGAGTGAAAGACGTATATCTTTGTTTCTATTCATAATTTGGACTTGAGTCCTGAAGAAGAATTGTGTATATTTACGATAGGATCCCAACGCAACTCGTATTTCAGCATGCCCATAAGGTATTCAAAATTTATGCCAATCTCCGAAACACGGTTGATTTAGTAAACCTGAAGAGTATGTACCTGAGTGAAAGACGTATATCTTTGTTTCTATTAATAATTTGGACTTGAGTCCTGAAGAAGAATTGTGTATATTTACGATAGGAACCCAACGCAACTCGTATTTCAGCATGCCCATAATGAATTCAAAATTTAAGCCAATCTCTGTAACACGGTTGATTTAGTAAACCCGAAGAGTATGCACCTGAGTGAAAGACTTGTATCTTTGTTTCTATTAATAATTGGACTTGAGTCCTCAAGAAGAATTGTGTATATTTACGATAAAAACCCAGCACAACTCGTATTTCAGCATGCCCATAATGTATTCAAAATTTAAGCCAATCTCCGTAACACGGTTGATTTAGTAAACCCGAAGAGTATGCACCTGAGTGAAAGACTTATATCTTTGTTTCTATTAATAATTTGGACTTGAGTCCTGAAGAAGAATTGTGTATATTTACGATAGAAAGTTAACGCAACTCGTATTTTAGCATGCCCATAATGTATTAAAAATTTAAGCCAATCTCCGTAACACGGATGATTTAGTAAACCTGAAGAGTATGTACCTGAGTGAAAGACGTATATCTTTGTTTCTATTCATAATTTGGACTTGAGTCCTGAAGAAGAATTGTGTATATTTACGATAGGATCCCAACGCAACTCGTATTTCAGCATGCCCATAATGTATTCAAAATTTAAGCCAATCTCTGTAACACGGTTGATTTAGTAAACCTGAAGAGTATGCACCTGAGTGAAAGACTTATATCTTTGTTTCTATTAATAATTTGGACTTGAGTCCTGAAGAAGAATTGTGTATATTTACGATAGGAACCCAACGCAACTCGTATTTCAGCATGCCCATAATGTATTCAAAATTTAAGCCAATCTCTGTAACATGGTTGATTTAGTAAATCTGAAGAGTATGCACCTGAGTGAAAGACGTATATCTTTGTTTCTATTAATAATTTTGACTTGAGTCCTCAAGAAGAATTGTGTATATTTACGATAAAAACCCAGCACAACTCGTATTTCAGCATGCCCATAATGTATTCAAAATTTAAGCCAATCTCCGTAACACGGTTGATTTAGTAAACCCGAAGAGTATGCACCTGAGTGAAAGACTTATATCTTTGTTTCTATTAATAATTTGGACTTGAGTCCTGAAGAAGAATTGTGTATATTTACGATAGAAAGTTAACGCAACTCGTATTTTAGCATGCCCATAATGTATTAAAAATTTAAGCCAATCTCCGTAACACGGTTGATTTAGTAAACCTGAAGAGTATGTACCTGAGTGAAAGACGTATATCTTTGTTTCTATTAATAATTTGGACTTGAGTCCTGAAGAAGAATTGTGTATATTTACGATAGGAACCCAACGCAACTCGTATTTCAGCATGCCCATAATGTATTCAAAATTTAAGCCAATCTCTGTAACACGGTTGATTTAGTAAACCTGAAGAGTATGCACCTGAGTGAAAGACTTATATCTTTGTTTCTATTAATAATTTGGACTTGAGTCCTGAAGAAGAATTGTGTATATTTATGATAGAAACCCAACGCAACTCGTATTTTAGCATGCCCATAATGTATTCAAAATTTAAGCCAATCTCCGTAACACGGATGATTTAGTAAACCTGAAGAGTATGTACCTGAGTGAAAGACGTATATCTTTGTTTCTATTCATAATTTGGACTTGAGTCCTGAAGAAGAATTGTGTATATTTACGATAGGAACCCAACGCAACTCGTATTTCAGCATGCCCATAATGTATTTAAAATTTAAGCCAATCTCCGTAACACGGTTGATTTAGTAAACCTGAAGAGTATGCACCTGAGTGAAAGACGTATATCTTTGTTTCTATTAATAATTTAGACTTGAGTCCTGAAGAAGAATTGTGTATATTTACGATAGGATCCCAACGCAACTCGTATTTCTGCATGCCCATAAGGTATTCAAAATTTAAGCCAATCTCCGTATCACGGTTGATTTAGTAAACCCGAAGAGTATGCACCTGAGTGAAAGACGTATATCTTTGTTTTTATTAATAATTTGGACTTGAGTCCTGAAGAAGAATTGTGTATATTTACGATAGGAACCCAACGCAACTCGTATTTCAGCATGCCCATAATGTATTCAAAATTTAAGCCAATCTCCGTAACATGGTTGATTTAGTAAACCTGAAGAGTATGCACCTGAGTGAAAGACGTATATCTTTGTTTCTATTAATAATTTGGACTTGAGTCCTGAAGAAGAATTGTGTATATTTACGATAGGAACCCAACGCAACTCGTATTTCAGCATGCCCATAATGTATTCAAAATTTAAGCCAATCTCCGTAACACGGTTGATTTAGTAAACCCGAAGAGTATGCACCTGAGTGAAAGACGTATATCTTTGTTTTTATTAATAATTTGGACTTGAGTCCTGAAAAAGAATTGTGTATATTTACGATAGGAACCCAACGCAACTCGTATTTCAGCATGCCCATAATGTATTCAAAATTTAAGCCAATCTCCGTAACATGGTTGATTTAGTAAACCTGAAGAGTATGCACCTGAGTGAAAGACGTATATCTTTGTTTCTATTAATAATTTGGACTTGAGTCCTGAAGAAGAATTGTGTATATTTACGATAGGAACCCAACGCAACTCGTATTTCAGCATGCCCATAATGTATTCAAAATTTAAGCCAATCTCCGTAACACGGTTGATTTAGTAAACCCGAAGAGTATGCACCTGAGTGAAAGACGTATATCTTTGTTTTTATTAATAATTTGGACTTGAGTCCTGAAAAAGAATTGTGTATATTTACGATAGGAACCCAACGCAACTCGTATTTCAGCATGCCCATAATGTATTCAAAATTTAAGCCAATCTCTGTAACATGGTTGATTTAGTAAATCTGAAGAGTATGCACCTGAGTGAAAGACGTATATCTTTGTTTCTATTAATAATTTTGACTTGAGTCCTCAAGAAGAATTGTGTATATTTACGATAAAAACCCAGCACAACTCGTATTTCAGCATGCCCATAATGTATTCAAAATTTAAGCCAATCTCCGTAACACGGTTGATTTAGTAAACCCGAAGAGTATGCACCTGAGTGAAAGACTTATATCTTTGTTTCTATTAATAATTTGGACTTGAGTCCTGAAGAAGAATTGTGTATATTTACGATAGAAAGTTAACGCAACTCGTATTTTAGCATGCCCATAATGTATTAAAAATTTAAGCCAATCTCCGTAACACGGTTGATTTAGTAAACCTGAAGAGTATGTACCTGAGTGAAAGACGTATATCTTTGTTTCTATTAATAATTTGGACTTGAGTCCTGAAGAAGAATTGTGTATATTTACGATAGGAACCCAACGCAACTCGTATTTCAGCATGCCCATAATGTATTCAAAATTTAAGCCAATCTCTGTAACACGGTTGATTTAGTAAACCTGAAGAGTATGCACCTGAGTGAAAGACTTATATCTTTGTTTCTATTAATAATTTGGACTTGAGTCCTGAAGAAGAATTGTGTATATTTATGATAGAAACCCAACGCAACTCGTATTTTAGCATGCCCATAATGTATTCAAAATTTAAGCCAATCTCCGTAACACGGATGATTTAGTAAACCTGAAGAGTATGTACCTGAGTGAAAGACGTATATCTTTGTTTCTATTCATAATTTGGACTTGAGTCCTGAAGAAGAATTGTGTATATTTACGATAGGAACCCAACGCAACTCGTATTTCAGCATGCCCATAATGTATTTAAAATTTAAGCCAATCTCCGTAACACGGTTGATTTAGTAAACCTGAAGAGTATGCACCTGAGTGAAAGACGTATATCTTTGTTTCTATTAATAATTTAGACTTGAGTCCTGAAGAAGAATTGTGTATATTTACGATAGGATCCCAACGCAACTCGTATTTCTGCATGCCCATAAGGTATTCAAAATTTAAGCCAATCTCCGTATCACGGTTGATTTAGTAAACCCGAAGAGTATGCACCTGAGTGAAAGACGTATATCTTTGTTTTTATTAATAATTTGGACTTGAGTCCTGAAGAAGAATTGTGTATATTTACGATAGGAACCCAACGCAACTCGTATTTCAGCATGCCCATAATGTATTCAAAATTTAAGCCAATCTCCGTAACATGGTTGATTTAGTAAACCTGAAGAGTATGCACCTGAGTGAAAGACGTATATCTTTGTTTCTATTAATAATTTGGACTTGAGTCCTGAAGAAGAATTGTGTATATTTACGATAGGAACCCAACGCAACTCGTATTTCAGCATGCCCATAATGTATTCAAAATTTAAGCCAATCTCCGTAACACGGTTGATTTAGTAAACCCGAAGAGTATGCACCTGAGTGAAAGACGTATATCTTTGTTTTTATTAATAATTTGGACTTGAGTCCTGAAAAAGAATTGTGTATATTTACGATAGGAACCCAACGCAACTCGTATTTCAGCATGCCCATAATGTATTCAAAATTTAAGCCAATCTCCGTAACATGGTTGATTTAGTAAACCTGAAGAGTATGCACCTGAGTGAAAGACGTATATCTTTGTTTCTATTAATAATTTGGACTTGAGTCCTGAAGAAGAATTGTGTATATTTACGATAGGAACCCAACGCAACTCGTATTTCAGCATGCCCATAATGTATTCAAAATTTAAGCCAATCTCCGTAACACGGTTGATTTAGTAAACCCGAAGAGTATGCACCTGAGTGAAAGACGTATATCTTTGTTTTTATTAATAATTTGGACTTGAGTCCTGAAAAAGAATTGTGTATATTTACGATAGGAACCCAACGCAACTCGTATTTCAGCATGCCCATAATGTATTCAAAATTTAAGCCAATCTCTGTAACATGGTTGATTTAGTAAATCTGAAGAGTATGCACCTGAGTGAAAGACGTATATCTTTGTTTCTATTAATAATTTTGACTTGAGTCCTCAAGAAGAATTGTGTATATTTACGATAAAAACCCAGCACAACTCGTATTTCAGCATGCCCATAATGTATTCAAAATTTAAGCCAATCTCCGTAACACGGTTGATTTAGTAAACCCGAAGAGTATGCACCTGAGTGAAAGACTTATATCTTTGTTTCTATTAATAATTTGGACTTGAGTCCTGAAGAAGAATTGTGTATATTTACGATAGAAAGTTAACGCAACTCGTATTTTAGCATGCCCATAATGTATTAAAAATTTAAGCCAATCTCCGTAACACGGTTGATTTAGTAAACCTGAAGAGTATGTACCTGAGTGAAAGACGTATATCTTTGTTTCTATTAATAATTTGGACTTGAGTCCTGAAGAAGAATTGTGTATATTTACGATAGGAACCCAACGCAACTCGTATTTCAGCATGCCCATAATGTATTCAAAATTTAAGCCAATCTCTGTAACACGGTTGATTTAGTAAACCTGAAGAGTATGCACCTGAGTGAAAGACTTATATCTTTGTTTCTATTAATAATTTGGACTTGAGTCCTGAAGAAGAATTGTGTATATTTATGATAGAAACCCAACGCAACTCGTATTTTAGCATGCCCATAATGTATTCAAAATTTAAGCCAATCTCCGTAACACGGATGATTTAGTAAACCTGAAGAGTATGTACCTGAGTGAAAGACGTATATCTTTGTTTCTATTCATAATTTGGACTTGAGTCCTGAAGAAGAATTGTGTATATTTACGATAGGAACCCAACGCAACTCGTATTTCAGCATGCCCATAATGTATTTAAAATTTAAGCCAATCTCCGTAACACGGTTGATTTAGTAAACCTGAAGAGTATGCACCTGAGTGAAAGACGTATATCTTTGTTTCTATTAATAATTTAGACTTGAGTCCTGAAGAAGAATTGTGTATATTTACGATAGGATCCCAACGCAACTCGTATTTCTGCATGCCCATAAGGTATTCAAAATTTAAGCCAATCTCCGTATCACGGTTGATTTAGTAAACCCGAAGAGTATGCACCTGAGTGAAAGACGTATATCTTTGTTTTTATTAATAATTTGGACTTGAGTCCTGAAGAAGAATTGTGTATATTTACGATAGGAACCCAACGCAACTCGTATTTCAGCATGCCCATAATGTATTCAAAATTTAAGCCAATCTCCGTAACATGGTTGATTTAGTAAACCTGAAGAGTATGCACCTGAGTGAAAGACGTATATCTTTGTTTCTATTAATAATTTGGACTTGAGTCCTGAAGAAGAATTGTGTATATTTACGATAGGAACCCAACGCAACTCGTATTTCAGCATGCCCATAATGTATTCAAAATTTAAGCCAATCTCCGTAACACGGTTGATTTAGTAAACCCGAAGAGTATGCACCTGAGTGAAAGACGTATATCTTTGTTTTTATTAATAATTTGGACTTGAGTCCTGAAAAAGAATTGTGTATATTTACGATAGGAACCCAACGCAACTCGTATTTCAGCATGCCCATAATGTATTCAAAATTTAAGCCAATCTCCGTAACATGGTTGATTTAGTAAACCTGAAGAGTATGCACCTGAGTGAAAGACGTATATCTTTGTTTCTATTAATAATTTGGACTTGAGTCCTGAAGAAGAATTGTGTATATTTACGATAGGAACCCAACGCAACTCGTATTTCAGCATGCCCATAATGTATTCAAAATTTAAGCCAATCTCCGTAACACGGTTGATTTAGTAAACCCGAAGAGTATGCACCTGAGTGAAAGACGTATATCTTTGTTTTTATTAATAATTTGGACTTGAGTCCTGAAAAAGAATTGTGTATATTTACGATAGGAACCCAACGCAACTCGTATTTCAGCATGCCCATAATGTATTCAAAATTTAAGCCAATCTCTGTAACATGGTTGATTTAGTAAATCTGAAGAGTATGCACCTGAGTGAAAGACGTATATCTTTGTTTCTATTAATAATTTTGACTTGAGTCCTCAAGAAGAATTGTGTATATTTACGATAAAAACCCAGCACAACTCGTATTTCAGCATGCCCATAATGTATTCAAAATTTAAGCCAATCTCCGTAACACGGTTGATTTAGTAAACCCGAAGAGTATGCACCTGAGTGAAAGACTTATATCTTTGTTTCTATTAATAATTTGGACTTGAGTCCTGAAGAAGAATTGTGTATATTTACGATAGAAAGTTAACGCAACTCGTATTTTAGCATGCCCATAATGTATTAAAAATTTAAGCCAATCTCCGTAACACGGTTGATTTAGTAAACCTGAAGAGTATGTACCTGAGTGAAAGACGTATATCTTTGTTTCTATTAATAATTTGGACTTGAGTCCTGAAGAAGAATTGTGTATATTTACGATAGGAACCCAACGCAACTCGTATTTCAGCATGCCCATAATGTATTCAAAATTTAAGCCAATCTCTGTAACACGGTTGATTTAGTAAACCTGAAGAGTATGCACCTGAGTGAAAGACTTATATCTTTGTTTCTATTAATAATTTGGACTTGAGTCCTGAAGAAGAATTGTGTATATTTATGATAGAAACCCAACGCAACTCGTATTTTAGCATGCCCATAATGTATTCAAAATTTAAGCCAATCTCCGTAACACGGATGATTTAGTAAACCTGAAGAGTATGTACCTGAGTGAAAGACGTATATCTTTGTTTCTATTCATAATTTGGACTTGAGTCCTGAAGAAGAATTGTGTATATTTACGATAGGAACCCAACGCAACTCGTATTTCAGCATGCCCATAATGTATTTAAAATTTAAGCCAATCTCCGTAACACGGTTGATTTAGTAAACCTGAAGAGTATGCACCTGAGTGAAAGACGTATATCTTTGTTTCTATTAATAATTTAGACTTGAGTCCTGAAGAAGAATTGTGTATATTTACGATAGGATCCCAACGCAACTCGTATTTCTGCATGCCCATAAGGTATTCAAAATTTAAGCCAATCTCCGTATCACGGTTGATTTAGTAAACCCGAAGAGTATGCACCTGAGTGAAAGACGTATATCTTTGTTTTTATTAATAATTTGGACTTGAGTCCTGAAGAAGAATTGTGTATATTTACGATAGGAACCCAACGCAACTCGTATTTCAGCATGCCCATAATGTATTCAAAATTTAAGCCAATCTCCGTAACATGGTTGATTTAGTAAACCTGAAGAGTATGCACCTGAGTGAAAGACGTATATCTTTGTTTCTATTAATAATTTGGACTTGAGTCCTGAAGAAGAATTGTGTATATTTACGATAGGAACCCAACGCAACTCGTATTTCAGCATGCCCATAATGTATTCAAAATTTAAGCCAATCTCCGTAACACGGTTGATTTAGTAAACCCGAAGAGTATGCACCTGAGTGAAAGACGTATATCTTTGTTTTTATTAATAATTTGGACTTGAGTCCTGAAAAAGAATTGTGTATATTTACGATAGGAACCCAACGCAACTCGTATTTCAGCATGCCCATAATGTATTCAAAATTTAAGCCAATCTCTGTAACATGGTTGATTTAGTAAATCTGAAGAGTATGCACCTGAGTGAAAGACGTATATCTTTGTTTCTATTAATAATTTTGACTTGAGTCCTCAAGAAGAATTGTGTATATTTACGATAAAAACCCAGCACAACTCGTATTTCAGCATGCCCATAATATATTCAAAATTTAAGCCAATCTCCGTAACACGGTTGATTTAGTAAACCCGAAGAGTATGCACCTGAGTGAAAGACTTATATCTTTGTTTCTATTAATAATTTGGACTTGAGTCCTGAAGAAGAATTGTGTATATTTACGATAGAAAGTTAACGCAACTCGTATTTTAGCATGCCCATAATGTATTAAAAATTTAAGCCAATCTCCGTAACACGGTTGATTTAGTAAACCTGAAGAGTATGTACCTGAGTGAAAGACGTATATCTTTGTTTCTATTAATAATTTGGACTTGAGTCCTGAAGAAGAATTGTGTATATTTACGATAGGAACCCAACGCAACTCGTATTTCAGCATGCCCATAATGTATTCAAAATTTAAGCCAATCTCTGTAACACGGTTGATTTAGTAAACCTGAAGAGTATGCACCTGAGTGAAAGACTTATATCTTTGTTTCTATTAATAATTTGCACTTGAGTCCTGAAGAAGAATTGTGTATATTTATGATAGAAACCCAACGCAACTCGTATTTTAGCATGCCCATAATGTATTCAAAATTTAAGCCAATCTCCGTAACACGGATGATTTAGTAAACCTGAAGAGTATGTACCTGAGTGAAAGACGTATATCTTTGTTTCTATTCATAATTTGGACTTGAGTCCTGAAGAAGAATTGTGTATATTTACGATAGGAACCCAACGCAACTCGTATTTCAGCATGCCCATAATGTATTTAAAATTTAAGCCAATCTCCGTAACACGGTTGATTTAGTAAACCTGAAGAGTATGCACCTGAGTGAAAGACGTATATCTTTGTTTCTATTAATAATTTAGACTTGAGTCCTGAAGAAGAATTGTGTATATTTACGATAGGATCCCAACGCAACTCGTATTTCTGCATGCCCATAAGGTATTCAAAATTTAAGCCAATCTCCGTATCACGGTTGATTTAGTAAACCCGAAGAGTATGCACCTGAGTGAAAGACGTATATCTTTGTTTTTATTAATAATTTGGACTTGAGTCCTGAAGAAGAATTGTGTATATTTACGATAGGAACCCAACGCAACTCGTATTTCAGCATGCCCATAATGTATTCAAAATTTAAGCCAATCTCCGTAACATGGTTGATTTAGTAAACCTGAAGAGTATGCACCTGAGTGAAAGACGTATATCTTTGTTTCTATTAATAATTTGGACTTGAGTCCTGAAGAAGAATTGTGTATATTTACGATAGGAACCCAACGCAACTCGTATTTCAGCATGCCCATAATGTATTCAAAATTTAAGCCAATCTCCGTAACACGGTTGATTTAGTAAACCCGAAGAGTATGCACCTGAGTGAAAGACGTATATCTTTGTTTTTATTAATAATTTGGACTTGAGTCCTGAAAAAGAATTGTGTATATTTACGATAGGAACCCAACGCAACTCGTATTTCAGCATGCCCATAATGTATTCAAAATTTAAGCCAATCTCTGTAACATGGTTGATTTAGTAAATCTGAAGAGTATGCACCTGAGTGAAAGACGTATATCTTTGTTTCTATTAATAATTTTGACTTGAGTCCTCCAGAAGAATTGTGTATATTTACGATAAAAACCCAGCACAACTCGTATTTCAGCATGCCCATAATGTATTCAAAATTTAAGCCAATCTCCGTAACACAGTTGATTTAGTAAACACGAAGAGTATGCACCTGAGTGAAAGACTTATATCTTTGTTTCTATTAATAATTTGGACTTGAGTCCTGAAGAAGAATTGTGTATATTTACGATAGGATCCCAACGCAACTCGTATTTCTGCATGCCCATAAGGTATTCAAAATTTAAGCCAATCTCCGTAACACGGTTGATTTAGTAAACCCGAAGAGTATGCACCTGAGTGAAAGACGTATATCTTTGTTTTTATTAATAATTTGGACTTGAGTCCTGAAGAAGAATTGTGTATATTTACGATAGGAACCCAACGCAACTCGTATTTCAGCATGCCCATAATGTATTCAAAATTTAAGCCAATCTCCGTAACATGGTTGATTTAGTAAACCTGAAGAGTATGCACCTGAGTGAAAGACGTATATCTTTGTTTCTATTAATAATTTGGACTTGAGTCCTGAAGAAGAATTGTGTATATTTACGATAGGAACCCAACGCAACTCGTATTTCAGCATGCCCATAATGTATTCAAAATTTAAGCCAATCTCCGTAACACGGTTGATTTAGTAAACCCGAAGAGTATGCACCTGAGTGAAAGACGTATATCTTTGTTTTTATTAATAATTTGGACTTGAGTCCTGAAAAAGAATTGTGTATATTTACGATAGGAACCCAACGCAACTCGTATTTCAGCATGCCCATAATGTATTCAAAATTTAAGCCAATCTCTGTAACATGGTTGATTTAGTAAATCTGAAGAGTATGCACCTGAGTGAAAGACGTATATCTTTGTTTCTATTAATAATTTTGACTTGAGTCCTCAAGAAGAATTGTGTATATTTACGATAAAAACCCAGCACAACTCGTATTTCAGCATGCCCATAATGTATTCAAAATTTAAGCCAATCTCCGTAACACGGTTGATTTAGTAAACCCGAAGAGTATGCACCTGAGTGAAAGACTTATATCTTTGTTTCTATTAATAATTTGGACTTGAGTCCTGAAGAAGAATTGTGTATATTTACGATAGAAAGTTAACGCAACTCGTATTTTAGCATGCCCATAATGTATTAAAAATTTAAGCCAATCTCCGTAACACGGTTGATTTAGTAAACCTGAAGAGTATGTACCTGAGTGAAAGACGTATATCTTTGTTTCTATTAATAATTTGGACTTGAGTCCTGAAGAAGAATTGTGTATATTTACGATAGGAACCCAACGCAACTCGTATTTCAGCATGCCCATAATGTATTCAAAATTTAAGCCAATCTCTGTAACACGGTTGATTTAGTAAACCTGAAGAGTATGCACCTGAGTGAAAGACTTATATCTTTGTTTCTATTAATAATTTGGACTTGAGTCCTGAAGAAGAATTGTGTATATTTATGATAGAAACCCAACGCAACTCGTATTTTAGCATGCCCATAATGTATTCAAAATTTAAGCCAATCTCCGTAACACGGATGATTTAGTAAACCTGAAGAGTATGTACCTGAGTGAAAGACGTATATCTTTGTTTCTATTCATAATTTGGACTTGAGTCCTGAAGAAGAATTGTGTATATTTACGATAGGATCCCAACGCAACTCGTATTTCAGCATGCCCATAAGGTATTCAAAATTTAAGCCAATCTCCGTAACACGGTTGATTTAGTAAACCCGAAGAGTATGCACCTGAGTGAAAGACGTATATCTTTGTTTTTATTAATAATTTGGACTTGAGTCCTGAAGAAGAATTGTGTATATTTACGATAGGAACCCAACGCAACTCGTATTTCAGCATGCCCATAATGTATTCAAAATTTAAGCCAATCTCCGTAACATGGTTGATTTAGTAAACCTGAACAGTATGCACCTGAGTGAAAGACATATATCTTTGTTTCTATTAATAATTTGGACTTGAGTCCCCAAGAAGAATTGTGTATATTTACGATAGAAACCCAGCACAACTCGTATTTCAGTGTGCCCATAATGTATTCAAAATTTAAGCCAATCTCCGTAACACGGTTGATTTAGTAAACCTGAAGAGTATGCACCTGAGTGAAAGACTTATATCTTTGTTTCTATTAATAATTTGGACTTGAGTCCTGAAGAAGAATTGTGTATATTTACGATAGAAACCCAACGCAACTCGTATTTCAGCATGCCCATAATGTATTCAAAATTTAAGCCAATCTCCGTAACACGGTTGATTTAGTAAACCTGAAGAGTATGTACCTGAGTGAAAGACGTATATCTTTGTGTCTATTAATAATTTGGACTTGAGTCCTGAAGAAGAATTGTGTATATTTACGATAGGAAATTAACGCAACTCGTATTTCAGCATGCCCATAATGTATTCAAAATTTAAGCCAATCTCTGTAACACGGTTGATTTAGTAAACCCGAAGAGTATGCACCTGAGTGAAAGACTTATATCTTTGTTTCTATTAATAATTTGGACTTGAGTCCTGAAGAAGAATTGTGTATATTTACGATAGGAACCCAACGCAACTCGTATTTCAGCATGCCCATAATGTATTCAAAATTTAAGCCAATCTCCATAACACGGTTGATGTAGTAAACCTGAAGAGTATGCACCTGAGTGAAAGACGTATATCTTTGTTTCTATTAATAATTTGGACTTGAGTCCTGAAGAAGAATTGTGTATATTTACGATAGGAACCCAACGCAACTCGTATTTCAGCATGCCCATAATGTATTTAAAATTTAAGCCAATCTCCGTAACACGGTTGATTTAGTAAACCTGAACAGTATGCACCTGAGTGAAAGACGTATATTTTTGTTTCTATTAATAATTTGGACTTGAGTCATGAAGAAGAATTGTCTATATTTACGATAGGAACCCAACGCAACTCGTATTTCAGCATGCCCATAATGTATTCAAAATTTAAGCCAATCTCCGTAACACGGTTGATTTAGTAAACCCGAAGAGTATGCACCTGAGTGAAAGACGTATATCTTTGTTTTTATTAATAATTTGGACTTGAGTCCCGAAGAAGAATTGTGTATATTTACGATAGGAACCCAACGCAACTCGTATTTCAGCATGCCCATAATGTATTCAAAATTTAAGCCAATCTCCGTAACATGGTTGATTTAGTAAATCTGAAGAGTATGCACCTGAGTGAAAGACGTATATCTTCGTTTCTATTAATAATTTGGACTTGAGTCCTCAAGAAGAATTGTGTATATTTACGATAAAAACCCAGCACAACTCGTATTTCAGCATGCCCATAATGTATTCAAAATTTAAGCCAATCTCCGTAACACGGTTGATTTAGTAAACCCGAAGAGTATGCACCTGAGTGAAAGACTTATATCTTTGTTTCTATTAATAATTTGGACTTGAGTCCTGAAGAAGAATTGTGTATATTTACGATAGAAACCCAACGCAACTCGTATTTTAGCATGCCCATAATGTATTCAAAATTTAAGCCAATCTCCGTAACACGGTTGATTTAGTAAACCTGAAGAGTATGTACCTGAGTGAAAGACGTATATCTTTGTTTCTATTAATAATTTGGACTTGAGTCCTGAAGAAGAATTGTGTATATTTACGATAGGAACCCAACGCAACTCGTATTTTAGCATGCCCGTAATGTATTCAAAATTTAAGCCAATCTCTGTAACACGGTTGATTTAGTAAACCCGAAGAGTATGCACTTGAGTGAAAGACTTATATCTTTGTTTCCATTAATAATTGGACTTGAGTCTTGAAGAAGAATTGTGTATATTTACGATAGGAACCCAACGCAACTCGTATTTCACCATTCCCATAATGTATTCACAATTCAAGCCAATCTCCGTAACACGGTTGATTTAGTAAATCTGAAGAGTATGCACCTGAGTGAAAGACGTATATCTTTGTTTCTATTAATAATTTGGACTTGAGTCTTAAGAAAAATTGTGTATATTTACGATAGGAACCCAACGCAACTCGTATTTCATCATGTCCATAATGTATTCAAAATTTAAGCCAATCTCCGTAACACGGTTGATTTAGTAAACATGAAGAGTATGCACCTGAGTGAAAGACGTATATCTTTGTTTCTATTAATAATTTGGACTTGAGTCCTCAAGAAGAATTGTGTATATTTACGATAGAAACCCAGCACAACTCGTATTTCAGCATGCCCATAATGTATTCAAAATTTAAGCCAATCTCCGTAACACGGTTGATTTAGTAAACCCGAAGAGTATGCACCTGAGTGAAAGACTTATATCTTTGTTTCTATTAATAATTTGGACTTGAGTCCTGAAGAAGAATTCTGTATATTTACGATAGGAACCCAACGCAACTCGTATTTCAGAATGCCCATAATGTATTCAAAATTTAAGCCAATCTCCATAGCACGGTTGATTTAGTAAACCTGAAGAGTATGCACCTGAGTGAAAGACGTATATCTTTGTTTCTATTAATAATTTGGACTTGAGTCCTGAAGAAAAATTGTGTATATTTACGATAGGAACCCAACGCAACTCGTATTTTAGCATGCCCATAATGTATTTAAAAGTTAAGCCAATCTCCGTAACACGGTTGATTTAGTAAACCCGAAGAGTATGCACCTGAGTGAAAGACGTATATCTTTGTTTTTAATAATAATTTGGACTTGAGTCCTGAAGAAGAATTGTGTATATTTACGATAGGAACCCAACGCAACTCGTATTTCAGCATGCCCATAATGTATTCAAAATTTAAGCCAATCTCCATAACATGGTTGATTTAGTAAACCTGAAGAGTATGCACCTGAGTGAAAGACATATATCTTTGTTTCTATTAATAATGTGGACTTGAGTCATGAAGAAGAATTGTGTATATTTACGATAGGAAATTAACGCAAATCGTATTTCAGCATGCCCATAATGTATTCAAAATTTAAGCCAATCTCTGTAACACGGTTGATTTAGTAAACCCGAAGAGTATGCACCTGAGTGAAAGACTTATATCTTTGTTTCTATTAATAATTTGGACTTGAGTCCTGAAGAAGAATTGTGTATATTAAGATAGGAACCCAACGCAACTCGTATTTCAGCATGCCCATAATGTATTCAAAATTTAAGCCAATCTCCATAACACGGTTGATTTAGTAAACCTGAAGAGTATGCACCTGAGTGAAAGACGTATATCTTTGTTTCTATTAATAATTTGGACTTGAGTCCTGAAGAAGAATTGTGTATATTTACGATAGGAACCCAACGCAACTCGTATTTCAGCATGCCCATAATGTATTTAAAATTTAAGCCAATCTCCGTAACACGGTTGATTTAGTAAACCTGAAGAGTATGCACCTGAGTGAAAGACGTATATCTTTGTTTCTATTAATAATTTGGACTTGAGTCATGAAGAAGAATTGTCTATATTTACGATAGGAACCCAACGCAACTCGTATTTCAGCATGCCCATAATGTATTCAAATTTTAAGCCAATCTCCGTAACACGGTTGATTTAGTAAACCCGAAGAGTATGCACCTGAGTGAAAGACGTATATCTTTGTTTCTATTAATAATTTGGACTTGAGTCCTTAAGAAAAATTGTGTATATTTACGATAGGAACCCAACGCAACTCGTATTTCATCATGTCCATAATGTATTCAAAATTTAAGCCAATCTCCGTAACATGGTTGATTTAGTAAACCTGAAGAGTATGCACCTGAGTGAAAGACGTATATCTTTGTTTCTATTAATAATTTGGACTTGAGTCCTCAAGAAGAATTGTGTATATTTACGATAGAAACCCAGCACAACTCGTATTTCAGCATGCCCATAATGTATTCAAAATTTAAGCCAATCTCCGTAACACGGTTGATTTAGTAAACCCGAAGAGTATGCACCTGAGTGAAAGACTTATATCTTTGTTTCTATTAATAATTTCGACTTGAGTCCTGAATAAGAATTGTGTATATTTACGATAGAAACCCAACGCAACTCGTATTTTAGCATGCCCATAATGTATTCAAAATTTAAGCCAATCTCCGTAACACGGTTGATTTAGTAAACCTGAAGAGTATGTACCTGAGTGAAAGACGTATATCTTTGTTTCTATTAATAATTTGGACTTGAGTCCTGAAGAAGAATTGTGTATATTTACGATAGGAACCCAACGCAACTCGTATTTCAGCATGCCCGTAATGTATTCAAAATTTAAGCCAATCTCTGTAACACGGTTGATTTAGTAAACCCGAAGAGTATGCACTTGAGTGAAAGACTTATATCTTTGTTTCCATTAATAATTGGACTTGAGTCTTGAAGAAGAATTGTGTATATTTACGATAGGAACCCAACGCAACTCGTATTTCAGCATTCCCATAATGTATTCACAATTCAAGCCAATCTCCGTAACACGGTTGATTTAGTAAATCGGAAGAGTATGCACCTGAGTGAAAGACGTATATCTTTGTTTCTATTAATAATTTGGACTTGAGTCCTTAAGAAAAATTGTGTATATTTACGATAGGAACCCAACGCAACTCGTATTTCATCATGTCCATAATGTATTCAAAATTTAAGCCAATCTCCGTAACACGGTTTATTTAGTAAACCTGAAGAGTATGCACCTGAGTGAAAGACGTATATCTTTGTTTCTATTAATAATTTGGACTTGAGTCCTCAAGAAGAATTGTGTATATTTACGATAGAAACCCAGCACAACTCGTATTTCAGCATGCCCATAATGTATTCAAAATTTAAGCCAATCTCCGTAACACGGTTGATTTAGTAAACCCGAAGAGTATGCACCTGAGTGAAAGACTTATATCTTTGTTTCTATTAATAATTTGGACTTGAGTCCTGAAGAAGAATTCTGTATATTTACGATAGGAACCCAACGCAACTCGTATTTCAGCATGCCCATAATGTATTCAAAATTTAAGCCAATCTCCATAACACGGTTGATTTAGTAAACCTGAAGGGTATGCACCTGAGTGAAAGACGTATATCTTTGTTTCTATTAATAATTTGGACTTGAGTCCTGAAGAAGAATTGTGTATATTTACGATAGGAACCCAACGCAACTCGTATTTTAGCATGCCCATAATGTATTTAAAATTTAAGCCAATCTCCGTAACACGGTTGATTTAGTAAACCTGAAGAGTATGCACCTGAGTGAAAGACGTATATCTTTGTTTCTATTAATAATTTGGACTTGAGTCCTGAAGAAGAATTGTGTATATTTACGATAGGATCCCAACGCAACTCGTATTTCAGCATGCCCATAATGTATTCAAAATTTAAGCCAATCTCCGTAACACGGTTGATTTAGTAAACCCGAAGAGTATGCACCTGAGTGAAAGACGTATATCTTTGTTTTTATTAATAATTTGGACTTGAGTCCTGAAGAAGAATTGTGTATATTTACGATAGGAACCCAACGCAACTCGTATTTCAGCATGCCCATAATGTATTCAAAATTTAAGCCAATCTCCGTAACATGGTTGATTTAGTAAACCTGAAGAGTATGCACCTGAGTGAAAGACGTATATCTTTGTTTCTATTAATAATTTGGACTTGAGTCCTCAAGAAGAATTGTGTATATTTACGATAGAAACCCAGCACAACTCGTATTTCAGCATGCCCATAATGTATTCAAAATTTAAGCCAATCTCCGTAACACGGTTGATTTAGTAAACCCGAAGAGTATGCACCTGAGTGAAAGACTTATATCTTTGTTTCTATTAATAATTTGGACTTGAGTCCTGAAGAAGAATTCTGTATATTTACGATAGGAACCCAACGCAACTCGTATTTCAGCATTCCCATAATGTATTCACAATTCAAGCCAATCTCCGTAACACGGTTGATTTAGTAAATCGGAAGAGTATGCACCTGAGTGAAAGACGTATATCTTTGTTTCTATTAATAATTTGGACTTGAGTCCTTAAGAAAAATTGTGTATATTTACGATAGGAACCCAACGCAACTCGTATTTCATCATGTCCATAATGTATTCAAAATTTAAGCCAATCTCCGTAACACGGTTTATTTAGTAAACCTGAAGAGTATGCACCTGAGTGAAAGACGTATATCTTTGTTTCTATTAATAATTTGGACTTGAGTCCTCAAGAAGAATTGTGTATATTTACGATAGAAACCCAGCACAACTCGTATTTCAGCATGCCCATAATGTATTCAAAATTTAAGCCAATCTCCGTAACACAGTTGATTTAGTAAACCCGAAGAGTATGCACCTGAGTGAAAGACTTATATCTTTGTTTCTATTAATAATTTGGACTTGAGTCCTGAAGAAGAATTCTGTATATTTACGATAGGAACCCAACGCAACTCGTATTTCAGCATGCCCATAATGTATTCAAAATTTAAGCCAATCTCCGTAACATGGTTGATTTAGTAAACCTGAAGAGTATGCACCTGAGTGAAAGACGTATATCTTTGTTTCTATTAATAATTTGGACTTGAGTCCTCAAGAAGAATTGTGTATATTTACGATAGAAACCCAGCACAACTCGTATTTCAGCATGCCCATAATGTATTCAAAATTTAAGCCAATCTCCGTAACACGGTTGATTTAGTAAACCCGAAGAGTATGCACCTGAGTGAAAGACTTATATCTTTGTTTCTATTAATAATTTGGACTTGAGTCCTGAAGAAGAATTGTGTATATTTACGATAGGAACCCAACGCAACTTGTATTTCAGCATGCCCATAATGTATTCAAAATTTAAGCCAATCTCTGTAACACGGTTGATTTAGTAAACCCGAAGAGTATGCACCTGAGTGAAAGACTTATATATTTGTTT
Source organism: Cuscuta europaea (assembly GCA_945859875.1). Classification (NCBI taxonomy): domain Eukaryota; kingdom Viridiplantae; phylum Streptophyta; class Magnoliopsida; order Solanales; family Convolvulaceae; genus Cuscuta; species Cuscuta europaea. Next base: position 8,248,083 of record CAMAPE010000014.1, read on the forward strand.
CTATTAATAATTGGACTTGAGTCCTGAAGAAGAATTGTGTATATTTACGATAGGAACCCAACGCAACTCGTATTTCAGCATTCCCATAATGTATTCACAATTTAAGCCAATCTCCGTAACACGGTTGATTTAGTAAATCGGAAGAGTATGCACCTGAGTGAAAGAAGTATATCTTTGTTTCTATTAATAATTTGGACTTGAGTCCTTAAGAAAAATTGTGTATATTTACGATAGGAACCCAACGCAACTTGTATTTCAGCATGCCCATAATGTATTCAAAATTTAAGCCAATCTCCGTAACACGGTTGATTTAGTAAACCTGAAGAGTATGCACCTCAGTGAAAGACGTATATCTTTGTTTCTATTAATAATTTGGACTTGAGTCCTCAAGAAGAATTGTGTATATTTACGATAGAAACCCAGCACAACTCGTATTTCAGCATGCCCATAATGTATCCAAAATTTAAGCCAATCTCCGTAACACGGTTGATTTAGTAAACCCGAAGAGTATGCACCTGAGTGAAAGACTTATATCTTTGTTTCTATTAATAATTTGGACTTGAGTCCTGAAGAAGAATTGTGTATATTTACGGTAGGAACCCAACGCAACTCGTATTTCAGCATGCCCATAATATATTCAAAATTTAAGCCAATCTCCGTAACACGGTTGATTTAGTAAACCTGAAGAGTATGCACCTGAGTGAAAGACGTATATCTTTGTTTCTATTAATAATTTGTACTTGAGTCCTGAAGATGAATTGTGTATATTTACGATAGGAACCCAACGCAACTCGTATTTCTGCATTCCCATAATGTATTCAAAATTTAAGCCAATCTCCGTAACACGGTTGATTTAGTAAACCTGAAGAGTATGCACCTGAGTGAAAGATATATATCTGTTTCTATTAATAATTTGTACTTGAGTCCTGAAGAAGAATTGTGTATATTTACGATAGGAACCCAATGCAACTCGTATTTCTGCATTCCCATAATGTATTCAAAATTTAAGCCAATCTCCGTAACATGGTTGATTTAGTAAACCTGAAGAGTATGCACCTGAGTGAAAGACGTATATCTTTGTTTCCATTAATAATTTGGACTTGAGTCCTTAAGAAAATTTGTGTATATTTACGATAGGAACCCAACGCAACTTGTATTTCAGCATGCCCATAATGTATTCAAAATTTAAGCCAATCTCCGTAACACGGTTGATTTAGTAAACCTGAAGAGTATGCACCTCAGTGAAAGACGTATATCTTTGTTTCTATTAATAATTTGGACTTGAGTCCTCAAGAAGAATTGTGTATATTTACGATAGAAACCCAGCACAACTCGTATTTCAGCATGCCCATAATGTATCCAAAATTTAAGCCAATCTCCGTAACACGGTTGATTTAGTAAACCCGAAGAGTATGCACCTGAGTGAAAGACTTATATCTTTGTTTCTATTAATAATTTGGACTTGAGTCCTGAAGAAGAATTGTGTATATTTACGGTAGGAACCCAACGCAACTCGTATTTCAGCATGCCCATAATGTATTCAAAATTTAAGCCAATCTCCGTAACACGGTTGATTTAGTAAACCTGAAGAGTATGCACCTGAGTGAAAGACGTATATCTTTGTTTCTATTAATAATTTGTACTTGAGTCCTGAAGAAGAATTGTGTATATTTACGATAGGAACCCAACGCAACTCGTATTTCTGCATTCCCATAATGTATTCAAAATTTAAGCCAATCTCCGTAACACGGTTGATTTAGTAAACCTGAAGAGTATGCACCTGAGTGAAAGACGTATATCTTTGTTTCTATTAATAATTTGGACTTGAGTCCTCAAGAAGAATTGTGTATATTTACGATAGGAACCCAACGCAACTCGTATTTCAGCATTCCCATAATGTATTCAAAATTTAAGCCAATCTCCGTAACACGGTTGATTTAGTAAACATGAAGAGTATGCACCTAAGTGAAAGACGTACATCTTTGTTTCTATTAATAATTTGGACTTGAGTCCTGAAGAAGAATTGTGTATATTTACGATAGGAACCCAACGCAACTCGTATTTCAGCATGCCCATAATGTATTCAAAATTTAAGCCAATCTCTGTAACACGGTTGATTTAGTAAACCCGAAGAGTATGCACCTGAGTGAAAGACTTATATCTTTGTTTCTATTAATAATTTGGACTTGAGTCCTGAAGAAGAATTGTGTATATTTACGATAGGAACCCAACGCAACTCGTATTTCAGCATGCCCATAATGTATTCAAAATTTAAGCCAATCTTCGTAACACGGTTGATTTAGTAAACCCGAAGAGTATGCACCTGAGTGAAAGACTTATATCCTTGTTTCTATTAATAATTTGGACTTGAGTCCTGAAGAAGAATTGTGTATATTTACGATAGGAACCCAACGCAACTCGTATTTCAGCATGCCCATAATGTATTCAAAATTTAAACCAATCTCCATAACACGGTTGATTTAGTAAACCTGAAGAGTATGCACCTGAGTGAAAGACGTATATCTTTGTTTCTATTAATAATTTGGACTTGAGTCCTGAAGAAGAATTGTGTATATTTACGATAGGAACCCAACGCAACTTGTATTTCAGCATGCCCATAATGTATTTAAAATTTAAGCCAATCTCCGTAACACGGTTGATTTAGTAAACCTGAAGAGTATGCACCTGAGTGAAAGACGTATATATTTGTTTCTATTAATAATTTGGACTTGAGTCCTGAAGAAGAATTGTGTATATTTACGATAGGAACCCAACGCAACTCGTATTTCAGCATGCCCATAATGTATTCAAAATTTAAGCCAATCTCCGTAACACGGTTGATTTAGTAAACCCGAAGAGTATGCACCTGAGTGAAAGACGTATATCTTTGTTTTTGTTAATAATTTGGACTTGAGTCCTGAAGAAGAATTGTGTATATTTACGATAGGAACCCAACGCAACTCGTATTTCAGCATGCCCATAATGTATTCAAAATTTAAGCCAATCTCCGTAACATGGTTGATTTAGTAAACCTGAAGAGTATGCACCTGAGTGAAAGACGTATATCTTTGTTTCTATTAATAATTTGGACTTGAGTCCTCAAGAAGAATTGTGTATATTTACGATAGAAACCCAGCACAACTCGTATTTCAGCATGCCCATAATGTATTCAAAATTTAAGCCAATCTCCGTAACACGGTTGATTTAGTAAACCCGAAGAGTATGCACCTGAGTGAAAGACTTATATCTTTGTTTCTATTAATAATTTGGACTTGAGTCCTGAAGAAGAATTGTGTATATTTACGATAGGAACCCAACGCAACTTGTATTTCAGCATGCCCATAATGTATTCAAAATTTAAGCCAATCTCTGTAACACGGTTGATTTAGTAAACCCGAAGAGTATGCACCTGAGTGAAAGACTTATATCTTTGTTTCTATTAATAATTGGACTTGAGTCCTGAAGAAGAATTGTGTATATTTACGATAGGAACCCAACGCAACTCGTATTTCAGCATTCCCATAATGTATTCACAATTTAAGCCAATCTCCGTAACACGGTTGATTTAGTAAATCGGAAGAGTATGCACCTGAGTGAAAGAAGTATATCTTTGTTTCTATTAATAATTTGGACTTGAGTCCTTAAGAAAAATTGTGTATATTTACGATAGGAACCCAACGCAACTCGTATTTCATCATGTCCATAATGTATTCAAAATTTAAGCCAACCTCCGTAACACGGTTGATTTAGTAAACCTGAAGAGTATGCACCTGAGTGAAAGACGTATATCTTTGTTTCTATTAATAATTTGGACTTGAGTCCTCAAGAAGAATTGTGTATATTTACGATAGAAACCCAGCACAACTCGTATTTCAGCATGCCCATAATGTATTCAAAATTTAAGCCAATCTCCGTAACATGGTTGATTTAGTAAACCCGAAGAGTATGCACCTGAGTGAAAGACATATATCTTTGTTTCTATTAATAATTTGGACTTGAGTCCTGAAGAAGAATTGTGTATATTTACGATAGGAACCCAACACAACTTGTATTTCAGCATGCCCATAATGTATTCAAAATTTAAGCCAATCTCCGTAACACGGTTGATTTAGTAAACCTGAAGAGTATGCACCTGAGTGAAACACTTATATCTTTGTTTCTATTAATAATTTGGACTTGAGTCTCGAAGAAGAATTGTGTATATTTACGATAGGAACCCAACGCAACTCGTATTTCAGCATGCCCATAATGTGTTCAAAATTTAAGCCAATCTCCATAACACGGTTGATTTAGTAAACCTAAAGAGTATGCACCTGAGTGAAAGACGTATATCTTTGTTTCTATTAATAATTTGGACTTGAGTCCTGAAGAAGAATTGTGTATATTTACGGTAGGATCCCAACGCAACTCGTATTTCAGCATGTCCATAATGTATTCAAAATTTAATCCAATCTCCGTAACACGGTTGATTTATTAAACCTGAAGAGTATGCACCTGAGTGAAAGATATATATCTGTTTCTATTAATAATTTGTACTTGAGTCCTGAAGAAGAATTGTGTATATTTACGATAGGAACCCAACGCAACTCGTATTTCTGCATTCCCATAATGTATTCAAAATTTAAGCCAATCTCCGTAACACGGTTGATTTAGTAAACCTGAAGAGTATGCACCTGAGTGAAAGACGTATATCTTTGTTTCTATTAATAATTTGGACTTGAGTCCTTAAGAAATATTGTGTATATTTACGATAGGAACCCAACGCAACTTGTATTTCAGCATGCCCATAATGTATTCAAAATTTAAGCCAATCTCCGTAACACGGTTGATTTAGTAAACCTGAAGAGTATGCACCTCAGTGAAAGACGTATATCTTTGTTTCTATTAATAATTTGGACTTGAGTCCTCAAGAAGAATTGTGTATATTTACGATAGAAACCCAGCACAACTCGTATTTCAGCATGCCCATAATGTATCCAAAATTTAAGCCAATCTCCGTAACACGGTTGATTTAGTAAACCCGAAGAGTATGCACCTGAGTGAAAGACTTATATCTTTGTTTCTATTAATAATTTGGACTTGAGTCCTGAAGAAGAATTGTGTATATTTACGGTAGGAACCCAACGCAACTCGTATTTCAGCATGCCCATAATGTATTCAAAATTTAAGCCAATCTCCGTAACACGGTTGATTTAGTAAACCTGAAGAGTATGCACCTGAGTGAAAGACGTATATCTTTGTTTCTATTAATAATTTGTACTTGAGTCCTGAAGAAGAATTGTGTATATTTACGATAGGAACCCAACGCAACTCGTATTTCTGCATTCCCATAATGTATTCAAAATTTAAGCCAATCTCCGTAACACGGTTGATTTAGTAAACCTGAAGAGTATGCACCTGAGTGAAAGACGTATATCTTTGTTTCTATTAATAATTTGGACTTGAGTCCTCAAGAAGAATTGTGTATATTTACGATAGGAACCCAACGCAACTCGTATTTCAGCATTCCCATAATGTATTCAAAATTTAAGCCAATCTCCGTAACACGGTTGATTTAGTAAACATGAAGAGTATGCACCTAAGTGAAAGACGTACATCTTTGTTTCTATTAATAATTTGGACTTGAGTCCTGAAGAAGAATTGTGTATATTTACGATAGGAACCCAACGCAACTCGTATTTCAGCATGCCCATAATGTATTCAAAATTTAAGCCAATCTCTGTAACACGGTTGATTTAGTAAACCCGAAGAGTATGCACCTGAGTGAAAGACTTATATCTTTGTTTCTATTAATAATTTGGACTTGAGTCCTGAAGAAGAATTGTGTATATTTACGATAGGAACCCAACGCAACTCGTATTTCAGCATGCCCATAATGTATTCAAAATTTAAGCCAATCTTCGTAACACGGTTGATTTAGTAAACCCGAAGAGTATGCACCTGAGTGAAAGACTTATATCCTTGTTTCTATTAATAATTTGGACTTGAGTCCTGAAGAAGAATTGTGTATATTTACGATAGGAACCCAACGCAACTCGTATTTCAGCATGCCCATAATGTATTCAAAATTTAAACCAATCTCCATAACACGGTTGATTTAGTAAACCTGAAGAGTATGCACCTGAGTGAAAGACGTATATCTTTGTTTCTATTAATAATTTGGACTTGAGTCCTGAAGAAGAATTGTGTATATTTACGATAGGAACCCAACGCAACTTGTATTTCAGCATGCCCATAATGTATTTAAAATTTAAGCCAATCTCCGTAACACGGTTGATTTAGTAAACCTGAAGAGTATGCACCTGAGTGAAAGACTTATATATTTGTTTCTATTAATAATTTGGACTTGAGTCCTGAAGAAGAATTGTGTATATTTACGATAGGAACCCAACTCAACTCGTATTTCAACATGCCCATAATGTATTCAAAATTTAAGCCAATCTCCGTAACACGGTTGATTTAGTAAACCCGAAGAGTATGCACCTGAGTGAAAGACTTATATCTTTGTTTCTATTAATAATTGGACTTGAGTCCTGAAGAAGAATTGTGTATATTTACGATAGGAACCCAACGCAACTCGTATTTCAGCATTCCCATAATGTATTCACAATTTAAGCCAATCTCCGTAACACGGTTGATTTAGTAAATCGGAAGAGTATGCACCTGAGTGAAAGACGTATATCTTTGTTTCTATTAATAATTTGGACTTGAGTCCTTAAGAAAAATTGTGTATATTTACGATAGGAACCCAACGCAACTCGTATTTCATCATGTCCATAATGTATTCAAAATTTAAGCCAATCTCCGTAACACGGTTGATTTAGTAAACCTGAAGAGTATGCACCTGAGTGAAAGACGTATATCTTTGTTTCTATTAATAATTTGGACTTGAGTCCTCAAGAAGAATTGTGTATATTTACGATAGAAACCCAGCACAACTCGTATTTCAGCATGCCCATAATGTATTCAAAATTTAAGCCAATCTCCGTAACACGGTTGATTTAGTAAACCCGAAGAGTATGCACCTGAGTGAAAGACTTATATCTTTGTTTCTATTAATAATTTGGACTTGAGTCCTGAAGAAGAATTGTGTATATTTACGATAGGAACCCAACACAACTTGTATTTCAGCATGCCCATAATGTATTCAAAATTTAAGCCAATCTCCGTAACACGGTTGATTTAGTAAACCCGAAGAGTATGCACCTGAGTGAAACACTTATATCTTTGTTTCTATTAATAATTTGGACTTGAGTCTCGAAGAAGAATTGTGTATATTTACAATAGGAACCCAACGCAACTCGTATTTCAGCATGCCCATAATGTGTTCAAAATTTAAGCCAATCTCCATAACACGGTTGATTTAGTAAACCTAAAGAGTATGCACCTGAGTGAAAGACGTATATCTTTGTTTCTATTAATAATTTGGACTTGAGTCCTGAAGAAGAATTGTGTATATTTACGGTAGGAACCCAACGCAACTCGTATTTCAGCATGCCCATAATGTATTCAAAATTTAATCCAATCTCCTTAACACGGTTGATTTATTAAACCTGAAGAGTATGCACCTGAGTGAAAGACGTATATCTTTGTTTCTATTAATAATTTGTACTTGAGTCCTGAAGAAGAATTGTGTATATTTACGATAGGAACCCAACGCAACTCGTATTTCTGCATTCCCATAATGTATTCAAAATTTAAGCCAATCTCCGTAACACGGTTGATTTAGTAAACCTGAAGAGTATGCACCTGAGTGAAAGACGTATATCTTTGTTTCTATTAATAATTTGGACTTGAGTCCTTAAAAAAAATTGTGTATATTTACGATAGGAACCCAACGCAACTCGTATTTCATCATGTCCATAATGTATTCAAAATTTAAGCCAATCTCCGTAACACGGTTGATTTAGTAAACCTGAAGAGTATGCACCTGAGTGAAAGACGTATATCTTTGTTTCTATTAATAATTTGGACTTGAGTCCTCAAGAAGAATTGTGTATATTTACGATAGAAACCCAGCACAACTCGTATTTCAGCATGCCCATAATGTATTCAAAATTTAAGCCAATCTCCGTAACACGGTTGATTTAGTAAACCCGAAGAGTATGCACCTGAGTGAAAACTTATATCTTTGTTTCTATTAATAATTTGTACTTGAGTCCTGAAGAAGAATTGTGTATATTTACGATAGAAACCCAACGCAACTTGTATTTCAGCATGCCCATAATGTATTCAAAATTTAAGCCAATCTCCGTAACACGGTTGATTTAGTAAACCCGAAGAGTATGCACCTGAGTGAAACACTTATATCTTTGTTTCTATTAATAATTTGGACTTGAGTCTCGAAGAAGAATTGTGTATATTTACGATAGGAACCCAACGCAACTCGTATTTCAGCATGCCCATAATGTGTTCAAAATTTAAGCCAATCTCCATAACACGGTTGATTTAGTAAACCTGAAGAGTATGCACCTGAGTGAAAGACGTATATCTTTGTTTCTATTAATAATTTGGACTTGAGTCCTGAAGAAGAATTGTGTATATTTACGGTAGGAACCCAACGCAACTCGTATTTCAGCATGCCCATAATGTATTCAAAATTTAAGCCAATCTCCGTAACACGGTTGATTTAGTAAACCCGAAGAGTATGCACCTGAGTGAAAGACGTATATCTTTGTTTCTATTAATAATTTGTACTTGAGTCCTGAAGAAGAATTGTGTATATTTACGATAGGAACCCAACGCAACTCGTATTTCTGCATTCCCATAATGTATTCAAAATTTAAGCCAATCTCCGTAACACGGTTGATTTAGTAAACCTGAAGAGTATGCACCTGAGTGAAAGACGTATATCTTTGTTTCTATTAATAATTTGGACTTGAGTCCTCAAGAAGAATTGTGTATATATACGATAGGAACCCAACGCAACTCGTATTTCAGCATTCCCATAATGTATTCAAAATTTAAGCCAATCTCCGTAACACGGTTGATTTAGTAAACATGAAGAGTATGCACCTAAGTGAAAGACGTATATCTTTGTTTCTATTAATAATTTGGACTTGAGTCCTGAAGAAGAATTGTGTATATTTACGATAGGAACCCAACGCAACTCGTATTTCAGCATGCCCATAATGTATTCAAAATTTAAGCCAATCTCTGTAACACGGTTGATTTAGTAAACCCGAAGAGTATGCACCTGAGTGAAAGACTTATATCTTTGTTTCTATTAATAATTTGGACTTGAGTCCTGAAGAAGAATTGTGTATATTTACGATAGGAACCCAACGCAACTCGTATTTCAGCATGCCCATAATGTATTCAAAGTTTAAGCCAATCTTCGTAACACGGTTGATTTAGTAAACCCGAAGAGTATGCACCTGAGTGAAAGACTTATATCCTTGTTTCTATTAATAATTTGGACTTGAGTCCTGAAGAAGAATTGTGTATATTTACGATAGGAACCCAACGCAACCCGTATTTCAGCATGCCCATAATGTATTTAAAATTTAAGCCAATCTCCATAACACGGTTGATTTAGTAAACCTGAAGAGTATGCACCTGAGTGAAAGACGTATATCTTTGTTTCTATTAATAATTTGGACTTGAGTCCTGAAGAAGAATTGTGTATATTTACGATAGGAACCCAACGCAACTCGTATTTCAGCATGCCCATAATGTATTTAAAATTTAAGCCAATCTCCGTAACACGGTTGATTTAGTAAACCTGAAGAGTATGCACCTGAGTGAAAGACGTATATCTTTGTTTCTATTAATAATTTGGACTTGAGTCCTGAAGAAGAATTGTGTATATTTACGATAGGAACCCAACTCAACTCGTATTTCAGCATGCCCATAATGTATTCAAAATTTAAGCCAATCTCCGTAACACGGGTGATTTAGTAAACCTGAAGAGTAGGCACCTGAGTGAAAGACGTATATCTTTGTTTCTATTAATAATTTGGACTTGAGTCCTGAAGAAGAATTGTGTATATTTACGATAGGAACCCAACGCAACTCGTATTTCAGCATGCCCATAATGTATTCAAAATTTAAGCCAATCTCCGTAACACGGTTGATTTAGTAAACTTGAAGAGTATGCATCTGAGTGAAAGACATATATCTTTGTTTCTATTAATAATTTGGACTTGAGTCCTGAAGAAGAATTGTGTATATTTACGATAGGAATCCAACGCAACTCGTATTTCAGCATTCCCATAATGTATTCAAAATTTAAGCCAATCTCCGTAACACGGTTGATTTAGTAAACCCGAAGAGTATGCACCTGAGTGAAAGACGTATATCTTTGTTTCTATTAATAATTTGGACTTGAGTCCTGAAGAAGAATTGTGTATATTTACGATAGGAACCCAACGCAACTTGTATTTCAGCATGCCCATAATGTATTAAAAATTTAAGCCAATCTCCGTAACACGGTTGATTTAGTAAACCGGAAGAGTATGCACCTGAGTGAAAGACGTATATCTTTGTTTCTATTAATAATTTGGACTTGAGTCCTGAAGAAGAATTGTGTATATTTACGATAGGAACCCAACACAACTCGTATTTCAGCATTCCCATAATGTATTCAAAAATTTAAGCCAATCTCCGTAACATAGTTGATTTAGGAAACCTGAAGAGTATGCACCTGAGTGAAAGACGTATATCTTTGTTTCTATTAATAATTTGGACTTGAGTCCTGAAGAAGAATTGTGTATATTTACGATAGGAACCCAACGCAACTCGTATTTCAGCATGCCCATAATGTATTCAAAATTTAAGCCAATCTCTGTAACACGGTTGATTTAGTAAACCCGAAGAGTATGCACCTGAGTGAAAGACTTATATCTTTGTTTCTATTAATAATTTGGACTTGAGTCCTGAAGAAGAATTGTGTATATTTACGATAGGAACCCAACGCAACTCGTATTTCAGCATGCCCATAATGTATTCAAAATTTAAGCCAATCTTCGTAACACGGTTGATTTAGTAAACCCGAAGAGTATGCACCTGAGTGAAAGACTTATATCTTTGTTTCTGTTAATAATTTGGACTTGAGTCCTGAAGAAGAATTGTGTATATTTACGATAGGAACCCAACGCAACTCGTATTTCAGCATGCCCATAATGTATTCAAAATTTAAGCCAATCTCCGTAACACGGTTGATTTAGTAAACCCGAAGAGTATGCACCTGAGTGAAAACTTATATCTTTGTTTCTATTAATAATTTGTACTTGAGTCCTGAAGAAGAATTGTGTATATTTACGATAGAAACCCAACGCAACTTGTATTTCAGCATGCCCATAATGTATTCAAAATTTAAGCCAATCTCCGTAACACGGTTGATTTAGTAAACCCGAAGAGTATGCACCTGAGTGAAACACTTATATCTTTGTTTCTATTAATAATTTGGACTTGAGTCTCGAAGAAGAATTGTGTATATTTACGATAGGAACCCAACGCAACTCGTATTTCAGCATGCCCATAATGTGTTCAAAATTTAAGCCAATCTCCATAACACGGTTGATTTAGTAAACCTGAAGAGTATGCACCTGAGTGAAAGACGTATATCTTTGTTTCTATTAATAATTTGGACTTGAGTCCTGAAGAAGAATTGTGTATATTTACGGTAGGAACCCAACGCAACTCGTATTTCAGCATGCCCATAATGTATTCAAAATTTAAGCCAATCTCCGTAACACGGTTGATTTAGTAAACCCGAAGAGTATGCACCTGAGTGAAAGACGTATATCTTTGTTTCTATTAATAATTTGTACTTGAGTCCTGAAGAAGAATTGTGTATATTTACGATAGGAACCCAACGCAACTCGTATTTCTGCATTCCCATAATGTATTCAAAATTTAAGCCAATCTCCGTAACACGGTTGATTTAGTAAACCTGAAGAGTATGCACCTGAGTGAAAGACGTATATCTTTGTTTCTATTAATAATTTGGACTTGAGTCCTCAAGAAGAATTGTGTATATATACGATAGGAACCCAACGCAACTCGTATTTCAGCATTCCCATAATGTATTCAAAATTTAAGCCAATCTCCGTAACACGGTTGATTTAGTAAACATGAAGAGTATGCACCTAAGTGAAAGACGTATATCTTTGTTTCTATTAATAATTTGGACTTGAGTCCTGAAGAAGAATTGTGTATATTTACGATAGGAACCCAACGCAACTCGTATTTCAGCATGCCCATAATGTATTCAAAATTTAAGCCAATCTCTGTAACACGGTTGATTTAGTAAACCCGAAGAGTATGCACCTGAGTGAAAGACTTATATCTTTGTTTCTATTAATAATTTGGACTTGAGTCCTGAAGAAGAATTGTGTATATTTACGATAGGAACCCAACGCAACTCGTATTTCAGCATGCCCATAATGTATTCAAAATTTAAGCCAATCTTCGTAACACGGTTGATTTAGTAAACCCGAAGAGTATGCACCTGAGTGAAAGACTTATATCCTTGTTTCTATTAATAAATTGGACTTGAGTCCTGAAGAAGAATTGTGTATATTTACGATAGGAACCCAACGCAACCCGTATTTCAGCATGCCCATAATGTATTTAAAATTTAAGCCAATCTCCATAACACGGTTGATTTAGTAAACCTGAAGAGTATGCACCTGAGTGAAAGACGTATATCTTTGTTTCTATTAATAATTTGGACTTGAGTCCTGAAGAAGAATTGTGTATATTTACGATAGGAACCCAACGCAACTCGTATTTCAGCATGCCCATAATGTATTTAAAATTTAAGCCAATCTCCGTAACACGGTTGATTTAGTAAACCTGAAGAGTATGCACCTGAGTGAAAGACGTATATCTTTGTTTCTATTAATAATTTGGACTTGAGTCCTGAAGAAGAATTGTGTATATTTACGATAGGAACCCAACGCAACTCGTATTTCAGCATGCCCATAATGTATTCAAAATTTAAGCCAATCTTCGTAACACGGTTGATTTAGTAAACCCGAAGAGTATGCACCTGAGTGAAAGACTTATATCCTTGTTTCTATTAATAATTTGGACTTGAGTCCTGAAGAAGAATTGTGTATATTTACGATAGGAACCCAACGCAACCCGTATTTCAGCATGCCCATAATGTATTTAAAATTTAAGCCAATCTCCATAACACGGTTGATTTAGTAAACCTGAAGAGTATGCACCTGAGTGAAAGACGTATATCTTTGTTTCTATTAATAATTTGGACTTGAGTCCTGAAGAAGAATTGTGTATATTTACGATAGGAACCCAACGCAACTCGTATTTCAGCATGCCCATAATGTATTTAAAATTTAAGCCAATCTCCGTAACACGGTTGATTTAGTAAACCTGAAGAGTATGCACCTGAGTGAAAGACGTATATCTTTGTTTCTATTAATAATTTGGACTTGAGTCCTGAAGAAGAATTGTGTATATTTACGATAGGAACCCAACTCAACTCGTATTTCAGCATGCCCATAATGTATTCAAAATTTAAGCCAATCTCCGTAACACGGGTGATTTAGTAAACCTGAAGAGTAGGCACCTGAGTGAAAGACGTATATCTTTGTTTCTATTAATAATTTGGACTTGAGTCCTGAAGAAGAATTGTGTATATTTACGATAGGAACCCAACGCAACTCGTATTTCAGCATGCCCATAATGTATTCAAAATTTAAGCCAATCTCCGTAACACGGTTGATTTAGTAAACTTGAAGAGTATGCATCTGAGTGAAAGACATATATCTTTGTTTCTATTAATAATTTGGACTTGAGTCCTGAAGAAGAATTGTGTATATTTACGATAGGAATCCAACGCAACTCGTATTTCAGCATTCCCATAATGTATTCAAAATTTAAGCCAATCTCCGTAACACGGTTGATTTAGTAAACCCGAAGAGTATGCACCTGAGTGAAAGACGTATATCTTTGTTTCTATTAATAATTTGGACTTGAGTCCTGAAGAAGAATTGTGTATATTTACGATAGGAACCCAACGCAACTCGTATTTCAGCATGCCCATAATGTATTCAAAATTTAAGCCAATCTCCGTAACACGGTTGATTTAGTAAACCGGAAGAGTATGCACCTGAGTGAAAGACGTATATCTTTGTTTCTATTAATAATTTGGACTTGAGTCCTGAAGAAGAATTGTGTATATTTACGATAGGAACCCAACACAACTCGTATTTCAGCATTCCCATAATGTATTCAAAAATTTAAGCCAATCTCCGTAACATAGTTGATTTAGGAAACCTGAAGAGTATGCACCTGAGTGAAAGACGTATATCTTTGTTTCTATTAATAATTTGGACTTGAGTCCTGAAGAAGAATTGTGTATATTTACGATAGGAACCCAACGCAACTCGTATTTCAGCATGCCCATAATGTATTCAAAATTTAAGCCAATCTCTGTAACACGGTTGATTTAGTAAACCCGAAGAGTATGCACCTGAGTGAAAGACTTATATCTTTGTTTCTATTAATAATTTGGACTTGAGTCCTGAAGAAGAATTGTGTATATTTACGATAGGAACCCAACGCAACTCGTATTTCAGCATGCCCATAATGTATTCAAAATTTAAGCCAATCTCCGTAACACGGTTGATTTAGTAAACCTGAAGAGTATGCACCTGAGTGAAAGACGTATATCTTTGTTTCTATTAATAATTTGGACTTGAGTCCTGAAGAAGAATTGTGTATATTTACGATAGGAACCCAACTCAACTCGTATTTCAGCATGCCCATAATGTATTCAAAATTTAAGCCAATCTCCGTAACACGGGTGATTTAGTAAACCTGAAGAGTAGGCACCTGAGTGAAAGACGTATATCTTTGTTTCTATTAATAATTTGGACTTGAGTCCTGAAGAAGAATTGTGTATATTTACGATAGGAACCCAACGCAACTCGTATTTCAGCATGCCCATAATGTATTCAAAATTTAAGCCAATCTCCGTAACACGGTTGATTTAGTAAACTTGAAGAGTATGCATCTGAGTGAAAGACATATATCTTTGTTTCTATTAATAATTTGGACTTGAGTCCTGAAGAAGAATTGTGTATATTTACGATAGGAATCCAACGCAACTCGTATTTCAGCATTCCCATAATGTATTCAAAATTTAAGCCAATCTCCGTAACACGGTTGATTTAGTAAACCCGAAGAGTATGCACCTGAGTGAAAGACGTATATCTTTGTTTCTATTAATAATTTGGACTTGAGTCCTGAAGAAGAATTGTGTATATTTACGATAGGAACCCAACGCAACTCGTATTTCAGCATGCCCATAATGTATTCAAAATTTAAGCCAATCTTCGTAACACGGTTGATTTAGTAAACCCGAAGAGTATGCACCTGAGTGAAAGACTTATATCCTTGTTTCTATTAATAATTTGGACTTGAGTCCTGAAGAAGAATTGTGTATATTTACGATAGGAACCCAACGCAACCCGTATTTCAGCATGCCCATAATGTATTTAAAATTTAAGCCAATCTCCATAACACGGTTGATTTAGTAAACCTGAAGAGTATGCACCTGAGTGAAAGACGTATATCTTTGTTTCTATTAATAATTTGGACTTGAGTCCTGAAGAAGAATTGTGTATATTTACGATAGGAACCCAACGCAACTCGTATTTCAGCATGCCCATAATGTATTTAAAATTTAAGCCAATCTCCGTAACACGGTTGATTTAGTAAACCTGAAGAGTATGCACCTGAGTGAAAGACGTATATCTTTGTTTCTATTAATAATTTGGACTTGAGTCCTGAAGAAGAATTGTGTATATTTACGATAGGAACCCAACTCAACTCGTATTTCAGCATGCCCATAATGTATTCAAAATTTAAGCCAATCTCCGTAACACGGGTGATTTAGTAAACCTGAAGAGTAGGCACCTGAGTGAAAGACGTATATCTTTGTTTCTATTAATAATTTGGACTTGAGTCCTGAAGAAGAATTGTGTATATTTACGATAGGAACCCAACACAACTCGTATTTCAGCATTCCCATAATGTATTCAAA
Source organism: Cuscuta europaea (assembly GCA_945859875.1). Taxonomy (NCBI): domain Eukaryota; kingdom Viridiplantae; phylum Streptophyta; class Magnoliopsida; order Solanales; family Convolvulaceae; genus Cuscuta; species Cuscuta europaea. The sequence goes on from CAMAPE010000014.1 coordinate 8,264,104, forward strand.
AATTTAAGCCAATCTCCGTAACATAGTTGATTTAGGAAACCTGAAGAGTATGCACCTGAGTGAAAGACGTATATCTTTGTTTCTATTAATAATTTGGACTTGAGTCCTGAAGAAGAATTGTGTATATTTACGATAGGAACCCAACGCAACTCGTATTTCAGCATGCCCATAATGTATTCAAAATTTAAGCCAATCTCTGTAACACGGTTGATTTAGTAAACCCGAAGAGTATGCACCTGAGTGAAAGACTTATATCTTTGTTTCTATTAATAATTTGGACTTGAGTCCTGAAGAAGAATTGTGTATATTTACGATAGGAACCCAACGCAACTCGTATTTCAGCATGCCCATAATGTATTCAAAATTTAAGCCAATCTCCGTAACACGGTTGATTTAGTAAACCTGAAGAGTATGCACCTGAGTGAAAGACGTATATCTTTGTTTCTATTAATAATTTGGACTTGAGTCCTGAAGAAGAATTGTGTATATTTACGATAGGAACCCAACTCAACTCGTATTTCAGCATGCCCATAATGTATTCAAAATTTAAGCCAATCTCCGTAACACGGGTGATTTAGTAAACCTGAAGAGTAGGCACCTGAGTGAAAGACGTATATCTTTGTTTCTATTAATAATTTGGACTTGAGTCCTGAAGAAGAATTGTGTATATTTACGATAGGAACCCAACGCAACTCGTATTTCAGCATGCCCATAATGTATTCAAAATTTAAGCCAATCTCCGTAACACGGTTGATTTAGTAAACTTGAAGAGTATGCATCTGAGTGAAAGACATATATCTTTGTTTCTATTAATAATTTGGACTTGAGTCCTGAAGAAGAATTGTGTATATTTACGATAGGAATCCAACGCAACTCGTATTTCAGCATTCCCATAATGTATTCAAAATTTAAGCCAATCTCCGTAACACGGTTGATTTAGTAAACCCGAAGAGTATGCACCTGAGTGAAAGACGTATATCTTTGTTTCTATTAATAATTTGGACTTGAGTCCTGAAGAAGAATTGTGTATATTTACGATAGGAACCCAACGCAACTCGTATTTCAGCATGCCCATAATGTATTCAAAATTTAAGCCAATCTTCGTAACACGGTTGATTTAGTAAACCCGAAGAGTATGCACCTGAGTGAAAGACTTATATCCTTGTTTCTATTAATAATTTGGACTTGAGTCCTGAAGAAGAATTGTGTATATTTACGATAGGAACCCAACGCAACCCGTATTTCAGCATGCCCATAATGTATTTAAAATTTAAGCCAATCTCCATAACACGGTTGATTTAGGAAACCTGAAGAGTATGCACCTGAGTGAAAGACGTATATCTTTGTTTCTATTAATAATTTGGACTTGAGTCCTGAAGAAGAATTGTGTATATTTACGATAGGAACCCAACGCAACTCGTATTTCAGCATGCCCATAATGTATTCAAAATTTAAGCCAATCTCTGTAACACGGTTGATTTAGTAAACCCGAAGAGTATGCACCTGAGTGAAAGACTTATATCTTTGTTTCTATTAATAATTTGGACTTGAGTCCTGAAGAAGAATTGTGTATATTTACGATAGGAACCCAACGCAACTCGTATTTCAGCATGCCCATAATGTATTCAAAATTTAAGCCAATCTTCGTAACACGGTTGATTTAGTAAACCCGAAGAGTATGCACCTGAGTGAAAGACTTATATCTTTGTTTCTGTTAATAATTTGGACTTGAGTCCTGAAGAAGAATTGTGTATATTTACGATAGGAACCCAACGCAACTCGTATTTCAGCATTCCCATAAAGTATTCAAAATTTAAGCCAATCTCCGTAACACGGTTGATTTAGTAAACCTGAAGAGTATGCACCTGAGTGAAAGACGTATATCTTTGTTTCTATTAATAATTTGGACTTGAGTCCTGAAGAAGAATTGTGTATATTTACGATAGGAACCCAACGCAACTCGTATTTCAACATGCCCATAATGTATTCAAAATTTAAGCCAATCTCCGTAACACGGTTGATTTAGTATACCCGAAGAGTATGCACCTGAGTGAAAGACTTATATCTTTGTTTCTATTAATAATTTGGACTTGAGTCCTGAAGAAGAATTGTGTATATTTACGATAGGAACCCAACGCAACTCGTATTTCAACATGCCCATAATGTATTCAAAATTTAAGCCAATCTTCGTAACACGGTTGATATAGTAAACCCGAAGAGTATGCACCTGAGTGAAAGACTTATATCTTTGTTTCTGTTAATAATTTGGACTTGAGTCCTGAAGAAGAATTGTGTATATTTACGATAGGAACCCAACGCAACTCGTATTTCAGCATGCCCATAATGTATTCAAAATTTAAGCCAATCTCTGTAACACGGTTGATTTAGTAAACCCGAAGAGTATGCACCTGAGTGAAAGACTTATATCTTTGTTTCTATTAATAATTTGGACTTGAGTCCTGAAGAAGAATTGTGTATATTTACGATAGGAACCCAACGCAACTCGTATTTCAGCATGCCCATAATGTATTCAAAATTTAAGCCAATCTCCGTAACACGGTTGATTTAGTAAACCCGAAGAGTATGCACCTGAGTGAAAGACGTATATCTTTGTTTCTATTAATAATTTGGACTTGAGTCCTGAAGAAGAATTGTGTATATTTACGATAGGTACCCAACGCAACTCGTATTTCAGCATGCCTTTAATGTATTCAAAATTTAAGCCAATCTCCGTAACACGGTTGATTTAGTAAACCTGAAGAATATGCACCTGAGTGAAAGACGTATATCTTTGTTTCTATTAATAATTTGGACTTGAGTCCTGAAGAAGAATTGTGTATATTTACGATAGGAACCCAACGCAACTCGTATTTCAGCATTCCCATAATGTATTCAAAAATTTAAGCCAATCTCCGTAACATAGTTGATTTAGGAAACCTGAAGAGTATGCACCTGAGTGAAAGACGTATATCTTTGTTTCTATTAATAATTTGGACTTGAGTCCTGAAGAAGAATTGTGTATATTTACGATAGGAACCCAACGCAACCCGTATTTCAGCATGCCCATAATGTATTTAAAATTTAAGCCAATCTCCATAACACGGTTGATTTAGTAAACCTGAAGAGTATGCACCTGAGTGAAAGACGTATATCTTTGTTTCTATTAATAATTTGGACTTGAGTCCTGAAGAAGAATTGTGTATATTTACGATAGGTACCCAACGCAACTCGTATTTCAGCATGCCTTTAATGTATTCAAAATTTAAGCCAATCTCCGTAACACGGTTGATTTAGTAAACCTGAAGAATATGCACCTGAGTGAAAGACGTATATCTTTGTTTCTATTAATAATTTGGACTTGAGTCCTGAAGAAGAATTGTGTATATTTACGATAGGAACCCAACGCAACTCGTATTTCAGCATTCCCATAATGTATTCAAAAATTTAAGCCAATCTCCGTAACATAGTTGATTTAGGAAACCTGAAGAGTATGCACCTGAGTGAAAGACGTATATCTTTGTTTCTATTAATAATTTGGACTTGAGTCCTGAAGAAGAATTGTGTATATTTACGATAGGAACCCAACGCAACTCGTATTTCAGCATGCCCATAATGTATTCAAAATTTAAGCCAATCTCTGTAACACGGTTGATTTAGTAAACCCGAAGAGTATGCACCTGAGTGAAAGACTTATATCTTTGTTTCTATTAATAATTTGGACTTGAGTCCTGAAGAAGAATTGTGTATATTTACGATAGGAACCCAACGCAACTCGTATTTCAGCATGCCCATAATGTATTCAAAATTTAAGCCAATCTTCGTAACACGGTTGATTTAGTAAACCCGAAGAGTATGCACCTGAGTGAAAGACTTATATCTTTGTTTCTGTTAATAATTTGGACTTGAGTCCTGAAGAAGAATTGTGTATATTTACGATAGGAACCCAACGCAACTCGTATTTCAGCAATCCCATAAAGTATTCAAAATTTAAGCCAATCTCCGTAACACGGTTGATTTAGTAAACCTGAAGAGTATGCACCTGAGTGAAAGACGTATATCTTTGTTTCTATTAATAATTTGGACTTGAGTCCTGAAGAAGAATTGTGTATATTTACGATAGGAACCCAACGCAACTCGTATTTCAACATGCCCATAATGTATTCAAAATTTAAGCCAATCTCCGTAACACGGTTGATTTAGTAAACCCGAAGAGTATGCACCTGAGTGAAAGACTTATATCTTTGTTTCTATTAATAATTTGGACTTGAGTCCTGAAGAAGAATTGTGTATATTTACGATAGGAACCCAACGCAACTCGTATTTCAACATGCCCATAATGTATTCAAAATTTAAGCCAATCTTCGTAACACGGTTGATATAGTAAACCCGAAGAGTATGCACCTGAGTGAAAGACTTATATCTTTGTTTCTGTTAATAATTTGGACTTGAGTCCTGAAGAAGAATTGTGTATATTTACGATAGGAACCCAACGCAACTCGTATTTCAGCATGCCCATAATGTATTCAAAATTTAAGCCAATCTCTGTAACACGGTTGATTTAGTAAACCCGAAGAGTATGCACCTGAGTGAAAGACTTATATCTTTGTTTCTATTAATAATTTGGACTTGAGTCCTGAAGAAGAATTGTGTATATTTACGATAGGAACCCAACGCAACTCGTATTTCAGCATGCCCATAATGTATTCAAAATTTAAGCCAATCTCCGTAACACGGTTGATTTAGTAAACCCGAAGAGTATGCACCTGAGTGAAAGACGTATATCTTTGTTTCTGTTAATAATTTGGACTTGAGTCCTGAAGAAGAATTGTGTATATTTACGATAGGTACCCAACGCAACTCGTATTTCAGCATGCCTTTAATGTATTCAAAATTTAAGCCAATCTCCGTAACACGGTTGATTTAGTAAACCTGAAGAATATGCACCTGAGTGAAAGACGTATATCTTTGTTTCTATTAATAATTTGGACTTGAGTCCTGAAGAAGAATTGTGTATATTTACGATAGGAACCCAACGCAACTCGTAATTCAGCATGCCCATAATGTATTCAAAATTAAAGCCAATCTCCGTAACACGGTTGATTTAGTAAACCTAAAGAGTATGTACCTGAGTGAAAGACGTATATCTTTGTTTCTATTAATAATTTGGACTTGAGTCCTGAAGAAGAATTGTGTATATTTACGATAGGAACCCAATGCAACTCGTATTTCAGCATGCCCATAATGTATTCAAAATTTAAGCCAATCTCTGTAACACGGTTGATTTAGTAAACCCGAAGAGTATGCACCTGAGTGAAAGACTTATATCTTTGTTTCTATTAATAATTGGACTTGAGTCCTGAAGAAGAATTGTGTATATTTACGATAGGAACCCAACGCAACTCGTATTTCAGTATTCCCATAATGTATTCACAATTTAAGCCAATCTCCGTAACACGGTTGATTTATTAAATCGGAAGAGTATGCACCTGAGTGAAAGACGTATATCTTTGTTTCTATTAATAATTTGGACTTGAGTCCTGAAGAACAATTGTGTATATTTACGATAGGAATCCAACGCAACTCGTATTTCAGCATGTCCATAATGTATTCAAAATTTAAGCCAATCTCCGTAACACGGTTGATTTAGTAAACCTGAAGAGTATGCACCTGAGTGAAAGACGTATATCTTTGTTTCTATTAATAATTTGGACTTGAGTCCTCAAGAAGAATTGTGTATATTTACGATAGAAACCCAACACAACTCGTATTTCAGCATGCCCATAATGTATTCAAAATTTAAGCCAATCTCCGTAACACGGTTGATTTAGTAAACCTGAAGAGTATGCACCTGAGTGAAAGACTTATATCTTTGTTTCTATTAATAATTTGGACTTGAGTCCTGAAGAAGAATTGTGTATATTTACGATAGGAACCCAACGCAACTTGTATTTCAGCATGCCCATAATGTATTCAATATTTAAGCCAATCTCCGTAACACGGTTGATTTAGTAAACCCGAAGAGTATGCACCTGAGTGAAACACTTATATCTTTGTTTCTATTAATAATTTGGACTTGAGTCCTGAAGAAGAATTGTGTATATTTACGATAGGAACCCAACGCAACTCGTATTTCAGCATGCCCATAATGTATTCAAAATTTAAGCCAATCTCCATAACACGGTTGATTTAGTAAACCTGAAGAGTATGCACCTGAGTGAAAGACGTATATCTTTGTTTCTATTAATAATTTGGACTTGAGTCCTGAAGAAGAATTGTGTATATTTACGATAGGAACCCAACGCAACTCGTATTTCAGCATGCCCATAATGTATTCAAAATTTAAGCCAATCTCCGTAACACGGTTGATTTAGTAAACCTGAAGAGTATGCACCTGAGTGAAAGACGTATATCTTTGTTTCTATTAATAATTTGGACTTGAGTCCTGAAGAAGAATTGTGTATATTTACGATAGGAACCCAACGCAACTCGTATTTCAGCATGCCCATAATGTATTCAAAATTTAAGCCAATCTCCGTAACACGGTTGATTTAGTAAATCTGAAGAGTATGCACCTGAGTGAAAGACGTATATCTTTGTTTCTATTAATATTTTGGACTTGAGTCCTGAAGAAGAATTGTGTATATTTACGATAGGAACCCAACGCAACTCGTATTTCAGCATTCCCATAATGTATTTAAAATTTAAACCAATCTCCGTAACACGGTTGATTTAGTAAACCTGAAGAGTATGCACCTGAGTGAAAGACGTATATCTTTGTTTTTATTAATAATTTGGACTTGAGTCCTGAAGAAGAATTGTGTATATTTACGATAGGAACCCAACGCAACTCGTATTTCAGCATTCCCATAATGTATTCAAAATTTAAGCCAATCTCCGTAACACGGTTGATTTAGTAAACCTGAAGAGTATGTACCTGAGTGAAAGACGTATATCTTTGTTTCTATTAATAATTTGGACTTGAGTCCTGAAGAAGAATTGTGTATATTTACGATAGGAACCCAACGCAACTCGTATTTCAGCATGCCCATAATGTATTCAAAATTTAAGCCAATCTCTGTAACACGGTTGATTTAGTAAACCCGAAGAGTATGCACCTGAGTGAAAGACTTATATCTTTGTTTCTATTAATAATTGGACTTGAGTCCTGAAGAAGAATTGTGTATATTTATGATAGCAACCAAACGCAACTCGTATTTCAGCATTATTATAATATATTCACAATTTAAGCCAATCTCCGTGACACGGTTGATTTATAAATCGGAAGGGTATGCACCTGAGTGAAAGACGTATATCTTTGTTTCTATTAATAATTTGGACTTGAGTCGTGAAGAAAAATTGTGTATATTTACGATAAGAACCCAACGCAACTCGTATTTCAGCATGTCCATAATGTATTCAAAATTTAAGCCAATCTCCGTAACACGGTTGATTTAGTAAACCTGAAGAGTATGCACCTGAGTGAAAGACGTATATCTTTGTTTCTATTAATAATTTGGACTTGAGTCCTCAAGAAGAATTGTGTATATTTACGATAGAAACCCAACACAACTCGTATTTCAGCATGCCCATAATGTATTCAAAATTTAAGCCAATCTCCGTAACACGGTTGATTTAGTAAACCTGAAGAGTATGCACCTGAGTGAAAGACTTATATCTTTTTTTTATTAATAATTTGGACTTGAGTCCTGATAAAGAATTGTGTATATTTACGATAGGAACCCAACGCAACTTGTATTTTAGCATGCCCATAATGTATTCAAAATTTAAGCCAATCTCCGTAACACGGTTGATTTAGTAAACCCGAAGAGTATGCACCTGAGTGAAACACTTATATCTTTGTTTCTATTAATAATTTGGACTTGAGTCCTGAAGAAGAATTGTGTATATTTACGATAGGAACCCAACGCAACTCGTATTTCAGCATGCCCATAATGTATTCAAAATTTAAGCCAATCTCCATAACACGGTTGATTTAGTAAACCTGAAGAGTATGCACCTGAGTGAAAGACGTATATCTTTGTTTCTATTAATAATTTGGACTTGAGTCCTGAAGAAGAATTGTGTATATTTACGATAGGAACCCCACGCAACTCGTATTTCAGCATGCCCATAATGTATTCAAAATTTAAGCCAATCTCCGTAACACGGTATATTTAGTAAACCTCAAGAGTATGCACCTGAGTGAAAGACGTATATCTTTGTTTCTATTAATAATTTGGACTTGAGTCCTGAAGAAGAATTGTGTATATTTACGATAGGAACCCAACTCAACTCGTATTTCAGCATGCCCATAATGTATTCAAAATTTAAGCCAATCTCCGTAACACGGTTGATTTAGTAAACCTGAAGAGTATGCACCTGAGTGAAAGACGTATATCTTTGTTTCTATTAATAATTTGGACTTGAGTCCTCAAGAAGAATTGTGTATATTTACGATAGAAATCCAACACAACTCGTATTTCAGCATGCCCATAATGTATTCAAAATTTAAGCCAATCTCCATAACACGGTTGATTTAGTAAACCTGAAGAGTATGCACCTGAGTGAAAGACGTATATCTTTGTTTCTATTAATAATTTGGACTTGAGTCCTGAAGAAGAATTGTGTATATTTACGATAGGAACCCAACGCAACTCGTATTTCAGCATGCCCATAATGTATTCAAAATTTAAGCCAATCTCCGTAACACGGGTTATTTAGTAAACCTGAAGAGTATGCACCTGAGTGAAAGACGTATATCTTTGTTTCTATTAATAATTTGGACTTGAGTCCTGAAGATGAATTGTGTATATTTACGATAGGAACCCAACTCAACTCGTATTTCAGCATGCCCATAATGTATTCAAAATTTAAGCCAATCTCCGTAACACGGTTGATTTAGAAAACCTGAAGAGTATGCACCTGAGTGAAAGACGTATATCTTTGTTTCTATTAATAATTTGTACTTGAGTCCTGAAGAAGAATTGTGTATATTTACGATAGGAACCCAACGCAACTCGTATTTCAGCATTCCCATAGTGTATTCTAAATTCAAGCCAATCTCCGTAACACGGTTGATTTAGTAAACCTGAGGAGTATGAACCTGAGTGAAAGACGTATATCTTTGTTTCTATTAATAATTTGGACTTGAGTCCTGAAGAAGAATTGCGTATACTTACGATAGGAACCCAACGCAACTCGTATTTCAGCATTCCCATAATGTATTCAAAATTAAAGCCAATCTCCGTAACACGGTTGATTTAGTAAACCTGAAGAGTATGCACCTGAGTGAAAGACGTATATCTTTGTTTCTATTAATAATTTGGACTTGAGTCCTGAAGAAGAATTGTGTATATTTACGATAGGAACCCAACGCAACTCGTATTTCAGCATTCCCATAATGTATTCAAAATTTAAGCCAATCTCCGTAACACGGTTGATTTAGTAAACCTGAAGAGTATGCACCTGAGTGAAAGACGTATATCTTTGTTTCTATTAATAATTTGGACTTGAGTCCTGAAGAAGAATTGTGTATATTTACGATAGGAACCCAACGCAACTCGTATTTCAGCATTCTCATAATGTATTCAAAATTTAAGCCAATCTCCGTAACACGGTTGATTTAGTAAACCTGAAGAGTATGCACCTGAGTGAAAGACGTATATCTTTGTTTCTATTAATAATTTGGACTTGAGTCCGGAAGAAGAATTGTGTATATTTACGATAGGAACCCAACACAACTCGTATTTCAGCATTCCCATAATGTATTCAAAATTTAAACCAATCTCCGTAACACGGTTGATTTAGTAAACCTGAAGAGTATGCACCTGAGTGAAAGACGTATATCTTTGTTTCAATTAATAATTTGGACTTGAGTCCTGAAGAAGAATTGTGTATATTTACGATAGGAACCCAACGCAACTCGTATTTCAGCATTCCCATAATGTATTCAAAATTTAAGCCAATCTCCGTAACACGGTTGATTTAGTAAACCTGAAGAGTATGCACCTGAGTGAAAGACGTATATCTTTGTTTCTATTAATAATTTGGACTTGAGTCCTCAAGAAGAATTGTGTATATTTACGATAGAAACCCAACACAACTCGTATTTCAGCATGCCCATAATGTATTCAAAATTTAAGCCAATCTCCATAACACGGTTGATTTAGTAAACCTGAAGAGTATGCACCTGAGTGAAAGACGTATATCTTTGTTTCTATTAATAATTTGGACTTGAGTCCTGAAGAAGAATTGTGTATATTTACGATAGGAACCCAACGCAACTCGTATTTCAGCATGCCCATAATGTATTCAAAATTTAAGCCAATCTCCGTAACACGGTTGATTTAGTAAACCTGAAGAGTATGCACCTGAGTGAAAGACGTATATCTTTGTTTCTATTAATAATTTGGACTTGAGTCCTCAAGAAGAATTGTGTATATTTACGATAGAAATCCAAAACAACTCGTATTTCAGCATGCCCATAATGTATTCAAAATTTAAGCCAATCTCCATAACACGGTTGATTTAGTAAACCTGAAGAGTATGCACCTGAGTGAAAGACGTATATCTTTGTTTCTATTAATAATTTGGACTTGAGTCCTGAAGAAGAATTGTGTATATTTACGATAGGAACCCAACGCAACTCGTATTTCAGCATGCCCATAATGTATTCAAAATTTAAGCCAATCTCCGTAACACGGGTTATTTAGTAAACCTGAAGAGTATGCACCTGAGTGAAAGACGTATATCTTTGTTTCTATTAATAATTTGGACTTGAGTCCTGAAGATGAATTGTGTATATTTACGATAGGAACCCAACGCAACTCGTATTTCAGCATGCCCATAATGTATTCAAAATTTAAGCCAATCTCTGTAACACGGTTGATTTAGTAAACCCGAAGAGTATGCACCTGAGTGAAAGACTTATATCTTTGTTTCTATTAATAATTGGACTTGAGTCCTGAAGAAGAATTGTGTATATTTACGATAGCAACCAAACGCAACTCGTATTTCAGCATTATTATAATATATTCACAATTTAAGCCAATCTCCGTGACACGGTTGATTTAGTAAATCGGAAGGGTATGCACCTGAGTGAAAGACGTATATCTTTGTTTCTATTAATAATTTGGACTTGAGTCGTGAAGAAAAATTGTGTATATTTACGATAAGAACCCAACGCAACTCGTATTTCAGCATGTCCATAATGTATTCAAAATTTAAGCCAATCTCCGTAACACGGTTGATTTAGTAAACCTGAAGAGTATGCACCTGAGTGAAAGACGTATATCTTTGTTTCTATTAATAATTTGGACTTGAGTCCTCAAGAAGAATTGTGTATATTTACGATAGAAACCCAACACAACTCGTATTTCAGCATGCCCATAATGTATTCAAAATTTAAGCCAATCTCCGTAACACGGTTGATTTAGTAAACCTGAAGAGTATGCACCTGAGTGAAAGACTTATATCTTTTTTTTATTAATAATTTGGACTTGAGTCCTGATAAAGAATTGTGTATATTTACGATAGGAACCCAACGCAACTTGTATTTTAGCATGCCCATAATGTATTCAAAATTTAAGCCAATCTCCGTAACACGGTTGATTTAGTAAACCCGAAGAGTATGCACCTGAGTGAAACACTTATATCTTTGTTTCTATTAATAATTTGGACTTGAGTCCTGAAGAAGAATTGTGTATATTTACGATAGGAACCCAACGCAACTCGTATTTCAGTATGCCCATAATGTATTCAAAATTTAAGCCAATCTCCATAACACGGTTGATTTAGTAAACCTGAAGAGTATGCACCTGAGTGAAAGACGTATATCTTTGTTTCTATTAATAATTTGGACTTGAGTCCTGAAGAAGAATTGTGTATATTTACGATAGGAACCCAACGCAACTCGTATTTCAGCATGCCCATAATGTATTCAAAATTTAAGCCAATCTCCGTAACACGGTATATTTAGTAAACCTCAAGAGTATGCACCTGAGTGAAAGACGTATATCTTTGTTTCTATTAATAATTTGGACTTGAGTCCTGAAGAAGAATTGTGTATATTTACGATAGGAACCCAACTCAACTCGTATTTCAGCATGCCCATAATGTATTCAAAATTTAAGCCAATCTCCGTAACACGGTTGATTTAGTAAACCTGAAGAGTATGCACCTGAGTGAAAGACGTATATCTTTGTTTCTATTAATAATTTGGACTTGAGTCCTCAAGAAGAATTGTGTATATTTACGATAGAAATCCAACACAACTCGTATTTCAGCATGCCCATAATGTATTCAAAATTTAAGCCAATCTCCATAACACGGTTGATTTAGTAAACCTGAAGAGTATGCACCTGAGTGAAAGACGTATATCTTTGTTTCTATTAATAATTTGGACTTGAGTCCTGAAGAAGAATTGTGTATATTTACGATAGGAACCCAACGCAACTTGTATTTCAGCATGCCCATAATGTATTCAAAATTTAAGCCAATCTCCGTAACACGGGTTATTTAGTAAACCTGAAGAGTATGCACCTGAGTGAAAGACGTATATCTTTGTTTCTATTAATAATTTGGACTTGAGTCCTGAAGATGAATTGTGTATATTTACGATAGGAACCCAACTCAACTCGTATTTCAGCATGCCCATAATGTATTCAAAATTTAAGCCAATCTCCGTAACACGGTTGATTTAGAAAACCTGAAGAGTATGCACCTGAGTGAAAGACGTATATCTTTGTTTCTATTAATAATTTGTACTTGAGTCCTGAAGAAGAATTGTGTATATTTACGATAGGAACCCAACGCAACTCGTATTTCAGCATTCCCATAGTGTATTCAAAATTCAAGCCAATCTCCGTAACACGGTTGATTTAGTAAACCTGAGGAGTATGAACCTGAGTGAAAGACGTATATCTTTGTTTCTATTAATAATTTGGACTTGAGTCCTGAAGAAGAATTGCGTATACTTACGATAGGAACCCAACGCAACTCGTATTTCAGCATTCCCATAATGTATTCAAAATTAAAGCCAATCTCCGTAACACGGTTGATTTAGTAAACCTGAAGAGTATGCACCTGAGTGAAAGACGTATATCTTTGTTTCTATTAATAATTTGGACTTGAGTCCTGAAGAAGAATTGTGTATATTTACGATAGGAACCCAACGCAACTCGTATTTCAGCATTCCCATAATGTATTCAAAATTTAAGCCAATCTCCGTAACACGGTTGATTTAGTAAACCTGAAGAGTATGCACCTGAGTGAAAGACGTATATCTTTGTTTCTATTAATAATTTGGACTTGAGTCCTGAAGAAGAATTGTGTATATTTACGATAGGAACCCAACGCAACTCGTATTTCAGCATTCTCATAATGTATTCAAAATTTAAGCCAATCTCCGTAACACGGTTGATTTAGTAAACCTGAAGAGTATGCACCTGAGTGAAAGACGTATATCTTTGTTTCTATTAATAATTTGGACTTGAGTCCGGAAGAAGAATTGTGTATATTTACGATAGGAACCCAACACAACTCGTATTTCAGCATTCCCATAATGTATTCAAAATTTAAACCAATCTCCGTAACACGGTTGATTTAGTAAACCTGAAGAGTATGCACCTGAGTGAAAGACGTATATCTTTGTTACAATTAATAATTTGGACTTGAGTCCTGAAGAAGAATTGTGTATATTTACGATAGGAACCCAACGCAACTCGTATTTCAGCATTCCCATAATGTATTCAAAATTTAAGCCAATCTCCGTAACACGGTTGATTTAGTAAACCTGAAGAGTATGCACCTGAGTGAAAGACGTATATCTTTGTTTCTATTAATAATTTGGACTTGAGTCCTCAAGAAGAATTGTGTATATTTACGATAGAAACCCAACACAACTCGTATTTCAGCATGCCCATAATGTATTCAAAATTTAAGCCAATCTCCATAACACGGTTGATTTAGTAAACCTGAAGAGTATGCACCTGAGTGAAAGACGTATATCTTTGTTTCTATTAATAATTTGGACTTGAGTCCTGAAGAAGAATTGTGTATATTTACGATAGGAACCCAACGCAACTCGTATTTCAGCATGCCCATAATGTATTCAAAATTTAAGCCAATCTCCGTAACACGGTTGATTTAGTAAACCTGAAGAGTATGCACCTGAGTGAAAGACGTATATCTTTGTTTCTATTAATAATTTGGACTTGAGTCCTGAAGATGAATTGTGTATATTTACGATAGGAACCCAACTCAACTCGTATTTCAGCATGCCCATAATGTATTCAAAATTTAAGCCAATCTCCGTAACACGGTTGATTTAGAAAACCTTAAGAGTATACACCTGAGTGAAAGACGTATATCTTTGTTTCTATTAATAATTTGTACTTGAGTCCTGAAGAAGAATTGTGTATATTTACGATAGGAACCCAACGCAACTCGTATTTCAGCATTCCCATAATGTATTCAAAATTCAAGCCAATCTCCGTAACACGGTTGATTTAGTAAACCTGAAGAGTATGAACCTGAGTGAAAGACGTATATCTTTGTTTCTATTAATAATTTGGACTTGAGTCCTGAAGAAGAATTGCGTATACTTACGATAGGAACCCAACGCAACTCGTATTTCAGCATTCCCATAATGTATTCAAAATTTAAGCCAATCTCCGTAACACGGTTGATTTAGTAAACCTGAAGAGTATGCACCTGAGTGAAAGACGTATATCTTTGTTTCTATTAATAATTTGGACTTGAGTCCTGAAGAAGAATTGTGTATATTTACGATAGGAACCCAACACAACTCGTATTTCAGCATTCCCATAATGTATTCAAAATTTAAACCAATCTCCGTAACACGGTTGATTTAGTAAACCTGAAGAGTATGCACCTGAGTGAAAGACGTATATCTTTGTTTCTATTAATAATTTGGACTTGAGTCCTGAAGAAGAATTGTGTATATTTACGATAGGAACCCAACGCAACTCGTATTTCAGCATTCCCATAATGTATTCAAAATTTAAGCCAATCTCCGTAACACGGTTGATTTAGTAAACCTGAAGAGTATGCACCTGAGTGAAAGACGTATATCTTTGTTTCTATTAATAATTTGGACTTGAGTCCTGAAGAAGAATTGTGTATCTTTACGATAGGAACCCAACGCAACTCGTATTTCAGCATTCCCATAATGTATTCAAAATTCAAGCCAATCTCCGTAACACGGTTGATTTAGTAAACCTGAAGAGCATGCACCTGAGTGAAAGACGTATATCTTTGTTTCTATTAATAATTTGGACTTGAGTCCTGAAG
Organism: Cuscuta europaea; assembly: GCA_945859875.1. Taxonomy (NCBI): domain Eukaryota; kingdom Viridiplantae; phylum Streptophyta; class Magnoliopsida; order Solanales; family Convolvulaceae; genus Cuscuta; species Cuscuta europaea. The sequence goes on from CAMAPE010000014.1 coordinate 8,279,416, forward strand.
AAGAATTGTGTATATTTACGATAGGAACCCAACGCAACTCGTATTTCAGCATTCCCATAATGTATTCAAAATTTAAGCCAATCTCCGTAACACGGTTGATTTAGTAAACCTTACGAGTATGCACCTGAGTGAAAGACGTATATCTTTGTTTCTATTAATAATTTGGACTTGAGTCCTGAAGAAGAATTGTGTATATTTACGATAGGAACCCAACGCAACTCGAATTTCAGCATTCTCATAATGTATTCAAAATTTAAGCCAATCTCCGTAACACGGTTGATTTAGTAAACCTGTAGAGTATGCACCTGAGTGAAAGACGTATATCTTTGTTTCTATTAATAATTTGGACTTGAGTCCTGAAGAAGAATTGTGTATATTTACGATAGAAACCCAACACAACTCGTATTTCAGCATGCCCATAATGTATTCAAAATTTAAACCAATCTCCGTAACACGGTTGATTTAGTAAACCTGAAGAGTATGCACCTGAGTGAAAGACGTATATCTTTGTTTCTATTAATAATTTGGACTTGAGTCCTGAAGAAGAATTGTGTATATTTACGATAGGAACCCAACGCAACTCGTATTTCAGCATTCCCATAATGTATTCAAAATTTAAGCCAATCTCCGTAACACGGTTGATTTAGTAAACCTGAAGAGTATGCACCTGAGTGAAAGACGTATATCTTTGTTTCTATTAATAATTTGGACTTGAGTCCTGAAGAAGAATTGTGTATCTTTACGATAGGAACCCAACGCAACTCGTATTTCAGCATTCCCGTAATGTATTCAAAATTCAAGCCAATCTCCGTAACACGGTTGATTTAGTAAACCTGAAGAGCATGCACCTGAGTGAAAGACGTATATCTTTGTTTCTATTAATAATTTGGACTTGAGTCCTGAAGAAGAATTGTGTATATGTACGATAGGAACCCAACGCAACTCGTATTTCAGCATTCCCATAATGTATTCAAAATTTAAGCCAATCTCCGTAACACGGTTGATTTAGTAAACCTTACGAGTATGCACCTGAGTGAAAGACGTATATCTTTGTTTCTATTAATAATTTGGACTTGAGTCCTGAAGAAGAATTGTGTATATTTACGATAGGAACCCAACGCAACTCGAATTTCAGCATTCTCATAATGTATTCAAAATTTAAGCCAATCTCCGTAACACGGTTGATTTAGTAAACCTGAAGAGTATGCACCTGAGTGAAAGACGTATATCTTTGTTTCTATTAATAATTTGGACTTGAGTCCTGAAGAAGAATTGTGTATATTTACGATAGAAACCCAACACAACTCGTATTTCAGCATGCCCATAATGTATTCAAAATTTAAGCCAATCTCCGTAACACGGTTGATTTAGTAAACCTGAAGAGTATGCACCTGAGTGAAAGACTTATATCTTTGTTTCTATTAATAATTTGGACTTGAGTCCTGAAGAAGAATTGTGTATATTTACGATAGGAACACAACGCAACTCGTATTTCAGCATGCCCATAATGTATTCAAAATTTAAGCCAATCTCCGTAACACGGTTGATTTAGTAAACCTGAAGAGTATGCACCTGAGTGAAAGACGTATATCTTGGTTTCTATTAATAATTTGGACTTGAGTCCTGAAGAAGAATTGTGTATATTTACGATAGAAACCCAACTCAACTCGTATTTCAGCATGCCCATAATGTATTCAAAATTTAAGTCAATCTCCGTAACACGGTTGATTTAGAAAACCTGAAGAGTATGCACCTGAGTGAAAGACGTATATCTTTGTTTCTATTAATAATTTGTACTCGAGTCCTGAAGAAGAATTGTGTATATTTACGATAGGAACCCAACGCATCTCGTATTTCAGCATTCCCATAATGTATTCAAAATTCAAGCCAATCTCCGTAACACGGTTGATTTAGTAAACCTGAAGAGTATGCACCTGAGTGAAAGACGTATATCTTTGTTTCTATTAATAATTTGGACTTGAGTCCTAAGAAGAATTGCGTATACTTACGATAGGAACCCAACGCAACTCGTATTTCAGCATTCCCATAATGTATTCAAAATTTAAGCCAATCTCCGTAACACGGTTGATTTAGTAAACCTGAAGAGTATGCACCTGAGTGAAAGACGTATATCTTTGTTTCTATTAATAATTTGGACTTGAGTCCTGAAGAAGAATTGTGTATATTTACGATAGGAACCCAACGCAACTCGTATTTCAGCATTCCCATAATGTATTCAAAATTTAAGCCAATCTCCGTAACACGGTTGATTTAGTAATTCTGAAGAGTATGCACCTGAGTGAAAGACGTATATCTTTGTTTCTATTAATAATTTGGACTTGAGTCCTGAAGAAGAATTGTGTATATTTACGATAGGAACCCAACGCAACTCGTATTTCAGCATTCCCATAATGTATTCAAAATTTAAGCCAATCTCCGTAACACGGTTGATTTAGTAAACCTGAAGAGTATGCACCTGAGTGAAAGACGTATATCTTTGTTTCTATTAATAATTTGGACTTGAGTCCTGAAGAAGAATTGTGTATATTTACGATAGGAACCCAACGCAACTCGTATTTCAGCATTCTCATAATGTATTCAAAATTTAAGCCAATCTCCGTAACACGGTTGATTTAGTAAACCTGAAGAGTATGCACCTGAGTGAAAGACGTATATCTTTGTTTCTATTAATAATTTGGACTTGAGTCCTGAAGAAGAATTGTGTATATTTACGATAGGAACCCAACACAACTCGTATTTCAGCATTCCCATAATGTATTCAAAATTTAAACCAATCTCCGTAACACGGTTGATTTAGTAAACCTGAAGAGTATGCACCTGAGTGAAAGACGTATATCTTTGTTTCTATTAATAATTTGGACTTGAGTCCTGAAGAAGAATTGTGTATATTTACGATAGGAACCCAACGCAACTCGTATTTCAGCATTCCCATAATGTATTCAAAATTTAAGCCAATCTCCGTAACACGGTTGATTTAGTAAACCTGAAGAGTATGCACCTGAGTGAAAGACGTATATCTTTGTTTCTATTAATAATTTGGACTTGAGTCCTGAAGAAGAATTGTGTATCTTTACGATAGGAACCCAACGCAACTCGTATTTCAGCATTCCCATAATGTATTCAAAATTCAAGCCAATCTCCGTAACACGGTTGATTTAGTAAACCTGAAGAGCATGCACCTGAGTGAAAGACGTATATCTTTGTTTCTATTAATAATTTGGACTTGAGTCCTGAAGAAGAATTGTGTATATTTACGATAGGAACCCAACGCAACTCGTATTTCAGCATTCCCATAATGTATTCAAAATTTAAGCCAATCTCCGTAACACGGTTGATTTAGTAAACCTTACGAGTATGCACCTGAGTGAAAGACGTATATCTTTGTTTCTATTAATAATTTGGACTTGAGTCCTGAAGAAGAATTGTGTATATTTACGATAGGAACCCAACGCAACTCGAATTTCAGCATTCTCATAATGTATTCAAAATTTAGGCCAATCTCCGTAACACGGTTGATTTAGTAAACCTGAAGAGTATGCACCTGAGTGAAAGACGTATATCTTTGTTTCTATTAATAATTTGGACTTGAGTCCTGAAGAAGAATTGTGTATATTTACGATAGAAACCCAACACAACTCGTATTTCAGCATGCCCATAATGTATTCAAAATTTAAGCCAATCTCCGTAACACGGTTGATTTAGTAAACCTGAAGAGTATGCACCTGAGTGAAAGACTTATATCTTTGTTTCTATTAATAATTTGGACTTGAGTCCTGAAGAAGAATTGTGTATATTTACGATAGGAACACAACGCAACTCGTATTTCAGCATGCCCATAATGTATTCAAAATTTAAGCCAATCTCCGTAACACGGTTGATTTAGTAAACCTGAAGAGTATGCACCTGAGTGAAAGACGTATATCTTGGTTTCTATTAATAATTTGGACTTGAATCCTGAAGAAGAATTGTGTATATTTACGATAGAAACCCAACTCAACTCGTATTTCAGCATGCCCATAATGTATTCTAAATTTAAGCCAATCTCCGTAACACGGTTGATTTAGAAAACCTGAAGAGTATGCACCTGAGTGAAAGACGTATATCTTTGTTTCTATTAATAATTTGTACTCGAGTCCTGAAGAAGAATTGTGTATATTTACAATAGGAACCCAACGCAACTCGTATTTCAGCATTCCCATAATGTATTCAAAATTCAAGCCAATCTCCGTAACACGGTTGATTTAGTAAACCTGAAGAGTATGCACCTGAGTGAAAGACGTATATCTTTGTTTCTATTAATAATTTGGACTTGAGTCCTAAGAAGAATTGCGTATACTTACGATAGGAACCCAACGCAACTCGTGTTTCAGCATTCCCATAATGTATTCAAAATTTAAGCCAATCTCCGTAACACGGTTGATTTAGTAAACCTGAAGAGTATGCACCTGAGTGAAAGACGTATATCTTTGTTTCTATTAATAATTTGGACTTGAGTCCTGAAGAAGAATTGTGTATATTTACGATAGGAACCCAACGCAACTCGTATTTCAGCATTCCCATAATGTATTCAAAATTTAAGCCAATCTCCGTAACACGGTTGATTTAGTAATTCTGAAGAGTATGCACCTGAGTGAATGACGTATATCTTTGTTTCTATTAATAATTTGGACTTGAGTCCTGAAGAAGAATTGTGTATATTTACGATAGGAACCCAACGCAACTCGTATTTCAGCATTCCCATAATGTATTCAAAATTTAAGCCAATCTCCGTAACACGGTTGATTTAGTAAACCTGAAGAGTATGCACCTGAGTGAAAGACGTATATCTTTGTTTCTATTAATAATTTGGACTTGAGTCCTGAAGAAGAATTGTGTATATTTACGATAGGAACCCAACGCAACTCGTATTTCAGCATTCTCATAATGTATTCAAAATTTAAGCCAATCTCCGTAACACGGTTGATTTAGTAAACCTGAAGAGTATGCACCTGAGTGAAAGACGTATATCTTTGTTTCTATTAATAATTTGGACTTGAGTCCTGAAGAAGAATTGTGTATATTTACGATAGGAACCCAACACAACTCGTATTTCAGCATTCCCATAATGTATTCAAAATTTAAGCCAATCTCCGTAACACGGTTGATTTAGTAAACCTGAAGAGTATGCACCTGAGTGAAAGACGTATATCTTTGTTTCTATTAATAATTTGGACTTGAGTCCTGAAGAAGAATTGTGTATATTTACGATAGGAACCCAACACAACTCGTATTTCAGCATTCCCATAATGTATTCAATATTTAAACCAATCTCCGTAACACGGTTGATTTAGTAAACCTGAAGAGTATGCACCTGAGTGAAAGACGTATATCTTTGTTTCTATTAATAATTTGGACTTGAGTCCTGAAGAAGAATTGTGTATATTTACGATAGGAACCCAACGCAACTCGTATTTCAGCATTCCCATAATGTATTCAAAATTTAAGCCAATCTCCGTAACACGGTTGATTTAGTATCCTGAAGAGTATGCACCTGAGTGAAAGACGTATATCTTTGTTTCTATTAATAATTTGGACTTGAGTCCTGAAGAAGAATTGTGTATCTTTACGATAGGAACCCAACGCAACTCGTATTTCAGCATTCCCATAATGTATTCAAAATTCAAGCCAATCTCCGTAACACGGTTGATTTAGTAAACCTGAAGAGCATGCACCTGAGTGAAAGACGTATATCTTTGTTTCTATTAATAATTTGGACTTGAGTCCTGAAGAAGAATTGTGTATATTTACGATAGGAACCCAACGCAACTCGTATTTCAGCATTCCCATAATGTATTCAAAATTTAAGCCAATCTCCGTAACACGGTTGATTTAGTAAACCTTACGAGTATGCACCTGAGTGAAAGACGTATATCTTTGTTTCTATTAATAATTTGGACTTGAGTCCTGAAGAAGAATTGTGTATATTTACGATAGGAACCCAACGCAACTCGAATTTCAGCATTCTCATAATGTATTCAAAATTTAAGCCAATCTCCGTAACACGGTTGATTTAGTAAACCTGAAGAGTATGCACCTGAGTGAAAGACGTATATCTTTGTTTCTATTAATAATTTGGACTTGAGTCCTGAAGAAGAATTGTGTATATTTACGATAGAAACCCAACACAACTCGTATTTCAGCATGCCCATAATGTATTCAAAATTTAAGCCAATCTCCGTAACACGGTTGATTTAGTAAACCTGAAGAGTATGCACCTGAGTGAAAGACTTATATCTTTGTTTCTATTAATAATTTGGACTTGAGTCCTGAAGAAGAATTGTGTATATTTACGATAGGAACACAACGCAACTCGTATTTCAGCATGCCCATAATGTATTCAAAATTTAAGCCAATCTCCGTAACACGGTTGATTTAGTAAACCTGAAGAGTATGCACCTGAGTGAAAGACGTATATCTTGGTTTCTATTAATAATTTGGACTTGAATCCTGAAGAAGAATTGTGTATATTTACGATAGAAACCCAACTCAACTCGTATTTCAGCATGCCCATAATGTATTCAAAATTTAAGCCAATCTCCGTAACACGGTTGATTTAGAAAACCTGAAGAGTATGCACCTGAGTGAAAGACGTATATCTTTGTTTCTATTAATAATTTGTACTCGAGTCCTGAAGAAGAATTGTGTATATTTACAATAGGAACCCAACGCAACTCGTATTTCAGCATTCCCATAATGTATTCAAAATTCAAGCCAATCTCCGTAACACGGTTGATTTAGTAAACCTGAAGAGTATGCACCTGAGTGAAAGACGTATATCTTTGTTTCTATTAATAATTTGGACTTGAGTCCTAAGAAGAATTGCGTATACTTACGATAGGAACCCAACGCAACTCGTGTTTCAGCATTCCCATAATGTATTCAAAATTTAAGCCAATCTCCGTAACACGGTTGATTTAGTAAACCTGAAGAGTATGCACCTGAGTGAAAGACGTATATCTTTGTTTCTATTAATAATTTGGACTTGAGTCCTGAAGAAGAATTGTGTATATTTACGATAGGAACCCAACGCAACTCGTATTTCAGCATTCCCATAATGTATTCAAAATTTAAGCCAATCTCCGTAACACGGTTGATTTAGTAATTCTGAAGAGTATGCACCTGAGTGAATGACGTATATCTTTGTTTCTATTAATAATTTGGACTTGAGTCCTGAAGAAGAATTGTGTATATTTACGATAGGAACCCAACGCAACTCGTATTTCAGCATTCCCATAATGTATTCAAAATTTAAGCCAATCTCCGTAACACGGTTGATTTAGTAAACCTGAAGAGTATGCACCTGAGTGAAAGACGTATATCTTTGTTTCTATTAATAATTTGGACTTGAGTCCTGAAGAAGAATTGTGTATATTTACGATAGGAACCCAACGCAACTCGTATTTCAGCATTCTCATAATGTATTCAAAATTTAAGCCAATCTCCGTAACACGGTTGATTTAGTAAACCTGAAGAGTATGCACCTGAGTGAAAGACGTATATCTTTGTTTCTATTAATAATTTGGACTTGAGTCCTGAAGAAGAATTGTGTATATTTACGATAGGAACCCAACACAACTCGTATTTCAGCATTCCCATAATGTATTCAAAATTTAAACCAATCTCCGTAACACGGTTGATTTAGTAAACCTGAAGAGTATGCACCTGAGTGAAAGACGTATATCTTTGTTTCTATTAATAATTTGGACTTGAGTCCTGAAGAAGAATTGTGTATATTTACGATAGGAACCCAACGCAACTCGTATTTCAGCATTCCCATAATGTATTCAAAATTTAAGCCAATCTCCGTAACACGGTTGATTTAGTAAACCTGAAGAGTATGCACCTGAGTGAAAGACGTATATCTTTGTTTCTATTAATAATTTGGACTTGAGTCCTGAAGAAGAATTGTGTATCTTTACGATAGGAACCCAACGCAACTCGTATTTCAGCATTCCCATAATGTATTCAAAATTCAAGCCAATCTCCGTAACACGGTTGATTTAGTAAACCTGAAGAGCATGCACCTGAGTGAAAGACGTATATCTTTGTTTCTATTAATAATTTGGACTTGAGTCCTGAAGAAGAATTGTGTATATTTACGATAGGAACCCAACGCAACTCGTATTTCAGAATTCCCATAATGTATTCAAAATTTAAGCCAATCTCCGTAACACGGTTGATTTAGTAAACCTTACGAGTATGCACCTGAGTGAAAGACGTATATCTTTGTTTCTATTAATAATTTGGACTTGAGTCCTGAAGAAGAATTGTGTATATTTACGATAGGAACCCAACGCAACTCGAATTTCAGCATTCTCATAATGTATTCAAAATTTAAGCCAATCTCCGTAACACGGTTGATTTAGTAAACCTGAAGAGTATGCACCTGAGTGAAAGACGTATATCTTTGTTTCTATTAATAATTTGGACTTGAGTCCTGAAGAAGAATTGTGTATATTTACGATAGAAACCCAACACAACTCGTATTTCAGCATGCCCATAATGTATTCAAAATTTAAGCCAATCTCCGTAACACGGTTGATTTAGTAAACCTGAAGAGTATGCACCTGAGTGAAAGACTTATATGTTTGTTTCTATTAATAATTTGGACTTGAGTCCTGAAGAAGAATTGTGTATATTTACGATAGGAACACAACGCAACTCGTATTTCAGCATGCCCATAATGTATTCAAAATTTAAGCCAATCTCCGTAACACGGTTGATTTAGTAAACCTGAAGAGTATGCACCTGAGTGAAAGACGTATATCTTGGTTTCTATTAATAATTTGGACTTGAATCCTGAAGAAGAATTGTGTATATTTACGATAGAAACCCAACTCAACTCGTATTTCAGCATGCCCATAATGTATTCAAAATTTAAGCCAATCTCCGTAACACGGTTGATTTAGAAAACCTGAAGAGTATGCACCTGAGTGAAAGACGTATATCTTTGTTTCTATTAATAATTTGTACTCGAGTCCTGAAGAAGAATTGTGTATATTTACGATAGGAACCCAACGCAACTCGTATTTCAGCATTCCCATAATGTATTCAAAACTCAAGCCAATCTCCGTAACACGGTTGATTTAGTAAACCTGAAGAGTATGCACCTGAGTGAAAGACGTATATCTTTGTTTCTATTAATAATTTGGACTTGAGTCCTAAGAAGAATTGCGTATACTTACGATAGGAACCCAACGCAACTCGTATTTCAGCATTCCCATAATGTATTCAAAATTTAAGCCAATCTCCGTAACACGGTTGATTTAGTAAACCTGAAGAGTATGCACCTGAGTGAAAGACGTATATCTTTGTTTCTATTAATAATTTGGACTTGAGTCCTGAAGAAGAATTGTGTATATTTACGATAGGAACCCAACGCAACTCGTATTTCAGCATTCCCATAATGTATTCAAAATTTAAGCCAATCTCCGTAACACGGTTGATTTAGTAATTCTGAAGAGTATGCACCTGAGTGAATGACGTATATCTTTGTTTCTATTAATAATTTGGACTTGAGTCCTGAAGAAGAATTGTGTATATTTACGATAGGAACCCAACGCAACTCGTATTTCAGCATTCCCATAATGTATTCAAAATTTAAGCCAATCTCCGTAACACGGTTGATTTAGTAAACCTGAAGAGTATGCACCTGAGTGAAAGACGTATATCTTTGTTTCTATTAATAATTTGGACTTGAGTCCTGAAGAAGAATTGTGTATATTTACGATAGGAACCCAACGCAACTCGTATTTCAGCATTCCCATAATGTATTCAAAATTTAAGCCAATCTCCGTAACACGGTTGATTTAGTAAACCTTACGAGTATGCACCTGAGTGAAAGACGTATATCTTTGTTTCTATTAATAATTTGGACTTGAGTCCTGAAGAAGAATTGTGTATATTTACGATAGAAACCCAACGCAACTCGTATTTCAGCATTCCCATAATGTATTCAAAATTCAAGCCAATCTCCGTAACACGGTTGATTTAGTAATTCTGAAGAGTATGCAACTGAGTTAAAGACGTATATCTTTGTTTCTATTAATAATTTGGACTTGAGTCCTGAAGAAGAATTGTGTATATTTACGATAGGAACCCAACGCAACTCGTATTTCAGCATTCTCATAATGTATTCAAAATTTAAGCCAATCTCCGTAACACGGTTGATTTAGTAAACCTGAAGAGTATGCACCTGAGTGAAAGACGTATATCTTTGTTTCTATTAATAATTTGGACTTGAGTCCTGAAGAAGAATTGTGTATATTTACGATAGGAACCCAACAAAACTCGTATTTCAGCATTCCCATAATGTATTCAAAATTTAAACCAATCTCCGTAACACGGTTGATTTAGTAAACCTGAAGAGTATGCACCTGAGTGAAAGACGTATATCTTTGTTTCTATTAATACTTTGGACTTGAGTCCTGAAGAAGAATTGTGTATATTTACGATAGGAACCCAACGCAACTCGTATTTCAGCATTCCCATAATGTATTCAAAATTTAAGCCAATCTCCGTAACACGGTTGATTTAGTAAACCTGAAGAGTATGCACCTGAGTGAAAGACGTATATCTTGGTTTCTATTAATAATTTGGACTTGAATCCTGAAGAAGAATTGTGTATATTTACGATAGAAACCCAACTCAACTCGTATTTCAGCATGCCCATAATGTATTCAAAATTTAAGCCAATCTCCGTAACACGGTTGATTTAGAAAACCTGAAGAGTATGCACCTGAGTGAAAGACGTATATCTTTGTTTCTATTAATAATTTGTACTCGAGTCCTGAAGAAGAATTGTGTATATTTACAATAGGAACCCAACGCAACTCGTATTTCAGCATTCCCATAATGTATTCAAAATTCAAGCCAATCTCCGTAACACGGTTGATTTAGTAAACCTGAAGAGTATGCACCTGAGTGAAAGACGTATATCTTTGTTTCTATTAATAATTTGGACTTGAGTCCTAAGAAGAATTGCGTATACTTACGATAGGAACCCAACGCAACTCATGTTTCAGCATTCCCATAATGTATTCAAAATTTAAGCCAATCTCCGTAACACGGTTGATTTAGTAAACCTGAAGAGTATGCACCTGAGTGAAAGACGTATATCTTTGTTTCTATTAATAATTTGGACTTGAGTCCTGAAGAAGAATTGTGTATATTTACGATAGGAACCCAACGCAACTCGTATTTCAGCATTCCCATAATGTATTCAAAATTTAAGCCAATCTCCGTAACACGGTTGATTTAGTAATTCTGAAGAGTATGCACCTGAGTGAATGACGTATATCTTTGTTTCTATTAATAATTTGGACTTGAGTCCTGAAGAAGAATTGTGTATATTTACGATAGGAACCCAACGCAACTCGTATTTCAGCATTCCCATAATGTATTCAAAATTTAAGCCAATCTCCGTAACACGGTTGATTTAGTAAACCTGAAGAGTATGCACCTGAGTGAAAGACGTATATCTTTGTTTCTATTAATAATTTGGACTTGAGTCCTGAAGAAGAATTGTGTATATTTACGATAGGAACCCAACGCAACTCGTATTTCAGCATTCTCATAATGTATTCAAAATTTAAGCCAATCTCCGTAACACGGTTGATTTAGTAAACCTGAAGAGTATGCACCTGAGTGAAAGACGTATATCTTTGTTTCTATTAATAATTTGGACTTGAGTCCTGAAGAAGAATTGTGTATATTTACGATAGGAACCCAACACAACTCGTATTTCAGCATTCCCATAATGTATTCAAAATTTAAACCAATCTCCGTAACACGGTTGATTTAGTAAACCTGAAGAGTATGCACCTGAGTGAAAGACGTATATCTTTGTTTCTATTAATAATTTGGACTTGAGTCCTGAAGAAGAATTGTGTATATTTACGATAGGAACCCAACGCAACTCGTATTTCAGCATTCCCATAATGTATTCAAAATTTAAGCCAATCTCCGTAACACGGTTGATTTAGTAAACCTGAAGAGTATGCACCTGAGTGAAAGACGTATATCTTTGTTTCTATTAATAATTTGGACTTGAGTCCTGAAGAAGAATTGTGTATCTTTACGATAGGAACCCAACGCAACTCGTATTTCAGCATTCCCATAATGTATTCAAAATTCAAGCCAATCTCCGTAACACGGTTGATTTAGTAAACCTGAAGAGCATGCACCTGAGTGAAAGACGTATATCTTTTTTCTATTAATAATTTGGACTTGAGTCCTGAAGAAGAATTGTGTATATTTACGATAGGAACCCAACGCAACTCGTATTTCAGAATTCCCATAATGTATTCAAAATTTAAGCCAATCTCCGTAACACGGTTGATTTAGTAAACCTTACGAGTATGCACCTGAGTGAAAGACGTATATCTTTGTTTCTATTAATAATTTGGACTTGAGTCCTGAAGAAGAATTGTGTATATTTACGATAGGAACCCAACGCAACTCGAATTTCAGCATTCTCATAATGTATTCAAAATTTAAGCCAATCTCCGTAACACGGTTGATTTAGTAAACCTGAAGAGTATGCACCTGAGTGAAAGACGTATATCTTTGTTTCTATTAATAATTTGGACTTGAGTCCTGAAGAAGAATTGTGTATATTTACGATAGAAACCCAACACAACTCGTATTTCAGCATGCCCATAATGTATTCAAAATTTAAGCCAATCTCCGTAACACGGTTGATTTAGTAAACCTGAAGAGTATGCACCTGAGTGAAAGACTTATATCTTTGTTTCTATTAATAATTTGGACTTGAGTCCTGAAGAAGAATTGTGTATATTTACGATAGGAACACAACGCAACTCGTATTTCAGCATGCCCATAATGTATTCAAAATTTAAGCCAATCTCCGTAACACGGTTGATTTAGTAAACCTGAAGAGTATGCACCTGAGTGAAAGACGTATATCTTGGTTTCTATTAATAATTTGGACTTGAATCCTGAAGAAGAATTGTGTATATTTACGATAGAAACCCAACTCAACTCGTATTTCAGCATGCCCATAATGTATTCAAAATTTAAGCCAATCTCCGTAACACGGTTGATTTAGAAAACCTGAAGAGTATGCACCTGAGTGAAAGACGTATATCTTTGTTTCTATTAATAATTTGTACTCGAGTCCTGAAGAAGAATTGTGTATATTTACGATAGGAACCCAACGCAACTCGTATTTCAGCATTCCCATAATGTATTCAAAATTCAAGCCAATCTCCGTAACACGGTTGATTTAGTAAACCTGAAGAGTATGCACCTGAGTGAAAGACGTATATCTTTGTTTCTATTAATAATTTGGACTTGAGTCCTAAGAAGAATTGCGTATACTTACGATAGGAACCCAACGCAACTCGTATTTCAGCATTCCCATAATGTATTCAAAATTTAAGCCAATCTCCGTAACACGGTTGATTTAGTAAACCTGAAGAGTATGCACCTGAGTGAAAGACGTATATCTTTGTTTCTATTAATAATTTGGACTTGAGTCCTGAAGAAGAATTGTGTATATTTACGATAGGAACCCAACGCAACTCGTATTTCAGCATTCCCATAATGTATTCAAAATTTAAGCCAATCTCCGTAACACGGTTGATTTAGTAATTCTGAAGAGTATGCACCTGAGTGAATGACGTATATCTTTGTTTCTATTAATAATTTGGACTTGAGTCCTGAAGAAGAATTGTGTATATTTACGATAGGAACCCAACGCAACTCGTATTTCAGCATTCCCATAATGTATTCAAAATTTAAGCCAATCTCCGTAACACGGTTGATTTAGTAAACCTGAAGAGTATGCACCTGAGTGAAAGACGTATATCTTTGTTTCTATTAATAATTTGGACTTGAGTCCTGAAGAAGAATTGTGTATATTTACGATAGGAACCCAACGCAACTCGTATTTCAGCATTCCCATAATGTATTCAAAATTTAAGCCAATCTCCGTAACACGGTTGATTTAGTAAACCTTACGAGTATGCACCTGAGTGAAAGACGTATATCTTTGTTTCTATTAATAATTTGGACTTGAGTCCTGAAGAAGAATTGTGTATATTTACGATAGAAACCCAACGCAACTCGTATTTCAGCATTCCCATAATGTATTCAAAATTCAAGCCAATCTCCGTAACACGGTTGATTTAGTAATTCTGAAGAGTATGCACCTGAGTTAAAGACGTATATCTTTGTTTCTATTAATAATTTGGACTTGAGTCCTGAAGAAGAATTGTGTATATTTACGATAGGAACCCAACGCAACTCGTATTTCAGCATTCTCATAATGTATTCAAAATTTAAGCCAATCTCCGTAACACGGTTGATTTAGTAAACCTGAAGAGTATGCACCTGAGTGAAAGACGTATATCTTTGTTTCTATTAATAATTTGGACTTGAGTCCTGAAGAAGAATTGTGTATATTTACGATAGGAACCCAACAAAACTCGTATTTCAGCATTCCCATAATGTATTCAAAATTTAAACCAATCTCCGTAACACGGTTGATTTAGTAAACCTGAAGAGTATGCACCTGAGTGAAAGACGTATATCTTTGTTTCTATTAATACTTTGGACTTGAGTCCTGAAGAAGAATTGTGTATATTTACGATAGGAACCCAACGCAACTCGTATTTCAGCATTCCCATAATGTATTCAAAATTTAAGCCAATCTCCGTAACACGGTTGATTTAGTAAACCTGAAGAGTATGCACCTGAGTGAAAGACGTATATCTTTGTTTCTATTAATAATTTGGACTTGAGTCCTGAAGAAGATTTGTGTATCTTTACGATAGGAACCCAACGCAACTCGTATTTCAGCATTCCCATAATGTATTCAAAATTCAAGCCAATCTCCGTAACACGGTTGATTTAGTAAACCTGAAGAGTATGCACCTGAGTGAAAGACGTATATCTTTGTTTCTATTAATAATTTGGACTTGAGTCCTGAAGAACATTGTGTATATTTACGATAGGAACCCAACGCAACTCGTATTTCAGCATTCCCATAATGTATTCAAAATTTAAGCCAATCTCCGTAACACGGTTGATTTAGTAAACCTTACGAGTATGCACCTGAGTGAAAGACGTATATCTTTGTTTCTATTAATAATTTGGACTTGAGTCCTGAAGAAGAATTGTGTATATCTACGATAGGAACCCAACGCAACTCGAATTTCAGCATTCTCATTATGTATTCAAAATTTAAGCCAATCTCCGTAACACGGTTGATTTAGTAAACCTGAAGAGTATGCACCCGAGTGAAAGATGTATATCTTTGTTTCTATTAATAATTTGGACTTGAGTCCTCAAGAAGAATTGTGTATATTTACGATAGAAACCCAACACAACTCGTATTTCAGCATGCCCATAATGTATTCAAAATTTAAGCCAATCTCCGTAACACGGTTGATTTAGTAAACCTGAAGAGTATGCACCTGAGTGAAAGACTTATATCTTTGTTTCTATTAATAATTTGGACTTGAGTCCTGAAGAAGAATTGTGTATATTTACGATAGGAACCCAACGCAACTCGTATTTCAGCATGCCCATAATGTATTCAAAATTTAAGCCAATCTCCATAACACGGTTGATTTAGTAAACCTGAAGAGTATGCACCTGAGTGAATGACGTATATCTTTGTTTCTATTAATAATTTGGACTTGAGTCCTGAAGAAGAATTGTGTATATTTACGATAGGAACACAACGCAACTCGTATTTCAGTATGCCCATAATGTATTCAAAATTTAAGCCAATCTCCGTAACACGGTTGATTTAGTAAACCTGAAGAGTATGCACCTGAGTGAAAGACGTATATCTTGGTTTCTATTAATAATTTGGACTTGAGTCCTGAAGAAGAATTGTGTATATTTACGATAGAAACCCAACTCAACTCGTATTTCAGCATGCCCATAATGTATTCAAAATTTAAGCCAATCTCCGTAACACGGTTGATTTAGAAAACCTGAAGAGTATGCACCTGAGTGAAAGACGTATATCTTTGTTTCTATTAATAATTTGTACTCGAGTCCTGAAGAAGCATTGTGTATATTTACGATAGGAACCCAACGCAACTCGTATTTCAGCATTCCCATAATGTATTCAAAATTCAAGCCAATCTCCGTAACACGGTTGATTTAGTAAACCTGAAGAGTATGCACCTGAGTGAAAGACGTATATCTTTGTTTCTATTAATAATTTGGACTTGAGTCCTGAAGAAGAATTGCGTATACTTACGATAGGAACCCAACGCAACTCGTATTTCAGCATTCCCATAATGTATTCAAAATTTAAGCCAATCTCCGTAACACGGTTGATTTAGTAAACCTGAAGAGTATGCACCTGAGTGAAAGACGTATATCTTTGTTTCTATTAATAATTTGGACTTGAGTCCTGAAGAAGAATTGTGTATATTTATGATAGGAACCCAACGCAACTCGTATTTCAGCATTCCCATAATGTATTCAAAATTTAAGCCAATCTCCGTAACACGGTTTATTTAGTAATTCTGAAGAGTATGCACCTGAGTGAAAGACGTATATCTTTGTTTCTATTAATAATTTGGACTTGAGTCCTGAAGAAGAATTGTGTATATTTACGATAGGAACCCAACGCAACTCGTATTTCAGCATTCCCATAATGTATTCAAAATTTAAGCCAATCTCCGTAACACGGTTGATTTAGTAAACCTGAAGAGTATGCACCTGAGTGAAAGACGTATATCTTTGTTTCTATTAATAATTTGGACTTGAGTCCTGAAGAAGAATTGTGTATATTTACGATAGGAACCCAACGCAACTCGTATTTCAGCATTCCCATAATGTATTCAAAATTTAAGCCAATCTCCGTAACACGGTTGATTTAGTAAACCTGAAGAGTATGCACCTGAGTGAAAGACGTATATCTTTGTTTCTATTAATAATTTGGACTTGAGTCCTGAAGAAGAATTGCGTATACTTACGATAGGAACCCAACGCAACTCGTATTTCAACATTCCCATAATGTATTCAAAATTTAAGCCAATCTCCGTAACACGGTTGATTTAGTAAACCTGAAGAGTATGCACCTGAGTGAAAGACGTATTTCTTTGTTTCTATTAATAATTTGGACTTGAGTCCTGAAGAAGAATTGTGTATATTTACGATAGGAACCCAATACAACTCGTATTTCCGCATTCCCATAATGTATTCAAAATTTAAGCCAATCTCCGTAACACGGTTGATTTAGTAAACCTGAAGAGTATGCACCTGAGTGAAAGACGTATATCTTTGTTTCTATTAATAATTTGGACTTGAGTCCTGAAGAAGAATTGTGTATATTTACGATAGGAACCCAACGCAACTCGTATTTCAGCATTCCCATAATGTATTCAAAATTTAAGCCAATCTCCGTAACACGGTTGATTTAGTAAACCTGAAGAGTATGCACCTGAGTGAAAGACGTATATCTTTGTTTCTATTAATAATTTGGACTTGAGTCCTGAACAAGAATTGTGTATATTTACGATAGGAACCCAACGCAACTCGTATTTCAGCATTCCCATAATGTATTCAAAATTTAAGCCAATCTCCGTAACACGGTTGATTTAGTAAACCTGAAGAGTATGCACCTGAGTGAAAGACGTATATCTTTGTTTCTATTAATACTTTGGACTTGAGTCCTGAAGAAGAATTGTGTATATTTACGATAGGAACCCAACGTAACTCGTATTTAAGCATTCCCATAATGTATTCAAAATTTAAGCCAATCTCCGTAACACGATTGATTTAGTAAACCTGAAGAGTATGCACCTGAGTGAAAGACGTATATCTTTGTTTCTATTAATAATTTGGACTTGAGTCCTGAAGAAGAATTGTGTATATTTAGGATAGGAACCCAACACAACTCGTATTTCAGCATTCCCATAATGTATTCAAAATTTAAGCCAATCTCCGTAACACGGGTTGATTTAGTAAACCTGAAGAGTATGTACCTGAGTGAAAGACGTATATCTTTGTTTCTATTAATAATTTGGACTTGAGTCATGAAGAAGAATTGTGTATATTTACGATAGGAACCCAACGCAACTCGTATTTCAGCATGCCCATAATGTATTCAAAATTTAAGCCAATCTCTGTAACACGGTTGATTTAGTAAACCCGAAGAGTATGCACCTGAGTGAAAGACTTATATCTTTGTTTCTATTAATAATTGGACTTGAGTCCTGAAGAAGAATTGTGTATATTTTTTGATAGGAACCCAACGCAACTCGTATTTCAGCATTCCCATAATGTATTCACCATTTAAGCCAATCTCCGTAACACGGTTGATTTAGTAAATCGGAAGAGTATGCACCTGAGTGAAAGACGTATATCTTTGTTTCTATTAATAATTTGGACTTGAGTCCTGAAGAAGAATTGTGTATATTTACGATAGGAACCCAACGCAACTCGTATTTCAGCATGCCCATAATGTATTCAAAATTTAAGCCAATCTCCGTAACACGGTTGATTTAGTAAACCTGAAGAGTATGCACCTGAGTGAAAGACGTATATCTTTGTTTCTATTAATACTTTGGACTTGAGTCCTGAAGAAGAATTGTGTATATTTACGATAGGAACCCAACGTAACTCGTATTTAAGCATTCCCATAATGTATTCAAAATTTAAGCCAATCTCCGTAACACGATTGATTTAGTAAACCTGAAGAGTATGCACCTGAGTGAAAGACGTATATCTTTGTTTCTATTAATAATTTGGACTTGAGTCCTGAAGAAGAATTGTGTATATTTAGGATAGGAACCCAACACAACTCGTATTTCAGCATTCCCATAATGTATTCAAAATTTAAGCCAATCTCCGTAACACGGTTGATTTAGTAAACCTGAAGAGTATGTACCTGAGTGAAAGACGTATATCTTTGTTTCTATTAATAATTTGGACTTGAGTCATGAAGAAGAATTGTGTATATTTACGATAGGAACCCAACGCAACTCGTATTTAAGCATGCCCATAATGTATTCAAAATTTAAGCCAATCTCTGTAACACGGTTGATTTAGTAAACCCGAAGAGTATGCACCTGAGTGAAAGACTTATATCTTTGTTTCTATTAATAATTGGACTTGAGTCCTGAAGAAGAATTGTGTATATTTTTTGATAGGAACCCAACGCAACTCGTATTTCAGCATTCCCATAATGTATTCACCATTTAAGCCAATCTCCGTAACACGGTTGATTTAGTAAATCGGAAGAGTATGCACCTGAGTGAAAGACGTATATCTTTGTTTCTATTAATAATTTGGACTTGAGTCCTGAAGAAGAATTGTGTATATTTACGATCGGAACCCAACACAACTCGTATTTCAGCATGTCCATAATGTATTCTAAATTTAAGCCAATCTCCGTAACACGGTTGATTTAGTAAACCTGAAGAGTATGCACCTGAGTGAAAGACGTATATCTTTGTTTCTATTAATAAATTGGACTTGAGTCCTCAAGAAGAATTGTGTATATATACGATAGGAACCCAACACAACTCGTATTTCAGCATGCCCATAACGTATTCAAAATTTAAGCCAATCTCCGTAACACGGTTGATTTAGTAAACCCGAAGAGTATGCACCTGAGTGAAAGACTTATATCTTTGTTTCTATTAATAATTTGGACTTGAGTCCTGAAGAAGAATTGTTTATATTTACGATAGGAACCCAACGCAACTCGTATTTCAGCATGCCCATAATGTATTCAAAATTTAAGCCAATCTCCGTAACACGGTTGATTTAGTAAACCCGAAGAGTATGCACCTGAGTGAAACACTTATATCTTTTTTCTATTAATAATTTGGACTTGAGTCCTGAAGAAGAATTGTGTATATTTACGATAGGAACCCAACGCAACTCGTATTTCAGCATGCCCATAATGTATTCAAAATTTATGCCAATCTCCCTAACACGGTTGATTTAGTAAACCTGAAGAGTATGCACCTGGGTGAAAGACGTATATCTTTGTTTCTATTAATAATTTAGACTTGAGTCCTGAAGAAGAATTGTGTATATTTACGATAGGAACCCAACGCAACTCGTATTTCAGCATGCCCATAATGTATTCAAAATTTAAGCCAATCTCCGTAACACGGTTGATTTAGTAAACCTGAAGAGTATGCACCTGAGTGAAAGACGTATATCTTTGTTTCTATTAATAATTTGGACTTGAGTCCTGAAGAAGAATTGTGTATATTTACGATAGGAACCCAACGCAACTCGTAATTCAGCATGCCCATAATGT
This sequence comes from Cuscuta europaea, assembly GCA_945859875.1. Classification (NCBI taxonomy): domain Eukaryota; kingdom Viridiplantae; phylum Streptophyta; class Magnoliopsida; order Solanales; family Convolvulaceae; genus Cuscuta; species Cuscuta europaea. The sequence continues at coordinate 8,299,742 of CAMAPE010000014.1, forward strand.
ATTCAAAATTTAAGCCAATCTCCGTAACACGGTTGATTTAGTAAACCTGAAGAGTATGCACCTGAGTGAAAGACGTATATCTTTGTTTCTATTAATAATTTGGACTTGAGTCCTGAAGAAGAATTGTGTATATTTACGATAGGAACCCAACGCAACTAGTATTTCAGCATGCCCATAATGTATACAAAATTTTAGCCAATCTCCGTAACAAGGTTGATTTAGTAAATCCGAAGAGTATGCACCTGAGTGAAAGACTTATATCTTTGTTTCTATTAATAATTTGGACTTGAGTCCTGAAGAAGAATTGTGTATATTTACGATAGGAACCCAACACAACTCGTATTTCAGCATGCCCATAATGTATTCAAAATTTAAGCCAAACTCCGTAACACGGTTGATTTAGTAAACCTCAAGAGTATGCACCTGAGTGAAAGACGTATATCTTTGTTTCTATTAATAATTTGGACTTGAGTCCTCAAGAAGAATTGTGTATATTTACGATAGGAACCCAACGCAACTCGTATTTCAGCATGCCCATATTGTATTCAAAATTGAAGCCAATCTCTGTAACACGGTTGATTTAGTAAACCCGAAGAGTATGCACCTGAGTGAAAGACTTATATCTTTGTTTCTATTAATAATTTGGACTTGATTCCTGAAGAAGAATTGTGTATATTTACGATAGGAACCCAACGCAACTCGTATTTCAGCGTTCCCATAATGTATTCACAATTTAAGCCAATCTCCGTAACAGGGTTGATTTAGTAAACCGGAAGAGTATGCACCTGAGTGAAAGACGTATATCTTTGTTTCTATTAATAATTTGGACTTGAGTACTGAAGAAGAATTGTGTATATTTACGATAGGAACCCAACGCAACTCGTATTTCAGCATTCTCATAATGTATTCAAAATTTAAGCCAATCTCCGTAACATGGTTAATTTAATAAACCTGAAGAGTATGCACCTGAGTGAAAGACGTATATCTTTGTTTCTATTAATAATTTGGACTTGAGTCCCGAAGAAGAATTGTGTATATTTACGATAGGAACCCAACGCAACTCGTATTTCAGCATGCCCATAATGTATTCAAAATTTAAGCCATTCTCCGTAACACGGTTGATTTAGTAAACCTGAAGAGTATGCACCTGAGTGAAAGACGTATATCTTTGTTTCTATTAATAATTTGGACTTGAGTCCTCAAGAAGAATTGTGTATATTTACGATAGGAACCCAACGCAACTCGTATTTCAGCATGCCCATAATGTATTCAAAATTTAAGCCAATCTCCGTAACACGGTTGATTTAGTAAACCCGAAGAGTATGCACCTGAGTGAAAGACTTATATCTTTGTTTCTATTAATAACTTGGACTTGAGTCCTGAAGAAGAATTGTGTATATTTACGATAGGAACCCAACGCAACTCGTATTTCATCTTTCCCATAATGTATTCACAATTTAAGCCAATCTCCGTAACAGGGTTGATTTAGTAAACCGGAAGAGTATGCACCTGAGTGAGACGTATATCTTTGTTTCTGTTAATAATTTGGACTTGAGTCCTAAAGAAGAATTGTGTATATTTACGATAGGAACCCAACGCAACTCGTATTTCAGCATGCCCATAATGTATTCAAAATTTAAGCCAATCTCCGTAACACGGTTGATTTAGTAAACCCGAAGAGTATGCACCTGAGTGAAAGACTTATATCTTTGTTTCTATTAATAATATGGACTTGAGTCCTGAAGAAGAATTGTTTATATTTACGATGGGAACCCAACGCAACTCGTATTTCAGCATTCCCATAATGTATTCAAAATTTAAGCCAATCTCCGTAACACGGTTGATTTAGTAAACCTGAAGAGTATGCACCTGAGTGAAAGACGTATATCTTTGTTTCTATTAATAATTTGGACTTGAGTCCTGAAGAAGAATTGTGTATATTTACGATAGGAACCCAACGCAACTCGTATTTCAGAATTCCCATAATGTATTCAAAATTTAAGCCAATCTCCGTAACACGGTTGATTTAGTAAACCTGAAGAGTATGCACCTGAGTGAAAGACGTATATCTTTGTTTCTATTAATAATTTGGACTTGAGTCCTGAAGAAGAATTGCGTATACTTACGATAGGAACCCAACGCAACTCGTATTTCAACATTCCCATAATGTATTCAAAATTTAAGCCAATCTCCGTAACACGGTTGATTTAGTAAACCTGAAGAGTATGCACCTGAGTGAAAGACGTATTTCTTTGATTCTATTAATAATTTTGACTTGAGTCCTGAAGAAGAATTGTGTATATTTACGATAGGAACCCAATACAACTCGTATTTCCGCATTCCCATAATGTATTCAAAATTTAAGCCAATCTCCGTAACACGGTTGATTTAGTAAACCTGAAGAGTATGCACCTGAGTGAAAGACGTATATCTTTGTTTCTATTAATAATTTGGACTTGAGTCCTGAAGAAGAATTGTGTATATTTACGATAGGAACCCAACGCAACTCGTATTTCAGCATTCCCATAATGTATTCAAAATTTAAGCCAATCTCCGTAACACGGTTGATTTAGTAAACCTGAAGAGTATGCACCCGAGTGAAAGATGTATATCTTTGTTTCTATTAATAATTTGGACTTGAGTCCTGAACAAGAATTGTGTATATTTACGATAGGAACCCAACGCAACTCGTATTTCAGCATTCCCATAATGTATTCAAAATTTAAGCCAATCTCCGTAACACGGTTGATTTAGTAAACCTGAAGAGTATGCACCTGAGTGAAAGACGTATATCTTTGTTTCTATTAATACTTTGGACTTGAGTCCTGAAGAAGAATTGTGTATATTTACGATAGGAACCCAACGTAACTCGTATTTAAGCATTCCCATAATGTATTCAAAATTTAAGCCAATCTCCGTAACACGATTGATTTAGTAAACCTGAAGAGTATGCACCTGAGTGAAAGACGTATATCTTTGTTTCTATTAATAATTTGGACTTGAGTCCTGAAGAAGAATTGTGTATATTTAGGATAGGAACCCAACACAACTCGTATTTCAGCATTCCCATAATGTATTCAAAATTTAAGCCAATCTCCGTAACACGGTTGATTTAGTAAACCTGAAGAGTATGTACCTGAGTGAAAGACGTATATCTTTGTTTCTATTAATAATTTGGACTTGAGTCATGAAGAAGAATTGTGTATATTTACGATAGGAACCCAACGCAACTCGTATTTCAGCATGCCCATAATGTATTCAAAATTTAAGCCAATCTCTGTAACACGGTTGATTTAGTAAACCCGAAGAGTATGCACCTGAGTGAAAGACTTATATCTTTGTTTCTATTAATAATTGGACTTGAGTCCTGAAGAAGAATTGTGTATATTTTTTGATAGGAACCCAACGCAACTCGTATTTCAGCATTCCCATAATGTATTCACCATTTAAGCCAATCTCCGTAACACGGTTGATTTAGTAAATCGGAAGAGTATGCACCTGAGTGAAAGACGTATATCTTTGTTTCTATTAATAATTTGGACTTGAGTCCTGAAGAAGAATTGTGTATATTTACGATCGGAACCCAACACAACTCGTATTTCAGCATGTCCATAATGTATTCTAAATTTAAGGCAATCTCCGTAACACGGTTGATTTAGTAAACCTGAAGAGTATGCACCTGAGTGAAAGACGTATATCTTTGTTTCTATTAATAAATTGGACTTGAGTCCTCAAGAAGAATTGTGTATATATACGATAGGAACCCAACACAACTCGTATTTCAGCATGCCCATAACGTATTCAAAATTTAAGCCAATCTCCGTAACACGGTTGATTTAGTAAACCCGAAGAGTATGCACCTGAGTGAAAGACTTATATCTTTGTTTCTATTAATAATTTGGACTTGAGTCCTGAAGAAGAATTGTTTATATTTACGATAGGAACCCAACGCAACTCGTATTTCAGCATGCCCATAATGTATTCAAAATTTAAGCCAATCTCCGAAACACGGTTGATTTAGTAAACCCGAAGAGTATGCACCTGAGTGAAACACTTATATCTTTTTTCTATTAATAATTTGGACTTGAGTCCTGAAGAAGAATTGTGTATATTTACGATAGGAACCCAACGCAACTCGTATTTCAGCATGCCCATAATGTATTCAAAATTTAAGCCAATCTCCCTAACACGGTTGATTTAGTAAACCTGAAGAGTATGCACCTGGGTGAAAGACGTATATCTTTGTTTCTATTAATAATTTAGACTTGAGTCCTGAAGAAGAATTGTGTATATTTACGATAGGAACCCAACGCAACTCTTATTTCAGCATGCCCATAATGTATTCAAAATTTAAGCCAATCTCCGTAACACGGTTGATTTAGTAAACCTGAAGAGTATGCACCTGAGTGAAAGACGTATATCTTTGTTTCTATTAATAATTTGGACTTGAGTCCTGAAGAAGAATTGTGTATATTTACGATAGGAACCCAACGCAACTCGTAATTCAGCATGCCCATAATGTATTCAAAATTTAAGCCAATCTCCGTAACACGGTTGATTTAGTAAACCTGAAGAGTATGCACCTGAGTGAAAGACGTATATCTTTGTTTCTATTAATAATTTGGACTTGAGTCCTGAAGAAGAATTGTGTATATTTACGATAGGAACCCAACGCAACTAGTATTTCAGCATGCCCATAATGTATACAAAATTTTAGCCAATCTCCGTAACAAGGTTTATTTAGTAAATCCGAAGAGTATGCACCTGAGTGAAAGACTTATATCTTTGTTTCTATTAATAATTTGGACTTGAGTCCTGAAGAAGAATTGTGTATATTTACGATAGGAACCCAACACAACTCGTATTTCAGCATGCCCATAATGTATTCAAAATTTAAGCCAAACTCCGTAACACGGTTGATTTAGTAAACCTGAAGAGTATGCACCTGAGTGAAAGACGTATATCTTTGTTTCTATTAATAATTTGGACTTGAGTCCTCAAGAAGAATTGTGTATATTTACGATAGGAACCCAACGCAACTCGTATTTCAGCATGCCCATATTGTATTCAAAATTGAAGCCAATCTCTGTAACACGGTTGATTTAGTAAACCCGAAGAGTATGCACCTGAGTGAAAGACTTATATCTTTGTTTCTATTAATAATTTGGACTTGATTCCTGAAGAAGAATTGTGTATATTTACGATAGGAACCCAACGCAACTCGTATTTCAGCGTTCCCATAATGTATTCACAATTTAAGCCAATCTCCGTAACAGGGTTGATTTAGTAAACCGGAAGAGTATGCACCTGAGTGAAAGACGTATATCTTTGTTTCTATTAATAATTTGGACTTGAGTACTGAAGAAGAATTGTGTATATTTACGATAGGAACCCAACGCAACTCGTATTTCAGCATTCTCATAATGTATTCAAAATTTAAGCCAATCTCCGTAACATGGTTAATTTAATAAACCTGAAGAGTATGCACCTGAGTGAAAGACGTATATCTTTGTTTCTATTAATAATTTGGACTTGAGTCCCGAAGAAGAATTGTGTATATTTACGATAGGAACCCAACGCAACTCGTATTTCAGCATGCCCATAATGTATTCAAAATTTAAGCCATTCTCCGTAACACGGTTGATTTAGTAAACCTGAAGAGTATGCACCTGAGTGAAAGACGTATATCTTTGTTTCTATTAATAATTTGGACTTGAGTCCTCAAGAAGAATTGTGTATATTTACGATAGGAACCCAACGCAACTCGTATTTCAGCATGCCCATAATGTATTCAAAATTTAAGCCAATCTCCGTAACACGGTTGATTTAGTAAACCCGAAGAGTATGCACCTGAGTGAAAGACTTATATCTTTGTTTCTATTAATAACTTGGACTTGAGTCCTGAAGAAGAATTGTGTATATTTACGATAGGAACCCAACGCAACTCGTATTTCATCGTTCCCATAATGTATTCACAATTTAAGCCAATCTCCGTAACAGGGTTGATTTAGTAAACCGGAAGAGTATGCACCTGAGTGAGACGTATATCTTTGTTTCTGTTAATAATTTGGACTTGAGTCCTAAAGAAGAATTGTGTATATTTACGATAGGAACCCAACGCAACTCGTATTTCAGCATGCCCATAATGTATTCAAAATTTAAGCCAATCTCCGTAACACGGTTGATTTAGTAAACCCGAAGAGTATGCACCTGAGTGAAAGACTTATATCTTTGTTTCTATTAATAATATGGACTTGAGTCCTGAAGAAGAATTGTTTATATTTACGATAGGAACCCAACGCAACTCGTATTTCAGCATGCCCATAATGTATTCAAAATTTAAGCCAATCTCCGTAACACGGTTGATTTAGTAAACCCGAAGAGTATGCACCTGAGTGAAACACTTATATCTTTGTTTCTATTAATAATTTGGACTTGAGTCCTGAAGAAGAATTGTGTATATTTACGATAGGAACCCAACGCAACTCGTATTTCAGCATGCCCATAATGTATTCAAAATTTAAGCCAATCTCCGTAACACGGTTGATTTAGTAAACCTGAAGAGTATGCACCTGAGTGAAAGACGTATATCTTTGTTTCTATTAATAATTTGGACTTGAGTCCTGAAGAAGAATTGTGTATATTTACGATAGGAACCCAACGCAACTCGTAATTCAGCATGCCCATAATGTATTCAAAATTTAAGCCAATCTCCGTAACACGGTTGATTTAGTAAACCTGAAGAGTATGCACCTGAGTGAAAGACGTATATCTTTGTTTCTATTAATAATTTGGACTTGAGTCCTGAAGAAGAATTGTGTATATTTACGATAGGAACCCAACGCAACTCGTTTTTCAGCATGCCCATAATGTATTCAAAATTTTAGCCAATCTCCGTAACAAGGTTGATTTAGTAAACCCGAAGAGTATGCACCTGAGTGAAAGACTTATATCTTTGTTTCTATTAATAATTTGGACTTGAGTCCTGAAGAAGAATTGTGTATATTTACGATAGGAACCCAACGCAACTCGTATTTCAGCATGCCCATAATGTATTCAAAATTTAAGCCAATCTCCGTAACACGGTTGATTTAGTAAACCTGAAGAGTATGCACCTGAGTGAAAGACGTATATCTTTGTTTCTATTAATAATTTAGACTTGAGTCCTGAAGAAGAATTGTGTATATTTACGATAGGAACCCAACACAACTCGTATTGCAGCATGCCCATAATGTATTCAAAATTTAAGCCAATCTCCGTAACACGGTTGATTTAGTAAACCTGAAGAGTATGCACCTGAGTGAAAGACGTATATCTTTGTTTCTATTAATAATTTGGACTTGAGTCCTGAAGAAGAATTGTGTATATTTACGATAGGAACCCAACGCAACTCGTAATTCAGCATGCCCATAATGTATTCAAAATTTAAGCCAATCTCCGTAACACGGTTGATTTAGTAAACCTGAAGAGTATGCACCTGAGTGAAAGACGTGTATCTTTGTTTCTATTAATAATTTGGACTTGAGTCCTGAAGAAGAATTGTGTATATTTACGATAGGAACCCAACGCAACTCGTATTTCAGCATGCCCATAATGTATTCAAAATTTTAGCCAATCTCCATAACAAGGTAGATTTAGTAAACCCGAAGAGTATGCACCTGAGTGAAAGACTTATATCTTTGTTTCTATTAATAATTTTGACTTGAGTCCTGAAGAAGAATTGTGTATATTTACGATAGGAACCCAACACAACGCGTATTTCAGCATGCCCATAATGTATTCAAAATTTAAGCCAATCTCCGTAACACGGTTGATTTAGTAAACCTGAAGAGTATGCACCTGAGTGAAAGACATATATCTTTGTTTCTATTAATAATTTGGACTTGAGTCCTAAAGAAGAATTGTGTATATTTACGACAGGAACCCAACGCAACACGTATTTCAGCATTCCCATAATGTATTAAAAATTTAAGCCAATCTCCGTAACACGGTTGATTTAGTAAACCCGAAGAGTATGCACCTGAGTGAAAGACTTATATCTTTGTTTCTATTAATAATTTGGACTTGAGTCCTGAAGAAGAATTGTGTATATTTACGATAGGAACCCAATGCAACTCGTATTTCAGCGTTCCCATAATGTATTCACAATTTAAGCCAATCTCCGTAACAGGGTTGATTTAGTAAACCGGAAGAGTATGCACCTGAGTGAAAGACGTATATCTTTGTTTCTATTAATAATTTGGACTTGAGTACGGAAGAAGAATTGTGTATATTTACGATAGGAACCCAACGCAACTCGTATTTCAGCATTCCCATAATGTATTCAAAATTTAAGCCAATCTCCGTAACATGGTTGATTTAATAAACCTGAAGAGTATGCACCTGAGTGAAAGACGTATATCTTTGTTTCTATTAATAATTTGGACTTGAGTCCTGAAGAAGAATTGTGTATATTTACGATAGGAACCCAACGCAACTCGTATTTCAGCATGCCCATAATGTATTCAAAATTTAAGCCATTCTCCGTAACACGGTTGATTTAGTAAACCTGAAGAGTATGCACCTGAGTGAAAGACGTATATCTTTGCTTCTATTAATAATTTGGACTTGAGTCCTAAAGAAGAATTGTGTATATTTACGATAGGAACCCAACGCAACTCGTATTTCAGCATGCCCATAATGTATTCAAAATTTAAGCCAATCTCCGTAACACGGTTGATTTAGTAAACCCGAAGAGTATGCACCTGAGTGAAAGACTAATATCTTTGTTTCTATTAATAATTTGGACTTGAGTCCTGAAGAAGAATTGTGTATATTTACGATAGGAACCCAACGCAACTCGTATTTCAGCGTTCCCAATATGTATTCACAATTTAAGCTAATCTCCGTAACACGGTTGATTTAGTAGACCCGAAGAGTATGCACCTGAGTGAAAGACTTATATCTTTGTTTCTATTAATAATTTGGACTTGACTCCTGAAGAAGAATTGTGTATATTTACGATAGGAACCCAACGCAACTCGTATTTCAGCGTTCCCATAATGTATTCACAATTTAAGCCAATCTCCGTAACAGGGTTGATTTAGTAAACCGGAAGAGTATGCACCTGAGTGAAAGACGTATATCTTTGTTTCTATTAATAATTTGGACTTGAGTACTGAAGAAGAATTGTGTATATTTACGATAGGAACCCAACGCAACTCGTATTTCAGCATTCCCTTAATGTATTCAAAATTTAAGCCAATCTCCGTAACATGGTTGATTTAATAAACCTGAAGAGTATGCACCTGAGTGAAAGACGTATATCTTTGTTTCTATTAATAATTTGGACTTGAGTCCTGAAGAAGAATTGTGTATATTTACGATAGGAACCCAACACAACTCGTATTTCAGCATGCCCATAATGTATTCAAAATTTAAGCCATTCTCCGTAACAGGGTTGATTTAGTAAACCTGAAGAGTATGCACCTGAGTGAAAGACGTATATCTTTGCTTCTATTAATAATTTGGACTTGAGTCCTCAAGAAGAATTGTGTATATTTACGATAGGAACCCAACGCAACACGTATTTCAGCATTCCCATAATGTATTAAAAATTTAAGCCAATCTCCGTAACACGGTTGATTTAGTAAACCCGAAGAGTATGCACCTGAGTGAAAGACTTATATCTTTGTTTCTATTAATAATTTGGACTTGAGTCCTGAAGAAGAATTGTGTATATTTACGATAGGAACCCAATGCAACTCGTATTTCAGCGTTCCCATAATGTATTCACAATTTAAGCCAATCTCCGTAACAGGGTTGATTTAGTAAACCGGAAGAGTATGCACCTGAGTGAAAGACGTATATCTTTGTTTCTATTAATAATTTGGACTTGAGTACGGAAGAAGAATTGTGTATATTTACGATAGGAACCCAACGCAACTCGTATTTCAGCATTCCCATAATGTATTCAAAATTTAAGCCAATCTCCGTAACATGGTTGATTTAATAAACCTGAAGAGTATGCACCTGAGTGAAAGACGTATATCTTTGTTTCTATTAATAATTTGGACTTGAGTCCTGAAGAAGAATTGTGTATATTTACGATAGGAACCCAACGCAACTCGTATTTCAGCATGCCCATAATGTATTCAAAATTTAAGCCATTCTCCGTAACACGGTTGATTTAGTAAACCTGAAGAGTATGCACCTGAGTGAAAGACGTATATCTTTGCTTCTATTAATAATTTGGACTTGAGTCCTAAAGAAGAATTGTGTATATTTACGATAGGAACCCAACGCAACTCGTATTTCAGCATGCCCATAATGTATTCAAAATTTAAGCCAATCTCCGTAACACGGTTGATTTAGTAAACCCGAAGAGTATGCACCTGAGTGAAAGACTAATATCTTTGTTTCTATTAATAATTTGGACTTGAGTCCTGAAGAAGAACTGTGTATATTTACGATAGGAACCCAACGCAACTCGTATTTCAGCGTTCCCAATATGTATTCACAATTTAAGCTAATCTCCGTAACACGGTTGATTTAGTAGACCCGAAGAGTATGCACCTGAGTGAAAGACTTATATCTTTGTTTCTATTAATAATTTGGACTTGACTCCTGAAGAAGAATTGTGTATATTTACGATAGGAACCCAACGCAACTCGTATTTCAGCGTTCCCATAATGTATTCACAATTTAAGCCAATCTCCGTAACAGGGTTGATTTAGTAAACCGGAAGAGTATGCACCTGAGTGAAGGACGTATATCTTTGTTTCTATTAATAATTTGGACTTGAGTACTGAAGAAGAATTGTGTATATTTACGATAGGAACCCAACGCAACTCGTATTTCAGCATTCCCTTAATGTATTCAAAATTTAAGCCAATCTCCGTAACATGGTTGATTTAATAAACCTGAAGAGTATGCACCTGAGTGAAAGACGTATATCTTTGTTTCTATTAATAATTTGGACTTGAGTCCTGAAGAAGAATTGTGTATATTTACGATAGGAACCCAACACAACTCGTATTTCAGCATGCCCATAATGTATTCAAAATTTAAGCCATTCTCCGTAACAGGGTTGATTTAGTAAACCTGAAGAGTATGCACCTGAGTGAAAGACGTATATCTTTGCTTCTATTAATAATTTGGACTTGAGTCCTCAAGAAGAATTGTGTATATTTACGATAGGAACCCAACGCAACTCGTATTTCAGCATGCCCATAATGTATTCAAAATTTAAGCCAATCTCCGTAACACGGTTGATTTAGTAAACCTGAAGAGTATGCACCTGAGTGAAAGACGTATATCTTTGTTTCTATTAATAATTTGGACTTGAGTCCTGAAGAAGAATTGTGTATATTTACGATAGGAACCCAACGCAACTCGTAATTCAGCATGCCCATAATGTATTCAAAATTTAAGCCAAACTCCGTAACACGGTTGATTTAGTAAACCTGAAGAGTATGCACCTGAGTGAAAGACGTGTATCTTTGTTTCTATTAATAATTTGGACTTGAGTCCTGAAGAAGAATTGTGTATATTTACGATAGGAACCCAACGCAACTCGTATTTCAGCATGCCCATAATGTATTCAAAATTTTAGCCAATCTCCATAACAAGGTAGATTTAGTAAACCCGAAGAGTATGCACCTGAGTGAAAGACTTATATCTTTGTTTCTATTAATAATTTTGACTTGAGTCCTGAAGAAGAATTGTGTATATTTACGATAGGAACCCAACACAACGCGTATTTCAGCATGCCCATAATGTATTCAAAATTTAAGCCAATCTCCGTAACACGGTTGATTTAGTAAACCTGAAGAGTATGCACCTGAGTGAAAGACATATATCTTTGTTTCTATTAATAATTTGGACTTGAGTCCTAAAGAAGAATTGTGTATATTTACGACAGGAACCCAACGCAACACGTATTTCAGCATTCCCATAATGTATTAAAAATTTAAGCCAATCTCCGTAACACGGTTGATTTAGTAAACCCGAAGAGTATGCACCTGAGTGAAAGACTTATATCTTTGTTTCTATTAATAATTTGGACTTGAGTCCTGAAGAAGAATTGTGTATATTTACGATAGGAACCCAATGCAACTCGTATTTCAGCGTTCCCATAATGTATTCACAATTTAAGCCAATCTCCGTAACAGGGTTGATTTAGTAAACCGGAAGAGTATGCACCTGAGTGAAAGACGTATATCTTTGTTTCTATTAATAATTTGGACTTGAGTACGGAAGAAGAATTGTGTATATTTACGATAGGAACCCAACGCAACTCGTATTTCAGCATTCCCATAATGTATTCAAAATTTAAGCCAATCTCCGTAACATGGTTGATTTAATAAACCTGAAGAGTATGCACCTGAGTGAAAGACGTATATCTTTGTTTCTATTAATAATTTGGACTTGAGTCCTGAAGAAGAATTGTGTATATTTACGATAGGAACCCAACGCAACTCGTATTTCAGCATGCCCATAATGTATTCAAAATTTAAGCCATTCTCCGTAACACGGTTGATTTAGTAAACCTGAAGAGTATGCACCTGAGTGAAAGACGTATATCTTTGCTTCTATTAATAATTTGGACTTGAGTCCTAAAGAAGAATTGTGTATATTTACGATAGGAACCCAACGCAACTCGTATTTCAGCATGCCCATAATGTATTCAAAATTTAAGCCAATCTCCGTAACACGGTTGATTTAGTAAACCCGAAGAGTATGCACCTGAGTGAAAGACTAATATCTTTGTTTCTATTAATAATTTGGACTTGAGTCCTGAAGAAGAATTGTGTATATTTACGATAGGAACCCAACGCAACTCGTATTTCAGCGTTCCCAATATGTATTCACAATTTAAGCTAATCTCCGTAACACGGTTGATTTAGTAGACCCGAAGAGTATGCACCTGAGTGAAAGACTTATATCTTTGTTTCTATTAATAATTTGGACTTGACTCCTGAAGAAGAATTGTGTATATTTACGATAGGAACCCAACGCAACTCGTATTTCAGCGTTCCCATAATGTATTCACAATTTAAGCCAATCTCCGTAACAGGGTTGATTTAGTAAACCGGAAGAGTATGCACCTGAGTGAAAGACGTATATCTTTGTTTCTATTAATAATTTGGACTTGAGTACTGAAGAAGAATTGTGTATATTTACGATAGGAACCCAACGCAACTCGTATTTCAGCATTCCCTTAATGTATTCAAAATTTAAGCCAATCTCAGTAACATGGTTGATTTAATAAACCTGAAGAGTATGCACCTGAGTGAAAGACGTATATCTTTGTTTCTATTAATAATTTGGACTTGAGTCCTGAAGAAGAATTGTGTATATTTACGATAGGAACCCAACACAACTCGTATTTCAGCATGCCCATAATGTATTCAAAATTTTTGCCATTCTCCGTAACAGGGTTGATTTAGTAAACCTGAAGAGTATGCACCTGAGTGAAAGACGTATATCTTTGCTTCTATTAATAATTTGGACTTGAGTCCTCAAGAAGAATTGTGTATATTTACGATAGGAACCCAACGCAACACGTATTTCAGCATTCCCATAATGTATTAAAAATTTAAGCCAATCTCCGTAACACGGTTGATTTAGTAAACCCGAAGAGTATGCACCTGAGTGAAAGACTTATATCTTTGTTTCTATTAATAATTTGGACTTGAGTCCTGAAGAAGAATTGTGTATATTTACGATAGGAACCCAATGCAACTCGTATTTCAGCGTTCCCATAATGTATTCACAATTTAAGCCAATCTCCGTAACAGGGTTGATTTAGTAAACCGGAAGAGTATGCACCTGAGTGAAAGACGTATATCTTTGTTTCTATTAATAATTTGGACTTGAGTACGGAAGAAGAATTGTGTATATTTACGATAGGAACCCAACGCAACTCGTATTTCAGCATTCCCATAATGTATTCAAAATTTAAGCCAATCTCCGTAACATGGTTGATTTAATAAACCTGAAGAGTATGCACCTGAGTGAAAGACGTATATCTTTGTTTCTATTAATAATTTGGACTTGAGTCCTGAAGAAGAATTGTGTATATTTACGATAGGAACCCAACGCAACTCGTATTTCAGCATGCCCATAATGTATTCAAAATTTAAGCCATTCTCCGTAACACGGTTGATTTAGTAAACCTGAAGAGTATGCACCTGAGTGAAAGACGTATATCTTTGCTTCTATTAATAATTTGGACTTGAGTCCTAAAGAAGAATTGTGTATATTTACGATAGGAACCCAACGCAACTCGTATTTCAGCATGCCCATAATGTATTCAAAATTTAAGCCAATCTCCGTAACACGGTTGATTTAGTAAACCCGAAGAGTATGCACCTGAGTGAAAGACTAATATCTTTGTTTCTATTAATAATTTGGACTTGAGTCCTGAAGAAGAACTGTGTATATTTACGATAGGAACCCAACGCAACTCGTATTTCAGCGTTCCCAATATGTATTCACAATTTAAGCTAATCTCCGTAACACGGTTGATTTAGTAGACCCGAAGAGTATGCACCTGAGTGAAAGACTTATATCTTTGTTTCTATTAATAATTTGGACTTGACTCCTGAAGAAGAATTGTGTATATTTACGATAGGAACCCAACGCAACTCGTATTTCAGCGTTCCCATAATGTATTCACAATTTAAGCCAATCTCCGTAACAGGGTTGATTTAGTAAACCGGAAGAGTATGCACCTGAGTGAAGGACGTATATCTTTGTTTCTATTAATAATTTGGACTTGAGTACTGAAGAAGAATTGTGTATATTTACGATAGGAACCCAACGCAACTCGTATTTCAGCATTCCCTTAATGTATTCAAAATTTAAGCCAATCTCCGTAACATGGTTGATTTAATAAACCTGAAGAGTATGCACCTGAGTGAAAGACGTATATCTTTGTTTCTATTAATAATTTGGACTTGAGTCCTGAAGAAGAATTGTGTATATTTACGATAGGAACCCAACACAACTCGTATTTCAGCATGCCCATAATGTATTCAAAATTTAAGCCATTCTCCGTAACAGGGTTGATTTAGTAAACCTGAAGAGTATGCACCTGAGTGAAAGACGTATATCTTTGCTTCTATTAATAATTTGGACTTGAGTCCTCAAGAAGAATTGTGTATATTTACGATAGGAACCCAACGCAACTCGTATTTCAGCATGCCCATAATGTATTCAAAATTTAAGCCAATCTCCGTAACACGGTTGATTTAGTAAACCTGAAGAGTATGCACCTGAGTGAAAGACGTATATCTTTGTTTCTATTAATAATTTGGACTTGAGTCCTGAAGAAGAATTGTGTATATTTACGATAGGAACCCAACGCAACTCGTAATTCAGCATGCCCATAATGTATTCAAAATTTAAGCCAAACTCCGTAACACGGTTGATTTAGTAAACCTGAAGAGTATGCACCTGAGTGAAAGACGTGTATCTTTGTTTCTATTAATAATTTGGACTTGAGTCCTGAAGAAGAATTGTGTATATTTACGATAGGAACCCAACGCAACTCGTATTTCAGCATGCCCATAATGTATTCAAAATTTTAGCCAATCTCCATAACAAGGTAGATTTAGTAAACCCGAAGAGTATGCACCTGAGTGAAAGACTTATATCTTTGTTTCTATTAATAATTTTGACTTGAGTCCTGAAGAAGAATTGTGTATATTTACGATAGGAACCCAACACAACGCGTATTTCAGCATGCCCATAATGTATTCAAAATTTAAGCCAATCTCCGTAACACGGTTGATTTAGTAAACCTGAAGAGTATGCACCTGAGTGAAAGACATATATCTTTGTTTCTATTAATAATTTGGACTTGAGTCCTAAAGAAGAATTGTGTATATTTACGATAGGAACCCAACGCAACACGTATTTCAGCATTCCCATAATGTATTAAAAATTTAAGCCAATCTCCGTAACACGGTTGATTTAGTAAACCCGAAGAGTATGCACCTGAGTGAAAGACTTATATCTTTGTTTCTATTAATAATTTGGACTTGAGTCCTGAAGAAGAATTGTGTATATTTACGATAGGAACCCAATGCAACTCGTATTTCAGCGTTCCCATAATGTATTCACAATTTAAGCCAATCTCCGTAACAGGGTTGATTTAGTAAACCGGAAGAGTATGCACCTGAGTGAAAGACGTATATCTTTGTTTCTATTAATAATTTGGACTTGAGTACGGAAGAAGAATTGTGTATATTTACGATAGGAACCCAACGCAACTCGTATTTCAGCATTCCCATAATGTATTCAAAATTTAAGCCAATCTCCGTAACATGGTTGATTTAATAAACCTGAAGAGTATGCACCTGAGTGAAAGACGTATATCTTTGTTTCTATTAATAATTTGGACTTGAGTCCTGAAGAAGAATTGTGTATATTTACGATAGGAACCCAACGCAACTCGTATTTCAGCATGCCCATAATGTATTCAAAATTTAAGCCATTCTCCGTAACACGGTTGATTTAGTAAACCTGAAGAGTATGCACCTGAGTGAAAGACGTATATCTTTGCTTCTATTAATAATTTGGACTTGAGTCCTAAAGAAGAATTGTGTATATTTACGATAGGAACCCAACGCAACTCGTATTTCAGCATGCCCATAATGTATTCAAAATTTAAGCCAATCTCCGTAACACGGTTGATTTAGTAAACCCGAAGAGTATGCACCTGAGTGAAAGACTAATATCTTTGTTTCTATTAATAATTTGGACTTGAGTCCTGAAGAAGAATTGTGTATATTTACGATAGGAACCCAACGCAACTCGTATTTCAGCGTTCCCAATATGTATTCACAATTTAAGCTAATCTCCGTAACACGGTTGATTTAGTAGACCCGAAGAGTATGCACCTGAGTGAAAGACTTATATCTTTGTTTCTATTAATAATTTGGACTTGACTCCTGAAGAAGAATTGTGTATATTTACGATAGGAACCCAACGCAACTCGTATTTCAGCGTTCCCATAATGTATTCACAATTTAAGCCAATCTCCGTAACAGGGTTGATTTAGTAAACCGGAAGAGTATGCACCTGAG
The DNA here is from genome assembly GCA_945859875.1 of Cuscuta europaea. Classification (NCBI taxonomy): domain Eukaryota; kingdom Viridiplantae; phylum Streptophyta; class Magnoliopsida; order Solanales; family Convolvulaceae; genus Cuscuta; species Cuscuta europaea. Next base: position 8,316,817 of record CAMAPE010000014.1, read on the forward strand.
TGAAAGACGTATATCTTTGTTTCTATTAATAATTTGGACTTGAGTACTGAAGAAGAATTGTGTATATTTACGATAGGAACCCAACGCAACTCGTATTTCAGCATTCCCTTAATGTATTCAAAATTTAAGCCAATCTCCGTAACATGGTTGATTTAATAAACCTGAAGAGTATGCACCTGAGTGAAAGACGTATATCTTTGTTTCTATTAATAATTTGGACTTGAGTCCTGAAGAAGAATTGTGTATATTTACGATAGGAACCCAACACAACTCGTATTTCAGCATGCCCATAATGTATTCAAAATTTTTGCCATTCTCCGTAACAGGGTTGATTTAGTAAACCTGAAGAGTATGCACCTGAGTGAAAGACGTATATCTTTGCTTCTATTAATAATTTGGACTTGAGTCCTCAAGAAGAATTGTGTATATTTACGATAGGAACCCAACGCAACACGTATTTCAGCATTCCCATAATGTATTAAAAATTTAAGCCAATCTCCGTAACACGGTTGATTTAGTAAACCCGAAGAGTATGCACCTGAGTGAAAGACTTATATCTTTGTTTCTATTAATAATTTGGACTTGAGTCCTGAAGAAGAATTGTGTATATTTACGATAGGAACCCAATGCAACTCGTATTTCAGCGTTCCCATAATGTATTCACAATTTAAGCCAATCTCCGTAACAGGGTTGATTTAGTAAACCGGAAGAGTATGCACCTGAGTGAAAGACGTATATCTTTGTTTCTATTAATAATTTGGACTTGAGTACGGAAGAAGAATTGTGTATATTTACGATAGGAACCCAACGCAACTCGTATTTCAGCATTCCCATAATGTATTCAAAATTTAAGCCAATCTCCGTAACATGGTTGATTTAATAAACCTGAAGAGTATGCACCTGAGTGAAAGACGTATATCTTTGTTTCTATTAATAATTTGGACTTGAGTCCTGAAGAAGAATTGTGTATATTTACGATAGGAACCCAACGCAACTCGTATTTCAGCATGCCCATAATGTATTCAAAATTTAAGCCATTCTCCGTAACACGGTTGATTTAGTAAACCTGAAGAGTATGTACCTGAGTGAAAGACGTATATCTTTGCTTCTATTAATAATTTGGACTTGAGTCCTAAAGAAGAATTGTGTATATTTACGATAGGAACCCAACGCAACTCGTATTTCAGCATGCCCATAATGTATTCAAAATTTAAGCCAATCTCCGTAACACGGTTGATTTAGTAAACCCGAAGAGTATGCACCTGAGTGAAAGACTAATATCTTTGTTTCTATTAATAATTTGGACTTGAGTCCTGAAGAAGAACTGTGTATATTTACGATAGGAACCCAACGCAACTCGTATTTCAGCGTTCCCAATATGTATTCACAATTTAAGCTAATCTCCGTAACACGGTTGATTTAGTAGACCCGAAGAGTATGCACCTGAGTGAAAGACTTATATCTTTGTTTCTATTAATAATTTGGACTTGACTCCTGAAGAAGAATTGTGTATATTTACGATAGGAACCCAACGCAACTCGTATTTCAGCGTTCCCATAATGTATTCACAATTTAAGCCAATCTCCGTAACAGGGTTGATTTAGTAAACCGGAAGAGTATGCACCTGAGTGAAAGACGTATATCTTTGTTTCTATTAATAATTTGGACTTGAGTACTGAAGAAGAATTGTGTATATTTACGATAGGAACCCAACGCAACTCGTATTTCAGCATTCCCTTAATGTATTCAAAATTTAAGCCAATCTCCGTAACATGGTTGATTTAATAAACCTGAAGAGTATGCACCTGAGTGAAAGACGTATATCTTTGTTTCTATTAATAATTTGGACTTGAGTCCTGAAGAAGAATTGTGTATATTTACGATAGGAACCCAACACAACTCGTATTTCAGCATGCCCATAATGTATTCAAAATTTAAGCCATTCTCCGTAACAGGGTTGATTTAGTAAACCTGAAGAGTATGCACCTGAGTGAAAGACGTATATCTTTGCTTCTATTAATAATTTGGACTTGAGTCCTCAAGAAGAATTGTGTATATTTACGATAGGAACCCAACGCAACTCGTATTTCAGCATGCCCATAATGTATTCAAAATTTAAGCCAATCTCCGTAACACGGTTGATTTAGTAAACCCGAAGAGTATGCACCTGAGTGAAAGACTAATATCTTTGTTTCTATTAATAATTTGGACTTGAGTCCTGAAGAAGAATTGTGTATATTTACGATAGGAACCCAACGCAACTCGTATTTCAGCGTTCCCAATATGTATTCACAATTTAAGCTAATCTCCGTAACACGGTTGATTTAGTAAACCCGAAGAGTATGCACCTGAGTGAAAGACTTATATCTTTGTTTCTATTAATAATTTGGACTTGACTCCTGAAGAAGAATTGTGTATATTTACGATAGGAACCCAACGCAACTCGTATTTCAGCGTTCCCATAATGTATTCACAATTTAAGCCAATCTCCGTAACAGGGTTGATTTAGTAAACCGGAAGAGTATGCACCTGAGTGAAAGACGTATATCTTTGTTTCTATTAATAACTTGGACTTGAGTACTGAAGAAGAATTGTGTATATTTACGATAGGAACCCAACGCAACTCGTATTTCAGCATTCCCTTAATGTATTCAAAATTTAAGCCAATCTCCGTAACATGGTTGATTTAATAAACCTGAAGAGTATGCACCTGAGTGAAAGACGTATATCTTTGTTTCTATTAATAATTTGGACTTGAGTCCTGAAGAAGAATTGTGTATATTTACGATAGGAACCCAACACAACTCGTATTTAAGCATGCCCATAATGTATTCAAAATTTAAGCCATTCTCCGTAACACGGTTGATTTAGTAAACCTGAAGAGTATGCACCTGAGTGAAAGACGTATATCTTTGTTTCTATTAATAATTTGGACTTGAGTCCTAAAGAAGAATTGTGTATATTTACGATATGAACCCAACGCAACTCGTATTTCAGCATGCCCATAATGTATTCAAAATTTAAGCCAATCTCCGTAACACGGTTGATTTAGTAAACCTGAAGAGTGTGCACCTGAGTGAAAGACGTATATCTTTGTTTCTATTAATAATTTAGACTTGAGTCCTGAAGAAGAATTGTGTATATTTACGATAGGAACCCAACGCAACTCGTAATTCAGCATGCCCATAATGTATTCAAAATTTAAACCAATCTTCGTAACACGGTTTATTTAGTAAACCTGAAGAGTATGCACCTGAGTGAAAGACGTATATCTTTGTTTCTATTAATAATTTGGACTTAAGTCCTAAAGAAGAATTGTGTATATTTACGATAGGAACCCAACGCAACTCGTATTTCAGCATGCCCATAATGTATTCAAAATTTTAGCCAATCTCCGTAACAAGGTTGATTTAGTAAACCCGAAGAGTATGCACCTGAGTGAAAGACTTATATCTTTGTTTCTATTTATAATTTGGACTTGAGTCCTGAAAAAGAATTGTGTATATTTACGATAGGAACCCAACGCAACTCGTATTTCAGCATGCCCTTAATGTATTCAAAATTTAAGCCAATCTCCGTAACACGGTTGATTTAGTAAACCTAAAGAGTATGCACCTGAGTGAAAGACGTATATCTTTGTTTCTATTAATAATTTGGACTTGAGTCCTAAAGAAGAGATGTGTATATTTACGATAGGAACCCAAAGCAACTCGTATTTCAGCATGCCCATAATGTATTCAAAATTTAAGCCAATCTCCGTAACACGGTTGATTTAGTAAACCCGAAGAGTATGCACCCGAGTGAAAGACTTATATCTTTGTTTCTATTAATAATTTGGACTTGAGTCCTGAAGAAGAATTGTGTATATTTACGATAGGAACCCAATGCAACTCGTATTTCAGCGTTCCCATAATGTATTCACAATTTAAGCCAATCTCTGTAACAGGGTTGATTTAGTAAACCGGAAGAGTATGCACCTGAGTGAAAGACGTATATCTTTGTTTCTATTAATAATTTGGACTTGAGTACGGAAGAAGGATTGTGTATATTTACGATAGGAACATAACGCAACTCGTATTTCAGCATGCCCATAATGTATTCAAAATTTAAGCCAATCTCCGTAACACGGTTGATTTAGTAAACCTGAAGAGTATGCACCTGAGTGAAAGACGTATATCTTTGCTTCTATTAATAATTTAGACTTGAGTCCTGAAGAAGAATTGTGTATATTTACGATAGGAACCCAACGCAACTCGTATTTCAGCATGCCCATAATGTATTCAAAATTTAAGACAATCTCCGTAACACGGTTGATTTAGTAAACCTGAAGAGTATGCACCTGAGTGAAAGACGTATATCTTTGTTTCTATTAATAATTTGGACTTGAGTCCTGAAGAAGAATTCTGTATATTTACGATAGGAACCCAACGCAACTCGTAATTCAGCATGCCCATAATGTATTCAAAATTTAAGCCAATCTCCGTAACACGGTTGATTTAGTAAACCTGAAGAGTATGCACCTGAGTGAAAGACGTATATCTTTGTTTCTATTAATAATTTGGACTTGAGTCCTGAAGAAGAATTGTGTATATTTACGATAGGAACCCAACGCAACTCGTATTTCAGCATGCCCATAATGTATTCAAAATTTTAGCCAATCTCCATAACAAGGTTGATTTAGTAAACCCGAAGAGTATGCACCTGAGTGAAAGACTTATATCTTTGTTTCTATTAATAATTTGGACTTGAGTCCTGAAGAAGAATTGTGTATATTTACGATAGGAACCCAATGCAACTCGTATTTCAGCGTTCCCATAATGTATTCACAATTTAAGCCAATCTCCGTAACAGGGTTGATTTAGTAAACCGGAAGAGTATGCACCTGAGTGAAAGACGTATATCTTTGTTTCTATTAATAATTTGGACTTGAGTACGGAAGAAGAATTGTGTATATTTACGATAGGAACCCAACGCAACTCGTATTTCAGCATTCCCATAATGTATTCAAAATTTAAGCCAATCTCCGTAACATGGTTGATTTAATAAACCTGAAGAGTATGCACCTGAGTGAAAGACGTATATCTTTGTTTCTATTAATAATTTGGACTTGAGTCCTGAAGAAGAATTGTGTATATTTACGATAGGAACCCAACGCAACTCGTATTTCAGCATGCCCATAATGTATTCAAAATTTAAGCCATTCTCCGTAACACGGTTGATTTAGTAAACCTGAAGAGTATGCACCTGAGTGAAAGACGTATATCTTTGCTTCTATTAATAATTTGGACTTGAGTCCTAAAGAAGAATTGTGTATATTTACGATAGGAACCCAACGCAACTCGTATTTCAGCATGCCCATAATGTATTCAAAATTTAAGCCAATCTCCGTAACACGGTTGATTTAGTAAACCCGAAGAGTATGCACCTGAGTGAAAGACTAATATCTTTGTTTCTATTAATAATTTGGACTTGAGTCCTGAAGAAGAATTGTGTATATTTACGATAGGAACCCAACGCAACTCGTATTTCAGCGTTCCCAATATGTATTCACAATTTAAGCTAATCTCCGTAACACGGTTGATTTAGTAAACCCGAAGAATATGCACCTAAGTGAAAGACTTATATTTTTGTTTCTATTAATAATTTGGACTTGACTCCTGAAGAAGAATTGTGTATATTTACGATAGGAACCCAACGCAACTCGTATTTCAGCGTTCCCATAATGTATTCACAATTTAAGCCAATCTCCGTAACAGGGTTGATTTAGTAAACCGGAAGAGTATGCACCTGAGTGAAAGACGTATATCTTTGTTTCTATTAATAATTTGGACTTGAGTACTGAAGAGGAATTGTGTATATTTAAGATAGGAACCCAACGCAACTCGTATTTCAGCATTCCCTTAATGTATTCAAAATTTAAGCCAATCTCCGTAACATGGTTGATTTAATAAACCTGAAGAGTATGCACCTGAGTGAAAGACGTATATCTTTGTTTCTATTAATAATTTGGACTTGAGTCCTGAAGAAGAATTGTGTATATTTACGATAGGAACCCAACACAACTCGTATTTCAGCATGCCCATAATGTATTCAAAATTTAAGCCATTCTCCGTAACAGGGTTGATTTAGTAAACCTGAAGAGTATGCACCTGAGTGAAAGACGTATATCTTTGCTTCTATTAATAATTTGGACTTGAGTCCTCAAGAAGAATTGTGTATATTTACGATAGGAACCCAACGCAACTCGTATTTCAGCATGCCCATAATGTATTCAAAATTTAAGCCAATCTCCGTAACACGGTTGATTTAGTAAACCCGAAGAGTATGCACCTGAGTGAAAGACTAATATCTTTGTTTCTATTAATAATTTGGACTTGAGTCCTGAAGAAGAATTGTGTATATTTACGATAGGAACCCAACGCAACTCGTATTTCAGCGTTCCTAATATGTATTCACAATTTAAGCTAATCTCCGTAACACGGTTGATTTAGTAAACCCGAAGAGTATGCACCTGAGTGAAAGACTTATATCTTTGTTTCTATTAATAATTTGGACTTGACTCCTGAAGAAGAATTGTGTATATTTACGATAGGAACCCAACGCAACTCGTATTTCAGCGTTCCCATAATGTATTCACAATTTAAGCCAATCTCCGTAACAGGGTTGATTTAGTAAACCGGAAGAGTATGCACCTGAGTGAAAGACGTATATCTTTGTTTCTATTAATAATTTGGACTTGAGTACTGAAGAAGAATTGTGTATATTTACGATAGGAACCCAACGCAACTCGTATTTCAGCATTCCCTTAATGTATTCAAAATTTAAGCCAATCTCCGTAACATGGTTGATTTAATAAACCTGAAGAGTATGCACCTGAGTGAAAGACGTATATCTTTGTTTCTATTAATAATTTGGACTTGAGTCCTGAAGAAGAATTGTGTATATTTACGATAGGAACCCAACACAACTCGTATTTCAGCATGCCCATAATGTATTCAAAATTTAAGCCATTCTCCGTAACACGGTTGATTTAGTAAACCTGAAGAGTATGCACCTGAGTGAAAGACGTATATCTTTGTTTCTATTAATAATTTGGACTTGAGTCCTAAAGAAGAATTGTGTATATTTACGATATGAACCCAACGCAACTCGTATTTCAGCATGCCCATAATGTATTCAAAATTTAAGCCAATCTCCGTAACACGGTTGATTTAGTAAACCTGAAGAGTGTGCACCTGAGTGAAAGACGTATATCTTTATTTCTATTAATAATTTAGACTTGAGTCCTGAAGAAGAATTGTGTATATTTACGATAGGAACCCAACGCAACTCGTAATTCAGCATGCCCATAATGTATTCAAAATTTAAACCAATCTTCGTAACACGGTTTATTTAGTAAACCTGAAGAGTATGCACCTGAGTGAAAGACGTATATCTTTGTTTCTATTAATAATTTGGACTTGAGTCCTAAAGAAGAATTGTGTATATTTACGATAGGAACCCAACGCAACTCGTATTTCAGCATGCCCATAATGTATTCAAAATTTTAGCCAATCTCCGTAACAAGGTTGATTTAGTAAACCCGAAGAGTATGCACCTGAGTGAAAGACTTATATCTTTGTTTCTATTAATAATTTGGACTTGAGTCCTGAAGAAGAATTGTGTATATTTACGATAGGAACCCAACGCAACTCGTATTTCAGCATGCCCTTAATGTATTCAAAATTTAAGCCAATCTCCGTAACACGGTTGATTTAGTAAACCTGAAGAGTATGCACCTGAGTGAAAGACGTATATCTTTGTTTCTATTAATAATTTGGACTTGAGTCCTAAAGAAGAGATGTGTATATTTACGATAGGAACCCAACGCAACTCGTATTTCAGCATGCCCATAATGTATTCAAAATTTAAGCCAATCTCCGTAACACGGTTGATTTAGTAAACCCGAAGAGTATGCACCCGAGTGAAAGACTTATATCTTTGTTTCTATTAATAATTTGGACTTGAGTCCTGAAGAAGAATTATGTATATTTACGATAGGAACCCAATGCAACTCGTATTTCAGCGTTCCCATAATGTATTCACAATTTAAGCCAATCTCTGTAACAGGGTTGATTTAGTAAACCGGAAGAGTATGCACCTGAGTGAAAGACGTATATCTTTGTTTCTATTAATAATTTGGACTTGAGTACGGAAGAAGGATTGTGTATATTTACGATAGGAACATAACGCAACTCGTATTTCAGCATGCCCATAATGTATTCAAAATTTAAGCCAATCTCCGTAACACGGTTGATTTAGTAAACCTGAAGAGTATGCACCTGAGTGAAAGACGTATATCTTTGTTTCTATTAATAATTTAGACTTGAGTCCTGAAGAAGAATTGTGTATATTTACGATAGGAACCCAACGCAACTCGTATTTCAGCATGCCCATAATGTATTCAAAATTTAAGACAATCTCCGTAACACGGTTGATTTAGTAAACCTGAAGAGTATGCACCTGAGTGAAAGACGTATATCTTTGTTTCCATTAATAATTTGGACTTGAGTCCTGAAGAAGAATTCTGTATATTTACGATAGGAACCCAACGCAACTCGTAATTCAGCATGCCCATAATGTATTCAAAATTTAAGCCAATCTCCGTAACACGGTTGATTTAGTAAACCTGAAGAGTATGCACCTGAGTGAAAGACGTATATCTTTGTTTCTATTAATAATTTGGACTTGAGTCCTGAAGAAGAATTGTGTATATTTACGATAGGAACCCAACGCAACTCGTATTTCAGCATGCCCATAATGTATTCAAAATTTTAGCCAATCTCCATAACAAGGTTGATTTAGTAAACCCGAAGAGTATGCACCTGAGTGAAAGACTTATATCTTTGTTTCTATTAATAATTTGGACTTGAGTCCTGAAGAAGAATTGTGTATATTTACGATAGGAACCCAACACAACTCGTATTTCAGCATGCCCATAATGTATTCAAAATTTAAGCCAATCTCCGTAACACGATTGATTTAGTAAACTTGAAGAGTATGCACCTGAGTGAAAGACATATATCTTTGTTTCTATTAATAATTTGGACTTGAGTCCTAAAGAAGAATTGTGTGTATTTACGATAGGAACCCAACGCAACTCGTATTTCAGCATGCCCATAATGTATTCAAAATTTAAGCCAATCTCCGTAACACGGTTGATTTAGTAAACCCGAAGAGTATGCACCTGAGTGAAAGACTTATATCTTTGTTTCTATTAATAATTTGGACTTGAGTCCTGAAGAAGAATTGTGTATATTTACGATAGGAACCCAATGCAACTCGTATTTCAGCGTACCCATAATGTATTCACAATTTAAGTCAATCTCCGTAACAGGGTTGATTTAGTAAACCGGAAGAGTATGCACCTGAGTGAAAGACGTATATCTTTGTTTCTATTAATAATTTGGACTTGAGTACGGAAGAAGAATTGTGTATATTTACGATAGGAACCCAACGCAACTCGTATTTCAGCATTCCCATAATGTATTCAAAATTTAAGCCAATCTCCGTAACATGGTTGATTTAATAAACCTGAAGAGTATGCAACTGAGTGAAAGACGTATATCTTTGTTTCTATTAATAATTTGGACTTGAGTCCCGAAGAAGAATTGTGTATATTTACGATAGGAACCCAACGCAACTCGTAATTCAGCATGCCCATAATGTATTCAAAATTTAAGCCAATCTCCGTAACACGGTTGATTTAGTAAACCTGAAGAGTATGCACCTGAGTGAAAGACTTATATCTTTGTTTCTATTAATAATTTGGACTTGAGTCCTGAAGAAGAATTGTGTATATTTACGATAGGAACCCAACGCAACTCGTATTTCAGCGTTCCCATAATGTATTCACAATTTAAGCCAATCTCCGTAACAGGGTTGATTTAGTAAACCGGAAGAGTATGCACCTGAGTGAAAGACGTATATCTTTGTTTCTATTAATAATTTGGACTTGAGTCCTAAAGAAGAATTGTGTATATTTATGATAGGAACCCAACACAACTCGTATATCAGCATGCCCATAATGTATTCAAAATTTATGCCAATCTCCGTAACACGGTTGATTTAGTAAACCCGAAGAGTATGCACCTGAGTGAAAGACTTATATCTTTGTTTCTATTAATAATTTGGACTTGAGTCCTGAAGAAGAATTGTTTATATTTACGATAGGAACCCAACGCAACTCGTATTTCAGCATGCCCATAATGTATTCAAAATTTAATCCAATCTCCGTAACACGGTTGATTTAGTAAACCCGAAGAGTATGCACCTGAGTGAAACACTTATATCTTTGTTTCTATTGATAATTTGGACTTGAGTCCTGAAGAAGAATTGTGTATATTTACGATAGGAACCCAACGCAACTCGTATTTCAGCATGCCCATAATGTATTCAAAATTTAAGCCAATCTCCGTAACACGGTTGATTTAGTAAACCTGAAGAGTATGCACCTGAGTGAAAGACGTATATCTTTGTTTCTATTAATAATTTAGACTTGAGTCCTGAAGAAGAATTGTGTATATTTATGATAGGAACCCAACGCAACTCGTATTTCAGCATGCCCATAATGTATTCAAAATTTAAGCCAATCTCCGTAACACGGTTGATTTAGTAAACCTGAAGAGTATGCACCTGAGTGAAAGACGTATATCTTTGTTTCTATTAATAATTTGGACTTGAGTCCTGAAGAAGAATTGTGTATATTTACGATAGGAACCCAACGCAACTCGTATTTCAGCATGCCCATAATGTATTCAAAATTTTAGCCAATCTCCATAACAAGGTTGATTTAGTAAACCCGAAGAGTATGCACCTGATTGAAAGACTTATATCTTTGTTTCTATTAATAATTTGGACTTGAGTCCTAAAGAAGAATTGTGTATATTTACGATAGGAACCCAACACAACTCGTATTTCAGCATGCCCATAATGTATTCAAAATTTAAGCCAATCTCCGTAACACGGTTGATTTAGTAAACTTGAAGAGTATGCACCTGAGTGAAAGACATATATCTTTGTTTCTATTAATAATTTGGACTTGAGTCCTAAAGAAGAATTGTGTGTATTTACGATAGGAACCCAACGCAACTCGTATTTCAGCATGCCCATAATGTATTCAAAATTTAAGCCAATCTCCGTAACACGGTTGATTTAGTAAACCCGAAGAGTATGCACCTGAGTGAAAGACTTATATCTTTGTTTCTATTAATAATTTGGACTTGAGTCCTGAAGAAGAATTGTGTATATTTACGATAGGAACCCAATGCAACTCGTATTTCAGCGTACCCATAATGTATTCACAATTTAAGCCAATCTCCGTAACAGGGTTGATTTAGTAAACCGGAAGAGTATGCACCTGAGTGAAAGACGTATATCTTTTTTTCTATTAATAATTTGGACTTTAGTACGGAAGAAGAATTGTGTATATTTACGATAGGAACCCAACGCAACTCGTATTTCAGCATTCCCATAATGTATTCAAAATTTAAGCCAATCTCCGTAACATGGTTGATTTAATAAACCTGAAGAGTATGCAACTGAGTGAAAGACGTATATCTTTGTTTCTATTAATAATTTGGGCTTGAGTCCCGAAGAAGAATTGTGTATATTTACGATAGGAACCCAACGCAACTCGTAATTCAGCATGCCCATAATGTATTCAAAATTTAAGCCAATCTCCGTAACACGGTTGATTTAGTAAACCTGAAGAGTATGCACCTGAGTGAAAGACTTATATCTTTGTTTCTATTAATAATTTGGACTTGAGTCCTGAAGAAGAATTGTGTATATTTACGATAGGAACCCAACGCAACTCGTATTTCAGCGTTCCCATAATGTATTCACAATTTAAGCCAATCTCCGTAACAGGGTTGATTTAGTAAACCGGAAGAGTATGCACCTGAGTGAAAGACGTATATCTTTGTTTCTATTAATAATTTGGACTTGATTCCTAAAGAAGAATTGTGTATATTTATGATAGGAACCCAACACAACTCGTTTATCAGCATGCCCATAATGTATTCAAAATTTAAGCCAATCTCCGTAACACGGTTGATTTAGTAAACCCGAAGAGTATGCACCTGAGTGAAAGACTTATATCTTTGTTTCTATTAATAATTTGGACTTGAGTCCTGAAGAAGAATTGTTTATATTTACGATAGGAACCCAACGCAACTCGTATTTCAGCATGCCCATAATGTATTCAAAATTTAAGCCAATCTCCGTAACACGGTTGATTTAGTAAACCCGAAGAGTATGCACCTGAGTGACACACTTATATCTTTGTTTCTATTGATAATTTGGACTTGAGTCCTGAAGAAGAATTGTGTATATTTACGATAGGAACCCAACGCAACTCGTATTTCAGCATGCCCATAATGTATTCAAAATTTAAGCCAATCTCCGTAACACGGTTGATTTAGTAAACCTGAAGAGTATGCACCTGAGTGAAAGACGTATATCTTTGTTTCTATTAATAATTTAGACTTGAGTCCTGAAGAAGAATTGTGTATATTTATGATAGGAACCCAACGCAACTCGTATTTCAGCATGCCCATAATGTATTCAAAATTTAAGCCAATCTCCGTAACACGGTTGATTTAGTAAACCTGAAGAGTATGCACCTGAGTGAAAGACGTATATCTTTGTTTCTATTAATAATTTGGACTTGAGTCCTGAAGAAGAATTGTGTATATTTACGATAGGAACCCAACGTAACTCGTAATTCAGCATGCCCATAATGTATTCAAAATTTAAGCCAATCTCCGTAACACGGTTGATTTAGTAAACCTGAAGAGTATGCACCTGAGTGAAAGACGTATATCTTTGTTTCTATTAATAATTTGGACTTGAGTCCTGTAGAAGAATTGTGTATATTTACGATAGGAACCCAACGCAACTCGTATTTCAGCATGCCCATAATGTATTCAAAATTTTAGCCAATCTCCGTAACAAGGTTGATTTAGTAAACCCGAAGAGTATGCACCTGAGTGAAAGACTTATATCTTTGTTTCTATTAATAATTTGGACTTGAGTCCTGAAGAAGAATTGTGTATATTTACGATAGGAACCCAACGCAACTCGTATTTCAGCATGCCCATAATGTATTCAAAATTTAAGCCAATCTCCGTAACACGGTTGATTTAGTAAACCTGAAGAGTATGCACCTGAGTGAAAGACGTATATCTTTGTTTCTATTAATAATTTGGACTTGAGTCCTGAAGAAGAATTGTGTATATTTACGATAGGAACCCAACGCAACTCGTATTTCAGCGTTCCCATAATGTATTCACAATTTAAGCCAATCTCCGTAACAGGGTTGATTTAGTAAACCGGAAGAGTATGCACCTGAGTGAAAGACGTATATCTTTGTTTCTATTAATAATTTGGACTTGAGTCCTAAAGAAGAATTGTGTATATTTATGATAGGAACCCAACACAACTCGTTTATCAGCATGCCCATAATGTATTCAAAATTTAAGCCAATCTCCGTAACACGGTTGATTTAGTAAACCCGAAGAGTATGCACCTGAGTGAAAGACTTATATCTTTGTTTCTATTAATAATTTGGACTTGAGTCCTGAAGAAGAATTGTTTATATTTACGATAGGAACCCAACGCAACTCGTATTTCAGCATGCCCATAATGTATTCAAAATTTAAGCCAATCTCCGTAACACGGTTGATTTAGTAAACCCGAAGAGTATGCACCTGAGTGACACACTTATATCTTTGTTTCTATTGATAATTTGGACTTGAGTCCTGAAGAAGAATTGTGTATATTTACGATAGGAACCCAACGCAACTCGTATTTCAGCATGCCCATAATGTATTCAAAATTTAAGCCAATCTCCGTAACACGGTTGATTTAGTAAACCTGAAGAGTATGCACCTGAGTGAAAGACGTATATCTTTGTTTCTATTAATAATTTAGACTTGAGTCCTGAAGAGGAATTGTGTATATTTATGATAGGAACCCAACGCAACTCGTATTTCAGCATGCCCATAATGTATTCAAAATTTAATCCAATCTCCGTAACACGGTTGATTTAGTAAACCTGAAGAGTATGCACCTGAGTGAAAGACGTATATCTTTGTTTCTATTAATAATTTGGACTTCAGTCCTGAAGAAGAATTGTGTATATTTACGATAGGAACCCAACGCAACTCGTAATTCAGCATGCCCATAATGTATTCAAAATTTAAGCCAATCTCCGTAACACGGTTGATTTAGTAAACCTGAAGAGTATGCACCTGAGTGAAAGACGTATATCTTTGTTTCTATTAATAATTTGGACTTGAGTCCTGTAGAAGAATTGTGTATATTTACGATAGGAACCCAACGCAACTCGTATTTCAGCATGCCCATAATGTATTCAAAATTTTAGCCAATCTCCGTAACAAGGTTGATTTAGTAAACCCGAAGAGTATGCACCTGAGTGAAAGACTTATATCTTTGTTTCTATTAATAATTTGGACTTGAGTCCTGAAGAAGAATTGTGTATATTTACGATAGGAACCCAACGCAACTCGTATTTCAGCATGCCCATAATGTATTCAAAATTTAAGCCAATCTCCGTAACACGGTTGATTTAGTAAACCCGAAGAGTATGCACCCGAGTGAAAGACTTATATCTTTGTTTCTATTAATAATTTGGACTTGAGTCCTGAAGAAGAATTGTGTATATTTACGATAGGAACGCAACGCAACTCGTATTTCAGCATGCCCATAATGTATTCAAAATTTAAGCCAATCTCCGTAACACGGTTGATTTAGTAAACCCGAAGAGTATGCACCTGAGTGAAAGACTTATATCTTTGTTTCTATTAATAATTTGGACTTGAGTCCTGAAGAAGAATTGTGTATATTTACGATAGGAACCCAACGCAACTCGTAATTCAGCATGCCCATAATGTATTCAAAATTTAAGCCAATCTCCGTAACACGGTTGATTTAGTAAACCTGAAGAGTATGCACCTGAGTGAAAGACGTATATCTTTGTTTCTATTAATAATTTGGACTTGAGTCCTAAAGAAGAATTGTGTATATTTACGATAGGAACCCAACGCAACTCGTATTTCAGCATGCCCATAATGTATTCAAAATTTTAGCCAATCTCCGTAACAAGGTTGATTTAGTAAACCCGAAGAGTATGCACCTGAGTGAAAGACTTATATCTTTGTTTGTATTAATAATTTGGACTTGAGTCCTGAAGAAGAATTGTGTATATTTACGATAGGAACCCAACGCAACTCGTATTTCAGCATGCCCTTAATGTATTCAAAATTTAAGCCAATCTCCGTAACACGGTTGATTTAGTAAACCTTAAGAGTATGCACCTGAGTGAAAAACGTATATCTTTGTTTCTATTAATAATTTGGACTTGAGTCCTAAAGAAGAATTGTGTATATTTACGATAGGAACCCAACGCAACTCGTATTTCAGCATGCCCATAATGTATTCAAAATTTAAGCCAATCTCCGTAACACGGTTGATTTAGTAAACCCGAAGAGTATGCACCCGAGTGAAAGACTTATATCTTTGTTTCTATTAATAATTTGGACTTGAGTCCTGAAGAAGAATTGTGTATATTTACGATAGGAACCCAATGCAACTCGTATTTCAGCGTTCCCATAATGTATTCACAATTTAAGCCAATCTCTGTAACAGGGTTGATTTAGTAAACCGGAAGAGTATGCACCTGAGTGAAAGACGTATATCTTTGTTTCTATTAATAATTTGGACTTGAGTACGGAAGAAGGATTGTGTATATTTATGATAGGAACCCAACGCAACTCGTATTTCAGCATGCCCATAATGTATTCAAAATTTAAGCCAATCTCCGTAACACGGTTGATTTAGTAAACCTGAAGAGTATGCACCTGAGTGAAAGACGTATATCTTTGTTTCTATTAATAATTTAGACTTGAGTCCTGAAGAAGAATTGTGTATATTTATGATAGGAACCCAACGCAACTCGTATTTCAGCATGCCCATAATGTATTCAAAATTTAATCCAATCTCCGTAACACGGTTGATTTAGTAAACCTGAAGAGTATGCACCTGAGTGAAAGACTTATATCTTTGTTTCTATTAATAATTTGGACTTGAGTCCTGAAGAAGAATTGTGTATATTTACGATAGGAACCCAACGCAACTCGTATTTCAGCATGCCCTTAATGTATTCAAAATTTAAGCCAATCTCCGTAACACGGTTGATTTAGTAAACCTTAAGAGTATGCACCTGAGTGAAAGACGTATATCTTTGTTTCTATTAATAATTTGGACTTGAGTCCTAAAGAAGAATTGTGTATATTTACGATAGGAACCCAACGCAACTCGTATTTCAGCATGCCCATAATGTATTCAAAATTTAAGCCAATCTCCGTAACACGGTTGATTTAGTAAACCCGAAGAGTATGCACCCGAGTGAAAGACTTATATCTTTGTTTCTATTAATAATTTGGACTTGAGTCCTGAAGAAGAATTGTGTATATTTACGATAGGAACCCAATGCAACTCGTATTTCAGCGTTCCCATAATGTATTCACAATTTAAGCCAATCTCTGTAACAGGGTTGATTTAGTAAACCGGAAGAGTATGCACCTGAGTGAAAGACGTATATCTTTGTTTCTATTAATAATTTGGACTTGAGTACGGAAGAAGGATTGTGTATATTTATGATAGGAACCCAACGCAACTCGTATTTCAGCATGCCCATAATGTATTCAAAATTTAAGCCAATCTCCGTAACACGGTTGATTTAGTAAACCTGAAGAGTATGCACCTGAGTGAAAGACGTATATCTTTGTTTCTATTAATAATTTAGACTTGAGTCCTGAAGAAGAATTGTGTATATTTATGATAGGAACCCAACGCAACTCGTATTTCAGCATGCCCATAATGTATTCAAAATTTAATCCAATCTCCGTAACACGGTTGATTTAGTAAACCTGAAGAGTATGCACCTGAGTGAAAGACGTATATCTTTGTTTCTATTAATAATTTGGACTTGAGTCCTGAAGAAGAATTGTGTATATTTACGATAGGAACCCAACGCAACTCGTATTTCAGCATGCCCATAATGTATTCAAAATTTTAGCCAATCTCCGTAACAAGGTTGATTTAGTAAACCCGAAGAGTATGCACCTGAGTGAAAGACTTATATCTTTGTTTCTATTAATAATTTGGACTTGAGTCCTGAAGAAGAATTGTGTATATTTACGATAGGAACCCAACGCAACTCGTATTTCAGCATGCCCTTAATGTATTCAAAATTTAAGTCAATCTCCGTAACACGGTTGATTTAGTAAACCTTAAGAGTATGCACCTGAGTGAAAGACGTATATCTTTGTTTCTATTAATAATTTGGACTTGAGTCCTAAAGAAGAATTGTGTATATTTACGATAGGAACCCAACGCAACTCGTATTTCAGCATGCCCATAATGTATTCAAAATTTAAGCCAATCTCCGTAACACGGTTGATTTAGTAAACCCGAAGAGTATGCACCCGAGTGAAAGACTTATATCTTTGTTTCTATTAATAATTTGGACTTGAGTCCTGAAGAAGAATTGTGTATATTTACGATAGGAACCCAATGCAACTCGTATTTCAGCGTTCCCATAATGTATTCACAATTTAAGCCAATCTCTGTAACAGGGTTGATTTAGTAAACCGGAAGAGTATGCACCTGAGTGAAAGACGTATATCTTTGTTTCTATTAATAATTTGGACTTGAGTACGGAAGAAGGATTGTGTATATTTATGATAGGAACCCCACGCAACTCGTATTTCAGCATGCCCATAATGTATTCAAAATTTAAGCCAATCTCCGTAACACGGTTGATTTAGTAAACCTGAAGAGTATGCACCTGAGTGAAAGACGTATATCTTTGTTTCTATTAATAATTTAGACTTGAGTCCTGAAGAAGAATTGTGTATATTTATGATAGGAACCCAACGCAACTCGTATTTCAGCATGCCCATAATGTATTCAAAATTTAATCCAATCTCCGTAACACGGTTGATTTAGTAAACCTGAAGAGTATGCACCTGAGTGAAAGACGTATATCTTTGTTTCTATTAATAATTTGGACTTGAGTCCTGAAGAAGAATTGTGTATATTTACGATAGGAACCCAACGCAACTCGTAATTCAGCATGCCCATAATGTATTCAAAATTTAAGCCAATCTCCGTAACACGGTTGATTTAGTAAACCTGAAGAGTATGCACCTGAGTGAAAGACGTATATCTTTGTTTCTATTAATAATTTGGACTTGAGTCCTGTAGAAGAATTGTGTATATTTACGATAGGAACCCAACGCAACTCGTATTTCAGCATGCCCATAATGTATTCAAAATTTTAGCCAATCTCCGTAACAAGGTTGATTTAGTAAACCCGAAGAGTATGCACCTGAGTGAAAGACTTATATCTTTGTTTCTATTAATAATTTGGACTTGAGTCCTGAAGAAGAATTGTGTATATTTACGATAGGAACCCAACGCAACTCGTATTTCAGCATGCCCATAATGTATTCAAAATTTAAGCCAATCTCCGTAACACGGTTGATTTAGTAAACCCGAAGAGTATGCACCCGAGTGAAAGACTTATATCTTTGTTTCTATTAATAATTTGGACTTGAGTCCTGAAGAAGAATTGTGTATATTTACGATAGGAACGCAACGCAACTCGTATTTCAGCATGCCCATAATGTATTCAAAATTTAAGCCAATCTCCGTAACACGGTTGATTTAGTAAACCCGAAGAGTATGCACCTGAGTGAAAGACTTATATCTTTGTTTCTATTAATAATTTGGACTTGAGTCCTGAAGAAGAATTGTGTATATTTACGATAGGAACCCAACGCAACTCGTAATTCAGCATGCCCATAATGTATTCAAAATTTAAGCCAATCTCCGTAACACGGTTGATTTAGTAAACCTGAAGAGTATGCACCTGAGTGAAAGACGTATATCTTTGTTTCTATTAATAATTTGGACTTGAGTCCTAAATAAGAATTGTGTATATTTACGATAGGAACCCAACGCAACTCGTATTTCAGCATGCCCATAATGTATTCAAAATTTTAGCCAATCTCCGTAACAAGGTTGATTTATTAAACCCGAAGAGTATGCACCTGAGTGAAAGACTTATATCTTTGTTTCTATTAATAATTTGGACTTGAGTCCTGAAGAAGAATTGTGTATATTTACGATAGGAACCCAACGCAACTCGTATTTCAGCATGCCCTTAATGTATTCAAAATTTAAGCCAATCTCCGTAACACGGTTGATTTAGTAAACCTTAAGAGTATGCACCTGAGTGAAAGACGTATATCTTTGTTTCTATTAATAATTTGGACTTGAGTCCTAAAGAAGAATTGTGTATATTTACGATAGGAACCCAACGCAACTCGTATTTCAGCATGCCCATAATGTATTCAAAATTTAAGCCAATCTCCGTAACACGGTTGATTTAGTAAACCCGAAGAGTATGCACCCGAGTGAAAGACTTATATCTTTGTTTCTATTAATAATTTGGACTTGAGTCCTGAAGAAGAATTGTGTATATTTACGATAGGAACCCAATGCAACTCGTATTTCAGCGTTCCCATAATGTATTCACAATTTAAGCCAATCTCTGTAACAGGGTTGATTTAGTAAACCGGAAGAGTATGCACCTGAGTGAAAGACGTATATCTTTGTTTCTATTAATAATTTGGACTTGAGTACGGAAGAAGGATTGTGTATATTTATGATAGGAACCCAACGCAACTCGTATTTCAGCATGCCCATAATGTATTCAAAATTTAAGCCAATCTCCGTAACACGGTTGATTTAGTAAACCTGAAGAGTATGCACCTGAGTGAAAGACGTATATCTTTGTTTCTATTAATAATTTAGACTTGAGTCCTGAAGAAGAATTGTGTATATTTACGATAGGAACCAAACGCAACTCGTATTTCAGCATGCCCATAATGTATTCAAAATTTAAGACAATCTCCGTAACACGGTTGATTTAGTAAACCTGAAGAGTATGCACCTGAGTGAAAGACGTATATCTTTGTTTCTATTAATAATTTGGACTTGAGTCCTGAAGAAGAATTCTGTATATTTACGATAGGAACCCAACGCAACTCGTAATTCAGCATGCCCATAATGTATTCAAAATTTAAGCCAATCTCCGTAACACGGTTGATTTAGTAAACCTGAAGAGTATGCACCTGAGTGAAAGACGTATATCTTTGTTTCTATTAATAATTTGGACTTGAGTCCTGAAGAAGAATTGTGTATATTTACGATAGGAACCCAACGCAACTCGTATTTCAGCATGCCCATAATGTATTCAAAATTTTAGCCAATCTCCATAACAAGGTTGATTTAGTAAACCCGAAGAGTATGCACCTGAGTGAAAGACTTATATCTTTGTTTCTATTAATAATTTGGACTTGAGTCCTGAAGAAGAATTGTGTATATTTACGATAGGAACCCAACACAACTCGTATTTCAGCATGCCCATAATGTATTCAAAATTTAAGCCAATCTCCGTAACACGGTTGATTTAGTAAACCTGAAGAGTATGCACCTGAGTGAAAGACATATATCTTTGTTTCTATTAATAATTTGGACTTGAGTCCTAAAGAAGAATTGTGTATATTTACGATAGGAACCCAACGCAACTCCTATTTCAGCATGCCCATAATGTATTCAAAATTTAAGCCAATCTCCGTAACACGGTTGATTTAGTAAACCCGAAGAGTATGCACCTGAGTGAAAGACTTATATCTTTGTTTCTATTAATAATTTGGACTTGAGTCCTGAAGAAGAATTGTGTATATTTTTGATAGGAAACCAATGCAACTCGTATTTCAGCGTACCCATAATGTATTCACAATTTAAGCCAATCTCCGTAACAGGGTTGATTTAGTAAACCGGAAGAGTATGCACCTGAGTGAAAGACGTATATCTTTGTTTCTATTAATAGTTTGGACTTGAGTACGGAAGAAGAATTGTGTATATTTACGATAGGAACCCAACGCAACTCGTATTTCAGCATTCCCATAATGTATTCAAAATTTAAGCCAATCTCCGTAACATGGTTGATTTAATAAACCTGAAGAGTATGCACCTGAGTGGAAGACGTATATCTTTGTTTCTATTAATAATTTGGACTTGAGTCCCGAAGAAGAATTGTGTATATTTACGATAGGAACCCAACGCAACTCGTAATTCAGCATGCCCATAATGTATTCAAAATTTAAGCCAATCTCCGTAACACGGTTGATTTAGTAAACCTGAAGAGTATGCACCTGAGTGAAAGACTTATATCTTTGTTTCTATTAATAATTTGGACTTGAGTCCTGAAGAAGAATTGTGTATATTTACGATAGGAACCCAATGCAACTCGTATTTCAGCGTACCCATAATGTATTCACAATTTAAGCCAATCTCCGTAACAGGGTTGATTTAGTAAACCGGAAGAGTATGCACCTGAGTGAAAGACGTATATCTTTGTTTCTATTAATAATTTGGACTTGAGTACGGAAGAAGAATTGTGTATATTTACGATAGGAACCCAACGCAACTCGTATTTCAGCATTCCCATAATGTATTCAAAATTTAAGCCAATCTCCGTAACATGGTTGATTTAATAAACCTGAAGAGTATGCACCTGAGTGAAAGACGTATATCTTTGTTTCTATTAATAATTTGGACTTGAGTCCCGAAGAAGAATTGTGTATATTTACGATAGGAACCCAACGCAACTCGTAATTCAGCATGCCCATAATGTATTCAAAATTTAAGCCAATCTCCGTAACACGGTTGATTTAGTAAACCTGAAGAGTATGCACCTGAGTGAAAGACTTATATCTTTGTTTCTATTAATAATTTGGACTTGAGTCCTGAAGAAGAATTGTGTATATTTACGATAGGAACCCAATGCAACTCGTATTTCAGCGTACCCATAATGTATTCACAATTTAAGCCAATCTCCGTAACAGGGTTGATTTAGTAAACCGGAAGAGTATGCACCTGAGTGAAAGACGTATATCTTTGTTTCTATTAATAATTTGGACTTAAGTACGGAAGAAGAATTGTGTATATTTACGATAGGAACCCAACGCAACTCGTATTTCAGCATTCCCATAATGTATTCAAAATTTAAGCCAATCTCCGTAACATGGTTGATTTAATAAACCTGAAGAGTATGCACCTGAGTGAAAGACGTATATCTTTGTTTCTATTAATAATTTGGACTTGAGTCCCGAAGAAGAATTGTGTATATTTACGATAGGAACCCAACGCAACTCGTAATTCAGCATGCCCATAATGTATTCAAAATTTAAGCCAATCTCCGTAACACGGTTGATTTAGTAAACCTGAAGAGTATGCACCTGAGTGAAAGACTTATATCTTTGTTTCTATTAATAATTTGGACTTGAGTCCTGAAGAAGAATTGTGTATATTTACGATAGGAACCCAACGCAACTCGTATTTCAGCGTTCCCATAATGTATTCACAATTTAAGCCAATCTCCGTAACAGGGTTGATTTAGTAAACCGGAAGAGTATGCACCTGAGTGAAAGACGTATATCTTTGTTTCTATTAATAATTTGGACTTGAGTCCTAAAGAAGAATTGTGTATATTTATGATAGGAACCCAACACAACTCGTATTTCAGCATGCCCATAATGTATTCAAAATTTAAGCCAATCTCCGTAACACGGTTGATTTAGTAAACCCGAAGAGTATGCACCTGAGTGAAAGACTTATATCTTTGTTTCTATTAATAATTTAGACTTGAGTCCTGAATAAGAATTGTGTATATTTACGATAGGAACCCAACGCAACTCGTATTTCAGCATGCCCATAATGTATTCAAAATTTAAGACAATCTTCGTAACACGGTTGATTTAGTAAACCTGAAGAGTATGCACCTGAGTGAAACACGTATATCTTTGTTTCTATTAATAATTTGGACTTGAGTCCTGAAGAAGAATTCTGTATATTTACGATAGGAACCCAACGCAACTCGTAATTCAGCATGCCCATAATGTATTCAAAATTTAAGCCAATCTCCGTAACACGGTTGATTTAGTAAACCTGAAGAGTATGCACCTGAGTGAAAGACGTATATCTTTGTTTCTATTAATAATTTGGACTTGAGTCCTGAAGAAGAATTGTGTATATTTACGATAGGAACCCAACGCAACTCGTATTTCAGCATGCCCATAATGTATTCAAAATTTTAGCCAATCTCCATAACAAGGTTGATTTAGTAAACCCGAAGAGTATGCACCTGAGTGAAAGACTTATATCTTTGTTTCTATTAATAATTTGGACTTGAGTCCTGAAGAAGAATTGTGTATATTTACGATAGGAACCTAACACAACTCGTATTTCAGCATGCCCATAATGTATTCAAAATTTAAGCCAATCTCCGTAACACGGTTGATTTAGTAAACCTGAAGAGTATGACCTGAGTGAAAGACATATATCTTTGTTTCTATTAATAATTTGGACTTGAGTCCTAAAGAAGAATTGTGTATATTTACGATAGGAACCCAACGCAACTCGTATTTCAGCATGCCCATAATGTATTCAAAATTTAAGCCAATCTCCGTAACACGGTTGATTTAGTAAACCCGAAGAGTATGCACCTGAGTGAAAGACTTATATCTTTGTTTTTATTAATAATTTGGACTTGAGTCCTGAAGAAGAATTGTGTATATTTACGATAGGAACCCAATGCAACTCGTATTTCAGCGTACCCATAATGTATTCACAATTTAAGCCAATCTCCGTAACAGGGTTGATTTAGTAAACCGGAAGAGTATGCACCTGAGTGAAAGACGTATATCTTTGTTTCTATTAATAATTTGGACTTGAGTACGGAAGAAGAATTGTGTATATTTACGATAGGAACCCAACGCAACTCGTATTTCAGCATTCCCATAATGTATTCAAAATTTAAGCCAATCTCCGTAATATGGTTGATTTAATAAACCTGAAGAGTATGCACCTGAGTGAAAGACGTATATCTTTGTTTCTATTAATAATTTGGACTTGAGTCCCGAATAAGAATTGTGTATATTTACGATAGGAACCCAACGCAACTCGTAATTCAGCATGCCCATAATGTTTCAAAATTTAAGCCAATCTCCGTAACACGGTTGATTTAGTAAACCTGAAGAGTATGCACCTGAGTGAAAGACTTATATCTTTGTTTCTATTAATAATTTGGACTTGAGTCCTGAAGAAGAATTGTGTATATTTACGATAGGAACCCAACGCAACTCGTATTTCAGCGTTCCCATAATGTATTCACAATTTAAGCCAATCTCCGTAACAGGGTTGATTTAGTAAACCGGAAGAGTATGCACCTGAGTGAAAGAC
Source organism: Cuscuta europaea (assembly GCA_945859875.1). NCBI lineage: Eukaryota > Viridiplantae > Streptophyta > Magnoliopsida > Solanales > Convolvulaceae > Cuscuta > Cuscuta europaea. Next base: position 8,341,258 of record CAMAPE010000014.1, read on the forward strand.
GTATATCTTTGTTTCTATTAATAATTTGGACTTGAGTCCTAAAGAAGAATTGTGTATATTATGATAGGAACCCAACACAACTCGTATTTCAGCATGCCCATAATGTATTCAAAATTTAAGCCAATCTCCGTAACACGGTTGATTTAGTAAACCCGAAGAGTATGCACCTGAGTGAAAGACTTATATCTTTGTTTCTATTAATAATTTGGACTTGAGTCCTGAAGAAGAATTGTTTGTATTTACGATAGGAACCCAACGCAACTCGTATTTCAGCATGCCCATAATGTATTCAAAATTTAAGCCAATCTCCGTAACACGGTTGATTTAGTAAACCCGAAGAGTATGCACTTGAGTGAAACACTTATATCTTTTTTTCTATTAATAATTTGGACTTGAGTCCTGAAGAAGAATTGTGTATATTTACGATAGGAACCCAACACAACTCGTATTTCAGCATGCCCATAATGTATTCAAAATTTAAGCCAATCTCCGTAACACGGTTGATTTAGTAAACCTGAAGAGTATGCACCTGAGTGAAAGACGTATATCTTTGTTTCTATTAATAATTTAGACTTGAGTCCTGAAGAAGAATTGTGTATATTTATGATAGGAACCCAACGCAACTCGTATTTCAGCATGCCCATAATGTATTCAAAATTTAAGCCAATCTCCGTAACACGGTTGATTTAGTAAACCTGAAGAGTATGCACCTGAGTGAAAGACGTATATCTTTGTTTCTATTAATAATTTGGACTTGAGTCCTGAAGAAGAATTGTGTATATTTACGATAGGAACCCAACGCAACTCGTAATTCAGCATGCCCATAATGTATTCAAAATTTAAGCCAATCTCCGTAACACGGTTGATTTAGTAAACCTGAAGAGTATGCACCTGAGTGAAAGACGTATATCTTTGTTTCTATTAATAATTTGGACTTGAGTCCTGAAGAAGAATTGTGTATATTTACGATAGGAACCCAACGCAACTCGTATTTCAGCATGCCCATAATGTATTCAAAATTTTAGCCAATCTCCGTAACAAGGTGGATTTAGTAAACCCGAAGAGTATGCACCTGAGTGAAAGACTTATATCTTTGTTTCTATTAATAATTTGGACTTGAGTCTCGAAGAAGAATTGTGTATATTTACGATAGGAACCCAACGCAACTCGTATTTCAGCATGCCCATAATGTATTCAAAATTTAAGCCAATCTCCGTAACACGGTTGATTTAGTAAACCTGAAGAGTATGCACCTGAGTGAAAGACTTATATCTTTGTTTCTATTAATAATTTGGACTTGAGTCCTGAAGAAGAATTGTGTATATTTACGATAGGAACCCAACGCAACTCGTATTTCAGCGTTCCCATAATGTATTCACAATTTAAGCCAATCTCCGTAACAGGGTTGATTTAGTAAACCGGAAGAGTATGCACCTGAGTGAAAGACGTATATCTTTGTTTCTATTAATAATTTGGACTTGAGTCCTAAAGAAGAATTGTGTATATTTACGATAGAAACCCAACACAACTCGTATTTCAGCATGCCCATAATGTATTCAAAATTTAAGCCAATCTCCATAACACGGTTGATTTACTAAACCCGAAGAGTATGCACCTGAGTGAAAGACTTATATCTTTGTTTCTATTAATAATTTGGACTTGAGTCCTGAAGAAGAATTGTTTATATTTACGATAGGAACCCAACGCAACTCGTATTTCAGCATGCCCATAATGTATTCAAAATTTAAGCCAATCTTCGTAACACGGTTGATTTAGTAAACCTGAAGAGGATGCACCTGAGTGAAACACTTATATCTTTGTTTCTATTAATAATTTGGACTTGAGTCCTGAAGAAGAATTGTGTATATTTACGATAGGAACCCAACGCAACTCGTATTTCAGCATGCCCATAATGTATTCAAGATTTAAGCCAATCTCCGTAACACGGTTGATTTAGTAAACCTGAAGAGTATGCACCTGAGTGAATGACGTATATCTTTGTTTCTATTAATAATTTAGACTTGAGAAATGAAGAAGAATTGTGTATATTTATGATAAGAACCCAACGCAACTCGTATTTCAGCATGCCCATAATGTATTCAAAATTTAAGCCAATCTCCGTAACACGGTTGATTTAGTAAACCTGAAGAGTATGCACCTGAGTGAAAGACGTATATCTTTGTTTCTATTAATAATTTGGACTTGAGTCCTGAAGAAAAATTGTGTATATTTACGATAGGAACCCAACGCAACTCGTATTTCAGCATGCCCATAATGTATTCAAAATTTTAGCCAATCTCCGTAACAAGGTTGATTTAGTAAACCCGAAGAGTATGCACCTGAGTGAAAGACTTATATCTTTGTTTCTATTAATAATTTGGACTTGAGTCCTGAAGAAGAATTGTGTATATTTACGATAGGAACCCAACGCAACTCGTATTTCAGCATGCCCTTAATGTATTCAAAATTTAAGCCAATCTCCGTAACACGGTTGATTTAGTAAACCTGAAGAGTATGCACCTGAGTGAAAGACGTATATCTTTGTTTCTATTAATAATTTGGACTTGAGTCCTAAAGAAGAATTGTGTATATTTACGATAGGAACCCAACGTAACTCGTATTTCAGCATGCCCATAATGTATTCAAAATTTAAGCCAATCTCCGTAACACGGTTGATTTAGTAAACCCGAAGAGTATGCACCCGAGTGAAAGACTTATATCTTTGTTTCTATTAATAATTTGGACTTGAGTCCTGAAGAAGAATTGTGTATATTTACGATAGGAACCCAATGCAACTCGTATTTCAGCGTTCCCATAATGTATTCACAATTTAAGCCAATCTCCGTAACAGGGTTGATTTAGTAAACCGGAAGAGTATGCACCTGAGTGAAAGACGTATATCTTTGTTTCTATTAATAATTTGGACTTGAGTACGGAAGAAGGATTGTGTATATTTACGATAGGAACCCAACGCAACTCGTATTTCAGCATGCCCATAATGTATTCAAAATTTAAGCCAATCTCCGTAACACGGTTGATTTAATAAACCTGAAGAGTATGCACCTGAGTGAAAGACGTATATCTTTGTTTCTATTAATAATTTAGACTTGAGTCCTGAAGAAGAATTGTGTATATTTACGATAGGAACCCAACGCAACTCGTATTTCAGCATGCCCATAATGTATTCAAAATTTAAGCCAATCTCCGTAACACGGTTGATTTAGTAAACCTAAAGAGTATGCACCTGAGTGAAAGACGTATATCTTTGTTTCTATTAATAATTTGGACTTGAGTCCTGAAGAAGAATTGTGTATATTTACGATAGGAACCCAACGCAACTCGTAATTCAGCATGCCCATAATGTATTCAAAATTTAAGCCAATCTCCGTAACACGGTTGATTTAGTAAACCTGAAGAGTATGCACCTGAGTGAAAGACGTATATCTTTGTTTCTATTAATAATTTGGACTTGAGTCCTGAAGAAGATTTGTGTATATTTACGATAGGAACCCAACGCAACTCGTATTTCAGCATGCCCATAATGTATTCAAAATTTTTGCCAATCTCCATAACAAGGTTGATTTAGTAAACCCGAAGAGTATGCACCTGAGTGAAAGACTTATATCTTTGTTTCTATTAATAAATTGGACTTGAGTCCTGAAGAAGAATTGTGTATATTTACGATAGGAACCCAACACAACTCGTATTTCAGCATGCCCATAATGTATTCAAAATTTAAGCCAATCTCCGTAACACGGTTGATTTAGTAAACCTGAAGAGTATGCACCTGAGTGAAAGACATATATCTTTGTTTCTATTAATAATTTGGACTTGAGTCCTAAAGAAGAATTGTGTATATTTACGATAGGAACCCAACGCAACTCGTATTTCAGCATGCCCATAATGTATTCAAAATTTAAGCCAATCTCCATAACACAGTTGATTTAGTAAACCCGAAGAGTATGCACCTGAGTGAAAGACTTATATCTTTGTTTCTATTAATAATTTGGACTTGAGTCCTGAAGAAGAATTGTGTATATTTACGATAGGAACCCAATGCAACTCGTATTTCAGCGTACCCATAATGTATTCACAATTTAAGCCAATGTCCGTAACAGGGTTGATTTAGTAAACCGGAAGAGTATGCACCTGAGTGAAAGACGTATATCTTTGTTTCTATTAATAATTTGGACTTGAGTACGGAAGAAGAATTGTGTATATTTACGATAGGAACCCAACGCAACTCGTATTTCAGCATTCCCATAATGTATTCAAAATTTAAGCCAATCTCCGTAACATGGTTGATTTAATAAACCTGAAGAGTATGCACCTGAGTGAAAGACGATCTTTGTTCTATTAATAATTTGGACTTGAGTCCCGAAGAAGAATTGTGTATATTTACGATAGGAACCCAACGCAACTCGTAATTCAGCATGCCCATAATGTATTCAAAATTTAAGCCAATCTCCGTAACACGGTTGATTTAGTAAACCTGAAGAGTATGCACCTGAGTGAAAGACTTATATCTTTGTTTCTATTAATAATTTGGACTTGAGTCATGAAGAAGAATTGTGTATATTTACGATAGGAACCCAACGCAACTCGTATTTCAGCGTTCCCATAATGTATTCACAATTTAAGCCAATCTCCGTAACAGGGTTGATTTAGTAAACCGGAAGAGTATGCACCTGAGTGAAAGACGTATATCTTTGTTTCTATTAATAATTTGGACTTGAGTCCTGAAGAAGAATTGTGTATATTTACGATAGGAACCCAACGCAACTCGTATTTCAGCATGCCCATAATGTATTCAAAATTTAAGCCAATCTCCGTAACACGGTTGATTTAGTAAACCCGAAGAGTATGCACCTGAGTGAAAGACTTATATCTTTGTTTCTATTAATAATTTGGACTTGAGTCCTGAAGAAGAATTGTTTATATTTACGATAGGAACCCAACGCAACTCGTATTTCAGCATGCCCATAATGTATTCAAAATTTAAGCCAATCTCCGTAACACGGTTGATTTAGTAAACCCGAAGAGTATGCACCTGAGAGAAACACTTATATCTTTGTTTCTATTAATAATTTGGACTTGAGTCCTGAAGAAGAATTGTGTATATTTACGATAGGAACCCAACGCAACTCGTATTTCAGCATGCCCGTAATGTATTCAAAATTTAAGCCAATCTCCGTAACACGGTTGATTTAGTAAACCTGAAGAGTATGCACCTGAGTGAAAGACGTATATCTTTGTTTCTATTAATAATTTAGACTTGAGTCCTGAAGAAGAATTGTGTATATTTACGATCGGAACCCAACGCAACTCGTATCTCAGCATTCCCATAATGTATTCAAAATTTAAGCCAATGTCCATAACACGGTTGATTTAGTAACCTGAAGAGTATGCACCTGAGTGAAAGACGTATATCTTTGTTTGTATTAATAAATTGGACTTGAGTCCTGAAGACGAATTGTGTATATTTACGATAGGAACCCAACGCAACTCGTATTTCAGCATGCCCATAATGTATTCAAAATTTAAGTCAATCTCCGTAACACGGTTGATTTAGTAAACCTGAAGAGTATGCACCTGAGTGAAAGACGTATATCTTTGTTTCTATTAATAATTTGGACTTGAGTCCTGAAGAAGAATTGTGTATATTTACGATAGGAACCCAACTCAACTCGTATTTCAGCATGCCCATATTGTATTCAAAATTTAAGCCAATCTCCGTAACACGGTTGATTTAGTAAACCTGAATAGTATGCACCTGAGTGAAAGACGTATATCTTTGTTTCTATTAATAATTTGGACTTGAGTCCTGAAGAAGAATTGTGTATATTTACGATAGGAACCCAACGCAACTCGTATTTCAGCATTCCCATAATGTATTCAAAATGTAAGCCAATCTCCGTAACACGGTTGATTTAGTAAACCCGAAGAGTATGCACCTGAGTGAAACACTTATATCTTTGTTTCGTTTAATAATTTGGACTTGAGTCCTGAAGAAGAATTGTGTATATTTACGATAGGAACCCAACGCAACTCGTATTTCAGCATGCCCATAATGTATTCAAAATTTAAGCCAATCTCCGTAACACGGTTGATTTAGTAAACCTGAAGAGTATGCACCTGAGTGAAAGACGTATATCTTTGTTTCTATTAATAATTTAGACTTGAGTCCTGAAGAAGAATTGTGTATATTTATGATAGGAACCTAACGCAACTCGTATTTCAGCATGCCCATAATGTATTCAAAATTTAAGCCAATCTCCGTAACACGGTTGATTTAGTAAACCTGAAGAGTATGCACCTGAGTGAAAGACGTATATCTTTGTTTCTATTAATAATTTAGACTTGAGTCCTGAAGAAGAATTGTGTATATTTATGATAGGAACCTAACGCAACTCGTATTTCAGCATGCCCATAATGTATTCAAAATTTTAGCCAATCTCCATAACAAGGTTGATTTAGTAAACCCGAAGAGTATGCACCTGAGTGAAAGACTTATATCTTTGTTTCTATTAATAATTTGGACTTGAGTCTCGAAGAAGAATTGTGTATATTTACGATATGAACCCAATGCAACTCGTATTTCAGCGTTCCCATAATGTATTCACAATTTAAGCCAATCTCCGTAACAGGGTTGATTTAGTAAACCAAAAGAGTATGCACCTGAGTGAAAGACGTATATCTTTGTTTCTATTAATAATTTGGACTTGAGTACGGAAGAAGAATTGTGTATATTTACGATAGGAACCCAACGCAACTCGTATTTCAGCATTCCCATAATGTATTCAAAATTTAAGCCAATCTCCGTAACATGGTTGATTTAATAAACCTGAAGATTATGCACCTGAGTGAAAGACGTATATCTTTGTTTCTATTAATAATTTGGACTTGAGTCCTGAAGAAGAATTGTGTATATTTACGATAGGAACCCAACGCAACTCGTATTTCAGCATGCCCATAATGTATTCAAAATTTAAGCCATTCTCCGTAACACGGTTGATTTAGTAAACCTGAAGAGTATGCACCTGAGTGAAAGACGTATATCTTTGTTTCTATTAATAATTTGGACTTGAGTCCTCAAGAAGAATTGTGTATATTTACGATAGGAACCCAACGCAACTAGTATTTCAGCATGCCCATAATGTATTCAAAATTTAAGCCAATCTCCGTAACACGGTTGATTTAGTAAACCCGAAGAGTATGCACCTGAGTGAAAGACTTATATCTTTGTTTCTATTAATAATTTGGACTTGAGTCCTGAAGAAGAATTGTGTATATTTACGATAGGAACCCAACGTAACTCGTATTTCAGCGTTCCCATAATGTATTCACAATTTAAGCCAATCTCCGTAACAGTGTTGATTTAGTAAACCGGAAGAGTATGCACCTGAGTGAAAGACGTATATCTTTGTTTCTATTAATAATTTGGACTTGAGTACTGAAGAAGAATTGTGTATATTTACGATAGGAACCCAACGCAACTCGTATTTCAGCATTCCCACAATGTATTCAAAATTTAAGTCAATCTTCGTAACATGGTTGATTTAATAAACCTGAAGAGTATGCACCTGAGTGAAAGACGTATATCTTTGTTTCTATTAATAATTTGGACTTGTGTCCTGAAGAAGAATTGTGTATATTTACGATAGGAACCCAACGCAACTCGCATTTCAGCATGCCCATAATGTATTCAAAATTTAAGCCAATCTCCGTAACACAGTTGATTTAGTAAACCCGAAGAGTATGCACCTGAGTGAAAGACTTATATCTTTGTTTCTATTAATAATTTGGACTTGAGTCCTGAAGAAGAATTGTGTATACTTACGATAGGAACCCAACGCAACTCGTATTTCAGCATGCCCATAATGTATTCAAAATTTAATCTAATCTCCGTAACACGGTTGATTTAGTAAATCTGAAGAGTATGCACCTGAGTGAAACACGTATATCTTTGTTTCTATTAATAACTTGGACTTGAGTCCTAAAGAAGAATTGTGTATATTTACGATAGGAACCCAACGCAACTCGTATTTCAGCATGCCCATAATGTATTCAAAATTTAAGCCAATCTCCGTAACACGGTTGATTTAGTAAACCCGAAGAGTATGCACCTGAGTGAAAGACTTATATCTTTGTTTCTATTAATAATTTGGACTTGAGTCCTGAAGAAGAATTGTGTATATTTACGATAGGAACCCAATGCAACTCGTATTTCAGCGTTTCCATAATGTATTCACAATTTAAGCCAATCTCCGTAACAGGGTTGATTTAGTAAACCGGAAGAGTATGCACCTGAGTGAAAGACGTATATCTTTGTTTCTATTAATAATTTGGACTTGAGTCCCGAAGAAGAATTGTGTATATTTACGATAGGAACCCAACGCAACTCGTAATTCAGCATGCCCATAATGTATTCAAAATTTAAGCCAATCTCCGTAACACGGTTGATTTAGTAAACCTGAAGAGTATGCACCTGAGTGAAAGACTTATATCTTTGTTTCTATTAATAATTTGGACTTGAGTCTTGAAGAAGAATTGTGTATATTTACGATAGGAACCCAACGCAACTCGTATTTCAGCATGCCCATAATGTATTCAAAATTTTAGCCAATCTCCATAACAAGGTTGATTTAGTAAACCCGAAGAGTATGCACCTGAGTGAAAGACTTATATCTTTGTTTCTATTAATAATTTGGACTTGAGTCCTGAAGAAGAATTGTGTATATTTACGATAGGAACCCAACGCAACTCGTATTTCAGCATGCCAATAATGTATTCAAAATTTAAGCCAATCTCCGTAACACGGTTGATTTAGTAAACCTGAAGAGTATGCACCTGAGTGAAAGACTTATATCTTTGTTTCTATTAATAATTTGGACTCGAGTCCTGAAGAAGAATTGTGTATATTTACGATAGGAACCCAACGCAACTCGTATTTCAGCATGCCCATAATGTATTCAAAATTTAAGCCAATCTCCGTAACACGGTTGATTTAGTAAACCTGAAGAGTATGCACCTAAGTGAAAGACGTATATCTTTGTTTCTATTAATAATTTAGACTTGAGTCCTGAAGAAGAATTGTGTATATTTACGATCGGAACCCAACGCAACTCGTATCTCAGCATTCCCATAATGTATTCAAAATTTAAGCCAATCTCCGTAACATGGTTGATTTAATAACCTGAAGAGTATGCACCTGAGTGAAAGATGTATATCTTTGTTTCTATTAATAAATTGGACTTGAGTCCTGAAGACGAATTGTGTATATTTACGATAGGAACCCAACGCAACTCGTATTTCAGCATGCCCATAATGTATTCAAAATTTAAGTCAATCTCCGTAACACGGTTGATTTAGTAAACCTGAAGAGTATGCACCTGAGTGAAAGACGTATATCTTTGTTTCTATTAATAATTTGGACTTGAGTCCTGAAGAAGAATTGTGTATATTTACGATAGGAACCCAACTCAACTCGTATTTCAGCATGCCCATATTGTATTCAAAATTTAAGCCAATCTCCGTAACACGGTTGATTTAGTAAACCTGAAGAGTATGCACCTGAGTGAAAGACGTATATCTTTGTTTCTATTAATAATTTGGACTTAAGTCCTGAAGAAGAATTGTGTATATTTACGATAGGAACCCAACGCAACTCGTATTTCAGCATTCCCATAATGTATTCAAAATTTAAGCCAATCTCCGTAATACGGTTGATTTAGTAAACCCGAAGAGTATGCACCTGAGTGAAACACTTATATCTTTGTTTCTATTAATAAATTGGACTTGAGTCCTGAAGAAGAATTGTGTATATTTACGATAGGAACCCAACGCAACTCGTATTTCAGCATGCCCATAATGTATTCAAAATTTAAGCCAATCTCCGTAACACGGTTGATTTAGTAAACCTGAAGAGTATGCACCTGAGTGAAAGACGTATATCTTTGTTTCTATTAATAATTTAGACTTGAGTCCTGAAGAAGAATTGTGTATATTTACGATCGGAACCCAACGCAACTCGTATCTCAGCATTCCCATAATGTATTCAAAATTTAAGCCAATCTCCATAACACGGTTGATTTAGTAACCTGAAGAGTATGCACCTGAGTGAAAGACGTATATCTTTGTTTGTATTAATAAATTGGACTTGAGTCCTGAAGACGAATTGTGTATATTTACGATAGGAACCCAACGCAACTCGTATTTCAGCATGCCCATAATGTATTCAAAATTTAAGTCAATCTCCGTAACACGGTTGATTTAGTAAACCTGAAGAGTATGCACCTGAGTGAAAGACGTATATCTTTGTTTCTATTAATAATTTGGACTTGAGTCCTGAAGAAGAATTGTGTATATTTACGATAGGAACCCAACTCAACTCGTATTTCAGCATGCCCATATTGTATTCAAAATTTAAGCCAATCTCCGTAACACGGTTGATTTAGTAAACCTGAATAGTATGCACCTGAGTGAAAGACGTATATCTTTGTTTCTATTAATAATTTGGACTTGAGTCCTGAAGAAGAATTGTGTATATTTACGATAGGAACCCAACGCAACTCGTATTTCAGCATTCCCATAATGTATTCAAAATTTAAGCCAATCTCCGTAACACGGTTGATTTAGTAAACCCGAAGAGTATGCACCTGAGTGAAACACTTATATCTTTGTTTCGTTTAATAATTTGGACTTGAGTCCTGAAGAAGAATTGTGTATATTTACGATAGGAACCCAACGCAACTCGTATTTCAGCATGCCCATAATGTATTCAAAATTTAAGCCAATCTCCGTAACACGGTTGATTTAGTAAACCTGAAGAGTATGCACCTGAGTGAAAGACGTATATCTTTGTTTCTATTAATAATTTAGACTTGAGTCCTGAAGAAGAATTGTGTATATTTATGATAGGAACCTAACGCAACTCGTATTTCAGCATGCCCATAATGTATTCAAAATTTAAGCCAATCTCCGTAACACGGTTGATTTAGTAAACCTGAAGAGTATGCACCTGAGTGAAAGACGTATATCTTTGTTTCTATTAATAATTTAGACTTGAGTCCTGAAGAAGAATTGTGTATATTTATGATAGGAACCTAACGCAACTCGTATTTCAGCATGCCCATAATGTATTCAAAATTTTAGCCAATCTCCATAACAAGGTTGATTTAGTAAACCCGAAGAGTATGCACCTGAGTGAAAGACTTATATCTTTGTTTCTATTAATAATTTGGACTTGAGTCTCGAAGAAGAATTGTGTATATTTACGATATGAACCCAATGCAACTCGTATTTCAGCGTTCCCATAATGTATTCACAATTTAAGCCAATCTCCGTAACAGGGTTGATTTAGTAAACCAAAAGAGTATGCACCTGAGTGAAAGACGTATATCTTTGTTTCTATTAATAATTTGGACTTGAGTACGGAAGAAGAATTGTGTATATTTACGATAGGAACCCAACGCAACTCGTATTTCAGCATTCCCATAATGTATTCAAAATTTAAGCCAATCTCCGTAACATGGTTGATTTAATAAACCTGAAGATTATGCACCTGAGTGAAAGACGTATATCTTTGTTTCTATTAATAATTTGGACTTGAGTCCTGAAGAAGAATTGTGTATATTTACGATAGGAACCCAACGCAACTCGTATTTCAGCATGCCCATAATGTATTCAAAATTTAAGCCATTCTCCGTAACACGGTTGATTTAGTAAACCTGAAGAGTATGCACCTGAGTGAAAGACGTATATCTTTGTTTCTATTAATAATTTGGACTTGAGTCCTCAAGAAGAATTGTGTATATTTACGATAGGAACCCAACGCAACTAGTATTTCAGCATGCCCATAATGTATTCAAAATTTAAGCCAATCTCCGTAACACGGTTGATTTAGTAAACCCGAAGAGTATGCACCTGAGTGAAAGACTTATATCTTTGTTTCTATTAATAATTTGGACTTGAGTCCTGAAGAAGAATTGTGTATATTTACGATAGGAACCCAACGTAACTCGTATTTCAGCGTTCCCATAATGTATTCACAATTTAAGCCAATCTCCGTAACAGTGTTGATTTAGTAAACCGGAAGAGTATGCACCTGAGTGAAAGACGTATATCTTTGTTTCTATTAATAATTTGGACTTGAGTACTGAAGAAGAATTGTGTATATTTACGATAGGAACCCAACGCAACTCGTATTTCAGCATTCCCACAATGTATTCAAAATTTAAGTCAATCTTCGTAACATGGTTGATTTAATAAACCTGAAGAGTATGCACCTGAGTGAAAGACGTATATCTTTGTTTCTATTAATAATTTGGACTTGTGTCCTGAAGAAGAATTGTGTATATTTACGATAGGAACCCAACGCAACTCGCATTTCAGCATGCCCATAATGTATTCAAAATTTAAGCCAATCTCCGTAACACAGTTGATTTAGTAAACCCGAAGAGTATGCACCTGAGTGAAAGACTTATATCTTTGTTTCTATTAATAATTTGGACTTGAGTCCTGAAGAAGAATTGTGTATACTTACGATAGGAACCCAACGCAACTCGTATTTCAGCATGCCCATAATGTATTCAAAATTTAATCTAATCTCCGTAACACGGTTGATTTAGTAAATCTGAAGAGTATGCACCTGAGTGAAACACGTATATCTTTGTTTCTATTAATAACTTGGACTTGAGTCCTAAAGAAGAATTGTGTATATTTACGATAGGAACCCAACGCAACTCGTATTTCAGCATGCCCATAATGTATTCAAAATTTAAGCCAATCTCCGTAACACGGTTGATTTAGTAAACCCGAAGAGTATGCACCTGAGTGAAAGACTTATATCTTTGTTTCTATTAATAATTTGGACTTGAGTCCTGAAGAAGAATTGTGTATATTTACGATAGGAACCCAATGCAACTCGTATTTCAGCGTTTCCATAATGTATTCACAATTTAAGCCAATCTCCGTAACAGGGTTGATTTAGTAAACCGGAAGAGTATGCACCTGAGTGAAAGACGTATATCTTTGTTTCTATTAATAATTTGGACTTGAGTCCCGAAGAAGAATTGTGTATATTTACGATAGGAACCCAACGCAACTCGTAATTCAGCATGCCCATAATGTATTCAAAATTTAAGCCAATCTCCGTAACACGGTTGATTTAGTAAACCTGAAGAGTATGCACCTGAGTGAAAGACTTATATCTTTGTTTCTATTAATAATTTGGACTTGAGTCTTGAAGAAGAATTGTGTATATTTACGATAGGAACCCAACGCAACTCGTATTTCAGCATGCCCATAATGTATTCAAAATTTTAGCCAATCTCCATAACAAGGTTGATTTAGTAAACCCGAAGAGTATGCACCTGAGTGAAAGACTTATATCTTTGTTTCTATTAATAATTTGGACTTGAGTCCTGAAGAAGAATTGTGTATATTTACGATAGGAACCCAACGCAACTCGTATTTCAGCATGCCAATAATGTATTCAAAATTTAAGCCAATCTCCGTAACACGGTTGATTTAGTAAACCTGAAGAGTATGCACCTGAGTGAAAGACTTATATCTTTGTTTCTATTAATAATTTGGACTCGAGTCCTGAAGAAGAATTGTGTATATTTACGATAGGAACCCAACGCAACTCGTATTTCAGCATGCCCATAATGTATTCAAAATTTAAGCCAATCTCCGTAACACGGTTGATTTAGTAAACCTGAAGAGTATGCACCTAAGTGAAAGACGTATATCTTTGTTTCTATTAATAATTTAGACTTGAGTCCTGAAGAAGAATTGTGTATATTTACGATCGGAACCCAACGCAACTCGTATCTCAGCATTCCCATAATGTATTCAAAATTTAAGCCAATCTCCGTAACATGGTTGATTTAATAACCTGAAGAGTATGCACCTGAGTGAAAGATGTATATCTTTGTTTCTATTAATAAATTGGACTTGAGTCCTGAAGACGAATTGTGTATATTTACGATAGGAACCCAACGCAACTCGTATTTCAGCATGCCCATAATGTATTCAAAATTTAAGTCAATCTCCGTAACACGGTTGATTTAGTAAACCTGAAGAGTATGCACCTGAGTGAAAGACGTATATCTTTGTTTCTATTAATAATTTGGACTTGAGTCCTGAAGAAGAATTGTGTATATTTACGATAGGAACCCAACTCAACTCGTATTTCAGCATGCCCATATTGTATTCAAAATTTAAGCCAATCTCCGTAACACGGTTGATTTAGTAAACCTGAAGAGTATGCACCTGAGTGAAAGACGTATATCTTTGTTTCTATTAATAATTTGGACTTAAGTCCTGAAGAAGAATTGTGTATATTTACGATAGGAACCCAACGCAACTCGTATTTCAGCATTCCCATAATGTATTCAAAATTTAAGCCAATCTCCGTAATACGGTTGATTTAGTAAACCCGAAGAGTATGCACCTGAGTGAAACACTTATATCTTTGTTTCTATTAATAAATTGGACTTGAGTCCTGAAGAAGAATTGTGTATATTTACGATAGGAACCCAACGCAACTCGTATTTCAGCATGCCCATAATGTATTCAAAATTTAAGCCAATCTCCGTAACACGGTTGATTTAGTAAACCTGAAGAGTATGCACCTGAGTGAAAGACGTATATCTTTGTTTCTATTAATAATTTAGACTTGAGTCCTGAAGAAGAATTGTGTATATTTATGATAGGAACCCAACGCAACTCGTATTTCAGCATGCCCATAATGTATTCAAAATTTAAGCCAATCTCCGTAACACGGTTGATTTAGTAAACCTGAAGAGTATGCACCTGAGTGAAAGACGTATATCTTTGTTTCGATTAATAATTTGGACTTGAGTCCTGAAGAAGAATTGTGTATATTTACGATAGGAACCCAACGCAACTCGTATTTCAGCATGCCCATAATGTATTCAAAATTTTAGCCAATCTCCGTAACAAGGTTGATTTAGTAAACCCGAAGAGTATGCACCTGAGTGAAAGACTTATATCTTTGTTTCTATTAATAATTTGGACTTGAGTCCTGAAGAAGAATTGTGTATATTTACGATAGGAACCCAACGCAACTCGTATTTCAGCATGCCCATAATGTATTCAAAATTTAAGCTAATCTCCGTAACACGGTTGATTTAGTAAACCTGAAGAGTATGCACCTGAGTGAAAGACGTATATCTATGTTTCTATTAATAATTTGGACTTGATTCCTAAAGAAGAATTGTGTATATTTACGATAGGAACCCAACGCAACTCGTATTTCAGCATGCCCATAATGTATTCAAAATTTAAGCCAATCTCCGTAACACGGTTGATTTAGTAAACCCGAAGAGTATGCACCTGAGTGAAAGACTTATATCTTTGTTTCTATTAATAATTTGGACTTGAGTCTCGAAGAAGAATTGTGTATATTTACGATAGGAACCCAATGCAACTCGTATTTCAGCGTTCCCATAATGTATTCACAATTTAAGCCAATCTCCGTAACAGGGTTGATTTAGTAAACCAGAAGAGTATGCACCTGAGTGAAAGACGTATATCTTTGTTTCTATTAATAATTTGGACTTGAGTACGGAAGAAGAATTGTGTATATTTACGATAGGAACCCAACGCAACTCGTATTTCAGCATTCCCATAATGTATTCAAAATTTAAGCCAATCTCCGTAACATGGTTGATTTAATAAACCTGAAGATTATGCACCTGAGTGAAAGACGTATATCTTTGTTTCTATTAATAATTTGGACTTGAGTCCTGAAGAAGAATTGTGTATATTTACGATAGGAACCCAACGCAACTCGTATTTCAGCATGCCCATAATGTATTCAAAATTTAAGCCATTCTCCGTAACACGGTTGATTTAGTAAACCTGAAGAGTATGCACCTGAGTGAAAGACGTATATCTTTGTTTCTATTAATAATTTGGACTTGAGTCCTCAAGAAGAATTGTGTATATTTACGATAGGAACCCAACGCAACTAGTATTTCAGCATGCCCATAATGTATTCAAAATTTAAGCCAATCTCCGTAACACGGTTGATTTAGTAAACCCGAAGAGTATGCACCTGAGTGAAAGACTTATATCTTTGTTTCTATTAATAATTTGGACTTGAGTCCTGAAGAAGAATTGTGTATATTTACGATAGGAACCCAACGTAACTCGTATTTCAGCGTTCCCATAATGTATTCACAATTTAAGCCAATCTCCGTAACAGGGTTGATTTAGTAAACCGGAAGAGTATGCACCTGAGTGAAAGACGTATATCTTTGTTTCTATTAATAATTTGGACTTGAGTACTGAAGAAGAATTGTGTATATTTACGATAGGAACCCAACGCAACTCGTATTTCAGCATTCCCACAATGTATTCAAAATTTAAGCCAATCTTCGTAACATGGTTGATTTAATAAACCTGAAGAGTATGCACCTGAGTGAAAGACGTATATCTTTGTTTCTATTAATAATTTGGACTTGAGTCCTGAAGAAGAATTGTATATATTTACGATAGGAACCCAACGCAACTCGCATTTCAGCATGCCCATAATGTATTCAAAATTTAAGCCAATCTCCGTAACACGGTTGATTCAGTAAACCTGAAGAGTATGCACCTGAGTGAAAGACTTATATCTTTGTTTCTATTAATAATTTGGACTTGAGTCCTGAAGAAGAATTGTGTATATTTACGATAGGAACCCAACACAACTCGTATTTCAGCATGCCCATAATGTATTCAAAATTTTAGCCAATCTCCATAACAAGGTTGATTTAGTAAACCCGAAGAGTATGCACCTGAGTGAAAGACGTATATCTTTGTTTCTATTAATAATTTGGACTTGAGTCCTGAAGAAGAATTGTGTATATTTACGATAGGAACCCAACTCAAATCGTATTTCAGCATGCCCATATTGTATTCAAAATTTAAGCCAATCTCCGTAACACGGTTGATTTAGTAAACCTGAAGAGTATGAACCTGAGTGAAACACTTATATCTTTGTTTCTATTAATAATTTGGACTTAAGTCCTGAAGAAGAATTGTGTATATTTACGATAAGAACCCAACGCAACTCGTATTTCAGCATTCCCATAATGTATTCAAAATTTAAGCCAATCTCCGTAACACGGTTGATTTAGTAAACCCAAAGAGTATGCACCTGAGTGAAACACTTATATCTTTGTTTCTATTAGTAATTTGGACTTGAGTCCTGAAGAAGAATTGTGTATATTTACGATAGGAACCCAACGCAACTCGTATTTCAGCATGCCCATAATGTATTCAAAATTTAAGCCAATCTCCGTAACACGGTTGATTTAGTAAACCTGAAGAGTATGCACCTGAGTGAAAGACGTATATCTTTGTTTCTATTAATAATTTAGACTTGAGTCCTGAAGAAGAATTGTGTATATTTATGATAGGAACCCAACGCAACTCGTATTTCAGCATGCCCATAATGTATTCAAAATTTAAGCCAATCTCCGTAACACGGTTGATTTAGTAAACCTGAAGAGTATGCACCTGAGTGAAAGACGTATATCTTTGTTTCTATTAATAATTTGGACTTAAGTCCTGAAGAAGAATTGTGTATATTTACGATAAGAACCCAACGCAACTCGTATTTCAGCATGCCCATAATGTATTCAAAATTTAAGCCAATCTCCGTAACACGGTTGATTTAGTAAACCCGAAGAGTATGCACCTGAGTGAAAGACTTATATCTTTGTTTCTATTAATAATTTGGACTTGAGTCCTGAAGAAGAATTGTGTATATTTACGATAGGAACCCAATGCAACTCGTATTTCAGCATGCCCATAATGTATTCAAAATTTTAGCCAATCTCCGTAACAAGGTTGATTTAGTAAACCCGAAGAGTATGCACCTGAGTGAAAGACTTATATCTTTGTTTCTATTAATAATTTGGACTTGAGTCCTGAAAAAGAATTGTGTATATTTACGATAGGAACCCAACGCAACTCGTATTTCAGCATGCCCATAATGTATTCAAAATTTAAGCCAATCTCCGTAACACGGTTGATTTAGTAAACCTGAAGAGTATGCACCTGAGTGAAAGACGTATATCTATGTTTCTATTAATAATTTGGACTTGAGTCCTAAAGAAGAATTGTGTATATTTACGATAGGAACCCAACGCAACTCGTATTTCAGCATGCCCATAATGTATTCAAAATTTAAGCCAATCTCCGTAACACGGTTGATTTAGTAAACCCGAAGAGTATGCACCTGAGTGAAAGACTTATATCTTTGTTTCTATTAATAATTTGGACTTGAGTCTCGAAGAAGAATTGTGTATATTTACGATAGGAACCCAACACAACTCGTATTTCAGCGTTCCCATAATGTATTCACAATTTAAGCCAATCTTCGTAACAGGGTTGATTTAGTAAACCCGAAGAGTATGCACCTGAGTGAAAGACGTATATCTTTGTTTCTATTAATAATTTGGACTTGAGTCCTGAAGAAGAATTGTGTATATTTACGATAGGATCCCAACTCAACTCGTATTTCAGCATGCCCATATTGTATTCAAAATTTAAGCCAATCTCCGTAACACGGTTGATTTAGTAAACCTGAAGAGTATGCACCTGAGTGAAAGACGTATATCTTTGTTTCTATTAATAATTTGGACTTAAGTCCTGAAGAAGAATTGTGTATATTTACGATAAGAACCCAACGCAACTCGTATTTCAGCATTCCCATAATGTATTCAAAATTTAAGCCAATCTCCGTAACACGGTTGATTTAGTAAACCCGAAGAGTATGCACCTGAGTGAAACACTTATATCTTTGTTTCTATTAATAATTTGGACTTGAGTCCTGAAGAAGAATTGTGTATATTTACGATAGGAACCCAACGCAACTCGTATTTCAGCATGCCCATAATGTATTCAAAATTTAAGCCAATCTCCGTAACACGGTTGATTTAGTAAACCTGAAGAGTATGCACCTGAGTGAAAGACGTATATCTTTGTTTCTATTAATAATTTAGACTTGAGTCCTGAAGAAGAATTGTGTATATTTATGATAGGAACCCAACGCAACTCGTATTTCAGCTTGCCCATAATGTATTCAAAATTTAAGCCAATCTCCGTAACACGGTTGATTTAGTAAACCTGAAGAGTATGCACCTGAGTGAAAGACGTATATCTTTGTTTCTATTAATAATTTGGACTTGAGTCCTGAAGAAGAATTGTGTATATTTACGATAGGAACCCAACGCAACTCCTAATTCAGCATGCCCATAATGTATTCAAAATTTAAGCCAATCTCCGTAACACGGTTGATTTAGTAAACCTGAAGAGTATGCACCTGAGTGAAAGACGTATATCTTTGTTTCGATTAATAATTTGGACTTGAGTCCTGAAGAAGAATTGTGTATATTTACGATAGGAACCCAACGCAACTCGTATTTCAGCATGCCCATAATGTATTCAAAATTTTAGCCAATCTCCGTAACAAGGTTGATTTAGTAAACCCGAAGAGTATGCACCTGAGTGAAAGACTTATATCTTTGTTTCTATTAATAATTTGGACTTGAGTCCTGAAGAAGAATTGTGTATATTTACGATAGGAACCCAACGCAACTCGTATTTCAGCATTCCCATAATGTATTCAAAATTTAAGCCAATCTCCGTAACACGGTTGATTTAGTAAACCTGAAGAGTATGCACCTGAGTGAAAGACGTATATCTATGTTTCTATTAATAATTTGGACTTGAGTCCTAAAGAAGAATTGTGTATATTTACGATAGGAACCCAACGCAACTCGTATTTCAGCATGCCCATAATGTATTCAAAATTTAAGCCAATCTCCGTAACACGGTTGATTTAGTAAACCCGAAGAGTATGCACCTGAGTGAAAGACTTATATCTTTGTTTCTATTAATAATTTGGACTTGAGTCTCGAAGAAGAATTGTGTATATTTACGATAGGAACCCAATGCAACTCGTATTTCAGCGTTCCCATAATGTATTCACAATTTAAGCCAATCTTCGTAACAGGGTTGATTTAGTAAACCAGAAGAGTATGCACCTGAGTGAAAGACGTATATCTTTGTTTCTATTAATAATTTGGACTTGAGTACGGAAGAAGAATTGTGTATATTTACGATAGGAACCCAACGCAACTCGTATTTCAGCATTCCCATAATGTATTCAAAATTTAAGCCAATCTCCGTAACATGGTTGATTTAATAAACCTGAAGATTATGCACCTGAGTGAAAGACGTATATCTTTGTTTCTATTAATAATTTGGACTTGAGTCCTGAAGAAGAATTGTGTATATTTACGATAGCAACCCAACGCAACTCGTATTTCAGCATGCCCATAATGTATTCAAAATTTAAGCCATTCTCCGTAACACGGTTGATTTAGTAAACCTGAAGAGTATGCACCTGAGTGAAAGATGTATATCTTTGTTTCTATTAATAATTTGGACTTGAGTCCTCAAGAAGAATTGTGTATATTTACGATAGGAACTCAACGCAACTAGTATTTCAGCATGCCCATAATGTATTCAAAATTTAAGCCAATCTCCGTAACACGGTTGATTTAGTAAACCTGAAGAGTATGCACCTGAGTGAAAGACTTATATCTTTGTTTCTATTAATAATTTGGACTTGAGTCCTGAAGAAGAATTGTGTATATTTACGATAGGAACCCAACGCAACTCGTATTTCAGCGTTCCCATAATGTATTCACAATTTAAGCCAATCTCCGTAACAGGGTTGATTTAGTAAACCGGAAGAGTATGCACCTGAGTGAAAGACGTATATCTTTGTTTCTATTAATAATTTGGACTTGAGTACTGAAGAAGAATTGTGTATATTTACGATAGGAACCCAACGCAACTCGTATTTCAGCATTCCCACAATGTATTCAAAATTTAAGCCAATCTTCGTAACATGGTTGATTTAATAAACCTGAAGAGTATGCACCTGAGTGAAAGACGTATATCTTTGTTTCTATTAATAATTTGGACTTGAGTCCTGAAGAAGAATTGTGTATATTTACGATAGGAACCCAACGCAACTCGCATTTCAGCATGCCCATAATGTATTCAAAATTTAAGCCAATCTCCGTAACACAGTTGATTTAGTAAACCCGAAGAGTAAGCACCTGAGTGAAAGACTTATATCTTTGTTTCTATTAATAATTTGGACTTGAGTCCTGAAGAAGAATTGTGTATACTTACGATAGGAACCCAACGCAACTCGTATTTCAGCATGCCCATAATGTATTCAAAATTTAATCTAATCTCCGTAACACGGTTGATTTAGTAAATCTGAAGAGTATGCACCTGAGTGAAACACGTATATCTTTGTTTCTATTAATAACTTGGACTTGAGTCCTAAAGAAGAATTGTGTGTATTTACGATAGGAACCCAACGCAACTCGTAATTCAGCATGCCCATAATGTATTCAAAATTTAAGCCAATCTCCGTAACACGGTTGATTTAGTAAACCTGAAGAGTATGCACCTGAGTGAAAGACTTATATCTTTGTTTCTATTAATAATTTGGACTTGAGTCCTGAAGAAGAATTGTGTATATTTACGATAGGAACCCAACACAACTCGTATTTCAGCATGCCCATAATGTATTCAAAATTTTAGCCAATCTCCATAACAAGGTTGATTTAGTAAACCCGAAGAGTATGCACCTGAGTGAAAGACGTATATCTTTGTTTCTATTAATAATTTGGACTTGAGTCCTGAAGAAGAATTGTGTATATTTACGATAGGAACCCAATGCAACTCGTATTTCAGCGTTCCCATAATGTATTCACAATTTAAGCCAATCTCCGTAACAGGGTTGATTTAGTAAACCGGAAGAGTATGCACCTGAGTGAAAGACGTATATCTTTGTTTCTATTAATAATTTGGACTTGAGTACGGAAGAAGAATTGTGTATATTTACGATAGGAACCCAACACAACTCGTATTTCAGCATTCCCATAATGTATTCAAAATTTAAGCCAATCTCCGTAACATTATTGATTTAATAAACCTGAAGAGTATGCACCTGAGTGAAAGACGTATATCTTTGTTTCTATTAATAATTTGGACTTGAGTCCCGAAGAAGAATTGTGTATATTTACGATAGGAACCCAACGCAACTCGTAATACAGCATGCCCATAATGTATTCAAAATTTAAGCCAATCTCCGTAACACGGTTGATTTAGTAAACCTGAAGAGTATGCACCTGAGTGAAAGACTTATATCTTTGTTTCTATTAATAATTTGGACTTGAGTCCTGAAGAAGAATTGTGTATATTTACGATAGGAACCCAACACAACTCGTATTTCAGCATGCCCATAATGTATTCAAAATTTTAGCCAATCTCCATAACAAGGTTGATTTAGTAAACCCGAAGAGTATGCACCTGAGTGAAAGACTTATATCTTTGTTTCTATTAATAATTTGGACTTGAGTCCTGAAGAAGAATTGTGTATATTTACGATAGGAACCCAACACAACTCGTATTTCAGCATGCCCATAATGTATTCAAAATTTAAGCCAATCTCCGTAACACGGTTGATTTAGTAAACCTGAAGAGTATGCACCTGAGTGAAAGACATATATCTTTGTTTCTATTAATAATTTGGACTTGAGTCATAAAGAAGAATTGTGTATATTTACGATAGTAACCCAACGCAACTCGTATTTCAGCATGCCCATAATTTATTCAAAATTTAAGCCAATCTCCGTAACACGGTTGATTTAGTAAACCCGAAGAGTATGCACCTGAGTGAAAGACTTATATCTTTGTTTCTATTAATAATTTGGACTTGAGTCCTGAAGAAGAATTGTGTATATTTACGATAGGAACCCAATGCAACTCGTATTTCAGCGTTCCCATAATGTATTCACAATTTAAGCCAATCTCCGTAACAGGGTTGATTTAGTAAACCGGAAGAGTATGCACCTGAGTGAAAGACGTATATCTTTGTTTCTATTAATAATTTGGACTTGAGTACGGAAGAAGAATTGTGTATATTTACGATAGGAACCCAACACAACTCGTATTTCAGCATTCCCATAATGTATTCAAAATTTAAGCCAATCTCCGTAACACGGTTGATTTAATAAACCTGAAGAGTATGCACCTGAGTGAAAGACGTATATCATTGTGTCTATTAATAATTTGGACTTGAGTCCCGAAGAAGAATTGTGTATATTTACGATAGGAACCCAACGCAACTCGTAATTCAGCATGCCCATAATGTATTCAAAATTTAAACCAATCTCCGTAACAGGGTTGATTTAGTAAACCGGAAGAGTATGCACCTGAGTGAAAGACGTATATCTTTGTTTCTATTAATAATTTGGAATTGAGTCCTGAAGAAGAATTGTGTATACTTACGATAGGAACCCAACACAACTCGTATTTCAGCATGCCCATAATGTATTCAAAATTTAATCCAATCTCCATAACACGGTTGATTTAGTAAATCTGAAGAGTATGCACCTGAGTGAAACACGTATATCTTTGTTTCTATTAATAACTTGGACTTGAGTCCTAAAGAAGAATTGTGTATATTTACGATAGGAACCCAACGCAACTCGTATTTCAGCATGCCCATAATGTATTCAAAATTTAAGCCAATCTCCGTAACACGGTTGATTTAGTAAACCCGAAGAGTATGCACCTGAGTGAAAGACTTATATCTTTGTTTCTATTAATAATTTGGACTTGAGTCCTGAAGAAGAATTGTGTATATTTACGATAGGAACCCAATGCAACTCGTATTTCAGCGTTCCCATAATGTATTCACAATTTAAGCCAATCTCCGTAACAGGGTTGATTTAGTAAACCGGAAGAGTATGCACCTGAGTGAAAGACGTATATCTTTGTTTCTATTAATAATTTGGACTTGAGTACGGAAGAAGAATTGTGTATATTTACGATAGGAACCCAACGCATTTCGTATTTCAGCATTCCCATAATGTATTCAAAATTTAAGCCAATCTCCGTAACATGGTTGATTTAATAAACCTGAAGAGTATGCACCTGAGTGAAAGACGTATATCTTTGTTTCTATTAATAATTTGGACTTGAGTCCCGAAGAAGAATTGTGTATATTTACGATAGGAACCCAACGCAACTCGTAATTCAGCATGCCCATAATGTATTCAAAATTTAAGCCAATCTCCGTAACACGGTTGATTTAGTAAATCTGAAGAGTATGCACCTGAGTGAAAGACTTATATCTTTGTTTCTATTAATAATTTGGACTTGAGTCCTGAAGAAGAATTGTGTATATTTACGATAGGAACCCAACGCAACTCGTATTTCAGCATGCCCATAATGTATTCAAAATCTTAGCCAATCTCCATAACAAGGGTGATTTAGTAAACCCGAAGAGTATGCACCTGAGTGAAAGACTTATATATTTGTTTCTATTAATAATTTGGACTTGAGTCCTGAAGAAGAATTGTGTATATTTACGATAGGAACCCAACACAACTCGTATTTCAGCATGCCCATAATGTATTCAAAATTTAAGCCAATCTCCGTAACACGGTTGATTTAGTAAACCTGAAGAGTATGCACCTGAGTGAAAGACATATATCTTTGTTTCTATTAGTAATTTGGACTTGAGTCCTAAAGAAGAATTGTGTATATTTACGATAGGAACCCAACGCAACTCGTATTTCAGCATGCCCATAATGTATTCAAAATTTAAGCCAATCTCCGTAACACGGTTGATTTAGTAAACCCGAAGAGTATGCACCTGAGTGAAAGACTTATATCTTTGTTTCTATTAATAATTTGGACTTGAGTCCCGAAGAAGAATTGTGTATATTTACGATAGGAACCCAATGCAACTCGTATTTCAGCGTTCCCATAATGTATTCACAATTTAAGCCAATCTCCGTAACAGGGTTGATTTAGTAAACCGGAAGAGTATGCACCTGAGTGAAACACGTATATCTTTGTTTCTATTAATAATTTGGACTTGAGTACGGAAGAAGAATTGTGTATATTTACGATAGGAACCCAACGCAACTCGTATTTCAGCATTCCCATAATGTATTCAAAGTTTAAGCCAATCTCCGTAACATGGTTGATTTAATAAACCTGAAGAGTATGCACCTGAGTGAAAGACGTATATCTTTGTTTCTATTAATAATTTGGACTTGAGTCCCAAAGAAGAATTGTGTATATTTACGATAGGAACCCAACGCAACTCGTAATTCAGCATGCCCATAATGTATTCAAAATTTAAGCCAATCTCCGTAACACGGTTGATTTAGTAAACCTGAAGAGTATGCACCTGAGTGAAAGACTTATATCTTTGTTTCTATTAATAATTTGGACTTGAGTCCTGAAGAAGAATTGTGTATATTTACGATAGGAACCCAACGCAACTCGTATTTCTGCATTCCCATAATGTATTCACAATTTAAGCCAATCTCCGTAACAGGGTTGATTTAGTAAACCGGAAGAGTATGCACCTGAGTGAAAGACGTATATCTTTGTTTCTTTTAATAATTTGGACTTGAGTCCTCAAGAAGAATTGTGTATATTTACGATAGGAACCCAACGCAACTAGTATTTCAGCATGCCCATAATGTATTCAAAATTTAAGCCAATCTCCGTAACACAGTTGATTTAGTAAACCCGAAGAGTATGCACCTGAGTGAAAGACTTATATCATTGTTTCTATTAATAATTTGGACTTGAGTCCTGAAGAAGAATTGTGTATATTTACGATAGGAACCCAACGCAACTCGTATTTCAGCGTTCCCATAATGTATTCACAATTTAAGCCAATCTCCGTAACAGGGTTGATTTAGTAAACCGGAAGAGTATGCACCTGAGTGAAAGACGTATATCTTTGTTTCTATTAATAATTTGGACTTGAGTACTGAAGAAGAATTGTGTATATTTACGATAGGAACCCAACGCAACTCGTATTTCAGCATTCCCATAATGTATTCAAAATTTAAGCCAATCTTCGTAACATGGTTGATTTAATAAACCTGAAGAGTATGCACCTGAGTGAAAGACGTATATCTTTATTTCTATTAATAATTTGGACTTGAGTCCTGAAGAAGAATTGTGTATATTTACGATAGGAACCCAACGCAACTCGCATTTCAGCATGCCCATAATGTATTCAAAATTTAAGCCAATCTCCGTAACACAGTTGATTTAGTAAACCCGAAGAGTATGCACCTGAGTGAAAGACTTATATCTTTGTTTCTATTAATAATTTGGACTTGAGTCCTGAAGAAGAATTGTGTATACTTACGATAGGAACCCAACGCAACTCGTATTTCAGCATGCCCATAATGTATTCAAAATTTAATCCAATCTCCGTAACACGGTTGATTTAGTAAATCTGAAGAGTATGCACCTGAGTGAAACACGTATATCTTTGTTTCTATTAATAACTTGGACTTGAGTCCTAAAGAAGAATTGTGTATATTTACGATAGGAACCCAACGCAACTCGTATTTCAGCATGCCCATAATGTATTCAAAATTTAAGCCAATCTCTGTAACACGGTTGATTTAGTAAACCCGAAGAGTATGCACCTGAGTGAAAGACTTATATCTTTGTTTCTATTAATAATTTGGACTTGAGTCCTGAAGAAGAATTGTGTATATTTACGATAGGAACCCAATGCAACTCGTATTTCAGCGTTCCCATAATGTATTCACAATTTAAGCCAATCTCCGTAACAGGGTTGATTTAGTAAACCGGAAGAGTATGCACCTGAGTGAAAGACGTATATCTTTGTTTCTATTAATAATTTGGACTTGAGTACGGAAGAAGAATTGTGTATATTTACGATAGGAACCCAACGCAACTCGTATTTCAGCATTCCCATAATGTATTCAAAATTTAAGCCAATCTCCGTAACATGGTTGATTTAATAAACCTGAAGAGTATGCACCTGAGTGAAAGACGTATATCTTTGTTTCTATTAATAATTTGGACTTGAGTCCCGAAGAAGAATTGTGTATATTTACGATAGGAACCCAACGCAACTCGTAATTCAGCATACCCATAATGTATTCAAAATTTAAGCCAATCTCCGTAACACGGTTGATTTAGTAAACCTGAAGAGTATGCACCTGAGTGAAAGACTTATATCTTTGTTTCTATTAATAATTTGGACTTGAGTCCTGAAGAAGAATTGTGTATATTTACGATA
The DNA here is from genome assembly GCA_945859875.1 of Cuscuta europaea. Lineage (NCBI taxonomy): Eukaryota > Viridiplantae > Streptophyta > Magnoliopsida > Solanales > Convolvulaceae > Cuscuta > Cuscuta europaea. The sequence continues at coordinate 8,368,466 of CAMAPE010000014.1, forward strand.
GGAACCCAACGCAACTCGTATTTCAGCATGCCCATAATGTATTCAAAATCTTAGCCAATCTCCATAACAAGGTTGATTTAGTAAACCCGAAGAGTATGCACCTGAGTGAAAGACTTATATCTTTGTTTCTATTAATAATTTGGACTTGAGTCCTGAAGAAGAATTGTGTATATTTACGATAGGAACCCAACACAACTCGTATTTCAGCATGCCCATAATGTATTCAAAATTTAAGCCAATCTCCGTAACACGGTTGATTTAGTAAACCTGAAGAGTATGCACCTGAGTGAAAGACATATATCTTTGTTTCTATTAATAATTTGGACTTGAGTCCTAAAGAAGAATTGTGTATATTTACGATAGGAACCCAACGCAACTCGTATTTCAGCATGCCCATAATGTATTCAAAATTTAAGCCAATCTCCGTAACACGGTTGATTTAGTAAACCCGAAGAGTATGCACCTGAGTGAAAGACTTATATCTTTGTTTCTATTAATAATTTGGACTTGAGTCCCGAAGAAGAATTGTGTATATTTACGATAGGAACCCAATGCAACTCGTATTTCAGCGTTCCCATAATGTATTCACAATTTAAGCCAATCTCCGTAACAGGGTTGATTTAGTAAACCGGAAGAGTATGCACCTGAGTGAAACACGTATATCTTTGTTTCTATTAATAATTTGGACTTGAGTACGGAAGATGAATTGTGTATATTTACGATAGGAACCCAACGCAACTCGTATTTCAGCATTCCCATAATGTATTCAAAGTTTAAGCCAATCTCCGTAACATGGTTGATTTAATAAACCTGAAGAGTATGCACCTGAGTGAAAGACGTATATCTTTGTTTCTATTAATAATTTGGACTTGAGTCCCAAAGAAGAATTGTGTATATTTACGATAGGAACCCAACGCAACTCGTAATTCAGCATGCCCATAATGTATTCAAAATTTAAGCCAATCTCCGTAACACGGTTGATTTAGTAAACCTGAAGAGTATGCACCTGAGTGAAAGACTTATATCTTTGTTTCTATTAATAATTTGGACTTGAGTCCTGAAGAAGAATTGTGTATATTTACGATAGGAACCCAACGCAACTCGTATTTCTGCGTTCCCATAATGTATTCACAATTTAAGCCAATCTCCGTAACAGGGTTGATTTAGTAAACCGGAAGAGTATGCACCTGAGTGAAAGACGTATATCTTTGTTTCTTTTAATAATTTGGACTTGAGTCCTCAAGAAGAATTGTGTATATTTACGATAGGAACCCAACGCAACTAGTATTTCAGCATGCCCATAATGTATTCAAAATTTAAGCCAATCTCCGTAACACGGTTGATTTAGTAAACCCGAAGAGTATGCACCTGAGTGAAAGACTTATATCATTGTTTCTATTAATAATTTGGACTTGAGTCCTGAAGAAGAATTGTGTATATTTACGATAGGAACCCAACGCAACTCGTATTTCAGCGTTCCCATAATGTATTCACAATTTAAGCCAATCTCCGTAACAGGGTTGATTTAGTAAACCGGAAGAGTATGCACCTGAGTGAAAGACGTATATCTTTGTTTCTATTAATAATTTGGACTTGAGTACTGAAGAAGAATTGTGTATATTTACGATAGGAACCCAACGCAACTCGTATTTCAGCATTCCCATAATGTATTCAAAATTTAAGCCAATCTTCGTAACATGGTTGATTTAATAAACCTGAAGAGTATGCACCTGAGTGAAAGACGTATATCTTTGTTTCTATTAATAATTTGGACTTGAGTCCTGAAGAAGAATTGTGTATATTTACGATAGGAACCCAACGCAACTCGCATTTCAGCATGCCCATAATGTATTCAAAATTTAAGCCAATCTCCGTAACACAGTTGATTTAGTAAACCCGAAGAGTATGCACCTGAGTGAAAGACTTATATCTTTGTTTCTATTAATAATTTGGACTTGAGTCCTGAAGAAGAATTGTGTATACTTACGATAGGAACCCAACGCAACTCGTATTTCAGCATGCCCATAATGTATTCAAAATTTAATCCAATCTCCGTAACACGGTTGATTTAGTAAATCTGAAGAGTATGCACCTGAGTGAAACACGTATATCTTTGTTTCTATTAATAACTTGGACTTGAGTCCTAAAGAAGAATTGTGTATATTTACGATAGGAACCCAACGCAACTCGTATTTCAGCATGCCCATAATGTATTCAAAATTTAAGCCAATCTCTGTAACACGGTTGATTTAGTAAACCCGAAGAGTATGCACCTGAGTGAAAGACTTATATCTTTGTTTCTATTAATAATTTGGACTTGAGTCCTGAAGAAGAATTGTGTATATTTACGATAGGAACCCAATGCAACTCGTATTTCAGCGTTCCCATGATGTATTCACAATTTAAGCCAATCTCCGTAACAGGGTTGATTTAGTAAACCGGAAGAGTATGCACCTGAGTGAAAGACGTATATCTTTGTTTCTATTAATAATTTGGACTTGAGTACGGAAGAAGAATTGTGTATATTTACGATAGGAACCCAACGCAACTCGTATTTCAGCATTCCCATAATGTATTCAAAATTTAAGCCAATCTCCGTAACATGGTTGATTTAATAAACCTGAAGAGTATGCACCTGAGTGAAAGACGTATATCTTTGTTTCTATTAATAATTTGGACTTGAGTCCCGAAGAAGAATTGTGTATATTTACGATAGGAACCCAACGCAACTCGTAATTCAGCATACCCATAATGTATTCAAAATTTAAGCCAATCTCCGTAACACGGTTGATTTAGTAAACCTGAAGAGTATGCACCTGAGTGAAAGACTTATATCTTTGTTTCTATTAATAATTTGGACTTGAGTCCTGAAGAAGAATTGTGTATATTTACGATAGGAACCCAACGCAACTCGTATTTCAGCATGCCCATAATGTATTCAAAATCTTAGCCAATCTCCATAACAAGGTTGATTTAGTAAACCCGAAGAGTATGCACCTGAGTGAAAGACTTATATCTTTGTTTCTATTAATAATTTGGACTTGAGTCCTGAAGAAGAATTGTGTATATTTACGATAGGAACCCAACACAACTCGTATTTCAGCATGCCCATAATGTATTCAAAATTTAAGCCAATCTCCGTAACACGGTTGATTTAGTAAACCTGAAGAGTATGCACCTGAGTGAAAGACATATATCTTTGTTTCTATTAATAATTTGGACTTGAGTCCTAAAGAAGAATTGTGTATATTTACGATAGGAACCCAACGCAACTCGTATTTCAGCATGCCCATAATGTATTCAAAATTTAAGCCAATCTCCGTAACACGGTTGATTTAGTAAACCCGAAGAGTATGCACCTGAGTGAAAGACTTATATCTTTGTTTCTATTAATAATTTGGACTTGAGTCCCGAAGAAGAATTGTGTATATTTACGATAGGAACCCAATGCAACTCGTATTTCAGCGTTCCCATAATGTATTCACAATTTAAGCCAATCTCCGTAACAGGGTTGATTTAGTAAACCGGAAGAGTATGCACCTGAGTGAAACACGTATATCTTTGTTTCTATTAATAATTTGGACTTGAGTACGGAAGAAGAATTGTGTATATTTACGATAGGAACCCAACGCAACTCGTATTTCAGCATTCCCATAATGTATTCAAAGTTTAAGCCAATCTCCGTAACATGGTTGATTTAATAAACCTGAAGAGTATGCACCTGAGTGAAAGACGTATATCTTTGTTTCTATTAATAATTTGGACTTGAGTCCCAAAGAAGAATTGTGTATATTTACGATAGGAACCCAACGCAACTCGTAATTCAGCATGCCCATAATGTATTCAAAATTTAAGCCAATCTCCGTAACACGGTTGATTTAGTAAACCTGAAGAGTATGCACCTGAGTGAAAGACTTATATCTTTGTTTCTATTAATAATTTGGACTTGAGTCCTGAAGAAGAATTGTGTATATTTACGATAGGAACCCAACGCAACTCGTATTTCTGCGTTCCCATAATGTATTCACAATTTAAGCCAATCTCCGTAACAGGGTTGATTTAGTAAACCGGAAGAGTATGCACCTGAGTGAAAGACGTATATCTTTGTTTCTTTTAATAATTTGGACTTGAGTCCTCAAGAAGAATTGTGTATATTTACGATAGGAACCCAACGCAACTAGTATTTCAGCATGCCCATAATGTATTCAAAATTTAAGCCAATCTCCGTAACACGGTTGATTTAGTAAACCCGAAGAGTATGCACCTGAGTGAAAGACTTATATCATTGTTTCTATTAATAATTTGGACTTGAGTCCTGAAGAAGAATTGTGTATATTTACGATAGGAACCCAACGCAACTCGTATTTCAGCGTTCCCATAATGTATTCACAATTTAAGCCAATCTCCGTAACAGGGTTGATTTAGTAAACCGGAAGAGTATGCACCTGAGTGAAAGACGTATATCTTTGTTTCTATTAATAATTTGGACTTGAGTACTGAAGAAGAATTGTGTATATTTACGATAGGAACCCAACGCAACTCGTATTTCAGCATTCCCATAATGTATTCAAAATTTAAGCCAATCTTCGTAACATGGTTGATTTAATAAACCTGAAGAGTATGCACCTGAGTGAAAGACGTATATCTTTGTTTCTATTAATAATTTGGACTTGAGTCCTGAAGAAGAATTGTGTATATTTACGATAGGAACCCAACGCAACTCGCATTTCAGCATGCCCATAATGTATTCAAAATTTAAGCCAATCTCCGTAACACAGTTGATTTAGTAAACCCGAAGAGTATGCACCTGAGTGAAAGACTTATATCTTTGTTTCTATTAATAATTTGGACTTGAGTCCTGAAGAAGAATTGTGTATACTTACGATAGGAACCCAACGCAACTCGTATTTCAGCATGCCCATAATGTATTCAAAATTTAATCCAATCTCCGTAACACGGTTGATTTAGTAAATCTGAAGAGTATGCACCTGAGTGAAACACGTATATCTTTGTTTCTATTAATAACTTGGACTTGAGTCCTAAAGAAGAATTGTGTATATTTACGATAGGAACCCAACGCAACTCGTATTTCAGCATGCCCATAATGTATTCAAAATTTAAGCCAATCTCTGTAACACGGTTGATTTAGTAAACCCGAAGAGTATGCACCTGAGTGAAAGACTTATATCTTTGTTTCTATTAATAATTTGGACTTGAGTCCTGAAGAAGAATTGTGTATATTTACGATAGGAACCCAATGCAACTCGTATTTCAGCGTTCCCATAATGTATTCACAATTTAAGCCAATCTCCGTAACAGGGTTGATTTAGTAAACCGGAAGAGTATGCACCTGAGTGAAAGACGTATATCTTTGTTTCTATTAATAATTTGGACTTGAGTACGGAAGAAGAATTGTGTATATTTACGATAGGAACCCAACGCAACTCGTATTTCAGCATTCCCATAATGTATTCAAAATTTAAGTCAATCTCCGTAACATGGTTGATTTAATAAACCTGAAGAGTATGCACCTGAGTGAAAGACGTATATCTTTGTTTCTATTAATAATTTGGACTTGAGTCCCGAAGAAGAATTGTGTATATTTACGATAGGAACCCAACGCAACTCGTAATTCAGCATACCCATAATGTATTCAAAATTTAAGCCAATCTCCGTAACACGGTTGATTTAGTAAACCTGAAGAGTATGCACCTGAGTGAAAGACTTATATCTTTGTTTCTATTAATAATTTGGACTTGAGTCCTGAAGAAGAATTGTGTATATTTACGATAGGAACCCAACGCAACTCGTATTTCAGCATGCCCATAATGTATTCAAAATCTTAGCCAATCTCCATAACAAGGTTGATTTAGTAAACCCGAAGAGTATGCACCTGAGTGAAAGACTTATATCTTTGTTTCTATTAATAATTTGGACTTGAGTCCTGAAGAAGAATTGTGTATATTTACGATAGGAACCCAACACAACTCGTATTTCAGCATGCCCATAATGTATTCAAAATTTAAGCCAATCTCCGTAACACGGTTGATTTAGTAAACCTGAAGAGTATGCACCTGAGTGAAAGACATATATCTTTGTTTCTATTAATAATTTGGACTTGAGTCCTAAAGAAGAATTGTGTATATTTACGATAGGAACGCAACACAACTCGTATTTCAGCATGCCCATAATGTATTCAAAATTTAAGCCAATCTCCGTAACACGGTTGATTTAGTAAACCCGAAGAGTATGCACCTGAGTGAAAGACTTATATCTTTGTTTCTATTAATAATTTGGACTTGAGTCCTGAAGAAGCATTGTGTATATTTACGATAGGAACCCAATGCAACTCGTATTTCAGCGTTCCCATAATGTATTCACAATTTAAGCCAATCTCCGTAACAGGGTTGATTTAGTAAACCGGAAGAGTATGCACCTGAGTGAAACACGTATATCTTTGTTTCTATTAATAATTTGGACTTGAGTACGGAAGAAGAATTGTGTATATTTACGATAGGAACCCAACGCAACTCGTATTTCAGCATTCCCATAATGTATTCAAAGTTTAAGCCAATCTCCGTAACATGGTTGATTTAATAAACCTGAAGAGTATGCACCTGAGTGAAAGACGTATATCTTTGTTTCTATTAATAATTTGGACTTCAGTCCCGAAGAAGAATTGTGTATATTTACGATAGGAACCCAACGCAACTCGTAATTCAGCATGCCCATAATGTATTCAAAATTTAAGCCAATCTCCGTAACACGGTTGATTTAGTAAACCTGAAGAGTATGCACCTGAGTGAAAGACTTATATCTTTGTTTCTATTAATAATTTGGACTTGAGTCCTGAAGAAGAATTGTGTATATTTACGATAGGAACCCAACGCAACTCGTATTTCAGCGTTCCCATAATGTATTCACAATTTAAGCCAATCTCCGTAACAGGGTTGATTTAGTAAACCGGAAGAGTATGCACCTCAGTGAAAGACGTATATCTTTGTTTCTTTTAATAATTTGGACTTGAGTCCTCAAGAAGAATTGTGTATATTTACGATAGGAACCCAACGCAACTAGTATTTCCGCATGCCCATAATGTATTCAAAATTTAAGCCAATCTCCGTAACACGGTTGATTTAGTAAACCCGAAGAGTATGCACCTGAGTGAAAGACTTATATCATTGTTTCTATTAATAATTTGGACTTGAGTCCTGAAGAAGAATTGTGTATATTTACGATAGGAACCCAACGCAACTCGTATTTCAGCGTTCCCATAATGTATTCACAATTTAAGCCAATCTCCGTAACAGGGTTGATTTAGTAAACCGGAAGAGTATGCACCTGAGTGAAAGACGTATATCTTTGTTTCTATTAATAATTTGGACTTGAGTACTGAAGAAGAATTGTGTATATTTAAGATAGGAACCCAACGCAACTCGTATTTCAGCATTCCCATAATGTATTCAAAATTTAAGCCAATCTTCGTAACATGGTTGATTTAATAAACCTGAAGAGTATGCACCTGAGTGAAAGACGTATATCTTTGTTTCTATTAATAATTTGGACTTGAGTCCTGAAGAAGAATTGTGTATATTTACGATAGGAACCCAACTCAACTCGCATTTCAGCATGCCCATAATGTATTCAAAATTTAAGCCAATCTCCGTAACACAGTTGATTTAGTAAACCCGAAGAGTATGCACTTGAGTGAAAGACTTATATCTTTGTTTCTATTAATAATTTGGACTTGAGTCCTGAAGAAGAATTGTGTATACTTACGATAGGAACCCAACGCAACTCGTATTTCAGCATGCCCATAATGTATTCAAAATTTAATCCAATCTCCGTAACACGGTTGATTTAGTAAATCTGAAGAGTATGCACCTTAGTGAAACACGTATATCTTTGTTTCTATTAATAACTTGGACTTGAGTCCTAAAGAAGAATTGTGTATATTTACGATAGGAACCCAACGCAACTCGTATTTCAGCATGCCCATAATGTATTCAAAATTTAAGCCAATCTCCGTAACACGGTTGATTTAGTAAACCCGAAGAGTATGCACCTGAGTGAAAGACTTATATCTTTGTTTCTATTAATAATTTGGACTTGAGTCCTGAAGAAGAATTGTGTATATTTACGATAGGAACCCAATGCCACTCGTATTTCAGCGTTCCCATAATGTATTCACAATTTAAGCCATTCTCCGTAACAGGGTTGATTTAGTAAACCGGAAGAGTATGCACCTGAGTGAAAGACGTATATCTTTGTTTCTATTAATAATTTGGACTTGAGTACAGAAGAAGAATTGTGTATATTTACAATAGGAACCCAACGCAACTCGTATTTCAGCATTCCCATAATGTATTCAAAATTTAAGCCAATCTCCGTAACATGGTTGATTTAATAAACCTGAAGAGTATGCACCTGAGTGAAAGACGTATATCTTTGTTTTTATTAATAATTTGGACTTGAGTCCCGAAGAAGAATTGTGTATATTTACGATTGGAACCCAACGCAACTCGTAATTCAGCATGCCCATAATGTATTCAAAATTTAAGCCAATCTCCGTAACACGGTTGATTTAGTAAACCTGAAGAGTATGCACCTGAGTGAAAGACTTATATCTTTGTTTCTATTAATAATTTGGACTTGAGTCCTGAAGAAGAATTGTGTATATTTACGATAGGAACCCAACGCAACTCGTATTTCAGCATGGCCATAATGTATTCAAAATTTTAGCCAATCTCCATAACAAGGTTGATTTAGTAAACCCGAAGAGTATGCACCTGAGTGAAAGACTTATATCTTTGTTTCTATTAATAATTTGGACTTGAGTCCTGAAGAAGAATTGTGTATATTTACGATAGGAACCCAATGCAACTCGTATTTCAGCGTTCCCATAATGTATTCACAATTTAAGCCAATCTCCGTAACAGGGTTGATTTAGTAAACCGGAAGAGTATGCACCTGAGTGAAAGACGTATATCTTTGTTTCTATTAATAATTTGGACTTGAGTACGGAAGAAGAATTGTGTATATTTACGATAGGAACCCAACGCAACTTGTATTTCAGCATTCCCATAATGTATTCAAAATATAAGCCAATCTCCGTAACATGGTTGATTTAATAAACCTGAAGAGTATGCACCTGAGTGAAAGACGTATATCTTTGTTTCTATTAATAATTTGGACTTGAGTCCCGAAGAAGAATTGTGTATATTTACGATAGGAACCCAACGCAACTCGTAAATCAGCATGCCCATAATGTATTCAAAATTTAAGCCAATCTCCGTAACACGGTTGATTTAGTAAACCTGAAGAGTATGCACCTGAGTGAAAGACTTATATCTTTGTTTCTATTAATAATTTGGACTTGAGTCCTGAAGAAGAATTGTGTATATTTACGATAGGAACCCAACGCAACTCGTATTTCAGCATGCCCATAATGTATTCAAAATTTTAGCCAATCTCCATAACAAGGTTGATTTAGTAAACCCGAAGAGTATGCACCTGAGTGAAAGACTTATATCTTTGTTTCTATTAATAATTTGGACTTGAGTCCTGAAGACGAATTGTGTATATTTACGATAGGAACCCAACGCAACTCGTATTTCAGCATTCCCATAATTGTATTCAAAATTTAAGCCAATCTCCGTAACACGGTTGATTTAGTAAACCCGAAGAGTATGCACCTGAGTGAAAGACTTATATCTTTGTTTCTATTAATAATTTGGACTTGAGTCCTGAAGAAGAATTGTGTTTATTTACGATAGGAACCCAATGCAACTCGTATTTCAGCGTTCCCATAATGTATTCACAATTTAAGCCAATCTCCGTAACAGGGTTGATTTAGTAAACCGGAAGAGTATGCACCTGAGTGAAAGACGTATATCTTTGTTTCTATTAATAATTTGGACTTGAGTACGGAAGAAGAATTGTGTATATTTACGATAGGAACCCAACGCAACTCGTATTTCAGCATTCCCATAATGTATTCAAAATTTAAGCCAATCTCCGTAACATGGTTGATTTAATAAACCTGAAGAGTATGCACCTGAGTGAAAGACGTATATCTTTGTTTCTATTAATAATTTGGACTTGAGTCCTGAAGAAGAATTGTGTATATTTACGATAGGAACCCAACGCAACTCGTATTTCAGCATGCCCATAATGTATTCAAAATTTAAGCCATTCTCCATAACACGGTTGATTTAGTAAACCTGAAGAGTATGCACCTGAGTGAAAGGCGTATATCTTTGCTTCTATTAATTAGTTGGACTTGAGTCCTAAAGAAGAATTGTGTATATTTACGATAGGAACCCAACGCAACTCGTATTTCAGCATGCCCATAATGTATTCAAAATTTAAGCCAATCTCCGTAACACGGTTGATTTAGTAAACCCGAAGAGTATGCACCTGAGTGAAAGACTAATATCTTTGTTTCTATTAATAATTTGGACTTGAGTCCTGAAGAAGAATTGTGTATATTTACGATAGGAACCCAACGCAACTCGTATTTCAGCGTTCCCATAATGTATTCACAATTTAAGCCAATCTCCGTAACACGGTTGATTTAGTAAACCCGAAGAGTATGCACCTGAGTGAAAGACTTATATCTTTGTTTCTATTAATAATTTGGACTTGACTCCTGAAGAAGAATTGTGTATATTTACGATAGGAACCCAACGCAACTCGTATTTCAGCGTTCCCATAATGTATTCACAATTTAAGCCAATCTCCGTAACAGGGTTGATTTAGTAAACCGGAAGAGTATGCACCTGAGTGAAAGACGTATATCTTTGTTTCTATTAATAATTTGGACTTGAGTACTGAAGAAGAATTGTGTATATTTACGATAGGAACCCAACACAACTCGTATTTCAGCATTCCCTTAATGTATTCAAAATTTAAGCCAATCTCCGTAACATGGTTGATTTAATAAACCTGAAGAGTATGCACCTGAGTGAAAGACGTATATCTTTGTTTCTATTAATAATTTGGACTTGAGTCCTGAAGAAGAATTGTGTATATTTACGATAGGAACCCAACGCAACTCGTATTTCAGCATGCCCATAATGTATTCAAAATTTAAGCCATTCTCCGTAACACGGTTGATTTAGTAAACCTGAAGAGTATGCACCTGAGTGAAAGGCGTATATCTTTGCTTCTATTAATTAGTTGGACTTGAGTCCTAAAGAAGAATTGTGTATATTTACGATAGGAACCCAACGCAACTCGTATTTCAGCATGCCCATAATGTATTCAAAATTTAAGCCAATCTCCGTAACACGGTTGATTTAGTAAACCCGAAGAGTATGCACCTGAGTGAAAGACTAATATCTTTGTTTCTATTAATAATTTGGACTTGAGTCCTGAAGAAGAATTGTGTATATTTACGATAGGAACCCAACGCAACTCGTATTTCAGCGTTCCCATAATGTATTCACAATTTAAGCCAATCTCCGTAACACGGTTGATTTAGTAAACCCGAAGAGTATGCACCTGAGTGAAAGACTTATATCTTTGTTTCTATTAATAATTTGGACTTGACTCCTGAAGAAGAATTGTGTATATTTACGATAGGAACCCAACGCAACTCGTATTTCAGCGATCCCATAATGTATTCACAATTTAAGCCAATCTCCGTAACAGGGTTGATTTAGTAAACCGGAAGAGTATGCACCTGAGTGAAAGACGTATATCTTTGTTTCTATTAATAATTTGGACTTGAGTACTGAAGAAGAATTGTGTATATTTACGATAGGAACCCAACACAACTCGTATTTCAGCATTCCCTTAATGTATTCAAAATTTAAGCCAATCTCCGTAACATGGTTGATTTAATAAACCTGAAGAGTATGCACCTGAGTGAAAGACGTATATCTGTGTTTCTATTAATAATTTGGACTTGAGTCCTGAAGAAGAATTGTGTATATTTACGATAGGAACACAACGCAACTCGTATTTCAGCATGCCCATAATGTATTCAAAATTTAAGCCATTCTCCGTAACACGGTTGATTTAGTAAACCTGAAGAGTATGCACCTGAGTGAAAGACGTATATCTTTGTTTCTATTAATAATTTGGACTTGAGTCCTAAAGAAGAATTGTGTATATTTACGATATGAACCCAACGCAACTCGTATTTCAGCATGCCCATAATGTATTCAAAATTTAAGCCAATCTCCGTAACACGGTTGATTTAGTAAACCTGAAGAGTGTGCACCTGAGTGAAAGACGTATATTTTTGTTTCTATTAATAATTTAGACTTGAGTCCTGAAGAAGAATTGTGTATATTTACGATAGGAACCCAACGCAACTCGTAATTCAGCATGCCCATAATGTATTCAAAATTTAAGCCAATCTCCGTAACATGGTTGATTTAGTAAACCTGAAGAGTATGCACCTGAGTGAAAGACGTATATCTTTGTTTCTATTAATAATTTGGACTTGAGTCCTGAAGAAGAATTGTGTATATTTACGATAGGAACCCAACGCAACTCGTATTTCAGCATGCCCATAATGTATTCAAAATTTTAGCCAATCTCCGTAACAAGGTTGATTTAGTAAACCCGAAGAGTATGCACCTGAGTGAAAGACTTATATCTTTGCTTCTATTAATAATTTGGACTTGAGTCCTGAAGAAGAATTGTGTATATTTACGATAGGAACCTAACGCAACTCGTATTTCAGCATGCCCATAATGTATTCAAAATTTAAGCCAATCTCCGTAACACGGTTGATTTAGTAAACCTGAAGAGTATGCACCTGAGTGAAAGACGTATATCTTTGTTTCTATTAATAATTTGGACTTGAGTCCTAAAGAAGAATTGTTTATATTTACGATAGGAACCCAACGCAACTCGTATTTCAGCATGCCCATAATGTATTCAAAATTTAAGCCAATCTCCGTAACACGGTTGATTTAGTAAACCCGAAGAGTATGCACCCGAGTGAAAGACTTATATCTTTGTTTCTATTAATAATTTGGACTTGAGTCCTGAAGAAGAATTGTGTATATTTATGATAGGAACCCAATGCAACTCGTATTTCAGCGTTCCCATAATGTATTCACAATTTAAACCAATCTCCGTAACAGGGTTGATTTAGTAAACCAGAAGAGTATGCACCTGAGTGAAAGACGTATATCTTTGTTTCTATTAATAATTTGGACTTGAGTACGGAAGAAGGATTGTGTATATTTACGATAGGAACCCAACGCAACTCGTATTTCAGCATGCCCATAATGTATTCAAAATTTAAGCCAATCTCCGTAACACGGTTGATTTAGTAAACCTGAAGAGTATGCACCTGAGTGAAAGACGTATATCTTTGTTTCTATTATTAATTTAGACTTGAGTCCTGAAGAAGAATTGTGTATATTTACGATAGGAACCCAACGCAACTCGTATTTCAGCATGCCCATAATGTATTCAAAATTTAAGCCAATCTCCGTAACACGGTTGATTTAGTAAACCTGAAGAGTATGCACCTGAGTGAAAGACGTATATCTTTGTTTCTATTAATAATTTGGACTTGAGTCCTGAAGAAGAATTGTGTATATTTACGATAGGAACCCAACGCAACTCGTAATTCAGCATGCCCATAATGTATTCAAAATTTAAGCCAATCTCCGTAACACGGTTGATTTAGTAAACCTGAAGAGTATGCACCTGAGTGAAAGACGTATATCTTTGTTTCTATTAATAATTTGGACTTGAGTCCTGAAGAAGAATTGTGTATATTTACGATAGGAACCCAACGCAACTCGTATTTCAGCATGCCCATAATGTATTCAAAATTTTAGCCAATCTCCATAACAAGGTTGATTTAGTAAACCCGAAGAGTATGCACCTGAGTGAAAGACTTATATCTTTGTTTCTATTAATAATTTGGACTTGAGTCCTGAAGAAGAATTGTGTATATTTACGATAGGAACCCAACACAACTCGTATTTCAGCATGCCCATAATGTATTCAAAATTTAAGCCAATCTCCGTAACACGGTTGATTTAGTAAACCTGAAGAGTATGCACCTGAGTGAAAGACATATATCTTTGTTTCTATTAATAATTTCGACTTGAGTCCTAAAGAAGAATTGTGTATATTTACGATAGGAACCCAACGCAACTCGTATTTCAGCATGCCCATAATGTATTTAAAATTTAAGCCAATCTCCGTAACACGGTTGATTTAGTAAACCCGAAGAGTATGCACCTGAGTGAAAGACTTATATCTTTGTTTCTATTAATAATTTGGACTTGAGTCCTGAAGAAGAATTGTGTATATTTACGATAGGAACCCAATGCGACTCGTATTTCAGCGTTCCCATAATGTATTCACAATTTAAGCCAATCTCCGTAACAGAGTTGATTTAGTTAACCGGAAGAGTATGCACCTGAGTGAAAGACGTATATCTTTGTTTCTATTAATAATTTGGACTTGAGTACGGAAGAAGAATTGTGTATATTTACGATAGGAACCCAACGCAACTCGTATTTCAGCATTCCCATAATGTATTCAAAATTTAAGCCAATCTCCGTAACATGGTTGATTTAATAAACCTGAAGAGTATGCACCTGAGTGAAAGACGTATATCTTTGTTATTATTAATAATTTGGACTTGAGTCCCGAAGAAGAATTGTGTATATTTACGATAGGAAACCAACGCAACTCGTAATTCAGCATGCCCATAATGTATTCAAAATTTAAGCCAATCTCCGTAACACGGTTGATTTAGTAAACCTGAAGAGTATGCACCTGAGTGAAAGACTTATATCTTTGTTTCTATTAATAATTTGGACTTGACTCCTGAAGAAGAATTGTGTATATTTACGATAGGAACCCAACGCAACTCGTATTTCAGCGTTCCCATAATGTATTCACAATTTAAGCCAATCTCCGTAACAGGGTTGATTTAGTAAACCGGAAGAGTATGCACCTGAGTGAAAGACGTATATCTTTGTTTCTATTAATAATTTGGACTTGAGTCCTCAAGAAGAATTGTGTATATTTACGATAGGAACCCAACGCAACTAGTATTTCAGCATGCCCATAATGTATTCAAAATTTAAGCCAATCTCCGTAACACGGTTGATTTAGTAAACCCGAAGAGTATGCACCTGAGTGAAAGACTTATATCTTTGTTTCTATTAATAATTTGGACTTGAGTCTTGAAGAAGAATTGTGTTATTTACGATAGGAACCCAACGCAACTCGTATTTCAGCGTTCCCATAATGTATTCACAATTTAAGCCAATCTCCAAAACAGGGTTGATTTAGTAAACCGGAAGAGTATGCACCTGAGTGAAAGACGTATATCTTTGTTTCTATTAATAATTTGGACTTGAGTACTGAAGAAGAATTGTGTATATTTACGATAGGAACCCAACGCAACTCGTATTTCAGCATGCCCATAATGTATTCAAAATTTAATCCAATCTCCGTAACACGGTTGATTTAGTAAACCTGAAGAGTATGCACCTGAGTGAAAGACGTATATCTTTGTTTTTATTAATCATTTGGACTTGAGTCCTAAAGAAGAATTGTGTATAATTACGATAGGCACCCAACGCAACTCGTATTTCAGCATGCCCATAATGTATTCAAAATTTAAGCCAATCTCCGTAACACGGTTGATTTAGTAAACCTGAAGAGTATGCACCTGAGTGAAAGACGTATATCTTTGTTTCTATTAATAATTTGGACTTGAGTACGGAAGAAGGATTGTGTATATTTACGATAGGAACCCAACGCAACTCGTATTTCAGCATGCCCATAATGTATTCAAAATTTAAGCCAATCTCCGTAACACGGTTGATTTAGTAAACCTGAAGAGTATGCACCTGAGTGAAAGACGTATATCTTTGTTTCTATTAATAATTTAGACTTGAGTCCTGAAGAAGAATTGTGTATATTTACGATAGGAACCCAACGCAACTCGTATTTCAGCATGCCCATAATGTATTCAAAATTTAAGCCAATCTCCGTAACACGGTTGATTTAGTAAACCTGAAGAGTATGCACCTGAGTGAAAGACGTATATCTTTGTTTCTATTAATAATTTGGACTTGAGTCCTGAAGAAGAATTGTGTATATTTACGATAGGAACCCAACGCAACTCGTAATTCAGCATGCCCATAATGTATTCAAAATTTAAGCCAATCTCCGTAACACGGTTGATTTAGTAAACCTGAAGAGTATGCACCTGAGTGAAAGACGTATATCTTTGTTTCTATTAATAATTTGGACTTGAGTCCTGAAGAAGAATTGTGTATATTTACGATAGGAACCCAACGCAACTCGTATTTCAGCATGCCCATAATGTATTCAAAATTTTAGCCAATCTCCATAACAAGGTTGATTTAGTAAACCCGAAGAGTATGCACCTGAGTGAAAGACTTATATCTTTGTTTCTATTAATAATTTGGACTTGAGTCCTGAAGAAGAATTGTGTATATTTACGATAGGAACCCAACACAACTCGTATTTCAGCATGCCCATAATGTATTCAAAATTTAAGCCAATCTCCGTAACACGGTTGATTTAGTAAACCTGAAGAGTATGCACCTGAGTGAAAGACATATATCTTTGTTTCTATTAATAATTTGGACTTGAGTCCTAAAGAAGAATTGTGTATATTTACGATAGGAACCCAACGCAACTCGTATTTCAGCATGCCCATAATGTATTTAAAATTTAAGCCAATCTCCGTAACACGGTTGATTTAGTAAACCCGAAGAGTATGCACCTGAGTGAAAGACTTATATCTTTGTTTCTATTAATAATTTGGACTTGAGTCCTGAAGAAGAATTGTGTATATTTACGATAGGAACCCAATGCGACTCGTATTTCAGCGTTCCCATAATGTATTCACAATTTAAGCCAATCTCCGTAACAGAGTTGATTTAGTTAACCGGAAGAGTATGCACCTGAGTGAAAGACGTATATCTTTGTTTCTATTAATAATTTGGACTTGAGTACGGAAGAAGAATTGTGTATATTTACGATAGGAACCCAACGCAACTCGTATTTCAGCATTCCCATAATGTATTCAAAATTTAAGCCAATCTCCGTAACATGGTTGATTTAATAAACCTGAAGAGTATGCACCTGAGTGAAAGACGTATATCTTTGTTATTATTAATAATTTGGACTTGAGTCCCGAAGAAGAATTGTGTATATTTACGATAGGAAACCAACGCAACTCGTAATTCAGCATGCCCATAATGTATTCAAAATTTAAGCCAATCTCCGTAACACGGTTGATTTAGTAAACCTGAAGAGTATGCACCTGAGTGAAAGACTTATATCTTTGTTTCTATTAATAATTTGGACTTGAGTCCTGAAGAAGAATTGTGTATATTTACGATAGGAACCCAACACAACTCGTATTTCAGCGTTCCCATAATGTATTCACAATTTAAGCCAATCTCCGTAACAGGGTTGATTTAGTAAACCGGAAGAGTATGCACCTGAGTGAAAGACGTATATCTTTGTTTCTATTAATAATTTGGACTTGAGTCCTCAAGAAGAATTGTGTATATTTACGATAGGAACCCAACGCAACTAGTATTTCAGCATGCCCATAATGTATTCAAAATTTAAGCCAATCTCCGTAACACGGTTGATTTAGTAAACCCGAAGAGTATGCACCTGAGTGAAAGACTTATATCTTTGTTTCTATTAATAATTTGGACTTGAGTCTTGAAGAAGAATTGTGTTATTTACGATAGGAACCCAACGCAACTCGTATTTCAGCGTTCCCATAATGTATTCACAATTTAAGCCAATCTCCAAAACAGGGTTGATTTAGTAAACCGGAAGAGTATGCACCTGAGTGAAAGACGTATATCTTTGTTTCTATTAATAATTTGGACTTGAGTACTGAAGAAGAATTGTGTATATTTACGATAGGAACCCAACGCAACTCGTATTTCAGCATGCCCATAATGTATTCAAAATTTAATCCAATCTCCGTAACACGGTTGATTTAGTAAATCTGAAGAGTATGCACCTGAGTGAAACACGTATATCTTTGTTTCTATTAATAACTTGGACTTGAGTCCTAAAGAATAATTATGTATATTTACGATAGGAACCCAACGCAACTCGTATTTCAGCATGCCCATAATGTATTCAAAATTTAAGCCAATCTCCGTAACACGGTTGATTTAGTAAACCTGAAGAGTATGCACCTGAGTGAAAGACGTATATCTTTGTTTTTATTAATCATTTGGACTTGAGTCCTAAAGAAGAATTGTGTATAATTACGATAGGCACCCAACGCAACTCGTATTTCAGCATGCCCATAATGTATTCAAAATTTAAGCCAATCTCCGTAACACGGTTGATTTAGTAAACCTGAAGAGTATGCACCTGAGTGAAAGACGTATATCTTTGTTTCTATTAATAATTTGGACTTGAGTACGGAAGAAGGATTGTGTATATTTACGATAGGAACCCAACGCAACTCGTATTTCAGCATGCCCATAATGTATTCAAAATTTAAGCCAATCTCCGTAACACGGTTGATTTAGTAAACCTGAAGAGTATGCACCTGAGTGAAAGACGTATATCTTTGTTTCTATTAATAATTTAGACTTGAGTCCTGAAGAAGAATTGTGTATATTTACGATAGGAACCCAACGCAACTCGTATTTCAGCATGCCCATAATGTATTCAAAATTTAAGCCAATCTCCGTAACACGGTTGATTTAGTAAACCTGAAGAGTATGCACCTGAGTGAAAGACTTATATCTTTGTTTCTATTAATAATTTGGACTTGAGTCCGGAAGAAGAATTGTGTATATTTACGATAGGAACCCAACGCAACTCGTAATTCAGCATGCCCATAATGTATTCAAAATTTAAGCCAATCTCCGTAACACGGTTGATTTAGTAAACCTGAAGAGTATGCACCTGAGTGAAAGACGTATATCTTTTTTTCTATTAATAATTTGGACTTGAGTCCTGAAGAAGAATTGTGTATATTTACGATAGGAACCCAACGCAAATCGTATTTCAGCATGCCCATAATGTATTCAAACTTTTAGCCAATCTCCATAACAAGGTTGATTTAGTAAACCCGAAGAGTATGCACCTGAGTGAAAGACTTATATCTTTGTTTCTATTAATAATTTGGACTTGAGTCCTGAAGAAAAATTGTGTATATTTACGATAGGAACCCAACACAACTCGTATTTCAGCATGCCCATAATGTATTCAAAATTTAAGCCAATCTCCGTAACACGGTTGATTTAGTAAACCTGAAGAGTATGCACCTGAGTGAAAGACGTATATCTTTGTTTTTATTAATCATTTGGACTTGAGTCCTAAAGAAGAATTGTGTATAATTACGATAGGCACCCAACGCAACTCGTATTTCAGCATGCCCATAATGTATTCAAAATTTAAGCCAATCTCCGTAACACGGTTGATTTAGTAAACCTGAAGAGTATGCACCTGAGTGAAAGACGTATATCTTTGTTTCTATTAATAATTTGGACTTGAGTACGGAAGAAGGATTGTGTATATTTACGATAGGAACCCAACGCAACTCGTATTTCAGCATGCCCATAATGTATTCAAAATTTAAGCCAATCTCCGTAACACGGTTGATTTAGTAAACCTGAAGAGTATGCACCTGAGTGAAAGACGTATATCTTTGTTTCTATTAATAATTTAGACTTGAGTCCTGAAGAAGAATTGTGTATATTTACGATAGGAACCCAACGCAACTCGTATTTCAGCATGCCCATAATGTATTCAAAATTTAAGCCAATCTCCGTAACACGGTTGATTTAGTAAACCTGAAGAGTATGCACCTGAGTGAAAGACTTATATCTTTGTTTCTATTAATAATTTGGACTTGAGTCCTGAAGAAGAATTGTGTATATTTACGATAGGAACCCAACGCAACTTGTAATTCAGCATGCCCATAATGTATTCAAAATTTAAGCCAATCTCCGTAACACGGTTGATTTAGTAAACCTGAAGAGTATGCACCTGAGTGAAAGACGTATATCTTTGTTTCTATTAATAATTTGGACTTGAGTCCTGAAGAAGAATTGTGTATATTTACGATAGGAACCCAACGCAACTCGTATTTCAGCATGCCCATAATGTATTCAAAATTTTAGCCAATCTCCATAACAAGGTTGATTTAGTAAACCCGAAGAGTATGCACCTGAGTGAAAGACTTATATCTTTGTTTCTATTAATAATTTGGACTTGAGTCCTGAAGAAGAATTGTGTATATTTACGATAGGAACCCAACACAACTCGTATTTCAGCATGCCCATAATGTATTCAAAATTTAAGCCAATCTCCGTAACACGGTTGATTTAGTAAACCTGAAGAGTATGCACCTGAGTGAAAGACATATATCTTTGTTTCTATTAATAATTTGGACTTGAGTCCTCAAGAAGAATTGTGTATATTTACGATAGGAACCCAACGCAACTCGTATTTCAGCATGCCCATAATGTATTCAAAATTTAAGCCAATCTCCGTAACACGGTTGATTTAGTAAACCCGAAGAGTATGCACCTGAGTGAAAGACTTATATCTTTGTTTCTATTAATAATTTGGACTTGAGTCCTGAAGAAGAATTGTGTATATTTACGATAGGAACCCAATGCGACTCGTATTTCAGCGTTCCCATAATGTATTCACAATTTAAGCCAATCTCCGTAACAGGGTTGATTTAGTTAACCGGAAGAGTATGCACCTGAGTGAAAGACGTATATCTTTGTTTCTATTAATAATTTGGACTTGAGTACGGAAGAAGAATTGTGTATATTTACGATAGGAACCCAACGCAACTCGTATTTCAGCATTCCCATATTGTATTCAAAATTTAAGCCAATCTCCGTAACATGGTTGATTTAATAAACCTGAAGAGTATGCACCTGAGTGAAAGACGTATATCTTTGTTATTATTAATAATTTGGACTTGAGTCCCGAAGAAGAATTGTGTATATTTACGATAGGAAACCAACGCAACTCGTAATTCAGCATGCCCATAATGTATTCAAAATTTAAGCCAATCTCCGTAACACGGTTGATTTAGTAAACCTGAAGAGTATGCACCTGAGTGAAAGACTTATATCTTTGTTTCTTTTAATAATTTGGACTTGAGTCCTGAAGAAGAATTGTGTATATTTACGATAGGAACCCAACGCAACTCGTATTTCAGCGTTCCCATAATGTATTCACAATTTAAGCCAATCTCCGTAACAGGGTTGATTTAGTAAACCGGAAGAGTATGCACCTGAGTGAAAGACGTATATCTTTGTTTCTATTAATAATTTGGACTTAAGTCCTCAAGAAGAATTGTGTATATTTACGATAGGAACCCAACGCAACTAGTATTTCAGCATGCCCATAATGTATTCAAAATTTAAGCCAATCTCCGTAACACGGTTGATTTAGTAAACCCGAAGAGTATGCACCTGAGTGAAAGACTTATATCTTTGTTTCTATTAATAATTTGGACTTGAGTCTTGAAGAAGAATTGTGTTATTTACGATAGGAACCCAACGCAACTCGTATTTCAGCGTTCCCATAATGTATTCACAATTTAAGCCAATCTCCAAAACAGGGTTGATTTAGTAAACCGGAAGAGTATGCACCTGAGTGAAAGACGTATATCTTTGTTTCTATTAATAATTTGGACTTGAGTACTGAAGAAGAATTGTGTATATTTACGATAGGAACCCAACGCAACTCGTATTTCAGCATTCCCATAATGTATTCAAAATTTAAGCCAATTTTCGTAACATGGTTGATTTAATAAACCTGAAGAGTATGCACCTGAGTGAAAGACGTATATCTTTGTTTCTATTAATAATTTGGACTTGAGTCCTTAAGAAGAATTGTGTATATTTACGATAGGAACCCAACGCAACTCGCATTTCAGCATGCCCATAATGTATTCAAAATTTAAGCCAATCTCCGTAACACAGTTGATTTAGTAAACCCGAAGAGTATGCACCTGAGTGAAAGACTTATATCTTTGTTTCTTTTAATAATTTGGACTTGAGTCCTGAAGAAGAATTGTGTATACTTACGATAGGAACCCAACGCAACTCGTATTTCAGCATGCCCATAATGTATTCAAAATTTAATCCAATCTCCGTAACACGGTTGATTTAGTAAATCTGAAGAGTATGCACCTGAGTGAAACACGTATATCTTTGTTTCTATTAATAACTTGGACTTGAGTCCTAAAGAATAATTATGTATATTTACGATAGGAACCCAACGCAACTCGTATTTCAGCATGCCCATAATGTATTCAAAATTTAAGCCAATCTCCGTAACACGGTTGATTTAGTAAACCTGAAGAGTATGCACCTGAGTGAAAGACGTATATCTTTGTTTTTATTAATCATTTGGACTTGAGTCCTAAAGAAGAATTGTGTATAATTACGATAGGCACCCAACGCAACTCGTATTTCAGCATGCCCATAATGTATTCAAAATTTAAGCCAATCTCCGTAACACGGTTGATTTAGTAAACCCGAAGAGTATGCACCTGAGTGAAAAACTTATATCTTTGTTTCTATTAATAATTTGGACTTAAGTTCTGAAGAAGAATTGTGTATATTTACAATAGGAACCCAACGCAACTCGTATTTCAGCATTCCCATAATGTATTCACAATTTAAGCCAATCTCCGTAACAGGGTTGATTTAGTAAACCGGAAGAGTATGCACCTGAGTGAAAGACGTATTTCTTTGTTTCTATTAATAATTTGGACTTGAGTCCTGAAGAAGAATTGTGTATATTTACGATAGGAACCCAACGCAACTCGTATTTCAGCATGCCCATAATGTATTAAAAATTTAAGCCAATCTCCGTAACACGGTTGATTTAGTAAACCCGAAGAGTATGCACCTGAGTGAAAGACTTATATCTTTGTTTCTATTAATAATTTGGACTTGAGTCCTGAAGAAGAATTGTGTATATTAACGATAGGAACCCAACGCAACTCGTATTTCAGCATGCCCATAATGTATTCAAAATTTAAGCCAATCTCCGCAACATGGTTGATTTAGTAAACCCGAAGAGTATGCACCTGAGTGAAAGACATATATCTTTGTTTCTATTAATAATTTGGACTTGAGTCCTGAAGAAGAATTGTGTATATTTACGATAAGAACCCAACGCAACTCGTATTTCAGCATTCCCATAATGTATTCAAAAATTAAGCCAATCTCCGTAACATGGTTGATTTAATAAACCTTAAGAGTATGCACCCAACTGAGTTTTAAATCTCCTTTAGCTATCAGGCAAATTCCATCTTTTGCAGTTGACCAATCAACTACATAGATGTTTTTCTTCCTTGTTGCTGTTAGAACCACTTCCTTAGTTGTCTCATGCTTGACAGAACATCCTTCCTTGGAGAATTCAATTGTGTAGCCTTTGTCACAGAATTGGCTAGCACTCAGCAGGTTGAATTTCAATCCTTTGACATAAGAGACATCATCAATGATTATCTGGTTCTTTATCAGCTTCCCTCTTCCCTTTGTTTGGCCATCTTTATCATTACCTCCAAAGGTAACTCTAGGCCCTTTGACTTTCTGGAACTCTGTTAGGCAACTCTTGTCACCTGTCATGTGCCTGGAGCATCCACTATCAATGTACCAATCTTGCTCAGAGATGGCTCCAGCACACAGTTCCTACAAAATTAAAAGGAAGATTTAGGTACCCAAGCAATGTTGGGTCCTAGGGGGTCATGCAGTCTTGGCAGCCGGTACCACTTTGGTCTCATCAAGTGAAACCTTGGTGGGTGGTACCCATTGTCCACCTGGTAGTCATAGTAAACGGAAGTGTGATTCACTTTGGGCAGATGCTTGTGTGGATCATGCTTCCGGTTTACATACTTCTGCATAGCCTTTTTAGTTGGGCAGAAGTCCCATATACTATCAAGATCAGATGGGCGATTAACTTTGGGCTTCTTGAGTTGACCAGCCAACCTTTTCTGCCTAAAGTTAACTTTCTCTTGATATCTGCCTTTCTGGTGATCATCTCTGACACGATTATCATGAGTTTGTCTGTAATGGGTTCGTCTTTGATTTTTGGTATTCTGAAAACCTTTTCTGTTGTTAGGATTTCTGCCAGGTTCATTAATTTTTAAAATGGGTTTCTGTTGAACCTTTATCTTTTCTTTTTCTGGTCTGACATTCTCATGAATAACCTTGGTGCCAGATACACCAGCCTGACAAATGGGGCTAGAAATCAGTGGCACTATGACCTTGTCTGCCTTAGCAACTCTGGTGCTAGGCATTAAGAAGGCTCACCTGATTCTGTTGAGCCATAACCCAGACCAAAACCAGTGCCAATTTGTTGATCAAGTACAATCTTTTCCATGGAAGACTGGGCCTTCTGGTAAGCTTTGTACTTAATCTCAAGAGGCTCTATCTCTCTTATTCTCTTTAGAAGAGAAACAATTTCAGCTTCCAGCTGATCTCTTTCCTTAATTAGAAGATTGATTTTGATCTCAACTTCCTTTCTTAAGTCAAGAATTTCAACCTTAAGCTTACTGTTTTCTTCTTTAACAGAAGAATAAGTGGTTTGAATGGCTTGAAACTCTTCCCAAAATTCTGACATTGAATCAGAATCAAAGGCTCTGCCTAGCGAGGAAAAACTAGAGTTGGAAGTAGAAGATACCTCATCATCAGATTGACCCATAAGGCATAGGTCTTCAGTTTCTGTATCCAGGCAACAGAATGCTTCATCAGATTCTGATTCCGAGCTGGACTCTGTCTCAGAGAGGGCGTCCTTCTCTGGTTGTTCAGTGATGAGTGCCTTCCTTCTTCGGTGCTCATATTTCTTTTCTCCTTCTTGGCCTTGCCTTTTGGAGACTACGGGGTGTGGACAGTTGACTTTGAAGTGCCCTGGTTGTCTGCAGTTGTAGCAGAGAAGCTCTCCACTATTTTCTGACGGTTTGGACATCTGGTGTGGCTTTCTGCTAGAGAGTGGACTTCTGCTATCCTTCGGCTTCAAGAATTTCCTGAACTTCCTAGCAAAAGCCGCCATATACTCGTCAGTTAAAAGAATAGAAGGGTCAAAATTATTTACCTGAGAGGTGCTGGCCGTGAGGGCAGTAGTTGTTCTGTCCTCAACTTCTTCTTTCTCTTCTTCATTCATCTCAAACTCATAAGACTTGAGATCAGAGATGAGTTTCTCAGTGCTGTATGTTCTGAGATCCTTGCTATCTCTCATGGCAGTGACCTTCATCTTCCATGGTGAAGGTAAACCTCTGAGAACCTTCAAGTTGATCTCCTTGGGAGTAAGTTCCTTCCCAAGTTCTGATATCTCAGCAGTGAGGGTGAGCAATCGTGCATACATCTCAGCTATGCATTCTTTGGGTAGAAGTTTGAAATCTTCAAACTTCTTCATGGCAATAGTAAGTTTGTTGTCCTTTTCTTTCTCATCTCCAGCTCCTATCAGGGTAAGAGTATCCCAGATTTCCTTGGCAGATTTGCACTTCTTGATCCTTGTGAAGTACTTGTCATCAATGGCTTTGTAGAGGATATCCTTGGCAATGTTGTCAAGGTTGTACTTCCTCCTCTCTTCATTGGACCATTCATGGCGCAGTTTGGTGACCATCTGGGGTTGACCACTACCAGTGATGTATTCAGGATTGACCTTGGTGAACTCTGTGAAAGGCCCTGCATCAAGAACTTCCCACATTTCATCATGGAGTGCGCAGAGGTGAGCTTTCATGCGGATCCTCCAGTCATCAAACTTTGTTACTGAGAACATAAGATTCTTTGAAAGAGTGTTATCCATAATATGAGATTAAAGAGGCTAAAACAAGTGGATCTCTTGTTTAGTAAGTAACCTAAAAGATTACAAGAACAAGGAGGCTCTGATACCACTTGTTGGTCCCGTTTGTAATGGAAACAGTCTAGAGGGGGGGGTGAATAGACTGTTTAGGAATTTAAACTTTTCTCTAAGTCAAGTCTGACTTATCAGAGATGGTCCAAATCTGGTGACAGAGATGGTCAAGTTCTGATGGCAGAACTAGGCCAGGCAGCGGATAAGTTTCTGAAGAAGAATCAGAAGTAAATGACAGAGATGGTCCAACCTTAAGAGTTAGTCAGTAGAATCTTAAGTGCAGTTATTAAAAGCTTAAAGTAAATGACACTGGGGTTTTTATAGTGGTTCAAGGAACAACTTGTTCCTCTAGTCCACTGTTCCACTAAGCTTGCAAAAACAACAGTTTACAACGCCTTAGTCCCTAGAACTTAAGAAGCACTCCTCGTCTTCTTCAAGTCTAGTTGCCAACCGGGATGCAGTCCTGCTTCCTTATGGCTGGTCTCGTTTCACTGAGTCTCTTGAAGTATCCCCACTTCACTTACTCCAGCTAGTTTGAGAGGTCCCTTCTTTTTCAAGAAGTGTTTGATATAAAATCAGTTTTCTCCAACGTTGCTTCTTCACAAAGGATGAGTATATGAAGTTTTCGAAGTGTTGAAGAACTGAGTAACTTTGCAGTTTGCTAGGTTGATGAAGGATAGGAAAGTATATCTTCCAACTGGAGCCTTTTCTTGTCTAAGTGTGAAGTTTAAATTTCAAGAAGGTTGTTTTCGCAAAGTTATCCTTTTAGTTCTTCAGAGTGTATCTTATATACTGGGAGCAGTTTTCCCGTTGGAGTGTAGAAGACAGCTTCATTAATTGCATGTACTGTTGACTTGACCGGTTGGACCTTCGACTTGCTATTTTAGGGGCGTAAAGATACTCGCATGGTCAATCATCAGCTTTAAATATCTCTTCGTACGTACAGCATTAAATGTGCGTTTAATGCGTTTACAGTACCATGTTTCCGTTGAAAGGTTCGTAACCGTTAGGGGATTTCCCGTTAGTTTAACGACCGTTGGAAAGGCTTCCGGAATCTGGTGGATTTAGCAGAGTCTTAAGAGGCTCTTTGGTCCAATCTCTGAAGTCCGTTTCTGTTGCCAACTCTGGTATCTTTCTGATGACCATTTTCTGATGGCTTCTCTGGTGAGCAACTCTGGGAGCAACTCTGGTAGAGGTAAGATGGAACTCTGGCAGACAGACTAAGCTAAAACTTACAAAAGAAATTCTAATACACAATTTCTAATGGGGCACTTTCAAATTCTAATTAACCTAGCATCATCAAAATCTAAATACATTTATTCCTTACAATTTCCCCCTTTTTGATGATGCCAAAACCCTTTAACTATTTCCAGAGAAGTGCCTTTCACCATAAAAAAATAAAGTTTAAAACTTTTCATTAGAGTCTTGGTGGGCAACTTAGCATAGGAGAATAGTAAGAGTACGATACAATCAGATAGCAATAAAAACAAATACGATAACAGAATATACACAAGAAAGTAAATAAGAACAGTTATTTGAATAAGCCAAGCAAAAAGAGAGGCAGAGTTGGTATCTTATTAATCTGATAGGGAAAGTAAAGCATTACAGAGTCAGAGATAGAGAGTTAGATATCTTCTTCATCTACCTGTGGTCCTGCTCTGTCAATCCTCTCTAGTTCAGCATTTACCTTTGCTCTGATTGAGGCTAGATCCCTCGAATTCTGATAATCAGCGCAATGGGGTGCAAGTTTGCAGTCCAAGTAGTTTCTGACAGCTTCTGCAGAATTCTTGCCATTGAGAATCTTCATACCATACCACATCTCAGCTTCTTGGATTGAACCACCATGGTTGATCTGGACAAGTCCATCACTGTCCATGAACAGATTCTCTCTTTGAAAAGGAGTCATCAGTTTCCTCATCTGTTCAAATTGGACTCTGTCTGGCCTTGACATACCACTCTTCATCCAATCATTGAGTGAAAAGGATGAAGTCATTTTCTTTTAGCTTCTTGGAGGAGGAGGTGGAGGTCTGGTGCCTGCAGCAGCTAGCCTTTTCTTCCTGGTAGCATCGAAATATGGAGTAGGATCAACCGAGGAAGGATCTCTGATGGAAAGGGCTCTGGTGCTGGGTCCTTCTTCTTCTCTGGTATCTTCCCCCTTTTTTGGCATCACAAAGATCACCAAGTAGGAGTTCAAACTTTGAGAACTCAGAGGCTTGAGCATCTCTGATTTCATCAAGGGTCTCTGGCAGAGTTTGGGTGACAGAGGCAAGTCCTTCAATCAGGCTCTGTTGCTTGTCTACTGCAGATTGGAGGTCCCTAGTGCTGACTTCTAGGAGCACCATCTTCTGGTACCTTTCCTTGTCAGATCTGAGGAGAGCTAGGCCTTGCTCTTGATGTTCCTTGCAGAGAGAGTGTAAGATATTGAGTTTCTGGGAGGAACTATCAGCAGATTTTTGGAGATTGTGAACAGAATCTGAGATCTTGTTGATTGTCTGATTCTGGGCAAGCAGAGCTTGAGAGTGAGAGTGGAGAACAGAGTTGAGACCACTAACATCTCTGGATACAGAATCAATCCTTAAAGTAGAAGAATGCATGAAGTTGTGCAGATTTTCTGTTAGTGCAGCAACTTTATCTGTTAGATGTTGAAATCCTATTGTGATTTGCAGATTTGTATGGGTGAGCTCTTCATGTTGCTTATCATTCAACTCAATGATCTTGCTTAGATCATGAACCAGTATTCCACCAAAAGTTTCAGCAGATTTTACAAACTGGTTGAAGGGGATCTGGGGTTCGTCAGATGTAAACCCAGGCATTTCCAATCCTCTGCCTTTGGGTAATGGAGGAGCTCTGTTGGATGGTGGAGGGGAAGGAACTCTGGGAGGTTTCCTTCTCCTTTTGGAGGTTTCATCAGCAGCAATGGAGGAGGTGAGAAATCCATCATTGTCACTCGATGAAGAGGGGACCCTGAAGATTGGTTTCTTCTTTGGTGTGGAGGCTGCTGAGTGATGTGAGGATCTCTGAGGTGAGGCAGATTTGGATGGTGGTAAGGAGGTTTGAGGAGGTGAGTTCTGGGGAAAAGGGATAATGGGTTGAGGAGTAGGTTGATGTGAGGGAGATGGTGGTGGTGAAGGTGATCGATTTCTGGTATTAGAAGGTTGTTTGCAGGGTGAAGTGGGTATGGAGTTGGGTTTCTGGTGAGATGGAGTTCTGGTGGAGGTTGAGGTTTTCTGGTTTGGTGAAGGGGTTTTCTGTTCAGGTGAAGGGGTTTTCTGTTCAGGTGAAAGGGTTTTCTGGTGAGGTGGGGATGAAGGTTTAGACGGAGATTTGGAAGGTGAAGGTTGAGTAATAGGAGATTTGGGAGGGGAAGGAGGAGGTGTAGGAATTACCTCAAGCACAATCTCAGAGAACATGGATTCTCTCCACTCCTTGATCAGCTTCTCCATGGTAAGGGCAATGTCATTTGCTGTGGAGGGTTCTCCTTCCTCAAGAGCACTATGGCGGAATTTGATCATTGATTCTTTTCTTTTCTTCTCCATCAGCCATGCATCAAACTCTTCCATTTCTTCTTCTTCCAAGGCCTTGACATGCCTTTCTGGAGATAGGTCAGATGTGGGAACTTTACCTTGATATCTGTCTTTCTTCTTTTGTAGGACAGAGATCAGGAAGGTAAGGTTGAAGCATTTTGACACATCATCTGTGCCTACCCAGTGAAGAACAACAACTTCTTCTTCTTCATAAGCATCGAAGTACTGAATGATTTGTTGGAGAGGTCCCATTCTCCATCTTCTCCAAGCTAGGACTCTGTCAAACTGCTTTTGCAGAATGATTCTGAAGTCAGTTTCTAGGTCCATCTCTGGTGTGGCTTCACGAAGAGTATGCACCGGAGTGAAAGACTTATATCTTTGTTTCTATTAATAATTTGGACTTGAGTCCTGAAGAAGAACTATGTATATTTACGATAGGAACCCAACGCAACTCGTATTTCAGCATGCCCATAATGTATTCAAAATTTAAGCCAATCTCCGTAACACGGTTGATTTAGTAAACCTGAAGAGTATGCACCTGAGTGAAAGACGTATATCTTTGTTTCTATTAATAATTTGGACTTGAGTCCTGAAGAAGAATTGTGTATATTTAAGATAGGAACCCAACACAACTCTTATTTCAGCATGCCCATAATGTATTCAAAATTTAAGCCAATCTCCGTAACACGGTTGATTTAGTAAACCTGAAGAGTATGCACGTGAGTGAAAGACTTATATCTTTGTTTCTATTAATAATTTGGACTTGAGTCCTGAAGAAGAATTGTGTATATTTATGATAGGAACCCAACGCAACTCGAATTTCAGCATGCCCATAATGTATTCAAAATTTAAGCCAATCTTCGTAACACGGTTGATTTAGTAAACCCGAAGAGTATGCACCTGAGTGAAAGACTTATATCTTTGTTTCTATTAATAATTTGGACTTGAGTCTTGAAGAAGAATTGTGTATATTTACGATAGGAACCCAACGCAACTCGTATTTCAGCATGCCCATAATGTATTTACAATTTAAGCCAATCTCCGTAACACGGTTGATTTAGTAAACCTAGAGAGTATGCACCTGAGTGAAAGACGTATATCTTTGCTTCTATTAATAATTTGGACTTGAGTCCTGAAGAAGAATTGTGTATATTTACGATAGGAACCCAACGCAACTCGCAATTCAGCATGCCCATAATGTATTCAAAATTTAAGCCAATCTCCATAACACGGTTGATTTAGTAAACCTGAAGAGTATGCACCTGAGTCAAAGACGTATATCTTTGTTTCTATTAATAATTTGGACTTGAGTCCTGAAGAAGAATTGTGTATATTTACGATAGGAACCCAACGCAACTCGTATTTCAGCATGCCCATAATGTATTCAAAATTTAAGCCAATCTCCGTAACACGGTTGATTTAGTAAACCCGAAGAGTATGCACCTGAGTGAAAGACTTATATCTTTGTTTCTATTAATAATTTGGACTTGAGTCCTGAAGAAGAATTGTGTATATTTACGATAGGAATCCAACGCAACTCGTATTTCAGCATGCCCATTATGTATTCAAAATTTAAGCCAATCTCCGTAACACGGTTGATTTAGTAAACCTGAAGAGTATGCACCTGAGTGAAAGACGTATAACTTTGTTTCTATTAATAATTTGGACTTCAGTCGTGAAGAAGAATTGTGTATATTTACGATAGGAACCCAACGTAACTCGCAATTCAGCATGCCCATAATGTATTCAAAATTTAAGCCAATCTCCGTAACACGGTTGATTTAGTAAACCTGAAGAGTATGCACCTGAGTCAAAGACGTATATCTTTGTTTCCATTAATAATTTGGACTTGAGTCCTGAAGAAGAATTGTGTATATTTACGATAGGAACCCAACGCAACTCGTATTTCAGCATGCCCATAATGTATTCAAAATTTAAGCCAATCTCCGTAACACGGTTGATTTAGTAAATCCGAAGAGTATGCACCTGAGTGAAAGACTTATATCTTTGTTTCTATTAATAATTTGGACTTGAGTCCTGAAGAAGAATTGTGTATATTTACGATAGGAACCCAACGTAACTCGTATTTCAGCATGCCCATAATGTATTCAAAATTTAAGCCAATCTCTGTAACACGGTTGATTTAGTAAACCTGAAGAGTATGCACCCGAGTGAAAGACGTATATCTTTGTTTCTATTAATAATTTGGACTTGAGTCCTGAAGAAGAATTGTGTATATTTACGATAGGAACCCAACGCAACTCGTATTTCAGCATGCCCATAATGTATTCAAAATTTAAGCCAATCTCCGTAACATGGTTGATTTAATAAACCTGAAGAGTATGCACCTGAGTGAAAGACGTATATCTTTGTTTCTATTAATAATTTGGACTTGAGTCCTGAAGAAGAATTGTGTATATTTACGATAGGAACCCAACGCAACTCGTATTTCAGCATGCCCATAATGTATTCAAAATTTAAGCCAATCTCCGTAACACGGTTGATTTAGTAAACCCGAAGAGTATGCACCTGAGTGAAAGACGTATATCTTTGTTTCTATTAATAATTTGGACTTGAGTCCTGAAGAAGAATTGTGTATATTTATGATAGGAACCCAACGCAACTCGAATTTCAGCATGCCCATAATGTATTCAAAATTTAAGCCAATCTTCGTAACACGGTTGATTTAGTAAACCCGAAGAGTATGCACCTGAGTGAAAGACTTATATCTTTGTTTCTATTAATAATTTGGACTTGAGTCCTGAAGAAGAATTGTGTATATTTACGATAGGAACCCAACGCAACTCGTATTTCAGCATGCCCATAATGTATTTACAATTTAAGCCAATCTCCGTAACACGGTTGATTTAGTAAACCTAGAGAGTATGCACCTGAGTGAAAGACGTATATCTTTGCTTCTATTAATAATTTGGACTTGAGTCCTGAAGAAGAATTGTGTATATTTACGATAGGAACCCAACGCAACTCGCAATTCAGCATGCCCATAATGTATTCAAAATTTAAGCCAATCTCCGTAACACGGTTGATTTAGTAAACCTGAAGAGTATGCACCTGAGTCAAAGACGTATATCTTTGTTTCTATTAATAATTTGGACTTGAGTCCTGAAGAAGAATTGTGTATATTTACGATAGGAACCCAACGCAACTCGTATTTCAGCATGGCCATAATGTATTCAAAATTTAAGCCAATCTCCGTAACACGGTTGATTTAGTAAACCCGAAGAGTATGCACCTGAGTGAAAGACTTATATCTTTGTTTCTATTAATAATTTGGACTTGAGTCCTGAAGAAGAATTGTGTATATTTACGATAGGAATCCAACGCAACTCGTATTTCAGCATGCCCATAATGTATTCAAAATTTAAGCCAATCTCTGTAACACGGTTGATTTAGTAAACCTGAAGAGTATGCACCTGAGTGAAAGACGTATATCTTTGTTTCTATGAATAATTTGGACTTGAGTCCTGAAGAAGAATTGTGTATATTTACGATAGGAACCCAACGCAACTCGCAATTCAGCATGCCCATAATGTATTCAAAATTTAAGCCAATCTCCGTAACACGGTTGATTTAGTAAACCTGAAGAGTATGCACCTGAGTCAAAGACGTATATCTTTGTTTCCATTAATAATTTGGACTTGAGTCCTGAAGAAGAATTGTGTATATTTACGATAGGAACCCAACGCAACTCGTATTTCAGCATGCCCATAATGTATTCAAAATTTAAGCCAATCTCCGTAACACGGTTGATTTAGTAAATCCGAAGAGTATGCACCTGAGTGAAAGACTTATATCTTTGTTTCTATTAATAATTTGGACTTGAGTCCTGAAGAAGAATTGTGTATATTTACGATAGGAACCCAACGCAACTCGTATTTCAGCATGCCCATAATGTATTTACAATTTAAGCCAATCTCCGTAACACGGTTGATTTAGTAAACCTAGAGAGTATGCACCTGAGTGAAAGACGTATATCTTTGCTTCTATTAATAATTTGGACTTGAGTCCTGAAGAAGAATTGTGTATATTTACGATAGGAACCCAACGCAACTCGCAATTCAGCATGCCCATAATGTATTCAAAATTTATGCCAATCTCCGTAACACGGTTGATTTAGTAAACCTGAAGAGTATGCACCTGAGTCAAAGACGTATATCTTTGTTTCTATTAATAATTTGGACTTGAGTCCTGAAGAAGAATTGTGTATATTTACGATAGGAACCCAACGCAACTCGTATTTCAGCATGCCCATAATGTATTCAAAATTTAAGCCAATCTCCGTAACACGGTTGATTTAGTAAATCCGAAGAGTATGCACCTGAGTGAAAGACTTATATCTTTGTTTCTATTAATAATTTGGACTTGAGTCCTGAAGAAGAATTGTGTATATTTACGATAGGAACCCAACGTAACTCGTATTTCAGCATGCCCATAATGTATTCAAAATTTAAGCCAATCTCTGTAACACGGTTGATTTAGTAAACCTGAAGAGTATGCACCCGAGTGAAAGACGTATATCTTTGTTTCTATTAATAATTTGGACTTGAGTCCTGAAGAAGAATTGTGTATATTTACGATAGGAACCCAACGCAACTCGTATTTCAGCATGCCCATAATGTATTCAAAATTTAAGCCAATCTCCGTAACATGGTTGATTTAATAAACCTGAAGAGTATGCACCTGAGTGAAAGACGTATATCTTTGTTTCTATTAATAATTTGGACTTGAGTCCTGAAGAAGAATTGTGTATATTTACGATAGGAACCCAACGCAACTCGTATTTCAGCATGCCCATAATGTATTCAAAATTTAAGCCAATCTCCGTAACACGGTTGATTTAGTAAACCCGAAGAGTATGCACCTGAGTGAAAGACGTATATCTTTGTTTCTATTAATAATTTGGACTTGAGTCCTGAAGAAGAATTGTGTATATATATGATAGGAACCCAACGCAACTCGAATTTCAGCATGCCCATAATGTATTCAAAATTTAAGCCAATCTTCGTAACACGGTTGATTTAGTAAACCCGAAGAGTATGCACCTGAGTGAAAGACTTATATCTTTGTTTCTATTAATAATTTGGACTTGAGTCCTGAAGAAGAATTGTGTATATTTACGATAGGAACCCAACGCAACTCGTATTTCAGCATGCCCATAATGTATTTACAATTTAAGCCAATCTCCGTAACACGGTTGATTTAGTAAACCTAGAGAGTATGCACCTGAGTGAAAGACGTATATCTTTGCTTCTATTAATAATTTGGACTTGAGTCCTGAAGAAGAATTGTGTATATTTACGATAGGAACCCAACGCAACTCGCAATTCAGCATGCCCATAATGTATTCAAAATTTAAGCCAATCTCCGTAACACGGTTGATTTAGTAAACCTGAAGAGTATGCACCTGAGTCAAAGACGTATATCTTTGTTTCTATTAATAATTTGGACTTGAGTCCTGAAGAAGAATTGTGTATATTTACGATAGGAACCCAACGCAACTCGTATTTCAGCATGCCCATAATGTATTCAAAATTTAAGCCAATCTCCGTAACACGGTTGATTTAGTAAACCCGAAGAGTATGCACCTGAGTGAAAGACTTATATCTTTGTTTCTATTAATAATTTGGACTTGAGTCCTGAAGAAGAATTGTGTATATTTACGATAGGAATCCAACGCAACTCGTATTTCAGCATGCCCATAATGTATTCAAAATTTAAGCCAATCTCTGTAACACGGTTGATTTAGTAAACCTGAAGAGTATGCACCTGAGTGAAAGACGTATATCTTTGTTTCTATTAATAATTTGGACTTGAGTCCTGAAGAAGAATTGTGTATATTTACGATAGGAACCCAACGCAACTCGCAATTCAGCATGCCCATAATGTATTCAAAATTTAAGCCAATCTCCGTAACACGGTTGATTTAGTAAACCTGAAGAGTATGCACCTGAGTCAAAGACGTATATCTTTGTTTCCATTAATAATTTGGACTTGAGTCCTGAAGAAGAATTGTGTATATTTACGATAGGAACCCAACGCAACTCGTATTTCAGCATGCCCATAATGTATTCAAAATTTAAGCCAATCTCCGTAACACGGTTGATTTAGTAAATCCGAAGAGTATGCACCTGAGTGAAAGACTTATATCTTTGTTTCTATTAATAATTTGGACTTGAGTCCTGAAGAAGAATTGTGTATATTTACGATAGGAACCCAACGCAACTCGTATTTCAGCATGCCCATAATGTATTTACAATTTAAGCCAATCTCCGTAACACGGTTGATTTAGTAAACCTAGAGAGTATGCACCTGAGTGAAAGACGTATATCTTTGCTTCTATTAATAATTTGGACTTGAGTCCTGAAGAAGAATTGTGTATATTTACGATAGGAACCCAACGCAACTCGCAATTCAGCATGCCCATAATGTATTCAAAATTTAAGCCAATCTCCGTAACACGGTTGATTTAGTAAACCTGAAGAGTATGCACCTGAGTCAAAGACGTATATCTTTGTTTCTATTAATAATTTGGACTTGAGTCCTGAAGAAGAATTGTGTATATTTACGATAGGAACCCAACGCAACTCGTATTTCAGCATGCCCATAATGTATTCAAAATTTAAGCCAATCTCCGTAACACGGTTGATTTAGTAAACCCGAAGAGTATGCACCTGAGTGAAAGACTTATATCTTTGTTTCTATTAATAATTTGGACTTGAGTCCTGAAGAAGAATTGTGTATATTTACGATAGGAATCCAACGCAACTCGTATTTCAGCATGCCCATAATGTATTCAAAATTTAAGCCAATCTCTGTAACACGGTTGATTTAGTAAACCTGAAGAGTATGCACCTGAGTGAAAGACGTATATCTTTGTTTCTATTAATAATTTGGACTTGAGTCCTGAAGAAGAATTGTGTATATTTACGATAGGAACCCAACGCAACTCGCAATTCAGCATGCCCATAATGTATTCAAAATTTAAGCCAATCTCCGTAACACGGTTGATTTAGTAAACCTGAAGAGTATGCACCTGAGTCAAAGACGTATATCTTTGTTTCCATTAATAATTTGGACTTGAGTCCTGAAGAAGAATTGTGTATATTTACGATAGGAACCCAACGCAACTCGTATTTCAGCATGCCCATAATGTATTCAAAATTTAAGCCAATCTCCGTAACACGGTTGATTTAGTA
Source organism: Cuscuta europaea (assembly GCA_945859875.1). Classification (NCBI taxonomy): domain Eukaryota; kingdom Viridiplantae; phylum Streptophyta; class Magnoliopsida; order Solanales; family Convolvulaceae; genus Cuscuta; species Cuscuta europaea. The sequence continues at coordinate 8,405,061 of CAMAPE010000014.1, forward strand.
AATCCGAAGAGTATGCACCTGAGTGAAAGACTTATATCTTTGTTTCTATTAATAATTTGGACTTGAGTCCTGAAGAAGAATTGTGTATATTTACGATAGGAACCCAACGCAACTCGTATTTCAGCATGCCCATAATGTATTTACAATTTAAGCCAATCTCCGTAACACGGTTGATTTAGTAAACCTAGAGAGTATGCACCTGAGTGAAAGACGTATATCTTTGCTTCTATTAATAATTTGGACTTGAGTCCTGAAGAAGAATTGTGTATATTTACGATAGGAACCCAACGCAACTCGCAATTCAGCATGCCCATAATGTATTCAAAATTTATGCCAATCTCCGTAACACGGTTGATTTAGTAAACCTGAAGAGTATGCACCTGAGTCAAAGACGTATATCTTTGTTTCTATTAATAATTTGGACTTGAGTCCTGAAGAAGAATTGTGTATATTTACGATAGGAACCCAACGCAACTCGTATTTCAGCATGCCCATAATGTATTCAAAATTTAAGCCAATCTCCGTAACACGGTTGATTTAGTAAACCCGAAGAGTATGCACCTGAGTGAAAGACTTATATCTTTGTTTCTATTAATAATTTGGACTTGAGTCCTGAAGAAGAATTGTGTATATTTACGATAGGAATCCAACGCAACTCGTATTTCAGCATGCCCATAATGTATTCAAAATTTAAGCCAATCTCCGTAACACGGTTGATTTAGTAAACCTGAAGAGTATGCACCTGAGTGAAAGACGTATATCTTTGTTTCTATTAATAATTTGGACTTGAGTCCTGAAGAAGAATTGTGTATATTTACGATAGGAACCCAACGCAACTCGCAATTCAGCATGCCCATAATGTATTCAAAATTTAAGCCAATCTCCGTAACACGGTTGATTTAGTAAACCTGAAGAGTATGCACCTGAGTCAAAGACGTATATCTTTGTTTCCATTAATAATTTGGACTTGAGTCCTGAAGAAGAATTGTGTATATTTACGATAGGAACCCAACGCAACTCGTATTTCAGCATGCCCATAATGTATTCAAAATTTAAGCCAATCTCCGTAACACGGTTGATTTAGTAAATCCGAAGAGTATGCACCTGAGTGAAAGACTTATATCTTTGTTTCTATTAATAATTTGCACTTGAGTCCTGAAGAAGAATTGTGTATATTTACGATAGGAACCCAACGCAACTCGTATTTCAGCATGCCCATAATGTATTAAAAATTTAAGCCAATCTTTGTAACACGGTTGATTTAGTAAACCTGAAGAGTATGCACCTGAGTGAAAGACGTATATCTTTGTTTCTATTAATAATTTGGACTAGAGTCCTGAAGAAGAATTGTGTATATTTACGATAGGAACCCAACGCAACTCGTATTTCAGCATGCCCATAATGTATTCAAAATTTAAGCCAATCTCCGTAACACGGTTGATTTAGTAAACCCGAAGAGTATGCACCTGAGTGAAAGACTTATATCTTTGTTTCTATTAATAATTTGGACTTGAGTCCTGCAGAAGAATTGTGTATATTTACGATAGGAACCCAACGCAACGCGTATTTCAGCATTCCCATAATGTATTCACAATTTAAGCCAATCTCCGTAACAGGGTTGATTTAGTAAACCGGAAGAGTATGCACCTGAGTGAAAGACGTATATCTTTGTTTCTATTAATAATTTGGACTTGAGTCCTGAAGAAGTATTGTATATATTTACGATAGGAACCCAACGCAACTCGTATTTCAGCCTGCCCATAATGTATTCAAAATTTAAGTCAATCTCCGTAACACGGTTGATTTAGTAAACCCGAAGAGTATGCACCTGAGTGAAAGACTTATATCTTTGTTTCTATTAATAATTTGGACTTGAGTCCTGAAGAAGAATTGTGTATATTTACGATAGGAACCCAACGCAACTCGTATTTCAGCCTGCCCATAATGTATTCAAAATTTAAGCCAATCTCCGTAACACGGTTGATTTAGTAAACCCGAAGAGTATGCACCTGAGTGAAAGACTTATATCTTTGTTTCTATTAATAACTTGGACTGAGTCCTGAAGAAGAATTGTGTATATTTACGATAGGAACCCAACACAACTCGTATTTCAGCATGCCCATAATGTATTCACAATTTAAGCCAATCTCCGTAACACGGTTGATTTAGTAAACCTGAAGAGTATGCACCTGAGTGAAAGACGTATATCTTTGTTTCTATTAATAATTTGGACTTGAGTCCTGAAGAAGAATTGTGTATATTTACGATAGGAACCCAACGCAACTCGTATTTCAGCATGCCCATAATGTATTCAAAATTTAAGCCAATCTCCGTAACACGGTTGATTTAGTAAACCCGAAGAGTATGCACCTGAGTGAAAGACTTATATCTTTGTTTCTATTAATAATTTGGACTTGAGTCCTGAAGAAGAATTGTGTATATTTACGATAGGAACCCAACGCAACGCGTATTTCAGCATTCCCATAATGTATTCACAATTTAAGCCAATCTCCGTAACAGGGTTGATTTAGTAAACCGGAAGAGTATGCACCTGAGTGAAAGACGTATATCTTTGTTTCTATTAATAATTTGGACTTGAGTCCTGAAGAAGTATTGTGTATATTTACGATAGGAACCCAACGCAACTCGTATTTCAGCATTCCCATAATGTATTCAAAATTTAAGCCAATCTCCGTAACACGGTTGATTTAATAAACCTTAAGAGTATGCACCTGAGTGAAAGACGTATATCTTTGTTTCTATTAATAATTTGGACTTGAGTCCTGAAGAAGAATTGTGTATATTTACGATAGGAACCCAACGCAACTCGTATTTCAGCATGCCCATAATGTATTCAAAATTTAAGCCAATCTCCGTAACACGGTTGATTTAGTAAACCCGAAGAGTATGCACCTGAGTGAAAGACTTATATCTTTGTTTCTATTAATAATTTGGACTTGAGTCCTGAAGAAGAATTGTGTATATTTTCGATAGGAACCCAACGCAACTCGTATTTCAGCATGCCCATAATGTATTCAAAATTTAAGCCAATCTCCGTAACACGGTTGATTTAGTAAACCTGAAGAGTATGCACCTGAGTGAAAGATGTATATCTTTGTTTCTATTAATAATTTGGACTTGAGTCCTGAAGAAGAATTGTGTATATTTACGATAGGAACCCAACGCAACTCGTATTTCAGCATGACCATAATGTATTCAAAATTTAAGCCAATCTCCGTAACATGGTTGATTTAATAAACCTGAAGAGTATGCACCTGAGTGAAAGACGTATATCTTTGTTTCTATTAATAATTTGGACTTGAGTCCTGAAGAAGAATTGTGTATATTTACGATAGAAACCCAACGCAACTCGTATTTCAGCATGCCCATAATGTATTCAAAATTTAAGCCAATCTCCGTAACACGGTTGATTTAGTAAACCCGAAGAGTATGCACCTGAGTGAAAGACTTATATCTTTGTTTCTATTAATAATTTGGACTTGAGTCCTGAAGAAGAATTGTGTATACTTACGATAGGAACCCAACACAACTCGTATTTCAGCATGCCCATAATGTATTCAAAATTTAATCCAATCTCCGTAACACGGTTGATTTAGTAAATCTGAAGAGTATGCACCTGAGTGAAACACGTATATCTTTGTTTCTATTAATAATTTGGACTTGAGTCCTGAAGAATAATTGTGTATATTTACGATAGGAACCCAATGCAACTCGTATTTCAGCATGCCCATAATGTATTCAAAATTTAAGCCAATCTCCGTAACATGGTTGATTTAGTAAACCTGAAGAGTATGCACCTGAGTGAAAGATGTATATCTTTGTTTCTATTAATAATTTGGACTTGAGTCCTGAAGAAGAATTGTGTATATTTATGATAGGAACCCAACGCAACTCGTATTTCAGCATGCCCATAATGTATTCAAAATTTAAACCAATCTCCGTAACATGGTTGATTTAATAAACCTGAAGAGTATGCACCTGAGTGAAAGACGTATATCTTTGTTTCTATTAATAATTTGGACTTGAGTCCTGAAGAAGAATTGTGTATATTTACGATAGGAACCCAACGCAACTCGTATTTCAGCATGCCCATAATGTATTCAAAATTTAAGCCAATCTCCGTAACACGGTTGATTTAGTAAACCCGAAGAGTATGCACCTGAGTGAAAGACTTATATCTTTGTTTCTATTCATAATTTGGACTTGAGTCCTGAAGAAGAATTGTGTATACTTACGATAGGAACCCAACGCAACTCGTATTTCAGCATGCCCATAATGTATTCAAAATTTAAGCCAATCTCCGTAACACGGTTGATTTAGTAAACCTGAAGAGTATGCACCTGAGTCAAAGACGTATATCTTTGTTTCTATTAATAATTTGGACTTGAGTCCTAAAGAAGACTTGTGTATATTTACGATAGGAACCGAACGCAACTCGCAATTCAGCATGCCCATAATGTATTCAAAATTTAAGCCAATCTCCGTAACACAGTTGATTTAGTAAACCTGAAGAGTATGCACCTGAGTCAAAGACGTATATCTTTGTTTCTATTAATAATTTGGACTTGAGTCCTAAAGAAGAATTGTGTATATTTACGATAGGAACCCAACGCAACTCGTATTTCAGCATGCCCATAATGTATTCAAAATTTAAGCCAATCTCCGTAACACGGTTGATTTAGTAAACCTGAAGAGTATGCACCTGAGTGAAAGACTTATATCTTTGTTTCTATTAATAATTTGGACTTGAGTCCTGAAGAAGAATTGTGTATATTTATGATAGGAACCCAACGCAACTCGTATTTCAGCATGCCCATAATGTATTCAAAATTTAAGCCAATCTCCGTAACACGGTTGATTTAGTAAACCCGAAGAGTATGCACCTGAGTGAAAGACTTATATCTTTGTTTCTATTAATAATTTGGACTTGAGTCCTGAAGAAGAATTGTGTATACTTACGATAGGAACCCAACGCAACTCGTATTTCAGCATTCCCATAATGTATTCAAAATTGAAGCCAATCTCCGTAACACGGTTGATTTAATAAACCTGAAGAGTATGCACCTGAGTGAAAGACGTATATCTTTGTTTACATTAATAATTTGGACTTGAGTCCTGAAGAAGAATTGTGTATATTTACGATAGGAACCCAACGCAACTCGTATTTCAGCATGCCCATAATGTATTCAAAATTTAAGCCAATCTCCGTAACATGGTTGATTTAATAAACCTGAAGAGTATGCACCTGAGTGAAAGACGTATATCTTTGTTTCTATTAATAATTTGGACTTGAGTCCTGAAGAAGAATGTTGTATATTTACGATAGGAACCCAACGCAACTCGTATTTCAGCATGCCCATAATGTATTCAAAATTTAAGCCAATCTATGTAACACGGTTGATTTAGTAAACCCGAAGAGTATGCACCTGAGTGAAAGACTTATATCTTTGTTTCTATTAATAATTTGGACTTGAGTCCTGAAGAAGAATTGTGTATACTTACGATAGGAACCCAACGCAACTCGTATTTCAGCATGCCCATAATGTATTCAAAATTTAAGCCAATCTCCGTAACACGGTTGATTTAGTAAACCTGAAGAGTATGCACCTGAGTCAAAGACGTATATCTTTGTTTCTATTAATAATTTGGACTTGAGTGCTGAAGAAGACTTGTGTATATTTACGATAGGAACCCAACGCAACTCGCAATTCAGCATGCCCTTAATGTATTCAAAATTTAAGCCAATCTCCGTAACACGGTTGATTTAGTAAACCTCAAGAGTATGCACCTGAGTGAAAGACGTATATCTTTGTTTCTATTAATAATTTGGACTTGAGTCCTCAAGAAGAATTGTGTATATTTACGATAGGAACCCAACGCAACACGTATTTCAGCATGCCCATAATGTATTCAAAATTTAAGCCAATCTCCGTAACACGGTTGATTTAGTAAACCCGAAGAGTATGCACCTGAGTGAAAGACTTATATCTTTGTTTCTATTAATAATTTGGACTTGAGTCCTGAAGAAGAATTGTGTATATTTACGATAGGAACCCAACGCAACTCGTATTTCAGCATGCCCATAATGTATTCAAAATTTAAGCCAATCTCCGTAACACGGTTGATTTAGTAAACCCGAAGAGTATGCACCTGAGTGAAAGACTTATATCTTTGTTTCTATTAATAATTTGGACTTGAGTCCTGAAGAAGAATTGTGTATACTTACGATAGGAACCCAACGCAACTCGTATTTCAGCATTCCCATAATGTATTCAAAATTGAAGCCAATCTCCGTAACACGGTTGATTTAGTAAACCTGAAGAGTATGCACCTGAGTGAAAGACGTATATCTTTGTTTACATTAATAATTTGGACTTGAGTCCTGAAGAAGAATTGTGTATATTTACGACAGGAACCCAACGCAACTCGTATTTCAGCATGCCCATAATGTATTCAAAATTTAAGCCAATCTCCGTAACACGGTTGATTTAGTAAACCCGAAGAGTATGCACCTGAGTGAAAGACTTATATCTTTGTTTCTATTAATAATTTGGACTTGAGTTTTGAAGAAGAATTGTGTATATTAACGATAGGAACCCAACACACCTCGTATTTCAGCATTCCCATAATGTATTCACAATTTAAACCAATCTTCGTAACAGGGTTGATTTAATAAACCTGAAGAGTATGCACCTGAGTGAAAGACGTATATCTTTGTTTCTATTAATAATTTGGACTTGAGTCCTGAAGAAGAATTGTGTATATTTACGATAGGAACCCAACGCAACTCGTATTTCAGCATGCCCATAATGTATTCAAAATTTAAGCCAATCTCCGTAACACGGTTGATTTAGTAAACCCGAAGAGTATGCACCTGAGTGAAAGACGTATATCTTTGTTTCTATTAATAATTTGGACTTGAGTCCTGAAGAAGAATTGTGTATATATATGATAGGAACCCAACGCAACTCGAATTTCAGCATGCCCATAATGTATTCAAAATTTAAGCCAATCTTCGTAACACGGTTGATTTAGTAAACCCGAAGAGTATGCACCTGAGTGAAAGACTTATATCTTTGTTTCTATTAATAATTTGGACTTGAGTCCTGAAGAAGAATTGTGTATATTTACGATAGGAACCCAACGCAACTCGTATTTCAGCATGCCCATAATGTATTTACAATTTAAGCCAATCTCCGTAACACGGTTGATTTAGTAAACCTAGAGAGTATGCACCTGAGTGAAAGACGTATATCTTTGCTTCTATTAATAATTTGGACTTGAGTCCTGAAGAAGAATTGTGTATATTTACGATAGGAACCCAACGCAACTCGCAATTCAGCATGCCCATAATGTATTCAAAATTTAAGCCAATCTCCGTAACACGGTTGATTTAGTAAACCTGAAGAGTATGCACCTGAGTCAAAGACGTATATCTTTGTTTCTATTAATAATTTGGACTTGAGTCCTGAAGAAGAATTGTGTATATTTACGATAGGAACCCAACGCAACTCGTATTTCAGCATGCCCATAATGTATTCAAAATTTAAGCCAATCTCCGTAACACGGTTGATTTAGTAAACCCGAAGAGTATGCACCTGAGTGAAAGACTTATATCTTTGTTTCTATTAATAATTTGGACTTGAGTCCTGAAGAAGAATTGTGTATATTTACGATAGGAATCCAACGCAACTCGTATTTCAGCATGCCCATAATGTATTCAAAATTTAAGCCAATCTCTGTAACACGGTTGATTTAGTAAACCTGAAGAGTATGCACCTGAGTGAAAGACGTATATCTTTGTTTCTATTAATAATTTGGACTTGAGTCCTGAAGAAGAATTGTGTATATTTACGATAGGAACCCAACGCAACTCGCAATTCAGCATGCCCATAATGTATTCAAAATTTAAGCCAATCTCCGTAACACGGTTGATTTAGTAAACCTGAAGAGTATGCACCTGAGTCAAAGACGTATATCTTTGTTTCCATTAATAATTTGGACTTGAGTCCTGAAGAAGAATTGTGTATATTTACGATAGGAACCCAACGCAACTCGTATTTCAGCATGCCCATAATGTATTCAAAATTTAAGCCAATCTCCGTAACACGGTTGATTTAGTAAATCCGAAGAGTATGCACCTGAGTGAAAGACTTATATCTTTGTTTCTATTAATAATTTGGACTTGAGTCCTGAAGAAGAATTGTGTATATTTACGATAGGAACCCAACGCAACTCGTATTTCAGCATGCCCATAATGTATTTACAATTTAAGCCAATCTCCGTAACACGGTTGATTTAGTAAACCTAGAGAGTATGCACCTGAGTGAAAGACGTATATCTTTGCTTCTATTAATAATTTGGACTTGAGTCCTGAAGAAGAATTGTGTATATTTACGATAGGAACCCAACGCAACTCGCAATTCAGCATGCCCATAATGTATTCAAAATTTAAGCCAATCTCCGTAACACGGTTGATTTAGTAAACCTGAAGAGTATGCACCTGAGTCAAAGACGTATATCTTTGTTTCTATTAATAATTTGGACTTGAGTCCTGAAGAAGAATTGTGTATATTTACGATAGGAACCCAACGCAACTCGTATTTCAGCATGCCCATAATGTATTCAAAATTTAAGCCAATCTCCGTAACACGGTTGATTTAGTAAACCCGAAGAGTATGCACCTGAGTGAAAGACTTATATCTTTGTTTCTATTAATAATTTGGACTTGAGTCCTGAAGAAGAATTGTGTATATTTACGATAGGAATCCAACGCAACTCGTATTTCAGCATGCCCATAATGTATTCAAAATTTAAGCCAATCTCTGTAACACGGTTGATTTAGTAAACCTGAAGAGTATGCACCTGAGTGAAAGACGTATATCTTTGTTTCTATTAATAATTTGGACTTGAGTCCTGAAGAAGAATTGTGTATATTTACGATAGGAACCCAACGCAACTCGCAATTCAGCATGCCCATAATGTATTCAAAATTTAAGCCAATCTCCGTAACACGGTTGATTTAGTAAACCTGAAGAGTATGCACCTGAGTCAAAGACGTATATCTTTGTTTCCATTAATAATTTGGACTTGAGTCCTGAAGAAGAATTGTGTATATTTACGATAGGAACCCAACGCAACTCGTATTTAAGCATGCCCATAATGTATTCAAAATTTAAGCCAATCTCCGTAACACGGTTGATTTAGTAAATCCGAAGAGTATGCACCTGAGTGAAAGACTTATATCTTTGTTTCTATTAATAATTTGGACTTGAGTCCTGAAGAAGAATTGTGTATATTTACGATAGGAACCCAACGCAACTCGTATTTCAGCATGCCCATAATGTATTTACAATTTAAGCCAATCTCCGTAACACGGTTGATTTAGTAAACCTAGAGAGTATGCACCTGAGTGAAAGACGTATATCTTTGCTTCTATTAATAATTTGGACTTGAGTCCTGAAGAAGAATTGTGTATATTTACGATAGGAACCCAACGCAACTCGCAATTCAGCATGCCCATAATGTATTCAAAATTTATGCCAATCTCCGTAACACGGTTGATTTAGTAAACCTGAAGAGTATGCACCTGAGTCAAAGACGTATATCTTTGTTTCTATTAATAATTTGGACTTGAGTCCTGAAGAAGAATTGTGTATATTTACGATAGGAACCCAACGCAACTCGTATTTCAGCATGCCCATAATGTATTCAAAATTTAAGCCAATCTCCGTAACACGGTTGATTTAGTAAACCCGAAGAGTATGCACCTGAGTGAAAGACTTATATCTTTGTTTCTATTAATAATTTGGACTTGAGTCCTGAAGAAGAATTGTGTATATTTACGATAGGAATCCAACGCAACTCGTATTTCAGCATGCCCATAATGTATTCAAAATTTAAGCCAATCTCCGTAACACGGTTGATTTAGTAAACCTGAAGAGTATGCACCTGAGTGAAAGACGTATATCTTTGTTTCTATTAATAATTTGGACTTGAGTCCTGAAGAAGAATTGTGTATATTTACGATAGAAACCCAACGCAACTCGCAATTCAGCATGCCCATAATGTATTCAAAATTTAAGCCAATCTCCGTAACACGGTTGATTTAGTAAACCTGAAGAGTATGCACCTGAGTCAAAGACGTATATCTTTGTTTCCATTAATAATTTGGACTTGAGTCCTGAAGAAGAATTGTGTATATTTACGATAGGAACCCAACGCAACTCGTATTTCAGCATGCCCATAATGTATTCAAAATTTAAGCCAATCTCCGTAACACGGTTGATTTAGTAAATCCGAAGAGTATGCACCTGAGTGAAAGACTTATATCTTTGTTTCTATTAATAATTTGCACTTGAGTCCTGAAGAAGAATTGTGTATATTTACGATAGGAACCCAACGCAACTCGTATTTCAGCATGCCCATAATGTATTAAAAATTTAAGCCAATCTTTGTAACACGGTTGATTTAGTAAACCTGAAGAGTATGCACCTGAGTGAAAGACGTATATCTTTGTTTCTATTAATAATTTGGACTAGAGTCCTGAAGAAGAATTGTGTATATTTACGATAGGAACCCAACGCAACTCGTATTTCAGCATGCCCATAATGTATTCAAAATTTAAGCCAATCTCCGTAACACGGTTGATTTAGTAAACCCGAAGAGTATGCACCTGAGTGAAAGACTTATATCTTTGTTTCTATTAATAATTTGGACTTGAGTCCTGCAGAAGAATTGTGTATATTTACGATAGGAACCCAACGCAACGCGTATTTCAGCATTCCCATAATGTATTCACAATTTAAGCCAATCTCCGTAACAGGGTTGATTTAGTAAACCGGAAGAGTATGCACCTGAGTGAAAGACGTATATCTTTGTTTCTATTAATAATTTGGACTTGAGTCCTGAAGAAGTATTGTGTATATTTACGATAGGAACCCAACGCAACTCGTATTTCAGCCTGCCCATAATGTATTCAAAATTTAAGTCAATCTCCGTAACACGGTTGATTTAGTAAACCCGAAGAGTATGCACCTGAGTGAAAGACTTATATCTTTGTTTCTATTAATAATTTGGACTTGAGTCCTGAAGAAGAATTGTGTATATTTACGATAGGAACCCAACGCAACTCGTATTTCAGCCTGCCCATAATGTATTCAAAATTTAAGCCAATCTCCGTAACACGGTTGATTTAGTAAACCCGAAGAGTATGCACCTGAGTGAAAGACTTATATCTTTGTTTCTATTAATAACTTGGACTGAGTCCTGAAGAAGAATTGTGTATATTTACGATAGGAACCCAACACAACTCGTATTTCAGCATGCCCATAATGTATTCACAATTTAAGCCAATCTCCGTAACACGGTTGATTTAGTAAACCTGAAGAGTATGCACCTGAGTGAAAGACGTATATCTTTGTTTCTATTAATAATTTGGACTTGAGTCCTGAAGAAGAATTGTGTATATTTACGATAGGAACCCAACGCAACTCGTATTTCAGCATGCCCATAATGTATTCAAAATTTAAGCCAATCTCCGTAACACGGTTGATTTAGTAAACCCGAAGAGTATGCACCTGAGTGAAAGACTTATATCTTTGTTTCTATTAATAATTTGGACTTGAGTCCTGAAGAAGAATTGTGTATATTTACGATAGGAACCCAACGCAACGCGTATTTCAGCATTCCCATAATGTATTCACAATTTAAGCCAATCTCCGTAACAGGGTTGATTTAGTAAACCGGAAGAGTATGCACCTGAGTGAAAGACGTATATCTTTGTTTCTATTAATAATTTGGACTTGAGTCCTGAAGAAGTATTGTGTATATTTACGATAGGAACCCAACGCAACTCGTATTTCAGCATTCCCATAATGTATTCAAAATTTAAGCCAATCTCCGTAACACGGTTGATTTAATAAACCTTAAGAGTATGCACCTGAGTGAAAGACGTATATCTTTGTTTCTATTAATAATTTGGACTTGAGTCCTGAAGAAGAATTGTGTATATTTACGATAGGAACCCAACGCAACTCGTATTTCAGCATGCCCATAATGTATTCAAAATTTAAGCCAATCTCCGTAACACGGTTGATTTAGTAAACCCGAAGAGTATGCACCTGAGTGAAAGACTTATATCTTTGTTTCTATTAATAATTTGGACTTGAGTCCTGAAGAAGAATTGTGTATATTTTCGATAGGAACCCAACGCAACTCGTATTTCAGCATGCCCATAATGTATTCAAAATTTAAGCCAATCTCCGTAACACGGTTGATTTAGTAAACCTGAAGAGTATGCACCTGAGTGAAAGATGTATATCTTTGTTTCTATTAATAATTTGGACTTGAGTCCTGAAGAAGAATTGTGTATATTTACGATAGGAACCCAACGCAACTCGTATTTCACCATGACCATAATGTATTCAAAATTTAAGCCAATCTCCGTAACATGGTTGATTTAATAAACCTGAAGAGTATGCACCTGAGTGAAAGACGTATATCTTTGTTTCTATTAATAATTTGGACTTGAGTCCTGAAGAAGAATTGTGTATATTTACGATAGGAACCCAACGCAACTCGTATTTCAGCATGCCCATAATGTATTCAAAATTTAAGCCAATCTCCGTAACACGGTTGATTTAGTAAACCCGAAGAGTATGCACCTGAGTGAAAGACTTATATCTTTGTTTCTATTAATAATTTGGACTTGAGTCCTGAAGAAGAATTGTGTATACTTACGATAGGAACCCAACACAACTCGTATTTCAGCATGCCCATAATGTATTCAAAATTTAATCCAATCTCCGTAACACGGTTGATTTAGTAAATCTGAAGAGTATGCACCTGAGTGAAACACGTATATCTTTGTTTCTATTAATAATTTGGACTTGAGTCCTGAAGAATAATTGTGTATATTTACGATAGGAACCCAATGCAACTCGTATTTCAGCATGCCCATAATGTATTCAAAATTTAAGCCAATCTCCGTAACATGGTTGATTTAGTAAACCTGAAGAGTATGCACCTGAGTGAAAGATGTATATCTTTGTTTCTATTAATAATTTGGACTTGAGTCCTGAAGAAGAATTGTGTATATTTATGATAGGAACCCAACGCAACTCGTATTTCAGCATGCCCATAATGTATTCAAAATTTAAACCAATCTCCGTAACATGGTTGATTTAATAAACCTGAAGAGTATGCACCTGAGTGAAAGACGTATATCTTTGTTTCTATTAATAATTTGGACTTGAGTCCTGAAGAAGAATTGTGTATATTTACGATAGGAACCCAACGCAACTCGTATTTCAGCATGCCCATAATGTATTCAAAATTTAAGCCAATCTCCGTAACACGGTTGATTTAGTAAACCCGAAGAGTATGCACCTGAGTGAAAGACTTATATCTTTGTTTCTATTCATAATTTGGACTTGAGTCCTGAAGAAGAATTGTGTATACTTACGATAGGAACCCAACGCAACTCGTATTTCAGCATGCCCATAATGTATTCAAAATTTAAGCCAATCTCCGTAACACGGTTGATTTAGTAAACCTGAAGAGTATGCACCTGAGTCAAAGACGTATATCTTTGTTTCTATTAATAATTTGGACTTGAGTCCTAAAGAAGACTTGTGTATATTTACGATAGGAACCGAACGCAACTCGCAATTCAGCATGCCCATAATGTATTCAAAATTTAAGCCAATCTCCGTAACACAGTTGATTTAGTAAACCTGAAGAGTATGCACCTGAGTCAAAGACGTATATCTTTGTTTCTATTAATAATTTGGACTTGAGTCCTAAAGAAGAATTGTGTATATTTACGATAGGAACCCAACGCAACTCGTATTTCAGCATGCCCATAATGTATTCAAAATTTAAGCCAATCTCCGTAACACGGTTGATTTAGTAAACCTGAAGAGTATGCACCTGAGTGAAAGACTTATATCTTTGTTTCTATTAATAATTTGGACTTGAGTCCTGAAGAAGAATTGTGTATATTTATGATAGGAACCCAACGCAACTCGTATTTCAGCATGCCCATAATGTATTCAAAATTTAAGCCAATCTCCGTAACACGGTTGATTTAGTAAACCCGAAGAGTATGCACCTGAGTGAAAGACTTATATCTTTGTTTCTATTAATAATTTGGACTTGAGTCCTGAAGAAGAATTGTGTATACTTACGATAGGAACCCAACGCAACTCGTATTTCAGCATTCCCATAATGTATTCAAAATTGAAGCCAATCTCCGTAACACGGTTGATTTAATAAACCTGAAGAGTATGCACCTGAGTGAAAGACGTATATCTTTGTTTACATTAATAATTTGGACTTGAGTCCTGAAGAAGAATTGTGTATATTTACGATAGGAACCCAACGCAACTCGTATTTCAGCATGCCCATAATGTATTCAAAATTTAAGCCAATCTCCGTAACATGGTTGATTTAATAAACCTGAAGAGTATGCACCTGAGTGAAAGACGTATATCTTTGTTTCTATTAATAATTTGGACTTGAGTCCTGAAGAAGAATGTTGTATATTTACGATAGGAACCCAACGCAACTCGTATTTCAGCATGCCCATAATGTATTCAAAATTTAAGCCAATCTATGTAACACGGTTGATTTAGTAAACCCGAAGAGTATGCACCTGAGTGAAAGACTTATATCTTTGTTTCTATTAATAATTTGGACTTGAGTCCTGAAGAAGAATTGTGTATACTTACGATAGGAACCCAACGCAACTCGTATTTCAGCATGCCCATAATGTATTCAAAATTTAAGCCAATCTCCGTAACACGGTTGATTTAGTAAACCTGAAGAGTATGCACCTGAGTCAAAGACGTATATCTTTGTTTCTATTAATAATTTGGACTTGAGTGCTGAAGAAGACTTGTGTATATTTACGATAGGAACCCAACGCAACTCGCAATTCAGCATGCCCTTAATGTATTCAAAATTTAAGCCAATCTCCGTAACACGGTTGATTTAGTAAACCTCAAGAGTATGCACCTGAGTGAAAGACGTATATCTTTGTTTCTATTAATAATTTGGACTTGAGTCCTCAAGAAGAATTGTGTATATTTACGATAGGAACCCAACGCAACACGTATTTCAGCATGCCCATAATGTATTCAAAATTTAAGCCAATCTCCGTAACACGGTTGATTTAGTAAACCCGAAGAGTATGCACCTGAGTGAAAGACTTATATCTTTGTTTCTATTAATAATTTGGACTTGAGTCCTGAAGAAGAATTGTGTATATTTACGATAGGAACCCAACGCAACTCGTATTTCAGCATGCCCATAATGTATTCAAAATTTAAGCCAATCTCCGTAACACGGTTGATTTAGTAAACCCGAAGAGTATGCACCTGAGTGAAAGACTTATATCTTTGTTTCTATTAATAATTTGGACTTGAGTCCTGAAGAAGAATTGTGTATACTTACGATAGGAACCCAACGCAACTCGTATTTCAGCATTCCCATAATGTATTCAAAATTGAAGCCAATCTCCGTAACACGGTTGATTTAGTAAACCTGAAGAGTATGCACCTGAGTGAAAGACGTATATCTTTGTTTACATTAATAATTTGGACTTGAGTCCTGAAGAAGAATTGTGTATATTTACGACAGGAACCCAACGCAACTCGTATTTCAGCATGCCCATAATGTATTCAAAATTTAAGCCAATCTCCGTAACACGGTTGATTTAGTAAACCCGAAGAGTATGCACCTGAGTGAAAGACTTATATCTTTGTTTCTATTAATAATTTGGACTTGAGTTTTGAAGAAGAATTGTGTATATTAACGATAGGAACCCAACACACCTCGTATTTCAGCATTCCCATAATGTATTCACAATTTAAACCAATCTTCGTAACAGGGTTGATTTAGTAAACCGGAAGAGTATGCACCTGAGTGAAAGACGTATATCTTTGTTTCTATTAATAATTTGGACTTGAGTCCTGAAGCAGAATTGTGTATATTTACGATAGGAACCCAACGCAACTCGTATTTCAGCATTCCCATAATGTATTCAAAATTGAAGCCAATCTCCGTAACACGGTTGATTTAATAAACCTAAAGAGTATGCACCTGAGTGAAAGACGTATATCTTTGTTTCTATTGATAATTTGGACTTGAGTCCTGAAGAAGAATTGTGTATATTTACGACAGTAACCCAACACAACTCGTATTTCAGCATGCCCATAATGTATTCAAAATTTAAGCCAATCTCCGTAACACGGTTGATTTAGTAAACCTGAAGAGTATGCACCTGAGTGAAAGACGTATATCTTTGTTTCTATTAATAATTTGGACTTGAGTCCTGAAGAAGTATTGTGTATATTTACGATAGGAACCCAACGCAACTCGTATTTCAGCATGCCCATAATGTATTCAAAATTTAAGCCAATCTTCGTAACACGGTTGATTTAGTAAACCTGAAGAGTATGCACCTGAGTGAAAGACGTATATCTTTGTTTCTATTAATAATTTGGACTTGAGTCCTGAAGAAGAATTGTGTATATTTACGATAGGAACCCAACGCAACTCGTATTTCAGCATGCCCATAATGTATTCAAAATTTAAGCCAATCTCCGTAATACGATTGATTTAGTAAACCCGAAGAGTATGCACTTGAGTGAAAGACTTATATCTTTGTTTCTATTAATAATTTGGACTTGAGTCCTGAAGAAGAATTGTGTATATTTACGATAGGAACCCAACGCAACTCGTATTTCAGCATGCCCATAATGTATTCAAAATTTAAGCTAATCTCCGTAACACGGTTGATTTAGTAAACCTGAAGAGTATGCACCTGAATGAAAGACGTATATCTTTGTTTCTATTAATAATTTGGACTTGAGTCCTGTAGAAGAATTGTGTATATTTACGATAGGAACCCAACGCAACTCGTATTTCAGCATGCCCATAATGTATTCAAAATTTAATCCAATCTCCGTAACACGGTTGATTTAGTAAACCCGAAGAGTATGCACCTGAGTGAAAGACTTATATCTTTGTTTCTATTAATAATTTGGACTTGAGTCCTGAAGAAGAATTGTGTATATTTACGATAGGAACCCAACGCAACTCGTATTTCAGCATTCCCATAATGTATTCACAATTTAAGCCAATCTCCGTAACAGGGTTGATTTAGTAAACTAGAAGAGTATGCACCTGAGTGAAAGACGTATATCTTTGTTTCTATTAATAGTTTGGACTTGTGTCCTGAAGAAGAATTGTGTATATTTACGATAGGAACCCAACGCAACTCGTATTTCAGCATTCCCATAATGTATTCAAAATTTAAGCCAATCTACGTAACACGGCTGATTTACTAAACCTGAAGAGTATGCACCTGAGTGAAAGACGTATATCTTTGTTTCTATTAATAATTTGGACTTGAGTCCTGAAGAAGAATTGTGTATATTTACGATAGGAACCCAACGCAACTCGTATTTCAGCATGCCCATAATGTATTCAAAATTTAAGCCAATCTCCGTAATACGATTGATTTAGTAAACCCGAAGAGTATGCACTTGAGTGAAAGACTTATATCTTTGTTTCTATTAATAATTTGGACTTGAGTCCTGAAGAAGAATTGTGTATATTTACGATAGGAACCCAACGCAACTCGTATTTCAGCATGCCCATAATGTATTCAAAATTTAAGCTAATCTCCGTAACACGGTTGATTTAGTAAACCTGAAGAGTATGCACCTGAATGAAAGACGTATATCTTTGTTTCTATTAATAATTTGGACTTGAGTCCTGTAGAAGAATTGTGTATATTTACGATAGGAACCCAACGCAACTCGTATTTCAGCATGCCCATAATGTATTCAAAATTTAATCCAATCTCCGTAACACGGTTGATTTAGTAAACCCGAAGAGTATGCACCTGAGTGAAAGACTTATATCTTTGTTTCTATTAATAATTTGGACTTGAGTCCTGAAGAAGAATTGTGTATATTTACGATAGGAACCCAACGCAACTCGTATTTCAGCATTCCCATAATGTATTCACAATTTAAGCCAATCTCCGTAACAGGGTTGATTTAGTAAACTAGAAGAGTATGCACCTGAGTGAAAGACGTATATCTTTGTTTCTATTAATAGTTTGGACTTGTGTCCTGAAGAAGAATTGTGTATATTTACGATAGGAACCCAACGCAACTCGTATTTCAGCATTCCCATAATGTATTCAAAATTTAAGCCAATCTACGTAACACGGTTGATTTACTAAACCTGAAGAGTATGCACCTGAGTGAAAGACGTATATCTTTGTTTCTATTAATAATTTGGACTTGAGTCCTGAAGAAGAATTGTGTATATTTACGATAGGAACCCAACGCAACTCGTATTTCAGCATGCCCATAATGTATTCAAAATTTAAGCCAATCTCCGTAACACGGTTGATTTAGTAAACCTGAAGAGTATGCACCTGAGTGAAAGACGTATATCTTTGTTTCTATTAGGAATTTGGACTTGAGTCCTGAAGAAGAATTGTGTATATTTACGATAGGAACCCAACGCAACTCGTATTTCAGCATGCCCATAATGTATTCAAAATTTAAGCCAATCTCCGTAACACGGTTGATTTAGTAAACCTGAAGAGTATGCACCTGAGTGAAAGACGTATATCTTTGTTTCTATTAATAATTTGGACTTGAGTCCTGAAGAAGAATTGTATATATTTACGATAGGAACCCAACACAACTTGTATTTCAGCATGCCCATAATGTATTCAAAATTTAAGCCAATCTCCGTAACACGGTTGATTTAGTAAACCCGAAGAGTATGCACCTGAGTGAAAGACTTATATCTTTGTTTCTATTAATAATTTGGACTTGAGTCCTGAAGAAGAATTGTGTATATTTACGATAGGAACCCAACGCAACTCGTATATCATCATTCCCATAATGTATTCACAATTTAAGCCAATCTCCGTAACAGGGTTGATTTAGTAAACTGGAAGAGTATGCACCTGAGTGAAAGACGTATATCTTTGTTTCTATTAATAGTTTGGACTTGAGTCCTGAAGAAGAATTGTGTATATTTACGATAGGAACCCAACGCAACTCGTATTTCAGCATTCCCATAATGTATTCAAAATTTAAGCCAATCTACGTAACACGGTTGATTTAATAAACCTGAAGAGTATGCACCTGAGTGAAAGACGTATATCTTTGTTTCTATTATTAATTTGGACTTGAGTCCTGAAGAAGAATTGTGTATATTTACGATAGGAACCCAACGCAACTCGTATTTCAGCATGCCCATAATGTATTCAAAATTTAAGCCAATCTCCGTAACACGGTTGATTTAGTAAACCCGAAGAGTATGCACCTGAGTGAAAGACTTATATCTTTCTTTCTATTAATAATTTGGACTTGAGTCCTGAAGAAGAATTGTGTATATTTACGATAGGAACCCAACGCAACTCGTATTTCAGCATTCCCATAATGTATTCACAATTTAAGCCAATCTCCGTAACAGGGTTGATTTAGTAAACTGGAAGAATATGCACCTGAGTGAAAGACGTATATCTTTGTTTCTATTAATAGTTTGGACTTGTGTCCTGAAGAAGAATTGTGTATATTTACGATAGGAACCCAACGCAACTCGTATTTCAGCATTCCCATAATGTATTCAAAATTTAAGCCAATCTACGTAACACGGTTGATTTAATAAACCTGAAGAGTATGCACCGGAGTGAAAGACGTATATCTTTGTTTCTATTAATAATTTGGACTTGAGTCCTGAAGAAGAATTGTGTATATTTACGATTGGAACCCAACGCAACTCGTATCTCAGCATGCCCATAATGTATTCAAAATTTAAGCCAATCTCCGTAACACGGTTGATTTAGTAAACCTGAAGAGTATGCACCTGAGTGAAAGACGTATATCTTTGTTTCTATTAGGAATTTGGACTTGAGTCCTGAAGAAGAATTGTGTATATTTACGATAGGAACCCAACGCAACTCGTATTTCAGCATGCCCATAATGTATTCAAAACTTAAGCCAATCTCCGTAACACGGTTGATTTAGTAAACCTGAAGAGTATGCACCTGAGTGAAAGACGTATATCTTTGTTTCTATTAATAATTTGGACTTGAGTCCTGAAGAAGAATTGTGTATATTTACGATAGGAACCCAACACAACTTGTATTTCAGCATGCCCATAATGTATTCAAAATTTAAGCCAATCTCCGTAACACGGTTGATTTAGTAAACCTGAAGAGTATGCACCTGAGTGAAAGACGTATATCTTTGTTTCTATTAATAATTTGGACTTGAGTCCTGAAGAAGAATTGTGTATATTTACGATAGGAACCCAACGCAACTCGTATTTCAGCATTCCCATAATGTATTCACAATTTAAGCCAATCTCCGTAACAGGGTTGATTTAGTAAACTGGAAGATTATGCACCTGAGTGAAAGACGTATATCTTTGTTTCTATTAATAGTTTGGACTTGAGTCCTGAAGAAGAATTGTGTATATTTACGATAGGAACCCAACGCAACTCGTATTTCAGCATGCCCATAATGTATTTAAAATTTAAGCCAATCTCCGTAACACGGTTGATTTAGTAAACCTGAAGAGTATGCACCTGAGTGAAAGACGTATATCTTTGTTTCTATTAATAATTTGGACTTGAGTCCTGTAGAAGAATTGTGTATATTTACGATAGGAACCCAACGCAACTCGTATTTCAGCATGCCCATAATGTATTCAAAATTTAATCCAATCTCCGTAACACGGTTGATTTAGTAAACCCGAAGAGTATGCACCTGAGTGAAAGACTTATATCTTTGTTTCTATTAATAATTTGGACTTGAGTCCTGAAGAAGAATTGTGTATATTTACGATAGGAACCCAACGCAACTCGTATTTCAGCATTCCCATAATGTATTCACAATTTAAGCCAATCTCCGTAACAGGGTTGATTTAGTAAACTGGAAGAGTATGCACCTGAGTGAAAGACGTATATCTTTGTTTCTATTAATAGTTTGGACTTGTGTCCTTGTAATACTTAAGAATTTTATCATTTGACTTTAGTTTAAGCTTTGGGACTATGCATCTCTTAAAGGGGGATAGATTAAAACACCAGTATTAATAAAACAGTTGTAGCTTATGCTTCGGGGACGAAGCATCCTTTAAGGGGGTAATAATGTGACACCCCAAAAATTTAAATAAATATAAAAATAATTTTTATTAGTTAGATAAAATATCACGGAAATGGCATTTTAATTATTAAGTGAGTCAAACAAAAATTCAACAGTTGTAACATTCTAATCAGATGAAAATTTCAAAATTTATGACGTCTTAGTCAGATAAAAATATTTCAGTAATAGGAACAACATTTTATGAAACAAGTGAACCAGACAGAAAATTAACAATTGTGACATTTTTAGTCAGATAAAAATGGTCCGATAAAAGAAGTAATATTTTACACCAGGTACCAATTATACAAAAGAGAATCCTACCATAACCATAATGTGACTTTTCTCATGTGTAACCCATACATACAATACTCTCGCACGCTAATTTCTAGTATAGTACTCCGTAATATAGTAATATAGTAATATATAGTAATAATAATAATTGCCTAAGATCTTAACGCATACCTACGTAGTATATATGGAATACGGAGTATACATAACGTATTTAACGGAGGGAGTAAGTTTTGAACTGCTGCATGTAATACGGAGTACTAAATGAAAAGGGTTTCACCGGTCGAAACCGTAAAACCACGAAGAGATGCATGTGAGTATAAATACCCAGCTCCCTGCACAAAACCTACGAACAACACAAAAGAGAAGAGAGAAAGAGAAGGGAGTGAGCTGTTCCGGAGGAGCTGGTTTGAAAGCTCGCCGAGGGAGAAGTAGATTGCCGGAAACGAGCAGCTACGCCGGAGGAGAAGCTCTTGGGCCGGAGAGAAAGGAATCCGCTGCGGTGCCGTCCCTGCGCGCCGGAGAAAGAGACCACTTCCCATCCGTCACTGACTCACAAGCAGAGGTAACCGTACGTGCCAGACTGTTTCTTCGCCGGAGCACAGGAGCCTTGCCGCCGGACTGGTATCCACGTCGGAGAATGAAGAAACGCTGTTGTCGTCGGACTACCTTGCTACCATCGGACCGGACTGTTGCTACTGCCAAGGAGTATCGCAGCCAACGACCTGCCCTGCTGTCACCGTCGGAAAACGTCGTCTACGCTTGCGGGCTGGGAGTCATCGACGAGGAAGATGACTTGTTCTTCTTCTTCTTTACGAGTATGTAACTCATTTGCGTTCCACTCCGTATTACGTTTATTATTTGGACTGGGCCTCTTTTATTTTAATTGTGGGCTGAGCCTTAAAAGTCATAATAATAATAATAATAATAATAATAATAATAATAATAATAATAATAATCTGCAAAATTGATAAGTTTGACATGGGAAATATTAATGATGAAATTGGCTTGATTAATTGATAGTAATCACTTGGATGAATTAGTTAATTGACAAAATTAAATAATGTTAGATGATAAAATGAATTTTTGGTTAATTAATATTACATTAAAATAATAATCAGTTATTTTGATATGTTGATTTAGTACCATAATTAGATTAAATAAAATTGGATGGGTGTTATTTTCACTATTTATTGGATTAATTGAAGTAGAAAATTGAATAGTTAATTCGGATATTTTATTCAAATACTATAATTAAGGGCTGAATTAGTAAGGTATTTTGATTAATAAAAAGTGATTAATTCAGATAAATAATTAATTAAATTAATAAATTCGAATAAGGAAACAAAAGGGAAAATTGGATAAACTATTGAATAAGTGACTAATTATACCATCTTAATTAAAAAGGTGATTATTTAGAGACCGGAGTAGAGGAAGAGAATTAGGAGCATTGAATTTGAGGTAAGTTTCTCTGCCAATCTAAAATTGTTTCCTCGTATTATATGCTTACTATGCATTATGTGAATAAGTGTGAATTGTTGAATTTTGTGTATGAGAATTGTGAAGAGATGTTATATATATGGTTGTTGAGGAATATAAATTAAGTACTTTAGAGAAATTGAGAAGTATTCTCGAAGTATCATTTATTGAAGATAAAATTTACATTTTCATAACAAGTGAACATCTCGGGAGTAATCCGAGGTGTCGGTTTTCCACGTCCGGATAAATGTGGAGGGTGATTAGGTTTGCTACTACTAAGAAGTACAGTTTGAGTTTAAAGTGATATTTGGATCGATGATCCCTTTTAAGAAGAAGTTATGGTAGTAGTAATCCCTAATTATTCCAGATATCTTATTCAGGGGTAGTTGGTAGACTGAGTCCCGACTACTCGTTACGACTTACTACTCGGAGGGCTTGGAATCCCTTTTTGGGGGTGTGCACACTTAAGGTAGTCGTTTCGTTTCCAACAGAGCAGTTGTGGTACCGGCATTTGTTCGGGGTGGCCGTCCGTAACCACGGTCCACCGGGCTCTACCGAAAGGTTGAGCACCGTCCTTCTAAATTACTAGGAAGTTAGAGAAGAAGTGATTTTTGAGGAAATCAAAGAGAAGAGTTATTATGAAGTTTTAAAGAGAAGTTGAGGATTTTTGTAAAGAAGTAGTTTTGAGAAAAATCAAAGTGAAAAGAATTTCGATGGTGTGAGTATTTTTGTATATTATTATATAAAGATCTATTTTAGTCAAACATGATTATTTTACGGGGTTGGGTAGTACTTACTTAGCTCTAAAGCTAATTTTTGTTTTCTTTTCCTTGTTTTGTTTCTGCACTTTATTTGTGCAGGTGAGGATGACTTTGTTGATTGATGATTGCTTGCATGGCCCGAGAGCGAATTAGTAGTCGCCTTAGTTATACTAGTCATGAAATAAACATTTACTTTACAAACACTTTATTTTTATTAAATTAGTTGTTATGTTTTAGTTGCCTGTGCATCCGGTTGAGAGATGACCGGATGTGGCGGTAACACCCATTTCCCTTATTAAGACTTCCGCTGTACTTTCTTTAAATTTTCATTATCAATAAATAAAAGTTTTATTTCAATTATATCAACGTTTTGGGTGGGAAATTTGGTGGTGTTACAGTCCTGAAGAAGAATTGTGAATATTTACGATAGGAACCCAACGCAACTCGTATTTCAGCATTCCCATAATGTATTCAAAATTTAAGCCAATCTACGTAACACGGTTGATTTAATAAACCTGAAGAGTATGCACCTGAGTGAAAGACGTATATCTTTGTTTCTATTAATAATTTGGACTTGAGTCCTGAAGAAGAATTGTGTATATTTACGATAGGAACCCAACGCAACTCGTATTTCAGCATGCTCATAATGTATTCAAAATTTAAGCCAATCTCCGTAACACGGTTGATTTAGTAAACCTGAAGAGTATGCACCTGAGTGAAAGACGTATATCTTTGTTTCTATTAGGAATTTGGACTTGAGTCCTGAAGAAGAATTGTGTATATTTACGATAGGAACCCAACGCAACTCGTATTTCATCATGCCCATAATGTATTCAAAATTTAAGCCAATCTCCGTAACACGGTTGATTTAGTAAACCTGAAGAGTATGCACCTGAGTGAAAGACGTATATCTTTGTTTCTATTAATAATTTGGACTTGAGTCCTGAAGAAGAATTGTGTATATTTACGATAGGAACCCAACGCAACTTGTATTTCAGCATGCCCATAATGTATTCAAAATTTAAGCCAATCTCCGTAACACGGTTGATTTAGTAAACCCGAAGAGTATGCACCTGAGTGAAAGACTTATATCTTTGTTTCTATTAATAATTTGGACTTGAGTCCTGAAGAAGAATTGTGTATATTTACGATAGGAACCCAACGCAACTCGTATTTCATCATTCCCATAATGTATTCACAATTTAAGCCAATCTCCGTAACAGGGTTGATTTAGTAAACTGGAAGAGTATGCACCTGAGTGAAAGACGTATATCTTTGTTTCTATTAATAGTTTGGACTTGAGTCCTGAAGAAGAATTGTGTATATTTACGATAGGAACCCAACGCAACTCGTATTTCAGCATTCCCATAATGTATTCAAAATTTAAGCCAATCTACGTAACACGGTTGATTTAATAAACCTGAAGAGTATGCACCTGAGTGAAAGACGTATATCTTTGTTTCTATTAATAATTTGGACTTGAGTCCTGAAGAAGAATTGTGTATATTTACGATAGGAACCCAACGCAACTCGTATTTCAGCATGCCCATAATGTATTCAAAATATAAGCCAATCTCCGTAACACGGTTGATTTAGTAAACCCGAAGAGTATGCACCTGAGTGAAAGACTTATATCTTTGTTTCTATTAATAATTTGGACTTGAGTGCTGAAGAAGAATTGTGTATATTTACGATAGGAACCCAACGCAACTCGTATTTCAGCATTCCCATAATGTATTCACAATTTAAGCCAATCTCCGTAACAGGGTTGATTTAGTAAACTGGAAGAGTATGCACCTGAGTGAAAGACGTATATCTTTGTTTCTATTAATAGTTTGGACTTGTGTCCTGAAGAAGAATTGTGTATATTTACGATAGGAACCCAACGCAACTCGTATTTCAGCATTCCCATAATGTATTCAAAATTTAAGCCAATCTACGTAACACGGTTGATTTAATAAACCTGAAGAGTAGGCACCGGAGTGAAAGACGTATATCTTTGTTTCTATTAATAATTTGGACTTGAGTCCTGAAGAAGAATTGTGTATATTTACGATAGGAACCCAACGCAACTCGTATTTCAGCATGCCCATAATGTATTCAAAATTTAAGCCAATCTCCGTAACACGGTTGATTTAGTAAACCCGAAGAGTATGCACCTGAGTGAAAGACTTATATCTTTGTTTCTATTAATAATTTGGACTTGAGTCCTGAAGAAGAATTGTGTATATTTAAGATAGGAACCCAATGCAACTCGTATTTCAGCATGCCCATAATGTATTCAAAATTTAAGCCAATCTCCGTAACACGGTTGATTTAGTAAACCTGAAGAGTATGCACTTGAGTGAAAGACGTATATCTTTGTTTCTATTAATAATTTGGACTTGAGTCCTGAAGAAGAATTGTGTATATTTACGATAGGAACCCAACGCAACTCGTATTTCAGCATTCCCATAATGTATTCAAAATTTAAGCCAATCTACGTAACACGGTTGATTTAATAAACCTGAAGAGTATGCACCTGAGTGAAAGACGTATATCTTTGTTTCTATTAATAATTTGGACTTGAGTCCTGAAGAAGAATTGTGTATATTTACGATAGGAACCCAACGCAACTCGTATTTCAGCATGTCCATAATGTATTCAAAATTTAAGCCAATCTCCGTAACACGGTTGATTTAGTAAACCCGAAGAGTATGCACCTGAGTGAAAGACTTATATCTTTGTTTCTATTAATAATTTGGACTTGAGTCCTGAAGAAGAATTGTGTATATTTAAGATAGGAACCCAATGCAACTCGTATTTCAGCATGCCCATAATGTATTCAAAATTTAAGCCAATCTCCGTAACACGGTTGATTTAGTAAACCTGAAGAGTATGCACTTGAGTGAAAGACGTATATCTTTGTTTCTATTAATAATTTGGACTTGAGTCCTGAAGAAGAATTGTGTATATTTACGATAGGAACCCAACGCAACTCGTATTTCAGAATGCCCATAATGTATTCAAAATTTAAGCCAATCTCCGTAACACGGTTGATTTAGTAAACCTGAAGAGTATGCACGTGAGTGAAAGACGTATATCTTTGTTTCTATTAATAATTTGGACTTGAGTCCTGAAGAAGAATTGTGTATATTTATGATAGGAACCCAACGCAACTCGTATTTCAGCATGCCCATAATGTATTCAAAATTTAAGCCAATCTCCGTAACACGGTTGATTTAGTAAACCCGAAGAGTATGCACCTGAGTGAAAGACTTATATCTTTGTTTCTATTAATATATTGGACTTGAGTCCTGAAGAAGAATTGTGTATATTTACGATAGGAACCCAACGCAACTCGTATTTCATCATTCCCATAATGTATTCACAATTTAAGCCAATCTCCGTAACAGGGTTGATTTAGTAAACTGGAAGAGTATGCACCTGAGTGAAAGACGTATATCTTTGTTTCTATTAATAGTTTGGACTTGAGTCCTGAAGAAGAATTCTGTATATTTACGATAGGAACCCAACGCAACTCGTATTTCAGCATTCCCATAATGTATTCAAAATTTAAGCCAATCTACGTAACACGGTTGATTTAATAAATCTGAAGAGTATGCACCTGAGTGAAAGACGTATATCTTTGTTTCTATTAATAATTTGGACTTGAGTCCTGAAGAAGAATTGTGTATATTTACGATAGGAACCCAACGCAACTCGTATTTCAGCATGCCCATAATGTATTCAAAATTTAAGCCAATCTCCGTAACACGGTTGATTTAGTAAACCCGAAGAGTATGCACCTGAGTGAAAGACTTATATCTTTGTTTCTATTAATAATTTGGACTTGAGTCCTGAAGAAGAATTGTGTATATTTACGATAGGAACCCAACGCAACTCGTATTTCAGCATTCCCATAATGTATTCACAATTTAAGCCAATCTCCGTAACAGGGTTGATTTAGTAAACTGGAAGAGTATGCACCTGAGTGAAAGACGTATATCTTTGTTTCTATTAATAGTTTGGACTTGTGTCCTGAAGAAGAATTGTGTATATTTACGATAGGAACCCAACGCAACTCGTATTTCAGCATTCCCATAATGTATTCAAAATTTAAGCCAATCTACGTAACACGGTTGATTTAATAAACCTGAAGAGTAGGCACCGGAGTGAAAGACGTATATCTTTGTTTCTATTAATAATTTGGACTTGAGTCCTGAAGAAGAATTGTGTATATTTACGATAGGAACCCAACGCAACTCGTATTTCAGCATGCCCATAATGTATTCAAAATTTAAGCCAATCTCCGTAACACGGTTGATTTAGTAAACCTGAAGAGTATGCACCTGAGTGAAAGACGTATATCTTTGTTTCTATTAGGAATTTGGACTTGAGTCCTGAAGAAGAATTGTGTATATTTACGATAGGAACCCAACGCAACTCGTATTTCAGCATGCCCATATTGTATTCAAAATTTAAGCCAATCTCCGTAACACGGTTGATTTAGTAAACCTGAAGAGTATGCACCTGAGTGAAAGACGTATATCTTTGTTTCTATTAATAGTTTGGACTTGAGTCCTGAAGAAGAATTGTGTATATTTACGATAGGAACCCAACGCAACTCGTATTTCAGCATTCCCATAATGTATTCAAAATTTAAGCCCATCTACGTAACACGGTTGATTTAATAAACCTGAAGAGTATGCACCTAAGTGAAAGACGTATATCTTTGTTTCTATTAATAATTTGGACTTGAGTCCTGAAGAAGAATTGTGTATATTTACGATAGGAACCCAACGCAACTCGTATTTCAGCATGCCCATAATGTATTCAAAATTTAAGCCAATCTCCGTAACACGGTTGATTTAGTAAACCCGAAGAGTATGCACCTGAGTGAAAGACTTATATCTTTGTTTCTATTAATAATTTGGACTTGAGTCCTGAAGAAGAATTGTGTATACTTAAGATAGGAACCCAATGCAACTCGTATTTCAGCATGCCCATAATGTATTCAAAATTTAAGCCAATCTCCGTAACACGGTTGATTTAGTAAACCTGAAGAGTATGCACTTGAGTGAAAGACGTATATCTTTGTTTCTATTAATAATTTGGACTTGAGTCCTGAAGACGAATTGTGTATATTTACGATAGGAACCCAACGCAACTCGTATTTCAGAATGCCCATAATGTATTCAAAATTTAAGCCAATCTCCGTAACACGGTTGATTTAGTAAACCTGAAGAGTATGCACGTGAGTGAAAGACGTTTATCTTTGTTTCTATTAATAATTTGGACTTGAGTCCTGAAGAAGAATTGTGTATATTTATGATAGGAATCCAACGCAACTCGTATTTCAGCATGCCCATAATGTATTCAAAATTTAAGCCAATCTCCGTAACACGGTTGATTTAGTAAACCCGAAGAGTATGCACCTGAGTGAAAGACTTATATCTTTGTTTCTATTAATAATTTGGACTTGAGTCCTGAAGAAGAATTGTGTATATTTACGATAGGAACCCAACGCAACTCGTATTTCAGCATGCCCATAATGTATTCACAATTTAAGTCAATCTCCGTAACACGGTTGATTTAGTAAACCTAGAGAGTATGCACCTGAGTGAAAGACGTATATCTTTGTTTCTATTAATAATTTGGACTTGAGTCCTGAAGAAGAATTGTGTATATTTATGATAGGAACCCAACGCAACTCGCAATTCAGCATGCCCATAATGTATTAAAAATTTTCGCCAATCTCCTTAACACGGTTGATTTAGTAAACCTGAAGAGTATGCACCTGAGTGAAAGACGTATATCTTTGTTTCTATTAATAATTTGGACTTGAGTCCTGGAGAAGAATTGTGTATATTTACGATAGGAACCCAACACAACTCGTATTTCAGCATGCCCATAATGTATTCAAAATTTAAGCCAATCTCCGTAACACGGTTGATTTAGTAAACCCGAAGAGTATGCACCTGAGTGAAAGACTTATATCTTTGTTTCTCTTAATAATTTGGACTTGAGTCCTGAAGAAGAATTGTGTATATTTACGATAGGAACCCAACACAACTCGTATTTCAGCATGCCCATAATGTATTCAAAATTTAAGCCAATCTCCGTAACACGGTTGATTTAGTAAACCTGAAGAGTATGCACCTGAGTGAAAGACGTATATCTTTGTTTCTATTAAAAATTTGGACTTGAGTCCTGAAGAAGAATTGTGTATATTTATGATAGGAACCCAACGCAACTCGCAATTCAGCATGCCCATAATGTATTCAAAATTTATGACAATCTCCGTAACACGGTTGATTTAGTAAACCTGAAGAGTATGCACCTGAGTGAAAGACGTATATCTTTGTTTCTATTAAAAATTTGGACTTGAGTCCTGGAGAAGAATTGTGTATATTTACGATAGGAACCCAACGCAACTCGTATTTCAGCATGCCCATAATGTATTCAAAATTTAAGCCAATCTCCGTAACACGGTTGATTTAGTAAACCCGAAGAGTATGCACCTGAGTGAAAGACTTATATCTTTGTTTCTATTAATAATTTGGACTTGAGTCCTGAAGAAGAATTGTGTATATTTAAGATAGGAACCCAATGCAACTCGTATTTCAGCATGCCCATAATGTATTCAAAATTTAAGCCAATCTCCGTAACACGGTTGATTTAGTAAACCTGAAGAGTATGCACTTGAGTGAAAGACGTATATTTTTGTTTCTATTAATAATTTGGACTTGAGTCCTGAAGAAGAATTGTGTATATTTACGATAGGAACCCAACGCAACTCGTATTTCAGAATGCCCATAATGTATTCAAAATTTAAGCCAATCTCCGTAACACGGTTGATTTAGTAAACCTGAAGAGTATGCACGTGAGTGAAAGACGTATATCTTTGTTTCTATTAATAATTTGGACTTGAGTCCTGAAGAAAAATTGTGTATATTTATGATTGGAACCCAACGCAACTCGTATTTCAGCATGCCCATAATGTATTCAAAATTTAAGCCAATCTCCGTAACACGGTTGATTTAGTAAACCCGAAGAGTATGCACCTGAGTGAAAGACGTATATCTTTGTTTCTATTAAAAATTTGGACTTGAGTCCTGGAGAAGAATTGTGTATATTTACGATAGGAACCCAACGCAACTCGTATTTCAGCATGCCCATAATGTATTCAAAATTTAAGCCAATCTCCGTAACACGGTTGATTTAGTAAACCCGAAGAGTATGCACCTGAGTGAAAGACTTATATCTTTGTTTCTATTAATAATTTGGACTTGAGTCCTGGAGAAGAATTGTGTATATTTACGATAGGAATCCAACGCAACTCGTATTTCAGCATTCCCATAATGTATTCAAAATTTAAGCCAATCTACGTAACACGGTTGATTTAATAAACCTGAAGAGTATGCACCTGAGTGAAAGACGTATATCTTTTTTTCTATTAATAATTTGGACTTGAGTCCTGAAGAAGAATTGTGTATATTTACGATAGGAACCCAACGCAACTCGTATTTCAGCATTCCCATAATGTATTCAAAATTTAAGCCAATCTCCGTAACACGGTTGATTTAGTAAACCCGAAGAGTATGCACCTGAGTGAAAGACTTATATCTTTGTTTCTATTAATAATTTGGACTTGAGTCCTAAAGAAGAATTGTGTATATTACCGATAGGAACCCAACGCAACTCGTATTTCAGCATGCCCATAATGTATTCAAAATTTAAGCCAATTTCCGTAACACGGTTGATTTAGTAAACCTAAAGAGTATGCACTTGATTGAAAGACGTATATCTTTGTTTCTATTAATAATTTGGACTTGAGTCCTGAAGAAGAATTGTGTATATTTACGATAGGAACCCAACGCAACTCGTATTTAAGCATGCCCATAATGTATTCAAAATTTAAGCCAATCTCCGTAACACGGTTGATTTAGTAAACCTGAAGAGTATGCACGTGAGTGAAAGACGTATATCTTTGTTTCTATTAATAATTTGGACTTGAGTCCTGAAGAAGAATTGTGTATATTTATGATAGGAACCCAACGCAACTCGTATTTCAGCATGCCCATAATGTATTCAAAATTTAAGCCAATCTCCGTAACACTGTTGATTTAGTAAACCCGAAGAGTATGCACCTGAGTGAAAGACTTATATCTTTGTTTCTATTAATAATTTGGACTTGAGTCCTGAAGAAATATTGTGTATATTTACGATAGGAACCCAACGCAACTCGTATTTCAGCATGCCCATAATGTATTCACAATTTAAGCCAATCTCCGTAACACGGTTGATTTAGTAAACCTAGAGAGTATGCACCTGAGTGAAAGACGTATATCTTTGTTTCTATTAATAATTTGGACTTGAGTCCTGAAGAAGAATTGTGTATATTTATGATTGGAACCCAACGCAACTCGCAATTCAGCATGCCCATAATGTATTCAAAATTTATGCCAATCTCCGTAACACGGTTGATTTAGTAAACCTGAAGAGTATGCACCTGAGTGAAAACGTATATCTTTGTTTCTATTAATAATTTGGACTTGAGTCCTGGAGAAGAATTGTGTGTATTTACGATAGAAACCCAACGCAACTCGTATTTCAGCATGCCCATAATGTATTCAAATATTAAGCCAATCTCCGTAACACGGTTGATTTAGTAAACCCGAAGAGTATGCACCTGAGTGAAAGACTTATATCTTTGTTTCTATTAATAATTTGGACT
Source organism: Cuscuta europaea (assembly GCA_945859875.1). Taxonomy (NCBI): domain Eukaryota; kingdom Viridiplantae; phylum Streptophyta; class Magnoliopsida; order Solanales; family Convolvulaceae; genus Cuscuta; species Cuscuta europaea. Next base: position 8,437,514 of record CAMAPE010000014.1, read on the forward strand.
TGAGTCCTGAAGAAGAATTGTGTATATTTATGATAGGAACCCAACGCAACTCGCAATTCAGCATGCCCATAATGTATTCAAAATTTAAGCCAATCTCCGTAACACGGTTGATTTAGTAAACCTGAAGAGTATGCACCTGAGTGAAAGAAGTATATCTTTGTTTCTATTAAAAATTTGGACTTGAGTCCTGGAGAAGAATTGTGTATATTTACGATAGGAACCCAACGCAACTCGTATTTCAGCATGCCCATAATGTATTCAAAATTTAAGCCAATCTCCGTAACACGGTAGATTTAGTAAACCTGAAGAGTATGCACCTGAGTGAAAGACGTATATCTTTGTTTCTATTAATAATTTGGACTTGAGTCCTGAAGAAGAATTGTGTATATTTAAGATAGGAACCCAACACAACTCTTATTTCAGCATGCCCATAATGTATTCAAATTTAGGCCAATCTCCGTAACACGGTTGATTTAGTAAACCCGAAGAGTATGCACCTGTGTGAAAGACTTATATCTTTGTTTCTCTTAATAATTTGGACTTGAGTCCTGAAGAAGAATTGTGTATATTTACGATAGGAACCCAACACAACTCGTATTTCAGCATGCCCATAATTTATTCAAAATTTAAGCCAATCTCCGTAATACGGTTGATTTAGTAAACCTGAAGAGTATGCACCTGAGTGAAAGACGTATATCTTTGTTTCTATTAATAATTTGGACTTGAGTCCTGAAGAAGAATTGTGTATATTTACGATAGGAACCCATTGCAACTCGTATTTCAGCATGCCCATAATGTATTCAAAATTTAAACCAATCTCCGTAACACGGTTGATTTAGTAAACCTGAAGAGTATGCACCTGAGTGAAAGACGTATATCTTTGTTTCTGTTAATAATTTGGACTTGAGTCCTGAAGAAGAATTGTGTATATTTACGATAGGAACCCAACGCAACTCGTATTTCAGCATGCCCATAATGTATTCAAATATTAAGCCAATCTCCGTAACACGGTTGATTTAGTAAACCCGGAGAGTATGCACCTGAGTGAAAGACTTATATCTTTGTTTCTATTAATAATTTGGACTTGAGTCCTGAAGAAGAATTGTGTATATTTACGATAGGAACCCAACGCAACTCTTCTTTCATCATGCCCATAATGTATTCAAAATTTAAGCCAATCTCCGTAACACGGTTGATTTAGTAAACCTGAAGAGTATGCACTTGAGTGAAAGACGTATATCTTTGTTTCTATTAATAATTTGGACTTGAGTCCTGAAGAAGAATTGTGTATATTTACGATAGGAACCAAACGCATCTCGTATTTCAGCATGCCCATAATATATTCAAAATTTAAGCCAATCTCCGTAACACGGTTGATTTAGTAAACCTGAAGAGTATGCACCTGAGTGAAAGACGTATATCTTTGTTTCCATTAATAATTTGGAATTGAGTCCTGAAGAAGAATTATGTATATTTAAGATAGGAACCCAACACAACTCTTATTTCAGCATGCCCATAATGTATTTAAAATTTAAGCCAATCTCCGTAACACGGTTGATTTAGTAAACCTGAAGAGTATGCACGTGAGTGAAAGACGTATATCTTTGTTTCTATTAATAATTTGGACTTGAGTCCTGAAGAAGAATTGTGTATATATACGATAGGAACCCAACGCAACTCGTATTTCAGCATGCCCATAATGTATTCAAAATTTAAGCCAATCTTCGTAACACGGTTGATTTAGTAAACCTGAAGAGTATGCACTTGAGTGAAAGACGTATATCTTTGTTTCTATTAATAATTTGGACTTGAGTCCTGAAGAAGAATTGTGTATATTTACGATAGGAACCCAACGCAACTCGTATTTCAGCATGCCCATAATGTATTCAAAATTTAAGCCAATCTCCGTAACACGGTTGATTTAGTAAACCTGAAGAGTATGCACCTGAGTGAAAGACGTATATCTTTGTTTCTGTTAATAATTTGGACTTGAGTCCTGAAGAAGAATTGTGTATATTTACGATAGGAACCCAACGCAACTCGTATTTCAGCATGCCCATAATGTATTCAAATATTAAGCCAATCTCCGTAACACGGTTGATTTAGTAAACCCGGAGAGTATGCACCTGAGTGAAAGACTTATATCTTTGTTTCTATTAATAATTTGGACTTGAGTCCTGAAGAAGAATTGTGTATATTTACGATAGGAACCCAACGCAACTCTTCTTTCATCATGCCCATAATGTATTCAAAATTTAAGCCAATCTCCGTAACACGGTTGATTTAGTAAACCTGAAGAGTATGCACTTGAGTGAAAGACGTATATCTTTGTTTCTATTAATAATTTGGACTTGAGTCCTGAAGAAGAATTGTGTATATTTACGATAGGAACCAAACGCAACTCGTATTTCAGCTTGCCCATAATGTATTCAAAATTTAAGCCAATCTCCGTAACACGGTTGATTTAGTAAACCTGAAGAGTATGCACCTGAGTGAAAGACGTATATCTTTGTTTCTATTAATAATTTGGACTTGAGTCCTGAAGAAGAATTGTGTATATTTAAGATAGGAACCCAACACAACTCTTATTTCAGCATGCCCATAATGTATTTAAAATTTAAGCCAATCTCCGTAACACGGTTGATTTAGTAAACCTGAAGAGTATGCACGTGAGTGAAAGACGTATATCTTTGTTTCTATTAATAATTTGGACTTGAGTCCTGAAGAAGAATTGTGTATATATACGATAGGAACCCAACGCAACTCGTATTTCAGCATGCCCATAATGTATTCAAAATTTAAGCCAATCTCTGTAACACGGTTGATTTAGTAAACCTGAAGAGTATGCACTTGAGTGAAAGACGTATATCTTTGTTTCTATTAATAATTTGGACTTGAGTCCTGAAGAAGAATTGTGTATATTTACGATAGGAACCAAACGCAACTCGTATTTCAGCATGCCCATATTGTATTCAAAAAATTTAAGCCAATCTCCGTAACACGGTTGATTTAGTAAACCTGAAGAGTATGCACCTGAGTGAAAGACGTATATCTTTGTTTCTATTAATAATTTGGACTTGAGTCCTGAAGAAGAATTGTGTATATTTAAGATAGGAACCCAACACAACTCTTATTTCAGCATGCCCATAAAGTATTTAAAATTTAAGCCAATCTCCGTAACACGGTTGATTTAGTAAACCTGAAGAGTATGCACGTGAGTGAAAGACGTATATCTTTGTTTCTATTAATAATTTGGACTTGAGTCCTGAAGAAGAATTGTGTATATTTATGATAGGAACCCAACGCAACTCGTATTTCAGCATGCCCATAATGTATTCAAAATTTAAGCCAATCTTCGTAACACGGTTGATTTAGTAAACCCGAAGAGTATGCACCTGAGTGAAAGACTTATATCTTTGTTTCTATTAATAATTTGGACTTGAGTCCTGAAGAAGAATTGTGTATATTTACGATAGGAACCCAACGCAACTCGTATTTCAGCATGCCCATAATGTATTTACAATTTAAGCCAATCTCCGTAACACGGTTGATTTAGTAAACCTAGAGAGTATGCACCTGAGTGAAAGACGTATATCTTTGTTTCTATTATTAATTTGGACTTGAGTCCTGAAGAAGAATTGTGTATATTTACGATAGGAACCCAACGCAACTCGCAATTCAGCATGCCCATAATGTATTCAAAATTTAAGCCAATCTCCGTAACACGGTTGATTTAGTAAACCTGAAGAGTATGCACCTGAGTGAAAGACGTATATCTTTGTTTCTATTAATAATTTGGACTTTACTCCTGAAGAAGAATTGTGTATATTTAAGATAGGAACAAAACACAACTCTTATTTCAGCATGCCCATAAAGTATTTAAAATTTAAGCCAATCTCCGTAACACGGTTGATTTAGTAAACCTGAAGAGTATGCACGTGAGTGAAAGACGTATATCTTTGTTTCTATTAATAATTTGGACTTGAGTCCTGAAGAAGAATTGTGTATATTTATGATAGGAACCCAACGCAACTCGTATTTCAGCATGCCCATAATGTATTCAAAATTTAAGCCAATCTTTGTAACACGGTTGATTTAGTAAACCCGAAGAGTATGCACCTGAGTGAAAGACTTATATCTTTGTTTCTATTAATAATTTGGACTTGAGTCCTGAAGAAGAATTGTGTATATTTACGATAGGAACCCAACGCAACTCGTATTTCAGCATGCCCATAATGTATTTACAATTTAAGCCAATCTCCGTAACACGGTTGATTTAGTAAACCTAGAGAGTATGCACCTGAGTGAAAGACGTATATCTTTGTTTCTATTATTAATTTGGACTTGAGTCCTGAAGAAGAATTGTGTATATTTACGATAGGAACCCAACGCAACTCGCAATTCAGCATGCCCATAATGTATTCAAAATTTAAGCCAATCTCCGTAACACGCTTGATTTAGTAAACCTGAAGAGTATGCACCTGAGTGAAAGACGTATATCTTTGTTTCTATTAATAATTTGGACTTGAGTCCTGAAGAAGAATTGTGTATATTTACGATAGGAACCCAACGTAACTCGTATTTCAGGATGCCCATAATGTATTCAAAATTTAAGCCAATCTCCGTAACACGGTTGATTTAGTAAACCTGAAGAGTATGCACCTGAGTGAAAGACGTATATCTTTGTTTCTATTAATAATTTGGAGTTGAGTCCTGAAGAAGAATTGTGTATATTTACGATAGGAACCCAACGCAACTCGTATTTCAGAATGCCCATAATGTATTCAAAATTTAAGCCAATCTCCGTAACATGGTTGATTTAATAAACCTGAAGAGTATGCACCTGAGTGAAAGACGTATATCTTTGTTTCTATTAATAATTTGGACTTGAGTCCTGAAGAAGAATTGTGTATATTTACGATAGGAACCCAACGCAACTCGTATTTCAGCATGCCCATAATGTATTCAAAATTTAAGCCAATCTCCGTAACACGGTTGATTTAGTAAACCCGAAGAGTATGCACCTGAGTGAAAGATTTATATCTTTGTTTCTATTAATAATTTTGACTTGAGTCCTGAAGAAGAATTGTGTATACTTACGATAGGAACCCAACGCAACTCGTATTTCAGCATGCCCATAATGTATTCAAAATTTAATCCAATCTCCGAAACACGGTTGATTTAGTAAATCTGAAGAGTATGCACCTGAGTGAAACACATATATCTTTGTTTCTATTAATAATTTGGACTTGAGTCCTGAAGAATAATTGTGTATATTTATGATAGGAACCCAACGCAACTCGTATTTCAGCATGCCCATAATGTATTCAGAATTTAAGCCAATCTCCGTAACACGGTTGATTTAGTAAACCTGAAGAGTATGCACCTGAGTGAAAGACGTATATCTTTGTTTCTATTAATAATTTGGACTTGAGTCCTGAAGATGAATTGTGTATATTTACGATAGGAACCCAACACAACTCGTATTTCAGCATGCCCATAATGTATTCAAAATTTAAGCCAATCTTCGTAACACGGTTGATTTAGTAAACCCGAAGAGTATGCACCTGAGTGAAAGACTTATATCTTTGTTTCTATTAATAATTTGGACTTGAGTTCTAAAGAAGAATTGTGTATATTTACGATAGGAACCCAACGCAACTCGTATTTCAGCATTCCCATAATGTATTCACAATTTAAGTTAATCTCCGTAACAGGGTTGATTTAGTAAACCGGAAGAGTATGCACCTGAGTGAAAGATGTATATCTTTGTTTCCATTAATAATTTCGACTTGAGTCCTGAAGAAGAATTGTGTATATTTACGATAGGAACCCAACGCAACTCGTATTTCAGCATTCCCATAATGTATTCACAATTTAAGCCAATCTCCGTAACAGGGTTGATTTAGTAAACCGGAAGAGTATGCACCTGAGTGAAAAACGTATATCTTTGTTTCTATTAATAATTTGGACTTGAGTCCTGAAGAAGAATTGTGTATATTTACGATAGGAACCCAACGCAACTCGTATTTCAGCGTTCCCATAATGTATTCAAAATTTAAGCCAATCTCCGTAACACGGTTGATTTAATAAACCTTAAGAGTATGCACATGAGTGAAAGACGTATATCTTTGTTTCTATTAATAATTTGGACTTGAGTCCTGAAGAAGAATTGTGTATATTTACGATAGGAACCCAACGCAACTCGTATTTCAGCATGCCCATAATGTATTCAAAATTTAAGCCAATCTCCGTAACACGGTTGATTTAGTAAACCCGAAGAATATGCACCTGAGTGAAAGACTTATATCTTTGTTTCTATTAATAATTTGGACTTGAGTCCTGAAGAAGAATTGTGTATATTTACGATAGGAACCCAACGCAACTCGTATTTCAGCATGCCCATAATGTATTCAAAATTTAAGCCAATCTCCGTAACACGGTTGATTTAGTAAACCTGAAGAGTATGCACCTGAGTGAAAGACGTATATCTTTGTTTCTATTAATAATTTGGACTTGAGTCCTGAAGAAGAATTGTGTATATTTAAGATAGGAACCCAACACAACTCTTATTTCAGCATGCCCATAATGTATTCAAAATTTACGCCAATCTCCGTAACTCGGTTGATTTAGTAAACCTGAAGAGTATGCACGTGAGTGAAAGACGTATATCTTTGTTTCTATTAATAATTTGGACTTGAGTCCTGAAGAAGAATTGTGTATATTTATGATAGGAACCCAACGCAACTCGTATTTCAGCATGCCCATAATGTATTCAAAATTTAAGCCAATCTTCGTAACACGGTTAATTTAGTAAACCCGAAGAGTATGCACCTGAGTGAAAGACTTATATCTTTGTTTCTATTAATAATTTGGACTTGAGTCCTGAAGAAGAATTGTGTATATTTACGATAGGAACCCAACGCAACTCGTATTTCAGCATGCCCATAATGTATTCACAATTTAAGCCAATCTCCGTAACACGGTTGATTTAGTAAACCTAGAGAGTATGCACCTGAGTGAAAGACGTATATCTTTGTTTCTATTAATAATTTGGACTTGAGTTCTGAAGAAGAATTGTGTATATTTACGATAGGAACCCAACGCAACTCGCAATTCAGCATGCCCATAATGTATTCAAAATTTAAGCCAATCTCCGTCACATGGTTGATTTAGTAAACCTGAAGAGTATGCACCTGAGTCAAAGACTTGTATCTTTGTTTCTATTAATAATTTGGACTTGAGTCCTGAAGAAGAATTGTGTATATTTACGATAGGAACCCAACGCAACTCGTATTTCAGCATGCCCATAATGTATTCAAAATTTAAGCCAATCTCCGTAACACGGTTGATTTAGTAAACCCGAAGAGTATGCACCTGAGTGAAAGACTTATATCTTTGTTTCTATTAATAATTTGGACTTGAGTCCTGAAGAAGAATTGTGTATATTTACGATAGGAACCCAACGCAACTCGTATTTCAGCATGCCCATAATGTATTCAAAATTTAAGCCAATCTCCGTAACACGGTTGATTTAGTAAACCTGAAGAGTATGCACCTAAGTGAAAGATGTATATCTTTGTTTCTATTAATAATTTGGACTTGAGTCCTGAAGAAGAATTGTGTATATTTACGATAGGAACCCAACACAACTCGTATTTCAGCATGCCCATAATGTATTCAAAATTTAAGCCAATCTCCGTAACATGGTTGATTTAATAAACCTAAAGAGTATGCACCTGAGTGAAAGACGTATATCTTTGTTTCTATTAATAATTTGGACTTGAGTCCTGAAGAAGAATTGTGTATATTTACGATAGGAACCCAAAGCAACTCGTATTTCAGCATGCCCATAATGTATTAAAAATTTAAGTCAATCTCCGTAACACGGTTGATTTAGTAAACCCGAAGAGTATGCACCTGAGTGAAAGACTTATATCTTTGTTTCTATTAATAATTTGGACTTGAGTCCTGAAGAAGAATTGTGTATACTTACGATAGGAACCCAACGCAACTCGTATTTCAGCATGCCCATAATGTATTCAAAATTTAATCCAATCTCCGTAACACGGTTGATTTAGTAAATCTGAAGAGTATGCACCTGAGTGAAACACGTATATCTTTGTTTCTATTAATAATTTGGACTTGAGTCCTGAAGAATAATTGTGTATATTTACGATAGGAACACAACGCAACTCGTATTTCAGCATGCCCATAATGTATTCAAAATTTAAGCCAATCTCCGTAACACGGTTGATTTAGTAAACCTGAAGAGTATGCACCTGAGTGAAAGACGTATATCTTTGTTTCTATTAATAATTTGGACTTGAGTCCTGAAGAAGAATTGTGTATATTTAAGATAGGAACCCAACACAACTCTTATTTCAGCATGCCCATAATGTATTCAAAATTTACGCCCATCTCCGTAACTCGGTTGATTTAGTAAACCTGAAGAGTATGCACGTGAGTGAAAGACGTATATCTTTGTTTCTATTAATAATTTGGACTTGAGTCCTGAAGAAGAATTGTGTATATTTATGATAGGAACCCAACGCAACTCGTATTTCAGCATGCCCATAATGTATTCAAAATTTAAGCCAATCTTCGTAACACGGTTAATTTAGTAAACCCGAAGAGTATGCACCTGAGTGAAAGACTTATATCTTTGTTTCTATTAATAATTTGGACTTGAGTCCTGAAGAAGAATTGTGTATATTTACGATAGGAACCCAACGCAACTCGTATTTCAGCATGCCCATAATGTATTCACAATTTAAGCCAATCTCCGTAACACGGTTGATTTAGTAAACCTAGAGAGTATGCACCTGAGTGAAAGACGTATATCTTTGTTTCTATTAATAATTTGGACTTGAGTTCTGAAGAAGAATTGTGTATATTTACGATAGGAACCCAACGCAACTCGCAATTCAGCATGCCCATAATGTATTCAAAATTTAAGCCAATCTCCGTCACACGGTTGATTTAGTAAACCTGAAGAGTATGCACCTGAGTCAAAGACTTATATCTTTGTTTCTATTAATAATTTGGACTTGAGTCCTGAAGAAGAATTGTGTATATTTACGATAGGAACCCAACGCAACTCGTATTTCAGCATGCCCATAATGTATTCAAAATTTAAGCCAATCTCCGTAACACGGTTGATTTAGTAAACCCGAAGAGTATGCACCTGAGTGAAAGACTTATATCTTTGTTTCTATTAATAATTTGGACTTGAGTCCTGAAGAAGAATTGTGTATATTTACGATAGGAACCCAACGCAACTCGTATTTCAGCATGCCCATAATGTATTCAAAATTTAAGCCAATCTCCGTAACACGGTTGATTTAATAAACCTGAAGAGTATGCACCTGAGTGAAAGAGGTATATCTTTGTTTCTATTAATAATTTTGACTTGAGTCCTGAAGAAGAATTGTGTATATTTACGACAGGAACCCAACGCAACTCATATTTCAGCATGCCCATAATGTATTCAAAATTTAAGCCAATCTCCGTAACACGGTTGATTTAGTAAACCCGAAGAGTATGCACCTGAGTGAAAGACGTATATCTTTGTTTCTATTAATAATTTGGACTTGAGTCCTGAAGAAGAATTGTGTATATTTAAGATAGGAACCCAACACAACTCTTATTTCAGCATGCCCAGAATGTATTCAAAATTTAAGTCAATCTCCGTAACACGGTTGATTTAGTAAACCTGAAGAGTATGCACGTGAGTGAAAGACGTAAATCTTTGTTTCTATTAATATTTTGGACTTGAGTCCTGAAGAAGAATTGTGTATATTTACGATAGGAACCCAATGCAACTCGTATTTCAGCATTCCCATATTGTATTCACAATTTAAGCCAATCTCCGTAACAGGGTTGATTTAGTAAACCGGAAGAGTATGCACCTGAGTGAAAGACGTATATCTTTGTTTCTATTAATAATTTGGAATTGAGTCCTGAAGAAGAATTGTGTATATTTACGATAGGAACCCATTGCAACTCGTATTTCAGCATTCCCATAATGTATTCAAAACTTAAGCCAATCTCCGTAACACGGTTGATTTAATAAACCTTAAGAGTATGCAACTGAGTGAAAGACGTATATCTTTGTTTCTATTAATAATTTGGACTTGAGTCCTGAAGAAGAATTGTGTATATTTACGATAGGAACCCAACGCAACTCGTATTTCAGCATTCCCATAATGTATTCAAAATTTAAGCCAATCTCCGTAACACGGTTGATTTAGTAAACCCGAAGAGTATGCACCTGAGTGAAAGACTTATATCTTTGTTTCTATTAATAATTTGGACTTGAGTCTTGAAGAAGAATTGTGTATATTTACCATAGGAACCCAACGCAACTCGTATTTCAGCATGCCCATAATGTATTCAAAATTTAAGACAATCTCCGTAACACGGTTGATTTAGTAAACCTGAAGAGTATGCACTTGAGTGAAAGACGTATATCTTTGTTTCTATTAATAATTTGGACTTGAGACCTGAAGATGAATTGTGTATATTTAAGATAGGAACCCAACACAACTCTTATTTCAGCATGCCCATAATGTATTCAAAATTTAAGCCAATCTCCGTAACACGGTTGATTTAGTAAACCTGAAGAGTATGCACGTGAGTGAAAGACGTAAATCTTTGTTTCTATTAATAATTTGGACTTGAGTCCTTAAGAAGAATTGTGTATATTTATGATAGGAACCCAACGCAACTCGTATTTCAGCATGCCCATAATGTATTCAAAATTTAAGCCAATCTTCGTAACACGGTTGATTTAGTAAACCCAAAGAGTATGCACCTGAGTGAAAGACTTATATCTTTGTTTCTATTATTAATTTGGACTTGAGTCCTGAAGAAGAATTGTGTATATTTACGATAGGAACCCAACGCAACTCGTATTTTAGCATGCCCATAATGTATTCACAATTTAAGCCAATCTCCGTAACACGGTTGATTTAGTAAACCTAGAGAGTATGCACCTGAGTGAAAGACGTATATCTTTGTTTCTATTAATAATTTGGACTTGAGTCCTGAAGAAGAATTGTGTATATTTACGATAGGAACCCAACGCTACTCGTATTTCAGCATGCCCATAATGTATTCAAAATTTAAGCCAATCTCCGTAACACGGTTGATTTAGTAAACCCGAAGAGTATGCACCTGAGTGAAAGACTTATATCTTTGTTTCTATTAATAATTTGGACTTGAGTCCTGAAGAAGAATTGTGTATATTTACGATAGGAACCCAACGCAACTCGTATTTCAGCATGCCCATAATGTATTCAAAATTTAAGTCAATCTCCGTAACACGGTTGATTTAGTAAACCTGAAGAGTATGCACCTGAGTGAAAGACGTATATCTTTGTTTCTATTAATAATTTGGACTTGAGTCCTGAAGAAGAATTGTGTATATTTACGATAGGAACCCAACGCAACTCGTATTTCAGCATGCCCATAATGTATTCAAAATTTAAGCCAATCTCTGTAACACGGTTGATTTAGTAAACCCGAAGAGTATGCACCTGAGTGAAAGACTTATATCTTTGTTTCTATTAATAATTTGGACTTGAGTCCTGAAGAAGAATTGTGTATATTTACGATAGGAACCCAACGCAACTCGTATTTCAGCATTCCCATAATGTATTCACAATTTAAACCAATCTCCGTAACAAGGTTGATTTAGTAAACTGGAAGAGTATGCACCTGAGTGAAAGACGTATATCTTTGTTTCTATTAATAGTTTGGACTTGTGTCCTGAAGAAGAATTGTGTATATTTACGATAGGAACCCAACGCAACTCGTATTTCAGCATTCCCATAATGTATTCAAAATTTAATCCAATCTACGTAACACGGTTGATTTAATAAACCTGAAGAGTATGCACCTGAGTGAAAGACGTATATCTTTGTTTCTATTAATAATTTGGACTTGAGTCCCGAAGAAGAATTGTGTATATTTACTATAGGAACCCAACGCAACTCGTATTTCAGCATGCCCATAATGTATTCAAAATTTAAGCCAATCTCCGTAACACGGTTGATTTAGTAAACCTGAAGAGTATGCACCTGAGTGAAAGACGTATATCTTTGTTTCTATTAATAATTTGGACTTGAGTCCTGAAGAAGAATTGTGTATATTTACGATAGGAACCCAACGCAACTCGTATTTCAGCATGCCCATAATGTATTCAAAATTTAAGCCAATCTCCGTAACACGGTTGATTTAGTACACCTGAAGAGTATGCACCTGAGTGAAAGACGTATATCTTTGTTTCTATTAATAATTTGGACTTGAGTCCTGAAGAAGAATTGTGTATATTTACGATAGGAACCCAACGCAACTCGTATTTCAGCATGCCCATAATGTATTCAAAATTTAAGCCAATCTCCGTAACACGGTTGATTTAGTAAACCTGAAGAGTATGCACCTGAGTGAAAGACGTATATCTTTGTTTCTATTAATAATTTGGACTTGAGTCCTGAAGAAGAATTATGTATATTTACGATAGGAACCCAACACAACTTGTATTTCAGCATGCCCATAATGTATTCAAAATTTAAGCCAATCTCCGTAACACGGTTGATTTAGTAAACCCGAAGAGTATGCACCTGAGTGAAAGACTTATATCTTTGTTTCTATTAATAATTTGGACTTGAATCCTGAAGAAGAATTGTGTATATTTACGATAGGAACCCAACGCAACTCGTATTTCAGCATTCCCATAATGTATTCACAATTTAAGCCAATCTCCGTAACAGGGTTGATTTAGTAAACTGGAAGAGTATGCACCTGAGTGAAAGACGTATATCTTTGTTTCTATTAATAGTTTGGACTTGAGTCCTGAAGAAGAATTGTGTATATTTACGATAGGAACCCAAGGCAACTCGTATTTCAGCATTCCCATAATGTATTCAAAATTTAAGCCAATCTACGTAACACGGTTGATTTAATAAACCTGAAGAGTATGCACCTGAGTGAAAGACGTATATCTTTGTTTCTATTAATAATTTGGACTTGAGTCCTGAAGAAGAATTGTGTATATTTACGATAGGAACCCAACGCAACTCGTATTTCAGCATGCCCCCAATGTATTCAAAATTTAAGCCAATCTCCGTAACACGGTTGATTTAGTAAACCTGAAGAGTATGCACCTGAGTGAAAGACGTATATCTTTGTTTCTATTAATAATTTGGACTTGAGTCCTGAAGAAGAATTGTGTATATTTACGATAGGAACCCAACGCAACTCGTATTTCAGCATGCCCATAATGTATTCAAAATTTAAGCCAATCTCCGTAACACGGTTGATTTAGTAAACCCGAAGAGTATGCACCTGAGTGAAAGACTTATATCTTTGTTTCTATTAATAATTTGGACTTGAGTCCTGAAGAAGAATTGTGTATATTTACGATAGGAACCCAACGCAACTCGTATTTCAGCATGCCCATAATGTATTCAAAATTTAAGCCAATCTCCGTAACATGGTTGATTTAGTAAACCCGAAGAGTATGCACCTGAGTGAAAGACTTATATCTTTGTTTCTATTAATAATTTGGACTTGAGTCCAGAAGAAGAATTGTGTATATTTACGATAGGAACCCAACGCAACTCGTATTTCAGCATGCCCCCAATGTATTCAAAATTTAAGCCAATCTCCGTAACACGGTTGATTTAGTAAACCTGAAGAGTATGCACCTGAGTGAAAGACGTATATCTTTGTTTCTATTAATAATTTGGACTTGAGTCCTGAAGAAGAATTGTGTATATTTACGATAGGAACCCAACGCAACTCGTATTTCAGCATGCCCATAATGTATTCAAAATTTAAGCCAATCTCCGTAACACGGTTGATTTAGTAAACCCGAAGAGTATGCACCTGAGTGAAAGACTTATATCTTTGTTTCTATTAATAATTTGGACTTGAGTCCTGAAGAAGAATTGTGTATATTTACGATAGGAACCCAACGCAACTTGTATTTCAGCATGCCCATAATGTATTCAAAATTTAAGCCAATCTCCGTAACACGGTTGATTTAGTAAACCTGAAGAGTATGCACCTGAGTGAAAGACGTATATCTTTGTTTCTATTAATAATTTGGACTTGAGTCCTGAAGAAGAATTGTGTATATTTACGATAGGAACCCAACGCAACTCGTATTTCAGCATGCCCATAATGTATTCAAAATTTAAGCCAATCTCCGTAACACGGTTGATTTAGTAAACCTGAAGAGTATGCACCTGAGTGCAAGACGTATATCTTTGTTTCTATTAATAATTTGGACTTGAGTCCTGAACAAGAATTGTGTATATTTACGATAGGAACCCAACGCAAATTGTATTTCAGCATGCCCATAATGTATTCAAAATCTAAGCCAATCTCCGTAACACGGTTGATTTAGTAAACCCGAAGAGTATGCACCTGAGTGAAAGACTTATATCTTTGTTTCTATTAATAATTTGGACTTGAGTCCTGAAGAAGAATTGTGTATATTTACGATAGGAACCCAACGCAACTCGTATTTCAGAATGCCCATAATGTATTCAAAATTTAAGCCAATCTCCGTAACACGGTTGATTTAGTAAACCCGAAGAGTATGCACCTGAGTGAAAGACTTATATCTTTGTTTCTATTAATAATTTGGACTTGAGTCCTGAAGAAGAATTGTGTATATTTAAGATAGGAACCCAACGCAACTCGTATTTCAGCATGCCCATAATGTATTCAAAATTTAAGCCAATCTCCGTAACACGGTTGATTTAGTAAACCTGAAGAGTATGCACTTGAGTGAAAGATGTATATCTTTGTTTCTATTAATAATTTGGACTTGAGTCCTGAAGAAGAATTGTGTATATTTACGATAGAAACCCAACGCAACTCGTATTTCAGCATGCCCATAATGTATTCAAAATTTAAGCCAATCTCCGTAACACGGTTGATTTAGTAAACCTGAAGAGTATGCACGTGAGTGAAAGACGTATATTTGTTTCTATTAATTATTTGGACTTGAGTCCTGAAGAAGAATTGTGTATATTTATGATAGGAACCCAACGCAACTCGTATTTCAGCATGCCCATAATGTATTCAAAATTTAAGCCAATCTCCGTAACACAGTTGATTTAGTAAACCCGAAGAGTATGCACCTGAGTGAAAGACTTATATCTTTGTTTCTATTAATAATTTGGACTTGAGTCCTGAAGAAGAATTGTGTATATTTACGATAGGAACCCAACGCAACTCGTATTTCAGCATGCCCATAATGTATTCACAATTTAAGCCAATCTCCGTAACACGGTTGATTTAGTAAACCTAGAGAGTATGCACCTGAGTGAAAGACGTATATCTTTGTTTCTATTAATAATTTGGACTTGAGTCCTGAAGAAGAATTGTGTATATTTATGATAGGAACCCAACGCAACTCGCAATTCAGCATGCCCATAATGTATTCAAAATTTTCGCCAATCTCCTTAACATGGTTGATTTAGTAAACCTGAAGAGTATGCACCTGAGTGAAAGACGTATATCTTTGTTTCTATTAATAATTTGGACTTGAGTCCTGGAGAAGAATTGTGTATATTTACGATAGGAACCCAACGCAACTCGTATTTCAGCATGCCCATAATGTATTAAAAATTTAAGCCAATCTCCGTAACACGGTTGATTTAGTAAACCCGAAGAGTATGCACCTGAGTGAAAGACTTATATCTTTGTTTCTATTAATAATTTGGACTTGAGTCCTGAAGAAGAATTGTGTATATTTAAGATAGGAACCCAACGCAACTCGTATTTCAGCATGCCCATAATGTATTCAAAATTTAAGCCAATCTCCGTAACACGGTTGATTTAGTAAACCTGAAGAGTATGCACTTGAGTGAAAGATGTATATCTTTGTTTCTATTAATAATTTGGACTTGAGTCCTGAAGAAGAATTGTGTATATTTACGATAGGAACCCAACGCAACTCGTATTTCAGCATGCCCATAATGTATTCAAAATTTAAGCCAATCTCCGTAACACGGTTGATTTAGTAAACCTGAAGAGTATGCACCTGAGTGCAAGACGTATATCTTTGTTTCTATTAATAATTTGGACTTGAGTCCTGAAGAAGAATTGTGTATATTTACGATAGGAACCCAACGCAACTTGTATTTCAGCATGCCCATAATGTATTCAAAATTTAAGCCAATCTCCGTAACACGGTTGATTTAGTAAACCCGAAGAGTATGCACCTGAGTGAAAGACTTATATCTTTGTTTCTATTAATAATTTGGACTTGAGTCTTGAAGAAGAATTGTGTATATTTACGATAGGAACCCAACGCAACCCGTATTTCAGCATTCCCATAATGTATTCACAATTTAAGCCAATCTCCGTAACAGGGTTGATTTAGTAAACTGGAAGAGTATGCACCTGAGTGAAAGACGTATATCTTTGTTTCTATTAATAGTTTGGACTTGAGTCCTGAAGAAGAATTGTGTATATTTACGATAGGAACCCAACGCAACTCGTATTTCAGCATTCCCATAATGTATTCAAAATTTAAGCCAATCTACGTAACACGGTTGATTTAATAAACCTGAAGAGTATGCACCTAAGTGAAAGACGTATATCTTTGTTTCTATTAATAATTTGGACTTAAGTCCTGAAGAAGAACTGTGTATATTTACGATAGGAACCCAACGCAACTCGTATTTCAGAATGCCCATAATGTATTCAAAATTTAAGCCAATCTCCGTAACACGGTTGATTTAGTAAACCCGAAGAGTATGCACCTGAGTGAAAGACTTATATCTTTGTTTCTATTAATAATTTGGACTTGAGTCCTGAAGAAGAATTGTGTATATTTAAGATAGGAACCCAACGCAACTCGTATTTCAGCATGCCCATAATGTATTCAAAATTTAAGCCAATCTCCGTAACACGGTTGATTTAGTAAACCTGAAGAGTATGCACTTGAGTGAAATATGTATATCTTTGTTTCTATTAATAATTTGGACTTAAGTCCTGAAGAAGAATTGTGTATATTTACGATAGAAACCCAACGCAACTCGTATTTCAGCATGCCCATAATGTATTCAAAATTTAAGCCAATCTCCGTAACACGGTTGATTTAGTAAACCTGAAGAGTATGCACCTGAGTGCAAGACGTATATCTTTGTTTCTATTAATAATTTGGACTTGAGTCCTGAACAAGAATTGTGTATATTTACGATAGGAACCCAACGCAACTTGTATTTCAGCATGCCCATAATGTATTCAAAATCTAAGCCAATCTCCGTAACACGGTTGATTTAGTAAACCCGAAGAGTATGCACCTGAGTGAAAGACTTATATCTTTGTTTCTATTAATAATTTGGACTTGAGTCCTGAAGAAGAATTGTGTATATTTACGATAGGAACCCAACGCAACTCGTATTTCAGCATTCCCATAATGTATTCACAATTTAAGCCAATCTCCGTAACAAGGTTGATTTAGTAAACTAGAAGAGTATGCACCTGAGTGAAAGACGTATATCTTTGTTTCTATTAATAGTTTGGACTTGAGTCCTGAAGAAGAATTGTGTATATTTACGATAGGAACCCAACGCAACTCGTATTTCAGCATTCCCATAATGTATTCAAAATTTAAGCCAATCTCCGTAACACGGTTGATTTAGTAAACCCGAAGAGTATGCACCTGAGTGAAAGACTTATATCTTTGTTTCTATTAATAATTTGGACTTGAGTCCTGAAGAAGAATTGTGTATATTTAAGATAGGAACCCAACGCAACTCGTATTTCAGCATGCCCATAATGTATTCAAAATTTAAGCCAATCTCCGTAACACGGTTGATTTAGTAAACCTGAAGAGTATGCACTTGAGTGAAAGACTTATATCTTTGTTTCTATTAATAATTTGGACTTGAGTCCTGAAGAAGAATTGTGTATATCTACGATAGGAACCCAACGCAACCCGTATTTCAGCATTCCCATAATGTATTCACAATTTAAGCCAATCTCCGTAACAAGGTTGATTTAGTAAACTGGAAGAGTATGCACCTGAGTGAAAGACGTATATCTTTGTTTCTATTAATAGTTTGGACTTGAGTCCTGAAGAAGAATTGTGTATATTTACGATAGGAACCCAACGCAACTCGTATTTCAGCATTCCCATAATGTATTCAAAATTTAAGCCAATCTACGTAACACGGTTGATTTAATAAACCTGAAGAGTATGCACCTAAGTGAAAGACGTATATCTTTGTTTCTATTAATAATTTGGACTTGAGTCCTGAAGAAGAACTGTGTATATTTACGATAGGAACCCAACGCAACTCGTATTTCAGAATGCCCATAATGTATTCAAAATTTAAGCCAATCTCCGTAACACGGTTGATTTAGTAAACCCGAAGAGTATGCACCTGAGTGAAAGACTTATATCTTTGTTTCTATTAATAATTTGGACTTGAGTCCTGAAGAAGAATTGTGTATATTTAAGATAGGAACCCAACGCAACTCGTATTTCAGCATGCCCATAATGTATTCAAAATTTAAGCCAATCTCCGTAACACGGTTGATTTAGTAAACCTGAAGAGTATGCACTTGAGTGAAAGATGTATATCTTTGTTTCTATTAATAATTTGGACTTGAGTCCTGAAGAAGAATTGTGTATATTTACGATAGAAACCCAACGCAACTCGTATTTCAGCATGCCCATAATGTATTCAAAATTTAAGCCAATCTCCGTAACACGGTTGATTTAGTAAACCTGAAGAGTATGCACGTGAGTGAAAGACGTATATTTGTTTCTATTAATTATTTGGACTTGAGTCCTGAAGAAGAATTGTGTATATTTATGATAGGAACCCAACGCAACTCGTATTTCAGCATGCCCATAATGTATTCAAAATTTAAGCCAATCTCCGTAACACAGTTGATTTAGTAAACCCGAAGAGTATGCACCTGAGTGAAAGACTTATATCTTTGTTTCTATTAATAATTTGGACTTGAGTCCTGAAGAAGAATTGTGTATATTTACGATAGGAACCCAACGCAACTCGTATTTCAGCATGCCCATAATGTATTCACAATTTAAGCCAATCTCCGTAACACGGTTGATTTAGTAAACCTAGAGAGTATGCACCTGAGTGAAAGACGTATATCTTTGTTTCTATTAATAATTTGGACTTGAGTCCTGAAGAAGAATTGTGTATATTTATGATAGGAACCTAACGCAACTCGCAATTCAGCATGCCCATAATGTATTCAAAATTTTCGCCAATCTCCTTAACATGGTTGATTTAGTAAACCTGAAGAGTATGCACCTGAGTGAAAGACGTATATCTTTGTTTCTATTAATAATTTGGACTTGAGTCCTGGAGAAGAATTGTGTATATTTACGATAGGAACCCAACGCAACTCGTATTTCAGCATGCCCATAATGTATTAAAAATTTAAGCCAATCTCCGTAACACGGTTGATTTAGTAAACCCGAAGAGTATGCACCTGAGTGAAAGACTTATATCTTTGTTTCTATTAATAATTTGGACTTGAGTCCTGAAGAAGAATTGTGTATATTTAAGATAGGAACCCAACGCAACTCGTATTTCAGCATGCCCATAATGTATTCAAAATTTAAGCCAATCTCCGTAACACGGTTGATTTAGTAAACCTGAAGAGTATGCACTTGAGTGAAAGATGTATATCTTTGTTTCTATTAATAATTTGGACTTGAGTCCTGAAGAAGAAGTGTGTATATTTACGATAGGAACCCAACGCAACTCGTATTTCAGCATGCCCATAATGTATTCAAAATTTAAGCCAATCTCCGTAACACGGTTGATTTAGTAAACCTGAAGAGTATGCACCTGAGTGCAAGACGTATATCTTTGTTTCTATTAATAATTTGGACTTGAGTCTTGAAGAAGAATTGTGTATATTTACGATAGGAACCCAACGCAACTTGTATTTCAGCATGCCCATAATGTATTCAAAATTTAAGCCAATCTCCGTAACACGGTTGATTTAGTAAACCTGAAGAGTATGCACCTGAGTGAAAGACTTATATCTTTGTTTCTATTAATAATTTGGACTTGAGTCCTGAAGAAGAATTGTGTATATTTACGATAGGAACCCAACGCAACCCGTATTTCAGCATTCCCATAATGTATTCACAATTTAAGCCAATCTCCGTAACAGGGTTGATTTAGTAAACTGGAAGAGTATGCACCTGAGTGAAAGACGTATATCTTTGTTTCTATTAATAGTTTGGACTTGAGTCCTGAAGAAGAATTGTGTATATTTACGATAGGAACCCAACGCAACTCGTATTTCAGCATTCCCATAATGTATTCAAAATTTAAGCCAATCTACGTAACACGGTTGATTTAATAAACCTGAAGAGTATGCACCTGAGTGAAAGACGTATATCTTTGTTTCTATTAATAATTTGGACTTAAGTCCTGAAGAAGAACTGTGTATATTTACGATAGGAACCCAACGCAACTCGTATTTCAGAATGCCCATAATGTATTCAAAATTTAAGCCAATCTCCGTAACACGGTTGATTTAGTAAACCCGAAGAGTATGCACCTGAGTGAAAGACTTATATCTTTGTTTCTATTAATAATTTGGACTTGAGTCCTGAAGAAGAATTGTGTATATTTAAGATAGGAACCCAACGCAACTCGTATTTCAGCATGCCCATAATGTATTCAAAATTTAAGCCAATCTCCGTAACACGGTTGATTTAGTAAACCTGAAGAGTATGCACTTGAGTGAAATATGTATATCTTTGTTTCTATTAATAATTTGGACTTAAGTCCTGAAGAAGAATTGTGTATATTTACGATAGAAACCCAACGCAACTCGTATTTCAGCATGCCCATAATGTATTCAAAATTTAAGCCAATCTCCGTAACACGGTTGATTTAGTAAACCTGAAGAGTATGCACGTGAGTGAAAGACGTATATCTTTGTTTCTATTAATTATTTGGACTTGAGTCCTGAAGAAGAATTGTGTATATTTATGATAGGAACCCAACGCAACTCGTATTTCAGCATGCCCATAATGTATTCAAAATTTAAGCCAATCTCCGTCACACGGTTGATTTAGTAAACCCGAAGAGTATGCACCTGAGTGAAAGACGTATATCTTTGTTTCTATTAATAATTTGGACTTGAGTCCTGAAGAAGAATTGTGTATATTTATGATAGGAACCCAACGCAACTCGTATTTCAGCATGCCCATAATGTATTCAAAATTTAAGCCAATCTCCGTAACACGGTTGATTTAGTAAACCTGAAGAGTATGCACTTGAGTGAAAGATGTATATCTTTGTTTCTATTAATAATTTGGACTTGAGTCCTGAAGAAGAATTGTGTATATTTACGATAGGAACCCAACGCAACTCGTATTTCAGCATGCCCATAATGTATTCAAAATTTAAGCCAATCTCCGTAACACGGTTGATTTAGTAAACCTGAAGAGTATGCACCTGAGTGCAAGATGTATATCTTTGTTTCTATTAATAATTTGGACTTGAGTCCTGAAGAAGAATTGTGTATATTTACGATAGGAACCCAACGCAACTCGTATTTCAGCATGCCCATAATGTATTCAAAATTTAAGCCAATCTCCGTAACACGGTTGATTTAGTAAACCTGAAGAGTATGCACTTGAGTGAAAGATGTATATCTTTGTTTCTATTAATAATTTGGACTTAAGTCCTGAAGAAGAATTGTGTATATTTACGATAGAAACCCAACGCAACTCGTATTTCAGCATGCCCATAATGTATTCAAAATTTAAGCCAATCTCCGTAACACGGTTGATTTAGTAAACCTGAAGAGTATGCACGTGAGTGAAAGACGTATATCTTTGTTTCTATTAATTATTTGGACTTGAGTCCTGAAGAAGAATTGTGTATATTTATGATAGGAACCCAACGCAACTCGTATTTCAGCATGCCCATAATGTATTCAAAATTTAAGCCAATCTCCGTAACACGGTTGATTTAGTAAACCCGAAGAGTATGCACCTGAGTGAAAGACTTATATCTTTGTTTCTATTAATAATTTGGACTTGAGTCCTGAAGAAGAATTGTGTATATTTACGATAGGAACCCAACGCAACTCGTATTTCAGCATGCCCATAATGTATTCACAATTTAAGCCAATCTCCGTAACACGGTTGATTTAGTAAACCTAGAGAGTATGCACCTGAGTGAAAGACGTATATCTTTGTTTCTATTAATAATTTGGACTTGAGTCCTGAAGAAGAATTGTGTATATTTATGATAGGAACCCAACGCAACTCGCAATTCAGCATGCCCATAATGTATTCAAAATTTTCGCCAATCTCCTTAACATGGTTGATTTAGTAAACCTGAAGAGTATGCACCTGAGTGAAAGACGTATATCTTTGTTTCTATTAATAATTTGGACTTGAGTCCTGGAGAAGAATTGTGTATATTTACGATAGGAACCCAACGCAACTCGTATTTCAGCATGCCCATAATGTATTAAAAATTTAAGCCAATCTCCGTAACACGGTTATTTAGTAAACCCGAAGAGTATGCACCTGAGTGAAAGACTTATATCTTTGTTTCTATTAATAATTTGGACTTGAGTCCTGAAGAAGAATTGTGTATATTTAAAATAGGAACCCAACGCAACTCGTATTTCAGCATGCCCATAATGTATTCACAATATAAGCCAATCTCCGTAACACGGTTGATTTAGTAAACCTAGAGAGTATGCACCTGAGTGAAAGACGTATATCTTTGTTTCTATTAATAATTTGGACTTGAGTCCTGAAGAAGAATTGTGTATATTTATGATAGGAACCCAACGCAACTCGCAATTCAGCATGCCCATAATGTATTCAAAATTTTCGCCAATCTCCTTAACATGGTTGATTTAGTAAACCTGAAGAGTATGCACCTGAGTGAAAGACGTATATCTTTGTTTCTATTAATAATTTGGACTTGAGTCCTGGAGAAGAATTGTGTGTATTTACGATAGGAACCCAACGCAACTCGTATTTCAGCATGCCCATAATGTATTCAAAATTTAAGCCAATCTCCGTAACACGGTTGATTTAGTAAACCCGAAGAGTATGCACCTGAGTGAAAGACTTATATCTTTGTTTCTATTAATAATTTGGACTTGAGTCCTGAAGAAGAATTGTGTATATTTAAGATAGGAACCCAACGCAACTCGTATTTCAGCATGCCCATAATGTATTCAAAATTTAAGCCAATCTCCGTAACACGGTTGATTTAGTAAACCTGAAGAGTATGCACTTGAGTGAAAGACGTATATCTTTGTTTCTATTAATAATTTGGACTTGAGTCCTGAAGAAGAATTGTGTATATTTACGATAGGAACCCAACGCAACTCGTATTTCAGCATGCCCATAATGTATTCAAAATTTAAGCCAATCTCCGTAACACGGTTGATTTAGTAAACCTGAAGAGTATGCACGTGAGTGAAAGACGTATATCTTTGTTTCTATTAATAATTTGGACTTGAGTCCTGACGAAGAATTGTGTATATTTACGATAGAAACCCAACGCAACTCGTATTTCAGCATTCCCATAATGTATTCAAAATTTAAGCCAATCTAAGTAACACGGTTGATTTAATAAACCTGAAGAGTATGCACCTGAGTGAAAGACGTATATCTTTGTTTCTATTAATAATTTGGACTTGAGTCCTGAAGAAGAATTGTGTATATTTACGATAGGAACCCAACGCAACTCGTATTTCAGCATGCCCATAATGTATTCAAAATTTAAGCCAATCTCCGTAACACGGTTGATTTAGTAAACCCGAAGAGTATGCACCTGAGTGAAAGACTTATATCTTTGTTTCTATTAATAATTTGGACTTGAGTCCTGAAGAAGAATTGTGTATAATTACGATAGGAACCCAACGCAACTCGTATTTCAGCATGCCCATAATGTATTCAAAATTTAAGCCAATCTCCGTAACACGATTGATTTAGTAAACCTAAAGAGTATGCACTTGAGTGAAAGACGTATATCTTTGTTTCTATTAATAATTTGGACTTGAGTCGTGAAGAAGAATTGTGTATATTTACGATAGGAACCCAACGTAACTCGTATTTCCGCATGCCCATAATGTATTCAAAATTTAAGCCAATCTCCGTAACACGGTTGATTTAGTAAACCTGAAGAGTATGCACGTGAGTGAAAGACGTATATCTTTGTTTCTATTAATAATTTGGACTTGAGTCCTGAAGAAGAATTGTGTATATTTACGATAGGAACCCAAAGCAACTCGTATTTCAGCATGCCCATAATGTATTCAAAATTTAAGCCAATCTACGTAACACGGTTGATTTAATAAACCTGAAGAGTATGTACCTGAGTGAAAGACGTATATCTTTGTTTCTATTAATAATTTGGACTTGAGTCCTGAAGAAGAATTGTGTATATTTACGATAGGAACCCAACGCAACTCGTATTTCAGCATGCCCATAATGTATTCAAAATTTAAGCCAATCTCCGTAACACGGTTGATTTAGTAAACCTGAAGAGTATGCACGTGAGTGAAAGACGTATATCTTTGTTTCTATTAATAATTTGGACTTGAGTCCTGAAAAAGAATTGTGTAAATTTATGATAGGAACCCAACGCAACTCGTATTTCAGCATGCCCATAATGTATTCAAAATTTAAGCCAATCTCCGTAACACTGTTGATTTAGTAAACCCGAAGAGTATGCACCTGAGTGTAAGACTTATATCTTTGTTTCTCTTAATAATTTGGACTTGAGTCCTGAAGAAGAATTGTGTATATTTACGATAGGAACCCAACACAACTCGTATTTCAGCATGCCCATAATTTATTCAAAATTTAAGCCAATCTCCGTAACACGGTTGATTTAGTAAACCTGAAGAGTATGCACCTGAGTGAAAGACGTATATCTTTGTTTCTATTAATAATTTGGACTTGAGTCCTGACGAAGAATTGTGTATATTTACGATAGGAACCCAACGCAACTCGTATTTCAGCATGCCCATAATGTATTCAAAATTTAAGCCAATCTCTGTAACACGGTCTATTTAGTAAACCCGAAGAGTATGCACCTGAGTGAAAGACGTATATCTTTGTTTCTATTAATAATTTGGACTTGAGTCCTGAAGAAGAATTGTGTATATTTACGATAGGAACCCAACGCATCTCGTATTTCAGCACGCCCATAATATATTCAAAATTTAAGCCAATCTACGTAACACGGTTGATTTAGTAAACCTGAAGAGTATGCACGTGAGTGAAAGACGTATATCTTTGTTTCTATTAATAATTTGGACTTGAGTCCTGAAGAAGAATTGTGTATATTTATGATAGGAACCCAACGCAACTCGTATTTCAGCATGCCCATAATGTATTCAAAATTTAAGCCAATCTCCGTAACACTGTTGATTTAGTAAACCCGAAGAGTATGCACCTGAGTGTAAGACTTATATCTTTGTTTCTCTTAATAATTTGGACTTGAGTCCTGAAGAAGAATTGTGTATATTTACGATATGAACCCAACACAACTCGTATTTCAGCATGCCTATAATTTATTCAAAATTTAAGCCAATCTCCGTAACACGGTTGATTTAGTAAACCTGAAGAGTATGCACCTGAGTGAAAGACGTATATCTTTGTTTCTATTAATAATTTGGAATTGAGTCCTGACGAAGAATTGTGTATATTTACGATAGGAACCCAACGCAACTCGTATTTCAGCATGCCCATAATGTATTCAAATATTAAGCCAATCTCCGTAACACGGTTGATTTAGTAAACCCGAAGAGTATGCACCTGAGTGAAAGACTTATATCTTTGTTTTGTATTAATAATTTGGACTTGAGTCCTGAAGAAGAATTGTGTATATTTACGATAGGAACCCAACGCAACTCGTATTTCAGCATGCCCATAATGTATTCAAAA
The DNA here is from genome assembly GCA_945859875.1 of Cuscuta europaea. Classification (NCBI taxonomy): domain Eukaryota; kingdom Viridiplantae; phylum Streptophyta; class Magnoliopsida; order Solanales; family Convolvulaceae; genus Cuscuta; species Cuscuta europaea. The sequence goes on from CAMAPE010000014.1 coordinate 8,463,477, forward strand.
TTTAAGCCAATCGCCGTAACACGGTTGATTTAGTAAACCTGAAGAGTATGCACTTGAGTGAAAGACGTATATCTTTGTTTCTATTAATAATTTGGACTTGAGTCCTGAAGAAGAATTGTGTATATTTACGATAGGAACCCAACGCAACTCGTATTTCAGCATGCCCATAATGTATTCAAAATTTAAGCAAATCTCCGTAACACGGTTGATTTAGTAAACCTAAAGAGTATGCACGTGAGTGAAAGACGTATATCTTTGTTTCTATTAATAATTTGGACTTGAGTCCTGAAGAAGAATTGTGTATATTTATGATAGGAACCCAACGCAACTCGTATTTCAGCATGCCCATAATGTATTCAAAATTTAAGCCAATCTCCGTAACACTGTTGATTTAGTAAACCCGAAGAGTATGCACCTGAGTGTAAGACTTATATCTTTGTTTCTCTTAATAATTTGGACTTGAGTCCTGAAGAAGAATTGTGTATATTTACGATATGAACCCAACACAACTCGTATTTCAGCATGCCTATAATTTATTCAAAATTTAAGCCAATCTCCGTAACACGGTTGATTTAGTAAACCTGAAGAGTATGCACCTGAGTGAAAGACGTATATCTTTGTTTCTATTAATAATTTGGAATTGAGTCCTGACGAAGAATTGTGTATATTTACGATAGGAACCCAACGCAACTCGTATTTCAGCATGCCCATAATGTATTCAAATATTAAGCCAATCTCCGTAACACGGTTGATTTAGTAAACCCGAAGAGTATGCACCTGAGTGAAAGACTTATATCTTTGTTTTGTATTAATAATTTGGACTTGAGTCCTGAAGAAGAATTGTGTATATTTACGATAGGAACCCAACGCAACTCGTATTTCAGCATGCCCATAATGTATTCAAAATTTAAGCCAATCGCCGTAACACGGTTGATTTAGTAAACCTGAAGAGTATGCACTTGAGTGAAAGACGTATATCTTTGTTTCTATTAATACTTTGGACTTGAGTCCTGAAGAAGAATTGTGTATATTTACGATAGGAACCCAACGCAACTCGTATTTCAGCATGCCCATAATGTATTCAAAATTTAAGCAAATCTCCGTAACACGGTTGATTTAGTAAACCTAAAGAGTATGCACGTGAGTGAAAGACGTATATCTTTGTTTCTATTAATAATTTGGACTTGAGTCCTGAAGAAGAATTGTGTACATTTATGATAGGAACCCAACGCAACTCGTATTTCAGGATGCCCATAATGTATTCAAAATTTAAGCCAATCTCCGTAACACGGTTGATTTAGTAAACCCGAAGGGTATGCACCTGAGTGAAAGACTTATATCTTTGTTTCTATTAATAATTTGGACTTGAGTCCTGAAGAAGAATTGTGTATATTTACGATAGCAACCCAACGCAACTCGTATTTCAGAATGCCCATAATGTATTCACAATTTAAGCTAATCTCCGTAACACGGTTGATTTAGTAAACCTAGAGAGTATGCACCCGAGTGAAAGACGTATATCTTTGTTTCTATTAATAATTTGGACTTGAGTCCTGAAGAAGAATTGTGTATATTTATGATAGGAACCCAACGCAACTTGCAATTCAGCATGCCCATAATGTATTCAAAATTTATGCCAATCTCCGTAACACGGTTGATTTAGTAAACCTGAAGAGTATGCACCTGAGTGAAAGACGTATATCTTTGTTTCTATTAATAATTTGGACTTAAGTCCTGGAGAAGAATTGTGTATATTTACGATAGGAACCCAACGCAACTCGTATTTCAGCATGCCCATAATGTATTCAAAATTTAAGCCAATCTCCGTAACACGGTTGATTTAGTAAACCCGAAGAGTATGCACCTGAGTGAAAGACGTATATCTTTGTTTCTATTAATAATTTGGACTTGAGTCCTGAAGAAGAATTGTGTATATTTACGATAGGAACCCAACGAAACTCGTATTTCAGCATGTCCATAATGTATTCAAATATTAAGCCAATCTCCGTAACACGGTTGATTTAGTAAACCCGAAGAGTATGCACCTGAGTGAAAGACTTATATCTTTGTTTCTATTAATAATTTGGACTTGAGTCCTGAAGAAGAATTGTGTATATTTACGATAGGAACCCAACGCAACTCGTATTTCAGCATGCCCATAATGTATTCAAAATTTAAGCCAATCTCCGTAACACGGTTGATTTAGTAAACCTGAAGAGTATGCACTTGAGTGAAAGACGTATATCTTTGTTTCTATTAATAATTTGGACTTGAGTCCTGAAGAAGAATTGTGTATATTTATGATAGGAACCCAACGCAACTCGTATTTCAGCATGCCCATAATGTATTCAAAATTTAAGCCAATCTCCGTAACACTGTTGATTTAGTAAACCCGAAGAGTATGCACCTGAGTGAAAGACGTATATCTTTGTTTCTCTTAATAATTTGGACTTGAGTCCTGAAGAAGAATTGTGTATATTTACGATAGGAACCCAACACAACTCGTATTTCAGCATGCCCATAATTTATTCAAAATTTAAGCCAATCTCCGTAACACGGTTGATTTAGTAAACCTGAAGAGTATGCACCTGAGTGAAAGACGTATATCTTTGTTTCTATTAATAATTTGGAATTGAGTCCTGACAAAGAATTGTGTATATTTACGATAGGAACCCAACGCAACTCGTATTTCAGCATGCCCATAATGTATTCAAAATTTAAGCCAATCTCCGTAACACGGTTGATTTAGTAAACATGAAGAGTATGCACCTGAGTGAAAGACGTATATCTTTGTTTCTATTAATAATTTGGACTTGAGTCCTGAAGAAGAATTGTGTATATTTACGATAGGAACCCAACGCAACTCGTATTTCAGCATGCCCATAATGTATTCAAATATTAAGCCAATCTCCGTAACACGGTTGATTTAGTAAACCCGAAGAGTATGCACCTGAGTGAAAGACTTATATCTTTGTTTCTATTAATAATTTGGACTTGAGTCCTGAAGAAGAATTGTGTATATTTACGATAGGAACCCAACGCAACTCGTATTTCAGCATGCCCATAATGTATTCAAAATTTAAGCCAATCTCCGTAACACGGTTGATTTAGTAAACTTGAAGAGTATGCACTTGAGTGAAAGACGTATATCTTTGTTTCTATTAATAATTTGGACTTGAGTCCTGAAGAAGAATTGTGTATATTTACGATAGGAACCCAACGCAACTCGTATTTCAGCATGCCCATAATGTATTCAAAATTTAAGTCAATCTCCGTAACACGGTTGATTTAATAAACCTGAAGAGTATGCACGTGAGTGAAAGACGTATATCTTTGTTTCTATTAATAATTTGGACTTGAGTCCTGAAGAAGAATTGTGTATATTTATGATAGGAACCCAACGCAACTCGTATTTCAGCATGCCCATAATGTATTCAAAATTTAAGCCAATCTCCGTAACACGGTTGATTTAGTAAACCCGAAGAGTATGCACCTGAGTGAAAGACTTATATCTTTGTTTCTATTAATAATTTGGACTTGAGTCCTGAAGAAGAATTGTGTATATTTATGATAGCAACCCAACGCAACTCGTATTTCAGAATGCCCATAATGTATTCACAATTTAAGCTAATCTCCGTAACACGGTTGATTTAGTAAACCTAGAGAGTATGCACCCGAGTGAAAGACGTATATCTTTGTTTCTATTAATAATTTGGACTTGAGTCCTGAAGAAGAATTGTGTATATTTATGATAGGAACCCAACGCAACTTGCAATTCAGCATGCCCATAATGTATTCAAAATTTATGCCAATCTCCGTAACACGGTTGATTTAGTAAACCTGAAGAGTATGCACCTGAGTGAAAGACGTATATCTTTGTTTCTATTAATAATTTGGACTTAAGTCCTGGAGAAGAATTGTGTATATTTACGATAGGAACCCAACGCAACTCGTATTTCAGCATGCCCATAATGTATTCAAAATTTAAGCCAATCTCCGTAACACGGTTGATTTAGTAAACCCGAAGAGTATGCACCTGAGTGAAAGACGTATATCTTTGTTTCTATTAATAATTTGGACTTGAGTCCTGAAGAAGAATTGTGTATATTTACGATAGGAACCCAACGAAACTCGTATTTCAGCATGTCCATAATGTATTCAAATATTAAGCCAATCTCCGTAACACGGTTGATTTAGTAAACCCGAAGAGTATGCACCTGAGTGAAAGACTTATATCTTTGTTTCTATTAATAATTTGGACTTGAGTCCTGAAGAAGAATTGTGTATATTTACGATAGGAACCCAACGCAACTCGTATTTCAGCATGCCCATAATGTATTCAAAATTTAAGCCAATCTCCGTAACACGGTTGATTTAGTAAACCTGAAGAGTATGCACTTGAGTGAAAGACGTATATCTTTGTTTCTATTAATAATTTGGACTTGAGTCCTGAAGAAGAATTGTGTATATTTATGATAGGAACCCAACGCAACTCGTATTTCAGCATGCCCATAATGTATTCAAAATTTAAGCCAATCTCCGTAACACTGTTGATTTAGTAAACCCGAAGAGTATGCACCTGAGTGAAAGACGTATATCTTTGTTTCTCTTAATAATTTGGACTTGAGTCCTGAAGAAGAATTGTGTATATTTACGATAGGAACCCAACACAACTCGTATTTCAGCATGCCCATAATTTATTCAAAATTTAAGCCAATCTCCGTAACACGGTTGATTTAGTAAACCTGAAGAGTATGCACCTGAGTGAAAGACGTATATCTTTGTTTCTATTAATAATTTGGAATTGAGTCCTGACAAAGAATTGTGTATATTTACGATAGGAACCCAACGCAACTCGTATTTCAGCATGCCCATAATGTATTCAAAATTTAAGCCAATCTCCGTAACACGGTTGATTTAGTAAACATGAAGAGTATGCACCTGAGTGAAAGACGTATATCTTTGTTTCTATTAATAATTTGGACTTGAGTCCTGAAGAAGAATTGTGTATATTTACGATAGGAACCCAACGCAACTCGTATTTCAGCATGCCCATAATGTATTCAAATATTAAGCCAATCTCCGTAACACGGTTGATTTAGTAAACCCGAAGAGTATGCACCTGAGTGAAAGACTTATATCTTTGTTTCTATTAATAATTTGGACTTGAGTCCTGAAGAAGAATTGTGTATATTTACGATAGGAACCCAACGCAACTCGTATTTCAGCATGCCCATAATGTATTCAAAATTTAAGCCAATCTCCGTAACACGGTTGATTTAGTAAACTTGAAGAGTATGCACTTGAGTGAAAGACGTATATCTTTGTTTCTATTAATAATTTGGACTTGAGTCCTGAAGAAGAATTGTGTATATTTACGATAGGAACCCAACGCAACTCGTATTTCAGCATGCCCATAATGTATTCAAAATTTAAGTCAATCTCCGTAACACGGTTGATTTAATAAACCTGAAGAGTATGCACGTGAGTGAAAGACGTATATCTTTGTTTCTATTAATAATTTGGACTTGAGTCCTGAAGAAGAATTGTGTATATTTATGATAGGAACCCAACGCAACTCGTATTTCAGCATGCCCATAATGTATTCAAAATTTAAGCCAATCTCCGTAACACGGTTGATTTAGTAAACCCGAAGAGTATGCACCTGAGTGAAAGACTTATATCTTTGTTTCTATTAATAATTTGGACTTGAGTCCTGAAGAAGAATTGTGTATATTTATGATAGCAACCCAACGCAACTCGTATTTCAGAATGCCCATAATGTATTCACAATTTAAGCTAATCTCCGTAACACGGTTGATTTAGTAAACCTAGAGAGTATGCACCCGAGTGAAAGACGTATATCTTTGTTTCTATTAATAATTTGGACTTGAGTCCTGAAGAAGAATTGTGTATATTTATGATAGGAACCCAACGCAACTCGCAATTCAGCATGCCCATAATGTATTCAAAATTTATGCCAATCTCCGTAACACGGTTGATTTAGTAAACCTGAAGAGTATGCAACTAAGTGAAAGACGTATATCTTTGTTTCTATTAATAATTTGGACTTGAGTCCTGGAGAAGAATTGTGTATATTTACGATAGGAACCCAACGCAACTCGTATTTCAGCATGCCCATAATGTATTCAAAATTTAAGCCAATCTTCGTAACACGGTTGATTTAGTAAACCCGAAGAGTATGCACCTGAGTGAAAGACTTATATCTTTGTTTCTCTTAATACTTTTGACTTGAGTCATGAAGAAGAATTGTGTATATTTACGATAGGAACCCAACACAACTCGTATTTCAGCATGCCCATACTGTATTCAAAATTTAAGCCAATCTCCGTAACACGGTTGATTTAGTAAACATGAAGAGTATGCACCTGAGTGAAAGACGTATATCTTTGTTTCTATTAATAATTTGGACTTGAGTCCTGAAGAAGAATTGTGTATATTTACGATAGGAACCCAACGCAACTCGTATGTCAGCATGCCCATAATGTATTCAAAATTTAAGCCAATCTCCGTAACACGGTTGATTTAGTAAACCTGAAGAGTATGCACGTGAGTGAAAGACGTATATCTTTGTTTCTATTAATAATTTGGACTGGAGTCCTGAAGAAGAATTGTGTATATTTATGATAGGAACCCAACGCAACTCGTATTTCAGCATGGCCATAATGTATTCAAAATTTAAGCCAATCTCCGTAACACTGTTGATTTAGTAAACCCGAAGAGTATGCACCTGAGTGTAAGACTTATATCTTTGTTTCTCTTAATAATTTGGACTTGAGTCCTGAAGAAGAATTGTGTATATTTACGATAGGAACCCAACACAACTCGTAATTCAGCATGCCCATAATTTATTCAAAATTTAAGCCAATCTCCGTAACACGGTTGATTTAGTAAACCTGAAGAGTATGCACCTGAGTGAAAGACGTATATCTTTGTTTCTATTAATAATTTGGAATTGTGTCCTGACGAAGAATTGTGTATATTTACGATAGTAACCCAACGCAACTCATATTTCAGCATGCCCATAATGTATTCAAAATTTAAGCCAATCTCCGTAACACGGTTGATTTAGTAAACATGAAGAGTATGCACCTGAGTGAAAGACGTATATTTTTGTTTCTATTAATAATTTGGACTTGAGTCCTGAAGAAGAATTGTGTATATTTACGATAGGAACCCAACGCAACTCGTATTTCAGCATGCCCATAATGTATTTAAAATTTAAGCCAATCTCCGTAGCACGGTTGATTTAGTAAACCTGAAGAGTATGCACCTGAGTGTAAGACTTATATCTTTGTTTCTCTTAATAATTTGGACTTGAGTCCTGAAGAAGAATTGTGTATATTTACGATAGGAACCCAACACAACTCGTATTTCAGCATGCCCATAATGTATTCAAAATTTAAGCCAATCTCCGTAACACGGTTGATTTAGTAAACCCGAAGAGTATGCACCTGAGTGAAAGACTTATATCTTTGTTTCTATTAATAATTTAGACTTGAGTCCTGAAGAAGAATTGTGTATATATACGATAGGAACCCAACGCAACTCGTATTTCAGCATGCCCATAATGTATTTAAAATTTAAGCCAATCTCCGTAGCACGGTTGATTTAGTAAACCTGAAGAGTATGCACCTGAGTGAAAGACGTATATCTTTGTTTCTATTAATAATTTGGACTTGAGTCCTGAAGAAGAATTGTGTATATTTATGATAGGAACCCAACGCAACTCGTATTTCAGCATGCCCATAATGTATTCAAAATTTAAGCCAATCTCCGTAACACGGTTGATTTAGTAAACCTGAAGAGTATGCACCTGAGTGAAAGACGTATATCTTTGTTTCTATTAATAATTTGGACTTGAGTCCTGAAGAAGAATTGTGTGTATTTATGATAGGAACCCAACGCAACTCGTATTTCAGCATGCCCATAATGTATTCAAAATTTAAGCCAATCTCCGTAACACGGTTGATTTAATAAACCCGAAGAGTATGCACGTGAGTGAAAGACGTATATCTTTGTTTCTATTAATAATTTGGACTTGAGTCCTGAAGAAGAATTGTGTGTATTTATGATAGGAACCCAACGCAACTCGTAATTCAGCATGCCCATAATTTATTCAAAATTTAAGCCAATCTCCGTAACACGGTTGATTTAGTAAACCTGAAGAGTATGCACCTGAGTGAAAGACGTATATCTTTGTTTCTATTAATAATTTGGAATTGAGTCCTGACGAAGAATTGTGTATATTTACGATAGTAACCCAACGCAACTCATATTTCAGCATGCCCATAATGTATTCAAAATTTAAGCCAATCTCCGTAACACGGTTGATTTAGTAAACATGAAGAGTATGCACCTGAATGAAAGACGTATATCATTGTTTCTATTAATAATTTGGACTTGAGTCCTGAAGAAGAATTGTGTATATTTACGATAGGAACCCAACGCAACTCATATTTCAGCATGCCCATAATGTATTTAAAATTTAAGCCAATCTCCGTAGCACGGTTGATTTAGTAAACCTGAAGAGTATGCACCTGAGTGTAAGACTTATATCTTTGTTTCTCTTAATAATTTGGACTTGAGTCCTGAAGAAGAATTGTGTATATTTACGATAGGAACCCAACGCAACTCGTATTTTAGCATGCCCATAATAATGTATTCAAAATTTAAGCCAATCTCCGTAACACGGTTGATTTAGTAAACCTGAAGAGTATGCACGTGAGTGAAAGACGTATATCTTTGTTTCTATTAATAATTTGGACTTGAGTCCTGAAGAAGAATTGTGTGTATTTATGATAGGAACCCAACGCAACTCGTATTTCAGCATGCCCATAATGTATTCAAAATTTAAGCCAATCTCCGTAACACGGTTGATTTAGTAAACCCGAAGAGTATGCACCTGAGTGAAAGACTTATATCTTTGTTTCTATTAATAATTTGGACTTGAGTTCTGAAGAAGAATTGTGTATATTTACGATAGCAACCCAACGCAACTCGTATTTCAGAATGCCCATAATGTATTCACAATTTAAGCTAATCTCCGTAACACGGTTGATTTAGTAAACCTAGAGAGTATGCACTCGAGTGAAAGACGTATATCTTTGTTTCTATTAATAATTTGGACTTGAGTCCTGAAGAAGAATTGTGTATATTTATGATAGGAACCCAACGCAACTCGCAATTCAGCATGCCCATAATGTATTCAAAATTTATGCCAATCTCCGTAACACGGTTGATTTAGTAAACCTGAAGAGTATGCACCTGAGTGAAAGACGTATATCTTTGTTTCTATTAATAATTTGGACTTGAGTCCTGGAGAAGAATTGTGTATATTTACGATAGGAACCCAACGCAACTCGTATTTCAGCATGCCCATAATGTATTCAAAATTTAAGCCAATCTCCGTAACACGGTTGATTTAGTTAACCCGAAGAGTATGCACCTGAGTGAAAGACTTATATCTTTGTTTCTCTTAATAATTTGGACTTGAGTCCTGAAGAAGAATTGTGTATATTTACGATAGGAACCCAACACAACTCGTATTTCAGCATGCCCTTAATGTATTCAAAATTTAAGCCAATCTCCATAACACGGTTGATTTAGTAAACCTGAAGAGTATGCACCTGAGTGAAAGACGTATATCTTTGTTTCTATTAATAATTTGGACTTGAGTCCTGAAGAAGAATTGTGTATATTTACGATAGGAACCCAACGCAACTCGTATTTCAGCATGCCCATAATGTATTCAAAATTTAAGCCAATCTCCGTAACACGGTTGATTTAGTAAACCTGAAGAGTATGCACCTGAGTGAAAGACTTATATCTTTGTTTCTATTAATAATTTGGACTTGAGTCCTGAAGAAGAATTGTGTATATTTACGATAGGAACCCAACGCAACTCGTATTTCAGCATGCCCATAATGTATTCAAAATTTAAGCCAATCTCCGTAACACGGTTGATTTAGTAAACCCGAAGAGTATGCACCTGAGTGAAAGACTTATATCTTTGTTTCAATTAATAATTTGGACTTGAGTCCTGAAGAAGAATTGTGTATATTTATGATAGGAACCCAACGCAACTCGTATTTCAGCGTTCCCATAATGTATTCAAAATTTAAGCCAATCTCCGTAACACGGTTGATTTAGTAAACCTGAAGAGTATGCACCTGAGTGAAAGACGTATATCTTTGTTTCTATTAATAATTTGGACTTGAGTCCTGAAGAAGAATTGTGTATATTTACGATAGGAACCCAACGCAACTCGTATTTCAGCATGCCCATAATGTATTCAAAATTTAAGCCAATCTCCGTAACACGGTTGATTTAGTAAACCCGAAGAGTATGCACCTGAGTGAAAGACTTATATCTTTGTTTCTATTAATAATTTGGACTTGAGTCCTGAAGAAGAATTGTGTATATTTACGATAGGAACCCAACGCAACTCGTATTTCAGCATGCCCATAATGTATTCAAAATTAAAGCCAATCTCCGTAACACGGTTGATTTAGTAAACCCGAAGAGTATGCACCTGAGTGAAAGACTTATATCTTTGTTTCAATTAATAATTTGGACTTGAGTCCTGAAGAAGAATTGTGTATATTTATGATAGGAACCCAACGCAACTCGTATTTCAGCGTTCCCATAATGTATTCAAAATTTAAGCCAATCTCCGTAACACGGTTGATTTAGTAAACCTGAAGAGTATGCACCTGAGTGAAAGACGTATATCTTTGTTTCTATTAATAATTTGGACTTGAGTCCTGAAGAAGAATTGTGTATATTTACGATAGGAACCCAACGCAACTCGTATTTAGGCATGCCCATAATGTATTCAAAATTTATGCCAATCTCCGTAACACGGTTGATTTAGTAAACCCGAAGAGTATGCACCTGAGTGAAAGACTTATATCTTTGTTTCTATTAACAATTTGGACTTGAGTCCTGAAGAAGAATTGTGTATATTTACGATAGGAACCCAACGCAACTCGTATTTCAGCATTCCCATAATGTCTTCACAATTTAAGCCAATCTCCGTAACAGGGTTGATTTAGTAAACCGGAAGAGTATGCACCTGAGTGAAAGACGTATATCTTTGTTTCTATTAATAATTTGGACTTGAGTCCTGAAGAAGAATTGTGTATATTTACGATAGGAACCCAACGCAACTCGTATTTCAGCATTCCCATAATGTATTCAAAATTTAAGCCAATCTTCGTAACACGGTTGATTTAATAAACCTGAAGAGTATGCACCTGAGTGAAAGACGTATATCTTTGTTTCTATTAATAATTTGGACTTGAGTCCTGAAGAATAATTATGTATATTTACGATAGGAATTCAACGCAACTCGTATTTCAGCATGCCCATAATGTATTCAAAATTTAAGCCAATCTCCGTAACACGGTTGATTTAGTAAACCCGAAGAGTATGCACCTGAGTGAAAGACTTATATCTTTGTTTCTATTAATAATTTGGACTTGAGTCCTGAAGAAGAATTGTGTATATATACGATAGGAACCCAACGCAACTCGTATTTCAGCATGCCCATAATGTATTTAAAATTTAAGCCAATCTCCGTAGCACGGTTGATTTAGTAAACCTGAAGAGTATGCACCTGAGTGAAAGACGTATATCTTTGTTTCTATTAATAATTTGGACTTGAGTCCTGAAGAAGAATTGTGTATATTTCCGATAGGAACCCAACGCAACTCGTATTTCAGCATGCCCATAATGTATTCAAAATTAAAGCCAATCTCCGTAACACGGTTGATTTAGTAAACCTCAAGAGTATGCACCTAAGTGAAAGACGTATATCTTTGTTTCTATTAATAATTTGGACTTGAGTCCTGAAGAAGAATTGTGTGAATTTACGATAGGAACCCAACGCAACTTTTATTTCAGCATGCCCATAATGTATTCAAAATTTAAGCCAATCTCCGTAACACGGTTGATTTAGTAAACCCGAAGAGTATGCACCTGAGTGAAAGACTTATATCTTTGTTTCTATTAATAATTTGGACTTGAGTCCTGAAGAAGAATTGTGTATATTTACGATAGGAACCCAACGCAACTCGTATTTCAGCATGCCCATAATGTATTCAAAATTTAAGCCAATCTCCGTAACACGGTTGATTTAGTAAACCTGAAGAGTATGCACCTGAGTGAAAGACGTATATCTTTGTTTCTATTAATAATTTGGACTTGAGTCCTGAAGAAGAATTGTGTATATTTACGATAGGAACCCAACGCAACTCGTATTTCAGCAAGCCCATAATGTATTCAAAATTTAAGCCAATCTCCGTAACACCGTTGATTTAGTAAACCCGAAGAGTATGCACCTGAGTGAAAAACATATATCTTTGATTCTATTAATAATTTGGACTTGAGTCCTGAAGAAGAATTGTGTATATTTACGATAGGAACCCAACGCAACTCGTATTTGAGCATGCCCATAATGTATTCAAAATTTAAGCCAATCTCCGTAACACGGTTGATTTAGTAAACCTGAAGAGTATGCACATGAGTGAAAGACGTATATCTTTGTTTCTATTAATAATTTGGACTTGAGTCCTGAAGAAGAATTGTGTATATTTACGATAGGAACCCAACACAACTCGTATTTCAGCATGCCCATAATGTATTCAAAATTTAAGTCAATCTCCGTAACACGGTTGATTTAGTAAACCTGAAGAGTATGCACCTGAGTGAAAGACGTATATCTTTGTTTCTATTAATAATTTGGACTTGAGTCCTGAACAAGAATTGTGTATATTTACGATAGGAACCCAACGCAACTCGTATTTCAGCATGCCCATAATGTATTCAAAATTTAAGCCAATCTCCGTAACACGGTTGATTTAGTAAACCCGAAGAGTATGCACCTGAGTGAAAGACTTATATCTTTGTTTCTATTAATAATTTGGACTTGAGTCCTGAAGAAGAATTGTGTATATTTACGATAGGAACCCAACGCAACTCGTATTTCAGCATGCCCATAATGTATTTAATATTTAAGCCAATCTCCGTAGCACGGTTGATTTAGTAAACCTGAAGAGTATGCACCTGAGTGAAAGACGTATATCTTTGTTTCTATTAATAATTTGGACTTGAGTCCTGAAGAAGAATTGTGTATATTTCCGATAGGAACCCAACGCAACTCGTATTTCAGCATGTCCATAATGTATTCAAAATTAAAGCCAATCTCCGTAACACGGTTGATTTAGTAAACCTCAAGAGTATGCACCTAAGTGAAAGACGTATATCTTTGTTTCTATTAATAATTTGGACTTGAGTCCTGAAGAAGAATTGTGTACATTTACGATAGGAACCCAACACAACTTGTATTTCAGCATGCCCATAATGTATTCAAAATTTAAGCCAATCTCCGTAACACGGTTGATTTAGTAAACCCGAAGAGTATGCACCTGAGTGAAAGACTTATATCTTTGTTTCTATTAATAATTTGGACTTGAGTCCTGAAGAAGAATTGTGTATATTTACGATAGGAACCCAACGCACCTCGTATTTCAGCATGCCCATAATGTATTCACAATTTAAGCTAATCTCCGTAACACGGTTGATTTAGTAAACCTAGATAGTATGCACCCGAGTGAAAGACGTATATCTTTGTTTCTATTAATAATTTGGACTTGAGTCCTGAAGAAGAATTGTGTATATTTATGATAGGAACCCAACGCAACTTGCAATTCAGCATGCCCATAATGTATTCAAAATTTATGCCAATCTCCGTAACATGGTTGATTTAGTAAACCTGAAGAGTATGCACCTGAGTGAAAGACGTATATCTTTGTTTCTATTAATAATTTGGACTTAAGTCCTGGAGAAGAATTGTGTATATTTACGATAGGAACCCAACGCAACTCGTATTTCAGCATGCCCATAATGTATTCAAAATTTAAGCCAATCTCCGTAACACGGTTGATTTAGTAAACCCGAAGAGTATGCACCTGAGTGAAAGACTTATATCTTTGTTTCTCTTAATAATTTGGACTTGAGTCCTGAAGAAGAATTGTGTATATTTACGATAGGATCCCAACACAACTCGTATTTCAGCATGCCCATAATGTATTCAAAATTTAAGCCAATCTCCGTAACACGGTTGATTTAGTAAACATGAAGAGTATGCACCTGAGTGAAAGACGTATATCTTTGTTTCTATTAATAATTTGGACTTGAGTCCTGAAGAAGAATTGTGTATATTTATGATAGGAACCCAACGCAACTCGTATTTCAGCATGCCCATAATGTATTCAAAATTTAAGCCAATCTCCGTAACACTGTTGATTTAGTAAACCCGAAGAGTATGCACCTGAGTGTAAGACTTATATCTTTGATTCTCTTAATAATTTGGACTTGAGTCCTGAAGAAGAATTGTGTATATTTACGATAGGAACCCAACACAACTCGTATTTCAGCATGCCCATAATTTATTCAAAATTTAAGCCAATCTCCGTAACACGGTTGATTTAGTAAACCTGAAGAGTATGCACCTGAGTGAAAGACGTATATCTTTGTTTCTATTAATAATTTGGAATTGAGTCCTGACAAAGAATTGTGTATATTTACGATAGGAACCCAACGCAACTCGTATTTCAGCATGCCCATAATGTATTCAAAATTTAAGCCAATCTCCGTAACACGGTTGATTTAGTAAACATGAAGAGTATGCACCTGAGTGAAAGACGTACATCTTTGTTTCTATTAATAATTTGGACTTGAGTCCTGAAGAAGAATTGTGTATATTTACGATAGGAACCCAACGCAACTCGTATTTCAGCATGCCCATAATGTATTCAAATATTAAGCCAATCTCCGTAACACGGTTGATTTAGTAAACCCGAAGAGTATGCACCTGAGTGAAAGACTTATATCTTTGTTTCTATTAATAATTTGGACTTGAGTCCTGAAGAAGAATTGTGTATATTTACGATAGGAACCCAACGCAACTCGTATTTCAGCATGCCCATAATGTATTCAAAATTTAAGCCAATCTCCGTAACACGGTTGATTTAGTAAACCTGAAGAGTATGCACGTGAGTGAAAGACGTATATCTTTGTTTCTATTAATAATTTGGACTTGAGTCCTGAAGAAGAATTGTGTATATTTATGATAGGAACCCAACGCAACTCGTATTTCAGCATGCCCATAATGTATTCAAAATTTAAGCCAATCTCCGTAACACGGTTGATTTAGTAAACCCGAATAGTATGCACCTGAGTGAAAGACTTATATCTTTGTTTCTATTAATAATTTGGACTTGAGTCCTGAAGAAGAATTGTGTATATTTACGATAGCAACCCAACGCAACTCGTATTTCAGAATGCCCATAATGTATTCACAATTTAAGCTAATCTCCGTAACACGGTTGATTTAGTAAACCTAGAGAGTATGCACCCGAGTGAAAGACGTATATCTTTGTTTCTATTAATAATTTGGACTTGAATCCTGAAGAAGAATTGTGTATATTTATGATAGGAACCCAACGCAACTCGCAATTCAGCATGCCCATAATGTATTCAAAATTTATGCCAATCTCCGTAACATGGTTGATTTAGTAAACCTGAAGAGTATGCACCTGAGTGAAAGACGTATATCTTTGTTTCTATTAATAATTTGGACTTAAGTCCTGGAGAAGAATTGTGTATATTTACGATAGGAACCCAACGCAACTCGTATTTCAGCATGCCCATAATGTATTCAAAATTTAAGCCAATCTCCGTAACACGGTTGATTTAGTAAACCCGAAGAGTATGCACCTGAGTGAAAGACTTATATCTTTGTTTCTCTTAATAATTTGGACTTGAGTCCTGAAGAAGAATTGTGTATATTTACGATAGGATCCCAACACAACTCGTATTTCAGCATGCCCATAATGTATTCAAAATTTAAGCCAATCTCCGTAACACGGTTGATTTAGTAAACATGAAGAGTATGCACCTGAGTGAAAGACGTATATCTTTGTTTCTATTAATAATTTGGACTTGAGTCCTGAAGAAGAATTGTGTATATTTACGATAGGAACCCAACGCAACTCGTATTTCAGCATACCCATAATGTATTCAAAATTTAACCCAATCTCCGTAACACGGTTGATTTAGTAAACCTGAAGAGTATGCACGTGAGTGAAAGACGTATATCTTTGTTTCTATTAATAATTTGGACTTGAGTCCTGAAGAAGAATTGTGTATATTTATGATAGGAACCCAACGCAACTCGTATTTCAGCATGCCCATAATGTATTCAAAATTTAAGCCAATCTCCGTAACACGGTTGATTTAGTAAACCCGAAGAGTATGCACCTGAGTGAAAGACTTATATCTTTGTTTCTATTAATAATTTGGACTTGAGTCCTGAAGAAGAATTGTGTATATTTACGATAGGAACCCAACGCAACTCGTATTTCAGCATGCCCATAATGGATTTAATATTTAAGCCAATCTCCGTAGCACGGTTGATTTAGTAAACCTGAAGAGTATGCACCTGAGTGAAAGACGTATATCTTTGTTTCTATTAATAATTTGGACTTGAGTCCTGAAGAAGAATTGTGTATATTTCCGATAGGAACCCAACACAACTCGTATTTCAGCATGTCCATAATGTATTCAAAATTAAAGCCAATCTCCGTAACACGGTTGATTTAGTAAACCTCAAGAGTATGCACCTAAGTGAAAGACGTATATCTTTGTTTCTATTAATAATTTGGACTTGAGTCCTGAAGAAGAATTGTGTACATTTACAATAGGAACCCAACACAACTTGTATTTCAGCATGCCCATAATGTATTCAAAATTTAAGCCAATCTCCGTAACACGGTTGATTTAGTAAACCCGAAGAGTATGCACCTGAGTGAAAGACTTATATCTTTGTTTCTATTAATAATTTGGACTTGAGTCCTGAAGAAGAATTGTGTATATTTACGATAGGAACCCAACGCACCTCGTATTTCAGCATGCCCATAATGTATTCACAATTTAAGCTAATCTCCGTAACACGGTTGATTTAGTAAACCTAGATAGTATGCACCCGAGTGAAAGACGTATATCTTTGTTTCTATTAATAATTTGGACTTGAGTCCTGAAGAAGAATTGTGTATATTTATGATAGGAACCCAACGCAACTTGCAATTCAGCATGCCCATAATGTATTCAAAATTTATGCCAATCTCCGTAACACGGTTGATTTAGTAAACCTGAAGAGTATGCACCTGAGTGAAAGACGTATATCTTTGTTTCTATTAATAATTTGGACTTAAGTCCTGGAGAAGAATTGTGTATATTTACGATAGGAACCCAACGCAACTCGTATTTCAGCATGCCCATAATGTATTCAAAATTTAAGCCAATCTCCGTAACACGGTTGATTTAGTAAACCCAAAGAGTATGCACCTGAGTGAAAGACTTATATCTTTGTTTCTCTTAATAATTTGGACTTGAGTCCTGAAGAAGAATTGTGTATATTTACGATAGGATCCCAACACAACTCGTATTTCAGCATGCCCATAATGTATTCAAAATTTAAGCCAATCTCCGTAACACGGTTGATTTAGTAAACATGAAGAGTATGCACCTGAGTGAAAGACGTATATCTTTGTTTCTATTAATAATTTGGACTTGAGTCCTGAAGAAGAATTGTGTATATTTACGATAGGAACCCAACGCAACTCGTATTTCAGCATGCCCATAATGTATTCAAAATTTAACCCAATCTCCGTAACACGGTTGATTTAGTAAACCTGAAGAGTATGCACGTGAGTGAAAGACGTATATCTTTGTTTCTATTAATAATTTGGACTTGAGTCCTGAAGAAGAATTGTGTATATTTATGATAGGAACCCAACGCAACTCGTATTTCAGCATGCCCATAATGTATTCAAAATTTAAGCCAATCTCCGTAACACTGTTGATTTAGTAAACCCGAAGAGTATGCACCTGAGTGTAAGACTTATATCTTTGTTTCTCTTAATAATTTGGACTTGAGTCCTGAAGAAGAATTGTGTATATTTACGATAGGAACCCAACACAACTCGTATTTCAGCATGCCCATAATTTATTCAAAATTTAAGCCAATCTCCGTAACACGGTTGATTTAGTAAACCTGAAGAGTATGCACCTGAATGAAAGACGTTTATCTTTGTTTCTATTAATAATTTGGAATTGAGTCCTGACAAAGAATTGTGTATATTTACGATAGGAACCCAACGCAACTCGTATTTCAGCATGCCCATAATGTATTCAAAATTTAAGCCAATCTCCGTAACACGGTTGATTTAGTAAACATGAAGAGTATGCACCTGAGTGAAAGACGTATATCTTTGTTTCTATTAATAATTTGGACTTGAGTCCTGAAGAAGAATTGTGTATATTTACGATAGGAACCCAACGCAACTCGTATTTCAGCATGCCCATAATGTATTCAAATATTAAGCCAATCTCCGTAACACGGTTGATTTAGTAAACCCGAAGAGTATGCACCTGAGTGAAAGACTTATATCTTTGTTTCTATTAATAATTTGGACTTGAGTCCTGAAGAAGAATTGTGTATATTTACGATAGGAACCCAACGCAACTCGTATTTCAGCATGCCCATAATGTATTCAAAATTTAAGCCAATCTCCGTAACACGGTTGATATAGTAAACCTGAAGAGTATGCACGTGAGTGAAAGACGTATATCTTTGTTTCTATTAATAATTTGGACTTGAGTCCTGAAGAAGAATTGTGTATATTTATGATAGGAACCCAACGCAACTCGTATTTCAGCATGCCCATAATGTATTCAAAATTTAAGCCAATCTCCGTAACACGGTTGATTTAGTAAACCCGAAGAGTATGCACCTGAGTGAATGACTTATATCTTTGTTTCTATTAATAATTTGGACTTGAGTCCTGAAGAAGAATTGTGTATATTTACGATAGCTACCCAACGCAACTCGTATTTCAGAATGCCCATAATGTATTCACAATTTAAGCTAATCTCCGTAACACGGTTGATTTAGTAAACCTAGAGAGTATGCACCCGAGTGAAAGACGTATATCTTTGTTTCTATTAATAATTTGGACTTGAGTCCTGAAGAAGAATTGTGTATATTTATGATAGGAACCCAACGCAACTCGCAATTCAGCATGCCCATAATGTATTCAAAATTTATGCCAATCTCCGTAACACGGTTGATTTAGTAAACCTGAAGAGTATGCACCTGAGTGAAAGACGTATATCTTTGTTTCTATTAATAATTTGGACTTAAGTCCTGGAGAAGAATTGTGTATATTTACGATAGGAACCCAACGCAACTCGTATTTCAGCATGCCCATAATGTATTCAAAATTTAAGCCAATCTCCGTAACACGGTTGATTTAGTAAACCCGAAGAGTATGCACCTGAGTGAAAGACTTATATCTTTGTTTCTCTTAATAATTTGGACTTGAGTCCTGAAGAAGAATTGTGTATATTTACGATAGGATCCCAACACAACTCGTATTTCAGCATGCCCATAATGTATTCAAAATTTAAGCCAATCTCCGTAACACGGTTGATTTAGTAAACATGAAGAGTATGCACCTGAGTGAAAGACGTATATCTTTGTTTCTATTAATAATTTGGACTTGAGTCCTGAAGAAGAATTGTGTATATTTACGATAGGAACCCAACGCAACTCGTATTTCAGCATACCCATAATGTATTCAAAATTTAACCCAATCTCCGTAACACGGTTGATTTAGTAAACCTGAAGAGTATGCACGTGAGTGAAAGACGTATATCTTTGTTTCTATTAATAATTTGGACTTGAGTCCTGAAGAAGAATTGTGTATATTTATGATAGGAACCCAACGCAACTCGTATTTCAGCATGCCCATAATGTATTCAAAATTTAAGCCAATCTCCGTAACACTGTTGATTTAGTAAACCCGAAGAGTATGCACCTGAGTGTAAGACTTATATCTTTGTTTCTCTTAATAATTTGGACTTGAGTCCTGAAGAAGAATTGTGTATATTTACGATAGGAACCCAACACAACTCGTATTTCAGCATGCCCATAATTTATTCAAAATTTAAGCCAATCTCCGTAACACGGTTGATTTAGTAAACCTGAAGAGTATGCACCTGAGTGAAAGACGTATATCTTTGTTTCTATTAATAATTTGGACTTGAGTCCTGAAGAAGAATTGTGTATATTTACGATAGGAACCCAACGCAACTCGTATTTCAGCATGCCCATAATGTATTCAAATATTAAGCCAATCCCCGTAACACGGTTGATTTAGTAAACCCGAAGAGTATGCACCTGAGTGAAAGACTTATATCTTTGTTTCTATTAATAATTTGGACTTGAGTCCTGAAGAAGAATTGTGTATATTTACGATAGGAACCCAACGCAACTCGTATTTCAGCATGCCCATAATGTATTCAAAATTTAAGCCAATCTCCGTAACACGGTTGATTTAGTAAACCTGAAGAGTATGCACGTGAGTGAAAGACGTATATCTTTGTTTCTATTAATAATTTGGACTTGAGTCCTGAAGAAGAATTGTGTATATTTATGATAGGAACCCAACGCAACTCGTATTTCAGCATGCCCATAATGTATTCAAAATTTAAGCCAATCTCCGTAACACGGTTGATTTAGTAAACCCGAAGAGTATGCACCTGAGTGAAAGACTTATATCTTTGTTTCTATTAATAATTTGGACTTGAGTCCTGAAGAAGAATTGTGTATATTTACGATAGCAACCCTATGCAACTCGTATTTCAGAATGCCCATAATGTATTCACAATTTAAGGTAATCTCCGTAACACGGTTGATTTAGTAAACCTAGAGAGTATGCACCCGAGTGAAAGACGTATATCTTTGTTTCTATTAATAATTTGGACTTGAGTCCTGAAGAAGAATTGTGTATATTTATGATAGGAACCCAACGCAACTCGCAATTCAGCATGCCCATAATGTATTCAAAATTTATGCCAATCTCCGTAACACGGTTGATTTAGTAAACCTGAAGAGTATGCACCTGAGTGAAAGACGTATATCATTGTTTCTATTAATAATTTGGACTTGAGTCCTGGAGAAGAATTGTGTATATTTACGATAGGAACCCAACGCAACTCGTATTTCAGCATGCCCATAATGTATTCAAAATTTAAGCCAATCTCCGTAACACGGTTGATTTAGTAAACCCGAAGAGTATGCACGTGAGTGAAAGACGTATATCTTTGTTTCTATTAATAATTTGGACTTGAGTCCTGAAGAAGAATTGTGTGTATTTATGATAGGAACCCAACGCAACTCGTATTTCAACATGCCCATAATGTATTCAAAATTTAAGCCAATCTCCGTAACACGGTTGATTTAGTAAACCCGAAGAGTATACACCTGAGTGAAAGACTTATATCTTTGTTTCTATTAATAATTTGGACTTGAGTCCTGAAGAAGAATTGTGTATATTTACGATAGCAACCCAACGCAACTCGTATTTCAGAATGCCCATAATGTATTCACAATTTAAGCTAATCTCCGTAACACGGTTGATTTAGTAAACCTAGAGAGTATGCACTCGAGTGAAAGACGTATATCTTTGTTTCTATTAATAATTTGGACTTGAGTTTTGAAGAAGAATTGTGTATATTTATGATAGGAACCCAACGCAACTCGCAATTCAG
Source organism: Cuscuta europaea (assembly GCA_945859875.1). Classification (NCBI taxonomy): domain Eukaryota; kingdom Viridiplantae; phylum Streptophyta; class Magnoliopsida; order Solanales; family Convolvulaceae; genus Cuscuta; species Cuscuta europaea. Next base: position 8,485,179 of record CAMAPE010000014.1, read on the forward strand.
CATGCCCATAATGTATTCAAAATTTATGCCAATCTCTGTAACACGGTTGATTTAGTAAACCTGAAGAGTATGCACCTGAGTGAAAGACGTATATCTTTGTTTCTATTAATAATTTGGACTTGAGTCCTGGAGAAGAATTGTGTATATTTACGATAGGAACCCAACGCAACTCGTATTTCAGCATGCCCATAATGTATTCAAAATTTAAGCCAATCTCCGTAACACGGTTGATTTAGTAAACCCGAAGAGTATGCACCTGAGTGAAAGACTTATATCTTTGTTTCTCTTAATAATTTGGACTTGAGTCCTGAAGAAGAATTGTGTATATTTACGATAGGAACCCAACACAACTCGTATTTCAGCATGCCCATAATGTATTCAAAATTTAAGCCAATCTCCGTAACACGGTTGATTTAGTAAACCTGAAGAGTATGCACCTGAGTGAAAGATGTATATCTTTGTTTCTATTAATAATTTGGACTTGAGTCCTGAAGAAGAATTGTGTATATTTACGATAGGAACCCAACGCAACTCGTATTTCAGCATGCCCATAATGTATTCAAAATTTAAGCCAATCTCCGTAACACGGTTGATTTAGTAAACCTGAAGAGTATGCACCTGAGTGAAAGACTTATATCTTTGTTTCTATTAATAATTTGGACTTGAGTCCTGAAGAAGAATTGTGTATATTTACGATAGGAACCCAACGCAACTCGTATTTCAGCATGCCCATAATGTATTCAAAATTTAAGCCAATCTCCGTAACACGGTTGATTTAGTAAACCCGAAGAGTATGCACCTGAGTGAAAGACTTATATCTTTGTTTCTATTAATAATTTGGACTTGAGACCTGAAGAAGAATTGTGTATATTTATGATAGGAACCCAACGCAACTCGTATTTCAGCGTTCCCATAATGTATTCAAAATTTAAGCCAATCTCCGTAACACGGTTGATTTAGTAAACCTGAAGAGTATGCACCTGAGTGAAAGAAGTATATCTTTGTTTCTATTAATAATATGGACTTGAGTCCTGAAGAAGAATTGTGTATATTTACGATAGGAACCCAACGCAACTCGTATTTCAGCTTGCCCATAATGTATTCAAAATTTAAGCCAATCTCCGTAACACGGTTGATTTAGTAAACCTGAAGAGTATGCACCTGAGTGAAAGACGTATATCTTTGTTTCTATTAATAATTTGGACTTGAGTCCTGAAGAAGAATTGTGTATATTTACGATAGGAACCCAACGCAACTCGTATTTCAGCATTCCCATAATGTCTTCACAATTTAAGCCAATCTCCGTAACAAGGTTGATTTAGTAAACCGGAAGAGTATGCACCTGAGTGAAAGACGTATATCTTTGTTTCTATTAATAATTTGGACTTGAGTCCTGAAGAAGAATTGTGTATATTTACGATAGGAACCCAACGCAACTCGTATTTCAGCATTCCCATAATGTATTCAAAATTTAAGCCAATCTTCGTAACACGGTTGATTTAATAAACCAGAAGAGTATGCACCTGAGTGAAAGACGTATATCTTTGTTTCTATTAATAATTTGGACTTGAGTCCTGAAGAAGAATTATGTATATTTACGATAGGAATTCAACGCAACTCGTATTTCAGCATGCCCATAATGTATTCAAAATTTAAGCCAATCACTGTAACACGGTTGATTTAGTAAACCCGAAGAGTATGCACCTGAGTGAAAGACTTATATCTTTGTTTCTATTAATAATTTGGACTTGAGTCCTGAAGAAGAATTGTGTATATATACGATAGGAACCCAACGCAACTCGTATTTCAGCATGCCCATAATGTATTTAAAATTTAAGCCAATCTCCGTAGCACGGTTGATTTAGTAAACCTGAAGAGTATGCACCTGAGTGAAAGACGTATATCTTTGTTTCTATTAATAATTTGGACTTGAGTCCTGAAGAAGAATTGTGTATATTTCCGATAGGAACCCAACGCAACTCGTATTTCAGCATGCCCATAATGTATTCAAAATTAAAGCCAATCTCCGTAACACGGTTGATTTAGTAAACCTCAAGAGTATGCACCTAAGTGAAAGACGTATATCTTTGTTTCTATTAATAATTTAGACTTGAGTCCTGAAGAAGAATTGTGTACATTTACGATAGGAACCCAACGCAACTTGTATTTCAGCATGCCCATAATGTATTCAAAATTTAAGCCAATCTCCGTAACACGGTTGATTTAGTAAACCCGAAGAGTATGCACCTGAGTGAAAGACTTATATCTTTGTTTCTATTAATAATTTGGACTTGAGTCCTGAAGAAGAATTGTGTATATTTACGATAGGAACCCAACGCAACTCGTATTTCAGCATGCCCATAATGTATTCAAAATTTAAGCCAATCTCCGTAACACGGTTGATTTAGTAAACCTGAAGAGTATGCACCTGAGTGAAAGACGTATATCTTTGTTTCTATTAATAATTTGGACTTGAGTCCTGAAGAAGAATTGTGTATATTTACGATAGGAACCCAACGCAACTCGTATTTCAGCAAGCCCATAATGTATTCAAAATTTAAGCCAATCTCCGTAACACCGTTGATTTAGTAAACCCGAAGAGTATGCACCTGAGTGAAAAACTTATATCTTTGATTCTATTAATAATTTGGACTTGAGTCCTGAAGAAGAATTGTGTATATTTACGATAGGAACCCAACGCAACTCGTATTTGAGCATGCCCATAATGTATTCAAAATGTAAGCCAATCTCCGTAACACGGTTGATTTAGTAAACCTGAAGAGTATGCACATGAGTGAAAGACGTATATCTTTATTTCTATTAATAATTTGGACTTGAGTCCTGAAGAAGAATTGTGTATATTTACGATAGGAACCCAACACAACTCGTATTTCAGCATGCCCATAATGTATTCAAAATTTAAGTCAATCTCCGTAACATGGTTGATTTAGTAAACCTGAAGAGTATGCACCTGAGTGAAAGACGTATATCTTTGTTTCTATTAATAATTTGGACTTGAGTCCTGAACAAGAATTGTGTATATTTACGATAGGAACCCAACGCAACTCGTATTTCAGCATGCCCATAATGTATTCAAAATTTAAGCTAATCTCCGTAACACGGTTGATTTAGTAAACCTGAAGAGTATGCACGTGAGTGAAAGACATATATCTTTGTTTCTATTAATAATTTGGACTTGAGTCCTGAAGAAGAATTGTGTATATTTACGATAGGAACCCAACGCAACTCGTATTTCAGCATGCCCATAATGTATTCAAAATTTAAGCCAATCTCCGTAACACGGTTGATTTAGTAAACCCGAAGAGTATGCACCTGAGTGAAAGACTTATATCTTTGTTTCTATTAATAATTTGGACTTGAGTCCTAAAGAAGAATTGTGTATATTTACGATAGCAACCCAACGCAACTCGTATTTCAGAATGCCCATAATGTATTCACAATTTAAGCTAATCTCCGTAACACGGTTGATTTAGTAAACCTAGAGAGTATGCACCCGAGTGAAAGACGTATATCTTTGTTTCTATTAATAATTTGGACTTGAGTCCTGAAGAAGAATTGTGTATATTTATGATAGGAACCCAACGCAACTCGCAATTCAGCATGCCCATAATGTATTCAAAATTTATGCCAATCTCCGTAACACGGTTGATTTAGTAAACCTGAAGAGTATGCACCTGAGTGAAAGACGTATATCTTTGTTTCTATTAATAATTTGGACTTGAGTCCTGGAGAAGAATTGTGTATATTTACGATAGGAACCCAACGCAACTCGTATTTCAGCATGCCCATAATGTATTCAAAATTTAAGCCAATCTCCGTAACACGGTTGATTTAGTGAACCCGAAGAGTATGCACGTGAGTGAAAGACGTATATCTTTGTTTCTATTAATAATTTGGACTTGAGTCCTGAAGAAGAATTGTGTGTATTTATGATAGGAACCCAACGCAACTCGTATTTCAGCATGCCCATAATGTATTCAAAATTTAAGCCAATCTCCGTAACACGGTTGATTTAGTAAACCCGAAGAGTATGCACCTGAGTGAAAGACTTATATCTTTGTTTCTATTAATAATTTGGACTTGAGTCCTGAAGAAGAATTGTGTATATTTACGATAGCAACCCAACGCAAATCGTATTTCAGAATGCCCATAATGTATTCACAATTTAAGCTAATCTCCGTAACACGGTTGATTTAGTAAACCTAGAGAGTATGCACTCGAGTGAAAGACGTATATCTTTGTTTCTATTAATAATTTGGACTTGAGTCCTGAAGAAGAATTGTGTATATTTATGATAGGAACCCAACGCAACTCGCAATTCAGCATGCCCATAATGTATTCAAAATTTATGCCAATCTCCGTAACACGGTTGATTTAGTAAACCTAAGAGTATGCACCTGAGTGAAAGACGTATATCTTTGTTTCTATTAATAATTTGGACTTGAGTCCTGGAGAAGAATTGTGTATATTTACGATAGGAACCCAACGCAACACGTATTTCAGCATGCCCATAATGTATTCAAAATTTAAGCCAATCTCCGTAACACGGTTGATTTAGTAAACCCGAAGAGTATGCACCTGAGTGAAAGACTTATATCTTTGTTTCTCTTAATAATTTGGACTTGAGTCCTGAAGAAGAATTGTGTATATTTACGATAGGAACCCAACACAACTCGTATTTCAGCATGCCCATAATGTATTTAAAATTTAAGCCAATCTCCGTAACACGGTTGATTTAGTAAACCTGAAGAGTATGCACCTGAGTGAAAGACGTATATCTTTGTTTCTATTAATAATTTGGACTTGAGTCCTGAAGAAGAATTGTGTATATTTACGATAGGAACCCAACGCAACTCGTATTTAGGCATGCCCATAATGTATTCAAAATTTATGCCAATCTCCGTAACACGGTTGATTTAGTAAACCCGAAGAGTATGCACCTGAGTGAAAGACTTATATCTTTGTTTCTATTAACAATTTGGACTTGAGTCCTGAAGAAGAATTGTGTATATTTACGATAGGAACCCAACGCAACTCGTATTTCAGCATTCCCATAATGTCTTCACAATTTAAGCCAATCTCCGTAACAGGGTTGATTTAGTAAACCGGAAGAGTATGCACCTGAGTGAAAGACGTATATCTTTGTTTCTATTAATAATTTGGACTTGAGTCCTGAAGAAGAATTGTGTATATTTACGATAGGAACCCAACGCAACTCGTATTTCAGCATTCCCATAATGTATTCAAAATTTAAGCCAATCTTCGTAACACGGTTGATTTAATAAACCAGAAGAGTATGCACCTGAGTGAAAGACGTATATCTTTGTTTCTATTAATAATTTGGACTTGAGTCCTGAAGAAGAATTATGTATATTTACGATAGGAATTCAACGCAACTCGTATTTCAGCATGCCCATAATGTATTCAAAATTTAAGCCAATCTCCGTAACACGGTGATTTAGTAAACCCGAAGAGTATGCACCTGAGTGAAAGACTTATATCTTTGTTTCTATTAATAATTTGGACTTGAGTCCTGAAGAAGAATTGTGTATGTATACGATAGGAACCCAACGCAACTCGTATTTCAGCATGCCCATAATGTATTTAAAATTTAAGCCAATCTCCGTAGCACGGTTGATTTAGTAAACCTGAAGAGTATGCACCTGAGTGAAAGACGTATATCTTTTTTTCTATTAATAATTTGGACTTGAGTCCTGAAGAAGAATTGTGTATATTTTTGATAGGAACCCAACTCAACTCGTATTTCAGCATGCCCATAATGTATTCAAAATTAAAGCCAATCTCCGTAACACGGTTGATTTAGTAAACCTCAAGAGTATGCACCTAAGTGAAAGACGTATATCTTTGTTTCTATTAATAATTTAGACTTCAGTCCTGAAGAAGAATTGTGTACATTTACGATAGGAACCCAACGCAACTTGTATTTCAGCATGCCCATAATGTATTCAAAATTTAAGCCAATCTCCGTAACACGGTTGATTTAGTAAACCCGAAGAGTATGCACCTGAGTGAAAGACTTATATCTTTGTTTCTATTACTAATTTGGACTTGAGTCCTGAAGAAGAATTGTGTATATTTACGATAGGAACCCAACGCAACTCGTATTTCAGCATGCCCATATGTATTCAAAATTTAAGCCAATCTCCGTAACACGGTTGATTTAGTAAACCTGAAGAGTATGCACCTGAGTGAAAGACGTATATCTTTGTTTCTATTAATAATTTGGACTTGAGTCCTGAAGAAGAATTGTGTATATTTACGATAGGAACCCAACGCAACTCGTATTTCAGCAAGCCCATAATGTATTCAAAATTTAAGCCAATCTCCGTAACACCGTTGATTTAGTAAACCCGAAGAGTATGCACCTGAGTGAAAAACTTATATCTTTGATTCTATTAATAATTTGGACTTGAGTCCTGAAGAAGAATTGTGTATATTTACGATAGGAACCCAACGCAACTCGTATTTGAGCATGCCCATAATGTATTCAAAATCTAAGCCAATCTCCGTAACACGGTTGATTTAGTAAACCTGAAGAGTATGCACATGAGTGAAAGACGTATATCTTTGTTTCTATTAATAATTTGGACTTGAGTCCTGAAGAAGAATTGTGTATATTTACGATAGGAACCCAACACAACTCGTATTTCAGCATGCCCATAATGTATTCAAAATTTAAGTCAATCTCCGTAACACGGTTGATTTAGTAAACCTGAAGAGTATGCACCTGAGTGAAAGACGTATATCTTTGTTTCTATTAATAATTTGGACTTGAGTCCTGAACAAGAATTGTGTATATTTACGATAGGAACCCAACGCAACTCGTATTTCAGCATGCCCATAATGTATTCAAAATTTAAGCCAATCTCCGTAACACGGTTGATTTAGTAAACCCGAAGAGTATGCACCTGAGTGAAAGACTTATATCTTTGTTTCTATTAATAATTTGGACTTGAGTCCTGAAGAAGAATTGTGTATATTTACGATAGGAACCCAACGCAACTCGTATTTCAGCATGCCCATAATGTATTCAAAATTTAATCCAATCTCCGTAACACGGTTGATTTAGTAAACCTGAAGAGTATGCACCTGAGTGAAAGACGTATATCTTTGTTTCTATTAATAATTTGGACTTGAGTCCTGAAGAAGAATTGTGTATATTTACGATAGGAACCCAACGCAACTCGTATTTCAGCAAGCCCATAATGTATTCAAAATTTAAGCCAATCTCCGTAACACCGTTGATTTAGTAAACCCGAAGAGTATGCACCTGAGTGAAAAACTTATATCTTTGATTCTATTAATAATTTGGACTTGAGTCCTGAAGAAGAATTGTGTATATTTACGATAGGAACCCAACGCAACTCGTATTTGAGCATGCCCATAATGTATTCAAAATTTAAGCCAATCTCCGTAACACGGTTGATTTAGTAACCCTGAAGAGTATGCACATGAGTGAAAGACGTATATCTTTGTTTCTATTAATAATTTGGACTTGAGTCCTGAAGAAGAATTGTGTATATTTACGATAGGAACCCAACACAACTCGTATTTCAGCATGCCCATAATGTATTCAAAATTTAAGTCAATCTCTGTAACACGGTTGATTTAGTAAACCTGAAGAGTATGCACCTGAGTGAAAGACGTATATCTTTGTTTCTATTAATAATTTGGACTTGAGTCCTGAACAAGAATTGTGTATATTTACGATAGGAACCCAACGCAACTCGTATTTCAGCATGCCCATAATGTATTCAAAATTTAAGCCAATCTCCGTAACACGGTTGATTTAGTAAACCCGAAGAGTATGCACCTGAGTGAAAGACTTATATCTTTCTTTCTATTAATAATTTGGACTTGAGTCCTGAAGAAGAATTGTGTATATTTACGATAGGAACCCAACGCAACTCGTATTTCAGCATGCCCATAATGTATTTAATATTTAAGCCAATCTCCGTAGCACGGTTGATTTAGTAAACCTGAAGAGTATGCACCTGAGTGAAAGACGTATATCTTTGTTTCTATTAATAATTTGGACTTGAGTCCTGAAGAAGAATTGTGTATATTTACGATAGGAACCCAACACAACTCGTATTTCAGCATGCCCATAATGTATTCAAAATTTAAGTCAATCTCCGTAACACGGTTGATTTAGTAAACCTGAAGAGTATGCACCTGAGTGAAAGACGTATATCTTTGTTTCTATTAATAATTTGGACTTGAGTCCTGAACAAGAATTGTGTATATTTACGATAGGAACCCAACGCAACTCGTATTTCAGCATGCCCATAATGTATTCAAAATTTAAGCCAATCTCCGTAACACGGTTGATTTAGTAAACCCGAAGAGTATGCACCTGAGTGAAAGACTTATATCTTTGTTTCTATTAATAATTTGGACTTGAGTCCTGAAGAAGAATTGTGTATATTTACGATAGGAACCCAACGCAACTCGTATTTCAGCATGCCCATAATGTATTCAAAATTTAATCCAATCTCCGTAACACGGTTGATTTAGTAAACCTTAAGAGTATGCACTTGAGTGAAAGACGTATATCTTTGTTTCTATTAATAATTTGGACTTGAGTTCTGAAGAAGAATTGTGTATATTTACGATAGGAACCCAACGCAACTCGTATTTCAGCAAGCCCATAATGTATTCAAAATTTAAGCCAATCTCCGTAACACCGTTGATTTAGTAAACCCGAAGAGTATGCACCTGAGTGAAAAACTTATATCTTTGATTCTATTAATAATTTGGACTTGAGTCCTGAAGAAGAATTGTGTATATTTACGATAGGAACCCAACGCAACTCGTATTTGAGCATGCCCATAATGTATTCAAAATTTAAGCCAATCTCCGTAACACGGTTGATTTATTAAACCTGAAGAGTATGCACATGAGTGAAAGACGTATATCTTTGTTTCTATTAATAATTTGGACTTGAGTCCTGAAGAAGAATTGTGTATATTTACGATAGGAACCCAACACAACTCGTATTTCAGCATGCCCATAATGTATTCAAAATTTAAGTCAATCTCCGTAACACGGTTGATTTAGTAAACCTGAAGAGTATGCACCTGAGTGAAAGACGTATATCTTTGTTTCTATTAATAATTTGGACTTGAGTCCTGAACAAGAATTGTGTATATTTACGATAGGAACCCAACGCAACTCGTATTTCAGCATGCCCATAATGTATTCAAAATTTAAGCCAATCTCCGTAACACGGTTGATTTAGTAAACCCGAAGAGTATGCACCTGAGTGAAAGACTTATATCTTTGTTTCTATTAATAATTTGGACTTGAGTCCTGAAGAAGAATTGTGTATATTTACGATAGGAACCCAACGCAACTCGTATTTCAGCATGCCCATAATGTATTTAATATTTAAGCCAATCTCCGTAGCACGGTTGATTTAGTAAACCTGAAGAGTATGCACCTGAGTGAAAGACGTATATCTTTGTTTCTATTAATAATTTGGACTTGAGTCCTGAAGAAGAATTGTGTATATTTCCGATAGGAACCCAACGCAACTCGTATTTCAGCATGTCCATAATGTATTCAAAATTAAAGCCAATCTCCGTAACACGGTTGATTTAGTAAACCTCAAGAGTATGCACCTAAGTGAAAGACGTATATCTTTGTTTCTATTAATAATTTGGACTTGAGTCCTGAAGAAGAATTGTGTACATTTACGATAGGAACCCAACACAACTTGTATTTCAGCATGCCCATAATGTATTCAAAATTTAAGCCAATCTCCGTAACACGGTTGATTTAGTAAACCCGAAGAGTATGCGCCTGAGTGAAAGACTTATATCTTTGTTTCTATTAATAGTTTAGACTTGAGTCCTGAAGAAGAATTGTGTATATTTACGATAGGAACCCAACGCAACTCGTATTTCAGCATGCCCATAATGTATTCAAAATTTAAGCCAATCTCCGTAACACGGTTGATTTAGTAAACCTGAAGAGTATGCACCTGAGTGAAAGACGTATATCTTTGTTTCTATTAATAATTTGGACTTGAGTCCTGAAGAAGAATTGTGTATATTTACGATAGGAACCCAACGCAACTCGTATTTCAGCAAGCCCATAATGTATTCAAAATTTAAGCCAATCTCCGTAACACAGTTGATTTAGTAAACCCGAAGAGTATGCACCTTAGTGAAAGACTTATATCTTTGTTTCTATTAATAATTTGGACTTGAGTCCTGAAGAAGAATTGTGTATATTTATGATAGGAACCCAACGCAACTCGTATTTCAGCATGCCCATAATGTATTCAAAATTTAAGCCAATCTCCGTAACACGGTTGATTTAGTAAACCTGAAGAGTATGCACCTGAGTGAAAGACGTATATCTTTGTTTCTATTAATAATTTGGACTTGAGTCCTGAAGAAGAATTGTGTATATTTACGATAGGAACCCAACGCTACTCGTATTTCAGCATGCCCATAATGTATTCAAAATTTAAACCAATCTCCGTAACACGGTTGATTTAGTAAACCTGAAGAGTATGCACCTGAGTGAAAGACGTATATCTTTGTTTCTATTAATAATTTGGACTTGAGTCCTGAAGAAGAATTGTGTATATTTACGATAGGAACCCAACGCAACTCGTATTTCAGCATGCCCATAATGTATTCAAAATTTAAGCCAATCTCCGTAACACGGTTGATTTAGTAAACCTAAAGAGTATGCACCTGAGTGAAAGACGTATATCTTTGTTTCTATTAATAATTTGGACTTGTGTCCTAAAGAAGAATTGTGTATATTTACGATAGGAACCCAACGCAACTCGTATTTAAGCATGCCCATAATGTATTCAAAATTTAAGCCAATCTCCGTAACACATTTGATTTAGTAAACCCGAAGAGTATGCACCTGAGTGAAAGACTTATATCTTTGTCTCTATTAATAATTTGGACTTGAGTCCTGAAGAAGAATTGTGTATATTTACGATAGGAACCCAACGCATTTCGTATTTCAGCATGCCCATAATGTATTCACAATTTAAGCCAATCTCCGTAACACGGTTGATTTAGTAAACCTAGAGAGTATGCACCTGAATGAAAGACGTATATCTTTGTTTCTATTAATAATTTGGACTTGAGTCCTGAAGAAGAATTGTGTATATTTACGATAGGAACCCAACGCAACTCGCAATTCAGCATGCCCATAATGTATTCAAAATTTAAGCCAATCTCCGTAACACGGTTGATTTAGTAAACCTGAAGAGTATGCACCTGAGTGAAAGACGTATATCTTTGTTTCTATTAATAATTTGGACTTGAGTCCTGAAGAAGAATTGTGTATATTTACGATAGGATCCCAACGCTACTCGTATTTCAGCATGCCCATAATGTATTCAAAATTTAAGCCAATCTCCGTAACACGGTTGATTTAGTAAACCCGAAGAGTATGCACCTGAGTGAAAGACTTATATCTTTGTTTCTATTAATAATTTGGACTTGAGTCCTGAAGAAGAATTGTGTATATTTATGATAGGAACCCAACGCAACTCGTATTTCAGCGTTCCCATAATGTATTCAAAATTTAAGCCAATCTCCGTAACACGGTTGATTTAGTAAACCTTAAGAGTATGCACATGAGTGAAAGACGTATATCTTTGTTTCTATTAATAATATGGACTTGAGTCCTGAAGAAGAATTGTGTATATTTACGATAGGATCCCAACGCAACTCGTATTTCAGCTTGCCCATAATGTATTCAAAATTTAATCCAATCTCCGTAACACGGTTGATTTAGTAAACCTGAAGAGTATGCACCTCAGTGAAAGACATATATCTTTGTTTCTATTAATAATTTGGACTTGAGTCCTGAAGAAGAATTGTGTATATTTACGATAGGAACCCAACGCAACTCGTATTTAGGCATGCCCATAATGTATTCAAAATTTAAGCCAATCTCCGTAACACGGTTGATTTAGTAAACCCGAAGAGTATGCACCTGAGTGAAAGACTTATATCTTTGTTTCTATTAATAATTTGGACTTGAGTTCTGAAGAAGAATCGTGTATATTTACGATAGGAACCCAACGCAACTAGTATTTCAGTATTCCCATAATGTCTTCTTAATTTAAGCCAATCTCCGTAACAGGGTTGATTTAGTAAACCGGGAGAGTATGCACCTGAGTGAAAGACGTATATCTTTGTTTCTATTACTAATTTGGACTTGAGTCCTGAAGAAGAATTGTGTACATTTACGATAGGAACCCAACGCAACTTGTATTTCAGCATGCCCATAATGTATTCAAAATTTAAGCCAATCTCCGTAACACGGTTGATTTAGTAAACCCGAAGAGTATGCACCTGAGTGAAAGACTTATATCTTTGTTTCTATTAATAATTTGGACTTGAGTCCTGAAGAAGAATTGTGTATATTTACGATAGGAACCCAACGCAACTCGTATTTCAGCATGCACATAATGTATTCAAAATTTAAGCCAATCTCCGTAACACGGTTGATTTAGTAAACCTGAAGAGTATGCACCTGAGTGAAAGACGTATATCTTTGTTTCTATTAATAATTTGGACTTGAGTCCTGAAGAAGAATTGTGTATATTTACGATAGGAACCCAACGCAACTCGTATTTCAGCATGCCCATAATGTATTCAAAATTTAAGCCAATCTTCGTAAAACCGTTGATTTAGTAAACCCGAAGAGTATGCACCTGAGTGAAAGACTTATATCTTTGTTTCTATTAATAATTTGTACTTGAGTCCTGAAGAAGAATTGTGTATATTTACGATAGGAACCCAACGCAACTCGTATTTCAGCATGCCCATAATGTATTCAAAATTTAAGCCAATCTCCGTAACACGGTTGATTTAGTAAACCTGAAGAGTATGCACCTGAGTGAAACACGTATATCTTTGTTTCTATTAATAATTTGGACTTGAGTCCTGAAGAAGAATTGTGTATATTTACGATAGGAACCCAACGCTACTCGTATTTCAGCATGCCCATAATGTATTCAAAATTTAAACCAATCTCCGTAACACGGTTGATTTAGTAAACCTGAAGAGTATGCACCTGAGTGAAAGACGTATATCTTTGTTTCTATTAATAATTTGGACTTGAGTCCTGAAGAAGAATTGTGTATATTTACGATAGGAACCCAACGCAACTCGTATTTCAGCATGCCCATAATGTATTCAAAATTTAAGCCAATCTCCGTAACACGGTTGATTTAGTAAACCTAAAGAGTATGCACCTGAGTGAAACACGTATATCTTTGTTTCTATTAATAATTTGGACTTGAGTCCTAAAGAAGAATTGTGTATATTTACGATAGGAACCCAACGCAACTCGTATTTAATCATGCCCATAATGTATTCAAAATTTAAGCCAATCTCCGTAACACATTTGATTTAGTAAACCCGAAGAGTATGCACCTGAGTGAAAGACTTATATCTTTGTTTCTATTAATAATTTGGACTTGAGTCCTGAAGAAGAATTGTGTATATTTACGATAGGAACCCAACGCATTTTGTATTTCAGCATGCCCATAATGTATTCACAATTTAAGCCAATCTCCGTAACACGGTTGATTTAGTAAACCTAGAGAGTATGCACCTGAATGAAAGACGTATATCTTTGTTTCTATTAATAATTTGGACTTGAGTCATGAAGAAGAATTGTGTATATTTACGATAGGAACCCAACGCAACTCGCAATTCAGCATGCCCATAATGTATTCAAAATTTAAGCCAATCTCCGTAACACGGTTGATTTAGTAAACCTGAAGAGTATGCACCTGAGTGAAAGACGTATATCTTTGTTTCTATTAATAATTTGGACTTGAGTCCTGAAGAAGAATTGTGTATATTTACGATAGGAACCCAACGCTACTCGTATTTCAGCATGCCCATAATGTATTCAAAATTTAAGCCAATCTCCGTAACACGGTTTATTTAGTAAACCCGAAGAGTATGCACCTGAGTGAAAGACTTATATCTTTGTTTCAATTAATAATTTGGACTTGAGTCCTGAAGAAGAATTGTGTATATTTATGATAGGAACCCAACGCAACTCGTATTTCAGCGTTCCCATAATGTATTCAAAATTTAAGCCAATCTCCGTAACACGGTTGATTTAGTAAACCTTAGGAGTATGCACCTGAGTGAAAGACGTATATCTTTGTTTCCATTAATAATATGGACTTGAGTCCTGAAGAAGAATTGTGTATATTTACGATAGGAACCCAACGCAACTCGTATTTCAGCTTGCCCATAATGTATTCAAAATTTAATCCAATCTCCGTAACACGGTTGATTTAGTAAACCTGAAGAGTATGCACCTGAGTGAAAGACGTATATCTTTGATTCTATTAATAATTTGGACTTGAGTCCTGAAGAAGAATTGTGTATATTTACGATAGGAACCCAACGCAACTCGTATTTAGGCATGCGCATAATGTATTCAAAATTAAAGCCAATCTCCGTAACACGGTTGATTTAGTAAACCCGAAGAGTATGTACCTGAGTGAAAGACTTGTATCTTTGTTTCTATTAATAATTTGGACTTGAGTTCTGAAGAAGAATCGTGTATATTTACGATAGGAACCCAACGCAACTCGTATTTCAGCAAGCCCATAATGTATTCAAAATTTAAGCCAATCTCCGTAACACAGTTGATTTAGTAAACCCGAAGAGTATGCACCTTAGTGAAAGACTTATATCTTTGTTTCTATTAATAATTTGGACTTGAGTCCTGAAGAAGAATTGTGTATATTTACGATAGGAACCCAACGCAACTCGTATTTCAGCATGCCCATAATGTATTCAAAATTTAAGCCAATCTCCGTAACACGGTTGATTTAGTAAACCTGAAGAGTATGCACCTGAGTGAAAGACGTATATCTTTGTTTCTATTAATAATTTGGACTTGAGTCCTGAAGAAGAATTGTGTATATTTACGATAGGAACCCAACGCTACTCGTATTTCAGCATGCCCATAATGTATTCAAAATTTAAACCAATCTCCGTAACACGGTTGATTTAGTAAACCTGAAGAGTATGCACCTGAGTGAAAGACGTATATCTTTGTTTCTATTAATAATTTGGACTTGAGTCCTGAAGAAGAATTGTGTATATTTACGATAGGAACCCAACGCAACTCGTATTTCAGCATGCCCATAATGTATTCAAAATTTAAGCCAATCTCCGTAACACGGTTGATTTAGTAAACCTAAAGAGTATGCACCTGAGTGAAAGACGTATATCTTTGTTTCTATTAATAATTTGGACTTGAGTCCTAAAGAAGAATTGTGTATATTTACGATAGGAACCCAACGCAACTTGTATTTAAGCATGCCCATAATGTATTCAAAATTTAAGCCAATCTCCGTAACACATTTAATTTAGTAAACCCGAAGAGTATGCACCTGAGTGAAAGACTTATATCTTTGTTTCTATTAATAATTTGGACTTGAGTCCTGAAGAAGAATTGTGTATATATACGATAGGAACCCAACGCATTTCGTATTTCAGCATGCTCATAATGTATTCACAATTTAAGCCAATCTCCGTAACACGGTTGATTTAGTAAACCTAGAGAGTATGCACCTGAATGAAAGACGTATATCTTTGTTTCTATTAATAATTTGGACTTGAGTCCTGAAGAAGAATTGTGTATATTTACGATAGGAACCCAACGCAACTCGCAATTCAGCATGCCCATAATGTATTCAAAATTTAAGCCAATCTCCGTAACACGGTTGATTTAGTAAACCTGAAGAGTATGCACCTGAGTGAAAGACGTATATCTTTGTTTCTATTAATAATTTGGACTTGAGTCCTGAAGAAGAATTGTGTATATTTACGATAGGAACCCAACGCTACTCGTATTTCAGCATGCCCATAATGTATTCAAAATTTAAGCCAATCTCCGTAACACGGTTGATTTAGTAAACCCGAAAAGTATGCACCTGAGTGAAAGACTTATATCTTTGTTTCTATTAATAATTTGGACTTGAGTCCTGAAGAAGAATTGTGTATATTTATGATAGGAACCCAACGCAACTCGTATTTCAGCGTTCCCATAATGTATTCAAAATTTAAGCCAATCTCCGTAACACGGTTGATTTAGTAAACCTTAAGAGTATGCACCTGAGTGAAAGACGTATATCTTTGTTTCTATTAATAATATGGACTTGAGTCCTGAAGAAGAATTGTGTATATTTACGATAGGAACCCAACGCAACTCGTATTTCAGCTTGCCCATAATGTATTCAAAATTTAATCCAATCTCCGTAACACGGTTGATTTAGTAAACCTGAAGAGTATGCACCTGAGTGAAAGACGTATATCTTTGTTTCTATTAATAATTTGGACTTGAGTCCTGAAGAAGAATTGTGTATATTTACGATAGGAACCCAACGCAACTCGTATTTAGGCATGCCCATAATGTATTCAAAATTTAAGCCAATCTCCGTAACACGGTTGATTTAGTAAACCCGAAGAGTATGCACCTGAGTGAAAGACTTATATCTTTGTTTCTATTAATAATTTGGACTTGAGTTCTGAAGAAGAATCGTGTATATTTACGATAGGAACCCAACGCAACTCGTATTTCAGCATTCCCATAATGTCTTCACAATTTAAGCCAATCTCCGTAACAGGGTTGATTTAGTAAACCGGAAGAGTATGCACCTGAGTGAAAGACGTATATCTTTGTTTCTATTACTAATTTGGACTTGAGTCCTGAAGAAGAATTGTGTACATTTACGATAGGAACCCAACGCAACTTGTATTTCAGCATGCCCATAATGTATTCAAAATTTAATCCAATCTCCGTAACACGGTTGATTTAGTAAACCCGAAGAGTATGCACCTGAGTGAAAGACTTATATCTTTGTTTCTATTAATAATTTGGACTTGAGTCCTGAAGAAGAATTGTGTATATTTACGATAGGAACCCAACGCAACCCGTATTTCAGCATGCCCATAATGTATTCAAAATTTAAGCCAATCTCCGTAACACGGTTGATTTAGTAAACCTGAAGAGTATGCACCTGAGTGAAAGACGTATATCTTTGTTTCTATTAATAATTTGGACTTGAGTCCTGAAGAAGAATTGTGTATATTTACGATAGGAACCCAACGCAACTCGTATTTCAGCATGCCCATAATGTATTCAAAATTTAAGCCAATCTTCGTAAAACCGTTGATTTAGTAAACCCGAAGAGTATGCACCTGAGTGAAAGACTTATATCTTTGTTTCTATTAATAATTTGGACTTGAGTCCTGAAGAAGAATTGTGTATATTTACGATTGGAACCCAACGCAACTCGTATTTCAGCATGCCCATAATCTATTCAAAATTTAAGCCAATCTCCGTAACACGGTTGATTTAGTAAACCTGAAGAGTATGCACCTGAGTGAAAGACGTATATCTTTGTTTCTATTAATAATTTGGACTTGAGTCCTGAAGAAGAATTGTGTATATTTACGATAGGAACCCAACGCTACTCGTATTTCAGCATGCCCATAATGTATTCAAAATTTAAACCAATCTCCGTAACACGGTTGATTTAGTAAACCTGAAGAGTATGCACCTGAGTGAAAGACGTATATCTTTGTTTCTATTAATAATTTGGACTTGAGTCCTGAAGAAGAATTGTGTATATTTACGATAGGAACCCAACGCAACTCGTATTTCAGCATGCCCTAAATGTATTCAAAATTTAAGCCAATCTCCGTAACACGGTTGATTTAGTAAACCTAAAGAGTATGCACCTGAGTGAAAGACGTATATCTTTGTTTCTATTAATAATTTGGACTTGAGTCCTAAAGAAGAATTGTGTATATTTACGATAGGAACCCAACGCAACTCGTATTTAAGCATGCCCATAATGTATTCAAAATTTAAGCCAATCTCCGTAACACATTTGATTTAGTAAACCCGAAGAGTATGCACCTGAGTGAAAGACTTATATCTTTGTTTCTATTAATAATTTGGACTTGAGTCCTGAAGAAGAATTGTGTATATTTACGATAGGAACCCAACGCATTTTGTATTTCAGCATGCCCATAATGTATTCACAATTTAAGCCAATCTCCGTAACACGGTTGATTTAGTAAACCTAGAGAGTATGCACCTGAATGAAAGACATATATCTTTGTTTCTATTAATAATTTGGACTTGAGTCCTGAAGAAGAATTGTGTATATTTACGATAGGAACCCAACGCAACTCGCAATTCAGCATGCCCATAATGTATTCAAAATTTATGCCAATCTCCGTAACACGGTTGATTTAGTAAACCTGAAGAGTATGCACCTGAGTGAAAGACGTATATCTTTGTTTCTATTAATAATTTGGACTTGAGTCCTGAAGAAGAATTGTGTATATTTACGATAAGAACCCAACGCTACTCGTATTTCAGCATGCCCATAATGTATTCAAAATTTAATCCAATCTCCGTAACACGGTTTATTTAGTAAACCCGAAGAGTATGCACCTGAGTGAAAGACTTATATCTTTGTTTCTATTAATAATTTGGACTTGAGTCCTGAAGAAGAATTGTGTATATTTATGATAGGAACCCACGCAACTCGTATTTCAGCGTTCCCATAATGTATTCAAAATTTAAGCCAATCTCCGTAACACGGTTGATTTAGTAAACCTTAAGAGTATGCACCTGAGTGAAAGACGTATATCTTTGTTTCTATTAATAATATGGACTTGAGTCCTGAAGAAGAATTGTGTATATTTACGATAGGAACCCAACGCAACTCGTATTTCAGCTTGCCCATAATGTATTCAAAATTTAATCCAATCTCCGTAACACGGTTGATTTAGTAAACCTGAAGAGTATGCACCTGAGTGAAAGACGTATATCTTTGTTTCTATTAATAATTTGGACTTGAGTCCTGAAGAAGAATTGTGTATATTTACGATAGGAACCCAACGCAACTCGTATTTAGGCATGCCCATAATGTATTCAAAATTTAAGCCAATCTCCGTAACACGGTTGATTTAGTAAACCCGAAGAGTATGCACCTGAGTGAAAGACTTATATCTTTGTTTCTATTAATAATTTGGACTTGAGTTCTGAAGAAGAATCGTGTATATTTACGATAGGAACCCAACGCAACTCGTATTTCAGCATTCCCATAATGTCTTCACAATTTAAGCCAATCTCCGTAACAGGGTTGATTTAGTAAACCGGAAGAGTATGCACTTGAGTGAAAGACGTATATCTTTGTTTCTGTTACTAATTTGGACTTGAGTCCTGAAGAAGAATTGTGTACATTTACGATAGGAACCCAACGCAACTTGTATTTCAGCATGCCCATAATGTATTCAAAATTTAAGCCAATCTCTGTAACACGGTTGATTTAGTAAACCCGAAGAGTATGCACCTGAGTGAAAGACTTATATCTTTGTTTCTATTAATAATTTGGACTTGAGTCCTGAAGAAGAATTGTGTATATTTACGATAGGAACCCAACGCAACTCGTATTTCAGCATGCCCATAATGTATTCAAAATTTAAGCCAATCTCCGTAACACGGTTTATTTAGTAAACCTGAAGAGTATGCACCTGAGTGAAAGACGTATATCTTTGTTTCTATTAATAGTTTGGACTTGAGTCCTGAAGAAGAATTGTGTATATTTACGATAGGAACCCAACGCAACTCGTATTTCAGCATGCCCATAATGTATTCAAAATTTAAGCCAATCTTCGTAACACCGTTGATTTAGTAAACCCGAAGAGTATGCACCTGAGTGAAAGACTTATATCTTTGTTTCTATTAATAATTTGGACTTGAGTCCTGAAGAAGAATTGTGTATATTTACGATAGGAACCCAACGCAACTCGTATTTCAGCATGCCCATAATTTATTCAAAATTTAAGCCAATCTCCGTAACACGGTTGATTTAGTAAACCTGAAGAGTATGCACCTGAGTGAAAGACGTATATCTTTGTTTCTATTAATAATTTGGACTTGAGTCTTGAAGAATAATTGTGTATATTTACGATAGGAACCCAACACAACTCGTATTTCAGCATGCCCATAATGTATTCAAAATTTAAGTCAATCTCCGTAACACGGTTTATTTAGTAAACCTGAAAAGTATGCACCTGAGTGAAAGACGTATATCTTTGTTTCTATTAATAATTTGGACTTGAGTCCTGAAAAAGAATTGTGTATATTTACGATAGGAAACCAACGCAACTCGTATTTCAGCATGCCCATAATGTATTCAAAATTTAAGCCAATCTCCGTAACACGGTTGATTTAGTAAACCTGAAGAGTATGCACCTGAGTGAAAGACGTATATCTTTGTTTCTATTAATAATTTGGACTTGAGTCCTGAAGAAGAATTGTGTATATTTACGATAGGAACCCAACGCAACTCGTATTTCAGCATGCCCATAATGTATTCAAAATTTAAGCCAATGTCCGTAACACGGTTGATTTAGTAAACCCGAAGAGTATGCACCTGAGTGAAAGACTTATATCTTTGTTTCTATTAATAATTTGGACTTGAGTCCTGAAGAAGAATTGTGTATATTTATGATAGGAACCCAACGCAACTCGTATTTCAGCGTTCCCATAATGTATTCAAAATTTAAGCCAATCTCCGTAACACGGTTGATTTAGTAAACCTTAAGAGTATGCACCTGAGTGAAAGACGTATATCTTTGTTTCTATTAATTTTTTTTTTGATGAAATGTAAGTATATATATGTAACCATCCAAAAGAGTTTATCTGTACAGCAAAAAGGGTGAGCAAAAATGCAGGTTATCCAAAGTATGGATAACCCATCACCACCAAAAATAGCTCATATGCTATCTATGTCATCTAGTCAGCCTATCCTATCTCATATCACCGAGAGTAGGGAGTAGATCATTCTACAAAGTTTATCAAAACACCACCAACTCGTGTGGGTATATATTATACAAAATTTTGTATGTAACATATTGAATTCTTGCAAAAACATCCTCTTCCTTCGGTTTTAGACCATCAAAATTGGCAGCATTGCGTGTCATCTAAATCCAATATATTGAGTAGCAAAATGCGATCCTTGTTGCCTTTGCTTTGATTCCAGCTCCATCTCGGTCCTTTTTTATCCACTTCACCGCGCTAGTCAAAGTCCCCATTTGTCTTGGCATTTGCATCCATGTTTTCACCATTTGCCAAACTTTACCTGAAAAAGGACATTCAAAGAATAGGTGTGGAACCGTCTCCGGTCCACCCTTGCACAATGCACATACATTAACTACATCTAACCGGTGAAGGTTGTCATATGTAGCTAATCTATTACGGAAAGCCAACCATGTAGTAAAAGAGAATTTTGGAGGAATATAGTTCTTCCAAATAAATGACATCCATGCATGTTTGGGCCCTTTGTTTCTAAGTAGATCATATATTTTAATACATGATAATTTCCCCCCAATTTGGAAGCTTTGTAGGGCTCGAATTGCATGGGGGACACTGTCAAACTTAGACAGAATTTCATCCCTAATCAGCACAAGTTTTTTCATAAGTTGTGAGTCTCTAAAGTGTGGGGAGAAGTCCCACACACTACGGCCATTAAGGTAAACTCCATGTACCCATTTGACCCATAAAGTGTCTTTTTTAGTATGGATATCCCAAAAAGTTTTTGCAAGTAAAGCCGAGTTCCATACCTTTGTGTCATGTATGCCAAGTCCACCTTCATCTTTGGGTAAGCAAATGTCAGCCCATGCAACTCTAGCAAATTTACAGCCCCATAGGAAAATGCGGCATATGGAAGTAATTCTATCAAGTATGGACTTGGGTATGGGAAACACTTGGAGCCAGAAGGAATGTACTCCTTGGATGACTGATTTGATGAGTTCAACTCTTCCAGCATAAGAGAGTGTCTTTAGATTCCAAGCTGTAATGAAATTAGTAATGGATTCCAAGAGGGGAGCATATTGGGTCATGGATATCTTGAGAGGGGCCAGGGGCACGCCAAGATATTTGACCGGGAATGTCCCTTCTTGAAAGTCAACTAGGTCCAGGATGTTATTCAGCTCATAATCAGCCAATCCACCAATGAAAATATTGGATTTATCATGATTCACATGCAAACCAGAAACATTGCTAAACTCCTCAAGTGTATCAATAAGTATCTTAATGGAAGGGGCATCACCCCTAGAAAATAGCATTAAGTCATCAGCATACGCAATGTGTGAAATCTTCAGTTTTCCACATTTGGGGTGGAATTTGAAGTGTGGGTCCATGGTCCTAATATTCATTAGCCTAGAGAGGTATTCCAGACACAAAACAAACAGTAGAGGGGACATGGGATCCCCCTGTCTAAGGCCTCTTTTCCCATCAAAATGTCCATGTAAGACACCATTGAGAGAGATAGAGTATGAAGGTGTGGACACACATTCCATGATCCAATGGATAAATCTGTCCGGGAATCCCATATGTCTCAAAACCTTGGATAAAAAGTCCCAAGAAATAGTGTCGTAGGCTTTTCTAAGGTCAACCTTAAGCATACATCTAGGGGATATATGTTTACGGCCATATCCTCTAATCAATTCTTGTGCTACAAAAATGTTATCAATCATAAGTCTACCATCCACAAAGGCACCCTGAGCAGGGTCAATAAGATCAGGCAAGCAAGGAATCAATCTATTAGAAATGATCTTAGTAATGGACTTATAGATGACATTCGTACAAGCAATAGGTCTATAATCAGCCGGGGTAGGAGAGTGAGTGGTCTTAGGAATTAGGGCAATAACCGTGTGGTTAAGCTGCCTTAAAATCCTACCAGAGCCAAAGAACCCCTTGACTGCTTTAATAACATCATCTCCAACAGTCCCCCAATTTCTTTTGAAAAAGGCTGATGTATAACTGTCTGGTCCAGGAGCTTTATCATTTCCAATATCAAAGAGGGCATTTTTTATTTCCAAATCAGAGATAGGGGCAATAAGGCCATCCCTAGAAGTAGGGGGAGGCACTTCCCCGAGGTGATGACATTAGGGTCCAACTGCATATTAGGATAGTGTGTGCCAAAGAGATTGGTGAAAAATTTCACAAATTCATCCGCTACTTGGTCAATAGAATTAGTCATTTCCCCATTAGGTAGTTTGAGTGATGTAATGGCATTTTTTGCAATATTTTTCTTCACAATTGAGTGAAAGTATTTGGTACATTTATCACTTTGAAAAAGATGATTTGCTTTAGCCTTTTGCCTATAAAAGTCCTCTTCCGCACCCTTTAGGTAAAGTACTCTTTTCTTGGCCACCTTGAGATCATAGCATATAGTATCATCTAAAGGGGAGAGTAGAGAAAGACCATGCAGCCTATTGTATTCCTTTTTGGCTTCCTTAACTCTCTCGGATATGTGCCCAAAGGAAGATTTATTGAGTTCTTTAAGAGGTCCTTTGAGGCTTTTAAGTTTTTTAACCAAAATATATTGGGAGCTACCAATAATATCCCTATGCCAAATGTCATTAAGAATGGTATTAAAAGAGTCATGCTTAAGCCACATATTGTAAAATTTGAAGGGTTTGGACCCACTTAGGTTCCCACGGCCTAGTTTAACAATGGCAGCAACATGATCACACTCAGCCTCCATTGGGGGGAAATGAGTTGAACAATTTACACCTTGAGTCATCCAAAGTTGGTTCATAAGAACCCTATCAAGTTTTGCCCAAAGTGCCCCTCTATTCCAAGTTAGGAATTCACCCGTGGAGGGGGTATCAACAAGGTTATTTTGTAGTTTGAAATCATTCAAATCTTGCATAAGATAGGTAGAGGGTGGGGTAGGCCCCACTCTCTCATTTGGGCTACCCACACAATTAAAATCCCCCATCACAAGCCAAGGACAATTGATGGAGGGTTCTAACAAAGTTAGGTGATCCCAAAGGTCCTTTCTTTCCAAGACTGTATAGAGCGCGTAGATAAATGTAACAAAGAACTCAATTTGTGTAGTCTTACATTTGATTTTACAATGAACATGCTGTTTATCAACTTCCAAAACATCAACATGCACAAAAATAGGGTTCCAAAGTATAGCAATACGACCACCCTCAATCTTATCAAAGTTAGTAATAGATGACCAAGAAGGCCATCTATTAGTTCTAAGCTTTTCAAAATTAATGGTGTTCATTTTTGTCTCAAGTAAACAACACATATGTATATTATTGACACGCAAAAACTGAAAGATAGTATTTTGTTTTGAGACCTTACCAAGGCCTCGGATATTCCATGAGGATAAAAACATAAAAAAGAGATTTATGTTTAGGCCCTCCTCCTACCACGGGAGCCAAATCTGCCCCCCTCCTTTGCTCTCGGTTTGTACCTAGTTAGAAACAAAAAATCATATACATGTTCAATGAAAAAGGAAGTAAAGTCATACCCATCCTCCATGGAAATAACTCCGGGCAGCTCTTTAAGGCATTTGGTGGTGAAGTTTATTCCTTTGGTATGGAAATCTTGGGTGACACTCAAGTAGTTGTCAAGTCTTGTCATGCCTTCTTTGACTTGATCATGATGCATTAGATGAATGCATGGCTTATCATCTTTGTCAAGAGTCACATTAGTGATAACATCATCAAGATATGCATCTCTTATGTCATACACAACACGGCTTTTGGTGAGGTCCATCTTCCTTGGATCCTTGACTTTGCATGCGTTTCCCCTTAGGCACCCCTCCTCATAGTATCCATTCAGATAATATCTATATACTCCTCTCATGAATTCAGGACCATAAACATACCCCTTCTTTGTACATGTAAGACCCGGAAGGCTCTCCAAGCATTCCTTAGTAAAAAGGATCCCGGGAGCATCTTGGTTTACCACTTTGAGAGTGTGGTCTAATTTGATAACTTGGGCAGCCTTTTAAACTTTATCAATGTGTTGTGCTTTAAGAGTGGGGGCAGAGTATTCTTCAGTTTGCATCTCTATAATAACTTCATCTTTATAGGTGTCAAGTGGGTCTCTAAGTACCCGGGTTGAATCCTCTTCTTCTTCTTGATGTTGTGAAGTAGATGCCTCTCCTCTCCTTGGTTTCTTCATACTGGTTTTGAAGTATCTAAACCTCTTGAAGAATGGATGGTCTTTCTTTGGTGAGGTGTCTTCCTCAACCTGTTTTGCCTTGCCATTTGTTGTTGGATTAGAGTTCTCGGTTTCTTCAATATTCTTGTTCTTTTCTCTTTGTTCTTTCTCCATGGCAGCTAGTACCTTGCAAGAAAAAGCATGGTGGCCAAAGCATTTGCAATTAAAACAATAATTAGGAAAGGTTTCATACCTCACACTTTGGTTATGGATCCTTCCATTTGGTAGCCGAATGGGAATATGGAGTGGAGGAGGCTTTGAAGCATCCACTTCAATAAGAACTCTAGCGAATGAGGATCTAGCTTTCTCAAGTGTAACTCTGTCCGTGGTTAGGGGCACTCCCACCCGAGATGCAATCTCACTAATAATTTCTTCTTCCCATAGTCTCAAGGGGAGTTGAGGGAAAAGAACCCAAATGGGGACTTTGAGGAAGGCCTCATCATCCGTAGAGAAATCATCCGAGAGTAGCTTTAGATGAACCGGCTTACCAAGCATTGAGTAAGGACCTTCCATAAGGACTTTGGCTCTATCCTCCTCATTTTGAAACTTGAATATAATCCATCCCTTGTCATGTGATCTGAAACGGCAAGGGACTGCCCAAGTCTTAACCAAATTTTGTATGTTGTTAACTCCGGGAAATCTTCCATCAAAATAAGCAACTAAGCAATGACCCCAAATTGCGGTCATGGATGCAAGGACACGGCTAGATAGATCAATTAGTTCACCTTTGGGTTCAATATACTTCAGTTTCATACCTTTATTTGGCTCTCTATTATCCTTGAATAGGGAGACAAAGTTAGGCTTGGATCCGGGTTCCCCCCATTTGGATGCACCTTGTGAAGCCGCGGCATTAACATCATCTTTTTGTGCCGCGGCATGAGCCTTGTCAATTATAGCATCAGCCCCTTGTTCTTTTGGAATGCCCCCATCAATATCACCCTCTTTAGGGTCAGTTTCATGTTCAATAATAGGTTCATCCTCCTCTTGTGACAATTGAGTCATAACAATGGGATCAACTTGGTACTCGGTCATTACCTCCACACTTCCATCTAAACGAGATTCAATAGTAGTTTGCGGTTCTACCACACATTCATCAATAGTAGGTGAAGAAGTTACCTCAATATCTTGTGCTTCTTTAGGAGTAGGAGTAGCCATGATGGTCTTTGAGGAGCTTACATTAGCACAAGACTTTTCAAGAACAACATCCGCATCAAGTTGGGTCATCTCATCAATAGCCTCCTCTATTTCCTTTGATTGCATTGCCTTAAGCCGAGCGGATGCCTTGGTGGGTGGAGGATGGCACTTTTTCTTTTTGGCCATGAAACCAAGGGGGAAGCTAAGGAGAAGGAAGCCCCCCCAAAGGGTACATGAAGTTTAGAAAAAGCTTCGTCCGTCCGTACCAATGGCGGAAAAAAGTGACCGTTGGAGAAGAAGGTGAAATTGAATTCTTGCTTGATGATGGAACAAAGTATATTTGTCTAATCCCCTAAGCTAGGAGAAGCTAGAAACACTTCCAATCGAGCGATTTGAGTAGTGATTCGAGCTGGAGAGGCGTTGACCTGAATTCGTGAATAGTAACTTCGCGAAACCAGAACTCGTTCTTCACCAAAATCTTCAAAAAGGAGCTCAAAATTTCCGAGATACTACCTCCCAAAGAAGATTAAGAGGTAGTATAACAAGAATCCAAGATGAAATTCAAAGAAACGAAGAAGAAACGAGCTAAGAAATGAGGTATTTCGGTATGAGGAGAGTCCAAACCGAGTGCGGTTTAGAGAGAGACGCTCTCAACTCCTCAACGGATTTTTTTAATAATATGGACTTGAGTCCTGAAGAAGAATTGTGTATATTTACGATAGGAACCCAACGCAACTCGTATTTCAGCTTGCCCATAATGTATTCAAAATTTAAGC
Source organism: Cuscuta europaea (assembly GCA_945859875.1). Taxonomy (NCBI): domain Eukaryota; kingdom Viridiplantae; phylum Streptophyta; class Magnoliopsida; order Solanales; family Convolvulaceae; genus Cuscuta; species Cuscuta europaea. Next base: position 8,512,211 of record CAMAPE010000014.1, read on the forward strand.
CAATCTCCGTAACACGGTTGATTTAGTAAACCTGAAGAGTATGCACCTGAGTGAAAGACGTATATCTTTGTTTCTATTAATAATTTGGACTTGAGTCCTGAAGAAGAATTGTGTATATTTACGATAGGAACCCAACGCAACTCGTATTTAGGCATGCCCATAATGTATTCAAAATTTAAGCCAATCTCCGTAACACGGTTGATTTAGTAAACCCGAAGAGTATGCACCTGAGTGAAAGACTTATATCTTTGTTTCTATTAATAATTTGGACTTGAGTCCTGAAGAAGAATCGTGTATATTTACGATAGGAACCCAACGCAACTCGTATTTCAGCATTCCCATAATGTCTTCACAATTTAAGCCAATCTCCGTAACAGGGTTGATTTAGTAAACCGGAAGAGTATGCACCTGAGTGAAAGACGTATATTTTTGTTTCTATTACTAATTTGGACTTGAGTCCTGAAGAAGAATTGTGCACATTTACGATAGGAACCCAACGCAACTTGTATTTCAGCATGCCCATAATGTATTCAAAATTTAAGCCAATCTCCGTAACACGGTTGATTTAGTAAACCCGAAGAGTATGCACCTGAGTGAAAGACTTATATCTTTGTTTCTATTAATAATTTGGACTTGAGTCCTGAAGAAGAATTGTGTATATTTACGATAGGAACCCAACGCAACTCGTATTTCAGCATGCCCATAATGTATTCAAAATTTAAGCCAATCTCCGTAACACGGTTGATTTAGTAAACCTGAAGAGTATGCACCTGAGTGAAAGATGTATATCTTTGTTTCTATTAATAATTTGGACTTGAGTCCTGAAGAAGAATTGTGTATATTTACGATAGGAACCCAACGCAACTCGTATTTCAGCATGCCCATAATGTATTCAAAATTTAAGCCAATCTTCGTAACACCGTTGATTTAGTAAACCCGAAGAGTATGCACCTGAGTGAAAGACTTATATCTTTGTTTCTATTAATAATTTGGACTTGAGTCCTGAAGAAGAATTGTGTATATTTACGATAGGAACCCAACGCAACTCGTATTTCAGCATGCCCATAATGTATTCAAAATTTAAGCCAATCTCCGTAACACGGTTGATTTAGTAAACCTGAAGAGTATGCACCTGAGTGAAAGACGTATATCTTTGTTTCTATTAATAATTTGGACTTGAGTCCTGAAGAATAATTGTGTATATTTACGATAGGAACCCAACACAACTCGTATTTCAGCATGCCCATAATGTATTCAAAATTTAAGTCAATCTCCGTAACACGGTTTATTTAGTAAACCTGAAGAGTATGCACCTGAGTGAAAGACGTATATCTTTGTTTCTATTAATAATTTGGACTTGAGTCCTGAACAAGAATTGTGTATATTTACGATAGGAACCCAACGCAACTCGTATTTCAGCATGCCCATAATGTATTCAAAATTTAAGCCAATCTCCGTAACACGGTTGATTTAGTAAACCTGAAGAGCATGCACCTGAGTGAAAGACGTATATCTTTGTTTCTATTAATAATTTGGACTTGAGTCCTGAAGAAGAATTGTGTATATTTACGATAGGAACCCAACGCAACTCGTATTTCAGCATGCCCATAATGTATTCAAAATTTAAGCCAATGTCCGTAACACGGTTGATTTAGTAAACCCGAAGAGTATGCACCTGAGTGAAAGACTTATATCTTTGTTTCTATTAATAATTTGGACTTGAGTCCTGAAGAAGAATTGTGTATATTTATTATAGGAACCCAACGCAACTCGTATTTCAGCGTTCCCATAATGTATTCAAAATTTAAGCCAATCTCCGTAACACGGTTGATTTAGTAAACCTTAAGAGTATGCACCTGAGTGAAAGACGTATATCTTTGTTTCTATTAATAATATGGGCTTGAGTCCTGAAGAAGAATTGTGTATATTTACGATAGGAACCCAACGCAACTCGTATTTCAGCATGCCCATAATGTATTCAAAATTTAAGCCAATCTCCGTAACACGGTTGATTTAGTAAACCTGAAGAGTATGCACCTGAGTGAAAGACGTATATCTTTGTTTCTATTAATAATTTGGACTTGAGTCCTGAAGAAGAATTGTGTATATTTACGATAGGAACCCAACGCAACTCGTATTTAGGCATGCCCATAATGTATTCAAAATTTAAGCCAATCTCCGTAACACGGTTGATTTAGTAAACCCGAAAAGTATGCACCTGAGTGAAAGACTTATATCTTTGTTTCTATTAATAATTTGGACTTGAGTCCTAAAGAAGAATTGTGTATATTTACGATAGGAACCCAACGCAACTCGTATTTCAGCATTCCCATAATGTCTTCACAATTTAAGCCAATCTCCGTAACAGGGTTGATTTAGTAAACCGGAAGAGTATGCACCTGAGTGAAAGACGTATATCTTTGTTTCTATTACTAATTTGGACTTGAGTCCTGAAGAAGAATTGTGTACATTTACGATAGGAACCCAACGCAACTTGTATTTCAGCATGCCCATAATGTATTCAAAATTTAAGCCAATCTCCGTAACACGGTTTATTTAGTAAACCCGAAGAGTATGCACCTGAGTGAAAGACTTATATCTTTGTTTCTATTAATAATTTGGACTTGAGTCCTGAAGAAGAATTGTGTATATTTACGATAGGAACCCAACGCAACTCGTATTTCAGCATGCCCATAATGTATTCAAAATTTAAGCCAATCTCCGTAACACGGTTGATTTAGTAAACCTGAAGAGTATGCACCTGAGTGAAAGACGTATATCTTTGTTTCTATTAATAATTTCGACTTGAGTCCTGAAGAAGAATTGTGTATATTTACGATAGGAACCCAACGCAATTCGTATTTCAGCATGCCCATAATGTATTCAAAATTTAAGCCAATCTCCGTAACACCGTTGATTTAGTAAACCCGAAGAGTATGCACCTAAGTGAAAGACTTATATCTTTGTTTCTATTAATAATTTGGACTTGAGTGCTGAAGAAGAATTGTGTATATTTACGATAGGAACCCAACGCAACTCGTATTTCAGCATGCCCATAATGTATTTAAAATTTAAGCCAATCTCCGTAACACGGTTGATTTAGTAAACCTGAAGAGTATGCACCTGAGTGAAAGACGTATATCTTTGTTTCTATTAATAATTTGGACTTGAGTCCTGAAGAATAATGGTGTATATTTACGATAGGAACCCAACACAACTCGTATTTCAGCATGCCCATAATGTATTCAAAATTTAAGTCAATCTCCGTAACACGGTTTATTTAGTAAACCTGAAGAGTATGCACCTGAGTGAAAGACGTATATCTTTGTTTCTATTAATAATTTGGACTTGAGTCCTGAACAAGAATTGTGTATATTTACGATAGGAACCCAACGCAACTCGTATTTCAGCATGCCCATAATGTATTCAAAATTTAAGCCAATGTCCGTAACACGGTTGATTTAGTAAACCCGAAGAGTATGCACCTGAGTGAAAGACTTATATCTTTGTTTCTATTAATAATTTGGACTTGAGTCCTGAAGAAGAATTGTGTATATTTATGATGGGAACCCAATTCAACTCGTATTTCAGCGTTCCCATAAGGTATTCAAAATTTAAGCCAATCTCCGTAACACGGTTGATTTAGTAAACCTTAAGAGTATGCACCTGAGTGAAAGACGTATATCTTTGTTTCTATTAATAATATGGACTTGAGTCCTGAAGAAGAATTGTGTATATTTACGATAGGAACCCAACGCAACTCGTATTTCAGCATGCCCATAATGTATTCAAAATTTAAGCCAATCTCCGTAACACGGTTGATTTAGTAAACCTGAAGAGTATGCACCTGAGTGAAAGACGTATATCTTTGTTTCTATTAATAATTTGGACTTGAGTCCTGAAGAAGAATTGTGTATATTTACGATAGGAACCCAACGCAACTCGTATTTAGGCTTGCCCATAATGTATTCAAAATTTAAGCCAATCTCCGTAACACGGTTGATTTAGTAAACCCGAAGAGTATGCACCTGAGTGAAAGACTTATATCTTTGTTTCTATTAATAATTTGGACTTGAGTCCTGAAGAAGAATTGTGTATATTTACGATAGGAACCCAACGCAACTCGTATTTCAGCATTCCCATAATGTCTTCACAATTTAAGCCAATCTCCGTAATAGGGTTGATTTAGTAAACCGGAAGAGTATGCACCTGAGTGAAAGACGTATATCTTTGTTTCTATTACTAATTTGGACTTGAGTCCTGAAGAAGAATTGTGTACATTTACGATAGGAACCCAACGCAACTGGTATTTCAGCATGCCCATAATGTATTCAAAATTTAAGCCAATCTCCGTAACACGGTTGATTTAGTAAACCCGAAGAGTATGCACCTGAGTGAAAGACTTATATCTTTGTTTCTATTAATAATTTGGACTTGAGTCCTGAAGAAGAATTGTGTATATTTACGATAGGAACCCAACGCAACTCGTATTTCAGCATGCCCATAATGTATTCAAAATTTAAGCCAATCTCCGTAACACGGTTGATTTAGTAAACCTAAAGAGTATGCACCTGAGTGAAAGACGTATATCTTTGTTTCTATTAATAATTTCGACTTGAGTCCTGAAGAAGAATTGTGTATATTTACGATAGGAACCCAACGCAATTCGTATTTCAGCATGCCCATAATGTATTCAAAATTTAAGCCAATCTCCGTAACACCGTTGATTTAGTAAACCCGAAGAGTATGCACCTAAGTGAAAGACTTATATCTTTGTTTCTATTAATAATTTGGACTTGAGTGCTGAAGAAGAATTGTGTATATTTACGATAGGAACCCAACGCAACTCGTATTTCAGCATGCCCATAATGTATTCAAAATTTAAGCCAATCTCCGTAACACGGTTGATTTAGTAAACCTGAAGAGTATGCACCTGAGTGAAAGACGTATATCTTTGTTTCTATTAATAATTTGGACTTGAGTCCTGAAGAAGAATTGTGTATATTTACGATAGGAACCCAACGCAACTCGTATTTCAGCATGCCCATAATGTATTCAAAATTTAAGCCAATCTCCGTAACACCGTTGATTTAGTAAACCCGAAGAGTATGCACCTGAGTGAAAGACGTATATCTTTGTTTCTATTAATAATTTGGACTTGAGTCCTGAAAAAGAATTGTGTATATTTACGATAGAAACCCAACGCAACTCGTATTTAGGCATGCCCATAATGTATTCAAAATTTAAGCCAATCTCCGTAACACGGTTGATTTAGTAAACCCGAAGAGTATGCACCTGAGTGAAAGACTTATATCTTTGTTTCTATTAATAAGTTGGACTTGAGTCCTGAAGAAGAATTGTGTATATTTACGATAGGAACCCAACGCAACTCGTATTTCAGCATTCCCATAATGTCTTCACAATTTAAGCCAATCTCCGTAACAGGGTTGATTTAGTAAACGGAAGAGTATGCACCTGAGTGAAAGACGTATATCTTTGTTTCTATTACTAATTTGGACTTGAGTCCTGAAGAAGAATTGTGTACATTTACGATAGGAACCCAACGCAACTTGTATTTCAGCATGCCCATAATGTATTCAAAATTTAAGTCAATCTCCGTAACACGGTTGATTTAGTAAACCCGAAGAGTATGCACCTGAGTGAAAGACTTATATCTTTGTTTCTATTAATAATTTGGACTTGAGTCCTGAAGAAGAATTGTGTATATTTACGATAGGAACCCAACGCAACTCGTATTTCAGCATGCCCATAATGTATTCAAAATTTAAGCCAATCTCCGTAACACGGGTATTTAGTAAACCTAAAGAGTATGCACCTGAGTGAAAGACGTATATCTTTGTTTCTATTAATAATTTCGACTTGAGTCCTGAAGAAGAATTGTGTATATTTACGATAGGAACCCAACGCAATTCGTATTTCAGCATGCCCATAATGTATTCAAAATTTAAGCCAATCTCCGTAACACCGTTGATTTAGTAAACCCGAAGAGTATGCACCTAAGTGAAAGACTTATATCTTTGTTTCTATTAATAATTTGGACTTGAGTGCTGAAGAAGAATTGTGTATATTTACGATAGGAACCCAACGCAACTCGTATTTCAGCATGCCCATAATGAATTCAAAATTTAAGCCAATCTCCGTAACACGGTTGATTTAGTAAACCTGAAGAGTATGCACCTGAGTGAAAGACGTATATCTTTGTTTCTATTAATAATTTGGACTTGAGTCCTGAAGAAGAATTGTGTATATTTACGATAGGAACCCAACACAACTCGTATTTCAGCATGCCCATAATGTATTCAAAATTTAAGCCAATCTCCGTAACACGGTTGATTTAGTAAACCTGAAGAGTATGCACCTGAGTGAAAGACGTATATCTTTGTTTCTATTAATAATTTGGACTTGAGTCCTGAAGAATAATTGTGTATATTTACGATAGGAACCCAACACAACTCGTATTTCAGCATGCCCATAATGTATTCAAAATTTAAGTCAATCTCCGTAACACGGTTTATTTAGTAAACCTGAAGAGTATGCACCTGAGTGAAAGACGTATATCTTTGTTTCTATTAATAATTTGGACTTGAGTCCTGAACAAGAATTGTGTATATTTACGATAGGAACCCAACGCAACTCGTATTTCAGCATGCCCATAATGTATTCAAAATTTAAGCCAATCTCCGTAACACGGTTGATTTAGTAAACCTGAAGAGCATGCACCTGAGTGAAAGACGTATATCTTTGTTTCTATTAATAATTTGGACTTGAGTCCTGAAGAAGAATTGTGTATATTTACGATAGGAACCCAACGTAACTCGTATTTCAGCATGCCCATAATGTATTCAAAATTTAAGCCAATGTCCGTAACACGGTTGATTTAGTAAACCCGAAGAGTATGCACCTGAGTGAAAGACTTATATCTTTGTTTCTATTAATAATTTGGACTTGAGTCCTGTAGAAGAATTGTGTATATTTATGATAGGAATCCAACGCAACTCGTATTTCAGCGTTCCCATAATGTATTCAAAATTTAAGCCAATCTCCGTAACACGGTTGATTTAGTAAACCTTAAGAGTATGCACCTGAGTGAAAGACGTATATCTTTGTTTCTATTAATAATATGGACTTGAGTCCTGAAGAAGAATTGTGTATATTTACGATAGGAACCCAACGCAACTCGTATTTCAGCATGCCCATAATGTATTCAAAATTTAAGCCAATCTCCGTAACACGGTTGATTTAGTAAACCTGAAGAGTATGCACCTGAGTGAAAGACGTATATCTTTGTTTCTATTAATAATTTGGACTTGAGTCCTGAATAAGAATTGTGTATATTTACGATAGGAACCCAACGCAACTCGTATTTCAGCATGCCCATAATGTATTCAAAATTTAAGCCAATCTCCGTAACACGGTTGATTTAGTAAACCTGAAGAGTATGCACCTGAGTGAAAGACGTATATCTTTGTTTCTATTAATAATTTGGACTTGAGTTCTGAAGAAGAATTGTGTATATTTACGATAGGAACCCAACACAACTCGTATTTCAGCATGCCCATAATGTATTCAAAATTTAAGTCAATCTCCGTAAAACGGTTGATTTAGTAAACCTAAAGAGTATGCACCTGAGTGAAAGACGTATATCTTTGTTTCTATTAATAATTTGGACTTGAGTCCTGAACAAGAATTGTGTATATTTACGATAGGAACCCAACGCAACTCGTATTTCAGCATGCCCATAATGTATTCAAAATTTAAGCCAATCTCCGTAACACGGTTGATTTAGTAAACCTGAAGAGTATGAACCTGAGTGAAAGACATATATCTTTGTTTCTATTAATAATTTGGACTTGAGTCCTGAAGAAGAATTGTGTATATTTACGATAGGAACCCAACGCAACTCGTATTTCAGCATGCCCATAATGTATTCAAAATTTAAGCCAATCTCCGTAACATGGTTGATTTAGTAAACCCGAAGAGTATGCACCTGAGTGAAAGACTTATATCTTTGTTTCTATTAATAATTTGGACTTGAGTCCTGAAGAAGAATTGTGTATATTTATGATAGGAACCCAACGCAACTCGTATTTCAGCGTTCCCATAATGTATTCAAAATTTAAGCCAATCTCCGTAACACGGTTGATTTAGTAAACCTTAAGAGTATGCACCTGAGTGAAAGACGTATATCCTTGTTTCTATTAATAATATGGACTTGAGTCCTGAAGAAGAATTGTGTATATTTACGATAGGAACCCAACGCAACTCAGATTTCTGCTTGCCCATAATGTATTCAAAATTTAAGCCAATCTCCGTAACACGGTTGATTTAGTAAACCTGAAGAGTATGCACCTGAGTGAAAGACGCATATCTTTGTTTCTATTAATAATTTGGACTTGAGTCCTGAAGAAGAATTGTGTATATTTACGATAGGAACCCAACGCAACTCGTATTTAGGCATGCCCATAATGTATTCAAAATTTAAGCCAATCTCCGTAACACGGTTGATTTAGTAAACCCGAAGAGTATGCACCTGAGTGAAAGACTTATATCTTTGTTTCTATTAATAATTTGGACCTGAGTCCTGAAGAAGAATTGTGTATATTTACGATAGGAACCCAACGCAACTCGTATTTCAGCATTCCCATAATGTCTTCACAATTTAAGCCAATCTCCGTAACAGGGTTGATTTAGTAAACCGGAAGAGTATGCACCTGAGTGAAAGACGTATATCTTTGTTTCTATTACTAATTTGGACTTGAGTCCTGAAGAAGAATTGTGTACATTTACGATAGGAACCCAACGCAACTTGTATTTCAGCATGCCCATAATGTATTCAAAATTTAAGCCAATCTCCGTAACACGGTTGATTTAGTAAACCCGAAGAGTATGCACCTGAGTGAAAGACTTATATCTTTGTTTCTATTAATAGTTTGGACTTGAGTCCTGAAGAAGAATTGTGTATATTTACGATAGGAACCCAACGCAACTCGTATTTCAGAATGCCCATAATGTATTCAAAATTTAAGCCAATCTCCGTAACACGGTTGATTTAGTAAACCTGAAGAGTATGCACCTGAGTGAAAGACGTATATCTTTGTTTCTATTAATGATTTCGACTTGAGTCCTGAAAAAGAATTGTGTATATTTACGATAGGAACCCAATGCAACTCGTATTTCAGCATGCCCATAATGTATTCAAAATTTAAGCCAATCTCCGTAACACCGTTGATTTAGTAAACCCGAAGAGTATGCACCTGAGTGAAAGACTTATATCTTTGTTTCTATTAATAATTTGGACTTGAGTCCTGAATAAGAATTGTGTATATTTACGATAGGAACCCAACGCAACTCGTATTTCAGCATGCCCATAATGTATTCAAAATTTAAGCCAATCTCCGTAACACGGTTGATTTAGTAAACCTGAAGAGTATGCACCTGAGTGAAAGACGTATATCTTTTCTTTCTATTAATAATTTGGACTTGAGTCCTGAAGAAGAATTGTGTATATTTACGATAGGAACCCAACACAACTCGTATTTCAGCATGCCCATAATGTATTCAAAATTTAAGTCAATCTCCGTAACACAGTTGATTTAGTAAACCTGAAGAGTATGCACCTGAGTGAAAGACGTATATCTTTGTTTCTATTAATAATTTGGACTTGAGTCCTGAACAAGAATTGTGTATATTTACGATAGGAACCCAACGCAACTCGTATTTCAGCATGCCCATAATGTATTCAAAATTTAAGCCAATCTCCGTAACACGGTTGATTTAGTAAACCTGAAGAGTATGCACCTGAGTGAAAGACGTATATCTTTGTTTCTATTAATAATTTGGACTTGAGTCCTGAAGAAGAATTGTGTATATTTACGATAGGAACCCAACGCAACTCGTATTTCAGCATGCCCATAATGTATTCAAAATTTAAGCCAATCTCCGTAACACGGTTGATTTAGTAAACCTGAAGAGTATGCACCTGAGTGAAAGACGTATGTCTTTGTTTCTATTAATAATTAAGACTTGAGTCCTAAAGAAGAATTGTGTATATTTACGATAGGAACCCAACGCAACTCGTATTTCAGCATGCCCATAATGTATTCAAAATTTAAGCCAATCTCCGTAACACATTTGATTTAGTAAACCCGAAGAGTATGCACCTGAGTGAAAGACTTATATCTTTGTTTCTATTAATAATTTGGACTTGAGTCCTGAAGAAGAATTGTGTATATTTACGATAGGAACCCAACACAACTCGTATTTCAGCATGCCCATAATGTATTCTGTAAAGAATAAATGTATTTAGATTTTGATGATGCTAGGTTTATTAGAATTTGAAAGTACCCCATTTGAAATTGTATGTTAGAATTTCTTTTGTAAGTTTTAGCTTAGTCTGCCTGCCAGAGTTCCATCTTGCCTCTACTAGAGTTGCTCCCAGAGTTGCTCACCAGAGAAGCCATCAGAATCTGGTTATCAGAAAGATACCAGAAGTTGGCAACAGAGACGGACCTCAGAGATTGGACCAGAGAACCTCTTAAGACTCTGCTAAATACCACCAGATTCCGGAAGCCCTTCCAACGGTCGTTAAACTAACGGGAAATCCCCTAACGGTTACAAACCTTTCAACGGAAGCATGGCACTGTACACGCATTAAATGCACATTTAATGTTGTACGTACGAAGAGATATTTAAAGCTGATGATTGACCATGCGAGTATCTTTACGCCCCCAAAATAGCAAGTCGGAGGACCAAACGGTCAAGTCAACAGTACATGCATTTAATGAAGCTGTCTTCTACACTCCAACGGGAAGACTGCTCCCAGTATATAAGATACACTCTGAAGAACTAAGAAGATAACTTTTGCCACAACTTTGCCAAGATAAAATTGCGTAAACAACCTTCTTGAGATTAAAACTCCATTCTTAACAAGAAAAGGCCACAGTTGGAAGATAAACTTTCCTATCCTTCATCCAATTAGCAAAAGGAAAAGTTACTCAGTTCTTCAACACTTCGAGAGCTTCATATACTCATCTTTTGTGAAGAAGCAACGTTGGAGAAAACTGATTCTATATCAAACACTTCTTAAAAAAGAAGGGACGTCTCAAATTAGCTGGAGTAAGTGAAGTGGAGATACTTCAAGAAACTCAGTGAAACGAGACCAGCCATCAGGAAGCAGGACTGCATCCCGGGTGGCAACTAGACTTGAAGAAGACGAGGAGTGCTTCTTAAGCTCTAGGGACTAAGGCGTTGTAAACTGTTGTTTTTGCAAGCTTAGTGGAACAGTGGACTAGAGGAACGAGTTGTTCCTTGAACCACTATAAAAACCCCGGTGTCATTTACTTTCAGCTTTTATTTTCTGCACTTAAGATTCTACTGACTAACTCTTAAGGTTGGACTCCGTGTCCAGCAGATCTTCCTTCAGAGTTATCAGAAAGGCACTTTGCCTTAGCTTTCTTCTAGAGGCTACCCGGACAGAAACTTATCCGCTGCCTGGTCTAGTTCTGCCATCAGAACTTGACCATCTATGTCACCAGATCTCGACCATCTCTGATAAGTCAGACTTGACTTGGAGAAAAGTTTAAATTCCTGAACAGTCTATTCACCCCCCCCCCCCCCTCTAGACTGTTCCCATTACAAACGGGACCAACAAGTGGTATCAGAGCCTCCTTGTTTTTGTAATCTTTTAGGTTACCTACTAAACAAGAGATCCACTTGTTTTAGCCTCCTTAATCTCATATTATGGATAACACTCTTTCAAAGAATCTTATGTTCTCAGTAACAAAGTTTGATGACTGGAGGATCCGCATGAAAGCTCACCTCTGCGCACTCCATGACGAAATGTGGGAAGTTCTTGATGCAGGACCCTTCACAGCGTTCACCAAGGTCAACCCTGAATATATCACTGGTAGTGGTCAACCCCAAATGATCACCAAACCGCGCCATGAATGGTCCAATGAAGAGAGGAGGAAGTACAACCTTGACAACATTGCCAAGGATATCCTCTACAAGGCCATTGATGACAAGTACTTCACAAGGATCAAGAAGTGCAAATCTGCCAAGGAAATCTGGGATACTCTCACCCTGATAGGAGCTGGAGATGAGCAAGAAAAGGACAACAAACTTACTATTGCCATGAAGAAGTTTGAAGATTTCAAACTTCTACCTAAAGAATGCATAACTGAGATGTATGCACGTTTGCTCACCCTCACTGCTGAGATATCAGAACTTGGGAAGGAACTTACTCCCAAAGAGATCAACTTGAAGGTTCTCAGAGGTCTACCTTCACCATGGAAGATGAAGGTCACTGTCATGAGAGATAGCAAGGATCTCAGAACCTACAGCACTGAGAAACTCATCTCTGATCTCAAATCCTATGAGTTTGAGATGAATGAAGAGGAGAAAGAAGAAGTTGAGGACAGAACAACTACTGCCCTCACTGCCAGCACCTCTCAGGTAAATAATTTTGACCCTTCTATTCTTTTAACTGACGAGTATATGACGGCTTTTGCTAGGAAGTTCAGGAAATTCTTAAAGCCGAAGGATAGCAGAAGTCCACACTCTAGCAGAAAGCCACACCAGAAGTCCAAACCATCAGAAAGTAGTGGAGAGCTTCTCTGCTACAACTGCAGACAACCAGGGCACTTCAAAGTCAATTGTCCACACCCCATAGTCTCCAAAAGGCAAGGCCAGGAAGGAGAAAAGAAATACGAGCACCGAAGAAGGAAAGCACTCATCACTGAACAACCAGAGAAGGACCCCCTCTCTGAGACAGAGTCCAGCTCGGAATCAGAATCTGATGAAGCATTCTGTTGCCTGGACACAGAAACTGAAGACCTATGCCTTATGGGTCAATCTGATGATGAGGTATCTTCTACTTCCAACTCTAGTTTTTCTTCGGTAGGCAGAGCCTTTGATTCTGATTCAATGTCAGAATTTTGGGAAGAGTTTCAAGCCATCCAAACCACTTATTCTTCTGTTAAAGAAGAAAACAGTAAGCTTAAGGTTGAAATCCTTGACTTAAGAAAGGAGGTTGAGATCAATATCAATCTTCTTATTAAGGAAAGAGATCAGCTGGAAGCTGAAAATGTTTCTCTTCTAAAGAGAATAAGAGAGATAGAGCCTCTTGAGATTAAGTACAAAGCTTACCAGAAGGCTCAGTCTTCCATGGAAAAGATTGTACTTGACCAACAAATTGGCACTGGTTTTGGTCTTGGTTATGGCTCAACAGAATCAGGTGAGCCTTCTGTAATGCCTAGCACCAGGGTTGCTAAGGCAGACAAGGTCATAGTGCCACTGATTTCTAGCCCCATTTGTCAGGCTGGTGTATCTGGCACCAAGGTTATTCATGAGAATGTCAGACCAGAAAAGGAAAAGATAAAGGTTCAACAGAAACCCATTTTAAAAGTTAATGAACCTGGCAGAATACCAAAAATCAAAGACAAAACCATAACAGACAAACTCATGATAATCATGTCAGAAATGATCACCAGAAAGGCAGATATCAAGAGAAAGTTAGCTTTAGGCAGAAAAGGTTGACTGGTCAACTTAAGAAGCCCAAAGTTAATCGCCCCTCTGATCTTGATAGTATATGGGACTTCTACCCAACTAAAAAGGCTATGCAGAAGTATGTAAACCGGAAGCATGATCCTCAGAAGCATCTGCCCAAAGTGAATCACACTTCCGTTTACTATGACTACCAGGTGGACAATGGGTACCACCCACCAAGGTTTCACTTGATGAGACCAAAGTGGTACCGGCTGCCAAGACTGCATAACCCCCTAGGACCCAACATTGCTTGGGTACCTAAATCTTCCTTTTAATTTTGTAGGAACTGTGTGCTGGAGCCATCTCTGAGCAAGATTGGTACATTGATAGTGGATGCTCCAGGCACATGAAAGGTGACAAGAGTTGCCTAACAGAGTTCCAGAAAGTCAAAGGGCCTAGAGTTACCTTTGGAGGTAATGATAAAGATGGCCAGACAAAAGGAAGAGGGAAGCTGATAAAGAACCAGATAATCATTGATGATGTTTCTTGTGTCAAGGGATTGAAATTCAACTTGCTGAGTGCTAGCCAATTCTGTGACAAAGGCTACACAGTTGAATTCTTCAAGGAAGGATGTTCTGTCAAGCATGAGACAACTAAAGAAGTGGTTCTAACAGCAACAAGGAAGAAAAACATCTATGTAGTTGATTGGTCAACTGCAAAAGATGGAATTTGCCTGATAGCCAAAGGAGATTCAAAATTCAGTTGGGAATGGCACAAGAAACTGAGTCACTTGAATTTCAAAACAATCAACAAACTGGCAAGGGATCACATTGTTGAAGGTCTACCCAACCTTGTATACAAAAAGGAGAACTTGTGCAGTGCATGCCAGAAAGGAAAACAAGTGAAGAACTCATTCAGACCCATTGCTGGAAACCTATCTACTGGCCCTCTGAATCTAATCCACATGGATTTATTTGGACCAGTGGAAACTCCAAGTGTTGGTGGCAAAAGATACACTTTAGTCATGGTGGATGACTACTCCAGATTCACATGGACCATTTTTCTGACCAAGAAAAATGAAACTCTGCAGAAACTACCATCTCTGCTAAAGCTACTACAGAATGAGCAGAATCAGAAAGTCAAAGCCATCAGATCAGACAGAGGAACAGAGTTCGTCAACAAGGTCATACAAGATTTCTGTGACCAGAATGGTACATTGCATCAACTCTCTGCAGCCAGAACTTCTCAACAAAACGGAGTTGCAGAAAGAAGAAATAGAACATTAAAGGAAGCTGCAAGGACCATGATTGCTGAATCAGGTCTACCCTACAGATACTGGACTGAAGCAATCAATACTGCATGCTACACCCAGAACAGGAGCATGATTCACAAGACTCATCAGAAAACTCCTTATGAATTATGGAAAGGACGAAAACCCAACATCAGCTACTTTCATGCATTTGGATGCAAATGCTATATACTCAACAATGGGAAGGATCACCTCAAAGTGTTTCAAGAAAAAGCTGATGAAGGAACATTCTTAGGCTACTCTGGCACCAGCAAAGCCTACAAAATACTCAACAAAAGAACTCTACTTGTTGAAGAATCGATTCATGTCAAGTTTGATGATCTCAACTCTGTTGAGAGCATAACTGAAAACTTGGAGAAAGCGAATCTAGAAGAATCTCCAGAACTGGATCCACCAGAGACGGATACACCAGAGTTGCTAACTAACTCTGCCATACCAATTCACCATCAGAATCCCATTCTACAAGGCAAAGAGAGTGATGAAGAATCAGAAGAAAATCAAGAGAATCCAAGACAACCCCTATCTGAACCTGATCTAACTTGGTTAAGAGATCATCCTCCTAATCAAGTAATTGGACAAATCAGAAGTGGAGTCCAGACCAGATCCACATCAAGGAGAGAAGCAATGCTTGCCTGCTATATATCTCAGATGGAACCTATGACAGTTGAAGAAGCTCTTGCAGACTCAGACTGGATCAATGCTATGCAAGAAGAGCTCACTCAGTTTGAAAGGAACAAAGTGTGGGAACTTGTTCCTAGGCCAAAGCATCAGAATGTCATTGGAACCAAATGGGTATTCAAGAACAAAGCAGATGAAGACGGCAACATTGTAAGGAACAAAGCTAGGCTGGTAGCCAAAGGATACTGCCAAGAAGAAGGAATAGATTTTGATGATACTTTTGCACCAGTTGCCAGACTTGAAGCCATCAGAATCTTCCTAGCCTATGCTGCCTTCAACGACATCAAGGTCTACCAGATGGATGTCAAGAGTGCATTTCTGAATGGAGATCTTGAAGAGGAAGTTTATGTGGAACAACCACCAGGTTTTGTCATTCCTACTCAATCTTCTTGTGTCTACAAGCTTAAAAAAGCCCTCTATGGTCTTAAGCAAGCTCCCAGAGCCTGGTATGACACATTGTCCCTTTTCCTAGTGAACCATGGGTTAACTAAAGGAAAGGTTGACAAAACTCTATTTCAAATCTCTGTTGCTAATCATATTCTGTTAGTACAAATATATGTTGATGACATTATATTTGGTAGTACTAATCCAGAACTGTGCAAGAAATTTTCTCAAGTGATGCAGAGTCAATTTGAAATGAGTATGATGGGAGAACTCAGTTACTTCCTAGGACTTCAAGTCAAACAAATTCCAGAAGGGATCTTTATCAACCAAGGGAAGTACACCAGAGATCTGATCAAGAAGTTTGGAGTGGAAGGCAAATCATCAGTGAAGATTCCCATGAACACTTCACAAGGGATTGGTCCAGATGATGAAGGAAAGGATGTAGATGCAACAACATACAGAGGGATCATAGGATCTCTGTTGTATCTAACTGCAAGCAAACCAGACATCTCGTTCTCTGTTGGAATCTGTGCCAGATACCAATCAAAGCCCAAGGAAAGCCATCTAAGTGCTGCAAAGAGAATCATCAGATACATCAAAAGAAATCCAAATGCAGGCTTATGGCATCCCAAAGGAGGTAACTTTGAACTAATTGGTTATTCTGACTCAGATTTTGCTGGTTGCAGACTAGACAGAAAGAGCACCTCTGGTCACTGCCAATTGCTAGGAGGAAGACTTGTTTCCTGGTTTAGCAAGAAGCAGAACTCCATCTCAACAAGTACAGCTGAGGCTGAGTACATTGCAGCTGGGAGTTGTTGTGCTCAGTTACTCTGGATGAAGCAACAACTGAAGGACTATGGAATTCAAGCAAAGGAGATCAAGCTGTTGTGTGACAACACTAGTGCCATTGCTATCACTCAGAATCCAGTTCTTCACTCCAGGACAAAGCACATTGAGATCAAACATCACTTCATCAGAGATCATGTTGAGAAGAAGCATATATGTATGGAGCATGTACCTACAAAGGATCAACTTGCAGACATTCTAACCAAGCCTTTACCTGAGGCAAGGTTTAACAAGCTAAGGGAAGAATTGGGAATGATGGATGATCTTCCCAGAGATGCATGAACCAGAGATTCACTGAACCAAAACTGCTTACTTCTGCACCAGAAACTCGGATCAGAGAACCTCTATCTCTGATCATCAGAATCTCACATCAGAGAACCTCCCCTTCTCTGACCAGAGTTCCTCAACCGAAAGACAACAGATACGGATGTGGACTTAGCTATATTTCGAGGTACGGGCAAGACCTAATTAATTGAGACGGTCTTTTACCAAAATACCCCTGATCGTTACTCTTCTAACGGAAACGTTTTCCGCCCGCATTTCATTAAATGCTGCCTTGAAACTGCCAATATACCAAACGTCCACTATTCCTAACTCCTTTATATCCACCGTCTTCGACCCAAATCCCTACTGCAACTTCATCTCTCTTAAACTGCTCTAGCATTCAAAGCCTTCAGATCCCAAAACTTTCCAATCCCCAGAATTTGTTCTAAACCGTCACTCAAAATGAACTTCCTGAACATCAACGACCTTTCTATTTTTTTTTTGGATAAAATGTAAGTATATATATCCAGAAAAAATAGCATAGTACAATGCATCACGATTACAAGCAAGGTGCATATCCCTGATCACGGGATACCACAAAATCAAGGCCCACATTCTCTCAAATCAAACATCTTGAATCCAAACTGAACGAAATAAACCTACAAAAACCAGCTCAGAAAAATATAATAGATATCCAAATATTAACCTCCAAAGAAAAGTCGGAAAGGAGTAGTAAACTTTGAGTCAAAGCAAATCTCCCCTTTCTTCTTAGTAACCCCCGGTAATCTCTCAAGACATTTGGCGGTGAAAGTTAGGCCTTTTATGTCCAAATCATCCGTAAGTCGAAGAAAGGTATCCACTCTAATCACATTAGCATGCACAAATTTAAACGGTTTAACAAAAAGCCTAAACCTCTTCCCATTCACCACCTCACATTTGATTACAACATCGTTTAGGTGCATGTCGGTCTCACTCGTTACTAGTCTTTCATTTCCTTCCAAAAAGACCTCGTCGTCTTCATCCTCGGAAGACTCATGGTTAGTTTGCACACCCATAAGTTGCCCAATTGTGATTCTTCCTTGCGCAGCAGCCACTTCAATCCCCTGGGCAGTCTGCCCTTGTAACCTGTTCGGGTGTCCTTGGGCAGATTGTGAAGGTCCCTGGGCAGTTGGATTAGCTCCCTTGGCAGCTGGTGTCGTTACATCTTTGTTCACTACCATGGCAGAAAGTTTAGCAGGCTGCTGGGCATCAATCTGCCCTGTGGAAACAGTCTTAATCTCATGGGCAGCAGGTTGACTCTTGGCAGCAGCTGTTTCAACATTAGCAGGTGTGTTTTCAGCATTTTTACCTTTGGCAGCAGCTGTTTCAACATTTGCAGGTGTGTTTTCAACCTTCTTGGCAGCAGTTTTAACCTTGGCAGCAGCTTTTTCTTTTTTTGGATGGAATGTAAGTATATATAAAACACCCAAAAATAACATTTTACAATGTGTCAAGTTCTGATCAAGATAACTATCTAAGTTAGACTAATCTAACCTAAATATAAATCTTCACAAAATCTCCGTTAGTCCAGCCACAAAGACAGAAACCTCAAAAGAAAAACAAAGTCTGAGCACCAATACAGTGAACTCAGTCAGGCCAGAAACAACGAACTATCCCAGCTCATTTGTTGGGTCTCATAAATCGAATAGTACTTTTCTTCCCATTTCTACAAGTTATTTCAACATCCTCAACTATGAATGGTTCCCAAGGTTTAGTACCAGATTGTTCAGGAATTGTATCCTCCTTATCCGTCGTTTGCTGTGGGGGCAGTACCTCCATTTGAGCAGCCGCTTTCAAAGCAATGGGTGGCTGCAGTCCCTGCACTTCAGCCGCAGGAGGTTCTGCCAGTAAGCCCACAGCCTGTTCTTCAATTTCCAGTAGGCCAGCAGCAGGTTTTCCCCCCTCCATAGTAGCCTTAGTTTTCCCAATTCCACCAGCCGTAGTAATACTTGGCGTATCAGCGACATCCAGAACAATAGTTTCTAAAACCGTAGTTCCAGTAGGTTCAATCGCATCAGCAATTACAGCAGCGGCAACCTGGGTTTGAGGTATCACCGGCTTTGCAATCTTCTTTCCGTCCCGCCTACGTACTTCCACAAATTCCCCTTACGGGTCCACAGTCCCAACAATGGCCTTCGTAGCCTCAGTAGCCTTCGTTGTAGCTATTATTATAGTCTCAACCTTCTCTGGTTCGTCGATTTCAACCTTTTCTTTTGCTTCTAGTTCCTTGCAAATGAAGGGATGGTGCCCGTATTGTTTGCAATGGAAACAGTAGTTCGGAAACGTTTCATAGAGAACCCGTTGCTCAAAAATCCTTCCTGACGCCATCTTGATTGGGAATGAGAGGGGAGGTGGCTTTGTCACGTCCACTTCAATTAATACTCTCGCGTAGTTGTGGTTTGCCTTTTCAAGCGTTATCCTATCCATGGTGAGAGGAACTCCAACCTTAGAAGCAACTTCGCTAATAGTATCCTCATTCCACAACCTCACAGGGAGCTTAGGGAATTTTATCCAAATCGGCACCTTCAAGAACTCATCATCTTCAAAGGAAAAATCATCAGACAGAACCTTCAGAACCAGTAGCTTCCCATAGAGAATATAAGGCCCCTCAATCATAACCTTAGTCCTATCAGCTTCACTCTTGAATTTAAAAACAACCCAACCCTTATCATGTGGTTTGACTTCACAATGTACTCCCCATTTTTTTGTAAGGCTATAGGTTGCCTTTAAACCAGGAAACCTTCCCGTGAAAAAGCCCACCAGACAGTAGCCAAAGATATCCACCATTGAAGGTAGCACACGGTCTGAAAAATCAAGAATATCACTAGTTGGTGGAATATACCTCAGTTTAAGCCCTTCGGACGGAGCTCGATTGTCTTTAAATAGTGAGTTCCAAGGTTTAGTTTCAGGATTCTTCGACAAAGTTATGGCTTTGGTGGTCTGTCCAGCATCTGTTTTCTGCCCAAGCTTATTATTCCCATCAGTCCCTACATTCCTAGGAGCTGGGATCTCAGTTAAAGCACAAGATCCAGCAGTAGATTTTGCAGCAGGAGTCTGTCCAGAGTTAATTTTAGAGTGACCAGAACTGGGAGTAGCAGCAGGAGCTATTCCAACAGTTAACATAGCTCCAGCAGCAGGTTCAGCTGATATAGCAGCAGTCCCTCCTGCAGCAGTTGAGGGAGAGTGCCCAGCTTTACAGGTCTCAGTCTGCAGGACAGTTTCTTCAGCAGCGGACACCTTACTAGATGCAGCAGGTGTATCAATAGGCTTCTTCACTGGTTTAGCCGTTCCAGGTCTTACAGCAAGTAAGGAGGTCAAAACAGGAAAATCGTCCTCCATGGAATCCAGCACAACAAAGCTAGAGGACCTGGTGGTTCTTGTCGAAGGAGTCGCCACAAAGCCCTGTTTCCTTCTCGTCATCCCAGGTACGGGTAGTACAGTAAAACAAAGATTGAAATTAAAAATCAACCTTCGTTCCCAGGTTATAGCATGCACCCAAAAATTCAACTTAGAAATTACAGAGCTACGCACCGTTAAATCTACGCACAACTAGCAGAATGAAAAAGAAACAACGAACAAGGAGTCGTTCTCAAAATCTAATGAACACTCCTTTGCGCGAAAATAGATCGATTTGGAGCTTTTAAGCTCTAAATCGATATTCTTCCCACGTCGCCGGAGTATGAACTGCAACAAGGAACGAAAATCGCAACTAACTAACAGCTCAAAACCAGAATCGGAGACCTCCATCCTGCCGCGTGAGTCTGGAACGAGGGTTCCAGAGAGAGACGCTCTCAACACGCCTGAAACCCATTTCTCAGTCAGGCGCTGGTTTCCTGGCAGCAGCTTTTTCAACATTAGCATATGTCTCCTTTGCACGTTGCCCGACAGACCCGGTCAGTTTGGTATGCTCAGGTGTGTAGGCAGCACGTTCCACAGCTGGTGCAGTTTTTACAAGAGGCCCGGTCGGGCCAGAGGTATGCCCGGTCTGGTTTCCTTGGGCAGCAACATCTGTCTGAGTGGCCACACTCTCAATATCTTTATTTGTTTCAACTCTGGGTTCTTTTTCACTTGCTCCATCAACCCTTTTGACTAGCTTTTTACAAATAAAAGGGTGGTGCCCAAATTCTTTGCAATGAAAGCAATAATTAGGAAAAGTTTCATAAAGCACACTTTGTTTGATTACCTTTTTGGAAGGTAGTCGTATCGGAAACGAAAGTGGTGGTGGCTTTGAAACGTCCACTTCAATAAGCACTCTAGCATATTCATTGTTTGCCCTCTCTTGAGTAATTTTGTCCGTGGTTATTGGGACCCCAATCATAGATGCTACCTCACTCATAGCTTCATCATTCCATAGCTTCATTGGTAATTTAGGGAACTTGACCCAAATTGGTACTTTAAGAAACTCCTCATCCTCAAACGAGAAGTCATCCAAAAGTTCTTTTAGCATAAGGAGTTTCCCAAACACATTGTAAGGACCGTCATGTAGTAC
Source organism: Cuscuta europaea (assembly GCA_945859875.1). Classification (NCBI taxonomy): domain Eukaryota; kingdom Viridiplantae; phylum Streptophyta; class Magnoliopsida; order Solanales; family Convolvulaceae; genus Cuscuta; species Cuscuta europaea. Next base: position 8,533,726 of record CAMAPE010000014.1, read on the forward strand.
TTTCAATCTATCCTCCTCATTAGTGAATTTAAAGATTACCCATCCCTTGTTATGGGACCTCACAAAACATCTCACACCCCATGTAGCTTTGAGATCATGAACCGCTTTAAGTCCGGGAAAATTTCCGGTAAAGTGTCCAACTAGGCAAAAGCCCCACATTTCGACCATGGAGGGTAAAACACGATCACCAAAGTCCAAGGTTTCCCCTTTAGGAGGGACATATTTCAGTTTGATACCATGCTTTGGGTCACGGTTATCCTTAAAAAAGGCATTCCAAGGTTTGGCCTGGGCTGCCTGCTCGTTATCTATGGTTACTGCCACAGTTTTGACACTATCATCCTTTGTCAAATTTTCTACAGCAGGTGTCTGTTTAGCAGCTTCACCTTTCCCAGCAGCAGGTGAGTTGATTGCAGTAGGTGCTTTAGTCACAGGAACTAAAGCCTTAGAAGTAGTAGGTGTTTTTTCATTTCCATGAGTATCATCCATGTCTGCAGTGTTAGCAGCATGTTCTCCATCCTTCTGGCCACCAGTGGTTGTGAAATTCTTCCCAGAATTGTGGCCTGAAACAGTCTGCCTAGTGGCAGAAACACATTTAGCATGTTCAGTACCTGCAGGCCAAGTGGCAGAACCGCATCTTGCAGCAGGACCTGCAATTTTTTCAGCAATAACCGCAGGTCCCTTCACTGATTCTGCGAGCTCAGGGAATTCCTCCTCAAGATGGTTGAGTACCTCAAAACCTGCTGCCTTAGACCTAGTACCTTGTTCGAAAGGCCGTCTTCGGGATATCTTTTTCAAAAATCCTCACTTGATGGTACCCGGACCTTAAATCAACTTTGGAAAACGTGCTAGCTCCCTTCAGTTGATCAAAGAGGTCATCAATGCGAGGCAGCATGTATTTGTTCTTGATGGTCGCTTTGTTCAGCTCCCTATAGTCAATGCAGAGTCTCAGACTCCCATCCTTCTTCACAAACAAGACCGGAGCACCCCAAGGTGAGATACTCGGTTTGATGTAGCCTTTCTCCAATAATTCTTCAAGTTGTTCTTTCAGTTCTTGCATCTCCTTCGGTGCCATTCGGTATGGTGCCTTTGAGATGGGTGCGGTGCCCGGCAGAAGGTCGATTGAGAACTCGACTTCCCTCTCCGGTGGCATCCCCGGAATCTCTTCTGGGAATACATCCGGAAACTCATTGACCACTGGGATTTGGTCAATGGTCGGATCCTCGGAGGTCAAGTCTTTGATCCTGCACAAGTAAACTTCATACCCCTTTCGGGCATATCGTTTGACTTGTTGCATGGTTGCTAGCTTCAGTCCCGATTTAGATGTAACTGCTTTGTAAGATACACGTTTTTTATTGGGTCCTCTCAAGACCACTTTCTGCTCGTCGCATAGGATTTTGGCTTTATATTTCCCTAGCCAGTCCATACCCAACACCACGTCGATATCCTCCAGGTCAAATTGGATTAGATCTCCGGGTAGTTCGGTATCGGATATGACTATGGGAACGTTAGAGAAAACACTCCCACATGCCACCACTTGGTTGGAGGCCGTTTTTACGTTAAGACTAAGCTTAGTGGTAGGTTCTAGCTTCGTCCTTTCCACGAATTTTGATGCTATGAAGCTGTGGGACGCACCTGAATCAAACAGCACATAAGCAGGTTTGGAGTTTACAAGAAAGGTACCTGTCACCACATCGTGTGCATTTGCTTGCGCCTGGTTCATGACGTAGATGCGGCCTTGAGTGTTGTTTTGCCCTCCCGGGCCTTGGTTTCGGTTAGCCTCCGCTGGGCGATTACCGGGATTACCACGGTTGATGTTAGCGTGATTATTCCCGCCCCCAGTTTGGTTGTTCCCTTGGCCTTGACCCTGGCTCGGAGGTTTCCGGCACTCATATGCCCGATGTCCCATGAGATTACAGTTGTAACATCTCACCGCATTTCCCGCACAATCCTTCCCGGGATGGTTATTTGGGCACAGTTTGCATCTGTAGTGCCGTACCTGAGTGGGCTGATTCCTTCCCTGACCCTGTCCTTGGAAGGTTCTACCGTTTTGGCTGTTTTGTTTTGGTTCTGGGCGGTCAGTTCGGGCCTTCTTTTGCTGCTGTTCTACCTCGGCAATCTTCCGGTCTCTCTTCTGCGCCTTCCTTTCCTTCTGATGTACCATGTAGTACTTCCCGGCCTTCCGGTACGCCTCATTCATGTTCCGCGGCTCTGCCATGGTTACGAACTTTTGGGCGCCAAAGTTCAGCCCATTCACAAACCTTCGGGTCATGCTGGCCTCAGTGGATACCAGCTCTTTGGCGAAGCGGGCCAGTTGGACAAACTTCGTGTGGTACTCTTGGACGGTTAAATCTCCTTGCTTGAAGTTGACAAACTCATCATAGTTTGCCTCTTTCACATGGTCCGGATAGAAACGGTCGTGTAGGGCTATCTTGAAGTCTTCCCAACAAAATCCCGGTTGCTCGAGCAGAGTTGTCCCGGTGGCAGCCCACCAATGATCTGCCTCTTGGTGCAAGTAGTACACCGCTATGTTTACCCACTGCTCTAACGGGCAGTTGAGCGAATCAAAGAGCTTGTCGAAGGTTCGGATCCAGTCTTCTAAAATCAGATGATCCTCCTCCCCCAGGTATCTTGGGAGGTTCCTTCCGGCCACGCGCGCTGCATAGTCAACCCATTGGTTATGGGTTTGAGCTGCTCCAATGTGTTGCGCCATCTGCTGAATAGTTTGAGCCAACTCCTCAACAGTTGGGGTCGCATGGGGGTTTCTTCTTGGCGGCATGTTTCTTAATAAAGAAAAGCCCGTACTAAGTATTAATGCATACATAAGGATTCTATACAAATTCACTACTAACTTCAGATTCTTAGAACAAATAGTACACATAGTGTATCACATATTTTACATACTTCACAGAGGCATGAATCCCATGCATTTCATAACTCAATAACTTCGCAAGGTTTCTCCCTCTCACCGCGTTCCTAAAAGGCCTCTTTCCTAGTATATTCATTCTCCTAATTTTAGGAAAACATTTTTTAAAATCCCGCATCAACCCATAGTTTTCGTCAAAGATTTCGAACAACGAAGTTTCAGCACAAGGAGAAATTCCCAGTTAGTTGGACGAGCGCAAAGACTCAATTATGCACCAACCAGCTTAGACTGTTATCGTCTTTGTGACAGAATTTCTCCCTACGACCTATTACCTCGTGTTCTAGTCCTTTCGGGAAAACCAAAGTCTCTGATACCAATTTGTAACACCCCCAAATTTCTCACCCAAAACGTTGACATAATTGAAATAAAACTTTTATTTATTCATCAAAGAGTTAAAGAAATACAGCGAAAGTCTAAAATAGGGAAATGGGTGTTACCGCCACATCCGGTCATCTCTCAACCGGATGCACAGGAAACTAGAACATAACAACTAATTTAATAAAAGTAAAGTGTTTGAAAAGTAAATGTTTATTTCATGACTAGTATAACTAAGGCGACTTCTAACTCGCTCTCGGCCATGCAAGCAATCATCACTCGACAACATCATCCTCACCTGCACAAATAAAGTGCAGAAACAAAACAAGGAAAAGAAAACAAAAATTAGCTTTAGAGCTAAGTAAGTACTACCCAACCCCGTAAAATAATCATGTTTGACTAAAATAGATCTTTATATAATAATATATGAAAATACTCACACCATCGAAATTCTTTTCACTTTGATTTTTCTCAAAACTACTTCTTTACAAAAATCCTCAACTTCTCTTTAAAACTTCATAATAACTCTTCTCTTTGATTTCCTCAAAAATCACTTCTTCTCTAACTTCCTAGTAATTTAGAAGGGCGGTGCTCAACCTTTCGGTAGAGCCCGGTGGACCGTGGTTACGGACGGCCACCCCAAACAAGTGCCGGTACCACAACTGCTATGTTGGAAACGAAACGACTACCTTAAGTGTGCACACCCCCTAAAAGGGATTCCAAGCCCCCCGAGTAGTAAGTCGTAACGAGTAGTCGGGACTCAGTCTACCAACTACCCCTGAATAAGATATCTTGAATGATTAGGGACTACTACTACCATAACTTCTTCTTAAAAGGGATCATCGATCCAAATATCACTTTTAAACTCAAACTGTACTTCTTAGTAGTAGCAGACCTAATCACCCTCCACATTTATCCGGACGCGGAAAACCGACACCTCGGATTACTCCCGAGATGCTCACTTGCTATGAAAATGTAAATTTTATCTTCAATAAATAATACTTCAAAAATACTTCTCAATTTCTCTAAAAAGTCTTGAAGGTATTTAAAAATATTTAATACCCCAAAAGTACTTAATTTATATTCCTCAACTACTACATATATAATATCTCTTAAAAAATCACATACACAAAATTCAACAATTCACACTTATTCACATAATGCATAATAAGCATATAATACGAGGAAACAATTTTAGATTGGCAGAGAAACTTACCTCTAGTCCGGGTGTTCCTAATTCTCTTCTTCTACTCCGGTCTCTAAATAATCACCTTTTTAATTAAGATGATATAATTAGTCACTTACTCTTTAATAATTATTTTACTCGATTTTTACCTTTTATTTTATTTTTCGAATTCACTAATTCAATTATTTTATTATCCGCGTTAATCACTTCTTATTAATTAAATTACCTTATTAATTCAGTCGTTAATTAAAATACTTAAATTATAAAACATACGAATATAATTAATTACAATATCAAATTTCTAATTTAATAATCATCTTTTTATTTACTCAACTCCTAAAGCATTTGGTATGTCTTAATATTATATCGGAATTATTTTTAATCTAACTAATCAAATATCGAAATTAGTTTATATTAACATTATTGGCATTAATAAATCCGAATTAACTAACATATTCTGATTTTATTAATTACTTAAACAGTTAATATTTTAAATTCCGTAATTATGCAAATTTTATATTACTCTACCTTAATTAGTCCAATAATTAGTGAAAACAAAATCTACCAATTTATTTAATCTAATTATGATACCAAGTCCAAATAATTATTTTAATATAATATTCTTTAATGAATATTAAACTATAAATTCATTTCATCGATAATAAAAATTTTATTATTTAATTACTTAATTAGCTTTATATGGTCCAATTTAATAAAATAGCCAAGAGTCGACTTTATAAATTAATAACCGTCCATAACTACATTTTGGTTCTATATTTGGCTTAGGTTGTCCAATTATTTATTTTATAATTCATTTTCCTTAATTATTCATTTATTTTCGTATATCAAATAACCAGTCCATTCACAATTAAATATACTAATATTAATTTTTATTAATTATAAATGGTCCATAATGTCTTAGTTAGTCTTATATTTATCCTAGTTTACTCCAATATTTATTTCATAATTAATTTCGCCATTTACTTATTTATTTACTAATTGTGTACAAATTGGCCCAATTACCATTAAATCAATTACAAATAGCTAAAAATATTATTTTTCAATTCTGGTTGGTCCGAATATGTACAATTACACCAGGTATTTAATTTATATTTTTCCAGATTTTATTTATTTCATTTACTATTTTATATTTAATTTTTATTGCAACTGGGCCGGACTGGCCCAAATTTAATTCTTCTGGCCCAAAGATTAGGCCCACAAGACAGACCCCAGCCTTGGCTGGGTCGTTTTTTCACTGAGTCGCCGGAAAAACGGGGAAAAGAAAAAAAACGGGGAAGAGGTTTTACCTCGTCGGAAACGGCCAACGAGGTAGCGGTGCACTCCTCTCGGGACGGCAAAGGTCGGTGAAGGGTTGGCGGCGGCGACGGCGGCTCCTGCTCCTCCGTTTTCTGTCGGGAAAGTTTTCCCGGCGAAACTCCGGAGAGCTTTTTCTCCCTCGTTTCACGACCGTTTTCAATGATTCTTCCTCCGTTGGATTCCTCTCACGAAGGAGAAGGTCTGGGAAGCGTTTTCACGGCTCGGTTTTGAGTCTAGCGATGGGTTGGAAAAATTCAGATATATATATATATATATATCTTTGTTTCTATTAATAATTTGGACTTGAGTCTTGAAGAAGAATTGTGTATATTTACGATAGGAACCCAACGCAACTCGTATTTCAGCATTCCCATAATGTATTCACAATTTAAGCCAATCTCCGTAACACGGTTGGTTTAGTAAACCTGAAGAGTATGCACCTGAGTGAAAGACGTATATCTTTGTTTCTATTAATAATTTGGACTTGAGTCCTCAAGAAGAATTGTGTAAATTTACGATAGGAACCCAACGCAACTCGTATTTCAGCATGCCCATAATGTATTCAAAATTTAAGCCAATCTCCGTAACACGGTTGATTTAGTAAACTTGAAGAGTATGCACCTGAGTGAAAGACGTATATCTTTGTTTCTATTAATAATTTGGACTTGAGTCCTGAAGAAGAATTGTGTATATTTACGATAGGAACCCAACGCAACTCGTATTTCAGCATGCCCATAATGTATTCAAAATTTAAGCCAATCTCCGTAACACGGTTGATTTAGTAAACCTGAAGAGTATGCACCTGAGTGAAAGACGTATATCTTTGTTTCTATTAATAATTTGGACTTGAGTCCTGAAGAAGAATTGTGTATATTTACGATAGGAACCCAACGCAACTCGTATTTCAGCATGCCCATAATGTATTCAAAATTTAAGCCAATCTCCGTAACACGGTTGATTTTGTAAACCTGAAGAGTATGCACCTGAGTAAAAGACGTATATCTTTGTTTCTATTAATAATTTGGACTTGAGTCCTGAAGAAGAATTGTGTATATTTACGATAGGAACCCAACGCAACTCGTATTTCAGCATTCCCATAATGTATTCACAATTTAATCCAATCTCCGTAACACGGTTGATTTAGTAAACCTGAAGAGTATGCACCTGAGTGAAAGACGTATATCTTTGTTTCTATTAATAATTTGGACTTGAGTCCTGACGAAGAATTGTATATATTTACGATAGGAACCCAACGCAACTCGTATTTCAGCATTCCCATAATGTATTCACAATTTAAGCCAATCTCTGTAACACGGTTGATTTAGTAAACCTGAAGAGTATGCATCTGAGTGAAAGACTTATATCTTTGTTTCTATTAATAATTTGGACTTGAGTCCTGAAGAAGAATTGTGTATATTTACAATAGGAACCCAACGCAACTCGTATTTCAGCATGCCCATAATGTATTCACAATTTAAGCCAATCTCCGTAACACGGTTGATTTAGTAAACCTGAAGAGTATGCACCTGAGTGAAAGACGTATATCTTTGTTTCTATTAATAATTTGGACTTGAGTCCTGACGAAGAATTGTGTATATTTACGATAGGAACCCAACGCATTTCGTATTTCAGCATGCCCATAATGTATTCAAAATTTAAGCCAATCTCCGTAACACGGTTGATTTAGTAAACCTGAAGAGATTGCACCTGAGTGAAAGACGTATATCTTTGTTTCTATTAATAATCTGGACTTGAGTCCTGAAGAAGAATTGTGTTTATTTACGATAGGAACCCAACGCAACTCGTATTTCAGCATGCCCATAATGTATTCAAAATTTAAGCCAATCTCCGTAACACGGTTGATTTAGTAAACCCGAAGAGTATGAACCTGAGTGAAAGACGTATATCTTTGTTTCTATTAATAATTTGGACTTGAGTCTTGAAGAAGAATTGTGTATATTTACGATAGGAACCCAACGCAACTCGTATTTCAGCATTCCCATAATGTATTCACAATTTAAGCCAATCTCCGTAACACGGTTGATTTAGTAAACCCGAAGAGTATGCACCTGAGTGAAAGACTTATATCTTTGTTTCTATTAATAATTTGGACTTGAGTCTCGAAGAAGCATTATGTATATTTATGATAGGAACCACCCTAAACTCGTAATTCAGCATGCCCATAATGTATTCAAAATTTAAGCCAATCTTCGTAACACGGTTGATTTAGTAAACCTGAAGAGTATGCACCTGAGTGAAAGACGTATATCTTTGTTTCTATTAATAATTTGGACTTGAGTCCTGAAGAAGAATTGTGTATATTTACGATAGGAACCCAACGCAACTCGTATTTAAGCATTCCCATAATGTATTCAAAATTTAAGCCAATCTCCGTAACACGGTCGATTTAGTAAACCTGAAGAGTATGCACCTGAGTGAAAGACGTATATCTTTGTTTCTATTAATAATTTGGACTTGAGTCGTGAATAAGAACTGTGTATATTTACGATAGGAACCCAACGCAACTCGTATTTCAGCATTCCCATAATGTATTCACAATTTAAGCCAATCTCTGTAACACGGTTGATTTAGTAAACCTGAAGAGTATGCACCTGAGTGAAAGACGTATATCTTTGTTTCTATTAATAATTTGGACTTGAGTCCTGAAGAAGAATTGTCTATATTTACGATAGGAACCCAACGCAACTCGTATTTCAGCATTCCCATAATGTATTCACAATTTAAGCCAATCTCCGTAACACGGTTGATTTAGTAAACCTGGAGAGTATGCACCTGAGTGAAAGACGTATATCTTTGTTTCTATTAATAATTTGGACTTGAGTCCTGACGAAGAATTGTGTATATTTACGATAGGAACCCAACGCAACTCGTATTTCAGCATGCCCATAATGTATTCCAATTTTAAGCCAATCTCCGTAACACGGTTGATTTAGTAAACCTGAAGAGAATGCACCTGAGTGAAAGACGTATATCTTTGTTTCTATTAATAATCTGGACTTGAGTCCTGAAGAAGAATTGTGTATATTTACGATAGGAACCCAACGCAACTCGTATTTCAGCATGCCCATAATGTATTCAAAATTTAAGCCAATCTCCGTAACACGGTTGATTTAGTAAACCTGAAGAGTATGCACCTGAGTGAAAGACGTATATCTTTGTTTCTATTAATAATTTTGACTTGAGTCCTGAAGAAGAATTGTGTATATTTACGATAGGAACCCAACGCAACTCGTATTTCAGCATTCCCATAATGTATTCACAATTTAAGCCAATCTCCGTAACACGGTTGATTTAGTAAACCCGAAGAGTATGCACCTGAGTGAAAGACTTATATCTTTGTTTCTATTAATAATTTGGACTTGAGTCCTGAAGAAGAATTGTGTATATTTACGATAGGAACCCAACGCAACTCGTATTTCAGCATGCCCATAATGTATTCAAAATTTAAGCCAATCTCCGTAACACGGTTGATTTAGTAAACCTGAAGAGTATGCACCTGAGTGAAAGACGTATATCTTTGTTTCTATTAATAATTTGGACTTGAGTCCTGAAGAAGAATTGTGTATATTAACGATAGGAACCCAACGCAACTCGTATTTCAGCATGCTCATAATGTATTCAAAATTTAAGCCAATCTCTGTAACACGGTTGATTTAGTAAACCTGAAGAGTATGCATCTGAGTGAAAGACTTATATCTTTGTTTCTATTAATAATTTGGACTTGAGTCCTGAAGAAGAATTGTGTATATTTACAATAGGAACCCAACGCAACTCGTATTTCAGCATGCCCATAATGTATTCACAATTTAAGCCAATCTCCGTAACACGGTTGATTTAGTAAACCTGAAGAGTATGCACCTGAGTGAAAGACGTATATCTTTGTTTCTATTAATAATTTGGACTTGAGTCCTGACGAAGAATTGTGTATATTTACGATAGGAACCCAACGCATTTCGTATTTCAGCATGCCCATAATGTATTCAAAATTTTAGCCAATCTCCGTAACACGGTTGATTTAGTAAACCTGAAGAGATTGCACCTGAGTGAAAGACGTATATCTTTGTTTCTATTAATAATCTGGACTTGAGTCCTGAAGAAGAATTGTGTTTATTTACGATAGGAACCCAACGCAACTCGTATTTCAGCATGCCCATAATGTATTCAAAATTTATGCCAATCTCCGTAACACGGTTGATTTAGTAAACCTGAAGAGTATGCACCTGAGTGAAAGACGTATATCTTTGTTTCTATTAATAATTTGGACTTGAGTCCTGAAGAAGAATTGTGTATATTTACGATAGGAACCCAACGCAACTCGTATTTCAGCATGCCCATAATGTATTCAAAATTTAAGCCAATCTCCGTAACACGGTTGATTTTGTAAACCTGAAGAGTATGCACCTGAGTAAAAGACGTATATCTTTGTTTCTATTAATAATTTGGACTTGAGTCCTGAAGAAAATTGTGTATATTTACGATAGGAACCCAACGCAACTCGTATTTCAGCATTCCCATAATGTATTCACAATTTAATCCAATCTCCGTAACACGGTTGATTTAGTAAACCTGAAGAGTATGCACCTGAGTGAAAGACGTATATCTTTGTTTCTATTAATAATTTGGACTTGAGTCCTGAAGAAGAATTGTGTATATTTACGATAGGAACCCAACGCAACTCGTATTTCAGCATTCCCATAATGTATTCACAATTTAAGCCAATCTCCGTAACACGGTTGATTTAGTAAACCCGAAGAGTATGAACCTGAGTGAAAGACGTATATCTTTGTTTCTATTAATAATTTGGACTTGAGTCCTGAAGAAGAATTGTGTATATTTACGATAGGAACCCAACGCAACTCGTATTTCAGCATTCCCATAATGTATTCACAATTTAAGCCAATCTCCGTAACACGGTTGATTTAGTAAACCCGAAGAGTATGCCCCTGAGTGAAAGACTTATATCTTTGTTTCTATTAATAATTTGGACTTGAGTCTTGAAGAAGCAATATGTATATTTATGATAGGAACCCAACTAAACTCGTAATTCAGCATGCCCATAATGTATTCAAAATTTAAGCCAATCTTCGTAACACGGTTGATTTAGTAAACCTGAAGAGTATGCACCTGAGTGAAAGACGTATATCTTTGTTTCTATTAATAATTTGGACTTGAGTCCTGAAGAAGAATTGTGTATATTTACGATAGGAACCCAACGCAACTCGTATTTCTGCATTCCCATAATGTATTCACAATTTATGCCAATCTCCGTAACACGGTTGATTTAGTAAACCTGAAGAGTATGCACCTGAGTGAAAGACATATATCTTTGTTTCTATTAATAATTTGGACTTGAGTCCTGAAGAAGAATTGTGTATATTTACGATAGGAACCCAACGCAACTCGTATTTCAGCATGCCCATAATGTATTCAAAATTTTAGCCAATCTCCGTAACACGGTTGATTTAGTAAACCTGAAGAGTATGCACCTGAGTGAAAGACGTATATCTTTGTTTCTATTAATAATTTGGACTTGAGTCCTGAAGAAGAATTGTGTATATTTACGATAGGAACCCAACGCAACTCGTATTTCAGCATGCCCATAATGTATTCAAAATTTAAGCCAATCTCCGTAACACGGTTGATTTAGTAAACCTGAAGAGTATGCACCTGAGTGAAAGACGTATATCTTTGTTTCTATTAATAATTTGGACTTGAGTCCTGAAGAAGAATTGTGTATATTTACGATAGGAACCCAACGCAACTCGTATTTCAGCATGCTCATAATGTATTCAAAATTTAAGCCAATCTCTGTAACACGGTTGATTTAGTAAACCTGAAGAGTATGCATCTGAGTGAAAGACTTATATCTTTGTTTCTATTAATAATTTGGACTTGAGTCCTGAAGAAGAATTGTGTATATTTACAATAGGAACCCAACGCAACTCGTATTTCAGCATGCCCATAATGTATTCACAATTTAAGCCAATCTCCGTAACACGGTTGATTTAGTAAACCTGAAGAGTATGCACCTGAGTGAAAGACGTATATCTTTGTTTCTATTAATAATTTGGACTTGAGTCCTGACGAAGAATTGTGTATATTTACGATAGGAACCCAACGCATTTCGTATTTCAGCATGCCCATAATGTATTCAAAATTTTAGCCAATCTCCGTAACACGGTTGATTTAGTAAACCTGAAGAGATTGCACCTGAGTGAAAGACGTATATCTTTGTTTCTATTAATAATCTGGACTTGAGTCCTGAAGAAGAATTGTGTTTATTTACGATAGGAACCCAACGCAACTCGTATTTCAGCATGCCCATAATGTATTCAAAATTTATGCCAATCTCCGTAACACGGTTGATTTAGTAAACCTGAAGAGTATGCACCTGAGTGAAAGACGTATATCTTTGTTTCTATTAATAATTTGGACTTGAGTCCTGAAGAAGAATTGTGTATATTTACGATAGGAACCCAACGCAACTCGTATTTCAGCATGCCCATAATGTATTCAAAATTTAAGCCAATCTCCGTAACACGGTTGATTTTGTAAATCTGAAGAGTATGCACCTGAGTAAAAGACGTATATCTTTGTTTCTATTAATAATTTGGACTTGAGTCCTGAAGAAAATTGTGTATATTTACGATAGGAACCCAACGCAACTCGTATTTCAGCATTCCCATAATGTATTCACAATTTAATCCAATCTCCGTAACACGGTTGATTTAGTAAACCTGAAGAGTATGCACCTGAGTGAAAGACGTATATCTTTGTTTCTATTAATAATTTGGACTTGAGTCCTGAAGAAGAATTGTGTATATTTACGATAGGAACCCAACGCAACTCGTATTTCAGCATTCCCATAATGTATTCACAATTTAAGCCAATCTCCGTAACACGGTTGATTTAGTAAACCCGAAGAGTATGAACCTGAGTGAAAGACGTATATCTTTGTTTCTATTAATAATTTGGACTTGAGTCCTGAAGAAGAATTGTGTATATTTACGATAGGAACCCAACGCAACTCGTATTTCAGCATTCCCATAATGTATTCACAATTTAAGCCAATCTCCGTAACACGGTTGATTTAGTAAACCCGAAGAGTATGCCCCTGAGTGAAAGACTTATATCTTTGTTTCTATTAATAATTTGGACTTGAGTCTTGAAGAAGCAATATGTATATTTATGATAGGAACCCAACTAAACTCGTAATTCAGCATGCCCATAATGTATTCAAAATTTAAGCCAATCTTCGTAACACGGTTGATTTAGTAAACCTGAAGAGTATGCACCTGAGTGAAAGACGTATATCTTTGTTTCTATTAATAATTTGGACTTGAGTCCTGAAGAAGAATTGTGTATATTTACGATAGGAACCCAACGCAACTCGTATTTCTGCATTCCCATAATGTATTCACAATTTATGCCAATCTCCGTAACACGGTTGATTTAGTAAACCTGAAGAGTATGCACCTGAGTGAAAGACATATATCTTTGTTTCTATTAATAATTTGGACTTGAGTCCTGAAGAAGAATTGTGTATATTTACGATAGGAACCCAACGCAACTCGTATTTCAGCATTCCCATAATGTATTCACAATTTATGCCAATCTCCGTAACACGGTTGATTTAGTAAACCCGAAGAGTATGCACCTGAGTGAAAGACTTATATCTTTGTTTCTATTAATAATTTGGACTTGAGTCCTGAAGAAGAATTGTGTATATTTACGATAGGAACCCAACGCAACTCGTATTTCAGCATGTCCATAATGTATTCAAAATTTAAGCCAATCTCCGTAACACGGTTGATTTAGTAAACCTGAAGAGTATGCACCTGAGTGAAAGACGTATATCTTTGTTTCTATTAATAATTTGGACTTGAGTCCTGAAGAAGAATTGTGTATATTTAAGATAGGAACCCTACACAACTCGTATTTCAGCATGCCCATAATGTATTCAAAATTTAAGCCAATCTCCGTAACACGGTTGATTTAGTAAACCTGAAGAGTATGCACCTGAGTGAAATACGTATATCTTTGTTTCTATTAATAAATTGGACTTGAGTCCTGAAGAAGAATTGTGTATATTTACGATAGGTACCCAACGCAACTCGTATTTCAGCATGCCCATAATGTATTCAAAATTTAAGTCAATCTCTGTAACACGGTTGATTTAGTAAACATGAAGAGTATGCAGCTGAGTGAAAGACGTATATCTTTGTTTCTATTAATAATTTGGACTTGAGTCCTGAAGAAGAATTGTGTATATTTACGATAGGAACCCAACGCAACTCGTATTTCAGCATGCCCATAATGTATTCACAATTTAATCCAATCTCCGTAACACGGTTGATTTAGTAAACCCGAAGAGTATGCACCTGAGTGAAAGACTTATATCTTTGTTTCTATTAATAATTTGGACTTGAGTCCTGAAGAAGAATTGTGTATATTTACGATAGGAACCCAACGCAACTCGTATTTCAGCATGCCCATAATGTATTCAAAATTTAAGCCAATCTCTGTAACACGGTTGATTTAGTAAACCTGAAGAGTATGCATCTGAGTGAAAGACGTATATCTTTGTTTCTATTAATAATTTGGACTTTAGTCCTGAAGAAGAATTGTGTATATTTACGATAGGAACCCAACGCAACTCGTATTTCAGCATGCCCATAATGTATTCAAAATTTAAGCCAATCTCCGTAACACGGTTGATTTAGTAAACCTGAAGAGTATGCACCTGAGTGAAAGACGTATATCTTTGTTTCTATTAATAATTTGGACTTGAGTCCTGAAGAAGAATTGTGTATATTTACGATAGGAACCTAACGCAACTCGTATTTCAGCATGCCCATAATGTATTCAAAATTTAAGCCAATCTCCGTAACACGGTTGATTTAGTAAACCTGAAGAGTATGCACCTGAGTGAAAGACGTATATCTTTGTTTCTATTAATAATTTGGACTTGAGTCCTGAAGAAGAATTGTGTATATTTACGATAGGAACCCAACGCAACTCGTATTTCAGCATTCCCATAACGTATTCACAATTTAATCCAATCTCCGTAACACGGTTGATTTAGTAAACCTGAAGAGTATGCACCTGAGTGAACGACGTATATCTTTGTTTCTATTAATAATTTGTACTTGAGTCCTGACGAAGAATTGTGTATATTTACGATAGGAACCCAATGCAACTCGTATTTCAGCATTCCCATAATGTATTCACAATTTAAGCCAATCTCCGTAACACGGTTGATTTAGTAAACCCGAAGAGTATGAACCTGAGTGAAAGACGTATATCTTTGTTTCTATTAATAATTTGGACTTGAGTCTTGAAGAAGAATTGTGTATATTTACGATAGGAACCCAACGCAACTCGTATTTCAGCATTCCCATAATGTATTCACAATTTAAGCCAATCTCCGTAACACGGTTGATTTAGTAAACCCGAAGAGTATGCACCTGAGTGAAAGACTTATATCTTTGTTTCTATTAATAATTTGGACTTGAGTCTCGAAGAAGCATTATGTATATTTATGATAGGAACCACCCTAAACTCGTAATTCAGCATGCCCATAATGTATTCAAAATTTAAGCCAATCTTCGTAACACGGTTGATTTAGTAAACCTGAAGAGTATGCACCTGAGTGAAAGACGTATATCTTTGTTTCTATTAATAATTTGGACTTGAGTCCTGAAGAAGAATTGTGTATATTTACGATAGGAACCCAACGCAACTCGTATTTCAGCATTCCCATAATGTATTCAAAATTTAAGCCAATCTCCGTAACACGGTCGATTTAGTAAACCTGAAGAGTATGCACCTGAGTGAAAGACGTATATCTTTGTTTCTATTAATAATTTGGACTTGAGTCGTGAATAAGAACTGTGTATATTTACGATAGGAACCCAACGCAACTCGTATTTCAGCATTCCCATAATGTATTCACAATTTAAGCCAATCTCTGTAACACGGTTGATTTAGTAAACCTGAAGAGTATGCACCTGAGTGAAAGACGTATATCTTTGTTTCTATTAATAATTTGGACTTGAGTCCTGAAGAAGAATTGTCTATATTTACGATAGGAACCCAACGCAACTCGTATTTCAGCATTCCCATAATGTATTCACAATTTAAGCCAATCTTCGTAACACGGTTGATTTAGTAAACCTGGAGAGTATGCACCTTAGTGAAAGACGTATATCTTTGTTTCTATTAATAATTTGGACTTGAGTCCTGACGAAGAATTGTGTATATTTACGATAGGAACCCAACGCAACTCGTATTTCAGCATGCCCATAATGTATTCCAATTTTAAGCCAATCTCCGTAACACGGTTGATTTAGTAAACCTGAAGAGAATGCACCTGAGTGAAAGACGTATATCTTTGTTTCTATTAATAATCTGGACTTGAGTCCTGAAGAAGAATTGTGTATATTTACGATAGGAACCCAACGCAACTCGTATTTCAGCATGCCCATAATGTATTCAAAATTTAAGCCAATCTCCGTAACACGGTTGATTTAGTAAACCTGAAGAGTATGCACCTGAGTGAAAGACGTATATCTTTGTTTCTATTAATAATTTTGACTTGAGTCCTGAAGAAGAATTGTGTATATTTACGATAGGAACCCAACGCAACTCGTATTTCAGCATTCCCATAATGTATTCACAATTTAAGCCAATCTCCGTAACACGGTTGATTTAGTAAACCCGAAGAGTATGCACCTGAGTGAAAGACTTATATCTTTGTTTCTATTAATAATTTGGACTTGAGTCCTGAAGAAGAATTGTGTATATTTACGATAGGAACCCAACGCAACTCGTATTTCAGCATGCCCATAATGTATTCAAAATTTAAGCCAATCTCCGTAACACGGTTGATTTAGTAAACCTGAAGAGTATGCACCTGAGTGAAAGACGTATATCTTTGTTTCTATTAATAATTTGGACTTGAGTCCTGAAGAAGAATTGTGTATATTTACGATAGGAACCCAACGCAACTCGTATTTCAGCATGCTCATAATGTATTCAAAATTTAAGCCAATCTCTGTAACACGGTTGATTTAGTAAACCTGAAGAGTTTGCATCTGAGTGAAAGACTTATATCTTTGTTTCTATTAATAATTTGGACTTGAGTCCTGAAGAAGAATTGTGTATATTTACAATAGGAACCCAACGCAACTCGTATTTCAGCATGCCCATAATGTATTCACAATTTAAGCCAATCTCCGTAACACGGTTGATTTAGTAAACCTGAAGAGTATGCACCTGAGTGAAAGACGTATATCTTTGTTTCTATTAATAATTTGGACTTGAGTCCTGACGAAGAATTGTGTATATTTACGATAGGAACCCAACGCATTTCGTATTTCAGCATGCCCATAATGTATTCAAAATTTTAGCCAATCTCCGTAACACGGTTGATTTAGTAAACCTGAAGAGATTGCACCTGAGTGAAAGACGTATATCTTTGTTTCTATTAATAATCTGGACTTGAGTCCTGAAGAAGAATTGTGTTTATTTACGATAGGAACCCAACGCAACTCGTATTTCAGCATGCCCATAATGTATTCAAAATTTAAGCCAATCTCCGTAACACGGTTGATTTAGTAAACCTGAAGAGTATGCACCTGAGTGAAAGACGTATATCTTTGTTTCTATTAATAATTTGGACTTGAGTCCTGAAGAAGAATTGTGTATATTTACGATAGGAACCCAACGCAACTCGTATTTCAGCATGCCCATAATGTATTCAAAATTTAAGCCAATCTCCGTAACACGGTTGATTTTGTAAACCTGAAGAGTATGCACCTGAGTAAAAGACGTATATCTTTGTTTCTATTAATAATTTGGACTTGAGTCCTGAAGAAAATTGTGTATATTTACGATAGGAACCCAACGCAACTCGTATTTCAGCATTCCCATAATGTATTCACAATTTAATCCAATCTCCGTAACACGGTTGATTTAGTAAACCTGAAGAGTATGCACCTGAGTGAAAGACGTATATCTTTGTTTCTATTAATAATTTGGACTTGAGTCCTGAAGAAGAATTGTGTATATTTACGATAGGAACCCAACGCAACTCGTATTTCAGCATTCCCATAATGTATTCACAATTTAAGCCAATCTCCGTAACACGGTTGATTTAGTAAACCCGAAGAGTATGAACCTGAGTGAAAGACGTATATCTTTGTTTCTATTAATAATTTGGACTTGAGTCCTGAAGAAGAATTGTGTATATTTACGATAGGAACCCAACGCAACTCGTATTTCAGCATTCCCATAATGTATTCACAATTTAAGCCAATCTCCGTAACACGGTTGATTTAGTAAACCCGAAGAGTATGCCCCTGAGTGAAAGACTTATATCTTTGTTTCTATTAATAATTTGGACTTGAGTCTTGAAGAAGCAATATGTATATTTATGATAGGAACCCAACTAAACTCGTAATTCAGCATGCCCATAATGTATTCAAAATTTAAGCCAATCTTCGTAACACGGTTGATTTAGTAAACCTGAAGAGTATGCACCTGAGTGAAAGACGTATATCTTTGTTTCTATTAATAATTTGGACTTGAGTCCTGAAGAAGAATTGTGTATATTTACGATAGGAACCCAACGCAACTCGTATTTCTGCATTCCCATAATGTATTCACAATTGATGCCAATCTCCGTAACACGGTTGATTTAGTAAACCTGAAGAGTATGCACCTGAGTGAAAGACATATATCTTTGTTTCTATTAATAATTTGGACTTGAGTCCTGAAGAAGAATTGTGTATATTTACGATAGGAACCCAACGCAACTCGTATTTCAGCATTCCCATAATGTATTCACAATTTATGCCAATCTCCGTAACACGGTTGATTTAGTAAACCCGAAGAGTATGCACCTGAGTGAAAGACTTATATCTTTGTTTCTATTAATAATTTGGACTTGAGTCCTGAAGAAGAATTGTGTATATTTACGATAGGAACCCAACGCAACTCGTATTTCAGCATGCCCATAATGTATTCAAAATTTAAGCCAATCTCCGTAACACGGTTGATTTAGTAAACCTGAAGAGTATGCACCTGAGTGAAAGACGTATATCTTTGTTTCTATTAATAATTTGGACTTGAGTCCTGAAGAAGAATTGTGTATATTTAAGATAGGAACCCAACACAACTCGTATTTCAGCATGCCCATAATGTATTCAAAATTTAAGCCAATCTCCGTAACACGGTTGATTTAGTAAACCTGAAGAGTATGCACCTGAGTGAAATACGTATATCTTTGTTTCTATTAATAAATTGGACTTGAGTCCTGAAGAAGAATTGTGTATATTTACGATAGGTACCCAACGCAACTCGTATTTCAGCATGCCCATAATGTATTCAAAATTTAAGTCAATCTCTGTAACACGGTTGATTTAGTAAACATGAAGAGTATGCAGCTGAGTGAAAGACGTATATCTTTGTTTCTATTAATAATTTGGACTTGAGTCCTGAAGAAGAATTGTGTATATTTACGATAGGAACCCAACGCAACTCGTATTTTAGCATGCCCATAATGTATTCACAATTTAATCCAATCTCCGTAACACGGTTGATTTAGTAAACCCGAAGAGTATGCACCTGAGTGAAAGACTTATATCTTTGTTTCTATTAATAATTTGGACTTGAGTCCTGAAGAAGAATTGTGTATATTTACGATAGGAACCCAACGCAACTCGTATTTCAGCATGCCCATAATGTATTCAAAATTTAAGCCAATCTCTGTAACACGGTTGATTTAGTAAACCTGAAGAGTATGCATCTGAGTGAAAGACGTATATCTTTGTTTCTATTAATAATTTGGACTTTAGTCCTGAAGAAGAATTGTGTATATTTACGATAGGAACCCAACGCAACTCGTATTTCAGCATGCCCATAATGTATTCAAAATTTAAGCCAATCTCCGTAACACGGTTGATTTAGTAAACCTGAAGAGTATGCACCTGAGTGAAAGACGTATATCTTTGTTTCTATTAATAATTTGGACTTGAGTCCTGAAGAAGAATTGTGTATATTTACGATAGGAACCTAACGCAACTCGTATTTCAGCATGCCCATAATGTATTCAAAATTTAAGCCAATCTCCGTAACACGGTTGATTTAGTAAACCTGAAGAGTATGCACCTGAGTGAAAGACGTATATCTTTGTTTCTATTAATAATTTGGACTTGAGTCCTGAAGAAGAATTGTGTATATTTACGATAGGAACCCAACGCAACTCGTATTTCAGCATTCCCATAACGTATTCACAATTTAATCCAATCTCCGTAACACGGTTGATTTAGTAAACCTGAAGAGTATGCACCTGAGTGAAAGACGTATATCTTTGTTTCTATTAATAATTTGGACTTGAGTCCTGACGAAGAATTGTGTATATTTACGATAGGAACCCAACGCAACTCGTATTTCAGCATTCCCATAATGTATTCACAATTTAAGCCAATCTCCGTAACACGGTTGATTTAGTAAACCCGAAGAGTATGAACCTGAGTGAAAGACGTATATCTTTGTTTCTATTAATAATTTGGACTTGAGTCTTGAAGAAGAATTGTGTATATTTACGATAGGAACCCAACGCAACTCGTATTTCAGCATTCCCATAATGTATTCACAATTTAAGCCAATCTCCGTAACACGGTTGATTTAGTAAACCCGAAGAGTATGCACCTGAGTGAAAGACTTATATCTTTGTTTCTATTAATAATTTGGACTTGAGTCTCGAAGAAGCATTATGTATATTTATGATAGGAACCACCCTAAACTCGTAATTCAGCATGCCCATAATGTATTCAAAATTTAAGCCAATCTTCGTAACACGGTTGATTTAGTAAACCTGAAGAGTATGCACCTGAGTGAAAGACGTATATCTTTGTTTCTATTAATAATTTGGACTTGAGTCCTGAAGAAGAATTGTGTATATTTACGATAGGAACCCAACGCAACTCGTATTTCAGCATTCCCATAATGTATTCAAAATTTAAGCCAATCTCCGTAACACGGTCGATTTAGTAAACCTGAAGAGTATGCACCTGAGTGAAAGACGTATATCTTTGTTTCTATTAATAATTTGGACTTGAGTCGTGAATAAGAACTGTGTATATTTACGATAGGAACCCAACGCAACTCGTATTTCAGCATTCCCATAATGTATTCACAATTTAAGCCAATCTCTGTAACACGGTTGATTTAGTAAACCTGAAGAGTATGCACCTGAGTGAAAGACGTATATCTTTGTTTCTATTAATAATTTGGACTTGAGTCCTGAAGAAGAATTGTCTATATTTACGATAGGAACCCAACGCAACTCGTATTTCAGCATTCCCATAATGTATTCACAATTTAAGCCAATCTTCGTAACACGGTTGATTTAGTAAACCTGGAGAGTATGCACCTGAGTGAAAGACGTATATCTTTGTTTCTATTAATAATTTGGACTTGAGTCCTGACGAAGAATTGTGTATATTTACGATAGGAACCCAACGCAACTCGTATTTCAGAATGCCCATAATGTATTCCAATTTTAAGCCAATCTCCGTAACACGGTTGATTTAGTAAACCTGAAGAGAATGCACCTGAGTGAAAGACGTATATCTTTGTTTCTATTAATAATCTGGACTTGAGTCCTGAAGAAGAATTGTGTATATTTACGATAGGAACCCAACGCAACTCGTATTTCAGCATGCCCATAATGTATTCAAAATTTAAGCCAATCTCCGTAACACGGTTGATTTAGTAAACCTGAAGAGTATGCACCTGAGTGAAAGACGTATATCTTTGTTTCTATTAATAATTTTGACTTGAGTCCTGAAGAAGAATTGTGTATATTTACGATAGGAACCCAACGCAACTCGTATTTCAGCATTCCCATAATGTATTCACAATTTAAGCCAATCTCCGTAACACGGTTGATTTAGTAAACCCGAAGAGTATGCACCTGAGTGAAAGACTTATATCTTTGTTTCTATTAATAATTTGGACTTGAGTCCTGAAGAAGAATTGTGTATATTTACGATAGGAACCCAACGCAACTCGTATTTCAGCATGCCCATAATGTATTCAAAATTTAAGCCAATCTCCGTAACACGGTTGATTTAGTAAACCTGAAGAGTATGCACCTGAGTGAAAGACGTATATCTTTGTTTCTATTAATAATTTGGACTTGAGTCCTGAAGAAGAATTGTGTATATTTACGATAGGAACCCAACGCAACTCGTATTTCAGCATGCTCATAATGTATTCAAAATTTAAGCCAATCTCTGTAACACGGTTGATTTAGTAAACCTGAAGAGTTTGCATCTGAGTGAAAGACTTATATCTTTGTTTCTATTAATAATTTGGACTTGAGTCCTGAAGAAGAATTGTGTATATTTACAATAGGAACCCAACGCAACTCGTATTTCAGCATGCCCATAATGTATTCACAATTTAAGCCAATCTCCGTAACACGGTTGATTTAGTAAACCTGAAGAGTATGCACCTGAGTGAAAGACGTATATCTTTGTTTCTATTAATAATTTGGACTTGAGTCCTGACGAAGAATTGTGTATATTTACGATAGGAACCCAACGCATTTCGTATTTCAGCATGCCCATAATGTATTCAAAATTTTAGCCAATCTCCGTAACACGGTTGATTTAGTAAACCTGAAGAGATTGCACCTGAGTGAAAGACGTATATCTTTGTTTCTATTAATAATCTGGACTTGAGTCCTGAAGAAGAATTGTGTTTATTTACGATAGGAACCCAACGCAACTCGTATTTCAGCATGCCCATAATGTATTCAAAATTTAAGCCAATCTCCGTAACACGGTTGATTTAGTAAACCTGAAGAGTATGCACCTGAGTGAAAGACGTATATCTTTGTTTCTATTAATAATTTGGACTTGAGTCCTGAAGAAGAATTGTGTATATTTACGATAGGAACCCAACGCAACTCGTATTTCAGCATGCCCATAATGTATTCAAAATTTAAGCCAATCTCCGTAACATGGTTGATTTTGTAAACCTGAAGAGTATGCACCTGAGTAAAAGACGTATATCTTTGTTTCTATTAATAATTTGGACTTGAGTCCTGAAGAAGAATTGTGTATATTTACGATAGGAACCCAACGCAACTTGTATTTCAGCATTCCCATTATGTATTCACAATTAAATCCAATCTCCGTAACACGGTTGATTTAGTAAACCTGAAGAGTATGCACCTGAGTGAAAGACGTATATCTTTGTTTCTATTAATAATTTGGACTTGAGTCCTGACGAAGAATTGTGTATATTTACGATAGGAACCCAACGCAACTCGTATTTCAGCATTCCCATAATGTATTCACAATTTAAGCCAATCTCCGTAACACGGTTGATTTAGTAAACCCGAAGAGTATGAACCTGAGTGAAAGACGTATATCTTTGTTTCTATTAATAATTTGGACTTGAGTCCTGAAGAAGAATTGTGTATATTTACGATAGGAACCCAACGCAACTCGTATTTCAGCATTCCCATAATGTATTCACAATTTAAGCCAATCTCCGTAACACGGTTGATTTAGTAAACCCGAAGAGTATGCCCCTGAGTGAAAGACTTATATCTTTGTTTCTATTAATAATTTGGACTTGAGTCTTGAAGAAGCAATATGTATATTTATGATAGGAACCCAACTAAACTCGTAATTCAGCATGCCCATAATGTATTCAAAATTTAAGCCAATCTTCGTAACACGGTTGATTTAGTAAACCTGAAGAGTATGCACCTGAGTGAAAGACGTATATCTTTGTTTCTATTAATAATTTGGACTTGAGTCCTGAAGAAGAATTGTGTATATTTACGATAGGAACCCAACGCAACTCGTATTTCAGCATTCCCATAATGTATTCACAATTTATGCCAATCTCCGTAACACGGTTGATTTAGTAAACCTGAAGAGTATGCACCTGAGTGAAAGACATATATCTTTGTTTCTATTAATAATTTGGACTTGAGTCCTGAAGAAGAATTGTGTATATTTACGATAGGAACCCAACGCAACTCGTATTTCAGCATTCCCATAATGTATTCACAATTTATGCCAATCTCCGTAACACGGTTGATTTAGTAAACCCGAAGAGTATGCACCTGAGTGAAAGACTTATATCTTTGTTTCTATTAATAATTTGGACTTGAGTCCTGAAGAAGAATTGTGTATATTTACGATAGGAACCCAACGCAACTCGTATTTCAGCATGCCCATAATGTATTCAAAATTTAAGCCAATCTCCGTAACACGGTTGATTTAGTAAACCTGAAGAGTATGCACCTGAGTGAAAGACGTATATCTTTGTTTCTATTAATAATTTGGACTTGAGTCCTGAAGAAGAATTGTGTATATTTAAGATAGGAACCCAACACAACTCGTATTTCAGCATGCCCATAATGTATTCAAAATTTAAGCCAATCTCCGTAACACGGTTGATTTAGTAAACCTGAAGAGTATGCACCTGAGTGAAATACGTATATCTTTGTTTCTATTAATAAATTGGACTTGAGTCCTGAAGAAGAATTGTGTATATTTACGATAGGTACCCAACGCAACTCGTATTTCAGCATGCCCATAATGTATTCAAAATTTAAGTCAATCTCCGTAACACGGTTGATTTAGTAAACATGAAGAGTATGCAGCTGAGTGAAAGACGTATATCTTTGTTTCTATTAATAATTTGGACTTGAGTCCTGAAGAAGAATTGTGTATATTTACGATAGGAACCCAACGCAACTCGTATTTCAGCATGCCCATAATGTATTCACAATTTAATCCAATCTCCGTAACACGGTTGATTTAGTAAACCCGAAGAGTATGCACCTGAGTGAAAGACTTATATCTTTGTTTCTATTAATAATTTGGACTTGAGTCCTGAAGAAGAATTGTGTATATTTACGATAGGAACCCAACGCAACTCGTATTTCAGCATGCCCATAATGTATTCAAAACTTAAGCCAATCTCTGTAACACGGTTGATTTAGTAAACCTGAAGAGTATGCATCTGAGTGAAAGACGTATATCTTTGTTTCTATTAATAATTTGGACTTTAGTCCTGAAGAAGAATTGTGTATATTTACGATAGGAACCCAACGCAACTCGTATTTCAGCATGCCCATAATGTATTCAAAATTTAAGCCAATCTCCGTAACACGGTTGATTTAGTAAACCTGAAGAGTATGCACCTGAGTGAAAGACGTATATCTTTGTTTCTATTAATAATTTGGACTTGAGTCCTGAAGAAGAATTGTGTATATTTACGATAGGAACCCAACGCAACTCGTATTTCAGCATTCCCATAATGTATTCACAATTTATGCCAATCTCCGTAACACGGTTGATTTAGTAAACCCGATGAGTATGCACCTGAGTGAAAGACTTATATCTTTGTTTCTATTAATAATTTGGACTTGAGTCCTGAAGAAGAATTGTGTATATTTACGATAGGAACCCAACGCAACTCGTATTTCAGCATGCCCATAATGTATTCAAAATTTAAGCCAATCTCCGTAACACGGTTGATTTAGTAAACCTGAAGAGTATGCACCTGAGTGAAAGACGTATATCTTTGTTTCTATTAATAATTTGGACTTGAGTCCTGAAGAAGAATTGTGTATATTTAAGATAGGAACCCAACACAACTCGTATTTCAGCATGCCCATAATGTATTCAAATTTAAGCCAATCTCCGTAACACGGTTGATTTAGTAAACCTGAAGAGTATGCACCTGAGTGAAATACGTATATCTTTGTTTCTATTAATAAATTGGACTTGAGTCCTGAAGAAGAATTGTGTATATTTACGATAGGTACCCAACGCAACTCGTATTTCAGCATGCCCATAATGTATTCAAAATTTAAGTCAATCTCTGTAACACGGTTGATTTAGTAAACATGAAGAGTATGCAGCTGAGTGAAAGACGTATATCTTTGTTTCTATTAATAATTTGGACTTGAGTCCTGAAGAAGAATTGTGTATATTTACGATAGGAACCCAACGCAACTCGTATTTCAGCATGCCCATAATGTATTCACAATTTAATCCAATCTCCGTAACACGGTTGATTTAGTAAACCCGAAGAGTATGCACCTGAGTGAAAGACTTATATCTTTGTTTCTATTAATAATTTGGACTTGAGTCCTGAAGAAGAATTGTGTATATTTACGATAGGAACCCAACGCAACTCGTATTTCAGCATGCCCATAATGTATTCAAAATTTAAGCCAATCTCCGTAACACGGTTGATTTAGTAAACCTGAAGAGTATGCATCTGAGTGAAAGACGTATATCTTTGTTTCTATTAATAATTTGGACTTTAGTCCTGAAGAAGAATTGTGTATATTTACGATAGGAACCCAACGCAACTCGTATTTCAGCATGCCCATAATGTATTCAAAATTTAAGCCAATCTCCGTAACACGGTTGATTTAGTAAACCTGAAGAGTATGCACCTGAGTGAAAGACGTATATCTTTGTTTCTATTAATAATTTGGACTTGAGTCCTGAAGAAGAATTGTGTATATTTACGATAGGAACCCAACGCAACTCGTATTTCAGCATTCCCATAATGTATTCATAATTTAATCCAATCTCCGTAACACGGTTGATTTAGTAAACCTGAAGAGTATGCACCTGAGTGAAAGACGTATATCTTTGTTTCTATTAATAATTTGGACTTGAGTCCTGACGAAGAATTGTGTATATTTACGATAGGAACCCAACGCAACTCGTATTTCAGCATTCCCATAATGTATTCACAATTTAAGCCAATCTCCGTAACACGGTTGATTTAGTAAACCCGAAGAGTATGAACCTGAGTGAAAGACGTATATCTTTGTTTCTATTAATAATTTGGACTTGAGTCCTGAAGAAGAATTGTGTATATTTACGATAGTAACCCAACGCAACTCGTATTTCAGCATTCCCATAATGTATTCACAATTTAAGCCAATCTCCGTAACACGGTTGATTTAGTAAACCCGAAGAGTATGCACCTGAGTGAAAGACTTATATCTTTGTTTCTATTAATAATTTGGACTTGAGTCTCGAAGAAGCAATATGTATATTTATGATAGGAACCCAACTAAACTCGTAATTCAGCATGCCCATAATGTATTCAAAATTTAAGCCAATCTTCGTAACACGGTTGATTTAGTAAACCTGAAGAGTATGCACCTGAGTGAAAGACGTATATCTTTGTTTCTATTAATAATTTGGACTTGAGTCCTGAAGAAGAATTGTGTATATTTACGATAGGAACCCAACGCAACTCGTATTTCAGCATTCCCATAATGTATTCAAAATTTAAGCCAATCTCCGTAACACGGTTGATTTAGTAAACCTGAAGAGTATGCACCTGAGTGAAAGACGTATATCTTTGTTTCTATTAATAATTTGGGCTTGAGTCGTGAATAAGAACTGTGTATATTTACGATAGGAACCCAACGCAACTCGTATTTCAGCATTCCCATAATGTATTCACAATTTAAGCCAATCTCCGTAACACGGTTGATTTAGTAAACCTGAAGAGTATGCACCTGAGTGAAAGACGTATATCTTTGTTTCTATTAATAATTTGGACTTGAGTCCTGAAGAAGAATTGTGTATATTTACGATAGGAACCCAACGCAACTCGTATTTCAGCATTCCCATAATGTATTCACAATTTAAGCCAATCTCCGTAACACGGTTGATTTAGTAAACCCGAAGAGTATGCACCTGAGTGAAAGACTTATATCTTTGTTTCTATTAATAATTTGGACTTGAGTCCTGAAGAAGAATTGTGTATATTTACGATAGGAACCCAACACAACTCGTATTTCAGCATGCCCATAATGTATTCAAAATTTAAGCCAATCTCCGTAACACGGTTGATTTAGTAAACCTGAAGAGTATGCACCTGAGTGAAAGACGTATATCTTTGTTTCTATTAATAATTTGGACTTGAGTCCTGAAGAAGAATTGTGTATATTTAAGATAGGAACCCAACACAACTCGTATTTCAGCATGCCCATAATGTATTCAAAATTTAAGCCAATCTCCGTAACACGGTTGATTTAGTAAACCTGAAGAGTATGCACCTGAGTGAAATACGTATATCTTTGTTTCTATTAATAAATTGGACTTGAGTCCTGAAGAAGAATTGTGTATATTTACGATAGGAACCCAACGCAACTCGTATTTGAGCATGCCCATAATGTATTCAAAATTTAAGTCAATCTCTGTAACACGGTTGATTTAGTAAACATGAAGAGTATGCAGCTGAGTGAAAGACGTATATCTTTGTTTCTATTAATAATTTGGACTTGAGTCCTGAAGAAGAATTGTGTATATTTACGATAGGAACCCAACGCAACTCGTATTTCAGCATGCCCATAATGTATTCACAATTTAATCCAATCTCTGTAACACGGTTGATTTAGTAAACCCGAAGAGTATGCACCTGAGTGAAAGACTTATATCTTTGTTTCTATTAATAATTTGGACTTGAGTCCTGAAGAAGAATTGTGTATATTTACGATAGGAACCCAACGCAACTCGTATTTCAGCATTCCCATAATGTATTCAAAATTTAAGCCAATCTCCGTAACACGGTTGATTTAGTAAACCTGAAGAGTATGCACCTGAGTGAAAGACGTATATCTTTGATTCTATTAATAATTTGGGCTTGAGTCGTGAATAAGAACTGTGTATATTTACGATAGGAACCCAACGCAACTCGTATTTCAGCATTCCCATAATGTATTCACAATTTAAGCCAATCTCCGTAACACGGTTGATTTAGTAAACCTGAAGAGTATGCACCTGAGTGAAAGACGTATATCTTTGTTTCTATTAATAATTTGGACTTGAGTGCTGAAGAAGAATTGTGTATATTTACGATAGGAACCCAACGCAACTCGTATTTCAGCATTCCCATAATGTATTCACAATTTAAGCCAATCTCCGTAACACGGTTGATTTAGTAAACCCGAAGAGTATGCACCTGAGTGAAAGACTTATATCTTTGTTTCTATTAATAATTTGGACTTGAGTCCTGAAGAAGAATTGTGTATATTTACGATAGGAACCCAACACAACTCGTATTTCAGCATGCCCATAATGTATTCAAAATTTAAGCCAATCTCCGTAACACGGTTGATTTAGTAAACCTGAAGAGTATGCACCTGAGTGAAAGACGTATATCTTTGTTTCTATTAATAATTTGGACTTGAGTCCTGAAGAAGAATTGTGTATATTTAAGATAGGAACCCAACACAACTCGTATTTCAGCATGCCCATAATGTATTCAAAATTTAAGCCAATCTCCGTAACACGGTTGATTTAGTAAACCTGAAGAGTATGCACCTGAGTGAAATACGTATATCTTTGTTTCTATTAATAAATTGGACTTGAGTCCTGAAGAAGAATTGTGTATATTTACGATAGGAACCCAACGCAACTCGTATTTGAGCATGCCCATAATGTATTCAAAATTTAAGTCAATCTCTGTAACACGGTTGATTTAGTAAACATGAAGAGTATGCAGCTGAGTGAAAGACGTATATCTTTGTTTCTATTAATAATTTGGACTTGAGTCCTGAAGAAGAATTGTGTATATTTACGATAGGAACCCAACGCAACTCGTATTTCAGCATGCCCATAATGTATTCACAATTTAATCCAATCTCCGTAACACGGTTGATTTAGTAAACCCGAAGAGTATGCACCTGAGTGAAAGACTTATATCTTTGTTTCTATTAATAATTTGGACTTGAGTCCTGAAGAAGAATTGTGTATATTTACGATAGGAACCCAACGCAACTCGTATTTCAGCATGCCCATAATGTATTCAAAATTTAAGCCAATCTCTGTAACACGGTTGATTTAGTAAACCTGAAGAGTATGCATCTGAGTGAAAGACGTATATCTTTGTTTCTATTAATAATTTGGACTTTAGTCCTGAAGAAGAATTGTGTATATTTACGATAGGAACCCAACGCAACTCGTATTTCAGCATGCCCATAATGTATTCAAAATTTAAGCCAATCTCCGTAACACGGTTGATTTAGTAAACCTGAAGAGTATGCACCTGAGTGAAAGACGTATATCTTTGTTTCTATTAATAATTTTGACTTGAGTCCTGAAGAAGAATTGTGTATATTTACGATAGGAACCCAACTCAACTCGTATTTCAGCATTCCCATAATGTATTCACAATTTAAGCCAATCTCCGTAACACGGTTGATTTAGTAAACCCGAAGGGTATGCACCTGAGTGAAAGACTTATATCTTTGTTTCTATTAATAATTTGGACTTGAGTCCTGAAGAAGAATTGTGTATATTTACGATAGGAACCCAACGCAACTCGTATTTCAGCATGCCCATAATGTATTCAAAATTTAAGCCAATCTCCGTAACACGGTTGATTTAGTAAACCTGAAGAGTATGCACCTGAGTGAAAGACGTATATCTTTGTTTCTATTAATAATTTGGACTTGAGTCCTGAAGAAGAATTGTGTATATTTAAGATAGGAACCCAACACAACTCGTATTTCAGCATGCCCATAATGTATTCAAAATTTAAGCCAATCTCCGTAACACGGTTGATTTAGTAAACCTGAAGAGTATGCACCTGAGTGAAATACGTATATCTTTGTTTCTATTAATAAATTGGACTTGAGTCCTGAAGAAGAATTGTGTATATTTACGATAGGAACCCAACGCAACTCGTATTTCAGCATGCCCATAATGTATTCAAAATTTAAGTCAATCTCTGTAACACGGTTGATTTAGTAAACATGAAGAGTATGCACCTGAGTGAAAGACCTATATCTTTGTTTCTATTAATAATTTGGACTTGAGTCCTGAAGAAGAATTGTGTATATTTACGATAGGAACCCAACACAACTCGTATTTCAGCATGCCCATAATGTATTCACAATTTAATCCAATCTCCGTAACACGGTTGATTTAGTAAACCCGAAGAGTATGCACCTGAGTGAAAGACTTATATCTTTGTTTCTATTAATAATTTGGACTTGAGTCTTGAAGAAGAATTGTGTATATTTACGATGGGAACCCAACGCAACTCGTATTTCAGCATGCCCATAATGTATTCAAAATTTAAGCCAATCTCTGTAACACGGTTGATTTAGTAAACCTGAAGAGTATTCATCTGAGTGAAAGACGTATATCTTTGTTTCTATTAATAATTTGGACTTTAGTCCTGAAGAAGAATTGTGTATATTTACGATAGGAACCCAACGCAACTCGTATTTCAGCATGCCCATAATGTATTCAAAATTTAAGCCAATCTCCGTAACACGGTTGATTTAGTAAACCTGAAGAGTATGCACCTGAGTGAAAGACGTATATCTTTGTTTCTATTAATAATTTGGACTTGAGTCCTGAAGAAGAATTGTGTATATTTACGATAGGAACCCAACGCAACTCGTATTTCAGCATGCCCATAATGTATTCAAAATTTAAGCCAATCTCCGTAACACGGTTGATTTAGTAAACCTGAAGAGTATGCACCTGAGTGAAAGACGTATATCTTTGTTTCTATTAATAATTTGGACTTGAGTCCTGAAGAAGAATTGTGTATATTTAAGATAGGAACCCAACACAACTCGTATTTCAGCATGCCCATAATGTATTCAAAATTTAAGCCAATCTCCGTAACACGGTTGATTTAGTAAACCTGAAGAGTATGCACCTGAGTGAAATACGTATATCTTTGTTTCTATTAATAAATTGGACTTGAGTCCTGAAGAAGAATTGTGTATATTTACGATAGGAACCCAACGCAACTCGTATTTCTGCATGCCCATAATGTATTCAAAATTTAAGTCAATCTCTGTAACACGGTTGATTTAGTAAACATGAAGAGTATGCACCTGAGTGAAAGACGTATATCTTTGTTTCTATTAATAATTTGGACTTGAGGCCTGAAGAAGAATTGTGTATATTTACGATAGGAACCCAACGCAACTCGTATTTCAGCATGCCCATAATGTATTCACAATTTAATCCAATCTCCGTAACACGGTTGATTTAGTAAACCCGAAGAGTATGCACCTGAGTGAAAGACTTATATCTTTGTTTCTATTAATAATTTGGACTTGAGTCCTGAAGAAGAATTGTGTATATTTACGATGGGAACCCAACGCAACTCGTATTTCAGCATGCCCATAATGTATTCAAAATTTAATCCAATCTCCGTAACACGGTTGATTTAGTAAACCCGAAGAGTATGCACCTGAGTGAAAGACTTATATCTTTGTTTCTATTAATAATTTGGACTTGAGTCCTGAAGAAGAATTGTGTATATTTACGATGGGAACCCAACGCAACTCGTATTTCAGCATGCCCATAATGTATTCAAAATTTAAGCCAATCTCTGTAACACGGTTGATTTAGTAAACCTGAAGAGTATTCATCTGAGTGAAAGACGTATATCTTTGTTTCTATTAATAATTTGGACTTTAGTCCTGAAGAAGAATTGTGTATATTTACGATAGGAACCCAACGCAACTCGTATTTCAGCATGCCCATAATGTATTCAAAATTTAAGCCAATCTCCGTAACACGGTTGATTTAGTAAACCTGAAGAGTATGCACCTGAGTGAAAGACGTATATCTTTGTTTCTATTAATAATTTGGACTTTAGTCCTGAAGAAGAATTGTGTATATTTACGATAGGAACCCAACGCAACTCGTATTTCAGCATGCCCATAATGTATTCAAAATTTAAGTCAATCTCTGTAACACGGTTGATTTAGTAAACATGAAGAGTATGCACCTGAGTGAAAGAAGTATATCTTTGTTTCTATTAATAATTTGGACTTGAGTCCTGAAGAAGAATTGTGTATATTTACGATAGGAACCCAACGCAACTCGTATTTCAGCATGCCCATAATGTATTCAAAATTTAAGCCAATCTCTGTAACACGGTTGATTTAGTAAACCTGAAGAGTATGCATCTGAGTGAAAGACGTATATCTTTGTTTCTATTAATAATTTGGACTTTAGTCCTGAAGAAGAATTGTGTATATTTACGATAGGAACCCAACGCAACTCGTATTTCAGCATGCCCATAATGTATTCAAAATTTAAGCCAATCTCCGTAACACGGTTGATTTAGTAAACCTGAAGAGTATGCACCTGAGTGAAAGACGTATATCTTTGTTTCTATTAATAATTTTGACTTGAGTCCTGAAGAAGAATTGTGTATATTTACGATAGGAACCCAACGCAACTCGTATTTCAGCATTCCCATAATGTATTCAAAATTTAAGCCAATCTCCGTAACACGGTTGATTTAGTAAACCCGAAGAGTATGCACCTGAGTGAAAGACTTATATCTTTGTTTCTATTAATAATTTGGACTTGAGTCCTGAAGAAGAATTGTGTATATTTACGATAGGAACCCAACGCAACTCGTATTTCAGCATGCCCATAATGTATTCAAAATTTAAGCCAATCTCCGTAACACGGTTGATTTAGTAAACCTGAAGAGTATGCACCTGAGTGAAAGACGTATATCTTTGTTTCTATTAATAATTTGGACTTGAGTCCTGAAGAAGAATTGTGTATATTTAAGATAGGAAACCAACTTAACTCGTATTTCAGCATGCCCATAATGTATTCAAAATTTAAGCCAATCTCCGTAACACGGTTGATTTAGTAAACCTGAAGAGTATGCACCTGGGTGAAATACGTATATCTTTGTTTCTATTAATAAATTGGACTTGAGTCCTGATAAAGAATTGTGTATATTTACGATAGGAACCCAACGCAACTCGTATTTCAGCATGCCCATAATGTATTCAAAATTTAAGTCAATCTCTGTAACACGGTTGATTTAGTAAACATGAAGAGTATGCACCTGAGTGAAAGACGTATATCTTTGTTTCTATAAATAATTTGGACTTGAGTCCTGAAGAAGAATTGTGTATATTTACGATAGGAACCCAACGCAACTCGTATTTCAGCATGCCCATAATGTATTCAAAATTTAAGCCAATCTCCGTAACACGGTTGATTTAGTAAACCTGAAGAGTATGCACCTGAGTGAAAGACGTATATCTTTGTTTCTATTAATAATTTGGACTTGAGTCCTGAAGAAGAATTGTGTATATTTAAGATAGGAACCCAACACAACTCGTATTTCAGCATGCCCATAATGTATTCAAAATTTAAGCCAATCTCCGTAACACGGTTGATTTAGTAAACCTGAAGAGTATGCACCTGAGTGAAATACGTATATCTTTGTTTCTATTAATAAATTGGACTTGAGTCCTGAAGAAGAATTGTGTATATTTACGATAGGAACCCAACGCAACTCGTATTTCAGCATGCCCATAATGTATTCAAAATTTAAGTCAATCTCTGTAACACGGTTGATTTAGTAAACATGAAGAGTATGCACCTGAGTGAAAGACGTATATCTTTGTTTCTATTAATAATTTGGACTTGAGTCCTGAAGAAGAATTGTGTATATTTACGATAGGAACCCAACGCAACTCGTATTTCAGCATGCCCATAATGTATTCACAATTTAATCCAATCTCCGTAACACGGTTGATTTAGTAAACCCGAAGAGTATGCACCTGAGTGAAAGACTTATATCTTTGTTTCTATTAATAATTTGGACTTGGGTCCTGAAGAAGAATTGTGTATATTTACGATGGGAACCCAACGCAACTCGTATTTCAGCATGCCCATAATGTATTCAAAATTTAATCCAATCTCCGTAACACGGTTGATTTAGTAAACCCGAAGAGTATGCACCTGAGTGAAAGACTTATATCTTTGTTTCTATTAATAATTTGGACTTGAGTCCTGAAGAAGAATTGTGTATATTTACGATGGGAACCCAACGCAACTCGTATTTCAGCATGCCCATAATGTATTCAAAATTTAAGCCAATCTCTGTAACACGGTTGATTTAGTAAACCTGAAGAGTATTCATCTGAGTGAAAGACGTATATCTTTGTTTCTATTAATAATTTGGACTTTAGTCCTGAAGAAGAATTGTGTATATTTACGATAGGAACCCAACGCAACTCGTATTTCAGCATGCCCATAATGTATTCAAAATTTAAGCCAATCTCCGTAACACGGTTGATTTAGTAAACCTGAAGAGTATGCACCTGAGTGAAAGACGTATATCTTTGTTTCTATTAATAATTTGGACTTTAGTCCTGAAGAAGAATTGTGTATATTTACGATAGGAACCCAACGCAACTCGTATTTCAGCATGCCCATAATGTATTCAAAATTTAAGTCAATCTCTGTAACACGGTTGATTTAGTAAACATGAAGAGTATGCACCTGAGTGAAAGAAGTATATCTTTGTTTCTATTAATAATTTGGACTTGAGTCCTGAAGAAGAATTGTGTATATTTACGATAGGAACCCAACGCAACTCGTATTTCAGCATGCCCATAATGTATTCAAAATTTAAGCCAATCTCTGTAACACGGTTGATTTAGTAAACCTGAAGAGTATGCATCTGAGTGAAAGACGTATATCTTTGTTTCTATTAATAATTTGGACTTTAGTCCTGAAGAAGAATTGTGTATATTTACGATAGGAACCCAACGCAACTCGTATTTCAGCATGCCCATAATGTATTCAAAATTTAAGCCAATCTCCGTAACACGGTTGATTTAGTAAACCTGAAGAGTATGCACCTGAGTGAAAGACGTATATCTTTGTTTCTATTAATAATTTTGACTTGAGTCCTGAAGAAGAATTGTGTATATTTACGATAGGAACCCAACGCAACTCGTATTTCAGCATTCCCATAATGTATTCAAAATTTAAGCCAATCTCCGTAACACGGTTGATTTAGTAAACCCGAAGAGTATGCACCTGAGTGAAAGACTTATATCTTTGTTTCTATTAATAATTTGGACTTGAGTCCTGAAGAAGAATTGTGTATATTTACGATAGGAACCCAACGCAACTCGTATTTCAGCATGCCCATAATGTATTCAAAATTTAAGCCAATCTCCGTAACACGGTTGATTTAGTAAACCTGAAGAGTATGCACCTGAGTGAAAGACGTATATCTTTGTTTCTATTAATAATTTGGACTTGAGTCCTGAAGAAGAATTGTGTATATTTAAGATAGGAAACCAACTTAACTCGTATTTCAGCATGCCCATAATGTATTCAAAATTTAAGCCAATCTCCGTAACACGGTTGATTTAGTAAACCTGAAGAGTATGCACCTGGGTGAAATACGTATATCTTTGTTTCTATTAATAAATTGGACTTGAGTCCTGATAAAGAATTGTGTATATTTACGATAGGAACCCAACGCAACTCGTATTTCAGCATGCCCATAATGTATTCAAAATTTAAGTCAATCTCTGTAACACGGTTGATTTAGTAAACATGAAGAGTATGCACCTGAGTGAAAGACGTATATCTTTGTTTCTATAAATAATTTGGACTTGAGTCCTGAAGAAGAATTGTGTATATTTACGATAGGAACCCAACGCAACTCGTATTTCAGCATGCCCATAATGTATTCAAAATTTAAGCCAATC
This sequence comes from Cuscuta europaea, assembly GCA_945859875.1. NCBI lineage: Eukaryota > Viridiplantae > Streptophyta > Magnoliopsida > Solanales > Convolvulaceae > Cuscuta > Cuscuta europaea. The sequence continues at coordinate 8,570,089 of CAMAPE010000014.1, forward strand.
TCCGTAACACGGTTGATTTAGTAAACCTGAAGAGTATGCACCTGAGTGAAAGACGTATATCTTTGTTTCTATTAATAATTTGGACTTGAGTCCTGAAGAAGAATTGTGTATATTTAAGATAGGAACCCAACACAACTCGTATTTCAGCATGCCCATAATGTATTCAAAATTTAAGCCAATCTCCGTAACACGGTTGATTTAGTAAACCTGAAGAGTATGCACCTGAGTGAAATACGTATATCTTTGTTTCTATTAATAAATTGGACTTGAGTCCTGAAGAAGAATTGTGTATATTTACGATAGGAACCCAACGCAACTCGTATTTCAGCATGCCCATAATGTATTCAAAATTTAAGTCAATCTCTGTAACACGGTTGATTTAGTAAACATGAAGAGTATGCACCTGAGTGAAAGACGTATATCTTTGTTTCTATTAATAATTTGGACTTGAGTCCTGAAGAAGAATTGTGTATATTTACGATAGGAACCCAACGCAACTCGTATTTCAGCATGCCCATAATGTATTCACAATTTAATCCAATCTCCGTAACACGGTTGATTTAGTAAACCCGAAGAGTATGCACCTGAGTGAAAGACTTATATCTTTGTTTCTATTAATAATTTGGACTTGGGTCCTGAAGAAGAATTGTGTATATTTACGATGGGAACCCAACGCAACTCGTATTTCAGCATGCCCATAATGTATTCAAAATTTAATCCAATCTCCGTAACACGGTTGATTTAGTAAACCCGAAGAGTATGCACCTGAGTGAAAGACTTATATCTTTGTTTCTATTAATAATTTGGACTTGAGTCCTGAAGAAGAATTGTGTATATTTACGATGGGAACCCAACGCAACTCGTATTTCAGCATGCCCATAATGTATTCAAAATTTAAGCCAATCTCTGTAACACGGTTGATTTAGTAAACCTGAAGAGTATTCATCTGAGTGAAAGACGTATATCTTTGTTTCTATTAATAATTTGGACTTTAGTCCTGAAGAAGAATTGTGTATATTTACGATAGGAACCCAACGCAACTCGTATTTCAGCATGCCCATAATGTATTCAAAATTTAAGCCAATCTCCGTAACACGGTTGATTTAGTAAACCTGAAGAGTATGCACCTGAGTGAAAGACGTATATCTTTGTTTCTATTAATAATTTGGACTTTAGTCCTGAAGAAGAATTGTGTATATTTACGATAGGAACCCAACGCAACTCGTATTTCAGCATGCCCATAATGTATTCAAAATTTAAGTCAATCTCTGTAACACGGTTGATTTAGTAAACATGAAGAGTATGCACCTGAGTGAAAGAAGTATATCTTTGTTTCTATTAATAATTTGGACTTGAGTCCTGAAGAAGAATTGTGTATATTTACGATAGGAACCCAACGCAACTCGTATTTCAGCATGCCCATAATGTATTCAAAATTTAAGCCAATCTCTGTAACACGGTTGATTTAGTAAACCTGAAGAGTATGCATCTGAGTGAAAGACGTATATCTTTGTTTCTATTAATAATTTGGACTTTAGTCCTGAAGAAGAATTGTGTATATTTACGATAGGAACCCAACGCAACTCGTATTTCAGCATGCCCATAATGTATTCAAAATTTAAGCCAATCTCCGTAACACGGTTGATTTAGTAAACCTGAAGAGTATGCACCTGAGTGAAAGACGTATATCTTTGTTTCTATTAATAATTTTGACTTGAGTCCTGAAGAAGAATTGTGTATATTTACGATAGGAACCCAACGCAACTCGTATTTCAGCATTCCCATAATGTATTCAAAATTTAAGCCAATCTCCGTAACACGGTTGATTTAGTAAACCCGAAGAGTATGCACCTGAGTGAAAGACTTATATCTTTGTTTCTATTAATAATTTGGACTTGAGTCCTGAAGAAGAATTGTGTATATTTACGATAGGAACCCAACGCAACTCGTATTTCAGCATGCCCATAATGTATTCAAAATTTAAGCCAATCTCCGTAACACGGTTGATTTAGTAAACCTGAAGAGTATGCACCTGAGTGAAAGACGTATATCTTTGTTTCTATTAATAATTTGGACTTGAGTCCTGAAGAAGAATTGTGTATATTTAAGATAGGAAACCAACTTAACTCGTATTTCAGCGTGCCCATAATGTATTCAAAATTTAAGCCAATCTCCGTAACACGGTTGATTTAGTAAACCTGAAGAGTATGCACCTGGGTGAAATACGTATATCTTTGTTTCTATTAATAAATTGGACTTGAGTCCTGATAAAGAATTGTGTATATTTACGATAGGAACCCAACGCAACTCGTATTTCAGCATGCCCATAATGTATTCAAAATTTAAGTCAATCTCTGTAACACGGTTGATTTAGTAAACATGAAGAGTATGCACCTGAGTGAAAGACGTATATCTTTGTTTCTATAAATAATTTGGACTTGAGTCCTGAAGAAGAATTGTGTATATTTACGATAGGAACCCAACGCAACTCGTATTTCAGCATGCCCATAATGTATTCACAATTTAATCCAATCTCCGTAACACGGTTGATTTAGTAAACCCGAAGAGTATGCACCTGAGTGAAAGACTTATATCTTTGATTCTATTAATAATTTGGACTTGAGTCCTGAAGAAGAATTGTGTATATTTACGATGGGAACCCAACACAACTCGTATTTCAGCATGCCCATAATGTATTCAAAATTTAAGCCAATCTCTGTAACACGGTTGATTTAGTAAACCTGAATAGTATGCATCTGAGTGAAAGACGTATATCTTTGTTTCTATTAATAATTTGGACTTTAGTCCTGAAGAAGAATTGTGTATATTTACGATAGGAACCCAACGCAACTCGTATTTCAGCATGCCCATAATGTATTCGAAATTTAAGCCAATCTCCGTAACACGGTTGATTTAGTAAACCTGAAGAGTATGCACCTGAGTGAAAGACGTATATCTTTGTTTCTATTAATAATTTGGACTTTAGTCCTGAAGAAGAATTGTGTATATTTACGATAGGAACCCAACGCAACTCGTATTTCAGCATGCCCATAATGTATTCAAAATTTAAGCCAATCTCCGTAACACGGTTGATTTAGTAAACCTGAAGAGTATGCACCTGAGTGAAATACGTATATCTTTGTTTCTATTAATAAATTGGACTTGAGTCCTGAAGAAGAATTGTGTATATTTACGATAGGAACCCAACGCAACTCGTATTTCAGCATGCCCATAATGTATTCAAAATTTAAGTCAATCTTTGTAACACGGTTGATTTAGTAAACATGAAGAGTATGCACCTGAGTGAAAGAAGTATATCTTTGTTTCTATTAATAATTTGGACTTGAGTCTTGAAGAAGAATTGTGTATATTTACGATAGGAACCCAACGCAACTCGTTTTTCAGCATTCCCATAATGTATTCACAATTTAATCCAATCTCCGTAACACGGTTGATTTAGTAAACCTGAAGAGTATGCACCTGAGTGAAAGACGTATATCTTTGTTTCTATTAATAATTTGGACTTGAGTCCTGAAGAAGAATTGTGTATATTTACGATAGGAACCCAACGCAACTCGTATTTCAGCATGCCCATAATGTATTCAAAATTTAAGCCAATCTCTGTAACACGGTTGATTTAGTAAACCTGAAGAGTATGCATCTGAGTGAAAGACTTATATCTTTGTTTCTATTAATAATTTGGACTTGAGTCCTGAAGAAGAATTGTGTATATTTACGATAGGAACCCAACGCAACTCGTATTTCAGCATGCCCATAATGTATTCACAATTTAATCCAATCTCCGTAACACGGTTGATTTAGTAAACCCGAAGAGTATGCACCTGAGTGAAAGACTTATATCTTTGTTTCTATTAATAATTTGGACTTGAGTCCTGATGAAGAATTGTGTATATTTACGATAGGAACCCAACGCAACTCGTATTTCAGCATGCCCATAATGTATTCAAAATTTAAGCCAATCTCTGTAACACGGTTGATTTAGTAAACCTGAAGAGTATGCATCTGAGTGAAAGAATTATATCTTTGTTTCTATTAATAATTTGGACTTGAGTCCTGAAGAAGAATTGTGTATATTTACGCTAGGAACCCAACGCAACTCGTATTTCAGCATGCCCATAATGTATTCAAAATTTAAGCCAATCTCTGTAACACGGTTGATTTAGTAAACCTGAAGAGTATGCATCTGAGTGAAAGACGTATATCTTTGTTTCTATTAATAAATTGGACTTTAGTCCCGAAGAAGAATTGTGTATATTTACGATAGGAACCCAACGCAACTCGTTTTTCAGCATGCCCATAATGTATTCAAAATTTAAGCCAATCTCCGTAACACGGTTGATTTAGTAAACCTGAAGAGTATGCACCTGAGTGAAATACGTATATCTTTGTTTCTATTAATAAATTGGACTTGAGTCCTGAAGAAGAATTGTGTGTATTTACGATAGGAACCCAACGCAACTCGTATTTCAGCATGCCCATAATGTATTCAAAATTTAAGTTAATCTCTGTAACACGGTTGATTTAGTAAACATGAAGAGTATGCACCTGAGTGAAAGACGTATATCTTTGTTTCTATTAATAATTTGGACTTGAGTCCTGAAGAAGAATTGTGTATATTTACGATAGGAACCCAACGCAACTCGTATTTCAGCATTCCCATAATGTATTCACAATTTAAGCCAATCTCTGTAACACGGTTGATTTAGTAAACCTGAAGAGTATGCACCTGAGTGAAAGACGTATATCTTTGTTTCTATTAATAATTTGGACTTTAGTCCTGAAGAAGAATTGCGAATATTTACGATAGGAACCCAACGCCATTCGTATTTCAGCATGCCCATAATGTATTCAAAATTTAAGCCAATCTCCGTAACACGGTTGATTTAGTAAACCTGAAGAGTATGCACCTGAGTGAAAGACGTATATCTTTGTTTCTATTAATAATTTGGACTTGAGTCCTGAAGAAGAATTGTGTATATTTACGATAGGAACCCAACGCAACTCGTATTTCAGCATTCCCATAATGTATTCACAATTTAATCCAATCTCCGTAACACGGTTGATTTAGTAAACCTGAAGAGTATGCACCTGAGTGAAAGACGTATATCTTTGTTTCTATTAATAATTTGGACTTGAGTCCTGAAGAAGAATTGTGTATATTTACGATAGGAACCCAACACAACTCGTATTTCAGCATGCCCATAATGTATTCAAAATTTAAGCCAATCTCTGTAACACGGTTGATTTAGTAAACCTGAAGAGTATGCATCTGAGTGAAAGACTTATATCTTTGTTTCTATTAATAATTTGGACTTGAGTCCTGAAGAAGAATTGTGTATATTTACGATAGGAACCCAACGCAACTCGTATTTCAGCATGCCCATAATGTATTCACAATTTAATCCAATCTCCGTAACACGGTTGATTTAGTAAACCCGAAGAGTATGCACCTGAGTGAAAGACTTATATCTTTGTTTCTATTAATAATTTGGACTTGAGTCCTGAAGAAGAATTGTGTATATTTATGATAGGAACCCAACGCAACTCGTATTTCAGCATGCCCATAATGTATTCAAAGTTTAAGCCAATCTCCGTAACACGGTTGATTTAGTAAACCTGAAGAGTATGCACCTGAGTGAAATACGTATATCTTTGTTTCTATTAATAAATTGGACTTGAGTCCTGAAGAAGAATTGTGTATATTTACGATAGGAACCCAACGCAACTCGTATTTCAGCATGCCCATAATGTATTCAAAATTTAAGTCAATCTCTGTAACACGGTTGATTTAGTAAACATGAAGAGTATGCACCTGAGTGAAAGACGTATATCTTTGTTTCTATTAATAATTTGGACTTGAGTCCTGAAGAAGAATTGTGTATATTTACGATAGGAACCCAACGCAACTCGTATTTCAGCATTCCCATAATGTATACACAATTTAAGCCAATCTCCGTAACACGGTTGATTTAGTAAACCTGAAGAGTATGCATCTGAGTGAAAGACTTATATCTTTGTTTCTATTAATAATTTGGACTTGAGTCCTGAAGAAGAATTGTGTATATTTACGATGGGAACCCAACGCAACTCGTATTTCAGCATGCCCATAATGTATTCAAAATTTAAGCCAATCTCTGTAACACGGTTGATTTAGTAAACCTGAATAGTATGCATCTGAGTGAAAGACGTATATCTTTGTTTCTATTAATAATTTGGACTTTAGTCCTGAAGAAGAATTGTGTATATTTACGATAGGAACCCAACGCAACTCGTATTTCAGCATGCCCATAATGTATTCGAAATTTAAGCCAATCTCGTAACACGGTTGATTTAGTAAACCTGAAGTGTATGCACCTGAGTGAAAGACGTATATCTTTGTTTCTATTAATAATTTGGACTTTAGTCCTGAAGAAGAATTGTGTATATTTACGATAGGAACCCAACGCAACTCGTATTTCAGCATGCCCATAATGTATTCAAAATTTAAGCCAATCTCCGTAACACGGTTGATTTAGTAAACCTGAAGAGTATGCACCTGAGTGCAATACGTATATCTTTGTTTCTATTAATAAATTGGACTTGAGTCCTGAAGAAGAATTGTGTATATTTACGATAGGAACCCAACACAACTCGTATTTCAGCATGCCCATAATGTATTCAAAATTTAAGTCAATCTCTGTAACACGGTTGATTTAGTAAACATGAAGAGTATGCACCTGAGTGAAAGAAGTATATCTTTGTTTCTATTAATAATTTGGACTTGAGTCTTGAAGAAGAATTGTGTATATTTACGATAGGAACCCAACGCAACTCGTTTTTCAGCATTCCCATAATGTATTCACAATTTAATCCAATCTCCGTAACACGGTTGATTTAGTAAACCTGAAGAGTATGCACCTGAGTGAAAGACGTATATCTTTGTTTCTATTAATAATTTGGACTTGAGTCCTGAAGAAGAATTGTGTATATTTACGATAGGAACCCAACGCAACTCGTATTTCAGCATGCCCATAATGTATTCAAAATTTAAGCCAATCTCTGTAACACGGTTGATTTAGTAAACCTGAAGAGTATGCATCTGAGTGAAAGACTTATATCTTTGTTTCTATTAATAATTTGGACTTGAGTCCTGAAGAAGAATTGTGTATATTTACGATAGGAACCCAACGCAACTCGTATTTCAGCATGCCCATAATGTATTCACAATTTAATCCAATCTCCGTAACACGGTTGATTTAGTAAACCCGAAGAGTATGCACCTGAGTGAAAGACTTATATCTTTGTTTCTATTAATAATTTGGACTTGAGTCCTGATGAAGAATTGTGTATATTTACGATAGGAACCCAACGCAACTCGTATTTCAGCATGCCCATAATGTATTCAAAATTTAAGCCAATCTCTGTAACACGGTTGATTTAGTAAACCTGAAGAGTATGCATCTGAGTGAAAGAATTATATCTTTGTTTCTATTAATAATTTGGACTTGAGTCCTGAAGAAGAATTGTGTATATTTACGCTAGGAACCCAACGCAACTCGTATTTCAGCATGCCCATAATGTATTCAAAATTTAAGCCAATCTCTGTAACACGGTTGATTTAGTAAACCTGAAGAGTATGCATCTGAGTGAAAGACGTATATCTTTGTTTCTATTAATAAATTGGACTTTAGTCCCGAAGAAGAATTGTGTATATTTACGATAGGAACCCAACGCAACTCGTTTTTCAGCATGCCCATAATGTATTCAAAATTTAAGCCAATCTCCGTAACACGGTTGATTTAGTAAACCTGAAGAGTATGCACCTGAGTGAAATACGTATATCTTTGTTTCTATTAATAAATTGGACTTGAGTCCTGAAGAAGAATTGTGTGTATTTACGATAGGAACCCAACGCAACTCGTATTTCAGCATGCCCATAATGTATTCAAAATTTAAGTTAATCTCTGTAACACGGTTGATTTAGTAAACATGAAGAGTATGCACCTGAGTGAAAGACGTATATCTTTGTTTCTATTAATAATTTGGACTTGAGTCCTGAAGAAGAATTGTGTATATTTACGATAGGAACCCAACGCAACTCGTATTTCAGCATTCCCATAATGTATTCACAATTTAAGCCAATCTCTGTAACACGGTTGATTTAGTAAACCTGAAGAGTATGCACCTGAGTGAAAGACGTATATCTTTGTTTCTATTAATAATTTGGACTTTAGTCCTGAAGAAGAATTGTGAATATTTACGATAGGAACCCAACGCCATTCGTATTTCAGCATGCCCATAATGTATTCAAAATTTAAGCCAATCTCCGTAACACGGTTGATTTAGTAAACCTGAAGAGTATGCACCTGAGTGAAAGACGTATATCTTTGTTTCTATTAATAATTTGGACTTGAGTCCTGAAGAAGAATTGTGTATATTTACGATAGGAACCCAACGCAACTCGTATTTCAGCATTCCCATAATGTATTCACAATTTAATCCAATCTCCGTAACACGGTTGATTTAGTAAACCTGAAGAGTATGCACCTGAGTGAAAGACGTATATCTTTGTTTCTATTAATAATTTGGACTTGAGTCCTGAAGAAGAATTGTGTATATTTACGATAGGAACCCAACACAACTCGTATTTCAGCATGCCCATAATGTATTCAAAATTTAAGCCAATCTCTGTAACACGGTTGATTTAGTAAACCTGAAGAGTATGCATCTGAGTGAAAGACTTATATCTTTGTTTCTATTAATAATTTGGACTTGAGTCCTGAAGAAGAATTGTGTATATTTACGATAGGAACCCAACGCAACTCGTATTTCAGCATGCCCATAATGTATTCACAATTTAATCCAATCTCCGTAACACGGTTGATTTAGTAAACCCGAAGAGTATGCACCTGAGTGAAAGACTTATATCTTTGTTTCTATTAATAATTTGGACTTGAGTCCTGAAGAAGAATTGTGTATATTTATGATAGGAACCCAACGCAACTCGTATTTCAGCATGCCCATAATGTATTCAAAGTTTAAGCCAATCTCCGTAACACGGTTGATTTAGTAAACCTGAAGAGTATGCACCTGAGTGAAATACGTATATCTTTGTTTCTATTAATAAATTGGACTTGAGTCCTGAAGAAGAATTGTGTATATTTACGATAGGAACCCAACGCAACTCGTATTTCAGCATGCCCATAATGTATTCAAAATTTAAGTCAATCTCTGTAACACGGTTGATTTAGTAAACATGAAGAGTATGCACCTGAGTGAAAGACGTATATCTTTGTTTCTATTAATAATTTGGACTTGAGTCCTGAAGAAGAATTGTGTATATTTACGATAGGAACCCAACGCAACTCGTATTTCAGCATTCCCATAATGTATACACAATTTAAGCCAATCTCCGTAACACGGTTGATTTAGTAAACCTGAAGAGTATGCATCTGAGTGAAAGACTTATATCTTTGTTTCTATTAATAATTTGGACTTGAGTCCTGAAGAAGAATTGTGTATATTTACGATGGGAACCCAACGCAACTCGTATTTCAGCATGCCCATAATGTATTCAAAATTTAAGCCAATCTCTGTAACACGGTTGATTTAGTAAACCTGAATAGTATGCATCTGAGTGAAAGACGTATATCTTTGTTTCTATTAATAATTTGGACTTTAGTCCTGAAGAAGAATTGTGTATATTTACGATAGGAACCCAACGCAACTCGTATTTCAGCATGCCCATAATGTATTCGAAATTTAAGCCAATCTCGTAACACGGTTGATTTAGTAAACCTGAAGTGTATGCACCTGAGTGAAAGACGTATATCTTTGTTTCTATTAATAATTTGGACTTTAGTCCTGAAGAAGAATTGTGTATATTTACGATAGGAACCCAACGCAACTCGTATTTCAGCATGCCCATAATGTATTCAAAATTTAAGCCAATCTCCGTAACACGGTTGATTTAGTAAACCTGAAGAGTATGCACCTGAGTGCAATACGTATATCTTTGTTTCTATTAATAAATTGGACTTGAGTCCTGAAGAAGAATTGTGTATATTTACGATAGGAACCCAACACAACTCGTATTTCAGCATGCCCATAATGTATTCAAAATTTAAGTCAATCTCTGTAACACGGTTGATTTAGTAAACATGAAGAGTATGCACCTGAGTGAAAGAAGTATATCTTTGTTTCTATTAATAATTTGGACTTGAGTCTTGAAGAAGAATTGTGTATATTTACGATAGGAACCCAACGCAACTCGTTTTTCAGCATTCCCATAATGTATTCACAATTTAATCCAATCTCCGTAACACGGTTGATTTAGTAAACCTGAAGAGTATGCACCTGAGTGAAAGACGTATATCTTTGTTTCTATTAATAATTTGGACTTGAGTCCTGAAGAAGAATTGTGTATATTTACGATAGGAACCCAACGCAACTCGTATTTCAGCATGCCCATAATGTATTCAAAATTTAAGCCAATCTCTGTAACACGGTTGATTTAGTAAACCTGAAGAGTATGCATCTGAGTGAAAGACTTATATCTTTGTTTCTATTAATAATTTGGACTTGAGTCCTGAAGAAGAATTGTGTATATTTACGATAGGAACCCAACGCAACTCGTATTTCAGCATGCCCATAATGTATTCACAATTTAATCCAATCTCCGTAACACGGTTGATTTAGTAAACCCGAAGAGTATGCACCTGAGTGAAAGACTTATATCTTTGTTTCTATTAATAATTTGGACTTGAGTCCTGATGAAGAATTGTGTATATTTACGATAGGAACCCAACGCAACTCGTATTTCAGCATGCCAATAATGTATTCAAAATTTAAGCCAATCTCTGTAACACGGTTGATTTAGTAAACCTGAAGAGTATGCATCTGAGTGAAAGACTTATATCTTTGTTTCTATTAATAATTTGGACTTGAGTCCTGAAGAAGAATTGTGTATATTTACGCTAGGAACCCAACGCAACTCGTATTTCAGCATGCCCATAATGTATTCAAAATTTAAGCCAATCTCTGTAACACGGTTGATTTAGTAAACCTGAAGAGTATGCATCTGAGTGAAAGACGTATATCTTTGTTTCTATTAATAAATTGGACTTTAGTCCCGAAGAAGAATTGTGTATATTTACGATAGGAACCCAACGCAACTCGTTTTTCAGCATGCCCATAATGTATTCAAAATTTAAGCCAATCTCCGTAACACGGTTGATTTAGTAAACCTGAAGAGTATGCACCTGAGTGAAATACGTATATCTTTGTTTCTATTAATAAATTGGACTTGAGTCCTGAAGAAGAATTGTGTGTATTTACGATAGGAACCCAACGCAACTCGTATTTCAGCATGCCCATAATGTATTCAAAATTTAAGTTAATCTCTGTAACACGGTTGATTTAGTAAACATGAAGAGTATGCACCTGAGTGAAAGACGTATATCTTTGTTTCTATTAATAATTTGGACTTGAGTCCTGAAGAAGAACTGTGTATATTTACGATAGGAACCCAACGCAACTCGTATTTCAGCATTCCCGTAATGTATTCACAATTTAAGCCAATCTCCGTAACACGGTTGATTTAGTAAACCTGAAGAGTATGCACCTGAGTGAAAGACGTATATCTTTGTTTCTATTAATAATTTGGACTTTAGTCCTGAAGAAGAATTGTGAATATTTACGATAGGAACCCAACGCAACTCGTATTTCAGCATGCCCATAATGTATTCAAAATTTAAGCCAATCTCCGTAACACGGTTGATTTAGTAAACCTGAAGAGTATGCACCTGAGTGAAAGACGTATATCTTTGTTTCTATTAATAATTTGGACTTGAGTCCTGAAGAAGAATTGTGTATATTTACGATAGGAACCCAACGCAACTCGTATTTCAGCATTCCCATAATGTATTCACAATTTAATCCAATCTCCGTAACACGGTTGATTTAGTAAACCTGAAGAGTATGCACCTGAGTGAAAGACGTATATCTTTGTTTCTATTAATAATTTGGACTTGAGTCCTGAATAAGAATTGTGTATATTTACGATAGGAACCCAACACAACTCGTATTTCAGCATGCCCATAATGTATTCAAAATTTAAGCCAATCTCTGTAACACGGTTGATTTAGTAAACCTGAAGAGTATGCATCTGAGTGAAAGACTTATATCTTTGTTTCTATTAATAGTTTGGACTTGAGTCCTGAAGAAGAATTGTGTATATTTACGATAGGAACCCAACGCAACTCGTATTTCAGCATGCCCATAATGTATTCACAATTTAATCCAATCTCCGTAACACGGTTGATTTAGTAAACCCGAAGAGTATGCACCTGAGTGAAAGACTTATATCTTTGTTTCTATTAATAATTTGGACTTGAGTCCTGATGAAGAATTGTGTATATTTACGATAGGAACCCAACGCAACTCGTATTTCAGCATGCCCATAATGTATTCAAAATTTAAGCCAATCTCTGTAACACGGTTGATTTAGTAAACCTGAAGAGTATGCATCTGAGTGAAAGACTTATATCTTTGTTTCTATTAATAATTTGGACTTGAGTCCTGAAGAAGAATTGTGTATATTTACGCTAGGAACCCAACGCAACTCGTATTTCAGCATGCCCATAATGTATTCAAAATTTAAGCCAATCTCTGTAACACGGTTGATTTAGTAAACCTGAAGAGTATGCATCTGAGTGAAAGACGTATATCTTTGTTTCTATTAATAAATTGGACTTTAGTCCCGAAGAAGAATTGTGTATATTTACGATAGGAACCCAACGCAACTCGTTTTTCAGCATGCCCATAATGTATTCAAAATTTAAGCCAATCTCCGTAACACGGTTGATTTAGTAAACCTGAAGAGTATGCACCTGAGTGAAATACGTATATCTTTGTTTCTATTAATAAATTGGACTTGAGTCCTGAAGAAGAATTGTGTGTATTTACGATAGGAACCCAACGCAACTCGTATTTCAGCATGCCCATAATGTATTCAAAATTTAAGTTAATCTCTGTAACACGGTTGATTTAGTAAACATGAAGAGTATGCACCTGAGTGAAAGACGTATATCTTTGTTTCTATTAATAATTTGGACTTGAGTCCTGAAGAAGAACTGTGTATATTTACGATAGGAACCCAACGCAACTCGTATTTCAGCATTCCCGTAATGTATTCACAATTTAAGCCAATCTCCGTAACACGGTTGATTTAGTAAACCTGAAGAGTATGCACCTGAGTGAAAGACGTATATCTTTGTTTCTATTAATAATTTGGACTTTAGTCCTGAAGAAGAATTGTGAATATTTACGATAGGAACCCAACGCAACTCGTATTTCAGCATGCCCATAATGTATTCAAAATTTAAGCCAATCTCCGTAACACGGTTGATTTAGTAAACCTGAAGAGTATGCACCTGAGTGAAAGACGTATATCTTTGTTTCTATTAATAATTTGGACTTGAGTCCTGAAGAAGAATTGTGTATATTTACGATAGGAACCCAACGCAACTCGTATTTCAGCATTCCCATAATGTATTCACAATTTAATCCAATCTCCGTAACACGGTTGATTTAGTAAACCTGAAGAGTATGCACCTGAGTGAAAGACGTATATCTTTGTTTCTATTAATAATTTGGACTTGAGTCCTGAAGAAGAATTGTGTATATTTACGATAGGAACCCAACACAACTCGTATTTCAGCATGCCCATAATGTATTCAAAATTTAAGCCAATCTCTGTAACACGGTTGATTTAGTAAACCTAAAGAGTATGCATCTGAGTGAAAGACTTATATCTTTGTTTCTATTAATAGTTTGGACTTGAGTCCTGAAGAAGAATTGTGTATATTTACGATAGGAACCCAACGCAACTCGTATTTCAGCATGCCCATAATGTATTCACAATTTAATCCAATCTCCGTAACACGGTTGATTTAGTAAACCCGAAGAGTATGCACCTGAGTGAAAGACTTATATCTTTGTTTCTATTAATAATTTGGACTTGAGTCCTGAAGAAGAATTGTGTATATTTATGATAGGAACCCAACGCAACTCGTATTTCAGCATGCCCATAATGTATTCAAAATTTAAGCCAATCTCCGTAACACGGTTGATTTAGTAAACCTGAAGAGTATGCACCTGAGTGAAATACGTATATCTTTGTTTCTATTAATAAATTGGACTTGAGTCCTGAAGAAGAATTGTGTATATTTACGATAGGAACCCAACGCAACTCGTATTTCAGCATGCCCATAATGTATTCAAAATTTAAGTCAATCTCTGTAACACGGTTGATTTAGTAAACATGAAGAGTATGCACCTGAGTGAAAGACGTATATCTTTGTTTCTATTAATAATTTGGACTTGAGTCCTGAAGAAGAATTGTGTATATTTACGATAGGAACCCAACGCAACTCGTATTTCAGCATTCCCATGATGTATTCACAATTTAAGCCAATCTCCGTAACACGGTTGATTTAGTAAACCTGAAGAGTATGCATCTGAGTGAAAGACTTATATCTTTGTTTCTATTAATAATTTGGACTTGAGTCCTGAAGAAGAATTGTGTATATTTACGATAGGAACCCAACGCAACTCGTATTTCAGCATGCCCATAATGTATTCAAAATTTAAGCCAATCTCTGTAACACGGTTGATTTAGTAAACCTGAAGAGTATGCATCTGTGTGAAAGACTTATATCTTTGTTTCTATTAATAGTTTGGACTTGAGTCCTGAAGAAGAATTGTGTATATTTACGATAGGAACCCAACGCAACTCGTATTTCAGCATGCCCATAATGTATTCACAATTTAATCCAATCTCCGTAACACGGTTGATTTAGTAAACCCGAAGAGTATGCACCTGAGTGAAAGACTTATATCTTTGTTTCTATTAATAATTTGGACTTGAGTCCTGAAGAAGAATTGTGTATATTTATGATAGGAACCCAACGCAACTCGTATTTCAGCATGCCCATAATGTATTCAAAATTTAAGCCAATCTCCGTAACACGGTTGATTTAGTAAACCTGAAGAGTATGTACCTGAGTGAAATACGTATATCTTTGTTTCTATTAATAAATTGGACTTGAGTCCTGAAGAAGAATTGTGTATATTTACGATAGGAACCCAACGCAACTCGTATTTCAGCATGCCCATAATGTATTCAAAATTTAAGTCAATCTCTGTAACACGGTTGATTTAGTAAACATGAAGAGTATGCACCTGAGTGAAAGACGTATATCTTTGTTTCTATTAATAATTTGGACTTGAGTCCTGAAGAAGAATTGTGTATATTTACGATAGGAACCCAACGCAACTCGTATTTCAGCATTCCCATGATGTATTCACAATTTAAGCCAATCTCCGTAACACGGTTGATTTAGTAAACCTGAAGAGTATGCATCTGAGTGAAAGACTTATATCTTTGTTTCTATTAATAATTTGGACTTGAGTCCTGAAGAAGAATTGTGTATATTTACGATAGGAACCCAACGCAACTCGTATTTCAGCATGCCCATAATGTATTCACAATTTAATCCAATCTCCGTAACACGGTTGATTTAGTAAACCCGAAAAGTATGCACCTGAGTGAAAGACTTATATCTTTGTTTCTATTAATAATTTGGACTTGAGTCCTGAAAAAGAATTGTGTATATTTACGATAGGAACCCAACGCAACTCGTATTTCAGAATTCCCATAATGTATTCACAATTTAAGCCAATCTCCGTAACACGGTTGATTTAGTAAACCTGAAGAGTATGCACCTGAGTGAAAGACGTATATCTTTGTTTCTATTAATAATTTGGACTTTAGTCCTGAAGAAGAATTGTGAATATTTACGATAGGAACCCAACGCAACTCGTATTTCAGCATGCCCATAATGTATTCAAAATTTAAGCCAATCTCCGTAACACGGTTGATTTAGTAAACCTGAAGAGTATGCACCTGAGTGAAAGACGTATATCTTTGTTTCTATTAATAATTTGGACTTGAGTCCTGAAGAAGAATTGTGTATATTTACGATAGCAACCCAACGCAACTCGTATTTCAGCATTCCCATAATGTATTCACAATTTAATCCAATCTCCGTAACACGGTTGATTTAGTAAACCTGAAGAGTATGCACCTGAGTGAAAGACGTATATCTTTGTTTCTATTAATAATTTGGACTTGAGTCCTGAAGAAGAATTGTGTATATTTACGATAGGAACCCAACACAACTCGTATTTCAGCATGCCCATAATGTATTCAAAATTTAAGCCAATCTCTGTAACACGGTTGATTTAGTAAACCTGAAGAGTATGCATCTGAGTGAAAGACTTATATCTTTGTTTCTATTAATAATTTGGACTTGAGTCCTGAAGAAGAATTGTGTATATTTACGATAGGAACCCAACGCAACTCGTATTTCAGCATGCCCATAATGTATTCACAATTTAATCCAATCTCCGTAACACGGTTGATTTAGTAAACCCGAAGAGTATGCACCTGAGTGAAAGACTTATATCTTTGTTTCTATTAATAATTTGGACTTGAGTCCTGAAGAAGAATTGTGTATATTTATGATAGGAACCCAACGCAACTCGTATTTCAGCATGCCCATAATGTATTCAAAATTTAAGCCAATCTCCGTAACACGGTTGATTTAGTAAACCTGAAGAGTATGCACCTGAGTGAAATACGTATATCTTTGTTTCTATTAATAAATTGGACTTGAGTCCTGAAGAAGAATTGTGTATATTTACGATAGGAACCCAACGCAACTCGTATTTCAGCATGCCCATAATGTATTCAAAATTTAAGTCAATCTCTGTAACACGGTTGATTTAGTAAACATGAAGAGTATGCACCTGAGTGAAAGACGTATATCTTTGTTTCTATTAATAATTTGGACTTGAGTCCTGAAGAAGAATTGTGTATATTTACGATAGGAACCCAACGCAACTCGTATTTCAGCATTCCCATGATGTATTCACAATTTAAGCCAATCTCCGTAACACGGTTAATTTAGTAAACCTGAAGAGTATGCATCTGAGTGAAAGACTTATATCTTTGTTTCTATTAATAATTTGGACTTGAGTCCTGAAGAAGAATTGTGTATATTTACGATGGGAACCCAACGCAACTCGTATTTCAGCATGCCCATAATGTAATCACAATTTAATCCAATCTCCGTAACACGGTTGATTTAGTAAACCCGAAAAGTATGCACCTGAGTGAAAGACTTATATCTTTGTTTCTATTAATAATTTGGACTTGAGTCCTGAAGAAGAATTGTGTATATTTACGATAGGAACCCAACGCAACTCGTATTTCAGCATGCCCATAATGTATTCAAAATTTAAGCCAATCTCCGTAACACGGTTGATTTAGTAAACCTGAAGAGTATGCACCTGAGTGAAATACGTATATCTTTGTTTCTATTAATAAATTGGACTTGAGTCCTGAAGAAGAATTGTGTATATTCACGATAGGAACCCAACGCAACTCGTATTTCAGCATGCCCATAATGTATTCAAAATTTAAGTCAATCTCTGTAACACGGTTGATTTAGTAAACATGAAGAGTATGCACCTGAGTGAAAGACGTATATCTTTGTTTCTATTAATAATTTGGACTTGAGTCCTGAAGAAGAATTGTGTATATTTACGATAGGAACCCAACGCAACTCGTATTTCAGCATGCCCATAATGTATTCAAAATTTAAGTCAATCTCTGTAACACGGTTGATTTAGTAAACATGAAGAGTATGCACCTGAGTGAAAGACGTATATCTTTGTTTCTATTAATAATTTGGACTTGAGTCCTGAAGAAGAATTGTGTATATTTACGATAGGAACCCAACGCAACTCGTATTTCAGCATTCCCATGATGTATTCACAATTTAAGCCAATCTCCGTAACACGGTTGATTTAGTAAACCTGAAGAGTATGCATCTGAGTGAAAGACTTATATCTTTGTTTCTATTAATAGTTTGGACTTGAGTCCTGAAGAAGAATTGTGTATATTTACGATAGGAACCCAACGCAACTCGTATTTCAGCATGCCCATAATGTATTCACAATTTAATCCAATCTCCGTAACACGGTTGATTTAGTAAACCCGAAGAGCATGCACCTGAGTGAAAGACTTATATCTTTGTTTCTATTAATAATTTGGACTTGAGTCCTGAAGAAGAATTGTGTATATTTATGATAGACACCCAACGCAACTCGTATTTCAGCATGCCCATAATGTATTCAAAATTTAAGCCAATCTCCGTAACACGGTTGATTTAGTAAACCTGAAGAGTATGCACCTGAGTGAAATACGTATATCTTTGTTTCTATTAATAAATTGGACTTGAGTCCTGAAGAAGAATTGTGTATATTTACGATAGGAACCCAACGCAACTTGTATTTCAGCATGCCCATAATGTATTCAAAATTTAAGTCAATCTCTGTAACACGGTTGATTTAGTAAACATGAAGAGTATGCACCTGAGTGAAAGACGTATATCTTTGTTTCTATTAATAATTTGGACTTGAATCCTGAAGAAGAATTGTGTATATTTACGATAGGAACCCAACGCAACTCGTATTTCAGCATTCCCATGATGTATTCACAATTTAAGCCAATCTCCGTAACACGGTTGATTTAGTAAACCTGAAGAGTATGCATCTGAGTGAAAGACTTATATCTTTGTTTCTATTAATAATTTGGACTTGAGTCCTGAAGAAGAATTGTGTATATTTACGATAGGAACCCAACGCAACTCGTATTTCAGCATGCCCATAATGTATTCACAATTTAATCCAATCTCCGTAACACGGTTGATTTAGTAAACCCGAAAAGTATGCACCTGAGTGAAAGACTTATATCTTTGTTTCTATTAATAATTTGGACTTGAGTCCTGAAGAAGAATTGTGTATATTTACGATAGGAACCCAACGCAACTCGTATTTCAGAATTCCCATAATGTATTCACAATTTAAGCCAATCTCCGTAACACGGTTGATTTAGTAAACCTGAAGAGTATGCACCTGAGTGAAAGACGTATATCTTTGTTTCTATTAATAATTTGGACTTTAGTCCTGAAGAAGAATTGTGAATATTTACGATAGGAACCCAACGCAACTCGTATTTCAGCATGCCCATAATGTATTCAAAATTTAAGCCAATCTCCGTAACACGGTTGATTTAGTAAACCTGAAGAGTATGCACCTGAGTGAAAGACGTATATCTTTGTTTCTATTAATAATTTGGACTTGAGTCCTGAAGAAGAATTGTGTATATTTACGATAGCAACCCAACGCAACTCGTATTTCAGCATTCCCATAATGTATTCACAATTTAATCCAATCTCCGTAACACGGTTGATTTAGTAAACCTGAAGAGTATGCACCTGAGTGAAAGACGTATATCTTTGTTTCTATTAATAATTTGGACTTGAGTCCTGAAGAAGAATTGTGTATATTTACGATAGGAACCCAACACAACTCGTATTTCAGCATGCCCATAATGTATTCAAAATTTAAGCCAATCTCTGTAACACGGTTGATTTAGTAAACCTGAAGAGTATGCATCTGAGTGAAAGACTTATATCTTTGTTTCTATTAATAATTTGGACTTGAGTCCTGAAGAAGAATTGTGTATATTTACGATAGGAACCCAACGCAACTCGTATTTCAGCATGCCCATAATGTATTCACAATTTAATCCAATCTCCGTAACACGGTTGATTTAGTAAACCCGAAGAGTATGCACCTGAGTGAAAGACTTATATCTTTGTTTCTATTAACAATTTGGACTTGAGTCCTGAAGAAGAATTGTGTATATTTATGATAGGAACCCAACGCAACTCGTATTTCAGCATGCCCATAATGTATTCAAAATTTAAGCCAATCTCCGTAACACGGTTGATTTAGTAAACCTGAAGAGTATGCACCTGAGTGAAATACGTATATCTTTGTTTCTATTAATAAATTGGACTTGAGTCCTGAAGAAGAATTGTGTATATTTACGATAGGAACCCAACGCAACTCGTATTTCAGCATGCCCATAATGTATTCAAAATTTAAGTCAATCTCTGTAACACGGTTGATTTAGTAAACATGAAGAGTATGCACCTGAGTGAAAGACGTATATCTTTGTTTCTATTCATAATTTGGACTTGAGTCCTGAAGAAGAATTGTGTATATTTACGATAGGAACCCAACGCAACTCGTATTTCAGCATTCCCATGATGTATTCACAATTTAAGCCAATCTCCGTAACACGGTTGATTTAGTAAACCTGAAGAGTATGCATCTGAGTGAAAGACTTATATCTTTGTTTCTATTAATAATTTGGACTTGAGTCCTGAAGAAGAATTGTGTATATTTACGATGGGAACCCAACGCAACAGGTATTTCAGCATGCCCATAATGTAATCACAATTTAATCCAATCTCCGTAACACGGTTGATTTAGTAAACCCGAAAAGTATGCACCTGAGTGAAAGACTTATATCTTTGTTTCTATTAATAATTTGGACTTGAGTCCTGAAGAAGAATTGTGTATATTTACGATAGGAACCCAACGCAACTCGTATTTCAGCATGCCCATAATGTATTCAAAATTTAAGCCAATCTCCGTAACACGGTTGATTTAGTAAACCTGAAGAGTATGCACCTGAGTGAAATACGTATATCTTTGTTTCTATTAATAAATTGGACTTGAGTCCTGAAGAAGAATTGTGTATATTCACGATAGGAACCCAACGCAACTCGTATTTCAGCATGCCCATAATGTATTCAAAATTTAAGTCAATCTCTGTAACACGGTTGATTTAGTAAACATGAAGAGTATGCACCTGAGTGAAAGACGTATATCTTTGTTTCTATTAATAATTTGGACTTGAGTCCTGAAGAAGAATTGTGTATATTTACGATAGGAACCCAACGCAACTCGTATTTCAGCATTCCCATAATGTATTCACAATTTAAGCCAATCTCCGTAACACGGTTGATTTAGTAAACCTGAAGAGTATGCACCTGAGTGAAAGACGTATATCTTTGTTTCTATTAATAATTTGGACTTGAGTCCTGAAGAAGAATTGTGTATATTTACGATAGGAACCCAACGCAACTCGTATTTCAGCATGCCCATAATGTATTCAAAATTTAAGCCAATCTCCGTAACACGGTTGATTTAGTAAACCTGAAGAGTATGCACCTGAGTGAAAGACGTATATCTTTGTTTCTATTAATAATTTGGACTTGAGTCCTGAAGAAGAATTGTGTATATTTACGATAGGAACCCAACGCAACTCGTATTTCAGCATGCCCATAATGTATTCACAATTTAATCCAATCTCCGTAACACGGTTGATTTAGTAAACCCGAAAAGTATGCACCTGAGTGAAAGACTTATATCTTTGTTTCTATTAATAATTTGGACTTGAGTCCTGAAGAAGAATTGTGTATATTTACGATAGGAACCCAACGCAACTCGTATTTCAGAATTCCCATAATGTATTCACAATTTAAGCCAATCTCCGTAACACGGTTGATTTAGTAAACCTGAAGAGTATGCACCTGAGTGAAAGACGTATATCTTTGTTTCTATTAATAATTTGGACTTTAGTCCTGAAGAAGAATTGTGAATATTTACGATAGGAACCCAACGCAACTCGTATTTCAGCATGCCCATAATGTATTCAAAATTTAAGCCAATCTCCGTAACACGGTTGATTTAGTAAACCTGAAGAGTATGCACCTGAGTGAAAGACGTATATCTTTGTTTCTATTAATAATTTGGACTTGAGTCCTGAAGAAGAATTGTGTATATTTACGATAGCAACCCAACGCAACTCGTATTTCAGCATTCCCATAATGTATTCACAATTTAATCCAATCTCCGTAACACGGTTGATTTAGTAAACCTGAAGAGTATGCACCTGAGTGAAAGACGTATATCTTTGTTTCTATTAATAATTTGGACTTGAGTCCTGAAGAAGAATTGTGTATATTTACGATAGGAACCCAACACAACTCGTATTTCAGCATGCCCATAATGTATTCAAAATTTAAGCCAATCTCTGTAACACGGTTGATTTAGTAAACCTGAAGAGTATGCATCTGAGTGAAAGACTTATATCTTTGTTTCTATTAATAATTTGGACTTGAGTCCTGAAGAAGAATTGTGTATATTTACGATAGGAACCCAACGCAACTCGTATTTCAGCATGCCCATAATGTATTCACAATTTAATCCAATCTCCGTAACACGGTTGATTTAGTAAACCCGAAGAGTATGCACCTGAGTGAAAGACTTATATCTTTGTTTCTATTAACAATTTGGACTTGAGTCCTGAAGAAGAATTGTGTATATTTATGATAGGAACCCAACGCAACTCGTATTTCAGCATGCCCATAATGTATTCAAAATTTAAGCCAATCTCCGTAACACGGTTGATTTAGTAAACCTGAAGAGTATGCACCTGAGTGAAATACGTATATCTTTGTTTCTATTAATAAATTGGACTTGAGTCCTGAAGAAGAATTGTGTATATTTACGATAGGAACCCAACGCAACTCGTATTTCAGCATGCCCATAATGTATTCAAAATTTAAGTCAATCTCTGTAACACGGTTGATTTAGTAAACATGAAGAGTATGCACCTGAGTGAAAGACGTATATCTTTGTTTCTATTAATAATTTGGACTTGAGTCCTGAAGAAGAATTGTGTATATTTACGATAGGAACCCAACGCAACTCGTATTTCAGCATTCCCATGATGTATTCACAATTTAAGCCAATCTCCGTAACACGGTTGATTTAGTAAACCTGAAGAGTATGCATCTGAGTGAAAGACTTATATCTTTGTTTCTATTAATAATTTGGACTTGAGTCCTGAAGAAGAATTGTGTATATTTACGATGGGAACCCAACGCAACTCGTATTTCAGCATGCCCATAATGTAATCACAATTTAATCCAATCTCCGTAACACGGTTGATTTAGTAAACCCGAAAAGTATGCACCTGAGTGAAAGACTTATATCTTTGTTTCTATTAATAATTTGGACTTGAGTCCTGAAGAAGAATTGTGTATATTTACGATAGGAACCCAACGCAACTCGTATTTCAGCATGCCCATAATGTATTCAAAATTTAAGCCAATCTCCGTAACACGGTTGATTTAGTAAACCTGAAGAGTATGCACCTGAGTGAAATACGTATATCTTTGTTTCTATTAATAAATTGGACTTGAGTCCTGAAGAAGAATTGTGTATATTCACGATAGGAACCCAACGCAACTCGTATTTCAGCATGCCCATAATGTATTCAAAATTTAAGTCAATCTCTGTAACACGGTTGATTTAGTAAACATGAAGAGTATGCACCTGAGTGAAAGACGTATATCTTTGTTTCTATTAATAATTTGGACTTGAGTCCTGAAGAAGAATTGTGTATATTTACGATAGGAACCCAACGCAACTCGTATTTCAGCATTCCCATAATGTATTCACAATTTAAGCCAATCTCCGTAACACGGTTGATTTAGTAAACCTGAAGAGTATGCACCTGAGTGAAAGACGTATATCTTTGTTTCTATTAATAATTTGGACTTGAGTCCTGAAGAAGAATTGTGTATATTTACGATAGGAACCCAACGCAACTCGTATTTCAGCATGCCCATAATGTATTCAAAATTTAAGCCAATCTCCGTAACACGGTTGATTTAGTAAACCTGAAGAGTATGCACCTGAGTGAAAGACGTATATCTTTGTTTCTATTAATAATTTGGACTTGAGTCCTGAAGAAGAATTGTGTATATTTACGATAGGAACCCAACGCAACTCGTATTTCAGCATGCCCATAATGTATTCAAAATTTAAGCCAAACTCTGTAACACGGTTGATTTAGTAAACCTGAAGAGTATGCATCTGAGTGAAAGACGTATATCTTTGTTTCTATTAATAATTTGGACTTTAGTCCCGAAGAAGAATTGTGTATATTTACGATAGGAACCCAACGCAACTCGTTTTTCAGCATGCCCATAATGTATTCAAAATTTAAGCCAATCTCCGTAACACGGTTGATTTAGTAAACCTGAAGAGTATGCACCTGAGTGAAATACGTAGATCTTTGTTTCTATTAATAAATTGGACTTGAGTCCTGAAGAAGAATTGTGTATATTTACGATAGGAACCCAACGCAACTCGTATTTCAGGATGCCCATAATGTATTCAAAATTTAAGTCAATCTCTGTAACACGGTTGATTTAGTAAACATGAAGAGTATGCACCTGAGTGAAAGACGTATATCTTTGTTTCTATTAATAATTTGGACTTGAGTCCTGAAGAAGAATTGTGTATATTTACGATAGGAACCCAACGCAACTCGTATTTCAGCATTCCCATAATGTATTCACAATTTAAGCCAATCTCCGTAACACGGTTGATTTAGTAAACCTGAAGAGTATGCACCTGAGTGAAAGACGTATATCTTTGTTTCTATTAATAATTTGGACTTTAGTCCTGAAGAAGAATTGTGTATATTTACGATAGGAACCCAACGCAACTCGTATTTCAGCATGCCCATAATGTATTCAAAATGTAAGCCAATCTCCGTAACACGGTTGATTTAGTAAACCTTAAGAGTATGCACCTGAGTGAAAGACGTATATCTTTGTTTCTATTAATAATTTGGACTTGAGTCCTGAAGAAGAATTGTGTATATTTACAATAGGAACCCAACGCAACTCGTATTTCAGCATGCTCATAATGTATTCAAAATTTAAGCCAATCTCTGTAACACGGTTGATTTAGTAAACCTGAAGAGTATGCATCTGAGTGAAAGACGTATATCTTTGTTTCTATTAATAAATTGGACTTTAGTCCCGAAGAAGAATTGTGTATATTTACGATAGGAACCCAACGCAACTCGTTTTTCAGCATGCCCATAATGTATTCAAAATTTAAGCCAATCTCCGTAACACGGTTGATTTAGTAAACCTGAAGAGTATGCACCTGAGTGAAATACGTATATCTTTGTTTCTATTAATAAATTGGACTTGAGTCCTGAAGAAGAATTGTGTGTATTTACGGTAGGAACCCAACGCAACTCGTATTTCAGCATGCCCATAATGTATTCAAAATTTAAGTCAATCTCTGTAACACGGTTGATTTAGTAAACATGAAGAGTATGCACCTGAGTGAAAGACGTATATCTTTGTTTCTATTAATAATTTGGACTTGAGTCCTGAAGAAGAATTGTGTATATTTACGATAGGAACCCAACGCAACTCGTATTTCAGCATTCCCATAATGTATTCACAATTTAAGCCAATCTCCGTAACACGGTTGATTTAGTAAACCTGAAGAGTATGCACCTGAGTGAAAGACGTATATCTTTGTTTCTATTAATAATTTGGACTTTAGTCCTGAAGAAGAATTGTGAATATTTACGATAGGAACCCAACGCAACTCGTATTTCAGCATGCCCATAATGTATTGTAACACCCCGGCCCCGTAGGACCCGAGGTAGTTACTCCAGACCTCTAGTACTGTCCTCACAAACCGCCACTAGCCTTTTCCGCGCACTTTGTCCTCACTCGTGCGCGCCCTGAGAAACTTCCCAGGGGGTCACCCATCCCAAGACTACTCCCGTGCAAGCACGCTTAACTTTGGAGTTCTTGGGTGATGAGCTCCCTTAAAAGGAGATGCACCTCTGTTGGTATGAGTAGTACTATTAATCCTCTTATATTAATTTCGGGTATTACAATCACCCCCACTTAGGATCGCAACGTCCTCGTTGCGCCCTTAACAATCTCAATCAAACCCCAGAATCTTGCCCCACTAAATGCCCGCCCGATATCTAACGGGTCAGTACACTGTCGTAGGGTTGCTCTGATACCATTTGTAACACCCCGGCCCCGTAGGACCCGAGGTAGTTACTCCAGACCTCTAGTACTGTCCTCACAAACCGCCACTAGCCTTTTCCGCGCACTTTGTCCTCACTCGTGCGCGCCCTGAGAAACTTCCCAGGGGGTCACCCATCCCAAGACTACTCCCGTGCAAGCACGCTTAACTTTGGAGTTCTTGGGTGATGAGCTCCCTTAAAAGGAGATGCACCTCTGTTGGTATGAGTAGTACTATTAATCCTCTTATATTAATTTCGGGTATTACATGTATTCAAAATTTAAGCCAATCTCCGTAACACGGTTGATTTAGTAAACCTGAAGAGTATGCACCTGAGTGAAAGACGTATATCTTTGTTTCTATTAATAATTTGGACTTGAGTCCTGAAGAAGAATTGTGTATATTTACGATAGGAACCCAACGCAACTCGTATTTCAGCATTCCCATAATGTATTCACAATTTAATCCAATCTCCGTAACACGGTTGATTTAGTAAACCTGAAGAGTATGCACCTGAGTGAAAGACGTATATCTTTGTTTCTATTAATAATTTGGACTTGAGTCCTGAAGAAGAATTGTGTATATTTACGATAGGAACCCAACACAACTCGTATTTCAGCATGCCCATAATGTATTCAAAAGTTAAGCCAATCTCTGTAACACGGTTGATTTAGTAAACCTGAAGAGTATGCATCTGAGTGAAAGACTTATATCTTTGTTTCTATTAATAATTTGGACTTGAGTCCTGAAGAAGAATTGTGTATATTTACGATAGGAACCCAACGCAACTCGTATTTCAGCATGCCCATAATGTATTCACAATTTAATCCAATCTCCGTAACACGGTTGATTTAGTAAACCCGAAGAGTATGCACCTGAGTGAAAGACTTATATCTTTGTTTCTATTAATAATTTGGACTTGAGTCCTGAAGAAGAATTGTGTATATTTATGATAGGAACCCAACGCAACTCGTATTTCAGCATGCCCATAATGTATTCAAAATTTAAGCCAATCTCCGTAACACGGTTGATTTAGTAAACCTGAAGAGTATGCACCTGAGTGAAATACGTATATCTTTGTTTCTATTAATAAATTGGACTTGAGTCCTGAAGAAGAATTGTGTATATTTACGATAGGAACCCAACACAACTCGTATTTCAGCATGCCCATAATGTATTCAAAATTTAAGTCAATCTCTGTAACACGGTTGATTTAGTAAACATGAAGAGTATGCACCTGAGTGAAAGACGTATATCTTTGTTTCTATTAATAATTTGGACTTGAGTCCTGAAGAAGAATTGTGTATATTTACGATAGGAACCCAACGCAACTCGTATTTCAGCATTCCCATGATGTATTCACAATTTAAGCCAATCTCCGTAACACGGTTGATTTAGTAAACCTGAAGAGTATGCATCTGAGTGAAAGACGTATATCTTTGTTTCTATTAATAAATTGGACTTTAGTCCCGAAGAAGAATTGTGTATATTTACGATAGGAACCCAACGCAACTCGTTTTTCAGCATGCCCATAATGTATTCAAAATTTAAGCCAATCTCCGTAACACGGTTGATTTAGTAAACCTGAAGAGTATGCACCTGAGTGAAATACGTATATCTTTGTTTCTATTAATAAATTGGACTTGAGTCCTGAAGAAGAATTGTGTGTATTTACGGTAGGAACCCAACGCAACTCGTATTTCAGCATGCCCATAATGTATTCAAAATTTAAGTCAATCTCTGTAACACGGTTGATTTAGTAAACATGAAGAGTATGCACCTGAGTGAAAGACGTATATCTTTGTTTCTATTAATAATTTGGACTTGAGTCCTGAAGAAGAATTGTGTATATTTACGATAGGAACCCAACGCAACTCGTATTTCAGCATTCCCATAATGTATTCACAATTTAAGCCAATCTCCGTAACACGGTTGATTTAGTAAACCTGAAGAGTATGCACCTGAGTGAAAGACGTATATCTTTGTTTCTATTAATAATTTGGACTTTAGTCCTGAAGAAGAATTGTGAATATTTACGATAGGAACCCAACGCAACTCGTATTTCAGCATGCCCATAATGTATTGTAACACCCCGGCCCGGTAGGACCCGAGGTAGTTACTCCAGACCTCTAGTACTGTCCTCACAAACCGCCACTAGCCTTTTCCGCGCACTTTGTCCTTACTCGTGCGCGCCCTGAGAAACTTCCCAGGGGGTCACCCATCCCAAGACTACTCCCGTGCAAGCACGCTTAACTTTGGAGTTCTTGGGTGATGAGCTCCCTTAAAAGGAGATGCACCTCTGTTGGTATGAGTAGTACTATTAATCCTCTTATATTAATTTCGGGTATTACAATCA
Organism: Cuscuta europaea; assembly: GCA_945859875.1. Lineage (NCBI taxonomy): Eukaryota > Viridiplantae > Streptophyta > Magnoliopsida > Solanales > Convolvulaceae > Cuscuta > Cuscuta europaea. The sequence goes on from CAMAPE010000014.1 coordinate 8,598,353, forward strand.
CCCCCACTTAGGATCGCAACGTCCTCGTTGCGCCCTTAACAATCTCAATCAAACCCCAGAATCTTGCCCCACTAAATGCCCGCCCGATATCTAACGGGTCAGTACACTGTCGTAGGGTTGCTCTGATACCATTTGTAACACCCCGGCCCCGTAGGACCCGAGGTAGTTACTCCAGACCTCTAGTACTGTCCTCACAAACCGCCACTAGCCTTTTCCGCGCACTTTGTCCTCACTCGTGCGCGCCCTGAGAAACTTCCCAGGGGGTCACCCATCCCAAGACTACTCCCGTGCAAGCACGCTTAACTTTGGAGTTCTTGGGTGATGAGCTCCCTGAAAAGGAGATGCACCTCTGTTGGTATGAGTAGTACTATTAATCCTCTTATATTAATTTCGGGTATTACATGTATTCAAAATTTAAGCCAATCTCCGTAACACGGTTGATTTAGTAAACCTAAAGAGTATGCACCTGAGTGAAAGACGTATATCTTTGTTTCTATTAATAATTTGGACTTGAGTCCTGAAGAAGAATTGTGTATATTTACGATAGGAACCCAACGCAACTCGTATTTCAGCATTCCCATAATGTATTCACAATTTAATCCAATCTCCGTAACACGGTTGATTTAGTAAACCTGAAGAGTATGCACCTGAGTGAAAGACGTATATCTTTGTTTCTATTAATAATTTGGACTTGAGTCCTGAAGAAGAATTGTGTATATTTACGATAGGAACCCAACACAACTCGTATTTCAGCATGCCCATAATGTATTCAAAATTTAAGCCAATCTCTGTAACACGGTTGATTTAGTAAACCTGAAGAGTATGCATCTGAGTGAAAGACTTATATCTTTGTTTCTATTAATAATTTGGACTTGAGTCCTGAAGAAGAATTGTGTATATTTACGATAGGAACCCAACGCAACTCGTATTTCAGCATGCCCATAATGTATTCACAATTTAATCCAATCTCCGTAACACGGTTGATTTAGTAAACCCGAAGAGTATGCACCTGAGTGAAAGACTTATATCTTTGTTTCTATTAATAATTTGGACTTGAGTCCTGAAGAAGAATTGTGTATATTTATGATAGGAACCCAACGCAACTCGTATTTCAGCATGCCCATAATGTATTCAAAATTTAAGCCAATCTCCGTAACACGGTTGATTTAGAAAACCTGAAGAGTATGCACCTGAGTGAAATACGTATATCTTTGTTTCTATTAATAAATTGGACTTGAGTCCTGAAGAAGAATTGTGTATATTTACGATAGGAACCCAACGCAACTCGTATTTCAGCATGCCCATAATGTATTCAAAATTTAAGTCAATCTCTGTAACACGGTTGATTTAGTAAACATGAAGAGTATGCACCTGAGTGAAAGACGTATATCTTTGTTTCTATTAATAATTTGGACTTGAGTCCTGAAGAAGAATTGTGTATATTTACGATAGGAACCCAACGCAACTCGTATTTCAGCATTCCCATGATGTATTCACAATTTAAGCCAATCTCCGTAACACGGTTGATTTAGTAAACCTGAAGAGTATGCATCTGAGTAAAAGACTTATATCTTTGTTTCTATTAATAATTTGGACTTGAGTCCTGAAGAAGAATTGTGTATATTTACGATAGGAACCCAACGCAACTCGTATTTCAGCATGCCCATAATGTATTCACAATTTAATCCAATCTCCGTAACACGGTTGATTTAGTAAACCCGAAAAGTATGCACCTGAGTGAAAGACTTATATCTTTGTTTCTATTAATAATTTGGACTTGAGTCCTGAAGAAGAATTGTGTATATTTACGATAGGAACCCAACGCAACTCGTATTTCAGCATGCCCATAATGTATTCAAAATTTAAGCCAATCTCCGTAACACGGTTGATTTAGTAAACCTGAAGAGTATGCACCTGAGTGAAATACGTATATCTTTGTTTCTATTAATAAATTGGACTTGAGTCCTGAAGAAGAATTGTGTATATTTACGATAGGAACCCAACGCAACTCGTATTTCAGCATGCCCATAATGTATTCAAAATTTAAGTCAATCTCTGTAACACGGTTGATTTAGTAAACATGAAGAGTATGCACCTGAGTGAAAGACGTATATCTTTGTTTCTATTAATAATTTGGACTTGAGTCCTGAAGAAGAATTGTGTATATTTACGATAGGAACCCAACGCAACTCGTATTTCAGCATTCCCATAATGTATTCACAATTTAAGCCAATCTCCGTAACACGGTTGATTTAGTAAACCTGAAGAGTATGCACCTGAGTGAAAGACGTATATCTTTGTTTCTATTAATAATTTGGACTTGAGTCCTGAAGAAGAATTGTGTATATTTACGATAGGAACCCAACGCAACTCGTATTTCAGCATGCCCATAATGTATTCAAAATTTTAGCCAATCTCCGTAACACGGTTGATTTAGTAAACCTGAAGAGTATGCACCTGAGTGAAAGACGTATATCTTTGTTTCTATTAATAATTTGGACTTGAGTCCTGAAGAAGAATTGTGTATATTTACGATAGGAACCCAACGCAACTCGTATTTCAGCATGCCCATAATGTATTCAAAATTTAAGCCAATCTCCGTAACACGGTTGATTTAGTAAACCTGAAGAGTATGCACCTGAGTGAAAGACGTATATCTTTGTTTCTATTAATAATTTGGACTTGAGTCCTGAAGAAGAATTGTGTATATTTACGATCGGAACCCAACGCAACTCGTATTTCAGCATGCTCATAATGTATTCAAAATTTAAGCTAATCTCTGTAACACGGTTGATTTAGTAAACCTGAAGAGTATGCATCTGAGTGAAAGACGTATATCTTTGTTTCTATTAATAAATTGGACTTTAGTCCCGAAGAAGAATTGTGTATATTTACGATAGGAACCCAACGCAACTCGTTTTTCAGCATGCCCATAATGTATTCAAAATTTAAGCCAATCTCCGTAACACGGTTGATTTAGTAAACCTGAAGAGTATGCACCTGAGTGAAATACGTATATCTTTGTTTCTATTAATAAATTGGACTTGAGTCCTGAAGAAGAATTGTGTGTATTTACGGTAGGAACCCAACGCAACTCGTATTTCAGCATGCCCATAATGTATTCAAAATTTAAGTCAATCTCTGTAACACGGTTGATTTAGTAAACATGAAGAGTATGCACCTGAGTGAAAGACGTATATCTTTGTTTCTATTAATAATTTGGACTTGAGTCCTGAAGAAGAATTGTGTATATTTACGATAGGAACCCAACGCAACTCGTATTTCAGCATTCCCATAATGTATTCACAATTTAAGCCAATCTCCGTAACACGTATGATTTAGTAAACCTGAAGAGTATGCATCTGAGTGAAAGACTTATATCTTTGTTTCTATTAATAATTTGGACTTGAGTCCTGAAGAAGAATTGTGTATATTTACGATAGGAACCCAACGCAACTCGTATTTCAGCATGCCCATAATGTATTCACAATTTAATCCAATCTCCGTAACACGGTTGATTTAGTAAACCCGAAAAGTATGCACCTGAGTGAAAGACTTATATCTTTTTTTCTATTAATAATTTGGACTTGAGTCCTGAAGAAGAATTGTGTATATTTACGATAGGAACCCAACGCAACTCGTATTTCAGCATGCCCATAATGTATTCAAAATTTAAGCCAATCTCCGTAACACGGTTGATTTAGTAAACCTGAAGAGTATGCACCTGAGTGAAATACGTATATCTTTGTTTCTATTAATAAATTGGACTTGAGTCCTGAAGAAGAATTGTGTATATTTACGATAGGAACCCAACGCAACTCGTATTTCAGCATGCCCATAATGTATTCAAAATTTAAGTCAATCTCTGTAACACGGTTGATTTAGTAAACATGAAGAGTATGCACCTGAGTGAAAGACGTATATCTTTGTTTCTATTAATAATTTGGACTTGAGTCCTGAAGAAGAATTGTGTATATTTACGATAGGAACCCAACGCAACTCGTATTTCAGCATTCCCATAATGTATTCACAATTTAAGCCAATCTCCGTAACACGGTTGATTTAGTAAACCTGAAGAGTATGCACCTGAGTGAAAGACGTATATCTTTGTTTCTATTAATAATTTGGACTTGAGTCCTGAAGAAGAATTGTGTATATTTACGATAGGAACCCAACGCAACTCGTATTTCAGCATGCCCATAATGTATTCAAAATTTTAGCCAATCTCCGTAACACGGTTGATTTAGTAAACCTGAAGAGTATGCACCTGAGTGAAAGACGTATATCTTTGTTTCTATTAATAATTTGGACTTGAGTCCTGAAGAAGAATTGTGTATATTTACGATAGGAACCCAACGCAACTCGTATTTCAGCATGCCCATAATGTATTCAAAATTTAAGCCAATCTCCGTAACACGGTTGATTTAGTAAACCTGAAGAGTATGCACCTGAGTGAAAGACGTATATCTTTGTTTCTATTAATAATTTGGACTTGAGTCCTGAAGAAGAATTGTGTATATTTACGATCGGAACCCAACGCAACTCGTATTTCAGCATGCTCATAATGTATTCAAAATTTAAGCTAATCTCTGTAACACGGTTGATTTAGTAAACCTGAAGAGTATGCATCTGAGTGAAAGACGTATATCTTTGTTTCTATTAATAAATTGGACTTTAGTCCCGAAGAAGAATTGTGTATATTTACGATAGGAACCCAACGCAACTCGTTTTTCAGCATGCCCATAATGTATTCAAAATTTAAGCCAATCTCCGTAACACGGTTGATTTAGTAAACCTGAAGAGTATGCACCTGAGTGAAATACGTATATCTTTGTTTCTATTAATAAATTGGACTTGAGTCCTGAAGAAGAATTGTGTGTATTTACGGTAGGAACCCAACGCAACTCGTATTTCAGCATGCCCATAATGTATTCAAAATTTAAGTCAATCTCTGTAACACGGTTGATTTAGTAAACATGAAGAGTATGCACCTGAGTGAAAGACGTATATCTTTGTTTCTATTAATAATTTGGACTTGAGTCCTGAAGAAGAATTGTGTATATTTACGATAGGAACCCAACGCAACTCGTATTTCAGCATTCCCATAATGTATTCACAATTTAAGCCAATCTCCGTAACACGGTTGATTTAGTAAACCTGAAGAGTATGCACCTGAGTGAAAGACGTATATCTTTGTTTCTATTAATAATTTGGACTTTAGTCCTGAAGAAGAATTGTGAATATTTACGATAGGAACCCAACGCAACTCTTATTTCAGCATGCCCATAATGTATTGTAACACCCCGGCCCCGTAGGACCCGAGGTAGTTACTCCAGACCTCTAGTACTGTCCTCACAAACCGCCACTAGCCTTTTCCGCGCACTTTGTCCTCACTCGTGCGCGCCCTGAGAAACTTCCCAGGGGGTCACCCATCCCAAGACTACTCCCGTGCAAGCACGCTTAACTTTGGAGTTCTTGGGTGATGAGCTCCCTTAAAAGGAGATGCACCTCTGTTGGTATGAGTAGTACTATTAATCCTCTTATATTAATTTCGGGTATTACAATCACCCCCACTTAGGATCGCAACGTCCTCGTTGCGCCCTTAACAATCTCAATCAAACCCCAGAATCTTGCCTCACTAAATGCCCGCCCGATATCTAACGGGTCAGTACACTGTCGTAGGGTTGCTCTGATACCATTTGTAACACCCCGGCCCCGTAGGACCCGAGGTAGTTACTCCAGACCTCTAGTACTGTCCTCACAAACCGCCACTAGCCTTTTCCGCGCACTTTGTCCTCACTCGTGCGCGCCCTGAGAAACTTCCCAGGGGGTCACCCATCCCAAGACTACTCCCGTGCAAGCATGCTTAACTTTGGAGTTCTTGGGTGATGAGCTCCCTGAAAAGGAGATGCACCTCTGTTGGTATGAGTAGTACTATTAATCCTCTTATATTAATTTCGGGTATTACATGTATTCAAAATTTAAGCCAATCTCCGTAACACGGTTGATTTAGTAAACCTAAAGAGTATGCACCTGAGTGAAAGACGTATATCTTTGTTTCTATTAATAATTTGGACTTGAGTCCTGAAGAAGAATTGTGTATATTTACGATAGGAACCCAACGCAACTCGTATTTCAGCATTCCCATAATGTATTCACAATTTAATCCAATCTCCGTAACACGGTTGATTTAGTAAACCTGAAGAGTATGCACCTGAGTGAAAGACGTATATCTTTGTTTCTATTAATAATTTGGACTTGAGACCTGAAGAAGAATTGTGTATATTTACGATAGGAACCCAACACAACTCGTATTTCAGCATGCCCATAATGTATTCAAAATTTAAGCCAATCTCTGTAACACGGTTGATTTAGTAAACCTGAAGAGTATGCATCTGAGTGAAAGACTTATATCTTTGTTTCTATTAATAATTTGGACTTGAGTCCTGAAGAAGAATTGTGTATATTTACGATAGGAACCCAACGCAACTCACATTTCAGCATGCCCATAATGTATTCACAATTTAATCCAATCTCCGTAACACGGTTGATTTAGTAAACCCGAAGAGTATGCACCTGAGTGAAAGACTTATATCTTTGTTTCTATTAATAATTTGGACTTGAGTCCTGAAGAAGAATTGTGTATATTTATGATAGGAACCCAACGCAACTCGTATTTCAGCATGCCCATAATGTATTCAAAATTTAAGCCAATCTCCGTAACACGGTTGATTTAGTAAACCTGAAGAGTATGCACCTGAGTGAAATACGTATATCTTTGTTTCTATTAATAAATTGGACTTGAGTCCTGAAGAAGAATTGTGTATATTTACGATAGGAACCCAACGCAACTCGTATTTCAGCATGCCCATAATGTATTCAAAATTTAAGTCAATCTCTGTAACACGGTTGATTTAGTAAACATGAAGAGTATGCACCTGAGTGAAAGACGTATATCTTTGTTTCTATTAATAATTTGGACTTGAGTCCTGAAGAAGAATTGTGTATATTTACGATAGGAACCCAACGCAACTCGTATTTCAGCATTCCCATAATGTATTCACAATTTAAGCCAATCTCCGTAACACGGTTGATTTAGTAAACCTGAAGAGTATGCATCTGAGTGAAAGACTTATATCTTTGTTTCTATTAATAATTTGGACTTGAGTCCTGAAGAAGAATTGTGTATATTTACGATAGGAACCCAACGCAACTCGTATTTCAGCATGCCCATAATGTATTCACAATTTAATCCAATCTCCGTAACACGGTTGATTTAGTAAACCCGAAAAGTATGCACCTGAGTGAAAGACTTATATCTTTGTTTCTATTAATAATTTGGACTTGAGTCCTGAAGAAGAATTGTGTATATTTACGATAGGAACCCAACGCAACTCGTATTTCAGCATGCCCATAATGTATTCAAAATTTAAGCCAATCTCCGTAACACGGTTGATTTAGTAAACCTGAAGAGTATGCACCTGAGTGAAATACGTATATCTTTGTTTCTATTAATAAATTGGACTTGAGTCCTGAAGAAGAATTGTGTATATTTACGATAGGAACCCAACGCAACTCGTATTTCAGCATGCCCATAATGTATTCAAAATTTAAGTCAATCTCTGTAACACGGTTGATTTAGTAAACATGAAGAGTATGCACCTGAGTGAAAGACGTATATCTTTGTTTCTATTAATAATTTGGACTTGAGTCCTGAAGAAGAATTGTGTATATTTACGATAGGAACCCAACGCAACTCATATTTCAGCATTCCCATAATGTATTCACAATTTAAGCTAATCTCCGTAACACGGTTGATTTAGTAAACCTGAAGAGTATGCACCTGAGTGAAAGACGTATATCTTTGTTTCTATTAATAATTTGGACTTGAGTCCTGAAGAAGAATTGTGTATATTTACGATAGGAACCCAACGCAACTCGTATTTCAGCATGCCCATAATGTATTCAAAATTTAAGCCAATCTCCGTAACACGGTTGATTTAGTAAACCTGAAGAGTATGCACCTGAGTGAAAGACGTATATCTTTGTTTCTATTAATAATTTGGACTTGAGTCCTGAAGAAGAATTGTGTATATTTACGATAGGAACCCAACGCAACTCGTATTTCAGCATGCCCATAATGTATTCAAAATTTAAGCCAAACTCTGTAACACGGTTGATTTAGTAAACCTGAAGAGTATGCATCTGAGTGAAAGACGTATATCTTTGTTTCTATTAATAATTTGGACTTTAGTCCCGAAGAAGAATTGTGTATATTTACGATAGGAACCCAACGCAACTCGTTTTTCAGCATGCCCATAATGTATTCAAAATTTAAGCCAATCTCCGTAACACGGTTGATTTAGTAAACCTGAAGAGTATGCACCTGAGTGAAATACGTATATCTTTGTTTCTATTAATAAATTGGACTTGAGTCCTGAAGAAGAATTGTGTATATTTACGATAGGAACCCAACGCAACTCGTATTTCAGCATGCCCATAATGTATTCAAAATTTAAGTCAATCTCTGTAACACGGTTGATTTAGTAAACATGAAGAGTATGCACCTGAGTGAAAGACGTATATCTTTGTTTCTATTAATAATTTGGACTTGAGTCCTGAAGAAGAATTGTGTATATTTACGATAGGAACCCAACGCAACTCGTATTTCAGCATTCCCATAATGTATTCACAATTTAAGCCAATCTCCGTAACACGGTTGATTTAGTAAACCTGAAGAGTATGCACCTGAGTGAAAGACGTATATCTTTGTTTCTATTAATAATTTGGACTTTAGTCCTGAAGAAGATATGTGTATATTTACGATAGGAACCCAACGCAACTCGTATTTCAGCATGCCCATAATGTATTCAAAATGTAAGCCAATCTCCGTAACACGGTTGATTTAGTAAACCTTAAGAGTATGCACCTGAGTGAAAGACGTATATCTTTGTTTCTATTAATAATTTGGACTTGAGTCCTGAAGAAGAATTGTGTATATTTACGATAGGAACCCAACGCAACTCGTATTTCAGCATTCCCATAATGTATTCACAATTTAATCCAATCTCCGTAACACGGTTGATTTAGTAAACCTGAAGAGTATGCACCTGAGTGAAAGACGTATATCTTTGTTTCTATGAATAATTTGGACTTGAGTCCTGAAGAAGAATTGTGTATATTTACGATAGGAACCCAACGCAACTCGTATTTAAGCATGCCCATAATGTATTCAAAATTTAAGCCAATCTCTGTAACACGGTTGATTTAGTAAACCTGAAGAGTATGCATCTGAGTGAAAGACTTATATCTTTGTTTCTATTAATAATTTGGACTTGAGTCCTGAAGAAGAATTGTGTATATTTACGATAGGAACCCAACGCAACTCGTATTTCAGCATGCCCATAATGTATTCACAATTTAATCCAATCTCCGTAACACGGTTGATTTAGTAAACCCGAAGAGTATGCACCTGAGTGAAAGACTTATATCTTTGTTTCTATTAATAATTTGGACTTGAGTCCTGAAGAAGAATTGTGTCTATTTACGATAGGAACCCAACGCAACTCGTATTTCAGCATGCCCATAATGTATTCAAAATTTAAGCCAATCTCCGTAACACGGTTGATTTAGTAAACCTGAAGAGTATGCACCTGAGTGAAATACGTATATCTTTGTTTCTATTAATAAATCGGACTTGAGTCCTGAAGAAGAATTGTGTATATTTACGATAGGAACCCAACGCAACTCGTATTTCAGCATTCCCATAATGTATTCACAATTTAAGCCAATCTCCGTAACACGGTTGATTTAGTAAACCTGAAGAGTATGCACCTGAGTGAAAGACGTATATCTTTGTTTCTATTAATTATTTGGACTTTAGTCCTGAAGAAGATATGTGTATATTTACGATAGGAACCCAACGCAACTCGTATTTCAGCATGCCCATAATGTATTCAAAATGTAAGCCAATCTCCGTAACACGGTTGATTTAGTAAACCTTAAGAGTATGCACCTGAGTGAAAGACGTATATCTTTGTTTCTATTAATAATTTGGACTTGAGTCCTGAAGAAGAATTGTGTATATTTACGATAGGAACCCAACGCAACTCGTATTTCAGCATTCCCATAATGTATTCACAATTTAATCCAATCTCCGTAACACGGTTGATTTAGTAAACCTGAAGAGTATGCACCTGAGTGAAAGACGTATATCTTTGTTTCTATGAATAATTTGGACTTGAGTCCTGAAGAAGAATTGTGTATATTTACGATAGGAACCCAACGCAACTCGTATTTAAGCATGCCCATAATGTATTCAAAATTTAAGCCAATCTCTGTAACACGGTTGATTTAGTAAACCTGAAGAGTATGCATCTGAGTGAAAGACTTATATCTTTGTTTCTATTAATAATTTGGACTTGAGTCCTGAAGAAGAATTGTGTATATTTACGATAGGAACCCAACGCAACTCGTATTTCAGCATGCCCATAATGTATTCACAATTTAATCCAATCTCCGTAACACGGTTGATTTAGTAAACCCGAAGAGTATGCACCTGAGTGAAAGACTTATATCTTTGTTTCTATTAATAATTTGGACTTGAGTCCTGAAGAAGAATTGTGTCTATTTACGATAGGAACCCAACGCAACTCGTATTTCAGCATGCCCATAATGTATTCAAAATTTAAGCCAATCTCCGTAACACGGTTGATTTAGTAAACCTGAAGAGTATGCACCTGAGTGAAATACGTATATCTTTGTTTCTATTAATAAATCGGACTTGAGTCCTGAAGAAGAATTGTGTATATTTACGATAGGAACCCAACGCAACTCGTATTTCAGCATGCCCATAATGTATTCAAAATTTAAGCCAATCTCCGTAACACGGTTGATTTAGTAAACCTGAAGAGTATGCACCTGAGTGAAATACGTATATCTTTGTTTCTATTAATAAATTGGACTTGAGTCCTGAAGAAGAATTGTGTGTATTTACGATAGGAACCCAACGCAACTCGTATTTCAGATGCCCATAATGTATTCAAAATTTAAGTCAATCTCTGTAACACGGTTGATTTAGTAAACATGAAGAGTATGCACCTGAGTGAAAGACGTATATCTTTTTTTCTATTTATAATTTGGACTTGAGTCCTAAAGAAGAATTGTGTATATTTACGATAGGAACCCAACGCAACTCGTATTTCAGCATGCCCATAATGTATTCAAAATTTAGGCCAATCTCTGTAACACGGTTGATTTATTAAACCTGAAGAGTATGCATCTGACTGAAAGACGTATATCTTCGTTTCTATTAATAAATTGGACTTTAGTCCTGAAGAAGAATTGTGTATATTTACGATAGGAACCCAACGCAACTCGTATTTCAGCATGCCCATAATGTTTTCAAAATTTAAGCCAATCTCCGTAACACGGTTGATTTAGTAAACCTGAAGAGTATGCACCTGAGTGAAATACGTATATCTTTTTTTCTATTAATAAATTGGACTTGAGTCCTGAAGAAGAATTGTGTATATTTACGATAGGAACCCAACGCAACTCGTATTTCAGCATGCCCATAATGTATTCAAAATTTAAGTCAATCTCTGTAACACGGTTGATTTAGTAAACATGAAGAGTATGCACCTGAGTGAAAGACGTATATCTTTGTTTCTATTAATAATTTGGACTTGAGTCCTGAAGAAGAATTGTGTATATTTACGATAGGAACCCAACGCAACTCGTATTTCAGCATTCCCATAATGTATTCACAATTTAAGCCAATCTCCGTAACACGGTTGATTTAGTAAACCTGAAGAGTATGCACCTGAGTGAAAGACGTATATCTTTGTTTCTATTAATAATTTGGACTTGAGTCATGAAGAAAAATTATGTATATTTACGATAGGAACCCAACGCAACTCGTATTTCAGCATGCCCATAATGTATTCAAAATTTAAGCCAATCTCCGTAACACGGTTGATTTAGTAAACCTGAAGAGTATGCACCTCAGTGAAAGACGTATATATTTGTTTCTATTAATAATTTGGACTTGAGTCCTGAAGAAGAATTGTGTGTATTAAGATAGGAACCCAACACAACTCGTATTTCAGCATGCCCATAATGTATTCAAAATTTAAGCCAATCTCCGTAACACGGTTGATTTAGTAAACCTGAAGAGTATGCACCTGAGTGAAATACGTATATCTTTGTTTCTATTAATAATTTGGACTTGAGTCCTGAAGAAGAATTGTGTATATTTACGATAGGAACCCAACGAAACTCGTATTTCAGCATGCCCATAATGTATTCAAAATTTAAGCCAATCTCTGTAACACGGTTGATTTAGTAAACCTGAAGAGTATGCATCTGAGTGAAAGACGTATATCTTTGTTTCTATTAATAAATTGGACTTTAGTCCTGAAGAAGAATTGTGTATATTTACGATAGGAACCCAACGCAACTTGTATTTCAGCATGCCCATAATGTATTCAAAATTTAAGCCAATCTCCGTAACACGGTTGATTTAGTAAACATGAAGAGTATGCACCTGAGTGAAATACGTATATCTTTGTTTCTATTAATAAATTGGACTTGAGTCCTGAAGAAGAATTGTGTATATTTACGATAGGAACCCAACGCAACTCGTATTTCAGCATTCCCATAATGTATTCACAATTTAAGCCAATCTCCGTAACACGGTTGATTTAGTAAACCTGAAGAGTATGCACCTGAGTGAAAGACGTATATCTTTGTTTCTATTAATAATTTGGACTTGAGTCCTGAAGAAGAATTGTGTATATTTAAGATAGGAACCCAACACAACTCGTATTTCAGCATGCCCATAATGTATTCAAAATTTAAGCCAATCTCCGTAACACGGTTGATTTAGTATACCTGAAGAGTATGTACCTGAGTGAAATACGTATATCTTTGTTTCTATTAATAAATTGGACTTGAGTCCTGAAGAAGAATTGTGTATATTTACGAGAGGAACCCAACGCAACTCGTATTTCAGCATGCCCATAATGTATTCAAAATTTAAGCCAATCTCCGTAACACGGTTGATTTAGTAAACCTGAAGAGTATGCACCTGAGTGAAATACGTATATCTTTGTTTCTATTAATAAATTGGACTTGAGTCCTGAAGAAGAATTGTGTATATTTACGATAGGAACCCAACGCAACTCGTATTTCAGCATGCCCATAATGTATTCAAAATTTAAGTCAATCTCTGTAACACGGTTGATTTAGTAAACATGAAGAGTATGCACCTGAGTGAAAGACGTATATCTTTGTTTCTATTAATAATTTGGACTTGAGTCCCGAAGAAGAATTGTGTATATTTACGATAGGAACCCAACGCAACTCGTATTTCAGCATTCCCATAATGTATTCACAATTTAAGCCAATCTCCGTAACACGGTTGATTTAGTAAACCTGAAGAGTATGCACCTGAGTGAAAGACGTATATCTTTGTTTCTATTAATAATTTGGACTTGAGTCCTGAAGAAGAATTGTGTATATTTACGATAGGAACCCAACGCAACTCGTATTTCAGCATGCCCATAATGTATTCAAAATTTAAGCCAATCTCCGTAACACGGTTGATTTAGTATACCTGAAGAGTATGTACCTGAGTGAAATACGTATATCTTTGTTTCTATTAATAAATTGGACTTGAGTCCTGAAGAAGAATTGTGTATATTTACGAGAGGAACCCAACGCAACTCGTATTTCAGCATTCCCATAATGTATTCACAATTTAAGCCAATCTCCGTAACACGGTTGATTTAGTAAACCTGAAGAGTATGCACCTGAGTGAAAGACGTATATCTTTGTTTCTATTAATAATTTGGACTTGAGTCCTGAAGAAGAATTGTGTATATTTACGATAGGAACCCAACACAACTCGTATTTCAGCATGCCCATAATGTATTCAAAATTTAAGCCAATCTCCGTAACACGGTTGATTTAGTAAACCTGAAGAGTATGCACCTGAGTGAAAGACGTATATCTTTGTTTCTATTAATAATTTGGACTTGAGTCCTGAAGAAGAATTGTGTATATTTAAGATAGGAACCCAATACAACTCGTATTTCAGCATGCCCATAATGTATTCAAAATTTAAGCCAATCTCCGTAACACGGTTGATTTAGTAAACCTGAAGAGTATGTACCTGAGTGAAATACGTATATCTTTGTTTCTATTAATAAATTGGACTTGAGTCCTGAAGAAGAATTGTGTATATTTACGAGAGGAACCCAACGCAACTCGTATTTCAGCATGCCCATAATGTATTCAAAATTTAAGTCAATCTCTGTAACACGGTTGATTTAGTAAACATGAAGAGTATGCACCTGAGTGAAAGACGTATATCTTTGTTTCTATTATTAATTTGGACTTGAGTCCTGAAGAAGAATTGTGTATATTTACGATTGGAACCCAACGCAACTCGTATTTCAGCATTCCCATAATGTATTCACAATTTAAGCCAATCTCCGTAACACGGTTGATTTAGTAAACCTGAAGAGTATGCACCTGAGTGAAAGACGTATATCTTTGTTTCTATTAATAATTTGGACTTGAGTCCTGAAGAAGAATTGTGTATAATTACGATAGGAACCCAACGCAACTCGTATTTCAGCATGCCCATAATGTATTCAAAATTTAAGTCAATCTCTGTAACACGGTTGATTTAGTAAACATGAAGAGTATGCACCTGAGTGAAAGACGTATATCTTTGTTTCTATTAATAATTTGGACTTGAGTCGTGAAGAAGAATTGTGTATATTTACGATAGGAACCCAACGCAACTCGTATTTCAGCATTCCCATAATGTATTCACAATTTAAGCCAATCTCCGTAACACGGTTGATTTAGTAAACCTGAAGAGTATGCACCTGAGTGAAAGACGTATATCTTTGTTTCTATTAATAATTTGGACTTGAGTCCTGAAGAAGAATTGTGTATATTTACAATAGGAACCCAACGCAACTCGTATTTCAGCATTCCCATAATGTATTCACAATTTAAGCCAATCTCCGTAACACGGTTGATTTAGTAAACCTGAAGAGTATGCACCTGAGTGAAAGACGTATATCTTTGTTTCTATTAATAATTTTGACTTGAGTCCTGAAGAAGAATTGTGTATATTTACGATAGGAACCCAACGCAACTCGTATTTCAGCATTCCCATAATGTATTCACAATTTAAGCCAATCTCCGTAACACGGTTGATTTAGTAAACCCGAAGAGTATGCACCTGAGTGAAAGACATATATCTTTGTTTCTATTAATAATTTGGACTTGAGTCCTGAAGAAGAATTGTGTATATTTACGATAGGAACCCAACGCAACTCGTATTTCAGCATGCCCATAATGTATTCAAAATTTAAGCCAATATCCGTAACACGGTTGATTTAGTAAACCTGAAGAGTATGTACCTGAGTGAAATACGTATATCTTTTTTTCTATTAATAAATTGGACTTGAGTCCTGAAGAAGAATTGTGTATATTTACGAAAGGAACCCAACGCAACTCGTATTTCAGCATGCCCATAATGTATTCAAAATTTAAGTCAATCTCTGTAACACGGTTGATTTAGTAAACATGAAGAGTATGCACCTGAGTGAAAGACGTATATCTTTGTTTCTATTATTAATTTGGACTTGAGTCCTGAAGAAGAATTGTGTATATTTATGATTGGAACCCAACGCAACTCGTATTTCAGCATTCCCATAATGTATTCACAATTTAAGCCAATCTCCGTAACACGGTTGATTTAGTAAACCCGAAGAGTATGCACCTGAGTGAAAGACATATATCTTTGTTTCTATTAATTTGGACTTGAGTCCTGAAGAAGAATTGTGTATATTTACGATAGGAACCAACGCAACTCGTATTTCAGCATTCCCATAATGTATTCACAATTTAAGCCAATCTCCGTAACACGGTTGATTTAGTAAACCTGAAGAGTATGCACCTGAGTGAAAGACGTATATCTTTGTTTCTATTAATAATTTTGACTTGAGTCCTGAAGAAGAATTGTGTATATTTACGATAGGAACCCAGCGCAACTCGTATTTCAGCATTCCCATAATGTATTCACAATTTAAGCCAATCTCCGTAACACGGTTGATTTAGTAAACCTGAAGAGTATGCACCTGAGTGAAAGACGTATATCTTTGTTTCTATTAATAATTTGGACTTGAGTCCTGAAGAAGAATTGTGTATATTTACGATAGGAACCCAACGCAACTCGTATTTCAGCATGCCCATAATGTATTCAAAATTTAAGCCAATCTCCGTAACACGGTTGATTTAGTAAACCTGAAGAGTATGCACCTGAGTGAAAGACGTATATCTTTGTTTCTATTAATAATTTGGACTTGAGTCCTGAAGAAGAATTGTGTATATTTAAGATAGGAACCCAACACAACTCGTATTTCAGCATGCCCATAATGTATTCAAAATTTAAGCCAATCTCCGTAACACGGTTGATTTAGTAAACCTGAAGAGTATGTACCTGAGTGAAATACGTATACCTTTGTTTCTATTAATAAATTGGACTTGAGTCCTGAAGAAGAATTGTGTATATTTACGAGAGGAACCCAACGCAACTCGTATTTCAGCATGCCCATAATGTATTCAAAATTTAAGTCAATCTCTGTAACACGGTTGATTTAGTAAACATGAAGAGTATGCACCTGAGTGAAAGACGTATATCTTTGTTTCTATTATTAATTTGGACTTGAGTCCTGAAGAAGAATTGTGTATATTTACGATTGGAACCCAACGCAACTCGTATTTCAGCATTCCCATAATGTATTCACAATTTAAGCCAATCTCCGTAACACGGTTGATTTAGTAAACCTGAAGAGTATGCACCTGAGTGAAAGACGTATATCTTTGTTTCTATTAATAATTTGGACTTGAGTCCTGAAGAAGAATTGTGTATAATTACGATAGGAACCCAACGCAACTCGTATTTCAGCATGCCCATAATGTATTCAAAATTTAAGTCAATCTCTGTAACACGGTTGATTTAGTAAACATGAAGAGTATGCACCTGAGTGAAAGACGTATATCTTTGTTTCTATTAATAATTTGGACTTGAGTCGTGAAGAAGAATTGTGTATATTTACGATAGGAACCCAACGCAACTCGTATTTCAGCATTCCCATAATGTATTCACAATTTAAGCCAATCTCCGTAACACGGTTGATTTAGTAAACCTGAAGAGTATGCACCTGAGTGAAAGACGTATATCTTTGTTTCTATTAATAATTTGGACTTGAGTCCTGAAGAAGAATTGTGTATATTTACGATAGGAACCCAACGCAACTCGTATTTCAGCATTCCCATAATGTATTCACAATTTAAGCCAATCTCCGTAACACGGTTGATTTAGTAAACCTGAAGAGTATGCACCTGAGTGAAAGACGTATATCTTTGTTTCTATTAATAATTTTGACTTGAGTCCTGAAGAAGAATTGTGTATATTTACGATAGGAACCCAACACAACTCGTATTTCAGCATTCCCATAATGTATTCACAATTTAAGCCAATCTCCGTAACACGGTTGATTTAGTAAACCCGAAGAGTATGCACCTGAGTGAAAGACATATATCTTTGTTTCTATTAATAATTTGGACTTGAGTCCTGAAGAAGAATTGTGTATATTTACGATAGGAACCCAACGCAACTCGTATTTCAGCATGCCCATAATGTATTCAAAATTTAAGCCAATATCCGTAACACGGTTGATTTAGTAAACCTGAAGAGTATGTACCTGAGTGAAATACGTATATCTTTTTTTCTATTAATAAATTGGACTTGAGTCCTGAAGAAGAATTGTGTATATTTACGAGAGGAACCCAACGCAACTCGTATTTCAGCATGCCCATAATGTATTCAAAATTTAAGTCAATCTCTGTAACACGGTTGATTTAGTAAACATGAAGAGTATGCACCTGAGTGAAAGACGTATATCTTTGTTTCTATTATTAATTTGGACTTGAGTCCTGAAGAAGAATTGTGTATATTTATGATTGGAACCCAACGCAACTCGTATTTCAGCATTCCCATAATGTATTCACAATTTAAGCCAATCTCCGTAACACGGTTGATTTAGTAAACCCGAAGAGTATGCACCTGAGTGAAAGACATATATCTTTGTTTCTATTAATTTGGACTTGAGTCCTGAAGAAGAATTGTGTATATTTACGATAGGAACCAACGCAACTCGTATTTTAGCATTCCCATAATGTATTCACAATTTAAGCCAATCTCCGTAACACGGTTGATTTAGTAAACCTGAAGAGTATGCACCTGAGTGAAAGACGTATATCTTTGTTTCTATTAATAATTTTGACTTGAGTCCTGAAGAAGAATTGTGTATATTTACGATAGGAACCCAACGCAACTCGTATTTCAGCATTCCCATAATGTATTCACAATTTAAGCCAATCTCCGTAACACGGTTGATTTAGTAAACATGAAGAGTATGCACCTGAGTGAAAGACGTATATCTTTGTTTCTATTATTAATTTGGACTTGAGTCCTGAAGAAGAATTGTGTATATTTACGATAGGAACCCAACGCAACTCGTATTTCAGCATGCCCATAATGTATTCAAAATTTAAGCCAATATCCGTAACACGGTTGATTTAGTAAACCTGAAGAGTATGCACCTGAGTGAAATACGTATATCTTTGTTTCTATTAATAATTTGGACTTGAGTCCTGAAGAAGAATTGTGTATATTTACGATAGGAACCCAACGAAACTCGTATTTCAGCATGCCCATAATGTATTCAAAATTTAAGCCAATCTCTGTAACACGGTTGATTTAGTAAACCTGAAGAGTATGCATCTGAGTGAAAGACGTATATCTTTGTTTCTATTAATAAATTGGACTTTAGTCCTGAAGAAGAATTGTGTATATTTACGATAGGAACCCAACGCAACTTGTATTTCAGCATGCCCATAATGTATTCAAAATTTAAGCCAATCTCCGTAACACGGTTGATTTAGTAAACCTGAAGAGTATGCACCTGAGTGAAATACGTATATCTTTGTTTCTATTAATAAATTGGACTTGAGTCCTGAAGAAGAATTGTGTATATTTACGATAGGAACCCAACGCAACTCGTATTTCAGCATTCCCATAATGTATTCACAATTTAAGCCAATCTCCGTAACACGGTTGATTTAGTAAACCTGAAGAGTATGCACCTGAGTGAAAGACGTATATCTTTGTTTCTATTAATAATTTGGACTTGAGTCCTGAAGAAGAATTGTGTATAATTACGATAGGAACCCAACGCAACTCGTATTTCAGCATGCCCATAATGTATTCAAAATTTAAGTCAATCTCTGTAACACGGTTGATTTAGTAAACATGAAGAGTATGCACCTGAGTGAAAGACGTATATCTTTGTTTCTATTAATAATTTGGACTTGAGTCGTGAAGAAGAATTGTGTATATTTACGATAGGAACCCAACGCAACTCGTATTTCAGCATTCCCATAATGTATTCACAATTTAAGCCAATCTCCGTAACACGGTTGATTTAGTAAACCTGAAGAGTATGCACCTGAGTGAAAGACGTATATCTTTGTTTCTATTAATAATTTGGACTTGAGTCCTGAAGAAGAATTGTGTATATTGACGATAGGAACCCAACGCAACTCGTATTTCAGCATTCCCATAATGTATTCACAATTTAAGCCAATCTCCGTAACACGGTTGATTTAGTAAACCTGAAGAGTATGCACCTGAGTGAAAGACGTATATCTTTGTTTCTATTAATAATTTTGACTTGAGTCCTGAAGAAGAATTGTGTATATTTACGATAGGAACCCAACACAACTCGTATTTCAGCATTCCCATAATGTATTCACAATTTAAGCCAATCTCCGTAACACGGTTGATTTAGTAAACCCGAAGAGTATGCACCTGAGTGAAAGACATATATCTTTGTTTCTATTAATAATTTGGACTTGAGTCCTGAAGAAGAATTGTGTATATTTACGATAGGAACCCAACGCAACTCGTATTTCAGCATGCCCATAATGTATTCAAAATTTAAGCCAATATCCGTAACACGGTTGATTTAGTAAACCTGAAGAGTATGTACCTGAGTGAAATACGTATATCTTTTTTTCTATTAATAAATTGGACTTGAGTCCTGAAGAAGAATTGTGTATATTTACGAGAGGAACCCAACGCAACTCGTATTTCAGCATGCCCATAATGTATTCAAAATTTAAGTCAATCTCTGTAACACGGTTGATTTAGTAAACATGAAGAGTATGCACCTGAGTGAAAGACGTATATCTTTGTTTCTATTATTAATTTGGACTTGAGTCCTGAAGAAGAATTGTGTATATTTATGATTGGAACCCAACGCAACTCGTATTTCAGCATTCCCATAATGTATTCACAATTTAAGCCAATCTCCGTAACACGGTTGATTTAGTAAACCCGAAGAGTATGCACCTGAGTGAAAGACATATATCTTTGTTTCTATTAATTTGGACTTGAGTCCTGAAGAAGAATTGTGTATATTTACGATAGGAACCAACGCAACTCGTATTTCAGCATTCCCATAATGTATTCACAATTTAAGCCAATCTCCGTAACACGGTTGATTTAGTAAACCTGAAGAGTATGCACCTGAGTGAAAGACGTATATCTTTGTTTCTATTAATAATTTTGACTTGAGTCCTGAAGAAGAATTGTGTATATTTACGATAGGAACCCAACGCAACTCGTATTTCAGCATTCCCATAATGTATTCACAATTTAAGCCAATCTCCGTAACACGGTTGATTTAGTAAACATGAAGAGTATGCACCTGAGTGAAAGACGTATATCTTTGTTTCTATTATTAATTTGGACTTGAGTCCTGAAGAAGAATTGTGTATATTTACGATAGGAACCCAACGCAACTCGTATTTCAGCATGCCCATAATGTATTCAAAATTTAAGCCAATATCCGTAACACGGTTGATTTAGTAAACCTGAAGAGTATGCACCTGAGTGAAATACGTATATCTTTGTTTCTATTAATAATTTGGACTTGAGTCCTGAAGAAGAATTGTGTATATTTACGATAGGAACCCAACGAAACTCGTATTTCAGCATGCCCATAATGTATTCAAAATTTAAGCCAATCTCTGTAACACGGTTGATTTAGTAAACCTGAAGAGTATGCATCTGAGTGAAAGACGTATATCTTTGTTTCTATTAATAAATTGGACTTTAGTCCTGAAGAAGAATTGTGTATATTTACGATAGGAACCCAACGCAACTTGTATTTCAGCATGCCCATAATGTATTCAAAATTTAAGCCAATCTCCGTAACACGGTTGATTTAGTAAACCTGAAGAGTATGCACCTGAGTGAAATACGTATATCTTTGTTTCTATTAATAAATTGGACTTGAGTCCTGAAGAAGAATTGTGTATATTTACGATAGGAACCCAACGCAACTCGTATTTCAGCATTCCCATAATGTATTCACAATTTAAGCCAATCTCCGTAACACGGTTGATTTAGTAAACCTGAAGAGTATGCACCTGAGTGAAAGACGTATATCTTTGTTTCTATTAATAATTTGGACTTGAGTCCTGAAGAAGAATTGTGTATATTTAAGATAGGAACCCAACACAACTCGTATTTCAGCATGCCCATAATGTATTCAAAATTTAAGCCAATCTCCGTAACACGGTTGATTTAGTATACCTGAAGAGTATGTACCTGAGTGAAATACGTATATCTTTGTTTCTATTAATAAATTGGAATTGAGTCCTGAAGAAGAATTGTGTATATTTACGAGAGGAACCCAACGCAACTCGTATTTCAGCATGCCCATAATGTATTCAAAATTTAAGCCAATCTCCGTAACACGGTTGATTTAGTAAACCTGAAGAGTATGCACCTGAGTGAAATACGTATATCTTTGTTTCTATTAATAAATTGGACTTGAGTCCTGAAGAAGAATTGTGTATATTTACGATAGGAACCCAACGCAACTCGTATTTCAGCATGCCCATAATGTATTCAAAATTTAAGTCAATCTCTGTAACACGGTTGATTTAGTAAACATGAAGAGTATGCACCTGAGTGAAAGACGTATATCTTTGTTTCTATTAATAATTTGGACTTGAGTCCCGAAGAAGAATTGTGTATATTTACGATAGGAACCCAACGCAACTCGTATTTCAGCATTCCCATAATGTATTCACAATTTAAGCCAATCTCCGTAACACGGTTGATTTAGTAAACCTGAAGAGTATGCACCTGAGTGAAGGACGTATATCTTTGTTTCTATTAATAATTTGGACTTGAGTCCTGAAGAAGAATTGTGTATATTTACGATAGGAACCCAACGCAACTCGTATTTCAGCATGCCCATAATGTATTCAAAATTTAAGCCAATCTCCGTAACACGGTTGATTTAGTAAACCTGAAGAGTATGCACCTGAGTGAAAGACGTATATCTTTGTTTCTATTAATAATTTGGACTTGAGTCCTGAAGAAGAATTGTGTATATTTAAGATAGGAACCCAACACAACTCGTATTTCAGCATGCCCATAATGTATTCAAAATTTAAGCCAATCTCCGTAACACGGTTGATTTAGTAAACCTGAAAAGTATGTACCTGAGTGAAATACGTATATCTTTGTTTCTATTAATAAATTGGACTTGAGTCCTGAAGAAGAATTGTGTATATTTACGAGAGGAACCCAACGCAACTCGTATTTCAGCATGCCCATAATGTATTCAAAATTTAAGTCAATCTCTGTAACACGGTTGATTTAGTAAACATGAAGAGTATGCACCTGAGTGAAAGACGTATATCTTTGTTTCTATTATTAATTTGGACTTGAGTCCTGAAGAAGAATTGTGTATATTTACGATAGGAACCCAACGCAACTCGTATTTCAGCATTCCCATAATGTATTCACAATTTAAGCCAATCTCCGTAACACGGTTGATTTAGTAAACCTGAAGAGTATGCACCTGAGTGAAAGACGTATATCTTTGTTTCTATTAATAATTTTGACTTGAGTCCTGAAGAAGAATTGTGTATATTTACGATAGGAACCCAACGCAACTCGTATTTCAGCATTCCCATAATGTATTCACAATTTAAGCCAATCTCCGTAACACGGTTGATTTAGTAAACCCGAAGAGTATGCACCTGAGTGAAAGACATATATCTTTGTTTCTATTAATAATTTGGACTTGAGTCCTGAAGAAGAATTGTGTATATTTACGATAGGAACCCAACGCAACTCGTATTTCAGCATGCCCATAATGTATTCAAAATTTAAGCCAATATCCGTAACACGGTTGATTTAGTAAACCTGAAGAGTATGTACCTGAGTGAAATACGTATATCTTTTTTTCTATTAATAAATTGGACTTGAGTCCTGAAGAAGAATTGTGTATATTTACGAGAGGAACCCAACGCAACTCGTATTTCAGCATGCCCATAATGTATTCAAAATTTAAGTCAATCTCTGTAACACGGTTGATTTAGTAAACATGAAGAGTATGCACCTGAGTGAAAGACGTATATCTTTGTTTCTATTATTAATTTGGACTTGAGTCCTGAAGAAGAATTGTGTATATTTATGATTGGAACCCAACGCAACTCGTATTTCAGCATTCCCATAATGTATTCACAATTTAAGCCAATCTCCGTAACACGGTTGATTTAGTAAACCCGAAGAGTATGCACCTGAGTGAAAGACATATATCTTTGTTTCTATTAATTTGGACTTGAGTCCTGAAGAAGAATTGTGTATATTTACGATAGGAACCAACGCAACTCGTATTTCAGCATTCCCATAATGTATTCACAATTTAAGCCAATCTCCGTAACACGGTTGATTTAGTAAACCTGAAGAGTATGCACCTGAGTGAAAGACGTATATCTTTGTTTCTATTAATAATTTTGACTTGAGTCCTGAAGAAGAATTGTGTATATTTACGATAGGAACCCAACGCAACTCGTATTTCAGCATTCCCATAATGTATTCACAATTTAAGCCAATCTCCGTAACACGGTTGATTTAGTAAACCTGAAGAGTATGCACCTGAGTGAAAGACGTATATCTTTGTTTCTATTAATAATTTGGACTTGAGTCCTGAAGAAGAATTGTGTATATTTACGATAGGAACCCAACGCAACTCGTATTTCAGCATGCCCATAATGTATTCAAAATTTAAGCCAATCTCCGTAACACGGTTGATTTAGTAAACCTGAAGAGTATGCACCTGAGTGAAAGACGTATATCTTTGTTTCTATTAATAATTTGGACTTGAGTCCTGAAGAAGAATTGTGTATATTTAAGATAGGAACCCAACACAACTCGTATTTCAGCATGCCCATAATGTATTCAAAATTTAAGCCAATCTCCGTAACACGGTTGATTTAGTAAACCTGAAGAGTATGTACCTGAGTGAAATACGTATACCTTTGTTTCTATTAATAAATTGGACTTGAGTCCTGAAGAAGAATTGTGTATATTTACGAGAGGAACCCAACGCAACTCGTATTTCAGCATGCCCATAATGTATTCAAAATTTAAGTCAATCTCTGTAACACGGTTGATTTAGTAAACATGAAGAGTATGCACCTGAGTGAAAGACGTATATCTTTGTTTCTATTATTAATTTGGACTTGAGTCCTGAAGAAGAATTGTGTATATTTACGATTGGAACCCAACGCAACTCGTATTTCAGCATTCCCATAATGTATTCACAATTTAAGCCAATCTCCGTAACACGGTTGATTTAGTAAACCTGAAGAGTATGCACCTGAGTGAAAGACGTATATCTTTGTTTCTATTAATAATTTGGACTTGAGTCCTGAAGAAGAATTGTGTATATTTACAATAGGAACCCAACGCAACTCGTATTTCAGCGTGCCCATAATGTATTCAAAATTTAAGTCAATCTCTGTAACACGGTTGATTTAGTAAACATGAAGAGTATGCACCTGAGTGAAAGACGTATATCTTTGTTTCTATTAATAATTTGGACTTGACTCCTGAAGAAGAATTGTGTATATTTACGATAGGAACCCAACGCAACTCGTATTTCAGCATTCCCATAATGTATTCACAATTTAAGCCAATCTCCGTAACTTGGTTGATTTAGTAAACCTGAAGAGTATGCACCTGAGTGAAAGACGCATATCTTTGTTTCTATTAATAATTTGGACTTGAGTCCTGAAGAAGAATTGTGTATATTTACGATAGGAACCCAACGCAACTCGTATTTCAGCATTCCCATAATGTATTCACAATTTAAGCCAATCTCCGTAACATGGTTGATTTAGTAAACCCGAAGAGTATGCACCTGAGTGAAAGACATATATCTTTGTTTCTATTAATAATTTGGACTTGAGTCCTGAAGAAGAATTGTGTATATTTACGATAGGAACCCAACGCAACTCGTATTTCAGCATGCCCATAATGTATTCAAAATTTAAGCCAATCTCCGTAACACGGTTGATTTAGTAAACCTGAAGAGTATGCACCTGAGTGAAAGACGTATATCTTTGTTTCTATTAATAATTTGGACTTGAGTCCTGAAGAAGAATTGTGTATATTTACGATAGGAACCCAACGCAACTCGTATTTCAGCATTCCCATAATGTATTCACAATTTAAGCCAATCTCCGTAACACGGTTGATTTAGTAAACCTGAAGAGTATGCACCTGAGTGAAAGACGTATATCTTTGTTTCTATTAATAATTTTGACTTGAGTCCTGAAGAAGAATTGTGTATATTTACGATAGGAACCCAACGCAACTCGTATTTCAGCATGCCCATAATGTATTCAAAATTTAAGCCAATCTCCGTAACACGGTTGATTTAGTAAACCTGAAGAGTATGTACCTGAGTGAAATACGTATATCTTTTTTTCTATTAATAAATTGGACTTGAGTCCTGAAGAAGAATTGTGTATATTTACGAGAGGAACCCAACGCAACTCGTATTTCAGCATGCCCATAATGTATTCAAAATTTAAGTCAATCTCTGTAACACGGTTGATTTAGTAAACATGAAGAGTATGCACCTGAGTGAAAGACGTATATCTTTGTTTCTATTATTAATTTGGACTTGAGTCTTGAAGAAGAATTGTGTATATTTACGATTGGAACCCAACGCAACTCGTATTTCAGCATTCCCATAATGTATTCACAATTTAAGCCAATCTCCGTAACACGGTTGATTTAGTAAACCCGAAGAGTATGCACCTGAGTGAAAGACATATATCTTTGTTTCTATTAATTTGGACTTGAGTCCTGAAGAAGAATTGTGTATATTTACGATAGGAACCCAACGCAACTCGTATTTCAGCATTCCCATAATGTATTCACAATTTAAACCAATCTCCGTAACACGGTTGATTTAGTAAACCTGAAGAGTATGCACCAGAGTGAAAGACGTATATCTTTGTTTCTATTAATAATTTTGACTTGAGTCCTGAAGAAGAATTGTGTATATTTACGATAGGAACCCAACGCAACTCGTATTTCAGCATTCCCATAATGTATTCAAAATTTAAGCCAATCTCCGTAACACGGTTGATTTAGTAAACCTGAAGAGTATGCACCTGAGTGAAAGACGTATATCTTTGTTTCTATTAATAATTTGGACTTGAGTCCTAAAGAAGAATTGTGTATATTTACGATAGGAACCCAACGCAACTCGTATTTCAGCATGCCCATAATGTATTCAAAATTTAAGCCAATCTCCGTAACACGGTTGATTTAGTAAACCTGAAGAGTATGCACCTGAGTGAAAGACGTATATCTTTGTTTCTATTAATAATTTGGACTTGAGTCCTGAAGAAGAATTGTGTATATTTAAGATAGGAACCCAACACAACTCGTATTTCAGCATGCCCATAATGTATTCAAAATTTAAGCCAATCTCCGTAACACGGTTGATTTAGTAAACCTGAAGAGTATGTACCTGAGTGAAATACGTATATCTTTGTTTCTATTAATAAATTGGACTTGAGTCCTGAAGAAGAATTGTGTATATTTACGAGAGGAACCCAACGCAACTCGTATTTCAGCATGCCCATAATGTATTCAAAATTTAAGTCAATCTCTGTAACACGGTTGATTTAGTAAACATGAAGAGTATGCACCTGAGTGAAAGACGTATATCTTTGTTTCTATTATTAATTTGGACTTGAGTCCTGAAGAAGAATTGTGTATATTTACGATTGGAACCCAACGCAACTCGTATTTCAGCATTCCCATAATGTATTCACAATTTAAGCCAATCTCCGTAACACGGTTGATTTAGTAAACCTGAAGAGTATGCACCTGAGTGAAAGACGTATATCTTTGTTTCTATTAATAATTTGGACTTGAGTCCTGAAGAAGAATTGTGTATATTTACAATAGGAACCCAACGCAACTCGTATTTCAGCGTGCCCATAATGTATTCAAAATTTAAGTCAATCTCTGTAACACGGTTGATTTACTAAACATGAAGAGTATGCACCTGAGTGAAAGACGTATATCTTTGTTTCTATTAATAATTTGGACTTGACTCCTGAAGAAGAATTGTGTATATTTACGATAGGAACCCAACGCAACTCGTATTTCAGCATTCCCATAATGTATTCACAATTTAAGCCAATCTCCGTAACTTGGTTGATTTAGTAAACCTGAAGAGTATGCACCTGAGTGAAAGACGTATATCTTTGTTTCTATTAATAATTTGGACTTGAGTCCTGAAGAAGAATTGTGTATATTTACGATAGGAACCCAATGCAACTCGTATTTCAGCATTCCCATAATGTATTCACAATTTAAGCCAATCTCCGTAACACGGTTGATTTAGTAAACCCGAAGAGTATGCACCTGAGTGAAAGACATATATCTTTGTTTCTATTAATAATTTGGACTTGAGTCCTGAAGAAGAATTGTGTATATTTACGATAGGAACCCAACGCAACTCGTATTTCAGCATGCCCATAATGTATTCAAAATTTAAGCCAATCTCCGTAACACGGTTGATTTAGTAAACCTGAAGAGTATGCACCTGAGTGAAAGACGTATATCTTTGTTTCTATTAATAATTTGGACTTGAGTCCTGAAGAAGAATTGTGTATATTTACGATAGGAACCCAACGCAACTCGTATTTCAGCATGCCCATAATCTATTCAAAATTTAAGCCAATCTCCGTAACACGGTTGATTTAGTAAACCTGAAGAGTATGCACCTGAGTGAAAGACGTATATCTTTGTTTCTATTAATAATTTGGACTTGAGTCCTGAAGAAGAATTGTGTATATTTACGATAGGAACCCAACGCAACTCGTGTTTCAGCATGCCCATAATGTATTCAAAATTTAAGTCAATCTCTGTAACACGGTTGATTTAGTAAACATGAAGAGTATGCACCTGAGTGAAAGACGTATATCTTTGTTTCTATTAATAATTTGGACTTGAGTCCTGAAGAAGAATTGTGTATATTTACGATAGGAACCAGACGCAACTCGTATTTCAGCATTCCCATAATGTATTCACAATTTAAGCCAATCTCTGTAACACGGTTGATTTAGTAAACCTGAAGAGTATGCACCTGAGTGAAAGACGTATATCTTTGTTTCTATTAATA
Organism: Cuscuta europaea; assembly: GCA_945859875.1. NCBI lineage: Eukaryota > Viridiplantae > Streptophyta > Magnoliopsida > Solanales > Convolvulaceae > Cuscuta > Cuscuta europaea. The sequence goes on from CAMAPE010000014.1 coordinate 8,627,026, forward strand.
ATTTGGACTTGAGTCCTGAAGAAGAATTGTGTATATTTACGATAGGAACCCATCGCAACTCGTATTTCAGCATTCCCATAATGTATTCACAATTTAAGCCAATCTCCGTAACATGGTTGATTTAGTAAACCTGAAGAGTATGCACCTGAGTGAAAGACGTATATCTTTGTTTCTATTAATAATTTTGACTTGAGTCCTGAAGAAGAATTGTGTATATTTACGATAGGAACCCAACGCAACTCGTATTTCAGCATTCCCATAATGTATTCACAATTTAAGCCAATCTCCGTAACACGGTTGATTTAGTAAATCCGAAGAGTATGCACCTGAGTGAAAGACATATATCTTTGTTTCTATTAATAATTTGGACTTGAGTCCTGAAGAAGAATTGTGTATATTTACGATAGGAACCCAACGCAACTCGTATTTCAGCATGCCCATAATGTATTCAAAATTTAAGCCAATCTCCGTAACACGGTTGATTTAGTAAACCTGAAGAGTATGCACCTGAGTGAAAGACGTATATCTTTGTTTCTATTAATAATTTGGACTTGAGTCCTGAAGAAGAATTGTGTATATTTACGATAGGAACCCAATGCAACTCGTATTTCAGCATGCCCATAATCTATTCAAAATTTAAGCCAATCTCCGTAACACGGTTGATTTAGTAAACCTGAAGAGTATGCACCTGAGTGAAAGACGTATATCTTTGTTTCTATTAATAATTTGGATTTGAGTCCTAAAGAAGAATTGTGTATATTTACGATAGGAACCCAACACAACTCGTATTTCAGCATGCCCATAATGTATTCAAAATTTAAGCCAATCTTCGTAACACGGTTGATTTAGTAAACCTGAAGAGTATGCACCTGAGTGAAAGACGTATATCTTTGTTTCTATTAATAAATTGGACTTGAGTCCTGAAGAATAATTGTGTATATTTACGATAGGAACCCAACGCAACTCGTATTTCAGCATTCCCATAATGTATTCACAATTTAAGCCAATCTCCGTAACCCGGTTGATTTAGTAAACCTGAAGAGTATGCATCTGAGTGAAAGACGTATATCTTTGTTTCTATAAATAATTTGGACTCGAGTCCTGAAGAAGAATTGTGTATATTTACGATAGGAACCCAACGCAACTCGTATTTCAGCATTCCCATAATGTATTCACAATTTTATCCAATCTCCGTAACACGGTTGATTTAGTAAACCCGAAGAGTATGCACCTGAGTGAAAGACTTATATCTTTGTTTCTATTAATAATTTGGACTTGAGTCCTGAAGAAGAATTGTGTATATTTACGATAGGAACCCAACGCAACTCGTATTTCAGCATTCCCATAATGTATTCACAATTTAAGCCAATCTCCGTAACACGGTTGATTTAGTAAACCTGAAGAGTATGCACCTGAGTGAAAGACATATATCTTTGTTTCTATTAATAATTTGGACTTGAGTCCTGAAGAAGAATTGTGTATATTTACGATAGGAACCCAACGCAACTCGTATTTCAGCATGCCCATAATGTATTCAAAATTTAAGTCAATCTCTGTAACACGGTTGATTTAGTAAACATGAAGAGTATGCACCTGAGTGAAAGACGTATATCTTTGTTTCTATTAACAATTTGGACTTGAGTCCTGAAGAAGAATTGTGTATATTTACGATAGGAACCCAACGCAACTCATATTTCAGCATTCCCATAATGTATTCACAATTTAAGCCAATCTCCGTAACACGGTTGATTTAGTAAACCTGAAGAGTATGCACCTGAGTGAAAGACGTATATCTTTGTTTCTATTAATAATTTGGACTTGAGTCCTGAAGAAGAATTGTGTATATTTACGATAGGAACCCAACGCAACTCGTATTTCAGCATTCCCATAATGTATTCACAATTTAATCCAATCTCCGTAACACGGTTGATTTAGTAAACTCGAAGAGTATGCACCTGAGTGAAAGACATATATCTTTGTTTCTATTAATAATTTGGACTTGAGTCCTGAAGAAGAATTGTGTATATTTACGATAGGAACCCAACGCAACTCGTATTTCAGCATTCCCATAATGTATTCACAATTTAATCCAATCTCCGTAACACGGTTGATTTAGTAAACCCGAAGAGTATGCACCTGAGTGAAAGACTTATATCTTTGTTTCTATTAATAATTTGGACTTGAGTCCTGAAGAAGAATTGTGTATATTTACGATAGGAACCCAACGCAACTCGTATTTCAGCATGCCCATAATGTATTCAAAATTTAAGCCAATCTCTGTAACACGGTTGATTTAGTAAACCTGAAGAGTATGCATCTGAGTGAAAGACGTATATCTTTGTTTCTATTAATAATTTGGACTTTAGTCCTGAAGAAGCATTGTGTATATTTACGATAGGAACCCAACGCAACTCGTATTTCAGCATGCCCATAATGTATTCAAATTTTAAGCCAATCTCCCTAACACGGTTGATTTAGTAAACCTGAAGAGTATGCACCTGAGTGAAAGACGTATATCTTTGTTTCTATTAATAATTTGGACTTGAGTCCTGAAGAAGAATTGTGTATATTTAAGATAGGAACCCAACACAACTCGTATTTCAGCATGCCCATAATGTATTCAAAATTTAAGCCAATCTCCGTAACACGGTTGATTTAGTAAACCTGAAGAGTATGCACCTGAGTGAAATACGTATATCTTTGTTTCTATTAATAAATTGGACTTGAGTCCTGAAGAAGAATTGTGTATATTTACGATAGGAACCCAACGCAACTCGTATTTCAGCATGCCCATAATGTATTCAAAATTTAAGTCAATCTCTGTAACACGGTTGATTTAGTAAACATGAAGAGTATGCACCTGAGTGAAAGACGTATATCTTTGTTTCTATTAATAATTTGGACTTGAGTCCTGAAGAAGAATTGTGTATATTTATGATAGGAACCCAACGCAACTCGTATTTCAGCATTCCCATAATGTATTCACAATTTAAGCCAATCTCCGTAACACGGTTGATTTAGTAAACCTGAAGAGTATGCACCTGAGTGAAAGACGTATATCTTTGTTTCTTTTAATAATTTGGACTTGAGTCCTGAAGAAGAATTGTGTATAATTACGATAGGAACCCAACGCAACTCGTATTTTAGCATGCCCATAATGTATTCAAAATTTAAGCCAATCTCCGTAACACGGTTGATTTAGTAAACATGAAGAGTATGCACCTGAGTGAAAGACGTATATCTTTGTTTCTATTATTAATTTGGACTTGAGTCCTGAAGAAGAATTGTGTATATTTATGATTGGAACCCAACGCAACTCGTATTTCAGCATTCCCATAATGTATTCACAATTTAAGCCAATCTCCGTAACACGGTTGATTTAGTAAACCCGAAGAGTATGCACCTGAGTGAAAGACATATATCTTTGTTTCTATTAATTTGGACTTGAGTCCTGAAGAAGAATTGTGTATATTTACGATAGGAACCAACGCAACTCGTATTTCAGCATTCCCATAATGTATTCACAATTTAAGCCAATCTCCGTAACACGGTTGATTTAGTAAACTCGAAGAGTATGCACCTGAGTGAAAGACATATATCTTTGTTTCTATTAATAATTTGGACTTGAGTCCTGAAGAAGAATTGTGTATATTTACGATAGGAACCCAACGCAACTCGTATTTCAGCATTCCCATAATGTATTCACAATTTTATCCAATCTCCGTAACACGGTTGATTTAGTAAACCCGAAGAGTATGCACCTGAGTGAAAGACTTATATCTTTGTTTCTATTAATAATTTGGACTTGAGTCCTGAAGAAGAATTGTGTATATTTACGATAGGAACCCAACGCAACTCGTATTTCAGCATTCCCATAATGTATTCACAATTTAAGCCAATCTCCGTAACACGGTTGATTTAGTAAACCTGAAGAGTATGCACCTGAGTGAAAGACATATATCTTTGTTTCTATTAATAATTTGGACTTGAGTCCTGAAGAAGAATTGTGTATATTTACGATAGGAACCCAACGCAACTCGTATTTCAGCATGCCCATAATGTATTCAAAATTTAAGTCAATCTCTGTAACACGGTTGATTTAGTAAACATGAAGAGTATGCACCTGAGTGAAAGACGTATATCTTTGTTTCTATTAATAATTTGGACTTGAGTCCTGAAGAAGAATTGTGTATATTTACGATAGGAACCCAACGCAACTCATATTTCAGCATTCCCATAATGTATTCACAATTTAAGCCAATCTCCGTAACACGGTTGATTTAGTAAACCTGAAGAGTATGCACCTGAGTGAAAGACGTATATCTTTGTTTCTATTAATAATTTGGACTTGAGTCCTGAAGAAGAATTGTGTATATTTACGATAGGAACCCAACGCAACTCGTATTTCAGCATTCCCATAATGTATTCACAATTTAATCCAATCTCCGTAACACGGTTGATTTAGTAAACTCGAAGAGTATGCACCTGAGTGAAAGACATATATCTTTGTTTCTATTAATAATTTGGACTTGAGTCCTGAAGAAGAATTGTGTATATTTACGATAGGAACCCAACGCAACTCGTATTTCAGCATTCCCATAATGTATTCACAATTTAATCCAATCTCCGTAACACGGTTGATTTAGTAAACCCGAAGAGTATGCACCTGAGTGAAAGACTTATATCTTTGTTTCTATTAATAATTTGGACTTGAGTCCTGAAGAAGAATTGTGTATATTTACGATAGGAACCCAACGCAACTCGTATTTCAGCATGCCCATAATGTATTCAAAATTTAAGCCAATCTCTGTAACACGGTTGATTTAGTAAACCTGAAGAGTATGCATCTGAGTGAAAGACGTATATCTTTGTTTCTATTAATAATTTGGACTTTAGTCCTGAAGAAGCATTGTGTATATTTACGATAGGAACCCAACGCAACTCGTATTTCAGCATGCCCATAATGTATTCAAAATTTAAGCCAATCTTCGTAACACGGTTGATTTAGTAAACCTGAAGAGTATGCACCTGAGTGAAAGACGTATATCTTTGTTTCTATTAATAAATTGGACTTGAGTCCTGAAGAATAATTGTGTATATTTACGATAGGAACCCAACGCAACTCGTATTTCAGCATTCCCATAATGTATTCACAATTTAAGCCAATCTCCGTAACCCGGTTGATTTAGTAAACCTGAAGAGTATGCATCTGAGTGAAAGACGTATATCTTTGTTTCTATTAATAATTTGGACTCGAGTCCTGAAGAAGAATTGTGTATATTTACGATAGGAACCCAACGCAACTCGTATTTCAGCATTCCCATAATGTATTCACAATTTTATCCAATCTCCGTAACACGGTTGATTTAGTAAACCCGAAGAGTATGCACCTGAGTGAAAGACTTATATCTTTGTTTCTATTAATAATTTGGACTTGAGTCCTGAAGAAGAATTGTGTATATTTACGATAGGAACCCAACGCAACTCGTATTTCAGCATTCCCATAATGTATTCACAATTTAAGCCAATCTCCGTAACACGGTTGATTTAGTAAACCTGAAGAGTATGCACCTGAGTGAAAGACATATATCTTTGTTTCTATTAATAATTTGGACTTGAGTCCTGAAGAAGAATTGTGTATATTTACGATAGGAACCCAACGCAACTCGTATTTCAGCATGCCCATAATGTATTCAAAATTTAAGTCAATCTCTGTAACACGGTTGATTTAGTAAACATGAAGAGTATGCACCTGAGTGAAAGACGTATATCTTTGTTTCTATTAATAATTTGGACTTGAGTCCTGAAGAAGAATTGTGTATATTTACGATAGGAACCCAACGCAACTCATATTTCAGCATTCCCATAATGTATTCACAATTTAAGCCAATCTCCGTAACACGGTTGATTTAGTAAACCTGAAGAGTATGCACCTGAGTGAAAGACGTATATCTTTGTTTCTATTAATAATTTGGACTTGAGTCCTGAAGAAGAATTGTGTATATTTACGATAGGAACCCAACGCAACTCGTATTTCAGCATTCCCATAATGTATTCACAATTTAATCCAATCTCCGTAACACGGTTGATTTAGTAAACTCGAAGAGTATGCACCTGAGTGAAAGACATATATCTTTGTTTCTATTAATAATTTGGACTTGAGTCCTGAAGAAGAATTGTGTATATTTACGATAGGAACCCAACGCAACTCGTATTTCAGCATTCCCATAATGTATTCACAATTTAATCCAATCTCCGTAACACGGTTGATTTAGTAAACCCGAAGAGTATGCACCTGAGTGAAAGACTTATATCTTTGTTTCTATTAATAATTTGGACTTGAGTCCTGAAGAAGAATTGTGTATATTTACGATAGGAACCCAACGCAACTCGTATTTCAGCATGCCCATAATGTATTCAAAATTTAAGCCAATCTCTGTAACACGGTTGATTTAGTAAACCTGAAGAGTATGCATCTGAGTGAAAGACGTATATCTTTGTTTCTATTAATAATTTGGACTTTAGTCCTGAAGAAGCATTGTGTATATTTACGATAGGAACCCAACGCAACTCGTATTTCAGCATGCCCATAATGTATTCAAATTTTAAGACAATCTCCCTAACACGGTTGATTTAGTAAACCTGAAGAGTATGCACCTGAGTGAAAGACGTATATCTTTGTTTCTATTAATAATTTGGACTTGAGTCCTGAAGAAGAATTGTGTATATTTAAGATAGGAACCCAACACAACTCGTATTTCAGCATGCCCATAATGTATTCAAAATTTAAGCCAATCTCCGTAACACGGTTGATTTAGTAAACCTGAAGAGTATGCACCTGAGTGAAATACGTATATCTTTGTTTCTATTAATAAATTGGACTTGAGTCCTGAAGAAGAATTGTGTATATTTACGATAGGAACCCAACGCAACTCGTATTTCAGCATGCCCATAATGTATTCAAAATTTAAGTCAATCTCTGTAACACGGTTGATTTAGTAAACATGAAGAGTATGCACCTGAGTGAAAGACGTATATCTTTGTTTCTATTAATAATTTGGACTTGAGTCCTGAAGAAGAATTGTGTATATTTATGATAGGAACCCAACGCAACTCGTATTTCAGCATTCCCATAATGTATTCACAATTTAAGCCAATCTCCGTAACACGGTTGATTTAGTAAACCTGAAGAGTATGCACCTAAGTGAAAGACGTATATCTTTGTTTCTTTTAATAATTTGGACTTGAGTCCTGAAGAAGAATTGTGTATAATTACGATAGGAACCCAACGCAACTCGTATTTTAGCATGCCCATAATGTATTCAAAATTTAAGCCAATCTCCGTAACACGGTTGATTTAGTAAACATGAAGAGTATGCACCTGAGTGAAAGACTTATATCTTTGTTTCTATTATTAATTTGGACTTGAGTCCTGAAGAAGAATTGTGTATATTTATGATTGGAACCCAACGCAACTCGTATTTCAGCATTCCCATAATGTATTCACAATTTAAGCCAATCTCCGTAACACGGTTGATTTAGTAAACCCGAAGAGTATGCACCTGAGTGAAAGACATATATCTTTGTTTCTATTAATTTGGACTTGAGTCCTGAAGAAGAATTGTGTATATTTACGATAGGAACCAACGCAACTCGTATTTCAGCATTCCCATAATGTATTCACAATTTAAGCCAATCTCCGTAACACGGTTGATTTAGTAAACTCGAAGAGTATGCACCTGAGTGAAAGACATATATCTTTGTTTCTATTAATAATTTGGACTTGAGTCCTGAAGAAGAATTGTGTATATTTACGATAGGAACCCAACGCAACTCGTATTTCAGCATTCCCATAATGTATTCACAATTTAATCCAATCTCCGTAACACGGTTGATTTAGTAAACCCGAAGAGTATGCACCTGAGTGAAAGACTTATATCTTTGTTTCTATTAATAATTTGGACTTGAGTCTTGAAGAAGAATTGTGTATATTTACGATAGGAACCCAACGCAACTCGTATTTCAGCATGCCCATAATGTATTCAAAATTTAAGCCAATCTCTGTAACACGGTTGATTTAGTAAACCTGAAGAGTATGCATCTGAGTGAAAGACGTATATCTTTGTTTCTATTAATAATTTGGACTTTAGTCCTGAAGAAGCATTGTGTATATTTACGATAGGAACCCAACGCAACTCGTATTTCAGCATTCCCATAATGTATTCAAATTTTAAGCCAATCTCCCTAACACGGTTGATTTAGTAAACCTGAAGAGTATGCACCTGAGTGAAAGACGTATATCTTTGTTTCTATTAATAATTTCGACTTGAGTCCTGAAGAAGAATTGTGTATATTTAAGATAGGAACCCAACACAACTCGTATTTCAGCATGCCCATAATGTATTCAAAATTTAAGCCAATCTCCGTAACACGGTTGATTTAGTAAACCTGAAGAGTATGCACCTGAGTGAAATACGTATATCTTTGTTTCTATTAATAAATTGGACTTGAGTCCTGAAAAAGAATTGTGTATATTTACGATAGGAACCCAACGCAACTCGTATTTCAGCATGCCCATAATGTATTCAAAATTTAAGTCAATCTCTGTAACACGGTTGATTTAGTAAACATGAAGAGTATGCACCTGAGTGAAAGACGTATATCTTTGTTTCTATTACTAATTTGGACTTGAGTCCTGAAGAAGAATTGTGTATATTTATGATAGGAACCCAACGCAACTCGTATTTCAGCATTCCCATAATGTATTCACAATTTAAGCCAATCTCCGTAACACGGTTGATTTAGTAAACCTGAAGAGTATGCACCTGAGTGAAAGACGTATATCTTTGTTTCTTTTAATAATTTGGACTTGAGTCCTGAAGAAGAATTGTGTATAATTACGATAGGAACCCAACGCAACTCGTATTTTAGCATGCCCATAATGTATTCAAAATTTAAGCCAATCTCCGTAACACGGTTGATTTAGTAAACCTGAAGAGTATGCACCTGAGTGAAAGACGTATATCTTTGTTTCTATTAATAATTTGGACTTGAGTCCTGAAGAAGAATTGTGTATATTTGAGATAGGAACCCAACACAACTCGTATTTCAGCATGCCCATAATGTATTCAAAATTTAAGCCAATCTCCGTAACACGGTTGATTTAGTAAACCTGAAGAGTATGCACCTGAGTGAAATACGTATATCTTTGTTTCTATTAATAAATTGGACTTGAGTCCTGAAGAAGAATTGTGTATATTTACGATAGGAACCCAACGCAACTCGTATTTCAGCATGCCCATAATGTATTCAAAATTTAAGTCAATCTCTGTAACACGGTTGATTTAGTAAACATGAAGAGTATGCACCTGAGTGAAAGACGTATATCTTTGTTTCTATTAATAATTTGGACTTGAGTCCTGAAGAAGAATTGTGTATATTTACGATAGGAACCCAACGCAACTCGTATTTCAGCATTCCCATAATGTATTCACAATATAATCCAATCTCCGTAACACGGTTGATTTAGTAAACCTGAAGAGTATGCACCTGAGTGAAAGACGTATATCTTTGTTTCTATTAATAATTTGGACTTGAGTCCTGAAGAAGAATTGTGTATATTTAAGATAGGAACCCAACACAACTCGTATTTCAGCATGCCCATAATGTATTCAAAATTTAAGCCAATCTCCGTAACACGGTTGATTTAGTAAACCTGAAGAGTATGCACCTGAGTGAAATACGTATATCTTTGTTTCTATTAATAAATTGGACTTGAGTCCTGAAGAAGAATTGTGTATATTTACGATAGGAACCCATCGCAACTCGTATTTCAGCATGCCCATAATGTATTCAAAATTTAAGCCAATCTCTGTAACACGGTTGATTTAGTAAACCTGAAGAGTATGCATCTGAGTGAAAGACGTATATCTTTGTTTCTATTAATAATTTGGACTTTAGTCCTGAAGAAGAATTGTGTATATTTACGATAGGAACCCAACGCAACTCGTATTTCAGCATGCCCATAATGTATTCAAAATTTAAGCCAATCTCCGTAACACGGTTGATTTAGTAAACCTGAAGAGTATGCACCTGAGTGAAAGACGTATATCTTTGTTTCTATTAATAATTTGGACTTGAGTCCTGAAGAAGAATTGTGTATATTTATGATAGGAACCCAACGCAACTCGTATTTCAGCATTCCCATAATGTATTTACAATTTAAGCCAATCTCCGTAACACGGTTGATTTAGTAAACCTGAAGAGTATGCACCTGAGTGAAAGACGTATATCTTTGTTTCTATTAATAATTTGGACTTGAGTCCTGAAGAAGAATTGTGTATATTTACGATAGGAACCCAACGCAACTCGTATTTTAGCATGCCCATAATGTATTCAAAATTTAAGCCAATCTCCGTAACACGGTTGATTTAGTAAACCTGAAGAGTATGAACCTGAGTGAAAGACGTATATCTTTGTTTCTATTAATAATTAGGACTTGAGTCCTGAAGAAGAATTGTGTATATTTAAGATAGGAACCCAACACAACTCGTATTTCAGCATGCCCATAATGTATTCAAAATTTAAGCCAATCTCCGTAACACGGTTGATTTAGTAAACCTGAAGAGTATGCACCTGAGTGAAATACGTATATCTTTGTTTCTATTAATAAATTGGACTTGAGTCCTGAAGAAGAATTGTGTATATTTACGATAGGAACCCATCGCAACTCGTATTTCAGCATGCCCATAATGTATTCAAAATTTAAGTCAATCTCTGTAACACGGTTGATTTAGTAAACATGAAGAGTATGCACCTGAGTGAAAGACGTATATCTTTGTTTCTATTAATAATTTGGACTTGAGTCCTGAAGAAGAATTGTGTATATTTACGATAGGAACCCAACGCAACTCGTATTTCAGCATTCCCATAATGTATTCACAATTTAAGCCAATCTCCGTAACACGGTTGATTTAGTAAACCTGAAGAGTATGCACCTGAGTGAAAGACGTATATCTTTGTTTCTATTAATAATTTGGACTTGAGTCCTGAAGAAGAATTGTGTATATTTACGATAGGAAGCCAACGCAACTCGTATTTCAGCATGCCCATAATGTATTCAAAATTTAAGCCAATCTCCGTAACACGGTTGTTTAGTAAACCTGAAGAGTATGCACCTGAGTGAAAGACGTATATATTTGTTTCTATTAATAATTTGGATTTGAGTCCTGAAGAAGAATTGTGTATATTTACGATAGAAACCCAACGCAACTCGTATTTCAGCATTCCCATAATGTATTCACAATATAATCCAATCTCCGTAACACGGTTGATTTAGTAAGCCTGAAGAGTATGCACCTGAGTGAAAGACGAATATCTTTGTTTCTATTAATAATTTGGACTTGAGTCCTGAAGAAGAATTGTGTATATTTACGATAGGAACCCAACGCAACTCGTATTTCAGCATGCCCATAATGTATTCAAAATTTAAGCCAATCTCCGTAACACGGTTGATTTAGTAAACCTGAAGAGTATGCACCTGAGTGAAAGACGTATATCTTTGTTTCTATTAATAATTTGGATTTGAGTCCTAAAGATGAATTGTGTATATTTACGATAGAAACCCAACGCAACTCGTATTTCAGCATTCCCATAATGTATTAACAATTTAATCCAATCTCCGTAACACGGTTGATTTAGTAAACCTGAAGAGTATGCACCTGAGTGAAAGACGAATATCTTTGTTTCTATTAATAATTTGGACTTGAGTCCTGAAGAAGAATTGTGTATATTTAAGATAGGAACCCAACGCAACTCGTATTTCAGCATTCCCATAATGTATTCACAATTTAAGCCAATCTCCGTAACACGGTTGATTTAGTAAACCCGAAGAGTATGCACCTGAGTGAAAGACTTATATCTTTGTTTCTATTAATAATTTGGACTTGAGTCCTGAAGAAGAATTGTGTATATTTACGATAGGAACTCATTGCAACTCGTATTTCAGCATGCCCATAATGTATTCAAAATTTAAGCCAATCTCTGTAACACGGTTGATTTAGTAAACCTGAAGAGTATGCATCTGAGTGAAAGACGTATATCTTTGTTTCTATTAATAATTTGGACTTTAGTCCTGAAGAAGAATTGTGTATATTTACGATAGGAACCCAACGCAACTCGTATTTCAGCATGCCCATAATGTATTCAAAATTTAAGCCAATCTCCGTAACACGGTTGATTTAGTAAACCTGAAGAGTATGCACCTGAGTGAAATACGTATATCTTTGTTTCTATTAATAAATTGGACTTGAGTCCTGAAGAAGAATTGTGTATATTTACGATAGGAACCCAACGCAACTCGTATTTCAGCATGCCCATAATGTATTCAAAATTTAAGTCAATCTCTGTAACACGGTTGATTTAGTAAACATGAAGAGTATGCACCTGAGTGAAAGACGTATATCTTTGTTTCTATTAATAATTTGGACTTGAGTCCTGAAGAAGAATTGTGTATATTTATGATAGGAACCCAACGCAACTCGTATTTCAGCATTCCCATAATGTATTCACAATTTAAGCCAATCTCCGTAACACGGTTGATTTAGTAAACCTGAAGAGTATGCACCTGAGTGAAAGACGTATATCTTTGTTTCTTTTAATAATTTGGACTTGAGTCCTGAAGAAGAATTGTGTATAATTACGATAGGAACCCAACGCAACTCGTATTTTAGCATGCCCATAATGTATTCAAAATTTAAGCCAATCTCCGTAACACGGTTGATTTAGTAAACATGAAGAGTATGCACCTGAGTGAAAGACGTATATCTTTGTTTCTATTATTAATTTGGACTTGAGTCCTGAAGAAGAATTGTGTATATTTATGATTGGAACCCAACGCAACTCGTATTTCAGCATTCCCATAATGTATTCACAATTTAAGCCAATCTCCGTAACACGGTTGATTTAGTAAACCCGAAGAGTATGCACCTGAGTGAAAGACATATATCTTTGTTTCTATTAATTTGGACTTGAGTCCTGAAGAAGAATTGTGTATATTTACGATAGGAACCAACGCAACTCGTATTTCAGCATTCCCATAATGTATTCACAATTTAAGCCAATCTCCGTAACACGGTTGATTTAGTAAACTCGAAGAGTATGCACCTGAGTGAAAGACATATATCTTTGTTTCTATTAATAATTTGGACTTGAGTCCTGAAGAAGAATTGTGTATATTTACGATAGGAACCCAACGCAACTCGTATTTCAGCATTCCCATAATGTATTCACAATTTAATCCAATCTCCGTAACACGGTTGATTTAGTAAACCCGAAGAGTATGCACCTGAGTGAAAGACTTATATCTTTGTTTCTATTAATAATTTGGACTTGAGTCCTGAAGAAGAATTGTGTATATTTACGATAGGAACCCAACGCAACTCGTATTTCAGCATGCCCATAATGTATTCAAAATTTAAGCCAATCTCTGTAACACGGTTGATTTAGTAAACCTGAAGAGTATGCATCTGAGTGAAAGACGTATATCTTTGTTTCTATTAATAATTTGGACTTTAGTCCTGAAGAAGCATTGTGTATATTTACGATAGGAACCCAACGCAACTCGTATTTCAGCATTCCCATAATGTATTCAAATTTTAAGCCAATCTCCCTAACACGGTTGATTTAGTAAACCTGAAGAGTATGCACCTGAGTGAAAGACGTATATCTTTGTTTCTATTAATAATTTCGACTTGAGTCCTGAAGAAGAATTGTGTATATTTAAGATAGGAACCCAACACAACTCGTATTTCAGCATGCCCATAATGTATTCAAAATTTAAGCCAATCTCCGTAACACGGTTGATTTAGTAAACCTGAAGAGTATGCACCTGAGTGAAATACGTATATCTTTGTTTCTATTAATAAATTGGACTTGAGTCCTGAAGAAGAATTGTGTATATTTACGATAGGAACCCAACGCAACTCGTATTTCAGCATGCCCATAATGTATTCAAAATTTAAGTCAATCTCTGTAACACGGTTGATTTAGTAAACATGAAGAGTATGCACCTGAGTGAAAGACGTATATCTTTGTTTCTATTAATAATTTGGACTTGAGTCCTGAAGAAGAATTGTGTATATTTATGATAGGAACCCAACGCAACTCGTATTTCAGCATTCCCATAATGTATTCACAATTTAAGCCAATCTCCGTAACACGGTTGATTTAGTAAACCTGAAGAGTATGCACCTGAGTGAAAGACGTATATCTTTGTTTCTTTTAATAATTTGGACTTGAGTCCTGAAGAAGAATTGTGTATAATTACGATAGGAACCCAACGCAACTCGTATTTTAGCATGCCCATAATGTATTCAAAATTTAAGCCAATCTCCGTAACACGGTTGATTTAGTAAACCTGAAGAGTATGCACCTGAGTGAAAGACGTATATCTTTGTTTCTATTAATAATTTGGACTTGAGTCCTGAAGAAGAATTGTGTATATTTGAGATAGGAACCCAACACAACTCGTATTTCAGCATGCCCATAATGTATTCAAAATTTAAGCCAATCTCCGTAACACGGTTGATTTAGTAAACCTGAAGAGTATGCACCTGAGTGAAATACGTATATCTTTGTTTCTATTAATAAATTGGACTTGAGTCCTAAAGAAGAATTGTGTATATTTACGATAGGAACCCAACGCAACTCGTATTTCAGCATGCCCATAATGTATTCAAAATTTAAGTCAATCTCTGTAACACGGTTGATTTAGTAAACATGAAGAGTATGCACCTGAGTGAAAGACGTATATCTTTGTTTCTATTAATAATTTGGACTTGAGTCCTGAAGAAGAATTGTGTATATTTACGATAGGAACCCAACGCAACTCGTATTTCAGCATTCCCATAATGTATTCACAATATAATCCAATCTCCGTAACACGGTTGATTTAGTAAACCTGAAGAGTATGCACCTGAATGAAAGACGTATATCTTTGTTTCTATTAATAATTTGGATTTGAGTCCTAAAGAAGAATTGTGTATATTTACGATAGAAACCCAACGCAACTCGTATTTCAGCATTCACATAATGTATTAACAATTTAATCCAATCTCCGTAACACGGTTGATTTAGTAAACCTGAAGAGTATGCACCTGAGTGAAAGACGAATATCTTTGTTTCTATTAATAATTTGGACTTGAGTCCTGAAGAAGAATTGTGTATATTTAAGATAGGAACCCAACGCAACTCGTATTTCAGCATTCCCATAATGTATTCACAATTTCAGCCAATCTCCGTAACACGGTTGATTTAGTAAACCCGAAGAGTATGCACCTGAGTGAAAGACTTATATCTTTGTTTCTATTAATAATTTGGACTTGAGTCCTGAAGAAGAATTGTGTATATTTACGATAGGAACTCATTGCAACTCGTATTTCAGCATGCCCATAATGTATTCAAAATTTAAGCCAATCTCTGTAACACGGTTGATTTAGTAAACCTGAAGAGTATGCATCTGAGTGAAAGACGTATATCTTTGTTTCTATTAATAATTTGGACTTTAGTCCTGAAGAAGAATTGTGTATATTTACGATAGGAACCCAACGCAACTCGTATTTCAGCATGCCCATAATGTATTCAAAAGTTAAGCCAATCTCC
This sequence comes from Cuscuta europaea, assembly GCA_945859875.1. Taxonomy (NCBI): domain Eukaryota; kingdom Viridiplantae; phylum Streptophyta; class Magnoliopsida; order Solanales; family Convolvulaceae; genus Cuscuta; species Cuscuta europaea. Next base: position 8,642,686 of record CAMAPE010000014.1, read on the forward strand.
GTAACACGGTTGATTTAGTAAACCTGAAGAGTATGCACCTGAGTGAAAGACGTATATCTTTGTTTCTATTAATAATTTGGACTTGAGTCCTGAAGAAGAATTGTGTATATTTATGATAGGAACCCAACGCAACTCGTATTTCAGCATTCCCATAATGTATTTACAATTTAAGCCAATCTCCGTAACACGGTTGATTTAGTAAACCTGAAGAGTATGCACCTGAGTGAAAGACGTATATCTTTGTTTCTATTAATAATTTGGACTTGAGTCCTGAAGAAGAATTGTGTATATTTACGATAGGAACCCAACGCAACTCGTATTTTAGCATGCCCATAATGTATTCAAAATTTAAGCCAATCTCCGTAACACGGTTGATTTAGTAAACCTGAAGAGTATGAACCTGAGTGAAAGACGTATATCTTTGTTTCTATTAATAATTTGGACTTGAGTCCTGAAGAAGAATTGTGTATATTTAAGATAGGAACCCAACACAACTCGTATTTCAGCATGCCCATAATGTATTCAAAATTTAAGCCAATCTCCGTAACACGGTTGATTTAGTAAACCTGAAGAGTATGCACCTGAGTGAAATACGTATATCTTTGTTTCTATTAATAAATTGGACTTGAGTCCTGAAGAAGAATTGTGTATATTTACGATAGGAACCCATCGCAACTCGTATTTCAGCATGCCCATAATGTATTCAAAATTTAAGTCAATCTCTGTAACACGGTTGATTTAGTAAACATGAAGAGTATGCACCTGAGTGAAAGACGTATATCTTTGTTTCTATTAATAATTTGGACTTGAGTCCTGAAGAAGAATTGTGTATATTTACGATAGGAACCCAACGCAACTCGTATTTCAGCATTCCCATAATGTATTCACAATTTAAGCCAATCTCCGTAACACGGTTGATTTAGTAAACCTGAAGAGTATGCACCTGAGTGAAAGACGTATATCTTTGTTTCTATTAATAATTTGGACTTGAGTCCTAAAGAAGAATTGTGTATATTTACGATAGGAAGCCAACGCAACTCGTATTTCAGCATGCCCATAATGTATTCAAAATTTAAGCCAATCTCCGTAACACGGTTGTTTAGTAAACCTGAAGAGTATGCACCTGAGTGAAAGACGTTTATATTTGTTTCTATTAATAATTTGGATTTGAGTCCTGAAGAAGAATTGTGTATATTTACGATAGAAACCCAACGCAACTCGTATTTCAGCATTCCCATAATGTATTCACAATATAATCCAATCTCCGTAACACGGTTGATTTAGTAAGCCTGAAGAGTATGCACCTGAGTGAAAGACGAATATCTTTGTTTCTATTAATAATTTGGACTTGAGTCCTGAAGAAGAATTGTGTATATTTACGATAGGAACCCAACGCAACTCGTATTTCAGCATGCCCATAATGTATTCAAAATTTAAGCCAATCTCCGTAACACGGTTGATTTAGTAAACCTGAAGAGTATGCACCTGAGTGAAAGACGTATATCTTTGTTTCTATTAATAATTTGGATTTGAGTCCTAAAGATGAATTGTGTATATTTACGATAGAAACCCAACGCAACTCGTATTTCAGCATTCCCATAATGTATTAACAATTTAATCCAATCTCCGTAACACGGTTGATTTAGTAAACCTGAAGAGTATGCACCTGAGTGAAAGACGAATATCTTTGTTTCTATTAATAATTTGGACTTGAGTCCTGAAGAAGAATTGTGTATATTTAAGATAGGAACCCAACGCAACTCGTATTTCAGCATTCCCATAATGTATTCACAATTTAAGCCAATCTCCGTAACACGGTTGATTTAGTAAACCCGAAGAGTATGCACCTGAGTGAAAGACTTATATCTTTGTTTCTATTAATAATTTGGACTTGAGTCCTGAAGAAGAATTGTGTATATTTACGATAGGAACTCATTGCAACTCGTATTTCAGCATACCCATAATGTATTCAAAATTTAAGCCAATCTCTGTAACACGGTTGATTTAGTAAACCTGAAGAGTATGCATCTGAGTGAAAGACGTATATCTTTGTTTCTATTAATAATTTGGACTTTAGTCCTGAAGAAGAATTGTGTATATTTACGATAGGAACCCAACGCAACTCGTATTTCAGCATGCCCATAATGTATTCAAAATTTAAGCCAATCTCCGTAACACGGTTGGTTTAGTAAACCTGAAGAGTATGCACCTGAGTGAAAGACGTATATCTTTGTTTCTATTAATAATTTGGACTTGAGTCCTGAAGAAGAATTGTGTGTATTTACGATAGGAACCCAACGCAACTCGTATTTCAGCATGCCCATAATGTATTCAAAATTTAAGCCAATCTCCGTAACATGGTTGCTTTAGTAAACCTGAAGAGTATGCACCTGAGTGAAATACGTATATCTTTGTTTCTATTAATAAATTGGACTTGAGTCCTGAAGAAGAATTGTGTATATTTACGATAGGAACCCAACACAACTCGTATTTCAGCATGCCCATAATGTATTCAAAATTTAAGTCAATCTTTGTAACACGGTTGATTTAGTAAACATGAAGAGTATGCACCTGAGTGAAAGACGTATATCTTTGTTTCTATTAATAATTTGGACTTGAGTCCTGAAGAAGAATTGTGTATATTTATGATAGGAACCCAACGCAACTCGTATTTCAGCATTCCCATAATGTATTTACAATTTAAGCCAATCTCCGTAACACGGTTGATTTAGTAAACCTGAAGAGTATGCACCTGAGTGAAAGACGTATATCTTTGTTTCTATTAATAATTTGGACTTGAGTCCTGAAGAAGAATTGTGTATATTTACGATAGGAACCCAACGCAACTCGTATTTTAGCATGCCCATAATGTATTCAAAATTTAAGCCAATCTCCGTAACACGGTTGATTTAGTAAACCTGAAGAGTATGAACCTGAGTGAAAGACGTATATCTTTGTTTCTATTAATAATTTGGACTTGAGTCCTGAAGAAGAATTGTGTATATTTAAGATAGGAACCCAACACAACTCGTATTTCAGCATGCCCATAATGTATTCAAAATTTAAGCCAATCTCCGTAACACGGTTGATTTAGTAAACCTGAAGAGTATGCACCTGAGTGAAATACGTATATCTTTGTTTCTATTAATAAATTGGACTTGAGTCCTGAAGAAGAATTGTGTATATTTACGATAGGAACCCAACGCAACTCGTATTTCAGCATGCCCATAATGTATTCAAAATTTAAGTCAATCTCTGTAACACGGTTGATTTAGTAAACATGAAGAGTATGCACCTGAGTGAAAGACGTATATCTTTGTTTCTATTAATAATTTGGACTTGAGTCCTGAAGAAGAATTGTGTATATTTACGATAGGAACCCAACGCAACTCGTATTTCAGCATTCCCATAATGTATTCACAATTTAAGCCAATCTCCGTAACACGGTTGATTTAGTAAACCTGAAGAGTATGCACCTGAGTGAAAGACGTATATCTTTGTTTCTATTAATAATTTGGACTTGAGTCCTGAAGAAGAATTGTGTATATTTACGATAGGAAGCCAACGCAACTCGTATTTCAGCATGCCCATAATGTATTCAAAATTTAAGCCAATCTCCGTAACACGGTTGTTTAGTAAACCTGAAGAGTATGCACCTGAGTGAAAGACGTATATCTTTGTTTCTATTAATAATTTGGATTTGAGTCCTGAAGAAGAATTGTGTATATTTACGATAGAAACCCAACGCAACTCGTATTTCAGCATTCCCATAATGTATTCACAATATAATCCAATCTCCGTAACACGGTTGATTTAGTAAACCTGAAGAGTATGCACCTGAGTGAAAGACGAATATCTTTGTTTCTATTAATAATTTGGACTTGAGTCCTGAAGAAGAATTGTGTATATTTAAGATAGGAACCCAACGCAACTCGTATTTCATCATTCCCATAATGTATTCACAATTTAAGCCAATCTCCGTAACACGGTTGATTTAGTAAACCCGAAGAGTATGCACCTGAGTGAAAGACTTATATCTTTGTTTCTATTAATAATTTGGACTTGAGTCCTGAAGAAGAATTGTGTATATTTACGATAGGAACCCAATGCAACTCGTATTTCAGCATGCCCATAATGTATTCAAAATTTAAGCCAATCTCTGTAACACGGTTGATTTAGTAAACCTGAAGAGTATGCATCTGAGTGCAAGACGTATATCTTTGTTTCTATTAATAATTTGGACTTTAGTCCTGAAGAAGAATTGTGTATATTTACGATAGGAACCCAACGCAACTCGTATTTCAGCATGCCCATAATGTATTCAAAATTTAAGCCAATCTCCGTAACACGGTTGATTTAGTAAACCTGAAGAGTATGCACCTGAGTGAAAGACGTATATCTTTGTTTCTATTAATAATTTGGACTTGAGTCCTGAAGAAGAATTGTGTATATTTACGATAGGAACCCAATGCAACTCGTATTTCAGCATGCCCATAATCGATTCAAAATTTAAGCCAATCTCCGTAACACGGTTGATTTAGTAAACCTGAAGAGTATGCACCTGAGTGAAAGACGTATATCTTTGTTTCTATTAATAATTTTGACTTGAGTCCTGAAGAAGAATTGTGTATATTTACGATAGGAACCCAACGCAACTCGTATTTCAGCATTCCCATAATGTTTTCACAATTTAAGCCAATCTCCGTAACACGGTTGATTTAGTAAACCCGAAGAGTATGCACCTGAGTGAAAGACATATATCTTTTTTTCTATTAATAATTTGGACTTGAGTCCTGAAGAAGAATTGTGTATATTTACGATAGGAACCCAACGCAACTCGTATTTCAGAATGCCCATAATGTATTCAAAAATTAAGCCAATCTCCGTAACACGGTTGATTTAGTAAACCTGAAGAGTATGCACCTGAGTGAAAGACGTATATCTTTGTTTCTATTAATAATTTGGACTTGAGTCCTGAAGAAGAATTGTGTATATTTACGATAGAAACCCAACGCAACTTGTATTTCAGCATGCCCATAATCTATTCAAAATATAAGCCAATCTCCGTAACACGGTTGATTTAGTATACCTGAAGAGTATGCACCTGAGTGAAAGACGTATATCTTTGTTTCTTTTAATAATTTGGCATTGAGTCCTGAAGAAGAATTGTGTATATTTACGATAGGAACCCAACGCAACTCGTATTTCAGCATGCCCATAATGTATTCAAAATTTAAGCCAATCTCCGTAACACGGTTGATTTAGTAAACCTGAAGAGTATGCACCTGAGTGAAAGACGTATATCTTTGTTTCTATTAATAATTTGGACTTGAGTCCTGAAGAAGATTTGTGTATATTTACGATAGGAACCCAACGCAACTCGTATTTCAGCATTCCCATAATGTATTCACAATTTAAGCCAATCTCCGTAACACGGTCTATTTAGTAAACCTGAAGAGTATGCATCTGAGTGAAAGACGTATATCTTTGTTTCTATTAATAATTTGGACTTGAGTCATGAAGAAGAATTGTGTATATTTACGATAGGAACCCAACGCAACTCGTATTTCTGCATGCCCATAATGTATTCAAAATTTAAGCCAATCTCTGTAACACGGTTGATTTAGTAAACCTGAAGAGTATGCATCTGAGTGAAAGACGTATATCTTTGTTTCTATTAATAATTTGGACTTTAGTCCTGAATAAGAATTGTGTATATTTACGATAGGAACCCAACGCAACTCGTATTTCAGTATGCCCATAATGTATTCAAAATTTAAGCCAATCTCCGTAACACGGTTGATTTAGTAAACCTGAAGAGAATGCACCTGAGTGAAAGACGTATATCTTTGTTGCTATTAATAATTTGGAATTGAGTCCTGAATAAGAATTGTGTATATTTACGATAGGAACCCAACGCAACTCGTATTTCAGCATTCCCATAATGTATTCACAATTTAAGCCAATCTCCGTAACACGGTTGATTTAGTAAACTTGAAGAGTATGCACCTGAGTAAAAGACGTATATCTTTGTTTCTATTAATAATTTGGACTTGAGTCCTGAAGAAGAATTGTGTATATTTATGATAGGAACCCAACGCAACTCGTATTTCAGCATTCCCATAATGTATTCACAATTTAAGCCAATCTCCGTAACACGGTTGATTTAGTAAACCTGAAGAGTATGCACCTGAGTGAAAGACGTATATCTTTGTTTCTATTAATCATTTGGACTTAAGTCCTGAAGAAGAATTGTGTATATTTACGATAGGAACCCAACACAACTCGTATTTCAGCATGCCCATAATGTATTCAAAATTTAAGCCAATCTCCGTAACACGGTTGATTTAGTAAACCTGAAGAGAATGCACCTGAGTGAAAGACGTATATCTTTGTTGCTATTAATAATTTGGAATTGAGTCCTGAATAAGAATTGTGTATATTTACGATAGGAACCCAACGCAACTCGTATTTCAGCATTCCCATAATGTATTCACAATTTAATCCAATCTCCGTAACACGGTTGATTTAGTAAACCTGTAGAGTATGCACCTGAGTGAAAGACGTATATCTTTGTTTCTATTAATAATTTGGACTTGAGTCCTGAAGAAGATTTGTGTATATTTACGATAGGAACCCAACGCAACTCGTATTTCAGCATTCCCATAATGTATTCACAATTTAAGCCAATCTCCGTAACACGGTTGATTTAGTAAACCTGAAGAGTATGCACCTGAGTGAAAGACTTATATCTTTGTTTCTATTAATAATTTGGACTTGAGTCCTGAAGAAGAATTGTGTATATTTACGATAGGAACCCAACGCAACTCGTATTTCAGCATGCCCATAATGTATTCAAAATTTAAGCCAATCTCTGTAACACGGTTGATTTAGTAAACCTGAAGAGTATGCATCTGAGTGAAAGACGTATATCTTTGTTTCTATTAATAATTTGGACTTTAGTCCTGAATAAGAATTGTGTATATTTACGATAGGAACCCAACGCAACTCGTATTTCAGTATGCCCATAATGTATTCAAAATTTAAGCCAATCTCCGTAACACGGTTGATTTAGTAAACCTGAAGAGAATGCACCTGAGTGAAAGACGTATATCTTTGTTGCTATTAATAATTTGGAATTGAGTCCTGAATAAGAATTGTGTATATTTACGATAGGAACCCAACGCAACTCGTATTTCAGCATTCCCATAATGTATTCACAATTTAAGCCAATCTCCGTAACACGGTTGATTTAGTAAACTTGAAGAGTATGCACCTGAGTAAAAGACGTATATCTTTGTTTCTATTAATAATTTGGACTTGAGTCCTGAAGAAGAATTGTGTATATTTATGATAGGAACCCAACGCAACTCGTATTTCAGCATTCCCATAATGTATTCACAATTTAAGCCAATCTCCGTAACACGGTTGATTTAGTAAACCTGAAGAGTATGCACCTGAGTGAAAGACGTATATCTTTGTTTCTATTAATCATTTGGACTTGAGTCCTGAAGAAGAATTGTGTATATTTACGATAGGAACCCAACACAACTCGTATTTCAGCATGCCCATAATGTATTCAAAATTTAAGCCAATCTCCGTAACACGGTTGATTTAGTAAACCTGAAGAGAATGCACCTGAGTGAAAGACGTATATCTTTGTTGCTATTAATAATTTGGAATTGAGTCCTGAATAAGAATTGTGTATATTTACGATAGGAACCCAACGCAACTCGTATTTCAGCATTCCCATAATGTATTCACAATTTAATCCAATCTCCGTAACACGGTTGATTTAGTAAACCTGAAGAGTATGCACCTGAGTGAAAGACGTATATCTTTGTTTCTATTAATAATTTGGACTTGAGTCCTGAAGAAGATTTGTGTATATTTACGATAGGAACCCAACGCAACTCGTATTTCAGCATTCCCATAATGTATTCACAATTTAAGCCAATCTCCGTAACACGGTTGATTTAGTAAACCTGAAGAGTATGCACCTGAGTGAAAGACTTATATCTTTGTTTCTATTAATAATTTGGACTTGAGTCCTGAAGAAGAATTGTGTATATTTACGATAGGAACCCAACGCAACTCGTATTTCAGCATGCCCATAATGTATTCAAAATTTAAGCCAATCTCTGTAACACGGTTGATTTAGTAAACCTGAAGAGTATGCATCTGAGTGAAAGACGTATATCTTTGTTTCTATTAATAATTTGGACTTTAGTCCTGAATAAGAATTGTGTATATTTACGATAGGAACCCAACGCAACTCGTATTTCAGTATGCCCATAATGTATTCAAAATTTAAGCCAATCTCCGTAACACGGTTGATTTAGTAAACCTGAAGAGAATGCACCTGAGTGAAAGACGTATATCTTTGTTGCTATTAATAATTTGGAATTGAGTCCTGAATAAGAATTGTGTATATTTACAATAGGAACCCAACGCAACTCGTATTTCAGCATTCCCATAATGTATTCACAATTTAAGCCAATCTCCGTAACACGGTTGATTTAGTAAACCTGAAGAGTATGCACCTGAGTAAAAGACGTATATCTTTGTTTCTATTAATAATTTGGACTTGAGTCCTGAAGAAGAATTGTGTATATTTACGATAGGAACCCAACGCAACTCGTATTTCAGCATTCCCATAATGTATTCACAATTTAAGCCAATCTCCGTAACACGGTTGATTTAGTAAACCTGAAGAGTATGCACCTGAGTGAAAGACGTATATCTTTGTTTCTATTAATCATTTGGACTTGAGTCCTGAAGAAGAATTGTGTATATTTACGATAGGAACCCAACACAACTCGTATTTCAGCATGCCCATAATGTATTCAAAATTTAAGCCAATCTCCGTAACACGGTTGATTTAGTAAACCTGAAGAGAATGCACCTGAGTGAAAGACGTATATCTTTGTTGCTATTAATAATTTGGAATTGAGTCCTGAATAAGAATTGTGTATATTTACGATAGGAACCCAACGCAACTCGTATTTCAGCATTCCCATAATGTATTCACAATTTAATCCAATCTCCGTAACACGGTTGATTTAGTAAACCTGAAGAGTATGCACCTGAGTGAAAGACATATATCTTTGTTTCTATTAATAATTTGGACTTGAGTCCTGAAGAAGAATTGTGTATATTTACGATAGGAACCTAACGCAACTCGTATTTCAGCATTCCCATAATGTATTCACAATTTAATCCAATCTCCGTAACACGGTTGATTTAGTAAACCCGAAGAGTATGCACCTGAGTGAAAGACTTATATCTTTGTTTCTATTAATAATTTGGACTTGAGTCCTGAAGAAGAATTGTGTATATTTACGATAGGAACCCAACGCAACTCGTATTTCAGCATGCCCATAATGTATTCAAAATTTAAGCCAATCTCTGTAACACGGTTGATTTAGTAAACCTGAAGAGTATGCATCTGAGTGAAAGACGTATATCTTTGTTTCTATTAATAATTTGGACTTTAGTCCTGAAGAAGAATTGTGTATATTTACGATAGGAACCCAACGCAACTCGTATTTCAGTATGCCCATAATGTATTCAAAATTTAAGCCAATCTCCGTAACACGGTTGATTTAGTAAACCTGAAGAGAATGCACCTGAGTGAAAGACGTATATCTTTGTTGCTATTAATAATTTGGAATTGAGTCCTGAATAAGAATTGTGTATATTTACGATAGGAACCCAACGCAACTCGTATTTCAGCATTCCCATAATGTATTCACAATTTAAGCCAATCTCCGTAACACGGTTGATTTAGTAAACCTGAAGAGTATGCACCTGAGTGAAAGACATATATCTTTGTTTCTATTAATAATTTGGACTTGAGTCCTGAAGAAGAATTGTGTATATTTACGATAGGAACCTAACGCAACTCGTATTTCAGCATTCCCATAATGTATTCACAATTTAATCCAATCTCCGTAACACGGTTGATTTAGTAAACCTGAAGAGTATGCACCTGAGTGAAAGACGAATATCTTTGTTTCTATTAATAATTTGGACTTGAGTCGTGAAGAAGAATTGTGTATATTTACGATAGGAACCCAACGCAACTCGTATTTCAGCATTCCCATAATGTATTCACAATTTAAGCCAATCTCCGTAACACGGTTGATTTAGTAAACCTGAAGAGTATGCACCTGAGTGAAAGACGTATATCTTTGTTTCTATTAATCATTTGGACTTGAGTCCTGAAGAAGAGTTGTGTATATTTACGATAGGAACCCAACGCAACTCGTATTTCAGCATGCCCATAATGTATTCAAAATTTAAGCCAATCTCCGTAACACGGTTGATTTAGTAAACCTGAAGAGTATGCACCTGAGTGAAAGACGTATATCTTTGTTTCCATTAATAAATTGGACTTGAGTCCTGAAGAAGAATTGTGTATATTTACGATAGGAACCCAACGCAACTCGTATTTCAGCATGCCCATAATGTATTCAAAATTTAAGTCAATCTCTGTAACACGGTTGATTTAGTAAACATGATGAGTATGCACCTGAGTGAAAGACGTATATCTTTGTTTCTATTAATAACTTGGACTTCAGTCCTGAAGAAGAATTGTGTATATTTACGATAGGAACCCAACGCAACTCGTATTTCAGCATTCCCATAATGTATTCACAATTTAAGCCAATCTCCGTAACACGGTTGATTTAGTAAACCTGAAGAGTATGCACCTGAGTGAAAGACGTATATCTTTGTTTCTATTAATAATTTGGACTTGAGTCTTGAAGAAGAATTGTGTATATTTACGATAGGAAGCCAACGCAACTCGTATTTCAGCATGCCCATAATGTATTCAAAATTTAAGCCAATCTCCGTAACACGGTTGATTTAGTAAACCTGAAGAGTATGCACCTGAGTGAAAGACGTATATCTTTGTTTCTATTAATAATTTGGATTTGAGTCCTGAAGAAGAATTGTGTATATTTACGATAGAAACCCAACGCAACTCGTATTTCAGCATTCCCATAATGTATTCACAATATAATCCAATCTCCGTAACACGGTTGATTTAGTAAACCTGAAGAGTATGCACCTGAGTGAAAGACGAATATCTTTGTTTCTATTAATAATTTGGACTTGAGTCCTGAAGAAGAATTGTGTATATTTACGATAGGAACCCAACGCAACTCGTATTTCAGCATTCCCATAATGTATTCACAATTTAAGCCAATCTCCGTAACACGGTTGATTTAGTAAACCTGAAGAGTATGCACCTGAGTGAAAGACGTATATCTTTGTTTCTATTAATCATTTGGACTTGAGTCCTGAAGAAGAATTATGTATATTTACGATAGGAACCCAACGCAACTCGTATTTCAGCATGCCCATAATGTATTCAAAATTTAAGCCAATCTCCGTAACACGGTTGATTTAGTAAACCTGAAGAGAATGCACCTGAGTGAAAGACGTATATCTTTGTTGCTATTAATAATTTGGAATTGAGTCCTGAATAAGAATTGTGTATATTTACGATAGGAACCCAACGCAACTCGTATTTCAGCATTCCCATAATGTATTCACAATTTAATCCAATCTCCGTAACACGGTTGATTTAGTAAACCTGAAGAGTATGCACCTGAGTGAAAGACATATATCTTTGTTTCTATTAATAATTTGGACTTGAGTCCTGAAGAAGAATTGTGTATATTTACGATAGGAACCTAACGCAACTCGTATTTCAGCATTCCCATAATGTATTCACAATTTAATCCAATCTCCGTAACACGGTTGATTTAGTAAACCCGAAGAGTATGCACCTGAGTGAAAGACTTATATCTTTGTTTCTATTAATAATTTGGACTTGAGTCCTGAAGAAGAATTGTGTATATTTACGATAGGAACCCAACGCAACTCGTATTTCAGCATGCCCATAATGTATTCAAAATTTAAGCCAATCTCTGTAACACGGTTGATTTAGTAAACCTGAAGAGTATGCATCTGAGTGAAAGACGTATATCTTTGTTTCTATTAATAATTTGGACTTTAGTCCTGAAGAAGAATTGTGTATATTTACGATAGGAACCCAACGCAACTCGTATTTCAGTATGCCCATAATGTATTCAAAATTTAAGCCAATCTCCGTAACACGGTTGATTTAGTAAACCTGAAGAGAATGCACCTGAGTGAAAGACGTATATCTTTGTTGCTATTAATAATTTGGAATTGAGTCCTGAATAAGAATTGTGTATATTTACGATAGGAACCCAACGCAACTCGTATTTCAGCATTCCCATAATGTATTCACAATTTAATCCAATCTCCGTAACACGGTTGATTTAGTAAACCTGAAGAGTATGCACCTGAGTGAAAGACATATATCTTTGTTTCTATTAATAATTTGGACTTGAGTCCTGAAGAAGAATTGTGTATATTTACGATAGGAACCTAACGCAACTCGTATTTCAGCATTCCCATAATGTATTCACAATTTAATCCAATCTCCGTAACACGGTTGATTTAGTAAACCCGAAGAGTATGCACCTGAGTGAAAGACTTATATCTTTGTTTCTATTAATAATTTGGACTTGAGTCCTGAAGAAGAATTGTGTATATTTACGATAGGAACCCAACGCAACTCGTATTTCAGCATGCCCATAATGTATTCAAAATTTAAGCCAATCTCTGTAACACGGTTGATTTAGTAAACCTGAAGAGTATGCATCTGAGTGAAAGACGTATATCTTTGTTTCTATTAATAATTTGGACTTTAGTCCTGAAGAAGAATTGTGTATATTTACGATAGGAACCCAACGCAACTCGTATTTCAGTATGCCCATAATGTATTCAAAATTTAAGCCAATCTCCGTAACACGGTTGATTTAGTAAACCTGAAGAGAATGCACCTGAGTGAAAGACGTATATCTTTGTTGCTATTAATAATTTGGAATTGAGTCCTGAATAAGAATTGTGTATATTTACGATAGGAACCCAACGCAACTCGTATTTCAGTATTCCCATAATGTATTCACAATTTAAGCCAATCTCCGTAACACGGTTGATTTAGTAAACCTGAAGAGTATGCACCTGAGTGAAAGACGTATATCTTTGTTTCTATTAATAATTTGGACTTGAGTCCTGAAGAAGAATTGTGTATATTTACGATAGGAACCCAACGCAACTCGTATTTCATCATTCCCATAATGTATTCACAATTTAAGCCAATCTCCGTAACACGGTTGATTTAGTAAACCTGAAGAGTATGCACCTGAGTGAAAGACGTATATCTTTGTTTCTATTAATCATTTGGACTTGAGTCCTGAAGAAGAATTGTGTATATTTACGATAGGAACCCAACGCAACTCGTATTTCAGCATGCCCATAATGTATTCAAAATTTAAGCCAATCTCCGTAACACGGTTGATTTAGTAAACCTGAAGAGTATGCACCTAAGTGAAAGACGTATATCTTTGTTTCCATTAATAAATTGGACTTGAGTCCTGAAGAAGAATTGTGTATATTTACGATAGGAACCCAACGCAACTCGTATTTCAGCATGCCCATAATGTATTCAAAATTTAAGTCAATCTCTGTAACACGGTTGATTTAGTAAACATGAAGAGTATGCACCTGAGTGAAAGACGTATATCTTTGTTTCTATTAATAATTTGGACTTGAGTCCTGAAGAAGAATTGTGTATATTTACGATAGGAACCCAACGCAACTCGTATTTCAGCATTCCCATAATGTATTCACAATTTAAGCCAATCTCCGTAACACGGTTGATTTAGTAAACCTGAAGAGTATGCACCTGAGTGAAAGACGTATATCTTTGTTTCTATTAATAATTTGGACTTGAGTCCTGAAGAAGAATTGTGTATATTTACGATAGGAAGCCAACGCAACTCGTATTTCAGCATGCCCATAATGTATTCAAAATTTAAGCCAATCTCCGTAACACGGTTGATTTAGTAAACCTGAAGAGTATGCACCTGAGTGAAAGACGTATATCTTTGTTTCTATTAATAATTTGGATTTGAGTCCTGAAGAAGAATTGTGTATATTTACGATAGAAACCCAACGCAACTCGTATTTCAGCATTCCCATAATGTATTCACAATATAATCCAATCTCCGTAACACGGTTGATTTAGTAAACCTGAAGAGTATGCACCTGAGTGAAAGACGAATATCTTTGTTTCTATTAATAATTTAGACTTGAGTCCTGAAGAAGAATTGTGTATATTTAAGATAGGAACCCAACGCAACTCGTATTTCAGCATTCCCATAATGTATTCACAATTTAAGCCAATCTCCGTAACACGGTTGATTTAGTAAACCTGAAGAGTATGCACCTGAGTGAAAGACTTATATCTTTGTTTCTATTAATAATTTGGACTTCAGTCCTGAAGAAGAATTGTGTATATTTACGATAGGAACCTAACGCAACTCGTATTTCAGCATTCCCATAATGTATTCACAATTTAATCCAATCTCCGTAACACGGTTGATTTAGTAAACCCGAAGAGTATGCACCTGAGTGAAAGACTTATATCTTTGTTTCTATTAATAATTTGGACTTGAGTCCTGAAGAAGAATTGTGTATATTTACGATAGGAACCCAACGCAACTCGTATTTCAGCATGCCCATAATGTATTCAAAATTTAAGCCAATCTCTGTAACACGGTTGATTTAGTAAACCTGAAGAGTATGCATCTGAGTGAAAGACGTATATCTTTGTTTCTATTAATAATTTGGACTTTAGTCCTGAAGAAGAATTGTGTATATTTACGATAGGAACCCAACGCAACTTGTATTTCAGTATGCCCATAATGTATTCAAAATTTAAGCCAATCTCCGTAACACGGTTGATTTAGTAAACCTGAAGAGAATGCACCTGAGTGAAAGACGTATATCTTTGTTGCTATTAATAATTTGGAATTGAGTCCTGAATAAGAATTGTGTATATTTACGATAGGAACCCAATGCAACTCGTATTTCAGCATTCCCATAATGTATTCACAATTTAAGCCAATCTCCGTAACACGGTTGATTTAGTAAACCTGAAGAGTATGCACCTGAGTGAAAGACGTATATCTTTGTTTCTATTAATAATTTGGACTTGAGTCCTGAAGAAGAATTGTGTATATTTACGATAGGAACCCAACGCAACTCGTATTTCAGCATTCCCATAATGTATTCACAATTTAAGCCAATCTCCGTAACACGGTTGATTTAGTAAACCTGAAGAGTATGCACCTGAGTGAAAGACGTATATCTTTGTTTCTATTAATAATTTGGACTTGAGTCCTGAAGAAGAATTGTGTATATTTACGATAGGAAGCCAACGCAACTCGTATTTCAGCATGCCCATAATGTATTCAAAATTTAAGCCAATCTCTGTAACACGGTTGATTTAGTAAACCTGAAGAGTATGCACCTGAGTGAAAGACGTATATCTTTGTTTCTATTAATAATTTGGATTTGAGTCCTGAAGAAGAATTGTGTATATTTACGACAGAAACCCAACGCAACTCGTATTTCAGCATTCCCATAATGTATTCACAATATAATCCAATCTCCGTAACACGGTTGATTTAGTAAACCTGAAGAGTATGCACCTGAGTGAAAGACGAATATCTTTGTTTCTATTAATAATTTGGACTTGAGTCCTGAAGAAGAATTGTGTATATTTAAGATAGGAACCCAACGCAACTCGTATTTCAGCATTCCCATAATGTATTCACAATTTAAGCCAATCTCCGTAACACGGTTGATTTAGTAAACCCGAAGAGTATGCACCTGAGTGAAAGACTTATATCTTTGTTTCTATTAATAATTTGGACTTCAGTCCTGAAGAAGAATTGTGTATATTTACGATAGGAACCCAACGCAACTCGTATTTCAGCATGCCCATAATGTATTCAAAATTTAAGCCAATCTCTGTAACACGGTTGATTTAGTAAACCTGAAGAGTATGCATCTGAGTGAAAGACGTATATCTTTGTTTCTATTAATAATTTGGACTTTAGTCCTGAAGAAGAATTGTGTATATTTACGATAGGAACCCAACGCAACTCGTATTTCAGCATGCCCATAATGTATTCAAAATTTAAGCCAATCTCCGTAACACGGTTGATTTAGTAAACCTGAAGAGTATGCACCTGAGTGAAAGACGTATATCTTTGTTTCTATTAATAATTTGGACTTGAGTCCTGAAGAAGAATTGTGTATATTTACGATAGGAACCCAACGCAACTCGTATTTCAGCATGCCCATTATCGATTCAAAATTTAAGCCAATCTCCATAACACGGTTGATTTAGTAAACCTGAAGAGTAAGCACCTGAGTGAAAGACGTATATCTTTGTTTCTATTAATAATTTTGACTTGAGTCCTGAAGAAGAATTGTGTATATTTACGATAGGAACCCAACGCAACTCGTATTTCAGCATTCCCATTATGTATTCACAATTTAAGCCAATCTCCGTAACACGGTTGATTTAGTAAACCCGAAGAGTATGCACCTGAGTGAAAGACATATATCTTTGTTTCTATTAATAATTTGGACTTGAGTCCTGAAGAAGAATTGTGTATATTTACGATAGGAACCCAGCGCAACTCGTATTTCAGAATGCCCATAATGTATTCAAAATTTAAGCCAATCTCCGTAACACGGTTGATTTAGTAAACCTGAAGAGTATGCACCTGAGTGAAAGACGTATATCTTTGTTTCTATTAATAATTTGGACTTGAGTCCTGAAGAAGAATTGTGTATATTTACGATAGGAACCCAACGCAACTCGTATTTCAGCATGCCCATAATGTATTCAAAATTTAACCCAATCTCCGTAACACGGTTGATTTAGTAAACCTGAAGAGTATGCACCAGAGTGAAAGACGTATATCTTTGTTTCCATTAATAAATTGGACTTGAGTCCTGAAGAAGAATTGTGTATATTTACGATAGGAACCCAACGCAACTCGTATTTCAGCATGCCCATAATGTATTCAAAATTTAAGTCAATCTCTGTAACACGGTTGATTTAGTAAACATGAAGAGTATGCACCTGAGTGAAAGACGTATATCTTTGTTTCTATTAATAATTTGGACTTGAGTCCTGAAGAAGAATTGTGTATATTTACGATAGGAACCCAACGCAACTCGTATTTCAGCATTCCCATAATGTATTCACTATTTAAGCCAATCTCCGTAACACGGTTGATTTAGTAAACCTCAAGAGTATGCACCTGAGTGAAAGACGTATATCTTTGTTTCTATTAATAATTTGGACTTGAGTCCTGAAGAAGAATTGTGTATATTTACGATAGGAACCCAACACAACTCGTATTTCAGCATGCCCATAATGTATTCAAAATTTAAGCCAATCTCCGTAACACGGTTGATTTAGTAAACCTGAAGAGTATGCACCAGAGTGAAAGACGTATATCTTTGTTTCCATTAATAAATTGGACTTGAGTCCTGAAGAAGAATTGTGTATATTTACGATAGGAACCCAACGCAACTCGTATTTCAGCATGCCCATAATGTATTCAAAATTTAAGTCAATCTCTGTAACACGGTTGATTTAGTAAACATGAAGAGTATGCACCTGAGTGAAAGACGTATATCTTTGTTTCTATTAATAATTTGGACTTGAGTCCTGAAGAAGAATTGTGTATATTTACGATAGGAAGCCAACGCAACTCGTATTTCAGCATGCCCATAATGTATTCAAAATTTTAGCCAATCTCCGTAACACGGTTGATTTAGTAAACCTGAAGAGTATGCACCTGAGTGAAAGACGTATATCTTTGTTTCTATTAATAATTTGGATTTGAGTCCTGAAGAAGAATTGTGTATATTTACGATAGAAACCCAACGCAACTCGTATTTAAGCATTCCCATAATGTATTCACAATATAATCCAATCTCCGTAACACGGTTGATTTAGTAAACCTGAAGAGTATGCACCTGAGTGAAAGACGAATATCTTTGTTTCTATTAATAATTTGGACTTGAGTCCTGAAGAAGAATTGTGTATATTTAAGATAGGAACCCAACGCAACTCGTATTTCAGCATTCCCATAATGTATTCACAATTTAAGCCAATCTCCGTAACACGGTTGATTTAGTAAACCCGAAGCGTATGCACCTGAGTGAAAGACTTATATCTTTGTTTCTATTAATAATTTGGACTTCAGTCCTGAAGAAGAATTGTGTATATTTACGATAGGAACCCAACGCAACTCGTATTTCAGCATGCCCATAATGTATTCATAATTTAAGCCAATCTCTGTAACACGGTTGATTTAGTAAACCTGAAGAGTATGCATCTGAGTGAAAGACGTATATCTTTGTTTCTATTAATAATTTGGACTTTAGTCCTGAAGAAGAATTGTGTATATTTACGATAGGAACCCAACGCAACTCGTATTTCAGCATGCCCATAATCGATTCAAAATTTAAGCCAATCTCCGTAACACGGTTGATTTAGTAAACCTGAAGAGTATGCAGCTGAGTGAAAGACGTATATCTTTGTTTCTATTAATAATTTTGACTTGAGTCCTGAAGAAGAATTGTGTATATTTATGATAGGAACCCAACGCAACTCGTATTTCAGCATTCCCATTATGTATTCACAATTTAAGCCAATCTCCGTAACACGGTTGATTTAGTAAACCCGAAGAGTATGCACCTGAGTGAAAGACATATATCTTTGTTTCTATTAATAATTTGGACTTGAGTCCTGAAGAAGAATTGTGTATATTTACGATAGGAACCCAGCGCAACTCGTATTTCAGAATGCCCATAATGTATTCAAAATTTAAGCCAATCTCCGTAACACGGTTGATTTAGTAAACCTGAAGAGTATGCACCTGAGTGAAAGACGTATATCTTTGTTTCTATTAATAATTTGGACTTGAGTCCTGAAGAAGAATTGTGTATATTTACGATAGGAACCCAACGCAACTCGTATTTCAGCATGCCCATAATGTATTCAAAATTTAAGCCAATCTCCGTAACACGGTTGATTTAGTAAACTTGAAGAGTATGCACCTGAGTGAAAGACGTATATCTTTGTTTCCATTAATAAATTGGACTTGAGTCCTGAAGAAGAATTGTGTATATTTACGATAGGAACCCAACGCAACTCGTATTTCAGCATGCCCATAATGTATTCAAAATTTAAGTCAATCTCTGTAACACGGTTGATTTAGTAAACATGAAGAGTATGCACCTGAGTGAAAGACGTATATCTTTGTTTCTATTAATAATTTGGACTTGAGTCCTGAAGAAGAATTGTGTATATTTACGATAGGAACCCAACGCAACTCGTATTTCAGCATTCCCATAATGTATTCACAATTTAAGCCAATCTCCGTAACACGGTTGATTTAGTAAACCTGAAGAGTATGCACCTGAGTGAAAGACGTATATCTTTGTTTCTATTAATAATTTGGACTTGAGTCCTGAAGAAGAATTGTGTATATTTACGATAGGAAGCCAACGCAACTCGTATTTCAGCATGCCCATAATGTATTCAAAATTTAAGCCAATCTCCGTAACACGGTTGATTTAGTAAACCTGAAGAGTATGCACCTGAGTGAAAGACGTATATCTTTGTTTCTATTAATAATTTGGATTTGAGTCCTGAAGAAGAATTGTGTATATTTACGATAGAAACCCAACGCAACTCGTATTTCAGCATTCCCATAATGTATTCACAATATAATCCAATCTCCGTAACACGGTTGATTTAGTAAACCTGAAGAGTATGCACCTGAGTGAATGACGAATATCTTTGTTTCTATTAATAATTTGGACTTGAGTCCTGAAGAAGAATTGTGTATATTTAAGATAGGAACCCAACGCAACTCGTATTTCAGCATTCCCATAATGTATTCACAATTTAAGCCAATCTCCGTAACACGGTTGATTTAGTAAACCCGAAGAGTATGCACCTGAGTGAAAGACTTATATCTTTGTTTCTATTGATAATTTGGACTTCAGTCCTGAAGAAGAATTGTGTATATTTACGATAGGAACCCAACGCAACTCGTATTTCAGCATGCCCATAATGTATTCAAAATTTAAGCCAATCTCTGTAACACGGTTGATTTAGTAAACCTGAAGAGTATGCATCTGAGTGAAAGACGTATATCTTTGTTTCTATTAATAATTTGGACTTTAGTCCTGAAGAAGAATTGTGTATATTTACGATAGGAACCCAACGCAACTCGTATTTCAGCATGCCCATAATGTATTCAAAATTTAAGCCAATCTCCGTAACACGGTTGATTTAGTAAACCTGAAGAGTATGCACCTGAGTTAAAGACGTATATCTTTGTTTCTATTAATAATTTGGACTTGAGTCCTGAAGAAGAATTGTGTATATTTACGATAGGAACCCAACGCAACTCGTATTTCAGCATGCCCATAATCGATTCAAAATTTAAGCCAATCTCCGTAACACGGTTGATTTAGTAAACCTGAAGAGTATGCACCTGAGTGAAAGACGTATATCTTTGTTTCTATTAATAATTTTGACTTGAGTCCTGAAGAAGAATTGTGTATATTTACGATAGGAACCCAACGCAACTCGTATTTCAGCATTCCCATTATGTATTCACAATTTAAGCCAATCTCCATAACACGGTTGATTTAGTAAACCCGAAGAGTATGCACCTGAGTGAAAGACATATATCTTTGTTTCTATTAATAATTTGGACTTGAGTCCTGAAGAAGAATTGTGTATATTTACGATAGGAACCCAACGCAACTCGTATTTCAGAATGCCCATAATGTATTCAAAATTTAAGCCAATCTCCGTAACACGGTTGATTTAGTAAACCTGAAGAGTATGCACCTGAGTGAAAGACGTATATCTTTGTTTCTATTAATAATTTGGACTTGAGTCCTGAAGAAGAATTGTGTATATTTACGATAGGAACCCAACGCAACTTGTATTTCAGCATGCCCATAATCTATTCAAAATATAAGCCAATCTCCGTAACACGGTTGATTTAGTAAACCTGAAGAGTATGCACCTGAGTGAAAGACGTATATCTTTGTTTCTATTAATAATTTGGACTTGAGTCCTGAAGAAGAATTGTGTATATTTACGATAGGAACCCAACGCAACTCGTATTTCAGCATGCCCATAATGTATTCAAAATTTAAGCCAATCTCCGTAACACGGTTGATTTAGTAAACCTGAAGAGTATGCACCTGAGTGAAAGACGTATATCTTTGTTTCTATTAATAATTTGGACTTGAGTCCTGAAGAAGAATTGTGTATATTTACGATAGGAACCCAACGCAACTTGTATTTCAGCATTCCCATAATGTATTCACAATTTAAGCCAATCTCCGTAACACGGTTGATTTAGTAAACCTGAAGAGTATGCATCTGAGTGAAAGACGTATATCTTTGTTTCTATTAATAATTTGGACTTGAGTCCTGAAGAAGAATTGTGTATATTTACGATAGGAACCCAACGCAACTCGTATTTCAGCATGCCCATAATGTATTCAAAATTTAAGCCAATCTCCGTAACACGGTTGATTTAGTAAACCTGAAGAGTATGCACCTGAGTGAAAGACGAATATCTTTGTTTCTATTAATAATTTGGACTTGAGTCCTGAAGAAGAATTGTGTATATTTAAGATAGGAACCCAACGCAACTCGTATTTCAGCATTCCCATATTGTATTCACAATTTAAGCCAATCTCCGTAACACGGTTGATTTAGTAAACCCGAAGAGTATGCACCTGAGTGAAAGACTTATATCTTTGTTTCTATTAATAATTTGGACTTGAGTCCTGAAGAAGAATTGTGTATATTTACGATAGGAACCCAACGCAACTCGTATTTCAGCATGCCCATAATGTATTCAAAATTTAAGCCAATCTCTGTAACACGGTTGATTTAGTAAACCTGAAGAGTATGCATCTGAGTGAAAGACGTATATCTTTGTTTCTATTAATAATTTGGACTTTAGTCCTGAAGAAGAATTGTGTATATTTACGATAGGAACCCAACGCAACTCGTATTTCAGCATGCCCATAATGTATTCAAAATTTAAGCCAATCTCTGTAACACGGTTGATTTAGTAAACCTGAAGAGTATGCATCTGAGTGAAAGACGTATATCTTTGTTTCTATTAATAATTTGGACTTGAGTCCTGAAGAAGAATTGTGTATATTTACGATAGGAACCCAACGCAACTTGTATTTCAGCATGCCCATAATCTATTCAAAATATAAGCCAATCTCCGTAACACGGTTGATTTAGTAAACCTGAAGAGTATGCACCTGAGTGAAAGACGTATATCTTTGTTTCTATTAATAATTTGGACTTGAGTCCTGAAGAAGAATTGTGTATATTTACGATAGGAACCCAACGCAACTCGTATTTCAGCATACCCATAATGTATTCAAAATTTAAGCCAATCTCCGTAACACGGTTGATTTAGTAAACCTGAAGAGTATGCACCTGAGTGAAAGACGTATATCTTTGTTTCTATTAATAATTTGGACTTGAGTCCTGAAGAAGAATTGTGTATATTTACGATAGGAACCCAACGCAACTTGTATTTCAGCATTCCCATAATGTATTCACAATTTAAGCCAATCTCCGTAACACGGTTGATTTAGTAAACCTGAAGAGTATGCATCTGAGTGAAAGACGTATATCTTTGTTTCTATTAATAATTTGGACTTGAGTCCTGAAGAAGAATTGTGTATATTTACGATAGGAACCCAACGCAACTCGTATTTCAGCATGCCCATAATGTATTCAAAATTTAAGCCAATCTCCGTAACACGGTTGATTTAGTAAACCTGAAGAGTATGCACCTGAGTGAAAGACGAATATCTTTGTTTCTATTAATAATTTGGACTTGAGTCCTGAAGAAGAATTGTGTATATTTAAGATAGGAACCCAACGCAACTCGTATTTCAGCATTCCCATATTGTATTCACAATTTAAGCCAATCTCCGTAACACGGTTGATTTAGTAAACCCGAAGAGTATGCACCTGAGTGAAAGACTTATATCTTTGTTTCTATTAATAATTTGGACTTGAGTCCTGAAGAAGAATTGTGTATATTTACGATAGGAACCCAACGCAACTCGTATTTCAGCATGCCCATAATGTATTCAAAATTTAAGCCAATCTCTGTAACACGGTTGATTTAGTAAACCTGAAGAGTATGCATCTGAGTGAAAGACGTATATCTTTGTTTCTATTAATAATTTGGACTTTAGTCCTGAAGAAGAATTGTGTATATTTACGATAGGAACCCAACGCAACTCGTATTTCAGCATGCCCATAATGTATTCAAAATTTAAGCCAATCTCTGTAACACGGTTGATTTAGTATACCTGAAGAGTATGCATCTGAGTGAAAGACGTATATCTTTGTTTCTATTAATAATTTGGACTTGAGTCCTGAAGAAGAATTGTGTATATTTACGATAGGAACCCAACGCAACTCGTATTTCAGCATGCCCATAATGTATTCAAAATTTAAGCCAATCTCTGTAACACGGTTGATTTAGTAAACCTGAAGAGTATGCATCTGAGTGAAAGACGTATATCTTTGTTTCTATTAATAATTTGGACTTTAGTCCTGAAGAAGAATTGTGTATATTTACGATAGGAACCCAACGCAACTCGTATTTCAGAATGCCCATAATGTATTCAAAATTTAAGCCAATCTCCGTAACACGGTTGATTTAGTAAACCTGAAGAGTATGCACCTGAGTGAAAGACGTATATCTTTGTTTCTATTAATAATTTGGACTTGAGTCCTGAAGAAGAATTGTGTATATTTACGATAGGAACCCAACGCAACTTGTATTTCAGCATGCCCATAATCTATTCAAAATATAAGCCAATCTCCGTAACACGGTTGATTTAGTAAACCTGAAGAGTATGCACCTGAGTGAAAGACGTATATCTTTGTTTCTATTAATAATTTGGACTTCAGTCCTGAAGAAGAATTGTGTATATTTACGATAGGAACCCAACGCAACTCGTATTTCAGCATGCCCATAATGTATTCAAAATTTAAGCCAATCTCCGTAACACGGTTGATTTAGTAAACCTGAAGAGTATGCACCTGAGTGAAAGACGTATATCTTTGTTTCTATTAATAATTTGGACTTGAGTCCTGAAGAAGAATTGTGTATATTTACGATAGGAACCCAACGCAACTCGTATTTCAGCATTCCCATAATGTATTCACAATTTAAGCCAATCTCCGAAACACGGTTGATTTAGTAAACCTGAAGAGTATGCATCTGAGTGAAAGACGTATATCTTTGTTTCTATTAATAATTTGGACTTGAGTCCTGAAGAAGAATTGTGTATATTTACGATAGGAACCCAACGCAACTCGTATTTCAGCATGCCCATAATGTATTCAAATTTTAAGCCAATCTCCGTAACACGGTTGATTTAGTAAACCTGAAGAGTATGCACCTGAGTGAAAGACGTATATCTTTGTTTCTATTAATAATTTGGACTTGAGTCCTGAAGAAGAATTGTGTATATTTACGATAGGAACCCAACGCAACTCGTATTTCAGCATTCCCATAATGTATTCACAATTTAAGCCAATCTCCGTAACACGGTTGATTTAGTAAACCTGAAGAGTATGCATCTGAGTGAAAGACGTATATCTTTGTTTCTATTAATAATTTGGACTTGAGTCCTGAAGAAGAATTGTGTATATTTACGATAGGAACCCAACGCAACTCGTATTTCAGCATGCCCATAATGTATTCAAAATTTAAGCCAATCTCCGTAACACGGTTGATTTAGTAAACCCGAAGAGTATGCACCTGAGTGAAAGACTTATATCTTTGTTTCTATTAATAATTTGGACTTGAGTCCTGAAGAAGAATTGTGTATATTTACGATAGGAACCCAACGCAACTCGTATTTCAGCATGCCCATAATGTATTCAAAATTTAAGCCAATCTCTGTAACACGGTTGATTTAGTAAACCTGAAGAGTATGCATCTGAGTGAAAGACGTATATCTTTGTTTCTATTAATAATTTGGACTTTAGTCCTGAAGAAGAATTGTGTATATTTACGATAGGAACCCAACGCAACTCGTATTTCAGCATGCCCATAATGTATTCAAAATTTAAGCCAATCTCCATAACACGGTTGATTTAGTAAACCTGAAGAGTATGCACCTGAGTGAAAGACGTATATCTTTGTTTCTATTAATAATTTGGACTTGAGTCCTGAAGAAGAATTGTGTATATTTACGATAGGAACCCAACGCAACTCGTATTTCAGAATGCCCATAATCGATTCAAAATTTAAGCCAATCTCCGTAACACGGTTGATTTAGTAAACCTGAAGAGTATGCACCTGAGTGAAAGACGTATATCTTTGTTTCTATTAATAACTTTGACTTGAGTCCTGAAGAAGAATTGTGTATATTTACGATAGGAACCCAACGCAACTCGTATTTCAGCATTCCCATAATGTATTCACAATTTAAGCCAATCTCCGTAACACGGTTGATTTAGTAAACCCGAAGAGTATGCACCTGAGTGAAAGACATATATCTTTGTTTCTATTAATAATTTGGACTTGAGTCCTGAAGAAGAATTGTGTATATATACGATAGGAACCCAACGCAACTCGTATTTCAGAATGCCCATAATGTATTCAAAATTTAAGCCAATCTCCGTAACACGGTTGATTTAGTAAACCTGAAGAGTATGCACCTGAGTGAAACACGTATATCTTTGTTTCTATTAATAATTTGGACTTGAGTCCTGAAGAAGAATTGTGTATATTTACGATAGGAACCCAACGCAACTTGTATTTCAGCATGCCCATAATCTATTCAAAATATAAGCCAATCTCCGTAACACGGTTGATTTAGTAAACCTGAAGAGTATGCACCTGAGTGAAAGACGTATATCTTTGTTTCTATTAATAATTTGGACTTGAGTCCTGAAGAAGAATTGTGTATATTTACGATAGGAACCCAACGCAACTCGTATTTCAGCATGCCCATAATGTATTCAAAATTTAAGCCAATCTCCGTAACACGGTTGATTTAGTAAACCTGAAGAGTATGCACCTGAGTGAAAGACGTATATCTTTGTTTCTATTAATAATTTGGACTTGAGTCCTGAAGAAGAATTGTGTATATTTACGATAGGAACCTAACGCAACTCGTATTTCAGCATTCCCATAATGTATTCACAATTTAAGCCAATCTCCGTAACACGGTTGATTTAGTAAACCTGAAGAGTATGCATCTGAGTGAAAGACGTATATCTTTGTTTCTATTAATAATTTGGACTTATGTCCTGAAGAAGAATTGTGTATATTTACGATAGGAACCCAACGCAACTCGTGTTTCAGCATGCCCATAATGTATTCAAAATTTAAGCCAATCTCCGTAACACAGTTGATTTAGTAAACCTGAAGAGTATGCACCTGAGTGAAAGACGTATATCTTTGTTTCTATTAATAATTTGGACTTGAGTCCTGAAGAAGAATTGTGTATATTTACGATAGGAACCCAACGCAACTCGTATTTCAGGATTCCCATAATGTATTCACAATTTAATCCAATCTCCGTAACACGGTTGATTTAGTAAACCTGAAGAGTATGCACCTGAGTGAAAGACATATATCTTTGTTTCTATTAATAATTTGGACTTGAGTCCTGAAGAAGAATTGTGTATATTTACGATAGGAACCCAACGCAACTCGTATTTCAGCATTCCCATAATGTATTCACAATTTAATCCAATCTCCGTAACACGGTTGATTTAGTAAACCCGAAGAGTATGCACCTGAGTGATAGACTTATATCTTTGTTTCTATTAATAATTTGGACTTGAGTCCTGAAGAAGAATTGTGTATATTTACGATAGGAACCCAACGCAACTCGTATTTCAGCATGCCCATAATGTATTCAAAATTTAAGCCAATCTCTGTAACACGGTTGATTTAGTAAACCTGAAGAGTATGCATCTGAGTGAAAGACGTATATCTTTGTTTCTATTAATAATTTGGACTTTAGTCCTGAAGAAGAATTGTGTATATTTACGATAGGAACCCAACGCAACTCGTATTTCAGTATGCCCATAATGTATTCAAAATTTAAGCCAATCTCCGTAACACGGTTGATTTAGTAAACCTGAAGAGAATGCACCTGAGTGAAAGACGTATATCTTTGTTGCTATTAATAATTTGGAATTGAGTCCCGAATAAGAATTGTGTATATTTACGATAGGAACCCAACGCAACTCGTATTTCAGCATTCCCATAATGTATTCACAATTTAAGCCAATCTCCGTAACACGGTTGATTTAGTAAACCTGAAGAGTATGCATCTGAGTGAAAGACGTATATCTTTGTTTCTATTAATAATTTGGACTTATGTCCTGAAGAAGAATTGTGTATATTTACGATAGGAACCCAACGCAACTCGTGTTTCAGCATGCCCATAATGTATTCAAAATTTAAGCCAATCTCCGTAACACGGTTGATTTAGTAAACCTGAAGAGTATGCACCTGAGTGAAAGACGTATATCTTTGTTTCTATTAATAATTTGGACTTGAGTCCTGAAGAAGAATTGTGTATATTTACGATAGGAACCCAACGCAACTCGTATTTCAGGATTCCCATAATGTATTCACAATTTAATCCAATCTCCGTAACACGGTTGATTTAGTAAACCTGAAGAGTATGCACCTGAGTGAAAGACATATATCTTTGTTTCTATTAATAATTTGGACTTGAGTCCTGAAGAAGAATTGTGTATATTTACGATAGGAACCCAACGCAACTCGTATTTCAGCATTCCCATAATGTATTCACAATTTAATCCAATCTCCGTAACACGGTTGATTTAGTAAACCCGAAGAGTATGCACCTGAGTGATAGACTTATATCTTTGTTTCTATTAATAATTTGGACTTGAGTCCTGAAGAAGAATTGTGTATATTTACGATAGGAACCCAACGCAACTCGTATTTCAGCATGCCCATAATGTATTCAAAATTTAAGCCAATCTCTGTAACACGGTTGATTTAGTAAACCTGAAGAGTATGCATCTGAGTGAAAGACGTATATCTTTGTTTCTATTAATAATTTGGACTTTAGTCCTGAAGAAGAATTGTGTATATTTACGATAGGAACCCAACGCAACTCGTATTTCAGTATGCCCATAATGTATTCAAAATTTAAGCCAATCTCCGTAACACGGTTGATTTAGTAAACCTGAAGAGAATGCACCTGAGTGAAAGACGTATATCTTTGTTGCTATTAATAATTTGGAATTGAGTCCCGAATAAGAATTGTGTATATTTACGATAGGAACCCAACGCAACTCGTATTTCAGCATTCCCATAATGTATTCACAATTTAAGCCAATCTCCGTAACACGGTTGATTTAGTAAACCTGAAGAGTATGCACCTGAGTGAAAGACGTATATCTTTGTTTCTATTAATAATTTGGACTTGAGTCCCGAAGAAGAATTGTGTATATTTACGATAGGAACCCAACGCAACTCGTATTTCAGCATTCCCATAATGTATTCACAATTTAAGCCAATCTCCGTAACACGGTTGATTTAGTAAACCTGAAGAGTATGCACCTGAGTGAAAGACGTATATCTTTGTTTCTATTAATCATTTGGACTTGAGTCCTGAAGAAGAATTGTGTATATTTACGATAGGAACCCAACGCAACTCGTATTTCAGCATGCCCATAACGTATTCAAAATTTAAGCCAATCTCCGTAACACGGTTGATTTAGTAAACCTGAAGAGAATGCACCTGAGTGAAAGACGTATATCTTTGTTTCTATTAATAATTTGGACTTGAGTCCTGAAGAAGAATTGTGTATATTTACGATAGGAACCCAACGCAACTCGTATTTCAGCATGCCCATAATGTATTCAAAATTTAAGCCAATCTCCGTAACACGGTTGATTTAGTAAACCTGAAGAGTATGCACCTGAGTGAAAGCCGTATATCTTTGTTTCTATTAATAATTTGGACTTGAGTCCTGAAGAAGAATTGTGTATATTTACGATAGGAACCCAACGCAACTCGTATTTCAGCATTCCCATAATGTATTCACAATTTAAGCCAATCTCCGTAACACGGTTGATTTAGTAAACCTGAAGAGTATGCATCTGAGTGAAAGACGTATATCTTTGTTTCTATTAATAATTTGGACTTGAATCCTGAAGAAGAATTGTGTATATTTACGATAGGAACCCAACGCAACTCGTATTTCATTATTCCCATAATGTATTCAAAATTTAAGCCAATCTCCGTAACACGGTTGATTTAGTAAACCTGAAGAGTATGCACCTGAGTGCAAGACGAATATCTTTGTTTCTATTAATAATTTGGACTTGAGTCCTGAAGAAGAATTGTGTATATTTAAGATAGGAACCCAACGCAACTCGTATTTCAGCATTCCCATAATGTATTCACAATTTAAGCCAATCTCCGTAACACGGTTGATTTAGTAAACCTGAAGAGTATGCATCTGAGTGAAAGACGTATATCTTTGTTTCTATTAATAATTTGGACTTATGTCCTGAAGAAGAATTGTGTATATTTACGATAGGAACCCAACGCAACTCGTGTTTCAGCATGCCCATAATGTATTCAAAATTTAAGCCAATCTCCGTAACACGGTTGATTTAGTAAACCTGAAGAGTATGCACCTGAGTGAAAGACGTATATCTTTGTTTCTATTAATAATTTGGACTTGAGTCCTGAAGAAGAATTGTGTATATTTACGATAGGAACCCAACGCAACTCGTATTTCAGGATTCCCATAATGTATTCACAATTTAATCCAATCTCCGTAACACGGTTGATTTAGTAAACCTGAAGAGTATGCACCTGAGTGAAAGACATATATCTTTGTTTCTATTAATAATTTGGACTTGAGTCCTGAAGAAGAATTGTGTATATTTACGATAGGAACCCAACGCAACTCGTATTTCAGCATTCCCATAATGTATTCACAATTTAATCCAATCTCCGTAACACGGTTGATTTAGTAAACCCGAAGAGTATGCACCTGAGTGATAGACTTATATCTTTGTTTCTATTAATAATTTGGACTTGAGTCCTGAAGAAGAATTGTGTATATTTACGATAGGAACCCAACGCAACTCGTATTTCAGCATGCCCATAATGTATTCAAAATTTAAGCCAATCTCTGTAACACGGTTGATTTAGTAAACCTGAAGAGTATGCATCTGAGTGAAAGACGTATATCTTTGTTTCTATTAATAATTTGGACTTTAGTCCTGAAGAAGAATTGTGTATATTTACGATAGGAACCCAACGCAACTCGTATTTCAGCATGCCCATAACGTATTCAAAATTTAAGCCAATCTCCGTAACACGGTTGATTTAGTAAACCTGAAGAGAATGCACCTGAGTGAAAGACGTATATCTTTGTTTCTATTAATAATTTGGACTTGAGTCCTGAAGAAGAATTGTGTATATTTACGATAGGAACCCAACGCAACTCGTATTTCAGTATGCCCATAATGTATTCCAAATTTAAGCCAATCTCCGTAACACGGTTGATTTAGTAAACCTGAAGAGAATGCACCTGAGTGAAAGACGTATATCTTTGTTGCTATTAATAATTTGGAATTGAGTCCCGAATAAGAATTGTGTATATTTACGATAGGAACCCAACGCAACTCGTATTTCAGCATTCCCATAATGTATTCACAATTTAAGCCAATCTCCGTAACACGGTTGATTTAGTAAACCTGAAGAGTATGCACCTGAGTGAAAGACGTATATCTTTGTTTCTATTAATAATTTGGACTTGAGTCCTGAAGAAGAATTGTGTATATTTACGATAGGAACCCAACGCAACTCGTATTTCAGCATTCCCATAATGTATTCACAATTTAAGCCAATCTCCGTAACACGGTTGATTTAGTAAACCTGAAGAGTATGCACCTGAGTGAAAGACGTATATCTTTGTTTCTATTAATCATTTGGACTTGAGTCCTGAAGAAGAATTGTGTATATTTACGATAGGAACCCAACGCAACTCGTATTTCAGCATGCCCATAACGTATTCAAAATTTAAGCCAATCTCCGTAACACGGTTGATTTAGTAAACCTGAAGAGAATGCACCTGAGTGAAAGACGTATATCTTTGTTTCTATTAATAATTTGGACTTGAGTCCTGAAGAAGAATTGTGTATATTTACGATAGGAACCCAACGCAACTCGTATTTCAGCATGCCCATAATGTATTCAAAATTTAAGCCAATCTCCGTAACACGGTTGATTTAGTAAACCTGAAGAGTATGCACCTGAGTGAAAGCCGTATATCTTTGTTTCTATTAATAATTTGGACTTGAGTCCTGAAGAAGAATTGTGTATATTTACGATAGGAACCCAACGCAACTCGTATTTCAGCATTCCCATAATGTATTCACAATTTAAGCCAATCTCCGTAACACGGTTGATTTAGTAAACCTGAAGAGTATGCATCTGAGTGAAAGACGTATATCTTTGTTTCTATTAATAATTTGGACTTGAATCCTGAAGAAGAATTGTGTATATTTACGATAGGAACCCAACGCAACTCGTATTTCAGCATTCCCATAATGTATTCAAAATTTAAGCCAATCTCCGTAACACGGTTGATTTAGTAAACCTGAAGAGTATGCACCTGAGTGAAAGACGAATATCTTTGTTTCTATTAATAATTTGGACTTGAGTCCTGAAGAAGAATTGTGTATATTTAAGATAGGAACCCAACGCAACTCGTATTTCAGCATTCCCATAATGTATTCACAATTTAAGCCAATCTCCGTAACACGGTTGATTTAGTAAACCTGAAGAGTATGCATCTGAGTGAAAGACGTATATCTTTGTTTCTATTAATAATTTGGACTTATGTCCTGAAGAAGAATTGTGTATATTTACGATAGGAACCCAACGCAACTCGTGTTTCAGCATGCCCATAATGTATTCAAAATTTAAGCCAATCTCCGTAACACGGTTGATTTAGTAAACCTGAAGAGTATGCACCTGAGTGAAAGACGTATATCTTTGTTTCTATTAATAATTTGGACTTGAGTCCTGAAGAAGAATTGTGTATATTTACGATAGGAACCCAACGCAACTCGTATTTCAGGATTCCCATAATGTATTCACAATTTAATCCAATCTCCGTAACACGGTTGATTTAGTAAACCTGAAGAGTATGCACCTGAGTGAAAGACATATATCTTTGTTTCTATTAATAATTTGGACTTGAGTCCTGAAGAAGAATTGTGTATATTTACGATAGGAACCCAACGCAACTCGTATTTCAGCATTCCCATAATGTATTCACAATTTAATCCAATCTCCGTAACACGGTTGATTTAGTAAACCCGAAGAGTATGCACCTGAGTGATAGACTTATATCTTTGTTTCTATTAATAATTTGGACTTGAGTCCTGAAGAAGAATTGTGTATATTTACGATAGGAACCCAACGCAACTCGTATTTCAGCATGCCCATAATGTATTCAAAATTTAAGCCAATCTCTGTAACACGGTTGATTTAGTAAACCTGAAGAGTATGCATCTGAGTGAAAGACGTATATCTTTGTTTCTATTAATAATTTGGACTTTAGTCCTGAAGAAGAATTGTGTATATTTACGATAGGAACCCAACGCAACTCGTATTTCAGCATTCCCATAATGTATTCAAAATTTAAGCCAATCTCCGTAACACGGTTGATTTAGTAAACCTGAAGAGTATGCACCTGAGTGCAAGACGAATATCTTTGTTTCTATTAATAATTTGGACTTGAGTCCTGAAGAAGAATTGTGTATATTTAAGATAGGAACCCAACGCAACTCGTATTTCAGCATTCCCATAATGTATTCACAATTTAAGCCAATCTCCGTAACACGGTTGATTTAGTAAACCTGAAGAGTATGCATCTGAGTGAAAGACGTATATCTTTGTTTCTATTAATAATTTGGACTTATGTCCTGAAGAAGAATTGTGTATATTTACGATAGGAACCCAACGCAACTCGTGTTTCAGCATGCCCATAATGTATTCAAAATTTAAGCCAATCTCCGTAACACGGTTGATTTAGTAAACCTGAAGAGTATGCACCTGAGTGAAAGACGTATATCTTTGTTTCTATTAATAATTTGGACTTGAGTCCTGAAGAAGAATTGTGTATATTTACGATAGGAACCCAACGCAACTCGTATTTCAGGATTCCCATAATGTATTCACAATTTAATCCAATCTCCGTAACACGGTTGATTTAGTAAACCTGAAGAGTATGCACCTGAGTGAAAGACATATATCTTTGTTTCTATTAATAATTTGGACTTGAGTCCTGAAGAAGAATTGTGTATATTTACGATAGGAACCCAACGCAACTCGTATTTCAGCATTCCCATAATGTATTCACAATTTAATCCAATCTCCGTAACACGGTTGATTTAGTAAACCCGAAGAGTATGCACCTGAGTGATAGACTTATATCTTTGTTTCTATTAATAATTTGGACTTGAGTCCTGAAGAAGAATTGTGTATATTTACGATAGGAACCCAACGCAACTCGTATTTCAGCATGCCCATAATGTATTCAAAATTTAAGCCAATCTCTGTAACACGGTTGATTTAGTAAACCTGAAGAGTATGCATCTGAGTGAAAGACGTATATCTTTGTTTCTATTAATAATTTGGACTTTAGTCCTGAAGAAGAATTGTGTATATTTACGATAGGAACCCAACGCAACTCGTATTTCAGCATGCCCATAACGTATTCAAAATTTAAGCCAATCTCCGTAACACGGTTGATTTAGTAAACCTGAAGAGAATGCACCTGAGTGAAAGACGTATATCTTTGTTTCTATTAATAATTTGGACTTGAGTCCTGAAGAAGAATTGTGTATATTTACGATAGGAACCCAACGCAACTCGTATTTCAGTATGCCCATAATGTATTCAAAATTTAAGCCAATCTCCGTAACACGGTTGATTTAGTAAACCTGAAGAGAATGCACCTGAGTGAAAGACGTATATCTTTGTTGCTATTAATAATTTGGAATTGAGTCCCGAATAAGAATTGTGTATATTTACGATAGGAACCCAACGCAACTCGTATTTCAGCATTCCCATAATGTATTCACAATTTAAGCCAATCTCCGTAACACGGTTGATTTAGTAAACCTGAAGAGTATGCACCTGAGTGAAAGACGTATATCTTTGTTTCTATTAATAATTTGGACTTGAGTCCTGAAGAAGAATTGTGTATATTTACGATAGGAACCCAACGCAACTCGTATTTCAGCATTCCCATAATGTATTCACAATTTAAGCCAATCTCCGTAACACGGTTGATTTAGTAAACCTGAAGAGTATGCACCTGAGTGAAAGACGTATATCTTTGTTTCTATTAATCATTTGGACTTGAGTCCTGAAGAAGAATTGTGTATATTTACGATAGGAACCCAACGCAACTCGTATTTCAGCATGCCCATAACGTATTCAAAATTTAAGCCAATCTCCGTAACACGGTTGATTTAGTAAACCTGAAGAGAATGCACCTGAGTGAAAGACGTATATCTTTGTTTCTATTAATAATTTGGACTTGAGTCCTGAAGAAGAATTGTGTATATTTACGATAGGAACCCAACGCAACTCGTATTTCAGCATGCCCATAATGTATTCAAAATTTAAGCCAATCTCCGTAACACGGTTGATTTAGTAAACCTGAAGAGTATGCACCTGAGTGAAAGCCGTATATCTTTGTTTCTATTAATAATTTGGACTTGAGTCCTGAAGAAGAATTGTGTATATTTACGATAGGAACCCAACGCAACTCGTATTTCAGCATTCCCATAATGTATTCACAATTTAAGCCAATCTCCGTAACACGGTTGATTTAGTAAACCTGAAGAGTATGCATCTGAGTGAAAGACGTATATCTTTGTTTCTATTAATAATTTGGACTTGAATCCTGAAGAAGAATTGTGTATATTTACGATAGGAACCCAACGCAACTCGTATTTCAGCATTCCCATAATGTATTCAAAATTTAAGCCAATCTCCGTAACACGGTTGATTTAGTAAACCTGAAGAGTATGCACCTGAGTGAAAGACGAATATCTTTGTTTCTATTAATAATTTGGACTTGAGTCCTGAAGAAGAATTGTGTATATTTAAGATAGGAACCCAACGCAACTCGTATTTCAGCATTCCCATAATGTATTCACAATTTAAGCCAATCTCCGTAACACGGTTGATTTAGTAAACCTGAAGAGTATGCATCTGAGTGAAAGACGTATATCTTTGTTTCTATTAATAATTTGGACTTATGTCCTGAAGAAGAATTGTGTATATTTACGATAGGAACCCAACGCAACTCGTGTTTCAGCATGCCCATAATGTATTCAAAATTTAGGCCAATCTCCGTAACACGGTTGATTTAGTAAACCTGAAGAGTATGCACCTGAGTGAAAGACGTATATCTTTGTTTCTATTAATAATTTGGACTTGAGTCCTGAAGAAGAATTGTGTATATTTACGATAGGAACCCAACGCAACTCCTATTTCAGGATTCCCATAATGTATTCACAATTTAATCCAATCTCCGTAACACGGTTGATTTAGTAAACCTGAAGAGTATGCACCTGAGTGAAAGACATATATCTTTGTTTCTATTAATAATTTGGACTTGAGTCCTGAAGAAGAATTGTGTATATTTACGATAGGAACCCAACGCAACTCGTATTTCAGCATTCCCATAATGTATTCACAATTTAATCCAATCTCCGTAACACGGTTGATTTAGTAAACCCGAAGAGTATGCACCTGAGTGATAGACTTATATCTTTGTTTCTATTAATAATTTGGACTTGAGTCCTGAAGAAGAATTGTGTATATTTACGATAGGAACCCAACGCAACTCGTATTTCAGCATGCCCATAATGTATTCAAAATTTAAGCCAATCTCTGTAACACGGTTGATTTAGTAAACCTGAAGAGTATGCATCTGAGTGAAAGACGTATATCTTTGTTTCTATTAATAATTTGGACTTTAGTCCTGAAGAAGAATTGTGTATATTTACGATAGGAACCCAACGCAACTCGTATTTCAGTATGCCCATAATGTATTCAAAATTTAAGCCAATCTCCGTAACACGGTTGATTTAGTAAACCTGAAGAGAATGCACCTGAGTGAAAGACGTATATCTTTGTTGCTATTAATAATTTAGAATTGAGTCCCGAATAAGAATTGTGTATATTTACGATAGGAACCCAACGCAACTCGTATTTCAGCATTCCCATAATGTATTCACAATTTAAGCCAATCTCCGTAACACGGTTGATTTAGTAAACCTGAAGAGTATGCACCTGAGTGAAAGACGTATATCTTTGTTTCTATTAATAATTTGGACTTGAGTCCCGAAGAAGAATTGTGTATATTTACGATAGGAACCCAACGCAACTCGTATTTCAGCATTCCCATAATGTATTCACAATTTAAGCCAATCTCCGTAACACGGTTGATTTAGTAAACCTGAAGAGTATGCACCTGAGTGAAAGACGTATATCTTTGTTTCTATTAATCATTTGGACTTGAGTCCTGAAGAAGAATTGTGTATATTTACGATAGGAACCCAACGCAACTCGTATTTCAGCATGCCCATAACGTATTCAAAATTTAAGCCAATCTCCGTAACACGGTTGATTTAGTAAACCTGAAGAGAATGCACCTGAGTGAAAGACGTATATCTTTGTTTCTATTAATAATTTGGACTTGAGTCCTGAAGAAGAATTGTGTATATTTACGATAGGAACCCAACGCAACTCGTATTTCAGCATGCCCATAATGTATTCAAAATTTAAGCCAATCTCCGTAACACGGTTGATTTAGTAAACCTGAAGAGTATGCACCTGAGTGAAAGCCGTATATCTTTGTTTCTATTAATAATTTGGACTTGAGTCCTGAAGAAGAATTGTGTATATTTACGATAGGAACCCAACGCAACTCGTATTTCAGCATTCCCATAATGTATTCACAATTTAAGCCAATCTCCGTAACACGGTTGATTTAGTAAACCTGAAGAGTATGCATCTGAGTGAAAGACGTATATCTTTGTTTCTATTAATAATTTGGACTTGAATCCTGAAGAAGAATTGTGTATATTTACGATAGGAACCCAACGCAACTCGTATTTCAGCATTCCCATAATGTATTCAAAATTTAAGCCAATCTCCGTAACACGGTTGATTTAGTAAACCTGAAGAGTATGCACCTGAGTGCAAGACGAATATCTTTGTTTCTATTAATAATTTGGACTTGAGTCCTGAAGAAGAATTGTGTATATTTAAGATAGGAACCCAACGCAACTCGTATTTCAGCATTCCCATAATGTATTCACAATTTAAGCCAATCTCCGTAACACGGTTGATTTAGTAAACCTGAAGAGTATGCATCTGAGTGAAAGACGTATATCTTTGTTTCTATTAATAATTTGGACTTATGTCCTGAAGAAGAATTGTGTATATTTACGATAGGAACCCAACGCAACTCGTGTTTCAGCATGCCCATAATGTATTCAAAATTTAAGCCAATCTCCGTAACACGGTTGATTTAGTAAACCTGAAGAGTATGCACCTGAGTGAAAGACGTATATCTTTGTTTCTATTAATAATTTGGACTTGAGTCCTGAAGAAGAATTGTGTATATTTACGATAGGAACCCAACGCAACTCGTATTTCAGGATTCCCATAATGTATTCACAATTTAATCCAATCTCCGTAACACGGTTGATTTTGTAAACCTGAAGAGTATGCACCTGAGTGAAAGACATATATCTTTGTTTCTATTAATAATTTGGACTTGAGTCCTGAAGAAGAATTGTGTATATTTACGATAGGAACCCAACGCAACTCGTATTTCAGCATTCCCATAATGTATTCACAATTTAATCCAATCTCCGTAACACGGTTGATTTAGTAAACCCGAAGAGTATGCACCTGAGTGATAGACTTATATCTTTGTTTCTATTAATAATTTGGACTTGAGTCCTGAAGAAGAATTGTGTATATTTACGATAGGAACCCAACGCAACTCGTATTTCAGCATGCCCATAATGTATTCAAAATTTAAGCCAATCTCTGTAACACGGTTGATTTAGTAAACCTGAAGAGTATGCATCTGAGTGAAAGACGTATATCTTTGTTTCTATTAATAATTTGGACTTTAGTCCTGAAGAAGAATTGTGTATATTTACGATAGGAACCCAACGCAACTCGTATTTCAGCATGCCCATAACGTATTCAAAATTTAAGCCAATCTCCGTAACACGGTTGATTTAGTAAACCTGAAGAGAATGCACCTGAGTGAAAGACGTATATCTTTGTTTCTATTAATAATTTGGACTTGAGTCCTGAAGAAGAATTGTGTATATTTACGATAGGAACCCAACGCAACTCGTATTTCAGTATGCCCATAATGTATTCAAAATTTAAGCCAATCTCCGTAACACGGTTGATTTAGTAAACCTGAAGAGTATGCATCTGAGTGAAAGACGTATATCTTTGTTTCTATTAATAATTTGGACTTATGTCCTGAAGAAGAATTGTGTATATTTACGATAGGAACCCAACGCAACTCGTGTTTCAGCATGCCCATAATGTATTCAAAATTTAAGCCAATCTCCGTAACACGGTTGATTTAGTAAACCTGAAGAGTATGCACCTGAGTGAAAGACGTATATCTTTGTTTCTATTAATAATTTGGACTTGAGTCCTGAAGAAGAATTGTGTATATTTACGATAGGAACCCAACGCAACTCGTATTTCAGGATTCCCATAATGTATTCACAATTTAATCCAATCTCCGTAACACGGTTGATTTAGTAAACCTGAAGAGTATGCACCTGAGTGAAAGACATATATCTTTGTTTCTATTAATAATTTGGACTTGAGTCCTGAAGAAGAATTGTGTATATTTACGATAGGAACCCAACGCAACTCGTATTTCAGCATTCCCATAATGTATTCACAATTTAATCCAATCTCCGTAACACGGTTGATTTAGTAAACCCGAAGAGTATGCACCTGAGTGATAGACTTATATCTTTGTTTCTATTAATAATTTGGACTTGAGTCCTGAAGAAGAATTGTGTATATTTACGATAGGAACCCAACGCAACTCGTATTTCAGCATGCCCATAATGTATTCAAAATTTAAGCCAATCTCTGTAACACGGTTGATTTAGTAAACCTGAAGAGTATGCATCTGAGTGAAAGACGTATATCTTTGTTTCTATTAATAATTTGGACTTTAGTCCTGAAGAAGAATTGTGTATATTTACGATAGGAACCCAACGCAACTCGTATTTCAGCATGCCCATAACGTATTCAAAATTTAAGCCAATCTCCGTAACACGGTTGATTTAGTAAACCTGAAGAGAATGCACCTGAGTGAAAGACGTATATCTTTGTTTCTATTAATAATTTGGACTTGAGTCCTGAAGAAGAATTGTGTATATTTACGATAGGAACCCAACGCAACTCGTATTTCAGTATGCCCATAATGTATTCAAAATTTAAGCCAATCTCCGTAACACGGTTGATTTAGTAAACCTGAAGAGAATGCACCTGAGTGAAAGACGTATATCTTTGTTGCTATTAATAATTTGGAATTGAGTCCCGAATAAGAATTGTGTATATTTACGATAGGAACCCAACGCAACTCGTATTTCAGCATTCCCATAATGTATTCACAATTTAAGCCAATCTCCGTAACACGGTTGATTTAGTAAACCTGAAGAGTATGCACCTGAGTGAAAGACGTATATCTTTGTTTCTATTAATAATTTGGACTTGAGTCCTGAAGAAGAATTGTGTATATTTACGATAGGAACCCAACGCAACTCGTATTTCAGCATTCCCATAATGTATTCACAATTTAAGCCAATCTCCGTAACACGGTTGATTTAGTAAACCTGAAGAGTATGCACCTGAGTGAAAGACGTATATCTTTGTTTCTATTAATCATTTGGACTTGAGTCCTGAAGAAGAATTGTGTATATTTACGATAGGAACCCAACGCAACTCGTATTTCAGCATGCCCATAACGTATTCAAAATTTAAGCCAATCTCCGTAACACGGTTGATTTAGTAAACCTGAAGAGAATGCACCTGACTGAAAGACGTATATCTTTGTTTCTATTAATAATTTGGACTTGAGTCCTGAAGAAGAATTGTGTATATTTACGATAGGAACCCAACGCAACTCGTATTTCAGCATGCCCATAATGTATTCAAAATTTAAGCCAATCTCCGTAACACGGTTGATTTAGTAAACCTGAAGAGTATGCACCTGAGTGAAAGCCGTATATCTTTGTTTCTATTAATAATTTGGACTTGAGTCCTGAAGAAGAATTGTGTA
Source organism: Cuscuta europaea (assembly GCA_945859875.1). Classification (NCBI taxonomy): domain Eukaryota; kingdom Viridiplantae; phylum Streptophyta; class Magnoliopsida; order Solanales; family Convolvulaceae; genus Cuscuta; species Cuscuta europaea. The sequence continues at coordinate 8,683,154 of CAMAPE010000014.1, forward strand.
TATTTACGATAGGAACCCAACGCAACTCGTATTTCAGCATTCCCATAATGTATTCACAATTTAAGCCAATCTCCGTAACACGGTTGATTTAGTAAACCTGAAGAGTATGCATCTGAGTGAAAGACGTATATCTTTGTTTCTATTAATAATTTGGACTTGAATCCTGAAGAAGAATTGTGTATATTTACGATAGGAACCCAACGCTACTCGTATTTCAGCATTCCCATAATGTATTCAAAATTTAAGCCAATCTCCGTAACACGGTTGATTTAGTAAACCTGAAGAGTATGCACCTGAGTGAAAGACGAATATCTTTGTTTCTATTAATAATTTGGACTTGAGTCCTGAAGAAGAATTGTGTATATTTAAGATAGGAACCCAACGCAACTCATATTTCAGCATTCCCATAATGTATTCACAATTTAAGCCAATCTCCGTAACACGGTTGATTTAGTAAACCTGAAGAGTATGCATCTGAGTGAAAGACGTATATCTTTGTTTCTATTAATAATTTGGACTTATGTCCTGAAGAAGAATTGTGTATATTTACGATAGGAACCCAACGCAACTCGTGTTTCAGCATGCCCATAATGTATTCAAAATTTAAGCCAATCTCCGTAACACGGTTGATTTAGTAAACCTGAAGAGTATGCACCTGAGTGAAAGACGTATATCTTTGTTTCTATTAATAATTTGGACTTGAGTCCTGAAGAAGAATTGTGTATATTTACGATAGGAACCCAACGCAACTCGTATTTCAGGATTCCCATAATGTATTCACAATTTAATCCAATCTCCGTAACACGGTTGATTTAGTAAACCTGAAGAGTATGCACCTGAGTGAAAGACATATATCTTTGTTTCTATTAATAATTTGGACTTGAGTCCTGAAGAAGAATTGTGTATATTTACGATAGGAACCCAACGCAACTCGTATTTCAGCATTCCCATAATGTATTCACAATTTAATCCAATCTCCGTAACACGGTTGATTTAGTAAACCCGAAGAGTATGCACCTGAGTGATAGACTTATATCTTTGTTTCTATTAATAATTTGGACTTGAGTCCTGAAGAAGAATTGTGTATATTTACGATAGGAACCCAACGCAACTCGTATTTCAGCATGCCCATAATGTATTCAAAATTTAAGCCAATCTCTGTAACACGGTTGATTTAGTAAACCTGAAGAGTATGCATCTGAGTGAAAGACGTATATCTTTGTTTCTATTAATAATTTGGACTTTAGTCCTGAAGAAGAATTGTGTATATTTACGATAGGAACCCAACGCAACTCGTATTTCAGCATGCCCATAAAGTATTCAAAATTTAAGCCAATCTCCGTAACACGGTTGATTTAGTAAACCTGAAGAGAATGCACCTGAGTGAAAGACGTATATCTTTGTTTCTATTAATAATTTGGACTTGAGTCCTGAAGAAGAATTGTGTATATTTACGATAGGAACCCAACGCAACTCGTATTTCAGCATGCCCATAATGTATTCAAAATTTAAGCCAATCTCCGTAACACGGTTGATTTAGTAAACCTGAAGAGTATGCACCTGAGTGAAAGACGTATATCTTTGTTTCTATTAATAATTTGGACTTGAGTCCTGAAGAAGAATTGTGTATATTTACGATAGGAACCCAACGCAACTCGTATTTCAGCATTCCCATAATGTATTCACAATTTAAGCCAATCTCCGTAACACGGTTGATTTAGTAAACCTGAAGAGTATGCATCTGAGTGAAAGACGTATATCTTTGTTTCTATTAATAATTTGGACTTGAGTCCTGAAGAAGAATTGTTTATATTTACGATAGGAACCCAACGCAACTCGTATTTCAGCATTCCCATAATGTATTCAAAATTTAAGCCAATCTCCGTAACACGGTTGATTTAGTAAACCTGAAGAGTATGCACCTGAGTGAAAGACGAATATCTTTGTTTCTATTAATAATTTGGACTTGAGTCCTGAAGAAGAATTGTGTATATTTAAGATAGGAACCCAACGCAACTCGTATTTCAGCATTCCCATAATGTATTCACAATTTAAGCCAATCTCCGTAACACGGTTGATTTAGTAAACCTGAAGAGTATGCATCTGAGTGAAAGACGTATATCTTTGTTTCTATTAATAATTTGGACTTATGTCCTGAAGAAGAATTGTGTATATTTACGATAGGAACCCAACGCAACTCGTGTTTCAGCATGCCCATAATGTATTCAAAATTTAAGCCAATCTCCGTAACACGGTTGATTTAGTAAACCTGAAGAGTATGCACCTGAGTGAAAGACGTATATCTTTGTTTCTATTAATAATTTGGACTTGAGTCCTGAAGAAGAATTGTGTATATTTACGATAGGAACCCAACGCAACTCGTATTTCAGGATTCCCATAATGTATTCACAATTTAATCCAATCTCCGTAACACGGTTGATTTAGTAAACCTGAAGAGTATGCACCTGAGTGAAAGACATATATCTTTGTTTCTATTAATAATTTGGACTTGAGTCCTGAAGAAGAATTGTGTATATTTACGATAGGAACCCAACGCAACTCGTATTTCAGCATTCCCATAATGTATTCACAATTTAATCCAATCTCCGTAACACGGTTGATTTAGTAAACCCGAAGAGTATGCACCTGAGTGATAGACTTATATCTTTGTTTCTATTAATAATTTGGACTTGAGTCCTGAAGAAGAATTGTGTATATTTACGATAGGAACCCAACGCAACTCGTATTTCAGCATGCCCATAATGTATTCAAAATTTAAGCCAATCTCTGTAACACGGTTGATTTAGTAAACCTGAAGAGTATGCATCTGAGTGAAAGACGTATATCTTTGTTTCTATTAATAATTTGGACTTTAGTCCTGAAGAAGAATTGTGTATATTTACGATAGGAACCCAACGCAACTCGTATTTCAGTATGCCCATAATGTATTCAAAATTTAAGCCAATCTCCGTAACACGGTTGATTTAGTAAACCTGAAGAGAATGCACCTGAGTGAAAGACGTATATCTTTGTTGCTATTAATAATTTGGAATTGAGTCCCGAATAAGAATTGTGTATATTTACGATAGGAACCCAACGCAACTCGTATTTCAGCATTCCCATAATGTATTCACAATTTAAGCCAATCTCCGTAACACGGTTGATTTAGTAAACCTGAAGAGTATGCACCTGAGTGAAAGACGTATATCTTTGTTTCTATTAATAATTTGGACTTGAGTCCTGAAGAAGAATTGTGTATATTTACGATAGGAACCCAACGCAACTCGTATTTCAGCATTCCCATAATGTATTCACAATTTAAGCCAATCTCCGTAACACGGTTGATTTAGTAAACCTGAAGAGTATGCACCTGAGTGAAAGACGTATATCTTTGTTTCTATTAATCATTTGGACTTGAGTCCTGAAGAAGAATTGTGTATATTTACGATAGGAACCCAACGCAACTCGTATTTCAGCATGCCCATAACGTATTCAAAATTTAAGCCAATCTCCGTAACACGGTTGATTTAGTAAACCTGAAGAGAATGCACCTGAGTGAAAGACGTATATCTTTGTTTCTATTAATAATTTGGACTTGAGTCCTGAAGAAGAATTGTGTATATTTACGATAGGAACCCAACGCAACTCGTATTTCAGCATGCCCATAATGTATTCAAAATTTAAGCCAATCTCCGTAACACGGTTGATTTAGTAAACCTGAAGAGTATGCACCTGAGTGAAAGACGTATATCTTTGTTTCTATTAATAATTTGGACTTGACTCCTGAAGAAGAATTGTGTATATTTACGATAGGAACCCAACGCAACTCGTATTTCAGGATTCCCATAATGTATTCACAATTTAATCCAATCTCCGTAACATGGTTGATTTAGTAAACCTGAAGAGTATGCACCTGAGTGAAAGACATATATCTTTGTTTCTATTAATAATTTGGACTTGAGTCCTGAAGAAGAATTGTGTATATTTACGATAGGAACCCAACGCAACTCGTATTTCAGCATTCCCATAATGTATTCACAATTTAATCCAATCTCCGTAACACGGTTGATTTAGTAAACCCGAAGAGTATGCACCTGAGTGATAGACTTATATCTTTGTTTCTATTAATAATTTGGACTTGAGTCCTGAAGAAGAATTGTGTATATTTACGATAGGAACCCAACGCAACTCGTATTTCAGCATGCCCATAATGTATTCAAAATTTAAGCCAATCTCTGTAACACGGTTGATTTAGTAAACCTGAAGAGTATGCATCTGAGTGAAAGACGTATATCTTTGTTTCTATTAATAATTTGGACTTTAGTCCTGAAGAAGAATTGTGTATATTTACGATAGGAACCCAACGCAACTCGTATTTCAGCATGCCCATAACGTATTCAAAATTTAAGCCAATCTCCGTAACACGGTTGATTTAGTAAACCTGAAGAGAATGCACCTGAGTGAAAGACGTATATCTTTGTTTCTATTAATAATTTGGACTTGAGTCCTGAAGAAGAATTGTGTATATTTACGATAGGAACCCAACGCAACTCGTATTTCAGCATGCCCATAATGTATTCAAAATTTAAGCCAATCTCCGTAACACGGTTGATTTAGTAAACCTGAAGAGTATGCACCTGAGTGAAAGACGTATATCTTTGTTTCTATTAATAATTTGGACTTGAGTCCTGAAGAAGAATTGTGTATATTTACGATAGGAACCCAACGCAACTCGTATTTCAGCATTCCCATAATGTATTCATAATTTAAGCCAATCTCCGTAACACGGTTGATTTAGTAAACCTGAAGAGTATGCATCTGAGTGAAAGACGTATATCTTTGTTTCTATTAATAATTTGGACTTGAGTCCTGAAGAAGAATTGTGTATATTTACGATAGGAACCCAACGCAACTCGTATTTCAGCATTCCCATAATGTATTCAAAATTTAAGCCAATCTCCGTAACACGGTTGATTTAGTAAACCTGAAGAGTATGCACCTGAGTGAAAGACGAATATCTTTGTTTCTATTAATAATTTGGACTTGAGTCCTGAAGAAGAATTGTGTATATTTAAGATAGGAACCCAACGCAACTCGTATTTCAGCATTCCCATAATGTATTCACAATTTAAGCCAATCTCCGTAACACGGTTGATTTAGTAAACCTGAAGAGTATGCATCTGAGTGAAAGACGTATATCTTTGTTTCTATTAATAATTTGGACTTATGTCCTGAAGAAGAATTGTGTATATTTACGATAGGAACCCAACGCAACTCGTGTTTCAGCATGCCCATAATGTATTCAAAATTTAAGCCAATCTCCGTAACATGGTTGATTTAGTAAACCTGAAGAGTATGCACCTGAGTGAAAGACGTATATCTTTGTTTCTATTAATAATTTGGACTTGAGTCCTGAAGAAGAATTGTGTATATTTACGATAGGAACCCAACGCAACTCGTATTTCAGGATTCCCATAATGTATTCACAATTTAATCCAATCTCCGTAACACGGTTGATTTAATAAACCTGAAGAGTATGCACCTGAGTGAAAGACATATATCTTTGTTTCTATTAATAATTTGGACTTGAGTCCTGAAGAAGAATTGTGTATATTTACGATAGGAACCCAACGCAACTCGTATTTCAGCATTCCCATAATGTATTCACAATTTAATCCAATCTCCGTAACACGGTTGATTTAGTAAACCCGAAGAGTATGCACCTGAGTGATAGACTTATATCTTTGTTTCTATTAATAATTTGGACTTGAGTCCTGAAGAAGAATTGTGTATATTTACGATAGGAACCCAACGCAACTCGTATTTCAGCATGCCCATAATGTATTCAAAATTTAAGCCAATCTCTGTAACACGGTTGATTTAGTAAACCTGAAGAGTATGCATCTGAGTGAAAGACGTATATCTTTGTTTCTATTAATAATTTGGACTTTAGTCCTGAAGAAGAATTGTGTATATTTACGATAGGAACCCAACGCAACTCGTATTTCAGAATGCCCATAATGTATTCAAAATTTAAGCCAATCTCCGTAACACGGTTGATTTAGTAAACCTGAAGAGAATGCACCTGAGTGAAAGACGTATATCTTTGTTGCTATTAATAATTTGGAATTGAGTCCCGAATAAGAATTGTGTATATTTACGATAGGAACCCAACGCAACTCGTATTTCAGCATTCCCATAATGTATTCACAATTTAAGCCAATCTCCGTAACACGGTTGATTTAGTAAACCTGAAGAGTATGCACCTGAGTGAAAGACGTATATCTTTGTTTCTATTAATAATTTGGACTTGAGTCCTGAAGAAGAATTGTGTATATTTACGATAGGAACCCAACGCAACTCGTATTTCAGCATTCCCATAATGTATTCACAATTTAAGCCAATCTCCGTAACACGGTTGATTTAGTAAACCTGAAGAGTATGCATCTGAGTGAAAGACGTATATCTTTGTTTCTATTAATAATTTGGACTTGAGTCCTGAAGAAGAATTGTGTATATTTACGATAGGAACCCAACGCAACTCGTATTTCAGCATTCCCATAATGTATTCAAAATTTAAGCCAATCTCCGTAACACGGTTGATTTAGTAAACCTGAAGAGTATGCACCTGAGTGAAAGACGAATATCTTTGTTTCTATTAATAATTTGGACTTGAGTCCTGAAGAAGAATTGTGTATATTTAAGATAAGAACCCAACGCAACTCGTATTTCAGCATTCCCATAATGTATTCACAATTTAAGCCAATCTCCGTAACACGGTTGATTTAGTAAACCCGAAGAGTATGCACCTGAGTGAAAGACTTATATCTTTGTTTCTATTAATAATTTGGACTTGAGTCCTGAAGAAGAATTGTGTATATTTACGATAGGAACCCAACGCAACTCGTATTTCAGCATGCCCATAATGTATTCAAAATTTAAGCCAATCTGTGTAACACGGTTGATTTAGTAAACCTGAAGAGTATGCATCTGAGTGAAAGACGTATATCTTTGTTTCTATTAATAATTTGGACTTTAGTCCTGAAGAAGAATTGTGTATATTTACGATAGGAACCCAACGCAACTCGTATTTCAGCATGCCCATAATGTATTCAAAATTTAAGCCAATCTCCGTAACACGGTTGATTTAGTAAACCTGAAGAGTATGCACCTGAGTGAAAGACGTATATCTTTGTTTCTATTAATAATTTGGACTTGAGTCCTGAAGAAGAATTGTGTATATTTACGATAGGAACCCAACGCAACTCGTATTTCAGCATGCCCATAATCGATTCAAAATTTAAGCCAATCTCCGTAACACGGTTGATTTAGTAAACCTGAAGAGTATGCACCTGAGTGAAAGACGTATATCTTTGTTTCTATTAATAATTTTGACTTGATTCCTGAAGAAGAATTGTGTATATTTACGATAGGAACCCAACGCAACTCGTATTTCAGCATTCCCATAATGTATTCACAATTTAAGCCAATCTCCGTAACACGGTTCATTTAGTAAACCCGAAGAGTATGCACCTGAGTGAAAGACATATATCTTTTTTTCTATTAATAATTTGGACTTGAGTCCTGAAGAAGAATTGTGTATATTTACGATAGGAACCCAACGCAACTCGTATTTCAGAATGCCCATAATGTATTCAAAATTTAAGCCAATCTCCGTAACACGGTTGATTGAGTAAACCTGAAGAGTATGCACCTGAGTGAAAGACGTATATCTTTGTTTCTATTAATAATTTGGACTTGAGTCCTGAAGAAGAATTGTGTATATTTACGATAGGAACCCAACGCAACTTGTATTTCAGCATGCCCATAATCTATTCAAAATATAAGCCAATCTCCGTAACACGGTTGATTTAGTAAACCTGAAGAGTATGCACCTGAGTGAAAGACGTATATCTTTGTTTCTATTAATAATTTGGACTTGAGTCCTGAAGAAGAATTGTGTATATTTACGATAGGAACCCAACGCAACTCGTATTTCAGCATGCCCATAATGTATTCAAAATTTAAGCCAATCTCCGTAACACGGTTGATTTAGTAAACCTGAAGAGTATGCACCTGAGTGAAAGACGTATATCTTTGTTTCTATTAATAATTTGGACTTGAGTCCTGAAGAAGAATTGTGTATATTTACGATAGGAACCCAACGCAACTCGTATTTCAGCATTCCCATAATGTATTCACAATTTAAGCCAATCTCCGTAACACGGTTGATTTAGTAAACCTGAAGAGTATGCATCTGAGTGAAAGACGTATATCTTTGTTTCTATTAATAATTTGGACTTGAGTCCTGAAGAAGAATTGTGTATATTTACGATAGGAACCCAACGCAACTCGTATTTCAGCATGCCCATAATGTATTCAAAATTTAAGCCAATCTCCGTAACACGGTTGATTTAGTAAACCTGAAGAGTATGCACCTGAGTGAAAGACGTATATCTTTGTTTCTATTAATAATTTGGACTTGAGTCCTGAAGAAGAATTGTGTATATTTACGATAGGAACCCAACGCAACTCGTATTTCAGGATTCCCATAATGTATTCACAATTTAATCCAATCTCCGTAACACGGTTGATTTAGTAAACCTGAAGAGTATGCACCTGAGTGAAAGACATATATCTTTGTTTCTATTAATAATTTGGACTTGAGTCCTGAAGAAGAATTGTGTATATTTACGATAGGAACCCAACGCAACTCGTATTTCAGCATTCCCATAATGTATTCACAATTTAATCCAATCTCCGTAACACGGTTGATTTAGTAAACCCGAAGAGTATGCACCTGAGTGATAGACTTATATCTTTGTTTCTATTAATAATTTGGACTTGAGTCCTGAAGAAGAATTGTGTATATTTACGATAGGAACCCAACGCAACTCGTATTTCAGCATGCCCATAATGTATTCAAAATTTAAGCCAATCTCTGTAACACGGTTGATTTAGTAAACCTGAAGAGTATGCATCTGAGTGAAAGACGTATATCTTTGTTTCTATTAATAATTTGGACTTTAGTCCTGAAGAAGAATTGTGTATATTTACGATAGGAACCCAACGCAACTCGTATTTCAGTATGCCCATAATGTATTCAAAATTTAAGCCAATCTCCGTAACACGGTTGATTTAGTAAACCTGAAGAGAATGCACCTGAGTGAAAGACGTATATCTTTGTTGCTATTAATAATTTGGAATTGAGTCCTGAATAAGAATTGTGTATATTTACGATAGGAACCCAACGCAACTCGTATTTCAGCATTCCCATAATGTATTCACAATTTAAGTCAATCTCCGTAACACGGTTGATTTAGTAAACCTGAAGAGTATGCACCTGAGTGAAAGACGTATATCTTTGTTTCTATTAATAATTTGGACTTGAGTCCTGAAGAAGAATTGTGTATATTTACGATAGGAACCCAACGCAACTCGTATTTCAGCATTCCCATAATGTATTCACAATTTAAGCCAATCTCCGTAACACGGTTGATTTAGTAAACCTGAAGAGTATGCACCTGAGTGAAAGACGTATATCTTTGTTTCTATTAATCATTTGGACTTGAGTCCTGAAGAAGAATTGTGTATATTTCTGATAGGAACCCAACGCAACTCGTATTTCAGCATGCCCATAACGTATTCAAAATTTAAGCCAATCTCCGTAACACGGTTGATTTAGTAAACCTGAAGAGTATGCACCTGAGTGAAAGACGTATATCTTTGTTTCTATTAATAATTTGGACTTGAGTCCTGAAGAAGAATTGTGTATATTTACGATAGGAACCCAACGCAACTCGTATTTCAGGATTCCCATAATGTATTCACAATTTAATCCAATCTCCGTAACACGGTTGATTTAGTAAACCTGAAGAGTATGCACCTGAGTGAAAGACATATATCTTTGTTTCTATTAATAATTTGGACTTGAGTCCTGAAGAAGAATTGTGTATATTTACGATAGGAACCCAACGCAACTCGTATTTCAGCATTCCCATAATGTATTCACAATTTAATCCAATCTCCGTAACACGGTTGATTTAGTAAACCCGAAGAGTATGCACATGAGTGATAGACTTATATCTTTGTTTCTATTAATAATTTGGACTTGAGTCCTGAAGAAGAATTGTGTATATTTACGATAGGAACCCAACGCAACTCGTATTTCAGCATGCCCATAATGTATTCAAAATTTAAGCCAATCTCTGTAACACGGTTGATTTAGTAAACCTGAAGAGTATGCATCTGAGTGAAAGACGTATATCTTTGTTTCTATTAATAATTTGGACTTTAGTCCTGAAGAAGAATTGTGTATATTTACGATAGGAACCCAACGCAACTCGTATTTCAGCATTCCCATAATGTATTCACAATTTAATCCAATCTCCGTAACACGGTTGATTTAGTAAACTCGAAGAGTATGCACCTGAGTGATAGACTTATATCTTTGTTTCTATTAATAGTTTGGACTTGAGTCCTGAAGAAGAATTGTGTATATTTACGATAGGAACCCAACGCAACTCGTATTTCAGCATGCCCATAATGTATTCAAAATTTAAGCCAATCTCTGTAACACGGTTGATTTAGTAAACCTGAAGAGTATGCATCTGAGTGAAAGACGTATATCTTTGTTTCTATTAATAATTTGGACTTTAGTCCTGAAGAAGAATTGTGTATATTTACGATAGGAACCCAACGCAACTCGTATTTCAGTATGCCCATAATGTATTCAAAATTTAAGCCAATCTCCGTAACACGGTTGATTTAGTAAACCTGAAGAGAATGCACCTGAGTGAAAGACGTATATCTTTGTTGCTATTAATAATTTGGAATTGAGTCCTGAATAAGAATTGTGTATATTTACGATAGGAACCCAACGCAACTCGTATTTCAGCATTCCCATAATGTATTCACAATTTAAGTCAATCTCCGTAACACGGTTGATTTAGTAAACCTGAAGAGTATGCACCTGAGTGAAAGACGTATATCTTTGTTTCTATTAATAATTTGGACTTGAGTCCTGAAGAAGAATTGTGTATATTTACGATAGGAACCCAACGCAACTCGTATTTCAGCATTCCCATAATGTATTCACAATTTAAGCCAATCTCCGTAACACGGTTGATTTAGTAAACCTGAAGAGTATGCACCTGAGTGAAAGACGTATATCTTTGTTTCTATTAATAATTTGGACTTGAGTCCTGAAGAAGAATTGTGTATATTTATGATAGGAACCCAACGCAACTCGTATTTCAGCATACCCATAATGTATTCACAATTTAAGCCAATCTCCGTAACACGGTTGATTTAGTAAACCTGAAGAGTATGCACCTGAGTGAAAGACGTATATCTTTGTTTCTATTAATCATTTGGACTTGAGTCCTGAAGAAGAATTGTGTATATTTACGATAGGAACCCAACGCAACTCGTATTTCAGCATGCCCATAACGTATTCAAAATTTAAGCCAATCTCCGTAACACGGTTGATTTAGTAAACCTGAAGAGTATGCACCTGAGTGAAAGACGTATATCTTTGTTTCTATTAATAATTTGGACTTGAGTCCTGAAGAAGAATTGTGTATATTTACGATAGGAACCCAACGCAACTCGTATTTCAGCATGCCCATAATCGATTCAAAATTTAAGCCAATCTCCGTAACACGGTTGATTTAGTAAACCTGAAGAGTATGCACCTGAGTGAAAGACGTATATCTTTGTTTCTATTAATAATTTGGACTTGAGTCCTGAAGAAGAATTGTGTATATTTACGATAGGAACCCAACGCAACTTGTATTTCAGCATGCCCATAATCTATTCAAAATATAAGCCAATCTCCGTAACACGGTTGATTTAGTAAACCTGAAGAGTATGCACCTGAGTGAAAGACGTATATCTTTGTTTCTATTAATAATTTGGACTTGAGTCCTGAAGAAGAATTGTGTATATTTACGATAGGAACCCAACGCAACTCGTATTTCAGCATGCCCATAATGTATTCAAAATTTAAGCCAATCTCCGTAACACGGTTGATTTAGTAAACCTGAAGAGTATGCACCTGAGTGAAAGACGTATATCTTTGTTTCTATTAATAATTTGGACTTGAGTCCTGAAGAAGAATTGTGTATATTTACGATAGGAACCCAACGCAACTCGTATTTCAGCATTCCCATAATGTATTCACAATTTAAGCCAATCTCCGTAACACGGTTGATTTAGTAAACCTGAAGAGTATGCATCTGAGTGAAAGACGTATATCTTTGTTTCTATTAATAATTTGGACTTGAGTCCTGAAGAAGAATTGTGTATATTTACGATAGGAACCCAACGCAACTCGTATTTCAGCATGCCCATAATGTATTCAAAATTTAAGCCAATCTCCGTAACACGGTTGATTTAGTAAACCTGAAGAGTATGCACCTGAGTGAAAGACGAATATCTTTGTTTCTATTAATAATTTGGACTTGAGTCCTGAAGAAGAATTGTGTATATTTAAGATAGGAACCCAACGCAACTCGTATTTCAGCATTCCCATAATGTATTCACAATTTAAGCCAATCTCCGTAACACGGTTGATTTAGTAAACCCGAAGAGTATGCACCTGAGTGAAAGACTTATATCTTTGTTTCTATTAATAATTTGGACTTGAGTCTTGAAGAAGAATTGTGTATATTTACGATAGGAACCCAACGCAACTCGTATTTCAGCATGCCCATAATGTATTCAAAATTTAAGCCAATCTCTGTAACACGGTTGATTTAGTAAACCTGAAGAGTATGCATCTGAGTGAAAGACGTATATCTTTGTTTCTATTAATAATTTGGACTTTAGTCCTGAAGAAGAATTGTGTATATTTACGATAGGAACCCAACGCAACTCGTATTTCAGCATGCCCATAATGTATTCAAAATTTAAGCCAATCTCCGTAACACGGTTGATTTAGTAAACCTGAAGAGTATGCACCTGAGTGAAAGACGTATATCTTTGTTTCTATTAATAATTTGGACTTGAGTCCTGAAGAAGAATTGTGTATATTTACGATAGGAACCCAACGCAACTCGTATTTCAGCATGCCCATAATCGATTCAAAATTTAAGCCAATCTCTGTAACACGGTTGATTTAGTAAACCTGAAGAGTATGCACCTGAGTGAAAGACGTATATCTTTGTTTCTATTAATAATTTTGACTTGAGTCCTGAAGAAGAATTGTGTATATTTACGATAGGAACCCAACGCAACTCGTATTTCAGCATTCCCATAATGTATTCACAATTTAAGCCAATCTCCGTAACACAGTTGATTTAGTAAACCCGAAGAGTATGCACCTGAGTGAAAGACATATATCTTTGTTTCTATTAATAATTTGGACTTGAGTCCTGAAGAAGAATTGTGTATATTTACGATAGGAACCCAACGCAACTCGTATTTCAGAATGCCCATAATGTATTCAAAATTTAAGCCAATCTCCGTAACACGGTTGATTTAGTAAACCTGAAGAGTATGCACCTGAGTGAAAGACGTATATCTTTGTTTCTATTAATAATTTGGACTTGAGTCCTGAAGAAAGAATTGTGTATATTTACGATAGGAACCCAACGCAACTTGTATTTCAGCATGCCCATAATCTATTCAAAATATATGCCAATCTCCGTAACACGGTTGATTTAGTAAACCTGAAGAGTATGCACCTGAGTGAAAGACGTATATCTTTGTTTCTATTAATAATTTGGACTTGAGTCCTGAAGAAGAATTGTGTATATTTACGATAGGAACCCAACGCAACTCGTATTTCAGCATGCCCATAATGTATTCAAAATTTAAGCCAATCTCCGTAACACGGTTGATTTAGTAAACCTGAAGAGTATGCACCTGAGTGAAAGATGTATATCTTTGTTTCTATTAATAATTTGGACTTGAGTCCTGAAGAAGAATTGTGTATATTTACGATAGAAACCCAACGCAACTCGTATTTCAGCATTCCCATAATGTATTCACAATTTAAGCCAATCTCCGTAACACGGTTGATTTAGTAAACCTGAAGAGTATGCATCTGAGTGAAAGACGTATATCTTTGTTTCTATTAATAATTTGGACTTGAGTCCTGAAGAAGAATTGTGTATATTTACGATTGGAACCCAACGCAACTCGTATTTCAGCATGCCCATAATGTATTCAAAATTTAAGCCAATCTCCGTAACACGGTTGATTTAGTAAACCTGAAGAGTATGCACCTGAGTGAAAGACGTATATCTTTGTTTCTATTAATAATTTGGACTTGAGTCCTGAAGAAGAATTGTGTATATTTACGATAGGAACCCAACGCAACTCGTATTTCAGCATGCCCATAATCGATTCAAAATTTAAGCCAATCTCCGTAACACGGTTGATTTAGTAAACCTGAAGAGTATGCACCTGAGTGAAAGACGTATATCTTTGTTTCTATTAATAATTTTGACTTGAGTCCTGAAGAAGAATTGTGTATATTTACGATAGAAACCCAACGCAACTCGTATTTTAGCATTCCCATAATGTATTCACAATTTAAGCCAATCTCCGTAACACGGTTGATTTAGTAAACCCGAAGAGTATGCACCTGAGTGAAAGACATATATCTTTGTTTCTATTAATAATTTGGACTTGAGTCCTGAAGAAGAATTGTGTATATTTACGATAGGAACCCAACGCAACTCGTATTTCAGAATGCCCATAATGTATTCAAAATTTAAGCCAATCTTCGTAACACGGTTGATTTAGTAAACCTGAAGAGTATGCACCTGAGTGAAAGACGTATATCTTTGTTTCTATTAATAATTTGGACTTGAGTCCTGAAGAAAGAATTGTGTATATTTACGATAGGAACCCAACGCAACTTGTATTTCAGCATGCCCATAATCTATTCAAAATATATGCCAATCTCCGTAACACGGTTGATTTAGTAAACCTGAAGAGTATGCACCTGAGTGCAAGACGTATATCTTTGTTTCTATTAATAATTTGGACTTGAGTCCTGAAGAAGAATTGTGTATATTTACGATAGGATCCCAACGCAACTCGTATTTCAGCATGCCCATAATGTATTCAAAATTTAAGCCAATCTCCGTAACACGGTTGATTTAGTAAACCTAAAGAGTATGCACCTGAGTGAAAGATGTATATCTTTGTTTCTATTAATAATTTGGACTTGAGTCCTGAAGAAGAATTGTGTATATTTACGATAGGAACCCAACGCAACTCGTATTTCAGCATTCCCATAATGTATTCACAATTTAAGCCAATCTCCGTAACACGGTTGATTTAGTAAACCTGAAGAGTATGCATCTGAGTGAAAGACGTATATCTTTGTTTCTATTAATAATTTGGACTTGAGTCCTGAAGAAGAATTGTGTATATTTACGATTGGAACCCAACGCAACTCGTATTTCAGCATGCCCATAATGTATTCAAAATTTAAGCCAATCTCCGTAACACGGTTGATTTAGTAAACCTGAAGAGTATGCACCTGAGTGAAAGACGTATATCTTTGTTTCTATTAATAATTTGGACTTGAGTCCTGAAGAAGAATTGTGTATATTTACGATAGGAACCCAACGCAACTCGTATTTCAGCATGCCCATAATCGATTCAAAATTTAAGCCAATCTCCGTAACACGGCTGATTTAGTAAACCTGAAGAGTATGCACCTGAGTGAAAGACGTATATCTTTGTTTCTATTAATAATTTTGACTTGAGTCCTGAAGAAGAATTGTGTATATTTACGATAGGAACCCAACGCAACTCGTATTTCAGCATTCCATTAATGTATTCACAATTTAAGCCAATCTCCGTAACACGGTTGATTTAGTAAACCCGAAGAGTATGCACCTGAGTGAAAGACATATCTTTGTTTCTATTAATAATTTGGACTTGAGTCCTGAAGAAGAATTGTGTATATTTACGATAGGAACCCAACGCAACTCGTATTTCAGAATGCCCATAATGTATTCAAAATTTAAGCCAATCTCCGTAACACGGTTGATTTAGTAAACCTGAAGAGTATGCACCTGAGTGAAAGACGTATATCTTTGTTTCTATTAATAATTTGGACTTGAGTCCTGAAGAAAGAATTGTGTATATTTACGATAGGAACCCAACGCAACTTGTATTTCAGCATGCCCATAATCTATTCAAAATATATGCCAATCTCCGTAACACGGTTGATTTAGTAAACCTGAAGAGTATGCACCTGAGTGAAAGACGTATATCTTTGTTTCTATTAATAATTTGGACTTGAGTCCTGAAGAAGAATTGTGTATATTTACGATAGGAACCCAACGCAACTCGTATTTCAGCATGCCCATAATGTATTCAAAATTTAAGCCAATCTCCGTAACACGGTTGATTTAGTAAACCTGAAGAGTATGCACCTGAGTGAAAGACTTATATCTTTGTTTCTATTAATAATTTGGACTTGAGTCCTGAAGAAGAATTGTGTATATTTACGATAGGAACCCAACGCAACTCGTATTTCAGCATTCCCATAATGTATTCACAATTTAAGCCAATCTCCGTAACACGGTTGATTTAGTAAACCTGAAGAGTATGCATCTGAGTGAAAGACGTATATCTTTGTTTCTATTAATAATTTGGACTTGAGTCCTGAAGAAGAATTGTGTATATTTACGATTGGAACCCTACGCAACTCGTATTTCAGCATGCCCATAATGTATTCAAAATTTAAGCCAATCTCCGTAACACGGTTGATTTAGTAAACCTGAAGAGTATGCACCTGAGTGAAAGACGTATATCTTTGTTTCTATTAATAATTTGGACTTGAGTCCTGAAGAAGAATTGTGTATATTTACGATAGGAACCCAACGCAACTCGTATTTCAGGATTCCCATAATGTATTCACAATTTAATCCAATCTCCGTAACATGGTTGATTTAGTAAACCTGAAGAGTATGCACCTGAGTGAAAGACATATATTTTTGTTTCTATTAATAATTTGGACTTGAGTCCTGAAGAAGAATTGTGTATATTTACGATAGGAACCCAACGCAACTCGTATTTCAGCATTCCCATAATGTATTCACAATTTAATCCAATCTCCGTAACACGGTTGATTTAGTAAACCCGAAGAGTATGCACCTGAGTGATAGACTTATATCTTTGTTTCTATTAATAATTTGGACTTGAGTCCTGAAGAAGAATTGTGTATATTTACGATAGGAACCCAACGCAATTCGTATTTCAGCATGCCCATAATGTATTCAAAATTTAAGCCAATCTCCGTAACACGGTTGATTTAGTAAACCTGAAGAGTATGCATCTGCGTGAAAGACGTATATCTTTGTTTCTATTAATAATTTGGACTTTAGTCCTGAAGAAGAATTGTGTATATTTACGATAGGAACCCAACGCAACTCGTATTTCAGCATGCCCATAATGTATTCAAAATTTAAGCCAATCTCCGTAACACGGTTGATTTAGTAAACCTGAAGAGAATGCACCTGAGTGAAAGACGTATATCTTTGTTTCTATTAATAATTTGGAATTGAGTCCTGAATAAGAATTGTGTATATTTACGATAGGAACCCAACGCAACTCGTATTTCAGCATTCCCATAATGTATTCACAATTTAAGCCAATCTCCGTAACACGGTTGATTTAGTAAACCTGAAGAGTATGCACCTGAGTGAAAGACGTATATCTTTGTTTCTATTAATAATTTGGACTTGAGTCCTGAAGAAGAATTGTGTATATTTACGATAGGAACCCAACGCAACTCGTATTTCAGCATTCCCATAATGTATTCACAATTTAAGCCAATCTCCGTAACACGGTTGATTTAGTAAACCTGAAGAGTATGCACCTGAGTGAAAGACGTATATCTATGTTTCTATTAATCATTTGGACTTGAGTCCTGAAGAAGAATTGTGTATATTTACGATAGGAACCCAACGCAACTCGTATTTCAGCATGCCCATAACGTATTCAAAATTTAAGCCAATCTCCGTAACACGGTTGATTTAGTAAACCTGAAGAGAATGCACCTGAGTGAAAGACGTATATCTTTGTTGCTATTAATAATTTGGAATTGAGTCCTGAATAAGAATTGTGTATATTTACGATAGGAACCCAACGCAACTCGTATTTCAGCATTCCCATAATGTATTCACAATTTAAGCTAATCTCCGTAACACGGTTGATTTAGTAAACCCGAAGAGTATGCACCTGAGTGAAAGACTTATATCTTTGTTTCTATTAATAATTTGGACTTGAGTCCTGAAGAAGAATTGTGTATATTTACGATAGGAACCCAACACAACTCGTATTTCAGCATGCCCATAATCTATTCAAAATTTAAGCCAATCTCCGTAACACGGTTGATTTAGTAAACCTGAAGAGTATGCACCTGAGTGAAAGACGTATATCTTTGTTTCTATTAATAATTTTGACTTGAGTCCTGAAGAAGAATTGTGTATATTTACGATAGGAACCCAACACAACTCGTATTTCAGCATTCCCATAATGTATTCACAATTTAAGCCAATCTCCGTAACACGGTTGATTTAGTAAACCTGAAGAGTATGCACCTGAGTGAAAGACGTATATCTTTGTTTCTATTAATAATTTGGACTTGAGTCCTGAAGAAGAATTGTGTATATTTACGATAGGAACCCAACGCAACTCGTATTTCAGCATGCCCATAATGTATTCAAAATTTAAGCTAATCTCCGTAACACGGTTGATTTAGTAAACCTGAAGAGTATGCACCTGAGTGAAAGACGTATATCTTTGTTTCTATTAAGAATTTGGACTTGAGTCCTGAAGAATAATTGTGTATATTTACGATAGGAACCCAACGCAACTCGTATTTCAGCATGCCCATAATGTATTCAAAATTTAAGCCAATCTCCGTAACACGGTTGATTTAGTAAACCTGAAGAGTATGCACCTGAGTGAAAGACGTATATCTTTGTTTCTATTAATAATTTGGACTTGAGTCCTGAAGAAGAATTGTGTATATTTACGATAGGAACCCAACGCAACTCGTATTTCAGAATGCCCATAATGTATTCAAAATTTAAGCCAATCTCCGTAACACGGTTGATTTAGTAAACCTGAAGAGTATGCACCTGAGTGAAAGACGTATATCTTTGTTTCTATTAATAATTTGGACTTGAGTCCTGAAGAAAGAATTGTGTATATTTACGATAGGAACCCAACGCAACTTGTATTTCAGCATGCCCATAATCTATTCAAAATATATGCCAATCTCCGTAACACGGTTGATTTAGTAAACCTGAAGAGTATGCACCTGAGTGAAAGACGTATATCTTTGTTTCTATTAATAATTTGGACTTGAGTCCTGAAGAAGAATTGTGTATATTTACGATAGGAACCCAACGCAACTCGTATTTCAGCATGCCCATAATGTATTCAAAATTTAAGCCAATCTCCGTAACACGGTTGATTTAGTAAACCCGAAGAGTATGCACCTGAGTGAAAGACATATATCTTTGTTTCTATTAATAATTTGGACTTGAGTCCTGAAGAAGAATTGTGTATATTTACGAGAGGAACCCAACGCAACTCGTATTTCAGGATGCCCATAATATATTCAAAATTTAAGCCAATCTCCGTAACACGGTTGATTTAGTAAACCTGAAGAGTATGCACCTGAGTGAAAGACGTATACCTTTGTTTCTATTAATAATTTGGACTTGAGTCGTGAAGAAGAATTGTGTATATTTACGATAGGAACCCAACGCAACTCCTATTTCAGCATTCCCATAATGTATTCACAATTTAATCCACTCTCCGTAACACGGTTGATTTAGTAAACCCGAAGAGTATGCACCTGAGTGAAAGACTTATATCTTTGTTTCTATTAATAATTTGGACTTGAGTCCTGAAGAAGAATTGTGTATATTTAAGTTAGGAACCCAACACAACTCGTATTTCAGCATGCCCATAATGTATTCAAAATTTAAGCCAATCTCCGTAACACGGTTGATTTAGTAAACCTGAAGAGTATGCACCTGAGTGAAATACGTATATCTTTGTTTCTATTAATAATTTGGACTTGAGTCGTGAAGAAGAATTGTGTATATTTAAGTTAGGAACCCAACACAACTCGTATTTCAGCATGCCCATAATGTATTCAAAATTTAAGCCAATCTCCGTAACACGGTTGATTTAGTAAACCTGAAGAGTATGCACCTGAGTGAAATACGTATATCTTTGTTTCTATTAATAAATTGGACTTGAGTCCTGAAGAAGAATTGTGTATATTTACGATAGGAACCCAACGAAACTCGTATTTCAGCATGCCCATAATGTATTCAAAATTTAAGTCAATCTCTGTAACACGGTTGATTTAGTAAACATGAAGAGTATGCACCTGAGTGAAAGACGTATATCTTTGTTTCTATTAATAATTTGGACTTGAGTCCTGAAGAAGAATTGTGTATATTTACGATAGGAACCCAACGCAACTCGTATTTCAGCATTCCCATAATGTATTCACAATTTAAGCCAATCTCCGTAACACGGTTGATTTAGTAAACCTGAAGAGTATGCACCTGAGTGAAAGACGTATATCTATGTTTCTATTAATCATTTGGACTTGAGTCCTGAAGAAGAATTGTGTATATTTACGATAGGAACCCAACGCAACTCGTATTTCAGCATGCCCATAACGTATTCAAAATTTAAGCCAATCTCCGTAACACGGTTGATTTAGTAAACCTGAAGAGAATGCACCTGAGTGAAAGACGTATATCTTTGTTGCTATTAATAATTTGGAATTGAGTCCTGAATAAGAATTGTGTATATTTACGATAGGAACCCAACGCAACTCGTATTTCAGCATTCCCATAATGTATTCACAATTTAAGCTAATCTCCGTAACACGGTTGATTTAGTAAACCCGAAGAGTATGCACCTGAGTGAAAGACTTATATCTTTGTTTCTATTAATAATTTGGACTTGAGTCCTGAAGAAGAATTGTGTATATTTACGATAGGAACCCAACACAACTCGTATTTCAGCATGCCCATAATCTATTCAAAATTTAAGCCAATCTCCGTAACACGGTTGATTTAGTAAACCTGAAGAGTATGCACCTGAGTGAAAGACGTATATCTTTGTTTCTATTAATAATTTTGACTTGAGTCCTGAAGAAGAATTGTGTATATTTACGATAGGAACCCAACACAACTCGTATTTCAGCATTCCCATAATGTATTCACAATTTAAGCCAATCTCCGTAACACGGTTGATTTAGTAAACCTGAAGAGTATGCACCTGAGTGAAAGACGTATATCTTTGTTTCTATTAATAATTTGGACTTGAGTCCTGAAGAAGAATTGTGTATATTTACGATAGGAACCCAACGCAACTCGTATTTCAGCATGCCCATAATGTATTCAAAATTTAAGCTAATCTCCGTAACACGGTTGATTTAGTAAACCTGAAGAGTATGCACCTGAGTGAAAGACGTATATCTTTGTTTCTATTAAGAATTTGGACTTGAGTCCTGAAGAATAATTGTGTATATTTACGATAGGAACCCAACGCAACTCGTATTTCAGCATGCCCATAATGTATTCAAAATTTAAGCCAATCTCCGTAACACGGTTGATTTAGTAAACCTGAAGAGTATGCACCTGAGTGAAAGACGTATATCTTTGTTTCTATTAATAATTTGGACTTGAGTCCTGAAGAAGAATTGTGTATATTTACGATAGGAACCCAACGCAACTCGTATTTCAGAATGCCCATAATGTATTCAAAATTTAAGCCAATCTCCGTAACACGGTTGATTTAGTAAACCTGAAGAGTATGCACCTGAGTGAAAGACGTATATCTTTGTTTCTATTAATAATTTGGACTTGAGTCCTGAAGAAAGAATTGTGTATATTTACGATAGGAACCCAACGCAACTTGTATTTCAGCATGCCCATAATCTATTCAAAATATATGCCAATCTCCGTAACACGGTTGATTTAGTAAACCTGAAGAGTATGCACCTGAGTGAAAGACGTATATCTTTGTTTCTATTAATAATTTGGACTTGAGTCCTGAAGAAGAATTGTGTATATTTACGATAGGAACCCAACGCAACTCGTATTTCAGCATGCCCATAATGTATTCAAAATTTAAGCCAATCTCCGTAACACGGTTGATTTAGTAAACCCGAAGAGTATGCACCTGAGTGAAAGACATATATCTTTGTTTCTATTAATAATTTGGACTTGAGTCCTGAAGAAGAATTGTGTATATTTACGAGAGGAACCCAACGCAACTCGTATTTCAGGATGCCCATAATATATTCAAAATTTAAGCCAATCTCCGTAACACGGTTGATTTAGTAAACCTGAAGAGTATGCACCTGAGTGAAAGACGTATACCTTTGTTTCTATTAATAATTTGGACTTGAGTCGTGAAGAAGAATTGTGTATATTTACGATAGGAACCCAACGCAACTCCTATTTCAGCATTCCCATAATGTATTCACAATTTAATCCACTCTCCGTAACACGGTTGATTTAGTAAACCCGAAGAGTATGCACCTGAGTGAAAGACTTATATCTTTGTTTCTATTAATAATTTGGACTTGAGTCCTGAAGAAGAATTGTGTATATTTAAGTTAGGAACCCAACACAACTCGTATTTCAGCATGCCCATAATGTATTCAAAATTTAAGCCAATCTCCGTAACACGGTTGATTTAGTAAACCTGAAGAGTATGCACCTGAGTGAAATACGTATATCTTTGTTTCTATTAATAATTTGGACTTGAGTCGTGAAGAAGAATTGTGTATATTTAAGTTAGGAACCCAACACAACTCGTATTTCAGCATGCCCATAATGTATTCAAAATTTAAGCCAATCTCCGTAACACGGTTGATTTAGTAAACCTGAAGAGTATGCACCTGAGTGAAATACGTATATCTTTGTTTCTATTAATAAATTGGACTTGAGTCCTGAAGAAGAATTGTGTATATTTACGATAGGAACCCAACGAAACTCGTATTTCAGCATGCCCATAATGTATTCAAAATTTAAGTCAATCTCTGTAACACGGTTGATTTAGTAAACATGAAGAGTATGCACCTGAGTGAAAGAGGTATATCTTTGTTTCTATTAATAATTTGGACTTGAGTCCTGAAGAAGAATTGTGTATATTTACGATAGGAACCCAACGCAACTCGTATTTTAGCATTCCCATAATGTATTCACAATTTAAGCCAATCTCCGTAACACGGTTGATTTAGTAAACCTGAAGAGTATGCACCTGAGTGAAAGACGTATATCTTTGTTTCTATTAATAATTTGGACTTGAGTCCTGAAGAAGCATTGTGTATATTTACGATAGGAACCCAACGCAACTCGTATTTCAGCATGCCCATAATGTATTCAAAATTTAAGCCAATCTCCGTAACACGGTTGATTTAGTAAACCTGAAGAGTATGCACCTGAGTGAAAGATGTATATCTTTGTTTCTATTTATAATTTGGATTTGAGTCCTGAAGAAGAATTGTGTATATTTACGATAGAAACCCAACGCAACTCGTATTTCAGCATTCCCATAATGTATTCACAATTTAATCCAATCTCCGTAACACGGTAGATTTAGTAAACCTGAAGAGTATGCACCTGAGTGAAAGACGTATATCTTTGTTTCTATTAATTATTTGGACTTGAGTCCTGAAGAAGAATTGTGTATAATTACGATAGGAACCCAACGCAACTCGTATTTCAGCATTCCCATAATGTATTCACAATTTAAGCCAATCTCCGTAACACGGTTGATTTAGTAAACCCGAAGAGTATGCACCTGAGTGAAAGACTTATATCTTTGTTACTATTAATAATTTGGACTTGAGTCCTGAAGAAGAATTGTGTATATTTACGATAGGAACCCAACGCAACTCGTATTTCAGCATTCCCATAATGTATTCACAATTTAAGCCAATCTCCGTAACACGGTTGATTTAGTAAACCTGAAGAGTATGCACCTGAGTGAAAGACGTATATCTTTGTTTCTATTAATAATTTGGACTTAAGTCCTGAAGAAGCATTGTGTATATTTACGATAGGAACCCAACGCAACTCGTATTTCAGCATGCCCATAATGTATTCAAAATTTAAGCCAATCTCCGTAACACGGTTGATTTAGTAAACCTGAAGAGTATGCACCTGAGTGAAAGATGTATATCTTTGTTTCTATTTATAATTTGGATTTGAGTCCTGAAGAAGAATTGTGTATATTTACGATAGAAACCCAACGCAACTCGTATTTCAGCATTCCCATAATGTATTCACAATTTAATCCAATCTCCGTAACACGGTAGATTTAGTAAACCTGAAGAGTATGCACCTGAGTGAAAGACGTATATCTTTGTTTCTATTAATTATTTGGACTTGAGTCCTGAAGAAGAATTGTGTATAATTACGATAGGAACCCAACGCAACTCGTATTTCAGCATTCCCATAATGTATTCACAATTTAAGCCAATCTCCGTAACACGGTTGATTTTGTAAACCCGAAGAGTATGCACCTGAGTGAAAGACTTATATCTTTGTTACTATTAATAATTTGGACTTGAGTCCTGAAGAAGAATTGTGTATATTTACGATAGGAACCCAACGCAACTCGTATTTCAGCATTCCCATAATGTATTCACAATTTAAGCCAATCTCCGTAACACGGTTGATTTAGTAAACCCGAAGAGTATGCACCTGAGTGAAAGACGTATATCTATGTTTCTATTAATAATTTGGACTTTAGTCCTGAAGAAGAATTGTGTATATTTACGATAGGAACCCAACGCAACTCGTATTTCAGCATGCCCATAATGTATTCGAAATTTAAGCCAATCTCCGTAACACGGTTGATTTAGTAAACCTGAAGCGTATGCACCTGAGTGAAAGACGTATATCTTTGTTTCTATTAATAATTTGGACTTGAGTCCTGAAGAAGAATTGTGTATATTTACGATAGGAACCCAACGCAACTCGTATTTCAGCATTCCCATAATGTATTCACAATTTAAGCCAATCTCCGTAACACGGTTGATTTAGTAAACCCGAAGAGTATGCACCTGAGTGAAAGACTTTTATCTTTGTTTCTATTAATAATTTGGACTTGAGTCCTGAAGAAGAATTGTGTATATTTACGATAGGAACCCAACACAATTCGTATTTCAGCATGCCCATAATCTATTCAAAATTTAAGCCAATCTCCGTAACACGGTTGATTTAGTAAACCTGAAGAGTATGCACCTGAGTGAAAGACGTATATCTTTGTTTCTATTAATAATTTTGACTTGAGTCCTGAAGAAGAATTGTGTATATTTACGATAGGAACCCAACGCAACTCGTATTTCAGCATTCCCATAATGTATTCACAATTTAAGCCAATCTCCGTAACACGGTTGATTTAGTAAACCTGAAGAGTATGCACCTGAGTGAAAGACGTATATCTTTGTTTCTATTAATAATTTGGACTTGAGTCGTGAAGAAGAATTGTGTATATTTACGATAGGAACCCAACGCAACTCGTATTTCAGCATGCCCATAATGTATTCAAAATTTAAGCCAATCTCCGTAACACGGTTGATTTAGTAAACCTGAAGAGTATGCACCTGAGTGAAAGACGTATATCTTTGTTTCTATTAATAATTTGGACTTGAGTCCTGAAGAAGAATTGTGTATATTTACGATAGGAACCCAACGCAACTCGTATTTCAGCATTCCCATAATGTATTCAAAATTTAAGCCAATCTCCGTAACACGGTTGATTTAGTAAACCCGAAGAGTATGCACCTGAGTGAAAGACATATATCTTTGTTTCTATTAATAATTTGGACTTGAGTCCCGAAGAAGAATTGTGTATATTTACGAGAGGAACCCAACGCAACTCGTATTTCAGCATGCCCATAATATATTCAAAATTTAAGCCAATCTCCGTAACACGGTTGATTTAGTAAACCTGAAGAGTATGCACCTGAGTGAAAGACGTATACCTTTGTTTCTATTAATAATTTGGACTTGAGTCGTGAAGAAGAATTGTGTATATTTACGATAGGAACCCAACGCAACTCCTATTTCAGCATTCCCATAATGTATTCACAATTTAATCCACTCTCCGTAACACGGTTGATTTAGTAAACCCGAAGAGTATGCACCTGAGTGAAAGACTTATATCTTTGTTTCTATTAATAATTTGGACTTGAGTCCTGAAGAAGAATTGTGTATATTTAAGTTAGGAACCCAACACAACTCGTATTTCAGCATGCCCATAATGTATTCAAAATTTAAGCCAATCTCCGTAACACGGTTGATTTAGTAAACCTGAAGAGTATGCACCTGAGTGAAATACGTATATCTTTGTTTCTATTAATAATTTGGACTTGAGTCGTGAAGAAGAATTGTGTATATTTAAGTTAGGAACCCAACACAACTCGTATTTCAGCATGCCCATAATGTATTCAAAATTTAAGCCAATCTCCGTAACACGGTTGATTTAGTAAACCTGAAGAGTATGCACCTGAGTGAAATACGTATATCTTTGTTTCTATTAATAAATTGGACTTGAGTCCTGAAGAAGAATTGTGTATATTTACGATAGGAACCCAACGAAATTCGTATTTCAGCATTCCCATAATGTATTCAAAATTTAAGTCAATCTCTGTAACACGGTTGATTTAGTAAACATGAAGAGTATGCACCTGAGTGAAAGACGTATATCTTTGTTTCTATTAATAATTTGGACTTGAGTCCTGAAGAAGAATTGTGTATATTTACGATAGGAACCCAACGCAACTCGTATTTTAGCATTCCCATAATGTATTCACAATTTAAGCCAATCTCCGTAACACGGTTGATTTAGTAAACCTGAAGAGTATGCACCTGAGTGAAAGACGTATATCTTTGTTTCTATTAATAATTTGGACTTGAGTCCTGAAGAAGCATTGTGTATATTTACGATAGGAACCCAACGCAACTCGTATTTCAGCATGCCCATAATGTATTCAAAATTTAAGCCAATCTCCGTAACACGGTTGATTTAGTAAACCTGAAGAGTATGCACCTGAGTGAAAGATGTATATCTTTGTTTCTATTTATAATTTGGATTTGAGTCCTGAAGAAGAATTGTGTATATTTACGATAGAAACCCAACGCAACTCGTATTTCAGCATTCCCATAATGTATTCACAATTTAATCCAATCTCCGTAACACGGTAGATTTAGTAAACCTGAAGAGTATGCACCTGAGTGAAAGACGTATATCTTTGTTTCTATTAATTATTTGGATTTGAGTCCTGAAGAAGAATTGTGTATAATTACGATAGGAACCCAACGCAACTCGTATTTCAGCATTCCCATAATGTATTCACAATTTAAGCCAATCTCCGTAACACAGTTGATTTAGTAAACCCGAAGAGTATGCACCTGAGTGAAAGACTTATATCTTTGTTACTATTAATAATTTGGACTTGAGTCCTGAAGAAGAATTGTGTATATTTACGATAGGAACCCAACGCAACTCGTATTTCAGCATTCCCATAATGTATTCACAATTTAAGCCAATCTCCGTAACACGGTTGATTTAGTAAACCTGAAGAGTATGCACCTGAGTGAAAGACGTATATCTTTGTTTCTATTAATAATTTGGACTTGAGTCCTGAAGAAGCATTGTGTATATTTACGATAGGAACCCAACGCAACTCGTATTTCAGCATGCCCATAATGTATTCAAAATTTAAGCCAATCTCCGTAACACGGTTGATTTAGTAAACCTGAAGAGTATGCACCTGAGTGAAAGATGTATATCTTTGTTTCTATTTATAATTTGGATTTGAGTCCTGAAGAAGAATTGTGTATATTTACGATAGAAACCCAACGCAACTCGTATTTCAGCATTCCCATAATGTATTCACAATTTAATCCAATCTCCGTAACACGGTAGATTTAGTAAACCTGAAGAGTATGCACCTGAGTGAAAGACGTATATCTTTGTTTCTATTAATTATTTGGACTTGAGTCCTGAAGAAGAATTGTGTATAATTACGATAGGAACCCAACGCAACTCGTATTTCAGCATTCCCATAATGTATTCACAATTTAAGCCAATCTCCGTAACACGGTTGATTTAGTAAACCCGAAGAGTATGCACCTGAGTGAAAGACTTATATCTTTGTTACTATTAATAATTTGGACTTGAGTCCTGAAGAAGAATTGTGTATATTTACGATAGGAACCCAACGCAACTCGTATTTCAGCATTCCCATAATGTATTCACAATTTAAGCCAATCTCCGTAACACGGTTGATTTAGTAAACCCGAAGAGTATGCACCTGAGTGAAAGACGTATATCTTTGTTTCTATTAATAATTTGGACTTTAGTCCTGAAGAAGAATTGTGTATATTTACGATAGGAACCCAACGCAACTCGTATTTCAGCATGCCCATAATGTATTCGAAATTTAAGCCAATCTCCGTAACACGGTTGATTTAGTAAACCTGAAGCGTATGCACCTGAGTGAAAGACGTATATCTTTGTTTCTATTAATAATTTGGACTTGAGTCCTGAAGAAGAATTGTGTATATTTACGATAGGAACCCAACGCAACTCGTATTTCAGCATTCCCATAATGTATTCACAATTTAAGCCAATCTCCGTAACACGGTTGATTTAGTAAACCCGAAGAGTATGCACCTGAGTGAAAGACTTTTATCTTTGTTTCTATTAATAATTTGGACTTGAGTCCTGAAGAAGAATTGTGTATATTTACGATAGGAACCCAACACAACTCGTATTTCAGCATGCCCATAATCTATTCAAAATTTAAGCCAATCTCCGTAACACGGTTGATTTAGTAAACCTGAAGAGTATGCACCTGAGTGAAAGACGTATATCTTTGTTTCTATTAATAATTTTGACTTGAGTCCTGAAGAAGAATTGTGTATATTTACGATAGGAACCCAACGCAACTCGTATTTCAGCATTCCCATAATGTATTCACAATTTAAGCCAATCTCCGTAACACGGTTGATTTAGTAAACCTGAAGAGTATGCACCTGAGTGAAAGACTTTTATCTTTGTTTCTATTAATAATTTGGACTTGAGTCCTGAAGAAGAATTGTGTATATTTACGATAGGAACCCAACACAACTCGTATTTCAGCATGCCCATAATCTATTCAAAATTTAAGCCAATCTCCGTAACACGGTTGATTTAGTAAACCTGAAGAGTATGCACCTGAGTGAAAGACGTATATCTTTGTTTCTATTAATAATTTTGACTTGAGTCCTGAAGAAGAATTGTGTATATTTACGATAGGAACCCAACGCAACTCGTATTTCAGCATGCCCATAAGGTATTCAAAATTTAAGCCAATCTCCGTATCACGGTTGATTTAGTAAACCTGAAGAGTATGCACCTGAGTGAAAGACGTATATCTTTGTTTCTATTAATAATTTGGACTTGAGTCCTGAAGATGAATTGTGTATATTTACGATAGCAACCCAACGCAACTCGTATTTCAGCATTCCCATAATGTATTCACAATTTAAGCTAATCTCCGTAAAACGGTTGATTTAGTAAACCCGAAGAGTATGCACCTGAGTGAAAGACTTTTATCTTTGTTTCTATTAATAATTTGGACTTGAGTCCTGAAGAAGAATTGTGTATATTTACGATAGGAACCCAACACAACTCGTATTTCAGCATGCCCATAATCTATTCAAAATTTAAGCCAATCTCCGTAACACGGTTGATTTAGTAAACCTGAAGAGTATGCACCTGAGTGAAAGACGTATATCTTTGTTTCTATTAATAATTTTGACTTGAGTCCTGAAGAAGAATTGTGTATATTTACGATAGGAACCCAACACAACTCGTATTTCAGCATTCCCATAATGTATTCACAATTTAAGCCAATCTCCGTAACACGGTTGATTTAGTAAACCTGAAGAGTATGCACCTGAGTGAAAGACGTATATCTTTGTTTCTATTAATAATTTGGACTTGAGTCCTGAAGAAGAATTGTGTATATTTACGATAGGAACCCAACGCAACTCGTATTTCAGCATGCCCATAATGTATTCAAAATTTAAGCTAATCTCCGTAACACGGTTGATTTAGTAAACCTGAAGAGTATGCACCTGAGTGAAAGACGTATATCTTTGTTTCTATTAATAATTTGGACTTGAGTCCTGAAGAAGAATTGTGTATATTTCTGATAGGAACCCAACGCAACTCGTATTTCAGCATGCCCATAATGTATTCAAAATTTAAGCCAATCTCCGTAACACGGTTGATTTAGTAAACCTGAAGAGTATGCACCTGAGTGAAAGACGTATATCTTTGTTTCTATTAATAATTTGGACTTGAGTCGTGAAGAAGAAATGTGTATATTTACGATAGGAACCCAACGCAACTCCTATTTCAGCATTCCCATAATGTATTCACAATTTAATCCACTCTCCGTAACACGGTTGATTTAGTAAACCCGAAGAGTATGCACCTGAGTGAAAGACTGATATCTTTGTTTCTATTAATAATTTGGACTTGAGTCCTGAAGAAGAATTGTGTATATTTAAGTTAGGAACCCAACACAACTCGTATTTCAGCATGCCCATAATGTATTCAAAATTTAAGCCAATCTCCGTAACACGGTTGATTTAGTAAACCTGAAGAGTATGCACCTGAGTGAAATACGTATATCTTTGTTTCTATTAATAATTTGGACTTGAGTCGTGAAGAAGAATTGTGTATATTTAAGTTAGGAACCCAACACAACTCGTATTTCAGCATGCCCATAATGTATTCAAAATTTAAGCCAATCTCCGTAACACGGTTGATTTAGTAAACCCGAAGAGTATGCACCTGAGTGAAAGACATATATCTTTGTTTCTATTAATAATTTGGACTTGAGTCCTGAAGAAGAATTGTGTATATTTACGAGAGGAACCCAACGCAACTCGTATTTCAGCATGCCCATAATATATTCAAAATTTAAGCCAATCTCCGTAACACGGTTGATTTAGTAAACCCGAAGAGTATGCACCTGAGTGAAAGACTTATATCTTTGTTTCTATTAATAATTTGGACTTGAGTCGTGAAGAAGAATTGTGTATATTTACGATAGGAACCCAACGCAACTCGTATTTCAGCATGCCCATAATGTATTCAAAATTTAAGCCAATCTCCGTAACACGGTTGATTTAGTAAACCTGAAGAGTATGCACCTGAGTGAAATACGTATATCTTTGTTTCTATTAATAATTTGGACTTGAGTCGTGAAGAAGAATTGTGTATATTTAAGTTAGGAACCCAACACAACTCGTATTTCAGCATGCCCATAATGTATTCAAAATTTAAGCCAATCTCCGTAACACGGTTGATTTAGTAAACCTGAAGAGTATGCACCTGAGTGAAATACGTATATCTTTGTTTCTATTAATAAATTGGACTTGAGTCCTGAAGAAGAATTGTGTATATTTACGATAGGAACCCAACGAAACTCGTATTTCAGCATGCCCATAATGTATTCAAAATTTAAGTCAATCTCTGTAACACGGTTGATTTAGTAAACATGAAGAGTATGCACCTGAGTGAAAGACGTATATCTTTGTTTCTATTAATAATTTGGACTTGAGTCCTGAAGAAGAATTGTGTATATTTACGATAGGAACCCAACGCAACTCGTATTTTAGCATTCCCATAATGTATTCACAATTTAAGCCAATCTCCGTAACACGGTTGATTTAGTAAACCTGAAGAGTATGCACCTGAGTGAAAGACGTATATCTTTGTTTCTATTAATAATTTGGACTTGAGTCCTGAAGAAGCATTGTGTATATTTACGATAGGAACCCAACGCAACTCGTATTTCAGCATGCCCATAATGTATTCAAAATTTAAGCCAATCTCCGTAACACGGTTGATTTAGTAAACCTGAAGAGTATGCACCTGAGTGAAAGATGTATATCTTTGTTTCTATTTATAATTTGGATTTGAGTCCTGAAGAAGAATTGTGTATATTTACGATAGAAACCCAACGCAACTCGTATTTCAGCATTCCCATAATGTATTCACAATTTAATCCAATCTCCGTAACACGGTAGATTTAGTAAACCTGAAGAGTATGCACCTGAGTGAAAGACGTATATCTTTGTTTCTATTAATTATTTGGACTTGAGTCCTGAAGAAGAATTGTGTATAATTACGATAGGAACCCAACGCAACTCGTATTTCAGCATTCCCATAATGTATTCACAATTTAAGCCAATCTCCGTAACACGGTTGATTTAGTAAACCCGAAGAGTATGCACCTGAGTGAAAGACTTATATCTTTGTTACTATTAATAATTTGGACTTGAGTCCTGAAGAAGAATTGTGTATATTTACGATAGGAACCCAACGCAACTCGTATTTCAGCATGCCCGTAATGTATTCAAAATTTAAGCCAATCTCTGTAACACGGTTGATTTAGTAAACCTGAAGAGTATGCATCTGAGTGAAAGACGTATATCTTTGTTTCTATTAATAATTTGGACTTTAGTCCTGAAGAAGAATTGTGTATATTTACGATAGGAACCCAACGCAACTCGTATTTCAGCATGCCCATAATGTATTCGAAATTTAAGCCAATCTCCGTAACACGGTTGATTTAGTAAACCTGAAGCGTATGCACCTGAGTGAAAGACGTATATCTTTGTTTCTATTAATAATTTGGACTTGAGTCCTGAAGAAGAATTGTGTATATTTACGATAGGAACCCAACACAACTCGTATTTCAGCATTCCCATAATGTATTCACAATTTAAGCCAATCTCCGTAACACGGGTGATTTAGTAAACCCGAAGAGTATGCACCTGAGTGAAAGACTTTTATCTTTGTTTCTATTAATAATTTGGACTTGAGTCCTGAAGAAGAATTGTGTATATTTACGATAGGAACCCAACACAACTCGTATTTCAGCATGCCCATAATCTATTCAAAATTTAAGCCAATCTCCGTAACACGGTTGATTTAGTAAACCTGAAGAGTATGCACCTGAGTGAAAGACGTATATCTTTGTTTCTATTAATAATTTTGACTTGAGTCCTGAAGAAGAATTGTGTATATTTACGATAGGAACCCAACGCAACTCGTATTTCAGCATTCCCATAATGTATTCACAATTTAAGCCAATCTCCGTAACACGGTTGATTTAGTAAACCTGAAGAGTATGCACCTGAGTGAAAGACGTATATCTTTGTTTCTATTAATAATTTGGACTTGAGTCGTGAAGAAGAATTGTGTATATTTACGATAGGAACCCAACGCAACTCGTATTTCAGCATGCCCATAATGTATTCAAAATTTAAGCCAATCTCCGTAACACGGTTGATTTAGTAAACCTGAAGAGTATGCACCTGAGTGAAAGACGTATATCTTTGTTTCTATTAATAATTTGGACTTGAGTCCTGAAGAAGAATTGTGTATATTTACGATAGGAACCCAACGCAACTCGTATTTCAGCATTCCCATAATGTATTCAAAATTTAAGCCAATCTCCGTAACACGGTTGATTTAGTAAACCTGAAGAGTATGCACCTGAGTGAAAGACGTATATCTTTGTTTCTATTAATAATTTGGACTTGAGTCCTGAAGAAGAATTGTGTATATTTACGATAGCAACCCAACGCAACTCGTATTTCAGCATTCCTATAATGTATTCACAATTTAAGCCAATCTCCGTAACACGGTTGATTTAGTAAACCCGAAGAGTATGCACCTGAGTGAAAGACTTATATCTTTGTTTCTATTAATAATTTGGACTTGAGTCCTGAAGAAGAATTGTGTATATTTACGATAGGAACCCAACGCAACTCGTATTTCAGCATGCCCATAATGTATTCAAAATTTAAGCCAATCTCTGTAACACGGTTTATTTAGTAAACCTGAAGAGTATGCATCTGAGTGAAAGACGTATATCTTTGTTTCTATTAATAATTTGGACTTTAGTCCTGAAGAAGAATTGTGTATATTTACGATAGGAACCCAACGCAACTCGTATTTCAGCATGCCCATAATGTATTCAAAATTTAAGCCCATCTCCGTAACACGGTTGATTTAGTTAACCTGAAGAGTATGCACCTGAGTGAAAGACGTATCTCTTTGTTTCTATTAATAATTTGGACTTGAGTCCTGAAGAAGAATTGTGTATATTTACGATAGGAACCCAACGCAACTCGTATTTCAGCATGCCCATAATGTATTCAAAATTTAAGCCAATCTCCGTAACACGGTTGATTTAGTAAACCCGAAGAGTATGCACCTGAGTGAAAGACATATATCTTTGTTTCTATTAATAATTTGGACTTGATTCCTGAAGAAGAATCGTGTATATTTACGAGAGGAACCCAACGCAACTCGTATTTCAGCATGCCCATAATATATTCAAAATTTAAGCCAATCTCCGTAACACGGTTGATTTAGTAAACCTGAAGAGTATGCACCTGAGTGAAAGACGTATATCTTTGTTTCTATTAATAATTTGGACTTGAGTCGTGAAGAAGAATTGTGTATATTTACGATAGGAACCCAACGCAACTCCTATTTCAGCATTCCCATAATGTATTCACAATTTAATCCACTCTCCGTAACACGGTTGATTTAGTAAACCCGAAGAGTATGCACCTGAGTGAAAGACTTATATCTTTGTTTCTATTAATAATTTGGACTTGAGTCCTGAAGAAGAATTGTGTATATTTACGATAGGAACCCAACGCAACTCGTATTTCATCATGCCCATATTGTATTCAAAATTTCAGCCAATCTCCGTAACACGGTTGATTTAGTAAACCTGAAGAGTATGCACGTGAGTGAAAGACGTATATCTTTGTTTCTATTAATAATTTGGACTTGAGTCCTGAAGAAGAATTGTGTATATTTAAGTTAGGAACCCAACACAACTCGTATTTCAGCATGCCCATAATGTATTCAAAATTTAAGCCAATCTCTATAAAACGGTTTATTTAGTAAACCTGAAGAGTATGCATCTGAGTGAAAGACGTATATCTTTGTTTCTATTAATAATTTGGACTTTAGTCCTGAAGAAGAATTGTGTATATTTACGATAGGAACCCAACGCAACTCGTATTTCAGCATGCCCATAATGTATTCAAAATTTAAGCCAATCTCCGTAACACGGTTGATTTAGTAAACCCGAAGAGTATGCACCTGAGTGAAAGACATATATCTTTGTTTCTATTAATAATTTGGACTTGATTCCTGAAGAAGAATCGTGTATATTTACGAGAGGAACCCAACGCAACTCGTATTTCAGCATGCCCATAATATATTCAAAATTTAAGCCAATCTCCGTAACACGGTTGATTTAGTAAACCTGAAGAGTATGCACCTGAGTGAAAGACGTATATCTTTGTTTCTATTAATAATTTGGACTTGAGTCGTGAAGAAGAATTGTGTATATTTACGATAGGAACCCAACGCAACTCCTATTTCAGCATTCCCATAATGTATTCACAATTTAATCCACTCTCCGTAACACGGTTGATTTAGTAAACCCGAAGAGTATGCACCTGAGTGAAAGACTTATATCTTTGTTTCTATTAATAATTTGGACTTGAGTCCTGAAGAAGAATTGTGTATATTTACGATAGGAACCCAACGCAACTCGTATTTCATCATGCCCATATTGTATTCAAAATTTCAGCCAATCTCCGTAACACGGTTGATTTAGTAAACCTGAAGAGTATGCACGTGAGTGAAAGACGTATATCTTTGTTTCTATTAATAATTTGGACTTGAGTCCTGAAGAAGAATTGTGTATATTTAAGTTAGGAACCCAACACAACTCGTATTTCAGCATGCCCATAATGTATTCAAAATTTAAGCCAATCTCCGTAACACGGTTGATTTAGTAAACCTGAAGAGTATGCACCTGAGTGAAATACGTATATCTTTGTTTCTATTAATAAATTGGACTTGAGTCCTGAAGAAGAATTGTGTATATTTACGATAGGAACCCAACGCAACTCGTATTTCAGCATGCCCATAATGTATTCAAAATTTAAGTCAATCTCTGTAACACGGTCTATTTAGTAAACATGAAGAGTATGCACCTGAGTGAAAGACGTATATCTTTGTTTCTATTAATAATTTGGACTTGAGTCCTGAAGAAGAATTGTGTATGTTTACGATAGGAACCCAACGCAACTCGTATTTTAGCATTCCCATAATGTATTCACAATTTAAGCCAATCTCCGTAACACGGTTGATTTAGTAAACCTGAAGAGTATGCACCTGAGTGAAAGACGTATATCTTTGTTTCTATTAATAATTTGGACTTGAGTCCTGAAGAAGCATTGTGTATATTTACGATAGGAACCCAACGCAACTCGTATTTCAGCATGCCCATAATGTATTCAAAATTTAAGACAATCTCCGTAACACGGTTGATTTAGTAATCCTGAAGAGTATGCACCTGAGTGAAAGATGTATATCTTTGTTTCTATTTATAATTTGGATTTGAGTCCTAAAGAAGAATTGTGTATATTTACGATAGAAACCCAACGCAACTCGTATTTCAGCATTCCTATAATGTATTCACAATTTAATCCAATCTCCGTAACACGGTAGATTTAGTAAACCTGAAGAGTATGCACCTGAGTGAAAGACGTATATCTTTGTTTCTATTAATTATTTGGACTTGAGTCCTGAAGAAGAATTGTGTATAATTACGATAGGAACCCAACGCAACTCGTATTTCAGCATTCCCATAATGTATTCACAATTTAAGATAATCTCCGTAACACGGTTGATTTAGTAAACCTGAAGAGTATGCACCTGAGTGAAAGACTTATATCTTTGTTTCTATTAATAATTTGGACTTGAGTCCTGAAGAAGAATTGTGTATATTTACGATAGGAACCCAACGCAACTCGTATTTCAGCATGCCCATAATGTATTCAAAATTTAAGCCAATCTCTGTAACACGGTTGATTTAGTAAACCTGAAGAGTATGCATCTGAGTGAAAGACGTATATCTTTGTTTCTATTAATAATTTGGACTTTAGTCCTGAAGAAGAATTGTGTATATTTACGATAGGAACCCAACGCAACTCGTATTTCAGCATGCCCATAATGTATTCGAAATTTAAGCCAATCTCCGTAACACGGTTGATTTAGTAAACCTGAAGCGTATGCACCTGAGTGAAAGACGTATATCTTTGTTTCTATTAATAATTTGGACTTGAGTCCTGAAGAAGAATTGTGTATATTTACGATAGGAACCCAACGCAACTCATATTTCAGCATGCCCATAATCTATTCAATATTTAAGCCAATCTCCGTAACACGGTTGATTTAGTAAACCTGAAGAGTATGCACCTGAGTGAAAGACGTATATCTTTGTTTCTATTAATAATTTTGACTTGAGTCCTGAAGAAGAATTGTGTATATTTACGATAGGAACCCAACGCAACTCGTATTTCAGCATGCCCATAATGTATTCAAAATTTAAGCCAATCTCCGTAACACGGTTGATTTAGTAAACCTGAAGAGTATGCACCTGAGTGAAAGACGTATATCTTTGTTTCTATTAATAATTTGGACTTGAGTCCTGAAGATGAATTGTGTATATTTACGATAGCCACCCAACGCAACTCGTATTTCAGCATTCCCATAATGTATTCACAATTTAAGCCAATCTCCGTAACACGGTTGATTTAGTAAACCCGAAGAGTATGCACCTGAGTGAAAGACTTATATCTTTGTTTCTATTAATAATTTGGACTTGAGTCCTGAAGAAGAATTGTGTATATTTACGATAGGAACCCAACACAACTCGTATTTCAGCATGCCCATAATCTATTCAAAATTTAAGCCAATCTCCATAACACGGTTGATTTAGTAAACCTGAAGAGTATGCACCTGAGTGAAAGACGTATATCTTTGTTTCTATTAATAATTTTGACTTGAGTCCTGAAGAAGAATTGTGTATATTTACGATAGGAACCCAACGCAACTCGTATTTCAGCATTCCCATAATGTATTCACAATTTAAGCCAATCTCCGTAACACGGTTGATTTAGTAAACCTGAAGAGTATGCACCTGAGTGAAAGACGTATATCTTTGTTTCTATTAATAATTTGGACTTGAGTCCTGAAGATGAATTGTGTATATTTACGATAGCCACCCAACGCAACTCGTATTTCAGCATTCCCATAATGTATTCACAATTTAAGCCAATCTCCGTAACACGGTTGATTTAGTAAACCCGAAGAGTATGCACCTGAGTGAAAGACTTATATCTTTGTTTCTATTAATAATTTGGACTTGAGTCCTGATGAAGAATTGTGTATATTTACGATAGGAACCCAACACAACTCGTATTTCAGCATGCCCATAATCTATTCAAAATTTAAGCCAATCTCCATAACACGGTTGATTTAGTAAACCTGAAGAGTATGCACCTGAGTGAAAGACGTATATCTTTGTTTCTATTAATAATTTTGACTTGAGTCCTGAAGAAGAATTGTGTATATTTACGATAGGAACCCAACGCAACTCGTATTTCAGCATTCCCATAATGTATTCACAATTTAAGCCAATCTCCGTAACACGGTTGATTTAGTAAACCTGAAGAGTATGCACCTGAGTGAAAGACGTATATCTTTGTTTCTATTAATAATTTGGACTTGAGTCCTGAAGAAGAATTGTGTATATTTACGATAGGAACCCAACCCAACTCGTATTTCAGCATGCCCATAATGTATTCAAAATTTAAACCAATCTCCGTAACACGGTTGATTTAGTAAACCTGAAGAGTATGCATCTGAGTGAAAGACGTATATCTTTGTTTCTATTAATAATTTGGACTTGAGTCCTGAAGAAGAATTGTGTATATTTACGATAGCAACCCAACGCAACTCGTATTTAAGTATTCCCATAATGTATTCATAATTTAAGCCAATCTCCGTAACACGGTTGATTTAGTAAACCCGAAGAGTATGCACCTGAGTGAAAGACTTATATCTTTGTTTCTATTAATAATTTGGACTTGAGTCCTGAAGAAGAATTGTGTATATTTATGATAGGAACCCAACGCAACTCGTATTTCAGCATGCCCATAATGTATTCAAAATTTAAGCCAATCTCTATAAAACGGTTTATTTAGTAAACCTGAAGAGTATGCATCTGAGTGAAAGACGTATATCTTTGTTTCTATTAATAATTTGGACTTTAGTCCTGAAGAAGAATTGTGTATATTTACGATAGGAACCCAACGCAACTCGTATTTCAGCATGCCCATAATGTATTCAAAATTTAAGCCAATCTCCGTAACACGGTTGATTTAGTTAACCTGAAGAGTATGCACCTGAGTGAAAGACGTATCTCTTTGTTTCTATTAATAATTTGGACTTGAGTCCTGAAGAAGAATTGTGTATATTTACGATAGGAACCCAACGCAACTCGTATTTCAGCATGCCCATAATGTATTCAAAATTTAAGCCAATCTCCGTAACACGGTTGATTTAGTAAACCTGAAGAGTATGCATATGAGTGAAAGACGTATATCTTTGTTTCTATTAATAATTTGGACTTGAGTCCTGAAGAAGAATTGTGTATATTTACGATAGGAACCCAACACAACTCGTATTTCAGCATGCCCATAATGTATTCAAAATTTAAGCCAATCTCCGTAACACGGTTGATTTAGTAAACCTGAAGAGTATGCACCTGAGTGAAAGACGTATATCTTTGTTTCTATTAATAATTTGGACTTGAGTCCTGAAGAAGAATTGTGTATATTTACGATAGCAACCCAACGCAACTCGTATTTAAGTATTCCCATAATGTATTCACAATTTAAGCCAATCTCCGTAACACGGTTGATTTAGTAAACCCGAAGAGTATGCACCTGAGTGAAAGACTTATATCTTTGTTTCTATTAATAATTTGGACTTGAGTCCTGAAGAAGAATTGTGTATATTTACGATAGGAACCCAACGCAACTCGTATTTCAGCATGCCCATAATGTATTCAAAATTTAAGCCAATCTCTATAAAACGGTTTATTTAGTAAACCTGAAGAGTATGCATCTGAGTGAAAGACGTATATCTTTGTTTCTATTAATAATTTGGACTTTAGTCCTGAAGAAGAATTGTGTATATTTACGATAGGAACCCAACGCAACTCGTATTTCAGCATGCCCATAATGTATTCAAAATTTAAGCCAATCTCCGTAACACGGTTGATTTAGTTAACCTGAAGAGTATGCACCTGAGTGAAAGACGTATCTCTTTGTTTCTATTAATAATTTGGACTTGAGTCCTGAAGAAGAATTGTGTATATTTACAATAGGAACCCAACGCAACTCGTATTTCAGCATGCCCATAATGTATTCAAAATTTAAGCCAATCTCCGTAACACGGTTGATTTAGTAAACCCGAAGAGTATGCACCTGAGTGAAAGACATATATCTTTGTTTCTATTAATAATTTGGACTTGAGTCCTGAAGAAGAATTGTGTATATTTACGATAGGAACCCAACGCAACTCGTATTTCAGCATGCCCATAATATATTCAAAATTTAAGCCAATCTCCGTAACACGGTTGATTTAGTAAACCTGAAGAGTATGCACCTGAGTGAAAGACGTATATCTTTGTTTCTATTAATAATTTGGACTTGAGTCCTGAAGAAGAATTGTGTATATTTAAAATAGGAACCCAACGCAACTCGTATTTCAGCATTCCCATAATGTATTCACAATTTAAGCCAATCTCCGTAACACGGTTGATTTAGTAAACCCGAAGAGTATGCACCTGAGTGAAAGACTTATATCTTTGTTTCTATTAATAATTTGGACTTGAGTCCTGAAGAAGAATTGTGTATATTTACGATAGGAACCCAACGCAACTCGTATTTCAGCATGCCCATAATGTATTCAAAATTTAAGCCAATCTCTGTAACACGGTTGATTTAGTAAACCTGAAGAGTATGCATCTGAGTGAAAGACGTATATCTTTGTTTCTATTAATAATTTGGACTTTAGTCCTGAAGAAGAATTGTGTATATTTACGATAGGAACCCAACGCAACTCGTATTTCAGCATGCCCATAATGTATTCAAAATTTAAGCCAATCTCCGTAACACGGTTGATTTAGTAAACCTGAAGAGTATGCACCTGAGTGAAAGACGTATATCTTTGTTTCTATTAATAATTTGGACTTGAGTCCTGAAGAAGAATTGTGTATATTTAAGATAGGAACCCAACACAACTCGTATTTCAGCATGCCCATAATGTATTCAAAATTTAAGCCAATCTCCGTAACACGGTTGATTTAGTAAACCTGAAGAGTATGCACCTGAGTGAAATACGTATATCTTTGTTTCTATTAATAAATTGGACTTGAGTCCTGAAGAAGAATTGTGTATATTTACGATAGGAACCCAACGCAACTCGTATTTCAGCATGCCCATAATGTATTCAAAATTTAAGTCAATCTCTGTAACACGGTTGATTTAGTAAACATGAAGAGTATGCACCTGAGTGAAAGATGTATATCTTTGTTTCTATTAATAATTTGGACTTGAGTCCTGAAGAAGAATTGTGTATATTTACGATAGGAACCCAACGCAACTCGTATTTCAGCATGCCCATAATGTATTCAAAATTTAATCCAATCTCCGTAACACGGTTGATTTAGTAAACCTGAAGAGTATGCACCTGAGTGAAAGACATATATCTTTGTTTCTATTAATAATTTGGACTTGAGTCCTGAAGAAGAATTGTGTATATTTACGATAGGAACCCAACGCAACTCGTATTTCAGCATTCCCATAATGTATTCAAAATTTAGGCAATCTCCGTAACACGGTTGATTTAGTAAACCCGAAGAGTATGCACCTGAGTGAAAGACGTATATCTTTGTTTCTATTCATAATTTGGACTTGAGTCCTGAAGAAGAATTGTGTATATTTACGATAGGAACCCAACGCAACTCGTATTTCAGCATTCCCATAATGTATTCAAAATTTAAGCAATCTCCGTAACACGGTTGATTTAGTAAACCTGAAGAGTATGCACCTGAGTGAAAGACGTATATCTTTGTTTATATTAATAATTTGGACTTGAGTCCTGAAGAAGAATTGTGTATATTTACGATAGGAACCCAACACAACTCGTATTTCAGCATTCCCATAATGTATTCAAAATTTAATCCAATCTCCGTAACACGGTTGATTTAGTAAACCTGCAGAGTATGCACCTGAGTGAAAGACGTATATCTTTGTTTATATTAAAAATTTGGACTTGAGTCCTGAAGAAGAATTGTGTATATTTACGATAGGAACCCAACGCAACTCGTATTTCAGCATTCCCATAATGTATTCAAAATTTAAGCCAATCTCCGTAACACGGTTGATTTAGTAAACCTGAAGAGTATGCACCTGAGTGAAAGACGTATATCTTTGTTTCTATTAATAATTTGGACTTGATTCCTGAAGAAGAATTGTGTATATTTACGATAGG
This sequence comes from Cuscuta europaea, assembly GCA_945859875.1. Lineage (NCBI taxonomy): Eukaryota > Viridiplantae > Streptophyta > Magnoliopsida > Solanales > Convolvulaceae > Cuscuta > Cuscuta europaea. The sequence continues at coordinate 8,725,703 of CAMAPE010000014.1, forward strand.
AACCCAACGCAACTCGTATTTCACCATTCCCATAATGTATTCAAAATTTAAGCCAATCTCCGTAACACGGTTGATTTAGTAAACCTGAAGAGTATGCACCTGCGTGAAAGACGTATATCATTGTTTCTATTAATACTTTGGACTTGATTCCTGAAGAAGAATTGTGTATATTTACGATAGGAACCCAACGCAACTCGTATTTCAGCATTCCCATAATGTATTCAAAATTTAAGCCAATCTCCGTAACACGGTTGATTTAGTAAACCTGAAGAGTATGCACCTGAGTGAAAGACGTATATCTTTGTTTCTATTAATAATTTGGACTTGAGTCCTGAAGAAGAATTGTGTATATTTACGATAGAAACCCAACGCAACTCGTATTTCAGCATGCCCATAATGTATTCAAAATTCAAGCCAATCTCCGTAACACGGTTGATTTAGTAAACCTGAAGAGTATGCACCTGAGTGAAAGAAGTATATCTTTGTTTCTATTAATAATTTGGACTTGGGTCCTGAAGAAGAAATGTGTATATTTACGATAGGAACGCAACGCAACTCGTATTTCTGCATTCCCATAATGTATTCAAAATTTAAGCCAATCTCCGTAACACGGTTGATTTAGTAAACCTGAAGAGTATGCACCTGAGTGAAAGACGTATATCTTTGTTTCTATTAATAATTTGGACTTGAGTCCTGAAGAAGAATTGTGTATATTTACGATAGGAACCCAACGCAACTCGTATTTCAGTATTCCCATAATGTATTCAAAATATAAGCCAATCTCCGTAACACGGTTGATTTAGTAAACCTGAAGAGTATGCACCTGAGTGAAAGACGTATATCTTTGTTTCTATTAATAATTTGGACTTGAGTCCTGATGAAGAATTGTGTATATTTACGATAGGAACCCAACGCAACTCGTATTTCAGCATGCCCATAATGTATTCAAAATTTAAGCCAATCTCCGTAACACGGTTGATTTAGTAAACCTGAAGAGTATGCACCTGAGTGAAAGACGTATATCTTTGTTTCTATTATTAATTTGGACTTGAGTCCTGAAGAAGAATTGTGTATATTTACGATAGAAACCCAACGCAACTCGTGTTTCAGCATGCCCATAATGTATTCAAAATTCAAGCCAATCTCCGTAACACGGTTGATTTAGTAAACCTGAAGAGTATGCACCTGAGTGAAAGACGTATATCTTTGTTTCTATTAATAATTTGGACTTGGGTCCTGAAGAAGAATTGTGTATATTTACGATAGGAATGCAACGCAACTCGTATTTCTGCATTCCCATAATGTATTCAAAATTTAAGCCAATCTCCGTAACACGGTTGATTTAGTAAACCTGAAGAGTATGCACCTGAGTGAAAGACGTATATCTTTGTTTCTATTAATAATTTGGACTTGAGTCCTGAAGAAGAATTGTGTATATTTACGATAGGAACCCAACGCAACTCGTATTTCAGCATTCCCATAATGTATTCAAAATTTAATCCAATCTCCGTAACACGGTTGATTTAGTAAACCTGCAGAGTATGCACCTGAGTGAAAGACGTATATCTTTGTTTATATTAATAATTTGGACTTGAGTCATGAAGAAGAATTGTGTATATTTACGATAGGAACCCAACGCAACTCGTATTTCAGCATTCCCATAATGTATTCAAAATTTAAGCCAATCTTCGTAACACGGTTGATTTAGTAAACCTGAAGAGTATGCACTTGAGTGAAAGACGTATATCTTTGTTTCTATTAACAATTTGGACTTGAGTCCTGAAGAAGAATTGTGTATATTTACGATAGGAACCCAACGCAACTCGTATTTCAGCATTCCCATAATGTATTCAAAATTTAAGCCAATCTCCGTAACACGGTTGATTTAGTAAACCTGAAGAGTATGCACCTAAGTGAAAGACGTATATCTTTGTTTCTATTAATAATTTGGACTTGAGTCCTGAAGAAGAGTTGTGTATATTTACAATAGGAACCCAACGCAACTCGTACTTCAGCATTCCCATAATGTATTCAAAATTTAAGCCAATCTCCGTAACAAGGTTGATTTAGTAAACCTGAAGAGTATGCACCTGAGTGAAAGACGTATATCTTTGTTTATATTAATAATTTGGACTTGAGTCCTGAAGAAGAAGTGTGTATATTTACGATAGGAACCCAACGCAACTCGTATTTCAGCATTCCCATAATGTATTCAAAATTTAAGCCAATCTCCGTAACACGGTTGATTTAGTAAACCTGAAGAGTATGCACCTGAGTGAAAGACGTATATCTTTGTTTCTATAAATAATTTGGACTTGAGTCCTGAAAAAGAATTGTGTATATTTACGATAGCAACCCAACGCAACTCGTATTTCAGCATGCCCATAATGTATTCAAAATTTAAGCCAATCTCCGTAACACGGTTAATTTAGTAAACCTGAAGAGTATGCACCTGAGTGAAAGACGTATATCTTTGTTTCTATTAATAATTTGGACTTGAGTCCTGAAGAAGAATTGTGTATATTTACGATAGGAACCCAACGCAACTCGTATTTCAGCATGCCCATAATGTATTCAAAATTTAAGCCAATCTCCGTAACACGGATGATTTAGTAAACCCGAAGAGTATGCACCTGAGTGAAAGACTTATATCTTTGTTTCTATTAATAATTTGGACTTGAGTCCTGAAGAAGAATTGTGTATATTTACGATAGGAACCCAACACAACTCGTATTTCAGCATGCCCGTAATGTATTCAAAATTTAAGCCAATCTCCGTAACACGGATGATTTAGTAAACCTGAAGAGTATGCACCTGAGTGAAAGACGTATATCTTTGTTTCTATTAATAATTTGGACTTGAGACCTGAAGAAGAATTGTGTATATTTACGACAGGAACCCAACGCAACTCGTATTTCAGCATTCCCATAATGTATTCAAAATATAAGCCAATCTCCGTAACACGGTTGATTTAGTAAGCCTGAAGAGTATGCACCTGAGTGAAAGACGTATATCTTTGTTTCTATTAATAATTTGGACTTGAGTCCTGAAGAAGAATTGTGTATATTTACGATAGGAACCCAACGCACCTCGTATTTCAGCATGACCATAATGTATTCAAATATTAAGCCAATCTCCGTAACACGGTTGATTTAGTAAACCTGAAGAGTATGCACCTGAGTGAAAGACGTATATCATTGTTTCTATTAATAATTTGGACTTGAGTCCTGAAGAAGAATTGTGTATATTTACGATAGGAACCCAACGCAACTCGTATTTCAGCATGCCCATAATGTATTCAAAATTTAAGCCAATCTCCGTAACACGGTTGATTTAGTAAACCTGAAGAGTATGCACCTGAGTGAAAGACGTATATCTTTGTTTCTATTAATAATTTGGACTTGAGTCCTGAAGAAGAATTGTGTATATTTACGATAGGAACCCAACGCAACTCGTATTTCAGCATTCCCATAATGTATTCAAAATTTAAGCCAATCTCCGTAACACGGTTGATTTAGTAAACCTGAAGAGTATGCACCTGAGTGAAAGACGTATATCTTTGTTTCTATTAATAATTTGGACTTGAGTCCCGAAGAAGAATTGTGTATATTTACGATAGGAACCCAACGCAACTCGTATTTTAGCATTCCCATAATGTATTCAAAATTTAAGCCAATCTCCGTAACACGGTTGATTTAGTAAACCTGAAGAGTATGCACCTGAGTGAAAGACGTATATCTTTGTTTATATTAATAATTTGGACTTGAGTCCTGAAGAAGAAGTGTGTATATTTACGATAGGAACCCAACGCAACTCGTATTTTAGCATTCCCATAATGTATTCAAAATTTAAGCCAATCTCCGTAACACGGATGATTTAGTAAACCTGAAGAGTATGCACCTGAGTGAAAGACGTATATCTTTGTTTCTATTAATAATTTGGACTTGAGACCTGAAGAAGAATTGTGTATATTTACGACAGGAACCCAACGCAACTCGTATTTCAGCATTCCCATAATGTATTCAAAATATAAGCCAATCTCCGTAACACGGTTGATTTAGTAAACCTGAAGAGTATGCACCTGAGTGAAAGACGTATATCTTTGTTTCTATTAATAATTTGGACTTGAGTCCTGAAGAAGAATTGTGTATATTTACGATAGGAACCCAACGCACCTCGTATTTCAGCATGACCATAATGTATTCAAATATTAAGCCAATCTCCGTAACACGGTTGATTTAGTAAACCTGAAGAGTATGCACCTGAGTGAAAGACGTATATCATTGTTTCTATTAATAATTTGGACTTGAGTCCTGAAGAAGAATTGTGTATATTTACGATAGGAACCCAACGCAACTCGTATTTCAGCATGCCCATAATGTATTCAAAATTTAAGCCAATCTCCGTAACACGGTTGATTTAGTAAACCTGAAGAGTATGCACCTGAGTGAAAGACGTATATCTTTGTTTCTATTAATAATTTGGACTTGAGTCCTGAAGAAGAATTGTGTATATTTACGATAGGAACCCAACGCAACTCGTATTTCAGCATTCCCATTATGTATTCAAAATATAAGCCAATCTCCGTAACACGGTTGATTTAGTAAACCTGAAGAGTATGCACCTGAGTGAAAGACGTATATCTTTGTTTCTATTAATAATTTGGACTTGAGTCCCGAAGAAGAATTGTGTATATTTACGATAGGAACCCAACGCAACTCGTATTTTAGCATTCCCATAATGTATTCAAAATTTAAGCCAATCTCCGTAACACGGTTGATTTAGTAAACCTGACGAGTATGCACCTGAGTGAAAGACGTATATCTTTGTTTATATTAATAATTTGGACTTGAGTCCTGAAGAAGAAGTGTGTATATTTACGATAGGAACCCAACGCAACTCGTATTTCAGCATTCCCATAATGTATTCAAAATTTAAGCCAATCTCCGTAACACGGTTGATTTAGTAAACCTGAAGAGTATGCACCTGAGTGAAAGACGTATATCTTTGTTTCTATTAATAATTTGGACTTGAGTCCTGAAGAAGAATTGTGTATATTTACGATAGGAACCCAACGCAACTCGTATTTCAGCATTCCCATAATGTATTCAAAATTTAATCCAATCTCCGTAACACGGTTGATTTAGTAAACCTGCAGAGTATGCACCTGAGTGAAAGACGTATATCTTTGTTTATATTAATAATTTGGACTTGAGTCCTGAAGAAGAATTGTGTATATTTACGATAGAAACCCAACGCAACTCGTATTTCAGCATTCCCATAATGTATTCAAAATTTAAGTCAATCTCCGTAACAAGGTTGATTTAGTAAACCTGAAGAGTATGCACCTGAGTGAAAGACGTATATCTTTGTTTCTATTAATAATTTGGACTTGAGTCCTGAAGAAGAATTGTGTATATTTACGATAGGAACCCAACGCAACTCGTATTTCAGCATGCCCATAATGTATTCAAAATTTAAGCCAATCTCCGTAACACGGATGATTTAGTAAACCCGAAGAGTATGCACCTGAGTGAAAGACTTATATCTTTGTTTCTATTAATAATTTGGACTTGAGTCCTGAAGAAGAATTGTGTATATTTACGATAGGAACCCAACACAACTCGTATTTCAGCATGCCCGTAATGTATTCAAAATTTAAGCCAATCTCCGTAACACGGATGATTTAGTAAACCTGAAGAGTATGCACCTGAGTGAAAGACGTATATCTTTGTTTCTATTAGTAATTTGGACTTGAGTCCTGAAGAAGAATTGTGTATATTTACGATAGGAACCCAATGCAACTCGTATTTCAGCATTCCCATAATGTATTCAAAATATAAGCCAATCTCCGTAACACGGTTGATTTAGTAAACCTGAAGAGTATGCACCTGAGTGAAAGACGTATATCTTTGTTTCTATTAATAATTTGGGCTTGAGTCCTGAAGAAGAATTGTGTATATTTACGATAGGAACCCAACACACCTCGTATTTCAGCATGACCATAATGTATTCAAATATTAAGCCAATCTCCGTAACACGGTTGATTTAGTAAACCTGAAGAGTATGCACCTGAGTGAAAGACGTATATCATTGTTTCTATTAATAATTTGGACTTGAGTCCTGAAGAAGAATTGTGTATATTTACGATAGGAACCCAACGCAACTCGTATTTCAGCATGCCCATAATGTATTCAAAATTTAAGCCAATCTCCGTAACACGGTTGATTTAGTAAACCTGAAGAGTGCACCTGAGTGAAAGACGTATATCATTGTTTCTATTAATAATTTGGACTTGAGTCCTGAAGAAGAATTGTGTATATTTACGATAGGAACCCAACGCAACTCGTATTTCAGCATGCCCATAATGTATTCAAAATATAAGCCAATCTCCGTAACACGGTTGATTTAGTAAACCTGAAGAGTATGCACCTGAGTGAAAGACGTATATCTTTGTTTCTATTAATAATTTGGACTTGAGTCCTGAAGAAGAATTGTGTATATTTACGATAGGAACCCAACGCACCTCGTATTTCAGCATGACCATAATGTATTCAAATATTAAGCCAATCTCCGTAACACGGTTGATTTAGTAAACCTGAAGAGTATGCACCTGAGTGAAAGACGTATATCATTGTTTCTATTAATAATTTGGACTTGAGTCCTGAAGAAGAATTGTGTATATTTACGATAGGAACCCAACGCAACTCGTATTTCAGCATGCCCATAATGTATTCAAAATTTAAGCCAATCTCCGTAACACGGTTGATTTAGTAAACCTGAAGAGTATGCACCTGAGTGAAACACGTATATCTTTGTTTCTATTAATAATTTGGACTTGAGTCCTGAAGAAGAATTGTGTATATTTACGATAGGAACCCAACGCAACTCGTATTTCAGCATTCCCATAATGTATTCAAAATTTAATCCAATCTCCGTAACACGGTTGATTTAGTAAACCTGCAGAGTATGCACCTGAGTGAAAGACGTATATCTTTGTTTATATTAATAATTTGGACTTGAGTCCTGAAGAAGAATTGTGTATATTTACGATAGAAACCCAACGCAACTCGTATTTCAGCATTCCCATAATGTATTCAAAATTTAAGTCAATCTCCGTAACAAGGTTGATTTAGTAAACCTGAAGAGTATGCACCTGAGTGAAAGACGTATATCTTTGTTTCTATTAATAATTTGGACTTGAGTCCTGAAGAAGAATTGTGTATATTTACGATAGGAACCCAACGCAACTCGTATTTCAGCATGCCCATAATGTATTCAAAATTTAAGCCAATCTCCGTAACACGGATGATTTAGTAAACCCGAAGAGTATGCACCTGAGTGAAAGACTTATATCTTTGTTTCTATTAATAATTTGGACTTGAGTCCTGAAGAAGAATTGTGTATATTTACGATAGGAACCCAACACAACTCGTATTTCAGCATGCCCGTAATGTATTCAAAATTTAAGCCAATCTCCGTAACACGGATGATTTAGTAAACCTGAAGAGTATGCACCTGAGTGAAAGACGTATATCTTTGTTTCTATTAGTAATTTGGACTTGAGTCCTGAAGAAGAATTGTGTATATTTACGATAGGAACCCAATGCAACTCGTATTTCAGCATTCCCATAATGTATTCAAAATATAAGCCAATCTCCGTAACACGGTTGATTTAGTAAACCTGAAGAGTATGCACCTGAGTGAAAGACGTATATCTTTGTTTCTATTAATAATTTGGACTTGAGTCCTGAAGAAGAATTGTGTATATTTACGATAGGAACCCAACACACCTCGTATTTCAGCATGACCATAATGTATTCAAATATTAAGCCAATCTCCGTAACACGGTTGATTTAGTAAACCTGAAGAGTATGCACCTGAGTGAAAGACGTATATCATTGTTTCTATTAATAATTTGGACTTGAGTCCTGAAGAAGAATTGTGTATATTTACGATAGGAACCCAACGCAACTCGTATTTCAGCATGCCCATAATGTATTCAAAATTTAAGCCAATCTCCGTAACACGGTTGATTTAGTAAACCTGAAGAGTGCACCTGAGTGAAAGACGTATATCATTGTTTCTATTAATAATTTGGACTTGAGTCCTGAAGAAGAATTGTGTATATTTACGATAGGAACCCAACGCAACTCGTATTTCAGCATGCCCATAATGTATTCAAAATATAAGCCAATCTCCGTAACACGGTTGATTTAGTAAACCTGAAGAGTATGCACCTGAGTGAAAGACGTATATCTTTGTTTCTATTAATAATTTGGACTTGAGTCCTGAAGAAGAATTGTGTATATTTACGATAGGAACCCAACGCACCTCGTATTTCAGCATGACCATAATGTATTCAAATATTAAGCCAATCTCCGTAACACGGTTGATTTAGTAAACCTGAAGAGTATGCACCTGAGTGAAAGACGTATATCATTGTTTCTATTAATAATTTGGACTTGAGTCCTGAAGAAGAATTGTGTATATTTACGATAGGAACCCAACGCAACTCGTATTTCAGCATGCCCATAATGTATTCAAAATTTAAGCCAATCTCCGTAACACGGTTGATTTAGTAAACCTGAAGAGTATGCACCTGAGTGAAACACGTATATCTTTGTTTCTATTAATAATTTGGACTTGAGTCCTGAAGAAGAATTGTGTATATTTACGATAGGTACCCAACGCAACTCGTATTTCATCATTCCCATAATGTATTCAAAATTTAAGCCAATCTCCGTAACACGGTTGATTTAGTAAACCTGAAGAGTATGCACCTGAGTGAAAGACGTATATCTTTGTTTCTATTAATAATTTGGACTTGAGTCCCGAAGAAGAATTGTGTATATTTACGATAGGAACCCAACGCAACTCGTATTTTAGCATTCCCATAATGTATTCAAAATTTAAGCCAATCTCCGTAACACGGTTGATTTAGTAAACCTGAAGAGTATGCACCTGAGTGAAAGACGTATATCTTTGTTTATATTAATAATTTGGACTTGAGTCCTGAAGAAGAAGTGTGTATATTTACGATAGGAACCCAACGCAACTCGTATTTCAGCATTCCCATAATGTATTCAAAATTTAAGCCAATCTCCGTAACACGGTTGATTTAGTAAACCTGAAGAGTATGCACCTGAGTGAAAGACGTATATCTTTGTTTCTATTAATAATTTGGACTTGAGTCCTGAAGAAGAATTGTGTATATTTACGATAGGAACCCAACGCAACTCGTATTTCAGCATTCCCATAATGTATTCAAAATTTAATCCAATCTCCGTAACACGGTTGATTTAGTAAACCTGCAGAGTATGCACCTGAGTGAAAGACGTATATATTTGTTTCTATTAATAATTTGGACTTGAGTCCTGAAGATGAATTGTGTATATTTACGATAGGAACCCAACGCAACTCGTATTTCAGCATTCCCATAATGTATTCAAAATTTAAGCCAATCTCCGTAACACGGTTGATTTAGTAAACCTGAAGAGTATGCACCTGAGTGAAAGACGTATATCTTTGTTTCTATTAATAATTTGGACTTGAGTCCCGAAGAAGAATTGTGTATATTTACGATAGGAACCCAACGCAACTCGTATTTTAGCATTCCCATAATGTATTCAAAATTTAAGCCAATCTCCGTAACATGGTTGATTTAGTAAACCTGAAGAGTATGCACCTGAGTGAAAGACGTATATCTTTGTTTCTATTAATAATTTGGACTTGAGTCCCGAAGAAGAATTGTGTATATTTGCGATAGGAACCCAACGCAACTAGTATTTCAGAATTCCCATAATGTATTCAAAATTTAAGCCAATCTCCGTAACACGGTTGATTTAGTAAACCTGAAGAGTATGCACCTGAGTGAAAGACATATATCTCTATTTATATTAATAATTTTGACTTGAGTCCTGAAGAAGAATTGTGTATATTTACGATAGGAAACCAACGCAACTCGTATTTCAGCATTCCCATAATGTATTCAAAATTTAAGCCAATCTCCGTAACACGGTTGATTTAGTAAACCTGAAGAGTATGCACCTGAGTGAAAGACGTATATCTTTGTTTCTATTAATAACTTGGACTTGAGTCCTGAAGAAGAATTGTGTATATTTACGATAGGAACCCAACGCAACTCGTATTTCAGCATTCCCATAATGTATTCAAAATTTAAGCCAATCTCCGTAACACGGTTGATTTAGTAAACCTGAAGAGTATGCACCTGAGTGAAAGACGTATATCTTTGTTTCTATTAATAATTTGGACTTGAGTCCTGAAGAAGAATTGTGTATATTTACGATAGGAACCCAACGCAACTCGTATTTCAGCATTCCCATAATGTATTCAAAATTTAAGCAATCTCCGTAACACGGTTGATTTAGTAAACCTGAAGAGTATGCACCAGAGTGAAAGACGTATATCTTTGTTTATATTAATAATTTGGACTTGAGTCCTGAAGAAGAATTGTGTATATTTACGATAGGAACCCAACACAACTCGTATTTCAGCATGCCCATAATGTATTCAAAATTTAAGCCAATCTCCGTAACACGGTTGATTTAGTAAACCCGAAGAGTATGCACCTGAGTGAAAGACTTATATCTTTGTTTCTATTAATAATTTGGACTTGAGTCCTCAAGAAGAATTGTGTATATTTACGGTGGGAACCCAACACAACTCGTATTTCAGCATGCCCATAATGTATTCAAAATTTAAGCCAATCTCCGTAACACGGATGATTTAGTAAACCTGAAGAGTATGCACCTGAGTGAAAGACGCATATCTTTGTTTCTATTAATAATTTGGACTTGAGTCCTGAAGAAGAATTGTGTATATTTACGATAGGAACCCAACGCAACTCGTATTTCAGCATTCCCATAATGTATTCAAAATATAAGCCAATCTCCGTAACACGGTTGATTTAGTAAACCCGAAGAGTATGCACCTGAGTGAAAGACTTATATCTTTGTTTCTATTAATAATTTGGACTTGAGTCCTCAAGAAGAATTGTGTATATTTACGGTGGGAACCCAACACAACTCGTATTTCAGCATGCCCATAATGTATTCAAAATTTAAGCCAATCTCCGTAACACGGATGATTTAGTAAACCTGAAGAGTATGCACCTGAGTGAAAGACGCATATCTTTGTTTCTATTAATAATTTGGACTTGAGTCCTGAAGAAGAATTGTGTATATTTACGATAGGAACCCAACGCAACTCGTATTTCAGTATTCCCATAATGTATTCAAAATATAAGCCAATCTCCGTAACACGGTTGATTTAGTAAACCTGAAGAGTATGCACCTGAGTGAAAGACGTATATCTTTGTTTCTATTAATAATTTGGACTTGAGTCCTGAAGAATAATTGTGTATATTTACGATAGGAACCCAACGCAACTCGTATTTCAGTATTCCCATAATGTATTCAAAATTTAAGCCAATCTCCGTAACACGGTTGATTTCGTAAACCTGAAGAGTATGCACCTGAGTGAAAGACGTATATCTTTGTTTCTATTAATAATTTGGACTTGAGTCCTGAAGAAGAATTGTGTATATTTACGATAGGAACCCAACGCAACTCGTATTTCAGCATGCCCATAATGTATTCAAAATTTAAGCCAATCTCCGTAACACGGTTGATTTAGTAAACCCGAAGAGTATGCACCTGAGTGAAAGACTTATATCTTTGTTTCTATTAATAATTTAGACTTGAGTCCTGAAGAAGAATTGTGTATATTTACGATAGGAACCCAACACAACTAGTATTTCAGCATGCCCATAATGTATTCAAAATTTAAGCCAATCTCCGTAACACGGTTGATTTAGTAAACCTGAAGAGTATGCACCTGAGTGAAAGACGTATATCTTTGTTTCTATTAATAATTTGGACTTGAGTCCTGAAGAAGAATTTAGTATATTTACGATAGGAACCCAACGCAACTCGTATTTCAGCATTCCCATAATGTATTCAAAATATAAGCCAATCTCCGTAACACGATTGATTTAGTAAACCTGAAGAGTATGCACCTGAGTGAAAGACGTATATCTTTGTTTCTATTAATAATTTGGACTTGAGTCCTGAAGAAGAATTGTGTATATTTACGATAGGAACCCAACGCAACTCGTATTTCAGCATGACCATAATGTATTCAAATATTAAGCCAATCTCCGTAACACGGTTGATTTAGTAAACCTGAAGAGTATGCACCTGAGTGAAAGACGTATATCTTTGTTTCTATTAATAATTTGGGCTTGAGTCCTGAAGAAGAATTGTGTATATTTACGATAGGAACCCAACGCAACTCGTATTTCAGCATGCCCATAATGTATTCAAAATTTAAGCCAATCTCCGTAACACGGTTGATTTAGTAAACCTGAAGAGTATGCACCTCAGTGAAAGACGTATATCTTTGTTTCTATTAATAATTTGGACTTGAGTCCTGAAGAAGAATTGTGTATATTTACGATAGGAACCCAACGCAACTCGTATTTCAGCATTCCCATAATGTATTCAAAATTTAAGCCAATATCCGTAACATGGTTGATTTAGTAAACCTGAAGAGTATGCACCTGAGTGAAAGACGTATATCTTTGTTTCTATTAGTAATTTGGACTTGAGTCCCGAAGAAGAATTGTGTATATTTACGATAGGAACCCAACGCAACTAGTATTTCAGAATTCCCATAATGTATTCAAAAATTAAGCCAATCTCCGTAACACGGTTGATTTAGTAAACCTGAAGAGTATGCACCTGAGTGAAAGACGTATATCTCTGTTTATATTAATAATTTTGACTTGAGTCCTGAAGAAGAATTGTGTATATTTACGATAGGAAACCAACGCAACTCGTATTTCAGCATACCCATAATGTATTCAAAATTTAAGCCAATCTCCGTAACACGGTTGATTTAGTAAACCTGAAGAGTATGCACCTGAGTGAAAGACGTATATATTTGTTTCTATTAATAATTTGGACTTGAGTCCTGAAGAAGAATTGTGTATATTTACGATAGGAACCCAACGCAACTCGTATTTCAGCATTCCCATAATGTATTCAAAATTTAAGCCAATCTCCGTAACACGGTTGATTTAGTAAACCTAAAGAGTATGCACCTGAGTGAAAGACGTATATCTTTGTTTCTATTAATAATTTGGATTTGAGTCCTGAAGAAGAATTGTGTATATTTACGATAGGAACCCAACGCAACTCGTATTTCAGCATTCCCATAATGTATTCAAAATTTAAGCAAACTCCGTAACACAGTTGATTTAGTAAACCTGAAGAGTATGCACCTGAGTGAAAGACGTATATCTTTGTTTATATTAATAATTTGGACTTGAGTCCTGAAGAAGAATTGTGTATATTTACGATAGGAACCCAACACAACTCGTATTTCAGCATGCCCATAATGTATTCAAAATTTAAGCCAATCTCCGTAACACGATTGATTTAGTAAACCCGAAGAGTATGCACCTGAGTGAAAGACTTATATCTTTGTTTCTATTAATAATTTGGACTTGAGTCCTCAAGAAGAATTGTGTATATTTACGATAGGAACCCAACACAACTCGTATTTCAGCATGCCCATAATGTATTCAAAATTTAAGCCAATCTCCGTAACACGGATGATTTAGTAAACCTGAAGAGTATGCACCTGAGTGAAAGACGTATATCTTTGTTTCTATTAATAATTTGGACTTGAGTCCGGAAGAAGAATTGTGTATATTTACGATAGGAACCCAACGCAACTCGTATTTCAGCATTCCCATAATGTATTCAAAATATAAGCCAATCTCCGTAACACGGTTGATTTAGTAAACCTGAAGAGTATGCACCTGAGTGAAAGACGTATATCTTTGTTTCTATTAAGAATTTGGACTTGAGTCCTGAAGAAGAATTGTGTATATTTACGATAGGAACCCAACGCAACTCGTATTTCAGCATGACCATAATGTATTCAAATATTAAGCCAATCTCCGTAACACGGTTGATTTAGTAAACCTGAAGAGTATGCACCTGAGTGAAAGACGTATATCTTTGTTTCTATTAATAATTTGGACTTGAGTCCTGAAGAAGAATTGTGTATATTTACGATAGGAACCCAACGCAACTCGTATTTCAGCATGCCCATAATGTATTCAAAATTTAAGCCAATCTCCGTAACACGGTTGATTTAGTAAACCTGAAGAGTATGCACCTGAGTGAAAGACGTATATCTTTGTTTCTATTAATAATTTGGACTTGAGTCCTGAAGAAGAATTGTGTATATTTACGATAGGAACCCAACGCAACTCGTATTTCAGCATTCCCATAATGTATTCAAAATTTAAGCCAATCTCCGTAACACGGTTGATTTAGTAAACCTGAAGAGTATGCACCTGAGTGAAAGACGTATATCTTTGTTTCTATTAATAATTTGGACTTGAGTCCCGAAGAAGAATTGTGTATATTTACGATAGGAACCCAACGCAACTCGTATTTTAGCATTCCCATAATGTATTCAAAATTTAAGCCAATCTCCGTAACACGGTTGATTTAGTAAACCTGAAGAGTATGCACCTGAGTGAAAGACGTATATCTTTGTTTCTATTAATAATTTGGACTTGAGTCCTGAAGAAGAATTGTGTATATTTACGATAGGAACCCAACGCAACTCGTATTTCAGCATTCCCATAATGTATTCAAAATTTAAGCAATCTCCGTAACACGGTTGATTTAGTAAACCTGAAGAGTATGCACCTGAGTGAAAGACGTATATCATTGTTTATATTAATAATTTGGACTTGAGTCCTGAAGAAGAATTGTGTATATTTACGATAGGAACCCAACGCAACTCGTATTTCAGCATTCCCATAATGTATTCAAAATTTAAGCCAATCTCCGTAACACGGTTGATTTAGTAAACCTGAAGAGTATGCACCTGAGTGAAAGACGTATATCTTTGTTTCTATTAATAATTTGGACTTGAGTCCTCAAGAAGAATTGTGTATATTTACGATAGGAACCCAACACAACTCGTATTTCAGTATTCCCATAATGTATTCAAAATTTAAGCCAATCTCCGTAACACGGTTGATTTAGTAAACCTGAAGAGTATGCACCTGAGTGAAAGACGTATATCTTTGTTTCTATTAATAATTTGGACTTGAGTCCTGAAGAAGAATTGTGTATATTTACGATAGGAACCCAAGGCAACTCGTATTTCAGCATGCCCATAATGTATTCAAAATTTAAGCCAATCTCCGTAACACGGTTGATTTAGTAAACCCGAAGAGTATGCACCTGAGTGAAAGACTTATATCTTTGTTTCTATTAATAATTTAGACTTGAGTCCTGAAGAAGAATTGTGTATATTTACGATAGGAACCCAACACAACTCGTGTTTCAGAATGCCCATAATGTATTCAAAATTTAAGCCAATCTCCGTAACACGGTTGATTTAGTAAACCTGAAGAGTATGCACCTGAGTGAAAGACGTATATCTTTGTTTCTATTAATAATTTGGACTTGAGTCCTGAAGAAGAATTTAGTATATTTACGATAGGAACCCAACGCAACTCGTATTTCAGCATTCCCATAATGTATTCAAAATATAAGCCAATCTCCGTAACACGATTGATTTAGTAAACCTGAAGAGTATGCACCTGAGTGAAAGACGTATATCTTTGTTTCTATTAATAATTTGGACTTGAGTCCTGAAGAAGAATTGTGTATATTTACGATAGGAACCCAACACAACTCGTATTTCAGCATTCCCATAATGTATACAAATTTAAGCCAATCTCCGTAACACGGTTGATTTAGTAAACCTGAAGAGTATGCACCTGAGTGAAAGACGTATATCTTTGTTTCTATTAATAATTTGGACTTGAGTCCTGAAGAAGAATTGTGTATATTTACGATAGGAACCCAACGCAACTCGTATTTCAGCATGCCCATAATGTATTCAAAATTTAAGCCAATCTCCGTAACACGGTTGATTTAGTAAACCTGAAGAGTATGCACCTCAGTGAAAGAAGTATATCTTTGTTTCTATTAATAATTTGGACTTGAGTCCTGAAGAAGAATTGTGTATATTTACGATAGGAACCCAACGCAACTCGTATTTCAGCATTCCCATAATGTATTCAAAATTTAAGCCAATCTCCATAACATGGTTGATTTAGTAAACCTGAAGAGTATGCACCTGAGTGAAAGACGTATATCTTTGTTTCTATTAATAATTTGGACTTGAGTCCCGAAGAAGAATTGTGTATATTTACGATAGGAACCCAACGCAACTAGTATTTCAGAGATCCCATAATGTATTCAAAATTTAAGCCAATCTCCGTAACACGGTTGATTTAGTAAACTTGAAGAGTATGCACCTGAGTGAAAGACGTATATCTTTGTTTCTATTAATAATTTGGACTTGAGTCCTGAAGAAGAATTGTGTATATTTACGATAGGAACCCAACGCAACTCGTATTTCAGCATTCCCATAATGTATTCAAAATATAAGCCAATCTCCGTAACACGGTTGATTTAGTAAACCTGAAGAGTATGCACCTGAGTGAAAGACGTATATCTTTGTTTCTATTAAGAATTTGGACTTGAGTCCTGAAGAAGAATTGTGTATATTTACGATAGGAACCCAACGCAACTCGTATTTCAGCATGCCCATAATGTATTCAAAATTTAAGCCAATCTCCGTAACACGATTGATTTAGTAAACCCGAAGAGTATGCACCTGAGTGAAAGACTTATATCTTTGTTTCTATTAATAATTTGGACTTGAGTCCTCAAGAAGAATTGTGTATATTTACGATAGGAACCCAACACAACTCGTATTTCAGCATGCCCATAATGTATTCAAAATTTAAGCCAATCTCCGTAACACGGATGATTTAGTAAACCTGAAGAGTATGCACCTGAGTGAAAGACGTATATCTTTGTTTCTATTAATAATTTGGACTTGAGTCCGGAAGAAGAATTGTGTATATTTACGATAGGAACCCAACGCAACTCGTATTTCAGCATTCCCATAATGTATTCAAAATATAAGCCAATCTCCGTAACACGGTTGATTTAGTAAACCTGAAGAGTATGCACCTGAGTGAAAGACGTATATCTTTGTTTCTATTAAGAATTTGGACTTGAGTCCTGAAGAAGAATTGTGTATATTTACGATAGGAACCCAACGCAACTCGTATTTCAGCATGACCATAATGTATTCAAATATTAAGCCAATCTCCGTAACACGGTTGATTTAGTAAACCTGAAGAGTATGCACCTGAGTGAAAGACGTATATCTTTGTTTCTATTAATAATTTGGACTTGAGTCCTGAAGAAGAATTGTGTATATTTACGATAGGAACCCAACGCAACTCGTATTTCAGCATGCCCATAATGTATTCAAAATTTAAGCCAATCTCCGTAACACGGTTGATTTAGTAAACCTGAAGAGTATGCACCTGAGTGAAAGACGTATATCTTTGTTTCTATTAATAATTTGGACTTGAGTCCTGAAGAAGAATTGTGTATATTTACGATAGGAACCCAACGCAACTCGTATTTCAGCATTCCCATAATGTATTCAAAATTTAAGCCAATCTCCGTAACACGGTTGATTTAGTAAACCTGAAGAGTATGCACCTGAGTGAAAGACGTATATCTTTGTTTCTATTAATAATTTGGACTTGAGTCCCGAAGAAGAATTGTGTATATTTACGATAGGAACCCAACGCAACTCGTATTTTAGCATTCCCATAATGTATTCAAAATTTAAGCCAATCTCCGTAACACGGTTGATTTAGTAAACCTGAAGAGTATGCACCTGAGTGAAAGACGTATATCTTTGTTTCTATTAATAATTTGGACTTGAGTCCTGAAGAAGAATTGTGTATATTTACGATAGGAACCCAACGCAACTCGTATTTCAGCATTCCCATAATGTATTCAAAATTTAAGCAATCTCCGTAACACGGTTGATTTAGTAAACCTGAAGAGTATGCACCTGAGTGAAAGACGTATATCATTGTTTATATTAATAATTTGGACTTGAGTCCTGAAGAAGAATTGTGTATATTTACGATAGGAACCCAACGCAACTCGTATTTCAGCATTCCCATAATGTATTCAAAATTTAAGCCAATCTCCGTAACACGGTTGATTTAGTAAACCTGAAGAGTATGCACCTGAGTGAAAGACGTATATCTTTGTTTCTATTAATAATTTGGACTTGAGTCCTCAAGAAGAATTGTGTATATTTACGATAGGAACCCAACACAACTCGTATTTCAGTATTCCCATAATGTATTCAAAATTTAAGCCAATCTCCGTAACACGGTTGATTTAGTAAACCTGAAGAGTATGCACCTGAGTGAAAGACGTATATCTTTGTTTCTATTAATAATTTGGACTTGAGTCCTGAAGAAGAATTGTGTATATTTACGATAGGAACCCAAGGCAACTCGTATTTCAGCATGCCCATAATGTATTCAAAATTTAAGCCAATCTCCGTAACACGGTTGATTTAGTAAACCCGAAGAGTATGCACCTGAGTGAAAGACTTATATCTTTGTTTCTATTAATAATTTAGACTTGAGTCCTGAAGAAGAATTGTGTATATTTACGATAGGAACCCAACACAACTCGTGTTTCAGAATGCCCATAATGTATTCAAAATTTAAGCCAATCTCCGTAACACGGTTGATTTAGTAAACCTGAAGAGTATGCACCTGAGTGAAAGACGTATATCTTTGTTTCTATTAATAATTTGGACTTGAGTCCTGAAGAAGAATTTAGTATATTTACGATAGGAACCCAACGCAACTCGTATTTCAGCATTCCCATAATGTATTCAAAATATAAGCCAATCTCCGTAACACGATTGATTTAGTAAACCTGAAGAGTATGCACCTGAGTGAAAGACGTATATCTTTGTTTCTATTAATAATTTGGACTTGAGTCCTGAAGAAGAATTGTGTATATTTACGATAGGAACCCAACACAACTCGTATTTCAGCATTCCCATAATGTATACAAATTTAAGCCAATCTCCGTAACACGGTTGATTTAGTAAACCTGAAGAGTATGCACCTGAGTGAAAGACGTATATCTTTGTTTCTATTAATAATTTGGACTTGAGTCCTGAAGAAGAATTGTGTATATTTACGATAGGAACCCAACGCAACTCGTATTTCAGCATGCCCATAATGTATTCAAAATTTAAGCCAATCTCCGTAACACGGTTGATTTAGTAAACCTGAAGAGTATGCACCTCAGTGAAAGAAGTATATCTTTGTTTCTATTAATAATTTGGACTTGAGTCCTGAAGAAGAATTGTGTATATTTACGATAGGAACCCAACGCAACTCGTATTTCAGCATTCCCATAATGTATTCAAAATTTAAGCCAATCTCCATAACATGGTTGATTTAGTAAACCTGAAGAGTATGCACCTGAGTGAAAGACGTATATCTTTGTTTCTATTAATAATTTGGACTTGAGTCCCGAAGAAGAATTGTGTATATTTACGATAGGAACCCAACGCAACTAGTATTTCAGAGATCCCATAATGTATTCAAAATTTAAGCCAATCTCCGTAACACGGTTGATTTAGTAAACTTGAAGAGTATGCACCTGAGTGAAAGACGTATATCTTTGTTTCTATTAATAATTTGGACTTGAGTCCTGAAGAAGAATTGTGTATATTTACGATAGGAACCCAACGCAACTCGTATTTCAGCATTCCCATAATGTATTCAAAATTTAAGCCAATCTCCGTAACATGGTTGATTTAGTAAACCTGAAGAGTATGCACCTGAGTGAAAGACGTATATCTTTGTTTCTATTAATAATTTGGACTTGAGTCCCGAAGAAGAATTGTGTATATTTACGATAGGAACCCAACGCAACTCGTATTTCAGCATTCCCATAATGTATTCAAAATTTAAGCCAATCTCCGTAACACGGTTGATTTAGTAAACCTGAAGAGTATGCACCTGAGTGAAAGACGTATATCTCTGTTTATATTAATAATTTTGACTTGAGTCCTGAAGAAGAATTGTGTATATTTACCATAGGAACCCAACGCAACTCGTATTTCAGCATTCCCATAATGTATTCAAAATTTAAGCCAATCTCCGTAACACGGTTGATTTAGTAAACCTGAAGAGTATGCACCTGAGTGAAAGACGTATATCTTTGTTTCTATTAATAATTTGGACTTGAGTCCTGAAGAAGAATTGTGTATATTTACGATAGGAACCCAAGGCAACTCGTATTTCAGCATGCCCATAATGTATTCAAAATTTAAGCCAATCTCCGTAACACGGTTGATTTAGTAAACCCGAAGAGTATGCACCTGAGTGAAAGACTTATATCTTTGTTTCTATTAATAATTTAGACTTGAGTCCTGAAGAAGAATTGTGTATATTTACGATAGGAACCCAACACAACTCGTGTTTCAGAATGCCCATAATGTATTCAAAATTTAAGCCAATCTCCGTAACACGGTTGATTTAGTAAACCTGAAGAGTATGCACCTGAGTGAAAGACGTATATCTTTGTTTCTATTAATAATTTGGACTTGAGTCCTGAAGAAGAATTTAGTATATTTACGATAGGAACCCAACGCAACTCGTATTTCAGCATTCCCATAATGTATTCAAAATATAAGCCAATCTCCGTAACACGATTGATTTAGTAAACCTGAAGAGTATGCACCTGAGTGAAAGACGTATATCTTTGTTTCTATTAATAATTTGGACTTGAGTCCTGAAGAAGAATTGTGTATATTTACGATAGGAACCCAACACAACTCGTATTTCAGCATTCCCATAATGTATACAAATTTAAGCCAATCTCCGTAACACGGTTGATTTAGTAAACCTGAAGAGTATGCACCTGAGTGAAAGACGTATATCTTTGTTTCTATTAATAATTTGGACTTGAGTCCTGAAGAAGAATTGTGTATATTTACGATAGGAACCCAACGCAACTCGTATTTCAGCATGCCCATAATGTATTCAAAATTTAAGCCAATCTCCGTAACACGGTTGATTTAGTAAACCTGAAGAGTATGCACCTCAGTGAAAGAAGTATATCTTTGTTTCTATTAATAATTTGGACTTGAGTCCTGAAGAAGAATTGTGTATATTTACGATAGGAACCCAACGCAACTCGTATTTCAGCATTCCCATAATGTATTCAAAATTTAAGCCAATCTCCATAACATGGTTGATTTAGTAAACCTGAAGAGTATGCACCTGAGTGAAAGACGTATATCTTTGTTTCTATTAATAATTTGGACTTGAGTCCCGAAGAAGAATTGTGTATATTTACGATAGGAACCCAACGCAACTAGTATTTCAGAGATCCCATAATGTATTCAAAATTTAAGCCAATCTCCGTAACACGGTTGATTTAGTAAACTTGAAGAGTATGCACCTGAGTGAAAGACGTATATCTTTGTTTCTATTAATAATTTGGACTTGAGTCCTGAAGAAGAATTGTGTATATTTACGATAGGAACCCAACGCAACTCGTATTTCAGCATTCCCATAATGTATTCAAAATTTAAGCCAATCTCCGTAACATGGTTGATTTAGTAAACCTGAAGAGTATGCACCTGAGTGAAAGACGTATATCTTTGTTTCTATTAATAATTTGGACTTGAGTCCCGAAGAAGAATTGTGTATATTTACGATAGGAACCCAACGCAACTCGTATTTCAGCATTCCCATAATGTATTCAAAATTTAAGCCAATCTCCGTAACACGGTTGATTTAGTAAACCTGAAGAGTATGCACCTGAGTGAAAGACGTATATCTCTGTTTATATTAATAATTTTGACTTGAGTCCTGAAGAAGAATTGTGTATATTTACCATAGGAACCCAACGCAACTCGTATTTCAGCATTCCCATAATGTATTCAAAATTTAAGCCAATCTCCGTAACACGGTTGATTTAGTAAACCTGAAGAGTATGCACCTGAGTGAAAGACGTATATCTTTGTTTCTATTTATAATTTGGACTTGATTCCTGAAGAAGAATTGTGTATATTTACGATAGGAACCCAACGCAACTCGTATTTCAGCATTCCCATAATTTATTCAAAATTTAAGCCAATCTCCGTAACACGGTTGATTTAGTAAACCTGAAGAGTATGCACCTGAGTGAAAGACGTATATCTTTGTTTCTATTAATAATTTGGACTTGAGTCCTGAAAAAGAATTGTGTATATTTACGATAGCAACCCAACGCAACTCGTATTTCAGCATGCCCATAATGTATTCAAAATTTAAGCCAATCTCCGTAACACGGTTAATTTAGTAAACCTGAAGAGTATGCACCTGAGTGAACGACGTATATCTTTGTTTCTATTAATAATTTGGACTTGAGTCCTGAAGAAGAATTGTGTATATTTACGATAGGAACCCAACGCAACTCGTATTTCAGCATGACCATAATGTATACAAATATTAAGCCAATCTCCGTAACACGGTTGATTTAGTAAACCTCAAGAGTATGCACCTGAGTGAAAGACGTATATCTTAGTTTCTATAAATAATTTGGACTTGAGTCCTGAAGAAGAATTGTGTATATTTACGATAGGAACCCAACGCAACTCGTATTTCAGCATGCCCATAATGTATTCAAAATTTAAGCCAATCTCCGTAACACGGTTGATTTAGTAAACCCGAAGAGTATGCACCTGAGTGAAAGACTTATATCTTTGTTTCTATTAATAATTCGGACTTGAGTCCTGAAGAAGAATTGTGTATATTTACGATAGGAACCCAACACAACTCGTATTTCAGCATGCCCATAATGTATTCAAAATTTAAGCCACTCTCCGTAACACGGTTGATTTAGTAAACCTGAAGAGTATGCACCTGAGTGAAAGACGTATATCTTTGTTTCTATTAATAATTTGGACTTGAGTCCTGAAGAAGAATTGTGTATATTTACGATAGCAACCCAACGCAACTCGTATTTCAGCATTCCCATAATGTATTCAAAATTTAAGCCAATCTCCGTAACACGGTTGATTTAGTAAACCTGAAGAGTATGCACCTGAGTGAAAGACGTATATCTTTGTTTCTATTAATAATTTGGACTTGAGTCCTGAAGAAGAATTGTGTATATTTACGATAGGAACCCAACGCAACTCGTATTTCAGCATTCCCATAATGTATTCAAAATATAAGCCAATCTCCGTAACACGGTTGATTTAGTAAACCTGAAGAGTATGCACCTGAGTGAAAGACGTATATCTTTGTTTCTATTAATAATTTGGACTTGAGTCCTGAAGAAGAATTGTGTATATTTACGATAGGAACCCAACGCAACTCGTATTTCAGCATGACCATAATGTATTCAAATATTAAGCCAATCTCCGTAACACGGTTGATTTAGTAAACCTGAAGAGTATGCACCTGAGTGAAAGACGTATATCTTTGTTTCTATTAATAATTTGGACTTGAGTCCTGAAGAAGAATTGTGTATATTTACGATAGGAACCCAACGCAACTCGTATTTCAGCATGCCCATAATGTATTCAAAATTTAAGCCAATCTCCGTAACACGGTTGATTTAGTAAACCTGAAGAGTATGCACCTGAGTGAAAGACGTATATCTTTGTTTCTATTAATAATTTGGACTTGAGTCCTGAAGACGAATTGTGTATATTTACGATAGGAACCCAACGCAACTCGTATTTCAGCATTCCCATTATGTATTCAAAATTTAAGCCAATCTCCGTAACACGGTTGATTTAGTAAACCTGAAGAGTATGCACCTGAGTGAAAGACGTATATCTTTGTTTCTATTAATAATTTGGACTTGAGTCCCGAAGACGAATTGTGTATATTTATGATAGGAACCCAACGCAACTCGTATTTTAGCATTCCCATAATGTATTCAAAATTTAAGCCAATCTCCGTAACACGGTTGATTTAGTAAACCTGAAGAGTATGCACCTGAGTGAAAGACGTATATCTTTGTTTCTATTAATAATTTGGACTTGAGTCCTGAAGAAGAATTGTGTATATTTACGATAGGAACCCAACGCAACTCGTATTTCAGCATTCCCATAATGTATTCAAAATTTAAGCAATCTCCGTAACACGGTTGATTTAGTAAACCTGAAGAGTATGCACCTGAGTGAAAGACGTATATCTTTGTTTATATTAATAATTTGGACTTGAGTCCTGAAGAAGAATTGTGTATATTTATGATAGGAACCCAACGCAACTCGTATTTCAGTATTCCCACAATGTATTCAAAATTTAAGCCAATCTCCGTAACACGGTTGATTTAGTAAACCTGAAGAGTATGCACCTGAGTGAAAGACGTATATCTTTTTTTCTATTAATAATTTGGACTTGAGTCCTCAAGAAGAATTGTGTATATTTACGATAGGAACCCAACACAACTCGTATTTCAGTATTCCCATAATGTATTCAAAATTTAAGCCAATCTCCGTAACACGGTTGATTTAGTAAACCTGAAGAGTATGCACCTGAGTGAAAGACGTATATCTTTGTTTCTATTAATAATTTGGACTTGAGTCCTGAAGAAGAATTGTGTATATTTACGATAGGAACCCAACGCAACTCGTATTTCAGCATGCCCATAATGTATTCAAAATTTAAGCCAATCTCCGTAACACGGTTGATTTAGTAAACCTGAAGAGTATGCACCTCAGTGAAAGAAGTATATCTTTGTTTCTATTAATAATTTGGACTTGAGTCCTGAAGAAGAATTGTGTATATTTACGATAGGAACCCAACGCAACTCGTATTTCAGCATTCCCATAATGTATTCAAAATTTAAGCCAATCTCCGTAACATGGTTGATTTAGTAAACCTGAAGAGTATGCACCTGAGTGAAAGACGTATATCTTTGTTTCTATTAATAATTTGGACTTGAGTCCCGAAGAAGAATTGTGTATATTTACGATAGGAACCCAACGCAACTAGTATTTCAGAATTCCCATAATGTATTCAAAATTTAAGCCAATCTCCGTAACACGGTTGATTTAGTAAACTTGAAGAGTATGCACCTGAGTGAAAGACGTATATCTTTGTTTCTATTAATAATTTGGACTTGAGTCCTGAAGAAGAATTGTGTATATTTACGATAGGAACCCAACGCAACTCGTATTTCAGCATTCCCATAATGTATTCAAAATTTAAGCCAATCTCCGTAACATGGTTGATTTAGTAAACCTGAAGAGTATGCACCTGAGTGAAAGACGTATATCTTTGTTTCTATTAATAATTTGGACTTGAGTCTCGAAGAAGAATTGTGTATATTTACGATAGGAACCCAACGCAACTCGTATTTCAGCATTCCCATAATGTATTCAAAATTTAAGCCAATCTCCGTAACACGGTTGATTTAGTAAACCTGAAGAGTATGCACCTGAGTGAAAGACGTATATCTCTGTTTATATTAATAATTTTGACTTGAGTCCTGAAGAAGAATTGTGTATATTTACGATAGGAACCCAACGCAACTCGTATTTCAGCATTCCCATAATGTATTCAAAATTTAAGCCAATCTCCGTAACACGGTTGATTTAGTAAACCTGAAGAGTATGCACCTGAGTGAAAGACGTATATCTTTGTTTCTATTAATAATTTGGACTTGATTCCTGAAGAAGAATTGTGTGTATTTACGATAGGAACCCAACGCAACTCGTATTTCAGCATTCCCATAATTTATTCAAAATTTAAGCCAATCTCCGTAACACGGTTGATTTAGTAAACCTGAAGAGTATGCACCTGAGTGAAAGACGTATATCTTTGTTTCTATTAATAATTTGGACTTGAGTCCTGAAAAAGAATTGTGTATATTTACGATAGCAACCCAACGCAACTCGTATTTCAGCATGCCCATAATGTATTCAAAATTTAAGCCAATCTCCGTAACACGGTTAATTTAGTAAACCTGAAGAGTATGCACCTGAGTGAACGACGTATATCTTTGTTTCTATTAATAATTTGGACTTGAGTCCTGAAGAAGAATTGTGTATATTTACGATAGGAACCCAACGCAACTCGTATTTCAGCATGACCATAATGTATACAAATATTAAGCCAATCTCCGTAACACGGTTGATTTAGTAAACCTCAAGAGTATGCACCTGAGTGAAAGACGTATATCTTTGTTTCTATAAATAATTTGGACTTGAGTCCTGAAGAAGAATTGTGTATATTTACGATAGGAACCCAACGCAACTCGTATTTCAGCATGCCCATAATGTATTCAAAATTTAAGCCAATCTCTGTAACACGGTTGATTTAGTAAACCCGAAGAGTATGCACCTGAGTGAAAGACTTATATCTTTGTTTCTATTAATAATTCGGACTTGAGTCCTGAAGAAGAATTGTGTATATTTACGATAGGAACCCAACACAACTCGTATTTCAGCATGCCCATAATGTATTCAAAATTTAAGCCACTCTCGGTAACACGGTTGATTTAGTAAACCTGAAGAGTATGCACCTGAGTGAAAGACGTATATCTTTGTTTCTATTAATAATTTGGACTTGAGTCCTGAAGAAGAATTGTGTATATTTACGATAGCAACCCAACGCAACTCGTATTTCAGCATTCCCATAATGTATTCAAAATTTAAGCCAATCTCCGTAACACGGTTGATTTAGTAAACCTGAAGAGTATGCACCTGAGTGAAAGACGTATATCTTTGTTTCTATTAATAATTTGGACTTGAGTCCTGAAGAAGAATTGTGTATATTTACGATAGGAACCCAACGCAACTCGTATTTCAGCATTCCCATAATGTATTCAAAATATAAGCCAATCTCCGTAACACGGTTGATTTAGTAAACCTGAAGAGTATGCACCTGAGTGAAAGACGTATATCTTTGTTTCTATTAATAATTTGGACTTGAGTCCTGAAGAAGAATTGTGTATATTTACGATAGGAACCCAACGCAACTCGTATTTCAGCATGACCATAATGTATTCAAATATTAAGCCAATCTCCGTAACACGGTTGATTTAGTAAACCTGAAGAGTATGCACCTGAGTGAAAGACGTATATCTTTGTTTCTATTAATAATTTGGACTTGAGTCCTGAAGAAGAATTGTGTATATTTACGATAGGAACCCAACGCAACTCGTATTTCAGCATGCCCATAATGTATTCAAAATTTAAGCCAATCTCCGTAACACGGTTGATTTAGTAAACCTGAAGAGTATGCACCTGAGTGAAAGACGTATATCTTTGTTTCTATTAATAATTTGGACTTGAGTCCTGAAGACGAATTGTGTATATTTACGATAGGAACCCAACGCAACTCGTATTTCAGCATTCCCATAATGTATTCAAAATTTAAGCCAATCTCCGTAACACGGTTGATTTAGTAAACCTGAAGAGTATGCACCTGAGTGAAAGACGTATATCTTTGTTTCTATTAATAATTTGGACTTGAGTCATGAAGACGAATTGTGTATATTTACGATAGGAACCCAACGCAACTCGTATTTTAGCATTCCCATAATGTATTCAAAATTTAAGCCAATCTCCGTAACACGGTTGATTTAGTAAACCTGAAGAGTATGCACCTGAGTGAAAGACGTATATCTTTGTTTCTATTAATAATTTGGACTTGAGTCCTGAAGAAGAATTGTGTATATTTACGATAGGAACCCAACGCAACTCGTATTTCAGCATTCCCATAATGTATACAAAATTTAAGCCAATCTCCGTAACACGGTTGATTTAGTAAACCTGAAGAGTATGCACCTGAGTGAAAGACGTATATCTTTGTTTCTATTAATAATTTGGACTTGAGTCCTGAAGAAGAATTGTGTATATTTACGATAGGAACCCAACGCAACTCGTATTTCAGCATGCCCATAATGTATTCAAAATTTAAGCCAATCTCCGTAACACGGTTGATTTAGTAAACCTGAAGAGTATGCACCTCAGTGAAAGAAGTATATCTTTGTTTCTATTAATAATTTGGACTTGAGTCCTGAAGAAGAATTGTGTATATTTACGATAGGAACCCAACGCAACTCGTATTTCAGCATTCCCATAATGTATTCAAAATTTAAGCCAATCTCCGTAACATGGTTGATTTAGTAAACCTGAAGAGTATGCACCTGAGTGAAAGACGTATATCTTTGTTTCTATTAATAATTTGGACTTGAGTCCCGAAGAAGAATTGTGTATATTTACGATAGGAACCCAACGCAACTCGTATTTCAGCATTCCCATAATGTATTCAAAATTTAAGCCAATCTCCGTAACACGGTTGATTTAGTAAACCTGAAGAGTATGCACCTGAGTGAAAGACGTATATCTCTGTTTATATTAATAATTTTGACTTGAGTCCTGAAGAAGAATTGTGTATATTTACAATAGGAACCCAACGCAACTCGTATTTCAGCATTCCCATAATGTATTCAAAATTTAAGCCAATCTCCGTAACACGGTTGATTTAGTAAACCTGAAGAGTATGCACCTGAGTGAAAGACGTATATCTTTGTTTCTATTAATAATTTGGACTTGATTCCTGAAGAAGAATTGTGTATATTTACGATAGGAACCCAACGCAACTCGTATTTCAGCATTCCCATAATTTATTCAAAATTTAAGCCAATCTCCGTAACACGGTTGATTTAGTAAACCTGAAGAGTATGCACCTGAGTGAAAGACGTATATCTTTGTTTCTATTAATAATTTGGACTTGAGTCCTGAAAAAGAATTGTGTATATTTACGATAGCAACCCAACGCAACTCGTATTTCAGCATGCCCATAATGTATTCAAAATTTAAGCCAATCTCCGTAACACGGTTAATTTAGTAAACCTGAAGAGTATGCACCTGAGTGAACGACGTATATCTTTGTTTCTATTAATAATTTGGACTTGAGTCCTGAAGAAGAATTGTGTATATTTACGATAGGAACCCAACGCAACTCGTATTTCAGCATGACCATAATGTATACAAATATTAAGCCAATCTCCGTAACACGGTTGATTTAGTAAACCTCAAGAGTATGCACCTGAGTGAAAGACGTATATCTTTGTTTCTATAAATAATTTGGACTTGAGTCCTGAAGAAGAATTGTGTATATTTACGATAGGAACCCAACGCAACTCGTATTTCAGCATGCCCATAATGTATTCAAAATTTAAACCAATCTCCGTAACACGGTTGATTTAG
Source organism: Cuscuta europaea (assembly GCA_945859875.1). Classification (NCBI taxonomy): domain Eukaryota; kingdom Viridiplantae; phylum Streptophyta; class Magnoliopsida; order Solanales; family Convolvulaceae; genus Cuscuta; species Cuscuta europaea. The sequence continues at coordinate 8,754,911 of CAMAPE010000014.1, forward strand.
TAAACCCGAAGAGTATGCACCTGAGTGAAAGACTTATATCTTTGTTTCTATTAATAATTCGGACTTGAGTCCTGAAGAAGAATTGTGTATATTTACGATAGGAACCCAACACAACTCGTATTTCAGCATGCCCATAATGTATTCAAAATTTAAGCCACTCTCCGTAACACGGTTGATTTAGTAAACCTGAAGAGTATGCACCTGAGTGAAAGACGTATATCTTTGTTTCTATTAATAATTTGGACTTGAGTCCTGAAGAAGAATTGTGTATATTTACGATAGCAACCCAACGCAACTCGTATTTCAGCATTCCCATAATGTATTCAAAATTTAAGCCAATCTCCGTAACACGGTTGATTTAGTAAACCTGAAGAGTATGCACCTGAGTGAAAGACGTATATCTTTGTTTCTATTAATAATTTGGACTTGAGTCCTGAAGAAGAATTGTGTATATTTACGATAGGAACCCAACGCAACTCGTATTTCAGCATTCCCATAATGTATTCAAAATATAAGCCAATCTCCGTAACACGGTTGATTTAGTAAACCTGAAGAGTATGCACCTGAGTGAAAGACGTATATCTTTGTTTCTATTAATAATTTGGACTTGAGTCCTGAAGAAGAATTGTGTATATTTACGATAGGAACCCAACGCAACTCGTATTTCAGCATGACCATAATGTATTCAAATATTAAGCCAATCTCCGTAACACGGTTGATTTAGTAAACCTGAAGAGTATGCACCTGAGTGAAAGACGTATATCTTTGTTTCTATTAATAATTTGGACTTGAGTCCTGAAGAAGAATTGTGTATATTTACGATAGGAACCCAACGCAACTCGTATTTCAGCATGCCCATAATGTATTCAAAATTTAAGCCAATCTCCGTAACACGGTTGATTTAGTAAACCTGAAGAGTATGCACCTGAGTGAAAGACGTATATCTTTGTTTCTATTAATAATTTGGACTTGAGTCCTGAAGACGAATTGTGTATATTTACGATAGGAACCCAACGCAACTCGTATTTCAGCATTCCCATTATGTATTCAAAATTTAAGCCAATCTCCGTAACACGGTTGATTTAGTAAACCTGAAGAGTATGCACCTGAGTGAAAGACGTATATCTTTGTTTCTATTAATAATTTGGACTTGAGTCCCGAAGACGAATTGTGTATATTTACGATAGGAACCCAACGCAACTCGTATTTTAGCATTCCCATAATGTATTCAAAATTTAAGCCAATCTCCGTAACACGGTTGATTTAGTAAACCTGAAGAGTATGCACCTGAGTGAAAGACGTATATCTTTGTTTCTATTAATAATTTGGACTTGAGTCCTGAAGAAGAATTGTGTATATTTACGATAGGAACCCAACGCAACTCGTATTTCAGCATTCCCATAATGTATTCAAAATTTAAGCAATCTCCGTAACACGGTTGATTTAGTAAACCTGAAGAGTATGCACCTGAGTGAAAGACGTATATCTTTGTTTATATTAATAATTTGGACTTGAGTCCTGAAGAAGAATTGTGTATATTTATGATAGGAACCCAACGCAACTCGTATTTCAGTATTCCCACAATGTATTCAAAATTTAAGCCAATCTCCGTAACACGGTTGATTTAGTAAACCTGAAGAGTATGCACCTGAGTGAAAGACGTATATCTTTGTTTCTATTAATAATTTGGACTTGAGTCCTCAAGAAGAATTGTGTATATTTACGATAGGAACCCAACACAACTCGTATTTCAGTATTCCCATAATGTATTCAAAATTTAAGCCAATCTCCGTAACACGGTTGATTTAGTAAACCTGAAGAGTATGCACCTGAGTGAAAGACGTATATCTTTGTTTCTATTAATAATTTGGACTTGAGTCCTGAAGAAGAATTGTGTATATTTACGATAGGAACCCAACGCAACTCGTATTTCAGCATGCCCATAATGTATTCAAAATTTAAGCCAATCTCCGTAACACGGTTGATTTAGTAAACCTGAAGAGTATGCACCTCAGTGAAAGAAGTATATCTTTGTTTCTATTAATAATTTGGACTTGAGTCCTGAAGAAGAATTGTGTATATTTACGATAGGAACCCAACGCAACTCGTATTTCAGCATTCCCTTAATGTATTCAAAATTTAAGCCAATCTCCGTAACATGGTTGATTTAGTAAACCTGAAGAGTATGCACCTGAGTGAAAGACGTATATCTTTGTTTCTATTAATAATTTGGACTTGAGTCCCGAAGAAGAATTGTGTATATTTACGATAGGAACCCAACGCAACTAGTATTTCAGAATTCCCATAATGTATTCAAAATTTAAGCCAATCTCCGTAACACGGTTGATTTAGTAAACTTGAAGAGTATGCACCTGAGTGAAAGACGTATATCTTTGTTTCTATTAATAATTTGGACTTGAGTCCTGAAGAAGAATTGTGTATATTTACGATAGGAACCCAACGCAACTCGTATTTCAGCATTCCCATAATGTATTCAAAATTTAAGCCAATCTCCGTAACATGGTTGATTTAGTAAACCTGAAGAGTATGCACCTGAGTGAAAGACGTATATCTTTGTTTCTATTAATAATTTGGACTTGAGTCCCGAAGAAGAATTGTGTATATTTACGATAGGAACCCAACGCAACTCGTATTTCAGCATTCCCATAATGTATTCAAAATTTAAGCCAATCTCCGTAACACGGTTGATTTAGTAAACCTGAAGAGTATGCACCTGAGTGAAAGACGTATATCTCTGTTTATATTAATAATTTTGACTTGAGTCCTGAAGAAGAATTGTGTATATTTACGATAGGAACCCAACGCAACTCGTATTTCAGCATTCCCATAATGTATTCAAAATTTAAGCCAATCTCCGTAACACGGTTGATTTAGTAAACCTGAAGAGTATGCACCTGAGTGAAAGACGTATATCTTTGTTTCTATTAATAATTTGGACTTGATTCCTGAAGAAGAATTGTGTATATTTACGATAGGAACCCAACGCAACTCGTATTTCAGCATTCCCATAATTTATTCAAAATTTAAGCCAATCTCCCTAACACGGTTGATTTAGTAAACCTGAAGAGTATGCACCTGAGTGAAAGAAGTATATCTTTGTTTCTATTAATAATTTGGACTTGAGTCCTGAAAAAGAATTGTGTATATTTACGCTAGCAACCCAACGCAACTCGTATTTCAGCATGCCCATAATGTATTCAAAATTTAAGCCAATCTCCGTAACACGGTTAATTTAGTAAACCTGAAGAGTATGCACCTGAGTGAACGACGTATATCTTTGTTTCTATTAATAATTTGGACTTGAGTCCTGAAGAAGAATTGTGTATATTTACGATAGGAACCCAACGCAACTCGTATTTCAGCATGACCATAATGTATACAAATATTAAGCCAATCTCCGTAACACGGTTGATTTAGTAAACCTCAAGAGTATGCACCTGAGTGAAAGACGTATATCTTTGTTTCTATAAATAATTTGGACTTGAGTCCTGAAGAAGAATTGTGTATATTTACGATAGGAACCCAACGCAACTCGTATTTCAGCATGCCCATAATGTATTCAAAATTTAAGCCAATCTCTGTAACACGGTTGATTTAGTAAACCCGAAGAGTATGCACCTGAGTGAAAGACTTATATCTTTGTTTCTATTAATAATTCGGACTTGAGTCCTGAAGAAGAATTGTGTATATTTACGATAGGAACCCAACACAACTCGTATTTCAGCATGCCCATAATGTATTCAAAATTTAAGCCACTCTCCGTAACACGGTTGATTTAGTAAACCTGAAGAGTATGCACCTGAGTGAAAGACGTATATCTTTGTTTCTATTAATAATTTGGACTTGAGTCCTGAAGAAGAATTGTGTATATTTACGATAGCAACCCAACGCAACTCGTATTTCAGCATTCCCATAATGTATTCAAAATTTAAGCCAATCTCCGTAACACGGTTGATTTAGTAAACCTGAAGAGTATGCACCTGAGTGAAAGACGTATATCTTTGTTTCTATTAATAATTTGGACTTGAGTCCTGAAGAAGAATTGTGTATATTTACGATAGGAACCCAACGCAACTCGTATTTCAGCATTCCCATAATGTATTCAAAATATAAGCCAATCTCCGTAACACGGTTGATTTAGTAAACCTGAAGAGTATGCACCTGAGTGAAAGACGTATATCTTTGTTTCTATTAATAATTTGGACTTGAGTCCTGAAGAAGAATTGTGTATATTTACGATAGGAACCCAACGCAACTCGTATTTCAGCATGACCATAATGTATTCAAATATTAAGCCAATCTCCGTAACACGGTTGATTTAGTAAACCTGAAGAGTATGCACCTGAGTGAAAGACGTATATCTTTGTTTCTATTAATAATTTGGACTTGAGTCCTGAAGAAGAATTGTGTATATTTACGATAGGAACCCAACGCAACTCGTATTTCAGCATGCCCATAATGTATTCAAAATTTAAGCCAATCTCCGTAACACGGTTGATTTAGTAAACCTGAAGAGTATGCACCTGAGTGAAAGACGTATATCTTTGTTTCTATTAATAATTTGGACTTGAGTCCTGAAGACGAATTGTGTATATTTACGATAGGAACCCAACGCAACTCGTATTTCAGCATTCCCATAATGTATTCAAAATTTAAGCCAATCTCCGTAACACGGTTGATTTAGTAAACCTGAAGAGTATGCACCTGAGTGAAAGACGTATATCTTTGTTTCTATTAATAATTTGGACTTGAGTCCCGAAGACGAATTGTGTATATTTACGATAGGAACCCAACGCAACTCGTATTTTAGCATTCCCATAATGTATTCAAAATTTAAGCCAATCTCCGTAACACGGTTGATTTAGTAAACCTGAAGAGTATGCACCTGAGTGAAAGACGTATATCTTTGTTTCTATTAATAATTTGGACTTGAGTCCTGAAGAAGAATTGTGTATATTTACGATAGGAACCCAACGCAACTCGTATTTCAGCATTCCCATAATGTATTCAAAATTTAAGCAATCTCCGTAACACGGTTGATTTAGTAAACCTGAAGAGTATGCACCTGAGTGAAAGACGTATATCTTTGTTTATATTAATAATTTGGACTTGAGTCCTGAAGAAGAATTGTGTATATTTATGATAGGAACCCAACGCAACTCGTATTTCAGTATTCCCACAATGTATTCAAAATTTAAGCCAATCTCCGTAACACGGTTGATTTAGTAAACCTGAAGAGTATGCACCTGAGTGAAAGACGTATATCTTTGTTTCTATTAATAATTTGGACTTGAGTCCTCAAGAAGAATTGTGTATATTTACGATAGGAACCCAACACAACTCGTATTTCAGTATTCCCATAATGTATTCAAAATTTAAGCCAATCTCCGTAACACGGTTGATTTAGTAAACCTGAAGAGTATGCACCTGAGTGAAAGACGTATATCTTTGTTTCTATTAATAATTTGGACTTGAGTCCTGAAGAAGAATTGTGTATATTTACGATAGGAACCCAACGCAACTCGTATTTCAGCATGCCCATAATGTATTCAAAATTTAAGCCAATCTCCGTAACACGGTTGATTTAGTAAACCCGAAGAGTATGCACCTGAGTGAAAGACTTATATCTTTGTTTCTATTAATAATTTAGACTTGAGTCCTGAAGAAGAATTGTGTATATTTACGATAGGAACCCAACACAACTCGTATTTCAGCATGCCCATAATGTATTCAAAATTTAAGCCAATCTCCGTAACACGGTTGATTTAGTAAACCTGAAGAGTATGCACCTGAGTGAAAGATGTATATCTTTGTTTCTATTAATAATTTGGACTTGAGTCCTGAAGAAGAATTTAGTATATTTACGATAGGAACCCAACGCAACTCGTATTTCAGCATTCCCATAATGTATTCAAAATATAAGCCAATCTCCGTAACACGATTGATTTAGTAAACCTGAAGAGTATGCACCTGAGTGAAAGACGTATATCTTTGTTTCTATTAATAATTTGGACTTGAGTCCTGAAGAAGAATTGTGTATATTTACGATAGGAACCCAACGCAACTCGTATTTCAGCATTCCCATAATGTATTCAAAATATAAGCCAATCTCCGTAACACGATTGATTTAGTAAACCTGAAGAGTATGCACCTGAGTGAAAGACGTATATCTTTGTTTCTATTAATAATTTGGACTTGAGTCCTGAAGAAGAATTGTGTATATTTATGATAGGAACCCAACGCAACTCGTATTTCAGCATTCCCATAATGTATTCAAAATTTAAGCCAATCTCCGTAACACGGTTTATTTAGTAAACCTGAAGAGTATGCAACTGAGTGAAAGACGTATATCTTTGTTTCTATTAATAATTTGGACTTGAGTCCTCAAGAAGAATTGTGTATATTTACGATAGGAACCCAACGCAACTCGTATTTCAGCATGCCCATAATGTATTCAAAATTTAAGCCAATCTCCGTAACACGGTTGATTTAGTAAACCTGAAGAGTATGCACCTGAGTGAAAGACGTATATCTTTGTTTCTATTAATAATGTGGACTTGAGTCCTGAAGAAGAATTGTGTATATTTACGATAGGAACCCAACGCAACTCGTATTTCAGCATGCCCATAATGTATTCAAAATTTAAGCCAATCTCCGTAACACGGTTGATTTAGTAAACCTGAAGAGTATGCACCTGAGTGAAAGACGTATATCTTTGTTTCTATTAATAATTTGGACTTGATTCCTGAAGAAGAATTGTGTATATTTACGATAGGAACCCAACGCAACTCGTATTTCAGCATTCCCATAATGTATTCAAAATTTAAGCCAATCTCCGTAACACGGTTGATTTAGTAAACCTGAAGAGTATGCACCTGAGTGAAAGACGTATATCTTTGTTTCTATTAATAATTTGGACTTGAGTCCTGAAAAAGAATTGTGTATATTTACGATAGCAACCCAACGCAACTCGTATTTCAGCATGCCCATAATGTATTCAAAATTTAAGCCAATCTCCGTAACACGGTTGATTTAGTAAACCCGAAGAGTATGCACCTGAGTGAAAGACTTATATCTTTGTTTCTATTAATAATTTAGACTTGAGTCCTGAAGAAGAATTGTGTATATTTACGATAGGAACCCAACACAACTCGTATTTCAGCATGCCCATAATGTATTCAAAATTTAAGCCAATCTCCGTAACACGGTTGATTTAGTAAACCTGAAGAGTATGCACCTGAGTGAAAGATGTATATCTTTGTTTCTATTAATAATTTGGACTTGAGTCCTGAAGAAGAATTTAGTATATTTACGATAGGAACCCAACGCAACTCGTATTTCAGCATTCCCATAATGTATTCAAAATATAAGCCAATCTCCGTAACACGATTGATTTAGTAAACCTGAAGAGTATGCACCTGAATGAAAGACGTATATCTTTGTTTCTACTAATAATTTGGACTTGAGTCCTGAAGAAGAATTGTGTATATTTACGATAGGAACCCAACGCAACTCGTATTTCAGCATGACCATAATGTATTCAAATATTAAGCCAATCTCCGTAACACGGTTGATTTAGTAAACCTGAAGAGTATGCACCTGAGTGAAAGACGTATATCTTTGTTTCTATTAATAATGTGGACTTGAGTCCTGAAGAAGAATTGTGTATATTTACGATAGGAACCCAACGCAACTCGTATTTCAGCATGCCCATAATGTATTCAAAATTTAAGCCAATCTCCGTAACACGGTTGATTTAGTAAACCTGAAGAGTATGCACCTGAGTGAAAGACGTATATCTTTGTTTCTATTAATAATTTGGACTTGATTCCTGAAGAAGAATTGTGTATATTTACGATAGGAACCCAACGCAACTCGTATTTCAGCATTCCCATAATGTATTCAAAATTTAAGCCAATCTCCGTAACACGGTTGATTTAGTAAACCTGAAGAGTATGCACCTGAGTGAAAGACGTATATCTTTGTTTCTATTAATAATTTGGACTTGAGTCCTGAAAAAGAATTGTGTATATTTACGATAGCAACCCAACGCAACTCGTATTTCAGCATGCCCATAATGTATTCAAAATTTAAGCCAATCTCCGTAACACGGTTGATTTAGTAAACCTGAAGAGTATGCACCTGAGTGAAAGACGTATATCTTTGTTTCTATTAATAATTTGGACTTGAGTCCTGAAGAAGAATTGTGTATATTTACGATAGGAACCCAACGCAACTCGTATTTCAGCATTCCCATAATGTATTCAAAATTTAAGCCAATCTCCGTAACATGGTTGATTTAGTAAACCTCAAGAGTATGCACCTGAGTGAAAGACGTATATCTTTGTTTCTATAAATAATTTGGACTTGAGTCCTGAAGAAGAATTGTGTATATTTACGATAGGAACCCAACGCAACTCGTATTTCAGCATGCCCATAATGTATTCAAAATTTAAGCCAATCTCCGTAACACGGTTGATTTAGTAAACCCGAAGAGTATGCACCTGAGTGAAAGACTTATATCTTTGTTTCTATTAATAATTTGGACTTGAGTCCTGAAGAAGAATTGTGTATATTTACGATAGGAACCCAACACAACTCGTATTTCAGCATGCCCATAATGTATTCAAAATTTAAGCCACTCTCCGTAACACGGTTGATTTAGTAAACCTGAAGAGTATGCACCTGAGTGAAAGACGTATATCTTTGTTTCTATTAATAATTTGGACTTGAGTCCTGAAGAAGAATTGTGTATATTTACGATAGCAACCCAACGCAACTCGTATTTCAGCATTCCCATAATGTATTCAAAATTTAAGCCAATCTCCGTAACACGGTTGATTTAGTAAACCTGAAGAGTATGCACCTGAGTGAAAGACGTATATCTTTGTTTCTATTAATAATTTGGACTTGAGTCCTGAAGAAGAATTGTGTATATTTACGATAGGAACCCAACGCAACTCGTATTTCAGCATTCCCATAATGTATTCAAAATATAAGCCAATCTCCATAACACGGTTGATTTAGTAAACCTGAAGAGTATGCACCTGAGTGAAAGACATATATCTTTGTTTCTATTAATAATTTGGACTTGAGTCCTAAAGAAGAATTGTGTATATTTACGATAAGAACCCAACGCAACTCGTATTTCAGCATGACCATAATGTATTCAAATATTAAGCCAATCTCCGTAACACGGTTGATTTAGTAAACCTGAAGAGTATGCACCTGAGTGAAAGACGTATATCTTTGTTTCTATTAATAATTTGGACTTGAGTCCTGAAGAAGAATTGTGTATATTTACGATAGGAACCCAATGCAACTCGTATTTCAGCATGCCCATAATGTATTCAAAATTTAAGCCAATCTCCGTAACACGGTTTATTTAGTAAACCTGAAGAGTATGCACCTGAGTGAAAGACGTATATCTTTGTTTCTATTAATAATTTGGACTTGAGTCCTGAAGAAGAATTGTGTATATTTACGATAGGAACCCAACGCAACTCGTATTTCAGCATTCCCATAATGTATTAAAAATTTAAGCCAATCTCCGTAACACGGTTGATTTAGTAAACCTGAAGAGTATGCACCTGAGTGAAAGACGTATATCTTTGTTTCTATTAATAATTTGGACTTGAGTCCCGAAGAAGAATTGTGTATATTTACGATAGGAACCCAACGCAACTCGTATTTTAGCATTCCCATAATGTATTAAAAATTTAAGCCAATCTCCGTAACACGGTTGATTTAGTAAACCTGAAGAGTATGCACCTGAGTGAAAGACGTATATCTTTGTTTCTATTAATAATTTGGACTTGAGTCCTGAAGAAGAATTGTGTATATTTACGATAGGAACCCAACGCAACTCGTATTTCAGCATTCCCATAATGTATTCAAAATATAAGCCAATCTACGTAACACGATTGATTTAGTAAACCTGAAGAGTATGCACCTGAGTGAAAGACGTATATCTTTGTTTCTATTAATAATTTGGACTTGAGTCCTGAAGAAGAATTGTGTATATTTACGATAGGAACCCAACGCAACTCGTATTTCAGCATTCCCATAATGTATTCAAAATTTAAGCCAATCTCCGTAACACGGTTGATTTAGTAAACCTGAAGAGTATGCACCTGAGTGAAAGACGTATATCTTTGTTTCTATTAATAATTTGGACTTGAGTCCTGAAGAAGAATTGTGTATATTTACGATAGGAACCCAACGCAACTCGTATTTCAGCATTCCCATAATGTATTCAAAATATAAGCCAATCTCCGTAACACGATTGATTTAGTAAACCTGAAGAGTATGCACCTGAGTGAAAGACGTATATCTTTGTTTCTATTAATAATTTGGACTTGAGTCCTGAAGAAGAATTGTGTATATTTACGATAGGAACCCAACGCAACTCGTATTTCAGCATTCCCATAATGTATTCAAAATATAAACCAATCTCCGTAACACGATTGATTTAGTAAACCTGAAGAGTATGCACCTGAGTGAAAGACGTATATCTTTGTTTCTATTAATAATTTGGACTTGAGTCCTGAAGAAGAATTGCGTATATTTATGATAGGAACCCAACGCAACTCGTATTTCAGCATTCCCATAATGTATTCAAAATTTAAGCCAATCTCCGTAACACGGTTGATTTAGTAAACCTGAAGAGTATGCAACTGAGTGAAAGACGTATATCTTTGTTTCTATTAATAATTTGGACTTGAGTCCTCAAGAAGAATTGTGTATATTTACGATAGGAACCCAGCACAACTCGTATTTCAGTATTCCCATAATGTATTCAAAATTTAAGCCAATCTCCGTAACACGGTTGATTTAGTAAACCTGAAGAGTATGCACCTGAGTGAAAGACGTATATCTTTGTTTCTATTAATAATTTGGACTTGAGTCCTGAAGAAGAATTGTGTATATTTACGATAGGAACCCAACGCAACTCGTATTTCAGCATGCCCATAATGTATTCAAAATTTAAGCCAATCTCCGTAACACGGTTGATTTAGTAAACCCGAAGAATATGCACCTGAGTGAAAGACTTATATCTTTGTTTCTATTAATAATTTAGACTTGAGTCCTGAAGAAGAATTGTGTATATTTACGATAGGAACCCAACACAACTCGTATTTCAGCATGCCCATAATGTATTCAAAATTTAAGCCAATCTCCGTAACACGGTTGATTTAGTAAACCTGAAGAGTATGCACCTGAGTGAAAGACGTATATCTTTGTTTCTATTAATAATTTGGACTTGAGTCCTGAAGAAGAATTTAGTATATTTACAATAGGAACCCAACGCAACTCGTATTTCAGCATTCCCATAATGTATTCAAAATATAAGCCAATCTCCGTAACACGATTGATTTAGTAAACCTGAAGAGTATGCACCTGAGTGAAAGACGTATATCTTTGTTTCTATTAATAATTTGGACTTGAGTCCTGAAGAAGAATTGTGTATATTTACGATAGGAACCCAACGCAACTCGTATTTCAGCATGACCATAATGTATTCAAATATTAAGCCAATCTCCGTAACACGGTTGATTTAGTAAACCTGAAGAGTATGCACCTGAGTGAAAGACGTATATCTTTGTTTCTATTAATAATTTGGACTTGAGTCCTGAAGAAGAATTGTGTATATTTACGATAGGAACCCAACGCAACTCGTATTTCATCATGCCCATAATGTATTCAAAATTTAAGCCAATCTCCGTAACACGGTTGATTTAGTAAACCGGAAGAGTATGCACCTCAGTGAAAGACGTATATCTTTGATTCTATTAATAATTTGGACTTGAGTCCTGAAGAAGAATTGTGTATATTTACGATAGAAACCCAACGCAACTCGTATTTCAGCATTCCCATAATGTATTCAAAATTTAAGCCAATCTCCGTAACATGGTTGATTTAGTAAACCTGAAGAGTATGCACCTGAGTGAAAGACGTATATCTTTGTTTCTATTAATAATTTGGACTTGATTCCTGAAGAAGAATTGTGTATATTTACGATAGGAACCCAACGCAACTCGTATTTCAGCATTCCCATAATGTATTCAAAATTTAAGCCAATCTCCGTAACACGGTTGATTTAGTAAACCTGAAGAGTATGCACCTGAGTGAAAGACGTATATCTTTGTTTCTATTAATAATTTGGACTTGAGTCCTGAAAAAGAATTGTGTATATTTACGATAGCAACCCAACGCAACTCGTATTTCAACATGCCCATAATGTATTCAAAATTTAAGCCAATCTCCGTAACACGGTTGATTTAGTAAACCTGAAGAGTATGCACCTGAGTGAAAGACGTATATCTTTGTTTCTATTAATAATTTGGACTTGAGTCCTGAAGAAGAATTGTGTATATTTACGATAGCAACCCAACGCAACTCGTATTTCAGCATTCCCATAATGTATTCAAAATTTAAGCCAATCTCCGTAACATGGTTGATTTAGTAAACCTCAAGAGTATGCACCTGAGTGAAAGACGTATATCTTTGTTTCTATAAATAATTTGGACTTGAGTCCTGAAGAAGAATTGTGTATATTTACGATAGGAACCCAACGCAACTCGTATTTCAGCATGCCCATAATGTATTCAAAATTTAAGTCAATCTCCGTAACACGGTTGATTTAGTAAACCCGAAGAGTATGCACCTGAGTGAAAGACTTATATCTTTGTTTCTATTAATAATTTGGACTTGAGTCCTGAAGAAGAATTGTGTATATTTACGATAGGAACCCAACACAACTCGTATTTCAGCATGCCCATAATGTATTCAAAATTTAAGCCACTCTCCGTAACACGGTTGATTTAGTAAACCTGAAGAGTATGCACCTGAGTGAAAGACGTATATCTTTGTTTCTATTAATAATTTGGACTTGAGTCCTGAAGAAGAATTGTGTATATTTACGATAGCAACCCAACGCAACTCGTATTTCAGCATTCCCATAATGTATTCAAAATTTAAGCCAATCTCCGTAACACGGTTGATTTAGTAAACCTGAAGAGTATGCACCTGAGTGAAAGACGTATATCTTTGTTTCTATTAATAATTTGGACTTGAGTCCTGAAGAAGAATTGTGTATATTTACGATAGGAACCCAACGCAACTCGTATTTCAGCATTCCCATAATGTATTCAAAATATAAGCCAATCTCCGTAACACGGTTGATTTAGTAAACCTGAAGAGTATGCACCTGAGTGAAAGACATATATCTTTGTTTCTATTAATAATTTGGACTTGAGTCCTAAAGAAGAATTGTGTATATTTACGATAGGAACCCAACGCAACTCGTATTTCAGCATGACCATAATGTATTCAAATATTAAGCCAATCTCCGTAACACGGTTGATTTAGTAAACCTGAAGAGTATGCACCTGAGTGAAAGACGTATATCTTTGTTTCTATTAATAATTTGGACTTGAGTCCTGAAGAAGAATTGTGTATATTTACGATAGGAACCCAACGCTACTCGTATTTCAGCATGCCCATAATGTATTCAAAATTTAAGCCAATCTCCGTAACACGGTTGATTTAGTAAACCTGAAGAGTATGCACCTGAGTGAAAGACGTATATCTTTGTTTCTATTAATAATTTGGACTTGAGTCCTGAAGAAGAATTGTGTATATTTACGATAGGAACCCAACGCAACTCGTATTTCAGCATTCCCATAATGTATTCAAAATTTAAGCCAATCTCCGTAACACAGTTGATTTAGTAAACCTGAAGAGTATGCACCAGAGTGAAAGACGTATATATTTGTTTCTATTAATAATTTGGACTTGAGTCCCGAAGAAGAATTGTGTATATTTACGATAGGAACCCAACGCAACTCGTAGTTTAGCATTCCCATAATGTATTCAAAATTTAAGCCAATCTCCGTAACACGGTTGATTTAGTAAACCTGAAGAGTATGCACCTGAGTGAAAGACGTATATCTTTGTTTCTATTAATAATTTGGACTTGAGTCCTGAAGAAGAATTGTGTATATTTACGATAGGAACCCAACGCAACTCGTATTTCAGCATTCCCATAATGTATTCAAAATATAAGCCAATCTCCGTAACACGATTGATTTAGTAAACCTGAAGAGTATGCACCTGAGTGAAAGACGTATATCTTTGTTTCTATTAATAATTTGGACTTGAGTCCTGAAGAAGAATTGTGTATATTTACGATAGGAACCCAACGCAACTCGTATTTCAGCATTCCCATAATGTATTCAAAATATAAGCCAATCTCCGTAACACGATTGATTTAGTAAACCTGAAGAGTATGCACCTGAGTGAAAGACGTATATCTTTGTTTCTATTAATAATTTGGACTTGAGTCCTGAAGAAGAATTGTGTATATTTACGATAGGAACCCAACGCAACTCGTATTTCAGCATTCCCATAATGTATTCAAAATATAAGCCAATCTCCGTAACACGATTGATTTAGTAAACCTGAAGAGTATGCACCTGAGTGAAAGACGTATATCTTTGTTTCTATTAATAATTTGGACTTGAGTCCTGAAGAAGAATTGTGTATATTTATGATAGGAACCCAACGCAACTCGTATTTCAGCATTCCCATAATGTATTCAAAATTTAAGCCAATCTCCGTAACACGGTTGATTTAGTAAACCTGAAGAGTATGCAACTGAGTGAAAGACGTATATCTTTGTTTCTGGTAATAATTTGGACTTGAGTCCTCAAGAAGAATTGTGTATATTTACGATAGGAACCCAGCACAACTCGTATTTCAGTATTCCCATAATGTATTCAAAATTTAAGCCAATCTCCGTAACACGGTTGATTTAGTAAACCTGAAGAGTATGCACCTGAGTGAAAGACGTATATCTTTGTTTCTATTAATAATTTGGACTTGAGTCCTGAAGAAGAATTGTGTATATTTACGATAGGAACCCAACGCAACTCGTATTTCAGCATGCCCATAATGTATTCAAAATTTAAGCCAATCTCCGTAACACGGTTGATTTAGTAAACCCGAAGAGTATGCACCTGAGTGAAAGACTTATATCTTTGTTTCTATTAATAATTTAGACTTGAGTCCTGAAGAAGAATTGTGTATATTTACGATAGGAACCCAACACAACTCGTATTTCAGCATGCCCATAATGTATTCAAAATTTAAGCCAATCTCCGTAACACGGTTGATTTAGTAAACCTGAAGAGTATGCACCTGAGTGAAAGACGTATATCTTTGTTTCTATTAATAATTTGGACTTGAGTCCTGAAGAAGAATTTAGTATATTTACGATAGGAACCCAACGCAACTCGTATTTCAGCATTCCCATAATGTATTAAAAATATAAGCCAATCTCCGTAACACGATTGATTTAGTAAACCTGAAGAGTATGCACCTGAGTGAAAGACGTATATCTTTGTTTCTATTAATAATTTGGACTTGAGTCCTGAAGAAGAATTGTGTATATTTACGATAGCAACCCAACGCAACTCGTATTTCAGCATGACCATAATGTATTCAAATATTAAGCCAATCTCCGTAACACGGTTGATTTAGTAAACCTGAAGAGTATGCACCTGAGTGAAAGATGTATATCTTTGTTTCTATTAATAATTTGGACTTGAGTCCTGAAGAAGAATTGTGTATATTTACGATAGGAACCCAACGCAACTCGTATTTCAGCATGCCCATAATGTATTCAAAATTTAAGCCAATCTCCGTAACACGGTTGATTTAGTAAACCGGAAGAGTATGCACCTCAGTGAAAGACGTATATCTTTGATTCTATTAATAATTTGGACTTGAGTCCTGAAGAAGAATTGTGTATATTTACGATAGGAACCCAACGCAACTCGTATTTCAGCATTCCCATAATGTATTCAAAATTTAAGCCAATCTCCGTAACATGGTTGATTTAGTAAACCTGAAGAGTATGCACCTGAGTGAAAGACGTATATCTTTGTTTCTATTAATAATTTGGACTTGAGTCCCGAAGAAGAATTGTGTATATATACGATAGGAACCCAACGCATCTAGTATTTCAGAATTCCCATAATGTATTCAAAATTTAAGCCAATCTCCGTAACACGGTTGATTTAGTAAACCTGAAGAGTATGCACCTGAGTGAAAGACGTCTATCTTTGTTTCTATTAATAATTTGGACTTGAGTCCTGAAGAAGAATTGTGTATATTTACGATAGGAACCCAACGCAACTCGTATTTCAGCATTCCCATAATGTATTCAAAATTTAAGCCAATCTCCGTAACATGGTTGATTTAGTAAACCTGAAGAGTATGCACCTGAGTGAAAGACGTATATCTTTGTTTCTATTAATAATTTGGACTTGAGTCCCGAAGAAGAATTGTGTATATTTACGATAGGAACCCAACGCAACTCGTATTTCAGCATTCCCATAATGTATTCAAAATTTAAGCCAATCTCCGTAACACGGTTGATTTAGTAAACCTGAAGAGTATGCACCTGAGTGAAAGACGTATATCTCTGTTTATATTAATAATTTTGACTTGAGTCCTGAAGAAGAATTGTGTATATTTACGATAGGAACCCAACGCAACTCGTATTTCAGCATTCCCATAATGTATTCAAAATTTAAGCCAATCTCCGTAACACGGTTGATTTAGTAAACCTGAAGAGTATGCACCTGAGTGAAAGACGTATATCTTTGTTTCTATTAATAATTTGGACTTGATTCCTCAAGAAGAATTGTGTATATTTACGATAGGAACCCAACGCAACTCGTATTTCAGCATTCCCATAATGTATTCAAAATTTAAGCCAATCTCCGTAACACGGTTGATTTAGTAAACCTGAAGAGTATGCACCTGAGTGAAAGACGTATATCTTTGTTTCTATTAATAATTTGGAATTGAGTCCTGAAAAAGAATTGTGTATATTTACGATAGCAACCCAACGCAACTCGTATTTCAGCATGCCCATAATGTATTCAAAATTTAAGCCAATCTCCGTAACACGGTTAATTTAGTAAACCTGAAGAGTATGCACCTGAGTGAAAGACGTATATCTTTGTTTCTATTAATAATTTGGACTTGAGTCCTGAAGAAGAATTGTGTATATTTACGATAGGAACCCAACGCAACTCGTATTTCAGCATTCCCATAATGTATTCAAAATTTAAGCCAATCTCCGTAACACGGTTGATTTAGTAAACCTGAAGCGTATGCACCTGAGTGAAAGACGTATATCTTTGTTTCTATTAATAATTTGGACTTGAGTCCTGAAGAAGAATTGTGTATATTTACGATAGGAACCCAACGCAACTCGTATTTCAGCATGCCCATAATGTATTCAAAATTTAAGCCAATCTCCGTAACACGGTTGATTTAGTAAACCCGAAGAGTATGCACCTGAGTGAAAGACTTATATCTTTGTTTCTACTAATAATTTGGACTTGAGTCCTGATGAAGAATTGTGTATATTTACGATAGGAACCCAACACAACTCGTATTTCAGCATGCCCATAATGTATTCAAAATTTCAGCCACTCTCCGTAACACGGTTGATTTAGTAAACCTGAAGAGTATGCACCTGAGTGAAAGACGTATATCTTTGTTTCTATTAATAATTTGGACTTGAGTCCTGAAGAAGAATTGTGTATATTTACGATAGGAACCCAACGCAACTCGTATTTCAGCATTCCCATAATGTATTCAAAATTTAAGCCAATCTCCGTAACACGGTTGATTTAGTAAACCTAAAGAATATGCACCTGAGTGAAAGACGTATATCTTTGTTTCTATTAATAATTTGGACTTGAGTCCTGAAGAAGAATTGTGTATACTTACGATAGGAACCCAACGCAACTCGTATTTCAGCATTCCCATAATGTATTCAAAATTTAAGCCAATCTCCGTAACACGGTTGATTTAGTAAACCTGAAGAGTATGCACCTGAGTGAAAAACGTATATCTTTGTTTCTATTAATAATTTGGGCTTGAGTCTTGAAGCAGAATTGTGTATATTTACGATAGGAACCCAACGCAACTTGTATTTCAGCATTCTCATAATGTATTCAAAATTTAAGCCAATCTCCGTAACACGGTTGATTTAGTAAACCTGAAGAGTATGCACCTCAGTGAAAGACGTATATCTTTGTTTCTATTAATAATTTGGACTTGAGTCCTGAAGAAGAATTGTGTATATTTACGATAGGAACCCAACGCAACTCGTATTTCAGCATTCCCATAATTTATTCAAAATTTAAGCCAATCTCCGTAACACGGTTGATTTAGTAAACCTGAAGAGTATGCACCTGAGTGAAAGACGTATATCTTTGTTTATATTAATAATTTGGACTTGAGTCCTGAAGAAGAATTGTGTATATTTACGAAAGGAACCCAACGCAACTCGTATTTCAGCATTCCCATAATGTATTCAAAATTTAAGCCAATCTCCGTAACACGGTTGATTTAGTAAACCTGAAGAGTATGCACCTGAGTGAAAGACGTATATCTTTGTTTCTATTAATAATTTGGACTTGAGTCCTGAAGAAGAATTGTGTATATTTACGATAGGAACCCAACGCAACTCGTATTTCAGCATTCCCATAATGTATTCAAAATTTAAGCCAATCTCCGTAACACGGTTGATTTAGTAAACCTGAAGAGTATGCACCTGAGTGAAAGACGTATATCTTTGTTTCTATTAATAATTTGGACTTGAGTCCTCAAGAAGAATTGTGTATATTTACGATAGGAACCCAACGCAACTCGTATTTCAGCATTCCCATAATGTATTCAAAATTTAAGCCAATCTCCGTAACACGGTTGATTTAGTAAACCTGAAGAGTATGCACCTGAGTGAAAGACGTATATCTTTGTTTCTATTAATAATTTGGACTTGAGTCCCGAAGAAGAATTGTGTATATTTACGATAGGAACCCAACGCAACTCGTATTTCAGCATTCCCATAATGTATTCAAAATTTAAGCCAATCTCCGTAACACGGTTGATTTAGTAAACCTGAAGAGTATGCACCTGAGTGAAAGATGTATATCTCTGTTTATATTAATAATTTTGACTTGAGTCCTGAAGAAGAATTGTGTATATTTACGATAGGAACCCAACGCAACTCGTATTTCAGCATTCCCATAATGTATTCAAAATTTAAACCAATCTCCGTAACACGGTTGATTTAGAAAACTTGAAGAGTATGCACCTGAGTGAAAGACGTATATCTTTGTTTCTATTAATAATTTGGACTTGATTCCTGAAGAAGAATTGTGTATATTTACGATAGGAACCCAACCCAACTCGTATTTCAGCATTCCCATAATGTATTCAAAATTTAAGCCAATCTTCGTAACACGGTTGATTTAGTAAACCTGAAGAGTATGCACCTGAGTGAAAGACGTATATCTTTGTTTCTATTAATAATTTGGACTTGAGTCCTGAAGAAGAATTGTGTATATTTACGATAGGAACCCAACGCAACTCGTATTTCAGCATGCCCATAATGTATTCAAAATTTAAGCCAATCTCCGTAACACGGTTGATTTAGTAAACCCGAAGAGTATGCACCTGAGTGAAAGACTTATATCTTTGTTTCTATTAATAATTTGGCCTTGAGTCCTGATGAAGAATTGTGTATATTTATGATAGGAACCCAACACAACTCGTATTTCAGCATGCCCATAATGTATTCAAAATTTAAGCCACTCTCCGTAACACGGTTGATTTAGTAAACCTGAAGAGTATGCACCTGAGTGAAAGACGTATATCTTTGTTTCTATTAATAATTTGGACTTGAGTCCTGAAGAATAATTGTGTATATTTGCAATAGGAACCCAACACAACTCGTATTTCAGCATTCCCATAATGTATTCAAAATTTAAGCCAATCTCCGTAACACGGTTGATTTAGTAAACCTGAAGAGTATGCACCTGAGTGAAAGACGTATATCTTTGTTTCTATTAATAATTTGGACTTGAGTCCTGAAGAAGAATTGTGTATATTTACGATAGGAACCCAACGCAACTCGTATTTCCGCATTCCCATAATGTATTCAAAATATAAGCCAATCTCCGTAACACGGTTGATTAGGTAAACCTGAAGAGTATGCACCTGAGTGAAAGACGTATATCTTTGTTTCTATTAATAATTTGGACTTGAGTCCTGAAGAAGAATTGTGTATATTTACGATAGGAACCCAACGCAACTCGTATTTCAGCATGCCCATAATGTATTCAAAATTTAAGCCAATCTCCGTAACACGGTTGATTTAGTAAACCTGAAGAGTATGCACCTGAGTGAAAGACGTATATCTTTGTTTCTATTAATAATTTGGACTTGAGTCCTGAAGAAGAATTGTGTATATTTACGATAGCAACCCAACGCAGCTCGTATTTCAGCATGCCCATAATGTATTCAAAATTTAAGCCAATCTCCGTAACACGGTTGATTTAGTAAACCTGAAGAGTACGCACCTGAGTGAAAGACGTATATCTTTGTTTCTATTAATAATTTGGACTTGAGTCCTGAAGAAGAATTGTGTATATTTACGATAGGAACCCAACGCAACTCGTATTTCAGCATTCCCATAATGTATTCAAAATTTAAGCCAATCTCCGTAACACGGTTGATTTAGTAAACCTGAAGAGTATGCACCTGAGTGAAAGACGTATATCTTTGTTTGTGTTAATAATTTGGACTTGAGTCCTGAAGAAGAATTGTGTATATTTACGATAGGAACCCAACGCAACTCGTATTTCAGCATTCCCATAATGTATTCAAAATCTAATCCAATCTCCGTAACACGGTTGATTTAGTAAACCTGCAGAGTATGCACCTAAGTGAAAGACGTATATCTTTGTTTATATTAATAATTTGGACTCGAGTCCTGAAGAAGAATTGTGTATATTTACGATAGGAACCCAACGCAACTCGTATTTCAGCATTCCCATAATGTATTCAAAAGTTAAGCCAATCTCCGTAACACGGTTGATTTAGTAAACCTGAAGAGTATGCACCTGAGTGAAAAACGTATATCATTGTTTCTATTAATAATTTGGGCTTGAGTCCTGAAGAAGAATTGTGTATATTTACGATAGGAACCCAACGCAACTTGTATTTCAGCATTCCCATAATGTATTCAAAATTTAAGGCAATCTCCGTAACACGGTTGATTTAGTAACCTGAAGAGTATGCACCTCAGTGAAAGACGTATATCTTTGTTTCTATTAATAATTTGGACTTGAGTCCTGAAGAAGAATTGTGTATATTTACGATAGGAACCCAACGCAACTCGTATTTCAGCATTCCCATAATTTATTCAAAATTTAAGCCAATCTCCGTAACACGGTTGATTTAGTAAACCTGAAGAGTATGCACCTGAGTGAAAGACGTATATCTTTGTTTATATTAATAATTTGGACTTGAGTCCTGAAGAAGAATTGTGTATATTTACGATAGGAACCCAACGCAACTCGTATTTCAGCATTCCCATAATGTATTCAAAATTTAAGCCAATCTCCGTAACACGGTTGATTTAGTAAACCTGAAGAGTATGCACCTGAGTGAAAGACGTATATCTTTGTTTCTATTAATAATTTGGACTTGAGTCCTGAATAAGAATTGTGTATATTTACGATAGGAACCCAACGCAACTCGTATTTCAGCATTCCCATAATGTATTCAAAATTTAATCCAATCTCCGTAACACGGTTGATTTAGTAAACCTGCAGAGTATGCACCTGAGTGAAAGACGTATATCTTTGTTTATATTAATAATTTGGACTTGAGTCCTAAAGAAGAATTGTGTATATTTACGATAGGAACCCAACGCCCATAATGTATTCAAAATTTAAGCCAATCTCCGTAACACGGTTGATTTAGTAAACCTGAAGAGTATGCACCTGAGTGAAAGACGTATATCTTTGTTTCTATTAATAATTTGGATTTGAGTCCTGAAGAAGAATTGTGTATATTTACGATAGGAACCCAACGCAACTCGTATTTTAGCATGCCCATAATGTATTCAAAATTTAAGCCAATCTCCGTAACACAGTTGATTTAGTAAACCCGAAGAGTATGCACCTGAGTGAAAGACTTATATCTTTGTTTCTATTAATAATTTGGACTTGAGTCCTGAAGAAGAATTGTGTATATTTATGATAGGAACCCAACGCAACTCGTATTTCAGCATGCCCATAATGTATTCAAAATTTAAGCGAATCTCCGTAACACGGTTGATTTAGTAAACCTGAAGAGTATGCACCTGAGTGAAAGACGTATATCTTTGTTTCTATTAATAATTTGGACTTGAGTCCTGAAGAAGAATTGTGTATATTTACGATAGGAACCCAACGCAACTCGTATTTCAGCATGCCCATAATGTATTCAAAATTTAAGCCAATCTCCGTAACACGGTTGATTTAGTAAACCTGAAGAGTATGCACCTGAGTGAAAGACGTATGTCTTTGTTTCTATTAATAATTTGGACTTGACTCCTGAAGAAGAATTGTGTATATTTATGATAGGAACCCAACACAACTCGTATTTCAGCATTCCCATAATGTATTCACAATTTAAGCCAATCTCCGTAACACGGTTGATTTAGTAAACCTGAAGAGTATGCACCTGAGTGAAAGACGTATACATTTGTTTCTATTACAAATTTGGACTTGATTCCTGAAGAAGAATTGTGTATATTTACGATAGGAACCCAACGCAACTCGTATCTCAGCATTCCCATAATGTATTCAAAATGTAATCCAATCTCCGTAACACGGTTGATTTAGTAAACCTGCAGAGTATGCACCTGAGTGAAAGACGTATATCTTTGTTTATATTAATAATTTGGACTTGAGTCCTGAAGAAGAATTGTGTATATTTACGATAGAAACACAACGCAACTCGTATTTCAGCATTCCCATAATGTATTCAAAATTTAAGCCAATCTCCGTAACACGGTTGATTTAGTAAACCTGAAGAGTATGCACCTGAGTGAAAGACGTATATCTCTGTTTATATTAATAATTTGGACTTGAGTCCTGAAGAAGAATTGTGTATATTTACGATAGGAACCCAACGCAACTCGTATTTCAGCATTCCCATAATGTATTCAAAATTTAAGCCAATCTCCGTAACACGGTTGATTTAGTAAACCTGAAGAGTATGCACCTGAGTGAAAGACGTATATCTTTGTTTCTATTAATAATTTGGACTTGAGTCCTGAAGAAGAATTGTGTATATTTACGATAGGAACCCAACGCAACTCGTATTTCAGCATTCCCATAATGTATTCAAAATTTAAGCCAATATCCGTAACACGGTTGATTTAGTAAACCTGAAGAGTATGCACCTGAGTGAAAGACATATATCTTTGTTTCTATTAATAATTTGGACTTGAGTCCTGAAGAAGAATTGTGTATATTTACGATAGGAACCCAACGCAACTCGTATTTCAGCATGCCCATAATGTATTCAAAATTTAAGCCAATCTCTGTAACACGGTTGATTTAGTAAACCTGAAGAGTATGCACCTGAGTGAAAGACGTATATCTTTGTTTCTATTAATAATTTGGACTTGAATCCTGAAGAAGAATTGTGTATATTTATGATAGCAACCCAACACAACTCGTATTTCAGCATGCCCATAATGTATTCAAAATTTAAGCCAATATCCGTAACACGGTTGATTTAGTAAACTTGAAGAGTATGCACCTGAGTGAAAGACGTATATCTTTGTTTATATTAATAATTTGGACTTGAGTCCTGAAGAAGAATTGTGTATATTTACGATAGGAACCCAACGCCCATAATGTATTCAAAATTTAAGCCAATCTCCGTAACACGGTTGATTTAGTAAACCTGAAGAGTATGCACCTGAGTGAAAGACGTATATCTTTGTTTCTATTAATAATTTGGATTTGAGTCCTGAAGAAGAATTGTGTATATTTACGATAGGAACCCAACGCAACTCGTATTTTAGCATGCCCATAATGTATTCAAAATTTAAGCCAATCTCCGTAACACAGTTGATTTAGTAAACCCGAAGAGTATGCACCTGAGTGAAAGACTTATATCTTTGTTTCTATTAATAATTTGGACTTGAGTCCTGAAGAAGAATTGTGTATATTTATGATAGGAACCCAACGCAACTCGTATTTCAGCATGCCCATAATGTATTCAAAATTTAAGCGAATCTCCGTAACACGGTTGATTTAGTAAACCTGAAGAGTATGCACCTGAGTGAAAGACGTATATCTTTGTTTCTATTAATAATTTGGACTTGAGTCCTGAAGAAGAATTGTGTATATTTACGATAGGAACCCAACGCAACTCGTATTTCAGCATGCCCATAATGTATACAAAATTTAAGCCAATCTCCGTAACACGGTTGATTTAGTAAACCTGAAGAGTATGCACCTGAGTGAAAGACGTATGTCTTTGTTTCTATTAATAATTTGGACTTGACTCCTGAAGAAGAATTGTGTATATTTATGATAGGAACCCAACACAACTCGTATTTCAGCATTCCCATAATGTATTCACAATTTAAGCCAATCTCCGTAACACGGTTGATTTAGTAAACCTGAAGAGTATGCACCTGAGTGAAAGACGTATACATTTGTTTCTATTACAAATTTGGACTTGATTCCTGAAGAAGAATTGTGTATATTTACGATAGGAACCCAACGCAACTCGTATCTCAGCATTCCCATAATGTATTCAAAATGTAATCCAATCTCCGTAACACGGTTGATTTAGTAAACCTGCAGAGTATGCACCTGAGTGAAAGACGTATATCTTTGTTTATATTAATAATTTGGACTTGAGTCCTGAAGAAGAATTGTGTATATTTACGATAGAAACACAACGCAACTCGTATATCAGCATTCCCATAATGTATTCAAAATTTAAGCCAATCTCCGTAACACGGTTGATTTAGTAAACCTGAAGAGTATGCACCTGAGTGAAAGACGTATATCTCTGTTTATATTAATAATTTGGACTTGAGTCCTGAAGAAGAATTGTGTATATTTACGATAGGAACCCAACGCAACTCGTATTTCAGCATTCCCATAATGTATTCAAAATTTAAGCCAATCTCCGTAACACGGTTGATTTAGTAAACCTGAAGAGTATGCACCTGAGTGAAAGACGTATATCTTTGTTTCTATTAATAATTTGGACTTGAGTCCTGAAGAAGAATTGTGTATATTTACGATAGGAACCCAACGCAACTCGTATTTCAGCATTCCCATAATGTATTCAAAATTTAAGCCAATATCCGTAACACGGTTGATTTAGTAAACCTGAAGAGTATGCACCTGAGTGAAAGACGTATATCTTTGTTTCTATTAATAATTTGGACTTGAGTCCTGAAGAAGAATTGTGTATATTTACGATAGGAACCCAACGCAACTCGTATTTCAGCATGCCCATAATGTATTCAAAATTTAAGCCAATCTCTGTAACACGGTTGATTTAGTAAACCTGAAGAGTATGCACCTGAGTGAAAGACGTATATCTTTGTTTCTATTAATAATTTGGACTTGAATCCTGAAGAAGAATTGTGTATATTTATGATAGCAACCCAACACAACTCGTATTTCAGCATGCCCATAATGTATTCAAAATTTAAGCCAATATCCGTAACACGGTTGATTTAGTAAACTTGAAGAGTATGCACCTGAGTGAAAGACGTATATCTTTGTTTATATTAATAATTTGGACTTGAGTCCTGAAGAAGAATTGTGTATATTTACGATAGGAACCCAACGCCCATAATGTATTCAAAATTTAAGCCAATCTCCGTAACACGGTTGATTTAGTAAACCTGAAGAGTATGCACCTGAGTGAAAGACGTATATCTTTGTTTCTATTAATAATTTGGATTTGAGTCCTGAAGAAGAATTGTGTATATTTACGATAGGAACCCAACGCAACTCGTATTTTAGCATGCCCATAATGTATTCAAAATTTAAGCCAATCTCCGTAACACAGTTGATTTAGTAAACCCGAAGAGTATGCACCTGAGTGAAAGACTTATATCTTTGTTTCTATTAATAATTTGGACTTGAGTCCTGAAGAAGAATTGTGTATATTTATGATAGGAACCCAACGCAACTCGTATTTCAGCATGCCCATAATGTATTCAAAATTTAAGCGAATCTCCGTAACACGGTTGATTTAGTAAACCTGAAGAGTATGCACCTGAGTGAAAGACGTATATCTTTGTTTCTATTAATAATTTGGACTTGAGTCCTGAAGAAGAATTGTGTATATTTACGATAGGAACCCAACGCAACTCGTATTTCAGCATGCCCATAATGTATACAAAATTTAAGCCAATCTCCGTAACACGGTTGATTTAGTAAACCTGAAGAGTATGCACTTGAGTGAAAGACGTATGTCTTTGTTTCTATTAATAATTTGGACTTGACTCCTGAAGAAGAATTGTGTATATTTATGATAGGAACCCAACACAACTCGTATTTCAGCATTCCCATAATGTATTCACAATTTAAGCCAATCTCCGTAACACGGTTGATTTAGTAAACCTGAAGAGTATGCACCTGAGTGAAAGACGTATACATTTGTTTCTATTACAAATTTGGACTTGATTCCTGAAGAAGAATTGTGTATATTTACGATAGGAACCCAACGCAACTCGTATCTCAGCATTCCCATAATGTATTCAAAATGTAATCCAATCTCCGTAACACGGTTGAATTAGTAAACCTGCAGAGTATGCACCTGAGTGAAAGACGTATATCTTTGTTTATATTAATAATTTGGACTTGAGTCCTGAAGACGAATTGTGTATATTTACGATAGAAACACAACGCAACTCGTATTTCAGCATTCCCATAATGTATTCAAAATTTAAGCCAATCTCCGTAACACGGTTGATTTAGTAAACCTGAAGAGTATGCACCTGAGTGAAAGACGTATATCTCTGTTTATATTAATAATTTGGACTTGAGTCCTGAAGAAGAATTGTGTATATTTACGATAGGAACCCAACGCAACTCGTATTTCAGCATTCCCATAATGTATTCAAAATTTAAGCCAATCTCCGTAACACGGTTGATTTAGTAAACCTGAAGAGTATGCACCTGAGTGAAAGACGTATATCTTTGTTTCTATTAATAATTTGGACTTGAGTCCTGAAGAAGAATTGTGTATATTTACGATAGGAACCCAACGCAACTCGTATTTCAGCATTCCCATAATGTATTCAAAATTTAAGCCAATATCCGTAACACGGTTGATTTAGTAAACCTGAAGAGTATGCACCTGAGTGAAAGACGTATATCTTTGTTTCTATTAATAATTTGGACTTGAGTCCTGAAGAAGAATTGTGTATATTTACGATAGGAACCCAACGCAACTCGTATTTCAGCATGCCCATAATGTATTCAAAATTTAAGCCAATCTCCGTAACACGGTTGATTTAGTAAACCTGAAGAGTATGCACCTGAGTGAAAGACGTATATCTTTGTTTCTATTAATAATTTGGACTTGAGTCCTGAAGAAGAATTGTGTATATTTATGATAGCAACCGAACACAACTCGTATTTCAGCATGCCCATAATGTATTCAAAATTTAAGCCAATATCCGTAACACGGTTGATTTAGTAAACCTGAAGAGTATGCACCTGAGTGAAAGACGTATATCTTTGTTTCTATTAATAATTTGGACTTGAGTCCTGAAGAAGAATTGTGTATATTTACGATAGGAACCCAACGCAACTCGTATTTCAGCATTCCCATAATGTATTCAAAATTTAATCCAATCTCCGTAACACGGTTGATTTAGTAAACCTGCAGAGTATGCACCTGAGTGAAAGACGTATATCTTTGTTTATATTAATAGTTTGGACTTGAGTCCTGAAGAAGAATTGTGTATATTTACGATAGGAACCCAACGCAACTCGTATTTCAGCATTCCCATAATGTATTCAAAATTTAAGCCAATCTCCGTAACACGGTTGATTTAGTAAACTTGAAGAGTATGCACCTGAGTGAAAGACGTATATCTTTGTTTCTATTAATAATTTGGACTTGAGTCCTGAAGAAGAATTGTGTATATTTAAGATAGGAACCCAACGCAACTCGTATTTCAGCATTCCCATAATGTATTCAAAATTTAATCCAATCTCCGTAACACGGTTGATTTAGTAAACCTGTAGAGTATGCACCTGAGTGAAAGACGTATATCTTTGTTTATATTAATAATTTGGACTTGAGTCCTGAAGAAGAATTGTGTATATTTACGATAGGAACCCAACGCCCATAATGTATTCAAAATTTAAGCCAATCTCCGTAACACGGTTCATTTAGTAAACCTGAAGAGTATGCACCTGAGTGAAAGACGTATATCTTTGTTTATATTAATAATTTGGACTTGAGTCCTGAAGAAGAATTGTGTATATTTACGATAGGAACCCAACGCAACTCGTATTTCAGCATTCCCATAATGTATTCAAAATTTAAGCCAATCTCCGTAACACGGTTGATTTAGTAAACCTGAAGAGTATGCACCTGAGTGAAAGACATATATCTTTGTTTCTATTAATAATTTGGACTTGAGTCCTGAAGAAGAATTGTGTATATTTACGATAGGAACCCAACGCAACTCGTATTTCAGCATGCCCATAATGTATTTAAAATTTAAGCCAATCTCCGTAACACGGTTGATTTAGTAAACCTGAAGAGTATGCACCTGAGTGAAAGACGTATATCTTTGTTTCTATTAATAATTTGGACTTGATTCCTGAAGAAGAATTGTGTATATTTACGATAGGAACCCAACGCAACTCGTATCTCAGCATTCCCATAATGTATTCAAAATGTAATCCAATCTCCGTAACACGGTTGATTTAGTAAACCTGCAGAGTATGCACCTGAGTGAAAGACGTATATCTTTGTTTATATTAATAATTTGGACTTGAGTCCTGAAGAAGAATTGTGTATATTTACGATAGAAACACAACGCAACTCGTATTTCAGCATTCCCATAATGTATTCAAAATTTAAGCCAATCTCCGTAACACGGTTGATTTAGTAAACCTGAAGAGTATGCACCTGAGTGAAAGACGTATATCTCTGTTTATATTAATAATTTGGACTTGAGTCCTGAAGAAGAATTGTGTATATTTACGATAGGAACCCAACGCAACTCGTATTTCAGCATTCCCATAATGTATTCAAAATTTAAGCCAATCTCCGTAACACGGTTGATTTAGTAAACCTGAAGAGTATGCACCTGAGTGAAAGACGTATATCTTTGTTTCTATTAATAATTTGGACTTGAGTCCTGAAGAAGAATTGTGTATATTTACGATAGGAACCCAACGCAACTCGTATTTCAGCATTCCCATAATGTATTCAAAATTTAAGCCAATATCCGTAACACGGTTGATTTAGTAAACCTGAAGAGTATGCACGTGAGTGAAAGACGTATATCTTTGTTTCTATTAATAATTTGGACTTGAGTCCTGAAGAAGAATTGTGTATATTTACGATAGGAACCCAACGCAACTCGTATTTCAGCATGCCCATAATGTATTCAAAATTTAAGCCAATCTCCGTAACACGGTTGATTTAGTAAACCTGAAGAGTATGCACCTGAGTGAAAGACGTATATCTTTGTTTCTATTAATAATTTGGACTTGAATCCTGAAGAAGAATTGTGTATATTTATGATAGCAACCCAACACAACTCGTATTTCAGCATGCCCATAATGTATTCAAAATTTAAGCCAATATCCGTAACACGGTTGATTTAGTAAACTTGAAGAGTATGCACCTGAGTGAAAGACGTATATCTTTGTTTATATTAATAATTTGGACTTGAGTCCTGAAGAAGAATTGTGTATATTTACGATAGGAACCCAACGCCCATAATGTATTCAAAATTTAAGCCAATCTCCGTAACACGGTTGATTTAGTAAACCTGAAGAGTATGCACCTGAGTGAAAGACGTATATCTTTGTTTCTATTAATAATTTGGATTTGAGTTCTGAAGAAGAATTGTGTATATTTACGATAGGAACCCAACGCAACTCGTATTTTAGCATGCCCATAATGTATTCAAAATTTAAGCCAATCTCCGTAACACAGTTGATTTAGTAAACCCGAAGAGTATGCACCTGAGTGAAAGACTTATATCTTTGTTTCTATTAATAATTTGGACTTGAGTCCTGAAGAAGAATTGTGTATATTTATGATAGGAACCTAACGCAACTCGTATTTCAGCATGCCCATAATGTATTCAAAATTTAAGCGAATCTCCGTAACACGGTTGATTTAGTAAACCTGAAGAGTATGCACCTGAGTGAAAGACGTATATCTTTGTTTCTATTAATAATTTGGACTTGAGTCCTGAAGAAGAATTGTGTATATTTACGATAGGAACCCAACGCAACTCGTATTTCAGCATGCCCATAATGTATACAAAATTTAAGCCAATCTCCGTAACACGGTTGATTTAGTAAACCTGAAGAGTATGCACCTGAGTGAAAGACGTATGTCTTTGTTTCTATTAATAATTTGGACTTGACTCCTGAAGAAGAATTGTGTATATTTATGATAGGAACCCAACACAACTCGTATTTCAGCATTCCCATAATGTATTCACAATTTAAGCCAATCTCCGTAACACGGTTGATTTAGTAAACCTGAAGAGTATGCACCTGAGTGAAAGACGTATACATTTGTTTCTATTACAAATTTGGACTTGATTCCTGAAGAAGAATTGTGTATATTTACGATAGGAACCCAACGCAACTCGTATCTCAGCATTCCCATAATGTATTCAAAATGTAATCCAATCTCCGTAACACGGTTGAATTAGTAAACCTGCAGAGTATGCACCTGAGTGAAAGACGTATATCTTTGTTTCTATTAATAATTTGGACTTGAGTCCTGAAGAAGAATTGTGTATATTTACGATAGGAACCCAACGCAACTCGTATTTCAGCATTCCCATAATGTATTCAAAATTTAAGCCAATATCCGTAACACGGTTGATTTAGTAAACCTGAAGAGTATGCACCTGAGTGAAAGACGTATATCTTTGTTTCTATTAATAATTTGGACTTGAGTCCTGAAGAAGAATTGTGTATATTTACGATAGGAACCCAACGCAACTCGTATTTCAGCATGCCCATAATGTATTCAAAATTTAAGCCAATCTCCGTAACACGGTTGATTTAGTAAACCTGAAGAGTATGCACCTGAGTGAAAGACGTATATCTTTGTTTCTATTAATAATTTGGACTTGAGTCCTGAAGAAGAATTGTGTATATTTATGATAGCAACCCAACACAACTCGTATTTCAGCATGCCCATAATGTATTCAAAATTTAAGCCAATATCTGTAACACGGTTGATTTAGTAAACCTGAAGAGTATGCACCTGAGTGAAAGACGTATATCTTTGTTTCTATTAATAATTTGGACTTGAGTCCTGAAGAAGAATTGTGTATATTTACGATAGGAACCCAACGCAACTCGTATTTCAGCATTCCCATAATGTATTCAAAATTTAATCCAATCTCCGTAACACGGTTGATTTAGTAAACCTGCAGAGTATGCACCTGAGTGAAAGACGTATATCTTTGTTTATATTAATAGTTTGGACTTGAGTCCTGAAGAAGAATTGTGTATATTTACGATAGGAACCCAACGCAACTCGTATTTCAGCATTCCCATAATGTATTCAAAATTTAAGCCAATCTCCGTAACACGGTTGATTTAGTAAACTTGAAGAGTATGCACCTGAGTGAAAGACGTATATCTTTGTTTCTATTAATAATTTGGACTTGAGTCCTGAAGAAGAATTGTGTATATTTACGATAGGAACCCAACGCAACTCGTATTTCAGCATTCCCATAATGTATTCAAAATTTAATCCAATCTCCGTAACACGGTTGATTTAGTAAACCTGTAGAGTATGCACCTGAGTGAAAGACGTATATCTTTGTTTATATTAATAATTTGGACTTGAGTCCTGAAGAAGAATTGTGTATATTTACGATAGGAACCCAACGCCCATAATGTCTTCAAAATTTAAGCCAATCTCCGTAACACGGTTGATTTAGTAAACCTGAAGAGTATGCACCTGAGTGAAAGACGTATATCTTTGTTTATATTAATAATTTGGACTTGAGTCCTGAAGAAGAATTGTGTATATTTACGATAGGAACCCAACGCAACTCGTATTTCAGCATTCCCATAATGTATTCAAAATTTAAGCCAATCTCCGTAACACGGTTGATTTAGTAAACCTGAAGAGTATGCACCTGAGTGAAAGACGTATATCTTTGTTTCTATTAATAATTTGGACTTGAGTCCTGAATAAGAATTGTGTATATTTACGATAGGAACCCAACGCAACTCGTATTTCAGCATTCCCATAATGTATTCAAAATTTAATCCAATCTCCGTAACACGGTTGATTTAGTAAACCTGCAGAGTATGCACCTGAGTGAAAGACGTATATCTTTGTTTATATTAATAATTTGGACTTGAGTCCTGAAGAAGAATTGTGTATATTTACGATAGGAACCCAACGCCCATAATGTATTCAAAATTTAAGCCAATCTCCGTAACACGGTTGATTTAGTAAACCTGAAGAGTATGCACCTGAGTGAAAGACGTATATCTTTGTTTCTATTAATAATTTGGATTTGAGTTCTGAAGAAGAATTGTGTATATTTACGATAGGAACCCAACGCAACTCGTATTTTAGCATGCCCATAATGTATTCAAAATTTAAGCCAATCTCCGTAACACAGTTGATTTAGTAAACCCGAAGAGTATGCACCTGAGTGAAAGACTTATATCTTTGTTTCTATTAATAATTTGGACTTGAGTCCTGAAGAAGAATTGTGTATATTTATGATAGGAACCCAACGCAACTCGTATTTCAGCATGCCCATAATGTATTCAAAATTTAAGCGAATCTCCGTAACACGGTTGATTTAGTAAACCTGAAGAGTATGCACCTGAGTGAAAGACGTATATCTTTGTTTCTATTAATAATTTGGATTTGAGTCCTGAAGAAGAATTGTGTATATTTACGATAGGAACCCAAAGCAACTCGTATTTTAGCATGCCCATAATGTATTCAAAATTTAAGCCAATCTCCGTAACACAGTTGATTTAGTAAACCCGAAGAGTATGCACCTGAGTGAAAAAAATAGATTGACCTCCAATCTGCTTGAGAAGACTTATATCTTTGTTTCTATTAATAATTTGGACTTGAGTCCTGAAGAAGAATTGTGTATATTTATGATAGGAACCCAACGCAACTTGTATTTCAGCATGCCCATAATGTATTCAAAATTTAAGCGAATCTCCGTAACACGGTTGATTTAGTAAACCTGAAGAGTATGCACCTGAGTGAAAGACGTATATCGTTGTTTCTTTTAATAATTTGGACTTGAGTCCTGAAGAAGAATTGTGTATATTTACGATAGGAACCCAACGCAACTCGTATTTCAGCATGCCCATAATGTATACAAAATTTAAGCCAATCTCCGTAACACGGTTGATTTAGTAAACCTGAAGAGTATGCACCTGAGTGAAAGACGTATGTCTTTGTTTCTATTAATAATTTGGACTTGACTCCTGAAGAAGAATTGTGTATATTTATGATAGGAACCCAACACAACTCGTATTTCAGCATTCCCATAATGTATTCACAATTTAAGCCAATCTCCGTAACACGGTTGATTTAGTAAACCTGAAGAGTATGCACCTGAGTGAAAGACGTATACATTTGTTTCTATTACAAATTTGGACTTGATTCCTGAAGAAGAATTGTGTATATTTACGATAGGAACCCAACGCAACTCGTATCTCAGCATTCCCATAATGTATTCAAAATGTAATCCAATCTCCGTAACACGGTTGAATTAGTAAACCTGCAGAGTATGCACCTGAGTGAAAGACGTATATCTTTGTTTATATTAATAATTAGGACTTGAGTCCTGAAGAAGAATTGTGTATATTTACGATAGAAACACAACGCAACTCGTATTTCAGCATTCCCATAATGTATTCAAAATTTAAGCCAATCTCCGTAACACGGTTGATTTAGTAAACCTGAAGAGTATGCACCTGAGTGAAAGACGTATATCTCTGTTTATATTAATAATTTGGACTTGAGTCCTGAAGAAGAATTGTGTATAATTACGATAGGAACCCAACGCAACTCGTATTTCAGCATTCCCATAATGTATTCAAAATTTAAGCCAATCTCCGTAACACGGTTGATTTAGTAAACCTCAAGAGTATGCACCTGAGTGAAAGACGTATATCTTTGTTTCTATTAATAATTTGGACTTGAGTCCTGAAGAAGAATTGTGTATATTTACGATAGGAACCCAACGCAACTCGTATTTCAGCATTCCCATAATGTATTCAAAATTTAAGCGAATATCCGTAACACGGTTGATTTAGTAAACCTGAAGAGTATGCACCTGAGTGAAAGACGTATATCTTTGTTTCTATTAATAATTTGGACTTGAGTCCTGAAGAAGAATTGTGTATATTTACGATAGGAACCCAACGCAACTCGTATTTCAGCATGCCCATAATGTATTCAAAATTTAAGCCAATCTCCGTAACACGGTTGATTTAGTAAACCTGAAGAGTATGCACCTGAGTGAAAGACGTATATCTTTGTTTCTATTAATAATTTGGACTTGAGTCCTGAAGAAGAATTGTGTATATTTATGATAGCAACCCAACACAACTCGTATTTCAGCATGCCCATAATGTATTCAAAATTTAAGCCAATATCCGTAACACGGTTGATTTAGTAAACCTGAAGAGTATGCACCTGAGTGAAAGACGTATATCTTTGTTTCTATTAATAATTTGGACTTGAGTCCTGAAGAAGAATTGTGTATATTTACGATAGGAACCCAACGCAACTCGTATTTCAGCATTCCCATAATGTATTCAAAATTTAATCCAATCTCCGTAACACGGTTGATTTAGTAAACCTGCAGAGTATGCACCTGAGTGAAAGACGTATATCTTTGTTTATATTAATAGTTTGGACTTGAGTCCTGAAGAAGAATTGTGTATATTTACGATAGGAACCCAACGCAACTCGTATTTCAGCATTCCCATAATGTATTCAAAATTTAAGCCAATCTCCGTAACACGGTTGATTTAGTAAACTTGAAGAGTATGCACCTGAGTGAAAGACGTATATCTTTGATTCTATTAATAATTTGGACTTGAGTCCTGAAGAAGAATTGTGTATATTTACGATAGGAACCCAACGCAACTCGTATTTCAGCATTCCCATAATGTATTCAAAATTTAATCCAATCTCCGTAACACGGTTGATTTAGTAAACCTGTAGAGTATGCACCTGAGTGAAAGACGTATGTCTTTGTTTCTATTAATAATTTGGACTTGACTCCTGAAGAAGAATTGTGTATATTTATGATAGGAACCCAACACAACTCGTATTTCAGCATTCCCATAATGTATTCACAATTTAAGCCAATCTCCGTAACACGGTTGATTTAGTAAACCTGAAGAGTATGCACCTGAGTGAAAGACGTATACATTTGTTTCTATTACAAATTTGGACTTGATTCCTGAAGAAGAATTGTGTATATTTACGATAGGAACCCAACGCAACTCGTATCTCAGCATTCCCATAATGTATTCAAAATGTAATCCAATCTCCGTAACACGGTTGAATTAGTAAACCTGCAGAGTATGCACCTGAGTGAAAGACGTATATCTTTGTTTATATTAATAATTAGGACTTGAGTCCTGAAGAAGAATTGTGTATATTTACGATAGAAACACAACGCAACTCGTATTTCAGCATTCCCATAATGTATTCAAAATTTAAGCCAATCTCCGTAACACGGTTGATTTAGTAAACCTGAAGAGTATGCACCTGAGTGAAAGACGTATATCTCTGTTTATATTAATAATTTGGACTTGAGTCCTGAAGAAGAATTGTGTATATTTACGATAGGAACCCAACGCAACTCGTATTTCAGCATTCCCATAATGTATTCAAAATTTAAGCCAATCTCCGTAACACGGTTGATTTAGTAAACCTCAAGAGTATGCACCTGAGTGAAAGACGTATATCTTTGTTTCTATTAATAATTTGGACTTGAGTCCTGAAGAAGAATTGTGTATATTTACGATAGGAACCCAACGCAACTCGTATTTCAGCATTCCCATAATGTATTCAAAATTTAAGCGAATATCCGTAACACGGTTGATTTAGTAAACTTGAAGAGTATGCACCTGAGTGAAAGACGTATATCTTTGTTTCTATTAATAATTTGGACTTGAGTCCTGAAGAAGAATTGTGTATATTTACGATAGGAACCCAACGCAACTCGTATTTCAGCATGCCCATAATGTATTCAAAATTTAAGCCAATCTCCGTAACACGGTTGATTTAGTAAACCTGAAGAGTATGCACCTGAGTGAAAGACGTATATCTTTGTTTCTATTAATAATTTGGACTTGAGTCCTGAAGAAGAATTGTGTATATTTATGATAGCAACCCAACACAACTCGTATTTCAGCATGCCCATAATGTATTCAAAATTTAAGCCAATATCCGTAACACGGTTGATTTAGTAAACCTGAAGAGTATGCACCTGAGTGAAAGACGTATATCTTTGTTTCTATTAATAATTTGGACTTGAGTCCTGAAGAAGAATTGTGTATATTTACGATAGGAACCCAACGCAACTCGTATTTCAGCATTCCCATAATGTATTCAAAATTTAATCCAATCTCCGTAACACGGTTGATTTAGTAAACCTGCAGAGTATGCACCTGAGTGAAAGACGTATATCTTTGTTTATATTAATAGTTTGGACTTGAGTCCTGAAGAAGAATTGTGTATATTTACGATAGGAACCCAACGCAACTCGTATTTCAGCATTCCCATAATGTATTCAAAATTTAAGCCAATCTCCGTAACACGGTTGATTTAGTAAACTTGAAGAGTATGCACCTGAGTGAAAGACGTATATCTTTGATTCTATTAATAATTTGGACTTGAGTCCTGAAGAAGAATTGTGTATATTTACGATAGGAACCCAACGCAACTCGTATTTCAGCATTCCCATAATGTATTCAAAATTTAATCCAATCTCCGTAACACGGTTGATTTAGTAAACCTGTAGAGTATGCACCTGAGTGAAAGACGTATGTCTTTGTTTCTATTAATAATTTGGACTTGACTCCTGAAGAAGAATTGTGTATATTTATGATAGGAACCCAACACAACTCGTATTTCAGCATTCCCATAATGTATTCACAATTTAAGCCAATCTCCGTAACACGGTTGATTTAGTAAACCTGAAGAGTATGCACCTGAGTGAAAGACGTATACATTTGTTTCTATTACAAATTTGGACTTGATTCCTGAAGAAGAATTGTGTATATTTACGATAGGAACCCAACGCAACTCGTATCTCAGCATTCCCATAATGTATTCAAAATGTAATCCAATCTCCGTAACACGGTTGAATTAGTAAACCTGCAGAGTATGCACCTGAGTGAAAGACGTATATCTTTGTTTATATTAATAATTAGGACTTGAGTCCTGAAGAAGAATTGTGTATATTTACGATAGAAACACAACGCAACTCGTATTTCAGCATTCCCATAATGTATTCAAAATTTAAGCCAATCTCCGTAACACGGTTGATTTAGTAAACCTGAAGAGTATGCACCTGAGTGAAAGACGTATATCTCTGTTTATATTAATAATTTGGACTTGAGTCCTGAAGAAGAATTGTGTATATTTACGATAGGAACCCAACGCAACTCGTATTTCAGCATTCCCATAATGTATTCAAAATTTAAGCCAATCTCCGTAACACGGTTGATTTAGTAAACCTCAAGAGTATGCACCTGAGTGAAAGACGTATATCTTTGTTTCTATTAATAATTTGGACTTGAGTCCTGAAGAAGAATTGTGTATATTTACGATAGGAACCCAACGCAACTCGTATTTCAGCATTCCCATAATGTATTCAAAATTTAAGCGAATATCCGTAACACGGTTGATTTAGTAAACTTGAAGAGTATGCACCTGAGTGAAAGACGTATATCTTTGTTTCTATTAATAATTTGGACTTGAGTCCTGAAGAAGAATTGTGTATATTTACGATAGGAACCCAACGCAACTCGTATTTCAGCATGCCCATAATGTATTCAAAATTTAAGCCAATCTCCGTAACACGGTTGATTTAGTAAACCTGAAGAGTATGCACCTGAGTGAAAGACGTATATCTTTGTTTCTATTAATAATTTGGACTTGAGTCCTGAAGAAGAATTGTGTATATTTATGATAGCAACCCAACACAACTCGTATTTCAGCATGCCCATAATGTATTCAAAATTTAAGCCAATATCCGTAACACGGTTGATTTAGTAAACCTGAAGAGTATGCACCTGAGTGAAAGACGTATATCTTTGTTTCTATTAATAATTTGGACTTGAGTCCTGAAGAAGAATTGTGTATATTTACGATAGGAACCCAACGCAACTCGTATTTCAGCATTCCCATAATGTATTCAAAATTTAATCCAATCTCCGTAACACGGTTGATTTAGTAAACCTGCAGAGTATGCACCTGAGTGAAAGACGTATATCTTTGTTTATATTAATAGTTTGGACTTGAGTCCTGAAGAAGAATTGTGTATATTTACGATAGGAACCCAACGCAACTCGTATTTCAGCATTCCCATAATGTATTCAAAATTTAAGCCAATCTCCGTAACACGGTTGATTTAGTAAACTTGAAGAGTATGCACCTGAGTGAAAGACGTATATCTTTGATTCTATTAATAATTTGGACTTGAGTCCTGAAGAAGAATTGTGTATATTTACGATAGGAACCCAACGCAACTCGTATTTCAGCATTCCCATAATGTATTCAAAATTTAATCCAATCTCCGTAACACGGTTGATTTAGTAAACCTGTAGAGTATGCACCTGAGTGAAAGACGTATGTCTTTGTTTCTATTAATAATTTGGACTTGACTCCTGAAGAAGAATTGTGTATATTTATGATAGGAACCCAACACAACTCGTATTTCAGCATTCCCATAATGTATTCACAATTTAAGCCAATCTCCGTAACACGGTTGATTTAGTAAACCTGAAGAGTATGCACCTGAGTGAAAGACGTATACATTTGTTTCTATTACAAATTTGGACTTGATTCCTGAAGAAGAATTGTGTATATTTACGATAGGAACCCAACGCAACTCGTATCTCAGCATTCCCATAATGTATTCAAAATGTAATCCAATCTCCGTAACACGGTTGAATTAGTAAACCTGCAGAGTATGCACCTGAGTGAAAGACGTATATCTTTGTTTATATTAATAATTAGGACTTGAGTCCTGAAGAAGAATTGTGTATATTTACGATAGAAACACAACGCAACTCGTATTTCAGCATTCCCATAATGTATTCAAAATTTAAGCCAATCTCCGTAACACGGTTGATTTAGTAAACCTGAAGAGTATGCACCTGAGTGAAAGACGTATATCTCTGTTTATATTAATAATTTGGACTTGAGTCCTGAAGAAGAATTGTGTATATTTACGATAGGAACCCAACGCAACTCGTATTTCAGCATTCCCATAATGTATTCAAAATTTAAGCCAATCTCCGTAACACGGTTGATTTAGTAAACCTCAAGAGTATGCACCTGAGTGAAAGACGTATATCTTTGTTTCTATTAATAATTTGGACTTGAGTCCTGAAGAAGAATTGTGTATATTTACGATAGGAACCCAACGCAACTCGTATTTCAGCATTCCCATAATGTATTCAAAATTTAAGCCAATATCCGTAACACGGTTGATTTAGTAAACCTGAAGAGTATGCACCTGAGTGAAAGACGTATATCTTTGTTTCTATTAATAATTTGGACTTGAGTCCTGAAGAAGAATTGTGTATATTTACGATAGGAACCCAACGCAACTCGTATTTCAGCATGCCCATAATGTATTCAAAATTTAAGCCAATCTCCGTAACACGGTTGATTTAGTAAACCTGAAGAGTATGCACCTGAGTGAAAGACGTATATCTTTGTTTCTATTAATAATTTGGACTTGAGTCCTGAAGAAGAATTGTGTATATTTATGATAGCAACCCAACACAACTCGTATTTCAGCATGCCCATAATGTATTCAAAATTTAAGCCAATATCCGTAACACGGTTGATTTAGTAAACCTGAAGAGTATGCACCTGAGTGAAAGACGTATATCTTTGTTTCTATTAATAATTTGGACTTGAGTCCTGAAGAAGAATTGTGTATATTTACGATAGGAACCCAACGCAACTCGTATTTCAGCATTCCCATAATGTATTCAAAATTTAATCCAATCTCCGTAACACGGTTGATTTAGTAAACCTGCAGAGTATGCACCTGAGTGAAAGACGTATATCTTTGTTTATATTAATAGTTTGGACTTGAGTCCTGAAGAAGAATTGTGTATATTTACGATAGGAACCCAACGCAACTCGTATTTCAGCATTCCCATAATGTATTCAAAATTTAAGCCAATCTCCGTAACACGGTTGATTTAGTAAACTTGAAGAGTATGCACCTGAGTGAAAGACGTATATCTTTGTTTCTATTAATAATTTGGACTTGAGTCCTGAAGAAGAATTGTGTATATTTACGATAGGAACCCAACGCATCTCGTATTTCAGCATTCCCATAATGTATTCAAAATTTAATCCAATCTCCGTAACACGGTTGATTTAGTAAACCTGTAGAGTATGCACCTGAGTGAAAGACGTATATCTTTGTTTATATTAATAATTTGGACTTGAGTCCTGAAGAAGAATTGTGTATATTTACGATAGGAACCCAATGCCCATAATGTATTCAAAATTTAAGCCAATCTCCGTAACACGGTTGATTTAGTAAACCTGAAGAGTATGCACCTGAGTGAAAGACGTATATCTTTGTTTATATTAATAATTTGGACTTGAGTCCTGAAGAAGAATTGTGTATATTTACGATAGGAACCCAACGCAACTCGTATTTCAGCATTCCCATAATGTATTCAAAATTTAAGCCAATCTCCGTAACACGGTTGATTTAGTAAACCTGAAGAGTATGCACCTGAGTGAAAGACGTATATCTTTGTTTCTATTAATAATTTGGACTTGAGTCCTGAATAAGAATTGTGTATATTTACGATAGGAACCCAACGCAACTCGTATTTCAGCATTCCCATAATGTATTCAAAATTTAATCCAATCTCCGTAACACGGTTGATTTAGTAAACCTGCAGAGTATGCACCTGAGTGAAAGACGTATATCTTTGTTTATATTAATAATTTGGACTTGAGTCCTGAAGAAGAATTGTGTATATTTACGATAGGAACCCAACGCCCATAATGTATTCAAAATTTAAGCCAATCTCCGTAACACGGTTGATTTAGTAAACCTGAAGAGTATGCACCTGAGTGAAAGACGTATATCTTTGTTTCTATTAATAATTTGGATTTGAGTCCTGAAGAAGAATTGTGTATATTTACGATAGGAACCCAACGCAACTCGTATTTTAGCATGCCCATAATGTATTCAAAATTTAAGTCAATCTCCGTAACACAGTTGATTTAGTAAACCCGAAGAGTATGCACCTGAGTGAAAGACTTATATCTTTGTTTCTATTAATAATTTGGACTTGAGTCCTGAAGAAGAATTGTGTATATTTATGATAGGAACCCAACGCAACTCGTATTTCAGCATGCCCATAATGTATTCAAAATTTAAGCGAATCTCCGTAACACGGTTGATTTAGTAAACCTGAAGAGTATGCACCTGAGTGAA
Source organism: Cuscuta europaea (assembly GCA_945859875.1). Classification (NCBI taxonomy): domain Eukaryota; kingdom Viridiplantae; phylum Streptophyta; class Magnoliopsida; order Solanales; family Convolvulaceae; genus Cuscuta; species Cuscuta europaea. The sequence goes on from CAMAPE010000014.1 coordinate 8,796,789, forward strand.
AGACGTATATCTTTGTTTCTATTAATAATTTGGACTTGAGTCCTGAAGAAGAATTGTGTATATTTACGATAGGAACCCAACGCAACTCGTATTTCAGCATGCCCATAATGTATTCAAAATTTAAGCCAATCTCCGTAACACGGTTGATTTAGTAAACCTGAAGAGTATGCACCTGAGTGAAAGACGTATGTCTTTGTTTCTATTAATAATTTGGACTTGACTCCTGAAGAAGAATTGTGTATATTTATGATAGGAACCCAACACAACTCGTATTTCAGCATTCCCATAATGTATTCACAATTTAAGCCAATCTCCGTAACACGGTTGATTTAGTAAACCTGAAGAGTATGCACCTGTGTGAAAGACGTATACATTTGTTTCTATTACAAATTTGGACTTGATTCCTGAAGAAGAATTGTGTATATTTACGATAGGAACCCAACGCAACTCGTATCTCAGCATTCCCATAATGTATTCAAAATGTAATCCAATCTCCGTAACACGGTTGATTTAGTAAACCTGCAGAGTATGCACCTGAGTGAAAGACGTATATCTTTGTTTATATTAATAATTTGGACTTGAGTCCTGAAGAAGAATTGTGTATATTTACGATAGAAACACAACGCAACTCGTATTTCAGCATTCCCATAATGTATTCAAAATTTAAGCCAATCTCCGTAACACGGTTGATTTAGTAAACCTGAAGAGTATGCACCTGAGTGAAAGACGTATATCTCTGTTTATATTAATAATTTGGACTTGAGTCCTGAAGAAGAATTGTGTATATTTACGATAGGAACCCAACGCAACTCGTATTTCAGCATTCCCATAATGTATTCAAAATTTAAGCCAATCTCCGTAACACGGTTGATTTAGTAAACCTGAAGAGTATGCACCTGAGTGAAAGACGTATATCTTTGTTTCTATTAATAATTTGGACTTGAGTCCTGAAGAAGAATTGTGTATATTTACGATAGGAACCCAACGCAACTCGTATTTCAGCATTCCCATAATGTATTCAAAATTTAAGCCAATATCCGTAACACGGTTGATTTAGTAAACCTGAAGAGTATGCACCTGAGTGAAAGACGTATATCTTTGTTTCTATTAATAATTTGGACTTGAGTCCTGAAGAAGAATTGTGTATATTTACGATAGGAACCCAACGCAACTCGTATTTCAGCATGCCCATAATGTATTCAAAATTTAAGCCAATCTCCGTAACACGGTTGATTTAGTAAACCTGAAGAGTATGCACCTGAGTGAAAGACGTATATCTTTGTTTCTATTAATAATTTGGACTTGAGTCCTGAAGAAGAATTGTGTATATTTATGATAGCAACCCAACACAACTCGTATTTCAGCATGCCCATAATGTATTCAAAATTTAAGCCAATATCCGTAACACGGTTGATTTAGTAAACCTGAAGAGTATGCACCTGAGTGAAAGACGTATATCTTTGTTTCTATTAATAATTTGGACTTGAGTCCTGAAGAAGAATTGTGTATATTTACGATAGGAACCCAACGCAACTCGTATTTCAGCATTCCCATAATGTATTCAAAATTTAATCCAATCTCCGTAACACGGTTGATTTAGTAAACCTGCAGAGTATGCACCTGAGTGAAAGACGTATATCTTTGTTTATATTAATAGTTTGGACTTGAGTCCTGAAGAAGAATTGTGTATATTTACGATAGGAACCCAACGCAACTCGTATTTCAGCATTCCCATAATGTATTCAAAATTTAAGCCAATCTCCGTAACACGGTTGATTTAGTAAACTTGAAGAGTATGCACCTGAGTGAAAGACGTATATCTTTGTTTCTATTAATAATTTGGACTTGAGTCCTGAAGAAGAATTGTGTATATTTACGATAGGAACCCAACGCAACTCGTATTTCAGCATTCCCATAATGTATTCAAAATTTAATCCAATCTCCGTAACACGGTTGATTTAGTAAACCTGTAGAGTATGCACCTGAGTGAAAGACGTATATCTTTGTTTATATTAATAATTTGGACTTGAGTCCCGAAGAAGAATTGTGTATATTTACGATAATAACCCAACGCCCATAATGTATTCAAAATTTAAGCCAATCTCCGTAACACGGTTGATTTAGTAAACCTGAAGAGTATGCACCTGAGTGAAAGACGTATATCTTTGTTTCTATTAATAATTTGGATTTGAGTCCTGAAGAAGAATTGTGTATATTTACGATAGGAACCCAACGCAACTCGTATTTTAGCATGCCCATAATGTATTCAAAATTTAAGCCAGTCTCCGTAACACAGTTGATTTAGTAAACCCGAAGAGTATGCACCTGAGTGAAAGACTTATATCTTTGTTTCTATTAATAATTTGGACTTGAGTCCTGAAGAAGAATTGTGTATATTTATGATAGGAACCCAACGCAACTCGTATTTCAGCATGCCCATAATGTATTCAAAATTTAAGCGAATCTCCGTAACACGGTTGATTTAGTAAACCTGAAGAGTATGCACCTGAGTGAAAGACGTATATCATTGTTTCTATTAATAATTTGGACTTGAGTCCTGAAGAAGAATTGTGTATATTTACGATAGGAACCCAACGCAACTCGTATTTCAGCATGCCCATAATGTATTCAAAATTTAAGCCAATCTCCGTAACACGGTTGATTTAGTAAACCTGAAGAGTATGCACCTGAGTGAAAGACGTATATCTTTGTTTCTATTAATAATTTGGACTTGACTCCTGAAGAAGAATTGTGTATATTTATGATAGGAACCCAACACAACTCGTATTTCAGCATTCCCATAATGTATTCACAATTTAAGCCAATCTCCGTAACACGGTTGATTTAGTAAACCTGAAGAGTATGCACCTGAGTGAAAGACGTATACATTTGTTTCTATTACAAATTTGGACTTGATTCCTGAAGAAGAATTGTGTATATTTACGATAGGAACCCAACGCAACTCGTATCTCAGCATTCCCATAATGTATTCAAAATGTAATCCAATCTCCGTAACACGGTTGATTTAGTAAACCTGCAGAGTATGCACCTGAGTGAAAGACGTCTATCTTTGTTTATATTAATAATTTGGACTTGAGTCCTGAAGAAGAATTGTGTATATTTACGATAGAAACACAACGCAACTCGTATTTCAGCATTCCCATAATGTATTCAAAATTTAAGCCAATCTCCGTAACACGGTTGATTTAGTAAACCTGAAGAGTATGCACCTGAGTGAAAGACGTATATCTCTGTTTATATTAATAATTTGGACTTGAGTCCTGAAGAAGAATTGTGTATATTTACGATAGGAACCCAACGCAACTCGTATTTCAGCATTCCCATAATGTATTCAAAATTTAAGCCAATCTCCGTAACACGGTTGATTTAGTAAACCTGAAGAGTATGCACCTGAGTGAAAGACGTATATCTTTGTTTCTATTAATAATTTGGCCTTGAGTCCTGAAGAAGAATTGTGTATATTTACGATAGGAACCCAACGCAACTCGTATTTCAGCATTCCCATAATGTATTCAAAATTTAAGCCAATATCCGTAACACGGTTGATTTAGTAAACCTGAAGAGTATGCACCTGAGTGAAAGACGTATATCTTTGTTTCTATTAATAATTTGGACTTGAGTCCTGAAGAAGAATTGTGTATATTTACGATAGCAACCCAACACAACTCGTATTTCAGCATGCCCATAATGTATTCAAAATTTAAGCCAATATCCGTAACACGGTTAATTTAGTAAACCTGAAGAGTATGCACCTGAGTGAATGACGTATATCTTTGTTTCTATTAATAATTTGGACTTGAGTCCTGAAGAAGAATTGTGTATATTTACCATAGGAACCCAACGCAACTCGTATTTCAGCATTCCCATAATGTATTCAAAATTTAAGCCAATCTCCGTAACACGGTTGATTTAGTAAACCTAAAGAGTATGCACCTGAGTGAAAGACGTATATCTTTGTTTCTATTAATAATTTGGACTTGAGTCCTGAAGAAGAATTGTGTATATTTACGATAGGAACCCAACGCAACTCGTATTTCAGCATTCCCATAATGTATTCAAAATTTAATCCAATCTCCGTAACACGGTTGATTTAGTAAACCTGCAGAGTATGCACCTGAGTGAAAGACGTATATCTTTGTTTATATTAATAGTTTGGACTTGAGTCCTGAAGAAGAATTGTGTATATTTACGATAGGAACCCAACGCAACTCGTATTTCAGCATTCCCATAATGTATTCAAAATTTAAGCCAATCTCCGTAACACGGTTGATTTAGTAAACTTGAAGAGTATGCACCTGAGTGAAAGACGTATATCTTTGTTTCTATTAATAATTTGGACTTGAGTCCTGAAGAAGAATTGTGTATATTTACGATAGGAACCCAACGCAACTCGTATTTCAGCATTCCCATAATGTATTCAAAATTTAATCCAATCTCCGTAACACGGTTGATTTAGTAAACCTGCAGAGTATGCACCTGAGTGAAAGACGTATATCTTTGTTTATATTAATAATTTGGACTTGAGTTCTGAAGAAGAATTGTGTATATTTACGATAGGAACCCAACACCCATAATGTATTCAAAATTTAAGCCAATCTCCGTAACACGGTTGATTTAGTAAACCTGAAGAGTATGCACCTGAGTGAAAGACGTATATCTTTGTTTCTATTAATAATTTGGATTTGAGTCCTGAAGAAGAATTGTGTATATTTACGATAGGAACCCAACGCAACTCGTATTTTAGCATGCCCATAATGTATTCAAAATTTAAGCCAATCTCCGTAACACAGTTGATTTAGTAAACCCGAAGAGTATGCACCTGAGTGAAAGACTTATATCTTTGTTTCTATTAATAATTTGGACTTGAGTCCTGAAGAAGAATTGTGTATATTTATGATAGGAACCCAACGCAACTCGTATTTCAGCATGCCCATAATGTATTCAAAATTTAAGCCAATCTCCGTAACACGGTTGATTTAGTAAACCTGAAGAGTATGCACCTGAGTGAAAGACGTATATCTTTGTTTCTATTAATAATTTGGATTTGAGTCCTGAAGAAGAATTGTGTATATTTACAATAGGAACCCAACGCAACTCGTATTTTAGCATGCCCATAATGTATTCAAAATTTAAGCCAATCTCCGTAACACAGTTGATTTAGTAAACCCGAAGAGTATGCACCTGAGTGAAAGACTTATATCTTTGTTTCTATTAATAATTTGGACTTGAGTCCTGAAGAAGAATTGTGTATATTTATGATAGGAACCCAACGCAACTCGTATTTCAGCATGCCCATAATGTATTCAAAATTTAAGCGAATCTCCGTAACACGGTTGATTTAGTAAACCTGAAGAGTATGCACCTGAGTGAAAGACGTATATCATTGTTTCTATTAATACATTGGACTTGAGTCCTGAAGAAGAATTGTGTATATTTACGATAGGAACCCAACGCAACTCGTATTTCAGCATGCCCATAATGTATTCAAAATTTAAGCCAATCTCCGTAACACGGTTGATTTAGTAAACCTGAAGAGTATGCACCTGAGTGAAAGACGTATATCTTTGTTTCTATTAATAATTTGGACTTGACTCCTGAAGAAGAATTGTGTATATTTATGATAGGAACCCAACACAACTCGTATTTCAGCATTCCCATAATGTATTCACAATTTAAGCCAATCTCCGTAACACGGTTGATTTAGTAAACCTGAAGAGTATGCACCTGAGTGAAAGACGTATACATTTGTTTCTATTACAAATTTGGACTTGATTCCTGAAGAAGAATTGTGTATATTTACGATAGGAACCCAACGCAACTCGTATCTCAGCATTCCCATAATGTATTCAAAATGTAATCCAATCTCCGTAACACGGTTGATTTAGTAAACCTGCAGAGTATGCACCTGAGTGAAAGACGTATATCTTTGTTTATATTAATAATTTGGACTTGAGTCCTGAAGAAGAATTGTGTATATTTACGATAGAAACACAACGCAACTCGTATTTCAGCATTCCCATAATGTATTCAAAATTTAAGCCAATCTCCGTAACACGGTTGATTTATTAAACCTGAAGAGTATGCACCTGAGTGAAAGACGTATATCTCTGTTTATATTAATAATTTGGACTTGAGTCCTGAAGAAGAATTGTGTATATTTACGATAGGAACCCAACGCAACTCGTATTTCAGCATTCCCATAATGTATTCAAAATTTAAGCCAATCTCCGTAACACGGTTGATTTAGTAAACCTGAAGAGTATGCACCTGAGTGAAAGACGTATATCTTTGTTTCTATTAATAATTTGGCCTTGAGTCCTGAAGAAGAATTGTGTATATTTACGATAGGAACCCAACGCAACTCGTATTTCAGCATTTCCATAATGTATTCAAAATTTAAGCCAATATCCGTAACACGGTTGATTTAGTAAACCTGAAGAGTATGCACCTGAGTGAAAGACGTATATCTTTGTTTCTATTAATAATTTGGACTTGAGTCCTGAAGAAGAATTGTGTATATTTACGATAGGAACCCAACGCAACTCGTATTTCAGCATGCCCATAATGTATTCAAAATTTAAGCCAATCTCCGTAACACGGTTGATTTAGTAAACCTGAAGAGTATGCACCTGAGTGAAAGATGTATATCTTTGTTTCTATTAATAATTTGGACTTGAGTCCTGAAGAAGAATTGTGTATATTTACGATAGCAACCCAACACAACTCGTATTTCAGCATGCCCATAATGTATTCAAAATTTAAGCCAATATCCGTAACACGGTTGATTTAGTAAACCTGAAGAGTATGCACCTGAGTGAATGACGTATATCTTTGTTTCTATTAATAATTTGGACTTGAGTCCTGAAGAAGAATTGTGTATATTTACCATAGGAACCCAACGCAACTCGTATTTCAGCATTCCCATAATGTATTCAAAATTTAAGCCAATCTCCGTAACACGGTTGATTTAGTAAACCTAAAGAGTATGCACCTGAGTGAAAGACGTATATCTTTGTTTCTATTAATAATTTGGACTTGAGTCCTGAAGAAGAATTGTGTATATTTACGATAGGAACCCAACGCAATTCGTATTTCAGCATTCCCATAATGTATTCAAAATTTAATCCAATCTCCGTAACACGGTTGATTTAGTAAACCTGCAGAGTATGCACCTGAGTGAAAGACGTATATCTTTGTTTATATTAATAGTTTGGACTTGAGTCCTGAAGAAGAATTGTGTATATTTACGATAGGAACCCAACGCAACTCGTATTTCAGCATTCCCATAATGTATTCAAAATTTAAGCCAATCTCCGTAACACGGTTGATTTAGTAAACTTGAAGAGTATGCACCTGAGTGAAAGACGTATATCTTTGTTTCTATTAATAATTTGGACTTGAGTCCTGAAGAAGAATTGTGTATATTTACGATAGGAACCCAACGCAACTCGTATTTCAGCATTCCCATAATGTATTCAAAATTTAATCCAATCTCCGTAACACGGTTGATTTAGTAAACCTGCAGAGTATGCACCTGAGTGAAAGACGTATATCTTTGTTTATATTAATAATTTGGACTTGAGTTCTGAAGAAGAATTGTGTATATTTACGATAGGAACCCAACGCCCATAATGTATTCAAAATTTAAGCCAATCTCCGTAACACGGTTGATTTAGTAAACCTGAAGAGTATGCACCTGAGTGAAAGACGTATATCTTTGTTTCTATTAATAATCTGGATTTGAGTCCTGAAGAAGAATTGTGTATATTTACGATAGGAACCCAACGCAACTCGTATTTCAGCATGCCCATAATGTATTCAAAATTTAAGCCAATCTCCGTAACACAGTTGATTTAGTAAACCCGAAGAGTATGCACCTGAGTGAAAGACTTATATCTTTGTTTCTATTAATAATTTGGACTTGAGTCCTGAAGAAGAATTGTGTATATTTATGATAGGAACCCAACGCAACTCGTATTTCAGCATGCCCATAATGTATTCAAAATTTAAGCGAATCTCCGTAACACGGTTGATTTAGTAAACCTGAAGAGTATGCACCTGAGTGAAAGACGTATATCTTTGTTTCTATTAATAATTTGGACTTGAGTCCTGAAGAAGAATTGTGTATATTTACGATAGGAACCCAACGCAACTCGTATTTCAGCATGCCCATAATGTATTCAAAATTTAAGCCAATCTCCGTAACACGGTTGATTTAGTAAACCTGAAGAGTATGCACCTGAGTGAAAGACGTATATCTTTGTTTCTATTAATAATTTGGACTTGACTCCTGAAAAAGAATTGTGTATATTTATGATAGGAACCCAACACAACTCGTATTTCAGCATTCCCATAATGTATTCACAATTTAAGCCAATCTCCGTAACACGGTTGATTTAGTAAACCTGAAGAGTATGCACCTGAGTGAAAGACGTATACATTTGTTTCTATTAATAATTCGGACTTGATTCCTGAAGAAGAATTGTGTATATTTACGATAGGAACCCAACGCAACTCGTATCTCAGCATTCCCATAATGTATTCAAAATTTAAGCCAATATCCGTAACACGGTTGATTTAATTAAACCTGAAGAGTATGCACCTTAGTGAAAGACGTATATCTTTGTTTCTATTAATAATTTGGACTTGAGTCCTGAAGAAGAATTGTGTATATTTACGATAGGAACCCAACGCAACTCGTATTTCAGCATGCCCATAATGTATTCAAAATTTAAGCCAATCTCTGTAACACGGTTGATTTAGTAAACCTGAAGAGTATGCACCTGAGTGAAAGACATATATCTTTGTTTCTATTAATAATTTGGACTTGAGTCCTGAAGAAGAATTGTGTATATTTACGATAGGAACCCAACGCAACTCGTATTTCAGCATGCCCATAATGTATTCACAATTTAAGCCAATCTCCGTAACACGGTTGATTTAGGAAACCTGAAGAGTATGCACCTGAGTGAAAGACGTATATCTTTGTTTCTATTAATAATTTGGACTTGAGTCCTGAAGAAGAATTGTGTATACTTACGACAGGAACCCAACGCAACTCGTATCTCAGCATTCCCATAATGTATTCAAAATTTAAGCCAATCTCCGTAACACGGTTGATTTAGTAAACCTGAAGAGTATGCACCTGAGTGAAAGACGTATATCTTTGTTTCTATTAATAATTTGGACTTGAGTTCTGAAGAAGAATTGTGTATATTTACGATAGGAACCCAACGCAACTCGTATCTCAGCATTCCCATAATGTATTCAAAATTTAAGCCAATATCCGTAACACGGTTGATTTAATAAACCTGAAGAGTATGCACCTTAGTGAAAGACTTATATCTTTGCTTCTATTAATAATTTGGACTTGAGTCCTGAAGAAGAATTGTGTATATTTACGATAGGAACCCAATGCAACTCGTATTTCAGCATGCCCATAATGTATTCAAAATTTAAGCCAATCTCCGTAACACGGTTGATTTAGTAAACCTGAAGAGTATGCACCTGAGTGAAAGACGTATATCTTTGTTTCTATTAATAATTTGGCCTTGAGTCCTGAAGAAGAATTGTGTATATTTACGATAGGAACCCAACGCAACTCGTATTTCAGCATTCCCATAATGTATTCAAAATTTAAGCCAATATCCGTAACACGGTTGATTTAGTAAACCTGAAGAGTATGCACCTGAGTGAAAGACGTATATCTTTGTTTCTATTAATAATTTGGACTTGAGTCCTGAAGAAGAATTGTGTATATTTACGATAGGAACCCAACGCAACTCGTATTTCAGCATGCCCATAATGTATTCAAAATTTAAGCCAATCTCCGTAACACGGTTGATTTAGTAAACCTGAAGAGTATGCACCTGAGTGAAAGATGTATATCTTTGTTTCTATTAATAATTTGGACTTGAGTCCTGAAGAAGAATTGTGTATATTTACGATAGCAACCCAACACAACTCGTATTTCAGCATGCCCATAATGTATTCAAAATTTAAGCCAATATCCGTAACACGGTTGATTTAGTAAACCTGAAGAGTATGCACCTGAGTGAATGACGTATATCTTTGTTTCTATTAATAATTTGGACTTGAGTCCTGAAGAAGAATTGTGTATATTTACCATAGGAACCCAACGCAACTCGTATTTCAGCATTCCCATAATGTATTCAAAATTTAAGCCAATCTCCGTAACACGGTTGATTTAGTAAACCTAAAGAGTATGCACCTGAGTGAAAGACGTATATCTTTGTTTCTATTAATAATTTGGACTTGAGTCCTGAAGAAGAATTGTGTATATTTACGATAGGAACCCAACGCAATTCGTATTTCAGCATTCCCATAATGTATTCAAAATTTAATCCAATCTCCGTAACACGGTTGATTTAGTAAACCTGCAGAGTATGCACCTGAGTGAAAGACGTATATCTTTGTTTATATTAATAGTTTGGACTTGAGTCCTGAAGAAGAATTGTGTATATTTACGATAGGAACCCAACGCAACTCGTATTTCAGCATTCCCATAATGTATTCAAAATTTAAGCCAATCTCCGTAACACGGTTGATTTAGTAAACTTGAAGAGTATGCACCTGAGTGAAAGACGTATATCTTTGTTTCTATTAATAATTTGGACTTGAGTCCTGAAGAAGAATTGTGTATATTTACGATAGGAACCCAACGCAACTCGTATTTCAGCATTCCCATAATGTATTCAAAATTTAATCCAATCTCCGTAACACGGTTGATTTAGTAAACCTGCAGAGTATGCACCTGAGTGAAAGACGTATATCTTTGTTTATATTAATAATTTGGACTTGAGTTCTGAAGAAGAATTGTGTATATTTACGATAGGAACCCAACGCCCATAATGTATTCAAAATTTAAGCCAATCTCCGTAACACGGTTGATTTAGTAAACCTGAAGAGTATGCACCTGAGTGAAAGACGTATATCTTTGTTTCTATTAATAATCTGGATTTGAGTCCTGAAGAAGAATTGTGTATATTTACGATAGGAACCCAACGCAACTCGTATTTCAGCATGCCCATAATGTATTCAAAATTTAAGCCAATCTCCGTAACACAGTTGATTTAGTAAACCCGAAGAGTATGCACCTGAGTGAAAGACTTATATCTTTGTTTCTATTAATAATTTGGACTTGAGTCCTGAAGAAGAATTGTGTATATTTATGATAGGAACCCAACGCAACTCGTATTTCAGCATGCCCATAATGTATTCAAAATTTAAGCGAATCTCCGTAACACGGTTGATTTAGTAAACCTGAAGAGTATGCACCTGAGTGAAAGACGTATATCTTTGTTTCTATTAATAATTTGGACTTGAGTCCTGAAGAAGAATTGTGTATATTTACGATAGGAACCCAACGCAACTCGTATTTCAGCATGCCCATAATGTATTCAAAATTTAAGCCAATCTCCGTAACACGGTTGATTTAGTAAACCTGAAGAGTATGCACCTGAGTGAAAGACGTATATCTTTGTTTCTATTAATAATTTGGACTTGACTCCTGAAAAAGAATTGTGTATATTTATGATAGGAACCCAACACAACTCGTATTTCAGCATTCCCATAATGTATTCACAATTTAAGCCAATCTCCGTAACACGGTTGATTTAGTAAACCTGAAGAGTATGCACCTGAGTGAAAGACGTATACATTTGTTTCTATTAATAATTCGGACTTGATTCCTGAAGAAGAATTGTGTATATTTACGATAGGAACCCAACGCAACTCGTATCTCAGCATTCCCATAATGTATTCAAAATTTAAGCCAATATCCGTAACACGGTTGATTTAATTAAACCTGAAGAGTATGCACCTTAGTGAAAGACGTATATCTTTGTTTCTATTAATAATTTGGACTTGAGTCCTGAAGAAGAATTGTGTATATTTACGATAGGAACCCAACGCAACTCGTATTTCAGCATGCCCATAATGTATTCAAAATTTAAGCCAATCTCTGTAACACGGTTGATTTAGTAAACCTGAAGAGTATGCACCTGAGTGAAAGACATATATCTTTGTTTCTATTAATAATTTGGACTTGAGTCCTGAAGAAGAATTGTGTATATTTACGATAGGAACCCAACGCAACTCGTATTTCAGCATGCCCATAATGTATTCACAATTTAAGCCAATCTCCGTAACACGGTTGATTTAGGAAACCTGAAGAGTATGCACCTGAGTGAAAGACGTATATCTTTGTTTCTATTAATAATTTGGACTTGAGTCCTGAAGAAGAATTGTGTATACTTACGACAGGAACCCAACGCAACTCGTATCTCAGCATTCCCATAATGTATTCAAAATTTAAGCCAATCTCCGTAACACGGTTGATTTAGTAAACCTGAAGAGTATGCACCTGAGTGAAAGACGTATATCTTTGTTTCTATTAATAATTTGGACTTGAGTTCTGAAGAAGAATTGTGTATATTTACGATAGGAACCCAACGCAACTCGTATCTCAGCATTCCCATAATGTATTCAAAATTTAAGCCAATATCCGTAACACGGTTGATTTAATAAACCTGAAGAGTATGCACCTTAGTGAAAGACTTATATCTTTGCTTCTATTAATAATTTGGACTTGAGTCCTGAAGAAGAATTGTGTATATTTACGATAGGAACCCAATGCAACTCGTATTTCAGCATGCCCATAATGTATTCAAAATTTAAGCCAATCTCCGTAACACGGTTGATTTAGTAAACCCGAAGAGTATGCACCTGAGTGAAAGACTTATATCTTTGTTTCTATTAATAATTTGGACTTGAGTCCTGAAGAAGAATTATGTATATTTACGATAGGAACCCAACGCAACTCGTATTTCAGCATGCCCATAATGTATTCAAAATTTAAGCCAATCTCCGTAACACGGTTGATTTAGTAAACCTGAAGAGTATGCACCTGAGTGAAAGACGTATATCTTTGTTTCTATTAATAATTTGGACTTGAGTCCTGAAGAAGAATTGTGTATATTTACGATAGGAACCCAACGCAACTCGTATTTCAGCATGCCCATAATGTATTCAAAATTTAAGCCAATCTCCGTAACACGGTTGATTTAGTAAACCTGAAGAGTATGCACCTGAGTGAAAGACGTATATCTTTGTTTCTATAATAATTTGGACTTGACTCCTGAAAAAGAATTGTGTATATTTATGATAGGAACCCAACACAACTCGTATTTCAGCATTCCCATAATGTATTCACAATTTAAGCCAATCTCCGTAACACGGTTGATTTAGTAAACCTGAAGAGTATGCACCTGAGTGAAAGACGTATACATTTGTTTCTATTAATAATTCGGACTTGATTCCTGAAGAAGAATTGTGTATATTTACGATAGGAACCCAACGCAACTCGTATCTCAGCATTCCCATAATGTATTCAAAATTTAAGCCAATATCCGTAACACGGTTGATTTAATTAAACCTGAAGAGTATGCACCTTAGTGAAAGACGTATATCTTTGTTTCTATTAATAATTTGGACTTGAGTCCTGAAGAAGAATTGTGTATATTTACGATAGGAACCCAACGCAACTCGTATTTCAGCATGCCCATAATGTATTCAAAATTTAAGCCAATCTCTGTAACACGGTTGATTTAGTAAACCTGAAGAGTATGCACCTGAGTGAAAGACATATATCTTTGTTTCTATTAATAATTTGGACTTGAGTCCTGAAGAAGAATTGTGTATATTTACGATAGGAACCCAACGCAACTCGTATTTCAGCATGCCCATAATGTATTCACAATTTAAGCCAATCTCCGTAACACGGTTGATTTAGGAAACCTGAAGAGTATGCACCTGAGTGAAAGACGTATATCTTTGTTTCTATTAATAATTTGGACTTGAGTCCTGAAGAAGAATTGTGTATACTTACGACAGGAACCCAACGCAACTCGTATCTCAGCATTCCCATAATGTATTCAAAATTTAAGCCAATCTCCGTAACACGGTTGATTTAGTAAACCTGAAGAGTATGCACCTGAGTGAAAGACGTATATCTTTGTTTCTATTAATAATTTGGACTTGAGTTCTGAAGAAGAATTGTGTATATTTACGATAGGAACCCAACGCAACTCGTATCTCAGCATTCCCATAATGTATTCAAAATTTAAGCCAATATCCGTAACACGGTTGATTTAATAAACCTGAAGAGTATGCACCTTAGTGAAAGACTTATATCTTTGCTTCTATTAATAATTTGGACTTGAGTCCTGAAGAAGAATTGTGTATATTTACGATAGGAACCCAATGCAACTCGTATTTCAGCATGCCCATAATGTATTCAAAATTTAAGCCAATCTCCGTAACACGGTTGATTTAGTAAACCCGAAGAGTATGCACCTGAGTGAAAGACTTATATCTTTGTTTCTATTAATAATTTGGACTTGAGTCCTGAAGAAGAATTATGTATATTTACGATAGGAACCCAACGCAACTCGTATTTCAGCATGCCCATAATGTATTCAAAATTTAAGCCAATCTCCGTAACACGGTTGATTTAGTAAACCTGAAGAGTATGCACCTGAGTGAAAGACGTATATCTTTGTTTCTATTAATAATTTGGACTTGAGTCCTGAAGAAGAATTGTGTATATTTACGATAGGAACCCAACGCAACTCGTATTTCAGCATGCCCATAATGTATTCAAAATTTAAGCCAATCTCCGTAACACGGTTGATTTAGTAAACCTGAAGAGTATGCACCTGAGTGAAAGACGTATATCTTTGTTTCTATAATAATTTGGACTTGACTCCTGAAAAAGAATTGTGTATATTTATGATAGGAACCCAACACAACTCGTATTTCAGCATTCCCATAATGTATTCACAATTTAAGCCAATCTCCGTAACACGGTTGATTTAGTAAACCTGAAGAGTATGCACCTGAGTGAAAGACGTATACATTTGTTTCTATTAATAATTCGGACTTGATTCCTGAAGAAGAATTGTGTATATTTACGATAGGAACCCAACGCAACTCGTATCTCAGCATTCCCATAATGTATTCAAAATTTAAGCCAATATCCGTAACACGGTTGATTTAATTAAACCTGAAGAGTATGCACCTTAGTGAAAGACGTATATCTTTGTTTCTATTAATAATTTGGACTTGAGTCCTGAAGAAGAATTGTGTATATTTACGATAGGAACCCAACGCAACTCGTATTTCAGCATGCCCATAATGTATTCAAAATTTAAGCCAATCTCTGTAACACGGTTGATTTAGTAAACCTGAAGAGTATGCACCTGAGTGAAAGACATATATCTTTGTTTCTATTAATAATTTGGACTTGAGTCCTGAAGAAGAATTGTGTATATTTACGATAGGAACCCAACGCAACTCGTATTTCAGCATGCCCATAATGTATTCACAATTTAAGCCAATCTCCGTAACACGGTTGATTTAGGAAACCTGAAGAGTATGCACCTGAGTGAAAGACGTATATCTTTGTTTCTATTAATAATTTGGACTTGAGTCCTGAAGAAGAATTGTGTATACTTACGACAGGAACCCAACGCAACTCGTATCTCAGCATTCCCATAATGTATTCAAAATTTAAGCCAATCTCCGTAACACGGTTGATTTAGTAAACCTGAAGAGTATGCACCTGAGTGAAAGACGTATATCTTTGTTTCTATTAATAATTTGGACTTGAGTTCTGAAGAAGAATTGTGTATATTTACGATAGGAACCCAACGCAACTCGTATCTCAGCATTCCCATAATGTATTCAAAATTTAAGCCAATATCCGTAACACGGTTGATTTAATAAACCTGAAGAGTATGCACCTTAGTGAAAGACTTATATCTTTGCTTCTATTAATAATTTGGACTTGAGTCCTGAAGAAGAATTGTGTATATTTACGATAGGAACCCAATGCAACTCGTATTTCAGCATGCCCATAATGTATTCAAAATTTAAGCCAATCTCCGTAACACGGTTGATTTAGTAAACCCGAAGAGTATGCACCTGAGTGAAAGACTTATATCTTTGTTTCTATTAATAATTTGGACTTGAGTCCTGAAGAAGAATTATGTATATTTACGATAGGAACCCAACGCAACTCGTATTTCAGCATGCCCATAATGTATTCAAAATTTAAGCCAATCTCCGTAACACGGTTGATTTAGTAAACCTGAAGAGTATGCACCTGAGTGAAAGACGTATATCTTTGTTTCTATTAATAATTTGGACTTGAGTCCTGAAGAAGAATTGTGTATATTTACGATAGGAACCCAACGCAACTCGTATTTCAGCATGCCCATAATGTATTCAAAATTTAAGCCAATCTCCGTAACACGGTTGATTTAGTAAACCTGAAGAGTATGCACCTGAGTGAAAGACGTATATCTTTGTTTCTATAATAATTTGGACTTGACTCCTGAAAAAGAATTGTGTATATTTATGATAGGAACCCAACACAACTCGTATTTCAGCATTCCCATAATGTATTCACAATTTAAGCCAATCTCCGTAACACGGTTGATTTAGTAAACCTGAAGAGTATGCACCTGAGTGAAAGACGTATACATTTGTTTCTATTAATAATTCGGACTTGATTCCTGAAGAAGAATTGTGTATATTTACGATAGGAACCCAACGCAACTCGTATCTCAGCATTCCCATAATGTATTCAAAATTTAAGCCAATATCCGTAACACGGTTGATTTAATTAAACCTGAAGAGTATGCACCTTAGTGAAAGACGTATATCTTTGTTTCTATTAATAATTTGGACTTGAGTCCTGAAGAAGAATTGTGTATATTTACGATAGGAACCCAACGCAACTCGTATTTCAGCATGCCCATAATGTATTCAAAATTTAAGCCAATCTCTGTAACACGGTTGATTTAGTAAACCTGAAGAGTATGCACCTGAGTGAAAGACATATATCTTTGTTTCTATTAATAATTTGGACTTGAGTCCTGAAGAAGAATTGTGTATATTTACGATAGGAACCCAACGCAACTCGTATTTCAGCATGCCCATAATGTATTCACAATTTAAGCCAATCTCCGTAACACGGTTGATTTAGGAAACCTGAAGAGTATGCACCTGAGTGAAAGACGTATATCTTTGTTTCTATTAATAATTTGGACTTGAGTCCTGAAGAAGAATTGTGTATACTTACGACAGGAACCCAACGCAACTCGTATCTCAGCATTCCCATAATGTATTCAAAATTTAAGCCAATCTCCGTAACACGGTTGATTTAGTAAACCTGAAGAGTATGCACCTGAGTGAAAGACGTATATCTTTGTTTCTATTAATAATTTGGACTTGAGTTCTGAAGAAGAATTGTGTATATTTACGATAGGAACCCAACGCAACTCGTATCTCAGCATTCCCATAATGTATTCAAAATTTAAGCCAATATCCGTAACACGGTTGATTTAATAAACCTGAAGAGTATGCACCTTAGTGAAAGACTTATATCTTTGCTTCTATTAATAATTTGGACTTGAGTCCTGAAGAAGAATTGTGTATATTTACGATAGGAACCCAATGCAACTCGTATTTCAGCATGCCCATAATGTATTCAAAATTTAAGCCAATCTCCGTAACACGGTTGATTTAGTAAACCCGAAGAGTATGCACCTGAGTGAAACACTTATATCTTTGTTTCTATTAATAATTTGGACTTGAGTCCTGAAGAAGAATTATGTATATTTACGATAGGAACCCAACGCAACTCGTATTTCAGCATGCCCATAATGTATTCAAAATTTAAGCCAATCTCCGTAACACGGTTGATTTAGTAAACCTGAAGAGTATGCACCTGAGTGAAAGACGTAAATCTTTGTTTCTATTAATAATTTGGACTTGAGTCCTGAAGAAGAATTGTGTATATTTACGATAGGAACCCAACGCAACTCGTATTTCAGCATGCCCATAATGTATTCACAATTTAAGCCAATCTCCGTAACACGGTTGATTTAGTAACCTGAAGAGTATGCACCTGAGTGAAAGACGTATATCTTTGTTTCTATTAATAATTTGGACTTGAGTCCTGAAAACGAATTGTGTATATTTACGATAGGAACCCAACGCAACTCGTATCTCAGCATTCCCATAATGTATTCAAAATTTAAGCCAATCTCCGTAACATGGTTGATTTAGTAAACCTGAAGAGTATGCACCTGAGTGAAAGACGTATATCTTTGTTTCTATTAATAATTTGGACTTGAGTCCTGAAGAAGAATTGTGTATATTTACGATAGGAACCCAACGCAACTCGTATTTCAGCATGCCCATAATGTATTCAAAATTTAAGCCAATCTCCGTAACACGGTTGATTTAGTAAACCTGAAGAGTAGGCACCTGAGTGAAAGACGTATATCTATGTTTCTATTAATAATTTGGACTTGAGTCCTGAAGAAGAATTGTGTATATTTACGATAGGAACCCAACGCAACTCGTATTTCAGCATGCCCATAATGTATTCACAATTTAAGCCAATCTCCGTAACACGGTTGATTTAGGAAACCTGAAGAGTATGCACCTGAGTGAAAGACGTATATCTTTGTTTCTATTAATAATTTGGACTTGAGTCCTGAAGAAGAATTGTGTATACTTACGATAGGAACCCAACGCAACTCGTATCTCAGCATTCCCATAATGTTTTCAAAATTTAAGCCAATATCCGTAACACGGTTGATTTAATAAACCTGAAGAGTATGCACCTTGGTGAAAGACGTATATCTTTGTTTCTATTAATAATTTGGACTTGAGTCCTGAAGAAGAATTGTGTATATTTACGATAGAAACCCAACGCAACTCGTATTTCAGCATGCCCATAATGTATTCAAAATTTAAGCCAATCTCCGTAACACGGTTGATTTAGTAAACCTGAAGAGTATGAACCTGAGTGAAAGACGTATATCTTTGTTTCTATTAATAATTTGGACTTGATTTCTGAAGAAGAATTGTGTATATTTACGATAGGAACCCAACGCAACTCGTATCTCAGCATTCCCATAATGTATTCAAAATTTAAGCCAATATCCGTAACACGGTTGATTTAATAAACCTGAAGAGTATGCACCTTAGTGAAAGACGTATATCTTTGCTTCTATTAATAATTTGGACTTGAGACCTGAAGAAGAATTGTGTATATTTACGATAGGAACCCAACGCAACTCGTATTTCAGCATGCCCATAATGTATTCAAAATTTAAGCCAATCTCCGTAACACGGTTGATTTAGTAAACCCGAAGAGTATGCACCTGAGTGAAAGACTTATATCTTTGTTTCTATTAATAATTTGGACTTGAGTCCTGAAGAAGAATTGTGTATATTTACGATAGGAACCCAACGCAACTCGTATTTCAGCATGCCCATAATGTATTCAAAATTTAAGCCAATCTCCGTAACACGGTTGATTTAGTAAACCTGAAGAGTATGCACCTGAGTGAAAGACGTAAATCTTTGTTTCTATTAATAATTTGGACTTGAGTCCTGAAGAAGAATTGTGTATATTTACGATAGGAACCCAACGCAACTCGTATTTCAGCATGCCCATAATGTATTCACAATTTAAGCCAATCTCCGTAACACGGTTGATTTAGTAACCTGAAGAGTATGCACCTGAGTGAAAGACGTATATCTTTGTTTCTATTAATAATTTGGACTTGAGTCCTGAAGAAGAATTGTGTATATTTACGATAGGAACCCAACGCAACTCGTATCTCAGCATTCCCATAATGTATTCAAAATTTAAGCCAATCTCCGTAACATGGTTGATTTAGTAAACCTGAAGAGTATGCACCTGAGTGAAAGACGTATATCTTTGTTTCTATTAATAATTTGGACTTGAGTCCTGAAGAAGAATTGTGTATATTTACGATAGGAACCCAACGCAACTCGTATTTCAGCATGCCCATAATGTATTCAAAATTTATGCCAATCTCCGTAACACGGTTGATTTAGTAAACCTGAAGAGTAGGCACCTGAGTGAAAGACGTATATCTATGTTTCTATTAATAATTTGGACTTGAGTCCTGAAGAAGAATTGTGTATATTTACGATAGGAACCCAACGCAACTCGTATTTCAGCATGCCCATAATGTATTCACAATTTAAGCCAATCTCCGTAACACGGTTGATTTAGGAAACCTGAAGAGTATGCACCTGAGTGAAAGACGTATATCTTTGTTTCTATTAATAATTTGGACTTGAGTCCTGAAGAAGAATTGTGTATACTTACGATAGGAACCCAACGCAACTCGTATCTCAGCATTCCCATAATGTATTCAAAATTTAAGCCAATATCCGTAACACGGTTGATTTAATAAACCTGAAGAGTATGCACCTTGGTGAAAGACGTATATCTTTGTTTCTATTAATAATTTGGACTTGAGTCCTGAAGAAAATTGTGTATATTTACGATAGAAACCCAACGCAACTCGTATTTCAGCATGCCCATAATGTATTCAAAATTTAAGCCAATCTCCGTAACACGGTTGATTTAGTAAACCTGAAGAGTATGCACCTGAGTGAAAGACGTAAATCTTTGTTTCTATTAATAATTTGGACTTGAGTCCTGAAGAAGAATTGTGTATACTTACGATGGGAACCCAACGCAACTCGTATCTCAGCATTCCCATAATGTATTCAAAGTTTAAGCCAATATCCGTAACACGGTTGATTTAATAAACCTGAAGAGTATGCACCTTAGTGAAAGACGTATATCTTTGTTTCTATTAATAATTTGGACTTGAGTCCTGAAGAAGAGATGTGTATATTTACGATAGGAACCCAACGCAACTCGTATTTCAGCATGCCCATAATGTATTCAAAATTTAAGCCAATCTCCGTAACACGGTTGATTAAGTAAACCCGAAGAGTATGCACCTGAGTGAAAGACTTATATCTTTGTTTCTATTAATAATTTGGACTTGAGTCCTGAAGAAGAATTGTGTATATTTACGATAGGAACCCAACGCAACTCGTATTTCAGCATGCCCATAATGTATTGAAAATTTAAGCCAATCTCCGTAACACGGTTGATTTAGTAAACCTGAAGAGTATGCACCTGAGTGAAAGACGTAAATCTTTGTTTCTATTAATAATTTGGACTTGAGTCCTGAAGAAGAATTGTGTATATTTACGATAGGAACCCAACGCAACTCGTATTTCAGCATGCCCATAATGTATTCACAATTTAAGCCAATCTCCGTAACACGGTTGATTTAGTAACCGGAAGAGTATGCACCCGAGTGAAAGACGTATATCTTTGTTTCTATTAATAATTTGGACTTGAGTCCTGAAGAAGAATTGTGTATATTTACGATAGGAACCTAACGCAACTCGTATCTCAGCATTCCCATAATGTATTCAAAATTTAAGCCAATCTCCGTAACACGGTTGATTTAGTAAACCTGAAGAGTATGCACCTAAGTGAAAGACGTATATCTTTGTTTCTATTAAGAATTTGGACTTGAGTCCTGAAGAAGAATTGTGTATATTTACAATAGGAACCCAACGCAACTCGTATTTCAGCATGCCCATAATGTATTCAAAATTTAAGCCAATCTCCGTAACACAGTTGATTTAGTAAACCTGAAGAGTAGGCACCTGAGTGAAAGACGTATATCTTTGTTTCTATTAATAATTTCGACTTGAGTCCTGAAGAATAATTGTATATATTTACGATAGGAACCCAACGCAACTCGTATTTCAGCATGCCCATAATGTATTCACAATTTAAGCCAATCTCCGTAACACGGTTGATTTAGGAAACCTGAAGAGTATGCACCTGAGTGAAAGACGTATATCTTTGTTTCTATTAATAATTTGGACTTGAGTCCTGAAGAAGAATTGTGTATACTTACCATAGGAACCCAACGCAACTCGTATCTCAGCATTCCCATAATGTATTCAAAATTTAAGCCAATATCCGTAACACGGTTGATTTAATAAACCTGAAGAGTATGCACCTTGGTGAAAGACGTATATCTTTGTTTCTATTAATAATTTGGACTTGAGTCCTGAAGAAGAATTGTGTATATTTACGATAGGAACCCAACGCAACTCGTATTTCAGCATGCCCATAATGTATTCAAAATTTAAGCCAATCTCCGTAACACGGTTGATTTAGTAAACCCGAAGAGTATGCACCTGAGTGAAAGACTTATATCTTTGTTTCTATTAATAATTTGTACTTGAGTCCTGAAGAAGAATTGTGTATATTTACGATAGGAACCCAACGCAACTCGTATTTCAGCATGCCCATAATGTATTCAAAATTTAAGCCAATCTCCGTAACACGGTTGATTTAGTAAACCTGAAGAGTATGCACCTGAGTGAAAGACGTATATCTTTGTTTCTATTAATAATTTGGACTTGAGCCCTGAAGAAGAATTGTGTATATTTACGATAGGAACCCAACGCAACTCGTATCTCAGCATTCCCATAATTATTCAAAATTTAAGCCAATATCCGTAACACGGTTGATTTAATAAACCTGAAGAGTATGCACCTTAGTGAAAGACGTATATCTTTGTTTCTATTAATAATTTGGACTTGAGTCCTGAAGAAGAATTGTGTATATTTACGATAGGAACCCAACGCAACTCGTATTTCAGCATGCCCATAATGTATTCAGAATTTAAGCCAATCTCCGTAACACGGTTGATTTAGTAAACCCGAAGAGTATGCACCTGAGTGAAAGACTTATATCTTTGTTTCTATTAATATTTTGGACTTAGGTCCTGAAGAAGAATTGTGTATATTTACGATAGGAACCCAACACAACTCGTATTTCAGCATGCCCATAATGTATTCAAAATTTAAGCCAATCTCCGTAACACGGTTGATTTAGTAAACCTGAAGAGTATGCACCTGAGTGAAAGACGTATATCTTTGTTTCTATTAATAATTTGGACTTGAGTCCTGAAGAAGAATTGTGTATATTTACGATAGGAACCCAACGCAACTCGTATTTCAGCATGCCCATAATGTATTCAAAATTTAAGCCAATCTCCGTAACACAGTTGATTTAGTAAACCTGAAGAGTATGCACCTGAGTGAAAGACGTAAATCTTTGTTTCTATTAATAATTTGGACTTGAGTCCTGAAGAAGAATTGTGTATATTTACGATAGGAACCCAACGCAACTCGTATTTCAGCATGCCCATAATGTATTCACAATTTAAGCCAATCTCCGTAACACGGTTGATTTAGTAACCTGAAGAGTATGCACCTGAGTGAAAGACGTATATCTTTGTTTCTATTAATAATTTGGACTTGAGTCCTGAAGAAGAATTGTGTATATTTACGATAGGAACCCAACGCAACTCGTATTTCAGCATGCCCATAATGTATTCAAAATTTAAGCCAATCTCCGTAACACGGTTGATTTAGTAAACCTGAAGAGTATGCACCTGAGTGAAAGACGTAAATCTTTGTTTCTATTAATAATTTGGACTTGAGTCCTGAAGAAGAATTGTGTATACTTACGATGGGAACCCAACGCAACTCGTATCTCAGCATTCCCATAATGTATTCAAAGTTTAAGCCAATATCCGTAACACGGTTGATTTAATAAACCTGAAGAGTATGCACCTTAGTGAAAGACGTATATCTTTGTTTCTATTAATAATTTGGACTTGAGTCCTGAAGAAGAGATGTGTATATTTACGATAGGAACCCAACGCAACTCGTATTTCAGCATGCCCATAATGTATTCAAAATTTAAGCCAATCTCCGTAACACGGTTGATTTAGTAAACCCGAAGAGTATGCACCTGAGTGAAAGACTTATATCTTTGTTTCTATTAATAATTTGGACTTGAGTCCTGAAGAAGAATTGTGTATATTTACGATAGGAACCCAACGCAACTCGTATTTCAGCATGCCCATAATGTATTCAAAATTTAAGCCAATCTCCGTAACACGGTTGATTTAGTAAACCTGAAGAGTATGCACCTGAGTGAAAGACGTAAATCTTTGTTTCTATTAATAATTTGGACTTGAGTCCTGAAGAAGAATTGTGTATATTTACGATAGGAACCCAACGCAACTCGTATTTCAGCATGCCCATAATGTATTCACAATTTAAGCCAATCTCCGTAACACGGTTGATTTAGTAACCGGAAGAGTATGCACCTGAGTGAAAGACGTATATCTTTGTTTCTATTAATAATTTGGACTTGAGTCCTGAAGAAGAATTGTGTATATTTACGATAGGAACCCAACGCAACTCGTATCTCAGCATTCCCATAATGTATTCAAAATTTAAGCCAATCTCCGTAACACGGTTGATTTAGTAAACCTGAAGAGTATGCACCTAAGTGAAAGACGTATATCTTTGTTTCTATTAAGAATTTGGACTTGAGTCCTGAAGAAGAATTGTGTATATTTACAATAGGAACCCAACGCAACTCGTATTTCAGCATGCCCATAATGTATTCAAAATTTAAGCCAATCTCCGTAACACGGTTGATTTAGTAAACCTGAAGAGTAGGCACCTGAGTGAAAGACGTATATCTTTGTTTCTATTAATAATTTCGACTTGAGTCCTGAAGAATAATTGTATATATTTACGATAGGAACCCAACGCAACTCGTATTTCAGCATGCCCATAATGTATTCACAATTTAAGCCAATCTCCGTAACACGGTTGATTTAGGAAACCTGAAGAGTATGCACCTGAGTGAAAGACGTATATCTTTGTTTCTATTAATAATTTGGACTTGAGTCCTGAAGAAGAATTGTGTATACTTACCATAGGAACCCAACGCAACTCGTATCTCAGCATTCCCATAATGTATTCAAAATTTAAGCCAATATCCGTAACACGGTTGATTTAATAAACCTGAAGAGTATGCACCTTGGTGAAAGACGTATATCTTTGTTTCTATTAATAATTTGGACTTGAGTCCTGAAGAAGAATTGTGTATATTTACGATAGGAACCCAACGCAACTCGTATTTCAGCATGCCCATAATGTATTCAAAATTTAAGCCAATCTCCGTAACACGGTTGATTTAGTAAACCCGAAGAGTATGCACCTGAGTGAAAGACTTATATCTTTGTTTCTATTAATAATTTGTACTTGAGTCCTGAAGAAGAATTGTGTATATTTACGATAGGAACCCAACGCAACTCGTATTTCAGCATGCCCATAATGTATTCAAAATTTAAGCCAATCTCCGTAACACGGTTGATTTAGTAAACCTGAAGAGTATGCACCTGAGTGAAAGACGTATATCTTTGTTTCTATTAATAATTTGGACTTGAGCCCTGAAGAAGAATTGTGTATATTTACGATAGGAACCCAACGCAACTCGTATCTCAGCATTCCCATAATTATTCAAAATTTAAGCCAATATCCGTAACACGGTTGATTTAATAAACCTGAAGAGTATGCACCTTAGTGAAAGACGTATATCTTTGTTTCTATTAATAATTTGGACTTGAGTCCTGAAGAAGAATTGTGTATATTTACGATAGGAACCCAACGCAACTCGTATTTCAGCATGCCCATAATGTATTCAGAATTTAAGCCAATCTCCGTAACACGGTTGATTTAGTAAACCCGAAGAGTATGCACCTGAGTGAAAGACTTATATCTTTGTTTCTATTAATATTTTGGACTTAAGTCCTGAAGAAGAATTGTGTATATTTACGATAGGAACCCAACACAACTCGTATTTCAGCATGCCCATAATGTATTCAAAATTTAAGCCAATCTCCGTAACACGGTTGATTTAGTAAACCTGAAGAGTATGCACCTGAGTGAAAGACGTATATCTTTGTTTCTATTAATAATTTGGACTTGAGTCCTGAAGAAGAATTGTGTATATTTACGATAGGAACCCAACGCAACTCGTATTTCAGCATGCCCATAATGTATTCAAAATTTAAGCCAATCTCCGTAACACAGTTGATTTAGTAAACCTGAAGAGTATGCACCTGAGTGAAAGACGTAAATCTTTGTTTCTATTAATAATTTGGACTTGAGTCCTGAAGAAGAATTGTGTATATTTACGATAGGAACCCAACGCAACTCGTATTTCAGCATGCCCATAATGTATTCACAATTTAAGCCAATCTCCGTAACACGGTTGATTTAGTAACCTGAAGAGTATGCACCTGAGTGAAAGACGTATATCTTTGTTTCTATTAATAATTTGGACTTGAGTCCTGAAGAAGAATTGTGTATATTTACGATAGGAACCCAACGCAACTCGTATCTCAGCATTCCCATAATGTATTCAAAATTTAAGCCAATCTCCGTAACACGGTTGATTTAGTAAACCTGAAGAGTATGCACCTGAGTGAAAGACGTATATCTTTGTTTCTATTAATAATTTGGACTTGAGTCCTGAAGAAGAATTGTGTATATTTACGATAGGAACCCAACGCAACTCGTATTTCAGCATGCCCATAATGTATTCAAAATTTAAGCCAATCTCCGTAACACGGTTGATTTAGTAAACCTGAAGAGTAGGCACCTGAGTGAAAGACGTATATCTTTGTTTCTTTTAATAATTTGGACTTGAGTCCTGAAGAAGAATTGTGTATACTTACGATAGGAACCCAATGCAACTCGTATCTCAGCATTCCCATAATGTATTCAAAGTTTAAGCCAATATCCGTAACACGGTTGATTTAATAAACCTGAAGAGTATGCACCTTAGTGAAAGACGTATATCTTTGTTTCTATTAATAATTTGGACTTGAGTCCTGAAGAAGAGATGTGTATATTTACGATAGGAACCCAACGCATTTCGTATTTCAGCATGCCCATAATGTATTCAAAATTTAAGCCAATCTCCGTAACACGGTTGATTTAGTAAACACGAAGAGTATGCACCTGAGTGAAAGACTTATATATTTGTTTCTATTAATAATTTGGACTTGAGTCCTGAAGAAGAATTGTGTATATTTACGATAGGAACCCAACGCAACTCGTATTTCAGCATGCCCATAATGTATTCAAAATTTAAGCCAATCTCCGTAACACGGTTGATTTAGTAAACCTGAAGAGTATGCACCTGAGTGAAAGACGTAAATCTTTGTTTCTATTAATAATTTGGACTTGAGTCCTGAAGAAGAATTGTGTATATTTACGATAGGAACCCAACGCAACTCGTATTTCAGCATGCCCATAATGTATTCACAATTTAAGTCAATCTCCGTAACACGGTTGATTTAGTAACCTAAAGAGTATGCACCTGAATGAAAGACGTATATCTTTGTTTCTATTAATAATTTGGACTTGAGTCCTGAAGAAGAATTGTGTATATTTACGATAGGAACCCAACGCAACTCGTATCTCAGCATTCCCATAATGTATTCAAAATTTAAGCCAATCTCCGTAACACGGTTGATTTAGTAAACCTGAAGAGTATGCACCTGAGTGAAAGACGTATATCTTTGTTTCTATTAATAATTTGGACTTGAGTCCTGAAGAAGAATTGTGTATATTTACGATAGGAACCCAACGCAACTCGTATTTCAGCATGCCCATAATGTATTCAAAATTTAAGCCAATCTCCGTAACACGGTTGATTTAGTAAACCTGAAGAGTAGGCACCTGAGTGAAAGACGTATATCTTTGTTTCTATTAATAATTTGGACTTGAGTCCTGAAGAAGAATTGTGTATATTTACGATAGGAACCCAACGCAACTCGTATTTCAGCATGCCCATAATGTATTCAAAATTTAAGCCAATCTCCGTAACACGGTTGATTTAGTAAACCTGAAGAGTATGCACCTGAGTGAAAGACGTAAATCTTTGTTTCTATTAATAATTTGGACTTGAGTCCTGAAGAAGAATTGTGTATATTTACGATAGGAACCCAACGCAACTCGTATTTCAGCGTGCCCATAATGTATTCACAATTTAAGTCAATCTCCGTAACACGGTTGATTTAGTAACCTAAAGAGTATGCACCTGAGTGAAAGACGTATATCTTTGTTTCTATTAATAATTTGGACTTGAGTCCTGAAGAAGAATTGTGTATATTTACGATAGGAACCCAACGCAACTCGTATCTCAGCATTCCCATAATGTATTCAAAATTTAAGCCAATCTCCGTAACACGGTTGATTTAGTAAACCTGAAGAGTATGCACCTGAGTGAAAGACGTATATCTTTGTTTCTATTAATAATTTGGACTTGAGTCCTGAAGAAGAATTGTGTATATTTACGATAGGAACCCAACGCAACTCGTATTTCAGCATGCCCATAATGTATTCAAAATTTAAGCCAATCTCTGTAACACGGTTGATTTAGTAAACCTGAAGAGTAGGCACCTGAGTGAAAGACGTATATCTTTGTTTCTATTAATAATTTGGACTTGAGTCCTGAAGAAGAATTGTGTATATTTACGATAGGAACCCAACGCAACTCGTATTTCATCATGCCCATAATGTATTCACAATTTAAGCCAATCTCCGTAACACGGTTGATTTAGGAAACCTGAAGAGTATGCACCTGAGTGAAAGACGTATATCATTGTTTCTATTAATAATTTGTACTTGAGTCCTGAAGAAGAATTGTGTATACTTACGATAGGAACCCAACGCAACTCGTATCTCAGCATTCCCATAATGTATTCAAAATTTAAGCCAATATCCGTAACACGGTTGATTTAATAAACCTGTAGAGTATGCACCTTGGTGAAAGACGTATATCTTTGTTTCTATTAATAATTTGGACTTGAGTCCTGAAGAAGAATTGTGTATATTTAAGATAGGAACCCAACGCAACTCGTATTTCAGCGTGCCCATAATGTATTCAAAATTTAAGCCAATCTCCGTAACACGGTTGATTTAGTAAACCCGAAGAGTATGCACCTGAGTGAAAGACTTATATCTTTGTTTCTATTAATAATTTGTACTTGAGTCCTGAAGAAGAATTGTGTATATTTACGATAGGAACCCAACGCAACTCGTATTTCTGCATGCCCATAATGTATTCAAAATTTAAGCCAATCTCCGTAACACGGTTGATTTAGTAAACCTGAAGAGTATGCACCTGAGTGAAAGACGTATATCTTTGTTTCTATTAATAATTTGGACTTGAGCCCTGAAGAAGAATTGTGTATATTTACGATAGGAACCCAACGCAACTCGTATCTCAGCATTCCCATAATGTATTCAAAATTTAAGCCAATATCCGTAACACGGTTGATTTAATAAACCTAAAGAGTATGCACCTTAGTGAAAGACGTATATCTTTGTTTCTATTAATAATTTGGACTTGAGTCCTGAAGAAGAATTGTGTATATTTACGATAGGAACCCAATGCAACTCGTATTTCAGCATGCCCATAATGTATTCAAAATTTAAGCCAATCTCCGTAACACGGTTGATTTAGTAAACCCGAAGAGTATGCACCTGAGTGAAAGACTTATATCTTTGTTTCTATTAATATTTTGGACTTGAGTCCTGAAGAAGAATTGTGTATATTTACGATAGGAACCCAACACAACTCGTATTTCAGCATGCCCATAATGTATTCAAAATTTAAGCCAATCTCCGTATCACGGTTGATTTAGTAAACCTGAAGAGTATGCACCTGAGTGAAAGACGTATATCTTTGTTTCTATTAATAATTTGGACTTGAGTCCTGAAGAAGAATTGTGTATATTTACGATAGGAACCCAACGCAACTCGTATTTCAGCATGCCCATAATGTATTCAAAATTTAAGCCAATCTCCGTAACATGGTTGATTTACTAAACTTGAAGAGTATGCATCTGAGTGAAAGACGTATATCTTTGTTTCTATTAATAATTTGGACTTGAGTCCTGAAGAACAATTGTGTATATTTACGATAGGAATCCAACGCAACTCGTATTTCAGCATGCCCATAATGTATTCAAAATTTAAGTCAATCTCCGTAACACGGTTGATTTAATAAACCCGAAGAGTATGCACCTGAGTGAAAGACTTATATCTTTGTTTCTATTAATAATTTGGACTTGAGTCCCGAAGAAGAATTGTGTATATTTACGATAGGAACCCAACGCATCTCGTATTTCAGCATTCTCATAATGTATTCACAATTTAAGCCAATCTTTGTAACAGGGTTGATTTAGTAAACCGGAAGAGTATGCACCTGAGTGAAAGACGTATATCTTTGTATCTATTAATAATTTGGACTTGAGTCCTGATGAAGAATTGTGTATATTTACGATAGGAACCCAACGCAACTCGTATTTTAGCATTCCCATAATGTATTCAAAATTTAAGCCAATCTCCGTAAAACGGTTGATTTAATAAACCTGAAGAGTATGCACCTGAGTGAAAGACATATATCTTTGTTTCTATTAATAATTTGGACTTGAGTCCTGAAGAAGAATTGTGTATATTTACGACAGGAACCCAACGCAACTCGTATTTCTGCATGCCCATAATGTATTCAAAATTTAAGCCATTCTTCGTAACACGGTTGATTTAGTAAACCTGAAGAGTATGCACCTGAGTGAAAGACTTATATCTTTGTTTCTATTAATAATTTGGACTTGAGTCCTAAAGAAGAATTGTGTATATTTACGATAGGAACCCAACGCAACTCATATTTCAGCATGACCATAATGTATTCAAAATTTAAGCCAATCTCCATAACACGGTTGATTTAGTAAACCTGAAGAGTATGCACCTGAGTGAAAGACGTATATCGTTGTTTCTATTAATAATTTGGAGTTCAGTCCTGAAGAAGAATTGTGTATATTTACGATAGGAACCCAACGCAACTCGTAATTTAGCATGCCCATAATGTATTCAAAATTTAAGCCAATCTCCGTAACACGGTTGATTTAGTAAACCCGAAGAGTATGCACCTGAGTGAAAGACTTATATCTTTGTTTCTATTAATAATTTGGACTTCAGTCCTGAAGAAGAATTGTGTATATTTACGATAGGAATCCAACGCAACTCGTATTTCAGCATGCCCATAATGTATTCAAAATTTAAGTCAATCTCCGTAACACGGTTGATTTAGTAAACCCGAAGAGTATGCACCTGAGTGAATGACTTATATCTTTGTTTCTATTAATAATTTGGACTTGAGTCCCGAAGCAGAATTGTGTATATTTACGATAGGAACCCAACGCAACTCGTATTTCAGCATTCTCATAATGTATTCACAATTTAAGCCAATCTCCGTAACAGGGTTGATTTAGTAAACCGGAAGAGTATGCACCTGAGTGAAAGACGTATATCTTCGTTTCTATTAATAATTTGGACTTGAGTCCTGATGAAGAATTGTGTATATTTACGATAGGAACCCAACGCAACTCGTATTTTAGCATTCCCATAATGTATTCAAAATTTAAGCCAATCTCCGTAACACGGTTGATTTA
This sequence comes from Cuscuta europaea, assembly GCA_945859875.1. NCBI lineage: Eukaryota > Viridiplantae > Streptophyta > Magnoliopsida > Solanales > Convolvulaceae > Cuscuta > Cuscuta europaea. The sequence goes on from CAMAPE010000014.1 coordinate 8,828,168, forward strand.
ATAAACCTGAAGAGTATGACCCTGAGTGAAAGACGTATATCTTTGTTTCTAATAATAATTTGGACTTGAGTCCTGAAGAAGAATTGTGTATATTTACGATAGGAACCGAACGCAACTCGTATTTCAGCATGCCCATAATGTATTCAAAATTTAAGCCAATCTTCGTAACACGGTTGATTTAGTAAACCCGAAGAGTATGCACCTGAGTGAAAGACTTATATCTTTGTTTCTATTAATAATTTGGACTTGAGTCCTAAAGAAGAATTGTGTATATTTACGATAGGAACCCAACGCAACTCATATTTCAGCATGACCATAATGTATTCAAAATTTAAGCCAATCTCCATAACACGGTTGATTTAGTAAACCTGAAGAGTATGCACCTGAGTGAAAGACGTATATCTTTGTTTCTATTAATAATTTGGACTTCAGTACTGAAGAAGAATTGTGTATATTTACGATAGGAACCCAACGCAACTCGTAATTTAGCATGCCCATAATGTATTCAAAATTTAAGCCAATCTCCGTAACACGGTTGATTTAGTAAACCTGAAGAGTATGCACCTGAGTGAAAGACGTATATCTTTCTTTCTATTAATAATTTGGACTTGACTCCTAAACAAGAATTGTGTATATTTACGAAATGAACCCAACGCAACTCGTATTTCAGCATTCCCATAATGTATTCACAATTTAAGCCTATCTCCGTAACACGGTTGATTTATAAACCTGAAGAGTATGCACCTGAGTGAAAGACGTATATCTTTGTTTCTATTAATAATTTGGACTTGAGTCCTGAAGAAGAATTGTGTATATTTACGATAGGAACCCAACGCAACACGTATTTCAGCATTCCCATAATGTATTCACAATTTAAGCCAATCTCCGTAACACGGTTGATTTAGTAAACCTGAAGAGTATGCACCTGAGTGAAAGACGTATATCTTTGTTTCTATTAATAATTTGGACTTGAGTCCTGAAGAAGAATTGTGTATATTTACGATAGGAACCCAACGCAACTCGTATCTCAGCATTCCCAAAATGTATTCAAAATTTAAGCCAATATCCGTAACACGGTTGATTTAATAAACCTGAAGAGTATGCACCTTAGTGAAAGACGTATATCTTTGTTTCTATTAATAATTTGGACTTGAGTCCTGAAGAAGAATTGTGTATATTTACGATAGGAACCCAACGCAACTCGTATTTCAGCATGCCCATAATGTATTCAAAATTTAAGCCAATCTCCGTAACACGGTTGATTTAGTAAACCCGAAGAGTATGCATCTGAGTGAAAGACTTATATCTTTGTTTCTATTAATAATTTGGACTTGAGTCCTGAAGAAGAATTGTGTATATTTACGATAGGAACCCAACGCAACTCGTATTTCAGCATGCCCATAATGTATTCAAACTTTAAGCCAATCTCCGTAACACGGTTGATTTAGTAAACCTGAAGAGTATGCACCTGAGTGAAAGACGTATATCTTTGTTTCTATTAATAATTTGTACTTGAGTCCTGAAGAAGAAATGTGTATATTTACGATAGGAACCCAACGCAACTCGTATCTCAGCATTCCCATAATGTATTCAAAATTTAAGCCAATATCCGTAACACGGTTGATTTAATAAACCTGAAGAGTATGCACCTTAGTGAAAGACGTATATCTTTGTTTCTATTAATAATTTGGACTTGAGTCCTGAAGAAGAATTGTGTATATTTACGATAGGAACCCAACGCAACTCATATTTCAGCATGCCCATAATGTATTAAAAATTTAAGCCAATCTCCGTAACACGGTTGATTTTGTAAACCCGAAGAGTATGCACCTGAGTGAAAGACTTATATCTTTGCTTCTATTAATAATTTGGACTTGAGTCCTGAAGAAGAATTGTGTATATTTACGATAGGAACCCAACGCAACTCGTATTTCAGCATGCCCATAATGTATTCAAAATTTAAGCCAATCTCCGTAACACGGTTGATTTAGTAAACCTGAAGAGTATGCACCTGAGTGAAAGACGTATATCTTTGTTTCTATTAATAATTTGGACTTGAGTCCTGAAGAAGAATTGTGTATATTTACGATAGGAACCCAACACAACTCGTATTTCAGCATGCCCATAATGTATTTAAAAATTAAGCCAATCTCGTAACACGGTTAATTTAGTAAACTTGAAGAGTATGCATCTGAGTGAAAGACGTATATCTTTGTTTCTATTAATAATTTGGACTTGAGTCCTTAAGAAGAATTGTGTATATTTACGATAGGAATCCAACGCAACTCGTATTTCAGCATGCCCATAATGTATTCAAAATTTAAGTCAATCTCCGTAACACGGTTGATTTAGTAAACCCGAAGAGTATGCACCTGAGTGAAAGACTAATATCTTTGTTTCTATTAATAATTTGGACTTGAGTCCCGAAGAAGAATTGTGTATATTTACGATAGGAACCCAACGCAACTCGTATTTCAGCATTCTCATAATGTATTCACAATTTAAGCCAATCTTCGTAACATGGTTGATTTAGTAAACTGGAAGAGTATGCACCTGAGTGAAAGACGTATATCTTTGTTTCTATTAATAATTTGGACTTGAGTCCTCATGAAGAATTGTGTATATTTACGATAGGAACCCAACGCAACTCGTATTTCAGCATTCCCATAATGTATTCAAAATTTAAGCCAATCTCCGTAACACGGTTCATTTAATAAACCTGAAGAGTATGCACCTGAGTGAAAGACGTATATCTTTGTTTCTATTAATAATTTGGACTTGAGTCCTGAAGAAGAATTGTGTATATTTACGATAGGAACCCAACGCAACTCGTATTTCAGCATGCCCATAATGTATTCAAAATTTAAGCCAATCTCCGTAACACGGTTGATTTAGTAAACCTGAAGAGTATGCACCTTAGTGAAAGACGTATATCTTTGTTTCTATTAATAATTTGGACTTGAGTCCTCAAGAAGAATTGTTTATATTTACGATAAAAACCCAACACAACTCGTATTTCAGCATGCCCATAATGTATTCAAAATTTAAGCCAATCTCCGTAACACGGTTGATTTAGTAAACCCGAAGAGTATGCACCTGAGTGAAAGACTTATATCTTTGATTCTATTAATAATTTGGACTTGAGTCCTGAAGAACAATTGTGTATATTTACGATAGGAACCTAACGCAACTTGTATTTCAGCATGCCCATAATGTATTCAAAATTTAAGCCAATCTCCGTAACACGGTTGATTTAGTAAACCCGAAGAGTATGCACCTGAGTGAAACACTTATATCTTTGTTTCTATTAATAATTTTGACTTGAGTCCTGAAGAAGAATTGTGTATATTTACGATAGGAACCCAACGCAACTCGTATTTCAGCATGCCCATAATGTATTCAAAATTTAAGCCAATCTCCATAACATGGTTGATTTAGTAAACCTGAAGAGTATGAACCTGAGTGAAAGACGTATATCTTTGTTTCTATTAATAATTTGGACTTGAGTCCTGAAGAAGAATTGTGTATATTTACGATAGGAACCCAACGCAACTCGTATTTCAGCATGCCCATAATGTATTCAAAATTAAAGCCAATCTCTGTAACACGGTTGATTTAGTAAACCTGAAGAGTATGCACCTGAGTGAAAGACGTATATCTTTGTTTCTATTAATAATTTGGACTTGAGTCCGGAAGAAGAATTGTGTATATTTACGATAGGAACCCAACGCAACTCGTATTTCAGCATTCCCATAATGTATTCACAATTTAAGCCAATCTCCGTAACACGGTTGATTTTGTAAACCTGAAGAGTATGCACCTGAGTGAAAGACGTATATCTTTGTTTCTATTAATAATTTGGACTTGAGTCCTGAATAAGAATTGTGTATATTTATGATAGGAACCCAACGCAACTCGTATTTCAGCATTCCCATAATGTATTCAAAATTTAAGCCAATCTCCGTAACACGGTTGATTTAGTAAACCTGAAGAGTATGTACCTGAGTGAAAGACGTATATCTTTGTTTCTATTAATAATTTGGAGTTGAGTCCTGAAGAAGAATTCTGTATATTTACGATAGGAACCCAACGCAACTCGTATTTCAGCATGCCCATAAGGTATTCAAAATTTAAGCCAATCTCCGTAACACGGTTGATTTAGTAAACCTGAAGAGTATGCACCTGAGTGAAAGACGTATATCATTGTTTCTATTAATAATTTGGACTTGAGTCCTGAAGAAGAATTGTGTATATTTACGATAGGAACCCAACGCAACTCGTATTTCAGCATGCCCATAATGTATTCAAAATTTAAGCCAATCTCCGTAACACGGTTGATTTAGTAAACTTGAAGAGTATGCATCTGAGTGAAAGACGTATATCTTTGTTTCTATTAATAATTTGGACTTGAGTCCTGAAGAAGAATTGTGTATATTTACGATAGGAATCCAACGCAACTCGTATTTCAGCATGCCCATAATGTATTCAAAATTTAAGTCAATCTCCGTAACACGGTTGATTTAGTAAACCCGAAGAGTATGCACCTGAGTGAAAGACTAATATCTTTGTTTCTATTAATAATTTGGACTTGAGTCCCGTAGAAGAATTGTGTATATTTTGTAACACCCCCATTTTCCCCAACCAAAAATACATTTAAATAATGATTTATTCAAAGGAATTATCAACTTTATTTGAAAACATCAGAAAGTACAGCGGAAGTCTTAATAAGGGAAATGGGTGTTACCGCCACATCCGGTCATCTCTCAACCAGATGCATAGGCAACTAAAACATAACAACTAATTTAATAAAAATAAAGTGTTTGTAAAGTAAATTTTTATTTCATGACTAGTATAACTAAAGCGACTTCTAATTCGCTCTCGGGCCATGCAAGCAATCATCAATCGATAAAATCATCCTCACCTGCACAAATAAAGTGCAGAAACAAAACAAGGAAAAGAAAACAAAAATTAGCTTTAGAGCTAAGTAAGTACTACCCAACCCCGTAAAATAATCATGTTTGACTAAAATAGATCTTTATATAATAATATATAAAAATACTCACACCATCGAAATTCTTTTCACTTTGATTTTTCTCAAAACTACTTCTTTACAAAAATCCTCAACTTCTCTTTAAAACTTCATAATAACTCTTCTCTTTGATTTCCTCAAAAATCACTTATTCTCTAACTTCCTAGTAATTTAGAAGGGCGGTGCTCAACCTTTCGGTAGAGCCCGGTGGACCGTGGTTACGGACGGCCACCCCGAACAAGTGTCGGTACCACAACTGCTCTGTTGGAAACGAAACGACTACCTTAAGTGTGCACACCCCCTAAAAGGGATTCCAAGCCCTCCGAGTAGTAAGTCGTAACGAGTAGTCAGGACTCAGTCTACCAACTACCCCTGAATAAGATATCTTGAATGATTAGGGATTACTACTACCATAACTTCTTCTTAAAAGGGATCATCGATCCAAATATCACTTTAAACTCAAACTGTACTTCTTAGTAGTAGCAAACCTAATCACCCTCCACATTTATCCGGACGTGGAAAACCGACACCACGGATTTCTCCCGTGGTGCTCACCTCTTATGAAATCATTCTTTTATCTTGAATTAATATACTTCAAAATATTTCTCAACTTCTCAAATTGCTTTAAAAATATTTAGATAAAATATTTACCCCCAAAAGCACTTAGTTCCACGAACCATCTCAGAATCACATGCATAAAAATCATACTTCACACTTAAAATTACGTATCACATAATACATATATAATACGAGGAAACGATTTTTGGATTGGCAGAGAAACTTACAGTAGGTCCTGATGCTCCTAATTCTCTTCCTCAATTCTGGTCTCTAAATGAACACCTTTTAATTAAGATACTATAATTAGTCACTTATTCTTCTTTAATAATTTAACTGATTCCCCCGTTATACTTTTATTCAAATTTTATTAATATGACTAATCATTTAAAATTATCCAATATTAGTTTCCACTTTATTTACTCCAAATAAAGTAATAAAAATCATCCATTATCATTAATCCAATCAGCCCAACCCATACTTTAAAATACTTCGTATCAAAACTCAAAGAACGTAACAGCCTTACGCATTGCAGTGATGAAGCAGTTGAACGGCAAACACAGGAGCGGAAAGCTTTGGACGTAGCACGCTGTCCACTCTCGGTCGCGGTCGTTGACTCCCTCCCGTGCAACTCGTTTCTGGGCCTCGACGCCTGAAGTCCGACGCCCTGCAGGCTGCAGTGTCCTCCCCGCGGCTCTTCACTTTCCGACGTGGAGGTAGCCCAACTCCGGCAGCTCTAGTTTCCTTTCCGGTGGCACTAAACAGCAGTAGGTTGGTGATATTTGGAGGCGTTGCGTAGCAGTCCGGTCCCAGGCAGCAATTCCAGCCTCTCCCTTTCCTTCGGCAGTCCGGTATGAACTAGTCCGGCGAGCATATGGCTATGGTTCTCCGGCGTTCGTACCTGTTTTGCGGCTAGCTGATGTAGTTGGTGGTGGCGATCCGATATGGTGGGTGGCGGCGATGACTTCGGCTGTCCTTTCCTCTTCCTTTCTTTCCCTCTCTCACGCTCTGTTTTCTTTCTTTTACTTGTCACGGGTTGTTTGTTCTCGTGCCACCAAGGTAATTCGCAGCAGGGATATTCATACCCATCGTCGAAGGTTCTAGTCACTCCGTTACCTACGTTAGAAATCTTGGGCATTTACTCCCATTAATTCACTTTCTTTGTTTCTTATGGGCATGTGCCATTATATATCCATAGTACGGAGTATTACGAATGTTAGAGGTATGCGTGTGTATATTTACCAAACTTTAGTTTGAAAAGTCAACTTTAAACATTTATGGTGTATTTAGTATTATTAATTTTTCGTACACATAAAGGTGCTTTGAATTACAATTTCTTAAAATGTCACATTTTGAATCAAAACTTTGTCTGATTATTGTAACTAATAGTGTCAAATTCATAAATGTCACTTTTGTTAATTTTCAGTCTGGTTCATTTGTTTCATAAAATGTTGTTCCTATTACTGAAATATTTTTATCTCACTAAGACGTCATAAATTTTGAAATTTTTATCTGCTTAGAATGTTACAACTGTTGAATTTTGTCTGACTCAATAATAATAAAAATGTCATTTCCGTAATGTTTTATGATTTATCTAGCTAAAAATTATTTTTATTTTTATTTAAATTTTTGGAGTGTCACATATTTACGATAGGAACCCAACGCAACTCGTATTTCAGCATTCTCATAATGTATTCACAATTTAAGCCAATCTCCGTAACAGGGTTGATTTAGTAAACCGGAAGAGTATGCACCTGAGTGAAAGACGTATATCTTTGTTTCTATTAATAATTTGGACTTGAGTCCTGATGAAGAATTGTGTATATTTAAGATAGGAACCCAACGCAACTCGTATTTCAGCATTCCCATAATGTATTCAAAATTTAAGCCAATCTCCGTAACACGGTTGATTTAATAAACCTGAAGAGTATGCACCTGAGTGAAAGACGTATATCTTTGTTTCTATTAATAATTTGGACTTGAGTCCTGAAGAAGAATTGTGTATATTTACGATAGGAACCCAACGCAACTCGTATTTCAGCATGTCCATAATGTATTCAAAATTTAAGCCAACCTCCGTAACACGGTTGATTTAGTAAACCTGAAGAGTATGCACCTGAGTGAAAGACGTATATCTTTGTTTCTATTAATAATTTGGACTTGAGTCCTCAAGAAGAATTGTGTATATTTACAATAAAAACCCAACACAACTCGTATTTCAGCATGCCCATAATGTATTCAAAATTTAAGCCAATCTCCGTAACACGGTTGATTTAGTAAACCCGAAGAGTATGCACCTGAGTGAAAGACTTATATCTTTGTTTCTATTAATAATTTGGACTTGAGTCCTGAAGAAGAATTGTGTATATTTACGATAGGAACCCAACGCAACTTGTATTTCAGCATGCCCATAATGTATTCAAAATTTAAGCCAATCTCCGTAACACGGTTGATTTAGTAAACCCGAAGAGTATGCACCTTAGTGAAACACTTATATCTTTGTTTCTATTAATAATTTTGACTTGAGTCCTGAAGAAGAATTGTGTATATTTACGATAGGAACCCAACGCAACTCGTATTTCAGCATGCGCATAATGTATTCAAAATTTAAGCCAATCTCCATAACACGGTTGATTTAGTAAACCTGAAGAGTATGAACCTGAGTGAAAGACGTATATCTTTGTTTCTATTAATAATTTGGACTTGAGTCCTGAAGAAGAATTGTGTATATTTACGATAGGAACCCAACGCAACTCGTATTTCAGCATGCCCATAATGTTTTCAAAATTTTAGCCAATCTCCGTAACACGGTTGATTTAGTAAACCTGAAGAGTATGCACCTGAGTGAAAGACGTATATCTTTGTTTCTATTAATAATTTCGACTTGAGTCCTGAAGAGGAATTGTGTATATTTACGATAGGAACCCAACGCAACTCGTATTTCAGCATTCCCATAATGTATTCAAAATTTAAGCCGATCTCCGTAACACGGTTGATTTTGTAAACCTGAAGAGTATGCACCTGAGTGAAAGACGTATATCTTTGTTTCTATTAATAATTTGGACTTGAGTCCTGAATAAGAATTGTGTATATTTACGATAGGAACCCAACGCAACTCGTATTTCAGCATTCCCATAATGTATTCAAAATTTAAGCCAATCTCCGTAACACGGTTGATTTAGTAAACCTGAAGAGTATGTACCTGAGTGAAAGACGTATATCTTTGTTTCTATTAATAATTTGGACTTGAGTCCTGAAGAAGAATTATGTATATTTACGATAGGAACCCAACGCAACTCGTATTTCAGCATTCCCATAATGTATTCAAAATTTAAGCCAATCTCCGTAACACGGTTGATTTAGTAAACCCGAAGAGTATGCACCTGAGTGAAACACTTATATCTTTGTTTCTATTAATAATTTGGACTTGAGTCCTGAAGAAGAATTGTGTATATTTACGATAGGAACCCAACGCAACTTGTATTTCAGCATGCCCATAATGTATTCAAAATTTAAGCCAATCTCCGTAACACGGTTGATTTAGTAAACCCGAAGAGTATGCACCTTAGTGAAACACTTATATCTTTGTTTCTATTAATAATTTTGACTTGAGTCCTGAAGAAGAATTGTGTATATTTACGATAGGAACCCAACGCAACTCATATTTCAGCATGCCTATAATGTATTCAAAATTTAAGCCAATCTCCATAACACGGTTGATTTAGTAAACCTGAAGAGTATGAACCTGAGTGAAAGACGTATATCTTTGTTTCTATTAATAATTTGGACTTGAGTCCTGAAGAAGAATTGTGTATATTTACGATAGGAACCCAACGCAACTCGTATTTCAGCATTCCCATAATGTATTCAAAATTTAAGCCAATCTCCGTAACACGGTTGATTTTGTAAACCTGAAGAGTATGCACCTGAGTGAAAGACGTATATCTTTGTTTCTATTAATAATTGGACTTGAGTCCTGAAGAAGAATTGTGTATATTTACGATAGGAACCCAACGCAACTCGTATTTCAGCATTCCCATAATGTATTCACAATTTAAGCCAATCTTCGTAACACGGTTGATTTAGTAAATCGGAAGAGTATGCACCTGAGTGAAAGACGTATATCTTTGTTTCTATTAATAATTTGGACTTGAGTCCTCAAGAAGAATTGTGTATATTTACGATAAAAACCCAACACAACTCGTATTTCAGCATGCCCATAATGTATTCAAAATTTAAGCCAATCTCCGTAACACGGTTGATTTAGTAAACCCGAAGAGTATGCACCTGAGTGAAAGACTTATATCTTTGTTTCTATTAATAATTTGGACTTGAGTCCTGAAGAAGAATTGTGTATATTTACGATAGGAACCCATTGCAACTCGTATTTCAGCATTCCCATAATGTATTCAAAATATAAGCCAATCTCCGTAACACGGTTGATTTAGTAAACCCGAAGAGTATGCACCTGAGTGAAACACTTATATCTTTGTTTCTATTAATAATTTGGACTTGAGTCCTGAAGAAGAATTGTGAATATTTACGATAGGAACCCAACGCAACTCGTATTTTAGCATTCCCATAATGTATTCAAAATATAAGCCAATCTCCGTAACACGGTTGATTTAGTAAACCTGAAGAGTATGCACCTGAGTGAAAGACGTATATCTTTGTTTCTATTAATAATTTGGACTTGAGTCCTGAAGATGAATTGTGTATATTTACGATAGGAACCCAACGCAACTCGTATTTCAGCATGCCCATAATGTATTCAAAATTGTAGCCAATCTCCGTAACACGGTTGATTTAGTAAACCTGAAGAGTATGCACCTGAGTGAAAGACGTATATCTTTGTTTCTATTAATAATTTGGACTTGAGTCCTGAAGAGGAATTGTGTATATTTACGATAGGAACCCAACGCAACTCGTATTTCAGCATTCCCATAATGTATTCAAAATTTAAGCCAATCTCCGTAACACGGTTGATTTAGTAAACCCGAAGAGTATGCACCTGAGTGAAACACTTATATCTTTGTTTCTATTAATAATTTGGACTTGAGTCCTGAAGAAGAATTGTGAATATTTACGATAGGAACCCAACGCAACTCGTATTTTAGCATTCCCATAATGTATTCAAAATATAAGCCAATCTCCGTAACACGGTTGATTTAGTAAACCTGAAGAGTATGCACCTGAGTGAAAGACGTATATCTTTGTTTCTATTAATAATTTGGACTTGAGTCCTGAAGAAGAATTGTGTATATTTACGATAGGAACCCAACGCAACTCGTATTTCAGCATGCCCATAATGTATTCAAAATTGTAGCCAATCTCCGTAACACGGTTGATTTAGTAAACCTGAAGAGTATGCACCTGAGTGAAAGACGTATATCTTTGTTTCTATTAATAATTTGGACTTGAGTCCTGAAGAGGGATTGTGTATATTTACGATAGGAACCCAACGCAACTCGTATTTCAGCATTCCCATAATGTATTCAAAATTTAAGCCAATCTCCGTAACACGGTTGATTTTGTAAACCTGAAGAGTATGCACCTGAGTGAAAGACGTATATCTTTGTTTCTATTAATAATTTGGACTTGAGTCCTGAATAAGAATTGTGTATATTTACGATAGAAACCCAACGCAACTCGTATTTCAGCATTCCCATAATGTATTCAAAATTTAAGCCAATCTCTGTAACACGGTTGATTTAGTAAACCTGAAGAGTATGTACCTGAGTGAAAGACGTATATCTTTGTTTCTATTAATAATTTGGAGTTGAGTCCTGAAGAAGAATTGTGTATATTTACGATAGGAACCCAACGCAACTCGTATTTCAGCATGCCCATAATGTATTCAAAATTTAAGCCAATCTCTGTAACACGGTTGATTTAGTAAACCCGAAGAGTATGCACCTGAGTGAAAGACTTATATCTTTGTTTCTATTAATAATTGGACTTGAGTCCTGAAGAAGAATTGTGTATATTTACGATAGGAACCCAACGCAACTCGTATTTCAGCATTCCCATAATGTATTCACAATTTAAGCCAATCTTCGTAACACGGTTGATTTAGTAAATCGGAAGAGTATGCACCTGAGTGAAAGACGTATATCTTTGTTTCTATTAATAATTTGGACTTGAGTCCTCAAGAAGAATTGTGTATATTTACGATAAAAACCCAACACAACTCGTATTTCAGCATGCCCATAATGTATTCAAAATTTAAGCCAATCTCCGTAACACGGTTGATTTAGTAAACCCGAAGAGTATGCACATTAGTGAAAGACTTATATCTTTGTTTTTATTAATAATTTGGACTTGAGTCCTGAAGAAGAATTGTGTATATTTACGATAGGAACCCAACGCAACTCGTATTTCAGCATTCCCATAATGTATTCAAAATTTAAGCCAATCTCCGTAACACGGTTGATTTAGTAAACCCGAAGAGTATGCACCTGAGTGAAACACTTATATCTTTGTTTCTATTAATAATTTGGACTTGAGTCCTGAAGAAGAATTGTGAATATTTACGATAGGAACCCAACGCAACTCGTATTTTAGCATTCCCATAATGTATTCAAAATATAAGCCAATCTCCGTAACACGGTTGATTTAGTAAACCTGAAGAGTATGCACCTGAGTGAAAGACGTATATCTTTGTTTCTATTAATAATTTGGACTTGAGTCCTGAAGAAGAATTGTGTATATTTACGATAGGAACCCAACGCAACTCGTATTTCAGCATGCCCATAATGTATTCAAAATTGTAGCCAATCTCCGTAACACGGTTGATTTAGTAAACCTGAAGAGTATGCACCTGAGTGAAAGACGTATATCTTTGTTTCTATTAATAATTTGGACTTGAGTCCTGAAGAGGAATTGTGTATATTTACGATAGGAACCCAACGCAACTCGTATTTCAGCATTCCCATAATGTATTCAAAATTTAAGCCAATCTCCGTAACACGGTTGATTTTGTAAACCTGAAGAGTATGCACCTGAGTGAAAGACGTATATCTTTGTTTCTATTAATAATTTGGACTTGAGTCCTGAATAAGAATTGTGTATATTTACGATAGAAACCCAACGCAACTCGTATTTCAGCATTCCCATAATGTATTCAAAATTTAAGCCAATCTCTGTAACACGGTTGATTTAGTAAACCTGAAGAGTATGTACCTGAGTGAAAGACGTATATCTTTGTTTCTATTAATAATTTGGAGTTGAGTCCTGAAGAAGAATTGTGTATATTTACGATAGGAACCCAACGCAACTCGTATTTCAGCATGCCCATAATGTATTCAAAATTTAAGCCAATCTCTGTAACACGGTTGATTTAGTAAACCCGAAGAGTATGCACCTGAGTGAAAGACTTATATCTTTGTTTCTATTAATAATTGGACTTGAGTCCTGAAGAAGAATTGTGTATATTTACGATAGGAACCCAACGCAACTCGTATTTCAGCATTCCCATAATGTATTCACAATTTAAGCCAATCTTCGTAACACGGTTGATTTAGTAAATCGGAAGAGTATGCACCTGAGTGAAAGACGTATATCTTTGTTTCTATTAATAATTTGGACTTGAGTCCTCAAGAAGAATTGTGTATATTTACGATAAAAACCCAACACAACTCGTATTTCAGCATGCCCATAATGTATTCAAAATTTAAGCCAATCTCCGTAACACGGTTGATTTAGTAAACCCGAAGAGTATGCACATTAGTGAAAGACTTATATCTTTTTTCTATTAATAATTTGGACTTGAGTCCTGAAGAAGAATTGTGTATATTTACGATAGGAACCCAACGCAACTCGTATTTCAGCATTCCCATAATGTATTCAAAATTTAAGCCAATCTCCGTAACACGGTTGATTTAGTAAACCCGAAGAGTATGCACCTGAGTGAAACACTTATATCTTTGTTTCTATTAATAATTTGGACTTGAGTCCTGAAGAAGAATTGTGTATATTTACGATAGGAACCCAACGCAACTCGTATTTCAGCATTCCCATAATGTATTCAAAATTTAAGCCAATCTCCGTAACACGGTTGATTTAGTAAACCTGAAGAGTATGCACCTGAGTGAAAGACGTATATCTTTGTTTCTATTAATAATTTGGACTTGAGTCCTGAAGAAGAATTGTGTATATTTACGATAGGAACCCAACGCAACTCGTATTTCAGCATGCCCATAATGTATTCAAAATTTTAGCCAATCTCCGTAACACGGTTGATTTAGTAAACCTGAAGAGTATGCACCTGAGTGAAAGACGTATATCTTTGTTTCTATTAATAATTTGGACTTGAGTCCTGAAGAGGAATTGTGTATATTTACGATAGGAACCCAAAGCAACTCGTATTTCCGCATTCCCATAATGTATTCAAAATTTAAGCCAATCTCCGTAACACGGTTGATTTTGTAAACCTGAAGAGTATGCACCTGAGTGAAAGACGTATATCTTTGTTTCTATTAATAATTTGGACTTGAGTCCTGAATAAGAATTGTGTATATTTACGATAGGAACCCAACGCAACTCGTATTTCAGCATTCCCATAATGTATTCAAAATTTTAGCCAATCTCCGTAACACGGTTGATTTAGTAAACCTGAAGAGTATGTACCTGAGTGAAAGACGTATATCTTTGTTTCTATTAATAATTTGGAGTTGAGTCCTGAAGAAGAATTGTGTATATTTACGATAGGAACCCAACGCAACTCGTATTTCAGCATGCCCATAATGTATTCAAAAATTAAGCCAATCTCTGTAACACGGTTGATTTAGTAAACCCGAAGAGTATGCACCTGAGTGAAAGACGTATATCTTTGTTTCTATTAATAATTTGGACTTGAGTCCTGAATAAGAATTGTGTATATTTACGATAGGAACCCAACGCAACTCGTATTTCAGCATGCCCATAATGTATTCAAAATTTAAGCCAATCTCTGTAACACGGTTGATTTAGTAAACCCGAAGAGTATGCACCTGAGTGAAAGACTTATATCTTTGTTTCTATTAATAATTGGACTTGAGTCCTGAAGAAGAATTGTGTATATTTACGATAGGAACCCAACGCAACTCGTATTTCAGCATTCCCATAATGTATTCACAATTTAAGCCAATCTTCGTAACACATTTGATTTAGTAAATCGGAAGAGTATGCACCTGAGTGAAAGACGTATATCTTTGTTTCTATTAATAATTTGGACTTGAGTCCTCAAGAAGAATTGTGTATATTTACGATAAAAACCCAACACAACTCGTATTTCAACATGCCCATAATGTATTCAAAATTTAAGCCAATATCCGTAACACGGTTGATTTAGTAAACCCGAAGAGTATGCACATGAGTGAAAGACTTATATCTTTGTTTCTATTAATAATTTGGACTTGAGTCCTGAAGAAGAATTGTGTATATTTACGATAGGAACCCAACGCAACTCGTATTTCAGCATGCCCATAATGTATTTAAAAATTAAGCCAATCTCCGTAACACGGTTGATTTAGTAAACTTGAAGAGTATGCATCTGAGTGAAAGACGTATATCTTTGTTTCTATTAATAATTTGGACTTGAGTCCTGAAGAGGAATTGTGTATATTTACGATAGGAACCCAACGCAACTCGTATTTCAGCATTCCCATAATGTATTCAAAATTTAAGCCAATCTCCGTAACACGGTTGATTTTGTAAACCTGAAGAGTATGCACCTGAGTGAAAGACGTATATCTTTGTTTCTATTAATAATTTGGACTTGAGTCCTGAATAAGAATTGTGTATATTTACGATAGGAACCCAACGCAACTCGTATTTCAGCATTCCCATAATGTATTCAAAATTTAAGCCAATCTCCGTAACACGGTTGATTTAGTAAACCTGAAGAGTATGTACCTGAGTGAAAGACGTATATCTTTGTTTCTATTAATAATTTGGAGTTGAGCCCTGAAGAAGAATTGTGTATATTTACGATAGGAACCCAACGCAACTCGTATTTCAGCATGCCCATAATGTATTCAAAATTAAGCCAATCTCCGTAACACGGTTGATTTAGTAAACTTGAAGAGTATGCATTTGAGTGAAAGACGTATATCTTTGTTTCTATTAATAATTTGGACTTGAGTCCTGAAGAGGAATTGTGTATATTTACGATAGGAACCCAACGCAACTCGTATTTCAGCATTCCCATAATGTATTCAAAATTTAAGCCAATCTCCGTAACACGGTTGATTTTGTAAACCTGAAGAGTATGCACCTGAGTGAAAGACGTATATCTTTGTTTCTATTAATAATTTGGACTTGAGTCCTGAATAAGAATTGTGTATATTTACGATAGGAACCCAACGCAACTCGTATTTCAGCATTCCCATAATGTATTCAAAATTTAAGCCAATCTCCGTAACACGGTTGATTTTGTAAACCTGAAGAGTATGCACCTGAGTGAAAGACGTATATCTTTGTTTCTATTAATAATTTGGACTTGAGTCCTGAATAAGAATTGTGTATATTTACGATAGGAACCCAACGCAACTCGTATTTCAGCATGCCCATAATGTATTTAAAAATTAAGCCAATCTCCGTAACACGGTTGATTTAGTAAACTTGAAGAGTATGCATCTGAGTGAAAGACGTATATCTTTGTTTCTATTAATAATTTGGACTTGAGTCCTGAAGAGGAATTGTGTATATTTACGATAGGAACCCAACGCAACTCGTATTTCAGCATTCCCATAATGTATTCAAAATTTAAGCCAATCTCCGTAACACGGTTGATTTTGTAAACCTGAAGAGTATGCACCTGAGTGAAAGACGTATATCTTTGTTTCTATTAATAATTTGGACTTGAGTCCTGAATAAGAATTGTGTATATTTACGATAGGAACCCAACGCAACTCGTATTTCAGCATTCCCATAATGTATTCAAAATTTAAGCCAATCTCCGTAACACGGTTGATTTAGTAAACCCGAAGAGTATGCACCTGAGTGAAACACTTATATCTTTGTTTCTATTAATAATTTGGACTTGAGTCCTGAAGAAGAATTGTGTATATTTACGATAGGAACCCAACACAACTCGTATTTCAGCATTCCCATAATGTATTCAAAATTTAAGCCAATCTCCGTAACACGGTTGATTTAGTAAACCTGAAAAGTATGCACCTGAGTGAAAGACGTATATCTTTGTTTCTATTAATAATTTGGACTTGATCCTTGAAGAAGAATTGTGTATATTTACGATAGGAACCCAACGCAACTCGTATTTCAGCATTCCCATAATGTATTCACAATTTAAGCCAATCTTCGTAACACGGTTGATTTAGTAAATCGGAAGAGTATGCACCTGAGTGAAAGACGTATATCTTTGTTTCTATTAATAATTTGGACTTGAGTCCTCAAGAAGAATTGTGTATATTTACGATAAAAACCCAACACAACTCGTATTTCAGCATGCCCATAATGTATTCAAAATTTAAGCCAATCTGCGTAACACGGTTGATTTAGTAAACCGGAAGAGTATGCACCTGAGTGAAAGACTTATATCTTTGTTTCTATTAATTATTTGGACTTGAGTCCTGAAGAAGAATTGTGTATATTTACGATAGGAACCCAACACAACTCGTATTTCAGCATTCCCATAATGTATTCAAAATTTAAGCCAATCTCCGTAACACAGTTGATTTAGTAAACCTGAAGAGTATGTACCTGAGTGAAAGACGTATATCTTTGTTTCTATTAATAATTTCGAGTTGAGTCCTGAAGAAGAATTGTGTATATTTACGATAGGAACCCAACGCAACTCGTATTTCAGCATGCCCATAATGTATTCAAAATTTAAGCCAATCTCTGTAACACGGTTGATTTAGTAAACCCGAAGAGTATGCACCTGAGTGAAAGACTTATATCTTTGTTTCTATTAATAATTGGACTTGAGTCCTGAAGAAGAATTGTGTATATTTACGATAGGAACCCAACGCAACTCGTATTTCAGCATTCCCATAATGTATTCACAATTTAAGCCAATCTTCGTAACACATTTGATTTAGTAAATCGGAAGAGTATGCACCTGAGTGAAAGACGTATATCTTTGTTTCTATTAATAATTTGGACTTGAGTCCTCAAGAAGAATTGTGTATATTTACGATAAAAACCCAACACAACTCGTATTTCAACATGCCCATAATGTATTCAAAATTTAAGCCAATATCCGTAACACGGTTGATTTAGTAAACCCGAAGAGTATGCACCTGAGTGAAAGACTTATATCTTTGTTTCTATTAATAATTTGGACTTGAGTCCTGAAGAAGAATTGTGTATATTTACGATAGGAACCCAACGCAACTCGTATTTCAGCATTCCCATAATGTATTAAAAATTTAAGCCAATCTCCGTAACACGGTTGATTTAGTAAACCCGAAGAGTATGCACCTGAGTGAAACACTTATATCTTTGTTTCTATTAATAATTTGGACTTGAGTCCAGAAGAAGAATTGTGTATATTTACGATAGGAACCCAACGCAACTCGTATTTCAGCATTCCCATAATGTATTCAAAATTTAAGCCAATCTCCGTAACACGGTTGATTTAATAAACCTGAAGAGTATGCACCTGAGTGAAAGACGTATATCTTTGTTTCTATTAATAATTTGGACTTGAGTCCTGAAGAAGAATTGTGTATATTTACGATACGAACCCAACGCAACTCGTATTTCAGCATGCCCATAATGTATTCAAAATTTAAGCCAATCTCCGTAACACGGTTGATTTAGTAAACCTGAAGAGTATGCACCTGAGTGAAAGACGTATATCTTTGTTTCTATTAATAATTTGGACTTGAGTCTTGAAGAAGAATTGTGTATATTTACGATAGGAACCCAACGCAACTCGTATTTCAGCATTCTCATAATGTATTCAAAATTTAAGCCAATCTCCGTAACACGGTTGATTTAGTAAACCTGAAGAGTATGCACCTGAGTGAAAGACGTATATCTTTGTTTCTATTAATAATTTGGACTTGAGTCCTGAAGAAGAATTGTGTATATTTACAATAGGAACCCAACGCAACTCGTATTTCAGCATTCCCATAATGTATTCACAATTTAAGCCAATCTTCGTAACACGGTTGATTTAGTAAATCGGAAGAGTATGCACCTGAGTGAAAGACGTATATCTTTGTTTCTATTAATAATTTGGACTTGAGTCCTCAAGAAGAATTGTGTATATTTACGATAAAAACCCAACACAACTCGTATTTCAGCATGCCCATAATGTATTCAAAATTTAAGCCAATCTGCGTAACACGGTTGATTTAGTAAACCGGAAGAGTATGCACCTGAGTGAAAGACTTATATCTTTGTTTCTATTAATTATTTGGACTTGAGTCCTGAAGAAGAATTGTGTATATTTACGATAGGAACCCAACACAACTCGTATTTCAGCATTCCCATAATGTATTCAAAATTTAAGCCAATCTCCGTAACACAGTTGATTTAGTAAACCTGAAGAGTATGTACCTGAGTGAAAGACGTATATCTTTGTTTCTATTAATAATTTGGAGTTGAGTCCTGAAGAAGAATTGTGTATATTTACGATAGGAACCCAACGCAACTCGTATTTCAGCATGCCCATAATGTATTCAAAATTTAAGCCAATCTCTGTAACACGGTTGATTTAGTAAACCCGAAGAGTATGCACCTGAGTGAAAGACTTATATCTTTGTTTCTATTAATAATTGGACTTGAGTCCTGAAGAAGAATTGTGTATATTTACGATAGGAACCCCACGCAACTCGTATTTCAGCATTCCCATAATGTATTCACAATTTAAGCCAATCTTCGTAACACATTTGATTTAGTAAATCGGAAGAGTATGCACCTGAGTGAAAGACGTATATCTTTGTTTCTATTAATAATTTGGACTTGAGTCCTCAAGAAGAATTGTGTATATTTACGATAAAAACCCAACACAACTCGTATTTCAACATGCCCATAATGTATTCAAAATTTAAGCCAATATCCGTAACACGGTTGATTTAGTAAACCCGAAGAGTATGCACCTGAGTGAAAGACTTATATCTTTGTTTCTATTAATAATTTGGACTTGAGTCCTGAAGAAGAATTGTGTATATTTACGATAGGAACCCAACACAACTCGTATTTCAGCATTCCCATAATGTATTAAAAATTTAAGCCAATCTCCGTAACACGGTTGATTTAGTAAACCCGAAGAGTATGCACCTGAGTGAAACACTTATATCTTTGTTTCTATTAATAATTTGGACTTGAGTCCAGAAGAAGAATTGTGTATATTTACGATAGGAACCCAACGCAACTCGTATTTCAGCATTCCCATAATGTATTCAAAATTTAAGCCAATCTCCGTAACACGGTTGATTTAATAAACCTGAAGAGTATGCACCTGAGTGAAAGACGTATATCTTTGTTTCTATTAATAATTTGGACTTGAGTCCTGAAGAAGAATTGTGTATATTTACGATACGAACCCAACGCAACTCGTATTTCAGCATGCCCATAATGTATTCAAAATTTAAGCCAATCTCCGTAACACGGTTGATTTAGTAAACCTGAAGAGTATGCATCTGAGTGAAAGACGTATATCTTTGTTTCTATTAATAATTTGGACTTGAGTCTTGAAGAAGAATTGTGTATATTTACGATAGGAACCCAACGCAACTCGTATTTCAGCATTCTCATAATGTATTCAAAATTTAAGCCAATCTCCGTAACACGGTTGATTTAGTAAACCTGAAGAGTATGCACCTGAGTGAAAGACGTATATCTTTGTTTCTATTAATAATTTGGACTTGAGTCCTGAAGAAGAATTGTGTATATTTACAATAGGAACCCAACTCAACTCGTATTTCAGCATTCCCATAATGTATTCAAAATTTAAGCCAATCTCCGTAACACGGTTGATTTAGTAAACCTGAAGAGTATGCACCTGAGTGAAAGACGTATATCTTTGTTTCTATTAATAATTTGGACTTGAGTCCTGAAGAATAATTGTGTATATTTACGATAGGAACCCAACGCAACTCGTATTTCAGCATTCCCATAATGTATTCACAATTTAAGCCAATCTTCGTAACACGGTTGATTTAGTAAATCGGAAGAGTATGCACCTGAGTGAAAGACGTATATCTTTGTTTCTATTAATAATTTGGACTTGAGTCCTCAAGAAGAATTGTGTATATTTACGATAAAAACCCAACACAACTCGTATTTCAACATGCCCATAATGTATTCAAAATTTAAGCCAATCTGCGTAACACGGTTGATTTAGTAAACCCGAAGAGTATGCACCTGAGTGAAAGACTTATATCTTTGTTTCTATTAATAATTTGGACTTGAGTCCTAAAGAAGAATTGTCTATATTTACCATAGGAACCCAACGCAACTCGTATTTCAGCATTCCCATAATGTATTCAAAATTTAAGCCAATCTCCGTAACACGGTTGATTTAATAAACCTGAAGACTATGTACCTGAGTGAAAGACGTATATCTTTGTTTCTATTAATAATTTGGAGTTGAGTCCTGAAGAAGAATTGTGTATATTTACGATAGGAACCCAACGCAACTCGTATTTCAGCATGCCCATAATGTATTCAAAATTTAAGCCAATCTCCGTAACACGGTTGATTTAGTAAACCTGAAGAGTATGCACCTGAGTGAAAGACGTATATCTTTGTTTCTATTAATAATTTGGACTTGAGTCTTGAAGAAGAATTGTGTATATTTACGATAGGAACCCAACGCAACTCGTATTTCAGCATTCTCATAATGTATTCAAAATTTAAGCCAATCTCCGTAACACGGTTGATTTAGTAAACCTGAAGAGTATGCACCTGAGTGAAAGACGTATATCTTTGTTTCTATTAATAATTTGGACTTGAGTCCTGAAGAAGAATTGTGTATATTTATGATAGGAACCCAACGCAACTCGTATTTCAGAATGCCCATAATGTATTCAAAATTTAAGCCAATCTCCGTAACACGGTTGATTTAGTAAACCTGAAGAGTATGCACCTGAGTGAAAGACGTATATCTTTGTTTCTATTAATAATTTGGACTTGAGTCCTGAAGAAGAATTGTGTATATTTACGATAGGAACCCAACGCAACTCGTATTTCAGCATTCCCATAATGTATTCAAAATTTAAGCCAATATCCGTAACACGGTTGATTTAGTAAACCTGAAGAGTATGCACCTGAGTGAAAGACGTATATCTTTGTTTCTATTAATAATTTGGACTTGAGTCCTGAAGAAGAATTGTGTATATTTATGATACGAACCCAACGCAACTCGTATTTCAGAATGCCCATAATGTATTCAAAATTTAAGCCAATCTCCGTAACACGGTTGATTTAGTAAACCTGAAGAGTATGCACCTGAGTGAAAGACGTATATCTTTGTTTCTATTAATAATTTGGACTTGAGTCTTGAAGAAGAATTGTGTATATTTACGATAGGAACCCAACGCAACTCGTATTTCAGCATTCTCATAATGTATTCAAAATTTAAGCCAATCTCCGTAACACGGTTGATTTAGTAAACCTGAAGAGTATGCACCTGAGTGAAAGACGTATATCTTTGTTTCTATTAATAATTTGGACTTGAGTCCTGAAGAAGAATTGTGTATATTTACAATAGGAACCCAACTCAACTCGTATTTCAGCATTCCCATAATGTATTCAAAATTTAAGCCAATCTCCGTAACACGGTTGATTTAGTAAACCTGAAGAGTATGCACCTGAGTGAAAGACGTATATCTTTGTTTCTATTAATAATTTGGACTTGAGTCCTGAAGAATAATTGTGTATATTTACGATAGGAACCCAACGCAACTCGTATTTCAGCATTCCCATAATGTATTCACAATTTAAGCCAATCTCCGTAACACGGTTGATTTTGTAAACCTGAAGAGTATGCACCTGAGTGAAAGACGTATATCTTTGTTTCTATTAATAATTTGGACTTGAGTCCTGAATAAGAATTGTGTATATTTACGATAGAAACCCAACGCAACTCGTATTTCAGCATTCCCATAATGTATTCAAAATTTAAGCCAATCTCTGTAACACGGTTGATTTAGTAAACCTGAAGAGTATGTACCTGAGTGAAAGACGTATATCTTTGTTTCTATTAATAATTTGGAGTTGAGTCCTGAAGAAGAATTGTGTATATTTACGATAGGAACCCAACGCAACTCGTATTTCAGCATGCCCATAATGTATTCAAAATTTAAGCCAATCTCTGTAACACGGTTGATTTAGTAAACCCGAAGAGTATGCACCTGAGTGAAAGACTTATATCTTTGTTTCTATTAATAATTGGACTTGAGTCCTGAAGAAGAATTGTGTATATTTACGATAGGAACCCAACGCAACTCGTATTTCAGCATTCCCATAATGTATTCACAATTTAAGCCAATCTTCGTAACACGGTTGATTTAGTAAATCGGAAGAGTATGCACCTGAGTGAAAGACGTATATCTTTGTTTCTATTAATAATTTGGACTTGAGTCCTCAAGAAGAATTGTGTATATTTACGATAAAAACCCAACACAACTCGTATTTCAGCATGCCCATAATGTATTCAAAATTTAAGCCAATCTCCGTAACACGGTTGATTTAGTAAACCCGAAGAGTATGCACATTAGTGAAAGACTTATATCTTTGTTTCTATTAATAATTTGGACTTGAGTCCTGAAGAAGAATTGTGTATATTTACGATAGGAACCCAACGCAACTCGTATTTCAGCATTCCCATAATGTATTCAAAATTTAAGCCAATCTCCGTAACACGGTTGATTTAGTAAACCCGAAGAGTATGCACCTGAGTGAAACACTTATATCTTTGTTTCTATTAATAATTTGGACTTGAGTCCTGAAGAAGAATTGTGTATATTTACGATAGGAACCCAACGCAACTCGTATTTCAGCATTCCCATAATGTATTCAAAATTTAAGCCAATCTCCGTAACACGGTTGATTTAGTAAACCTGAAGAGTATGCACCTGAGTGAAAGACGTATATCTTTGTTTCTATTAATAATTTGGACTTGAGTCCTGAAGAAGAATTGTGTATATTTACGATAGGAACCCAACGCAACTCGTATTTCAGCATGCCCATAATGTATTCAAAATTTTAGCCAATCTCCGTAACACGGTTGATTTAGTAAACCTGAAGAGTATGCACCTGAGTGAAAGACGTATATCTTTGTTTCTATTAATAATTTGGACTTGAATCCTGAAGAGGAATTGTGTATATTTACGATAGGAACCCAAAGCAACTCGTATTTCCGCATTCCCATAATGTATTCAAAATTTAAGCCAATCTCCGTAACACGGTTGATTTTGTAAACCTGAAGAGTATGCACCTGAGTGAAAGACGTATATCTTTGTTTCTATTAATAATTTGGACTTGAGTCCTGAATAAGAATTGTGTATATTTACGATAGGAACCCAACGCAACTCGTATTTCAGCATTCCCATAATGTATTCAAAATTTTAGCCAATCTCCGTAACACGGTTGATTTAGTAAACCTGAAGAGTATGTACCTGAGTGAAAGACGTATATCTTTGTTTCTATTAATAATTTGGAGTTGAGTCCTGAAGAAGAATTGTGTATATTTACGATAGGAACCCAACGCAACTCGTATTTCAGCATGCCCATAATGTATTCAAAAATTAAGCCAATCTCTGTAACACGGTTGATTTAGTAAACCCGAAGAGTATGCACGTGAGTGAAAGACGTATATCTTTGTTTCTATTAATAATTTGGACTTGAGTCCTGAATAAGAATTGTGTATATTTACGATAGGAACCCAACGCAACTCGTATTTCAGCATGCCCATAATGTATTCAAAATTTAAGCCAATCTCTGTAACACGGTTGATTTAGTAAACCCGAAGAGTATGCACCTGAGTGAAAGACTTATATCTTTGTTTCTATTAATAATTGGACTTGAGTCCTGAAGAAGAATTGTGTATATTTACGATAGGAACCCAACGCAACTCGTATTTCAGCATTCCCATAATGTATTCACAATTTAAGCCAATCTTCGTAACACATTTGATTTAGTAAATCGGAAGAGTATGCACCTGAGTGAAAGACGTATATCTTTGTTTCTATTAATAATTTGGACTTGAGTCCTCAAGAAGAATTGTGTATATTTACGATAAAAACCCAACACAACTCGTATTTCAACATGCCCATAATGTATTCAAAATTTAAGCCAATATCCGTAACACGGTTGATTTAGTAAACCCGAAGAGTATGCACATGAGTGAAAGACTTATATCTTTGTTTCTATTAATAATTTGGACTTGAGTCCTGAAGAAGAATTGTGTATATTTACGATAGGAACCCAACGCAACTCGTATTTCAGCATGCCCATAATGTATTTAAAAATTAAGCCAATCTCCGTAACACGGTTGATTTAGTAAACTTGAAGAGTATGCATCTGAGTGAAAGACGTATATCTTTGTTTCTATTAATAATTTGGACTTGAGTCCTGAAGAGGAATTGTGTATATTTACGATAGGAACCCAACGCAACTCGTATTTCAGCATTCCCATAATGTATTCAAAATTTAAGCCAATCTCCGTAACACGGTTGATTTTGTAAACCTGAAGAGTATGCACCTGAGTGAAAGACGTATATCTTTGTTTCTATTAATAATTTGGACTTGAGTCCTGAATAAGAATTGTGTATATTTACGATAGGAACCCAACGCAACTCGTATTTCAGCATTCCCATAATGTATTCAAAATTTAAGCCAATCTCCGTAACACGGTTGATTTAGTAAACCTGAAGAGTATGTACCTGAGTGAAAGACGTATATCTTTGTTTCTATTAATAATTTGGAGTTGAGCCCTGAAGAAGAATTGTGTATATTTACGATAGGAACCCAACGCAACTCGTATTTCAGCATGCCCATAATGTATTCAAAATTAAGCCAATCTCCGTAACACGGTTGATTTAGTAAACTTGAAGAGTATGCATTTGAGTGAAAGACGTATATCTTTGTTTCTATTAATAATTTGGACTTGAGTCCTGAAGAGGAATTGTGTATATTTACGATAGGAACCCAACGCAACTCGTATTTCAGCATTCCCATAATGTATTCAAAATTTAAGCCAATCTCCGTAACACGGTTGATTTTGTAAACCTGAAGAGTATGCACCTGAGTGAAAGACGTATATCTTTGTTTCTATTAATAATTTGGACTTGAGTCCTGAATAAGAATTGTGTATATTTACGATAGGAACCCAACGCAACTCGTATTTCAGCATTCCCATAATGTATTCAAAATTTAAGCCAATCTCCGTAACACGGTTGATTTTGTAAACCTGAAGAGTATGCACCTGAGTGAAAGACGTATATCTTTGTTTCTATTAATAATTTGGACTTGAGTCCTGAATAAGAATTGTGTATATTTACGATAGGAACCCAACGCAACTCGTATTTCAGCATGCCCATAATGTATTTAAAAATTAAGCCAATCTCCGTAACACGGTTGATTTAGTAAACTTGAAGAGTATGCATCTGAGTGAAAGACGTATATCTTTGTTTCTATTAATAATTTGGACTTGAGTCCTGAAGAGGAATTGTGTATATTTACGATAGGAACCCAACGCAACTCGTATTTCAGCATTCCCATAATGTATTCAAAATTTAAGCCAATCTCCGTAACACGGTTGATTTTGTAAACCTGAAGAGTATGCACCTGAGTGAAAGACGTATATCTTTGTTTCTATTAATAATTTGGACTTGAGTCCTGAATAAGAATTGTGTATATTTACGATAGGAACCCAACGCAACTCGTATTTCAGCATTCCCATAATGTATTCAAAATTTAAGCCAATCTCCGTAACACGGTTGATTTAGTAAACCCGAAGAGTATGCACCTGAGTGAAACACTTATATCTTTGTTTCTATTAATAATTTGGACTTGAGTCCTGAAGAAGAATTGTGTATATTTACGATAGGAACCCAACACAACTCGTATTTCAGCATTCCCATAATGTATTCAAAATTTAAGCCAATCTCCGTAACACGGTTGATTTAGTAAACCTGAAGAGTATGCACCTGAGTGAAAGACGTATATCTTTGTTTCTATTAATAATTTGGACTTGATCCTTGAAGAAGAATTGTGTATATTTACGATAGGAACCCAACGCAACTCGTATTTCAGCATTCCCATAATGTATTCACAATTTAAGCCAATCTTCGTAACACGGTTGATTTAGTAAATCGGAAGAGTATGCACCTGAGTGAAAGACGTATATCTTTGTTTCTATTAATAATTTGGACTTGAGTCCTCAAGAAGAATTGTGTATATTTACGATAAAAACCCAACACAACTCGTATTTCAGCATGCCCATAATGTATTCAAAATTTAAGCCAATCTGCGTAACACGGTTGATTTAGTAAACCGGAAGAGTATGCACCTGAGTGAAAGACTTATATCTTTGTTTCTATTAATTATTTGGACTTGAGTCCTGAAGAAGAATTGTGTATATTTACGATAGGAACCCAACACAACTCGTATTTCAGCATTCCCATAATGTATTCAAAATTTAAGCCAATCTCCGTAACACAGTTGATTTAGTAAACCTGAAGAGTATGTACCTGAGTGAAAGACGTATATCTTTGTTTCTATTAATAATTTCGAGTTGAGTCCTGAAGAAGAATTGTGTATATTTACGATAGGAACCCAACGCAACTCGTATTTCAGCATGCCCATAATGTATTCAAAATTTAAGCCAATCTCTGTAACACGGTTGATTTAGTAAACCCGAAGAGTATGCACCTGAGTGAAAGACTTATATCTTTGTTTCTATTAATAATTGGACTTGAGTCCTGAAGAAGAATTGTGTATATTTACGATAGGAACCCAACGCAACTCGTATTTCAGCATTCCCATAATGTATTCACAATTTAAGCCAATCTTCGTAACACATTTGATTTAGTAAATCGGAAGAGTATGCACCTGAGTGAAAGACGTATATCTTTGTTTCTATTAATAATTTGGACTTGAGTCCTCAAGAAGAATTGTGTATATTTACGATAAAAACCCAACACAACTCGTATTTCAACATGCCCATAATGTATTCAAAATTTAAGCCAATATCCGTAACACGGTTGATTTAGTAAACCCGAAGAGTATGCACCTGAGTGAAAGACTTATATCTTTGTTTCTATTAATAATTTGGACTTGAGTCCTGAAGAAGAATTGTGTATATTTACGATAGGAACCCAACGCAACTCGTATTTCAGCATTCCCATAATGTATTAAAAATTTAAGCCAATCTCCGTAACACGGTTGATTTAGTAAACCCGAAGAGTATGCACCTGAGTGAAACACTTATATCTTTGTTTCTATTAATAATTTGGACTTGAGTCCAGAAGAAGAATTGTGTATATTTACGATAGGAACCCAACGCAACTCGTATTTCAGCATTCCCATAATGTATTCAAAATTTAAGCCAATCTCCGTAACACGGTTGATTTAATAAACCTGAAGAGTATGCACCTGAGTGAAAGACGTATATCTTTGTTTCTATTAATAATTTGGACTTGAGTCCTGAAGAAGAATTGTGTATATTTACGATACGAACCCAACGCAACTCGTATTTCAGCATGCCCATAATGTATTCAAAATTTAAGCCAATCTCCGTAACACGGTTGATTTAGTAAACCTGAAGAGTATGCACCTGAGTGAAAGACGTATATCTTTGTTTCTATTAATAATTTGGACTTGAGTCTTGAAGAAGAATTGTGTATATTTACGATAGGAACCCAACGCAACTCGTATTTCAGCATTCTCATAATGTATTCAAAATTTAAGCCAATCTCCGTAACACGGTTGATTTAGTAAACCTGAAGAGTATGCACCTGAGTGAAAGACGTATATCTTTGTTTCTATTAATAATTTGGACTTGAGTCCTGAAGAAGAATTGTGTATATTTACAATAGGAACCCAACGCAACTCGTATTTCAGCATTCCCATAATGTATTCACAATTTAAGCCAATCTTCGTAACACGGTTGATTTAGTAAATCGGAAGAGTATGCACCTGAGTGAAAGACGTATATCTTTGTTTCTATTAATAATTTGGACTTGAGTCCTCAAGAAGAATTGTGTATATTTACGATAAAAACCCAACACAACTCGTATTTCAGCATGCCCATAATGTATTCAAAATTTAAGCCAATCTGCGTAACACGGTTGATTTAGTAAACCGGAAGAGTATGCACCTGAGTGAAAGACTTATATCTTTGTTTCTATTAATTATTTGGACTTGAGTCCTGAAGAAGAATTGTGTATATTTACGATAGGAACCCAACACAACTCGTATTTCAGCATTCCCATAATGTATTCAAAATTTAAGCCAATCTCCGTAACACAGTTGATTTAGTAAACCTGAAGAGTATGTACCTGAGTGAAAGACGTATATCTTTGTTTCTATTAATAATTTGGAGTTGAGTCCTGAAGAAGAATTGTGTATATTTACGATAGGAACCCAACGCAACTCGTATTTCAGCATGCCCATAATGTATTCAAAATTTAAGCCAATCTCTGTAACACGGTTGATTTAGTAAACCCGAAGAGTATGCACCTGAGTGAAAGACTTATATCTTTGTTTCTATTAATAATTGGACTTGAGTCCTGAAGAAGAATTGTGTATATTTACAATAGGAACCCCACGCAACTCGTATTTCAGCATTCCCATAATGTATTCACAATTTAAGCCAATCTTCGTAACACATTTGATTTAGTAAATCGGAAGAGTATGCACCTGAGTGAAAGACGTATATCTTTGTTTCTATTAATAATTTGGACTTGAGTCCTCAAGAAGAATTGTGTATATTTACGATAAAAACCCAACACAACTCGTATTTCAACATGCCCATAATGTATTCAAAATTTAAGCCAATATCCGTAACACGGTTGATTTAGTAAACCCGAAGAGTATGCACCTGAGTGAAAGACTTATATCTTTGTTTCTATTAATAATTTGGACTTGAGTCCTGAAGAAGAATTGTGTATATTTACGATAGGAACCCAACACAACTCGTATTTCAGCATTCCCATAATGTATTAAAAATTTAAGCCAATCTCCGTAACACGGTTGATTTAGTAAACCCGAAGAGTATGCACCTGAGTGAAACACTTATATCTTTGTTTCTATTAATAATTTGGACTTGAGTCCAGAAGAAGAATTGTGTATATTTACGATAGGAACCCAACGCAACTCGTATTTCAGCATTCCCATAATGTATTCAAAATTTAAGCCAATCTCCGTAACACGGTTGATTTAATAAACCTGAAGAGTATGCACCTGAGTGAAAGACGTATATCTTTGTTTCTATTAATAATTTGGACTTGAGTCCTGAAGAAGAATTGTGTATATTTACGATACGAACCCAACGCAACTCGTATTTCAGCATGCCCATAATGTATTCAAAATTTAAGCCAATCTCCGTAACACGGTTGATTTAGTAAACCTGAAGAGTATGCACCTGAGTGAAAGACGTATATCTTTGTTTCTATTAATAATTTGGACTTGAGTCTTGAAGAAGAATTGTGTATATTTACGATAGGAACCCAACGCAACTCGTATTTCAGCATTCTCATAATGTATTCAAAATTTAAGCCAATCTCCGTAACACGGTTGATTTAGTAAACCTGAAGAGTATGCACCTGAGTGAAAGACGTATATCTTTGTTTCTATTAATAATTTGGACTTGAGTCCTGAAGAAGAATTGTGTATATTTACAATAGGAACCCAAACCAACTCGTATTTCAGCATTCCCATAATGTATTCAAAATTTAAGCCAATCTCCGTAACACGGTTGATTTAGTAAACCTGAAGAGTATGCACCTGAGTGAAAGACGTATATCTTTGTTTCTATTAATAATTTGGACTTGAGTCCTGAAGAATAATTGTGTATATTTACGATAGGAACCCAACGCAACTCGTATTTCAGCATTCCCATAATGTATTCACAATTTAAGCCAATCTTCGTAACACGGTTGATTTAGTAAATCGGAAGAGTATGCACCTGAGTGAAAGACGTATATCTTTGTTTCTATTAATAATTTGGACTTGAGTCCTCAAGAAGAATTGTGTATATTTACGATAAAAACCCAACACAACTCGTATTTCAACATGCCCATAATGTATTCAAAATTTAAGCCAATCTGCGTAACACGGTTGATTTAGTAAACCCGAAGAGTATGCACCTGAGTGAAAGACTTATATCTTTGTTTCTATTAATAATTTGGACTTGAGTCCTAAAGAAGAATTGTCTATATTTACCATAGGAACCCAACGCAACTCGTATTTCAGCATTCCCATAATGTATTCAAAATTTAAGCCAATCTCCGTAACACGGTTGATTTAATAAACCTGAAGACTATGTACCTGAGTGAAAGACGTATATCTTTGTTTCTATTAATAATTTGGAGTTGAGTCCTGAAGAAGAATTGTGTATATTTACGATAGGAACCCAACGCAACTCGTATTTCAGCATGCCCATAATGTATTCAAAATTTAAGCCAATCTCCGTAACACGGTTGATTTAGTAAACCTGAAGAGTATGCACCTGAGTGAAAGACGTATATCTTTGTTTCTATTAATAATTTGGACTTGAGTCTTGAAGAAGAATTGTGTATATTTACGATAGGAACCCAACGCAACTCGTATTTCAGCATTCTCATAATGTATTCAAAATTTAAGCCAATCTCCGTAACACGGTTGATTTAGTAAACCTGAAGAGTATGCACCTGAGTGAAAGACGTATATCTTTGTTTCTATTAATAATTTGGACTTGAGTCCTGAAGAAGAATTGTGTATATTTATGATAGGAACCCAACGCAACTCGTATTTCAGAATGCCCATAATGTATTCAAAATTTAAGCCAATCTCCGTAACACGGTTGATTTAGTAAACCTGAAGAGTATGCACCTGAGTGAAAGACGTATATCTTTGTTTCTATTAATAATTTGGACTTGAGTCCTGAAGAAGAATTGTGTATATTTACGATAGGAACCCAACGCAACTCGTATTTAAGCATTCCCATAATGTATTCAAAATTTAAGCCAATATCCGTAACACGGTTGATTTAGTAAACCTGAAGAGTATGCACCTGAGTGAAAGACGTATATCTTTGTTTCTATTAATAATTTGGACTTGAGTCCTGAAGAAGAATTGTGTATATTTATGATACGAACCCAACGCAACTCGTATTTCAGAATGCCCATAATGTATTCAAAATTTAAGCCAATCTCCGTAACACGGTTGATTTAGTAAACCTGAAGAGTATGCACCTGAGTGAAAGACGTATATCTTTGTTTCTATTAATAATTTGGACTTGAGTCTTGAAGAAGAATTGTGTATATTTACGATAGGAACCCAACGCAACTCGTATTTCAGCATTCTCATAATGTATTCAAAATTTAAGCCAATCTCCGTAACACGGTTGATTTAGTAAACCTGAAGAGTATGCACCTGAGTGAAAGACGTATATCTTTGTTTCTATTAATAATTTGGACTTGAGTCCTGAAGAAGAATTGTGTATATTTACAATAGGAACCCAACTCAACTCGTATTTCAGCATTCCCATAATGTATTCAAAATTTAAGCCAATCTCCGTAACACGGTTGATTTAGTAAACCTGAAGAGTATGCACCTGAGTGAAAGACGTATATCTTTGTTTCTATTAATAATTTGGACTTGAGTCCTGAAGAATAATTGTGTATATTTACGATAGGAACCCAACGCAACTCGTATTTCAGCATTCCCATAATGTATTCACAATTTAAGCCAATCTTCGTAACACGGTTGATTTAGTAAATCGGAAGAGTATGCACCTGAGTGAAAGACGTATATCTTTGTTTCTATTAATAATTTGGACTTGAGTCCTCAAGAAGAATTGTGTATATTTACGATAAAAACCCAACACATCTTGTATTTCAACATGCCCATAATGTATTCAAAATTTAAGCCAATCTGCGTAACACGGTTGATTTAGTAAACCCGAAGAGTATGCACCTGAGTGAAAGACTTATATCTTTGTTTCTATTAATAATTTGGACTTGAGTCCTAAAGAAGAATTGTCTATATTTACGATAGGAACCCAACGCAACTCGTATTTCAGCATTCCCATAATGTATTCAAAATTTAAGCAAATCTCCGAAACACGGTTGATTTAATAAACCTGAAGACTATGTACCTGAGTGAAAGACGTATATCTTTGTTTCTATTAATAATTTGGAGTTGAGTCCTGAAGAAGAATTGTGTATATTTACGATAGGAACCCAACGCAACTCGTATTTCAGCATGCCCATAATGTATTCAAAATTTAAGCCAATCTCCGTAACACGGTTGATTTAGTAAACCTGAAGAGTATGCACCTGAGTGAAAGACGTATATCTTTGTTTCTATTAATAATTTGGACTTGAGTCTTGAAGAAGAATTGTGTATATTTACGATAGGAACCCAACGCAACTCGTATTTCAGCATTCTCATAATGTATTCAAAATTTAAGCCAATCTCCGTAACACGGTTGATTTAGTAAACCTGAAGAGTATGCACCTGAGTGAAAGACGTATATCTTTGTTTCTATTAATAATTTGGACTTGAGTCCTGAAGAAGAATTGTGTATATTTATGATAGGAACCCAACGCAACTCGTATTTCAGCATTCCCATAATGTATTCAAAATTTAAGCCAATCTCCGTAACACGGTTGATTTAGTAAACCTGAAGAGTATGCACCTGAGTGAAAGACGTATATCTTTGTTTCTATTAATAATTTGGACTTGAGTCCTGAAGAAGAATTGTGTATATTTACGATAGGAACCCAACGCAACTCGTATTTCAGCATTCCCATAATGTATTCAAAATTTAAGCCAATCTCCGTAACACGGTTGATTTAGTAAACCTGAAGAGTATGCACCTGAGTGAAAGACGTATATCTTTGTTTCTATTAATAATTTGGACTTGAGTCCTGAAGAAGAATTGTGTATATTTACGATACGAACCCAACGCAACTCGTATTTCAGAATGCCCATAATGTATTCAAAATTTAAGCCAATCTCCGTAACACGGTTGATTTAGTAAACCTGAAGAGTATGCACCTGAGTGAAAGACGTATATCTTTGTTTCTATTAATAATTTGGACTTGAGTCTTGAAGAAGAATCGTGTATATTTACGATAGGAACCCAACGCAACTCGTATTTCAGCATTCTCATAATGTATTCAAAATTTAAGCCAATCTCCGTAACACGGTTGATTTAGTAAACCTGAAGAGTATGCACCTGAGTGAAAGACGTATATCTTTGTTTCTATTAATAATTTGGACTTGAGTCTTGAAGAAGAATTGTGTATATTTACGATAGGAACCCAACGCAACTCGTATTTCAGCATTCTCATAATGTATTCAAAATTTAAGCCAATCTCCGTAACACGGTTGATTTAGTAAACCTGAAGAGTATGCACCTGAGTGAAAGACGTATATCATTGTTTCTATTAATAATTTGGACTTGAGTCCTGAAGAAGAATTGTGTATATTTACGATACGAACCCAACGCAACTCGTATTTCAGAATGCCCATAATGTATTCAAAATTTAAGCCAATCTCCGTAACACGGTTGATTTAGTAAACCTGAAGAGTATGCACCTGAGTGAAAGACGTATATCTTTGTTTCTATTAATAATTTGGACTTGAGTCTTGAAGAAGAATTGTGTATATTTACGATAGGAACCCAACGCAACTCGTATTTCAGCATTCTCATAATGTATTCAAAATTTAAGCCAATCTCCGTAACACGGTTGATTTAGTAAACCTGAAGAGTATGCACCTGAGTGAAAGACGTATATCTTTGTTTCTATTAATAATTTGGACTTGAGTCTTGAAGAAGAATTGTGTATATTTACGATAGGAACCCAACGCAACTCGTATTTCAGCATTCTCATAATGTATTCAAAATTTAAGCCAATCTCCGTAACACGGTTGATTTAGTAAACCTGAAGAGTATGCACCTGAGTGAAAGACGTATATCTTTGTTTCTATTAATAATTTGGACTTGAGTCCTGAAGAAGAATTGTGTATATTTACGATAGGAACCCAACGCAACTCGTATTTCAGCATTCCCATAATGTATTCACAATTTAAGCCAATCTTCGTAACACGGTTGATTTAGTAAATCGGAAGAGTATGCACCTGAGTGAAAGACGTATATCTTTGTTTCTATTAATAATTTGGACTTGAGTCCTCAAGAAGAATTGTGTATATTTACGATAAAAACACAACACAACTCGTATTTCAGCATGCCCATAATGTATTGAAAATGTAAGCCAATCTGCGTAACACGGTTGATTTAGTAAACCCGAAGAGTATGCACCTGAGTGAAAGACTTATATCTTTGTTTCTATTAATAGTTTGGACTTGAGTCCTGAAGTAGAATTGTGTATATTTACGATAGGAACCCAACGCAACTCGTATT
Source organism: Cuscuta europaea (assembly GCA_945859875.1). Classification (NCBI taxonomy): domain Eukaryota; kingdom Viridiplantae; phylum Streptophyta; class Magnoliopsida; order Solanales; family Convolvulaceae; genus Cuscuta; species Cuscuta europaea. The sequence goes on from CAMAPE010000014.1 coordinate 8,863,288, forward strand.
TCAGCATTCCCATAATGTATTCAAAATTTAAGCCAATCTCCGTAACACGGTTGATTTAGTAAACCCGAAGAGTATGCACCTGAGTGAAACACTTATATCTTTGTTTCTATTAATAATTTGGACTTGAGTCCTGAAGAAGAATTGTGTATATTTACGATACGAACCCAACGCAACTCGTATTTCAGCATTCCCATAATGTATTCAAAATTTAAGCCAATCTCCGTAACACGGTTGATTTAGTAAACCTGAAGAGTATGCACCTGAGTGAAAGACGTATATCTTTGTTTCTATTAATAATTTGGACTTGAGTCCTGAAGAAGAATTGTGTATATTTACGATACGAACCCAACGCAACTCGTATTTCAGCATGCCCATAATGTATTCAAAATTTAAGCCAATCTCCGTAACACGGTTGATTTAGTAAACCTGAAGAGTATGCACCTGAGTGAAAGACGTATATCTTTGTTTCTATTAATAATTTGGACTTGAGTCTTGAAGAAGAATTGTGTATATTTACGATAGGAACCCAACGCAACTCGTATTTCAGCATTCTCATAATGTATTCAAAATTTAAGCCAATCTCCGTAACACGGTTGATTTAGTAAACCTGAAGAGTATGCACCTGAGTGAAAGACGTATATCTTTGTTTCTATTAATAATTTGGACTTGAGTCCTGAAGAAGAATTGTGTATATTTATGATAGGAACCCTACGCAACTCGTATTTCAGCATTCCCATAATGTATTCAAAATTTAAGCCAATCTCCGTAACACGGTTGATTTAGTAAACCTGAAGAGTATGCACCTGAGTGAAAGACATATATCTTTGTTTCTATTAATAATTTGGACTTGAGTCCTGAAGAAGAATTGTGTATATTTACGATAGGAACCCAACGCAACTCGTATTTCAGCATTCCCATAATGTATTCAAAATTTAAGCCAATCTCCGTAACACGGTTGATTTAGTAAACCTGAAGAGTATGCACCTGAGTGAAAGACGTATATCTTTGTTTCTATTAATAATTTGGACTTGAGTCCTGAAGAAGAATTGTGTATATTTACGATACGAACCCAACGCAACTCGTATTTCAGAATGCCCATAATGTATTCAAAATTTAAGCCAATCTCCGTAACACGGTTGATTTAGTAAACCTGAAGAGTATGCACCTGAGTGAAAGACGTATATCTTTGTTTCTATTAATAATTTGGACTTGAGTCCTAAAGAAGAATTGTGTATATTTACGATAGGAACCCAACGCAACTCGTATTTCAGCATTCCCATAATGTATTCAAAATTTAGGCCAATCTCCGTAACACGGTTGATTTAGTAAACCTGAAGAGTATGCACCTGAGTGAAAGACGTATATCTTTGTTTCTATTAATAATTTGGACTTGAGTCCTGAAGAAGAATTGTGTATATTTACGATAGGAACCCAACGCAACTCGTATTTCAGCATTCCCATAATGTATTCAAAATTTAAGCCAATCTCCGTAACACGGTTGATTTTGTAAACCTGAAGAGCATGCACCTGAGTGAAAGACGTATATCTTTGTTTCTATTAATAATTTGGACTTGAGTCCTGAAGAAGAATTGTGTATATTTACGATAGGAACCCAACGCAACTCGTATTTCAGCATTCCCATAATGTATTCTAAATTTAAGCCAATCTCCGTAACACGGTTGATTTAGTAAACCTGAAGAGTATGCACCTGAGTGAAAGACATATATCTTTGTTTCTATTAATAATTTGGACTTGAGTCCTGAAGAAGAATTGTGTATATTTACGATAGGAACCCAACGCAACTCGTATTTCAGCATTCACATAATGTATTCAAAATTTAAGTCAATCTCCGTAACACGGTTGATTTAGTAAACCTGAAGAGTATGTACCTGAGTGAAAGACGTATATCTTTGTTTCTATTAATAATTTGGACTTGAGTCCTGAAGAAGAATTGTGTATATTTACGATAGGAACCCAACGCAACTCGTATTTCAGCATGCCCATAATGTATTCAAAATGTAAGCCAATCTGCGTAACACGGTTGATTTAGTAAACCCGAAGAGTATGCACCTGAGTGAAAGACTTATATCTTTGTTTCTATTAATAATTTGGACTTGAGTCCTGAAGTAGAATTGTGTATATTTACGATAGGAACCCAACGCAACTCGTATTTCAGCATTCCCATAATGTATTCAAAATTTAAGCCAATCTCCGTAACACGGTTGATTTAGTAAACCCGAAGAGTATGCACCTGAGTGAAACACTTATATCTTTGTTTCTATTAATAATTTGGACTTGAGTCCTGAAGAAGAATTGTGTATATTTACTATACGAACCCAACGCAACTCGTATTTCAGCATGCCCATAATGTATTCAAAATTTAAGCCAATCTCCGTAACACGGTTGATTTAGTAAACCTGAAGAGTATGCACCTGAGTGAAAGACGTATATCTTTGTTTCTATTAATAATTTGGACTTGAGTCTTGAAGAAGAATTGTGTATATTTACGATAGGAACCCAACGCAACTCGTATTTCAGCATTCTCATAATGTATTCAAAATTTAAGCCAATCTCCGTAACACGGTTGATTTAGTAAACCTGAAGAGTATGCACCTGAGTGAAAGACGTATATCTTTGTTTCTATTAATAATTTGGACTTGAGTCTTGAAGAAGAATTGTGTATATTTACGATAGGAACCCAACGCAACTCGTATTTCAGCATTCTCATAATGTATTCAAAATTTAAGCCAATCTCCGTAACACGGTTGATTTAGTAAACCTGAAGAGTATGCACCTGAGTGAAAGACGTATATCTTTGTTTCTATTAATAATTTGTACTTGAGTCCTGAAGAAGAATTGTGTATATTTACGATAGGAACCCAACGCAACTCGTATTTCAGCATTCCCATAATGTATTCACAATTTAAGCCAATCTTCGTAACACGGTTGATTTAGTAAATCGGAAGAGTATGCACCTGAGTGAAAGACGTATATCTTTGTTTCTATTAATAATTTGGACTTGAGTCCTCAAGAAGAATTGTGTATATTTACGATAAAAACCCAACACAACTCGTATTTCAGCATGCCCATAATGTATTCAAAATTTAAGCCAATCTGCGTAACACGGTTGATTTAGTAAACCCGAAGAGTATGCACCTGAGTGAAAGACTTATATCTTTGTTTCTATTAATAATTTGGACTTGAGTCCTGAAGAAGAATTGTGTATATTTACGATAGGAACCCAACGCAACTCGTATTTCAGCATTCCCATAATGTATTCAAAATTTAAGCCAATCTCCGTAACACGGTTGATTTAGTAAACCTGAAGAGTATGCACCTGAGTGAAAGACGTATATCTTTGTTTCTATTAATAATTTGGACTTGAGTCCTGAAGAAGAATTGTGTATATTTACGATAGGAACCCAACGCAACTCGTATTTCAGCATTCCCATAATGTATTCACAATTTAAGCCAATCTTCGTAACACGGTTGATTTAGTAAATCGGAAGAGTATGCACCTGAGTGAAAGACGTATATCTTTGTTTCTATTAATAATTTGGACTTGAGTCCTCAAGAAGAATTGTGTATATTTACGATAAAAACACAACACAACTCGTATTTCAGCATGCCCATAATGTATTGAAAATGTAAGCCAATCTGCGTAACACGGTTGATTTAGTAAACCCGAAGAGTATGCACCTGAGTGAAAGACTTATATCTTTGTTTCTATTAATAATTTGGACTTGAGTCCTGAAGTAGAATTGTGTATATTTACGATAGGAACCCAACGCAACTCGTATTTCAGCATTCCCATAATGTATTCAAAATTTAAGCCAATCTCCGTAACACGGTTGATTTAGTAAACCCGAAGAGTATGCACCTGAGTGAAACACTTATATCTTTGTTTCTATTAATAATTTGGACTTGAGTCCTGAAGAAGAATTGTGTATATTTACGATACGAACCCAACGCAACTCGTATTTCAGCATGCCCATAATGTATTCAAAATTTAAGCCAATCTCCGTAACACGGTTGATTTAGTAAACCTGAAGAGTATGCACCTGAGTGAAAGACGTATATCTTTGTTTCTATTAATAATTTGGACTTGAGTCTTGAAGAAGAATTGTGTATATTTACGATAGGAACCCAACGCAACTCGTATTTCAGCATTCTCATAATGTATTCAAAATTTAAGCCAATCTCCGTAACACGGTTGATTTAGTAAACCTGAAGAGTATGCACCTGAGTGAAAGACGTATATCTTTGTTTCTATTAATAATTTGGACTTGAGTCCTGAAGAAGAATTGTGTATATTTATGATAGGAACCCAACGCAACTCGTATTTCAGCATTCCCATAATGTATTCAAAATTTAAGCCAATCTCCGTAACACGGTTGATTTAGTAAACCTGAAGAGTATGCACCTGAGTGAAAGACGTATATCTTTGTTTCTATTAATAATTTGGACTTGAGTCCCGAAGAAGAATTGTGTATATTTACGATAGGAACCCAACGCAACTCGTATTTCAGCATTCCCATAATGTATTCAAAATTTAAGCCAATCTCCGTAACACGGTTGATTTAGTAAACCTGAAGAGTATGCACCTGAGTGAAAGACGTATATCTTTGTTTCTATTAATAATTTGGACTTGAGTCCTGAAGAAGAATTGTGTATATTTACGATACGAACCCAACGCAACTCGTATTTCAGAATACCCATAATGTATTCAAAATTTAAGCCAATCTTCGTAACACGGTTGATTTAGTAAACCTGAAGAGTATGCACCTGAGTGAAAGACGTATATCTTTGTTTCTATTAATAATTTGGACTTGAGTCCTGAAGAAGAATTGTGTATATTTACGATAGGAACCCAACGCAACTCGTATTTCAGCATTCACATAATGTATTCAAAATTTAAGTCAATCTCCGTAACACGGTTGATTTAGTAAACCTGAAGAGTATGTACCTGAGTGAAAGACGTATATCTTTGTTTCTATTAATAATTTGGACTTGAGTCCTGAAGAAGAATTGTGTATATTTACGATAGGAACCCAACGCAACTCGTATTTCAGCATGCCCATAATGTATTCAAAATGTAAGGCAATCTGCGTAACACGGTTGATTTAGTAAACCCGAAGAGTATGCACCTGAGTGAAAGACTTATATCTTTGTTTCTATTAATAATTTGGACTTGAGTCCTGAAGTAGAATTGTGTATATTTACGATAGGAACCCAACGCAACTCGTATTTCAGCATTCCCATAATGTATTCAAAATTTAAGCCAATCTCCGTAACACGGTTGATTTAGTAAACCCGAAGAGTATGCACCTGAGTGAAACACTTATATCTTTGTTTCTATTGATAATTTGGACTTGAGTCCTGAAGAAGAATTGTGTATATTTACGATACGAACCCAACGCAACTCGTATTTCAGCATGCCCATAATGTATTCAAAATTTAAGCCAATCTCCGTAACACGGTTGATTTAGTAAACCTGAAGAGTATGCACCTGAGTGAAAGACGTATATCTTTGTTTCTATTAATAATTTGGACTTGAGTCTTGAAGAAGAATTGTGTATATTTACGATAGGAACCCAACGCAACTCGTATTTCAGCATTCTCATAATGTATTCAAATTTTAAGCCAATCTCCGTAACACGGTTGATTTAGTAAACCTGAAGAGTATGCACCTGAGTGAAAGACGTATATCTTTGTTTCTATTAATAATTTGGACTTGAGTCTTGAAGAAGAATTGTGTATATTTACGATAGGAACCCAACGCAACTCGTATTTCAGCATTCTCATAATGTATTCAAAATTTAAGCCAATCTCCGTAACACGGTTGATTTAGTAAACCTGAAGAGTATGCACCTGAGTGAAAGACGTATATCTTTGTTTCTATTAATAATTTGGACTTGAGTCCTGAAGAAGAATTGTGTATATTTACGATAGGAACCCAACGCAACTCGTATTTCAGCATTCCCATAATGTATTCACAATTTAAGCCAATCTTCGTAACACGGTTGATTTAGTAAATCGGAAGAGTATGCACCTGAGTGAAAGACGTATATCTTTGTTTCTTTTAATAATTTGGACTTGAGTCCTCAAGAAGAATTGTGTATATTTACGATAAAAACCCAACACAACTCGTATTTCAGCATGCCCATAATGTATTCAAAATTTAAGCCAATCTGCGTAACACGGTTGATTTAGTAAACCCGAAGAGTATGCACCTGAGTGAAAGACTTATATCTTTGTTTCTATTAATAATTTGGACTTGAGTCCTGAAGAAGAATTGTGTATATTTACGATAGGAACCCAACGCAACTCGTATTTCAGCATTCCCATAATGTATTCAAAATTTAAGCCAATCTCCGTAACACGGTTGATTTAGTAAACCTGAAGAGTATGCACCTGAGTGAAAGACGTATATCTTTGTTTCTATTAATAATTTGGACTTGAGTCCTGAAGAAGAATTGTGTATATTTACGATAGGAACCCAACGCAACTCGTATTTCAGCATTCCCATAATGTATTCACAATTTAAGCCAATCTTCGTAACACGGTTGATTTAGTAAATCGGAAGAGTATGCACCTGAGTGAAAGACGTATATCTTTGTTTCTATTAATAATTTGGACTTGAGTCCTCAAGAAGAATTGTGTATATTTACGATAAAAACAGAACACAACTCGTATTTCAGCATGCCCATAATGTATTGAAAATGTAAGCCAATCTGCGTAACACGGTTGATTTAGTAAACCCGAAGAGTATGCACCTGAGTGAAAGACTTATATCTTTGTTTCTATTAATAATTTGGACTTGAGTCCTGAAGTAGAATTGTGTATATTTACGATAGGAACCCAACGCAACTCGTATTTCAGCATTCCCATAATGTATTAAAAATTTAAGCCAATCTCCGTAACACGGTTGATTTAGTAAACCCGAAGAGTATGCACCTGAGTGAAACACTTATATCTTTGTTTCTATTAATAATTTGGACTTGAGTCCTGAAGAAGAATTGTGTATATTTACGATACGAACCCAACGCAACTCGTATTTCAGCATGCCCATAATGTATTCAAAATTTAAGCCAATCTCCGTAACACGGTTGATTTAGTAAACCTGAAGAGTATGCACCTGAGTGAAAGACGTATATCTTTGTTTCTATTAATAATTTGGACTTGAGTCTTGAAGAAGAATTGTGTATATTTACGATAGGAACCCAACGCAACTCGTATTTCAGCATTCTCATAATGTATTCAAAATTTAAGACAATCTCCGTAACACGGTTGATTTAGTAAACCTGAAGAGTATGCACCTGAGTGAAAGACGTATATCTTTGTTTCTATTAATAATTTGGACTTGAGTCCTGAAGAAGAATTGTGTATATTTATGATAGCAACCCAACGCAACTCGTATTTCAGCATTCCCATAATGTATTCAAAATTTAAGCCAACTCCGTAACACGGTTGATTTAGTAAACCTGAAGAGTATGCACCTGAGTGAAAGACGTATATCTTTGTTTCTATTAATAATTTGGACTTGAGTCCTGAAGAAGAATTGTGTATATTTACGATAGGAACCCAACGCAACTCGTATTTCAGCATTCCCATAATGTATTCAAAATTTAAGCCAATCTCCGTAACACGGTTGATTTAGTAAACCTGAAGAGTATGCACCTGAGTGAAAGACGTATATCTTTGTTTCTATTAATAATTTGGACTTGAGTCCTGAAGAAGAATTGTGTATATTTACGATAGGAACCTAACGCAACTCGTATTTCAGCATTCCCATAATGTATTCACAATTTAAGCCAATCTTCGTAACACGGTTGATTTAGTAAATCGGAAGAGTATGCACCTGAGTGAAAGACGTATATCTTTGTTTCTATTAATAATTTGGACTTGAGTCCTCAAGAAGAATTGTGTATATTTACGATAAAAACACAACACAACTCGTATTTCAGCATGCCCATAATGTATTGAAAATGTAAGCCAATCTGCGTAACACGGTTGATTTAGTAAACCCGAAGAGTATGCACCTGAGTGAAAGACTTATATCTTTGTTTCTATTAATAATTTGGACTTGAGTCCTGAAGTAGAATTGTGTATATTTAATATAGGAACCCAACGCAACTCGTATTTCAGCATTCCCATAATGTATTCAAAATTTAAGCCAATCTCCGTAACACGGTTGATTTAGTAAACCCGAAGAGTATGCACCTGAGTGAAACACTTATATCTTTGTTTCTATTAATAATTTGGACTTGAGTCCTGAAGAAGAATTGTGTATATTTACGATACGAACCCAACGCAACTCGTATTTCAGCATGCCCATAATGTATTCAAAATTTAAGCCAATCTCCGTAACACGGTTGATTTAGTAAACCTGAAGAGTATGCACCTGAGTGAAAGACGTATATCTTTGTTTCTATTAATAATTTGGACTTGAGTCTTGAAGAAGAATTGTGTATATTTACGATAGGAACCCAACGCAACTCGTATTTCAGCATTCTCATAATGTATTCAAAATTTAAGCCAATCTCCGTAACACGGTTGATTTAGTAAACCTGAAGAGTATGCACCTGAGTGAAAGACGTATATCTTTGTTTCTATTAATAATTTGGACTTGAGTCCTGAAGAAGAATTGTGTATATTTATGATAGCAACCCAACGCAACTCGTATTTCAGCATTCCCATAATGTATTCAAAATTTAAGCCAATCTCCGTAACACGGTTGATTTAGTAAACCTGAAGAGTATGCACCTGAGTGAAAGACGTATATCTTTGTTTCTATTAATAATTTGGACTTGAGTCCTGAAGAAGAATTGTGTATATTTACGATAGGAACCCAACGCAACTCGTATTTCAGCATTCCCATAATGTATTCAAAATTTAAGCCAATCTCCGTAACACGGTTGATTTAGTAAACCTGAAGAGTATGCACCTGAGTGAAAGACGTATATCTTTGTTTCTATTAATAATTTGGACTTGAGTCCTGAAGAAGAATTGTGTATATTTACGATAGGAACCTAACGCAACTCGTATTTCAGCATTCCCATAATGTATTCACAATTTAAGCCAATCTTCGTAACACGGTTGATTTAGTAAATCGGAAGAGTATGCACCTGAGTGAAAGACGTATATCTTTGTTTCTATTAATAATTTGGACTTGAGTCCTCAAGAAGAATTGTGTATATTTACGATAAAAACACAACACAACTCGTATTTCAGCATGCCCATAATGTATTGAAAATGTAAGCCAATCTGCGTAACACGGTTGATTTAGTAAACCCGAAGAGTATGCACCTGAGTGAAAGACTTATATCTTTGTTTCTATTAATAATTTGGACTTGAGTCCTGAAGTAGAATTGTGTATATTTACGATAGGAACCCAACGCAACTCGTATTTCAGCATTCCCATAATGTATTCAAAATTTAAGCCAATCTCCGTAACACGGTTGATTTAGTAAACCCGAAGAGTATGCACCTGAGTGAAACACTTATATCTTTGTTTCTATTAATAATTTGGACTTGAGTCCTGAAGAAGAATTGTGTATATTTACGATACGAACCCAACGCAACTCGTATTTCAGCATGCCCATAATGTATTCAAAATTTAAGCCAATCTCCGTAACACGGTTGATTTAGTAAACCTGAAGAGTATGCACCTGAGTGAAAGACGTATATCTTTGTTTCTATTAATAATTTGGACTTGAGTCTTGAAGAAGAATTGTGTATATTTACGATAGGAACCCAACGCAACTCGTATTTCAGCATTCCCATATAGTATTCAAAATTTAAGCCAATCTCCGTAACACGGTTGATTTAGTAAACCTGAAGAGTATGCACCTGAGTGAAAGACGTATATCTTTGTTTCTATTAATAATTTGGACTTGAGTCCTGAAGAAGAATTGTGTATATTTATGATAGCAACCCAACGCAACTCGTATTTCAGCATTCCCATAATGTATTCAAAATTTAAGCCAATCTCCGTAACACGGTTGATTTAGTAAACCTGAAGAGTATGCACCTGAGTGAAAGACGTATATCTTTGTTTCTATTAATAATTTGGACTTGAGTCCTGAAGAAGAATTGTGTATATTTACGATAGGAACCCAACGCAACTCGTATTTCAGCATTCCCATAATGTATTCAAAATTTAAGCCAATCTCCGTAACACGGTTGATTTAGTAAACCTGAAGAGTATGCACCTGAGTGAAAGACGTATATCTTTGTTTCTATTAATAATTTGGACTTGAGTCCTGAAGAAGAATTGTGTATATTTACGATTTGAACCCAACGCAACTCGTATTTCAGAATACGCATAATGTATTCAAAATTTAAGCCAATCTCCGTAACACGGTTGATTTAGTAAACCTGAAGAGTATGCACCTGAGTGAAAGACGTATATCTTTGTTTCTATTAATAATTTGGACTTGAGTCCTAAAGAAGAATTGTGTATATTTACGATAGGAACCCAACGCAACTCGTATTTCAGCATTCCCATAATGTATTCAAAATTTAGGCCAATCTCCGTAACACGGTTGATTTAGTAAACCTGAAGAGTATGCACCTGAGTGAAAGACGTATATCTTTGTTTCTATTAATAATTTGGACTTGAGTCCTGAAGAAGAATTGTGTATATTTACGATAGGAACCCAACGCAACTCGTATTTCAGCATTCCCATAATGTATTCAAAATTTAAGCCAATCTCCGTAACACGGTTGATTTTGTAAACCTGAAGAGCATGCACCTGAGTGAAAGACGTATATCTTTGTTTCTATTAATAATTTGGACTTGAGTCCTGAAGAAGAATTGTGTATATTTACGATAGGAACCCAACGCAACTCGTATTTCAGCATTCCCATAATGTATTCTAAATTTAAGCCAATCTCCGTAACACGGTTGATTTAGTAAACCTGAAGAGTATGCACCTGAGTGAAAGACGTATATCTTTGTTTCTATTAATAATTTGGACTTGAGTCCTGAAGAAGAATTGTGTATATTTACGATACGAACCCAACGCAACTCGTATTTCAGCATGCCCATAATGTATTCAAAATTTAAGCCAATCTCCGTAACACGGTTGATTTAGTAAACCTGAAGAGTATGCACCTGAGTGAAAGACGTATATCTTTGTTTCTATTAATAATTTGGACTTGAGTCTTGAAGAAGAATTGTGTATATTTACGATAGGAACCCAACGCAACTCGTATTTCAGCATTCTCATAATGTATTCAAAATTTAAGACAATCTCCGTAACACGGTTGATTTAGTAAACCTGAAGAGTATGCACCTGAGTGAAAGACGTATATCTTTGTTTCTATTAATAATTTGGACTTGAGTCCTGAAGAAGAATTGTGTATATTTATGATAGCAACCCAACGCAACTCGTATTTCAGCATTCCCATAATGTATTCAAAATTTAAGCCAATCTCCGTAACACGGTTGATTTAGTAAACCTGAAGAGTATGCACCTGAGTGAAAGACGTATATCTTTGTTTCTATTAATAATTTGGACTTGAGTCCTGAAGAAGAATTGTGTATATTTACGATAGGAACCCAACGCAACTCGTATTTCAGCATTCCCATAATGTATTCAAAATTTAAGCCAATCTCCGTAACACGGTTGATTTAGTAAACCTGAAGAGTATGCACCTGAGTGAAAGACGTATATCTTTGTTTCTATTAATAATTTGGACTTGAGTCCTGAAGAAGAATTGTGTATATTTACGATAGGAACCCAACGCAACTCGTATTTCAGCATTCCCATAATGTATTCACAATTTAAGCCAATCTTCGTAACACGGTTGATTTAGTAAATCGGAAGAGTATGCACCTGAGTGAAAGACGTATATCTTTGTTTCTATTAATAATTTGGACTTGAGTCCTCAAGAAGAATTGTGTATATTTACGATAAAAACACAACACAACTCGTATTTCAGCATGCCCATAATGTATTGAAAATGTAAGCCAATCTGCGTAACACGGTTGATTTAGTAAACCTGAAGAGTATGCACCTGAGTGAAAGACGTATATCTTTGTTTCTATTAATAATTTGGACTTGAGTCCTGAAGAAGAATTGTGTATATTTATGATAGCAACCCAACGCAACTCGTATTTCAGCATTCCCTTAATGTATTCAAAATTTAAGCCAATCTCCGTAACACGGTTGATTTAGTAAACCTGAAGAGTATGCACCTGAGTGAAAGACGTATATCTTTGTTTCTATTAATAATTTGGACTTGAGTCCTGAAGAAGATTTGTGTATATTTACGATAGGAACCCAACGCAACTCGTATTTCAGCATTCCCATAATGTATTCAAAATTTAAGCCAATCTCCGTAACACGGTTGATTTAGTAAACCTGAAGAGTATGCACCTGAGTGAAAGACGTATATCTTTGTTTCTATTAATAATTTGGACTTGAGTCCTGAAGAAGAATTGTGTATATTTACGATACGAACCCAACGCAACTCGTATTTCAGAATACGCATAATGTATTCAAAATTTAAGCCAATCTCCGTAACACGGTTGATTTAGTAAACCTGAAGAGTATGCACCTGAGTGAAAGACGTATATCTTTGTTTCTATTAATAATTTGGACTTGAGTCCTAAAGAAGAATTGTGTATATTTACGATAGGAACCCAACGCAACTCGTATTTCAGCATTCCCATAATGTATTCAAAATTTAGGCCAATCTCCGTAACACGGTTGATTTAGTAAACCTGAAGAGTATGCACCTGAGTGAAAGACGTATATCTTTGTTTCTATTAATAATTTGGACTTGAGTCCTGAAGAAGAATTGTGTATATTTACGATAGGAACCCAACGCAACTCGTATTTCAGCATTCCCATAATGTATTCAAAATTTAAGCCAATCTCCGTAACACGGTTGATTTTGTAAACCTGAAGAGCATGCACCTGAGTGAAAGACGTATATCTTTGTTTCTATTAATAATTTGGACTTGAGTCCTGAAGAAGAATTGTGTATATTTACGATAGGAACCCAACGCAACTCGTATTTCAGCATTCCCATAATGTATTCTAAATTTAAGCCAATCTCCGTAACACGGTTGATTTAGTAAACCTGAAGAGTATGCACCTGAGTGAAAGACGTATATCTTTGTTTCTATTAATAATTTGGACTTGAGTCCTGAAGAAGAATTGTGTATATTTACGATACGAACCCAACGCAACTCGTATTTCAGCATGCCCATAATGTATTCAAAATTTAAGCCAATCTCCGTAACACGGTTGATTTAGTAAACCTGAAGAGTATGCACCTGAGTGAAAGACGTATATCTTTGTTTCTATTAATAATTTGGACTTGAGTCTTGAAGAAGAATTGTGTATATTTACGATAGGAACCCAACGCAACTCGTATTTCAGCATTCTCATAATGTATTCAAAATTTAAGACAATCTCCGTAACACGGTTGATTTAGTAAACCTGAAGAGTATGCACCTGAGTGAAAGACGTATATCTTTGTTTCTATTAATAATTTGGACTTGAGTCCTGAAGAAGAATTGTGTATATTTATGATAGCAACCCAACGCAACTCGTATTTCAGCATTCCCATAATGTATTCAAAATTTAAGCCAATCTCCGTAACACGGTTGATTTAGTAAACCTGAAGAGTATGCACCTGAGTGAAAGACGTATATCTTTGTTTCTATTAATAATTTGGACTTGAGTCCTGAAGAAGAATTGTGTATATTTACGATAGGAACCCAACGCAACTCGTATTTCAGCATTCCCATAATGTATTCAAAATTTAAGCCAATCTCCGTAACACGGTTGATTTAGTAAACCTGAAGAGTATGCACCTGAGTGAAAGACGTATATCTTTGTTTCTATTAATAATTTGGACTTGAGTCCTGAAGAAGAATTGTGTATATTTACGATAGGAACCCAACGCAACTCGTATTTCAGCATTCCCATAATGTATTCACAATTTAAGCCAATCTTCGTAACACGGTTGATTTAGTAAATCGGAAGAGTATGCACCTGAGTGAAAGACGTATATCTTTGTTTCTATTAATAATTTGGACTTGAGTCCTCAAGAAGAATTGTGTATATTTACGATAAAAACACAACACAACTCGTATTTCAGCATGCCCATAATGTATTGAAAATGTAAGCCAATCTGCGTAACACGGTTGATTTAGTAAACCCGAAGAGTATGCACCTGAGTGAAAGACTTATATCTTTGTTTCTATTAATAATTTGGACTTGAGTCCTGAAGTAGAATTGTGTATATTTACGATAGGAACCCAACGCAACTCGTATTTCAGCATTCCCATAATGTATTCAAAATTTAAGCCAATCTCCGTAACACGGTTGATTTAGTAAACCCGAAGAGTATGCACCTGAGTGAAACACTTATATCTTTGTTTCTATTAATAATTTGCACTTGAGTCCTGAAGAAGAATTGTGTATATTTACGATACGAACCCAACGCAACTCGTATTTCAGCATGCCCATAATGTATTCAAAATTTAAGCCAATCTCCGTAACACGGTTGATTTAGTAAACCTGAAGAGTATGCACCTGAGTGAAAGACGTATATCTTTGTTTCTATTAATAATTTGGACTTGAGTCTTGAAGAAGAATTGTGTATATTTACGATAGGAACCCAACGCAACTCGTATTTCAGCATTCTCATAATGTATTCAAAATTTAAGCCAATCTCCGTAACACGGTTGATTTAGTAAACCTGAAGAGTATGCACCTGAGTGAAAGACGTATATCTTTGTTTCTATTAATAATTTGGACTTGAGTCCTGAAGAAGAATTGTGTATATTTATGATAGCAACCCAACGCAACTCGTATTTCAGCATTCCCATAATGTATTCAAAATTTAAGCCAATCTCCGTAACACGGTTGATTTAGTAAACCTGAAGAGTATGCACCTGAGTGAAAGACGTATATCTTTGTTTCTATTAATAATTTGGACTTGAGTCCTGAAGAAGAATTGTGTATATTTACGATAGGAACCCAACGCAACTCGTATTTCAGCATTCCCATAATGTATTCAAAATTTAAGCCAATCTCCGTAACACGGTTGATTTAGTAAACCTGAAGAGTATGCACCTGAGTGAAAGACGTATATCTTTGTTTCTATTAATAATTTGGACTTGAGTCCTGAAGAAGAATTGTGTATATTTACGATACGAACCCAACGCAACTCGTATTTCAGAATACGCATAATGTATTCAAAATTTAAGCCAATCTCCGTAACACGGTTGATTTAGTAAACCTGAAGAGTATGCACCTGAGTGAAAGACGTATATCTTTGTTTCTATTAATAATTTGGACTTGAGTCCTAAAGAAGAATTGTGTATATTTACGATAGGAACCCAACGCAACTCGTATTTCAGCATTCCCATAATGTATTCAAAAATTAGGCCAATCTCCGTAACACGGTTGATTTAGTAAACCTGAAGAGTATGCACCTGAGTGAAAGACGTATATCTTTGTTTCTATTAATAATTTGGACTTGAGTCCTGAAGAAGAATTGTGTATATTTACGATAGGAACCCAACGCAACTCGTATTTCAGCATTCCCATAATGTATTCAAAATTTAAGCCAATCTCCGTAACACGGTTGATTTTGTAAACCTGAAGAGCATGCACCTGAGTGAAAGACGTATATCTTTGTTTCTATTAATAATTTGGACTTGAGTCCTGAAGAAGAATTGTGTATATTTACGATAGGAACCCAACGCAACTCGTATTTCAGCATTCCCATAATGTATTCTAAATTTAAGCCAATCTCCGTAACACGGTTGATTTAGTAAACCTGAAGAGTATGCACCTGAGTGAAAGACGTATATCTTTGTTTCTATTAATAATTTGGACTTGAGTCCTGAAGAAGAATTGTGTATATTTACGATAGGAACCCAACGCAACTCGTATTTCAGCATTCACATAATGTATTCAAAATTTAAGTCAATCTCCGTAACACGGTTGATTTAGTAAACCTGAAGAGTATGTACCTGAGTGAAAGACGTATATCTTTGTTTCTATTAATAATTTGGACTTGAGTCCTGAAGAAGAATTGTGTATATTTACGATAGGAACCCAACGCAACTCGTATTTCAGCATGCCCATAATGTATTCAAAATTTAAGCCAATCTCTGTAACACGGTTGATTTAGTAAACCCGAAGAGTATGCACCTGAGTGAAAGACCTATATCTTTGTTTCTATTAATAATTGGACTTGAGTCCTGAAGAAGAATTGTGAATATTTACGATAGGAACCCAACGCAACTCGTATTTCAGCATTCCCATAATGTATTCACAATTTAAGCCAATCTCTGTAACACGGTTGATTTAGTAAATCGGAAGAGTATGCACCTGAGTGAAAGACGTATATCTTTGTTTCCATAAATAATTTGGACTTGAGTCCTCAAGAAGAATTGTGTATATTTACGATAGGAACCCAACGCAACTCGTATTTTAGCATGTCCATAATGTATTCAAAATTTAAGCCAATCTCCGTAACACGGTTGATTTAGTAAACCTGAAGAGTATGCACCTGAGTGAAAGACGTATATTTTTGTTTCTATTAATAATTTGGACTTGAGTCCTCAAGAAGAATTGTGTATATTTACGATAGGAACCCAACACAACTCGTATTTCAGCATGCCCATAATGTATTCAAAATTTAAGCCAATCTCCGTAACACGGTTGATTTAGTAAACCCGAAGAGTATGCACCTGAGTGAAAGACTTATATCTTTGTTTCTATTAATAATTTGGACTTGAGTCTTGAAGAAGAATTGTGTATATTTACGATAGGAACCCAACGCAACTCGTATTTCAGCATGCCCATAATGTATTCAAAATTTAAGCCAATCTCCGTAATACGGTTGATTTAGTAAACCCGAAGAGTATGCACCTGAGTGAAACACTTATATCTTTGTTTCTATTAATAACTTGGACTTGAGTCCTGAAGAAGAATTGTGTATATTTACGATAGGAACCCAACGCAACTCGTATTTCAGCATGCCCATAATGTATTCAAAATTTAAGCCAATCTCCGTAACATGGTTGATTTAGTAAACCTGAAGAGTATGCACCTGAGTGAAAGATGTATATCTTTGTTTCTATTAATAATTTAGACTTGAGTCCTGAAGAAGAATTGTGTATATTTACGATAGGAACCCAACGCAACTCGTATTTCAGCATGCCCATAATGTATTCAAAATTTAAGCCAATCTCCGTAACACGGTTGATTTAGTAAACCTGAAGAGTATGCACCTGAGTGAAAGACGTATATCTTTGTTTCTATTAATAATTTGGACTTGAGTCCTGAAGAAGAATTGTGTATATTTATGATAGGAACCCAACGCAACTCGTATTTCAGCATTCCCATAATGTATTCAAAATTTAAGCCAATCTCTGTAACACGGTTGATTTAGTAAACCTGAAGAGTATGCACCTGAGTGAAAGACGTATATCTTTGTTTCTATTAATAATTTGGACTTGAGTCCTGAAGAAGAATTGTGTATATTTACGATAGGAACCCAACGCAACTCGTATTTCAGCATTCCCATAATGTATTCAAAATTTAAGCCAATCTCCGTAACACGGTTGATTTAGTAAACCTGAAGAGTATGCACCTGAGTGAAAGACGTATATCTTTGTTTCTATTAATAATTTGGACTTGAGTCCTGAAGAAGAATTGTGTATATTTACGATACGAACCCAACGCAACTCGTATTTCAGAATGCCCATAATGTATTCAAAATTTAAGCCAATCTCCGTAACACGGTTGATTTAGTAAACCCGAAGAGTATGCACCTGAGTGAAAGACTTATATCTTTGTTTCTGTTAATAATTGGACTTGAGTCCTAAAGAAGAATTGGGTATATTTACGATAGGAACCCAACGCAACTCGTATTTCAGCATTCCCATAATGTATTCAAAATTTAGGCCAATCTCCGTAACACGGTTGATTTAGTAAACCTGAAGAGTATGCACCTGAGTGAAAGACGTATATCTTTGTTTCTATTAATAATTTGGACTTGAGTCCTGAAGAAGAATTGTGTATATTTACGATAGGAACCCAACGCAACTCGTATTTCAGCATTCCCATAATGTATTCAAAATTTAAGCCAATCTCCGTAACACGGTTGATTTTGTAAACCTGAAGAGCATGCACCTGAGTGAAAGACGTATATCTTTGTTTCTATAAATAATTTGGACTTGAGTCCTGAAGAAGAATTGTGTATATTTACGATAGGAACCCAACGCAACTCGTATTTCAGCATGCCCATAATGTATTCAAAATTTAAGCCAATCTCCGTAACACGGTTGATTTAGTAAACCCGAAGAGTATGCACCTGAGTGAAAGACTTATATCTTTGTTTCTATTAATAATTTGGACTTGAGTCTTGAAGAAGAATTGTGTATATTTACGATAGGAACCCAACGCAACTCGTATTTCAGCATGCCCATAATGTATTCAAAATTTAAGCCAATCTCCGTAATACGGTTGATTTAGTAAACCCGAAGAGTATGCACCTGAGTGAAACACTTATATCTTTGTTTCTATTAATAACTTGGACTTGAGTCCTGAAGAAGAATTGTGTATATTTACGATAGGAACCCAACGCAACTCGTATTTCAGCATGCCCATAATGTATTCAAAATTTAAGCCAATCTCCGTAACATGGTTGATTTAGTAAACCTGAAGAGTATGCACCTGAGTGAAAGATGTATATCTTTGTTTCTATTAATAATTTAGACTTGAGTCCTGAAGAAGAATTGTGTATATTTACGATAGGAACCCAACGCAACTCGTATTTCAGCATGCCCATAATGTATTCAAAATTTAAGCCAATCTCCTTAACACGGTTGATTTAGTAAACCTGAAGAGTATGCACCTGAGTGAAAGACCTATATCTTTGTTTCTATTAATAATTTGGACTTGAGTCCTGAAGAAGAATTGTGTATATTTATGATAGGAACCCAACGCAACTCGTATTTCAGCATTCCCATAATGTATTCAAAATTTAAGCCAATCTCCGTAACACGGTTGATTTAGTAAACCTGAAGAGTATGCACCTGAGTGAAAGACGTATATCTTTGTTTCTATTAATAATTTGGACTTGAGTCCTGAAGAAGAATTGTGTATATTTACGATAGGAACCCAACGCAACTCGTATTTCAGCATTCCCATAATGTATTCAAAATTTAAGCCAATCTCCGTAACACGGTTGATTTAGTAAACCTGAAGAGTATGCACCTGAGTGAAAGACGTATATCTTTGTTTCTATTAATAATTTGGACTTGAGTCCTGAAGAAGAATTGTGTATATTTATGATAGGAACCCAACGCAACTCGTATTTCAGCATTCCCATAATGTATTCAAAATTTAAGCCAATCTCCGTAACACGGTTGATTTAGTAAACCTGAAGAGTATGCACCTGAGTGAAAGACGTATATCTTTGTTTCTATTAATAATTTGGACTTGAGTCCTGAAGAAGAATTGTGTATATTTACGATAGGAACCCAACGCAACTCGTATTTCAGCATTCCCATAATGTATTCAAAATTTAAGCCAATCTCCGTAACACGGTTGATTTAGTAAACCTGAAGAGTATGCACCTGAGTGAAAGACGTATATCTTTGTTTCTATTAATAATTTGGACTTGAGTCCTGAAGAAGAATTGTGTATATTTACGATACGAACCCAACGCAACTCGTATTTCAGAATGCCCATAATGTATTCAAAATTTAAGCCAATCTCCGTAACACGGTTGATTTAGTAAACCCGAAGAGTATGCACCTGAGTGAAAGACTTATATCTTTGTTTCTGTTAATAATTGGACTTGAGTCCTAAAGAAGATTTGTGTATATTTACGATAGGAACCCAACGCAACTCGTATTTCAGCATTCCCATAATGTATTCAAAATTTAGGCCAATCTCCGTAACACGGTTGATTTAGTAAACCTGAAGAGTATGCACCTGAGTGAAAGACGTATATCTTTGTTTCTATTAATAATTTGGACTTGAGTCCTGAAGAAGAATTGTGTATATTTACGATAGGAACCCAACGCAACTCGTATTTCAGCATTCCCATAATGTATTCAAAATTTAAGCCAATCTCCGTAACACGGTTGATTTTGTAAACCTGAAGAGCATGCACCTGAGTGAAAGACGTATATCTTTGTTTCTATTAATAATTTGGACTTGAGTCCTGAAGAAGAATTGTGTATATTTACGATAGGAACCCAACGCAACTCGTATTTCAGCATGCCCATAATGTATTCAAAATTTAAGCCAATCTCCGTAACACGGTTGATTTAGTAAACCCGAAGAGTATGCACCTGAGTGAAAGACTTATATCTTTGTTTCTATTAATAATTTGGACTTGAGTCTTGAAGAAGAATTGTGTATATTTACGATAGGAACCCAACGCAACTCGTATTTCAGCATGCCCATAATGTATTCAAAATTTAAGCCAATCTCCGTAATACGGTTGATTTAGTAAACCCGAAGAGTATGCACCTGAGTGAAACACTTATATCTTTGTTTCTATTAATAACTTGGACTTGAGTCCTGAAGAAGAATTGTGTATATTTACGATAGGAACCCAACGCAACTCGTATTTCAGCATGCCCATAATGTATTCAAAATTTAAGCCAATCTCCGTAACATGGTTGATTTAGTAAACCTGAAGAGTATGCACCTGAGTGAAAGATGTATATCTTTGTTTCTATTAATAATTTAGACTTGAGTCCTGAAGAAGAATTGTGTATATTTACGATAGGAACCCAACGCAACTCGTATTTCAGCATGCCCATAATGTATTCAAAATTTAAGCCAATCTCCTTAACACGGTTGATTTAGTAAACCTGAAGAGTATGCACCTGAGTGAAAGACGTATATCTTTGTTTCTATTAATAATTTGGACTTGAGTCCTGAAGAAGAATTGTGTATATTTATGATAGGAACCCAACGCAACTCGTATTTCAGCATTCCCATAATGTATTCAAAATTTAAGCCAATCTCCGTAACACGGTTGATTTAGTAAACCTGAAGAGTATGCACCTGAGTGAAAGACGTATATCTTTGTTTCTATTAATAATTTGGACTTGAGTCCTGAAGAAGAATTGTGTATATTTACGATAGGAACCCAACGCAACTCGTATTTCAGCATTCCCATAATGTATTCAAAATTTAAGCCAATCTCCGTAACACGGTTGATTTAGTAAACCTGAAGAGTATGCACCTGAGTGAAAGACGTATATCTTTGTTTCTATTAATAATTTGGACTTGAGTCCTGAAGAAGAATTGTGTATATTTACGATACGAACCCAACGCAACTCGTATTTCAGAATGCCCATAATGTATTCAAAATTTAAGCCAATCTCCGTAACACGGTTGATTTAGTAAACCTGAAGAGTATGCACCTGAGTGAAAGACGTATATCTTTGTTTCTATTAATAATTTGGACTTGAGTCCTAAAGAAGAATTGTGTATATTTACGATAGGAACCCAACGCAACTCGTATTTCAGCATTCCCATAATGTATTCAAAATTTAGGCCAATCTCCGTAACACGGTTGATTTAGTAAACCTGAAGAGTATGCACCTGAGTGAAAGACGTATATCTTTGTTTCTATTAATAATTTGGACTTGAGTCCTGAAGAAGAATTGTGTATATTTACGATAGGAACCCAACGCAACTCGTATTTCAGCATTCCCATAATGTATTCAAAATTTAAGCCAATCTCCGTAACACGGTTGATTTTGTAAACCTGAAGAGCATGCACCTGAGTGAAAGACGTATATCTTTGTTTCTATTAATAATTTGGACTTGAGTCCTGAAGAAGAATTGTGTATATTTACGATAGGAACCCAACGCAACTCGTATTTCAGCATTCCCATAATGTATTCTAAATTTAAGCCAATCTCCGTAACACGGTTGATTTAGTAAACCTGAAGAGTATGCACCTGAGTGAAAGACGTATATCTTTGTTTCTATTAATAATTTGGACTTGAGTCCTGAAGAAGAATTGTGTATATTTACGATAGGAACCCAACGCAACTCGTATTTCAGCATTCACATAATGTATTCAAAATTTAAGTCAATCTCCGTAACACGGTTGATTTAGTAAACCTGAAGAGTATGTACCTGAGTGAAAGACGTATATCTTTGTTTCTATTAATAATTTGGACTTGAGTCCTGAAGAAGAATTGTGTATATTTACGATAGGAACCCAACGCAACTCGTATTTCAGCATGCCCATAATGTATTCAAAATTTAAGCCAATCTCTGTAACACGGTTGATTTAGTAAACCCGAAGAGTATGCACCTGAGTGAAAGACTTATATCTTTGTTTCTATTAATAATTGGACTTGAGTCCTGAAGAAGAATTGTGAATATTTACGATAGGAACCCAACGCAACTCGTATTTCAGCATTCCCATAATGTATTCACAATTTAAGCCAATCTCTGTAACACGGTTGATTTAGTAAATCGGAAGAGTATGCACCTGAGTGAAAGACGTATATCTTTGTTTCTATTAATAATTTGGACTTGAGTCCTCAAGAAGAATTGTGTATATTTACGATAGGAACCCAACGCAACTCGTATTTTAGCATGTCCATAATGTATTCAAAATTTAAGCCAATCTCCGTAACACGATTGATTTAGTAAACCTGAAGAGTATGCACCTGAGTGAAAGACGTATATTTTTGTTTCTATTAATAATTTGGACTTGAGTCCTCAAGAAGAATTGTGTATATTTACGATAGGAACCCAACACAACTCGTATTTCAGCATGCCCATAATGTATTCAAAATTTAAGCCAATCTCCGTAACACGGTTGATTTAGTAAACCCGAAGAGTATGCACCTGAGTGAAAGACTTATATCTTTGTTTCTATTAATAATTTGGACTTGAGTCTTGAAGAAGAATTGTGTATATTTACGATAGGAACCCAACGCAACTCGTATTTCAGCATGCCCATAATGTATTCGAAATTTAAGCCAATCTCCGTAATACGGTTGATTTAGTAAACCCGAAGAGTATGCACCTGAGTGAAACACTTATATCTTTGTTTCTATTAATAACTTGGACTTGAGTCCTGAAGAAGAATTGTGTATATTTACGATAGGAACCCAACGCAACTCGTATTTCAGCATGCCCATAATGTATTCAAAATTTAAGCCAATCTCCGTAACATGGTTGATTTAGTAAACCTGAAGAGTATGCACCTGAGTGAAAGATGTATATCTTTGTTTCTATTAATAATTTAGACTTGAGTCCTGAAGAAGAATTGTGTATATTTACGATAGGAACCCAACACAACTCGTATTTCAGCATGCCCATAATGTATTCAAAATTTAAGCCAATCTCCTTAACACGGTTGATTTAGTAAACCTGAAGAGTATGCACCTGAGTGAAAGACGTATATCTTTGTTTCTATTAATAATTTGGACTTGAGTCCTGAAGAAGAATTGTGTATATTTACGATAGGAACCCAACGCAACTCGTAATTCAGCATGCCCATAATGTATTCAAAATTTAAGCCAATCTCCGTAACACGGTTGATTTAGTAAACCTGAAGAGTATGCACCTGAGTGAAAGACGTATATCTTTGTTTCTATTAATAATTTGGACTTGAGTCCTGAAGAAGAATTGTGTATATTTACGATAGGAACCCAACGCAACTCGTATTTCAGCATGGCCATAATGTATTCAAAATTTTAGCCAATCTCCGTAACACGGTTGATTTAGTAAACTCGAAGAGTATGCACCTGAGTGAAAGACTTATATCTTTGTTTCTATTAATAATTTGGACTTGAGTCCTGAAGAAGAATTGTGTATATTTACGATAGGAACCCAACGCAACTCGTATTTCAGCATTCCCATAATGTATTCTAAATTTAAGCCAATCTCCGTAACACGGTTGATTTAGTAAACCTGAAGAGTATGCACCTGAGTGAAAGACGTATATCTTTGTTTCTATTAATAATTTGGACTTGAGTCCTGAAGAAGAATTGTGTATATTTACGATAGGAACCCAACGCAACTCGTATTTCAGCATTCCCATAATGTATTCACAATTTAAGCCAATCTTCGTAACACGGTTGATTTAGTAAATCGGAAGAGTATGCACCTGAGTGAAAGACGTATATCTTTGTTTCTATTAATAATTTGGACTTGAGTCCTCAAGAAGAATTGTGTATATTTACGATAAAAACACAACACAACTCGTATTTCAGCATGCCCATAATGTATTCAAAATTTAAGCCAATCTGCGTAACACGGTTGATTTAGTAAACCCGAAGAGTATGCACCTGAGTGAAAAACTTATATCTTTGTTTCTATTAATAATTTGGACTTGAGTCCTGAAGTAGAATTGTGTATATTTACGATAGGAACCCAACGCAACTCGTATTTCAGCATTCCCATAATGTATTCAAAATTTAAGCCAATCTCCGTAACACGGTTGATTTAGTAAACCCGAAGAGTATGCACCTGAGTGAAACACTTATATCTTTGTTTCTATTAATAATTTGGACTTGAGTCCTGAAGAAGAATTGTGTATATTTACGATACGAACCCAACGCAACTCGTATTTCAGCATGCCCATAATGTATTCAAAATTTAAGCCAATCTCCGTAACACGGTTGATTTAGTAAACCTGAAGAGTATGCACCTGAGTGAAAGACGTATATCTTTGTTTCTATTAATAATTTGGACTTGAGTCTTGAAGAAGAATTGTGTATATTTACGATAGGAACCCAACGCAACTCGTATTTCAGCATTCTCATAATGTATTCAAAATTTAAGCCAATCTCCGTAACACGGTTGATTTAGTAAACCTGAAGAGTATGCACCTGAGTGAAAGACGTATATCTTTGTTTCTATTAATAATTTGGACTTGAGTCCTGAAGAAGAATTGTGTATATTTATTATAGGAACCCAACGCAACTCGTATTTCAGCATTCCCATAATGTATTCAAAATTTAAGCCAATCTCCGTAACACGGTTGATTTAGTAAACCTGAAGAGTATGCACCTGAGTGAAAGACGTATATCTTTGTTTCTATTAATAATTTGGACTTGAGTCCTGAAGAAGAATTGCGTATATTTACGATAGGAACCCAACGCAACTCGTATTTCAGCATTCCCATAATGTATTCAAAATTTAAGCCAATCTCCGTAACACGGTTGATTTAGTAAACCTGAAGAGTATGCACCTGAGTGAAAGACGTATATCTTTGTTTCTATTAATAATTTGGACTTGAGTCCTGAAGAAGAATTGTGTATATTTACGATACGAACCCAACGCAACTCGTATTTCAGCATGCCCATAATGTATTCAAAATTTAAGCCAATCTCCGTAACACGGTTGATTTAGTAAACCTGAAGAGTATGCACCTGAGTGAAAGACGTATATCTTTGTTTCTATTAATAATTTGGACTTGAGTCCTAAAGAAGAATTGTGTATATTTACGATAGGAACCCAACACAACTCGTATTTCAGCATTCCCATAATGTATTCAAAATTTAGGCCAATCTCCGTAACACGGTTGATTTAGTAAACCTGAAGAGTATGCACCTGAGTGAAAGACGTATATCTTTGTTTCAATTAATAATTTGGACTTGAGTCCTGAAGAAGAATTGTGTATATTTACGATAGGAACCCAACGCAACTCGTATTTCAGCATTCCCATAATGTATTCAAAATTTAAGCCAATCTCCGTAACACGGTTGATTTTGTAAACCTGAAGAGCATGCACCTGAGTGAAAGACGTATATCTTTGTTTCAATTAATAATTTGGACTTGAGTCCTGAAGAAGAATTGTGTATATTTACGATAGGAACCCAACGCAACTCGTATTTCAGCATTCCCATAATGTATTCTAAATTTAAGCCAATCTCCGTAACACGGTTGATTTAGTAAACCTGAAGAGTATGCACCTGAGTGAAAGACGTATATCTTTGTTTCTATTAATAATTTGGACTTGAGTCCTGAAGAAGAATTGTGTATATTTACGATAGGAACCCAACGCAACTCGTATTTCAGCATTCGCATAATGTATTCAAAATTTAAGTCAATCTCCGTAACACGGTTGATTTAGTAAACCTGAAGAGTATGTACCTGAGTGAAAGACGTATATCTTTGTTTCTATTAATAATTTGGACTTGAGTCCTGAAGAAGAATTGTGTATATTTACGATAGGAACCCAACGCAACTCGTATTTCAGCATTCCCATAATGTATTCAAAATTTAAGCCAATCTCCGTAACACGGTTGATTTAGTAAACCTGAAGAGTATGCACCTGAGTGAAAGACGTATATCTTTGTTTCTATTAATAATTTGGACTTGAGTCCTGAAGAAGAATTGTGTATATTTACGATAGGAACCCAACGCAACTCGTATTTCAGCATTCGCATAATGTATTCAAAATTTAAGTCAATCTCCGTAACACGGTTGATTTAGTAAACCTGAAGAGTATGTACCTGAGTGAAAGACGTATATCTTTGTTTCTATTAATAATTTGGACTTGAGTCCTGAAGAAGAATTGTGTATATTTACGATAGGAACCCAACGCAACTCGTATTTCAGCATGCCCATAATGTATTCAAAATTTAAGCCAATCTCTGTAACACGGTTGATTTAGTAAACCCGAAGAGTATGCACCTGAGTGAAAGACTTATATCTTTGTTTCTATTAATAATTGGACTTGAGTCCTGAAGAAGAATTGTGTATATTTACGATAGGAACCCAACGCAACTCGTATTTCAGCATTCCCATAATGTATTCACAATTTAAGCCAATCTCTGTAACACGGTTGATGTAGTAAATCGGAAGAGTATGCACCTGAGTGAAAGACGTATATCTTTGTTTCTATTAATAATTTGGACTTGAGTCCTCAAGAAGAATTGTGTATATTTATGATAGGAACCCAACGCAACTCGTATTTTAGCATGTCCATAATGTATTCAAAATTTAAGCCAATCTCCGTAACACGGTTGATTTAGTAAACCTGAAGAGTATGCACCTGAGTGAAAGACGTATATTTTTGTTTCTATTAATAATTTGGACTTGAGTCCTCAAGAAGAATTGTGTATATTTACGATAGGAACCCAACACAACTCCTATTTCAGCATGCCCATAATGTATTCAAAATTTAAGCCAATCTCCGTAACACGGTTGATTTAGTAAACCCGAAGAGTATGCACCTCAGTGAAACACTTATATCTTTGTTTCTATTAATAATTTGGACTTGAGTCCTGAAGAAGAATTGTGTATATTTACGATAGGAACCTAACGCAACTCGTATTTCAGCATTCCCATAATGTATTCAAATATTAAGCCAATCTCCGTAACACGGTTGATTTAGTAAACCTGAAGAGTATGCACCTGAGTGAAAGACGTATATCTTTGTTTCTATTAATAATTTGGACTTGAGTCCTGAAGAAGAATTGTGTATATTTACGATAGGAACCCAACGCAACTCGTATTTCAGCATTCCCATAATGTATTCAAAATTTAAGCCAATCTCCGTAACACGGTTGATTTAGTAAACCTGAAGAGTATGCACCTGAGTGAAAGACGTATATCTTTGTTTCTATTAATAATTTGGACTTGAGTCCTGAAGAAGAATTGTGTATATTTACGATACGAACCCAACGCAACTCGTATTTCAGCATGCCCATAATGTATTCAAAATTTAAGCCAATCTCCGTAACACGGTTGATTTAGTAAACCTGAAGAGTATGCACCTGAGTGAAAGACGTATATCTTTGTTTCTATTAATAATTTGGACTTGAGTCTTGAAGAAGAATTGTGTATATTTACGATAGGAACCCAACGCAACTCGTATTTCAGCATTCTCATAATGTATTCAAAATTTAAGCCAATCTCCGTAACACGGTTGATTTAGTAAACCTGAAGAGTATGCACCTGAGTGAAAGACGTATATCTTTGTTTCTATTAATAATTTGGACTTGAGTCCTGAAGAAGAATTGTGTATATTTATGATAGGAACCCAAAGCAACTCGTATTTCAGCATTCCCATAATGTATTCAAAATTTAAGCCAATCTCCGTAACACGGTTGATTTAGTAAACCTGAAGAGTATGCACCTGAGTGAAAGACGTATATCTTTGTTTCTATTAATAATTTGGACTTGAGTCCTGAAGAAGAATTGTGTATATTTACGATAGGAACCCAACGCAACTCGTATTTCAGCATTCCCATAATGTATTCAAAATTTAAGCCAATCTCCGTAACACGGTTGATTTAGTAAACCTGAAGAGTATGCACCTGAGTGAAAGACGTATATCTTTGTTTCTATTAATAATTTGGACTTGAGTCCTGAAGAAGAATTGTGTATATTTACGATACGAACCCAACGCAACTCGTATTTCAGCATGCCCATAATGTATTCAAAATTTAAGCCAATCTCCGTAACACAGTTGATTTAGTAAACCTGAAGAGTATGCACCTGAGTGAAAGACGTATATCTTTGTTTCTATTAATAATTTGGACTTGAGTCCTAAAGAAGAATTGTGTATATTTACGATAGGAACCCAACGCAACTCGTATTTCAGCATTCCCATAATGTATTCAAAATTTAGGCCAATCTCCGTAACACGGTTGATTTAGTAAACCTGAAGAGTATGCACCTGAGTGAAAGACGTATATCTTTGTTTCTATTAATAATTTGGACTTGAGTCCTGAAGAAGAATTGTGTATATTTACGATAGGAACCCAACGCAACTCGTATTTCAGCATTCCCATAATGTATTCAAAATTTAAGCCAATCTCCGTAACACGGTTGATTTTGTAAACCTGAAGAGCATGCACCTGAGTAAAGACGTATATCTTTGTTTCTATTAATAATTTGGACTTGAGTCCTGAAGAAGAATTGTGTATATTTACGATAGGAACCCAACGCAACTCGTATTTCAGCATTCCCATAATGTATTCTAAATTTAAGCCAATCTCCGTAACACGGTTGATTTAGTAAACCTGAAGAGTATGCACCTGAGTGAAAGACGTATATCTTTGTTTCTATTAATAATTTGGACTTGAGTCCTGAAGAAGAATTGTGTATATTTACGATAGGAACCCAACGCAACTCGTATTTCAGCATTCCCATAATGTATTCAAAATTTAAGCCAATCTCCGTAACACGGTTGATTTAGTAAACCTGAAGAGTATGCACCTGAGTGAAAGACGTATATCTTTGTTTCTATTAATAATTTGGACTTGAGTCCTGAAGAAGAATTGTGTATATTTACGATACGAACCCAACGCAACTCGTATTTCAGCATGCCCATAATGTATTCAAAATATAAGCCAATCTCCGTAACACGGTTGATTTAGTAAACCTGAAGAGTATGCACCTGAGTGAAAGACGTATATCTTTGTTTCTATTAATAATTTGGACTTGAGTCTTGAAGAAGAATTGTGTATATTTACGATAGGAACCCAACGCAACTCGTATTTCAGCATTCTCATAATGGATTCAAAATTTAAGCCAATCTCCGTAACACGGTTGATTTAGTAAACCTGAAGAGTATGCACCTGAGTGAAAGACGTATATCTTTGTTTCTATTAATAATTTGGACTTGAGTCCTGAAGAAGAATTGTGTATATTTATGATAGGAACGCAACGCAACTCGTATTTCAGCATTCCCATAATGTATTCAAAATTTAAGCCAATCTCCGTAACACGGTTGATTTAGTAAACCTGAAGAGTATGCACCTGAGTGAAAGACGTATATCTTTGTTTCTATTAATAATTTGGACTTGAGTCCTGAAGAAGAATTGTGTATATTTACGATAGGAACCCAACGCAACTCGTATTTCAGCATTCCCATAATGTATTCAAAATTTAAGCCAATCTCCGTAACACGGTTGATTTAGTAAACCTGAAGAGTATGCACCTGAGTGAAAGACGTATATCTTTGTTTCTATTAATAATTTGGACTTGAGTCCTGAAGAAGAATTGTGTATATTTACGATACGAACCCAACGCAATTCGTATTTCAGCATGCCCATAATGTATTCAAAATTTAAGCCAATCTCCGTAACACGGTTGATTTAGTAAACCTGAAGAGTATGCACCTGAGTGAAAGACGTATATCTTTGTTTCTATTAATAATTTGGACTTGAGTCCTAAAGAAGAATTGTGTATATTTACGATAGGAACCCAACGCAACTCGTATTTCAGCATTCCCATAATGTATTCAAAATTTAGGCCAATCTCCGTAACACGGTTGATTTAGTAAACCTGAAGAGTATGCACCTGAGTGAAAGACGTATATCTTTGTTTCTATTAATAATTTGGACTTGAGTCCTGAAGAAGAATTGTGTATATTTACGATAGGAACCCAACGCAACTCGTATTTCAGCATTCCCATAATGTATTCAAAATTTAAGCCAATCTCCGTAACACGGTTGATTTTGTAAACCTGAAGAGCATGCACCTGAGTGAAAGACGTATATCTTTGTTTCTATTAATAATTTGGACTTGAGTCCTGAAGAAGAATTGTGTATATTTACGATAGGAACCCAACGCAACTCGTATTTCAGCATTCCCATAATGTATTCTAAATTTAAGCCAATCTCCGTAACACGGTTGATTTAGTAAACCTGAAGAGTATGCACCTGAGTGAAAGACGTATATCTTTGTTTCTATTAATAATTTGGACTTGAGTCCTGAAGAAGAATTGTGTATATTTACGATAGGAACCCAACGCAACTCGTATTTCAGCATTCGCATAATGTATTCAAAATTTAAGTCAATCTCCGTAACACGGTTGATTTAGTAAACCTGAAGAGTATGTACCTGAGTGAAAGACGTATATCTTTGTTTCTATTAATAATTTGGACTTGAGTCCTGAAGAAGAATTGTGTATATTTACGATAGGAACCCAACGCAACTCGTATTTCAGCATGCCCATAATGTATTCAAAATTTAAGCCAAAATCTGTAACACGGTTGATTTAGTAAACCCGAAGAGTATGCACCTGAGTGAAAGACTTATATCTTTGTTTCTATTAATAATTGGACTTGAGTCCTGAAGAAGAATTGTGTATATTTACGATAGGAACCCAACGCAACTCGTATTTCAGCATTCCCATAATGTATTCACAATTTAAGCCAATCTCTGTAACACGGTTGATTTAGTAAATCGGAAGAGTATGCACCTGAGTGAAAGACGTATATCTTTGTTTCTATTAATAATTTGGACTTGAGTCCTCAAGAAGAATTGTGTATATTTATGATAGGAACCCAACGCAACTCGTATTTTAGCATGTCCATAATGTATTCAAAATTTAAGCCAATCTCCGTAACACGGTTGATTTAGTAAACCTGAAGAGTATGCACCTGAGTGAAAGACGTATATTTTTGTTTCTATTAATAATTTGGACTTGAGTCTTCAAGAAGAATTGTGTATATTTACGATAGGAACCCAACACAACTCGTATTTCAGCATGCCCATAATGTATTCAAAATTTAAGCCAATCTCCGTAACACGGTTGATTTAGTAAACCTGAAGAGTATGCACCTGAGTGAAAGACGTATATCTCTGTTTCTATTAATAATTTGGACTTGAGTCCTAAAGAAGAATTGTGTATATTTACGATAGGAACCCAACGCAACTCGTATTTCAGCATTCCCATAATGTATTCAAAATTTAGGCCAATCTCCGTAACACGGTTGATTTAGTAAACCTGAAGAGTATGCACCTGAGTGAAAGATGTATATCTTTGTTTCTATTAATAATTTAGACTTGAGTCCTGAAGAAGAATTGTGTATATTTACGATAGGAACCCAACGCAACTCGTATTTCAGCATGCCCATAATGTATTCAAAATTTAAGCCAATCTCCTTAACACGGTTGATTTAGTAAACCTGAAGAGTATGCACCTGAGTGAAAGACGTATATCTTTGTTTCTATTAATAATTTGGACTTGAGTCCTGAAGAAGAATTGTGTATATTTACGATAGGAACCCAACGCAACTCGTAATTCAGCATGCCCATAATGTATTCAAAATTTAAGCCAATCTCCGTAACACGGTTGATTTAGTAAACCTGAAGAGTATGCACCTGAGTGAAAGACGTATATCTTTGTTTCTATTAATAATTTGGACTTGAGTCCTGAAGAAGAATTGTGTATATTTACGATAGGAACCCAACGCAACTCGTATTTCAGCATGGCCATAATGTATTCAAAATTTTAGCCAATCTCCGTAACAAGGTTGATTTAGTAAACCCGAAGAGTATGCACCTGAGTGAAAGACTTATATCTTTGTTTCTATTAATAATTTAGATTTGAGTCCTGAAGAAGAATTGTGTATATTTACGATAGAAATCCAACGCAACTCGTATTTCAGCATGCCCATAATGTATTCAAAATTTAAGCCAATCTCCGTAACATGGTTGATTTTGTAAACCTGAAGAGTATGCACCTGAGTGAAAGATGTATATCTTTGTTTCTATTAATAATTTAGACTTGAGTCCTGAAGAAGAATTGTGTATATTTACGATAGGAACCCAACGCAAATCGTATTTCAGCATGCCCATAATGTATTCGAAATTTAAGCCAATCTCCGTAACACGGTTTATTTAGTAAACCTGAAGAGTATGCACCTGAGTGAAAGACGTATATCATTGTTTCTATTAATAATTTGGACTTGAGTCCTCAAGAAGAATTGTGTATATTTACGATAGGAACCCAACGCAACTCGTATTTCAGCATGCCCATAATGTATTCAAAATTTAAGCCAATCTCCGTAACACGGTTGATTTAGTAAACCCGAAGAGTATGCACCTGAGTGAAAGACTTATATCTTTGTTTCTATTAAGAATTTGGACTTGAGTCCTGAAGAAGAATTGTGTACATTTACGATAGGAACCCAACGCAACTCTTATTTCAGCGTTCCCATAATGTATTCACAATTTAAGCCAATCTCCGTAACAGGGTTGATTTAGTAAACCGGAAGAGTATGCACCTGAGTGAAAGACGTATATCTTTGTTTCTATTAATAATTTGGACTTGAGTCCTGAAGAAGAATTGTGTATATTTACGATAGGAACCCAACACAACTCGTATTTCAGCATGCCCATAATGTATTCAAAATTTAATCCAATCTCCGTAACACGGTTGATTTAGTAAATCTGAAGAGTATGCACCTGAGTGAAACACGTATATCTTTGTTTCTAATAATAATTTGGACTTGAGTCCTGAAGAATAACTTTGTATATTTACGATAGGAACCCAACGCAACTCGTATTTCAGCATGCCCATAATGTATTCAAAATTTAAGCCAATCTCCGTAACACGGTTGATTTAGTAAACCTGAAGAGTATGCACCTGAGTGAAAGACGTATATCTTTGTTTCTATTAACAATTTGGACTTGAGTCCTAAAGAAGAATTGTGTATATTTACGATAGGAACCCAACGCCACTCGTATTTCAGCATGCCCATAATGTATTCAAAATTTAAGCCAATCTCCGTAACACGGTTGATTTAGTAAACCCGAAGAGTATGCACCTGAGTGAAAGACTTATATCTTTGTTTCTATTAATAATTTGGACTTGAGTTCTGAAGAAGAATTGTGTATATTTACGATAGGAACCCAACGCAACTCGTATTTAAGCATGCTCATAATGTATTCAAAATTTAAGCCAATCTCCATAACACGGTTGATTTAGTAAACCTGAAGTGTATGCACCTGAGTGAAAGACGTATATCTTTGTTTCTATTAATAATTTGGACTTGAGTCCTGAAGAAGAATTGTGTATATTTACGATAGGAACCCAACGCAACTCGTATTTCAGCATGCCCATAATGTATTCAAAATTTAAGCCAATCTCCGTAACACGGTTGATTTAGTAAACCTGAAGAGTATGCACCTGAGTGAAAGACGTATATCTTTGTTTCTATTAATAATTTGGACTAGAGTCCTGAAGAAGAATTGTGTATATTTACGATAGGAAAACAATGCAACTCGTATTTCAGCATTCCCATAATGTATTCAAAATTTAAGACAATCTCCGTAACACGGTGTATTTAGTAAACCTGAAGAGTATGCACCTGAGTGAAAAACGTATATCTTTGTTTTTATTAATAATTTGGACTTGAGTCCTGAAGAAGAATTGTGTATATTTACGATAGGAACCCAACGCAACTCGTATTTCAGCATTCCCATAATGTATTAAAAATTTAAGCCAATCTCCGTAAAACGGTTGATTTAGTAAACCTGAAGAGTATGCACCTGAGTGAAAGACGTATATCTTTGTTTCTATTAATAATTTGGACTTGAGTCCCGAAGAAGAATTGTGTATATTTACGATAGGAACCCAACGCAACTCGTATTTCAGCATTCCCATAATGTATTCAAAATTTAAGCCAATCTCCGTAACACGGTTGATTTAGTAAACCTGAAGAGTATGCACCTGAGTGAAAGACGTATATCTTTGTTTCTATTAATACTTTGGATTTGAGTCCTGAAGAAGAATTGTGTATATTTACAATAGGAACCCAACGCAACTCGTATTTCAGCATTCCCATAATGTATTCAAAATTTAAGCCAATCTCCGTAACACGGTTGATTTAGTAAACCTGAAGAGTATGCACCTGAGTGAAAGACGTATATCTTTGTTTCTATTAATAATTTGGACTTGAGTCCTGAAGAAGAATTGTGTATATTTACGATAGGAACCCAACGCAACTCGTATTTGAGCATCCCCATAATGTATTCAAAATTTAAGCCAATCTCCGTAACACGGTTGATTTAGTAAACCTGAAGAGTATGTACCTGAGTGAAAGACGTATATCTTTGTTTCTATTAATAATTTGGACTTGAGTCCTGAAGAAGAATTGTGTATATTTACGATAGGAACCCAACGCAACTCGTATTTCAGCATGCCCATAATGTATTCAAAATTTAAGCCAATCTCTGTAACACGGTTGATTTAGTAAACCCGAAGAGTATGCACCTGAGTGAAAGACTTATATCTTTGTTTCTATTAATAATTGGACTTGAGTCCTGAAGAAGAATTGTGTATATTTACGATAGGAACCCAACGCAACACGTATTTCAGCATTCCCATAATGTATTCAAAATTTAAGCCAATCTCCGTAACACGGTTGATTTAGTAAACCTGAAGAGTATGCACCTGAGTGAAAGATGGATATCTTTGTTTCTATTAATAATTTGGACTTGAGTCCTGAAGAAGAATTGTGTATATTTACGATAGGAACCCAACGCAACTCGTATTTCAGCATTCCCATAATGTATTCAAAATTTAAGCCAATCTCCGTAACACAGTTGATTTAGTAAACCTGAAGAGTATGCACCTGAGTGAAAGACGTATATCTTTGTTTCTATTAATAATTTGGACTTGAGTCCTGAAGAAGAATTGTGTATATTTACGATAGGAACCCAACGCAACTCGTATTTCAGCATGCCCATAATGTATTCAGAATTTAAGCCAATCTCCGTAACACGGTTGATTTAGTAAACCTGAAGAGTATGCACCTGAGTGAAAGACGTATATCTTTGTTTCTATTAATAATTTGGACTTGAGTCCTGAAGAAGAATTGTGTATATTTACGATAGGAACCCAACTCAACTCGTATTTCAACATGCCTATAATGTATTCAAAATTTAAGCCAATCTCCGTAACACGGTTGATTTAGTAAACCTGAAGAGTATGCACCTGAGTGAAAGACGTATATCTTTGTTTCTATTAATAATTTGGACTAGAGTCCTGAAGAAGAATTGTGTATATTTACGATA
Source organism: Cuscuta europaea (assembly GCA_945859875.1). Classification (NCBI taxonomy): domain Eukaryota; kingdom Viridiplantae; phylum Streptophyta; class Magnoliopsida; order Solanales; family Convolvulaceae; genus Cuscuta; species Cuscuta europaea. The sequence continues at coordinate 8,899,095 of CAMAPE010000014.1, forward strand.
GGAAAACAATGCAACTCGTATTTCAGCATTCCCATAATGTATTCAAAATTTAAGCCAATCTCCGTAACACGGTTGATTTAGTAAACCTGAAGAGTATGCACCTGAGTGAAAAACGTATATCTTTGTTTTTATTAATAATTTGGACTTGAGTCCTGAAGAAGAATTGTGTATATTTACGATAGGAACCCAACGCAACTCGTATTTCAGCATTCCCATAATGTATTAAAAATTTAAGCCAATCTCCGTAAAACGGTTGATTTAGTAAACCTGAAGAGTATGCACCTGAGTGAAAGACGTATATCTTTGTTTCTATTAATAATTTGGACTTCAGTCACGAAGAAGAATTGTGTATATTTACGATAGGAACCCAACGCAACTCGTATTTCAGCATTCCCATAATGTATTCAAAATTTAAGCCAATCTCCGTAACACGGTTGATTTAGTAAACCTGAAGAGTATGCACCTGAGTGAAAGACGTATATCTTTGTTTCTATTAATACTTTGGACTTGAGTCCTGAAGAAGAATTGTGTATATTTACAATAGGAACCCAACGCAACTCGTATTTCAGCATTCCCATAATGTATTCAAAATTTAAGCCAATCTCCGTAACACGGTTGATTTAGTAAACCTGAAGAGTATGCACCTGAGTGAAAGACGTATATCTTTGTTTCTATTAATAATTTGGACTTGAGTCCTGAAGAAGAATTGTGTATATTTACGATAGGAACCCAACGCAACTCGTATTTCAGCATTCCCATAATGTATTCAAAATTTAAGCCAATCTCCGTAACACGGTTGATTTAGTAAACCTGAAGAGTATGTACCTGAGTGAAAGACGTATATCTTTGTTTCTATTAATAATTTGGACTTGAGTCTTGAAGAAGAATTGTGTATATTTACGATAGGAACCCAACACAACTCGTATTTCAGCATGCCCATAATGTATTCAAAATTTAAGCCAATCTCTGTAACACGGTTGATTTAGTAAACCCGAAGAGTATGCACCTGAGTGAAAGACTTATATCTTTGTTTCTATTAATAATTGGACTTGAGTCCTGAAGAAGAATTGTGTATATTTACGATAGGAACCCAACGCAACTCGTATTTCAGCATTCCCATAATGTATTCAAAATTTAAGCCAATCTCCGTAACACGGTTGATTTAGTAAACCTGAAGAGTATGCACCTGAGTGAAAGATGGATATCTTTGTTTCTATTAATAATTTGGACTTGAGTCCTGAAGAAGAATTGTGTATATTTACGATAGGAACCCAACGCAACTCGTATTTCAGCATTCCCATAATGTATTCAAAATTTAAGCCAATCTCCGTAACACGGTTGATTTAGTAAACCTGAAGAGTATGCACCTGAGTGAAAGACGTATATCTTTGTTTCTATTAATAATTTGGACTTGAGTCCTGAAGAAGAATTGTGTATATTTACGATAGGAACCCAACGCAACTCGTATTTCAGCATGCCCATAATGTATTCAAAATTTAAGCCAATCTCCGTAACACGGTTGATTTAGTAAACCTGAAGAGTATGCACCTGAGAGAAAGACGTATATCTTTGTTTCTATTAATAATTTGGACTTGAGTCCTGAAGAAGAATTGTGTATATTTACGATAGGAAACCAACTCAACTCGTATTTCAGCATGCCTATAATGTATTCAAAATTTAAGCCAATCTCCGTAACACGGTTGATTTAGTAAACCTGAAGAGTATGCACCTGAGTGAAAGACGTATATCTTTGTTTCTATTAATAATTTGGACTAGAGTCCTGAAGAAGAATTGTGTATATTTACGATAGGAAAACAATGCAACTCGTATTTCAGCATTCCCATAATGTATTCAAAATTTAATCCAATCTCCGTAACACGGTTAATTTAGTAAACCTGAAGAGTATGCACCTGAGTGAAAAACGTATATCTTTGTTTTTATTAATAATTTGGACTTGAGTCCTGAAGAAGAATTGTGTATATTTACGATAGGAACCCAACGCAACTCGTATTTCAGCATTCCCATAATGTATTCAAAATTTAAGCCAATCTCCGTAAAACGGTTGATTTAGTAAACCTGAAGAGTATGCACCTGAGTGAAAGACGTATATCTTTGTTTCTATTAATAATTTGGACTTGAGTCCCGAAGAAGAATTGTGTATATTTACGATAGGAACCCAACGCAACTCGTATTTCAGCATTCCCATAATGTATTCAAAATTTAAGCCAATCTCCGTAACACGGTTGATTTAGTAAACCTGAAGAGTATGCACCTGAGTGAAAGACGTATATCTTTGTTTCTATTAATACTTTGGACTTGAGTCCTGAAGAAGAATTGTGTATATTTACGATAGGAACCCAACGCAACTTGTATTTCAGCATTCCCATAATGTATTCAAAATTTAAGCCAATCTCCGTAACACGGTTGATTTAGTAAACCTGAAGAGTATGCACCTGAGTGAAAGACGTATATCTTTGTTTCTATTAATAATTTGGACTTGAGTCCTGAAGAAGAATTGTGTATATTTACGATAGGAACCCAACGCAACTCGTATTTCAGCATTCCCATAATGTATTCAAAATTTAAGCCAATCTCCGTAACACGGTTGATTTAGTAAACCTGAAGAGTATGTACCTGAGTGAAAGACGTATATCTTTGTTTCTATTAATAATTTGGACTTGAGTCCTGAAGAAGAATTGTGTATATTTACGATAGGAACCCAACGCAACTCGTATTTCAGCATGCCCATAATGTATTTTAAATTTAAGCCAATCTCTGTAACACGGTTGATTTAGTAAACCCGAAGAGTATGCACCTGAGTGAAAGACTTATATCTTTGTTTCTATTAATAATTGGACTTGAGTCCTGAAGAAGAATTGTGTATATTTACGATAGGAACCCAACGCAACTCGTATTTCAGCATTCCCATAATGTATTCAAAATTTAAGCCAATCTCCGTAACACGGTTGATTTAGTAAACCTGAAGAGTGTGCACCTGAGTGAAAGATGTATATCTTTGTTTCTATTAATAATTTGGACTTGAGTCCTGAAGAAGAATTGTGTATATTTACGATAGGAACCCAACGCAACTCGTATTTCAGCATTCCCATAATGTATTCAAAATTTAAGCCAATCTCCGTAACACGGTTGATTTAGTAATCCTGAAGAGTATGCACCTGAGTGAAAGACGTATATCTTTGTTTCTATTAATAATTTGGACTTGAGTCCTAAAGAAGAATTGTGTATATTTACGATAGGAACCCAACACAACTCGTATTTCAGCATGCCCATAATGTATTCAAAATTTAAGCCAATCTCCGTAACACGGTTGATTTAGTAAACCTGAAGAGTATGCACCTGAGTGAAAGACGTATATCTTTGTTTCTATTAATAATTTGGACTTGAGTCCTGAAGAAGAATTGTGTATATTTACGATAGGAACCCAACTCAACTCGTATTTCAGCATGCCTATAATGTATTCAAAATTTAAGCCAATCTCCGTAACACGGTTGATTTAGTAAACCTGAAGAGTATGCACCTGAGTGAAAGACGTATATCTTTGTTTCTATTAATAATTTGTACTTGAGTCCTGAAGAAGAATTGTGTATATTTAGAATAGGAACCCAACGCAACTCGTATTTCAGCATTCCCATAATGTATTCAAAATTTAAGCCAATCTCCGTAACACGGTTGATTTAGTAAACCAGAAGAGTATGCACCTGAGTGAAAGACGTATATCTTTGTTTCTATTAATAATTTGGACTTGAGTCCTGAAGATGAATTGTGTATATTTACGATAGGAACCCAACGCAACTCGTATTTCAGCATTCCCATAATGTATTCAAAATTCAAGCCAATCTCCGTAACACGGTTGATTTAGTAAACCTGAAGAGTATGCACCTCAGTGAAAGACGTATATCTTTGTTTCTATTAATAATTTGAACTTGAGTCCTGAAGAAGAATTGAGTATATTTACGATAGGAACCCAACGCAACTCGTATTTCAGCATTCCCATAATGTATTCAAAATTTAAGCCAATCTCCGTAACACGGTTGATTTAGTAAACGTGAAGAGTATGCACCTGAGTGAAAGACGTATATCTTTGTTTCTATAAATAATTTGGACTTGAGTCCTGAAGAAGAATTGTGTATATTTACGATAGGAACCCAACACAACTCGTATTTCAGCATTCCCATAATGTATTCAAAATTTAAGCCAATCTCCGTAACACGGTTGATTTAGTAAACCTGAAGAGTATGCACCTGAGTGAAAGACGTATATCTTTTTTTCTATTAATAATTTGGACTTGAGTCCTGAAGAAGAATTGTGTATATTTACGATAGGAACCCAATGCAACTCGTATTTCAGCATTCCCCTAATGTATTCAAAATTTAAGCCAATCTCCGTAACACGGTTGATTTAGTAAACCTGAAGAGTATGCACCTGAGTGAAAGACGTATATCTTTGTTTCTATTAATAATTTGGACTTGAGTCCTGAAGAAGAATTGTGTATATTTACGATAGGAACCCAGCGCAACTCGTATTTCAGCATTCCCATAATGTATTCAAAATTTAAGCCAATCTCCGTAACACGGTTGATTTAGTAAACCTGAAGAGTATGCACCTGAGTGAAAGACGTATATCTTTGTTTCTTTTAATAATTTGGACTTGAGTCCTGAAGAAGAATTGTGTATATTTACGATAGGAACCCAACGCAACTCGTATTTCAGCATTCCCATAATGTATTCAAAATTTAAGCCAATCTCCGTAACACGGTTGATTTAATAAACCTGAAGAGTATGTACCTGATTGAAAGACGTATATCATTGTTTCTATTAATACTTTGGACTTGAGTCCTGAAGAAGAATTGTGTATATTTACGATAGGAACCCAACGCAACTCGTATTTCAGCATTCCCATAATGTATTCAAAATTTAAGCCAATCTCCGTAACACGGTTGATTTAGTAAACCTGAAGAGTATGCACCTGAGTGAAAGACGTATATCTTTGTTTCTATTAATAATGTGTACTTGAGTCCTGAAGAAGAATTGTGTATATTTACGATAGGAACCCAACGCAACTCGTATTTCAGCATTCCCATAATGTATTCAAAATTTAAGCCAATCTCCGTAACACGGTTGATTTAGTAAACCTGAAGAGTATGCACCTGAGTGAAAGACGTATATCTTTGTTTCTATTAATAATTTGGACTTGAGTCCTGAAGAAGAATTGTGTATATTTACGATAGGAACCCAACGCAACTCGTATTTCAGCATTCCCATAATGTATTCAAAATTTAAGCCAATCTCCGTAACACGGTTGATTTAGTAAACGTGAAGAGTATGCACCTGAGTGAAAGACGTATATCTTTGTTTCTATAAATAATTTGGACTTCAGTCCTGAAGAAGATTTGTGTATATTTACGATAGGAACCCAACACAACTCGTATTTCAGCATTCCCATAATGTATTCAAAATTTAAGCCAATCTCCGTAACACGGTTGATTTAGTAAACCTGAAGAGTATGCACCTGAGTGAAAGACGTATATCTTTGTTTCTATTAATAATTTGTACTTGAGTCCTGAAGAAGAATTGTGTATATTTACGATACGAACCCAACGCAACTCGTATTTCAGCATTCCCATAATGTATTCAAAATTTAAGCCAATCTCCGTAACACGGTTGATTTAGTAAACCTGAAGAGTATGCACCTGAGTGAAAGACGTATATCTTTGTTTCTATTAATAATTTGGACTTGAGTCCTGAAGAAGAATTGTGTATATTTACGATAGGAACCCAGCGCAACTCGTATTTCAGCATTCCCATAATGTATTCAAAATTTAAGCCAATCTCCGTAACACGGTTGATTTAGTAAACCTGAAGAGTATGCACCTGAGTGAAAGACGTATATCTTTGTTTCTTTTAATAATTTGGACTTGAGTCCTGAAGAAGAATTGTGTATATTTACGATAGGAACCCAACGCAACTCGTATTTCAGCATTCCCATAATGTATTCAAAATTTAAGCCAATCTCCGTAACACGGTTGATTTAATAAACCTGAAGAGTATGTACCTGATTGAAAGACGTATATCATTGTTTCTATTAATACTTTGGACTTGAGTCCTGAAGAAGAATTGTGTATATTTACGATAGGAACCCAACGCAACTCGTATTTCAGCATTCCCATAATGTATTCAAAATTTAAGCCAATCTCCGTAACACGGTTGATTTAGTAAACCTGAAGAGTATGCACCTGAGTGAAAGACGTATATCTTTGTTTCTATTAATAATGTGTACTTGAGTCCTGAAGAAGAATTGTGTATATTTACGATAGGAACCTAACGCAACTCGTATTTCAGCATTCCCATAATGTATTCAAAATTTAAGCCAATCTCCGTAACACGGTTGATTTAGTAAACCTGAAGAGTATGCACCTGAGTGAAAGACGTATATCTTTGTTTCTATTAATAATTTGGACTTGAGTCCTGAAGAAGAATTGTGTATATTTACGATAGGAACCCAACGCAACTCGTATTTCAGCATTCCCATAATGTATTCAAAATTTAAGCCAATCTCCGTAACACGGTTGATTTAGTAAACGTGAAGAGTATGCACCTGAGTGAAAGACGTATATCTTTGTTTCTATAAATAATTTGGACTTCAGTCCTGAAGAAGATTTGTGTATATTTACGATAGGAACCCAACACAACTCGTATTTCAGCATTCCCATAATGTATTCAAAATTTAAGCCAATCTCCGTAACACGGTTGATTTAGTAAACCTGAAGAGTATGCACCTGAGTGAAAGACGTATATCTTTGTTTCTATTAATAATTTGTACTTGAGTCCTGAAGAAGAATTGTGTATATTTACGATAGGAACCCAACGCAACTCGTATTTCAGCATTCCCATAATGTATTCAAAATTTAAGCCAATCTCCGTAACACGGTTGATTTAGTAAACCTGAAGAGTATGCACCTGAGTGAAAGACGTATATCTTTGTTTCTATTAATAATTTGGACTTGAGTCCTGAAGAAGATTTGTGTATATTTACGATAGGAACCCAACGCAACTCGTATTTCAGCATTCCCATAATGTATTCAAAATTCAAGGCAATCTCCGTAACACGGTTGATTTAGTAAACCTGAAGAGTATGCACCTAAGTGAAAGACGTACATCTTTGTTTCTATTAATAATTTGGACTTGAGTCCTGAAGAAGAATTGTGTATATTTACGATAGGAACCCAACGCAACTCGTATTTCAGCATTCCCATAATGTATTCAAAATTTAAGCCAATCTCCGTAACACGGTTGATTTAGTAAACCTGAAGAGTATGCACCTGAGTGAAAGACGTATATCTTTGTTTCTATTAATAATTTGGACTTGAGTCCTGAAGAAGAATTGTGTATATTTACGATAGGAACCCAACTCAACTCGTATTTCAGCATGCCTATAATGTATTCAAAATTTAAGCCAATCTCCGTAACACGGTTGATTTAGTAAACCTGAAGAGTATGCACCTGAGTGAAAGACGTATATCTTTGTTTCTATTAATAATTTGGACTTGAGTCCTGAAGAAGAATTGTGTATATTTACGATAGGAACCCAACTCAACTCGTATTTCAGCATGCCTATAATGTATTCAAAATTTAAGCCAATCTCCGTAACACGGTTGATTTAGTAAACCTGAAGAGTATGCACCTGAGTGAAAGACGTATATCTTTGTTTCTATTAATAATTTGTACTTGAGTCCTGAAGAAGAATTGTGTATATTTAGAATAGGAACCCAACGCAACTCGTATTTCAGCATTCCCATAATGTATTCAAAATTTAAGCCAATCTCCGTAACACGGTTGATTTAGTAAACCAGAAGAGTATGCACCTGAGTGAAAGACGTATATCTTTGTTTCTATTAATAATTTGGACTTGAGTCCTGAAGATGAATTGTGTATATTTACGATAGGAACCCAACGCAACTCGTATTTCAGCATTCCCATAATGTATTCAAAATTCAAGCCAATCTCCGTAACACGGTTGATTTAGTAAACCTGAAGAGTATGCACCTCAGTGAAAGACGTATATCTTTGTTTCTATTAATAATTTGAACTTGAGTCCTGAAGAAGAATTGTGTATATTTACGATAGGAACCCAACGCAACTCGTATTTCAGCATTCCCATAATGTATTCAAAATTTAAGCCAATCTCCGTAACACGGTTGATTTAGTAAACGTGAAGAGTATGCACCTGAGTGAAAGACGTATATCTTTGTTTCTATAAATAATTTGGACTTGAGTCCTGAAGAAGAATTGTGTATATTTACGATAGGAACCCAACACAACTCGTATTTCAGCATTCCCATAATGTATTCAAAATTTAAGCCAATCTCCGTAACACGGTTGATTTAGTAAACCTGAAGAGTATGCACCTGAGTGAAAGACGTATATCTTTTTTTCTATTAATAATTTGGACTTGAGTCCTGAAGAAGAATTGTGTATATTTACGATAGGAACCCAATGCAACTCGTATTTCAGCATTCCCCTAATGTATTCAAAATTTAAGCCAATCTCCGTAACACGGTTGATTTAGTAAACCTGAAGAGTATGCACCTGAGTGAAAGACGTATATCATTGTTTCTATTAATAATTTGGACTTGAGTCCTGAAGAAGAATTGTGTATATTTACGATAGGAACCCAGCGCAACTCGTATTTCAGCATTCCCATAATGTATTCAAAATTTAAGCCAATCTCCGTAACACGGTTGATTTAGTAAACCTGAAGAGTATGCACCTGAGTGAAAGACGTATATCTTTGTTTCTTTTAATAATTTGGACTTGAGTCCTGAAGAAGAATTGTGTATATTTACGATAGGAACCCAACGCAACTCGTATTTCAGCATTCCCATAATGTATTCAAAATTTAAGCCAATCTCCGTAACACGGTTGATTTAGTAAACCTGAAGAGTATGTACCTGATTGAAAGACGTATATCATTGTTTCTATTAATACTTTGGACTTGAGTCCTGAAGAAGAATTGTGTATATTTACGATAGGAACCCAACGCAACTCGTATTTCAGCATTCCCATAATGTATTCAAAATTTAAGCCAATCTCCGTAACACGGTTGATTTAGTAAACCTGAAGAGTATGCACCTGAGTGAAAGACGTATATCTTTGTTTCTATTAATAATGTGTACTTGAGTCCTGAAGAAGAATTGTGTATATTTACGATAGGAACCCAACGCAACTCGTATTTCAGCATTCCCATAATGTATTCAAAATTTAAGCCAATCTCCGTAACACGGTTGATTTAGTAAACCTGAAGAGTATGCACCTGAGTGAAAGACGTATATCTTTGTTTCTATTAATAATTTGGACTTGAGTCCTGAAGAAGAATTGTGTATATTTACGATAGGAACCCAAGGCAACTCGTATTTCAGCATTCCCATAATGTATTCAAAATTTAAGCCAATCTCCGTAACACGGTTGATTTAGTAAACGTGAAGAGTATGCACCTGAGTGAAAGACGTATATCTTTGTTTCTATAAATAATTTGGACTTCAGTCCTGAAGAAGATTTGTGTATATTTACGATAGGAACCCAACACAACTCGTATTTCAGCATTCCCATAATGTATTCAAAATTTAAGCCAATCTCCGTAACACGGTTGATTTAGTAAACCTGAAGAGTATGCACCTGAGTGAAAGACGTATATCTTTGTTTCTATTAATAATTTGTACTTGAGTCCTGAAGAAGAATTGTGTATATTTACGATAGGAACCCAACGCAACTCGTATTTCAGCATTCCCATAATGTATTCAAAATTTAAGCCAATCTCCGTAACACGGTTGATTTAGTAAACCTGAAGAGTATGCACCTGAGTGAAAGACGTATATCTTTGTTTCTATTAATAATTTGGACTTGAGTCCTGAAGAAGATTTGTGTATATTTACGATAGGAACCCAACGCAACTCGTATTTCAGCATTCCCATAATGTATTCAAAATTCAAGGCAATCTCCGTAACACGGTTGATTTAGTAAACCTGAAGAGTATGCACCTAAGTGAAAGACGTACATCTTTGTTTCTATTAATAATTTGGACTTAAGTCCTGAAGAAGAATTGTGTATATTTACGATAGGAACCCAACGCAACTCGTATTTCAGCATTCCCATAATGTATTCAAAATTTAAGCCAATCTCCGTAACACGGTTGATTTAGTAAACCTGAAGAGTATGCACCTGAGTGAAAGACGTATATCTTTGTTTCTATTAATAATTTGGACTTGAGTCCTGAAGAAGAATTGTGTATATTTACGATAGGAACCCAACTCAACTCGTATTTCAGCATGCCTATAATGTATTCAAAATTTAAGCCAATCTCCGTAACACGGTTGATTTAGTAAACCTGAAGAGTATGCACCTGAGTGAAAGACGTATATCTTTGTTTCTATTAATAATTTGTACTTGAGTCCTGAAGAAGAATTGTGTATATTTAGAATAGGAACCCAACGCAACTCGTATTTCAGCATTCCCATAATGTATTCAAAATTTAAGCCAATCTGCGTAACACGGTTGATTTAGTAAACCAGAAGAGTATGCACCTGAGTGAAAGACGTATATCTTTGTTTCTATTAATAATTTGGACTTGAGTCCTGAAGATGAATTGTGTATATTTACGATAGGAACCCAACGCAACTCGTATTTCAGCATTCCCATAATGTATTCAAAATTCAAGCCAATCTCCGTAACACGGTTGATTTAGTAAACCTGAAGAGTATGCACCTCAGTGAAAGACGTATATCTTTGTTTCTATTAATAATTTGAACTTGAGTCCTGAAGAAGAATTGTGTATATTTACGATAGGAACCCAACGCAACTCATATTTCAGCATTCCCATAATGTATTCAAAATTTAAGCCAATCTCCGTAACACGGTTGATTTAGTAAACGTGAAGAGTATGCACCTGAGTGAAAGACGTATATCTTTGTTTCTATAAATAATTTGGACTTGAGTCCTGAAGAAGAATTGTGTATATGTACGATAGGAACCCAACACAACTCGTATTTCAGCATTCCCATAATGTATTCAAAATTTAAGCCAATCTCCGTAACACGGTTGATTTAGTAAACCTGAAGAGTATGCACCTGAGTGAAAGACGTATATCTTTTTTTCTATTAATAATTTGGACTTGAGTCCTGAAGAAGAATTGTGTATATTTACGATAGGAACCCAATGCAACTCGTATTTCAGCATTCCCCTAATGTATTCAAAATTTAAGCCAATCTCCGTAACACGGTTGATTTAGTAAACCTGAAGAGTATGCACCTGAGTGAAAGACGTATATCTTTGTTTCTATTAATAATTTGGACTTGAGTCCTGAAGAAGAATTGTGTATATTTACGATAGGAACCCAGCGCAACTCGTATTTCAGCATTCCCATAATGTATTCAAAATTTAAGCCAATCTCCGTAACACGGTTGATTTAGTAAACCTGAAGAGTATGCACCTGAGTGAAAGACGTATTTCTTTGTTTCTTTTAATAATTTGGACTTGAGTCCTAAAGAAGAATTGTGTATACTTACGATAGGAACCCAACGCAACTCGTATTTCAGCATTCCCATAATGTATTCAAAATTTAAGCCAATCTCCGTAACACGGTTGATTTAGTAAACCTGAAGAGTATGTACCTGATTGAAAGACGTATATCATTGTTTCTATTAATACTTTGGACTTGAGTCCTGAAGAAGAATTGTGTATATTTACGATAGGAACCCAACGCAACTCGTATTTCAGCATTCCCATAATGTATTCAAAATTTAAGCCAATCTCCGTAACACGGTTGATTTAGTAAACCTGAAGAGTATGCACCTGAGTGAAAGACGTATATCTTTGTTTCTATTAATAATGTGTACTTGAGTCCTGAAGAAGAATTGTGTATATTTACGATAGGAACCCAACGCAACTCGTATTTCAGCATTCCCATAATGTATTCAAAATTTAAGCCAATCTCCGTAACACGGTTGATTTAGTAAACCTGAAGAGTATGCACCTGAGTGAAAGACGTATATCTTTGTTTCTATTAATAATTTGGACTTGAGTCCTGAAGAAGAATTGTGTATATTTACGATAGGAACCCAACGCAACTCGTATTTCAGCATTCCCATAATGTATTCAAAATTTAAGCCAATCTCCGTAACACGGTTGATTTAGTAAACGTGAAGAGTATGCACCTGAGTGAAAGACGTATATCTTTGTTTCTATAAATAATTTGGACTTCAGTCCTGAAGAAGATTTGTGTATATTTACGATAGGAACCCAACACAACTCGTATTTCAGCATTCCCATAATGTATTCAAAATTTAAGCCAATCTCCGTAACACGGTTGATTTAGTAAACCTGAAGAGTATGCACCTGAGTGAAAGACGTATATCTTTGTTTCTATTAATAATTTGTACTTGAGTCCTGAAGAAGAATTGTGTATATTTACGATAGGAACCCAACGCAACTCGTATTTCAGCATTCCCATAATGTATTCAAAATTTAAGCCAATCTCCGTAACACGGTTGATTTAGTAAACCTGAAGAGTATGCACCTGAGTGAAAGACGTATATCTTTGTTTCTATTAATAATTTGGACTTGAGTCCTGAAGAAGATTTGTGTATATTTACGATAGGAACCCAACGCAACTCGTATTTCAGCATTCCCATAATGTATTCAAAATTTAAGCCAATCTCCGTAACACGGTTGATTTAGTAAACCTGAAGAGTATGCACCTGAGTGAAAGACGTATTTCTTTGTTTCTTTTAATAATTTGGACTTGAGTCCTAAAGAAGAATTGTGTATACTTACGATAGGAACCCAACGCAACTCGTATTTCAGCATTCCCATAATGTATTCAAAATTTAAGCCAATCTCCGTAACACGGTTGATTTAGTAAACCTGAAGAGTATGTACCTGATTGAAAGACGTATATCATTGTTTCTATTAATACTTTGGACTTGAGTCCTGAAGAAGAATTGTGTATATTTACGATAGGAACCCAACGCAACTCGTATTTCAGCATTCCCATAATGTATTCAAAATTTAAGCCAATCTCCGTAACACGGTTGATTTAGTAAACCTGAAGAGTATGCACCTGAGTGAAAGACGTATATCTTTGTTTCTATTAATAATGTGTACTTGAGTCCTGAAGAAGAATTGTGTATATTTACGATAGGAACCCAACGCAACTCGTATTTCAGCATTCCCATAATGTATTCAAAATTTAAGCCAATCTCCGTAACACGGTTGATTTAGTAAACCTGAAGAGTATGCACCTGAGTGAAAGACGTATATCTTTGTTTCTATTAATAATTTGGACTTGAGTCCTGAAGAAGAATTGTGTATATTTACGATAGGAACCCAACGCAACTCGTATTTCAGCATTCCCATAATGTATTCAAAATTTAAGCCAATCTCCGTAACACGGTTGATTTAGTAAACGTGAAGAGTATGCACCTGAGTGAAAGACGTATATCTTTGTTTCTATAAATAATTTGGACTTCAGTCCTGAAGAAGATTTGTGTATATTTACGATAGGAACCCAACACAACTCGTATTTCAGCATTCCCATAATGTATTCAAAATTTAAGCCAATCTCCGTAACACGGTTGATTTAGTAAACCTGAAGAGTATGCACCTGAGTGAAAGACGTATATCTTTGTTTCTATTAATAATTTGTACTTGAGTCCTGAAGAAGAATTGTGTATATTTACGATAGGAACCCAACGCAACTCGTATTTCAGCATTCCCATAATGTATTCAAAATTTAAGCCAATCTCCGTAACACGGTTGATTTAGTAAACCTGAAGAGTATGCACCTGAGTGAAAGACGTATATCTTTGTTTCTATTAATAATTTGGACTTGAGTCCTGAAGAAGATTTGTGTATATTTACGATAGGAACCCAACGCAACTCGTATTTCAGCATTCCCATAATGTATTCAAAATTCAAGGCAATCTCCGTAACACGGTTGATTTAGTAAACCTGAAGAGTATGCACCTAAGTGAAAGACGTACATCTTTGTTTCTATTAATAATTTTGACTTGAGTCCTGAAGAAGAATTGTGTATATTTACGATAGGAACCCAACGCAACTCGTATTTCAGCATTCCCATAATGTATTCAAAATTTAAGCCAATCTCCGTAACACGGTTGATTTAGTAAACCTGAAGAGTATGCACCTGAGTGAAAGACGTATATCTTTGTTTCTATTAATAATTTGGACTTGAGTCCTGAAGAAGAATTGTGTATATTTACGATAGGAACCCAACTCAACTCGGATTTCAGCATGCCTATAATGTATTCAAAATTTAAGCCAATCTCCGTAACACGGTTGATTTAGTAAACCTGAAGAGTATGCACCTCAGTGAAAGACGTATATCTTTGTTTCTATTAATAATTTGAACTTGAGTCCTGAAGAAGAATTGTGTATATTTACGATAGGAACCCAACGCAACTCATATTTCAGCATTCCCATAATGTATTCAAAATTTAAGCCAATCTCCGTAACACGGTTGATTTAGTAAACGTGAAGAGTATGCACCTGAGTGAAAGACGTATATCTTTGTTTCTATAAATAATTTGGACTTGAGTCCTGAAGAAGAATTGTGTATATTTACGATAGGAACCCAACACAACTCGTATTTCAGCATTCCCATAATGTATTCAAAATTTAAGCCAATCTCCGTAACACGGTTGATTTAGTAAACCTGAAGAGTATGCACCTGAGTGAAAGACGTATATCTTTTTTTCTATTAATAATTTGGACTTGAGTCCTGAAGAAGAATTGTGTATATTTACGATAGGAACCCAATGCAACTCGTATTTCAGCATTCCCCTAATGTATTCAAAATTTAAGCCAATCTCCGTAACACGGTTGATTTAGTAAACCTGAAGAGTATGCACCTGAGTGAAAGACGTATATCTTTGTTTCTATTAATAATTTGGACTTGAGTCCTGAAGAAGAATTGTGTATATTTACGATAGGAACCCATCGCAACTCGTATTTCAGCATTCCCATAATGTATTCAAAATTTAAGCCAATCTCCGTAACACGGTTGATTTAGTAAACCTGAAGAGTATGCACCTGAGTGAAAGACGTATATCTTTGTTTCTTTTAATAATTTGGACTTGAGTCCTGAAGAAGAATTGTGTATATTTACGATAGGAACCCAACGCAACTCGTATTTCAGCATTCCCATAATGTATTCAAAATTTAAGCCAATCTCCGTAACACGGTTGATTTAGTAAACCTGAAGAGTATGTACCTGATTGAAAGACGTATATCATTGTTTCTATTAATACTTTGGACTTGAGTCCTGAAGAAGAATTGTGTATATTTACGATAGGAACCCAACGCAACTCGTATTTCAGCATGCCCATAATGTATTCAAAATTTAAGCCAATCTCCGTAACACGGTTGATTTAGTAAACCTGAAGAGTATGCACCTGAGTGAAAGACGTATATCTTTGTTTCTATTAATAATTTGGACTTGAGTCCTGAAGAAGAATTGTGTATATTTACGATAGGAACCCAACTCAACTCGTATTTCAGCATGCCTATAATGTATTCAAAATTTAAGCCAATCTCCGTAACACGGTTGATTTAGTAAACCTGAAGAGTATGCACCTGAGTGAAAGACGTATATCTTTGTTTCTATTAATAATTTGTACTTGAGTCCTGAAGAAGAATTGTGTATATTTAGAATAGGAACCCAACGCAACTCGTATTTCAGCATTCCCATAATGTATTCAAAATTTAAGCCAATCTCCGTAACACGGTTGATTTAGTAAACCAGAAGAGTATGCACCTGAGTGAAAGACGTATATCTTTGTTTCTATTAATAATTTGGACTTGAGTCCTGAAGATGAATTGTGTATATTTACGATAGGAACCCAACGCAACTCGTATTTCAGCATTCCCATAATGTATTCAAAATTCAAGCCAATCTCCGTAACACGGTTGATTTAGTAAACCTGAAGAGTATGCACCTCAGTGAAAGACGTATATCTTTGTTTCTATTAATAATTTGAACTTGAGTCCTGAAGAAGAATTGTGTATATTTACGATAGGAACCCAACGCAACTCGTATTTCAGCATTCCCATAATGTATTCAAAATTTAAGCCAATCTCCGTAACACGGTTGATTTAGTAAACGTGAAGAGTATGCACCTGAGTGAAAGACGTATATCTTTGTTTCTATAAATAATTTGGACTTGAGTCCTGAAGAAGAATTGTGTATATTTACGATAGGAACCCAACACAACTCGTATTTCAGCATTCCCATAATGTATTCAAAATTTAAGCCAATCTCCGTAACACGGTTGATTTAGTAAACCTGAAGAGTATGCACCTGAGTGAAAGACGTATATCTTTTTTTCTATTAATAATTTGGACTTGAGTCCTGAAGAAGAATTGTGTATATTTACGATAGGAACCCAATGCAACTCGTATTTCAGCATTCCCCTAATGTATTCAAAATTTAAGCCAATCTCCGTAACACGGTTGATTTAGTAAACCTGAAGAGTATGCACCTGAGTGAAAGACGTATATCTTTGTTTCTATTAATAATTTGGACTTGAGTCCTGAAGAAGAATTCTGTATATTTACGATAGGAACCCAGCGCAACTCGTATTTCAGCATTCCCATAATGTATTCAAAATTTAAGCCAATCTCCGTAACACGGTTGATTTAGTAAACCTGAAGAGTATGCACCTGAGTGAAAGACGTATATCTTTGTTTCTTTTAATAATTTGGACTTGAGTCCTGAAGAAGAATTGTGTATATTTACGATAGGAACCCAACGCAACTCGTATTTCAGCATTCCCATAATGTATTCAAAATTTAAGCCAATCTCCGTAACACGGTTGATTTAGTAAACCTGAAGAGTATGTACCTGATTGAAAGACGTATATCATTGTTTCTATTAATACTTTGGACTTGAGTCCTGAAGAAGAATTGTGTATATTTACGATAGGAACCCAACGCAACTCGTATTTCAGCATTCCCATAATGTATTCAAAATTTAAGCCAATCTCCGTAACACGGTTGATTTAGTAAACCTGAAGAGTATGCACCTGAGTGAAAGACGTATATCTTTGTTTCTATTAATAATGTGTACTTGAGTCCTGAAGAAGAATTGTGTATATTTACGATAGGAACCCAACGCAACTCGTATTTCAGCATTCCCATAATGTATTCAAAATTTAAGCCAATCTCCGTAACACGGTTGATTTAGTAAACCTGAAGAGTATGCACCTGAGTGAAAGACGTATATCTTTGTTTCTATTAATAATTTGGACTTGAGTCCTGAAGAAGAATTGTGTATATTTACGATAGGAACCCAACGCAACTCGTATTTCAGCATTCCCATAATGTATTCAAAATTTAAGCCAATCTCCGTAACACGGTTGATTTAGGAAACGTGAAGAGTATGCACCTGAGTGAAAGACGTATATCTTTGTTTCTATAAATAATTTGGACTTCAGTCCTGAAGAAGATTTGTGTATATTTACGATAGGAACCCAACACAACTCGTATTTCAGCATTCCCATAATGTATTCAAAATTTAAGCCAATCTCCGTAACACGGTTGATTTAGTAAACCTGAAGAGTATGCACCTGAGTGAAAGACGTATATCTTTGTTTCTATTAATAATTTGTACTTGAGTCCTGAAGAAGAATTGTGTATATTTACGATAGGAACCCAACGCAACTCGTATTTCAGCATTCCCATAATGTATTCAAAATTTAAGCCAATCTCCGTAACACGGTTGATTTAGTAAACCTGAAGAGTATGCACCTGAGTGAAAGACGTATATCTTTGTTTCTATTAATAATTTGGACTTGAGTCCTGAAGAAGATTTGTGTATATTTACGATAGGAACCCAACGCAACTCGTATTTCAGCATTCCCATAATGTATTCAAAATTCAAGGCAATCTCCGTAACACGGTTGATTTAGTAAACCTGAAGAGTATGCACCTAAGTGAAAGACGTACATCTTTGTTTCTATTAATAATTTGGACTTGAGTCCTGAAGAAGAATTGTGTATATTTACGATAGGAACCCAACGCAACTCGTATTTCAGCATTCCCATAATGTATTCAAAATTTAAGCCAATCTCCGTAACACGGTTGATTTAGTAAACGTGAAGAGTATGCACCTGAGTGAAAGACGTATATCTTTGTTTCTATAAATAATTTGGACTTGAGTCCTGAAGAAGAATTGTGTATATTTACGATAGGAACCCAACACAACTCGTATTTCAGCATTCCCATAATGTATTCAAAATTTAAGCCAATCTCCGTAACACGGTTGATTTAGTAAACCTGAAGAGTATGCACCTAAGTGAAAGACGTATATCTTTGTTTCTATTAATAATTTGGACTTGAGTCCTGAAGAAGAATTGTGTATATTTACGATAGGAACCCAACGCAACTCGTATTTCAGCATTCCCATAATGTATTCAAAATTTAATCCAATCTCCGTAACACGGTTGATTTAGTAAACCTGAAGAGTATGCACCTGAGTGAAAGACGTATATCTTTGTTTCTATTAATAATTTGGACTTGAGTCCTGAAAAAGAATTGTGTATATTTACGATAGGAACCCAGCGCAACTCGTATTTCAGCATTTCCATAATGTATTCAAAATTTAAGCCAATCTCCGTAACACGGTTGATTTAGTAAACCTGAAGAGTATGCACCTGAGTGAAAGACGTATATCTTTGTTTCTATTAATAATTTGGACTTGAGTCCTGAAGAAGAATTGTGTATATTTACGATAGGAACCCAACGCAACTCGTATTTCAGCATTCCCATAATGTATTCAAAATTTAAGCCGATCTCCGTAACACGGTTGATTTAGTAAACCTGAAGAGTATGTACCTGATTGAAAGACGTATATCTTTGTTTCTATTAATACTTTGGACTTGAGTCCTGATGAAGAATTGTGTATATTTACGATAGGAACCCAACGCAACTCGTATTTCAGCATTCCCATTATGTATTCAAAATTTAAGCCAATCTCCGTAACACGGTTGATTTAGTAAACCTGAAGAGTATGCACCTAAGTGAAAGACGTATATCTTTGTTTCTATTAATAATTTGGACTTGAGTCCTGAAGAAGAATTGTGTATATTTACGATAGGAACCCAACGCAACTCGTATTTCAGCATTCCCATAATGTATTCAAAATTTAATCCAATCTCCGTAACACGGTTGATTTAGTAAACCTGAAGAGTATGCACCTGAGTGAAAGACGTATATCTTTGTTTCTATTAATAATTTGGACTTGAGTCCTGAAGAAGAATTCTGTATATTTACGATAGGAACCCAGCGCAACTCGTATTTCAGCATTCCCATAATGTATTCAAAATTTAAGCCAATCTCCGTAACACGGTTGATTTAGTAAACCTGAAGAGTATGCACCTGAGTGAAAGACGTATATCTTTGTTTCTTTTAATAATTTGGACTTGAGTCCTGAAGAAGAATTGTGTATATTTACGATAGGAACCCAACGCAACTCGTATTTCAGCATTCCCATAATGTATTCAAAATTTAAGCCAATCTCCGTAACACGGTTGATTTAGTAAACCTGAAGAGTATGTACCTGATTGAAAGACGTATATCATTGTTTCTATTAATACTTTGGACTTGAGTCCTGAAGAAGAATTGTGTATATTTACGATAGGAACCCAACGCAACTCGTATTTCAGCATTCCCATAATGTATTTAAAATTTAAGCCAATCTCCGTAACACGGTTGATTTAGTAAACCTGAAGAGTATGCACCTGAGTGAAAGACGTATATCTTTGTTTCTATTAATAATGTGTACTTGAGTCCTGAAGAAGAATTGTGTATATTTACGATAGGAACCCAACGCAACTCGTATTTCAGCATTCCCATAATGTATTCAAAATTTAAGCCAATCTCCGTAACACGGTTGATTTAGTAAACCTGAAGAGTATGCACCTGAGTGAAAGACGTATATCTTTGTTTCTATTAATAATTTGGACTTGAGTCCTGAAGAAGAATTGTGTATATTTACGATAGGAACCCAACGCAACTCGTATTTCAGCATTCCCATAATGTATTCAAAATTTAAGCCAATCTCCGTAACACGGTTGATTTAGTAAACGTGAAGAGTATGCACCTGAGTGAAAGACGTATATCTTTGTTTCTATAAATAATTTGGACTTCAGTCCTGAAGAATATTTGTGTATATTTACGATAGGAACCCAACACAACTCGTATTTCAGCATTCCCATAATGTATTCAAAATTTAAGCCAATCTCCGTAACACGGTTGATTTAGTAAACCTGAAGAGTATGCACCTGAGTGAAAGACGTATATCTTTGTTTCTATTAATAATTTGTACTTGAGTCCTGAAGAAGAATTGTGTATATTTATGATAGGAACCCAACGCAACTCGTATTTCAGCATTCCCATAATGTATTCAAAATTTAAGCCAATCTCCGTAACACGGTTGATTTAGTAAACCTGAAGAGTATGCACCTGAGTGAAAGACGTATATCTTTGTTTCTATTAATAATTTGGACTTGAGTCCTGAAGAAGATTTGTGTATATTTACGATAGGAACCCAACGCAACTCGTATTTCAGCATTCCCATAATGTATTCAAAATTCAAGGCAATCTCCGTAACACGGTTGATTTAGTAAACCTGAAGAGTATGCACCTAAGTGAAAGACGTACATCTTTGTTTCTATTAATAATTTGGACTTGAGTCCTGAAGAAGAATTGTGTATATTTACGATAGGAACCCAACGCAACTCGTATTTCAGCATTCCCATAATGTATTCAAAATTTAAGCCAATCTCCGTAACACGGTTGATTTAGTAAACGTGAAGAGTATGCACCTGAGTGAAAGACGTATATCTTTGTTTCTATAAATAATTTGGACTTGAGTCCTGAAGAAGAATTGTGTATATTTACGATAGGAACCCAACACAACTCGTATTTCAGCATTCCCATAATGTATTCAAAATTTAAGCCAATCTCCGTAACACGGTTGATTTAGTAAACCTGAAGAGTATGCACCTAAGTGAAAGACGTATATCTTTGTTTCTATTAATAATTTGGACTTGAGTCCTGAAGAAGAATTGTGTATATTTACGATAGGAACCCAACGCAACTCGTATTTCAGCATTCCCATAATGTATTCAAAATTTAATCCAATCTCCGTAACACGGTTGATTTAGTAAACCTGAAGAGTATGCACCTGAGTGAAAGACGTATATCTTTGTTTCTATTAATAATTTGGACTTGAGTCCTGAAAAAGAATTGTGTATATTTACGATAGGAACCCAGCGCAACTCGTATTTCAGCATTTCCATAATGTATTCAAAATTTAAGCCAATCTCCGTAACACGGTTGATTTAGTAAACCTGAAGAGTATGCACCTGAGTGAAAGACGTATATCTTTGTTTCTATTAATAATTTGGACTTGAGTCCTGAAGAAGAATTGTGTATATTTACGATAGGAACCCAACGCAACTCGTATTTCAGCATTCCCATAATGTATTCAAAATTTAAGCCGATCTCCGTAACACGGTTGATTTAGTAAACCTGAAGAGTATGTACCTGATTGAAAGACGTATATCTTTGTTTCTATTAATACTTTGGACTTGAGTCCTGATGAAGAATTGTGTATATTTACGATAGGAACCCAACGCAACTCGTATTTCAGCATTCCCATTATGTATTCAAAATTTAAGCCAATCTCCGTAACACGGTTGATTTAGTAAACCTGAAGAGTATGCACCTAAGTGAAAGACGTATATCTTTGTTTCTATTAATAATTTGGACTTGAGTCCTGAAGAAGAATTGTGTATATTTACGATAGGAACCCAACGCAACTCGTATTTCAGCATTCCCATAATGTATTCAAAATTTAATCCAATCTCCGTTACACGGTTGATTTAGTAAACCTGAATAGTATGCACCTGAGTGAAAGACGTATATCTTTGTTTCTATTAATAATTTGGACTTGAGTCCTGAAGAAGAATTGTGTATATTTACGATAGGAACTCAACGCAACTCGTATTTCAGCATTCCCATAATGTATTCAAAATTTAAGCCAATCTCCGTAACACGGTTGATTTAGTAAACCTGAAGAGTATGCACCTGAGTGAAAGACGTATATCTTTGTTTCTATTAATAATTTGGACTTGAGTCCTGAAGAAGAATTGTGTATATTTACGATAGGAACCCAGCGCAACTCGTATTTCAGCATTCCCATAAAGTATTCAAAATTTAAGCCAATCTCCGTAACACGGTTGATTTAGTAAACCTGAAGAGTATGCACCTGAGTGAAAGACGTATATCTTTGTTTCTATTAATAATTTGGACTTGAGTCCTGAAGAAGAATTGTGTATATTTACGATAGGAACCCAACGCAACTCGTATTTCAGCATTCCCATAATGTATTCAAAATTCAAGCCAATCTCCGTAACACGGTTGATTTAGTAAACCTGAAGAGTATGCACCTAAGTGAAAGACGTATATCTTTGTTTCTATTAATAATTTGGACTTGAGTCCTAAAGAAGAATTGTGTATATTTACGATAGGAACCCAACGCAACTCGTATTTCAGCATTCCCATAATGTATTCAAAATTTAAGCCAATCTCCGTAACACGGTTGATTTAGTAAACGTGAAGAGTATGCACCTGAGTGAAAGACGTATATCTTTGTTTCTATAAATAATTTGGATTTGAGTCCTGAAGAAGAATTGTGTATATTTACGATAGGAACCCAACACAACTCGTATTTCAGCATTCCCATAATGTATTCAAAATTTAAGCCAATCTCCGTAACACGGTTGATTTAGTAAACCTCAAGAGTATGCACCTGAGTGAAAGACGTATATCTTTGTTTCTATTAATAATTTGTACTTGAGTCCTGAAGAAGAATTGTGTATATTTACGATAGGAACCCAACGCAACTCGTATTTCAGCATTCCCATAAGGTATTCAAAATTTAAGCCAATCTCCGTAACACGGTTGATTTAGTAAACCTGAAGAGTATGCACCTGAGTGAAAGACGTATATCTTTGTTTCTATTAATAATTTGGACTTGAGTCCTGAAGAAGAATTGTGTATATTTACGATAGGAACCCAACGCAACTTGTATTTCAGCATTCCCATAATGTATTCAAAATTCAAGCCAATCTCCGTAACACGGTTGATTTAGTAAACCTGAAGAGTATGCACCTAAGTGAAAGACGTATATCTTTGTTTCTATTAATAATTTGGACTTGAGTCCTAAAGAAGAATTGTGTATATTTACGATAGGAACCCAACGCAACTCGTATTTCAGCATTCCCATAATGTATTCAAAATTTAAGCCAATCTCCGTAACACGGTTGATTTAGTAAACGTGAAGAGTATGCACCTGAGTGAAAGACGTATATCTTTGTTTCTATAAATAATTTGGACTTGAGTCCTGAAGAAGAATTGTGTATATTTACGATAGGAACCCAACTCAACTCGTATTTCAGCATGCCTATAATGTATTCAAAATTTAAGCCAATCTCCGTAACACGGTTGATTTAGTAAACCTGAAGAGTATGCACCTGAGTGAAAGACGTATATCCTTGTTTCTATTAATAATTTGTACTTGAGTCCTGAAGAAGAATTGTGTATATTTAGAATAGGAACCCAACGCAACTCGTATTTCAGCATTCCCATAATGTATTCAAAATTTAAGCCAATCTCCGTAACACGGTTGATTTAGTAAACCAGAAGAGTATGCACCTGAGTGAAAGACGTATATCTTTGTTTCTATTAATAATTTGGACTTGAGTCCTGAAGATGAATTGTGTATATTTACGATAGGAACCCAACGCAACTCGTATTTCAGCATTCCCATAATGTATTCAAAATTCAAGCCAATCTCCGTAACACGGTTGATTTAGTAAACCTGAAGAGTATGCACCTCAGTGAAAGACGTATATCTTTGTTTCTATTAATAATTTGAACTTGAGTCCTGAAGAAGAATTGTGTATATTTACGATAGGAACCCAACGCAACTCGTATTTCAGCATTCCCATAATGTATTCAAAATTTAAGCCAATCTCCGTAACACGGTTGATTTAGTAAACGTGAAGAGTATGCACCTGAGTGAAAGACGTATATCTTTGTTTCTATAAATAATTTGGACTTGAGTCCTGAAGAAGAATTGTGTATATTTACGATAGGAACCCAACACAACTCGTATTTCAGCATTCCCATAATGTATTCAAAATTTAAGCCAATCTCCGTAACACGGTTGATTTAGTAAACCTGAAGAGTATGCACCTGAGTGAAAGACGTATATCTTTTTTTCTATTAATAATTTGGACTTGAGTCCTGAAGAAGAATTGTGTATATTTACGATAGGAACCCAATGCAACTCGTATTTCAGCATTCCCCTAATGTATTCAAAATTTAAGCCAATCTCCGTAACACGGTTGATTTAGTAAACCTGAAGAGTATGCACCTGAGTGAAAGACGTATATCTTTGTTTCTATTAATAATTTGGACTTGAGTCCTGAAGAAGAATTGTGTATATTTACGATAGGAACCCAGCGCAACTCGTATTTCAGCATTCCCATAATGTATTCAAAATTTAAGCCAATCTCCGTAACACGGTTGATTTAGTAAACCTGAAGAGTATGCACCTGAGTGAAAGACGTATATCTTTGTTTCTTTTAATAATTTGGACTTGAGTCCTGAAGAAGAATTGTGTATATTTACGATAGGAACCCAACGCAACTCGTATTTCAGCATTCCCATAATGTATTCAAAATTTAAGCCAATCTCCGTAACACGGTTGATTTAGTAAACCTGAAGAGTATGTACCTGATTGAAAGACGTATATCATTGTTTCTATTAATACTTTGGACTTGAGTCCTGAAGAAGAATTGTGTATATTTACGATAGGAACCCAACGCAACTCGTATTTCAGCATTCCCATAATGTATTCAAAATTTAAGCCAATCTCCGTAACACGGTTGATTTAGTAAACCTGAAGAGTATGCACCTGAGTGAAAGACGTATATCTTTGTTTCTATTAATAATGTGTACTTGAGTCCTGAAGAAGAATTGTGTATATTTACGATAGGAACCCAACGCAACTCGTATTTCAGCATTCCCATAATGTATTCAAAATTTAAGCCAATCTCCGTAACACGGTTCATTTAGTAAACCTGAAGAGTATGCACCTGAGTCAAAGACGTATATCTTTGTTTCTATTAATAATTTGGACTTGAGTCCTGAAGAAGAATTGTGTATATTTACGATAGGAACCCAACGCAACTCGTATTTCAGCATTCCCATAATGTATTCAAAATTTAAGCCAATCTCCGTAACACGGTTGATTTAGTAAACGTGAAGAGTATGCACCTGAGTGAAAGACGTATATCTTTGTTTCTATAAATAATTTGGACTTCAGTCCTGAAGAAGATTTGTGTATATTTACGATAGGAACCCAACACAACTCGTATTTCAGCATTCCCATAATGTATTCAAAATTTAAGCCAATCTCCGTAACACGGTTGATTTAGTAAACCTGAAGAGTATGCACCTGAGTGAAAGACGTATATCTTTGTTTCTATTAATAATTTGTACTTGAGTCCTGAAGAAGAATTGTGTATATTTACGATAGGAACCCAACGCAACTCGTATTTCAGCATTCCCATAATGTATTCAAAATTTAAGCCAATCTCCGTAACACGGTTGATTTAGTAAACCTGAAGAGTATGCACCTGAGTGAAAGACGTATATCTTTGTTTCTATTAATAATTTGGACTTGAGTCCTGAAGAAGATTTGTGTATATTTACGATAGGAACCCAACGCAACTCGTATTTCAGCATTCCCATAATGTATTCAAAATTCAAGGCAATCTCCGTAACACGGTTGATTTAGTAAACCTGAAGAGTATGCACCTAAGTGAAAGACGTACATCTTTGTTTCTATTAATAATTTGGACTTGAGTCCTGAAGAAGAATTGTGTATATTTACGATAGGAACCCAACGCAACTCGTATTTCAGCATTCCCATAATGTATTCAAAATTTAAGCCAATCTCCGTAACACGGTTGATTTAGTAAACGTGAAGAGTATGCACCTGAGTGAAAGACGTATATCTTTGTTTCTATAAATAATTTGGACTTGAGTCCTGAAGAAGAATTGTGTATATTTACGATAGGAACCCAACACAACTCGTATTTCAGCATTCCCATAATGTATTCAAAATTTAAGCCAATCTCCGTAACACGGTTGATTTAGTAAACCTGAAGAGTATGCACCTAAGTGAAAGACGTATATCTTTGTTTCTATTAATAATTTGGACTTGAGTCCTAAAGAAGAATTGTGTATATTTACGATAGGAACCCAACGCAACTCGTATTTCAGCATTCCCATAATGTATTCAAAATTTAATCCAATCTCCGTAACACGGTTGATTTAGTAAACCTGAAGAGTATGCACCTGAGTGAAAGACGTATATCTTTGTTTCTATTAATAATTTGGACTTGAGTCCTGAAAAAGAATTGTGTATATTTACGATAGGAACCCAGCGCAACTCGTATTTCAGCATTTCCATAATGTATTCAAAATTTAAGCCAATCTCCGTAACACGGTTGATTTAGTAAACCTGAAGAGTATGCACCTGAGTGAAAGACGTATATCTTTGTTTCTATTAATAATTTGGACTTGAGTCCTGAAGAAGAATTGTGTATATTTACGATAGGAACCCAACGCAACTCGTATTTCAGCATTCCCATAATGTATTCAAAATTTAAGCCGATCTCCGTAACACGGTTGATTTAGTAAACCTGAAGAGTATGTACCTGATTGAAAGACGTATATCTTTGTTTCTATTAATACTTTGGACTTGAGTCCTGATGAAGAATTGTGTATATTTACGATAGGAACCCAACGCAACTCGTATTTCAGCATTCCCATTATGTATTCAAAATTTAAGCCAATCTCCGTAACACGGTTGATTTAGTAAACCTGAAGAGTATGCACCTAAGTGAAAGACGTATATCTTTGTTTCTATTAATAATTTGGACTTGAGTCCTGAAGAAGAATTGTGTATATTTACGATAGGAACCCAACGCAACTCGTATTTCAGCATTCCCATAATGTATTCAAAATTTAATCCAATCTCCGTAACACGGTTGATTTAGTAAACCTGAATAGTATGCACCTGAGTGAAAGACGTATATCTTTGTTTCTATTAATAATTTGGACTTGAGTCCTGAAGAAGAATTGTGTATATTTACGATAGGAACTCAACGCAACTCGTATTTCAGCATTCCCATAATGTATTCAAAATTTAAGCCAATCTCCGTAACACGGTTGATTTAGTAAACCTGAAGAGTATGCACCTGAGTGAAAGACGTATATCTTTGTTTCTATTAATAATTTGGACTTGAGTCCTGAAGAAGAATTGTGTATATTTACGATAGGAACCCAGCGCAACTCGTATTTCAGCATTCCCATAAAGTATTCAAAATTTAAGCCAATCTCCGTAACACGGTTGATTTAGTAAACCTGAAGAGTATGCACCTGAGTGAAACACGTATATCTTTGTTTCTATTAATAATTTGGACTTGAGTCCTGAAGAAGAATTGTGTATATTTACGATAGGAACCCAACGCAACTCGTATTTCAGCATTCCCATAATGTATTCAAAATTTAAGCCGATCTCCGTAACACGGTTGATTTAGTAAACCTGAAGAGTATGTACCTGATTGAAAGACGTATATCTTTGTTTCTATTAATACTTTGGACTTGAGTCCTGATGAAGAATTGTGTATATTTACGATAGGAACCCAACGCAACTCGTATTTCAGCATTCCCATTATGTATTCAAAATTTAAGCCAATCTCCGTAACACGGTTGATTTAGTAAACCTGAAGAGTATGCACCTAAGTGAAAGACGTATATCTTTGTTTCTATTAATAATTTGGACTTGAGTCCTGAAGAAGAATTGTGTATATTTACGATAGGAACCCAACGCAACTCGTATTTCAGCATTCCCATAATGTATTCAAAATTTAATCCAATCTCCGTAACACGGTTGATTTAGTAAACCTGAATAGTATGCACCTGAGTGAAAGACGTATATCTTTGTTTCTATTAATAATTTGGACTTGAGTCCTGAAGAAGAATTGTGTATATTTACGATAGGAACTCAACGCAACTCGTATTTCAGCATTCCCATAATGTATTCAAAATTTAAGCCAATCTCCGTAACACGGTTGATTTAGTAAACCTGAAGAGTATGCACCTGAGTGAAAGACGTATATCTTTGTTTCTATTAATAATTTGGACTTGAGTCCTGAAGAAGAATTGTGTATATTTACGATAGGAACCCAGCGCAACTCGTATTTCAGCATTCCCATAAAGTATTCAAAATTTCAGCCAATCTCCGTAACACGGTTGATTTAGTAAACCTGAAGAGTATGCACCTGAGTGAAAGACGTATATCTTTGTTTCTATTAATAATTTGGACTTGAGTCCTGAAAAAGAATTGTGTATATTTACGATAGGAACCCAGCGCAACTCGTATTTCAGCATTTCCATAATGTATTCAAAATTTAAGCCAATCTCCGTAACACGGTTGATTTAGTAAACCTGAAGAGTATGCACCTGAGTGAAAGACGTATATCTTTGTTTCTATTAATAATTTGGACTTGAGTCCTGAAGAAGAATTGTGTATATTTACGATAGGAACCCAACGCAACTCGTATTTCAGCATTCCCATAATGTATTCAAAATTTAAGCCGATCTCCGTAACACGGTTGATTTAGTAAACCTGAAGAGTATGTACCTGATTGAAAGACGTATATCTTTGTTTCTATTAATACTTTGGACTTGAGTCCTGATGAAGAATTGTGTATATTTACGATAGGAACCCAACGCAACTCGTATTTCAGCATTCCCATTATGTATTCAAAATTTAAGCCAATCTCCGTAACACGGTTGATTTAGTAAACCTGAAGAGTATGCACCTAAGTGAAAGACGTATATCTTTGTTTCTATTAATAATTTGGACTTGAGTCCTGAAGAAGAATTGTGTATATTTACGATAGGAACCCAACGCAACTCGTATTTCAGCATTCCCATAATGTATTCAAAATTTAATCCAATCTCCGTAACACGGTTGATTTAGTAAACCTGAATAGTATGCACCTGAGTGAAAGACGTATATCTTTGTTTCTATTAATAATTTGGACTTGAGTCCTGAAGAAGAATTGTGTATATTTACGATAGGAACTCAACGCAACTCGTATTTCAGCATTCCCATAATGTATTCAAAATTTAAGCCAATCTCCGTAACACGGTTGATTTAGTAAACCTGAAGAGTATGCACCTGAGTGAAAGACGTATATCTTTGTTTCTATTAATAATTTGGACTTGAGTCCTGAAGAAGAATTGTGTATATTTACGATAGGAACCCAGCGCAACTCGTATTTCAGCATTCCCATAAAGTATTCAAAATTTAAGCCAATCTCCGTAACACGGTTGATTTAGTAAACCTGAAGAGTATGCACCTGAGTGAAACACGTATATCTTTGTTTCTATTAATAATTTGGACTTGAGTCCTGAAGAAGAATTGTGTATATTTACGATAGGAACCCAACGCAACTCGTATTTCAGCATTCCCATAATGTATTCAAAATTTAAGCCGATCTCCGTAACACGGTTGATTTAGTAAACCTGAAGAGTATGTACCTGATTGAAAGACGTATATCTTTGTTTCTATTAATACTTTGGACTTGAGTCCTGATGAAGAATTGTGTATATTTACGATAGGAACCCAACGCAACTCGTATTTCAGCATTCCCATTATGTATTCAAAATTTAAGCCAATCTCCGTAACACGGTTGATTTAGTAAACCTGAAGAGTATGCACCTAAGTGAAAGACGTATATCTTTGTTTCTATTAATAATTTGGACTTGAGTCCTGAAGAAGAATTGTGTATATTTACGATAGGAACCCAACGCAACTCGTATTTCAGCATTCCCATAATGTATTCAAAATTTAATCCAATCTCCGTAACACGGTTGATTTAGTAAACCTGAATAGTATGCACCTGAGTGAAAGACGTATATCTTTGTTTCTATTAATAATTTGGACTTGAGTCCTGAAGAAGAATTGTGTATATTTACGATAGGAACTCAACGCAACTCGTATTTCAGCATTCCCATAATGTATTCAAAATTTAAGCCAATCTCCGTAACACGGTTGATTTAGTAAACCTGAAGAGTATGCACCTGAGTGAAAGACGTATATCTTTGTTTCTATTAATAATTTGGACTTGAGTCCTGAAGAAGAATTGTGTATATTTACGATAGGAACCCAGCGCAACTCGTATTTCAGCATTCCCATAAAGTATTCAAAATTTAAGCCAATCTCCGTAACACGGTTGATTTAGTAAACCTGAAGAGTATGCACCTGAGTGAAAGACGTATATCTTTGTTTCTATTAATAATTTGGACTTGAGTCCTGAAGAAGAATTGTGTATATTTACGATAGGAACCCAACGCAACTCGTATTTCAGCATTCCCATAATGTATTCAAAATTCAAGCCAATCTCCGTAACACGGTTGATTTAGTAAACCTGAAGAGTATGCACCTAAGTGAAAGACGTATATCTTTGTTTCTATTAATAATTTGGACTTGAGTCCTAAAGAAGAATTGTGTATATTTACGATAGGAACCCAACGCAACTCGTATTTCAGCATTCCCATAATGTATTCAAAATTTAAGCCAATCTCCGTAACACGGTTGATTTAGTAAACGTGAAGAGTATGCACCTAAGTGAAAGACGTATATCTTTGTTTCTATAAATAATTTGGATTTGAGTCCTGAAGAAGAATTGTGTATATTTACGATAGGAACCCAACACAACTCGTATTTCAGCATTCCCATAATGTATTCAAAATTTAAGCCAATCTCCGTAACACGGTTGATTTAGTAAACCTCAAGAGTATGCACCTGAGTGAAAGACGTATATCTTTGTTTCTATTAATAATTTGTACTTGAGTCCTGAAGAAGAATTGTGTATATTTACGATAGGAACCCAACGCAACTCGTATTTCAGCATTCCCATAAGGTATTCAAAATTTAAGCCAATCTCCGTAACACGGTTGATTTAGTAAACCTGAAGAGTATGCACCTGAGTGAAAGACGTATATCTTTGTTTCTATTAATAATTTGGACTTGAGTCCTGAAGAAGAATTGTGTATATTTACGATAGGAACCCAACGCAACTTGTATTTCAGCATTCCCATAATGTATTCAAAATTCAAGCCAATCTCCGTAACACGGTTGATTTAGTAAACCTGAAGAGTATGCACCTAAGTGAAAGACGTATATCTTTGTTTCTATTAATAATTTGGACTTGAGTCCTAAAGAAGAATTGTGTATATTTACGATAGGAACCCAACGCAACTCGTATTTCAGCATTCCCATAATGTATTCAAAATTTAAGCCAATCTCCGTAACACGGTTGATTTAGTAAACCAGAAGAGTATGCACCTGAGTGAAAGACGTATATCTTTGTTTCTATTAATAATTTGGACTTGAGTCCTGAAGATGAATTGTGTATATTTACGATAGGAACCCAACGCAACTCGTATTTCAGCATTCCCATAATGTATTTAAAATTCAAGCCAATCTCCGTAACACGGTTGATTTAGTAAACCTGAAGAGTATGCACCTCAGTGAAAGACGTATATCTTTGTTTCTATTAATAATTTGAACTTGAGTCCTGAAGAAGAATTGTGTATATTTACGATAGGAACCCAACGCAACTCGTATTTCAGCATTCCCATAATGTATTCAAAATTTAAGCCAATCTCCGTAACACGGTTGATTTAGTAAACGTGAAGAGTATGCACCTGAGTGAAAGACGTATATCTTTGTTTCTATAAATAATTTGGACTTGAGTCCTGAAGAAGAATTGTGTATATTTACGATAGGAACCCAACACAACTCGTATTTCAGCATTCCCATAATGTATTCAAAATTTAAGCCAATCTCCGTAACACGGTTGATTTAGTAAACCTGAAGAGTATGCACCTGAGTGAAAGACGTATATCTTTTTTTCTATTAATAATTTGGACTTGAGTCCTGAAGAAGAATTGTGTATATTTACGATAGGAACCCAATGCAACTCGTATTTCAGCATTCCCCTAATGTATTCAAAATTTAAGCCAATCTCCGTAACACGGTTGATTTAGTAAACCTGAAGAGTATGCACCTGAGTGAAAGACGTATATCTTTGTTTCTATTAATAATTTGGACTTGAGTCCTGAAGAAGAATTGTGTATATTTACGATAGGAACCCAGCGCAACTCGTATTTCAGCATTCCCATAATGTATTCAAAATTTAAGCCAATCTCCGTAACACGGTTGATTTAGTAAACCTGAAGAGTATGCACCTGAGTGAAAGACGTATATCTTTGTTTCTTTTAATAATTTGGACTTGAGTCCTGAAGAAGAATTGTGTATATTTACGATAGGAACCCAACGCAACTCGTATTTCAGCATTCCCATAATGTATTCAAAATTTAAGCCAATCTCCGTAACACGGTTGATTTAGTAAACCTGAAGAGTATGTACCTGATTGAAAGACGTATATCATTGTTTCTATTAATACTTTGGACTTGAGTCCTGAAGAAGAATTGTGTATATTTACGATAGGAACCCAACGCAACTCGTATTTCAGCATTCCCATAATGTATTCAAAATTTAAGCCAATCTCCGTAACACGGTTGATTTAGTAAACCTGAAGAGTATGCACCTGAGTGAAAGACGTATATCTTTGTTTCTATTAATAATGTGTACTTGAGTCCTGAAGAAGAATTGTGTATATTTACGATAGGAACCCAACGCAACTCGTATTTCAGCATTCCCATAATGTATTCAAAATTTAAGCCAATCTCCGTAACACGGTTGATTTAGTAAACCTGAAGAGTATGCACCTGAGTGAAAGACGTATATCTTTGTTTCTATTAATAATTTGGACTTGAGTCCTGAAGAAGAATTGTGTATATTTACGATAGGAACCCAACGCAACTCGTATTTCAGCATTCCCATAATGTATTCAAAATTTAAGCCAATCTCCGTAACACGGTTGATTTAGTAAACGTGAAGAGTATGTACCTGAGTGAAAGACGTATATCTTTGTTTCTATAAATAATTTGGACTTCAGTCCTGAAGAAGATTTGTGTATATTTACGATAGGAACCCAACACAACTCGTATTTCAGCATTCCCATAATGTATTCAAAATTTAAGCCAATCTCCGTAACACGGTTGATTTAGTAAACCTGAAGAGTATGCACCTGAGTGAAAGACGTATATCTTTGTTTCTATTAATAATTTGTACTTAAGTCCTGAAGAAGAATTGTGTATATTTACGATAGGAACCCAACGCAACTCGTATTTCAGCATTCCCATAATGTATTCAAAATTTAAGCCAATCTCCGTAACACGGTTGATTTAGTAAACCTGAAGAGTATGCACCTGAGTGAAAGACGTATATCTTTGTTTCTATTAATAATTTGGACTTGAGTCCTGAAGAAGATTTGTGTATATTTACGATAGGAACCCAACGCAACTCGTATTTCACCATTCCCATAATGTATTCAAAATTCAAGGCAATCTCCGTAACACGGTTGATTTAGTAAACCTGAAGAGTATGCACCTAAGTGAAAGACGTACATCTTTGTTTCTATTAATAATTTGGACTTGAGTCCTGAAGAAGAATTGTGTATATTTACGATAGGAACCCAACGCAACTCGTATTTCAGCATTCCCATAATGTATTCAAAATTTAAGCCAATCTCCGTAACACGGTTGATTTAGTAAACGTGAAGAGTATGCACCTGAGTGAAAGACGTATATCTTTGTTTCTATAAACAATTTGGACTTGAGTCCTGAAGAAGAATTGTGTATATTTACGATAGGAACCCAACACAACTCGTATTTCAGCATTCCCATAATGTATTCAAAATTTAAGCCAATCTCCGTAACACGGTTGATTTAGTAAACCTGAAGAGTATGCACCTAAGTGAAAGACGTATATCTTTGTTTCTATTAATAATTTGGACTTGAGTCCTGAAGAAGAATTGTGTATATTTACGATAGGAACCCAACGCAACTCGTATTTCAGCATTCCCATAATGTATTCAAAATTTAATCCAATCTCCGTAACACGGTTGATTTAGTAAACCTGAAGAGTATGCACCTGAGTGAAAGACGTATATCTTTGTTTCTATTAATAATTTGGACTTGAGTCCTGAAAAAGAATTGTGTATATTTACGATAGGAACCCAGCGCAACTCGTATTTCAGCATTTCCATAATGTATTCAAAATTTAAGCCAATCTCCGTAACACGGTTGATTTAGTAAACCTGAAGAGTATGCACCTGAGTGAAAGACGTATATCTTTGTTTCTATTAATAATTTGGACTTGAGTCCTGAAGAAGAATTGTGTATATTTACGATAGGAACCCAACGCAACTCGTATTTCAGCATTCCCATAATGTATTCAAAATTTAAGCCGATCTCCGTAACACGGTTGATTTAGTAAACCTGAAGAGTATGTACCTGATTGAAAGACGTATATCTTTGTTTCTATTAATACTTTGGACTTGAGTCCTGATGAAGAATTGTGTATATTTACGATAGGAACCCAACGCAACTCGTATTTCAGCATTCCCATTATGTATTCAAAATTTAAGCCAATCTCCGTAACACGGTTGATTTAGTAAACCTGAAGAGTATGCACCTAAGTGAAAGACGTATATCTTTGTTTCTATTAATAATTTGGACTTGAGTCCTGAAGAAGAATTGTGTATATTTACGATAGGAACCCAACGCAACTCGTATTTCAGCATTCCCATAATGTATTCAAAATTTAATCCAATCTCCGTAACACGGTTGATTTAGTAAACCTGAATAGTATGCACCTGAGTGAAAGACGTATATCTTTGTTTCTATTAATAATTTGGACTTGAGTCCTGAAGAAGAATTGTGTATATTTACGATAGGAACTCAACTCGTATTTCAGCATTCCCATAATGTATTCAAAATTTAAGCCAATCTCCGTAACACGGTTGATTTAGTAAACCTGAAGAGTATGCACCTGAGTGAAAGACGTATATCTTTGTTTCTATTAATAATTTGGACTTGAGTCCTGAAGAAGAATTGTGTATATTTACGATAGGAACCCAGCGCAACTCGTATTTCAGCATTCCCATAAAGTATTCAAAATTTAAGCCAATCTCCGTAACACGGTTGATTTAGTAAACCTGAAGAGTATGCACCTGAGTGAAAGACGTATATCTTTGTTTCTATTAATAATTTGGACTTGAGTCCTGAAGAAGAATTGTGTATATTTACGATAGGAACCCAACGCAACTCGTATTTCAGCATTCCCATAATGTATTCAAAATTCAAGCCAATCTCCGTAACACGGTTGATTTAGTAAACCTGAAGAGTATGCACCTAAGTGAAAGACGTATATCTTTGTTTCTATTAATAATTTGGACTTGAGTCCTAAAGAAGAATTGTGTATATTTACGATAGGAACCCAACGCAACTCGTATTTCAGCATTCCCATAATGTATTCAAAATTTAAGCCAATCTCCGTAACACGGTTGATTTAGTAAACGTGAAGAGTATGCACCTGAGTGAAAGACGTATATCTTTGTTTCTATAAATAATTTGGATTTGAGTCCTGAAGAAGAATTGTGTATATTTACGATAGGAACCCAACACAACTCGTATTTCAGCATTCCCATAATGTATTCAAAATTTAAGCCAATCTCCGTAACACGGTTGATTTAGTAAACCTCAAGAGGATGCACCTGAGTGAAAGACGTATATCTTTGTTTCTATTAATAATTTGTACTTGAGTCCTGAAGAAGAATTGTGTATATTTACGATAGGAACCCAACGCAACTCGTATTTCAGCATTCCCATAAGGTATTCAAAATTTAAGCCAATCTCCGTAACACGGTTGATTTAGTAAACCTGAAGAGTATGCACCTGAGTGAAAGACGTATATCTTTGTTTCTATTAATAATTTGGACTTGAGTCCTGAAGAAGAATTGTGTATATTTACGATAGGAACCCAACGCAACTTGTATTTCAGCATTCCCATAATGTATTCAAAATTCAAGCCAATCTCCGTAACACGGTTGATTTAGTAAACCTGAAGAGTATGCACCTAAGTGAAAGACGTATATCTTTGTTTCTATTAATAATTTGGACTTGAGTCCTAAAGAAGAATTGTGTATATTTACGATAGGAACCCAACGCAACTCGTATTTCAGCATTCCCATAATGTATTCAAAATTTAAGCCAATCTCCGTAACACGGTTGATTTAGTAAACGTGAAGAGTATGCACCTGAGTGAAAGACGTATATCTTTGTTTCTATAAATAATTTGGACTTGAGTCCTGAAGAAGAATTGTGTATATTTACGATAGGAACCCAACACAACTCGTATTTCAGCATTCCCATAATGTATTCAAAATTTAAGCCAATCTCCGTAACACGGTTGATTTAGTAAACCTGAAGAGTATGCACCTGAGTGAAAGACGTATATCTTTTTTTCTATTAATAATTTGGACTTGAGTCCTGAAGAAGAATTGTGTATATTTACGATAGGAACCCAACGCAACTCGTATTTCAGCATTCCCCTAATGTATTCAAAATTTAAGCCAATCTCCGTAACACGGTTGATTTAGTAAACCTGAAGAGTATGCACCTGAGTGAAAGACGTATATCTTTGTTTCTATTAATAATTTGGACTTTAGTCCTGAAGAAGAATTGTGTATATTTACGATAGGAACCCAGCGCAACTCGTATTTCAGCATTCCCATAAAGTATTCAAAATTTAAGCCAATCTCCGTAACACGGTTGATTTAGTAAACCTGAAGAGTATGCACCTGAGTGAAAGACGTATATCTTTGTTTCTATTAATAATTTGGACTTGAGTCCTGAATAAGAATTGTGTATATTTACGATAGGAACCCAACGCAACTCGTATTTCAGCATTCCCATAATGTATTCAAAGTTTAAGCCAATCTCCGTAACACGGTTGATTTAGTAAACCTGAAGAGTATGTACCTGATTGAAAGACGTATATCTTTGTTTCTATTAATACTTTGGACTTGAGTCCTGAAGAAGAATTGTGTATATTTACGATAGGAACCCAACGCAACTCGTATTTCAGCATTCCCATAATGTATTCAAAATTTAAGCCAATCTCCGTAACACGGTTGATTTAGTAAACCTGAAGAGTATGCACCTGAGTGAAAGACGTATATCTTTGTTTCTATTAATAATTTGTACTTGAGTCCTGAAGAAGAATTGTGTATATTTACGATAGGAACCCAACGCAACTCGTATTTCAGCATTCCCATAATGTATTCTAAATTTAAGCCAATCTCCGTAACACGGTTGATTTAGTAAACCTGAAGAGTATGCACCTGAGTGAAAGACGTATATCTTTGTTTCTATTAATAATTTGGACTTGAGTCCTGAAGAAGAATTGTGTATATTTACGATAGGAACCCAACGCAACTCGTATTTCAGCATTCCCATAATGTATTCAAAATTCAAGCCAATCTCCGTAACACGGTTGATTTAGTAAACCTGAAGAGTATGCACCTAAGTGAAAGACGTATATCTTTGTTTCTATTAATAATTTGGACTTGAGTCCTGAAGAAGAATTGTGTATATTTACGATAGGAACCCAACGCAACTCGTATTTCAGCATTCCCATAATGTATTCAAAATTTAAGCCAATCTCCGTAACACGGTTGATTTAGTAAACGTGAAGAGTATGCACCTGAGTGAAAGACATATATCTTTGTTTCTATAAATAATTTGGACTTGAGTCCTGAAGAAGAATTGTGTATATTTACGATAGGAACCCAACACAACTCGTATTTCAGCATTCCCATAATGTATTCAAAATTTAAAGCCAATCTCCGTAACACGGTTGATTTAGTAAACCTGAAGAGTTTGCACCTGAGTGAAAGACGTATATCTTTTTTTCTATTAATAATTTGGACTTGAGTCCTGAAGAAGAATTGTGTATATTTACGATAGGAACCCAACGCAATTCGTATTTCAGCATTGCCATAATGTATTCAAAATTTAAGCCAATCTCCGTAACACGGTTGATTTAGTAAACCTGAAGAGTATGCACCTGAGTGAAAGACGTATATCTTTGTTTCTATTAATAATTTGGACTTGAGTCCTGAAGAAGAATTGTGTATATTTACGATAGGAACCCAGCGCAACTCGTATTTCAGCATTCCCATAAAGTATTCAAAATTTAAGCCAATCTCCGTAACACGGTTGATTTAGTAAACCTGAAGAGTATGCACCTGAGTGAAAGACGTATATCTTTGTTTCTATTAATAATTTGGACTTGAGTCCTGAATAAGAATTGTGTATATTTACGATAGGAACCCAACGCAACTCGTATTTCAGCATTCCCATAATGTATTCAAAGTTTAAGCCAATCTCCGTAACACGGTTGATTTAGTAAACCTGAAGAGTATGTACCTGATTGAAAGACGTATATCTTTGTTTCTATTAATACTTTGGACTTGAGTCCTGAAGAAGAATTGTGTATATTTACGATAGGAACCCAACGCAACTCGTATTTCAGCATTCCCATAATGTATTCAAAATTTAAAGCCAATCTCCGTAACACGGTTGATTTAGTAAACCTGAAGAGTTTGCACCTGAGTGAAAGACGTATATCTTTTTTTCTATTAATAATTTGGACTTGAGTCCTGAAGAAGAATTGTGTATATTTACGATAGGAACCCAACGCAACTCGTATTTCAGCATTCCCATAATGTATTCAAAATTTAAGCCAATCTCCGTAACACGGTTGATTTAGTAAACCTGAAGAGTATGCACCTGAGTGAAAGACGTATATCTTTGTTTCTATTAATAATTTGGACTTGAGTCCTGAAGAAGAATTGTGTATATTTACGATAGGAACCCAACGCAACTCGTATTTCAGCATTCCCATAAAGTATTCAAAATTTAAGCCAATCTCCGTAACACGGTTGATTTAGTAAACCTGAAGAGTATGCACCTGAGTGAAAGACGTATATCTT
Organism: Cuscuta europaea; assembly: GCA_945859875.1. Taxonomy (NCBI): domain Eukaryota; kingdom Viridiplantae; phylum Streptophyta; class Magnoliopsida; order Solanales; family Convolvulaceae; genus Cuscuta; species Cuscuta europaea. Next base: position 8,938,309 of record CAMAPE010000014.1, read on the forward strand.
TGTTTCTATTAATAATTTGGACTTGAGTCCTGAATAAGAATTGTGTATATTTACGATAGGAACCCAACGCAACTCGTATTTCAGCATTCCCATAATGTATTCAAAGTTTAAGCCAATCTCCGTAACACGGTTGATTTAGTAAACCTGAAGAGTATGTACCTGATTGAAAGACGTATATCTTTGTTTCTATTAATACTTTGGACTTGAGTCCTGAAGAAGAATTGTGTATATTTACGATAGGAACCCAACGCAACTCGTATTTCAGCATTCCCATAATGTATTCAAAATTTAAGCCAATCTCCGTAACACGGTTGATTTAGTAAACCTGAAGAGTATGCACCTAAGTGAAAGACGTATATCTTTGTTTCTATTAATAATTTGGACTTGAGTCCTGAATAAGAATTGTGTATATTTACGATAGGAACCCAACGCAACTCGTATTTCAGCATTCCCATAATGTATTCAAAATTCAAGCCAATCTCCGTAACACGGTTGATTTAGTAAACGTGAAGAGTATGCACCTGAGTGAAAGACATATATCTTTGTTTCTATAAATAATTTGGACTTGAGTCCTGAAGAAGAATTGTGTATATTTACGATAGGAACCCAACACAACTCGTATTTCAGCATTCCCATAATGTATTCAAAATTTAAGCCAATCTCCGTAACACGGTTGATTTAGTAAACCTGAAGAGTATGCACCTGAGTGAAAGACGTATATCTTTTTTTCTATTAATAATTTGGACTTGAGTCCTGAAGAAGAATTGTGTATATTTACGATAGGAACCCAACGCAACTCGTATTTCAGCATTCCCATAATGTATTCAAAATTTAAGCCAATCTCCGAAACACGGTTGATTTAGTAAACCTGAAGAGTATGCACCTGAGTGAAAGACGTATATCTTTGTTTCTATTAATAATTTGGACTTGAGTCCTGAAGAAGAATTGTGTATATTTACGATAGGAACCCAGCGCAACTCGTATTTCAGCATTCCCATAATGTATTCAAAATTTAAGCCAATCTCCGTAACACGGTTGATTTAGTAAACCTGAAGAGTATGCACCTGAGTGAAAGATGTATATCTTTGTTTCTATTAATAATTTGGACTTGAGTCCTGAATAAGAATTGTGTATATTTACGATAGGAACCCAACGCAACTCGTATTTCAGCATTCCCATAATGTATTCAAAGTTTAAGCCAATCTCCGTAACACGGTTGATTTAGTAAACCTGAAGAGTATGTACCTGATTGAAAGACGTATATCTTTGTTTCTATTAATACTTTGGACTTGAGTCCTGAAGAAGAATTGTGTATATTTACGATAGGAACCCAACGCAACTCGTATTTCAGCATTCCCATAATGTATTCAAAATTTAAGCCAATCTCCGTAACACGGTTGATTTAGTAAACCTGAAGAGTATGCACCTGAGTGAAAGACGTATATCTTTGTTTCTATTAATAATTTGTACTTGAGTCCTGAAGAAGAATTGTGTATATTTACGATAGGAACCCAACGCAACTCGTATTTCAGCATTCCCATAATGTATTCAAAATTTAAGCCAATCTCCGTAACACGGTTGATTTAGTAAACCTGAAGAGTATGCACCTGAGTGAAAGACGTATATCTTTGTTTCTATTAATAATTTGGACTTGAGTCCTGAAGAAGAATTGTGTATATTTACGATCGGAACCCAACGCAAATCGTATTTCAGCATGCCCATAATGTATTAAAAATTTAAGCCAATCTCCGTAACACGGTTGATTTAGTAAACCTGAAGAGTATGCACCTGAGTGAAAGACGTATATCTTTGTTTCTATTAATAATTTGGACTTGAGTCCTGAAGAAGAATTGTGTATATTTACGATAGGAACCCAACTCAACTCGTATTTCAGCATGCCCATAATGTATTAAAAATGTAAGCCAATCTCCGTAACACGGTTGATTTAGTAAACCTGAAGAGTATGCACCTGAGTGAAAGACGTATATCTTTGTTTCTATTAATAATTTGGACTTGAGTCCTGAAGAAGAATTGTGTATATTTACGATAGGAACCCAACGCAACTCGTATTTCAGCATTCCCATAAAGTATTCAAAATTTAAGCCAATCTCCGTAACACGGTTGATTTAGTAAACCTGAAGAGTATGCACCTGAGTGAAAGACGTATATCTTTGTTTCTATTAATAATTTGGACTTGAGTCCTGAATAAGAATTGTGTATATTTACGATAGGAACCCAACGCAACTCGTATTTCAGCATTCCCATAATGTATTCAAAGTTTAAGCCAATCTCCGTAACACGGTTGATTTAGTAAACCTGAAGAGTATGTACCTGATTGAAAGACGTATATCTTTGTTTCTATTAATACTTTGGACTTGAGTCCTGAAGAAGAATTGTGTATATTTACGATAGGAACCCAACGCAACTCGTATTTCAGCATTCCCATAATGTATTCAAAATTTAAGCCAATATCCGTAACACGGTTGATTTAGTAAACCTGAAGAGTATGCACCTGAGTGAAAGACATATATCTTTGTTTCTATTAATAATTTGTACTTGAGTCCTGAAGAAGAATTGTGTATATTTACGATAGGAACCCAACGCAACTCGTATTTCAGCATTCCCATAATGTATTCTAAATTTAAGCCAATCTCCGTAACACGGTTGATTTAGTAAACCTGAAGAGTATGCACCTGAGTGAAAGACGTATATCTTTGTTTCTATTAATAATTTGGACTTGAGTCCTGAAGAAGAATTGTGTATATTTACGATAGGAACCCAACGCAACTCGTATTTCAGCATTCCCATAATGTATTCAAAATTCAAGCCAATCTCCGTAACACGGTTGATTTAGTAAACCTGAAGAGTATGCACCTAAGTGAAAGACGTATATCTTTGTTTCTATTAATAATTTGGACTTGATTCCTGAAGAAGAATTGTGTATATTTACGATAGGAACCCAACGCAACTCGTATTTCAGCATTCCCATAATGTATTCAAAATTTAAGCCAATCTCCGTAACACGGTTGATTTAGTAAACGTGAAGAGTATGCACCTGAGTGAAAGACATATATCTTTGTTTCTATAAATAATTTGGACTTGAGTCCTGAAGAAGAATTGTGTATATTTACGATAGGAACCCAACACAACTCGTATTTCAGCATTCCCATAATGTATTCAAAATTTAAGCCAATCTCCGTAACACGGTTGATTTAGTAAACCTGAAGAGTATGCACCTGAGTGAAAGACGTATATCTTTTTTTCTATTAATAATTTGGACTTGAGTCCTGAAGAAGAATTGTGTATATTTACGATAGGAATCCAACGCAACTCGTATTTCAGCATTCCCATAATGTATTCAAAATTTAAGCCAATCTCCGAAACACGGTTGATTTAGTAAACCTGAAGAGTATGCACCTGAGTGAAAGACGTATATCTTTGTTTCTATTAATAATTTGGACTTTGGTCCTGAAGAAGAATTGTGTATATTTACGATAGGAACCCAGCGCAACTCGTATTTCAGCATTCCCATAAAGTATTCAAAATTTAAGCCAATCTCCGTAACACGGTTGATTTAGTAAACCTGAAGAGTATGCACCTGAGTGAAAGACGTATATCTTTGTTTCTATTAATAATTTGGACTTGAGTCCTGAATAAGAATTGTGTATATTTACGATAGGAACCCAACGCAACTCGTATTTCAGCATTCCCATAATGTATTCAAAGTTTAAGCCAATCTCCGTAACACGGTTGATTTAGTAAACCTGAAGAGTATGTACCTGATTGAAAGACGTATATCTTTGTTTCTATTAATACTTTGGACTTGAGTCCTGAAGAAGAATTGTGTATATTTACGATAGGAACCCAACGCAACTCGTATTTCAGCATTCCCATAATGTATTCAAAATTTAAGCCAATCTCCGTAACACAGTTGATTTAGTAAACCTGAAGAGTATGCACCTGAGTGAAAGACGTATATCTTTGTTTCTATTAATAATTTGTACTTGAGTCCTGAAGAAGAATTGTGTATATTTACGATAGGAACCCAACGCAACTCGTATTTCAGCATTCCCATAATGTATTCAAAATTTAAGCCAATCTCCGTAACACGGTTGATTTAGTAAACCTGAAGAGTATGCACCTGAGTGAAAGACGTATATCTTTGTTTCTATTAATAATTTGGACTTGAGTCCTGAAGAAGAATTGTGTATATTTACGATCGGAACCCAACGCAAATCGTATTTCAGCATGCCCATAATGTATTAAAAATTTAAGCCAATCTCCGTAACACGGTTGATTTAGTAAACCTGAAGAGTATGCACCTGAGTGAAAGACGTATATCTTTGTTTCTATTAATAATTTGGACTCGAGTCCTGAAGAAGAATTGTGTATATTTACGATAGGAACCCAACTCAACTCGTATTTCAGCATGCCCATAATGTATTAAAAATGTAAGCCAATCTCCGTAACACGGTTGATTTAGTAAACCTGAAGAGTATGCACCTGAGTGAAAGACGTATATCTTTGTTTCTATTAATAATTTGGACTTGAGTCCTGAAGAAGAATTGTGTATATTTACGATAGGAACCCAGCGCAACTCGTATTTCAGCATTCCCATAAAGTATTCAAAATTTAAGCCAATCTCCGTAACACGGTTGATTTAGTAAACGTGAAGAGTATGCACCTGAGTGAAAGACATATATCTTTGTTTCTATAAATAATTTGGACTTGAGTCCTGAAGAAGAATTGTGTATATTTACGATAGGAACCAAACACAACTCGTATTTCAGCATTCCCATAATGTATTCAAAATTTAAGCCAATCTCCGTAACACGGTTGATTTAGTAAACCTGAAGAGTATGCACCTGAGTGAAAGACGTATATCTTTTTTTCTATTAATAATTTGGACTTGAGTCCTGAAGAAGAATTGTGTATATTTACGATAGGAACCCAACGCAACTCGTATTTCAGCATTCCCCTAATGTATTCAAAATTTAAGCCAATCTCCGTAACACGGTTGGTTTAGTAAACCTGAAGAGTATGCACCTGAGTGAAAGACGTATATCTTTGTTTCTATTAATAATTTGGACTTGAGTCCTGAAGAAGAATTGTGTATATTTACGATAGGAACCCAGCGCAACTCGTATTTCAGCATTCCCATAAAGTATTCAAAATTTAAGCCAATCTCTGTAACACGGTTGATTTAGTAAACCTGAAGAGTATGCACCTGAGTGAAAGACGTATATCTTTGTTTCTATTAATAATTTGGACTTGAGTCCTGAATAAGAATTGTGTATATTTACGATAGGAACCCAACACAACTCATATTTAAGCATTCCCATAATGTATTCAAAATTTAAGCCAATCTCCGTAACACGGTTGATTTAGTAAACCTGAAGAGTATGCACCTGAGTGAAAGACGTATATCTTTTTTTCTATTAATAATTTGGACTTGAGTCCTGAAGAAGAATTGTGTATATTTACGATAGGAACCCAACGCAACTCGTATTTCAGCATTCCCCTAATGTATTCAAAATTTAAGCCAATCTCCGTAACACGGTTGATTTAGTAAACCTGAAGAGTATCCACCTGAGTGAAAGACGTATATCTTTGTTTCTATTAATAATTTGGACTTGAGTCCTGAAGAAGAATTGTGTATATTTACGATAGGAACCCAGCGCAACTCGTATTTCAGCATTCCCATAAAGTATTCAAAATTTAAGCCAATCTCCGTAACACGGTTGATTTAGTAAACCTGAAGAGTATGCACCTGAGTGAAAGACGTATATCTTTGTTTCTATTAATAATTTGGACTTGAGTCCTGAATAAGAATTGTGTATATTTACGATAGGAACCCAACGCAACTCGTATTTCAGCATTCCCATAATGTATTCAAAGTTTAAGCCAATCTCCGTAACACGGTTGATTTAGTAAACCTGAAGAGTATGTACCTGATTGAAAGACGTATATCTTTGTTTCTATTAATACTTTGGACTTGAGTCCTGAAGAAGAATTGTGTATATTTACGATAGGAACCCAACGCAACTCGTATTTCAGCATTCCCATAATGTATTCAAAATTTAAGCCAATCTCCGTAACACGGTTGATTTAGTAAACCTGAAGAGTATGCACCTGAGTGAAAGACGTATATCTTTGTTTCTATTAATAATTTGTACTTGAGTCCTGAAGAAGAATTGTGTATATTTACGATAGGAACCCAACACAACTCGTATTTCAGCATTCCCATAATGTATTCAAAATTTAATCCAATCTCCGTAACACGGTTGATTTAGTAAACCTGAAGAGTATGCACCTGAGTGAAAGACGTATATCTTTGTTTCTATTAATAATTTGGACTTGAGTCCTGAAGAAGAATTGTGTATATTTACGATAGGAACCCAACGCAACTCGTATTTCAGCATTCCCATAATGTATTCAAAATTCAAGCCAATCTCCGTAACACGGTTGATTTAGTAAACCTGAAGAGTATGCACCTAAGTGAAAGACATATATCTTTGTTTCTATTAATAATTTGGACTTGAGTCCTAAAGAAGAATTGTGTATATCTACGATAGGAACCCAACGCAACTCGTATTTCAGCATTCCCATAATGTATTCAAAATTTAATCCAATCTCCGTAACACGGTTGATTTAGTAAACGTGAAGAGTATGCACCTGAGTGAAAGACATATATCTTTGTTTCTATAAATAATTTGGACTTGAGTCCTGAAGAAGAATTGTGTATATTTACGATAGGAACCCAACACAACTCGTATTTCAGCATTCCCATAATGTATTCAAAATTTAAACCAATCTCCGTAACACGGTTGATTTAGTAAACCTGAAGAGTATGCACCTGAGTGAAAGACGTATATCTTTTTTTTCTATTAATAATTTGGACTTGAGTCCTGAAGAAGAATTGTGTATATTTACGATAGGAACCCAACGCAACTCGTACTTCAGCATTCCCCTAATGTATTCAAAATTTAAGCCAATCTCCGTAACACGGTTGATTTAGTAAACCTGAAGAGTATGCACCTGAGTGAAAGACGTATATCTTTGTTTCTATTAATAATTTGGACTTGAGTCCTGAAGAAGAATTGTGTATATTTACGATAGGAACCCAGCGCAACTCGTATTTCAGCATTCCCATAATGTATTCAAAATTTAAGCCAATCTCCGTAACATGGTTGATTTAGTAAACCTGAAGAGTATGCACCTGAGTGAAAGACGTATATCTTTTTTTCTATTAATAATTTGGACTTGAGTCCTGAAGAAGAATTGTGTATATTTACGATAAGAACCCAACACAACTCGTATTTCAGCATTCCCATAATGTATTCAAAATTTAAGCCAATCTCCGTTAGACGGTTGATTTAGTAAACCTGAAGAGTATGTACCTGATTTAAAGACGTATATCTTTGTTTCTATTAATACTTTGGACTTGAGTCCTGAAGAAGAATTGTGTATATTTACGATAGGAACCCAGCGCAACTCGTATTTCAGCATTCCCATAATGTATTCAAAATTTAAGCCAATCTCCGTAACACGGTTGATTTAGTAAACCTGAAGAGTATGCACCTGAGTGAAAGACGTATATCTTTTTTTCTATTAATAATTTGGACTTGAGTCGTGAAGAAGAATTGTGTATATTTACGATAGGAACCCAACGCAACTCGTATTTCAGCATTCCCCTAATGTATTCAAAATTTAAGCCAATCTCCGTAACACGGTTGATTTAGTAAACCTGAAGAGTATGCACCTGAGTGAAAGACGTATATCTTTGTTTCTATTAATAATTTGGACTTGAGTCCTGAAGAAGAATTGTGTATATTTACGATAGGAACCCAGCGCAACTCGTATTTCAGCATTCCCATAAAGTATTCAAAATTTAAGCCAATCTCCGTAACACGGTTGATTTAGTAAACCTGAAGAGTATGCACCTGAGTGAAAGACATATATCTTTGTTTCTATTAATAATTTGGACTTGAGTCCTGAATAAGAATTGTGTATATTTACGATAGGAACCCAACGCAACTCGTATTTCAGCATTCCCATAATGTATTCAAAGTTTAAGCCAATCTCCGTAACACGATTGATTTAGTAAACCTGAAGAGTATGTACCTGATTGAAAGACGTATATCTTTGTTTCTATTAATACTTTGGACTTGAGTCCTGAAGAAGAATTGTGTATATTTACGATAGGAACCCAACGCAACTCGTATTTCAGCATTCCCATAATGTATTCAAAATTTAAGCCAATCTCCGTAACACGGTTGATTTAGTAAACCTGAAGAGTATGCACCTGAGTGAAAGACGTATATCTTTGTTTCTATTAATAATTTGTACTTGAGTCCTGAAGAAGAATTGTGTATATTTACGATAGGAACCCAACGCAACTCGTATTTCAGCATTCCCATAATGTATTCAAAATTTAAGCCAATCTCCGTAACACGGTTGATTTAGTAAACCTGAAGAGTATGCACCTGAGTGAAAGACGTATATCTTTGTTTCTATTAATAATTTGGACTTGAGTCCTGAAGAAGAATTGTGTATATTTACGATAGGAACCCAACGCAACTCGTATTTCAGCATTCCCATAATGTATTCAAAATTCAAGCCAATCTCCGTAACACGGTTGATTTAGTAAACCTGAAGAGTATGCACCTAAGTGAAAGACGTATATCTTTGTTTCTATTAATAATTTGGACTTGAGTCCTGAAGAAGAATTGTGTATATTTACGATAGGAACCCAACGCAACTCGTATTTCAGCATTCCCATAATGTATTCAAAATTTAAGCCAATCTCCGTAACACGGTTGATTTAGTAAACCTGAAGAGTATGCACCTGAGTGAAAGACGTATATCTTTTTTTCTATTAATAATTTGGACTTGAGTCCTGAAGAAGAATTGTGTATATTTACGATAGGAACCCAACGCAACTCGTAATTCAGCATTCCCCTAATGTATTCAAAATTTAAGCCAATCTCCGTAACACGGTTGATTTAATAAACCTGAAGAGTATGCACCTGAGTGAAAGACGTATATCTTTGTTTCTATTAATAATTTGGACTTGAGTCCTGAAGAAGAATTGTGTATATTTACGATAGGAACCCAGCGCAACTCGTATTTCAGCATTCCCATAATGTATTCAAAATTTAAGCCAATCTCCGTAACACGGTTGATTTAGTAAACCTGAATAGTATGCACCTGAGTGAAAGACGTATATCTTTTTTTCTATTAATAATTTGGACTTTAGTCCTGAAGAAGAATTGTGTATATTTACGATAGGAACCCAACGCATTTCGTATTTCAGCATTCCCATAATGTATTCAAAATTTAAGCCAATCTCCGTAACACGGTTGATTTAGTAAACCTGAAGAGTATGTACCTGATTGAAAGATGTATATCTTTGTTTCTATTAATACTTTGGACTTGAGTCCTGAAGAAGAATTGTGTATATTTACGATAGGAACCCAGCGCAACTCGTATTTCAGCATTCCCATAATGTATTCAAAATTTAAGCCAATCTCCGTAACACGGTTGATTTAGTAAACCTGAAGAGTATGCACCTGAGTGAAAGACGTATATCTTTTTTTCTATTAATAATTTGGACTTGAGTCCTGAAGAAGAATTGTGTATATTTACGATAGGAACCCAACGCAACTCGTATTTCAGCATTCCCCTAATGTATTCAAAATTTAAGCCAATCTCCGTAACACGGTTGATTTAGTAAACCTGAAGAGTATGCACCTGAGTGAAAGACGTATATCTTTGTTTCTATTAATAATTTGGACTTGAGTCCTGAATAAGAATTGTGTATATTTACGATAGGAACCCAACGCAACTCGTATTTCAGCATTCCCATAATGTATTCAAAGTTTAAGCCAATCTCCGTGACACGGTTGATTTAGTAAACCTGAAGAGTATGTACCTGATTGAAAGACGTATATCTTTGTTTCTATTAATACTTTGGACTTGAGTCCTGAAGAAGAATTGTGTATATTTACGATAGGAACCCAACGCAACTCGTATTTCAGCATTCCCATAATGTATTCAAAATTTAAGCCAATCTCCGTAACACGGTTGATTTAGTAAACCTGAAGAGTATGCACCTGAGTGAAAGACGTATATCTTTGTTTCTATTAATAATTTGTACTTGAGTCCTGAAGAAGAATTGTGTATATTTACGATAGGAACCCAACGCAACTCGTATTTCAGCATTCCCATAATGTATTCAAAATTTAAGCCAATCTCCGTAACACGGTTGATTTAGTAAACCTGAAAAGTATGCACCTGAGTGAAAGACGTATATCTTTGTTTCTATTAATAATTTGGACTTGAGTCCTGAAGAAGAATTGTGTATATTTACGATAGGAACCCAACGCAACTCGTATTTCAGCATTCCCATAATGTATTCAAAATTCAAGCCAATCTCCGTAACACGGTTGATTTAGTAAACCTGAAGAGTATGCACCTAAGTGAAAGACGTATATCTTTGTTTCTATTAATAATTTGGACTTGAGTCCTGAAGAAGAATTGTGTATATTTACGATAGGAACCCAACGCAACTCGTATTTCAGCATTCCCATAATGTATTCAAAATTTAAGCCAATCTCCGTAACACGGTTGATTTAGTAAACGTGAAGAGTATGCACCTGAGTGAAAGACATATATCTTTGTTTCTATAAATAATTTGGACTTGAGCCTTGAAGAAGAATTGTGTATGATGGGGTTATGGGACTAGGCCCAGAGCCTAATCGGCCCAAGCCCCGAACTTGGACCAGCGGGCCCAAGCCCAGCAACCCAGAGCTCGAGTCAGCCCAACCAACCAGGGCAATCAAGGAGCGGAAGCCCAACTGGGAGCCTGCGGTCCAGCCTACCCGGGAGCCTGCGGTCCAGCCTACCCGGGAGCCTGCCTTCCAGCCTACCCGGGAGCCTGCCTCCAGCCCGGTCAGAAGCCTTCCTCCAGCCTAGCGGGAAGCCCACCATCCAGTCCAGCAGGAGGGAGCTCAAGCGTCCAGCCTGCCAGCCAGGCTGACCTGCCAGCCAAGAAGAGTAAAGGCCAACAATTAATGCGCGACTTAATTATGTGTTTAATTCTGTATTAATGTTGTAATTAATTTAGTCATTATTATGTTCGGCAGTTACCATTTGTAATCACCTATAAAAGGCAATTCGAATTTCAAATACAGATATGCTATTTCTGGCTAACTTTCCATATTCGTACTTTCCTAATTCTTGCTCTAGTGTCGTACGTAGCTTTCCTAAAAGCCTACGAGCGTCCTATTTTGGACCAACATTGGTGCTTTCATTGAGAGCCTCTATTGTCTCTCACATAACTTGAGTAGGAATCACACAGGAAGATGGCCGGAATCTCGTCTCGACGTGACCATGTCTCAGTCCACACCGAGGAGTCCGCCCGGTCTGGCCGCCAGCGTGCCCTCGACAACCATGCACAGGGCAGGAGGGCGGCGCGCCAAGGCGACCTTCGGAACCAATTATCAGGCCACGGCGACCTAAGGGCGATGCTCAACCACACCCAAGGTGAGCGCTCGATCCGCAGCCGGAGGGGGGGAGGCCGACGTCATGCTCCGCGCATGGACCCGGCTCGACTCAATGCCGGGGTGGAAGCCCTGCAGGAGGCAACTCGGGTTCTGGGGACCTTGGCTCAAAATTTCCAACAGATGGTGTCTGGCGGAAATGTGGATGAGCCTGCCCGTCAACAGACGCCAGCGGATGTGGAGGTGTCCTCCAGGCAGCGTGATGAGCGACGCTCTGGATCCAACCAAAACAGGGGGGAAGAAGTCTCCCATCGGCGGGGGGAAGAAGTCTCTCAGCAGCCTAGCCGACCCCATCGGCAGACGGGGAGGGGCGCCCAGCAGGGGCGCCCAACGCAGATGGAAGGAGGCGAGCCCTCTCGCCACTCTCACCGGGCAAGCAGTCGGACTGGCTCCACGGAGAGGCAAAACGTGGGGCCCCGACCTCACATGCACGGACGACTTGGAGGTGCCGCCGGACATGCCCAGCCCCGCGCTGGAGCTGTCCGGGGGAACCCACCGCCGGCCGAGGTGGAAGATCTACGACAGCGCCTTGACGAGTTGAGAAGGAGGGTCGTCGGGGGGGAGCCCTACACGGCCAACCTCCGGATACCCGAACCCTTCACCCGGGCGGTCATGGATGCGCCGTTGCCGAGGGGCTACAAGCCATGCGCCATTGAAGCATACAAGGGCGCTTCTGACCCCCAACATCATGTATCTCGGTACCTTTCCTACATGGTCATGATGGGGTACGAGGACGCAATCCGATGCCGTGGTTTCTCCGCCACTTTGGATGGCCCGGATCGTGAATGGTATGACTCTCTACCCGACGGGAGTATCACGAATTTCCGTGAGTTGGCTCAGCGCTTTCTCTTGAGGTTCGCGAGCTCCCGAGACGTCAAGAAAAACTTCAGCCACCTGTTCGGCCTAAAACAGGGGAAGAAAGAATCATTTTCGACCTTCCTAGCGAGGTGGAGGGCCGAGTCAGTCAAGGTTCAGGGCCTTGATGACAGGACCGGGGTGGCCATGCTCACAAACTCTATCCGATCGGGTGAGCTTTACAAAGATTTCGTCAGAAGTCCCCCTACCTCGTACGAGGAGGCGCTCGGCCGTGCCGACCGGCAAGCCGAGGCGGAGGACGCCTTGCAGAGGAAAAGAGATGAGGAAGAAGGTGCGAAAGAAGAAAAGAAGAAGGAAGCCGGTTCGGGTGCTGAGAAAGCTGACGGCAAAGCTAACAACAAAAACAACAAGTACAGAGGTAACAAAAGTAGAGGCAAGGGCAAGGCGGACGTCCCGAGCGGACCGCTACAGCCCGTCAAGCAATTGACTCCACTTGCTCAGCCGGTCGGGGCCATCCTCGACTACGCGGAGGAGCAAGGTTTAGTCGAATTTCCGGAGGAGTGTGATGTGGTGACTGCCAAGCGCAACCACGACCAATATTGTCGATTCCATCGGAGAGCAGGGCATGATACAGATGATTGTGTCATTCTCCGGCGGAAAATTGAAGAACTCATCCAGAAAGGGTACCTGGGCCAATTCGTTGGCAAACAAGGAGGCATCCCGCAGAAGAGGAGCCTCACGTGGCAGCGGTCTGACCAAGCTACCACGTCAAAGGAGACACCGCCTGCCAAGAAGCGGGAGCTCGGTGCCTTCTCTGAGGAAGACGATGCCGACCTAGGGAACGGCCCCCGAAAGTACCATCGATGTTCATTCATATTCGGGGGACCCCAGGGAGGCGACACATCTGGGGAGGGTCAGCTCCGCGCTGAACCCACCTCAGACGTGGAGGAGATCCAGATTGACCCCGAGAGGCCGGAGCGGAAGGTCAAGATCGGGACCGGGCTCCCAGCCGGCTTGAGGGAGAAGATTATCCAGGTACTTGTCCTTTTTAGCGTTGTCTTCGCGTGGGGCCCGGAGGACATGCCTGGCCTTGACCGAAGCATCGCTGTCCATCGGCTGGCGGTCAATCCAACGGCGAAGCCCATCCAGCAGAAAAGAAGACACCTCTCAACCGAGAGGAGGGAATTCGTGAAGAAGGAGGTCAACATGCTCCTGAGTATCAAGCATATCCGGGAGGTCTTGTACCCGGTCTGGCTGGCAAACGTGGTCCTCGCCCCGAAGCCGCCAACCTGGAGGATGTGTGTTGATTACACCGATCTCAACAAGGCGTGTCCGATAGATCCATTCCCATTGCCTAACATCGACCAACTAGTCGATGGGACGGCCGGATGTGAGCTCCTTAGCTTCATGGACGCTTTTCGAGGATACCATCAGATTTTCATGCATGAAGAAGATGCGGAGAAGACCTCGTTCGTCACCCCAGAGGGGATTTTTTGTTATCTTGTCATGGACTTCGGGCTGAAGAACTCAGGGGCGACGTACACGAGGATGGTGGCCAAGGTATTCCGGAAGGTGCTCGGAAGGAACATGGAGGCGTATGTTGACGACATGATTGTCAAGAGCACCCGGGCGTCCGATCATGCAGAAGATTTGGCAGAGATCTTCGGGATCATGAAGGCAGTCCGTCTGCGCCTGAACCCGAAGAAATGTACCTTTGCCGTCCAAGAAGGCAGGCTCCCGGGTTCGGGTGCCGAGGCGGAGGACGCCTTGCAGAGGAAAAGAGATGAGGAAGAAGGTGCGAAAGAAGAAAAGAAGAAGGAAGCCGGTTCGGGTGCTGAGATGAGGAAGAAGGTGCGAAAGAAGAAAAGAAGAAGGAAGCCGGTTCGGGTGCTGAGAAAGCTGACGGCAAAGCTAACAACAAAAACAACAAGTACAGAGGTAACAAAAGTAGAGGCAAGGGCGAGGCGGACGTCCCGAGCGGACCGCTACAGCCCGTCAAGCAATTGACTCCACTTGCTCAGCCGGTCGGGGCCATCCTCGACTACGCGGAGGAGCAAGGTTTAGTCGAATTTCCGGAGGAGTGTTATGTGGTGACTGCCAAGCGCAACCACGACCAATATTGTCGATTCCATCGGAGAGCAGGGCATGATACAGATGATTGCGTCATTCTCCGGTGGTAAATTGAAGAACTCATCCAGAAAGGGTACCTGGGCCAATTCGTTGGCAAACAAGGAGGCAAGTTCCTGGGGTACATGGTCACACGGAGGGGGATTGAGCCAAATCCTGAGAAGGTAAGGGCAATAATTGACATGGAACCCCCGAGGTCAGTGAAAGAAGTCCAGATTCTCACCGGCCGGCTAGCAGCCCTCGGACGCTTCATGTCCAAGTCCGCCGAAAGGTCCCTACCCTTCTTCCAGGTCCTAAAGAAACAAAATGGTTTCGTTTGGAATGATGAGTGTCAACGAGCCTTCGACGACCTGAAGAAGTACCTCCTCTCTGAGCCTTTACTCAGCAAGCCGGAAAGGGGGGAGACGTTAATCCTTTATCTTGGGGTTTCCCAAGGCGCAATCAGTTCCGTGCTGGTTCGCGAGGAGGAAGGCGTTCAACGTCCCGTCTACTATGTGAGCAAGGCCCTCCAGAATGCTGAGCTCCGGTACACCCCGCTCGAGAAGACAATATATGCCGCCTACATCACCGCCAAGAAGTTGACACACTACTTCCAAGCGCACCCGATCAGAATCCTGTCGGACCAACCCCTAGGTGCCGCTCTGAGGGCGCCCGGCACAACCCGGGTAGTGAAGTGGTCGATGCTCCTCAACCAATATGAGGTTGACTTCCAGCCTCGGACGTCCATCAAAGGCCAGGCTCTGGCCGATTTCATTGTGGAATGCACGGCCCGAGAAGTGGCAGATAGGCAACAAGAGAGCAATGAACAATGGTGGACTCTAGCGACTGATGGGTCGGCAGGAGCCAAGGGATGCGGGGGCGGAATCGTCCTCATCTCACCCGAGGGATTCCGAGCCTACTATGCCTACCGCTATCTTTTTAAAGTCTCCAACAATGAGGTGGAGTACGAGGCCCTACTGTCTGGGCTACGATTGGCAGCCGCCATGGGAGCAGAGTGGATAACGGTGAAATGTGACTCCCGCCTGGTGGTTTCCCAGGTCAAAGGTGAGTTCGAGGCGAAGGAAGAAAGAATGATGAAGTATCGAGATGTTGTTCGGGAGTTGCTCGGGTTGTTCAAGCAAGCAGAGTTGATCAGCATCCCGAGAAATCAAAACTCCGATGCAGACCTCCTCTCAAAGCTATCCCAAGGGTTACCTGAACATATATCGAGAATCGCACGCATTGAGGAGATGACGACCTCAAGCATATCAGCCTCACCGTCCATTGACGTCCTTCCCCTGCAACCAGTCGCCTGGTGTTGGGTGGATGACCTCCTGCGCTACATAGCCGACGGGACGCTCCCCGATAAAGAGGAGGAGGCAAGGTTAGTCCGGCGACGAGCTCCGGGCTACGTCGTCTTGGATGGGAAGCTGTACAAGAGGTCCTACAATGGGACCTTGCTAAAGTGTTTACGCCCACATGAGGCGGAAATGATCGTCTCTGAACTCCATGGGGGCGTATGCTCCGCCCATCAGGGGGCAGGCACGTTAGCTAGGAAGGTCGTCCTCCAGGGGTACTTTTGGCCAACAATAATGAAGGATTGCGCTGACTATGCAAGGAAATGCGAGACATGCCAGAAGTTCCAGAAGAGCCCCGGCCGACCAGCAACGATGTACACACCGATCAGCACCGCCCTTCCATTCACAAGATGGGGTGTCGACCTGGTCGGTCCCTTACCAACCGGGTCGGGAAACCGGAAGTTTGTCATCGTCGCAGTGGACTACTTTACGAAGTGGGTTGAGGCCGAGCCGCTTGCCAGCATCACACATCTCCAATGTAGGAAGTTCATATGGAAGAATATTTTCTGCCGGTTTGGGGTTCCCCTCCAAATAATCTCCGACAACGGAAGGCAGTTTGACTGCGAAGCCTTCCGGAAATTCTGTGCAGAGTGGGGAGTAGAATCTAGCCGAGTTGCGGTCTGCTACCCCCAGGCAAATGGACAGGTGGAGAACACCAACCGAACGATCGTCGATGGACTTCAAAAGAAGTTGGAGGCCCTCGGGACTGCCTGGGTGGAGGAGTTGAACAATATACTCTGGACCTTCAGGACAACCCCAAGGAAGGCAACAGGAGAGACCCCCTTTGCCTTGTGTTATGGCTTTGAGGCGAGGGCACCATTCGAGGCCGTGGTTCCCAGCCGGCGAGTAGAAGAGTTCGAACCAGCCAGCAATGAGGAGAGGCTCCGAGCCGAGCTCCACCTCATTGAGGAAAGAAGAGACCGTGCCTTCATCAAAGCGGAAAACTATCGACGACAAGTCAAGGCGTACCAAGATAGTCGAGCCCGACCCCGGAGTTTCGACGTCGGTGATTATGTCCTAAGACGTAAGAAGGCCAGCAGGCCGACAGAGGGAGGAAAGCTCTCCGTCAAGTGGGAAAGCCCTTACGTGGTTGACGCAGTGATCGGCCCTGGGACATACAAGTTGAAGACAACAACAGGCCGGTTGGTAGACCGCGTCTGGAATGCCGAGCACCTGATGAAGTTTTACCAGTAGAAAATCGAAGTTTCACTTTTCTTTGTAAACTCCTGTGCTCCGAGCACGGGATTACAATTTGTAATTCTTCATGTGGTCCGCCCACATAATGAATTCAATATACTTTGCTAGCGATATTTTGTCATCAAAAGAGGTCTGACCTCACTTAGCAATAAAGGGCGGCGGCAAGCAAAAAAAAAAAAAAAAAAGGTACTATGCCCCCCCTCGGTGTTTGGCCGACCTCGGCTAGGCTCTTTAACCGAAAATAGCCAAGCGATTTTCAAGAATCTGGGCAATTTTTTAAAGTAAAGAGCTAGCTGCGACAGTCGAGGCGACGGTAGGGCCGGCCTCCGGGTCGAAGGGTACTCAGGATGCTGACCTCCGGGTCCTTTCGAGTGCTCACCGCCTAACATCGCTGGCCAAGCAGCTCGCACTCTCGTCATCCCTGAGTTGGCGGTGCGGGTTCGTTCTGGTGGATCATGCAGGGTCCGCCCCTGTTGTTTGGCTATCCATGCGGGAGTAACCAGATTATTCCCCAAGTCCGGGCAAACCGGACGGGTTAAAGTGACAGTAGGACTGACCCCCGGGTCATGAACGTTCAGGATACCGACCTAAGGGTCTTCCTCGTCGGTTCAATGTCCGACCTTGCTGGCCAAACAAGTCGCTTACTTGTTGATTCCATATCAATAGCGAACAGATCACTTCTACCCAACTAGGAGGGGCACGGATAGGCTCGGCCACGCCAGCCTAACCGCCCCCCGAGAGGTTAGAGAAGCCAGATCCCCGAATAAATTGCTAAGTATTCGTAATGCAAAGTATAGAAAAGGAGGCGTATGAAATAAAAATCAAACATCCACGAAGTATTCAAGTGGGAAACAAAGGAAATACAAAATACAATGTCACGGCTGGACAGACCCATCGCCATCAACCTCGAGAATGTCATCTAACACACCAACCAAGTCCTGGCCAGGGGCCACAGGAGTCATGTTCCCTGGAGCTGGCGGAAAGAACCAAGCCCATTCGTTAGAACTACCAAGCTCCTCCTCCTGACGGACGGCCTCTGGGGGAAGAAGGGCTATCTCCTCCACGGGTTTCTTCATGCGGTCGGGAAGGCCGAGTGTGGATGGATGAAAGTCAGGGTCTAGATCCTTCAACCGGCCATACACCTTCTGCTGCATCAAATACTTGCCACTCTGAAAAGCATAAAGGACTTCGCGAGCGCGCCAATACTCTCCGTCGAGGGTCGTCAGCCACCTCTGCACAAGTTCAGACTCTTCCGCTTGCACCCTCGTAGAGACGAGCTTCTGGAACTGCTCGGAGGCCTGGAACTCGGAGAGCGCTTTCTTGGCTCCTTGTTTAGCCGCTTCTTCACATTCTTTTGCACGCGAGGACTGCAGCTCGGAGAAGGCTTTCTGGCTGGCCCACAGGGCAGCCCTAGCCTCGTCAGCCTCACGCTGAAGCCTGGCCTGAGAATGATTGGCTGCGTGAAGTGCCCTGATGGTCTTGGCGAGCCCCTGCAAGATAGACAAACGAAAATGTGAGGGGTTCAGGGATAAACACAATCCACACCAAAACGTGATCAACCCACCTCGATATGTGCCCGCCTTGGTCGCCCAGGGGAAGGGCAATGCCAGCCAGCAGTGGGACGGCCGCCGGCTTCCTAAGCAAAGTCTACCGGCAGAGTGGCGGCCGCCGGTCCGATCCCCAACCAACATTGCTCGCCTAGCTCCATGGGGAACCGCACATATGGGCATTATCTTGCCTCAGCCCTAGTTCCTTCGAGGCCCGACAGCAGCCGGCCAAGAAAGGGACGGTGCCGCCCAACTTGGACTCGAGGAACCACCTGGCCGCTCGGCTTCCTACGCAACGATGGTTGGCAGCGGATGAACAACATGGACGCCCGTGAGAAGGACAAATCCATCCGGCCCGAGGGCGCTTGGTCACCCAGCCGTCTAGCCGCCAATCTCTTGGGCGACACCGTCCGACAATGGGGTGGCCGCTGATCCCTATAGCGTGCGCCGGCCACCACAGGAGCCCAGGCCCGCCAGCCAGATTCACCGGGCTGCAGGGGCAACATCAGCGACCGTTGGGTGGCACAAGACAGCCCGCCAATACATGTAAATTGCGCCGACCAAGGTCCAGGCCGGCCAGATTCGCCGGACTGGCGGGAGACGTCAGCAACCGGCGGCCAACACAGGACGTCCGCCTGGCACGGCGGGGGCGACACGGGGAAGCTACGGGGCGACGGTCAACCACATCAGCTTGGGACGGCGGCACTGCGCGACGCGAGGAAGACGGACGCGAGGAAGACGCACGCACGCGGTTCCAGGAGAGAGAGGAAAAAGAAAAGAAAGGAAAGAAAAAGAAAAGGAAAGAAAAGAAAAGAAAGGAAGAAAAGAAAAGAAAGGAAAAGAAAAAAAAGGAAAGAAAAGAAAAGGAAAGAAAAGAAAAGGAAGGAATTTATTTGGAGCCTTTTTTGGGAGCCTGATTTAATTTGGGAAATTCCATAAATTCTGGGATTCCCATAATCTACAATTATGGCTCCCTGATATGTGAATATTTTTAAATCGGCAGCTGACTTAAACTACTCCCTCTTAGCCGAGTCTACTACTCGACTAAGGGAGTGGGGGACTCGTGATGGGGTTATGGGACTAGGCCCAGAGCCTAATCGGCCCAGGCCCCGAACTTGGACCAGCGGGCCCAAGCCCAGCAACCCAGAGCTCGAGTCAGCCCAACCAACCAGGGCAATCAAGGAGCGGAAGCCCAACTGGGAGCCTGCGGTCCAGCCTACCCGGGAGCCTGCGGTCCAGCCTACCCGGGAGCCTGCCTTCCAGCCTACCCGGGAGCCTGCCTCCAGCCCGGTCAGAAGCCTTCCTCCAGCCTAGCGGGAAGCCCACCATCCAATCCAGCAGGAGGGAGCTCAAGCGTCCAGCCTGCCAGCCAGGCTGACCTGCCAGCCAAGAAGAGTAACGGCCAACAATTAATGCGAGACTTAATTATGTGTTTAATTCTGTATTAATGTTGTAATTAATTTAGTCATTATTATGTTCGGCAGTTACCATTTGTAATCGCCTATAAAAGGCAATTCGAATTTCAAATACAGATATGCTATTTATGGCTAACTTTCCATATTCGTACTTTCCTAATTCTTGCTTGAGTGTCGTACGTAGCTTTCCTAAAAGCCTACGAGCGTCCTATTTTGGACCAACAGTGTATATTTACGATAGGAACCCAACACAACTCGTATTTCAGCATTCCCATAATGTATTCAAAATTTAAGCCAATCTCCGTAACACGGTTGATTTAGTAAACCTGAAGAGTATGCACCTGAGTGAAAGACGTATATCTTTTTTTCTATTAATAATTTGGACTTGAGTCCTGAAGAAGAATTGTGTATATTTACGATAGGAACCCAACTCAACTCGTATTTCAGCATTCCCCTAATGTATTCAAAATTTAAGCCAATCTCCGTAACACGGTTGATTTAGTAAACCTGAAGAGTATGCACCTGAGTGAAAGACGTATATCTTTGTTTCTATTAATAATTTGGACTTGAGTCCTGAAGAAGAAATGTGTATATTTACGATAGGAACCCAGCGCAACTCGTATTTCAGCATTCCCATAATGTATTCAAAATTTAAGCCAATCTCCGTAACACGGTTGATTTAGTAAACCTGAAGAGTATGCACCTGAGTGAAAGACGTATATCTTTTTTTCTATTAATAATTTGGACTTGAGTGCTGAAGAAGAATTGTGTATATTTACGATAGGAACCCAACGCAACTCGTATTTCAGCATTCCCATAATGTATTCAAAATTTAAGCCAATCTCCGTAACACGGTTGATTTAGTAAACCTGAAGAGTATGTACCTGATTGAAAGACGTATATCTTTGTTTCTATTAATACTTTGGACTTGAGTCCTGAAGAAGAATTGTGTATATTTACGATAGGAACCCAACGCAACTCGTATTTCAGCATTCCCATAATGTATTCAAAATTTAAGCCAATCTCCGTAACACGGTTGATTTAGTAAACCTGAAGAGTATGCACCTGAGTGAAAGACGTATATCTTTGTTTCTATTAATAATTTGTACTTGAGTCCTGAAGAAGAATTGTGTATATTTACGATAGGAACCCAACGCAACTCGTATTTCAGCATTTCCATAATGTATTCAAAATTTAAGCCAATCTCCGTAACACGGTTGATTTAGTAAACCTGAAGAGTATGCACCTGAGTGAAAGACGTATATCTTTGTTTCTATTAATAATTTGGACTTGAGTCCTAAAGAAGAATTGTGTATATTTACGATAGGAACCCAACGCAACTCGTATTTCAGCATTCCCATAATGTATTCAAAATTTAAGCCAATCTCCGTAACACGGTTGATTTAGTAAACGTGAAGAGTATGCACCTGAGTGAAAGACGTATATCTTTGTTTCTATAAATAATTTGGACTTCAGTCCTGAAGAAGAATTGTGTATATTTACGATAGGAACCCAACACAACTCGTATTTCAGCATTCCCATAATGTATTCAAAATTAAAGCCAATCTCCGTAACACGGTTGATTTAGTAAACCTGAAGAGTATGCACCTGAGTGAAAGACGTATATCTTTGTTTCTATTAATAATTTGGACTTGAGTCCTGAAGAAGAATTGTGTATATTTACGATAGGAACCCAACACAACTCGTATTTCAGCATTCACATAATGTATTCAAAATTTAAGCCAATCTCCGTAACACGGTTGACTTAGTAAACCTGAAGAGTATGCACCTGAGTGAAAGACGTATATCTTTGTTTCTATTAATAATTTGGACTTGAGTCCTGAAGAAGAATTGTGTATATTTACGATAGGAACCCAACGCAACTCGTATTTCAGCATTCCCATAATGTATTCAAAATTTAATCCAATCTCCGTAACACGGTTGATTTAGTAAACCTGAAGAGTATGCACCTGAGTGAAAGACGTATATCTTTGTTTCTATTAATAATTTGGACTTGAGTCCTGAAGAAGAATTGTGTATATTTACGATAGGAACCCAGCGCAACTCGTATTTCAGCATTCCCATAATGTATTCAAAATTTAAGCCAATCTCCGTAACACGGTTGATTTAGTAAACCTGAAGAGTATGCACCTGAGTGAAAGACGTATATCTTTGTTTCTATTAATAATTTGGACTTGAGTCCTGAAGAAGAATTGTATATATTTACGATAGGAACTCAACGCAACTCGTATTTCAGCATTCCCATAAGGTATTCAAAATTTAAGCCAATCTCCGTAACACAGTTGATTTAGTAAACCTGAAGAGTATGTACCTGATTGAAAGACGTATATCTTTGTTTCTATTAATACTTTGGACTTGAGTCCTGAAGAAGAATTGTGTATATTTACGATAGGAACCCAACGCAACTCGTATTTCAGCATTCCCATTATGTATTCAAAATTTAAGCCAATCTCCGTAACACGGTTGATTTAGTAAACCTGAAGAGTATGCACCTGATTGAAAGACGTATATCTTTGTTTCTATTAATAATTTGTACTTGAGTCCTGAAGAAGAATTGTGTATATTTACGATAGGAACCCAACGCAACTCGTATTTCAGCATTCCCATAATGTATTCAAAATTTAAGCCAATCTCCGTAACACGGTTGATTTAGTAAATCTGAAGAGTATGCACCTGAGTGAAAGACGTATATCTTTGTTTCTATTAATAATTTGGACTTGAGTCCTGAAGAAGAATTGTGTATATTTACGATAGGAACCCAACGCAACTCGTATTTCAGCATTCCCATAATGTATTCAAAATTTAATCCAATCTCCGTAACACGGTTGATTTAGTAAACCTGAAGAGTATGCACCTGAGTGAATGACGTATATCTTTGTTTCTATTAATAATTTGGACTTGAGTCCTGAAGAAGAATTGTGTATATTTACGATAGGAACCCAGCGCAACTCGTTTTTCAGCATTCCCATAATGTATTCAAAATTTAAGCCAATCTCCGTAACACGGTTGATTTAGTAAACCTGAAGAGTATGCACCTGAGTGAAAGACGTATATCTTTGTTTCTATTAATAATTTGGACTTGAGTCCTGAAGAAGAATTGTGTATATTTACGATAGGAACCCAACGCAACTCGTATTTCAGCATTCCCATAATGTATTCAAAATTTAAGCCAATCTCCGTAACACGGTTGATTTAGTAAACCTGAAGAGTATGTACCTGATTGAAAGACGTATATCTTTGTTTCTATTAATACTTTGTGTTAGATTATTGGACTTATATTGCATGTAATATTCACAATATATTATTTATCGGGTTTAATTGTATGTTATATGCTATCTTATATTTAGGCCCAAAAATTAGTGGTCCTATGGATATTAATTTAAGTGGGCTAATAAGTTATCTAATAAGGTATAGGGCCCAAATGTGTAGAGACCCATGGGCTTGACCTAATCAATGATGGGCTGATTAGGGTTAAGCACTCTCTATAAATAAGGGGTTATGGTCCCTAGTTGTACACGCCATTCTGTCTTTCTGCATCCCATCGCTAGAGAGATAATCCCGAGGGTGTGTATCAACTAGAAGACACAAACCCTAGCCTCCGTCTCCCGGATCTCTAAAGGCTATCTCCCATGGAGTCAGGTACGCTTCCGCTCAGTTAATTCTCCAGATAATTTCAATATGAAGATTAAAGTATTCATGGATTTATTCCAACAATTGGTATCAGAGCCTCCTTCATATTGAATTATTTGGAGTCAATATAATCTACCGATTTATTGAAATAAGGGTAGTGTAATTTTGCGTTTATGCACGCAATTCGTTCATAATATATTTATATATTAGATCGGTAGTCAATCTTGAGGCAAAACGATTGAGTTTATAATGTTTCTTGTTGTGAAATTTGCCAATCGGAATTAAGGTAATGCGATTTACCTTTATGTAACTCGTTCCTATGTATTCCCATGATTGAATCGGTGCTGAATGGATTAATCGTTTCCATCATATTGGAGTTACACTTCAACTTTATCTGTAAAGCAATTACGGTGCTGTTTTTTTTTTTTAATTCAAAGGTGGAATTGACGAACTGTATTGCGATTCAAGGAGTAACTTTTCAGTATTTTTTTTTATTTTTGCTGATTCAACAATCGATGATCTAGTAGAATTATATATATATATATATATATTTTAGACAACTACAACTTTCATAATTGTCGAATTGTTATTTTTCTGGGTTTTGTTTTGGGATCTATCGATCATGCGATTGAATAGTTTTTTTTTTGGGTTACATCATCAATTTTCTGGAAAATAGATTCAATAGTCAATTGCTCCGTATTATTTTGGATGTGGCTGAATTGATTCATAACTAATCATAATTTCAGTTTCTTTCTTTAAGGTATCAAGCCTTTAGCTTATTTGTTTTGGATTTGGAATCCATTTGGTTTTAAAACGATTAGGCCTTTAGTCGAGAATACCGGTATCAAATTAAATTTTGATATGCTTCATTTTTCGGTAATTTAATTTTGGAATTTTATGGCTTTAGTAATATATTAAGTGCATATATGTGATTATCGATTTGATCATTGAATACTTATATGTAATTACGGCTAATGTTAGTTCTATTAGAATTACATATTTGGATATTACTGAAATAGATTACTTTTGTTGGTGATCATGATTTACGGTTTAAAAAAAAAATGTTTATTGTGTGTTATGGGATGTATAAACCCTATTTTGCGATCGCACAGTGATTTGGTATGAGTTTTACAAATTATCGATATACATAACACCTTTGCATGTGATTCAGAAAAATTCGCCCAATTTTATTTTTCAGATTTTTGAATTAATATTAGCATGTCTGATATTTGAGTTAGTTAATTGATACAACATGCTGCCAAAGTAGCCTCTCTTGTTGAAATTAATTAACTCATATATTAAGATGATTGTGTACTTTCTTATTTCATGCGGATAGTAATCGGCCCAAAGGAAGGTTATTATTTGGCCGAAATTTAAGTACATTTGTGATAATAAAAATTTATGATGATTATGAAGTTTTTTCGTGTGAATATTAAGTCGGTCCAAAGAAAGGCTTAATATTTGACAAGATTTTATTATCAAAATTTTATTATCACACCAAGAGTACCACTTGTAAGTCTAATTTATGTCCAAAGACAAGATTAGATGTTGCGTTAGGTATCTTGTGATGGGGATTGCTAATATTTAAATTTAAAATTAATTATCAAATTAATTTCAGTTCCTAGAGCATATCATTTATATTATTTTTTGTTCTCTTTCAGTCAACAATTCTGCTGCTACAATATCTGCTAATATTAATAGCATCCCAGTGCTTAACGGCACAAATTTTAAGGAATGGAAAGAGAATGTTATGATCGTTCTCGGTTGCATGGATCTAGACCTTGCACTTCGGACTGAGAAACCCGCCGCTCTTAAGGACACATCTACCCTCGATGAAAAGAGGGAGATGGAGAGGTGGGAACGCTCAAACCGCATGAGTCTAATGATCATGAAACGTGCAATTCCAGAATCATTCAGGGGCACAATGTCTGATGAGGCCGATGCCAAATCATTCCTTACCGAACTTGAAAAGCGTTTTGCTAAAAACGAAAAGGCGGAAACTAGTACTCTTTTGAGCACTCTTGTTTCCATGAAGTATAAAGGCAAAGGGAACATAAGGGAGTACATTTTGGAAATGTCTCATATTGCTTCGAAACTAAGTGCACTAAAGCTTATTTTACCTGAGGAATTGCTTGTGTATTTAGTTTTGATCTCTCTTCCTTCTCAATTTAATCAATTTAAAGTCAGTTACAACTGCATTAAGGAGAAATGGTCTCTCAATGAGCTCATTTCTCATTGTGTTCAAGAGGAAGAGAGAATAAAGCAAGATAAGACAGAAAGTGCTCATTTGGCATCTACCTCTAAGGGCAGCAATAAAAGAAAAATTAAGGAAGCTGCAAATTCGTGGCCTCCCAGGAAGCATCACAAGGAAACTAAGGAAGAAACTAAGGAATCTGGATGCTTCTTTTGCAAAGGGACTAATCACAAGAAAAAGAACTGCACTAAGTACCATGCTTGGCGTGCGAAAAAGGGTATGTCTCTTGCTCTTGTTTGTTCTGAGGTTAATTTAATTTCGGTACCAAAAGACACTTGGTGGGTAGATTCCGATGCTACTACTCACATAAGTGTATCTATGCAGGGTTGCCTGAGCTGCCGAAAACCAATTGATGGTGAAAGATACATCTATGTCGGTGATGGCAAGCGGGTTGAAGTTGAGGCTATCGGTGTTTTTAGATTATTATTAAAAACTGGTTTTTATTTGGATTTGAAAGAGACATTTGTTGTGCCGTCATTTAGGCGGAATTTAATTTCTATTTCTGCATTGGACAAATTTGGTTATTCTTGTTCATTTGGAAATAGCCAGTTCAGTCTATTTCAAGATTCAAAACTTATTGGCACCGGTCTTTTATCAGTTTATGATAATCTATATTCACTTGATATAAATACCTCATATAATGAAACCTTGCATGTAAGTACTCGTGGTACTAAAAGAAAATTAACCAATGAGAATTCATTTTCACTTTGGCACAAGCGTCTAGGACATATTTCTAAAGAAAGAATTCAGAGACTTGTGTCAGATGGAATTCTTGATTCTCTTGACTCCTCAAATTCTGATATTTGTGTTGAGTGCGTTAAGGGAAAACAAACGAACAAACGGAGGTTAGGTGCCGAGAGAGCTTCAGATCTATTAGAATTGATATATACGGACATTTGTGGACCATTCCCTACACCATGTAGAAATGGCCAAACATATTTTATCACATTCATAGATGATTACTCTCGTTATGGTTACCTTTATCTCATTCATGAAAAGTCCCAATCAATAGACGTGTTCAAATCTTATAAGGCCGAAGTTGAAAATCAATTAGGCAAAAGAATAAAAACCGTTAGATCTGACCGTGGTGGTGAATACTATGGTAGATATGATGGTTCCGGTGAACAACGTCCAGGGCCATTTGCTAAATACCTAGAGGAGTGTGGAATTGTTCCTCAGTACACCATGCCAGGAACTCCTAGCATGAATGGTGTTGCTGAGAGACGAAACCGTACATTGAAGGACATGGTTAGGAGTATGATTTGTCATACTACTTTACCCGATTCACTCTGGGGAGAGGCACTGAAAACTGCAGCTTACATACTTAACAGAGTTCCCACTAAAGCTACAACTAAAACCCCTTATGAAATTTGGACTGGAAAGAAACCCAGTATAAATCATTTCCATGTTTGGGGTTGTCCAGCTGAGGCAAGGCCTTATAGGCCAAATGAAAAGAAACTGGACTCAAGAACAGTTAGTAGCTATTTTGTAGGATACTCTGAGAGGTCAAGGGGGTATAAATTTTATGATCCCACTACCAGGACTATTTTTGAGACGGGTAATGCCCGGTTCTTTGAGGATATTGAGTTTGGGGGGTGGGGAGATAAGGTTAGAGATTTTGTCTTTGAGGAAGAACATGTTACTCTTCCTTCAGTTGTCATTGAACATGATCAAGATATGTTTATTCCTAATGATGTTCAAGAAACAACTCCAGTTCATGACAATCTCGAAAACATCCTCAATCAAGTACCTGAATTTGTTAATGAGGATCAAACTCAACAACCTCAAGAACCTGAGGTGCCATTAAGGAGATCCACTCGAGAGAGGAGAAGCGCAATTCCGGATGATTATATTGTATTTCTCCTAGAACATGAGGAAAATTGGGAATTGGTGGAAGAAATAATTGTCTTCCTCCAAGAACAAGAATCAAATGTTGGTTTTGCGGAAGATGATCCAATCAACTTCCGTCAAGCCATGGAAAGTTCTAACTCTCAAGAATGGATTAATGCCATGAAAGATGAGATGAAGTCTATGAGTGACAATGACGTTTGGGAGATAGTCTCATTGCCTGAAGGTATTAAACCCATTGGTTGTAAATGGATATTTAAAATCAAGAGGGATTCAAAGGGCAATGTTACAAGGTTTAAAGCTCGTCTTGTTGCTAAAGGCTACACTCAAAAGAAAGGAATTGACTATAAAGAGACTTTCTCTCCGGTTTCCTCGAAAGACTCTTTTAGAACAATAATGGCATTAGTGGCACATTTTGATCTTGAGCTTCATCAGATGGATGTAAAAACTGCGTTTCTCAATGGTGACATTGAGGAATCAATCTATATGGAGCAACCAGAAAACTTTGTTTCGGGGGATTCAAAGAAAATGGTTTGCAAATTAAAGAAATCCATCTATGGGCTCAAACAGGCTTCTCGTCAGTGGTATCACAAGTTTCATAAAATCATTATATCTTTTGGTTTTCAACCAAATGTCAGTGATGATTGTATATACCACAAGTTCAGTGGGAGTAAGCATATTTTCCTGGTCTTGTATGTTGATGACATACTGCTTGCTACTAACGATATAGGCTTATTACACGAAACTAAGAGATTTCTTTCAAAGAATTTTGAAATGAAAGATCTTGGTGAGGCTTCTTTTGTATTAGGAATTCAAATTCACCGAGATCACTCCAAAGGCGTTCTTGGACTCTCACAAAAGAGCTATATCGATAAGGTTCTCAAAAGGTTTGGTATGCAAGACTGCAAACCAGGAGATACCCCAGTTTCTAAGGGAGACAAGTTTAGTCTCATGCAGTGCCCTAAGAATGGTTTTGAATCTAATGAAATGAGGAACATTCCTTAT
Organism: Cuscuta europaea; assembly: GCA_945859875.1. Taxonomy (NCBI): domain Eukaryota; kingdom Viridiplantae; phylum Streptophyta; class Magnoliopsida; order Solanales; family Convolvulaceae; genus Cuscuta; species Cuscuta europaea. The sequence continues at coordinate 8,967,070 of CAMAPE010000014.1, forward strand.
GCTTCGGCTGTAGGAAGTTTGATGTATGCCCAGGTTTGTACAAGGCCTAATTTGGCATACATTGTTGGGATGTTAGGCAGATATTTGAGCAATCCGGGAATGGACCATTGGAAAGCAGCCAAAAGGGTCATGCGGTATTTACAGAGAACAAAGGAATATATGCTCACATATCGGAGATCGGATCAGCTTGAGATCATTGGGTATACCGACTCTGATTTTGCTGGATGTCAAGATAGCTTGAGATCCACTTCAGGCTACATCTATATTCTAGCTGGAGGAGCTATCTCCTGGAGGAGTATCAAGCAGACTCTTACAGCTACTTCCACCATGGAAGCAGAGTTTATAGCATGTTATGAGGCATCCAATCAGGCACTATGGCTGCGAGATTTTGTTAGTGGACTACGCATAGTGGACAGCATTGAAAGACCACTTAAGCTATTGTGTGACAATAGATCAGCAGTCCTCTATGCTAAGAACAACAATAGTTTGACCAAGGCAAAACACATTGGGGTCAAATTTAAGGCTGTTAAGGAACGAGTACAAGAAGGAAAGTTATCTATAGAGCACATTAGCACAAACTCCATGATTGCGGATCCGCTCACTAAAGGATTACCACCCAAAGTGTTTCATGAGCATGTTGCACAAATGGGTGTCAAATCAGTTGAGGATTATGAGTTTTAGTGGGAGTTTGTAATGTTTCTATATTTGGTTAATTGACTTGATTCAAGTTTTTAAGGTTATTTTCTGCAGAAATTAAGTTTAAAGTTTTATGTACTCTTACAGTTATATTATTGATCTCAAGGTGGACCAGTTGGAAATAGACATTCTATTCCAGACCACACTTTATGTTATTTCCACGCTACACACCTATACTTGATCCATGTTGTTTATTATATTAATATATGTGATCATTGATGGGTCTAGTTATTCAAATATAGCAAAGACTTCTTTGATCCTATGTTGATATAATTAATGGACCGGATTGATTAAAGATGACTACAGTTTGATAGCAAAATTTTGGAGCTCCTAAAGTAAACATACAATTCTGAGGATTGTGTATACATGTGTATGTCGTCCAAATGGGAGATTGTTAGATTATTGGACTTATATTGCATGTAATATTCACAATATATTATTTATCGGGTTTAATTGTATGTTATATGCTATCTTATATTTAGGCCCAAAAATTAGTGGTCCTATGGATATTAATTTAAGTGGGCTAATAAGTTATCTAATAAGGTATAGGGCCCAAATGTGTAGAGACCCATGGGCTTGACCTAATCAATGATGGGCTGATTAGGGTTAAGCACTCTCTATAAATAAGGGGTTATGGTCCCTAGTTGTACACGCCATTCTGTCTTTCTGCATCCCATCGCTAGAGAGATAATCCCGAGGGTGTGTATCAACTAGAAGACACAAACCCTAGCCTCCGTCTCCCGGATCTCTAAAGGCTATCTCCCATGGAGTCAGGTACGCTTCCGCTCAGTTAATTCTCCAGATAATTTCAATATGAAGATTAAAGTATTCATGGATTTATTCCAACACTTTGGACTTGAGTCCTGAAGAAGAATTGTGTATATTTATGATAGGAACCCAACGCAACTCGTATTTCAGCATTCCCATAATGTATTCAAAATTTAAGCCAATCTCCGTAACACGGTTGATTTAGTAAACCTGAAGAGTATGAACCTGAGTGAAAGACGTATATCTTTGTTTCTATTAATAATTTGTACTTGAGTCCTGAAGAAGAATTGTGTATATTTACGATAGGAACCCAACGCAACTCGTATTTCAGCATTCCCATAATGTATTCAAAATTTAAGCCAATCTCCGTAACACGGTTGATTTAGTAAACCTGAAGAGTATGCACCTGAGTGAAAGACGTATATCTTTGTTTCTTATAATAATTTGGACTTGAGTCCTGAAGAAGAATTGTGTATATTTACGATAGGAACCCAACGCAACTCGTATTTCAGCATTCCCATAATGTATTCAAAATTTAAGCCAATCTCCGTAACACGGTTGATTTAGTAAACCTGAAGAGTATGCACCTAAGTGAAAGACGTATATCTTTGTTTCTATTCATAATTTGGACTTGAGTCCCGAAGAAGAATTGTGTATATTTACGATAGGAACCCAACGCAACTCGTATTTCATCATTCCCATAATGTATTCAAAATTTAAGCCAATCTCCGTAACACGGTTGATTTAGTAAACATGAAGAATATGCACCTGAGTGAAAGACGTATATCTTTGTTTCTATAAATAATTTGGACTTGAGTCCTGAAGAAGAATTGTGTATATTTACGATAGGAACCCAACACAACTCGTATTTCAGCATTCCCATAATGTATTCAAAATTTAAGCCAATCTCCGTAACACGGTTGATTTAGTAAACCTGAAGAGTATGCACCTGAGTGAAAGACGTATATCTTTGTTTCTATTAATAATTTGGACTTGAGTCCTGAAGAAGAATTGTGTATATTTACGATAGGAACCCAACGCAACTCGTATTTCAGTATTCCCATAATGTATTCAAAATTTAAGCCAATCTCCGTAACACGGTTGATTTAGTAAACCTGAAGAGTATGCACCTGAGTGAAAGACGTATATCTTTGTTTCTATTAATAATTTGGACTTGAGACCTGAAGAAGAATTGTGTATATTTACGATAGGAACCCAGCGCAACTCGTATTTCAGCATTCCCATAATGTATTCAAAATTTAAGCCAATCTCCGTAACACGGTTGATTTAGTAAACCTGAAGAGTATGCACCTGAGTGAAAGACGTATATCTTTGTTTCTATTAATAATTTGGACTTGAGTCCTGAAGAAGAATTGTGTATATTTACGATAAGAACCCAACGCAACTCGTATTTCAGCATTCCCATAATGTATTCAAAATTTAAGCCAATCTCCGTAACACGGTTGATTTAGTAAACCTGAAGAGTATGTACCTGATTGAAAGACGTATATATTTGTTTCTATTAATACTTTGGACTTGAGTCCTGAAGAAGAATTGTGTATATTTACGATAGGAACCCAACGCAACTCGTATTTCAGCATTCCCATAATGTATTCAAAATTTAAGCCAATCTCCGTAACACGGTTGATTTAGTAAACCTGAAGAGTATGCACCTGAGTAAAAGACGTATATCTTTGTTTCTATTAATAATTTGTACTTGAGTCCTGAAGAAGAATTGTGTATATTTACGATAGGAACCCAACGCAACTCGTATTTCAGCATTCCCATAATGTATTCAAAATTTAAGCCAATCTCCGTAACACGGTTGATTTAGTAAACCTGAAGAGTATGCACCTGAGTGAAAGACGTATATCTTTGTTTCTATTAATAATTTGGACTTGAGTCCTGAAGAAGAATTGTGTATATTTACGATAGGAACCCAACGCAACTCGTATTTCAGCATTCCCATAATGTATTCAAAATTTAAGCCAATCTCCGTAACACGGTTGATTTAGTAAACCTGAAGAGTATGCACCTAAGTGAAAGACGTATATCTTTGTTTCTATTCATAATTTGGACTTGAGTCCTGAAGAAGAATTGTGTATATTTACGATAGGAACCCAACGCAACTCGTATTTCAGCATTCCCATAATGTATTCAAAATGTAAGCCAATCTCCGTAACACGGTTGATTTAGTAAACGTGAAGAGTATGCACCTGAGTGAAAGACGTATATCTTTGTTTCTATAAATAATTTGGACTTGAGTCCTGAAGAAGAATTGTGTATATTTACGATAGGAACCCAACACAACTCGTATTTCAGCATTCCCATAATGTATTCAAAATTTAAGCCAATCTCCGTAACACGGTTGATTTAGTAAACCTGAAGAGTATGCACCTGAGTGAAAGACGTATATCTTTGTTTCTATTAATAATTTGGACTTGAGTCCTGAAGAAGAATTGTGTATATTTACGATAGGAACCCAACGCAACTCGTATTTCAGCATTCCCATAATGTATTCAAAATTTAAGCCAATCTCCGTAACACGGTTGATTTAGTAAACCTGAAGAGTATGCACCTGAGTGAAAGACGTATATCTTTGTTTCTATTAATAATTTGGACTTGAGTCCTGAAGAAGAATTGTGTATATTTACGATAGGAACCCAGCGCAACTCGTATTTCAGCATTCCCATAATGTATTCAAAATTTAAGCCAATCTCCGTAACACGGTTGATTTAGTAAACCTGAAGAGTATGCACCTGAGTGAAAGACGTATATCTTTGTTTCTATTAATAATTTGGACTTGAGTCTTGAAGAAATATTGTGTATATTTACGATAGGAACCAAACGCAACTCGTATTTCAGCATTCCCATAATGTATTCAAAATTTAAGCCAATCTCCGTAACACGGTTGATTTAGTAAACCTGAAGAGTATGTACCTGATTGAAAGACGTATATATTTGTTTCTATTAATACTTTGGACTTGAGTCCTGAAGAAGAATTGTGTATATTTACGATAGGAACCCAACGCAACTCGTATTTCAGCATTCCCAAAATGTATTCAAAATTAAAGCCAATCTCCGTAACACAGTTGATTTAGTAAACCTGAAGAGTATGCACCTGAGTGAAAGACGTATATCTTTGTTTCTATTAATAATTTGTACTTGAGTCCTGAAGAAGAATTGTGTATATTTACGATAGGAACCCAACGCAACTCGTATTTCAGCATTCCCATAATGTATTCAAAATTTAAGCCAATCTCCGTAACACGGTTGATTTAGTAAACCTGAAGAGTATGCACCTGAGTGAAAGACGTATATCTTTGTTTCTATTAATAATTTTGACTTGAGTCCTGAAGAAGAATTGTGTATATTTACGATAGGAACCCAACGCAACTCGTATTTCAGCATTCCCATAATGTATTCAAAATTTAAGCCAATCTCCGTAACACGGTTGATTTAGTAAACCTGAAGAGTATGCACCTAAGTGAAAGACGTATATCTTTGTTTCTATTCATAATTTGGACTTGAGTCCTGAAGAAGAATTGTGTATATTTACGATAGGAACCCAACGCAACTCGTATTTCAGCATTCCCATAATGTATTCAAAATGTAAGCCAATCTCCGTAACACGGTTGATTTAGTAAACGTGAAGAGTATGCACCTGAGTGAAAGACGTATATCTTTGTTTCTATAAATAATTTGGACTTGAGTCCTGAAGAAGAATTGTGTATATTTACGATAGGAACCCAACACAACTCGTATTTCAGCATTCCCATAATGTATTCAAAATTTAAGCCAATCTCCGTAACACGGTTGATTTAGTAAACCTGAAGAGTATGCACCTGAGTGAAAGACGTATATCTTTGTTTCTATTAATAATTTGGACTTGAGTCCTGAAGAAGAATTGTGTATATTTACGATAGGAACCCAACGCAACTCGTATTTCAGCATTCCCATAATGTATTCAAAATTTAAGCCAATCTCCGTAACACGGTTGATTTAGTAAACCTGAAGAGTATGCACCTGAGTGAAAGACGTATATCTTTGTTTCTATTAATAATTTGGACTTGAGTCCTGAAGAAGAATTGTGTATATTTACGATAGGAACCCAGCGCAACTCGTATTTCAGCATTCCCATAATGTATTCAAAATTTAAGCCAATCTCCGTAACACGGTTGATTTAGTAAACCTGAAGAGTATGCACCTGAGTGAAAGACGTATATCTTTGTTTCTATTAATAATTTGGACTTGAGTCTTGAAGAAGAATTGTGTATATTTACGATAGGAACCAAACGCAACTCGTATTTCAGCATTCCCATAATGTATTCAAAATTTAAGCCAATCTCCGTAACACGGTTGATTTAGTAAACCTGAAGAGTATGTACCTGATTGAAAGACGTATATATTTGTTTCTATTAATACTTTGGACTTGAGTCCTGAAGAAGAATTGTGTATATTTACGATAGGAACCCAACGCAACTCGTATTTCAGCATTCCCATAATGTATTCAAAATTAAAGCCAATCTCCGTAACACAGTTGATTTAGTAAACCTGAAGAGTATGCACCTGAGTGAAAGACGTATATCTTTGTTTCTATTAACAATTTGGACTTGAGTCCTGAAGAAGAATTGTGTATATTTACGATAGGAACCCAACGCAACTCGTATTTCAGCATTCCCATTATGTATTCAAAATTTAAGCCAATCTCCGTAACACGGTTGATTTAGTAAACCTGAAGAGTATGTACCTGATTGAAAGACGTATATATTTGTTTCTATTAATACTTTGGACTTGAGTCCTGAAGAAGAATTGTGTATATTTACGATAGGAACCCAACGCAACTCGTATTTCAGCATTCCCATCATGTATTCAAAATTTAAGCCAATCTCCGTAACACAGTTGATTTAGTAAACCTGAAGAGTATGCACCTGAGTGAAAGACGTATATCTTTGTTTCTATTAATAATTTGGACTTGAGTCCTGAAGAAGAATTGTGTATATTTACGATAGGAACCCAACGCAACTCGTATTTCAGCATTCCCATAATGTATTCAAAATTTAAGCCAATCTCCGTAACACGGTTGATTTAGTAAACCTGAAGAGTATGTACCTGATTGAAAGACGTATATATTTGTTTCTATTAATAATTTGGACTTGAGTCCTGAAGAAGAATTGTGTATATTTACGATAGGAACCCAACGCAACTCGTATTTCAGCATTCCCATAATGTATTCAAAATTTAAGCCAATCTCCGTAACACGGTTGATTTAGTAAACCTGAAGAGTATGCACCTGAGTGAAAGACGTATATCTTTGTTTCTATTAATAATTTGGACTTGAGTCCTGAAGAAGAATTGTGTATATTTACGATAGGAACCCAGCGCAACTCGTATTTCAGCATTCCCATAATGTATTCAAAATTTAAGCCAATCTCCGTAACACGGTTGATTTAGTAAACCTGAAGAGTATTCACCTGAGTGAAAGACGTATATCTTTGTTTCTATTAATAATTTGGACTTGAGTCTTGAAGAAGAATTGTGTATATTTACGATAGGAACCAAACGCAACTCGTATTTCAGCATTCCCATAATGTATTCAAAATTTAAGCCAATCTCCGTAACACGGTTGATTTAGTAAACCTGAAGAGTATGTACCTGATTGAAAGACGTATATATTTATTTCTATTTATACTTTGGACTTGAGTCCTGAAGAAGAATTGTGTATATTTACGATAGGAACCCAACGCAACTCGTATTTCAGCATTCCCATAATGTATTCAAAATTAAAGCCAATCTCCGTAACACAGTTGATTTAGTAAACCTGAAGAGTATGCACCTGAGTGAAAGACGTATATCTTTGTTTCTATTAATAATTTGTACTTGAGTCCTGAAGAAGAATTGTGTATATTTACGATAGGAACCCAACGCAACTCGTATTTCAGCATTCCCATAATGTATTCAAAATTTAAGCCAATCTCCGTAACACGGTTGATTTAGTAAACCTGAAGAGTATGCACCTGAGTGAAAGACGTATATCTTTGTTTCTATTAATAATTTGGACTTGAGTCCTGAAGAAGAATTGTGTATATTTACGATAGGAACCCAACGCAACTCGTATTTCAGCATTCCCATAATGTATTCAAAATTTAAGCCAATCTCCGTAACACGGTTGATTTAGTAAACCTGAAGAGTATGCACCTAAGTGAAAGACGTATATCTTTGTTTCTATTCATAATTTGGACTTGAGTCCTGAAGAAGAATTGTGTATATTTACGATAGGAACCCAACGCAACTCGTATTTCAGCATTCCCATAATGTATTCAAAATGTAAGCCAATCTCCGTAACACGGTTGATTTAGTAAACGTGAAGAGTATGCACCTGAGTGAAAGACGTATATCTTTGTTTCTATAAATAATTTGGACTTGAGTCCTGAAGAAGAATTGTGTATATTTACGATAGGAACCCAACACAACTCGTATTTCAGCATTCCCATAATGTATTCAAAATTTAAGCCAATCTCCGTAACACGGTTGATTTAGTAAACCTGAAGAGTATGCACCTGAGTGAAAGACGTATATCTTTGTTTCTATTAATAATTTGGACTTGAGTCCTGAAGAAGAATTGTGTATATTTACGATAGGAACCCAACGCAACTCGTATTTCAGCATTCCCATAATGTATTCAAAATTTAAGCCAATCTCCGTAACACGGTTGATTTAGTAAACCTGAAGAGTATGCACCTGAGTGAAAGACGTATATCTTTGTTTCTATTAATAATTTGGACTTGAGTCCTGAAGAAGAATTGTGTATATTTACGATAGGAACCCAACGCAACTCGTATTTCAGCATTCCCATAATGTATTCAAAATTTAAGCCAATCTCCGTAACACGGTTGATTTAGTAAACCTGAAGAGTATGTACCTGATTGAAAGACGTATATATTTGTTTCTATTAATAATTTGGACTTGAGTCCTGAAGAAGAATTGTGTATATTTACGATAGGAACCCAACGCAACTCGTATTTCAGCATTCCCATAATGTATTCAAAATTTAAGCCAATCTCCGTAACACGGTTGATTTAGTAAACCTGAAGAGTATGCACCTGAGTGAAAGACGTATATCTTTGTTTCTATTAATAATTTGTACTTGAGTCCTGAAGAAGAATTGTGTATATTTACGATAGGAACCCAACGCAACTCGTATTTCAGCATTCCCATAATGTATTCAAAATTTAAGCCAATCTCCGTAACACGGTTGATTTAGTAAACCTGAAGAGTATGCACCTGAGTGAAAGACGTATATCTTTGTTTCTATTAATAATTTGGACTTGAGTCCTGAAGAAGGATTGTGTATATTTACGATAGGAACCCAACGCAACTCGTATTTCAGCATTCCCATTATGTATTCAAAATTTAAGCCAATCTCCGTAACACGGTTGATTTAGTAAACCTGAAGAGTATGTACCTGATTGAAAGACGTATATATTTGTTTCTATTAATACTTTGGACTTGAGTCCTGAAGAAGAATTGTGTATATTTACGATAGGAACCCAACGCAACTCGTATTTCAGCATTCCCATCATGTATTCAAAATTTAAGCCAATCTCCGTAACACAGTTGATTTAGTAAACCTGAAGAGTATGCACCTGAGTGAAAGACGTATATCTTTGTTTCTATTAATAATTTGGACTTGAGTCCTGAAGAAGAATTGTGTATATTTACGATAGGAACCCAACGCAACTCGTATTTCAGCATTCCCATAATGTATTCAAAATTTAAGCCAATCTCCGTAACACGGTTGATTTAGTAAACCTGAAGAGTATGTACCTGATTGAAAGACGTATATATTTGTTTCTATTAATAATTTGGACTTGAGTCCTGAAGAAGAATTGTGTATATTTACGATAGGAACCCAACGCAACTCGTATTTCAGCATTCCCATAATGTATTCAAAATTTAAGCCAATCTCCGTAACACGGTTGATTTAGTAAACCTGAAGAGTATGCACCTGAGTGAAAGACGTATATCTTTGTTTCTATTAATAATTTGGACTTGAGTCCTGAAGAAGAATTGTGTATATTTACGATAGGAACCCAACGCAACTCGTATTTCAGCATTCCCATAATGTATTCAAAATTTAAGCCAATCTCCGTAACACGGTTGATTTAGTAAACCTGAAGAGTATGCACCTAAGTGAAAGACGTATATCTTTGTTTCTATTCATAATTTGGACTTGAGTCCTGAAGAAGAATTGTGTATATTTACGATAGGAACCCAACGCAACTCGTATTTCAGCATTCCCATAATGTATTCAAAATGTAAGCCAATCTCCGTAACACGGTTGATTTAGTAAACGTGAAGAGTATGCACCTGAGTGAAAGACGTATATCTTTGTTTCTATAAATAATTTGGACTTGAGTCCTGAAGAAGAATTGTGTATATTTACGATAGGAACCCAACACAACTCGTATTTCAGCATTCCCATAATGTATTCAAAATTTAAGCCAATCTCCGTAACACGGTTGATTTAGTAAACCTGAAGAGTATGCACCTGAGTGAAAGACGTATATCTTTGTTTCTATTAATAATTTGGACTTGAGTCCTGAAGAAGAATTGTGTATATTTACGATAGGAACCCAACGCAACTCGTATTTCAGCATTCCCATAATGTATTCAAAATTTAAGCCAATCTCCGTAACACGGTTGATTTAGTAAACCTGAAGAGTATGCACCTGAGTGAAAGACGTATATCTTTGTTTCTATTAATAATTTGGACTTGAGTCCTGAAGAAGAATTGTGTATATTTACGATAGGAACCCAGCGCAACTCGTATTTCAGCATTCCCATAATGTATTCAAAATTTAAGCCAATCTCCGTAACACGGTTGATTTAGTAAACCTGAAGAGTATGCACCTGAGTGAAAGACGTATATCTTTGTTTCTATTAATAATTTGGACTTGAGTCTTGAAGAAATATTGTGTATATTTACGATAGGAACCAAACGCAACTCGTATTTCAGCATTCCCATAATGTATTCAAAATTTAAGCCAATCTCCGTAACACGGTTGATTTAGTAAACCTGAAGAGTATGTACCTGATTGAAAGACGTATATATTTGTTTCTATTAATACTTTGGACTTGAGTCCTGAAGAAGAATTGTGTATATTTACGATAGGAACCCAACGCAACTCGTATTTCAGCATTCCCATAATGTATTCAAAATTAAAGCCAATCTCCGTAACACAGTTGATTTAGTAAACCTGAAGAGTATGCACCTGAGTGAAAGACGTATATCTTTGTTTCTATTAATAATTTGTACTTGAGTCCTGAAGAAGAATTGTGTATATTTACGATAGGAACCCAACGCAACTCGTATTTCAGCATTCCCATAATGTATTCAAAATTTAAGCCAATCTCCGTAACACGGTTGATTTAGTAAACCTGAAGAGTATGCACCTGAGTGAAAGACGTATATCTTTGTTTCTATTAATAATTTGGACTTGAGTCCTGAAGAAGAATTGTGTATATTTACGATAGGAACCCAACGCAACTCGTATTTCAGCATTCCCATAATGTATTCAAAATTTAAGCCAATCTCCGTAACACGGTTGATTTAGTAAACCTGAAGAGTATGTACCTGATTGAAAGACGTATATATTTGTTTCTATTAATAATTTGGACTTGAGTCCTGAAGAAGAATTGTGTATATTTACGATAGGAACCCAACGCAACTCGTATTTCAGCATTCCCATAATGTATTCAAAATTTAAGCCAATCTCCGTAACACGGTTGATTTAGTAAACCTGAAGAGTATGCACCTGAGTGAAAGACGTATATCTTTGTTTCTATTAATAATTTGGACTTGAGTCCTGAAGAAGAATTGTGTATATTTACGATAGGAACCAAACGCAACTCGTATTTCAGCATTCCCATAATGTATTCAAAATTTAAGCCAATCTCCGTAACACGGTTGATTTAGTAAACCTGAAGAGTATGTACCTGATTGAAAGACGTATATATTTGTTTCTATTAATAATTTGGACTTGAGTCCTGAAGAAGAATTGTGTATATTTACGAAAGGAACCCAACGCAACTCGTATTTCAGCATTCCCATAATGTATTCAAAATTTAAGCCAATCTCCGTAACACGGTTGATTTAGTAAACCTGAAGAGTATGCACCTCAGTGAAAGACGTATATCTTTGTTTCTATTAATAATTTGGACTTGAGTCCTGAAGAAGGATTGTGTATATTTACGATAGGAACCCAACACAACTCGTATTTCAGCATTCCCATAACATATTCAAAATTTAAGCCAATCTCCGTAACACGGTTGATTTAGTAAACCTGAAGAGTATGCACCTGAGTGAAAGACGTATATCTTTGTTTCTGTTAATGATTTGGACTTGAGTCCTGAAGAAGTATTGTGTATATTTACGATAGGAACCCAACACAACTCGTATTTCAGCATGCCCATAATGTATTCAAAATTTAAGCCAATCTCCGTAACACGGTTGATTTAGTAAACCTGAAGAGTATGCACCTGAGTGAAAGACGTATATCTTTGTTTCTATTAATAATTTGGACTTGAGTCCTAAAGAAGAATTGTGTATATTTACGATAGGAACCCAACGCAACTCGTATTTCAGCATGCCTATAATGTATTCAAAATTTAAGCCAATCTCCGTAACACGGTTGATTTAGTAAACCTGAAGAGTATGCACCTGAGTGAAAGACGTATATCTTTGTTTCTGTTAATGATTTGGACTTGAGTCCTGAAGAAGTATTGTGTATATTTACGATAGGAACCCAACACAACTCGTATTTCAGCATGCCCATAATGTATTCAAAATTTAAGCCAATCTCCGTAACACGGTTGATTTAGTAAACCTGAAGAGTATGCACCTGAGTGAAAGACGTATATCTTTGTTTCTATTAATAATTTTTACTTGAGTCCTGAAGAAGAATTGTGTATATTTACGATAGGAACCCAACGCAACTCGTATTTCAGCTTGCCCATAATGTATTCAAAATTTAAGCCAATCTCCGTAACACGGTTGATTTAGTAAACCCGAAGAGTATGCACCTGAGTGAAAGACGTATATCTTTGTTTCTATTAATAATTTGGACTTGAGTCCTGAAGAAGAATTGTGTATATTTACGATAGGAACCCAACACAACTCGTATTTCAGCATGCCCATAATGTATTCAAAATTTAAGCCAATCTCCGTAAAACGGTTGATTTAGTAAACCCGAAGAGTATGCACCTGAGTGAAAGACGTATATATTTGTTTCTATTAATAATTTGGACTTGAGTCCTGAAGAAGAATTGTGTATATTTACGATAGGAACCCAACGCAACTCGTATTTCAGCATGCCCATAATGTATTCAAAATTTAAGCCAATCTCCGTAACACGGTTGATTTAGTAAACCCGAAGAGTATTCACCTGAGTGAAAGACGTATATCTTTGTTTCTATTAATAATTTGGACTTGAGTCCTGAAGAAGAATTGTGTATATTTACGATAGGAACCCAATGCAACTCGTATTTCAGCATTCCCATAATGTATTCACAATTTAAGCCAATCTCCGTAACACAGTTGATTTAGTAAACCTGAAGAGTATGCACCTGAGTGAAAGACGTATATCTTTGTTTCTATTAATAATTTGGACTTGAGTCCTAAAGAAGAATTGTGTATATTTACGATAGGAACCCAACGCAACTCGTATTTCAGCATGCCCATAATGTATTCAAAATTTAAGCCAATCTCCGTTACACGGTTGATTTAGTAAACCCGAAGAGTATGCACCTGAGTGAAAGACTTATATCTTTGTTTCTATTAATAATTTGGACTTTAGTCCTGAAGAAGAATTGTGTATATTTACGATAGGAACCCAACACAACTCTTTTTTCAGCATGCCCATAATGTATTCACAATTTAAGCCAATCTCCGTAACACGGTTGATTTAGTAAACCTGAAGAGTATGCACCTGAGTGAAAGACGTATATCTTTGTTTCTATTAATAATTTGGACTTGAGTCCTGAAGAAGAATTGTGTATATTTACGATAGGAACCCAACACAACTCGTATTTCAGCATGCCCATAATGTATTCAAAATTTAAGCCAATCTCCGTAACACGGTTGATTTAGTAAACCTGAAGAGTATGCACCTGAGTGAAAGACGTATATCTTTGTTTCTATTAATAATTTTTACTTGAGTCCTGAAGAAGAATTGTGTATATTAAGAATAGGAACCCAACGCAACTCGTATTTCAGCTTGCCCATAATGTATTCAAAATTTAAGCCAATCTCCGTAACACGGTTGATTTAGTAAACCCGAAGAGTATGCACCTGAGTGAAAGACGTATATCTTTGTTTCTATTAATAATTTGGACTTGAGTCCTGAAGAAGAATTGTGTATATTTACGATAGGAACCCAACACAACTCGTATTTCAGCATGCCCATAATGTATTCAAAATTTAAGCCAATCTCCGTAACACGGTTGATTTAGTAAACCCGAAGAGTATGCACCTGAGTGAAAGACGTATATATTTGTTTCTATTAATAATTTGGACTTGAGTCCTGAAGAAGAATTGTGTATATTTACGATAGGAACCCAACGCAACTCGTATTTCAGCATGCCCATAATGTATTCAAAATTTAAGCCAATCTCCGTAACACGGTTGATTTAGTAAACCCGAAGAGTATGCACCTGAGTGAAAGACGTATATCTTTGTTTCTATTAATAATTTGGACTTGAGTCCTGAAGAAGAATTGTGTATATTTACGATAGGAACCCAATGCAACTTGTATTTCAGCATTCCCATAATGTATTCACAATTTAAGCCAATCTCCGTAACACAGTTGATTTAGTAAACCTGAAGAGTATGCACCTGAGTGAAAGACGTATATCTTTGTTTCTATTAATAATTTTGACTTGAGTCCTAAAGAAGAATTGTGTATATTTACGATAGGAACCCAACGCAACTCGTATTTCAGCATGCCCATAATGTATTCAAAATTTAAGCCAATCTCCGTTACACGGTTGATTTAGTAAACCGTAAGAGTATGCACCTGAGTGAAAGACTTATATCTTTGTTTCTATTAATAATTTGGACTTTAGTCCTGAAGAAGAATTGTGTATATTTACGATAGGAACCCAACGCAACTCGTATTTCAGCATTCCCATAATGTATTCAAAATTTAAGCCAATCTCCGTAACACGGTTGATTTAGTAAACCTGAAGAGTATGTACCTGATTGAAAGACGTATATATTTGTTTCTATTAATACTTTGGACTTGAGTCCTGAAGAAGCATTGTGTATATTTACGATAGGAACCCAACGCAACTCGTATTTCAGCATTCCCATAATGTATTCAAAATTTAAGCCAATCTCCGTAACACGGTTGATTTAGTAAACCTGAAGAGTATGCACCTGAGTGAAAGACGTATATCTTTGTTTCTATTAATAATTTGTACTTGAGTCCTGAAGAAGAATTGTGTATATTTACGATAGGAACCCAACGCAACTCGTATTTCAGCATTCCCATAATGTATTCAAAATTTAAGCCAATCTCCGTAACACGGTTGATTTAGTAAACCTGAAGAGTATGCACCTGAGTGAAAGACGTATATCTTTGTTTCTATTAATAATTTGGACTTGAGTCCTGAAGAAGAATTGTGTATATTTACGATAGGAACCCAACGCAACTCGTATTTCAGCATTCCCATAATGTATTCAAAATTTAAGCCAATCTCCGTAACACGGTTGATATAGTAAACCTGAAGAGTATGCACCTAAGTGAAAGACGTATATCTTTGTTTCTATTCATAATTTGGACTTGAGTCCTGAAGAAGAATTGTGTATATTTACGATAGGAACCCAACGCAACTCGTATTTCAGCATTCCCATAATGTATTCAAAATTTAAGCCAATCTCCGTAACACGGTTGATTTAGTAAACGTGAAGAGTATGCACCTGAGTGAAAGACGTATATCTTTGTTTCTATAAATAATTTGGACTTGAGTCCTGAAGAAAAATTGTGTATATTTACGATAGGAACCCAACACAACTCGTATTTCAGCATTCCCATAATGTATTCAAAATTTAAGCCAATCTCCGTAACACGGTTGATTTAGTAAACCTGAAGAGTATGCACCTGAGTGAAAGACGTATATCTTTGTTTCTATTAATAATTTTGACTTGAGTCCTGAAGAAGAATTGTGTATATTTACGATAGGATCCCAACGCAACTCGTATTTCAGCATTCCCATAATGTATTCAAAATTTAAGCCAATCTCCGTAACACGGTTGATTTAGTAAACCTGAAGAGTATGCACCTGAGTGAAAGACGTATATCTTTGTTTCTATTAATAATTTGGACTTGAGTCCTGAAGACGAATTGTGTATATTTACGATAGGAACCCAGCGCAACTCGTATTTCAGCATTCCCATAATGTATTCAAAATTTAAGCCAATCTCCGTAACACGGTTGATTTAGTAAACCTGAAGAGTATGCACCTGAGTGAAAGACGTATATCTTTGTTTCTATTATTAATTTGGACTTGAGTCCTGAAAAAGAATTGTGTATATTTACAATAGGAACCAAACGCAACTCGTATTTCAGCATTCCCATAATGTATTCAAAATTTAAGCCAATCTCCGTAACACGGTTGATTTAGTAAACCTGAAGAGTATGTACCTGATTGAAAGACGTATATATTTGTTTCTATTAATAATTTGGACTTGAGTCCTGAAGAAGAATTGTGTATATTTAGGAAAGGAACCCAACGCAACTCGTATTTCAGCATTCCCATAATGTATTCAAAATTTAAGCCAATCTCCGTAACACGGTTGATTTAGTAAACCTGAAGAGTATGCACCTCAGTGAAAGACGTATATCTTTGTTTCTATTAATAATTTGGACTTGAGTCCTGAAGAAGGATTGTGTATATTTACGATAGGAACCCAACACAACTCGTATTTCAGCATTCCCATAACATATTCAAAATTTAAGCCAATCTCCGTAACACGGTTGATTTAGTAAACCTGAAGAGTATGCACCTGAGTGAAAGACGTATATCTTTGTTTCTGTTAATGATTTGGACTTGAGTCCTGAAGAAGTATTGTGTATATTTACGATAGGAACCCAACACAACTCGTATTTCAGCAAGCCCATAATGTATTCAAATTTTAAGCCAATCTCCGTAACACGGTTGATTTAGTAAACCTGAAGAGTATGCACCTGAGTGAAAGACGTATATCTTTGTTTCTGTTAATGATTTAGACTTGAGTCCTGAAGAAGTATTGTGTATATTTACGATAGGAACCCAACACAACTCGTATTTCAGCATGCCCATAATGTATTCAAAATTTAAGCCAATCTCCGTAACACGGTTGATTTAGTAAACCTGAAGAGTATGCACCTGAGTGAAAGACGTATATCTTTGTTTCTATTAATAATTTGGACTTGAGTCCTGAAGAAGAATTGTGTATATTTACGATAGGAACCCAACGCAACTCGTATTTCAGCATGCCCATAATGTATTCAAAATTTAAGCCAATCTCCGTAACACGGTTGATTTAGTAAACCTGAAGAGTATGCACCTGAGTGAAAGACGTATATCTTTGTTTCTGTTAATGATTTGGACTTGAGTCCTGAAGAAGTATTGTGTATATTTACGATAGGAACCCAACACAACTCGTATTTCAGCATGCCCATAATGTATTCAAAATTTAAGCCAATCTCCGTAACACGGTTGATTTAGTAAACCTGAAGAGTATGCACATGAGTGAAAGACATATATCTTTGTTTCTATTAATAATTTGGACTTGAGTCCTGAAGAAGAATTGTGTATATTTACGATAGGAACCCAACGCAACTCGTATTTCAGCATGCCCATAATGTATTCAAAATTTAAGCCAATCTCCGTAACACGGTTGATTTAGTAAACCCGAAGAGTATGCACCTGAGTGAAAGACGTATATCTTTGTTTCTATTAATAATTTGGACTTGAGTCCTGAAGAAGTATTGTGTATATTTACGATAGGAACCCAACACAACTCGTATTTCAGCATGCCCATAATGTATTCAAAATTTAAGCCAATCTCCGTAACACGGTTGATTTAGTAAACCTGAAGAGTATGCACCTGAGTGAAAGACGTATATCTTTGTTTCTATTAATAATTTGGACTTGAGTCCTAAAGAAGAATTGTGTATATTTACGATAGGAACCCAACGCAACTCGTATTTCAGCATGCCTATAATGTATTCAAAATTTAAGCCAATCTCCGTAACACGGTTGATTTAGTAAACCTGAAGAGTATGCACCTGAGTGAAAGACGTATATCTTTGTTTCTGTTAATGATTTGGACTTGAGTCCTGAAGAAGTATTGTGTATATTTACGATAGGAACCCAACACAACTCGTATTTCAGCATGCCCATAATGTATTCAAAATTTAAGCCAATCTCCGTAACACGGTTGATTTAGTAAACCTGAAGAGTATGCACCTGAGTGAAAGACGTATATCTTTGTTTCTATTAATAATTTTTACTTGAGTCCTGAAGAAGAATTGTGTATATTTACGATAGGAACCCAACACAACTCGTATTTCAGCATGCCCATAATGTATTCAAAATTTAAGCCAATCTCCGTTACACGGTTGATTTAGTAAACCCGAAGAGTATGCACCTGAGTGAAAGACTTATATCTTTGTTTCTATTAATAATTTGGACTTTAGTCCTGAAGAAGAATTGTGTATATTTACGATAGGAACCCAACACAACTCGTATTTCAGCATTCCCATAACATATTCAAAATTTAAGCCAATCTCCGTAACACGGTTGATTTAGTAAACCTGAAGAGTATGCACCTCAGTGAAAGACGTATATCTTTGTTTCTGTTAATGATTTGGACTTGAGTCCTGAAGAAGGATTGTGTATATTTACGATAGAAACCCAACACAACTCGTATTTCAGCATTCCCATAACATATTCAAAATTTAAGCCAATCTCCGTAACACGGTTGATTTAGTAAACCTGAAGAGTATGCACCTGAGTGAAAGACGTATATCTTTGTTTCTGTTAATGATTTGGACTTGAGTCCTGAAGAAGTATTGTGTATATTTACGATAGGAACCCAACACAACTCGTATTTCAGCTTGCCCATAATGTATTCAAAATTTAAGCCAATCTCCGTAACACGGTTGATTTAGTAAACCCGAAGAGTATGCACCTGAGTGAAAGACGTATATCTTTGTTTCTATTAATAATTTGGACTTGAGTCCTGAAGAAGAATTGTGTATATTTACGATAGGAACCCAACACAACTCGTATTTCAGCATGCCCATAATGTATTCAAAATTTAAGCCAATCTCCGTAACACGGTTGATTTAGTAAACCTGAAGAGTATGCACCTGAGTGAAAGACGTATATCTTTGTTTCTATTAATAATTTTTACTTGAGTCCTGAAGAAGAATTGTGTATATTTACGATAGGAACCCAACACAACTCGTATTTCAGCATGCCCATAATGTATTCAAAATTTAAGCCAATCTCCGTTACACGGTTGATTTAGTAAACCCGAAGAGTATGCACCTGAGTGAAAGACTTATATCTTTGTTTCTATTAATAATTTGGACTTTAGTCCTGAAGAAGAATTGTGTATATTTACGATAGGAACCCAACACAACTCGTATTTCAGCATTCCCATAACATATTCAAAATTTAAGCCAATCTCCGTAACACGGTTGATTTAGTAAACCTGAAGAGTATGCACCTCAGTGAAAGACGTATATCTTTGTTTCTGTTAATGATTTGGACTTGAGTCCTGAAGAAGGATTGTGTATATTTACGATAGGAACCCAACACAACTCGTATTTCAGCATTCCCATAACATATTCAAAATTTAAGCCAATCTCCGTAACACGGTTGATTTAGTAAACCTGAAGAGTATGCACCTGAGTGAAAGACGTATATCTTTGTTTCTGTTAATGATTTGGACTTGAGTCCTGAAGAAGTATTGTGTATATTTACGATAGGAACCCAACACAACTCGTATTTCAGCTTGCCCATAATGTATTCAAAATTTAAGCCAATCTCCGTAACACGGTTGATTTAGTAAACCCGAAGAGTATGCACCTGAGTGAAAGACGTATATCTTTGTTTCTATTAATAATTTGGACTTGAGTCCTGAAGAAGAATTGTGTATATTTACGATAGGAACCCAACACAACTCGTATTTCAGCATGCCCATAATGTATTCAAAATTTAAGCCAATCTCCGTAAAACGGTTGATTTAGTAAACCCGAAGAGTATGCACCTGAGTGAAAGACGTATATATTTGTTTCTATTAATAATTTGGACTTGAGTCCTGAAGAAGAATTGTGTATATTTACGATAGGAACCCAACGCAACTCGTATTTCAGCATGCCCATAATGTATTCAAAATTTAAGCCAATCTCCGTAACACGGTTGATTTAGTAAACCCGAAGAGTATTCACCTGAGTGAAAGACGTATATCTTTGTTTCTATTAATAATTTGGACTTGAGTCCTGAAGAAGAATTGTGTATATTTACGATAGGAACCCAATGCAACTCGTATTTCAGCATTCCCATAATGTATTCACAATTTAAGCCAATCTCCGTAACACAGTTGATTTAGTAAACCTGAAGAGTATGCACCTGAGTGAAAGACGTATATCTTTGTTTCTATTAATAATTTGGACTTGAGTCCTAAAGAAGAATTGTGTATATTTACGATAGGAACCCAACGCAACTCGTATTTCAGCATGCCCATAATGTATTCAAAATTTAAGCCAATCTCCGTTACACGGTTGATTTAGTAAACCCGAAGAGTATGCACCTGAGTGAAAGACTTATATCTTTGTTTCTATTAATAATTTGGACTTTAGTCCTGAAGAAGAATTGTGTATATTTACGATAGGAACCCAACACAACTCTTTTTTCAGCATGCCCATAATGTATTCACAATTTAAGCCAATCTCCGTAACACGGTTGATTTAGTAAACCTGAAGAGTATGCACCTGAGTGAAAGACGTATATCTTTGTTTCTATTAATAATTTGGACTTGAGTCCTGAAGAAGAATTGTGTATATTTACGATAGGAACCCAACACAACTCGTATTTCAGCATGCCCATAATGTATTCAAAATTTAAGCCAATCTCCGTAACACGGTTGATTTAGTAAACCTGAAGAGTATGCACCTGAGTGAAAGACGTATATCTTTGTTTCTATTAATAATTTTTACTTGAGTCCTGAAGAAGAATTGTGTATATTAAGAATAGGAACCCAACGCAACTCGTATTTCAGCTTGCCCATAATGTATTCAAAATTTAAGCCAATCTCCGTAACACGGTTGATTTAGTAAACCCGAAGAGTATGCACCTGAGTGAAAGACGTATATCTTTGTTTCTATTAATAATTTGGACTTGAGTCCTGAAGAAGAATTGTGTATATTTACGATAGGAACCCAACACAACTCGTATTTCAGCATGCCCATAATGTATTCAAAATTTAAGCCAATCTCCGTAACACGGTTGATTTAGTAAACCCGAAGAGTATGCACCTGAGTGAAAGACGTATATATTTGTTTCTATTAATAATTTGGACTTGAGTCCTGAAGAAGAATTGTGTATATTTACGATAGGAACCCAACGCAACTCGTATTTCAGCATGCCCATAATGTATTCAAAATTTAAGCCAATCTCCGTAACACGGTTGATTTAGTAAACCCGAAGAGTATGCACCTGAGTGAAAGACGTATATCTTTGTTTCTATTAATAATTTGGACTTGAGTCCTGAAGAAGAATTGTGTATATTTACGATAGGAACCCAATGCAACTTGTATTTCAGCATTCCCATAATGTATTCACAATTTAAGCCAATCTCCGTAACACAGTTGATTTAGTAAACCTGAAGAGTATGCACCTGAGTGAAAGACGTATATCTTTGTTTCTATTAATAATTTTGACTTGAGTCCTAAAGAAGAATTGTGTATATTTACGATAGGAACCCAACGCAACTCGTATTTCAGCATGCCCATAATGTATTCAAAATTTAAGCCAATCTCCGTTACACGGTTGATTTAGTAAACCGTAAGAGTATGCACCTGAGTGAAAGACTTATATCTTTGTTTCTATTAATAATTTGGACTTTAGTCCTGAAGAAGAATTGTGTATATTTACGATAGGAACCCAACACAACTCTTTTTTCAGCATGCCCATAATGTATTCACAATTTAAGCCAATCTCCGTAACACGGTTGATTTAGTAAACCTGAAGAGTATGCACCTGAGTGAAAGACGTATATCTTTGTTTCTATTAATAATTTGGACTTGAGTCCTGAAGAAGAATTGTGTATATTTACGATAGGAACCCAACACAACTCGTTTTTTCAGCATGCCCATAATGTATTCACAATTTAAGCCAATCTCCGTAACACGGTTTATTTAGTAAACCTGAAGAGTATGCACCTGAGTGAAAGACGTATATCTTTGTTTCTATTAATAATTTGGACTTGAGTCCTGAAGAAGAATTGTGTATATTTACGATAGGAACCCAACACAACTCGTATTTCAGCATGCCCATAATGTATTCAAAATTTAAGCCAATCTCCGTAACACGGTTGATTTAGTAAACCTGAAGAGTATGCACCTAAGTGAAAGACGTATATCTTTGTTTCTGTTAATGATTTGGACTTGAGTCCTGAAGAAGTATTGTGTATATTTACGATAGGAACCCAACACAACTCGTATTTCAGCATGCCCATAATGTATTCAAAATTTAAGCCAATCTCCGTAACACGGTTGATTTAGTAAACCTGAAGAGTATGCACCTGAGTGAAAGACGTATATCTTTGTTTCTGTTAATGATTTGGACTTGAGTCCTGAAGAAGTATTGTGTATATTTACGATAGGAACCCAACACAACTCGTATTTCAGCATGCCCATAATGTATTCAAAATTTAAGCCAATCTCCGTAACACGGTTGATTTAGTAAACCTGAAGAGTATGCACCTGAGTGAAAGACGTATATCTTTGTTTCTATTAATAATTTGGACTTGAGTCCTGAAGAAGAATTGTGTATATTTACGATAGGAACCCAACGCAACTCGTATTTCAGCATGCCCATAATGTATTCAAAATTTAAGCCAATCTCCGTAACACGGTTGATTTAGTAAACCTGAAGAGTATGCACCTGAGTGAAAGACGTATATCTTTGTTTCTGTTAATGATTTGGACTTGAGTCCTGAAGAAGTATTGTGTATATTTACGATAGGAACCCAACACAACTCGTATTTCAGCATGCCCATAATGTATTCAAAATTTAAGCCAATCTCCGTAACACGGTTGATTTAGTAAACCTGAAGAGTATGCACCTGAGTGAAAGACGTATATCTTTGTTTCTATTAATAATTTTTACTTGAGTCCTGAAGAAGAATTGTGTATATTTACGATAGGAACCCAACGCAACTCGTATTTCAGCTTGCCCATAATATATTCAAAATTTAAGCCAATCTCCGTAACACGGTTGATTTAGTAAACCCGAAGAGTATGCACCTGAGTGAAAGACGTATATCTTTGTTTCTATTAATAATTTGGACTTGAGTCCTGAAGAAGAATTGTGTATATTTACGATAGGAACCCAACACAACTCGTATTTCAGCATGCCCATAATGTATTCAAAATTTAAGCCAATCTCCGTAACACGGTTGATTTAGTAAACCCGAAGAGTATGCACCTGAGTGAAAGACGTATATATTTGTTTCTATTAATAATTTGGACTTGAGTCCTGAAGAAGAATTGTGTATATTTACGATAGGAACCCAACGCAACTCGTATTTCAGCATGCCCATAATGTATTCAAAATTTAAGCCAATCTCCGTAACACGGTTGATTTAGTAAACCCGAAGAGTATGCACCTGAGTGAAAGACGTATATCTTTGTTTCTATTAATAATTTGGACTTGAGTCCTGAAGAAGAATTGTGTATATTTACGATAGGAACCCAATGCAACTCGTATTTCAGCATTCCCATAATGTATTCACAATTTAAGCCAATCTCCGTAACACAGTTGATTTAGTAAACCTGAAGAGTATGCACCTGAGTGAAAGACGTATATCTTTGTTTCTATTAATAATTTGGACTTGAGTCCTAAAGAAGAATTGTGTATATTTACGATAGGAACCCAACGCAACTCGTATTTCAGCATGCCCATTATGTATTCAAAATTTAAGCCAATCTCCGTTACACGGTTGATTTAGTAAACCCGAAGAGTATGCACCTGAGTGAAAGACTTATATCTTTGTTTCTATTAATAATTTGGACTTTAGTCCTGAAGAAGAATTGTGTATATTTATGATAGGAACCCAACACAACTCTTTTTTCAGCATGCCCATAATGTATTCACAATTTAAGCCAATCTCCGTAACACGGTTGATTTAGTAAACCTGAAGAGTATGCACCTGAGTGAAAGACGTATATCTTTGTTTCTATTAATAATTTTTACTTGAGTCCTGAAGAAGAATTGTGTATATTTACGATAGGAACCCAACGCAGCTCGTATTTCAGCTTGCCCATAATGTATTCAAAATTTAAGCCAATCTCCGTAACACGGTTGATTTAGTAAACCCGAAGAGTATGCACCTGAGTGAAAGACGTATATCTTTGTTTCTATTAATAATTTGGACTTGAGTCCTGAAGAAGAATTGTGTATATTTACGATAGGAACCCAACACAACTCGTATTTCAGCATGCCCATAATGTATTCAAAATTTAAGCCAATCTCCGTAACACGGTTGATTTAGTAAACCCGAAGAGTATGCACCTGAGTGAAAGACGTATATATTTGTTTCTATTAATAATTTGGACTTGAGTCCTGAAGAAGAATTGTGTATATTTACGATAGGAACCCAACGCAACTCGTATTTCAGCATGCCCATAATGTATTCAAAATTTAAGCCAATCTCCGTAACACGGTTGATTTAGTAAACCCGAAGAGTATGCACCTGAGTGAAAGACGTATATCTTTGTTTCTATTAATAATTTGGACTTGAGTCCTGAAGAAGAATTGTGTATATTTACGATAGGAACCCAATGCAACTCGTATTTCAGCATTCCCATAATGTATTCACAATTTAAGCCAATCTCCGTAACACAGTTGATTTAGTAAACCTGAAGAGTATGCACCTGAGTGAAAGACGTATATCTTTGTTTCTATTAATAATTTGGACTTGAGTCGTAAAGAAGAATTGTGTATATTTACGATAGGAACCCAACGCAACTCGTATTTCAGCATGCCCATAATGTATTCAAAATTTAAGCCAATCTCCGTTACACGGTTGATTTAGTAAACCCGAAGAGTATGCACCTGAGTGAAAGACTTATATCTTTGTTTCTATTAATAATTTGGACTTTAGTCCTGAAGAAGAATTGTGTATATTTACGATAGGAACCCAACACAACTCTTTTTTCAGCATGCCCATAATGTATTCACAATTTAAGCCAATCTCCGTAACACGGTTGATTTAGTAAACCTGAAGAGTATGCACCTGAGTGAAAGACGTATATCTTTGTTTCTATTAATAATTTGGACTTGAGTCCTGAAGAAGAATTGTGTATATTTACGATAGGAACCCAACACAACTCGTATTTCAGCATGCCCATAATGTATTCAAAATTTAAGCCAATCTCCGTAACACGGTTGATTTAGTAAACCTGAAGAGTATGCACCTGAGTGAAACACGTATATCTTTGTTTCTATTAATAATTTTTACTTGAGTCCTGAAGAAGAATTGTGTATATTTACGATAGGAACCCAACGCAACTCGTATTTCAGCTTGCCCATAATGTATTCAAAATTTAAGCCAATCTCCGTAACACGGTTGATTTAGTAAACCCGAAGAGTATGCACCTGAGTGAAAGACGTATATCTTTGTTTCTATTAATAATTTGGACTTGAGTCCTGAAGAAGAATTGTGTATATTTACGATAGGAACCCAACACAACTCGTATTTCAGCATGCCCATAATGTATTCAAAATTTAAGCCAATCTCCGTAACACGGTTGATTTAGTAAACCCGAAGAGTATGCACCTGAGTGAAAGACGTATATATTTGTTTCTATTAATAATTTGGACTTGAGTCCTGAAGAAGAATTGTGTATATTTACGATAGGAACCCAACGCAACTCGTATTTCAGCATGCCCATAATGTATTCAAAATTTAAGCCAATCTCCGTAACACGGTTGATTTAGTAAACCCGAAGAGTATGCACCTGAGTGAAAGACGTATATCTTTGTTTCTATTAATAATTTAGACTTGAGTCCTGAAGAAGAATTCTGTATATTTACGATAGGAACCCAATGCAACTCGTATTTCAGCATTCCCATAATGTATTCACAATTTAAGCCAATCTCCGTAACACAGTTGATTTAGTAAACCTGAAGAGTATGCACCTGAGTGAAAGACGTATATCTTTGTTTCTATTAATAATTTGGACTTGAGTCCTAAAGAAGAATTGTGTATATTTACGATAGGAACCCAACGCAACTCGTATTTCAGCATGCCCATAATGTATTCAAAATTTAAGCCAATCTCCGTTACACGGTTGATTTAGTAAACCGTAAGAGTATGCACCTGAGTGAAAGACTTATATCTTTGTTTCTATTAATAATTTGGACTTTAGTCCTGAAGAAGAATTGTGTATATTTACGATAGGAACCCAACACAACTCTTTTTTCAGCATGCCCATAATGTATTCACAATTTAAGCCAATCTCCGTAACACGGTTGATTTAGTAAACCTGAAGAGTATGCACCTGAGTGAAAGACGTATATCTTTGTTTCTATTAATAATTTGGACTTGAGTCTTGAAGAAGAATTGTGTATATTTACGATAGGAACCCAACACAACTCTTTTTTCAGCATGCCCATAATGTATTCACAATTTAAGCCAATCTCCGTAACACGGTTGATTTAGTAAACCTGAAGAGTATGCACCTGAGTGAAAGACGTATATCTTTGTTTCTATTAATAATTTGGACTTGAGTCCTGAAGAAGAATTGTGTATATTTACGATAGGAACCCAACACAACTCGTATTTCAGCATGCCCATAATGTATTCAAAATTTAAGCCAATCTCCGTAACACGGTTGATTTAGTAAACCTGAAGAGTATGCACCTGAGTGAAAGACGTATATCTTTGTTTCTGTTAATGATTTGGACTTGAGTCCTGAAGAAGTATTGTGTATATTTACGATAGGAACCCAACACAACTCGTATTTCAGCATGCCCATAATGTATTCAAAATTTAAGCCAATCTCCGTAACACGGTTGATTTAGTAAACCTGAAGAGTATGCACCTGAGTGAAAGACGTATATCTTTGTTTCTGTTAATGATTTGGACTTGAGTCCTGAAGAAGTATTGTGTATATTTACGATAGGAACCCAACACAACTCGTATTTCAGCATGCCCATAATGTATTCAAAATTTAAGCCAATCTCCGTAACACGGTTGATTTAGTAAACCTGAAGAGTATGCACCTGAGTGAAAGACGTATATCTTTGTTTCTATTAATAATTTGGACTTGAGTCCTGAAGAAGAATTGTGTATATTTACGATAGGAACCCAACGCAACTCGTATTTCAGCATGCCCATAATGTATTCAAAATTTAAGCCAATCTCCGTAACACGGTTGATTTAGTAAACCTGAAGAGTATGCACCTGAGTGAAAGACGTATATCTTTGTTTCTGTTAATGATTTGGACTTGAGTCCTGAAGAAGTATTGTGTATATTTACGATAGGAACCCAACACAACTCGTATTTCAGCATGCCCATAATGTATTCAAAATTTAAGCCAATCTCCGTAACACGGTTGATTTAGTAAACCTGAAGAGTATGCACCTGAGTGAAAGACGTATATCTTTGTTTCTATTAAT
Organism: Cuscuta europaea; assembly: GCA_945859875.1. Classification (NCBI taxonomy): domain Eukaryota; kingdom Viridiplantae; phylum Streptophyta; class Magnoliopsida; order Solanales; family Convolvulaceae; genus Cuscuta; species Cuscuta europaea. The sequence goes on from CAMAPE010000014.1 coordinate 8,994,497, forward strand.
AATTTTTACTTGAGTCCTGAAGAAGAATTGTGTATATTTACGATAGGAACCCAACGCAACTCGTATTTCAGCTTGCCCATAATGTATTCAAAATTTAAGCCAATCTCCGTAACACGGTTGATTTAGTAAACCCGAAGAGTATGCACCTGAGTGAAAGACGTATATCTTTGTTTCTATTAATAATTTGGACTTGAGTCCTGAAGAAGAATTGTGTATATTTACGATAGGAACCCAACACAACTCGTATTTCAGCATGCCCATAATGTATTCAAAATTTAAGCCAATCTCCGTAACACGGTTGATTTAGTAAACCCGAAGAGTATGCACCTGAGAGAAAGACGTATATATTTGTTTCTATTAATAATTTGGACTTGAGTCCTGAAGAAGAATTGTGTATATTTACGATAGGAACCCAACGCAACTCGTATTTCAGCATGCCCATAATGTATTCAAAATTTAAGCCAATCTCCGTAACACGGTTGATTTAGTAAACCCGAAGAGTATGCACCTGAGTGAAAGACGTATATCTTTGTTTCTATTAATAATTTGGACTTGAGTCCTGAAGAAGAATTGTGTATATTTACGATAGGAACCCAATGCAACTCGTATTTCAACATTCCCATTATGTATTCACAATTTAAGCCAATCTCCGTAACACAGTTGATTTAGTAAACCTGAAGAGTATGCACCTGAGTGAAAGACGTATATCTTTGTTTCTATTAATAATTTGGACTTGAGTCCTAAAGAAGAATTGTGTATATTTACGATAGGAACCCAACGCAACTCTTATTTCAGCATGCCCATAATGTATTCAAAATTTAAGCCAATCTCCGTTACACGGTTGATTTAGTAAACCCGAAGAGTATGCACCTGAGTGAAAGACTTATATCTTTGTTTCTATTAATAATTTGGACTTTAGTCCTGAAGAAGAATTGTGTATATTTACGATAGGAACCCAACACAACTCTTTTTTCAGCATGCCCATAATGTATTCACAATTTAAGCCAATCTCCGTAACACGGTTGATTTAGTAAACCTGAAGAGTATGCACCTGAGTGAAAGACGTATATCTTTGTTTCTATTAATAATTTGGACTTGAGTCCTGAAGAAGAATTGTGTATATTTACGATAGGAACCCAACACAACTCGTATTTCAGCATGCCCATAATGTATTCAAAATTTAAGCCAATCTCCGTAACACGGTTGATTTAGTAAACCTGAAGAGTATGCACCTGAGTGAAAGACGTATATCTTTGTTTCTATTAATAATTTTTACTTGAGTCCTGAAGAAGAATTGTGTATATTTACGATAGGAACCCAACGCAACTCGTATTTCAGCTTGCCCATAATGTATTCAAAATTTAAGCCAATCTCCGTAACACGGTTGATTTAGTAAACCCGAAAAGTATGCACCTGAGTGAAAGACGTATATCTTTGTTTCTATTAATAATTTGGACTTGAGTCCTGAAGAAGAATTGTGTATATTTATGATAGGAACCCAACACAACTCGTATTTCAGCATGCCCATAATGTATTCAAAATTTAAGCCAATCTCCGTAACACGGTTGATTTAGTAAACCCGAAGAGTATGCACCTGAGTGAAAGACGTATATATTTGTTTCTATTAATATTTGGACTTGAGTCCTGAAGAAGAATTGTGTATATTTACGATAGGAACCCAACGCAACTCGTATTTCAGCATGCCCATAATGTATTCAAAATTTAAGCCAATCTCCGTAACACGGTTGATTTAGTAAACCCGAAGAGTATGCACCTGAGTGAAAGACGTATATCTTTGTTTCTATTAATAATTTGGACTTGAGTCCTGAAGAAGAATTGTGTATATTTACGATAGGAACCCAACACAACTCGTATTTCAGCATGCCCATAATGTATTCAAAATTTAAGCCAATCTCCGTAACACGTTTGATTTAGTAAACCCGAAGAGTATGCACCTGAGTGAAAGACGTATATATTTGTTTCTATTAATAATTTGGACTTGAGTCCTGAAGAAGAATTGTGTATATTTACGATAGGAACCCAACGCAACTCGTATTTCAGCATGCCCATAATGTATTCAAAATTTAAGCCAATCTCCGTAACACGGTTGATTTAGTAAACCCGAAGAGTATGCACCTGAGTGAAAGACGTATATCTTTGTTTCTATTAATAATTTGGACTTGAGTCCTGAAGAAGAATTGTGTATATTTACGATAGGAACCCAATGCAACTCGTATTTCAGCATTCCCATAATGTATTCACAATTTAAGCCAATCTCCGTAACACAGTTGATTTAGTAAACCTGAAGAGTATGCACCTGAGTGAAAGACGTATATCTTTGTTTCTATTAATAATTTGGACTTGAGTCCTAAAGAAGAATTGTGTATATTTACGATAGGAACCCAACGCAACTCGTATTTCAGCATGCCCATAATGTATTCAAAATTTAAGCCAATCTCCGTTACACGGTTGATTTAGTAAACCCGAAGAGTATGCACCTGAGTGAAAGACTTATATCTTTGTTTCTATTAATAATTTGGACTTTAGTCCTGAAGAAGAATTGTGTATATTTACGATAGGAACCCAACACAACTCTTTTTTCAGCATGCCCATAATGTATTCACAATTTAAGCCAATCTCCGTAACACGGTTGATTTAGTAAACCTGAAGAGTATGCACCTGAGTGAAAGACGTATATCTTTGTTTCTATTAATAATTTGGACTTGAGTCCTGAAGAAGAATTGTGTATATTTACGATAGGAACCCAACACAACTCGTATTTCAGCATGCCCATAATGTATTCAAAATTTAAGCCAATCTCCGTAACACGGTTGATTTAGTAAACCTGAAGAGTATGCACCTGAGTGAAAGACGTATATCTTTGTTTCTGTTAATGATTTGGACTTGAGTCCTGAAGAAGTATTGTGTATATTTACGATAGGAACCCAACACAACTCGTATTTCAGCATGCCCATAATGTATTCAAAATTTAAGCCAATCTCCGTAACACGGTTGATTTAGTAAACCTAAAGAGTATGCACCTGAGTGAAAGACGTATATCTTTGTTTCTGTTAATGATTTGGACTTGAGTCCTGAAGAAGTATTGTGTATATTTACGATAGGAACCCAACACAACTCGTATTTCAGCATGCCCATAATGTATTCAAAATTTAAGCCAATCTCCGTAACACGGTTGATTTAGTAAACCTGAAGAGTATGCACCTGAGTGAAAGACGTATATCTTTGTTTCTATTAATAATTTGGACTTGAGTCCTGAAGAAGAATTGTGTATATTTACGATAGGAACCCAACGCAACTCGTATTTCAGCATGCCCATAATGTATTCAAAATTTAAGCCAATCTCCGTAACACGGTTGATTTAGTAAACCCGAAGAGTATGCACCTGAGTGAAAGACGTATATCTTTGTTTCTATTAATAATTTGGACTTGAGTCCTGAAGAAGAATTGTGTATATTTACGATAGGAACCCAACACAACTCGTATTTCAGCATGCCCATAATGTATTCAAAATTTAATCCAATCTCCGTAACACGGTTGATTTAGTAAACCCGAAGAGTATGCACCTGAGTGAAAGACGTATATATTTGTTTCTATTAATAATTTGGACTTGAGTCCTGAAGAAGAATTGTGTATATTTACGATAGGAACCCAACGCAACTCGTATTTCAGCATGCCCATAATGTATTCAAAATTTAAGCCAATCTCCGTAACACGGTTGATTTAGTAAACCCGAAGAGTATGCACCTGAGTGAAAGACGTATATCTTTGTTTCTATTAATAATTTGGACTTGAGTCCTGAAGAAGAATTGTGTATATTTACGATAGGAACCCAATTCAACTCGTATTTCAGCATTCCCATAATGTATTCACAATTTAAGCCAATCTCCGTAACACAGTTGATTTAGTAAACCTAAAGAGTATGCACCTGAGTGAAAGACGTATATCTTTGTTTCTATTAATAATTTGGACTTGAGTCCTGAAGAAGAATTGTGTATATTTACGATAGGAACCCAACGCAACTCGTATTTCAGCATGCCCATAATGTATTCAAAATTTAAGCCAATCTCCGTAACACGGTTGATTTAGTAAACCCGAAGAGTATGCACCTGAGTGAAAGACTTATATCTTTGTTTCTATTAATAATTTGGACTTTAGTCCTGAAGAAGAATTGTGTATATTTACGATAGGAACTCAACACAACTCGTATTTCAGCATGCCCATAATGTATTCAAAATTTAAGCCAATCTCCGTAACACGGTTGATTTAGTAAACCTGAAGAGTATGCACCTGAGTGAAAGACGTATATCTTTGTTTCTATTAATAATTTGGACTTGAGTCCTGAAGAAGAATTGTGTATATTTACGATAGGAACCCAACACAACTCGTATTTCAGCATGCCCATAATGTATTCAAAATTTAAGCCAATCTCCGTAACACGGTTGATTTAGTAAACCTGAAGAGTATGCACCTGAGTGAAAGACGTATATCTTTGTTTCTATTAATAATTTGGACTTGAGTCCTGAAGAAGAATTGTGTATATTTACGATAGGAACCCAAAGCAACTCGTATTTCAGCATGCCCATAATGTATTCAAAATTTAAGCCAATCTCCGTAACACGGTTGATTTAGTAAACCTGAAGAGTATGCACCTGAGTGAAAGACGTATATCTTTGTTTCTATTAATAATTTGGACTTGAGTCCTGAAGAAGAATTGTGTATATTTACGATAGGAACCCAACGCAACTCGTATTTCAGCATGCCCATAATGTATTCAAAATTTAAGCCAATCTCCGTAACACGGTTGATTTAGTAAACCCGAAGAGTATGCACCTGAGTGAAAGACGTATATCTTTGTTTCTATTAATAATTTGGACTTGAGTCCTGAAGAAGAATTGTGTATATTTACGATAGGAACCCAACACAACTCGTATTTCAGCATGCCCATAATGTATTCAAAATTTAATCCAATCTCCGTAACACGGTTGATTTAGTAAACCCGAAGAGTATGCACCTGAGTGAAAGACGTATATATTTGTTTCTATTAATAATTTGGACTTGAGTCCTGAAGAAGAATTGTGTATATTTACGATAGGAACCCAACGCAACTCGTATTTCAGAATGCCCATAATGTATTCAAAATTTAAGCCAATCTCCGTAACACGGTTGATTTAGTAAACCCGAAGAGTATGCACCTGAGTGAAAGACTTATATCTTTGTTTCTATTAATAATTTGGACTTTAGTCCTGAAGAAGAATTGTGTATATTTACGATAGGAACTCAACACAACTCGTATTTCAGCATGCCCATAATGTATTCAAAATTTAAGCCAATCTCCGTAACACGGTTGATTTAGTAAACCTGAAGAGTATGCACCTGAGTGAAAGACGTATATCTTTGTTTCTATTAATAATTTGGACTTGAGTCCTGAAGAAGAATTGTGTATATTTACGATAGGAACCCAACACAACTCGTATTTCAGCATGCCCATAATGTATTCAAAATTTAAGCCAATCTCCGTAACACGGTTGATTTAGTAAACCTGAAGAGTATGCACCTGAGTGAAAGACGTATATCTTTGTTTCTATTAATAATTTGGACTTGAGTCCTGAAGAAGAATTGTGTATATTTACGATAGGAACCCAAAGCAACTCGTATTTCAGCATGCCCATAATGTATTCAAAATTTAAGCCAATCTCCGTAACACGGTTGATTTAGTAAACCCGAAGAGTATGCACCTGAGTGAAAGACGTATATCTTTGTTTCTATTAATAAATTGGACTTGAGTCCTGAAGAAGAATTGTGTATATTTACGATAGGAACCCAATGCAACTCGTATTTCAGCATTCCAATAATGTATTCACAATTTAAGCCAATCTCCGTAACACAGTTGATTTAGTAAACCTGAAGAGTATGCACCTGAGTGAAATACGTATATCTTTGTTTCTATTAATAATTTGGACTTGAGTCCTGAAGAAGAATTGTGTATATTTACGATAGGAACCCAACGCAACTCGTATTTCAGCATTTCCATATTGTATTCACAATTTAAGCCAAAATCCGTAACACGGTTGATTTAGTAAACCTGTAGAGTATGCACCTTAGTGAAAGACGTATATCTTTGTTTATATTAATAATTTGGACTTGAGTCCTGAAGAAGAATTGTTTATATTTACGATAGGAACCCAACGCAACTTGTATTTCAGCATGCCCATAATGTATTCAAAATTTAAGCCAATCTCCGTAACACGGTTGATTGAGTAAACCCGAAGAGTATGCACCTGAGTGAAAGACGTATATCTTTGTTTCTATTAATAATTTGGAGTTGAGTCCTGAAAAAGAATTGTGTATATTTACGATAGGAACCCAACACAACTCGTATTTCAGCATTCCCATAATGTATTCAAAATTTAAGCCAATCTCCGTAACACGGTTGATTTAGTAAACCTGAAGAGTATGCACCTGAGTGAAAGACGTATATCTTTGTTTCTGTTAATGATTTGGACTTGAGTCCTGAAGAAGTATTGTGTATATTTACGATAGGAACCCAACACAACTCGTATTTCAGCATGCCCATAATGTATTCAAAATTTAAGCCAATCTCCATAACACGGTTGATTTAGTAAACCTGAAGAGTATGCACCTGAGTGAAAGACGTATATCTTTGTTTCTATTAATAATTTGGACTTGAGTCCTGAAGAAGAATTGTGTATATTTACGATAGGAACCCAACGCAACTCGTATTTCAGCATGCCCATAATGTATTCAAAATTTAAGCCAATCTCCGTAACACGGTTGATTTAGTAAACCCGAAGAGTATGCACCTGAGTGAAAGACGTATATCTTTGTTTCTATTAATAATTTGGACTTGAGTCCTGAAGAAGAATTGTGTATATTTACGATAGGAACCCAACGCAACTCGTATTTCAGCATGCCCATAATGTATTCAAAATTTAAGCCAATCTCCGTAACACGGTTGATTTAGTAAACCCGAAGAGTATGCACCTGAGTGAAAGACGTATATCTTTGTTTCTATTAATAATTTGGACTTGAGTCCTGAAGAAGAATTGTGTATATTTACGATAGGAACCCAACACAACTCGTATTTCAGCATGCCCATAATGTATTCAAAATTTAATCCAATCTCCGTAACACGGTTGATTTAGTAAACCCGAAGAGTATGCACCTGAGTGAAAGACGTATATATTTGTTTCTATTAATAATTTGGACTTGAGTCCTGAAGAAGAATTGTGTATATTTACGATAGGAACCCAACGCAACTCGTATTTCAGCATGCCCATAATGTATTCAAAATTTAAGCCAATCTCCGTAACACGGTTGATTTAGTAAACCCGAAGAGTATGCACCTGAGTGAAAGACGTATATCTTTGTTTCTATTAATAATTTGGACTTGAGTCCTGAAGAAGAATTGTGTATATTTACGATAGGAACCCAATGCAACTCGTATTTCAGCATTCCCATAATGTATTCACAATTTAAGCCAATCTCCGTAACACAGTTGATTTAGTAAACCTGAAGAGTATGCACCTGAGTGAAAGACGTATATCTTTGTGTCTATTAATAATTTGGACTTGAGTCCTGAAGAAGAATTGTGTATATTTACGATAGGAACCCAACGCAACTCGTATTTCAGCATGCCCATAATGTATTCAAAATTTAAGCCAATCTCCGTAACACGGTTGATTTAGTAAACCCGAAGAGTATGCACCTGAGTGAAAGACTTATATCTTTGTTTCTATTAATAATTTGGACTTTAGTCCTGAAGAAGAATTGTGTATATTTACGATAGAAACTCAACACAACTCGTATTTCAGCATGCCCATAATGTATTCAAAATTTAAGCCAATCTCCGTAACACGGTTGATTTAGTAAACCTGAAGAGTATGCACCTGAGTGAAAGACGTATATCTTTGTTTCTATTAATAATTTGGACTTGAGTCCTGAAGAAGAATTGTGTATATTTACGATAGGAACCCAACACAACTCGTATTTTAGCATGCCCATAATGTATTCAAAATTTAAGCCCATCTCCGTAACACGGTTGATTTAGTAAACCTGAAGAGTATGCACCTGAGTGAAAGACGTATATCTTTGTTTCTATTAATAATTTGGACTTGAGTCCTGAAGAAGAATTGTGTATATTTACGATAGGAACCCAAAGCAACTCGTATTTCAGCATGCCCATAATGTATTCAAAATTTAAGCCAATCTCCGTAACACGGTTGATTTAGTAAACCTGAAGAGTATGCACCTGAGTGAAAGACGTATATCTTTGTTTCTATTAATAATTTGGACTTGAGTCCTGAAGAAGAATTGTGTATATTTACGATAGGAACCCAATGCAACTCGTATTTCAGCATTCCAATAATGTATTCACAATTTAAGCCAATCTCCGTAACACAGTTGATTTAGTAAACCTGAAGAGTATGCACCTGAGTGAAATACGTATATCTTTGTTTCTATTAATAATTTGGACTTGAGTCCTGAAGAAGAATTGTGTATATTTACGATAGGAACCCAACGCAACTCGTATTTCAGCATTTCCATATTGTATTCACAATTTAAGCCAAAATCCGTAACACGGTTGATTTAGTAAACCTGTAGAGTATGCACCTGAGTGAAAGACGTATATCTTTGTTTCTATTAATAATTTGGACTTGAGTCCTGAAGAAGAATTGTTTATATTTACGATAGGAACCCAATGCAACTTGTATTTCAGCATGCCCATAATGTATTCAAAATTTAAGCCAATCTCCGTAACACGGTTGATTGAGTAAACCCGAAGAGTATGCACCTGAGTGAAAGACGTATATCTTTGTTTCTATTAATAATTTGGAGTTGAGTCCTGAAAAAGAATTGTGTATATTTACGATAGGAACCCAACACAACTCGTATTTCAGCATTCCCATAATGTATTCAAAATTTAAGCCAATCTCCGTAACACGGTTGATTTAGTAAACCTGAAGAGTATGCACCTGAGTGAAAGACGTATATCTTTGTTTCTGTTAATGATTTGGACTTGAGTCCTGAAGAAGTATTGTGTATATTTACGATAGGAACCCAACACAACTCGTATTTCAGCATGCCCATAATGTATTCAAAATTTAAGCCAATCTCCATAACACGGTTGATTTAGTAAACCTGAAGAGTATGCACCTGAGTGAAAGACGTATATCTTTGTTTCTATTAATAATTTGGACTTGAGTCCTGAAGAAGAATTGTGTATATTTACGATAGGAACCCAACGCAACTCGTATTTCAGCATGCCCATAATGTATTCAAAATTTAAGCCAATCTCCGTAACACGGTTGATTTAGTAAACCCGAAGAGTATGCACCTGAGTGAAAGACGTATATCTTTGTGTCTATTAATAATTTTGACTTGAGTCCTGAAGAAGAATTGTGTATATTTACGATAGGAACCCAATGCAACTCGTATTTCAGCATTCCCATAATGTATTCACAATTTAAGCCAATCTCCGTAACACAGTTGATTTAGTAAACCTGAAGAGTATGCACCTGAGTTAAAGACGTATATCTTTGTTTCTATTAATAATTTGGACTTGAGTCCTGAAGAAAAATTGTGTATATTTACGATAGGAACCCAATGCAACTCGTATTTCAGCATGCCCATAATGTATTAAAAATTTAAGCCAATCTCCGTAACATGGTTGATTTAGTAAACCTGAAGAGTATGCACTTGAGTGAAAGACGTATATCTTTGTTTCTATTAATAATTTGGACTTGAGTCCTGAAGAAGAATTGTGTATATTTACGATAGGAACCCAACGCAACTCGTATTTCAGCATTCCCATAATGTATTCAAAATTTAAGCCAATCTCCATAACACGGTTGATTTAGTAAACCTGAAGAGTATGCACTTGAGTGAAAGACGTATATCTTTGTTTCTATTAATAATTTGGACTTGAGTCCTGAAGAAGAATTGTGTATATTTACGATAGGAACCCAACGCAACTCGTAATTCAGCATGCCCATAATGTATTCAAAATTTAAGCCAATCTCCGTAACACGGTTGATTTAGTAAACCTGAAGAGTATGCACCTGAGTGAAAGACGTATATCTTTGTTTCTATTAATAATTTGGACTTGAGTCCTAAAGAATAATTGTGTATATTTACGATCGGAACCCAACGCAACTCGTATTTCAGCATTTCCATAATGTTTTCACAATTTAAGCAAATCTCTGTAACACGGTTGATTTAGTAAACCTGAAGAGTATGCACCTGAGTGAAAGACGTATATCTTTGTTTCTATTAATAATTTGGACTTGAGTCCTGAAGAAGAATTGTTTATATTTACGATAGGAACCCAACGCAACTTGTATTTCAGCATGCCCATAATGTATTCAAAATTTAAGCCAATCTCCGTAACACGGTTGATTTAGTAAACCCGAAGAGTATGCACTTGAGTGAAAGACGTATATCTTTGTTTCTATTAATAATTTGGACTTGAGTCCTGAAGAAGAATTGTGTATATTTACGATAGGAACCCAACACAACTCGTATTTCAGCATGCCCATAATGTATTCAAAATTTAAGCCAATCTCCGTAACACGGTTGATTTAGTAAACCTGAAGAGTATGAACCTGAGTGAAAGACGTATATCTTTGTTTCTGTTAATGATTTGGACTTGAGTCCTGAAGAAGTATTGTGTATATTTACGATAGGAACCCAACACAACTCGTATTTCAGCATGCCCATAATGTATTCAAAATTTAAGCCAATCTCCGTAACACGGTTGATTTAGTAAACCCGAAAAGTATGCACCTGAGTGAAAGACTTATATCTTTGTTTCTATTAATAATTTGGACTTTAGTCCTGAAGAAGAATTGTGTATATTTACGATAGGAACCCAACGCAACTCGTATTTCAGCATGCCCATAATGTATTCAAAATTTAAGCCAATCTCCGCAACACGGTTGATTTAGTAAACCTGAAGAGTATGCACCTGAGTGAAAGACGTATATCTTTGTTTCTATTAATAATTAGGAGTTGAGTCCTGAAGAAAATTGTGTATATTTACGATAGGAACCCAACGCAACTTGTATTTCAGCATGCCCATAATGTATTCAATATTTAAGCCAATCTCTGTAACACGGTTGATTTAGTAAACCTGAAGAGTATGCACCTGAGTGAAAGACGTATATCTTTGTTTCTATTAATAATTTGGACTTGAGTCCTGAAGAAGAATTGTGTACATTTACGATAGGAACCCAACACAACTCGTATTTCAGCATTCCCATAATGTATTCACAATTTAAGCCAATCTCCGTAACACGGTTGATTTAGTAAACCTGAAGAGTATGCACCTGAGTGAAAGACGTATATCTTTGTTTCTATTAATAATTTGGACTTGAGTCCTGCAGAAGAATTGTGTATATTTACGGTAGGAACCCATTGCAACTCGTATTTCAGCATTCCCATAATGTATTCACAATTTAAGCCAATCTCCGTAACACAGTTGATTTAGTAAACCTGAAGAGTATGCACCTGAGTGAAAGACGTATATCTTTGTTTCTGTTATTAATTTGGACTTGAGTCCTGAAGAAGTATTGTGTATATTTACGATAGGAACCCAACACAACTCGTATTTCAGCATGCCCATAATGTATTCAAAATTTAAGCCAATCTCCGTAACACGGTTGATTTAGTAAACCCGAAGAGTATGCACCTGAGTGAAAGACTTATATCTTTGTTTCTATTAATAATTTTGACTTTAGTCCTGAAGAAGAATTGTGTATATTTACGATAGGAACCCAACGCAATTCGTATTTCAGCATGCCCATAATGTATTCAAAATTTAAGCCAATCTCCGTAACACGGTTGATTTAGTAAACCTGAAGAGTATGCACCTAAGTAAAAGACGTATATCTTTGTTTCTATTAATATTTTGGAGTTGAGTCCTGAAGAAAAATTGTGTATATTTACGATAGGAACCCAACGCAACTCGTATTTCAGCATGCCCATAATGTATTCAAAATTTAAGCCAATCTCCGTAACACGGTTGATTTAGTAAACCTGAAGTGTATGCACCTGAGTGAAAGACGTATATCTTTGTTTCTATTAATAATTTGGACTTGAGTCCTGAAGAAGAATTGTGAACATTTACGATAGGAACCCAACGCAACTCGTATTTCAGCATTCCCATAATGTATTCACAATTTAAGCCAATCTCCGTAACACGGTTGATTTAGTAAACCTGAAGAGTATGCACCTGAGTGAAAGACGTATATCTTTGTTTCTATTAATAATTTGGACTTGAGTCCTGAAGAAGAATTGTGTATATTTACGATAGGAACCCATTGCAACTCGTATTTGGGCATTCCCATAATGTATTCACAATTTAAGCCAATCTCCGTAACACAGTTGATTTAGTAAACCTGAAGAGTATGCACCTGAGTGAAAGACGTATATCTTTGTTTCTATTAAGAATTTAAACTTGAGTCCTGAAGAAGAATTGTATGTATTTACGATAGGGACCCAACGCAACTCGTATTTCAGCATGCCCATAATGTATTTAAAATTTAAGCCAATCTCTGTAACACGGTTGATTTAGTAAACCTGAAGAGTATGCACCTGAGTGAAAGACGTATATCTTTGTTTCTATTAATAATTTGGACTTGAGTCCTGAAGAAGAATTGTGTATATTTTCGATAGGAACCCAACACAACTCGTATTTCAGCATGCCCATAATGTATTCAAAATTTAAGCCAATCTTCGTAACACGGTTGATTTAGTAATCCCGAAGAGTATGCACCTGAGTGAAAGACGTTTATCTTTGTTTCTATTAATTATTTGGACTTTAGTCCTGAAGAAGAATTGTGTATATTTACGATAGGAACCCAACACAACTCGTATTTCAGCATGCCCATAATGTATTCAAAATTTAAGCCAATCTCCGTAACACGGTTGATTTAGTAAACCTGAAGAGTATGCACCTGAGTGAAAGACGTATATCTTTGTTTCTATTAATAATTTGGAGTTGAGTCCTGAAGAAAAATTGTGTATATTTACGATAGGAACCCAACGCAACTCGTATTTCAGCATTCCCATAATGTATTCAAAATTTAAGCCAATCTCCGTAACACGGTTGATTTAGTAAACCTGAAGAGTATGCACCTGAGTGAAAGACGTATATCTTTGTTTCTATTAATAATTTGGACTTGAGTCCTGAAGAAGAATTGTGTATATTTACGATAGGAACCCAACACAACTCGTATTTCAGCATGCCCATAATGTATTCAAAATTTAAGCCAATCTCCGTAACACGGTTGATTTAGTAAACCCGAAGAGTTTGCACCTGAGTGAAAGACGTATATCTTTTTTTCTGTTAATGATTTGGACTTGAGCCCCAAAGAAGAATAGTGTATATTTACGATAGGAACCCAACGCAACTCGTATTTCAGCATGCCCATAATGTATTCAAAATTTAAGCCAATCTCCGTAACACGGTTGATTTAGTAAACCTGAAGAGTATGCACCTGAGTGAAAGACGTATATCTTTGTTTCTATTAATAATTTGGACTTGAGTCCTGAAGAAGAATTGTGTATATTTACGATAAGAACCCAACGCAACTCGTATTTCAGCATGCCCATAATGTATTCCAAATTTAAGCCAATCTCCGTAACACGGTTGATTTAGTAAACCCGAAGAGTATGCACCTGAGTGAAAGACGTATATCTTTGTTTCTATTAATAATTTGGACTTGAGACCTGAAGAAGAATTGTGTATATTTACGATAGGAACCCAACGCAACTCGTAATTCGGCATGCCCATAATGTATTCAAAATTTAAGCCAATCTCCGTAACACGGTTGATTTAGTAAACCTGAAGAGTATGCAACTGAGCGAAAGACGTATATCTTTGTTTCTATTAATAATTTGGACTTGAGTCCTGAAGAAGAATTGTGTATATTTACGATAGGAACCCAACGCAACTCGTATTTCAGCATTTCCATAATGTATTCACAATTTAAGCCAATCTCCGTAACACGGTTGATTTAGTAAACCTCAAGAGTATGCACCTGCGTGAAAGACGTATATCTTTGTTTCTATTAATAGTTTGGACTTGAGTCCCGAAGAAGAATTGTTTATATTTACAATAGGAACCCAACGCAACTCGTATTTCAGCATGCCCATAATGTATTCAAAATTTAAGCCAATCTCCGTAACACGGTTGATTTAGTAAACCCGAAGAGTATGCACCTGAGTGAAAGACGTATATCTTTGTTTCTATTAATAATTTGGACTTGAGTCCTGAAGAAAAATTGTGTATATTTACGATAGGAACCCAACCCAACTCGTATTTCAACATGCCCATAATGTATTCAAAATTTAAGCCAATCTCCGTAACACGGTTGATTTATTAAACCCGAAGAGTATGCACATGAGTGAAAGACGTATATCTTTGTTTCTATTAATAATTTAGACTTGAGTCCTGAAGAAGAATTGTGTATATTTACGATAGGAACCCAACACAACTCGTATTTCAGCATGCCCATAATGTATTCAAAATTTAAGCCAATCTCCGTAACACGGTTGATTTAGTAAACCCGAAGAGTATGCACCTGAGTGAAAGACGTATATCTTTGTTTCTGTTAATGATTTGGACTTGAGTCCTGAAGAAGAATTGTGTATATTTACGATAGGAACCCAACGCAACTCGTATTTCAGCATGCCCATAATGTATTCAAAATTTAAGCCAATCTCCGTAACACGGTTGATTTAGTAAACCTGAAGAGTATGCACCTGAGTAAAAGACGTATATCTTTGTTTCTATTAATAATTTGGACTTGAGTCCTGAAGAAGAATTGTGTATATTTACTATAGGAACCCAACGCATTTCGTATTTCAGCATGCCCGTAATGTATTCAAAATTTAAGCCAATCTCCGTAACACGGTTGATTTAGTAAACCCGAAGAGTATGCACCTGAGTGAAAGACGTATATCTTTGTTTCTATTAATAATTTGGACTTGACTCCTGAAGAAGAATTCTGTATATTTACGATAGGAACCCAACGCAACTCGTAATTCAGCATGCCCATAATGTATTCAAAATTTAAGCCAATCTCCGTAACACGGTTGATTTAGTAAACCTGAAGAGTATGCACCTGAGTGAAAGACGTATATCTTTGTTTCTATTAATAATTTGGACTTGAGTCCTGAAGAAGAATTGTGTATATTTACGATAGGAACCCAACGCAACTCGTATTTCAGCATTTCCATAATGTATTCACAATTTAAGCCAATCTCCGTAACACAGTTGATTTAGTAAACCTGAAGAGTATGCACCTGAGTGAAAGACGTATATCTTTGTTTCTATTAATAATTTGGACTTGAGTCCTGAAGAAGAATTGTTTATATTTACAATAGGAACCCAACGCAACTCGTATTTCAGCATGCCCATAATGTATTCAAAATTTAAGCCAATCTCCGTAACACGGTTGATTTAGTAAACCCGAAGAGTATGCACCTGAGTGAAAGACGTATATCTTTGTTTCTATTAATAATTTGGACTTGAGTCCGGAAGAAGATTTGTGTATATTTACGATAGGAACCCAACGCAACTCGTATTTCAGCATGCCCATAATGTATTCAAAATTTAAGCCAATCTCCGTTACACGGTTGATTTATTAAACCCGAAGAGTATGCACCTGAGTGAAAGACGTATATCTTTGTTTCTATTAATAATTTGGACTTGAGTCCTGAAGAAGAATTGTGTATATTTACGATAGGAACCCAACACAACTCGTATTTCAGCATGCCCATAATGTATTCAAAATTTAAGCCAATCTCCGTAACACGGTTGATTTAGTAAACCCGAAGAGTATGCACCTGAGTGAAAGACGTATATCTTTGTTTCTGTTAATGATTTAAACTTGAGTCCTGAAGAAGAATTGTGTATATTTACGATAGGAACCCAACGCAACTCGTATTTCAGCATGCCCATAATGTATTCAAAATTTAAGCCAATCTCCGTAACACGGTTGATTTATTAAACCCGAAGAGTATGCACCTGAGTGAAAGACGTATATCTTTGTTTCTATTAATAATTTGGACTTGAGTCCTGAAGAAGAATTGTGTATATTTACGATAAGAACCCAACACAACTCGTATTTCAGCATGCCCATAATGTATTCCAAATTTAAGCCAATCTCCGTAACACGGTTGATTTAGTAAACCCGAAGAGTATGCACCTGAGTGAAAGACGTATATCTTTGTTTCTATTAATAATTTGGACTTGAGACCTGAAGAAGAATTGTGTATATTTACGATAGGAACCCAACGCAACTCGTAATTCGGCATGCCCATAATGTATTCAAAATTTAAGCCAATCTCCGTAACACGGTTGATTTAGTAAACCTGAAGAGTATGCACCCTGAGCGAAAGACGTATATCTTTGTTTCTATTAATAATTTGGACTTGAGTCCTGAAGAAGAATTGTGTATATTTACGATAGGAACCCAACGCAACTCGTATTTCAGCATTTCCATAATGTATTCACAATTTAAGCCAATCTCCGTAACACGGTTGATTTAGTAAACCTCAAGAGTATGCACCTGCGTGAAAGACGTATATCTTTGTTTCTATTAATAGTTTGGACTTGAGTCCCGAAGAAGAATTGTTTATATTTACAATAGGAACCCAACGCAACTCGTATTTCAGCATGCCCATAATGTATTCAAAATTTAAGCCAATCTCCGTAACACGGTTGATTTAGTAAACCCGAAGAGTATGCACCTGAGTGAAAGACGTATATCTTTGTTTCTATTAATAATTTGGACTTGAGTCCTGAAGAAAAATTGTGTATATTTACGATAGGAACCCAACGCAACTCGTATTTCAACATGCCCATAATGTATTCAAAATTTAAGCCAATCTCCGTAACACGGTTGATTTATTAAACCCGAAGAGTATGCACATGAGTGAAAGACGTATATCTTTGTTTCTATTAATAATTTGGACTTGAGTCCTGAAGAAGAATTGTGTATATTTACGATAGGAACCCAACACAACTCGTATTTCAGCATGCCCATAATGTATTCAAAATTTAAGCCAATCTCCGTAACACGGTTGATTTAGTAAACCCGAAGAGTATGCACCTGAGTGAAAGACGTATATCTTTGTTTCTGTTAATGATTTGGACTTGAGTCCTGAAGAAGAATTGTGTATATTTAGGATAGGAACCCAACGCAACTCGTATTTCAGCATGCCCATAATGTATTCAAAATTTAAGCCAATCTCCGTAACACGGTTGATTTAGTAAACCTGAAGAGTATGCACCTGAGTAAAAGACGTATATCTTTGTTTCTATTAATAATTTGGACTTGAGTCCTGAAAAAGAATTGTGTATATTTACGATAGGAACCCAACGCAACTCGTATTTCAGCATGCCCGTAATGTATTCAAAATTTAAGCCAATCTCCGTAACACGGTTGATTTAGTAAACCCGAAGAGTATGCACCTGAGTGAAAGACGTATATCTTTGTTTCTATTAATAATTTGGACTTGACTCCTGAAGAAGAATTGTGTATATTTACGATAGGAACCCAACGCAACTCGTAATTCAGCATGCCCATAATGTATTCAAAATTTAAGCCAATCTCCGTAACACGGTTGATTTAGTAAACCTGAAGAGTATGCACCTGAGTGAAAGACGTATATCTTTGTATCTATTAATAATTTGGACTTGAGTCCTGAAGAAGAATTGTGTATATTTACGATAGGAACCCAACGCAACTCGTATTTCAGCATTTCCATAATGTATTCACAATTTAAGCCAATCTCCGTAACACAGTTGATTTAGTAAACCTGAAGAGTATGCACCTGAGTGAAAGACGTATATCTTTGTTTCTATTAATAATTTGGACTTGAGTCCTGAAGAAGAATTGTTTATATTTACAATAGGAACCCAACGCAACTCGTATTTCAGCATGCCCATAATGTATTCAAAATTTAAGCCAATCTCCGTAACACGGTTGATTTAGTAAACCCGAAGAGTATGCACCTGAGTGAAAGACGTATATCTTTGTTTCTATTAATAATTTGGACTTGAGTCCGGAAGAAGATTTGTGTATATTTACGATAGGAACCCAACGCAACTCGTATTTCAGCATGCCCATAATGTATTCAAAATTTAAGCCAATCTCCGTAACACGGTTGATTTATTAAACCCGAAGAGTATGCACCTGAGTGAAAGGCGTATATCTTTGTTTCTATTAATAATTTGGACTTGAGTCCTGAAGAAGAATTGTGTATATTTACGATAGGAACCCAACACAACTCGTATTTCAGCATGCCCATAATGTATTCAAAATTTAAGCCAATCTCCGTAACACGGTTGATTTAGTAAACCCGAAGAGTATGCACCTGAGTGAAAGACGTATATCTTTGTTTCTGTTAATGATTTGGACTTGAGTCCTGAAGAAGAATTGTGTATATTTAGGATAGGAACCCAACGCAACTCGTATTTCAGCATGCCCATAATGTATTCAAAATTTAAGCCAATCTCCGTAACACGGTTGATTTAGTAAACCTGAAGAGTATGCACCTGAGTAAAAGACGTATATCTTTGTTTCTATTAATAATTTGGACTTGAGTCCTGAAAAAGAATTGTGTATATTTACGATAGGAACCCAACGCAACTCGTATTTCAGCATGCCCGTAATGTATTCAAAATTTAAGCCAATCTCCGTAACACGGTTGATTTAGTAAACCCGAAGAGTATGCACCTGAGTGAAAGACGTATATCTTTGTTTCTATTAATAATTTGGACTTGACTCCTGAAGAAGAATTGTGTATATTTACGATAGGAACCCAACGCAACTCGTAATTCAGCATGCCCATAATGTATTCAAAATTTAAGCCAATCTCCGTAACACGGTTGATTTAGTAAACCTGAAGAGTATGCACCTGAGTGAAAGACGTATATCTTTGTTTCTATTAATAATTTGGACTTGAGTCCTGAAGAAGAATTGTGTATATTTACGATAGGAACCCAACGCAACTCGTATTTCAGCATTTCCATAATGTATTCACAATTTAAGCCAATCTCCGTAACACAGTTGATTTAGTAAACCTGAAGAGTATGCACCTGAGTGAAAGACGTATATCTTTGTTTCTATTAATAATTTGGACTTGAGTCCTGAAGAAGAATTGTTTATATTTACAATAGGAACCCAACGCAACTCGTATTTCAGCATGCCCATAATGTATTCAAAATTTAAGCCAATCTCCGTAACACGGTTGATTTAGTAAACCCGAAGAGTATGCACCTGAGTGAAAGACGTATATCTTTGTTTCTATTAATAATTTGGACTTGAGTCCGGAAGAAGATTTGTGTATATTTACGATAGGAACCCAACGCAACTCGTATTTCAGCATGCCCATAATGTATTCAAAATTTAAGCCAATCTCCGTAACACGGTTGATTTATTAAACCCGAAGAGTATGCACCTGAGTGAAAGGCGTATATCTTTGTTTCTATTAATAATTTGGACTTGAGTCCTGAAGAAGAATTGTGTATATTTACGATAGGAACCCAACACAACTCGTATTTCAGCATGCCCATAATGTATTCAAAATTTAAGCCAATCTCCGTAACACGGTTGATTTAGTAAACCCGAAGAGTATGCACCTGAGTGAAAGACGTATATCTTTGTTTCTGTTAATGATTTGGACTTGAGTCCTGAAGAAGAATTGTGTATATTTAGGATAGGAACCCAACGCAACTCGTATTTCAGCATGCCCATAATGTATTCAAAATTTAAGCCAATCTCCGTAACACGGTTGATTTAGTAAACCTGAAGAGTATGCACCTGAGTAAAAGACGTATATCTTTGTTTCTATTAATAATTTGGACTTGAGTCCTGAAAAAGAATTGTGTATATTTACGATAGGAACCCAACGCAACTCGTATTTCAGCATGCCCGTAATGTATTCAAAATTTAAGCCAATCTCCGTAACACGGTTGATTTAGTAAACCCGAAGAGTATGCACCTGAGTGAAAGACGTATATCTTTGTTTCTATTAATAATTTGGACTTGACTCCTGAAGAAGAATTGTGTATATTTACGATAGGAACCCAACGCAACTCGTAATTCAGCATGCCCATAATGTATTCAAAATTTAAGCCAATCTCCGTAACACGGTTGATTTAGTAAACCTGAAGAGTATGCACCTGAGTGAAAGACGTATATCTTTGTTTCTATTAATAATTTGGACTTGAGTCCTGAAGAAGAATTGTGTATATTTACGATAGGAACCCAACGCAACTCGTATTTCAGCATTTCCATAATGTATTCACAATTTAAGCCAATCTCCGTAACACAGTTGATTTAGTAAACCTGAAGAGTATGCACCTGAGTGAAAGACGTATATCTTTGTTTCTATTAATAATTTGGACTTGAGTCCTGAAGAAGAATTGTTTATATTTACAATAGGAACCCAACGCAACTCGTATTTCAGCATGCCCATAATGTATTCAAAATTTAAGCCAATCTCCGTAACACGGTTGATTTAGTAAACCCGAAGAGTATGCACCTGAGTGAAAGACGTATATCTTTGTTTCTATTAATAATTTGGACTTGAGTCCGGAAGAAGATTTGTGTATATTTACGATAGGAACCCAACGCAACTCGTATTTCAGCATGCCCATAATGTATTCAAAATTTAAGCCAATCTCCGTAACACGGTTGATTTATTAAACCCGAAGAGTATGCACCTGAGTGAAAGGCGTATATCTTTGTTTCTATTAATAATTTGGACTTGAGTCCTGAAGAAGAATTGTGTATATTTACGATAGGAACCCAACACAACTCGTATTTCAGCATGCCCATAATGTATTCAAAATTTAAGCCAATCTCCGTAACACGGTTGATTTAGTAAACCCGAAGAGTATGCACCTGAGTGAAAGACGTATATCTTTGTTTCTGTTAATGATTTAAACTTGAGTCCTGAAGAAGAATTGTGTATATTTACGATAGGAACCCAACGCAACTCGTATTTCAGCATGCCCATAATGTATTCAAAATTTAAGCCAATCTCCGTAACACGGTTGATTTAGTAAACCTGAAGAGTATGCACCTGAGTGAAAGACGTATATCTTTGTTTCTATTAATAATTTGGACTTGAGTCCTGAAGAAGAATTGTGTATATTTACGATAGGAACCCAACGCAACTCGTATTTCAGCATGCCCATAATGTATTCAAAATTTAAGCCAATCTCCGTAACACGGTTGATTTAGTAAACCCGAAGAGTATGCACCTGAGTGAAAGATGTATATCTTTGTTTCTATTAATAATTTGGACTTGACTCCCGAAGAAGAATTGTGTATATTTACGATAGGAACCCAACGCAACTCGTAATTCAGCATGCCCATAATGTATTCAAAATTTAAGCCAATCTCCGTAACACGGTTGATTTAGTAAACCTGAAGAGTATGCACCTGAGTGAAAGACGTATATCTTTGTTTCTATTAATAATTTGGACTTGAGTCCTGAAGAAGAATTGTGTATATTTACGATAGGAACCCAACGCAACTCGTATTTCAGCATTTCCATAATGTATTCACAATTTAAGCCAATCTCCGTAACACAGTTGATTTAGTAAACCTGAAGAGTATGCACCTGAGTGAAAGACGTATATCTTTGTTTCTATTAATAATTTGGACTTGAGTTTTGAAGAAGAATTGTTTATATTTACAATAGGAACCCAACGCAACTCGTATTTCAGCATGCCCATAATGTATTCAAAATTTAAGCCAATCTCCGTAACACGGTTGATTTAGTAAACCCGAAGAGTATGCACCTGAGTGAAAGACGTATATCTTTGTTTCTATTAATTATTTGGACTTTAGTCCTGAAGAAGAATTGTGTATATTTACGATAGGAACCCAACACAACTCGTATTTCAGCATGCCCATAATGTATTCAAAATTTAAGCCAATCTCCGTAACACGGTTGATTTAGTAAACCTGAAGAGTATGCACCTGAGTGAAAGACGTATATCTTTGTTTCTATTAATAATTTGGAGTTGAGTCCTGAAGAAAAATTGTGTATATTTACGATAGGAACCCAACGCAACTCGTATTTCAGCATTCCCATAATGTATTCAAAATTTAAGCCAATCTCCGTAACACGGTTGATTTAGTAAACCTGAAGAGTATGCACCTGAGTGAAAGACGTATATCTTTGTTTCTATTAATAATTTGGACTTGAGTCCTGAGGAAGAATTGTGTATATTTACGATAGGAACCCAACACAACTCGTATTTCAGCATGCCCATAATGTATTCAAAATTTAAGCCAATCTCCGTAACACGGTTGATTTAGTAAACCCGAAGAGTATGCACCTGAGTGAAAGACGTATATCTTTGTTTCTATTAATTATTTGGACTTTAGTCCTGAAGAAAAATTGTGTATATTTACGATAGGAACCCAACACAACTCGTATTTCAGCATGCCCATAATGTATTCAAAATTTAAGCCAATCTCCGTAACACGGTTGATTTAGTAAACCTGAAGAGTATGCACCTGAGTGAAAGACGTATATCTTTGTTTCTATTAATAATTTGGAGTTGAGTCCTGAGGAAAAATTGTGTATATTTACGATAGGAACCCAACGCAACTCGTATTTCAGCATTCCCATAATGTATTCAAAATTTAAGCCAATCTCCGTAACACGGTTGATTTAGTAAACCTGAAGAGTATGCACCTGAGTGAAAGACGTATATCTTTGTTTCTATTAATAATTTGGACTTGAGTCCTGAAGAAGAATTGTGTATATTTACGATAGGAACCCAACACAACTCGTATTTCAGCATGCCCATAATGTATTCAAAATTTAAGCCAATCTCCGTAACACGGTTGATTTAGTAAACCCGAAGAGTATGCACCTGAGTGAAAGACGTATATCTTTTTTTCTGTTAATGATTTGGACTTGAGCCCCAAAGAAGAATTGTGTATATTTACGATAGGAACCCAACGCAACTCGTATTTCAGCATGCCCATAATGTATTCAAAATTTAAGCCAATCTCCGTAACACGGTTGATTTAGTAAACCTGAAGAGTATGCACCTGAGTGAAAGACGTATATCTTTGTTTCTATTAATAATTTGGACTTGAGTCCTGAAGAAGAATTGTGTATATTTACGATAAGAACCCAACGCAACTTGTATTTCAGCATGCCCATAATGTATTCCAAATTTAAGCCAATCTCCGTAACACGGTTGATTTAGTAAACCCGAAGAGTATGCACCTGAGTGAAAGACGTATATCTTTGTTTCTATTAATAATTTGGACTTGAGACCTGAAGAAGAATTGTGTATATTTACAATAGGAACCCAACGCAACTCGTAATTCGGCATGCCCATAATGTATTCAAAATTTAAGCCAATCTCCGTAACACGGTTGATTTAGTAAACCTGAAGAGTATGCACCTGAGCGAAAGACGTATATCTTTGTTTCTATTAATAATTTGGACTTGAGTCCTGAAGAAGAATTGTGTATATTTACGATAAGAACTCAACGCAACTCGTATTTCAGCATTTCCATAATGTATTCACAATTTAAGCCAATCTCCGTAACACGGTTGATTTAGTAAACCTCAAGAGTATGCACCTGCGTGAAAGACGTATATCTTTGTTTCTATTAATAGTTTGGACTTGAGTCCCGAAGAAGAAGTGTTTATATTTACAATAGGAACCCAACGCAACTCGTATTTCAGCATGCCCATAATGTATTCAAAATTTAAGCCAATCTCCGTAACACGGTTGATTTAGTAAACCCGAAGAGTATGCACCTGAGTGAAAGACATATATCTTTGTTTCTATTAATAATTTGGACTTGAGTCCTGAAGAAAAATTGTGTATATTTACGATAGGAACCCAACGCAACTCGTATTTCAACATGCCCATAATGTATTCAAAATTTAAGCCAATCTCCGTAACACGGTTGATTTATTAAACCCGAAGAGTATGCACATGAGTGAAAGACGTATATCTTTGTTTCTATTGATAATTTGGACTTGAGTCCTGAAGAAGAATTGTGTATATTTACGATAGGAACCCAACACAACTCGTATTTCAGCATGCCCATAATGTATTCAAAATTTAAGCCAATCTCCGTAACACGGTTGATTTAGTAAACCCGAAGAGTATGCACCTGAGTGAAAGACGTATATCTTTGTTTCTGTTAATGATTTGGACTTGAGTCCTGAAGAAGAATTGTGTATATTTACGATAGGAACCCAACGCAACTCGTATTTTAGCATGCCCATAATGTATTCAAAATTTAAGCCAATCTCCGTAACACGGTTGATTTAGTAAACCTGAAGAGTATGCGCCTGAGTAAAAGACGTATATCTTTGTTTCTATTAATAATTTGGACTTGAGTCCTGAAGAAGAATTGTGTATATTTACGATAGGAACCCAACGCAACTCGTATTTCAGCATGCCCGTAATGTATTCAAAATTTAAGCCAATCTCCGTAACACGGTTGATTTAGTAAACCCGAAGAGTATGCACCTGAGTGAAAGACGTATATCTTTGTTTCTATTAATAATTTGGACTTGACTCCTGAAGAAGAATTGTGTATATTTACGATAGGAACCCAACGCAACTCGTAATTCAGCATGCCCATAATGTATTCAAAATTTAAGCCAATCTCCGTAACACGGTTGATTTAGTAAACCTGAAGAGTATGCACCTGAGTGAAAGACGTATATCTTTGTTTCTATTAATAATTTGGACTTGAGTCCTGAAGAAGAATTGTGTATATTTACGATAGGAACCCAACGCAACTCGTATTTCAGCATTTCCATAATGTATTCACAATTTAAGCCAATCTCCGTAACACAGTTGATTTAGTAAACCTGAAGAGTATGCACCTGAGTGAAAGACGTATATCTTTGTTTCTATTAATAATTTGGACTTGAGTCCTGAAGAAGAATTGTTTATATTTACAATAGGAACCCAACGCAACTCGTATTTCAGCATGCCCATAATGTATTCAAAATTTAAGCCAATCTCCGTAACACGGTTGATTTAGTAAACCCGAAGAGTATGCACCTGAGTGAAAGACGTATATCTTTGTTTCTATTAATAATTTGGACTTGAGTCCGGAAGAAGATTTGTGTATATTTACGATAGGAACCCAACGCAACTCGTATTTCAGCATGCCCATAATGTATTCAAAATTTAAGCCAATCTCCGTAATACGGTTGATTTATTAAACCCGAAGAGTATGCACCTGAGTGAAAGACGTATATCTTTGTTTCTATTAATAATTTGGACTTGAGTCCTGAAGAAGAATTGTGTATATTTAC
The DNA here is from genome assembly GCA_945859875.1 of Cuscuta europaea. Lineage (NCBI taxonomy): Eukaryota > Viridiplantae > Streptophyta > Magnoliopsida > Solanales > Convolvulaceae > Cuscuta > Cuscuta europaea. Next base: position 9,019,877 of record CAMAPE010000014.1, read on the forward strand.
GATAGGAACCCAACACAACTCGTATTTCAGCATGCCCATAATGTATTCAAAATTTAAGCCAATCTCCGTAACACGGTTGATTTAGTAAACCCGAAGAGTATGCACCTGAGTGAAAGACGTATATCTTTGTTTCTGTTAATGATTTGGACTTGAGTCCTGAAGAAGAATTGTGTATATTTACGATAGGAACCCAACGCAACTCGTATTTCAGCATGCCCATAATGTATTCAAAATTTAAGCCAATCTCCGTAACACGGTTGATTTAGTAAACCTGAAGAGTATGCACCTGAGTGAAAGACGTATATCTTTGTTTCTATTAATAATTTGGACTTGAGTCCTGAATAAGAATTGTGTATATTTACGATAGGAACCCAACGCAACTCGTATTTCAGCATGCCCATAATGTATTCAAAATTTAAGCCAATCTCCGTAACACGGTTGATTTAGTAAACCTGAAGAGTATGCACCTGAGTGAAAGATGTATATCTTTGTTTCTATTAATAATTTGGACTTCACTCCCGAAGAAGAATTGTGTATATTTACGATAGGAACCCAACGCAACTCATAATTCAGCATGCCCATAATGTATTCAAAATTTAAGCCAATCTCCGTAACACGGTTGATTTAGTAAACCTGAAGAGTATGCACCTGAGTGAAAGACGTATATCTTTGTTTCTATTAATAATTTGGACTTGAGTCCTGAAGAAGAATTGTGTATATTTACGATAGGAACCAAACGCAAATCGTATTTCAGCATTTCCATAATGTATTCACAATTTAAGCCAATCTCCGTAACACAGTTGATTTAGTAAACCTGAAGAGTATGCACCTGAGTGAAAGACGTATATCTTTGTTTCTATTAATAATTTGGACTTGAGTTTTGAAGAAGAATTGTTTATATTTACAATAGGAACCCAACGCAACTCGTATTTCAGCATGCCCATAATGTATTCAAAATTTAAGCCAATCTCCGTAACACGGTTGATTTAGTAAACCCGAAGAGTATGCACCTGAGTGAAACACGTATATCTTTGTTTCTATTAATAATTTGGACTTGAGTCCGGAAGAAGATTTGTGTATATTTACGATAGGAACCTAACGCAACTCGTATTTCAGCATGCCCATAATGTATTCAAAATTTAAGCCAATCTCCGTAACACGGTTGATTTATTAAACCCGAAGAGTATGCACCTGAGTGAAAGACGTATATCTTTGTTTCTATTAATAATTTAGACTTGAGTCCTGAAGAAGAATTGTGTATATTTACGATAGGAACCCAACACAACTCGTATTTCAGCATGCCCATAATGTATTCAAAATTTAAGCGAATCTCCGTAACACGGTTGATTTAGTAAACCTGAAGAGTATGCACCTGAGTGAAAGACGTATATCTTTGTTTCTGTTAATGATTTGGACTTGAGTCCTGAAGAACTATTGTGTATATTTACGATAGGAACCCAACACAACTCGTATTTCAGCATGCCCATAATGTATTCAAAATTTAAGCCAATCTCCGTAACACGGTTGATTTAGTAAACCCGAAGAGTATGCACCTGAGTGAAAGACGTATATCTTTGTTTCTGTTAATGATTTGGACTTGAGTCCTGAAGAAGAATTGTGTATATTTACTATAGGAACCCAACGCAACTCGTATTTCAGCATGCCCATAATGTATTCAAAATTTAAGCCAATCTCCGTAACACGGTTGATTTGGTAAACCTGAAGAGTATGCACCTGAGTGAAAGACGTATATCTTTGTTTCTATTAATAATTTGGACTTGAGTCCTGAAGAAGAATTGTGTATATTTTCGATAGGAACCCAACGCAACTCGTATTTCAGCATGCCCATAATGTATTCAAATTTAAGCCAATCTCCGTAACACGGTTGATTTAGTAAACCCGAAGAGTATGCACTTGAGTGAAAGACGTATATCTTTGTTTCTATTAATAATTTGGACTTGACTCCTGAAGAAGAATTGTGTACATTTACGATAGGAACCCAACGCAACTCGTAATTCAGCATGCCCATAATGTATTCAAAATTTAAGCCCATCTCCGTAACACGGTTGATTTAGTAAACCTGAAGAGTATGCACCTGAGTGAAAGACGTATATCTTTGTTTCTATTAATAATTTGGACTTGAGTCCTGAAGAAGAATTGTGTATATTTTCGATAGGAACCCAACACAACTCGTATTTCAGCATGCCCATAATGTATTCAAAATTTAAGCCAATCTTCGTAACACGGTTTATTTAGTAATCCCGAAGAGTATGCACCTGAGTGAAAGACGTATATCTTTGTTTCTATTAATTATTTGGACTTTAGTCCTGAAGAAGAATTGTGTATATTTACGATAGGAACCCAACACAACTCGTATTTCAGCATGCCCATAATGTATTCAAAATTTAAGCCAATCTCCGTAACACGGTTGATTTAGTAAACCTGAAGAGTATGCACCTGAGTGAAAGACGTATATCTTTGTTTCTATTAATAATTTGGAGTTGAGTCCTGAAGAAAAATTGTGTATATTTACAATAGGAACCCAACGCAACTCGTATTTCAGCATTCCCATAATGTATTCAAAAGTTAAGCCAATCTCCGTAACACGGTTGATTTAGTAAACCTGAAGAGTATGCACCTGAGTGAAAGACGTATATCTTTGTTTCTATTAATAATTTGGACTTGAGTCCTGAAGAAGAATTGTGTATATTTACGATAGGAACCCAACACAACTCGTATTTCAGCATTCCCATAATGTATTCAAAATTTAAGCCAATCTCCGTAACACGGTTGATTTAGTAAACCCAAAGAGTATGCACCTGAGTGAAAGACGTATATCTTTTTTTCTGTTAATGATTTGGACTTGAGCCCCAAAGAAGAATTGTGTATATTTACGATAGGAACCCAACGCAACTCGTATTTCAGCATGCCCATAATGTATTCAAAATTTAAGCCAATCTCCGTAACATGGTTGATTTAGTAAACCTGAAGAGTATGCACCTGAGTGAAAGACGTATATCTTTGTTTCTATTAATAATTTGGACTTGAGTCCTGAAGAAGAATTATGTATATTTACGATAAGAACCCAACGCAACTCGTATTTCAGCATGCCCATAATGTATTCAAAATTTAAGCCAATCTCCGTAACACGGTTGATTTAGTAAACCCGAAGAGTATGCACCTGAGTGAAAGACGTATATCTTTGTTTCTATTAATAATTTGGACTTGAGACCTGAAGAAGAATTGTGTATATTTACGATAGGAACCCAACGCAACTCGTAATTCAGCATGCCCATAATGTATTCAAAATTTAAGCCAATCTCCGTAACACGGTTGATTTAGTAAACCTGAAGAGTATGCACCTGAGCGAAAGACGTATATCTTTGTTTCTATTAATAATTTGGACTTGAGTCCTGAAGAAGAATTGTGTATATTTACGATAGGAACCCAACGCAACTCGTATTTCAGCATTTCCATAATGTATTCACAATTTAAGCCAATCTCCGTAACACGGTTGATTTAGTAAACCTGAAGAGTATGCACCTGCGTGAAAGACGTATATCTTTGTTTCTATTAATAGTTTGGACTTGAGTCCCGAAGAAGAATTGTTTATATTTACAATAGGAACCCAACGCAACTCGTATTTCAGCATGCCCATAATGTATTCAAAATTTAAGCCAATCTCCGTAACACGGTTGATTTAGTAAACCCGAAGAGTATGCACCTGAGTGAAAGACGTATATCTTTGTTTCTATTAATAATTTGGACTTGAGTCCTGAAGAAATATTGTGTATATTTACAATAGGAACCCAACACAACTCGTATTTCAGCATGCCCATAATGTATTCAAAATTTAAGCCAATCTCCGTAACACGGTTGATTTAGTAAACCCGAAGAGTATGCACCTGAGTGAAAGACGTATATCTTTGTTTCTATTAATAATTTGGACTTGAGTCCGGAAGAAGATTTGTGTATATTTACGATAGGAAACCAACACAACTCGTATTTCAGCATGCCCATAATGTATTCAAAATTTAAGCCAATCTCCGTAACACGGTTGATTTATTAAACCCGAAGAGTATGCACCTGAGTGAAAGACGTATATCTTTGTTTCTATTAATAATTTGGACTTGAGTCCTGAAGAAGAATTGTGTATATTTACGATAGGAACCCAACACAACTCGTATTTCAGCATGCCCATAATGTATTCAAAATTTAAGCCAATCTCCGTAACACGGTTGATTTAGTAAACCCGAAGAGTATGCACCTGAGTGAAAGACGTATATCTTTGTTTCTGTTAATGATTTGGACTTGAGTCCTGAAGAAGAATTGTGTATATTTACGATAGGAACCCAACGCAACTCGTATTTCAGCATGCCCATAATGTATTCAAAATTTAAGCCAATCTCCGTAGCACGGTTGATTTAGTAAACCTGAAGAGTATGCACCTGAGTGAAAGACGTATATCTTTGTTTCTATTAATAATTTGGACTTCAGTCCTGAAGAAGAATTGTGTATATTTACGATAGGAACCCAACGCAACTCGTATTTCAGCATGCCCATAATGTATTCAAAATTTAAGCCAATCTCCGTAACACGGTTGATTTAGTAAACCCGAAGAGTATGCACCTGAGTGAAAGACGTATATCTTTGTTTCTATTAATACTTTGGACTTGACTCCTGAAGAAGAATTGTGTATATTTACGATAGGAACCCAACGCAACTCGTAATTCAGCATGCCCATAATGTATTCAAAATTTAAGCCAATCTCCGTAACACGGTTGATTTAGTAAACCTGAAGAGTATGCACCTGAGTGAAAGACGTATATCTTTGTTTCTATTAATAATTTGGACTTGAGTCCTGAAGAAGAATTGTGTATATTTACGATAGGAACCCAACACAACTCGTATTTCAGCATGCCCATAATGTATTCAAAATTTAAGCCAATCTCCGTAACACGGTTGATTTAGTAAACCCGAAGAGTATGCACCTGAGTGAAAGACGTATATCTTTGTTTCTGTTAATGATTTGGACTTGAGTCCTGAAGAAGAATTGTGTATATTTACGATAGGAACCCAACGCAACTCGTATTTCAGCATGCCCATAATGTATTCAAAATTTAAGCCAATCTCCGTAGCACGGTTGATTTAGTAAACCTGAAGAGTATGCACCTGAGTGAAAGACGTATATCTTTGTTTCTATTAATAATTTGGACTTCAGTCCTGAAGAAGAATTGTGTATATTTACGATAGGAACCCAACGCAACTCGTATTTCAGCATGCCCATAATGTATTCAAAATTTAAGCCAATCTCCGTAACACGGTTGATTTAGTAAACCCGAAGAGTATGCACCTGAGTGAAAGACGTATATCTTTGTTTCTATTAATACTTTGGACTTGACTCCTGAAGAAGAATTGTGTATATTTACGATAGGAACCCAACGCAACTCGTAATTCAGCATGCCCATAATGTATTCAAAATTTAAGCCAATCTCCGTAACACGGTTGATTTAGTAAACCTGAAGAGTATGCACCTGAGTGAAAGACGTATATCTTTGTTTCTATTAATAATTTGGACTTGAGTCCTGAAGAAGAATTGTGTATATTTACGATAGGAACCCAACGCAACTCGTATTTCAGCATTTCCATAATGTATTCACAATTTAAGCCAATCTCCGTAACACAGTTGATTTAGTAAACCTGAAGAGTATGCACCTAAGTGAAAGACGTATATCTTTATTTCTATTAATAATTTGGACTTGAGTCCTGAAGAAGAATTGTTTATATTTACAATAGGAACCCAACGCAACTCGTATTTCAGCATGCCCATAATGTATTCAAAATTTAAGCCAATCTCCGTAACACGGTTGATTTAGTAAACCCGAAGAGTATGAACCTGAGTGAAAGACGTATATCTTTGTTTCTATTAATAATTTGGACTTGAGTCCCGAAGAAGATTTGTGTATATTTACGATAGGAATCCAACGCAACTCGTATTTCAGCATGCCCATAATGTATTCAAAATTTAAGCCAATCTCCGTAACACGGTTGATTTATTAAACCCGAAGAGTATGCACCTGAGTGAAAGACGTATATCTTTGTTTCTATTAATAATTTGGACTTGAGTCCTGAAGAAGAATTGTGTATATTTACGATAGGAACCCAACACAACTCGTATTTCAGCATGCCCATAATGTATTCAAAATTTAAGCGAATCTCCGTAACACGGTTGATTTAGTAAACCTGAAGAGTATGCACCTGAGTGAAAGACGTATATCTTTGTTTCTGTTAATGATTTGGACTTGAGTCCTGAAGAAGTATTGTGTATATTTACGATAGGAACCCAACACAACTCGTATTTCAGCATGCCAATAATGTATTCAAAATTTAAGCCAATCTCCGTAACACGGTTGATTTAGTAAACCCGAAGAGTATGCACCTGAGTGAAAGACGTATATCTTTGTTTCTGTTAATGATTTGGACTTGAGTCCTGAAGAAGAATTGTGTATATTTACTATAGGAACCCAACGCAACTCGTATTTCAGCATGCCCATAATGTATTCAAAATTTAAGCCAATCTCCGTAACACGGTTGATTTGGTAAACCTGAAGAGTATGCACCTGAGTGAAAGACGTATATCTTTGTTTCTATTAATAATTTGGACTTGAGTCCTGAAGAAGAATTGTGTATATTTACGATAGGAACCCAACGCAACTCGTATTTCAGCATGCCCATAATGTATTCAAATTTAAGCCAATCTCCGTAACACGGTTGATTTAGTAAACCCGAAGAGTATGCACCTGAGTGAAAGACGTATAACTTTGTTGCTATTGATAATTTGGACTTGACTCCTGAAGAAGAATTGTGTACATTTACGATAGGAACCCAACGCAACTCGTAATTCAGCATGCCCATAATGTATTCAAAATTTAAGCCAATCTCCGTAACACGGTTGATTTAGTAAACCTGAAGAGTATGCACCTGAGTGAAAGACGTATATCTTTGTTTCTATTAATAATTTGGACTTGAGTCCTGAAGAAGAATTGTGTATATTTACGATAGGAACCCAACGCAACTCGTATTTCAGCATTTCCATAATGTATTCACAATTTAAGCCAATCTCCGTAACACAGTTGATTTAGTAAACCTGAAGAGTATGCACCTGAGTGAAAGACGTATATCTTTGTTTCTATTAATAATTTGGACTTGAGTCCTGAAGAAGAATTGTTTATATTTACAATAGGAACCCAACGCAACTCGTATTTCAGCATGCCTATAATGTATTCAAAATTTAAGCCAATCTCTGTAACACGGTTGATTTAGTAAACCCGAAGAGTATGCACCTGAGTGAAAGACGTATATCTTTGTTTCTGTTAATGATTTGGACTTGAGTCCTGAAGAAGTATTGTGTATATTTACGATAGGAACCCAACACAACTCGTATTTCAGCATGCCCATAATGTATTCAAAATTTAAGCCAATCTCCGTAACACGGTTGATTTAGTAAACCCGAGGAGTATGCACCTGAGTGAAAGACGTATATCTTTGTTTCTGTTAATAATTTGGACTTGAGTCCTGAAGAAGAATTGTGTATATTTACGATAGGAACCCAATGCAACTCGTATTTCAGCATTCCCATAATGTATTCACAATTTAAGCCAATCTCCGTAACACAGTTGATTTAGTAAACCTGAAGAGTATGCACCTGAGTGAAAGACGTATATCTTTGTTTCTGTTAATGATTTGGACTTGAGTCCTGAAGAAGAATTGTGTATATTTACGATAGGAACTCAACTCAACTCGTATTTCAGCATTCCCATAATGTATTCAAAATTTAAGCCAATCTCCATAACACGGTTGATTTAGTAAACCCGAAGAGTATGCACCTGAGTGAAAGACTTATATCTTTGTTTCTATTAATAATTTGGACTTTAGTCCTAAAGAAGAATTGTGTATATTTCGATAGGAACCCAACGCAACTCGTATTTCAGCATGCCCATAATGTATTCAAAATTTAAGCCAATCTCCGTAACACGGTTGATTTAGTAAACCTAGAGAGTATGCACCTGAGTGAAACACGTATATCTTTTTTTCTATTAATAATTTGGACTTGAGTCCTGAAGAAGAATTGTGTATATTTACGATAGGAACCCAACTCAACTCATAATTCAGCATGCCCATAATGTATTCAAAATTTAAGCCAATCTCCGTAACACGGTTGATTTAGTAAACCCGAAGAGTATGCACCTGAGTGAAAGACGTATATCTTTGGTTCTACTAATAATTTGGACTTGAGTCCGGAAGAAGAATTGTGTATATTTACGATAGGAACCCAACGCAACTCGTATTTCAGCATGTCCATAATGTATTCAAAATTTAAGCCAATCTCCGTAACACGGTTGATTTATTAAACCTGAAGAGTATGCACCTGAGTGAAAGACGTATATCTTTGTTTCTATTAATAATTTGGACTTGAGTCCTGAAGAAGAATTGTGTATATTTACGATAGGAACCCAACGCAACTCGTATTTCAGCATTTCCATAATGTATTCACAATTTAAGCCAATCTCCGTAACACAGTTGATTTAGTAAACCTGAAGAGTATGCACCTGAGTGAAAGACGTATATCTTTGTTTCTATTAATAATTTGGACTTGAGTCCTGAAGAAGAATTGTTTATATTTACAATAGGAACCCAACGCAACTCGTATTTCAGCATGCCCATAATGTATTCAAAATTTAAGCCAATCTCTCTAACACGGTTGATTTAGTAAACCCGAAGAGTATGCACCTGAGTGAAAGACGTATATCTTTGTTTCTGTTAATGATTTGGACTTGAGTCCTGAAGAAGTATTGTGTATATTTACGATAGGAACCCAACACAACTCGTATTTCAGCATGCCCATAATGTATTCAAAATTTAAGCCAATCTCCGTAACACGGTTGATTTAGTAAACCCGAAGAGTATGCACCTGAGTGAAAGACGTATATCTTTGTTTCTGTTAATAATTTGGACTTGAGTCCTGAAGAAGAATTGTGTATATTTACGATAGGAACCCAATGCAACTCGTATTTCAGCATTCCCATAATGTATTCACAATTTAAGCCAATCTCCGTAACACAGTTGATTTAGTAAACCTGAAGAGTATGCACCTGAGTGAAAGACGTATATCTTTGTTTCTGTTAATGATTTGGACTTGAGTCCTGAAGAAGAATTGTGTATATTTACGATAGGAACTCAACTCAACTCGTATTTCAGCATTCCCATAATGTATTCAAAATTTAAGCCAATCTCCATAACACGGTTGATTTAGTAAACCCGAAGAGTACGCACCTGAGTGAAAGACTTATATCTTTGTTTCTATTAATAATTTGGACTTTAGTCCTAAACAAGAATTGTGTATATTTCGATAGGAACCCAACGCAACTCGTATTTCAGCATGCCCATAATGTATTCAAAATTTAAGCCAATCTCCGTAACACGGTTGATTTAGTAAACCTAGAGAGTATGCACCTGAGTGAAACACGTATATCTTTTTTTCTATTAATAATTTGGACTTGAGTCCTCAAGAAGAATTGTGTATATTTACGATAGGAACCCAACTCAACTCATAATTCAGCATGCCCATAATGTATTCAAAATTTAAGCCAATCTCCGTAACACGGTTGATTTAGTAAACCCGAAGAGTATGCACCTGAGTGAAAGACGTATATCTTTGGTTCTACTAATAATTTGGACTTGAGTCCGGAAGAAGAATTGTGTATATTTACGATAGGAACCCAACGCAACTCGTATTTCAGCATGTCCATAATGTATTCAAAATTTAAGCCAATCTCCGTAACACGGTTGATTTATTAAACCCGAAGAGTATGCACCTGAGTGAAAGACGTATATCTTTGTTTCTATTAATAATTTGGACTTGAGTCCTGAAGAAGAATTGTGTATATTTACGTTAGGAACCCAACACAACTCGTATTTCAGCATGCCCATAATGTATTCAAAATTTAAGCCAATCTCCGTAACACGGTTGATTTAGTAAACCTGAAGAGTATGCACCTGAGTGAAAGACGTATATCTTTGTTTCTGTTAATGATTTGGACTTGAGTCCTGAAGAAGTATTGTGTATAGTTACGATAGGAACCCAACACAACTCGTATTTCAGCATGCCCATAATGTATTCAAAATTTAAGCCAATCTCCGTAACACGGTTGATTTAGTAAACCCAAAGAGTATGCACCTGAGTGAAAGATGTATATCTTTGTTTCTATTAATAATTTGGACTTGAGTCCTGAAGAAGAATTGTGTATATTTACGATAGGAACCCAATGCAACTTGTATTTCCGCATTCCCATAATGTATTCACAATTTAAGCCAATCTCCGTAACACAGTTGATTTAGTAAACCTGAAGAGTATGCACCTGAGTGAAAGACGTATATCTTTGTTTCTGTTAATGATTTAGACTTGAGTCCTGAAGAAGAAATGTGTATATTTACGATAGGAACTCAACTCAACTCGTATTTCAGCATTCCCATAATGTATTCAAAATTTAAGCCAATCTCCATAACACGGTTGATTTAGTAAACCCGAAGAGTATGCACCTGAGTGAAAGACTTATATCTTTGTTTCTATTAATAATTTGGACTTGAGTCCTAAATAAGAATTGTGTATATTTCGATAGGAACCCAACGCAACTCGTATTTCAGCATGCCCATAATGTATTCAAAATTTAAGCCAATCTCCGTAACACTGTTGATTTAGTAAACCTAGAGAGTATGCACCTGAGTGAAACACGTATATCTTTTTTTCTATTAATAATTTGGACTTGAGTCCTGAAGAAGAATTGTGTATATTTACGATAGGAACCCAACTCAACTCATAATACAGCATGCCCATAATGTATTCAAAATTTAAGCAAATCTCTGTAACACGGTTGATTTAGTAAACCTGAAGAGTATGCACCTGAGTGAAAGACGTATATCTTTGTTTCTATTAATAATTTGGACTTGACTCCTGAAGAAGAATTGTGTATATTTACGATAGGAACCCAACGCAACTCGTATTTCAGCATTCCCATAATGTATTCACAATTTAAGCCAATCTCCGTAACACGGTTGATTTAGTAAACCTGAAGAGTATGCACCTGAGTGAAAGACGTATATCTTTGTTTCTATTAATAATTTGGACTTGAGTCCTGAAGAAGAATTGTGTATATTTACAATAGGAACCCAACCCAACTCGTATTTCAGCATTCCCATAATGTATTCAAAATTTACGCCAATCTCCGTAACACGGTTGATTTAATAAACCTGAAGAGTATGCACCTGAGTGAAAGAGGTTTATCTTTGTTTCTATTAATAATTTGGACTTGAGTCCTGAAGAAGAATTGTGTATATTTACGATAGGAACCCAACGCAACTCGTATTTCAGAATGCCCATAATGTATTCAAAATTTAAGCCAATCTCCGTAACACGGTTGATTTAGTAAACCCGAAGAGTATGCACCTGAGTGAAAGACTTATATCTTTGTTTCTATTAATAATTTGGACTTGAGTCCTGAAGAAGAATTGTGTAGATTTACGATAGGAACCCAACGCAACTCGTATAACAGCATGCCCATAATGTATTCAAAATTTAAGCCAATCTCCATAACACGGTTGATTTAGTAAACCTGAAGAGTATGCACCTGAATGAAAGACGTATATCTTTGTTTCTATTAATAATTTGGACTTGAGTTCTGAAGAAGAATTGTGTATATTTACGATAGGAACCCAACGCAACTCGTATTTCAGCATGGCCATAATGTATTCAAAATTTAAGCCAATCTCCGTAACACGGTTGATTTAGTAAACCCAAAAAGTATGCACCTGAGTGAAAGACTTATATCTTTGTTTCTATTAATAATTTGGACTTGAGTCCTGAAGAAGAATTGTGTATATTTACGATAGGAACCCAACGCAACTCGTATTTCAGCATTCCCATAATGTATTCACAACTTAAGCCAATCTCCGTGACAGGGTTGATTTAGTAAACCGAAAGAGTATGCACCTGAGTGAAAGTCGTATATCTTTGTTTCTATTAATAATTTGGACTTGAGTCCTGAAGAAGAATTGTGTATATTTACGATAGGAACCCAGCGTAACTCGTATTTCAGCATTCCCATAATGTATTCAAAATTTAAGCCAATCTCCGTAACACGGTTGATTTAGTAAACCCAAAGAGTATGCACCTGAGTGAAAGACGTATATCTTTGTTTCTATTAATAATTTGGACTTGAGTCCTGAAGAAGAATTGTGTATATTTACGATAGGAACCCAACGCAACTCGTATTTCAGCAGGCCCATAATGTATTCAAAATTTAAGCCAATCTCCGTAACACGGTTGATTTAGTAAACCTGAAGAGTATGCACCTGAGTGAAAGACGTATATCTTTGTTTCTGTTAATGATTTGGACTTGAGTCCTGAAGAAGTATTGTGTATAGTTACGATAGGAACCCAACACAACTCGTATTTCAGCATGCCCATAATGTATTCAAATTTAAGCCAATCTCCGTAACACGGTTGATTTAGAAAACCCGAAGAGTATGCACCTGAGTGAAAGACGTATATCTTTGGTTCTACTAATAATTTGGACTTGAGTCCGGAAGAAGAATTGTGTATATTTACGATAGGAACCCAACGCAACTCGTATTTCAGCATGTCCATAATGTATTCAAAATTTAAGCCAATCTCCGTAACACGGTTGATTTATTAAACCCGAAGAGTATGCACCTGAGTGAAAGACGTATATCTTTGTTTCTATTAATAATTTGGACTTGAGTCCTGAAGAAGAATTGTGTATATTTACGTTAGGAACCCAACACAACTCGTATTTTAGCATGCCCATAATGTATTCAAAATTTAAGCCAATCTCCGTAACACGGTTGATTTAGTAAACCTGAAGAGTATGCACCTGAGTGAAAGACGTATATCTTTGTTTCTGTTAATGATTTGGACTTGAGTCCTGAAGAAGTATTGTGTATAGTTACGATAGGAACCCAACACAACTCGTATTTCAGCATGCCCATAATGTATTCAAAATTTAAGCCAATCTCCGTAACACGGTTGATTTAGTAAACCCAAAGAGTATGCACCTGAGTGAAAGATGTATATCTTTGTTTCTATTAATAATTTGGACTTGAGTCCTGAAGAAGAATTGTGTATATTTACGATAGGAACCCAATGCAACTTGTATTTCCGCATTCCCATAATGTATTCACAATTTAAGCCAATCTCCGTAACACAGTTGATTTAGTAAACCTGAAGAGTATGCACTAGAGTGAAAGACGTATATCTTTGTTTCTGTTAATGATTTAGACTTGAGTCCTGAAGAAGAAATGTGTATATTTACGATAGGAACTCAACTCAACTCGTATTTCTGCATTCCCATAATGTATTCAAAATTTAAGCCAATCTCCATAACACGGTTGATTTAGTAAACCCGAAGAGTATGCACCTGAGTGAAAGACTTATATCTTTGTTTCTATTAATAATTTGGACTTGAGTCCTAAATAAGAATTGTGTATATTTCGATAGGAACCCAACGCAACTCGTATTTCAGCATGCCCATAATGTATTCAAAATTTAAGCCAATCTCCGTAACACTGTTGATTTAGTAAACCTAGAGAGTATGCACCTGAGTGAAACACGTATATCTTTTTTTCTATTAATAATTTGGACTTGAGTCCTGAAGAAGAATTGTGTATATTTACGATAGGAACCCAACTCAACTCATAATACAGCATGCCCATAATGTATTCAAAATTTAAGCAAATCTCTGTAACACGGTTGATTTAGTAAACCTGAAGAGTATGCACCTGAGTGAAAGACGTATATCTTTGTTTCTATTAATAATTTGGACTTGACTCCTGAAGAAGAATTGTGTATATTTACGATAGGAACCCAACGCAACTCGTATTTCAGCATTCCCATAATGTATTCACAATTTAAGCCAATCTCCGTAACACGGTTGATTTAGTAAACCTGAAGAGTATGCACCTGAGTGAAAGACGTATATCTTTGTTTCTATTAATAATTTGGACTTGAGTCCTGAAGAAGAATTGTGTATATTTACAATAGGAACCCAACCCAACTCGTATTTCAGCATTCCCATAATGTATTCAAAATTTACGCCAATCTCCGTAACACGGTTGATTTAATAAACCTGAAGAGTATGCACCTGAGTGAAAGAGGTATATCTTTGTTTCTATTAATAATTTGGACTTGAGTCCTGAAGAAGAATTGTGTATATTTACGATAGGAACCCAACGCAACTCGTATTTCAGAATGCCCATAATGTATTCAAAATTTAAGCCAATCTCCGTAACACGGTTGATTTAGTCAACCCGAAGAGTATGCACCTGAGTGAAAGACTTATATCTTTGTTTCTATTAATAATTTGGACTTGAGTCCTGAAGAAGAATTGTGTATATTTACGATAGGAACCCAACGCAACTCGTATAACAGCATGCCCATAATGTATTCAAAATTTAAGCCAATCTCCATAACACGGTTGATTTAGTAAACCTGAAGAATATGCACCTGAATGAAAGACGTATATCTTTGTTTCTATTAATAATTTGGACTTGAGTTCTGAAGAAGAATTGTGTATATTTACGATAGGAACCCAACGCAACTCGTATTTCAGCATGCCCATAATGTATTCAAAATTTAAGCCAATCTCCGTAACACGGTTGATTTAGTAAACCTCAAGAGTATGCATCTGAGTGAAAGACGTATATCTTTGTTTCTAATAATAATTTGGACTTGAGTCCTGAAAAAGAATTGTGTATATTTACGATAGGAACCCAACGCAACTCGTATTTCAGCATGCCCATAATGTATTCAAAATTTAAGCCAATCTCCGTAACACGGTTGATTTAGTAAACCCAAAAAGTATGCACCTGAGTGAAAGACTTATATCTTTGTTTCTATTAATAATTTGGACTTGAGTCCTGAAGAAGAATTGTGTATATTTACGATAGGAACCCAACGCAACTCGTATTTCAGCATTCCCATAATGTATTCACAATTTAAGCCAATCTCCGTGACAGGGTTGATTTAGTAAACCGAAAGAGTATGCACCTGAGTGAAAGTCGTATATCTTTGTTTCTATTAATAATTTGGACTTGAGTCCTGAAGAAGAATTGTGTATATTTACGATAGGAACCCAACGTAACTCGTATTTCAGCATTCCCATAATGTATTCAAAATTTAAGCCAATCTCCGTAACACGGTTGATTTAGTAAACCCAAAGAGTATGCACCTGAGTGAAAGACGTATATCTTTGTTTCTATTAATAATTTGGACTTGAGTCCTGAAGAAGAATTGTGTATATTTACGATAGGAACCCAACGCAACTCGTATTTCAGCATTCCCATAATGTATTCACAATTTAAGCCAATCTGCGTAACACAGTTGATTTAGTAAACCTGAAGAGTATGCACCTGAGTGAAAGACGTATATATTTGTTTCTAGTAATAATTTGGACTTGAGTCCTGAAGAAGAATGGTGTATATTTACGATAGGAACCCAACGCAACTCGTATTTTAGCATGCCCATAATGTATTCAAAATTTAAGCCAATATCCGTAACACGGTTGATTTAGTAAACCCGAAGAGTATGCACCTGAGTGAAAGACTTATATCTTTGTTTCTATTAATAATTTGGACTTGTGTCCTGAAGAAGAATTGTGTATATTTACGTTAGGAACCCAACGCAACTCGTATTTCAGCATGTCCATAATGTATTCACAATTTAAGCCAATCTCCGTAACACAGTTGATTTAGTAAACCTGAAGAGTATGCACCTGAGTGAAAGACGTATATGTTTGTTTCTGTTAATGATTTGGACTTGAGTCCTGAAGAAGAAATGTGTATATTTACGATAGGAACTCAACTCAACTCGTATTTCAGCATTCCCATAATGTATTCAAAATTTAAGCCAATCTCCATAACACGGTTGATTTAGTAAACCCGAAGAGTATGCACCTGAGTGAAAGACTTATATCTTTGTTTCTATTAATAATTTGGACTCGAGTCCTAAAGAAGAATTGTGTATATTTCGATAGGAACCCAACGCAACTCGTATTTCAGCATGCCCATAATGTATTCGAAATTTAAGCCAATCTCCGTAACACGGTTGATTTAGTAAACCTAGAGAGTATGCACCTGAGTGAAACACGTATATCTTTTTTTCTATTAATAATTTGGACTTGAGTCCTGAAGAAGAATTGTGTATATTTACGATAGGAACCCAACGCAACTCATAATTCAGCATGCCCATAATGTATTCAAAATTTAATCCAATCTCCGTAACACGGTTGATTTAGTAAACCTGAAGAGTATGCACCTGAGTGAAAGACGTATATCTTTGTTTCTATTAATAATTTGGACTTGACTCCTGAAGAAGAATTGTGTATATTTACGATAGGAACCCAACGCAACTCGTATTTCAGCATTCCCATAATGTATTCACAATTTAAGCCAATCTCCGTAACACGGTTGATTTAGTAAACCTGAAGAGTATGCACCTGAGTGAAAGACGTATATCTTTGTTTCTATTAATAATTTGGACTTGAGTCCTGAAGAAGAATTGTGTATATTTACAATAGGAACCCAACGCAACTCGTATTTCAGCATTCCCATAATGTATTCAAAATTTAAGCCAATCTCCGTAACACGGTTGATTTAATAAACCTGAAGAGTATGCACCTGAGTGAAAGAGGTATATCTTTGTTTCTATTAATAATTTGGACTCTAGTCCTGAAGAAGAATTGTGTATATTTACGATAGGAACCCAACGCAACTCGTATTTGAGAATGCCCATAATGTATTCAAAATTTAAGCCAATCTCCGTAACACGGTTGATTTAGTAAACCCGAAGAGTATGCACCTGAGTGAAAGACTTATATCTTTGTTTCTATTAATAATTTGGACTTGAGTCCTGAAGAAGAATTGTGTATATTTACGATAGGAACCCAACGCAACTCGTATTTTAGCATGCCCATAATGTATTCAAAATTTAAGCCAATCTCCATAAGACGGTTGATTTAGTAAACCTGAAGAGTATGCACCTGAATGAAAGACGTATATCTTTGTTTCTATTAATAATTTGGACTTGAGTTCTGAAGAAGAATTGTGTATATTTACGATAGGAACCCAACGCAACTCGTATTTTAGCATGCCCATAATGTATTCAAAATTTAAGCCAATCTCCGTAACACGGTTGATTTAGTAAACCTCAAGAGTATGCATCTGAGTGAAAGACGTATATCTTTGTTTCTATTAATAATTTGGACTTGAGTCCTGAAGAAGAATTGTGTATATTTACGATAGGAACCCAACGCAACTCGTATTTCAGCATGCCCATAATGTATTCAAAATTTAAGCCAATCTCCGTAACACGGTTGATTTAGTAAACCCAAAAAGTATGCACCTGAGTGAAAGACTTATATCTTTGTTTCTATTAATAATTTGGACTTGAGTCCTGAAGAAGAATTGTGTATAATTACGATAGGAACCCAACGCAACTCGTATTTCAGCATTCCCATAATGTATTCACAATTTTAGCCAATCTCCGTAACAGGGTTGATTTAGTAAACCGAAAGAGTATGCACCTAAGTGAAAGACGTATATCTTTGTTTCTATTAATAATTTGGACTTGAGTCCTGAAGAAGAATTGTGTATATTTACGATAGGAACCCAACGTAAATCGTATTTCAGCATTCCCATAATGTATTCAAAATTTAAGCCAATCTCCGTAACACGGTTGATTTAGTAAACCCAAAGAGTATGCACCTGAGTGAAAGACGTATATCTTTGTTTCTCTTAATAGTTTGGACTTGAGTCCTGAAGAAGAATTGTGTATATTTACGATAGGAACCCAACGCAACTCGTATTTCAGCATTCCCATAATGTATTCACAATTTAAGCCAATCTCCGTAACACAGTTGATTTAGTAAACCTGAAGAGTATGCACCTGAGTGAAAGACGTATATCTTTGTTTCTAGTAATAATTTGGACTTGAGTCCTGAAGAAGAATGGTGTATATTTACGATAGGAACCCAACGCAACTCGTATTTCAGCATGCCCATAATGTATTCAAAATTTAAGCCAATCTCCGTAACACGGTTTATTTAGTAAACCCAAAGAGTATGCACCTGAGTGAAAGACTTATATCTATGTTTCTATTAATAATTTGGACTTGTGTCCTGAAGAAGAATTGTGTATATTTACGATAGGAACCCAACGCAACTCGTATTTCAGCATTCCCATAATGTATTCAAAATTTAAGCCAATCTCCATAACACGGTTGATTTAGTAAACCCAAAGAGTATGCACCTGAGTGAAAGACGTATATCTTTGTTTCTATTAATAATTTGGACTTGAGTCCTGAAGAAGAATTGTGTATATTTACGATAGGAACCTAACGCAACTCGTATTTCAGCATTCCCATAATGTATTCACAATTTAAGTCAATCACCGTAACACAGTTGATTTAGTAAACCTGAAGAGTATGCACCTGAGTGAAAGACGTATATCCTTGTTTCTATTAATAATTTGGACTTGAGTCCTGAAGAAGAATTGTGTATATTTACGATAGGAACCCAACGCAACTCGTATTTCAGCATGCCCATAATGTATTCAAAATTTAAGCCAATCTCCGTAACACGGTTGATTTAGTAAACCTGAAGAGTATGCACCCGAGTGAAAGACGTATATCTTTGTTTCTATTAGTAATTTGGACTTGAGTCCTGAAGAAGAATTGTGTATATTTACGATAGGAACCCAACGCAACTCGTATTTCAGCATGCACATAATGTATTCAAAATTTAAGCCACTCTCCGTAACACGGTTAATTTAGTAAACCCAAAGAGTATGCACCTGAGTGAAAGACTTATATCTTTGTTTCTATTTATAATTTGGACTTGAGTCCTGAAGAAGAATTGTGTATATTTACGATAGGAACCCAACGCAACTCGTATTTCAGTATTCCCATAATGTATTCACAATTTAAGCCAATCTCCGTAACACAGTTGATTTAGTAAACCTGAAGAGTATGCACCTGAGTGAAAGACGTATATCTTTGTTTCTGTTAATAATTTGGACTTGATTCCTGAAGAAGAATTGTGTATATTTACGATAGGAACCCAACGCAACTCGTATTTCAGCATGCCCATAATGTATTCAAAATTTAAGCCAATCTCCGTAACACGGTTTATTTAGTAAACCCGAAGAGTATGCACCTGAGTAAAAGACTTATATCTTTGTTTCTATTAATAATTTGGACTTGTGTCCTGAAGAAGAATTGTGTATATTTACGATAGGAACCCAACGCAACTCGTATTTCAGCATGCCCATAATGTATTCAAAATTTAAGCCAATCTCCATAACACGGTTGATTTAGTAAACCTGAAGAGTATGCACCTGAGTGAAAGACTTATATCTTTGTTTCTATTAATAATTTGGACTTGTGTCCTGAAGAAGAATTGTGTATATTTACGATAGTAACCCAACGCAACTCGTATTTCAGCATGCCCATAATGTATTCAAAATTTAAGCCAATCTCCGTAAAACGGTTGATTTAGTAAACCCAAAAAGTATGCACCTGAGTGAAAGACTTATATCTTTGTTTCTATTAATAATTTGGACAATACTTGAGTCCTGAAGAAGAATTGTGTATATTTACGATAGGAACCCAACGCAACTCGTATTTCAACATTCCCATAATGTATTCACAATTTAAGCCAATCTCCGTGACAGGGTTGATTTAGTAAACCGAAAGAGTATGCACCTGAGTGAAAGACGTATATCTTTGTTTCTATTAATAATTTGGACTTGAGTCCTGAAGAAGAATTGTGTATATTTACGATAGGAACCCAACGCAACTCGTATTTCATCATGCCCATAATGTATTCAAAATTTAAGCCAATCTCCGTAACACGGTTGATTTAGTAAACCTGAAGAGTATGCACCCGAGTGAAAGACGTATATCTTTGTTTCTATTAATAATTTGGACTTGAGTCCTGAAGAAGACTTGTGTATATTTACGATAGGAACCCAACGCAACTCGTATTTCAGCATGCCCATAATGTATTCAAAATTTAAGCCACTCTCTGTAACACGGTTGATTTAGTAAACCCAAAGAGTATGCACCTGAGTGAAAGACTTATATCTTTGTTTCTATTAATAATTTGGACTTGAGTCCTGAAGAAGAATTGTGTATATTTACGATAGGAACCCAACGCAACTCGTATTTTAGCATTCCCATAATATATTCACAATTTAAGCCAATCTCTGTAACAGGGTTGATTTAGTAAACCGGAAGAGTATGCACCTGAGTGAAAGACATATATCTTTGTTTCTATTAATAATTTGGACTTGAGTCCTGTAGAAGAATTGTGTATATTTACGATAGGAACCCAACGCAACTCGTATTTCAGCATTCCCATAATGTATTCAAAATTTAAGCCAATCTCCGTAACACGGTTGATTTAGTAAACCCAAAGAGTATGCACCTGAGTGAAAGACGTATATCTTTGTTTCTATTAATAATTTGGACTTGAGACCTGAAGAAGAATTGTGTATATTTACGATAGGAACCCAACGCAACTCGTATTTCAGCATTCCCATAATGTATTCACAATTTAAGCCAATCACCGTAACACAGTTGATTTAGTAAACCTGAAGAGTATGCACCTGAGTGAAAGACGTATATCTTTGTTTCTATTAATAATTTGGACTTGAGTCCTGAAGAAGAATTGTGTATATTTACGATAGGAACCCAACGCAAGTCGTATTTCAGCATGCCCATAATGTATTCAAAATTTAAGCCAATCTCCGTAACACGGTTGATTTAGTAAACCTGAAGAGTATGCACCCGAGTGAAAGACGTATATCTTTGTTTCTATTAATAATTTGGACTTGAGTCCTGAAGAAGAATTGTGTATATTTACGATAGGAACCCAACGCAACTCGTATTTCAGCATGCCCATAATGTATTCAAAATTTAAGCCACTCTCCGTAACACGGTTGATTTAGTAAGCCCAAAGAGTATGCACCTGAGTGAAAGACTTATATCTTTGTTTCTATTAATAATTTGCACGTGAGTCCTGAAGAAGAATTGTGTATATTTACGATAGGAACCCAACGCAACTCGTATTTTAGCATTCCCATAATATATTCACAATTTAAGCCAATCTCTGTAACAGGGTTGATTTAGTAAACCGGAAGAGTATGCACCTGAGTGAAAGACATATATCTTTGTTTCTATTAATAATTTGGACTTGAGTCCTGAAGAAGAATTGTGTATATTTACGATAGGAACCCAAAGCAACTCGTATTTCAGCATTCCCATAATGTATTCAAATTTTAAGCCAATCTCCGTAACACGGTTGATTTAGTAAACCCAAAGAGTATGCACCTGAGTGAAAGACGTATATCTTTGTTTCTATTAATAATTTGGACTTGAGTCCTGAAGAAGAATTGTGTATATTTACGATAGGAACCCAACGCAACTCGTATTTCCGCATTCCCATAATGTATTCACATTTTAAGCCAATCACCGTAACACAGTTGATTTAGTAAACCTGAAAAGTATGCACCTGAGTGAAAGACGTATATCTTTGTTTCTATTAATAATTTGGACTTGAGTCCTGAAGAAGAATTGTGTATATTTACGATAGGAACCCAACGCAACTCGTATTTCAGCATGCCCATAATGTATTCAAAATTTAAGCCAATCTCCGTAACACGGTTGATTTAGTAAACCTGAAGAGTATGCACCCGAGTGAAAGACGTATATCGTTGTTTCTATTAATAATTTGGACTTGAGTCCTGAAGAAGAATTGTGTATATTTACGATAGGAACCCAACGCAACTCCTATTTCAGCATGCCCATAATGTATTCAAAATTTAAGCCACTCTCCGTAACACGGTTGATTTAGTAAACCCAAAGAGTATGCACCTGAGTGAAAGACTTATATCTTTGTTTCTATTAATAATTTGGACTTGAGTCCTGAAGAAGAATTGTGTATATTTACGATAGGAACCCAACGCAACTCGTATTTCAGCATGCCCATAATGTATTCACAATTTAAGCCAATCTCCGTAACACAGTTGATTTAGTAAACCTGAAGAGTATGCACCTGAGTGAAAGACGTATATGTTTGTTTCTGTTAATGATTTGGACTTGAGTCCTGAAGAAGAAATGTGTATATTTACGATAGGAACTCAACTCAACTCGTATTTCAGCATTCCCATAATGTATTCAAAATTTAAGCCAATCTCCATAACACGGTTGATTTAGTAAACCCGAAGAGTATGCACCTGAGTGAAAGACTTATATCTTTGTTTCTATTAATAATTTGGACTCGAGTCCTAAAGAAGAATTGTGTATATTTCGATAGGAACCCAACGCAACTCGTATTTCAGCATGCCCATAATGTATTCGAAATTTAAGCCAATCTCCGTAACACGGTTGATTTAGTAAACCTAGAGAGTATGCACCTGAGTGAAACACGTATATCTTTTTTTCTATTAATAATTTGGACTTGAGTCCTGAAGAAGAATTGTGTATATTTACGATAGGAACCCAACGCAACTCATAATTCAGCATGCCCATAATGTATTCAAAATTTAATCCAATCTCCGTAACACGGTTGATTTAGTAAACCTGAAGAGTATGCACCTGAGTGAAAGACGTATATCTTTGTTTCTATTAATAATTTGGACTTGACTCCTGAAGAAGAATTGTGTATATTTACGATAGGAACCCAACGCAACTCGTATTTCAGCATTCCCATAATGTATTCACAATTTAAGCCAATCTCCGTAACACGGTTGATTTAGTAAACCTGAAGAGTATGCACCTGAGTGAAAGACGTATATCTTTGTTTCTATTAATAATTTGGACTTGAGTCCTGAAGAAGAATTGTGTATATTTACAATAGGAACCCAACGCAACTCGTATTTCAGCATTCCCATAATGTATTCAAAATTTAAGCCAATCTCCGTAACACGGTTGATTTAATAAACCTGAAGAGTATGCACCTGAGTGAAAGAGGTATATCTTTGTTTCTATTAATAATTTGGACTCTAGTCCTGAAGAAGAATTGTGTATATTTACGATAGGAACCCAACGCAACTCGTATTTGAGAATGCCCATAATGTATTCAAAATTTAAGCCAATCTCCGTAACACGGTTGATTTAGTAAACCCGAAGAGTATGCACCTGAGTGAAAGACTTATATCTTTGTTTCTATTAATAATTTGGACTTGAGTCCTGAAGAAGAATTGTGTATATTTACGATAGGAACCCAACGCAACTCGTATTTTAGCATGCCCATAATGTATTCAAAATTTAAGCCAATCTCCATAAGACGGTTGATTTAGTAAACCTGAAGAGTATGCACCTGAATGAAAGACGTATATCTTTGTTTCTATTAATAATTTGGACTTGAGTTCTGAAGAAGAATTGTGTATATTTACGATAGGAACCCAACGCAACTCGTATTTTAGCATGCCCATAATGTATTCAAAATTTAAGCCAATCTCCGTAACACGGTTGATTTAGTAAACCTCAAGAGTATGCATCTGAGTGAAAGACGTATATCTTTGTTTCTATTAATAATTTGGACTTGAGTCCTGAAGAAGAATTGTGTATATTTACGATAGGAACCCAACGCAACTCGTATTTCAGCATGCCCATAATGTATTCAAAATTTAAGCCAATCTCCGTAACACGGTTGATTTAGTAAACCCAAAAAGTATGCACCTGAGTGAAAGACTTATATCTTTGTTTCTATTAATAATTTGGACTTGAGTCCTGAAGAAGAATTGTGTATAATTACGATAGGAACCCAACGCAACTCGTATTTCAGCATTCCCATAATGTATTCACAATTTTAGCCAATCTCCGTAACAGGGTTGATTTAGTAAACCGAAAGAGTATGCACCTAAGTGAAAGACGTATATCTTTGTTTCTATTAATAATTTGGACTTGAGTCCTGAAGAAGAATTGTGTATATTTACGATAGGAACCCAACGTAAATCGTATTTCAGCATTCCCATAATGTATTCAAAATTTAAGCCAATCTCCGTAACACGGTTGATTTAGTAAACCCAAAGAGTATGCACCTGAGTGAAAGACGTATATCTTTGTTTCTCTTAATAGTTTGGACTTGAGTCCTGAAGAAGAATTGTGTATATTTACGATAGGAACCCAACGCAACTCGTATTTCAGCATTCCCATAATGTATTCACAATTTAAGCCAATCTCCGTAACACAGTTGATTTAGTAAACCTGAAGAGTATGCACCTGAGTGAAAGACGTATATCTTTGTTTCTAGTAATAATTTGGACTTGAGTCCTGAAGAAGAATGGTGTATATTTACGATAGGAACCCAACGCAACTCGTATTTCAGCATGCCCATAATGTATTCAAAATTTAAGCCAATCTCCGTAACACGGTTGATTTAGTAAACCCAAAGAGTATGCACCTGAGTGAAAGACTTATATCTATGTTTCTATTAATAATTTGGACTTGTGTCCTGAAGAAGAATTGTGTATATTTACGATAGGAACCCAACGCAACTCGTATTTCAGCATTCCCATAATGTATTCAAAATTTAAGCCAATCTCCATAACACGGTTGATTTAGTAAACCCAAAGAGTATGCACCTGAGTGAAAGACGTATATCTTTGTTTCTATTAATAATTTGGACTTGAGTCCTGAAGAAGAATTGTGTATATTTACGATAGGAACCTAACGCAACTCGTATTTCAGCATTCCCATAATGTATTCACAATTTAAGTCAATCACCGTAACACAGTTGATTTAGTAAACCTGAAGAGTATGCACCTGAGTGAAAGACGTATATCTTTGTTTCTATTAATAATTTGGACTTGAGTCCTGAAGAAGAATTGTGTATATTTACGATAGGAACCCAACGCAACTCGTATTTCAGCATGCCCATAATGTATTCAAAATTTAAGCCAATCTCCGTAACACGGTTGATTTAGTAAACCTGAAGAGTATGCACCCGAGTGAAAGACGTATATCTTTGTTTCTATTAGTAATTTGGACTTGAGTCCTGAAGAAGAATTGTGTATATTTACGATAGGAACCCAACGCAACTCGTATTTCAGCATGCACATAATGTATTCAAAATTTAAGCCACTCTCCGTAACACGGTTAATTTAGTAAACCCAAAGAGTATGCACCTGAGTGAAAGACTTATATCTTTGTTTCTATTTATAATTTGGACTTGAGTCCTGAAGAAGAATTGTGTATATTTACGATAGGAACCCAACGCAACTCGTATTTCAGTATTCCCATAATGTATTCACAATTTAAGCCAATCTCCGTAACACAGGTGATTTAGTAAACCTGAAGAGTATGCACCTGAGTGAAAGACGTATATCTTTGTTTCTGTTAATAATTTGGACTTGATTCCTGAAGAAGAATTGTGTATATTTACGATAGGAACCCAACGCAACTCGTATTTCAGCATGCCCATAATGTATTCAAAATTTAAGCCAATCTCCGTAACACGGTTTATTTAGTAAACCCGAAGAGTATGCACCTGAGTAAAAGACTTATATCTTTGTTTCTATTAATAATTTGGACTTGTGTCCTGAAGAAGAATTGTGTATATTTACGATAGGAACCCAACGCAACTCGTATTTCAGCATGCCCATAATGTATTCAAAATTTAAGCCAATCTCCATAACACGGTTGATTTAGTAAACCTGAAGAGTATGCACCTGAGTGAAAGACTTATATCTTTGTTTCTATTAATAATTTGGACTTGTGTCCTGAAGAAGAATTGTGTATATTTACGATAGTAACCCAACGCAACTCGTATTTCAGCATGCCCATAATGTATTCAAAATTTAAGCCAATCTCCGTAAAACGGTTGATTTAGTAAACCCAAAAAGTATGCACCTGAGTGAAAGACTTATATCTTTGTTTCTATTAATAATTTGGACAATACTTGAGTCCTGAAGAAGAATTGTGTATATTTACGATAGGAACCCAACGCAACTCGTATTTCAACATTCCCATAATGTATTCACAATTTAAGCCAATCTCCGTGACAGGGTTGATTTAGTAAACCGAAAGAGTATGCACCTGAGTGAAAGACGTATATCTTTGTTTCTATTAATAATTTGGACTTGAGTCCTGAAGAAGAATTGTGTATATTTACGATAGGAACCCAACGCAACTCGTATTTCATCATGCCCATAATGTATTCAAAATTTAAGCCAATCTCCGTAACACGGTTGATTTAGTAAACCTGAAGAGTATGCACCCGAGTGAAAGACGTATATCTTTGTTTCTATTAATAATTTGGACTTGAGTCCTGAAGAAGACTTGTGTATATTTACGATAGGAACCCAACGCAACTCGTATTTCAGCATGCCCATAATGTATTCAAAATTTAAGCCACTCTCTGTAACACGGTTGATTTAGTAAACCCAAAGAGTATGCACCTGAGTGAAAGACTTATATCTTTGTTTCTATTAATAATTTGGACTTGAGTCCTGAAGAAGAATTGTGTATATTTACGATAGGAACCCAACGCAACTCGTATTTTAGCATTCCCATAATATATTCACAATTTAAGCCAATCTCTGTAACAGGGTTGATTTAGTAAACCGGAAGAGTATGCACCTGAGTGAAAGACATATATCTTTGTTTCTATTAATAATTTGGACTTGAGTCCTGTAGAAGAATTGTGTATATTTACGATAGGAACCCAACGCAACTCGTATTTCAGCATTCCCATAATGTATTCAAAATTTAAGCCAATCTCCGTAACACGGTTGATTTAGTAAACCCAAAGAGTATGCACCTGAGTGAAAGACGTATATCTTTGTTTCTATTAATAATTTGGACTTGAGACCTGAAGAAGAATTGTGTATATTTACGATAGGAACCCAACGCAACTCGTATTTCAGCATTCCCATAATGTATTCACAATTTAAGCCAATCACCGTAACACAGTTGATTTAGTAAACCTGAAGAGTATGCACCTGAGTGAAAGACGTATATCTTTGTTTCTATTAATAATTTGGACTTGAGTCCTGAAGAAGAATTGTGTATATTTACGATAGGAACCCAACGCAACTCGTATTTCAGCATGCCCATAATGTATTCAAAATTTAAGCCACTCTCCGTAACACGGTTGATTTAGTAAGCCCAAAGAGTATGCACCTGAGTGAAAGACTTATATCTTTGTTTCTATTAATAATTTGCACGTGAGTCCTGAAGAAGAATTGTGTATATTTACGATAGGAACCCAACGCAACTCGTATTTTAGCATTCCCATAATATATTCACAATTTAAGCCAATCTCTGTAACAGGGTTGATTTAGTAAACCGGAAGAGTATGCACCTGAGTGAAAGACATATATCTTTGTTTCTATTAATAATTTGGACTTGAGTCCTGAAGAAGAATTGTGTATATTTACGATAGGAACCCAAAGCAACTCGTATTTCAGCATTCCCATAATGTATTCAAATTTTAAGCCAATCTCCGTAACACGGTTGATTTAGTAAACCCAAAGAGTATGCACCTGAGTGAAAGACGTATATCTTTGTTTCTATTAATAATTTGGACTTGAGTCCTGAAGAAGAATTGTGTATATTTACGATAGGAACCCAACGCAACTCGTATTTCCGCATTCCCATAATGTATTCACATTTTAAGCCAATCACCGTAACACAGTTGATTTAGTAAACCTGAAAAGTATGCACCTGAGTGAAAGACGTATATCTTTGTTTCTATTAATAATTTGGACTTGAGTCCTGAAGAAGAATTGTGTATATTTACGATAGGAACCCAACGCAACTCGTATTTCAGCATGCCCATAATGTATTCAAAATTTAAGCCAATCTCCGTAACACGGTTGATTTAGTAAACCTGAAGAGTATGCACCCGAGTGAAAGACGTATATCGTTGTTTCTATTAATAATTTGGACTTGAGTCCTGAAGAAGAATTGTGTATATTTACGATAGGAACCCAACGCAACTCCTATTTCAGCATGCCCATAATGTATTCAAAATTTAAGCCACTCTCCGTAACACGGTTGATTTAGTAAACCCAAAGAGTATGCACCTGAGTGAAAGACTTATATCTTTGTTTCTATTAATAATTTGGACTTGAGTCCTGAAGAAGAATTGTGTATATTTACGATAGGAACCCAACACAACTCGTATTTCAGCATTCCCATAATGTATTCACAATTTAAGCCAATCTCCGTAACAGGGTTGATTTAGTAAACCGGAAGAGTATGCACCTGAGTGAAGGACGTATATCTTTGTTTCTATTAATAATTTGGACTTGAGTCCTAAAGAAGAATTGTGTATATTTACGATAGGAACCCAACGCAACTCGTATTTCAGCATTCCCATAATGTATTCAAAATTTAAGCCAATCTCCGTAACACGGTTGATTTAGTAAACCTGAAGAGTATGCACCCGAGTGAAAGACGTATATCTTTGTTTCTATTAATAATTTGGACTTGAGTCCTGAAGAAGAATTGTGTATATTTACGATAGGAACCCAACGCAACTCGTATTTCAGCATGCCCATAATGTATTCAAAATTTAAGCCAATCTCCGTATCACGGTTGATTTAGTAAACCTGAAGAGTATGCACCCGAATGAAAGACGTATATCTTTGTTTCTATTAATAATTTGGACTTGAGTCCTGAAGAAGAATTGTGTATATTTACGATAGGAACCCAACGCAACTCGTATTTCAGCATGCCCATAATGTATTCACAATTTAAGCCGATCTCCGTAACAGGGTTGATTTAGTAAACCGGAAGAGTATGCACCTGAGTGAAAGACGTATATCTTTGTTTCTATTAATAATTTCGACTTGAGTCCTAAAGAAGAATTGTGTATATTTACGATAGGAACCCAACGCAACTCGTATTTCAGCATTCCCATAATGTATTCAAAATTTAAGCCAATCTCCGTAACACGGTTGATTTAGTAAACCTGAAGAGCATGCACCCGAGTGAAAGACGTATATCTTTGTTTCTATTAATAATTTGGACTTGAGTCCTGAAGAAGAATTGTGTATATTTACGATAGGAACCCAACGCAACTCGTATTTCAGCATTCCCATAATGTATTCAAAATTTAAGCCAATCTCCGTAACACGGTTGATTTAGTAAACCCAAAGAGTATGCACCTGAGTGAAAGACGTATATCTTTGTTTCTATTAATAATTTGGACTTGAGTCCTGAAGACGAATTGTGTATATTTACGATAGGAACCCAACGCAACTCGTATTTCAGCATTCCCATAATGTATTCACAATTTAAGCCAATCACCGTAACACAGTTGATTTAGTAAACCTGAAGAGTATGCACCTGAGTGAAAGACGTATATCTTTGTTTCTATTAATAATTTGGACTTGAGTCCTGAACAAGAATTGTGTATATTTACGATAGGAACCCAACGCAACTCGTATTTCAGCATGCCCATAATGTATTCAAAATTTAAGCCAATCTCCGTAACACGGTTGATTTAGTAAACCTGAAGAGTATGCACCTGAATGAAAGACGTATATCTTTGTTTCTGTTAATAATTTGGACTTGATTCCTGAAGAAGAATTGTGTATATTTACGATAGGAACCCAACGCAACTCGTATTTCAGCATGCCCATAATGTATTCAAAATTTAAGCCAATCTCCGTAACACGGTTGATTTAGTAAACCCGAAGAGTATGCACCTGAGTAAAAGACTTATATCTTTGTTTCTATTAATAATTTGGACTTGTGTCCTGAAGAAGAATTGTGTATATTTACGATAGGAACCCAACGCAACTCGTATTTCAGCATGCCCATAATGTATTCAAAATTTAAGCCAATCTCCATAACACGGTTGATTTAGTAAACCTGAAGAGTATGCACCTGAGTGAAAGACTTATATCTTTGTTTCTATTAATAATTTGGACTTGTGTCCTGAAGAAGAATTGTGTATATTTACGATAGGAACCCAACGCAACTCGTATTTCAGCATGCCCATAATGTATTCAAAATTTAAGCCAATCTCCGTAAAACGGTTGATTTAGTAAACCCAAAAAGTATGCACCTGAGTGAAAGACTTATATCTTTGTTTCTATTAATAATTTGGACAATACTTGAGTCCTGAAGAAGAATTGTGTATATTTACGATAGGAACCCAACGCAACTCGTATTTCAGCATTCCCATAATGTATTCACAATTTAAGCCAATCTCCGTGACAGGGTTGATTTAGTAAACCGAAAGAGTATGCACCTGAGTGAAAGACGTATATCTTTGTTTCTATTAATAATTTGGACTTGAGTCCTGAAGAAGAATTGTGTATATTTACGATAGGAACCCAACGCAACTCGTATTTCATCATGCCCATAATGTATTCAAAATTTAAGCCAATCTCCGTAACACGGTTGATTTAGTAAACCTGAAGAGTATGCACCCGAGTGAAAGACGTATATCTTTGTTTCTATTAATAATTTGGACTTGAGTCCTGAAGAAGACTTGTGTATATTTACGATAGGAACCCAACGCAACTCGTATTTCAGCATGCCCATAATGTATTCAAAATTTAAGCCACTCTCTGTAACACGGTTGATTTAGTAAACCCAAAGAGTATGCACCTGAGTGAAAGACTTATATCTTTGTTTCTATTAATAATTTGGACTTGAGTCCTGAAGAAGAATTGTGGATATTTACGATAGGAACCCAAAGCAACTCGTATTTCAGCATTCCCATAATGTATTCAAATTTTAAGCCAATCTCCGTAACACGGTTGATTTAGTAAACCCAAGGAGTATGCACCTGAGTGAAAGACGTATATCTTTGTTTCTATTAATAATTTGGACTCGAGTCCTGAAGAAGAATTGTGTATATTTACGATAGGAACCCAACGCAACTCGTATTTCCGCATTCCCATAATGTATTCACAATTTAAGCCAATCACCGTAACACCGTTGATTTAGTAAACCTGAAAAGTATGCACCTGAGTGAAAGACGTATATCTTTGTTTCTATTAATAATTTGGACTTGAGTCCTGAAGAAGAATTGTGTATATTTACGATAGGAACCCAACGCAATTCGTATTTCAGCATGCCCATAATGTATTCAAAATTTAAGCCAATCTCCGTAACACGGTTGATTTAGTAAACCTGAAGAGTATGCACCCGAGTGAAAGACGTATATCGTTGTTTCTATTAATAATTTGGACTTGAGTCCTGAAGAAGAATTGTGTATATTTACGATAGGAACCCAACGCAACTCCTATTTCAGCATGCCCATAATGTATTCAAAATTTAAGCCACTCTCCGTAACACGGTTGATTTAGTAAACCCAAAGAGTATGCACCTGAATGAAAGACTTATATCTTTGTTTCTATTAATAATTTGGACTTGAGTCCTGAAGAAGAATTGTGTATATTTACGATAGGAACCCAACACAACTCGTATTTCAGCATTCCCATAATGTATTCACAATTTAAGCCAATCTCCGTAACAGGGTTGATTTAGTAAACCGGAAGAGTATGCACCTGAGTGAAAGACGTATATCTTTGTTTCTATTAATAATTTGGACTTGAGTCCTAAAGAAGAATTGTGTATATTTACGATAGGAACCTAACGCAACTCGTATTTCAGCATTCCCATAATGTATTCAAAATTTAAGCCAATCTCCGTAACACGGTTGATTTAGTAAACCTGAAGAGTATGCACCCGAGTGAAAGACGTATATCTTTGTTTCTATTAATAATTTGGACTTGAGTCCTGAAGAAGAATTGTGTATATTTACGATAGGAACCCAACGCAACTCGTATTTCAGCATGCCCATAATGTATTCAAAATTTAAGCCAATCTCCGTATCACGGTTGATTTAGTAAACCTGAAGAGTATGCACCCGAGTGAAAGACGTATATCTTTGTTTCTATTAATAATTTGGACTTGAGTCCTGAAGAAGAATTGTGTATATTTACGATAGGAACCCAAAGCAACTCGTATTTCAGCATGCCGATAATGTATTCACAATTTAAGCCAATCTCCGTAACAGGGTTGATTTAGTAAACCGGAAGAGTATGCACCTGAGTGAAAGACGTATATCTTTGTTTCTATTAATAATTTCGACTTGAGTCCTAAAGAAGAATTGTGTATATTTACGATAGGAACCCAACGCAACTCGTATTTCAGCATTCCCATAATGTATTCAAAATTTAAGCCAATCTCCGTAACACGGTTGATTTAGTAAACCTGAAGAGCATGCACCCGAGTGAAAGACGTATATCTTTGTTTCTATTAATAATTTGGACTTGAGTCCTGAAGAAGAATTGTGTATATTTACGATAGGAACCCAACGCAACTCGTATTTCAGCATTCCCATAATGTATTCAAAATTTAAGCCAATCTCCGTAACACGGTTGATTTAGTAAACCCAAAGAGTATGCACCTGAGTGAAAGACGTATATCTTTGTTTCTATTAATAATTTGGACTTGAGTCCTGAAGAAGAATTGTGTATATTTACGATAGGAACCCAACGCAACTCGTATTTCAGCATTCCCATAATGTATTCACAATTTAAGCCAATCACCGTAACACAGTTGATTTAGTAAACCTGAAGAGTATGCACCTGAGTGAAAGACGTATATCTTTGTTTCTATTAATAATTTGGACTTGAGTCCTGAACAAGAATTGTGTATATTAACGATAGGAACCCAACGGAACTCGTATTTCAGCATGCCCATAATGTATTCAAAATTTAAGCCAAACTCCGTAACACGGTTGATTTAGTAAACCCGAAGAGTATGCACCTGAGTGAAAGACGTATATCTTTGTTTCTATTAATAATTTGGACTTGAGTCCTGAAGAAGAATTGTGTATATTTACGATAGGAACCCAACACAACTCGTATTTCAGCATGCCCATAATGTATTCAAAATTTAATCCAATCTCCGTAACACGGTTGATTCAGTAAACCCGAAGAGTATGCACCTGAGTGAAAGACGTATATATTTGTTTCTATTAATAATTTGGACTTGAGTCCTGAAGAAGAATTGTGTATATTTACGATAGGAACCCAACGCAACTCGTATTTCAGCATGCCCATAATGTATTCAAAATTTAAGCCAATCTCCGTAACACGGTTGATTTAGTAAACCCGAAGAGTATGCACCTGAGTGAAAGACGTATATCTTTGTTTCTATTAATAATTTGGACTTGAGTCCTGAAGATGAATTGTGTATATTTACGATAGGAACCCAACGCAACTCGTATTTCAGCATTCCCATAATGTATTCAAAATTTAAGCCACTCTCCGTAACACGGTTGATTTAGTAAGCCCAAAGAGTATGCACCTGAGTGAAAGACTTATATCTTTGTTTCTATTAATAATTTGGACGTGAGTCCTGAAGAAGAATTGTGTATATTTACGATAGGAACCCAACGCAACTCGTATTTTAGCATTCCCATAATATATTCACAATTTAAGCCAATCTCTGTAACAGGGTTGATTTAGTAAACCGGAAGAGTATGCACCTGAGTGAAAGACATATATCTTTGTTTCTATTAATAATTTGGACTTGAGTCCTGAAGAAGAATTGTGTATATTTACGATAGGAACCCAAAGCAACCCGTATTTCAGCATTCCCATAATGTATTCAAAATTTAAGCCAATCTCCGTAACACGGTTGATTTAGTAAACCCAAAGAGTATGCACCTGAGTGAAAGACGTATATCTTTGTTTCTATTAATAATTTGGACTTGAGTCCTGAAGAAGAATTGTGTATATTTACGATAGGAACCCAACGAAACTCGTATTTCAGCATTCCCATAATGTATTCACAATTTAAGCCAATCACCGTAACACAGTTGATTTAGTAAACCTAAAGAGTATGCACCTGAATGAAAGACGTATATCTTTGTTTCTATTAATAATTTGGACTTGAGTCCTGAAGAAGAATTGTGTATATTTACGATAGGAACCCAACGCAACTCGTATTTCAGCATGCCCATAATGTATTCAAAATTTAAGCCAATCTCCGTAACACGGTTGATTTAGTAAACCTGAAGAGTATGCACCCGAGTGAAAGACGTATATCTTTGTTTCTATTAATAATTTGGACTTGAGTCCTGAAGAAGAATTGTGTATATTTACGATAGGAACCCAACGCAACTCCTATTTCAGCATGCCCATAATGTATTCAAAATTTAAGCCACTCTCCGTAACACGGTTGATTTAGTAAACCCAAAGAGTATGCACCTGAGTGAAAGACTTATATCTTTGTTTCTATTAATAATTTGGACTTGAGTCCTGAAGAAGAATTGTGTATATTTACGATAGGAACCCAACACAACTCGTATTTCAGCATTCCCATAATGTATTCACAATTTAAGCCAATCTCCGTAACAGGGTTGATTTAGTAAACCGGAAGAGTATGCACCTGAGTGAAAGTCGTATATCTTTGTTTCTATTAATAATTTGGACTTGAGTCCTAAAGAAGAATTGTGTATATTTACGATAGGAACCCAACGCAACTCGTATTTCAGCATTCCCATAATGTATTCAAAATTTAAGCCAATCTCCGTAACACGGTTGATTTAGTAAACCTGAAGAGTATGCACCCGAGTGAAAGACGTATATCTTTGTTTCTATTAATAATTTGGACTTGACTCCTGAAGAAGAATTGTGTATATTTACGTTAGGAACCCAACGCAACTCGTATTTCTGCATGCCCATAATGTATTCAAAATTTAAGCCAATCTCCGTAACACGGTTGATTTAGTAAACCTGAAGAGTATGCACCCGAGTGAAAGACGTATATCTTTGTTTCTATTAATAATTTGGACTTGAGTCCTGAAGAAGAATTGTGTATATTTACGATAGGAACCCAACGCAACTCGTATTTCAGCATGCCCATAATGTATTCACAATTTAAGCCAATCTCCGTAACAGGGTTGCTTTAGTAAACCGGAAGAGTATGCACCTGAGTGAAAGACGTATATCTTTGTTTCTATTAATAATTTGGACTTGAGTCCTAAAGAAGAAATGTGTATATTTACGATAGGAACCCAACGCAACTCGTATTTCAGCATTCCCATAATGTATTCAAAATTTAAGCCAATCTCCGTAACACGGTTGATTTAGTAAACCTGAAGAGTATGCACCCGAGTGAAAGACGTATATCTTTGTTTCTATTAATAATTTGGACTTGAGTCCTGAAGAAGAATTGTGTATATTTACGATAGGAACCCAACGCAACTCGTATTTCAGCATTCCCATAATGTATTCAAAATTTAAGCCAATCTCCGTAACACGGTTGATTTAGTAAACCCTAAGAGTATGCACCTGAGTGAAAGACGTATATCTTTGTTTCTATTAATAATTTGGACTTGAGTCCTGAAGAAGAATTGTGTATATTTACGATAGGAACCCAACACAACTCGTATTTCAGCATTCCCATAATGTATTCACAATTTAAGCCAATTACCGTAACACAGTTGATTTAGTAAACCTGAAGAGTATGCACCTGAGTGAAAGACGTATATCTTTGTTTCTATTAATAATTTGGACTTGAGTCCCGAACAAGAATTGTGTATATTTACGATAGGAACCCAACGCAACTCGTATTTCAGCATGCCCATAATGTATTCAAAATTTAAGCCAATCTCCGTAACACGGTTGATTTAGTAAACCTGAAGAGTATACACCCGAGTGAAAGACGTATATCTTTGTTTCTATTAATAATTTGGACTTGAGTCCTGAAGAAGAACTGTGTATATTTACGATAGGAACCCAACGCAACTCGTATTTCAGCATGCCCATAATGTATTCAAAATTTAAGCCACTCTCCGTAACACGGTTGATTTAGTAAACCCAAAGAGTATGCACCTGAGTGAAAGACTTATATCTTTGTTTCTATTTATAATTTGGACTTGAGTCCTGAAGAATAATTGTGAATATTTATGATAGGAACCCAACGCAACTCGTATTTCAGCATGCCCATAATGTATTCAAAATTTAAGCCAATCTCCGTAACACGGTTGATTTAGTAAACCCGAAGAGTATGCACCTGAGTGAAAGACTTATATCTTTGTTTCTATTAATAATTTGGACTTGTGTCCTGAAGAAGAATTGTGTATATTTACGATAGGAACCCAACGCAACTCGTATTTCAGCATGCCCATAATGTATTCAAAATTTAAGTCAATCTCCATAACACGGTTGATTTAGTAAACCTGAAGAGTATGCACCTGAGTGAAAGACGTATATCTTTGTTTCTATTAATAATTTGGACTTGAGTTCTGAAGAAGAATTGTGTATATTTACGATAGGAACCCAACGCAACTCGTATTTCAACATGCCCATAATGTATTCAAAATTTAAGCCAATCTCCGTAACACGGTTGATTTAGTAAACCTGAAGAGTATGCATCTGAGTGAAAGACGTATATCTTTGTTTCTATTAATAATTTGGACTTGAGTCCTGAAGAAGAATTGTGTATATTTACGATAGGAACCCAACGCAACTCGTATTTCAGCATGCCCATAATGCATTCAAAATTTAAGCCAATATCCGTAACACGGTTGATTTAGTAAACCCAAAGAGTATGCACCTGAGTGAAAGACTTATATCTTTGTTTCTATTAATAATTTGGACTTGAGTCCTGAAGAAGAATTGTGTATATTTACGATAGGAACCCAACGCAACTCGTATTTTAGCATTCCCATAATATATTCACAATTTAAGCCAATCTCTGTAACAGGGTTGATTTAGTAAACCGGAAGAGTATGCACCTGAGTGAAAGACATATATCTTTGTTTCTATTAATAATTTGGACTTGAGTCCTGAAGAAGAATTGTGTATATTTACGATAGGAACCCAACGCAACTCGTATTTCAGCATTCCCATAATGTATTCAAAATTTAAGCCAATCTGCGTAACACGGTTGATTTAGTAAACCCAAAGAGTATGCACCTGAGTGAAAGACGTATAACTTTGTTTCTATTAATAATTTGGACTTGAGTCCTGAAGAAGAATTGTGTATATTTACGATAGGAACCCAACGCAACTCGTATTTCAGCATTCCCATAATGTATTCACAATTTAAGCCAATCACCGTAACACAGTTGATTTAGTAAACCTGAAGAGTATGCACCTGAGTGAAAGACGTATATCTTTGTTTCTATTAATAATTTGGACTTGAGTCCTGAAGAAGAATTGTGTATATTTACGATAGGAACCCAACGCAACTCGTATTTCAGCATGCCCATAATGTATTCAAAATTTAAGCCAATCTCCGTAACACGGTTGATTTAGTAAACCTGAAGAGTATGCACCCGAGTGAAAGACGTATATCTTTGTTTCTATTAATAATTTGGACTTGAGTCCTGAAGAAGAATTGTGTATATTTACGATAGGAACCCAACGCAACTCGTATTTCAGCATGCCCATAATGTATTCAAAATTTAAGCCACTCTCCATAACACGGTTGATTTAGTAAACCCAAAGAGTATGCACCTGAGTGAAAGACTTATATCTTTGTTTCTATTAATAATTTGGACTTGAGTCCTGAAGAAGAATTGTGTATATTTACGATAGGAACCCAACACAACTCGTATTTCAGCATTCCCATAATGTATTCAAAATTTAAGCCAATCTCCGTAACACGGTTGATTTAGTAAACCTGAAGAGTATGCACCCGAGTGAAAGACGTATATCTTTGTTTCTATTAATAATTTGGACTTGAGTCCTAAAGAATTGTGTATATTTACGATAGGAACCCAACGCAACTCGTATTTCAGCATTCCCATAATGTATTCAAAATTTAAGCCAATCTCCGTAACACGGTTGATTTAGTAAACCCTGAAGAGTATGCACCCGAGTGAAAGACGTTTATCTTTGTTTCTATTAATAATTTGGACTTGAGTCCTGAAGAAGAATTGTGTATATTTACGATAGGAACCCAACGCAACTCGTATTTCAGCATGCCCATAATGTATTCAAAATTTAAGCCAATCTCCGTATCACGGTTGATTTAGTAAACCTGAAGAGTATGCACCCGAGTGAAAGACGTATATCTTTGTTTCTATTAATAATTTGGACTTGAGTCCTGAAGAAGAATTGTGTATATTTACGATAGGAACCCAACGCAACTCGTATTTCAGCATGCCCATAATGTATTCAAAATTTAAGCCAATCTCCGTATCACGGTTGATTTAGTAAACCTGAAGAGTATGCACCCGAGTGAAAGACGTATATCTTTGTTTCTATTAATAATTTGGACTTGAGTCCTGAAGAAGAATTGTGTATATTTACGATAGGAACCCAACGCAACTCGTATTTCAGCATGCCCATAATGTATTCACAATTTAAGCCAATCTCCGTAACAGGGTTGATTTAGTAAACCGGAAGAGTATGCACCTGAGTGAAAGACGTATATCTTTGTTTCTATTAATAATTTGGACTTGAGTCCTAAAGAAGAATTGTGTATATTTACGATAGGAACCCAACGCAACTCGTATTTCAGCATTCCCATAATGTATTCAAAATTTAAGCCAATCTCCGTAACACGGTTGATTTAGTAAACCTGAAGAGCATGCACCCGAGTGAAAGACGTATATCTTTGTTTCTATTAATAATTTGGACTTGAGTCCCGAAGAAGAATTGTGTATATTTACGATAGGAACCCAACGCAACTCGTATTTCAGCATTCCCATAATGTATTCAAAATTTAAGCCAATCTCCGTAACATGGTTGATTTAGTAAACCCAAAGAGTATGCACCTGAGTGAAAGACGAATATCTTTGTTTCTATTAATAATTTGGACTTGAGTCCTGAAGAAGAATTGTGTATATTTACGATAGGAACCCAACGCAACTCGTATTTCAGCATTCCCATAATGTATTCACAATTTAAGCCAATCACCGTAACACAGTTGATTTAGTAAACGTGAAGAGTATGCACCTGAGTGAAAG
This sequence comes from Cuscuta europaea, assembly GCA_945859875.1. NCBI lineage: Eukaryota > Viridiplantae > Streptophyta > Magnoliopsida > Solanales > Convolvulaceae > Cuscuta > Cuscuta europaea. The sequence continues at coordinate 9,058,912 of CAMAPE010000014.1, forward strand.
ACGTATATCTTTGTTTCTATTAATAATTTGGACTTGAGTCCTGAACAAGAATTGTGTATATTTACGATAGGAACCCAACGCAACTCGTATTTCAGCATGCCCATAATGTATTCAAAATTTAAGCCAATCTCCGTAACATGGTTGATTTAGTAAACCCAAAGAGTATGCACCTGAGTGAAAGACGAATATCTTTGTTTCTATTAATAATTTGGACTTGAGTCCTGAAGAAGAATTGTGTATATTTACGATAGGAACCCAACGCAACTCGTATTTCAGCATTCCCATAATGTATTCACAATTTAAGCCAATCACCGTAACACAGTTGATTTAGTAAACCTGAAGAGTATGCACCTGAGTGAAAGACGTATATCTTTGTTTCTATTAATAATTTGGACTTGAGTCCTGAACAAGAATTGTGTATATTTACGATAGGAACCCAACGCAACTCGTATTTCAGCATGCCCATAATGTATTCAAAATTTAATCCAATCTCCGTAACACGGTTGATTTAGTAAACCCGAAGAGTATGCACCTGAGTGAAAGACGTATATATTTGTTTCTATTAATAATTTGGACTTGAGTCCTGAAGAAGAATTGTGTATATTTACGATAGGAACCCAACGCAACTCGTATTTCAGCATGCCCATAATGTATTCAAAATTTAAGCCAATCTCCGTAACACGGTTGATTTAGTAAACCCGAAGAGTATGCACCTGAGTGAAAGACGTATATCTTTGTTTCTATTAAAAATTTCGACTTGAGTCCTGAAGAAGAATTGTGTATATTTACGATAGGAACCCAATGCAACTCGTATTTCAGCATTCCCATAATGTATTCACAATTTAAGCCAATCTCCGTAACACAGTTGATTTAGTAAACCTGAAGAGTATGCACCTGAGTGAAAGACGTATATCTTTGTTTCTATTAATAATTTGGACTTGAGTCCTGAAGAAGAATTGTGTATATTTACGATAGGAACCCAACGCAACTCGTATTTCAGCATGCCCATAATGTATTCAAAATTTAAGCCACTCTCCGTAACACGGTTGATTTAGTAAGCCCAAAGAGTATGCACCTGAGTGAAAGACTTATATCTTTGTTTCTATTAATAATTTGGACGTGAGTCCTGAAGAAGAATTGTGTATATTTACGATAGGAACCCAACGCAACTCGTATTTTAGCATTCCCATAATATATTCACAATTTAAGCCAATCTCTGTAACAGGGTTGATTTAGTAAACCGGAAGAGTATGCACCTGAGTGAAAGACATATATCTTTGTTTCTATTAATAATTTGGACTTGAGTCCTGAAGAAGAATTGTGTATATTTACGATAGGAACCCAAAGCAACTCGTATTTCAGCATTCCCATAATGTATTCAAAATTTAAGCCAATCTCCGTAACACGGTTGATTTAGTAAACCCAAAGAGTATGCACCTGAGTGAAAGACGTATATCTTTGTTTCTATTAATAATTTGGACTTGAGTCCTGAAGAAGAATTGTGTATATTTACGATAGGAACCCAACGAAACTCGTATTTCAGCATTCCCATAATGTATTCACCTTTTAAGCCAATCACCGTAACACAGTTGATTTAGTAAACCTAAAGAGTATGCACCTGAATGAAAGACGTATATCTTTGTTTCTATTAATAATTTGGACTTGAGTCCTGAAGAAGAATTGTGTATATTTACGATAGGAACCCAACGCAACTCGTATTTCAGCATGCCCATAATGTATTCAAAATTTAAGCCAATCTCCGTAACACGGTTGATTTAGTAAACCTGAAGAGTATGCACCCGAGTGAAAGACGTATATCTTTGTTTCTATTAATAATTTGGACTTGAGTCCTGAAGAAGAATTGTGTATATTTACGATAGGAACCCAACGCAACTCCTATTTCAGCATGCCCATAATGTATTCAAAATTTAAGCCACTCTCCGTAACACGGTTGATTTAGTAAACCCAAAGAGTATGCACCTGAGTGAAAGACTTATATCTTTGTTTCTATTAATAATTTGGACTTGAGTCCTGAAGAAGAATTGTGTATATTTACGATAGGAACCCAACACAACTCGTATTTCAGCATTCCCATAATGTATTCACAATTTAAGCCAATCTCCGTAACAGGGTTGATTTAGTAAACCGGAAGAGTATGCACCTGAGTGAAAGACGTATATCTTTGTTTCTATTAATAATTTGGACTTGAGTCCTAAACAAGAATTGTGTATATTTACGATAGGAACCCAACGCAACTCGTATTTCAGCATTCCCATAATGTATTCAAAATTTAAGCCAATCTCCGTAACACGGTTGATTTAGTAAACCTGAAGAGTATGCACCCGAGTGAAAGACGTATATCTTTGTTTCTATTAATAATTTGGACTTCACTCCTGAAGAAGAATTGTGTATATTTACGATAGGAACCCAACGCAACTCGTATTTCTGCATGCCCATAATGTATTCAAAATTTAAGCCAATCTCCGTAACACGGTTGATTTAGTAAACCTGAAGAGTATGCACCCGAGTGAAAGACGTATATCTTTGTTTCTATTAATAATTTGGACTTGAGTCCTGAAGAAGAATTGTGTATATTTACGATAGGAACCCAACGCAACTCGTATTTCAGCATGCCCATAATGTATTCACAATTTAAGCCAATCTCCGTAACAGGGTTGATTTAGTAAACCGGAAGAGTATGCACCTGAGTGAAAGACGTATATCTTTGTTTCTATTAATAATTTGGACTTGAGTCCTAAAGAAGAAATGTGTATATTTACGATAGGAACCCAACGCAACTCGTATTTCAGCATTCCCATAATGTATTCAAAATTTAAGCCAATCTCCGTAACACGGTTGATTTAGTAAACCTGAAGAGTATGCACCCGAGTGAAAGACGTATATCTTTGTTTCTATTAATAATTTGGACTTGAGTCCTAAAGAAGAATTGTGTATATTTACGATAGGAACCCAACGCAACTCGTATTTCAGCATTCCCATAATGTATTCAAAATTTAAGCCAATCTCCGTAACACGGTTGATTTAGTAAACCCAAAGAGTATGCACCTGAGTGAAAGACGTATATCTTTGTTTCTATTAATAATTTGGACTTGAGTCCTGAAGAAGAATTGTGTATATTTACGATAGGAACCCAACGCAACTCGTATTTCAGCATTCCCATAATGTATTCACAATTTAAGCCAATCACCGTAACACAGTTGATTTAGTAAACCTGAAGAGTATGCACCTGAGTGAAAGACGTATATCTTTGTTTCTATTAATAATTTGGACTTGAGTCCCGAACAAGAATTGTGTATATTTACGATAGGAACCCAACGCAACTCGTATTTCAGCATGCCCATAATGTATTCAAAATTTAAGCCAATCTCCGTAACACGGTTGATTTAGTAAACCTGAAGAGTATACACCCGAGTGAAAGACGTATATCTTTGTTTCTATTAATAATTTGGACTTGAGTCCTGAAGAAGAACTGTGTATATTTACGATAGGAACCCAACGCAACTCGTATTTCAGCATGCCCATAATGTATTCAAAATTTAAGCCACTCTCCGTAACACGGTTGATTTAGTAAACCCAAAGAGTATGCACCTGAGTGAAAGACTTATATCTTTGTTTCTATTTATAATTTGGACTTGAGTCCTGAAGAAGAATTGTGAATATTTATGATAGGAACCCAACGCAACTCGTATTTCAGCATGCCCATAATGTATTCAAAATTTAAGCCAATCTCCGTAACACGGTTGATTTAGTAAACCCGAAGAGTATGCACCTGAGTGAAAGACTTATATCTTTGTTTCTATTAATAATTTGGACTTGTGTCCTGAAGAAGAATTGTGTATATTTACGATAGGAACCCAACGCAACTCGTATTTCAGCATGCCCATAATGTATTCAAAATTTAAGTCAATCTCCATAACACGGTTGATTTAGTAAACCTGAAGAGTATGCACCTGAGTGAAAGACGTATATCTTTGTTTCTATTAATAATTTGGACTTGAGTTCTGAAGAAGAATTGTGTATATTTACGATAGGAACCCAACGCAACTCGTATTTCAACATGCCCATAATGTATTCAAAATTTAAGCCAATCTCCGTAACACGGTTGATTTAGTAAACCTGAAGAGTATGCATCTGAGTGAAAGACGTATATCTTTGTTTCTATTAATAATTTGGACTTGAGTCCTGAAGAAGAATTGTGTATATTTACGATAGGAACCCAACGCAACTCCTATTTCAGCATGCCCATAATGTATTCAAAATTTAAGCCACTCTCCGTAACACGGTTGATTTAGTAAACCCAAAGAGTATGCACCTGAGTGAAAGACTTATATCTTTGTTTCTATTAATAATTTGGACTTGAGTCCTGAAGAAGAATTGTGTATATTTACGATAGGAACCCAACACAACTCGTATTTCAGCATTCCCATAATGTATTCACAATTTAAGCCAATCTCCGTAACAGGGTTGATTTAGTAAACCGGAAGAGTATGCACCTGAGTGAAAGACGTATATCTTTGTTTCTATTAATAATTTGGACTTGAGTCCTAAAGAAGAATTGTGTATATTTACGATAGGAACCCAACGCAACTCGTATTTCAGCATTCCCATAATGTATTCAAAATTTAAGCCAATCTCCGTAACACGGTTGATTTAGTAAACCTGAAGAGTATGCACCCGAGTGAAAGACGTATATCTTTGTTTCTATTAATAATTTGGACTTCACTCCTGAAGAAGAATTGTGTATATTTACGATAGGAACCCAACGCAACTCGTATTTCTGCATGCCCATAATGTATTCAAAATTTAAGCCAATCTCCGTAACACGGTTGATTTAGTAAACCTGAAGAGTATGCACCCGAGTGAAAGACGTATATCTTTGTTTCTATTAATAATTTGGACTTGAGTCCTGAAGAAGAATTGTGTATATTTACGATAGGAACCCAACGCAACTCGTATTTCAGCATGCCCATAATGTATTCACAATTTAAGCCAATCTCCGTAACAGGGTTGATTTAGTAAACCGGAAGAGTATGCACCTGAGTGAAAGACGTATATCTTTGTTTCTATTAATAATTTGGACTTGAGTCCTAAAGAAGAAATGTGTATATTTACGATAGGAACCCAACGCAACTCGTATTTCAGCATTCCCATAATGTATTCAAAATTTAAGCCAATCTCCGTAACACGGTTGATTTAGTAAACCTGAAGAGTATGCACCCGAGTGAAAGACGTATATCTTTGTTTCTATTAATAATTTGGACTTGAGTCCTAAAGAAGAATTGTGTATATTTACGATAGGAACCCAACGCAACTCGTATTTCAGCATTCCCATAATGTATTCAAAATTTAAGCCAATCTCCGTAACACGGTTGATTTAGTAAACCCAAAGAGTATGCACCTGAGTGAAAGACGTATATCTTTGTTTCTATTAATAATTTGGACTTGAGTCCTGAAGAAGAATTGTGTATATTTACGATAGGAACCCAACGCAACTCGTATTTCAGCATTCCCATAATGTATTCACAATTTAAGCCAATCACCGTAACACAGTTGATTTAGTAAACCTGAAGAGTATGCACCTGAGTGAAAGACGTATATCTTTGTTTCTATTAATAATTTGGACTTGAGTCCCGAACAAGAATTGTGTATATTTACGATAGGAACCCAACGCAACTCGTATTTCAGCATGCCCATAATGTATTCAAAATTTAAGCCAATCTCCGTAACACGGTTGATTTAGTAAACCTGAAGAGTATACACCCGAGTGAAAGACGTATATCTTTGTTTCTATTAATAATTTGGACTTGAGTCCTGAAGAAGAACTGTGTATATTTACGATAGGAACCCAACGCAACTCGTATTTCAGCATGCCCATAATGTATTCAAAATTTAAGCCACTCTCCGTAACACGGTTGATTTAGTAAACCCAAAGAGTATGCACCTGAGTGAAAGACTTATATCTTTGTTTCTATTTATAATTTGGACTTGAGTCCTGAAGAAGAATTGTGAATATTTATGATAGGAACCCAACGCAACTCGTATTTCAGCATGCCCATAATGTATTCAAAATTTAAGCCAATCTCCGTAACACGGTTGATTTAGTAAACCCGAAGAGTATGCACCTGAGTGAAAGACTTATATCTTTGTTTCTATTAATAATTTGGACTTGAGTTCTGAAGAAGAATTGTGTATATTTACGATAGGAACCCAACGCAACTCGTATTTCAGCATGCCCATAATGTATTCAAAATTTAAGTCAATCTCCATAACACGGTTGATTTAGTAAACCTGAAGAGTATGCACCTGAGTGAAAGACGTATATCTTTGTTTCTATTAATAATTTGGACTTGAGTTCTGAAGAAGAATTGTGTATATTTACGATAGGAACCCAACGCAACTCGTATTTCAACATGCCCATAATGTATTCAAAATTTAAGCCAATCTCCGTAACACGGTTGATTTAGTAAACCTGAAGAGTATGCATCTGAGTGAAAGACGTATATCTTTGTTTCTATTAATAATTTGGACTTGAGTCCTGAAGAAGAATTGTGTATATTTACGATAGGAACCCAACGCAACTCGTATTTCAGCATGCCCATAATGCATTCAAAATTTAAGCCAATATCCGTAACACGGTTGATTTAGTAAACCCAAAGAGTATGCACCTGAGTGAAAGACTTATATCTTTGTTTCTATTAATAATTTGGACTTGAGTCCTGAAGAAGAATTGTGTATATTTACGATAGGAACCCAACACAACTCGTATTTTAGCATTCCCATAATATATTCACAATTTAAGCCAATCTCTGTAACAGGGTTGATTTAGTAAACCGGAAGAGTATGCACCTGAGTGAAAGACATATACCTTTGTTTCTATTAATAATTTGGACTTGAGTCCTGAAGAAGAATTGTGTATATTTACGATAGGAACCCAACGCAACTCGTATTTCAGCATTCCCATAATGTATTCAAAATTTAAGCCAATCTTCGTAACACGGTTGATTTAGTAAACCCAAAGAGTATGCACCTGAGTGAAAGACGTATATCTTTGTTTCTATTAATAATTTGGACTTGAGTCCTGAAGAAGAATTGTGTATATTTACGATAGGAACCCAACGCAACTCGTATTTCAGCATTCCCATAATGTATTCACAATTTAAGCCAATCACCGTAACACAGTTGATTTAGTAAACCTGAAGAGTATGCACCTGAGTGAAAGACGTATATCTTTGTTTCTATTAATAATTTGGACTTGAGTCCTGAAGAAGAATTGTGTATATTTACGATAGGAACCCAACGCAACTCGTATTTCAGCATGCCCATAATGTATTCAAAATTTAAGCCAATCTCCGTAACACGGTTGATTTAGTAAACCTGAAGAGTATGCACCCGAGTGAAAGACGTATATCTTTGTTTTTATTAATAATTTGGACTTGAGTCCTGAAGAAGAATTGTGTATATTTACGATAGGAACCCAACGCAACTCGTATTTCAGCATGCCCATAATGTATTCAAAATTTAAGCCACTCTCCGTAACACGGTTGATTTAGTAAACCCAAAGAGTATGCACCTGAGTGAAAGACTTATATCTTTGTTTCTATTAATAATTTGGACTTGAGTCCTGAAGAAGAATTGTGTATATTTACGATAGGAACCCAACACAACTCGTATTTCAGCATTCCCATAATGTATTCAAAATTTAAGCCAATCTCCGTAACACGGTTGATTTAGTAAACCTGAAGAGTATGCACCCGAGTGAAAGACGTATATCTTTGTTTCTATTAATAATTTGGACTTGAGTCCTAAAGAATTGTGTATATTTACGATAGGAACCCAACGCAACTCGTATTTCAGCATTCCCATAATGTATTCAAAATTTAAGCCAATCTCCGTAACACGGTTGATTTAGTAAACCTGAAGAGTATGCACCCGAGTGAAAGACGTATATCTTTGTTTCTATTAATAATTTGGACTTGAGTCCTGAAGAAGAATTGTGTATATTTACGATAGGAACCCAACGCAACTCGTATTTCAGCATGCCCATGATGTATTCAAAATTTAAGCCAATCTCCGTAACACGGTTGATTTAGTAAACCTGAAGAGTATGCACCCGAGTGAAAGACGTATATCTTTGTTTCTATTAATAATTTGGACTTGAGTCCTGAAGAAGAATTGTGTATATTTACGATAGGAACCCAACGCAACTCGTATTTCAGCATTCCCATAATGTATTCACAATTTAAGCCAATCACCGTAACACAGTTGATTTAGTAAACCTGAAGAGTATGCACCTGAGTGAAAGACGTATATCTTTGTTTCTATTAATAATTTGGACTTGAGTCGTGAAGAAGAATTGTGTATATTTACGATAGGAACCCAACGCATTTCGTATTTCAGCATGCCCATTATGTATTCAAAATTTAAGCCAATCTCCGTAACACGGTTGATTTAGTAAACCTGAAGAGTATGCACCCGAGTGAAAGACGTATATCTTTGTTTCTATTAATAATTTGGACTTGAGTCCTGAAGAAGAATTGTGTATATTTACGATAGGAACCCAACGCAACTCGTATTTCAGCATGCCCATAATGTATTCAAAATTTAAGCCACTCTCCGTAACACGGTTGATTTAGTAAACCCAAAGAGTATGCACCTGAGTGAAAGACTTATATCTTTGTTTCTATTAATAATTTGGACTTGAGTCCTGAAGAAGAATTGTGTATATTTACGATAGGAACCCAACACAACTCGTATTTCAGCATTCCCATAATGTATTCAAAATTTAAGCCAATCTCCGTAACACGGTTGATTTAGTAAACCTGAAGAGTATGCACCTGAGTGAAAGACGTATATCTTTGTTTCTATTAATAATTTGGACTTGAGTTCTGAAGAAGAATTGTGTATATTTACGATAGGAACCCAACGCAACTCGTATTTCAGCATTCCCATAATGTATTCAAAATTTAAGCCAATCTCCGTAACACGGTTGATTTAGTAAACCTGAAGAGTATGCATCTGAGTGAAAGACGTATATCTTTGTTTCTATTAATAATTTGGACTTGAGTCCTGAAGAAGAATTGTGTATATTTACGATAGGAACCCAACGCAACTCGTATTTCAGCATGCCCATAATGTATTCAAAATTTAAGCCAATATCCGTAACACGGTTGATTTAGTAAACCCAAAGAGTATGCACCCGAGTGAAAGACATATATCTTTGTTTCTATTAATAATTTGGACTTGAGTCCTGAAGAAGAATTGTGTATATTTACGATAGGAACCCAACGCAACTCGTATTTTAGCATTCCCATAATATATTCACAATTTAAGCCAATCTCCGTAACACGGTTGATTTAGTAAACCCAAAGAGTATGCACCTGAGTGAAAGACTTATATCTTTGTTTCTATTAATAATTTGGACTTGAGTCCTGAAGAAGAATTGTGTATATTTACGATAGGAACCCAACGCAACTCGTATTTTAGCATTCCCATAATATATTCACAATTTAAGCCAATCTCTGTAACAGGGTTGATTTAGTAAACCGGAAGAGTATGCACCTGAGTGAAAGACATGTATCTTTGTTTCTATTAATAATTTGGACTTGAGTCCTGAAGAAGAATTGTGTATATTTACGATAGGAACCCAACGCAACTCGTATTTCAGCATTCTCATAATGTAGTCAAAAGTTAAGCCAATCTTCGTAACACGGTTGATTTAGTAAACCCAAAGAGTATACACCTGAGTGAAAGACGTATATCTTTGTTTCTATTAATAATTTGGACTTGAGTCCTGAAGAAGAATTGTGTATATTTACGATAGGAACCCAACGCAACTCGTATTTCAGCATTCCCATAATGTATTCACAATTTAAGCCAATCACCGTAACACAGTTGATTTAGTAAACCTGAAGAGTATGCACCTGAGTGAAAGACTTATATCTTTGTTTCTATTAATAATTTGGACTTGAGTCCTGAAGAAGAATTGTGAATATTTACGATAGGAACCCAACGCAACTCGTATTTCAGCATGCCCATAATGTATTCAAAATTTAAGCCAATCTCCGTAACACGGTTGATTTAGTAAACCTGAAGAGTATGCACCCGAGTGAAAGACGTATATCTTTGTTTCTATTAATAATTCGGACTTGAGTCCTGAAGAAGAATTGTGTATATTTACGATAGGAACCCAACGCAACTCGTATTTCAGCATGCCCATAATGTATTCAAAATTTAAGCCAATCTCCGTAACACGGTTGATTTAGTAAACCTGAAGAGTATGCACCCGAGTGAAAGACGTATATCTTTGTTTCTATTAATAATTCGGACTTGAGTCCTGAAGAAGAATTGTGTATATTTACGATAGGAACCCAACGCAACTCGTATTTCAGCATGCCCATAATGTATTCACAATTTAAGCCAATCTCCGTAACAGGGTTGATTTAGTAAACCGGAAGAGTATGCACCTGAGTGAAAGACGTATATCTTTGTTTCTATTAATAATTTGGACTTGAGTCCTAAAGAAGAATTGTTTATATTTACGATAGGAACCCAACGCAACTCGTATTTCAGCATTCCCATAATGTATTCAAAATTTAAGCCAATCTCCGTAACACGGTTGATTTAGTAAACCTGAAGAGTATGCACCCGAGTGAAAGACGTATATCTTTGTTTCTAATAATAATTTGGACTTGAGTCCTGAAGAAGAATTGTGTATATTTACGATAGGAACCCAACGCAACTCGTATTTCAGCATTCCCATAATGTATTCCAAATTTAAGCCAATCTCCGTAACACGGTTGATTTAGTAAACCCAAAGAGTATGCACCTGAGTGAAAGACGTATATCTTTGTTTCTATTAATAATTTGGACTTGAGTCCTGAAGAAGAATTGTGTATATTTACGATAGGAACCCAACGCAACTCGTATTTCAGCATTCCCATAATGTAATCACAATTTAAGCCAATCACCTTAACACAGTTGATTTAGTAAACCTGAAGAGTATGCACCTGAGTGAAAGACTTATATCTTTGTTTCTATTAATAATTTGGACTTGAGTCCTGAAGAAGAATTGTGTATATTTACGATAGGAACCCAACGCAACTCGTATTTCAGCATGCCCATAATGTATTCAAAATTTAAGTCAATCTCCATAACACGGTTGATTTAGTAAACCTGAAGAGTATGCACCTGAGTGAAAGACGTATATCTTTGTTTCTATTAATAATTTGGACTTGAGTTCTGAAGAAGAATTGTGTATATTTACGATAGGAACCCAACGCAACTCGTATTTCAGCATTCCCATAATGTATTCAAAATTTAAGCCAATCTCCGTAACACGGTTGATTTAGTAAACCTGAAGAGTATGCATCTGAGTGAAAGACGTATATCTTTGTTTCTATTAATAATTTGGACTTGAGTCCTGAAGAAGAATTGTGTATATTTACGATAGGAACCCAACGCAACTCGTATTTCAGCATGCCCATAATGTATTCAAAATTTAAGCCAATATCCGTAACACGGTTGATTTAGTAAACCCAAAGAGTATGCACCCGAGTGAAAGACATATATCTTTGTTTCTATTAATAATTTGGACTTGAGTCCTGAAGAAGAATTGTGTATATTTACGATAGGAACCCAACGCAACTCGTATTTTAGCATTCCCATAATATATTCACAATTTAAGCCAATCTCCGTAACACGGTTGATTTAGTAAACCCAAAGAGTATGCACCTGAGTGAAAGACTTATATCTTTGTTTCTATTAATAATTTGGACTTGAGTCTTGAAGAAGAATTGTGTATATTTACGATAGGAACCCAACGCAACTCGTATTTTAGCATTCCCATAATATATTCACAATTTAAGCCAATCTCTGTAACAGGGTTGATTTAGTAAACCGGAAGAGTATGCACCTGAGTGAAAGACATATATCTTTGTTTCTATTAATAATTTGGACTTGAGTCCTGAAGAAGAATTGTGTATATTTACGATAGGAACCCAACGTAACTCGTATTTCAGCATTCCCATAATGTAGTCAAAAGTTAAGCCAATCTTCGTAACACGGTTGATTTAGTAAACCCAAAGAGTATACACCTGAGTGAAAGACGTATATCTTTGTTTCTATTAATAATTTGGACTTGAGTCCTGAAGAAGAATTGTGTATATTTACGATAGGAACCCAACGCAACTCGTATTTCAGCATTCCCATAATGTATTCACAATTTAAGCCAATCACCGTAACACAGTTGATTTAGTAAACCTGAAGAGTATGCACCTGAGTGAAAGACTTATATCTTTGTTTCTATTAATAATTTGGACTTGAGTCCTGAAGAAGAATTGTGTATATTTACGATAAGAACCCAACGCAACTCGTATTTCAGCATGCCCATAATGTATTCAAAATTTAAGTCAATCTCCATAACACGGTTGATTTAGTAAACCTGAAGAGTATGCACCTGAGTGAAAGACGTATATCTTTGTTTCTATTAATAATTTGGACTTGAGTTCTGAAGAAGAATTGTGTATATTTACGATAGGAACCCAACGCAACTCGTATTTCAGCATTCCCATAATTTATTCAAAATTTAAGCCAATCTCCGTAACACGGTTGATTTAGTAAACCTGAAGAGTATGCATCTGAGTGAAAGACGTATATCTTTGTTTCTATTAATAATTTGGACTTGAGTCCTGAAGAAGAATTGTGTATATTTACGATAGGAACCCAACGCAACTCGTATTTCAGCATGCCCATAATGTATTCAAAATTTAAGCCAATATCCGTAACACGGTTGATTTATTAAACCCAAAGAGTATGCACCCGAGTGAAAGACATATATCTTTGTTTCTATTAATAATTTGGACTTGAGTCCTGAAGAAGAATTGTGTATATTTACGATAGGAACCCAACGCAACTCGTATTTTAGCATTCCCATAATATATTCACAATTTAAGCCAATCTCCGTAACACGGTTGATTTAGTAAACCCAAAGAGTATGCACCTGAGTGAAAGACTTATATCTTTGTTTCTATTAATAATTTGGACTTGAGTCCTGAAGAAGAATTGTGTATATTTACGATAGGAACCCAACGCAACTCGTATTTTAGCATTCCCATAATATATTCACAATTTAAGCCAATCTCTGTAACAGGGTTGATTTAGTAAACCGGAAGAGTATGCACCTGAGTGAAAGACATATATCTTTGTTTCTATTAATAATTTGGACTTGAGTCCTGAAGAAGAATTGTGTATATTTACGATAGGAACCCAACGCAACTCGTATTTCAGCATTCCCATAATGTATTCAAAAGTTAAGCCAATCTTCGTAACACGGTTGATTTAGTAAACCCAAAGAGTATACACCTGAGTGAAAGACGTATATCTTTGTTTCTATTAATAATTTGGACTTGAGTCCTGAAGAAGAATTGTGTATATTTACGATAGGAACCCAACGCAACTCGTATTTCAGCATTCCCATAATGTATTCACAATTTAAGCCAATCACCGTAACACAGTTGATTTAGTAAACCTGAAGAGTATGCACCTGAGTGAAAGACTTATATCTTTGTTTCTATTAATAATTTGGACTTGAGTCCTGAAGAAGAATTGTGTATATTTACGATAGGAACCCAACGCAACTCGTATTTCAGCATGCCCATAATGTATTCAAAATTTAAGTCAATCTCCATAACACGGTTGATTTAGTAAACCTGAAGAGTATGCACCTGAGTGAAAGACGTATATCTTTGTTTCTATTAATAATTTGGACTTGAGTTCTGAAGAAGAATTGTGTATATTTACGATAGGAACCCAACGCAACTCGTATTTCAGCATTCCCATAATGTATTCAAAATTTAAGCCAATCTCCGTAACACGGTTGATTTAGTAAACCTGAAGAGTATGCATCTGAGTGAAAGACGTATATCTTTGTTTCTATTAATAATTTGGACTTGAGTCCTGAAGAAGAATTGTGTATATTTACGATAGGAACCCAACGCAACTCGTATTTCAGCATGCCCATAATGTATTCAAAATTTAAGCCAATATCCGTAACACGGTTGATTTAGTAAACCCAAAGAGTATGCACCCGAGTGAAAGACATATATCTTTGTTTCTATTAATAATTTGGACTTGAGTCCTGAAGAAGAATTGTGTATATTTACGATAGGAACCCAACGCAACTCGTATTTTAGCATTCCCATAATATATTCACAATTTAAGCCAATCTCCGTAACACGGTTGATTTAGTAAACCCAAAGAGTATGCACCTGAGTGAAAGACTTATATCTTTGTTTCTATTAATAATTTGGACTTGAGTCCTGAAGAAGAATTGTGTATATTTACGATAGGAACCCAACGCAACTCGTATTTTAGCATTCCCATAATATATTCACAATTTAAGCCAATCTCTGTAACAGGGTTGATTTAGTAAACCGGAAGAGTATGCACCTGAGTGAAAGACATATATCTTTGTTTCTATTAATAATTTGGACTTGAGTCCTGAAGAAGAATTGTGTATATTTACGATAGGAACCCAACGCAACTCGTATTTCAGCATTCCCATAATGTATTCAAAAGTTAAGCCAATCTTCGTAACACGGTTGATTTAGTAAACCCAAAGAGTATACACCTGAGTGAAAGACGTATATATTTGTTTCTATTAATAATTTGGACTTGAGTCCTGAAGATGAATTGTGTATATTTACGATAGGAACCCAACGCAACTCGTATTTCAGCATTCCCATAATGTATTCACAATTTAAGCCAATCACCGTAACACAGTTGATTTAGTAAACCTGAAGAGTATGCACCTGAGTGAAAGACGTATATCTTTGTTTCTATTAATAATTTGGACTTGAGTCCTGAAGAAGAATTGTGTATATTTACGATAGGAACCCAACGCAACTCGTATTTTAGCATGCCCATAATGTATTCAAAATTTAAGCCGATCTCCGTAACACGGTTGATTTAGTAAACCTGAAGAGTATGCACCCGAGTGAAAGACGTATATCTTTGTTTCTAATAATAATTTGGACTTGAGTCTTGAAGAAGAATTGTGTATATTTACGATAGGAACCCAACGCAACTCGTATTTCAGCATTCCCATAATGTATTCAAAATTAAAGCCAATCTCCGTAACACGGTTGATTTAGAAAACCTAAAGAGTATGCACCTGAGTGAAAGACGTATATCTTTGTTTCTATTAATAATTTGGACTTGAGTCCTGAAGAAGAATTGTGTATATTTACGATAGGAACCCAACGCAACTCGTATTTCAGCATTCCCATAATGTATTCACAATTTAAGCCAATCACCGTAACACAGTTGATTTAGTAAACCTGAAGAGTATGCACCTGAGTGAAAGACTTATATCTTTGTTTCTATTAATAATTTTGACTTGAGTCCTGAAGAAGAATTGTGTATATTTACGATAGGAACCCAACGCAACTCGTATTTCAGCATGCCCATAATGTATTCAAAATTTAAGTCAATCTCCATAACACGGTTGATTTAGTAAACCTGAAGAGTATGCACCTGAGTGAAAGACGTATATCTTTGTTTCTATTAATAATTTGGACTTGAGTTCTGAAGAAGAATTGTGTATATTTACGATAGGAACCCAACGCAACTCGTATTTCAGCATTCCCATAATGTATTCAAAATTTAAGCCAATCTCCGTAACACGGTTGATTTAGTAAACCTGAAGAGTATGCATCTGAGTGAAAGACGTATATCTTTGTTTCTATTAATAATTTGGACTTGATTCCTGAAGAAGAATTGTGTATATTTACGATAGGAACCCAACGCAACTCGTATTTCAGCATGCCCATAATGTATTCAAAATTTAAGCCAATATCCGTAACACGGTTGATTTAGTAAACCCAAAGAGTATGCACCCGAGTGAAAGACATATATCTTTGTTTCTATTAATAATTTGGACTTGAGTCCTGAAGAAGAATTGTGTATATTTACGATAGGAACCCAACGCAACTCGTATTTTAGCATTCCCATAATATATTCACAATTTAAGCCAATCTCCGTAACACGGTTGATTTAGTAAACCCAAAGAGTATGCACCTGAGTGAAAGACTTATATCTTTGTTTCTATTAATAATTTGGACTTGAGTCCTGAAGAAGAATTGTGTATATTTACGATAGGAACCCAACGCAACTCGTATTTTAGCATTCCCATAATATATTCACAATTTAAGCCAATCTCTGTAACAGGGTTGATTTAGTAAACCGGAAGAGTATGCACCTGAGTGAAAGACATATATCTTTGTTTCTATTAATAATTTGGACTTGAGTCCTGAAGAAGAATTGTGTATATTTACGATAGGAACCCAACGCAACTCGTATTTCAGCATTCCCATAATGTATTCAAAATTTAAGCCAATCTTCGTAACACGGTTGATTTAGTAAACCCAAAGAGTATACACCTGAGTGAAAGACGTATATCTTTGTTTCTATTAATAATTTGGACTTGAGTCCTGAAGAAGAATTGTGTATATTTACGATAGGAACCCAACGCAACTCGTATTTCAGCATTCCCATAATGTATTCACAATTTAAGCCAATCACCGTAACACAGTTGATTTAGTAAACCTGAAGAGTATGCACCTGAGTGAAAGACGTATATCTTTGTTTCTATTAATAATTTGGACTTGAGTCCTGAAGAAGAATTGTGTATATTTACGATAGGAACCCAACGCAACTCGTATTTCAGCATGCCCATAATGTATTCAAAATTTAAGCCAATATCCGTAACACGGTTGATTTAGTAAACCCAAAGAGTATGCACCTGAGTGAAAGACTTATATCTTTGTTTCTATTAATAATTTGGACTTGAGTCCTGAAGAATAATTGTGTATATTTACGATAGGAACCCAACGCAACTCGTATTTTAGCATTCCCATAATATATTCACAATTTAAGCCAATCTCTGTAACAGGGTTGATTTAGTAAACCGGAAGAGTATGCACCTGAGTGAAAGACATATATCTTTGTTTCTATTAATAATTTGGACTTGAGTCCTGAAGAAGAATTGTGTATATTTACGATAGGAACCCAACGCAACTCGTATTTCACCATGCCCATAATGTATTCAAAATTTAAGCCAATCTCCGTAACACGGTTGATTTAGTAAACCTGAAGAGTATGCACCCGAGTGAAAGACGTATATCTTTGTTTCTATTAATAATTTGGACTTGAGTCCTGAAGAAGAATTGTGTATATTTACGATAGGAACCCAACGCAACTCGTATTTCAGCATGCCCATAATGTATTCAAAATTTAAGCCACTCTCCGTAACACGGTTGATTTAGTAAACCCAAAGAGTATGCACCTGAGTGAAAGACTTATATCTTTGTTTCTATTAATAATTTGGACTTGAGTCCTGAAGAAGAATTGTGTATATTTACGATAGGAACCCAACACAACTCGTATTTCAGCATTCCCATAATGTATTCAAAATTTAAGCCAATCTCCGTAACACGGTTGATTTAGTAAACCTGAAGAGTATGCACCCGAGTGAAAGACGTATATCTTTGTTTCTATTAATAATTTGGACTTGAGTCCTGAAGAAGAATTGTGTATATTTACGATAGGAACCCAACGCAACTCGTATTTCAGCATTCCCATAATGTATTCAAAATTTAAGCCAATCTCCGTAACACGGTTGATTTAGTAAACCTGAAGAGTATGCACCCGAGTGAAAGACGTATATCTTTGTTTCTATTAATAATTTGGACTTGAGTCCTGAAGAAGAATTGTGTATATTTACGACAGGAACCCAACGCAACTCGTATTTCAGCATGCCCATAATGTATTCAAAATTTAAGCCAATCTCCGTAACACGGTTGATTTAGTAAACCTGAAGAGTATGCACCCGAGTGAAAGACGTATATCTTTGTTTCTATTAATAATTTGGACTTGAGTCCTGAAGAAGAATTGTGTATATTTACGATAGGAACCCAACGCAACTCGTATTTCAGCATGCCCATAATGTATTCACAATTTAAGCCAATCTCCGTAACAGGGTTGATTTAGTAAACCGGAAGAGTATGCACCTGAGTGAAAGACGTATATCTTTGTTTCTATTAATAATTTGGACTTGAGTCCTAAAGAAGAATTGTGTATATTTACGATAGGAACCCAACGCAACTCGTATTTCAGCATTCCCATAATGTATTCAAAATTTAAGCCAATCTCCGTAACACGGTTGATTTAGTAAACCTGAAGAGTATGCACCCGAGTGAAAGACGTATATCTTTGTTTCTATTAATAATTTGGACTTGAGTCCTGAAGAAGAATTGTGTATATTTACGATAGGAACCCAACGCAACTCGTATTTCAGCATGCCCATAATGTATTCACAATTTAAGCCAATCTCCGTAACAGGGTTGATTTAGTAAACCGGAAGAGTATGCACCTGAGTGAAAGACGTATATCTTTGTTTCTATTAATAATTTGGACTTGAGTCCTAAAGAAGAATTGTGTATATTTACGATAGGAACCCAACGCAACTCGTATTTCAGCATTCCCATAATGTATTCAAAATTTAAGCCAATCTCCGTAACACGGTTGATTTAGTAAACCTGAAGAGTATGCACCCGAGTGAAAGACGTATATCTTTGTTTCTAATAATAATTTGGACTTGAGTCCTGAAGAAGAATTGTGTATATTTACGATAGGAACCCAACGCAACTTGTATTTCAGCATTCCCATAATGTATTCAAAATTTAAGCCAATCTCCGTAACACGGTTGATTTAGTAAACCCAAAGAGTATGCACCTGAGTGAAAGACGTATATCTTTGTTTCTATTAATAATTTGGACTTGAGTCCTGAAGAAGAATTGTGTATATTTACGATAAGAACCCAACGCAACTCGTATTTCAGCATTCCCATAATGTATTCACAATTTAAGCCAATCACCGTAACACAGTTGATTTAGTAAACCTGAAGAGTATGCACCTGAGTGAAAGACTTATATCTTTGTTTCTATTTATAATTTGGACTTGAGTCCTGAAGAAGAATTGTGAATATTTATGATAGGAACCCAACGCAACTCGTATTTCAGCATGCCCATAATGTATTCAAAATTTAAGCCAATCTCCGTAACACGGTTGATTTAGTAAACCCGAAGAGTATGCACCTGAGTGAAAGACTTATATCTTTGTTTCTATTAATAATTTGGACTTGTGTCCTGAAGAAGAATTGTGTATATTTACGATAGGAACCCAACGCAACTCGTATTTCAGCATGCCCATAATGTATTCAAAATTTAAGTCAATCTCCATAACACGGTTGATTTAGTAAACCTGAAGAGTATGCACCTGAGTGAAAGACGTATATCTTTGTTTCTATTAATAATTTGGACTTGAGTTCTGAAGAAGAATTGTGTATATTTACGATAGGAACCCAACGCAACTCGTATTTCAGCATTCCCATAATGTATTCAAAATTTAAGCCAATCTCCGTAACACGGTTGATTTAGTAAACCTGAAGAGTATGCATCTGAGTGAAAGACGTATATCTTTGTTTCTATTAATAATTTGGACTTGAGTCCTGAAGAAGAATTGTGTATATTTACGATAGGAACCCAACGCAACTCGTATTTCAGCATGCCCATAATGTATTCAAAATTTAAGTCAATCTCCATAACACGGTTGATTTAGTAAACCTGAAGAGTATGCACCGGAGTGAAAGACGTATATCTTTGTTTCTATTAATAATTTGGACTTGAGTCCTGAAGAAGAATTGTGTATATTTACGATAGGAACCCAACGCAACTCGTATTTAACCATGCCCATAATGTATTCAAAATTTAAGTCAATCTCCATAACACGGTTGATTTAGTAAACCTGAAGAGTATGCACCTGAGTGAAAGACGTATATCTTTGTTTCTATTAATAATTTGGACTTGAGTTCTGAAGAAGAATTGTGTATATTTACGATAGGAACCCAACGCAACTCATATTTCAGCATTCCCATAATGTATTCAAAATTTAAGCCAATCTCCGTAACACGGTTGATTTAGTAAACCTGAAGAGTATGCATCTGAGTGAAAGACGTATATCTTTGTTTCTATTAATAATTTGGACTTGAGTCCTGAAGAAGAATGGTGTATATTTACGATAGGAACCCAACGCAACTCGTATTTCAGCATGCCCATAATGTATTCAAAATGTAAGCCAATATCCGTAACACGGTTGATTTAGTAAACCCAAAGAGTATGCACCCGAGTGAAAGACATATATCATTGTTTCTATTAATAATTTGGACTTGAGTCCTAAAGAAGAATTGTGTATATTTACGATAGGAACCCAACGCAACTCGTATTTCAGCATTCCCATAATGTATTCAAAATTTAAGCCAATCTCCGTAACACGGTTGATTTAGTAAACCTGAAGAGTATGCACCCGTGTGAAAGACGTATATCTTTGTTTCTAATAATAATTTGGACTTGAGTCCTGAAGAAGAATTGTGTATATTTACGATAGGAACCCAACGCAACTTGTATTTCAGCATTCCCATAATGTATTCAAAATTTAAGCCAATCTCCGTAACACGGTTGATTTAGTAAACCCAAAGAGTATGCACCTGAGTGAAAGACGTATATCTTTGTTTCTATTAATAATTTGGACTTGAGTCCTGAAGAAGAATTGTGTATATTTACGATAAGAACCCAACGCAACTCGTATTTCAGCATTCCCATAATGTATTCACAATTTAAGCCAATCACCGTAACACAGTTGATTTAGTAAACCTGAAGAGTATGCACCTGAGTGAAAGACTTATATCTTTGTTTCTATTTATAATTTGGACTTGAGTCCTGAAGAAGAATTGTGAATATTTATGATAGGAACCCAACGCAACTCGTATTTCAGCATGCCCATAATGTATTCAAAATTTAAGCCAATCTCCGTAACACGGTTGATTTAGTAAACCCGAAGAGTATGCACCTGAGTGAAAGACTTATATCTTTGTTTCTATTAATAATTTGGACTTGTGTCCTGAAGAAGAATTGTGTATATTTACGATAGGAACCCAACGCAACTCGTATTTCAGCATGCCCATAATGTATTCAAAATTTAAGTCAATCTCCATAACACGGTTGATTTAGTAAACCTGAAGAGTATGCACCTGAGTGAAAGACGTATATCTTTGTTTCTATTAATAATTTGGACTTGAGTTCTGAAGAAGAATTGTGTATATTTACGATAGGAACCCAACGCAACTCGTATTTCAGCATTCCCATAATGTATTCAAAATTTAAGCCAATCTCCGTAACACGGTTGATTTAGTAAACCTGAAGAGTATGCATCTGAGTGAAAGACGTATATCTTTGTTTCTATTAATAATTTGGACTTGAGTCCTGAAGAAGAATTGTGTATATTTACGATAGGAACCCAACGCAACTCGTATTTCAGCATGCCCATAATGTATTCAAAATTTAAGTCAATCTCCATAACACGGTTGATTTAGTAAACCTGAAGAGTATGCACCGGAGTGAAAGACGTATATCTTTGTTTCTATTAATAATTTGGACTTGAGTCCTGAAGAAGAATTGTGTATATTTACGATAGGAACCCAACGCAACTCGTATTTCAGCATGCCCATAATGTATTCAAAATTTAAGTCAATCTCCATAACACGGTTGATTTAGTAAACCTGAAGAGTATGCACCTGAGTGAAAGACGTATATCTTTGTTTCTATTAATAATTTGGACTTGAGTTCTGAAGAAGAATTGTGTATATTTACGATAGGAACCCAACGCAACTCATATTTCAGCATTCCCATAATGTATTCAAAATTTAAGCCAATCTCCGTAACACGGTTGATTTAGTAAACCTGAAGAGTATGCATCTGAGTGAAAGACGTATATCTTTGTTTCTATTAATAATTTGGACTTGAGTCCTGAAGAAGAATGGTGTATATTTACGATAGGAACCCAACGCAACTCGTATTTCAGCATGCCCATAATGTATTCAAAATTTAAGCCAATATCCGTAACACGGTTGATTTAGTAAACCCAAAGAGTATGCACCCGAGTGAAAGACATATATCATTGTTTCTATTAATAATTTGGACTTGAGTCCTGAAGAAGAATTGTGTATATTTACGATAGGAACCCAACGCAACTCGTATTTTAGCATTCCCATAATATATTCACAATTTAAGCAAATCTCCGTAACACGGTTGATTTAGTAAACCCAAAGAGTATGCACCTGAGTGAAAGACTTATATCTTTGTTTCTATTAATAATTTGGACTTGAGTCCTGAAGAAGAATTGTGTATATTTACGATAGGAACCCAACGCAACTCGTATTTTAGCATTCCCATAATATATTCACAATTTAAGCCAATCTCTGTAACAGGGTTGATTTAGTAAACCGAAAGAGTATGCACCTGAGTGAAAGACATATATCTTTGTTTCTATTAATAATTTGGACTTGAGTCCTGAAGAAGAATTGTGTATATTTACGATAGGAACCCAACGCAATTCGTATTTCAGCATTCCCATAATGTATTCAAAATTTAAGCCAATCTTCGTAACACGGTTGATTTAGTAAACCCAAAGAGTATACACCTGAGTGAAAGACGTATATCTTTGTTTCTATTAATAATTTGGACTTGAGTCCTGAAGAAGAATTGTGTATATTTACGATAGGAACCCAACGCAACTCGTATTTCAGCATTCCCATAATGTATTCACAATTTAAGCCAATCACCGTAACACAGTTGATTTAGTAAACCTGAAGAGTATGGACCTGAGTGAAAGACGTATATCTTTGTTTCTATTCATAATTTGGACTTGAGTCCTGAAGAAGAATTGTGTATATTTACGATAGGAACCCAACGCAACTCGTATTTCAGCATGCCCATAATGTATTCAAAATTTAAGCCAATATCCGTAACACGGTTGATTTAGTAAACCCAAAGAGTATGCACCTGAGTGAAAGACTTATATCTTTGTTTCTATTAATAATTTGGACATGAGTCCTGAAGAAGAATTGTGTATATTTACGATAGGAACCCAACGCAACTCGTATTTTAGCATTCCCATAATATATTCACAATTTAAGCAAATCTCTGTAACAGGGTTGATTTAGTAAACCGGAAGAGTATGCACCTGAGTGAAAGACATATATCTTTGTTTCTATTAATAATTTGAACTTGAGTCCTGAAGAAGAATTGTGTATATTTACGATAGGAACCCAACGCAACTCGTATTTCAGCATGGCCATAATGTATTCAAAATTTAAGCCAATCTCCGTAACACGGTTGATTTAGTAAACCTGAAGAGTATGCACCCGAGTGAAAGACGTATATCTTTGTTTCTATTAATAATTTGGACTTGAGTCCTGAAGAAGAATTGTGTATATTTACGATAGGAACCCAACGCAACTCGTATTTCAGCATGCCCATAATGTATTCAAAATTTAAGCCACTCTCCGTAACACGGTTGATTTAGTAAACCCAAAGAGTATGCACCTGAGTGAAAGACTTATATCTTTGTTTCTATTAATAATTTGGACTTGAGTCCTGAAGAAGAATTGTGTATATTTACGATAGGAACCCAACACAACTCGTATTTCAGCATTCCCATAATGTATTCAAAATTTAAGCCAATCTCCGTAACACGGTTGATTTAGTAAACCTGAAGAGTATGCACCCGAGTGAAAGACGTATATCTTTGTTTCTATTAATAATTTGGACTTGAGTCCTGAAGAAGAATTGTGTATATTTACGATAGGAACCCAACGCAACTCGTATTTCAGCATTCCCATAATGTATTCAAAATTTAAGCCAATCTCCGTAACACGGTTGATTTAGTAAACCTGAAGAGTATGCACCCGAGTGAAAGACGTATATCTTTGTTTCTATTAATAATTTGGACTTGAGTCCTGAAGAAGAATTGTGTATATTTACGATAGGAACCCAACGCAACTCGTATTTCAGCATGCCCATAATGTATTCAAAATTTAAGCCAATCTCCGTAACACGGTTGATTTAGTAAACCTGAAGAGTATGCACCCGAGTGAAAGACGTATATCTTTGTTTCTATTA
Source organism: Cuscuta europaea (assembly GCA_945859875.1). NCBI lineage: Eukaryota > Viridiplantae > Streptophyta > Magnoliopsida > Solanales > Convolvulaceae > Cuscuta > Cuscuta europaea. The sequence continues at coordinate 9,083,004 of CAMAPE010000014.1, forward strand.
ATAATTTGGACTTGAGTCCTGAAGAAGAATTGTGTATATTTACGATAGGAACCCAACGCAACTCGTATTTCAGCATGCCCATAATGTATTCACAATTTAAGCCAATCTCCGTAACAGGGTTGATTTAGTAAACCGAAAGAGTATGCACCTGAGTGAAAGACGTATATCTTTGTTTCTATTAATAATTTGGACTTGAGTCCTAAAGAAGAATTGTGTATATTTACGATAGGAACCCAACGCAACTCGTATTTCAGCATTCCCATAATGTATTCAAAATTTAAGCCAATCTCCGTAACACGGTTGATTTAGTAAACCTGAAGAGTATGCACCCGAGTGAAAGACATATATCTTTGTTTCTAATAATAATTTGGACTTGAGTCCTGAAGAAGAATTGTGTATATTTACGATAGGAACCCAACGCAACTTGTATTTCAGCATTCCCATAATGTATTCAAAATTTAAGCCAATCTCCGTAACACGGTTGATTTAGTAAACCCAAAGAGTATGCACCTGAGTGAAAGACGTATATCTTTGTTTCTATTAATAATTTGGACTTGAGTCCTGAAGAAGAATTGTGTATATTTACGATAGGAACCCAACGCAACTCGTATTTCAGCATTCCCATAATGTATTCACAATTTAAGCCAATCACCGTAACACAGTTGATTTAGTAAACCTGAAGAGTATGCACCTGAGTGAAAGACTTATATCTTTGTTTCTATTTATAATTTGGACTTGAGTCCTGAAGAAGAATTGTGAATATTTATGATAGGAACCCAACGCAACTCGTATTTCAGCATGCCCATAATGTATTCAAAATTTAAGCCAATCTCCGTAACACGGTTGATTTAGTAAACCCGAAGAGTATGCACCTAAGTGAAAGACTTATATCTTTGTTTCTATTAATAATTTGGACTTGTGTCCTGAAGAAGAATTGTGTATATTTACGATAGGAACCCAACGCAACTCGTATTTCAGCATGCCCATAATGTATTCAAAATTTAAGTCAATCTCCATAACACGGTTGATTTAGTAAACCTGAAGAGTATGCACCTGAGTGAAAGACGTATATCTTTGTTTCTATTAATAATTTGGACTTGAGTTCTGAAGAAGAATTGTGTATATTTACGATAGGAACCCAACGCAACTCGTATTTCAGCATTCCCATAATGTATTCAAAATTTAAGCCAATCTCCGTAACACGGTTGATTTAGTAAACCTGAAGAGTATGCATCTGAGTGAAAGACGTATATCTTTGTTTCTATTAATAATTTGGACTTGAGTCCTGAAGAAGAATTGTGTATATTTACGATAGGAACCCAACGCAACTCGTATTTCAGCATGCCCATAATGTATTCAAAATTTAAGTCAATCTCCATAACACGGTTGATTTAGTAAACCTGAAGAGTATGCACCTGAGTGAAAGACGTATATCTTTGTTTCTATTAATAATTTGGACTTGAGTCCTGAAGAAGAATTGTGTATATTTACGATAGGAACCCAACGCAACTCGTATTTCAGCATGCCCATAATGTATTCAAAATTTAAGTCAATCTCCATAACACGGTTGATTTAGTAAACCTGAAGAGTATGCACCTGAGTGAAAGACGTATATCTTTGTTTCTATTAATAATTTGGACTTGAGTTCTGAAGAAGAATTGTGTATATTTACGATAGGAACCCAACGCAACTCGTATTTCAGCATTCCCATAATGTATTCAAAATTTAAGCCAATCTCCGTAACACGGTTGATTTAGTAAACCTGAAGAGTATGCATCTGAGTGAAAGACGTATATCTTTGTTTCTATTAATAATTTGGACTTGAGTCCTGAAGAAGAATGGTGTATATTTACGATAGGAACCCAACGCAACTCGTATTTCAGCATGCCCATAATGTATTCAAAATTTAAGCCAATATCCGTAACACGGTTGATTTAGTAAACCCAAAGAGTATGCACCCGAGTGAAAGACATATATCTTTGTTTCTATTAATAATTTGGACTTGAGTCCTGAAGAAGAATTGTGTATATTTACGATAGGAACCCAACGCAACTCGTATTTTAGCATTCCCATAATATATTCACAATTTAAGCCAATCTCCGTAACACGGTTGATTTAGTAAACCCAAAGAGTATGCACCTGAGTGAAAGACTTATATCTTTGTTTCTATTAATAATTTGGACTTGAGTCCCGAAGAAGAATTGTGTATATTTACGATAGGAACCCAACGCAACTCGTATTTTAGCATTCCCATAATATATTCACAATTTAAGCCAATCTCTGTAACAGGGTTGATTTAGTAAACCGGAAGATTATGCACCTGAGTGAAAGACATATATCTTTGTTTCTATTAATAATTTGGACTTGAGTCCTGAAGAAGAATTGTGTATATTTACGATAGGAACCCAACGCAACTCGTATTTCAGCATTCCCATAATGTATTCAAAATTTAAGCCAATCTTCGTAACACGGTTGATTTAGTAAACCCAAAGAGTATACACCTGAGTGAAAGACGTATATCTTTGTTTCTATTAATAATTTGGACTTGAGTCCTGAAGAAGAATTGTGTATATTTACGATAGGAACCCAACGCAACTCGTATTTCAGCATTCCCATAATGCATTCACAATTTAAGCCAATCACCGTAACACAGTTGATTTAGTAAACCTGAAGAGTATGCACCTGAGTGAAAGACGTATATCTTTGTTTCTATTCATAATTTGGACTTGAGTCCTGAAGAAGAATTGTGTATATTTACGATAGGAACCCAACGCAACTCGTATTTCAGCATGCCCATAATGTATTCAAAATTTAAGCCAATATCCGTAACACGGTTGATTTAGTAAACCCAAAGAGTATGCACCTGAGTGAAAGACTTATATCTTTGTTTCTATTAATAATTTGGACATGAGTCCTGAAGAAGAATTGTGTATATTTACGATAGGAACCCAACGCAACTCGTATTTTAGCATTCCCATAATATATTCACAATTTAAGCAAATCTCTGTAACAGGGTTGATTTAGTAAACCGGAAGAGTATGCACCTGAGTGAAAGACATATATCTTTGTTTCTATTAATAATTTGGACTTGAGTCCTGAAGAAGAATTGTGTATATTTACGATAGGAACCCAACGCAACTCGTATTTCAGCATGGCCATAATGTATTCAAAATTTAAGCCAATCTCCGTAACACGGTTGATTTAGTAAACCTGAAGAGTATGCACCCGAGTGAAAGACGTATATCTTTGTTTCTATTAATAATTTGGACTTGAGTCCTGAAGAAGAATTGTGTATATTTACGATAGGAACCCAACGCAACTCGTATTTCAGCATGCCCATAATGTATTCAAAATTTAAGCCACTCTCCGTAACACGGTTGATTTAGTAAACCCAAAGAGTATGCACCTGAGTGAAAGACTTATATCTTTGTTTCTATTAATAATTTGGACTTGAGTCCTGAAGAAGAATTGTGTATATTTACGATAGGAACCCAACACAACTCGTATTTCAGCATTCCCATAATGTATTCAAAATTTAAGCCAATCTCCGTAACACGGTTGATTTAGTAAACCTGAAGAGTATGCACCCGAGTGAAAGACGTATATCTTTGTTTCTATTAATAATTTGGACTTGAGTCCTGAAGAAGAATTGTGTATATTTACGATAGGAACCCAACGCAACTCGTATTTCAGCATTCCCATAATGTATTCAAAATTTAAGCCAATCTCCGTAACACGGTTGATTTAGTAAACCTGAAGAGTATGCACCCGAGTGAAAGACGTATATCTTTGTTTCTATTAATAATTTGGACTTGAGTCCTGAAGAAGAATTGTGTATATTTACGATAGGAACCCAACGCAACTCGTATTTCAGCATGCCCATAATGTATTCAAAATTTAAGCCAATCTCCGTAACACGGTTGATTTAGTAAACCTGAAGAGTATGCACCCGAGTGAAAGACGTATATCTTTGTTTCTATTAATAATTTGGACTTGAGTCCTGAAGAAGAATTGTGTATATTTACGATAGGAACCCAACGCAACTCGTATTTCAGCATGCCCATAATGTATTCACAATTTAAGCCAATCTCCGTAACAGGGTTGATTTAGTAAACCGGAAGAGTATGCACCTGAGTGAAAGACGTATATCTTTGTTTCTATTAATAATTTGGACTTGAGTCCTAAAGAAGAATTGTGTATATTTACGATAGGAACCCAACGCAACTCGTATTTCAGCATTCCCATAATGTATTCAAAATTTAAGCCAATCTCCGTAACACGGTTGATTTAGTAAACCTGAAGAGTATGCACCCGAGTGAAAGACGTATATCTTTGCTTCTAATAATAATTTGGACTTGAGTCCTGAAGAAGAATTGTGTATATTTACGATAGGAACCCAACGCAACTCGTATTTCAGCATTCCCATAATGTATTCAAAATTTAAGCCAATCTTCGTAACACGGTTGATTTAGTAAACCCAAAGAGTATACACCTGAGTGAAAGACGTATATCTTTGTTTCTATTAATAATTTGGACTTGAGTCCTGAAGAAGAATTGTGTATATTTACGATAGGAACCCAACGCAACTCGTATTTCAGCATTCCCATAATGTATTCACAATTTAAGCCAATCACCGTAACACAGTTGATTTAGTAAACCTGAAGAGTATGCACCTGAGTGAAAGACGTATATCTTTGTTTCTATTAATAATTTGGACTTGAGTCCTGAAGAAGAATTGTGTATATTTACGATAGGAACCCAACGCAACTCGTATTTCAGCATGCCCATAATGTATTCAAAATTTAAGCCAATATCCGTAACACGGTTGATTTAGTAAACCCAAAGAGTATGCACCTGAGTGAAAGACTTATATCTTTGTTTCTATTAATAATTTGGACTTGAGTCCTGAAGAAGAATTGTGTATATTTACGATAGGAACCCAACGCAACTCGTATTTTAGCATTCCCATAATATATTCACAATTTAAGCCAATCTCTGTAACAGGGTTGATTTAGTAAACCGGAAGAGTATGCACCTGAGTGAAAAACATATATCTTTGTTTCTATTAATAATTTGGACTTGAGTCCTGAAGAAGAATTGTGTATATTTACGATAGGAACCCAACTCAACTCTTATTTCAGCATTCCCATAATGTATTCAAAATTTAAGCCAATCTTCCTAACACGGTTGATTTAGTAAACCCAAAGAGTATACACCTGAGTGAAAGACGTATATCTTTGTTTCTATTAATAATTTGGACTTGAGTCCTGAAGAAGAATTGTGTATATTTACGATAGGAACCCAACGCAACTCGTATTTCAGCATTCCCATAATGTATTCACAATTTAAGCCAATCACCGTAACACAGTTGATTTAGTAAACCTGAAGAGTATGCACCTGAGTGAAAGACGTATATCTTTGTTTCTATTAATAATTTGGACTTGAGTCCTGAAGAAGAATTGTGTATATTTACGATAGGAACCCAACGTAACTCGTATTTCAGCATGCCCATAATGTATTCAAAATTTAAGCCAATATCCGTAACACGGTTGATTTAGTAAACCCAAAGAGTATGCACCTGAGTGAAAGACTTATATCTTTGTTTCTATTAACAATTTGGACTTGAGTCCTGAAGAAGAATTGTGTATATTTACGATAGGAACCCAACGCAACTCGTATTTTAGCATTCCCATAATATATTCACAATTTAAGCCAATCTCTGTAACAGGGTTGATTTAGTAAACCGGAAGAGTATGCACCTGAGTGAAAGACATATATCTTTGTTTCTATTAATAATTTGGACTTGAGTCCTGAAGAAGAATTGTGTATATTTACGACAGGAACCCAACGCAACTCGTATTTCAGCATTCCCATAATGTATTCAAAATTTAAGCCAATCTTCGTAACACGGTTGATTTAGTAAACCCAAAGAGTATACACCTGAGTGAAAGACGTATATCTTTGTTTCTATTAATAATTTGGACTTGAGTCCTGAAGAAGAATTGTGTATATTTACGATAGGAACCCAACGCAACTCGTATTTCAGCATTCCCATAATGTATTCACAATTTAAGCCAATCACCGTAACACAGTTGATTTAGTAAACCTGAAGAGTATGCACCTGAGTGAAAGACGTATATCTTTGTTTCTATTAATAATTTGGACTTGAGTCCTGAAGAAGAATTGTGTATATTTACGATAGGAACCCAACGCAACTCGTATTTCAGCATGCCCATAATGTATTCAAAATTTAAGCCAATCTCCGTAACACGGTTGATTTAGTAAACCTGAAGAGTATGCACCCGAGTGAAAGACGTATATCTTTGTTTCTATTAATAATTTGGACTTGAGTCCTGAAGAAGAATTGTGTATATTTACGATTGGAACCCAACGCAACTCGTATTTCAGCATGCCCATAATGTATTCAAAATTTAAGCCACTCTCCGTAACACGGTTGATTTAGTAAACCCAAAGAGTATGCACCTGAGTGAAAGACTTATATCTTTGTTTCTATTAATAATTTGGACTTGAGTCCTGAAGAAGAATTATGTATATTTACGATAGGAACCCAACACAACTCGTATTTCAGCATTCCCATAATGTATTCACAATTTAAGGCAATCTCCGTAACAGGGTTGATTTAGTAAACCGGAAGAGTATGCACCTGAGTGAAAGACGTATATCTTTGTTACTATTAATAATTTGGACTTGAGTCCTAAGGAAGAATTGTGTATATTTACGATAGGAACCCAACGCAACTCGTATTTCAGCATTCCCATAATGTATTCAAAATTTAAGCCAATCTCCATAACACGGTTGATTTAGTAAACCTCAAGAGTATGCACCTGAGTGAAAGACGTATATCTTTGTTTCTATTAATAATTTGGACTTGAGTCCTGAAGAAGAATTGTGTATATTTACGATAGGAACCTAACGCAACTCGTATTTCAGCATACCCATAGTGTATTCAAAATTTAAGCCAATCTCCGTAACACGGTTGATTTAGTAAACCTTAAGAGTATGCACCTGAGTGAAAGACGTATATCTTTGTTTCTATTAATAATTTGGACTTGAGTCCTGAAGAAGAATTGTGTATACTTACGATAGGAACCCAACGCAACTCGTATTTCAGCATGCCCATAATGTATTCAAAATTTAAGCCAATCTCCGTAACACGGTTGATTTAGTAAACCCAAAGAGTATGCACCTGAGTGAAAGACTTATATCTTTGTTTCTATTAATAATTTGGACTTGAGTCCTGAAGAAGAATTGTGTATATTTACGATAGGAACCCAACGCAACTCGTATTTTAGCATTCCCATAATATATTCACAATTTAAGCCAATCTCTGTAACAGGGTTGATTTAGTAAACCGGAAGACTATGCACCTGAGTGAAAGACATATATCTTTGTTTCTATTAATAATTTGGACTTGAGTCCTGAAGAAGAATTGTGTATATTTACGATAGGAACCCAACGCAACTCGTATTTCAGCATTCCCATAATGTATTCAAAATTTAAGCCAATCTTCGTAACACGCTTGATTTAGTAAACCCAAAGAGTATACACCTGAGTGAAAGACGTATATCTTTGTTTCTATTAATAATTTGGACTTGAGTCCTGAAGAAGAATTGTGTATATTTACGATAGGAACCCAACGCAACTCGTATTTCAGCATTCCCATAATGTATTCACAATTTAAGCCAATCACCGTAACACAGTTGATTTAGTAAACCTGAAGAGTATGCACCTGAGTGAAAGACGTATATCTTTGTTTCTATTAATAATTTGGACTTGAGTCCTGAAGAAGAATTGTGTATATTTACGATAGGAACCCAACGCAACTCGTATTTCAGCATGCCCATAATGTATTCAAAATTTAAGCCAATCTCCGTAACACGGTTGATTTAGTAAACCTGAAGAGTATGCACCCGAGTGAAAGACGTATATCTTTGTTTCTATTAATAATTTGGACTTGAGTCCTGAAGAAGAATTGTGTATATTTACGATAGGAACCCAACGCAACTCGTATTTCAGCATACCCATAATGTATTCAAAATTTAAGCCACTCTCCGTAACACGGTTGATTTAGTAAACCCAAAGAGTATGCACCTGAGTGAAAGACTTATATCTTTGTTTCTATTAATAATTTGGACTTGAGTCCTGAAGAAGAATTATGTATATTTACGATAGGAACCCAACACAACTCGTATTTCAGCATTCCCATAATGTATTCACAATTTAAGGCAATCTCCGTAACAGGGTTGATTTAGTAAACCGGAAGAGTATGCACCTGAGTGAAAGACGTATATCTTTGTTTCTATTAATAATTTGGACTTGAGTCCTAAAGAAGAATTGTGTATATTTACGATAGGAACCCAACGCAACTCATATTTCAGCATTCCCATAATGTATTCAAAATTTAAGCCAATCTCCATAACACGGTTGATTTAGTAAACCTCAAGAGTATGCACCTGAGTGAAAGACGTATATCTTTGTTTCTATTAATAATTTGGACTTGAGTCCTGAAGAAGAATTGTGTATATTTACGATAGGAACCTAACGCAACTCGTATTTCAGCATGCCCATAGTGTATTCAAAATTTAAGCCAATCTCCGTAACACGGTTGATTTAGTAAACCTTAAGAGTATGCACCTGAGTGAAAGACGTATATCTTTGTTTCTATTAATAATTTGGACTTGAGTCCTGAAGAAGAATTGTGTATACTTACGATAGGAACCCAACGCAACTCGTATTTCAGCATGCCCATAATGTATTCAAAATTTAAGCCAATCTCCGTAACACGGTTTATTTAGTAAACCCAAAAAGTATGCACCTGAGTGAAAGACGTATATCTTTGTTTCTATTAATAATTTGGACTTGAGTCCTAAAGAAGAATTGTGTATATTTACGATAGGAACCCAACGCAACTCGTAATTCAGCATGCCCATAATGTATTCAAAATTTAAGCCAATCTCCGTAACACGGTTGATTTAGTAAACCTAAAGAGTATGCACCTGAGTGAAAGACGTATATCTTTGTTTCTATTAATAATTTGGACTTGAGTCCTGAAGAAGAATTGTGTATATTTACGATAGGAACCCAATGCAACTCGTATTTCAGCATGCCCATAATGTATTCAAAATTTAAGCCAATCTCTGTAACACGGTTGATTTAGTAAACCCGAAGAGTATGCACCTGAGTGAAAGACTTATATCTTTGTTTCTATTAATAATTTGGACTTGAGTCCTGAAGAAGAATTGTGTATATTTACGATAGGAACCCAATGCAACTCGTATTTCAGCATGCCCATAATGTATTAAAAATTTAAGCCAATCTCCGTAACACGGTTGATTTAGTAAACCTGAAGAGTATGCACCTGAGTGAAAGACGTATATCTTTGTTTCTATTAATAATTTGGACTTGAGTCCTGAAGAAGAATTGTGTTTATTTACGATAGGAACCCAACGCAACTCGTATTTCAGCATGCCCATAATGTATTCAAAATTTAAGCCAATCTCCGTAACACGGTTGATTTAGTAAACCCGAAGAGTATGCACCTGAGTGAAAGACTTATATCTTTGTTTCTATTAATAATTTGGACTTGAGTCCTGAAGAAGAATTGTGTATATTTACGATAGGAACCCAACGCAACTCGTATTTCAGCATTCCCATAATGTATTCACAATTTAAGCCAATCTCCGTAACAGGGTTGATTTAGTAAACCGGAAGAGTATGCACCTGTGTGAAAGACGTATATCTTTGTTTCTATTAATAATTTGGACTTGAGTCCTGAAGAAGAATTGTGTATATTTACGATAGGAACCCAACACAACTCGTATTTCAGCATTCCCATAATGTATTCAAAATTTAAGCCAATCTCCGTAACACGGTTTATTTAATAAACCTGAAGAGTATGCACCTGAGTGAAAGACGTATATCTTTGTTTCTATTAATAAATTGGACTTGAGTCCTGAAGAAGAATTGTGAATATTAACGATAGGAACCCAACGCAACTCGTATTTCAGCATGCCCATAATGTATTCAAAATTTAAGGCAATCTCCGTAACACGGTTGATTTAGTAAACCCAAAGAGTATGCACCTGAGTGAAAGACGTATATCTTTGTTTCTATTAATAATTTGGACTTGAGTCGTAAAGAAGAGTTGTGTATATTTACGATAGGAACCCAACGCAACTCGTAATTCAGCATGCCCATAATGTATTAAAAGTTTTAGCCAATCTCCGTAACACGGTTGATTTAGTAAACCTGAAGAGTATGCACCTGAGTGAAAGACGTATATCTTTGTTTCTATTAATAATTTGGACTTGAGTCCTGAAGCAGAATTGTGTTTATTTACGATAGGAACCCAACGCAACTCGTATTTCAGCATGCCCATAATGTATTCAAAATTTAAGCCAATCTCCGTAACACGGTTGATTTAGTAAACCTGAAGAGTATGCACCCGAGTGAAAGACGTATATCTTTGTTTCTATTAATAATTTGGACTTGAGTCCTGAAGAAGAATTGTGTATATTTACGATAGGAACCCAACGCAACTCGTATTTCAGCATGCCCATAATGTATTCAAAATTTAAGCCACTCTCTGTAGCATGGTTGATTTAGTAAACCCAAAGAGTATGCACCTGAGTGAAAGACTTATATCTTTGTTTCTGTTAATGATTTGGACTTGAGTCCTGAAGAAGTATTGTGTATATTTACGATAGGAACCCAACACAACTCGTATTTCAGCATGCCCATAATGTATTCAAAATTTAAGCCAATCTCCGTAACACGGTTTATTTAGTAAACCCGAAGAGTATGCACCTGAGTGAAAGATGTATATCTTTGTTTCTATTAATAATTTGGACTTGAGTCCTGAAGAAGAATTGTGTATATTTACGATAGGAACCCAATGCAACTCGTATTTCAGCATTCCAATAATGTATTCACAATTTAAGCCAATCTCCGTAACACAGTTGATTTAGTAAACCTGAAGAGTATGCACCTGAGTGAAAGACGTATATCTTTGTTTCTGTTAATGATTTGGACTTGAGTCCTGAACAAGAAATGTGTATATTTACGATAGGAACTCAACTCAACTCGTATTTCAGCATTCCCATAATGTATTCAAAATTTAAGCCAATCTCCATAACACGGTTGATTTAGTAAACCCGAAGAGTATGCACCTGAGTGAAAGACTTAAATCTTTGTTTCTATTAATAATTTGGACTTGAGTCCTAAAGAAGAATTGTGTATATTTCGATAGGAACCCAACGCAACTCGTATTTCAGCATGCCCATAATGTATTCAAAATTTAAGCCAATCTCCGTAACACGGTTGATTTAGTAAACCTAGAGAGTATGCACCTGAGTGAAAGACGTATATCTTTTTTTCTATTAATAATTTGGACTTGAGTCCTGAAGAAGAATTGTGTATATTTACGATAGGAACCCAACGCAACTCGTATTTCAGCATTCCCATAATGTATTCACAATTTAAGCCAATCTCCGTAACAGGGTTGATTTAGTAAACCGGAAGAGTATGCACCTGAGTGAAAGACGTATATCTTTGTTTCTATTAATAATTTGGACTTGAGTCCTGAAGAAGAATTGTGTATATTTACGATAGGAACCCAACACAACTCGTATTTCAGCATTCCCATAATGTATTCAAAATTTAAGCCAATCTCCGTAACACGGTTTATTTAATAAACCTGAAGAGTATGCACCTGAGTGAAAGACGTATATCTTTGTTTCTATTAATAATTTGGACTTGAGTCCTGAAGAAGAATTGTGTATATTTACGATAGGAACCCAACGCAACTCGTATTTCAGCATGCCCATAATGTATTCAAAATTTAAGCCAATCTCCGTAACACGGTTGATTTAGTAAACCCAAAGAGTATGCACCTGAGTGAAAGACTTATATCTTTGTTTCTATTAATAATTTGGACTTGAGTCCTGAAGAAGAATTGTGTATATTTACGATAGGAACCCAACGCAACTCGTATTTCAGCATGCCCATAATGTATTCAAAATTTAAGCCAATCTCCGTAACACGGTTGATTTAGTAAACCTGAAGAGTATGCACCTGAGTGAAAGACGTATATCTTTGTTTCTATTAATAATTTGGACTTGAGTCCTGAAGAAGAATTGTGTATATTTACGATAGGAACCCAACGCAACTCGTATTTCAGCATGCCCATAATGTATTCAAAATTTAAGCCAATCTCCGTAACACGGTTGATTTTGTAAACCTGAAGAGTATGCACCTGAGTAAAAGACGTATATCTTTGTTTCTATTAATAATTTGGACTTGAGTCCTGAAGAAAATTGTGTATATTTACGATAGGAACCCAACGCAACTCGTATTTCAGCATTCCCATAATGTATTCACAATTTAAGCCAATCTCCGTAACAGGGTTGATTTAGTAAACCGGAAGAGTATGCACCTGAGTGAAAGACGTATATCTTTGTTTCTATTAATAATTTGGACTTGAGTCCTGAAGAAGAATTGTGTATATTTACGATAGGAACCCAACGCAACTCGTATTTCAGCATGCCCATAATGTATTCAAAATTTAAGCCACTCTCTGTAGCATGGTTGATTTAGTAAACCCAAAGAGTATGCACCTGAGTGAAAGACTTATATCTTTGTTTCTGTTAATGATTTGGACTTGAGTCCTGAAGAAGTATTGTGTATATTTACGATAGGAACCCAACACAACTCGTATTTCAGCATGCCCATAATGTATTCAAAATTTAAGCCAATCTCCGTAACACGGTTTATTTAGTAAACCCGAAGAGTATGCACCTGAGTGAAAGATGTATATCTTTGTTTCTATTAATAATTTGGACTTGAGTCCTGAAGAAGAATTGTGTATATTTACGATAGGAACCCAATGCAACTCGTATTTCAGCATTCCAATAATGTATTCACAATTTAAGCCAATCTCCGTAACACAGTTGATTTAGTAAACCTGAAGAGTATGCACCTGAGTGAAAGACGTATATCTTTGTTTCTGTTAATGATTTGGACTTGAGTCCTGAACAAGAAATGTGTATATTTACGATAGGAACTCAACTCAACTCGTATTTCAGCATTCCCATAATGTATTCAAAATTTAAGCCAATCTCCATAACACGGTTGATTTAGTAAACCCGAAGAGTATGCACCTGAGTGAAAGACTTAAATCTTTGTTTCTATTAATAATTTGGACTTGAGTCCTAAAGAAGAATTGTGTATATTTCGATAGGAACCCAACGCAACTCGTATTTCAGCATGCCCATAATGTATTCAAAATTTAAGCCAATCTCCGTAACACGGTTGATTTAGTAAACCTAGAGAGTATGCACCTGAGTGAAAGACGTATATCTTTTTTTCTATTAATAATTTGGACTTGAGTCCTGAAGAAGAATTGTGTATATTTACGATAGGAACCCAACGCAACTCGTATTTCAGCATTCCCATAATGTATTCACAATTTAAGCCAATCTCCGTAACAGGGTTGATTTAGTAAACCGGAAGAGTATGCACCTGAGTGAAAGACGTATATCTTTGTTTCTATTAATAATTTGGACTTGAGTCCTGAAGAAGAATTGTGTATATTTACGATAGGAACCCAACACAACTCGTATTTCAGCATTCCCATAATGTATTCAAAATTTAAGCCAATCTCCGTAACACGGTTTATTTAATAAACCTGAAGAGTATGCACCTGAGTGAAAGACGTATATCTTTGTTTCTATTAATAATTTGGACTTGAGTCCTGAAGAAGAATTGTGTATATTTACGATAGGAACCCAACGCAACTCGTATTTCAGCATGCCCATAATGTATTCAAAATTTAAGCCAATCTCCGTAACACGGTTGATTTAGTAAACCCAAAGAGTATGCACCTGAGTGAAAGACTTATATCTTTGTTTCTATTAATAATTTGGACTTGAGTCCTGAAGAAGAATTGTGTATATTTACGATAGGAACCCAACGCAACTCGTATTTCAGCATGCCCATAATGTATTCAAAATTTAAGCCAATCTCCGTAACACGGTTGATTTAGTAAACCTGAAGAGTATGCACCTGAGTGAAAGACGTATATCTTTGTTTCTATTAATAATTTGGACTTGAGTCCTGAAGAAGAATTGTGTATATTTACGATAGGAACCCAACGCAACTCGTATTTCAGCATGCCCATAATGTATTCAAAATTAAAGCCAATCTCCGTAACACGGTTGATTTAGTAAACCTGAAGAGTATGCACCTGAGTGAAAGACGTATATCTTTGTTTCTATTAATAATTTGGACTTGAGTCCTGAAGCAGAATTGTGTTTATTTACGATAGGAACCCAACGCAACTCGTATTTCAGCATGCCCATAATGTATTCAAAATTTAAGCCAATCTCCGTAACACGGTTGATTTAGTAAACCTGAAGAGTATGCACCCGAGTGAAAGACGTATATCTTTGTTTCTATTAATAATTTGGACTTGAGTCCTGAAGAAGAATTGTGTATATTTACGATAGGAACCCAACGCAACTCGTATTTCAGCATGCCCATAATGTATTCAAAATTTAAGCCACTCTCTGTAGCATGGTTGATTTAGTAAACCCAAAGAGTATGCACCTGAGTGAAAGACTTATATCTTTGTTTCTGTTAATGATTTGGACTTGAGTCCTGAAGAAGTATTGTGTATATTTACGATAGGAACCCAACACAACTCGTATTTCAGCATGCCCATAATGTATTCAAAATTTAAGCCAATCTCCGTAACACGGTTTATTTAGTAAACCCGAAGAGTATGCACCTGAGTGAAAGATGTATATCTTTGTTTCTATTAATAATTTGGACTTGAGTCCTGAAGAAGAATTGTGTATATTTACGATAGGAACCCAATGCAACTCGTATTTCAGCATTCCAATAATGTATTCACAATTTAAGCCAATCTCCGTAACACAGTTGATTTAGTAAACCTGAAGAGTATGCACCTGAGTGAAAGACGTATATCTTTGTTTCTGTTAATGATTTGGACTTGAGTCCTGAACAAGAAATGTGTATATTTACGATAGGAACTCAACTCAACTCGTATTTCAGCATTCCCATAATGTATTCAAAATTTAAGCCAATCTCCATAACACGGTTGATTTAGTAAACCCGAAGAGTATGCACCTGAGTGAAAGACTTAAATCTTTGTTTCTATTAATAATTTGGACTTGAGTCCTAAAGAAGAATTGTGTATATTTCGATAGGAACCCAACGCAACTCGTATTTCAGCATGCCCATAATGTATTCAAAATTTAAGCCAATCTCCGTAACACGGTTGATTTAGTAAACCTAGAGAGTATGCACCTGAGTGAAAGACGTATATCTTTTTTTCTATTAATAATTTGGACTTGAGTCCTGAAGAAGAATTGTGTATATTTACGATAGGAACCCAACTCAACTCATAATTCAGCATGCCCATAATGTATTCAAAATTTAAGCCAATCTCCGTAACACGGTTGATTTAGTAAACCTGAAGAGTATGCACCTGAGTGAAAGACGTATATCTTTGTTTCTATTAATAATTTGGACTTGACTCCTGAAGAAGAATTGTGTATATTTACGATAGGAACCCAACGCAACTCGTATTTCAGCATTCGCATAATGTATTCACAATTTAAGCCAATCTCCGTAACACGGTTGATTTAGTAAACCTGAAGAGTATGCACCTGAGTGAAAGACGTATATCTTTGTTTCTATTAATAATTTGGACTTGAGTCCTGAAGAAGAATTGTGTATATTTACAATAGGAACCCAACGCAACTCGTATTTCAGCATTCCCATAATTTATTCAAAATTTAAGCCAATCTCCGTAACACGGTGGATTTAATAAACCTGAAGAGTATGCACCTGAGTGAAAGAGGTATATCTTTGTTTCTATTAATAATTTGGACTTGAGTCCTAAAGAAGAATTGTGTATATTTACGATAGGAACCCAACGCAACTCGTATTTCAGAATGCCCATAATGTATTCAAAATTTAAGCCAATCTCCGTAACACGGTTGATTTAGTAAACCCGAAGAGTATGCACCTGAGTGAAAGACTTATATCTTTGTTTCTATTAATAATTTGGACTTGAGTCCTGAAGAAGAATTGTGTATATTTACGATAGGAACCCAACGCAACTCGTATTTCAGCATGCCCATAATGTATTCAAAATTTAAGCCAATCTCCGTAACACGGTTGATTTAGTAAACCTCAAGAGTATGCATCTGAGTGAAAGACGTATATCTTTGTTTCTAATAATAATTTGGACTTGAGTCCTGAAAAAGAATTGCGTATATTTACGATAGGAACCCAACGCAACTCGTATTTCAGCATGCCCATAATGTATTCAAAATTTAAGCCAATCTCCGTAACACGGTTGATTTAGTAAACCCAAAAGGTATGCACCTGAGTGAAAGACTTATATCTTTGTTTCTATTAATAATTTGGACTTGAGTCCTGAAGATGAATTGTGTATATTTACGATAGGAACCCAACGCAACTCGTATTTCAGCATTCCCATAATGTATTCACAATTTAAGCCAATCTCCGTAACAGGGTTGATTTAGTAAACCGAAAGAGTATGCACCTGAGTGAAAGATGTATATCTTTGTTTCTATTAATAATTTGGACTTGAGTCCTGAAGAAGAATTGTGTATATTTACGATAGGAACCCAACGTAACTCGTATTTCAGCATTCCCATAATGTATTCAAAATTTAAGCCAATCTCCGTAACACGGTTGATTTAGTAAACCCAAAGAGTATGCACCTGAGTGAAAGACGTATATCTTTGTTTCTATTAATAATTTGGACTTGAGTCCTGAAGAAGAATTGTGTATATTTACGATAGGAACCCAACGCAACTCGTATTTCAGCATTCCCATAATGTATTCACAATTTAAGCCAGTCTCCGTAACACAGTTGATTTAGTAAACCTGAAGAGTATGCACCTGAGTGAAAGACGTATATCTTTGTTTCTAGTAATAATTTGGACTTGAGTCCTGAAGAAGAATGGTGTATATTTACGATAGGAACCCAACGCAACTCGTATTTCAGCATGCCCATAATGTATTCAAAATTTAAGCCAATATCCGTAACACGGTTGATTTAGTAAACCCGAAGAGTATGCACCTGAGTGAAAGACTTATATCTTTGTTTCTATTAATAATTTGGACTTGTGTCCTGAAGAAGAATTGTGTATATTTACGATAGGAACCCAACGCAACTCGTATTTCAGCATGCCCATAATGTATTCACAATTTAAGCCAATCTCCGTAACACAATTGATTTAGTAAACCTGAAGAGTATGCACCTGAGTGAAAGACGTATATCTTTGTTTCTGTTAATGATTTGGACTTGAGTCCTGAAGAAGAAATGTGTATATATACGATAGGAACTCAACTCAACTCGTATTTTAGCATTCCCATAATGTATTCAAAATTTAAGCCAATCTCCATAACACGGTTGACTTAGTAAACCCGAAGAGTATGCACCTGAGTGAAAGACTTATATCTTTGTTTCTATTAATAATTTGGACTCGAGTCCTAAAGAAGAATTGTGTATATTTCGATAGGAACCCAACGCAACTCGTATTTCAGCATGCCCATAATGTATTCAAAATTTAAGCCAATCTCCGTAACACGGTTGATTTAGTAAACCTAGAGAGTATGCACCTGAGTGAAACACGTATATCTTTTTTTCTATTAATAATTTGGACTTGAGCCCTGAAGAAGAATTGTGTATATTTACGATAGGAACCCAACGCAACTCATAATTCAGCATGCCCATAATGTATTCAAAATTTAATCCAATCTCCGTAACACGGTTGATTTAGTAAACCTGAAGAGTATGCACCTGAGTGAAAGACGTATATCTTTGTTTCTATTAATAATTTGGACTTGACTCCTGAAGAAGAATTGTGTATATTTACGATAGGAACCCAACGCAACTCGTATTTCAGCATTCCCATAATGTATTCACAATTTAAGCCAATCTCCGTAACACGGTTGATTTAGTAAACCTGAAGAGTATGCACCTGAGTGAAAGACGTATATCTTTGTTTCTATTAATAATTTGAACTTGAGTCCTGAAGAAGAATTGTGTATATTTACAATAGGAACCCAACGCAACTCATATTTTAGCATTCCCATAATGTATTCAAAATTTAAGCCAATCTCCGTAACACGGTTGATTTAATAAACCTGAAGAGTATGCACCTGAGTGAAAGAGGTATATCTTTGTTTCTATTAATAATTTGGACTCTAGTCCTGAAGAAGAATTGTGTATATTTACGATAGGAACCCAACGCAACTCGTATTTCAGAATGCCCATAATGTATTCAAAATTTAAGCCAATCTCCGTAACACGGTTGATTTAGTAAACACGAAGAGTATGCACCTGAGTGAAAGACTTATATCTTTGTTTCTATTAATAATTTGGACTTGAGTCCTGAAGAAGAATTGTGTATATTTACGATAGGAACCCAACGCAACTCGTATTTTAGCATGCCCATAATGTATTCAAAATTTAAGCCAATCTCCATAACACGGTTGATTTAGTAAACCTGAAGAGTATGCACCTGAATGAAAGACGTATATCTTTGTTTCTATTAATAATTTGGACTTGAGTTCTGAAGAAGAATTGTGTATATTTACGATAGGAACCCAACGCAACTCGTATTTCAGCATGCCCATAATTTATTCAAAATTTAAGCCAATCTCCGTAACACGGTTGATTTAGTAAACCTCAAGAGTATGCATCTGAGTGAAAGACGTATATCTTTGTTTCTATTAATAATTTGGACTTGAGTCCTGAAGAAGAATTGTGTATATTTACGATAGGAACCCAACGCAACTCGTATTTCAGCATGCCCATAATGTATTCAAAATTTAAGCCAATCTCCGTAACACGGTTGATTTAGTAAACCCAAAAAGTATGCACCTGAGTGAAAGACTTATATCTTTGTTTCTATTAATAATTTGGACTTGAGTCCTGAAGAAGAATTGTGTATATTTACGATAGGAACCCAACGCAACTCGTATTTCAGCATTCCCATAATGTATTCACAATTTTAGCCAATCTCCGTAACAGGGTTGATTTAGTAAACCGAAAGAGTATGCACCTGAGTGAAAGACGTATATCTTTGTTTCTATTAATAATTTGGACTTGAGTCCTGAAGAAGAATTGTGTATATTTACGATAGGAACCCAACGTAACTCGTATTTCAGCATTCCCATAATGTATTCAAAATTTAAGCCAATCTCCGTAACACGGTTGATTTAGTAAACCCAAAGAGTATGCACCTGAGTGAAAGACGTATATCTTTGTTTCTATTAATAATTTGGACTTGAGTCCTGAAGAAGAATTGTGTATATTTACGATAGGAACCCAGCGCAACTCGTATTTCAGCAATCCCAAAATGTATTCACAATTTAAGCCAATCTCCGTAACACAGTTGATTTAGTAAACCTGAAGAGTATGCACCTGAGTGAAAGACGTATATCTTTGTTTCTAGTAATAATTTGGACTTGAGTCCTGAAGAAGAATGGTGTATATTTACGATAGGAACCCAACGCAACTCGTATTTCAGCATGCCCATAATGTATTCAAAATTTAAGCCAATCTCCGTAACACGGTTGATTTAGTAAACCCGAAGAGTATGCACCTGAGTGAAAGACTTATATCTTTGTTTCTATTAATAATTAGGACTTGTGTCCTGAAGAAGAATTGTGTATATTTACGATAGGAACCCAACGCAACTCGTATTTCAGCATGCCCATAATGTATTCAAAATTTAAGCCAATCTCCATAACACGGTTGATTTAGTAAACCTGAAGAGTATGCACCTGAGTGAAAGACGTATATCTTTGTTTCTATTAATAATTTGGACTTGAGTTCTGAAGAAGAATTGTGTATATTTACGATAGGAACCCAACGCAACTCGTATTTCAGCATACCCATAATGTATTCAAAATTTAAGCCAATCTCCGTAACACGGTTTATTTAGTAAACCCAAAGAGTATGCACCTGAGTGAAAGACTTATATCTTTGTTTCTATTAATAACTTGGACTTGAGTCCCGAAGAAGAATTGTGTATATTTACGATAGGAACCCAACGCAACTCGTATTTCAGCATTCCCATAATGTATTCACAATTTAAGCCAATCTCCGTAACAGGGTTGATTTAGTAAACCGGAAGAGTATGCACCTGAGTGAAAGACATATATCTTTGTTTCTATTAATAATTTGGACTTGAGTCCTGAAGAAGAATTGTGTATATTTACGATAGGAACCCAACGCAACTCGTATTTCAGCATTCCCATAATGTATTCAAAATTTAAGCCAATCTCCGTAACACGGTTGATTTAGTAAACCCAAAGAGTATGCACCTGAGTGAAAGACGTATATATTTGTTTCTATTAATAATTTGGACTTGAGTCCTGAAGAAGAATTGTGTATATTTACGATAGGAACCTAACGCAACTCGTATTTCAGCATTCCCATAATGTATTCACAATTTAAGCCAATCACCGTAACACAGTTGATTTAGTAAACCCCAAGAGTATGCACCTGAGTGAAAGACGTATATCTTTGTTTCTATTAATAATTTGGACTTGAGTCCTGAAGAAGAATTGTGTATATTTACGATAGGAACCCAACGCAACTCGTATTTCAGCATGCCCATAATGTATTCAAAATTTAAGCCAATCTCCGTAACACGGTTGATTTAGTAAACCTGAAGAGTATGCACCCGAGTGAAAGACGTATATCTTTGTTTCTATTAATAATTTGGACTTGAGTCCTGAATAAGAATTGTGTATATTTACGATAGGAACCCAACGCAACTCGTATTTCAGCATGCCCATAATGTATTCAAAATTTAAGCCACTCTCCGTAACATGGTTGATTTAGTAAACCCAAAGAGTATGCACCTGAGTGAAAGACTTATATCTTTGTTTCTATTTATAATTTGGACTTGAGTCCTGAAGAAGAATTGTGTATATTTACGATAGGAACCCAACGCAACTCGTATTTCAGCATTCCCATAATGTATTCACAATTTAAGCCAATCTCCGTAACACGGTTGATTTAGTAAACCTGAAGAGTATGCACCTGAGTGAAAGACGTATATCTTTGTTTCTATTAATAATTTGGACTTGAGTCCTGAAGAAGAAATGTGTATATTTACAATCGGAACCCAACGCAACTCGTATTTCAGCATTCCCATAATGTATTCAAAATTTAAGCCAATCTCCGTAACACGGTTGATTTAATAAACCTGAAGAGTATGCACCTGAGTGAAAGAGGTATATCTTTGTTTCTATTAATAATTTGGACTCTAGTCCTGAAGAAGAATTGTGTATATTTACGATAGGAACCCAACGCAACTCGTATTTCAGAATGCCCATAATGTATTCAAAATTTAAGCCAATCTCCGTAACACGGTTGATTTAGTAAACCCGAAGAGTATGCACCTGAGTGAAAGACTTATATCTTTGTTTCTATTAATAATTTGGACTTGAGTCCTGAAGAAGAATTGTGTATATTTACGATAGGAACCCAACGCAACTCGTATTTTAGCATGCCCATAATGTATTCAAAATTTAAGCCAATCTCCATAACACGGTTGATTTAGTAAACCTGAAGAGTATGCACCTGAATGAAAGACGTATATCTTTGTTTCTATTAATAATTTGGACTTGAGTTCTGAAGAAGAATTGTGTATATTTACGATAGGAACCCAACGCAACTCGTATTTCAGCATGCCCATAATGTATTCAAAATTTAAGCCAATCTCCGTAACACGGTTGATTTAGTAAACCTCAAGAGTATGCATCTGAGTGAAAGACGTATATCTTTGTTTCTATTAATAATTTGGACTTGAGTCCTGAAGAAGAATTGTGTATATTTACGATAGGAACCCAACGCAACTCGTATTTCAGCATGCCCATAATGTATTCAAAATTGAAGCCAATCTCCGTAACACGGTTGATTTAGTAAACCCAAAAAGTATGCACCTGAGTGAAAGACTTATATCTTTGTTTCTATTAATAATTTGGACTTGAGTCCTGAAGAAGAATTGTGTATATTTACGATAGGAACCCAACGCAACTCGTATTTCAGCATTCCCATAATGTATTCACAATTTTAGCCAATCTCCGTAACAGGGTTGATTTAGTAAACCGAAAGAGTATGCACCTGAGTGAAAGACGTATATCTTTGTTTCTATTAATAATTTGGACTTGAGTCCTGAAGAAGAATTGTGTATATTTACGATAGGAACCCAACGCAACTCGTATTTCAGCATGCCCATAATGTATTCACAATTTAAGCCAATCTCCGTAACAGGGTTGATTTAGTAAACCGGAAGAGTATGCACCTGAGTGAAAGACGTATATCTTTGTTTCTATTAATAATTTGGACTTGAGTCCTGAAGAAGAATTGTGTATATTTACGATAGGAACCCAACGCACCTCGTATTTCAGCATTCACAAAATGTATTCACAATTTAAGCCAATCTCCGTAACACAGTTGATTTAGTAAACCTGAAGAGTATGCACCTGAGTGAAAGACGTATATCTTTGTTTCTAGTAATAATTTGGACTTGAGTCCTGAAGAAGAATGGTGTATATTTACGATAGGAACCCAACGCAACTCGTATTTCAGCATGCCCATAATGTATTCAAAATTTAAGCCAATCTCCGTAACACGGTTGATTTAGTAAACCCGAAGAGTATGCACCTGAGTGAAAGACTTATATCTTTGTTTCTATTAATAATTAGGACTTGTGTCCTGAAGAAGAATTGTGTATATTTACGATAGGAACCCAACGCAACTCGTATTTCAGCATGCCCATAATGTATTCAAAATTTAAGCCAATCTCCATAACACGGTTGATTTAGTAAACCTGAAGAGTATGCACCTGAGTGAAAGACGTATATCTTTGTTTCTATTAATAATTTGGACTTGAGTTCTGAAGAAGAATTGTGTATATTTACGATAGGAACTCAACGCAACTCGTATTTCAGCATACCCATAATGTATTCAAAATTTAAGCCAATCTCCGTAACACGGTTGATTTAGTAAACCTGAAGAGTATGCATCTGAGTGAAAGACGTATATCTTTGTTTCTATTAATAATTTGGACTTGAGTCCTGAAGAAGAATTGTGTATATTTACGATAGGAACCCAACGCAACTCGTATTTCAGCATGCCCATAATGTATTCAAAATTTAAGCCAATCTCCGTAACACGGTTGATTTAGTAAACCCAAAGAGTATGCACCTGAGTGAAAGACTTATATCTTTGTTTCTATTAATAACTTGGACTTGAGTCCTGAAGAAGAATTGTGTATATTTACGATAGGAACCCAACGCAACTCGTATTTCAGCATTCCCATAATGTATTCACAATTTAAGCCAATCTCCGTAACAGGGTTGATTTAGTAAACCGGAAGAGTATGCACCTGAGTGAAAGACATATATCTTTGTTTCTATTAATAATTTGGACTTGAGTCCTGAAGAAGAATTGTGTATATTTACGATAGGAACCCAACGCAACTCGTATTTCAGCATTCCCATAATGTATTCAAAATTTAAGCCAATCTCCGTAACACGGTTGATTTAGTAAACCCAAAGAGTATGCACCTGAGTGAAAGCCGTATATCTTTGTTTCTATTAATAATTTGGACTTGAGTCCTGAAGAAGAATTGTGTATATTTACGATAGGAACCTAACGCAACTCGTATTTCAGCATTCCCATAATGTATTCACAATTTAAGCCAATCACCGTAACACAGTTGATTTAGTAAACCTCAAGAGTATGCACCTGAGTGAAAGACGTATAGCTTTGTTTCTATTAATAATTTGGACTTGAGTCCTGAAGAAGAATTGTGTATATTTACGATAGGAACCCAACGCAACTCGTATTTCAGCATGCCCATAATGTGTTCAGAATTTAAGCCAATCTCCGTAACACGGTTGATTTAGTAAACCTGAAGAGTATGCACCCGAGTGAAAGACGTATATCTTTGTTTCTATTAATAATTTGGACTTGAGTTCTGAAGAAGAATTGTGTATATTTACGATAGGAACTCAACGCAACTCGTATTTCAGCATACCCATAATGTATTCAAAATTTAAGCCCATCTCCGTAACACGGTTGATTTAGTAAACCTGAAGAGTATGCATCTGAGTGAAAGACGTATATCTTTGTTTCTATTAATAATTTGGACTTGAGTCCTGAAGAAGAATTGTGTATATTTACGATAGGAACCCAACGCAACTCGTATTTCAGCATGCCCATAATGTATTCAAAATTTAAGCCAATCTCCGTAACACGGTTGATTTAGTAAACCCAAAGAGTATGCACCTGAGTGAAAGACTTATATCTTTGTTTCTATTAATAACTTGGACTTGAGTCCTGAAGAAGAATTGTGTATATTTACGATAGGAACCCAACGCAACTCGTATTTCAGCATTCCCATAATGTATTCACAATTTAAGCCAATCTCCGTAACAGGGTTGATTTAGTAAACCGGAAGAGTATGCACCTGAGTGAAAGACATATATCTTTGTTTCTATTAATAATTTGGACTTGAGTCCTGAAGAAGAATTGTGTATATTTACGATAGGAACCCAACGCAACTCGTATTTCAGCATTCCCATAATGTATTCAAAATTTAAGCCAATCTCCGTAACACGGTTGATTTAGTAAATCCAAAGAGTATGCACCTGAGTGAAAGCCGTATATCTTTGTTTCTATTAATAATTTGGACTTGAGTCCTGAAGAAGAATTGTGTATATTTACGATAGGAACCTAACGCAACTCGTATTTCAGCATTCCCATAATGTATTCACAATTTAAGCCAATCACCGTAACACAGTTGATTTAGTAAACCTCAAGAGTATGCACCTGAGTGAAAGACGTATAGCTTTGTTTCTATTAATAATTTGGACTTGAGTCCTGAAGAAGAATTGTGTATATTTACGATAGGAACCCAACGCAACTCGTATTTCAGCATGCCCATAATGTGTTCAGAATTTAAGCCAATCTCCGTAACACGGTTGATTTAGTAAACCTGAAGAGTATGCACCCGAGTGAAAGACGTATATCTTTGTTTCTATTAATAATTTGGACTTGAGTCCTGAAGAAGAATTGTGTATATTTACGATAGGAACCCAACGCAACTCGTATTTCAGCATGCCCATAATGTATTCAAAATTTAAGCCACTCTCCGTAACACGGTTGATTTAGTAAACCCAAAGAGTATGCACCTGAGTGAAAGACTTATATCTTTGTTTCTATTTATAATTTGGACTTGAGTCCTGAAGAAGAATTGTGTATATTTACGATAGGAACCCAACGCAACTCGTATTTCAGCATTCCCATAATGTATTCACAATTTAAGCCAATCTCCGTAACACAGTTGATTTAGTAAACCTGAAGAGTATGCACCTGAGTGAAAGACATATATCTTTGTTTCTGTTAATAATTTGGACTTGATTCCTGAAGAAGAATTGTGTATATTTACGATAGGAACCCAACGCAACTCGTATTTCAGCATGCCCATAATGTATTCAAAATTTAAGCCAATCTCCGTAACACGGTTGATTTAGTAAACCCGAAGAGTATGCACCTGAGTGAAAGACTTATATCTTTGTTTCTATTAATAATTTGGACTTGTGTCCTGAAGAAGAATTGTGTATATTTACGATAGGAACCCAACGCAACTCGTATTTCAGCATGCCCATAATGTATTCAAAATTTAAGCCAATCTCCATAACACGGTTGATTTAGTAAACCTGAAGAGTATGCACCTGAGTGAAAGACGTATATCTTTGTTTCTATTAATAATTTGGACTTGAGTTCTGAAGAAGAATTGTGTATATTTACGATAGGAACCCAACGCAACTCGTATTTCAGCATGCCCATAATGTATTCAAAATTTAAGCCAATCTCCGTAACACGGTTGATTTAGTAAACCTGAAGAGTATGCATCTGAGTGAAAGACGTATATCTTTGTTTCTATTAATAATTTGGACTTGAGTCCTCAAGAAGAATTGTGTATATTTACGATAGGAACCCAACGCAACTCGTATTTCAGCATGCCCATAATGTATTCAAAATTTAAGCCACTCTCCGTAACACGGTTGATTTAGTAAACCCAAAGAGTATGCACCTGAGTGAAAGACTTATATCTTTGTTTCTATTTATAATTTGGACTTGAGTCCTGAAGAAGAATTGTGTATATTTACGATAGGAACCCAACGCAACTCGTATTTCAGCATTCCCATAATGTATTCACAATTTAAGCCAATCTCCGTAACACGGTTGATTTAGTAAACCTGAAGAGTATGCACCTGAGTGAAAGACGTATATCTTTGTTTCTATTAATAATTTGGACTTGAGTCCTGAAGAAGAAATGTGTATATTTACAATCGGAACCCAACGCAACTCGTATTTCAGCATTCCCATAATGTATTCAAAATTTAAGCCAATCTCCGTAACACGGTTGATTTAATAAACCTGAAGAGTATGCACCTGAGTGAAAGAGGTATATCTTTGTTTCTATTAATAATTTGGACTCTAGTCCTGAAGAAGAATTGTGTATATTTACGATAGGAACCCAACGCAACTCGTATTTCAGAATGCCCATAATGTATTCAAAATTTAAGCCAATCTCCGTAACACGGTTGATTTAGTAAACCCGAAGAGTATGCACCTGAGTGAAAGACTTATATCTTTGTTTCTATTAATAATTTGGACTTGAGTCCTGAAGAAGAATTGTGTATATTTACGATAGGAACCCAACGCAACTCGTATTTTAGCATGCCCATAATGTATTCAAAATTTAAGCCAATCTCCATAACACGGTTGATTTAGTAAACCTGAAGAGTATGCACCTGAATGAAAGACGTATATCTTTGTTTCTATTAATAATTTGGACTTGAGTTCTGAAGAAGAATTGTGTATATTTACGATAGGAACCCAACGCAACTCGTATTTCAGCATGCCCATAATGTATTCAAAATTTAAGCCAATCTCCGTAACACGGTTGATTTAGTAAACCTCAAGAGTATGCATCTGAGTGAAAGACGTATATCTTTGTTTCTATTAATAATTTGGACTTGAGTCCTGAAGAAGAATTGTGTATATTTACGATAGGAACCCAACGCAACTCGTATTTCAGCATGCCCATAATGTATTCAAAATTGAAGCCAATCTCCGTAACACGGTTGATTTAGTAAACCCAAAAAGTATGCACCTGAGTGAAAGACTTATATCTTTGTTTCTATTAATAATTTGGACTTGAGTCCTGAAGAAGAATTGTGTATATTTACGATACGAACCCAACGCAACTCGTATTTCAGCATTCCCATAATGTATTCACAATTTTAGCCAATCTCCGTAACAGGGTTGATTTAGTAAACCGAAAGAGTATGCACCTGAGTGAAAGACGTATATCTTTGTTTCTATTAATAATTTGGACTTGAGTCCTGAAGAAGAATTGTGTATATTTACGATAGGAACCCAACATAACTCGTATTTCAGCATTCCCATAATGTATTCAAAATTTAAGCCAATCTCCGTAACACGGTTGATTTAGTAAACCCAAAGAGTATGCACCTGAGTGAAAGACGTATATCTTTGTTTCTATTAATAATTTGGACTTGAGTCCTGAAGAAGAATTGTGTATATTTACGATAGGAACCCAACGCAACTCGTATTTCAGCATTCACAAAATGTATTCACAATTTAAGCCAATCTCCGTAACACAGTTGATTTAGTAAACCTGAAGAGTATGCACCTGAGTGAAAGACGTATATCTTTGTTTCTAGTAATAATTTGGACTTGAGTCCTAAAGAAGAATGGTGTATATTTACGATAGGAACCCAACGCAACTCGTATTTCAGCATGCCCATAATGTATTCAAAATTTAAGCCAATCTCCGTAACACGGTTGATTTAGTAAACCCGAAGAGTATGCACCTGAGTGAAAGACTTATATCTTTGTTTCTATTAATAATTAGGACTTGTGTCCTGAAGAAGAATTGTGTATATTTACGATAGGAACCCAACGCAACTCGTATTTCAGCATGCCCATAATGTATTCAAAATTTAAGCCAATCTCCATAACACGGTTGATTTAGTAAACCTGAAGAGTATGCACCTGAGTGAAAGACGTATATCTTTGTTTCTATTAATAATTTGGACTTGAGTTCTGAAGAAGAATTGTGTATATTTACGATAGGAACCCAACGCAACTCGTATTTCAGCATACCCATAATGTATTCAAAATTTAAGCCAATCTCCGTAACACGGTTGATTTAGTAAACCTGAAGAGTATGCATCTGAGTGAAAGACGTATATCTTTGTTTCTATTAATAATTTGGACTTGAGTCCTGAAGAAGAATTGTGTATATTTACGATAGGAACCCAACGCAACTCGTATTTCAGCATGCCCATAATGTATTCAAAATTTAAGCCAATCTCCGTAACACGGTTGATTTAGTAAACCCAAAGAGTATGCACCTGAGTGAAAGACTTATATCTTTGTTTCTATTAATAACTTGGACTTGAGTCCTGAAGAAGAATTGTGTATATTTACGATAGGAACCCAACGCAACTCGTATTTCAGCATTCCCATAATGTATTCACAATTTAAGCCAATCTCCGTAACAGGGTTGATTTAGTAAACCGGAAGAGTATGCACCTGAGTGAAAGACATATATCTTTGTTTCTATTAATAATTTGGACTTGAGTCCTGAAGAAGAATTGTGTATATTTACGATAGGAACCCAACGCAACTCGTATTTCAGCATTCCCATAATGTATTCAAAATTTAAGCCAATCTCCGTAACACGGTTGATTTAGTAAACCCAAAGAGTATGCACCTGAGTGAAAGCCGTATATCTTTGTTTCTATTAATAATTTGGACTTGAGTCCTGAAGAAGAATTGTGTATATTTACGATAGGAACCTAACGCAACTCGTATTTCAGCATTCCCATAATGTATTCACAATTTAAGCCAATCACCGTAACACAGTTGATTTAGTAAACCTCAAGAGTATGCACCTGAGTGAAAGACGTATAGCTTTGTTTCTATTAATAATTTGGACTTGAGTCCTGAAGAAGAATTGTGTATATTTACGATAGGAACCCAACGCAACTCGTATTTCAGCATGCCCATAATGTGTTCAGAATTTAAGCCAATCTCCGTAACACGGTTGATTTAGTAAACCTGAAGAGTATGCACCCGAGTGAAAGACGTATATCTTTGTTTCTATTAATAATTTGGACTTGAGTCCTGAAGAAGAATTGTGTATATTTACGATAGGAACCCAACGCAACTCGTATTTCAGCATGCCCATAATGTATTCAAAATTTAAGCCACTCTCCGTAACACGGTTGATTTAGTAAACCCAAAGAGTATGCACCTGAGTGAAAGACTTATATCTTTGTTTCTATTTATAATTTGGACTTGAGTCCTGAAGACGAATTGTGTATATTTACGATAGGAACCCAACGCAACTCGTATTTCAGCATTCCCATAATGTATTCACAATTTAAGCCAATCTCCGTAACACAGTTGATTTAGTAAACCTGAAGAGTATGCACCTGAGTGAAAGACATATATCTTTGTTTCTGTTAATAATTTGGACTTGATTCCTGAAGAAGAATTGTGTATATTTACGATATGAACCCAACGCAACTCGTATTTCAGCATGCCCATAATGTATTCAAAATTTAAGCCAATCTCCGTAACACGGTTGATTTAGTAAACCCGAAGAGTATGCACCTGAGTGAAAGACTTATATCTTTGTTTCTATTAATAATTTGGACTTGTGTCCTGAAGAAGAATTGTGTATATTTACGATAGGAACCCAACGCAACTCGTATTTCAGCATGCCCATAATGTATTCAAAATTTAAGCCAATCTCCATAACACGGTTGATTTAGTAAACCTGAAGAGTATGCACCTGAGTGAAAGACGTATATCTTTGTTTCTATTAATAATTTGGACTTGAGTTCTGAAGAAGAATTGTGTATATTTACGATAGGAACCCAACGCAACTCGTATTTCAGCATGCCCATAATGTATTCAAAATTTAAGCCAATCTCCGTAACACGGTTGATTTAGTAAACCTGAAGAGTATGCATCTGAGTGAAAGACGTATATCTTTGTTTCTATTAATAATTTGGACTTGAGTCCTGAAGAAGAATTGTGTATATTTACGATAGGAACCCAACGCAACTCGTATTTCAGCATGCCCATAATGTATTCAAAATTTAAGCCAATCTCCGTAACACGGTTGATTTAGTAAACCCAAAGAGTATGCACCTGAGTGAAAGACTTATATCTTTGTTTCTATTAATAATTTTGACTTGAGTCCTGAAGAAGAATTGTGTATATTTACGATAGAAACCCAACGCAACTCGTATTTCAGCATGCCCATAATGTATTTAAAATTTAAGCCAATCTCCGTAACACGGTTGATTTAGTAAACCCAAAGAGTATGCACCTGAGTGAAAGACTTATATCTTTGTTTCTATTAATAATTTGGACTTGAGTCCTCAAGAAGAATTGTGTATATTTACGATAGGAACCCAACGCAACTCGTATTTCAGCAATCCCATAATGTATTCACAATTTAAGCCAATCTTCGTAACAGGGTTGATTTAGTAAACCGGAAGAGTATGCACCTGAGTGAAAGACATATATCTTTGTTTCTATTAATAATTTGGACTTGAGTCCTGAAGAAGAATTGTGTATATTTACGATAGGAACCCAACGCAACTCGTATTTCAGCATTCCCATAATGTATTCAAAATTTAAGCCAATCTCCGTAACACGGTTGATTTAGTAAACCCAAAGAGTATGCACCTGAGTGAAAGACGTATATCTTTGTTTCTATTAATAATTTGGACTTCAGTCCTGAAGAAGAATTGTGTATATTTACGATAGGAACCCAACGCAACTCGTATTTCAGCATTCCCATAATGTATTCAAAATTTAAGCCAATCACCGTAACACAGTTGATTTAGTAAACCTGAAGAGTATGCACCTGAGTGAAAGACGTATATCTTTGTTTCTATTAATAATTTGGACTTGAGTCCTGAAGAAGAACTGTGTATATTTACGATAGGAACCCAACGCAACTCGTATTTCAGCATGCCCATAATGTATTCAAAATTTAAGCCACTCTCCGTAACACGGTTGATTTAGTAAACCCAAAGAGTATGCAGCTGAGTGAAAGACTTATATCTTTGTTTCTATTTATAATTTGGACTTGAGTCCTGAAGAAGAATTGTGTATATTTATGATAGGAACCCAACGCAACTCGTATTTCAGCATGCCCATAATGTATTCAAAATTTAAGCCAATCTCCGTAACACGGTTGATTTAGTAAACCCGAAGAGTATGCACCTGAGTGAAAGACTTATATCTTTGTTTCTATTAATAATTTGGACTTGAGTCCTGAAGAAGAATTGTGTATATTTACGATAGGAACCCAACGCAACTCGTATTTTAGCATGCCCATAATGTATTCAAAATTTAAGCCAATCTCCATAACACGGTTGATTTAGTAAACCTGAAGAGTATGCACCTGAATGAAAGATGTATATCTTTGTTTCTATTAATAATTTGGACTTGAGTTCTGAAGAAGAATTGTGTATATTTACGATAGGAACCCAACGCAACTCGTATTTCAGCATGCCCATAATGTATTCAAAATTTAAGCCAATCTCCGTAACACGGTTGATTTAGTAAACCTCAAGAGTATGCATCTGAGTGAAAGACGTATATCTTTGTTTCTATTAATAATTTGGACTTGAGTTCTGAAGAAGAATTGTGTATATTTACGATAGGAACCCAACGCAACTCGTACTTCAGCATGCCCATAATGTATTCAAAATTGAAGCCAATCTCCGTAACACGGTTGATTTAGTAAACCCAAAAAGTATGCACCTGAGTGAAAGACTTATATCTTTGTTTCTATTAATAATTTGGACTTGAGTCCTGAAGAAGAATTGTGTATATTTACGATAGGAACCCAACGCAACTCGTATTTCAGCATTCCCATAATGTATTCACAATTTTAGCCAATCTCCGTAACAGGGTTGATTTAGTAAACCGAAAGAGTATGCACCTGAGTGAAAGACGTATATCTTTGTTTCTATTAATAATTTGGAGTTGAGTCCTGAAGAAGAATTGTGTATATTTACGATAGGAACCCAACGTAACTCGTATTTCAGCATTCCCATAATGTATTCAAAATTTAAGCCAATCTCCGTAACACGGTTGATTTAGTAAACCCAAAGAGTATGCACCTGAGTGAAAGACGTATATCTTTGTTTCTATTAATAATTTGGACTTGAGTCCTGAAGAAGAATTGTGTATATTTACGATAGGAACCCAACGCAACTCGTATTTCAGCATTCACAAAATGTATTCACAATTTAAGCCAATCTCCGTAACACAGTTGATTTAGTAAACCTGAAGAGTATGCACCTGAGTGAAAGACGTATATCTTTGTTTCTAGTAATAATTTGGACTTGAGTCCTGAAGAAGAATGGTGTATATTTACGATAGGAACCCAACGCAACTCGTATTTCAGCATGCCCCTAATGTATTCAAAATTTAAGCCAATCTCCGTAACACGGTTGATTTAGTAAACCCGAAGAGTATGCACCTGAGTGAAAGACTTATATCTTTGTTTCTATTAATAATTTGGACTTGAGTCCTGAAGAAGAATTGTGTATATTTACGATAGGAACCCAACGCAACTCGTATTTCAGCATGCCCATAATGTATTCAAAATTTAAGCCACTCTCCGTAACACGGTTGATTTAGTAAACCCAAAGAGTATGCACCTGAGTGAAAGACTTATATCTTTGTTTCTATTTATAATTTGGACTTGAGTCCTGAAGAAGAATTGTGTATATTTATGATAGGAACCCAACGCAACTCGTATTTCAGCATTCCCATAATGTATTCACAATTTAAGCAAATCTCCGTAACACAGTTGATTTAGTAAACCTGAAGAGTATGCACCTGAGTGAAAGACATATATCTTTGTTTCTGTTAATAATTTGGACTTGATTCCTGAAGAAGAATTGTGTATATTTACGATAGGAACCCAACGCAACTCGTATTTCAGCATGCCCATAATGTATTCAAAATTTAAGCCAATCTCCGTAACACGGTTGATTTAGTAAACCCGAAGAGTATGCACCTGAGTGAAAGACTTATATCTTTGTTTCTATTAATAATTTGGACTTGTGTCCTGAAGAAGAATTGTGTATATTTACGATAGGAACCCAACGCAACTCGTATTTCAGCATGCCCATAATGTATTCAAAATTTAAGCCAATCTCCATAACACGGTTGATTTAGTAAACCTGAAGAGTATGCACCTGAGTGAAAGACGTATATCTTTGTTTCTATTAATAATTTGGACTTGAGTTCTGAAGAAGAATTGTGTATATTTACGATAGGAACCCAACGCAACTCGTATTTCAGCATGCCCATAATGTATTCAAAATTTAAGCCAATCTCCGTAACACGGTTGATTTAGTAAACCTGAAGAGTATGCATCTGAGTGAAAGACGTATATCTTTGTTTCTATTAATAATTTGGACTTGAGTCCGGAAGAAGAATTGTGTATATTTACGATAGGAACCCAACGCAACTCGTATTTCAGCATGCCCATAATGTATTCAAAATTTAAGCCAATCTCCGTAACACGGTTGATTTAGTAAACCCAAAGAGTATGCACCTGAGTGAAAGACTTATATCTTTGTTTCTATTAATAATTTTGACTTGAGTCCTGAAGAAGAATTGTGTATATTTACGATAGAAACCCAACGCAACTCGTATTTCAGCATGCCCATAATGTATTCAAAATTTAAGCCAATCTCCGTAACACGGTTGATTTAGTAAACCCAAAGAGTATGCACCTGAGTGAAAGACTTATATCTTTGTTTCTATTAATAATTTGGACTTGAGTCCTCAAGAAGAATTGTGTATATTTACGATAGGAACCCAACGCAACTCGTATTTCAGCAATCCCATAATGTATTCACAATTTAAGCCAATCTTCGTAACAGGGTTGATTTAGTAAACCGGAAGAGTATGCACCTGAGTGAAAGACATATATCTTTGTTTCTATTAATAATTTGGACTTGAGTCCTGAAGAAGAATTGTGTATATTTACGATAGGAACCCAACGCAACTCGTATTTCAGCATTCCCATAATGTATTCAAAATTTAAGTCAATCTCGGTAACACGGTTGATTTAGTAAACCCAAAGAGTATGCACCTGAGTGAAAGACGTATATCTTTGTTTCTATTAATAATTTGGACTTGAGTCCTGAAGAAGAATTGTGTATATTTACGATAGGAACCCAACGCAACTCGTATTTCAGCATTCCCATAATGTATTCAAAATTTAAGCCAATCACCGTAACACAGTTGATTTAGTAAACCTGAAGAGTATGCACCTGAGTGAAAGACGTATATCTTTGTTTCTATTAATAATTTGGAATTGAGTCCTGAAGAAGAACTGTGTATATTTACGATAGGAACCCAACGCAACTCGTATTTCAGCATGCCCATAATGTATTCAAAATTTAAGCCACTCTCCGTAACACGGTTGATTTAGTAAACCCAAAGAGTATGCAGCTGAGTGAAAGACTTATATCTTTGTTTCTATTTATAATTTGGACTTGAGTCCTGAAGAAGAATTGTGTATATTTATGATAGGAACCCAACGCAACTCGTATTTCAGCATGCCCATAATGTATTCAAAATTTAAGCCAATCTCCGTAACACGGTTGATTTAGTAAACCCGAAGAGTATGCACCTGAGTGAAAGACTTATATCTTTGTTTCTATTAATAATTTGGACTTGAGTCCTGAAGAAGAATTGTGTATATTTACGATAGGAACCCAACGCAACTCGTATTTTAGCATGCCCATAATGTATTCAAAATTTAAGCCAATCTCCATAACACGGTTGATTTAGTAAACCTGAAGAGTATGCACCTGAATGAAAGACGTATATCTTTGTTTCTATTAATAATTTGGACTTGAGTTCTAAAGAAGAATTGTGTATATTTACGATAGGAACCCAACGCAACTCGTATTTCAGCATGCCCATAATGTATTCAAAATTTAAGCCAATCTCCGTAACACGGTTGATTTAGTAAACCTCAAGAGTATGCATCTGAGTGAAAGACGTATATCTTTGTTTCTATTAATAATTTGGACTTGAGTCCTGAAGAAGAATTGTGTATATTTACGATAGGAACCCAACGCAACTCGTACTTCAGCATGCCCATAATGTATTCAAAATTGAAGCCAATCTCCGTAACACGGTTGATTTAGTAAACCCAAAAAGTATGCACCTGAGTGAAAGACTTATATCTTTGTTTCTATTAATAATTTGGACTTGAGTCCTGAAGAAGAATTGTGTATATTTACGATAGGAACCCAACGCAACTCGTATTTCAGCATTCCCATAATGTATTCACAATTTTAGCCAATCTCCGTAACAGGGTTGATTTAGTAAACCGAAAGAGTATGCACCTGAGTGAAAGACGTATATCTTTGTTTCTATTAATAATTTGGAGTTGAGTCCTGAAGAAGAATTGTGTATATTTACGATAGGAACCCAACGTAACTCGTATTTCAGCATTCCCATAATGTATTCAAAATTTAAGCCAATCTCCGTAACACGGTTGATTTAGTAAACCCAAAGAGTATGCACCTGAGTGAAAGACGTATATCTTTGTTTCTATTAATAATTTGGACTTGAGTCCTGAAGAAGAATTGTGTATATTTACGATAGGAACCCAACGCAACTCGTATTTCAGCATTCACAAAATGTATTCACAATTTAAGCCAATCTCCGTAACACAGTTGATTTAGTAAACCTGAAGAGTATGCACCTGAGTGAAAGACGTATATCTTTGTTTCTATTAATAATTTGGACTTGAGTTCTGAAGAAGAATTGTGTATATTTACGATAGGAACCCAACGCAACTCGTATTTCAGCATACCCATAATGTATTCAAAATTTAAGCCAATCTCCGTAACACGGTTGATTTAGTAAACCTGAAGAGTATGCATCTGAGTGAAAGACGTATATCTTTGTTTCTATTAATAATTTGGACTTGAGTCCTGAAGAAGAATTGTGTATATTTACGATAGGAACCCAACGCAACTCGTATTTCAGCATGCCCATAATGTATTCAAAATTTAAGCCAATCTCCGTAACACGGTTGATTTAGTAAACCCAAAGAGTATGCACCTGAGTGAAAGACTTATATCTTTGTTTCTATTAATAACTTGGACTTGAGTCCTGAAGAAGAATTGTGTATATTTACGATAGGAAACCAACGCAACTCGTATTTCAGCATTCCCATAATGTATTCACAATTTAAGCCAATCTCCGTAACAGGGTTGATTTAGTAAACCGGAAGAGTATGCACCTGAGTGAAAGACATATATCTTTGTTTCTATTAATAATTTGGACTTGAGTCCTGAAGAAGAATTGTGTATATTTACGATAGGAACCCAATGCAACTCGTATTTCAGCATTCCCATAATGTATTCAAAATTTAAGCCAATCTCCGTAACACGGTTGATTTAGTAAACCCAAAGAGTATGCACCTGAGTGAAAGACGTATATCTTTGTTTCTATTAATAATTTGGACTTGAGTCCTGAAGAAGAATTGTGTATATTTACGATAGGAACCCAACGCAACTCGTATTTCAGCATGCCCATAATGTATTCAAAATTTAAGCCACTCTCCGTAACACGGTTGATTTAGTAAACCCAAAGAGTATGCACCTGAGTGAAAGACTTATATCTTTGTTTCTATTTATAATTTGGACTTGAGTCCTGAAGAAGAATTGTGTATATTTACGATAGGAACCCAACGCAACTCGTATTTCAGCATTCCCATAATGTATTCAAAATTTAAGCCAATCTCCGTAACACGGTTGATTTAGTAAACCTGAAGAGTATGCACCCGAGTGAAAGACGTATATCTTTGTTTCTATTAATAATTTGGACTTGAGTCCTGAAGAAGAATTGTGTATATTTACGATAGGAACCCAACGCAACTCGTATTTCAGCATGCCCATAATGTATTCAAAATTTAAGCCACTCTCCGTAACACGGTTGATTTAGTAAACCCAAAGAGTATGCACCTGAGTGAAAGACTTATATCTTTTTTTCTATTTATAATTTGGACTTGAGTCCTGAAGAAGAATTGTGTATATTTACGATAGGAACCCAACGCAACTCGTATTTCAGCATTCCCATAATGTATTCACAATTTAAGCCAATCTCCGTAACACAGTTGATTTAGTAAACCTGAAGAGTATGCACCTGAGTGAAAGACATATATCTTTGTTTCTGTTGATAATTTGGACTTGATTCCTGAAGAAGAATTGTGTATATTTACGATAGGAACCCAACGAAACTCGTATTTCAGCATGCCCATAATGTATTCAAAATTTAAGCCAATCTCCGTAACACGGTTGATTTAGTAAACCCGAAGAGTATGCACCTGAGTGAAAGACTTATATCTTTGTTTCTATTAATAATTTGGACTTGTGTCCTGAAGAAGAATTGTGTATATTTACGATAGGAACCCAACGCAACTCGTATTTCAGCATGCCCATAATGTATTCAAAATTTAAGCCAATCTCCATAACACGGTTGATTTAGTAAACCTGAAGAGTATGTACCTGAGTGAAAGACGTATATCTTTGTTTCTATTAATAATTTGGACTTGAGTTCTGAAGAAGAATTGTGTATATTTACGATAGGAACCCAACGCAACTCGTATTTCAGCATGCCCATAATGTATTCAAAATTTAAGCGAATCTCCGTAACACGTTTGATTTAGTAAACCTGAAGAGTATGCATCTGAGTGAAAGACGTATATCTTTGTTTCTATTAATAATTTGGACTTGAGTCCTGAAGAAGAATTGTGTATATTTACGATAGGAACCCAACGCAACTCGTATTTCAGCATGCCCATAATGTATTCAAAATATAAGCCAATCTCCGTAACACGGTTGATTTAGTAAACCCAAAGAGTATGCACCTGAGTGAAAGGCTTATATCTTTGTTTCTATTAATAATTTTGACTTGAGTCCTGAAGAAGAATTGTGTATATTTACGATAGAAACCCAACGCAACTCGTATTTCAGCATGCCCATAATGTATTCAAAATTTAAGCCAATCTCCGTAACACGGTTGATTTAGTAAACCCAAAGAGTATGCACCTGAGTGAAAGACTTATATCTTTGTTTCTATTAATAATTTGGACTTGAGTCCTGAAGAAGAATTGTGTATATTTACGATAGGAACCCAACGCAACTCGTATTTCAGCAATCCCATAATGTATTCACAATTTAAGCCAATCTTCGTAACAGGGTTGATTTAGTAAACCGGAAGATTATGCACCTGAGTGAAAGACATATATCTTTGTTTCTATTAATAATTTGGACTTGAGTCCTGAAGAAGAATTGTGTATATTTACGATAGGAACCCAACGCAACTCGTATTTCAGCATTCCCATAATGTATTCAAAATTTAAGCCAATCTCCGTAACACGGTTGATTTAGTAAACCCAAAGAGTATGCACCTGAGTGAAAGACGTATATCTTTGTTTCTATTAATAATTTGGACTTGAGTCCTGAAGAAGAATTGTGTATATTTACGATAGGAACCCAACGCAACTCGTATTTCAGCATTCCCATAATGTATTCAAAATTTAAACCAATCACCGTAACACAGTTGATTTAGTAAACCTGAAGAGTATGCACCTGAGTGAAAGACGTATATCTTTGTTTCTATTAATAATTTGGACTTGAGTCCTGAAGAAGAACTGTGTATATTTACGATAGGAACCCAACGCAACTCGTATTTCAGCATGCCCATAATGTATTCAAAATTTAAGCCACTCTCCGTAACACGGTTGATTTAGTAAACCCAAAGAGTATGCAGCTGAGTGAAAGACTTATATCTTTGTTTCTATTTATAATTTGGACTTGAGTCCTAAAGAAGAATTGTGTATATTTATGATAGGAACCCAACGCAACTCGTATTTCAGCATGCCCATAATGTATTCAAAATTTAAGCCAATCTCCGTAACACGGTTGATTTAGTAAACCCGAAGAGTATGCACCTGAGTGAAAGACTTATATCTTTGTTTCTATTAATAATTTGGACTTGTGTCCTGAAGAAGAATTGTGTATATTACGATAGGAACCCAACGCAACTCGTATTTCAGCATGCCCATAATGTATTCAAAATTTAAGCCAATCTCCGTAACACGGTTGATTTAGTAAACCCAAAGAGTATGCACCTGAGTGAAAGCCGTATATCTTTGTTTCTATTAATAATTTGGACTTGAGTCCTGAAGAAGAATTGTGTATATTTACGATAGGAACCTAACGCAACTCGTATTTCAGCATTCCCATAATGTATTCACAATTTAAGCCAATCACCGTAACACAGTTGATTTAGTAAACCTCAAGAGTATGCACCTGAGTGAAAGACGTATAGCTTTGTTTCTATTAATAATTTGGACTTGAGTCCTGAAGAAGAATTGTGTATATTTACGATAGGAACCCAACGCAACTCGTATTTCAGCATGCCCATAATGTGTTCAGAATTTAAGCCAATCTCCGTAACACGGTTGATTTAGTAAACCTGAAGAGTATGCACCCGAGTGAAAGACGTATATCTTTGTTTCTATTAATAATTTGGACTTGAGACCTGAAGAAGAATTGTGTATATTTACGATAGGAACCCAACGCAACTCGTATTTCAGCATGCCCATAATGTATTCAAAATTTAAGCCACTCTCCGTAACACGGTTGATTTAGTAAACCCAAAGATTATGCACCTGAGTGAAAGACTTATATCTTTGTTTCTATTTATAATTTGGACTTGAGTCCTGAAGAAGAATTGTGTATATTTACGATAGGAACCCAACGCAACTCGTATTTCAATATTCCCATAATGTATTCACAATTTAAGCCAATCTCCGTAACACAGTTGATTTAGTAAACCTGAAGAGTATGCACCTGAGTGAAAGACATATATCTTTGTTTCTGTTAATAATTTGGACTTGATTCCTGAAGAAGAATTGTGTATATTTACGATAGGAACCCAACGCAACTCGTATTTCAGCATGCCCATAATGTATTCAAAATTTAAGCCAATCTCCGTAACACGGTTGATTTAGTAAACCCGAAGAGTATGCACCTGAGTGAAAGACTTATATCTTTGTTTCTATTAATAATTTGGACTTGTGTCCTGAAGAAGAATTGTGTATATTTACGATAGGAACCCAACGCAACTCGTATTTCAGCATGCCCATAATGTATTCAAAATTTAAGCCAATCTCCATAACACGGTTGATTTAGTAAGCCTAAAGAGTATGCACCTGAGTGAAAGACGTATATCTTTGTTTCTATTAATAATTTGGACTTGAGTTCTGAAGAAGAATTGTGTATATTTACGATAGGAATCCAACGCAACTCGTATTTCAGCATGCCCATAATGTATTCAAAATTTAAGCCAATCTCCGTAACACGGTTGATTTAGTAAACCTGAAGAGTATGCATCGGAGTGAAAGACGTATATCTTTGTTTCTATTAATAATTTGGACTTGAGTCCTGAAGAAGAATTGTGTATATTTACGATAGGAACCCAACGCAACTCGTATTTCAGCATGCCCATAATGTATTCAAAATTTAAGCCAATCTCCGTAACACGGTTGATTTAGTAAACCCAAAGAGTATGCACCTGAGTGAAAGACTTATATCTTTGTTTCTATTAATAATTTTGACTTGAGTCCTGAAGACGAATTGTGTATATTTACGATAGAAACCCAACGCAACTCGTATTTCAGCATGCCCATAATGTATTCAAAATTTAAGCCAATCTCCGTAACACGGTTGATTTAGTAAACCCAAAGAGTATGCACCTGAGTGAAAGACTTATATCTTTGTTTCTATTAATAATTTGGACTTGAGTCCTGAAGAAGAATTGTGTATATTTACGATAGGAACCCAACGCAACTCGTATTTCAGCAATCCCATAATGTATTAACAATTTAATCCAATCTTCGTAACAGGGTTGATTTAGTAAACCGGAAGAGTATGCAACTGAGTGAAAGACATATATCTTTGTTTCTATTAATAATTTGGACTTGAGTCCTGAAGAAGAATTGTGTATATTTACGATAGGAACCCAACGCAACTCGTATTTCAGCATTCCCATAATGTATTCAAAATTTAAGCCAATCTCCGTAACACGGTTGATTTAGTAAACCCAAAGAGTAAGCACCTGAGTGAAAGACGTATATATTTGTTTCTATTAATAATTTGGACTTGAGTCCTGAAGAAGAATTGTGTATATTTACGATAGGAACCCAACGCAACTCGTATTTCAGCATTCCCATAATGTATTCAAAATTTAAGCCAATCACCGTAACACAGTTGATTTAGTAAACCTGAAGAGTATGCACCTGAGTGAAAGACGTATATCTTTGTTTCTATTAATAATTTGGACTTGAGTCCTGAAGAAGAACTGTGTATATTTACGATAGGAACCCAACGCAACTCGTATTTCAGCATGCCCATAATGTATTCAAAATTTAAGCCACTCTCCGTAACACGGTTGATTTAGTAAACCCAAAGAGTATGCAGCTGAGTGAAAGACTTATATCTTTGTTTCTATTTATAATTTGGACTTGAGTCCTGAAGAAGAATTGTGTATATTTATGATAGGAACCCAACGCAACTCGTATTTCAGCATGCCCATAATGTATTCAAAATTTAAGCCAATCTCCGTAACACGGTTGATTTAGTAAACCCGAAGAGTATGCACCTGAGTGAAAGACTTATATCTTTGTTTCTATTAATAATTTGGACTTGTGTCCTGAAGAAGAATTGTGTATATTTACGATAGGAACCCAACGCAACTCGTATTTCAGCATGCCCATAATGTATTCAAAATTTAAGCCAATCTCCGTAACACGGTTGATTTAGTAAACCCAAAGAGTATGCACCTGAGTGAAAGACTTATATCTTTGTTTCTATTAATAATTTGGACTTGAGTCCTGAAGAAGAATTGTGTATATTTACGATAGGAACCCAACGCAACTTGTATTTCAGCAATCCCATAATGTATTAACAATTTAAGCCAATCTTCGTAACAGGGTTGATTTAGTAAACCGGAAGAGTATGCACCTGAGTGAAAGACATATATCTTTGTTTCTATTAATAATTTGGACTTGAGTCCTGAAGAAGAATTGTGTATATTTACGATAGGAACCCAACGCAACTCGTATTTCAGCATGCCTATAATGTATTCAAAATTTAAGCCAATCTCCGTAACATGGTTGATTTAGTAAACCCAAAGAGTAAGCACCTGAGTGAAAGACATATATCTTTGTTTCTATTAATAATTTGGACTTGAGTCCTGAAGAAGAATTGTGTATATTTACGATAGGAACCCAACGCAACTCGTATTTCAGCATTCCCATAATGTATTCAAAATTTAAGCCAATCTCCGTAACACGGTTGATTTAGTAAACCCAAAGAGTAAGCACCTGAGTGAAAGACGTATATCTTTGTTTCTATTAATAATTTGGACTTGAGTCCTGAAGAAGAATTGTGTATATTTACGATAGGAACCCAACGCAACTCGTATTTCAGCATTCCCATAATGTATTCAAAATTTAAGCCAATCACCGTAACACAGTTGATTTAGTAAACCTGAAGAGTATGCACCTGAGTGAAAGACGTATATCTTTGTTTCTATTAATAATTTGGACTTGAGTCCTGAAGAAGAACTGTGTATATTTACGATAGGAACCCAACGCAACTCGTATTTCAGCATGCCCATAATGTATTCAAAATTTAAGCCACTCTCCGTAACACGGTTGATTTAGTAAACCCAAAGAGTATGCAGCTGAGTGAAAGACTTATATCTTTGTTTCTATTTATAATTTGGACTTGAGTCCTGAAGAAGAATTGTGTATATTTATGATAGGAACCCAACGCAACTCGTATTTCAGCATGCCCATAATGTATTCAAAATTTAAGCCAATCTCCGTAACACGGTTGATTTAGTAAACCCGAAGAGTATGCACCTGAGTGAAAGACTTATATCTTTGTTTCTATTAATAATTTGGACTTGTGTCCTGAAGAAGAATTGTGTATATTTACGATAGGAACCCAACGCAACTCGTATTTCAGCATGCCCATAATGTATTCAAAATTTAAGCCAATCTCCATAACACGGTTGATTTAGTAAACCTGAAGAGTATGCACCTGAGTGAAAGACGTATATCTTTGTTTCTATTAATAATTTGGACTTGAGTTCTGAAGAAGAATTGTGTATATTTACGATAGGAACCCAACGCAACTCGTATTTCAACATGCCCATAATGTATTCAAAATTTAAGGCAATCTCCGTAACACGGTTGATTTAGTAAACCTGAAGAGTATGCATCTGAGTGAAAGACGTATATCTTTGTTTCTATTAATAATTTGGACTTGAGTCATGAAGAAGAATTGTGTATATTTACGATAGGAACCCAACGCAACTCGTATTTCAGCATGCCCATAATGTATTCAAAATTTAAGCCAATATCCGTATCACGGTTGATTTAGTAAACCCAAAGAGTATGCACCTGAGTGAAAGACTTATATCTTTGTTTCTATTAATAATTTGGACTTGAGTCCTGAAGAAGAATTGTGTATATTTACGATAGGAACCCAACGCAACTCGTATTTTAGCATTCCCATAATATATTCACAATTTAAGCCAATCTCTGTAACAGGGTTGATTTAGTAAACCGGAAGAGTATGCACCTGAGTGAAAGACATATATCTTTGTTTCTATTAATAATTTGGACTTGAGTCCTGAAGAAGAATTGTGTATATTTACGATAGGAACCCAACACAACTCGTATTTCAGCATTCCCATAATGTATTCAAAATTTAAGCCAATCTCCGTAACACGGTTGATTTAGTAAACCCAAAGAGTATGCACCTGAGTGA
This sequence comes from Cuscuta europaea, assembly GCA_945859875.1. Lineage (NCBI taxonomy): Eukaryota > Viridiplantae > Streptophyta > Magnoliopsida > Solanales > Convolvulaceae > Cuscuta > Cuscuta europaea. Next base: position 9,127,137 of record CAMAPE010000014.1, read on the forward strand.
AAGACATATATCTTTGTTTCTATTAATAATTTGGACTTGAGTCCTGAAGAAGAATTGTGTATATTTACGATAGGAACCCAACGCAACTCGTATTTCAGCATTCCCATAATGTATTCACAATTTAAGCCAATCACCGTAACATAGTTGATTTAGTAAACCTGAAGAGTATGCACCTGAGTGAAAGACGTATATCTTTGTTTCTATTAATAATTTGGACTTGAGTCCTGAAGAAGAATTGTGTATATTTACGATAGGAACCCAACGCAACTCGTATTTCAGCATGCCCATAATGTATTCAAAATTTAAGCCAATCTCCGTAACACGGTTGATTTAGTAAACCTGAAGAGTATGCACCCGAGTGAAAGACGTATATCTTTGTTTCTATTAATAATTTGGACTTGAGTCCTGAAGAAGAATTGTGTATATTTACGATAGGAACCCAACGCAACTCGTATTTCAGCATGCCCATAATGTATTCAAAATTTAAGCCACTCTCCGTAACACGGTTGATTTAGTAAACCCAAAGAGTATGCACCTGAGTGAAAGACTTATATCTTTGTTTCTATTAATAATTTGGACTTGAGTCCTGAAGAAGAATTGTGTATATTTACGATTGGAACCCAACACAACTCGTATTTCAGCATTCCCATAATGTATTCACAATTTAAGCCAATCTCCGTAACAGGGTTGATTTAGTAAACCGGAAGAGTATGCACCTGAGTGAAAGACGTATATCTTTGTTTCTATTAATAATTTGGACTTGAGTCCTAAAGAAGAATTGTGTATATTTACGATAGGAACTTAACGCAACTCGTATTTCAGCATTCCCATAATGTATTCAAAATTTAAGCCAATCTCCGTAACACGGTTGATTTAGTAAACCTTAAGAGTATGCACCTGAGTGAAAGACGTATATCTTTGTTTCCATTAATAATTTGGACTTGAGTCCTGAATAAGAATTGTGTATATTTACGATAGGAACCCAACGCAATTCGTATTTCAGCATGCCCATAATGTATTCAAAATTTAAGCCAATCTCCGTAACACGGTTGATTTAGTAAACCCAAAGAGTATGCACCTGAGTGAAAGACTTATATCTTTGTTTCTATTAATAATTTGGACTTGAGTCCTGAAGAAGCATTGTGTATATTTACGATAGGAACCCAACGCAACTCGTATTTCAGCATTCCCATAATGTATTCACAATTTAAGCCAATCTCCGTAACAGGGTTGATTTAGTAAACCGGAAGAGTATGCACCTGAGTGAAAGACGTATATCTTTGTTTCTATTAATTATTTGGACTTGAGTCCTGAAGAAGAAATGTGTATATTTACGTTAGGAACCCAACACAACTCGTATTTCAGCATTCCAATAATGTATTCAAAATTTAAGCCAATCTCCGTAACACGGTTGATTTAATAAACCTGAAGAGTATGCACCTGAGTGAAAGACGTATATCTTTGTTTCTATTAATAATTTGGACTTGAGTCCTCAAGAAGAATTGTGTATATTTACGATAGGAACCCAACGCAACTCGTATTTCAGCATGCCCATAATGTATTCAAAATTTAAGCCAATCTCCGTAATACGGTTGATTTAGTAAACCCGAAGAGTATGCACCTGAGTGAAAGACTTATATCTTTGTTTCTATTAATAATTTGGACTTGAGTCCTGAAGAAGAATTGTGTATATTTACGATAGGAACCCAACGCAACTTGTATTTCAGCATGCCCATAATGTATTCAAAATTTAAGCCAATCTCCGTAACACGGTTGATTTAGTAAACCTGAAGAGTATGCACCTGAGTGAAAGACTTATATCTTTGTTTCTATTAATAATTTGGACTTGAGTCCTGAAGAAGAATTGTGTGTATTTACGATAGGAACCCAACGCAACTCGTATTTCAGCATGCCCATAATGTATTCACAATTTAAGCCAATCTCCGTAACACGGTTGATTTAGTAAACCTAGAGAGTATGCACCTGAGTGAAAGACGTATATCTTTGTTTCTATTAATAATTTGGACTTGAGTCGTGAAGAAGAGTTGTGTATATTTACGATAGGAACCCAACGCAACTCGTAATTCAGCATGCCCATAATGTATTCAAAATTTAAGCCAATCTCCGTAACACGGTTGATTTAGTAAACCTGAAGAGTATGCACCTGAGTGAAAGACGTATATCTTTGTTTCTATTAATAATTTGGACTTGAGTCCTGAAGAAGAATTGTGTATATTTACGATAGGAACCCAACGCAACTCGTATTTCAGCATGCCTATAATGTATTCAAAATTTAAGCCAATCTCCGTAACACGGTTGATTTAGTAAACCCGAAGAGTATGCACCTGAGTGAAAGACTTATATCTTTGTTTCTATTAATAATTTGGACTTGAGTCCTGAAGAAGAATTGTGTATATTTACGATAGGAACCCAATGCAACCTGTATTTCAGCATGCCCATAATGTATTAAAAATTTAAGCCAATCTCCGTAACACGGTTGATTTAGTAAACCTGAAGAGTATGCACCTGAGTGAAAGACGTATATCTTTGTTTCTATTAATAATTTGGACTTGAGTCCTGAAGAAGAATTGTGTATATTTACGATAGGAACCCAACGCAACTCGTATTTCAGCATGCCCATAATGTATTCAAAATTTAAGCCAATCTCCGTAACACGGTTGATTTAGTAAACCCGAAGAGTATGCACCTGAGTGAAAGACTTATATCTTTGTTTCTATTAATAATTTGGACTTGAGTCCTGAAGAAGAATTGTGTATATTTACGATAGGAACACAACGCAACTCGTATTTCAGCATTCCCATAATGTATTCACAATTTAAGCCAATCTCCGTAACAGGGTTGATTTAGTAAACCGGAAGAGTATGCACCTGAGTGAAAGACGTATATCTTTGTTTCTATTAATAATTTGGACTTGAGTCCTGAAGAAGAATTGTTTATATTTACGATAGGAACCCAACACAACTCGTATTTCAGCATGCCCATAATGTATTCACAATTTAAGCCAATCTCCGTAACACGGTTGATTTAGTAAACCTAGAGAGTATGCACCTGAGTGAAAGACGTATATCTTTGTTTCTATTAATAATTTGGACTTGAGTCGTGAAGAAGAGTTGTGTATATTTACGATAGGAACCCAACGCAACTCGTAATTCAGCATGCCCATAATGTATTCAAAATTTAAGCCAATCTCCGTAACACGGTTGATTTAGTAAACCTGAAGAGTATGCACCTGAGTGAAAGACGTATATCTTTGTTTCTATTAATAATTTGGACTTGAGTCCTGAAGAAGAATTGTGTATATTTACGATAGGAACCCAACGCAACTCGTATTTCAGCATGCCTATAATGTATTCAAAATTTAAGCCAATCTCCGTAACACGGTTGATTTAGTAAACCCGAAGAGTATGCACCTGAGTGAAAGACTTATATCTTTGTTTCTATTAATAATTTGGACTTGAGTCCTGAAGAAGAATTGTGTATATTTACGATAGGAACCCAATGCAACCTGTATTTCAGCATGCCCATAATGTATTAAAAATTTAAGCCAATCTCCGTAACACGGTTGATTTAGTAAACCTGAAGAGTATGCACCTGAGTGAAAGACGTATATCTTTGTTTCTATTAATAATTTGGACTTGAGTCCTGAAGAAGAATTGTGTATATTTACGATAGGAACCCAACGCAACTCGTATTTCAGCATGCCCATAATGTATTCAAAATTTAAGCCAATCTCCGTAACACGGTTGATTTAGTAAACCCGAAGAGTATGCACCTGAGTGAAAGACTTATATCTTTGTTTCTATTAATAATTTGGACTTGAGTCCTGAAGAAGAATTGTGTATATTTACGATAGGAACACAACGCAACTCGTATTTCAGCATTCCCATAATGTATTCACAATTTAAGCCAATCTCCGTAACAGGGTTGATTTAGTAAACCGGAAGAGTATGCACCTGAGTGAAAGACGTATATCTTTGTTTCTATTAATAATTTGGACTTGAGTCCTGAAGAAGAATTGTTTATATTTACGATAGGAACCCAACACAACTCGTATTTCAGCATTCCCATAATGTATTCAAAATTTAAGCCAATCTCCGTAACACGGTTTATTTAATAAACCTGAAGAGTATGCACCTGAGTGAAAGACGTATATCTTTGTTTCTATTAATAATTTGGACTCGAGTCCTGAAGAAGAATTGTGTATATTTACGATAGGAACCCAACGCAACTCGTATTTCAGCATGCCCATAATGTATTCAAAATTTAAGCCAATCTCCGTAACACGGTTGATTTAGTAAACCTGAAGAGTATGCACCCGAGTGAAAGACGTATATCTTTATTTCTATTAATAATTTGGACTTGAGTCCTGAAGAACAATTGTGTATATTTACGATAGGAACCCAACGCAACTCGTATTTCAGCATGCCCATAATGTATTCAAAATTTAAGCCACTCTCCGTAACACGGTTGATTTAGTAAACCCAAAGAGTATGCACCTGAGTGAAAGACTTATATCTTTGTTTCTATTAATAATTTGGACTTGAGTCCTGAAGAAGAATTGTGTATATTTACGATAGGAACCCAACACAACTCGTATTTCAGCATTCCCATAATGTATTCACAATTTAAGCCAATCTCCGTAACAGGGTTGATTTAGTAAACCGGAAGAGTATGCACCTGAGTGAAAGACGTATATCTTTGTTTCTATTAATAATTTGGACTTGAGTCCTAAATAAGAATTGTGTATATTTACGATAGGAACCCAACGCAACTCGTATTTCAGCATTCCCATAATGTATTCAAAATTTAAGCCAATCTCCATAACACGGTTGATTTAGTAAACCTCAAGAGTATGCACCTGAGTGAAAGACGTATATCTTTGTTTCTATTAATAATTTGGACTTGAGTCCTGAAGAAGAATTGTGTATATTTACTATGGGAACCTAACGCAACTCGTATTTCAGCATGCCCATAATGTATTCAAAATTTAAGCCAATCTCCGTAACACGGTTGATTTAGTAAACCTCAAGAGTATGCACCTGAGTGAAAGACGTATATCTTTGTTTCTATTAATAATTTGGACTTGAGTCCTGAAGAAGCATTGTGTATATTTACGATAGGAACCCAACGCAACTCGTATTTCAGCATTCCCATAATGTATTCACAATTTAAGCCAATCTCCGTAACAGGGTTGATTTAGTAAACCGGAAGAGTATGCACCTGAGTGAAAGACGTATATCTTTGTTTCTATTAATTATTTGGACTTGAGTCCTGAAGAAGAAATGTGTATATTTACGTTAGGAACCCAACACAACTCGTATTTCAGCATTCCAATAATGTATTCAAAATTTAAGCCAATCTCCGTAACACGGTTGGTTTAATAAACCTGAAGAGTATGCACCTGAGTGAAAGACGTATATCTTTGTTTCTATTAATAATTTGGACTTGAGTCCTCAAGAAGAATTGTGTATATTTACGATAGGAACCCAACGCAACTCGTATTTCAGCATGCCCATAATGTATTCAAAATTTAAGCCAATCTCCGTAATACGGTTGATTTAGTAAACCCGAAGAGTATGCACCTGAGTGAAAGACTTATATCTTTGTTTCTATTAATAATTTGGACTTGAGTCCTGAAGAAGAATTGTGTATATTTACGATAGGAACCCAACGCAACTTGTATTTCAGCATGCCCATAATGTATTCAAAATTTAAGCCAATCTCCGTAACACGGTTGATTTAGTAAACCTGAAGAGTATGCACCTGAGTGAAAGACTTATATCTTTGTTTCTATTAATAATTTGGACTTGAGTCCTGAAGAAGAATTGTGTGTATTTACGATAGGAACCCAACGCAACTCGTATTTCAGCATGCCCATAATGTATTCACAATTTAAGCCAATCTCCGTAACACGGTTGATTTAGTAAACCTAGAGAGTATGCACCTGAGTGAAAGACGTATATCTTTGTTTCTATTAATAATTTGGACTTGAGTCGTGAAGAAGAGTTGTGTATATTTACGATAGGAACCCAACGCAACTCGTAATTCAGCATGCCCATAATGTATTCAAAATTTAAGCCAATCTCCGTAACACGGTTGATTTAGTAAACCTGAAGAGTATGCACCTGAGTGAAAGACGTATATCTTTGTTTCTATTAATAATTTGGACTTGAGTCCTGAAGAAGAATTGTGTATATTTACGATAGGAACCCAACGCAACTCGTATTTCAGCATGCCTATAATGTATTCAAAATTTAAGCCAATCTCCGTAACACGGTTGATTTAGTAAACCCGAAGAGTATGCACCTGAGTGAAAGACTTATATCTTTGTTTCTATTAATAATTTGGACTTGAGTCCTGAAGAAGAATTGTGTATATTTACGATAGGAACCCAATGCAACCTGTATTTCAGCATGCCCATAATGTATTAAAAATTTAAGCCAATCTCCGTAACACGGTTGATTTAGTAAACCTGAAGAGTATGCACCTGAGTGAAAGACGTATATCTTTGTTTCTATTAATAATTTGGACTTGAGTCCTGAAGAAGAATTGTGTATATTTACGATAGGAACCCAACGCAACTCGTATTTCAGCATGCCCATAATGTATTCAAAATTTAAGCCAATCTCCGTAACACGGTTGATTTAGTAAACCCGAAGAGTATGCACCTGAGTGAAAGACTTATATCTTTGTTTCTATTAATAATTTGGACTTGAGTCCTGAAGAAGAATTGTGTATATTTACGATAGGAACACAACGCAACTCGTATTTCAGCATTCCCATAATGTATTCACAATTTAAGCCAATCTCCGTAACAGGGTTGATTTAGTAAACCGGAAGAGTATGCACCTGAGTGAAAGACGTATATCTTTGTTTCTATTAATAATTTGGACTTGAGTCCTGAAGAAGAATTGTTTATATTTACGATAGGAACCCAACACAACTCGTATTTCAGCATTCCCATAATGTATTCAAAATTTAAGCCAATCTCCGTAACACGGTTTATTTAATAAACCTGAAGAGTATGCACCTGAGTGAAAGACGTATATCTTTGTTTCTATTAATAATTTGGACTCGAGTCCTGAAGAAGAATTGTGTATATTTACGATAGGAACCCAACGCAACTCGTATTTCAGCATGCCCATAATGTATTCAAAATTTAAGCCAATCTCCGTAACACGGTTGATTTAGTAAACCTGAAGAGTATGCACCCGAGTGAAAGACGTATATCTTTGTTTCTATTAATAATTTGGACTTGAGTCCTGAAGAACAATTGTGTATATTTACGATAGGAACCCAACGCAACTCGTATTTCAGCATGCCCATAATGTATTCAAAATTTAAGCCACTCTCCGTAACACGGTTGATTTAGTAAACCCAAAGAGTATGCACCTGAGTGAAAGACTTATATCTTTGTTTCTATTAATAATTTGGACTTGAGTCCTGAAGAAGAATTGTGTATATTTACGATAGGAACCCAACACAACTCGTATTTCAGCATTCCCATAATGTATTCACAATTTAAGCCAATCTCCGTAACAGGGTTGATTTAGTAAACCGGAAGAGTATGCACCTGAGTGAAAGACGTATATCTTTGTTTCTATTAATAATTTGGACTTGAGTCCTAAATAAGAATTGTGTATATTTACGATAGGAACCCAACGCAACTCGTATTTCAGCATTCCCATAATGTATTCAAAATTTAAGCCAATCTCCATAACACGGTTGATTTAGTAAACCTCAAGAGTATGCACCTGAGTGAAAGACGTATATCTTTGTTTCTATTAATAATTTGGACTTGAGTCCTGAAGAAGAATTGTGTATATTTACTATGGGAACCTAACGCAACTCGTATTTCAGCATGCCCATAATGTATTCAAAATTTAAGCCAATCTCCGTAACACGGTTGATTTAGTAAACCTTAAGAGTATGCACCTGAGTGAAAGACGTATATCTTTGTTTCCATTAATAATTTGGACTTGAGTTTTGAAGAAGAATTGTGTATATTTACGATAGGAACCCAACGCAACTCGTATTTCAGCATGCCCATAATGTATTCAAAATTTAAGCCAATCTCCGTAACACGGTTGATTTAGTAAACCCAAAGAGTATGCACCTGAGTGAAAGACTTATATCTTTGTTTCTATTAATAATTTGGACTTGAGTCCTGAAGAAGAATTGTGTATATTTACGATAGGAACCCAACGCAACTTGTATTTCAGCATGCCCATAATGTATTCAAAATTTAAGCCAATCTCCGTAACACGGTTGATTTAGTAAACCTGAAGAGTATGCACCTGAGTGAAAGACTTATATCTTTGTTTCTATTAATAATTTGGACTTGAGTCCTGAAGAAGAATTGTGTGTATTTACGATGGGAACCTAACGCAACTCGTATTTCAGCATGCCCATAATGTATTCAAAATTTAAGCCAATCTCCGTAACACGGTTGATTTAGTAAACCTAGAGAGTATGCACCTGAGTGAAAGACGTATATCTTTGTTTCTATTAATAATTTGGACTTGAGTCGTGAAGAAGAGTTGTGTATATTTACGATAGGAACCCAACGCAACTCGTAATTCAGCATGCCCATAATGTATTCAAAATTTAAGCCAATCTCCGTAACAGGGTTGATTTAGTAAACCGGAAGAGTATGCACCTGAGTGAAAGACGTATATCTTTGTTTCTATTAATAATTTGGACTTGAGTCCTGAAGAAGAATTGTGTATATTTACGATAGGAACCCAACGCAACTCGTATTTCAGCATTCCCATAATGTATTCAAAATTTAAGCCAATCTCCATAACACGGTTGATTTAGTAAACCTCAAGAGTATGCACCTGAGAGAAAGACGTATATCTATGTTTCTATTAATAATTTGGACTTGAGTTCTGAAGAAGAATTGTGTATATTTACGATAGGAACCCAACGCAACTCGTATTTCAACATGCCCATAATGTATTCAAAATTTAAGCCAATCTCCGTAACACGGTTGATTTAGTTTTTTTTTTTTGGGTGAACTGTAAGTATATTAAACACACCCAAAGAAAAAGGGGGGTGGAAGAATGTACAGGTAAAGAACAAAAATGCAAGGTTATCCAACAAGGATAACCTTTCCCAAGCAGAACAAAAGGCCACGGACAGCACCCCAAAAACAGTGGGGTGAAGCCCCAAAAACCAACAAAACCTGCCTCATACAAGTTCCAATCACCAAAACGTGATGGTCAAAAAAGCAACATCAAAAATGGACAAGTTCATAAGGATAAAGCTTATAAATGAGCTTGTAAACCATATGCTGAATCTTGGCAAAAACATCATCTTCTCTTGGAACAAGGCCGTCAAAACAAGTAGCATTCCGAGTTCTCCAAATCCAATAGACGGAGTAGCAGAAAGCAATCCTAGCCGCTTTAGCCTTTACACCTGCTCCTTGCCTCTTCCTCTTTATCCACTTCATGGCACTTTGTAAGGTTCCCATCTCCCATGGAAAATCCAGCCAAGTCTTCACTTTATGCCAAACCTTTCCTGCAAAAGAACAAGCAAAAAAGAGGTGTGGTACCGTTTCCGGACCACCCTTACACAAAGGGCAAATATTAACCACATCCAACCTATGAAGGTTGTCAAAAGTGGCAAGCCGGTTCCGGAAAGCCAACCAAACCGTGAAGGAGAACTTAGGGGGGATATAGTTCTTCCAAATGAAAGACATCCACATATGAGTACCCCCCTTCATTCTAAGGAGATTATAGACTTTAGCCGAGGACAGCTTGCCATTGTTTTGGCAACCTTGAAGAAAAGTAACCGCATCATGAATGTTATCAAAGTGGCTCAAAACTTGGTCACGAATCCGGGCAATCTTTTTAATCAGTTGGGAGTCTCTTTTATGAGGTGTAAACTCCCAAACACCTCTACCATTAAGATAAACACCATGAATCCATCTAACCCAAAGGTTATCCTTTTTAATATGGATATCCCAAAGGGTCTTAGCTAAAAGGGCCGAGTTCCAAACATGGGTGTCATGTATGCCTAGCCCACCTTCCTCTTTAGGAAGGCAAACATCAGCCCATGCCACTCTAGCAAATTTGGACCCCCAAAGGAATATACGGCACATAGAAGTGATTCTGTCCAAAACAGCCTTAGGGATAGGGAGAGCTTAGAGCCAAAAAGAGTGAACTCCTTGTATCACCGATTTAATAAGCTCAACTCTCCCGGCATAGGAAAGGGACTTGGTGTTCCAAGCAGTAATGAAGTTGGTAATAGACTCCAAAAGAGGAGCATATTGTGCCACCGCAATCTTAAGAGGTGCTAAGGGAATGCCCAGATATCTAACAGGGAAAGTCCCCTCTTTGAAATCAATTAAGTCAAGGATATGGGCAAGATCATAATCAGCAAGACCCCCAAGATAGATGTTAGACTTCTCAAAATTAACCTTGAGACCGGAGACAGTCCCAAACTCCTCAAGAGCATCAATGAGGACTTTAATAGAGGGGTAATCCCCTCTAGAAAAGAGCATGAGATCATCAGCATAAGCAACATGGGAGATATTGAGTTTACCACACTTTGGGTGGAACTTAAAAGAAGAGACTTTAGTTCTCATATGAAGCAATCTAGAGAAATATTCAAGGCAAATAACAAAGAGGAGGGGTGACATAGGGTCACCTTGCCGGAGCCCCCTCTTACCTTTGATATGTCCATGTAGTATCCCATTAATGGAAATAGAATATGAAGAAGTGGAAACACATTCCATAATCCACTGAACAAATCTAGTAGGAAAGCCAATGGTAAGCAAAACATTCTTAAGAAAATCCCAAGAAATAGTGTCATAGGCTTTCCTAAGATCAACCTTGATCATAGATCTAGGAGACATACGCTTCCTAGTATAGCCTTTGACAAGCTCTTGAGCAATGAAAACATTATCAAGCATAAGCCTCCCATCAATAAAAGCCCCTTGAGCGGGATCAATAAGCTCAGGTAAACAAGGAATCATCCTAGAGGCGATGATTTTAGTAATCACCTTATAGATGACATTAGTGCAAGATATGGGCCTGAAATCAGCCGCGCTAGGGTCATGAGAAGTCTTGGGTAAGAGAGCAACAACCGTATGGTTGGTTTGTTTCAACAGTTTGCCCGAATTAAAGAAGCCCTTAACGGCCAAAACGACATCATGGCCAACAATGTCCCAATTATGCTTAAAAAAGGCAGAAGTATAACCATCCGGCCCCGGAGATTTATTATCTCCAATATCAAAGAGGGCGTTTTTAATCTCAATGTCAGAGATCGGGGCAATGACATCAATAGCTTTGGAGCTATTAAGACATTTACCAGAAAGGATAATGTTATGGTCAATCTCCACTTTAGGGTCAGAGGATCCAAACAGCTCAGAATAGAATCTAACAAACTCCCCCGCAACTTGGTCCAAAGAAGTAGTAGGATTGCCATTAGCAAGCTTAATAGAAGTAATGGAATTCTTAACCACATTCTTTCTGACAATAGAGTGAAAGTATTTGGTACCACGATCACTTTGGAATAAGTGATTAGCTTTAGCCTTTTGTCTAAAGAAATCCTCCTCGGCCTTCTTTAAATAAAGGGCATTATTCTTGGCCAAAGCAAGTTCCTTTTTAGTGTCCTCATCTAGAGGGGAAAGGAGTAAAAGAGCATGAACTCTTTTATATTCAATCTTGGCAGCCTTGGCCCTTTCGGAAATGTGCCCAAAAGCATTAAAATTAAGCTCTTTCAAAGGCCCTTTGAGTCTTTTAAGCTTGCGGGCAAGCCTAAATTGAGGAGTACCATGTATCTCTTGAAACCAATGATTAGTCAAGATATTAGTAAAGGCTTCGTGCTTAAGCCACATGTTGAAAAATTTGAAAGGTCTAGACCCCACACGCATGTTATGACCAATAGTAACTAAAGAAGCACAATGATCACAATCCACTTCCATCTCAAAGAAATGAGTGTTACACGTAATATTGTTGGCAGCCCAAAGTGAATTCATAAGAACTCGATCAAGCTTAGCCCAAAGAGAACCCCTATTCCAAGTAAGAAACTCCCCGGTGGATGGAGTGTCCACAAGGTTAGTTTGAATCTTAAAGTTATTCAAATCTTGGATATAGTAAGCCGAAGGTGGAGTAGGCCCAATCCTCTCAATAGGGCTGCCAACACAGTTAAAGTCACCCAAAACAAGCCAAGGGACACTAATATTGGGTTCAAAAGAAGCAATATGGTCCCAAAGGTTCCTTCTATCCAACACGGTATAGAGGGCATAAACAAAAGTCACAAGAAACATGTTGTGAGTAGTCAAACATTTAATCTTACAGTGGATATGTTGCTTGTCAATCTCCAAAGCAAAAAGCTCCACAAAATTAGGATCCCACAAAAGGGCCATCCTACCACCCTCAATTTTGTCAAAGTTTGTAATAGCATGCCAATTGGGCAGCCTATTAGACAAGAACTTATCAAAATTAGGGGCAGAAAGTTTGGTTTCAAGTAGGCAGCAAACATGAACATGATTAGTACGCATAAAAGAGACAACGGTATTATGTTTTGAGACCTTATTAAGGCCTCTAATATTCCAAGAGGACACTAACATAAAAACAATGCTAGTTTTTAGGTCTCTCCCCCTCTTTAGCACGTTTCACCAAAACCTTCTTTTGGAGAGGCCTAAATTTAGGCCTCGGTTTGTATCTATCCATAAATAGAAAGTAAACACGTTCCATGAAAAGAGAGGAAACATGGTATCCCCCTTCCAAGTTGTGCAATCCGGGCAAAGATTCAAGGCATTCCAAAGTGAAAGTAATGCCCATATTCATGCCATTAGTAGTATTCTCCAAATAGTTACCAAGTCTCATTATCTCACCCTTAATATCCCCAAGATGTTTAAGGTAGATATCCGGCCCTTTGTCCTTATGGAAGTCAATTTTAACAACAACATCATCAAGGAATGCCTCACGAATATCATGTACCATACGGATGGTATTAGGAGTATGCCTCCTCGGATCTTTAAGCTTATAGGCATTACCTTGTAAGCAACCTTTTTCGTAAAATTGGTTAAGATAATGTCTATAAACACCTTTCAAAAAAGTAGACGAGTACAAATAGTCCTCCTTATTAGGCTTAACTCCCGGCAGCCCTTCAAGACAAGTTTTAGTAAAGCTAAGACCGGGGGTATCCTCCCCAACCATACGAAGGTTTTCATTCAATTTAATGGTAGGAACATCAACCTCACTTTGATGCTTAACCTTAATGATAGGGGAGAGATTCTCCTCGGGTTCCATGTCAACCACAACTTCATCATCGAAGGTATCAAGAAGAGTAGTTTTAATAGTGCGACCAGTTTGGTAGATGGTAGTATCATCTTTATTAGCCTCGGTAGGATTAGTACCATTAGTACTATCCTCATCTTCAATAGTGTACTTACTAGTACCTTTTCTAAGTCTATTCACCTTAAAGAAAGGGTGATCAACTTTTTTGGTCAAATTGCCATCCAAATGTTGGTTGGCCAAGTTAACATGCTCCTTTCCTTCCCTATGTTTAGGAGGGTTCTTAACCACCTCACTTTCACCATTATTAGGATCATTGGAGCTAGTATTAACTCCATTAGCCTCCTTCTCCTTTCTTTCATTTTCGGCCAAAACCTTACAAGTAAAGGCATGATGGCCGAAAGTTTTACAATGAAAACAGTAGTTAGGGTATGTTTCATACCTAACATATTGAGTGTGCAACCTGCCATTAGGAAGTTTAATCTTAAATTGAAGAGGTGGAGCTTTAGAAGCATCAATCTCAATTAAGACTCTAGCAAAATGGGATCTCACTTTTTCTTGAGTGACCCTATCCGTAGCAATAGGCACTCCCACTCTAGAGGCAATTTCACTAATGATGTCCTCTTCCCATAACCTCATGGGTAAGTGAGGGAATTGGACCCAAATGGGCAGCTTCAAGAATTCATCACTATCCATGGAAAAGTCATCCGAAAGTGGTTTCAAAGGGAAAGATTTCCCAAGTATAGTGTGGGGCCCACAAGTAAGGACTTTAGTTCTATCATCATCATTCTTAAACTTGAAAATGACCCACCCTTTGTCATGGGATCTAACTTGACATGGGACATTCCATTTAGTCATCATCTCATGGATAGCTTTGAATCCGGGGAATTTGCCATCAAAATAAGCAACAAGGCAAAAGCCCCATATTTCAATCATTGAGGCCATTTTCCTATTGGAAAGATCCACAAAATCCCCAACCGGTTCAATGTACTTAAGCTTCATACCCTTCTCGGGTTCCCTATTATCTTTGAATAGAGAGGCCCAAGGTAGAGAAGGGGTGGTTTTGCCACTTTTTATGGCCACGGGGTTAGAGGCCGAGGCAACATTGGAGTTGGTAACAATAGGAGGAGTAGTACCAGCCTCATTGTTAGTAGCTTTACCAACAACATCATTAGAGGCATTGGTTTCTCCATTCAAAGAACCAACCACAACCAAAGATAACTCCTTTCCAAGAGATTTATCACACAAAGTTTCATCAATCAAAGCCTCGGTAGAGGTATTAATACCACTAACTTTAGAGGAAGTAACATTAGTATCTAATGTTTCATCATTTAGAACACCAACTTTGTCCGAAGGCAAAGTATCCTTAATGAAAGCAATCACGGTTTCATCAACCAAGTAATCATCCGAAATGGTATCCTCACACACATTATTGTCCACACTTTGTTCATCAACAACATCCTCAATAATAGGGGCATCAATATGAAGAGGGAAAGAATTTACCTCCCCATGAAGGGGGTCAGCCGAGGACAAAGGAGACCCAATGGTAGGAGTTCCTTCACTATGGGTAGATTCCGAGCCCTCTTCATCCACCTCCTTAGCGTGAGCCTTTTCCTTGAGCCGAGTGGAAGATTTGGTTGGAGCCTTAGGAGTCTTTTTCTTCGCTTTTCCCCTCCCTTTAGGCATCGGAACACAAGGGATAGTTAAGGAGGAGCACCCCCTCAAGACATGAAGCTCCGGAAAGAAAAAATGGAGGAAAGCGCACTATTCACCAAAAATAGCTTCGAAGAAGATGA
The DNA here is from genome assembly GCA_945859875.1 of Cuscuta europaea. NCBI lineage: Eukaryota > Viridiplantae > Streptophyta > Magnoliopsida > Solanales > Convolvulaceae > Cuscuta > Cuscuta europaea. Next base: position 9,142,204 of record CAMAPE010000014.1, read on the forward strand.
GTACGGACGAAAATAGAACCAGGTCCGATGATGAATTTTCTTGGAGAAAGTTAATCACCAGAGCTTGGAGAAGCAAGAACTGAAGCTGGATTGCAAAAACACCCAAGGAATCAGGCTGTAGAGGCGTTGACCTTCTTCGGTGAATAGTAACTCCGAAGAGCTAAGAATGCGAAACCAGGCCAAAAACCTCCAAACCGAGCTCGGAAACTGGGTAGTGAACACCTCAAACAACGTAGAAGTGTAAAGAAACCAATAACCAAGCTCAAAGATGAAGAATCGAAGGAAGACGTGAAGAAATCGGTGAAGAAACGAGCTGGAAATCCGAGTAGCGAAAAATCGCTAGAGAGAGACTCTCTCAACGGATTTCTTCCTCTTCAATCTTTAACACGGTTGATTTAGTAAACCTGAAGAGTATGCATCTGAGTGAAAGACGTATATCTTTGTTTCTATTAATAATTTGGACTTGAGTCCTGAAGAAGAATTGTGTATATTTATGATAGGAACCCAACGCAACTCGTATTTCAGCATGCCCATAATGTATTCAAAATTTAAGCCAATCTCCGTAACACGGTTGATTTAGTAAACCCAAAGAGTATGCACCTGAGTGAAAGACTTATATCTTTGTTTCTATTAATAACTTGGACTTGAGTCCTGAAGAAGAATTGTGTATATTTACGATAGGAACCCAACGCAACTCGTATTTCAGCATTCCCATAACGTATTCAAAATTTAAGCCAATCTCCGTAACACGGTTGATTTAGTAAACCCAAAGAGTATGCACCTGAGTGAAAGACGAATATCTTTGTTTCTATTAATAATTTGGACTTGAGTCCTGAAGAAGAATTGTGTATATTTACGATAGGAACCTAACGCAACTCGTATTTCAGCATTCCCATAATGTATTCACAATTTAAGCCAATCACCGTAACACAGTTGATTTAGTAAACCTCAAGAGTATGCACCTGAGTGAAAGACGTATATCTTTGTTTCTATTAATAATTTGGACTTGAGTCCTGAAGAAGAATTGTGTATATTTACGATAGGAACCCAACGCAACTCGTATTTCAGCATGCCCATAAGGTATTCAAAATTTAAGCCAATCTCCGTAACACGGTTGATTTAGTAAACCTGAAGAGTATGCACCCGAGTGAAAGACGTATATCTTTGTTTCTATTAATAATTTGGACTTGAGTCCTGAAGAAGAATTGTGTATATTTACGATAGGAACCCAACGCAACTCGTATTTCAGCATGCCCATAATGTATTCAAAATTTAAGCCACTCTCCGTAACACGGTTGATTTAGTAAACCCAAAGAGTATGCACCTGAGTGAAAGACTTATATCTTTGTTTCTATTTATAATTTGGACTTGAGTCCTGAAGAAGAATTGTGTATATTTACGATAGGAACCCAACGCAACTCGTATTTCAGCATTCCCATAATGTATTCACAATTTAAGCCAATCTCCGTAACACAGTTGATTTAGTAAACCTGAAGAGTATGCACCTGAGTGAAAGACATATATCTTTGTTTCTGTTAATAATTTGGACTTGATTCCTGAAGAAGAATTGTGTATATTTACGATAGGAACCCAACGCAACTCGTATTTCAGCATGCCCATAATGTATTCAAAATTTAAGCCAATCTCCGTAACACGGTTGATTTAGTAAACCTGAAGAGTATGCACCTGAGTGAAAGACTTATATCTTTGTTTCTATTAATAATTTGGACTTGTGTCCTGAAGAAGAATTGTGTATATTTACGATAGGAACCCAACGCAACTCGTATTTCAGCATGCCCATAATGTATTCAAAATTTAAGCCAATCTCCATAACACGGTTGATTTAGTAAACCTGAAGAGTATGCACCTGAGTGAAAGACGTATATCTTTGTTTCTATTAATAATTTGGACTTGAGTTCTGAAGACGAATTGTGTATATTTACGATAGGAACCCAACGCAACTCGTATTTCAGCATGCCCATAATGTATTCAAAATTTAAGCCAATCTCCGTAACACGGTTGATTTAGTAAACCTGAAGAGTATGCATCTGAGTGAAAGACGTATATCTTTGTTTCTATTAATAATTTGGACTTGAGTCCTGAAGAAGAATTGTGTATATTTACGATAGGAACCCAACGCAACTCGTATTTCAGCATGCCCATAATGTATTCAAAATTTAAGCCAATCTCCGTAACACGGTTGATTTAGTAAACCCAAAGAGTATGCACCTGAGTGAAAGACTTATATCTTTGTTTCTATTAATAATTTTGACTTGAGTCCTGAAGAAGAATTGTGTATATTTACGATAGAAACCCAACGCAACTCATATTTCAGCATGCCCATAATGTATTCAAAATTTAAGCCAATCTCCGTAACACGGTTGATTTAGTAAACCCAAAGAGTATGCACCTGAGTGAAAGACTTATATCTTTGTTTCTATTAATAATTTGGACTTGAGTCCTAAAGAAGAATTGTGTATATTTACGATAGGAACCCAACGCAACTCGTATTTCAGCAATCCCATAATGTATTCACAATTTAAGCCAATCTTCGTAACAGGGTTGATTTAGTAAACCGGAAGAGTATGCACCTGAGTGAAAGACATATATCTTTGTTTCTATTAATAATTTGGACTTGAGTCCTGAAGAAGAATTGTGTATATTTACGATAGGAACCCAACGCAACTCGTATTTCAGCATTCCCATAATGTATTCAAAATTTAAGCCAATCTCCGTAACACGGTTGATTTAGTAAACCCAAAGAGTAAGCACCTGAGTGAAAGACGTATATCTTTGTTTCTATTAATAATTTGGACTTGAGTCCTGAAGAAGAATTGTGTATATTTACGATAGGAACCCAACGCAACTCGTATTTCAGCATTCCCATAATGTATTCAAAATTTAAGCCAATCACCGTAACACAGTTGATTTAGTAAACCTGAAGAGTATGCACCTGAGTGAAAGACGTATATCTTTGTTTCTATTAATAATTTGGACTTGAGTCCTGAAGAAGAACTGTGTATATTTACGATAGGAACCCAACGCAACTCGTATTTCAGCATGCCCATAATGTATTCAAAATTTAAGCCACTCTCCGTAACACGGTTGATTTAGTAAACCCAAAGAGTATGCAGCTGAGTGAAAGACTTATATCTTTGTTTCTATTTATAATTTGGACTTGAGTCCTGAAGAAGAATTGTGTATATTTATGATAGGAACCCAACGCAACTCGTATTTCAACATGCCCATAATGTATTCAAAATTTAAGCCAATCTTCGTAACACGGTTGATTTAGTAAACCCGAAGAGTATGCACCTGAGTGAAAGACTTATATCTTTGTTTCTATTAATAATTTGGACTTGTGTCCTGAAGAAGAATTGTGTATATTTACGATAGGAACCCAACGCAACTCGTATTTCAGCATGCCCATAATGTATTCAAAATTTAAGCCAATCTCCATAACACGGTTGATTTAGTAAACCTGAAGAGTATGCACCTGAGTGAAAGACGTATATCTTTGTTTCTATTAATAATTTGGACTTGAGTTCTGAAGAAGAATTGTGTATATTTACGATAAGAACCCAACGCAACTCGTATTCCAACATGCCCATAATGTATTCAAAATTTAAGGCAATCTCCGTAACACGGTTGATTTAGTAAACCTGAAGAGTATGCATCTGAGTGAAAGACGTATATCTTTGTTTCTATTAATAATTTGGACTTGAGTCATGAAGAAGAATTGTGTATATTTACGATAGGAACCCAACGCAACTCGTATTTCAGCATGCCCATAATGTATTCAAAATTTAAGCCAATATCCGTAACACGGTTGATTTAGTAAACCCAAAGAGTATGCACCTGAGTGAAAGACTTATATCTTTGTTTCTATTAATAATTTGGACTTGAGTCCTGAAGAAGAATTGTGTATATTTACGATAGGAACCCAACGCAACTCGTATTTTAGCATTCCCATAATATATTCACAATTTAAGCCAATCTCTGTAACAGGGTTGATTTAGTAAACCGGAAGAGTATGCACCTGAGTGAAAGACATATATCTTTGTTTCTATTAATAATTTGGACTTGAGTCCTGAAGAAGAATTGTGTATATTTACGATAGGAACCCAACGCAACTCGTATTTCAGCATTCCCATAATGTATTCACAATTTAAGCCAATCACCGTAACACAGTTGATTTAGTAAACCTGAAGAGTATGCACCTGAGTGAAAGACGTATATCTTTGTTTCTATTAATAATTTGGACTTGAGTCCTGAAGAAGAATTGTGTATATTTATGATAGGAACCCAACGCAACTCGTATTTCAGCATGCCCATAATGTATTCAAAATTTAAGCCAATCTCCGTAACACGGTTGATTTAGTAAACCTGAAGAGTATGCACCCGAGTGAAAGACGTATATCTTGGTTTCTATTAATAATTTGGACTTGAGTCCTGAAGAAGAATTGTGTATATTTACGATAGGAACCCAACGCAACTCGTATTTCAGCATGCCCATAATGTATTCAAACTTTAAGCCACTCTCCGTAACACGGTTGATTTAGTAAACCCAAAGAGTATGCACCTGAGTGAAAGACTTATATCTTTGTTTCTATTAATAATTTGGACTTGAGTCCTGAAGAAGAATTGTGTATATTGACGATAGGAACCCAACACAACTCGTATTTCAGCATTCCCATAATGTATTCACAATTTAAGCCAATCTCCGTAACAGGGTTGATTTAGTAAACCGGAAGAGTATGCACCTGAGTGAAAGACGTATATCTTTGTTTCTATTAATAATTTGGACTTGAGTCCTGAATAAGAATTGTGTATATTTACGATAGGAACCCAACGCAACTTGTATTTCAGCATGCCCATAATGTATTCAAAATTTAAGCCAATCTCCGTAACACGGTTGATTTAGTAAACCTGAAGAGTATGCACCTGAGTGAAAGACTTATATCTTTGTTTCTATTAATAATTTGGACTTGAGTCCTGAAGAAGAATTGTGTGTATTTACGATGGGAACCTAACGCAACTCGTATTTCAGCATGCCCATAATGTATTCAAAATTTAAGCCAATCTCCGTAACACGGTTGATTTAGTAAACCTAGAGAGTATGCACCTGAGTGAAAGACGTATATCTTTGTTTCTATTAATAATTTGGACTTGAGTCGTGAAGAAGAGTTGTGTATATTTACGATAGGAACCCAACGCAACTTGTAATTCAGCATGCCCATAATGTATTCAAAATTTAAGCCAATCTCCGTAACACGGTTGATTTAGTAAACCTGAAGAGTATGCACCTGAGTGAAAGACGTATATCTTTGTTTCTATTAATAATTTGGACTTGAGTCCTGAAGAAGAATTGTGTATATTTACGATAGGAACCCAACGCAACTCGTATTTCAGCATGCCTATAATGTATTCACAATTTAAGCCAATCTCCGTAACACGGTTGATTTAGTAAACCCGAAGAGTATGCACCTGAGTGAAAGACTTATATCTTTGTTTCTATTAATAATTTGGACTTGAGTCCTGAAGAAGAATTGTGTATATTTACGATAGGAACCCAACGCAACTTGTATTTCAGCATGCCCATAATGTATTCAAAATTTAAGCCAATCTCCGTAACACGGTTGATTTAGTAAACCTGAAGAGTATGCACCTGAGTGAAAGACGTATATCTTTGTTTCTATTAATAATTTGGACTTGAGTCCTGAAGAAGAATTGTGTATATTTACGATAGGAACCCAACGAACCTCGTATTTCAGCATGCCCATAATGTATTCAAAATTTAAGCCAATCTCCGTAACACGGTTGATTTAGTAAACCTGAAGAGTATGCACCTGAGTGAAAGACTTATATCTTTGTTTCTATTAATAATTTGGACTTGAGTCCTGAAGAAGAATTGTGTGTATTTACGATGGGAACCTAACGCAACTCGTATTTCAGCATGCCCATAATGTATTCAAAATTTAAGCCAATCTCCGTAACACGGTTGATTTAGTAAACCTAGAGAGTATGCACCTGAGTGAAAGACGTATATCTTTGTTTCTATTAATAATTTGGACTTGAGTCGTGAAGAAGAGTTGTGTATATTTACGATAGGAACCCAACGCAACTCGTAATTCAGCATGCCCATAATGTATTCAAAATTTAAGCCAATCTCCGTAACACGGTTGATTTAGTAAACCTGAAGAGTATGCACCTGAGTGAAAGACGTATATCTTTGTTTCTATTAATAATTTGGACTTGAGTCCTGAAGAAGAATTGTGTATATTTACGATAGGAACCCAACGCAACTCGTATTTCAGCATGCCTATAATGTATTCACAATTTAAGCCAATCTCCGTAACACGGATGATTTAGTAAACCCGAAGAGTATGCACCTGAGTGAAAGACTTATATCTTTGTTTCTATTAATAATTTGGACTTGAGTCCTGAAGAAGAATTGTGTATATTTACGATAGGAACCCAACGCAACTCTTATTTCAGCATGCCCATAACGTATTAAAAATTTAAGCCAATCTCCGTAACACGGTTGATTTAGTAAACCTGAAGAGTATGCACCTGAGTGAAAGACGTATATCTTTGTTTCTATTAATAATTTGGACTTGAGTCCTGAAGAAGAATTGTGTATATTTACGATAGGAACCCAACGAACCTCGTATTTCAGCATGCCCATAATGTATTCAAAATTTAAGCCAATCTCCGTAACACGGTTGATTTAGTAAACCCGAAGAGTATGCACCTGAGTGAAAGACTTATATCTTTGTTTCTATTAATAATTTGGACTTGAGTCCTGAAGAAGAATTGTGTATATTTACGATAGGAACCCAACGCAACTCGTATTTCAGCATTCCCATAATGTAATCACAATTTAAGCCAATCTCCGTAACAGGGTTGATTTAGTAAACCGGAAGAGTATGCACCTCCGTGAAAGACGTATATCTTTGTTTCTATTAATAATTTGGACTTGAGTCCTGAAGAAGAATTGTGTATATTTACGATAGGAACCCAACGCAACTTGTATTTCAGCATGCCCATAATGTATTCAAAATTTAAGCCAATCTCCGTAACACGGTTGATTTAGTAAACCTGAAGAGTATGCACCTGAGTGAAAGACTTATATCTTTGTTTCTATTAATAATTTGGACTTGAGTCCTGAAGAAGATTTGTGTGTATTTACGATGGGAACCTAACGCAACTCGTATTTCAGCATGCCCATAATGTATTCAAAATTTAAGCCAATCTCCGTAACACGGTTGATTTAGTAAACCTAGAGAGTATGCACCTGAGTGAAAGACGTATATCTTTGTTTCTATTAATAATTTGGACTTGAGTCGTGAAGAAGAGTTGTGTATATTTACGATAGGAACCCAACGCAACTCGTAATTCAGCATGCCCATAATGTATTCAAAATTTAAGCCAATCTCCGTAACACGGTTGATTTAGTAAACCTGAAGAGTATGCACCTGAGTGAAAGACGTATATCTTTGTTTCTATTAATAATTTGGACTTGAGTCCTGAAGAAGAATTGTGTATATTTACGATAGGAACCCAACGCAACTCGTATTTCAGCATGCCTATAATGTATTCACAATTTAAGCCAATCTCCGTAACACGGTTGATTTAGTAAACCCGAAGAGTATGCACCTGAGTGAAAGACTTATATCTTTGTTTCTATTAATAATTTGGACTTGAGTCCTGAAGAAGAATTGTGTATATTTACGATAGGAACCCAACGCAACTCGTATTTCAGCATGCCCATAACGTATTAAAAATTTAAGCCAATCTCCGTAACACGGTTGATTTAGTAAACCTGAAGAGTATGCACCTGAGTGAAAGACATATATCTTTGTTTCTATTAATAATTTGGACTTGAGTCCTGAAGAAGAATTGTGTATATTTACGATAGGAACCCAACGAACCTCGTATTTCAGCATGCCCATAATGTATTCAAAATTTAAGCCAATCTCCGTAACACGGTTGATTTAGTAAACCCGAAGAGTATGCACCTGAGTGAAAGACTTATATCTTTGTTTCTATTAATAATTTGGACTTGAGTCCTGAAGAAGAATTGTGTATATTTACGATAGGAACCCAACGCAACTCGTATTTCAGCATTCCCATAATGTAATCACAATTTAAGCCAATCTCCGTAACAGGGTTGATTTAGTAAACCGGAAGAGTATGCACCTGAGTGAAAGACGTATATCTTTGTTTCTATTAATAATTTGGACTTGAGTCCTGAAGAAGAATTGTGTATATTTACGATAGGAACCCAACACAACTCGTATTTCAGCATTCCCATAATGTATTCAAAATTTAAGCCAATCTCCGTAACACGATTTATTTAATAAACCTGAAGAGTATGCACCTGAGTGAAAGACATATATCTTTGTTTCTATTAATAATTTGGACTTGAGTCCTGAAGAAGAATTGTGTATATTTACGATAGGAACCCAACGCAACTCGTATTTCAGCATGCCCATAATGTATTCAAAATTTAAGCCAATCTCCGTAACACGGTTGATTTAGTAAACCCAAAGAGTATGCACCTGAGTGAAAGACTTATATCTTTGTTTCTATTAATAATTTGTACTTGAGTCCTAAAGAAGAATTGTGTATATTTACGATAGGAACCCAACGCAACTCATATTTCAGCATGCCCATAATGTATTCAAAATTTAAGCCAATCTCCGTAACACGGTTGATTTAGTAAACCTGAAGAGTATGCACCTGAGTGAAAGACGTATATCTTTGTTTCTATTAATAATTTGGACTTGAGTCCTGAAGAAGAATTGTGTGTATTTACGATAGGAACCCAACGCAACTCGTATTTCAGCATGCCCATAATGTATTCAAAATTAAAGCCAATCTCGGTAACACGGTTGATTTAATAAACCTGAAGAGTATGCACCTGAGTGAAAGACGTATATCTTTGTTTCTATTAATAATTTGGACTTGAGTCCTGAAGAAGAATTGTGTATATTTACGATAGGAACCCAACACAACTCGTATTTCAGCATTCTCATAATGTATTCAAAATTTAAGCCAATCTCCGTAACACGGTTGATTTAGTAAACCTGAAGAGTATGCACCTGAGTGAAAGACGTATATCTTTGTTTCTATTAATAATTTGGACTTGAGTCCTGAAGAAGAATTGTGTATATTTACGATAGGAACCCAACGCAACTCGTATTTCAGCATGCCCATAATGTATTCAAAATTTAAGCCAATCTCCGTAACACGGTTGATTTAGTAAACCCGAAGAGTATGCACCTGAGTGAAAGACTTATATCTTTGTTTCTATTAATAATTTGGACTTGAGTCCTGAAGAAGAATTGTGTATATTTACGATAGGAACCCAACGCAACTCGTATTTCAGCATGCCCATAATGTATTCAAAATTTAAGCCAATCTCCGTAACACGGTTGATTTAGTAAACCTGAAGAATATGCACCTGAGTGAAAGACGTATATCTTTGTTTCTATTAATAATTTGGACTTGAGTCCTGAAGAAGAATTGTGTATATTTACGATAGGAACCCAACGCAACTCGTATTTCAGCATGCCTATAATGTATTCACAATTTAAGCCAATCTCCGTAACACGGTTGATTTAGTAAACCCGAAGAGTATGCACCTGAGTGAAAGACTTATATCTTTGTTTCTATTAATAATTTGGACTTGAGTCCTGAAGAAGAATTGTGTATATTTACGATAGGAACCCAACGCAACTCGTATTTCAGCATGCCCATAACGTATTAAAAATTTAAGCCAATCTCCGTAACACGGTTGATTTAGTAAACCTGAAGAGTATGCACCTGAGTGAAAGACGTATATCTTTGTTTCTATTAATAATTTGGACTTGAGTCCTGAAGAAGAATTGTGTATATTTACGATAGGAACCCAACGCAACTCGTATTTCAGCATGCCCATAATGTATTCAAAATTTAAGCCAATCTCCGTAACACGGTTGATTTAGTAAACCCGAAGAGTATGCACCTGAGTGAAAGACTTATATCTTTGTTTCTATTAATAATTTGGACTTGAGTCCTGAAGAAGAATTGTGTATATTTACGATAGGAACCCAACGCAACTCGTATTTCAGCATTCCCATAATGTAATCACAATTTAAGCAAATCTCCGTAACAGGGTTGATTTAGTAAACCGGAAGAGTATGCACCTGAGTGAAAGACGTATATCTTTGTTTCTATTAATAATTTGGACTTGAGTCCTGAAGAAGAATTGTGTATATTTACGATAGGAACCCAACGCAACTCGTATTTCAGCATGCCCATAATGTATTCAAAATTTAAGCCAATCTCCGTAACACGGTTGATTTAGTAAACCCAAAGAGTATGCACCTGAGTGAAAGACTTATATCTTTGTTTCTATTAATAATTTGGACTTGAGTCCTGAAGAAGAATTGTGTATATTTACGATAGGAACCCAACGCAACTTGTATTTCAGCATGCCCATAATGTATTCAAAATTTAAGCCAATCTCCGTAACACGGTTGATTTAGTAAACCTGAAGAGTATGCACCTGAGTGAAAGACTTATATCTTTGTTTCTATTAATAATTTGGACTTGAGTCCTGAAGAAGAATTGTGTGTATTTACGATGGGAACCTAACGCAACTCGTATTTCAGCATGCCCATAATGTATTCAAAATTTAAGCCAATCTCCGTAACACGGTTGATTTAGTAAACCTAGAGAGTATGCACCTGAGTGAAAGACGTATATCTTTGTTTCTATTAATAATTTGGACTTGAGTCGTGAAGAAGAGTTGTGTATATTTACGATAGGAACCCAACGCAACTCGTAATTCAGCATGCCCATAATGTATTCAAAATTTAAGACAATCTCCGTAACACGGTTGATTTAGTAAACCTGAAGAGTATGCACCTGAGTGAAAGACGTATATCTTTGTTTCTATTAATAATTTGGACTTGAGTCCTGAAGAAGAATTGTGTATATTTACGATAGGAACCCAACGCAACTCGTATTTCAGCATGCCTATAATGTATTCACAATTTAAGCCAATCTCCGTAACACGGTTGATTTAGTAAACCCGAAGAGTATGCACCTGAGTGAAAGACTTATATCTTTGTTTCTATTAATAATTTGGACTTGAGTCCTGAAGAAGAATTGTGTATATTTACGATAGGAACCCAACGCAACTCGTATTTCAGCATGCCCATAACGTATTAAAAATTTAAGCCAATCTCCGTAACACGGTTGATTTAGTAAACCTGAAGAGTATGCACCTGAGTGAAAGACGTATATCTTTGTTTCTATTAATAATTTGGACTTGAGTCCTGAAGAAGAATTGTGTATATTTACGATAGGAACCCAACGAACCTCGTATTTCAGCATTCCCATAATGTATTCAAAATTTAAGCCAATCTCCGTAACACGGTTGATTTAGTAAACCCGAAGAGTATGCACCTGAGTGAAAGACTTATATCTTTGTTTCTATTAATAATTTGGACTTGAGTCCTGAAGAAGAATTGTGTATATTTACGATAGGAACCCAACGCAACTCGTATTTCAGCATTCCCATAATGTAATCACAATTTAAGCCAATCTCCGTAACAGGGTTGATTTAGTAAACCGGAAGAGTATGCACCTGAGTGAAAGACGTATATCTTTGTTTCTATTAATAATTTGGACTTGAGTCCTGAAGAAGAATTGTGTATATTACCGATAGGAACCCAACACAACTCGTATTTCAGCATTCCCATAATGTATTCAAAATTTAAGCCAATCTCCGTAACACGATTTATTTAATAAACCTGAAGAGTATGCACCTGAGTGAAAGACATATATCTTTGTTTCTATTAATAATTTGGACTTGAGTCCTGAAGAAGAATTGTGTATATTTACGATAGGAACCCAACGCAACTCGTATTTCAGCATGCCCATAATGTATTCAAAATTTAAGCCAATCTCCGTAACACGGTTGATTTAGTAAACCCAAAGAGTATGCACCTGAGTGAAAGACTTATATCTTTGTTTCTATTAATAATTTGGACTTGAGTCCTGAAGAAGAATTGTGTATATTTACGATAGGAACCCAACGCAACTCATATTTCAGCATGCCCATAATGTATTCAAAATTTAAGCCAATCTCCGTAACACGGTTGATATAGTAAACCTGAAGAGTATGCACCTGAGTGAAAGACGTATATCTTTGTTTCTATTAATAATTTGGACTTGAGTCCTGAAGAAGAATTGTGTGTATTTACGATAGGAACCCAACGCAACTCGTATTTCAGCATGCCCATAATGTATTCAAAATTAAAGCCAATCTCCGTAACACGGTTGATTTAGTAAACCTGAAGAGTATGCACCTGAGTGAAAGACGTATATCTTTGTTTCTATTAATAATTTGGACTTGAGTCCTGAAGAAGAATTGTGTATATTTTCGATAGGAACCCAACGCAACTCGTATTTCAGCATTCTAATAATGTATTCAAAATTTAAGCCAATCTCCGTAACACGGTTGATTTAGTAAACCTGAAGAGTATGCACCTGAGTGAAAGACGTATATCTTTGTTTCTATTAATAATTTGGACTTGAGTCCTGAAGAAGAATTGTGTATATTTACGATAGGAACCCAACGCAACTCGTATTTCAGCATGCCCATAATGTATTCAAAATTTAAGCCAATCTCCGTAACACGGTTGATTTAGTAAACCCGAAGAGTATGCACCTGAGTGAAAGACTTATATCTTTGTTTCTATTAATAATTTGGACTTGAGTCCTGAAGAAGAATTGTGTATATTTACGATAGGAACCCAACGCAACTCGTGTTTCAGCATGCCCATAACGTATTAAAAATTTAAGCCAATCTCCGTAACACGGTTGATTTAGTAAACCTGAAGAGTATGCACCTGAGTGAAAGACGTATATCTTTGTTTCTATTAATAATTTGGACTTGAGTCCTGAAGAAGAATTGTGTATATTTACGATAGGAACCCAACGCAACTCGTATTTCAGCATGCCCATAATGTATTCAAAATTTAAGCAAATCTCCGTAACACGGTTGATTTAGTAAACCCGAAGAGTATGCACCTGAGTGAAAGACTTATATCTTTGTTTCTATTAATAATTTGGACTTGAGTCCTGAAGAAGAATTGTGTATATTTACGATAGGAACCCAACGCAACTCGTATTTCAGCATTCCCATAATGTAATCACAATTTAAGCCAATCTCCGTAACAGGGTTGATTTAGTAAACCGGAAGAGTATGCACCTGAGTGAAAGACGTATATCTTTGTTTCTATTAATAATTTGGACTTGAGTCCTGAAGAAGAATTGTGTATATTTACGATAGGAACCCAACACAACTCGTATTTCAGCATTCCCATAATGTATTCAAAATTTAAGCCAATCTCCGTAACACGATTTATTTAATAAACCTGAAGAGTATGCACCTGAGTGAAAGACGTATATCTTTGTTTCTATTAATAATTTGGACTTGAGTCCTGAAGAAGAATTGTGTATATTTACGATAGGAACCCAACGCAACTCGTATTTCAGCATGCCCATAATGTATTCAAAATTTAAGCCACTCTCCGTAACACGGTTGATTTAGTAAACCCAAAGAGTATGCACCTGAGTGAAAGACTTATATCTTTGTTTCTATTAATAATTTGGACTTGAGTCCTGAAGAAGAATTGTGTATATTTACGATAGGAACCCAACGCAACTCATATTTCAGCATGCCCATAATGTATTCAAAATTTAAGCCAATCTCCGTAACACGGTTGATTTAGTAAACCTGAAGAGTATGCACCTGAGTGAAAGACGTATATCTTTGTTTCTATTAATAAGTTGGACTTGAGTCCTGAAGAAGAATTGTGTGTATTTACGATAGGAACCCAACGCATTTCGTATTTCAGCATGCCCATAATGTATTCAAAATTAAAGCCAATCTCCGTAACACGGTTGATTTAGTAAACCTGAAGAGTATGCACCTGAGTGAAAGACGTATATCTTTGTTTCTATTAATAATTTGGACTTGAGTCCTGAAGAAGAATTGTGTATATTTACGATAGGAACCCAACGCAACTCGTATTTCAGCATTCTCATAATGTATTCAAAATTTAAGCCAATCTCCGTAACACGGTTGATTTAGTAAACCTGAAGAGTATGCACCTGAGTGAAAGACGTATATCTTTGTTTCTATTAATAATTTGGACTTGAGTCCTGAAGAAGAATTGTGTATATTTACGATAGGAACCCAACGCAACTCGTATTTCAGCATGCCCATAATGTATTCAAAATTTAAGCCAATCTCCGTAACACGGTTGATTTAGTAAACCAGAAGAGTATGCACCTGAGTGAAATACTTATATCTTTGTTTCTATTAATAATTTGGACTTGAGTCCTGAAGAAGAATTGTGTATATTTACGATAGGAACCCAACGCAACTCGTATTTCAGCATGCCCATAATGTATTCAAAATTTAAGCCAATCTCCGTAACACGGTTGATTTAGTAAACCCGAAGAGTATGCACCTGAGTGAAAGACTTATATCTTTGTTTCTATTAATAATTTGGACTTGAGTCCTGAAGAAGAATTGTGTATATTTACGATAGGAACCCAACGCAACTCGTATTTCAGCATGCCCATAATGTATTAAAAATTTAAGCCAATCTCCGTAACACGGTTGATTTAGTAAACCTGAAGAGTATGCACCTGAGTGAAAGACGTATATCTTTGTTTCTATTAATAATTTGGACTTGAGTCCTGAAGAAGAATTGTGTATATTTACGATAGGAACCCAACGCAACTCGTATTTCAGCATTCCCATAATGTATTCAAAATTTAAGCCAATCTCCGTAACACGGTTGATTTAGTAAACCTGAAGAGTATGCACCTGAGTGAAAGACGTATATCTTTGTTTCTATTAATAATTTGGACTTGAGTCCTGAAGAAGAATTGTGTATATTTACGATAGGAACCCAACGCAACTCGTATTTCAGCATTCCCATAATGTATTCAAAATTTAAGCCAATCTCCGTAACACGGTTGATTTAGTAAACCTGAAGAGTATGCACCTGAGTGAAAGACGTATATCTCTGTTTCTATTAATAATTTGGACTTGAGTCCTGAAGAAGAATTGTGTATATTTACGATAGAAACCCAACGCAACTCGTATTTCAGCATGCCCATAATGTATTCAAAATTTAAGCCAATCTCCGTAACACTGTTGATTTAGTAAACCCGAAGAGTATGCACCTGAGTGAAAGACATATATCTTTGTTTCTATTAATAATTTGGACTTGAGTCCTGAAGAAGAATTGTGTATATTTACGATAGGAACCCAACGCAATTCGTATTTCAGCATGCCCATAATGTATTCAAAATTTAAGCCAATCTCCGTAACACGGTTGATTTAGTAAACCTGAAGAGTATGCACCTGAGTGAAAGACGTATATCTCTGTTTCTATTAATAATTTGGACTTGAGTCCTGAAGAAGAATTGTGTATATTTACGATAGAAACCCAACGCAACTCGTATTTCAGCATGCCCATAATGTATTCAAAATTTAAGCCAATCTCCGTAACACTGTTGATTTAGTAAACCCGAAGAGTATGCACCTGAGTGAAAGACGTATATCTTTGTTTCTATTAATAATTTGGACTTGAGTCCTGAAGAAGAATTGTGTATATTTACGATAGGAACCCAACGCAACTCGTATTTCAGCATTCCCATAATGTATTCAAAATTTAAGCCAATCTCCGTAACACGGTTGATTTAGTAAACCTGAAGAGTATGCACCTGAGTGAAAGACGTATATCTTTGTTTCTATTAATAATTTGGACTTGAGTCCTGAAGAAGAATTGTGTATATTTACGATAGGAACCCAACGCAACTCGTATTTCAGCATTCCCATAATGTATTCAAAATTTAAGCCAATCTCCGTAACACGGTTTATTTAGTAAACCTGAAGAGTATGCACCTGAGTGAAAGACGTATATCTTTGTTTCTATTAATAATTTGGACTTGAGTCCTGAAGAAGAATTGTGTATATTTACGATAGGAACCCAACGCAACTCGTATTTCAGCATTCCCATAATGTAATCAAAATATAAGCCAATCTCCGTAACAAAGTTGATTTAGTAAACCTAAAGAGTATGCACCTGAGTGAAAGACGTATATCTTTGTTTCTATTAATAATTTGGACTTGAGTCCTGAAGAAGAATTGTGTATATTTACGATAGGAACCCAACGCAACTCGTATTTCAGCATGCCCATAATTTATTCAAAATTTAAGCCAATCTCCGTAACACGGTTGATTTAGTAAACCCGAAGAGTATGCACCTGAGTGAAAGACTTATATCTTTGTTTCTATTAATAATTTGGACTTGAGTCCTGAAGAAGAATTGTGTATATTTACGATAGGAACCCAACGCAACTCGTATTTCAGCATTCCCATAATGTATTCACAATTTAAGCCAATCTCCGTAACAGGGTTGATTTAGTAAACCGGAAGAGTATGCACCTGAGTGAAAGACGTATATCTTTGTTTCTATTAATAATTTGGACTTGAGTCCTGAAGAAGAATTGTGTATATTTACGATAGGAACCCAACGCAACTCGTATTTCAGCATTCTCATAATGTATTCAAAATTTAAGCCAATCTCCGTAACACGGTTGATTTAGTAAACCCAAAGAGTATGCACCTGAGTGAAAGACTTATATCTTTGTTTCTATTAATAATTTGGACTTGAGTCCTGAAGAAGAATTGTGTATATTTACGATAGGAACCCAACGCAACTCGTATTTCAGCATGCCCATAATGTATTCAAAATTTAAGCCAATCTCCGTAACACGGTTGATTTAGTAAACCCAAAGAGTATGCACCTGAGTGAAAGACTTATATCTTTGTTTCTATTAATAATTTGGACTTGAGTCCTGAAGAAGAATTGTGTCTATTTACGATAGGAACCCAACGCAACTCATATTTCAGCATGCCCATAATGTATTCAAAATTTAAGCCAATCTCCGTAACACGGTTGATTTAGTAAACCTGAAGAGTATGCACCTGAGTGAAAGACGTATATCTTTGTTTCTATTAATAATTTGGACTTGAGTCCTGAAGAAGAATTGTGTGTATTTACGATAGGAACCCAACGCAACTCGTATTTCAGCATGCCCATAATGTATTCAAAATTAAAGCCAATCTCCGTAACACGGTTGATTTAGTAAACCTGAAGAGTATGCACCTGAGTGAAAGACGTATATCTTTGTTTCTATTAATAATTTGGACTTGAGTCCTGAAGAAGAATTGTGTATATTTACGATAGGAACCCAACGCAACTCGTATTTCAGCATTCCCATAATGTAATCAAAATATAAGCCAATCTCCGTAACAAAGTTGATTTAGTAAACCTAAAGAGTATGCACCTGAGTGAAAGACGTATATCTTTGTTTCTATTAATAATTTGGACTTGAGTCCTGAAGAAGAATTGTGTATATTTACGATAGGAACCCAACGCAACTCGTATTTCAGCATGCCCATAATTTATTCAAAATTTAAGCCAATCTCCGTAACACGGTTGATTTAGTAAACCCGAAGAGTATGCACCTGAGTGAAAGACTTATATCTTTGTTTCTATTAATAATTTGGACTTGAGTCCTGAAGAAGAATTGTGTATATTTACGATAGGAACCCAACGCAACTCGTATTTCAGCATTCCCATAATGTATTCACAATTTAAGCCAATCTCCGTAACAGGGTTGATTTAGTAAACCGGAAGAGTATGCACCTGAGTGAAAGACGTATATCTTTGTTTCTATTAATAATTTGGACTTGAGTCCTGAAGAAGAATTGTGTATATTTACGATAGGAACCCAACGCAACTCGTATTTCAGCATTCTCATAATGTATTCAAAATTTAAGCCAATCTCCGTAACACGGTTGATTTAGTAAACCCAAAGAGTATGCACCTGAGTGAAAGACTTATATCTTTGTTTCTATTAATAATTTGGACTTGAGTCCTGAAGAAGAATTGTGTATATTTACGATAGGAACCCAACGCAACTCGTATTTCAGCATGCCCATAATGTATTCAAAATTTAAGCCAATCTCCGTAACACGGTTGATTTAGTAAACCCAAAGAGTATGCACCTGAGTGAAAGACTTATATCTTTGTTTCTATTAATAATTTGGACTTGAGTCCTGAAGAAGAATTGTGTCTATTTACGATAGGAACCCAACGCAACTCATATTTCAGCATGCCCATAATGTATTCAAAATTTAAGCCAATCTCCGTAACACGGTTGATTTAGTAAACCTGAAGAGTATGCACCTGAGTGAAAGACGTATATCTTTGTTTCTATTAATAATTTGGACTTGAGTCCTGAAGAAGAATTGTGTGTAT
Organism: Cuscuta europaea; assembly: GCA_945859875.1. Classification (NCBI taxonomy): domain Eukaryota; kingdom Viridiplantae; phylum Streptophyta; class Magnoliopsida; order Solanales; family Convolvulaceae; genus Cuscuta; species Cuscuta europaea. The sequence goes on from CAMAPE010000014.1 coordinate 9,160,614, forward strand.
TTACGATAGGAACCCAACGCAACTCGTATTTCAGCATGCCCATAATGTATTCAAAATTAAAGCCAATCTCCGTAACACGGTTGATTTAGTAAACCTGAAGAGTATGCACCTGAGTGAAAGACGTATATCTTTGTTTCTATTAATAATTTGGACTTGAGTCCTGAAGAAGAATTGTGTATATTTACGATAGGAACCCAACGCAACTCGTATTTCAGCATTCTCATAATGTATTCAAAATTTAAGCCAATCTCCGTAACACGGTTGATTTAGTAAACCTGAAGAGTATGCACCTGAGTGAAAGACGTATATCTTTGTTTCTATTAATAATTTGGACTTGAGTCCTGAAGAAGAATTGTGTATATTTACGATAGGAACCCAACGCAACTCGTATTTCAGCATGCCCATAATGTATTCAAAATTTAAGCCAATCTCCGTAACACGGTTGATTTAGTAAACCCGAAGAGTATGCACCTGAGTGAAAGACTTATATCTTTGTTTCTATTAATAATTTGGACTTGAGTCCTGAAGAAGAATTGTGTATATTTACGATAGGAACCCAACGCAACTCGTATTTCAGCATGCCCATAATGTATTCAAAATTTAAGCCAATCTCCGTAACACGGTTGATTTAGTAAACCCGAAGAGTATGCACCTGAGTGAAAGACTTATATCTTTGTTTCTATTAATAATTTGGACTTGAGTCCTGAAGAAGAATTGTGTATATTTACGATAGGAACCCAACGCAACTCGTATTTCAGCATGCCCATAATGTATTAAAAATTTAAGCCAATCTCCGTAACACGGTTGATTTAGTAAACCTGAAGAGTATGCACCTGAGTGAAAGACGTATATCTTTGTTTCTATTAATAATTTGGACTTGAGTCCTGAAGAAGAATTGTGTATATTTACGATAGGAACCCAACGCAACTCGTATTTCAGCATTCCCATAATGTATTCAAAATTTAAGCCAATCTCCGTAACACGGTTGATTTAGTAAACCTGAAGAGTATGCACCTGAGTGAAAGACGTATATCTTTGTTTCTATTAATAATTTGGACTTGAGTCCTGAAGAAGAATTGTGTATATTTACGATAGGAACCCAACGCAACTCGTATTTCAGCATTCCCATAATGTATTCAAAATTTAAGCCAATCTCCGTAACACGGTTGATTTAGTAAACCTGAAGAGTATGCACCTGAGTGAAAGACGTATATCTCTGTTTCTATTAATAATTTGGACTTGAGTCCTGAAGAAGAATTGTGTATATTTACGATAGGAACCCAACGCAACTCGTATTTCAGCATGCCCATAATGTATTAAAAATTTAAGCGAATCTCCGTAACACGGTTGATTTAGTAAACCTGAAGAGTATGCACCTGAGTGAAAGACGTATATCTTTGTTTCTATTAATAATTTGGACTTGAGTCCTAAAGAAGAATTGTGTATATTTACGATAGGAACCCAACGCACTTCGTATTTCAGCATTCCCATAATGTATTCAAAATTTAAGCCAATCTCCGTAACACGGTTGATTTAGTAAACCTGAAGAGTATGCACCTGAGTGAAAGACGTATATCTTTGTTTCTATTAATAATTTTTACTTGAGTCCTGAAGAAGAATTGTGTATATTTACGATAGGAACCCAACGCAACTCGTATTTCAGCATGCCCATAATGTATTCAAAATTTAAGCCAATCTCCGTAACACGGTTTATTTAATAAACCTGAAGAGTATGCACCTGAGTGAAAGACGTATATCTTTGTTTCTATTAATAATTTGGACTTGAGTCCTGAAGAAGAATTGTGTATATTTACGATAGGAACCCAACGCAACTCGTATTTCAGCATGCCCATAATGTATTCAAAATTTAAGCCAATCTCCGTAACACGGTTGATTTAGTAAACCCAAAGAGTATGCACCTGAGTGAAAGACTTATATCTTTGTTTCTATTAATAATTTGGACTTGAGTCCTGAAGAAGAATTGTGTCTATTTACGATAGGAACCCAACGCAACTCATATTTCAGCATGCCCATAATGTATTCAAAATTTAAGCCAATCTCCGTAACACGGTTGATTTAGTAAACCTGAAGAGTATGCACCTGAGTGAAAGACGTATATCTTTGTTTCTATTAATAATTTGGACTTGAGTCCTGAAGAAGAATTGTGTGTATTTACGATAGGAACCCAACGCAACTCGTATTTCAGCATGCCCATAATGTATTCAAAATTAAAGCCAATCTCCGTAACACGGTTGATTTAGTAAACCTGAAGAGTATGCACCTGAGTGAAAGACGTATATCTTTGTTTCTATTAATAATTTGGACTTGAGTCCTGAAGAAGAATTGTGTATATTTACGATAGGAACCCAACGCAACTTGTATTTCAGCATTCTCATAATGTATTCAAAATTTAAGCCAATCTCCGTAACACGGTTGATTTAATAAACCTGAAGAGTATGCACCTGAGTGAAAGACGTATATCTTTGTTTCTATTAATAATTTGGACTTGAGTCCTGAAGAAGAATTGTGTATATTTACGATAGGAACCCAACGCAACTCGTATTTCAGCATGCCCATAATGTATTCAAAATTTAAGCCAATCTCCGTAACACGGTTGATTTAGTAAACCCGAAGAGTATGCACCTGAGTGAAAGACTTATATCTTTGTTTCTATTAATAATTTGGACTTGAGTCCTGAAGAAGAATTGTGTATATTTACGATAGGAACCCAACGCAACTCGTATTTCAGCATGCCCATAATGTATTCAAAATTTAAGCCAATCTCCGTAACACGGTTGATTTAGTAAACCCGAAGAGTATGCACCTGAGTGAAAGACTTATATCTTTGTTTCTATTAATAATTTGGACTTGAGTCCTGAAGAAGAATTGTGTATATTTACGATAGGAACGCAACGCAACTCGTATTTCAGCATGCCCATAATGTATTAAAAATTTAAGCCAATCTCCGTAACACGGTTGATTTAGTAAACCTGAAGAGTATGCACCTGAGTGAAAGACGTATATCTTTGTTTCTATTAATAATTTGGACTTGAGTCCTGAAGAAGAATTGTGTATATTTACGATAGGAACCCAACGCACTTCGTATTTCAGCATTCCCATAATGTATTCAAAATTTAAGCCAATCTCCGTAACACGGTTGATTTAGTAAACCTGAAGAGTATGCACCTGAGTGAAAGACGTATATCTTTGTTTCTATTAATAATTTGGACTTGAGTCCTGAAGAAGAATTGTGTATATTTACGATAGGAACCCAACGCAACTCGTATTTCAGCATTCCCATAATGTATTCAAAATTTAAGCCAATCTCCGTAACACGGTTGATTTAGTAAACCTGAAGAGTATGCACCTGAGTGAAAGACGTATATCTCTGTTTCTATTAATAATTTGGACTTGAGTCCTGAAGAAGAATTGTGTATATTTACGATAGGAACCCAACGCAACTCGTATTTCAGCATGCCCATAATGTATTCAAAATTTAAGCCAATCTCCGTAACACTGTTGATTTAGTAAACCCGAAGAGTATGCACCTGAGTGAAAGACATATATCTTTGTTTCTATTAATAATTTGGACTTGAGTCCTGAAGAAGAATTGTGTATATTTACGATAGGAACCCAACGCAACTCGTATTTCAGCATGCCCATAATGTATTCAAAATTTAAGCCAATCTCCGTAACACGGTTGATTTAGTAAACCTGAAGAGTATGCACCTGAGTGAAAGACGTATATCTTTGTTTCTATTAATAATTTGGACTTGAGTCCTGAAGAAGAATTGTGTATATTCACGATAGGAACCCAACGCAACTCGTATTTCAGCATTCCCATAATGTATTCAAAATTTAAGCCAATCTCCGTAACACGGTTGATTTAGTAAACCTGAAGAGTATGCACCTGAGTGAAAGACGTATATCTTTGTTTCTATTAATAATTTGGACTTGAGTCCTGAAGAAGAATTGTGTATATTTACGATAGGAACCCAACGCAACTCGTATTTCAGCATTCCCATAATGTAATCAAAATATAAGCCAATCTCCGTAACAAAGTTGATTTAGTAAACCTAAAGAGTATGCACCTGAGTGAAAGACGTATATCTTTGTTTCTATTAATAATTTGGACTTGAGTCCTGAAGAAGAATTGTGTATATTTACGATAGGAACCCAACGCAACTCGTATTTCAGCATGCCCATAATGTATTCAAAATTTAAGCCAATCTCCGTAACACGGTTGATTTAGTAAACCCGAAGAGTATGCACCTGAGTGAAAGACTTATATCTTTGTTTCTATTAATAATTTGGACTTGAGTCCTGAAGAAGAATTGTGTATATTTACAATAGGAACCCAACGCAACTCGTATTTCAGCATTCCCATAATGTATTCAAAATTTAAGCCAATCTCCGTAACACGGTTGATTTAGTAAACCTGAAGAGTATGCACCTGAGTGAAAGACGTATATCTTTGTTTCTATTAATAATTTGGACTTGAGTCCTGAAGAAGAATTGTGTATATTTACGATAGGAACCCAACACAACTCGTATTTCAGCATTCCCATAATGTATTCACAATTTAAGCCAATCTCCGTAACAGGGTTGATTTAGTAAACCGGAAGAGTATGCACCTGAGTGAAAGACGTATATCTTTGTTTCTATTAATAATTTGGACTTGAGTCCTGAAGAAGAATTGTGTATATTTACGATAGGAACCCAACACAACTCGTATTTCAGCATTCCCATAATGTATTCAAAATTTAAGCCAATCTCCGTAACACGGTTTATTTAATAAACCTGAAGAGTATGCACCTGAGTGAAAGACGTATATCTTTGTTTTTATTAATAATTTGGACTTGAGTCCTGAAGAAGAATTGTGTATATTTACGATAGGAACCCAACGCAACTCGTATTTCAGCATGCCCATAATGTATTCAAAATTTAAGCCAATCTCCGTAACACGGTTGATTTAGTAAACCCAAAGAGTATGCACCTGAGTGAAAGACTTATATCTTTGTTTCTATTAATAATTTGGACTTGAGTCCTGAAGAAGAATTGTGTATATTTACGATAGGAACCCAACGCAACTCATATTTCAGCATGCCCATAATGTATTCAAAATTTAAGCCAATCTCCGTAACACGGTTGATTTAGTAAACCTGAAGAGTATGCACCTGAGTGAAAGACGTATATCTTTGTTTCTATTAATAATTTGGACTTGAGTCCTGAAGAAGAATTGTGTGTATTTACGATAGGAACCCAACGCAACTCGTATTTCAGCATGCCCATAATGTATTCAAAATTAAAGCCAATCTCCGTAACACGGTTGATTTAGTAAACCTGAAGAGTATGCACCTGAGTGAAAGACGTATATCTTTGTTTCAATTAATAATTTGGACTTGAGTCCTGAAGAAGAATTGTGTATATTTACGATAGGAACCCAACGCAACTCGTATTTCAGCATTCTCATAATGTATTCAAAATTTAAGCCAATCTCCGTAACACGGTTGATTTAGTAAACCTGAAGAGTATGCACCTGAGTGAAAGACGTATAACTTTGTTTCTATTAATAATTTGGACTTGAGTCCTGAAGAAGAATTGTGTATATTTACGATAGGAACCCAACGCAACTCGTATTTCAGCATGCCCATAATGTATTCAAAATTTAAGCCAATCTCCGTAACACGGTTGATTTAGTAAACCCGAAGAGTATGCACCTGAGTGAAAGACTTATATCTTTGTTTCTATTAATAATTTGGACTTGAGTCCTGAAGAAGAATTGTGTATATTTACGATAGGAACCCAACGCAACTCGTATTTCAGCATGCCCATAATGTATTCAAAATTTAAGCCAATCTCCGTAACACGGTTGATTTAGTAAACCCGAAGAGTATGCACCTGAGTGAAAGACTTATATCTTTGTTTCTATTAATAATTTGGACTTGAGTCCTGAAGAAGAATTGTGTATATTTACGATAGGAACCCAACGCAACTCGTATTTCAGCATGCCCATAATGTATTAAAAATTTAAGCCAATCTCCGTAACACGGTTGATTTAGTAAACCTGAAGAGTATGCACCTGAGTGAAAGACGTATATCTTTGTTTCTATTAATAATTTGGACTTGAATCCTGAAGAAGAATTGTGTATATTTACGATAGGAACCCAACGCAACTCGTATTTCAGCATTCCCATAATGTATTCAAAATTTAAGCCAATCTCCGTAACACGGTTGATTTAGTAAACCTGAAGAGTATGCACCTGAGTGAAAGACGTATATCTTTGTTTCTATTAATAATTTGGACTTGAGTCCTGAAGAAGAATTGTGTATATTTACGATAGGAACCCAACACAACTCGTATTTCAGCATTCCCATAATGTATTCAAAATTTAAGCCAATCTCCGTAACACGGTTGATTTAGTAAACCTGAAGAGTATGCACCTGAGTGAAAGACGTATATCTCTGTTTCTATTAATAATTTGGACTTGAGTCCTGAAGAAGAATTGTGTATATTTACGATAGGAACCCAACGCAACTCGTATTTCAGCATGCCCATAATGTATTCAAAATTTAAGCCAATCTCCGTAACACTGTTGATTTAGTAAACCCGAAGAGTATGCACCTGAGTGAAAGACTTATATCTTTGTTTCTATTAATAATTTGGACTTGAGTCCTGAAGAAGAATTGTGTATATTTACGATAGGAACCCAACGCAACTCGTATTTCAGCATGCCCATAATGTATTCAAAATTTAAGCCAATCTCCGTAACACGGTTGATTTAGTAAACCTGAAGAGTATGCACCTGAGTGAAAGACGTATATCGTTGTTTCTATTAATAATTTGGACTTGAGTCCTGAAGAAGAATTGTGTATATTTACGATAGGAACCCAACGCAACTCGTATTTCAGCATTCCCATAATGTATTCAAAATTTAAGCCAATCTCCGTAACACGGTTGATTTAGTAAACCTGAAGAGTATGCACCTGAGTGAAAGACGTATATCTTTGTTTCTATTAATAATTTGGACTTGAGTCCTGAAGAAGAATTGTGTATATTTACGATAGGAACCCAACGCAACTCGTATTTCAGCATTCCCATAATGTAATCAAAATATAAGCCAATCTCCGTAACAAAGTTGATTTAGTAAACCTAAAGAGTATGCACCTGAGTGAAAGACGTATATCTTTGTTTCTATTAATAATTTGGACTTGAGTCCTGAAGAAGAATTGTGTATATTTACGATAGGAACCCAACGCAACTCGTATTTCAGCATGCCCATAATGTATTCAAAATTTAAGCCAATCTCCGTAACACGGTTGATTTAGTAAACCCGAAGAGTATGCACCTGAGTGAAAGACTTATATCTTTGTTTCTATTAATAATTTGGACTTGAGTCCTGAAGAAGAATTGTGTATATTTACGATAGGAACCCAACGCAACTCGTATTTCAGCATTCTCATAATGTATTCAAAATTTAAGCCAATCTCCGTAACACGGTTGATTTAGTAAACCTGAAGAGTATGCACCTGAGTGAAAGACGTATATCTTTGTTTCTATTAATAATTTGGACTTGAGTCCTGAAGAAGAATTGTGTATATTTACGATAGGAACCCAACGCAACTCCAATTTCAGCATGCCCATAATGTATTCAAAATTTAAGCCAATCTCCGTAACACGGTTGATTTAGTAAACCCGAAGAGTATGCACCTGAGTGAAAGACTTATATCTTTGTTTCTATTAATAATTTGGACTTGAGTCCTGAAGAAGAATTGTGTATATTTACGATAGGAACCCAACGCAACTCGTATTTCAGCATGCCCATAATGTATTCAAAATTTAAGCCAATCTCCGTAACACGGTTGATTTAGTAAACCCGAAGAGTATGCACCTGAGTGAAAGACTTATATCTTTGTTTCTATTAATAATTTGGACTTGAGTCCTGAAGAAGAATTGTGTATATTTACGATAGGAACCCAACGCAACTCGTATTTCAGCATTCCCATAATGTAATCAAAATATAAGCCAATCTCCGTAACAAAGTTGATTTAGTAAACCTAAAGAGTATGCACCTGAGTGAAAGACGTATATCTTTGTTTCTATTAATAATTTGGACTTGAGTCCTGAAGAAGAATTGTGTATATTTACGATAGGAACCCAACGCAACTCGTATTTCAGCATGCCCATAATGTATTCAAAATTTAAGCCAATCTCCGTAACACGGTTGATTTAGTAAACCCGAAGAGTATGCACCTAAGTGAAAGACTTATATCTTTGTTTCTATTAATAATTTGGACTTGAGTCCTGAAGAAGAATTGTGTATATTTACGATAGGAACCTAACGCAAATCGTATTTCAGCATTCTCATAATGTATTCAAAATTTAAGCCAATCTCCGTAACACGGTTGATTTAGTAAACCTGAAGAGTATGCACCTGAGTGAAAGACGTATATCTTTGTTTCTATTAATAATTTGGACTTGAGTCCTGAAGAAGAATTGTGTATATTTACGATAGGAACCCAACGCAACTCCAATTTCAGCATGCCCATAATGTATTCAAAATTTAAGCCAATCTCCGTAACACGGTTGATTTAGTAAACCCGAAGAGTATGCACCTGAGTGAAAGACTTATATCTTTGTTTCTATTAATAATTTGGACTTGAGTCCTGAAGAAGAATTGTGTATATTTACGATAGGAACCCAACGCAACTCGTATTTCAGCATGCCCATAATGTATTCAAAATTTAAGCCAATCTCCGTAACACGGTTGATTTAGTAAACCCGAAGAGTATGCACCTGAGTGAAAGACTTATATCTTTGTTTCTATTAATAATTTGGACTTGAGTCCTGAAGAAGAATTGTGTATATTTACGATATGAACCCAACGCAACTCGTATTTCAGCATGCCCATAATGTATTCAAAATATAAGCCAATCTCCGTAACACGGTTGATTTAGTAAACCTGAAGAGTATGCACCTGAGTGAAAGACGTATATCTTTGTTTCTATTAATAATTTGGACTTGAGTCCTGAAGAAGAATTGTGTATATTTACGATAGGAACCCAACACAACTCGTATTTCAGCATTCCCATAATTTATTCAAAATTTAAGCCAATCTCCGTAACACGGTTGATTAATAAACCTTAAGAGTATGCACCTGAGTGAAAGACGTATATCTTTGTTTCTATTAATAATTTGGACTTGAGTCCTGAAGAAGAATTGTGTATATTTACGATAGGAACCCAACGCAACTCGTATTTCAGCATGCCCATAATGTATTCAAAATTTAAGCCAATCTCCGAAACACGGTTGATTTAGTAAACCCGAAGAGTATGCACCTGAGTGAAAGACGTATATCTTTGTTTCTATTAATAATTTGGACTTGAGTCCTGAAGAAGAATTGTGTATATTTACGATAGGAACCCAACGCAACTCGTATTTCAGCATTCCCATAATGTATTCAAAATTTAAGCCAATCTCCGTAACACGGTTGATTTAGTAAACCTGAAGAGTATGCACCTGAGTGAAAGACGTATATCTCTGTTTCTATTAATAATTTGGACTTGAGTCCTGAAGAAGAATTGTGTATATTTACGATAGGAACCCAACGCAACTCGTATTTCAGCATGCCCATAATGTATTCAAAATTTAAGCCAATCTCCGTAACACTGTTGATTTAGTAAACCCGAAGAGTATGCACCTGAGTGAAAGACTTATATCTTTGTTTCTATTAATAATTTGGACTTGAGTCCTGAAGAAGAATTGTGTATATTTACGATAGGAACCCAACGCAACTCGTATTTCAGCATGCCCATAATGTATTCAAAATTTAAGCCAATCTCCGTAACACGGTTGATTTAGTAAACCTGAAGAGTATGCACCTGAGTGAAAGACGTATATCGTTGTTTCTATTAATAATTTGGACTTGAGTCCTGAAGAAGAATTGTGTATATTTACGATAGGAACCCAACGCAACTCGTATTTCAGCATTCCCATAATGTATTCAAAATGTAAGCCAATCTCCGTAACACGGTTGATTTAGTAAACCCGAAGAGTATGCACCTGAGTGAATGACTTATATCTTTGTTTCTATTAATAATTTGGACTTGAGTCCTGAAGAAGAATTGTGTATATTTACGATAGGAACCCAACGCAACTCGTATTTCAGCATTCTCATAATGTATTCAAAATTTAAGCCAATCTCCGTAACACGGTTGATTTAGTAAACCTGAAGAGTATGCACCTGAGTGAAAGACGTATATCTTTGTTTCTATTAATAATTTGGACTTGAGTCCTGAAGAAGAATTGTGTATATTTACGATAGGAACCCAACGCAACTCCAATTTCAGCATGCCCATAATGTATTCAAAATTTAAGCCAATCTCCGTAACACGGTTGATTTAGTAAACCCGAAGAGTATGCACCTGAGTGAAAGACTTATATCTTTGTTTCTATTAATAATTTGGACTTGAGTCCTGAAGAAGAATTGTGTATATTTACGATAGGAACCCAACGCAACTCGTATTTCAGCATGCCCATAATGTATTCAAAATTTAAGCCAATCTCCGTAACACGGTTGATTTAGTAAACCCGAAGAGTATGCACCTGAGTGAAAGACTTATATCTTTGTTTCTATTAATAATTTGGACTTGAGTCCTGAAGAAGAATTGTGTATATTTACGATAGGAACCCAACGCAACTCGTATTTCAGCATGCCCATAATGTATTCAAAATATAAGCCAATCTTCGTAACACGGTTGATTTAGTAAACCTGAAGAGTATGCACCTGAGTGAAAGACGTATATCTTTGTTTCTATTAATAATTTGGACTTGAGTCCTGAAGAAGAATTGTGTAAATTTACGATAGGAACCCAACGCAACTCGTATTTCAGCATTCCCATAATGTATTCAAAATTTAAGCCAATCTCCGTAACACGGTTGATTTAGTAAACCTGAAGAGTATGCACCTGAGTGAAAGACGTATATCTTTGTTTCTATTAATAATTTGGACTTGAGTCCTGAAGAAGAATTGTGTATATTTACGATAGGAACCCAACACAACTCGTATTTCAGCATTCCCATAATTTATTCAAAATTTAAGCCAATCTCCGTAACACGGTTGATTAATAAACCTTAAGAGTATGCACCTGAGTGAAAGACGTATATCTTTGTTTCTATTAATAATTTGGACTTGAGTCCTGAAGAAGAATTGTGTATATTTACGATAGGAACCCAACGCAACTCGTATTTCAGCATGCCCATAATGTATTCAAAATTTAAGCCAATCTCCGTAACACGGTTGATTTAGTAAACCTGAAGAGTATGCACCTGAGTGAAAGACGTATATCTTTGTTTCTATTAATAATTTGGACTTGAGTCCTGAAGAAGAATTGTGTATATTTACGATAGGAACCCAACGCAACTCGTATTTCAGCATGCCCATAATGTATTCAAAATTTAAGCCAATCTCCGTAACACGGTTGATTTAGTAAACCTGAAGAGTATGCACCTGAGTGAAAGACGTATATCTTTGTTTCTATTAATAATTTGGACTTGAGTCCTGAAGAAGAATTGTGTATATTTACGATAGGAACCCAACACAACTCGTATTTCAGCATTCCCATAATTTATTCAAAATTTAAGCCAATCTCCGTAACACGGTTGATTAATAAACCTTAAGAGTATGCACCTGAGTGAAAGACGTATATCTTTGTTTCTATTAATAATTTGGACTTGAGTCCTGAAGAAGAATTGTGTATATTTACGATAGGAACCCAACGCAACTCGTATTTCAGCATTCCCATAATGTATTCAAAATTTAAGCCAATCTCCGTAACACGGTTGATTTAGTAAACCTGAAGAGTATGCACCTGAGTGAAAGACGTATATCTTTGTTTCTATTAATAATTTGGACTTGAGTCCTGAAGAAGAATTGTGTATATTTACGATAGGAACCCAACGCAACTCGTATTTCAGCATGCCCATAATGTATTCAAAATTTAAGCCAATCTCCGTAACACGGTTGATTTAGTAAACCTGAAGAGTATGCACCTGAGTGAAAGACGTATATCTTTGTTTCTATTAATAATTTGGACTTGAGTCCTGAAGAAGAATTGTGTATATTTACGATAGGAACCCAACGCAACTCGTATTTCAGCATGCCCATAATGTATTCAAAATTTAAGCCAATCACCGAAACACGGTTGATTTAGTAAACCCGAAGAGTATGCACCTGAGTGAAAGACCTATATCTTTGTTTCTATTACTAATTTGGACTTGAGTCCTGAAGAAGAATTGTGTATATTTACGATAGGAACCCAACGTAACTCCAATTTCAGCATGCCCATAATGTATTCAAAATTTAAGCCAATCTCCGTAACACGGTTGATTTAGTAAACCCGAAGAGTATGCACCTGAGTGAAAGACTTATATCTTTGTTTCTATTAATAATTTGGACTTGAGTCCTGAAGAAGAATTGTGTATATTTACGATAGGAACCCAACGCAACTCGTATTTCAGCATGCCCATAATGTATTAAAAATTTAAGCCAATCTCCGTAACACGGTTGATTTAGTAAACCCGAAGAGTATGCACCTGAGTGAAAGACGTATATCTTTGTTTCTATTAATAATTTGGACTTGAGTCCTGAAGAAGAATTGTGTATATTTACGATAGGAACCCAACGCAACTCGTATTTCAGCATGCCCATAATGTATTCAAAATTTAAGCCAATCTCCGTAACACGGTTGATTTAGTAAACCCGAAGAGTATGCACCTGAGTGAAAGACTTATATCTTTGTTTCTATTAATAATTTGGACTTGAGTCCTGAAGAAGAATTGTGTATATTTACGATAGGAACCCAACGCAACGCGTATTTCAGCATGCCCATAATGTATTAAAAATTTAAGCCAATCTCCGTAACACGGTTGATTTAGTAAACCTGAAGAGTATGCACCTGAGTGAAAGACGTATATCTTTGTTTCTATTAATAATTTGGACTTGAGTCCTGAAGAAGAATTGTGTATACTTACGATAGGAACCCAACGCAACTCGTATTTCAGCATGCCCATAATGTATTCAAAATTTAAGCCAATCTCCGTAACACGGTTGATTTAGTAAACCCGAAGAGTATGCACCTGAGTGAAAGACTTATATCTTTGTTTCTATTAATAATTTGGACTTGAGTCCTGAAGAAGAATTGTGTATATTTACGATAGGAACCCAACGCAACTCGTATTTCAGCATGCCCATAATGTATTCAAAATTTAAGCCAATCTCCGTAACACGGTTGATTTAGTAAACCCGAAGAGTATGCACCTGAGTGAAAGACTTATATCTTTGTTTCTATTAATAATTTGGACTTGAGTCCTGAAGAAGAATTGTGTATATTTACGATAGGAACCCAACGCAACTCGTATTTCAGCATGCCCATAATGTATTAAAAATTTAAGCCAATCTCCGTAACACGGTTGATTTAGTAAACCTGAAGAGTATGCACCTGAGTGAAAGACGTATATCTTTGTTTCTATTAATAATTTGGACTTGAGTCCTGAAGAAGAATTGTGTATATTTACGATAGGAACCCAACGCAACTCGTATTTCAGCATTCCCATAATGTATTCAAAATTTAAGCCAATCTCCGTAACACGGTTGATTTAGTAAACCTGAAGAGTATGCACCTGAGTGAAAGACGTATATCTTTGTTTCTATTAATAATTTGGACTTGAGTCCTGAAGAAGAATTGTGTATATTTACGATAGGAACCCAACGCAACTCGTATTTCAGCATGCCCATAATGTATTCAAAATTTAAGCCAATCTCCGTAACACGGTTGATTTAGTAAACCTGAAGAGTATGCACCTGAGTGAAAGACGTATATCTTTGTTTCTATTAATAATTTGGACTTGAGTCCTGAAGAAGAATTGTGTATATTTACGATAGGAACCCAACACAACTCGTATTTCAGCATTCCCATAATTTATTCAAAATTTAAGCCAATCTCCGTAACACGGTTGATTAATAAACCTTAAGAGTATGCACCTGAGTGAAAGACGTATATCTTTGTTTCTATTAATAATTTGGACTTGAGTCCTGAAGAAGAATTGTGTATATTTACGATAGGAACCCAACACAACTCGTATTTCAGCATGCCCATAATGTATTCAAAATTTAAGATAATCACCGAAACACGGTTGATTTAGTAAACCCGAAGAGTATGCACCTGAGTGAAAGACGTATATCTTTGTTTCTATTACTAATTTGGACTTGAGTCCTGAAGAAGAATTGTGTATATTTACGATAGGAACCCAACGCAACTCCAATTTCAGCATGCCCATAATGTATTCAAAATTTAAGCCAATCTCCGTAACACGGTTGATTTAGTAAACCCGAAGAGTATGCACCTGAGTGAAAGACTTATATCTTTGTTTCTATTAATAATTTGGACTTGAGTCCTGAAGAAGAATTGTGTATATTTACGATAGGAACCCAACGCAACTCGTATTTCAGCATGCCCATAATGTATTAAAAATTTAAGCCAATCTCCGTAACACGGTTGATTTAGTAAACCCGAAGAGTATGCACCTGAGTGAAAGACGTATATCTTTGTTTCTATTAATAATTTGGACTTGAGTCCTGAAGAAGAATTGTGTATATTTACGATAGGAACCCAACGCAACTCGTATTTCAGCATGCCCATAATGTATTCAAAATTTAAGCCAATCTCCGTAACACGGTTGATTTAGTAAACCCGAAGAGTATGCACCTGAGTGAAAGACTTATATCTTTGTTTCTATTAATAATTTGGACTTGAGTCCTGAAGAAGAATTGTGTATATTTACGATAGGAACCCAACGCAACGCGTATTTCAGCATGCCCATAATGTATTAAAAATTTAAGCCAATCTCCGTAACACGGTTGATTTAGTAAACCTGAAGAGTATGCACCTGAGTGAAAGACGTATATCTTTGTTTCTATTAATAATTTGGACTTGAGTCCTGAAGAAGAATTGTGTATATTTACGATAGGAACCCAACGCAACTCGTATTTCAGCATGCCCATAATGTATTCAAAATTTAAGCCAATCTCCGTAACACGGTTGATTTAGTAAACCCGAAGAGTATGCACCTGAGTGAAAGACTTATATCTTTGTTTCTATTAATAATTTGGACTTGAGTCCTGAAGAAGAATTGTGTATATTTACGATAGGAACCCAACGCAACTCGTATTTCAGCATGCCCATAATGTATTCAAAATTTAAGCCAATCTCCGTAACACGGTTGATTTAGTAAACCCGAAGAGTATGCACCTGAGTGAAAGACTTATATCTTTGTTTCTATTAATAATTTGGACTTGAGTCCTGAAGAAGAATTGTGTATATTTACGATAGGAACCCAACGCAACTCGTATTTCAGCATGCCCATAATGTATTAAAAATTTAAGCCAATCTCCGTAACACGGTTGATTTAGTAAACCTGAAGAGTATGCACCTGAGTGAAAGACGTATATCTTTGTTTCTATTAATAATTTGGACTTGAGTCCTGAAGAAGAATTGTGTATATTTACGATAGGAACCCAACGCAACTCGTATTTCAGCATTCCCATAATGTATTCAAAATTTAAGCCAATCTCCGTAACACGGTTGATTTAGTAATCCTGAAGAGTATGCACCTGAGTGAAAGACGTATATCTTTGTTTCTATTAATAATTTGGACTTGAGTCCTGAAGAAGAATTGTGTATATTTACGATAGGAACCCAACGCAACTCGTATTTCAGCATGCCCATAATGTATTCAAAATTTAAGCCAATCTCCGTAACACGGTTGATTTAGTAAACCCGAAGAGTATGCACCTGAGTGAAAGACTTATATCTTTGTTTCTATTAATAATTTGGACTTGAGTCCTGAAGAAGAATTGTGTATATTTACGATAGGAACCCAACGCAACTCGTATTTCAGCATGCCCATAATGTATTCAAAATTTAAGCCAATCTCCGTAACACGGTTGATTTAGTAAACCCGAAGAGTATGCACCTGAGTGAAAGACTTATGTCTTTGTTTCTATTAATAATTTGGACTTGAGTCCTGAAGAAGAATTGTGTATATTTACGATAGGAACCCAACGCAACTCGTATTTCAGCATGCCCATAATGTATTAAAAATTTAAGCCAATCTCCGTAACACGGTTGATTTAGTAAACCTGAAGAGTATGCACCTGAGTGAAAGACGTATATCTTTGTTTCTATTAATAATTTGGACTTGAGTCCTGAAGAAGAATTGTGTATATTTACGATAGGAACCCAACGCAACTCGTATTTCAGCATTCCCATAATGTATTCAAAATTTAAGCCAATCTCCGTAACACGGTTGATTTAGTAAACCTGAAGAGTATGCACCTGAGTGAAAGACGTATATCTTTGTTTCTATTAATAATTTGGACTTGAGTCCTGAAGAAGAATTGTGTATATTTACGATAGGAACCCAACGCAACTCGTATTTCAGCATGCCCATAATGTATTCAAAATTTAAGCCAATCTCCGTAACACGGTTGATTTAGTAAACCCGAAGAGTATGCACCTGAGTGAAAGACTTATATCTTTGTTTCTATTAATAATTTGGACTTGAGTCCTGAAGAAGAATTGTGTATATTTACGATAGGAACCCAACGCAACTCGTATTTCAGCATGCCCATAATGTATTCAAAATTTAAGCCAATCTCCGTAACACGGTTGATTTAGTAAACCCGAAGAGTATGCACCTGAGTGAAAGACTTATATCTTTGTTTCTATTAATAATTTGGACTTGAGTCCTGAAGAAGAATTGTGTATATTTACGATAGGAACCCAATGCAACTCGTATTTCAGCATGCCCATAATGTATTCAAAATTTAAGCCAATCTCCGTAACACGGTTGATTTAGTCAACCTGAAGAGTATGCACCTGAGTGAAAGACTTATATCTTTGTTTCTATTAATAATTTGGACTTGAGTCCTGAAGAAGAATTGTGTATATTTACGATAGGAACCCAACGCAACTCGTATTTCAGCATGCCCATAATGTATTTAAAATTTAAGCCAATCTCCGTAACACGGTTGATTTAGTAAACCTGAAGAGTATGCACCTGAGTGAAAGACGTATATCTTTGTTTCTATTAATAATTTGGACTTGAGTCCTGAAGAAGAATTGTGTATATTTACGATAGGAACCCAATGCAACTCGTATTTCAGCATGCCCATAATGTATTCAAAATTTAAGCCAATCTCCGTAACACGGTTGATTTAGTCAACCTGAAGAGTATGCACCTGAGTGAAAGACGTATATCTTTGTTTCTATTAATAATTTGGACTTGAGTCCTGAAGAAGAATTGTGTATATTTACGATAGGAACCCAATGCAACTCGTATTTCAGCATGCCCATAATGTATTCAAAATTTAAGCCAATCTCCGTAACACGGTTGATTTAGTAAACCTGAAGAGTATGCACCTGAGTGAAAGACGTATATCTTTGTTTCTATTAATAATTTGGACTTGAGTCCTGAAGAAGAATTGTGTATATTTACGATAGGAACCCAATGCAACTCGTATTTCAGCATGCCCATAATGTATTCAAAATTTAAGCCAATCTCCGTAACACGGTTGATTTAGTCAACCTGAAGAGTATGCACCTGAGTGAAAGACGTATATCTTTGTTTCTATTAATAATTTGGACTTGAGTCCTGAAGAAGAATTGTGTATATTTACGATAGGAACCCAACGCAACTCGTATTTCAGCATGCCCATAATGTATTCAAAATTTAAGCCAATCTCCGTAACACGGTTGATTTAGTAAACCCGAAGAGTATGCACCTGAGTGAAAGACTTATATCTTTGTTTCTATTAATAATTTGGACTTGAGTCCTGAAGAAGAATTGTGTATATTTGCGATAGGAACCCAACGCAACTCGTATTTCAGCATGCCCATAATGTATTCACAATTTAAGCCAATCTCCGTAACACGGTTGATTTAGTAAACCCGAAGAGTATGCACCTGAGTGAAAGACTTATATCTTTGTTTCTATTAATAATTTGGACTTGAGTCCTGAAGAAGAATTGTGTATATTTACGATAGGAACCCAACGCAACTCGTATTTCAGCATGCCCATAATGTATTCAAAATTTAAGCCAATCTCCGTAACACGGTTGATTTAGTAAACCTGAAGAGTATGCACCTGAGTGAAAGACGTATATCTTTGTTTCTATTAAGAATTTGGACTTGAGTCCTGAAGAAGAATTGTGTATATTTACGATAGGAACCCAACGCAACTCGTATTTCAGCATTCCCATAATGTATTCAAAATTTAAGCCAATCTCCGTAACACGGTTGATTTAGTAAACCTGAAGAGTATGCACCTGAGTGAAAGACGTATATCTTTGTTTCTATTAATAATTTGGACTTGAGTCCTGAAGAAGAATTGTGTATATTTACGATAGGAACCCAACGCAACTCGTATTTCAGCATGCCCATAATGTATTCAAAATTTAAGCCAATCTCCGTAACACGGTTGATTTAGTAAACCCGAAGAGTATGCACCTGAGTGAAAGACTTATATCTTTGTTTCTATTAATAATTTGGACTTGAGTCCTGAAGAAGAATTGTGTATATTTGCGATAGGAACCCAACGCAACTCGTATTTCAGCATGCCCATAATGTATTCACAATTTAAGCCAATCTCCGTAACACGGTTGATTTAGTAAACCCGAAGAGTATGCACCTGAGTGAAAGACTTATATCTTTGTTTCTATTAATAATTTGGACTTGAGTCCTGAAGAAGAATTGTGTATATTTACGATAGGAACCCAACGCAACTCGTATTTCAGCATGCCCATAATGTATTCAAAATTTAAGCCAATCTCCGTAACACGGTTGATTTAGTAAACCCGAAGAGTATGCACCTGAGTGAAAGACTTATATCTTTGTTTCTATTAATAATTTGGACTTGAGTCCTGAAGAAGAATTGTGTATATTTACGATAGGAACCCAACGCAACTCGTATTTCAGCATGCCCATAATGTATTAAAAATTTAAGCCAATCTCCGTAACACGGTTGATTTAGTAAACCTGAAGAGTATGCACCTGAGTGAAAGACGTATATCTTTGTTTCTATTAATAATTTGGACTTGAGTCCTGAAGAAGAATTGTGTATATTTACGATAGGAACCCAACGCAACTCGTATTTCAGCATTCCCATAATGTATTCAAAATTTAAGCCAATCTCCGTAACACGGTTGATTTAGTAAACCTGAAGAGTATGCACCTGAGTGAAAGACGTATATCTTTGTTTCTATTAATAATTTGGACTTGAGTCCTGAAGAAGAATTGTGTATATTTACGATAGGAACCCAACGCAACTCGTATTTCAGCATGCCCATAATGTATTCAAAATTTAAGCCAATCTCCGTAACACGGTTGATTTAGTAAACCTGAAGAGTATGCACCTGAGTGAAAGACGTATATCTTTGTTTCTATTAATAATTTGGACTTGAGTCCTGAAGAAGAATTGTGTATATTTACGATAGGAACCCAACACAACTCGTATTTCAGCATTCCCATAATTTATTCAAAATTTAAGCCAATCTCCGTAACACGGTTGATTAATAAACCTTAAGAGTATGCACCTGAGTGAAAGACGTATATCTTTGTTTCTATTAATAATTTGGACTTGAGTCCTGAAGAAGAATTGTGTATATTTACGATAGGAACCCAACACAACTCGTATTTCAGCATGCCCATAATGTATTCAAAATTTAAGATAATCACCGAAACACGGTTGATTTAGTAAACCCGAAGAGTATGCACCTGAGTGAAAGACGTATATCTTTGTTTCTATTACTAATTTGGACTTGAGTCCTGAAGAAGAATTGTGTATATTTACGATAGCAACCCAACGCAACTCCAATTTCAGCATGCCCATAATGTATTCAAAATTTAAGCCAATCTCCGTAACACGGTTGATTTAGTAAACCCGAAGAGTATGCACCTGAGTGAAAGACTTATATCTTTGTTTCTATTAATAATTTGGACTTGAGTCCTGAAGAAGAATTGTGTATATTTACGATAGGAACCCAACGCAACTCGTATTTCAGCATGCCCATAATGTATTAAAAATTTAAGCCAATCTCCGTAACACGGTTGATTTAGTAAACCCGAAGAGTATGCACCTGAGTGAAAGACGTATATCTTTGTTTCTATTAATAATTTGGACTTGAGTCCTGAAGAAGAATTGTGTATATTTACGATAGGAACCCAACGCAACTCGTATTTCAGCATGCCCATAATGTATTCAAAATTTAAGCCAATCTCCGTAACACGGTTGATTTAGTAAACCCGAAGAGTATGCACCTGAGTGAAAGACTTATATCTTTGTTTCTATTAATAATTTGGACTTGAGTCCTGAAGAAGAATTGTGTATATTTACGATAGGAACCCAACGCAACGCGTATTTCAGCATGCCCATAATGTATTAAAAATTTAAGCCAATCTCCGTAACACGGTTGATTTAGTAAACCTGAAGAGTATGCACCTGAGTGAAAGACGTATATCTTTGTTTCTATTAATAATTTGGACTTGAGTCCTGAAGAAGAATTGTGTATATTTACGATAGGAACCCAACGCAACTCGTATTTCAGCATGCCCATAATGTATTCAAAATTTAAGCCAATCTCCGTAACACGGTTGATTTAGTAAACCCGAAGAGTATGCACCTGAGTGAAAGACTTATATCTTTGTTTCTATTAATAATTTGGACTTGAGTCCTGAAGAAGAATTGTGTATATTTACGATAGGAACCCAACGCAACTCGTATTTCAGCATGCCCATAATGTATTCAAAATTTAAGCCAATCTCCGTAACACGGTTGATTTAGTAAACCCGAAGAGTATGCACCTGAGTGAAAGACTTATATCTTTGTTTCTATTAATAATTTGGACTTGAGTCCTGAAGAAGAATTGTGTATATTTACGATAGGAACCCAACGCAACTCGTATTTTAGCATGCCCATAATGTATTAAAAATTTAAGCCAATCTCCGTAACACGGTTGATTTAGTAAACCTGAAGAGTATGCACCTGAGTGAAAGACGTATATCTTTGTTTCTATTAATAATTTGGACTTGAGTCCTGAAGAAGAATTGTGTATATTTACGATAGGAACCCAACGCAACTCGTATTTCAGCATTCCCATAATGTATTCAAAATTTAAGCCAATCTCCGTAACACGGTTGATTTAGTAATCCTGAAGAGTATGCACCTGAGTGAAAGACGTATATCTTTGTTTCTATTAATAATTTGGACTTGAGTCCTGAAGAAGAATTGTGTATATTTACGATAGGAACCCAACGCAACTCGTATTTCAGCATGCCCATAATGTATTCAAAATTTAAGCCAATCTCCGTAACACGGTTGATTTAGTAAACCCGAAGAGTATGCACCTGAGTGAAAGACTTATATCTTTGTTTCTATTAATAATTTGGACTTGAGTCCTGAAGAAGAATTGTGTATATTTACGATAGGAACCCAACGCAACTCGTATTTCAGCATGCCCATAATGTATTCAAAATTTAAGCCAATCTCCGTAACACGGTTGATTTAGTAAACCCGAAGAGTATGCACCTGAGTGAAAGACTTATGTCTTTGTTTCTATTAATAATTTGGACTTGAGTCCTGAAGAAGAATTGTGTATATTTACGATAGGAACCCAACGCAACTCGTATTTCAGCATGCCCATAATGTATTAAAAATTTAAGCCAATCTCCGTAACACGGTTGATTTAGTAAACCTGAAGAGTATGCACCTGAGTGAAAGACGTATATCTTTGTTTCTATTAATAATTTGGACTTGAGTCCTGAAGAAGAATTGTGTATATTTACGATAGGAACCCAACGCAACTCGTATTTCAGCATTCCCATAATGTATTCAAAATTTAAGCCAATCTCCGTAACACGGTTGATTTAGTAAACCTGAAGAGTATGCACCTGAGTGAAAGACATATATCTTTGTTTCTATTAATAATTTGGACTTGAGTCCTGAAGAAGAATTGTGTATATTTACGATAGGAACCCAACGCAACTCGTATTTCAGCATGCCCATAATGTATTCAAAATTTAAGCCAATCTCCGTAACACGGTTGATTTAGTAAACCCGAAGAGTATGTACCTGAGTGAAAGACTTATATCTTTGTTTCTATTAATAATTTGGACTTGAGTCCTGAAGAAGAATTGTGTATATTTACGATAGGAACCCAACGCAACTCGTATTTCAGCATGCCCATAATGTATTCAAAATTTAAGCCAATCTCCGTAACACGGTTGATTTAGTAAACCCGAAGAGTATGCACCTGAGTGAAAGACTTATATCTTTGTTTCTATTAATAATTTGGACTTGAGTCCTGAAGAAGAATTGTGTATATTTACGATAGGAACCCAACGCAACTCGTATTTCAGCATGCCCATAATGTATTTAAAATTTAAGCCAATCTCCGTAACACGGTTGATTTAGTAAACCTGAAGAGTATGCACCTGAGTGAAAGACGTATATCTTTGTTTCTATTAATAATTTGGACTTGAGTCCTGAAGAAGAATTGTGTATATTTACGATAGGAACCCAATGCAACTCGTATTTCAGCATGCCCATAATGTATTCAAAATTTAAGCCAATCTCCGTAACACGGTTGATTTACTCAACCTGAAGAGTATGCACCTGAGTGAAAGACGTATATCTTTGTTTCTATTAATAATTTGGACTTGAGTCCTGAAGAAGAATTGTGTATATTTATGATAGGAACCCAACGCAACTCGTATTTCAGCATGCCCATAATGTATTCAAAATTTAAGCCAATCTCCGTAACACGGTTGATTTAGTAAACCCGAAGAGTATGCACCTGAGTGAAAGACTTATATCTTTGTTTCTATTAATAATTTGGACTTGAGTCCTGAAGAAGAATTGTGTATATTTGCGATAGGAACCCAACGCATCTCGTATTTCAGCATGCCCATAATGTATTCACAATTTAAGCCAATCTCCGTAACACGGTTGATTTAGTAAACCCGAAGAGTATGCACCTGAGTGAAAGACTTATATCTTTGTTTCTATTAATAATTTGGACTTGAGTCCTGAAGAAGAATTGTGTATATTTACGATAGGAACCCAACGCAACTCGTATTTCAGCATGCCCATAATGTATTCAAAATTTAAGCCAATCTCCGTAACACGGTTGATTTAGTAAACCTGAAGAGTATGCACCTGAGTGAAAGACGTATATCTTTGTTTCTATTAATAATTTGGACTTGAGTCCTGAAGAAGAATTGTGTATATTTACGATAGGAACCCAACGCAACTCGTATTTCAGCATTCCCATAATGTATTCAAAATTTAAGCCAATCTCCGTAACACGGTTGATTTAGTAAACCTGAAGAGTATGCACCTGAGTGAAAGACGTATATCTTTGTTTCTATTAATAATTTGGACTTGAGTCCTGAAGAAGAATTGTGTATATTTACGATAGGAACCCAACGCAACTCGTATTTCAGCATGCCCATAATGTATTCAAAATTTAAGCCAATCTCCGTAACACGGTTGATTTAGTAAACCCGAAGAGTATGCACCTGAGTGAAAGACTTATATCTTTGTTTCTATTAATAATTTGGACTTGAGTCCTGAAGAAGAATTGTGTATATTTGCGATAGGAACCCAACGCAACTCGTATTTCAGCATGCCCATAATGTATTCACAATTTAAGCCAATCTCCGTAACACGGTTGATTTAGTAAACCCGAAGAGTATGCACCTGAGTGAAAGACTTATATCTTTGTTTCTATTAATAATTTGGACTTGAGTCCTGAAGAAGAATTGTGTATATTTACGATAGGAACCCAACGCAACTCGT
This sequence comes from Cuscuta europaea, assembly GCA_945859875.1. Taxonomy (NCBI): domain Eukaryota; kingdom Viridiplantae; phylum Streptophyta; class Magnoliopsida; order Solanales; family Convolvulaceae; genus Cuscuta; species Cuscuta europaea. The sequence goes on from CAMAPE010000014.1 coordinate 9,184,528, forward strand.
ATTTCAGCATGCCCATAATGTATTCAAAATTTAAGCCAATCTCCGTAACACGGTTGATTTAGTAAACCCGAAGAGTATGCACCTGAGTGAAAGACTTATATCTTTGTTTCTATTAATAATTTGGACTTGAGTCCTGAAGAAGAATTGTGTATATTTACGATAGGAACCCAACGCAACTCGTATTTCAGCATGCCCATAATGTATTCAAAATTTAAGCCAATCTCCGTAACACGGTTGATTTAGTAAACCCGAAGAGTATGCACCTGAGTGAAAGACTTATATCTTTGTTTCTATTAATAATTTGGACTTGAGTCCTGAAGAAGAATTGTGTATATTTACGATAGGAACCCAACGCAACTCGTATTTCAGCATGCCCATAATGTATTAAAAATTTAAGCCAATCTCCGTAACACGGTTGATTTAGTAAACCTGAAGAGTATGCACCTGAGTGAAAGACGTATATCTTTGTTTCTATTAATAATTTGGACTTGAGTCCTGAAGAAGAATTGTGTATATTTACGATAGGAACCCAATGCAACTCGTATTTCAGCATGCCCATAATGTATTCAAAATTTAAGCCAATCTCCGTAACACGGTTGATTTAGTCAACCTGAAGAGTATGCACCTGAGTGAAAGACGTATATCTTTGTTTCTATTAATAATTTGGACTTGAGTCCTGAAGAAGAATTGTGTATATTTACGATAGGAACCCAACGCAACTCGTATTTCAGCATGCCCATAATGTATTCAAAATTTAAGCCAATCTCCGTAACACGGTTGATTTAGTAAACCCGAAGAGTATGCACCTGAGTGAAAGACTTATATCTTTGTTTCTATTAATAATTTGGACTTGAGTCCTGAAGAAGAATTGTGTATATTTGCGATAGGAACCCAACGCAACTCGTATTTCAGCATGCCCATAATGTATTCACAATTTAAGCCAATCTCCGTAACACGGTTGATTTAGTAAACCCGAAGAGTATGCACCTGAATGAAAGACTTATATCTTTGTTTCTATTAATAATTTGGACTTGAGTCCTGAAGAAGAATTGTGTATATTTACGATAGGAACCCAACGCAACTCGTATTTCAGCATGCCCATAATGTATTCAAAATTTAAGCCAATCTCCGTAACACGGTTGATTTAGTAAACCTGAAGAGTATGCACCTGAGTGAAAGACGTATATCTTTGTTTCTATTAATAATTTGGACTTGAGTCCTGAAGAAGAATTGTGTATATTTACGATAGGAACCCAACGCAACTCGTATTTCAGCATTCCCATAATGTATTCAAAATTTAAGCCAATCTCCGTAACACGGTTGATTTAGTAAACCTGAAGAGTATGCACCTGAGTGAAAGACGTATATCTTTGTTTCTATTAATAATTTGGACTTGAGTCCTGAAGAAGAATTGTGTATATTTACGATAGGAACCCAACGCAACTCGTATTTCAGCATGCCCATAATGTATTCAAAATTTAAGCCAATCTCCGTAACACGGTTGATTTAGTAAACCCGAAGAGTATGCACCTGAGTGAAAGACTTATATCTTTGTTTCTATTAATAATTTGGACTTGAGTCCTGAAGAAGAATTGTGTATATTTGCGATAGGAACCCAACGCAACTCGTATTTCAGCATGCCCATAATGTATTCACAATTTAAGCCAATCTCCGTAACACGGTTGATTTAGTAAACCCGAAGAGTATGCACCTGAGTGAAAGACTTATATCTTTGTTTCTATTAATAATTTGGACTTGAGTCCTGAAGAAGAATTGTGTATATTTACGATAGGAACCCAACGCAACTCGTATTTCAGCATGCCCATAAGGTATTCAAAATTTAAGCCAATCTCCGTAACACGGTTGATTTAGTAAACCTGAAGAGTATGCACCTGAGTGAAAGACGTATATCTTTGTTTCTATTAATAATTTGGACTTGAGTCCTGAAGAAGAATTGTGTATATTTACGATAGGAACCCAACGCAACTCGTATTTCAGCATTCCCATAATGTATTCAAAATTTAAGCCAATCTCCGTAACACGGTTGATTTAGTAAACCTGAAGAGTATGCACCTGAGTGAAAGACGTATATCTTTGTTTCTATTAATAATTTGGACTTGAGTCCTGAAGAAGAATTGTGTATATTTACGATAGGAACCCAACGCAACTCGTATTTCAGCATGCCCATAATGTATTCAAAATTTAAGCCAATCTCCGTAACACGGTTGATTTAGTAAACCCGAAGAGTATGCACCTGAGTGAAAGACTTATATCTTTGTTTCTATTAATAATTTGGACTTGAGTCCTGAAGAAGAATTGTGTATATTTACGATAGGAACCCAACGCAACTCGTATTTCAGCATGCCCATAATGTATTCAAAATTTAAGCCAATCTCCGTAACACGGTTGATTTAGTAAACCCGAAGAGTATGCACCTGAGTGAAAGACTTATATCTTTGTTTCTATTAATAATTTGGACTTGAGTCCTGAAGAAGAATTGTGTATATTTACGATAGGAACCCAACGCAACTCGAATTTCAGCATTCCCATAATTTATTCAAAATTTAAGCCAATCTCCGTAACACGGTTGATTTAATAAACCTTAAGAGTATGCACCTGAGTGAAAGACGTATATCTTTGTTTCTATTAATAATTTGGACTTGAGTCCTGAAGAAGAATTGTGTATATTTACAATACGAACCCAACGCAACTCGTATTTCAGCATGCCCATAATGTATTCAAAATTTAAGCCAATCTCCGAAACACGGTTGATTTAGTAAACCCGAAGAGTATGCACCTGAGTGAAAGACTTATATCTTTGTTTCTATTAATAATTTGGACTTGAGTCCCGAAGAAGAATTGTGTATATTTACGATAGGAACCCAACGCAACTCGTATTTCAGCATGGTCATAATGTATTCAAAATTTAAGCCAATCTCCGTAACACGGTTGATTTAGTAAACCTGAAGAGTATGCACCTGAGTGAAAGACGTATATCTTTGTTTCTATTAATAATTTGGACTTGAGTCCTGAAGAAGAATTGTGTATATTTACGATAGGAACCCAATGCAACTCGTATTTCAGCATGCCCATAATGTATTCAAAATTTAAGCCAATCTCCGTAACACGGTTGATTTAGTCAACCTGAAGAGTATGCACCTGAGTGAAAGACGTATATCTTTGTTTCTATTAATAATTTGGACTTGAGTCCTGAAGAAGAATTGTATATATTTACGATAGGAACCCAACGCAACTCGTATTTCAGCATGCCTATAATGTATTCAAAATTTAAGCCAATCTCCGTAACACGGTTGATTTAGCAAACCCGAAGAGTATGCACCTGAGTGAAAGACTTATATCTTTGTTTCTATTAATAATTTGGACTTGAGTCCTGAAGAAGAATTGTGTATATTTGCGATAGGAACCCAACGCAACTCGTATTTCAGCATGCCCATAATGTATTCACAATTTAAGCCAATCTCCGTAACACGGTTGATTTAGTAAACCCGAAGAGTATGCACCTGAATGAAAGACTTATATCTTTGTTTCTATTAATAATTTGGACTTGAGTCCTGAAGAAGAATTGTGTATATTTACGATAGGAACCCAACGCAACTCGTATTTCAGCATGCCCATAATGTATTCAAAATTTAAGCCAATCTCCGTAACACGGTTGATTTAGTAAACCTGAAGAGTATGCACCTGAGTGAAAGACGTATATCTTTGTTTCTATTAATAATTTGGACTTGAGTCCTGAAGAAGAATTGTGTATATTTACGATAGGAACCCAACGCAACTCGTATTTCAGCATTCCCATAATGTATTCAAAATTTAAGCCAATCTCCGTAACACGGTTGATTTAGTAAACCTGAAGAGTATGCACCTGAGTGAAAGACGTATATCTTTGTTTCTATTAATAATTTGGACTTGAGTCCTGAAGAAGAATTGTGTATATTTACGATAGGAACCCAACGCAACTCGTATTTCAGCATGCCCATAATGTATTCAAAATTTAAGCCAATCTCCGTAACACGGTTGATTTAGTAAACCCGAAGAGTATGCACCTGAGTGAAAGACTTATATCTTTGTTTCTATTAATAATTTGGACTTGAGTCCTGAAGAAGAATTGTGTATATTTGCGATAGGAACCCAACGCAACTCGTATTTCAGCATGCCCATAATGTATTCACAATTTAAGCCAATCTCCGTAACACGGTTGATTTAGTAAACCCGAAGAGTATGCACCTGAGTGAAAGACTTATATCTTTGTTTCTATTAATAATTTGGACTTGAGTCCTGAAGAAGAATTGTGTATATTTACGATAGGAACCCAACGCAACTCGTATTTCAGCATGCCCATAATGTATTCAAAATTTAAGCCAATCTCCGTAACACGGTTGATTTAGTAAACCTGAAGAGTATGCACCTGAGTGAAAGACGTATATCTTTGTTTCTATTAATAATTTGGACTTGAGTCCTGAAGAAGAATTGTGTATATTTACGATAGGAACCCAACGCAACTCGTATTTCAGCATTCCCATAATGTATTCAAAATTTAAGCCAATCTCCGTAACACGGTTGATTTAGTAAACCTGAAGAGTATGCACCTGAGTGAAAGACGTATATCTTTGTTTCTATTAATAATTTGGACTTGAGTCCTGAAGAAGAATTGTGTATATTTACGATAGGAACCCAACGCAACTCGTATTTCAGCATGCCCATAATGTATTCAAAATTTAAGCCAATCTCCGTAACACGGTTGATTTAGTAAACCCGAAGAGTATGCACCTGAGTGAAAGACTTATATCTTTGTTTCTATTAATAATTTGGACTTGAGTCCTGAAGAAGAATTGTGTATATTTACGATAGGAACCCAACGCAACTCGTATTTCAGCATGCCCATAATGTATTCAAAATTTAAGCCAATATCCGTAACACGGTTGATTTAGTAAACCCGAAGAGTATGCACCTGAGTGAAAGACTTATATCTTTGTTTCTATTAATAATTTGGACTTGAGTCCTGAAGAAGAATTGTGTATATTTACGATAGGAACCCAACGCAACTCGAATTTCAGCATTCCCATAATTTATTCAAAATTTAAGCCAATCTCCGTAACACGGTTGATTTAATAAACCTTAAGAGTATGCACCTGAGTGAAAGACGTATATCTTTGTTTCTATTAATAATTTGGACTTGAGTCCTGAAGAAGAATTGTGTATATTTACAATACGAACCCAACGCAACTCGTATTTCAGCATGCCCATAATGTATTCAAAATTTAAGCCAATCTCCGAAACACGGTTGATTTAGTAAACCCGAAGAGTATGCACCTGAGTGAAAGACTTATATCTTTGTTTCTATTAATAATTTGGACTTGAGTCCTGAAGAAGAATTGTGTATATTTACGATAGGAACCCAACGCAACTCGTATTTCAGCATGCCCATAATGTATTCAAAATTTAAGCCAATCTCCGTAACACGGTTGATTTAGTAAACCCGAAGAGTATGCACCTAAGTGAAAGACTTATATCATTGTTTCTATTAATAATTTGGACTTGAGTCCTGAAGAAGAATTGTGTATATTTACGATAGGAACCCAACGCAACTCGTATTTCAGCATTCCCATAATTTATTCAAAATTTAAGCCAATCTCCGTAACACGGTTGATTTAATAAACCTTAAGAGTATGCACCTGAGTGAAAGACGTATATCTTTGTTTCTATTAATAATTTGGACTTGAGTCCTGAAGAAGAATTGTGTATATTTACGATAGGAACCCAACACAACTCGTATTTCAGCATGCCCGTAATGTATTCAAAATTTAAGCCAATCTCCGAAACACGGTTGATTTAGTAAACCCGAAGAGTATGCACCTGAGTGAAAGTCTTATATCTTTGTTTCTATTAATAATTTGGACTTGAGTCCTGAAGAAGAATTGTGTATATTTACGATAGGAACCCAACGCAACTCGTATTTCAGCATGCCCATAATGTATTCAAAATTTAAGCCAATCTCCGTAACACGGTTGATTTAGTAAACCTGAAGAGTATGCACCTGAGTGAAAGACGTATATCTTTGTTTCTATTAATAATTTGGACTTGAGTCCTGAAGAAGAATTGTGTATATTTACGATAGGAACCCAACGCAACTCGTATTTTAGCATGCCCATAATGTATTCAAAATTTAAGCCAATCTCCGTAACACGGTTGATTTAGTAAACCCGAAGAGTATGCACCTGAGTGAAAGACTTATATCTTTGTTTCTATTAATAATTTGGACTTGAGTCCTGAAGAAGAATTGTGTATATTTACGATAGGAACCCAACGCAACTCGTATTTCATCATGCCCATAATGTATTCAAAATTTAAGCCAATCTCCGTAACACGGTTGATTTAGTAAACCCGAAGAGTATGCACCTAAGTGAAAGACTTATATCTTTGTTTCTATTAATAATTTGGACTTGAGTCCTGAAGAAGAATTGTGTATATTTACGATAGGAACCCAACGCAACTCGTATTTCAGCATTCCCATAATTTATTCAAAATTTAAGCCAATCTCCGTAACACGGTTGATTTAATAAACCTTAAGAGTATGCACCTGAGTGAAAGACGTATATCTTTGTTTCTATTAATAATTTGGACTTGAGTCCTGAAGAAGAATTGTGTATATTTACGATAGGAACCCAACGCAACTCGTATTTCAGCATGCCCATAATGTATTCAAAATTTAAGCCAATCTCCGAAACACGGTTGATTTAGTAAACCCGAAGAGTATGCACCTGAGTGAAAGTCTTATATCTTTGTTTCTATTAATAATTTGGACTTGAGTCCTGTAGAAGAATTGTGTATATTTACGATAGGAACCCAACGCAACTCGTATTTCAGCATGCCCATAATGTATTCAAAATTTAAGCCAATCTCCGTAACACGGTTGATTTAGTAAACCTGAAGAGTATGCACCTGAGTGAAAGACGTATATCTTTGTTTCTATTAATAATTTGGACTTGAGTCCTGAAGAAGAATTGTGTATATTTACGATAGGAACCCAACGCAACTCGTATTTCAGCATTCCCATAATGTATTCAAACATTAAGCCAATCTCCGTAACACGGTTGATTTAGTAAACCTGAAGAGTATGCACCTGAGTGAAAGACGTATATCTTTGTTTCTATTAATAATTTGGACTTGAGTCCTGAAGAAGAATTGTGTATATTTACGATAGGAACCCAACGCAACTCGTATTTCAGCATGCCCATAACGTATTCAAAATTTAAACCAATCTCCGTAACACGGTTGATTTAGTAAACCCGAAGAGTATGCACCTGAGTGAAAGACTTATATCTTTGTTTCTATTAATAATTTGGACTTGAGTCCTGAAGAAGAATTGTGTATATTTACGATAGGAACCCAACGCAACTCGTATTTCAGCATGCCCATAATGTATTCAAAATTTAAGCCAATCTCCGTAACACGGTTGATTTAGTAAACCCGAAGAGTATGCACCTGAGTGAAAGACTTATATCTTTGTTTCTATTAATAATTTGGACTTGAGTCCTGAAGAAGAATTGTGTATATTTACGATAGGAACCCAATGCAACTCGTATTTCAGCATGCCCATAATGTATTAAAAATTTAAGCCAATCTCCGTAACACGGTTGATTTAGTAAACCTGAAGAGTATGCACCTGAGTGAAAGACGTATATCTTTGTTTCTATTAATAATTTGGACTTGAGTCCTGAAGACGAATTGTGTATATTTACGATAGGAACCCAACGCAACTCGTATTTCAGCATTCCCATAATGTATTCAAAATTTAAGCCAATCTCCGTAACACGGTTGATTTAGTAAACCTGAAGAGTATGCACCTGAGTGAAAGACGTATATCTTTGTTTCTATTAATAATTTGGACTTGAGTCCTGAAGAAGAATTGTGTATATTTACGACAGGAACCCAACGCAACTCGTATTTCAGCATGCCCATAATGTATTCAAAATTTAAGCCAATGTCCGTAACACGGTTGATTTAGTAAACCTGAAGAGTATGCACCTGAGTGAAAGACGTATATCTTTGTTTCTATTAATAATTTGGACTTGAGTCCTGAAGAAGAATTGTGTATATTTACGACAGGAACCCAACGCAACTCGTATTTCAGCATGCCCATAATGTATTCAAAATTTAAGCCAATCTCCGTAACACGGTTGATTTAGTAAACCTGAAGAGTATGCACCTGAGTGAAAGACGTATATCTTTGTTTCTATTAATAATTTGGACTTGAGTCCTGAAGAAGAATTGTGTATATTTACGATAGGAACCCAACGCAACTCGTATTTCAGCATTCCCATAATGTATTCAAAATATAAGCCAATCTCCATAACACGGTTGATTTAGTAAACCTAAAGAGTATGCACCTGAGTGAAAGACGTATATCTTTGTTTCTATTAATAATTTGGACTTGAGTCCTGAAGATGAATTGTGTATATTTACGATAGGAACCCAACGCAACTCGTATTTCAGCATGCCCATAATGTATTCAAAATTTAAGCCAATCTCCGTAACACGGTTGATTTAGTAAACCCGAAGAGTATGCACCTGAGTGAAAGACTTATATCTTTGTTTCTATTAATAATTTGGACTTGAGTCCTGAAGAAGAATTGTGTATATTTACGATAGGAACCCAACGCAACTCGTATTTCAGCATGCCCATAATGTATTAAAAATTTAAGCCAATCTCCGTAACACGGTTGATTTAGTAAACCCGAAGAGTATGCACCTGAGTGAAAGACTTATATCTTTGTTTCTATTAATAATTTGGACTTGAGTCCTGAAGAAGAATTGTGTATATTTACGATAGGAACCCAACGCAACTCGTATTTCAGCATGCCCATAATGTATTAAAAATTTAAGCCAATCTCCGTAACACGGTTGATTTAGTAAACCCGGAGAGTATGCACCTGAGTGAAAGACTTATATCTTTGTTTCTATTAATAATTTGGACTTGAGTCCTGAAGAAGAATTGTGTATATTTACGATAGGAACCCAACGCAGTTCGTATTTCAGCATTCCCATAATGTATTCAAAATTTAAGCCAATCTCCGTAACACGGTTGATTTAGTAAACCTGAAGAGTATGCACCTGAGTGAAAGACGTATATCTCTGTTTCTATTAATAATTTGGACTTGAGTCCTGAAGAAGAATTATGTATATTTACGATAGGAACCCAACGCAACTCGTATTTCAGCATGCCCATAACGTATTCAAAATTTAAGCCAATCTCCGTAACACGGTTGATTTAGTAAACCTGAAGAGTATGCACCTGAGTGAAAGACGTATATCTTTGTTTCTATTAATAATTTGGACTTGAGTCCTGAAGAAGAATTGTGTATATTTACGATAGGAACCCAACGCAACTCGTATTTCAGCATTCCCATAATGTATTCAAAATTTAAGCCAATCTCCGTAACACGGTTGATTTAGTAAACCTGAAGAGTATGCACCTGAGTGAAAGACGTATATCTTTGTTTCTATTAATAATTTGGACTTGAGTCCTGAAGAAGAATTGTGTATATTTACGACAGGAACCCAACGCAACTCGTATTTCAGCATTCCCATAATGTATTCAAAATTTAAGCCAATCTCCGTAACACGGTTGATTTAGTAAACCTGAAGAGTATGCACCTGAGTGAAAGACGTATATCTTTGTTTCTATTAATAATTTGGACTTGAGTCCTGAAGATGAATTGTGTATATTTACGATAGGAACCCAACGCAACTCGTATTTCAGCATGCCCATAATGTATTCAAAATTTAAGCCAATCTCCGTAACACGGTTGATTTAGTAAACCCGAAGAGTATGCACCTGAGTGAAAGACTTATATCTTTGTTTCTATTAATAATTTGGACTTGAGTCCGGAAGAAGAATTGTGAATATTTACGATAGGAACCCAACGCAACTCGTATTTCAGCATGCCCATAATGTATTCAAAATTTAAGCCAATCTCCGTAACACGGTTGATTTAGTAAACCTGAAGAGTATGCACCTGAGTGAAAGACGTATATCTTTGTTTCTATTAATAATTTGGACTTGAGTCCTGAAGAAGAATTGTGTATATTTACGATAGGAAGCCAACGCAACTCGTATTTCAGCATTCCCATAATGTATTCAAAATTTAAGCCAATCTCCGTAACACGGTTGATTTAGTAAACCTGAAGAGTATACACCTGAGTGAAAGACGTATATCTTTGTTTCTATTAATAATTTGGACTTGAGTCCGGAAGAAGAATTGTGTATATTTACGATAGAAACCCAACGCAACTCGTATTTCAGCATTCCCATAATGTATTCAAAATTTAAGCCAATCTCCGTAACACGGTTGATTTAGTAAACCTGAAGGGTATGCACCTGAGTGAAAGACGTATATCTTTGTTTCTATTAATAATTTGGACTTGAGTCCTGAAGAAGAATTGTGTATATTTACGATAGGAACCCAACGCAACTCGTATTTCAGCATTCCCATATTGTATTCAAAATATAAGCCAATCTCCGTAACACGGTTGATTTAGTAAACCTAAAGAGTATGCACCTGAGTGAAAGACGTATATCTTTGTTTCTATTAATAATTTGGACTTGAGTCCTGAAGATGAATTGTGTATATTTACGATAGGAACCCAACGCAACTCGTATTTCAGCATGCCCATAATGTATACAAAATTTAAGCCAATCTCCGTAACACGGTTGATTTAGTAAACCCGAAGAGTATGCACCTGAGTGAAAGACTTATATCTTTGTTTCTATTTATAATTTGGACTTGAGTCCTGAAGAAGAATTGTGTATATTTACGATAGGAACACAACGCAACTCGTATTTCAGCATTCTCATAATGTATTCAAAATTTAAGCCAATCTCCGTAACACGGTTGATTTAGTAAACCTGAAGAGTATGCACCTGAGTGAAAGACGTATATCTTTGTTTCTATTAATAATTTGGACTTGAGTTCTGAAGAAGAATTGTGTATATTTCCGATAGGAACCCAACGCAACTCGTATTTCAGCATGCCCATAATGTATTCAAAATTTAAGCCAATCTCCGTAACACGGTTGATTTAGTAAACCTGAAGAGTATGCACCTGAGTGAAAGACGTATATCTTTGTTTCTATTAATAATTTGGACTTGAGTCCTGAAGAAGAATTGTGTATATTTACGATAGGAAGACAACGCAACTCGTATTTCAGCATTCCCATAATGTATTCAAAATATAAGCCAATCTCCGTAACACGGTTGATTTAGTAAACCTGAAGAGTATGCACCTGAGTGAAAGACGTATATCTTTGTTTCTATTAATAATTTGGACTTGAGTCCTGAAGAAGAATTGTGTATATTTACGATAGAAACCCAACGCAACTCGTATTTCAGCATTCCCATAATGTATTCAAAATTTAAGCCAATCTCCGTAACACGGTTGATTTAATAAACCTTAAGAGTATGCACCTGAGTGAAAGACGTATATCTTTGTTTCTATTAATAATTTGGACTTGAGTCCTGAAGAAGAATTGTGTATATTTACGATAGGAACCCAACGCAACTCGTATTTCAGCATGCCCATAATGTATTCAAAATTTTAGTCAATCTCCGAAACACGGTTGATTTAGTAAACCCGAAGAGTATGCACCTGAGTGAAAGACTTATATCTTTGTTTCTATTAATAATTTGGACTTGAGTCCTGAAGAAGAATTGTGTATATTTACGATAGGAACCCAACGCAACTCGTATTTCAGCATGCCCATAATGTATTCAAAATTTAAGCCAATCTCCGTAACACGGTTGATTTAGTAAACCCGAAGAGTATGCACCTGAGTGAAAGACTTATATCTTTGTTTCTATTAATAATTTGGACTTGAGTCCTGAAGAAGAATTGTGTATATTTACGATAGGAACCCAACGCAACTCGTATTTCAGCATGCCCATAATGTATTCAAAATTTAAGCCAATCTCCGTAACACGGTTGATTTAGTAAACCCGAAGAGTATGCACCTAAGTGAAAGACTTATATCTTTGTTTCTATTAATAATTTGGACTTGAGTCCTGAAGAAGAATTGTGTATATTTACGATAGGAAAACAACGCAACTCGTATTTCAGCATGCCCATAATGTATTCAAAATTTAAGCCAATCTCCGTAACACGGTTGATTTAGTAAACCTGAAGAGTATGCACCTGAGTGAAAGACGTATATCTTTGTTTCTATTAATAATTTGGACTTGAGTCCTGAAGAAGAATTGTGTATATTTACGATAGGAACCCAACGCAACTCGTATTTCAGCATTCCCATAATGTATTCAAAATATAAGCCAATCTCCGTAACAGGGTTGATTTAGTAAACCTGAAGAGTATGCACCTGAGTGAAAGACGTATATCTTTGTTTCTATTAATAATTTGGACTTGAGTTCTAAAGAAGAATTGTGTATATTTATGATAGGAACCCAACGCAACTCGTATTTCAGCATGCCCATAATGTATTCAAAATTTAAGCCAATCTCCGTAACACGGTTGATTTAGTAAACCCGAAGAGTATGCACCTGAGTGAAAGACTTATATCTTTGTTTCTATTAATAATTTGGACTTGAGTCCGGAAGAAGAATTGTGAATATTTACGATAGGAACCCAACGCAACTCGTATTTCAGCATGCCCATAATGTATTCAAAATTTAAGCCAATCTCCGTAACACGGTTGATTTAGTAAACCTGAAGAGTATGCACCTGAGTGAAAGACGTATATCTTTGTTTCTATTAATAATTTGGACTTGAGTCCTGAAGAAGAATTGTGTATATTTACGATAGGAAGCCAACGCAACTCGTATTTCAGCATTCCCATAATGTATTCAAAATTTAAGCCAATCTCCGTAACACGGTTGATTTAGTAAACCTGAAGAGTATACACCTGAGTGAAAGACGTATATCTTTGTTTCTATTAATAATTTGGACTTGAGTCCGGAAGAAGAATTGTGTATATTTACGATAGAAACCCAACGCAACTCGTATTTCAGCATTCCCATAATGTATTCAAAATTTAAGCCAATCTCCGTAACACGGTTGATTTAGTAAACCTGAAGGGTATGCACCTGAGTGAAAGACGTATATCTTTGTTTCTATTAATAATTTGGACTTGAGTCCTGAAGAAGAATTGTGTATATTTACGATAGGAACCCAACGCAACTCGTATTTCAGCATTCCCATATTGTATTCAAAATATAAGCCAATCTCCGTAACACGAATGATTTAGTAAACCTAAAGAGTATGCACCTGAGTGAAAGACGTATATCTTTGTTTCTATTAATAATTTGGACTTGAGTCCTGAAGATGAATTGTGTATATTTACGATAGGAACCCAACGCAACTCGTATTTCAGCATGCCCATAATGTATACAAAATTTAAGCCAATCTCCGTAACACGGTTGATTTAGTAAACCCGAAGAGTATGCACCTGAGTGAAAGACTTATATCTTTGTTTCTATTTATAATTTGGACTTGAGTCCTGAAGAAGAATTGTGTATATTTACGATAGGAACACAACGCAACTCGTATTTCAGCATTCTCATAATGTATTCAAAATTTAAGCCAATCTCCGTAACACGGTTGATTTAGTAAACCTGAAGAGTATGCACCTGAGTGAAAGACGTATATCTTTGTTTCTATTAATAATTTGGACTTGAGTTCTGAAGAAGAATTGTGTATATTTCCGATAGGAACCCAACGCAACTCGTATTTCAGCATGCCCATAATGTATTCAAAATTTAAGCCAATCTCCGTAACACGGTTGATTTAGTAAACCTGAAGAGTATGCACCTGAGTGAAAGACGTATATCTTTGTTTCTATTAATAATTTGGACTTGAGTCCTGAAGAAGAATTGTGTATATTTACGATAGGAAGACAACGCAACTCGTATTTCAGCATTCCCATAATGTATTCAAAATATAAGCCAATCTCCGTAACACGGTTGATTTAGTAAACCTGAAGAGTATGCACCTGAGTGAAAGACGTATATCTTTGTTTCTATTAATAATTTGGACTTGAGTCCTGAAGAAGAATTGTGTATATTTACGATAGAAACCCAACGCAACTCGTATTTCAGCATTCCCATAATGTATTCAAAATTTAAGCCAATCTCCGTAACACGGTTGATTTAATAAACCTTAAGAGTATGCACCTGAGTGAAAGACGTATATCTTTGTTTCTATTAATAATTTGGACTTGAGTCCTGAAGAAGAATTGTGTATATTTACGATAGGAACCCAACGCAACTCGTATTTCAGCATGCCCATAATGTATTCAAAATTTTAGTCAATCTCCGAAACACGGTTGATTTAGTAAACCCGAAGAGTATGCACCTGAGTGAAAGACTTATATCTTTGTTTCTATTAATAATTTGGACTTGAGTCCTGAAGAAGAATTGTGTATATTTACGATAGGAACCCAACGCAACTCGTATTTCAGCATGCCCATAATGTATTCAAAATTTAAGCCAATCTCCGTAACACGGTTGATTTAGTAAACCCGAAGAGTATGCACCTGAGTGAAAGACTTATATCTTTGTTTCTATTAATAATTTGGACTTGAGTCCTGAAGAAGAATTGTGTATATTTACGATAGGAACCCAACGCAACTCGTATTTCAGCATGCCCATAATGTATTCAAAATTTAAGCCAATCTCCGTAACACGGTTGATTTATTAAACCCGAAGAGTATGCACCTAAGTGAAAGACTTATATCTTTGTTTCTATTAATAATTTGGACTTGAGTCCTGAAGAAGAATTGTGTATATTTACGATAGGAAAACAACGCAACTCGTATTTCAGCATGCCCATAATGTATTCAAAATTTAAGCCAATCTCCGTAACACGGTTGATTTAGTAAACCTGAAGAGTATGCACCTGAGTGAAAGACGTATATCTTTGTTTCTATTAATAATTTGGACTTGAGTCCTGAAGAAGAATTGTGTATATTTACGATAGGAACCCAACGCAACTCGTATTTCAGCATTCCCATAATGTATTCAAAATATAAGCCAATCTCCGTAACAGGGTTGATTTAGTAAACCTGAAGAGTATGCACCTGAGTGAAAGACGTATATCTTTGTTTCTATTAATAATTTGGACTTGAGTTCTAAAGAAGAATTGTGTATATTTATGATAGGAACCCAACGCAACTCGTATTTCAGCATGCCCATAATGTATTCAAAATTTAAGCCAATCTCCGTAACACGGTTGATTTAGTAAACCCGAAGAGTATGCACCTGAGTGAAAGACTTATATCTTTGTTTCTATTAATAATTTGGACTTGAGTCCTGAAGAAGAATTGTGTATATTTACGATAGGAACCCAACGCAACTCGTATTTCAGCATGCCCATAATGTATTCAAAATTTAAGCCAATCTCCGTAACACGGTTGATTTAGTAAACCCGAAGAGTATGCACCTAAGTGAAAGACTTATATCTTTGTTTCTATTAATAATTTGGACTTGAGTCCCGAAGAAGAATTGTGTATATTTACGATAGGAAAACAACGCAACTCGTATTTCAGCATGCCCATAATGTATTCAAAATTTAAGCCAATCTCCGTAACACGGTTGATTTAGTAAACCTGAAGAGTATGCACCTGAGTGAAAGACGTGTATCTTTGTTTCTATTAATAATTTGGACTTGAGTCCTGAAGAAGAATTGTGTATATTTACGATAGGAACCCAACGCAACTCGTATTTCAGCATTCCCATAATGTATTCAAAATTTAAGCCAATCTCCGTAACACGGTTGATTTAGTAAACCTGAAGAGTATGCACCTGAGTGAAAGACGTATATCTTTGTTTCTATTAATAATTTGGACTTGAGTCCTCAAGAAGAATTGTGTATATTTACGATAGGAACCCAACACAACTCGTATTTCAGCATTCCCATAATTTATTCAAAATTTAAGACAATCTTCGTAACACGGTTGATTTAATAAACCTTAAGAGTATGCACCTGAGTGAAAGACGTATATCTTTGTTTCTATTAATAATTTGGACTTGAGTCCTGAAGAAGAATTGTGTATATTTACGATAGGAACCCAACGCAACTCGTATTTCAGCATGCCCATAATGTATTCAAAATTTTAGTCAATCTCCGAAACACGGTTGATTTAGTAAACCCGAAGAGTATGCACCTGAGTGAAAGACTTATATCTTTGTTTCTATTAATAATTTGGACTTGAGTCCTGAAGAAGAATTGTGTATATTTACGATAGGAACCTAACGCAACTCGTATTTCAGCATGCCCATAATGTATTCAAAATTTAAGCCAATCTCCATAACACGGTTGATTTAGTAAACCTGAAGAGTATGCACCTGAGTGAAAGACGTATATCTTTGTTTCTATTAATAATTTGGACTTGAGTCCTGAAGAAGAATTGTGTATATTTACGATAGGAACCCAACGCAACTCGTATTTCAGCATTCCCATAATGTATTCAAAATTTAAGCCAATCTCCGTAACACGGTTGATTTAGTAAACCTGAAGAGTATGCACCTGAGTGAAAGACGTATATCTTTGTTTCTATTAATAATTTGGACTTGAGTCCTGAAGAAGAATTGTGTATATTTATGATAGGAACCCAACACAACTCGTATTTAAGCATTCCCATAATGTATTCAAAATTTAAGCCAATCTCCGTAACACGGTTGATTTAGTAAACCTAAAGAGTATGCACCTGAGTGAAAGACGTATATCTTTGTTTCTATTAATAATTTGGACTTGAGTCCTGAAGAAGAATTGTGTATATTGACGATAGGAACCCAACGCAACTCGTATTTCAGCATTCCCATAATGTATTCAAAATATAAGCCAATCTCCGTAACAGGGTTGATTTAGTAAACCTGAAGAGTATGCACCTGAGTGAAAGACGTATATCTTTGTTTCTATTAATAATTTGGACTTGAGTCCCTAAGAAGAATTGTGTATATTTATGATAGGAACCCAACGCAACTCGTATTTCAGCATGCCCATAATGTATTCAAAATTTAAGCCAATCTCCGTAACACGGTTGATTTAGTAAACCCGAAGAGTATGCACCTGAGTGAAAGACTTATATCTTTGTTTCTATTAATAATTTGGACTTGAGTCCTGAAGAACAATTGTGTATATTTACGATAGGAACCCAACGCAACTCGTATTTCAGCATGCCCATAATGTATTCAAAATTTAAGCCAATCTCCGTAACACGGTTGATTTAGTAAACCCGAAGAGTATGCACCTAAGTGAAAGACTTATATCTTTGTTTCTATTAATAATTTGGACTTGAGTCCTGAAGAAGAATTGTGTATATTTACGATAGGAAAACAACGCAACTCGTATTTCAGCATGCCCATAATGTATTCAAAATTTAAGCCAATCTCCGTAACACGGTTGATTTAGTAAACCTGAAGAGTATGCACCTGAGTGAAAGACGTGTATCTTTGTTTCTATTAATAATTTGGACTTGAGTCCTGAAGAAGAATTGTGTATATTTACGATAGGAACCCAACGCAACTCGTATTTCAGCATTCCCATAATGTATTCAAAATTTAAGCCAATCTCCGTAACACGGTTGATTTAGTAAACCTGAAGAGTATGCACCTGAGTGAAAGACGTATATCTTTGTTTCTATTAATAATTTGGACTTGAGTCCTCAAGAAGAATTGTGTATATTTACGATAGGAACCCAACACAACTCGTATTTCAGCATTCCCATAATTTATTCAAAATTTAAGACAATCTTCGTAACACGGTTGATTTAATAAACCTTAAGAGTATGCACCTGAGTGAAAGACGTATATCTTTGTTTCTATTAATAATTTGGACTTGAGTCCTGAAGAAGAATTGTGTATATTTACGATAGGAACCCAACGCAACTCGTATTTCAGCATGCCCATAATGTATTCAAAATTTAAGCCAATCTCCGAAACACGGTTGATTTAGTAAACCCGAAGAGTATGCACCTGAGTGAAAGACTTATATCTTTGTTTCTATTAATAATTTGGACTTGAGTCCTGAAGAAGAATTGTGTATATTTACGATAGGAACCTAACGCAACTCGTATTTCAGCATGCCCAAAATGTATTAAAAATTTAAGCCAATCTCCATAACACGGTTGATTTAGTAAACCTGAAGAGTATGCACCTGAGTGAAAGACGTATATCTTTGTTTCTATTAATAATTTGGACTTGAGTCATGAAGAAGAATTGTGTATATTTACGATAGGAACGCAACGCAACTCGTATTTCAGCATTCCCATAATGTATTCAAAATTTAAGCCAATCTCCGTAACACGGTTGATTTAGTAAACCTGAAGAGTATGCACCTGAGTGAAAGACGTATATCTTTGTTTCTATTAATAATTTGGACTTGAGTCCTGAAGAAGAATTGTGTATATTTATGATAGGAACCCAACACAACTCGTATTTAAGCATTCCCATAATGTATTCAAAATTTAAGCCAATCTCCGTAACACGGTTGATTTAGTAAACCTGAAGAGTATGCACCTGAGTGAAAGACGTATATCTTTGTTTCTATTAATAATTTGGACTTGAGTCCTGAAGAAGAATTGTGTATATTGACGATAGGAACCCAACGCAACTCGTATTTCAGCATTCCCATAATGTATTCAAAATATAAGCCAATCTCCGTAACAGGGTTGATTTAGTAAACCTGAAGAGTATGCACCTGAGTGAAAGACGTATATCTTTGTTTCTATTAATAATTTGGACTTGAGTCCTCAAGAAGAATTGTGTATATTTATGATAGGAACCCAACGCAACTCGTATTTCAGCATGCCCATAATGTATTCAAAATTTAAGCCAATCTCCGTAACACGGTTGATTTAGTAAACCCGAAGAGTATGCACCTGAGTGAAAGACTTATATCTTTGTTTCTATTAATAATTTGGACTTGAGTCCTGAAAAACAATTGTGTATATTTACGATAGGAACCCAACGCAACTCGTATTTCAGCATGCCCATAATGTATTCAAAATTTAAGCCAATCTCCGTAACACGGTTGATTTAGTAAACCCGAAGAGTATGCACCTAAGTGAAAGACTTATATCTTTGTTTCTATTAATAATTTGGACTTGAGTCCTGAAGAAGAATTGTGTATATTTACGATAGGAACCCAACGCAACTCGTATTTCAGCATGCCCATAATGTATTCAAAATTTAAACCAATCTCCGTAACACGGTTGATTTAGTAAACCTGAAGAGTATGCACCTGAGTGAAAGACGTGTATCTTTGTTTCTATTAATAATTTGGACTTGAGTCCTGAAGAAGAATTGTGTATATTTACGATAGGAACCCAACACAACTCGTATTTCAGCATTCCCATAATGTATTCAAAATTTAAGCCAATCTCCGTAACACGGTTGATTTAGTAAACCTGAAGAGTATGCACCTGAGTGAAAGACGTATATCTTTGTTTCTATTAATAATTTGGACTTGAGTCCTGAAGAAGAATTGTGTATATTTACGATAGAAACCCAACGCAACTCGTATTTCAGCTTGCCCATAATGTATTCAAAATGTAAGCCAATCTCCGTAACACGGTTGATTTAGTAAACCTGAAGAGTATGCACCTGAGTGAAAGACGTATATCTTTGTTTCTATTAATAATTTGGACTTGAGTCCTGAAGAAGAATTGTGTATATTTACGATAGGAACCCAACGCAACTCGTATTTCAGAATTCCCATAATGTATTCAAAATTTAAGCCAATCTCCGTAACACGGTTGATTTAGTAAACCTGAAGAGTATGCACCTGAGTGAAAGACGTATATCTTTGTTTCTATTAATAATTTGGACTTGAGTCCTGAAGAAGAATTGTGTATATTTACGATAGGAACCCAACGCAACTCGTATTTCAGCATTCCCATAATGTATTCAAAATTTAAGCCAATCTCCGTAACACGGTTGATTTAGTAAACCTGAAGAGTATGCACCTGAGTGAAAGACGTATATCTTTGTTTCTATTAATAATTTGGACTTGAGTCCTGAAGAAGAATTGTGTATATTCACGATAGGAACCCAATGCAACTCGTATTTCAGCATTCCCATAATGTATTCAAAATTTAAGCCAATCTCCGTAACACGGTTGATTTAGTAAACCTGAAGAGTATGCACCTGAGTGAAAGACGTATATCCTTGTTTCTATTAATAAATTGGACTTGAGTCCTGAAGAAGAATTGTGTATATTTACGATAGGAACCCAACGCAACTCGTATTTCAGCATTCCCATAATGTATTCAAAATATAAGCCAATCTCCGTAACACGGTTGATTTAGTAAACCTGAAGAATATGCACCTGAGTGAAAGACGTATATATTTGTTTCTTTTAATAATTTGGACTTGAGTCCTGAAGAAGAATTGTGTATATTTACGATAGAAACCCAACGCAACTCGTATTTCAGCATTCCCATAATGTATTCAAAATTTAAGTCAATCTCCGTAACACGGTTGATTTAGTAAACCTGAAGAGTATGCACCTGAGTGAAAGACGTATATCTTTGTTTCTATTAATAATTTGGACTTGAGTCCTGAAGAAGAATTGTGTATATTTACGATAGGAACCCAACGCAACTCGTATTTCAGCATTCCCATAATGTATTCAAAATATAAGCCAATCTCCGTAACACGGTTGATTTAGTAAACCTGAAGAGTATGCACCTGAGTGAAAGACGTATATCTTTGTTTCTATTAATAATTTGGACTTGAGTCCTAAAGAAGAATTGTGTATATTTACGATAGAAACCCAACGCAACTCGTATTTCAGCATGCCCATAATGTATTCAAAATTTAAGCCAATCTCCGTAACACGGTTGATTTAGTAAACCCGAAGAGTATGCACCTGAGTGAAATACTTATATCTTTGTTTCTATTAATAATTTGGACTTGAGTCCTGAAGAAGAATTGTGTATATTTACGATAAGAACCCAACGCAACTCGTATTTCAGCATGCCCATAATGTATTCTAAATTTAAGCCAATCTCCGTAACACGGTTGATTTAGTAAACCCGAAGAGTATGCACCTAAGTGAAAGACTTATATCTTTGTTTCTATTAATAATTTGGACTTGAGTCCTGAAGAAGAATTGTGTATATTTACGATAGGAACCCAACGCAACTCGTATTTCAGCATGCCCATAATGTATGAAAAATTTAAGCCAATCTCCGTAACACGGTTGATTTAGTAAACCTGAAGAGTATGCACCTGAGTGAAAGACGTATATCTTTGTTTCTATTAATAATTTGGACTTGAGTCCTGAAGAAGAATTGTGTATATTTACGATAGGAACCCAACGCAACTCGTATTTCAGCATTCCCATAATGTATTCAAAATTTAAGACAATCTCCGTAACACGGTTGATTTAGTAAACCTGAAGAGTATGCACCTGAGTGAAAGACGTATATCTTTGTTTCTATTAATAATTTGGACTTGAGTCCTGAAGAAGAATTGTGTATATTTACGATAGGAACCCAACACAACTCGTATTTCAGCATTCCCATAATTTATTCAAAATTTAAGCCAATCTCCGTAACACGGTTGATTTAATAAACCTTAAGAGTATGCACCTGAGTGAAAGACGTATATCTTTGTTTCTATTAATAATTTGGACTTGAGTCCTGAAGAAGAATTGTGTATATTTACGATAGGAACCCAACGCAACTCGTATTTCAGCATGCCCATAATGTATTCAAAATTTAAGGCAATCTCCGTAACACGGTTGATTTAGTAAACCCGAAGAGTATGCACCTGAGTGAAAGACTTATATCTTTGTTTCTATTAATAATTTGGACTTGAGTCCTGAAGAAGAATTGTGTATATTTACGATAGGAACCCAACGCAACTCGTATTTCAGCATGCCCATGATGTATTCAAAATTTAAGCCAATCTCCGTAACACGGTTGATTTAGTAAACCTGAAGAGTATGAACCTGAGTGAAAGACGTATATCTTTGTTTCTATTAATAATTTGGACTTGAGTCCTGAAGAAGAATTGTGTATATTTACGATAGGAACCCAACGCAACTCGTATTTCAGCATGCCCATAATGTATTCAAAATTTAAGCCAATCTCCGTAACACGACTAATTTAGTAAACCTGAAGAGTATGCACCTGAGTGAAAGACGTATATCTTTGTTTCTAATAATAATTTGGACTTGAGTCCTGAAGAAGAATTGTGTATATTTACGATAGGAACCCAACGCAACTCATATTTCAGCATTCCCATAATGGATTCAAAATTTAAGCCAATCTCCGTAACACGGTTGATTTAGTAAACCTGAAGAGTATGCACCTGAGTGAAAGACGTATATCTTTGTTTCTATTAATAATTTGGACTTGAGTCCTGAAGAAGAATTGTGTATATTTACGATAAGAACCCAACGCAACTCGTATTTCAGCATTCCCATAATGTATTCAAAATTTAAGCCAATCTCCGTAACACGGTTGATTTAGTAAACCTGAAGAGTATGCACCTGAGTGAAAGACGTATATCTTTGTTTCTATTAATAATTTGGACTTGAGTCCTGAAGAAGAATTGTGTATATTTACGATAGGAACCCAACGCAACTCGTATTTCAGCATGCCCATAATGTATTCAAAATTTAAGCCAATCTCCGTAACACGGTTGATTTAGTAAACCCGAAGAGTATGCACCTGAGTGAAAGACTTATATCTTTGTTTCTATTAATAATTTGGACTTGAGTCCTGAAGAAGAATTGTGTATATTTACGATAGGAACCCAACGCAACTCGTATTTCAGCATTCCCATAATGTATTCAAAATTTAAGCCAATCTCCGTAACACGGTTGATTTAGTAAACCTGAAGAGTATGCAGCTGAGTGAAAGACGTATATCTTTGTTTCTATTAATAATTTGGACTTGAGTCCCGAAGAAGAATTGTGTATATTTACGATAGGAACCGAACACAACTCGTATTTCAGCATTCCCATAATGTATTCAAAATTTAAGCCAATCTCCGTAACACGGTTGATTTAATAAACCTGAAGAGTATGCACCTGAGTGAAAGAGGTATATCTTTGTTATGTTAATAATTTGGACTTGAGTCCTGAAGAAGAATTGTGTATATTTACGAAAGGAACCCAACGCAACTCGTATTTCAGCATGCCCATAATGTATTCAAAATTTAAGCCAATCTCCGTAACACGGTTGATTTAGTAAACCCGAAGAGTATGCACCTGAGTGAAAGACTTATATCTTTGTTTCTATTAATAATTTGGACTTGTGTCCTGAAGAAGAATTGTGTATATGTACGATAGGAACCCAACGCAACTCGTATTTCAGCATGCCCATAATGTATTCAAAATTTAAGCCAATCTCCGTAACACGGTTGATTTAGTAAACCTGAAGAGTATGCACCTGAGTGAAAGACATATATCTTTGTTTCTATTAATAATTTGGACTTGAGTCCTGAAGAAGAATTGTGTATATTTACGATAGGAACCCAACGCAACTCGTATTTCAGCATTCCCATAATGTATTCAAAATTAAAGCCAATCTCCGTAACACGGTTGATTTAGTAAACCTGAAGAGTATGCAACTGAGTGAAAGACGTATATCTTTGTTTCTATTAATAATTTGGACTTGAGTCCTGAAGAAGAATTGTGTATATTTACGATAGGAACCCAACGCAACTCGTATTTCATCATGCCCATAATGTATTCAAAATTTAAGCCAATCTCCGTAACACGGTTGATTTAGTAAACCCGAAGAGTATGCACCTAAGTGAAAGACTTATATCTTTGTTTCTATTAATAATTTGGAGTTGAGTCCTGAAGAAGAATTGTGTATATTTACGATAGGAACCCAACGCAACTCGTATTTCATCATTCCCATAATGTATTCAAAATTTAAGCCAATCTCCGTAACACGGTTGATTTAGTAAACCTGAAGAGTATGCACCTGAGTGAAAGACTGTATCTTTGTTTCTATTAATAATTTGGACTTGAGTCCTGAAGAAGAATTGTGTATATTTACGATAGGAACCCAACGCAACTCGTATTTCAGCATTCCCATAATGTATTCAAAATTTAAGCCAATCTCCGTAACACGGTTGATTTAGTAAACCTGAAGAGTATGCACCTGAGTGAAAGACGTATATCTTTGTTTCTATTAATAATTTGGACTTGAGTCCCGAAGAAGAATTGTGTATATTTACGATAGGAACCGAACACAACTCGTATTTCAGCATTCCCATAATGTATTCAAAATTTAAGCCAATCTCCGTAACACGGTTGATTTAATAAACCTGAAGAGTATGCACCTGAGTGAAAGACGTATATCTTTGTTTCTATTAATAATTTGGACTTGAGTCCTGAAGAAGAATTGTGTATATTTACGATAGGAACCGAACACAACTCGTATTTCAGCATTCCCATAATGTATTCAAAATTTAAGCCAATCTCCGTAACACGGTTGATTTAGTAAACCTGAAGAGTATGCACCTGAGTGAAAGACGTATATCTTTGTTTCTATTAATAATTTGGACTTGAGTCCCGAAGAAGAATTGTGTATATTTACGATAGGAACCGAACACAACTCGTATTTCAGCATTCCCATAATGTATTCAAAATTTAAGCCAATCTCCGTAACACGGTTGATTTAATAAACCTGAAGAGTATGCACCTGAGTGAAAGACGTATATCTTTGTTTCTGTTAATAATTTGGACTTGAGTCCTGAAGAAGAATTGTGTATATTTACGAAAGGAACCCAACGCAACTCGTATTTCAGCATGCCCATAATGTATTCAAAATTTAAGCCAATCTCCGTAACACGGTTGATTTAGTAAACCCGAAGAGTATGCACCTGAGTGAAAGACTTATTTCTTTGTTTCTATTAATAATTTGGACTTGTGTCCTGAAGAAGAATTGTGTATATGTACGATAGGAACCCAACGCAACTCGTATTTCAGCATGCCCATAATGTATTCAAAATTTAAGCCAATCTCCGTAACACGGTTGATTTAGTAAACCTGAAGAGTATGCACCTGAGTGAAAGACGTATATCTTTGTTTCTATTAATAATTTGGACTTGAGTCCTGAAGAGGAATTGTGTATATTTACGATAGGAACCCAACGCAACTCGTATTTCAGCATTCCCATAATGTATTCAAAATTTAAGCCAATCTCCGTAACACGGTTGATTTAGTAAACCTGAAGAGTATGCACCTGAGTGAAAGATGTATATCTTTGTTTCTATTAATAATTAGGACTTGAGTCCTGAAGAAGAATTGTGTATATTTACGATAGGAACCCAACGCAACTCGTATTTCAGCATGCCCATAATGTATTCAAAATTTAAGCCAATCTCCGTAACACGGTTGATTTAGTAAACCTGAAGAGTATGCACCTGAGTGAAAGACGTATATCTTTGTTTCTATTAATAATTTGGACTTGAGTCCTGAAGAAGAATTGTGTATATTTACGATAGGAACCTAACCCAACTCGTATTTCAGCATTCCCATAATGTATTCAAAATTTAAGCCAATCTCCGTAACACGGTTGATTTAGTAAACCCGAAGAGTATGCACCTGAGTGAAAGACTTATATCTTTGTTTCTATTAATAATTTGGACTTGAGTCCTGAAGAAGAATTGTGTATATGTACGATAGGAACCCAACGCAACTCGTATTTAAGCATGCCCATAATGTATTCAAAATTTAAGCCAATCTCCATAACACGTTTGATTTAGTAAACCTGAAGAGTATGTGTAATACTTGAGATTTAATTTAAACAGATTAATAGTACTACTCATACCAACAAGGTGCATCTCCTTTTAAGGGAACTCATTAGCCAAGAACTCCAAAGTTAAGCGTGCTTGCACGGGAGTAGTCTTGGGATGGGTGACCCCCTGGGAAGTTTCCCAGGGTGCGCACGAGTGAGGACAAAGTGCGCGGAAAAGGCTAGTGGCGGTTTGTGAGGACAGTACTAGAAGTCCAGAGAGGTCAAAAGTAACAACCTCGGGGCCTACGGGGCCGGGGTGTTACAGATGGTATCAGAGCAACCCTGCGACAGTGTGTTGACCCGTTGGATATCGGGCGGGCACTTAGCGGGGGAAGATTCTGGGATTTGATTGAGATTGGTTTATGGGCGCAACGAGGACGTTGCGTTCCTAAGTGGGGGTGATTGTAATACTTGAGATTTAATTTAAACAGATTAATAGTACTACTCATACCAACAAGGTGCATCTCCTTTTAAGGGAACTCATTAGCCAAGAACTCCAAAGTTAAGCGTGCTTGCACGGGAGTAGTCTTGGGATGGGTGACCCCCTGGGAAGTTTCCCAGGGCGCGCACGAGTGAGGACAAAGTGCGCGTAAAAGGCTAGTGGCGGTTTGTGAGGACAGTACTAGAGGTCTAGAGTAACTACCTCGGGTCCGTGTGGGGCCCCGAGGTGTTACAGTATGCACCTGAGTGAAAGACGTATATCTTTGTTTCTATTAATACTTTGGACTTGAGTCCCGAAGAAGAATTGTGTATATTTACGATAGGAACCGAACACAACTCGTATTTCAGCATTCCCATAATGTATTCAAAATTTAAGCCAATCTCCGTAACACGGTTGATTTAATAAACCTGAAGAATATGCACCTGAGTCAAAGACGTATATCTTTGTTTCTGTTAATAATTTAGACTTGAGTCCTGAAGAAGAATTGTGTATATATACGAAAGGAACCCAACGCAACTCGTATTTCAGCATGCCCATAATGTATTCAAAATTTAAGCCAATCTCCGTAACACGGTTGATTTAGTAAACCCGAAGAGTATGCACCTGAGTGAAAGACTTATATCTTTCGTTTCTATTAATAATTTGGACTTGTGTCCTGAAGAAGAATTGTGTATATGTACGATAGGAACCCAACGCAACTCGTATTTCAGCATGCCCATAATGTATTCAAAATTTAAGCCAATCTCCGTAACACGGTTGATTTAGTAAACCTGAAGAGTATGCACCTGAGTGAAAGACGTATATCTTTGTTTCTATTAATAATTTGGACTTGAGTCCTGAAGAAGAATTGTGTATATTTACGATAGGAACCCAACGCAACTCGTATTTCAGCATTCCCATAATGTATTCAAAATTTAAGCCAATCTCCGTAACACGGTTGATTTAGTAAACCTGAAGAGTATGCACCTGAGTGAAAGACGTATATCTTTGTTTCTATTAATAATTTGGACTTGAGTCCTGAAGAAGAATTGTGTACATTTACGACAGGAACCCAACGCAACTCGTAATTCAGCATGCCCATAATGTATTCAAAATTTAAGCCAATCTCCGTAACACGGTTGATTTAGTAAACCTGAAGAGTATGCACCTGAGTGAAAGACGTATATCTTTGTTTCTATTAATAATTTGGACTTGAGTCCTGAAGAAGAATTGTGTATATTTACGATAGGAACCCAACGCAACTCGTATTTCAGCATGCCCATAATGTATTCAAAATTTAAGCCAATCTCCGTAACACGGTTGATTTAGTAAACCTGAAGAGTATGCACCTGAGTGAAAGACGTATATCTTTGTTTCTATTAATAATTTGGACTTGAGTCCTGAAGAAGATTTGTGTATATTTACGATAGGAACCTAACGCAACTCGTATTTCAGCATTCCCATAATGTATTCAAAATTTAAGCCAATCTCCGTAACACGGTTGATTTAGTAAACCTGAAGAGTATGCACCTGAGTGAAAGACGTATATCTTTGTTTCTATTAATAATTTGGACTTGAGTCCTGAAGAAGAATTGTGTATATTTACGATAGGAACCGAACACAACTCGTATTTCAGCATTCCCATAATGTATTCAAAATTTAAGCCAATCTCCGTAACACGGTTGATTTAATAAACCTGAAGAGTATGCACCTGAGTGAAAGACGTATATCTTTATTTTTTTTAATAATTTGGACTTGAGTCCTGAAGAAGAATTGTGTGTATTTACGAAAGGACCCAACGCAACTCGTATTTCAGCATGCCCATAATGTATTCAAAATTTAAGCCAATCTCCGTAACACGGTTGATTTAGTAAACCCGAAGAGTATGAACCTGAGTGAAAGACTTATATCTTTGTTTCTATTAATAATTTGGACTTGAGTCCTGAAGAAGAATTGTGTATATGTACGATAGGAACCCAACGCAACTCGTATTTCAGCATGCCCATAATGTATTCAAAATTTAAGCCAATCTCCGTAACACGGTTGATTTAGTAAACCCGAAGAGTATGCACCTGAGTGAAAGACTTATATCTTTCGTTTCTATTAATAATTTGGACTTGTGTCCTGAAGACGAATTGTGTATATGTACGATAGGAACCCAACGCAACTCGTATTTCAGCATGCCCATAATGTATTCAAAATTTAAGCCAATCTCCGTAACACGGTTGATTTAGTAAACCTGAAGAGTATGCACCTGAGTGAAAGACGTATATCTTTGTTTCTATTAATAATTTGGACTTGAGTCCTGAAGAAGAATTGTGTATATTTACGATAGGAACCCAACGCAACTCGTATTTCAGCATTCCCATAATGTATTCAAAATTTAAGCCAATCTCCGTAACACGGTTGATTTAGTAAACCTGAAGAGTATGCACCTGAGTGAAAGACGTATATCTTTGTTTCTATTAATAATTTGGACTTGAGTCCTGAAGAAGAATTGTGTATATTTACGACAGGAACCCAACGCAACTCGTATTTCAGCATGCCCATAATGTATTCAAAATTTAAGCCAATCTCCGTAACACGGTTGATTTAGTAAACCTGAAGAGTATGCACCTGAGTGAAAGACGTATATCTTTGTTTCTATTAATAATTAGGACTTGAGTCCTGAAGAAGAATTGTGTATATTTACGATAGGAACCCAACGCAACTCGTATTTCAGCATGCCCATAATGTATTCAAAATTTAAGCCAATCTCCGTAACACGGTTGATTTAGTAAACCTGAAGAGTATGCACCTGAGTGAAAGACGTATATCTTTGTTTCTATTAATAATTTGGACTTGAGTCCTGAAGAAGAATTGTGTATATTTACGATAGGAACCTAACCCAACTCGTATTTCAGCATTCCCATAATGTATTCAAAATTTAAGCCAATCTCCGTAACACGGTTGATTTAGTAAACCTGAAGAGTATGCACCTGAGTGAAAGACGTATATCTTTGTTTCTATTAATAATTTGGACTTGAGTCCTGAAGAAGAATTGTGTATATTTACGATAGGAACCGAACACAACTCGTATTTCAGCATTCCCATAATGTATTCAAAATTTAAGCCAATCTCCGTAAAACGGTTGATTTAATAAACCTGAAGAGTATGCACCTGAGTGAAAGACGTATATCTTTGTTTCTGTTAATAATTTGGACTTGAGTCCTGAAGAAGAATTGTGTGTATTTACGAAAGGACCCAACGCAACTCGTATTTCAGCATGCCCATAATGTATTCAAAATTTAAGCCAATCTCCGTAACACGGTTGATTTAGTAAACCCGAAGAGTATGCACCTGAGTGAAAGACTTATATCTTTGTTTCTATTAAAAATTTGGACTTGAGTTCTGAAGAAGAATTGTGTATATGTACGATAGGAACCCAACGCAACTCGTATTTCAGCATGCCCATAATGTATTCAAAATTTAAGCCAATCTCCGTAACACGGTTGATTTAGTAAACCTGAAGAGTATGCACCTGAGTGAAAGTCGTATATCTTTGTTTCTATTAATAATTTGGACTTGAGTCCCGAAGAAGAATTGTGTATATTTACGATAGGAACCGAACACAACTCGTATTTCAGCATTCCCATAATGTATTCAAAATTTAAGCCAATCTCCGTAACACGGTTGATTTAATAAACCTGAAGAGTATGCACCTGAGTGAAAGACGTATATCTTTGTTTCTGTTAATAATTTGGACTTGAGTCCTGAAGAAGAATTGTGTATATTTACGAAAGGAACCCAACGCAACTCGTATTTCAGCATGCCCATAATGTATTCAAAATTTAAGCCAATCTCCGTAACATGGTTGATTTAGTAAACCCGAAGAGTATGCACCTGAGTGAAAGACTTATATCTTTCGTTTCTATTAATAATTTGGACTTGTGTCCTGAAGAAGAATTGTGTATATGTACGATAGGAACCCAACGCAACTCGTATTTCAGCATGCCCATAATGTATTCAAAATTTAAGCCAATCTCCGTAACACGGTTGATTTAGTAAACCTGAAGAGTATGCACCTGAGTGAAAGACGTATATCTTTGTTTCTATTAATAATTTGGACTTGAGTCCTGAAGACGAATTGTGTATATTTACGATAGGAACCCAACACAACTCGTATTTCAGCATTCCCATAATGTATTCAAAATTTAAGCCAATCTCCGTAACACGGTTGATTTAGTAAACCTGAAGAGTATGCACCTGAGTGAAAGACGTATATCTTTGTTTCTATTAATAATTTGGACTTGAGTCCTGAAGAAGAATTGTGTATATTTACGATAGGAACCGAACACAACTCGTATTTCAGCATTCCCATAATGTATTCAAAATTTAAGCCAATCTCCGTAAAACGGTTGATTTAATAAACCTGAAGAGTATGCACCTGAGTGAAAGACGTATATCTTTGTTTCTGTTAATAATTTGGACTTGAGTCCTGAAGAAGAATTGTGTGTATTTACGATAGGAACCCAACGCAACTCGTATTTCAGCATTCCCATAATGTATTCAAAATTTAGGCCAATCTCCGTAACACGGTTGGTTTAGTAAACCCGAAGAGTATGCACCTGAGTGTAAGACGTATATCTTTGTTTCTATTAATAATTTCGACTTGAGTCTTGAAGAAGAATTGTGTATATTTACGATAGGAACCCAACGCAACTCGTATTTCAGCATTCCCATTATGTGCTCAAAATTTAAGCCAATCTCCGTAACACGGTTGATTTAGTAAACCTGAAGAGTATGCACCTGAGTGAAAGACGTATATCTTTGTTTCTATTAATAATTTGGACTTGAGTCTTGAAGAAGAATTGTGTATATTTACGATAGGAACCCAACGCAACTCATATTTCAGCATGCCCATAATGTATTCAAAATTTAAGCCAATCTCCGTAACACGGTTGATTTAGTAAACCTGAAGAGTATGCACCTGAGTGAAAGACGTATATCTTTGTTTCTATTAATAATTTGGACTTGAGTCCTGAAGAAGAATTGTGTATATTTACGATAGGAACCCAACGCAACTCGTATTTCAGCATTCCCATAATGTATTCAAAATTTAAGCCAATCTCCGTAACACGGTTGATTTAGTAAACCTGAAGAGTGTGCACCTGAGTGAAAGACGTATATCTTTGTTTCTATTAATAATTTGGACTTGAGTCCTGAAGAAGAAATGTGTATATTTACGATAGGAACCCAACGCAACTCGTATTTCAGCATGCCCATAATGTATTCAAAATTTAAGCCAATCTTCGTAACACGGTTGATTTAGTAAACCCGAAGAGTATGCACCTGAGTGAAAGACGTATATCTTTGTTTCTATTAATAATTTGGACTTGAGTCTTGAAGAAGAATTGTGTATATTTACGATAGGAACCCAACGCAACTCGTATTTCAGCATTCCCATAATGTATTCAAAATTTAAGCCAATCTCCGTAACACGGTTGATTTAGTAAACCTGAAGAGTATGCACCTGAGTGAAAGACGTATATCTTTGTTTCTATTAATAATTTGGACTTGAGTCCTGAAGAAGAATTCTGTATATTTACGATAGGAACCCAACGCAACTCGTATTTCAGCATTCCCATAATGTGCTCAAAATTTAAGCCAATCTCCGTAACACGGTTGATTTAGTAAACCTGAAGAGTATGCACCTGAGTGAAAGACGTATATCTTTGTTTCTATTAATAATTTGGACTTGAGTCCTGAAGAAGAATTGTGTATATTTACGATAGGAACCCAACGCAACTCATATTTCAGCATGCCCATAATGTATTCAAAATTTAAGCCAATCTCCGTAACACGGTTGATTTAGTAAACCTGAAGAGTATGCACCTGAGTGAAAGACGTATATCATTGTTTCTATTAATAATTTGGACTTGAGTCCTGAAGAAGAATTGTGTATATTTACGATAGGAACCCAACGCAACTCGTATTTCAGCATTCCCATAATGTATTCAAAATTTAAGCCAATCTCCGTAACACGGTTGATTTAGTAAACCTGAAGAGTATGCACCTGAGTGAAAGACGTATATCTTTGTTTCTGTTAATAATTTGGACTTCAGTCCTGAAGAAGAATTGTGTATATTTACGATAGGAACCCAACGCAACTCGTATTTCAGCATGCCCATAATGTATTCAAAATTTAAGCCAATCTCCGTAACACGGTTGATTTAGTAAACCCGAAGAGTATGCACCTGAGTGAAAGACGTATATCTTTGTTTCTATTAATAATTTGGACTTGAGTCCTGAAGAAGAATTGTGTATATTTACGATAGGAACCCAACGCAACTCGTATTTCAGCATTCCCATAATGTATTCAAAATTTAGGCCAATCTCCGTAACACGGTTGATTTAGTAAACCCGAAGAGTTTGCACCTGAGTGAAAGACGTATATCTTTGTTTCTATTAATAATTTGGACTTGAGTCCTGAAGAAGAATTGTGTATATTTACGATAGGAACCCAACACAACTCGTATTTCAGCATTCCCATAATGTGCTCAAAATTTAAGCCAATCTCCGTAACACGGTTGATTTAGTAAACCTGAAGAGTATGCACCTGAGTGAAAGACGTATATCTTTGTTTCTATTAATAATTTGGACTTGAGTCCTGAAGAAGAATTGTGTATATTTACGATAGGAACCCAACGCAACTCGTATTTCAGCATGCCCATAATGTATTCAAAATTTAAGCCAATCTTCGTAACACGGTTGATTTAGTAAACCCGAAGAGTATGCACCTGAGTGAAAGACGTATATCTTTGTTTCTATTAATAATTTGGACTTGAGTCTTGAAGAAGAATTGTGTATATTTACGATAGGAACCCAACGCAACTCGTATTTCAGCATTCCCATAATGTATTCAAAATTTAAGCCAATCTCCGTAACACGGTTGATTTAGTAAACCTGAAGAGTATGCACCTGAGTGAAAGACGTATATCTTTGTTTCTATTAATAATTTGGACTTGAGTCCTGAAGAAGAATTCTGTATATTTACGATAGGAACCCAACGCAACTCGTATTTCAGCATTCCCATAATGTGCTCAAAATTTAAGCCAATCTCCGTAACACGGTTGATTTAGTAAACCTGAAGAGTATGCACCTGAGTGAAAGACGTATATCTTTGTTTCTATTAATAATTTGGACTTGAGTCCTGAAGAAGAATTGTGTATATTTACGATAGGAACCCAACACAACTCGTATTTCAGCATTCCCATAATGTATTCAAAATTTAAGCCAATCTCCGTAACACGGTTGATTTAGTAAACCTGAAGAGTGTGCACCTGAGTGAAAGACGTATATCTTTGTTTCTATTAATAATTTGGACTTGAGTCCTGAAGAAGAATTGTGTATATTTACGATAGGAACCCAACGCAACTCGTATTTCAGCATTCCCATAATGTATTCGAAATTTAAGCCAATCTCCGTAACATGGTTGATTTAGTAAACCTGAAGAGTATGCACCTGAGTGAAAGACGTATATCTTTGTTTCTGTTAATAATTTGGACTTCAGTCCTGAAGAAGAATTGTGTATATTTACGATAGGAACCCAACGCAACTCGTATTTCAGCATTCCCATAATGTGCTCAAAATTTAAGCCAATCTCCGTAACACGGTTGATTTAGTAAACCTGAAGAGTATGCACCTGAGTGAAAGACGTATATCTTTGTTTCTATTAATAATTTGGACTTGAGTCCTGAAGAAGAATTGTGTATATTTACGATAGGAACCCAACGCAACTCATATTTCAGCATGCCCATAATGTATTCAAAATTTAAGCCAATCTCCGTAACACGGTTGATTTAGTAAACCTGAAGAGTATGCACCTGAGTGAAAGACGTATATCATTGTTTCTATTAATAATTTGGACTTGAGTCCTGAAGAAGAATTGTGTATATTTACGATAGGAACCCAACGCAACTCGTATTTCAGCATTCCCATAATGTATTCAAAATTTAAGCCAATCTCCGTAACACGGTTGATTTAGTAAACCTGAAGAGTATGCACCTGAGTGAAAGACGTATATCTTTGTTTCTGTTAATAATTTGGACTTCAGTCCTGAAGAAGAATTGTGTATATTTACGATAGGAACCCAACGCAACTCGTATTTCAGCATGCCCATAATGTATTCAAAATTTAAGCCAATCTCCGTAACACGGTTGATTTAGTAAACCCGAAGAGTATGCACCTGAGTGAAAGACGTATATCTTTGTTTCTATTAATAATTTGGACTTGAGTCCTGAAGAAGAATTGTGTATATTTACGATAGGAACCCAACGCAACTCGTATTTCAGCATTCCCATAATGTATTCAAAATTTAGGCCAATCTCCGTAACACGGTTGATTTAGTAAACCCGAAGAGTTTGCACCTGAGTGAAAGACGTATATCTTTGTTTCTATTAATAATTTGGACTTGAGTCCTGAAGAAGAATTGTGTATATTTACGATAGGAACCCAACACAACTCGTATTTCAGCATTCCCATAATGTGCTCAAAATTTAAGCCAATCTCCGTAACACGGTTGATTTAGTAAACCTGAAGAGTATGCACCTGAGTGAAAGACGTATATCTTTGTTTCTATTAATAATTTGGACTTGAGTCCTGAAGAAGAATTGTGTATATTTACGATAGGAACCCAACGCAACTCGTATTTCAGCATGCCCATAATGTATTCAAAATTTAAGCCAATCTTCGTAACACGGTTGATTTAGTAAACCCGAAGAGTATGCACCTGAGTGAAAGACGTATATCTTTGTTTCTATTAATAATTTGGACTTGAGTCTTGAAGAAGAATTGTGTATATTTACGATAGGAACCCAACGCAACTCGTATTTCAGCATTCCCATAATGTATTCAAAATTTAAGCCAATCTCCGTAACACGGTTGATTTAGTAAACCTGAAGAGTATGCACCTGAGTGAAAGACGTATATCTTTGTTTCTATTAATAATTTGGACTTGAGTCCTGAAGAAGAATTCTGTATATTTACGATAGGAACCCAACGCAACTCGTATTTCAGCATTCCCATAATGTGCTCAAAATTTAAGCCAATCTCCGTAACACGGTTGATTTAGTAAACCTGAAGAGTATGCACCTGAGTGAAAGACGTATATCTTTGTTTCTATTAATAATTTGGACTTGAGTCCTGAAGAAGAATTGTGTATATTTACGATAGGAACCCAACACAACTCGTATTTCAGCATTCCCATAATGTATTCAAAATTTAAGCCAATCTCCGTAACACGGTTGATTTAGTAAACCTGAAGAGTGTGCACCTGAGTGAAAGACGTATATCTTTGTTTCTATTAATAATTTGGACTTGAGTCCTGAAGAAGAATTGTGTATATTTACGATAGGAACCCAACGCAACTCGTATTTCAGCATTCCCATAATGTATTCGAAATTTAAGCCAATCTCCGTAACATGGTTGATTTAGTAAACCTGAAGAGTATGCACCTGAGTGAAAGACGTATATCTTTGTTTCTGTTAATAATTTGGACTTCAGTCCTGAAGAAGAATTGTGTATATTTACGATAGGAACCCAACGCAACTCGTATTTCAGCATGCCCATAATGTATTCAAAATTTAAGCCAATCTCCGTAACACGGTTGATTTAGTAAACCCGAAGAGTATGCACCCGAGTGAAAGACGTATATCTTTGTTTCTATTAATAATTTGGACTTGAGTCCTGAAGAAGAATTGTGTATATTTACGATAGGAACCCAACACAACTCGTATTTCAGCATTCCCATAATGTATTCAAAATTTAGGCCAATCTCCATAACACGGTTGATTTAGTAAACCCGAAGAGTATGCACCTGAGTGAAAGACGTATATCTTTGTTTCTATTAATAATTTGGACTTGAGTCCTGAAGAAGAATTGTGTATATTTACGATAGGAACCCAACACAACTCGTATTTCAGCATTCCCATAATGTGCTCAAAATTTAAGCCAATCTCCGTAACACGGTTGATTTAGTAAACCTGAAGAGTATGCACCTGAGTGAAAGACGTATATCTTTGTTTCTATTAATAATTTGGACTTGAGTCCTGAAGAAGAATTGTGTATATTTACGATAGGAACCCAACGCAACTCATATTTCAGCATGCCCATAATGTATTCAAAATTTAAGCCAATCTCCGTAACACGGTTGATTTAGTAAACCTCAAGAGTATGCACCTGAGTGAAAGACGTATATCTTTGTTTCTATTAATAATTTGGACTTGAGTCCTGAAGAAGAACTGTGTATATTTACGATAGGAACCCAACGCAACTCGTATTTCAGCATTCCCATAATGTATTCAAAATTTAAGCCAGTCTCCGTAACACGGTTGATTTAGTTTTTTGGGTGAACTGTAAGTATATTAAACACGGTTGATTTAGTAAACCTGAAGAGTGTGCACCTGAGTGAAAGATGTATATCTTTGTTTCTATTAATAATTTGGACTTGAGTCCTGAAGAAGAATTGTGTATATTTACGATAGGAACCCAACGCAACTCCTATTTCAGCATGCCCATAATGTATTCAAAATTTTAGCCAATCTTCGTAACACGGTTGATTTAGTAAACCCGAAGAGTATGAACCTGAGTGAAAGACGTATATCTTTGTTTCTATTAATAATTTGGACTTGAGTCCTGAAGAAGAATTGTGTATATTTACGATAGGAACCCAACGCAACTCGTATTTCAGCATTCCCATAATGTATTCAAAATTAAAGCCAATCTCCGTAACACAGTTGATTTAGTAAACCTGAAGAGTATGCACCTGAGTGAAAGACGTATATCTTTGTTTCTATTAATAATTTGGACTTGAGTCCTGAAGAAGAATTTTGTATATTTACGATAGGAACCCAACGCAACTCGTATTTCAGCATTCCCATAATGTGCTCAAAATTTAAGCCAATCTCCGTAACACGGTTGATTTAGTAAACCTGAAGAGTATGCACCTGAGTGAAAGACGTATATCTTTGTTTCTATTAATAATTTGGACTTGAGTCACGAAGAAGAATTGTGTATATTTACGATAGGAACCCAACGCAACTCATATTTTAGCATGCCCATAATGTATTCAAAATTTAAGCCAATCTCCGTAACACGGTTGATTTAGTAAACCTGAAGAGTATGCACCTAAGTGAAAGACGTCTATCTTTGTTTCTATTAATA
This sequence comes from Cuscuta europaea, assembly GCA_945859875.1. Classification (NCBI taxonomy): domain Eukaryota; kingdom Viridiplantae; phylum Streptophyta; class Magnoliopsida; order Solanales; family Convolvulaceae; genus Cuscuta; species Cuscuta europaea. The sequence continues at coordinate 9,221,945 of CAMAPE010000014.1, forward strand.
ATTTGGACTTGAGTCCTGAAGAAGAATTGTGTATATTTACGATAGGAACCCAACGCAACTCGTATTTCAGCATTCCCATAATGTATTCAAAATTTAAGCCAATCTCCGTAACATGGTTGATTTAGTAAACCTGAAGAGTATGCACCTGAGTGAAAGACGTATATCTTTGTTTCTGTTAATAATTTGGACTTCAGTCCTGAAGAAGAATTGTGTATATTTACGATAGGAACCCAACGCAACTCGTATTTCAGCATGCCCATAATGTATTCAAAATTTAAGCCAATCTCCGTAACACGGTTGATTTAGTAAACCCGAAGAGTATGCACCTGAGTGAAAGACGTATATCTTTGTTTCTATTAATAATTTGGACTTGAGTCCTGAAGAAGAATTGTGTATATTTACGATAGGAACCCAACACAACTCGTATTTCAGCATTCCCATAATGTATTCAAAATTTAGGCCAATCTCCGTAACACGGTTGATTTAGTAAACCCGAAGAGTATGCACCTGAGTGAAAGACGTATATCTTTGCTTCTATTAATAATTTGGACTTGAGTCCTGAAGAAGAATTGTGTATATTTACGATAGGAACCCAACACAACTCGTATTTCAGCATTCCCATAATGTGCTCAAAATTTAAGCCAATCTTCGTAACACGGTTGATTTAGTAAACCTGAAGAGTATGCACCTGAGTGAAAGACGTATATCTTTGTTTCTATTAATAATTTGGACTTGAGTCCTGAAGAAGAATTGTGTATATTTACGATAGGAACCCAACGCAACTCATATTTCAGCATGCCCATAATGTATTCAAAATTTAAGCCAATCTCCGTAACACGGTTGATTTAGTAAACCTCAAGAGTATGCACCTGAGTGAAAGACGTATATCTTTGTTTCTATTAATAATTTGGACTTGAGTCCTGAAGAAGAATTGTGTATATTTACGATAGGAACCCAATGCAACTCGTATTTCAGCATTCCCATAATGTATTCAAAATTTAAGCCAATCTCCGTAACACGGTTGATTTAGTTTTTTGGGTGAACTGTAAGTATATTAAACACGGTTGATTTAGTGAACCTGAAGAGTGTGCACCTGAGTGAAAGATGTATATCTTTGTTTCTATTAATAATTTGGACTTGAGTCCTGAAGAAGAATTGTGTATATTTACGATAGGAACCCAACGCAACTCCTATTTCAGCATGCCCATAATGTATTCAAAATTTTAGCCAATCTTCGTAACACGGTTGATTTAGTAAACCCGAAGAGTATGCACCTGAGTGAAAGACGTATATCTTTGTTTCTATTAATAATTTGGACTTGAGTCCTGAAGAAGAATTGTGTATATTTACGATAGGAACCCAACGCAACTCGTATTTCAGCATTCCCATAATGTATTCAAAATTAAAGCCAATCTCCGTAACACAGTTGATTTAGTAAACCTGAAGAGTATGCACCTGAGTGAAAGACGTATATCTTTGTTTCTATTAATAATTTGGACTTGAGTCCTGAAGAAGAATTTTGTATATTTACGATAGGAACCCAACGCAACTCGTATTTCAGCATTCCCATAATGTGCTCAAAATTTAAGCCAATCTCCGTAACACGGTTGATTTAGTAAACCTGAAGAGTATGCACCTGAGTGAAAGACGTATATCTTTGTTTCTATTAATAATTTGGACTTGAGTCACGAAGAAGAATTGTGTATATTTACGATAGGAACCCAACGCAACTCATATTTCAGCATGCCCATAATGTATTCAAAATTTAAGCCAATCTCCGTAACACGGTTGATTTAGTAAACCTGAAGAGTATGCACCTAAGTGAAAGACGTATATCTTTGTTTCTATTAATAATTTGGACTTGAGTCCTGAAGAAGAATTGTGTATATTTACGATAGGAACCCAACGCAACTCGTATTTCAGCATTCCCATAATGTATTCAAAATTTAAGCCAATCTCCGTGACACGGTTGATTTAGTAAACCTGAAGAGTGTGCACCTGAGTGAAAGACGTATATCTTTGTTTCTATTAATAATTTGGACTTGAGTCCTGAAGAAGAATTGTGTATATTTACGATAGGAACCCAACGCAACTCGTATTTCAGCATTCCCATAATGTATTCAAAATTTAAGCCAATCTCCGTAACACGGTTGATTTAGTAAACCTGAAGAGTATGCACCTGAGTGAAAGACGTATATCTTTGTTTCTGTTAATAATTTGGACTTCAGTCCTGAAGAAGAATTGTGTATATTTACGATAGGAACCCAACGCAACTCGTATTTCAGCATGCCCATAATGTATTCAAAATTTAAGCCAATCTCCGTAACACGGTTGATTTAGTAAACCCGAAGAGTATGCACCTGAGTGAAAGACGTATATCTTTGTTTCTATTAATAATTTGGACTTGAGTCCTGAAGAAGAATTGTGTATATTTACGATAGGAACCCAACGCAACTCGTATTTCAGCATTCCCATAATATATTCAAAAATTAGGCCAATCTCCGTAACACGGTTGGTTTAGTAAACCCGAAGAGTATGCACCTGAGTGAAAGACGTATATCTTTGTTTCTATTAATAATTTGGACTTGAGTCCTGAAGAAGAATTGTGTATATTTACGATAGGAACCCAACGCAACTCGTATTTCAGCATTCCCATAATGTGCTCAAAATTTAAGCCAATCTCCGTAACACGGTTGATTTAGTAAACCTGAAGAGTATGCACCTGAGTGAAAGACGTATATCTTTGTTTCTATTAATAATTTGGACTTGAGTCCTGAAGAAGAATTGTGTATATTTACGATAGGAACCCAACGCAACTCGTATTTCAGTATGCCCATAATGTATTCAAAATTTAAGCCAATCTCCGTAAGACGGTTGATTTAGTAAACCTGAAGAGTATGCACCTGAGTGAAAGACGTATATCTTTGTTTCTAATAATAATTTGGACTTGAGTCCTGAAGAAGAATTGTGTATATTTACGATAGGAACCCAACGCAACTCGTATTTCAGCATTCCCATAATGTATTCAAAATTTAAGCCAATCTCCGTAACACGGTTGATTTAGTAAACCTGAAGAGTATGCACCTGAGTGAAAGACGTATATCTTTGTTTCTATTAATAATTTGGACTTGAGTCCTGAAGAAGAATTGTGTATATTTAGGATAGGAACCTAACGAAACTCGTATTTCAGCATTCCCTTTTAGTATTCAAAATTTAAGCCAATCTCCGTAACCCGGTTGATTTAGTAAACCTGAAGAGTATGCACCTGAGTGCAAGACGTATATCATTGTTTCTGTTAATAATTTGGACTTGAGTCCTGAAGAACAATTGTGTATATTTACGATAGGAACCCAACAACACTCGTATTTCAGCATTCCCATAATGTATTCAAAATTTAAGCCAATCTCCGTAACACGGTTGATTTAGTAAACCGGAAGAGTATGCACCTGAGTGAAAGACGTATATCTTTGTTTCTATTAATAATTTGGACTTGAGTCCTGAAGAAGAATTGTGTATATTTACGATAGGAACCCAACGCAACTCGTATTTCAGCATTCCGATAATGTATTCAAAATTTAATCAATCTCCGTAACACGGTTGATTTAGTAAACCTGAAGAGTATGCACCTGAGTGAAAGACGTATATCTTTGTTTCTATTAATAATTTGGACTTGAGTCCTGAAGAAGAATTGTGGATATTTACGATAGGAACCCAACACAACTCGTATTTCAGCATTGCCATAATGTATTCAAAATTTAAGCCAATCTCCGTAACACGGTTGATTTAGTAAACCTGAAGAGTGTGCACCTGAGTGAAAGACGTATATCTTTGTTTCTATTAATAATTTGGACTTGAGTCCTGAAGAAGAATTGTGTATATTTATGATAGGAACCCAACGCAACTCGTATTTCAGCATTCCCATAATGTATTCAAAATTTAAGCCAATCTCCGTAACACGGTTGATTTAGTAAACCTGAAGAGTATGCACCTGAGTGAAAGACGTATATCTTTGTTTCCGTTAATAATTTGGACTTCAGTCCTGAAGAAGAATTGTGTATATTTACGATAGGAACCCAACGCAACTCGTATTTCAGCATGCCCATAATGTATTCAAAATTTAAGCCAATCTCCGTAACACGGTTGATTTAGTAAACCCGAAGAGTATGCACCTGAGTGAAAGACGTATATCTTTGTTTCTATTAATAATTTGGACTTGAGTCCTGAAGAAGAATTGTGTATATTTACGATAGGAACCCAACACAACTCGTATTTCAGCATTCCCATAATGTATTCAAAATTTAGGCCAATCTCCGTAACACGGTTGATTTAGTAAACCCGAAGAGTATGCACCTGAGTGAAAGACGTATATCTTTGTTTCTATTAATAATTTGGACTTGAGTCCTGAAGAAGAATTGTGTATATTTACGATAGGAACCCAACGCAACTCATATTTCAGCATGCCCATAATGTATTCAAAATTTAAGCCAATCTCCGTAACACGGTTGATTTAGTAAACCTCAAGAGTATGCACCTGAGTGAAAGACGTATATCTTTGTTTCTATTAATAATTTGGACTTGAGTCCTGAAGAAGAATTGTGTATATTTATGATAGGAACCCAACACAACTCGTATTTAAGCATTCCCATAATGTATTCAAAATTTAAGCCAATCTCCGTAACACGGTTGATTTAGTAAACCTGAAGAGTATGCACCTGAGTGAAAGACGTATATCTTTGTTTCTATTAATAATTTGGACTTGAGTCCTGAAGAAGAATTGTGTATATTTAGGATAGGAACCTAACGCAACTCGTATTTCAGCATTCCCTTTTAGTATTCAAAATTTAAGCCAATCTCCGTAACCCGGTTGATTTAGTAAACCTGAAGAGTATGCACCTGAGTGCAAGATGTATATCATTGTTTCTATTAATAATTTGGACTTGAGTCCTGAAGAACAATTGTGTATATTTACGATAGGAACCCAACAACACTCGTATTTCAGCATTCCCATAATGTATTCAAAATTTAAGCCAATCTCCGTAACACGGTTGATTTAGTAAACCGGAAGAGTATGCACCTGAGTAAAAGACGTATATCTTTGTTTCTATTAATAATTTGGACTTGAGTCCTGAAGAAGAATTGTGTATATTTACGATAGGAACCCAACTCAACTCGTATTTCAGCATTCCCATAATGTATTCAAAATTTAAGCCAATCTCTGTAACACGGTTGATTTAGTAAACCTGAAGAGTATGCACCTGAGTGAAAGACGTATATCTTTGTTTCTATTAATAATTTGGACTTGAGTCCTGAAGAAGAATTGTGTATATTTAGGATAGGAACCTAACGCAACTCGTATTTCAGCATTCCCTTTTAGTATTCAAAATTTAAGCCAATCTCCGTAACCCGGTTGATTTAGTAAACCTGAAGAGTATGCACCTGAGTGCAAGACGTATATCATTGTTTCTATTAATAATTTGGACTTGAGTCCTGAAGAACAATTGTGTATATTTACGATAGGAACCCAACAACACTCGTATTTCAGCATTCCCATAATGTATTCAAAATTTAAGCCAATCTCCGTAACACGGTTGATTTAGTAAACCGGAAGAGTATGCACCTGAGTGAAAGACGTATATCTTTGTTTCTATTAATAATTTGGACTTGAGTCCTGAAGAAGAATTGTGTATATTTACGATAGGAACCCAACGCAACTCGTATTTCAGCATTCCCATAATGTATTCAAAATTTAATCAATCTCCGTAACACGGTTGATTTAGTAAACCTGAAGAGTATGCACCTGAGTGAAAGACGTATATCTTTGTTTCTATTAATAATTTGGACTTGAGTCCTGAAGAAGAATTGTGGATATTTACGATAGGAACCCAACGCAACTCGTATTTCAGCATTCCCATAATGTATTCAAAATTTAAGCCAATCTCCGTAACACGGTTGATTTAGTAAACCTGAAGAGTGTGCACCTGAGTGAAAGACGTATATCTTTGTTTCTATTAATAATTTGGACTTGAGTCCTGAAGAAGAATTGTGTATATTTATGATAGGAACCCAACGCAACTCGTATTTCAGCATTCCCATAATGTATTCAAAATTTAAGCCAATCTCCGTAACACGGTTGATTTAGTAAACCTGAAGAGTATGCACCTGAGTGAAAGACGTATATCTTTGTTTCCGTTAATAATTTGGACTTCAGTCCTGAAGAAGAATTGTGTATATTTACGATAGGAACCCAACGCAACTCGTATTTCAGCATGCCCATAATGTATTCAAAATTTAAGCCACTCTCCGTAACACGGTTGATTTAGTAAACCCGAAGAGTATGCACCTGAGTGAAAGACGTATATCTTTGTTTCTATTAATAATTTGGACTTGAGTCCTGAAGAAGAATTGTGTATATTTACGATAGGAACCCAACACAACTCGTATTTCAGCATTCCCATAATGTATTCAAAATTTAGGCCAATCTCCGTAACACGGTTGATTTAGTAAACCCGAAGAGTATGCACCTGAGTGAAAGACGTATATCTTTGTTTCTATTAATAATTTGGACTTGAGTCCTGAAGAAGAATTGTGTATATTTACGATAGGAACCCAACGCAACTCATATTTCAGCATGCCCATAATGTATTCAAAATTTAAGCCAATCTCCGTAACACGGTTGATTTAGTAAACCTCAAGAGTATGCACCTGAGTGAAAGACGTATATCTTTGTTTCTATTAATAATTTGGACTTGAGTCCTGAAGAAGAATTGTGTATATTTACGATAGGAACCCAACGCAACTCGTATTTCAGCATTCCCATAATGTATTCAAAATTTAAGCCAATCTCCGTAACACGGTTGATTTAGTTTTTTGGGTGAACTGTAAGTATATTAAACACGGTTGATTTAGTAAACCTGAAGAGTGTGCACCTGAGTGAAAGATGTATATCTTTGTTTCTATTAATAATTTGGACTTGAGTCCTGAAGAAGAATTGTGTATATTTACGAAAGGAACCCAACGCAACTCCTATTTCAGCATGCCCATAATGTATTCAAAATTTTAGCCAATCTTCGTAACACGGTTGATTTAGTAAACCCGAAGAGTATGCACCTGAGTGAAAGACGTATATCTTTGTTTCTATTAATAATTTGGACTTGAGTCCTGAAGAAGAATTTTGTATATTTACGATAGGAACCCAACGCAACTCGTATTTCAGCATTCCCATAATGTGCTCAAAATTTAAGCCAATCTCCGTAACACGGTTGATTTAGTAAACCTGAAGAGTATGCACCTGAGTGAAAGACGTATATCTTTGTTTCTATTAATAATTTGGACTTGAGTCACGAAGAAGAATTGTGTATATTTACGATAGGAACCCAACGCAACTCATATTCCAGCATGCCCATAATGTATTCAAAATTTAAGCCAATCTCCGTAACACGGTTGATTTAGTAAACCTGAAGAGTATGCACCTGAGTGAAAGACGTATATCTTTGTTTCTATTAATAATTTGGACTTGAGTCCTGAAGAAGAATTGTGTATATTTACGATAGGAACCCAACGCAACTCATATTTCAGCATGCCCATAATGTATTCAAAATTTAAGCCAATCTCCGTGACACGGTTGATTTAGTAAACCTGAAGAGTGTGCACCTGAGTGAAAGACGTATATCTTTGTTTCTATTAATAATTTGGACTTGAGTCCTGAAGAAGAATTGTGTATATTTACGATAGGAACCCAACGCAACTCGTATTTCAGCATTCCCATAATGTATTCAAAATTTAAGCCAATCTCCGTAACACGGTTGATTTAGTAAACCTGAAGAGTATGCACCTGAGTGAAAGACGTATATCTTTGTTTCTGTTAATAATTTAGACTTCAGTCCTGAAGAAGAATTGTGTATATTTACGATAGGAACCCAACGCAACTCGTATTTCAGCATGCCCATAATGTATTCAAAATTTAAGCCAATCTCCGTAACACGGTTGATTTAGTAAACCCGAAGAGTATGCACCTGAGTGAAAGACGTATATATTTGTTTCTATTAATAATTTGGACTTGAGTCCTGAAGAAGAATTGTGTATATTTACGATAGGAACCCAACGCAACTCGTATTTCAGCATTCCCATAATGTATTCAAAAATTAGGCCAATCTCCGTAACACGGTTGGTTTAGTAAACCCGAAGAGTATGCACCTGAGTGAAAGACGTATATCTTTGTTTCTATTAATAATTTGGACTTGAGTCCTGAAGAAGAATTGTGTATATTTACGATAGGAACCCAACGCAACTCGTATTTCAGCATTCCCATAATGTGCTCAAAATTTAAGCCAATCTCCGTAACACGGTTGATTTAGTAAACCTGAAGAGTATGCACCTGAGTGAAAGACGTATATCTTTGTTTCTATTAATAATTTGGACTTGAGTCCTGAAGAAGAATTGTGTATATTTACGATAGGAACCCAACGCAACTCGTATTTCAGCATGCCCATAATGTATTCAAAATTTAAGCCAATCTCTGTAAGACGGTTGATTTAGTAAACCTGAAGAGTATGCACCTGAGTGAAAGACGTATATCTTTGTTTCTATTAATAATTTGGACTTGAGTCCTGAAGAAGAATTGTGTATATTTACGATAGGAACCCAACGCAACTCGTATTTCAGCATTCCCATAATGTATTCAAAATTTAAGCCAATCTCCGTAACACGGTTGATTTAGTAAACCTGAAGAGTATGCACCTGAGTGAAAGACGTATATCTTTGTTTCTATTAATAATTTGGACTTGAGTCCTGAAGAAGAATTGTGTATATTTAGGATAGGAACCTAACGCAACTCGTATTTCAGCATTCCCTTTTAGTATTCAAAATTTAAGCCAATCTCCGTAACCCGGTTGATTTAGTAAACCTGAAGAGTATGCACCTGAGTGCAAGACGTATATCATTGTTTCTATTAATAATTTGGACTTGAGTCCTGAAGAACAATTGTGTATATTTACGATAGGAACCCAACAACACTCGTATTTCAGCATTCCCATAATGTATTCAAAATTTAAGCCAATCTCCGTAACACGGTTGATTTAGTAAACCGGAAGAGTATGCACCTGAGTGAAAGACGTATATCTTTGTTTCTATTAATAATTTGGACTTGAGTCCTGAAGAAGAATTGTGTATATTTACGATAGGAACCCAACGCAACTCGTATTTCAGCATTCCCATAATGTATTCAAAATTTAATCAATCTCCGTAACACGGTTGATTTAGTAAACCTGAAGAGTATGCACCTGAGTGAAAGACGTATATCTTTGTTTCTATTAATAATTTGGACTTGAGTCCTGAAGAAGAATTGTGGATATTTACGATAGGAACCCAACGCAACTCGTATTTCAGCATTCCCATAATGTATTCAAAATTTAAGCCAATCTCCGTAACACGGTTGGTTTAGTAAACCTGAAGAGTGTGCACCTGAGTGAAAGACGTATATCTTTGTTTCTATTAATAATTTGGACTTGAGTCCTGAAGAAGAATTGTGTATATTTATGATAGGAACCCAACGCAACTCGTATTTCAGCATTCCCATAATGTATTCAAAATTTAAGCCAATCTCCGTAACACGGTTGATTTAGTAAACCTGAAGAGTATGCACCTGAGTGAAAGACGTATATCTTTGTTTCCGTTAATAATTTGGACTTCAGTCCTGAAGAAGAATTGTGTATATTTACGATAGGAACCCAACGCAACTCGTATTTCAGCATGCCCATAATGTATTCATAATTTAAGCCAATCTCCGTAACACGGTTGATTTAGTAAACCCGAAGAGTATGCACCTGAGTGAAAGACGTATATCTTTGTTTCTATTAATAATTTGGACTTGAGTCCTGAAGAAGAATTGTGTATATTTACGATAGGAACCCAACGCAACTCGTATTTCAGCATTCCCATAATGTATTCAAAAATTAGGCCAATCTCCGTAACACGGTTGGTTTAGTAAACCCGAAGAGTATGCACCTGAGTGAAAGACGTATATCTTTGTTTCTATTAATAATTTGGACTTGAGTCCTGAAGAAGAATTGTGTATATTTACGATAGGAACCCAACGCAACTCGTATTTCAGCATTCCCATAATGTGCTCAAAATTTAAGCCAATCTCCGTAACACGGTTGATTTAGTAAACCTGAAGAGTATGCACCTGAGTGAAAGACGTATATCTTTGTTTCTATTAATAATTTGGACTTGAGTCCTGAAGAAGAATTGTGTATATTTACGATAGGAACCCAACGCAACTCGTATTTCAGCATGCCCATAATGTATTCAAAATTTAAGCCAATCTCCGTAACACGGTTGATTTAGTAAACCTGAAGAGTATGCACCTGAGTGAAAGACGTATATCTTTGTTTCTATTAATAATTTGGACTTGAGTCCTGAAGAAGAATTGTGTATATTTACGATAGGAACCCAACGCAACTCGTATTTCAGCATTCCCATAATGTATTCAAAATTTAAGCCAATCTCCGTAACACGGTTGATTTAGTAAACCTGAAGAGTATGCACCTGAGTGAAAGACGTATATCTTTGTTTCTATTAATAATTTGGACTTGAGTCCTGAAGAAGAATTGTGTATATTTAGGATAGGAACCTAACGCAACTCGTATTTCAGCATTCCCTTTTAGTATTCAAAATTTAAGCCAATCTCCGTAACCGGGTTGATTTAGTAAACCTGAAGAGTATGCACCTGAGTGCAAGACGTATATCATTGTTTCTATTAATAATTTGGACTTGAGTCCTGAAGAACAATTGTGTATATTTACGATAGGAACCCAACAACACTCGTATTTCAGCATTCCCATAATGTATTCAAAATTTAAGCCAATCTCCGTAACACGGTTGATTTAGTAAACCGGAAGAGTATGCACCTGAGTGAAAGACGTATATCTTTGTTTCTATTAATAATTTGGACTTGAGTCCTGAAGAAGAATTGTGTATATTTACGATAGGAACCCAACGCAACTCGTATTTCAGCATTCCCATAATGTATTCAAAATTTAATCAATCTCCGTAACACGGTTGATTTAGTAAACCCGAAGAGTATGCACCTGAGTGAAAGACGTATATCTTTGCTTCTATTAATAATTTGGACTTGAGTCCTGAAGAAGAATTGTGGATATTTACGATAGGAACCCAACGCAACTCGTATTTCAGCATTCCCATAATGTATTAAAAATTTAAGCCAATCTCCGTAACACGGTTGATTTAGTAAACCTGAAGAGTGTGCACCTGAGTGAAAGACGTATATCTTTGTTTCTATTAATAATTTGGACTTGAGTCCTGAAGAAGAATTGTGTATATTTATGATAGGAACCCAACGCAACTCGTATTTCAGCATTCCCATAATGTATTCAAAATTTAAGCCAATCTCCGTAACACGGTTGATTTAGTAAACCTGAAGAGTATGCACCTGAGTGAAAGACGTATATCTTTGTTTCCGTTAATAATTTGGACTTCAGTCCTGAAGAAGAATTGTGTATATTTACGATAGGAACCCAACGCAACTCGTATTTCAGCATGCCCATAATGTATTCATAATTTAAGCCAATCTCCGTAACACGGTTGATTTAGTAAACCCGAAGAGTATGCACCTGAGTGAAAGACGTATATCTTTGTTTCTATTAATAATTTGGACTTGAGTCCTGAAGAAGAATTGTGTATATTTACGATAGGAACCCAACGCAACTCGTATTTCAGCATTCCCATAATGTATTCAAAAATTAGGCCAATCTCCGTAACACGGTTGGTTTAGTAAACCCGAAGAGTATGCACCTGAGTGAAAGACGTATATCTTTGTTTCTATTAATAATTTGGACTTGAGTCCTGAAGAAGAATTGTGTATATTTACGATAGGAACCCAACGCAACTCGTATTTCAGCATTCCCATAATGTGCTCAAAATTTATGCCAATCTCCGTAACACGGTTGATTTAGTAAACCTGAAGAGTTTGCACCTGAGTGAAAGACGTATATCTTTGTTTCTATTAATAATTTGGACTTGAGTCCTGAAGAAGAATTGTGTATATTTACGATAGGAACCCAACGCAACTCGTATTTCAGCATGCCCATAATGTATTCAAAATTTAAGCCAATCTCCGTAAGACGGTTGATTTAGTAAACCTGAAGAGTATGCACCTGAGTGAAAGACGTATATCTTTGTTTCTATTAATAATTTGGACTTGAGTCCTGAAGAAGAATTGTGTATATTTACGATAGGAACCCAACGCAACTCGTATTTCAGCATTCCCATTATGTATTCAAAATTTAAGCCAATCTCCGTAACACGGTTGATTTAGTAAACCTGAAGAGTATGCACCTGAGTGAAAGACGTATATCTTTGTTTCTATTAATAATTTGGACTTGAGTCCTGAAGAAGAATTGTGTATATTTAGGATAGGAACCTAACGCAACTCGTATTTCAGCATTCCCTTTTAGTATTCAAAATTTAAGCCAATCTCCGTAACCCGGTTGATTTAGTAAACCTGAAGAGTATGCACCTGAGTGCAAGACGTATATCATTGTTTCTATTAATAATTTGGACTTGAGTCCTAAAGAACAATTGTGTATATTTACGATAGGAACCCAACAACACTCGTATTTCAGCATTCCCATAATGTATTCAACATTTAAGCCAATCTCCGTAACACGGTTGATTTAGTAAACCGGAAGAGTATGCACCTGAGTGAAAGACGTATATCTTTGTTTCTATTAATAATTTGGACTTGAGTCCTGAAGAAGAATTGTGTATATTTACGATAGGAACCCAACGCAACTCGTATTTCAGCATTCCCATAATGTATTCAAAATTTAATCAATCTCCGTAACACGGTTGATTTAGTAAACCTGAAGAGTATGCACCTGAGTGAAAGACGTATATCTTTGTTTCTATTAATAATTTGGACTTGAGTCCTGAAGAAGAATTGTGTATATTTACGATAGGAACCCAACGCAACTCATATTTCAGCATTCCCATAATGTATTCAAAATTTAAGCCAATCTCTGTAACACGGTTGATTTAGTAAACCTGAAGAGTATGCACCTGAGTGAAAGACGTATATCTTTGTTTCTATTAATAATTTGGACTTGAGTCCTGAAGAAGAATTGTGTATATTTACGATAGGAACCCAACACAACTCGTATTTCAGCATGCCCATAATGTATTCAAAATTTAAGCCAATCTCCGTAACACGGTTGATTTAGTAAACCCGAAGAGTATGCACCTGAGTGAAAGACGTATATCTTTGTTTCTATTAATAATTTGGACTTGAGTCCTGAAGAAGAATTGTGTATATTTACGATAGGAACCCAACGCAACTCGTATTTCAGCATTCCCATAATGTATTCAAAATTTAAGCCAATCTCTGTAACACGGTTGATTTATTAAACCCGAAGAGTATGCACCTGAGTGAAAGATGTATATCTCTGTTTCTATTAATAATTTGGACTTGAGTCCTGAAGAAAAATTGTGTAGATTTACGATAGGAACCCAACGCAACTCGTATTTCAGCATTCCCATAATGTATTCAAAATTTAAGCCAATCTCCGTAACACGGTTGATTTAGTAAACCCGAAGAGTATGCACCTGAGTGAAAGACGTATATCTTTGTTTCTATTAATAATTTGGACTTGAGTCCTGAAGAAGAATTGTGTATATTTACGATAGGAACCCAACGCAACTCGTATTTCAGCATGCCCGTAATGTATTCAAAATTTAAGCCAATCTCCGTAACACGGTTGATTTAGTAAGCCTGAAGAGTATGCACCTGAGTGAAAGACGTATATCTTTGTTTCTATTAATAATTTGGACTTGAGTCCTGAAGAAGAATTGTGTATATTTACGATAGGAACCCAACGCAACTCATATTTCAGCATGCCCATAATGTATTCAAAATTTAATCCAATCTCCGTAACACGGTTGATTTAGTAAACCTGAAGAGTATGCACCTGAGTGAAAGACGTATATCTTTGTTTCTATTAATAATTTGGACTTGAGTCCTGAAGAAGAATTGTGTATATTTACGATAGGAACCCAACGCAACTCGTATTTCAGCATGCCCATAATGTATTCAAAATTTAAGCCAATCTCCGTAACACGGTTGATTTAGTAAACCTGAAGAGTATGCACCTGAGTGAATGACGTATATCTTTGTTTCTATTAATAATTTGGACTTTAGTCCTGAAGAAGAATTGTGTATATTTACGATAGGAACCCAACGCAACTCGTATTTCAGCATGCCCATAATGTATTCAAAATTTAAGCCAATCTCCGTAAGACGGTTGATTTAGTAAACCTGAAGAGTATGCACCTGAGTGAAAGACGTATATCTTTGTTTCTATTAATAATTTGGACTTGAGTCCTGAAGAAGAATTGTGTATATTTACGATAGGAACCCAACGCAACTCGTATTTCAGCATTCCCATTATGTATTCAAAATTTAAGCCAATCTCCGTAACACGGTTGATTTAGTAAACCTGAAGAGTATGCACCTGAGTGAAAGACGTATATCTTTGTTTCTATTAATAATTTGGACTTGAGTCCTGAAGAAGAATTGTGTATATTTAGGATAGGAACCTAACGCAACTCGTATTTCAGCATTCCCTTTTAGTATTCAAAATTTAAGCCAATCTCCGTAACCCGGTTGATTTAGTAAACCTGAAGAGTATGCACCTGAGTGCAAGACGTATATCATTGTTTCTATTAATAATTTGGACTTGAGTCCTGAAGAACAATTGTGTATATTTACGATAGGAACCCAACAACACTCGTATTTCAGCATTCCCATAATGTATTCAACATTTAAGCCAATCTCCGTAACACGGTTGATTTAGTAAACCGGAAGAGTATGCACCTGAGTGAAAGACGTATATCTTTGTTTCTATTAATAATTTGGACTTGAGTCCTGAAGAAGAATTGTGTATATTTACGATAGGAACCCAACGCAACTCGTATTTCAGCATTCCCATAATGTATTCAAAATTTAATCAATCTCCGTAACACGGTTGATTTAGTAAACCTGAAGAGTATGCACCTGAGTGAAAGACGTATATCTTTGTTTCTATTAATAATTTGGACTTGAGTCCTGAAGAAGAATTGTGTATATTTACGATAGGAACCCAACGCAACTCATATTTCAGCATTCCCATAATGTATTCAAAATTTAAGCCAATCTCTGTAACACGGTTGATTTAGTAAACCTGAAGAGTATGCACCTGAGTGAAAGACGTATATCTTTGTTTCTATTAATAATTTGGACTTGAGTCCTGAAGAAGAATTGTGTATATTTACGATAGGAACCCAACACAACTCGTATTTCAGCATGCCCATAATGTATTCAAAATTTAAGCCAATCTCCGTAACACGGTTGATTTAGTAAACCCGAAGAGTATGCACCTGAGTGAAAGACGTATATCTTTGTTTCTATTAATAATTTGGACTTGAGTCCTGAAGAAGAATTGTGTATATTTACGATAGGAACCCAACGCAACTCGTATTTCAGCATTCCCATAATGTATTCAAAATTTAAGCCAATCTCTGTAACACGGTTGATTTATTAAACCCGAAGAGTATGCACCTGAGTGAAAGATGTATATCTCTGTTTCTATTAATAATTTGGACTTGAGTCCTGAAGAAAAATTGTGTAGATTTACGATAGGAACCCAACGCAACTCGTATTTCAGCATTCCCATAATGTATTCAAAATTTAAGCCAATCTCCGTAACACGGTTGATTTAGTAAACCCGAAGAGTATGCACCTGAGTGAAAGACGTATATCTTTGTTTCTATTAATAATTTGGACTTGAGTCCTGAAGAAGAATTGTGTATATTTACGATAGGAACCCAACGCAACTCGTATTTCAGCATGCCCGTAATGTATTCAAAATTTAAGCCAATCTCCGTAACACGGTTGATTTAGTAAGCCTGAAGAGTATGCACCTGAGTGAAAGACGTATATCTTTGTTTCTATTAATAATTTGGACTTGAGTCCTGAAGAAGAATTGTGTATATTTACGATAGGAACCGAACGCAACTCATATTTCAGCATGCCCATAATGTATTCAAAATTTAATCCAATCTCCGTAACACGGTTGATTTAGTAAACCTGAAGAGTATGCACCTGAGTGAAAGACGTATATCTTTGTTTCTATTAATAATTTGGACTTGAGTCCTGAAGAAGAATTGTGTATATTTACGATAGGAACCCAACGCAACTCGTATTTCAGCATGCCCATAATGTATTCAAAATTTAAGCCAATCTCCGTAACACGGTTGATTTAGTAAACCTGAAGAGTATGCACCTGAGTGAATGACGTATATCTTTGTTTCTATTAATAATTTGGACTTTAGTCCTGAAGAAGAATTGTGTATATTTACGATAGGAACCCAACGCAACTCGTATTTCAGCATTCCCATAATGTATTCAAAATTTAAGCCAATCTCCGTAACACGGTTGATTTAGTAAACCTGAAGAGTATGCACCTGAGTGAAAGACGTATATCTTTGTTTCTGTTAATAATTTGGACTTCAGTCCTGAAGAAGAATTGTGTATATTTACGATAGGAACCCAACGCAACTCGTATTTCAGCATGCGCATAATGTATTCAAAATTTAAGCCAATCTCCGTAACACGGTTGATTTAGTAAACCCGAAGAGTATGCACCTGAATGAAAGACGTATATCTTTGTTTCTATTAATAATTTGGACTTGAGTCCTGAAGAAGAATTGTGTATATTTACGATAGGAACCCAACGCAACTCGTATTTCAGCATTCCCATAATGTATTCAAAATTTAGGCCAATCTCCGTAACACGGTTGGTTTAGTAAACCTGAAGAGTATGCACCTGAGTGAAAGACGTATATCTTTGTTTCTATTAATAATTTGGACTTGAGTCCTGAAGAAGAATTGTGTATATTTACGATAGGAACCCAACGCAACTCGTATTTCAGCATTCCCATAATGTGCTCAAAATTTAAGCCAATCTCCGTAACACGGTTGATTTAGTAAACCTGAAGAGTATGCACCTGAGTGAAAGACGTATATCTTTGTTTGTATTAATAATTTGGACTTGAGTCCTGAAGAAGAATTGTGTATATTTACGATAGGAACTCAACGCAACTCGTATTTCAGCAAGCCCATAATGTATTCAAAATTTAAGCCAATCTCCGTAAGACGGTTGATTTAGTAAACCTGAAGAGTATGCACCTGAGTGAAAGACGTATATCTTTGTTTCTATTAATAATTTGGACTTGAGTCCTGAAGAAGAATTGTGTATATTTACGATAGGAACCCAACGCAACTCGTATTTCAGCATTCCCATAATGTATTCAAAATTTAAGCCAATCTCCGTAACACGGTTGATTTAGTAAACCTGAAGAGTATGCACCAGAGTGAAATACGTATATCTTTGTTTCTATTAATAATTTGGACTTGAGTCCTGAAGAAGAATTGTGTATATTTAGGATAGGAACCTAACGCAACTCGTATTTCAGCATTCCCTTTTAGTATTCAAAATTTAAGCCAATCTCCGTAACCCGGTTGATTTAGTAAACCTGAAGAGTATGCACCTGAGTGCAAGACGTATATCTTTGTTTCTATTAATAATTTGGACTTGAGTCCTGAAGAACAATTGTGTATATTTACGATAGGAACCCAACAACACTCGTATTTCATCATTCCCATAATTTATTCAAAATTTAAGCCAATCTCCGTAACACGGTTGATTTAGTAAACCGGAAGAGTATGCACCTGAGTGAAAGACGTATATCTTTGTTTCTATTAATAATTTGGACTTGAGTCCTGAAGAAGAATTGTGTATATTTACGATAGGAACCCAACGCAACTCGTATTTCAGCATGCCCGTAATGTATTCAAAATTTAAGCCAATCTCCGTAACACGGTTGATTTAGTAAGCCTGAAGAGTATGCACCTGAGTGAAAGACGTATATCTTTGTTTCTATTAATAATTTGGACTTGAGTCCTGAAGAAGAATTGTGTATATTTACGATAGGAACTCAACGCAACTCGTATTTCAGCAAGCCCATAATGTATTCAAAATTTAAGCCAATCTCCGTAAGACGGTTGATTTAGTAAACCTGAAGAGTATGCACCTGAGTGAAAGACGTATATCTTTGTTTCTATTAATAATTTGGACTTGAGTCCTGAAGAAGAATTGTGTATATTTACGATAGGAACCCAACGCAACTCGTATTTCAGCATTCCCATAATGTATTCAAAATTTAAGCCAATCTCCGTAACACGGTTGATTTAGTAAACCTGAAGAGTATGCACCAGAGTGAAATACGTATATCTTTGTTTCTATTAATAATTTGGACTTGAGTCCTGAAGAAGAATTGTGTATATTTAGGATAGGAACCTAACGCAACTCGTATTTCAGCATTCCCTTTTAGTATTCAAAATTTAAGCCAATCTCCGTAACCCGGTTGATTTAGTAAACCTGAAGAGTATGCACCTGAGTGCAAGACGTATATCTTTGTTTCTATTAATAATTTGGACTTGAGTCCTGAAGAACAATTGTGTATATTTACGATAGGAACCCAACAACACTCGTATTTCATCATTCCCATAATTTATTCAAAATTTAAGCCAATCTCCGTAACACGGTTGATTTAGTAAACCGGAAGAGTATGCACCTGAGTGAAAGACGTATATCTTTGTTTCTATTAATAATTTGGACTTGAGTCCTGAAGAAGAATTGTGTATATTTACGATAGGAACCCAACGCAACTCGTATTTCAGCATTCCCATAATGTAATCAAAATTTAATCAATCTCCGTAACACGGTTGATTTAGTAAACCTGAAGAGTATGCACCTGAGTGAAAGACGTATATCTTTGTTTCTATTAATAATTTGGACTTGAGTCCTGAAGAAGAATTGTGTATATTTACGATAGGAACCCAACGCAACTCGTATTTCAGCATTCCCATAATGTATTCAAAATTTAAGCCAATCTCTGTAACACGGTTGATTTAGTAAACCTGAAGAGTATGCACATGAGTGAAAGACGTATATCTTTGTTTCTATTAATAATTTGGACTTGAGTCCTGAAGAAGAATTGTGTATATTTACGATAGGAACCCAACGCAACTCGTATTTCAGCATGCCCATAATGTATTCAAAATTTAAGCCAATCTCCGTAACACGGTTGATTTAGTAAACCCGAAGAGTATGCACCTGAGTGAAAGACGTATATCTTTGTTTCTATTAATAATTTGGACTTGAGTCCTGAAGAAGAATTGTGTATATTTACGATAGGAACCCAACGCAACTCGTATTTCAGCATTCCCATTATGTATTCAAAATTTAAGCCAATCTCCGTAACACGGTTGATTTAGTAAACCTGAAGAGTATGCACCTGAGTGAAAGATGTATATCTTTGTTTCTATTAATAATTTGGACTTAAGTCCTGAAGAAGAATTGTGTATATTTACGATAGGAACCTAACGCAACTCGTATTTCAGCATTCCCATAATGTATTCAAAATTTAAGCCAATCTCCGTAACACGGTTGATTTAATAAACTTGAAGAGTATGCACCTGAGTGAAAGACGTATATCTTTGTTTCTATTAATAATTTGGACTTGAGTCCTGAAGAAGAATTGTGTATATTTACGATAGGAACCCAACGCAACTCGTATTTCAGCATGCCCATAATGTATTCAAAATTTAAGCCAATCTCCGTAACACGGTTGATTTAGTAAACCCGAAGAGTATGCACCTGAGTGAAAGACTTCTATCTTTGTTTCTATTAATAATTTGGACTTGAGTCCTGAAGAAGAATTGTGTATATTTACGATAGGAATGCAACGCAACTCGTATTTCAGCATGCCCATAATGTATTCAAAATTTAAGCCGATCTCCGTAACACGGTTGATTTAGTAAACCTGAAGAGTATACACCTGAGTGAAAGACGTATATCTTTGTTTCTATTAATAATTTGGACTTGAGTCCTGAAGAAGAATTGTGTATATTTACGATAGGAACCCAACGCAACTCGTATTTCAGCATGCCCGTAATGTATTCAAAATTTAAGCCAATCTCCGTAACACGGTTGATTTAGTAAACCTGAAGAGTATGCACCTGAGTGAAAGACGTATATCTTTGTTTCTATTAATAATTTGGACTTGAGTCCTGAAGAAGAATTGTGTATATTTACGATAGGAACCCAACGCAACTCGTATTTCAGCATGCCCATAATGTATTCAAAATTTAATCCAATCTCCGTAACACGGTTGATTTAGTAAACCTGAAGAGTATGCACCTGAGTGAAAGACGTATATCTTTGTTTCTATTAATAATTTGGACTTGAGTCCTGAAGAAGAATTGTGTATATTTACGATAGGAACCCAACGCAACTCGTATTTCAGCATGCCCATAATGTATTCAAAATTTAAGCCAATCTCCGTAACACGGTTGATTTAGTAAACCTGAAGAGTATGCACCTGAGTGAATGACGTATATCTTTGTTTCTATTAATAATTTGGACTTTAGTCCTGAAGAAGAATTGTGTATATTTACGATAGGAACCCAACGCAACTCGTATTTCAGCATTCCCATAATGTATTCAAAATTTAAGCCAATCTCCGTAACACGGTTGATTTAGTAAACCTGAAGAGTATGCACCTGAGTGAAAGACGTATATCTTTGTTTCTATTAATAATTTGGACTTGAGTCCTGAAGAAGAATTGTGTATATTTACGATAGGAACCTAACGCAACTCGTATTTCAGCATTCCCATAATGTATTCAAAATTTAAGCCAATCTCCGTAACACGGTTGATTTAATAAACTTGAAGAGTATGCACCTGAGTGAAAGACGTATATCTTTGTTTCTATTAATAATTTGGACTTGAGTCCTGAAGAAGAATTGTGTATATTTACGATAGGAACCCAACGCAACTCGTATTTCAGCATGCCCATAATGTATTCAAAATTTAAGCCAATCTCCGTAACACGGTTGATTTAGTAAACCCGAAGAGTATGCACCTGAGTGAAAGACTTCTATCTTTGTTTCTATTAATAATTTGGACTTGAGTCCTGAAGAAGAATTGTGTATATTTACGATAGGAATGCAACGCAACTCGTATTTCAGCATGCCCATAATGTATTCAAAATTTAAGCCGATCTCCGTAACACGGTTGATTTAGTAAACCTGAAGAGTATACACCTGAGTGAAAGACGTATATCTTTGTTTCTATTAATAATTTGGACTTGAGTCCTGAAGAAGAATTGTGTATATTTACGATAGGAACCCAACGCAACTCGTATTTCAGCATGCCCGTAATGTATTCAAAATTTAAGCCAATCTCCGTAACACGGTTGATTTAGTAAACCTGAAGATTATGCACCTGAGTGAAAGACGTATATCTTTGTTTCTATTAATAATTTGGACTTGAGTCCTGAAGAAGAATTGTGTATATTTACGATAGGAACCCAACGCAACTCGTATTTCAGCATGCCCATAATGTATTCAAAATTTAATCCAATCTCCGTAACACGGTTGATTTAGTAAACTTGAAGAGTATGCACCTGAGTGAAAGACGTATATCTTTGTTTCTATTAATAATTTGGACTTGAGTCCTGAAGAAGAATTGTGTATATTTACGTTAGGAACCCAACGCAACTCGTATTTCAGCATGCCCATAATGTATTCAAAATTTAAGCCAATCTCCGTAACACGGTTGATTTAGTAAACCTGAAGAGTATGCACCTGAGTGAATGACGTATATCTTTGTTTCTATTAATAATTTGGACTTTAGTCCTGAAGAAGAATTGTGTATATTTACGATAGGAACCCAACGCAACTCGTATTTCAGCATTCCCATAATGTATTCAAAATTTAAGCCAATCTCCGTAACACGGTTGATTTAGTAAACCTGAAGAGTATGCACCTGAGTGAAAGACGTATATCTTTGTTTCTATTAATAATTTGGACTTGAGTCCTGAAGAAGAATTGTGTATATTTACGATAGGAACCTAACGCAACTCGTATTTCAGCATTCCCATAATGTATTCAAAATTTAAGCCAATCTCCGTAACACGGTTGATTTAATAAACTTGAAGAGTATGCACCTGAGTGAAAGACGTATATCTTTGTTTCTATTAATAATTTGGACTTGAGTCCTGAAGAAGAATTGTGTATATTTACGATAGGAACCCAACGCAACTCGTATTTCAGCATGCCCATAATGTATTCAAAATTTAAGCCAATCTCCGTAACACGGTTGATTTAGTAAACCCGAAGAGTATGCACCTGAGTGAAAGACTTCTATCTTTGTTTCTATTAATAATTTGGACTTGAGTCCTGAAGAAGAATTGTGTATATTTACGATAGGAATGCAACGCAACTCGTATTTCAGCATGCCCATAATGTATTCAAAATTTAAGCCGATCTCCGTAACACGGTTGATTTAGTAAACCTGAAGAGTATACACCTGAGTGAAAGACGTATATCTTTGTTTCTATTAATAATTTGGACTTGAGTCCTGAAGAAGAATTGTGTATATTTACGATAGGAACCCAACGCAACTCGTATTTCAGCATGCCCATAATGTATTCAAAATTTAAGCCAATCTCCGTAACACGGTTGATTTAGTAAACCTGAAGAGTATGCACCTGAGTGAAAGACGTATATCTTTGTTTCTATTAATAATTTGGACTTGAGACCTGAAGAAGAATTGTGTATATTTACGATAGGAACCCAACGCAATTCGTATTTCAGCATTCCCATAATGTATTCAAAATTTAAGCCAATCTCCGTAACACGGTTGATTTAGTAAACCTGAAGAGTATGCACCTGAGTGAAAGACGTATATCTTTGTTTCTATTAATAATTTGGACTTGAGTCCTGAAGAAGAATTGTGTATATTTACGATAGGAACCCAACGCAACTCGTATTTCAGCATTCCCATAATGTATTCAAAATTTAAGCCAATCTCCGTAACACGGTTGATTTAGTAAACCTGAAGAGTATGCACCATAGTGAAGACGTATATCTTTGTTTCTATTAATAATTTGGACTTGAGTCCTGAAGAAGAATTGTGTATATTTATGATAGGAACCTAACGCAACTCGTATTTCAGCATTCCCATAATGTATTCAAAATTTAAGCCAATCTCCGTAACACGGTTGATTTAATAAACTTGAAGAGTATGCACCTGAGTGAAAGACGTATATCTTTGTTTCTATTAATAATTTGGACTTGAGTCCTGAAGAAGAATTGTGTATATTTACGATAGGAACCCAACGCAACTCGTATTTCAGCATGCCCATAATGTATTCAAATTTTAAGCCAATCTCCGTAACACGGTTGATTTAGTAAACCCGAAGAGTATGCACCTGAGTGAAAGACTTCTATCTTTGTTTCTATTAATAATTTGGACTTGAGTCCTGAAGAAGAATTGTGTATATTTACGATAGGAATGCAACGCAACTCGTATTTCAGCATGCCCATAATGTATTCAAAATTTAAGCCGATCTCCTTAACACGGTTGATTTAGTAAACCTGAAGAGTATGCACCTGAGTGAAAGACGTATATCTTTGTTTCTATTAATAATTTGGACTTGAGTCCTGAAGAAGAATTGTGTATATTTACGATAGGAACCCAACGCAACTCGTATTTCAGCATGCCCATAATGTATTCAAAATTTAAGCCAATCTCCGTAACACGGTTGATTTAGTAAACCTGAAGAGTATGCACCTGAGTGAAAGACGTATATCTTTGTTTCTATTAATAATTTGGACTTGAGACCTGAAGAAGAATTGTGTATATTTACGATAGGAACCCAACGCAATTCGTATTTCAGCATTCCCATAATGTATTCAAAATTTAAGCCAATCTCCGTAACACGGTTGATTTAGTAAACTTGAAGAGTATGCACCTGAGTGAAAGACGTATATCTTTGTTTCTATCAATAATTTGGACTTGAGTCCTGAAACAGAATTGTGTATATTTACGATAGGAACCCAACGCAACTCGTATTTCAGCATTCCCATAATGTATTCAAAATTTAGGCCAATCTCCGTAACACGGTTGATTTAGTAAACCTGAAGAGTATGCACCTGAGTGAAAGACGTATATCTTTGTTTCTATTAATAATTTGGACTTGAGTCCTGAAGAAGAATTGTGTATATTTACGATAGGAACCTAACGCAACTCGTATTTCAGCATTCCCATAATGTATTCAAAATTTAAGCCAATCTCCGTAACACGGTTGATTTAATAAACTTGAAGAGTATGCACCTGAGTGAAAGACGTATATCTTTGTTTCTATTAATAATTTGGACTTGAGTCCTGAAGAAGAATTGTGTATATTTACGATAGGAACCCAACGCAACTCGTATTTCAGCATGCCCATAATGTATTCAAAATTTAAGCCAATCTCCGTAACACGGTTGATTTAGTAAACCCGAAGAGTATGCACCTGAGTGAAAGACTTCTATCTTTGTTTCTATTAATAATTTGGACTTGAGTCCTGAAGAAGAATTGTGTATATTTACGATAGGAATGCAACGCAACTCGTATTTCAGCATGCCCATAATGTATTCAAAATTTAAGCCGATCTCCGTAACACGGTTGATTTAGTAAACCTGAAGAGTATACACCTGAGTGAAAGACGTATATCTTTGTTTCTATTAATAATTTGGACTTGAGTCCTGAAGAAGAATTGTGTATATTTACGATAGGAACCCAACGCAACTCGTATTTCAGCATGCCCATAATGTATTCAAAATTTAAGCCAATCTCCGTAACACGGTTGATTTAGTAAACCTGAAGAGTATGCACCTGAGTGAAAGACGTATATCTTTGTTTCTATTAATAATTTGGACTTGAGACCTGAAGAAGAATTGTGTATATTTACGATAGGAACCCAACGCAATTCGTATTTCAGCATTCCCATAATGTATTCAAAATTTAAGCCAATCTCCGTAACACGGTTGATTTAGTAAACCTGAAGAGTATGCACCTGAGTGAAAGACGTATATCTTTGTTTCTATTAATAATTTGGACTTGAGTCCTGAAGAAGAATTGTGTATATTTACGATAGGAACCCAACGCAACTCGTATTTCAGCATTCCCATAATGTATTCAAAATTTAAGCCAATCTCCGTAACACGGTTGATTTAGTAAACCTGAAGAGTATGCACCATAGTGAAGACGTATATCTTTGTTTCTATTAATAATTTGGACTTGAGTCCTGAAGAAGAATTGTGTATATTTATGATAGGAACCTAACGCAACTCGTATTTCAGCATTCCCATAATGTATTCAAAATTTAAGCCAATCTCCGTAACACGGTTGATTTAATAAACTTGAAGAGTATGCACCTGAGTGAAAGACGTATATCTTTGTTTCTATTAATAATTTGGACTTGAGTCCTGAAGAAGAATTGTGTATATTTACGATAGGAACCCAACGCAACTCGTATTTCAGCATGCCCATAATGTATTCAAATTTTAAGCCAATCTCCGTAACACGGTTGATTTAGTAAACCCGAAGAGTATGCACCTGAGTGAAAGACTTCTATCTTTGTTTCTATTAATAATTTGGACTTGAGTCCTGAAGAAGAATTGTGTATATTTACGATAGGAATGCAACGCAACTCGTATTTCAGCATGCCCATAATGTATTCAAAATTTAAGCCGATCTCCTTAACACGGTTGATTTAGTAAACCTGAAGAGTATGCACCTGAGTGAAAGACGTATATCTTTGTTTCTATTAATAATTTGGACTTGAGTCCTGAAGAAGAATTGTGTATATTTACGATAGGAACCCAACGCAACTCGTATTTCAGCATGCCCATAATGTATTCAAAATTTAAGCCAATCTCCGTAACACGGTTGATTTAGTAAACCTGAAGAGTATGCACCTGAGTGAAAGACGTATATCTTTGTTTCTATTAATAATTTGGACTTGAGACCTGAAGAAGAATTGTGTATATTTACGATAGGAACCCAACGCAATTCGTATTTCAGCATTCCCATAATGTATTCAAAATTTAAGCCAATCTCCGTAACACGGTTGATTTAGTAAACTTGAAGAGTATGCACCTGAGTGAAAGACGTATATCTTTGTTTCTATCAATAATTTGGACTTGAGTCCTGAAACAGAATTGTGTATATTTACGATAGGAACCCAACGCAACTCGTATTTCAGCATTCCCATAATGTATTCAAAATTTAGGCCAATCTCCGTAACACGGTTGATTTAGTAAACCTGAAGAGTATGCACCTGAGTGAATGACGTATATCTTTGTTTCTATTAATAATTTGGACTTTAGTCCTGAAGAAGAATTGTGTATATTTATGATAGGAACCCAACGCAACTCGTATTTCAGCATTCCCATAATGTATTCAAAATTTAAACCAATCTCCGTAACACGGTTGATTTAGTAAACTTGAAGAGTATGCACCTGAGTGAAAGACGTATATCTTTGTTTCTATCAATAATTTGGACTTGAGTCCTGAAACAGAATTGTGTATATTTACGATAGGAACCCAACGCAACTCGTATTTCAGCATGCCCATAATGTATTCAAAATTTAAGCCAATCTCCGTAACACGGTTGATTTAGTAAACCCGAAGAGTATGCACCTGAGTGAAAGACTTCTATCTTTGTTTCTATTAATAATTTGGACTTGAGTCCTGAAGAAGAATTGTGTATATTTACGATAGGAATGCAACGCAACTCGTATTTCAGCATGCCCATAATGTATTCAAAATTTAAGCCGATCTCCGTAACACGGTTGATTTAGTAAACGTGAAGAGTATGCACCTGAGTGAAAGACGTATATCTTTGTTTCTATTAATAATTTGGACTTGAGTCCTGAAGAAGAATTGTGTATATTTACGATAGGAACCCAACGCAACTCGTATTTCAGCATGCCCATAATGTATTCAAAATTTAAGCCAATCTCCGTAACATGGTTGATTTAGTAAACCTGAAGAGTATGCACCTGAGTGAAAGACGTATATCTTTGTTTCTATTAATAATTTGGACTTGAGTCCTGAAGAAGAATTGTGTATATTTACGATAGGAACCCAACGCAATTCGTATTTCAGCATTCCCATAATGTATTCAAAATTTAAGCCAATCTCCGTAACACGGTTGATTTAGTAAACCTGAAGAGTATGCACCTGAGTGAAAGACGTATATCTTTGTTTCTATTAATAATTTGGACTTGAGTCCTGAAGAAGAATTGTGTATATTTACGATAGGAACCCAACGCAACTCGTATTTCAGCATTCCCATAATGTATTCAAAATTTAGGCCAATCTCCGTAACACGGTTGATTTAGTAAATCTGAAGAGTATGCACCTGAGTGAAAGACGTATATCTTTGTTTCTATTAATAATTTGGACTTGAGTCCTGAAGAAGAATTGTGTATATTTACGATAGGAACCCAACGCAACTCGTATTTCAGCATGCCCATAATGTATTCAAAATTTAAGCCAATATCCGTAACACGGTTGATTTAGTAAACCCGAAGAGTATGCACCTGAGTGAAAGACTTATATCTTTGTTTCTATTAATAATTTGGACTTGAGTCCTGAAGAAGAATTGTGTATATTTACGATAGGAACCCAACGCAACTCGTATTTCAGCATGCCCATAATGTATTCAAAATTTAAGCCAATCTCCGTAACACGGTTGATTTAGTAAACCCGAAGAGTATGCACCTGAGTGAAAGACTTCTATCTTTGTTTCTATTAATAATTTGGACTTGAGTCCTGAAGAAGAATTGTGTATATTTACGATAGGAATGCAACGCAACTCGTATTTCAGCATGCCCATAATGTATTCAAAATTTAAGCCGATCTCCGTAACACGGTTGATTTAGTAAACGTGAAGAGTATGCACCTGAGTGAAAGACGTATATCTTTGTTTCTATTAATAATTTGGACTTGAGTCCTGAAGAAGAATTGTGTATATTTACGATAGGAACCCAACGCAACTCGTATTTCAGCATGCCCATAATGTATTCAAAATTTAAGCCAATCTCCGTAACATGGTTGATTTAGTAAACCTGAAGAGTATGCACCTGAGTGAAAGACGTATATCTTTGTTTCTATTAATAATTTGGACTTGAGTCCTGAAGAAGAATTGTGTATATTTACGATAGGAACCCAACGCAATTCGTATTTCAGCATTCCCATAATGTATTCAAAATTTAAGCCAATCTCCGTAACACGGTTGATTTAGTAAACCTGAAGAGTATGCACCTGAGTGAAAGACGTATATCTTTGTTTCTATTAATAATTTGGACTTGAGTCCTGAAGAAGAATTGTGTATATTTACGATAGGAACCCAACGCAACTCGTATTTCAGCATTCCCATAATGTATTCAAAATTTAGGCCAATCTCCGTAACACGGTTGATTTAGTAAATCTGAAGAGTATGCACCTGAGTGAAAGACGTATATCTTTGTTTCTATTAATAATTTGGACTTGAGTCCTGAAGAAGAATTGTGTATATTTACGATAGGAACCCAACGCAACTCGTATTTCAGCATGCCCATAATGTATTCAAAATTTAAGCCAATATCCGTAACACGGTTGATTTAGTAAACCCGAAGAGTATGCACCTGAGTGAAAGACTTATATCTTTGTTTCTATTAATAATTTGGACTTGAGTCCTGAAGAAGAATTGTGTATATTTACGATAGGAACCCAACGCAACTCGTATTTCAGCATGCCCATAATGTATTCAAAATTTAAGCCAATCTCCGTAACACAGTTGATTTAGTAAACCCGAAGAGTATGCACCTGAGTGAAAGACGTATATCATTGTTTCTATTAATAATTTGGGCTTGAGTCCTGAAGAAGAATTGTGTATATTTACGATAGGAACCCAACGCAACTCGTATTTCAGCATGCCCATAATGTATTCAAAATTTAAGCCAATCTCCGTAACACAGTTCATTTAGTAAACCCGAAGAGTATGCACCTGAGTGAAAGACTTATATCTTTGTTTCTATTAATACTTTGGACTTGAGTCCTGAAGAAGAATTGTGTATATTTACGATAGGAACCCAAAAAAACTCGTATTTCAGCATGACCATAATGTATTCAAAATTTAAGCCAATCTCCGTAACACGGTTGATTTAGTAAACCTGAAGAGTATGCACCTGAGTGAAAGACGTATATCTTTGTTTCTATTAATAATTTGGACTTGACTCCTGAAAAAGAATTGTGTATATTTACGATAGGAACGCAACGCAACTCGTATTTCAGCATTCCCATAATGTATTCACAATTTAAGCCAATCTCCGTAACACGGTTGATTTAGTAAACCTGAAGAGTATGCACCTGAGTGAAAGACGTATATCTTTGTTTCTATTAATAATTTGGACTTGAGTCCTGAAGAAGAATTGTGTATATTTACGATAGGAACCCAACGCAACTCGTATCTCAGCATTCCCATAATGTATTCAAAATTTAAGCCAATATCCGTAACACGGTTGATTTAATAAACCTGAAGAGTATGCACCTTAGTGAAAGACGTATATCTTTGTTTCTATTAATAATTTGGACTTGAGTCCTGAAGAAGAATTGTGTATATTTACGATAGGAACCCAACGCAACTCGTATTTCAGCATGCCCATAATGTATTCAAAATTTAAGCCAACCTCCGTAACACGGTTGATTTAGTAAACTTGAAGAGTATGCATCTCAGTGAAAGACATATATCTTTGTTTCTATTAATAATTTGGACTTGAGTCCTGAAGAAGAATTGTGTATATTTACGATAGGAATCCAACGCAACTCGTATTTCAGCATGCCCATAATGTATTCAAAATTTAAGCCAATCTCCGTAACACGGTTGATTTAGTAAACCCGAAGAGTATGCACCTGAGTGAAAGACTTATATCTTTGTTTCTATTAATAATTTGGACTTGAGTCCTGATGAAGAATTGTGTATATTTACGATAGGAACCCAACGCAACTCGTATTTCAGCATGTCCGTAATGTATTCAAAATTTAAGCCAATCTCCGTAACACGGTTGATTTAGTAAACCTGAAGAGTATGCATCTGAGTGAAAGACGTATATCTTTGTTTCTATTAATAATTTGGACTTGAGTCCTCAAGAAGAATTGTGTATATTTACGATAGGAACCCAACGCAACTCGTATTTCAGCATGCCCATAATGTATTCAAAAGTAAAGCCAATCTCTGTAACACGGTTGATTTAGTAAACTTGAAGAGTATGCATCTGAGTGAAAGACGTATATCTTTGTTTCTATTAATAATTTGGACTTGAGTCCTGAAGAAGAATTGTGTATATTTACGATAGGAACCCAACGCAACTCGTATTTCAGCATTCCCATAATGTATTCAAAATTTAGGCCAATCTCCGTAACACGGTTGATTTAGTAAACCTGAAGAGTATGCACCTGAGTGAATGACGTATATCTTTGTTTCTATTAATAATTTGGACTTTAGTCCTGAAGAAGAATTGTGTATATTTATGATAGGAACCCAACGCAACTCGTATTTCAGCATTCCCATAATGTATTCAAAATTTAAACCAATCTCCGTAACACGGTTGATTTAGTAAACCTGAAGAGTATGCACCTGAGTGAAAGACGTATATCTTTGTTTCTATTAATAATTTGGACTTGAGTCCTGAAGAAGAATTGTGTATATTTACGATAGGAACCCAACGCAACTCGTATTTCAGCATTCCCATAATGTATTCAAAATTTAAGCCAATCTCCGTAACACGGTTGATTTAATAAACTTGAAGAGTATGCACCTGAGTGAAAGACGTATATCTTTGTTTCTATTAATAATTTGGACTTGAGTCGTGAAGAAGAATTGTGTATATTTACGATAGGAACCCAACGCAACTCGTATTTCAGCATGCCCATAATGTATTCAAAATTTAAGCCAATCTCCGTAACACGGTTGATTTAGTAAACCCGAAGAGTATGCACCTGAGTGAAAGACTTCTATCTTTGTTTCTATTAATAATTTGGACTTGAGTCCTGAAGAAGAATTGTGTATATTTACGATAGGAATGCAACGCAACTCGTATTTCAGCATGCCCATAATGTATTCAAAATTTAAGCCGATCTCCGTAACACGGTTGATTTAGTAAACGTGAAGAGTATGCACCTGAGTGAAAGACGTATATCTTTGTTTCTATTAATAATTTGGACTTGAGTCCTGAAGAAGAATTGTGTATATTTACGATAGGAACCCAACGCAACTCGTATTTCAGCATGCCCATAATGTATTCAAAATTTAAGCCAATCTCCGTAACATGGTTGATTTAGTAAACCTGAAGAGTATGCACCTGAGTGAAAGACGTATATCTTTGTTTCTATTAATAATTTGGACTTGAGTCCTGAAGAAGAATTGTGTATATTTACGATAGGAACCCAACGCAATTCGTATTTCAGCATTCCCATAATGTATTCAAAATTTAAGCCAATCTCCGTAACACGGTTGATTTAGTAAACCTGAAGAGTATGCACCTGAGTGAAAGACGTATATCTTTGTTTCTATTAATAATTTGGACTTGAGTCCTGAAGAAGAATTGTGTATATTTACGATAGGAACCCAACGCAACTCGTATTTCAGCATTCCCATAATGTATTCAAAATTTAGGCCAATCTCCGTAACACGGTTGATTTAGTAAATCTGAAGAGTATGCACCTGAGTGAAAGACGTATATCTTTGTTTCTATTAATAATTTGGACTTGAGTCCTGAAGAAGAATTGTGTATATTTACGATAGGAACCCAACGCAACTCGTATTTCAGCATGCCCATAATGTATTCAAAATTTAAGCCAATATCCGTAACACGGTTGATTTAGTAAACCCGAAGAGTATGCACCTGAGTGAAAGACTTATATCTTTGTTTCTATTAATAATTTGGACTTGAGTCCTGAAGAAGAATTGTGTATATTTACGATAGGAACCCAACGCAACTCGTATTTCAGCATGCCCATAATGTATTCAAAATTTAAGCCAATCTCCGTAACACAGTTGATTTAGTAAACCCGAAGAGTATGCACCTGAGTGAAAGACGTATATCATTGTTTCTATTAATAATTTGGGCTTGAGTCCTGAAGAAGAATTGTGTATATTTACGATAGGAACCCAACGCAACTCGTATTTCAGCATGCCCATAATGTATTCAAAATTTAAGCCAATCTCCGTAACACAGTTCATTTAGTAAACCCGAAGAGTATGCACCTGAGTGAAAGACTTATATCTTTGTTTCTATTAATAATTTGGACTTGAGTCCTGAAGAAGAATTGTGTATATTTACGATAGGAACCCAAAAAAACTCGTATTTCAGCATGACCATAATGTATTCAAAATTTAAGCCAATCTCCGTAACACGGTTGATTTAGTAAACCTGAAGAGTATGCACCTGAGTGAAAGACGTATATCTTTGTTTCTATTAATAATTTGGACTTGACTCCTGAAAAAGAATTGTGTATATTTACGATAGGAACGCAACGCAACTCGTATTTCAGCATTCCCATAATGTATTCACAATTTAAGCCAATCTCCGTAACACGGTTGATTTAGTAAACCTGAAGAGTATGCACCTGAGTGAAAGACGTATATCTTTGTTTCTATTAATAATTTGGACTTGAGTCCTGAAGAAGAATTGTGTATATTTACGATAGGAACCCAACGCAACTCGTATCTCAGCATTCCCATAATGTATTCAAAATTTAAGCCAATATCCGTAACACGGTTGATTTAATAAACCTGAAGAGTATGCACCTTAGTGAAAGACGTATATCTTTGTTTCTATTAATAATTTGGACTTGAGTCCTGAAGAAGAATTGTGTATATTTACGATAGGAACCCAACGCAACTCGTATTTCAGCATGCCCATAATGTATTCAAAATTTAAGCCAACCTCCGTAACACGGTTGATTTAGTAAACTTGAAGAGTATGCATCTCAGTGAAAGACATATATCTTTGTTTCTATTAATAATTTGGACTTGAGTCCTGAAGAAGAATTGTGTATATTTACGATAGGAATCCAACGCAACTCGTATTTCAGCATGCCCATAATGTATTCAAAATTTAAGCCAATCTCCGTAACACGGTTGATTTAGTAAACCCGAAGAGTATGCACCTGAGTGAAAGACTTATATCTTTGTTTCTATTAATAATTTGGACTTGAGTCCTGATGAAGAATTGTGTATATTTACGATAGGAACCCAACGCAACTCGTATTTCAGCATGTCCGTAATGTATTCAAAATTTAAGCCAATCTCCGTAACACGGTTGATTTAGTAAACCTGAAGAGTATGCATCTGAGTGAAAGACGTATATCTTTGTTTCTATTAATAATTTGGACTTGAGTCCTCAAGAAGAATTGTGTATATTTACGATAGGAACCCAACGCCACTCGTATTTCAGCATGCCCATAATGTATTCAAAAGTAAAGCCAATCTCTGTAACACGGTTGATTTAGTAAACTTGAAGAGTATGCATCTGAGTGAAAGACGTATATCTTTGTTTCTATTAATAATTTGGACTTGAGTCCTGAAGAAGAATTGTGTATATTTACGATAGGAATCCAACGCAAATCGTATTTCAGCATGCCCATAATGTATTCAAAATTTAAGCCAATCTCCGTAACACGGTTGATTTAGTAAACCTGAAGAGTATGCACCTGAGTGAAAGACGTATATCTTTGTTTCTATTAATAATTTGGACTTGAGTCCTGAAGAAGAATTGTGTATATTTACGATAGGAACCCAACGCAACTCGTATTTCAGCATGCCCATAATGTATTCAAAATTTAAGCCAATATCCGTAACACGGTTGATTTAGTAAACCCGAAGAGTATGCACCTGAGTGAAAGACTTATATCTTTGTTTCTATTAATAATTTGGACTTGAGTCCTGAAGAAGAATTGTGTATATTTACGATAGGAACCCAACGCAACTCGTATTTCAGCATGCCCATAATGTATTCAAAATTTAAACCAATCTCCGTAACACAGTTCATTTAGTAATCCCGAAGAGTATGCACCTGAGTGAAAGACTTATATCTTTGTTTCTATTAATAATTTGGACTTGAGTCCTGAAAAACAATTGTGTATATTTACGATAGGAACCCAACAAAACTCGTATTTCAGCATGACCATTATGTATTCAAAATTTAAGCCAATCTCCGTAACACGGTTGATTTAGTAAACCTGAAGAGTATGCACCTGAGTGAAAGACGTATATCTTTGTTTCTATTAATAATTTGAACTTGACTCCTGAAGAAGAATTGTGTATATTTACGATAGGAACGCAACACAACTCGTATTTCAGCATTCCCATAATGTATTCACAATTTAAGCCAATCTCCGTAACACGGTTGATTTAGTAAACCTGAAGAGTATGCACCTGAGTGAAAGACGTATATCTTTGTTTCTATTAATAATTTGGACTTGAGTCCTGAAGAAGAATTGTGTATATTTACGATAGGAACCCAACGCAACTCGTATCTCAGCATTCCCATAATGTATTCAAAATTTAAGCCAATATCCGTAACACGGTTGATTTAATAAACCTGAAGAGTATGCACCTTAGTGAAAGACGTATATCTTTGTTTCTATTAATAATTTGGACTTGAGTCCTGAAGAAGAATTGTGTATATTTACGATAGGAACCCAACGCAACTCGTATTTCAGCATGCCCATAATGTATTCAAAATTTAAGCCAACCTCCGTAACACGGTTGATTTAGTAAACTTGAAGAGTATGCATCTCAGTGAAAGACATATATCTTTGTTTCTATTAATAATTTGGACTTGAGTCCTGAAGAAGAATTGTGTATATTTACGATAGGAATCCAACGCAACTCGTATTTCAGCATGCCCATAATGTATTCAAAATTTAAGCCAATCTCCGTAACACGGTTGATTTAGTAAACCCGAAGAGTATGCACCTGAGTGAAAGACTTATATCTTTGTTTCTATTAATAATTTGGACTTGAGTCCTGAAGAAGAATTGTGTATATTTACGATAGGAACCCAACGCAACTCGTATTTCAGCATGTCCGTAATGTATTCAAAATTTAAGCCAATCTCCGTAACACGGTTGATTTAGTAAACCTGAAGAGTATGCATCTGAGTGAAAGACGTATATCTTTGTTTCTATTAATAATTTGGACTTGAGTCCTCAAGAAGAATTTTGTATATTTACGATAGGAACCCAACGCAACTCGTATTTCAGCATGCCCATAATGTATTCAAAAGTAAAACCAATCTCTGTAACACGGTTGATTTAGTAAACTTGAAGAGTATGCATCTGAGTGAAAGACGTATATCTTTGTTTCTATTAATAATTTGGACTTGAGTCCTGAAGAAGAATTGTGTATATTTACGATAGGAATCCAACGCAACTCGTATTTCAGCATGCCCATAATGTATTCAAAATTTAAGCCAATCTCCGTAACACGGTTGATTTAGTAAACCTGAAGAGTATGCACCTGAGTGAAAGACGTATATCTTTCTTTCTATTAATAATTTGAACTTGACTCCTGAAGAAGAATTGTGTATATTTACGATAGGAACGCAACACAACTCGTATTTCAGCATTCCCATAATGTATTCACAATTTAAGCCAATCTCCGTAACACGGTTGATTTAGTAAACCTGAAGAGTATGCACCTGAGTGAAAGACGTATATCTTTGTTTCTATTAATAATTTGGACTTGAGTCCTGAAGAAGAATTGTGTATATTTACGATAGGAACCCAACGCAACTCGTATCTCAGCATTCCCATAATGTATTCAAAATTTAAGCCAATATCCGTAACACGGTTGATTTAATAAACCTGAAGAGTATGCACCTTAGTGAAAGACGTATATCTTTGTTTCTATTAATAATTTGGACTTGAGTCCTGAAGAAGAATTGTGTATATTTACGATAGGAACCCAACGCAACTCGTATTTCAGCATGCCCATAATGTATTCAAAATTTAAGCCAACCTCCGTAACACGGTTGATTTAGTAAACTTGAAGAGTATGCATCTCAGTGAAAGACATATATCTTTGTTTCTATTAATAATTTGGACTTGAGTCCTGAAGAAGAATTGTGTATATTTACGATAGGAATCCAACGCAACTCGTATTTCAGCATGCCCATAATGTATTCAAAATTTAAGCCAATCTCCGTAACACGGTTGATTTAGTAAACCCGAAGAGTATGCACCTGAGTGAAAGACTTATATCTTTGTTTCTATTAATAATTTGGACTTGAGTCTCGAAGAAGAATTGTGTATATTTCTGATAGGAACCCAACGCAACTCGTATTTCAGCATGCCCATAATGTATTCAAAATTTAAGCCAATATCCGTAACACGGTTGATTTAGTAAACCCGAAGAGTATGCACCTGAGTGAAAGACTTATATCTTTGTTTCTATTAATAATTTGGACTTGAGTCCTGAAGAAGAATTGTGTATATTTACGATAGGAACCCAACGCAACTCGTATTTCAGCATGCCCATAATGTATTCAAAATTTAAGCCAATCTCCGTAACACAGTTGATTTAGTAAACCCGAAGAGTATGCACCTGAGTGAAAGACATATATCATTGTTTCTATTAATAATTTGGGCTTGAGTCCTGAAGAAGAATTGTGTATATTTACGATAGGAACCCAACGCAACTCGTATTTCAGCATGCCCATAATGTATTCAAAATTTAAACCAATCTCCGTAACACAGTTCATTTAGTAAACCCGAAGAGTATGCACCTGAGTGAAAGACTTATATCTTTGTTTCTATTAATAATTTGGACTTGAGTCCTGAAGAAGAATTGTGTATATTTACGATAGGAACCCAACAAAACTCGTATTTCAGCATGACCATAATGTATTCAAAATTTAAGCCAATCTCCGTAACACGGTTGATTTAGTAAACCTGAAGAGTATGCACCTGAGTGAAAGACGTATATCTTTGTTTCTATTAATAATTTGGACTTGACTCCTGAAGAAGAATTGTGTATATTTACGATAGGAACGCAACGCAACTCGTATTTCAGCATTCCCATAATGTATTCACAATTTAAGCCAATCTCCGTAACACGGTTGATTTAGTAAACCTGAAGAGTATGCACCTGAGTGAAAGACGTATATCTTTGTTTCTATTAATAATTTGGACTTGAGTCCTGAAGAAGAATTGTGTATATTTACGATAGGAACCCAACGCAACTCGTATCTCAGCATTCCCATAATGTATTCAAAATTTAAGCCAATATCCGTAACACGGTTGATTTAATAAACCTGAAGAGTATGCACCTTAGCGAAAGACGTATATCTTTGTTTCTATTAATAATTTGGACTTGAGTCCTGAAGAAGAATTGTGTATATTTACGATAGGAACCCAACGCAACTCGTATTTCAGCATGTCCGTAATGTATTCAAAATTTAAGCCAATCTCCGTAACACGGTTGATTTAGTAAACCTGAAGAGTATGCATTTGAGTGAAAGACGTATATCTTTGTTTCTATTAATAATTTGGACTTGAGTCCTCAAGAAGAATTGTGTATATTTACGATAGGAACCCAACGCAACTCGTATTTCAGCATGCCCATAATGTATTCAAAAGTAAAGCCAATCTCTGTAACACGGTTGATTTAGTAAACTTGAAGAGTATGCATCTGAGTGAAAGACGTATATCTTTGTTTCTATTAATAATTTGGACTTGAGTCCTGAAGAAGAATTGTGTATATTTACGATAGGAACCCAACGCAACTCGTATTTCAGCATTCCCATAATGTATTCAAAATTTAGGCCAATCTCCGTAACACGGTTGATTTAGTAAACCTGAAGAGTATGCACCTGAGTGAATGACGTATATCTTTGTTTCTATTAATAATTTGGACTTTAGTCCTGAAGAAGAATTGTGTATATTTATGATAGGAACCCAACGCAACTCGTATTTCAGCATTCCCATAATGTATTCAAAATTTAAACCAATCTCCGTAACACGGTTGATTTAGTAAACCTGAAGAGTATGCACCTGAGTGAAAGACGTATATCTTTGTTTCTATTAATAATTTGGACTTGAGTCCTGAAGAAGAATTGTGTATATTTACGATAGGAACCCAACGCAACTCGTATTTCAGCATTCCCATAATGTATTCAAAATTTAAGCCAATCTCCGTAACACGGTTGATTTAATAAACTTGAAGAGTATGCACCTGAGTGAAAGACGTATATCTTTGTTTCTATTAATAATTTGGACTTGAGTCGTGAAGAAGAATTGTGTATATTTACGATAGGAACCCAACGCAACTCGTATTTCAGCATGCCCATAATGTATTCAAAATTTAAGCCAATCTCCGTAACACGGTTGATTTAGTAAACCCGAAGAGTATGCACCTGAGTGAAAGACTTCTATCTTTGTTTCTATTAATAATTTGGACTTGAGTCCTGAAGAAGAATTGTGTATATTTACGATAGGAATGCAACGCAACTCGTATTTCAGCATGCCCATAATGTATTCAAAATTTAAGCCGATCTCCGTAACACGGTTGATTTAGTAAACGTGAAGAGTATGCACCTGAGTGAAAGACGTATATCTTTGTTTCTATTAATAATTTGGACTTGAGTCCTGAAGAAGAATTGTGTATATTTACGATAGGAACCCAACGCAACTCGTATTTCAGCATGCCCATAATGTATTCAAAATTTAAGCCAATCTCCGTAACATGGTTGATTTAGTAAACCTGAAGAGTATGCACCTGAGTGAAAGACGTATATCTTTGTTTCTATTAATAATTTGGACTTGAGTCCTGAAGAAGAATTGTGTATATTTACGATAGGAACCCAACGCAATTCGTATTTCAGCATTCCCATAATGTATTCAAAATTTAAGCCAATCTCCGTAACACGGTTGATTTAGTAAACCTGAAGAGTATGCACCTGAGTGAAAGACGTATATCTTTGTTTCTATTAATAATTTGGACTTGAGTCCTGAAGAAGAATTGTGTATATTTACGATAGGAACCCAACGCAACTCGTATTTCAGCATTCCCATAATGTATTCAAAATTTAGGCCAATCTCCGTAACACGGTTGATTTAGTAAATCTGAAGAGTATGCACCTGAGTGAAAGACGTATATCTTTGTTTCTATTAATAATTTGAACTTGACTCCTGAAGAAGAATTGTGTATATTTACGATAGGAACCCAACGCAACTCGTATTTCAGCATGTCCGTAATGTATTCAAAATTTAAGCCAATCTCCGTAACACGGTTGATTTAGTAAACCTGAAGAGTATGCATCTGAGTGAAAGACGTATATCTTTGTTTCTATTAATAATTTGGACTTGAGTCCTCAAGAAGAATTTTGTATATTTACGATAGGAACCCAACGCAACTCGTATTTCAGCATGCCCATAATGTATTCAAAAGTAAAACCAATCTCTGTAACACGGTTGATTTAGTAAACTTGAAGAGTATGCATCTGAGTGAAAGACGTATATCTTTGTTTCTATTAATAATTTGGACTTGAGTCCTGAAGAAGAATTGTGTATATTTACGATAGGAATCCAACGCAACTCGTATTTCAGCATGCCCATAATGTATTCAAAATTTAAGCCAATCTCCGTAACACGGTTGATTTAGTAAACCTGAAGAGTATGCACCTGAGTGAAAGACGTATATCTTTCTTTCTATTAATAATTTGAACTTGACTCCTGAAGAAGAATTGTGTATATTTACGATAGGAACGCAACACAACTCGTATTTCAGCATTCCCATAATGTATTCACAATTTAAGCCAATCTCCGTAACACGGTTGATTTAGTAAACCTGAAGAGTATGCACCTGAGTGAAAGACGTATATCTTTGTTTCTATTAATAATTTGGACTTGAGTCCTGAAGAAGAATTGTGTATATTTACGATAGGAACCCAACGCAACTCGTATCTCAGCATTCCCATAATGTATTCAAAATTTAAGCCAATATCCGTAACACGGTTGATTTAATAAACCTGAAGAGTATGCACCTTAGTGAAAGACGTATATCTTTGTTTCTATTAATAATTTGGACTTGAGTCCTGAAGAAGAATTGTGTATATTTACGATAGGAATCCAACGCAACTCGTATTTCAGCATGCCCATAATGTATTCAAAATTTAAGCCAATCTCCGTAACACGGTTGATTTAGTAAACCCGAAGAGTATGCACCTGAGTGAAAGACTTATATCTTTGTTTCTATTAATAATTTGGACTTGAGTCTCAAAGAAGAATTGTGTATATTTCTGATAGGAACCCAACGCAACTCGTATTTCAGCATGCCCATAATGTATTCAAAATTTAAGCCAATATCCGTAACACGGTTGATTTAGTAAACCCGAAGAGTATGCACCTGAGTGAAAGACTTATATCTTTGTTTCTATTAATAATTTGGACTTGAGTCCTGAAGAAGAATTGTGTATATTTACGATAGGAACCCAACGCAACTCGTATTTCAGCATGCCCATAATGTATTCAAAATTTAAGCCAATCTCCGTAACACAGTTGATTTAGTAAACCCGAAGAGTATGCACCTGAGTGAAAGACATATATCATTGTTTCTATTAATAATTTGGGCTTGAGTCCTGAAGAAGAATTGTGTATATTTACGATAGGAACCCAACGCAACTCGTATTTCAGCATGCCCATAATGTATTCAAAATTTAAACCAATCTCCGTAACACAGTTCATTTAGTAAACCCGAAGAGTATGCACCTGAGTGAAAGACTTATATCTTTGTTTCTATTAATAATTTGGACTTGAGTCCTGAAGAAGAATTGTGTATATTTACGATAGGAACCCAACAAAACTCGTATTTCAGCATGACCATAATGTATTCAAAATTTAAGCCAATCTCCGTAACACGGTTGATTTAGTAAACCTGAAGAGTATGCACCTGAGTGAAAGACGTATATCTTTGTTTCTATTAATAATTTGGACTTGACTCCTGAAGAAGAATTGTGTATATTTACGATAGGAACGCAACGCAACTCGTATTTCAGCATGCCCATAATGTATTCAAAATTTAAGCCAACCTCCGTAACACGGTTGATTTAGTAAACTTGAAGAGTATGCATCTCAGTGAAAGACATATATCTTTGTTTCTATTAATAATTTGGACTTGAGTCCTGAAGAAGAATTGTGTATATTTACGATAGGAATCCAACGCAACTCGTATTTCAGCATGCCCATAATGTATTCAAAATTTAAGCCAATCTCCGTAACACGGTTGATTTAGTAAACCCGAAGAGTATGCACCTGAGTGAAAGACTTATATCTTTGTTTCTATTAATAATTTGGACTTGAGTCTCGAAGAAGAATTGTGTATATTTCTGATAGGAACCCAACGCAACTCGTATTTCAGCATGCCCATAATGTATTCAAAATTTAAGCCAATATCCGTAACACGGTTGATTTAGTAAACCCGAAGAGTATGCACCTGAGTGAAAGACTTATATCTTTGTTTCTATTAATAATTTGGACTTGAGTCCTGAAGAAGAATTGTGTATATTTACGATAGGAACCCAACGCAACTCGTATTTCAGCATGCCCATAATGTATTCAAAATTTAAGCCAATCTCCGTAACACGGTTGATTTAGTAAACTTGAAGAGTATGCATCTCAGTGAAAGACATATATCTTTGTTTCTATTAATAATTTGGACTTGAGTCCTGAAGAAGAATTGTGTATATTTACGATAGGAATCCAACGCAACTCGTATTTCAGCATGCCCATAATGTATTCAAAATTTAAGCCAATCTCCGTAACACGGTTGATTTAGTAAACCCGAAGAGTATGCACCTGAGTGAAAGACTTATATCTTTGTTTCTATTAATAATTTGGACTTGAGTCTCGAAGAAGAATTGTGTATATTTCTGATAGGAACCCAACGCAACTCGTATTTCAGCATGCCCATAATGTATTCAAAATTTAAGCCAATATCCGTAACACGGTTGATTTAGTAAACCCGAAGAGTATGCACCTGAGTGAAAGACTTATATCTTTGTTTCTATTAATAATTTGGACTTGAGTCCTGAAGAAGAATTGTGTATATTTACGATAGGAACCCAACGCAACTCGTATTTCAGCATGCCCATAATGTATTCAAAATTTAAGCCAATCTCCGTAACACAGTTGATTTAGTAAACCCGCAGAGTATGCACCTGAGTGAAAGACATATATCATTGTTTCTATTAATAATTTGGGCTTGAGTCCTGAAGAAGAATTGTGTATATTTACGATAGGAACCCAACGCAACTCGTATTTCAGCATGCCCATAATGTATTCAAAATTTAAACCAATCTCCGTAACACAATTCATTTAGTAAACCCGAAGAGTATGCACCTGAGTGAAAGACTTATATCTTTGTTTCTATTAATAATTTGGACTTGAGTCCTGAAGAAGAATTGTGTATATTTACGATAGGAACCCAACAAAACTCGTATTTCAGCATGACCATAATGTATTCAAAATTTAAGCCAATCTCCGTAACACGGTTGATTTAGTAAACCTGAAGAGTATGCACCTGAGTGAAAGACGTATATCTTTGTTTCTATTAATAATTTGGACTTGACTCCTGAAGAAGAATTGTGTATATTTACGATAGGAACGCAACGCAACTCGTATTTCAGCATTCCCATAATGTATTCACAATTTAAGCCAATCTCCGTAACACGGTTGATTTAGTAAACCTGAAGAGTATGCACCTGAGTGAAAGACGTATATCTTTGTTTCTATTAATAATTTGGACTTGAGTCCTGAAGAAGAATTGTGTATATTTACGATAGGAACCCAACGCAACTCGTATCTCAGCATTCCCATAATGTATTCAAAATTTAAGCCAATCTCCGTAACACGGTTGATTTAGTAAACCCGAAGAGTATGCACCTGAGTGAAAGACTTATATCTTTGTTTCTATTAATAATTTGGACTTGAGTCTCGAAGAAGAATTGTGTATATTTCTGATAGGAACCCAACGCAACTCGTATTTCAGCATGCCCATAATGTATTCAAAATTTAAGCCAATATCCGTAACACGGTTGATTTAGTAAACCCGAAGAGTATGCACCTGAGTGAAAGACTTATATCTTTGTTTCTATTAATAATTTGGACTTGAGTCCTGAAGAAGAATTGTGTATATTTACGATAGGAACCCAACGCAACTCGTATTTCAGCATGCCCATAATGTATTCAAAATTTAAGCCAACCTCCGTAACACGGTTGATTTAGTAAACTTGAAGAGTATGCATCTCAGTGAAAGACATATATCTTTGTTTCTATTAATAATTTGGACTTGAGTCCTGAAGAAGAATTGTGTATATTTACGATAGGAATCCAACGCAACTCGTATTTCAGCATGCCCATAATGTATTCAAAATTTAAGCCAATCTCCGTAACACGGTTGATTTAGTAAACCCGAAGAGTATGCACCTGAGTGAAAGACTTATATCTTTGTTTCTATTAATAATTTGGACTTGAGTCCTGAAAAAGAATTGTGTATATTTACGATAGGAACGCAACGCAACTCGTATTTCAGCATTCCCATAATGTATTCACAATTTAAGCCAATCTCCGTAACACGGTTGATTTAGTAAACCTGAAGAGTATGCACCTGAGTGAAAGACGTATATCTTTGTTTCTATTAATAATTTGGACTTGAGTCCTGAAGAAGAATTGTGTATATTTACGATAGGAACCCAACGCAACTCGTATCTCAGCATTCCCATAATGTATTCAAAATTTAAGCCAATATCCGTAACACGGTTGATTTAATAAACCTGAAGAGTATGCACCTTAGTGAAAGACGTATATCTTTGTTTCTATTAATAATTTGGACTTGAGTCCTGAAGAAGAATTGTGTATATTTACGATAGGAACCCAACGCAACTCGTATTTCAGCATGCCCATAATGTATTCAAAATTTAAGCCAACCTCCGTAACACGGTTGATTTAGTAAACTTGAAGAGTATGCATCTCAGTGAAAGACATATATCTTTGTTTCTATTAATAATTTGGACTTGAGTCCTGAAGAAGAATTGTGTATATTTACGATAGGAATCCAACGCAACTCGTATTTCAGCATGCCCATAATGTATTCAAAATTTAAGCCAATCTCCGTAACACGGTTGATTTAGTAAACCCGAAGAGTATGCACCTGAGTGAAAGACTTATATCTTTGTTTCTATTAATAATTTGGACTTGAGTCCTGATGAAGAATTGTGTATATTTACGATAGGAACCCAACGCAACTCGTATTTCAGCATGTCCGTAATGTATTCAAAATTTAAGCCAATCTCCGTAACACGGTTGATTTAG
This sequence comes from Cuscuta europaea, assembly GCA_945859875.1. Taxonomy (NCBI): domain Eukaryota; kingdom Viridiplantae; phylum Streptophyta; class Magnoliopsida; order Solanales; family Convolvulaceae; genus Cuscuta; species Cuscuta europaea. The sequence goes on from CAMAPE010000014.1 coordinate 9,266,311, forward strand.
TAAACCTGAAGAGTATGCATTTGAGTGAAAGACGTATATCTTTGTTTCTATTAATAATTTGGACTTGAGTCCTCAAGAAGAATTGTGTATATTTACGATAGGAACCCAACGCAACTCGTATTTCAGCATGCCCATAATGTATTCAAAAGTAAAGCCAATCTCTGTAACACGGTTGATTTAGTAAACTTGAAGAGTATGCATCTGAGTGAAAGACGTATATCTTTGTTTCTATTAATAATTTGGACTTGAGTCCTGAAGAAGAATTGTGTATATTTACGATAGGAACCCAACGCAACTCGTATTTCAGCATTCCCATAATGTATTCAAAATTTAGGCCAATCTCCGTAACACGGTTGATTTAGTAAACCTGAAGAGTATGCACCTGAGTGAATGACGTATATCTTTGTTTCTATTAATAATTTGGACTTTAGTCCTGAAGAAGAATTGTGTATATTTATGATAGGAACCCAACGCAACTCGTATTTCAGCATTCCCATAATGTATTCAAAATTTAAACCAATCTCCGTAACACGGTTGATTTAGTAAACCTGAAGAGTATGCACCTGAGTGAAAGACGTATATCTTTGTTTCTATTAATAATTTGGACTTGACTCCTGAAAAAGAATTGTGTATATTTACGATAGGAACGCAACGCAACTCGTATTTCAGCATTCCCATAATGTATTCACAATTTAAGCCAATCTCCGTAACACGGTTGATTTAGTAAACCTGAAGAGTATGCACCTGAGTGAAAGACGTATATCTTTGTTTCTATTAATAATTTGGACTTGAGTCCTGAAGAAGAATTGTGTATATTTACGATAGGAACCCAACGCAACTCGTATCTCAGCATTCCCATAATGTATTCAAAATTTAAGCCAATATCCGTAACACGGTTGATTTAATAAACCTGAAGAGTATGCACCTTAGTGAAAGACGTATATCTTTGTTTCTATTAATAATTTGGACTTGAGTCCTGAAGAAGAATTGTGTATATTTACGATAGGAACCCAACGCAACTCGTATTTCAGCATGCCCATAATGTATTCAAAATTTAAGCCAACCTCCGTAACACGGTTGATTTAGTAAACTTGAAGAGTATGCATCTCAGTGAAAGACATATATCTTTGTTTCTATTAATAATTTGGACTTGAGTCCTGAAGAAGAATTGTGTATATTTACGATAGGAATCCAACGCAACTCGTATTTCAGCATGCCCATAATGTATTCAAAATTTAAGCCAATCTCCGTAACACGGTTGATTTAGTAAACCCGAAGAGTATGCACCTGAGTGAAAGACTTATATCTTTGTTTCTATTAATAATTTGGACTTGAGTCCTGATGAAGAATTGTGTATATTTACGATAGGAACCCAACGCAACTCGTATTTCAGCATGTCCGTAATGTATTCAAAATTTAAGCCAATCTCCGTAACACGGTTGATTTAGTAAACCTGAAGAGTATGCATTTGAGTGAAAGACGTATATCTTTGTTTCTATTAATAATTTGGACTTGAGTCCTCAAGAAGAATTGTGTATATTTACGATAGGAACCCAACGCAACTCGTATTTCAGCATGCCCATAATGTATTCAAAAGTAAAGCCAATCTCTGTAACACGGTTGATTTAGTAAACTTGAAGAGTATGCATCTGAGTGAAAGACGTATATCTTTGTTTCTATTAATAATTTGGACTTGAGTCCTGAAGAAGAATTGTGTATATTTACGATAGGAACCCAACGCAACTCGTATTTCAGCATTCCCATAATGTATTCAAAATTTAGGCCAATCTCCGTAACACGGTTGATTTAGTAAACCTGAAGAGTATGCACCTGAGTGAATGACGTATATCTTTGTTTCTATTAATAATTTGGACTTTAGTCCTGAAGAAGAATTGTGTATATTTATGATAGGAACCCAACGCAACTCGTATTTCAGCATTCCCATAATGTATTCAAAATTTAAACCAATCTCCGTAACACGGTTGATTTAGTAAACCTGAAGAGTATGCACCTGAGTGAAAGACGTATATCTTTGTTTCTATTAATAATTTGGACTTGAGTCCTGAAGAAGAATTGTGTATATTTACGATAGGAACCCAACGCAACTCGTATTTCAGCATTCCCATAATGTATTCAAAATTTAAGCCAATCTCCGTAACACGGTTGATTTAATAAACTTGAAGAGTATGCACCTGAGTGAAAGACGTATATCTTTGTTTCTATTAATAATTTGGACTTGAGTCGTGAAGAAGAATTGTGTATATTTACGATAGGAACCCAACGCAACTCGTATTTCAGCATGCCCATAATGTATTCAAAATTTAAGCCAATCTCCGTAACACGGTTGATTTAGTAAACCCGAAGAGTATGCACCTGAGTGAAAGACTTCTATCTTTGTTTCTATTAATAATTTGGACTTGAGTCCTGAAGAAGAATTGTGTATATTTACGATAGGAATGCAACGCAACTCGTATTTCAGCATGCCCATAATGTATTCAAAATTTAAGCCGATCTCCGTAACACGGTTGATTTAGTAAACGTGAAGAGTATGCACCTGAGTGAAAGACGTATATCTTTGTTTCTATTAATAATTTGGACTTGAGTCCTGAAGAAGAATTGTGTATATTTACGATAGGAACCCAACGCAACTCGTATTTCAGCATGCCCATAATGTATTCAAAATTTAAGCCAATCTCCGTAACATGGTTGATTTAGTAAACCTGAAGAGTATGCACCTGAGTGAAAGACGTATATCTTTGTTTCTATTAATAATTTGGACTTGAGTCCTGAAGAAGAATTGTGTATATTTACGATAGGAACCCAACGCAATTCGTATTTCAGCATTCCCATAATGTATTCAAAATTTAAGCCAATCTCCGTAACACGGTTGATTTAGTAAACCTGAAGAGTATGCACCTGAGTGAAAGACGTATATCTTTGTTTCTATTAATAATTTGGACTTGAGTCCTGAAGAAGAATTGTGTATATTTACGATAGGAACCCAACGCAACTCGTATTTCAGCATTCCCATAATGTATTCAAAATTTAGGCCAATCTCCGTAACACGGTTGATTTAGTAAATCTGAAGAGTATGCACCTGAGTGAAAGACGTATATCTTTGTTTCTATTAATAATTTGGACTTGAGTCCTGAAGAAGAATTGTGTATATTTACGATAGGAACCCAACGCAACTCGTATTTCAGCATTCCCATAATGTATTCAAAATTTAGGCCAATCTCCGTAACACGGTTGATTTAGTAAATCTGAAGAGTATGCACCTGAGTGAAAGACGTATATCTTTGTTTTTATTAATAATTTGGACTTGAGTCCTGAAGAAGAATTGTGTATATTTACGATAGGAACCCAACGCAACTCGTATTTCAGCATGCCCATAATGTATTCAAAATTTAAGCCAATATCCGTAACACGGTTGATTTAGTAAACCCGAAGAGTATGCACCTGAGTGAAAGACTTATATCTTTGTTTCTATTAATAATTTGGACTTGAGTCCTGAAGAAGAATTGTGTATATTTACGATAGGAACCCAACGCAACTCGTATTTCAGCATGCCCATAATGTATTCAAAATTTAAGCCAATCTCCGTAACACAGTTGATTTAGTAAACCCGAAGAGTATGCACCTGAGTGAAAGACGTATATCATTGTTTCTATTAATAATTTGGGCTTGAGTCCTGAAGAAGAATTGTGTATATTTACGATAGGAACCCAACGCAACTCGTATTTCAGCATGCCCATAATGTATTCAAAATTTAAGCCAATATCCGTAACACGGTTGATTTAGTAAACCCGAAGAGTATGCACCTGAGTGAAAGACTTATATCTTTGTTTCTATTAATAATTTGGACTTGAGTCCTGAAGAAGAATTGTGTATATTTACGATAGGAACCCAACGCAACTCGTATTTCAGCATGCCCATAATGTATTCAAAATTTAAGCCAATCTCCGTAACACAGTTGATTTAGTAAACCCGAAGAGTATGCACCTGAGTGAAAGACGTATATCATTGTTTCTATTAATAATTTGGGCTTGAGTCCTGAAGAAGAATTGTGTATATTTACGATAGGAACCCAACGCAACTCGTATTTCAGCATGCCCATAATGTATTCAAAATTTAAGCCAATCTCCGTAACACAGTTCATTTAGTAAACCCGAAGAGTATGCACCTGAGTGAAAGACTTATATCTTTGTTTCTATTAATAATTTGGACTTGAGTCCTGAAGAAGAATTGTGTATATTTACGATAGGAACCCAAAAAACCTCGTATTTCAGCATGACCATAATGTATTCAAAATTTAAGCCAATCTCCGTAACACGGTTGATTTAGTAAACCTGAAGAGTATGCACCTGAGTGAAAGACGTATATCTTTGTTTCTATTAATAATTTGGATTTGACTCCTGAAAAAGAATTGTGTATATTTACGATAGGAACGCAACGCAACTCGTATTTCAGCATTCCCATAATGTATTCACAATTTAAGCCAATCTCCGTAACACGGTTGATTTAGTAAACCTGAAGAGTATGCACCTGAGTGAAAGACGTATATCTTTGTTTCTATTAATAATTTGGACTTGAGTCCTGAAGAAGAATTGTGTATATTTACGATAGGAACCCAACGCAACTCGTATCTCAGCATTCCCATAATGTATTCAAAATTTAAGCCAATATCCGTAACACGGTTGATTTAATAAACCTGAAGAGTATGCACCTTAGTGAAAGACGTATATCTTTGTTTCTATTAATAATTTGGACTTGAGTCCTCAAGAAGAATTGTGTATATTTACGATAGGAACCCAACGCAACTCGTATTTCAGCATGCCCATAATGTATTCAAAATTTAAGCCAACCTCCGTAACACGGTTGATTTAGTAAACTTGAAGAGTATGCATCTCAGTGAAAGACATATATCTTTGTTTCTATTAATAATTTGGACTTGAGTCCTGAAGAAGAATTGTGTATATTTACGATAGGAATCCAACGCAACTCGTATTTCAGCATGCCCATAATGTATTCAAAATTTAAGCCAATCTCCGTAACACGGTTGATTTAGTAAACCCGAAGAGTATGCACCTGAGTGAAAGACTTATATCTTTGTTTCTATTAATAATTTGGACTTGAGTCCTGATGAAGAATTGTGTATATTTACGATAGGAACCCAACGCAACTCGTATTTCAGCATGTCCGTAATGTATTCAAAATTTAAGCCAATCTCCGTAACACGGTTGATTTAGTAAACCTGAAGAGTATGCATCTGAGTGAAAGACGTATATCTTTGTTTCTATTAATAATTTGGACTTGAGTCCTCAAGAAGAATTGTGTATATTTACGATAGGAACCCAACGCAACTCGTATTTCAGCATGCCCATAATGTATTCAAAAGTAAAGCCAATCTCTGTAACACGGTTGATTTAGTAAACTTGAAGAGTATGCATCTGAGTGAAAGACGTATATCTTTGTTTCTATTAATAATTTGGACTTGAGTCCTGAAGAAGAATTGTGTATATTTACGATAGGAATCCAACGCAAATCGTATTTCAGCATGCCCATAATGTATTCAAAATTTAAGCCAATCTCCGTAACACGGTTGATTTAGTAAACCTGAAGAGTATGCACCTGAGTGAAAGACGTATATCTTTGTTTCTATTAATAATTTGGACTTGAGTCCTGAAGAAGAATTGTGTATATTTACGATAGGAACCCAACGCAACTCGTATTTCAGCATGCCCATAATGTATTCAAAATTTAAGCCAATATCCGTAACACGGTTGATTTAGTAAACCCGAAGAGTATGCACCTGAGTGAAAGACTTATATCTTTGTTTCTATTAATAATTTGGACTTGAGTCCTGAAGAAGAATTGTGTATATTTACGATAGGAACCCAACGCAACTCGTATTTCAGCATGCCCATAATGTATTCAAAATTTAAGCCAATCTCCGTAACACAGTTGATTTAGTAAACCCGAAGAGTATGCACCTGAGTGAAAGACGTATATCATTGTTTCTATTAATAATTTGGGCTTGAGTCCTGAAGAAAAATTGTGTATATTTACGATAGGAACCCAACGCAACTCGTATTTCAGCATGCCCATAATGTATTCAAAATTTAAACCAATCTCCGTAACACAGTTCATTTAGTAAACCCGAAGAGTATGCACCTGAGTGAAAGACTTATATCTTTGTTTCTATTAATAATTTGGACTTGAGTCCTGAAAAAGAATTGTGTATATTTACGATAGGAACCCAATAAAACTCGTATTTCAGCATGACCATTATGTATTCAAAATTTAAGCCAATCTCCGTAACACGGTTGATTTAGTAAACCTGAAGAGTATGCACCTGAGTGAAAGACGTATATCTTTGTTTCTATTAATAATTTGAACTTGACTCCTGAAGAAGAATTGTGTATATTTACGATAGGAACGCAACACAACTCGTATTTCAGCATTCCCATAATGTATTCACAATTTAAGCCAATCTCCGTAACACGGTTGATTTAGTAAACCTGAAGAGTATGCACCTGAGTGAAAGACGTATATCTTTGTTTCTATTAATAATTTGGACTTGAGTCCTGAAGAAGAATTGTGTATATTTACGATAGGAACCCAACGCAACTCGTATCTCAGCATTCCCATAATGTATTCAAAATTTAAGCCAATATCCGTAACACGGTTGATTTAATAAACCTGAAGAGTATGCACCTTAGTGAAAGACGTATATCTTTGTTTCTATTAATAATTTGGACTTGAGTCCTGAAGAAGAATTGTGTATATTTACGATAGGAACCTAACGCAACTCGTATTTCAGCATGCCCATAATGTATTCAAAATTTAAGCCAACCTCCGTAACACGGTTGATTTAGTAAACTTGAAGAGTATGCATCTCAGTGAAAGACATATATCTTTGTTTCTATTAATAATTTGGACTTGAGTCCTGAAGAAGAATTGTGTATATTTACGATAGGAAACCAACGCAACTCGTATTTCAGCATGCCCATAATGTATTCAAAATTTAAGCCAATCTCCGTAACACGGTTGATTTAGTAAACCCGAAGAGTATGCACCTGAGTGAAAGACTTATATCTTTGTTTCTATTAATAATTTGGACTTGAGTCCTGAAGAAGAATTGTGTATATTTACGATAGGAACCCAACGCAACTCGTATTTCAGCATGTCCGTAATGTATTCAAAATTTAAGCCAATCTCCGTAACACGGTTGATTTAGTAAACCTGAAGAGTATGCATCTGAGTGAAAGACGTATATCTTTGTTTCTATTAATAATTTGGACTTGAGTCCTCAAGAAGAATTTTGTATATTTACGATAGGAACCCAACGCAACTCGTATTTCAGCATGCCCATAATGTATTCAAAAGTAAAACCAATCTCTGTAACACGGTTGATTTAGTAAACTTGAAGAGTATGCATCTGAGTGAAAGACGTATATCTTTGTTTCTATTAATAATTTGGACTTGAGTCCTGAAGAAGAATTGTGTATATTTACGATAGGAATCCAACGCAACTCGTATTTCAGCATGCCCATAATGTATTCAAAATTTAAGCCAATCTCCGTAACACGGTTGATTTAGTAAACCTGAAGAGTATGCACCTGAGTGAAAGACGTATATCTTTCTTTCTATTAATAATTTGAACTTGACTCCTGAAGAAGAATTGTGTATATTTACGATAGGAACGCAACACAACTCGTATTTCAGCATTCCCATAATGTATTCACAATTTAAGCCAATCTCCGTAACACGGTTGATTTAGTAAACCTGAAGAGTATGCACCTGAGTGAAAGACGTATATCTTTGTTTCTATTAATAATTTGGACTTGAGTCCTGAAGAAGAATTGTGTATATTTACGATAGGAACCCAACGCAACTCGTATCTCAGCATTCCCATAATGTATTCAAAATTTAAGCCAATATCCGTAACACGGTTGATTTAATAAACCTGAAGAGTATGCACCTTAGTGAAAGACGTATATCTTTGTTTCTATTAATAATTTGGACTTGAGTCCTGAAGAAGAATTGTGTATATTTACGATAGGAACCCAACGCAACTCGTATTTCAGCATGCCCATAATGTATTCAAAATTTAAGCCAACCTCCGTAACACGGTTGATTTAGTAAACTTGAAGAGTATGCATCTCAGTGAAAGACATATATCTTTGTTTCTATTAATAATTTGGACTTGAGTCCTGAAGAAGAATTGTGTATATTTACGATAGGAATCCAACGCAACTCGTATTTCAGCATGCCCATAATGTATTCAAAATTTAAGCCAATCTCCGTAACACGGTTGATTTAGTAAACCCGAAGAGTATGCACCTGAGTGAAAGACTTATATCTTTGTTTCTATTAATAATTTGGACTTGAGTCTCGAAGAAGAATTGTGTATATTTCTGATAGGAACCCAACGCAACTCGTATTTCAGCATGCCCATAATGTATTCAAAATTTAAGCCAATATCCGTAACACGGTTGATTTAGTAAACCCGAAGAGTATGCACCTGAGTGAAAGACTTATATCTTTGTTTCTATTAATAATTTGGACTTGAGTCCTGAAGAAGAATTGTGTATATTTACGATAGGAACCCAACGCAACTCGTATTTCAGCATGCCCATAATGTATTCAAAATTTAAGCCAATCTCCGTAACACAGTTGATTTAGTAAACCCGAAGAGTATGCACCTGAGTGAAAGACATATATCATTGTTTCTATTAATAATTTGGGCTTGAGTCCTGAAGAAGAATTGTGTATATTTACGATAGGAACCCAACGCAACTCATATTTCAGCATGCCCATAATGTATTCAAAATTTAAACCAATCTCCGTAACACAGTTCATTTAGTAAACCCGAAGAGTATGCACCTGAGTGAAAGACTTATATCTTTGTTTCTATTAATAATTTGGACTTGAGTCCTGAAGAAGAATTGTGTATATTTACGATAGGAACCCAACAAAACTCGTATTTCAGCATGACCATAATGTATTCAAAATTTAAGCCAATCTCCGTAACACGGTTGATTTAGTAAACCTGAAGAGTATGCACCTGAGTGAAAGACGTATATCTTTGTTTCTATTAATAATTTGGACTTGACTCCTGAAGAAGAATTGTGTATATTTACGATAGGAACGCAACGCAACTCGTATTTCAGCATTCCCATAATGTATTCACAATTTAAGCCAATCTCCGTAACACGGTTGATTTAGTAAACCTGAAGAGTATGCACCTGAGTGAAAGACGTATATCTTTGTTTCTATTAATAATTTGGACTTGAGTCCTGAAGAAGAATTGTGTATATTTACGATAGGAACCCAACGCAACTCGTATCTCAGCATTCCCATAATGTATTCAAAATTTAAGCCAATATCCGTAACACGGTTGATTTAATAAACTTGAAGAGTGTGCATCTGAGTGAAAGACATATATCTTTGTTTCTATTAATAATTTGGACTTGAGTCCTGAAGAAGAATTGTGTATATTTACGATAGGAATCCAATGCAACTCGTATTTCAGCATGCCCATAATGTATTCAAAATTTAAGCCAATCTCCGTAACACGGTTGATTTAGTAAACCTGAAGAGTATGCACCTGAGTGAAAGACGTATATCTTTGTTTCTATTAATAATTTGGACTTGAGTCCTGAAGAAGAATTGTGTATATTTACGATAGGAACCCAACGCAACTCGTATTTCAGCATGCCCGTAATGTATTCAAAATTTAAGCCAATCTCCGTAACACGGTTGATTTAGTAAACCTGAAGAGTATGCATCTGAGTGAAAGACGTATATCTTTGTTTCTATTAATAATTTGGACTTGAGTCCTAAAGAAGAATTGTGTATATTTACGATAGGAACCCAACGCAACTCGTATTTCAGCATGCCCATAATGTATTCAAAAGTAAAGCCAATCTCTGTAACACGGTTGATTTAGTAAACTTGAAGTGTATGCATCTGAGTGAAAGACGTATATCTTTGTTTCTATTAATAATTTGGACTTGAGTCCTGAAGAAGAATTGTGTATATTTACGATAGGAATCCAACGCAACTCGTATTTCAGCATGCCCATAATGTATTCAAAATTTAAGCCAATCTCCGTAACACGGTTGATTTAGTAAACCTGAAGAGTATGCACCTGAGTGAAAGACGTATATCTTTGTTTCTATTAATAATTTGGACTTGAGTCCTGAAGAAGAATTGTGTATATTTACGATAGGAACCCAACGCAACTCGTATTTCAGCATGCCCATAATCTATTCAAAATTTAAGCCAATCTCCGTAACACAGTTGATTTAGTAAACCCGAAGAGTATGCACCTGAGTGAAAGACGTATATCATTGTTTCTATTAATAATTTGGACTTGAGTCCTGAAGAAGAATTGTGTATATTTACGATAGGAACCCAACAAAACTAGTATTTCAGCATGACCATAATGTATTCAAAATTTAAGCCAATCTCCGTAACACGGTTGATTTAGTAAACCTGAAGAGTATGCACCTGAGTGAAAGACGTATATCTTTTTTTCTATTAATAATTTGGACTTGACTATTGAAGAAGAATTGTGTATATTTACGATAGGAACGCAACGCAACTCGTATTTCAGCATTCCCATAATGTATTCACAATTTAAGCCAATCTCCGTAACACGGTTGATTTAGTAAACCTGAAGAGTATGCACCTGAGTGAAAGACGTATATCTTTGTTTCTATTAATAATTTGGACTTGAGTCCTGAAGAAGAATTGTGTATATTTACGATAGGAACCCAACGCAACTCGTATCTCAGCATTCCCATAATATATTCAAAATTTAAGCCAATATCCGTAACACGGTTGATTTAATAAAACTGAAGAGAATGCACCTGAGCGAAAGACGTATATCTTTGTTTCTATTAATAATTTGGACTTGAGTCCTGAAGAAGAATTGTGTATATTTACGATAGGAACCCAACGCAACTCGTATTTCAGCATGTCCGTAATGTATTCAAAATTTAAGCGAATCTCCTTAACACGGTTGATTTAGTAAACCTGAAGAGTATGCATCTGAGTGAAAGACGTATATCTTTGTTTCTATTAATAATTTGGACTTGAGTCCTAAAGAAGAATTGTGTATATTTACGATAGGAACCCAACGCAACTCGTATTTCAGCATGCCCATAATGTATTCAAAAGTAAAGCCAATCTCTGTAACACGGTTGATTTAGTAAACTTGAAGAGTATGCATCTGAGTGAAAGACGTATATCTTTGTTTCTATTAATAATTTGGACTTGAGTCCTGAAGAAGAATTGTGTATATTTACGATAGGAATCCAACGCAACTCGTATTTCAGCATGCCCATAATGTATTCAAAATTTAAGCCAATCTCCGTAACACGGTTGATTTAGTAAACCTGAAGAGTATGCACCTGAGTGAAAGACGTATATCTTTGTTTCTATTAATAATTTGGACTTGAGTCCTGAAGAAGAATTGTGTATATTTACGATAGGAACCCAACGCAACTCGTATTTCAGCATGCCCGTAATGTATTCAAAATTTAAGCCAATCTCCGTAACACGGTTGATTTAGTAAACCTGAAGAGTATGCATCTGAGTGAAAGACGTATATCTTTGTTTTTATTAATAATTTGGACTTGAGTCCTAAAGAAGAATTGTGTATATTTACGATAGGAACCCAACGCAACTCGTATTTCAGCATGCCCATAATGTATTCAAAAGTAAAGCCAATCTCTGTAACACGGTTGATTTAGTAAACTTGAAGAGTATGCATCTGAGTGAAAGACCTATATCTTTGTTTCTATTAATAATTTGGACTTGAGTCCTGAAGAAGAATTGTGTATATTTACGATAGGAATCCAACGCAACTCGTATTTCAACATGCCCATAATGTATTCAAAATTTAAGCCAATCTCCGTAACACGGTTGATTTAGTAAACCTGAAGAGTATGCACCTGAGTGAAAGACGTATATCTTTGTTTCTATTAATAATTTGGACTTGAGTCCTGAAGAAGAATTGTGTATATTTACGATAGGAACCCAACGCAACTCGTATTTCAGCATGCCCATAATGTATTCAAAATTTAAGCCAATCTCCGTAACACGGTTGATTTAGTAAACCTGAAGAGTATGCACCTGAGTGAAAGACGTATATCTTTGTTTCTATTAATAATTTGGATTTGAGTCCTGAAGAAGAATTGTGTATATTTACGATAGGAATCCAACGCAACTCGTATTTCAACATGCCCATAATGTATTCAAAATTTAAGCCAATATCCGTAACACGGTTGATTTAATAAACCTGAAGAGTATGCACTTTAGTGAAAGACGTATATCTTTGTTTCTATTAATAATTTGGACTTGAGTCCTGAAGAAGAATTGTGTATATTTACGATAGGAACCCAACGCAACTCGTATTTCAGCATGCCCATAATGTATTCAAAATTTAAGCCAATCTCTGTAAAACGGTTGATTTAGTAAACCTGAAGAGTATGCACCTGAGTGAAAGACGTATATCTTTGTTTCTATAAATAATTTGGACTTGAGTCCTGAAGAAGAATTGTGTATATTTACGATAGGAACCCAACGCAACTCGTATTTCAGCATGCCCATAATGTATTCAAAATTTAAGCCAATCTCCGTAACACGATTGATTTAGTAAACCTGAAGAGTATGCACCTGAGTGAAAGACGTATATCTTTGTTTCTATTAATAATTTGGACTTGAGTCCTGAAGAAGAATTGTGTATATTTACGATAGGAACCCAACGCAACTCGTATTTCAGCATGCCCATAATGTATTCAAAATTTAATCCAATCTCCGTAACACAGTTGATTTAGTAAACCCGAAGAGTATGCACCTGAGTGAAAGACTTATATCTTTGTTTCTATTAATAATTTGGACTTGAGTCCTGAAGAAGAATTGTGTATATTTACGATAGGAACCCAACGCAACTCGTATTTCAGCATGCCCATAATGTATTCAAAATTTAAACCAATCTCCGGAACACGGTTGATTTAGTAAACTTGAAGAGTATGCATCTGAGTGAAAGACATATATCTTTGTTTCTATTAATAATTTGGACTTGAGTCGTGAAGAAGAATTGTGTATATTTAAGATAGGAATCCAACGCAACTCGTATTTCAGCATGCCCATAATGTATTCAAAATTTAAGCCAATCTCCGTAACACGGTTGATTTAGTAAACCCGAAGAGTATGCACCTGAGTGAAAGACTTATATCTTTGTTTCTATTTATAATTTGGACTTGAGTCCTAAAGAAGAATTGTGTATATTTACGATAGGAACCCAACGCAACTCGTATTTCAGCATGCCCATAATGTATGCAAAATTTAAGCCAATCTCCGTAACACGGTTGATTTAGTAAACCTGAAGAGTATGCACCTGAGTGAAAGACGTATATCTTTGTTTCTATTAATAATTTGGACTTGAGTCCTGAAGAAGAATTGTGTATATTTACGATAGGAACCCAACGCAACTCGTATCTCAGCATTCCCATAATATATTCAAAATTTAAGCCAATATCCGTAACACGGTTGATTTAATAAACCTGAAGAGTATGCACCTGAGCGAAAGACGTATATCTTTGTTTCTATTAATAATTTGGACTTGAGTCCTGAAGAAGAATTGTGTATATTTACAATAGGAACCCAACGCAACTCGTATTTCAGCATGTCCGTAATGTATTCAAAATTTAAGCGAATCTCCGTAACACGGTTGATTTAGTAAACCTGAAGAGTATGCATCTGAGTAAAAGACGTATATCTTTGTTTCTATTAATAATTTGGACTTGAGTCCTAAAGAAGAATTGTGTATATTTACGATAGGAACCCAACGCAACTCGTATTTCAGCATGCCCATAATGTATTCAAAAGTAAAGCCAATCTCTGTAACACGGTTGATTTAGTAAACTTGAAGAGTATGCATCTGAGTGAAAGACGTATATCTTTGTTTCTATTAATAATTTGGACTTGAGTCCTGAAGAAGAATTGTGTATATTTACGATAGGAATCCAACGCAACTCGTATTTCAGCATGCCCATAATGTATTCAAAATTTAAGCCAATCTCCGTAACACGGTTGATTTAGTAAACCTGAAGAGTATGCACCTGAGTGAAAGACGTATATCTTTGTTTCTATTAATAATTTGGACTTGAGTCCTGAAGAAGAATTGTGTATATTTACGATAGGAACCCAACGCAACTCGTATTTCAGCATGCCCGTAATGTATTCAAAATTTAAGCCAATCTCCGTAACACGGTTGATTTAGTAAACCTGAAGAGTATGCATCTGAGTGAAAGACGTATATCTTTGTTTTTATTAATAATTTGGACTTGAGTCCTAAAGAAGAATTGTGTATATTTACGATAGGAACCCAACGCAACTCGTATTTCAGCATGCCCATAATGTATTCAAAAGTAAAGCCAATCTCTGTAACACGGTTGATTTAGTAAACTTGAAGAGTATGCATCTGAGTGAAAGACCTATATCTTTGTTTCTATTAATAATTTGGACTTGAGTCCTGAAGAAGAATTGTGTATATTTACGATAGGAATCCAACGCAACTTGTATTTCAACATGCCCATAATGTATTCAAAATTTAAGCCAATCTCCGTAACACGGTTGATTTAGTAAACCTGAAGAGTATGCACCTGAGTGAAAGACGTATATCTTTGTTTCTATTAATAATTTGGACTTGAGTCCTGAAGAAGAATTGTGTATATTTACGATAGGAACCCAACGCAACTCGTATTTCAGCATGCCCATAATGTATTCAAAATTTAAGCCAATCTCCGTAACACGGTTGATTTAGTAAACCTGAAGAGTATGCACCTGAGTGAAAGACGTATATCTTTGTTTCTATTAATAATTTGGATTTGAGTCCTGAAGAAGAATTGTGTATATTTACGATAGGAATCCAACGCAACTCGTATTTCAACATGCCCATAATGTATTCAAAATTTAAGCCAATATCCGTAACACGGTTGATTTAATAAACCTGAAGAGTATGCACTTTAGTGAAAGACGTATATCTTTGTTTCTATTAATAATTTGGACTTGAGTCCTGAAGAAGAATTGTGTATATTTACGATAGGAACCCAACGCAACTCGTATTTCAGCATGCCCATAATGTATTCAAAATTTAAGCCAATCTCTGTAAAACGGTTGATTTAGTAAACCTGAAGAGTATGCACCTGAGTGAAAGACGTATATCTTTGTTTCTATAAATAATTTGGACTTGAGTCCTGAAGAAGAATTGTGTATATTTACGATAGGAACCCAACGCAACTCGTATTTCAGCATGCCCATAATGTATTCAAAATTTAAGCCAATCTCCGTAACACGATTGATTTAGTAAACCTGAAGAGTATGCACCTGAGTGAAAGACGTATATCTTTGTTTCTATTAATAATTTGGACTTGAGTCCTGAAGAAGAATTGTGTATATTTACGATAGGAACCCAACGCAACTCGTATTTCAGCATGCCCATAATGTATTCAAAATTTAATCCAATCTCCGTAACACAGTTGATTTAGTAAACCCGAAGAGTATGCACCTGAGTGAAAGACTTATATCTTTGTTTCTATTAATAATTTGGACTTGAGTCCTGAAGAAGAATTGTGTATATTTACGATAGGAACCCAACGCAACTCGTATTTCAGCATGCCCATAATGTATTCAAAATTTAAACCAATCTCCGGAACACGGTTGATTTAGTAAACTTGAAGAGTATGCATCTGAGTGAAAGACATATATCTTTGTTTCTATTAATAATTTGGACTTGAGTCGTGAAGAAGAATTGTGTATATTTAAGATAGGAATCCAACGCAACTCGTATTTCAGCATGCCCATAATGTATTCAAAATTTAAGCCAATCTCCGTAACACGGTTGATTTAGTAAACCCGAAGAGTATGCACCTGAGTGAAAGACTTATATCTTTGTTTCTATTTATAATTTGGACTTGAGTCCTAAAGAAGAATTGTGTATATTTACGATAGGAACCCAACGCAACTCGTATTTCAGCATGCCCATAATGTATGCAAAATTTAAGCCAATCTCCGTAACACGGTTGATTTAGTAAACCTGAAGAGTATGCACCTGAGTGAAAGACGTATATCTTTGTTTCTATTAATAATTTGGACTTGAGTCCTGAAGAAGAATTGTGTATATTTACGATAGGAACCCAACGCAACTCGTATCTCAGCATTCCCATAATATATTCAAAATTTAAGCCAATATCCGTAACACGGTTGATTTAATAAACCTGAAGAGTATGCACCTGAGCGAAAGACGTATATCTTTGTTTCTATTAATAATTTGGACTTGAGTCCTGAAGAAGAATTGTGTATATTTACAATAGGAACCCAACGCAACTCGTATTTCAGCATGTCCGTAATGTATTCAAAATTTAAGCGAATCTCCGTAACACGGTTGATTTAGTAAACCTGAAGAGTATGCATCTGAGTAAAAGACGTATATCTTTGTTTCTATTAATAATTTGGACTTGAGTCCTAAAGAAGAATTGTGTATATTTACGATAGGAACCCAACGCAACTCGTATTTCAGCATGCCCATAATGTATTCAAAAGTAAAGCCAATCTCTGTAACACGGTTGATTTAGTAAACTTGAAGAGTATGCATCTGAGTGAAAGACGTATATCTTTGTTTCTATTAATAATTTGGACTTGAGTCCTGAAGAAGAATTGTGTATATTTACGATAGGAATCCAACGCAACTCGTATTTCAGCATGCCCATAATGTATTCAAAATTTAAGCCAATCTCCGTAACACGGTTGATTTAGTAAACCTGAAGAGTATGCACCTGAGTGAAAGACGTATATCTTTGTTTCTATTAATAATTTGGACTTGAGTCCTGAAGAAGAATTGTGTATATTTACGATAGGAACCCAACGCAACTCGTATTTCAGCATGCCCGTAATGTATTCAAAATTTAAGCCAATCTCCGTAACACGGTTGATTTAGTAAACCTGAAGAGTATGCACCTGAGTGAAAGACGTATATCTTTGTTTCTATTAATAATTTGGATTTGAGTCCTGAAGAAGAATTGTGTATATTTACGATAGGAATCCAACGCAACTCGTATTTCAGCATGCCCATAATGTATTCAAAATTTAAGCCAATATCCGTAACACGGTTGATTTAATAAACCTGAAGAGTATGCACTTTAGTGAAAGACGTATATCTTTGTTTCTATTAATAATTTGGACTTGAGTCCTGAAGAAGAATTGTGTATATTTACGATAGGAACCCAACGCAACTCGTATTTCAGCATGCCCATAATGTATTCAAAATTTAAGCCAATCTCTGTAAAACGGTTGATTTAGTAAACCTGAAGAGTATGCACCTGAGTGAAAGACGTATATCTTTGTTTCTATAAATAATTTGGACTTGAGTCCTGAAGAAGAATTGTGTATATTTACGATAGGAACCCAACGCAACTCGTATTTCAGCATGCCCATAATGTATTCAAAATTTAAGCCAATCTCCGTAACACGATTGATTTAGTAAACCTGAAGAGTATGCACCTGAGTGAAAGACGTATATCTTTGTTTCTATTAATAATTTGGACTTGAGTCCTGAAGAAGAATTGTGTATATTTACGATAGGAACCCAACGCAACTCGTATTTCAGCATGCCCATAATGTATTCAAAATTTAAGCCAATCTCCGTAACACAGTTGATTTAGTAAACCCGAAGAGTATGCACCTGAGTGAAAGACTTATATCTTTGTTTCTATTAATAATTTGGACTTGAGTCCTGAAGAAGAATTGTGTATATTTACGATAGGAACCCAACGCAACTCGTATTTCAGCATGCCCATAATGTATTCAAAATTTAAGCCAATCTCCGGAACACGGTTGATTTAGTAAACTTGAAGAGTATGCATCTGAGTGAAAGACATATATCTTTGTTTCAATTAATAATTTGGACTTGAGTCGTGAAGAAGAATTGTGTATATTTAAGATAGGAATCCAACGCAACTCGTATTTCAGCATGCCCATAATGTATTCAAAATTTAAGCCAATCTCCGTAACACGGTTGATTTAGTAAACCCGAAGAGTATGCACCTGAGTGAAAGACTTATATCTTTGTTTCTATTTATAATTTGGACTTGAGTCCTAAAGAAGAATTGTGTATATTTACGATAGGAACCCAACGCAACTCGTATTTCAGCATGCCCATAATGTATGCAAAATTTAAGCCAATCTCCGTAACACGGTTGATTTAGTAAACCTGAAGAGTATGCACCTGAGTGAAAGACGTATATCTTTGTTTCTATTAATAATTTGGACTTGAGTCCTCAAGAAGAATTGTGTATATTTACGATAGGAACCCAACGCAACTCGTATTTCAGCATGCCCATAATGTATTCAAAATTTAAGCCAATCTCTGTAACACGGATGATTTAGTAAACTTGAAGAGTATGCAACTGAGTGAAAGACGTATATCTTTGTTTCTATTAATAATTTGGACTTGAGTCCTGAAGAAGAATTGTGTATATTTAAGATAGGAATCCAACGCAACTCGTATTTCAGCATGCCCATAATGTATTCAAAATTTAAGCCAATCTCCGTAACGTGGTTGATTTAGTAAACCTGAAGAGTATGCACCTGAGTGAAAGACGTATATCTTTGTTTCTATTAATAATTTGGACTTGAGTCCTGAAGAAGAATCGTGTATATTTACGATAGGAACCAAACGCAACTCGTATTTCAGCATGCCCATAATGTATTCAAAATTTAAGCCAATCTCCGTAACACGGTTGATTTAGTAAACCTGAAGAGTATGCACCTGAGTGAAAGACGTATATCTTTGTTTCTATTAATAATTTAGATTTGAGTCCTGAAGAAGAATTGTGTATATTTACGATAGGAACCCAACGCAACTCGTATTTCAGCATGCCCATAATGTATTCAAAATTTAAGCCAATCTCCGTAACACAGTTGATTTAGTAAACCCGAAGAGTATGCACCTGAGTGAAAGACTTATATCTTTGTTTCTATTAATAATTTGGACTTGAGTCTTGAAGAAGAATTGTGTATATTTACGATAGGAACCCAACGCAACTCGTATTTCAGCATGCCCATAATGTATTCAAAATTTAAGCCAATCTCCGTAACACGGTTGATTTAGTAAACCTGAAGAGTATGCACCTGAGTGAAAGACGTATATCTTTGTTTCTATTAATAATTTGGACTTGAGTCCTGAAGAAGAATTGTGTATATTTACGATAGGAACCCAACGCAACTCGTATTTCAGCATGCCCATAATGCATTCAAAATTTAAGCCAATCTCCGTAACACGGTTGATTTAGTAAACCTGAAGAGTATGCACCTGAGTGAATGACGTATATCTTTGTTTCTATTAACAATTTGGACTTGACTCCTGAAGAAGAATTGTGTATATATATGATAGGAACCCAACGCAACTCGTATTTCAGCATTCCCATAATGTATTCACAATTTAAGCCAATCTCCGTAACATGGTTGATTTAGTAAACCTGAAGAGTATGCACCTGAGTGAAAGACGTATATCGTTGTTTCTATTAATAATTTGGACTTGAGTCCTGAAGAAGAATTGTGTATATTTACGATAGGAACCCAACGCAACTCGTATCTCAGCATTCCCATAATGTATTCAAAATGTAAGCCAATATCCGTAACACGGTTGATTTAATAAACCTGAAGAGTATGCACCTTAGTGAAAGACGTATATCTTTGTTTCTATTAATAATTTGGACTTGAGTCCTGAAGAAGAATTGTGTATATTTACGATAGGAACCCAACGCAGCTAGTATTTCAGCATGCCCATAATGTATTCAAAATTTAAGCCAATCTCTGTAACACGGTTGATTTAGTAAACCTGAAGAGTATGCACCTGAGTGAAAGACGTATATCTTTGTTTCTATTAATAATTTGGACTTGAGTCCTGAATAAGAATTGTGTATATTTACGATAGGAACCCAACGCAACTCGTATTTTAGCATGCCCATAATGTATTCAAAATTTAAGCCAATCTCCGTAACACGGTTGATTTAGTAAACCTGAAGAGTATGCACCTGAGTGAAAGACGTATATCTTTGTTTCTATTAATAATTTAGACTTGAGTCCTGAAGAAGAATTGTGTATATTTACGATAGGAACCCAACGCAACACGTATTTCAGCATGCCCATAATGTATTCAAAATTTAAGCCAATCTCCGTAACACAGTTGATTTAGTAACCCCGAAGAGTATGCACCTGAGTGAAAGACTTATATCTTTGTTTCTATTAATAATTTGGACTTGAGTCCTGAAGAAGAATTGTGTATATTTACGATAGGAACCCAACCCAACTCGTATTTCAGCATGCCCATAATGTATTCAAAATTTAAGCCAATCTCCGTAACATGGTTGATTTAGTAAACCTGAAGAGTATGCACCTGAGTGAAAGACGTATATCTTTGTTTCTATTAATAATTTGGACTTGAGTCCTGAAGAAGAATTGTGTATATTTACGATAGGAACCCAACGCAACTCGTATTTCAGCATGCCCATAATGTATTCAAAATTTAAGCCAATCTCCGTAACACGGTTGATTTAGTAAACCTGAAGAGTATGCACCTGAGTGAAAGACGTATATCTTTGTTTCTATTAATAATTTGGACTTGACTCCTGAAGAAGAATTGTGTATATTTACGATAGAACCCAACGCAACTCGTATTTCAGCATTCCCATAATGTATTCACAATTTAAGCCAATCTCCGTAACACGGTTGATTTAGTAAACTTGAAAAGTATGCACCTGAGTGAAAGACGTATATCTTTGTTTCTATTAATAATTTGGACTTGAGTCCTGAAGAAGAATTGTGTATATTTACGATAGGAACCCTACGCAACTCGTATCTCAGCATTCCCATAATGTATTCAAAATTTAAGCCAATATCCGTAACACGGTTGATTTAATAAACCTGAAGAGTATGCACCTGAGTGAAAGACTTATATCTTTGTTTCTATTAATAATTTGGACTTGAGTCCTGAAGAAGAATTGTGTATATTTACGATAGGAACCCAACGCAACTCGTATTTCAGCATGCCCATAATGTATTCAAAATTTAAGCCAATCTTTGTAACACGGTTGATTTAGTAAACCTGAAGAGTATGCAACTGAGTGAAAGACGTATATCTTTGTTTCTATTAATAATTTGGACTTGAGTCCTGAATAAGAATTGTGTATATTTACGATAGGAACCCAACGCAACTCGTATTTCAGCATGCCCATAATGTATTCAAAAATTAAGCCAATCTCCGTAACACGGTTGATTTAGTAAACCTGAAGAGTATGCACCTGAGTGAAAGACGTATATCTTTGTTTCTATTAATAATTTGGACTTGAGTCCTGAAGAAGAATTGTGTATATTTACGATAGGAACCCAGCGCAACTCGTATTTCAGCATGCCCATAATGTATTCACAATTTAAGCCAATCTCCGTAACACGGTTGATTTAGTAAACCTGAAGAGTATGCACCTGAGTGAAAGATGTATATCTTTGTTTCTATTAATAATTTGGACTTGAGTCCTGAAGAAGAATTGTGTATATTTACGATATGAACCCAACCCAACTCGTATCTCAGCATTCCCATAATGTATTCAAAATTTAAGCCAATCTCCATAACACGGTTGATTTAGTAAACCTGAAGAGTATGCACCTGAGTGAAAGACGTATATCTTTGTTTCTATTAATAATTTGGACTTGAGTCCTGAAGAAGAAGTGTGTATATTTACGATAGGAACCCAACGCAACTCATATTTCAGCATTCCCGTAATGTATTCAAATTTTAAGCCAATCTCCGTAACACGGTTGATTTAGTAAACCTTAAGAGTATGCACCTGAGTGAAAGACGTATATCTTTGTTTCTATTAATAATTTGGACTTGAGTCCTGAAGAAGAATTGTGTATATTTACGATAGGAACCCAACGCAACTCGTATTTCAGCATGCCCATAATGTATTCACAATTTAAGCCAATCTCCGTAACACGGTTGATTTAGTAAACCTGAAGAGTATGCACCTGAGTGAAAGACATATATCTTTGTTTCTATTAATAATTTAGACTTGAGTCCTGAAGAAGAATTGTGTATACTTACGATAGGAACCCAACGCAACTCGTATCTCAGCATTCCCATAATGTATTCAAAATTTAAGCCAATATCCGTAACATGGTTGATTTAATAAACCTGAAGAGTATGCACCTTAGTGAAAGACGTATATCTTTGTTTATATTAATAATTTGGACTTGAGTCCTGAAGAAGAATTGTGTATATTTACGATGGGGACCCAACGCAACTCGTATTTCAGCATGCCCATAATGTATTCAAAATTTAAGCCAATCTCCGTAACACAGTTGATTTAGTAAACCCGAAGAGTATGCACCTGAGTGAAAGACTTATATCTTTGTTTCTATTAATAATTTGTACTTGAGTCCTGAAGAAGAATTGTGTATATTTACGATAGAAACCCAACGCAACTCGTATCTCAGCATTCCCATAATGTATTCAAAATTTAAGCCAATATCCGTAACACGGTTGATTTAATAAACCTGAAGAGTATGCACCTTAGTGAAAGACGTATATCTTTGTTTCTATTAATAATTTGGACTTGAGTCCTGAAGAAGAATTGTGTATATTTACGATAGGAACCCAACGCAACTCGTATTTCAGCATGCCCATAATGTATTCAAAATTTAAGCCAATCTCTGTAACACGGTTGATTTAGTAAACCTGAAGAGTATGCACCTGAGTGAAAGACGTATATCTTTGTTTCTATTAATAATTTGGACTTGAGTCCTGAATAAGAATTGTGTATATTTACGATAGGAACCCAACGCAACTCGTATTTGAGCATGCCCATAATGTATTCAAAATTTAAGCCAATCTCCGTAACACGGTTGATTTAGTAAACCTGAAGAGTATGCACCTGAGTGAAAGACGTATATCTTTGTTTCTATTAATAATTTGGACTTGAGTCCTGAAGAAGAATTGTGTATATTTACGATAGGAACCCAACGCAACTCGTATTTCAGCATGCCCATAATGTATTCAAAATTTAAGCCAATCTCCGTAACACAGTTGATTTAGTAAACCCGAAGAGTATGCACCTGAGTGAAAGACTTATATCTTTGTTTCTATTAATAATTTGGACTTGAGTCCTGAAGAAGAATTGTGTATATTTACGATAGGAACCCAACGCAACTCGTATTTCAGCATGCCCATAATGTATTCAAAATTTAAGCCAATCTCCGTAACATGGTTGATTTAGTAAACCTGAAGAGTATGCACTTGAGTGAAAGACGTATATCTTTGTTTCTATTAATAATTTGGACTTGAGTCCTGAAGAAGAATTGTGTATATTTACGATAGGAACCCAACGCAACTCGTATTTCAACATGCCCATAATGTATTCAAAATTTAATCCAATCTCCGTAACACGGTTGATTTAGTAAACCTGAAGAGTATGCACCTGAGTGAAAGACGTATATCTTTGTTTCTATTAATAATTTGGACTTGACTCCTGAAGAAGAATTGTGTATATTTACGATAGAACCCAACGCAACTCGTATTTCAGCATTCCCATAATGTATTCACAATTTAAGCCAATCTCCGTAACACGGTTGATTTAGTAAACCTGAAAAGTATGCACCTGAGTGAAAGACGTATATCTTTGTTTCTATTAATAATTTGGACTTGAGTCCTGAAGAAGAATTGTGTATATTTACGATAGGAACCCTACGCAACTCGTATCTCAGCATTCCCATAATGTATTCAAAATTTAAGCCAATATCCGTAACACGGTTGATTTAATAAACCTGAAGAGTATGCACCTGAGTGAAAGAGTTATATCTTTGTTTCTATTAATAATTTGGACTTGAGTCCTGAAGAAGAATTGTGTATAATTACGATAGGAACCCAACGCAACTCGTATTTCAGCATGCCCATAATGTATTCAAAATTTAAGCCAATCTTTGTAACACGGTTGATTTAGTAAACCTGAAGAGTATGCAACTGAGTGAAAGACGTATATCTTTGTTTCTATTAATAATTTGGACTTGAGTCCTGAAGAAGAATTGTGTATATTTACGATAGGAACCCAACGCAACTCGTATTTCAGCATGCCCATAATGTATTCAAAATTTAAGCCAATCTCCGTAACACGGTTGATTTAGTAAACCTGAAGAGTATGCACCTGAGTGAAAGACGTATATCTTTGTTTCTATTAATAATTTGGACTTGAGTCCTGAAGAAGAATTGTGTATATTTACGATAGGAACCCAACGCAACTCGTATTTCAGCATGCCCATAATGTATTCACAATTTAAGCCAATCTCCGTAACACGGTTGATTTAGTAAACCTGAAGAGTATGCACCTGAGTGAAAGACGTATATCTTTGTTTCTATTAATAATTTGGACTTGAGTCCTGAAGAAGAATTGTGTATATTTACGATAGAAACCCAACCCAACTCGTATCTCAGCATTCCCATAATGTATTCAAAATTTAAGCCAATCTCCATAACACGGTTGATTTAGTAAACCTGAAGAGTATGCACCTGAGTGAAAGACTTAAATCTTTGTTTCTATTAATAATTTGGACTTGAGTCCTGAAGAAGAATTGTGTATATTTACGATAGGAATCCAACGCAACTCATATTTCAGCATTCCCATAATGTATTCAAATTTTAAGCCAATCTCCGTAACACGGTTGATTTAGTAAACCTTAAGAGTATGCACCTGAGTGAAAGACGTATATCTTTGTTTCTATTAATAATTTGGACTTGAGTCCTGAAGAAGAATTGTGTATATTTACGATAGGAACCCAACGCAACTCGTATTTCAGCATGCCCATAATGTATTCACAATTTAAGCCAATCTCCGTAACACGGTTGATTTAGTAAACCTGAAGAGTATGCACCTGAGTGAAAGACGTATATCTTTGTTTCTATTAATAATTTAGACTTGAGTCCTGAAGAAGAATTGTGTATACTTACGATAGGAACCCAACGCAACTCGTATCTCAGCATTCCCATAATGTATTCAAAATTTAAGCCAATATCCGTAACATGGTTGATTTAATAAACTTGAAGAGTATGCACCTTAGTGAAAGACGTATATCTTTGTTTATATTAATAATTTGGACTTGAGTCCTGAAGAAGAATTGTGTATATTTACGATAGGAACCCAACGCAACTCGTATTTCAGCATGCCCATAATGTATTCAAAATTTAAGCCAATCTCCGTAACACGGTTGATTTAGTAAACCCGAAGAGTATGCACCTGAATGAAAGACTTATATCTTTGTTTCTATTAATAATTTGTACTTGAGTCCTGAAGAAGAATTGTGTATATTTACGATAGGAACCCAACGCAACTCGTATCTCAGCATTCCCATAATGTATTCAAAATTTAAGCCAATATCCGTAACACGGTTGATTTAATAAACCTCAAGAGTATGCACCTTAGTGAAAGACGTATATCTTTGTTTCTATTAATAATTTGGACTTGAGTTCTGAAGAAGAATTGTGTATATTTACGATAGGAACCCAACGCAACTCGTATTTCAGCATGCCCATAATGTATTCAAATTTTAAGCCAATCTCCGTAACACTGTTGATTTAGTAAACCCGAAGAGTTTGCACCTGAGTGAAAGACTTATATCTTTGTTTCTATTAATAATTTGGACTTGAGTCCTGAAGAAGAATTGTGTATATTTACGATAGGAACCCAACGCAACTCGTATTTCAGCATGCCCATAATGTATTCAAAATTTAAGCCAATCTCCGTAACACGGTTGATTTAGTAAACCTGAAGAGTATGCACCTGAGTGAAAGACGTATATCTTTGTTTGTATTAATAATTTGGACTTGACTCCTGAAGAAGAATTGTGTATATTTACGATAGAACCCAACGCAACTCGTATTTCAGCATTCCCATAATTTATTCACAATTTAAGCCAATCTCCGTAACACGGTTGATTTAGTAAACCTGAAGAGTATGCACCTGAGTGAAAGACGTATATCTTTGTTTCTATTAATAATTTGGACTTGAGTCCTGAAGAAGAATTGTGTATATTTACGATAGGAACCCAACGCAACTCGTATCTCAGCATTCCCATAATGTATTCAAAATTTAAGCCAATATCCGTAACACGGTTGATTTAATAAACCTGAAGAGTATGCACCTGAGTGAAAGACTTATATCTTTGTTTCTATTAATAATTTCGACTTGAGTCCTGAAGAAGAATTGTGTATATTTACGATAGGAACCCAACGCAACTCGTATTTCAGCATGCCCATAATGTATTCAAAGTTTAAGCCAATCTTCGTAACACGGTTGATTTAGTAAACCTGAAGAGTATGCACCTGAGTGAAAGACGTATATCTTTGTTTCTATTAATAATTTGGACTTGAGTCCTGAAGAAGAATTGTGTATATTTACGATAGGAACCCAACGCAACTCGTATTTCAGCATGCCCATAATGTATTCACAATTTAAGTCAATCTCCGTAACAGGGTTGATTTAGTAAATCTGAAGAGTATGCACCTGAGTGAAAGACGTATATCTTTGTTTCTATTAATAATTTGGACTTGAGTCCTGAAGAAGAATTGTGTATATTTACGATAGGAACCCAACCCAACTCGTATCTCAGCATTCCCATAATGTATTCAAACTTTAAGCCAATCTGCGTAATACGGTTGATTTAGTAAACCTGAAGAGTATGCACCTGAGTGAAAGACGTATATCTTTGTTTCTATTAATAATTTGGACTTGAGTCCTGAAGAAGAATTGTGTATATTTACGATAGGAACCCAACGCAACTCGTATTTCAGCATTCCCATAATGTATTCAAAATTTAAGCCAATCTCCGTAACACGGTTGATTTAGTAAACCTGAAGAGTATGCACCTGAGTGAAAGACGTATATCTTTGTTTCTATTAATAATTTGGACTTGAGTCCTGAAGAAGAATTGTGTATATTTACGATAGGAACCCAACGCAACTCGTATTTCAGCATGCCCATAATGTATTCACAATTTAAGCCAATCTCCGTAACACGGTTGATTTAGTAAACCTGAAGAGTATGCACCTGAGTGAAAGACGTATATCTTTGTTTCTATTAATAATTTGGACATGAGTCCTGAAGAAGAATTTTGTATATTTACGATAGGAACCCAACGCAACTCGTATCTCAGCATTCCCATAATGTATTCAAAATTTAAGCCAATATCCGTAACACGGTTGATTTAATAATTCTGAAGAGTATGCACCTTAGTGAAAGACGTATATCTTTGTTTCTATTAATAATTTGGACTTGAGTTCTGAAGAAGAATTGTGTATATTTACAATAGGAACCCAACGCAACTCGTATTTCAGCATGCCCATAATGTATTCAAAATTTAAGCCAATCTCCGTAACACTGTTGATTTAGTAAACCCGAAGAGTATGCACCTGAGTGAAAGACTTATATCTTTGTTTCTATTAATAATTTGGACTTGAGACCTGAAGAAGAATTGTGTATATTTACGATAGGAACCCAACACAACTCGTATTTCAGCATGCCCATAATGTATTCAAAATTTAAGCCAATCTCCGTAACACGGTTGATTTAGTAAACCTGAAGAGTATGCACCTGAGTGAAAGACATATATCTTTGTTTCTATTAATAATTTGGACTTGAGTCCTGAAGAAGAATTGTGTATATTTACGATAGGAACCCAACTCAACTCGTATTTCAGCATGCCCATAATGTATTCAAAATTTAAGCCAATCTTCGTAACAGGGTTGATTTAGTAAACTTGAAGAGTATGCATCTGAGTGAAAGACGTATATCTTTGTTTCTATTAATAATTTGGACTTGAATCCTGAAGAAGAATTGTGTATATTTACGATAGGAATCCAACGCAACTCGTATTTCAGCATGCCCATAATGTATTCAAAATTTAAGTCAATCTCCGTAACACGGTTGATTTAATAAACCCGGAGAGTATGCACCTGAGTGAAAGACTTATATCTTTGTTTCTATTAATAATTTGGACTTGAGTCCCGAAGAAGAATTGTGTATATTTACGATAGGAACCCAACGCAACTCGTATTTCAGCATTCTCATAATGTATTCACAATTTAAGCCAATCTCCGTAACAGGGTTGATTTAGTAAACCGGAAGAGTATGCACCTGAGTGAAAGACGTATATCTTTGTTTCTATTAATAATTTAAACTTGAGTCCTGAAGAAGAATTGTGTATATTTACGATAGGAATCCAACGCAACTCGTATTTCAGCATGCCCATAATGTATTCAAAATTTAAGTCAATCTCCGTAACACGGTTGATTTAATAAACCCGAAGAGTATGCACCTGAGTGACAGACTTATATCTTTGTTTCTATTAATAATTTGGACTTGAGTCCCGAAGAAGAATTGTGTATATTTACGATAGGAACCCAACGCAACTCGTATTTCAGCATGCCCATAATGTATTCAAAATTTAAGCCAATCTTCGTAACACGGTTGATTTAGTAAACCTCAAGAGTATGCACCTGAGTGAAAGACGTATATCTTTGTTTCTATTAATAATTTGGACTTGAGTCCTGAAGAAGAATTGTGTATATTTACGATAGGAACCCAACGCAACTCGTATTTCAGCATGCCCATAATGTATTCAAAATTTAAGCCAATCTCCGTAACACGGTTGATTTAGTAAACCTGAAGAGTATGCACCTGAGTGAAAGACGTATATATTTGTTTCTATTAATAATTTGGACTTGAGTCCTGAAGAAGAATTGTGTATATTTACGATAGGAACCCAACGCAACTCGTATTTCAGCATGCCCATAATGTATTCACAATTTAAGTCAATCTCCGTAACACGGTTGATTTAGTAAACCTGAAGAGTATGCACCTGAGTGAAAGACGTATATCTTTGTTTCTATTAATAATTTGGACTTGAGTCCTGAAGAAGAATTGTGTATATTTACGATAGGAACCCAACCCAACTCGTATCTCAGCATTCCCATAATGTATTCAAACTTTAAGCCAATCTCCGTAACACGGTTGATTTAGTAAACCTGAAGAGTATGCACCTGAGTGAAAGACAAATATCTTTGTTTCTATTAATAATTTGGACTTGAGTCCTGAAGCAGAATTGTGTATATTTACGATAGGAACCCAACGCAACTCGTATTTCAGCATTCCCATAATGTATTCAAAATTTAAGCCAATCTCCGTAACACGGTTGATTTAGTAAACCTGAAGAGTATGCACCTGAGTGAAAGACGTATATCTTTGTTTCTATTAATAATTTGGACTTGAGTCCTGAAGAAGAATTGTGTATATTTACGATAGGAACCCAACGCAACTCGTATTTCAGCATGCCCATAATGTATTCACAATTTAAGCCAATCTCCGTAACACGGTTGATTTAGTAAACCTGAAGAGTATGCACCTGAGTGAAAGACGTATATCTTTGTTTCTATTAATAATTTGGACTTGAGTCCTGAAGAAGAATTTTGTATATTTACGATAGGAACCCAACGCAACTCGTATCTCAGCATTCCCATAATGTATTCAAAATTTAAGCCAATATCCGTAACACGGTTGATTTAATAATTCTGAAGAGTATGCACCTTAGTGAAAGACGTATATCTTTGTTTCTATTAATAATTTGGACTTGAGTTCTGAAGAAGAATTGTGTATATTTACAATAGGAACCCAACGCAACTCGTATTTCAGCATGCCCATAATGTATTCCAAATTTAAGCCAATCTCCGTAACACTGTTGATTTAGTAAACCCGAAGAGTATGCACCTGAGTGAAAGACTTATATCTTTGTTTCTATTAATAATTTGGACTTGAGACCTGAAGAAGAATTGTGTATATTTACGATAGGAACCCAACGCAACTCGTATTTCAGCATGCCCATAATGTATTCAAAATTTAAGCCAATCTCCGTAACACGGTTGATTTAGTAAACCTGAAGAGTATGCACCTGAGTGAAAGACATATATCTTTGTTTCTATTAATAATTTGGACTTGAGTCCTGAAGAAGAATTGTGTATATTTACGATAGGAACCCAACTCAACTCGTATTTCAGCATGCCCATAATGTATTCAAAATTTAAGCCAATCTTCGTAACAGGGTTGATTTAGTAAACTTGAAGAGTATGCATCTGAGTGAAAGACGTATATCTTTGTTTCTATTAATAATTTGGACTTGAGTCCTAAAGAAGAATTGTGTATATTTACGATAGGAATCCAACGCAACTCGTATTTCAGCATGCCCATAATGTATTCAAAATTTAAGTCAATCTCCGTAACACGGTTGATTTAATAAACCCGGAGAGTATGCACCTGAGTGAAAGACTTATATCTTTGTTTCTATTAATAATTTGGACTTGAGTCCCGAAGAAGAATTGTGTATATTTACGATAGGAACCCAACGCAACTCGTATTTCAGCATTCTCATAATGTATTCACAATTTAAGCCAATCTCCGTAACAGGGTTGATTTAGTAAACCGGAAGAGTATGCACCTGAGTGAAAGACGTATATCTTTGTTTCTATTAATAATTTAAACTTGAGTCCTGAAGAAGAATTGTGTATATTTACGATAGGAATCCAACGCAACTCGTATTTCAGCATGCCCATAATGTATTCAAAATTTAAGTCAATCTCCGTAACACGGTTGATTTAATAAACCTGAAGAGTATGCACCTGAGTGACAGACTTATATCTTTGTTTCTATTAATAATTTGGACTTGAGTCCCGAAGAAGAATTGTGTATATTTACGATAGGAACCCAACGCAACTCGTATTTCAGCATGCCCATAATGTATTCAAAATTTAAGCCAATCTTCGTAACACGGTTGATTTAGTAAACCTCAAGAGTATGCACCTGAGTGAAAGACGTATATCTTTGTTTCTATTAATAATTTGGACTTGAGTCCTGAAGAAGAATTGTGTATATTTACGATAGGAACCCAACGCAACTCGTATTTCAGCATGCCCATAATGTATTCAAAATTTAAGCCAATCTCCGTAACACGGTTGATTTAGTAAACCTGAAGAGTATGCACCTGAGTGAAAGACGTATATATTTGTTTCTATTAATAATTTGGACTTGAGTCCTGAAGAAGAATTGTGTATATTTACGATAGGAACCCAACGCAACTCGTATTTCAGCATGCCCATAATGTATTCACAATTTAAGCCAATCTCCGTAACACGGTTGATTTAGTAAACCTGAAGAGTATGCACCTGAGTGAAAGACGTATATCTTTGTTTCTATTAATAATTTGGACTTGAGTCCTGAAGAAGAATTTTGTATATTTACGATAGGAACCCAACGCAACTCGTATCTCAGCATTCCCATAATGTATTCAAAATTTAAGCCAATATCCGTAACACGGTTGATTTAATAATTCTGAAGAGTATGCACCTTAGTGAAAGACGTATATCTTTGTTTCTATTAATAATTTGGACTTGAGTTCTGAAGAAGAATTGTGTATATTTACAATAGGAACCCAACGCAACTCGTATTTCAGCATGCCCATAATGTATTCAAAATTTAAGCCAATCTCCGTAACACTGTTGATTTAGTAAACCCGAAGAGTATGCACCTGAGTGAAAGACTTATATCTTTGTTTCTATTAATAATTTGGACTTGAGACCTGAAGAAGAATTGTGTATATTTACGATAGGAACCCAACGCAACTCGTATTTCAGCATGCCCATAATGTATTCAAAATTTAAGCCAATCTCCGTAACACGGTTGATTTAGTAAACCTGAAGAGTATGCACCTGAGTGAAAGACATATATCTTTGTTTCTATTAATAATTTGGACTTGAGTCCTGAAGAAGAATTGTGTATATTTACGATAGGAACCCAACTCAACTCGTATTTCAGCATGCCCATAATGTATTCAAAATTTAAGCCAATCTTCGTAACAGGGTTGATTTAGTAAACTTGAAGAGTATGCATCTGAGTGAAAGACGTATATCTTTGTTTCTATTAATAATTTGGACTTGAGTCCTAAAGAAGAATTGTGTATATTTACGATAGGAATCCAACGCAACTCGTATTTCAGCATGCCCATAATGTATTCAAAATTTAAGTCAATCTCCGTAACACGGTTGATTTAATAAACCCGGAGAGTATGCACCTGAGTGAAAGACTTATATCTTTGTTTCTATTAATAATTTGGACTTGAGTCCCGAAGAAGAATTGTGTATATTTACGATAGGAACCCAACGCAACTCGTATTTCAGCATTCTCATAATGTATTCACAATTTAAGCCAATCTCCGTAACAGGGTTGATTTAGTAAACCGGAAGAGTATGCACCTGAGTGAAAGACGTATATCTTTGTTTCTATTAATAATTTAAACTTGAGTCCTGAAGAAGAATTGTGTATATTTACGATAGGAATCCAACGCAACTCGTATTTCAGCATGCCCATAATGTATTCAAAATTTAAGTCAATCTCCGTAACACGGTTGATTTAATAAACCTGAAGAGTATGCACCTGAGTGACATACTTATATCTTTGTTTCTATTAATAATTTGGACTTGAGTCCCGAAGAAGAATTGTGTATATTTACGATAGGAACCCAACGCAACTCGTATTTCAGCATGCCCATAATGTATTCAAAATTTAAGCCAATCTTCGTAACACGGTTGATTTAGTAAACCTCAAGAGTATGCACCTGAGTGAAAGACGTATATCTTTGTTTCTATTAATAATTTGGACTTGAGTCCTGAAGAAGAATTGTGTATATTTACGATAGGAACCCAACGCAACTCGTATTTCAGCATGCCCATAATGTATTCAAAATTTAAGCCAATCTCCG
The DNA here is from genome assembly GCA_945859875.1 of Cuscuta europaea. Classification (NCBI taxonomy): domain Eukaryota; kingdom Viridiplantae; phylum Streptophyta; class Magnoliopsida; order Solanales; family Convolvulaceae; genus Cuscuta; species Cuscuta europaea. Next base: position 9,299,233 of record CAMAPE010000014.1, read on the forward strand.
TAACACGGTTGATTTAGTAAACCTGAAGAGTATGCACCTGAGTGAAAGACGTATATATTTGTTTCTATTAATAATTTGGACTTGAGTCCTGAAGAAGAATTGTGTATATTTACGATAGGAACCCAACGCAACTCGTATTTCAGCATGCCCATAATGTATTCACAATTTAAGTCAATCTCCGTAACACGGTTGATTTAGTAAACCTGAAGAGTATGCACCTGAGTGAAAGACGTATATCTTTGTTTCTATTAATAATTTGGACTTGAGTCCTGAAGAAGAATTGTGTATATTTACGATAGGAACCCAACCCAACTCGTATCTCAGCATTCCCATAATGTATTCAAACTTTAAGCCAATCTCCGTAACACGGTTGATTTAGTAAACCTGAAGAGTATGCACCTGAGTGAAAGACAAATATCTTTGTTTCTATTAATAATTTGGACTTGAGTCCTGAAGCAGAATTGTGTATATTTACGATAGGAACCCAACGCAACTCGTATTTCAGCATTCCCATAATGTATTCAAAATTTAAGCCAATCTCCGTAACACGGTTGATGTAGTAAACCTAAAGAGTATGCACCTGAGTGAAAGACGTATAACTTTGTTTCTATTAATAATTTGGACTTGAGTCCTGAAGAAGAATTGTGTATATTTACGATAGGAACCCAACGCAACTCGTATTTTAGCATGCCCATAATGTATTCACAATTTAAGCCAATCTCCGTAACACGGTTGATTTAGTAAACCTGAAGAGTATGCACCTGAGTGAAAGACGTATATCTTTGTTTCTATTAATAATTTGGACTTGAGTCCTGAAGAAGAATTTTGTATATTTACGATAGGAACCCAACGCAACTCGTATCTCAGCATTCCCATAATGTATTCAAAATTTAAGCCAATATCCGTAACACGGTTGATTTAATAATTCTGAAGAGTATGCACCTTAGTGAAAGACGTATATCTTTGTTTCTATTAATAATTTGGACTTGAGTTCTGAAGAAGAATTGTGTATATTTACAATAGGAACCCAACGCAACTCGTATTTCAGCATGCCCATAATGTATTCAAAATTTAAGCCAATCTCCGTAACACTGTTGATTTAGTAAACCCGAAGAGTATGCACCTGAGTGAAAGACTTATATATTTGTTTCTATTAATAATTTGGACTTGAGACCTGAAGAAGAATTGTGTATATTTACGATAGGAACCCAACGCAACTAGTATTTCAGCATGCCCATAATGTATTCAAAATTTAAGCCAATCTCCGTAACACGGTTGATTTAGTAAACCTGAAGAGTATGCACCTGAGTGAAAGACATATATCTTTGTTTCTATTAATAATTTGGACTTGAGTCCTGAAGAAGAATTGTGTATATTTACGATAGGAACCCAACTCAACTCGTATTTCAGCATGCCCATAATGTATTCAAAATTTAAGCCAATCTTCGTAACAGGGTTGATTTAGTAAACTTGAAGAGTATGCATCTGAGTGAAAGACGTATATCTTTGTTTCTATTAATAATTTGGACTTGAGTCCTGAAGAAGAATTGTGTATATTTACGATAGGAATCCAACGCAACTCGTATTTCAGCATGCCCATAATGTATTCAAAATTTAAGTCAATCTCCGTAACACGGTTGATTTAATAAACCCGGAGAGTATGCACCTGAGTGAAAGACTTATATCTTTGTTTCTATTAATAATTTGGACTTGAGTCCCGAAGAAGAATTGTGTATATTTACGATAGGAACCCAACGCAACTCGTATTTCAGCATTCTCATAATGTATTCACAATTTAAGCCAATCTCCGTAACAGGGTTGATTTAGTAAACCGGAAGAGTATGCACCTGAGTGAAAGACGTATATCTTTGTTTCTATTAATAATTTAAACTTGAGTCCTGAAGAAGAATTGTGTATATTTACGATAGGAATCCAACGCAACTCGTATTTCAGCATGCCCATAATGTATTCAAAATTTAAGTCAATCTCCGTAACACGGTTGATTTAATAAACCCGAAGAGTATGCACCTGAGTGAAAGACTTATATCTTTGTTTCTATTAATAATTTGGACTTGAGTCCCGAAGAAGAATTGTGTATATTTACGATAGGAACCCAACGCAACTCGTATTTCAGCATGCCCATAATGTATTCAAAATTTAAGCCAATCTTCGTAACACGGTTGATTTAGTAAACCTGAAGAGTATGCACCTGAGTGAAAGACGTATATCTTTGTTTCTATTAATAATTTGGACTTGAGTCCTGAAGAAGAATTGTGTATATTTACGATAGGAACCCAACGCAACTCGTATTTCAGCATGCCCATAATGTATTCAAAATTTAAGCCAATCTCCGTTACACGGTTGATTTAGTAAACCTGAAGAGTATGCACCTGAGTGAAAGACGTATATCTTTGTTTCTATTAATAATTTGGACTTGAGTCCTGAAGAAGAATTGTGTATATTTACGATAGGAACCCAACGCAACTCGTATTTCAGCATGCCCATAATGTATTCACAATTTAAGTCAATCTCCGTAACACGGTTGATTTAGTAAACCTGAAGAGTATGCACCTGAGTGAAAGACGTATATCTTTGTTTCTATTAATAATTTGGACTTGAGTCCTGAAGAAGAATTGTGTATATTTACGATAGGAACCCAACGCATGTCGTATCTCAGCATTCCCATAATGTATTCAAACTTTAAGCCAATCTCCGTAACACGGTTGATTTAGTAAACCTGAAGAGTATGCACCTGAGTGAAAGACAAATATCTTTGTTTCTATTAATAATTTGGACTTGAGTCCTGAAGCAGAATTGTGTATATTTACGATAGGAACCCAACGCAACTCGTATTTCAGTATTCCCATAATGTATTCAAAATTTAAGCCAATCTCCGTAACACGGTTGATTTAGTAAACCTGAAGAGTATGCACCTGAGTGAAAGACGTATATCTTTGTTTCTATTAATAATTTGGACTTGAGTCCTGAAGAAGAATTTTGTATATTTACGATAGGAACCCAACGCAACTCGTATCTCAGCATTCCCATAATGTATTCAAAATTTAAGCCAATATCCGTAACACGGTTGATTTAATAATTCTGAAGAGTATGCACCTTAGTGAAAGACGTATATCTTTGTTTCTATTAATAATTTGGACTTGAGTTCTGAAGAAGAATTGTGTATATTTACAATAGGAACCCAACGCAACTCGTATTTCAGCATGCCCATAATGTATTCAAAATTTAAGCCAATCTCCGTAACACTGTTGATTTAGTAAACCCGAAGAGTTTGCACCTGAGTGAAAGACTTATATCTTTGTTTCTATTAATAATTTGGACTTGAGACCTGAAGAAGAATTGTGTATATTTACGATAGGAACCCAACGCAACTCGTATTTCAGCATGCCCATAATGTATTCAAAATTTAAGCCAATCTCCGTAACACGGTTGATTTAGTAAACCTGAAGAGTATGCACCTGAGTGAAAGACATATATCTTTGTTTCTATTAATAATTTGGACTTGAGTCCTGAAGAAGAATTGTGTATATTTACGATAGGAACCCAACTCAACTCGTATTTCAGCATGCCCATAATGTATTCAAAATTTAAGCCAATCTTCGTAACAGGGTTGATTTAGTAAACTTGAAGAGTATGCATCTGAGTGAAAGACGTATATCTTTGTTTCTATTAATAATTTGGACTTGAGTCCTGAAGAAGAATTATGTATATTTACGATAGGAATCCAACGCAACTCGTATTTCAGCATGCCCATAATGTATTCAAAATTTAAGTCAATCTCCGTAACACGGTTGATTTAATAAACCCGGAGAGTATGCACCTGAGTGAAAGACTTATATCTTTGTTTCTATTAATAATTTGGACTTGAGTCCCGAAGAAGAATTGTGTATATTTACGATAGGAACCCAACGCAACTCGTATTTCAGCATTCTCATAATGTATTCACAATTTAAGCCAATCTCCGTAACAGGGTTGATTTAGTAAACCGGAAGAGTATGCACCTGAGTGAAACACTTATATCATTGTTTCTATTAATAATTTGGACTTGAGTCCCGAAGAAGAATTGTGTATATTTACGATAGGAACCCAACGCAACTCGTATTTCAGCATGCCCATAATGTATTCAAAATTTAAGCCAATCTCCGTAACACGGTTGATTTAGTAAACCCGAAGAGTGTGCACCTGAGTGAAAGACTTATATCTTTGTTTCTTTTAATAATTTGTACTTGAGTCCTGAAGAAGAATTGTGTATATTTACGATATGAACCCAACGCAACTCGTATTTCAGCATGCCCATAATGTATTCAAAATTTAAGCCAATCTCCGTAACACGGTTGATTTAGTAAACCTGAAGAGTATGCACCTGAGTGAAAGACGTATATCTTTGTTTCTATTAATAATTTGGACTTGAGTCCTGAAGAAGAATTTTGTATATTTACGATAGGAACCCAACGCAACTCGTATTTCAGCATGCCCATAATGTATTCAAAATTTAAGCCAATCTCCGTAACACGGTTGATTTAGTAAACCCGAAGAGTATGCACCTGAGTGAAAGACTTATATCTTTGTTTCTTTTAATAATTTGTACTTGAGTCCTGAAGAAGAATTGTGTATATTTACGATATGAACCCAACGCAACTCGTATTTCAGCATGCCCATAATGTATTCAAAATTTAAGCCAATCTCCGTAACACGGTTGATTTAGTAAACCTGAAGAGTATGCACCTGAGTGAAAGACGTATATCTTTGTTTCTATTAATAATTTGGACTTGAGTCCTGAAGAAGAATTTTGTATATTTACGATAGGAACCCAACGCAACTCGTATCTCAGCATTCCCATAATGTATTCAAAATTTAAGCCAATATCCGTAACACGGTTGATTTAATAAACCTGAAGAGTATGCACCTTAGTGAAAGACGTATATCTTTGTTTCTATTAATAATTTGGACTTGAGTTCTGAAGAAGAATTGTGTATATTTACGAAAGGAACCCAACGCAACTCGTATTTCAGCATGCCCATAATGTATTCAAAATTTAAGCCAATCTCCGTAACACGGTTGATTTAGTAAACCCGAAGAGTGTGCACCTGAGTGAAAGACTTATATCTTTGTTTCTTTTAATAATTTGTACTTGAGTCCTGAAGAAGAATTGTGTATATTTACGATATGAACCCAACGCAACTCGTATTTCAGCATGCCCATAATGTATTCAAAATTTAAGCCAATCTCCGTAACACGGTTGATTTAATAAACCTGAAGAGTATGCACCTTAGTGAAAGACGTATATCTTTGTTTCTATTAATAAATTGGACTTGAGTCCTGAAGAAGAATTGTGTATATTTACGATAGGAACCCAACGCAACTCGTATTTCAGCATGCCCATAATGTATTCAAAATTTAAGCCAATCTCCGTAACACGGTTGATTTAGTAAACCCGAAGAGTATGCACCTGAGTGAAAGACTTATATCTTTGTTTCTTTTAATAATTTGTACTTGAGTCCTGAAGAAGAATTGTGTATATTTACGATATGAACCCAACGCAACTCGTATTTCAGCATGCCCATAATGTATTCAAAATTTAAGCCAATCTCCGTAACACGGTTGATTTAGTAAACCTGAAGAGTATGCACCTGAGTGAAAGACGTATATCTTTGTTTCTATTAATAATTTGGACTTGAGTCCTGAAGAAGAATTTTGTATATTTACGATAGGAACCCAACGCAACTCGTATCTCAGCATTCCCATAATGTATTCAAAATTTAAGCCAATATCCGTAACACGGTTGATTTAATAAACCTGAAGAGTATGCACCTTAGTGAAAGACGTATATCTTTGTTTCTATTAATAATTTGGACTTGAGTTCTGAAGAAGAATTGTGTATATTTACGAAAGGAACCCAACGCAACTCGTATTTCAGCATGCCCATAATGTATTCAAAATTTAAGCCAATCTCCGTAACACTGTTGATTTAGTAAACCCGAAGAGTATGCACCTGAGTGAAAGACTTATATCTTTGTTTCTATTAATAATTTGGACTTGAGTCCTGAAGAAGAATTGTGTATATTTACGATAGGAACCCAACGCAACTCGTATTTCAGCATGCCCATAATGTATTCAAAATTTAAGCCAATCTCCGTAACATGGTTGATTTAGTAAACCTGAAGAGTATGCACCTGAGTGAAAGACGTATATCTTTGTTCTATTAATAATTTGGACTTGAGTCCTGAAGAAGAATTGTGTTTATTTACGATAGGAACCCAACGCAACTCGTATTTCAGCATGCCCATAATGTATTCAAAATTTAAGCCAATCTCCGTAACACGGTTGATTTAGTAAACCTGAAGAGTATGCACCTGAGTGAAAGACGTATATCTTTGTTTCTATTAATAATTTGGACTTGACTCCTGAAGAAGAATTGTGTATATTTACGATAGAACCCAACGCAACTCGTATTTCAGCATTCCCATAATGTATTCACAATTTAAGCCAATCTCCGTAACACGGTTGATTTAGTAAACCTGAAGAGTATGCACCTGAGTGAAAGACGTATATCTTTGTTTCTATTAATAATATGGACTTGAGTCCTGAAGAAGAATTGTGTATATTTACGATAGGAACCCAACGCAACTCGTATCTCAGCATTCCCATAATGTATTCAAAATTTAAGCCAATATCCGTAACACGGTTGATTTAATAATTCTGAAGAGTATGCACCTTAGTGAAAGACATATATCTTTGTTTCTATTAATAATTTGGACTTGAGTTCTGAAGAAGAATTGTGTATATTTACAATAGGAACCCAACGCAACTCGTATTTCAGCATGCCCATAATGTATTCAAAATTTAAGCCAATCTCCGTAACACTGTTGATTTAGTAAACCCGAAGAGTATGCACCTGAGTGAAAGACTTATATCTTTGTTTCTATTAATAATTTGGACTTGAGACCTGAAGAAGAATTGTGTATATTTACGATAGGAACCCAACGCAACTCGTATTTCAGCATGCCCATAATGTATTCAAAATTTAAGCCAATCTCCGTAACACGGTTGATTTAGTAAACCTGAAGAGTATGCACCTGAGTGAAAGACATATATCTTTGTTTCTATTAATAATTTGGACTTGAGTCCTGAAGAAGAATTGTGTATATTTACGATAGGAACCCAACTCAACTCGTATTTCAGCATGCCCATAATGTATTCAAAATTTAAGCCAATCTTCGTAACAGGGTTGATTTAGTAAACTTGAAGAGTATGCATCTGAGTGAAAGACGTATATCTTTGTTTCTATTAATAATTTGGACTTGAGTCCTGAAGAAGAATTATGTATATTTACGATAGGAATCCAACGCAACTCGTATTTCAGCATGCCCATAATGTATTCAAAATTTAAGTCAATCTCCGTAACACGGTTGATTTAATAAACCCGGAGAGTATGCACCTGAGTGAAAGACTTATATCTTTGTTTCTATTAATAATTTGGACTTGAGTCCCGAAGAAGAATTGTGTATATTTACGATAGGAACCCAACGCAACTCGTATTTCAGCATTCTCATAATGTATTCACAATTTAAGCCAATCTCCGTAACAGGGTTGATTTAGTAAACCGGAAGAGTATGCACCTGAGTGAAAGACGTATATCTTTGTTTCTATTAATAATTTAAACTTGAGTCCTGAAGAAGAATTGTGTATATTTACGATAGGAATCCAACGCAACTCGTATTTCAGCATGCCCATAATGTATTCAAAATTTAAGTCAATCTCCGTAACACGGTTGATTTAATAAACCCGAAGAGTATGCACCTGAGTGACAGACTTATATCTTTGTTTCTATTAATAATTTGGACTTGAGTCCCGAAGAAGAATTGTGTATATTTACGATAGGAACCCAACGCAACTCGTATTTCAGCATGCCCATAATGTATTCAAAATTTAAGCCAATCTTCGTAACACGGTTGATTTAGTAAACCTCAAGAGTATGCACCTGAGTGAAAGACGTATATCTTTGTTTCTATTAATAATTTGGACTTGAGTCCTGAAGAAGAATTGTGTATATTTACGATAGGAACCCAACGCAACTCGTATTTCAGCATGCCCATAATGTATTCAAAATTTAAGCCAATCTCCGTAACACGGTTGATTTAGTAAACCTGAAGAGTATGCACCTGAGTGAAAGACGTATATATTTGTTTCTATTAATAATTTGGACTTGAGTCCTGAAGAAGAATTGTGTATATTTACGATAGGAACCCAACGCAACTCGTATTTCAGCATGCCCATAATGTATTCACAATTTAAGTCAATCTCCGTAACACGGTTGATTTAGTAAACCTGAAGAGTATGCACCTGAGTGAAAGACGTATATCTTTGTTTCTATTAATAATTTGGACTTGAGTCCTGAAGAAGAATTTTGTATATTTACGATAGGAACCCAACGCAACTCGTATCTCAGCATTCCCATAATGTATTCAAACTTTAAGCCAATCTCCGTAACACGGTTGATTTAGTAAACCTGAAGAGTATGCACCTAAGTGAAAGACAAATATCTTTGTTTCTATTAATAATTTGGACTTGAGTCCTGAAGCAGAATTGTGTATATTTACGATAGGAACCCAACGCAACTCGTATTTCAGCATTCCCATAATGTATTCAAAATTTAAGCCAAACTCCGTAACACGGTTGATTTAGTAAACCTGAAGAGTATGCACCTGAGTGAAAGACGTATATCTTTGTTTCTATTAATAATTTGGACTTGAGTCCTGAAGAAGAATTGTGTATATTTACGATAGGAACCCAACGCAACTCGTATTTCAGCATGCCCATAATGTATTCACAATTTAAGCCAATCTCCGTAACACGGTTGATTTAGTAAACCTGAAGAGTATGCACCTGAGTGAAAGACGTATATCTTTGTTTCTATTAATAATTTGGACTTGAGTCCTGAAGAAGAATTTTGTATATTTACGATAGGAACCCAACGCAACTCGTATCTCAGCATTCCCATAATGTATTCAAAATTTAAGCCAATATCCGTAACACGGTTGATTTAATAATTCTGAAGAGTGTGCACCTTAGTGAAAGACGTATATCTTTGTTTCTATTAATAATTTGGACTTGAGTTCTGAAGAAGAATTGTGTATATTTACAATAGGAACCCAACGCAACTCGTATTTCAGCATGCCCATAATGTATTCAAAATTTAAGCCAATCTCCGTAACACTGTTGATTTAGTAAACCCGAAGAGTATGCACCTGAGTGAAAGACTTATATCTTTGTTTCTATTAATAATTTGGACTTGAGACCTGAAGAAGAATTGTGTATATTTACGATAGGAACCCAACGCAACTCGTATTTCAGCATGCCCATAATGTATTCAAAATTTAAGCCAATCTCCGTAACACGGTTGATTTAGTAAACCTGAAGAGTATGCACCTGAGTGAAAGACATATATCTTTGTTTCTATTAATAATTTGGACTTGAGTCCTGAAGAAGAATTGTGTATATTTACGATAGGAACCCAACTCAACTCGTATTTCAGCATGCCCATAATGTATTCAAAATTTAAGCCAATCTTCGTAACAGGGTTGATTTAGTAAACTTGAAGAGTATGCATCTGAGTGAAAGACGTATATCTTTGTTTCTATTAATAATTTGGACTTGAGTCCTGAAGAAGAATTATGTATATTTACGATAGGAATCCAACGCAACTCGTATTTCAGCATGCCCATAATGTATTCAAAATTTAAGTCAATCTCCGTAACACGGTTGATTTAATAAACCCGGAGAGTATGCACCTGAGTGAAAGACTTATATCTTTGTTTCTATTAATAATTTGGACTTGAGTCCCGAAGAAGAATTGTGTATATTTACGATAGGAACCCAACGCAACTCGTATTTCAGCATTCTCATAATGTATTCACAATTTAAGCCAATCTCCGTAACAGGGTTGATTTAGTAAACCGGAAGAGTATGCACCTGAGTGAAAGACGTATATCTTTGTTTCTATTAATAATTTAAACTTGAGTCCTGAAGAAGAATTGTGTATATTTACGATAGGAATCCAACGCAACTCGTATTTCAGCATGCCCATAATGTATTCAAAATTTAAGTCAATCTCCGTAACACGGTTGATTTAATAAACCCGAAGAGTATGCACCTGAGTGACAGACTTATATCTTTGTTTCTATTAATAATTTGGACTTGAGTCCCGAAGAAGAATTGTGTATATTTACGATAGGAACCCAACGCAACTCGTATTTCAGCATGCCCATAATGTATTCAAAATTTAAGCCAATCTTCGTAACACGGTTGATTTAGTAAACCTCAAGAGTATGCACCTGAGTGAAAGACGTATATCTTTGTTTCTATTAATAATTTGGACTTGAGTCCTGAAGAAGAATTGTGTATATTTACGATAGGAACCCAACACAACTCGTATTTCAGCATGCCCATAATGTATTCAAAATTTAAGCCAATCTCCGTAACACGGTTGATTTAGTAAACCTGAAGAGTATGCACCTGAGTGAAAGACGTATATATTTGTTTCTATTAATAATTTGGACTTGAGTCCTGAAGAAGAATTGTGTATATTTACGATAGGAACCCAACGCAACTCGTATTTCAGCATGCCCATAATGTATTCACAATTTAAGTCAATCTCCGTAACACGGTTGATTTAGTAAACCTGAAGAGTATGCACCTGAGTGAAAGACGTATATCTTTGTTTCTATTAATAATTTGGACTTGAGTCCTGAAGAAGAATTTTGTATATTTACGATAGGAACCCAACGCAACTCGTATCTCAGCATTCCCATAATGTATTCAAACTTTAAGCCAATCTCCGTAACACGGTTGATTTAGTAAACCTGAAGAGTATGCACCTAAGTGAAAGACAAATATCTTTGTTTCTATTAATAATTTGGACTTGAGTCCTGAAGCAGAATTGTGTATATTTACGATAGGAACCCAACGCAACTCGTATTTCAGCATTCCCATAATGTATTCAAAATTTAAGCCAAACTCCGTAACACGGTTGATTTAGTAAACCTGAAGAGTATGCACCTGAGTGAAAGACGTATATCTTTGTTTCTATTAATAATTTGGACTTGAGTCCTGAAGAAGAATTGTGTATATTTACGATAGGAACCCAACGCAACTCGTATTTCAGCATGCCCATAATGTATTCACAATTTAAGCCAATCTCCGTAACACGGTTGATTTAGTAAACCTGAAGAGTATGCACCTGAGTGAAAGACGTATATCTTTGTTTCTATTAATAATTTGGACTTGAGTCCTGAAGAAGAATTTTGTATATTTACGATAGGAACCCAACGCAACTCGTATCTCAGCATTCCCATAATGTATTCAAAATTTAAGCCAATATCCGTAACACGGTTGATTTAATAATTCTGAAGAGTGTGCACCTTAGTGAAAGACGTATATCTTTGTTTCTATTAATAATTTGGACTTGAGTTCTGAAGAAGAATTGTGTATATTTACAATAGGAACCCAACGCAACTCGTATTTCAGCATGCCCATAATGTATTCAAAATTTAAGCCAATCTCCGTAACACTGTTGATTTAGTAAACCCGAAGAGTATGCACCTGAGTGAAAGACTTATATCTTTGTTTCTATTAATAATTTGGACTTGAGACCTGAAGAAGAATTGTGTATATTTACGATAGGAACCCAACGCAACTCGTATTTCAGCATGCCCATAATGTATTCAAAATTTAAGCCAATCTCCGTAACACGGTTGATTTAGTAAACCTGAAGAGTATGCACCTGAGTGAAAGACATATATCTTTGTTTCTATTAATAATTTGGACTTGAGTCCTGAAGAAGAATTGTGTATATTTACGATAGGAATCCAACGCAACTCGTATTTCAGCATGCCCATAATGTATTCAAAATTTAAGTCAATCTCCGTAACACGGTTGATTTAATAAACCCGGAGAGTATGCACCTGAGTGAAAGACTTATATCTTTGTTTCTAATAATAATTTGGACTTGAGTCCCGAAGAAGAATTGTGTATATTTACGATAGGAACCCAACGCAACTCGTATTTCAGCATTCTCATAATGTATTCACAATTTAAGCCAATCTCCGTAACAGGGTTGATTTAGTAAACCGGAAGAGTATGCACCTGAGTGAAAGACATATATCTTTGTTTCTATTAATAATTTAAACTTGAGTCCTGAAGAAGAATTGTGTATATTTACGATAGGAATCCAACGCAACTCGTATTTCAGCATGCCCATAATGTATTCAAAATTTAAGTCAATCTCCGTAACACGGTTGATTTAATAAACCCGAAGAGTATGCACCTGAGTGAAAGACTTATATCTTTGTTTCTATTAATAATTTGGACTTGAGTCCCGAAGAAGAATTGTGTATATTTACGATAGGAACCCAACGCAACTCGTATTTCAGCACGCCCATAATGTATTCAAAATTTAAGCCAATCTTCGTAACACGGTTGATTTAGTAAACCTGAAGAGTATGCACCTGAGTGAAAGACGTATATCTTTGTTTCTATTAATAATTTGGACTTGAGTCCTGAAGAAGAATTGTGTATATTTACGATAGGAACCCAACGCAACTCGTATTTCAGCATGCCCATAATGTATTCAAAATTTAAGCCAATCTCCGTTACACGGTTGATTTAGTAAACCTGAAGAGTATGCACCTGAGTGAAAGACGTATATCTTTGTTTCTATTAATAATTTGGACTTGAGTCCTGAAGAAGAATTGTGTATATTTACGATAGGAACCCAACGCAACTCGTATTTCAGCATGCCCATAATGTATTCACAATTTAAGTCAATCTCCGTAACACGGTTGATTTAGTAAACCTGAAGAGTATGCACCTGAGTGAAAGACGTATATCTTTGTTTCTATTAATAATTTGGACTTGAGTCCTGAAGAAGAATTGTGTATATTTACGATAGGAACCCAACGCAACTCGTATCTCAGCATTCCCATAATGTATTCAAACTTTAAGCCAATCTCCGTAACACGGTTGATTTAGTAAACCTGAAGAGTATGCACCTCAGTGAAAGACAAATATCTTTGTTTCTATTAATAATTTGGACTTGAGTCCTGAAGCAGAATTGTGTATATTTACGATAGGAACCCAACGCAACTCGTATTTCAGTATTCCAATAATGTATTCAAAATTTAAGCCAATCTCCGTAACACGGTTGATTTAGTAAACCTGAAGAGTATGCACCTGAGTGAAAGACGTATATCTTTGTTTCTATTAATAATTTGGACTTGAGTCCTGAAGAAGAATTGTGTATATTTACGATAGGAACCCAACGCAACTCGTATTTCAGCATGCCCATAATGTATTCACAATTTAAGCCAATCTCCGTAACACGGTTGATTTAGTAAACCTGAAGAGTATGCACCTGAGTGAAAGACGTATATCTTTGTTTCTATTAATAATTTGGACTTGAGTCCTGAAGAAGAATTTTGTATATTTACGATAGGAACCCAACGCAACTCGTATCTCAGCATTCCCATAATGTATTCAAAATTTAAGCCAATATCCGTAACACGGTTGATTTAATAATTCTGAAGAGTATGCACTTTAGTGAAAGACGTATATCTTTGTTTCTATTAATAATTTGGACTTGAGTTCTGAAGAAGAATTGTGTATATTTACAATAGGAACCCAACGCAACTCGTATTTCAGCATGCCCGTAATGTATTCAAAATTTAAGCCAATCTCCGTAACACTGTTGATTTAGTAAACCCGAAGAGTTTGCACCTGAGTGAAAGACTTATATCTTTGTTTCTATTAATAATTTGGACTTGAGACCTGAAGAAGAATTGTGTATATTTACGATAGGAACCCAACGCAACTCGTATTTCAGCATGCCCATAATGTATTCAAAATTTAAGCCAATCTCCGTAACACGGTTGATTTAGTAAACCTGAAGAGTATGCACCTGAGTGAAAGACATATATCTTTGTTTCTATTAATAATTTGGACTTGAGTCCTGAAGAAGAATTGTGTATATTTACGATAGGAACCCAACTCAACTCGTATTTCAGCATGCCCATAATGTATTCAAAATTTAAGCCAATCTTCGTAACAGGGTTGATTTAGTAAACTTGAAGAGTATGCATCTGAGTGAAAGACGTATATCTTTGTTTCTATTAATAATTTGGACTTGAGTCCTGAAGAAGAATTATGTATATTTACGATAGGAATCCAACGCAACTCGTATTTCAGCATGCCCATAATGTATTCAAAATTTAAGTCAATCTCCGTAACACGGTTGATTTAATAAACCCGGAGAGTATGCACCTGAGTGAAAGACTTATATCTTTGTTTCTATTAATAATTTGGACTTGAGTCCCGAAGAAGAATTGTGTATATTTACGATAGGAACCCAACGCAACTCGTATTTCAGCATTCTCATAATGTATTCACAATTTAAGCCAATCTCCGTAACAGGGTTGATTTAGTAAACCGGAAGAGTATGCACCTGAGTGAAAGACGTATATCTTTGTTTCTATTAATAATTTGGACTTGAGTCCTGAAGAAGAATTGTGTATATTTACGATAGGAATCCAACGCAACTCGTATTTCAGCATGCCCATAATGTATTCAAAATTTAAGTCAATCTCCGTAACACGGTTGATTTAATAAACCCGAAGAGTATGCACCTGAGTGAAAGACTTATATCATTGTTTCTATTAATAATTTGGACTTGAGTCCCGAAGAAGAATTGTGTATATTTACGATAGGAACCCAACGCAACTCGTATTTCAGCATTCTCATAATGTATTCACAATTTAAGCCAATCTCCGTAACAGGGTTGATTTAGTAAACCGGAAGAGTATGCACCTGAGTGAAAGACGTATATCTTTGTTTCTATTAATAATTTGGACTTGAGTCCTGAAGAAGAATTGTGTATATTTACGATAGGAATCCAACGCAACTCGTATTTCAGCATGCCCATAATGTATTCAAAATTTAAGTCAATCTCCGTAACACGGTTGATTTAATAAACCCGAAGAGTATGCACCTGAGTGAAAGACTTATATCATTGTTTCTATTAATAATTTGGACTTGAGTCCCGAAGAAGAATTGTGTATATTTACGATAGGAACCCAACGCAACTCGTATTTCAGCATGCCCATAATGTATTCAAAATTTAAGCCAATCTCCGTAACACGGTTGATTTAGTAAACCCGAAGAGTGTGCACCTGAGTGAAAGACTTATATCTTTGTTTCTTTTAATAATTTGTACTTGAGTCCTGAAGAAGAATTGTGTATATTTACGATATGAACCCAACGCAACTCGTATTTCAGCATGCCCATAATGTATTCAAAATTTAAGCCAATCTCCGTAACACGGTTGATTTAATAAACCTGAAGAGTATGCACCTTAGTGAAAGACGTATATCTTTGTTTCTATTAATAATTTGGACTTGAGTCCTGAAGAAGAATTGTGTATATTTACGATAGGAACCCAACGCAACTCGTATTTCAGCATGCCCATAATGTATTCAAAATTTAAGCCAATCTCCGTAACACGGTTGATTTAGTAAACCCGAAGAGTATGCACCTGAGTGAAAGACTTATATCTTTGTTTCTTTTAATAATTTGTACTTGAGTCCTGAAGAAGAATTGTGTATATTTACGATATGAACCCAACGCAACTCGTATTTCAGCATGCCCATAATGTATTCAAAATTTAAGCCAATCTCCGTAACACGGTTGATTTAGTAAACCTGAAGAGTATGCACCTGAGTGAAAGACGTATATCTTTGTTTCTATTAATAATTTGGACTTGAGTCCTGAAGAAGAATTTTGTATATTTACGATAGGAACCCAACGCAACTCGTATCTCAGCATTCCCATAATGTATTCAAAATTTAAGCCAATATCCGTAACACGGTTGATTTAATAAACCTGAAGAGTATGCACCTTAGTGAAAGACGTATATCTTTGTTTCTATTAATAATTTGGACTTGAGTTCTGAAGAAGAATTGTGTATATTTACGAAAGGAACCCAACGCAACTCGTATTTCAGCATGCCCATAATGTATTCAAAATTTAAGCCAATCTCCGTAACACTGTTGATTTAGTAAACCCGAAGAGTATGCACCTGAGTGAAAGACTTATATCTTTGTTTCTATTAATAATTTGGACTTGAGTCCTGAAGAAGAATTGTGTATATTTACGATAGGAACCCAACGCAACTCGTATTTAAGCATGCCCATAATGTATTCAAAATTTAAGCCAATCTCCGTAACATGGTTGATTTAGTAAACCTGAAGAGTATGCACCTGAGTGAAAGACGTATATCTTTGTTCTATTAATAATTTGGACTTGAGTCCTGAAGAAGAATTGTGTATATTTACGATAGGAACCCAACGCAACTCGTATTTCAGCATGCCCATAATGTATTCAAAATTTAAGCCAATCTCCGTAACACGGTTGATTTAGTAAACCTGAAGAGTATGCACCTGAGTGAAAGACGTATATCTTTGTTTCTATTAATAATTTGGACTTGACTCCTGAAGAAGAATTGTGTATATTTACGATAGAACCCAACGCAACTCGTATTTCAGCATTCCCATAATGTATTCACAATTTAAGCCAATCTCCGTAACACGGTTGATTTAGTAAACCTGAAGAGTATGCACCTGAGTGAAAGACGTATATCTTTGTTTCTATTAATAATTTGGACTTGAGTCCTGAAGAAGAATTGTGTATATTTACGATAGGAACCCAACGCAACTCGTATCTCAGCATTCCCATAATGTATTCAAAATTTAAGCCAATATCCGTAACACGGTTGATTTAATAAACCTGAAGAGTATGCACCTGAGTGAAAGACGTATATCTTTGTTTCTATTAATAATTTGGACTTGAGTCCTGAAGAAGAATTGTGTATATTTACGATAGGAACACAACGCAACTCGTATTTCAGCATGCCCATAATGTATTCAAAATTTAGGCCAATCTTCGTAACACGGTTGATTTAGTAAACCTGAAGAGTATGCACCTGAGTGAAAGACGTATATCTTTGTTTCTATTAATAATTTGGACTTGAGTACTGAAGAAGAATTGTGTATATTTACGATAGGAACCCAACGCAACTCGTATTTCAGCATGCCCATAATGTATTCAAAATTTAAGCCAATCTCCGTAACACGGTTGATTTAGTAAACCTGAAGAGTATGCACCTGAGTGAAACACGTATATCTTTGTTTCTATTAATAATTTGGACTTGAGTCCTGAAGAAGAATTGTGTATATTTACGATAGGAACCCAACGCAACTCGTATTTCAGCATGCCCATAATGTATTCACAATTTAAGCCAATCTCCGTAACACGGTTGATTTAGTAAACCTGAAGAGTATGCACCTGAGTGAAAGACGTATATATTTGTTTCTATTAATAATTTGGACTTGAGTCCTGAAGAAGAATTGTGTATATTTACGATAGGAACCCAACCCAACTCGTATCTCAGCATTCCCATAATGTATTCAAAATTTAAGCCAATCTCCGTAACACGGTTGATTTAGTAAACCTGAAGAGTATGCACCTGAGTGAAAGACGTATATCTTTGTTTCTATTAATAATTTGGACTTGAGTCCTGAAGAAGAATTGTGTATATTTACGATAGGAACCCAACGCAACTCGTATTTCAGCATTCCCATAATGTATTCAAAATTTAAGCCAATCTCCGTAACACAGTTGATTTAGTAAACCTGAAGAGTATGCACCTCAGTGAAAGACGAATATCTTTGTTTCTATTAATAATTTGGACTTGAGTCCTGAAGAAGAATTGTGTATATTTACGATAGGAACCCAACGCAACTCGTATTTCAGCATGCCCATAATGTATTCACAATTTAAGCCAATCTCCGTAACACGGTTGATTTAGTAAACCTGAAGAGTATGCACCTGAGTGAAAGACGTATATCTTTGTTTCTATTAATGATTTGGACTTGAGTCCTGAAGAAGAATTGTGTATACTTACGATAGGAACCCAACGCAACTCGTATCTCAGCATTCCCATAATTTATTCAAAATTTAAGCCAATATCCGTAACACGGTTGATTTAATAAACCTGAAGAGTATGCACCTTAGTGAAAGACGTATATCTTTGTTTCTATTAATAATTTGGACTTGAGTCCTGAAGAAGAATAGTGTATATTTACGATAGGAACCCAACGCAACTCGTATTTCAGCATGCCCATAATGTATTCAAAATTTAAGCCAATCTCCGTAACACGGTTGATTTAGTAAACCCGAAGAGTATACACCTGAGTGAAAGACTTATATCTTTGTTTCTTTTAATAATTTGTACTTGAGTCCTGAAGAAGAATTGTGTATATTTACGATATGAACCCAACGCAACTCGTATTTCAGCATGCCCATAATGTATTCAAAATTTAAGCCAATCTCCGTAACACGGTTGATTTAGTAAACCTGAAGAGTATGAACCTGAGTGAAAGATGTATATCTTTGTTTCTATTAATAATTTGGACTTGACTCCTGAAGAAGAATTGTGTATATTTACGATAGAACCCAACGCAACTCGTATCTCAGCATTCCCATAATGTATTCACAATTTAAGCCAATCTCCGTAACACGGTTGATTTAGTAAACCTGAAGAGTATGCACCTGAGTGAAAGACGTATATCTTTGTTTCTATTAATAATTTGGACTTGAGTCCTGAAGAAGAATTGTGTATATTTACGATAGGAACCCAACGCAACTCGTATCTCAGCATTCCCATAATGTATTCAAAATTTAAGCCAATATCCGTAACACGGTTGATTTAATAAACCTGAAGAGTATGCACCTGAGTGAAAGACTTATATCTTTGTTTCTATTAATAATTTGGACTTGAGTCCTGAAGAAGAATTGTGTATATTTACGATAGGAACACAACGCAACTCGTATTTCAGCATGCCCATAATGTATTCAAAATTTAGGCCAATCTTCGTAACACGGTTGATTTAGTAAACCTGAAGAGTATGCACCTGAGTGAAAGACGTATATCTTTGTTTCTATTAATAATTTGGACTTGAGTCTTGAAGAAGAATTGTGTATATTTACGATAGGAACCCAACGCAACTCGTATTTCAGCATGCCCATAATGTATTCAAAATTTAAGCCAATCTCCGTAACACGGTTGATTTAGTAAACCTGAAGAGTATGCACCTGAGTGAAAGACGTATATCTTTGTTTCTATTAATAATTTGGACTTGAGTCCTGAAGAAGAATTGTGTATATTTACGATAGGAACCCAACGCAACTCGTATTTCAGCATGCCCATAATGTATTCACAATTTAAGCCAATCTCCGTAACACGGTTGATTTAGTAAACCTGAAGAGTATGCACCTGAGTGAAAGACGTATATCTTTGTTTCTATTAATAATTTGGACTTGAGTCCTGAAGAAGAATTGTGTATATTTACGATAGGAACCCAACCCAACTCGTATCTCAGCATTCCCATAATGTATTCAAAATTTAAGCCAATCTCCGTAACACGGTTGATTTAGTAAACCTGAAGAGTATGCACCTGAGTGAAAGAGGTATATCTTTGTTTCTATTAATAATTTGGACTTGAGTCCTGAAGAAGAATTGTGTATATTTACGATAGGAACCCAACGCAACTCGTATTTCAGCATTCCCATAATGTATTCAAAATTTAAGCCAATCTCCGTAACACAGTTGATTTAGTAAACCTGAAGAGTATGCACCTCAGTGAAAGACGAATATCTTTGTTTCTATTAATAATTTGGACTTGAGTCCTGAAGAAGAATTGTGTATATTTACGATAGGAACCCAACGCAACTCGTATTTCAGCATGCCCATAATGTATTCACAATTTAAGCCAATCTCCGTAACACGGTTGATTTAGTAAACCTGAAGAGTATGCACCTGAGTGAAAGACGTATATCTTTGTTTCTATTAATAATTTGGACTTGAGTCTTGAAGAAGAATTGTGTATATTTACGATAGGAACCCAACGCAACTCGTATTTCAGCATGCCCATAATGTATTCAAAATTTAAGCCAATCTCCGTAACACGGTTGATTTAGTAAACCTGAAGAGTATGCACCTGAGTGAAAGACGTATATCTTTGTTTCTATTAATAATTTGGACTTGAGTCCTGAAGAAGAATTGTGTATATTTACGATAGGAACCCAACGCAACTCGTATTTCAGCATGCCCATAATGTATTCACAATTTAAGCCAATCTCCGTAACACGGTTGATTTAGTAAACCTGAAGAGTATGCACCTGAGTGAAAGACGTATATCTTTGTTTCTATTAATAATTTGGACTTGAGTCCTGAAGAAGAATTGTGTATATTTACGATAGGAACCCAACCCAACTCGTATCTCAGCATTCCCATAATGTATTCAAAATTTAAGCCAATCTCCGTAACACTTTTTTATTTAGTAAACCTGAAGAGTATGCACCTGAGTGAAAGAGGTATATCTTTGTTTCTATTAATAATTTGGACTTGAGTCCTGAAGAAGAATTGTGTATATTTACGATAGGAACCCAACGCAACTCGTATTTCAGCATTCCCATAATGTATTCAAAATTTAAGCCAATCTCCGTAACACAGTTGATTTAGTAAACCTGAAGAGTATGCACCTCAGTGAAAGACGAATATCTTTGTTTCTATTAATAATTTGGACTTGAGTCCTGAAGAAGAATTGTGTATATTTACGATAGGAACCCAACGCAACTCGTATTTCAGCATGCCCATAATGTATTCACAATTTAAGCCAATCTCCGTAACACGGTTGATTTAGTAAACCTGAAGAGTATGCACCTGAGTGAAAGACGTATATCTTTGTTTCTATTAATGATTTGGACTTGAGTCCTGAAGAAGAATTGTGTATACTTACGATAGGAACCCAACGCAACTCGTATCTCAGCATTCCCATAATTTATTCAAAATTTAAGCCAATATCCGTAACACGGTTGATTTAATAAACCTGAAGAGTATGCACCTTAGTGAAAGACGTATATCTTTGTTTCTATTAATAATTTGGACTTGAGTCCTGAAGAAGAATAGTGTATATTTACGATAGGAACCCAACGCAACTCGTATTTCAGCATGCCCATAATGTATTCAAAATTTAAGCCAATCTCCGTAACACGGTTGATTTAGTAAACCCGAAGAGTATACACCTGAGTGAAAGACTTATATCTTTGTTTCTTTTAATAATTTGTACTTGAGTCCTGAAGAAGAATTGTGTATATTTACGATATGAACCCAACGCAACTCGTATTTCAGCATGCCCATAATGTATTCAAAATTTAAGCCAATCTCCGTAACACGGTTGATTTAGTAAACCTGAAGAGTATGAACCTGAGTGAAAGACGTATATCTTTGTTTCTATTAATAATTTGGACTTGACTCCTGAAGAAGAATTTTGTATATTTACGATAGGAACCCAACGCAACTCGTATCTCAGCATTCCCATAATGTATTCAAAATTTAAGCCAATATCCATAACACGGTTGATTTAATAAACCTGAAGAGTATGCACCTTAGTGAAAGACGTATATCTTTGTTTCTATTAATAATTTGGACTTGAGTTCTGAAGAAGAATTGTGTATATTTACGATAGGAACCCAACGCAACTCGTATTTCAGCATGCCCATAATGTATTCAAAATTTAAGCCAATCTCCGTAACACTGTTGATTTAGTAAACCCGAAGAGTATGCACCTGAGTGAAAGACTTATATCTTTGTTTCTATTAATAATTTGGACTTGAGACCTGAAGAAGAATTGTGTATATTTACGATAGGAACCCAACGCAACTCGTATTTAAGCATGCCCATAATGTATTCAAAATTTAAGCTAATCTCCGTAACACGGTTGATTTAGTAAACCTGAAGAGTATGCACCTGAGTGAAAGACATATATCTTTGTTTCTATTAATAATTTGGACTTGAGTCCTGAAGAAGAATTGTGTATATTTACGATAGGAACCCAACTCAACTCGTATTTCAGCATGCCCATAATGTATTCAAAATTTAAGCCAATCTTCGTAACATGGTTGATTTAGTAAACTTGAAGAGTATGCATCTGAGTGAAAGACGTATATCTTTGTTTCTATTAATAATTTGGACTTGAGTCCTGAAGAAGAACTGTGTATATTTACGATAGGAATCCAACGCAACTCGTATTTCAGCATGCCCATAATGTATTCAAAATTTAAGTCAATCTCCGTAACACGGTTGATTTAATAAACCCGAAGAGTATGCACCTGAGTGAAAGACTTATATCTTTGTTTCTATTAATAATTTGGACTTGAGTCCCGAAGAAGAATGGTGTATATTTACGATAGGAACCCAACGCAACTCGTATTTCAGCATTCTCATAATGTATTCACAATTTAAGCCAATCTCCGTAACAGGGTTGATTTAGTAAACCGGAAGAGTATGCACCTGAGTGGAAGACGTATATATTTGTTTCTATTAATAATTTGGACTTGAGTCCTGATGAAGAATTGTGTATATTTACGATAGGAACCCAACGCAACTCGTATTTCAGCATTCCCATAATGTATTCAAAATTTAAGCAATCTCCGTAACACGGTTGATTTAATAAACCTGAAGAGTATGCATCTGAGTGAAAGACATATATCTTTGTTTCTATTAATAATTTGGACTTGAGTCCCGAAGAAGAATTGTGTATATTTACGACAGGAACCCAACGCAACTCGTATTTCAGCATGCCTATAATGTATTCAAAATTTAAGCAATCTCCGTAACACGGTTGATTTAATAAACCTGAAGAGTATGCACCTGAGTGAAAGACGTATATCTTTGTTTCTATTAATAATTTTGACTTGAGTCCTGAAGAAGAATTGTGTATATTTACGATAGGAACCCAACCCAACTCGTATCTCAGCATTCCCATAATGTATTCAAAATTTAAGCCAATCTCCGTAACACGGTTGATTTAGTAAACCTGAAGAGTATGCACCTGAGTGAAAGACGTATATCTTTGTTTCTATTAATAATTTGGACTTGAGTCCTGAAGAAGAATTGTGTATATTTACGATAGGAACCCAACGCAACTCGTATTTCAGCATTCCCATAATGTATTCAAAATTTAAGCCAATCTCCGTAACACAGTTGATTTAGTAAACCTGAAGAGTATGCACCTCAGTGAAAGACGAATATCTTTGTTTCTATTAATAATTTGGACTTGAGTCCTGAAGAAGAATTGTGTATATTTACGATAGGAACCCAACGCAACTCGTATTTCATCATGCCCATAATGTATTCACAATTTAAGCCAATCTCCGTAACACGGTTGATTTAGTAAACCTGAAGAGTATGCACCTGAGTGAAAGACGTATATCTTTGTTTCTATTAATGATTTGGACTTGAGTCCTGAAGAAGAATTGTGTATACTTACGATAGGAACCCAACGCAACTCGTATCTCAGCATTCCCATAATTTATTCAAAATTTAAGCCAATATCCGTAACACGGTTGATTTAATAAACCTAAAGAGTATGCACCTTAGTGAAAGACGTATATCTTTGTTTCTATTAATAATTTGGACTTGAGTCCTGAAGAAGAATAGTGTATATTTACGATAGGAACCCAACGCAACTCGTATTTCAGCATGCCCATAATGTATTCAAAATTTAAGCCAATCTCCGTAACACGGTTGATTTAGTAAACCCGAAGAGTATACACCTGAGTGAAAGACTTATATCTTTGTTTCTTTTAATAATTTGTACTTGAGTCCTGAAGAAGAATTGTGTATATTTACGATATGAACCCAACGCAACTCGTATTTCAGCATGCCCATAATGTATTCAAAATTTAAGCCAATCTCCGTAACACGGTTGATTTAGTAAACCTGAAGAGTATGAACCTGAGTGAAAGACGTATATCTTTGTTTCTATTAATAATTTGGACTTGACTCCTGAAGAAGAATTTTGTATATTTACGATAGGAACCCAACGCAACTCGTATCTCAGCATTCCCATAATGTATTCAAAATTTAAGCCAATATCCGTAACACGGTTGATTTAATAAACCTGAAGAGTATGCACCTTAGTGAAAGACGTATATCTTTGTTTCTATTAATAATTTGGACTTGAGTTCTGAAGAAGAATTGTGTATATTTACGATAGGAACCCAACGCAACTCGTATTTCAGCATGCCCATAATGTATTCAAAATTTAAGCCAATCTCCGTAACACGGTTGATTTAGTAAACCCGAAGAGTATACACCTGAGTGAAAGACTTATATCTTTGTTTCTTTTAATAATTTGTACTTGAGTCCTGAAGAAGAATTGTGTATATTTACGATATGAACCCAACGCAACTCGTATTTCAGCATGCCCATAATGTATTCAAAATTTAAGCCAATCTCCGTAACACGGTTGATTTAGTAAACCTGAAGAGTATGAACCTGAGTGAAAGATGTATATCTTTGTTTCTATTAATAATTTGGACTTGACTCCTGAAGAAGAATTGTGTATATTTACGATAGAACCCAACGCAACTCGTATTTCAGCATTCCCATAATGTATTCACAATTTAAGCCAATCTCCGTAACACGGTTGATTTAGTAAACCTGAAGAGTATGCACCTGAGTGAAAGACGTATATCTTTGTTTCTATTAATAATTTGGACTTGAGTCCTGAAGAAGAATTGTGTATATTTACGATAGGAACCCAACGCAACTCGTATCTCAGCATTCCCATAATGTATTCAAAATTTAAGCCAATATCCGTAACACGGTTGATTTAATAAACCTGAAGAGTATGCACCTGAGTGAAAGACTTATATCTTTGTTTCTATTAATAATTTGGACTTGAGTCCTGAAGAAGAATTGTGTATATTTACGATAGGAACACAACGCAACTCGTATTTCAGCATGCCCATAATGTATTCAAAATTTAGGCCAATCTTCGTAACACGGTTGATTTAGTAAACCTGAAGAGTATGCACCTGAGTGAAAGACGTATATCTTTGTTTCTATTAATAATTTGGACTTGAGTCCTGAAGAAGAATTGTGTATATTTACGATAGGAACCCAACGCAACTCGTATTTCAGCATGCCCATAATGTATTCAAAATTTAAGCCAATCTCCGTAACACGGTTGATTTAGTAAACCTGAAGAGTATGCACCTGAGTAAAAGACGTATATCTTTGTTTCTATTAATAATTTGGACTTGAGTCCTGAAGAAGAATTGTGTATATTTACGATAGGAACCCAACGCAACTCGTATTTCAGCATGCCCATAATGTATTCACAATTTAAGCCAATCTCCGTAACACGGTTGATTTAGTAAACCTGAAGAGTATGCACCTGAGTGAAAGACGTATATCTTTGTTTCTATTAATAATTTGGACTTGAGTCCTGAAGAAGAATTGTGTATATTTACGATAGGAACCCAACCCAACTCGTATCTCAGCATTCCCATAATGTATTCAAAATTTAAGCCAATCTCCGTAACACGGTTGATTTAGTAAACCTGAAGAGTATGCACCTGAGTGAAAGAGGTATATCTTTGTTTCTATTAATAATTTGGACTTGAGTCCTGAAGAAGAATTGTGTATATTTACGATAGGAACCCAACGCAACTCGTATTTCAGCATTCCCATAATGTATTCAAAATTTAAGCCAATCTCCGTAACACAGTTGATTTAGTAAACCTGAAGAGTATGCACCTCAGTGAAAGACGAATATCTTTGTTTCTATTAATAATTTGGACTTGAGTCCTGAAGAAGAATTGTGTATATTTACGATAGGAACCCAACGCAACTCGTATTTCAGCATGCCCATAATGTATTCACAATTTAAGCCAATCTCCGTAACACGGTTGATTTAGTAAACCTGAAGAGTATGCACCTGAGTGAAAGACGTATATCTTTGTTTCTATTAATGATTTGGACTTGAGTCCTGAAGAAGAATTGTGTATACTTACGATAGGAACCCAACGCAACTCGTATCTCAGCATTCCCATAATTTATTCAAAATTTAAGCCAATATCCGTAACACGGTTGATTTAATAAACCTGAAGAGTATGCACCTTAGTGAAAGACGTATATCTTTGTTTCTATTAATAATTTGGACTTGAGTCCTGAAGAAGAATAGTGTATATTTACGATAGGAACCCAACGCAACTCGTATTTCAGCATGCCCATAATGTATTCAAAATTTAAGCCAATCTCCGTAACACGGTTGATTTAGTAAACCCGAAGAGTATACACCTGAGTGAAAGACTTATATCTTTGTTTCTTTTAATAATTTGTACTTGAGTCCTGAAGAAGAATTGTGTATATTTACGATATGAACCCAACGCAACTCGTATTTCAGCATGCCCATAATGTATTCAAAATTTAAGCCAATCTCCGTAACACGGTTGATTTAGTAAACCTGAAGAGTATGAACCTGAGTGAAAGACGTATATCTTTGTTTCTATTAATAATTTGGACTTGACTCCTGAAGAAGAATTTTGTATATTTACGATAGGAACCCAACGCAACTCGTATCTCAGCATTCCCATAATGTATTCAAAATTTAAGCCAATATCCGTAACACGGTTGATTTAATAAACCTGAAGAGTATGCACCTTAGTGAAAGACGTATATCTTTGTTTCTATTAATAATTTGGACTTGAGTTCTGAAGAAGAATTGTGTATATTTACGATAGGAACCCAACGCAACTCGTATTTCAGCATGCCCATAATGTATTCAAAATTTAAGCCAATCTCCGTAACACTGTTGATTTAGTAAACCCGAAGAGTATGCACCTGAGTGAAAGACTTATATCTTTGTTTCTATTAATAATTTGGACTTGAGACCTGAAGAAGAATTGTGTATATTTACGATAGGAACCCAACGCAACTCGTATTTCAGCATGCCCATAATGTATTCAAAATTTAAGCTAATCTCCGTAACACGGTTGATTTAGTAAACCTGAAGAGTATGCACCTGAGTGAAAGACATATATCTTTGTTTCTATTAATAATTTGGACTTGAGTCCTGAAGAAGAATTGTGTATATTTACGATAGGAACCCAACTCAACTCGTATTTCAGCATGCCCATAATGTATTCAAAATTTAAGCCAATCTTCGTAACATGGTTGATTTAGTAAACTTGAAGAGTATGCATCTGAGTGAAAGACGTATATCTTTGTTTCTATTAATAATTTGGACTTGAGTCCTGAAGAAGAACTGTGTATATTTACGATAGGAATCCAACGCAACTCGTATTTCAGCATGCCCATAATGTATTCAAAATTTAAGTCAATCTCCGTAACACGGTTGATTTAATAAACCCGAAGAGTATGCACCTGAGTGAAAGACTTATATCTTTGTTTCTATTAATAATTTGGACTTGAGTCCCGAAGAAGAATGGTGTATATTTACGATAGGAACCCAACGCAACTCGTATTTCAGCATTCTCATAATGTATTCACAATTTAAGCCAATCTCCGTAACAGGGTTGATTTAGTAAACCGGAAGAGTATGCACCTGAGTGGAAGACGTATATCTTTGTTTCTATTAATAATTTGGACTTGAGTCCTGATGAAGAATTGTGTATATTTACGATAGGAACCCAACGCAACTCGTATTTCAGCATTCCCATAATGTATTCAAAATTTAAGCAATCTCCGTAACACGGTTGATTTAATAAACCTGAAGAGTATGCATCTGAGTGAAAGACATATATCTTTGTTTCTATTAATAATTTGGACTTGAGTCCCGAAGAAGAATTGTGTATATTTACGACAGGAACCCAACGCAACTCGTATTTCAGCATGCCCATAATGTATTCAAAATTTAAGCAATCTCCGTAACACGGTTGATTTAATAAACCTGAAGAGTATGCACCTGAGTGAAAGACGTATATCTTTGTTTCTATTAATAATTTTGACTTGAGTCCTGAAGAAGAATTGTGTATATTTACGATAGGAACCCAACCCAACTCGTATCTCAGCATTCCCATAATGTATTCAAAATTTAAGCCAATCTCCGTAACACGGTTGATTTAGTAAACCTGAAGAGTATGCACCTGAGTGAAAGACGTATATCTTTGTTTCTATTAATAATTTGGACTTGAGTCCTGAAGAAGAATTGTGTATATTTACGATAGGAACCCAACGCAACTCGTATTTCAGCATTCCCATAATGTATTCAAAATTTAAGCCAATCTCCGTAACACAGTTGATTTAGTAAACCTGAAGAGTATGCACCTCAGTGAAAGACGAATATCTTTGTTTCTATTAATAATTTGGACTTGAGTCCTGAAGAAGAATTGTGTATATTTACGATAGGAACCCAACGCAACTCGTATTTCATCATGCCCATAATGTATTCACAATTTAAGCCAATCTCCGTAACACGGTTGATTTAGTAAACCTGAAGAGTATGCACCTGAGTGAAAGACGTATATCTTTGTTTCTATTAATGATTTGGACTTGAGTCCTGAAGAAGAATTGTGTATACTTACGATAGGAACCCAACGCAACTCGTATCTCAGCATTCCCATAATTTATTCAAAATTTAAGCCAATATCCGTAACACGGTTGATTTAATAAACCTAAAGAGTATGCACCTTAGTGAAAGACGTATATCTTTGTTTCTATTAATAATTTGGACTTGAGTCCTGAAGAAGAATAGTGTATATTTACGATAGGAACCCAACGCAACTCGTATTTCAGCATGCCCATAATGTATTCAAAATTTAAGCCAATCTCCGTAACACGGTTGATTTAGTAAACCCGAAGAGTATACACCTGAGTGAAAGACTTATATCTTTGTTTCTTTTAATAATTTGTACTTGAGTCCTGAAGAAGAATTGTGTATATTTACGATATGAACCCAACGCAACTCGTATTTCAGCATGCCCATAATGTATTCAAAATTTAAGCCAATCTCCGTAACACGGTTGATTTAGTAAACCTGAAGAGTATGAACCTGAGTGAAAGACGTATATCTTTGTTTCTATTAATAATTTGGACTTGACTCCTGAAGAAGAATTTTGTATATTTACGATAGGAACCCAACGCAACTCGTATCTCAGCATTCCCATAATGTATTCAAAATTTAAGCCAATATCCGTAACACGGTTGATTTAATAAACCTGAAGAGTATGCACCTTAGTGAAAGACGTATATCTTTGTTTCTATTAATAATTTGGACTTGAGTTCTGAAGAAGAATTGTGTATATTTACGATAGGAACGCAACGCAACTCGTATTTCAGCATGCCCATAATGTATTCAAAATTTAAGCCAATCTCCGTAACACTGTTGATTTAGTAAACCCGAAGAGTATGCACCTGAGTGAAAGACTTATATCTTTGTTTCTATTAATAATTTGGACTTGAGACCTGAAGAAGAATTGTGTATATTTACGATAGGAACCCAACGCAACTCGTATTTCAGCATGCCCATAATGTATTCAAAATTTAAGCTAATCTCCGTAACACGGTTGATTTAGTAAACCTGAAGAGTATGCACCTGAGTGAAAGACATATATCTTTGTTTCTATTAATAATTTGGACTTGAGTCCTGAAGAAGAATTGTGTATATTTACGATAGGAACCCAACTCAACTTGTATTTCAGCATGCCCATAATGTATTCAAAATTTAAGCCAATCTTCGTAACATGGTTGATTTAGTAAACTTGAAGAGTATGCATCTGAGTGAAAGACGTATATCTTTGTTTCTATTAATAATTTGGACTTGAGTCCTGAAGAAGAACTGTGTATATTTACGATAGGAATCCAACGCAACTCGTATTTCAGCATGCCCATAATGTATTCAAAATTTAAGTCAATCTCCGTAACACGGTTGATTTAATAAACCCGAAGAGTATGCACCTGAGTGAAAGACTTATATCTTTGTTTCTATTAATAATTTGGACTTGAGTCCCGAAGAAGAATGGTGTATATTTACGATAGGAACCCAACGCAACTCGTATTTCAGCATTCTCATAATGTATTCACAATTTAAGCCAATCTCCGTAACAGGGTTGATTTAGTAAACCGGAAGAGTATGCACCTGAGTGGAAGACGTATATCTTTGTTTCTATTAATAATTTGGACTTGAGTCCTGATGAAGAATTGTGTTTATTTACGATAGGAACCCAACGCAACTCGTATTTCAGCATTCCCATAATGTATTCAAAATTTAAGCAATCTCTGTAACACGGTTGATTTAATAAACCTGAAGAGTATGCACCTGAGTGAAAGACATATATCTTTGTTTCTATTAATAATTTGGACTTGAGTCCCGAAGAAGAATTGTGTATATTTACGACAGGAACCCAACGCAACTCGTATTTCAGCATGCCCATAATGTATTCAAAATTTAAGCAATCTCCGTAACACGGTTGATTTAATAAACCTGAAGAGTATGCACCTGAGTGAAAGACGTATATCTTTGTTTCTATTAATAATTTGGACTTGAGTCCTGAAGAAGAATTGTGTATATTTACGATAGGAACCCAACCCAACTCGTATCTCAGCATTCCCATAATGTATTTAAAATTTAAGCCAATCTCCGTAACACG
Source organism: Cuscuta europaea (assembly GCA_945859875.1). Taxonomy (NCBI): domain Eukaryota; kingdom Viridiplantae; phylum Streptophyta; class Magnoliopsida; order Solanales; family Convolvulaceae; genus Cuscuta; species Cuscuta europaea. Next base: position 9,329,818 of record CAMAPE010000014.1, read on the forward strand.
GTTGATTTAGTAAACCTGAAGAGTATGCACCTGAGTGAAAGACGTATATCTTTGTTTCTATTAATAATTTGGACTTGAGTCCTGAAGAAGAATTGTGTATATTTACGATAGGAACCAACGCAACTCGTATTTCAGCATTCCCATAATGTATTCAAAATTTAAGCCAATCTCCGTAACACGGTTGATTTAGTAAACCTGAAGAGTATGCACCTGAGTGAAAGACGTATATCTTTGTTTCTATTAATAATTTGGACTTGAGTCCCGAAGAAGAATTGTGTATATTTACGATAGGAACCCAACGCAACTCGTATCTCAGCATTCCCATAATGTATTCACAATTTAAGCCAATCTCCGTAACACGGTTGATTTAGTAAACCTGAAGAGTATGCACCTGAGTAAAAGACTTATATCTTTGTTTCTATTAATAATTTGGACTTGAGTCCCGAAGAAGAATTGTGTATATTTACGATAGGAACCCAACACAACTCGTATTTCAGCATTCTCATAATGTATTCACAATTTAAGCCAATCTCCGTAACACGGTTGATTTAGTAAACCTGAAGAGCATGCACCTGAGTGAAAGACGTATATCTTTCTTTCTATTAATAATTTGGACTTGACTCCTCAACAAGAATTGTGTATATTTACGAAATGAACCCAACGCAACTCGTATTTCTGCATTCCCGTAATGTATTCACAATTTAAGCCAATCTCCGTAACACAGTTGATTTAGTAAACCTGAAGAGTATGCACCTGAGTGAAAGACGTATATCTTTGTTTCTATTAATAATTTAAACTTGAGTCCTGAAGAAGAATTGTGTATATTTACGAAAGGAACCCAACGCAACTCGTATTTCAGCATGCCCATAATGTATTCACAATTTAAGCCAATCTCCGTAACACGGTTGATTTAGTAAACCTGAAGAGTATGCACCTGAGTGAAAGACGTATATCTTTGTTTCTATTAATAATTTGGACTTGAGTCCTGAAGAAGAATTTTGTATATTTACGATAGGAACCCAACGCAACTCGTATCTCAGCATTCCCATAATGTATTCAAAATTTAAGCCAATATCTGTAACACGGTTGATTTAATAAACCTGAAGAGTATGCACCTTAGTGAAAGACGTATATCTTTGTTTCTATTAATAATTTGGACTTGAGTTCTGAAGAAGAATTGTGTATATTTACGATAGGAACCCAACGCAACTCGTATTTCAGCATGCCCATAATGTATTCAAAATTTAAGCCAATCTCCGTAACACTGTTGATTTAGTAAACCCGAAGAGTATGCACCTGAGTGAAAGACTTATATCTTTGTTTCTATTAATAATTTGGACTTGAGATCTGAAGAAGAATTGTGTATATTTACGATAGGAACCCAACGCAACTCGTATTTCAGCATGCCCATAATGTATTCAAAATTTAAGCAAATCTCCGTAACACGGTTGATTTAGTAAACCTGAAGAGTATGCACCTGAGTGAAAGACATATATCTTTGTTTCTATTAATAATTTGGACTTGAGACCTGAAGAAGAATTGTGTATATTTACGATAGGAACCCAACTCAACTCGTATTTCAGCATGCCCATAATGTATTCAAAATTTAAGCCAATCTTCGTAACAGGGTTGATTTAGTAAACTTGAAGAGTATGCATCTGAGTGAAAGACGTATATCTTGGTTTCTATTAATAATTTGGACTTGAGTCCTGAAGAAGAATTGTGTATATTTACGATAGGAATCCAACGCAACTCGTATTTCAGCATGCCCATAATGTATTCAAAATTTAAGTCAATCTCCGTAACACGGTTGATTTAATAAACCCGAAGAGTATGCACCTGAGTGAAAGACTTATATCTTTGTTTCTATTAATAATTTGGACTTGAGTCCCGAAGAAGAATTGTGTATATTTACGATAGGAACCCAACGCAACTCGTATTTCAGCATTCTCATAATGTATTCACAATTTAAGCCAATCTCCGTAACAGGGTTGATTTAGTAAACCGGAAGAGTATGCACCTGAGTGAAAGACGTATATCTTTGTTTCTATTAATAATTTGGACTTGAGTCCTGAAGAAGAATTGTGTATATTTACGATAGGAATCCAACGCAACTCGTATTTCAGCATGCCCATAATGTAGTTAAAATTTAAGTCAATCTCCGTAACACGGTTGATTTAATAAACCCGAAGAGTATGCACCTGAGTGAAAGACTTATATCTTTGTTTCTATTAATAATTTGGACTTGAGTCCCGAAGAAGAATTGTGTATATTTACGATAGGAACTCAACGCAACTCGTATTTCAGCATGCCCATAATGTATTCAAAATTTAAGCCAATCTCCGTAACACGGTTGATTTAGTAAACCCGAAGAGTGTGCACCTGAGTGAAAGACTTATATCTTTGTTTCTTTTAATAATTTGTACTTGAGTCCTGAAGAAGAATTGTGTATATTTACGATATGAACCCAACGCAACTCGTCTTTCAGCATGCCCATAATGTATTCAAAATTTAAGCCAATCTCCGTAACACGGTTGATTTAATAAACCTGAAGAGTATGCACCTTAGTGAAAGACGTATATCTTTGTTTCTATTAATAATTTGGACTTGAGTCCTGAAGAAGAATTGTGTATATTTACGATAGGAACCCAACGCAACTCGTATTTCAGCATGCCCATAATGTATTCAAAATTTAAGCCAATCTCCGTAACACGGTTGATTTAGTAAACCCGAAGAGTATGCACCTGAGTGAAAGACTTATATCTTTGTTTCTTTTAATAATTTGTACTTGAGTCCTGAAGAAGAATTGTGTATATTTACGATATGAACCCAACGCAACTCGTATTTCAGCATGCCCATAATGTATTCAAAATTTAAGCCAATCTCCGTAACACGGTTGATTTAGTAAACCTGAAGAGTATGCACCTGAGTGAAAGACGTATATCTTTGTTTCTATTAATAATTTGGACTTGAGTCCCGAAGAAGAATTGTGTATATTTACGATAGGAACCCAACGCAACTCGTATCTCAGCATTCCCATAATGTATTCACAATTTAAGCCAATCTCCGTAACACGGTTGATTTAGTAAACCTGAAGAGTATGCACCTGAGTAAAAGACTTAAATCTTTGTTTCTATTAATAATTTGGACTTGAGTCCCGAAGAAGAATTGTGTATATTTACGATAGGAACCCAACACAACTCGTATTTCAGCATTCTCATAATGTATTCACAATTTAAGCCAATCTCCGTAACACGGTTGATTTAGTAAACCTGAAGAGCATGCACCTGAGTGAAAGACGTATATCTTTCTTTCTATTAATAATTTGGACTTGACTCCTCAACAAGAATTGTGTATATTTACGAAATGAACCCAACGCAACTCGTATTTCAGCATTCCCGTAATGTATTCACAATTTAAGCCAATCTCCGTAACACAGTTGATTTAGTAAACCTGAAGAGTATGCACCTGAGTGAAAGACGTATATCTTTGTTTCTATTAATAATTTAAACTTGAGTCCTGAAGAAGAATTGTGTATATTTACGATAGGAACCCAATGCAACTCGTATTTCAGCATGCCCATAATGTATTCACAATTTAAGCCAATCTCCGTAACACGGTTGATTTAGTAAACCTGAAGAGTATGCACCTGAGTGAAAGACGTATATCTTTGTTTCTATTAATAATTTGGACTTGAGTCCTGAAGAAGAATTTTGTATATTTACGATAGGAACCCAACGCAACTCGTATCTCAGCATTCCCATAATGTATTCAAAATTTAAGCCAATATCTGTAACACGGTTGATTTAATAAACCTGAAGAGTATGCACCTTAGTGAAAGACGTATATCTTTGTTTCTATTAATAATTTGGACTTGAGTTCTGAAGAAGAATTGTGTATATTTACGATAGGAACCCAACGCAACTCGTATTTCAGCATGCCCATAATGTATTCAAAATTTAAGCAAATCTCCGTAACACGGTTGATTTAGTAAACCTGAAGAGTATGCACCTGAGTGAAAGACTTATATCTTTGTTTCTATTAATAATTTGGACTTGAGACCTGAAGAAGAATTGTGTATATTTACGACAGGAACCCAACTCAACTCGTATTTCAGCATGCCCATAATGTATTCAAAATTTAATCCAATCTTCGTAACAGGGTTGATTTAGTAAACTTGAAGAGTATGCATCTGAGTGAAAGACGTATATCTTGGTTTCTATTAATAATTTGGACTTGAGTCCTGAAGAAGAATTGTGTATATTTACGATAGGAATCCAACGCAACTCGTATTTCAGCATGCCCATAATGTATTCAAAATTTAAGTCAATCTCCGTAACACGGTTGATTTAATAAACCCGAAGAGTATGCACCTGAGTGAAAGACTTATATCTTTGTTTCTATTAATAATTTGGACTTGAGTCCCGAAGAAGAATTGTGTATATTTACGATAGGAACCCAACGCAACTCGTATTTCAGCATTCTCATAATGTATTCACAATTTAAGCCAATCTCCGTAACAGGGTTGATTTAGTAAACCGGAAGAGTATGCACCTGAGTGAAAGACGTATATCTTTGTTTCTATTAATAATTTGGACTTGAGTCCTGAAGAAGAATTGTGTATATTTACGATAGGAATCCAACGCAACTCGTATTTCAGCATGCCCATAATGTATTTAAAATTTAAGTCAATCTCCGTAACACGGTTGATTTAATAAACCCGAAGAGTATGCACCTGAGTGAAAGACTTATATCTTTGTTTCTATTAATAATTTGGACTTGAGTCCCGAAGAAGAATTGTGTATATTTACGATAGGAACTCAACGCAACTCGTATTTCAGCATGCCCATAATGTATTCAAAATTTAAGCCAATCTCCGTAACACGGTTGATTTAGTAAACCCGAAGAGTGTGCACCTGAGTGAAAGACTTATATCTTTGTTTCTTTTAATAATTTGTACTTGAGTCCTGAAGAAGAATTGTGTATATTTACGATATGAACCCAACGCAACTCGTCTTTCAGCATGCCCATAATGTATTCAAAATTTAAGCCAATCTCCGTAACACGGTTGATTTAATAAACCTGAAGAGTATGCACCTTAGTGAAAGACGTATATCTTTGTTTCTATTAATAATTTGGACTTGAGTCCTGAAGAAGAATTGTGTATATTTACGATAGGAACCCAACGCAACTCGTATTTCAGCATGCCCATAATGTATTCAAAATTTAAGCCAATCTCCGTAACACGGTTGATTTAGTAAACCCGAAGAGTATGCACCTGAGTGAAAGACTTATATCTTTGTTTCTTTTAATAATTTGTACTTGAGTCCTGAAGAAGAATTGTGTATATTTACGATATGACCCAACGCAACTCGTATTTCAGCATGCCCATAATGTATTCAAAATTTAAGCCAATCTCCGTAACACGGTTGATTTAGTAAACCTGAAGAGTATGCACCTGAGTGAAAGACGTATATCTTTGTTTCTATTAATAATTTGGACTTGAGTCTTGAAGAAGAATTTTGTATATTTACGATAGGAACCCAACGCAACTCGTATCTCAGAATTCCCATAATGTATTCAAAATTTAAGCCAATATCCGTAACACGGTTGATTTAATAAACCTGAAGAGTATGCACCTTAGTGAAAGACGTATATCTTTGTTTCTATTAATAATTTGGACTTGAGTTCTGAAGAAGAATTGTGTATATTTACGAAAGGAACCCAACACAACTCGTATTTCAGCATGCCCATAATGTATTCAAAATTTAAGCCAATCTCCGTAACACTTTGATTTAGTAAACCCGAAGAGTATGCACCTGAGTGAAAGACTTATATCTTTGTTTCTATTAATAATTTGGACTTGAGTCCTGAAGAAGAATTGTGTATATTTACGATAGGAACCCAACGCAACTCGTATTTCAGCATGCCCATAATGTATTCAAAATTTAAGCCAATCTTCGTAACAGGGTTGATTTAGTAAACTTGAAGAGTATGCATCTGAGTGAAAGACGTATATCTTGGTTTCTATTAATAATTTGGACTTGAGTCCTGAAGAAGAATTGTGTATATTTACGATAGGAATCCAACGCAACTCGTATTTCAGCATGCCCATAATGTATTCAAAATTTAAGTCAATCTCCGTAACACGGTTGATTTAATAAACCCGAAGAGTATGCACCTGAGTGAAAGACTTATATCTTTGTTTCTATTAATAATTTGGACTTGAGTCCCGAAGAAGAATTGTGTATATTTACGATAGGAACCCAACGCAACTCGTATTTCAGCATTCTCATAATGTATTCACAATTTAAGCCAATCTCCGTAACAGGGTTGATTTAGTAAACCGGAAGAGTATGCACCTGAGTGAAAGACGTATATCTTTGTTTCTATTAATAATTTGGACTTGAGTCCTGAAGAAGAATTGTGTATATTTACGATAGGAATCCAACGCAACTCGTATTTCAGCATGCCCATAATGTATTTAAAATTTAAGTCAATCTCCGTAACACGGTTGATTTAATAAACCCGAAGAGTATGCACCTGAGTGAAAGACTTATATCTTTGTTTCTATTAATAATTTGGACTTGAGTCCCGAAGAAGAATTGTGTATATTTACGATAGGAACTCAACGCAACTCGTATTTCAGCATGCCCATAATGTATTCAAAATTTAAGCCAATCTCCGTAACACGGTTGATTTAGTAAACCCGAAGAGTGTGCACCTGAATGAAAGACTTATATCTTTGTTTCTATTAATAATTTGGACTTGAGTCCCGAAGAAGAATTGTGTATATTTACGATAGGAACTCAACGCAACTCGTATTTCAGCATGCCCATAATGTATTCAAAATTTAAGCCAATCTCCGTAACACGGTTGATTTAGTAAACCCGAAGAGTGTGCACCTGAGTGAAAGACTTATATCTTTGTTTCTTTTAATAATTTGTACTTGAGTCCTGAAGAAGAATTGTGTATATTTACGATATGAACCCAACGCAACTCGTCTTTCAGCATGCCCATAATGTATTCAAAATTTAAGCCAATCTCCGTAACACGGTTGATTTAATAAACCTGAAGAGTATGCACCTTAGTGAAAGACGTATATCTTTGTTTCTATTAATAATTTGGACTTGAGTCCTGAAGAAGAATTGTGTATATTTACGATAGGAACCCAACGCAACTCGTATTTCAGCATGCCCATAATGTATTCAAAATTTAAGCCAATCTCCGTAACACGGTTGATTTAGTAAACCCGAAGAGTATGCACCTGAGTGAAAGACTTATATCTTTGTTTCTTTTAATAATTTGTACTTGAGTCCTGAAGAAGAATTGTGTATATTTACGATATGAACCCAACGCAACTCGTATTTCAGCATGCCCATAATGTATTCAAAATTTAAGCCAATCTCCGTAACACGGTTGATTTAGTAAACCTGAAGAGTATGCACCTGAGTGAAAGACGTATATCTTTGTTTCTATTAATAATTTGGACTTGAGTCCTGAAGAAGAATTTTGTATATTTACGATAGGAACCCAACGCAACTCGTATCTCAGAATTCCCATAATGTATTCAAAATTTAAGCCAATATCCGTAACACGGTTGATTTAATAAACCTGAAGAGTATGCACCTTAGTGAAAGACGTATATCTTTGTTTCTATTAATAATTTGGACTTGAGTTCTGAAGAAGAATTGTGTATATTTACGAAAGGAACCCAACACAACTCGTATTTCAGCATGCCCATAATGTATTCAAAATTTAAGCCAATCTCCGTAACACTGTTGATTTAGTAAACCCGAAGAGTATGCACCTGAGTGAAAGACTTATATCTTTGTTTCTATTAATAATTTGGACTTGAGTCCTGAAGAAGAATTGTGTATATTTACGATAGGAACCCAACGCAACTCGTATTTCAGCATGCCCATAATGTATTCAAAATTTAAGCCAATCTTCGTAACAGGGTTGATTTAGTAAACTTGAAGAGTATGCATCTGAGTGAAAGACGTATATCTTGGTTTCTATTAATAATTTGGACTTGAGTCCGGAAGACGAATTGTGTATATTTACGATAGGAATCCAACGCAACTCGTATTTCAGCATGCCCATAATGTATTCAAAATTTAAGTCAATCTCCGTAACACGGTTGATTTAATAAACCCGAAGAGTATGCACCTGAGTGAAAGACTTATATCTTTGTTTCTATTAATAATTTGGACTTGAGTCCCGAAGAAGAATTGTGTATATTTACGATAGGAACCCAACGCAACTCGTATTTCAGCATTCTCATAATGTATTCACAATTTAAGCCAATCTCCGTAACAGGGTTGATTTAGTAAACCGGAAGAGTATGCACCTGAGTGAAAGACGTATATCTTTGTTTCTATTAATAATTTGGACTTGAGTCCTGAAGAAGAATTGTGTATATTTACGATAGGAATCCAACGCAACTCGTATTTCAGCATGCCCATAATGTATTTAAAATTTAAGTCAATCTCCGTAACACGGTTGATTTAATAAACCCGAAGAGTATGCACCTGAGTGAAAGACTTATATCTTTGTTTCTATTAATAATTTGGACTTGAGTCCCGAAGAAGAATTGTGTATATTTACGATAGGAACCCAACGCAACTCGTATTTCAGCATTCTCATAATGTATTCACAATTTAAGCCAATCTTCATAACAGGGTTGATTTAGTAAACCGGAAGAGTATGCACCTGAGTGAAAGACGTATATCTTGGTTTCTATTAATAATTTGGACTTGAGTCCTGAAGAAGAATTGTGTATATTTACGATAGGAATCCAACGCAACTCGTATTTCAGCATGCCCATAATGTATTCAAAATTTAAGTCAATCTCCGTAACACGGTTGATTTAATAAACCCGAAGAGTATGCACCTGAGTGAAAGACTTATATCTTTGTTTCTATTAATAATTTGGACTTGAGTCCCGAAGAAGAATTGTGTATATTTACGATAGGAACCCAACGCAACTCGTATTTCAGCATTCTCATAATGTATTCACAATTTAAGCCAATCTCCGTAACAGGGTTGATTTAGTAAACCGGAAGAGTATGCACCTGAGTGAAAGACGTATATCTTTGTTTCTATTAATAATTTGGACTTGAGTCCTGAAGAAGAATTGTGTATATTTACGATAGGAATCCAACGCAACTCGTATTTCAGCATGCCCATAATGTATTTAAAATTTAAGTCAATCTCCGTAACACGGTTGATTTAATAAACCCGAAGAGTATGCACCTGAGTGAAAGACTTATATCTTTGTTTCTATTAATAATTTGGACTTGAGTCCCGAAGAAGAATTGTGTATATTTACGATAGGAACTCAACGCAACTCGTATTTCAGCATGCCCATAATGTATTCAAAATTTAAGCCAATCTCCGTAACACGGTTGATTTAGTAAACCCGAAGAGTGTGCACCTGAATGAAAGACTTATATCTTTGTTTCTATTAATAATTTGGACTTGAGTCCCGAAGAAGAATTGTGTATATTTACGATAGGAACTCAACGCAACTCGTATTTCAGCATGCCAATAATGTATTCAAAATTTAAGCCAATCTCCGTAACACGGTTGATTTAGTAAACCCGAAGAGTGTGCACCTGAGTGAAAGACTTATATCTTTGTTTCTTTTAATAATTTGTACTTGAGTCCTGAAGAAGAATTGTGTATATTTACGATATGAACCCAACGCAACTCGTCTTTCAGCATGCCCATAATGTATTCAATATTTAAGCCAATCTCCGTAACACGGTTGATTTAATAAACCTGAAGAGTATGCACCTTAGTGAAAGACGTATATCTTTGTTTCTATTAATAATTTGGACTTGAGTCCTGAAGAAGAATTGTGTATATTTACGATAGGAACCCAACGCAACTCGTATTTCAGCATGCCCATAATGTATTCAAAATTTAAGCCAATCTCCGTAACACGGTTGATTTAGTAAACCCGAAGAGTATGCACCTGAGTGAAAGACTTATATCTTTGTTTCTTTTAATAATTTGTACTTGAGTCCTGAAGAAGAATTGTGTATATTTACGATATGAACCCAACGCAACTCGTATTTCAGCATGCCCATAATGTATTCAAAATTTAAGCCAATCTTCGTAACAGGGTTGATTTAGTAAACTTGAAGAGTATGCATCTGAGTGAAAGACGTATATCTTGGTTTCTATTAATAATTTCGACTTGAGTCCTGAAGAAGAATTGTGTATATTTACGATAGGAATCCAACGCAACTCGTATTTCAGCATGCCCATAATGTATTCAAAATTTAAGTCAATCTCCGTAACACGGTTGATTTAATAAACCCGAAGAGTATGCACCTGAGTGAAAGACTTATATCTTTGTTTCTATTAATAATTTGGACTTGAGTCCCGAAGATGAATTGTGTATATTTACGATAGGAACCCAACGCAACTCGTATTTCAGCATTCTCATAATGTATTCACAATTTAAGCCAATCTCCGTAACAGGGTTGATTTAGTAAACCGGAAGAGTATGCACCTGAGTGAAAGACGTATATCTTTGTTTCTATTAATAATTTGGACTTGAGTCCTGAAGAAGAATTGTGTATATTTACGATAGGAATCCAACGCAACTCGTATTTCAGCATGCCCATAATGTATTTAAAATTTAAGTCAATCTCCGTAACACGGTTGATTTAATAAACCCGAAGAGTATGCACCTGAGTGAAAGACTTATATCTTTGTTTCTATTAATAATTTGGACTTGAGTCCCGAAGAAGAATTGTGTATATTTACGATAGGAACTCAACGCAACTCGTATTTCAGCATGCCCATAATGTATTCAAAATTTAAGCCAATCTCCGTAACACGGTTGATTTAGTAAACCCGAAGAGTGTGCACCTGAATGAAAGACTTATATCTTTGTTTCTATTAATAATTTGGACTTGAGTCCCGAAGAAGAATTGTGTATATTTACGATAGGAACTCAACGCAACTCGTATTTCAGCATGCCCATAATGTATTCAAAATTTAAGCCAATCTCCGTAACACGGTTGATTTAGTAAACCCGAAGAGTGTGCACCTGAGTGAAAGACTTATATCTTTGTTTCTTTTAATAATTTGTACTTGAGTCCTGAAGAAGAATTGTGTATATTTACGATATGAACCCAACGCAACTCGTCTTTCAGCATGCCCATAATGTATTCAAAATTTAAGCCAATCTCCGTAACACGGTTGATTTAATAAACCTGAAGAGTATGCACCTTAGTGAAAGACGTATATCTTTGTTTCTATTAATAATTTGGACTTGAGTCCTGAAGAAGAATTGTGTATATTTACGATAGGAACCCAACGCAACTCGTATTTCAGCATGCCCATAATGTATTCAAAATTTAAGCCAATCTCCGTAACACGGTTGATTTAGTAAACCCGAAGAGTATGCACCTGAGTGAAAGACTTATATCTTTGTTTCTTTTAATAATTTGTACTTGAGTCCTGAAGAAGAATTGTGTATATTTACGATATGAACCCAACGCAACTCGTATTTCAGCATGCCCATAATGTATTCAAAATTTAAGCCAATCTCCGTAACACGGTTGATTTAGTAAACCTGAAGAGTATGCACCTGAGTGAAAGACGTATATCTTTGTTTCTATTAATAATTTGGACTTGAGTCCTGAAGAAGAATTTTGTATATTTACGATAGGAACCCAACGCAACTCGTATCTCAGAATTCCCATAATGTATTCAAAATTTAAGCCAATATCCGTAACACGGTTGATTTAATAAACCTGAAGAGTATGCACCTTAGTGAAAGACGTATATCTTTGTTTCTATTAATAATTTGGACTTGAGTTCTGAAGAAGAATTGTGTATATTTACGAAAGGAACCCAACACAACTCGTATTTCAGCATGCCCATAATGTATTCAAAATTTAAGCCAATCTCTGTAACACTGTTGATTTAGTAAACCCGAAGAGTATGCACCTGAGTGAAAGACTTATATCTTTGTTTCTATTAATAATTTGGACTTGAGTCCTGAAGAAGAATTGTGTATATTTATGATAGGAACCCAACGCAACTCGTATTTCAGCATGCCCATAATGTATTCAAAATTTAAGCCAATCTTCGTAACAGGGTTGATTTAGTGAACTTGAAGAGTATGCATCTGAGTGAAAGACGTATATCTTGGTTTCTATTAATAATTTGGACTTGAGTCCTGAAGAAGAATTGTGTATATTTACGATAGGAATCCAACGCAACTCATATTTCAGCATGCCCATAATGTATTCAAAATTTAAGTCAATCTCCGTAACACGGTTGATTTAATAAACCCGAAGAGTATGCACCTGAGTGAAAGACTTATATCTTTGTTTCTATTAATAATTTGGACTTGAGTCCCGAAGAAGAATTGTGTATATTTACGATAGGAACCCAACGCAACTCGTATTTCAGCATTCTCATAATGTATTCACAATTTAAGCCAATCTCCGTAACAGGGTTGATTTAGTAAACCGGAAGAGTATGCACCTGAGTGAAAGACGTATATCTTTGTTTCTATTAATAATTTGGACTTGAGTCCTGAAGAAGAATTGTGTATATTTACGATAGGAATCCAACGCAACTCGTATTTCAGCATGCCCATAATGTATTTAAAATTTAAGTCAATCTCCGTAACACGGTTGATTTAATAAACCCGAAGAGTATGCACCTGAGTGAAAGACTTATATCTTTGTTTCTATTAATAATTTGGACTTGAGTCCCGAAGAAGAATTGTGTATATTTACGATAGGAACTCAACGCAACTCGTATTTCAGCATGCCCATAATGTATTCAAAATTTAAGCCAATCTCCGTAACACGGTTGATTTAGTAAACCCGAAGAGTGTGCACCTGAGTGAAAGACTTATATCTTTGTTTCTTTTAATAATTTGTACTTGAGTCCTGAAGAAGAATTGTGTATATTTACGATATGAACCCAACGCAACTCGTCTTTCAGCATGCCCATAATGTATTCAAAATTTAAGCCAATCTCCGTAACACGGTTGATTTAATAAACCTGAAGAGTATGCACCTTAGTGAAAGACGTATATCTTTGTTTCTATTAATAATTTGGACTTGAGTCCTGAAGAAGAATTGTGTATATTTACGATAGGAACCCAACGCAACTCGTATTTCAGCATGCCCATAATGTATTCAAAATTTAAGCCAATCTCCGTAACACGGTTGATTTAGTAAACCCGAAGAGTATGCACCTGAGTGAAAGACTTATATCTTTGTTTCTTTTAATAATTTGTACTTGAGTCCTGAAGAAGAATTGTGTATATTTACGATATGAACCCAACGCAACTCGTATTTCAGCATGCCCATAATGTATTCAAAATTTAAGCCAATCTCCGTAACACGGTTGATTTAGTAAACCTGAAGAGTATGCACCTGAGTGAAAGACGTATATCTTTGTTTCTATTAATAATTTGGACTTGAGTCCTGAAGAAGAATTTTGTATATTTACGATAGGAACCCAACGCAACTCGTATCTCAGAATTCCCATAATGTATTCAAAATTTAAGCCAATATCCGTAACACGGTTGATTTAATAAACCTGAAGAGTATGCACCTTAGTGAAAGACGTATATCTTTGTTTCTATTAATAATTTGGACTTGAGTTCTGAAGAAGAATTGTGTATATTTACGAAAGGAACCCAACACAACTCGTATTTCAGCATGCCCATAATGTATTCAAAATTTAAGCCAATCTCTGTAACACTGTTGATTTAGTAAACCCGAAGAGTATGCACCTGAGTGAAAGACTTATATCTTTGTTTCTATTAATAATTTGGACTTGAGTCCTGAAGAAGAATTGTGTATATTTATGATAGGAACCCAACGCAACTCGTATTTCAGCATGCCCATAATGTATTCAAAATTTAAGCCAATCTTCGTAACAGGGTTGATTTAGTGAACTTGAAGAGTATGCATCTGAGTGAAAGACGTATATCTTGGTTTCTATTAATAATTTGGACTTGAGTCCTGAAGAAGAATTGTGTATATTTACGATAGGAATCCAACGCAACTCGTATTTCAGCATGCCCATAATGTATTTAAAATTTAAGTCAATCTCCGTAACACGGTTGATTTAATAAACCCGAAGAGTATGCACCTGAGTGAAAGACTTATATCTTTGTTTCTATTAATAATTTGGACTTGAGTCCCGAAGAAGAATTGTGTATATTTACGATAGGAACTCAACGCAACTCGTATTTCAGCATGCCCATAATGTATTCAAAATTTAAGCCAATCTCCGTAACACGGTTGATTTAGTAAACCCGAAGAGTGTGCACCTGAGTGAAAGACTTATATCTTTGTTTCTTTTAATAATTTGTACTTGAGTCCTGAAGAAGAATTGTGTATATTTACGATATGAACCCAACGCAACTCGTCTTTCAGCATGCCCATAATGTATTCAAAATTTAAGCCAATCTCCGTAACACGGTTGATTTAATAAACCTGAAGAGTATGCACCTTAGTGAAAGACGTATATCTTTGTTTCTATTAATAATTTGGACTTGAGTCCTGAAGAAGAATTGTGTATATTTACGATAGGAACCCAAAGCAACTCGTATTTCAGCATGCCCATAATGTATTCAAAATTTAAGCCAATCTCCGTAACACGGTTGATTTAGTAAACCCGAAGAGTATGCACCTGAGTGAAAGACTTATATCTTTGTTTCTTTTAATAATTTGTACTTGAGTCCTGAAGAAGAATTGTGTATATTTACGATATGAACCCAACGCAACTCGTATTTCAGCATGCCCATAATGTATTCAAAATTTAAGCCAATCTCCGTAACACGGTTGATTTAGTAAACCTGAAGAGTATGCACCTGAGTGAAAGACGTATATCTTTGTTTCTATTAATAATTTGGACTTGAGTCCTGAAGAAGAATTTTGTATATTTACGATAGGAACCCAACGCAACTCGTATCTCAGAATTCCCATAATGTATTCAAAATTTAAGCCAATATCCGTAACACGGTTGATTTAATAAACCTGAAGAGTATGCACCTTAGTGAAAGACGTATATCTTTGTTTCTATTAATAATTTGGACTTGAGTTCTGAAGAAGAATTGTGTATATTTACGAAAGGAACCCAACACAACTCGTATTTCAGCATGCCCATAATGTATTCAAAATTTAAGCCAATCTCCGTAACACTGTTGATTTAGTAAACCCGAAGAGTATGCACCTGAGTGAAAGACTTATATCTTTGTTTCTATTAATAATTTGGACTTGAGTCCTGAAGAAGAATTGTGTATATTTACGATAGGAACCCAACGCAACTCGTATTTCAGCATGCCCATAATGTATTCAAAATTTAAGCCAATCTCCGTAACATGGTTTATTTAGTAAACCTGAAGAGTATGCACCTGAGTGAAAGACTTATATCTTTGTTTCTATTAATAATTTGGACTTGAGTCCTGAAGAAGAATTGTGTATATTTACGATAGGAACCCAACACAACTCGTATTTCAGCATGCCCATAATGTATTCAAAATTTAAGCCAATCTCCGTAACACGGTTGATTTAGTAAACCTGAAGAGTATGCACCTGAGTGAAAGACATATATCTTTGTTTCTATTAATAATTTGGACTTGAGTCCTGAAGAAGAATTGTGTATATTTACGATAGGAACCCAACTCAACTCGTATTTCAGCATTGCCATAATGTATTCAAAATTTAAGCCAATCTTCGTAACAGGGTTGATTTAGTAAACTTGAAGAGTATGCATCTGAGTGAAAGACGTATATCTTGGTTTCTATTAATAATTTGGACTTGAGTCCTGAAGAAGAATTGTGTATATTTACGATAGGAATCCAACGCAACTCGTATTTCAGCATGCCCATAATGTATTCAAAATTTAAGTCAATCTCCGTAACACGGTTGATTTAATAAACCCGAAGAGTATGCACCTGAGTGAAAGACTTATATCTTTGTTTCTATTAATAATTTGGACTTGAGTCCCGAAGAAGAATTGTGTATATTTACGATAGGAACCCAACGCAACTCGTATTTCAGCATTCTCATAATGTATTCAAAATTTAAGCCAATCTCCGTAACAGGGTTGATTTAGTAAACCGGAAGAGTATGCACCTGAGTGAAAGATGTATATCTTTGTTTCTATTAATAATTTGTACTTGAGTCCTGAAGAAGAATTGTGTATATTTACGATAGGAATCCAACGCAACTCGTATTTCAGCATGCCCATAATGTATTCAAAATTTAAGTCAATCTCCGTAACACGGTTGATTTAATAAACCCGAAGAGTATGCACCTGAGTGAAAGACTTATATCTTTGTTTCTATTAATAATTTGGACTTGAGTCCCGAAGAAGAATTGTGTATATTTACGATAGGAACCCAACGCAACTCGTATTTCAGCATGCCCATAATGTATTCAAAATTTAAGCCAATCTCCGTAACACGGTTGATTTAGTAAACCCGAAGAGTGTGCACCTGAGTGAAAGACTTATATCTTTGTTTCTTTTAATAATTTGTACTTGAGTCCTGAAGAAGAATTGTGTATATTTACGATATGAACCCAACGCAACTCGTATTTCAGCATGCCCATAATGTATTCAAAATTTAAGCCAATCTCCGTAACACGGTTGATTTAATAAACCTGAAGAGTATGCACCTTAGTGAAAGACGTATATCTTTGTTTCTATTAATAATTTGGACTTGAGTCCTGAAGAAGAATTGTGTATATTTACGATAGGAACCCAACGCAACTCGTATTTCAGCATGCCCATAATGTATTCAAAATTTAAGCCAATCTCCGTAACACGGTTGATTTAGTAAACCCGAAGAGTATGCACCTGAGTGAAAGACTTATATCTTTGTTTCTTTTAATAATTTGTACTTGAGTCCTGAAGAAGAATTGTGTATATTTACGATATGAACCCAACGCAACTCGTATTTCAGCATGCCCATAATGTATTCAAAATTTAAGCCAATCTCCGTAACACGGTTGATTTAGTAAACCTGAAGAGTATGCACCTGAGTGAAAGACGTATATCTTTGTTTCTATTAATAATTTGGACTTGAGTCCTGAAGAAGAATTTTGTATATTTACGATAGGAACCCAACGCAACTCGTATCTCAGAATTCCCATAATGTATTCAAAATTTAAGCCAATATCCGTAACACGGTTGATTTAATAAACCTGAAGAGTATGCACCTTAGTGAAAGACGTATATCTTTGTTTCTATTAATAATTTGGACTTGAGTTCTGAAGAAGAATTGTGTATATTTACGAAAGGAACCCAACGCAACTCGTATTTCAGCATGCCCATAATGTATTCAAAATTTAAGCCAATCTCCGTAACACTGTTGATTTAGTAAACCCGAAGAGTATGCACCTGAGTGAAAGACTTATATCTTTGTTTCTATTAATAATTTGGACTTGAGTCCTGAAGAAGAATTGTGTATATTTACGATAGGAACCCAACACAACTCGTATTTCAGCATGCCCATAATGTATTCAAAATTTAAGCCAATCTCCGTAACATGGTTGATTTAGTAAACCTGAAGAGTATGCACCTGAGTGAAAGACGTATATCTTTGTTTCTATTAATAATTTGGACTTGAGTCCTGAAGAAGAATTGTGTATATTTACGATAGGAACCCAACGCAACTCGTATTTCAGCATGCCCATAATGTATTCAAAATTTAAGCCAATCTCCGTAACACGGTTGATTTAGTTAACCTGAAGAGTATGCACCTGAGTGAAAGACGTATATCTTTGTTTCTATTAATAATTTTGACTTGACTCCTGAAGAAGAATTGTGTATATTTACGATAGAACCCAACGCAACTCGTATTTCAGCATTCCCATAATGTATTCACAATTTAAGCCAATCTCCGTAACACGGTTGATTTAGTAAACCTGAAGAGTATGCACCTGAGTGAAAGACGTATATCTTTGTTTCTATTAATAATTTGGACTTGAGTCCTGAAGAAGAATTGTGTATATTTACGATAGGAACCCAACGCAACTCGTATCTCAGCATTCCCATAATGTATTCAAAATTTAAGCCAATATCCGTAACACGGTTGATTTAATAAACCTCAAGAGTATGCACCTGAGTGAAAGACTTATATCTTTGTTTCTATTAATAATTTGGACTTGAGTCCTGAAGAAGAATTGTGTATATTTACGATAGGAACCCAACGCAACTCGTATTTCAGCATGCCCATAATGTATTCAAAATTTAAGCCAATCTTCGTAACACGGTTGATTTAGTAAACCTGAAGAGTGTGCACCTGAGTGAAAGACGTATATCTTTGTTTCTATTAATAATTTGGACTTGAGTCCTGAAGAAGAATTGTGTATATTTACGATAGGAACCCAACGCAACTCGTATTTCAGCATGCCCATAATGTATTCAAAATTTAAGCCAATCTCCGTAACACGGTTGATTTAGTAAACCTGAAGAGTATGCACCTGAGTGAAAGACGTATATCTTTGTTTCTATTAATAATTTGGACTTGAGTCCTGAAGAAGAATTGTGTATATTTACGATAGGAACCCAACGCAACTCGTATTTCAGCATGCCCATAATGTATTCACAATTTAAGCCAATCTCCGTAACACGGTTGATTTAGTAAACCTGAAGAGTATGCACCTGAGTGAAAGACGTATATCTTTGTTTCTATTAATAACTTGGACTTGAGTCCTGAAGAAGAATTGTGTATATTTACGATAGGAACCCAACCCAACTCGTATCTCAGCATTCCCATAATGTATTCAAAATTTAAGCCAATCTCCGTAACACGGTTAATTTAGTAAACCTGAAGAGTATGCACCTGAGTGAAAGACGTATATCTTTGTTTCTATTAATAATTTGGACTTGAGTCCTGAAGAAGAATTGTGTATACTTACGATAGCAACCCAACGCAACTCGTATCTCAGCATTCCCATAATGTATTCAAAATTTAAGCCAATATCCGTAACACGGTTGATTTAATAAACCTGAAGAGTATGCACCTTAGTGAAAGACGTATATCTTTGTTTCTATTAATAATTTGGACTTGAGTCCTGAAGAAGAATTGTGTATATTTACGATAGGAACCCAACGCAACTCGTATTTCAGCATGCCCATAATGTATTCAAAATTTAAGCCAATCTCCGTAACACGGTTGATTTAGTAAACCCGAAGAGTATGCACCTGAGTGAAAGACTTATATCTTTGTTTGTTTTAATAATTTGTACTTGAGTCCTGAAGAAGAATTGTGTATATTTACGATATGAACCCAACGCAACTCGTATTTCAGCATGCCCATAATGTATTCAAAATTTAAGCCAATCTCCGTAACACGGTTGATTTAGTAAACCTGAAGAGTATGCACCTGAGTGAAAGACGTATATCTTTGTTTCTATTAATAATTTGGACTTGACTCCTGAAGAAGAATTTTGTATATTTACGATAGGAACCCAACGCAACTCGTATCTCAGCATTCCCATAATGTATTCAAAATTTAAGCCAATATCCGTAACACGGTTGATTTAATAAACCTGAAGAGTATGCACCTTAGTGAAAGACATATATCTTTGTTTCTATTAATAATTTGGACTTGAGTCCTGAAGAAGAATTGTGTATATTTATGATAGGAACCCAACTCAACTCGTATTTCAGCATGCCCATAATGTATTCAAAATTTAAGCCAATCTTCGTAACATGGTTGATTTAGTAAACTTGAAGAGTATGCATCTGAGTGAAAGACGTATATCTTTGTTTCTATTAATAATTTGGACTTGAGTCCTGAAGAAGAATTGTGTATATTTACGATAGGAATTCAACGCAACTCGTATTTCAGCATGCCCATAATGTATTCAAAATTTAAGTCAATCTCCGTAACACGGTTAATTTAATAAACCCGAAGAGTATGCACCTGAGTGAAAGACTTATATCTTTGTTTCTATTAATAATTTGGACTTGAGTCCCGAAGAAGAATTGTGTATATTTACGATAGGAACGAAACGCAACTCGTATTTCAGCATTCTCATAATGTATTCACAATTTAAGCCAATCTCCGTAACAGGGTTGATTTAGTAAACCGGAAGAGTATGCACCTGAGTGGAAGACGTATATCTTTGTTTCTATTAATAATTTGGACTTGAGTCCTGATGAAGAATTGTGTATATTTACTATAGGAACCCAACGCAACTCGTATTTCAGCATTCCCATAATGTATTCAAAATTTAAGCCAATCTCCGTAACACGGTTGATTTAATAAACCTGAAGAGTATGCACCTGAGTGAAAGACATATATCTTTGTTTCTATTAATAATTTGGACTTGAGTCCCGAAGAAGAATTGTGTATATTTACGACAGGAACCCAACGCAACTCATATTTCAGCATGCCCATAATGTATTCAAAATTTAAGCCATTCTTCGTAACACGGTTGATTTAGTAAACCCGAAGAGTATGCACCTGAGTGAAAGACTTATATCTTTGTTTCTATTAATAATTTGGACTTGAGTCCTAAAGAAGAATTGTGTATATTTACGATAGGAACCCAACGCAACTCATATTTCAGCATGACCATAATGTATTCAAAATTTAAGCCAATCTCCATAACACGGTTGATTTAGTAAACCTGAAGAGTATGCACCTGAGTGAAAGACGTATATCTTTGTTTCTATTAATAATTTGGACTTCAGTCCTGAAGAAGAATTGTGTATATTTACGATAGGAACCCAACGCAACTCGTAATTTAGCATGCCCATAATGTATTCAAAATTTAAGCCAATCTCCGTAACACGGTTGATTTAGTAAACCTGAAGAGTATGCACCTGAGTGAAAGACGTATATCTTTGTTTCTATTAATAATTTGGACTTGAGTTCTGAGGAAGAATTGTGTATATTTACGATAGGAACCCAACGCAACTCGTATCTCAGCATTCCCATAATGTATTCACAATTTAAGCCAATCTCCGTAACACGATTGATTTAGTAAACCTGAAGAGTATGCACCTGAGTGAAAGACTTATATCTTTGTTTCTATTAATAATTTGGACTTGAGTCCCGAAGAAGAATTGTGTATATTTACGATAGGAACCCAACGCAACTCGTATTTCAGCATTCTCATAATGTATTCACAATTTAAGCCAATCTCCGTAACACGGTTGATTTAGTAAACCTGAAGAGCATGCACCTGAGTGAAAGACGTATATCTTTCTTTCTATTAATAATTTGGACTTGACTCCTAAACAAGAATTGTGTATATTTACGAAATGAACCCAACGCAACTCGTATTTCAGCATTCCCGTAATGTATTCACAATTTAAGCCAATCTCCGTAACACGGTTGATTTAGTAAACCTGAAGAGTATGCACCTGAGTGAAAGACGTATATCTTTGTTTCTATTAATAATTTGGACTTGAGTCCTGAAGAAGAATTGTGTATATTTACGATAGGAACCCAACGCAACTCGTATTTCAGCATTCCCATAATGTATTCACAATTTAAGCCAATCTACGTAACACGGTTGATTTAGTAAACCTGAAGAGTATGCACCTGAGTGAAAGACGTATATCTTTGTTTCTTTTAATAATTTGTACTTGAGTCCTGAAGAAGAATTGTGTATATTTACGATATGAACCCAACGCAACTCGTATTTCAGCATGCCCATAATGTATTCAAAATTTAAGCCAATCTCCGTAACACGGTTGATTTAGTAAACCTGAAGAGTATGCACCTGAGTGAAAGACGTATATCTTTGTTTCTATTAATAATTTGGACTTGACTCCTGAAGAAGAATTTTGTATATTTACGATAGGAACCCAACGCAACTCGTATCTCAGCATTCCCATAATGTATTCAAAATTTAAGCCAATATCCGTAACACGGTTGATTTAATAAACCTGAAGAGTATGCACCTTAGTGAAAGACGTATATCTTTGTTTCTATTAATAATTTGGACTTGAGTTCTGAAGAAGAATTGTGTATATTTACGATAGGAACCCAACGCAACTCGTATATCAGCATGCCCATAATGTATTCAAAATTTAAGCCAATCTCCGTAACACTGTTGATTTAGTAAACCCGAAGAGTATGCACCTGAGTGAAAGACTTATATCTTTGTTTCTATTAATAATTTGGACTTGAGACCTGAAGAAGAATTGTGTATATTTACGATAGGAACCCAACGCAACTCGTATTTTAGCATGCCCATAATGTATTCAAAATTTAAGCCAATCTCCGTAACACGGTTGATTTAGTAAACCTCAAGAGTATGCACCTGAGTGAAAGACATATATCTTTGTTTCTATTAATAATTTGGACTTGAGTCCTGAAGAAGAATTGTGTATATTTACGATAGGAACCCAACTCAACTCGTATTTCAGCATGCCCATAATGTATTCAAAATTTAAGCCAATCTTCGTAACATGGTTGATTTAGTAAACTTGAAGAGTATGCATCTGAGTGAAAGACGTATATCTTTGTTTCTATTAATAATTTGGACTTGAGTCCTGAAGAAGAATTGTGTATATTTACGATAGGAATCCAACGCAACTCGTATTTCAGCATGCCCATAATGTATTCAAAATTTAAGTCAATCTCCGTAACACGGTTGATTTAATAAACCCGAAGAGTATGCACCTGAGTGAAAGACTTATATCTTTGTTTCTATTAATAATTTGGACTTGAGTCCCGAAGAAGAATTGTGTATATTTACGATAGGAACCCAACGCAACTCGTATTTCAGCATTCTCATAATGTATTCACAATTTAAGCCAATCTCCGTAACAGGGTTGATTTAGTAAACCGGAAGAGTATGCACCTGAGTGGAAGACGTATATCTTTGTTTCTATTAATAATTTGGACTTGAGTCCTGATGAAGAATTGTGTATATTTACGATAGGAACCCAACGCAACTCGTATTTCAGCATTCCCATAATGTATTCAAAATTTAAGCCAATCTCCGTAACACGGTTGATTTAATAAACTTGAAGAGTATGCACCTGAGTGAAAGACATATATCTTTGTTTCTATTAATAATTTGGACTTGAGTCATGAAGAAGAATTGTGTATATTTACGACAGGAACCTAACGCAACTCGTATTTCAGCATGCCCATAATGTATTCAAAATTTAAGCCATTCTTCGTAACACGGTTGATTTAGTAAACCCGAAGAGTATGCACCTGAGTGAAAGACTTATATCTTTGTTTCTATTAATAATTTGGACTTGAGTCCTAAAGAAGAATTGTGTATATTTACGATAGGAACCCAACGCAACTCATATTTCAGCATGACCATAATGTATTCAAAATTTAAGCCAATCTCCATAACACGGTTGATTTAGTAAACCTGAAGAGTATGCACCTGAGTGAAAGACGTATATCTTTGTTTCTACTAATAATTTGGACTTCAGTCCTGAAGAAGAATTGTGTATATTTACGATAGGAACCCAACGCAACTCGTAATTTAGCATGCCCATAATGTATTAACAATTTAAGCCAATCTCCGTAACACGGTTGATTTAGTAAACCTGAAGAGTATGCACCTGAGTGAAAGACGTATATCTTTGTTTCTATTAATAATTTGGACTTGAGTCCTAAAGAAGAATTGTGTATATTTACGATAGGAACCCAACGCAACTCGTATCTCAGCATTCCCATAATGTATTCACAATTTAAGCCAATCTCCGTAACACGGTTGATTTAGTAAACCTGAAGAGTATGCACCTAAGTGAAAGACTTATATCTTTGTTTCTATTAATAATTTGGACTTGAGTCCCGAAGAAGAATTGTGTATATTTACGATAGGAACCCAACGCAACTCGTATTTCAGCATTCTCATAATGTATTCACAATTTAAGCCAATCTCCGTAACACGGTTGATTTAGTAAACCTGAAGAGCATGCACCTGAGTGAAAGACGTATATCTTTCTTTCTATTAATAATTTGGACTTGACTCCTAAACAAGAATTGTGTATATTTACGAAATGAACCCAACGCAACTCGTATTTCAGCATTCCCGTAATGTATTCACAATTTAAGCCAATCTCCGTAACACGGTTGATTTAGTAAACCTGAAGAGTATGCACCTGAGTGAAAGACGTATATCTTTGTTTCTATTAATAATTTGGACTTGAGTCCTGAAGAAGAATTGTGTATATTTACGATAGGAACCCAACGCAACTCGTATTTCAGCATTCCCATAATGTATTCACAATTTAAGCCAATCTCCGTAACACGGTTGATTTAGTAAACCTGAAGAGTATGCACCTGAGTGAAAGACGTATATCTTTGTTTCTATTAATAATTTGGACTTGAGTCCTGAAGAAGAATTGTGTATATTTACGATAGGAACCCAACACAACTCGTATCTCAGCATTCCCATAATGTATTCAAAATTTAAGCCAATATCCGTAACACGGTTGATTTAATAAACCTGAAGAGTATGCACCTTAGTGAAAGACGTATATCTTTGTTTCTATTAATAATTTGGACTTGAGTCCTGAAGAAGAATTGTGTATATTTACGATAGGAACCCAACGCAACTCGTATTTCAGCATGCCCATAATGTATTCAAAATTTAAGCCAATCTCCGTAACACGGTTGATTTAGTAAACCCGAAGAGTATGCACCTGAGTGAAAGACTTATATCTTTGTTTCTATTAATAATTTGGACTTGAGTCCTGAAGAAGAATTGTGTATATTTACGATAGGAACCCAACGCAACTCGTATTTCAGCATGCCCATAATGTATTCAAAATTTAAGCCAATCTCCGTAACACGGTTGATTTAGTAAACCTGAAGAGTATGCACCTGAGTGAAAGACGTATATCTTTGTTTCTATTAATAATTTGGACTTGAGTGTAATACTTGAGATTTAATTTAAACGGATTAATAGTACTACTCATACCAACAGAGGTGCATCTCCTTTTAAGGGAGCTCATCACCCAAGAACTCCAAAGTTAAGCGTGTTTGCACGGGAGTAGTCTTGGGATGGGTGACCCCCTGGGAAGTTTCTCAGGGCGCGCATGAGTGAGGACAAAGTGCGCGGTAAAGGCTCGTGGTGGTTTGTGAGGACAGTACTATTGGTCTAGAGTAGCTACCTCAGGTCCTGCGAGGCCGGGGTGTTACAAATGGTATCAGAGCAACCCTGCGACAGTGTGCTGATCCGTTGGATATCGGGCGGTAACTTAGCAGGGGAAAAGATTCTGGGATATGATTGAGATTGGTTTATGGACACAACGAGGACGTTGCGTTCCTAAGTGGGGGTGATTGTAATACTTGAGATTTAATTTAAACGGATTAATAATACTACTCATACCAACAGAGGTGCATCTCCTTTTAAGGGAGCTCATCACCCAAGAACTCCAAAGTTAAGCGTGCTTGCACGGGAGTAGTCTTGGGATGGGTGACCCCCTGGGAAGTTTCTCAGGGCGCGCATGAGTGAGGACAAAGTGCGCAGTAAAGGCTCGTGGTGGTTTGTGAGGACAGTACTATTGGTCTAGAGTAGCTACCTCAGGTCCTGCGAGGCCGGGGTGTTACATTGAGTCCTGAAGAAGAAATGTGTATATTTACGATAGGAACCCAACGCAACTCGTATCTCAGCATTCCCATAATGTATTCAAAATTTAAGCCAATATCCGTAACACGGTTGATTAAATAAACCTGAAGAGTATGCACCTTAGTGAAAGACGTATATCTTTGTTTCTATTATTAATTTGGACTTGAGTCCTGAAGAAGAATTGTGTATATTTACGATAGGAACCCAACGCAACTCGTATTTCAGAATGCCCATAATGTATTCAAAATTTAAGCCAATCTCCGTAACACGGTTGATTTTGTAAACCCGAAGAGTATGCACCTGAGTGAAAGACTTATATCTTTGTTTCTATTAATAATTTGGACTTGAGTCCCGAAGAAGAATTGTGTATATTTACGATAGGAACCCAACGCAACTCGTATTTCAGCATTCTCATAATGTATTCACAATTTAAGCCAATCTCCGTAACAGGGTTGATTTAGTAAACCGGAAGAGTATGCACCTAAGTGGAAGACGTATATCTTTGTTTCTATTAATAATTTGGACTTGAGTCCTGAAGAAGAATTGTGTATATTTACGATAGGAACCCAACGCAACTCGTATTTCAGTATTCCCATAATGTATTCAAAATTTAAGCCAATCTCCGTAACACGGTTGATTTAATAAACCTGAAGAGTATGCACCTGAGTGAAAGACATATATCTTTGTTTCTATTAATAATTTGGACTTGAGTCCCGAAGAAGAATTGTGTATATTTACGACAGGAACCCAACGCAACTCGTATTTCAGCATGCCCATAATGTATTCAAAATTTAAGCCATTCTTCGTAACACGGTTGATTTAGTAAACCCGAAGAGTATGCACCTGAGTGAAAGACTTATATCTTTGTTTCTATTAATAATTTGGACTTGAGTCCTGAAGAAGAGTTGTGTATATTTACGATAGGAACCCAACGCAACTCGTATTTCAGCATTCCCATAATGTATTCACAATTTAAGCCAATCTCCGTAACACGGTTGATTTAGTAAACCCGAAGAGTATGCACCTGAGTGAAAGACTTATATCTTTGTTTCTATTAATAATTTGGACTTGAGTCCTGAAGAAGAATTGTGTATATTTACGATAGGAACCCAACGCAACTCATATTTCAGCATGACCATAATGTATTCAAAATTTAAGCCAATCTCCATAACACGGTTGATTTAGTAAACCTGAAGAGTATGCACCTGAGTGAAAGACGTATATCTTTGTTTCTATTAATAATTTGGACTTGAGTCCTGAAGAAGAATTGTGTATATTTACGATAGGAACCCAACGCAACTCATATTTCAGCATGACCATAATGTATTCAAAATTTAAGCCAATCTCCATAACACGGTTGATTTAGTAAACCTGAAGAGTATGCACCTGAGTGAAAGACGTATATCTTTGTTTCTATTAATAATTTGGACTTTAGTCCTGAAGAAGAATTGTGTATATTTACGATAAGAACCCAACGCAACTCGTATCTCAGCATTCCCATAATGTATTCACAATTTAAGCCAATCTCCGTAACACGGTTGATTTAGTAAACCTGAAGAGTATGCACCTGAGTGAAAGACGTATATCTTTGTTTCTATTAATAATTTGGACTTGAGTCCTGAAGAAGAATTGTGTATATTTACGATAGGAACCCAACGCAACTCGTATCTCAGCATTCCCATAATGTATTCACAATTTAAGCCAATCTCCGTAACACGGTTGATTTAGTAAACCTGAAGAGTATGCACCTGAGTGAAAGACTTATATCTTTGTTTCTATTAATAATTTGGACTTGAGTCCCGAAGAAGAATTGTGTATATTTACGATAGGAACCCAACGCAACTCGTATTTCAGCATTCTCATAATGTATTCACAATTTAAGCCAATCTCCGTAACACGGTTGATTTAGTAAACCTGAAGAGCATGCACCTGAGTGAAAGACGTATATCTTTCTTTCTATTAATAATTTGGACTTGACTCCTAAACAAGAATTGTGTATATTTACGAAATGAACCCAACGCAACTCGTATTTCAGCATTCCCGTAATGTATTCACAATTTAAGCCAATCTCCGTAACACGGTTGATTTAGTAAACCTGAAGAGTATGCACCTGAGTGAAAGACGTATATCTTTGTTTCTATTAATAATTTGGACTTGAGTCCTGAAGAAGAATTGTGTATATTTACGATAGGAACCCAACGCAACTCGTATTTCAGCATTCCCATAATGTATTCACAATTTAAGCCAATCTCCGTAACACGGTTGATTTAGTAAACCTGAAGAGTATGCACCTGAGTGAAAGACGTATATCTTTGTTTCTTTTAATAATTTGTACTTGAGTCCTGAAGAAGAATTGTGTATATTTACGATATGAACCCAACGCAACTCGTATTTCAGCATGCCCATAATGTATTCAAAATTTAAGCCAATCTCCGTAACACGGTTGATTTAGTAAACCTGAAGAGTATGCACCTGAGTAAAAGACGTATATCTTTGTTTCTATTAATAATTTGGACTTGACTCCTGAAGAAGAATTTTGTATATTTACGATAGGAACCCAACGCAACTCGTATCTCAGCATTCCCATAATGTATTCAAAATTTAAGCCAATATCCGTAACACGGTTGATTTAATAAACCTGAAGAGTATGCACCTTAGTGAAAGACGTATATCTTTGTTTCTATTAATAATTTGGACTTGAGTTCTGAAGAAGAATTGTGTATATTTACGATAGGAACCCAACGCAACTCGTATTTCAGCATGCCCATAATGTATTCAAAATTTAAGCCAATCTCCGTAACACTGTTGATTTAGTAAACCCGAAGAGTATGCACCTGAGTGAAAGACTTATATCTTTGTTTCTATTAATAATTTGGACTTGAGACCTGAAGAAGAATTGTGTATATTTACGATAGGAACCCAACGCAACGCGTATTTCAGCATGCCCATAATGTATTCAAAATTTAAGCCAATCTCCGTAACACGGTTGATTTAGTAAACCGGAAGAGTATGCACCTGAGTGAAAGACATATATCTTTGTTTCTATTAATAATTTGGACTTGAGTCCCGAAGAAGAATTGTGTATATTTACGACAGGAACCCAACGCAACTCGTATTTCAGCATGCCCATAATGTATTCAAAATTTAAGCCATTCTTCGTAACACGGTTGATTTAGTAAACCCGAAGAGTATGCACCTGAGTGAAAGACTTATATCGTTGTTTCTATTAATAATTTGGACTTGAGTCCTAAAGAAGAATTGTGTATATTTACGATAGGAACCCAACGCAACTCATAGTTCAGCATGACCATAATGTATTCAAAATTTAAGCCAATCTCCATAACACGGTTGATTTAGTAAACCTGAAGAGTATGCACCTGAGTGAAAGACGTATATCTTTGTTTCTATTAATAATTTGGACTTCAGTCCTGAAGAAGAATTGTGTATATTTTTGATAGGAACCCAACGCAACTCGTAATTTAGCATGCCCATAATGTATTCAAAATTTAAGCCAATCTCCGTAACACGGTTGATTTAGTAAACCTGAAGAGTATGCACCTGAGTGAAAGACGTATATCTTTGTTTCTATTAATAATTTGGACTTGAGTCCTGAAGAAGAATTGTGTATATTTACGATAGGAACCCAACGCAACTCGTATCTCAGCATTCCCATAATGTATTCACAATTTAAGCCAATCTCCGTAACACGGTTGATTTAGTAAACCTGAAGAGTATGCACCTGAGTGAAAGACTTATATCTTTGTTTCTATTAATAATTTGGACTTGAGTCCCGAAGAAGAATTGTGTATATTTACGATAGGAACCCAACGCAACTCGTATTTCAGCATTCTCATAATGTATTCACAATTTAAGCCAATCTCCGTAACACGGTTGATTTAGTAAACCTGAAGAGCATGCACCTGAGTGAAAGACGTATATCTTTCTTTCTATTAATAATTTGGACTTGACTCCTAAACAAGAATTGTGTATATTTACGAAATGAACCCAACGCAACTCGTATTTCAGCATTCCCGTAATGTATTCACAATTTAAGCCAATCTCCGTAACACGGTTGATTTAGTAAACCTGAAGAGTATGCACCTGAGTGAAAGACGTATATCTTTGTTTCTATTAATAATTTGGACTTGAGTCCTGAAGAAGAATTGTGTATATTTACGATAGGAACCCAACGCAACTCGTATTTCAGCATTCCCATAATGTATTAACAATTTAAGCCAATCTCCGTAACACGGTTGATTTAGTAAACCTGAAGAGTATGCACCTGAGTGAAAGACGTATATCTTGGTTTTTTTTAATAATTTGTACTTGAGTCCTGAAGAAGAATTGTGTATATTTACGATATGAACCCAACGCAACTCGTATTTCAGCATGCCCATAATGTATTCAAAATTTAAGCCAATCTCCGTAACACGGTTGATTTAGTAAACCTGAAGAGTATGCACCTGAGTAAAAGACGTATATCTTTGTTTCTATTAATAATTTGGACTTCACTCCTGAAGAAGAATTTTGTATATTTACGATAGGAACCCAACGCAACTCGTATCTCAGCATTCCCATAATGTATTCAAAATTTAAGCCAATATCCGTAACACGGTTGATTTAATAAACCTGAAGAGTATGCACCTTAGTGAAAGACGTATATCTTTGTTTCTATTAATAATTTGGACTTGAGTTCTGAAGAAGAATTGTGTATATTTACGATAGGAACCCAACGCAACTCGTATTTCAGCATGCCCATAATGTATTCAAAATTTAAGCCAATCTCCGTAACACTGTTGATTTAGTAAACCCGAAGAGTATGCACCTGAGTGAAAGACTTATATCTTTGTTTCTATTAATAATTTGGACTTGAGACCTGAAGAAGAATTGTGTATATTTACGATTGGAACCCAACGCAACTCGTATTTCAGCATGCCCATAATGTATTCAAAATTTAAGCCAATCTCCGTAACACGGTTGATTTAGTAAACCTGAAGAGTATGCACCTGAGTGAAAGACATATATCTTTGTTTCTATTAATAATTTGGACTTGAGTCGTGAAGAAGAATTGTGTATATTTACGATAGGAACCCAACTCAACTCGTATTTCAGCATGCCCATAATGTATTCAAAATTTAAGTCAATCTTCGTAACATGGTTGATTTAGTAAACTTGAAGAGTATGCATCTGAGTGAAAGACGTATATCTTTGTTTCTATTAATAATTTGGACTTGAGTCCTGAAGAAGAATTGTGTATATTTACGATAGGAATCCAACGCAACTCGTATTTCAGCATGCCCATAATGTATTCAAAATTTAAGTCAATCTCCGTAACACGGTTGATTTAATAAACCCGAAGAGTATGCACCTGAGTGAAAGACTTATATCTTTGTTTCTATTAATAATTTGGACTTGAGTCCCGAAGAAGAATTGTGTATATTTACGATAGGAACCCAACGCAACTCGTATTTCAGCATTCTCATAATGTATTCACAATTTAAGCCAATCTCCGTAACAGGGTTGATTTAGTAAACCGGAAGAGTATGCACCTGAGTGGAAGACGTATATCTTTGTTTCTATTAATAATTTGGACTTGAGTCCTGATGAAGAATTGTGTATATTTACGATAGGAACCCAACGCAACTCGTATTTCAGCATTCCCATAATGTATTCAAAATTTAAGCCAATCTCCGTAACACGGTTGATTTAATAAACCTGAAGAGTATGCACCTGAGTGAAAGACATATATCTTTGTTTCTATTAATAATTTGGACTTGAGTCCCGAAGAAGAATTGTGTATATTTACGACAGGAACCCAACGCAACTCGTATTTCAGCATGCCCATAATGTATTCAAAATTTAAGCCATTCTTCGTAACATGGTTGATTTAGTAAACCCGAAGAGTATGCACCTGAGTGAAAGACTTATATCGTTGTTTCTATTAATAATTTGGACTTGAGTCCTAAAGAAGAATTGTGTATATTTACGATAGGAACCCAACGCAACTCATAGTTCAGCATGACCATAATGTATTCAAAATTTAAGCCAATCTCCATAACACGGTTGATTTAGTAAACCTGAAGAGTATGCACCTGAGTGAAAGACGTATATCTTTGTTTCTATTAATAATTTGGACTTCAGTCCTGAAGAAGAATTGTGTATATTTACGATCGGAACCCAACGCAACTCGTAATTTAGCATGCCCATAATGTATTCAAAATATAAGCCAATCTCCGTAACACGGTTGATTTAGTAAACCTGAAGAGTATGCACCTGAGTGAAAGACGTATATCTTTGTTTCTATTAATAATTTGGACTTGAGTCCTGAAGAAGAATTGTGTATATTTACGATAGGAACCCAACGCAACTCGTATCTCATCATTCCCATAATGTATTCACAATTTAAGCCAATCTCCGTAACACGGTTGATTTAGTAAACCTGAAGAGTATGCACCTGAGTGAAAGACTTATATCTTTGTTTCTATTAATAATTTGGACTTGAGTCCCGAAGAAGAATTGTGTATATTTACAATAGGAACCCAACGCAACTCGTATTTCAGCATTCTCATAATGTATTCACAATATTAGCCAATCTATGTAACACGGTTGATTTAGTAAACCTGAAGAGCATGCACCTGAGTGAAAGACGTATATCTTTCTTTCTATTAATAATTTGGACTTGACTCCTAAACAAGAATTGTGTATATTTACGAAATGAACCCAACGCAACTCGTATTTCAGCATTCCCGTAATGTATTCACAATTGAAGCCAATCTCCGTAACACGGTTGATTTAGTAAACCTGAAGAGTATGCACCTGAGTGAAAGACGTATATCTTTGTTTCTATTAATAATTTGGACTTGAGTCCTGAAGAAGAATTGTGTATATTTACGATAGGAACCCAACGCAACTCGTATGTCAGCATTCCCATAATGTATTCAAAATTTAAGCCAATCTCCGTAACACGGTTGATTTAGTAAACCTGAAGAGTATGCACCTGAGTGAAAGACGTATATCTTTGTTTCTTTTAATAATTTGTACTTGAGTCCTGAAGAAGAATTGTGTATATTTACGATATGAACCCAACGCAACTCGTATTTCAGCATGCCCATAATGTATTCAAAATTTAAGCCAATCTCCGTAACACGGTTGATTTAGTAAACCTGAAGAGTATGCACCTGAGTAAAAGACGTATATCTTTGTTTCTATTAATAATTTGGACTTGACTCCTGAAGAAGAATTTTGTATATTTACGATAGGAACCCAACGCAACTCGTATCTCAACATTCCCATAATGTATTCAAAATTTAAGCCAATATCCGTAACACGGTTGATTTAATAAAACCTGAAGAGTATGCACCTTAGTGAAAGACGTATATCTTTGTTTCTATTAATAATTTGGACTTGAGTTCTGAAGAAGAATTGTGTATATTTACGATAGGAACCCAACGAAACTCGTATTTCAGCATGCCCATAATGTATTCAAAATTTAAGCCAATCTCCGTAACACTGTTGATTTAGTAAACCCGAAGAGTATGCACCTGAGTGAAAGACTTATATCTTTGTTTCTATTAATAATTTGGACTTGAGACCTGAAGAAGAATTGTGTATATTTACGATAGGAACCCAACGCAACTCGTATTTCAGCATGCCCATAATGTATTCAAAATTTAAGCCAATCTCCGTAACACGGTTGATTTAGTAAACCTGAAGAGTATGCACCTGAGTGAAAGACATATATCTTTGTTTCTATTAATAATTTGGACTTGAGTCCTGAAGAAGAATTGTGTATATTTACGATAGGAACCCAACTCAACTCGTATTTCAGCATGCCCATAAT
The DNA here is from genome assembly GCA_945859875.1 of Cuscuta europaea. Classification (NCBI taxonomy): domain Eukaryota; kingdom Viridiplantae; phylum Streptophyta; class Magnoliopsida; order Solanales; family Convolvulaceae; genus Cuscuta; species Cuscuta europaea. Next base: position 9,363,229 of record CAMAPE010000014.1, read on the forward strand.
GTATTCAAAATTTAAGCCAATCTTCGTAACATGGTTGATTTAGTAAACTTGAAGAGTATGCATCTGAGTGAAAGACGTATATCTTTGTTTCTATTAATAATTTGGACTTGAGTCCTGAAGAAGAATTGTGTATATTTACGATAGGAATCCAACGCAACTCGTATTTCAGCATGCCCATAATGTATTCAAAATTTAAGTCAATCTCCGTAACACGGTTGATTTAATAAACCCGAAGAGTATGCACCTGAGTGAAAGACTTATATCTTTGTTTCTATTAATAATTTGGACTTGAGTCCCGAAGAAGAATTGTGTATATTTACGATAGGAACCCAACGCAACTCGTATTTCAGCATTCTCATAATGTATTCACAATTTAAGCAAATCTCCGTAACAGGGTTAATTTAGTAAACCGGAAGAGTATGCACCTGAGTGGAAGACGTATATCTTTGTTTCTATTAATAATTTGGACTTGAGTCCTGATGAAGAATTGTGTATATTTACGATAGGAACCCAACGCAACTCGTATTTTAGCATTCCCATAATGTAATCAAAATTTAAGCCAATCTCCGTAACACGGTTGATTTAATAAACCTGAAGAGTATGCACCTGAGTGAAAGACATATATCTTTGTTTCTATTAATAATTTGGACTTGAGTCCCGAAGAAGAATTGTGTATATTTACGACAGGAACCCAACGCAACTCGTATTTCAGCATGCCCATAATGTATTCAAAATTTAAGCCATTCTTCGTAACACGGTTGATTTAGTAAACCCGAAGAGTATGCACCTGAGTGAAAGACTTATATCTTTGTTTCTATTAATAATTTGGACTTGAGTCCTAAAGAAGAATTGTGTATATTTACGATAGGAACCCAACGCAACTCGTAATTTAGCATGCCCATAATGTATTAAAAATTTAAGCCAATCTCCATAACACGGTTGATTTAGTAAACCTAAAGAGTATGCACCTGAGTGAAAGACGTATATCTTTGTTTCTATTAATAATTTGGACTTCAGTCCTGAAGAAGAATTGTGTATATTTACGATAGGAACCCAACGCAACTCGTAATTTAGCATGCCCATAATGTATTAAAAATTTAAGCCAATCTCCGTAACACGGTTGATTTAGTAAACCTGAAGAGTATGCACCTGAGTGAAAGACGTATATCTTTGTTTCTATTAATAATTTGGACTTGAGTCCTGAAGAAGAATTGTGTATATTTACGATAGGAACCCAACGCAACTCGTATCTCAGCATTCCCATAATGTATTCACAATTTAAGCCAATCTCCGTAACATGGTTGATTTAGTAAACCTGAAGAGTATGCACCTGAGTGAAAGACTTATATCTTTGTTTCTATTAATAATTTGGACTTGAGTCCCGAAGAAGAATTGTGTATATTTACAATAGGAACCCAACGCAACTCATATTTCAGCATTCTCATAATGTATTCACAATTTAAGCCAATCTCTGTAACACGGTTGATTTAGTAAACCTGAAGAGCATGCACCTGAGTGAAAGACGTATATCTTTCTTTCTATTAATAATTTGGACTTGACTCCTAAACAAGAATTGTGTATATTTACGAAATGAACCCAACGCAACTCGTATTTCAGCATTCCCGTAATGTATTCACAATTTAAGCCAATCTCCGTAACACGGTTGATTTAGTAAACCTGAAGAGTATGCACCTGAGTGAAAGACGTATATCTTTGTTTCTATTAATAATTTGGACTTGAGTCCTGAAGAAGAATTGTGTATATTTACGATAGGAACCCAACGCAACTCGTATTTCAGCATGCCCATAATGTATTCAAAATTTAAGCCAATCTCCGTAACACGGTTGATTTAGTAAACCTGAAGAGTATGCACCTGAGTAAAAGACGTATATCTTTGTTTCTATTAATAATTTGGACTTGACTCCTGAAGAAGAATTTTGTATATTTACGATAGGAACCCAACGCAACTCGTATCTCAGCATTCCCATAATGTATTCAAAATTTAAGCCAATATCCGTAACACGGTTGATTTAATAAAACCTGAAGAGTATGCACCTTAGTGAAAGACGTATATCTTTGTTTCTATTAATAATTTGGACTTGAGTTCTGAAGAAGAATTGTGTATATTTATGATAGGAACCCAACGAAACTCGTATTTCAGCATGCCCATAATGTATTCAAAATTTAAGCCAATCTCCGTAACACTGTTGATTTAGTAAACCCGAAGAGTATGCACCTGAGTGAAAGACTTATATCTTTGTTTCTATTAATAATTTGGACTTGAGACCTGAAGAAGAATTGTGTATATTTACGATAGGAACCCAACGCAACTCGTATTTCAGCATGCCCATAATGTATTCAAAATTTAAGCCAATCTCCGTAACACGGTTGATTTAGTAAACCTGAAGAGTATGCACCTGAGTGAAAGACATATATCTTTGTTTCTATTAATAATTTGGACTTGAGTCCTGAAGAAGAATTGTGTATATTTACGATAGGAACCCAACTCAACTCGTATTTCAGCATGCCCATAATGTATTCAAAATTTAAGCCAATCTTCGTAACATGGTTGATTTAATAAACTTGAAGAGTATGCATCTGAGTGAAAGACGTATATCTTTGTTTCTATTAATAATTTGGACTTGAGTCCTGAAGAAGAATTGTGTATATTTACGATAGGAATCCAATGCAACTCGTATTTCAGCATGCCCATAATGTATTCAAAATTTAAGTCAATCTCCGTAACACGGTTGATTTAATAAACCCGAAGAGTATGCACCTGAGTGAAAGACTTATATCTTTGTTTCTATTAATAATTTGGACTTGAGTCCCGAAGAAGAATTGTGTATATTTACGATAGGAACCCAACGCAACTCGTATTTCAGCATTCTCATAATGTATTCACAATTTAAGCCAATCTCCGTAACAGGGTTGATTTAGTAAACCGGAAGAGTATGCACCTGAGTGGAAGACGTATATCTTTGTTTCTATTAATAATTTGGACTTGAGTCCTGATGAAGAATTGTGTATATTTACGATAGGAACCCAATGCAACTCGTATTTCAGCATTCCCATAATGTATTCAAAATTTAAGCCAATCTCCGTAACACGGTTGATTTAATAAACCTGAAGAGTATGCACCTGAGTGAAAGACATATATCTTTGTTTCTATTAATAATTTGGACTTGAGTCCCGAAGAAGAATTGTGTATATTTACGACAGGAACCCAACGCAACTCGTATTTCAGCATGCCCATAATGTATTCAAAATTTAAGCCATTCTTCGTAACGCGGTTGATTTAGTAAACCCGAAGAGTATGCACCTGAGTGAAAGACTTATATCTTTGTTTCTATTAATAATTTGGACTTGAGTCCTAAAGAAGAATTGTGTATATTTACGATAGGAACCCAACGCAACTCATATTTCAGCATGACCATAATGTATTCAAAATTTAAGCCAATCTCTATAACACGGTTGATTTAGTAAACCTGAAGAGTATGCACCTGAGTGAAAGACGTATATCTTTGTTTCTATTAATAATTTGGACTTCAGTCCTGAAGAAGAATTGTGTATATTTACGATAGGAACCCAACTCAACTCGTAATTTAGCATGCCCATAATGTATTAAAAATTTAAGCCAATCTCCGTAACACGGTTGATTTAGTAAACCTGAAGAGTATGCACCTGAGTGAAAGACGTATATCTTTGTTTCTATTAATAATTTGGACTTGAGTCCTGAAGAAGAATTGTGTATATTTACGATAGGAACCCAACGCAACTCGTATCTCAGCATTCCCATAATGTATTCAAAATTTAAGCCAATATCCGTAACACGGTTGATTTAATAAACCTGAAGAGTATGCACCTGAGTGAAAGACGTATATCTTTGTTTCTATTAATAATTTGGACTTGAGTCCCGAAGAAGAATTGTGTATATTTACGATAGGAACCCAACGCAACTCGTATCTCAGCATTCCCATAATGTATTCACAATTTAAGCCAATCTCCGTAACACGGTTGATTTAGTAAACCTGAAGAGTATGCACCTGAGTGAAAGACTTATATCTTTGTTTCTATTAATAATTTGGACTTGAGTCCCGAAGAAGAATTGTGTATATTTACGATAGGAACCCAACGCAACTCGTATTTCAGCATTCTCATAATGTATTCACAATTTAAGCCAATCTCCGTAACACGGTTGATTTAGTAAACCTGAAGAGCATGCACCTGAGTGAAAGACGTATATCTTTCTTTCTATTAATAATTTGGACTTGACTCCTAAACAAGAATTGTGTATATTTACGAAATGAACCCAACACAACTCGTATTTCAGCATTCCCGTAATGTATTCACAATTTAAGCCAATCTCCGTAACACGGTTGATTTAGTAAACCTGAAGAGTATGCACCTGAGTGAAAGACGTATATCTTTGTTTCTATTAATAATTTGGACTTGAGTCCTGAAGAAGAATTGTGTATATTTACGATAGGAACCCAACGCAACTCGTATTTCAGCATTCCCATAATGTATTCACAATTTAAGCCAATCTCCGTAACACGGTTGATTTAGTAAACCTGAAGAGTATGCACCTGAGTGAAAGACGTATATCTTTGTTTCTATTAATAATTTGGACTTGAGTCCTGAAGAAGAATTGTGTATATTTACGATAGGAACCCAACGCAACTCGTATCTCAGCATTCCCATAATGTATTCAAAATTTAAGCCAATATCCGTAACACGGTTGATTTAATAAACCTGAAGAGTATGCACCTGAGTGAAAGACGTATATCTTTGTTTCTATTCATAATTTGGACTTGAGTCCCGAAGAAGAATTGTGTATATTTACGATAGGAACCCAACGCAACTCGTATCTCAGCATTCCCATAATGTATTCAAAATTTAAGCCAATATCCGTAACACGGTTGATTTAATAAACCTGAAGAGTATGCACCTTAGTGAAAGACGTATATCTTTGTTTCTATTAATAATTTGGACTTGAGTCCTGAAGAAGAATTGTGTATATTTACGATAGGAACCCAACGCAACTCGTATTTCAGCATGCCCATAATGTATTCAAAATTTAAGCCAATCTCCGTAACACGGTTGATTTAGTAAACCCGAAGAGTATGCACCTGAGTGAAAGACTTATATCTTTGTTTCTATTAATAATTTGGACTTGAGTCCTGAAGAAGAATTGTGTATATTTACGATAGGAACCCAACGCAACTCGTATTTCAGCATGCCCATAATGTATTCAAAATTTAAGCCAATCTCCGTAACACGGTTGATTTAGTAAACCTGAAGAGTATGCACCTGAGTGAAAGACGTATATCTTTGTTTCTATTAATAATTTGGACTTGAGTGTAATACTTGAGATTTAATTTAAACGGATTAATAGTACTACTCATACCAACAGAGGTGCATCTCCTTTTAAGGGAGCTCATCACCCAAGAACTCCAAAGTTAAGCGTGTTTGCACGGGAGTAGTCTTGGGATGGGTGACCCCCTGGGAAGTTTCTCAGGGCGCGCATGAGTGAGGACAAAGTGCGCGGTAAAGGCTCGTGGTGGTTTTTGAGGACAGTACTATTGGTCTAGAGTAGCTACCTCAGGTCCTGCGAGGCCGGGGTGTTACAAATGGTATCAGAGCAACCCTGCGACAGTGTGCTGATCCGTTGGATATCGGGCGGTAACTTAGCAGGGGAAAAGATTCTGGGATATGATTGAGATTGGTTTATGGACACAACGAGGACGTTGCGTTCCTAAGTGGGGGTGATTGTAATACTTGAGATTTAATTTAAACGGATTAATAGTACTACTCATACCAACAGAGGTGCATCTCCTTTTAAGGGAGCTCATCACCCAAGAACTCCAAAGTTAAGCGTGCTTGCACGGGAGTAGTCTTGGGATGGGTGACCCCCTGGGAAGTTTCTCAGGGCGCGCATGAGTGAGGACAAAGTGCGCGGTAAAGGCTCGTGGTGGTTTGTGAGGACAGTACTATTGGTCTAGAGTAGCTACCTCAGGTCCTGCGAGGCCGGGGTGTTACATTGAGTCCTGAAGAAGAAATGTGTATATTTACGATAGGAACCCAACGCAACTCGTATCTCAGCATTCCCATAATGTATTCAAAATTTAAGTCAATATCCGTAACACGGTTGATTAAATAAACCTGAAGAGTATGCACCTTAGTGAAAGACGTATATCTTTGTTTCTATTAATAATTTGGACTTGAGTCCTGAAGAAGAATTGTGTATATTTACGATAGGAACCCAACGCAACTCGTATTTCAGAATGCCCATAATGTATTCAAAATTTAAGCCAATCTCCGTAACACGGTTGATTTTGTAAACCCGAAGAGTATGCACCTGAGTGAAAGACTTATCTTTGTTTCTATTAATAATTTAGACTTGAGTCCTGAAGAAGAATTGTGTATATTTACGATAGGAACCCAACGCAACTCGTATTTCAGCATGCCCATAATGTATTCAAAATTTAAGCCAATCTACGTAACACGGTTGATTTAGTAAACCTGAAGTGTATGCACCTGAGTGAAAGACGTATATCTTTGTTTCTATTAACAATTCTTCTTCAGGACTCAAGTCCAAATTATTAATAGAAACAAAGATATACGTTTTTCACTCAGGTGCATACTCTTCAGGTTTACTAAATCAACCGTGTTACGGAGATTGGCTTAAATTTTGAATACATTATGGGCATGCTGAAATAAGAGTTGCGTTGGGTTCCTATCGTAAATATACACAATTCTTCTTCAGGACTCAAGTCCAAATTATTAATAGAAACAAAGATATACGTCTTTCACTCAGGTGCATACTCTTCAGGTTTACTAAATCAACCGTGTTACGGAGATTGGCTTAAATTTTGAATACATTATGGGCATGCTGAAATACGAGTTGCGTTGGGTTCCTATCGTAAAGATACACAATTCTTCTTCAGGACTCAAGTCCAAATTATTATTAGAAACAAAGATATACGTATTTCACTCAGGTGCATACTCTTCAGGTTTACTAAATCAACCGTGTTACGGAGATTGGCTTAAATTTTGAATACTTTATGGGCATGCTGAAATAAGAGTTGCGTTGGGTTCCTATCGTAAATATACACAATTCTTCATCAGGACTCAAGTCCAAATTATTAATAGAAACAAAGATATACGTCTTTCACTCAGGTGCATACTCTTCAGGTTTACTAAATCAACCGTGTTACGGAGATTGGCTTAAATTTTGAATACATTATGGGCATGCTGAAATACGAGTTGCGTTGGGTTCCTATCCTAAATATACATAATTCTTCTTCAGGACTCAAGTCCAAATTATTAATAGAAACAAAGATATAAGTCTTTCACTCAGGTGCATACTCTTCAGGTTTACTAAATCAACCGTGTTACGGATATTTGCTTAAATTTTGAATACATTATGGGCATGCTGAAATACGAGTTGCGTTGGGTTCCTATCGTAAATATACACAATTCTTCTTCAGGACTCAAGTCCAAATTATTAATAGAAACAAAGATATACGTCTTTCACTCAGGTGCATACTCTTCAGGTTTACTAAATCAACCGTGTTACGGAGATTGGCTTAAATTTTGAATACATGATGGGCATGCTGAATTGCGAGTTGCGTTGGGTTCCTATCTTAAATATACACAATTCTTCTTCAGGACTCAAGTCCAAATTATTAATAGAAACAAAGATATATGTCTTTCACTCAGGTGCATACTCTTCAGGTTTACTAAATCAACCATGTTACGGAGATTGGCTTAAATTTTGAATACATTATGGGCATGCTGAAATACGAGTTGCGTTGCATTCCTATCGTAAATATACACAATTCTTCTTCAGGACTCAAGTCCAAATTATTAATAGAAACAAAGATATACGTCTTTCACTCAGGTGCATACTCTTCAGGTTTACTAAATCAACCATGTTACGGAGATTGGCTTAAATTTTGAATACATTATGGGCATGCTGAATTGCGAGTTGCGTTGGGTTCCTATCGTAAATATACACAATTCTTCTTCAGGACTCAAGTCCAAATTATTAATAGAAACAAAGATATACGTCTTTCACTCAGGTGCATACTCTCTAGGTTTACTAAATCAACCGTGTAACGGAGATTGGCTTAAATTGTGAATACATTATGGGCATGCTGAAATACGAGTTGCGTTGGGTTCCTATCGTAAATATACACAATTCTTCTTCAGGACTCAAGTCCAAATTATTAATAGAAACAAAGATATAAGTCTTTCACTCAGGTGCATACTCTTCGGGTTTACTAAATCAACCGTGTTACGGAGATTGGCTTAAATTTTGAATACAGTATTGGCATGCTGAAATACGAGTTGCGTTGGGTTCCTATCGTAAATATACACAATTCTTCTTTAGGAATCAAGTCCAAATTATTAATAGAAACAAAGATATACGTCTTTCACTCAGGTGCATACTCTTCAGGTTTATTAAATCAACCGTGTTACGGAGATTGGCTTAAATTTTGAATACATTATGGGCATGCTGAAATACGAGTTGCGTTGGGTTCCTATCGTAAATATACACAATTCTTCTTCAGGACTCAAGTCCAAATTATTAATAGAAACAAAGATATACGTCTTTCACTCAGGTGCATACTCTTCAGGTTTACTAAATCAACCGTGTTACGGAGATTGGCTTAAATTTTGAATACATTATGGGCATGCTGAAATAAGAGTTGCGTTGGGTTCCTATCGTAAATATACACAATTCTTCTTCAGGACTCAAGTCCAAATTATTAATAGAAACAAAGATATACGTCTTTCACTCAGGTGCATACTCTTCAGGTTTACTAAATCAACCGTGTTACGGAGATTGGCTTAAATTTTGAATACATTATGGGCATGCTGAAATACGAGTTGCGTTGGGTTCCTATCGTAAATATACACAATTCTTCTTCAGGACTCAAGTCCAAATTATTAATAGAAACAAAGATATAAGTCTTTCACTCAGGTGCATACTCTTCGGGTTTACTAAATCAACCATGTTACGGAGATTAGCTTAAATTTTGAATACATTATGGGCATGCTGAAATACGAGTTGCGTTGGGTTCCTATCGTAATTATACACAATTCTTCTTCAGGACTCAAGTCCAAATTATTAATAGAAACAAAGATATATGTCTTTCACTCAGGTGCATACTCTTCAGGTTTACTAAATCAACCGTGTTACGGAGATTGGCTTAAATTTTGAATACATGATGGGCATGCTGAATTGCGAGTTGCGTTGGGTTCCTATCGTAAATATACACAATTCTTCTTCATGACTCAAGTCCAAATTATTAATAGAAACAAAGATATATGTCTTTCACTCAGGTGCATACTCTTCAGGTTTACTAAATCAACCGTGTTACGGAGATTGGCTTAAATTTTGAATACATTATGGGCATGCTGAAATACGAGTTGCGTTGGGTTCCTATCGTAAATATACACAATTCTTCTTCAGGACTCAAGTCCAAATTATTAATAGAAACAAAGATATACGTCTTTCACTCAGGTGCATACTCTTCAGGTTTACTAAATCAACCGTGTTACGGAGATTGGCTTAAATTTTGAATACATTATGGGCATGCTGAAATAAGAGTTGCGTTGGGTTCCTATCGTAAATATACACAATTCTTCTTCAGGACTCAAGTCCAAATTATTAATAGAAACAAAGATATACGTCTTTCACTCAGGTGCATACTCTTCAGGTTTACTAAATCAACCGTGTTACGGAGATTGGCTTAAATTTTGAATACATTATGGGCATGCTGAAATACGAGTTGCGTTGGGTTCCTATCGTAAATATACAAAATTCTTCTTCAGGACTCAAGTCCAAATTATTAATAGAAACAAAGATATAAGTCTTTCACTCAGGTGCATACTCTTCGGGTTTACTAAATCAACCATGTTACGGAGATTAGCTTAAATTTTGAATACATTATGGGCATGCTGAAATACGAGTTGCGTTGGGTTCCTATCGTAATTATACACAATTCTTCTTCAGGACTCAAGTCCAAATTATTAATAGAAACAAAGATATATGTCTTTCACTCAGGTGCATACTCTTCAGGTTTACTAAATCAACCGTGTTACGGAGATTGGCTTAAATTTTGAATACATGATGGGCATGCTGAATTGCGAGTTGCGTTGGGTTCCTATCGTAAATATACACAATTCTTCTTCATGACTCAAGTCCAAATTATTAATAGAAACAAAGATATATGTCTTTCACTCAGGTGCATACTCTTTAGGTTTACTAAATCAACCGTGTTACGGAGATTGGCTTAAATTTTGAATACATTATGGGCATGCTGAAATACGAGTTGCGTTGGGTTCCTATCGTAAATATACACAATTCTTCTTCAGGACTCAAGTCCAAATTATTAATAGAAACAAAGATATACGTCTTTCACTCAGTTGCATACTCTTCAGGTTTACTAAATCAACCGTGTTACGGAGATTGGCTTAAATTTTGGATACATTATGGGCATGCTGAAATACGAGTTGCGTTGGGTTCCTATCGTAAATATACACAATTCTTCTTCAGGACTGAAGTCCAAATTATTAATAGAAACAAAGATATAAGTGTTTCACTCAGGTGCATACTCTTCGGGTTTACTAAATCAACCGTGTTACGGAGATTGGCTTAAATTTTGAATACTTTATGGGCATGCTGAAATAAGAGTTGCGTTGGGTTCCTATCGTAAATATACACAATTCTTCATCAGGACTCAAGTCCAAATTATTAATAGAAACAAAGATATACGTCTTTCACTCAGGTGCATACTCTTCAGGTTTACTAAATCAACCGTGTTACGGAGATTGGCTTAAATTTTGAATACATTATGGGCATGCTGAAATACGAGTTGCGTTGGGTTCCTATCGTAAATATACATAATTCTTCTTCAGGACTCAAGTCCAAATTATTAATAGAAACAAAGATATACGTCTTTCACTCAGGTGCATACTCTTCAGGTTTACTAAACCAACCATGTTACGGAGATTGGCTTAAATTTTGAATACATTATGGGCATGCTGAATTGCGAGTTGCGTTGGGTTCCTATTGTAAATATACACAATTCTTCTTCAGGACTCAAGTCCAAATTATTAATAGAAACAAAGATATACGTCTTTCACTCTGGTGCATACTCTCTAGGTTTACTAAATCAACCGTGTAACGGAGATTGGCTTAAATTGTGAATACATTATGGGCATGCTGAAATACGAGTTGCGTTGGGTTCCTATCGTAAATATACACAATTCTTCTTCAGGACTCAAGTCCAAATTATTAATAGAAACAAAGATATAAGTCTTTCACTCAGGTGCATACTCTTCGGGTTTACTAAATCAACCGTGTTACGGAGATTGGCTTAAATTTTGAATACATTATTGGCATGCTGAAATACGAGTTGCGTTGGGTTCCTATCGTAAATATACACAATTCTTCTTTAAGAATCAAGTCCAAATTATTAATAGAAACAAAGATATACGTCTTTCACTCAGGTGCATACTCTTCAGGTTTACTAAATCAACCGTGTTACGGAGATTGGCTTAAATTTTGAATACATTATGGGCATGCTGAAATACAAGTTGCGTTGGGTTCCTATCGTAAATATACACAATTCTTCTTCAGGACTCAAGTCCAAATTATTAATAGAAACAAAGATATACGTCTTTCACTCAGGTGCATACTCTTCAGGTTTACTAAATCAACCGTGTTACGGAGATTGGCTTAAATTTTGAATACATTATGGGCATGCTGAAATAAGAGTTGCGTTGGGTTCCTATCGTAAATATACACAATTCTTCTTCAGGACTCAAGTCCAAATTATTAATAGAAACAAAGATATACGTCTTTCACTCAGGTGCATACTCTTCAGGTTTACTAAATCAACCGTGTTACGGAGATTGGCTTAAATTTTGAATACATGATGGGCATGCTGAATTGCGAGTTGCGTTGGGTTCCTATCGTAAATATACACAATTCTTCTTCATGACTCAAGTCCAAATTATTAATAGAAACAAAGATATATGTCTTTCACTCAGGTGCATACTCTTCAGGTTTACTAAATCAACCGTGTTACGGAGATTGGCTTAAATTTTGAATACATTATGGGCATGCTGAAATACGAGTTGCGTTGGGTTCCTATCGTAAATATACACAATTCTTCTTCAGGACTCAAGTCCAAATTATTAATAGAAACAAAGATATACGTCTTTCACTCAGTTGCATACTCTTCAAGTTTACTAAATCAACCGTGTTACGGAGATTGGCTTAAATTTTGGATACATTATGGGCATGCTGAAATACGAGTTGCGTTGGGTTCCTATCGTAAATATACACAATTCTTCTTCAGGACTGAAGTCCAAATTATTAATAGAAACAAAGATATAAGTGTTTCACTCAGGTGCATACTCTTCGGGTTTACTAAATCAACCGTGTTACGGAGATTGGCTTAAATTTTGAATACTTTATGGGAATGCTGAAATAAGTGTTGCGTTGGGTTCCTATCGTAAATATACACAATTCTTCATCAGGACTCAAGTCCAAATTATTAATAGAAACAAAGATATACGTCTTTCACTCAGGTGCATACTCTTCAGGTTTACTAAATCAACCGTGTTACGGAGATTGGCTTAAATTTTGAATACATTATGGGCATGCTGAAATACGAGTTGCGTTGGGTTCCTATCGTAAATATACATAATTCTTCTTCAGGACTCAAGTCCAAATTATTAATAGAAACAAAGATATACGTCTTTCACTCAGGTGCATACTCTTCAGGTTTACTAAATCAACCATGTTACGGAGATTGGCTTAAATTTTGAATACATTATGGGCATGCTGAATTGCGAGTTGCGTTGGGTTCCTATCGTAAATATACACAATTCTTCTTCAGGACTCAAGTCCAAATTATTAATAGAAACAAAGATATACGTCTTTCACTCAGGTGCATACTCTCTAGGTTTACTAAATCAACCGTGTAACGGAGATTGGCTTAAATTGTGAATACATTATGGGCATGCTGAAATACGAGTTGCGTTGGGTTCCTATCGTAAATATACACAATTCTTCTTCAGGACTCAAGTCCAAATTATTAATAGAAACAAAGATATAAGTCTTTCACTCAGGTGCATACTCTTCGGGTTTACTAAATCAACCGTGTTACGGAGATTGGCTTAAATTTTGAATACATTATTGGCATGCTGAAATACGAGTTGCGTTGGGTTCCTATCGTAAATATACACAATTCTTCTTTAAGAATCAAGTCCAAATTATTAATAGAAACAAAGATATACGTCTTTCACTCAGGTGCATACTCTTCAGGTTTACTAAATCAACCGTGTTACGGAGATTGGCTTAAATTTTGAATACATTATGGGCATGCTGAAATACAAGTTGCGTTGGGTTCCTATCGTAAATATACACAATTCTTCTTCAGGACTCAAGTCCAAATTATTAATAGAAACAAAGATATACGTCTTTCACTCAGGTGCATACTCTTCAGGTTTACTAAATCAACCGTGTTACGGAGATTGGCTTAAATTTTGAATACATTATGGGCATGCTGAAATAAGAGTTGCGTTGGGTTCCTATCGTAAATATACACAATTCTTCTTCAGGACTCAAGTCCAAATTATTAATAGAAACAAAGATATACGTCTTTCACTCAGGTGCATACTCTTCAGGTTTACTAAATCAACCGTGTTACGGAGATTGGCTTAAATTTTGAATACATGATGGGCATGCTGAATTGCGAGTTGCGTTGGGTTCCTATCGTAAATATACACAATTCTTCTTCATGACTCAAGTCCAAATTATTAATAGAAACAAAGATATATGTCTTTCACTCAGGTGCATACTCTTCAGGTTTACTAAATCAACCGTGTTACGGAGATTGGCTTAAATTTCGAATACATTATGGGCATGCTGAAATACGAGTTGCGTTGGGTTCCTATCGTAAATATACACAATTCTTCTTCAGGACTCAAGTCCAAATTATTAATAGAAACAAAGATATACGTCTTTCACTCAGTTGCATACTCTTCAGGTTTACTAAATCAACCGTGTTACGGAGATTGGCTTAAATTTTGGATACATTATGGGCATGCTGAAATACGAGTTGCGTTGGGTTCCTATCGTAAATATACACAATTCTTCTTCAGCACTGAAGTCCAAATTTTTAATAGAAACAAAGATATAAGTGTTTCACTCAGGTGCATACTCTTCGGGTTTACTAAATCAACCGTGTTACGGAGATTGGCTTAAATTTTGAATACTTTATGGGCATGCTGAAATAAGAGTTGCGTTGGGTTCCTATCGTAAATATACACAATTCTTCATCAGGACTCAAGTCCAAATTATTAATAGAAGCAAAGATATACGTCTTTCACTCAGGTGCATACTCTTCAGGTTTACTAAATCAACCGTGTTATGGAGATTGGCTTAAATTTTGAATACATTATGGGCATGCTGAAATACGAGTTGCGTTGGGTTCCTATCGTAAATATACATAATTCTTCTTCAGGACTCAAGTCCAAATTATTAATAGAAACAAAGATATACGTCTTTCACTAAGGTGCATACTCTTCAGGTTTACTAAATCAACCATGTTACGGAGATTGGCTTAAATTTTGAATACATTATGGGCATGCTGAATTGCGAGTTGCGTTGGGTTCCTATCGTAAATATACACAATTCTTCTTCAGGACTCAAGTCCAAATTATTAATAGAAACAAAGATATACGTCTTTCACTCAGGTGCATACTCTCTAGGTTTACTAAATCAACCGTGTAACGGAGATTGGCTTAAATTGTGAATACATTATGGGCATGCTGAAATACGAGTTGCGTTGGGTTCCTATCGTAAGTATACACAATTCTTCTTCAGGACTCAAGTCCAAATTATTAATAGAAACAAAGATATAAGTCTTTCACTCAGGTGCATACTCTTCGGGTTTACTAAATCAACCGTGTTACGGAGATTGGCTTAAATTTTGAATACATTATTGGCATGCTGAAATACGAGTTGCGTTGGGTTCCTATCGTAAATATACACAATTCTTCTTTAGGAATCAAGTCCAAATTATTAATAGAAACAAAGATATACGTCTTTCACTCAGGTGCATACTCTTCAGGTTTACTAAATCAACCGTGTTACGGAGATTGGCTTAAATTTTGAATACATTATGGGCATGCTGAAATACGAGTTGCGTTGGGTTCCTATCATAAATATACACAATTCTTCTTCAGGAATCAAGTCCAAATTATTAATAGAAACAAAGATATACGTCTTTCACTCAGGTGCATACTCTTCAGGTTTACTAAATCAACCGTGTTACGGAGATTGGCTTAAATTTTGAATACATTATGGGCATGCTGAAATACGAGTTGCGTTGGGTTCCTATCGTAAATATACACAATTCTTCTTCAGGACTCAAGTCCAAATTATTAATAGAAACAAAGATATAAGTCTTTCACTCAGGTGCATACTCTTCGGGTTTACTAAATCAACCGTGTTACGGAGATTAGCTTAAATTTTGAATACATTATGGGCATGCTGAAATACGAGTTGCGTTGGGTTCCTATCGTAATTATACACAATTCTTCTTCAGGACTCAAGTCCAAATTATTAATAGAAACAAAGATATATGTCTTTCACTCAGGTGCATACTCTTCAGGTTTACTAAATCAACCGTGTTACGGAGATTGGCTTAAATTTTGAATACATGATGGGCATGCTGAATTGCGAGTTGCGTTGGGTTCCTATCGTAAATATACACAATTCTTCTTCATGACTCAAGTCCAAATTATTAATAGAAACAAAGATATGTCTTTCACTCAGGTGCATACTCTTCAGGTTTACTAAATCAACCGTGTTACGGAGATTGGCTTAAATTTTGAATACATTATGGGCATGCTGAAATACGAGTTGCGTTGGGTTCCTATCGTAAATATACACAATTCTTCTTCAAGACTCAAGTCCAAATTATTAATAGAAACAAAGATATACGTCTTTCACTCAGTTGCATACTCTTCAGGTTTACTAAATCAACCGTGTTACGGTGATTGGCTTAAATTTTGGATACATTATGGGCATGCTGAAGTACGAGTTGCGTTGGGTTCCTATCGTAAATATACACAATTCTTCTTCAGGACTGAAGTCCAAATTATTAATAGAAGCAAAGATATAAGTGTTTCACTCAGGTGCATACTCTTCGGGTTTACTAAATCAACCGTGTTACGGAGATTGGCTTAAATTTTGAATACATTATTGGCATGCTGAAATACGAGTTGCGTTGGGTTCCTATCGTAAATATACACAATTCTTCTTTAGGAATCAAGTCCAAATTATTAATAGAAACAAAGATATACGTCTTTCACTCAGTTGCATACTCTTCAGGTTTACTAAATCAACCGTGTTACGGTGATTGGCTTAAATTTTGGATACATTATGGGCATGCTGAAATACGAGTTGCGTTGGGTTCCTATCGTAAATATACACAATTCTTCTTCAGGACTCAAGTCCAAATTATTAATAGAAACAAAGATATAAGTCTTTCACTCAGGTGCATACTCTTCGGGTTTACTAAATCAACCGTGTTACGGAGATTGGCTTAAATTTTGAATACATTATTGGCATGCTGAAATACGAGTTGCGTTGGGTTCCTATCGTAAATATACACAATTCTTCTTTAGGAATCAAGTCCAAATTATTAATAGAAACAAAGATATACGTCTTTCACTCAGGTGCATACTCTTCAGGTTTACTAAATCAACCGTGTTACGGAGATTGGCTTAAATTTTGAATACATTATGGGCATGCTGAAATACGAGTTGCGTTGGGTTCCTATCGTAAATATACACAATTCTTCTTCAGGACTGAAGTCCAAATTATTAATAGAAACAAAGATATAAGTGTTTCACTCAGGTGCATACTCTTCGGGTTTACTAAATCAACCGTGTTACGGAGATTGGCTTAAATTTTGAATACTTTATGGGCATGCTGAAATAAGAGTTGCGTTGGGTTCCTATCGTAAATATACACAATTCTTCATCAGGACTCAAGTCCAAATTATTACTAGAAACAAAGATATACGTCTTTCACTCAGGTGCATACTCTTCAGGTTTACTAAATCAACCGTGTTACGGAGATTGGTTTAAATTTTGAATACATTAAAGGCATGCTGAAATACGAGTTGCGTTGGGTTCCTATCGTAAATATACATAATTCTTCTTCAGGACTCAAGTCCAAATTATTAATAGAAACAAAGATATAAGTCTTTCACTCAGGTGCATACTCTTCGGGTTTACTAAATCAACCGTGTTACGGAGATTTGCTTAAATTTTGAATACATTATGGGCATGCTGAAATACGAGTTGCGTTGGGTTCCTATCGTAAATATACACAATTCTTCTTCAGGACTCAAGTCCAAATTATTAATAGAAACAAAGATATACGTCTTTCACTCAGGTGCATACTCTTCAGGTTTACTAAATCAACCGTGTTACGGAGATTGGCTTAAATTTTGAATACATGATGGGCATGCTGAATTGCGAGTTGCGTTGGGTTCCTATCTTAAATATACACAATTCTTCTTCAGGACTCAAGTCCAAATTATTAATATAAACAAAGATATATGTCTTTCACTCAGGTGCATACTCTTCAGGTTTACTAAATCAACCATGTTACGGAGATTGGCTTAAATTTTGAATACATTATGGGCATGCTGAAATACGAGTTGCGTTGCATTCCTATCGTAAATATACACAATTCTTCTTCAGGACTCAAGTCCAAATTATTAATAGAAACAAAGATATACGTCTTTCACTCAGGTGCATACTCTTCAGGTTTACTAAATCAACCATGTTACGGAGATTGGCTTAAATTTTGAATACATTATGGGCATGCTGAATTGCGAGTTGCGTTGGGTTCCTATCGTAAATATACACAATTCTTCTTCAGGACTCAAGTCCAAATTATTAATAGAAACAAAGATATACGTCTTTCACTCAGGTGCATACTCTCTAGGTTTACTAAATCAACCGTGTAACGGAGATTGGCTTAAATTGTGAATACATTATGGGCATGCTGAAATACGAGTTGCGTTGGGTTCCTATCGTAAATATACACAATTTTTCTTCAGGACTCAAGTCCAAATTATTAATAGAAACAAAGATATAAGTGTTTTACTCAGGTGCATACTCTTCGGGTTTACTAAATCAACCGTGTTACGGAGATTGGCTTAAATTTTGAATACTTTATGGGCATGCTGAAATAAGAGTTGCGTTGGGTTCCTATCGTAAATATACACAATTCTTCATCAGGACTCAAGTCCAAATTATTAATAGAAACAAAGATATACGTCTTTCACTCAGGTGCATACTCTTCAGGTTTACTAAATCAACCGTGTTACGGAGATTGGCTTAAATTTTGAATACATTATGGGCATGCTGAAATACGAGTTGCGTTGGGTTCCTATCGTAAATATACATAATTCTTCTTCAGGACTCAAATCCAAATTATTAATAGAAACAAAGATATACGTCTTTCACTCAGGTGCATACTCTTCAGGTTTACTAAATCAACCATGTTACGGAGATTGGCTTAAATTTTGAATACATTATGGGCATGCTGAATTGCGAGTTGCGTTGGGTTCCTATCGTAAATATACACAATTCTTCTTCAGGACTCAAGTCCAAATTATTAATAGAAACAAAGATATAAGTCTTTCACTCAGGTGCATACTCTTCGGGTTTACTAAATCAACCGTGTTACGGAGATTGGCTTAAATTTTGAATACATTATTGGCATGCTGAAATACGAGTTGCGTTGGGTTCCTATCGTAAATATACACAATTCTTCTTTAGGAATCAAGTCCAAATTATTAATAGAAACAAAGATATACGTCTTTCACTCAGGTGCATACTCTTCAGGTTTACT
Source organism: Cuscuta europaea (assembly GCA_945859875.1). Classification (NCBI taxonomy): domain Eukaryota; kingdom Viridiplantae; phylum Streptophyta; class Magnoliopsida; order Solanales; family Convolvulaceae; genus Cuscuta; species Cuscuta europaea. The sequence continues at coordinate 9,382,196 of CAMAPE010000014.1, forward strand.
AAATCAACCGTGTTACGGAGATTGGCTTAAATTTTGAATACATTATGGGCATGCTGAAATACGAGTTGCGTTGGGTTCCTATCGTAAATATACACAATTCTTCTTCAGGACTGAAGTCCAAATTATTAATAGAAACAAAGATATAAGTGTTTCACTCAGGTGCATACTCTTCGGGTTTACTAAATCAACCGTGTTACGGAGATTGGCTTAAATTTTGAATACTTTATGGGCATGCTGAAATAAGAGTTGCGTTGGGTTCCTATCGTAAATATACACAATTCTTCATCAGGACTCAAGTCCAAATTATTACTAGAAACAAAGATATACGTCTTTCACTCAGGTGCATACTCTTCAGGTTTACTAAATCAACCGTGTTACGGAGATTGGTTTAAATTTTGAATACATTAAAGGCATGCTGAAATACGAGTTGCGTTGGGTTCCTATCGTAAATATACATAATTCTTCTTCAGGACTCAAGTCCAAATTATTAATAGAAACAAAGATATAAGTCTTTCACTCAGGTGCATACTCTTCGGGTTTACTAAATCAACCGTGTTACGGAGATTTGCTTAAATTTTGAATACATTATGGGCATGCTGAAATACGAGTTGCGTTGGGTTCCTATCGTAAATATACACAATTCTTCTTCAGGACTCAAGTCCAAATTATTAATAGAAACAAAGATATACGTCTTTCACTCAGGTGCATACTCTTCAGGTTTACTAAATCAACCGTGTTACGGAGATTGGCTTAAATTTTGAATACATGATGGGCATGCTGAATTGCGAGTTGCGTTGGGTTCCTATCTTAAATATACACAATTCTTCTTCAGGACTCAAGTCCAAATTATTAATATAAACAAAGATATATGTCTTTCACTCAGGTGCATACTCTTCAGGTTTACTAAATCAACCATGTTACGGAGATTGGCTTAAATTTTGAATACATTATGGGCATGCTGAAATACGAGTTGCGTTGCATTCCTATCGTAAATATACACAATTCTTCTTCAGGACTCAAGTCCAAATTATTAATAGAAACAAAGATATACGTCTTTCACTCAGGTGCATACTCTTCAGGTTTACTAAATCAACCATGTTACGGAGATTGGCTTAAATTTTGAATACATTATGGGCATGCTGAATTGCGAGTTGCGTTGGGTTCCTATCGTAAATATACACAATTCTTCTTCAGGACTCAAGTCCAAATTATTAATAGAAACAAAGATATACGTCTTTCACTCAGGTGCATACTCTCTAGGTTTACTAAATCAACCGTGTAACGGAGATTGGCTTAAATTGTGAATACATTATGGGCATGCTGAAATACGAGTTGCGTTGGGTTCCTATCGTAAATATACACAATTTTTCTTCAGGACTCAAGTCCAAATTATTAATAGAAACAAAGATATAAGTGTTTTACTCAGGTGCATACTCTTCGGGTTTACTAAATCAACCGTGTTACGGAGATTGGCTTAAATTTTGAATACTTTATGGGCATGCTGAAATAAGAGTTGCGTTGGGTTCCTATCGTAAATATACACAATTCTTCATCAGGACTCAAGTCCAAATTATTAATAGAAACAAAGATATACGTCTTTCACTCAGGTGCATACTCTTCAGGTTTACTAAATCAACCGTGTTACGGAGATTGGCTTAAATTTTGAATACATTATGGGCATGCTGAAATACGAGTTGCGTTGGGTTCCTATCGTAAATATACATAATTCTTCTTCAGGACTCAAATCCAAATTATTAATAGAAACAAAGATATACGTCTTTCACTCAGGTGCATACTCTTCAGGTTTACTAAATCAACCATGTTACGGAGATTGGCTTAAATTTTGAATACATTATGGGCATGCTGAATTGCGAGTTGCGTTGGGTTCCTATCGTAAATATACACAATTCTTCTTCAGGACTCAAGTCCAAATTATTAATAGAAACAAAGATATACGTCTTTCACTCAGGTGCATACTCTCTAGGTTTACTAAATCAACCGTGTAACGGAGATTGGCTTAAATTGTGAATACATTATGGGCATGCTGAAATACGAGTTGCGTTGCATTCCTATCGTAAATATACACAATTCTTCTTCAGGACTCAAGTCCAAATTATTAATAGAAACAAAGATATACGTCTTTCACTCAGGTGCATACTCTTCAGGTTTACTAAATCAACCATGTTACGGAGATTGGCTTAAATTTTGAATACATTATGGGCATGCTGAATTGCGAGTTGCGTTGGGTTCCTATCGTAAATATACACAATTCTTCTTCAGGACTCAAGTCCAAATTATTAATAGAAACAAAGATATACGTCTTTCACTCAGGTGCATACTCTCTAGGTTTACTAAATCAACCGTGTAACGGAGATTGGCTTAAATTGTGAATACATTATGGGCATGCTGAAATACGAGTTGCGTTGGGTTCCTATCGTAAATATACACAATTTTTCTTCAGGACTCAAGTCCAAATTATTAATAGAAACAAAGATATAAGTGTTTTACTCAGGTGCATACTCTTCGGGTTTACTAAATCAACCGTGTTACGGAGATTGGCTTAAATTTTGAATACTTTATGGGCATGCTGAAATAAGAGTTGCGTTGGGTTCCTATCGTAAATATACACAATTCTTCATCAGGACTCAAGTCCAAATTATTAATAGAAACAAAGATATACGTCTTTCACTCAGGTGCATACTCTTCAGGTTTACTAAATCAACCGTGTTACGGAGATTGGCTTAAATTTTGAATACATTATGGGCATGCTGAAATACGAGTTGCGTTGGGTTCCTATCGTAAATATACATAATTCTTCTTCAGGACTCAAATCCAAATTATTAATAGAAACAAAGATATACGTCTTTCACTCAGGTGCATACTCTTCAGGTTTACTAAATCAACCATGTTACGGAGATTGGCTTAAATTTTGAATACATTATGGGCATGCTGAATTGCGAGTTGCGTTGGGTTCCTATCGTAAATATACACAATTCTTCTTCAGGACTCAAGTCCAAATTATTAATAGAAACAAAGATATAAGTCTTTCACTCAGGTGCATACTCTTCGGGTTTACTAAATCAACCGTGTTACGGAGATTGGCTTAAATTTTGAATACATTATTGGCATGCTGAAATAGGAGTTGCGTTGGGTTCCTATCGTAAATATACACAATTCTTCTTTAGGAATCAAGTCCAAATTATTAATAGAAACAAAGATATACGTCTTTCACTCAGGTGCATACTCTTCAGGTTTACTAAATCAACCGTGTTACGGAGATTGGCTTAAATTTTGAATACATTATGGGCATGCTGAAATACGAGTTGCGTTGGGTTCCTATCGTAAATATACACAATTCTTCTTCAGGACTCAAGTCCAAATTATTAATAGAAACAAAGATATACGTCTTTCACTCAGGTGCATACTCTTCAGGTTTACTAAATCAACCGTGTTACGGAGATTGGCTTAAATTTTGAATACATTATGGGCATGCTGAAATAAGAGTTGCGTTGGGTTCCTATCGTAAATATACACAATTCTTCTTCAGGACTCAAGTCCAAATTATTAATAGAAACAAAGATATACGTCTTTCACTCAGGTGCATACTCTTCGGGTTTACTAAATCAACCGTGTTACGGAGATTAGCTAAAATTTTGAATACATTATGGGCATGCTGAAATACGAGTTGCGTTGGGTTCCTATCGTAATTATACACAATTCTTCTTCAGGACTCAAGTCCAAATTATTAATAGAAACAAAGATATATGTCTTTCACTCAGGTGCATACTCTTCAGGTTTACTAAATCAACCGTGTTACGGAGATTGGCTTAAATTTTGAATACATGATGGGCATGCTGAATTGCGAGTTGCGTTGGGTTCCTATCGTAAATATACACAATTCTTCTTCATGACTCAAGTCCAAATTATTAATAGAAAGAAAGATATATGTCTTTCACTCAGGTGCATACTCTTCAGGTTTACTAAATCAACCGTGTTACGGAGATTGGCTTAAATTTTGAATACATTATGGGCATGCTGAAATACGAGTTGCGTTGGGTTCCTATCGTAAATATACACAATTCTTCTTCAGGACTCAAGTCCAAATTATTAATAGAAACAAAGATATACGTCTTTCACTCAGTTGCATACTCTTCAGGTTTACTAAATCAACCGTGTTACGGAGATTGGCTTAAATTTTGGATACATTATGGGCATGCTGAAATACGAGTTGCGTTGGGTTCCTATCGTAAATATACACAATTCTTCTTCAGGACTGAAGTCCAAATTATTAATAGAAACAAAGATATAAGTGTTTCACTCAGGTGCATACTCTTCGGGTTTATTAAATCAACCGTGTTACGGAGATTGGCTTAAATTTTGAATACATTATGGGCATGCTGAATTGCGAGTTGCGTTGGGTTCCTATCGTAAATATACACAATTCTTCTTCAGGACTTAAGTCCAAATTATTAATAGAAACAAAGATATACGTCTTTCACTCATGTGCATACTCTCTAGGTTTACTAAATCAACCGTGTTACGGAGATTGGCTTAAATTGTGAATACATTATGGGCATGCTGAAATACGAGTTGCGTTGGGTTCCTATCGTAAATATACACAATTCTTCTTCAGGACTCTAGTCCAAATTATTAATAGAAACAAAGATATACGTCTTTCACTCAGGTGCATACTCTTCAGGTTTACTAAATCAACCGTGTTACGGAGATTGGCTTAAATTTTGAATACATTAAGGGCATGCTGAAATACGAGTTGCGTTGGGTTCCTATCGTAAATATACATAATTCTTCTTCAGGACTCAAGTCCAAATTATTAATAGAAACAAAGATATAAGTCTTTCACTCAGGTGCATACTCTTCGGGTTTACTAAATCAACCGTGTTACAGAGATTTGCTTAAATTTTGAATACATTATGGGCATGCTGAAATACGAGTTGCGTTGGGTTCCTATCGTAAATATACACAATTCTTCTTCAGGACTCAAGTCCAAATTATTAATAGAAACAAAGATATACGTCTTTCACTCAGGTGCATACTCTTCAGGTTTACTAAATCAACCGTGTTACGGAGATTGGCTTAAATTTTGAATACATGATGGGCATGCTGAATTGCGAGTTGCGTTGGGTTCCTATCTTAAATATACACAATTCTTCTTCAGGACTCAAGTCCAAATTATTAATATAAACAAAGATATATGTCTTTCACTCAGGTGCATACTCTTCAGGTTTACTAAATCAACCATGTTACGGAGATTGGCTTAAATTTTGAATACATTATGGGCATGCTGAAATACGAGTTGCGTTGCGTTCCTATCGTAAATATACACAATTCTTCTTCAGGACTCTAGTCCAAATTATTAATAGAAACAAAGATATACGTCTTTCACTCAGGTGCATACTCTTCAGGTTTACTAAATCAACCGTGTTACGGAGATTGGCTTAAATTTTGAATACATTAAGGGCATGCTGAAATACGAGTTGCGTTGGGTTCCTATCGTAAATATACATAATTCTTCTTCAGGACTCAAGTCCAAATTATTAATAGAAACAAAGATATAAGTCTTTCACTCAGGTGCATACTCTTCGGGTTTACTAAATCAACCGTGTTACAGAGATTTGCTTAAATTTTGAATACATTATGGGCATGCTGAAATACGAGTTGCGTTGGGTTCCTATCGTAAATATACACAATTCTTCTTCAGGACTCAAGTCCAAATTATTAATAGAAACAAAGATATACGTCTTTCACTCAGGTGCATACTCTTCAGGTTTACTAAATCAACCGTGTTACGGAGATTGGCTTAAATTTTGAATACATGATGGGCATGCTGAATTGCGAGTTGCGTTGGGTTCCTATCTTAAATATACACAATTCTTCTTCAGGACTCAAGTCCAAATTATTAATATAAACAAAGATATATGTCTTTCACTCAGGTGCATACTCTTCAGGTTTACTAAATCAACCATGTTACGGAGATTGGCTTAAATTTTGAATACATTATGGGCATGCTGAAATACGAGTTGCGTTGCGTTCCTATCGTAAATATACACAATTCTTCTTCAGGACTCAAGTCCAAATTATTAATAGAAACAAAGATATACGTCTTTCACTCAGGTGCATACTCTTCAGGTTTACTAAATCAACCATGTTACGGAGATTGGCTTAAATTTTGAATACATTATGGGCATGCTGAATTGCGAGTTGCGTTGGGTTCCTATCGTAAATATACACAATTCTTCTTCAGGACTCAAGTCCAAATTATTAATAGAAACAAAGATATACGTCTTTCACTCAGGTGCATACTCTCTAGGTTTACTAAATCAACCGTGTAACGGAGATTGGCTTAAATTGTGAATACATTATGGGCATGCTGAAATACGAGTTGCGTTGGGTTCCTATCGTAAATATACACAATTCTTCTTCAGGACTCAAGTCCAAATTATTAATAGAAACAAAGATATAAGTGTTTCACTCAGGTGCATACTCTTCGGGTTTACTAAATCAACCGTGTTACGGAGATTGGCTTAAATTTTGAATACTTTATGGGCATGCTGAAATAAGAGTTGCGTTGGGTTCCTATCGTAAATATACACAATTCTTCATCAGGACTCAAGTCCAAATTATTAATAGAAACAAAGATATACGTCTTTCACTCAGGTGCATACTCTTCAGGTTTACTAAATCAACCGTGTTACGGAGATTGGCTTAAATTTTGAATACATTATGGGCATGCTGAAATACGAGTTGCGTTGGGTTCCTATCGTAAATATACATAATTCTTCTTCAGGACTCAAATCCAAATTATTAATAGAAACAAAGATATACGTCTTTCACTCAGGTGCATACTCTTCAGGTTTACTAAATCAACCATGTTACGGAGATTGGCTTAAATTTTGAATACATTATGGGCATGCTGAATTGCGAGTTGCGTTGGGTTCCTATCGTAAATATACACAATTCTTCTTCAGGACTCAAGTCCAAATTATTAATAGAAACAAAGATATACGTCTTTCACTCAGGTGCATACTCTCTAGGTTTACTAAATCAACCGTGTAACGGAGATTGGCTTAAATTGTGAATACATTATGGGCATGCTGAAATACGAGTTGCGTTGGGTTCCTATCGTAAATATACACAATTCTTCTTCAGGACTCAAGTCCAAATTATTAATAGAAACAAAGATATAAGTCTTTCACTCAGGTGCATACTCTTCGGGTTTACTAAATCAACCGTGTTACGGAGATTGGCTTAAATTTTGAATACATTATTGGCATGCTGAAATAGGAGTTGCGTTGGGTTCCTATCGTAAATATACACAATTCTTCTTTAGGAATCAAGTCCAAATTATTAATAGAAACAAAGATATACGTCTTTCACTCAGGTGCATACTCTTCAGGTTTACTAAATAAACCGTGTTACGGAGATTGGCTTAAATTTTGAATACATTATGGGCATGCTGAAATACGAGTTGCGTTGGGTTCCTATCGTAAATATACACAATTCTTCTTCAGGACTCAAGTCCAAATTATTAATAGAAACAAAGATATACGTCTTTCACTCAGGTGCATACTCTTCAGGTTTACTAAATCAACCATGTTACGGAGATTGGCTTAAATTTTGAATACATTATGGGCATGCTGAATTGCGAGTTGCGTTGGGTTCCTATCGTAAATATACACAATTCTTCTTCAGGACTCAAGTCCAAATTATTAATAGAAACAAAGATATACGTCTTTCACTCAGGTGCATACTCTCTAGGTTTACTAAATCAACCGTGTAACGGAGATTGGCTTAAATTGTGAATACATTATGGGCATGCTGAAATACGAGTTGCGTTGGGTTCCTATCGTAAATATACACAATTCTTCTTCAGGACTCAAGTCCAAATTATTAATAGAAACAAAGATATAAGTCTTTCACTCAGGTGCATACTCTTCGGGTTTACTAAATCAACCGTGTTACGGAGATTGGCTTAAATTTTGAATACATTATTGGCATGCTGAAATAGGAGTTGCGTTGGGTTCCTATCGTAAATATACACAATTCTTCTTTAGGAATCAAGTCCAAATTATTAATAGAAACAAAGATATACGTCTTTCACTCAGGTGCATACTCTTCAGGTTTACTAAATCAACCGTGTTACGGAGATTGGCTTAAATTTTGAATACATTATGGGCATGCTGAAATACGAGTTGCGTTGGGTTCCTATCGTAAATATACACAATTCTTCTTCAGGACTCAAGTCCAAATTATTAATAGAAACAAAGATATACGTCTTTCACTCAGGTGCATACTCTTCAGGTTTACTAAATCAACCGTGTTACGGAGATTGGCTTAAATTTTGAATACATTATGGGCATGCTGAAATAAGAGCTGCGTTGGGTTCCTATCGTAAATATACACAATTCTTCTTCAGGACTCAAGTCCAAATTATTAATAGAAACAAAGATATACGTCTTTCACTCAGGTGCATACTCTTCGGGTTTACTAAATCAACCGTGTTACGGAGATTAGCTTAAATTTTGAATACATTATGGGCATGCTGAAATACGAGTTGCGTTGGGTTCCTATCGTAATTATACACAATTCTTCTTCAGGACTCAAGTCCAAATTATTAATAGAAACAAAGATATATGTCTTTCACTCAGGTGCATACTCTTCAGGTTTACTAAATCAACCGTGTTACGGAGATTGGCTTAAATTTTGAATACATGATGGGCATGCTGAATTGCGAGTTGCGTTGGGTTCCTATCGTAAATATACACAATTCTTCTTCATGACTCAAGTCCAAATTATTAATAGAAACAAAGATATATGTCTTTCACTCAGGTGCATACTCTTCAGGTTTACTAAATCAACCGTGTTACGGAGATTGGCTTAAATTTTGAATACATTATGGGCATGCTGAAATACGAGTTGCGTTGGGTTCCTATCGTAAATATACACAATTCTTCTTCAGGACTCAAGTCCAAATTATTAATAGAAACAAAGATATACGTCTTTCACTCAGTTGCATACTCTTCAGGTTTACTAAATCAACCGTGTTACGGAGATTGGCTTAAATTTTGGATACATTATGGGCATGCTGAAATACGAGTTGCGTTGGGTTCCTATCATAAATATACACAGTTCTTCTTCAGGACTGAAGTCCAAATTATTAATAGAAACAAAGATATAAGTGTTTCACTCAGGTGCATACTCTTCGGGTTTATTAAATCAACCGTGTTACGGAGATTGGCTTAAATTTTGAATACATTATGGGCATGCTGAATTGCGAGTTGCGTTGGGTTCCTATCGTAAATATACACAATTCTTCTTCAGGACTTAAGTCCAAATTATTAATAGAAACAAAGATATACGTCTTTCACTCATGTGCATACTCTCTAGGTTTACTAAATCAACCGTGTTACGGAGATTGGCTTAAATTGTGAATACATTATGGGCATGCTGAAATACGAGTTGCGTTGGGTTCCTATCGTAAATATACACAATTCTTCTTCAGGACTCTAGTCCAAATTATTAATAGACACAAAGATATAAGTCTTTGACTCAGGTGCATACTCTTCGGGTTTACTAAATCAACCGTGTTACGGAGATTGGCTTAAATTTTGAATACATTATGGGCATGCTGAAATACGAGTTGCATTGGGTTCCTATCGTAAAAATACACAAATCTTCTTTAGGACTCAAGTCCAAATTATTAATAGAAACAAAGATATACGTCTTTCACTCAGGTGCATACTCTTCAGGTTTACTAAATCAACCGTGTTACGGAGATTGGCTTAAATTTTGAATACATTATGGGCATGCTGAAATACGAGTTGCGTTGGGTTCCTATCGTAAATATACACAATTCTTCTTCAGGACTCAAGTCCAAATTATTAATAGAAACAAAGATATAAGTCTTTCACTCAGATGCATACTCTTCGGGTTTACTAAATCAACCGTGTTACGGATATTGGCTTAAATTTTGAATACATTATGGGCATGCCGAAATACGAGTTGCGTTGGGTTCCTATCATAAATATACACAATTCTTCTTCAGGACTCAAGTCCAAATTATTAATAGAAACAAAGATATACGTCTTTCACTCAGGTGCATACTCTTCGGGTTTACTAAATCAACCGTGTTACGGAGATTGGCTTAAATTTTGAATACATTATGGGCATGCTGAATTGCGAGTTGCGTTGGGTTCCTATCGTAAATATACACAATTCTTCTTCAGGACTCAAGTCCAAATTATTAATAGAAACAAAGATATACGTCTTTCACTCAGGTGCATACTCTCTAGGTTTACTAAATCAACCGTGTTACGGAGATTGGCTTAAATTGTGAATACATTATGGGCATGCTGAAATACGATTTGCGTTGGGTTCCTATCGTAAATATACACAATTCTTCTTCAGGACTCAAGTCCAATATATTAATAGAAACAAAGATATAAGTCTTTGACTCAGGTGCATACTCTTCGGGTTTACTAAATCAACCGTGTTACGGAGATTGGCTTAAATTTTGAATACATTATGGGCATGCTGAAATACGAGTTGTGTTGGGTTTTTTATCGTAAATATACACAATTCTTCTTTAGGACTCAAGTCCAAATTATTAATAGAAACAAAGATATACGTCTTTCACTCAGGTGCATACTCTTCAGGTTTACTAAATCAACCGTGTTACGGAGATTGTCTTAAATTTTGAATACATTATGGGCATGCTGAATTGCGAGTTGCGTTGGGTTCCTATCGTAAATATACACAATTCTTCTTCAGGACTCAAGTCCAAATTATTAATAGAAACAAAGATATACGTCTTTCACTCAGGTGCATACTCTCTAGGTTTACTAAATCAACCGTGTTACGGAGATTGGCTTAAATTGTGAATACATTATGGGCATGCTGAATTACGAGTTGCGTTGGGTTCCTATCGTAAATATACACAATTCTTCTTCAGGACTCAAGTCCAAATTATTAATAGAAACAAAGATATACGTCTTTCACTCAGGTGCATACTCTTCAGGTTTACTAAATCAACCGTGTTACGGAGATTGGCTTAAATTTTGAATACATTATGGGCATGCTGAAATACGAGTTGCGTTGGGTTCCTATCGTAAATATACACAATTCTTCTTCAGGACTCAAATCCAAATTATTAATAGAAACAAAGATATAAGTCTTTCACTCAGGTGCATACTCTTCGGGTTTACTAAATCAACTGTGTTACGGAGATTGGCTTAAATTTTGAATACATTATGGGCATGCTGAAATACGAGTTGCGTTGGGTTACTATCGTAAATATACACAATCCCTCTTAAGGACTCAAGTCCAAATTATTAATAGAAACAAAGATATACGTCTTTCGCTCAGGTGCATACTCTTCAGGTTTACTAAATCAACCGTGTTACGGAGATTGGCTTAAATTTTGAATACATTATGGGCATGCTGAAATACGAGTTGCGTTGGGTTCCTATCGTAAATATACACAATTCTTCTTCAGGACTCAAGTCCAAATTATTAATAGAAACAAAGATATACGTCTTTAACTCAGGTCCATACTCTTCAGGTTTACTAAATCAACCGTGTTACGGAGATTGGCTTAAATTTTGAATACATTATGGGCATGATGAAATACGAGTTGCGTTGGGTTCCTATCGTAAATATACACAATTCTTCTTCAGGACTCAAGTCCAAATTATAAATAGAAACAAAGATATACGTCTTTCACTCAGGTGCATACTCTTCAGGTTTACTAAATCAACCGTGTTACGGAGATTGGCTTAAATTTTGAATACATTATGGGCATGCTGAAATACGAGTTGCGTTGGGTTCCTATCGTAAATATACACAATTCTTCTTTAGGACTCAACTCCAAATTATTAATAGAAACAAAGATATAAGTCTTTCACTCAGGTGCATACTCTTCGGGTTTACTAAATCAACTGTGTTACGGAGATTGGCTTAAATTTTGAATACATTATGGGCATGCTGAAATACGAGTTGCGTTGGGTTACTATCGTAAATATACACAATTCCTCTTAAGGACTCAAGTCCAAATTATTAATAGAAACAAAGATATACGTCATTCGCTCAGGTGCATACTCTTCAGGTTTACTAAATCAACCGTGTTACGGAGATTGGCTTAAATTTTGAATACATTATGGGCATGCTGAAATACGAGTTGTGTTGGGTTCCTATCGTAAATATACACAATTCTTCTTCAGGACTCAAGTCCAAATTATTAATAGAAACAAAGATATAAGTCTTTCACTTAGGTGCATACTCTTCGGGTTTACTAAATCAACCGTGTTACGGAGATTGGCTTAAATTTTGAATACATTATCGGCATGCTGAAATACAAGTTGCGTTGGGTTCCTATCTTAAATATACACAATTCTTCTTCAGGACTCAAGTCCAAATTATTAATAGAAACAAAGATATACGTCTTTCACTTAGGTGCATACTCTTGAGGTTTACTAAATCAACCGTGTTACGGAGATTGGCTTTAATTTTAAATACATTATGGGCATGCTGAAATACGAGTTGCGTTGGGTTCCTATCGTAAATATACACAATTCTTCTTCAGAACTCAAGTCCAAATTATTAATAGAAACAAAGATATACGTCTTTCACTCAGGTGCATACTCTTCAGGTTTACTAAATCAACCGTGTTACGGAGATTGGCTTAAATATGGAATACATTATGGGCATGCTGAATTGAGAGTTGCGTTGGGTTCCTATCGTAAATATACACAATTCTTCTTCAGGACTCAAGTCCAAATTATTAATAGAAACAAAGATATACGTCTTTCACTTAGGTGCATACTCTTGAGGTTTACTAAATCAACCGTGTTACGGAGATTGGGTTTAATTTTAAATACATTATGGGCATGCTGAAATACGAGTTGCTTTGGGTTCCTATCGTAAATATACACAATTCTTCTTCAGGACTCAAGTCCAAATTATTAATAGAAACAAAGATATAAGTCTTTCACTCAGGTGCATACTCTTCGGGTTTACTAAATCAACCGTGTTACGGATATTGGCTTAAATTTTGAATACATTATGGGCATGCTGAAATACGAGTTGCGTTGGGTTCCTATCATAAATATACACAATTCTTCTTCAGGACTCAAGTCCAAATTATTAATAGAAACAAAGATATACGTCTTTCACTCAGGTGCATACTCTTCGGGTTTACTAAATCAACCGTGTTACGGAGATTGGCTTAAATTTTGAATACATTATGGGCATGCTGAATTGCGAGTTGCGTTGGGTTCCTATCGTAAATATACACAATTCTTCTTCAGGACTCAAGTCCAAATTATTAATAGAAACAAAGATATACGTCTTTCACTCAGGTGCATACTCTCTAGGTTTACTAAATCAACCGTGTTACGGAGATTGGCTTAAATTGTGAATACATTATGGGCATGCTGAAATACGAGTTGCGTTGGGTTCCTATCGTAAATATACACAATTCTTCTTCAGGACTCAAGTCCAAATTATTAATAGAAACAAAGATATAAGTCTTTTCACTCAGGTGCATACTCTTCAGGTTTACTAAATCAACCGTGTTACGGAGATTGGCTTAAACTTTGAATACATTATGGGCATGCTGAAATACGAGTTGCGTTGGGTTCCTATCGTAAATATACACAATTCTTCTTCAGGACTCAAGTCCAAATTATTAATAGAAACAAAGATATAAGTCTTTCACTCAGGTGCATACTCTTCGGGTTTACTAAATCAACCGTGTTACGGATATTGGCTTAAATTGTGAATACATTATGGGCATGCTGAAATACGAGTTGCGTTGGGTTCCTATCGTAAATATACACAATTCTTCTTCAGGACTCAAGTCCAAATTATTAATAGAAACAAAGATATACGTCTTTCACTCAGGTGCATACTCTTTAGGTTTACTAAATCAACCGTGTTACGGAGATTGTCTTAAATTTTGAATACATTATGGGCATGCTGAATTGCGAGTTGCGATGGGTTCCTATCGTAAATATACACAATTCTTCTTCAGGACTCAAGTCCAAATTATTAATAGAAACAAAGATATACGTCTTTCACTCAGGTGCATACTCTCTAGGTTTACTAAATCAACCGTGTTACGGAGATTGGCTTAAATTGTGAATACATTATGGGCAGGCTGAAATACGAGTTGCGTTGGGTTCCTATCGTAAATATACACAATTCTTCTTCAGGACTCAAGTCCAAATTATTAATAGAAACAAAGATATACGTCTTTAACTCAGGTCCATACTCTTCAGGTTTACTAAATCAACCGTGTTACGGAGATTGGCTTAAATTTTGAATACATTATGGGCATGATGAAATACGAGTTGCGTTGGGTTCCTATCGTAAATATACACAATTCTTCTTCAGGACTCAAGTCCAAATTATTAATAGAAACAAAGATATAAGTCTTTCACTTAGGTGCATACTCTTCGGGTTTACTAAATCAACCGTGTTACGGAGATTGGCTTAAATTTTGAATACATTATCGGCATGCTGAAATACGAGTTGTGTTGGGTTCCTATCGTAAATATACACAATTCTTCTTCAGGACTCAAGTCCAAATTATTAATAGAAACAAAGATATAAGTCTTTCACTTAGGTGCATACTCTTCGGGTTTACTAAATCAACCGTGTTACGGAGATTGGCTTAAATTTTGAATACATTATCGGCATGCTGAAATACAAGTTGCGTTGGGTTCCTATCTTAAATATACACAATTCTTCTTCAGGACTCAAGTCCAAATTATTAATAGAAACAAAGATATACGTCTTTCACTTAGGTGCATACTCTTGAGGTTTACTAAATCAACCGTGTTACGGAGATTGGCTTTAATTTTAAATACATTATGGGCATGCTGAAATACGAGTTGCGTTGGGTTCCTATCGTAAATATACACAATTCTTCTTCAGAACTCAAGTCCAAATTATTAATAGAAACAAAGATATACGTCTTTCACTCAGGTGCATACTCTTCAGGTTTACTAAATCAACCGTGTTACGGAGATTGGCTTAAATATGGAATACATTATGGGCATGCTGAATTGAGAGTTGCGTTGGGTTCCTATCGTAAATATACACAATTCTTCTTCAGGACTCAAGTCCAAATTATTAATAGAAACAAAGATATACGTCTTTCACTTAGGTGCATACTCTTGAGGTTTACTAAATCAACCGTGTTACGGAGATTGGGTTTAATTTTAAATACATTATGGGCATGCTGAAATACGAGTTGCTTTGGGTTCCTATCGTAAATATACACAATTCTTCTTCAGGACTCAAGTCCAAATTATTAATAGAAACAAAGATATAAGTCTTTCACTCAGGTGCATACTCTTCGGGTTTACTAAATCAACCGTGTTACGGATATTGGCTTAAATTTTGAATACATTATGGGCATGCTGAAATACGAGTTGCGTTGGGTTCCTATCATAAATATACACAATTCTTCTTCAGGACTCAAGTCCAAATTATTAATAGAAACAAAGATATACGTCTTTCACTCAGGTGCATACTCTTCGGGTTTACTAAATCAACCGTGTTACGGAGATTGGCTTAAATTTTGAATACATTATGGGCATGCTGAATTGCGAGTTGCGTTGGGTTCCTATCGTAAATATACACAATTCTTCTTCAGGACTCAAGTCCAAATTATTAATAGAAACAAAGATATACGTCTTTCACTCAGGTGCATACTCTCTAGGTTTACTAAATCAACCGTGTTACGGAGATTGGCTTAAATTGTGAATACATTATGGGCATGCTGAAATACGAGTTGCGTTGGGTTCCTATCGTAAATATACACAATTCTTCTTCAGGACTCAAGTCCAAATTATTAATAGAAACAAAGATATAAGTCTTTTCACTCAGGTGCATACTCTTCAGGTTTACTAAATCAACCGTGTTACGGAGATTGGCTTAAACTTTGAATACATTATGGGCATGCTGAAATACGAGTTGCGTTGGGTTCCTATCGTAAATATACACAATTCTTCTTCAGGACTCAAGTCCAAATTATTAATAGAAACAAAGATATAAGTCTTTCACTCAGGTGCATACTCTTCGGGTTTACTAAATCAACCGTGTTACGGATATTGGCTTAAATTGTGAATACATTATGGGCATGCTGAAATACGAGTTGCGTTGGGTTCCTATCGTAAATATACACAATTCTTCTTCAGGACTCAAGTCCAAATTATTAATAGAAACAAAGATATACGTCTTTCACTCAGGTGCATACTCTTTAGGTTTACTAAATCAACCGTGTTACGGAGATTGTCTTAAATTTTGAATACATTATGGGCATGCTGAATTGCGAGTTGCGATGGGTTCCTATCGTAAATATACACAATTCTTCTTCAGGACTCAAGTCCAAATTATTAATAGAAACAAAGATATACGTCTTTCACTCAGGTGCATACTCTCTAGGTTTACTAAATCAACCGTGTTACGGAGATTGGCTTAAATTGTGAATACATTATGGGCAGGCTGAAATACGAGTTGCGTTGGGTTCCTATCGTAAATATACACAATTCTTCTTCAGGACTCAAGTCCAAATTATTAATAGAAACAAAGATATACGTCTTTAACTCAGGTCCATACTCTTCAGGTTTACTAAATCAACCGTGTTACGGAGATTGGCTTAAATTTTGAATACATTATGGGCATGATGAAATACGAGTTGCGTTGGGTTCCTATCGTAAATATACACAATTCTTCTTCAGGACTCAAGTCCAAATTATTAATAGAAACAAAGATATACGTCTTTAACTCAGGTCCATACTCTTCAGGTTTACTAAATCAACCGTGTTACGGAGATTGGCTTAAATTTTGAATACATTATGGGCATGATGAAATACGAGTTGAGTTGGGTTCCTATCGTAAATATACACAATTCTTCTTCAGGACTCAAGTCCAAATTATAAATAGAAACAAAGATATACGTCTTTCACTCAGGTGCATACTCTTCAGGTTTACTAAATCAACCGTGTTACGGAGATTGGCTTAAATTTTGAATACATTATGGGCATGCTGAAATACGAGTTGCGTTGGGTTCCTATCGTAAATATACACAATTCTTCTTTAGGACTCAACTCCAAATTATTAATAGAAACAAAGATATAAGTCTTTCACTCAGGTGCATACTCTTCGGGTTTACTAAATCAACTGTGTTACGGAGATTGGCTTAAATTTTGAATACATTATGGGCATGCTGAAATACGAGTTGCGTTGGGTTACTATCGTAAATATACACAATTCCTCTTAAGGACTCAAGTCCAAATTATTAATAGAAACAAAGATATACGTCTTTCGCTCAGGTGCATACTCTTCAGGTTTACTAAATCAACCGTGTTACGGAGATTGGCTTAAATTTTGAATACATTATGGGCATGCTGAAATACGAGTTGTGTTGGGTTCCTATCGTAAATATACACAATTCTTCTTCAGGACTCAAGTCCAAATTATTAATAGAAACAAAGATATAAGTCTTTCACTTAGGTGCATACTCTTCGGGTTTACTAAATCAACCGTGTTACGGAGATTGGCTTAAATTTTGAATACATTATCGGCATGCTGAAATACAAGTTGCGTTGGGTTCCTATCGTAAATATACACAATTCTTCTTCAGGACTCAAGTCCAAATTATTAATAGAAACAAAGATATACGTCTTTCACTTAGGTGCATACTCTTGAGGTTTACTAAATCAACCGTGTTACGGAGATTGGCTTTAATTTTAAATACATTATGGGCATGCTGAAATACGAGTTGCGTTGGGTTCCTATCGTAAATATACACAATTCTTCTTCAGAACTCAAGTCCAAATTATTAATAGAAACAAAGATATACGTCTTTCACTCAGGTGCATACTCTTCAGGTTTACTAAATCAACCGTGTTACGGAGATTGGCTTAAATATGGAATACATTATGGGCATGCTGAATTGAGAGTTGCGTTGGGTTCCTATCGTAAATATACACAATTCTTCTTCAGGACTCAAGTCCAAATTATTAATAGAAACAAAGATATACGTCTTTCACTTAGGTGCATACTCTTGAGGTTTACTAAATCAACCGTGTTACGGAGATTGGGTTTAATTTTAAATACATTATGGGCATGCTGAAATACGAGTTGCTTTGGGTTCCTATCGTAAATATACACAATTCTTCTTCAGGACTCAAGTCCAAATTATTAATAGAAACAAAGATATAAGTCTTTCACTCAGGTGCATACTCTTCGGGTTTACTAAATCAACCGTGTTACGGATATTGGCTTAAATTTTGAATACATTATGGGCATGCTGAAATACGAGTTGCGTTGGGTTCCTATCATAAATATACACAATTCTTCTTCAGGACTCAAGTCCAAATTATTAATAGAAACAAAGATATACGTCTTTCACTCAGGTGCATACTCTTCGGGTTTACTAAATCAACCGTGTTACGGAGATTGGCTTAAATTTTGAATACATTATGGGCATGCTGAATTGCGAGTTGCGTTGGGTTCCTATCGTAAATATACACAATTCTTCTTCAGGACTCAAGTCCAAATTATTAATAGAAACAAAGATATACGTCTTTCACTCAGGTGCATACTCTCTAGGTTTACTAAATCAACCGTGTTACGGAGATTGGCTTAAATTGTGAATACATTATGGGCATGCTGAAATACGAGTTGCGTTGGGTTCCTATCGTAAATATACACAATTCTTCTTCAGGACTCAAGTCCAAATTATTAATAGAAACAAAGATATAAGTCTTTTCACTCAGGTGCATACTCTTCAGGTTTACTAAATCAACCGTGTTACGGAGATTGGCTTAAACTTTGAATACATTATGGGCATGCTGAAATACGAGTTGCGTTGGGTTCCTATCGTAAATATACACAATTCTTCTTCAGGACTCAAGTCCAAATTATTAATAGAAACAAAGATATAAGTCTTTCACTCAGGTGCATACTCTTCGGGTTTACTAAATCAACCGTGTTACGGATATTGGCTTAAATTGTGAATACATTATGGGCATGCTGAAATACGAGTTGCGTTGGGTTCCTATCGTAAATATACACAATTCTTCTTCAGGACTCAAGTCCAAATTATTAATAGAAACAAAGATATACGTCTTTCACTCAGGTGCATACTCTTTAGGTTTACTAAATCAACCGTGTTACGGAGATTGTCTTAAATTTTGAATACATTATGGGCATGCTGAATTGCGAGTTGCGATGGGTTCCTATCGTAAATATACACAATTCTTCTTCAGGACTCAAGTCCAAATTATTAATAGAAACAAAGATATACGTCTTTCACTCAGGTGCATACTCTCTAGGTTTACTAAATCAACCGTGTTACGGAGATTGGCTTAAATTGTGAATACATTATGGGCAGGCTGAAATACGAGTTGCGTTGGGTTCCTATCGTAAATATACACAATTCTTCTTCAGGACTCAAGTCCAAATTATTAATAGAAACAAAGATATACGTCTTTAACTCAGGTCCATACTCTTCAGGTTTACTAAATCAACCGTGTTACGGAGATTGGCTTAAATTTTGAATACATTATGGGCATGATGAAATACGAGTTGCGTTGGGTTCCTATCGTAAATATACACAATTCTTCTTCAGGACTCAAGTCCAAATTATTAATAGAAACAAAGATATACGTCTTTAACTCAGGTCCATACTCTTCAGGTTTACTAAATCAACCGTGTTACGGAGATTGGCTTAAATTTTGAATACATTATGGGCATGATGAAATACGAGTTGCGTTGGGTTCCTATCGTAAATATACACAATTCTTCTTCAGGACTCAAGTCCAAATTATAAATAGAAACAAAGATATACGTCTTTCACTCAGGTGCATACTCTTCAGGTTTACTAAATCAACCGTGTTACGGAGATTGGCTTAAATTTTGAATACATTATGGGCATGCTGAAATACGAGTTGCGTTGGGTTCCTATCGTAAATATACACAATTCTTCTTTAGGACTCAACTCCAAATTATTAATAGAAACAAAGATATAAGTCTTTCACTCAGGTGCATACGCTTCGGGTTTACTAAATCAACTGTGTTACGGAGATTGGCTTAAATTTTGAATACATTATGGGCATGCTGAAATACGAGTTGCGTTGGGTTACTATCGTAAATATACACAATTCCTCTTAAGGACTCAAGTCCAAATTATTAATAGAAACAAAGATATACGTCTTTCGCTCAGGTGCATACTCTTCAGGTTTACTAAATCAACCGTGTTACGGAGATTGGCTTAAATTTTGAATACATTATGGGCATGCTGAAATACGAGTTGTGTTGGGTTCCTATCGTAAATATACACAATTCTTCTTCAGGACTCAAGTCCAAATTATTAATAGAAACAAAGATATAAGTCTTTCACTTAGGTGCATACTCTTCGGGTTTACTAAATCAACCGTGTTACGGAGATTGGCTTAAATTTTGAATACATTATCGGCATGCTGAAATACAAGTTGCGTTGGGTTCCTATCGTAAATATACACAATTCTTCTTCAGGACTCAAGTCCAAATTATTAATAGAAACAAAGATATACGTCTTTCACTTAGGTGCATACTCTTGAGGTTTACTAAATCAACCGTGTTACGGAGATTGGCTTTAATTTTAAATACATTATGGGCATGCTGAAATACGAGTTGCGTTGGGTTCCTATCGTAAATATACACAATTCTTCTTCAGAACTCAAGTCCAAATTATTAATAGAAACAAAGATATACGTCTTTCACTCAGGTGCATACTCTTCAGGTTTACTAAATCAACCGTGTTACGGAGATTGGCTTAAATATGGAATACATTATGGGCATGCTGAATTGAGAGTTGCGTTGGGTTCCTATCGTAAATATACACAATTCTTCTTCAGGACTCAAGTCCAAATTATTAATAGAAACAAAGATATACGTCTTTCACTTAGGTGCATACTCTTGAGGTTTACTAAATCAACCGTGTTACGGAGATTGGGTTTAATTTTAAATACATTATGGGCATGCTGAAATACGAGTTGCTTTGGGTTCCTATCGTAAATATACACAATTCTTCTTCAGGACTCAAGTCCAAATTATTAATAGAAACAAAGATATAAGTCTTTCACTCAGGTGCATACTCTTCGGGTTTACTAAATCAACCGTGTTACGGATATTGGCTTAAATTTTGAATACATTATGGGCATGCTGAAATACGAGTTGCGTTGGGTTCCTATCATAAATATACACAATTCTTCTTCAGGACTCAAGTCCAAATTATTAATAGAAACAAAGATATACGTCTTTCACTCAGGTGCATACTCTTCGGGTTTACTAAATCAACCGTGTTACGGAGATTGGCTTAAATTTTGAATACATTATGGGCATGCTGAATTGCGAGTTGCGTTGGGTTCCTATCGTAAATATACACAATTCTTCTTCAGGACTCAAGTCCAAATTATTAATAGAAACAAAGATATACGTCTTTCACTCAGGTGCATACTCTCTAGGTTTACTAAATCAACCGTGTTACGGAGATTGGCTTAAATTGTGAATACATTATGGGCATGCTGAAATACGAGTTGCGTTGGGTTCCTATCGTAAATATACACAATTCTTCTTCAGGACTCAAGTCCAAATTATTAATAGAAACAAAGATATAAGTCTTTTCACTCAGGTGCATACTCTTCAGGTTTACTAAATCAACCGTGTTACGGAGATTGGCTTAAACTTTGAATACATTATGGGCATGCTGAAATACGAGTTGCGTTGGGTTCCTATCGTAAATATACACAATTCTTCTTCAGGACTCAAGTCCAAATTATTAATAGAAACAAAGATATAAGTCTTTCACTCAGGTGCATACTCTTCGGGTTTACTAAATCAACCGTGTTACGGATATTGGCTTAAATTGTGAATACATTATGGGCATGCTGAAATACGAGTTGCGTTGGGTTCCTATCGTAAATATACACAATTCTTCTTCAGGACTCAAGTCCAAATTATTAATAGAAACAAAGATATACGTCTTTCACTCAGGTGCATACTCTTTAGGTTTACTAAATCAACCGTGTTACGGAGATTGTCTTAAATTTTGAATACATTATGGGCATGCTGAATTGCGAGTTGCGATGGGTTCCTATCGTAAATATACACAATTCTTCTTCAGGACTCAAGTCCAAATTATTAATAGAAACAAAGATATACGTCTTTCACTCAGGTGCATACTCTCTAGGTTTACTAAATCAACCGTGTTACGGAGATTGGCTTAAATTGTGAATACATTATGGGCAGGCTGAAATACGAGTTGCGTTGGGTTCCTATCGTAAATATACACAATTCTTCTTCAGGACTCAAGTCCAAATTATTAATAGAAACAAAGATAAGTCTTTGACTCAGGTGCATACTCTTCGGGTTTACTAAATCAACCGTGTTACGGAGATTGGCTTAAATTTTGAATACATTATGGGCATGCTGAAATACGAGTTGCGTTGGGTTCCTATCGTAAATATACACAATTCTTCTTTAGGACTCAAGTCCAAATTATTAATAGAAACAAAGATATACGTCTTTCACTCAGGTGCAAACTCTTCAGGTTTACTAAATCAACCGTGTTACGGAGATTGGCTTAAATTTTGAATACATTATGGGCATGCTGAAATAAGAGTTGCGTTGGGTTCCTATCGTAAATATACACAATTCTTCTTCGGGAATCAAGTCCAAATTATTAATAGAAACAAAGATATACGTCTTTCACTCAGGTGCATACTCTTCGGGTTTACTAAATCAACCGTGTTACGGAGATTGGCTTAAATTTTGAATACATTATGGGCATGCTGAAATACGAGTTGCGTTGGGTTCCTATCGTAAATATACACAATTCTTCTTCAGGACTCAAGTCCAAATTATTAATAGAAACAAAGATATACGTCTTTAACTCAGGTGCATACTCTTCAGGTTTACTAAATCAACCGTGTTACGGAGATTGGCTTAAATTTTGAATACATTATGGGCATGATGAAATACGAGTTGCGTTGGGTTCTTATCGTAAATATACACAATTCTTCTTCAGGACTCAAGTCCAAATTATTAATAGAAACAAAGATATACGTCTTTCACTCAGGTGCATACTCTTCAGGTTTACTAAATCAACCGTGTTACGGAGATTGGCTTAAATTTTGAATACATTATGGGCATGCTGAAATACGAGTTGCGTTGGGTTCCTATCGTAAATATACACAATTCTTCTTTAGGACTCAACTCCAAATTATTAATAGAAACAAAGATATAAGTCTTTCACTCAGGTGCATACTCTTCGGGTTTACTAAATCAACTGTGTTACGGAGATTGGCATAAATTTTGAATACATTATGGGCATGCTGAAATACGAGTTGCGTTGGGTTACTATCGTAAATATACACAATTCCTCTTAAGGACTCAAGTCCAAATTATTAATAGAAACAAAGATATAAGTCTTTCGCTCAGGTGCATACTCTTCAGGTTTACTAAATCAACCGTGTTACGGAGATTGGCTTAAATTTTGAATACATTATGGGCATGCTGAAATACGAGTTGCGTTGGGTTCCTATCGTAAATATACACAATTCTTCTTCAGGACTCAAGTCCAAATTATTAATAGAAACAAAGATATACGTCTTTCACTCAGGTGCATACTCTTCAGGTTTACTAAATCAACCGTGTTACGGATATTGGCTTAAATATGGAATACATTATGGGCATGCTGAATTGAGAGTTGCGTTGGGTTCCTATCATAAATATACACAATTCTTCTTCAGGACTCAAGTCCAAATTATTAATAGAAACAAAGATATACGTCTTTCACTTAGGTGCATACTCTTGAGGTTTACTAAATCAACCGTGTTACGGAGATTGGCTTTAATTTTGAATACATTATGGGCATGCTGAATTGCGAGTTGCGTTGGGTTCCTATCGTAAATATACACAATTCTTCTTCAGGACTCAAGTCCAAATTATTAATAGAAACAAAGATATACGTCTTTCACTCAGGTGCATACTCTTCAGGTTTACTAAATCAACCGTGTTACGGAGATTGGCTTAAATTTGGAATACATTATGGGCATGCTGAATTGAGAGTTGCGTTGGGTTCCTATCGTAAATATACACAATTCTTCTTCAGGACTCAAGTCCAAATTATTAATAGAAACAAAGATATACGCCTTTCACTCAGGTGCATACTCTCTAGGTTTACTAAATCAACTGTGTTACGGAGATTGGCTTCAATTGTGAATACATTATGGGCATGCTGAATAACGAGTTGAGTTGGGTTCCTATCGTAAATATACACAATTCTTCTTCAGGACTCAAGTCCAAATTATTAATAGAAACAAAGATATAAGTCTTTCACTCAGGTGCATACTCTTCGGGTTTACTAAATCAACCGTGTTACGGAGATTGGATTAAATTTTGAATACATTATGGGCATGCTGAAATACGAGTTGCGTTGGGTTCCTATCGTAAATATACACAATTCTTCTTTAGGACTCAAGTCCAAATTATTAATAGAAACAAAGATATACGTCTTTCACTCAGGTGCATACTCTTCAGGTTTACTAAATCAACCGTGTTACGGAGATTGGCTTAAATTTTGAATACATTATGGGCATGCTGAAATATGAGTTGTGTTGGGTTCCTATCGTAAATATACACAATTCTTCTTCAGCACTCAAGTCCAAATTATTAATAGAAACAAAGATATAAGTCTTTCACTCAGGTGCATACTCTTCGGGTTTACTAAATCAACCGTGTTACGGAGATTGGCTTAAATTTTGAATACATTATGGGCATGCTGAAATACGAGTTGCGTTGGGTTCCTATCGTAAATATACAAAATTCTTCTTCAGGACTCAAGTCCAAATTATTAATAGAAACAAAGATATACGTCTTTCACTCAGGTGCATACTCTTCAGGTTTACTAAATCAACCGTGTTACGGAGATTGGCTTAAATATGGAATACATTATGGGCATGCTGAATTGAGAGTTGCGTTGGGTTCCTATCGTAAATATACACAATTCTTCTTCAGGACTCAAGTCCAAATTATTAATAGAAACAAAGATATACGTCTTTCACTTAGGTGCATACTCTTGAGGTTTACTAAATCAACCGTGTTACGGAGATTGGCTCTAATTTTAAATACATTATGGGCATGCTGAAATACGAGTTGTGTTGGGTTCCTATCGTAAATATACACAATTCTTCTTCAGGACTCAAGTCCAAATTATTAATAGAAACAAAGATATACGTCTTTCACTCAGGTGCATACTCTTCAGGTTTACTAAATCAACCGTGTTACGGAGATTGGCTTAAATTTGGAATACATTATGGGCATGCTGAATTGAGAGTTGCGTTGGGTTCCTATCGTAAATATACACAATTCTTCTTCAGGACTCAAGTCCAAATTATTAATAGAAACAAAGATATAAGTCTTTCACTCAGGTGCATACTCTTCGGGTTTACTAAATCAACCGTGTTACGGAGATTGGCTTAAATTTTGAATACATTATGGGCATGCTGAAATACGATTGCGTTGGGTTCCTATCGTAAATATACAAAATTCTTCTTCAGGACTCAAGTCCAAATTATTAATAGAAACAAAGATATACGTCTTTCACTCAGGTGCATACTCTTCAGGTTTACTAAATCAACCGTGTTACGGAGATTGGCTTAAATATGGAATACATTATGGGCATGCTGAATTGAGAGTTGCGTTGGGTTCCTATCGTAAATATACACAATTCTTCTTCAGGACTCAAGTCCAAATTATTAATAGAAACAAAGATATACGTCTTTCACTTAGGTGCATACTCTTGAGGTTTACTAAATCAACCGTGTTACGGAGATTGGCTTTAATTTTAAATACATTATGGGCATGCTGAAATACGAGTTGCGTTGGGTTCCTATCGTAAATATACACAATTCTTCTTCAGGACTCAAGTCCAAATTATTAATAGAAACAAAGATATACGTCTTTCACTCAGGTGCATACTCTTCAGGTTTACTAAATCAACCGTGTTACGGAGATTGGCTTAAATTTGGAATACATTATGGGCATGCTGAATTGAGAGTTGCGTTGGGTTCCTATCGTAAATATACACAATTCTTCTTCAGGACTCAAGTCCAAATTATTAATAGAAACAAAGATATAAGTCTTTCACTCAGGTGCATACTCTTCGGGTTTACTAAATCAACCGTGTTACGGAGATTGGCTTAAATTTTGAATACATTATGGGCATGCTGAAATACGAGTTGCGTTGGGTTCCTATCGTAAATATACAAAATTCTTCTTCAGGACTCAAGTCCAAATTATTAATAGAAACAAAGATATACGTCTTTCACTCAGGTACACACTCTTCAGGTTTACTAAATCAACCGTGTTACGGAGATTGGCTTAAATTTTGAATACATTATGGGCATGCTGAAATACGAGTTGCGTTGGGTTCCTATCGTAAATATACACAATTCTTCTTCAGGACTCAAGTCCAAATTATTAATAGAAACAAAGATATAAGTCTTTCACTCAGGTGCATACTCTTCGGGTTTACTAAATCAACCGTGTTACGGAGATTGGCATAAATTTTGAATACATTATGGGCATGCTGAAATACGAGTTGCGTTGGGTTCCTATCGTAAATATACACAATTCTTCTTCAGGACTCAAGTCCAAATTATTAATAGAAACAAAGATATACGTCTTTCACTCAGGTGCATACTCTTCAGGTTTACTAAATCAACCGTGTTACGGAGATTGGCTTAAATTTTGAATACATTATGGGCATGCTGAATTGCGAGTTGCGTTGGGTTCCTATCGTAAATATACACAATTCTTCTTCAGGACTCAAGTCCAAATTATTAATAGAAACAAAGATATACGTCTTTCACTCAGGTGCATACTCTCTAGGTTTACTAAATCAACCGTGTCACGGAGATTGGCTTAAATTGTGAATACATTATGGGCATGCTGAAATACGAGTTGCGTTGGGTTCCTATAGAAAATATACACAATTCTTCTTCAGGTTTCAAGTCCAAATTATTAATAGAAACAAAGATATAAGTCTTTGACTCAGGTGCATACTCTTCGGGTTTACTAAATCAACCGTGTTATGGAGATTGGCTTAAATTTTGAATACATTATGGGCATGCTGAAATACGAGTTGCGTTGGGTTCCTATCGTAAATATACACAATTCTTCTTTAGGACTCAAGTCCAAATTATTAATAGAAACAAAGATATACGTCTTTCACTCGGGTCCATACTCTTCAGGTTTACTAAATCACCCGTGTTACGGAGATTGGCTTAAATTTTGAATACATTATGGGCATGCTGAAATACAAGTTGTGTTGGGTTCCTATCGTAAATATACACAATTCTTCTTCAGGATTCAAGTCCAAATTATTAATAGAAACAAAGATATACGTCTTTCACTCAGGTGCATACTCTTCAGGTTTACTAAATCAACAGTGTTACGGAGATTGGCTTAAATTTTGAATACATTATGGGCATGCTGAAATAAGAGTTGCGTTGGGTTTCTATCGTAAATATACACAATTCTTCTTCAGGACTCAAGTCCAAATTATTAATAGAAACAAAGATATACATCTTTCACTCAGGTGCATACTCTTCAGGTTTACTAAATCAACCGTGTTACGGAGATTGGCTTAAATTTTGAATACATTATGGGCATGCTGAAATACGAGTTGCGTTGGGTTCCTATCGTAAATATACACAATTCTTCTTCAGGACTCAAGTCCAAATTATTATCAGAAACAAAGATATACGTCTTTCACTCAGGTGCATACTCTTCAGGTATACTAAATCAACCGTGTTACGGAGATTGGCTTAAATTTTGAATACATTATGGGCATGCTGAAATACGAGTTGTGTTGGGTTCCTATCGTAAATATACACCTTTTTCTTCAGGACTCAAGTCCAAATTATTAATAGAAACAAAGATATAAGTCTTTCACTTAGGTGCATACTCTTCGGGTTTACTAAATCAACTGTGTTACGGAGATTGGCTTAAATTTTGAATACATTATGGGCATGCTGAAATACGAGTTGCGTTGGGTTCCTATCGTAAATATACACAATTCTTCTTCAGGACTCAAGTCCAAATTATTAACAGAAACAAAGATATAACTCTTTCACTCAGGTGCATACTCTTCGGGTTTACTAAATCAACCGTGTTACGGAGATTGGCTTATATTTTGAATACATTATGGGCATGCTGAAATACGAGTTGCGTTGGGTTCCTATCGTAAATATACACAATTCTTCTTCAGGTTTCAAGTCCAAATTATTAATAGAAACAAAGATATAAGTCTTTGACTCAGGTGCATACTCTTCGGGTTTACTAAATCAACCGTGTTATGGAGATTGGCTTAAATTTTGAATACATTATGGGCATGCTGAAATACGAGTTGCGTTGGGTTCCTATCGTAAATATACACAATTCTTCTTTAGGACTCAAGTCCAAATTATTAATAGAAACAAAGATATACGTCTTTCACTCGGGTCCATACTCTTCAGGTTTACTAAATCACCCGTGTTACGGAGATTGGCTTAAATTTTGAATACATTATGGGCATGCTGAAATACAAGTTGCGTTGGGTTCCTATCGTAAATATACACAATTCTTCTTCAGGATTCAAGTCCAAATTATTAATAGAAACAAAGATATACGTCTTTCACTCAGGTGCATACTCTTCAGGTTTACTAAATCAACAGTGTTACGGAGATTGGCTTAAATTTTGAATACATTATGGGCATGCTGAAATAAGAGTTGCGTTGGGTTTCTATCGTAAATATACACAATTCTTCTTCAGGACTCAAGTCCAAATTATTAATAGAAACAAAGATATACATCTTTCACTCAGGTGCATACTCTTCAGGTTTACTAAATCAACCGTGTTACGGAGATTGGCTTAAATTTTGAATACATTATGGGCATGCTGAAATACGAGTTGCGTTGGGTTCCTATCGTAAATATACACAATTCTTCTTCAGGACTCAAGTCCAAATTATTATCAGAAACAAAGATATACGTCTTTCACTCAGGTGCATACTCTTCAGGTATACTAAATCAACCGTGTTACGGAGATTGGCTTAAATTTTGAATACATTATGGGCATGCTGAAATACGAGTTGTGTTGGGTTCCTATCGTAAATATACACCATTCTTCTTCAGGACTCAAGTCCAAATTATTAATAGAAACAAAGATATAAGTCTTTCACTTAGGTGCATACTCTTCGGGTTTACTAAATCAACTGTGTTACGGAGATTGGCTTAAATTTTGAATACATTATGGGCATGCTGAAATACGAGTTGCATTGGGTTCCTATCGTAAATATACACAATTCTTCTTCAGGACTCAAGTCCAAATTATTAACAGAAACAAAGATATAAGTCTTTCACTCAGGTGCATACTCTTCGGGTTTACTAAATCAACCGTGTTACGGAGATTGGCTTATATTTTGAATACATTATGGGCATGCTGAATTGCGAGTTGCGTTGGGTTCCTATCGTAAATATACACAATTCTTCTTCAGGACTCAAGTCCAAATTATTAATAGAAACAAAGATATACGTCTTTCACTCAGGTGCATACTCTCTAGGTTTACTAAATCAACCGTGTCACGGAGATTGGCTTAAATTGTGAATACATTATGGGCATGCTGAAATACGAGTTGCGTTGGGTTCCTATCGTAAATATACACAATTCTTCTTCAGGACTCAAGTCCAAATTATTAACAGAAACAAAGATATAAGTCTTTCACCCAGGTGCATACTCTTCGGGTTTACTAAATCAACCGTGTTACGGAGATTGGCATAAATTTTGAATACATTATGGGCATGCTGAAATACGAGTTGCGTTGGGTTCCTATCGTAAATATACACAATTCTTCGTCAGGACTCAAGTCCAAATTATTAATAAAAACAAAGATATACGTCTTTCACTCAGGTGCATACTCTTCAGGTTTACTAAATCAACCGTGTTACGGAGATTGGCTTAAATTTTGAATACATTATGGGCATGCTGAATTGCGAGTTGCGTTGGGTTCCTATCGTAAATATACACAATTCTTCTTCAGGACTCAAGTCCAAATTATTAATAGAAACAAAGATATACGTCTTTCACTCAGGTGCATACTCTCTAGGTTTACTAAATCAACCGTGTCACGGAGATTGGCTTAAATTGTGAATACATTATGGGCATGCTGAAATACGAGTTGCGTTGGGTTCCTATCGTAAATATACACAATTCTTCTTCAGGTTTCAAGTCCAAATTATTAATAGAAACAAAGATATAAGTCTTTGACTCAGGTGCATACTCTTCGGGTTTACTAAATCAACCGTGTTACGGAGATTGGCTTAAATTTTGAATACATTATGGGCATGCTGAAATACGAGTTGCGTTGGGTTCCTATCGTAAATATACACAATTCTTCTTTAGGACTCAAGTCCAAATTATTAATAGAAACAAAGATATACGTCTTTCACTCAGGTCCATACTCTTCAGGTTTACTAAATCAACCGTGTTACGGAGATTGGCTTAAATTTTGAATACATTATGGGCATGCTGAAATACGAGTTGTGTTGGGTTCCTATCGTAAATATACACAATTCTTCTTCAGGACTCAAGTCCAAATTATTAATAGAAACAAAGATATACGTCTTTCACTCAGGTGCATACTCTTCAGGTATACTAAATCAACCGTGTTACGGAGATTGGCTTAAATTTTGAATACATTATGGGCATGCTGAAATACGAGTTGTGTTGGGTTCCTATCGTAAATATACACCATTCTTCTTCAGGACTCAAGTCCAAATTATTAACGGAAACAAAGATATAAGTCTTTCACTCAGGTGCATACTCTTCGGGTTTACTAAATCAACTGTGTTACGGAGATTGGCTTAAATTTTGAATACATTATGGGCATGCTGAAATACGAGTTGCGTTGGGTTCCTATCGTAAATATACACAATTCTTCTTCAGGACTCAAGTCCAAATTATTAACAGAAACAAAGATATAAGTCTTTCACTCAGGTGCATACTCTTCGGGCTTACTAAATCAACCGTGTTACGGAGATTGGCATAAATTTTGAATACATTATGGGCATGCTGAAATACGAGTTGCGTTGGGTTCCTATCGTAAATATACACAATTCTTCTTCAGGACTCAAGTCCAAATTATTAATAGAAACAAAGATATACGTCTTTCACTCAGGTGCATACTCTTCAGGTTTACTAAATCAACCGTGTTACGGAGATTGGCTTAAATTTTGAATACATTATGGGCATGCTGAATTGCGAGTTGCGTTGGGTTCCTATCGTAAATATACACAATTCTTCTTCAGGACTCAAGTCCAAATTATTAATAGAAACAAAGATATACGTCTTTCACTCAGGTGCATACTCTCTAGGTTTACTAAATCAACCGTGTTACGGAGATTGGCTTAAACTTTGAATACATTATGGGCATGCTGAAATACGAGTTGCGTTGGGTTCCTATCGTAAATATACACAATTCTTCTTTAGGACTCAAGTCCAAATTATTAATAGAAACAAAGATATACGTCTTTCACTCAGGTGCATACTCTTCAGGTTTACTAAATCAACCGTGTTACGGAGATGGGCTTAAATTTTGAATACATTATGGGCATGCTGAAATACAAGTTGCGTTGGGTTCCTATCGTAAATATACACAATTCTTCTTCAGGACTCAAGTCCAAATTATTAATAGAAACAAAGATATACGTCTTTCACTCAGGTGCATACTCTTCAGGTTTACTAAATCAACCGTGTTACGGAGATTGGCTTAAATTTTGAATACATTATGGGCATGCTGAAATAAGAGTTGCGTTGGGTTCCTATCGTAAATATACACAATTCTTCTTCAGGACTCAAGTCCAAATTATTAATAGAAACAAAGATATACGTCTTTCACTCAGGTGCACACTCTTCGGGTTTACTAAATCAACTGTGTTACGGAGATTGGCTTAAATTTGGAATACATTATGGGCATGCTGAAATACGAGTTGCGTTGGGTTCCTATCGTAAATATACACAATTCTTCTTCAGGACTCAAGTCCAAATTATTAATAGAAACAAAGATATACGTCTTTCACTCAGGTGCATACTCTTCAGGTTTACTAAACCAACCGTGTTACGGAGATTGGCTTAAATTTTGAATACATTATGGGCATGCTGAAATACGAGTTGCGTTGGGTTCCTATCGTAAATATACACAATTCTTCTTCAGGACTCAAGTCCAAATTATTAATAGAAACAAAGATATACGTCTTTCACTCAGGTGCATACTCTTCAGGTATACTAAATACCCCGTGTTACGGAGATTGGCTTAAATTTTGAATACATTATGGGCATGCTGAAATACGAGTTGCGTTGGGTTCCTATCATAAATATACACCATTCTTCTTCAGGACACAAGTCCAAATTATTAATAGAAACAAAGATATAAGTCTTTCACTCAGGTGCATACTCTTCGGGTTTACTAAATCAACCGTGTTACGGAGATTGGCTTAAATTTTGAATACATTATGGGCATGCTGAAATACGAGTTGCGTTGGGTTCCTATCGTAAATATACACAATTCTTCTTTAGGACTCAAGTCCAAATTATTAATAGAAACAAAGATATAAGTCTTTCACTCAGGTGCATACTCTTCGGGTTTACTAAATCAACCGTGTTACGGAGATTGGCTTAAATTTTGAATACATTATGGGCATGCTGAAATAAAAGTTGCGTTGGGTTCCTATCGTAAATATACACAATTCTTCTTCAGGACTCAAGTCCAAATTATTAATAGAAACAAAGATATACGTCTTTCACTTAGGTGCATACTCTTTAGGTTTACTAAATCAGCCGTGTTACGGAGATTGGCTTTAATTTTAAATACATTATGGGCATGCTGAAATACGAGTTGCGTTGGGTTCCTATCGTAAATATACACAATTCTTCTTCAGGACTCAAGTCCAAATTATTAATAGAAACAAAGATATACTCTTGAGGTTTACTAAATCAACCGTGTTACGGAGATTGGCTTAAATTTTGAATACATTATAAGCATCCTGAAATACGAGTTGCGTTGAGTTCCTATCGTAAATATACACAATTCTTCTTCAGGACTCAAGTCCAAATTATTAATAGAAACAAAGATATAAGTCTTTCACTCAGGTGCATACTCTTCGGGTTTACTAAATCAACTGTGTTACGGAGATTGGCTTAAATTTTGAATACATTATGGGCATGCTGAAATACGAGTTGCGTTGGGTTCCTATCGTAAATATACACAATTTTTCTTCAGGACTCAAGTCCAAATTATTAATAGAAACAAAGATAAACGTCTTTCGCTCAGGTGCATACTCTTCAGGTTTACTAAATCAACCGTGTTACGGAGATTGGCTTAAATTTTGAATACATTATAGGCATGCTGAAATACGAGTTGCGTTGGGTTCCTATCGTAAATATACATAATTCTTCTTCAGGACTCAAGTCCAAATTATTAATAGAAACAAAGATATAAGTCTTTCACTCAGGTGCATACTCTTCGGGTTTACTAAATCAACCGTGTTACGGAGATTGGCTTAAATTTTGAATACATTATGGGCATGCTGAAATAAACGTTGCGTTGGGTTCCTATCGTAAATATACACAATTCTTCTTCAGGACTCAAGTCCAAATTATTAATAGAAACAAAGATATACGTCTTTCACTTAGGTGCATACTCTTGAGGTTTACTAAATCAACCGTGTTACGGAGATTGGCTTTAATTTTAAATACATTATGGGCATGCTGAAATACGAGTTGCGTTGGGTTCCTATCGTAAATATACACAATTCTTCTTCAGGACTCAAGTCCAAATTATTAATAGAAACAAAGATATACGTCTTTCACTCAGGTGCATACTCTTGAGGTTTACTAAATCAACCGTGTTACGGAGATTGGCTTAAATTTTGAATACATTATGGGCATGCTGAAATACGAGTTGCGTTGGGTTCGTATCGTAAATATACACAATTCTTCTTCAGGACTCAAGTCCAAATTATTAATAGAAACAAAGATATACGTCTTTCACTCAGGTGCATACTCTTCAGGTTTACTAAATCAACCGTGTTATGGAGATTGGCTTAAATTTTGAATACATTATGGGCATGCTGAATTGCGAGTTGCGTTGGGTTTCTATCGTAAATATACACAATTCTTCTTCAGGACTCAAGTCCAAATTATTAATAGAAACAAAGATATACGTCTTTCACTCAGGTGCATACTCTCTAGGTTTACTAAATCATCCGTGTTACGGAGATTGGCTTAAATTGTGAATACATTATGGGCATGCTGAAATACGAGTTGCGTTGGGTTCCTATCGTAAATATACACAATTCTTCTTCGGGACTCAAGTCCAAATTATTAATAGAAACAAAGATATAAGTCTTTGACTCAGGTGCATACTCTTCGGGTTTACTAAATCAACCGTGTTACGGAGATTGGCTTAAATTTTGAATACATTATGGGCATGCTGAAATACGAGTTGCGTTGGGTTCCTATCGTAAATATACACAATTCTTCTTGAGGACTCAAGTCCAAATTATTAATAGAAACAAAGATATACGTCTTTCACTCAGGTGCATACTCTTTAGGTTTACTAAATCAACCGTGTTACGGAGATTGGCTTAAATTTTGAATACATTATGGGCATGCTGAAATACAAGTTGCGTTGGGTTCCTATCGTAAATATACACAATTCTTCTTCAGGACTCAAGTCCAAATTATTAATAGAAACAAAGATATACGTCTTTCACTCAGGTGCATACTCTTCAGGTTTACTAAATCAACCGTGTTACGGAGATTGGCTTAAACTTTGAATACATTATGGGCATGCTGAAATAAGAGTTGCGTTGGGTTCCTATCGTAAATATACACAATTCTTCTTCAGGACTCAAGTCCAAATTATTAATAGAAACAAAGATATACGTCTTTCACTCAGGTGCATACTCTTCGGGTTTACTAAATCAACCGTGTTACGGAGATTGGCTTAAATTTTGAATACATTATGGGCATGCTGAAATACGAGTTGCATTGGGTTCCTATCGTAAATATACACAATTCTTCTTCAGGACACAAGTCCAAATTATTAATAGAAACAAAGATATACGTCTTTCACTCAGGTGCATACTCTTCAGCTTTACTAAATCAACCGTGTTACGGAGATTGGCTTAAAGTTTGAATACATTATGGGCATGCTGAAATACGAGTTGCGTTGGGTTCCTATCGTAAATTTACACAATTCTTCTTCAGGACTCAAGTCCAAATTATTAATAGAAACAAAGATATACGTCTTTCACTCAGGTGCATACTCTTCAAGTTTACTAAATCAACCGTGTTACGGAGATTGGCTTAAATTTTGAATACATTATGGGCATGCTGAAATACGAGTTGCGTTGGGTTCCTATCGTAAATATACACCATTCTTCTTCAGGACTCAAGTCCAAATTATTAATAGAAACAAAGATATAAGTCTTTCACTCAGGTGCATACTCTTCGGGTTTACTAAATCAACCGTGTTACGGAGATTCGCTTAAATTTTGAATACATTATGGGCATGCTGAAATACGAGTTGCGTTGGGTTCCTATCGTAAATATACACAATTCTTCTTTAGGACTCAAGTCCAAATTATTAATAGAAACAAAGATATACGTCTTTCACTCAGGTGCATACTCTTTAGGTTTACTAAATCAACAGTGTTACGGAGATTGGCTTAAATTTTGAATACATTATGGGCATGCTGAAATACGAGTTGCGTTGGGTTCCTATCGTAAATATACACAATTCTTCTTCAGGACTCAAGTCCAAATTATTAATAGAAACAAAGATATACGTCTTTCACTCAGGTGCATACTCTCTAGGTTTACTAAATCAACCGTGTTACGGAGATTGGCTTAAATTGTGAATACATTATGGGCATGCTGAAATACGAGTTGCGTTGGGTTCCTATCGTAAATATACACAATTCTTCTTCAGGACTCAAGTCCAAATAATTAATAGAAACAAAGATATAAGTCTTTGACTCAGGTGCATACTCTTCGGGTTTACTAAATCAACCGTGTTACGGAGATTGGCTTAAATTTTGAATACATTATGGGCATGCTGAAATACGAGTTGCGTTGGGTTCCTATCGTAAATATACACAATTCTTCTTTAGGACTCAAGTCCGAATTATTAATAGAAACAAAGATATACGTCTTTCACTCAGGTGCATACTCTTTAGGTTTACTAAATCAACCGTGTTACGGAGATTGGCTTAAATTTTGAATACATTATGGGCATGCTGAAATACAAGTTGCGTTGGGTTCCTATCGTAAATATACACAATTCTTCTTCAGGACTCAAGTCCAAATTATTAATAGAAACAAAGATATACGTCTTTCACTCAGGCGCATACTCTTCAGGTTTACTAAATCAACCGTGTTACGGAGATTGGCTTAAAATTTGAATACATTATGGGCATGCTGAAATAAGAGTTGCGTTGGGTTCCTATCGTAAATATACACAATTCTTCTTCAGGACTCAAGTCCAAATTATTAATAGAAACAAAGATATAAGTCTATCACTCAGGTGCATACTCTTCGGGTTTACTAAATCAACCGTGTTACGAAGATTGGCTTAAATTTTGAATAAATTATGGGCATGCTGAAATAAAAGTTGCGTTGGGTTCCTATCGTAAATATACACAATTCTTCTTCAGGACTCAAGTCCAAATTATTAATAGAAACAAAGATATACGTCTTTCACTTAGGTGCATACTCTTGAGGTTTACTAAATCAACCGTGTTACGGAGATTGGCTTTAATTTTAAATACATTATGGGCATGCTGAAATACGAATTGCGTTGGGTTCCTATCGTAAATATACACAATTCTTCTTCAGGACTCAAGTCCAAACTATTAATAGAAACAAAGATATACGTCTTTCACTCAGGTGCATACTCTTCAGGTTGACTAAATCAACCGTGTTACAGAGATTGGCTTAAATTTTGAATACATTATGGGCATGCTTAAATACGAGTTGCGTTGGGTTCCTATCGTAAATATACACAATTCTTCTTCAGGACTCAAGTCCAAAATATTAATAGAAACAAAGATATACGTCTTTCACTCAGGTGCATACTCTTCAGGTTTACTAAATCAACCGTGTTACGGAGATTGGCTTAAATTTTGAATACATTATGGGCATGCTGAAATACGAGTTGCGTTGGGTTCCTATCGTAAATATACACAATTCTTCTTCAGGACTCAAGTCCAAATTATTAATAGAAACAAATATATACGTCTTTCACTCAGGTGCATACTCTTCAGGTTTACTAAATCAACCGTGTTACGGAGATTGTCTTAAATTGTGAATACATTATGGGAATGCTGAAATACGAGTTGCGTTGAGTTCCTAACGTAAATATACACAATTCTTCTTCAGGACTCAAGTCCAAATTATTAATAGAAACAAAGATATACGTCTTTCACTCAGGTGCATACTCTTCAGGTTTACTAAATCAACCGTGTTACGGAGATTGGCTTAAATTTTGAATAGATTATGAGCATGCTGAAATACGAGTTGCGTTGGGTTCCTATCGTAAATATACACAATTCTTCTTCAGGACTCAAGTCCAAATTATTAATAGAAACAAAGATATAAGTCTTTCACTCAGGTGCATACTCTTCGGGTTTACTAAATCAACCGTGTTACGGAGATTGGCTTAAATTTTGAATAAATTATGGGCATGCTGAAATAAAAGTTGCGTTGGGTTCCTATCGTAAATATACACAATTCTTCTTCAGGACTCAAGTCCAAATTATTAATAGAAACAAAGATATACGTCTTTCACTTAGGTGCATACTCTTGAGGTTTACTAAATCAACCGTGTTACGGAGATTGGCTTTAATTTTAAATACATTACGGGCATGCTGAAATACGAGTTGCGTTGGGTTCCTATCGTAAATATACACAATTCTTCTTCAGGACTCAAGTCCAAACTATTAATAGAAACAAAGATATACGTCTTTCACTCAGGTGCATACTCTTCAGGTTTACTAAATCAACCGTGTTACGGAGATTGGCTTAAATTTTGAATACATTATGGGCATGCCGAAATACGAGTTGCGTTGGGTTCCTATCGTAAATATACACAATTCTTCTTCAGGACTCAAGTCCAAATTATTAATAGAAACAAAGATATAAGTCTTTCACTCAGGTGCATACTCTTCGGGTTTACTAAATCAACCGTGTTACGGAGATTGGCTTAAATTTTGAATAAATTATGGGCATGCTGAAATAAAAGTTGCGTTGGGTTCCTATCGTAAATATACACAATTCTTCTTCAGGACTCAAGTCCAAATTATTAATAGAAACAAAGATATACGTCTTTCACTTAGGTGCATACTCTTGAGGTTTACTAAATCAACCGTGTTACGGAGATTGGCTTTAATTTTAAATACATTATGGGCATGCCGAAATACGAGTTGCGTTGGGTTCCTATCGTAAATATACACAATTCTTCTTCAGGACTCAAGTCCAAACTATTAATAGAAACAAAGATATACGTCTTTCACTCAGGTGCATACTCTTCAGGTTTACTAAATCAACCGTGTTACGGAGATTGGCTTAAATTTTGAATACATTATGGGCATGCTTAAATACGAGTTGCGTTGGGTTCCTATCGTAAATATACACAATTCTTCTTCAGGACTCAAGTCCAAATTATTAATAGAAACAAAGATATACGTCTTTCACTCAGGTGCATACTCTTCAGGTTTACTAAATCAACCGTGTTACGGAGATTGGCTTAAATTTTGAATACATTATGGGCATGCTGAAATACGAGTTGCGTTGGGTTCCTATCGTAAATATACACAATTCTTCTTCAGGACTCAAGTCCAAATTATTAATAGAAACAAAGATATACGTCTTTCACTCAGGTGCATACTCTTCAGGTTTACTAAATCAACCGTGTTACGGAGATTTGCTTAAATTTTGAATACATTATGGGCATGCTGAAATACGAGTTGCGTTGGGTTCCTATCGTAAATATACACCATTCTTCTTCAGGACTCAAGTCCAAATTATTAATAGAAACAAAGATATAAGTCTTTCACTCAGGTGCATACTCTTCGGGTTTACTAAATCAACTGTGTTACGGAGATTGACTTAAATTTTGAATACATTATGGGCATGCTGAAATACGAGTTGTGTTGGGTTCCT
Source organism: Cuscuta europaea (assembly GCA_945859875.1). Classification (NCBI taxonomy): domain Eukaryota; kingdom Viridiplantae; phylum Streptophyta; class Magnoliopsida; order Solanales; family Convolvulaceae; genus Cuscuta; species Cuscuta europaea. The sequence continues at coordinate 9,421,533 of CAMAPE010000014.1, forward strand.
ATCGTAAATATACACAATTTTTCTTCAGGACTCAAGTCCAAATTATTAATAGAAACAAAGATATTCGTCTTTCGCTCAGGTGCATACTCTTCAGGTTTACTAAATCAACCGTGTTACGGAGATTGGCTTAAATTTTGAATACATTATGGGCATGATGAAATACGAGTTGCGTTGGGTTCCTATCGTAAATATACACAATTCTTCTTCAGGACTCAAGTCCAAATTATTAATAGAAACAAAGATATAAGTCTTTCACTCAGGTGCATACTCTTCGGGTTTACTAAATCAACCGTGTTACGGAGATTGGCTTAAATTTTGAATAAATTATGGGCATGCTGAAATAAAAGTTGCGTTGGGTTCCTATCGTAAATATACACAATTCTTCTTCAGGACTCAAGTCCAAATTATTAATAGAAACAAAGATATACGTCTTTCACTTAGGTGCATACTCTTGAGGTTTACTAAATCAACCGTGTTACGGAGATTGGCTTTAATTTTAAATACATTATGGGCATGCTGAAATACGAGTTGCGTTGGGTTCCTATCGTAAATATACACAATTCTTCTTTAGGACTCAAGTCCAAATTATTAATAGAAACAAAGATATACGTCTTTCACTCAGGTGCATACTCTTCAGGTTTACTAAATCAACCGTGTTACGGAGATTGGCTTAAATTTTGAATACATTATGGGCATGCTTAAATACGAGTTGCGTTGGGTTCCTATCGTAAATATACACAATTCTTCTTCAGGACTCAAGTCCAAATTATTAATAGAAACAAAGATATACGTCTTTCACTCAGGTGCATACTCTTCAGGTTTACTAAATCAACCGTGTTACGGAGATTGGCTTAAATGTTGAATACATTATGGGCATGCTGAAATACGAGTTGCGTTGGGTTCCTATCGTAAATATACACAATTCTTCTTCAGGACTCAAGTCCAAATTATTAATAGAAACAAAGATATACGTCTTTCACTCAGGGGCATACTCTTCAGGTTTACTAAATCAACCGTGTTACGGAGATTTGCTTAAATTTTGAATACATTATGGGCATGCTGAAATACGAGTTGCGTTGGGTTCCTATCGTAAATATACACCATTCTTCTTCAGGACTCAAGTCCAAATTATTAATAGAAACAAAGATATAAGTCTTTCACTCAGGTGCATACTCTTCGGGTTTACTAAATCAACTGTGTTACGGAGATTGACTTAAATTTTGAATACATTATGGGCATGCTGAAATACGAGTTGTGTTGGGTTCCTATCGTAAATATACACAATTTTGCTTCAGGACTCAAGTCCAAATTATTAATAGAAACAAAGATATACGTCTTTCGCTCAGGTGCATACTATTCAGGTTTACTAAATCAACCGTGTTACGGAGATTGGCTTAAATTTTGAATACATTATGGGCATGCTGAAATACGAGTTGCGTTGGGTTCCTATCGTAAATATACACAATTCTTCTTCAGGACTCAAGTCCAAATTATTAATAGAAACAAAGATATAAGTCTTTCACTCAGGTGCATACTCTTCGGGTTTACTAAATCAACCGTGTTACAGAGATTGGCTTAAATTTTGAATACATTATGGGCATGCTGAAATACAAGTTGCGTTGGGTTCCTATCGTAAATTTACACAATTCTTCTTCAGGACTCAAGTCCAAATTATTAATAGAAACAAAGATATAAGTCTTTCACTCAGGTGCATACTCTTCGGGTTTACTAAATCAACCGTGTTACAGAGATTGGCTTAAATTTTGAATAAATTATGGCCATGCTGAAATAAAAGTTGCGTTGGGTTCCTATCGTAAATATACACAATTCTTCTTCAGGACTCAAGTCCAAATTATTAATAGAAACAAAGATATACGTCTTTCACTTAGGTGCATACTCTTGAGGTTTACTAAATCAACCGTGTTATGGAGATTGGCTTTAATTTTAAATACATTATGGGCATGCTGAAATACGAGTTGCGTTGGGTTCCTATCGTAAATATACACAATTCTTCTTCAGGACTCAAGTCCAAACTATTAATAGAAACAAAGATATACGTCTTTCACTCAGGTGCATACTCTTCAGGTTTACTAAATCAACCGTGTTACGGAGATTGGCTTAAATTTTGAATACATTATGGGCATGCTTAAATACGAGTTGCGTTGGGTTCCTATCGTAAATATACACAATTCTTCTTCAGGACTCAAGTCCAAATTATTAATAGAAACAAAGATATATGTCTTTCACTCAGGTGCATACTCTTCAGGTTTACTAAATCAACCGTGTTACGGAGATTGGCTTAAATTTTGAATACATTATGGGCATGCTGAAATACGAGTTGCGTTGGGTTCCTATCGTAAATATACACAATTCTTCTTCAGGACTCAAGTCCAAATTATTAATAGAAACAAAGATATACGTCTTTCACTCAGGTGCATACTCTTCAGGTTTACTAAATCAACCGTGTTACGGAGATTTGCTTAAATTTTGAATACATTATGGGCATGCTGAAATACGAGTTGTGTTGGGTTCCTATCGTAAATATACACCATTCTTCTTCAGGACTCAAGTCCAAATTATTAATAGAAACAAAGATATAAGTCTTTCACTCAGGTGCATACTCTTCGGGTTTACTAAATCAACTGTGTTACGGAGATTGACTTAAATTTTGAATACATTATGGGCATGCTGAAATACGAGTTGTGTTGGGTTCCTATCGTAAATATACACAATTTTTCTTCAGGACTCAAGTCCAAATTATTAATAGAAACAAAGATATTCGTCTTTCGCTCAGGTGCATACTCTTCAGGTTTACTAAATCAACCGTGTTACGGAGATTGGCTTAAATTTTGAATACATTATGGGCATGCTGAAATACGAGTTGCGTTGGGTTCCTATCGTAAATATACACAATTCTTCTTCAGGACTCAAGTCCAAATTATTAATAGAAACAAAGATATAAGTCTTTCACTCAGGTGCATACTCTTCGGGTTTACTAAATCAACCGTGTTACGGAGATTGGCTTAAATTTTGAATAAATTATGGGCATGCTGAAATAAAAGTTGCGTTGGGTTCCTATCGTAAATATACACAATTCTTCTTCAGGACTCAAGTCCAAATTATTAATAGAAACAAAGATATACGTCTTTCACTTAGGTGCATACTCTTGAGGTTTACTAAATCAACCGTGTTACGGAGATTGGCTTTAATTTTAAATACATTATGGGCATGCTGAAATACGAGTTGCGTTGGGTTCCTATCGTAAATATACACAATTCTTCTTCAGGACTCAAGTCCAAATTATTAATAGAAACAAAGATATACGTCTTTCACTCAGGTGCATACTCTTCAGGTTTACTAAATCAACCGTGTTACGGAGATTGGCTTAAATTTTGAATACATTATGGGCATGCTTAAATACGAGTTGCGTTGGGTTCCTATCATAAATATACACAATTCTTCTTCAGGACTCAAGTCCAAATTATTAATAGAAACAAAGATATACGTCTTTCACTCAGGTGCATACTCTTCAGGTTTACTAAATCAACCGTGTTACGGAGATTGGCTTAAATGTTGAATACATTATGGGCATGCTGAAATACGAGTTGCGTTGGGTTCCTATCGTAAATATACACAATTCTTCTTCAGGACTCAAGTCCAAATTATTAATAGAAACAAAGATATACGTCTTTCACTCAGGGGCATACTCTTCAGGTTTACTAAATCAACCGTGTTACGGAGATTTGCTTAAATTTTGAATACATTATGGGCATGCTGAAATACGAGTTGCGTTGGGTTCCTATCGTAAATATACACCATTCTTCTTCAGGACTCAAGTCCAAATTATTAATAGAAACAAAGATATAAGTCTTTCACTCAGGTGCATACTCTTCGGGTTTACTAAATCAACTGTGTTACGAAGATTGACTTAAATTTTGAATACATTATGGGCATGCTGAAATACGAGTTGTGTTGGGTTCCTATCGTAAATATACACAATTTTTCTTCAGGACTCAAGTCCAAATTATTAATAGAAACAAAGATATACGTCTTTCACTCAGGTGCATACTCTTCAGGTTTACTAAATCAACCGTGTTACGGAGATTGGCTTAAATGTTGAATACATTATGGGCATGCTGAAATACGAGTTGCGTTGGGTTCCTATCGTAAATATACACAATTCTTCTTCAGGACTCAAGTCCAAATTATTAATAGAAACAAAGATATACGTCTTTCACTCAGGGGCATACTCTTCAGGTTTACTAAATCAACCGTGTTACGGAGATTTGCTTAAATTTTGAATACATTATGGGCATGCTGAAATACGAGTTGTGTTGGGTTCCTATTGTAAATATACACCATTCTTCTTCAGGACTCAAGTCCAAATTATTAATAGAAACAAAGATATAAGTCTTTCACTCAGGTGCATACTCTTCGGGTTTACTGAATCAACTGTGTTACGGAGATTAACTTAAATTTTGAATACATTATGGGCATGCTGAAATACGAGTTGTGTTGGGTTCCTATCGTAAATATACACAATTTTTCTTCAGGACTCAAGTCCAAATTATTAATAGAAACAAAGATATACGTCTTTCGCTCAGGTGCATACTATTCAGGTTTACTAAATCAACCGTGTTACGGAGATTGGCTTAAATTTGGAATACATTATGGGCATGCTGAAATACGAGTTGCGTTGGGTTCCTATCGTAAATATACACAATTCTTCTTCAGGACTCAAGTCCAAATTATTAATAGAAACAAAGATATAAGTCTTTCACTCAGGTGCATACTCTTCGGGTTTACTAAATCAACCGTGTTACGGAGATTGGCTTAAATTTTGAATACATTATGGGCATGCTGAAATACAAGTTGCGTTGGGTTCCTATCGTAAATTTACACAATTCTTCTTCAGGACTCAAGTCCAAATTATTAATAGAAACAAAGATATACGTCTTTCACTTAGGTGCATACTCTTGAGGTTTACTAAATCAACCGTGTTACGGAGATTGGCTTTAATTTTAAATACATTATGGGCATGCTGAAATACGAGTTGCGTTGGGTTCCTATCGTAAATATACACAATTCTTATTCAGGACTCAAGTCAATATTATTAATAGAAACAAAGATATACGTCTTTCACTCAGGTGCATACTCTTCAGGTTTACTAAATCAACCGTGTTACGGAGATTGGCTTAAATTTTGAATACATTATGGGCATGCTGAAATACGAGTTGAGTTGGGTTCCTATCGTAAATATACACAATTCTTCTTTAGGACTCAAGTCCAAATTATTAATAGAAACAAAGATATACGTCTTTCACTCAGGTGCATACTCTTCAGGTTTACTAAATCAACCGTGTTACGGAGATTGGCTTAAATTTTGAATACATTATGGGCATGCTGAAATAAGAGTTGCGTTGGGTTCCTATCGTAAATATACACAATTCTTCTTCAGGACTTAAGTCCAAATTATTAATAGAAACAAAGATATACGTCTTTCACTCAGGTGCATACTCTTCGGGTTTACTAAATCAACCGTGTTACGGAGATTGGCTTAAATTTTGAATACATTATTGGCATGCTGAAATACGAGTTGCGTTGGGTTCCTATCGTAAATATACACAATTCTTCTTCAGGACTCAAGACCAAATTATTAATAGAAACAAAGATATACGTCTTTCACTCAGGTGCATACTCTTCAGGTTTACTAAATCAACCGTGTTACGGAGATTGGCTTAAATTTTGAATACATTATGGGCATGCTGAAATACGAGTTGCGTTGGGTTCCTATCGTAAATATACACCATTCTTCTTCAGGACTCAAGTCCAAATTATTAATAGAAACAAAGATATAAGTCTTTCACTCAGGTGCATACTCTTCGGGTTTACTAAATCAACTGTGTTACGGAGATTGGCTTAAATTTTGAATACATTATGGGCATGCTGAAATACGAGTTGCGTTGGGTTCCTATCGTAAATATACACAATTCTTCTTCAGGACTCAAGTCCAAATTATTAACAGAAAAAAAGATATACGTCTTTCGCTCAGGTGCATACTCTTCAGGTTTACTAAATCAACCGTGTTACGGAGATTGGCTTAAATTTTGAATACATTATGGGCATGCTGAAATACGAGTTGCTTTGGGTTCCTATCGTAAATATACACAATTCTTCTTCTGGGAACTCAAGTCCAAATTATTAATAGAAACAAAGATATAAGTCTTTCACTCAGGTGCATACTCTTCGGGTTTACTAAATCAACCGTGTTACGGAGATTGGCTTAAATTTTGAATACATTATGGGCATGCTGAAATACAAGTTGCGTTGGGTTCCTATCGTAAATATACACAATTCTTCTTGAGGACTCAAGTCCAAATTATTAATAGAAACAAAGATATACGTCTTTCACTTAGGTGCATACTCTTGAGGTTTACTAAATCAACCGTGTTACGGAGATTGGCTTTAATTTTAAATACATAATGGGCATGCTGAAATACGAGTTGCGTTGGGTTCCAATCGTAAATATACAGAATTCTTCTTCAGGACTCAAGTCCAAATTATTAATAGAAACAAAGATATACGTCTTTCACTCAGGTGCATACTCTTCGGGTTTACTAAATCAACCGTGTTATGGAGATTGGCTTAAATTTTGAAGACATTATGGGCATGCTGTAATACAGGTTGCGTTGGGTTCCTATCGTAAATATACACAATTCTTCTTCAGGACTCAAGTCAAAATTATTAATAGAAACAAAGATATAAGTCTTTCACTCAGGTGCATACTCTTCGGGTTTACTAAATCAACCGTGTTATGGAGATTGGCTTAAATTTTGAATACATTATGGGCATGCTGAAATACGGGTTGCGTTGGGTTCCTATCGTAAATATACACAATTCTTCTTCAGGACTCAAGTCCAAATTATTAATAGAAACAAGGATATACGTCTCTCACTCAGGTGCATACTCTTCAGGTTTATTAAATCAACCGTGTTACGGAGATTGGCTTAAATTTTGAATACATTATGGGAATGCTGAAATACGAATTGCGTTGGGTTCCTATCGTAAATATACACAATTCTTCTTCAGGACTCAAGTCCAAATAATTAATAGAAACAAAGATATACGTCTTTCACTCAGGTGCACACTCTCTACGTTTACTAAATCAACCGTGTTACGGAGATTGGCTTAAATTTTGAATACATTATGGGCATGCTGAAATACGAGTTGCGTTGGGTTCCTATCGTAAATATACACAATTCTTCTTCAGGACTCAAGTCCAAATTATTAATAGAAACAAAGATATAAGTCTTTCACTCAGGTGCATACTCTTCGGGTTTACTAAATCAACCGTGTTACGGAGATTGGCTTAAATTTTGAATACATTATGGGCATGCTGAAATACAAGTTGCGTTGGGTTCCTATCGTAAATTTACACAATTCTTCTTCAGGACTCAAGTCCAAATTATTAATAGAAACAAAGATATACGTCTTTCACTTAGGTGCATACTCTTGAGGTTTACTAAATCAACCGTGTTACGGAGATTGGCTTTAATTTTAAATACATTATGGGCATGCTGAAATACGAGTTGCGTTGGGTTCCTATCGTAAATATACACAATTCTTATTCAGGACTCAAGTCAATATTATTAATAGAAACAAAGATATACGTCTTTCACTCAGGTGCATACTCTTCAGGTTTACTAAATCAACCGTGTTACGGAGATTGGCTTAAATTTTGAATACATTATGGGCATGCTGAAATACGAGTTGAGTTGGGTTCCTATCGTAAATATACACAATTCTTCTTCAGGACTCAAGTCCAAATTATTAATAGAAACAAAGATATACGTCTTTCACTCAGGTGCATACTCTTCAGGTTTACTAAATCAACCGTGTTACGGAGATTGGCTTAAATTTTGAATACATTATGGGCATGCTGAAATAAGAGTTGCGTTGGGTTCCTATCGTAAATATACACAATTCTTCTTCAGGACTTAAGTCCAAATTATTAATAGAAACAAAGATATACGTCTTTCACTCAGGTGCATACTCTTCGGGTTTACTAAATCAACCGTGTTACGGAGATTGGCTTAAATTTTGAATACATTATTGGCATGCTGAAATACGAGTTGCGTTGGGTTCCTATCGTAAATATACACAATTCTTCTTCAGGACTCAAGACCAAATTATTAATAGAAACAAAGATATACGTCTTTCACTCAGGTGCATACTCTTCAGGTTTACTAAATCAACCGTGTTACGGAGATTGGCTTAAATTTTGAATACATTATGGGCATGCTGAAATACGAGTTGCGTTGGGTTCCTATCGTAAATATACACCATTCTTCTTCAGGACTCAAGTCCAAATTATTAATAGAAACAAAGATATAAGTCTTTCACTCAGGTGCATACTCTTCGGGTTTACTAAATCAACTGTGTTACGGAGATTGGCTTAAATTTTGAATACATTATGGGCATGCTGAAATACGAGTTGCGTTGGGTTCCTATCGTAAATATACACAATTCTTCTTCAGGACTCAAGTCCAAATTATTAACAGAAAAAAAGATATACGTCTTTCGCTCAGGTGCATACTCTTCAGGTTTACTAAATCAACCGTGTTACGGAGATTGGCTTAAATTTTGAATACATTATGGGCATGCTGAAATACGAGTTGCTTTGGGTTCCTATCGTAAATATACACAATTCTTCTTCTGGGAACTCAAGTCCAAATTATTAATAGAAACAAAGATATAAGTCTTTCACTCAGGTGCATACTCTTCGGGTTTACTAAATCAACCGTGTTACGGAGATTGGCTTAAATTTTGAATACATTATGGGCATGCTGAAATACAAGTTGCGTTGGGTTCCTATCGTAAATATACACAATTCTTCTTGAGGACTCAAGTCCAAATTATTAATAGAAACAAAGATATACGTCTTTCACTTAGGTGCATACTCTTGAGGTTTACTAAATCAACCGTGTTACGGAGATTGGCTTTAATTTTAAATACATAATGGGCATGCTGAAATACGAGTTGCGTTGGGTTCCAATCGTAAATATACACAATTCTTCTTCAGGACTCAAGTCCAAATTATTAATAGAAACAAAGATATACGTCTTTCACTCAGGTGCATACTCTTCGGGTTTACTAAATCAACCGTGTTATGGAGATTGGCTTAAATTTTGAAGACATTATGGGCATGCTGTAATACAGGTTGCGTTGGGTTCCTATCGTAAATATACACAATTCTTCTTCAGGACTCAAGTCAAAATTATTAATAGAAACAAAGATATAAGTCTTTCACTCAGGTGCATACTCTTCGGGTTTACTAAATCAACCGTGTTATGGAGATTGGCTTAAATTTTGAATACATTATGGGCATGCTGAAATACGGGTTGCGTTGGGTTCCTATCGTAAATATACACAATTCTTCTTCAGGACTCAAGTCCAAATTATTAATAGAAACAAGGATATACGTCTCTCACTCAGGTGCATACTCTTCAGGTTTATTAAATCAACCGTGTTACGGAGATTGGCTTAAATTTTGAATACATTATGGGAATGCTGAAATACGAATTGCGTTGGGTTCCTATCGTAAATATACACAATTCTTCTTCAGGACTCAAGTCCAAATAATTAATAGAAACAAAGATATACGTCTTTCACTCAGGTGCACACTCTCTAGGTTTACTAAATCAACCGTGTTACGGAGATTGGCTTAAATTGTGAATACATTATGGGCATGCTGAAATACGAGTTGCGTTGGGTTCCTATCGTAAATATACACAATTCTTCTTCAGGACTCAAGTCCAAATTATTAATAGAAACAAAGATATAAGTCTTTGACTCAGGTGCATACTCTTAGGGTTTACTAAATGAACCGTGTTACGGAGATTGGCTTAAATTTAAATACATTATGGGCATGCTGAAATACGAGTTGCGTTGGGTTCCTATCGTAAATATACACAATTCTTCTTCAGGACTCAAGTCCAAATTATTAATAGAAACAAAGATATAAGTCTTTCACTCAGGTGCATACTCTTCGGGTTTACTAAATCAACCGTGTTACGGAGATTGGCTTAAATTTTGAATACATTATGGGCATGCTGAAATACGAGTTGCGTTGGGTTCCTATCGTAAATATCCACAATTCTTCTTCAGGATTCAAGTCCAAATTATTAATAGAAACAATGATATACGTCTTTCACTCAGGTGCATACTCTTCAGGTTTACTAAATCAACCGTGTTACGGAGATTTGCTTAAATTTTGAATACATTATGGGCATGCTGAAATACGTGTTGCGTGGGGTTCCTATCGTAAATATACACAATTCTTCTTTAGGACTCAAGTCCAAATTATTAATAGAAACAAAGATATACGTCTTTCACTCAGGTGCATACTCTTCAGGTTTACTAAATCAACCGTGTTACGGAGATTGGCTTAAATTTTGAATACATTATCGGCATGCTGAAATAAGAGTTGCGTTGGGTTCCTATCGTAAATATACACAATTCTTCTTCAGGACTCAAGTCCAAATTATTAATAGAAACAAAGATATACGTCTTTCACTCAGGTGCATACTCTTCGGGTTTACTAAATCAACCGTGTTACGGAGATTGTCTTAAATTTTGAATACATTATGGGCATGCTGAAATACGAGTTGCGTTGGGTTCCTATCGTAAATATACACAATTCTTCTTCAGGACTCAAGTCCAAATTATTAATAGAAACAAAGATATACGTCTTTCACTCAGGTGAATACTCTTCAGGTTTACTAAATCAACCGTGTTACGCAGATTGGCTTAAATTTAGAATACATTATGGGCATGCTGAAATACGAGTTGCGTTGGGTTCCTATCGTAAATATACACAATTCTTCTTCAGGACTCAAGTCCAAATTATTAATAGAAACAAAGATATACGTCTTTCACTCAGGTGCATACTCTTCAGGTTTACTAAATCAATCGTGTTACAGAGATTGGCTTAAATTTTGAATACATTATGGGCATGCTGAAATACGAGTTGCGTTGGGTTCCTATCGTAAATATACACAATTCTTCTTCAGAACTCAAGTCCAAATTATTAATAGAAACAAAGATATAAGTCTTTCACTCAGGTGCATACTCTTCGGGTTTACTAAATCAACCGTGTTACGGAGATTGGCTTAAATTTTGAATACATTATGGGCATGCTGAAATACAAGTTGCGTTGGGTTCCTATCGTAAATATACACAATTCTTCTTCAGGACTCAAGTCCAAATTATTAATAGAAACAAAGATATACGTCTTTCACTTAGGTGCATACTCTTGATGTTTAATAAATCAACCGTGTTACGGAGATTGGCTTTAATTTTGAATACATTATGGGCATGCTGAAATACGAGTTGCGTTGGGTTCCTATCGTAAATATACACAATTCTTCTTCAGGACTCAAGTCCAAATTATTAATAGAAACAAAGATATACGTCTTTCACTCAGGTGCATACTCTTCAGGTTTACTAAATCAACCGTGCTACGGAGATTGGCTTAAATTTTGAATACATTATGGGCATGCTGAAATACGAGTTGCGTTGGGTTCCTATCGTAAATATACACAATTCTTCTTCAGGACTCAAGTCCAAATTATTAATAGAAACAAAGATATAAGTCTTTCACTCAGGTGCATACTCTTCGGGTTTACTAAATCAACCGTGTTACGGAGATTGGCTTAAATTTTGAATACATCAAGGGCATGCTGAACTATGGGTTGCGTTGGGTTCCTATCGTAAATATACACAATTCTTCTTCAGGACTCAAGTCCAAATTATTAATAGAAACAAAGATATACGTCTTTCACTCAGGTGCATACTCTTCAGGTTTACTAAATCAACCGTGTTACAGAGATTGGCTTAAATTTTGAATACATTATGGGCATGCTGAAATACGAGTTGCGTTGGGTTCCTATCGTAAATATACACAATTCTTCTTCAGGACTCAAGTCCAAATTATTAATAGAAACAAAGATATAAGTCTTTCACTCAGGTGCATACTCTTCGGGTTTACTAAATCAACCGTGTTACGGAGATTGGCTTAAATTTTGAATACATTATGGGCATGCTGAAATACAAGTTGTGTTGGGTTCCTATCGTAAATATACACAATTCTTCTTCAGGACTCAAGTCCAAATTATTAATAGAAACAAAGATATACGTCTTTCACTTAGGTGCATACTCTTGATGTTTAATAAATCAACCGTGTTACGGAGATTGGCTTTAATTTTGAATACATTATGGGCATGCTGAAATACGAGTTGCGTTGGGTTCCTATCGTAAATATACACAATTCTTCTTCAGGACTCAAGTCCAAATTATTAATAGAAACAAAGATATACGTCTTTCACTCAGGTGCATACTCTTCAGGTTTACTAAATCAACCGTGCTACGGAGATTGGCTTAAATTTTGAATACATTATGGGCATGCTGAAATACGAGTTGCGTTGGGTTCCTATCGTAAATATACACAATTCTTCTTCAGGACTCAAGTCCAAATTATTAATAGAAACAAAGATATAAGTCTTTCACTCAGGTGCATACTCTTCGGGTTTACTAAATCAACCGTGTTACGGAGATTGGCTTAAATTTTGAATACATCAAGGGCATGCTGAACTATGGGTTGCGTTGGGTTCCTATCGTAAATATACACAATTCTTCTTCAGGACTCAAGTCCAAATTATTAATAGAAACAAAGATATACAACTTTCACTCAGGTGCATACTCTTCAGGTTTATTAAATCAACCGTGTTACGGAGATTGGCTTAAATTTTGAATACATTATGGGAATGCTGAAATACGAGTTGCGTTGGGTTCCTATCGTAAATATACACAATTCTTCTTCAGGACTCAAGTCCAAATTATTAATAGAAACAAAGATATACGTCTTTCACTCAGGTGCATACTCTTCCGGTTTACTAAATCAACCCTGTTACGGAGATTGGCTTAAATTGTGAATACATTATGGGAATGCTTAAATACGAGTTGCGTTGGGTTCCTATCGTAAATATACACAATTCTTCTTCAGGACTCAAGTCCAAATTATTAATAGAAACAAAGATATACGTCTTTCACTCAGGTGCATACTCTTCAGGTTTACTAAATCAACTGTGTTACGGAGATTGGCTTAAATTTTGAATACATTATGGGCATGCTGAAATACGAGTTGCGTTGGGTTCCTATCGTAAATATACACAATTCTTCTTCAGGACTCAAGTCGAAATTATTAATAGAAACAAAGATATACGTCTTTCACTTAGGTGCATAGTCTTCAGGTTTACTAAATCAACCGTGTTACGGAGATTGGCTTAAATTTTGAATACATTATGGGAACGCTGAAATACGAGTTGCGTTGGGTTCCTATCGTAAATATACACAATTCTTCTTCAGGACTCAAGTACAAATTATTAATAGAAACAAAGATATACGTCTTTCACTTAGGTGCATACTCTTGATGTTTACTAAATCAACCGTGTTACGGAGATTGGCTTTAATTTTGAATACATTATGGGCATGCTGAAATACGAGTTGCGTTGGGTTCCTATCGTAAATATACACAATTCTTCTTCAGGACTCAAGTCCAAATTATTAATAGAAACAAAGATATACGTCTTTCACTCAGGTGCATACTCTTCAGGTTTACTAAATCAACCGTGCTACGGAGATTGGTTTAAATTTTGAATACATTATGGGCATGCTGAAATACGAGTTGCGTTGGGTTCCTATCGTAAATATACACAATTCTTCTTCAGGACTCAAGTCCAAATTATTAATAGAAACAAAGATATAAGTCTTTCACTCAGGTGCATACTCTTCGGGTTTACTAAATCAACCGTGTTACGGAGATTGGCTTAAATTTTGAATACATCATGGGCATGCTGAACTACGGGTTGCGTTGGGTTCCTATCGTAAATATACACAATTCTTCTGCAGGACTCAAGTCCAAATTATTAATAGAAACAAAGATATACGTCTTTCACTCAGGTGCATACTCTTCAGGTTTATTAAATCAACCGTGTTACGGAGATTGGCTTAAATTTTGAATACATTATGGGAATGCTGAAATACGAGTTGCGTTGGGTTCCTATCGTAAATATACACAATTCTTCTTCAGGAATCAAGTCCAAATTATTAATAGAAACAAAGATATATGTCTTTCACTCAGGTGCATACTCTTCCGGTTTACTAAATCAACTCTGTTACGGAGATTGGCTTAAATTGTGAATACATTATAGGAATGCTGAAATACGAGTTGCGTTGGGTTCCTATCGTAAATATACAAAATTCTTCTTCGGGACTCAAGTCCATATTATTAATAGAAACAAAGATATAAGTCTTTCACTCAGGTGCATACTCTTCGGGTTTACTAAATCAACCGTGTTACGGAGATTGGCTTAAATTTTGAATACATTATGGGCATGCTGAAATACGAGTTGCGTTGGGTTCCTATCGTAAATATACACAATTCTTCTTCAGGACTCAAGTCCAAATTATTAATAGAAACAAAGATATACGTCTTTCACTCAGGTGCATACTCTTCAGGTTTACTAAATCAACAGTGTTACGGAGATTGGCTTAAATTTTGAATACATTATGGGCATGCTGAAATACGAGTTGCGTTGGGTTCCTATCTTAAATATACACAATTCTTCTTCAGGACTCAAGTCCAAATTATTAATAGAAACAAAGATATACGTCTTTCACTCAGGTGCATACTCTTCAGGTTTACTAAATCAACCGTGTTACGGAGATTGGCTTAAATTTTGAATACATTATGGGCATACTGAAATACGAGTTGCGTTGGGTTTCTATCGTAAATATACACAATTCTTCTTCAGGACTCAAGTCCAAATTATTAATAGAAACAATGATATAAGTCTTTCACTCAGGTGCATACTCTTCGGGTTTACTAAATCAACCGTGTTACGGAGATTGGCTTAAGTTTTGAATACATTATATGCATGCTGAAATACAAGTTGCGTTGGGTTCCTATTGTAAATATACACAATTCTTCTTCATGACTCAAGTCCAAATTATTAATAGAAACAAAGATATAAGTCTTTCACTCAGGTGCATACTCCTTCGGGTTTACTAAATCAACCGTGTTACGGAGATTGGCGTAAATTTTGAATACATTATGGGCATGCTGAAATACGAGTTGCGTTGGGTTCCTATCGTAAATATACACAATTCTTCTTCAGGACTCAAGTCCAAATTATTAATAGAAACAAACATATACGTCTTTCACTCAGGTGCATACTCTTCAGGTTTACTAAATCAACCGTGTTACGGAGATTGGCTTAAATTTTGAATACATTATGGGCATACTGAAATACGAGTTGCGTTGGGTTTCTATCGTAAATATACACAATTCTTCTTCAGGACTCAAGTCCAAATTATTAATAGAAACAAAGATATAAGTCTTTCACTCAGGTGCATACTCTTCGGGTTTACTAAATCAACCGTGTTACGGAGATTGGCTTAAGTTTTGAATACATTATGGGCATGCTGAAATACAAGTTGCGTTGGGTTCCTATTGTAAATATACACAATTCTTCTTCATGACTCAAGTCCAAATTATTAATAGAAACAAAGATATATGTCTTTCACTTAGGTGCATTCTCTTGAGGTTTACTAAATCAACCGTGTTACGGAGATAGGCTTTAATTTGAATACATTATGGGCATGCTGAAATACGAGTTGCGTTGGGTTCCTATCGTAAATATACACAATTCTTCTTCAGGAATCAAGTCCAAATTATTAATAGAAACAAAGATATACGTCTTTCACTCAGGTGCATACTCTTCCGGTTTACTAAATCAACCCTGTTACGGAGATTGGCTTAAATTGTGAATACATTATAGGAATGCTGAAATACGAGTTGTGTTGGGTTCCTATCGTAAATATACACAATTCTTCTTCAGGACTCAAGTCCAAATTATTAATAGAAACAAAGATATAAGTCTTTCACTCAGGTGCATACTCTTCGGGTTTACTAAATCAACCGTGTTACGGAGATTGGCTTAAATTTTGAATACATTATGGGCATGCTGAAATACGAGTTGCGTTGGGTTCCTATCGTAAATATACGCAATTCTTCTTCAAGACTCAAGTCCAAATTATTAATAGAAACAAAGATATACGTCTTTCACTCAGGTGCATACTCTTCAGGTTTACTAAATCAACCGTGTTACGGAGATTGGCTTAAATTTTGAATACATTACGGGCATGCTGAAATACGAGTGGCGTTGGGTTCCTATCGTAAATATACACAATTCTTCTTCAGGACTCAAGTCCAAATTATTAATAGAAACAAAGATATACGTCTTTCACTCAGGTGCATACTCTTCAGGTTTACTAAATCAACCGTGTTACGGAGATTGGCTTAAATTTTGAATACATTATGGGAACGCTGAAATACGAGTTGAGTTGAGTTCCTATCGTAAGTATACACAATTCTTCTTCAGGACTCAAGTCCAAATTATTAATAGAAACAAAGATATAAGTCTTTCACTCAGGTGCATACTCCTTCGGGTTTACTAAATCAACCGTGTTACGGAGATTGGCGTAAATTTTGAATACATTATGGGCATGCTGAAATACGAGTTGCGTTGGGTTCCTATCGTAAATATACACAATTCTTCTTCAGGACTCAAGTACAAATTATTAATAGAAACAAAGATATACGTCTTTCACTCAGGTGCATATTCTTCAGGTTTACTAAATCAACCGTGTTACGGAGATTGGCTTAAATTTTGAATACATTATGGGCATACTGAAATACGAGTTGCGTTGGGTTTCTATCGTAAATATACACAATTCTTCTTCAGGACTCAAGTCCAAATTATTAATAGAAACAAAGATATAAGTCTTTCACTCAAGTGCATACTCTTCGGGTTTACTAAATCAACCGTGTTACGGAGATTGGCTTAAATTTTGAATACATTATGGGCATGCTGAAATACGAGTTGCGTTGGGTTCCTATCGTAAATATACACAATTCTTCTTCAGGACTCAAGTCCAAATTATTAATAGAAACAAAGATATACGTCTTTCACTCAGGTGCATACTCTTCAGGTTTACTAAATCAACCGTGTTACGGAGATTGGCTTAAATTTTGAATACATTATGGGCATACTGAAATACGAGTTGCGTTGGGTTTCTATCGTAAATATACACAATTCTTCTTCAGGACTCAAGTCCAAATTATTAATAGAAACAAAGATATAAGTCTTTCACTCAAGTGCATACTCTTCGGGTTTACTAAATCAACCGTGTTACGGAGATTGGCTTAAATTTTGAATACATTATGGGCATGCTGAAATACAAGTTGCGTTGGGTTCCTATTGTAAATATACACAATTCTTCTTCATGACTCAAGTCCAAATTATTAATAGAAACAAAGATATATGTCTTTCACTTAGGTGCATTCTCTTGAGGTTTACTAAATCAACCGTGTTACGGAGATTGGCTTTAATTTGAATACATTATGGGCATGCTGAAATACGAGTTGCGTTGGGTTCCTATCGTAAATATACACAATTCTTCTTCAGGAATCAAGTCCAAATTATTAATAGAAACAAAGATATACGTCTTTCACTCAGGTGCATACTCTTCCGGTTTACTAAATCAACCCTGTTACGGAGATTGGCTTAAATTGTGAATACATTATAGGAATGCTGAAATACGAGTTGTGTTGGGTTCCTATCGTAAATATACACAATTCTTCTTCAGGACTCAAGTCCAAATTATTAATAGAAACAAAGATATAAGTCTTTCACTCAGGTGCATACTCTTCGGGTTTACTAAATCAACCGTGTTACGGAGATTGGCTTAAATTTTGAATACATTATGGGCATGCTGAAATACGAGTTGCGTTGGGTTCCTATCGTAAATATACACAATTCTTCTTCAAGACTCAAGTCCAAATTATTAATAGAAACAAAGATATACGTCTTTCACTCAGGTGCATACTCTTCAGGTTTACTAAATCAACCGTGTTACGGAGATTGGCTTAAATTTTGAATACATTACGGGCATGCTGAAATACGAGTGGCGTTGGGTTCCTATCGTAAATATACACAATTCTTCTTCAGGACTCAAGTCCAAATTATTAATAGAAACAAAGATATACGTCTTTCACTCAGGTGCATACTCTTCAGGTTTACTAAATCAACCGTGTTACGGAGATTGGCTTAAATTTTGAATACATTATGGGAACGCTGAAATACGAGTTGAGTTGAGTTCCTATCGTAAATATACACAATTCTTCTTCAGGACTCAAGTCCAAATTATTAATAGAAACAAAGATATAAGTCTTTCACTCAGGTGCATACTCCTTCGGGTTTACTAAATCAACCGTGTTACGGAGATTGGCGTAAATTTTGAATACATTATGGGCATGCTGAAATACGAGTTGCGTTGGGTTCCTATCGTAAATATACACAATTCTTCTTCAGGACTCAAGTCCAAATTATTAATAGAAACAAAGATATACGTCTTTCACTCAGGTGCATATTCTTCAGGTTTACTAAATCAACCGTGTTACGGAGATTGGCTTAAATTTTGAATACATTATGGGCATACTGAAATACGAGTTGCGTTGGGTTTCTATCGTAAATATACACAATTCTTCTTCAGGACTCAAGTCCAAATTATTAATAGAAACAAAGATATAAGTCTTTCACTCAAGTGCATACTCTTCGGGTTTACTAAATCAACCGTGTTACGGAGATTGGCTTAAATTTTGAATACATTATGGGCATGCTGAAATACGAGTTGCGTTGGGTTCCTATCGTAAATATACACAATTCTTCTTCAGGACTCAAGTCCAAATTATTAATAGAAACAAAGATATACGTCTTTCACTCAGGTGCATACTCTTCAGGTTTACTAAATCAACCGTGTTACGGAGATTGGCTTAAATTTTGAATACATTATGGGCATACTGAAATACGAGTTGCGTTGGGTTTCTATCGTAAATATACACAATTCTTCTTCAGGACTCAAGTCCAAATTATTAATAGAAACAAAGATATAAGTCTTTCACTCAAGTGCATACTCTTCGGGTTTACTAAATCAACCGTGTTACGGAGATTGGCTTAAATTTTGAATACATTATGGGCATGCTGAAATACAAGTTGCGTTGGGTTCCTATTGTAAATATACACAATTCTTCTTCATGACTCAAGTCCAAATTATTAATAGAAACAAAGATATATGTCTTTCACTTAGGTGCATTCTCTTGAGGTTTACTAAATCAACCGTGTTACGGAGATTGGCTTTAATTTGAATACATTATGGGCATGCTGAAATACGAGTTGCGTTGGGTTCCTATCGTAAATATACACAATTCTTCTTCAGGAATCAAGTCCAAATTATTCATAGAAACAAAGATATACGTCTTTCACTCAGGTGCATACTCTTCCGGTTTACTAAATCAACCCTGTTACGGAGATTGGCTTAAATTGTGAATACATTATAGGAATGCTGAAATACGAGTTGTGTTGGGTTCCTATCGTAAATATACACAATTCTTCTTCAGGACTCAAGTCCAAATTATTAATAGAAACAAAGATATAAGTCTTTCACTCAGGTGCATACTCTTCGGGTTTACTAAATCAACCGTGTTACGGAGATTGGCTTAAATTTTGAATACATTATGGGCATGCTGAAATACGAGTTGCGTTGGGTTCCTATCGTAAATATACACAATTCTTCTTCAGGACTCAAGTCCAAATTATTAATAGAAACAAAGATATACGTCTTTCACTCAGGTGCATACTCTTCAGGTTTACTAAATAAACCGTGTTACGGAGATTGGCTTAAATTTTGAATACATTACGGGCATGCTGAAATACGAGTTGCGTTGGGTTCCTATCGTAAATATACACAATTCTTCTTCAGGACTCAAGTCCAAATTATTAATAGAAACAAAGATATACGTCTTTCACTCAGGTGCATACTCTTCATGTTTACTAAATCAACCGTGTTACGGAGATTGGCTTAAATTTTGAATACATTATGGGAACGCTGAAATACGAGTTGAGTTGAGTTCCTATCGTAAATATACACAATTCTTCTTCAGGACTCAAGTCCAAATTATTAATAGAAACAAAGATATAAGTCTTTCACTCAGGTGCATACTCCTTCGGGTTTACTAAATCAACCGTGTTACGGAGATTGGCGTAAATTTTGAATACATTATGGGCATGCTGAAATACGAGTTGCGTTGGGTTCCTATCGTAAATATACACAATTCTTCTTCAGGACTCAAGTCCAAATTATTAATAGAAACAAAGATATATGTCTTTCACTCAGGTGCATACTCTTCAGGTTTACTAAATCAACCGTGTTACGGAGATTGGCTTAAATTTTGAATACATTATGGGCATACTGAAATACGAGTTGCGTTGGGTTTCTATCGTAAATATACACAATTCTTCTTCAGGACTCAAGTCCAAATTATTAATAGAAACAAAGATATAAGTCTTTCACTCAAGTGCATACTCTTCGGGTTTACTAAATCAACCGTGTTACGGAGATTGGCTTAAATTTTGAATACATTATGGGCATGCTGAAATACGAGTTGCGTTGGGTTCCTATCGTAAATATACACAATTCTTCTTGAGGACTCAAGTCCAAATTATTAATAGAAACAAAGATATACGTCTTTCACTCAGGTGCATACTCTTCAGGTTTACTAAATCAACCGTGTTACGGAGATTGGCTTAAATTTTGAATACATTATGGGCATACTGAAATACGAGTTGCTTTGGGTTTCTATCGTAAATATACACAATTCTTCTTCAGGACTCAAGTCCAAATTATTAATAGAAACAAAGATATAAGTCTTTCACTCAGGTGCATACTCTTCAGGTTTACTAAATCAACCGTGTTACGGAGATTGGCTTAAATTTTGAATACATTATGGGCATGCTGAAATACGAGTTGCGTTGGGTTCCTATCGTAAATATACACAATTCTTCTTCAGGACTCAAGTCCAAATTATTAATAGAAACAAAGATATACGTCTTTCACTCAGGTGCATACTCTTCAGGTTTACTAAATCAACCGTGTTACGGAGATTGGCTTAAATTTTGAATACATTATGGGAATGCTGAAATACGAGTTGTGTTGGGTTCCTATCGTAAATATAAACAATTCTTCTTGTTAACACATGCCATTTTTGTAAGGGTGGACCGGAGACGGTATCACACCTATTTTTTGAGTGTCCATTTACAGGTCAGGTATGGAGATTGGTACGTGAATGGCTTGGATTGTTTAGGCAGATGAATACGCTTCTAAGTGCAGTCAAATGGATGAAAAAGGAGCATAATGGAGCGCATGTCAAAGCCAAAGCCGTGAGACTATCTTTTTGCTACACTATCTATTGGATATGGCGTGTGAGGAACATGATTTGTTTTGAAGGGACCACTACAACGGTCATTGATATGGTCAAGAGGATCAAGTTTATGGTGTATAAAATCCTCTATTATATGTACCCCTTGGACAGAATTACATTCTGATTTTTTGCTGTTTTGTCACCTTTTTGTGATAGCTAGCATGTATATGTAGCTAGAAGTTTGAAGCTTGAGGCTGTTTTGGGCTGAGGTATCCTTGCTTGGGATGACCCATATGATTTGTTTTGTACTGTACAGCTGTACATAAACACTTTTGGATATATATATTTACAGTTTATCCAAAAAAAAAAAAATAAACAATTCTTCTTCAGGACTCAAGTCCAAAATATTAATAGAAACAAAGATATACGTCTTTCACTCAGGTGCATACTCTTCAGGTTTACTAAATCAACCGTGTTACGGAGATTGGATTAAATTTTGAATACATTATGGGAATGCTGAAATACGAGTTGTGTTGGGTTCCTATCGTAAATATACACAATTCTTCTTCAGGACTCAAGTCCAAATTATTAATAGAAACAAAGATATATGTCTTTCACTCAGGTGCATACTCTTCAGGTTTACTAAATCAACCGTGTTACGGAGATTGGCTTAAATTTTGAATACATTATGGGAATGCTGAAATACGAGTTGCATTGGGTTCCTATCGTAAATATACACAATTCTTCTTCAGGACTCAAGTCCAAATTATTAATAGAAACAAAGATATACGTCTTTCACTCAGGTGGATACTCTTCGGGTTTACTAAATCAACCGTGTTACGGAGATCGGCTTAAATTTTGAACACATTATGGGAATGCTGAAATACGAGTTGCGTTGGGTTCCTATCGTAAATATACACAATTCTTCTTCAGGACTCAAGTCCAAATTATTAATAGAAACAAAGATATACGTCTTTGACTCAGGTGCATACTCTTCGGATTTACTAAATCAACCGTGTTACGGAGATTGGCTTTAATTTTGAATACATTATGGGCATGCTGAAATACGAGTTGCGTTGGGTTCCTATCGTAAATATACACAATTCTTCTTCAGGACTCAAGTCCAAATTATTAATAGAAACAAAGATATACGTCTTTCACTCAGGTACATACTCTTCAGGTTTACTAAATCAACCGTGTTACGGAGATTGGCTTAAATTTTGAATACATTATGGGAATGCTGAAATACGAGTTGCGTTGGGTTCCTATCGTAAATATACACAATTCTTCTTCAGGACACAAGTCCAAATTATTAATAGAAACAAAGATATACGTCATTCACTCAGGTGCATACTCTTCAGGTTTACTAAATCAACCGTGTTACGGAGATTGGCTTAAATTTTGAATACATTATGGGCATGCTGAAATACGAGTTGCGTTGGGTTCCTATCGTAAATATACACAATTCTTCTTCAGGACTCAAGTCCAAATTATTAATAGAAATAAAGATATACGTCTTTCACTCAGGTGCATACTCTTCAGGTTTACTAAATCAACCGTGTTATGGAGATTGGCTTAAATTTTAAATACATTATGGGAATGCTGAAATACGAGTTGTGTTGGGTTCCTATCGTAAATATACACAATTCTTCTTCAGGACTCAAGTCCAAATTATTAATAAAAACAAAGATATAAGTCTTTCACTCAGGTGCATACTCTTCGGGTTTACTAAATCAACCGTGTTACGGAGATTGGCTTAAATTTTGAATACATTATGGGCATGCTGAAATACGAGTTGTGTTGGGTTCCTATCGTAAATATACACAATTCTTCTTCAGGACTCAAGTCCAAATTATTAATAGAAACAAAGATATACGTCTTTCATTAAGGTTCATACTCTTTAGGTTTATTAAATCAACCGTGTTACATATATTGGCTTAAATTTTGAATACATTATGGGAATGCTGAGATACGAGTTGCGTTGGGTTCCTATCATAAATATACACAATTCTTCTTCAGGACTCAAGTCCAAATTATTAATAGAAACAAAGATATACGTCTTTCACTCAGGTGCATACTCTTCAGGTTTACTAAACCAACCGTGTTACGGAGATTGGCTTAAATTTTGAATACATTATGGGCAGGCTGAATTACGAGTTGCGTTGGGTTCCTATCGTAAATATACACAATTCTTCTTCAGGAGTGAAGTCCAAATTATTAATAGAAACAAAGATATACGTCTGTTACTCAAGTGCATACTCTTCGGGTTTACTAAATCAACCGTGTTACGGAGATTGGCTTAAATTTTGAATACATTATGGGAATGCTGAAATACGAGTTGCGTTGGGTTCCTATCGTAAATATACACAATTCTTCTTCAGGAGTCAAACCCAAATTATTAATAGAAACAAAGATATATGTCTTTCACTCAGGTGCATACTCTTCAGGTTTACTAAACGAACCGTGTTACGGAGATTTGCTTAAATTTTGAATACATTATGAGCATGCTGAAATACGAGTTGCGTTGGGTTCCTATCGTAAATATACACAATTCTTCTTCAGGACTCAAGTCCAAATTATTAATAGAAACAAAGATATACGTCTTTCACTCAGGTGCATACTCTTCAGGTTTACTAAATCAACCGTGTTATGGAGATTGGCTTAAATTTTAAATACATTATGGGAATGATGAAATACGAGTTGTGTTGGGTTCCTATCGTAAATATACACAATTCTTCTTCAGGACTCAAGTCCAAATTATTAATAGAAACAAAGATATAAGTCTTTCACTCAGGTGCATACTCTTCGGGTTTACTAAATCAACCGTGTTACGGAGATTGGCTTAAATTTTGAATACATTATGGGCATGCTGAAATACGAGTTGTGTTGGGTTCCTATCGTAAATATACACAATTCTTCTTCAGGACTCAAGTCCAAATTATTAATAGAAACAAAGATATACGTCTTTCATTAAGGTTCATACTCTTTAGGTTTATTAAATCAACCGTGTTACATATATTGGCTTAAATTTTGAATACATTATGGGAATGCTGAGATACGAGTTGCGTTGGGTTCCTATCATGAATATACACAATTCTTCTTCAGGACTCAAGTCCAAATTATTAATAGAAACAAAGATATACGTCTTTCACTCAGGTGCATACTCTTCAGGTTTACTAAACCAACCGTGTTACGGAGATTGGCTTAAATTTTGAATACATTATGGGCAGGCTGAATTACGAGTTGCGTTGGGTTCCTATCGTAAATATACACAATTCTTCTTCAGGAGTGAAGTCCAAATTATTAATAGAAACAAAGATATACGTCTGTTACTCAAGTGCATACTCTTCGGGTTTACTAAATCAACCGTGTTACGGAGATTGGCTTAAATTTTGAATACATTATGGGAATGCTGAAATACGAGTTGCGTTGGGTTCCTATCGTAAATATACACAATTCTTCTTCAGGAGTCAAGCCCAAATTATTAATAGAAACAAAGATATATGTCTTTCACTCAGGTGCATACTCTTCAGGTTTACTAAACGAACCGTGTTACGGAGATTGGCTTAAATTTTGAATACATTATGAGCATGCTGAATTACGAGTTGCGTTGGGTTCCTATCGTAAATATACACAATTCTTCTTCGGGACTGAAGTCCAAATTATTAATAGAAACAAAGATATACGTCTTTCACTCAGGTGCATACTCTTCAGGTTTACTAAATCAACCGTGTTACGGAGATTGGCTTAAATTTTGAATACATTATGGGCATGCTGAAATACGAGTTGCGTTGGGTTCCTATTGTAAATATACACAATTCTTCTTCAGGACTCAAGTCCAAATTATTAATAGAAACAAAGATATAAGTCTTTCACTCAGGTGCATACTCTTCGGGTTTACTAAATCAACTGTGTCACGGAGATTGGCTTAAATTTTGAATACATTATGGGCATGCTGAAATACGAGTTGCGTTGGGTTCCTATCGTAAATATACACAATTCTTCTTCAGGACTCAAGTCCAAATTATTAATAGAAACAAAGATATACGTCTTTCACTCAGGTGCATACTCTTCAGGTTTACTAAATCAACCGTGTTACGGAGATTGGCTTAAATATTGAATACATTATGGGCATGCTGAAATACGAGTTGCGTTGGGTTCCTATCGTAAATATACACAATTCTACTTCAGGACTCAAGTCCAAATTATTAATAGAAACAAATATATAAGTCTTTCACTCAGGTGCATACTCTTCGGGTTTACTAAATCAACCGTGTTACGGAGATTGGCTTAAATTTTGAATACATTATGGGCATGCTGAAATACGAGTTGCGTTGGGTTCCTATCGTAAATATACACAATTCTTCTTCAGGACTCAAGTCCAAATTATTAATAGAAACAAAGATATACGTCTTTCACTCAGGTGCATACTCTTGATGTTTACTAAATCAACCGTGTTACGGAGTTTGGCTTTAATTTTGAATACATTATGGGCATGCTGAAATACGAGTTGCGTTGGGTTCCTATCGTAAATATACACAATTCTTCTTCAGGACTCAAGTCCAAATTATTAATAGAAACAAAGATATACGTCTTTCACTCAGGTGCATACTCTTCAGGTTTACTAAATCAACCGTGTTACGGAGATTGGCTTAAATTTTGAATACATTATGGGCATGCTGAAATACGAGATGCGTTGGGTTCCTATCGTAAATATACACAATTCTTCTTCAGGACTCAAGTCCAAATTATTAATAGAAACAAAGATATAAGTCTTTCACTCAGGTGCATACTCTTCGGGTTTACTAAATCAACCGTGTTACGGAGATTGGCTTAAATTTTGAATACATTATGGGAATGCTGAAATACGAGTTGCGTTGGGTTGCTATCGTAAATATACATAATTCTTCTTCAGGACTCAAGTCCAAAATATTAATAGAAACAAAGATATACGTCTTTCACTCAGGTGCATACTCTTCAGGTTTACTAAATCAACCGTGTTACGGAGATTGGCTTAAATTTTGAATACATTATGGGAATGCTGAAATACGAGTTGCGTTGGGTTCCTATCGTAAATATACACAATTCTTCTTCAGGAGTCAAGCCCAAATTATTAATAGAAACAAAGATATATGTCTTTCACTCAGGTGCATACTCTTCAGGTTTACTAAACGAACCGTGTTACGGAGATTGGCTTAAATTTTGAATACATTATGAGCATGCTGAAATACGAGTTGCGTTGGGTTCCTATCGTAAATATACACAATTCTTCTTCAGGACTCAAGTCCAAATTATTAATAGAAACAAAGATATACGTCTTTCACTCAGGTGCATACTCTTCAGGTTTACTAAATCAACCGTGTTATGGAGATTGGCTTAAATTTTAAATACATTATGGGAATGCTGAAATACGAGTTGTGTTGGGTTCCTATCGTAAATATACACAATTCTTCTTCAGGACTCAAGTCCAAATTATTAATAGAAACAAAGATATAAGTCTTTCACTCAGGTGCATACTCTTCGGGTTTACTAAATCAACCGTGTTACGGAGATTGGCTTAAATTTTGAATACATTATGGGCATGCTGAAATACGAGTTGTGTTGGGTTCCTATCGTAAATATACACAATTCTTCTTCAGGACTCAAGTCCAAATTATTAATAGAAACAAAGATATACGTCTTTCATTAAGGTTCATACTCTTTAGGTTTATTAAATCAACCGTGTTACATATATTGGCTTAAATTTTGAATACATTATGGGAATGCTGAGATACGAGTTGCGTTGGGTTCCTATCATAAATATACACAATTCTTCTTCAGGACTCAAGTCCAAATTATTAATAGAAACAAAGATATACGTCTTTCACTCAGGTGCATACTCTTCAGGTTTACTAAACCAACCGTGTTACGGAGATTGGCTTAAATTTTGAATACATTATGGGCAGGCTGAATTACGAGTTGCGTTGGGTTCCTATCGTAAATATACACAATTCTTCTTCAGGAGTGAAGTCCAAATTATTAATAGAAACAAAGATATACGTCTGTTACTCAAGTGCATACTCTTCGGGTTTACTAAATCAACCGTGTTACGGAGATTGGCTTAAATTTTGAATACATTATGGGAATGCTGAAATACGAGTTGCGTTGGGTTCCTATCGTAAATATACACAATTCTTCTTCACGAGTCAAGCCCAAATTATTAATAGAAACAAAGATATATGTCTTTCACTCAGGTGCATACTCTTCAGGTTTACTAAACGAACCGTGTTACGGAGATTGGCTTAAATTTTGAATACATTATGAGCATGCTGAATTACGAGTTGCGTTGGGTTCCTATCGTAAATATACACAATTCTTCTTCAGGACTGAAGTCCAAATTATTAATAGAAACAAAGATATACGTCTTTCACTCAGGTGCATACTCTTCAGGTTTACTAAATCAACCGTGTTACGGAGATTGGCTTAAATTTTGAATACATTATGGGCATGCTGAAATACGAGTTGCGTTGGGTTCCTATTGTAAATATACACAATTCTTCTTCAGGACTCAAGTCCAAATTATTAATAGAAACAAAGATATAAGTCTTTCACTCAGGTGCATACTCTTCGGGTTTACTAAATAAACTGTGTTACGGAGATTGGCTTAAATTTTGAATACATTATGGGCATGCTGAAATACGAGTTGCGTTGGGTTCCTATCGTAAATATACACAATTCTTCTTCAGGACTCAAGTCCAAATTATTAATAGAAACAAAGATATACGTCTTTCACTCAGGTGCATACTCTTCAGGTTTACTAAATCAACCGTGTTACGGAGATTGGCTTAAATATTGAATACATTATGGGCATGCTGAAATACAAGTTGCGTTGGGTTCCTATCGTAAATATACACAATTCTACTTCAGGACTCAAGTCCAAATTATTAATAGAAACAAATATATAAGTCTTTCACTCAGGTGCATACTCTTCGGGTTTACTAAATCAACCGTGTTACGGAGATTGGCTTAAATTTTGAATACATTATGGGCATGCTGAAATACGAGTTGCGTTGGGTTCCTATCGTAAATATACACAATTCTTCTTCAGGACTCAAGTCCCCGGTCACACCGTCCTGGCCAAGGCCATGCCGGCCAAAGATCGGGCTCATTTGAAGAAGATCGAGGACCCGAAGATTTATGAGGGCGGCATGGATCTCCTCGTCCAAGTAAGTGACTGTCCTTATATTCTTGTCTCTCTTCGTCTATGTAGAGTTTCTTTGCCTGACCTTTGTTTTTCTTATGCAGAGTGCCTTCATGCTTATGGAAAGCCACAAGAGGCAGTACTGGGAGATTGCCCGCCTGCAAGCGCTGGAGCAGAAGGCCGCCTCGGCCGACGAGGCGGTAGCTTGCCTCGACCGGCTTCGGGAGGATGCCAAGGCGCTGCAGGCCAAAGCTGATGAGGCCGTTGCGGCCAGGGACGTTGCCCTGGTCCAGCTCGAAGAGAGCAAAAGGGAGCTCGCAGAGTCCCGGAGAGCGCTTGAGGCCGAGAAGCGCAGGAGCGAGGAGGCCGCCAAGGCGAAAGCTGAGGCCGAGGCCGCCGTCGTGAAGGCTGCCGATGAGGCTGTTGAGAAGTTCTTGGCCGAAGGGTGGAAGGCCGATGAGAGGCTCCCTTGGTGCTACGAGGTGGTGGCCTCCAGGCTGGAGAATTGGGGGATGAACTCCCCTGCCGGCCGGGAGTATTTCAGCCAGGAGATGTCTGTTTACTACAAACTGGGCCAGGAGCGGATGCAAAGGCTCTTGTACCGGCGGCTATCCCGGGCGTTGAAGGCCATGAATTACACGGCTGGATGGGCTAGACGGAACCTGAAGCTCCCAAAGCTGATGAAGGATCCCGAAGGGCAGGCCACGCTTCCGCTGTCGGAGCGGGAGTCCCCCATAGAAAGCTCCGGCCTCGGCGAGCCGGACTATACTGAGTTCGATTTCTTGGATGATGCCACCAGCGCCGCTGCCGGCCAGGAAGCTGAGGCCGATGAGGAGGGGGCCGACGAGGTTGAAAAGCCAGCCCCGGAGGCTTGATCGGCTAGTCCCTATTGTAGTTAGCTTTTCATTTGTTGCTCAATTATGTAATGGCCGTAGTGCCCCCCAATTGTAATGAATTTTATCAATTGAAGAAATTTTTGCTGTCCTTTTCGGCCTTGAATCCTTTGTGTGCGTGTTTGCTTTGTCATTTCAATTCTGTAAATTGTCCAAGTATCAAGTCATAAATTGGGTCACCCGCGAGTGTCCGCTACGTCCATGAGGTTGGCCTTCCCGTCCAGTAGTCTGGTCGGCCTATGCCTCTTTGCTTTACTTTCATAACACTTAGGATTGTTTCAAAAATTTCCCAAGAGTTTTTGGGTTCATGTAGCTCCTGTCTTTACGACCTAGTGGCTTGATCGGCTTGGACGTAATTTCATAACACTTAGGAATTTTTCGAAATTTTTCTAAGTGTTTTGGGATCCACTTAGGTGCTTTCCTTTCGGCCTGGTGGCCTGGTCGGCTTGACCTGTGTTCCTTTGTTATCATAACACTTAGGATTTTTTCACAAAATTTCCCAAGTGTTTTTGATTCCTTTTGGGTGCTTCCCTTTTTAGCCCTGACCGCAGTGCCCGTTCCGTCCAGGCGTTGGCGTCCTTATCGTCCTGGCCTTGGATTCATCCCAGGTGTTTTAGCCAGGGCCGTTGTCGGCTTGCATCCATGTGTTCTGGCCGATAAGGGTACCTTCACCATAGTCTTGTGGACTTTGAATTTTTCACAAGTACATATGTAGAGGTGTAGGTGGTTAACGGCTTTGTAGTATACTGGTACCCGCTTCGGCTAGGACTCCTTCATTTGAGTACTTAGATAATTTCCTGAGTATAAATGTCAGGTATTTACGTCTTTGCGGTGCCCTTGTCGGCCAAGGTCTGGCTTGTGGCCGATGAGGGTGCTGGATGAGGAATAGCTTGTCTAAGGAG
The DNA here is from genome assembly GCA_945859875.1 of Cuscuta europaea. Lineage (NCBI taxonomy): Eukaryota > Viridiplantae > Streptophyta > Magnoliopsida > Solanales > Convolvulaceae > Cuscuta > Cuscuta europaea. The sequence continues at coordinate 9,451,887 of CAMAPE010000014.1, forward strand.
ACGGTCCTGCCTTCGTCGGCTGGCCATGGTTCCAGTGCCTGCGTCGGCTATCCGAGGTGCGGTGGCAAGTAGAGGTTGCATCTTGATTACTTGATCCTTTCGCGGGTGTGATAAGTGCCCGCTTCGTCCCGGTCATCCTCCGGTTTGTGATGCTTTGTTTCATACCAAACGTTGGTGCCTCAAAGGACTATGGCCGATGAAGGTCACCTCTCGCGTGTCACCCCACCGATGTGGTTAGGGTTTCATAGGCGTGTGTATCGGCCTTGATTGTTTCGTTGTAGCGCGTGGACGCACCGGCCATGTTGCCTGTCAGTGGTACTATACTTGTGTTCAGCTGATATGTACTTGGCCTAGTTGGGCCTGAGTTGTGGGGATTATTATTTTTTTTCCTTGCTCGAGGCCGGCAAGTGTGCGCGACCGTCGGCTTCCCTCTTTTTCCCTCATGTTTTTTTTTTTTTTCTCGTTTCGGGGGGGTATCCTTCTTTCAGGCTTCGGCCGAAGGGTGTGCTCGTCCTTCGGCCGGTTCGGACTTCGTTTATAACGTCCGTGGTCTCAGGGTGGGTCCCGTCGTCTATTTATGACGCGGGCTAGACTTTTGGTCGGTTTCCAACGGCTGTCGTTGCCCATCCCTGAGTTTTGGGATTTTGTCACCTCGGCCATGATTTCAGGCCTGTCGTCCTGCGATCTGGCGCGTGGACGACGCGGTGAGCTTCCCGTTTCAAGACGTGGGCCGTTTGCGGGGCCCCCGTCCTGGGGACATCGTCGGCCATGCCTGAGCGTTTCACTTCTAGGCTTACGGGGCCAGGACGATGTGCTCTCTCAGCTAGGCCTGAGCCCTTCGCTGATACAAAATACAATGGAGTGCCTGAGCTTGTCGCTCGTAGGCTGCAAATGCGAGGGGCCATGTCGGCCAGACCTGAGCCTTTCGCTCTAAGGTGGCCGACGAGGGCACCTGCTAATGTTTTACTTTAATTTCCAGAGAAAAAATCAGAACATGATTTCATTCATAAGTGGCTCGAGGCCGAGGGTGGCGTTCAATCAGTAACCCGTTAAGGGGTGAGGGCTTCGCCGTCTACACCTCCTTCGGATTACTGATAAAACTTCACCAGATGATGTACATTCCATGTTCGTGGTACATTGGACCCATTCGGTCGTGTAAGTTTGTAGGTGCCGGGTTTGACCACGGCACTGACGATGTAGGGCCCTTCGTACTTCAATGCTAGCTTGCCACCCTCTGTCGGCTGGCTTGCTTCCCTTCGGCGGAGGACGTAGTCCCCCACCTGAAATTCCCGAGAACGTACCTTGGCGTCATAGTATGATTTTACTTGACGCCGGTAGTTCTCTGCGCGGACGTAAGCTTGCTCACGCCTCTCATCAACCAAGTGTAGGTCAATCTTCATATTCTCTTCGTTGGTGTCAGGCTCATATTGCTCCACCCGCCGGCTGGGGATGGCAACTTCCGTGGGCGCCTTTGCTTCAAAGCCGTAGCATAGGGCGAAAGGCGTTTCACCTGTCGCCCTCCTCGGCGTGGTTCTGTAGCACCACAGGATGTTGGGGAGCTCGTCGACCCAACTACCTCCTGCGGCCTGGAGGTTCTTCTTCAGCCCCTCCATGATTGTTCTGTTGGCGTTCTCGACCTGCCCGTTGCCCTGAGGATAGGCAACGGAGGAGAAACGGTGCCTCACCCCAAACTCCCGGAGGAGCTCCTGGAAAGGGGCTGCCTCGAATTGGGTGACGTTGTCTGATATAATCTCCTGGGGGACGCCAAAGCGTGTAATGATGTTCTTGTAAACAAATCTTTGGCATCTGGCCCCCGTGATGTTGGCCAAGGGTTCCGCCTCGACCCAATTGGTGAAGTAGTCGACGGCGACGATGATGTAGCGGTTATTTCCGGCGGCTCTGGGCAGGGGGCCGACCAGGTCAATCCCCCATCTAGAGAATGGAATTGCGGTGCTGACAGGGGCGTAGTTGACAGCTGGCCGACCAGAGCTTTCTGGAGTACCTGGCATGTGGTGCACTTCCTGGCCAGGTCAGCGCAGTCCCGTGCCATCGTCGGCCAGAAGAAGCCCTGGACGACGAGACGCCGGGACATGCTGAAGGGACCCTGGTGTGAGGAGCAGACGCCACTGTAACACCCCTAAATTTCCCGCCCAAAACATTGATATATTTAAAAAAATACTTTATTCATTCATCAAAGAGTTGAAGAAATACAGCGAAAGTCTAAAAGGGAAATGAGTGTTACCGCCACATTCGGTCATCTCTTAACCGAATGCACAGGCAACTCAAAGTAAATCAATAAAAACTAATGTAATAATAAGTAAATGTTTGATTTATGACTAGATTTAACTAAGGCATCTTCTAATTCGCACTCAAGCTCGAGCAATCCGTCAATCCACATAGGTATCCAACTCATCACCTGATAAAATTTAAGGGAGAAGAGAGAGACAAGAAAAATAACAAAAATTAGCTTTAGAGCTAAGTACGTACTACCCAACCCCGTAAAATAATCAGGTTTGACTAAAAATAGATTTTTATATAATATCATATAAAAATGACGCACTCTTCCAAAATACTTTTCTCTTTGATTTTTCTTAAAATCACTTCTTTGCTAAAATCTGAAACTTCTCTTGGAAAATCTCTTAGTAACTCTTCTTTTTAAACTTCTAAAAAAAATCACTTCTTCTCTAACTTCCTAGTAATTTAGAAGGGCGGTGCTTAACCTTTCGGTAGAGCCCGGTGGACCGTGGTTACGGACGGCCACCCCGAACAAGTGCCGGTACCACAACTGCTCTGTTGGAAACGAAACGACTACCTTAAGTGTGCACCCCCCCTAAAAGGGATTCCAAGCCCTCCGAGTAGTAAGTCATCCCGAGTGGTCGGAACCCAACCACCCCAATTCTAAAATTCTTGAATGATTAGGGACTACTACTATAACTTCTTCTTAAAAGGGATCATAGATCCAAATCTTACTTAAAAGGGATCATAGATCCAAATCTTACTTAAAAGGGATCATAGATCCAAATCTTACTTAAAAGGGATCATAGATCCAAACTGTACTTCTTAGTAGTAGTAGCTCTAATCACCCTCCACATTTATCCGGATGTGGAAAAACCGACACCTCGGATTACTCCCGAGATGCTATCTTCTTATAAAAATGTAAATTTTATCTTTGCTTAACAATACTTCAAAAATACTTCTTAATTTCTCTAAAAAGTCTCAAAGGTATTTAAAAATATTTAATACCCCAAAAGTTCTTGATTTATACTTCTTAACTACCATATATATAATATCTCCTCAAAATCATATACACAAAATTCACAATTCACACTTAATCACATAATGCATAATAAGCATATAATACGAGGAAACAATTTTTGATTGGCAGAGAAACTTACAATTTAGGGTTTATCCAAAACTAGTTCCAAAATAGTATTTAATACCATATTCAAAATAATCCAATAAGGATATTTATAACTCCAGAATATATATGTAAATTTTCATACCAAATTATACATTTAAAAATATATAATTTATCCCAAAAGATTTGATCTCACAACACTTTCCAAAAAGAGGGTTTAACCCAAACAACCACTTCCCAAAAGTAGCATTTACTACTACCACCAAAATAATCAAATTGGAGTATTTTGAACCCATAATATATTTTCAATATAACCAGTTATAATAGTCTCAAATCATTCTTCAACTCATACCAAAACAATCACAAAAATTTTCCAATCCCAAAACAACAATCATCAAAAATCACAATTTTAGCCATGATAAACTGATTTGATAAATTCACCAAAAATCACACGTTCATAAATTCCCAGAAAAGAATACATCATCATACTCATACTATTATAGCCAAATTATCCATAAAATTTCAGAAAGAAACTCAAATCATAGCACAAACCCTAGTTTATACAATATAGGGGTAAAATAGTAATTTTGGTTGCAATAGTCCTTACCTCGAGGCTAGCAACGAATCCTAAACGTCAAACCTAGTTTGATGGATCATTCACACGTACCTAGGAAGTGATAGGTTCGAAGGATCTCAATTTAGGAGAAAGAAATTTAGGAAACGGATGAACGACACGAATTAGGCAACAAACGCACTTACCAGAATATTGGATTGTTTGATCTCATCATTGGCATAAAATTTCGTGCTGGATACGTTAATATTAAAGAGCTGGAAGGGATAGAGCTTGAAGAGGCGGTCCTAGGGTTTTTGGAATGAGGAAAATCGGATTAGGGATGTATTTATAGTGAATTTCCGAAGTTTGAGTTGCATTAGGATACAACAAGAACGCACGCGTGCGTACCTTCCACGCACGCCGTGCGTGACCCCCAGACGCCCCAAACCTTAGTTTTTGCCTCGTTTCTTTCCCATTTGGACCTCCCCTTTGTCCCAAACACTAAACCAAACATAATAAACGACCTAAAGACCATGTAAACAATATGAAACACAATTTTAATTATTTCCCAAATTCTCTCAAATTTTCGGGGTATTACAGCCACAGTGAACTTCTTCCATGGCGGTATCGGCCTCATCCTGGTGCAGGCATCGGAGGAGAGTGCCATTGTAGGACCGTTTGTAGAGTTTGCCATCTTCGATGGTGTAGCTTGGGGCCCTGAGTTTGGCGAGCTTGGCCCTCTCCTCGTCCGGGGGCAGCTCCCCCGTGGTGATGAAGGTGGCGATGTCGGAGATCCAGTCCTCTGGTCGCTGTTGGACGCACAAGACGGGGCTGGCATGGATGCTGGACATGCTCAACTCCTCGATCCTGGCCAAGTGGGAGATGTGCTCCGGGGTGTCCGAGCTGAGCTTGGAGAGGATATCGGCTTCAGCGTTCTCGGCCCTTGGGATCTGAGTGATCTCGTGGGTTTCAAACGCTTTCAGCAATTCCTCCGCTGCTTGTTTGTACTGCTTCATCCGGCCTTCCTTTGCCTCGTACGATCCCTCCACCTGGCCCACTACCAGTTTGGAGTCGCACTTGATCTTGAGGTGCTTGGCCTTGAGGCCGGCGGCGAGTCTGAGACCGCTGAGGAGGGCCTCATACTCGGCTTCGTTGTTGGATACCCTGAAGGTGAAGCGGATGGCATAGTAAGCTCTGAACCCTTCAGGGGATATGAGGACGACGCCGCCGCCGCATGATTTCGCGGCCGACGAGCCGTCAGTGAACAGGGTCCACATGTCGTCCGGCTCCGGCCCGGGGTTGGCGACGGCCGTCTCCCTTGCTGTGCATTCGATGACGAAGTCGGCCAAGGCTTGCCCTTTGATGGATGGCCTTGGCTTGATCTCAATTTGAAACTGGCTGAGGAAGATCGCCCACTTCACCATCCTCGAGGAGCTTGTAGGGCTCCTCATGAGCGCGCCAAGAGGCTGCTGGGTCAGCACATGGACGGTGTGGGCTTGGAAATAGTGCCCCAGCTTCTTCACAGTGTGGACGATGGCCAGCACCGTCTTCTCAATGGGGGAGTACCTGAGCTCGGCCTCCCTAAGTGTCTTGCTGATGTAGAAGATGGCCTTCTGCACTCCTTCGTCCTCACGGATGAGCACAGAGCTGATGGCCGACGTGCTCACCCCTAAGTACAGGAAGAGGGTTTCGCCGGCTTTGGGCTTGGAGAGTACGGGTGGGGACGACAGGTACCTTTTCAATTCGTCGAATGCTTCCTGGCACTCCGTCGTCCACTTGAAGCTGTTTGCCTTGCGCATGATCTGGAAGAAGGGGAGTGCCTTCTCCGCTGACCTGGAGAGGAACCGGTTCAAGGCCGCCAGGCGCCCCGTCAGTCGTTATACCTCCTTGACGTTGCGGGGCGGCTCCATGTTGATGATGGCCTGCGTCTTCTCTGGGTTTATCTCGATGCCTCTCCGGCTGACCATGTAGCCAAGGAACTTGCCGCCCTGGACGCCGAAGGCGCACTTCTTGGGGTTAAGGCGGAGCCTGAATTCCTTCATGATTTCGAAGATTTCCCGGAGGTCGTCGGCGTGGGAGGTGGCCTGCCTGCTCTTGACGATCATGTCGTCGACGTACGCCTCCATCGTCCGGCCAAGGACCGCTCTGAAGATTTTGGCCACCATCCTAGTATAGGTGGCGCCGGAGTTTTTGAGTCCGAAGGCCATGACGAGGTAGCAAAATATTCCCTCTGGGGTCATGAATGCCGTTTTCTCGGCGTCGTCTTCGTACATGGAGATCTGGTGGTATCCTCTGAAAGCGTCGAGGAACGACATCAACTCGCACCCCGCCGTCTCGTCCACCAATTGATCAATGTTGGGGAGAGGGAACGGGTCCATGGGGCATGCCTTGTTCAGGTCAGTGTAGTCAACACACATTCTGAACGTCGGCGGTTTCTGTGCGAGGACGACGTTGGCCAACCATGTTGGGTACTTCACCTCTTTGATATGTCTGATCGATAGGAGCATGGCAACCTCTCCTTTGACGAAGTCCCGCCTGTCAGCGGATAAGTAGCGCCGCTTCTGTTTGACGGGCGCGGAGGCCGGATCGACGGTCAGCCGGTGAGTGATCACCTGGCGGCTGATGTCGGGCATGTCGTCTGGGCCCCACGCGAAGACCACGGCGTATGACCGTAGGACGAGGAGGATGGCGTTTCGCTGGTCCTGAGGGAGTTGCCTTCCGACCCTGAGAACCCGCTCCGGCCGGGAGGTATCCAGAGGGATTTCCTCGACCTCCTCGGCTGGCTCTGCATGTGGCCTCTCCTCGTCCATGGCGACGGCGGCCGTGATGGTGTCTATCCGCTGTCCTTCCCTTTCGGCCGGGGCTGGTCCGCTGTACGGGACACAGACCCCAAGCTTTCCCTTGGCGATCCAGGACGAGGATCACCAATCCGTCCCGCCATCCTCTCCGAAACCAGACGACGGCGCGTGTCACCTAGCCTATTGAAGGCAGAGGCTTTTCCACGCGCTGGGGTCTGCCCGGGCCGAAGAGGGGAAGCAGGGTGGGAGTGGGACGACGCCGTGTCCTGGGCCACAACCCCCTCATTGTTGCCTATCTGGTCGGCCAGTGGCTGGGGACGAGGAGGTGGAGTGACGTTTCCCCCGGTCCTTGGCAAGAGTGCGCTGAGGACGGTGGGATTCTGGGCCAAGCTGGCGATGATAGCCGACAGTGCGGCCTGGACCTGAGGATCTACGGACGGAGAGGCCGCGGCCATAGGCTGGGCCGGGGCGTGGTCCGCTTTCTCAGCTCGCTTCTTTTCCAGGCCGAGGCGGGCGTCGGGGACTCCGCCGTTGAGTTGGTTGCGGAGGTCCGTCGTGAGGTTGAAGGCCTCCTGGAAGAGGTCCCCTCCACCGACCTGGTCGGCCGTGGCATCCTCATCGTGCTCCCTGGGCTCTTGGTCCTCAGGGATGACTTTGCTGACGAGGTTGCGGTTTGACTTGGTTCTCCCCATGATCAATGGTTAGCTGTGCTTGGTAGCGACGAAGGGTGCTAACTTGATTGTTCTAGCTCTCAACGAGAGCACCAAATGATGGAGTATTAACTCCTAGATTCTAGAGAGAAGTGAGAGCTAGAGAGAGAAGTGCAATAATATGCTTCAATAGAATGAATTTGTAACCCCTATAACTACTCCCAAGGGGAGTATTTATAGAGAAAATTAGGGTTGGGCTCCCAAGCCTTGGGCTTGGGAGGCCCATTTACAACTGGACCGCTATTGGGCCGAATACAAAGCCTCTAATGGGCTGCACAAATAAATAAGTATAGGATCCGATTCTGGGAGGTCTTCGTGGCCGACGAGGGCACGGCCGACGAGGGCGCGGCCGACGAGGGCACCCGAGTCCCTTAGACTCAGGACCGTAATCTGGGTTGGCACCTTTTCGGCCGACGGGGGCGCCATGGCCGACGAGGGCGCCACTCTGATGTCTTGCGCTCTGTTCTTCTGAGTATGTGGGTCCTGGGGCTCAGATCCATATACTCCATCACGGAGATTGGCTTAAATTTTGAATAAATTATGGGCATGCTGAAATACGAGTTGCGTTGGGTTCCTATCGTAAATATACACAATTCTTCTTCAGGACTCAAGTCCAAATTATTAATAGAAACAAAGATATACGTCTTTCACTCAGGTGCATACTCATCAGGTTTACTAAATCAACCGTGTTACGGAGATAGGCTTAAATTTTGAATACATTATGGGCATGCTAAAATACGAGTTGTGTTGGGTTCCTATCGTAAATATACACAATTCTTCTTCAGGACTCAAGTCCAAATTATTAATAGAAACAAAGATATAAGTCTTTCACTCAGGTGCATACTCTTCGGGTTTACTAAATCAACCGTGTTACGGAGATTGGCTTAAATTTTGAATACATTATGGGAATGCTGAAATACGAGTTGCGTTGGGTTCCTATCATAAATATACACAATTCTTCTTCAGGACTCAAGTCCAAATTATTAATAGAAACAAAGATATACGTCTTTCACTCAGGTGCATACTCTTCAGGTTTACTAAATCAACCGTGTTATGGAGATTGGCTTAAATTTTGAATACATTATGGGAATGCTGAAATACGAGTTGCGTTGGGTTCCTATCGTAAATATACACAATTCTTCTTCAGGACTCAAGTCCAAATTAATAATAAAAACAAAGATATACGTCTTTCACTCAGGTGCATACTCTTCAGGTTTACTAAATCAACCGTGTTACGGAGATTGGCTTAAATTTTGAATACATTATGGGCATGCTGAAATACGAGTTGCGTTGGGTTCCTATTGTAAATATACACAATTCTTCTTCAGGACTCAAGTCCAAATTATTAATAGAAACAAAGATATACGTCTTTCACTCAGGTGCATACTCTTCAGGTTTACTAAATAAACCGTGTTACGGAGATTGGCTTAAATTTTGAATACATTATGGGAATGCTGAAATACGAGTTGCGTTGGGTTCCTATCGTAAATATACACAATTCTTCTTCAGGACTCAAGTCCAAATTATTAATAGAAACAAAGATATAAGTCTTTCACTCAGGTGCATACTCTTCGGATTTACTAAATCAACCGTGTTACGGAGATTGGCTTAAATTTTGAATACCTTATGGGCATGCTGAAATACGAGTTGTGTTGGGTTCCTATCGTAAATATACACAATTCTTCTTCAGGACTCCAGTCCAAATTATTAATAGAAACAAAGATATACGTCTTTCACTCGGGTGCATACTCTTCAGGTTTACTAAATCAACCGTGTTACGGAGATTGGCTTTAATTTTGAATACATTATGGGCATGCTGAAATATGAGTTGCGTTGGGTTCCTATCGTAAATACACACAATTCTTCTTCAGGACTCAAGTCCAAATTATTAATAGAAACAAAGATATAAGTCTTTCACTCAGGTGCATACTCTTCGGGTTTACTAAATTAACCGTGTTACGGAGATTGGCTTAAATTTTGAATACATTATGGGAATGCTGAAATACGAGTTGCGTTGGGTTCCTATCATAAATATACACAATTCTTCTTCAGGACTCAAGTCCAAATTATTAATAGAAACAAAGATATACGTCTTTCACTCAGGTGCATACTCTTCAGGTTTACTAAATAAACCGTGTTATGGAGATTGGCTTAAATTTTGAATACATTATCGGAATGCTGAAATACGAGTTGCGTTGGGTTCCTATCGTAAATATACACAATTCTTCTTCAGGACTCAAGTCCAAATTATTAACAAAAACAAAGATATACGTCTTTCACTCAGGTGCATACTCTTCAGGTTTACTAAATCAACCGTGTTACGGAGATTGGCTTAAATTTTGAATACATTATGGGCATGCTGAAATACGAGTTGCGTTGGGTTCCTATTGTAAATATACACAATCCTTCTTCAGGACTCAAGTCCAAATTATTAATAGAAACAAAGATATACGTCTTTCACTCAGGTGTATACTCTTCAGGTTTACTAAATCAACCGTGTTACGGAGATTGGCTTAAATTTTGAATACATTATGGGAATGCTGAAATACGAGTTGCGTTGGGTTCCTATCGTAAATATACACAATTCTTCTTCAGGACTCAAGTCCAAATTATTAATAGAAACAAAGATATAAGTCTTTCACTCAGGTGCATACTCTTCGGGTTTACTAAATCAACCGTGTTACGGAGATTGGCTTAAATTTTGAATACATTATGGGCATGCTGAAATACGAGTTGCGTTGGGTTCCTATCGTAAATATACACAATTCTTCTTCAGGACTCAAGTCCAAATTATTAATAGAAACAAAGATATACGTCTTTCACTCAAGTGCATACTCTTCAGGTTTACTAAATCAACCGTGTTACGGAGATTGGCTTTAATTTTAAATACATTATGGGCATGCTGAAATACGAGTTGCGTTGGGTTCCTATCGTAAATACACACAATTCTTCTTCAGGACTCAAGTCCAAATTATTAATAGAAACAAAGATATACGTCTTTCACTTAGGTGCATACTCTTCAGGTTTACTAAATCAACCGTGTTACGGAGATTGACTTAAATTTTAAATACATTATGGGAATGCTGAAATACGAGTTGCGTTGGGTTCCTATCGTAAATATACACAATTCTTCTTCAGGACTCAAGTCCAAATTATTAATAGAAACAAAGATATAAGTCTTTCACTCAGGTGCATACTCTTCGGGTTTACTAAATCAACCGTGTTACGGAGATTGGCTTAAATTTTGAATACATTATGGGCATGCTGAAATACGAGTTGTGTTGGGTTCCTATCGTAAATATACACAATTCTTCTTCAGGACTCAAGTCCAAATTATTAATAGAAACAAAGATATACGTCTTTCACTCGGGTGCATACTCTTCAGGTTTACTAAATCAACCGTGTTACGGAGATTGGCTTTAATTTTGAATACATTATGGGCATGCTGAAATACGAGTTGCATTGGGTTCCTATCGTAAATACACACAATTCTTCTTCAGGACTCAAGTCCAAATTATTAATAGAAACAAAGATATAAGTCTTTCACTCAGGTGCATACTCTTCGGGTTTACTAAATCAACCGTGTTACGGAGATTGGCTTTAATTTTAAATACATTATGGGCATGCTGAAATACGAGTTGCGTTGGGTTCCTATCGTAAATACACACAATTCTTCTTCAGGACTCAAGTCCAAATTATTAATAGAAACAAAGATATACGTCTTTCACTTAGGTGCATACTCTTCAGGTTTACTAAATCAACCGTGTTACGGAGATTGACTTAAATTTTAAATACATTATGGGAATGCTGAAATACGAGTTGCGTTGGGTTCCTATCGTAAATATACACAATTCTTCTTCAGGACTCAAGTCCAAATTATTAATAGAAACAAAGATATAAGTCTTTCACTCAGGTGCATACTCTTCGGGTTTACTAAATCAACCGTGTTACGGAGATTGGCTTAAATTTTGAATACATTATGGGCATGCTGAAATACGAGTTGTGTTGGGTTCCTATCGTAAATATACACAATTCTTCTTCAGGACTCAAGTCCAAATTATTAATAGAAACAAAGATATACGTCTTTCACTCGGGTGCATACTCTTCAGGTTTACTAAATCAACTGTGTTACGGAGATTGGCTTTAATTTTGAATACATTATGGGCATGCTGAAATACGAGTTGCGTTGGGTTCCTATCGTAAATACACACAATTCTTCTTCAAGACTCAAGTCCAAATTATTAATAGAAACAAAGATATAAGTCTTTCACTCAGGTGCATACTCTTCGGGTTTACTAAATCAACCGTGTTACGGAGATTGGCTTAAATTTTGAATACATTATGGGAATGCTGAAATACGAGTTGCGTTGGGTACCTATCATAAATATACACAATTCTTCTTCAGGACTCAAGTCCAAATTATTAATAGAAACAAAGACATACGTCTTTCACTCAGGTGCATACTCTTCAGGTTTACTAAATCAACCGTGTTATGGAGATTGGCTTAAATTTTGAATACATTATGGGAATGCTGAAATACGAGTTGCGTTGGGTTCCTATCGTAAATATACACAATTCTTCTTCAGGACTCAAGTCCAAATTATTAATAAAAACAAAGATATACGTCTTTCACTCAGGTGCATACTCTTCAGGTTTACTAAATCAACCGTGTTACGGAGATTGGCTTAAATTTTGAATACATTATGGGCATGCTGAAATACGAGTTGTGTTGGGTTCCTATTGTAAATATACACAATTCTTCTTCAGGACTCAAGTCCAAATTATTAATAGAAACAAAGATATACGTCTTTCACTCAGTTGCATACTCTTCAGGTTTACTAAATCAACCGTGTTACGGAGATTGGCTTAAATTTTGAATACATTATGGGAATGATGAAATACGAGTTGCGTTGGGTTCCTATCGTAAATATACACAATTCTTCTTCAGGACTCAAGTCCAAATTATTAATAGAAACAAAGATATACGTCTTTCACTCAGGTGCATACTCTTCAGGTTTACTAAATCAACCGTGTTACGGAGATTGGCTTAAATTTTGAATACATTATGGGCATGCTGAAATACGAGTTGCGTTGGGTTCCTATCGTAAATATACACAATTCTTCTTCAGGACTCAAGTCCAAATTATTAATAGAAACAAAGATATAAGTCTTTCACTCAGGTTAATACTCTTCGGGTTTACTAAATCAACCGTGTTACGGAGATTGGCTTAAATTTTGAATACATTATGGGCATGCTGAAATACGAGTTGTGTTGGGTTCCTATCGTAAATATACACAATTCTTTATCAGGACTCAAGTCCAAATTATTAATAGAAACAAAGATATATGTCTTTCACTCGGGTGCATACTCTTCAGGTTTACTAAATCAACCGTGTTACGGAGATTGGCTTTAGTTTTGAATACATTATGGGCATGCTGAAATACGAGTTGCGTTGGGTTCCTATCGTAAATACACACAATTCTTCTTCAGGACTCAAGTCCAAATTATTAATAGAAACAAAGATATAAGTCTTTCACTCAGGTGCATACTCTTCGGGTTTACTAAATCAACCGTGTTACGGAGATTGGCTTAAATTTTGAATACATTATGGGCATGCTGAAATACGAGTTGTGTTGGGTTCCTATCGTAAATATACACAATTCTTCTTCAGGACTCAAGTCCAAATTATTAATAGAAACAAAGATATACGTCTTTCACTCGGGTGCATACTCTTCAGGTTTACTAAATCAACCGTGTTACGGAGATTGGCTTTAATTTTGAATACATTATGGGCATGCTGAAATACGAGTTGCGTTGGGTTCCTATCGTAAATACACACAATTCTTCTTCAGGACTCAAGTCCAAATTATTAATAGAAACAAAGATATAAGTCTTTCACTCAGGTGCATACTCTTCAGGTTTACTAAATCAACCGTGTTACGGAGATTGGCTTAAATTTTGAATACATTATGGGCATGCTGAAATACGAGTTGCGTTGGGTTCCTATTGTAAATATACACAATTCTTCTTCAGGACTCAAGTCCAAATTATTAATAGAAACAAAGATATACGTTTTTCACTCAGGTGCATACTCTTCAGGTTTACTAAATCAACCGTGTTACGGAGATTGGCTTAAATTTTGAATACATTATGGGAATGATGAAATACGAGTTGCGTTGGGTTCCTATCGTAAATATACACAATTCTTCTTCAGGACTCAAGTCCAAATTATTAATAGAAACAAAGATATACGTCTTTCACTCAGGTGCATACTCTTCAGGTTTACTAAATCAACCGTGTTACGGAGATTGGCTTAAATTTTGAATACATTATGGGCATGCTGAAATACGAGTTGCGTTGGGTTCCTATCGTAAATATACACAATTCTTCTTCAGGACTCAAGTCCAAATTATTAATAGAAACAAAGATATAAGTCTTTCACTCAGGTGCATACTCTTCGGGTTTACTAAATCAACCGTGTTACGGAGATTGGCTTAAATTTTGAATACATTATGGGAATGCTGAAATACGAGTTGCGTTGGGTTCCTATCGTAAATATACACAATTCTTCTTCAGGACTCAAGTCCAAATTATTAATAGAAACAAAGATATACGTCTTTCTCTCAGGTGCATACTCTTCAGGTTTACTAAATCAACCGTGTTACGGAGATTGGCTTAAATTTTGAATACATTATGGGAATGCTGAAATACGAGTTGCGTTGGGTTCCTATCGTAAATATACACAATTCTTCTTCAGGACTCAAGTCCAAATTATTAATAGAAACAAAGATATAAGTCTTTCACTCAGGTTAATACTCTTCGGGTTTACTAAATCAACCGTGTTACGGAGATTGGCTTAAATTTTGAATACATTATGGGCATGCTGAAATACGAGTTGTGTTGGGTTCCTATCGTAAATATACACAATTCTTCTTCAGGACTCAAGTCCAAATTATTAATAGAAACAAAGATATATGTCTTTCACTCGGGTGCATACTCTTCAGGTTTACTAAATCAACCGTGTTACGGAGATTGGCTTTAGTTTTGAATACATTATGGGCATGCTGAAATACGAGTTGCGTTGGGTTCCTATCGTAAATACACACAATTCTTCTTCAGGACTCAAGTCCAAATTATTAATAGAAACAAAGATATAAGTCTTTCACTCAGGTGCATACTCTTCGGGTTTACTAAATCAACCGTGTTACGGAGATTGGCTTAAATTTTGAATACATTATGGGCATGCTGAAATACGAGTTGTGTTGGGTTCCTATCGTAAATATACACAATTCTTCTTCAGGACTCAAGTCCAAATTATTAATAGAAACAAAGATATACGTCTTTCACTCGGGTGCATACTCTTCAGGTTTACTAAATCAACCGTGTTACGGAGATTGGCTTTAATTTTGAATACATTATGGGCATGCTGAAATACGAGTTGCGTTGGGTTCCTATCGTAAATACACACAATTCTTCTTCAGGACTCAAGTCCAAATTATTAATAGAAACAAAGATATAAGTCTTTCACTCAGGTGCATACTCTTCGGGTTTACTAAATCAACCGTGTTACGGAGATTGGCTTAAATTTTGAATACATTATGGGAATGCTGAAATACGAGTTGCGTTGGGTTCCTATCATAAATATACACAATTCTTCTTCAGGACTCAAGTCCAAATTATTAATAGAAACAAAGACATACGTCTTTCACTCAGGTGCATACTCTTCAGGTTTACTAAATCAACCGTGTTATGGAGATTGGCGTAAATTTTGAATACATTATGGGAATGCTGAAATACGAGTTGCGTTGGGTTCCTATCGTAAATATACACAATTCTTCTTCAGGACTCAAGTCCAAATTATTAATAAAAACAAAGATATACGTCTTTCACTCAGGTGCATACTCTTCAGGTTTACTAAATCAACCGTGTTACGGAGATTGGCTTAAATTTAGAATACATTATGGGCATGCTGAAATACGAGTTGCGTTGGGTTCCTATTGTAAATATACACAATTCTTCTTCAGGACTCAAGTCCAAATTATTAATAGAAACAAAGATATACGTCTTTCACTCAGGTGCATACTCTTCAGGTTTACTAAATCAACCGTGTTACGGAGATTGGCTTAAATTTTGAATACATTATGGGAATGATGAAATACGAGTTGCGTTGGGTTCCTATCGTAAATATACACAATTCTTCTTCAGGACTCAAGTCCAAATTATTAATAGAAACAAAGATATACGTCTTTCACTCAGGTGCATACTCTTCAGGTTTACTAAATCAACCGTGTTACGGAGATTGGCTTAAATTTTGAATACATTATGGGCATGCTGAAATACGAGTTGCGTTGGGTTCCTATCGTAAATATACACAATTCTTCTTCAGGACTCAAGTCCAAATTATTAATAGAAACAAAGATATAATTCTTTCACTCAGGTGCATACTCTTCGGGTTTACTAAATCAACCATGTTACGGAGATTGGCTTAAATTTTGAATACATTATGGGAATGCTGAAATACGAGTTGCGTTGGGTTCCTCTCGTAAATATACACAATTCTTCTTCAGGACTCAAGTCCAAATTATTAATAGAAACAAAGATATACGTCTTTCACTCAAGTGCATACTCTTCAGGTTTACTAAATCAACCGTGTTACGGAGATTGGCTTTAATTTTAAATACATTATGGGCATGCTGAAATACGAGTTGCGTTGGGTTCCTATCGTAAATACACACAATTCTTCTTCAGGACTCAAGTCCAAATTATTAATAGAAACAAAGATATACGTCTTTCACTTAGGTGCATACTCTTCAGGTTTACTAAATCAACCGTGTTACGGAGATTGACTTAAATTTTGAATACATTATGGGAATGCTGAAATACGAGTTGCGTTGGGTTCCTATCGTAAATATACACAATTCTTCTTCAGGACTCAAGTCCAAATTATTAATAAAAACAAAGATATACGTCTTTCACTTAGGTGCATACTCTTCAGGTTTACTAAATCAACCGTGTTACGGAGATTGGCTTAAATTTTGAATACATTATGGGCATGCTGAAATACGAGTTGCGTTGGGTTCCTATTGTAAATATACACAATTCTTCTTCAGGACTCAAGTCCAAATTATTAATAGAAACAAAGATATACGTCTTTCACTCAGGTGCATACTCTTCAGGTTTACTAAATCAACCGTGTTACGGAGATTGGCTTAAATTTTGAATACATTATGGGAATGATGAAATACGAGTTGCGTTGGGTTCCTATCGTAAATATACACAATTCTTCTTCAGGACTCAAGTCCAAATTATTAATAGAAACAAAGATATACGTCTTTCACTCAGGTGCATACTCTTCAGGTTTACTAAATCAACCGTGTTACGGAGATTGGCTTAAATTTTGAATACATTATGGGCATGCTGAAATACGAGTTGCGTTGGGTTCCTATCGTAAATATACACAATTCTTCTTCAGGACTCAAGTCCAAATTATTAATAGAAACAAAGATATAAGTCTTTCACTCAGGTGCATACTCTTCGGGTTTACTAAATCAACCGTGTTACGGAGATTGGCTTAAATTTTGAATACATTATGGGAATGATGAAATACGAGTTGCGTTGGGTTCCTATCGTAAATATACACAATTCTTCTTCAGGACTCAAGTCCAAATTATTAATAGAAACAAAGATATACGTCTTTCACTCAAGTGCATACTCTTCAGGTTTACTAAATCAACCGTGTTACGGAGATTGGCTTTAATTTTAAATACATTATGGGCATGCTGAAATACGAGTTGTGTTGGGTTCCTATCGTAAATACACACAATTCTTCTTCAGGACTCAAGTCCAAATTATTAATAGAAACAAAGATATACGTCTTTCACTTAGGTGCATACTCTTCAGGTTTACTAAATCAACCGTGTTACGGAGATTGACTTAAATTTTGAATACATTATAGGAATGCAGAAATACGAGTTGCGTTGGGTTCCTATCGTAAATATACACAATTCTTCTTCAGGACTCAAGTCCAAATTATTAATAGAAACAAAGATATAAGTCTTTCACTCAGGTGCATACTCTTCGGGTTTACTAAATCAACCGTGTTACGGAGATTGGCTTAAATTTTGAATACATTATGGGCATGCTGAAATACGAGTTGTGTTGGGTTCCTATCGTAAATATACACAATTCTTCTTCAGGACTCAAGTCCAAATTATTAATAGAAACAAAGATATACGTCTTTCACTCGAGTGCATACTCTTCAGGTTTACTAAATCAACCGTGTTACGGAGATTGGCTTTAATTTTGAATACATTATGGGCATGCTGAAATACGAGTTGCATTGGGTTCCTATCGTAAATACACACAATTCTTCTTCAGGACTCAAGTCCAAATTATTAATAGAAACAAAGATATAAGTCTTTCACTCAGGTGCATACTCTTCGGGTTTACTAAATCAACCGTGTTACGGAGATTGGCTTAAATTTTGAATACATTATGGGAATGCTGAAATACGAGTTGCGTTGGGTTCCTATCATAAATATACACAATTCTTCTTCAGAACTCAAGTCCAAATTATTAATAGAAACAAAGATATACGTCTTTCACTCAAGTGCATACTCTTCAGGTTTACTAAATCAACCGTGTTACGGAGATTGGCTTTAATTTTGAATACATTATGGGCATGCTGAAATACGAGTTGCGTTGGGTTCCTATCGTAAATACACACAATTTTTCTTCAGGACTCAAGTCCAAATTATTAATAGAAACAAAGATATACGTCTTTCACTCAGGTTAATACTCTTCGGGTTTACTAAATCAACCGTGTTACGGAGATTGGCTTAAATTTTGAATACATTATGGGCATGCTGAAATACGAGTTGTGTTGGGTTCCTATCGTAAATATACACAATTCTTCTTCAGGACTCAAGTCCAAATTATTAATAGAAACAAAGATATACGTCTTTCACTCGGGTGCATACTCTTCAGGTTTACTAAATCAACCGTGTTACGGAGATTGGCTTTAATTTTGAATACATTATGGGCATGCTGAAATACGAGTTGCGTTGGGTTCCTATCGTAAATACACACAATTCTTCTTCAGGACTCAAGTCCAAATTATTAATAGAAACAAAGATATAAGTCTTTCACTCAGGTGCATACTCTTCGGGTTTACTAAATCAACCGTGTTACGGAGATTGGCTTAAATTTTGAATACATTATGGGCATGCTGAAATACGAGTTGTGTTGGGTTCCTATCGTAAATATACACAATTCTTCTTCAGGACTCAAGTCCAAATTATTAATAGAAACAAAGATATACGTCTTTCACTCGGGTGCATACTCTTCAGGTTTACTAAATCAACCGTGTTACGGAGATTGGCTTTAATTTTGAATACATTATGGGCATGCTGAAATACGAGTTGTGTTGGGTTCCTATCGTAAATACACACAATTCTTCTTCAGGACTCAAGTCCAAATTATTAATAGAAACAAAGATATAAGTCTTTCACTCAGGTGCATACTCTTCGGGTTTACTAAATCAACCGTGTTACGGAGATTGGCTTAAATTTTGAATACATTATGGGAATGCTGAAATACGAGTTGCGTTGGGTTCCTATCATAAATATACACAATTCTTCTTCAGGACTCAAGTCCAAATTATTAATAGAAACAAAGACATACGTCTTTCACTCAGGTGCATACTCTTCAGGTTTACTAAATCAACCGTGTTATGGAGATTGGCTTAAATTTTGAATACATTATGGGAATGCTGAAATACGATTTGCGTTGGGTTCCTATCGTAAATATACACAATTCTTCTTCAGGACTCAAGTCCAAATTATTAATAGAAACAAAGATATACGTCTTTCACTCAGGTGCATACTCTTCAGGTTTACTAAATCAACCGTGTTACGGAGATTGGCTTAAATTTTGAATACATTATGGGAATGATGAAATACGAGTTGCGTTGGGTTCCTATCGTAAATATACACAATTCTTCTTCAGGACTCAAGTCCAAATTATTAATAGAAACAAAGATATACGTCTTTCACTCAGGTGCATACTCTTCAGGTTTACTAAATCAACCGTGTTACGGAGATTGGCTTAAATTTTGAATACATTATGGGCATGCTGAAATACGAGTTGCGTTAGGTTCCTATCGTAAATATACACAATTCTTCTTCAGGACTCAAGTCCAAATTATTAATAGAAACAAAGATATAAGTCTTTCACTCAGGTGCATACTCTTCGGGTTTACTAAATCAACCGTGTTACGGAGATTGGCTTAAATTTTGAATACATTATGGGAATGATGAAATACGAGTTGCGTTGGGTTCCTATCGTAAATATACACAATTCTTCTTCAGGACTCAAGTCCAAATTATTAATAGAATCAAAGATATACGTCTTTCACTCAAGTGCATACTCTTCAGGTTTACTAAATCAACCGTGTTACGGAGATTGGCTTTAATTTTAAATACATTATGGGCATGCTGAAATACGAGTTGTGTTGGGTTCCTATCGTAAATACACACAATTCTTCTTCAGGACTCAAGTCCAAATTATTAATAGAAACAAAGATATACGTCTTTCACTTAGGTGCATACTCTTCAGGTTTACTAAATCAACCGTGTTACGGAGATTGACTTAAATTTTGAATACATTATAGGAATGCAGAAATACGAGTTGCGTTGGGTTCCTATCGTAAATATACACAATTCTTCTTCAGGACTCAAGTCCAAATTATTAATAGAAACAAAGATATAAGTCTTTCACTCAGGTGCATACATACTCTTCGGGTTTACTAAATCAACCGTGTTACGGAGATTGGCTTAAATTTTGAATACATTATGGGCATGCTGAAATACGAGTTGTGTTGGGTTCCTATCGTAAATATACACAATTCTTCTTCAGGACTCAAGTCCAAATTATTAATAGAAACAAAGATATACGTCTTTCACTCGAGTGCATACTCTTCAGGTTTACTAAATCAACCGTGTTACGGAGATTGGCTTTAATTTTGAATACATTATGGGCATGCTGAAATACGAGTTGCATTGGGTTCCTATCGTAAATACACACAATTCTTCTTCAGGACTCAAGTCCAAATTATTAATAGAAACAAAGATATAAGTCTTTCACTCAGGTGCATACTCTTCGGGTTTACTAAATCAACCGTGTTACGGAGATTGGCTTAAATTTTGAATACATTATGGGAATGCTGAAATACGAGTTGCGTTGGGTTCCTATCATAAATATACACAATTCTTCTTCAGAACTCAAGTCCAAATTATTAATAGAAACAAAGATATACGTCTTTCACTCAAGTGCATACTCTTCAGGTTTACTAAATCAACCGTGTTACGGAGATTGGCTTTAATTTTGAATACATTATGGGCATGCTGAAATACGAGTTGCGTTGGGTTCCTATCGTAAATACACACAATTTTTCTTCAGGACTCAAGTCCAAATTATTAATAGAAACAAAGATATACGTCTTTCACTCAGGTTAATACTCTTCGGGTTTACTAAATCAACCGTGTTACGGAGATTGGCTTAAATTTTGAATACATTATGGGCATGCTGAAATACGAGTTGTGTTGGGTTCCTATCGTAAATATACACAATTCTTCTTCAGGACTCAAGTCCAAATTATTAATAGAAACAAAGATATACGTCTTTCACTCGGGTGCATACTCTTCAGGTTTACTAAATCAACCGTGTTACGGAGATTGGCTTTAATTTTGAATACATTATGGGCATGCTGAAATACGAGTTGCGTTGGGTTCCTATCGTAAATACACACAATTCTTTTTCAGGACTCAAGTCCAAATTATTAATAGAAACAAAGATATAAGTCTTTCACTCAGGTGCATACTCTTCGGGTTTACTAAATCAACCGTGTTACGGAGATTGGCTTAAATTTTGAATACATTATGGGCATGCTGAAATACGAGTTGTGTTGGGTTCCTATCGTAAATATACACAATTCTTCTTCAGGACTCAAGTCCAAATTATTAATAGAAACAAAGATATACGTCTTTCACTCGGGTGCATACTCTTCAGGTTTACTAAATCAACCGTGTTACGGAGATTGGCTTTAATTTTGAATACATTATGGGCATGCTGAAATACGAGTTGCGTTGGGTTCCTATCGTAAATACACACAATTCTTCTTCAGGACTCAAGTCCAAATTATTAATAGAAACAAAGATATAAGTCTTTCACTCAGGTGCATACTCTTCGGGTTTACTAAATCAACCGTGTTACGGAGATTGGCTTAAATTTTGAATACATTATGGGAATGCTGAAATACGAGTTGCGTTGGGTTCCTATCATAAATATACACAATTCTTCTTCAGGACTCAAGTCCAAATTATTAATAGAAACAAAGACATACGTCTTTCACTCAGGTGCATACTCTTCAGGTTTACTAAATCAACCGTGTTATGGAGATTGGCTTAAATTTTGAATACATTATGGGAATGCTGAAATACGATTTGCGTTGGGTTCCTATCGTAAATATACACAATTCTTCTTCAGGACTCAAGTCCAAATTATTAATAAAAACAAAGATATACGTCTTTCACTCAGGTGCATACTCTTCAGGTTTACTAAATCAACCGTGTTACGGAGATTGGCTTAAATTTTGAATACATTATGGGAATGATGAAATACGAGTTGCGTTGGGTTCCTATCGTAAATATACACAATTCTTCTTCAGGACTCAAGTCCGAATTATTAATAGAAACAAAGATATACGTCTTTCACTCAGGTGCATACTCTTCAGGTTTACTAAATCAACCGTGTTACGGAGATTGGCTTAAATTTTGAATACATTATGGGCATGCTGAAATACGAGTTGCGTTGGGTTCCTATCGTAAATATACACAATTCTTCTTCAGGACTCAAGTCCAAATTATTAATAGAAACAAAGATATAAGTCTTTCACTCAGGTGCATACTCTTCGGGTTTACTAAATCAACCGTGTTACGGAGATTGGCTTAAATTTTGAATACATTATGGGAATGCTGAAATACGAGTTGCGTTGGGTTCCTATCGTAAATATACACAATTCTTCTTCAGGACTCAAGTCCAAATTATTAATAGAAACAAAGATATACGTCTTTCTCTCAGGTGCATACTCTTCAGGTTTACTAAATCAACCGTGTTACGGAGATTGGCTTAAATTTTGAATACATTATGGGAATGCTGAAATACGAGTTGCGTTGGGTTCCTATCGTAAATATACACAATTCTTCTTCAGGACTCAAGTTCAAATTATTAATAGAAACAAAGATATAAGTCTTTCACTCAGGTTAATACTCTTCGGGTTTACTAAATCAACCGTGTTACGGAGATTGGCTTAAATTTTGAATACATTATGGGCATGCTGAAATACGAGTTGTGTTGGGTTCCTATCGTAAATATACACAATTCTTCTTCAGGACTCAAGTCCAAATTATTAATAGAAACAAAGATATACGTCTTTCACTCGGGTGCATACTCTTCAGGTTTACTAAATCAACCGTGTTACGGAGATTGGCTTTAATTTTGAATACATTATGGGCATGCTGAAATACGAGTTGCGTTGGGTTCCTATCGTAAATACACACAATTCTTCTTCAGGACTCAAGTCCAAATTATTAATAGAAACAAAGATATAAGTCTTTCACTCAGGTGCATACTCTTCGGGTTTACTAAATCAACCCTGTTACGGAGATTGGCTTAAATTTTGAATACATTATGGGCATGCTGAAATACGAGTTGTGTTGGGTTCCTATCGTAAATATACACAATTCTTCTTCAGGACTCAAGTCCAAATTATTAATAGAAACAAAGATATACGTCTTTCACTCGGGTGCATACTCTTCAGGTTTACTAAATCAACCGTGTTACGGAGATTGGCTTTAATTTTGAATACATTATGGGCATGCTGAAATACGAGTTGCGTTGGCTTCCTATCGTAAATACACACAATTCTTCTTCAGGACTCAAGTCCAAATTATTAATAGAAACAAAGATATAAGTCTTTCACTCAGGTGCATACTCTTCGGGTTTACTAAATCAACCGTGTTACGGAGATTGGCTTAAATTTTGAATACATTATGGGAATGCTGAAATACGAGTTGCGTTGGGTTCCTATCATAAATATACACAATTCTTCTTCAGGACTCAAGTCCAAATTATTAATAGAAACAAAGACATACGTCTTTCACTCAGGTGCATACTCTTCAGGTTTACTAAATCAACCGTGTTATGGAGATTGGCGTAAATTTTGAATACATTATGGGCATGCTGAAATACGAGTTGCGTTGGGTTCCTATCGTAAATATACACAATTCTTCTTCAGGACTCAAGTCCAAATTATTAATAAAAACAAAGATATACGTCTTTCACTCAGGTGCATACTCTTCAGGTTTACTAAATCAACCGTGTTACGGAGATTGGCTTAAATTTTGAATACATTATGGGCATGCTGAAATACGAGTTGCGTTGGGTTCCTATTGTAAATATACACAATTCTTCTTCAGGACTCAAGTCCAAATTATTAATAGAAACAAAGATATACGTCTTTCACTCAGGTGCATACTCTTCAGGTTTACTAAATCAACCGTGTTACGGAGATTGGCTTAAATTTTGAATACATTATGGGAATGATATAATACGAGTTGCGTTGGGTTCCTATCGTAAATACACACAATTCTTCTTCAGGACTCAAGTCCAAATTATTAATAGAAACAAAGATATAAGTCTTTCACTCAGGTGCATACTCTTCGGGTTTACTAAATCAACCGTGTTACGGAGATTGGCTTAAATTTTGAATACATTATGGGAATGCTGAAATACGAGTTGCGTTGGGTTCCTATCATAAATATACACAATTCTTCTTCAGAACTCAAGTCCAAATTATTAATAGAAACAAAGATATACGTCTTTCACTCAAGTGCATACTCTTCAGGTTTACTAAATCAACCGTGTTACGGAGATTGGCTTTAATTTTGAATACATTATGGGCATGCTGAAATACGAGTTGCGTTGGGTTCCTATCGTAAATACACACAATTTTTCTTCAGGACTCAAGTCCAAATTATTAATAGAAACAAAGATATACGTCTTTCACTCAGGTTAATACTCTTCGGGTTTACTAAATCAACCGTGTTACGGAGATTGGCTTAAATTTTGAATACATTATGGGCATGCTGAAATACGAGTTGTGTTGGGTTCCTATCGTAAATATACACAATTCTTCTTCAGGACTCAAGTCCAAATTATTAATAGAAACAAAGATATACGTCTTTCACTCGGGTGCATACTCTTCAGGTTTACTAAATCAACCGTGTTACGGAGATTGGCTTTAATTTTGAATACATTATGGGCATGCTGAAATACGAGTTGCGTTGGGTTCCTATCGTAAATACACACAATTCTTCTTCAGGACTCAAGTCCAAATTATTAATAGAAACAAAGATATAAGTCTTTCACTCAGGTGCATACTCTTCGGGTTTACTAAATCAACCGTGTTACGGAGATTGGCTTAAATTTTGAATACATTATGGGCATGCTGAAATACGAGTTGTGTTGGGTTCCTATCGTAAATATACACAATTCTTCTTCAGGACTCAAGTCCAAATTATTAATAGAAACAAAGATATACGTCTTTCACTCGGGTGCATACTCTTCAGGTTTACTAAATCAACCGTGTTACGGAGATTGGCTTTAATTTTGAATACATTATGGGCATGCTGAAATACGAGTTGTGTTGGGTTCCTATCGTAAATACACACAATTCTTCTTCAGGACTCAAGTCCAAATTATTAATAGAAACAAAGATATAAGTCTTTCACTCAGGTGCATACTCTTCGGGTTTACTAAATCAACCGTGTTACGGAGATTGGCTTAAATTTTGAATACATTATGGGAATGCTGAAATACGAGTTGCGTTGGGTTCCTATCATAAATATACACAATTCTTCTTCAGGACTCAAGTCCAAATTATTAATAGAAACAAAGACATACGTCTTTCACTCAGGTGCATACTCTTCAAGTTTACTAAATCAACCGTGTTATGGAGATTGGCTTAGATTTTGAATACATTATGGGAATGCTGAAATACGATTTGCGTTGGGTTCCTATCGTAAATATACACAATTCTTCTTCAGGACTCAAGTCCAAATTATTAATAGAAACAAAGATATACGTCTTTCACTCAGGTGCATACTCTTCAGGTTTACTAAATCAACCGTGTTACGGAGATTGGCTTAAATTTTGAATACATTATGGGAATGATGAAATACGAGTTGTGTTGGGTTCCTATCGTAAATATACACAATTCTTCTTCAGGACTCAAGTCCAAATTATTAATAGAAACAAAGATATACGTCTTTCACTCAGGTGCATACTCTTCAGGTTTACTAAATCAACCGTGTTACGGAGATTGGCTTAAATTTTGAATACATTATGGGCATGCTGAAATACGAGTTGCGTTGGGTTCCTATCGTAAATATACACAATTCTTCTTCAGGACTCAAGTCCAAATTATTAATAGAAACAAAGATATAAGTCTTTCACTCAGGTGCATACTCTTCGGGTTTACTAAATCAACCGTGTTACGGAGATTGGCTTAAATTTTGAATACATTATGGGAATGATGAAATACGAGTTGCGTTGGGTTCCTATCGTAAATATACACAATTCTTCTTCAGGACTCAAGTCCAAATTATTAATAGAAACAAAGATATACGTCTTTCACTCAAGTGCATACTCTTCAGGTTTACTAAATCAACCGTGTTACGGAGATTGGCTTTAATTTTAAATACATTATGGGCATGCTGAAATACGAGTTGTGTTGGGTTCCTATCGTAAATACACACAATTCTTCTTCAGGACTCAAGTCCAAATTATTAATAGAAACAAAGATATACGTCTTTCACTTAGGTGCATACTCTTCAGGTTTACTAAATCAACCGTGTTACGGAGATTGACTTAAATTTTGAATACATTATAGGAATGCAGAAATACGAGTTGCGTTGGGTTCCTATCGTAAATATACACAATTCTTCTTCAGGACTCAAGTCCAAATTATTAATAGAAACAAAGATATAAGTCTTTCACTCAGGTGCATACATACTCTTCGGGTTTACTAAATCAACCGTGTTACGGAGATTGGCTTAAATTTTGAATACATTATGGGCATGCTGAAATACGAGTTGTGTTGGGTTCCTATCGTAAATATACACAATTCTTCTTCAGGACTCAAGTCCAAATTATTAATAGAAACAAAGATATACGTCTTTCACTCGAGTGCATACTCTTCAGGTTTACTAAATCAACCGTGTTACGGAGATTGGCTTTAATTTTGAATACATTATGGGCATGCTGAAATACGAGTTGCATTGGGTTCCTATCGTAAATACACACAATTCTTCTTCAGGACTCAAGTCCAAATTATTAATAGAAACAAAGATATAAGTCTTTCACTCAGGTGCATACTCTTCGGGTTTACTAAATCAACCGTGTTACGGAGATTGGCTTAAATTTTGAATACATTATGGGAATGCTGAAATACGAGTTGCGTTGGGTTCCTATCATAAATATACACAATTCTTCTTCAGAACTCAAGTCCAAATTATTAATAGAAACAAAGATATACGTCTTTCACTCAAGTGCATACTCTTCAGGTTTACTAAATCAACCGTGTTACGGAGATTGGCTTTAATTTTGAATACATTATGGGCATGCTGAAATACGAGTTGCGTTGGGTTCCTATCGTAAATACACACAATTTTTCTTCAGGACTCAAGTCCAAATTATTAATAGAAACAAAGATATACGTCTTTCACTCAGGTTAATACTCTTCGGGTTTACTAAATCAACCGTGTTACGGAGATTGGCTTAAATTTTGAATACATTATGGGCATGCTGAAATACGAGTTGTGTTGGGTTCCTATCGTAAATATACACAATTCTTCTTCAGGACTCAAGTCCAAATTATTAATAGAAACAAAGATATACGTCTTTCACTCGGGTGCATACTCTTCAGGTTTACTAAATCAACCGTGTTACGGAGATTGGCTTTAATTTTGAATACATTATGGGCATGCTGAAATACGAGTTGCGTTGGGTTCCTATCGTAAATACACACAATTCTTCTTCAGGACTCAAGTCCAAATTATTAATAGAAACAAAGATATAAGTCTTTCACTCAGGTGCATACTCTTCGGGTTTACTAAATCAACCGTGTTACGGAGATTGGCTTAAATTTTGAATACATTATGGGCATGCTGAAATACGAGTTGTGTTGGGTTCCTATCGTAAATATACACAATTCTTCTTCAGGACTCAAGTCCAAATTATTAATAGAAACAAAGATATACGTCTTTCACTCGGGTGCATACTCTTCAGGTTTACTAAATCAACCGTGTTACGGAGATTGGCTTTAATTTTGAATACATTATGGGCATGCTGAAATACGAGTTGCGTTGGGTTCCTATCGTAAATACACACAATTCTTCTTCAGGACTCAAGTCCAAATTATTAATAGAAACAAAGATATAAGTCTTTCACTCAGGTGCATACTCTTCGGGTTTACTAAATCAACCGTGTTACGGAGATTGGCTTAAATTTTGAATACATTATGGGAATGCTGAAATACGAGTTGCGTTGGGTTCCTATCATAAATATACACAATTCTTCTTCAGGACTCAAGTCCAAATTATTAATAGAAACAAAGACATACGTCTTTCACTCAGGTGCATACTCTTCAGGTTTACTAAATCAACCGTGTTATGGAGATTGGCTTAAATTTTGAATACATTATGGGAATGCTGAAATACGATTTGCGTTGGGTTCCTATCGTAAATATACACAATTCTTCTTCAGGACTCAAGTCCAAATTATTAATAAAAACAAAGATATACGTCTTTCACTCAGGTGCATACTCTTCAGGTTTACTAAATCAACCGTGTTACGGAGATTGGCTTAAATTTTGAATACATTATGGGAATGTTGAAATACGAGTTGCGTTGGGTTCCTATCGTAAATATACACAATTCTTCTTCAGGACTCAAGTCCGAATTATTAATAGAAACAAAGATATACGTCTTTCACTCAGGTGCATACTCTTCAGGTTTACTAAATCAACCGTGTTACGGAGATTGGCTTAAATTTTGAATACATTATGGGCATGCTGAAATACGAGTTGCGTTGGGTTCCTATCGTAAATATACACAATTCTTCTTCAGGACTCAAGTCCAAATTATTAATAGAAACAAAGATATAAGTCTTTCACTCAGGTGCATACTCTTCGGGTTTACTAAATCAACCGTGTTACGGAGATTGGCTTAAATTTTGAATACATTATGGGAATGCTGAAATACGAGTTGCGTTGGGTTCCTATCGTAAATATACACAATTCTTCTTCAGGACTCAAGTCCAAATTATTAATAGAAACAAAGATATACGTCTTTCTCTCAGGTGCATACTCTTCAGGTTTACTAAATCAACCGTGTTACGGAGATTGGCTTAAATTTTGAATACATTATGGGAATGCTGAAATACGAGTTGCGTTGGGTTCCTATCGTAAATATACACAATTCTTCTTCAGGACTCAAGTTCAAATTATTAATAGAAACAAAGATATAAGTCTTTCACTCAGGTTAATACTCTTCGGGTTTACTAAATCAACCGTGTTACGGAGATTGGCTTAAATTTTGAATACATTATGGGCATGCTGAAATACGAGTTGTGTTGGGTTCCTATCGTAAATATACACAATTCTTCTTCAGGACTCAAGTCCAAATTATTAATAGAAATAAAGATATACGTCTTTCACTCGGGTGCATACTCTTCAGGTTTACTAAATCAACCGTGTTACGGAGATTGGCTTTAATTTTGAATACATTATGGGCATGCTGAAATACGAGTTGCGTTGGATTCCTATCGTAAATACACACAATTCTTCTTCAGGACTCAAGTCCAAATTATTAATAGAAACAAAGATATAAGTCTTTCACTCAGGTGCATACTCTTCGGGTTTACTAAATCAACCGTGTTACGGAGATTGGCTTAAATTTTGAATACATTATGGGCATGCTGAAATACGAGTTGTGTTGGGTTCCTATCGTAAATATACACAATTCTTCTTCAGGACTCAAGTCCAAATTATTAATAGAAACAAAGATATACGTCTTTCACTCGGGTGCATACTCTTCAGGTTTACTAAATCAACCGTGTTACGGAGATTGGCTTTAATTTTGAATACATTATGGGCATGCTGAAATACGAGTTGCGTTGGGTTCCTATCGTAAATACACACAATTCTTCTTCAGGACTCAAGTCCAAATTATTAATAGAAACAAAGATATAAGTCTTTCACTCAGGTGCATACTCTTCGGGTTTACTAAATCAACCGTGTTACGGAGATTGGCTTAAATTTTGAATACATTATGGGAATGCTGAAATACGAGTTGCGTTGGGTTCCTATCATAAATATACACAATTCTTCTTCAGGACTCAAGTCCAAATTATTAATAGAAACAAAGACATACGTCTTTCACTCAGGTGCATACTCTTCAGGTTTACTAAATCAACCGTGTTATGGAGATTGGCGTAAATTTTGAATACATTATGGGAATGCTGAAATACGAGTTGCGTTGGGTTCCTATCGTAAATATACACAATTCTTCTTCAGGACTCAAGTCCAAATTATTAATAAAAACAAAGATATACGTCTTTCACTCAGGTGCATACTCTTCAGGTTTACTAAATCAACCGTGTTACGGAGATTGGCTTAAATTTTGAATACATTATGGGCATGCTGAAATACGAGTTGCGTTGGGTTCCTATTGTAAATATACACAATTCTTCTTCAGGACTCAAGTCCAAATTATTAATAGAAACAAAGATATACGTCTTTCACTCAGGTGCATACTCTTCAGGTTTACTAAATCAACCGTGTTACGGAGATTGGCTTAAATTTTGAATACATTATGGGAATGATATAATACGAGTTGCGTTGGGTTCCTATCGTAAATATACACAATTCTTCTTCAGGACTCAAGTCCAAATTATTAATAGAAACAAAGATATACGTCTTTCACTCAGGTGCATACTCTTCAGGTTTACTAAATCAACCGTGTTACGGAGATTGGCTTAAATTTTGAATACATTATGGGCATGCTGAAATACGAGTTGCGTTGGGTTCCTATCGTAAATATACACAATTCTTCTTCAGGACTCAAGTCCAAATTATTAATAGAAACAAAGATATAAGTCTTTCACTCAGGTGCATACTCTTCGGGTTTACTAAATCAACCGTGTTACGGAGATTGGCTTAAATTTTGAATACATTATGGGAATGCTGAAATACGAGTTGCGTTGGGTTCCTATCGTAAATATACACAATTCTTCTTCAAGACTCAAGTCCAAATTATTAATAGAAACAAAGATATACGTCTTTCTCTCAGGTGCATACTCTTCAGGTTTACTAAATCAACCGTGTTACGGAGATTGGCTTAAATTTTGAATACATTATGGGAATGCTGAAATACGAGTTGCGTTGGGTTCCTATCGTAAATATACACAATTCTTCTTCAGGACTCAAGTCCAAATTATTAATAGAAACAAAGATATAAGTCTTTCACTCAGGTTAATACTCTTCGGGTTTACTAAATCAACCGTGTTACGGAGATTGGCTTAAATTTTGAATACATTATGGGCATGCTGAAATACGAGTTGCGTTGGGTTCCTATCGTAAATATACACAATTCTTCTTCAGGACTCAAGTCCAAATTTTTAATAGAAACAAAGATATACATCTTTCACTCAGGTGCATACTCTTCAGGTTTACTAAATCAACCGTGTTACGGAGATTGGCTTTAATTTTGAATACATTATGGGCATGCTGAAATACGAGTTGCGTTGGGTTCCGATCGTAAATACACACAATTCTTCTTCAGGACTCAAGTCCAAATTATTAATAGAAACAAAGATATACGTCTTTCACTCAGGTGCATACTCTTCAGGTTTACTAAATCAACCGTGTTACGGAGATTGGCTTAAATTTTGAATACATTATGGGCATGCTGAAATACGAGTTGTGTTGGGTTCCTATCGTAAATATACACAATTCTTCTTCAGGACTCAAGTCCAAATTATTAATAGAAACAAAGATATAAGTCTTTCACTCAGGTGCATACTCTTCGGGTTTACTAAATCAACCGTGTTACGGAGATTGGCTTAAATTTTGAATACATTATGGGAATGCTGAAATACGAGTTGCGTTGGGTTCCTATCGTAAATATACACAATTCTTCTTCAGGACTCAAGTCCAAATTATTAATAGAAACAAAGATATACGTCTTTCACTACGGTGCATACTCTTGAGGTTTACTAAATCAACCGTGTTACGGAGATTGGCTTAAATTTTGAATACATTATGGGAATGCTGAAATACGAGTTGCGTTGGGTTCCTATCGTAAATATACACAATTCTTCTTCAGGACTCAAGTCCAAATTATTAATAGAAACAAAGATATACGTCTTTCACTCAGGTGCATACTCTTCAGGTTTACTAAATCAACCGTGTTACGGAGATCGGCTTAAATTTTGAATACATTATGGGCATGCTGAAATACGAGTTGCGTTGGGTTCCTATCGTAAATATACACAATTCTTCTTCAGGACTCAAGTCCAAATTATTAATAGAAACAAAGATATAAGTCTTTCACTCAGGTGCATACTCTTCGGGTTTACTAAATCAACCGTGTTACGGAGATTGGCTTAAATTTTGAATACATTATGGGAATGCTGAAATACGAGTTGCGTTGGGTTCCTATCGTAAATATACACAATTCTTCTTCAGGACGCAAGTCCAAATTATTAGTAGAAACAAAGATATACGTCTTTCACTCAGGTGCATACTCTTCAGGTTTACTAAATCAACCGTGTTACGGAGATTGGCTTAAATTTTGAATACATTATGGGAATGCTGAAATACGAGTTGCGTTGGGTTCCTATCGTAAATATACACAATTCTTCTTCAGGACTCAAGTCCAAATTATTAATAGAAACAAAGATATAAGTCTTTCACTCAGGTTAATACTCTTCGGGTTTACTAAATCAACCGTGTTACGGAGATTGGCTTAAATTTTGAATACATTATGGGCATGCTGAAATACGAGTTGCGTTGGGTTCCTATCGTAAATATACACAATTCTTCTTCAGGACTCAAGTCCAAATTATTAATAGAAACAAAGATATACGTCTTTCACTCAGGTGCATACTCTTCAGGTTTACTAAATCAACCGTGTTACGGAGATTGGCTTTAATTTTGAATACATTATGGGCATGCTGAAATACGAGTTGCGTTGGGTTCCGATCGTAAATACACACAATTCTTCTTCAGGACTCAAGTCCAAATTATTAATAGAAACAAAGATATACGTCTTTCACTCAGGTGCATACTCTTCAGGTTTACTAAATCAACCGTGTTACGGAGATTGGCTTAAATTTTGAATACATTATGGGCATGCTGAAATACGAGTTGTGTTGGGTTCCTATCGTAAATATACACAATTCTTCTTCAGGACTCAAATCCAAATTATTAATAGAAACAAAGATATAAGTCTTTCACTCAGGTGCATACTCTTCGGGTTTACTAAATCAACCGTGTTACGGAGATTGGCTTAAATTTTGAATACATTATGGGAATGCTGAAATACGAGTTGCGTTGGGTTCCTATCGTAAATATACACAATTCTTCTTCAGGACTCAAGTCCAAATTATTAATAGAAACAAAGATATACGTCTTTCACTCAGGTGCATACTCTTCAGGTTTACTAAATCAACCGTGTTACGGAGATTGGCTTAAATTTTGAATACATTATGGGAATGCTGAAATACGAGTTGCGTTGGGTTACTATCGTAAATATACACAATTCTTCTTCAGGACTCAAGTCCAAATTATTAATAGAAACAAAGATATACGTCTTTCACTCAGGTGCATACTCTTCAGGTTTACTAAATCAACCCTGTTACGGAGATTGGCTTAAATTTTGAATACATTATGGGCATGCTGAAATACGAGTTGCGTTGGGTTCCTATCGTAAATATACACAATTCTTCTTCAGGACTCAAGTCCAAATTATTAATAGAAACAAAGATATAAGTCTTTCACTCAGGTGCATACTCTTCGGGTTTACTAAATCAACCGTGTTACGGAGATTGGCTTAAATTTTGAATACATTATGGGAATGCTGAAATACGAGTTGCGTTGGGTTCCTATCGTAAATATACACAATTCTTCTTCAGGACTCAAGTCCAAATTATTAATAGAAACAAAGATATACGTCTTTCACTCAGGTGCATACTCTTCAGGTTTACTAAATCAACCGTGTTACGGAGATTGGCTTAAATTTTGAATACATTATGGGAATGCTGAAATACGAGTTGCGTTGGGTTCCTATCGTAAATATACACAATTCTTCTTCAGGACTCAAGTCCAAATTATTAATAGAAACAAAGATATAAGTCTTTCACTCAGGTTAATACTCTTCGGGTTTACTAAATCAACCGTGTTACGGAGATTGGCTTAAATTTTGAATACATTATGGGCATGCTGAAATACGAGTTGTGTTGGGTTCCTATCGTAAATATACACAATTCTTCTTCAGGACTCAAGTCCAAATTATTAATAGAAACAAAGATATAAGTCTTTCACTCAGGTGCATACTCTTCGGGTTTACTAAATCAACCGTGTTACGGAGATTGGCTTAAATTTTGAATAAATTATGGGAATGCTGAAATACGAGTTGCGTTGGGTTCCTATCGTAAATATACACAATTCTTCTTCAGGACTCAAGTCCAAATTATTAATAGAAACAAAGATATACGTCTTTCACTCAGGTGCATACTCTTCAGGTTTACTAAATCAACCGTGTTACGGAGATTGGCTTAAATTTTGAATACATTATGGGAATGCTGAAATACGAGTTGCGTTGGGTTCCTATCGTAAATATACACAATTCTTCTTCAGGACTCAAGTCTAAATTATTAATAGAAACAAAGATATACGTCTTTCACTCCGGTGCATACTCTTCAGGTTTACTAAATCAACCGTGTTACGGAGATTGGCTTAAATTTTGAATACATTATGGGAATGCTGAATTACGAGTTGCGTTGGGTTCCTATCGTAAATATACACAATTCTTCTTCAGGACTCAAGTCCAAATTATTAATAGAAACAAAGATATACGTCTTTCACTCAGGTGCATACTCTTCAGGTTTACTAAATCAACCGTGTTACGGAGATTGGCTTAAATTTTGAATACATTATGGGAATGCTGAAATACGATTTGCGTTGGGTTCCTATCGTAAATATACACAATTCTTCTTCAGGACTCAAGTCCAAATTATTATTAGAAACAAAGATATACGTCTTTCACTTAGGTGCATACTCTTCAGGTTTACTAAATCAACCGTGTTACGGAGATTGGCTTAAATTTTGAATACATTATGGGAATGCTGAAATACGAGTTGCGTTGGGTTCCTATCGTAAATATACACAATTCTTCTTCAGGACTCAAGTCCAAATTATTAATAGAAACAAAGATATAAGTCTTTCACTCAGGTTAATACTCTTCGGGTTTACTAAATCAACCGTGTTACGGAGATTGGCTTAAATTTTGAATACATTATGGGCATGCTGAAATACGAGTTGCGTTGGGTTCCTATCGTAAATATACACAATTCTTCTTCAGGACTCAAGTCCAAATTATTAATAGAAACAAAGATATACGTCTTTCACTCAGGTGCATACTCTTCAGGTTTACTAAATCAACCGCGTTACGGAGATTGGCTTTAATTTTGAATACATTATGGGCATGCTGAAATACGAGTTGCGTTGGGTTCCGATCGTAAATACACACAATTCTTCTTCAGGACTCAAGTCCAAATTATTAATAGAAACAAAGATATACGTCTTTCACTCAGGTGCATACTCTTCAGGTTTACTAAATCAACCGTGTTACGGGGATTGGCTTAAATTTTGAATACATTATGGGCATGCTGAAATACGAGTTGTGTTGGGTTCCTATCGTAAATATACACAATTCTTCTTCAGGACTCAAGTCCAAATTATTAATAGAAACAAAGATATAAGTCTTTCACTCAGGTGCATACTCTTCGGGTTTACTAAATCAACCGTGTTACGGAGATTGGCTTAAATTTTGAATACATTATGGGAATGCTGAAATACGAGTTGCGTTGGATTCCTATCGTATATATACACAATTCTTCTTCAGGACTCAAGTCCAAATTATTAATAGAAACAAAGATATACGTCTTTCACTCAGGTGCATACTCTTCAGGTTTACTAAATCAACCGTGTTACGGAGATTGGCTTAAATTTTGAATACATTATGGGAATGCTGAAATACGAGTTGCGTTGGGTTCCTATCGTAAATATACACAATTCTTCTTCAGGACTCAAGTCCAAATTATTAATAGAAACAAAGATATACGTCTTTCACTCAGGTGCATACTCTTCAGGTTTACTAAATCAACCCTGTTACGGAGATTGGCTTAAATTTTGAATACATTATGGGCATGCTGAAATACGAGTTGCGTTGGGTTCCTATCGTAAATATACACAATTCTTCTTCAGGACTCAAGTCCAAATTATTAATAGAAACAAAGATATAAGTCTTTCACTCAGGTGCATACTCTTCGGGTTTACTAAATCAACCGTGTTACGGAGATTGGCATAAATTTTGAATACATTATGGGCATGCTGAAATACGAGTTGCGTTGGGTTCCTATTGTAAATATACACAATTCTTCTTCAGGACTCAAGTCCAAATTATTAATAGAAACAAAGATATACGTCTTTCACTCAGGTGCATACTCTTCAGGTTTACTAAATCAACCGTGTTACGGAGATTGGCTTAAATTTTGAATACATTATGGGAATGATGAAATACGAGTTGCGTTGGGTTCCTATCGTAAATATACACAATTTTTCTTCAGGACTCAAGTCCAAATTATTAATAGAAACAAAGATATAAGTCTTTCACTCAGGTGCATACTCTTCAGGTTTACTAAATCAACCGTGTTACGGAGATTGGCTTAAATTTTGAATACATTATGGGAATGATGAAATACGAGTTGCGTTGGGTTCCTATCATAAATATACACAATTCTTCTTCAGGACTCAAGTCCAAATTATTAATAGAAACAAAGATATACGTCTTTCACTCAGGTGCATACTCTTCAGGTTTACTAAATCAACCGTGTTATGGAGATTGGCTTAAATTTTGAATACATTATGGGAATGCTGAAATACGAGTTGCGTTGGGTTCCTATCGTAAATATACACAATTCTTCTTCAGGACTCAAGTCCAAATTATTAATAAAAAAAAAAGATATACGTCTTTCACTCAGGTGCATACTCTTCAGGTTTACTAAATCAACCGTGTTACGGAGATTGGCTTAAATTTTGAATACATTATGGGCATGCTGAAATACGAGTTGCGTTGGGTTCCTATTGTAAATATACACAATTCTTCTTCAGGACTCAAGTCCAAATTATTAATAGAAACAAAGATATACGTCTTTCACTCAGGTGCATACTCTTCAGGTTTACTAAATCAACCGTGTTACGGAGATTGGCTTAAATTTTGAATACATTATGGGAATGATGAAATACGAGTTGCGTTGGGTTCCTATCGTAAATATACACAATTCTTCTTCAGGACTCAAGTCCAAATTATTAATAGAAACAAAGATATAAGTCTTTCACTCAGGTGCATACTCTTCAGGTTTACTAAATCAACCGTGTTACGGAGATTGGCTTAAATTTTGAATACATTATGGGCATGCTGAAATACGAGTTGCGTTGGGTTCCTATCATAAATATACACAATTCTTCTTCAGGATTCAAGTCCAAATTATTAATAGAAACAAAGATATAAGTCTTTCACTCAGGTGCATACTCTTCGGGTTTACTAAATCAACCGTGTTACGGAGATTGGCTTAAATTTTGAATACATTATGGGAATGCTGAAATACGAGTTGCGTTGGGTTCCTATCGTAAATATACACAATTCTTCTTCAGGACTCAAGTCCAAATTATTAATAGAAACAAAGATATAAGTCTTTCACTCAGGTGCATACTCTTCGGGTTTACTAAATCAACCGTGTTACGGAGATTGGCATAAATTTTGAATACATTATGGGCATGCTGAAATACGAGTTGCGTTGGGTTCCTATTGTAAATATACACAATTCTTCTTCAGGACTCAAGTCCAAATTATTAATAGAAACAAAGATATACGTCTTTCACTCAGGTGCATACTCTTCAGGTTTAGTAAATCAACCGTGTTACGGAGATTGGCTTAAATTTTGAATACATTATGGGAATGATGAAATACGAGTTGCGTTGGGTTCCTATCGTAAATATACACAATTCTTCTTCAGGACTCAAGTCCAAATTATTAATAGAAACAAAGATATAAGTCTTTCACTCAGGTGCATACTCTTCAGGTTTACTAAATCAACCGTGTTACGGAGATTGGCTTAAATTTTGAATACATTATGGGAATGATGAAATACGAGTTGCGTTGGGTTCCTATCATAAATATACACAATTCTTCTTCAGGACTCAAGTCCAAATTATTAATAGAAACAAAGATATACGTCTTTCACTCAGGTGCATACTCTTCAGGTTTACTAAATCAACCGTGTTATGGAGATTGGCTTAAATTTTGAATACATTATGGGAATGCTGAAATACGAGTTGCGTTGGGTTCCTATCGTAAATATACACAATTCTTCTTCAGGACTCAAGTCCAAATTATTAATAAAAAAAAAAGATATACGTCTTTCACTCAGGTGCATACTCTTCAGGTTTACTAAATCAACCGTGTTACGGAGATTGGCTTAAATTTTGAATACATTATGGGAATGATGAAATACGAGTTGCGTTGGGTTCCTATCGTAAATATACACAATTCTTCTTCAGGACTCAAGTCCAAATTATTAATAGAAACAAAGATATAAGTCTTTCACTCAGGTGCATACTCTTCAGGTTTACTAAATCAACCGTGTTACGGAGATTGGCTTAAATTTTGAATACATTATGGGAATGCTGAAATACGAGTTGCGTTGGGTTCCTATCGTAAATATACACAATTCTTCTTCAGGACTCAAGTCCAAATTATTAATAGAAACAAAGATATACGTCTTTCACTCAGGTGCATACTCTTCAGGTTTACTAAATCAACCCTGTTACGGAGATTGGCTTAAATTTTGAATACATTATGGGCATGCTGAAATACGAGTTGCGTTGGGTTCCTATCGTAAATATACACAATTCTTCTTCAGGACTCAAGTCCAAATTATTAATAGAAACAAAGATATAAGTCTTTCACTCAGGTGCATACTCTTCGGGTTTACTAAATCAACCGTGTTACGGAGATTGGCATAAATTTTGAATACATTATGGGCATGCTGAAATACGAGTTGCGTTGGGTTCCTATTGTAAATATACACAATTCTTCTTCAGGACTCAAGTCCAAATTATTAATAGAAACAAAGATATACGTCTTTCACTCAGGTGCATACTCTTCAGGTTTACTAAATCAACCGTGTTACGGAGATTGGCTTAAATTTTGAATACATTATGGGAATGATGAAATACGAGTTGCGTTGGGTTCCTATCGTAAATATACACAATTCTTCTTCAGGACTCAAGTCCAAATTATTAATAGAAACAAAGATATAAGTCTTTCACTCAGGTGCATACTCTTCAGGTTTACTAAATCAACCGTGTTACGGAGATTGGCTTAAATTTTGAATACATTATGGGAATGATGAAATACGAGTTGCGTTGGGTTCCTATCATAAATATACACAATTCTTCTTCAGGACTCAAGTCCAAATTATTAATAGAAACAAAGATATACGTCTTTCACTCAGGTGCATACTCTTCAGGTTTACTAAATCAACCGTGTTATGGAGATTGGCTTAAATTTTGAATACATTATGGGAATGCTGAAATACGAGTTGCGTTGGGTTCCTATCGTAAATATACACAATTCTTCTTCAGGACTCAAGTCCAAATTATTAATAAAAAAAAAAGATATACGTCTTTCACTCAGGTGCATACTCTTCAGGTTTACTAAATCAACCGTGTTACGGAGATTGGCTTAAATTTTGAATACATTATGGGCATGCTGAAATACGAGTTGCGTTGGGTTCCTATTGTAAATATACACAATTCTTCTTCAGGACTCAAGTCCAAATTATTAATAGAAACAAAGATATACGTCTTTCACTCAGGTGCATACTCTTCAGGTTTACTAAATCAACCGTGTTACGGAGATTGGCTTAAATTTTGAATACATTATGGGAATGATGAAATACGAGTTGCGTTGGGTTCCTATCGTAAATATACACAATTCTTCTTCAGGACTCAAGTCCAAATTATTAATAGAAACAAAGATATAAGTCTTTCACTCAGGTGCATACTCTTCAGGTTTACTAAATCAACCGTGTTACGGAGATTGGCTTAAATTTTGAATACATTATGGGCATGCTGAAATACGAGTTGCGTTGGGTTCCTATCATAAATATACACAATTCTTCTTCAGGATTCAAGTCCAAATTATTAATAGAAACAAAGATATAAGTCTTTCACTCAGGTGCATACTCTTCGGGTTTACTAAATCAACCGTGTTACGGAGATTGGCTTAAATTTTGAATACATTATGGGAATGCTGAAATACGAGTTGCGTTGGGTTCCTATCGTAAATATACACAATTCTTCTTCAGGACTCAAGTCCAAATTATTAATAGAAACAAAGATATAAGTCTTTCACTCAGGTGCATACTCTTCGGGTTTACTAAATCAACCGTGTTACGGAGATTGGCATAAATTTTGAATACATTATGGGCATGCTGAAATACGAGTTGCGTTGGGTTCCTATTGTAAATATACACAATTCTTCTTCAGGACTCAAGTCCAAATTATTAATAGAAACAAAGATATACGTCTTTCACTCAGGTGCATACTCTTCAGGTTTAGTAAATCAACCGTGTTACGGAGATTGGCTTAAATTTTGAATACATTATGGGAATGATGAAATACGAGTTGCGTTGGGTTCCTATCGTAAATATACACAATTCTTCTTCAGGACTCAAGTCCAAATTATTAATAGAAACAAAGATATAAGTCTTTCACTCAGGTGCATACTCTTCAGGTTTACTAAATCAACCGTGTTACGGAGATTGGCTTAAATTTTGAATACATTATGGGAATGATGAAATACGAGTTGCGTTGGGTTCCTATCATAAATATACACAATTCTTCTTCAGGACTCAAGTCCAAATTATTAATAGAAACAAAGATATACGTCTTTCACTCAGGTGCATACTCTTCAGGTTTACTAAATCAACCGTGTTATGGAGATTGGCTTAAATTTTGAATACATTATGGGAATGCTGAAATACGAGTTGCGTTGGGTTCCTATCGTAAATATACACAATTCTTCTTCAGGACTCAAGTCCAAATTATTAATAAAAAAAAAAGATATACGTCTTTCACTCAGGTGCATACTCTTCAGGTTTACTAAATCAACCGTGTTACGGAGATTGGCTTAAATTTTGAATACATTATGGGAATGATGAAATACGAGTTGCGTTGGGTTCCTATCGTAAGTATACACAATTCTTCTTCAGGACTCAAGTCCAAATTATTAATAGAAACAAAGATATAAGTCTTTCACTCAGGTGCATACTCTTCAGGTTTACTAAATCAACCGTGTTACGGAGATTGGCTTAAATTTTGAATACATTATGGGAATGCTGAAATACGAGTTGCGTTGGGTTCCTATCGTAAATATACACAATTCTTCTTCAGGACTCAAGTCCAAATTATTAATAGAAACAAAGATATACGTCTTTCACTCAGGTGCATACTCTTCAGGTTTACTAAATCAACCCTGTTACGGAGATTGGCTTAAATTTTGAATACATTATGGGCATGCTGAAATACGAGTTGCGTTGGGTTCCTATCGTAAATAAACACAATTCTTCTTCAGGACTCAAGTCCAAATTATTAATAGAAACAAAGATATAAGTCTTTCACTCAGGTGCATACTCTTCGGGTTTACTAAATCAACCGTGTTACGGAGATTGGCATAAATTTTGAATACATTATGGGCATGCTGAAATACGAGTTGCGTTGGGTTCCTATTGTAAATATACACAATTCTTCTTCAGGACTCAAGTCCAAATTATTAATAGAAACAAAGATATACGTCTTTCACTCAGGTGCATACTCTTCAGGTTTACTAAATCAACCGTGTTACGGAGATTGGCTTAAATTTTGAATACATTATGGGAATGATGAAATACGAGTTGCGTTGGGTTCCTATCGTAAATATACACAATTCTTCTTCAGGACTCAAGTCCAAATTATTAATAGAAACAAAGATATAAGTCTTTCACTCAGGTGCATACTCTTCAGGTTTACTAAATCAACCGTGTTACGGAGATTGGCTTAAATTTTGAATACATTATGGGAATGATGAAATACGAGTTGCGTTGGGTTCCTATCATAAATATACACAATTCTTCTTCAGGACTCAAGTCCAAATTATTAAT
Source organism: Cuscuta europaea (assembly GCA_945859875.1). Classification (NCBI taxonomy): domain Eukaryota; kingdom Viridiplantae; phylum Streptophyta; class Magnoliopsida; order Solanales; family Convolvulaceae; genus Cuscuta; species Cuscuta europaea. Next base: position 9,493,972 of record CAMAPE010000014.1, read on the forward strand.
AGAAACAAAGATATACGTCTTTCACTCAGGTGCATACTCTTCAGGTTTACTAAATCAACCGTGTTATGGAGATTGGCTTAAATTTTGAATACATTATGGGAATGCTGAAATACGAGTTGCGTTGGGTTCCTATCGTAAATATACACAATTCTTCTTCAGGACTCAAGTCCAAATTATTAATAAAAAAAAAAGATATACGTCTTTCACTCAGGTGCATACTCTTCAGGTTTACTAAATCAACCGTGTTACGGAGATTGGCTTAAATTTTGAATACATTATGGGCATGCTGAAATACGAGTTGCGTTGGGTTCCTATTGTAAATATACACAATTCTTCTTCAGGACTCAAGTCCAAATTATTAATAGAAACAAAGATATACGTCTTTCACTCAGGTGCATACTCTTCAGGTTTACTAAATCAACCGTGTTACGGAGATTGGCTTAAATTTTGAATACATTATGGGAATGATGAAATACGAGTTGCGTTGGGTTCCTATCGTAAATATACACAATTCTTCTTCAGGACTCAAGTCCAAATTATTAAAAGAAACAAAGATATAAGTCTTTCACTCAGGTGCATACTCTTCAGGTTTACTAAATCAACCGTGTTACGGAGATTGGCTTAAATTTTGAATACATTATGGGCATGCTGAAATACGAGTTGCGTTGGGTTCCTATCATAAATATACACAATTCTTCTTCAGGATTCAAGTCCAAATTATTAATAGAAACAAAGATATAAGTCTTTCACTCAGGTGCATACTCTTCGGGTTTACTAAATCAACCGTGTTACGGAGATTGGCTTAAATTTTGAATACATTATGGGAATGCTGAAATACGAGTTGCGTTGGGTTCCTATCGTAAATATACACAATTCTTCTTCAGGACTCAAGTCCAAATTATTAATAGAAACAAAGATATAAGTCTTTCACTCAGGTGCATACTCTTCGGGTTTACTAAATCAACCGTGTTACGGAGATTGGCATAAATTTTGAATACATTATGGGCATGCTGAAATACGAGTTGCGTTGGGTTCCTATTGTAAATATACACAATTCTTCTTCAGGACTCAAGTCCAAATTATTAATAGAAACAAAGATATACGTCTTTCACTCAGGTGCATACTCTTCAGGTTTACTAAATCAACCGTGTTACGGAGATTGGCTTAAATTTTGAATACATTATGGGAATGATGAAATACGAGTTGCGTTGGGTTCCTATCGTAAATATACACAATTCTTCTTCAGGACTCAAGTCCAAATTATTAATAGAAACAAAGATATAAGTCTTTCACTCAGGTGCATACTCTTCAGGTTTACTAAATCAACCGTGTTACGGAGATTGGCTTAAATTTTGAATACATTATGGGAATGATGAAATACGAGTTGCGTTGGGTTCCTATCATAAATATACACAATTCTTCTTCAGGACTCAAGTCCAAATTATTAATAGAAACAAAGATATACGTCTTTCACTCAGGTGCATACTCTTCAGGTTTACTAAATCAACCGTGTTATGGAGATTGGCTTAAATTTTGAATACATTATGGGAATGCTGAAATACGAGTTGCGTTGGGTTCCTATCGTAAATATACACAATTCTTCTTCAGGACTCAAGTCCAAATTATTAATAAAAAAAAAAGATATACGTCTTTCACTCAGGTGCATACTCTTCAGGTTTACTAAATCAACCGTGTTACGGAGATTGGCTTAAATTTTGAATACATTATGGGCATGCTGAAATACGAGTTGCGTTGGGTTCCTATTGTAAATATACACAATTCTTCTTCAGGACTCAAGTCCAAATTATTAATAGAAACAAAGATATACGTCTTTCACTCAGGTGCATACTCTTCAGGTTTACTAAATCAACCGTGTTACGGAGATTGGCTTAAATTTTGAATACATTATGGGAATGATGAAATACGTGTTGCGTTGGGTTCCTATCGTAAATATACACAATTCTTCTTCAGGACTCAAGTCCAAATTATTAATAGAAACAAAGATATAAGTCTTTCACTCAGGTGCATACTCTTCAGGTTTACTAAATCAACCGTGTTACGGAGATTGGCTTAAATTTTGAATACATTATGGGCATGCTGAAATACGAGTTGCGTTGGGTTCCTATCATAAATATACACAATTCTTCTTCAGGATTCAAGTCCAAATTATTAATAGAAACAAAGATATAAGTCTTTCACTCAGGTGCATACTCTTCGGGTTTACTAAATCAACCGTGTTACGGAGATTGGCTTAAATTTTGAATACATTATGGGAATGCTGAAATACGAGTTGCGTTGGGTTCCTATCGTAAATATACACAATTCTTCTTCAGGACTCAAGTCCAAATTATTCATAGAAACAAAGATATAAGTCTTTCACTCAGGTGCATACTCTTCGGGTTTACTAAATCAACCGTGTTACGGAGATTGGCATAAATTTTGAATACATTATGGGCATGCTGAAATACGAGTTGCGTTGGGTTCCTATTGTAAATATACACAATTCTTCTTCAGGACTCAAGTCCAAATTATTAATAGAAACAAAGATATACGTCTTTCACTCAGGTGCATACTCTTCAGGTTTACTAAATCAACCGTGTTACGGAGATTGGCTTAAATTTTGAATACATTATGGGAATGATGAAATACGAGTTGCGTTGGGTTCCTATCGTAAATATACACAATTCTTCTTCAGGACTCAAGTCCAAATTATTAATAGAAACAAAGATATAAGTCTTTCACTCAGGTGCATACTCTTCAGGTTTACTAAATCAACCGTGTTACGCAGATTGGCTTAAATTTTGAATACATTATGGGAATGATGAAATACGAGTTGCGTTGGGTTCCTATCATAAATATACACAATTCTTCTTCAGGACTCAAGTCCAAATTATTAATAGAAACAAAGATATACGTCTTTCACTCAGGTGCATACTCTTCAGGTTTACTAAATCAACCGTGTTATGGAGATTGGCTTAAATTTTGAATACATTATGGGAATGCTGAAATACGAGTTGCGTTGGGTTCCTATCGTAAATATACACAATTCTTCTTCAGGACTCAAGTCCAAATTATTAATAAAAAAAAAAGATATACGTCTTTCACTCAGGTGCATACTCTTCAGGTTTACTAAATCAACCGTGTTACGGAGATTGGCTTAAATTTTGAATACATTATGGGCATGCTGAAATACGAGTTGCGTTGGGTTCCTATTGTAAATATACACAATTCTTCTTCAGGACTCAAGTCCAAATTATTAATAGAAACAAAGATATACGTCTTTCACTCAGGTGCATACTCTTCAGGTTTACTAAATCAACCGTGTTACGGAGATTGGCTTAAATTTTGAATACATTATGGGAATGATGAAATACGAGTTGCGTTGGGTTCCTATCGTAAATATACACAATTCTTCTTCAGGACTCAAGTCCAAATTATTAATAGAAACAAAGATATAAGTCTTTCACTCAGGTGCATACTCTTCAGGTTTACTAAATCAACCGTGTTACGGAGATTGGCTTAAATTTTGAATACATTATGGGCATGCTGAAATACGAGTTGCGTTGGGTTCCTATCATAAATATACACAATTCTTCTTCAGGATTCAAGTCCAAATTATTAATAGAAACAAAGATATAAGTCTTTCACTCAGGTGCATACTCTTCGGGTTTACTAAATCAACCGTGTTACGGAGATTGGCTTAAATTTTGAATACATTATGGGAATGCTGAAATACGAGTTGCGTTGGGTTCCTATCGTAAATATACACAATTCTTCTTCAGGACTCAAGTCCAAATTATTAATAGAAACAAAGATATACGTCTTTCACTCAGGTGCATACTCTTCAGGTTTACTAAATCAACCGTGTTACGGAGATTGACTTAAATTTTGAATACATTATGGGAATGCTGAAATACGAGTTGCGTTGGGTTCCTATCGTAAATATACACAATTCTTCTTCAGGACTCAAGTCCAAATTATTAATAGAAACAAAGATATAAGTCTTTCACTCAGGTTAATACTCTTCGGGTTTACTAAATCAACCGTGTTACGGAGATTGGCTTAACTTTTGAATACATTATGGTCATGCTGAAATACGAGTTGCGTTGGGTTCCTATCGTAAATATACACAATTCTTCTTCGGGACTCAAGTCCAAATTATTAATAGAAACAAAGATATACGTCTTTCACTCAGGTGCATACTCTTCAGGTTTACTAAATCAACCGTGTTACGGAGATTGGCTTTAATTTTGAATACATTATGGGCATGCTGAAATACGAGTTGCGTTGGGTTCCTATCGTAAATACACACAATTCTTCTTCAGGACTCAAGTCCAAATTATTAATAGAAACAAAGATATACGTCTTTCACTCAGGTGCATACTCTTCAGGTTTACTAAATCAACCGTGTTACGGAGATTGGCTTAAATTTTGAATACATTATGGGCATGCTGAAATACGAGTTGTGTTGGGTTCCTATCGTAAATATACACAATTCTTCTTCAGGACTCAAGTCCAAATTATTAATAGAAACAAAGATATAAGTCTTTCACTCAGGTGCATACTCTTCGGGTTTACTAAATCAACCGTGTTACGGAGATTGGCTTAAATTTTGAATACATTATGGGAATGCTGAAATACGAGTTGCGTTGGGTTCCTATCGTAAATATACACAATTCTTCTTTAGGACTCAAGTCCAAATTATTAATAGAAACAAAGATATACGTCTTTCACTCAGGTGCATACTCTTCAGGTTTACAAAATCAACCGTGTTACGGAGATTAGCTTAAATTTTGAATACATTATGGGAATGCTGAAATATGAGTTACGTTGGGTTCCTATCGTAAATATACACAATTCTTCTTCAGGACTCAAGTCCAAATTATTAATAGAAACAAAGATATACGTCTTTCACTCAGGTGCATACTCTTCAGGTTTACTAAATCAACCGTGTTACGGAGATTGGCTTAAATTTTGAATACATTATGGGCATGCTGAAATACGAGTTGCGTTGGGTTCCTATCGTAAATATACACAATTCTTCTTCAGGACTCAAGTCCAAATTATTAATAGAAACAAAGATATACGTCTTTCACTCAGGTGCATACTCTTCAAGTTTATTAAATCAACCGTGTTACGGAGATTGGCTTAAATTTTGAATACATTATGGGCATGCTGAAATACGAGTTGCGTTGGGTTCCTATCGTAAATATACACAATTCCTCTTCAGGACTCAAGTCCAAATTATTAATAGAAACAAAGATATAAGTCTTTCACTCAGGTGCATACTCTTGGGATTTACTAAATCAACCGTGTTACGGAGATTTTCTTAAATTTTGAATACATTATGGGAATGCTGAAATACGAGTTGCGTTGGGTTCCTATCGTAAATATACACAATTCTTCTTCAGGACTCAAGTCCAAATTATTAATAGAAACAAAGATATACGTCTTTCACTCAGGTGCATACTCTTCGGGTTTACTAAATCAACCGTGTTACGGAGATTGGCTTAAATTTTGAATACATTATGGGAATGCTGAAATACGAGTTGCGTTAGGTTCCTATCGTAAATATACACAATTCTTCTTCAGGACTCAAGTCCAAATTATTAATAGAAACAAAGATATAAGTCTTTCACTCAGGTTAATACTCTTCGGGTTTACAAAATCAACCGTGTTACGGAGATTGGCGTAAATTTTGAATACATTATGGGCATGCTCAAATACGAGTTGCGTTGGGTTCCTATCGTAAATATACACAATTCTTCTTCAGGACTCAAGTCCAAATTATTAATAGAAACAAAGATATACGTCTTTCACTCAGGTGCATACTCTTCAGGTTTACTAAATCAACCGTGTTACGGAGATTGGCTTTAATTTTGAATACATTATGGGCATGCTGAAATACGAGTTGCGTTGGGTTCCTATCGTAAATACACACAATTCTTCTTCAGGACTCAAGTCCAAATTATTAATAGAAACAAAGATATACGTCTTTCACTCAGGTGCATACTCTTCAGGTTTACTAAATCAACCGTCTTACGGAGATTGGCTTAAATTTTGAATACATTATGGGCATGCTGAAATACGAGTTGTGTTGGGTTCCTATCGTAAATATACACAATTCTTCTTCAGGACTCAAGTCCAAATTATTAATAGAAACAAAGATATAAGTCTTTCACTCAGGTGCATACTCTTCGGGTTTACTAAATCAACCGTGTTACGGAGATTGGCTTAAATTTTGAATACATTATGGGAATGCTGAAATACGAGTTGCGTTGGGTTCCTATCGTAAATATACACAATTCTTCTTCAGGACTCAAGTCCAAATTATTAATAGAAACAAAGATATACGTCTTTCACTCAGGTGCATACTCTTCAGGTTTACTAAATCAACCGTGTTACGGAGATTGGCTTAAATTTTGAATACATTATGGGAATACTGAAATACGAGTTGCGTTGGGTTCCTATCGTAAATATACACAATTCTTCTTCAGGACTCAAGTCCAAATTATTAATAGAAACAAAGATATACGTCTTTCACTCAGGTGCATACTCTTCAGGTTTACTAAATCAACCGTGTTACGGAGATTGGCTTAAATTTTGAATACATTATGGGCATGCTAAAATACGAGTTGCGTTGGGTTCCTATCGTAAATATACACAATTCTTCTTCAGGACTCAAGTCCAAATTATTAATAGAAACAAAGATATACGTCTTTCACTTAGGTGCATACTCTTCACGTTTATTAAATCAACCGTGTTACGGAGATTGGCTTAGATTTTGAATACATTATGGGCATGCTGAAATACGAGTTGCGTTGGGTTCCTATCGTAAATATACACAATTCTTCTTCAGGACTCAAGTCCAAATTATTAATAGAAACAAAGATATAAGTCTTTCACTCAGGTGCATACTCTTGGGGTTTACTAAATCAACCGTTTTACGGAGATTGGCTTAAATTTTGAATACATTATGGGAATGCTGAAATACGAGTTGCGTTGGGTTCCTATCGTAAATATACACAATTCTTCTTCAGGACTCAAGTCCAAATTATTAATAGAAACAAAGATATACGTCTTTCACTCAGGTGCATACTCTTCAGGTTTACTAAATCAACCGTGTTACGGAGATTGGCTTAAATTTTGAATACATTATGGGCATGCTAAAATACGAGTTGCGTTGGGTTCGTATCGTAAATATACACAATTCTTCTTCAGGACTCAAGTCCAAATTATTAATAGAAACAAAGATATACGTCTTTCAATCAGGTGCATACTCTTCAGGTTTACTAAATCAACCGTGTTACGGAGATTGGCTTAAATTTTGAATACATTATGGGCATGCTGAAATACGATTTGCGTTGGGTTCCTATCGTAAATATACACAATTCTTCTTCAGGACTCAAGTCCAAATTATTAATAGAAACAAAGATATAAGTCTTTCACTCAGGTGCATACTCTTCGGGTTTACTAAATCAACCGTGTTACGGAGATTGGCTTAAATTTTGAATACATTATGGGAATGCTGAAATACGAGTTGCGTTGGGTTCCTATCGTAAATATACACAATTCTTCTTCAGGACTCAAGTCCAAATTATTAATAGAAACAAAGATATACGTCTTTCACTCAAGTGCATACTCTTCAGGTTTACAAAATCAACCGTGTTACGGAGATTGGCTTAAATTTTGAATACATTATGGGAATGCTGAAATACGAGTTACGTTGGGTTCCTATCGTAAATATACACAATTCTTCTTCAGGACTCAAGTCCAAATTATTAATAGAAACAAAGATATACGTCTTTCACTTAGGTGCATACTCTTCAGGTTTACTAAATCAACCGTCTTACGGAGATTGGCTTAAATTTTGAATACATTATGGGCATGCTGAAATACGAGTTGCGTTGGGTTCCTATCGTAAATATACACAATTCTTCTTCAGGACTCAAGTCCAAATTATTAATAGAAACAAAGATATACGTCTTTCACTCAGGTGCATACTCTTCAAGTTTATTAAATCAACCGTGTTACGGAGATTGGCTTAAATTTTGAATACATTATGGGCATGCTGAAATACGAGTTGCGTTGGGTTCCTATCGTAAATATACACAATTCCTCTTCAGGACTCAAGTCCAAATTATTAATAGAAACAAAGATATAAGTCTTTCACTTAGGTGCATACTCTTGGGGTTTACTAAATCAACCGTGTTACGGAGATTGGCTTAAATTTTGAATACATTATGGGAATGCTGAAATACGAGTTGCGTTCGGTTCCTATCGTAAATATACACAATTCTTCTTCAGGACTCAAGTCCAAATTATTAATAGAAACAAAGATATACGTCTTTCACTCAGGTGCATACTCTTCGGGTTTACTAAATCAACCGTGTTACGGAGATTGGCTTAAATTTTGAATACATTATGGGAATGCTGAAATACGAGTTGCGTTGGGTTCCTATCGTAAATATACACAATTCTTCTTCAGGACTCAAGTCCAAATTATTAATAGAAACAAAGATATAAGTCTTTCACTCAGGTTAATACTCTTCGGGTTTACTAAATCAACCGTGTTACGGAGATTGGCGTAAATTTTGAATACATTATGGGCATGCTGAAATACGAGTTGCGTTGGGTTCCTATCGTAAATATACACAATTCTTCTTCAGGACTCAAGTCCAAATTATTAATAGAAACAAAGATATACGTCTTTCACTCAGGTGCATACTCTTCAGGTTTACTAAATCAGCCGTGTTGCGGAGATTGGCTTTAATTTTGAATACATTATGGGCATGCTGAAATACGAGTTGCGTTGGGTTCCTATCGTAAATACACACAATTCTTCTTCAGGACTCAAGTCCAAATTATTAATAGAAACAAAGATATACGTCTTTCACTCAGGTGCATACTCTTCAGGTTTACTAAATCAACCGTGTTACGGAGATTGGCTTAAATTTTGAATACATTATGGGCATGCTGAAATAAGAGTTGTGTTGGGTTCCTATTGTAAATATACACAATTCTTCTTCAGGACTCAAGTCCAAATTATTAATAGAAACAAAGATATAAGTCTTTCACTCAGGTGCATACTCTTCGGGTTTACTAAATCAACCGTGTTACGGAGATTGGCTTAAATTTTGAATACATTACGGGAATGCTGAAATACGAGTTGCGTTGGGTTCCTATCGTAAATATACACAATTCTTCTTCAGGACTCAAGTCCAAACTATTAATAGAAACAAAGATATACGTCTTTCACTCAGGTGCATACTCTTCAGGTTTACTAAATCAACCGTGTTACGGAGATTGGCTTAAATTTTGAATACATTATGGGAATACTGAAATACGAGTTGCGTTGGGTTCCTATCGTAAATATACACAATTCTTCTTCAGGACTCAAGTCCAAATTATTAATAGAAACAAAGATATACGTCTTTCACTCAGGTGCATACTCTTCAGGTTTACTAAATCAACCGTGTTACGGAGATTGGCTTAAATTTTGAATACATTATGGGCATGCTGAAATAAGAGTTGCGTTGGGTTCCTATCGTAAATATACACAATTCTTCTTCAGGACTCAAGTCCAAATTATTAATAGAAACAAAGATATACATCTTTCACTTAGGTGCATACTCTTCACGTTTATTAAATCAACCGTGTTACGGAGATTGGCTTAGATTTTGAATACATTATGGGCATGCTGAAATACGAGTTGCGTTGGGTTCCTATCGTAAATATACACAATTCTTCTTCAGGACTCAAGTCCAAATTATTAATAGAAACAAAGATATAAGTCTTTCACTCAGGTGCATACTCTTGGGGTTTACTAAATCAACCGTGTTACGGAGATTGGCTTAAATTTTGAATACATTATGGGAATGCTGAAATACGAGTTGCGTTGGGTTCCTATCGTAAATATACACAATTCTTCTTCAGGACTCAAGTCCAAATTATTAATAGAAACAAAGATATACGTCTTTCACTCAGGTGCATACTCTTCAGGTTTACTAAATCAACCGTGTTACGGAGATTGGCTTAAATTTTGAATACATTATGGGCATGCTAAAATACGAGTTGCGTTGGGTTCGTATCGTAAATATACACAATTCTTCTTCAGGACTCAAGTCCAAATTATTAATAGAAACAAAGATATACGTCTTTCACTCAGGTGCATACTCTTCAGGTTTACTAAATCAACCGTGTTACGGAGATTGGCTTAAATTTTGAATACATTATGGGCATGCTGAAATACGATTTGCGTTGGGTTCCTATCGTAAATATACACAATTCTTCTTCAGGACTCAAGTCCAAATTATTAATAGAAACAAAGATATAAGTCTTTCACTCAGGTGCATACTCTTCGGGTTTACTAAATCAACCGTGTTACGGAGATTGGCTTAAATTTTGAATACATTATGGGAATGCTGAAATACGAGTTGCGTTGGGTTCCTATCGTAAATATACACAATTCTTCTTCAGGACTCAAGTCCAAATTATTAATAGAAACAAAGATATAAGTCTTTCACTCAGGTTAATACTCTTCGGGTTTACTAAATCAACCGTGTTACGGAGATTGGCTTAAATTTTGAATACATTATGGGCATGCTGAAATACGAGTTGCGTTGGGTTCCTATCGTAAATATACACAATTCTTCTTCAGGAATCAAGTCCAAATTATTAATAGAAACAAAGATATACGTCTTTCACTCAGGTGCATACTCTTCAGGTTTACTAAATCAACCGTGTTACGGAGATTGGCTTTAATTTTGAATACATTATGGGCATGCTGAAATACGAGTTGCGTTGGGTTCCTATCGTAAATACACACAATTCTTCTTCGGGACTCAAGTCCAAATTATTAATAGAAACAAAGATATACGTCTTTCACTCAGGTGCATACTCTTCAGGTTTACTAAATCAACCGTGTTACGGAGATTGGCTTAAATTTTGAATACATTATGGGCATGCTGAAATACGAGTTGTGTTGGGTTCCTATCGTAAATATACACAATTCTTCTTCAGGACTCAAGTCCAAATTATTAATAGAAACAAAGATATAAGTCTTTCACTCAGGTGCATACTCTTCGGGTTTACTAAATCAACCGTGTTACGGAGATTGGCTTAAATTTTGAATACATTATGGGAATGCTGAAATACGAGTTGCGTTGGGTTCCTATCGTAAATATACACAATTCTTCTTCAGGACTCAAGTCCAAATTATTAATAGAAACAAAGATATACGTCTTTCACTCAGGTGCATACTCTTCAGGTTTACTAAATCAACCGTGTTACGGAGATTGGCTTAAATTTTGAATACATTATGGGAATGCTGAAATACGAGTTGCGTTGGGTTCCTATCGTAAATATACACAATTCTTCTTCAGGACTCAAGTCCAAATTATTAATAGAAACAAAGATATACGTCTTTCACTCAGGTGCATACTCTTCAGGTTTACTAAATCAACCGTGTTACGGAGATTGGCGTAAATTTTGAATACATTATGGGCATGCTGAAATACGAGTTGCGTTGGGTTCCTATCGTAAATAAACACAATTCTTCTTCAGGACTCAAGTCCAAATTATTAATAGAAACAAAGATATACGTCTTTCACTTAGGTGCATACTCTTCACGTTTATTAAATCAACCGTGTTACGGAGATTGGCTTAGATTTTGAATACATTATGGGCATGCTGAAATACGAGTTGCGTTGGGTTCCTATCGTAAATATACACAATTCTTCTTCAGGACTCAAGTCCAAATTATTAATAGAAACAAAGATATAAGTCTTTCACTCAGGTGCATACTCTTGGGGTTTACTAAATCAACCGTGTTACGGAGATTGGCTTAAATTTTGAATACATTATGGGAATGCTGAAATACGAGTTGCGTTGGGTTCCTATCGTAAATATACACAATTCTTCTTCAGGACTCAAGTCCAAATTATTAATAGAAACAAAGATATACGTCTTTCACTCAGGTGCATACTCTTCAGGTTTACTAAATCAACCGTGTTACGGAGATTGGCTTAAATTTTAAATACATTATGGGCATGCTGAAATACGAGTTGCGTTGGGTTCGTATCGTAAATATACACAATTCTTCTTCAGGACTCAAGTCCAAATTATTAATAGAAACAAAGATATACGTCTTTCACTCAGGTGCATACTCTTCAGGTTTACTAAATCAACCGTGTTACGGAGATTGGCTTAGATTTTGAATACATTATGGGCATGCTGAAATACGAGTTGCGTTGGGTTCCTATCGTAAATATACACAATTCTTCTTCAGGACTCAAGTCCAAATTATTAATAGAAACAAAGATATAAGTCTTTCACTCAGGTGCATACTCTTGGGGTTTACTAAATCAACCGTGTTACGGAGATTGGCTTTAATTTTGAATACATTATGGGCATGCTGAAATACGAGTTGCGTTGGGTTCCTATCGTAAATACACACAATTCTTCTTCAGGACTCAAGTCCAAATTATTAATAGAAACAAAGATATACGTCTTTCACTCAGGTGCATACTCTTCAGGTTTACTAAATCAACCGTGTTACGGAGATTGGCTTAAATTTTGAATACATTATGGGCATGCTGAAATACGAGTTGTGTTGGGTTCCTATCGTAAATATACACAATTCTTCTTCAGGACTCAAGTCCAAATTATTAAGAGAAAAAAAGATATACGTCTTTCACTCAGGTGCATACTCTTCAGGTTTACTAAATCAACCGTGTTACGGAGATTGGCTTAAATTTTGAATACATTATGGGCATGCTGAAATACGAGTTGCGTTGGGTTCCTATTGTAAATATACACAATTCTTCTTCAGGACTCAAGTCCAAATTATTAATAGAAACAAAGATATACGTCTTTCACTCAGGTGCATACTCTTCACGTTTACTAAATCAACCGTGTTACGGAGATTGGCTTAAATTTTGAATACATTATGGGAATGATGAAATACGAGTTGCGTTGGGTTCCTATCGTAAATATACACAATTCTTCTTCAGGACTCAAGTCCAAATTATTAATAGAAACAAAGATATACGTCTTTCACTCAGGTGCATACTCTTCAGGTTTACTAAATCAACCGTGTTACGGAGATTGACTTAAATTTTGAATACATTATGGGAATGCTGAAATACGAGTTGCGTTGGGTTCCTATCGTAAATATACACAATTCTTCTTCAGGACTCAAGTCCAAATTATTAATAGAAACAAAGATATAAGTCTTTCACTCAGGTTAATACTCTTCGGGTTTACTAAATCAACCGTGTTACGGAGATTGGCTTAACTTTTGAATACATTATGGTCATGCTGAAATACGAGTTGCGTTGGGTTCCTATCGTAAATATACACAATTCTTCTTCAGGACTCAAGTCCAAATTATTAAAAGAAACAAAGATATACGTCTTTCACTCAGGTGCATACTCTTCAGGTTTACTAAATAAACCGTGTTACGGAGATTGGCTTTAATTTTGAATACATTATGGGCATGCTGAAATACGAGTTGCGTTGGGTTCCTATCGTAAATACACACAATTCTTCTTCAGGACTCAAGTCCAAATTATTAATAGAAACAAAGATATACGTCTTTCACTCAGGTGCATACTCTTCAGGTTTACTAAATCAACCGTGTTACGGAGATTGGCTTAAATTTTGAATACATTATGGGCATGCTGAAATACGAGTTGTGTTGGGTTCCTATCGTAAATATACACAATTCTTCTTCAGGACTCAAGTCCAAATTATTAATAGAAACAAAGATATAAGTCTTTCACTCAGGTGCATACTCTTCGGGTTTACTAAATCAACCGTGTTACGGAGATTGGCTTAAATTTTGAATACATTATGGGAATGCTGAAATACGAGTTGCGTTGGGTTCCGATCGTAAATATACACAATTCTTCTTCAGGACTCAAGTCCAAATTATTAATAGAAACAAAGATATACGTCTTTCACTCAGGTGCATACTCTTCAGGTTTACAAAATCAACCGTGTTACGGAGATTGGCTTAAATTTTGAATACATTATGGGAATGCTGAAATATGAGTTACGTTGGGTTCCTATCGTAAATATACACAATTCTTCTTCAGGACTCAAGTCCAAATTATTAATAGAAACAAAGATATACGTCTTTCACTCAGGTGCATACTCTTCAGGTTTACTAAATCAACCGTGTTACGGAGATTGGCTTAAATTTTGAATACATTATGGGCATGCTGAAATACGAGTTGCGTTGGGTTCCTATCGTAAATATACACAATTCTTCTTCAGGACTCAAGTCCAAATTATTAATAGAAACAAAGATATACGTCTTTCACTCAGGTGCATACTCTTCAAGTTTATTAAATCAACCGTGTTACGGAGATTGGCTTAAATTTTGAATACATTATGGGCATGCTGAAATACGAGTTGCGTTGGGTTCCTATCGTAAATACACACAATTCTTCTTCAGGACTCAAGTCCAAATTATTAATAGAAACAAAGATATACGTCTTTCACTCAGGTGCATACTCTTCAGGTTTACTAAATCAACCGTCTTACGGAGATTGGCTTAAATTTTGAATACATTATGGGCATGCTGAAATACGAGTTGCGTTGGGTTCCTATCGTAAATATACACAATTCCTCTTCAGGACTCAAGTCCAAATTATTAATAGAAACAAAGATATAAGTCTTTCACTCAGGTGCATACTCTTGGGGTTTACTAAATCAACCGTGTTACGGAGATTGGCTTAAATTTTGAATACATTATGGGAATGCTGAAATACGAGTTGCGTTGGGTTCCTATCGTAAATATACACAATTCTTCTTCAGGACTCAAGTCCAAATTATTAATAGAAACAAAGATATACGTCTTTCACTCAGGTGCATACTCTTCGGGTTTACTAAATCAACCGTGTTACGGAGATTGGATTAAATTTTGAATACATTATGGGAATGCTGAAATACGAGTTGCGTTAGGTTCCTATCGTAAATATACACAATTCTTCTTCAGGACTCAAGTCCAAATTATTAATAGAAACAAAGATATAAGTCTTTCACTCAGGTTAATACTCTTCGGGTTTACAAAATCAACCGTGTTACGGAGATTGGCGTAAATTTTGAATACATTATGGGCATGCTGAAATACGAGTTGCGTTGGGTTCCTATCGTAAATATACACAATTCTTCTTCAGGACTCAAGTCCAAATTATTAATAGAAACAAAGATATACGTCTTTCACTCAGGTGCATACTCTTCAGGTTTACTAAATCAACCGTGTTACGGAGATTGGCTTTAATTTTGAATACATTATGGGCATGCTGAAATACGAGTTGCGTTGGGTTCCTATCGTAAATACACACAATTCTTCTTCAGGACTCAAGTCCAAATTATTAATAGAAACAAAGATATACGTCTTTCACTCAGGTGCATACTCTTCAGGTTTACTAAATCAACCGTCTTACGGAGATTGGCTTAAATTTTGAATACATTATGGGCATGCTGAAATACGAGTTGTGTTGGGTTCCTATCGTAAATATACACAATTCTTCTTCAGGACTCAAGTCCAAATTATTAATTGAAACAAAGATATAAGTCTTTCACTCAGGTGCATACTCTTCGGGTTTACTAAATCAACCGTGTTACGGAGATTGGCTTAAATTTTGAATACATTATGGGAATGCTGAAATACGAGTTGCGTTGGGTTCCTATCGTAAATATACACAATTCTTCTTCAGGACTCAAGTCCAAATTATTAATAGAAACAAAGATATACGTCTTTCACTCAGGTGCATACTCTTCAGGTATACTAAATCAACCGTGTTACGGAGATTGGCTTAAATTTTGAATACATTATGGGAATACTGAAATACGAGTTGCGTTGGGTTCCTATCGTAAATATACACAATTCTTCTTCAGGACTCAAGTCCAAATTATTAATAGAAACAAAGATATACGTCTTTCACTCAGGTGCATACTCTTCAGGTTTACTAAATCAACCGTGTTACGGAGATTGGCTTAAATTTTGAATACATTATGGGCATGCTAAAATACGAGTTGCGTTGGGTTCCTATCGTAAATATACACAATTCTTCTTCAGGACTCAAGTCCAAATTATTAATAGAAACAAAGATATACGTCTTTCACTTAGGTGCATACTCTTCACGTTTATTAAATCAACCGTGTTACGGAGATTGGCTTAGATTTTGAATACATTATGGGCATGCTGAAATACGAGTTGCGTTGGGTTCCTATCGTAAATATACACAATTCTTCTTCAGGACTCAAGTCCAAATTATTAATAGAAACAAAGATATAAGTCTTTCACTCAGGTGCATACTCTTGGGGTTTACTAAATCAACCGTGTTACGGAGATTGGCTTAAATTTTGAATACATTATGGGAATGCTGAAATACGAGTTGCGTTGGGTTCCTATCGTAAATATACACAATTCTTCTTCAGGACTCAAGTCCAAATTATTAATAGAAACAAAGATATACGTCTTTCACTCAGGTGCATACTCTTCAGGTTTACTAAATCAACCGTGTTATGGAGATTGGCTTAAATTTTGAATACATTATGGGCATGCTAAAATACGAGTTGCGTTGGGTTCGTATCGTAAATATACACAATTCTTCTTCAGGACTCAAGTCCAAATTATTAATAGAAACAAAGATATACGTCTTTCACTCAGGTGCATACTCTTCAGGTTTACTAAATCAACCGTGTTACGGAGATTGGCTTAAATTTTGAATACATTATGGGCATGCTGAAATACGATTTGCGTTGGGTTCCTATCGTAAATATACACAATTCTTCTTCAGGACTCAAGTCCAAATTATTAATAGAAACAAAGATATAAGTCTTTCACTCAGGTGCATACTCTTCGGGTTTACTAAATCAACCGTGTTACGGAGATTGGCTTAAATTTTGAATACATTATGGGAATGCTGAAATACGAGTTGCGTTGGGTTCCTATCGTAAATATACACAATTCTTCTTCAGGACTCAAGTCCAAATTATTAATAGAAACAAAGATATACGTCTTTCACTCAGGTGCATACTCTTAAGGTTTACAAAATCAACCGTGTTACGGAGATTGGCTTAAATTTTGAATACATTATGGGAATGCTGAAATACGAGTTACGTTGGGTTCCTATCGTAAATATACACAATTCTTCTTCAGGACTCAAGTCCAAATTATTAATAGAAACAAAGATATACGTCTTTCACTCAGGTGCATACTCTTCAGGTTTACTAAATCAACCGTGTTACGGAGATTGGCATAAATTTTGAATACATTATGGGCATGCTGAAATACGAGTTGCGTTGGGTTCCTATCGTAAATATACACAATTCTTCTTCAGGACTCAAGTCCAAATTATTAATAGAAACAAAGATATACGTCTTTCACTCAGGTGCATACTCTTCAAGTTTATTAAATCAACCGTGTTACGGAGATTGGCTTAAATTTTGAATACATTATGGGCATGCTGAAATACGAGTTGCGTTGGGTTCCTATCGTAAATATACACAATTCCTCTTCAGGACTCAAGTCCAAATTATTAATACAAACAAAGATATAAGTCTTTCACTTAGGTGCATACTCTTGGGGTTTACTAAATCAACCGTGTTACGGAGATTGGCTTAAATTTTGAATACATTATGGGAATGCTGAAATACGAGTTGCGTTCGGTTCCTATCGTAAATATACACAATTCTTCTTCATGACTCAAGTCCAAATTATTAATAGAAACAAAGATATACGTCTTTCACTCAGGTGCATACTCTTCAAGTTTATTAAATCAACCGTGTTACGGAGATTGGCTTTAATTTTGAATACATTATGGGCATGCTGAAATACGAGTTGCGTTGGGTTCCTATCGTAAATATACACAATTCCTCTTCAGGACTCAAGTCCAAATTATTAATACAAACAAAGATATAAGTCTTTCACTTAGGTGCATACTCTTGGGGTTTACTAAATCAACCGTGTTACGGAGATTGGCTTAAATTTTGAATACATTATGGGAATGCTGAAATACGAGTTGCGTTCGGTTCCTATCGTAAATATACACAATTCTTCTTCAGGACTCAAGTCCAAATTATTAATAGAAATAAAGATATACGTCTTTCACTCAGGTGCATACTCTTCGGGTTTACTAAATCAACCGTGTTACGGAGATTGGCTTAAATTTTGAATACATTATGGGAATGCTGAAATACGAGTTGCGTTGGGTTCCTATCGTAAATATACACAATTCTTCTTCAGGACTCAAGTCCAAATTATTAATAGAAACAAAGATATAAGTCTTTCACTCAGGTTAATACTCTTCGGGTTTACTAAATCAACCGTGTTACGGAGATTGGCGTAAATTTTGAATACATTATGGGCATGCTGAAATACGAGTTGCGTTGGGTTCCTATCGTAAATATACACAATTCTTCTTCAGGACTCAAGTCCAAATTATTAATAGAAACAAAGATATACGTCTTTCACTCAGGTGCATACTCTTCAGGTTTACTAAATCAGCCGTGTTACGGAGATTGGCTTTAATTTTGAATACATTATGGGCATGCTGAAATACGAGTTGCGTTGGGTTCCTATCGTAAATACACACAATTCTTCTTCAGGACTCAAGTCCAAATTATTAATAGAAACAAAGATATACGTCTTTCACTCAGGTGCATACTCTTCAGGTTTACTAAATCAACCGTGTTACGGAGATTGGCTTAAATTTTGAATACATTATGGGCATGCTGAAATACGAGTTGTGTTGGGTTCCTATCGTAAATATACACAATTCTTCTTCAGGACTCAAGTCCAAATTATTAATAGAAACAAAGATATAAGTCTTTCACTCAGGTGCATACTCTTCGGGTTTACTAAATCAACCGTGTTACGGAGATTGGCTTAAATTTTGAATACATTATGGGAATGCTGAAATACGAGTTGCGTTGGGTTCCTATCGTAAATATACACAATTCTTCTTCAGGACTCAAGTCCAAATTATTAATAGAAACAAAGATATACGTCTTTCACTAAGGTGCATACTCTTCAGGTTTACTAAATCAACCGTGTTACGGAGATTGGCTTAAATTTTGAATACATTATGGGAATACTGAAATACGAGTTGCGTTGGTTTCCTATCGTAAATATACACAATTCTTCTTCAGGACTCAAGTCCAAATTATTAATAGAAACAAAGATATACGTCTTTCACTCAGGTGCATACTCTTCAGGTTTACTAAATCAACCGTGTTACGGAGATTGGCTTAAATTTTGAATACATTATGGGCATGCTGAAATAAGAGTTGCGTTGGGTTCCTATCGTAAATATACACAATTCTTCTTCAGGACTCAAGTCCAAATTATTAATAGAAACAAAGATATACGTCTTTCACTTAGGTGCATACTCTTCACGTTTATTAAATCAACCGTGTTACGGAGATTGGCTTAGATTTTGAATACATTATGGGCATGCTGAAATACGAGTTGCGTTGGGTTCCTATCGTAAATATACACAATTCTTCTTCAGGACTCAAGTACAAATTATTAATAGAAACAAAGATATAAGTCTTTCACTCAGGTGCATACTCTTGGGGTTTACTAAATCAACCGTGTTACGGAGATTGGCTTAAATTTTGAATACATTATGGGAATGCTGAAATACGAGTTGCGTTGGGTTCCTATCGTAAATATACACAATTCTTCTTCAGGACTCAAGTCCAAATTATTAATAGAAACAAAGATATACGTCTTTCACTCAGGTGCATACTCTTCAGGTTTACTAAATCAACCGTGTTACGGAGATTGGCTTAAATTTTGAATACATTATGGGCATGCTAAAATACGAGTTGCGTTGGGTTCGTATCGTAAATATACACAATTCTTCTTCAGGACTCAAGTCCAAATTATTAATAGAAACAAAGATATACGTCTTTCACTCAGGTGCATACTCTTCAGGTTTACTAAATCAACCGTGTTACGGAGATTGGCTTAAATTTTGAATACATTATGGGCATGCTGAAATACGAGTTGCGTTGGGTTCCTATCGTAAATATACACAATTCTTCTTCAGGACTCAAGTCCAAATTATTAATAGAAACAAAGATATACGTCTTTCACTCAGGTGCATACTCTTCAGGTTTACTAAATCAACCGTGTTACGGAGATTGGCTTAAATTTTGAATACATTATGGTCATGCTAAAATACGAGTTGCGTTGGGTTCCTATCGTAAATATACACAATTCTTCTTCAGGACTCAAGTCCAAATTATTAATAGAAACAAAGATATACGTCTTTCACTTAGGTGCATACTCTTCACGTTTATTAAATCAACCGTGTTACGGAGATTGGCTTAGATTTTGAATACATTATGGGCATGCTGAAATACGAGTTGCGTTGGGTTCCTATCGTAAATATACACAATTCTTCTTCAGGACTCAAGTCCAAATTATTAATAGAAACAAAGATATAAGTCTTTCACTCAGGTGCATACTCTTGGGGTTTACTAAATCAACCGTGTTACGGAGATTGGCTTAAATTTTGAATACATTATGGGAATGCTGAAATACGAGTTGCGTTGGGTTCATATCGTAAATATACACAATTCTTCTTCAGGACTCAAGTCCAAATTATTAATAGAAACAAAGATATACGTCTTTCACTCAGGTGCATACTCTTCAGGTTTACTAAATCAACCGTGTTACGGAGATTGGCTTAAATTTTGAATACATTATGGGCATGCTAAAATACGAGTTGCGTTGGGTTCGTATCGTAAATATACACAATTCTTCTTCGGGACTCAAGTCCAAATTATTAATAGAAACAAAGATATACGTCTTTCACTCAGGTGCATACTCTTCAGGTTTACTAAATCAACCGTGTTACGGAGATTGGCTTAAATTTTGAATACATTATGGGCATGCTGAAATACGATTTGCGTTGGGTTCCTATCGTAAATATACACAATTCTTCTTCAGGACTCAAGTCCAAATTATTAATAGAAACAAAGATATAAGTCTTTCACTCAGGTGCATACTCTTCGGGTTTACTAAATCAACCGTGTTACGGAGATTGGCTTAAATTTTGAATACATTATGGGAATGCTGAAATACGAGTTGCGTTGGGTTCCTATCGTAAATATACACAATTCTTCTTCAGGACTCAAGTCCAAATTATTAATAGAAACAAAGATATACGTCTTTCACTCAGGTGCATACTCTTCAGGTTTACAAAATCAACCGTGTTACGGAGATTGGCTTAAATTTTGAATACATTATGGGAATGCTGAAATACGAGTTACGTTGGGTTCCTATCGTAAATATACACAATTCTTCTTCAGGACTCAAGTCCAAATTATTAATAGAAACAAAGATATACGTCTTTCACTCAGGTGCATACTCTTCAGGTTTACTAAATCAACCGTGTTACGGAGATTGGCATAAATTTTGAATACATTATGGGCATGCTGAAATACGAGTTGTGTTGGGTTCCTATCGTAAATATACACAATTCTTCTTCAGGACTCAAGTCCAAATTATTAATAGAAACAAAGATATACGTCTTTCACTCAGGTGCATACTCTTCAAGTTTATTAAATCAACCGTGTTACGGAGATTGGCTTAAATTTTGAATACATTATGGGCATGCTGAAATACGAGTTGCGTTGGGTTCCTATCGTAAATATACACAATTCCTCTTCAGGACTCAAGTCCAAATTATTAATACAAACAAAGATATAAGTCTTTCACTTAGGTGCATACTCTTGGGGTTTACTAAATCAACCGTGTTACGGAGATTGGCTTAAATTTTGAATACATTATGGGAATGCTGAAATACGAGTTGCGTTCGGTTCCTATCGTAAATATACACAATTCTTCTTCAGGACTCAAGTCCAAATTATTAATAGAAACAAAGATATAAGTCTTTCACTCAGGTTAATACTCTTCGGGTTTACTAAATCAACCGTGTTACGGAGATTGGCGTAAATTTTGAATACATTATGGGCATGCTGAAATACGAGTTGCGTTGGGTTCCTATCGTAAATATACACAATTCTTCTTCAGGACTCAAGTCCAAATTATTAATAGAAACAAAGATATACGTCTTTCACTCAGGTGCATACTCTTCAGGTTTACTAAATCAGCCGTGTTACGGAGATTGGCTTTAATTTTGAATACATTATGGGCATGCTGAAATACGAGTTGCGTTGGGTTCCTATCGTAAATACACACAATTCTTCTTCAGGACTCAAGTCCAAATTATTAATAGAAACAAAGATATACGTCTTTCACTCAGGTGCATACTCTTCAGGTTTACTAAATCAACCGTGTTACGGAGATTGGCTTAAATTTTGAATACATTATGGGCATGCTGAAATACGAGTTGTGTTGGGTTCCTATCGTAAATATACACAATTCTTCTTCAGGACTCAAGTCCAAATTATTAATAGAAACAAAGATATAAGTCTTTCACTCAGGTGCATACTCTTCGGGTTTACTAAATCAACCGTGTTACGGAGATTGGCTTAAATTTTGAATACATTATGGGAATGCTGAAATACGAGTTGCGTTGGGTTCCTATCGTAAATATACACAATTCTTCTTCAGGACTCAAGTCCAAATTATTAATAGAAACAAAGATATACGTCTTTCACTAAGGTGCATACTCTTCAGGTTTACTAAATCAACCGTGTTACGGAGATTGGCTTAAATTTTGAATACATTATGGGAATACTGAAATACGAGTTGCGTTGGTTTCCTATCGTAAATATACACAATTCTTCTTCAGGACTCAAGTCCAAATTATTAATAGAAACAAAGATATACGTCTTTCACTCAGGTGCATACTCTTCAGGTTTACTAAATCAACCGTGTTACGGAGATTGGCTTAAATTTTGAATACATTATGGGCATGCTGAAATAAGAGTTGCGTTGGGTTCCTATCGTAAATATACACAATTCTTCTTCAGGACTCAAGTCCAAATTATTAATAGAAACAAAGATATACGTCTTTCACTTAGGTGCATACTCTTCACGTTTATTAAATCAACCGTGTTACGGAGATTGGCTTAGATTTTGAATACATTATGGGCATGCTGAAATACGAGTTGCGTTGGGTTCCTATCGTAAATATACACAATTCTTCTTCAGGACTCAAGTACAAATTATTAATAGAAACAAAGATATAAGTCTTTCACTCAGGTGCATACTCTTGGGGTTTACTAAATCAACCGTGTTACGGAGATTGGCTTAAATTTTGAATACATTATGGGAATGCTGAAATACGAGTTGCGTTGGGTTCCTATCGTAAATATACACAATTCTTCTTCAGGACTCAAGTCCAAATTATTAATAGAAACAAAGATATACGTCTTTCACTCAGGTGCATACTCTTCAGGTTTACTAAATCAACCGTGTTACGGAGATTGGCTTAAATTTTGAATACATTATGGGCATGCTAAAATACGAGTTGCGTTGGGTTCGTATCGTAAATATACACAATTCTTCTTCAGGACTCAAGTCCAAATTATTAATAGAAACAAAGATATACGTCTTTCACTCAGGTGCATACTCTTCAGGTTTACTAAATCAACCGTGTTACGGAGATTGGCTTAAATTTTGAATACATTATGGGCATGCTGAAATACGATTTGCGTTGGGTTCCTATCGTAAATATACACAATTCTTCTTCAGGAATCAAGTCCAAATTATTAATAGAAACAAAGATATAAGTCTTTCACTCAGGTGCATACTCTTCGGGTTTACTAAATCAACCGTGTTACGGAGATTGGCTTAAATTTTGAATACATTATGGGAATGCTGAAATACGAGTTGCGTTGGGTTCCTATCGTAAATATACACAATTCTTCTTCAGGACTCAAGTCCAAATTATTAATAGAAACAAAGATATAAGTCTTTCACTCAGGTTAATACTCTTCGGGTTTACTAAATCAACCGTGTTACGGAGATTGGCTTAAATTTTGAATACATTATGGGCATGCTGAAATACGAGTTGCGTTGGGTTCCTATCGTAAATATACACAATTCTTCTTCAGGAATCAAGTCCAAATTATTAATAGAAACAAAGATATACGTCTTTCACTCAGGTGCATACTCTTCAGGTTTACTAAATCAACCGTGTTACGGAGATTGGCTTTAATTTTGAATACATTATGGGCATGCTGAAATACGAGTTGCGTTGGGTTCCTATCGTAAATACACACAATTCTTCTTCGGGACTCAAGTCCAAATTATTAATAGAAACAAAGATATACGTCTTTCACTCAGGTGCATACTCTTCAAGTTTACTAAATCAACCGTGTTACGGAGATTGGCTTAAATTTTGAATACATTATGGGTATGCTGAAATACGAGTTGTGTTGGGTTCCTATCGTAAATATACACAATTCTTCTTCAGGACTCAAGTCCAAATTATTAATAGAAACAAAGATATAAGTCTTTCACTCAGGTGCATACTCTTCGGGTTTACTAAATCAACCGTGTTACGGAGATTGGCTTAAATTTTGAATACATTATGGGAATGCTGAAATACGAGTTGCGTTGGGTTCCTATCGTAAATATACACAATTCTTCTTCAGGACTCAAGTCCAAATTATTAATAGAAACAAAGATATACGTCTTTCACTCAGGTGCATACTCTTCAGGTTTACTAAATCAACCGTGTTACGGAGATTGGCTTAAATTTTGAATACATTATGGGAATGCTGAAATACGAGTTGCGTTGGGTTCCTATCGTAAATATACACAATTCTTCTTCAGGACTCAAGTCCAAATTATTAATAGAAACAAAGATATACGTCTTTCACTCAGGTGCATACTCTTCAGGTTTACTAAATCAACCGTGTTACGGAGATTGGCTTAAATTTTGAATACATTATGGGCATGCTGAAATACGAGTTGCGTTGGGTTCCTATCGTAAATATACACAATTCTTCTTCAGGACTCAAGTCCAAATTATTAATAGAAACAAAGATATACGTCTTTCACTTAGGTGCATACTCTTCACGTTTATTAAATCAACCGTGTTACGGAGATTAGCTTAGATTTTGAATACATTATGGGCATGCTGAAATACGAGTTGCGTTGGGTTCCTATCGTAAATATACACAATTCTTCTTCAGGACTCAAGTCCAAATTATTAATAGAAACAAAGATATAAGTCTTTCACTCAGGTGCATACTCTTGGGGTTTACTAAATCAACCGTGTTACGGAGATTGGCTTAAATTTTGAATACATTATGGGAATGCTGAAATACGAGTTGCGTTGGGTTCCTATCGTAAATATACACAATTCTTCTTCAGGACTCAAGTCCAAATTATTAATAGAAACAAAGATATACGTCTTTCACTCAGGTGCATACTCTTCAGGTTTACTAAATCAACCGTGTTACGGAGATTGGCTTAAATTTTAAATACATTATGGGCATGCTGAAATACGAGTTGCGTTGGGTTCGTATCGTAAATATACACAATTCTTCTTCAGGACTCAAGTCCAAATTATTAATAGAAACAAAGATATACGTCTTTCACTCAGGTGCATACTCTTCAGGTTTACTAAATCAACCGTGTTACGGAGATTGGCTTAGATTTTGAATACATTATGGGCATGCTGAAATACGAGTTGCGTTGGGTTCCTATCGTAAATATACACAATTCTTCTTCAGGACTCAAGTCCAAATTATTAATAGAAACAAAGATATAAGTCTTTCACTCAGGTGCATACTCTTGGGGTTTACTAAATCAACCGTGTTACGGAGATTGGCTTTAATTTTGAATACATTATGGGCATGCTGAAATACGAGTTGCGTTGGGTTCCTATCGTAAATACACACAATTCTTCTTCAGGACTCAAGTCCAAATTATTAATAGAAACAAAGATATACGTCTTTCACTCAGGTGCATACTCTTCAGGTTTACTAAATCAACCGTGTTACGGAGATTGGCTTAAATTTTGAATACATTATGGGCATGCTGAAATACGAGTTGTGTTGGGTTCCTATCGTAAATATACACAATTCTTCTTCAGGACTGAAGTCCAAATTATTAATAGAAACAAAGATATAAGTCTTTCACTCAGGTGCATACTCTTCGGGTTTACTAAATCAACCGTGTTACGGAGATTGGCTTAAATTTTGAATACATTATGGGAATGCTGAAATACGAGTTGCGTTGGGTTCCTATCGTAAATATACACAATTCTTTTTCAGGACTCAAGTCCAAATTATTAATAGAAACAAAGATATACGTCTTTCACTCAGGTGCATACTCTTCAGGTTTACTAAATCAACCGTGTTACGGAGATTGGCTTAAATTTTGAATACATTATGGGAATGCTGAAATACGAGTTGCGTTGGGTTCCTATCGTAAATATACACAATTCTTCTTCAGGACTCAAGTCCAAATTATTAATAGAAACAAAGATATACGTCTTTCACTCAGGTGCATACTCTTCAGGTTTACTAAATCAACCGTGTTACGGAGATTGGCTTAAATTTTGAATACATTATGGGCATGCTGAAATACGAGTTGCGTTGGGTTCCTATCGTAAATATACACAATTCTTCTTCAGGACTCAAGTCCAAATTATTAATAGAAACAAAGATATAAGTCTTTCACTCAGGTGCATACTCTTGGGGTTTACTAAATCAACCGTGTTACGGAGATTGGCTTAAATTTTGAATACATTATGGGAATGCTGAAATACGAGTTGCGTTGGGTTCCTATCGTAAATATACACAATTCTTCTTCAGGACTCAAGTCCAAATTATTAATAGAAACAAAGATATACGTCTTTCACTCAGGTGCATACTCTTCAGGTTTACTAAATCAACCGTGTTACGGAGATTGGCTTAAATTTTAAATACATTATGGGCATGCTGAAATACGAGTTGCGTTGGGTTCGTATCGTAAATATACACAATTCTTCTTCAGGACTCAAGTCCAAATTATTAATAGAAACAAAGATATACGTCTTTCACTCAGGTGCATACTCTTCAGGTTTACTAAATCAACCGTGTTACGGAGATTGGCTTAGATTTTGAATACATTATGGGCATGCTGAAATACGAGTTGCGTTGGGTTCCTATCGTAAATATACACAATTCTTCTTCAGGACTCAAGTCCAAATTATTAATAGAAACAAAGATATAAGTCTTTCACTCAGGTGCATACTCTTGGGGTTTACTAAATCAACCGTGTTACGGAGATTGGCTTTAATTTTGAATACATTATGGGCATGCTGAAATACGAGTTGCGTTGGGTTCCTATCGTAAATACACACAATTCTTCTTCAGGACTCAAGTCCAAATTATTAATAGAAACAAAGATATACGTCTTTCACTCAGGTGCATACTCTTCAGGTTTACTAAATCAACCGTGTTACGGAGATTGGCTTAAATTTTGAATACATTATGGGCATGCTGAAATACGAGTTGTGTTGGGTTCCTATCGTAAATATACACAATTCTTCTTCAGGACTCAAGTCCAAATTATTAATAGAAACAAAGATATAAGTCTTTCACTCAGGTGCATACTCTTCGGGTTTACTAAATCAACCGTGTTACGGAGATTGGCTTAAATTTTGAATACATTATGGGAATGCTGAAATACGAGTTGCGTTGGGTTCGTATCGTAAATATACACAATTCTTCTTCAGGACTCAAGTCCAAATTATTAATAGAAACAAAGATATACGTCTTTCACTCAGGTGCATACTCTTCAGGTTTACTAAATCAACCGTGTTACGGAGATTGGCTTAAATTTTGAATACATTATGGGCATGCTGAAATACGATTTGCGTTGGGTTCCTATCGTAAATATACACAATTCTTCTTCAGGAATCAAGTCCAAATTATTAATAGAAACAAAGATATAAGTCTTTCACTCAGGTGCATACTCTTCGGGTTTACTAAATCAACCGTGTTACGGAGATTGGCTTAAATTTTGAATACATTATGGGAATGCTGAAATACGAGTTGCGTTGGGTTCCTATCGTAAATATACACAATTCTTCTTCAGGACTCAAGTCCAAATTATTAATAGAAACAAAGATATAAGTCTTTCACTCAGGTTAATACTCTTCGGGTTTACTAAATCAACCGTGTTACGGAGATTGGCTTAAATTTTGAATACATTATGGGCATGCTGAAATACGAGTTGCGTTGGGTTCCTATCGTAAATATACACAATTCTTCTTCAGGAATCAAGTCCAAATTATTAATAGAAACAAAGATATACGTCTTTCACTCAGGTGCATACTCTTCAGGTTTACTAAATCAACCGTGTTACGGAGATTGGCTTTAATTTTGAATACATTATGGGCATGCTGAAATACGAGTTGCGTTGGGTTCCTATCGTAAATACACACAATTCTTCTTCGGGACTCAAGTCCAAATTATTAATAGAAACAAAGATATACGTCTTTCACTCAGGTGCATACTCTTCAAGTTTACTAAATCAACCGTGTTACGGAGATTGGCTTAAATTTTGAATACATTATGGGTATGCTGAAATACGAGTTGTGTTGGGTTCCTATCGTAAATATACACAATTCTTCTTCAGGACTCAAGTCCAAATTATTAATAGAAACAAAGATATAAGTCTTTCACTCAGGTGCATACTCTTCGGGTTTACTAAATCAACCGTGTTACGGAGATTGGCTTAAATTTTGAATACATTATGGGAATGCTGAAATACGAGTTGCGTTGGGTTCCTATCGTAAATATACACAATTCTTCTTCAGGACTCAAGTCCAAATTATTAATAGAAACAAAGATATACGTCTTTCACTCAGGTGCATACTCTTCAGGTTTACTAAATCAACCGTGTTACGGAGATTGGCTTAAATTTTGAATACATTATGGGAATGCTGAAATACGAGTTGCGTTGGGTTCCTATCGTAAATATACACAATTCTTCTTCAGGACTCAAGTCCAAATTATGAATAGAAACAAAGATATACGTCTTTCACTCAGGTGCATACTCTTCAGGTTTACTAAATCAACCGTGTTACGGAGATTGGCTTAAATTTTGAATACATTATGGGCATGCTGAAATACGAGTTGCGTTGGGTTCCTATCGTAAATATACACAATTCTTCTTCAGGACTCAAGTCCAAATTATTAATAGAAACAAAGATATACGTCTTTCACTTAGGTGCATACTCTTCACGTTTATTAAATCAACCGTGTTACGGAGATTGGCTTAGATTTTGAATACATTATG
The DNA here is from genome assembly GCA_945859875.1 of Cuscuta europaea. Taxonomy (NCBI): domain Eukaryota; kingdom Viridiplantae; phylum Streptophyta; class Magnoliopsida; order Solanales; family Convolvulaceae; genus Cuscuta; species Cuscuta europaea. Next base: position 9,523,214 of record CAMAPE010000014.1, read on the forward strand.
GGCATGCTGAAATACGAGTTGCGTTGGGTTCCTATCGTAAATATACACAATTCTTCTTCAGGACTCAAGTCCAAATTATTAATAGAAACAAAGATATAAGTCTTTCACTCAGGTGCATACTCTTGGGGTTTACTAAATCAACCGTGTTACGGAGATTGGCTTAAATTTTGAATACATTATGGGAATGCTGAAATACGAGTTGCGTTGGGTTCCTATCGTAAATATACACAATTCTTCTTCAGGACTCAAGTCCAAATTATTAATAGAAACAAAGATATACGTCTTTCACTCAGGTGCATACTCTTCAGGTTTACTAAATCAACCGTGTTACGGAGATTGGCTTAAATTTTAAATACATTATGGGCATGCTGAAATACGAGTTGCGTTGGGTTCGTATCGTAAATATACACAATTCTTCTTCAGGACTCAAGTCCAAATTATTAATAGAAACAAAGATATACGTCTTTCACTCAGGTGCATACTCTTCAGGTTTACTAAATCAACCGTGTTACGGAGATTGGCTTAGATTTTGAATACATTATGGGCATGCTGAAATACGAGTTGCGTTGGGTTCCTATCGTAAATATACACAATTCTTCTTCAGGACTCAAGTCCAAATTATTAATAGAAACAAAGATATAAGTCTTTCACTCAGGTGCATACTCTTGGGGTTTACTAAATCAACCGTGTTACGGAGATTGGCTTTAATTTTGAATACATTATGGGCATGCTGAAATACGAGTTGCGTTGGGTTCCTATCGTAAATACACACAATTCTTCTTCAGGACTCAAGTCCAAATTATTAATAGAAACAAAGATATACGTCTTTCACTCAGGTGCATACTCTTCAGGTTTACTAAATCAACCGTGTTACGGAGATTGGCTTAAATTTTGAATACATTATGGGCATGCTGAAATACGAGTTGTGTTGGGTTCCTATCGTAAATATACACAATTCTTCTTCAGGACTGAAGTCCAAATTATTAATAGAAACAAAGATATAAGTCTTTCACTCAGGTGCATACTCTTCGGGTTTACTAAATCAACCGTGTTACGGAGATTGGCTTAAATTTTGAATACATTATGGGAATGCTGAAATACGAGTTGCGTTGGGTTCCTATCGTAAATATACACAATTCTTTTTCAGGACTCAAGTCCAAATTATTAATAGAAACAAAGATATACGTCTTTCACTCAGGTGCATACTCTTCAGGTTTACTAAATCAACCGTGTTACGGAGATTGGCTTAAATTTTGAATACATTATGGGAATGCTGAAATACGAGTTGCGTTGGGTTCCTATCGTAAATATACACAATTCTTCTTCAGGACTCAAGTCCAAATTATTAATAGAAACAAAGATATACGTCTTTCACTCAGGTGCATACTCTTCAGGTTTACTAAATCAACCGTGTTACGGAGATTGGCTTAAATTTTGAATACATTATGGGCATGCTGAAATACGAGTTGCGTTGGGTTCCTATCGTAAATATACACAATTCTTCTTCAGGACTCAAGTCCAAATTATTAATAGAAACAAAGATATAAGTCTTTCACTCAGGTGCATACTCTTGGGGTTTACTAAATCAACCGTGTTACGGAGATTGGCTTAAATTTTGAATACATTATGGGAATGCTGAAATACGAGTTGCGTTGGGTTCCTATCGTAAATATACACAATTCTTCTTCAGGACTCAAGTCCAAATTATTAATAGAAACAAAGATATACGTCTTTCACTCAGGTGCATACTCTTCAGGTTTACTAAATCAACCATGTTACGGAGATTGGCTTAAATTTTAAATACATTATGGGCATGCTGAAATACGAGTTGCGTTGGGTTCGTATCGTAAATATACACAATTCTTCTTCAGGACTCAAGTCCAAATTATTAATAGAAACAAAGATATACGTCTTTCACTCAGGTGCATACTCTTCAGGTTTACTAAATCAACCGTGTTACGGAGATTGGCTTAGATTTTGAATACATTATGGGCATGCTGAAATACGAGTTGCGTTGGGTTCCTATCGTAAATATACACAATTCTTCTTCAGGACTCAAGTCCAAATTATTAATAGAAACAAAGATATAAGTCTTTCACTCAGGTGCATACTCTTGGGGTTTACTAAATCAACCGTGTTACGGAGATTGGCTTTAATTTTGAATACATTATGGGCATGCTGAAATACGAGTTGCGTTGGGTTCCTATCGTAAATACACACAATTCTTCTTCAGGACTCAAGTCCAAATTATTAATAGAAACAAAGATATACGTCTTTCACTCAGGTGCATACTCTTCAGGTTTACTAAATCAACCGTGTTACGGAGATTGGCTTAAATTTTGAATACATTATGGGCATGCTGAAATACGAGTTGTGTTGGGTTCCTATCGTAAATATACACAATTCTTCTTCAGGACTCAAGTCCAAATTATTAATAGAAACAAAGATATAAGTCTTTCACTCAGGTGCATACTCTTCGGGTTTACTAAATCAACCGTGTTACGGAGATTGGCTTAAATTTTGAATACATTATGGGAATGCTGAAATACGAGTTGTGTTGGGTTCCTATCGTAAATATACACAATTCTTTTTCAGGACTCAAGTCCAAATTATTAATAGAAACAAAGATATACGTCTTTCACTCAGGTGCATACTCTTCAGGTTTACTAAATCAACCGTGTTACGGAGATTGGCTTAAATTTTGAATACATTATGGGAATGCTGAAATACGAGTTGCGTTGGGTTCCTATCGTAAATATACACAATTCTTCTTCAGGACTCAAGTCCAAATTATTAATAGAAACAAAGATATACGTCTTTCACTCAGGTGCATACTCTTCAGGTTTACTAAATCAACCGTGTTACGGAGATTGGCTTAAATTTTGAATACATTATGGGCATGCTGAAATACGAGTTGCGTTGGGTTCCTATCGTAAATATACACAATTCTTCTTCAGGACTCAAGTCCAAATTATTAATAGAAACAAAGATATACGTCTTTCACTTAGGTGCATACTCTTCACGTTTATTAAATCAACCGTGTTACGGAGATTGGCTTAGATTTTGAATACATTATGGGCATGCTGAAATACGAGTTGCGTTGGGTTCCTATCGTAAATATACACAATTCTTCTTCAGGACTCAAGTCCAAATTATTAATAGAAACAAAGATATAAGTCTTTCACTCAGGTGCATACTCTTGGGGTTTACTAAATCAACCGTGTTACGGAGATTGGCTTAAATTTTGAATACATTATGGGAATGCTGAAATACGAGTTGCGTTGGGTTCCTATCGTAAATATACACAATTCTTCTTCAGGACTCAAGTCCAAATTATTAATAGAAACAAAGATATACGTCTTTCACTCAGGTGCATACTCTTCAGGTTTACTAAATCAACCGTGTTACGGAGATTGGCTTAAATTTTAAATACATTATGGGCATGCTGAAATACGAGTTGCGTTGGGTTCGTATCGTAAATATACACAATTCTTCTTCAGGACTCAAGTCCAAATTATTAATAGAAACAAAGATATACGTCTTTCACTCAGGTGCATACTCTTCAGGTTTACTAAATCAACCGTGTTACGGAGATTGGCTTAGATTTTGAATACATTATGGGCATGCTGAAATACGAGTTGCGTTGGGTTCCTATCGTAAATATACACAATTCTTCTTCAGGACTCAAGTCCAAATTATTAATAGAAACAAAGATATAAGTCTTTCACTCAGGTGCATACTCTTGGGGTTTACTAAATCAACCGTGTTACGGAGATTGGCTTTAATTTTGAATACATTATGGGCATGCTGAAATACGAGTTGCGTTGGGTTCCTATCGTAAATACACACAATTCTTCTTCAGGACTCAAGTCCAAATTATTAATAGAAACAAAGATATACGTCTTTCACTCAGGTGCATACTCTTCAGGTTTACTAAATCAACCGTGTTACGGAGATTGGCTTAAATTTTGAATACATTATGGGCATGCTGAAATACGAGTTGTGTTGGGTTCCTATCGTAAATATACACAATTCTTCTTCAGGACTGAAGTCCAAATTATTAATAGAAACAAAGATATAAGTCTTTCACTCAGGTGCATACTCTTCGGGTTTACTAAATCAACCGTGTTACGGAGATTGGCTTAAATTTTGAATACATTATGGGAATGCTGAAATACGAGTTGCGTTGGGTTCCTATCGTAAATATACACAATTCTTTTTCAGGACTCAAGTCCAAATTATTAATAGAAACAAAGATATACGTCTTTCACTCAGGTGCATACTCTTCAGGTTTACTAAATCAACCGTGTTACGGAGATTGGCTTAAATTTTGAATACATTATGGGAATGCTGAAATACGAGTTGCGTTGGGTTCCTATCGTAAATATACACAATTCTTCTTCAGGACTCAAGTCCAAATTATTAATAGAAACAAAGATATACGTCTTTCACTCAGGTGCATACTCTTCAGGTTTACTAAATCAACCGTGTTACGGAGATTGGCTTAAATTTTGAATACATTATGGGCATGCTGAAATACGAGTTGCGTTGGGTTCCTATCGTAAATATACACAATTCTTCTTCAGGACTCAAGTCCAAATTATTAATAGAAACAAAGATATAAGTCTTTCACTCAGGTGCATACTCTTGGGGTTTACTAAATCAACCGTGTTACGGAGATTGGCTTAAATTTTGAATACATTATGGGAATGCTGAAATACGAGTTGCGTTGGGTTCCTATCGTAAATATACACAATTCTTCTTCAGGACTCAAGTCCAAATTATTAATAGAAACAAAGATATACGTCTTTCACTCAGGTGCATACTCTTCAGGTTTACTAAATCAACCGTGTTACGGAGATTGGCTTAAATTTTAAATACATTATGGGCATGCTGAAATACGAGTTGCGTTGGGTTCGTATCGTAAATATACACAATTCTTCTTCAGGACTCAAGTCCAAATTATTAATAGAAACAAAGATATACGTCTTTCACTCAGGTGCATACTCTTCAGGTTTACTAAATCAACCGTGTTACGGAGATTGGCTTAGATTTTGAATACATTATGGGCATGCTGAAATACGAGTTGCGTTGGGTTCCTATCGTAAATATACACAATTCTTCTTCAGGACTCAAGTCCAAATTATTAATAGAAACAAAGATATAAGTCTTTCACTCAGGTGCATACTCTTGGGGTTTACTAAATCAACCGTGTTACGGAGATTGGCTTTAATTTTGAATACATTATGGGCATGCTGAAATACGAGTTGCGTTGGGTTCCTATCGTAAATACACACAATTCTTCTTCAGGACTCAAGTCCAAATTATTAATAGAAACAAAGATATACGTCTTTCACTCAGGTGCATACTCTTCAGGTTTACTAAATCAACCGTGTTACGGAGATTGGCTTAAATTTTGAATACATTATGGGCATGCTGAAATACGAGTTGTGTTGGGTTCCTATCGTAAATATACACAATTCTTCTTCAGGACTCAAGTCCAAATTATTAATAGAAACAAAGATATAAGTCTTTCACTCAGGTGCATACTCTTCGGGTTTACTAAATCAACCGTGTTACGGAGATTGGCTTAAATTTTGAATACATTATGGGAATGCTGAAATACGAGTTGTGTTGGGTTCCTATCGTAAATATACACAATTCTTTTTCAGGACTCAAGTCCAAATTATTAATAGAAACAAAGATATACGTCTTTCACTCAGGTGCATACTCTTCAGGTTTACTAAATCAACCGTGTTACGGAGATTGGCTTAAATTTTGAATACATTATGGGAATGCTGAAATACGAGTTGCGTTGGGTTCCTATCGTAAATATACACAATTCTTCTTCAGGACTCAAGTCCAAATTATTAATAGAAACAAAGATATACGTCTTTCACTCAGGTGCATACTCTTCAGGTTTACTAAATCAACCGTGTTACGGAGATTGGCTTAAATTTTGAATACATTATGGGCATGCTGAAATACGAGTTGCGTTGGGTTCCTATCGTAAATATACACAATTCTTCTTCAGGACTCAAGTCCAAATTATTAATAGAAACAAAGATATACGTCTTTCACTTAGGTGCATACTCTTCACGTTTATTAAATCAACCGTGTTACGGAGATTGGCTTAGATTTTGAATACATTATGGGCATGCTGAAATACGAGTTGCGTTGGGTTCCTATCGTAAATATACACAATTCTTCTTCAGGACTCAAGTCCAAATTATTAATAGAAACAAAGATATAAGTCTTTCACTCAGGTGCATACTCTTGGGGTTTACTAAATCAACCGTGTTACGGAGATTGGCTTAAATTTTGAATACATTATGGGAATGCTGAAATACGAGTTGCGTTGGGTTCCTATCGTAAATATACACAATTCTTCTTCAGGACTCAAGTCCAAATTATTAATAGAAACAAAGATATACGTCTTTCACTCAGGTGCATACTCTTCAGGTTTACTAAATCAACCGTGTTACGGAGATTGGCTTAAATTTTGAATACATTATGGGCATGCTGAAATACGAGTTGCGTTGGGTTCGTATCGTAAATATACACAATTCTTCTTCAGGACTCAAGTCGAAATTATTAATAGAAACAAAGATATACGTCTTTCACTCAGGTGCATACTCTTCAGGTTTACTAAATCAACCGTGTTACGGAGATTGGCTTAAATTTTGAATACTGTATGGGCATGCTGAAATACGAGTTGCGTTGGGTTCCTATCGTAAATATACACAATTCTTCTTCAGGACTCAAGTCCAAATTATTAATAGAAACAAAGATATACGTCTTTCACTTAGGTGCATACTCTTCACGTTTATTAAATCAACCGTGTTACGGAGATTGGCTTAGATTTTGAATACATTATGGGCATGCTGAAATACGAGTTGCGTTGGGTTCCTATCGTAAATATACACAATTCTTCTTCAGGACTCAAGTCCAAATTATTAATAGAAACAAAGATATAAGTCTTTCACTCAGGTGCATACTCTTGGGGTTTACTAAATCAACCGTGTTACGGAGATTGGCTTAAATTTTGAATACATTATGGGAATGCTGAAATACGAGTTGCGTTGGGTTCCTATCGTAAATATACACAATTCTTCTTCAGGACTCAAGTCCAAATTATTAATAGAAACAAAGATATACGTCTTTCACTCAGGTGCATACTCTTCAGGTTTACTAAATCAACCGTGTTACGGAGATTGGCTTAAATTTTGAATACATTATGGGCATGCTGAAATACGAGTTGCGTTGGGTTCGTATCGTAAATATACACAATTCTTCTTCAGGACTCAAGTCCAAATTATTAATAGAAACAAAGATATACGTCTTTCACTCAGGTGCATACTCTTCAGGTTTACTAAATCAACCGTGTTACGGAGATTGGCTTAAATTTTGAATACATTATGGGCATGCTGAAATACGATTTGCGTTGGGTTCCTATCGTAAATATACACAATTCTTCTTCAGGACTCAAGTCCAAATTATTAATAGAAACAAAGATATAAGTCTTTCACTCAGGTGCATACTCTTGGGGTTTACTAAATCAACCGTGTTACGGAGATTGGCTTAAATTTTGAATACATTATGGGAATGCTGAAATACGAGTTGCGTTGGGTTCCTATCGTAAATATACACAACTCTTCTTCAGGACTCAAGTCCAAATTATTAATAGAAACAAAGATATACGTCTTTCACTCAGGTGCATACTCTTCAGGTTTACTAAATCAACCGTGTTACGGAGATTGGCTTAAATTTTGAATACATTATGGGCATGCTAAAATACGAGTTGCGTTGGGTTCGTATCGTAAATATACACAATTCTTCTTCAGGACTCAAGTCCAAATTATTAATAGAAACAAAGATATAAGTCTTTCACTCAGGTTAATACTCTTCGGGTGTACTAAATCAACCGTGTTACGGAGATTGGCTTAAATTTTGAATACATTATGGGCATGCTGAAATACGAGTTGCGTTGGGTTCCTATCGTAAATATACACAATTCTTCTTCAGGACTCAAGTCCAAATTATTAATAGAAACAAAGATATACGTCTTTCACTCAGGTGCATACTCTTCAGGTTTACTAAATCAACCGTGTTACGGAGATTGGCTTAAATTTTGAATACATTATGGGCATGCTGAAATACGATTTGCGTTGGGTTCCTATCGTAAATATACACAATTCTTCTTCAGGACTCAAGTCCAAATTATTAATAGAAACAAAGATATAAGTCTTTCACTCAGGTGCATACTCTTCGGGTTTACTAAATCAACCGTGTTACGGAGATTGGCTTAAATTTTGAATACATTATGGGAATGCTGAAATACGAGTCGCGTTGGGTTCCTATCGTAAATATACACAATTCTTCTTCAGGACTCAAGTCCAAATTATTAATAGAAACAAAGATATAAGTCTTTCACTCAGGTTAATACTCTTCGGGTGTACTAAATCAACCGTGTTACGGAGATTGGCTTAAATTTTGAATACATTATGGGCATGCTGAAATACGAGTTGCGTTGGGTTCCTATCGTAAATATACACAATTCTTCTTCAGGACTCAAGTCCAAATTATTAATAGAAACAAAGATATACGTCTTTCACTCAGGTGCATACTCTTCAGGTTTACTAAATCAACCGTGTTACGGAGATTGGCTTAAATTTTGAATACATTATGGGCATGCTAAAATACGAGTTGCGTTGGGTTCGTATCGTAAATATACACAATTCTTCTTCAGGACTCAAGTCCAAATTATTAATAGAAACAAAGATATACGTCTTTCACTCAGGTGCATACTCTTCAGGTTTACTAAATCAACCGTGTTACGGAGATTGGCTTAAATTTTGAATACATTATGGGCATGCTGAAATACGATTTGCGTTGGGTTCCTATCGTAAATATACACAATTCTTATTCAGGATTCAAGTCCAAATTATTAATAGAAACAAAGATATAAGTCGTTCACTCAGGTGCATACTCTTCGGGTTAACTAAATCAACCGTGTTACGGAGATTGGCTTAAATTTTGAATACATTATGGGAATGCTGAAATACGAGTCGCGTTGGGTTCCTATCGTAAATATACACAATTCTTCTTCAGGACTCAAGTCCAAATTATTAATAGAAACAAAGATATAAGTCTTTCACTCAGGTTAATACTCTTCGGGTGTACTAAATCAACCGTGTTACGGAGATTGGCTTAAATTTTGAATACATTATGGGCATGCTGAAATACGAGTTGCGTTGGGTTCCTATCGTAAATATACACAATTCTTCTTCAGGACTCAAGTCCAAATTATTAATAGAAACAAAGATATACGTCTTTCACTCAGGTGCATACTCTTCAGGTTTACTAAATCAACCGTGTTACGGAGATTGGCTTTAATTTTGAATACATTATGGGCATGCTGAAATACGAGTTGCGTTGGGTTCCTATCGTAAATACACACAATTCTTCTTCAGGACTCAAGTCCAAATTATTAATAGAAACAAAGATATACGTCTTTCACTCAGGTGCATACTCTTCAGGTTTACTAAATCAACCGTGTTACGGAGATTGGCTTAAATTTTGAATACATTATGCGCATGCTGAAATACGAGTTGTGTTGGGTTCCTATCGTAAATATACACAATTCTTCTTCAGGACTCAAGTCCAAATTATTAATAGAAACAAAGATATACGTCTTTCACTCAGGTGCATACTCTTCAGGTTTACTAAATCAACCGTGTTACGGAGATTGGCTTAAATTTTGAATACATTATGGGCATGCTGAAATACGAGTTGCGTTAGGTTCCTATCGTAAATATACACAATTCTTCTTCAGGACTCAAGTCCAAATTATTAATAGAAACAAAGATATACGTCTTTCACTTAGGTGCATACTCTTCACGTTTATTAAATCAACCGTGTTACGGAGATTGGCTTAGATTTTGAATACATTATGGGCATGCTGAAATACGAGTTGCGTTGGGTTCCTATCGTAAATATACACAATTCTTCTTCAGGACTCAAGTCCAAATTATTAATAGAAACAAAGATATAAGTCTTTCACTCAGGTGCATACTCTTGGGGTTTACTAAATCAACCGTGTTACGGAGATTGGCTTAAATTTTGAATACATTATGGGAATGCTGAAATACGAGTTGCGTTGGGTTCCTATCGTAAATATACACAATTCTTCTTCAGGACTCAAGTCCAAATTATTAATAGAAACAAAGATATACGTCTTTCACTCAGGTGCATACTCTTCAGGTTTACTAAATCAACCGTGTTACGGAGATTGGCTTAAATTTTAAATACATTATGGGCATGCTGAAATACGAGTTGCGTTGGGTTCGTATCGTAAATATACACAATTCTTCTTCAGGACTCAAGTCCAAATTATTTATAGAAACAAAGATATACGTCTTTCACTCAGGTGCATACTCTTCAGGTTTACTAAATCAACCGTGTTACGGAGATTGGCTTAGATTTTGAATACATTATGGGCATGCTGAAATACGAGTTGCGTTGGGTTCCTATCGTAAATATACACAATTCTTCTTCAGGACTCAAGTCCAAATTATTAATAGAAACAAAGATATAAGTCTTTCACTCAGGTGCATACTCTTCGGGTTTACTAAATCAACCGTGTTACGGAGATTGGCTTTAATTTTGAATACATTATGGGCATGCTGAAATACGAGTTGCGTTGAGTTCCTATCGTAAATACACACAATTCTTCTTCAGGACTCAAGTCCAAATTATTAATAGAAACAAAGATATACGTCTTTCACTCAGGTGCATACTCTTCAGGTTTACTAAATCAACCGTGTTACGGAGATTGGCTTAAATTTTGAATACATTATGGGCATGCTGAAATACGAGTGGTGTTGGGTTCCTATCGTAAATATACACAATTCTTCTTCAGGACTCAAGTCCAAATTATTAATAGAAACAAAGATATAAGTCTTTCACTCAGGTGCATACTCTTCGGGTTTACTAAATCAACCGTGTTACGGAGATTGGCTTAAATTTTGAATACATTATGGGAATGCTGAAATACGAGTTGCGTTGGGTTCCTATCGTAAATATACACAATTCTTCTTCAGGACTCAAGTCCAAATTATTAATAGAAACAAAGATATACGTCTTTCACTCAGGTGCATACTCTTCAGGTTTACTAAATCAACCGTGTTACGGAGATTGGCTTAAATTTTGAATACATTATGGGAATGCTGAAATACGAGTTGCGTTGGGTTCCTATCGTAAATATACACAATTCTTCTTCAGGACTCAAGTCCAAATTATTAATAGAAACAAAGATATACGTCTTTCACTCAGGTGCATACTCTTCAGGTTTACTAAATCAACCGTGTTACGGAGATTGGCTTAAATTTTGAATACATTATGGGCATGCTGAAATACGATTTGCGTTGGGTTCCTATCGTAAATATACACAATTCTTCTTCAGGACTCAAGTCCAAATTATTAATTGAAACAAAGATATAAGTCTTTCACTCAGGTGCATACTCTTCGGGTTTACTAAATCAACCGTGTTACGGAGATTGGCTTAAATTTTGAATACATTATGGGAATGCTGAAATACGAGTCGCGTTGGGTTCCTATCGTAAATATACACAATTCTTCTTCAGGACTCAAGTCCAAATTATTAATAGAAACAAAGATATAAGTCTTTCACTCAGGTTAATACTCTTCGGGTGTACTAAATCAACCGTGTTACGGAGATTGGCTTAAATTTTGAATACATTATGGGCATGCTGAAATACGAGTTGCGTTGGGTTCCTATCGTAAATATACACAATTCTTCTTCAGGACTCAAGTCCAAATTATTAATAGAAACAAAGATATACGTCTTTCACTCAGGTGCATACTCTTCAGGTTTACTAAATCAACCGTGTTACGGAGATTGGCTTTAATTTTGAATACATTATGGGCATGCTGAAATACGAGTTGCGTTGGGTTCCTATCGTAAATACACACAATTCTTCTTCAGGACTCAAGTCCAAATTATTAATAGAAACAAAGATATACGTCTTTCACTCAGGTGCATACTCTTCAGGTTTACTAAATCAACCGTGTTACGGAGATTGGCTTAAATTTTGAATACATTATGGGCATGCTGAAATACGAGTTGTGTTGGGTTCCTATCGTAAATATACACAATTCTTCTTCAGGACTCAAGTCCAAATTATTAATAGAAACAAAGATATAAGTCTTTCACTCAGGTGCATACTCTTCGGGTTTACTAAATCAACCGTGTTACGGAGATTGGCTTAAATTTTGAATACATTATGGGAATGCTGAAATACGAGTTGCGTTGGGTTCCTATCGTAAATATACACAATTCTTCTTCAGGACTCAAGTCCAAATTATTAATAGAAACAAAGATATACGTCTTTCACTCAGGTGCATACTCTTCAGGTTTACTAAATCAATCGTGTTACGGAGATTGGCTTAAATTTTGAATACATTATGGGAATGCTGAAATACGAGTTGCGTTGGGTTCCTATCGTAAATATACACAATTCTTCTTCAGGACTCAAGTCCAAATTATTAATAGAAACAAAGATATACGTCTTTCACTCAGGTGCATACTCTTCAGGTTTACTAAATCAACCGTGTTACGGAGATTGGCTTAAATTTTGAATACATTATGGGCATGCTGAAATACGAGTTGCGTTGGGTTCCTATCGTAAATATACACAATTCTTCTTCAGGACTCAAGTCCAAATTATTAATAGAAACAAAGATATACGTCTTTCACTCAGGTGCATACTCTTCAGGTTTACTAAATCAACCGTGTTACGGAGATTGGCTTTAATTTTGAATACATTATGGGCATGCTGAAATATGAGTTGCGTTGGGTTCCTATCGTAAATACACACAATTCTTCTTCAGGACTCAAGTCCAAATTATTAATAGAAACAAAGATATACGTCTTTCACTCAGGTGCATACTCTTCAGGTTTACTAAATCAACCGTGTTACGGAGATTGGCTTAAATTTTTAATACATTATGGGCATGCTGAAATACGAGTTGCGTTGGGTTCCTATCGTAAATATACACAATTCTTCTTCAGGACTCAAGTCCAAATTATTAATAGAAACAAAGATATACGTCTTTCACTTAGGTGCATACTCTTCACGTTTATTAAATCAACCGTGTTACGGAGATTGGCTTAGATTTTGAATACATTATGGGCATGCTGAAATACGAGTTGCGTTGGGTTCCTATCGTAAATATACACAATTCTTCTTCAGGACTCAAATCCAAATTATTAATAGAAACAAAGATATAAGTCTTTCACTCAGGTGCATACTCTTGGGGTTTACTAAATCAACCGTGTTACGGAGATTGGCTTAAATTTTGAATACATTATGGGAATGCTGAAATACGAGTTGCGTTGGGTTCCTATCGTAAATATACACAATTCTTCTTCAGGACTCAAGTCCAAACTATTAATAGAAACAAAGATATACGTCTTTCACTCAGGTGCATACTCTTCAGGTTTACTAAATCAACCGTGTTACGGAGATTGGCTTAAATTTTAAATACATTATGGGCATGCTGAAATACGAGTTGCGTTGGGTTCGTATCGTAAATATACACAATTCTTCTTCAGGACTCAAGTCCAAATTATTTATAGAAACAAAGATATACGTCTTTCACTCAGGTGCATACTCTTCAGGTTTACTAAATCAACCGTGTTACGGAGATTGGCTTAGATTTTGAATACATTATGGGAATGCTGAAATACGAGTCGCGTTGGGTTCCTATCGTAAATATACACAATTCTTCTTCAGGACTCAAGTCCAAATTATTTATAGAAACAAAGATATACGTCTTTCACTCAGGTGCATACTCTTCAGGTTTACTAAATCAACCGTGTTACGGAGATTGGCTTAAATTTTAAATACATTATGGGCATGCTGAAATACGAGTTGCGTTGGGTTCGTATCGTAAATATACACAATTCTTCTTCAGGACTCAAGTCCAAATTATTTATAGAAACAAAGATATACGTCTTTCACTCAGGTGCATACTCTTCAGGTTTACTAAATCAACCGTGTTACGGAGATTGGCTTAGATTTTGAATACATTATGGGAATGCTGAAATACGAGTCGCGTTGGGTTCCTATCGTAAATATACACAATTCTTCTTCAGGACTCAAGTCCAAATTATTAATAGAAACAAAGATATAAGTCTTTCACTCGGGTTAATACTCTTGGGGTTTACTAAATCAACCGTGTTACGGAGATTGGCTTAAATTTTGAATACATTATGGGCATGCTGAAATACGAGTTGCGTTGGGTTCCTATCGTAAATATACATAATTCTTCTTCAGGACTCAAGTCCAAATTATTAATAGAAACAAAGATATACGTCTTTCGTTCAGGTGCATACTCTTCAGGTTTACTAAATCAACCGTGTTACGGAGATTGGCTTTAATTTTGAATACATTATGGGCATGCTGAAATACGAGTTGCGTTGGGTTCCTATCGTAAATACACACAATTCTTCTTCAGGACTCAAGTCCAAATTATTAATAGAAACAAAGATATACGTCTTTCACTCAGGTGCATACTCTTCAGGTTTACTAAATCAACCGTGTTACGGAGATTGGCTTAAATTTTGAATACATTACGGGCATGCTGAAATACGAGTTGTGTTGGGTTCCTATCGTAAATATACACAATTCTTCTTCAGGACTCAAGTCCAAATTATTAATAGAAACAAAGATATAAGTCTTTCACTCAGGTGCATACTCTTCGGGTTTACTAAATCAACCGTGTTACGGAGATTGGCTTAAATTTTGAATACATTATGGGAATGCTGAAATACGAGTTGCGTTGGGTTCCTATCGTAAATATACACAATTCTTCTTCAGGACTCAAGTCCAAATTATTAATAGAAACAAAGATATACGTCTTTCACTCAGGTGCATACTCTTCAGGTTTACTAAATCAACCGTGTTACGGAGATTGGCTTAAATTTTGAATACATTATGGGAATGCTGAAATACGAGTTGCGTTGGGTTCCTATCGTAAATATACACAATTCTTCTTCAGGACTCAAGTCCAAATTATTAATAGAAACAAAGATATACGTCTTTCACTCAGGTGCATACTCTTCAGGTTTACTAAATCAACCGTGTTACGGAGATTGGCTTTAATTTTGAATACATTATGGGCATGCTGAAATATGAGTTGCGTTGGGTTCCTATCGTAAATACACACAATTCTTCTTCAGGACTCAAGTCCAAATTATTAATAGAAACAAAGATATACGTCTTTCACTCAGGTGCATACTCTTCAGGTTTACTAAATCAACCGTGTTACGGAGATTGGCTTAAATTTTGAATACATTATGGGCATGCTGAAATACGAGTTGCGTTGGGTTCCTATCGTAAATATACACAATTCTTCTTCAGGACTCAAGTCCAAATTATTAATAGAAACAAAGATATACGTCTTTCACTTAGGTGCATACTCTTCACGTTTATTAAATCAACCGTGTTACGGAGATTGGCTTAGATTTTGAATACATTATGGGCATGCTGAAATACGAGTTGCGTTGGGTTCCTATCGTAAATATACACAATTCTTCTTCAGGACTCAAATCCAAATTATTAATAGAAACAAAGATATAAGTCTTTCACTCAGGTGCATACTCTTGGGGTTTACTAAATCAACCGTGTTACGGAGATTGGCTTAAATTTTGAATACATTATGGGAATGCTGAAATACGAGTTGCGTTGGGTTCCTATCGTAAATATACACAATTCTTCTTCAGGACTCAAGTCCAAACTATTAATAGAAACAAAGATATACGTCTTTCACTCAGGTGCATACTCTTCAGGTTTACTAAATCAACCGTGTTACGGAGATTGGCTTAAATTTTAAATACATTATGGGCATGCTGAAATACGAGTTGCGTTGGGTTCGTATCGTAAATATACACAATTCTTCTTCAGGACTCAAGTCCAAATTATTTATAGAAACAAAGATATACGTCTTTCACTCAGGTGCATACTCTTCAGGTTTACTAAATCAACCGTGTTACGGAGATTGGCTTAGATTTTGAATACATTATGGGAATGCTGAAATACGAGTCGCGTTGGGTTCCTATCGTAAATATACACAATTCTTCTTCAGGACTCAAGTCCAAATTATTAATAGAAACAAAGATATAAGTCTTTCACTCGGGTTAATACTCTTGGGGTTTACTAAATCAACCGTGTTACGGAGATTGGCTTAAATTTTGAATACATTATGGGCATGCTGAAATACGAGTTGCGTTGGGTTCCTATCGTAAATATACATAATTCTTCTTCAGGACTCAAGTCCAAATTATTAATAGAAACAAAGATATACGTCTTTCGTTCAGGTGCATACTCTTCAGGTTTACTAAATCAACCGTGTTACGGAGATTGGCTTTAATTTTGAATACATTATGGGCATGCTGAAATACGAGTTGCGTTGGGTTCCTATCGTAAATACACACAATTCTTCTTCAGGACTCAAGTCCAAATTATTAATAGAAACAAAGATATACGTCTTTCACTCAGGTGCATACTCTTCAGGTTTACTAAATCAACCGTGTTACGGAGATTGGCTTAAATTTTGAATACATTACGGGCATGCTGAAATACGAGTTGTGTTGGGTTCCTATCGTAAATATACACAATTCTTCTTCAGGACTCAAGTCCAAATTATTAATAGAAACAAAGATATAAGTCTTTCACTCAGGTGCATACTCTTCGGGTTTACTAAATCAACCGTGTTACGGAGATTGGCTTAAATTTTGAATACATTATGGGAATGCTGAAATACGAGTTGCGTTGGGTTCCTATCGTAAATATACACAATTCTTCTTCAGGACTCAAGTCCAAATTATTAATAGAAACAAAGATATACGTCTTTCACTCAGGTGCATACTCTTCAGGTTTACTAAATCAACCGTGTTACGGAGATTGGCTTAAATTTTGAATACATTATGGGAATGCTGAAATACGAGTTGCGTTGGGTTCCTATCGTAAATATACACAATTCTTCTTCAGGACTCAAGTCCAAATTATTAATAGAAACAAAGATATACGTCTTTCACTCAGGTGCATACTCTTCAGGTTTACTAAATCAACCGTGTTACGGAGATTGGCTTAAATTTTGAATACATTATGGGCATGCTGAAATACGAGTTGCGTTGGGTTCCTATCGTAAATATACACAATTCTTCTTCAGGACTCAAGTCCAAATTATTAATAGAAACAAAGATATACGTCTTTCACTCAGGTGCATACTCTTCAGGTTTACTAAATCAACCGTGTTACGGAGATTGGCTTTAATTTTGAATACATTATGGGCATGCTGAAATACGAGTTGCGTTGGGTTCCTATCGTAAATACACACAATTCTTCTTCAGGACTCAAGTCCAAATTATTAATAGAAACAAAGATATACGTCTTTCACTCAGGTGCATACTCTTCAGGTTTACTAAATCAACCGTGTTACGGAGATTGGCTTAAATTTTGAATACATTATGGGCATGCTGAAATACGAGTTGCGTTGGGTTCCTATCGTAAATATACACAATTCTTCTTCAGGACTCAAGTCCAAATTATTAATAGAAACAAAGATATACGTCTTTCACTTAGGTGCATACTCTTCACATTTTATTAAATCAACCGTGTTACGGAGATTGGCTTAGATTTTGAATACATTATGGGCATGCTGAAATACGAGTTGCGTTGGGTTCCTATCGTAAATATACACAATTCTTCTTCAGGACTCAAGTCCAAATTATTAATAGAAACAAAGATATAAGTCTTTCACTCAGGTGCATACTCTTGGGGTTTACTAAATCAACCGTGTTACGGAGATTGGCTTAAATTTTGAATACATTATGGGAATGCTGAAATACGAGTTGCGTTGGGTTCCTATCGTAAATATACACAATTCTTCTTCAGGACTCAAGTCCAAATTATTAATAGAAACAAAGATATACGTCTTTCACTCAGGTGCATACTCTTCAGGTTTACTAAATCAACCGTGTTACGGAGATTGGCTTAAATTTTAAATACATTATGGGCATGCTGAAATACGAGTTGCGTTGGGTTCGTATCGTAAATATACACAATTCTTCTTCAGGACTCAAGTCCAAATTATTTATAGAAACAAAGATATACGTCTTTCACTCAGGTGCATACTCTTCAGGTTTACTAAATCAACCGTGTTACGGAGATTGGCTTAGATTTTGAATACATTATGGGCATGCTGAAATACGAGTTGCGTTGGGTTCCTATCGTAAATATACACAATTCTTCTTCAGGACTCAAGTCCAAATTATTAATAGAAACAAAGATATAAGTCTTTCACTCAGGTGCATACTCTTGGGGTTTACTAAATCAACCGTGTTACGGAGATTGGCTTTAATTTTGAATACATTATGGGCATGCTGAAATACGAGTTGCGTTGAGTTCCTATCGTAAATACACACAATTCTTCTTCAGGACTCAAGTCCAAATTATTAATAGAAACAAAGATATACGTCTTTCACTCAGGTGCATACTCTTCAGGTTTACTAAATCAACCGTGTTACGGAGATTGGCTTAAATTTTGAATACATTATGGGCATGCTGAAATACGAGTTGTGTTGGATTCCTATCGTAAATATACACAATTCTTCTTCAGGACTCAAGTCCAAATTATTAATAGAAACAAAGATATAAGTCTTTCACTCAGGTGCATACTCTTCGGGTTTACTAAATCAACCGTGTTACGGAGATTGGCTTAAATTTTGAATACATTATGGGAATGCTGAAATACGAGTTGCGTTGGGTTCCTATCGTAAATATACACAATTCTTCTTCAGGACTCAAGTCCAAATTATTAATAGAAACAAAGATATACGTCTTTCACTCAGGTGCATACTCTTCAGGTTTACTAAATCAACCGTGTTACGGAGATTGGCTTAAATTTTGAATACATTATGGGAATGCTGAAATACGAGTTGCGTTGGGTTCCTATCGTAAATATACACAATTCTTCTTCAGGACTCAAGTCCAAATTATTAATAGAAACAAAGATTTACGTCTTTCACTCAGGTGCATACTCTTCAGGTTTACTAAATCAACTGTGTTACGGAGATTGGCTTAAATTTTGAATACATTATGGGCATGCTGAAATACGAGTTGCGTTGGGTTCCTATCGTAAATATACACAATTCTTCTTCAGGACTCAAGTCCAAATTATTAATAGAAACAAAGATATACGTCTTTCACTTAGGTGCATACTCTTCACGTTTATTAAATCAACCGTGTTACGGAGATTGGCTTAGATTTTGAATACATTATGGGCATGCTGAAATACGAGTTGCGTTGGGTTCCTATCGTAAATATACACAATTCTTCTTCAGGACTCAAGTCCAAATTGTTAATAGAAACAAAGATATAAGTCTTTCACTCAGGTGCATACTCTTGGGGTTTACTAAATCAACCGTGTTACGGAGATTGGCTTAAATTTTGAATACATTATGGGAATGCTGAAATACGAGTTGCGTTGGGTTCCTATCGTAAATATACACAATTCTTCTTCAGGACTCATGTCCAAATTATTAATAGAAACAAAGATATACGTCTTTCACTCAGGTGCATACTCTTCAGGTTTACTAAATCAACCGTGTTACGGAGATTGGCTTAAATTTTGAATACATTATGGGCATGCTGAAATACGAGTTGCGTTGGGTTCGTATCGTAAATATACACAATTCTTCTTCAGGACTCAAGTCCAAATTATTAATAGAAACAAAGATATACGTCTTTCACTC
Source organism: Cuscuta europaea (assembly GCA_945859875.1). NCBI lineage: Eukaryota > Viridiplantae > Streptophyta > Magnoliopsida > Solanales > Convolvulaceae > Cuscuta > Cuscuta europaea. The sequence goes on from CAMAPE010000014.1 coordinate 9,543,054, forward strand.
AGGTGCATACTCTTCAGGTTTACTAAATCAACCGTGTTACGGAGATTGGCTTAAATTTTGAATACATTATGGGCATGCTGAAATACGATTTGCGTTGGGTTCCTATCGTAAATATACACAATTCTTCTTCAGGACTCAAGTCCAAATTATTAATAGAAACAAAGATATAAGTCTTTCACTCAGGTGCATACTCTTCGGGTTTACTAAATCAACCGTGTTACGGAGATTGGCTTAAATTTTGAATACATTATGGGAATGCTGAAATACGAGTTGCGTTGGGTTCCTATCGTAAATATACACAATTCTTCTTCAGGACTCAAGTCCAAATTATTAATAGAAACAAAGATATACGTCTTTCACTCAGGTGCATACTCTTCAGGTTTACTAAATCAACCGTGTTACGGAGATTGGCTTAAATTTTGAATACATTATGGGCATGCTGAAATACGATTTGCGTTGGGTTCCTATCGTAAATATACACAATTCTTCTTCAGGACTCAAGTCCAAATTATTAATAGAAACAAAGATATAAGTCTTTCACTCAGGTGCATACTCTTCGGGTTTACTAAATCAACCGTGTTACGGAGATTGGCTTGAATTTTGAATACATTATGGGAATGCTGAAATACGAGTTGCGTTGGGTTCCTATCGTAAATATACACAATTCGTCTTCAGCACTCAAGTCCAAATTATTAATAGAAACAAAGATATACGTCTTTCACTCAGGTGCATACTCTTCAGGTTTACTAAATCAACCGTGTTACGGAGATTGGCTTAAATTTTGAATACATTATGGGAATGCTCAAAGACGAGTTGCGTTGGGTTCCTATCGTAAATATACACAATTCTTCTTCAGGACTCAAGTCCAAATTATTAATAGAAACAAAGATATACGTCTTTCACTCAGGTGCATACTCTTCAGGTTTACTAAATCAACCGTGTTACGGAGATTGGCTTAAATTTTGAATACATTATGGGCATGCTGAAATACGAGTTGCGTTGGGTTCCTATTGTAAATATACACAATTCTTCTTCAGGACTCAAGTCGAAATTATTAATATAAACAAAGATATACGTCTTTCACTCAGGTGCATACTCCTCAGGTTTACTAAATCAACCGTGTTACGGAGATTGGCTTTAATTTTGAATACATTATGGGCATGCTGAAATACGAGTTGCGTTAGGTTCCTATCGTAAATATACACAATTATTCTTCAGGACTCAAGTCCAAATTATTAATAGAAACAAAGATATACGTCTTTCACTCAGGTGCATACTCTTCAGGTTTACTAAATCAACCGTGTTACGGAGATTCGCTTAAATTTTGAATACATTATGGGCATGCTGAAATACGAGTTGCGTTAGGTTCCTATCGTAAATATACACAATTATTCTTCAGGACTCAAGTCCAAATTATTAATAGAAACAAAGATATACGACTTTCACTCAGGTGCATACTCTTCAGGTTTACTAAATCAACCGTGTTATGGAGATTGGCTTAAATTTTGAATACATTATGGGCATGCTGAAATACGAATTGCGTTGGGTTCCTATCGTAAATATACACAATTCTTCTTCAGGACTCAAGTCCAAATTATTAATAGAAACAAAGATATATGTCTTTCACTCAGGTGCATACTCTTCAGGTTTACTAAATCAACCGTGTTACGGAGATTGTCTTAAATTTTGAATACATTATGGGCATGCTGAAATACAAGTTACGTTGGGTTCCTATTGTAAATATACACAATTCTTCTTCAGGACTCAAGTCCAAATTATTAATAGAAACAAAGATATACGTCTTTCACTCAGGTGCATACTCTTTAGGTTTATTAAATCAACCGTGTTACGGAGATTGGCTTAAATTTTGAATATACTATGGGAATGCTGAGATACGAGTTGCGTTGGGTTCCGATCGTAAATATACACAATTCTTCTTCAGGACTCAAGTCCAAATTATTAATAGAAACAAAGATATACGTCTTTCACTGAGGTGCATACTCTTCAGGTTTACTAAATCAACCGTGTTACGGAGATTGGCTTAAATTGTGAATACATTATGGGAATGCTGAAATACGAGTTGCGTTGGGTTCATATCGTAAATATACACAATTCTTGTTTAGGAGTCAAGTCCAAATTATTAATAGAAAGAAAGATATACGTCTTTCACTCAGGTGCATACTCTTCAGGTTTACTAAATCAACGGTGTTACGGAGATTGGCTTAAATTTTGAATACATTATGGGCATGCTGAAATACGAGTTGCGTTAGGTTCCTATCGTAAATATACACAATTATTCTTCAGGACTCAAGTCCAAATTATTAATAGAAACAAAGATATACGTCTTTCACTCAGGTGCATACTCTTCAGGTTTACTAAATCAACCGTGTTATGGAGATTGGCTTAAATTTTGAATACATTATGGGCATGCTGAAATACGAGTTGCGTTGGGTTCCTATTGTAAATATACACAATTCTTCTTCAGGACTCATGTCCAAATTATTAATAGAAACAAAGATATATGTCTTTCACTCAAGTGCATACTCTTCAGGTTTACTAAATCAACCGTGTTACGGAGATTGGCTTAAATTTTGAATACATTATGGGCATGCTGAAATACAAGTTGCGTTAGATTCCTATCGTAAATATACACAATTCTTCTTCAGGACTCAAGTCCAAATTATTAATAGAAACAAAGATATACATCTTTCACTCAGGTGCATACTCTTTAGGTTTATTAAATCAACCGTGTTACGGAGATTGGCTTAAATTTTGAATACATTATGGGAATGCTGAGATACGAGTTGCGTTGGGTTCCGATCGTAAATATACACAATTCTTCTTCAGGACTCAAGTTCAAATTATTACTAGAAACAAAGATATACGTCTTTCACTCAGGTGCATACTCTTCAGGTTTACTAAATCAACCGTGTTACGGAGATCAGCTTAAATTTTGAATTCATTATGGGCATGCTGAAATACGAGTTGCGTTGGGTTCCTATCGTAAATAGACACAATTCTTCTTCAGGACTCAAGTCCAAATTATTAATAGAATAAATCCCACTTATAGTCCTTCGAGTTTTACACCAATCCCACAATTAGTCCTCATCTTTCATTTTATCCATTTTTGGTACCTGACTATTGTTTTCTTGACCATATATAGTCCTTTTCCGATAGTAAAAATGCTCAGAAATGGACCACAAATGGTCAATAAAACAATAGTCAGGTACCAAAAATGGATAAAGTGAAAGACGAGGACTAAATATGGAAATGACACAAAACTCGGAGGACCTAAAGTGGAATTAATTCTTATTAATAGAAACAAAGATATACGTCTTTCACTCAGGTGCATACTCTTCAGGTTTACTAAATCAACCGTGTTACGGAGATTGGCTTAAATTTTGAATACATTATGGGCATGCTGAAATACGAGTTGCGTTGGGTTCCTATTGTAAATATACACAATTCTTCTTCGGGACTCAAGTCCAAATTATTAATAGAAACAAAGATATACGTCTTTCACTCAGGTGCATACTCTTCAGGTTTACTAAATCAACCGTGTTACGGAGATTGGCTTAAATTTTGAATACGTTATGGGCATGCTGAAATACGAGTTTCGTTGGGTTCCTATCGTAAATATACACAATTCTTCTTCAGGACTCAAGTCCAAATTATTAATAGAAGAAATCCCACTTATAGTCCTTCGAGTTTTGCACCAATCCCACAATTAGTCCTCATCTTTCATTTTATCCATTTTTGGTACCTGACTATTGTTTTCTTGACCATATATAGTCCTTTTCTAATAGTAAAAATGCTCAGAAATGGACCACAAATGGTCAATAAAACAATAGTCAGGTACCAAAAATGGATAAAGTGAAAGACGAGGACTAAATATGGAAATGACACAAAACTCGGAGGACCTAAAGTGGAATTAATTCTTATTAATAGAAACAAAGATATACGTCTTTCACTCAGGTGCATACTCTTTAGGTTTACTAAATTAACCGTGTTACGGAGATTGGCTTAAATTTTGAATACATTATGGGCATGCTGAAATACGAGTTGCGTTGGGTTCCTATCGTAAATATACACAATTCTTCTTCAGGACTCAAGTCCAAATTATTAATAGAAACAAAGATATACGTCTTTCACTCAGGTGCATACTCTTCAGGTTTACTAAATCAACCGTGTTACGGAGTTTGGCTTAAATTTTGAATACATTATGGGAATGCTGAAATACGAGTTGCATTAGGTTCCTATCGTAAATATACACAATTCTTCTTCAGGACTCAAGTCCAAATTATTAATAGAAACAAAGATATACGTCTTTCACTCAGGTGCATACTCTTCAGGTTTACTAAATCAACCGTGTTACGGAGTTTGGCTTAAATTTTGAATACATTATGGGAATGCTGAAATACGAGTTGCATTAGGTTCCTATCGTAAATATACACAATTCTTCTTCAGGACTCAAGTCCAAATTATTAATAGAAACAAAGATATACGTCTTTCACTCAGGTGCATACTCTTCAGGTTTACTAAATCAACCGTGTTACGGAGATTGGCTTAAATTTTGAATACATTATGGGAATGCTGAAATACGAGTTGCGTTGGGTTCCTATCGTAAATATACACAATTCGTCTTCAGGACTCAAGTCCAAATTATTAATACAAACAAAGATATACGTCTTTCACTCAGGTGCATACTCTTCAGGTTTACTAAATCAACCGTGTTACGGAGATTGGCTTAAATTTTGAATACATTATGGGAATGCTGAAATACGAGTTGCGTTGGGTTCCTATCGTAAATATACACAATTCTTCTTCAGGACTCAAGTCCAAATTATTAATAGACACAAAGATATACGTCTTTCACTAAGGTGCATACTCTTCAGGTTTACTAAATCAACCGTGTTACGGAGATTGGCTTAAATTTTGAATACATTATGGGAATGCTGAAATACGAGTTGCATTAGGTTCCTATCGTAAATATACACAATTCTTCTTCAGGACTCAAGTCCAAATTATTAATAGAAACAAAGATATACGTCTTTCACTCAGGTGCATACTCTTCAGGTTTACTAAATCAACCGTGTTACGGAGATTGGCTTAAATTTTGAATACATTATGGGAATGCTAAAATACGAGTTGCGTTGGGTTCCTATCGTAAATATACACAATTCTTCTTCAGGACTCAAGTCCAAATTATTAATAGAAACAAAGATATACGTCTTTCACTCAGGTGCATACTCTTCAGGTTTACTAAATCAACCGTGTTACGGAGATTGGCTTAAATTTTGAATACATTATGGGAATGTTGAAATACGAGTTGCGTTGGGTTCCTATCGTAAATATACACAATTCTTCTTCAGGACTCAAGTCCAAATTATTAATAGAAACAAAGATATACGTCTTTCACTCAGGTGCATACTCTTCAGGTTTACTAAATCAACCGTGTTACGGAGATTGGCTTAAATTTTGAATACATTATGGGAATGCTGAAATACGAGTTGCGTTGGGTTCCTATCGTAAATATACACAATCCTTCTTCAGGAATCAAGTCCAAATTATTAATAGAAGCAAAGATATACGTCTTTCACTCAGGTGCATACTCTTCAGGTTTACTAAATCAACCGTGTTACGGAGATTGGCTTAAATTTGGAATACATTATGGGAATGCTGAAATACGAGTTGAGTTGGGTTCCTATCGTAAATATACACAATTCTTCTTCAGGACTCAAGTCCAAATTATTAATAGAAACAAAGATATACGTCTTTCACTCAGGTGCATACTCTTCAGGTTTACTAAATCAACCGTGTTACGGAGATTGGCTTAAATTTTGAATACATTATGGGAATGCTGAAATACGAGTTGCGTTGGGTTCCTATCGTAAATATACACAATTCTTCTTCAGGACTCAAGTCCAAATTATTAATAGAAACAAAGATAAATGTCTTTCACTCAGGTGCATACTCTTCAGGTTTACTAAATCAATCGTGTTACGGAGATTGGCTTAAATTTTGAATACATTATGGGCATGCTGAAATACGAGTTGCGTTGGGTTCCTATCGTAAATATACACAACTCTTCTTCAGGACTCAAGTCCAAATTATTAATAGAAACAAAGATATACGTCTTTCACTCAGGTGCATACTCTCGAGGTTTACTAAATCAACCGTGTTACGGAGATTGGCTTAAATTTTGAATACATTATGTGAACGCTGAAATACGAGTTGCGTTGGGTTCCTATCGTAAATATACACAATTCTTCTTGAGGACTCAAGTCCAAATTATTAATAGAATTAAAGATATACGTCTTTCACTCAGGTGCATACTCTTCAGGTTTATTAAATCAACCGCGTTACGGAGATTGGCTTAAATTTTGAATACATTATGGGCATGCTGAAATACGAGTTGCTATGGGTTCCTATCGTAAGTATACACAATTCTTCTTCAGGACTCAAGTCCAAATTATTAATAGAAACAAAGATATACGTCTTTCACTCAGGTGCATACTCTTCAGGTTTACTAAATCAACCGTGTTACGGAGATTGGCTTAAATTTTGAATACATTATGGGAACGCTGAAATACGAGTTGCGCTGGGTTCCTATCGTAAATATACACAATTCTTCTTCAGGACTCAAGTCCAAATTATTAATAGAAACAAAGATATAAGTCTTTCACTCAGGTGCATACTCTTCGGGTTTACTAAATCAACCGTGTTACGGAGATTGACTTAAATTTTGAATACATTATGGGCATGCTGAAATACGAGTTGCGTTGGGTTCCTATCGCAAATATACACAATTCTTCTTCAGGACTTAAGTCCAAATTATTAATAGAAACAAAGATATACGTCTTTCACTCAGGTGCATACTCTTCAGGTTTACTAAATCAACCGTGTTACGGAGATTGGCTTAAATTTTGAATACATTATGGGCATGCTGAAATACGAGTTGTGTTGGGTTCCTATCGTAAATATACACAATTCTTCTTCAGGACTCAAGTCCAAATTATTAATAGAAACAAAGATATACGTCTTTCACTCAGGTGCATACTCTTCAGGTTTACTAAATCAACCGTGTTACGGAGATTGGCTTAAATTTTGAATACGTTATGGGCATGCTGAAATACGAGTTTCGTTGGGTTCCTATCGTAAATATACACAATTCTTCTTCAGGACTCAAGTCCAAATTATTAATAGAAGAAATCCCACTTATAGTCCTTCGAGTTTTGCACCAATCCCACAATTAGTCCTCATCTTTCATTTTATCCATTTTTGGTACCTGACTATTGTTTTCTTGACCATATATAGTCCTTTTCTAATAGTAAAAATGCTCAGAAATGGACCACAAATGGTCAATAAAACAATAGTCAGGTACCAAAAATGGATAAAGTGAAAGACGAGGACTAAATATGGAAATGACACAAAACTCGGAGGACCTAAAGTGGAATTAATTCTTATTAATAGAAACAAAGATATACGTCTTTCACTCAGGTGCATACTCTTCAGGTTTACTAAATCAACCGTGTTACGGAGATTGGCTTAAATTTTGAATACATTATGGGCATGCTGAAATACGAGTTGCGTTGGGTTCCTATTGTAAATATACACAATTCTTCTTCGGGACTCAAGTCCAAATTATTAATAGAAACAAAGATATACGTCTTTCACTCAGGTGCATACTCTTCAGGTTTACTAAATCAACCGTGTTACGGAGATTGGCTTAAATTTTGAATACGTTATGGGCATGCTGAAATACGAGTTTCGTTGGGTTCCTATCGTAAATATACACAATTCTTCTTCAGGACTCAAGTCCAAATTATTAATAGAAGAAATCCCACTTATAGTCCTTCGAGTTTTGCACCAATCCCACAATTAGTCCTCATCTTTCATTTTATCCATTTTTGGTACCTGACTATTGTTTTCTTGACCATATATAGTCCTTTTCTAATAGTAAAAATGCTCAGAAATGGACCACAAATGGTCAATAAAACAATAGTCAGGTACCAAAAATGGATAAAGTGAAAGACGAGGACTAAATATGGAAATGACACAAAACTCGGAGGACCTAAAGTGGAATTAATTCTTATTAATAGAAACAAAGATATACGTCTTTCACTCAGGTGCATACTCTTTAGGTTTACTAAATTAACCGTGTTACGGAGATTGGCTTAAATTTTGAATACATTATGGGCATGCTGAAATACGAGTTGCGTTGGGTTCCTATCGTAAATATACACAATTCTTCTTCAGGACTCAAGTCCAAATTATTAATAGAAACAAAGATATACGTCTTTCACTCAGGTGCATACTCTTCAGGTTTACTAAATCAACCGTGTTACGGAGTTTGGCTTAAATTTTGAATACATTATGGGATTGCTGAAATACGAGTTGCATTAGGTTCCTATCGTAAATATACACAATTCTTCTTCAGGACTCAAGTCCAAATTATTAATAGAAACAAAGATATACGTCTTTCACTCAGGTGCATACTCTTCAGGTTTACTAAATCAACCGTGTTACGGAGTTTGGCTTAAATTTTGAATACATTATGGGAATGCTGAAATACGAGTTGCATTAGGTTCCTATCGTAAATATACACAATTCTTCTTCAGGACTCAAGTCCAAATTATTAATAGAAACAAAGATATACGTCTTTCACTCAGGTGCATACTCTTCAGGTTTACTAAATCAACCGTGTTACGGAGATTGGCTTAAATTTTGAATACATTATGGGAATGCTGAAATACGAGTTGCGTTGGGTTCCTATCGTAAATATACACAATTCGTCTTCAGGACTCAAGTCCAAATTATTAATACAAACAAAGATATACGTCTTTCACTCAGGTGCATACTCTTCAGGTTTACTAAATCAACCGTGTTACGGAGATTGGCTTAAATTTTGAATACATTATGGGAATGCTGAAATACGAGTTGCGTTGGGTTCCTATCGTAAATATACACAATTCTTCTTCAGGACTCAAGTCCAAATTATTAATAGACACAAAGATATACGTCTTTCACTAAGGTGCATACTCTTCAGGTTTACTAAATCAACCGTGTTACGGAGATTGGCTTAAATTTTGAATACATTATGGGAATGCTGAAATACGAGTTGCATTAGGTTCCTATCGTAAATATACACAATTCTTCTTCAGGACTCAAGTCCAAATTATTAATAGAAACAAAGATATACGTCTTTCACTCAGGTGCATACTCTTCAGGTTTACTAAATCAACCGTGTTACGGAGATTGGCTTAAATTTTGAATACATTATGGGAATGCTAAAATACGAGTTGCGTTGGGTTCCTATCGTAAATATACACAATTCTTCTTCAGGACTCAAGTCCAAATTATTAATAGAAACAAAGATATACGTCTTTCACTCAGGTGCATACTCTTCAGGTTTACTAAATCAACCGTGTTACGGAGATTGGCTTAAATTTTGAATACATTATGGGAATGTTGAAATACGAGTTGCGTTGGGTTCCTATCGTAAATATACACAATTCTTCTTCAGGACTCAAGTCCAAATTATTAATAGAAACAAAGATATACGTCTTTCACTCAGGTGCATACTCTTCAGGTTTACTAAATCAACCGTGTTACGGAGATTGGCTTAAATTTTGAATACATTATGGGAATGCTGAAATACGAGTTGCGTTGGGTTCCTATCGTAAATATACACAATCCTTCTTCAGGAATCAAGTCCAAATTATTAATAGAAGCAAAGATATACGTCTTTCACTCAGGTGCATACTCTTCAGGTTTACTAAATCAACCGTGTTACGGAGATTGGCTTAAATTTGGAATACATTATGGGAATGCTGAAATACGAGTTGAGTTGGGTTCCTATCGTAAATATACACAATTCTTCTTCAGGACTCAAGTCCAAATTATTAATAGAAACAAAGATATACGTCTTTCACTCAGGTGCATACTCTTCAGGTTTACTAAATCAACCGTGTTACGGAGATTGGCTTAAATTTTGAATACATTATGGGAATGCTGAAATACGAGTTGCGTTGGGTTCCTATCGTAAATATACACAATTCTTCTTCAGGACTCAAGTCCAAATTATTAATAGAAACAAAGATAAATGTCTTTCACTCAGGTGCATACTCTTCAGGTTTACTAAATCAATCGTGTTACGGAGATTGGCTTAAATTTTGAATACATTATGGGCATGCTGAAATACGAGTTGCGTTGGGTTCCTATCGTAAATATACACAACTCTTCTTCAGGACTCAAGTCCAAATTATTAATAGAAACAAAGATATACGTCTTTCACTCAGGTGCATACTCTCGAGGTTTACTAAATCAACCGTGTTACGGAGATTGGCTTAAATTTTGAATACATTATGTGAACGCTGAAATACGAGTTGCGTTGGGTTCCTATCGTAAATATACACAATTCTTCTTCAGGACTCAAGTCCAAATTATTAATAGAATTAAAGATATACGTCTTTCACTCAGGTGCATACTCTTCAGGTTTATTAAATCAACCGCGTTACGGAGATTGGCTTAAATTTTGAATACATTATGGGCATGCTGAAATACGAGTTGCTATGGGTTCCTATCGTAAGTATACACAATTCTTCTTCAGGACTCAAGTCCAAATTATTAATAGAAACAAAGATATACGTCTTTCACTCAGGTGCATACTCTTCAGGTTTACTAAATCAACCGTGTTACGGAGATTGGCTTAAATTTTGAATACATTATGGGAACGCTGAAATACGAGTTGCGCTGGGTTCCTATCGTAAATATACACAATTCTTCTTCAGGACTCAAGTCCAAATTATTAATAGAAACAAAGATATAAGTCTTTCACTCAGGTGCATACTCTTCGGGTTTACTAAATCAACCGTGTTACGGAGATTGACTTAAATTTTGAATACATTATGGGCATGCTGAAATACGAGTTGCGTTGGGTTCCTATCGCAAATATACACAATTCTTCTTCAGGACTTAAGTCCAAATTATTAATAGAAACAAAGATATACGTCTTTCACTCAGGTGCATACTCTTCAGGTTTACTAAATCAACCGTGTTACGGAGATTGGCTTAAATTTTGAATACATTATGGGCATGCTGAAATACGAGTTGTGTTGGGTTCCTATCGTAAATATACACAATTCTTCTTCAGGACTCAAGTCCAAATTATTAATAGAAACAAAGATATACGTCTTTCACTCAGGTGCATACTCTTCAGGTTTACTAAATCAACCGTGTTACGGAGATTGGCTTAAATTTTGAATACATTATGGGAACGCTGAAATACGAGTTGCGTTGGGTTCCTATCGTAAATATACACAATTCTTCTTCAGGACTCAAGTCCAAATTATTAATAGAAACAAAGATATAAGTCTTTCACTCAGGTGCATACTCTTCGGGTTTACTAAATCAACCGTGTTACGGAGATTGGCTTAAATTTTGAATACATTATGGGCATGCTGAAATACGAGTTGCGTTGGGTTCCTATCGTAAATATACACAACTCTTCTTCAGGACTCAAGTCCAAATTATTAATAGAAACAAAGATATACGTCTTTCACTCAGGTGTATACTCTCCAGGTTTACTAAATCAACCGTGTTACGGAGATTGGCTTAAATTTTGAATACATTATGTGAACGCTGAAATACGAGTTGCGTTGGGTTCCTATCATAAATATACACAATTCTTCTTCAGGACTCAAGTCCAAACTATTAATAGAATTAAAGATATACGTCTTTCACTCAGGTGCATACTCTTCATGTTTACTAAATCAACCGCGTTACGGAGATTGGCTTAAATTTTGAATACATTATGGGCATGCTGAAATACGAGTTGCGTTGGGTTCCTATCATAAATATACACAATTCTTCTTCAGGACTCAAGTCCAAACTATTAATAGAATTAAAGATATACGTCTTTCACTCAGGTGCATACTCTTCAGGTTTACTAAATCAACCGTGTTACGGAGATTGGCTTAAATTTTGAATACATTATGGGAACGCTGAAATACGAGTTGCGCTGGGTCCCTATCGTAAATATACACAATTCTTCTTCAGGACTCAAGTCCAAATTATTAATAGAAACAAAGATATAAGTCTTTCACTTAGGTGCATACTCTTCGGGTTTACTAAATCAACCGTGTTACGGAGATTGACTTAAATTTTGAATACATTATGGGCATGCTGAAATACGAGTTGCGTTGGGTTCCTATCGTAAATATACACAATTCTTCTTCAGGACTTAAGTCCAAATTATTAATAGAAACAAAGATATACGTCTTTCACTCAGGTGCATACTCTTCAGGTTTACTAAATCAACCGCGTTACGGAGATTGGCTTAAATTTTGAATACATTATGGGCATGCTGAAATACGAGTTGCGTTGGGTTCCTATCGTAAGTATACACAATTCTTCTTCAGGACTAAAGTCCAAATTATTAGTAGAAACAAAGATATAAGTCTTTCACTCAGGTGCATACTCTTCGGGTTTACTAAATCAACCGTGTTACGGAGATTGGCTTAAATTTTGAATACATTATGGGCATGCTGAAATACGAGTTGCGTTGGGTTCCTATCGTAAATATACACAGTTCTTCTTCAGGACTCAAGTCCAAATTATTAATAGAAACAAAGATATACGTCTTTCACTCAGGTGCATACTCTTCAGGTTTACTAAATCAACCGTGTTACGGAGATTGGCTTAAATTTTGAATACATTATGGGCATGCTGAAATACGAGTTGCGTTGGGTTCCTATCGTAAATATACACAATTCTTCTTCAGGACTCAACTCCAAATTATTAATAGAAACAAAGATATACGTCTTTCACTCAGGTGCATACTCTTCAGGTTTACTAAATCAACCGTGTTACGAAGATTGGCTTAAATTTTGAATACATTATGGGCATGCTGAAATACGAGTTGCGTTGGGTTCCTATCGTAAATATACACAATTCTTCTTCAGGACTCAAGTCCAAATCATTAATAGAAAAAAATATATAAGTCTTTCACTCAGGTGCATACTCTTCAGGTTTACTAAATCAACCGTGTTACATAGATTGTCTTAAATTTTGAATACATTATGGGCATGCTGAAATACGAGTTGCGTTGGGTTCCTATCGTAAATATACACAATTCTTCTTCAGGACTCAAGTCCAAATTATTAATAGAAACAAAGATATACGTCTTTCACTCAGGTGCATACTCTTCAGGTTTACTAAATCAACCGTGTTACGGAGATTGGCTTAAATTTTGAATACATTATGGGAATGCTGAAATACGAGTTGCGTTGGGTTCCTATCGTAAATATACACAATTCTTCTTCAGGACTCAACTCCAAATTATTAATAGAAACAAAGATATACGTCTTTCACTCAGGTGCATACTCTTCAGGTTTACTAAATCAACCGTGTTACGGAGATTGGCTTAAATTTTGAATACATTATGGGCATGCTGAAATACGAGTTGCGTTGGGTTCCTATCGTAAATATACACAATTCTTCTTCAGGACTCAAGTCCAAATCATTAATAGAAAAAAATATATAAGTCTTTCACTCAGGTGCATAATCTTCGGGTTTACTAAATCAACCGTGTTACGGAGATTGGCCTAAATTTTGAATACATTATGGGCATGCTGAAATACGAGTTGCGTTGGGTTCCTATCGTAAATATTAACAATTCTTCTTCAGGACTCAAGTCCAAATTATTAATAGAAACAAAGATATACGTCTTTCACTCAGGCGCATACTCTTCAGGTTTACTAAATCAACCGTGTTACGGAGATTGGCTTAAATTTTGAATACATTATGGGCATGCTGAATTGCGAGTTGCGTTGGGTTCCTATCGTAAATATACACAATTCTTCTTCAGGACTCAAGTCCAAATTATTAATAGAAACAAAGATATACGTCTTTCACTCAGGTGCATACTCTTCAGGTTTACTAAATCAACCGTGCTACATAGATTGTCTTAAATTTTGAATACATTATGGGCATGCTGAAATACGAGTTGCGTTGGGTTCCTATCGTAAATATACACAATTCTTCTTCAGGACTCAAGTCCAAATTATTAATAGAAACAAAGATATACGTCTTTCACTCAGGTGCATACTCTTCAGGTTTACTAAATCAACCGTGTTACGGAGATTGGCTTAAATTTTGAATACATTATGGGAATGCTGAAATACGAGTTGCGTTGGGTTCCTATCGTAAATATACACAATTCGTCTTCAGGACTCAAGTCCAAATTATTAATACAAACAAAGATATACGTCTTTCACTCAGGTGCATACTCTTCAGGTTTACTAAATCAACCGTGTTACGGAGATTGGCTTAAATTTTGAATACATTATGGGCATGCTGAAATACGAGTTGCGTTGGGTTCCTATCGTAAATATACACAATTCTTCTTCAGGACTCAAGTCCAAATTATTAATAGAAAGAAAGATATACGTCTTTCACTCAGGTGCATACTCTTCAGGTTTACTAAATCAATCGTGTTACGGAGATTGGCTTAAATTTTGAATACATTATGGGCATGCTGAAATACGAGTTGCGTTGGGTTCCTATCGTAAATATACACAATTCTTCTTCAGGACTCAAGTCCAAATTATTAATAGAAACAAAGATATACGTCTTTCACTCAGGTGCATACTCTTCAGGTTTACTAAATCAACCGTGTTACGGAGATTGGCTTAAATTTTGAATACATTATGGGAATGCTGAAATACGAGTTGCGTTGGGTTCCTAACGTAAATATACACAATTCTTCTTCAGGACTCAAGTCCAAATTATTAATAGACACAAAGATATACGTCTTTCACTAAGGTGCATACTCTTCAGGTTTACTAAATCAACCGTGTTACGGAGATTGGCTTAAATTTTGAATACATTATGGGAATGCTGAAATACGAGTTGCATTAGGTTCCTATCGTAAATATACACAATTCTTCTTCAGGACTCAAGTCCAAATTATTAATAGAAACAAAGATATACGTCTTTCACTCAGGTGCATACTCTTCAGGTTTACTAAATCAACCGTGTTGCGGAGATTGGCTTAAATTTTGAATACATTATGGGCATGCTCAAATACGAGTTGCGTTGGGTTCCTATCGTAAATATACACAATTATTCTTCAGGACTCAAGTCCAAATTATTAATAGAAACAAAGATATAAGTCTTTCACTCAGGTGCATACTCTTCGGGTTTACTAAATCAACCGTGTTACGGAGATTGGCTTAAATTTTGAATACATTATGGGCATGCTGAAATACGAGTTGCGTTGGGTTCCTATCGTAAATATACACAATTCTTTTTCAGGACTCAAGTCCAAATTATTAATAGAAACAAAGATATACGTCTTTCACTCAGGTGCATACTCTTCAGGTTTACTAAATCAACCGTGTTACGGAGATTGGCTTTAATTTTGAATACATTATGGGCATGCTGAAATACGAGTTGCGTTGGGTTCCTATCGTAAATACACACAATTCTTCTTCAGGACTCAAATCCAAATTATTAATAGAAACAAAGATATACGTCTTTCACTCAGGTGCATACTCTTCAGATTAACTAAATCAACCGTGTTACGGAGATTGGCTTAAATTTTGAATACATTATGGGCATGCTGAAATACGAGTTGCGTTGGGTTCCTATCGTAAATATACACAATTCTTCTTCAGGACTCAAGTCCAAATTATTAATAGAAACAAAGATATAAGTCTTTCACTCAGGTGCATACTCTTCGGGTTTACTAAATCAACCGTGTTACGGAGATTGGCTTAAATTTTGAATACATTCTGGGAATGCTGAAATACGAGTTGCGTTGGGTTCCTATCGTAAATATACACAATTCTTCTTCAGGACTCAAGTCCAAATTATTAATAGAAACAAAGATATACGTCTTTCACTCAGGTGCATACTCTTCAGGTTTACTAAATCAACCGTGTTACGGAGATTGGCTTAAATTTTGAATACATTATGGGAATGCTGAAATACGAGTTGCGTTGGGTTCCTATCGTAAATATACACAATTCTTCTTCAGGACTCAAGTCCAAATTATTAATAGAAACAAAGATATACGTCTTTCACTCAGGTGCATACTCTTCAGGTTTACTAAATCAACTGTGTTACGGAGATTGGCTTAAATTTTGAATACATTATGGGAATGCTGAAATACGAGTTGCGTTGGGTTCATATCGTAAATATACACAATTCTTCTTCAGGACTCAAGTCCACATTATTAATAGAAACATAGATATACGTCTTTCACTCAGGTGCATACTCTTCAGGTTTACTAAATCAACCGTGTTATGGAGATTGGCTTAAATTTTGAATACACTATAGGAATGCTTAAATACGAGATGCGTTGGGTTCCTATCGTAAATATACACAATTCTTCTTCAGGACTCAAGTCCAAATTATTAATAGAAACAAAGATATACATCTTTCACTCAGATGCATACTCTTCAGGTTTACTAAATCAACCGTGTTACGGAGATTGGCTTAAATTTTGAATACATTATGGGAATGCTGAAATACGAGTTGCGTTGGGTTCCTATCGTAAATATACACAATTCTTCTTCAGGACTCAAGTCCAAATTATTAATAGAAACAAAGATATACGTCTTTCACTCAGGTGCATACTCTTCAGGTTTACTAAATCAACCGTGTTACGGAGATTGGTTTAAATTTTGAATACATTATGGGCATGCTGAAATACGAGTTGCGTTGGGTTCCTGTCGTAAATATACACAATTCTTCTTCAGGACTCAAGTCCAAATTATTAATAGAAACAAAGATATACGTCTTTCACTCAGGTGCATACTCTTCAGGTTTACTAAATCAACCGTGTTACGGAGATTGGCTTAAATTTTTAATACATTATGGGAATGCTGAAATACGAGTTGCGTTGGGTTCCTATCGTAAATATACACAATTCTTCTTCAGGATTCATGTCCAAATTATTATTAGAAACAAAGATATACGTCTTTCACTCAGGTGCATACTCTTCAGGTTTACTAAATCAACCGTGTTATGGAGATTGGCTTAAATTTTGAATACATTATGGGAATGCTTAAATACGAATTGCGTTGAGTTCCTATCGTAAATATACATAATTCTTCTTCAGGACACAAGGCCAAATTATTAATAGAAACAAAGATATACGTCTTTCACTCAGGTGCATACTCTTCAGGTTTACTAAATCAACCGTGTTACGGAGATTGGCTTAAATTTTGAATACATTATGGGAATGCTGAAATACGAGTTGCGTTGGGTTCCTATCGTAAATATACACAATTCTTCTTCAGGACTCAAGTCCAAATTATTAATAGAAACAAAGGTATATGTCTTTCACTCAGGTGCATACTCTTCAGGTTTACTAAATCAACCGTGTTACGGAGATTGGCTTAAATTTTGAATACATTATGGGCATGCTGAAATACGAGTTGCGTTGGGTTCCTATCGTAAATATACACAATTCTTCTTCAGGACTCAAGTCCAAATTATTAATAGAAATAAAGATATAAGTCTTTCACTGAGGTGCATACTCTTCGGGTTTACTAAATCAACCGTGTTACGGAGATTGGCTTAAATTTTGAATACATTATGGGCATGCTCAAATACGAGTTGCGTTGGGTTCCTATCGTAAGTATACACAATTCTTCTTCAGGACTCAAGTCCAAATTATTAATAGAAACAAAGATATACGTCTTTCACTCAGGTGCATACTCTTCAGGTTTACTAAATCAACCGTGTTACGGAGATTGGCTTAAATTTTGAATACATTATGGGAATGCTGAAATACGAGATGCGTTGGGTTCATATCGTAAATATACACAATTCTTCTTCAGGACTCAAGTCCAAATTATTAATAGAAACAAAGATATAAATCTTTCACTCAGGTGCATACTCTTCGGGTTTACTAAATCAACCGTGTTACGGAGATTGGCTTAAATTTTGAATACATTATGGGCATGCTGAAATACGAGTTGCGTTGGGTTCCTATCGTAAATATACACAATTCTTCTTCAGGACTCAAGTCCAAATTATTAATAGAAACAAAGATATAAGTCTTTCACTCAGGTGCATACTCTTCGGGTTTACTAAATCAACCGTGTTACGGAGATTGGCCTAAATTTTGAATACATTATGGGCATGCTGAAATACGAGTTGCGTTGGGTTCCTATCGTAAATATACACAATTCTTCTTCAGGACTCAAGTCCAAATTATTAATAGAAACAAAGATATACGTCTTTCACTCAGGTGCATACTCTTCAGGTTTACTAAATCAACCGTGTTACGGAGATTGGCTTAAATTTTGAATACATTATGGGAATGCTGAAATACGAGTTGCGTTGGGTTCCTATCGTAAATATACACAATTCTTCTTCAGGACTCAAGTCCAAATTATTAATAGAAACAAAGATATACGTCTTTCACTCAGGTGCATACTCTTCAGGTTTACTAAATCAACCGTGTTACGGAGATTGGCTTAAATTTTGAATACATTATGGGAATGCTGAAATACGAGTTGCGTTGGGTTCCTATCGTAAATATACATAATTCTTCTTCAGGACTCAAGTCCAAATTATTAATAGAAACAAAGATATACGTCTTTCACTCAGGTGCATACTCTTCAGGTTTACTAAATCAACCGTGTTATGGAGATTGGCTTAAATTTTGAATACATTATGGGAATGCTGAAATACGAGTTGCGTTGGGTTCCTATCGTAAATATACACAATTCTTCTTCAGGACTCAAGTCCAAATTATTAATAGAAACAAAGATATACGTCTTTCACTCAGGTGCATACTCTTCAGGTTTACTAAATCAACCGTGTTACGGAGATTGGCTTAAATTTTGAATACATTATGGGAATGCTGAAATACGAGATGCGTTGGGTTCATATCGTAAATATACACAATTCTTCTTCAGGACTCAAGTCCACATTATTAATAGAAACAAAGATATACGTCTTTCACTCAGGTGCATACTCTTCAGGTTTACTAAATCAACCGTGTTATGGAGATTGGCTTAAATTTTGAATACATTATGGGAATGCTGAAATACGAGTTGCGTTGGGTTTCTATCGTAAATATACACAATTCTTCTTCAGGACTCAAGTCCAAATTATTAATAGAAACAAAGATATACATCTTTCACTCAGGTGCATACTCTTCAGGTTTACTAAATCAACCGTGTTACGGAGATTGGCTTAAATTTTGAATACATTATGGGCATCCTAAAATACGAGTTGCGTTGGGTTCCTATCGTAAATATACACAATTCTTCTTCAGGACTCAATTCCAAATTATTAATAGAAACAAAGATATACGTCTTTCACTCAGGTGCATACTCTTCAGGTTTACTAAATCAACCGTGTTACGGAGATTGGCTTAAATTTTGAATACATTATGGGCATGCTAAAATACGAGTTGCGTTAGGTTCCTATCGTAAATATACACAATTCTTCTTCACAACTCAAGTCCAAATTATTAATAGAAACAAAGATATAAGTCTTTCACTCAGGTGCATACTCTTCGGGTTTACTAAATCAACCGTGTTACGGAGATTGGCTTAAATTTTGAATACATTATGGGCATGCTGAAATACGAGTTGCGTTGGGTTCCTATCGTAAATATACACAATTCTTCTTCGAGACTTAAGTCCAAATTATTAATAGAAATAAAGATATAAGTCTTTCACTCAGGTGCATACTCTTCGGGTTTACTAAATCAACCGTGTTACGGAGATTGGCCTAAATTTTTAATACATTATGGGCATGCTGAAATACGAGTTGCGTTGGGTTCCTATCGTAAATATACACAATTCTTCTTCAGGACTCAAGTCCAAATTATTAATAGAAACAAAGATATACGTCTTTCACTCAGGTGCATACTCTTCAGGTTTACTAAATCAACCGTGTTACGGAGATTGGCTTAAATTTTGAATACATTATGGGAATGCTGAAATACGAGTTGCGTTGGGTTCCTATCGTAAATATACACAATTCTTCTTCAGGACTCAAGTCCAAATTATTAATAGAAACAAAGATATACGTCTTTCACTCAGGTGCATACTCTTCAGGTTTACTAAATCAACCGTGTTACGGAGATTGGCTTAAATTTTGAATACATTATGGGAATGCTGAAATACGAGTTGCGTTGGGTTCCTATCGTAAATATACACAATTCTTCTTCAGGACTCAAGTCCAAATTATTAATAGAAACAAAGATATACGTCTTTCACTCAGGTGCATACTCTTCAGGTTTACTAAATCAACCGTGTTACGGAGATTGGCTTAAATTTTGAATACATTATGGGAATGCTGAAATACGAGATGCGTTGGGTTCATATCGTAAATATACACAATTCTTCTTCAGGACTCAAGTCCACATTATTAATAGAAACAAAGATATACGTCTTTCACTCAGGTGCATACTCTTCAGGTTTACTAAATCAACCGTGTTATGGAGATTGGCTTAAATTTTGAATACATTATGGGAATGCTGAAATACGAGTTGCGTTGGGTTTCTATCGTAAATATACACAATTCTTCTTCAGGACTCAAGTCCAAATTATTAATAGAAACAAAGCTATACATCTTTCACTCAGGTGCATACTCTTCAGGTTTACTAAATCAACCGTGTTACGGAGATTGGCTTAAATTTTGAATACATTATGGGAATCCTAAAATACGAGTTCCGTTGGGTTCCTATCGTAAATATACACAATTCTTCTTCAGGACTCAAGTCCAAATTATTAATAGAAACAAAGATATACGTCTTTCACTCAGGTGCATACTCTTCAGGTTTACTAAATCAACCGTGTTACGGAGATTGGCTTAAATTTTGAATACATTATGGGCATGCTAAAATACGAGTTGCGTTGGGTTCCTATCGTAAATATACACAATTCTTCTTCACAACTCAAGTCCAAATTATTAATAGAAACAAAGATATAAGTCTTTCACTCAGGTGCATACTCTTCGGGTTTACTAAATCAACCGTGTTACGGAGATTGGCTTAAATTTTGAATACATTATGGGCATGCTGAAATACGAGTTGCGTTGGGTTCCTATCGTAAATATACACAATTCTTCTTCGAGACTTAAGTCCAAATTATTAATAGAAATAAAGATATAAGTCTTTCACTCAGGTGCATACTCTTCGGGTTTACTAAATCAACCGTGTTACGGAGATTGGCCTAAATTTTTAATACATTATGGGCATGCTGAAATACGAGTTGCGTTGGGTTCCTATCGTAAATATACACAATTCTTCTTCAGGACTCAAGTCCAAATTATTAATAGAAACAAAGATATACGTCTTTCACTCAGGTGCATACTCTTCAGGTTTACTAAATCAACCGTGTTACGGAGATTGGCTTAAATTTTTAATACATTATGGGAATGCTGAAATACGAGTTGCGTTGGGTTCCTATCGTAAATATACACAATTCTTCTTCAGGACTCAAGTCCAAATTATTAATAGAAACAAAGATATACGTCTTTCACTCAGGTGCATACTCTTCAGGTTTACTAAATCAACCGTGTTACGGAGATTGGCTTAAATTTTGAATACATTATGGGAATGCTGAAATACGAGTTGCGTTGGGTTCCTATCGTAAATATACACAATTCTTCTTCAGGACTCAAGTCCAAATTATTAATAGAAACAAAGATATACGTCTTTCACTCAGGTGCATACTCTTCAGGTTTACTAAATCAACCGTGTTACGGAGATTGGCTTAAATTTTGAATACATTATGGGAATGCTGAAATACGAGTTGCGTTGGGTTCCTATCGTAAATATACACAATTCTTCTTCAGGACTCAAGTCCAAATTATTAATAGAAACAAAGATATACGTCTTTCACTCAGGTGCATACTCTTCAGGTTTACTAAATCAACCGTGTTACGGAGATTGGCTTAAATTTTGAATACATTATGGGAATGCTGAAATACGAGATGCGTTGGGTTCATATCGTAAATATACACAATTCTTCTTCAGGACTCAAGTCCACATTATTAATAGAAACAAAGATATACGTCTTTCACTCAGGTGCATACTCTTCAGGTTTACTAAATCAACCGTGTTATGGAGATTGGCTTAAATTTTGAATACATTATGGGAATGCTGAAATACGAGTTGCAATGGGTTTCTATCGTAAATATACACAATTCTTCTTCAGGACTCAAGTCCAAATTATTAATAGAAACAAAGATATACATCTTTCACTCAGGTGCATACTCTTCAGGTTTACTAAATCAACCGTGTTACGGAGATTGGCTTAAATTTTGAATACATTATGGGCATCCTAAAATACGAGTTGCGTTGGGTTCCTATCGTAAATATACACAATTCTTCTTCAGGACTCAAGTCCAAATTATTAATAGAAACAAAGATATACGTCTTTCACTCAGGTGCATACTCTTCAGGTTTACTAAATCAACCGTGTTACGGAGATTGGCTTAAATTTTGAATACATTATGGGCATGCTGAAATACGAGTTGCGTTGGGTTCCTATCGTAAATATACACAATTCTTCTTCACAACTCAAGTCCAAATTATTAATAGAAACAAAGATATAAGTCTTTCACTCAGGTGCATACTCTTCGGGTTTACTAAATCAACCGTGTTACGGAGATTGGCTTAAATTTTGAATACATTATGGGCATGCTGAAATACGAGTTGCGTTGGGTTCCTATCGTAAATATAAACAATTCTTCTTCGAGACTTAAGTCCAAATTATTAATAGAAATAAAGATATAAGTCTTTCACTCAGGTGCATACTCTTCGGGTTTACTAAATCAACCGTGTTACGGAGATTGGCCTAAATTTTTAATACATTATGGGCATGCTGAAATACGAGTTGCGTTGGGTTCCTATCGTAAATATACACAATTCTTCTTCAGGACTCAAGTCCAAATTATTAATAGAAACAAAGATATACGTCTTTCACTCAGGTGCATACTCTTCAGGTTTACTAAATCAACCGTGTTACGGAGATTGGCTTAAATTTTTAATACATTATGGGAATGCTGAAATACGAGTTGCGTTGGGTTCCTATCGTAAATATACACAATTCTTCTTCAGGACTCAAGTCCAAATTATTAATAGAAACAAAGATATACGTCTTTCACTCAGGTGCATACTCTTCAGGTTTACTAAATCAACCGTGTTACGGAGATTGGCTTAAATTTTGAATACATTATGGGAATGCTGAAATACGAGTTGCGTTGGGTTCCTATCGTAAATATACACAATTCTTCTTCAGGACTCAAGTCCAAATTATTAATAGAAACAAAGATATACGTCTTTCACTCAGGTGCATACTCTTCAGGTTTACTAAATCAACCGTGTTACGGAGATTGGCTTAAATTTTGAATACATTATGGGAATGCTGAAATACGAGTTGCGTTGGGTTCCTATCGTAAATATACACAATTCTTCTTCAGGACTCAAGTCCAAATTATTAATAGAAACAAAGATATACGTCTTTCACTCAGGTGCATACTCTTCAGGTTTACTAAATCAACCGTGTTACGGAGATTGGCTTAAATTTTGAATACATTATGGGAATGCTGAAATACGAGATGCGTTGGGTTCATATCGTAAATATACACAATTCTTCTTCAGGACTCAAGTCCACATTATTAATAGAAACAAAGATATACGTCTTTCACTCAGGTGCATACTCTTCAGGTTTACTAAATCAACCGTGTTATGGAGATTGGCTTAAATTTTGAATACATTATGGGAATGCTGAAATACGAGTTGCAATGGGTTTCTATCGTAAATATACACAATTCTTCTTCAGGACTCAAGTCCAAATTATTAATAGAAACAAAGATATACATCTTTCACTCAGGTGCATACTCTTCAGGTTTACTAAATCAACCGTGTTACGGAGATTGGCTTAAATTTTGAATACATTATGGGCATCCTAAAATACGAGTTGCGTTGGATTCCTATCGTAAATATACACAATTCTTCTTCAGGACTCAAGTCCAAATTATTAATAGAAACAAAGATATACGTCTTTCACTCAGGTGCATACTCTTCAGGTTTACTAAATCAACCGTGTTACGGAGATTGGCTTAAATTTTGAATACATTATGGGCATGCTGAAATACGAGTTGTGTTGGGTTCCTATCGTAAATATACACAATTCTTCTTCACAACTCAAGTCCAAATTATTAATAGAAACAAAGATATAAGTCTTTCACTCAGGTGCATACTCTTCGGGTTTACTAAATCAACCGTGTTACGGAGATTGGCTTAAATTTTGAATACATTATGGGCATGCTGAAATACGAGTTGCGTTGGGTTCCTATCGTAAATATACACAATTCTTCTTCGAGACTCAAGTCCAAATTATTAATAGAAATAAAGATATAAGTCTTTCACTCAGGTGCATACTCTTCGGGTTTACTAAATCAACCGTGTTACGGAGATTGGCCTAAATTTTGAATACATTATGGGCATGCTGAAATACGAGTTGCGTTGGGTTCCTATCGTAAATATACACATATCTTCTTCAGGACTCAAGTCCAAATTATTAATAGAAACAAAGATATACGTCTTTCACTCAGGTGCATACTCTTCAGGTTTACTAAATCAACCGTGTTACGGAGATTGGCTTAAATTTTGAATACATTATGGGAATGCTGAAATACGAGTTGCGTTGGGTTCCTATCGTAAATATACACAATTCTTCTTCAGGACTCAAGTCCAAATTATTAATAGAAACAAAGATATACGTCTTTCACTCAGGTGCATACTCTTCAGGTTTACTAAATCAACCGTGTTACGGAGATTGGCTTAAATTTTGAATACATTATGGGAATGCTGAAATACGAGTTGCGTTGGGTTCCTATCGTAAATATACACAATTCTTCTTCAGGACTCAAGTCCAAATTATTAATAGAAACAAAGATATACGTCTTTCACTCAGGTGCATACTCTTCAGGTTTACTAAATCAACCGTGTTACGGAGATTGGCTTAAATTTTGAATACATTATGGGAATGCTGAAATACGAGTTGCGTTGGGTTCCTATCGTAAATATACACAATTCTTCTTCAGGACTCAAGTCCAAATTAATAATAGAAACAAAGATATACGTCTTTCACTCAGGTGCATACTCTTCAGGTTTACTAAATCAACCGTGTTACGGAGATTGGCTTAAATTTTGAATACATTATGGGAATGCTGAAATACGAGATGCGTTGGGTTCATATCGTAAATATACACAATTCTTCTTCAGGACTCAAGTCCACATTATTAATAGAAACAAAGATATAAGTCTTTCACTCAGGTGCATACTCTTCGGGTTTACTAAATCAACCGTGTTACGGAGATTGGCTTAAATTTTGAATACATTATGGGCATGCTGAAATACGAGTTGCGTTGGGTTCCTATCGTAAATATACACAATTCTTCTTCAGGACTCAAGTCCAAATTATTAATAGAAACAAAGATATAAGTCTTTCACTCAGGTGCATACTCTTCGGGTTTACTAAATCAACCGTGTTACGGAGATTGGCCTAAATTTTGAATACATTATGGGCATGCTGAAATACGAGTTGCGTTGGGTTCCTATCGTAAATATACACAATTCTTCTTCAGGACTCAAGTCCAAATTATTAATAGAAACAAAGATATACGTCTTTCACTCAGGTGCATACTCTTCAGGTTTACTAAATCAACCGTGTTACGGAGATTGGCTTAAATTTTGAATACAATATGGGAATGCTGAAATACGAGTTGCGTTGGGTTCCTATCGTAAATATACACAATTCTTCTTCAGGACTCAAGTCCAAATTATTAATAGAAACAAAGATATACGTCTTTCACTCAGGTGCATACTCTTCAGGTTTACTAAATCAACCGTGTTACGGAGATTGGCTTAAATTTTGAATACATTATGGGAATGCTGAAATACGAGTTGCGTTGGGTTCCTATCGTAAATATACACAATTCTTCTTCAGGACTCAAGTCCAAATTATTAATAGAAACAAAGATATACGTCTTTCACTCAGGTGCATACTCTTCAGGTTTACTAAATCAACCGTGTTACGGAGATTGGCTTAAATTTTGAATACATTATGGGAATGCTGAAATACGAGTTGCGTTGGGTTCCTATCGTAAATATACACAATTCTTCTTCAGGACTCAAGTCCAAATTATTAATAGAAACAAAGATATACGTCTTTCACTCAGGTGCATACTCTTCAGGTTTACTAAATCAACCGTGTTACGGAGATTGGCTTAAATTTTGAATACATTATGGGAATGCTGAAATACGAGATGCGTTGGGTTCATATCGTAAATATACACAATTCTTCTTCAGGACTCAAGTCCACATTATTAATAGAAACAAAGATATACGTCTTTCACTCAGGTGCATACTCTTCAGGTTTACTAAATCAACCGTGTTATGGAGATTGGCTTAAATTTTGAATACATTATGGGAATGCTGAAATACGAGTTGCGTTGGGTTTCTGTCGTAAATATACACAATTCTTCTTCAGGACTCAAGTCCAAATTATTAATAGAAACAAAGATATTCATCTTTCACTCAGGTGCATACTCTTTAGGTTTACTAAATCAACCGTGTTACGGAGATTGGCTTAAATTTTGAATACATTATGGGCATCCTAAAATACGAGTTGCGTTGGGTTCCTATCGTAAATATACACAATTCTTCTTCAGGACTCAAGTCCAAATTATTAATAGAAACAAAGATATACGTCTTTCACTCAGGTGCATACTCTTCAGGTTTACTAAATCAACCGTGTTACGGAGATTGGCTTAAATTTTGAATACATTATGGGCATGCTGAAATACGAGTTGCGTTGGGTTCCTATCGTAAATATACACAATTCTTCTTCACAACTCAAGTCCAAATTATTAATAGAAACAAAGATATAAGTCTTTCACTCAGGTGCATACTCTTCGGGTTTACTAAATCAACCGTGTTACGGAGATTGGCTTAAATTTTGAATACATTATGGGCATGCTGAAATACGAGTTGCGTTGGGTTCCTATCGTAAATATACACAATTCTTCTTCAGGACTCAAGTCCAAATTATTAATAGAAACAAAGATATAAGTCTTTCACTCAGGTGCATACTCTTCGGGTTTACTAAATCAACCGTGTTACGGAGATTGGCCTAAATTTTGAATACATTATGGGCATGCTGAAATACGAGTTGCGTTGGGTTCCTATCGTAAATATTCACAATTCTTCTTCAGGACTCAAGTCCAAATTATTAATAGAAACAAAGATATACGTCTTTCACTCAGGTGCATACTCTTCAGGTTTACTAAATCAACCGTGTTACGGAGATTGGCTTAAATTTTGAATACATTATAGGAATGCTGAAATACGAGTTGCGTTGGGTTCCTATCGTAAATATACACAATTCTTCTTCAGGACTCAAGTCCAAATTATTAATAGAAACAAAGATATACGTCTTTCACTCAGGTGCATACTCTTCAGGTTTACTAAATCAACCGTGTTACGGAGATTGGCTTAAATTTTGAATACATTATGGGAATGCTGAAATACGCGTTGCGTTGGGTTCCTATCGTAAATATACACAATTCTTCTTCAGGACTCAAGTCCAAATTATTAATAGAAACAAAGATATACGTCTTTCACTCAGGTGCATACTCTTCAGGTTTACTAAATCAACCGTGTTACGGAGATTGGCTTAAATTTTGAATACATTATGGGAATGCTGAAATACGAGTTGCGTTGGGTTCCTATCGTAAATATACACAATTCTTCTTCAGGACTCAAGTCCAAATTATTAATAGAAACAAAGATATACGTCTTTCACTCAGGTGCATACTCTTCAGGTTTACTAAATCAACCGTGTTACGGAGATTGGCTTAAATTTTGAATACATTATGGGAAAGCTGAAATACGAGATGCGTTGGGTTCATATCGTAAATATACACAATTCTTCTTCAGGACTCAAGTCCACATTATTAATAGAAACAAAGATATACGTCTTTCACTCAGGTGCATACTCTTCAGGTTTACTAAATCAACCGTGTTATGGAGATTGGCTTAAATTTTGAATACATTATGGGAATGCTGAAATACGAGTTGCGTTGGGTTTCTGTCGTAAATATACACAATTCTTCTTCAGGACTCAAGTCCAAATTATTAATAGAAACAAAGATATACATCTTTCACTCAGGTGCATACTCTTCAGGTTTACTAAATCAACCGTGTTACGGAGATTGGCTTAAATTTTGAATACATTATGGGCATCCTAAAATACGAGTTGCGTTGGGTTCCTATCGTAAATATACACAATTCTTCTTCAGGACTCAAGTCCAAATTATTAATAGAAACAAAGATATACGTCTTTCACTCAGGTGCATACTCTTCAGGTTTACTAAATCAACCGTGTTACGGAGATTGGCTTAAATTTTGAATACATTATGGGCTTGCTGAAATACGAGTTGCGTTGGGTTCCTATCGTAAATATACACAATTCTTCTTCACAACTAAAGTCCAAATTATTAATAGAAACAAAGATATAAGTCTTTCACTCAGGTGCATACTCTTCGGGTTTACTAAATCAACCGTGTTACGGAGATTGGCTTAAATTTTGAATACATTATGGACATGCTGAAATACGATTTGCGTTGGGTTCCTATCGTAAATATACACAATTCTTCTTCGAGACTCAAGTCCAAATTATTAATAGAAATAAAGATATAAGTCTTTCACTCAGGTGCATACTCTTCGGGTTTACTAAATCAACCGTGTTACGGAGATTGGCCTAAATTTTGAATACATTATGGGCATGCTGAAATACGAGTTGCGTTGGGTTCCTATCGTAAATATACACAATTCTTCTTCAGGACTCAAGTCCAAATTATTAATAGAAACAAAGATATACGTCTTTCACTCAGGTGCATACTCTTCAGGTTTACTAAATCAACCGTGTTACGGAGATTGACTTAAATTTTGAATACATTATGGGAATGCTGAAATACGAGTTGCGTTGGGTTCCTATCGTAAATATACACAATTCTTCTTCAGGACTCAAGTCCAAATTATTAATAGAAACAAAGATATACGTCTTTCACTCAGGTGCATACTCTTCAGGTTTACTAAATCAATCGTGTTACGGAGATTTGCTTAAATTTTGAATACATTATGGGAATGCTGAAATACGAGATGCGTTGGGTTCATATCGTAAATATACACAATTCTTCTTCAGGACTCAAGTCCACATTATTAATAGAAACAAAGATATACGTCTTTCACTCAGGTGCATACTCTTCAGGTTTACTAAATCAACCGTGTTACGGAGATTGGCTTAAATTTTGAATACATTATGGGAATGCTGAAATACGAGTTGCGTTGGGTTCCTATCGTAAATATACACAATTCTTCTTCAGGACTCAAGTCCACATTATTAATAGAAACAAAGATATACGTCTTTCACTCAGGTGCATACTCTTCAGGTTTACTAAATCAACCGTGTTACGGAGATTGGCTTAAATTTTGAATACATTATGGGAATGCTGAAATACGAGTTGCGTTGGGTTCCTATCGTAAATATACACAATTCTTCTTCAGGACTCAAGTCCACATTATTAATAGAAACAAAGATATACGTCTTTCACTCAGGTGCATACTCTTCAGGTTTACTAAATCAACCGTGTTACGGAGATTGGCTTAAATTTTGAATACATTAGGGGAATGCTGAATTACGAGTTGCGTTGGGTTCCTATCGTAAATATACACAATTCTTCTTCAGGACTCAAGTCCAAATTATTAATAGAAACAAAGATATACGTCTTTCACTCAGGTGCATACTCTTCAGGTTTACTAAATCAACCGTGTTACGGAGATTGGCTTAAATTTTGAATACATTATGGGAATGCTGAAATACGAGTTGCGTTGGGTTCCTATCGTAAATATACACAATTCTTCTTCAGGACTCAAGTCCAAATTATTAATAGAAACAAAGATATACGTCTTTCACTCAGGTGCATACTCTTCAGGTTTACTAAATCAACCGTGTTACGGAGATTGGCTTAAATTTTGAATACATTATGGGAATGCTGAAATACGAGATGCGTTGGGTTCATATCGTAAATATACACAATTCTTCTTCAGGACTCAAGTCCACATTATTAATAGAAACAAAGATATACGTCTTTCACTCAGGTGCATACTCTTCAGGTTTACTAAATCAACCGTGTTATGGAGATTGGCTTAAATTTTGAATACATTATGGGAATGCTGAAATACGAGTTGCGTTGGGTTTCTATCGTAAATATACACAATTCTTCTTCAGGACTCAAGTCCAAATTATTAATAGAAACAAAGATATACATCTTTCACTCAGGTGCATACTCTTCAGGTTTACTAAATCAACCGTGTTACGGAGATTGGCTTAAATTTTGAATGCATTATGGGCATCCTAAAATACGAGTTGCGTTGGGTTCCTATCGTAAATATACACAATTCTTCTTCAGGACTCAAGTCCAAATTATTAATAGAAACAAAGATATACGTCTTTCACTCAAGTGCATACTCTTCAGGTTTACTAAATCAACCGTGTTACGGAGATTGGCTTAAATTTTGAATACATTATGGGCATGCTGAAATACGAGTTGCGTTGGGTTCCTATCGTAAATATACACAATTCTTCTTCACAACTCAAGTCCAAATTATTAATAGAAACAAAGATATAAGTCTTTCACTCAGGTGCATACTCTTCGGGTTTACTAAATCAACCGTTTTACGGAGATTGGCTTAAATTTTGAATACATTATGGGCATGCTGAAATACGAGTTGCGTTGGGTTCCTATCGTAAATATACACAATTCTTCTTCAGGACTCAAGTCCAAATTATTAATAGAAATAAAGATATAAGTCTTTCACTCAGGTGCATACTCTTCGGGTTTACTAAATCAACCGTGTTACGGAGATTGGCCTAAATTTTGAATACATTATGGGCATGCTGAAATACGAGTTGCGTTGGGTTCCTATCGTAAATATACACAATTCTTCTTCAGGACTCAAGTCCAAATTATTAATAGAAACAAAGATATACGTCTTTCACTCAGGTGCATACTCTTCAGGTTTACTAAATCAACCGTGTTACGGAGATTGGCTTAAATTTTGAATACATTATGGGAATGCTGAAATACGAGTTGCGTTGGGTTCCTATCGTAAATATACACAATTCTTCTTCAGGACTCAAGTCCAAATTATTAATAGAAACAAAGATATACGTCTTTCACTCAGGTGCATACTCTTCAGGTTTACTAAATCAACCGTGTTACGGAGATTGGCTTAAATTTTGAATACATTATGCGAATGCTGAAATACGAGTTGCGTTGGGTTCCTATCGTAAATATACACAATTCTTCTTCAGGACTCAAGTCCAAATTATTAATAGAAACAAAGATATACGTCTTTCACTCAGGTGCATACTCTTCAGGTTTACTAAATCAACCGTGTTACGGAGATTGGCTTAAATTTTGAATACATTATGGGAATGCTGAAATACGAGTTGCGTTGGGTTCCTATCGTAAATATACACAATTCTTCTTCAGGACTCAAGTCCACATTATTAATAGAAACAAAGATATACGTCTTTCACTCAGGTGCATACTCTTCAGGTTTACTAAATCAACCGTGTTACGGAGATTGGCTTAAATTTTGAATACATTAGGGGAATGCTGAATTACGAGTTGCGTTGGGTTCCTATCGTAAATATACACAATTCTTCTTCAGGACTCAAGTCCAAATTATTAATAGAAACAAAGATATACGTCTTTCACTCAGGTGCATACTCTTCAGGTTTACTAAATCAACCGTGTTACGGAGATTGGCTTAAATTTTGAATACATTATGGGAATGCTGAAATACGAGTTGCGTTGGGTTCCTATCGTAAATATACACAATTCTTCTTCAGGACTCAAGTCCAAATTATTAATAGAAACAAAGATATACGTCTTTCACTCAGGTGCATACTCTTCAGGTTTACTAAATCAACCGTGTTACGGAGATTGGCTTAAATTTTGAATACATTATGGGAATGCTGAAATACGAGATGCGTTGGGTTCATATCGTAAATATACACAATTCTTCTTCAGGACTCAAGTCCACATTATTAATAGAAACAAAGATATACGTCTTTCACTCAGGTGCATACTCTTCAGGTTTACTAAATCAACCGTGTTATGGAGATTGGCTTAAATTTTGAATACATTATGGGAATGCTGAAATACGAGTTGCGTTGGGTTTCTATCGTAAATATACACAATTCTTCTTCAGGACTCAAGTCCAAATTATTAATAGAAACAAAGATATACATCTTTCACTCAGGTGCATACTCTTCAGGTTTACTAAATCAACCGTGTTACGGAGATTGGCTTAAATTTTGAATGCATTATGGGCATCCTAAAATACGAGTTGCGTTGGGTTCCTATCGTAAATATACACAATTCTTCTTCAGGACTCAAGTCCAAATTATTAATAGAAACAAAGATATACGTCTTTCACTCAAGTGCATACTCTTCAGGTTTACTAAATCAACCGTGTTACGGAGATTGGCTTAAATTTTGAATACATTATGGGCATGCTGAAATACGAGTTGCGTTGGGTTCCTATCGTAAATATACACAATTCTTCTTCACAACTCAAGTCCAAATTATTAATAGAAACAAAGATATAAGTCTTTCACTCAGGTGCATACTCTTCGGGTTTACTAAATCAACCGTGTTACGGAGATTGGCCTAAATTTTGAATACATTATGGGCATGCTGAAATACGAGTTGCGTTGGGTTCCTATCGTAAATATACACAATTCTTCTTCAGGACTCAAGTCCAAATTATTAATAGAAATAAAGATATAAGTCTTTCACTCAGGTGCATACTCTTCGGGTTTACTAAATCAACCGTGTTACGGAGATTGGCCTAAATTTTGAATACATTATGGGCATGCTGAAATACGAGTTGCGTTGGGTTCCTATCGTAAATATACACAATTCTTCTTCAGGACTCAAGTCCAAATTATTAATAGAAACAAAGATATACGTCTTTCACTCAGGTGCATACTCTTCAGGTTTACTAAATCAACCGTGTTACGGAGATTGGCTTAAATTTTGAATACATTATGGGAATGCTGAAATACGAGTTGCGTTGGGTTCCTATCGTAAATATACACAATTCTTCTTCAGGACTCAAGTCCAAATTATTAATAGAAACAAAGATATACGTCTTTCACTCAGGTGCATACTCTTCAGGTTTACTAAATCAACCGTGTTACGGAGATTGGCTTAAATTTTGAATACATTATGCGAATGCTGAAATACGAGTTGCGTTGGGTTCCTATCGTAAATATACACAATTCTTCTTCAGGACTCAAGTCCAAATTATTAATAGAAACAAAGATATACGTCTTTCACTCAGGTGCATACTCTTCAGGTTTACTAAATCAACCGTGTTACGGAGATTGGCTTAAATTTTGAATACATTATGGGAATGCTGAAATACGAGTTGCGTTGGGTTCCTATCGTAAATATACACAATTCTTCTTCAGGACGCAAGTCCAAATTAATAATAGAAACAAAGATATACGTCTTTCACTCAGGTGCATACTCTTCAGGTTTACTAAATCAACCGTGTTACGGAGATTGGCTTAAATTTTGAATACATTATGGGAATGCTGAAATACGAGATGCGTTGGGTTCATATCGTAAATATACACAATTCTTCTTCAGGACTCAAGTCCACATTATTAATAGAAACAAAGATATACGTCTTTCACTCAGGTGCATACTCTTCAGGTTTACTAAATCAACCGTGTTATGGAGATTGGCTTAAATTTTGAATACATTATGGGAATGCTGAAATACGAGTTGCGTTGGGTTTCCGTCGTAAATATACACAATTCTTCTTCAGGACTCAAGTCCAAATTATTAATAGAAACAAAGATATACATCTTTCACTCAGGTGCATACTCTTCAGGTTTACTAAATCAACCGTGTTACGGAGATTGGCTTAAATTTTGAATACATTATGGGCATCCTAAAATACGAGTTGCGTTGGGTTCCTATCGTAAATATACACAATTCTTCTTCAGGACTCAAGTCCAAATTATTAATAGAAACAAAGATATACGTCTTTCACTCAGGTGCATACTCTTTAGGTTTACTAAATCAACCGTGTTACGGAGATTGGCTTAAATTTTGAATACATTATGGGCATGCTGAAATACGAGTTGCGTTGGGTTCCTATCGTAAATATACACAATTCTTCTTCACAACTCAAGTCCAAATTATTAATAGAAACAAAGATATAAGTCTTTCACTCAGGTGCATACTCTTCGGGTTTACTAAATCAACCGTGTTACGGAGATTGGCTTAAATTTTGAATACATTATGGGCATGCTGAAATACGATTTGCGTTGGGTTCCTATCGTAAATATACACAATTCTTCTTCGAGACTCAAGTCCAAATTATTAATAGAAATAAAGATATAAGTCTTTCACTCAGGTGCATACTCTTCGGGTTTACTAAATCAACCGTGTTACGGAGATTGGCCTAAATTTTGAATACATTATGGGCATGCTGAAATACGAGTTGCGTTGGGTTCCTATCGTAAATATACACAATTCTTCTTCAGGACTCAAGTCCAAATTATTAATAGAAACAAAGATATACGTCTTTCACTCAGGTGCATACTTTTCAGGTTTACTAAATCAACCGTGTTACGGAGATTGACTTAAATTTTGAATACATTATGGGAATGCTGAAATACGAGTTGCGTTGGGTTCCTATCGTAAATATACACAATTCTTCTTCAGGACTCAAGTCCAAATTATTAATAGAAACAAAGATATACGTCTTTCACTCAGGTGCATACTCTTCAGGTTTACTAAATCAATCGTGTTACGGAGATTTGCTTAAATTTTGAATACATTATGGGAATGCTGAAATACGAGATGCGTTGGGTTCATATCGTAAATATACACAATTCTTCTTCAGGACTCAAGTCCACATTATTAATAGAAACAAAGATATACGTCTTTCACTCAGGTGCATACTCTTCAGGTTTACTAAATCAACCGTGTTACGGAGATTGGCTTAAATTTTGAATACATTATGGGAATGCTGAAATACGAGTTGCGTTGGGTTCCTATCGTAAATATACACAATTCTTCTTCAGGACTCAAGTCCACATTATTAATAGAAACAAAGATATACGTCTTTCACTCAGGTGCATACTCTTCAGGTTTACTAAATCAACCGTGTTATGGAGATTGGCTTAAATTTTGAATACATTATGGGAATGCTGAAATACGAGTTGCGTTGGGTTTCTATCGTAAATATACACAATTCTTCTTCAGGACTCAAGTCCAAATTATTAATAGAAACAAAGATATACATCTTTCACTCAGGTGCATACTCTTCAGGTTTACTAAATCAACCGTGTTACGGAGATTGGCTTAAATTTTGAATGCATTATGGGCATCCTAAAATACGAGTTGCGTTGGGTTCCTATCGTAAATATACACAATTCTTCTTCAGGACTCAAGTCCAAATTATTAATAGAAACAAAGATATACGTCTTTCACTCAGGTGCATACTCTTCAGGTTTACTAAATCAACCGTGTTACGGAGATTGGCTTAAATTTTGAATACATTATGGGCATGCTGAAATACGAGTTGCGTTGGGTTCTTATCGTAAATATACACAATTCTTCTTCACAACTCAAGTCCAAATTATTAATAGAAACAAAGATATAAGTCTTTCACTCAGGTGCATACTCTTCGGGTTTACTAAATCAACCGTGTTACGGAGATTGGCTTAAATTTTGAATACATTATGGGCATGCTGAAATACGAGTTGCGTTGGGTTCCTATCGTAAATATACACAATTCTTCTTCAGGACTCAAGTCCAAATTATTAATAGAAATAAAGATATAAGTCTTTCACTCAGGTGCATACTCTTCGGGTTTACTAAATCAACCGTGTTACGGAGATTGGCCTAAATTTTGAATACATTATGGGCATGCTGAAATACGAGTTGCGTTGGGTTCCTATCGTAAATATACACAATTCTTCTTCAGGACTCAAGTCCAAATTATTAATAGAAACAAAGATATACGTCTTTCACTCAGGTGCATACTCTTCAGGTTTACTAAATCAACCGTGTTACGGAGATTGGCTTAAATTTTGAATACATTATGGGCATGCTGAAATACGAGTTGCGTTGGGTTCTTATCGTAAATATACACAATTCTTCTTCACAACTCAAGTCCAAATTATTAATAGAAACAAAGATATAAGTCTTTCACTCAGGTGCATACTCTTCGGGTTTACTAAATCAACCGTGTTACGGAGATTGGCTTAAATTTTGAATACATTATGGGCATGCTGAAATACGAGTTGCGTTGGGTTCCTATCGTAAATATACACAATTCTTCTTCAGGACTCAAGTCCAAATTATTAATAGAAATAAAGATATAAGTCTTTCACTCAGGTGCATACTCTTCGGGTTTACTAAATCAACCGTGTTACGGAGATTGGCCTAAATTTTGAATACATTATGGGCATGCTGAAATACGAGTTGCGTTGGGTTCCTATCGTAAATATACACAATTCTTCTTCAGGACTCAAGTCCAAATTATTAATAGAAACAAAGATATACGTCTTTCACTCAGGTGCATACTCTTCAGGTTTACTAAATCAACCGTGTTACGGAGATTGGCTTAAATTTTGAATACATTATGGGAATGCTGAAATACGAGTTGCGTTGGGTTCCTATCATAAATATACACAATTCTTCTTCAGGACTCAAGTCCAAATTATTAATAGAAACAAAGATATACGTCTTTCACTCAGGTGCATACTCTTCAGGTTTACTAAATCAACCGTGTTACGGAGATTGGCTTAAATTTTGAATACATTATGGGAATGCTGAAATACGAGTTGCGTTGGGTTCATATCGTAAATATACACAATTCTTCTTCAGGACTCAAGTCCACATTATTAATAGAAACATAGATATACGTCTTTCACTCAGGTGCATACTCTTCAGGTTTACTAAATCAACCGTGTTATGGAGATTGGCTTAAATTTTGAATACATTATAGGAATGCTTAAATACGAGATGCGTTGGGTTCCTATCGTAAATATACAGAATTCTTCTTCAGGACTCAAGTCCATATTATTAATAGAAACAAAGATATACATCTTTCACTCAGGTGCATACTCTTCAGGTTTACTAAATC
Source organism: Cuscuta europaea (assembly GCA_945859875.1). Classification (NCBI taxonomy): domain Eukaryota; kingdom Viridiplantae; phylum Streptophyta; class Magnoliopsida; order Solanales; family Convolvulaceae; genus Cuscuta; species Cuscuta europaea. Next base: position 9,580,351 of record CAMAPE010000014.1, read on the forward strand.
AACCGTGTTACGGAGATTGGCTTAAATTTTGAATACATTATGGGAATGCTGAAATACGAGTTGCGTTGGGTTCCTATCGTAAATATACACAATTCTTCTTCAGGACTCAAGTCCAAATTATTAATAGAAACAAAGATATACGTCTTTCACTCAGGTGCATACTCTTCAGGTTTACTAAATCAACCGTGTTACGGAGATTGGCTTAAATTTTGAATACATTATGGGAATGCTGAAATACGAGTTGCGTTGGGTTCCTATCGTAAATATACACAATTCTTCTTCAGGACTCAAGTCCAAATTATTATTAGAAACAAAGATATACGTCTTTCACTCAGGTGCATACTCTTCAGGTTTACAAAATCAACCGTGTTATGGAGATTGGCTTAAATTTTGAATACATTATGGGAATGCTTAAATACGAATTGCGTTGGGTTCCTATCGTAAATATACATAATTCTTCTTCAGGACTCAAGTCCAAATTATTAATAGAAACAAAGATATACGTCTTTCACTCAGGTGCATACTCTTCAGGTTTACTAAATCAACCGTGTTACGGAGATTGGCTTAAATTTTGAATACATTATGGGAATGCTGAAATACGAGTTACGTTGGGTTCCTATCGTAAATATACACAATTCTTCTTCAGGACTCAAGTCCAAATTATTAATAGAAACAAAGGTATATGTCTTTCACTCAGGTGCATACTCTTCAGGTTTACTAAATCAACCGTGTTACGGAGATTGGCTTAAATTTTGAATACATTATGGGCATGCTGAAATACGAGTTGCGTTGGGTTCCTATCGTAAATATACACAATTCTTCTTCAGGACTCAAGTCCAAATTATTAATAGAAATAAAGATATAAGTCTTTCACTGAGGTGCATACTCTTCGGGTTTACTAAATCAACCGTGTTACAGAGATTGGCTTAAATTTTGAATACATTATGGGCATGCTGAAATACGAGTTGCGTTGGGTTCCTATCGTAAATATACACAATTCTTCTTCAGGACTCAAGTCCAAATTATTAATAGAAACAAAGATATACGTCTTTCACTCAGGTGCATACTCTTCAGGTTTACTAAATCAACCGTGTTACGGAGATTGGCTTAAATTTTGAATACATTATGGGAATGCTGAAATACGAGATGCGTTGGGTTCATATCGTAAATATACACAATTCTTCTTCAGGACTCAAGTCCAAATTATTAATAGAAACAAAGATATAAGTCTTTCACTCAGGTGCATACTCTTCGGGTTTACTAAATCAACCGTGTTACGGAGATTGGCTTAAATTTTGAATACATTATGGGCATGCTGAAATACGAGTTGCGTTGGGTTCCTATCGTAAATATACACAATTCTTCTTCAGGACTCAAGTCCAAATTATTAATAGAAACAAAGATATAAGTCTTTCACTCAGGTGCATACTCTTCGGGTTTACTAAATCAACCGTGTTACGGAGATTGGCCTAAATTTTGAATACATTATGGGCATGCTGAAATACGAGTTGCGTTGGGTTCCTATCGTAAATATACACAATTCTTCTTCAGGACTCAAGTCCAAATTATTAATAGAAACAAAGATATACGTCTTTCACTCAGGTGCATACTCTTCAGGTTTACTAAATCAACCGTGTTACGGAGATTGGCTTAAATTTTGAATACATTATGGGAATGCTGAAATACGAGTTGCGTTGGGTTCCTATCGTAAATATACACAATTCTTCTTCAGGACTCAAGTCCAAATTATTAATAGAAACAAAGATATACGTCTTTCACTCAGGTGCATACTCTTCAGGTTTACTAAATCAACCGTGTTACGGAGATTGGCTTAAATTTTGAATACATTATGGGAATGCTGAAATACGAGATGCGTTGGGTTCATATCGTAAATATACACAATTCTTCTTCAGGACTCAAGTCCACATTATTAATAGAAACAAATATATACGTCTTTCACTCAGGTGCATACTCTTCAGGTTTACTAAATCAACCGTGTTATGGAGATTGGCTTAAATTTTGAATACATTATGGGAATGCTGAAATACGAGTTGCGTTGGGTTTCTATCGTAAATATACACAATTCTTCTTCAGGACTCAAGTCCAAATTATTAATAGAAACAAAGATATACATCTTTCACTCAGGTGCATACTCTTCAGGTTTACTAAATCAACCGTGTTACGGAGATTGGCTTAAATTTTGAATACATTATGGGCATCCTAAAATACGAGTTGCGTTGGGTTCCTATCGTAAATATACACAATTCTTCTTCAGGACTCAAGTCCAAATTATTAATAGAAACAAAGATATACGTCTTTCACTCAGGTGCATACTCTTCAGGTTTACTAAATCAACCGTGTTACGGAGATTGGCTTAAATTTTGAATACATTATGGGCATGCTGAAATACGAGTTGCGTTGGGTTCCTATCGTAAATATACACAATTCTTCTTCACAACTCAAGTCCAAATTATTAATAGAAACAAAGATATAAGTCTTTCACTCAGGTGCATACTCTTCGGGTTTACTAAATCAACCGTGTTACGGAGATTGGCTTAAATTTTGAATACATTATGGGCATGCTGAAATACGAGTTGCGTTGGGTTCCTATCGTAAATATACACAATTCTTCTTCGAGACTCAAGTCCAAATTATTAATAGAAATAAAGATATAAGTCTTTCACTCAGGTGCATACTCTTCGGGTTTACTAAATCAACCGTGTTACGGAGATTGGCCTAAATTTTGAATACATTATGGGCATGCTGAAATACGAGTTGCGTTGGGTTCCTATCGTAAATATACACAATTCTTCTTCAGGACTCAAGTCCAAATTATTAATAGAAACAAAGATATACGTCTTTCACTCAGGTGCATACTCTTCAGGTTTACTAAATCAACCGTGTTACGGAGATTGGCTTAAATTTTGAATACATTATGGGAATGCTGAAATACGAGTTGCGTTGGGTTCCTATCGTAAATATACACAATTCTTCTTCAGGACTCAAGTCCAAATTATTAATAGAAACAAAGATATACGTCTTTCACTCAGGTGCATACTCTTCAGGTTTACTAAATCAACCGTGTTACGGAGATTGGCTTAAATTTTGAATACATTATGGGAATGCTGAAATACGAGATGCGTTGGGTTCATATCGTAAATATACACAATTCTTCTTCAGGACTCAAGTCCACATTATTAATAGAAACAAAGATATACGTCTTTCACTCAGGTGCATACTCTTCAGGTTTACTAAATCAACCGTGTTACGGAGATTGGCTTAAATTTTGAATACATTATGGGAATGCTGAAATACGAGTTGCGTTGGGTTCCTATCGTAAATATACACAATTCTTCTTCGGGACTCAAGTCCAAATTATTAATAGAAACAAAGATATACGTCTTTCACTCAGGTGCATACTCTTCAGGTTTACTAAATCAACCGTGTTACGGAGATTGGCTTAAATTTTGAATACATTATGGGAATGCTGAAATACGAGTTGCGTTGGGTTCCTATCGTAAATATACACAATTCTTCTTCAGGACTCAAGTCCAAATTATTAATAGAAACAAAGATATACGTCTTTCACTCAGGTGCATACTCTTCAGGTTTACTAAATCAACCGTGTTACGGAGATTGGATTAAATTTTGAATACATTATGGGCATGCTGAAATACGAGTTGCGTTGGGTTCCTATCGTAAATATACACAATTCTTCTTCAGGACTCAAGTCCAAATTATTAATAGAAACAAAGATATACGTCTTTCACTCAGGTGCATACTCTTCAGGTTTACTAAATCAACCGTGTTACGGAGATTGGCTTAAATTTTGAATACATTATGGGAATGCTGAAATACGAGTTGCGTTGGGTTCCTATCGTAAATATACACAATTCTTCTTGAGGACTCAAGTCCAAATTATTAATAGAAACAAAGATATACGTCTTTCACTCAGGTGCATACTCTTCAGGTTTACTAAATCAACCGTGTTATGGAGATTGGCTTAAATTTTGAATACATTATGGGAATGCTGAAATACGAGTTGCGTTGGGTTTCTATCGTAAATATACACAATTCTTCTTCAGGACTCAAGTCCAAATTATTAATAGAAACAAAGATATACATCTTTCACTCAGGTGCATACTCTTCAGGTTTACTAAATCAACCGTGTTACGGAGATTGGCTTAAATTTTGAATACATTATGGGCATCCTAAAATACGAGTTGCGTTGGGTTCCTATCGTAAATATACACAATTCTTCTTCAGGACTCAAGTCCAAATTATTAATAGAAACAAAGATATACGTCTTTCACTCAGGTGCATACTCTTCAGGTTTACTAAATCAACCGTGTTACGGAGATTGGCTTAAATTTTGAATACATTATGGGCATGCTGAAATACGAGTTGCGTTGGGTTCCTATCGTAAATATACACAATTCTTCTTCACAACTCAAGTCCAAATTATTAATAGAAACAAAGATATAAGTCTTTCACTCAGGTGCATACTCTTCGGGTTTACTAAATCAACCGTGTTACGGAGATTGGCTTAAATTTTGAATACATTATGGGCATGCTGAAATACGAGTTGCGTTGGGTTCCTATCGTAAATATACACAATTCTTCTTCGAGACTCAAGTCCAAATTATTAATAGAAATAAAGATATAAGTCTTTCACTCAGGTGCATACTCTTCGGGTTTACTAAATCAACCGTGTTACGGAGATTGGCCTAAATTTTGAATACATTATGGGCATGCTGAAATACGAGTTGCGTTGGGTTCCTATCGTAAATATACACAATTCTTCTTCAGGACTCAAGTCCAAATTATTAATAGAAACAAAGATATACGTCTTTCACTCAGGTGCATACTCTTCGGGTTTACTAAATCAACCGTGTTACGGAGATTGGCTTAAATTTTGAATACATTATGGGCATGCTGAAATACGAGTTGCGTTGGGTTCCTATCGTAAATATACACAATTCTTCTTCGAGACTCAAGTCCAAATTATTAATAGAAATAAAGATATAAGTCTTTCACTCAGGTGCATACTCTTCGGGTTTACTAAATCAACCGTGTTACGGAGATTGGCCTAAATTTTGAATACATTATGGGCATGCTGAAATACGAGTTGCGTTGGGTTCCTATCGTAAATATACACAATTCTTCTTCAGGACTCAAGTCCAAATTATTAATAGAAACAAAGATATACGTCTTTCACTCAGGTGCATACTCTTCAGGTTTACTAAATCAACCGTGTTACGGAGATTGGCTTAAATTTTGAATACATTATGGGAATGCTGAAATACGAGTTGCGTTGGGTTCCTATCGTAAATATACACAATTCTTCTTCAGGACTCAAGTCCAAATTATTAATAGAAACAAAGATATACGTCTTTCACTCAGGTGCATACTCTTCAGGTTTACTAAATCAACCGTGTTACGGAGATTGGCTTAAATTTTGAATACATTATGGGAATGCTGAAATACGAGATGCGTTGGGTTCATATCGTAAATATACACAATTCTTCTTCAGGACTCAAGTCCACATTATTAATAGAAACAAAGATATACGTCTTTCACTCAGGTGCATACTCTTCAGGTTTACTAAATCAACCGTGTTACGGAGATTGGCTTAAATTTTGAATACATTATGGGAATGCTGAAATACGAGTTGCGTTGGGTTCCTATCGTAAATATACACAATTCTTCTTCGGGACTCAAGTCCAAATTATTAATAGAAACAAAGATATACGTCTTTCACTCAGGTGCATACTCTTCAGGTTTACTAAATCAACCGTGTTACGGAGATTGGCTTAAATTTTGAATACATTATGGGAATGCTGAAATACGAGTTGCGTTGGGTTCCTATCGTAAATATACACAATTCTTCTTCAGGACTCAAGTCCAAATTATTAATAGAAACAAAGATATACGTCTTTCACTCAGGTGCATACTCTTCAGGTTTACTAAATCAACCGTGTTACGGAGATTGGATTAAATTTTGAATACATTATGGGCATGCTGAAATACGAGTTGCGTTGGGTTCCTATCGTAAATATACACAATTCTTCTTCAGGACTCAAGTCCAAATTATTAATAGAAACAAAGATATACGTCTTTCACTCAGGTGCATACTCTTCAGGTTTACTAAATCAACCGTGTTACGGAGATTGGCTTAAATTTTGAATACATTATGGGAATGCTGAAATACGAGTTGCGTTGGGTTCCTATCGTAAATATACACAATTCTTCTTGAGGACTCAAGTCCAAATTATTAATAGAAACAAAGATATACGTCTTTCACTCAGGTGCATACTCTTCAGGTTTACTAAATCAACCGTGTTATGGAGATTGGCTTAAATTTTGAATACATTATGGGAATGCTGAAATACGAGTTGCGTTGGGTTTCTATCGTAAATATACACAATTCTTCTTCAGGACTCAAGTCCAAATTATTAATAGAAACAAAGATATACATCTTTCACTCAGGTGCATACTCTTCAGGTTTACTAAATCAACCGTGTTACGGAGATTGGCTTAAATTTTGAATACATTATGGGCATCCTAAAATACGAGTTGCGTTGGGTTCCTATCGTAAATATACACAATTCTTCTTCAGGACTCAAGTCCAAATTATTAATAGAAACAAAGATATACGTCTTTCACTCAGGTGCATACTCTTCAGGTTTACTAAATCAACCGTGTTACGGAGATTGGCTTAAATTTTGAATACATTATGGGAATGCTGAAATACGAGTTGCGTTGGGTTCCTATCGTAAATATACACAATTCTTCTTCGGGACTCAAGTCCAAATTATTAATAGAAACAAAGATATACGTCTTTCACTCAGGTGCATACTCTTCAGGTTTACTAAATCAACCGTGTTACGGAGATTGGCTTAAATTTTGAATACATTATGGGAATGCTGAAATACGAGTTGCGTTGGGTTCCTATCGTAAATATACACAATTCTTCTTCAGGACTCAAGTCCAAATTATTAATAGAAACAAAGATATACGTCTTTCACTCAGGTGCATACTCTTCAGGTTTACTAAATCAACCGTGTTACGGAGATTGGATTAAATTTTGAATACATTATGGGCATGCTGAAATACGAGTTGCGTTGGGTTCCTATCGTAAATATACACAATTCTTCTTCAGGACTCAAGTCCAAATTATTAATAGAAACAAAGATATACGTCTTTCACTCAGGTGCATACTCTTCAGGTTTACTAAATCAACCGTGTTACGGAGATTGGATTAAATTTTGAATACATTATGGGCATGCTGAAATACGAGTTGCGTTGGGTTCCTATCGTAAATATACACAATTCTTCTTCAGGACTCAAGTCCAAATTATTAATAGAAACAAAGATATACGTCTTTCACTCAGGTGCATACTCTTCAGGTTTACTAAATCAACCGTGTTACGGAGATTGGATTAAATTTTGAATACATTATGGGCATGCTGAAATACGAGTTGCGTTGGGTTCCTATCGTAAATATACACAATTCTTCTTCAGGACTCAAGTCCAAATTATTAATAGAAACAAAGATATACGTCTTTCACTCAGGTGCATACTCTTCAGGTTTACTAAATCAACCGTGTTACGGAGATTGGCTTAAATTTTGAATACATTATGGGAATGCTGAAATACGAGTTGCGTTGGGTTCCTATCGTAAATATACACAATTCTTCTTCGGGACTCAAGTCCAAATTATTAATAGAAACAAAGATATACGTCTTTCACTCAGGTGCATACTCTTCAGGTTTACTAAATCAACCGTGTTACGGAGATTGGCTTAAATTTTGAATACATTATGGGAATGCTGAAATACGAGTTGCGTTGGGTTCCTATCGTAAATATACACAATTCTTCTTCAGGACTCAAGTCCAAATTATTAATAGAAACAAAGATATACGTCTTTCACTCAGGTGCATACTCTTCAGGTTTACTAAATCAACCGTGTTACGGAGATTGGATTAAATTTTGAATACATTATGGGCATGCTGAAATACGAGTTGCGTTGGGTTCCTATCGTAAATATACACAATTCTTCTTCAGGACTCAAGTCCAAATTATTAATAGAAACAAAGATATACGTCTTTCACTCAGGTGCATACTCTTCAGGTTTACTAAATCAACCGTGTTACGGAGATTGGCTTAAATTTTGAATACATTATGGGAATGCTGAAATACGAGTTGCGTTGGGTTCCTATCGTAAATATACACAATTCTTCTTGAGGACTCAAGTCCAAATTATTAATAGAAACAAAGATATACGTCTTTCACTCAGGTGCATACTCTTCAGGTTTACTAAATCAACCGTGTTATGGAGATTGGCTTAAATTTTGAATACATTATGGGAATGCTTAAATACGAATTGCGTTGGGTTCCTATCGTAAATATACATAATTCTTCTTCAGGACTCAAGTCCAAATTATTAATAGAAACAAAGATATACGTCTTTCACTCAGGTGCATACTCTTCAGGTTTACTAAATCAACCGTGTTACGGAGATTGGCTTAAATTTTGAATACATTATGGGAATGCTGAAATACGAGTTGCGTTGGGTTCCTATCGTAAATATACACAATTCTTCTTCAGGACTCAAGTCCAAATTATTAATAGAAACAAAGGTATACGTCTTTCACTCAGGTGCATACTCTTCAGGTTTACTAAATCAACCGTGTTACGGAGATTGGCTTAAATTTTGAATACATTATGGGCATGCTGAAATACGAGTTGCGTTGGGTTCCTATCGTAAATATACACAATTCTTCTTCAGGACTCAAGTCCAAATTATTAATAGAAATAAAGATATAAGTCTTTCACTGAGGTGCATACTCTTCGGGTTTACTAAATCAACCGTGTTACGGAGATTGGCTTAAATTTTGAATACATTATGGGCATGCTGAAATACGAGTTGCGTTGGGTTCCTATCATAAATATACACAATTCTTCTTCAGGACTCAAGTCCAAATTATTAATAGAAATAATGATATAAGTCTTTCACTCAGGTGCATACTCTTCGGGTTTACTAAATCAACCGTGTTACGGAGATTGGTCTAAATTTTGAATACATTATGGGCATGCTGAAATACGAGTTGCGTTGGATTCCTATCGTAAATATACATAATTCTTCTTCAGGACTCAAGTCCAAATTATTAATAGAAACAAAGATATACGTCTTTCACTCAGGTGCATACTCTTCAGGTTTACTAAATCAACCGTGTTACGGAGATTGGCTTAAATTTTGAATACATTATGGGAATGCTGAAATACGAGTTGCGTTGGGTTCCCATCGTAAATATACACAATTCTTCTTCAGGACTCAAGTCCAAATTATTAATAGAAACAAAGATATACGTCTTTCACTCAGGTGCATACTCTTCAGGTTTACTAAATCAACCGTGTTACGGAGATTGGTTTAAATTTATAATACATTATGGGCATGCTGAAATACGAGTTGCGTTGGGTTCCTATCGTAAATATACACAATTCTTCTTCAGGACTCAAGTCCAAATTATTAATAGAAACAAAGATATACATCTTTCACTCAGGTGCATACTCTTCAGGTTTACTAAATCAACCGTGTTACGGAGATTGGCTTAAATTTTGAATACATTATGGGAATGCTGAAATACGAGTTGCGTTAGGTTCCTATCGTAAATATACACAATTCTTCTTCAGGACGCAAGTCCAAATCATTAATAGAAACAAAGATATACGTCTTTCACTCAGGTGCATACTCTTCAGGTTTACTAAATCAACCGTGTTATGGAGATTGGCTTAAATTTTGAATACATTATGAGAATGCTTAAATACGAGTTGCGTTGGGTTCCTATCGTAAATATACATAATTCTTCTTCAGGACTCAAGTCCAAATTATTAATAGAAACAAAGATATACGTCTTTCACTCAGGTGCATACTCTTCAGGTTTACTAAATCAATCGTGTTACGGAGATTGACTTAAATTTTGAATACATTATGGGCATGCTGAAATACGAGTTGCGTTGGGTTCCTATCGTAAATATACACAATTCTTCTTCAGGACTCAAGTTCAAATTATTAATAGAAACAAAGATATATGTCTTTCACTCAGGTGCATACTCTTCAGGTTTACTAAATCAACCGTGTTACGGAGATTGGCTTAAATTTTGAATACATTATGGGCATGCTGAAATACGAGTTGCGTTGGGTTCCTATCGTAAATATACACAATTCTTCTTCAGAACTCAAGTCCAAATTATTAATAGAAACAAAGATATAAGTCTTTCACTCAGGTGCATACTCTTCGGGTTTACTAAATCAACCGTGTTACGGAGATTGGCTTAAATTTTGAATACATTATGGGCATGCTGAAATACGAGTTGCGTTGGGTTCCTATCGTAAATATACACAATTCTTCTTCAGGACCCAAGTCCAAATTACTAATAGAAATAAAGATATAAGTCTTTCACTCAGGTGCATACTCTTCGGGTTTACTAAATCAACCGTGTTACGGAGATTGGCCTAAATTTTGAATACATTATGGGCATGCTGAAATACGAGTTGCGTTGGGTTCCTATCGTAAATATACACAATTCTTCTTCAGGACTCAAGTCCAAATTATTAATAGAAACAAAGATATACGTCTTTCACTCAGGTGCATACTCTTCAGGTTTACTAAATCAACCGTGTTACGGAGATTGGCTTAAATTTTGAATACATTATGGGAATGCTGAAATACGAGTTGCGTTGGGTTCCTATCGTAAATATACACAATTCATTTTCAGGACTCAAGTCCAAATTATTAATAGAAACAAAGATATACGTCTTTCACTCAGGTGCATACTCTTCAGGTTTACTAAATCAACCGTGTTACGGAGATTGGCTTAAATTTTGAATACATTATGGGAATGCTGAAATACTAGTTGCGTTGGGTTCATATCGTAAATATACACAATTCTTCTTCAGGACTCAAGTCCACATTATTAATAGAAACATAGATATACGTCTTTCACTCAGGTGCATACTCTTTAGGTTTACTAAATCAACCGTGTTATGGAGATTGGCTTAAATTTTGAATACATTATAGGAATGCTTAAATACGAGATGCGTTGGGTTCCTATCATAAATATACACAATTCTTCTTCAGGACTCAAGTCCAAATTATTAATAGAAACAAAGATATACATCTTTCACTCAGGTGCATACTCTTCAGGTTTACTAAATCAACCGTGTTACGGAGATTGGCTTAAATTTTGAATACATTATGGGAATGCTGAAATACGAGTTGCGTTGGGTTCCTATCGTAAATATACACAATTCTTCTTCAGGACTCAAGTCCAAATTATTAATAGAAACAAAGGTATACGTCTTTCACTCAGGTGCATACTCTTCAGGTTTACTAAATCAACCGTGTTACGGAGATTGACTTAAATTTTGAATACATTATGGGCATGCTGAAATACGAGTTGCGTTGGGTTCCTATCGTAAATATACACAATTCTTCTTCAGGACTCAAGTTCAAATTATTAATAGAAACAAAGATATACGTCTTTCACTCAGGTGCATACTCTTCAGGTTTACTAAATCAACCGTGTTACGGAGATTGGCTTAAATTTTGAATACATTATGGGCATGCTTAAATACGAGTTGCGTTGGGTTCCTATCGTAAATATATACAATTCTTCTTCAGGACTCAAGTCCAAATTATTAATAGAAATAAAGATATACGTCTTTCACTCAGGTGCATACTCTTCAGGTTTACTAAATCAACCGTGTTACGGAGATTGGCTTAAATTTTGAATACATTATGGGAATGCTGAAATACGAGTTGTGTTGGGTTCCTATCGTAAATATACACAATTCTTCTTCAGGACTCAAGTCCAAATTATTAATAGAAACAAAGATATACGTCTTTCACTCAGGTGCATACTCTTCAGGTTTACTAAATCAACCGTGTTACGGAGATTGGCTTACATTTTGAATACATTATGGGCATGCTGAAATACGAGTTGCGTTGGGTTCCTATCGTAAATATACACAATTCTTCTTCAGAACTCAAGTCCAAATTATTAATAGAAACAAAGATATAAGTCTTTCACTCAGGTGCATACTCTTCGGGTTTACTAAATCAACCGTGTTACGGAGATTGGCTTAAATTTTGAATACATTATAGGCATGCTGAAATACGAGTTGCGTTGGGTTCCTATCGTAAATATACACAATTCTTCTTCAGGACCCAAGTCCAAATTATTAATAGAAATAAAGATATAAGTCTTTCACTCAGGTGCATACTCTTCGGGTTTACTAAATCAACCGTGTTACGGAGATTGGCCTAAATTTTGAATACATTATGGGCATGCTGAAATACGAGTTGCGTTGGGTTCCTATCGTAAATATACACAATTCTTCTTCAGGACTCAAGTCCAAATTATTAATAGAAACAAAGATATACGTCTTTCACTCAGGTGCATACTCTTCAGGTTTACTAAATCAACCGTGTTACGGAGATTGGCTTAAATTTTGAACACATTATGGGAATGCTTAAATACGAGTTGCGTTGGGTTCATATCGTAAATATACATAATTCTTCTTCAGGACTCAAGTCCAAATTATTAATAGAAACAAAGATATACGTCTTTCACTCAGGTGCATACTCTTCAGGTTTACTAAATCAACCGTGTTACGGAGATTGGCTTAAATTTTGAATACATTATGGGAATGCTGAAATACGAGTTGCGTTGGGTTCCTATCGTAAATATACACAATTCTTCTTTAGGACTCAAGTCCAAATTATTAATAGAAACAAAGGTATACGTCTTTCACTCAGGTGCATACTCTTCAGGTTTACTAAATCAACCGTGTTACGGAGATTGGCTTAAATTTTGAATACATTATGGGAATGCTGAAATACAAGTTGCGTTGGGTTCATATCGTAAATATACACAATTCTTCTTCAGGACTCAAGTCCACATTATTAATAGAAACATAGATATACGTCTTTCACTCAGGTGCATACTCTTTAGGTTTACTAAATCAACCGTGTTACGGAGATTGGCTTAAATTTTGAATATATTATAGGAATGCTTAAATACGAGATGCGTTGGGTTCCTATCGTAAATATACACAATTCTTCTTCAGGACTCAAGTCCAAATTATTAATAGAAACAAAGATATACATCTTTCACTCAGGTGCATACTCTTCAGGTTTACTAAATCAACCGTGTTACGGAGATTGGCTTAAATTTTGAATACATTATGGGAATGCTGAAATACGAGTTGCGTTGGGTTCCTATCGTAAATATACACAATTCTTCTTCAGGACTCAAGTCCAAATTATTAATAGAAACAAAGGTATACGTCTTTCACTCAGGTGCATACTCTTCAGGTTTACTAAATCAACCGTGTTACGGAGATTGGCTTAAATTTTGAATACATTATGGGCATGCTGAAATACGAGTTGCGTTGGGTTCCTATCGTAAATATACACAATTCTTCTTCAGGACTCTAGTCCAAATTATTAATAGAAATAAAGATATAAGTCTTTCACTCAGGTGCATACTCTTCGGGTTTACTAAATCAACCGTGTTACGGAGATTGGCTTAAATGTTGAATACATTATGGGCATGCTGAAATACGAGTTGCGTTGGGTTCCTATCGTAAATATACACAATTCTTCTTCAGGACTCAAGTCCAAATTATTAATAGAAATAAAGATATAGGTCTTTCACTCAGGTGCATACTCTTCGGGTTTACTAAATCAACCGTGTTATGGAGATTGGCCTAAATTTTGAATACATTATGGGCATGCTGAAATACGAGTTGCGTTGGGTTCCTATCGTAAATATACACAATTCTTCTTCAGGACTCAAGTCCAAATTATTAATAGAAACAAAGATATACGTCTTTCACTCAGGTGCATACTCTTCAGGTTTACTAAATCAACCGTGTGACGGAGATTGGCTTAAATTTTGAATACATTATGGGAATGCTGAAATACGAGTTGCGTTGGGTTCCTATCGTAAATATACACAATTCTTCTTCAGGACTCAAGTCCAAATTATTAATAGAAACAAAGATATAAGTCTTTCACTCAGGTGCATACTCTTCAAGTTTACTAAATCAACCGTGTTATGGAATTTGGCTTAAATTTTGAACACATTATGGGAATGCTTAAATACGAGTTGCGTTGGGTTCATATCGTAAATATACATAATTCTTCTTCAGGACTCAAGTCCAAATTATTAATAGAAACAAAGATATACGTCTTTCACTCAGGTGCATACTCTTCAGGTTTACTAAATCAACCGTGTTACGGAGATTGGCTTAAATTTTGAATACATTATGGGAATGCTGAAATACGAGTTGCGTTGGGTTCCTATCGTAAATATACACAATTCTTCTTTAGGACTCAAGTCCAAATTATTAATAGAAACAAAGGTATACGTCTTTCACTCAGGTGCATACTCTTCAGGTTTACTAAATCAACCGTGTTACGGAGATTGGCTTAAATTTTGAATACATTATGGGCATGCTGAAATACGAGTTGCGTTGGGTTCCTATCGTAAATATACACAATTCTTCTTCAGGACTCAAGTCCAAATTATTAATAGAAATAAAGATATAAGTCTTTCACTCAGGTGCATACTCTTCGGGTTTACTAAATCAACCGTGTTACGGAGATTGGCTTAAATTTTGAATACATTATGGGCATGCTGAAATACGAGTTGCGTTGGGTTCCTATCGTAAATATACACAATTCTTCTTCAGGACTCAAGTCCAAATTATTAATAGAAATAAAGATATAGGTCTTTCACTCAGGTGCATACTCTTCGGGTTTACTAAATCAACCGTGTTATGGAGATTGGCCTAAATTTTGAATACATTATGGGCATGCTTAAATACGAGTTGCGTTGGGTTCCTATCGTAAATATATACAATTCTTCTTCAGGACTCAAGTCCAAATTATTAATAGAAACAAAGATATACGTCTTTCACTCAGGTGCATACTCTTCAGGTTTACTAAATCAACCGTGTTACGGAGATTGGCTTAAATTTTGAATACATTATGGGAATGCTGAAATACGAGTTGTGTTGGGTTCCTATCGTAAATATACACAATTCTTCTTCAGGACTCAAGTCCAAATTATTAATAGAAACAAAGATATACGTCTTTCACTCAGGTGCATACTCTTCAGGTTTACTAAATCAACCGTGTTACGGAGATTGGCTTACATTTTGAATACATTATGGGCATGCTGAAATACGAGTTGCGTTGGGTTCCTATCGTAAATATACACAATTCTTCTTCAGAACTCAAGTCCAAATTATTAATAGAAACAAAGATATAAGTCTTTCACTCAGGTGCATACTCTTCGGGTTTACTAAATCAACCGTGTTACGGAGATTGGCTTAAATTTTGAATACATTATGGGCATGCTGAAATACGAGTTGCGTTGGGTTCCTATCGTAAATATACACAATTCTTCTTCAGGACCCAAGTCCAAATTATTAATAGAAATAAAGATATAAGTCTTTCACTCAGGTGCATACTCTTCGGGTTTACTAAATCAACCGTGTTACGGAGATTGGCCTAAATTTTGAATACATTATGGGCATGCTGAAATACGAGTTGCGTTGGGTTCCTATCGTAAATATACACAATTCTTCTTCAGGACTCAAGTCCAAATTATTAATAGAAACAAAGATATACGTCTTTCACTCAGGTGCATACTCTTCAGGTTTACTAAATCAACCGTGTTACGGAGATTGGCTTAAATTTTGAATACATTATGGGAATACTGAAATACGAGTTGCGTTGGGTTCCTATCGTAAATATACACAATTCTTCTTCAGGACTCAAGTCCAAATTATTAATAGAAACAAAGATATACGTCTTTCACTCAGGTGCATACTCTTCAGGTTTACTAAATCAACCGTGTTACGGAGATTGGCTTAAATTTTGAATACATTATGGGAATGCTGAAATACGAGTTGCGTTGGGTTCATATCGTAAATATACACAATTCTTCTTCAGGACTCAAGTCCACATTATTAATAGAAACATAGATATACGTCTTTCACTCAGGTGCATACTCTTCAGGTTTACTAAATCAACCGTGTTATGGAGATTGGCTTAAATTTTGAATACATTATAGGAATGCTTAAATACGAGATGCGTTGGGTTCCTATCGTAAATATACACAATTCTTCTTCAGGACTCAAGTCCAAATTATTAATAGAAACAAAGATATACATCTTTCACTCAGGTGCATACTCTTCAGGTTTACTAAATCAACCGTGTTACGGAGATTGGCTTAAATTTTGAATACATTATGGGAATGCTGAAATACGAGTTGCGTTGGGTTCCTATCGTAAATATACACAATTCTTCTTCAGGACTCAAGTCCAAATTATTAATAGAAACAAAGATATACGTCTTTCACTCAGGTGCATACTCTTCAGGTTTACTAAATCAACCGTGTTACGGAGATTGGTTTAAATTTTGAATACATTATGGGCATGCTGAAATACGAGTTGCGTTGGGTTCCTATCGTAAATATACACAATTCTTCTTCAGGACTCAAGTCCAAATTATTAATAGAAACAAAGATATACGTCTTTCACTCAGGTGCATACTCTTCAGGTTTACTAAATCAACCGTGTTACGGAGATTGGCTTAAATTTTGAATACATTATGGGAATGCTGAAATACGAGTTGCGTTGGGTTCCTATCGTAAATATACACAATTCTTCTTCAGGACTCAAGTCCAAATTATTAATAGAAACAAAGATATAAGTCTTTCACTCAGGTGCATACTCTTCAAGTTTACTAAATCAACCGTGTTATGGAGATTGGCTTAAATTTTGAACACATTATGGGAATGCTTAAATACGAGTTGCGTTGGGTTCCTATCGTAAATATACATAATTCTTCTTCAGGACTCAAGTCCAAATTATTAATAGAAACAAAGATATACGTCTTTCACTCAGGTGCATACTCTTCAGGTTTACTAAATCAACCGTGTTACGGAGATTGGCTTAAATTTTGAATACATTATGGGATTGCTGAAATACGAGTTGCGTTGGGTTCCTATCGTAAATATACACAATTCTTCTTCAGGACTCAAGTCCAAATTATTAATAGAAAGAAAGGTATACGTCTTTCACTCAGGTGCATACTCTTCAGGTTTACTAAATCAACCGTGTTACGGAGATTGGCTTAAATTTTGAATACATTATGGGCATGCTGAAATACGAGTTGCGTTGGGTTCCTATCGTAAATATACACAATTCTTCTTCAGGACTCAAGTCCAAATTATTAATAGAAATAAAGATATAAGTCTTTCACTCAGGTGCATACTCTTCGAGTTTACTAAATCAACCGTGTTACGGAGATTGGCTTAAATTTTGAATACATTATGGGCATGCTGAAATACGAGTTGCGTTGGGTTCCTATCGTAAATATACACAATTCTTCTTCAGGACTCAAGTCCAAATTATTAATAGAAATAAAGATATAGGTCTTTCACTCAGGTGCATACTCTTCGGGTTTACTAAATCAACCGTGTTATGGAGATTGGCCTAAATTTTGAATACATTATGGGCATGCTGAAATACGAGTTGCGTTGGGTTCCTATCGTAAATATACACAATTCTTCTTCAGGACTCAAGTCCAAATTATTAATAGAAACAAAGATATACGTCTTTCACTCAGGTGCATACTCTTCAGGTTTACTAAATCAACCGTGTTACGGAGATTGGCTTAAATTTTGAATACATTATGGGAATGCTGAAATACGAGTTGCGTTGGGTTCCTATCGTAAATATACACAATTCTTCTTCAGGACTCAAGTCCAAATTATTAATAGAAACAAAGATATACGTCTTTCACTCAGGTGCATACTCTTCAGGTTTACTAAATCAACCGTGTTACGGAGATTGGTTTAAATTTTGAATACATTATGGGCATGCTAAAATACGAGTTGCGTTGGGTTCCTATCGTAAATATACACAATTCTTCTTCAGGACTCAAGTCCAAATTATTAATAGAAACAAAGATATACGTCTTTCACTCAGGTGCATACTCTTCCGGTTTACTAAATCAACCGTGTTACGGAGATTGGCTTAAATTTTGAATACATTATGGGAATGCTGAAATACGAGTTGCGTTGGGTTCCTATCGTAAATATACACAATTCTTCTTCAGGACTCAAGTCCAAATTATTAATAGAAACAAAGATATAAGTCTTTCACTCAGGTGCATACTCTTCAAGTTTACTAAATCAACCGTGTTATGGAGATTGGCTTAAATTTTGAACACATTATGGGAATGCTTAAATACGAGTTGCGTTGGGTTCCTATCGTAAATATACATAATTCTTCTTCAGGACTCAAGTCCAAATTATTAATAGAAACAAAGATATACGTCTTTCACTCAGGTACATACTCTTCAGGTTTACTAAATCAACCGTGTTACGGAGATTGGCTTAAATTTTGAATACATTATGGGAATGCTGAAATACGAGTTGCGTTGGGTTCCTATCGTAAATATACACAATTCTTCTTCAGGACTCAAGTCCAAATTATTAATAGAAACAAAGGTATACGTCTTTCACTCAGGTGCATACTCTTCAGGTTTACTAAATCAACCGTGTTACGGAGATTGGCTTAAATTTTGAATACATTATGGGCATGCTGAAATACGAGTTGCGTGTGGTTCCTATCGTAATGATACACAATTCTTCTTCAGGACTCAAGTCCAAATTATTAATAGAAATAAAGATATAAGTCTTTCACTCAGGTGCATACTCTTCGGGTTTACTAAATCAACCGTGTTACGGAGATTGGCTTAAATTTTGAATACATTATGGGCATTCTGAAATACGAGTTGCGTTGGGTTCCTATCGTAAATATACACAATTCTTCTTCAGGACTCAAGTCCAAATTATTAATAGAAATAAAGATATAGGTCTTTCACTCAGGTGCATACTCTTCGGGTTTACTAAATCAACCGTGTTATGGAGATTGGCCTAAATTTTGAATACATTATGGGCATGCTGAAATACGAGTTGCGTTGGGTTCCTATCGTAAATATACACAATTCTTCTTCAGGACTCAAGTCCAAATTATTAATAGAAACAAAGATATACGTCTTTCACTCAGGTGCATACTCTTCAGGTTTACTAAATCAACCGTGTTACGGAGATTGGCTTAAATTTTGAATACATTATGGGAATGCTGAAATACGAGTTGCGTTGGGTTCCTATCGTAAATATACACAATTCTTCTTCAGGACTCAAGTCCAAATTATTAATAGAAACAAAGATATACGTCTTTCACTCAGGTGCATACTCTTCAGGTTTACTAAATCAACCGTGTTACGGAGATTGGTTTAAATTTTGAATACATTATGGGCATGCTGAAATACGAGTTGCGTTGGGTTCCTATCGTAAATATACACAATTCTTCTTCAGGACTCAAGTCCAAATTATTAATAGAAACAAAGATATACATCTTTCACTCAGGTGCATACTCTTCAGGTTTACTAAATCAACCGTGTTACGGAGATTGGCTTAAATTTTGAATACATTATGGGAATGCTGAAATACGAGTTGCGTTGGGTTCCTATCGTAAATATACACAATTCTTCTTCAGGACTCAAGTCCAAATTATTAATAGAAACAAAGATATACGTCTTTCACTCAGGTGCATACTCTTCAGGTTTACTAAATCAACCGTGTTACGGAGATTGGTTTAAATTTTGAATACATTATGGGCATGCTGAAATACGAGTTGCGTTGGGTTCCTATCGTAAATATACACAATTCTTCTTCAGGACTCAAGTCCAAATTATTAATAGAAACAAAGATATACGTCTTTCACTCAGGTGCATACTCTTCAGGTTTACTAAATCAACCGTGTTACGGAGATTGGCTTAAATTTTGAATACATTATGGGAATGCTGAAATACGAGTTGCGTTGGGTTCCTATCGTAAATATACACAATTCTTCTTCAGGACTCAAGTCCAAATTATTAATAGAAACAAAGATATAAGTCTTTCACTCAGGTGCATACTCTTCAAGTTTACTAAATCAACCGTGTTATGGAGATTGGCTTAAATTTTGAACACATTATGGGAATGCTTAAATACGAGTTGCGTTGGGTTCCTATCGTAAATATACATAATTCTTCTTCAGGACTCAAGTCCAAATTATTAATAGAAACAAAGATATACGTCTTTCACTCAGGTGCATACTCTTCAGGTTTACTAAATCAACCGTGTTACGGAGATTGGCTTAAATTTTGAATACATTATGGGATTGCTGAAATACGAGTTGCGTTGGGTTCCTATCGTAAATATACACAATTCTTCTTCAGGACTCAAGTCCAAATTATTAATAGAAACAAAGGTATACGTCTTTCACTCAGGTGCATACTCTTCAGGTTTACTAAATCAACCGTGTTACGGAGATTGGCTTAAATTTTGAATACATTATGGGCATGCTGAAATACGAGTTGCGTTGGGTTCCTATCGTAAATATACACAATTCTTCTTCAGGACTCAAGTCCAAATTATTAATAGAAATAAAGATATAAGTCTTTCACTCAGGTGCATACTCTTCGAGTTTACTAAATCAACCGTGTTACGGAGATTGGCTTAAATTTTGAATACATTATGGGCATGCTGAAATACGAGTTGCGTTGGGTTCCTATCGTAAATATACACAATTCTTCTTCAGGACTCAAGTCCAAATTATTAATAGAAATAAAGATATAGGTCTTTCACTCAGGTGCATACTCTTCGGGTTTACTAAATCAACCGTGTTATGGAGATTGGCCTAAATTTTGAATACATTATGGGCATGCTGAAATACGAGTTGCGTTGGGTTCCTATCGTAAATATACACAATTCTTCTTCAGGACTCAAGTCCAAATTATTAATAGAAACAAAGATATACGTCTTTCACTCAGGTGCATACTCTTCAGGTTTACTAAATCAACCGTGTTACGGAGATTGGCTTAAATTTTGAACACATTATGGGAATGCTTAAATACGAGTTGCGTTGGGTTCCTATCGTAAATATACATAATTCTTCTTCAGGACTCAAGTCCAAATTATTAATAGAAACAAAGATATACGTCTTTCACTCAGGTACATACTCTTCAGGTTTACTAAATCAACCGTGTTACGGAGATTGGCTTAAATTTTGAATACATTATGGGAATGCTGAAATACGAGTTGCGTTGGGTTCCTATCGTAAATATACACAATTCTTCTTCAGGACTCAAGTCCAAATTATTAATAGAAACAAAGGTATACGTCTTTCACTCAGGTGCATACTCTTCAGGTTTACTAAATCAACCGTGTTACGGAGATTGGCTTAAATTTTGAATACATTATGGGCATGCTGAAATACGAGTTGCGTGTGGTTCCTATCGTAATGATACACAATTCTTCTTCAGGACTCAAGTCCAAATTATTAATAGAAATAAAGATATAAGTCTTTCACTCAGGTGCATACTCTTCGGGTTTACTAAATCAACCGTGTTACGGAGATTGGCTTAAATTTTGAATACATTATGGGCATTCTGAAATACGAGTTGCGTTGGGTTCCTATCGTAAATATACACAATTCTTCTTCAGGACTCAAGTCCAAATTATTAATAGAAATAAAGATATAGGTCTTTCACTCAGGTGCATACTCTTCGGGTTTACTAAATCAACCGTGTTATGGAGATTGGCCTAAATTTTGAATACATTATGGGCATGCTGAAATACGAGTTGCGTTGGGTTCCTATCGTAAATATACACAATTCTTCTTCAGGACTCAAGTCCAAATTATTAATAGAAACAAAGATATACGTCTTTCACTCAGGTGCATACTCTTCAGGTTTACTAAATCAACCGTGTTACGGAGATTGGCTTAAATTTTGAATACATTATGGGAATGCTGAAATACGAGTTGCGTTGGGTTCCTATCGTAAATATACACAATTCTTCTTCAGGACTCAAGTCCAAATTATTAATAGAAACAAAGATATACGTCTTTCACTCAGGTGCATACTCTTCAGGTTTACTAAATCAACCGTGTTACGGAGATTGGTTTAAATTTTGAATACATTATGGGCATGCTGAAATACGAGTTGCGTTGGGTTCCTATCGTAAATATACACAATTCTTCTTCAGGACTCAAGTCCAAATTATTAATAGAAACAAAGATATACATCTTTCACTCAGGTGCATACTCTTCAGGTTTACTAAATCAACCGTGTTACGGAGATTGGCTTAAATTTTGAATACATTATGGGAATGCTGAAATACGAGTTGCGTTGGGTTCCTATCGTAAATATACACAATTCTTCTTCAGGACTCAAGTCCAAATTATTAATAGAAACAAAGATATACGTCTTTCACTCAGGTGCATACTCTTCAGGTTTACTAAATCAACCGTGTTACGGAGATTGGTTTAAATTTTGAATACATTATGGGCATGCTGAAATACGAGTTGCGTTGGGTTCCTATCGTAAATATACACAATTCTTCTTCAGGACTCAAGTCCAAATTATTAATAGAAACAAAGATATACGTCTTTCACTCAGGTGCATACTCTTCAGGTTTACTAAATCAACCGTGTTACGGAGATTGGCTTAAATTTTGAATACATTATGGGAATGCTGAAATACGAGTTGCGTTGGGTTCCTATCGTAAATATACACAATTCTTCTTCAGGACTCAAGTCCAAATTATTAATAGAAACAAAGATATAAGTCTTTCACTCAGGTGCATACTCTTCAAGTTTACTAAATCAACCGTGTTATGGAGATTGGCTTAAATTTTGAACACATTATGGGAATGCTTAAATACGAGTTGCGTTGGGTTCCTATCGTAAATATACATAATTCTTCTTCAGGACTCAAGTCCAAATTATTAATAGAAACAAAGATATACGTCTTTCACTCAGGTGCATACTCTTCAGGTTTACTAAATCAACCGTGTTACGGAGATTGGCTTAAATTTTGAATACATTATGGGATTGCTGAAATACGAGTTGCGTTGGGTTCCTATCGTAAATATACACAATTCTTCTTCAGGACTCAAGTCCAAATTATTAATAGAAACAAAGGTATACGTCTTTCACTCAGGTGCATACTCTTCAGGTTTACTAAATCAACCGTGTTACGGAGATTGGCTTAAATTTTGAATACATTATGGGCATGCTGAAATACGAGTTGCGTTGGGTTCCTATCGTAAATATACACAATTCTTCTTCAGGACTCAAGTCCAAATTATTAATAGAAATAAAGATATAAGTCTTTCACTCAGGTGCATACTCTTCGAGTTTACTAAATCAACCGTGTTACGGAGATTGGCTTAAATTTTGAATACATTATGGGCATGCTGAAATACGAGTTGCGTTGGGTTCCTATCGTAAATATACACAATTCTTCTTCAGGACTCAAGTCCAAATTATTAATAGAAATAAAGATATAGGTCTTTCACTCAGGTGCATACTCTTCGGGTTTACTAAATCAACCGTGTTATGGAGATTGGCCTAAATTTTGAATACATTATGGGCATGCTGAAATACGAGTTGCGTTGGGTTCCTATCGTAAATATACACAATTCTTCTTCAGGACTCAAGTCCAAATTATTAATAGAAACAAAGATATACGTCTTTCACTCAGGTGCATACTCTTCAGGTTTACTAAATCAACCGTGTTACGGAGATTGGCTTAAATTTTGAATACATTATGGGAATGCTGAAATACGAGTTGCGTTGGGTTCCTATCGTAAATATACACAATTCTTCTTCAGGACTCAAGTCCAAATTATTAATAGAAACAAAGATATACGTCTTTCACTCAGGTGCATACTCTTCAGGTTTACTAAATCAACCGTGTTACGGAGATTGGTTTAAATTTTGAATACATTATGGGCATGCTGAAATACGAGTTGCGTTGGGTTCCTATCGTAAATATACACAATTCTTCTTCAGGACTCAAGTCCAAATTATTAATAGAAACAAAGATATACGTCTTTCACTCAGGTGCATACTCTTCCGGTTTACTAAATCAACCGTGTTACGGAGATTGGCTTAAATTTTGAATACATTATGGGAATGCTGAAATACGAGTTGCGTTGGGTTCCTATCGTAAATATACACAATTCTTCTTCAGGACTCAAGTCCAAATTATTAATAGAAACAAAGATATAAGTCTTTCACTCAGGTGCATACTCTTCAAGTTTACTAAATCAACCGTGTTATGGAGATTGGCTTAAATTTTGAACACATTATGGGAATGCTTAAATACGAGTTGCGTTGGGTTCCTATCGTAAATATACATAATTCTTCTTCAGGACTCAAGTCCAAATTATTAATAGAAACAAAGATATACGTCTTTCACTCAGGTACATACTCTTCAGGTTTACTAAATCAACCGTGTTACGGAGATTGGCTTAAATTTTGAATACATTATGGGAATGCTGAAATACGAGTTGCGTTGGGTTCCTATCGTAAATATACACAATTCTTCTTCAGGACTCAAGTCCAAATTATTAATAGAAACAAAGGTATACGTCTTTCACTCAGGTGCATACTCTTCAGGTTTACTAAATCAACCGTGTTACGGAGATTGGCTTAAATTTTGAATACATTATGGGCATGCTGAAATACGAGTTGCGTGTGGTTCCTATCGTAAATATACACAATTCTTCTTCAGGACTCAAGTCCAAATTATTAATAGAAATAAAGATATAAGTCTTTCACTCAGGTGCATACTCTTCGGGTTTACTAAATCAACCGTGTTACGGAGATTGGCTTAAATTTTGAATACATTATGGGCATTCTGAAATACGAGTTGCGTTGGGTTCCTATCGTAAATATACACAATTCTTCTTCAGGACTCAAGTCCAAATTATTAATAGAAATAAAGATATAGGTCTTTCACTCAGGTGCATACTCTTCGGGTTTACTAAATCAACCGTGTTATGGAGATTGGCCTAAATTTTGAATACATTATGGGCATGCTGAAATACGAGTTGCGTTGGGTTCCTATCGTAAATATACACAATTCTTCTTCAGGACTCAAGTCCAAATTATTAATAGAAACAAAGATATACGTCTTTCACTCAGGTGCATACTCTTCAGGTTTACTAAATCAACCGTGTTACGGAGATTGGCTTAAATTTTGAATACATTATGGGAATGCTGAAATACGAGTTGCGTTGGGTTCCTATCGTAAATATACACAATTCTTCTTCAGGACTCAAGTCCAAATTATTAATAGAAACAAAGATATACGTCTTTCACTCAGGTGCATACTCTTCAGGTTTACTAAATCAACCGTGTTACGGAGATTGGTTTAAATTTTGAATACATTATGGGCATGCTGAAATACGAGTTGCGTTGGGTTCCTATCGTAAATATACACAATTCTTCTTCAGGACTCAAGTCCAAATTATTAATAGAAACAAAGATATACGTCTTTCACTCAGGTGCATACTCTTCCGGTTTACTAAATCAACCGTGTTACGGAGATTGGCTTAAATTTTGAATACATTATGGGAATGCTGAAATACGAGTTGCGTTGGGTTCCTATCGTAAATATACACAATTCTTCTTCAGGACTCAAGTCCAAATTATTAATAGAAACAAAGGTATACGTCTTTCACTCAGGTGCATACTCTTCAGGTTTACTAAATCAACCGTGTTACGGAGATTGGCTTAAATTTTGAATACATTATGGGCATGCTGAAATACGAGTTGCGTGTGGTTCCTATCGTAAATATACACAATTCTTCTTCAGGACTCAAGTCCAAATTATTAATAGAAATAAAGATATAAGTCTTTCACTCAGGTGCATACTCTTCGGGTTTACTAAATCAACCGTGTTACGGAGATTGGCTTAAATTTTGAATACATTATGGGCATTCTGAAATACGAGTTGCGTTGGGTTCCTATCGTAAATATACACAATTCTTCTTCAGGACTCAAGTCCAAATTATTAATAGAAATAAAGATATAGGTCTTTCACTCAGGTGCATACTCTTCGGGTTTACTAAATCAACCGTGTTATGGAGATTGGCCTAAATTTTGAATACATTATGGGCATGCTGAAATACGAGTTGCGTTGGGTTCCTATCGTAAATATACACAATTCTTCTTCAGGACTCAAGTCCAAATTATTAATAGAAACAAAGATATACGTCTTTCACTCAGGTGCATACTCTTCAGGTTTACTAAATCAACCGTGTTACGGAGATTGGCTTAAATTTTGAATACATTATGGGAATGCTGAAATACGAGTTGCGTTGGGTTCCTATCGTAAATATACACAATTCTTCTTCAGGACTCAAGTCCAAATTATTAATAGAAACAAAGATATACGTCTTTCACTCAGGTGCATACTCTTCAGGTTTACTAAATCAACCGTGTTACGGAGATTGGTTTAAATTTTGAATACATTATGGGCATGCTGAAATACGAGTTGCGTTGGGTTCCTATCGTAAATATACACAATTCTTCTTCAGGACTCAAGTCCAAATTATTAATAGAAACAAAGATATACGTCTTTCACTCAGGTGCATACTCTTCCGGTTTACTAAATCAACCGTGTTACGGAGATTGGCTTAAATTTTGAATACATTATGGGAATGCTGAAATACGAGTTGCGTTGGGTTCCTATCGTAAATATACACAATTCTTCTTCAGGACTCAAGTCCAAATTATTAATAGAAACAAAGATATAATTCTTTCACTCAGGTGCATACTCTTCAAGTTTACTAAATCAACCGTGTTATGGAGATTGGCTTAAATTTTGAACACATTATGGGAATGCTTAAATACGAGTTGCGTTGGGTTCCTATCGTAAATATACATAATTCTTCTTCAGGACTCAAGTCTAAATTATTAATAGAAACAAAGATATACATCTTTCACTCAGGTGCATACTCTTCAGGTTTACTAAATCAACCGTGTTACGGAGATTGGCTTAAATTTTGAATACATTATGGGAATACTGAAATACGAGTTGCGTTGGGTTCCTATCGTAAATATACACAATTCTTCTTCAGGACTCAAGTCCAAATTATTAATAGAAACAAAGGTATACGTCTTTCACTCAGGTGCATACTCTTCAGGTTTACTAAATCAACCGTGTTACGGAGATTGGCTTAAATTTTGAATACATTATGGGCATGCTGAAATACGAGTTGCGTTGGGTTCCTATCGTAAATATACACAATTCTTCTTCAGGACTCAAGTCCAAATTATTAATAGAAATAAAGATATAAGTCTTTCACTCAGGTGCATACTCTTCGGGTTTACTAAATCAACCGTGTTACGGAGATTGGCTTAAATTTTGAATACATTATGGGCATGCTGAAATACGAGTTGCGTTGGGTTCCTATCGTAAATATACACAATTCTTCTTCAGGACTCAAGTCCAAATTATTAATAGAAATAAAGATATAGGTCTTTCACTCAGGTGCATACTCTTCGGGTTTACTAAATCAACCGTGTTATGGAGATTGGCCTAAATTTTGAATACATTATGGGCATGCTGAAATACGAGTTGCGTTGGGTTCCTATCGTAAATATACACAATTCTTCTTCAGGACTCAAGTCCAAATTATTAATAGAAACAAAGATATACGTCTTTCACTCAGGTGCATACTCTTCAGGTTTACTAAATCAACCGTGTTACGGAGATTGGCTTAAATTTTGAATACATTATGGGAATGCTGAAATACGAGTTGCGTTGGGTTCCTATCGTAAATATACACAATTCTTCTTCAGGACTCAAGTCCAAATTATTAATAGAAACAAAGATATACGTCTTTCACTCAGGTGCATACTCTTCAGGTTTACTAAATCAACCGTGTTACGGAGATTGGTTTAAATTTTGAATACATTATGGGCATGCTGAAATACGAGTTGCGTTGGGTTCCTATCGTAAATATACACAATTCTTCTTCAGGACTCAAGTCCAAATTATTAATAGAAACAAAGATATACATCTTTCACTCAGGTGCATACTCTTCAGGTTTACTAAATCAACCGTGTTACGGAGATTGGCTTAAATTTTGAATACATTATGGGAATGCTGAAATACGAGTTGCGTTAGGTTCCTATCGTAAATATACACAATTCTTCTTCAGGACTCAAGTCCAAATTATTAATAGAAACAAAGGTATACGTCTTTCACTCAGGTGCATACTCTTCAGGTTTACTAAATCAACCGTGTTACGGAGATTGAATTAAATTTTGAATACATTATGGGCATGCTGAAATACGAGTTGCGTTGGGTTCCTATCGTAAATATACACAATTCTTCTTCAGGACTCAAGTCCAAATTATTAATAGAAACAAAGATATACGTCTTTCACTCAGGTGCATACTCTTCAGGTTTACTAAATCAACCGTGTTACGGAGATTGGTTTAAATTTTGAATACATTATGGGCATGCTGAAATACGAGTTGCGTTGGGTTCCTATCGTAAATATACACAATTCTTCTTCAGGACTCAAGTCCAAATTATTAATAGAAACAAAGATATACGTCTTTCACTCAGGTGCATACTCTTCCGGTTTACTAAATCAACCGTGTTACGGAGATTGGCTTAAATTTTGAATACATTATGGGAATGCTGAAATACGAGTTGCGTTGGGTTCCTATCGTAAATATACACAATTCTTCTTCAGGACTCAAGTCCAAATTATTAATAGAAACAAAGATATAATTCTTTCACTCAGGTGCATACTCTTCAAGTTTACTAAATCAACCGTGTTATGGAGATTGGCTTAAATTTTGAACACATTATGGGAATGCTTAAATACGAGTTGCGTTGGGTTCCTATCGTAAATATACATAATTCTTCTTCAGGACTCAAGTCTAAATTATTAATAGAAACAAAGATATACATCTTTCACTCAGGTGCATACTCTTCAGGTTTACTAAATCAACCGTGTTACGGAGATTGGCTTAAATTTTGAATACATTATGGGAATGCTGAAATACGAGTTGCGTTGGGTTCCTATCGTAAATATACACAATTCTTCTTCAGGACTCAAGTCCAAATTATTAATAGAAACAAAGGTATACGTCTTTCACTCAGGTGCATACTCTTCAGGTTTACTAAATCAACCGTGTTACGGAGATTGGCTTAAATTTTGAATACATTATGGGCATGCTGAAATACGAGTTGCGTTGGGTTCCTATCGTAAATATACACAATTCTTCTTCAGGACTCAAGTCCAAATTATTAATAGAAATAAAGATATAAGTCTTTCACTCAGGTGCATACTCTTCGGGTTTACTAAATCAACCGTGTTACGGAGATTGGCTTAAATTTTGAATACATTATGGGCATGCTGAAATACGAGTTGCGTTGGGTTCCTATCGTAAATATACACAATTCTTCTTCAGGACTCAAGTCCAAATTATTAATAGAAATAAAGATATAGGTCTTTCACTCAGGTGCATACTCTTCGGGTTTACTAAATCAACCGTGTTATGGAGATTGGCCTAAATTTTGAATACATTATGGGCATGCTGAAATACGAGTTGCGTTGGGTTCCTATCGTAAATATACACAATTCTTCTTCAGGACTCAAGTCCAAATTATTAATAGAAACAAAGATATACGTCTTTCACTCAGGTGCATACTCTTCAGGTTTACTAAATCAACCGTGTTACGGAGATTGGCTTAAATTTTGAATACATTATGGGAATGCTGAAATACGAGTTGCGTTGGGTTCCTATCGTAAATATACACAATTCTTCTTCAGGACTCAAGTCCAAATTATTAATAGAAACAAAGATATACGTCTTTCACTCAGGTGCATACTCTTCAGGTTTACTAAATCAACCGTGTTACGGAGATTGGTTTAAATTTTGAATACATTATGGGCATGCTGAAATACGAGTTGCGTTGGGTTCCTATCGTAAATATACACAATTCTTCTTCAGGACTCAAGTCCAAATTATTAATAGAAACAAAGATATACATCTTTCACTCAGGTGCATACTCTTCAGGTTTACTAAATCAACCGTGTTACGGAGATTGGCTTAAATTTTGAATACATTATGGGAATGCTGAAATACGAGTTGCGTTAGGTTCCTATCGTAAATATACACAATTCTTCTTCAGGACTCAAGTCCAAATTATTAATAGAAACAAAGGTATACGTCTTTCACTCAGGTGCATACTCTTCAGGTTTACTAAATCAACCGTGTTACGGAGATTGAATTAAATTTTGAATACATTATGGGCATGCTGAAATACGAGTTGCGTTGGGTTCCTATCGTAAATATACACAATTCTTCTTCAGGACTCAAGTCCAAATTATTAATAGAAACAAAGATATACGTCTTTCACTCAGGTGCATACTCTTCAGGTTTACTAAATCAACCGTGTTACGGAGATTGGTTTAAATTTTGAATACATTATGGGCATGCTGAAATACGAGTTGCGTTGGGTTCCTATCGTAAATATACACAATTCTTCTTCAGGACTCAAGTCCAAATTATTAATAGAAACAAAGATATACGTCTTTCACTCAGGTGCATACTCTTCCGGTTTACTAAATCAACCGTGTTACGGAGATTGGCTTAAATTTTGAATACATTATGGGAATGCTGAAATACGAGTTGCGTTGGGTTCCTATCGTAAATATACACAATTCTTCTTCAGGACTCAAGTCCAAATTATTAATAGAAACAAAGATATAATTCTTTCACTCAGGTGCATACTCTTCAAGTTTACTAAATCAACCGTGTTATGGAGATTGGCTTAAATTTTGAACACATTATGGGAATGCTTAAATACGAGTTGCATTGGGTTCCTATCGTAAATATACATAATTCTTCTTCAGGACTCAAGTCTAAATTATTAATAGAAACAAAGATATACATCTTTCACTCAGGTGCATACTCTTCAGGTTTACTAAATCAACCGTGTTACGGAGATTGGCTTAAATTTTGAATACATTATGGGAATGCTGAAATACGAGTTGCGTTGGGTTCCTATCGTAAATATACACAATTCTTCTTCAGGACTCAAGTCCAAATTATTAATAGAAACAAAGGTATACGTCTTTCACTCAGGTGCATACTCTTCAGGTTTACTAAATCAACCGTGTTACGGAGATTGGCTTAAATTTTGAATACATTATGGGCATGCTGAAATACGAGTTGCGTTGGGTTCCTATCGTAAATATACACAATTCTTCTTCAGGACTCAAGTCCAAATTATTAATAGAAATAAAGATATAAGTCTTTCACTCAGGTGCATACTCTTCGGGTTTACTAAATCAACCGTGTTACGGAGATTGGCTTAAATTTTGAATACATTATGGGCATGCTGAAATACGAGTTGCGTTGGGTTCCTATCGTAAATATACACAATTCTTCTTCAGGACTCAAGTCCAAATTATTAATAGAAATAAAGATATAGGTCTTTCACTCAGGTGCATACTCTTCGGGTTTACTAAATCAACCGTGTTATGGAGATTGGCCTAAATTTTGAATACATTATGGGCATGCTGAAATACGAGTTGCGTTGGGTTCCTATCGTAAATATACACAATTCTTCTTCAGGACTCAAGTCCAAATTATTAATAGAAACAAAGATATACGTCTTTCACTCAGGTGCATACTCTTCAGGTTTACTAAATCAACCGTGTTACGGAGATTGGCTTAAATTTTGAATACATTATGGGAATGCTGAAATACGAGTTGCGTTGGGTTCCTATCGTAAATATACACAATTCTTCTTCAGGACTCAAGTCTAAATTATTAATAGAAACAAAGATATACGTCTTTCACTCAGGTGCATACTCTTCAGGTTTACTAAATCAACCGTGTTACGGAGATTGGTTTAAATTTTGAATACATTATGGGCATGCTGAAATACGAGTTGCGTTGGGTTCCTATCGTAAATATACACAATTCTTCTTCAGGACTCAAGTCCAAATTATTAATAGAAACAAAGATATACATCTTTCACTCAGGTGCATACTCTTCAGGTTTACTAAATCAACCGTGTTACGGAGATTGGCTTAAATTTTGAATACATTATGGGAATGCTGAAATACGAGTTGCGTTAGGTTCCTATCGTAAATATACACAATTCTTCTTCAGGACTCAAGTCCAAATTATTAATAGAAACAAAGGTATACGTCTTTCACTCAGGTGCATACTCTTCAGGTTTACTAAATCAACCGTGTTACGGAGATTGAATTAAATTTTGAATACATTATGGGCATGCTGAAATACGAGTTGCGTTGGGTTCCTATCGTAAATATACACAATTCTTCTTCAGGACTCAAGTCCAAATTATTAATAGAAACAAAGGTATACGTCTTTCACTCAGGTGCATACTCTTCAGGTTTACTAAATCAACCGTGTTACGGAGATTGGCTTAAATTTTGAATACATTATGGGCATGCTGAAATACGAGTTGCGTTGGGTTCCTATCGTAAATATACACAATTCTTCTTCAGGACTCAAGTCCAAATTATTAATAGAAATAAAGATATAAGTCTTTCACTCAGGTGCATACTCTTCGGGTTTACTAAATCAACCGTGTTACGGAGATTGGCTTAAATTTTGAATACATTATGGGCATGCTGAAATACGAGTTGCGTTGGGTTCCTATCGTAAATATACACAATTCTTCTTCAGGACTCAAGTCCAAATTATTAATAGAAATAAAGATATAGGTCTTTCACTCAGGTGCATACTCTTCGGGTTTACTAAATCAACCGTGTTATGGAGATTGGCCTAAATTTTGAATACATTATGGGCATGCTGAAATACGAGTTGCGTTGGGTTCCTATCGTAAATATACACAATTCTTCTTCAGGACTCAAGTCCAAATTATTAATAGAAACAAAGATATACGTCTTTCACTCAGGTGCATACTCTTCAGGTTTACTAAATCAACCGTGTTACGGAGTTTGGCTTAAATTTTGAATACATTATGGGAATGCTGAAATACGAGTTGCGTTGGGTTCCTATCGTAAATATACACAATTCTTCTTCAGGACTCAAGTCCAAATTATTAATAGAAACAAAGATATACGTCTTTCACTCAGGTGCATACTCTTCAGGTTTACTAAATCAACCGTGTTACGGAGATTGGTTTAAATTTTGAATACATTATGGGCATGCTGAAATACGAGTTGCGTTGGGTTCCTATCGTAAATATACACAATTCTTCTTCAGGACTCAAGTCCAAATTATTAATAGAAACAAAGATATACATCTTTCACTCAGCTGCATACTCTTCAGGTTTACTAAATCAACCGTGTTACGGAGATTGGCTTAAATTTTGAATACATTATGGGAATGCTGAAATACGAGTTGCGTTAGGTTCCTATCGTAAATATACACAATTCTTCTTCAGGACTCAAGTCCAAATTATTAATAGAAACAAAGGTATACGTCTTTCACTCAGGTGCATACTCTTCAGGTTTACTAAATCAACCGTGTTACGGAGATTGAATTAAATTTTGAATACATTATGGGCATGCTGAAATACGAGTTGCGTTGGGTTCCTATCGTAAATATACACAATTCTTCTTCAGGACTCAAGTCCAAATTATTAATAGAAACAAAGATATACGTCTTTCACTCAGGTGCATACTCTTCAGGTTTACTAAATCAACCGTGTTACGGAGATTGGTTTAAATTTTGAATACATTATGGGCATGCTGAAATACGAGTTGCGTTGGGTTCCTATCGGAAATATACACAATTCTTCTTCAGGACTCAAGTCCAAATTATTAATAGAAACAAAGGTATACGTCTTTCACTCAGGTGCATACTCTTCAGGTTTACTAAATCAACCGTGTTACGGAGATTGAATTAAATTTTGAATACATTATGGGCATGCTGAAATACGAGTTGCGTTGGGTTCCTATCGTAAATATACACAATTCTTCTTCAGGACTCAAGTCCAAATTATTAATAGAAACAAAGGTATACGTCTTTCACTCAGGTGCATACTCTTCAGGTTTACTAAATCAACCGTGTTACGGAGATTGGCTTAAATTTTGAATACATTATGGGCATGCTGAAATATGAGTTGCGTTGGGTTCCTATCGTAAATATACACAATTCTTCTTCAGGACTCAAGTCCAAATTATTAATAGAAATAAAGATATAAGTCTTTCACTCAGGTGCATACTCTTCGGGTTTACTAAATCAACCGTGTTACGGAGATTGGCTTAAATTTTGAATACATTATGGGCATGCTGAAATACGAGTTGCGTTGGGTTCCTATCGTAAATATACACAATTCTTCTTCAGGACTCAAGTCCAAATTATTAATAGAAATAAAGATATAGGTCTTTCACTCAGGTGCATACTCTTCGGGTTTACTAAATCAACCGTGTTATGGAGATTGGCCTAAATTTTGAATACATTATGGGCATGCTGAAATACGAGTTGCGTTGGGTTCCTATCGTAAATATACACAATTCTTCTTCAGGACTCAAGTCCAAATTATTAATAGAAACAAAGATATACGTCTTTCACTCAGGTGCATACTCTTCAGGTTTACTAAATCAACCGTGTTACGGAGTTTGGCTTAAATTTTGAATACATTATGGGAATGCTGAAATACGAGTTGCGTTGGGTTCCTATCGTAAATATACACAATTCTTCTTCAGGACTCAAGTCCAAATTATTAATAGAAACAAAGATATACGTCTTTCACTCAGGTGCATACTCTTCAGGTTTACTAAATCAACCGTGTTACGGAGATTGGTTTAAATTTTGAATACATTATGGGCATGCTGAAATACGAGTTGCGTTGGGTTCCTATCGTAAATATACACAATTCTTCTTCAGGACTCAAGTCCAAATTATTAATAGAAACAAAGATATACATCTTTCACTCAGGTGCATACTCTTCAGGTTTACTAAATCAACCGTGTTACGGAGATTGGCTTAAATTTTGAATACATTATGGGAATGCTGAAATACGAGTTGCGTTAGGTTCCTATCGTAAATATACACAATTCTTCTTCAGGACTCAAGTCCAAATTATTAATAGAAACAAAGGTATACGTCTTTCACTCAGGTGCATACTCTTCAGGTTTACTAAATCAACCGTGTTACGGAGATTGAATTAAATTTTGAATACATTATGGGCATGCTGAAATACGAGTTGCGTTGGGTTCCTATCGTAAATATACACAATTCTTCTTCAGGACTCAAGTCCAAATTATTAATAGAAACAAAGATATACGTCTTTCACTCAGGTGCATACTCTTCAGGTTTACTAAATCAACCGTGTTACGGAGATTGGTTTAAATTTTGAATACATTATGGGCATGCTGAAATACGAGTTGCGTTGGGTTCCTATCGGAAATATACACAATTCTTCTTCAGGACTCAAGTCCAAATTATTAATAGAAACAAAGATATATGTCTTTCACTCAGGTGCATACTCTTCAGGTTTACTAAATCAACCGTGTTACGGAGATTGGTTTAAATTTTGAATACATTATGGGAATTCTGAAATACGAGTTGCGTTGGGTTCCTATCGTAAATATACACAATTCTTCTTCAGGACTCAAGTCCAAATTATTAATAGAAACAAAGATATACGTCTTTCACTCAGGTGCATACTCTTCAGGTTTACTAAATCAACCGTGTTACGGAGATTGGTTTAAATTTTGAATACATTATAGGAATGCTGAAATACGAGTTGCGTTGGGTTCCTATCGTAAATATACACAATTCTTCTTCAGGACTCAAGTCCAAATTATTAATAGAAACAAAGATATACGTCTTTCACTCAGGTGCATACTCTTCAGGTTTACTAAATCAA
The DNA here is from genome assembly GCA_945859875.1 of Cuscuta europaea. Classification (NCBI taxonomy): domain Eukaryota; kingdom Viridiplantae; phylum Streptophyta; class Magnoliopsida; order Solanales; family Convolvulaceae; genus Cuscuta; species Cuscuta europaea. The sequence goes on from CAMAPE010000014.1 coordinate 9,616,191, forward strand.
CCGTGTTACGGAGATTGGTTTAAATTTTGAATACATTATGGGAATGCTGAAATACGAGTTGCGTTGGGTTCCTATCGTAAATATACACAATTCTTCTTCAGGACTCAAGTCCAAATTATTAATAGAAACAAAGATATACGTCTTTCACTCAGGTGCATACTCTTCAGGTTTACTAAATCAACCGTGTTACGGAGATTGGTTTAAATTTTGAATACATTATGGGCATGCTGAAATACGAGTTGCGTTGGGTTCCTATCGTAAATATACACAATTCTTCTTCAGGACTCAAGTCCAAATTATTAATAGAAACAAAGATATACATCTTTCACTCAGGTGCATACTCTTCAGGTTTACTAAATCAACCGTGTTACGGAGATTGGCTTAAATTTTGAATACATTATGGGAATGCTGAAATACGAGTTGCGTTAGGTTCCTATCGTAAATATACACAATTCTTCTTCAGGACTCAAGTCCAAATTATTAATAGAAACAAAGATATACGTCTTTCACTCAGGTGCATACTCTTCAGGTTTACTAAATCAACCGTGTTATGGAGATTGGCTTAAATTTTGAATACATTATGAGAATGCTTAAATACGAGTTGCGTTGGGTTCCTATCGTAAATATACATAATTCTTCTTCAGGACTCAAGTCCAAATTATTAATAGAAACAAAGATATACGTCTTTCACTCAGGTGCATACTCTTCAGGTTTACTAAATCAACCGTGTTACGGAGATTGGCTTAAATTTTGAATACATTATGGGAATGCTGAAATACGAGTTGCGTTGGGTTCCTATCGTAAATATACACAATTCTTCTTCAGGACTCAAATCCAAATTATTAATAGAAACAAAGGTATACATCTTTCACTCAGGTGCATACTCTTCAGGTTTACTAAATCAACCGTGTTACGGAGATTGACTTAAATTTTGAATACATTATGGGCATGCTGAAATACGAGTTGCGTTGGGTTCCTATCGTAAATATACACAATTCTTCTTCAGGACTCAAGTTCAAATTATTAATAGAAACAAAGATATACGTCTTTCACTCAGGTGCATACTCTTCAGGTTTACTAAATCAACCGTGTTACGGAGATTGGCTTAAATTTTGAATACATTATGGGCATGCTTAAATACGAGTTGCGTTGGGTTCCTATCGTAAATATATACAATTCTTCTTCAGGACTCAAGTCCAAATTATTAATAGAAACAAAGATATACGTCTTTCACTCAGGTGCATACTCTTCAGGTTTACTAAATCAACTGTGTTACGGAGATTGGCTTAAATTTTGAATACATTATGGGAATGATGTAATACGAGTTGTGTTGGGTTCCTATCGTAAATATACACAATTCTTCTTCAGGACTCAAGTCCAATTTATTAATAGAAACAAAGATATACGTCTTTCACTCAGGTGCATACTCTTCAGGTTTACTAAATCAACCGTGTTACGGAGATTGGTTTAAATTTTGAATACATTATGGGCATGCTGAAATACGAGTTGCGTTGGGTTCCTATCGTAAATATACACAATTCTTCTTCAGGACTCAAGTCCAAATTATTAATAGAAACAAAGATATACGTCTTTCACTCAGGTGCATACTCTTCAGGTTTACTAAATCAACCGTGTTACGGAGATTGGTTTAAATTTTGAATACATTATGGGCATGCTGAAATACGAGTTGCGTTGGGTTCCTATCGTAAATATACACAATTCTTCTTCAGGACTCAAGTCCAAATTATTAATAGAAACAAAGATATACGTCTTTCACTCAGGTGCATACTCTTCAGGTTTACTAAATCAACCGTGTTACGGAGATTGGTTTAAATTTTGAATACATTATGGGAATTCTGAAATACGAGTTGCGTTGGGTTCCTATCGTAAATATACACAATTCTTCTTCAGGACTCAAGTCCAAATTATTAATAGAAACAAAGATATACGTCTTTCACTCAGGTGCATACTCTTCAGGTTTACTAAATCAACCGTGTTACGGAGATTGGTTTAAATTTTGAATACATTATAGGAATGCTGAAATACGAGTTGCGTTGGGTTCCTATCGTAAATATACACAATTCTTCTTCAGGACTCAAATCCAAATTATTAATAGAAACAAAGATATACGTCTTTCACTCAGGTGCATACTCTTCAGGTTTACTAAATCAACCGTGTTACGGAGATTGGTTTAAATTTTGAATACATTATGGGAATGCTGAAATACGAGTTGCGTTGGGTTCCTATCGTAAATATACACAATTCTTCTTCAGGACTCAAGTCCAAATTATTAATAGAAACAAAGATATACGTCTTTCACTCAGGTGCATACTCTTCAGGTTTACTAAATCAACCGTGTTACGGAGATTGGTTTAAATTTTGAATACATTATGGGCATGCTGAAATACGAGTTGCGTTGGGTTCCTATCGTAAATATACACAATTCTTCTTCAGGACTCAAGTCCAAATTATTAATAGAAACAAAGATATACATCTTTCACTCAGGTGCATACTCTTCAGGTTTACTAAATCAACCGTGTTACGGAGATTGGCTTAAATTTTGAATACATTATGGGAATGCTGAAATACGAGTTGCGTTAGGTTCCTATCGTAAATATACACAATTCTTCTTCAGGACTCAAGTCCAAATTATTGATAGAAACAAAGATATACGTCTTTCACTCAGGTGCATACTCTTCAGGTTTACTAAATCAACCGTGTTATGGAGATTGGCTTAAATTTTGAATACATTATGAGAATGCTTAAATACGAGTTGCGTTGGGTTCTTATCGTAAATATACATAATTCTTCTTCAGGACTCAAGTCCAAATTATTAATAGAAACAAAGATATACGTCTTTCACTCAGGTGCATACTCTTCAGGTTTACTAAATCAACCGTGTTACGGAGATTGGCTTAAATTTTGAATACATTATGGGAATGCTGAAATACGAGTTGCGTTGGGTTCCTATCGTAAATATACACAATTCTTCTTCAGGACTCAAGTCCAAATTATTAATAGAAACAAAGGTATACATCTTTCACTCAGGTGCATACTCTTCAGGTTTACTAAATCAACCGTGTTACGGAGATTGACTTAAATTTTGAATACATTATGGGCATGCTGAAATACGAGTTGCGTTGGGTTCCTATCGTAAATATACACAATTCTTCTTCAGGACTCAAGTTCAAATTATTAATAGAAACAAAGATATACGTCTTTCACTCAGGTGCATACTCTTCAGGTTTACTAAATCAACCGTGTTACGGAGATTGGCTTAAATTTTGAATACATTATGGGCATGCTTAAATACGAGTTGCGTTGGGTTCCTATCGTAAATATATACAATTCTTCTTCAGGACTCAAGTCCAAATTATTAATAGAAACAAAGATATACGTCTTTCACTCAGGTGCATACTCTTCAGGTTTACTAAATCAACCGTGTTACGGAGATTGGCTTAAATTTTGAATACATTATGGGAATGCTGTAATACGAGTTGTGTTGGGTTCCTATCGTAAATATACACAATTCTTCTTCAGGACTCAAGTCCAATTTATTAATAGAAACAAAGATATACGTCTTTCACTCAGGTGCATACTCTTCAGGTTTACTAAATCAACCGTGTTACGGAGATTGGCTTAAATTTTGAATACATTATGGGCATGCTGAAATACGAGTTGCGTTGGGTTCCTATCGTAAATATACACAATTCTTTTTCAGAACTCAAGTCCAAATTATTAATAGAAAGAAAGATATAAGTCTTTCACTCAGGTGCATACTCTTCGGGTTTACTAAATCAACCGTGTTACGGAGATTGGCTTAAATTTTGAATACATTATGGGCATGCTGAAATACGAGTTGCGTTGGGTTCCTATCGTAAATATACACAATTCTTCTTCAGGACTCAAGTCCAAATTATTAATAGAAACAAAGATATAAGTCTTTCACTCAGGTGCATACTCTTCAAGTTTACTAAATCAACCGTGTTATGGAGATTGGCTTAAATTTTGAACACATTATGGGAATGCTTAAATACGAGTTGCGTTGGGTTCCTATCGTAAATATACATAATTCTTCTTCAGGACTTAAGTCCAAATTATTAATAGAAACAAAGATATACGTCTTTCACTCAGGTGCATACTCTTCAGGTTTACTAAATCAACCGTGTTACGGAGATTGGCTTAAATATTGAATACATTATGGGAATGCTGAAATACGAGTTGCGTTGGGTTCCTATCGTAAATATACACAATTCTTCTTCAGGACTCAAGTCCAAATTATTAATAGAAACAAAGGTATACGTCTTTCACTCAGGTGCATACTCTTCAGGTTTACTAAATCAACCGTGTTACGGAGATTGGCTTAAATTTTGAATACATTATGGGCATGCTGAAATACGAGTTGCGTTGGGTTCCTATCGTAAATATACACAATTCTTCTTCAGGACTCAAGTCCAAATTATTAATAGAAATAAAGATATAAGTCTTTCACTCAGGTGCATACTCTTCGGGTTTACTAAATCAACCGTGTTACGGAGATTGGCTTAAATTTTGAATACATTATGGGCATGCTGAAATACGAGTTGCGTTGGGTTCCTATCGTAAATATACACAATTCTTCTTCAGGACTCAAGTCCAAATTATTAATAGAAATAAAGATATAGGTCTTTCACTCAGGTGCATACTCTTCGGGTTTACTAAATCAACCGTGTTATGGAGATTGGCCTAAATTTTGAATACATTATGGGCATGCTGAAATACGAGTTGCGTTGGGTTCCTATCGTAAATATACACAATTCTTCTTCAGGACTCAAGTCCAAATTATTAATAGAAACAAAGATATACGTCTTTCACTCAGGTGCATACTCTTCAGGTTTACTAAATCAACCGTGTTACGGAGATTGGCTTAAATTTTGAATACATTATGGGAATGCTGAAATACGAGTTGCGTTGGGTTCCTATCGTAAATATACACAATTCTTCTTCAGGTATCAAGTCCAAATTATTAATAGAAACAAAGATATACGTCTTTCACTCAGGTGCATACTCTTCAGGTTTACTAAATCAACCGTGTTACGGAGATTGGTTTAAATTTTGAATACATTATGGGCATGCTGAAATACGAGTTGCGTTGGGTTCCTATCGTAAATATACACAATTCTTCTTCAGGACTCAAGTCCAAATTATTAATAGAAACAAAGATATACATCTTTCACTCAGGTGCATACTCTTCAGGTTTACTAAATCAACCGTGTTACGGAGATTGGCTTAAATTTTGAATACATTATGGGAATGCTGAAATACGAGTTGCGTTAGGTTCCTATCGTAAATATACACAATTCTTCTTCAGGACTCAAGTCCAAATTATTAATAGAAACAAAGGTATACGTCTTTCACTCAGGTGCATACTCTTCAGGTTTACTAAATCAACCGTGTTACGGAGATTGAATTAAATTTTGAATACATTATGGGCATGCTGAAATACAAATTGCGTTGGGTTCCTATCGTAAATATACACAATTCTTCTTCAGGACTCAAGTCCAAATTATTAATAGAAACAAAGATATACGTCTTTCACTCAGGTGCATACTCTTCAGGTTTACTAAATCAACCGTGTTACGGAGATTGGTTTAAATTTTGAATACATTATGGGCATGCTGAAATACGAGTTGCGTTGGGTTCCTATCGTAAATATACACAATTCTTCTTCAGGACTCAAGTCCAAATTATTAATAGAAACAAAGATATACGTCTTTCACTCAGGTGCATACTCTTCAGGTTTACTAAATCAACCGTGTTACGGAGATTGGTTTAAATTTTGAATACATTATGGGAATTCTGAAATACGAGTTGCGTTGGGTTCCTATCGTAAATATACACAATTCTTCTTCAGGACTCAAGTCCAAATTATTAATAGAAACAAAGATATACGTCTTTCACTCAGGTGCATACTCTTCAGGTTTACTAAATCAACCGTGTTACGGAGATTGGTTTAAATTTTGAATACATTATAGGAATGCTGAAATACGAGTTGCGTTGGGTTCCTATCGTAAATATACACAATTCTTCTTCAGGACTCAAGTCCAAATTATTAATAGAAACAAAGATATACGTCTTTCACTCAGGTGCATACTCTTCAGGTTTACTAAATCAACCGTGTTACGGAGATTGGTTTAAATTTTGAATACATTATGGGAATGCTGAAATACGAGTTGCGTTGGGTTCCTATCGTAAATATACACAATTCTTCTTCAGGACTCAAGTCCAAATTATTAATAGAAACAAAGATATACCTCTTTCACTCAGGTGCATACTCTTCAAGTTTACTAAATCAACCGTGTTACGGAGATTGGTTTAAATTTTGAATACATTATGGGCATGCTGAAATACGAGTTGCGTTGGGTTCCTATCGTAAATATACACAATTCTTCTTCAGGACTCAAGTCCAAATTATTAATAGAAACAAAGATATACATCTTTCACTCAGGTGCATACTCTTCAGGTTTACTAAATCAACCGTGTTACGGAGATTGGCTTAAATTTTGAATACATTATGGGAATGCTGAAATACGAGTTGCGTTAGGTTCCTATCGTAAATATACACAATTCTTCTTCAGGACTCAAGTCCAAATTATTAATAGAAACAAAGATATACGTCTTTCACTCAGGTGCATACTCTTCAGGTTTACTAAATCAACCGTGTTATGGAGATTGGCTTAAATTTTGAATACATTATGAGAATGCTTAAATACGAGTTGCGTTGGGTTCCTATCGTAAATATACATAATTCTTCTTCAGGACTCAAGTCCAAATTATTAATAGAAACAAAGATATACGTCTTTCACTCAGGTGCATACTCTTCAGGTTTACTAAATCAACCGTGTTACGGATATTGGCTTAAATTTTGAATACATTATGGGAATGCTGAAATACGAGTTGCGTTGGGTTCCTATCGTAAATATACACAATTCTTCTTCAGGACTCAAGTCCAAATTATTAATAGAAACAAAGGTATACATCTTTCACTCAGGTGCATACTCTTCAGGTTTACTAAATCAACCGTGTTACGGAGATTGACTTAAATTTTGAATACATTATGGGCATGCTGAAATACGAGTTGCGTTGGGTTCCTATCGTAAATATACACAATTCTTCTTCAGGACTCAAGTTCAAATTATTAATAGAAACAAAGATATACGTCTTTCACTCAGGTGCATACTCTTCAGGTTTACTAAATCAACCGTGTTACGGAGATTGGCTTAAATTTTGAATACATTATGGGCATGCTTAAATACGAGTTGCGTTGGGTTCCTATCGTAAATATATACAATTCTTCTTCAGGACTCAAGTCCAAATTATTAATAGAAACAAAGATATACGTCTTTCACTCAGGTGCATACTCTTCAGGTTTACTAAATCAACCGTGTTACGGAGATTGGCTTAAATTTTGAATACATTATGGGAATGCTGTAATACGAGTTGTGTTGGGTTCCTATCGTAAATATACACAATTCTTCTTCAGGACTCAAGTCCAAATTATTAATAGAAACAAAGATATACGTCTTTCACTCAGGTGCATACTCTTCAGGTTTACTAAATCAACCGTGTTACGGAGATTGGCTTAAATTTTGAATACATTATGGGCATGCTGAAATACGAGTTGCGTTGGGTTCCTATCGTAAATATACACAATTCTTCTTCAGAACTCAAGTCCAAATTATTAATAGAAACAAAGATATAAGTCTTTCACTCAGGTGCATACTCTTCGGGTTTACTAAATCAACCGTGTTACGGAGATTGGCTTAAATTTTGAATACATTATGGGCATGCTGAAATACGAGTTGCGTTGGGTTCCTATCGTAAATATACACAATTCTTCTTCAGGACTCAAGTCCAAATTATTAATAGAAACAAAGGTACACGTCTTTCACTCAGGTGCATACTCTTCAGGTTTACTAAATCAACCGTGTTACGGAGATTGAATTAAATTTTGAATACATTATGGGCATGCTGAAATACGAGTTGCGTTGGGTTCCTATCGTAAATATACACAATTCTTCTTCAGGACTCAAGTCCAAATTATTAATAGAAACAAAGATATACGTCTTTCACTCAGGTGCATACTCTTCAGGTTTACTAAATCAACCGTGTTACGGAGATTGGTTTACATTTTGAATACATTATGGGAATGCTGAAATACGAGTTGCGTTGGGTTCCTATCGTAAATATACACCATTCTTCTTCAGGACTCAAGTCCAAATTATTAATAGAAACAAAGATATACGTCTTTCACTCAGGTGCATACTCTTCAGGTTTACTAAATCAACCGTGTTACGGAGATTGGTTTAAATTTTGAATACATTATGGGAATGCTGAAATACGAGTTGCGTTGGGTTCCTATCGTAAATATACACAATTCTTCTTCAGGACTCAAGTCCAAATTATTAATAGAAATAAAGATATAGGTCTTTCACTCAGGTGCATACTCTTCGGGTTTACTAAATCAACCGTGTTATGGAGATTGACCTAAATTTTGAATACATTATGGGCATGCTGAAATACGAGTTGCGTTGGGTTCCTATCGTTAATATACACAATTCTTCTTCAGGACTCAAGTCCAAATTATTAATAGAAACAAAGATATACGTCTTTCACTCAGGTGCATACTCTTCAGGTTTACTAAATCAACCGTGTTACGGAGATTGGCTTAAATTTTGAATACATTATGGGAATGCTGAAATACGAGTTGCGTTGGGTTCCTATCGTAAATATACACAATTCTTCTTCAGGACTCAAGTCCAAATTATTAATAGAAACAAAGATATACGTCTTTCACTCAGGTGCATACTCTTCAGGTTTACTAAATCAACCGTGTTACGGAGATTGGTTTAAATTTTGAATACATTATGGGCATGCTGAAATACGAGTTGCGTTGGGTTCCTATCGTAAATATACACAATTCTTCTTCAGGACTCAAGTCCAAATTATTAATAGAAACAAAGATATACATCTTTCACTCAGGTGCATACTCTTCAGGTTTACTAAATCAACCGTGTTACGGAGATTGGCTTAAATTTTGAATACATTATGGGAATGCTGAAATACGAGTTGCGTTAGGTTCCTATCGTAAATATACACAATTCTTCTTCAGGACTCAATTCCAAATTATTAATAGAAACAAAGATATACGTCTTTCACTCAGGTGCATACTCTTCAGGTTTACTAAATCAACCGTGTTATGGAGATTGGCTTAAATTTTGAATACATTATGAGAATGCTTAAATATGAGTTGCGTTGGGTTCCTATCGTAAATATACATAATTCTTCTTCAGGACTCAAGTCCAAATTATTAATAGAAACAAAGATATACGTCTTTCACTCAGGTGCATACTCTTCAGGTTTACTAAATCAACCGTGTTACGGAGATTGGCTTAAATTTTGAATACATTATGGGAATGCTGAAATACGAGTTGCGTTGGGTTCCTATCGTAAATATACACAATTCTTCTTCAGGACTCAAGTCCAAATTATTAATAGAAACAAAGGTATACATCTTTCACTCAGGTGCATACTCTTCAGGTTTACTAAATCAACCGTGTTACGGAGATTGACTTAAATTTTGAATACATTATGGGCATGCTGAAATACGAGTTGCGTTGGGTTCCTATCGTAAATATACACAATTCTTCTTCAGGACTCAAGTTCAAATTATTAATAGAAACAAAGATATACGTCTTTCACTCAGGTGCATACTCTTCAGGTTTACTAAATCAACCGTGTTACGGAGATTGGCTTAAATTTTGAATACATTATGGGCATGCTTAAATACGAGTTGCGTTGGGTTCCTATCGTAAATATATACAATTCTTCTTCAGGACTCAAGTCCAAATTATTAATAGAAACAAAGATATACGTCTTTCACTCAGGTGCATACTCTTCAGGTTTACTAAATTAACCGTGTTACGGAGATTGGCTTAAATTTTGAATACATTATGGGAATGCTGAAATACGAGTTGTGTTGGGTTCCTATCGTAAATATACACAATTCTTCTTCAGGACTCAAGTCCAAATTATTAATAGAAACAAAGATATACGTCTTTCACTCAGGTGCATACTCTTCAGGTTTACTAAATCAACCGTGTTACGGAGATTGGCTTAAATTTTGAATACATTATGGGCATGCTGAAATACGAGTTGCGTTGGGTTCCTATCGTAAATATACACAATTCTTCTTCAGAACTCAAGTCCAAATTATTAATAGAAACAAAGATATAAGTCTTTCACTCAGGTGCATACTCTTCGGGTTTACTAAATCAACCGTGTTACGGAGATTGGCTTAAATTTTGAATACATTATGGGCATGCTGAAATACGAGTTGCGTTGGGTTCCTATCGTAAATATACACAATTCTTCTTCAGGACTCAAGTCCAAATTATTAATAGAAACAAAGGTATACGTCTTTCACTCAGGTGCATACTCTTCAGGTTTACTAAATCAACCGTGTTACGGAGATTGAATTAAATTTTGAATACATTATGGGCATGCTGAAATACGAGTTGCGTTGGGTTCCTATCGTAAATATACACAATTCATCTTCAGGACTCAAGTCCAAATTATTAATAGAAACAAAGATATACGTCTTTCACTCAGGTGCATACTCTTCAGGTTTACAAAATCAACCGTGTTACGGAGATTGGTTTAAATTTTAAATACATTATGGGCATGCTGAAATACGAGTTGCGTTGGGTTCCTATCGTAAATATACACAATTCTTCTTCAGGACTCAAGTCCAAATTATTAATAGAAACAAAGATATACGTCTTTCACTCAGGTGCATACTCTTCAGGTTTACTAAATCAACCGTGTTACGGAGATTGGTTTAAATTTTGAATACATTATGGGAATGCTGAAATACGAGTTGCGTTGGGTTCCTATCGTAAATATACACAATTCTTCTTCAGGACTCAAGTCCAAATTATTAATAGAAACAAAGATATACGTCTTTCACTCAGGTGCATACTCTTCAGGTTTACTAAATCAACCGTGTTACGGAGATTGAATTAAATTTTGAATACATTATGGGCATGCTGAAATACGAGTTGCGTTGGGTTCCTATCGTAAATATACACAATTCTTCTTCAGGACTCAAGTCCAAATTATTAATAGAAACAAAGATATACGTCTTTCACTCAGGTGCATACTCTTCGGGTTTACTAAATCAACCGTGTTACGGAGATTGGCTTAAATTTTGAATACATTATGGGCATGCTGAAATACGAGTTGCGTTGGGTTCCTATCGTAAATATACACAATTCTTCTTCAGGACTCAAGTCCAAATTATTAATAGAAACAAAGGTATACGTCTTTCACTCAGGTGCATACTCTTCAGGTTTACTAAATCAACCGTGTTACGGAGATTGAATTAAATTTTGAATACATTATGGGCATGCTGAAATACGAGTTGCGTTGGGTTCCTATCGTAAATATACACAATTCTTCTTCAGGACTCAAGTCCAAATTATTAATAGAAACAAAGGTATACATCTTTCACTCAGGTGCATACTCTTCAGGTTTACTAAATCAACCGTGTTACGGAGATTGACTTAAATTTTGAATACATTATGGGCATGCTGAAATACGAGTTGCGTTGGGTTCCTATCGTAAATATACACAATTCTTCTTCAGGACTCAAGTTCAAATTATTAATAGAAACAAAGATATACGTCTTTCACTCAGGTGCATACTCTTCAGGTTTACTAAATCAACCGTGTTACGGAGATTGGCTTAAATTTTGAATACATTATGGGCATGCTGAAATACGAGTTGCGTTGGGTTCCTATCGTAAATATACACAATTCTTCGTCAGGACTCAAGTCCAAATTATTAATAGAAACAAAGGTATACGTCTTTCACTCAGGTGCATACTCTTCAGGTTTACTAAATCAACCGTGTTACGGAGATTGAATTAAATTTTGAATACATTATGGGCATGCTGAAATACGAGTTGCGTTGGGTTCCTATCGTAAATATACACAATTCTTCTTCAGGACTCAAGTCCAAATTATTAATAGAAACAAAGATATACGTCTTTCACTCAGGTGCATACTCTTCAGGTTTACTAAATCAACCGTGTTACGGAGATTGGCTTAAATTTTGAATACATTATGGGCATGCTGAAATACGAGTTGCGTTGGGTTCCTATCGTAAATATACACAATTCTTCTTCAGAACTCAAGTCCAAATTATTAATAGAAACAAAGATATAAGTCTTTCACTCAGGTGCATACTCTTCGGGTTTACTAAATCAACCGTGTTACGGAGATTGGCTTAAATTTTGAATACATTATGGGCATGCTGAAATACGAGTTGCGTTGGGTTCCTATCGTAAATATACACAATTCTTCTTCAGGACTCAAGTCCAAATTATTAATAGAAACAAAGGTATACGTCTTTCACTCAGGTGCATACTCTTCAGGTTTACTAAATCAACCGTGTTACGGAGATTGAATTAAATTTTGAATACATTATGGGCATGCTGAAATACGAGTTGCGTTGGGTTCCTATCGTAAATATACACAATTCATCTTCAGGACTCAAGTCCAAATTATTAATAGAAACAAAGATATACGTCTTTCACTCAGGTGCATACTCTTCAGGTTTACAAAATCAACCGTGTTACGGAGATTGGTTTAAATTTTAAATACATTATGGGCATGCTGAAATACGAGTTGCGTTGGGTTCCTATCGTAAATATACACAATTCTTCTTCAGGACTCAAGTCCAAATTATTAATAGAAACAAAGATATACGTCTTTCACTCAGGTGCATACTCTTCAGGTTTACTAAATCAACCGTGTTACGGAGATTGGTTTAAATTTTGAATACATTATGGGAATGCTGAAATACGAGTTGCGTTGGGTTCCTATCGTAAATATACACAATTCTTCTTCAGGACTCAAGTCCAAATTATTAATAGAAACAAAGATATACGTCTTTCACTCAGGTGCTTACTCTTCAGGTTTACTAAATCAACCGTGTTACGGAGATTGGCTTAAATTTTGAATACATTATGAGCATGCTGAAATACGAGTTGCGTTGGGTTCCTATCGTAAATATACACAATTCTTCTTCAGAACTCAAGTCCAAATTATTAATAGAAACAAAGATATAAGTCTTTCACTCAGGTGCATACTCTTCAGGTTTACTAAATCAACCGTGTTACGGAGATTGAATTAAATTTTGAATACATTATGGGCATGCTGAAATACGAGTTGCGTTGGGTTCCTATCGTAAATATACACAATTCTTCTTCAGGACTCAAGCCCAAATTATTAATAGAAATAAAGATATAGGTCTTTCACTCAGGTGCATACTCTTCGGGTTTACTAAATCAACCGTGTTATGGAGATTGGCCTAAATTTTGAATACATTATGGGCATGCTGAAATACGAGTTGCGTTGGGTTCCTATCGTAAATATACACAATTCTTCTTCAGGACTCAAGTCCAAATTATTAATAGAAACAAAGATATACGTCTTTCACTCAGGTGCATACTCTTCAGGTTTACTAAATCAACCGTGTTACGGAGATTGGCTTAAATTTTGAATACATTATGGGAATGCTGAAATACGAGTTGCGTTGGGTTCCTATCGTAAATATACACAATTCTTCTTCAGGACTCAAGTCCAAATTATTAATAGAAACAAAGATATACGTCTTTCACTCAGGTGCATACTCTTCAGGTTTACTAAATCAACCGTGTTACGGAGATTGGCTTAAATTTTGAATACATTATGGGCATGCTGAAATACGAGTTGCGTTGGGTTCCTATCGTAAATATACACAATTCTTCGTCAGGACTCAAGTCCAAATTATTAATAGAAACAAAGGTATACGTCTTTCACTCAGGTGCATACTCTTCAGGTTTACTAAATCAACCGTGTTACGGAGATTGAATTAAATTTTGAATACATTATGGGCATGCTGAAATACGAGTTGCGTTGGGTTCCTATCGTAAATATACACAATTCTTCTTCAGGACTCAAGTCCAAATTATTAATAGAAACAAAGATATACGTCTTTCACTCAGGTGCATACTCTTCAGGTTTACTAAATCAACCGTGTTACGGAGATTGGCTTAAATTTTGAATACATTATGGGCATGCTGAAATACGAGTTGCGTTGGGTTCCTATCGTAAATATACACAATTCTTCTTCAGAACTCAAGTCCAAATTATTAATAGAAACAAAGATATAAGTCTTTCACTCAGGTGCATACTCTTCGGGTTTACTAAATCAACCGTGTTACGGAGATTGGCTTAAATTTTGAATACATTATGGGCATGCTGAAATACGAGTTGCGTTGGGTTCCTATCGTAAATATACACAATTCTTCTTCAGGACTCAAGTCCAAATTATTAATAGAAACAAAGGTATACGTCTTTCACTCAGGTGCATACTCTTCAGGTTTACTAAATCAACCGTGTTACGGAGATTGAATTAAATTTTGAATACATTATGGGCATGCTGAAATACGAGTTGCGTTGGGTTCCTATCGTAAATATACACAATTCTTCTTCAGGACTCAAGTCCAAATTATTAATAGAAACAAAGATATACGTCTTTCACTCAGGTGCATACTCTTCAGGTTTACTAAATCAACCGTGTTACGGAGATTGGCTTAAATTTTGAATACATTATGGGCATGCTGAAATACGAGTTGCGTTGGGTTCCTATCGTAAATATACACAATTCTTCTTCAGAACTCAAGTCCAAATTATTAATAGAAACAAAGATATAAGTCTTTCACTCAGGTGCATACTCTTCGGGTTTACTAAATCAACCGTGTTACGGAGATTGGCTTAAATTTTGAATACATTATGGGCATGCTGAAATACGAGTTGCGTTGGGTTCCTATCGTAAATATACACAATTCTTCTTCAGGACTCAAGTCCAAATTATTAATAGAAACAAAGGTATACGTCTTTCACTCAGGTGCATACTCTTCAGGTTTACTAAATCAACCGTGTTACGGAGATTGAATTAAATTTTGAATACATTATGGGCATGCTGAAATACGAGTTGCGTTGGGTTCCTATCGTAAATATACACAATTCATCTTCAGGACTCAAGTCCAAATTATTAATAGAAACAAAGATATACGTCTTTCACTCAGGTGCATACTCTTCAGGTTTACAAAATCAACCGTGTTACGGAGATTGGTTTAAATTTTAAATACATTATGGGCATGCTGAAATACGAGTTGCGTTGGGTTCCTATCGTAAATATACACAATTCTTCTTCAGGACTCAAGTCCAAATTATTAATAGAAACAAAGATATATGTCTTTCACTCAGGTGCATACTCTTCAGGTTTACTAAATCAACCGTGTTACGGAGATTGGTTTAAATTTTGAATACATTATGGGAATGCTGAAATACGAGTTGCGTTGGGTTCCTATCGTAAATATACACAATTCTTCTTCAGGACTCAAGTCCAAATTATTAATAGAAACAAAGATATACGTCTTTCACTCAGGTGCTTACTCTTCAGGTTTACTAAATCAACCGTGTTACGGAGATTGGCTTAAATTTTGAATACATTATGAGCATGCTGAAATACGAGTTGCGTTGGGTTCCTATCGTAAATATACACAATTCTTCTTCAGAACTCAAGTCCAAATTATTAATAGAAACAAAGATATAAGTCTTTCACTCAGGTGCATACTCTTCAGGTTTACTAAATCAACCGTGTTACGGAGATTGAATTAAATTTTGAATACATTATGGGCATGCTGCAATACGAGTTGCGTTGGGTTCCTATCGTAAATATACACAATTCTTCTTCAGGACTCAAGCCCAAATTATTAATAGAAATAAAGATATAGGTCTTTCACTCAGGTGCATACTCTTCGGGTTTACTAAATCAACCGTGTTATGGAGATTGGCCTAAATTTTGAATACATTATGGGCATGCTGAAATACGAGTTGCGTTGGGTTCCTATCGTAAATATACACAATTCTTCTTCAGGACTCAAGTCCAAATTATTAATAGAAACAAAGATATACGTCTTTCACTCAGGTGCATACTCTTCAGGTTTACTAAATCAACCGTGTTACGGAGATTGGCTTAAATTTTGAATACATTATGGGAATGCTGAAATACGAGTTGCGTTGGGTTCCTATCGTAAATATACACAATTCTTCTTCAGGACTCAAGTCCAAATTATTAATAGAAACAAAGATATACGTCTTTCACTCAGGTGCATACTCTTCAGGTTTACTAAATCAACCGTGTTACGGAGATTGGCTTAAATTTTGAATACATTATGGGCATGCTGAAATACGAGTTGCGTTGGGTTCCTATCGTAAATATACACAATTCTTCGTCAGGACTCAAGTCCAAATTATTAATAGAAACAAAGGTATACGTCTTTCACTCAGGTGCATACTCTTCAGGTTTACTAAATCAACCGTGTTACGGAGATTGAATTAAAATTTGAATACATTATGGGCATGCTGAAATACGAGTTGCGTTGGGTTCCTATCGTAAATATACACAATTCTTCTTCAGGACTCAAGTCCAAATTATTAATAGAAACAAAGATATACGTCTTTCACTCAGGTGCATACTCTTCAGGTTTACTAAATCAACCGTGTTACGGAGATTGGCTTAAATTTTGAATACATTATGGGCATGCTGAAATACGAGTTGCGTTGGGTTCCTATCGTAAATATACACAATTCTTCTTCAGAACTCAAGTCCAAATTATTAATAGAAACAAAGATATAAGTCTTTCACTCAGGTGCATACTCTTCGGGTTTACTAAATCAACCGTGTTACGGAGATTGGCTTAAATTTTGAATACATTATGGGCATGCTGAAATACGAGTTGCGTTGGGTTCCTATCGTAAATATACACAATTCTTCTTCAGGACTCAAGTCCAAATTATTAATAGAAACAAAGGTATACGTCTTTCACTCAGGTGCATACTCTTCAGGTTTACTAAATCAACCGTGTTACGGAGATTGAATTAAATTTTGAATACATTATGGGCATGCTGAAATACGAGTTGCGTTGGGTTCCTATCGTAAATATACACAATTCTTCTTCAGGACTCAAGTCCAAATTATTAATAGAAACAAAGATATACGTCTTTCACTCAGGTGCATACTCTTCAGGTTTACTAAATCAACCGTGTTACGGAGATTGGTTTAAATTTTAAATACATTATGGGCATGCTGAAATACGAGTTGCGTTGGGTTCCTATCGTAAATATACACAATTCTTCTTCAGGACTCAAGTCCAAATTATTAATAGAAACAAAGATATACGTCTTTCACTCAGGTGCATACTCTTCAGGTTTACTAAATCAACCGTGTTACGGAGATTGGTTTAATTTTTGAATACATTATGGGAATGCTGAAATACGAGTTGCGTTGGGTTCCTATCGTAAATATACACAATTCTTCTTCAGGACTCAAGTCCAAATTATTAATAGAAACAAAGATATACGTCTTTCACTCAGGTGCATACTCTTCAGGTTTACTAAATCAACCGTGTTACGGAGATTGGCTTAAATTTTGAATACATTATGGGCATGCTGAAATACGAGTTGCGTTGGGTTCCTATCGTAAATATACACAATTCTTCTTAAGAACTCAAGTCCAAATTATTAATAGAAACAAAGATATAAGTCTTTCACTCAGGTGCATACTCTTCGGGTTTACTAAATCAACCGTGTTACGGAGATTGGCTTAAATTTTGAATACATTATGGGCATGCTGAAATACGAGTTGCGTTGGGTTCCTATCGTAAATATACACCATTCTTCTTCAGGACTCAAGTCCAAATTATTAATAGAAACAAGGTATACGTCTTTCACTCAGGTGCATACTCTTCAGGTTTACTAAATCAACCGTGTTACGGAGATTGAATTAAATTTTGAATACATTATGGGCATGCTGAAATACGAGTTGCGTTGGGTTCCTATCGTAAATATACACAATTCTTCTTCAGGACTCAAGTCCAAATTATTAATAGAAACAAAGATATACGTCTTTCACTCAGGTGCATACTCTTCAGGTTTACTAAATCAACCGTGTTACGGAGATTGGTTTAAATTTTAAATACATTATGGGCATGCTGAAATACGAGTTGCGTTGGGTTCCTATCGTAAATATACACAATTCTTCTTCAGGACTCAAGTCCAAATTATTAATAGAAACAAAGATATACGTCTTTCACTCAGGTGCATACTCTTCAGGTTTACTAAATCAACCGTGTTACGGAGATTGGTTTAAATTTTGAATACATTATGGGAATGCTGAAATACGAGTTGCGTTGGGTTCCTATCGTAAATATACACAATTCTTCTTCAGGACTCAAGTCCAAATTATTAATAGAAACAAAGATATACGTCTTTCACTCAGGTGCATACTCTTCAGGTTTACTAAATCAACCGTGTTACGGAGATTGGTTTACATTTTGAATACATTATGGGAATGCTGAAATACGAGTTGCGTTGGGTTCCTATCGTAAATATACACAATTCTTCTTTAGGACTCAAGTCCAAATTATTAATAGAAACAAAGATATACGTCTTTCACTCAGGTGCATACTCTTCAGGTTTACTAAATCAACCGTGTTACGGAGATTGGTTTAAATTTTGAATACATTATGGGAATGCTGAAATACGAGTTGCGTTGGGTTCCTATCGTAAATATACACAATTCTTCTTCAGGACTCAAGTCCAAATTATTAATAGAAATAAAGATATAGGTCTTTCACTCAGGTGCATACTCTTCGGGTTTACTAAATCAACCGTGTTATGGAGATTGGCCTAAATTTTGAATACATTATGGGCATGCTGAAATACGAGTTGCGTTGGGTTCCTATCGTAAATATACACAATTCTTCTTCAAGACTCAAGTCCAAATTATTAATAGAAACAAAGATATACGTCTTTCACTCAGGTGCATACTCTTCAGGTTTACTAAATCAACCGTGTTACGGAGATTGGTTTAAATTTTGAATACATTATGGGAATGCTAAAATACGAGTTGCGTTGGGTTCCTATCGTAAATATACACAATTCTTCTTCAGGACTCAAGTCCAAATTATTAATAGAAACAAAGATATACGTCTTTCACTCAGGTGCATACTCTTCAGGTTTACTAAATCAACCGTGTTACGGAGATTGGCTTAAATTTTGAATACATTATGGGCATGCTGAAATACGAGTTGCGTTGGGTTCCTATCGTAAATATACACAATTCTTCTTCAGAACTCAAGTCCAAATTATTAATAGAAACAAAGATATAAGTCTTTCACTCAGGTGCATACTCTTCGGGTTTACTAAATCAACCGTGTTACGGAGATTGGCTTAAATTTTGAATACATTATGGGCATGCTGAAATACGAGTTGCGTTGGGTTCCTATCGTAAATATACACCATTCTTCTTCAGGACTCAAGTCCAAATTATTAATAGAAACAAAGGTATACGTCTTTCACTCAGGTGCATACTCTTCAGGTTCACTAAATCAACCGTGTTACGGAGATTGAATTAAATTTTGAATACATTATGGGCATGCTGAAATACGAGTTGCGTTGGGTTCCTATCGTAAATATACACAATTCTTCTTCAGGACTCAAGTCCAAATTATTAATAGAAACAAAGATATACGTCTTTCACTCAGGTGCATACTCTTCAGGTTTACTAAATCAACCGTGTTACGGAGATTGGTTTAAATTTTAAATACATTATGGGCATGCTGAAATACGAGTTGCGTTGGGTTCCTATCGTAAATATACACAATTCTTCTTCAGGACTCAAGTCCAAATTATTAATAGAAACAAAGATATACGTCTTTCACTCAGGTGCATACTCTTCAGGTTTACTAAATCAACCGTGTTACGGAGATTGGTTTAAATTTTGAATACATTATGGGAATGCTGAAATACGAGTTGCGTTGGGTTCCTATCGTAAATATACACAATTCTTCTTCAGGACTCAAGTCCAAATTATTAATAGAAACAAAGATATACGTCTTTCACTCAGGTGCATACTCTTCAGGTTTACTAAATCAACCGTGTTACGGAGATTGGTTTACATTTTGAATACATTATGGGAATGCTGAAATACGAGTTGCGTTGGGTTCCTATCGTAAATATACACAATTCTTCTTCAGGACTCAAGTCCAAATTATTAATAGAAACAAAGATATACGTCTTTCACTCAGGTGCATACTCTTCAGGTTTACTAAATCAACCGTGTTACGGAGATTGGTTTAAATTTTGAATACATTATGGGAATGCTGAAATACGAGTTGCGTTGGGTTCCTATCGTAAATATACACAATTCTTCTTCAGGACTCAAGTCCAAATTATTAATAGAAATAAAGATATAGGTCTTTCACTCAGGTGCATACTCTTCGGGTTTACTAAATCAACCGTGTTATGGAGATTGGCCTAAATTTTGAATACATTATGGGCATGCTGAAATACGAGTTGCGTTGGGTTCCTATCGTAAATATACACAATTCTTCTTCAGGACTCAAGTCCAAATTATTAATAGAAACAAAGATATACGTCTTTCACTCAGGTGCATACTCTTCAGGTTTACTAAATCAACCGTGTTACGGAGATTGGCTTAAATTTTGAATACATTATGGGAATGCTGAAATACGAGTTGCGTTGGGTTCCTATCGTAAATATACACAATTCTTCATCAGGACTCAAGTCCAAATTATTAATAGAAACAAAGATATACGTCTTTCACTCAGGTGCATACTCTTCAGGTTTACTAAATCAACCGTGTTACGGAGATTGGTTTAAATTTTGAATACATTATGGGCATGCTGAAATACGAGTTGCGTTGGGTTCCTATCGTAAATATACACAATTCTTCTTCAGGACTCAAGTCCAAATTATTAATAGAAACAAAGATATACATCTTTCACTCAGGTGCATACTCTTCAGGTTTACTAAATCAACCGTGTTACGGAGATTGACTTAAATTTTGAATACATTATGGGAATGCTGAAATACGAGTTGCGTTAGGTTCCTATCGTAAATATACACAATTCTTCTTCAGGACTCAAGTCCAAATTATTAATAGAAACAAAGGTATACGTCTTTCACTCAGGTGCATACTCTTCAGGTTTACTAAATCAACCGTGTTACGGAGATTGAATTAAATTTTGAATACATTATGGGCATGCTGAAATACGAGTTGCGTTGGGTTCCTATCGTAAATATACACAATTCTTCTTCAGGACTCAAGTCCAAATTATTAATAGAAACAAAGATATACGTCTTTCACTCAGGTGCATACTCTTCAGGTTTACTAAATCAACCGTGTTACGGAGATTGGTTTACATTTTGAATACATTATGGGCATGCTGAAATACGAGTTGCGTTGGGTTCCTATCGTAAATATACACAATTCTTCTTCAGGACTCAAGTCCAAATTATTAATAGAAATAAAGATATACGTCTTTCACTCAGGTGCATACTCTTCAGGTTTACTAAAGCAACCGTGTTACGGAGATTGGTTTAAATTTTGAATACATTATGGGAATGCTGAAATACGAGTTGCGTTGGGTTCCTATCGTAAATATACACAATTCTTCTTCAGGACTCAAGTCCAAATTATTAATAGAAACAAAGATATACGTCTTTCACTCAGGTGCATACTCTTCAGGTTTACTAAATCAACCGTGTTACGGAGATTGGCTTAAATTTTGAATACATTATGGGAATGCTGAAATACGAGTTGCGTTGGGTTCCTATCGTAAATATACACAATTCTTCTTCAGGACTCAAGTCCAAATTATTAATAGAAACAAAGGTATACGTCTTTCACTCAGGTGCATACTCTTCAGCTTTACTAAATCAACCGTTTTACGGAGATTGAATTAAATTTTGAATACATTATGGGCATGCTGAAATACGAGTTGTGTTGGGTTCCTATCGTAAATATACACAATTCTTCTTCAGGACTCAAGTCCAAATTATTAATAGAAACAAAGATATACGTCTTTCACTCAGGTGCATACTCTTCAGGTTTACTAAATCAACCGTGTTACGGAGATTGGTGTACATTTTGAATACATTATGGGAATGCTGAAATACGAGTTGCGTTGGGTTCCTATCGTAAATATACACAATTCTTCTTCAGGACTCAAGTCCAAATTATTAATAGAAACAAAGATATACGTCTTTCACTCAGGTGCATACTATTCAGGTTTACTAAATCAACCGTGTTACGGAGATTGGTTTAAATTTTGAATACATTATGGGAATGCTGAAATACGAGTTGCGTTGGGTTCCTATCGTAAATATACACAATTCTTCTTCAGGACTCTAGTCCAAATTATTAATAGAAATAAAGATATAGGTCTTTCACTCAGGTGCATACTCTTCGGGTTTACTAAATCAACCGTGTTATGGAGATTGGCCTAAATTTTGAATACATTATGGGCATGCTGAAATACGAGTTGCGTTGGGTTCCTATCGTTAATATACACAATTCTTCTTCAGGACTCAAGTCCAAATTATTAATAGAAACAAAGATATACGTCTTTCACTCAGGTGCATACTCTTCAGGTTTACTAAATCAACCGTGTTACGGAGTTTGGCTTAAATTTTGAATACATTATGGGAATGCTGAAATACGAGTTGCGTTGGGTTCCTATCGTAAATATACACAATTCTTCTTCAGGACTCAAGTCCAAATTATTAATAGAAACAAAGATATATGTCTTTCACTCAGGTGCATACTCTTCAGGTTTACTAAATCAACCGTGTTACGGAGATTGGTTTAAATTTTGAATACATTATGGGCATGCTGAAATACGAGTTGCGTTGGGTTCCTATCGTAAATATACACAATTCTTCTTCAGGACTCAAGTCCAAATTATTAATAGAAACAAAGATATACATCTTTCACTCAGGTGCATACTCTTCAGGTTTACTAAATCAACCGTGTTACGGAGATTGGCTTAAATTTTGAATACATTATGGGAATGCTGAAATACGAGTTGCGTTAGGTTCCTATCGTAAATATACACAATTCTTCTTCAGGACTCAAGTCCAAATTATTAATAGAAACAAAGATATACGTCTTTCACTCAGGTGCATACTCTTCAGGTTTACTAAATCAACCGTGTTATGGAGATTGGCTTAAATTTTGAATACATTATGAGAATGCTTAAATACGAGTTGCGTTGGGTTCCTATCGTAAATATACATAATTCTTCTTCAGGACTCAAGTCCAAATTATTAATAGAAACAAAGATATACGTCTTTCACTCAGGTGCATACTCTTCAGGTTTACTAAATCAACCGTGTTACGGAGATTGGCTTAAATTTTGAATACATTATGGGCATGCTGAAATACGAGTTGCGTTGGGTTCCTATCGTAAATATACACAATTCTTCTTCAGGACTCAAGTCCAAATTATTAATAGAAACAAAGGTATACGTCTTTCACTCAGGTGCATACTCTTCAGGTTTACTAAATCAACCGTGTTACGGAGATTGAATTAAATTTTGAATACATTATGGTCATGCTGAAATACGAGTTGCGTTGGGTTCCTATCGTAAATATACACAATTCTTCTTCAGGACTCAAGTCCAAATTATTAATAGAAACAAAGATATACGTCTTTCACTCAGGTGCATACTCTTCAGGTTTACTAAATCAACCGTGTTACGGAGATTGGTTTACATTTTGAATACATTATGGGAATGCTGAAATACGAGTTGCGTTGGGCTCCTATCGTAAATATACACAATTCTTCTTCAGGACTCAAGTCCAAATTATTAATAGAAACAAAGATATACGTCTTTCACTCAGGTGCATACTCTTCAGGTTTACTAAATCAACCGTGTTACGGAGATTGGTTTAAATTTTGAATACATTATGGGAATGCTGAAATACGAGTTGCGTTGGGTTCCTATCGTAAATATACACAATTCTTCTTCAGGACTCAAGTCCAAATTATTAATAGAAATAAAGATATAGGTCTTTCACTCAGGTGCATACTCTTCGGGTTTACTAAATCAACCGTGTTACGGAGATTGGCCTAAATTTTGAATACATTATGGGCATGCTGAAATACGAGTTGCGTTGGGTTCCTATCGTTAATATACACAATTCTTCTTCAGGACTCAAGTCCAAATTATTAATAGAAACAAAGATATACGTCTTTCACTCAGGTGCATACTCTTCAGGTTTACTAAATCAACCGTGTTACGGAGATTGGCTTAAATTTTGAATACATTATGGGAATGCTGAAATACGAGTTGCGTTGGGTTCCTATCGTAAATATACACAATTCTTCTTCAGGACTCAAGTCCAAATTATTAATAGAAACAAAGATATACGTCTTTCACTCAGGTGCATACTCTTCAGGTTTACTAAATCAACCGTGTTACGGAGATTGGTTTAAATTTTGAATACATTATGGGCATGCTGAAATACGAGTTGCGTTGGGTTCCTATCGTAAATATACACAATTCTTCTTCAGGACTCAAGTCCAAATTATTAATAGAAACAAAGATATACATCTTTCACTCAGGTGCATACTCTTCAGGTTTACTAAATCAACCGTGTTACGGAGATTGGCTTAAATTTTGAATACATTATGGGAATGCTGAAATACGAGTTGCGTTAGGTTCCTATCGTAAATATACACAATTCTTCTTCAGGACTCAAGTCCAAATTATTAATAGAAACAAAGATATACGTCTTTCACTCAGGTGCATACTCTTCAGATTTACTAAATCAATCGTGTTATGGAGATTGGCTTAAATTTTGAATACATTATGAGAATGCTTAAATACGAGTTGCGTTGGGTTCCTATCGTAAATATACATAATTCTTCTTCAGGACTCAAGTCCAAATTATTAATAGAAACAAAGATATACGTCTTTCACTCAGGTGCATACTCTTCAGGTTTACTAAATCAACCGTGTTACGGAGATTGGCTTAAATTTTGAATACATTATGGGAATGCTGAAATACGAGTTGCGTTGGGTTCCTATCGTAAATATACACAATTCTTCTTCAGGACTCAAGTCCAAATTATTAATAGAAACAAAGGTATACATCTTTCACTCAGGTGCATACTCTTCAGGTTTACTAAATCAACCGTGTTACGGAGATTGACTTAAATTTTGAATACATTATGGGCATGCTGAAATACGAGTTGCGTTGGGTTCCTATCGTAAATATACACAATTCTTCTTCAGGACTCAAGTTCAAATTATTAATAGAAACAAAGATATAGGTCTTTCACTCAGGTGCATACTCTTCAGGTTTACTAAATCAACCGTGTTACGGAGATTGGCTTAAATTTTGAATACATTATGGGCATGCTTAAATACGAGTTGCGTTGGGTTCCTATCGTAAATATACACAATTCTTCTTCAGGACTCAAGTCCAAATTATTAATAGAAACAAAGATATACGTCTTTCACTCAGGTGCATACTCTTCAGGTTTACTAAATCAACCGTGTTACGGAGATTGGTTTAAATTTTGAATACATTATGGGCATGCTGAAATACGAGTTGCGTTGGGTTCCTATCGTAAATATACACAATTCTTCTTCAGGACTCAAGTCCAAATTATTAATAGAAACAAAGATATACATCTTTCACTCAGGTGCATACTCTTCAGGTTTACTAAATCAACCGTGTTACGGAGATTGGCTTAAATTTTGAATACATTATGGGAATGCTGAAATACGAGTTGCGTTAGGTTCCTATCGTAAATATACACAATTCTTCTTCAGGACTCAAGTCCAAATTATTAATAGAAACAAAGATATACGTCTTTCACTCAGGTGCATACTCTTCAGATTTACTAAATCAACCGTGTTATGGAGATTGGCTTAAATTTTGAATACATTATGAGAATGCTTAAATACGAGTTGCGTTGGGTTCCTATCATAAATATACATAATTCTTCTTCAGGACTCAAGTCCAAATTATTAATAGAAACAAAGATATACGTCTTTCACTCAGGTGCATACTCTTCAGGTTTACTAAATCAACCGTGTTACGGAGATTGGCTTAAATTTTGAATACATTATGGGAATGCTGAAATACGAGTTGCGTTGGGTTCCTATCGTAAATATACACAATTCTTCTTCAGGACTCAAGTCCAAATTATTAATAGAAACAAAGGTATACATCTTTCACTCAGGTGCATACTCTTCAGGTTTACTAAATCAACCGTGTTACGGAGATTGACTTAAATTTTGAATACATTATGGGCATGCTGAAATACGAGTTGCGTTGGGTTCCTATCGTAAATATACACAATTCTTCTTCAGGACTCAAGTTCAAATTATTAATAGAAACAAAGATATACGTCTTTCACTCAGGTGCATACTCTTCAGGTTTACTAAATCAACCGTGTTACGGAGATTGGCTTAAATTTTGAATACATTATGGGCATGCTGAAATACGAGTTGCGTTGGGTTCCTATCGTAAATATACACAATTCTTCTTCAGGACTCAAGTTCAAATTATTAATAGAAACAAAGATATAGGTCTTTCACTCAGGTGCATACTCTTCAGGTTTACTAAATCAACCGTGTTACGGAGATTGGCTTAAATTTTGAATACATTATGGGCATGCTTAAATACGAGTTGCGTTGGGTTCCTATCGTAAATATACACAATTCTTCTTCAGGACTCAAGTCCAAATTATTAATAGAAACAAAGATATACGTCTTTCACTCAGGTGCATACTCTTCAGGTTTACTAAATCAACCGTGTTACGGAGATTGGTTTAAATTTTGAATACATTATGGGCATGCTGAAATACGAGTTGCGTTGGGTTCCTATCGTAAATATACACAATTCTTCTTCAGGACTCAAGTCCAAATTATTAATAGAAACAAAGATATACATCTTTCACTCAGGTGCATACTCTTCAGGTTTACTAAATCAACCGTGTTACGGAGATTGGCTTAAATTTTGAATACATTATGGGAATGCTGAAATACGAGTTGCGTTAGGTTCCTATCGTAAATATACACAATTCTTCTTCAGGACTCAAGTCCAAATTATTAATAGAAACAAAGATATACGTCTTTCACTCAGGTGCATACTCTTCAGATTTACTAAATCAACCGTGTTATGGAGATTGGCTTAAATTTTGAATACATTATGAGAATGCTTAAATACGAGTTGCGTTGGGTTCCTATCATAAATATACATAATTCTTCTTCAGGACTCAAGTCCAAATTATTAATAGAAACAAAGATATACGTCTTTCACTCAGGTGCATACTCTTCAGGTTTACTAAATCAACCGTGTTACGGAGATTGGCTTAAATTTTGAATACATTATGGGAATGCTGAAATACGAGTTGCGTTGGGTTCCTATCGTAAATATACACAATTCTTCTTCAGGACTCAAGTCCAAATTATTAATAGAAACAAAGGTATACATCTTTCACTCAGGTGCATACTCTTCAGGTTTACTAAATCAACCGTGTTACGGAGATTGACTTAAATTTTGAATACATTATGGGCATGCTGAAATACGAGTTGCGTTGGGTTCCTATCGTAAATATACACAATTCTTCTTCAGGACTCAAGTTCAAATTATTAATAGAAACAAAGATATACGTCTTTCACTCAGGTGCATACTCTTCAGGTTTACTAAATCAACCGTGTTACGGAGATTGGCTTAAATTTTGAATACATTATGGGCATGCTGAAATACGAGTTGCGTTGGGTTCCTATCGTTAATATACACAATTCTTCTTCAGGACTCAAGTCCAAATTATTAATAGAAACAAAGATATACGTCTTTCACTCAGGTGCATACTCTTCAGGTTTACTAAATCAACCGTGTTACGGAGATTGGCTTAAATTTTGAATACATTATGGGAATGCTGAAATACGAGTTGCGTTGGGTTCCTATCGTAAATATACACAATTCTTCTTCAGGACTCAAGTCCAAATTATTAATAGAAACAAAGGTATACATCTTTCACTCAGGTGCATACTCTTCAGGTTTACTAAATCAACCGTGTTACGGAGATTGACTTAAATTTTGAATACATTATGGGCATGCTGAAATACGAGTTGCGTTGGGTTCCTATCGTAAATATACACAATTCTTCTTCAGGACTCAAGTTCAAATTATTAATAGAAACAAAGATATACGTCTTTCACTCAGGTGCATACTCTTCAGGTTTACTAAATCAACCGTGTTACGGAGATTGGCTTAAATTTTGAATACATTATGGGCATGCTTAAATACGAGTTGCGTTGGGTTCCTATCGTAAATATATACAATTCTTCTTCAGGACTCAAGTCCAAATTATTAATAGAAACAAAGATATACGTCTTTCACTCAGGTGCATACTCTTCAGGTTTACTAAATCAACCGTGTTACGGAGATTGGCTTAAATTTTGAATACATTATGGGAATGCTGAAATACGAGTTGTGTTGGGTTCCTATCGTAAATATACACAATTCTTCTTCAGGACTCAAGTCCAAATTATTAATAGAAACAAAGATATACGTCTTTCACTCAGGTGCATACTCTTCAGGTTTACTAAATCAACCGTGTTACGGAGATTGGCTTAAATTTTGAATACATTATGGGCATGCTGAAATGCGAGTTGCGTTGGGTTCCTATCGTAAATATACACAATTATTCTTCAGAACTCAAGTCCAAATTATTAATAGAAACAAAGATATAAGTCTTTCACTCAGGTGCATACTCTTCGGGTTTACTAAATCAACCGTGTTACGGAGATTGGCTTAAATTTTGAATACATTATGGGCATGCTGAAATACGAGTTGCGTTGGGTTCCTATCGTAAATATACACAATTCTTCTTCAGGACTCAAGTCCAAATTATTAATAGAAACAAAGGTATACGTCTTTCACTCAGGTGCATACTCTTCAGGTTTACTAAATCAACCGTGTTACGGAGATTGAATTAAATTTTGAATACATTATGGGCATGCTGAAATACGAGTTGCGTTGGGTTCCTATCGTAAATATACACAATTCTTCTTCAGGACTCAAGTCCAAATTATTAATAGAAACAAAGATATACGTCTTTCACTCAGGTGCATACTCTTCAGGTTTACTAAATCAACCGTGTTACGGAGATTGGTTTAAATTTTAAATACATTATGGGCATGCTGAAATACGAGTTGCGTTGGGTTCCTATCGTAAATATACACAATTCTTCTTCAGGACTCAAGTCCAAATTATTAATAGAAACAAAGATATACGTCTTTCACTCAGGTGCATACTCTTCAGGTTTACTAAATCAACCGTGTTACGGAGATTGGTTTAAATTTTGAATACATTATGGGAATGCTGAAATACGAGTTGCGTTGGGTTCCTATCGTAAATATACACAATTCTTCTTCAGGACTCAAGTCCAAATTATTAATAGAAACAAAGATATACGTCTTTCACTCAGGTGCATACTCTTCAGGTTTACTAAATCAACCGTGTTACGGAGATTGGCTTAAATTTTGAATACATTATGGGCATGCTGAAATACGAGTTGCGTTGGGTTCCTATCGTAAATATACACAATTATTCTTCAGAACTCAAGTCCAAATTATTAATAGAAACAAAGATATAAGTCTTTCACTCAGGTGCATACTCTTCGGGTTTACTAAATCAACCGTGTTACGGAGATTGGCTTAAATTTTGAATACATTATGGGCATGCTGAAATACGAGTTGCGTTGGGTTCCTATCGTAAATATACACAATTCTTCTTCAGGACTCAAGTCCAAATTATTAATAGAAACAAAGATATACGTCTTTCACTCAGGTGCATACTCTTCAGGTTTACTAAATCAACCGTGTTACGGAGATTGGCTTAAATTTTGAATACATTATGGGAATGCTGAAATACGAGTTGTGTTGGGTTCCTATCGTAAATATACACAATTCTTCTTCAGGACTCAAGTCCAAATTATTAATAGAAACAAAGATATACGTCTTTCACTCAGGTGCATACTCTTCAGGTTTACTAAATCAACCGTGTTACGGAGATTGGCTTAAATTTTGAATACATTATGGGCATGCTGAAATGCGAGTTGCGTTGGGTTCCTATCGTAAATATACACAATTATTCTTCAGAACTCAAGTCCAAATTATTAATAGAAACAAAGATATAAGTCTTTCACTCAGGTGCATACTCTTCGAGTTTACTAAATCAACCGTGTTACGGAGATTGGCTTAAATTTTGAATACATTATGGGCATGCTGAAATACGAGTTGCGTTGGGTTCCTATCGTAAATATACACAATTCTTCTTCAGGACTCAAGTCCAAATTATTAATAGAAACAAAGGTATACGTCTTTCACTCAGGTGCATACTCTTCAGGTTTACTAAATCAACCGTGTTACGGAGATTGAATTAAATTTTGAATACATTATGGGCATGCTGAAATACGAGTTGCGTTGGGTTCCTATCGTAAATATACACAATTCTTCTTCAGGACTCAAGTCCAAATTATTAATAGAAACAAAGATATACGTCTTTCACTCAGGTGCATACTCTTCAGGTTTACTAAATCAACCGTGTTACGGAGATTGGTTTAAATTTTAAATACATTATGGGCATGCTGAAATACGAGTTGCGTTGGGTTCCTATCGTAAATATACACAATTCTTCTTCAGGACTCAAGTCCAAATTATTAATAGAAACAAAGATATACGTCTTTCACTCAGGTGCATACTCTTCAGGTTTACTAAATCAACCGTGTTACGGAGATTGGTTTAAATTTTGAATACATTATGGGAATGCTGAAATACGAGTTGCGTTGGGTTCCTATCGTAAATATACACAATTCTTCTTCAGGACTCAAGTCCAAATTATTAATAGAAACAAAGATATACGTCTTTCACTCAGGTGCATACTCTTCAGGTTTACTAAATCAACCGTGTTACGGAGATTGGCTTAAATTTTGAATACATTATGGGCATGCTGAAATACGAGTTGCGTTGGGTTCCTATCGTAAATATACACAATTATTCTTCAGAACTCAAGTCCAAATTATTAATAGAAACAAAGATATAAGTCTTTCACTCAGGTGCATACTCTTCGGGTTTACTAAATCAACCGTGTTACGGAGATTGGCTTAAATTTTGAATACATTATGGGCATGCTGAAATACGAGTTGCGTTGGGTTCCTATCGTAAATATACACAATTCTTCTTCAGGACTCAAGTCCAAATTATTAATAGAAACAAAGGTATACGTCTTTCACTCAGGTGCATACTCTTCAGGTTTACTAAATCAACCGTGTTACGGAGATTGAATTAAATTTTGAATACATTATGGGCATGCTGAAATACGAGTTGCGTTGGGTTCCTATCGTAAATATACACAATTCTTCTTCAGGACTCAAGTCCAAATTATTAATAGAAACAAAGATATACGTCTTTCACTCAGGTGCATACTCTTCAGGTTTACTAAATCAACCGTGTTACGGAGATTGGTTTAAATTTTAAATACATTATGGGCATGCTGAAATACGAGTTGCGTTGGGTTCCTATCGTAAATATACACAATTCTTCTTCAGGACTCAAGTCCAAATTATTAATAGAAACAAAGATATACGTCTTTCACTCAGGTGCATACTCTTCAGGTTTACTAAATCAACCGTGTTACGGAGATTGGTTTAAATTTTGAATACATTATGGGAATGCTGTAATACGAGTTGCGTTGGGTTCCTATCGTAAATATACACAATTCTTCTTCAGGACTCAAGTCCAAATTATTAATAGAAACAAAGATATACGTCTTTCACTCAGGTGCATACTCTTCAGGTTTACTAAATCAACCGTGTTACGGAGATTGGTTTAAATTTTGAATACATTATGGGAATGCTGAAATACGAGTTGCGTTGGGTTCCTATCGTAAATATACACAATTCTTCTTCAGGACTCAAGTCCAAATTATTAATAGAAACAAAGATATACTTCTTTCACTCAGGTGCATACTCTTCAGGTTTACTAAAGCAACCGTGTTACGGAGATTGGTTTAAATTTTGAATACATTATGGGAATGCTGAAATACGAGTTGCGTTGGGTTCCTATCGTAAATATACACAATTCTTCTTCAGGACTCAAGTCCAAATTATTAATAGAAACAAAGATATACGTCTTTCACTCAGGTGCATACTCTTCAGGTTTACTAAATCAACCGTGTTACGGAGATTGGCTTAAATTTTGAATACATTATGGGCATGCTGAAATACGAGTTGCGTTGGGTTCCTATCGTAAATATACACAATTCTTCTTCAGGACTCAAGTCCAAATTATTAATAGAAACAAAGGTATACGTCTTTCACTCAGGTGCATACTCTTCAGGTTTACTAAATCAACCGTGTTACGGAGATTGAATTAAATTTTGAATACATTATGGGCATGCTGAAATACGAGTTGCGTTGGGTTCCTATCGTAAATATACACAATTCTTCTTCAGGACTCAAGTCCAAATTATTAATAGAAACAAAGATATACGTCTTTCACTCAGGTGCATACTCTTCAGGTTTACTAAATCAACCGTGTTACGGAGATTGGTTTACATTTTGAATACATTATGGGAATGCTGAAATACGAGTTGCGTTGGGTTCCTATCGTAAATATACACAATTCTTCTTCAGGACTCAAGTCCAAATTATTAATAGAAACAAAGATATACGTCTTTCACTCAGGTGCATACTCTTCAGGTTTACTAAATCAACCGTGTTACGGAGATTGGTTTAAATTTTGAATACATTATGGGAATGCTGAAATACGAGTTGCGTTGGGTTCCTATCGTAAATATACACAATTCTTCTTCAGGACTCTAGTCCAAATTATTAATAGAAATAAAGATATAGGTCTTTCACTCAGGTGCATACTCTTCGGGTTTACTAAATCAACCGTGTTATGGAGATTGGCCTAAATTTTGAATACATTATGGGCATGCTGAAATACGAGTTGCGTTGGGTTCCTATCGTTAATATACACAATTCTTCTTCAGGACTCAAGTCCAAATTATTAATAGAAACAAAGATATACGTCTTTCACTCAGGTGCATACTCTTCAGGTTTACTAAATCAACCGTGTTACGGAGTTTGGCTTAAATTTTGAATACATTATGGGAATGCTGAAATACGAGTTGCGTTGGGTTCCTATCGTAAATATACACAATTCTTCTTCAGGACTCAAGTCCAAATTATTAATAGAAACAAAGATATATGTCTTTCACTCAGGTGCATACTCTTCAGGTTTACTAAATCAACCGTGTTACGGAGATTGGTTTAAATTTTGAATACATTATGGGCATGCTGAAATACGAGTTGCGTTGGGTTCCTATCGTAAATATACACAATTCTTCTTCAGGACTCAAGTCCAAATTATTAATAGAAACAAAGATATACATCTTTCACTCAGGTGCATACTCTTCAGGTTTACTAAATCAACCGTGTTACGGAGATTGGCTTAAATTTTGAATACATTATGGGAATGCTGAAATACGAGTTGCGTTAGGTTCCTATCGTAAATATACACAATTCTTCTTCAGGACTCAAGTCCAAATTATTAATAGAAACAAAGATATACGTCTTTCACTCAGGTGCATACTCTTCAGGTTTACTAAATCAACCGTGTTATGGAGATTGGCTTAAATTTTGAATACATTATGAGAATGCTTAAATACGAGTTGCGTTGGGTTCCTATCGTAAATATACATAATTCTTCTTCAGGACTCAAGTCCAAATTATTAATAGAAA
Source organism: Cuscuta europaea (assembly GCA_945859875.1). Classification (NCBI taxonomy): domain Eukaryota; kingdom Viridiplantae; phylum Streptophyta; class Magnoliopsida; order Solanales; family Convolvulaceae; genus Cuscuta; species Cuscuta europaea. The sequence goes on from CAMAPE010000014.1 coordinate 9,649,984, forward strand.
CAAAGATATACGTCTTTCACTCAGGTGCATACTCTTCAGGTTTACTAAATCAACCGTGTTACGGAGATTGGCTTAAATTTTGAATACATTATGGGCATGCTGAAATACGAGTTGCGTTGGGTTCCTATCGTAAATATACACAATTCTTCTTCAGGACTCAAGTCCAAATTATTAATAGAAACAAAGGTATACGTCTTTCACTCAGGTGCATACTCTTCAGGTTTACTAAATCAACCGTGTTACGGAGATTGAATTAAATTTTGAATACATTATGGTCATGCTGAAATACGAGTTGCGTTGGGTTCCTATCGTAAATATACACAATTCTTCTTCAGGACTCAAGTCCAAATTATTAATAGAAACAAAGATATACGTCTTTCACTCAGGTGCATACTCTTCAGGTTTACTAAATCAACCGTGTTACGGAGATTGGTTTACATTTTGAATACATTATGGGAATGCTGAAATACGAGTTGCGTTGGGCTCCTATCGTAAATATACACAATTCTTCTTCAGGACTCAAGTCCAAATTATTAATAGAAACAAAGATATACGTCTTTCACTCAGGTGCATACTCTTCAGGTTTACTAAATCAACCGTGTTACGGAGATTGGTTTAAATTTTGAATACATTATGGGAATGCTGAAATACGAGTTGCGTTGGGTTCCTATCGTAAATATACACAATTCTTCTTCAGGACTCAAGTCCAAATTATTAATAGAAATAAAGATATAGGTCTTTCACTCAGGTGCATACTCTTCGGGTTTACTAAATCAACCGTGTTACGGAGATTGGCCTAAATTTTGAATACATTATGGGCATGCTGAAATACGAGTTGCGTTGGGTTCCTATCGTTAATATACACAATTCTTCTTTAGGACTCAAGTCCAAATTATTAATAGAAACAAAGATATACGTCTTTCACTCAGGTGCATACTCTTAAGGTTTACTAAATCAACCGTGTTACGGAGATTGGCTTAAATTTTGAATACATTATGGGAATGCTGAAATACGAGTTGCGTTGGGTTCCTATCGTAAATATACACAATTCTTCTTCAGGACTCAAGTCCAAATTATTAATAGAAACAAAGATATACGTCTTTCACTCAGGTGCATACTCTTCAGGTTTACTAAATCAACCGTGTTACGGAGATTGGTTTAAATTTTGAATACATTATGGGCATGCTGAAATACGAGTTGCGTTGGGTTCCTATCGTAAATATACACAATTCTTCTTCAGGACTCAAGTCCAAATTATTAATAGAAACAAAGATATACATCTTTCACTCAGGTGCATACTCTTCAGGTTTACTAAATCAACCGTGTTACGGAGATTGGCTTAAATTTTGAATACATTATGGGAATGCTGAAATACGAGTTGCGTTAGGTTCCTATCGTAAATATACACAATTCTTCTTCAGGACTCAAGTCCAAATTATTAATAGAAACAAAGATATACGTCTTTCACTCAGGTGCATACTCTTCAGATTTACTAAATCAACCGTGTTATGGAGATTGGCTTAAATTTTGAATACATTATGAGAATGCTTAAATACGAGTTGCGTTGGGTTCCTATCGTAAATATACATAATTCTTCTTCAGGACTCAAGTCCAAATTATTAATAGAAACAAAGATATACGTCTTTCACTCAGGTGCATACTCTTCAGGTTTACTAAATCAACCGTGTTACGGAGATTGGCTTAAATTTTGAATACATTATGGGAATGCTGAAATACGAGTTGCGTTGGGTTCCTATCGTAAATATACACAATTCTTCTTCAGGACTCAAGTCCAAATTATTAATAGAAACAAAGGTATACATCTTTCACTCAGGTGCATACTCTTCAGGTTTACTAAATCAACCGTGTTACGGAGATTGACTTAAATTTTGAATACATTATGGGCATGCTGAAATACGAGTTGCGTTGGGTTCCTATCGTAAATATACACAATTCTTCTTCAGGACTCAAGTTCAAATTATTAATAGAAACAAAGATATACGTCTTTCACTCAGGTGCATACTCTTCAGGTTTACTAAATCAACCGTGTTACGGAGATTGGCTTAAATTTTGAATACATTATGGGCATGCTTAAATACGAGTTGCGTTGGGTTCCTATTGTAAATATATACAATTCTTCTTCAGGACTCAAGTCCAAATTATTAATAGAAACAAAGATATACGTCTTTCACTCAGGTGCATACTCTTCAGGTTTACTAAATCAACCGTGTTACGGAGATTGGCTTAAATTTTGAATACATTATGGGAATGCTGAAATACGAGTTGTGTTGGGTTCCTATCGTAAATATACACAATTCTTCTTCAGGACTCAAGTCCAAATTATTAATAGAAACAAAGATATACGTCTTTCACTCAGGTGCATACTCTTCAGGTTTACTAAATCAACCGTGTTACGGAGATTGGCTTAAATTTTGAATACATTATGGGCATGCTGAAATACGAGTTGCGTTGGGTTCCTATCATAAATATACACAATTATTCTTCAGAACTCAAGTCCAAATTATTAATAGAAACAAAGATATAAGTCTTTCACTCAGGTGCATACTCTTCGGGTTTACTAAATCAACCGTGTTACGGAGATTGGCTTAAATTTTGAATACATTATGGGCATGCTGAAATACGAGTTGAGTTGGGTTCCTATCGTAAATATACACAATTCTTCTTCAGGACTCAAGTCCAAATTATTAATAGAAACAAAGGTATACGTCTTTCACTCAGGTGCATACTCTTCAGGTTTACTAAATCAACCGTGTTACGGAGATTGAATTAAATTTTGAATACATTATGGGCATGCTGAAATACGAGTTGCGTTGGGTTCCTATCGTAAATATACACAATTCTTCTTCAGGACTCAAGTCCAAATTATTAATAGAAACAAAGATATACGTCTTTCACTCAGGTGCATACTCTTCAGGTTTACTAAATCAACCGTGTTACGGAGATTGGTTTAAATTTTAAATACATTATGGGCATGCTGAAATACGAGTTGCGTTGGGTTCCTATCGTAAATATACACAATTCTTCTTCAGGACTCAAGTCCAAATTATTAATAGAAACAAAGATATACGTCTTTCACTCAGGTGCATACTCTTCAGGTTTACTAAATCAACCGTGTTACGGAGATTGGTTTAAATTTTGAATACATTATGGGAATGCTGAAATACGAGTTGCGTTGGGTTCCTATCGTAAATATACACAATTCTTCTTCAGGACTCAAGTCCAAATTATTAATAGAAACAAAGATATACGTCTTTCACTCAGGTGCATACTCTTGAGGTTTACTAAATCAACCGTGTTACGGAGATTGGCTTAAATTTTGAATACATTATGGGCATGCTGAAATACGAGTTGCGTTGGGTTCCTATCGTAAATATACACAATTCTTCTTCAGAACTCAAGTCCAAATTATTAATAGAAACAAAGATATAAGTCTTTCACTCAGGTGCATACTCTTCAGGTTTACTAAATCAACCGTGTTACGGAGATTGAATTAAATTTTGAATACATTATGGGCATGCTGAAATACGAGTTGCGTTGGGTTCCTATCGTAAATATACACAATTCTTCTTCAGGACTCAAGTCCAAATTATTAATAGAAATAAAGATATAGGTCTTTCACTCAGGTGCATACTCTTCGGGTTTACTAAATCAACCGTGTTATGGAGATTGGCCTAAATTTTGAATACATTATGGGCATGCTGAAATACGAGTTGCGTTGGGTTCCTATCGTAAATATACACAATTCTTCTTCAGGACTCAAGTCCAAATTATTAATAGAAACAAAGATATACGTCTTTCACTCAGGTGCATACTCTTCAGGTTTACTAAATCAACCGTGTTACGGAGATTGGCTTAAATTTTGAATACATTATGGGAATGCTGAAATACGAGTTGCGTTGGGTTCCTATCGTAAATATACACAATTCTTCTTCAGGACTCAAGTCCAAATTATTAATAGAAACAAAGATATACGTCTTTCACTCAGGTGCATACTCTTCAGGTTTACTAAATCAACCGTGTTACGGAGATTGGCTTAAATTTTGAATACATTATGGGCATGCTGAAATACGAGTTGCGTTGGGTTCCTATCGTAAATATACACAATTCTTCTTCAGGACTCAAGTCCAAATTATTAATAGAAACAAAGGTATACGTCTTTCACTCAGGTGCATACTCTTCAGGTTTACTAAATCAACCGTGTTACGGAGATTGAATTAAATTTTGAATACATTATGGGCATGCTGAAATACGAGTTGCGTTGGGTTCCTATCGTAAATATACACAATTCTTCTTCAGGACTCAAGTCCAAATTATTAATAGAAACAAAGATATACGTCTTTCACTCAGGTGCATACTCTTCAGGTTTACTAAATCAACCGTGTTACGGAGATTGGCTTAAATTTTGAATACATTATGGGCATGCTGAAATACGAGTTGCGTTGGGTTCCTATCGTAAATATACACAATTCTTCTTCAGAACTCAAGTCCAAATTATTAATAGAAACAAAGATATAAGTCTTTCACTCAGGTGCATACTCTTCGGGTTTACTAAATCAACCGTGTTACGGAGATTGGCTTAAATTTTGAATACATTATGGGCATGCTGAAATACGAGTTGCGTTGGGTTCCTATCGTAAATATACACAATTCTTCTTCAGGAATCAAGTCCAAATTATTAATAGAAACAAAGGTATACGTCTTTCACTCAGGTGCATACTCTTCAGGTTTACTAAATCAACCGTGTTACGGAGATTGAATTAAATTTTGAATACATTATGGGCATGCTGAAATACGAGTTGCGTTGGGTTCCTATCGTAAATATACACAATTCTTCTTCAGGACTCAAGTCCAAATTATTAATAGAAACAAAGATATACGTCTTTCACTCAGGTGCATACTCTTCAGGTTTACTAAATCAACCGTGTTACGGAGATTGGTTTAAATTTTAAATACATTATGGGCATGCTGAAATACGAGTTGCGTTGGGTTCCTATCGTAAATATACACAATTCTTCTTCAGGACTCAAGTCCAAATTATTAATAGAAACAAAGATATACGTCTTTCACTCAGGTGCATACTCTTCAGGTTTACTAAATCAACCGTGTTACGGAGATTGGTTTAAATTTTGAATACATTATGGGAATGCTGAAATACGAGTTGCGTTGGGTTCCTATCGTAAATATACACAATTCTTCTTCAGGACTCAAGTCCAAATTATTAATAGAAACAAAGATATACGTCTTTCACTCAGGTGCATACTCTTCAGGTTTACTAAATCAACCGTGTTACGGAGATTGGCTTAAATTTTGAATACATTATGGGCATGCTGAAATACGAGTTGCGTTGGGTTCCTATCGTAAATATACACAATTCTTCTTCAGAACTCAAGTCCAAATTATTAATAGAAACAAAGATATACGTCTTTCACTCAGGTGCATACTCTTCGGGTTTACTAAATCAACCGTGTTACGGAGATTGGCTTAAATTTTGAATACATTATGGGCATGCTGAAATACGAGTTGCGTTGGGTTCCTATCGTAAATATACACCATTCTTCTTCAGGACTCAAGTCCAAATTATTAATAGAAACAAAGGTATACGTCTTTCACTCAGGTGCATACTCTTCAGGTTTACTAAATCAACCGTGTTACGGAGATTGAATTAAATTTTGAATACATTATGGGCATGCTGAAATACGAGTTGCGTTGGGTTCCTATCGTAAATATACACAATTCTTCTTCAGGACTCAAGTCCAAATTATTAATAGAAACAAAGATATACGTCTTTCACTCAGGTGCATACTCTTCAGGTTTACTAAATCAACCGTGTTACGGAGATTGGTTTAAATTTTAAATACATTATGGGCATGCTGAAATACGAGTTGCGTTGGGTTCCTATCGTAAATATACACAATTCTTCTTCAGGACTCAAGTCCAAATTATTAATAGAAACAAAGATATACATCTTTCACTCAGGTGCATACTCTTCAGGTTTACTAAATCAACCGTGTTACGGAGATTGGCTTAAATTTTGAATACATTATGGGAATGCTGAAATACGAGTTGCGTTAGGTTCCTATCGTAAATATACACAATTCTTCTTCAGGACTCAAGTCCAAATTATTAATAGAAACAAAGATATACGTCTTTCACTCAGGTGCATACTCTTCAGGTTTACTAAATCAACCGTGTTATGGAGATTGGCTTAAATTTTGAATACATTATGAGAATGCTTAAATACGAGTTGCGTTGGGTTCCTATCGTAAATATACATAATTCTTCTTCAGGACTCAAGTCCAAATTATTAATAGAAACAAAGGTATACGTCTTTCACTCAGGTGCATACTCTTCAGGTTTACTAAATCAACCGTGTTACGGAGATTGGTTTAAATTTTAAATACATTATGGGCATGCTGAAATACGAGTTGCGTTGGGTTCCTATCGTAAATATACACAATTCTTCTTCAGGACTCAAGTCCAAATTATTAATAGAAACAAAGATATACGTCTTTCACTCAGGTGCATACTCTTCAGGTTTACTAAATCAACCGTGTTACGGAGATTGGTTTAAATTTTGAATACATTATGGGAATGCTGAAATACGAGTTGCGTTGGGTTCCTATCGTAAATATACACAATTCTTCTTCAGGACTCAAGTCCAAATTATTAATAGAAACAAAGATATATGTCTTTCACTCAGGTGCATACTCTTCAGGTTTACTAAATCAACCGTGTTACGGAGATTGGTTTAAATTTTGAATACATTATGGGAATGCTGAAATACGAGTTGCGTTGGGTTCCTATCGTAAGTATACACAATTCTTCTTCAGGACTCAAGTCCAAATTATTAATAGAAACAAAGATATACGTCTTTCACTCAGGTGCATACTCTTCAGGTTTACTAAATCAACCGTGTTACGGAGATTGGTTTAAATTTTGAATACATTATGGGAATGCTGAAATACGAGTTGCGTTGGGTTCCTATCGTAAATATACACAATTCTTCTTCAGGACTCAAGTCCAAATTATTAATAGAAACAAAGATATACGTCTTTCACTCAGGTGCATACTCTTCAGGTTTACTAAATCAACCGTGTTACGGAGATTGGTTTAAATTTTGAATACATTATGGGCATGCTGAAATACGAGTTGCGTTGGGTTCCTATCGTAAATATACACAATTCTTCTTCAGGACTCAAGTCCAAATTATTAATAGAAACAAAGATATACATCTTTCACTCAGGTGCATACTCTTCAAGTTTACTAAATCAACCGTGTTACGGAGATTGGCTTAAATTTTGAATACATTATGGGAATGCTGAAATACGAGTTGCGTTAGGTTCCTATCGTAAATATACACAATTCTTCTTCAGGACTCAAGTCCAAATTATTAATAGAAACAAAGATATACGTCTTTCACTCAGGTGCATACTCTTCAGGTTTACTAAATCAACCGTGTTATGGAGATTGGCTTAAATTTTGAATACATTATGAGAATGCTTAAATACGAGTTGCGTTGGGTTCCTATCGTAAATATACATAATTCTTCTTCAGGACTCAAGTCCAAATTGTTAATAGAAACAAAGATATACGTCTTTCACTCAGGTGCATACTCTTCAGGTTTACTAAATCAACCGTGTTACGGAGATTGGCTTAAATTTTGAGTACATTATGGGAATGCTGAAATACGAGTTGCGTTGGGTTCCTATCGTAAATATACACAATTCTTCTTCAGGACTCAAGTCCAAATTATTAATAGAAACAAAGGTATACGTCTTTCACTCAGGTGCATACTCTTCAGGTTTACTAAATCAACCGTGTTACGGAGATTGACTTAAATTTTGAATACATTATGGGCATACTGAAATACGAGTTGCGTTGGGTTCCTATCGTAAATATACACAATTCTTCTTCAGGACTCAAGTTCAAATTATTAATAGAAACAAAGATATACGTCTTTCACTCAGGTGCATACTCTTCAGGTTTACTAAATCAACCGTGTTACGGAGATTGGCTTAAATTTTGAATACATTATGGGCATGCTTAAATACGAGTTGCGTTGGGTTCCTATCGTAAATATATACAATTCTTCTTCAGGACTCAAGTCCAAATTATTAATAGAAACAAAGATATACGTCTTTCACTCAGGTGCATACTCTTCAGGTTTACTAAATCAACCGTGTTACGGAGATTGGCTTAAATTTTGAATACATTATGGGAATGCTGAAATACGAGTTGTGTTGGGTTCCTATCGTAAATATACACAATTCTTCTTCAGGACTCAAGTCCAAATTATTAATAGAAACAAAGATATACGTCTTTCACTCAGGTGCATACTCTTCAGGTTTACTAAATCAACCGTGTTACGGAGATTGGCTTAAATTTTGAATACATTATGGGCATGCTGAAATACGAGTTGCGTTGGGTTCCTATCGTAAATATACACAATTCTTCTTCAGAACTCAAGTCCAAATTATTAATAGAAACAAAGATATAAGTCTTTCACTCAGGTGCATACTCTTCGGGTTTACTAAATCAACCGTGTTACGGAGATTGGCTTAAATTTTGAATACATTATGGGCATGCTGAAATACGAGTTGCGTTGGGTTCCTATCGTAAATATACACAATTCTTCTTGAGGACTCAAGTCCAAATTATTAATAGAAATAAAGATATAAGCCTTTCACTCAGGTGCATACTCTTCGGGTTTACTAAATCAACCGTGTTACGGAGATTGGCCTAAATTTTGAATACATTATGGGCATGCTGAAATACGAGTTGCGTTGGGTTCCTATCGTAAATATACACAATTCTTCTTCAGGACTCAAGTCCAAATTATTAATAGAAACAAAGATATACGTCTTTCACTCAGGTGCATACTCTTCAGATTTACTAAATCAACCGTGTTACGGAGATTGGCTTAAATTTTGAATACATTATGGGAATGCTGAAATACGAGTTGAGTCGGGTTCCTATCGTAAATATACACAATTCTTCTTCAGGACTCAAGTCCAAATTATTAATAGAAACAAAGATATACGTCTTTCACTCAGGTGCATACTCTTCAGGTTTACTAAATCAACCGTGTTACGGAGATTGGCTTAAATTTTGAATACATTATGGGAATGCTGAAATACGAGTTGTGTTGGGTTCATATCGTAAATATACACAATTCTTCTTCAGGACTCAAGTCCACATTATTAATAGAAACATAGATATACGTCTTTCACTCAGGTGCATACTCTTCAGGTTTACTAAATCAACCGTGTTATGGAGATTGGCTTAAATTTTGAATACATTATAGGAATGCTTAAATACGAGATGCGTTGGGTTCCTATCGTAAATATACACAATTCTTCTTCAGGACTCAAGTCCAAATTATTAATAGAAACAAAGATATACATCTTTCACTCAGGTGCATACTCTTCAGGTTTACTAAATCAACCGTGTTACGGAGATTGGCTTAAATTTTGAATACATTATGGGAATGCTGAAATACGAGTTGCGTTGGGTTCCTATCGTAAATATACACAATTCTTCTTCAGGACTCAAGTCCAAATTATTAATAGAAACAAAGATATACGTCTTTTACTCAGGTGCATACTCTTCAGGTTTACTAAATCAACCGTGTTACGGAGATTGGTTTAAATTTTGAATACATTAGGGGCATGCTGAAATACGAGTTGCGTTGGGTTCCTATCGTAAATATACACAATTCTTCTTCAGGACTCAAGTCCAAATTATTAATAGAAACAAAGATATACGTCTTTCACTCAGGTGCATACTCTTCAGGTTTACTAAATCAACCGTGTTACGGAGATTGGCTTAAATTTTGAATACATTATGGGAATGCTGAAATACGAGTTGCGTTGGGTTCCTATCGTAAATATACACAATTCTTCTTCAGGACTCAAGTCCAAATTATTAATAGAAACAAAGATATACGTCTTTCACTCAGGTGCATACTCTTCAGGTTTACTAAATCAACCGTGTTATGGAGATTGGCTTAAATTTTGAATACATTATGGGAATGCTTAAATACGAGTTGCGTTGGGTTCCTATCGTAAATATACATAATTCTTCTTCAGGACTCAAGTCCAAATTATTAATAGAAACAAAGATATACGTCTTTCACTCAGGTGCATACTCTTCAGGTTTACTAAATCAACCGTGTTACGGAGATTGGCTTAAATTTTGAATACATTATGGGAATGCTGAAATACGAGTTGCGTTGGGTTCCTATCGTAAATATACACAATTCTTCTTCAGGACTCAAGTCCAAATTATTAATAGAAACAAAGGTATACGTCTTTCACTCAGGTGCATACTCTTCAGGTTTACTAAATCAACCGTGTTACGGAGATTGGCTTAAATTTTGAATACATTATGGGCATGCTGAAATACGAGTTGCGTTGGGTTCCTATCGTATATATACACAATTCTTATTTAGGACTCAAGTCCAAATTATTAATAGAAATAAAGATATAAGTCTTTCACTCAGGTGCATACTCTTCGGGTTTACTAAATCAACCGTGTTACGGAGATTGGCTTAAATTTTGAATACATTATGGGCATGCTGAAATACGAGTGGCGTTGGGTTCCTATCGTAAATATACACAATTCTTCTTCAGGACTCAAGTCCAAATTATTAATAGAAATAAAGATATAAGTCTTTCACTCAGGTGCATACTCTTCGGGTTTACTAAATCAACCGTGTTATGGAGATTGGCCTAAATTTTGAATACATTATGGGCATGCTGAAATACGAGTTGCGTTGGGTTCCTATCGTAAATATACACAATTCTTCTTCAGGACTCAAGTCCAAATTATTAATAGAAACAAAGATATACGTCTTTCACTCAGGTGCATACTCTTCAGGTTTACTAAATCAACCGTGTTACGGAGATTGGCTTAAATTTTGAATACATTATGGGAATGCTGAAATACGAGTTGCGTTAGGTTCCTATCGTAAATATACACAATTCTTCTTCAGGACTCAAGTCCAAATTATTAATAGAAACAAAGGTATACGTCTTTCACTCAGGTGCATACTCTTCAGGTTTACTAAATCAACCGTGTTACGGAGATTGAATTCAATTTTGAATACATTACGGGCATGCTGAAATACGAGTTGCGTTGGGTTCCTATCGTAAATATACACAATTCTTCTTCAGGACTCAAGTTCAAATTATTAATAGAAACAAAGATATACGTCTTTCACTCAGGTGCATACTCTTCAGGTTTACTAAATCAACCGTGTTACGGAGATTGGCTTAAATTTTGAATACATTATGGGCATGCTGAAATACGAGTTGCGTTGGGTTCCTATCGTAAATATACACAATTCTTCTTTAGGACTCAAGTCCAAATTATTAATAGAAACAAAGGTATACGTCTTTCACTCAGGTGCATACTCTTCAGGTTTACTAAATCAACCGTGTTACGGAGATTGAATTAAATTTTGAATACATTATGGGAATGCTGAAATACGAGTTGCGTTGGGTTTCTATCGTAAATATACACAATTCTTCTTCAGGACTCAAGTCCAAATTATTAATAGAAACAAAGATATACGTCTTTCACTCAGGTGCATACTCTTCAGGTTTACTAAATCAACCGTGTTACGGAGATTGGTTTAAATTTTGAATACATTATGGGCATGCTGAAATACGAGTTGCGTTGGGTTCCTATCGTAAATATACACAATTCTTCTTCAGGACTCAAGTCCAAATTATTAATAGAAACAAAGATATACATCTTTCACTCAGGTGCATACTCTTCAGGTTTACTAAATCAACCGTGTTACGGAGATTGGCTTAAATTTTGAATACATTATGGGAATGCTGAAATACGAGTTGCGTTAGGTTCCTATCGTAAATATACACAATTCTTCTTCAGGACTCAAGTCCAAATTATTAATAGAAACAAAGGTATACGTCTTTCACTCAGGTGCATACTCTTCAGGTTTACTAAATCAACCGTGTTACGGAGATTGAATTAAATTTTGAATACATTATGGGCATGCTGAAATACGAGTTGCGTTGGGTTCCTATCGTAAATATACACAATTCTTCTTCAGGACTCAAGTTCAAATTATTAATAGAAACAAAGATATACGTCTTTCACTCAGGTGCATACTCTTCAGGTTTACTAAATCAACCGTGTTACGGAGATTGGCTTAAATTTTGAATACATTATGGGCATGCTTAAATACGAGTTGCGTTGGGTTCCTATCGTAAATATACACAATTCTTCTTCAGGACTCAAGTCCAAATTATTAATAGAAACAAAGATATACGTCTTTCACTCAGGTGCATACTCTTCAGGTTTACTAAATCAACCGTGTTACGGAGATTGGCTTAAATTTTGAATACATTATGGGAATGCTGAAATACGAGTTGCGTTGGGTTCCTATCGTAAATATACACAATTCTTCTTCAGGACTCAAGTCCAAATTATTAATAGAAACAAAGATATACGTCTTTCACTCAGGTGCATACTCTTCAGGTTTACTAAATCAACCGTGTTACGGAGATTGGCTTAAATTTTGAATACATTATGGGAATGCTGAAATACGAGTTGCGTTGGGTTCCTATCATAAATATACACAATTCTTCTTCAGGACTCAAGTCCAAATTATTAATAGAAACAAAGATATACGTCTTTCGCTCAGGTGCATACTCTTCAGGTTTACTAAATCAACCGTGTTACGGAGATTGGCTTAAATTTTGAATACATTATGGGAATGCTGAAATACGAGTTGCGTTGGGTTCCTATCGTAAATATACACAATTCTTCTTCAGGACTCAAGTCCAAATTATTAATAGAAACAAAGATATACGTCTTTCACTCAGGTGCATACTCTTCAGGTTTACTAAATCAACCGTGTTACGGAGATTGGCTTAAATTTTGAATACATTATGGGAATGCTAAAATACAAGTTGCGTTGGGTTCCTATCGTAAATATACACAATTCTTCTTCAGGACTCAAGTCCAAATTATTAATAGAAACAAAGATATACGTCTTTCACTCAGGTGCATACTCTTCAGGTTTACTAAATCTACCGTGTTACGGAGATTGGCTTTAATTTTGAATACATTATGGGAATGCTTAAATACGAGTTGCGTTGGGTTCCTATCGTAAATATACACAATTCTTCTTCAGGACTCAAGTCCAAATTATTAATAGAAACAAAGATATAAGTCTTTCACTCAGGTGCATACTCTTCGGGTTTACTAAATCAACCGTGTTACGGAGATTGGCCTTAATTTTGAATACATTATGGGCATGCTGAAATACGAGTTGCGTTGGGTTCCTATCGTAAATATACACAATTCTTCTTCAGGACTCAAGTCCAAATTATTAATTGAAACAAAGATATACGTCTTTCACTCAGGTGCATACTCTTCAGGGTTACTAAATCAACCGTGTTACGGAGATTGGCTTAAATTTTGAATACATTATGGGAATGCTGAAATACGAGTTGCGTTGGGTTCCTATCGTAAATATACACAATTCTTCTTCAGGACTCAAGTCCAAATTATTAATAGAAACAAAGATATACGTATTTCACTCAGGTGTATACTCTTCAGGTTTACTAAATCAACCGTGTTACGGAGATTGGCTTAATTTTTGAATACATTATGGGAATGCTGACATACGAGTTGCGTTGGGTTCCTATCGTAAATATACACAATTCTTCTTCAGGACTCAAGTCCAAATTATTAATAGAAACAAAGATATACGTCTTTCACTCAGGTGCATACTCTTCAGGTTTACTAAATCAACTGTGTTACGGAGATTGGCTTAAATTTTGAATACATTATGGGAATGCTTAAATACGAGTTGCGTTGGGTTCCTATCGTAAATATACACAATTCTTCTTCAGGACTCAAGTCCAAATTATTAATAGAAACAAAGATATACGTCTTTCACTCAGGTGCATACTCTTCGGGTTTACTAAATCAACCGTGTTACGGAGATTGGCTTAAATTTTGAATACAATATGGGAATGCTTAAATATGAGTTGCGTTGGGTTCCTATCGTAAATATACACAATTCTTCTTCAGGACTCAAGTCCAAATTATTAATAGAAACAAATATATACATCTTTCACTCAGGTGCATACTCTTCAGGTTTACTAAATCAACCGTGTTACGGAGATTGGCTTAAATTTTGAATACATTATGGGAATGCTGAAATACGAGTTGCGTTGGGTTCCTATCGTAAATATACACAATTCTTCTTCAGGACTCAAGTCCAAATTATTAATAGAAACAAAGATATACGTCTTTCACTCAGGTGCGTACTCTTCAGGTTTACTAAATCAACCGTGTTACGGAGATTGGCTTAAATTTTGAATACATTATGGGCATGCTGAAATACGAGTTGCGTTGGGTTCCTATCGTAAATATACACAATTCTTCTTCGGGACTCAAGTCCAAATTATTAATAGAAACAAAGATATACGTCTTTCACTCAGGTGCATACTCTTCAGGTTTACTAAATCAACCGTGTTACGGAGATTGGCTTAAATTTTAAATACATTATGGGCATGCTGAAATACGAGTTGCGTTGGGTTCCTATCGTAAATATACACAATTCTTCTTCAGGACTCAAGTCCAAATTATTAATAGAAACAAAGATATACGTCTTTCACTCAAGTGCATACTCTTCAGATTTACTAAATCAACCGTGTTACGGAGATTGGCTTAAATTTTGAATACATTATGGGCATGCTGAAATACGAGTTGCGTTGGGTTCCTATCGTAAATATACACAATTCTTCTTCAGGACTCAAGTCCAAATTATTAATAGAAACAAAGATATAAGTCTTTCACTCAGGTGCATACTCTTCGGGTTTACTAAATCAACCGTGTTACGGAGATTGGCCTTAATTTTGAATACATTATGGGCATGCTGAAATACGAGTTGCGTTGGGTTCCTATCGTAAATATACACAATTCTTCTTCAGGACTCAAGTCCAAATTATTAATAGAAACAAAGATATGCGTCTTTCACTCAGGTGCATACTCTTCAGGGTTACTAAATCAACCGTTTTACGGAGATTGGCTTAAATTGTGAATACATTATGGGAATGCTGAAATACGAGTTGCGTTGGGTTCCTATCGTAAATATACACAATTCTTCTTCAGGACTCAAGTCCAAATTATTAATAGAAACAAAGATATACGTCTTTCACTCAGGTGCATACTCTTTAGGTTTACTAAATCAACCGTGTTACGGAGATTGGCTTAAATTTTGAATACATTATGGGCATGCTGAAATACGAGTTGCGTTGGGTTCCTATCATAAATATACACAATTCTTCTTCAGGACTCAAGTCCAAATTATTAATAGAAACAAAGATATAAGTCTTTCACTCAGGTGCATACTCTTCGGGTTTACTAAATCAACCGTGTTACGGAGATTGGCCTAAATTTTGAATACATTATGGGCATGCTGAAATACGAGTTGCGTTGGGTTCCTATCGTAAATATACACAATTCTTCTTCAGGACTCAAGTCCAAATTATTAATAGAAACAAAGATATACGTCTTTCACTCAGGTGCATACTCTTCAGGGTTACTAAATCAACCGTGTTACGGAGATTGGCTTAAATTTTGAATACATTATGGGAATGCTGAAATACGAGTTGCGTTGGGTTCCTATCGTAAATATACACAATTCTTCTTCAGGACTCAAGTCCAAATTATTAATAGAAACAAAGATATACGTATTTCACTCAGGTGTATACTCTTCAGGTTTACTAAATCAACCATGTTACGGAGATTGGCTTAATTTTTGAATACATTATGGGAATGCTGACATACGAGTTGCGTTGGGTTCCTATCGTAAATATACACAATTCTTCTTCAGGACTCAAGTCCAAATTATTAATAGAAACAAAGATATACGTCTTTCACTCAGGTGCATACTCTTCAGGTTTACTAAATCAACTGTGTTACGGAGATTGGCTTAAATTTTGAATACATTATGGGAATGCTTAAATACGAGTTGCGTTGGGTTCCTATCGTAAATATACACAATTCTTCTTCAGGACTCAAGTCCAAATTATTAATAGAAACAAAGATATACGTCTTTCACTCAGGTGCATACTCTTCGGGTTTACTAAATCAACCGTGTTACGGAGATTGGCTTAAATTTTGAATACATTATGGGCATGCTGAAATACGAGTGGCGTTGGGTTCCTATCGTAAATATACACAATTCTTCTTCAGGACTCAAGTCCAAATTATTAATAGAAACAAAGATATAAGTCTTTCACTCAGGTGCATACTCTTCGGGTTTACTAAATCAACCATGTTACGGAGATTGGCCTAAATTTTGAATACATTATGGGCATGCTGAAATACGAGTTGCGTTTGGTTCCTATCGTAAATATACACAATTCTTCTTCAAGACTCAAGTCCAAATTATTAATAGAAACAAAGATATACGTCTTTCACTTAGGTGCATACTCTTCGGGTTTACTAAATCAACCGTGTTACGGAGATTGGCTTAAATTTTGAATACATTATGGGCATGCTGAAATACGAGTTGCGTTGGGTTCCTATCGTAAATATACACAATTCTTCTTCAGGACTCAAGTCCAAATTATTAATAGAAACAGAGATATAAGTCTTTCACTCAGGTGCATACTCTTCGGGTTTACTAAATCAACCGTGTTACGGAGATTGGCCTAAATTTTGAATACATTATGGGCATGCTGAAATACGAGTTGCGTTGGGTTCCTATCGTAAATATACACAATTCTTCTTCAGGACTCAAGTCCAAATTATTAATAGAAACAAAGATATACGTCTTTCACTCAGGTGCATACTCTTCAGGGTTACTAAATCAACCGTGTTACGGAGATTGGCTTAAATTTTGAATACATTATGGGAATGCTGAAACACGAGTTGCGTTGGGTTCCTATCGTAAATATACACAATTCTTCTTCAGGACTCAAGTCCAAATTATTAATAGAAACAAAGATATACGTCTTTCCCTCAGGTGCATACTCTTCAGGTTTACTAAATCAACCGTGTTACGGAGATTGGCTTAAATTTTGAATACATTATGGGCATGCTGAAATACGAGTTGCGTTGGGTTCCTATCGTAAATATACACAATTCTTCTTCAGGACTCAAGTCCAAATTATTAATAGAAACAAAGATATAAGTCTTTCACTCAGGTGCATACTCTTCGGGTTTACTAAATCAACCGTGTTACGGAGATTGGCTTAAATTTTGAATACATTATGGGCATGCTGAAATACGAGTTGCGTTGGGTTCCTATCGTAAATATACACAATTCTTCTTCAGGACTCAAGTCCAAATTATTAATAGAAACAAAGATATAAGTCTTTCACTCAGGTGCATACTCTTCGGGTTTACTAAATCAACCGTGTTACGGAGATTGGCCTAAATTTTGAATACATTATGGGCATGCTGAAATACGAGTTGCGTTGGGTTCCTATCGTAAATATACACAATTCTTCTTCAGGACTCAAGTCCAAATTATTAATAGAAACAAAGATATACGTCTTTCACTCAGGTGCATACTCTTCAGGGTTACTAAATCAACCGTGTTACGGAGATTGGCTTAAATTTTGAATACATTATGGGAATGCTGAAATACGAGTTGCGTTGGGTTCCTATCGTAAATATACACAATTCTTCTTCAGGACTCAAGTCCAAATTATTAATAGAAACAAAGATATAAGTCTTTCACTCAGGTGCATACTCTTCGGGTTTACTAAATCAACCGTGTTACGGAGATTGGCTTAAATTTTGAATACATTATGGGCATGCTGAAATACGAGTTGCGTTGGGTTCCTATCGTAAATATACACAATTCTTCTTCAGGACTCAAGTCCAAATTATTAATAGAAACAACGATATAAGTCTTTCACTCAGGTGCATACTCTTCGGGTTTACTAAATCAACCGTGTTACGGAGATTGGCCTAAATTTTGAATACATTATGGGCATGCTGAAATACGAGTTGCGTTGGGTTCCTATCGTAAATATACACAATTCTTCTTCAGGACTCAAGTCCAAATTATTAATAGAAACAAAGATATACGTCTTTCACTCAGGTGCATACTCTTTAGGGTTACTAAATCAACCGTGTTACGGAGATTGGCTTAAATTTTGAATACATTATGGGAATGCTGAAATACGTGTTGCGTTGGGTTCCTATCGTAAATATACACAATTCTTCTTTAGGACTCAAGTCCAAATTATTAATAGAAACAAAGATATACGTCTTTCACTCAGGTGCATACTCTTCAGGTTTACTAAATCAACCGTGTTACAGAGATTGGCTTAAATTTTGAATACATTATGGGCATGCTGAAATACGAGTTGCGTTGGGTTCCTATCGTAAAATACACAATTCTTCTTCAGGACTCAAGTCCAAATTATTAATAGAAACAAAGATATACGTCTTTCACTCAGGTGCATACTCTTCAGGTTTACTAAATCAACCGTGTTACGGAGATTGGCTTAAATTTTGAATACATTATGGGCATGCTGAAATACGAGTTGCGTTGGGTTCCTATCGTAAATATACACAATTCTTCTTCAGGACTCAAGTCCAAAT
Source organism: Cuscuta europaea (assembly GCA_945859875.1). NCBI lineage: Eukaryota > Viridiplantae > Streptophyta > Magnoliopsida > Solanales > Convolvulaceae > Cuscuta > Cuscuta europaea. The sequence goes on from CAMAPE010000014.1 coordinate 9,668,614, forward strand.
TATTAATAGAAACAAAGATATAAGTCATTCACTCAGGTGGATACTCTTCGGGTTTACTAAATCAACCGTGTTACGGAGATTGGCCTAAATTTTGAATACATTATGGGCATGCTGAAATACGATTGTGTTGGGTTCCTATCGTAAATATACACAATTCTTCTTCAGGACTCAAGTCCAAATTGTTAATAGAAACAAAGATATACGTCTTTCACTCAGGTGCATACTCTTCAGGGTTACTAAATCAACCGTGTTACGGAGATTGGCTTAAATTTTGAATACATTATGGGAATGCTGAAATACGAGTTGCGTTGGGTTCCTATCGTAAATATACACAATTCTTCTTCAGGACTCAAGTCCAAATTATTAATAGAAACAAAGATATAAGTCTTTCACTCAGGTGCATACTCTTCGGGTTTACTAAATCAACCGTGTTACGGAGATTGGCTTAAATTTTGAATACATTATGGGCATGCTGAAATACGAGTTGCGTTGGGTTCCTATCGTAAATACACACAATTCTTCTTCAGGACTCAAGTCCAAATTATTAATAGAAACAACGATATAAGTCTTTCACTCAGGTGCATACTCTTCGGGTTTACTAAATCAACCGTGTTACGGAGATTGGCCTAAATTTTGAATACATTATGGGCATGCTGAAATACGAGTTGCGTTGGGTTCCTATCGTAAATATACACAATTCGTCTTCAGGACTCAAGTCAAAATTATTAATAGAAACAAAGATATACGTCTTTCACTCAGGTGCATACTCTTTAGGGTTACTAAATCAACCGTGTTACGGAGATTGGCCTTAATTTTGAATACATTATGGGCATGCTGAAATACGAGTTGCGTTGGGTTCCTATCGTAAATATACACAATTCTTCTTCAGGACTCAAGTCCAAATTATTAATAGAAACAAAGATATACGTCTTTCACTCAGGTGCATACTCTTCAGGTTTACTAAATCTACCGTGTTACGGAGATTGGCTTTAATTTTGAATACATTATGGGAATGCTTAAATACGAGTTGCGTTGGGTTCCTATCGTAAATATACACAATTCTTCTTCAGGACTCAAGTCCAAATTATTAATAGAAACAAAGATATAAGTCTTTCACTCAGGTGCATACTCTTCGGGTTTACTAAATCAACCGTGTTACGGAGATTGGCCTTAATTTTGAATACATTATGGGCATGCTGAAATACGAGTTGCGTTGGGTTCCTATCGTAAATATACACAATTCTTCTTCAGGACTCAAGTCCAAATTATTAATAGAAACAAAGATATGCGTCTTTCACTCAGGTGCATACTCTTCAGGGTTACTAAATCAACCGTTTTACGGAGATTGGCTTAAATTTTGAATACATTATGGGAATGCTGAAATACGAGTTGCGTTGGGTTCCTATTGTAAATATACACAATTCTTCTTCAGGACTCAAGTCCAAATTATTAATAGAAACAAAGATATACGTCTTTCACTCAGGTGCATACTCTTTAGGTTTACTAAATCAACCGTGTTACGGAGATTGGCTTAAATTTTGAATACATTATGGGCATGCTGAAATACGAGTTGCGTTGGGTTCCTATCGTAAATATACACAATTCTTCTTCAGGACTCAAGTCCAAATTATTAATAGAAACAAAGATATACGTCTTTCACTCAGGTGCATACTCTTCAGGTTTACTAAATCAACCGTGTTACAGAGATTGGCTTAAATTTTGAATACATTATGGGCATGCTGAAATACGAGTTGCGTTGGGTTCCTATCGTAAAATACACAATTCTTCTTCAGGACTCAAGTCCAAATTATTAATAGAAACAAAGATATACGTCTTTCACTCAGGTGCATACTCTTCAGGTTTACTAAATCAACCGTGTTACGAAAATTGGCTTAAATTTTGAATACATTATGGGCATGCTGAAATACGAGTTGCGTTGGGTTCCTATCGTAAATATACACAATTCTTCTTCAGGACTCAAGTCCAAATTATTAATAGAAACAAAGATATAAGTCATTCACTCAGGTGGATACTCTTCGGGTTTACTAAATCAACCGTGTTACGGAGATTGGCCTAAATTTTGAATACATTATGGGCATGCTGAAATACGATTGTGTTGGGTTCCTATCGTAAATATACACAATTCTTCTTCAGGACTCAAGTTCAAATTATTAATAGAAACAAAGATATACGTCTTTCACTCAGGTGCATACTCTTCAGGGTTACTAAATCAACCGTGTTACGGAGATTGGCTTAAATTTTGAATACATTATGGGAATGCTGAAATACGAGTTGCGTTGGGTTCCTATCGTAAATATACACAATTCTTCTTCAGGACTCAAGTCCAAATTATTAATAGAAACAAAGATATACGTCTTTCACTCAGGTGCATACTCTTCAGGTTTACTAAATCAACCGTGTTACGGAGATTGGCTTAAATTTTGAATACATTATGGGAATGCTAAAATACGAGTTGCGTTGGGTTCCTATCGTAAATATACACAATTCTTCTTCAGGACTCAAGTCCAAATTATTAATAGAAACAAAGATATACGTCTTTCACTCAGGTGCATACTCTTCAGGTTTACTAAATCAACCGTGTTACGGAGATTGGCTTTAATTTTGAATACATTATGGGAATGCTTAAATACGAGTTGCGTTGGGTTCCTATCGTAAATATACACAATTCTTCTTCAGGACTCAAGTCCAAATTATTAATAGAAACAAAGATATAAGTCTTTCACTAAGGTGCATACTCTTCGGGTTTACTAAATCAACCGTGTTACAGAGATTGGCCTTAATTTTGAATACATTATGGGCATGCTGAAATACGAGTTGCGTTGGGTTCCTATCGTAAATATACACAATTCTTCTTCAGGACTCAAGTCCAAATTATTAATAGAAACAAAGATATGCGTCTTTCACTCAGGTGCATACTCTTCAGGATTACTAAATCAACCGTTTTACGGAGATTGGCTTAAATTTTGAATACATTATGGGAATGCTGAAATACGAGTTGCGTTGGGTTCCTATTGTAAATATACACAATTCTTCTTCAGGACTCAAGTCCAAATTATTAATAGAAACAAAGATATACGTCTTTCACTCAGGTGCATACTCTTTAGGTTTACTAAATCAACCGTGTTACGGAGATTGGCTTAAATTTTGAATACATTATGGGCATGCTGAAATACGAGTTGCGTTGGGTTCCTATCGTAAATATACACAATTCTTCTTCAGGACTCAAGTCCAAATTATTAATAGAAACAAAGATATACGTCTTTCACTCAGGTGCATACTCTTTAGGTTTACTAAATCAACCGTGTTACGGAGATTGGCTTAAATTTTGAATACATTATGGGCATGCTGAAATACGAGTTGCGTTGGGTTCCTATCGTAAATATACACAATTCTTCTTCAGGACTCAAGTCCAAATTATTAATAGAAACAAAGATATACGTCTTTCACTCAGGTGCATACTCTTCAGGTTTACTAAATCAACCGTGTTACAGAGATTGGCTTAAATTTTGAATACATTATGGGCATGCTGAAATACGAGTTGCGTTGGGTTCCTATCGTAAAATACACAATTCTTCTTCAGGACTCAAGTCCAAATTATTAATAGAAACAAAGATATACGTCTTTCACTCAGGTGCATACTCTTCAGGTTTACTAAATCAACCGTGTTACGAAAATTGGCTTAAATTTTGAATACATTATGGGCATGCTGAAATACGAGTTGCGTTGGGTTCCTATCGTAAATATACACAATTCTTCTTCAGGACTCAAGTCCAAATTATTAATAGAAACAAAGATATAAGTCATTCACTCAGGTGGATACTCTTCGGGTTTACTAAATCAACCGTGTTACGGAGATTGGCCTAAATTTTGAATACATTATGGGCATGCTGAAATACGATTGTGTTGGGTTCCTATCGTAAATATACACAATTCTTCTTCAGGACTCAAGTTCAAATTATTAATAGAAACAAAGATATACGTCTTTCACTCAGGTGCATACTCTTCAGGGTTACTAAATCAACCGTGTTACGGAGATTGGCTTAAATTTTGAATACATTATGGGAATGCTGAAATACGAGTTGCGTTGGGTTCCTATCGTAAATATACACAATTCTTCTTCAGGACTCAAGTCCAAATTATTAATAGAAACAAAGATATACGTCTTTCACTCAGGTGCATACTCTTCAGGTTTACTAAATCAACCGTGTTACGGAGATTGGCTTAAATTTTGAATACATTATGGGAATGCTAAAATACGAGTTGCGTTGGGTTCCTATCGTAAATATACACAATTCTTCTTCAGGACTCAAGTCCAAATTATTAATAGAAACAAAGATATACGTCTTTCACTCAGGTGCATACTCTTCAGGTTTACTAAATCAACCGTGTTACGGAGATTGGCTTTAATTTTGAATACATTATGGGAATGCTTAAATACGAGTTGCGTTGGGTTCCTATCGTAAATATACACAATTCTTCTTCAGGACTCAAGTCCAAATTATTAATAGAAACAAAGATATAAGTCTTTCACTCAGGTGCATACTCTTCGGGTTTACTAAATCAACCGTGTTACAGAGATTGGCCTTAATTTTGAATACATTATGGGCATGCTGAAATACGAGTTGCGTTGGGTTCCTATCGTAAATATACACAATTCTTCTTCAGGACTCAAGTCCAAATTATTAATAGAAACAAAGATATGCGTCTTTCACTCAGGTGCATACTCTTCAGGATTACTAAATCAACCGTTTTACGGAGATTGGCTTAAATTTTGAATACATTATGGGAATGCTGAAATACGAGTTGCGTTGGGTTCCTATTGTAAATATACACAATTCTTCTTCAGGACTCAAGTCCAAATTATTAATAGAAACAAAGATATACGTCTTTCACTCAGGTGCATACTCTTTAGGTTTACTAAATCAACCGTGTTACGGAGATTGGCTTAAATTTTGAATACATTATGGGCATGCTGAAATACGAGTTGCGTTGGGTTCCTATCGTAAATATACACAATTCTTCTTCAGGACTCAAGTCCAAATTATTAATAGAAACAAAGATATAAGTCTTTCACTCAGGTGCATACTCTTCGGGTTTACTAAATCAACCGTGTTACGGAGATTGGCCTAAATTTTGAATACATTATGGGCATGCTGAAATACGAGTTGCGTTGGGTTCCTATCGTAAATATACACAATTCTTCTTCAGGACTCAAGTCCAAATTATTAATAGAAACAAAGATATACGTCTTTCACTCAGGTGCATACTCTTCAGGGTTACTAAATCAACCGTGTTACGGAGATTGGCTTAAATTTTGAATACATTATGGGAATGCTGAAATACGAGTTGCGTTGGGTTCCTATCGTAAATATACACAATTCTTCTTCAGGACTCAAGTCCAAATTATTAATAGAAACAAAGATATACGTATTTCACTCAGGTGTATACTCTTCAGGTTTACTAAATCAACCGTATTACGGAGATTGGCTTAATTTTTGAATACATTATGGGAATGCTGAAATACGAGTTGCGTTGGGTTCCTATCGTAAATATACACAATTCTTCTTCAGGACTCAAGTCCAAATTATTAATAGAAACAAAGATATACGTCTTTCACTCAGGTGCATACTCTTCAGGTTTACTAAATCAACCGTGTTATGGAGATTGGCTTAAATTTTGAATACATTATGGGAATGCCTAAATACGAGTTGCGTTGGGTTCCTATCGTAAATATACACAATTCTTCTTCAGGACTCAAGTCCAAATTATTAATAGAAACAAAGATATACGTCTTTCACTCAGGTGCATACTCTTCGGGTTTACTAAATCAACCGTGTTACGGAGATTGGCTTAAATTTTGAATACATTATGGGCATGCTGAAATACGAGTTGCGTTGGGTTCCTATCGTAAATATACACAATTCTTCTTCAGGACTCAAGTCCAAATTATTAATAGAAACAAAGATATACGTCTTTCACTCAGGTGCATACTCTTCGGGTTTACTAAATCAACCGTGTTACGGAGATTGGCCTAAATTTTGAATACATTATGGGCATGCTGAAATACGAGTTGCGTTGGGTTCCTATCGAAAATATACACAATTCTTCTTCAGGACTCAAGTCCAAATTATTAATAGAAACAAAGATATAAGTCTTTCACTCAGGTGCATACTCTTCGGGTTTACTAAATCAACCGTGTTACGGAGATTGGCTTAAATTTTGAATACATTATGGGCATGCTGAAATACGAGTTGCGTTGGGTTCCTATCGTAAATATACACAATTCTTCTTCAGGACTCAAGTCCAAATTATTAATAGAAACAAAGATATAAGTCTTTCACTCAGGTGCATACTCTTCGGGTTTACTAAATCAACCGTGTTACGGAGATTGGCCTAAATTTTGAATACATTTTGGGCATGCTGAAATACGAGTTGCGTTGGGTTCCTATCGTAAATATACACAATTCTTCTTCAGGACTCAAGTCCAAATTATTAATAGAAACAAAGATATACGTCTTTCACTCAGGTGCATACTCTTCAGGGTTACTAAATCAACCGTGTTACGGAGATTGGCTTAAATTTTGAATACATTATGGGAATGCTGAAATACGAGTTGCGTTGGGTTCCTATCGTAAATATACACAATTCTTCTTCAGGACTCAAGTCCAAATTATTAATAGAAACAAAGATATACGTCTTTCACTCAGGTGCATACTCTTCAGGTTTACTAAATCAACCGTGTTACGGAGATTGGCTTAATTTTTGAATACATTATGGGCATGCTGAAATACGAGTTGCGTTGGGTTCCTATCGTAAATATACACAATTCTTCTTCAGGACTCAAGTCCAAATTATTAATAGAAACAAAGATATAAGTCTTTCACTCAGGTGCATACTCTTCGGGTTTACTAAATCAACCGTGTTACGGAGATTGGCTTAAATTTTGAATACATTATGGGCATGCTGAAATACGAGTTGCGTTGGGTTCCTATCGTAAATATACACAATTCTTCTTCAGGACTCAAGTCCAAATTATTAATAGAAACAAAGATATAAGTCTTTCACTCAGGTGCATACTCTTCGGGTTTACTAAATCAACCGTGTTACGGAGATTGGCCTAAATTTTGAATACATTATGGGCATGCTGAAATACGAGTTGCGTTGGGTTCCTATCGTAAATATACACAATTCTTCTTCAGGACACAAGTCCAAATTATTAATAGAAACAAAGATATACGTCTTTCACTCAGGTGCATACTCTTCAGGGTTACTAAATCAACCGTGTTACGGAGATTGGCTTAAATTTTGAATACATTATGGGAATGCTGAAATACGAGTTGCGTTGGGTTCCTATCATAAATATACACAATTCTTCTTCAGGACTCAAGTCCAAATTATTAATAGAAACAAAGATATAAGTCTTTCACTCAGGTGCATACTCTTCGGGTTTACTAAATCAACCGTGTTACGGAGATTGGCTTAAATTTTGAATACATTATGGGCATGCTGAAATACGAGTTGCGTTGGGTTCCTATCATAAATATACACAATTCTTCTTCAGGACTCAAGTCCAAACTATTAATAGAAACAAAGATATAAGTCTTTCACTCAGGTGCATACTCTTCGGGTTTACTAAATCAACCGTGTTACGGAGATTGGCCTAAATTTTGAATACATTATGGGCATGCTGAAATACGAGTTGCGTTGGGTTCCTATCGTAAATATACACAATTCTTCTTCAGGACTCAAGTCCAAATTATTAATAGAAACAAAGATATAAGTCTTTCACTCAGGTGCATACTCTTCGGGTTTACTAAATCAACCGTGTTACGGAGATTGGCTTAAATTTTGAATACATTATGGGCATGCTGAAATACGAGTTGCGTTGGGTTCCTATCGTAAATATACACAATTCTTCTTCAGGACTCAAGTCCAAATTATTAATAGAAACAAAGATATAAGTCTTTCACTCAGGTGCATACTCTTCGGGTTTACTAAATGAACCGTGTTACGGAGATTGGCCTAAATTTTGAATACATTTTGGGCATGCTGAAATACGAGTTGCGTTGGGTTCCTATCGTAAATATACACAATTCTTCTTCAGGACTCAAGTCCAAATTATTAATAGAAACAAAGATATACGTCTTTCACTCAGGTGCATACTCTTCAGGGTTACTAAATCAACCGTGTTACGGAGATTGGCTTAAATTTTGAATACATTATGGGAATGCTGAAATACGAGTTGCGTTGGGTTCCTATCGTAAATATACACAATTCTTCTTCAGGACTCAAGTCCAAATTATTAATAGAAACAAAGATATACGTCTTTCACTCAGGTGCATACTCTTCAGGTTTACTAAATCAACCGTGTTACGGAGATTGGCTTAATTTTTGAATACATTATGGGCATGCTGAAATACGAGTTGCGTTGGGTTCCTATCGTAAATATACACAATTCTTCTTCAGGACTCAAGTCCAAATTATTAATAGAAACAAAGATATAAGTCTTTCACTCAGGTGCATACTCTTCGGGTTTACTAAATCAACCGTGTTACGGAGATTGGCTTAAATTTTGAATACATTATGGGCATGCTGAAATACGAGTTGCGTTGGGTTCCTATCGTAAATATACACAATTCTTCTTCAGGACTCAAGTCCAAATTATTAATAGAAACAAAGATATAAGTCTTTCACTCAGGTGCATACTCTTCGGGTTTACTAAATCAACCGTGTTACGGAGATTGGCCTAAATTTTTAATACATTATGGGCATGCTGAAATACGAGTTGCGTTGGGTTCCTATCGTAAATATACACAATTCTTCTTCAGGACTCAAGTCCAAATTATTAATAGAAACAAAGATATACGTCTTTCACTCAGGTGCATACTCTTCAGGGTTACTAAATCAACCGTGTTACGGAGATTGGCTTATATTTTGAATACATTATGGGAATGCTGAAATACGAGTTGCGTTGGGTTCCTATCGTAAATATACACAATTCTTCTTCAGGACTCAAGTCCAAATTATTAATAGAAACAAAGATATAAGTCTTTCACTCAGGTGCATACTCTTCGGGTTTACTAAATCAACCGTGTTACGGAGATTGGCTTAAATTTTGAATACATTATGGGCATGCTGAAATACGAGTTGCGTTGGGTTCCTATCGTAAATATACACAATTCTTCTTCAGGACTCAAGTCCAAATTATTAATAGACACAAAGATATAAGTCTTTCACTCAGGTGCATACTCTTCGGGTTTACTAAATCAACCGTGTTACGGAGATTGGCCTAAATTTTGAATACATTATGGGCATGCTGAAATACGAGTTGCGTTGGGTTCCTATCGTAAATATACACAATTCTTCTTCAGGACTCAAGTCCAAATTATTAATAGAAACAAAGATATACGTCTTTCACTCAGGTGCATACTCTTCAGGGTTACTAAATTAACCGTGTTACGGAGATTGGCTTAAATTTTGAATACATTATGGGAATGCTGAAATACGAGTTGCGTTGGGTTCCTATCGTAAATATACACAATTCTTCTTCAGGACTCAAGTCCAAATTATTAATAGAAACAAAGATATAAGTCTTTCACTCAGGTGCATACTCTTCGGGTTTACTAAATCAACCGTGTTACGGAGATTGGCTTAAATTTTGAATACATTATGGGCATGCTGAAATACGAGTTGCGTTGGGTTCCTATCGTAAATATACACAATTCTTCTTCAGGACTCAAGTCCAAATTATTAATAGAAACAAAGATATAAGTCTTTCACTCAGGTGCATACTCTTCGGGTTTACTAAATCAACCGTGTTACGGAGATTGGCCTAAATTTTGAATACATTATGGGCATGCTGAAATACGAGTTGCGTTGGGTTCCTATCATAAATATACACAATTCTTCTTCAGGACTCAAGTCCAAACTATTAATAGAAACAAAGATATAAGTCTTTCACTCAGGTGCATACTCTTCGGGTTTACTAAATCAACCGTGTTACGGAGATTGGCCTAAATTTTGAATACATTATGGGCATGCTGAAATACGAGTTGCGTTGGGTTCCTATCGTAAATATACACAATTCTTCTTCAGGACTCAAGTCCAAATTATTAATAGAAACAAAGATATACGTCTTTCACTCAGGTGCATACTCTTCAGGGTTACTAAATCAACCGTGTTACGGAGATTGGCTTAAATTTTGAATACATTATGGGAATGCAGAAATACGAGTTGCGTTGGGTTCCTATCGTAAATATACACAATTCTTCTTCAGGACTCAAGTCCAAATTATTAATAGAAACAAAGATATAAGTCTTTCACTCAGGTGCATACTCTTCGGGTTTACTAAATCAACCGTGTTACGGAGATTGGCTTAAATTTTGAATACATTATGGGCATGCTGAAATACGAGTTGCGTTGGGTTCCTATCGTAAATATAGACAATTCTTCTTCAGGACTCAAGTCCAAATTATTAATAGAAACAAAGATATAAGTCTTTCACTCAGGTGCATACTCTTCGGGTTTACTAAATCAACCGTGTTACGGAGATTGGCCTAAATTTTGAATACATTTTGGGCATGCTGAAATACGAGTTGCGTTGGGTTCCTATCGTAAATATACACAATTCTTCTTCAGGACTCAAGTCCAAATTATTAATAGAAACAAAGATATACGTCTTTCACTCAGGTGCATACTCTTCAGGGTTACTAAATCAACCGTGTTACGGAGATTGGCTTAAATTTTGAATACATTATGGGAATGCTGAAATACGAGTTGCGTTGGGTTCCTATCGTAAATATACACAATTCTTCTTCAGGACTCAAGTCCAAATTATTAATAGAAACAAAGATATACGTCTTTCACTCAGGTGCATACTCTTCAGGTTTACTAAATCAACCGTGTTACGGAGATTGGCTTAATTTTTGAATACATTATGGGCATGCTGAAATACGAGTTGCGTTGGGTTCCTATCGTAAATATACACAATTCTTCTTCAGGACTCAAGTCCAAATTATTAATAGAAACAAAGATATAAGTCTTTCACTCAGGTGCATACTCTTCGGGTTTACTAAATCAACCGTGTTACGGAGATTGGCTTAAATTTTGAATACATTATGGGCATGCTGAAATACGAGTTGCGTTGGGTTCCTATCGTAAATATACACAATTCTTCTTCAGGACTCAAGTCCAAATTATTAATAGAAACAAAGATATAAGTCTTTCACTCAGGTGCATACTCTTCGGGTTTACTAAATCAACCGTGTTACGGAGATTGGCCTAAATTTTGAATACATTATGGGCATGCTGAAATACGAGTTGCGTTGGGTTCCTATCGTAAATATACACAATTCTTCTTCAGGACTCAAGTCCAAATTATTAATAGAAACAAAGATATACGTCTTTCACTCAGGTGCATACTCTTCAGGGTTACTAAATCAACCGTGTTACGGAGATTGGCTTATATTTTGAATACATTATGGGAATGCTGAAATACGAGTTGCGTTGGGTTCCTATCGTAAATATACACAATTCTTCTTCAGGACTCAAGTCCAAATTATTAATAGAAACAAAGATATAAGTCTTTCACTCAGGTGCATACTCTTCGGGTTTACTAAATCAACCGTGTTACGGAGATTGGCTTAAATGTTGAATACATTATGGGCATGCTGAAATACGAGTTGCGTTGGGTTCCTATCGTAAATATACACAATTCTTCTTCAGGACTCAAGTCCAAATTATTAATAGACACAAAGATATAAGTCTTTCACTCAGGTGCATACTCTTCGGGTTTACTAAATCAACCGTGTTACGGAGATTGGCCTAAATTTTGAATACATTATGGGCATGCTGAAATACGAGTTGCGTTGGGTTCCTATCGTAAATATACACAATTCTTCTTCAGGACTCAAGTCCAAATTATTAATAGAAACAAAGATATACGTCTTTCACTCAGGTGCATACTCTTCAGGGTTACTAAATCAACCGTGTTACGGAGATTGGCTTAAATTTTGAATACATTATGGGAATGCTGAAATACGAGTTGCGTTGGGTTCCTATTGTAAATATACACAATTCTTCTTCAGGACTCAAGTCCAAATTATTAATAGAAACAAAGATATAAGTCTTTCACTCAGGTGCATACTCTTCGGGTTTACTAAATCAACCGTGTTACGGAGATTGGCTTAAATTTTGAATACATTATGGGCATGCCTAAATACGAGTTGCGTTGGGTTCCTATCGTAAATATACACAATTCTTCTTCAGGACTCAAGTCCAAATTATTAATAGAAACAAAGATATAAGTCTTTCACTCAGGTGCATACTCTTCGGGTTTACTAAATCAACCGTGTTACGGAGATTGGCCTAAATTTTGAATACATTATGGGCATGCTGAAATACGAGTTGCGTTGGGTTCCTATCGTAAATATACACAATTCTTCTTCAGGACTCAAGTCCAAATTATTAATAGAAACAAAGATATACGTCTTTCACTCAGGTGCATACTCTTCAGGGTTACTAAATCAACCGTGTTACGGAGATTGGCTTAAATTTTGAATACATTATGGGAATGCTGAAATACGAGTTGCGTTGGGTTCCTATCGTAAATATACACAATTCTTCTTCAGGACTCAAGTCCAAATTATTAATAGAAACAAAGATATACGTCTTTCACTCAGGTGCATACTCTTCAGGTTTACTAAATCAACCGTGTTACGGATATTGGCTTAAATTTTGAATACATTATAGGCATGCTGAAATACGAGTTGCGTTGGGTTCCTATCGTAAATATACACAATTCTTCTTCAGGACTCAAGTCCAAATTATTAATAGAAACAAAGATATACGTCTTTCACTCATGTGCATACTCTTCAGGTTTACTAAATCAACCGTGTTACGGAGATTGGCTTAAATTTTGAATACATTATGGGCATGCTGAAATACGAGTTGCGTTGGGTTCCTATCGTAAATATACACAATTCTTCTTCAGGACTCAAGTCCAAATTATTAATAGAAACAAAGATATAAGTCATTCACTCAGGTGGATACTCTTCGGGTTTACTAAATCAACCGTGTTACGGAGATTGGCCTAAATTTTGAATACATTATGGGCATGCTGAAATACGATTGCGTTGGGTTCCTATCGTAAATATACACAATTCTTCTTCAGGACTCAAGTCCAAATTATTAATAGAAACAAAGATATACGTCTTTCACTCAGGTGCATACTCTTCAGGGTTACTAAATCAACCGTGTTACGGAGATTGGCTTAAATTTTGAATACATTATGGGAATGCTGAAATACGAGTTGCGTTGGGTTCCTATCGTAAATATACACAATTCTTCTTCAGGACTCAAGTCCAAATTATTAATAGAAACAAAGATATACGTCTTTCACTCAGGTGCATACTCTTCAGGTTTACTAAATCAACCGTGTTACGGAGATTGGCTTAAATTTTGAATACATTATGGGCATGCTGAAATACGAGTTGCGTTGGGTTCCTATCGTAAATATACACAATTCTTCTTCAGGACTCAAGTCCAAATTATTAATAGAAACAAAGATATAAGTCTTTCACTCAGGTGCATACTCTTCGGGTTTACTAAATCAACCGTGTTACGGAGATTGGATTAAATTTTGAATACATTATGGGCATGCTGAAATACGAGTTGCGTTGGGTTCCTATCGTAAATATACACAATTCTTCTTCAGGACTCAAGTCCAAATTATTAATAGAAACAAAGATATACGTCTTTCACTCAGGTGCATACTCTTCAGGTTTACTAAATCAACCGTGTTACGGAGATTGGCTTAAATTTTGAATACATTATGGGCATGCTGAAATACGAGTTGCATTGGGTTCCTATTGTAAATATACACAATTCTTCTTCAGGACTCAAGTCCAAATTATTAATAGAAACAAAGATATAAGTCTTTCACTCAGGTGCATACTCTTCGGGTTTACTAAATCAACCGTGTTACGGAGATTGGCCTAAATTTTGAATACATTATGGGCATGCTGAAATACGAGTTGCGTTGGGTTCCTATCGTAAATATACACAATTCTTCTTCAGGACTCAAGTCCAAATTATTAATAGAAACAAAGATATACGTCTTTCACTCAGGTGCATACTCTTCAGGGTTACTAAATCAACCGTGTTACGGAGATTGGCTTAAATTTTGAATACATTATGGGAATGCTGAAATACGAGTTGCGTTGGGTTCCTATCGTAAATATACACAATTCTTCTTCAGGACTCAAGTTCAAATTATTAATAGAAACAAAGATATACGTCTTTCACTCAGGTGCATACTCTTCAGGTTTACTAAATCAACCGTGTTACGGAGATTGGCTTAAATTTTGAATACATTATGGGCATGCTGAAATACGAGTTGCGTTGGGTTCCTATCGTAAATATACACAATTCTTCTTCAGGACTCAAGTCCAAATTATTAATAGAAACAAAGATATACGTCTTTCACTCAGGTGCATACTCTTCAGGTTTACTAAATCAACCGTGTTACGGAGATTGGCTTAAATTTTGAATACATTATGGGCATGCTGAAATACGAGTTGCGTTGGGTTCCTATCGTAAATATACACAATTCTTCTTCAGGACTCAAGTCCAAATTATTAATAAAAACAAAGATATAAGTCATTCACTCAGGTGCATACTCTTCGGGTTTACTAAATCAACCGTGTTACGGAGATTGGCCTAAATTTTGAATACATTATGGGCATGCTGAAATACGATTGCGTTGGGTTCCTATCGTAAATATACACAATTCTTCTTCAGGACTCAAGTCCAAATTATTAATAGAAACAAAGATATACGTCTTTCACTCAGGTGCATACTCTTCAGGGTTACTAAATCAACCGTGTTACGGAGATTGGCTTAAATTTTGAATACATTATGGGAATGCTGAAATACGAGTTGCATTGGGTTCCTATTGTAAATATACACAATTCTTCTTCAGGACTCAAGTCCAAATTATTAATAGAAACAAAGATATAAGTCTTTCACTCAGGTGCATACTCTTCGGGTTTACTAAATCAACCGTGTTACGGAGATTGGCCTAAATTTTGAATACATTATGGGCATGCTGAAATACGAGTTGCGTTGGGTTCCTATCGTAAATATACACAATTCTTCTTCAGGACTCAAGTCCAAATTATTAATAGAAACAAAGATATACGTCTTTCACTCAGGTGCATACTCTTCAGGGTTACTAAATCAACCGTGTTACGGAGATTGGCTTAAATTTTGAATACATTATGGGAATGCTGAAATACGAGTTGCGTTGGGTTCCTATCGTAAATATACACAATTCTTCTTCAGGACTCAAGTTCAAATTATTAATAGAAACAAAGATATACGTCTTTCACTCAGGTGCATACTCTTCAGGTTTACTAAATCAACCGTGTTACGGAGATTGGCTTAAATTTTGAATACATTATGGGCATGCTGAAATACGAGTTGCGTTGGGTTCCTATCGTAAATATACACAATTCTTCTTCAGGACTCAAGTCCAAATTATTAATAGAAACAAAGATATACGTCTTTCACTCAGGTGCATACTCTTCAGGTTTACTAAATCAACCGTGTTACGGAGATTGGCTTAAATTTTGAATACATTATGGGCATGCTGAAATACGAGTTGCGTTGGGTTCCTATCGTAAATATACACAATTCTTCTTCAGGACTCAAGTCCAAATTATTAATAGAAACAAAGATATAAGTCATTCACTCAGGTGCATACTCTTCGGGTTTACTAAATCAACCGTGTTACGGAGATTGGCCTAAATTTTGAATACATTATGGGCATGCTGAAATACGATTGCGTTGGGTTCCTATCGTAAATATACACAATTCTTCTTCAGGACTCAAGTCCAAATTATTAATAGAAACAAAGATATACGTCTTTCACTCAGGTGCATACTCTTCAGGGTTACTAAATCAACCGTGTTACGGAGATTGGCTTAAATTTTGAATACATTATGGGAATGCTGAAATACGAGTTGCGTTGGGTTCCTGTCGTAAATATACACAATTCTTCTTGAGGACTCAAGTCCAAATTATTAATAGAAACAAAGATATATGTCTTTCACTCAGGTGCATACTCTTCAGGTTTACTAAATCAACCGTGTTACGGAGATTGGCTTAAATTTTGAATACATTATGGGAAAGCTGAAATACGAGTTGCGTTGGGTTCCTATCAAAAATATACACAATTCTTCTTCGGGACTCAAGTCCAAATTATTAATAGAAACAAAGATATACGTCTTTCACTCAGGTGCATACTCTTCAGGTTTACTAAATCAACCGTGTTAGGGAGATTGGCTTTAATTTTGAATACATTATGGGAATGCTTAAATACGAGTTGCGTTGGGTTCCTATCGTAAATATACACAATTCTTCTTCAGGACTCAAGTCCAAATTATTAATAGAAACAAAGATATACGTCTTTCACTCAGGTGCATACTCTTCGGGTTTAATAAATCAACCGTGTTACGGAGATTGGCTTAAATTTTGAATACATTATGGGCATGCTGAAATACGAGTTGCGTTGGGTTCCTATCGTAAATATACACAATTCTTCTTCAGGACTCAAGTCCAAATTATTAATAGAAACAAAGATATACGTCTTTCACTCAGGTGCATACTCTTCAGGTTTACTAAATCAACCGTGTTACGGAGATTGGCTTAAATTTTGAATACATTATGGGCATGCTGAAATACGAGTTGCGTTGGGTTCCTATCGTAAATATACACAATTCTTCTTCAGGACTCAAGTCCAAATTATTAATAGAAACAAAGATATAAGTCATTCACTCAGGTGCATACTCTTCGGGTTTACTAAATCAACCGTGTTACGGAGATTGGCCTAAATTTTGAATACATTATGGGCATGCTGAAATACGATTGCATTGGGTTCCTATCGTAAATATACACAATTCTTCTTCAGGACTCAAGTCCAAATTATTAATAGAAACAAAGATATACGTCTTTCACTCAGGTGCATACTCTTCAGGGTTACTAAATCAACCGTGTTACGGAGATTGGCTTAAATTTTGAATACATTATGGGAATGCTGAAATACGAGTTGCGTTGGGTTCCTATCGTAAATATACACAATTCTTCTTGAGGACTCAAGTCCAAATTATTAATAGAAACAATGATATACGTCTTTCACTCAGGTGCATACTCTTCGGGTTTACTAAATCAACCGTGTTACGGAGATTGGCTTAAATTTTGAATACATTATGGGCATGCTGAAATACGAGTTGCGTTGGGTTCCTATCGTAAATATACACAATTCTTCTTCAGGACTCAAGTCCAAATTATTAATAGAAACAAAGATATACGTCTTTCACTCAGGTGCATACTCTTCAGGGTTACTAAATCAACCGTGTTACGGAGATTGGCTTAAATTTTGAATACATTATGGGAATGCTGAAATACGAGTTGCGTTGGGTTCCTGTCGTAAATATACACAATTCTTCTTGAGGACTCAAGTCCAAATTATTAATAGAAACAAAGATATATGTCTTTCACTCAGGTGCATACTCTTCAGGTTTACTAAATCAACCGTGTTACGGAGATTGGCTTAAATTTTGAATACATTATGGGAAAGCTGAAATACGAGTTGCGTTGGGTTCCTATCAAAAATATACACAATTCTTCTTCGGGACTCAAGTCCAAATTATTAATAGAAACAAAGATATACGTCTTTCACTCAGGTGCATACTCTTCAGGTTTACTAAATCAACCGTGTTAGGGAGATTGGCTTTAATTTTGAATACATTATGGGAATGCTTAAATACGAGTTGCGTTGGGTTCCTATCGTAAATATACACAATTCTTCTTCAGGACTCAAGTCCAAATTATTAATAGAAACAAAGATATACGTCTTTCACTCAGGTGCATACTCTTCGGGTTTACTAAATCAACCGTGTTACGGAGATTGGCTTAAATTTTGAATACATTATGGGCATGCTGAAATACGAGTTGCGTTGGGTTCCTATCGTAAATATACACAATTCTTCTTCAGGACTCAAGTCCAAATTATTAATAGAAACAAAGATATACGTCTTTCACTCAGGTGCATACTCTTCAGGTTTACTAAATCAACCGTGTTACGGAGATTGGCTTAAATTTTGAATACATTATGGGCATGCTGAAATACGAGTTGCGTTGGGTTCCTATCGTAAATATACACAATTCTTCTTCAGGACTCAAGTCCAAATTATTAATAGAAACAAAGATATAAGTCATTCACTCAGGTGCATACTCTTCGGGTTTACTAAATCAACCGTGTTACGGAGATTGGCCTAAATTTTGAATACATTATGGGCATGCTGAAATACGATTGCGTTGGGTTCCTATCGTAAATATACACAATTCTTCTTCAGGACTCAAGTCCAAATTATTAATAGAAACAAAGATATACGTCTTTCACTCAGGTGCATACTCTTCAGGGTTACTAAATCAACCGTGTTACAGAGATTGGCTTAAATTTTGAATACATTATGGGAATGCTGAAATACGAGTTGCGTTGGGTTCCTATCGTAAATATACACAATTCTTCTTGAGGACTCAAGTCCAAATTATTAATAGAAACAATGATATACGTCTTTCACTCAGGTGCATACTCTTCGGGTTTACTAAATCAACCGTGTTACGGAGATTGGCTTAAATTTTGAATACATTATGGGCATGCTGAAATACGAGTTGCGTTGGGTTCCTATCGTAAATATACACAATTCTTCTTCAGGACTCAAGTCCAAATTATTAATAGAAACAAAGATATACGTCTTTCACTCAGGTGCATACTCTTCAGGTTTACTAAATCAACCGTGTTACGGAGATTGGCTTAAATTTTGAATACATTATGGGCATGCTGAAATACGAGTTGCGTTGGGTTCCTATCGTAAATATACACAATTCTTCTTCAGGACTCAAGTCCAAATTATTAATAGAAACAAAGATATAAGTCATTCACTCAGGTGCATACTCTTCGGGTTTACTAAATCAACCGTGTTACGGAGATTGGCCTAAATTTTGAATACATTATGGGCATGCTGAAATACGATTGCGTTGGGTTCCTATCGTAAATATACACAATTCTTCTTCAGGACTCAAGTCCAAATTATTAATAGAAACAAAGATATACGTCTTTCACTCAGGTGCATACTCTTCAGGGTTACTAAATCAACCGTGTTACGGAGATTGGCTTAAATTTTGAATACATTATGGGAATGCTGAAATACGAGTTGCGTTGGGTTCCTATCGTAAATATACACAATTCTTCTTGAGGACTCAAGTCCAAATTATTAATAGAAACAATGATATATGTCTTTCACTCAGGTGCATACTCTTCAGGTTTACTAAATCAACCGTGTTACGGAGATTGGCTTAAATTTTGAATACATTATGGGAATGCTGAAATACGAGTTGCGTTGGGTTCCTATCGTAAATATACACAATTCTTCTTCGGGACTCAAGTCCAAATTATTAATAGAAACAAAGATATAAGTCATTCACTCAGGTGCATACTCTTCGGGTTTACTAAATCAACCGTGTTAGGGAGATTGGCTTTAATTTTGAATACATTATGGGAATGCTTAAATACGAGTTGCGTTGGGTTCCTATCGTAAATATACACAATTCTTCTTCAGGACTCAAGTCCAAATTATTAATAGAAACAAAGATATACGTCTTTCACTCAGGTACATACTCTTTAGGTTTACTAAATCAACCGTGTTACGGAGATTGACTTAAATTTTGAATACATTATGGGAATGCTGAAATACGAGTTGCGTTGGGTTCCTATCGTAAATATACACAATTCTTCTTCAGGACTCAAGTTCAAATTATTAATAGAAACAAAGATATACGTCTTTCACTCAGGTGTATACTCTTCAGGTTTACTAAATCAACCGTGTTACGGAGATTGGCTTAAATTTTGAATACATTATGGGCATGCTGAAATACGAGTTGCGTTGGGTTCCTATCGTAAATATACACAATTCTTCTTCAGGACTCAAGTCCAAATTATTAATAGAAACAAAGATATAAGTCATTCACTCAGGTGCATACTCTTCGGGTTTACTAAATCAACCGTGTTACGGAGATTGGCCTAAATTTTGAATACATTATGGGCATGCTGAAATACGATTGCGTTGGGTTCCTATCGTAAATATACACAATTCTTCTTCAGGACTCAAGTCCAAATTATTAATAGAAACAAAGATATACGTCTTTCACTCAGGTGCATACTCTTCAGGGTTACTAAATCAACCGTGTTACGGAGATTGGCTTAAATTTTGAATACATTATGGGAATGCTGAAATACGAGTTGCGTTGGGTTCCTGTCGTAAATATACACAATTCTTCTTGAGGACTCAAGTCCAAATTATTAATAGAAACAAAGATATATGTCTTTCACTCAGGTGCATACTCTTCAGGTTTACTAAATCAACCGTGTTACGGAGATTGGCTTAAATTTTGAATACATTATGGGAAAGCTGAAATACGAGTTGCGTTGGGTTCCTATCAAAAATATACACGATTCTTCTTCGGGACTCAAGTCCAAATTATTTATAGAAACAAAGATATACGTCTTTCACTCAGGTGCATACTCTTCAGGTTTACTAAATCAACCGTGTTAGGGAGATTGGCTTTAATTTTGAATACATTATGGGAATGCTTAAATACGAGTTGCGTTGGGTTCCTATCGTAAATATACACAATTCTTCTTCAGGACTCAAGTCCAAATTATTAATAGAAACAAAGATATACGTCTTTCACTCAGGTGCATACTCTTCGGGTTTACTAAATCAACCGTGTTACGGAGATTGTCTTAAATTTTGAATACATTATGGGCATGCTGAAATACGAGTTGCGTTGGGTTCCTATCGTAAATATACACAATTCTTCTTCAGGACTCAAGTCCAAATTATTAATAGAAACAAAGATATACGTCTTTCACTCAGGTGCATACTCTTCAGGTTTACTAAATCAACCGTGTTACGGAGATTGGCTTAAATTTTGAATACATTATGGGCATGCTGAAATACGAGTTGCGTTGGGTTCCTATCGTAAATATACACAATTCTTCTTCAGGACTCAAGTCCAAATTATTAATAGAAACAAAGATATAAGTCATTCACTCAGGTGCATACTCTTCGGGTTTACTAAATCAACCGTGTTACGGAGATTGGCCTAAATTTTGAATACATTATGGGCATGCTGAAATACGATTGCGTTGGGTTCCTATCGTAAATATACACAATTCTTCTTCAGGACTCAAGTCCAAATTATTAATAGAAACAAAGATATACGTCTTTCACTCAGGTGCATACTCTTCAGGGTTACTAAATCAACCGTGTTACGGAGATTGACTTAAATTTTGAATACATTATGGGAATGCTGAAATACGAGTTGCGTTGGGTTCCTGTCGTAAATATACACAATTCTTCTTGAGGACTCAAGTCCAAATTATTAATAGAAACAAAGATATATGTCTTTCACTCAGGTGCATACTCTTCAGGTTTACTAAATCAACCGTGTTACGGAGATTGGCTTAAATTTTGAATACATTATGGGAAAGCTGAAATACGAGTTGCGTTGGGTTCCTATCAAAAATATACACAATTCTTCTTCGGGACTCAAGTCCAAATTATTTATAGAAACAAAGATATACGTCTTTCACTCAGGTGCATACTCTTCGGGTTTACTAAATCAACCGTGTTACGGAGATTGGCCTAAATTTTGAATACATTATGGGCATGCTGAAATACGATTGCGTTGGGTTCCTATCGTAAATATACACAATTCTTCTTCAGGACTCAAGTCCAAATTATTAATAGAAACAAAGATATACGTCTTTCACTCAGGTGCATACTCTTCAGGGTTACTAAATCAACCGTGTTACGGAGATTGGCTTACATTTTGAATACATTATGGGAATGCTGAAATACGAGTTGCGTTGGGTTCCTGTCGTAAATATACACAATTCTTCTTGAGGACTCAAGTCCAAATTATTAATAGAAACAAAGATATATGTCTTTCACTCAGGTGCATACTCTTCAGGTTTACTAAATCAACCGTGTTACGGAGATTGGCTTAAATTTTGAATACATTATGGGAAAGCTGAAATACGAGTTGCGTTGGGTTCCTATCAAAAATATACACGATTCTTCTTCGGGACTCAAGTCCAAATTATTTATAGAAACAAAGATATACGTCTTTCACTCAGGTGCATACTCTTCAGGTTTACTAAATCAACCGTGTTAGGGAGATTGGCTTTAATTTTGAATACATTATGGGAATGCTTAAATACGAGTTGCGTTGGGTTCCTATCGTAAATATACACAATTCTTCTTCAGGACTCAAGTCCAAATTATTAATAGAAACAAAGATATACGTCTTTCACTCAGGTGCATACTCTTCGGGTTTACTAAATCAACCGTGTTACGGAGATTGTATTAAATTTTGAATACATTATGGGCATGCTGAAATACGAGTTGCGTTGGGTTCCTATCGTAAATATACACAATTCTTCTTCAGGACTCAAGTCCAAATTATTAATAGAAACAAAGATATACGTCTTTCACTCAGGTGCATACTCTTCAGGTTTACTAAATCAACCGTGCTACGGAGATTGGCTTAAATTTTGAATACATTATGGGCATGCTGAAATACGAGTTGCGTTGGGTTCCTATCGTAAATATACACAATTCTTCTTCAGGACTCAAGTCCAAATTATTAATAGAAACAAAGATATAAGTCATTCACTCAGGTGCATACTCTTCGGGTTTACTAAATCAACCGTGTTACGGAGATTGGCCTAAATTTTGAATACATTATGGGCATGCTGAAATACGATTGCGTTGGGTTCCTATCGTAAATATACACAATTCTTCTTCAGGACTCAAGTCCAAATTATTAATAGAAACAAAGATATACGTCTTTCACTCAGGTGCATACTCTTCAGGGTTACTAAATCAACCGTGTTACGGAGATTGACTTAAATTTTGAATACATTATGGGAATGCTGAAATACGAGTTGCGTTGGGTTCCTGTCGTAAATATACACAATTCTTCTTGAGGACTCAAGTCCAAATTATTAATAGAAACAAAGATATATGTCTTTCACTCAGGTGCATACTCTTCAGGTTTACTAAATCAACCGTGTTACGGAGATTGGCTTAAATTTTGAATACATTATGGGAAAGCTGAAATACGAGTTGCGTTGGGTTCCTATCAAAAATATACACAATTCTTCTTCGGGACTCAAGTCCAAATTATTTATAGAAACAAAGATATACGTCTTTCACTCAGGTGCATACTCTTCAGGTTTACTAAATCAACCGTGTTAGGGAGATTGGCTTTAATTTTGAATACATTATGGGAATGCTTAAATACGAGTTGCGTTGGGTTCCTATCGTAAATATACACAATTCTTCTTCAGGACTCAAGTCCAAATTATTAATAGAAACAAAGATATACGTCTTTCACTCAAGTGCATACTCTTCGGGTTTACTAAATCAACCGTGTTACGGAGATTGTCTTAAATTTAGAATACATTATGGGCATGCTGAAATACGAGTTGCGTTGGGTTCCTATCGTAAATATACACAATTCTTCTTCAGGACTCAAGTCCAAATTATTAATAGAAACAAAGATATACGTCTTTCACTCAGGTGCATACTCTTCAGGTTTACTAAATCAACCGTGTTACGGAGATTGGCTTAAATTTTGAATACATTATGGGCATGCTGAAATACGAGTTGCGTTGGGTTCCTATCGTAAATATACACAATTCTTCTTCAGGACTCAAGTCCAAATTATTAATAGAAACAAAGATATAAGTCATTCACTCAGGTGCATACTCTTCGGGTTTACTAAATCAACCGTGTTACGGAGATTGGCCTAAATTTTGAATACATTATGGGCATGCTGAAATACGATTGCGTTGGGTTCCTATCGTAAATATACACAATTCTTCTTCAGGACTCAAGTCCAAATTATTAATAGAAACAAAGATATACGTCTTTCACTCAGGTGCATACTCTTCAGGGTTACTAAATCAACCGTGTTACGGAGATTGGCTTAAATTTTGAATACATTATGGGAATGCTGAAATACGAGTTGCGTTGGGTTCCTATCGTAAATATACACAATTCTTCTTGAGGACTCAAGTCCAAATTATTAATAGAAACAAAGATATACGTCTTTCACTCAGGTGCATACTCTTCAGGTTTACTAAATCAACCGTGTTAGGGAGATTGGCTTTAATTTTGAATACATTATGGGAATGCTTAAATACGAGTTGCGTTGGGTTCCTATCGTAAATATACACAATTCTTCTTCAGGACTCAAGTCCAAATTATTAATAGAAACAAAGATATACGTCTTTCACTCAGGTACATACTCTTTAGGTTTACTAAATCAACCGTGTTACGGAGATTGGCTTAAATTTTGAATACATTATGGGAATGCTGAAATACGAGTTGCGTTGGGTTCCTATCGTAAATATACACAATTCTTCTTCAGGACTCAAGTCCAAATTATTAATAGAAACAAAGATATACGTCTTTCACTCAGGTGCATACTCTTCAGGTTTACTAAATCAACCGTGTTACGGAGATTGGCTTAAATTTTGAATACATTATGGGAATGCTAAAATACGAGTTGCGTTGGGTTCCTATCGTAAATATACACAATTCTTCTTCGTGACTCAAGTCCAAATTATTAAGAGAAACAAAGATATACGTCTTTCACTCAGGTGCATACTCTTCAGGTTTACTAAATCAACCGTGTTAGGGAGATTGGCTTTAATTTTGAATACATTATGGGAA
Organism: Cuscuta europaea; assembly: GCA_945859875.1. Taxonomy (NCBI): domain Eukaryota; kingdom Viridiplantae; phylum Streptophyta; class Magnoliopsida; order Solanales; family Convolvulaceae; genus Cuscuta; species Cuscuta europaea. The sequence goes on from CAMAPE010000014.1 coordinate 9,693,504, forward strand.
TGCTTAAATACGAGTTGCGTTGGGTTCCTATCGTAAATATACACAATTCTTCTTCAGGACTCAAGTCCAAATTATTAATAGAAACAAAGATATACGTCTTTCACTCAGGTGCATACTCTTCAGGGTTACTAAATCAACCGTGTTACGGAGATTGGCTTAAATTTTGAATACATTATGGGAATGCTGAAATACGAGTTGCGTTGGGTTCCTATCGTAAATATACACAATTCTTCTTCAGGACTCAAGTTCAAATTATTAATAGAAACAAAGATATACGTCTTTCACTCAGGTGCATACTCTTCAGGTTTACTAAATCAACCGTGTTACGGAGATTGGCTTAAATTTTGAATACATTATGGGCATGCTGAAATACGAGTTGCGTTGGGTTCCTATCGTAAATATACACAATTCTTCTTCAGGACTCAAGTCCAAATTATTAATAGAAACAAAGATATACGTCTTTCACTCAGGTGCATACTCTTCAGGTTTACTAAATCAACCGTGTTACGGAGATTGGCTTAAATTTTGAATACATTATGGGCATGCTGAAATACGAGTTGCGTTGGGTTCCTATCGTAAATATACACAATTCTTCTTCAGGACTCAAGTCCAAATTATTAATAGAAACAAAGATATAAGTCATTCACTCAGGTGCATACTCTTCGGGTTTACTAAATCAACCGTGTTACGGAGATTGGCCTAAATTTTGAATACATTATGGGCATGCTGAAATACGATTGCGTTGGGTTCCTATCGTAAATATACACAATTCTTCTTCAGGACTCAAGTCCAAATTATTAATAGAAACAAAGATATACGTCTTTCACTCAGGTGCATACTCTTCAGGGTTACTAAATCAACCGTGTTACGGAGATTGGCTTAAATTTTGAATACATTATGGGAATGCTGAAATACGAGTTGCGTTGGGTTCCTGTCGTAAATATACACAATTCTTCTTGAGGACTCAAGTCCAAATTATTAATAGAAACAAAGATATATGTCTTTCACTCAGGTGCATACTCTTCAGGTTTACTAAATCAACCGTGTTACGGAGATTGGCTTAAATTTTGAATACATTATGGGAAAGCTGAAATACGAGTTGCGTTGGGTTCCTATCGTAAATATACACAATTCTTCTTCGGGACTCAAGTCCAAATTATTAATAGAAACAAAGATATACGTCTTTCACTCAGGTGCATACTCTTCAGGTTTACTAAATCAACCGTGTTAGGGAGATTGGCTTTAATTTTGAATACATTATGGGAATGCTTAAATACGAGTTGCGTTGGGTTCCTATCGTAAATATACACAATTCTTCTTTAGGACTCAAGTCCAAATTATTAATAGAAACAAAGATATACGTCTTTCACTCAGGTGCATACTCTTCGGGTTTACTAAATCAACCGTGTTACGGAGATTGGCTTAAATTTTGAATACATTATGGGCATGCTGAAATACGAGTTGCGTTGGGTTCCTATCGTAAATATACACAATTCTTCTTCAGGACTCAAGTCCAAATTATTAATAGAAACAAAGATATACGTCTTTCACTTAGGTGCATATTCTTCAGGTTTACTAAATCAACCGTGTTACGGAGATTGGCTTAAATTTTGAATACATTATGGGCATGCTGAAATACGAGTTGCGTTGGGTTCCTATCGTAAATATACACAATTCTTCTTCAGGACTCAAGTCCAAATTATTAATAGAAACAAAGATATAAGTCATTCACTCAGGTGCATACTCTTCGGGTTTACTAAATCAACCGTGTTACGGAGATTGGCCTAAATTTTGAATACATTATGGGCATGCTGAAATACGATTGCGTTGGGTTCCTATCGTAAATATACACAATTCTTCTTCAGGACTCAAGTCCAAATTATTAATAGAAACAAAGATATACGTCTTTCACTCAGGTGCATACTCTTCAGGGTTACTAAATCAACCGTGTTACGGAGATTGGCTTAAATTTTGAATACATTATGGGAATGCTGAAATACGAGTTGCGTTGGGTTCCTATCGTAAATATACACAATTCTTCTTGAGGACTCAAGTCCAAATTATTAATAGAAACAATGATATATGTCTTTCACTCAGGTGCATACTCTTCAGGTTTACTAAATCAACCGTGTTACGGAGATTGGCTTAAATTTTGAATACATTATGGGAATGCTGAAATACGAGTTGCGTTGGGTTCCTATCGTAAATATACACAATTCTTCTTCGGGACTCAAGTCCAAATTATTAATAGAAACAAAGATATACGTCTTTCACTCAGGTGCATACTCTTCAGGTTTACTAAATCAACCGTGTTAGGGAGATTGGCTTTAATTTTGAATACATTATGGGAATGCTTAAATACGAGTTGCGTTGGGTTCCTATCGTAAATATACACAATTCTTCTTCAGGACTCAAGTCCAAATTATTAATAGAAACAAAGATATACGTCTTTCACTCAGGTGCATACTCTTAAGAGTTACTAAATCAACCGTGTTACGGAGATTGGCTTAAATTTTGAATACATTATGGGCATGCTGAAATACGAGTTGTGTTGCGTTCCTATCGTAAATATACACAATTCTTCTTCAGGACTCAAGTCCAAATTATTAATAGAAACAAAGATATAAGTCTTTCACTCAGGTGCATACTCTTCGGGTTTACTAAATCAACCGTGTTACGGAGATTGGCCTAAATTTTGAATACATTATGGGCATGCTGAAATACGAGTTGCGTTGGGTTCCTATCGTAAATATACACAATTCTTCTTCAGGACTCAAGTCCAAATTATTAATAGAAACAAAGATATACGTCTTTCACTCAGGTGCATACTCTTCAGGGTTACTAAATCAACCGTGTTACGGAGATTGGCTTAAATTTTGAATACATTATGGGAATGCTGAAATACGAGTTGCGTTGGGTTCCTATCGTAAATATACACAATTCTTCTTCAGGACTCAAGTCCAAGTTATTAATAGAAACAAAGATATACGTCTTTCACTCAGGTGCATACTCTTCAGGTTTACTAAATCAACAGTGTTACGGAGATTGACTTAAATTTTGAATACATTATGGGCATGCTGAAATACGAGTTGCGTTGGGTTCCTATCGTAAATATACACAATTCTTCTTCAGGACTCAAGTCCAAATTATTAATAGAAACAAAGATATATGTCTTTCACTCAGGTGCATACTCTTCAGGTTTACTAAATCAACCGTGTTATGGAGATTGGATTTAATTTTGAATACATTATGGGAATGCTTAAATACGAGTTGCGTTGGGTTCCTATCGTAAATATACACAATTCTTCTTCAGGACTCAAATCCAAATTATTAATAGAAACAAAGATATACGTCTTTCACTCAGGTGCATACTCTTCAGGTTTACTAAATCAACCGTGTTACGGAGATTGGCTTAAATTTTGAATACATTATGGGCATGCTGAAATACGAGTTGCGTTGGGTTCCTATCGTAAATATACACAATTCTTCTTCAGGACTCAAGTCCAAATTATTAATAGAAACAAAGAAATAAGTCTTTCACTCAGGTGCATACTCTTCGGGTTTACTAAATCAACCGTGTTACGGAGATTGGCCTAAATTTTGAATACATTATGGGCATGCTGAAATACGAGTTGCGTTGGGTTCCTATCGTAAATATACACAATTCTTCTTCAGGACTCAAGTCCAAATTATTAATAGAAACAAAGATATACGTCTTTCACTCAGGTGCATACTCTTCAGGGTTACTAAATCAACCGTGTTACGGAGATTGGCTTAAATTTTGAATACATTATGGGAATGCTGAAATACGAGTTGCGTTGGGTTCCTATCGTAAATATACACAATTCTTCTTCAGGACTCAAGTCCAAATTATTAATAGAAACAAAGATATACGTCTTTCACTCAGGTGCATACTCTTCAGGTTTACTAAATCAACCGTGTTACGGAGATTGGCTTAAATTTTGAATACATTATGGGCATGCTGAAATACGAGTTGCGTTGGGTTCCTATCGTAAATATACACAATTCTTCTTCAGGACTCAAGTCCAAATTATTAATAGAAACAAAGATATACGTCTTTCACTCAGGTGCATACTCTTCAGGTTTACTAAATCAACCGTGTTATGGAGATTGGCTTTAATTTTGAATACATTATGGGAATGCTTAAATACGAGTTGCGTTGGGTTCCTATCGTAAATATACACAATTCTTCTTCAGGACTCAAGTCCAAATTATTAATAGAAACAAAGAAATAAGTCTTTCACTCAGGTGCATACTCTTCGGGTTTACTAAATCAACCGTGTTACGGAGATTGGCCTAAATTTTGAATACATTATGGGCATGCTGAAATACGAGTTGCGTTGGGTTCCTATCGTAAATATACACAATTCTTCTTCAGGACTCAAGTCCAAATTATTAATAGAAACAAAGATATACGTCTTTCACTCAGGTGCATACTCTTCAGGGTTACTAAATCAACCGTGTTACGGAGATTGGCTTAAATTTTGAATACATTATGGGAATGCTGAAATACGAGTTGCGTTGGGTTCCTATCGTAAATATACACAATTCTTCTTCAGGACTCAAATCCAAATTATTAATAGAAACAAAGATATACGTCTTTCACTCAGGTGCATACTCTTCAGGTTTACTAAATCAACCGTGTTACGGAGATTGGCTTAAATTTTGAATACATTATGGGCATGCTGAAATACGAGTTGCGTTGGGTTCCTATCGTAAATATACACAATTCTTCTTCAGGACTCAAGTCCAAATTATTAATAGAAACAAAGATATACGTCTTTCACTCAGGTGCATACTCTTCAGGTTTACTAAATCAACCGTGTTATGGAGATTGGCTTTAATTTTGAATACATTATGGGAATGCTTAAATACGAGTTGCGTTGGGTTCCTATCGTAAATATACACAATTCTTCTTCAGGACTCAAGTCCAAATTATTAATAGAAACAAAGATATACGTCTTTCACTCAGGTGCATACTCTTCAGGTTTACTAAATCAACCGTGTTACGGAGATTGGCTTAAATTTTGAATACATTATGGGCATGCTGAAATACGAGTTGCGTTGGGTTCCTATCGTAAATATACACAATTCTTCTTCAGGACTGAAGTCCAAATTATTAATAGAAACAAAGAAATAAGTCTTTCACTCAGGTGCATACTCTTCGGGTTTACTAAATCAACCGTGTTACGGAGATTGGCCTAAATTTTGAATACATTATGGGCATGCTGAAATAAGAGTTGTGTTGGGTTCCTATCGTAAATATACACAATTCTTCTTCAGGACTCAAGTCCAAATTATTAATAGAAACAAAGATATACGTCTTTCACTCAGGTGCATACTCTTCAGGGTTACTAAATCAACCGTGTTACGGAGATTGGCTTAAATTTTGAATACATTATGGGAATGCTGAAATACGAGTTGCGTTGGGTTCCTATCGTAAATATACACAATTATTCTTCAGGACTCAAGTCCAAATTATTAATAGAAACAAAGATATACGTCTTTCACTCAGGTGCATACTCTTCAGGTTTACTAAATCAACCGTGTTACGGAGATTGGCTTAAATTTTGAATACAATATGGGCATGCTGAAATACGAGTTGCGTTGGGTTCCTATCGTAAATATACACAATTCTTCTTCAGGACTCAAGTCCAAATTATTAAAAGAAACAAAGATATACGTCTTTCACTCAGGTGCATACTCTTCAGGTTTACTAAATCAACCGTGTTATGGAGATTGGCTTTAATTTTGAATACATTATGGGAATGCTTAAATACGAGTTGCGTTGGGTTCCTATCGTAAATATACACAATTCTTCTTTAGGACTCAAGTCCAAATTATTAATAGAAACAAAGATATACGTCTTTCACTCAGGTGCATACTCTTAAGAGTTACTAAATCAACCATGTTACGGAGATTGGCTTAAATTGTGAATACATTATGGGAATGCTGAAATACGAGTTGCGTTGGGTTCCTATCGTAAATATACACAATTATTCTTCATGACTCAAGTTCAAATTATTAATAGAAACAAAGATATACGTCTTTCACTCAGGTGCATACTCTTCAGGTTTACTAAATCAACCGTGTTACGGAGATTGGCTTAAATTTTGAATACATTATGGGCATGCTGAAATACGAGTTGCGTTGGGTTCCTATCGTAAATATACACAATTCTTCTTCAGGACTCAAGTCCAAATTAATAATAGAAACAAAGATATAAGTCTTTCACTCAGGTGCATACTCTTAAGAGTTACTAAATCAACCGTGTTACGGAGATTGGCTTAAATTGTGAATACATTATGGGAATACTGAAATACGAGTTGCGTTGGGTTCCTATCGTAAATATACACAATTCTTCTTCACGACTCAAGTCCAAATTATTAATAGAAACAAAGATATACGTCTTTCACTCAGGTGCATACTCTTCAGGTTTACTAAATCAACCGTGTTACGGAGATTGGCTTCAATTTTGAATACATTATGGGCATGCTGAAATACGAGTTGCGTTGGGTTCCTATCGTAAATTTACACAATTCTTCTTCAGGACTCAAGTCCAAATTATTAATAGAAACAAAGATATAAGTCTTTCACTCAGGTGCATACTCTTCGGGTTTACTAAATCAACCGTGTTACGGAGATTGGCCTAAATTTTGAATAAATTATGGGCATGCTGAAATACGAGTTGCGTTGGGTTCCTATCGTAAATATACACAATTCTTCTTCAGGACTCAAGTCCAAATTTTTAATAGAAACAAAGATATACGTCTTTCACTCAGGTGCATACTCTTCAGGGTTACTAAATCAACCGTGTTACGGAGATTGGCTTAAATTTTGAATACATTATGGGAATGCTGAAATACGAGTTGCGTTGGGTTCCTATCGTAAATATACACAATTCTTCTTCAGGACTCAAGTCCAAATTATTAATAGAAACAAAGATATACGTCTTTCACTCAGGTGCATACTCTTTAGGTTTACTAAATCAACCGTGTTACGGAGATTGGCTTAAATTTTGAATACATTATGGGCATGCTGAAATACGATTTGCGTTGGGTTCCTATCGTAAATATACACAATTCTTCTTCAGGACTCAAGTCCAAATTATTAATAGAAACAAAGATATACGTCTTTCACTCAGGTGCATACTCTTCAGGTTTACTAAATCAACTGTGTTACGGAGATTGGCTTAAATTTTGAATACATTATGGGCATGCTGAAATACGAGTTGCGTTGGGTTCCTATCATAAATTTACACAATTCTTCTTCAGGACTCAAGTCCAAATTATTAATAGAAACAAAGATATAAGTCATTCACTCAGGTGCATACTCTTCGGGTTTACTAAATCAACCGTGTTACGGAGATTGGCCTAAATTTTGAATACATTATGGGCATGCTGAAATACGATTGCGTTGGGTTCCTATCGTAAATATACACAATTCTTCTTCAGGACTCAAGTCCAAATTATTAATAGAAACAAAGATATACGTCTTTCACTCAGGTGCATACTCTTCAGGGTTACTAAATCAACCGTGTTACGGAGATTTGCTTAAATTTTGAATACATTATGGGAATGCTGAAATACGAGTTGCGTTGGGTTCCTATCGTAAATATACACAATTCTTCTTCAGGACTCAAGTCCAAATTATTAATAGAAACAAAGATATATGTCTTTCACTCAGGTGCATACTCTTCAGGTTTACTAAATCATTCGTGTTACGGAGATTGGCTTCAATTTTGAATACATTATGGGCATGCTGAAATACGAGTTGCATTGGGTTCCTATCGTAAATATACACAATTCTTCTTCAGGACTCAAGTCCAAATTATTAATAGAAACAAAGATATAAGTCTTTCACTCAGGTGCATACTCTTCGGGTTTACTAAATCAACCGTGTTACGGAGATTGGCCTAAATTTTGAATACATTATGGGCATGCTGAAATACGATTGCGTTGGGTTCCTATCGTAAATATACACAATTCTTCTTCAGGACTCAAGTCCAAATTATTAATAGAAACAAAGATATACGTCTTTCACTCAGGTGCATACTCTTCAGGGTTACTAAATCAACCGTGGTACGGAGATTGGCTTAAATTTTGAATACATTATGGGAATGCTGAAATACGAGTTGCGTTGGGTTCCTATCGTAAATATACACAATTCTTCTTCAGGACTCAAGTCCAAATTATTAATAGAAAAAAAGATATACGTCTTTCACTCAGGTGCATACTCTTCAGGTTTACTAAATCAACCGTGTTACGGAGATTGGCTTAAATTTTGAATACATTATGGGCACGCTGAAATACGAGTTGCGTTGGGTTCCTATCGTAAATATACACAATTCTTCTTCAGGACTCAAGTCCAAATTATTAATAGAAACAAAGATATAAGTCTTTCACTCAGGTGCATACTCTTCGGGTTTACTAAATCAACCGTGTTACGGAGATTGGCCTAAATTTTGAATACATTATGGGCATGCTGAAATACGAGTTGCGTTGGGTTCCTATCGTAAATATACACAATTCTTCTTCAGGACTCAAGTCCAAATTATTAATAGAAACAAAGATATACGTCTTTCACTCAGGTGCATACTCTTCAGGGTTACTAAATCAACCGTGTTACGGAGATTGGCTTAAATTTTGAATACATTATGGGAATACTGAAATACGAGATGCGTTGGGTTCCTATCGTAAATATACACAATTCTTCTTCAGGACTCAAGTCCAAATTATTAATAGAAACAAAGATATACGTCTTTCACTCAGGTGCATACTCTTCAGGTTTACTAAATCAACCGTGTTACGGAGATTGGCTTAAATTTTGAATACATTATGGGCATGCTGAAATACGAGTTGCGTTGGGTTCCTATCGTAAATATACACAATTCTTCTTCAGGACTCAAGTCCAAATTATTAATAGAAACAAAGATATACGTCTTTCACTCACGTGCATACTCTTCAGGTTTACTAAATCAACCGTGTTACGGAGATTGGCTTAAATTTTGAATACATTATGGGCATGCTGAAATACGAGTTGCGTTGGGTTCCTATCGTAAATATACACAATTCTTCTTCAGGACTCAAGTCCAAATTATTAATAGAAACAAAGAAATAAGTCTTTCACTCAGGTGCATACTCTTCGGGTTTACTAAATCAACCGTGTTACGGAGATTGGCCTAAATTTTGAATACATTATGGGCATGCTGAAATACGAGTTGCGTTGGGTTCCTATCGTAAATATACACAATTCTTCTTCAGGACTCAAGTCCAAATTATTAATAGAAACAAAGATATACGTCTTTCACTCAGGTGCATACTCTTCAGGGTTACTAAATCAACCGTGTTACGGAGATTGGCTTAAATTTTGAATACATTATGGGAATGCTGAAATACGAGTTGCGTTGGGTTCCTATCGTAAATATACACAATTCTTCTTCAGGACTCAAATCCAAATTATTAATAGAAACAAAGATATACGTCTTTCACTCAGGTGCATACTCTTCAGGTTTACTAAATCAACCGTGTTACGGAGATTGGCTTAAATTTTGAATACATTATGGGCATGCTGAAATACGAGTTGCGTTGGGTTCCTATCGTAAATATACACAATTCTTCTTCAGGACTCAAGTCCAAATTATTAATAGAAACAAAGATATACGTCTTTCACTCAGGTGCATACTCTTCAGGTTTACTAAATCAACCGTGTTATGGAGATTGGCTTTAATTTTGAATACATTATGGGAATGCTTAAATACGAGTTGCGTTGGGTTCCTATCGTAAATATACACAATTCTTCTTCAGGACTCAAGTCCAAATTATTAATAGAAACAAAGATATACGTCTTTCACTCAGGTGCATACTCTTCAGGTTTACTAAATCAACCGTGTTACGGAGATTGGCTTAAATTTTGAATACATTATGGGCATGCTGAAATACGAGTTGCGTTGGGTTCCTATCGTAAATATACACAATTCTTCTTCAGGACTGAAGTCCAAATTATTAATAGAAACAAAGAAATAAGTCTTTCACTCAGGTGCATACTCTTCGGGTTTACTAAATCAACCGTGTTACGGAGATTGGCCTAAATTTTGAATACATTATGGGCATGCTGAAATAAGAGTTGTGTTGGGTTCCTATCGTAAATATACACAATTCTTCTTCAGGACTCAAGTCCAAATTATTAATAGAAACAAAGATATACGTCTTTCACTCAGGTGCATACTCTTCAGGGTTACTAAATCAACCGTGTTACGGAGATTGGCTTAAATTTTGAATACATTATGGGAATGCTGAAATACGAGTTGCGTTGGGTTCCTATCGTAAATATACACAATTATTCTTCAGGACTCAAGTCCAAATTATTAATAGAAACAAAGATATACGTCTTTCACTCAGGTGCATACTCTTCAGGTTTACTAAATCAACCGTGTTACGGAGATTGGCTTAAATTTTGAATACAATATGGGCATGCTGAAATACGAGTTGCGTTGGGTTCCTATCGTAAATATACACAATTCTTCTTCAGGACTCAAGTCCAAATTATTAAAAGAAACAAAGATATACGTCTTTCACTCAGGTGCATACTCTTCAGGTTTACTAAATCAACCGTGTTATGGAGATTGGCTTTAATTTTGAATACATTATGGGAATGCTTAAATACGAGTTGCGTTGGGTTCCTATCGTAAATATACACAATTCTTCTTTAGGACTCAAGTCCAAATTATTAATAGAAACAAAGATATACGTCTTTCACTCAGGTGCATACTCTTAAGAGTTACTAAATCAACCATGTTACGGAGATTGGCTTAAATTGTGAATACATTATGGGAATGCTGAAATACGAGTTGCGTTGGGTTCCTATCGTAAATATACACAATTATTCTTCATGACTCAAGTTCAAATTATTAATAGAAACAAAGATATACGTCTTTCACTCAGGTGCATACTCTTCAGGTTTACTAAATCAACCGTGTTACGGAGATTGGCTTAAATTTTGAATACATTATGGGCATGCTGAAATACGAGTTGCGTTGGGTTCCTATCGTAAATATACACAATTCTTCTTCAGGACTCAAGTCCAAATTAATAATAGAAACAAAGATATAAGTCTTTCACTCAGGTGCATACTCTTAAGAGTTACTAAATCAACCGTGTTACGGAGATTGGCTTAAATTGTGAATACATTATGGGAATACTGAAATACGAGTTGCGTTGGGTTCCTATCGTAAATATACACAATTCTTCTTCACGACTCAAGTCCAAATTATTAATAGAAACAAAGATATACGTCTTTCACTCAGGTGCATACTCTTCAGGTTTACTAAATCAACCGTGTTACGGAGATTGGCTTCAATTTTGAATACATTATGGGCATGCTGAAATACGAGTTGCGTTGGGTTCCTATCGTAAATTTACACAATTCTTCTTCAGGACTCAAGTCCAAATTATTAATAGAAACAAAGATATAAGTCTTTCACTCAGGTGCATACTCTTCGGGTTTACTAAATCAACCGTGTTACGGAGATTGGCCTAAATTTTGAATAAATTATGGGCATGCTGAAATACGAGTTGCGTTGGGTTCCTATCGTAAATATACACAATTCTTCTTCAGGACTCAAGTCCAAATTTTTAATAGAAACAAAGATATACGTCTTTCACTCAGGTGCATACTCTTCAGGGTTACTAAATCAACCGTGTTACGGAGATTGGCTTAAATTTTGAATACATTATGGGAATGCTGAAATACGAGTTGCGTTGGGTTCCTATCGTAAATATACACAATTCTTCTTCAGGACTCAAGTCCAAATTATTAATAGAAACAAAGATATACGTCTTTCACTCAGGTGCATACTCTTTAGGTTTACTAAATCAACCGTGTTACGGAGATTGGCTTAAATTTTGAATACATTATGGGCATGCTGAAATACGATTTGCGTTGGGTTCCTATCGTAAATATACACAATTCTTCTTCAGGACTCAAGTCCAAATTATTAATAGAAACAAAGATATACGTCTTTCACTCAGGTGCATACTCTTCAGGTTTACTAAATCAACTGTGTTACGGAGATTGGCTTAAATTTTGAATACATTATGGGCATGCTGAAATACGAGTTGCGTTGGGTTCCTATCATAAATTTACACAATTCTTCTTCAGGACTCAAGTCCAAATTATTAATAGAAACAAAGATATAAGTCATTCACTCAGGTGCATACTCTTCGGGTTTACTAAATCAACCGTGTTACGGAGATTGGCCTAAATTTTGAATACATTATGGGCATGCTGAAATACGATTGCGTTGGGTTCCTATCGTAAATATACACAATTCTTCTTCAGGACTCAAGTCCAAATTATTAATAGAAACAAAGATATACGTCTTTCACTCAGGTGCATACTCTTCAGGGTTACTAAATCAACCGTGTTACGGAGATTTGCTTAAATTTTGAATACATTATGGGAATGCTGAAATACGAGTTGCGTTGGGTTCCTATCGTAAATATACACAATTCTTCTTCAGGACTCAAGTCCAAATTATTAATAGAAACAAAGATATATGTCTTTCACTCAGGTGCATACTCTTCAGGTTTACTAAATCATTCGTGTTACGGAGATTGGCTTCAATTTTGAATACATTATGGGCATGCTGAAATACGAGTTGCATTGGGTTCCTATCGTAAATATACACAATTCTTCTTCAGGACTCAAGTCCAAATTATTAATAGAAACAAAGATATAAGTCTTTCACTCAGGTGCATACTCTTCGGGTTTACTAAATCAACCGTGTTACGGAGATTGGCCTAAATTTTGAATACATTATGGGCATGCTGAAATACGATTGCGTTGGGTTCCTATCGTAAATATACACAATTCTTCTTCAGGACTCAAGTCCAAATTATTAATAGAAACAAAGATATACGTCTTTCACTCAGGTGCATACTCTTCAGGGTTACTAAATCAACCGTGGTACGGAGATTGGCTTAAATTTTGAATACATTATGGGAATGCTGAAATACGAGTTGCGTTGGGTTCCTATCGTAAATATACACAATTCTTCTTCAGGACTCAAGTCCAAATTATTAATAGAAAAAAAGATATACGTCTTTCACTCAGGTGCATACTCTTCAGGTTTACTAAATCAACCGTGTTACGGAGATTGGCTTAAATTTTGAATACATTATGGGCACGCTGAAATACGAGTTGCGTTGGGTTCCTATCGTAAATATACACAATTCTTCTTCAGGACTCAAGTCCAAATTATTAATAGAAACAAAGATATAAGTCTTTCACTCAGGTGCATACTCTTCGGGTTTACTAAATCAACCGTGTTACGGAGATTGGCCTAAATTTTGAATACATTATGGGCATGCTGAAATACGAGTTGCGTTGGGTTCCTATCGTAAATATACACAATTCTTCTTCAGGACTCAAGTCCAAATTATTAATAGAAACAAAGATATACGTCTTTCACTCAGGTGCATACTCTTCAGGGTTACTAAATCAACCGTGTTACGGAGATTGGCTTAAATTTTGAATACATTATGGGAATACTGAAATACGAGATGCGTTGGGTTCCTATCGTAAATATACACAATTCTTCTTCAGGACTCAAGTCCAAATTATTAATAGAAACAAAGATATACGTCTTTCACTCAGGTGCATACTCTTCAGGTTTACTAAATCAACCGTGTTACGGAGATTGGCTTAAATTTTGAATACATTATGGGCATGCTGAAATACGAGTTGCGTTGGGTTCCTATCGTAAATATACACAATTCTTCTTCAGGACTCAAGTCCAAATTATTAATAGAAACAAAGATATACGTCTTTCACTCACGTGCATACTCTTCAGGTTTACTAAATCAACCGTGTTACGGAGATTGGCTTAAATTTTGAATACATTATGGGCATGCTGAAATACGAGTTGCGTTGGGTTCCTATCGTAAATATACACAATTCTTCTTCAGGACTCAAGTCCAAATTATTAATAGAAACAAAGATATAAGTCATTCACTCAGGTGCATACTCTTCGGGTTTACTAAATCAACCGTGTTACGGAGATTGGCCTAAATTTTGAATACATTATGGGCATGCTGAAATACGATTGTGTTGGGTTCCTATCGTAAATATACACAATTCTTCTTCAGGACACAAGTCCAAATTATTAATAGAAACAAAGATATACGTCTTTCACTCAGGTGCATACTCTTCAGGGTTACTAAATCAACCGTGTTACGGAGATTGGCTTAAATTTTGAATACATTATGGGAATGCTGAAATACGAGTTGCGTTGGGTTCCTATCGTAAATATACACAAATCTTCTTCAGGACTCAAGTCCAAACTATTAATAGAAACAAAGATATATGTCTTTCACTCCGGTGCATACTCTTCAGGTTTACTAAATCAACCGTGTTACGGAGATTGGCTTAAATTTTGAATACATTATGGGAATGCTGAAATACGAGTTGCGTTGGGTTCCTATCGTAAATATACACAATTCTTCTTCGGGACTCAAGTCCAAATTATTAATAGAAACAAAGATATACGTCTTTCACTCAGGTGCATACTCTTCAGGTTTACTAAATCAACCGTGTTATGGAGATTGGCTTTAATTTTGAATACATTATGAGAATGCTTAAATACGAGTTGCGTTGGGTTCCTATCGTAAATATACACAATTCTTCTTCAGGACTCAAGTCCAAATTATTAATAGAAACAAAGATATACGTCTTTCACTCAGGTGCATACTCTTAAGAGTTACTAAATCAACCGTGTTACGGAGATTGGCTTAAATTGTGAATACATTATGGGAATGCTGAAATACGAGTTGCGTTGGGTTCCTATCGTAAATATACACAATTCTTCTTCATGACTCAAGTCCAAATTAATAATAGAAACAAAGATATAAGTCTTTCACTCAGGTGTATACTCTTCGGGTTTACTAAATCAACCGTGTTACGGAGATTGGCCTAAATTGTGAATACATTATGGGAATGCTGAAATACGAGTTGCGTTGGGTTCCTATCGTAAATATACACAATTCTTCTTCAGGACTCAAGTCCAAATTAATAATAGAAACAAAGATATAAGTCTTTCACTCAGGTGCATACTCTTCGGGTTTACTAAATCAACCGTGTTACGGAGATTGGCCTAAATTTTGAATACATTATGGGCATGCTGAAATACGAGTTGCGTTGGGTTCCTATCGTAAATATACACAATTCTTCTTCAGGACTCAAGTCCAAATTATTAATAGCAACAAAGATATACGTCTTTCACTTAGGTGCATACTCTTGAGGTTTACTAAATCAACCGTGTTACGGAGATTGGCCTAAATTTTGAATACATTATGGGAATGCTGAAATACGAGTTGCGTTATTTTGAAACCAGCGCCTGGAGGAGTTGAGAGCGTCTCTCACTAGGACTCGATCCTAGGTTGCTCCCCTTGCCGGCGTCCGGCGCCACCACCCGCGGTGGTGCGCCGCCGGAGCCCTCCGGGCTCCGGTTGGCTGGTTGCTTGACATTGTTCGTTTGGTCTTTGACCTTATGATTTTTGGAAAATGGTTTGCGGACTGCTTATGGATTGGAGGTTGGTTCAAGCGTGAACTCTGAAATTGGAATCCGCAACTGCGGAGCTTCGGTTCTTCGCTCACAAGGAAACCGAACTGTGCTGGACTTTTGGTCATCACCGATGGCGGCCGTGGGAGCTTTTGATTTGGTGACGTAAAGGTGTTGGCTGGCTTCTGGTGCGAAACGGATTCCTGGAACGCGAAGTGCTCAACTCCTGGGTTGTGGTTGACGGCAAGTTGCTGGACTGCTTTAGCTTGGGGATTGTTGACTTAACTGCTGCGCAGTGGGAATGGAGCACCGGCAGTGCCTGAACCTTGTTTGAAGGCCGGTGAGAAGGATATTGGTGGGTTGGGGACTGTCCGTTAACCTGGAAGGCTGCGTTATTGGTGTTTCTGGGCTGGAATTCAACGGCCGGAGTTTCAAGGTGGCTGGCAAACCTCCGTTTTGGGCTGATGCTTCTGTACAGGGTCTGGTGGTTCTACTGCCGGTTTATGCTTCAGGTATTGACCACCGTTCTCGCCCTCATCTTTTCCTTTTTCATTTATTACCGGGGTGAAAACTCTCCGGCGAGTGCAGCACCTTCGTCCTCGGACGTGTCGCCGGAATGGTTGGGGATGTTCAAAGTGTCGGAGGACAGTGGATGGGGACACTCGTCAATGACATTTTTACTCCCAAAATGTTTAAGGAACCTGTTCGTCTTCCTCGCTGCATCTGTAAGCTTGCAGGTCTTTTCATCTTCCATGGGTAATGGCGTTTTCCGTGGCAGCACCGATTGAGGGGTCCGGGTGCACGTCTTTTTTCGCGGCCATTACCTATCGCTACTTCGTTACGGATCCCGGGCTGGGCCAAGGTTGGGGGTCTGGAGTTTGTAGTCACCGGTGGGATTTACCTGAAAACGGGGACTGTCCTCCGTTCGTTGACCTGTGCGGAAGAAGATGACCAGAACTAAGGCGAGCTTGGCTACCTCTGTTACAATGCGCCTGAGGTTTTCCGGCCTTGAGGGTCTACCTTTCACTTGTTTTGTGGTGCTCTTTGCCCGAGAAGATGACCGGAAACCTTTGGGATCTGGGTTTTGGATTAGGGCTGTGGTTCGTTTTCCGGGTACTATTAATGCACCGTTATTCCACCATCTTATCTTTGCCGCCGGGGGTCACCGGGGCTCGACGGGGATGGGGGTGGAAAATGGGTTTACTAGTTAGCAGAGGTTTCTTTCCGGCTGGTTGCTTTGCTTCTTCCACCAATGTCGCCGGGTTGGACGCCGGAGCCCGGTGGGGGTGGAGGGGGAGATACGAGGTGGATTGGTTACATTCCGGTTTGTTCACGATGCTTCTCACTGCTGCTTCGCCGTCGACGCCGGGGTGATGCCGGAACCCGACAGAGGTGAGGTGGTGGTGGGGGATATGGTTACTTCTCCGGCTGGTTCTCTTCGCCCTCCGTTCGCCGGCCATCAGAGAGCCTTGGGTCGCCGGGACCAGGTGGGCTGGTTGGTAGGGGGTGGGTTACGGTTGACAGACAGATGATGGACAGGTGGACAGTGTACTTTTGTACAGGCTGTCACCACGCCTGTGACTTTTCAAAATTTGAATTGATGCTGGGATTTCGCGCCTACCACTGCGGCGCTGCGATGAGGATGCCTGATAGGAGATTGGGCTATGTTTGCTGCGGAACCCTAGTGGGCCTTGGAGGATTGGGCTTCGCTCAAGCTGACATTGGATGCTGGGACGCTGCTGCTAATTTGACGCAAATTGGGCCGTGGACCTTCACTGGTCTTGCTGGAATGCTTTCTTTTAGCATGCCTGTTCAACAGTGGGCCTTTGGGCTCACCTGCTGGGCTTTGATCTTGAGCTGCTGTTACTTTGTTGCTGAGTAGTGGACGGGCCTTTGCTGGCCCAGAAGCTAGGAAGCTTGGATGATGGTGATCTTTTTGCTGGATTTTCCCAATGATGGGCCTTCATTGGCTTGGACTTGGGTTTTGATTTATTTTTGATGAATGAGTCGGGGACTATCCCGTACCATTCTTGGATTGTATTTTTGTGATGTCTTTTGGACTTCGGAAAAACTCCTCTCTCCCCCCCTTGCCGCAAGGTGGGGGGGGGGGGGGGCGGAGACGGTAGATTCTATTTTAGGTTAGCCTGCTAGCTTAGATAGATCTTTTTGATACATGTATTGTTATTTTTCTGGATATATATTTACATTTTATCCAAAAAAAAAAGAAATACAAGTTGCGTTGGGTTCCTATCGTAAATATACACAATTCTTCTTCAGGACTCAAGTCCAAATTATTAATAGAAACAAAGATATACGTCTTTCACTCAGGTGCATACTCTTCAGGTTTACTAAATCAACCGTGTTACGGAGATTGGATTAAATTTTGAATACATTATGGGAATGCTGAAATACGAGTTGCGTTGGGTTCCTATCGTAAATATACACAATTCTTCTTCAGGACTCAAGTCCAAATTATTAATAGAAACAAAGATATACGTCGTTCACTCAGGTGCATACTCTTCAGGTTTACTAAATCAACCGTGTTACGGAGATTGGCTTAAATTTTGAATACATTATGGGAATGCTTAAATACGAGTTGTGTTGGGTTCCTATCATAAATATACACAATTCTTCTTCAAGACTCAAGTCCAAATTATTAATAGAAACAAAGATATACGTCTTTCACTCAGGTGCATACTCTTCAGGTTTACTAAATCAACCGTGTTACGGAGATTGGCTTAA
This sequence comes from Cuscuta europaea, assembly GCA_945859875.1. NCBI lineage: Eukaryota > Viridiplantae > Streptophyta > Magnoliopsida > Solanales > Convolvulaceae > Cuscuta > Cuscuta europaea. The sequence goes on from CAMAPE010000014.1 coordinate 9,711,826, forward strand.
ATTTTGAATACATTATGGGAATGCTGAAATACGAGTTGCGTTGGGTTCGTATCGTAAATATACACAATTCTTCTTCAGGACTCAAGTCCAAATTATTAATAGAAACAAAGATATACGTCTTTCACTCAGGTGCATACTCTTCAGGTTTACTAAATCAACCGTATTACGGAGATTGGCTTAAATTTTGAATACATTATGGGAATGCTGAAATACGAGTTGCGTTGGGTTCCTATCGTAAATATACACAATTCTTCTTCAGGACTCAAGTCCAAATTATTAATAGAAACAAAGATATACGTCTTTCACTCAGGTGCATACTCTTCAGGTTTACTAAATCAACCGTGTTACGGAGATTGGCTTAAATTTTGAATACATTATGGGAATGCTGAAATACGAGTTGCGTTGGGTTCCTATCGTAAATATACACAATTCTTCTTCAGGACTCAAGTCCAAATTATTAATAGAAACAAAGATATACGTCTTTCACTCAGGTGCATACTCTTCAGGTTTACTAAATCAACCGTGTTACGGAGATTGGCTTAAATTTTGAATACATTATGGGCATGCTGAAATACGAGTTGCGTTGGGTTCCTATCGTAAATATACACAATTCTTCTTCAGGACTCAAGTCCAAATTAGTAATAGAAACAAAGATATACATCTTTCACTCAGGTGCATACTCTTCAGATTTACTAAATCAACCGTGTTACGGAGATTGGCTTAAATTTTGAATACATTATGGGCATGCTGAAATACGAGTTGCGTTGGGTTCCTATCGTAAATATACACAATTCTTCTTCAGGACTCAAGTCCAAATTATTAATAGAAACAAAGATATACGTCTTTCACTCAGGTGCATACTCTTCAGGTTTACTAAATCAACCGTGTTACGGAGATTGGCTTAAATTTTGAATACATTATGGGCATGCTGAAATATGAGTTGCGTTGGGTTCCTATCGTAAATATACACAATTCTTCTTCAGGACTCAAGTCCAAATTATTAATAGAAACAAAGATATATGTCTTTCACTCAGGTGCATACTCTTCAGGTTTACTAAATCAACCGTGTTACGGAGATTGGCTTAAATTTTGAATACATTATGGGAATGCTGAAATACGAGTTGCGTTGGGTTCCTATCGTAAATATACACAATTCTTCTTCAGGACTCAAGTCCAAATTATTAATAGAAACAAAGATATACCTCTCTCACTCAGGTGCATACTCTTCAGGTTTACTAAATCAACCTTGTTACGGAGATTGGCTTAAATTTTGAATACATTATGGGAATGCTGAAATACGAGTTGCGTTGGGTTCCTATCGTAAATATACACAATTCTTCTTCAGGACTCAAGTCCAAATTATTAATAGAAACAAAGATATACGTCTTTCACTCAGGTGCATACTCTTCAGGTTTACTAAATCAACCTTGTTACGGAGATTGGCTTAAATTTTGAATACATTATGGGAATGCTGAAATACGAGTTGCGTTGGGTTCCTATTGTAAATATACACAATTCTTCTTCAGGACTCAAGTCCAAATTATTAACAGAAACAAAGATATACGTCTTTAACTAAGGTGCATACTCTTCAGGTTTACTAAATCAACCGTGTTACGGAGATTAGCTTAAATTTTGAATACATTATGGGAATGCTGAAATACGAGTTGCGTTGGGTTCCTATCGTAAATATACACAATTCTTCTTCAGGACTCAAGTCCAAATTATTAATAGAAACAAAGATATACGTCTTTCACTCAGGTGCATACTCTTCAGGTTTACTAAATCAACCGTGTTACGGAGATTGGCTTAAATTTTGAATACATTATGGGAATGCTGAAACACGAGTTGCGTTGGGTTCCTATCGTAAATATACACAATTCTTCTTCAAGACTCAATTCCAAATTATTAATAGAAACAAAGATATACGTCTTTCACTCAGGTGCATACTCTTCAGGTTTACTAAATCAACCGTGTTACGGAGATTGGCTTAAATTTTGAATACATTATGGGAATGCTGAAATACGAGTTGCGTTGGGTTCCTATCGTAAATATACACAATTCTTCTTCAGGACTCAAGTCCAAATAATAATAGAAACAAAGATATACGTCTTTCACTCAGGTGCATACTCTTCAGGTTTTCTAAATCAACCGTATTACGAAGATTGGCTTAAATTTTGAATACATTATGGGAATGCTGAAATACGAGTTGCGTTGGGTTCCTATCGTAAATATACACAATTCTTCTTCAGGGCTCAAGTCCAAATTATTAATAGAAACAAAGATATACGTCTTTCACTCAGGTGCATACTCTTCAGGTTTACTAAATCAACCGTGTTCCGGAGATTGACTTAAATTTTGAATACATTATGGGAATGCTGAAATACGAGTTGCGTTGGGTTCCTATCGTAAATATACACAATTCTTCTTCAGGACTCAAGTCCAAATTAATAATAGAAACAAAGATATACGTCTTTCACTCAGGTGCATACTCTTCAGGTTTTCTAAATCAACCGTATTATGGAGATTGGCTTAAATTTTGAATACATTATGGGAATGCTGAAATACGAGTTGCGTTGGGTTCCTATCGTAAATATACACAATTCTTCTTCAGGACTCAAGTCCAAATTATTAATAGAAACAAAGATATACGTCTTTCACTCAGGTGCATACTCTTCAGGTTTACTAAATCAACCGTGTTCCGGAGATTGGCTTAAATTTTGAATACATTACGGGAATGCTGAAATACGAGTTGCGTTGGGTTCCTATCGTAAATATACACAATTCTTCTTCAGGACTCAAGTCCAAATTATTAATAGAAACAAAGATATACGTCTTTCACTCAGGTGCATACTCTTCAGGTTTACTAAATCAACCGTGTTACGGAGATTGGCTTAAATTTTGAATACATTATGGGCATGCTGAAATACGAGTTGCGTTGGGTTCCTATCGTAAATATACACAATTCTTGTTCAGGACTCAAGTCCAAATTATTATTAGAAACAAAGATATACGTCTTTCACTCAGGTGCATACTCTTCAGGTTTACTAAATCAACCGTGTTACGGAGATTGGCTTAAATTTTGAATACATTATGGGCATGCTGAAATATGAGTAGCGTTGGGTTCCTATCGTAAATATACACAATTCTTCTTCAGGACTCAAGTCCAAATTATTAATAGAAACAAAGATATACGTCTTTCACTCAGGTGCATACTCTTCAGGTTTACTAAATCAACCGTGTTACGGAGATTGGCTTAAATTTTGAATACAATATGGGAATGCTGAAATACGAGTTGCGTTGGGTTCCTATCGTAAATATACACAATTCTTCTTCAGAACTCAAGTCCAAATTATTAATAGAAACAAAGATATACGTCTTTCACTCAGGTGCATACTCTTCAGGTTTACTAAATCAACCGTGTTACGGAGATTGGCTTAAATTTTGATTACATGATGGGAATGCTAAAATACGAGTTGCGTTGGGTTCCTATCGGAAATATACACAATTCTTCTTCAGGACTCAAGTCCAAATTATTAATAGAAACAAAGATATACGTCATTCACTAAGGTGCATACTCTTCAGGTTTACTAAATCAACCGTGTTACGGAGATTGGCTTAAATTTTGAATACATTATGGGAATGCTGAAATACGAGTTGCGTTGGGTTCCTATCGTAAATATACACAATTCTTCTTCAGGACACAAGTCCAAATTATTAATAGAAACAAAGATATACGTCTTTCACTCAGGTGCATACTCTTCAGGTTTACTAAATCAACCGTGTTACGGAGATTGGCTTAAATTTTGAATACATTATGGGAATGCTGAAATACGAGTTGCGTTGGGTTCCTATCGTAAATATACACAATTCTTCTTCAGGACTCAAGTCCAAATTATTAATAGAAACAAAGATATACGTCTTTCACTAAGGTGCATACTCTTCAGGTTTACTAAATCAACCGTGTTACGGAGATTGGCTTAAATTATGAATACATTATGGGAATGCTGAAATACGAGTTGCGTTGGGTTCCTATCGTAAATATACACAATTCTTCTTCAGGACTCAAGTCCGAATTATTAATAGAAACAAAGATATACGTCTTTCACTCAGGTGCATACTCTTTAGGTTTACTAAATCAACCGTGTTACGGAGATTGGCTTAAATTTTGAATACATTATGGGAATGCTGAAATACGAGTTGCGTTGGGTTCCCATCGTAAATATACACAATTCTTCTTCAAGACTCAAGTCCAAATTATTAATAGAAACAAAGATATACGTCTTTCACTCAGGTGCATACTCTTCAGGTTTACTAAATCAACCGTGTTACGGAGATTGGATTAAATTTTGAATACATTATGGGAATGCTGAAATACGAGTTGCGTTGGGTTCCTATCGTAAATATACACAATTCTTTTTCAGGACTCAAGTCCAAATTAATAATAGAAACAAAGATATACGTCTTTCACTCAGGTGCATACTCTTCAGGTTTACAAAATCAACCGTATTACGGAGATTGGCTTAAATTTTGAATACATTATGGGAATGCTGAAATACGAGTTGCGTTGGGTTCCTATCGTAAATATACACATTTCTTCTTCAGGGCTCAAGTCCAAATTATTAATAGAAACAAAGATATACGTCTTTCACTCAGGTGCATACTCTTCAGGTTTACTAAATCAACCGTGTTACGGAGATTGGCTTAAATTTTGAATACATTATGGGAATGCTGAAATACGAGTTGCGTTGGGTTCCTATCGTAAATATACACAATTCTTCTTCAAGACTCAAGTCCAAATTATTAATAGAAACAAAGATATACGTCTTTCACTCAGGTGCATACTCTTCAGGTTTACTAAATCAACCGTGTTATGGAGATTGGCTTAAATTTTGAATACATTATGGGAATGCTGAAATACGAGTTGCGTTGGGTTCCTATCGTAAATATACACAATTCTTCTTCAGGACTCAAGTCCAAATTAATAATAGAAACAAAGATATACGTCTTTCACTCAGGTGCATACTCTTCAGGTTTACTAAATCAACCGTATTACGGAGATTGGCTTAAATTTTGAATACATTATGGGAATGCTGAAATACGAGTTGCGTTGGGTTCCTATCGTAAATATACACAATTCTTCTTCAGGGCTCAAGTCCAAATTATTAATAGAAACAAAGATATACGTCTTTCACTCAGGTGCATACTCTTCAGGTTTACTAAATCAACCGTGTTACGGAGATTGGCTTAAATTTTGAATACATTATGGGAATGCTGAAATACGAGTTGCGTTGGGTTCCTATCGTAAATATACACAATTCTTCTTCAGGACTCAAGTCCAAATTATTAATAGAAACAAAGATATACGTCTTTCACTCAGGTGCATACTCTCTAGGTTTACTAAATCAACCGTGTTACGGAGATTGGCTTAAATATTGAATACATTATGGGCATGCTGAAATACGAGTTGCGTTGGGTTCCTATCGTAAATATACACAATTCTTCTTCACGACTCAAGTCCAAATTATTAATAGAAACAAAGATATACGTCTTTCACTCAGGTGCATACTCTTCAGGTTTACTAAATCAACCGTGTTACAGAGATTGGCTTAAATTTTGAATACATTATGGGCATGCTGAAATATGAGTTGCGTTGGGTTCCTATTGTAAATATACACAATTCTTCTTCAGGACTCAAGTCCAAATTATTAATAGAAACAAAGATATACGTCTTTCACTCAGGTGCATACTCTTCAGGTTTACTAAATCAACCGTGTTACGGAGATTGGCTTAAATTTTGAATACATTATGGGAATGCTGAAATACAAGTTGCGTTGGGTTCCTATCGTAAATATACACAATTCTTCTTCATGACTCAAGTCCAAATTATTAATAGAAACAAAGATATACGTCTTTCACTCAGGTGCATACTCTTCAGGTTTACTAAATCAACCGTGTTACGGAGATTGGCTTAAATTTTGAATACATTATGGGAATGCTGAAATACGAGTTGCGTTGGGTTCCTATCGTAAATATACACAATTCTTTTTCAGGACTCAAGTCCAAATTAATAATAGAAACAAAGATATACGTCTTTCACTCAGGTGCATACTCTTCAGGTTTACAAAATCAACCGTATTACGGAGATTGGCTTAAATTTTGAATACATTATGGGAATGCTGAAATACGAGTTGCGTTGGGTTCCTATCGTAAATATACACATTTCTTCTTCAGGGCTCAAGTCCAAATTATTAATAGAAACAAAGATATACGTCTTTCACTCAGGTGCATACTCTTCAGGTTTACTAAATCAACCGTGTTACGGAGATTGGCTTAAATTTTGAATACATTATGGGAATGCTGAAATACGAGTTGCGTTGGGTTCCTATCGTAAATATACACAATTCTTCTTCAAGACTCAAGTCCAAATTATTAATAGAAACAAAGATATACGTCTTTCACTCAGGTGCATACTCTTCAGGTTTACTAAATCAACCGTGTTATGGAGATTGGCTTAAATTTTGAATACATTATGGGAATGCTGAAATACGAGTTGCGTTGGGTTCCTATCGTAAATATACACAATTCTTCTTCAGGACTCAAGTCCAAATTAATAATAGAAACAAAGATATACGTCTTTCACTCAGGTGCATACTCTTCAGGTTTACTAAATCAACCGTATTACGGAGATTGGCTTAAATTTTGAATACATTATGGGAATGCTGAAATACGAGTTGCGTTGGGTTCCTATCGTAAATATACACAATTCTTCTTCAGGGCTCAAGTCCAAATTATTAATAGAAACAAAGATATACGTCTTTCACTCAGGTGCATACTCTTCAGGTTTACTAAATCAACCGTGTTACGGAGATTGGCTTAAATTTTGAATACATTATGGGAATGCTGAAATACGAGTTGCGTTGGGTTCCCATCGTAAATATACACAATTCTTCTTCAAGACTCAAGTCCAAATTATTAATAGAAACAAAGATATACGTCTTTCACTCAGGTGCATACTCTTCAGGTTTACTAAATCAACCGTATTACGGAGATTGGCTTAAATTTTGAATACATTATGGGAATGCTGAAATACGAGTTGCGTTGGGTTCCTATCGTAAATATACACAATTCTTCTTCAGGGCTTAAGTCCAAATTATTAATAGAAACAATGATATACGTCTTTCACTCAGGTGCATACTCTTCAGGTTTACTAAATGAACCGTGTTACGGAGATTGGCTTAAATTTTGAATACATTATGGGAATGCTGAAATACGAGTTGCGTTGGGTTCCTATCGTAAATATACACAATTCTTCTTCAGGACTCAAGTCCAAATTTTAATAGAAACAAAGATATACGTCTTTCACTCAGGTGCATACTCTTCAGGTTTACTAAATCAACCGTGTTACGGAGATTGGCTTAAATTTTGAATACATTATGGGCATGCTGAAATACGAGTTGCGTTAGGTTCCTATCGTAAATATACACAATTCTTCTTCAGGACTCAAGTCCAAATTATTAATAGAAACAAAGATATACGTCTTTCACTCAGGTGCATACTCTTCAGGTTTACTAAATCAACCGTGTTACGGAGATTGGCTTAAATTTTGAATACATTATGGGCATGCTGAAATATGAGTTGCGTTGGGTTCCTATCGTAAATATACACAATTCTTCTTCAGGACTCAAGTCCAAATTATTAATAGAAACAAATATATACGTCTTTCACTCAGGTGCATACTCTTCAGGTTTACTAAATCAACCGTGTTACGGAGATTGGCTTAAGTTTTGAATACATTATGGGAATGCTGAAATACGAGTTGCGTTGGGTTTCTATCGTAAATATACACAATTCTTCTTCAGGACTCAAGTCCAAATTATTAATAGAAACAAAGATATACGTCTTTCACTCAGGTGCATACTCTTCAGGTTTACTAAATAAACCGTGTTACGGAGATTGGCTTAAATTTTGAATACATTATGGGAATGCTGAAATACGAGTTGCGTTGGGTTCCTATCGTAAATATACACAATTCTTCTTCAGGACTCAAGTTCAAATTATTAATAGAAACAAAGATATACGTCTTTCACTCAGGTGCATACTCTTCAGGTTTACTAAATCAACCGTGTTACGGAGATTGGCTTAAATTTTGAATAAATTATGGGAATGCTGAAATACGAGTTGCGTTGGGTTCCTATCGTAAATATACACATATCTTCTTCAGGACTCAAGTCCAAATTATTAACAGAAACGAAGATATACGTCATTCACTAAGGTGCATACTCTTCAGGTTTACTAAATCAACCGTGTTACGGAGATTGGCTTAAATTTTGAATACATTATGGGAATGCTGAAATACGAGTTGTGTTGGGTTCCTATCGTAAATATACACAATTCTTCTTCAGGACTCAAGTCCAAGTTATCAATAGAAACAAAGATATACATCTTTCACTCAGGTGCATTCTCTTCAGGTTTACTAAATCAACCGTGTTACGGAGATTGGCTTAAATTTTGAATACATTATGGGAATGCTGAAATACGAGTTGTGTTGGATTCCTATCGTAAATATACACAATTCTTCTTCAGGACTCAAGTCCAAATTATTAATAGAAACAAAGATATACGTCTTTCACTCAGGTGCATACTCTTCAGGTTTACTAAATCAACCGTGTTACGGAGATTGGCTTAAATTTTGAATACATTATGGGAATGCTGAAATACGAGTTGCGTTGGGTTCCTATCGTAAATATACACAATTCTTCTTCAGGACTCAAGTCCAAATTATTAATAGAAACAATGATATACGTCTTTCACTAAGGTGCATACTCTTCAGGTTTACTAAATCAACCGTGTTACGGAGATTGGCTTAAATTTTGAATACATTATGGGAATGCTGAATTACGAGTTGTGTTGGGTTCCTATCGTAAATATACACAATTCTTCTTCAGGACTCGAGTCCAAATTATTAATAGAAACAAAGATATACGTCTTTCACTCAGGTGCATACTCTTCAGGTTTACTAAATCAACCGTATTACGGAGATTGGCTTAAATTTTGAATACATTATGGGAATGCTGAAATACGAGTTGCGTTGGGTTCCTATCGTAAATATACACAATTCTTCTTCAGGGCTCAAGTCCAAATTATTAATAGAAACAAAGATATACGTCTTTCACTCAGGTGCATACTCTTCAGGTTTACTAAATCAACCGTGTTACGGAGATTGGCTTAAATTTTGAATACATTATGGGAATGCTGAAATACGAGTTGCGTTGGGTTCCTATCGTAAATATACACAATTCTTCTTCAAGACTCAAGTCCAAATTATTAATAGAAACAAAGATATACGTCTTTCACTCAGGTGCATACTCTTCAGGTTTACTAAATCAACCGTGTTATGGAGATTGGCTTAAATTTTGAATACATTATGGGAATGCTGAAATACGAGTTGCGTTGGGTTCCTATCGTAAATATACACAATTCTTCTTCAGGACTCAAGTCCAAATTAATAATAGAAACAAAGATATACGTCTTTCACTCAGGTGCATACTCTTCAGGTTTACTAAATCAACCGTATTACGGAGATTGGCTTAAATTTTGAATACATTATGGGAATGCTGAAATACGAGTTGCGTTGGGTTCCTATCGTAAATATACACAATTCTTCTTCAGGGCTCAAGTCCAAATTATTAATAGAAACAAAGATATACGTCTTTCACTCAGGTGCATACTCTTCAGGTTTACTAAATCAACCGTGTTACGGAGATTGGCTTAAATTTTGAATACATTATGGGGCTGCTGAAATACGAGTTGCGTTGGGTTCCTATCGTAAATATACACAATTCTTCTTCAGGACTCAAGTCCAAATTATTAATAGAAACAAAGATATACGTCTTTCACTCAGGTGCATACTCTCCAGGTTTACTAAATCAACCGTGTTACGGAGATTGGCTTAAATATTGAATACATTATGGGCATGCTGAAATACGAGTTGCGTTGGGTTCCTATCGTAAATATACACAATTCTTCTTCAGGACTCAAGTCCAAATTATTAATAGAAACAAAGATATACGTCTTTCACTCAGGTGCATACTCTTCAGGTTTACTAAATCAACCGTGTTACAGAGATTGGCTTAAATTTTGAATACATTATGGGCATGCTGAAATATGAGTTGCGTTGGGTTCCTATCGTAAATATACACAATTCTTCTTCAGGACTCAAGTCCAAATTATTAATAGAAACAAAGATATCTGTCTTTCACTCAGGTGCATACTCTTCAGGTTTACTAAATCAACCGTGTTACGGAGATTGGCTTAAATTTTGAATACATTATGGGAATGCTGAAATACGAGTTGCGTTGGGTTCCTATCGTAAATATACACAATTCTTCTTCAGGACTCAAGTCCAAATTATTAATAGAAACAAAGATATACGTCTTTCACTCAGGTGCATACTCTTCAGGTTTACTAAATCAACCGTGTTACGGAGATTGGCTTAAATTTTGAATACATTATGGGAATGCTGAAATACGAGTTGCGTTGGGTTCCTATCGTAAATATACACAATTCTTCTTCAGGACTCAAGTCCAAATTATTAATAGAAACAAAGATATACGTCTTTCACTCAGGTGCATACTCTTCAGGTTTACTAAATCAACCGTGTTACGGAGATTGGCTTAAATTTTGAATACATTATGGGAATGCTGAAATACAAGTTGCGTTGGGTTCCTATCGTAAATATACACAATTCTTCTTCAGGACTCAAGTCCAAATTATTAATAGAAACAAAGATATACGTCATTTACTAAGGTGCATACTCTTCAGGTTTACTAAATCCACCGTGTTACGGAGATTGGCTTTAATTTTGAATACATTATGGGAATGCTGAAATACGAGTTGCGTTGGGTTCCTATCGTAAATATACACAATTCTTCTTCAGGACTCAAGTCCAAATTATTAATAGAAGCAAAGATATACGTCTTTCACTAAGGTGCATACTCTTCAGGTTTACTAAATCAACCGTGTTACGGAGATTGGCTTAAATTTTGAATACATTATGGGAATGCTGAAATACGAGTTGTGTTGGGTTCCTATCGTAAATATACACAATTCTTCTTCAGGACTCAAGTCCAAATTATTAATAGAAACAAAGATATACGTCTTTCACTCAGGTGCATACTCTCTAGGTTTACTAAATCAACCGTGTTACGGAGATTGGCTTAAATTTTGAATACATTATGGGAATGCTGAAATACGAGTTGCGTTGGGTTCCTATCGTAAATATACACAATTCTTCTTCAGGACTCAAGTCCAAATTATTAATAGAAACAAAGATATACGTCTTTCACTCAGGTGCATACTCTTCAGGTTTACTAAATCAACCGTGTTACGGAGATTGGCTTAAATTTTGAATAGATTATGGGAATGCTGAAATACGAGTTGCGTTGGGTTCCTATCGTAAATATACACAATTCGTCTTCAGGACTCAAGTCCAAATTATTAATAGAAACAAAGATATACGTCTTTCACTCAGGTGCATACTCTTCAGGTTTACTAAATCAACCGTGTTACGGAGATTGGCTTAAATTTTGAATACATTATGGGAATGCTGAAATACAAGTTGCGTTGGGTTCCTATCGTAAATATACACAATTCTTCTTCAGGACTCAAGTCCAAATTATTAATAGAAACAAAGATATACGTCATTTACTAAGGTGCATACTCTTCAGGTTTACTAAATCCACCGTGTTACGGAGATTGGCTTTAATTTTGAATACATTATGGGAATGCTGAAATACGAGTTGCTTTGGGTTCCTATCGTAAATATACACAATTCTTCTTCAGGACTCAAGTCCAAATTATTAATAGAAACAAAGATATACGTCTTTCACTAAGGTGCATACTCTTCAGGTTTACTAAATCAACCGTGTTACGGAGATTGGCTTAAATTTTGAATACATTATGGGAATGCTGAAATACGAGTTGTGTTGGGTTCCTATCGTAAATATACACAATTCTTCTTCAGGACTCGAGTCCAAATTATTAATAGAAACAAAGATATACGTCTTTCACTCAGGTGCATACTCTTCAGGTTTACTAAATCAACTGTGTTACGGAGATTGGCTTAAATTTTGAATACATTATGGGAATGCTGAAATACGAGTTGTGTTGGGTTCCTTTCGTAAATATACACAATTCTTCTTCGGGACTCAAGTCCAAATTATTAATAGAAACAAAGATATACGTCTTTCACTCAGGTGCATACTCTTCAGGTTTACTAAATCAACCGTATTACGGAGATTGGCTTAAATTTTGAATACATTATGGGAATGCTGAAATACGAGTTGCGTTGGGTTCCTATCGTAAATATACACAATTCTTCTTCAGGGCTTAAGTCCAAATTATTAATAGAAACAATGATATACGTCTTTCACTCAGGTGCATACTCTTCAGGTTTACTAAATGAACCGTGTTACGGAGATTGGCTTAAATTTTGAATACATTATGGGAATGCTGAAATACGAGTTGCGTTGGGTTCCTATCGTAAATATACACAATTCTTCTTCAGGACTCAAGTCCAAATTTTAATAGAAACAAAGATATACGTCTTTCACTCAGGTGCATACTCTTCAGGTTTACTAAATCAACCGTGTTACGGAGATTGGCTTAAATTTTGAATACATTATGGGCATGCTGAAATACGAGTTGCGTTAGGTTCCTATCGTAAATATACACAATTCTTCTTCAGGACTCAAGTCCAAATTATTAATAGAAACAAAGATATACGTCTTTCACTCAGGTGCATACTCTTCAGGTTTACTAAATCAACCGTGTTACGGAGATTGGCTTAAATTTTGAATACATTATGGGCATGCTGAAATATGAGTTGCGTTGGGTTCCTATCGTAAATATACACAATTCTTCTTCAGGACTCAAGTCCAAATTATTAATAGAAACAAAGATATACGTCTTTCACTCAGGTGCATACTCTTCAGGTTTACTAAATCAACCGTATTACGGAGATTGGCTTAAATTTTGAATACATTATGGGAATGCTGAAATACGAGTTGCGTTGGGTTCCTATCGTAAATATACACAATTCTTCTTGAGGGCTTAAGTCCAAATTATTAATAGAAACAAAGATATACGTCTTTCACTCAGGTGCATACTCTTCAGGTTTACTAAATCAACCGTGTTACGGAGATTGGCTTAAATTTTGAATACATTATGGGAATGCTGAAATACGAGTTGTGTTGGGTTCCTATTGTAAATATACACAATTCTTCTTCAGGACTCAAGTCCAAATTTTAATAGAAACAAAGATATACGTCTTTCACTCAGGTGCATACTCTTAAGGTTTACTAAATCAACCGTGTTACGGAGATTGGCTTAAATTTTGAATACATTATGGGAATGCTGAAATACGAGTTGTGTTGGGTTCCTATCGTAAATATACACAATTCTTCTTCAGGACTCAAGTCCAAATTATTAATAGAAACAAAGATATACGTCTTTCACTCAGGTGCATACTCTTCAGGTTTACTAAATCAACCGTATTACGGAGATTGGCTTAAATTTTGAATACATTATGGGAATGCTGAAATACGAGTTGCGTTGGGTTCCTATCGTAAATATACACAATTCTTCTTTAGGGCTTAAGTCCAAATTATTAATAGAAGCAAAGATATACATCTTTCACTCTGGTGCATACTCTTCAGGTTTACTAAATCAACCGTGTTACGGAGATTGGCTTAAATTTTGAATACATTATGGGAATGCTGAAATACGAGTTGTGTTGGGTTCCTATTGTAAATATACACAATTCTTCTTCAGGACTCAAGTCCAAATTTTAATAGAAACAAAGATATACGTCTTTCACTCAGGTGCATACTCTTCAGGTTTACTAAATCAACCGTGTTACGGAGATTGGCTTAAATTTTGAATACATTATGGGCATGCTGAAATACGAGTTGCGTTGGGTTCCTATCGTAAATATACACAATTCTTCTTCAGGACTCAAGTCAAATTATTAATAGAAACAAAGATATACGTCTTTCACTCAGGTGCATACTCTTCAGGTTTACTAAATCAACCGTGTTACGGAGATTGGCTTAAATTTTGAATACATTATGGGAATGCTGAAATACGAGTTGCGTTGGGTTCCTATCGTAAATATACACAATTCTTCTTCAGGACTCAAGTCCAAATTATTAATAGAAACAAAGATATACGTCTTTCACTAAGGTGCATACTCTTCAGGTTTACTAAATCAACCGTGTTACGGAGATTGGCTTAAATTTTGAATACATTATGGGAATGCTGAAATACGAGTTGCGTTGGGTTCCTATCGTAAATATACACAATTCTTCTTCAGGACTCAAGTCCAAGTTATTAATAGAAACAAAGATATACGTCTTTCACTCAGGTGCATACTCTTCAGGTTTACTAAATCAACCGTGTTACGGAGATTGGCTTAAATTTTGAATACATTATGGGAATGCTGAAATAAGAGTTGCGTTGGGTTCCTATCGTAAATATACACAATTCTTCTTCAGGACTCAAGTCCAAATTATTAATAGAAACAAAGATATACGTCTTTCACTCAGGTGCATACTCTTCAGGTTTACTAAATCAACCGTGTTACGGAGATTGGCTTAAATTTTGAATACATTATGGGAATGCTGAAATACGAGTTGCGTTGGGTTCCTATCGTAAATATACACAATTCTTCTTCAGGACTCAAGTCCAAATTATTAATAGAAACAAAGATATACGTCTTTCACTAAGGTGCATACTCTTCAGGTTTACTAAATAAACCGTGTTACGGAGATTGGCTTAAATTTTGAATACATTATGGGAATGCTGAAATACGAGTTGCGTTGGGTTCCTATCGTAAATATACACAATTCTTCTTCAGGACTCAAGTCCAAATTATTAATAGAAACAAAGATATACGTCTTTCACTCAGGTGCATACTCTTCAGGTTTACTAAATAAACCGTGTTACGGAGATTGGCTTAAATTTTGAATACATTATGGGAATGCTGAAATACGAGTTGCGTTGGGTTCCTATCGTAAATATACACAATTCTTCTTCAGGACTCAAGTTCAAATTATTAATAGAAACAAAGATATACGTCTTTCACTCAGGTGCATACTCTTCAGGTTTACTAAATCAACCGTGTTACGGAGATTGGCTTAAATTTTGAATAAATTATGGGAATGCTGAAATACGAGTTGCGTTGGGTTCCTATCGTAAATATACACATATCTTCTTCAGGACTCAAGTCCAAATTATTAACAGAAACGAAGATATACGTCATTCACTAAGGTGCATACTCTTCAGGTTTACTAAATCAACCGTGTTACGGAGATTGGCTTAAATTTTGAATACATTATGGGAATGCTGAAATACGAGTTGTGTTGGGTTCCTATCGTAAATATACACAATTCTTCTTCAGGACTCAAGTCCAAGTTATCAATAGAAACAAAGATATACATCTTTCACTCAGGTGCATTCTCTTCAGGTTTACTAAATCAACCGTGTTACGGAGATTGGCTTAAATTTTGAATACATTATGGGAATGCTGAAATACGAGTTGTGTTGGATTCCTATCGTAAATATACACAATTCTTCTTCAGGACTCAAGTCCAAATTATTAATAGAAACAAAGATATACGTCTTTCACTCAGGTGCATACTCTTCAGGTTTACTAAATCAACCGTGTTACGGAGATTGGCTTAAATTTTGAATACATTATGGGAATGCTGAAATACGAGTTGCGTTGGGTTCCTATCGTAAATATACACAATTCTTCTTCAGGACTCAAGTCCAAATTATTAATAGAAACAATGATATACGTCTTTCACTAAGGTGCATACTCTTCAGGTTTACTAAATCAACCGTGTTACGGAGATTGGCTTAAATTTTGAATACATTATGGGAATGCTGAATTACGAGTTGTGTTGGGTTCCTATCGTAAATATACACAATTCTTCTTCAGGACTCGAGTCCAAATTATTAATAGAAACAAAGATATACGTCTTTCACTCAGGTGCATACTCTTCAGGTTTACTAAATCAACCGTGTTACAGAGATTGGCATAAATTTTGAATACATTATGGGAATGCTGAAATACGAGTTGTGTTGGGTTCCTATCGTAAATATACACAATTCTTCTTCAGGACTCAAGTCCAAATTATTAATAGAAACAAAGATATACGTCTTTCACTCAGGTGCATACTCTTCAGGTTTACTAAATCAACCGTATTACGGAGATTGGCTTAAATTTTGAATACATTATGGGAATGCTGAAATACGAGTTGCGTTGGGTTCCTATCGTAAATATACACAATTCTTCTTGAGGGCTTAAGTCCAAATTATTAATAGAAACAAAGATATACGTCTTTCACTCAGGTGCATACTCTTCAGGTTTACTAAATCAACCGTGTTACGGAGATTGGCTTAAATTTTGAATACATTATGGGAATGCTGAAATACGAGTTGTGTTGGGTTCCTATTGTAAATATACACAATTCTTCTTCAGGACTCAAGTCCAAATTTTAATAGAAACAAAGATATACGTCTTTCACTCAGGTGCATACTCTTAAGGTTTACTAAATCAACCGTGTTACGGAGATTGGCTTAAATTTTGAATACATTATGGGCATGCTGAAATACGAGTTGCGTTGGGTTCCTATCGTAAATATACACAATTCTTCTTCAGGACTCAAGTCCAAATTATTAATAGAAACAAAGATATACGTCTTTCACTCAGGTGCATACTCTTCAGGTTTACTAAATCAACCGTGTTACGGAGATTGGCTTAAATTTTGAATACATTATGGGAATGCTGAAATACGAGTTGCGTTGGGTTCCTATCGTAAATATACACAATTCTTCTTCAGGACTCAAGTCCAAATTATTAATAGAAACAAAGATATACGTCTTTCACTAAGGTGCATACTCTTCAGGTTTACTAAATCAACCGTGTTACGGAGATTGGCTTAAATTTTGAATACATTATGGGAATGCTGAAATACGAGTTGCGTTGGGTTCCTATCGTAAATATACACAATTCTTCTTCAGGACTCAAGTCCAAATTATTAATAGAAACAAAGATATACGTCTTTCACTCAGGTGCATACTCTTCAGGTTTACTAAATCAACCGTGTTACGGAGATTGGCTTAAATTTTGAATACATTATGGGAATGCTGAAATACGAGTTGTGTTGGGTTCCTATCGTAAATATACACAATTCTTCTTCAGGACTCAAGTCCAAATTATTAATAGAAACAAAGATATACGTCTTTCACTCAGGTGCATACTCTTCAGGTTTACTAAATCAACCGTATTACGGAGATTGGCTTAAATTTTGAATACATTATGGGAATGCTGAAATACGAGTTGCGTTGGGTTCCTATCGTAAATATACACAATTCTTCTTTAGGGCTTAAGTCCAAATTATTAATAGAAGCAAAGATATACATCTTTCACTCTGGTGCATACTCTTCAGGTTTACTAAATCAACCGTGTTACGGAGATTGGCTTAAATTTTGAATACATTATGGGAATGCTGAAATACGAGTTGTGTTGGGTTCCTATTGTAAATATACACAATTCTTCTTCAGGACTCAAGTCCAAATTTTAATAGAAACAAAGATATACGTCTTTCACTCAGGTGCATACTCTTCAGGTTTACTAAATCAACCGTGTTACGGAGATTGGCTTAAATTTTGAATACATTATGGGCATGCTGAAATACGAGTTGCGTTGGGTTCCTATCGTAAATATACACAATTCTTCTTCAGGACTCAAGTCAAATTATTAATAGAAACAAAGATATACGTCTTTCACTCAGGTGCATACTCTTCAGGTTTACTAAATCAACCGTGTTACGGAGATTGGCTTAAATTTTGAATACATTATGGGAATGCTGAAATACGAGTTGCGTTGGGTTCCTATCGTAAATATACACAATTCTTCTTCAGGACTCAAGTCCAAATTATTAATAGAAACAAAGATATACGTCTTTCACTAAGGTGCATACTCTTCAGGTTTACTAAATCAACCGTGTTACGGAGATTGGCTTAAATTTTGAATACATTATGGGAATGCTGAAATACGAGTTGCGTTGGGTTCCTATCGTAAATATACACAATTCTTCTTCAGGACTCAAGTCCAAGTTATTAATAGAAACAAAGATATACGTCTTTCACTCAGGTGCATACTCTTCAGGTTTACTAAATCAACCGTGTTACGGAGATTGGCTTAAATTTTGAATACATTATGGGAATGCTGAAATAAGAGTTGCGTTGGGTTCCTATCGTAAATATACACAATTCTTCTTCAGGACTCAAGTCCAAATTATTAATAGAAACAAAGATATACGTCTTTCACTCAGGTGCATACTCTTCAGGTTTACTAAATCAACCGTGTTACGGAGATTGGCTTAAATTTTGAATACATTATGGGAATGCTGAAATACGAGTTGCGTTGGGTTCCTATCGTAAATATACACAATTCTTCTTCAGGACTCAAGTCCAAATTATTAATAGAAACAAAGATATACGTCTTTCACTAAGGTGCATACTCTTCAGGTTTACTAAATCAACCGTGTTACGGAGATTGGCTTAAATTTTGAATACATTATGGGAATGCTGAAATACGAGTTGCGTTGGGTTCCTATCGTAAATATACACAATTCTTCTTCAGGACTCAAGTCCAAATTATTAATAGAAACAAAGATATACGTCTTTCACTCAGGTGCATACTCTTCAGGTTTACTAAATCAACCGTGTTACGGAGATTGGCTTAAATTTTGAATACATTATGGGAATGCTGAAATACGAGTTGCGTTGGGTTCCTATCGTAAATATACACAATTCTTCTTCAGGACTCAAGTCCAAATTATTAATAGAAACAAAGATATACGTCTTTCACTAAGGTGCATACTCTTCAGGTTTACTAAATCAACCGTGTTACGGAGATTGGCTTAAATTTTGAATACATTATGGGAATGCTGAAATACAAGTTGCGTTGGGTTCCTATCGTAAATATACACAATTCTTCTTCAGGACTCAAGTTCAAATTATTAATAGAAACAATGATATACGTCTTTCACTCAGGTGCATACTCTTCAGGTTTACTAAATCAACCGTGTTACGGAGATTGGCTTAAATTTTGAAAACATTATGGGAATGCTGAAATACGAGTTGCGTTGGGTTCCTATCGTAAATATACACATATCTTCTTCAGGACTCAAGTCCAAATTATTAATAGAAACGAAGATATACGTCATTCACTAAGGTGCATACTCTTCAGGTTTACTAAATCAACCGTGTTACGGAGATTGGCTTAAATTTTGAATACATTATGGGAATGCTGAAATACGAGTTGTGTTGGGTTCCTATCGTAAATATACACAATTCTTCTTCAGGACTCAAGTCCAAGTTATCAATAGAAACAAAGATATACGTCTTTCACTCAGGTGCATTCTCTTCAGGTTTACTAAATCAACCGTGTTACGGAGATTGGCTTAAATTTTGAATACATTATGGGAATGCTGAAATACGAGTTGTGTTGGGTTCCTATCGTAAATATACACAATTCTTCTTCAGGACTCAAGTCCAAATTATTAATAGAAACAAAGATATACGTCTTTCACTCAGGTGCATACTCTTCAGGTTTACTAAATCAACCGTGTTACGAGATTGGCTTAAATTTTGAATACATTATGGGAATGCTGAAATACGAGTTGCGTTGGGTTCCTATCGTAAATATACACAATTCTTCTTCAGGACTCAAGTCCAAATTATTAATAGAAACAAAGATATACGTCTTTCACTCAGGTGCATACTCTTCAGGTTTACTAAATCCACCGTGTTACGGAGATTGGCTTAAATTTTGAATACATTATGGGAATGCTGAAATACGAGTTGCGTTGGGTTCCTATCGTAAATATACACAATTCTTCTTCAGGACTCAAGTCCAAATTATTAATAGAAACAAAGATATACGTCTTTCACTAAGGTGCATACTCTTCAGGTTTACTAAATCAACCGTGTTACGGAGATTGGCTTAAATTTTGAATACATTATGGGAATGCTAAAATACGAGTTGCGTTGGGTTCCTATCGTAAATATACACAATTCTTCTTCAGGACTCAAGTCCAAATTATTAATAGAAACAAAGATATACGTCTTTCACTCAGGTGCATACTCTTCAGGTTTACTAAATCAACCGTGTTACGGAGATTGGCTTAAATTTTGAATACATTATGGGAATGCTGAAATACGAGTTGCGTTGGGTTCCTATCGTAAATATACACAATTCTTCTTCAGGACTCAAGTCCAAATTATTAATAGAAACAAAGATATACGTCTTTCACTAAGGTGCATACTCTTCAGGTTTACTAAATCAACCGTGTTACGGAGATTGGCTTAAATTTTGAATACATTATGGGAATGCTGAAATACAAGTTGCGTTGGGTTCCTATCGTAAATATACACAATTCTTCTTCAGGACTCAAGTTCAAATTATTAATAGAAACAAAGATATACGTCTTTCACTCAGGTGCATACTCTTCAGGTTTACTAAATCAACCGTGTTACGGAGATTGGCTTAAATTTTGAATACATTATGGGAATGCTGAAATACGAGTTGCGTTGGGTTCCTATCGTAAATATACACATATCTTCTTCAGGACTCAAGTCCAAATTATTAATAGAAACGAAGATATACGTCATTCACTAAGGTGCATACTCTTCAGGTTTACTAAATCAACCGTGTTACGGAGATTGGCTTAAATTTTGAATACATTATGGGAATGCTGAAATACGAGTTGTGTTGGGTTCCTATCGTAAATATACACAATTCTTCTTCAGGACTCAAGTCCAAGTTATCAATAGAAACAAAGATATACGTCTTTCACTCAGGTGCATTCTCTTCAGGTTTACTAAATCAACCGTGTTACGGAGATTGGCTTAAATTTTGAATACATTATGGGAATGCTGAAATACGAGTTGCGTTGGGTTCCTATCGTAAATATACACAATTCGTCTTCAGGACTCAAGTCCAAATTATTAATAGAAACAAAGATATACGTCTTTCACTCAGGTGCATACTCTTCAGGTTTACTAAATCCACCGTGTTACGGAGATTGGCTTAAATTTTGAATACATTATGGGAATGCTGAAATACGAGTTGCGTTGGGTTCCTATCGTAAATATACACAATTCTTCTTCAGGAATCAAGTCCAAATTATTAATAGAAACAAAGATATACGTCTTTCACTAAGGTGCATACTCTTCAGGTTTACTAAATCAACCGTGTTACGGAGATTGGCTTAAATTTTGAATACATTATGGGAATGCTAAAATACGAGTTGCGTTGGGTTCCTATCGTAAATATACACAATTCTTCTTCAGGACTCAAGTCCAAATTATTAATAGAAACAAAGATATACGTCTTTCACTCAGGTGCATACTCTTCAGGTTTACTAAATCAACCGTGTTACGGAGATTGGCTTAAATTTTGAATACATTATGGGAATGCTGAAATACGAGTTGCGTTGGGTTCCTATCGTAAATATACACAATTCTTCTTCAGGACTCAAGTCCAAATTATTAATAGAAACAAAGATATACGTCTTTCACTAAGGTGCATACTCTTCAGGTTTACTAAATCAACCGTGTTACGGAGATTGGCTTAAATTTTGAATACATTATGGGAATGCTGAAATACAAGTTGCGTTGGGTTCCTATCGTAAATATACACAATTCTTCTTCAGGACTCAAGTTCAAATTATTAATAGAAACAAAGATATACGTCTTTCACTCAGGTGCATACTCTTCAGGTTTACTAAATCAACCGTGTTACGGAGATTGGCTTAAATTTTGAATACATTATGGGAATGCTGAAATACGAGTTGCGTTGGGTTCCTATCGTAAATATACACATATCTTCTTCAGGACTCAAGTCCAAATTATTAATAGAAACGAAGATATACGTCATTCACTAAGGTGCATACTCTTCAGGTTTACTAAATCAACCGTGTTACGGAGATTGGCTTAAATTTTGAATACATTATGGGAATGCTGAAATACGAGTTGTGTTGGGTTCCTATCGTAAATATACACAATTCTTCTTCAGGACTCAAGTCCAAGTTATCAATAGAAACAAAGATATACGTCTTTCACTCAGGTGCATTCTCTTCAGGTTTACTAAATCAACCGTGTTACGGAGATTGGCTTAAATTTTGAATACATTATGGGAATGCTGAAATACGAGTTGCGTTGGGTTCCTATCGTAAATATACACAATTCTTCTTCAGGACTCAAGTCCAAATTATTAATAGAAACAAAGATATACGTCTTTCACTCAGGTGCATACTCTTCAGGTTTACTAAATCAACCGTGTTACGGAGATTGGCTTAAATTTTGAATACATTATGGGAATGCTGAAATACGTGTTGCGTTGGGTTCCTATCGTAAATATACACAATTCTTCTTCAGGACTCAAGTCCAAATTATTAATAGAAACAAAGATATCTGTCATTCACTAAGGTGCATACTCTTCAGGTTTACTAAATCAACAGTGTTACGGAGATTGGCTTAAATTTTGAATACATTATGGGAAGGCTGAAATACGAGTTGCGTTGGGTTCCTATCGTAAATATACACAATTCTTCTTTAGGACTCAAGTCCAAATTATTAATAGAAACAAAGATATTCGTCTTTCACTCAGGTGCATACTCTTCAGGTTTACTAAATCAACCGTGTTACGGAGATTGGCTTAAATTTTGAATACATTATGGGCATGCTGAAATACGAGTTGCGTTGGGTTCCTATCGTAAATATACACAATTCTTCTTCAGGACTCAAGTCCAAATTATTAATAGAAACAAAGATATACGTCTTTCACTCAGGTGCATACTCTTCAGGTTTACTAAATCAACCGTGTTACGGAGATTGGCTTAAATTTTGAATACATTATGGGCATTCTGAAATATGAGTTGCGTTGGGTTCCTATCGTAAATATACACAATTCTTTTTCAGGACTCAAGTCCAAATTATTAATAGAAACAAAGATATCTGTCTTTCACTCAGGTGCATACTCTTCAGGTTTACTAAATCAACCGTGTTACGGAGATTGGCCTAAATTTTGAATACATTATGGGAATGCTGAAATACGAGTTGCGTTGGGTTCCTATCGTAAATATACACAATTCTTCTTCAGGACTCAAGTCCAAATTATTAATAGAAACAAAGATATACGTCTTTCACTCAGGTGCATACTCTTCAGGTTTACTAAATCAACCGTGTTACGGAGATTGGCTTAAATTTTGAATACATTATGGGAATGCTGAAATACGAGTTGCGTTGGGTTCCTATCGTAAATATACACAATGCTTCTTCAGGACTCAAGTCCAAATTATTAATAGAAACAAAGATATACGTCTTTCACTCAGGTGCATACTCTTCAGGTTTACTAAATCAACCGTGTTACGGAGATTGGCTTAAATTTTGAATACATTATGGGAATGCTGAAATACGAGTTGCGTTGGGTTCCTATCGTAAATATACACAATTCTTCTTCAGGACTCAAGTCCAAATTATTAATAGAAACAAAGATATACGTCTTTCACTAAGGTGCATACACTTCAGGTTTACTAAATCAACCGTGTTACGGAGATTGGCTTAAATTTTGAATACATTATGGGAATGCTGAAATACAAGTTGCGTTGGGTTCCTATCGTAAATATACACAATTCTTCTTCAGGACTCAAGTCCAAATTATTAATAGAAACAAAGATATACGTCTTTCACTCAGGTGCATACTCTTCAGGTTTACTAAATCAACCGTGTTACGGAGATTGGCTTAAACTTTGAATACAATATGGGCATGCTGAAATACGAGTTGCGTTGGGTTCCTATCGTAAATATACACAATTCTTCTTCAGGACTCAAGTCCAAATTATTAATAGAAACAAAGATATACGTCTTTCACTCAGGTGCATACTCTTCAGGTTTACTAAATCAACCGTGTTACGGAGATTGGCTTAAATTTTGAATACATTATGGGCATGCTGAAATACAAGTTGCGTTGGGTTCCTATCGTAAATATACACAATTCTTCTTCAGGACTCAAGTCCAAATTATTAATAGAAACAAAGATATACGTCTTTCACTCAGGTGCATACTCTTCAGGTTTACTAAATCAACCGTGTTACGGAGATTGGCTTAAATTTTGAATACATTATGGGAATGCTGAAATACGAGTTGCGTTGGGTTCCTATCGTAAATATACACAATTCTTCTTCAGGACTCAAGTCCAAATTATTAATAGAAACAAAGATATACGTCTTTCACTCAGGTGCATACTCTTCAGGTTTACTAAATCAACCGTGTTACGGAGATTGGCTTAAATTTTGAATACATTATGGGAATGCTGAAATACGAGTTGCGTTGGGTTCCTATCGTAAATATACACAATTCTTCTTCAGGACTCAAGTCCAAATTATTAATAGAAACAAAGATATACGTCTTTCACTCAGGTGCATACTCTTCAGGTTTACTAAATCAACCGTGTTACGGAGATTGGCTTAAATTTTGAATACATTATGGGAATGCTGAAATACGAGTTGTGTTGGGTTCCTATCGTAAATATACACAATTCTTCTTCAGGACTCAAGTCCAAATTATTAATAGAAACAAAGATATACGTCATTCACTAAGGTGCATACTCTTCAGGTTTACTAAATCAACCGTGTTACGGAGATTGGCTTAAATTTTGAATACATTATGGGAATGCTGAAATACGAGTTGCGTTGGGTTCCTATCGTAAATATACACAATTCTTCTTCAGGACTCAAGTCCAAATTATTAATAGAAACAAAGATATACGTCTTTCACTCAGGTGCATACTCTTCAGGTTTACTAAATCAACCGTGTTACGGAGATTGGCTTAAATTTTGAATACATTATGGGCATGCTGAAATACGAGTTGCGTTGGGTTCCTATCGTAAATATACACAATTCTTCTTCAGGACTCAAGTCCAAATTATTAATAGAAACAAAGATATACGTCTTTCACTCAGGTGCATACTCTTCAGGTTTACTAAATCAACCGTGTTACAGAGATTGGCTTAAATTTTGAATACATTATGGGCATGCTGAAATACGAGTTGCGTTGGGTTCCTATCGTAAATATACACAATTCTTCTTCAGGACTTAAGTCCAAATTATTATTAGAAACAAAGATATACGTCTTTCACTCAGGTGCATACTCTTCAGGTTTACTAAATCAACCGTGTTACGGAGATTGGCTTAAATATTGAATACATTATGGGAATGCTGAAATACGAGTTGCGTTGGGTTCCTATCGTAAATATACACAATTCTTCTTCAGGACTCAAGTCCAAATTATTAATAGAAACAAAGATATACGTCATTCACTAAGGTTCATACTCTTCAGGTTTACTAAATCAACCGTGTTACGGAGATTGGCTTAAATTTTGAATACATTATGGGAATGCTGAAATACGAGTTGTGTTGGGTTCCTATCGTAAATATACACAATTCTTCTTCAGGACTCAAGTCCAAATTATCAATAGAAACAAAGATATACGTCTTTCACTCAGGTGCATACTCTTCAGGTTTACTAAATCAACCGTGTTACGGAGATTGGCTTAAATTTTGAATACATTATGGGAATGCTGAAATACGAGTTGCGTTGGGTTCCTATCGTAAATATACACAATTCTTCTTCAGGACTCAAGTCCAAATTATTAATAGAAACAAAGATATACGTCTTTCACTCAGGTGCATACTCTTCAGGTTTACTAAATCAACCGCTTTACGGAGATTGGCTTAAATTTTGAATACATTATGGGAATGCTGAAATACGAGTTGCGTTGGGTTCCTATCGTAAATATACACAATTCTTCTTCAGGACTCAAGTCCAAATTATTAATAGAAACAAAGATATACGTCATTCACTAAGGTGCATACTCTTCAGGTTTACTAAATCAACCGTGTTACGGAGATTGGCTTAAATTTTGAATACATTATGGGAATGCTGAAATACGAGTTGCGTTGGGTTCCTATCGTAAATATACACAATTCTTCTTCAGGACTCAAGTCCAAATTATTAATAGAAACAAAGATATACGTCTTTCACTCAGGTGCATACTCTTCAGGTTTACTAAATCAACCGTGTTACGGAGATTGGCTTAAATTTTGAATACATTATGGGAATGCTGAAATACGAGTTGCGTTGGGTTCCTATCGTAAATATACACAATTCTTCTTCAGGACTCAAGTCCAAATTATTAATAGAAACAAAGAGATACGTCTTTCACTCAGGTGCATACTCTTCAGGTTTACTAAATCAACCGTGTTACGGAGATTGGCTTAAATTTTGAATACATTATGGGAATGCTGAAATACGAGTTGCGTTGGGTTCCTATCGTAAATATACACAATTCTTCTTCAGGACTGAAGTCCAAATTATTAATAGAAACAAAGATATACGTCATTCCCTAAGGTGCATACTCTTCAGGTTTACTAAATCAACCGTGTTACGAAGATTGGCTTAAATTTTGAATACATTATGGGAATGCTTAAATACAAGTTGCGTTGGGTTCCTATCGTAAATATACACAATTCTTTTTCAGGACTCAAGTCCAAATTATTAATAGAAACAAAGATATACGTCTTTCACTCAGGTGCATACTCTTCAGGTTTACTAAATCAACCGTGTTACGGAGATTGGCTTAAATTTTGAATACATTATGGGCATGCTGAAATACGAGTTGCGTTGGGTTCCTATCGTAAATATACACAATTCTTCTTCAGGACTCAAGTCCAAATTATTAATAGAAACAAAGATATACGTCTTTCACTCAGGTGCATACTCTTCAGGTTTACTAAATCAACCGTGTTACGGAGATTGGCTTAAATTTTGAATACATTATGGGCATGCTGAAATATGAGTTGCGTTGGGTTCCTATCGTAAATATACACAATTCTTCTTCAGGACTCAAGTCCAAATTATTAATAGAAACAAAGATATCTGTCTTTCACTCAGGTGCATACTCTTCAGGTTTACTAAATCAACCGTGTTACGGAGATTGGCTTAAATTTTGAATACATTATGGGCATGCTGAAATACGAGTTGCGTTGGGTTCCTATCGTAAATATACACAATTCTTCTTCAGGACTCAAGTCCAAATTATTAATAGAAACAAAGATATACGTCTTTCACTCAGGTGCATACTCTTCAGGTTTACTAAATCAACCGTGTTACAGAGATTGGCTTAAATTTTGAATACATTATGGGCATGCTGAAATACGAGTTGCGTTGGGTTCCTATCGTAAATATACACAATTCTTCTTCAGGACTTAAGTCCAAATTATTATTAGAAACAAAGATATACGTCTTTCACTCAGGTGCATACTCTTCAGGTTTACTAAATCAACCGTGTTACGGAGATTGGCTTAAATATTGAATACATTATGGGAATGCTGAAATACGAGTTGCGTTGGGTTCCTATCGTAAATATACACAATTCTTCTTCAGGACTCAAGTCCAAATTATTAATAGAAACAAAGATATACGTCATTCACTAAGGTTCATACTCTTCAGGTTTACTAAATCAACCGTGTTACGGAGATTGGCTTAAATTTTGAATACATTATGGGAATGCTGAAATACGAGTTGTGTTGGGTTCCTATCGTAAATATACACAATTCTTCTTCAGGACTCAAGTCCAAATTATCAATAGAAACAAAGATATACGTCTTTCACTCAGGTGCATACTCTTCAGGTTTACTAAATCAACCGTGTTACGGAGATTGGCTTAAATTTTGAATACATTATGGGAATGCTGAAATACGAGTTGCGTTGGGTTCCTATCGTAAATATACACAATTCTTCTTCAGGACTCAAGTCCAAATTATTAATAGAAACAAAGATATACGTCTTTCACTCAGGTGCATACTCTTCAGGTTTACTAAATCAACCGCTTTACGGAGATTGGCTTAAATTTTGAATACATTATGGGAATGCTGAAATACGAGTTGCGTTGGGTTCCTATCGTAAATATACACAATTCTTCTTCAGGACTCAAGTCCAAATTATTAATAGAAACAAAGATATACGTCATTCACTAAGGTGCATACTCTTCAGGTTTACTAAATCAACCGTGTTACGGAGATTGGCTTAAATTTTGAATACATTATGGGAATGCTGAAATACGAGTTGCGTTGGGTTCCTATCGTAAATATACACAATTCTTCTTCAGGACTCAAGTCCAAATTATTAATAGAAACAAAGATATACGTCTTTCACTCAGGTGCATACTCTTCAGGTTTACTAAATCAACCGTGTTACGGAGATTGGCTTAAATTTTGAATACATTATGGGAATGCTGAAATACGAGTTGCGTTGGGTTCCTATCGTGAATATACACAATTCTTCTTCAGGACTCAAGTCCAAATTATTAATAGAAACAAAGAGATACGTCTTTCACTCAGGTGCATACTCTTCAGGTTTACTAAATCAACCGTGTTACGGAGATTGGCTTAAATTTTGAATACATTATGGGAATGCTGAAATACGAGTTGCGTTGGGTTCCTATCGTAAATATACACAATTCTTCTTCAGGACTGAAGTCCAAATTATTAATAGAAACAAAGATATACGTCATTCCCTAAGGTGCATACTCTTCAGGTTTACTAAATCAACCGTGTTACGAAGATTGGCTTAAATTTTGAATACATTATGGGAATGCTTAAATACAAGTTGCGTTGGGTTCCTATCGTAAATATACACAATTCTTTTTCAGGACTCAAGTCCAAATTATTAATAGAAACAAAGATATACGTCTTTCACTCAGGTGCATACTCTTCAGGTTTACTAAATCAACCGTGTTACGGAGATTGGCTTAAATTTTGAATACATTATGGGCATGCTGAAATACGAGTTGCGTTGGGTTCCTATCGTAAATATACACAATTCTTCTTCAGGACTCAAGTCCAAATTATTAATAGAAACAAAGATATACGTCTTTCACTCAGGTGCATACTCTTCAGGTTTACTAAATCAACCGTGTTACGGAGATTGGCTTAAATTTTGAATACATTATGGGCATGCTGAAATATGAGTTGCGTTGGGTTCCTATCGTAAATATACACAATTCTTCTTCAGGACTCAAGTCCAAATTATTAATAGAAACAAAGATATCTGTCTTTCACTCAGGTGCATACTCTTCAGGTTTACTAAATCAACCGTGTTACGGAGATTGGCTTAAATTTTGAATACATTATGGGCATGCTGAAATACGAGTTGCGTTGGGTTCCTATCGTAAATATACACAATTCTTCTTCAGGACTCAAGTCCAAATTATTAATAGAAACAAAGATATACGTCTTTCACTCAGGTGCATACTCTTCAGGTTTACTAAATCAACCGTGTTACGGAGATTGGCTTAAATTTTGAATACATTATGGGAATGCTGAAATACGAGTTGCGTTGGGTTCCTATCGTAAATATACACAATTCTTCTTGAGGACTCAAGTCCAAATTATTAACAGAAACAAAGATATACGTCTTTCACTCAGGTGAATACTCTTCAGGTTTACTAAATCAACCGTGTTACGGAGATTGGCTTAAATTTTGAATACATTATGGGCATGCTGAAATACGAGTTGTGTTGGGTTCCTATCGTAAATATACACAATTCTTCTTACGACTCAAGTCCAAATTATTAATAGAAACAAAGATATACGTCTTTCACTCAGGTGCATACTCTTCAGGTTTACTAAATCAACCGTGTTACGGAGATTGGATTAAATTTTGAATACATTATGGGCATGCTGAAATACAAGTTGCGTTGGGTTCCTATCGTAAATATACACAATTCTTCTTCAGGACTCAAGTCCAAATTATTAATAGAAACAAAGATATACGTCTTTCACTCAGGTGCATACTCTTCAGGTTTACTAAATCAACCGTGTTACGGAGATTGGCTTAAATTTTGAATACATTATGGGAATGCTGAAATACGAGTTGCGTTGGGTTCCTATCGTAAATATACACAATTCTTCTTCAGGACTCAAGTCCAAATTATTAATAGAAACAAAGATAAACGTCATTCACTAAGGTGCATACTCTTCAGGTTTACTAAATCAACCGTGTTACGGAGATTGGCTTAAATTTTGAATACATTATGGGAATGCTGAAATACGAGTTGTGTTGGGTTCCGATCGTAAATATACACAATTCTTCTTCAGGACTCTAGTCCAAATTATCAATAGAAACAAAGATATACGTCTTTCACTCAGGTGCATACTCTTCAGGTTTACTAAATCAACCGTGTTACGGAGATTGGCTTAAATTTTGAATACATTATGGGAATGCTGAAATACGAGTTGCGTTGGGTTCCTATCGTAAATATACACAATTCTTCTTCAGGACTCAAGTCCAAATTATTAATGGAAACAAAGATATACGTCTTTCACTCAGGTGCATACTCTTCAGGTTTACTAAATCAACCGTGTTACGGAGATTGGCTTAAATTTTGAATACATTATGGGAATGCTGAAATACGAGTTGCGTTGGGTTCCTATCGTAAATATACACAATTCTTCTTCAGGACTCAAGTCCAAATTATTAATGGAAACAAAGATATACGTCTTTCACTCAGGTGCATACTCTTCAGGTTTACTAAATCAACCGTGTTACGGAGATTGGCTTAAATTTTGAATACATTATGGGAATGCTGAAATACGAGTTGCGTTGGGTTCCTATCGTAAATATACACAATTCTTCTTCAGGACTCAAGTCCAAATTATTAATAGAAACAAAGATATACGTCATTCACTAAGGTGCATACTCTTCAGGTTTACTAAATCAACCATGTTACGGAGATTGGCTTAAATTTTGAATACATTATGGGAATGCTGAAATACGAGTTGCGTTGGGTTCCTATCGTAAATATACACAATTCTTCTTCAGGACTCAAGTCCAAATTATTAATAGAAACAAAGATATACGTCTTTGACTCAGGTGCATACTCTTCAGGTTTACTAAATCAACCGTGTTACGGAGATTGGCTTAAATTTTGAATACATTATGGGAATGCTGAAATACGAGTTGCGTTGGGTTCCTATCGTAAATATACACATATCTTCTTCAGGACTCAAGTCCAAATTATTAAAAGAAACAAAGATATACGTCATTCACTAAGGTGCATACTCTTCAGGTTTACTAAATCAACCGTGTTACGGAGATTGGCTTAAATTTTGAATACATTATGGGAATGCTGAAATACGAGTTGTGTTGGGTTCCGATCGTAAATATACACAATTCTTCTTCAGGACTCTAGTCCAAATTATCAATAGAAACAAAGATATACGTCTTTCACTCAGGTGCATACTCTTCAGGTTTACTAAATCAACCGTGTTACGGAGATTGGCTTAAATTTTGAATACATTATGGGAATGCTGAAATACGAGTTGTGTTGGGTTCCTATCGTAAATATACACAATTCTTCTTCAGGACTCAAGTCCAAATTATTAATGGAAACAAAGATATACGTCTTTCACTCAGGTGCATACTCTTCAGGTTTACTAAATCAACCGTGTTACGGAGATTGGCTTAAATTTTGAATACATTATGGGAATGCTGAAATACGAGTTGCGTTGGGTTCCTATCGTAAATATACACAATTCTTCTTCAGGACTCAAGTCCAAATTATTAATGGAAACAAAGATATACGTCTTTCACTCAGGTGCATACTCTTCAGGTTTACTAAATCAACCGTGTTACGGAGATTGGCTTAAATTTTGAATACATTATGGGAATGCTGAAATACGAGTTGCGTTGGGTTCCTATCGTAAATATACACAATTCTTCTTCAGGACTCAAGTCCAAATTATTAATAGAAACAAAGATATACGTCATTCACTAAGGTGCATACTCTTCAGGTTTACTAAATCAACCGTGTTACGGAGATTGGCTTAAATTTTGAATACATTATGGGAATGCTGAAATACGAGTTGCGTTGGGTTCCTATCGTAAATATACACAATTCTTCTTCAGGACTCAAGTCCAAATTATTAATAGAAACAAAGATATACGTCTTTCACTCAGGTGCATACTCTTCAGGTTTACTAAATCAACCGTGTTACGGAGATTGGCTTAAATTTTGAATACATTATGGGCATGCTGAAATACGAGTTGCGTTGGGTTCCTATCGTAAATATACACAATTCTTCTTCAGGACTCAAGTCCAAATTATTAATAGAAACAAAGATATACGTCTTTCACTCAGGTGCATACTCTTCAGGTTTACTAAATCAACCGTGTTACGGAGATTGGCTTAAATTTTGAATACATTATGGGCATGCGGAAATATGAGTTGCGTTGGGTTCCTATCGTAAATATACACAATTCTTCTTCAGGACTCAAGTCCAAATTATTAATAGAAACAAAGATATCTATCTTTCACTCAGGTGCATACTCTTCAGGTTTACCTAATCAACCGTGTTACGGAGATTGGCTTAAATTTTGAATACATTATGGGAATGCTGAAATACGAGTTGCGTTGGGTTCCTATCGTAAATATACACAATTCTTCTTCAGGACTCAAGTCCAAATTAATAATAGAAACAAAGATACACGTCTTTCACTCAGGTGCATACTCTTCAGGTTTACTAAATCAACCGTGTTACGGAGATTGGCTTAAATTTTGAATACATTATGGGAATGCTAAAATACGAGTTGCGTTGGGTTCCTATCGTAAATATACACAATGCTTCTTCAGGACTCAAGTCCAAATTATTAATAGAAACAAAGATATACGTCTTTCACTCAGGTGCATACTCTTCAGGTTTACTAAATCAACCGTGTTACGGAGATTGGCTTAAATTTTGAATACATTATGGGAATGCTGAAATACGAGTTGCGTTGGGTTCCTATCGTAAATATACACATATCTTCTTCAGGACTCAAGTCCAAATTATTAATAGAAACAAAGATATACGTCATTCACTAAGGTGCATACTCTTCAGGTTTACTAAATCAACCGTGTTACGGAGATTGGCTTAAATTTTGAATACATTATGGGAATGCTGAAATACGAGTTGCGTTGGGTTCCTATCGTAAATATACACAATTCTTCTTCAGGACTCAAGTCCAAATTATT
Organism: Cuscuta europaea; assembly: GCA_945859875.1. Classification (NCBI taxonomy): domain Eukaryota; kingdom Viridiplantae; phylum Streptophyta; class Magnoliopsida; order Solanales; family Convolvulaceae; genus Cuscuta; species Cuscuta europaea. The sequence goes on from CAMAPE010000014.1 coordinate 9,745,035, forward strand.
AACAGAAACAAAGATATACGTCTTTCACTCATGTGCATACTCTTCAGGTTTACTAAATCAACCGTGTTACGGAGATTGGCTTAAATTTTGAATACATTATGGGCATGCTGAAATACGAGTTGCGTTGGGTTCCTATCGTAAATATACACAATTCTTCTTAGGACTCAAGTCCAAATTATTAATAGAAACAAAGATATACGTCTTTCACTCAGGTGCATACTCTTCAGGTTTACTAAATCAACCGTGTTACGGAGATTGGCTTAAATTTTGAATACATTATGGGCATGCTGAAATACAAGTTGCGTTGGGTTCCTATCGTAAATATACACAATTCTTCTTCAGGACTCAAGTCCAAATTATTAATAGAAACAAAGATATACGTCTTTCACTCAGGTGCATACTCTTCAGGTTTACTAAATCAACCGTGTTACGGAGATTGGCTTAAATTTTGAATACATTATGGGAATGCTGAAATACGAGTTGCGTTGGGTTCCTATCGTAAATATACACAATTCTTCTTCAGGACTCAAGTCCAAATTATTAATAGAAACAAAGATATACGTCATTCACTAAGGTGCATACTCTTCAGGTTTACTAAATCAACCGTGTTACGGAGATTGGCTTAAATTTTGAATACATTATGGGAATGCTTAAATACGAGTTGTGTTGGGTTCCTATCGTAAATATACACAATTCTTCTTCAGGACTCAAGTCCAAATTATCAATAGAAACAAAGATATACGTCTTTCACTCAGGTGCATACTCTTCAGGTTTACTAAATCAACCGTGTTACGGAGATTGGCTTAAATTTTGAATACATTATGGGAATGCTGAAATACGAGTTGGGTTGGGTTCCTATCGTAAATATACACAATTCTTCTTCAGGACTCAAGTCCAAATTATTAATAGAAACAAAGATATACGTCTTTCACTCAGGTGCATACTCTTCAGGTTTACTAAATCAACCATGTTAGGGACATTGGCTTAAATTTTGAATACATTATGGGAATGCTGAAATACGAGTTGCGTTGGGTTCCTATCGTAAATATACACATATCTTCTTCAGGACTCAAGTCCAAATTATTAAAAGAAACAAAGATATACGTCATTCACTAAGGTGCATACTCTTCAGGTTTACTAAATCAACCGTGTTACGGAGATTGGCTTAAATTTTGAATACATTATGGGAATGCTGAAATAAGAGTTGCGTTGGGTTCCTATCGTAAATATACACAATTCTTCTTCAGGACTCAAGTCCAAATTATTAATAGAAACAAAGATATACGTCTTTCACTCAGGTGCATACTCTTCAGGTTTACTAAATCAACCATGTTAGGGACATTGGCTTAAATTTTGAATACATTATGGGAATGCTGAAATACGAGTTGCGTTGGGTTCCTATCGTAAATATACACAATTCTTCTTCAGGACTCAAGTCCAAATTATTAATAGAAACAAAGATATACGTCTTTGACTCAGGTGCATACTCTTCAGGTTTACTAAATCAACCGTGTTACGGAGATTGGCTTAAATTTTGAATACATTATGGGAATGCTGAAATACGAGTTGCGTTGGGTTCCTATCGTAAATATACACATATCTTCTTCAGGACTCAAGTCCAAATTATTAAAAGAAACAAAGATATACGTCATTCACTAAGGTGCATACTCTTCAGGTTTACTAAATCAACCGTGTTACGGAGATTGGCTTTAATTTTGAATACATTATGGGAATGTTGAAATACGAGTTGTGTTGGGTTCCGATCGTATATATACACAATTCTTCTTCAGGACTCAAGTCCAAATTATCAATAGAAACAAAGATATACGTCTTTCACTCAGGTGCATACTCTTCAGGTTTACTAAATCAACCGTGTTACGGAGATTGGCTTAAATTTTGAATACATTATGGGAATGCTGAAATACGAGTTGCGTTGGGTTCCTATCGTAAATATACACAATTCTTCTTCAGGACTCAAGTCCAAATTATTAATAGAAACAAAGATATACGTCATTCACTAAGGTGCATACTCTTCAGGTTTACTAAATCAACCGTGTTACGGAGATTGGCTTAAATTTTGAATACATTATGGGAATGCTGAAATACGAGTTGTGTTGGGTTCCTATCGTAAATATACACAATTCTTCTTCAGGACTCAAGTCCAAATTATCAATAGAAACAAAGATATACGTCTTTCACTCAGGTGCATACTCTTCAGGTTTACTAAATCAACCGTGTTACGGAGATTGGCTTAAATTTTGAATACATTATGGGAATGCTGAAATACGAGTTGGGTTGGGTTCCTATCGTAAATATACACAATTCTTCTTCAGGACTCAAGTCCAAATTATTAATAGAAACAAAGATATACGTCTTTCACTCAGGTGCATACTCTTCAGGTTTACAAAATCAACCGTGTTACGGAGATTGGCTTAAATTTTGAATAAATTATGGGAATGCTGAAATACGAGTTGCATTGGGTTCCTATCGTAAATATACACAATTCTTCTTCAGGACTCAAGTCCAAATTATTAATAGAAACAAAGATATACGTCATTCACTAAGGTGCATACTCTTCAGGTTTACTAAATCAACCATGTTACGGAGATTGGCTTAAATTTTGAATACATTATGGGAATGCTGAAATACGAGTTGCATTGGGTTCCTATCGTAAATATACACAATTCTTCTTCAGGACTCAAGTCCAAATTATTAATAGAAACAAAGATATACGTCATTCACTAAGGTGCATACTCTTCAGGTTTACTAAATCAACCGTGTTACGGAGATTGGCTTAAATTTTGAATACATTATGGGAATGCTGAAATAAGAGTTGCGTTGGGTTCCTATCGTAAATATACACAATTCTTCTTCAGGACTCAAGTCCAAATTATTAATAGAAACAAAGATATACGTCTTTCACTCAGGTGCATACTCTTCAGGTTTACTAAATCAACCATGTTAGGGACATTGGCTTAAATTTTGAATACATTATGGGAATGCTGAAATACGAGTTGCGTTGGGTTCCTATCGTAAATATACACAATTCTTCTTCAGGACTCAAGTCCAAATTATTAATAGAAACAAAGATATACGTCTTTGACTCAGGTGCATACTCTTCAGGTTTACTAAATCAACCGTGTTACGGAGATTGGCTTAAATTTTGAATACATTATGGGAATGCTGAAATACGAGTTGCGTTGGGTTCCTATCGTAAATATACACATATCTTCTTCAGGACTCAAGTCCAAATTATTAATAGAAACAAAGATATACGTCTTTGACTCAGGTGCATACTCTTCAGGTTTACTAAATCAACCGTGTTACGGAGATTGGCTTAAATTTTGAATACATTATGGGAATGCTGAAATACGAGTTGCGTTGGGTTCCTATCGTAAATATACACATATCTTCTTCAGGACTCAAGTCCAAATTATTAAAAGAAACAAAGATATACGTCATTCACTAAGGTGCATACTCTTCAGGTTTACTAAATCAACCGTGTTACGGAGATTGGCTTTAATTTTGAATACATTATGGGAATGTTGAAATACGAGTTGTGTTGGGTTCCGATCGTATATATACACAATTCTTCTTCAGGACTCAAGTCCAAATTATCAATAGAAACAAAGATATACGTCTTTCACTCAGGTGCATACTCTTCAGGTTTACTAAATCAACCGTGTTACGGAGATTGGCTTAAATTTTGAATACATTATGGGAATGCTGAAATACGAGTTGCGTTGGGTTCCTATCGTAAATATACACAATTCTTCTTCAGGACTCAAGTCCAAATTATTAATAGAAACAAAGATATACGTCATTCACTAAGGTGCATACTCTTCAGGTTTACTAAATCAACCGTGTTACGGAGATTGGCTTAAATTTTGAATACATTATGGGAATGCTGAAATACGAGTTGTGTTGGGTTCCTATCGTAAATATACACAATTCTTCTTCAGGACTCAAGTCCAAATTATCAATAGAAACAAAGATATACGTCTTTCACTCAGGTGCATACTCTTCAGGTTTACTAAATCAACCGTGTTACGGAGATTGGCTTAAATTTTGAATACATTATGGGAATGCTGAAATACGAGTTGGGTTGGGTTCCTATCGTAAATATACACAATTCTTCTTCAGGACTCAAGTCCAAATTATTAATAGAAACAAAGATATACGTCTTTCACTCAGGTGCATACTCTTCAGGTTTACAAAATCAACCGTGTTACGGAGATTGGCTTAAATTTTGAATAAATTATGGGAATGCTGAAATACGAGTTGCATTGGGTTCCTATCGTAAATATACACAATTCTTCTTCAGGACTCAAGTCCAAATTATTAATAGAAACAAAGATATACGTCATTCACTAAGGTGCATACTCTTCAGGTTTACTAAATCAACCATGTTACGGAGATTGGCTTAAATTTTGAATACATTATGGGAATGCTGAAATACGAGTTGCATTGGGTTCCTATCGTAAATATACACAATTCTTCTTCAGGACTCAAGTCCAAATTATTAATAGAAACAAAGATATACGTCATTCACTAAGGTGCATACTCTTCAGGTTTACTAAATCAACCGTGTTACGGAGATTGGCTTAAATTTTGAATACATTATGGGAATGCTGAAATAAGAGTTGCGTTGGGTTCCTATCGTAAATATACACAATTCTTCTTCAGGACTCAAGTCCAAATTATTAATAGAAACAAAGATATACGTCTTTCACTCAGGTGCATACTCTTCAGGTTTACTAAATCAACCATGTTAGGGACATTGGCTTAAATTTTGAATACATTATGGGAATGCTGAAATACGAGTTGCGTTGGGTTCCTATCGTAAATATACACAATTCTTCTTCAGGACTCAAGTCCAAATTATTAATAGAAACAAAGATATACGTCTTTGACTCAGGTGCATACTCTTCAGGTTTACTAAATCAACCGTGTTACGGAGATTGGCTTAAATTTTGAATACATTATGGGAATGCTGAAATACGAGTTGCGTTGGGTTCCTATCGTAAATATACACATATCTTCTTCAGGACTCAAGTCCAAATTATTAAAAGAAACAAAGATATACGTCATTCACTAAGGTGCATACTCTTCAGGTTTACTAAATCAACCGTGTTACGGAGATTGGCTTTAATTTTGAATACATTATGGGAATGTTGAAATACGAGTTGTGTTGGGTTCCGATCGTATATATACACAATTCTTCTTCAGGACTCAAGTCCAAATTATCAATAGAAACAAAGATATACGTCTTTCACTCAGGTGCATACTCTTCAGGTTTACTAAATCAACCGTGTTACGGAGATTGGCTTAAATTTTGAATACATTATGGGAATGCTGAAATACGAGTTGCGTTGGGTTCCTATCGTAAATATACACAATTCTTCTTCAGGACTCAAGTCCAAATTATTAATAGAAACAAAGATATACGTCATTCACTAAGGTGCATACTCTTCAGGTTTACTAAATCAACCGTGTTACGGAGATTGGCTTAAATTTTGAATACATTATGGGAATGCTGAAATACGAGTTGTGTTGGGTTCCTATCGTAAATATACACAATTCTTCTTCAGGACTCAAGTCCAAATTATCAATAGAAACAAAGATATACGTCTTTCACTCAGGTGCATACTCTTCAGGTTTACTAAATCAACCGTGTTACGGAGATTGGCTTAAATTTTGAATACATTATGGGAATGCTGAAATACGAGTTGGGTTGGGTTCCTATCGTAAATATACACAATTCTTCTTCAGGACTCAAGTCCAAATTATTAATAGAAACAAAGATATACGTCTTTCACTCAGGTGCATACTCTTCAGGTTTACAAAATCAACCGTGTTACGGAGATTGGCTTAAATTTTGAATAAATTATGGGAATGCTGAAATACGAGTTGCATTGGGTTCCTATCGTAAATATACACAATTCTTCTTCAGGACTCAAGTCCAAATTATTAATAGAAACAAAGATATACGTCATTCACTAAGGTGCATACTCTTCAGGTTTACTAAATCAACCGTGTTACGGAGATTGGCTTAAATTTTGAATACATTATGGGAATGCTGAAATACGAGTTGCGTTGGGTTCCTATCGTAAATATACACAATTCTTCTTTAGGACTCAAGTCCAAATTATTAATAGAAACAAAGATATACGTCTTTCACTCAGGTGCATACTCTTCAGGTTTACTAAATCAACCATGTTAGGGACATTGGCTTAAATTTTGAATACATTATGGGAATGCTGAAATACGAGTTGCGTTGGGTTCCTATCGTAAATATACACAATTCTTCTTCAGGACTCAAGTCCAAATTATTAATAGAAACAAAGATATACGTCTTTGACTCAGGTGCATACTCTTCAGGTTTACTAAATCAACCGTGTTACGGAGATTGGCTTAAATTTTGAATACATTATGGGAATGCTGAAATACGAGTTGCGTTGGGTTCCTATCGTAAATATACACATATCTTCTTCAAGACTCAAGTCCAAATTATTAAAAGAAACAAAGATATACGTCATTCACTAAGGTGCATACTCTTCAGGTTTACTAAATCAACCGTGTTACGGAGATTGGCTTTAATTTTGAATACATTATGGGAATGCTGAAATACGAGTTGTGTTGGGTTCCGATCGTATATATAAACAATTCTTCTTCAGGACTCAAGTCCAAATTATCAATAGAAACAAAGATATACGTCTTTCACTCAGGTGCATACTCTTCAGGTTTACTAAATCAACCGTGTTACGGAGATTGGCTTAAATTTTGAATACATTATGGGAATGCTGAAATACGAGTTGCGTTGGGTTCCTATCGTAAATATACACAATTCTTCTTCAGGACTCAAGTCCAAATTATTAATAGAAACAAAGATATACGTCTTTAACTCAGGTGCATACTCTTCAGGTTTACTAAATCAACCGTGTTACGGAGATTGGCTTAAATTTTGAATACATTATGGGAATGCTGAAATACGAGTTGCGTTGGGTTCCTATCGTAAATATACACAATTCTTCTTCAGAACTCAAGTCCAAATTATTAATAGAAACAAAGATATACGTCATTCACTAAGGTGCATACTCTTCAGGTTTACTAAATCAACCGTGTTACGGAGATTGGCTTAAATTTTGAATAGATTATGGGAATGCTGAAATACGAGTTGCGTTGGGTTCCTATCGTAAATATACACAATTCTTCTTCAGGACTCAAGTCCAAATTATTAATAGAAACAAAGATATACGTCTTTCACTCAGGTGCATACTCTTCAGGTTTACTAAATCAACCGTGTTACGGAGATTGGCTTAAATTTTGAATACATTATGGGCATGCTGAAATACGAGTTGCGTTGGGTTCCTATCGTAAATATACACAATTCTTCTTCAGGACTCAAGTCCAAATTATTAAAAGAAACAAAGATATACGTCTTTCACTCAGGTGCATACTCTTCAGGTTTACTAAATCAACCGTGTTACGGAGATTGGCTTAAATTTTGAATACATTATGGGAATGCTGAAATACGAATTGCGTTGGGTTCCTATCGTAAATATACACAATTCTTCTTCAGGACTCAAGTCCAAATTATTAATAGAAACAAAGATATACGTCATTCACTAAGGTGCATACTCTTCAGGTTTACTAAATCAACCGTGTTACGGAGATTGGCTTAAATTTTGAATACATTATGGGAATGCTGAAATACGAGTTGTGTTGGGTTCCTATCGTAAATATACACAATTCTTCTTCAGGACTCAAGTCCAAATTATCAATAGAAACAAAGATATACGTCTTTCACTCAGGTGCATACTCTTCAGGTTTACTAAATCAACCGTGTTACGGAGATTGGCTTAAATTTTGAATACATTATGGGAATGCTGAAATACGAGTTGGGTTGGGTTCCTATCGTAAATATACACAATTCTTCTTCAGGACTCAAGTCCAAATTATTAATAGAAACAAAGATATACGTCTTTCACTCAGGTGCATACTCTTCAGGTTTACAAAATCAACCGTGTTACGGAGATTGGCTTAAATTTTGAATACATTATGGGAATGCTGAAATACGAGTTTCATTGGGTTCCTATCGTAAATATACACAATTCTTCTTCAGGACTCAAGTCCAAATTATTAATAGAAACAAAGATATACGTCATTCACTAAGGTGCATACTCTTCAGGTTTACTAAATCAACCGTGTTACGGAGATTGGCTTAAATTTTGAATACATTATGGGAATGCTGAAATACGAGTTGCGTTGGGTTCCTATCGTAAATATACACAATTCTTCTTCAGGACTCAAGTCCAAATTATTAATAGAAACAAAGATATACGTCTTTCAATCAGGTGCATACTCTTCAGGTTTACTAAATCAACCATGTTAGGGAGATTGGCTTAAATTTTGAATACATTATGGGAATGCTGAAATACGAGTTGCGTTGGGTTCCTATCGTAAATATACACAATTCTTCTTCAGGACTCAAGTCCAAATTATTAAAAGAAACAAAGATATACGTCTTTGACTCAGGTGCATTCTCTTCAGGTTTACTAAATCAACCGTGTTACGGAGATTGGCTTAAATTTTGAATACATTATGGGAATGCTGAAATACGAGTTGCGTTGGGTTCCTATCATAAATATACACATATCTTCTTCAGGACTCAAGTCCAAATTATTAAAAGAAACAAAGATATACGTCATTCACTAAGGTGCATACTCTTCAGGTTTACTAAATCAACCGTGTTACGGAGATTGGCTTAAATTTTGAATACATTATGGGAATGCTGAAATACGAGTTGTGTTGGGTTCCGATCGTATATATACACAATTCTTCTTCAGGACTCAAGTCCAAATTATCAATAGAAACAAAGATATACGTCTTTCACTCAGGTGCATACTCTTCAGGTTTACTAAATCAACCGTGTTACGGAGATTGGCTTAAATTTTGAATACATTATGGGAATGCTGAAATACGAGTTGCGTTGGGTTCCTATCGTAAATATACACAATTCTTCTTCAGGACTCAAGTCCAAATTATTAATAGAAACAAAGATATACGTCTTTCACTCATGTGCATACTCTTCAGGTTTACTAAATCAACCGTGTTACGGAGATTGGCTTAAATTTTGAATACATTATGCGAATGCTGAAATACGAGTTGCGTTGGGTTCCTATCGTAAATATACACAATTCTTCTTCAGGACTCAAGTCCAAATTATTAATAGAAACAAAGATATCTGTCTTTCACTCAGGTGCATACTCTTCAGGTTTACTAAATCAACCGTGTTACGGAGATTGGCTTAAATTTTGAATACATTATGGGAATGCTGAAATACGAGTTGCGTTGGGTTCCTATCGTAAATATACACAATTCTTCTTCAGGACTCAAGTCCAAATTATTAATAGAAACAAAGATATACGTCTTTCACTCAGGTGCATACTCTTCAGGTTTACTAAATCAACCGTGTTACGGAGATTGGCTTAAATTTTGAATACATTATGGGAATGCTGAAATACGAGTTGCGTTGGGTTCCTATCGTAAATATACACAATGCTTCTTCAGGACTCAAGTCCAAATTATTAATAGAAACAAAGATATACGTCTTTCACTCAGGTGCATACTCTTCAGGTTTACTAAATCAACCGTGTTACGGAGATTGGCTTAAATTTTGAATACATTATGGGAATGCTGAAATACGAGTTGCGTTGGGTTCCTATCGTAAATATACACATATCTTCTTCAGGACTCAAGTCCAAATTATTAATAGAAACAAAGATATACGTCATTCACTAAGGTGCATACTCTTCAGGTTTACTAAATCAACCGTGTTACGGAGATTGGCTTAAATTTTGAATACATTATGGGAATGCTGAAATACGAGTTGTGTTGGGTTCCTATCGTAAATATACACAATTCTTCTTCAGGACTCAAGTCCAAATTATCAATAGAAACAAAGATATACGTCTTTCACTCAGGTGCCTACTCTTCAGGTTTACTAAATCAACCGTGTTACGGAGATTGGCTTAAATTTTGAATACATTATGGGAATGCTGAAATACGATTTGCGTTGGGTTCCTATCGTAAATATAAACAATTCTTCTTCAGGACTCAAGTCCAAATTATTAATATAAACAAAGATATACGTCTTTCACTCAGGTGCATACTCTTCAAGTTTACTAAATCAACCGTGTTACGGAGATTGGCTTAAATTTTGAATACATTATGGGAATGCTGAAATACGAGTTGCGTTGGGTTCCTATCGTAAATATACACAATTCTTCTTCAGGACTCAAGTCCAAATTATTAATAGAAACAAAGATATACGTCATTCACTAAGGTGCATACTCTTCAGGTTTACTAAATCAACCGTGTTACGGAGATTGGCTTAAATTTTGAATACATTATGGGAATGCTGAAATACGAGTTGCGTTGGGTTCCTATCGTAAATATACACAATTCTTCTTCAGGACTCAAGTCCAAATTATTAATAGAAACAAAGATATTCGTCTTTCACTCAGGTGCATACTCTTCAGGTTTACTAAATCAACCGTGTTACGGAGATTGGCTTAAATTTTGAATACATTATGGGCATGCTGAAATACGAGTTGCGTTGGGTTCCTATCGTAAATATACACAATTCTTCTTCAGGACTCAAGTCCAAATTATTAATAGAAACAAAGATATACGTCTTTCACTCAGGTGCATACTCTTCAGGTTTACTAAATCAACCGTGTTACGGAGATTGGCTTAAATTTTGAATACATTATGGGCATGCGGAAATATGAGTTGCGTTGGGTTCCTATCGTAAATATACACAATTCTTCTTCAGGACTCAAGTCCAAATTATTAATAGAAACAAAGATATATGTCTTTCACTCAGGTGCATACTCTTCAGGTTTACTAAATCAACCGTGTTACGGAGATTGGCTTAAATTTTGAATACATTATGGGATTGCTTAAATACGAGTTGCGTTGGGTTCCTATCGTAAATATACACAATTCTTCTTCAGGACTCAAGTCCAAATTATTAATAGAAACAAAGATATACGTCTTTCACTCAGGTGCATACTCTTCAGGTTTACTAAATCAACCGTGTTACGGAGATTGGCTTAAATTTTGAATACATTATGGGAATGCTGAAATACGAGTTGCGTTGGGTTCCTATCGTAAATATACACAATTCTTCTTCAGGACTCAAGTCCAAATTATTAATAGAAACAAAGATATACGTCATTCACTAAGGTGCATACTCTTCAGGTTTACTAAATCAACCGTGTTACGGAGATTGGCTTAAATTTTGAATACATAATGGGAATGCTGAAATACGAGTTGCGTTGGGTTTCTATCGTAAATATACACAATTCTTCTTCAGGACTCAAGTCCAAATTATTAATAGAAACAAAGATATACGTCTTTCACTCAGGTGCATACTCTTCAGGTTTACTAAATCAACCATGTTACGGAGATTGGCTTAAATTTTGAATACATTATGGGCATGCTGAAATACGAGTTGCGTTGGGTTCCTATCGTAAATATACACAATGCTTCTTCAGGACTCAAGTCCAAATTATTAATAGAAACAAAGATATACGTCTTTCACTCAGGTGCATACTCTTCAGGTTTACTAAATCAACCGTGTTACGGAGATTGGCTTAAATTTTGAATACATTATGGGCATGCTGAAATACGAGTTGCGTTGGGTTCCTATCGTAAACATACACAATTATTATTCAGGACTCAAGTCCAAATTATTAATAGAAACAAAGATATACGTCTTTCACTCAGGTGCATACTCTTCAGGTTTACTAAATCAACCGTGTTACGGAGATTGGCTTAAATTTTGAATACATTATGGGAATGCTGAAATACGAGTTGCGTTGGGTTCCTATCGTAAATATACACAATTCTTCTTCAGGACTCAAGTCCAAATTATTAATAGAAACAAAGATATACGTCGTTAACTAAGGTGCATACTCTTCAGGTTTACTAAATCAACCGTGTTACGGAGATTGGCTTAAATTTTGAATACATTATGGGAATGCTAAAATACGAGTTGTGTTGGGTTCCTATCGTAAATATACACAATTCTTCTTCAGGACTCAAGTCCAAATTATCAATAGAAACAAAGATATACGTCTTTCACTCAGGTGCATACTCTTCAGGTTTACTAAATCAACCGTGTTACGGAGATTGGCTTAAATTTTGAATACATTATGGGAATGCTGAAATACGAGTTGCGTTGGGTTCCTATCGTAAATATACACAATTCTTCTTCAGGACTCAAGTCCAAATTATTAATAGAAACAAAGATATACGTCTTTCACTCAGGTGCATACTCTTCAGGTTTACTAAATCAACCGTGTTACGGAGATTGGCTTAAACTTTGAATACATTATGGGCATGCTGAAATACGAGTTGCGTTGGGTTCCTATCGTAAATATACACAATTCTTCTTCAGGACTCAAGTCCAAATTATTAATAGAAACAAAGATATACGTCTTTCACTCAGGTGCATACTCTTCAGGTTTACTAAATCAACCGTGTTACGGAGATTGACTTAAATTTTGAATACATTATGGGCATGCTGAAATACGAGTTGCGTTGGGTTCCTATCGTAAATATACACAATTCTCCTTCAGGACTCAAGTCCAAATTATTAATAGAAACAAAGATATACGTCTTTCACTCAGGTGCATACTCTTCAGGTTTACTAAATCAACCGTGTTACGGAGATTGGCTTAAATTTTGAATACATTATGGGAATGCTGAAATACGAGTTGCGTTGGGTTCCTATCGTAAATATACACAATTCTTCTTCTGGACTCAAGTCCAAATTATTAATAGAAACAAAGATATACGTCTTTCACTCAGGTGCATACTCTTCAGGTTTACTAAATCAACCGTGTTACGGAGATTGGCTTAAATTTTGAATACATTATGGGAATGCTGAAATACGAGTTGCGTTGGGTTCCTATCGTAAATATACACAATTCTTCTTCAGGACTCAAGTCCAAATTATTAATAGAAACAAAGATATACGTCTTTCACTCAGGTGCATACTCTTCAGGTTTACTAAATCAACCGTGTTACGGAGATTGGCTTAAATTTTGAATACATTATGGGAATGCTGAAATACGAGTTGCGTTGGGTTCCTATCGTAAATATACACAATTCTTCTTCAGGACTCAAGTCCAAATTATTAATAGAAACAAAGATATACGTCATTCACTAAGGTGCATACTCTTCAGGTTTACTAAATCAACCGTGTTACGGAGATAGGCTTAAATTTTGAATACATTATGGGAATGCTGAAATACGAGTTGCGTTGGGTTCCTATCGTAAATATACACAATTCTTCTTCAGGACTCAAGTCCAAATTATTAATAGAAACAAAGATATAAGTCTTTCACTCAAGTGCATACTCTTCAGGTTTACTAAATCAACCGTGTTACGGAGATTGGCTTAAATTTTGAATACATTATGGGCATGCTGAAATACGAGTTGCGTTGGGTTCCTATCGTAAATATACACAATTCTTCTTCAGGACTCAAGTCCAAATTATTAATAGAAACAAAGATATAAGTCTTTCACTCAGGTGCATACTCTTCGGGTTTACTAAATCAACTGTGTTACGGAGATTGGCTTGAATTTTGAATACATTATGGGCATGCTGAAATATGAGTTGCGTTGGGTTCCTATCGTAAATATACACAATTCTTCTTCAGGACTCAAGTCCAAATTATTAATAGAAACAAAGATATAAGTCTTTCACTCAGGTGCATACGCTTCCGGTTTACTAAATCAACCGTGTTACGGAGATTGGCTTGAATTTTGAATACATTATGGGAATGCTGAAATACGAGTTGCGTTGGGTTCCTATCGTAAATATACACAATTCTTCTTCAGGACTCAAGTCCAAATTATTAATAGAAACAAAGATATACGTCTTTCACTCAGGTGCATACTCTTCAGGTTTACTAAATCAACCGTGTTACGGAGATTGGCTTAAATTTTGAATACATTATGGGCATGCTGAAATATGAGTTGCGTTGGGTTCCTATCGTAAATATACACAATTCTTCTTCAGGACTCAAGTCCAAATTATTAATAGAAACAAAGATATAAGTCTTTCACTCAGGTGCATACGCTTCCGGTTTACTAAATCAACCGTGTTACGGAGATTGGCTTGAATTTTGAATACATTATCGGAATGCTGAAATACGAGTTGCGTTGGGTTCCTATCGTAAATATACACAATTCTTCTTCAGGACTCAAGTCCAAATTATTAATAGAAACAAAGATATACGTCTTTCACTCAGGTGCATACTCTTCAGGTTTACTAAATCAACCGTGTTACGGAGATTGGCTAAAATTTTGAATACATTATGGGAATGCTGAAATACGAGTTGCGTTGGGTTCCTATCGTAAATATACACAATTCTTCTTCAGGACTCAAGTCCAAATTATTAATAGAAACAAAGATATACGTCATTCACTAAGGTGCATACTCTTCAGGTTTACTAAATCAACCGTGTTACGGAGATTGGCTTGAATTTTGAATACATTATGGGAATGCTGAAATACGAGTTGCGTTGGGTTCCTATCGTAAATATACACAATTCTTCTTCAGGACTCAAGTCCAAATTATTAATAGAAACAAAGATATACGTCTTTCACTCAGGTGCATACTCTTCAGGTTTACTAAATCAACCGTGTTACGGAGATTGGCTTATATTTTGAATACATTATGGGAATGCTGAAATACGAGTTGCGTTGGGTTCCTATCGTAAATATTCAAAATTCTTCTTCAGGACTCAAGTCCAAATTATTAATAGAAACAAAGATATACGTCTTTCACTCAGGTGCATACTCTTCAGGTTTACTAAATCAACTGTGTTACGGAGATTGGCTTAAATTTTGAATACATTATGGGAATGCTGAAATACGAGTTGTGTTGGGTTCCTATCGTAAATATACACAATTCTTCTTCAGGACTCAAGTCCAAATTATTAATAGAAACAAAAATATACGTCTTTCACTCAGGTGCATACTCTTCAGGTTTACTAAATCAACCGTGTTACGGAGATTGGCTTAAATTTTGAATACATAATGGGAATGCTGAAATACGAGTTTTGTTGGGTTCCTATCGTAAATGTACACAATTCTTCTTCAGGACTTAAGTCCAAATTATTAATAGAAACAAAGATATAAGTCTTTCACTCAGGTGCATACTCTTCGGGTTTAATAAATCAACCGTGTTACGGAGATTGGCTTAAATTTTGAATACATTATGGGCATGCTGAAATACGAGTTGCGTTGGGTTCCTATCGTAAATATACACAATTCTTCTTCAGGACTCAAATCCAAATTATTAATAGAAACAAAGATATACGTCTTTCACTCAGGTGCATACTCTTCAGGTTTACTAAATCAACCGTGTTACGGAGATTGGCTTTAATTTTGAATACATTATGGGCATGCTGAAATACGAGTTGCGTTGGGTTCCTATCGTAAATACACACAATTCTTCTTCAGGACTCAAGTCCAAATTATTAATAGAAACAAAGATATACGTCATTCACTCAGGTGCATACTCTTCAGGTTTACTAAATCAACCGTGTTACGAAGATTGGCTTAAATTTTGAATACATTATGGGCATGCTGAAATACGAGTTGCGTTGGGTTCCTAACGTAAATATACACAATTCTTCTTCAGGACTCAAGTCCAAATTATTAATAGAAACAAAGATATAAGTCTTTCACTCAGGTGCATACTCTTCGGGTTTACTAAATCAACTGTGTTACGGAGATTGGCTTAAATTTTGAATACATTATGGGCATGCTGAAATACGAGTTGCGTTGGGTTCCTACCGTAAATATACACAATTCTTCTTCAGGACTCAAGTCCAAATTATTAATAGAAACAAAGATATACGTCTTTCACTCAGGTGCATACTCTTCAGGTTTACTAAATCAACCGTGTTACGGAGATTGGCTTAAATTTTGAATACATTATGGGCATGCTGAAATATGAGTTGCGTTGGGTTCCTATCATTAATATACACAATTCTTCTTGAGGACTCAAGTCCAAATTATTAATAGAAACAAAGATATAAGTCTTTCACTCAGGTTCATACTCTTCCGGTTTACTAAATCAACCGTGTTACGGAGATTGGCTTAAATTTTGAATACATTATGGGAATGCTGAAATACGAGTTGCGTTGGGTTCCTATCGTAAATATACACAATTCTTCTTCAGGACTCAAGTCCAAATTATTAATAGAAACAAAGATATACGTCTTTCACTCAGGTGCATACTCTTCAGGTTTACTAAATCAACCGTGTTACGGAGATTGGCTTAAATTTTGAATACATTATGGGCATGCTGAAATATGAGTTGCGTTGGGTTCCTATCATAAATATACACAATTCTTCTTGAGGACTCAAGTCCAAATTATTAATAGAAACAAAGATATAAGTCTTTCACTCAGGTGCATACTCTTCAGGTTTACTAAATCAACTGTGTTACGGAGATTGGCTTAAATTTTGAATACATTATGGGAATGCTGAAATACGAGTTGTGTTGGGTTCCTATCGTAAATATACACAATTCTTCTTCAGGACTCAAGTCCAAATTATTAATAGAAACAAAGATATACGTCTTTCACTCAGGTGCATACTCTTCAGGTTTACTAAATCAACCGTGTTACGGAGATTGGCTTAAATTTTGAATACATTATGGGAATGCTGAAATACGAGTTGCGTTGGGTTCCTATCGTAAATATACACAATTCTTCTTCTGGACTCAAGTCCAAATTATTAATAGAAACAAAGATATACGTCTTTCACTCAGGTGCATACTCTTCAGGTTTACTAAATCAACCGTGTTACGGAGATTGGCTTAAATTTTGAATACATTATGGGAATGCTGAAATACGAGTTGCGTTGGGTTCCTATCGTAAATATACACAATTCTTCTTCAGGACTCAAGTCCAAATTATTAATAGAAACAAAGATATACGTCTTTCACTCAGGTGCATACTCTTCAGGTTTACTAAATCAACCGTGTTACGGAGATTGGCTTAAATTTTGAATACATTATGGGAATGCTGAAATACGAGTTGCGTTGGGTTCCTATCGTAAATATACACAATTCTTCTTCAGGACTCAAGTCCAAATTATTAATAGAAACAAAGATATACGTCATTCACTAAGGTGCATACTCTTCAGGTTTACTAAATCAACCGTGTTACGGAGATAGGCTTAAATTTTGAATACATTATGGGAATGCTGAAATACGAGTTGCGTTGGGTTCCTATCGTAAATATACACAATTCTTCTTCAGGACTCAAGTCCAAATTATTAATAGAAACAAAGATATAAGTCTTTCACTCAAGTGCATACTCTTCAGGTTTACTAAATCAACCGTGTTACGGAGATTGGCTTAAATTTTGAATACATTATGGGCATGCTGAAATACGAGTTGCGTTGGGTTCCTATCGTAAATATACACAATTCTTCTTCAGGACTCAAGTCCAAATTATTAATAGAAACAAAGATATAAGTCTTTCACTCAGGTGCATACTCTTCGGGTTTACTAAATCAACTGTGTTACGGAGATTGGCTTGAATTTTGAATACATTATGGGCATGCTGAAATATGAGTTGCGTTGGGTTCCTATCGTAAATATACACAATTCTTCTTCAGGACTCAAGTCCAAATTATTAATAGAAACAAAGATATAAGTCTTTCACTCAGGTGCATACGCTTCCGGTTTACTAAATCAACCGTGTTACGGAGATTGGCTTGAATTTTGAATACATTATGGGAATGCTGAAATACGAGTTGCGTTGGGTTCCTATCGTAAATATACACAATTCTTCTTCAGGACTCAAGTCCAAATTATTAATAGAAACAAAGATATACGTCTTTCACTCAGGTGCATACTCTTCAGGTTTACTAAATCAACCGTGTTACGGAGATTGGCTTAAATTTTGAATACATTATGGGCATGCTGAAATATGAGTTGCGTTGGGTTCCTATCGTAAATATACACAATTCTTCTTCAGGACTCAAGTCCAAATTATTAATAGAAACAAAGATATAAGTCTTTCACTCAGGTGCATACGCTTCCGGTTTACTAAATCAACCGTGTTACGGAGATTGGCTTGAATTTTGAATACATTATCGGAATGCTGAAATACGAGTTGCGTTGGGTTCCTATCGTAAATATACACAATTCTTCTTCAGGACTCAAGTCCAAATTATTAATAGAAACAAAGATATACGTCTTTCACTCAGGTGCATACTCTTCAGGTTTACTAAATCAACCGTGTTACGGAGATTGGCTAAAATTTTGAATACATTATGGGAATGCTGAAATACGAGTTGCGTTGGGTTCCTATCGTAAATATACACAATTCTTCTTCAGGACTCAAGTCCAAATTATTAATAGAAACAAAGATATACGTCATTCACTAAGGTGCATACTCTTCAGGTTTACTAAATCAACCGTGTTACGGAGATTGGCTTGAATTTTGAATACATTATGGGAATGCTGAAATACGAGTTGCGTTGGGTTCCTATCGTAAATATACACAATTCTTCTTCAGGACTCAAGTCCAAATTATTAATAGAAACAAAGATATACGTCTTTCACTCAGGTGCATACTCTTCAGGTTTACTAAATCAACCGTGTTACGGAGATTGGCTTATATTTTGAATACATTATGGGAATGCTGAAATACGAGTTGCGTTGGGTTCCTATCGTAAATATTCAAAATTCTTCTTCAGGACTCAAGTCCAAATTATTAATAGAAACAAAGATATACGTCTTTCACTCAGGTGCATACTCTTCAGGTTTACTAAATCAACTGTGTTACGGAGATTGGCTTAAATTTTGAATACATTATGGGAATGCTGAAATACGAGTTGTGTTGGGTTCCTATCGTAAATATACACAATTCTTCTTCAGGACTCAAGTCCAAATTATTAATAGAAACAAAAATATACGTCTTTCACTCAGGTGCATACTCTTCAGGTTTACTAAATCAACCGTGTTACGGAGATTGGCTTAAATTTTGAATACATAATGGGAATGCTGAAATACGAGTTTTGTTGGGTTCCTATCGTAAATGTACACAATTCTTCTTCAGGACTTAAGTCCAAATTATTAATAGAAACAAAGATATAAGTCTTTCACTCAGGTGCATACTCTTCGGGTTTAATAAATCAACCGTGTTACGGAGATTGGCTTAAATTTTGAATACATTATGGGCATGCTGAAATACGAGTTGCGTTGGGTTCCTATCGTAAATATACACAATTCTTCTTCAGGACTCAAATCCAAATTATTAATAGAAACAAAGATATACGTCTTTCACTCAGGTGCATACTCTTCAGGTTTACTAAATCAACCGTGTTACGGAGATTGGCTTTAATTTTGAATACATTATGGGCATGCTGAAATACGAGTTGCGTTGGGTTCCTATCGTAAATACACACAATTCTTCTTCAGGACTCAAGTCCAAATTATTAATAGAAACAAAGATATACGTCATTCACTCAGGTGCATACTCTTCAGGTTTACTAAATCAACCGTGTTACGAAGATTGGCTTAAATTTTGAATACATTATGGGCATGCTGAAATACGAGTTGCGTTGGGTTCCTAACATAAATATACACAATTCTTCTTCAGGACTCAAGTCCAAATTATTAATAGAAACAAAGATATAAGTCTTTCACTCAGGTGCATACTCTTCGGGTTTACTAAATCAACTGTGTTACGGAGATTGGCTTAAATTTTGAATACATTATGGGCATGCTGAAATACGAGTTGCGTTGGGTTCCTACCGTAAATATACACAATTCTTCTTCAGGACTCAAGTCCAAATTATTAATAGAAACAAAGATATACGTCTTTCACTCAGGTGCATACTCTTCAGGTTTACTAAATCAACCGTGTTACGGAGATTGGCTTAAATTTTGAATACATTATGGGCATGCTGAAATATGAGTTGCGTTGGGTTCCTATCATTAATATACACAATTCTTCTTGAGGACTCAAGTCCAAATTATTAATAGAAACAAAGATATAAGTCTTTCACTCAGGTTCATACTCTTCCGGTTTACTAAATCAACCGTGTTACGGAGATTGGCTTAAATTTTGAATACATTATGGGAATGCTGAAATACGAGTTGCGTTGGGTTCCTATCGTAAATATACACAATTCTTCTTCAGGACTCAAGTCCAAATTATTAATAGAAACAAAGATATACGTCTTTCACTCAGGTGCATACTCTTCAGGTTTACTAAATCAACCGTGTTACGGAGATTGGCTTAAATTTTGAATACATTATGGGCATGCTGAAATATGAGTTGCGTTGGGTTCCTATCATAAATATACACAATTCTTCTTGAGGACTCAAGTCCAAATTATTAATAGAAACAAAGATATAAGTCTTTCACTCAGGTGCATACTCTTCAGGTTTACTAAATCAACTGTGTTACGGAGATTGGCTTAAATTTTGAATACATTATGGGAATGCTGAAATACGAGTTGTGTTGGGTTCCTATCGTAAATATACACAATTCTTCTTCAGGACTCAAGTCCAAATTATTAATAGAAACAAAGATATACGTCTTTCACTCAGGTGCATACTCTTCAGGTTTACTAAATCAACCGTGTTACGGAGATTGGCTTAAATTTTGAATACATTATGGGAATGCTGAAATACGAGTTTCGTTGGGTTCCTATCGTAAATGTACACAATTCTTCTTCAGGACTTAAGTCCAAATTATTAATAGAAACAAAGATATAAGTCTTTCACTCAGGTGCATACTCTTCGGGTTTAATAAATCAACCGTGTTACGGAGATTGGCTTAAATTTTGAATACATTATGGGCATGCTGAAATACGAGTTGCGTTGGGTTCCTATCGTAAATATACACAATTCTTCTTCAGGACTCAAATCCAAATTATTAATAGAAACAAAGATATACGTCTTTCACTCAGGTGCATACTCTTCAGGTTTACTAAATCAACCGTGTTACGGAGATTGGCTTTAATTTTGAATACATTATGGGCATGCTGAAATACGAGTTGCGTTGGGTTCCTATCGTAAATACACACAATTCTTCTTCAGGACTCAAGTCCAAAATATTAATAGAAACAAAGATATACGTCTTTCACTCAGGTGCATACTCTTCAGGTTTACTAAATCAACCGTGTTACGGAGATTGGCTTAAATTTTGAATACATTATGGGCATGCTGAAATACGAGTTGCGTTGGGTTCCTATCGTAAATATACACAATTCTTCTTCAGGACTCAAGTCCAAATTATTAATAGAAACAAAGATATAAGTCTTTCACTCAGGTGCATACTCTTCGGGTTTACTAAATCAACTGTGTTACGGAGATTGGCTTAAATTTTGAGTACATTATGGGCATGCTGAAATACGAGTTGCGTTGGGTTCCTACCGTAAATATACACAATTCTTCTTCAGGACTCAAGTCCAAATTATTAATAGAAACAAAGATATACGTCTTTCACTCAGGTGCATACTCTTCAGGTTTACTAAATCAACCGTGTTACGGAGATTGGCTTAAATTTTGAATACATTATGGGCATGCTGAAATATGAGTTGCGTTGGGTTCCTATCATAAATATACACAATTCTTCTTGAGGACTCAAGTCCAAATTATTAATAGAAACAAAGATATAAGTCTTTCACTCAGGTGCATACTCTTCCGGTTTACTAAATCAACCGTGTTACGGAGATTGGCTTAAATTTTGAATACATTATGGGAATGCTGAAATACGAGTTGCGTTGGGTTCCTATCGTAAATATACACAATTCTTCTTCAGGACTCAAGTCCAAATTATTAATAGAAACAAAGATATACGTCTTTCACTCAGGTGCATACTCTTCAGGTTTACTAAATCAACCGTGTTACGGAGATTGGCTTATATTTTGAATACATTATGGGAATGCTGAAATACGAGTTGCGTTGGGTTCATATCGTAAATATACACAATTCTTCTTCAGGACTCAAGTCCAAATTATTAATAGAAACAAAGATATACGTCTTTCACTCAGGTGCATACTCTTCAGGTTTACTAAATCAACTGTGTTACGGAGATTGGCTTAAATTTTGAATACATTATGGGAATGCTGAAATACGAGTTGCGTTGGGTTCCTATCGTAAATATACACAATTCTTCTTCAGGACTCAAGTCCAAATTATTAATAGAAACAAAGATATACGTCTTTCACTCAGGTGCATACTCTTCAGGTTTACTAAATCAACCGTGTTACGGAGATTGGCTTAAATTTTGAATACATTATGGGAATGCTGAAATACGAGTTTCGTTGGGTTCCTATCGTAAATATACACAATTCTTCTTCAGGACTTAAGTCCAAATTATTAATAGAAACAAAGATATAAGTCTTTCACTCAGGTGCATACTCTTCGGGTTTAATAAATCAACCGTGTTACGGAGATTGGCTTAAATTTTGAATACATTATGGGCATGCTGAAATACGAGTTGCGTTGGGTTCCTATCGTAAATATACACAATTCTTCTTCAGGACTCAAATCCAAATTATTAATAGAAACAAAGATATACGTCTTTCACTCAGGTGCATACTCTTCAGGTTTACTAAATAAACCGTGTTACGGAGATTGGCTTTAAGTTTGAATACATTATGGGCATGCTGAAATACGAGTTGCGTTGGGTTCCTATCGTAAATACACACAATTCTTCTTGAGGACTCAAGTCCAAATTATTAATAGAAACAAAGATATACGTCTTTCACTCAGGTGCATAGTCTTCAGGTTTACTAAATCAACCGTGTTACGGAGATTGGCTTAAATTTTGAATACATTATGGGCATGCTGAAATACGAGTTGCGTTGGGTTCCTATCGTAAATATACACAATTCTTCTTCAGGACTCAAGTCCAAATTATTAATAGAAACAAAGATATAAGTCTTTCACTCAGGTACATACTCTTCGGGTTTACTAAATCAACTGTGTTACGGAGATTGGCTTAAATTTTGAATACATTATGGGCATGCTGAAATACGAGTTGCGTTGGGTTCCTACCGTAAATATACACAATTCTTCTTTGGGACTCAAGTCCAAATTATTAATAGAAACAAAGATATACGTCTTTCACTCGGGTGCATACTCTTCAGGTTTACTAAATCAACCGTGTTACGGAGATTGGCTTAAATTTTGAATACATTATGGGCATGCTGAAATATGAGTTGCGTTGGGTTCCTATCGTAAATATACACAATTCTTATTCAGGACTCAAATCCAAATTATTAATAGAAACAAAGATATAAGTCTTTCACTCAGGTGCATACTCTTCCGGTTTACTAAATCAACCGTGTTACGGAGATTGGCTTAAATTTTGAATACATTATGGGAATGCTGAAATACGAGTTGCTTTGGGTTCCTATCGTAAATATACACAATTCTTCTTTAGGACTCAAGTCCAAATTATTAATAGAAACAAAGATATACGTCTTTCACTCAGGTGCATACTCTTCAGGTTTACTAAATCAACCGTGTTACGGAGATTGGCTTATATTTTGAATACATTATGGGAATGCTGATATACGAGTTGCGTTGGGTTCCTATCGTAAATATACACAATTCTTCTTCAGGACTCAAGTCCAAATTATTAATAGAAACAAAGATATACGTCTTTCACTCAGGTGCATACTCTTGAGGTTTACTAAATCAACTGTGTTACGGAGATTGGCTTAAATTTTGAATACAATATGGGAATGCTGAAATACGAGTTGCGTTGGGTTCCTATCGTAAATATACACAATTCTTCTTCAGGACTCAAGTCCAAACTATTAATAGAAACAAAGATATACATCTTTCACTCAGGTGCATACTCTTCAGGTTTACTAAATCAACCGTGTTACGGAGATTGGCTTAAATTTTGAATACATCATGGGAATGCTGAAATACGAGTTGCGTTGGGTTCCTATCGTAAATATACACAATTCTTCTTCAGGACTCAAGTCCAAATTATTAATAGAAACAAAGATATATGTCTTTCACTCAGGTGCATACTCTTCAGGTTTACTAAATCAATTGTGTTACGGAGATTGGCTTAAATTTTGAATACATTATGGGCATGCTGAAATACGAGTTTTGTTGGGTTCCTATCGTAAATATACACAATTCTTCTTCAGGACTCAAGTCCAAATTATTAATAGAAACAAAGATATACGTCTTTCACTCAGGTGCATACTCTTCAGGTTTACTAAATCAACCGTGTTACGGAGATTGGCTTAAATTTTGAATACATTATGGGAATGCTGAAATACGAGTTTCGTTGGGTTCCTATCGTAAATATACACAATTCTTCTTCAGGACTGAAGTCCAAATTATTAATAGAAACAAAGATATAAGTCTTTCACTCAGGTGCATACTCTTCGGGTTTAATAAATCAACCGTGTTACGGAGATTGTCTTAAATTTTGAATACATTATGGGCATGCTGAAATACGAGTTGCGTTGGGTTCCTATGGTAAATATACACAATTCTTCTTCAGGACTAAAATCCAAATTATTAATAGAAACAAAGATATACGTCTTTCACTCAGGTGCATACTCTTCAGGTTTACTAAATCAACCGTGTTACGGAGATTGGCTTTAATTTTGAATACATTATGGGCATGCTGAAATACGAGTTGCGTTGGGTTCCTATCGTAAATACACACAATTCTTCTTGAGGACTCAAGTCCAAATTATTAATAGAAACAAAGATATACGTCTTTCACTCAGGTGCATACTCTTCAGGTTTACTAAATCAACCGTGTTACGGAGATTGGCTTAAATTTTGAATACATTATGGGCATGCTGAAATACGAGTTGCGTTGGGTTCCTATCGTAAATATACACAATTCTTCTTCAGGACTCAAGTCCAAATTATTAATAGAAACAAAGATATAAGTCTTTCACTCAGGTGCATACTCTTCGGGTTTACTAAATCAACTGTGTTACGGAGATTGGCTTAAATTTTGAATACATTATGGGCATGCTGAAATACGAGTTGCGTTGGGTTCCTACCGTAAATATACACAATTCTTATTTAGGACTCAAGTCCAAATTATTAATAGAAACAAAGATATACGTCTTTCACTCGGGTGCATACTCTTCAGGTTTACTAAATCAACCGTGTTACGGAGATTGGCTTAAATTTTGAATACATTATGGGCATGCTGAAATATGAGTTGCGTTGGGTTCCTATCGTAAATATACACAATTCTTCTTCAGGACTCAAGTCCAAATTATTAATAGAAACAAAGATATAAGTCTTTCACTCAGGTGCATACTCTTCCGGTTTACTAAATCAACCGTGTTACGGAGATTGGCTTAAATTTTGAATACATTATGGGAATGCTGAAATACGAGTTACTTTGGGTTCCTATCGTAAATATACACAATTCTTCTTCAGGACTCAAGTCCAAATTATTAATAGAAACAAAGATATACGTCTTTCACTCAGGTGCATACTCTTCAGGTTTACTAAATCAACCGTGTTACGGAGATTGGCTTATATTTTGAATACATTATGGGAATGCTGATATACGAGTTGCGTTGGGTTCCTATCGTAAATATACACAATTCTTCTTCAGGACTCAAGTCCAAATTATTAATAGAAACAAAGATATACGTCTTTCACTCAGGTGCATACTCTTCAGGTTTACTAAATCAACTGTGTTACGGAGATTGGCTTAAATTTTGAATACATTATGGTAATGCTGAAATACGAGTTGCGTTGGGTTCCTATCGTAAATATACACAATTCTTCTTCAGGACTCAAGTCCAAATTATTAATAGAAACAAAGATATACATCTTTCACTCAGGTGCATACTCTTCAGGTTTACTAAATCAACCGTGTTACGGAGATTGGCTTAAATTTTGAATACATCATGGGAATGCTGAAATACGAGTTCCGTTGGGTTCCTATCGTAAATATACACAATTCTTCTTCAGGACTCAAGTCCAAATTATTAATAGAAACAAAGATATATGTCTTTCACTCAGGTGCATACTCTTCAGGTTTACTAAATCAAATGTGTTACGGAGATTGGCTTAAATTTTGAATACATTATGGGCATGCTGAAATACGAGTTGCGTTGGGTTCCTATCGTAAATATACACAATTCTTCTTCAGGACTCAAGTCCAAATTATTAATAGAAACAAAGATATACGTCTTTCACTCAGGTGCATACTCTTCAGGTTTACTAAATCAACCGTGTTACGGAGATTGGCTTAAATTTTGAATACATTATGGGAATGCTGAAATACGAGTTTCGTTGGGTTCCTATCGTAAATATACACAATTCTTCTTCAGGACTGAAGTCCAAATTATTAATAGAAACAAAGATATAAGTCTTTCACTCAGGTGCATACTCTTCGGGTTTAATAAATCAACCGTGTTACGGAGATTGGCTTAAATTTTGAATACATTATGGGCATGCTGAAATACGAGTTGCGTTGGGTTCCGATGGTAAATATACACAATTCTTCTTCAGGACTAAAATCCAAATTATTAATAGAAACAAAGATATACGTCTTTCACTCAGGTGCATACTCTTCAGGTTTACTAAATCAACCGTGTTACGGAGATTGGCTTTAATTTTGAATACATTATGGGCATGCTGAAATACGAGTTGCGTTGGGTTCCTATCGTAAATACACACAATTCTTCTTCGGGACTCAAGTCCAAATTATTAATAGAAACAAAGATATAAGTCTTTCACTCAGGTGCATACTCTTCCGGTTTACTAAATCAACCGTGTTACGGAGATTGGCTTAAATTTTGAATACATTATGGGAATGCTGAAATACGAGTTGCTTTGGGTTCCTATCGTAAATATACACAATTCTTCTTCAGGACTCAAGTCCAAATTATTAATAGAAACAAAGATATACGTCTTTCACTCAGGTGCATACTCTTCAGGTTTACTAAATCAACCGTGTTACGGAGATTGGCTTTAATTTTGAATACATTATGGGCATGCTGAAATACGAGTTGCGTTGGGTTCCTATCGTAAATACACACAATTCTTCTTCGGGACTCAAGTCCAAATTATTAATAGAAACAAAGATATACGTCTTTCACTCAGGTGCATACTCTTCAGGTTTACTAAATCAACCGTGTTACGGAGATTGGCTTAAATTTTGAATACATTATGGGCATGCTGAAATACGAGTTGCATTGGGTTCCTATCGTAAATATACACAATTCTTCTTCAGGACTCAAGTCCAAATTATTAATAGAAACAAAGATATAAGTCTTTCACTCAGGTGCATACTCTTCGGGTTTACTAAATCAACTGTGTTACGGAGATTGGCTTATATTTTGAATACATTATGGGCATGCTGAAATACGAGTTGCGTTGGGTTCCTACCGTAAATATACACAATTCTTCTTCAGGACTCAAGTCGAAATTATTAATAGAAACAAAGATATACGTCTTTCACTCAGGTGCATACTCTTCAGGTTTACTAAATCAACCGTGTTACGGAGATTGGCTTAAATTTTGAATACATTATGGGCATGCTGAAATACGAGTTGCGTTGGGTTCCTATCGTAAATATACACAATTCTTCTTCAGGACTCAAGTCCAAATTATTAATAGAAACAAAGATATACGTCTTTCACTCAGGTGCATACTCTTCAGGTTTACTAAATCAACCGTGTTACGGAGATTGGCTTAAATTTTGAATACATTATGGGAATGCTGAAATACGAGTTTCGTTGGGTTCCTATCGTAAATATACACAATTCTTCTTCAGGACTGAAGTCCAAATTATTAATAGAAACAAAGATATAAGTCTTTCACTCAGGTGCATACCCTTCGGGTTTACTAAATCAACCGTGTTACGGAGATTGGCTTAAATTTCTAATACATTATGGGCATGCTGAAATACGAGTTGCGTTGGGTTCCTATCGTAAATATACACAATTCTTCTTCAGGACTCAAGTCCAAATTATTAATAGAAACAAAGATATACGTCTTTCACTCAGGTGCATACTCTTCAGGTTTACTAAATCAACCGTGTTACGGAGTTTGGCTTAAATTTTGAATACATTATGGGCATGCTGAAATACGAGTTGCGTTGGGTTCCTATCGTAAATATACACAATTCTTCTTCAGGACTCAAGTCCAAATTATTAGTAGAAACAAAGATATACGTCTTTCACTCAGGTGCATACTCTTCAGGTTTACTAAATCAACCGTGTTACGGAGATTGGCTTAAATTTTGAATACATAATGGGAATGCTGAAATACGAGTTTCGTTGGGTTCCTATCGTAAATATACACAATTCTTCTTCAGGACTGAAGTCCAAATTATTAATAGAAACAAAGATATAAGTCTTTCACTCAGGTGCATACTCTTCGGGTTTACTAAATCAACCGTGTTACGGAGATTGGCTTAAATTTTGAATACATTATGGGCATGCTGAAATACGAGTTGCGTTGGGTTCCTATCGTAAATATACACAATTCTTCTTCAGGACTCAAGTCCAAATTATTAATAGAAACAAAGATATAAGTCTTTCACTCAGGTGCATACTCTTCAGGTTTACTAAATCAACCGTGTTACGGAGATTGGCTTAAATTTTGAATACATTATGGGCATGCTAAAATACGAGTTGCGTTGGGTTCCTATCGTAAATATACACAATTCTTCTTCAGGACTCAAGTCCAAATTATTAATAGAAACAAAGATATACGTCTTTCACTCAGGTGCATACTCTTTAGGTTTACTAAATCAACCGTGTTACGGAGATAGGCAGAAATTTTGAATACATTATGGGAATGCTGAAATACGAGTTGCGTTGGGTTCCTATCGTAAATATACACAATTCTTCTTCAGGACTCAAGTCCAAATTATTAATAGAAACAAAGATATACGTCTTTCACTCAGGTGCATACTCTTCAGGTTTACTAAATCAACCGTGTTACGGAGATTGGTTTAAATTTTGAATACATTATGGGCATGCTGAAATACGAGTTGCGTTGGGTTCCTATCGTAAATATACACAATTCTTCTTCAGGACTCGAGTCCAAATTATTAATAGAAACAAAGATATACGTCTTTCACTCAGGTGCATACTCTTCAGGTTTACTAAATCAACCGTGTTACGGAGATTGGCTTAAATTTTGAATACATTATGGGAATGCTGAAATACGAGTTTCGTTGGGTTCCTATCGTAAATATACACAATTCTTCTTCAGGCCTGAAGTCCAAATTATTAATAGAAACAAAGATATAAGTCTTTCACTCAGGTGCATACTCTTCGGGTTTACTAAATCAACTGTGTTACGGAGATTGGCTTAAATTTTGAATACATTATGGGCATGCTGAAATACGAGTTGCGTTGGGTTCCTATCGTAAATATACACAATTCTTCTTCAGGACTCAAGTCCAAATTATTAATAGAAACAAAGATATAAGTCTTTCACTCAGGTGCATACTCTTCGGGTTTACTAAATCAACTGTGTTACGGAGATTGGCTTAAATTTTGAATACATTATGGGCATGCTGAAATACGAGTTGCGTTGGGTTCCTACCGTAAATATACACAATTCTTCTTCAGGACTCAAGTCGAAATTATTAATAGAAACAAAGATATACGTCTTTCACTCAGGTGCATACTCTTCAGGTTTACTAAATCAACCGTGTTACGGAGATTGGCTTAAATTTTGAATACATTATGGGCATGCTGAAATACGAGTTGCGTTGGGTTCCTATCGTAAATATACACAATTCTTCTTCAGGACTCAAGTCCAAATTATTAATAGAAACAAAGATATACGTCTTTCACTCAGGTGCATACTCTTCAGGTTTACTAAATCAACCGTGTTACGGAGATTGGCTTAAATTTTGAATACATTATGGGAATGCTGAAATACGAGTTTCGTTGGGTTCCTATCGTAAATATACACAATTCTTCTTCAGGACTGAAGTCCAAATTATTAATAGAAACAAAGATATAAGTCTTTCACTCAGGTGCATACTCTTCGGGTTTACTAAATCAACCGTGTTACGGAGATTGGCTTAAATATCTAATACATTATGGGCATGCTGAAATACGAGTTGCGTTGGGTTCCTATCGTAAATATACACAATTCTTCTTCAGGACTCAAGTCCAAATTATTAATAGAAACAAAGATATACGTCTTTCACTCAGGTGCATACTCTTCAGGTTTACTAAATCAACCGTGTTACGGAGATTGGCTTAAATTTTGAATACATTATGGGCATGCTGAAATACGAGTTGCGTTGGGTTCCTATCGTAAATATACACAATTCTTCTTCAGGACTCAAGTCCAAATTATTAGTAGAAACAAAGATATACGTCTTTCACTCAGGTGCATACTCTTCAGGTTTACTAAATCAACCGTGTTACGGAGATTGGCTTAAATTTTGAATACATAATGGGAATGCTGAAATACGAGTTTCGTTGGGTTCCTATCGTAAATATACACAATTCTTCTATAGGACTGAAGTCCAAATTATTAATAGAAACAAAGATATAAGTCTTTCACTCAGGTGCATACTCTTCGGGTTTACTAAATCAACCGTGTTACGGAGATTGGCTTAAATTTTGAATACATTATGGGCATGCTGAAATACGAGTTGCGTTGGGTTCCTATCGTAAATATACACAATTCTTCTTCAGGACTCAAGTCCAAATTATTAATAGAAACAAAGATATAAGTCTTTCACTCAGGTGCATACTCTTCAGGTTTACTAAATCAACCGTGTTACGGAGATTGGCTTAAATTTTGAATACATTATGGGCATGCTGAAATACGAGTTGCGTTGGGTTCCTATCGTAAATATACACAATTCTTCTTCAGGACTCAAGTCCAAATTATTAATAGAAACAAAGATATACGTCTTTCACTCAGGTGCATACTCTTCAGGTTTACTAAATCAACCGTGTTACGGAGATTGGCATAAATTTTGAATACATTATGGGAATGCTGAAATACGAGTTGCGTTGGGTTCCTATCGTAAATATACACAATTCTTCTTCAGGACTCAAGTCCAAATTATTAATAGAAACAAAGATATAAGTCTTTCACTCAGGTGCATACTCTTCGGGTTTACTAAATCAACCGTGTTACGGAGATTGGCTTAAATTTTGAATACATTATGGGCATGCTGAAATACGAGTTGCGTTGGGTTCCTATCGTAAATAGACACAATTCTTCTTCAGGACTCAAGTCCAAATTATTAATAGAAACAAAGATATACGTCTTTCACTCAGGTGCATACTCTTCAGGTTTACTAAATCAACCGTGTTACGGAGATTGGCTTAAATTTTGAATACATTATGGGAATGCTGAAATAAGAGTTGCGTTGGGTTCCTATCGTAAATATACACAATTCTTCTTCAGGACTCAAGTCCAAATTATTAATAGAAACAAAGATATAAGGCTTTCACTCAGGTGCATACTCTTCGGGTTTACTAAATCAACCGTGTTACGGAGATTGGCTTAAATTTTGAATACATTATGGGCATGCTGAAATACGAGTTGCGTTGGGTTCCTATCGTAAATGTACACAATTCTTCTTCAGGACACAAGTCCAAATTATTAATAGAAACAAATATATACGTCTTTCACTCAGGTGCATACTCTTCAGGTTTACTAAATCAACCGTGTTACGGAGATTGGCTTTAATTTTGAATACATTATGGGCATGCTGAAATACGAGTTGCGTTGGGTTCCTATCGTAAATACACACAATTCTTCTTCAGGACTCAAGTCCAAATTATTAATAGAAACAAATATATACGTCTTTCACTCAGGTGCATACTCTTCAGGTTTACTAAATCAACCGTGTTACGGAGATTGGCTTAAATTTTGAATACATTATGGGCATGCTGAAATACGAGTTGTGTTGGGTTCCTATCGTAAATATACACAATTCTTCTTCAGGACTCAAGTCCAAATTATTAATAGAAACAAAGGTATACGTCTTTCACTCAGGTGCATACTCTTCGGGTTTACTAAATCAACCGTGGTACGGAGATTGGCTTAAATTTTGAATACATTATGGGCATGCTGAAATACGAGTTGCGTTGGGTTCCTATCGTAAATATACACAATTCTTCTTCAGGACTCAAGTCCAAATTATTAATAGAAACAAAGATATACGTCTTTCACTCAGGTGCATACTCTTCAGGTTTACTAAATCAACCGTGTTACGGAGATTGGATTAAATTTTGAATACATTTTGGGAATGCTGAAATACGAGTTGCGTTGGGTTCCTATCGTAAATATACACAATTCTTCTTTAGGACTCAAGTCCAAATTATTATCAGAAACAAAGATATACGTCTTTCACTCAGGTGCATACTCTTCAGGTTTACTAAATCAACCGTGTTACGGAGATTGGCTTAAATTTTGAATACATTATGGGCATGCTGAAATACGAGTTGCGTTGGGTTCCTATCGTAAATATACACAATTCTTCTTCAGGACTCAAGTCCAAATTATTAATAGAAACAAAGATATACGTCTTTCACTCAGGTGCATACTCTTCAGGTTTACTAAATCAACCGTGTTACGGAGATTGGCTTAAATTTTGAATACATTATGGGAATGCTGAAATACGAGTTGCGTTGGGTTCCTATCGTAAATATACACAATTCTTCTTCAGGACTCAAGTCCAAATAATTAATAGAAACAAAGATATACGTCTTTCACTCAAGTGCATACTCTTTAGGTTTACTAAATCAACCGTGTTACGGAGATTGGCTTCAATTTTGAATACATTATGGGCATGCTGAAATACGAGTTGCGTTGGGTTCCTATCGTAAATATACACAATTCTTCTTCAGGACTCAAGTCCAAATTATTAATAGAAACAAAGATATACGTCTTTCACTTAGGTGCATACTCTTCAGATTTACTAAATCAACCGTGTTACGGAGATTGGCTTAAATTTTGAATACATTATGGGAATGCTGAAATACGAGTTTCGTTGGGTTCCTATCGTAAATATACACAATTCTTCTTCAGGACTCAAGTCCAAATTATTAATAGAAACAAAGATATAAGTCTTTCACTCAGGTGCATACTCTTCGGGTTTACTAAATCAACCGTGTTACGGAGATTGGCTTAAATTTTGAATACATTATGGGCATGCTGAAATACGAGTTGCGTTGGGTTCCTATCGTAAATAGACACAATTCTTCTTCAGGACTCAAGTCCAAATTATTAATAGAAACAAAGATATACGTCTTTCACTCAGGTGCATACTCTTCAGGTTTACTAAATCAACCGTGTTACGGAGATTGGCTTAAATTTTGAATACATTATGGGAATGCTGAAATAAGAGTTGCGTTGGGTTCCTATCGTAAATATACACAATTCTTCTTCAGGACTCAAGTCCAAATTATTAATAGAAACAAAGATATAAGGCTTTCACTCAGGTGCATACTCTTCAGGTTTACTAAATCAACCGTGTTACGGAGATTGGCTTAAATTTTGAATACATTATGGGCATGCTGAAATACGAGTTGCGTTGGGTTCCTATCGTAAATATACACAATTCTTCTTCAGGACTCAAGTCCAAATTATTAATAGAAACAAATATATACGTCTTTCACTCAGGTGCATACTCTTCAGGTTTACTAAATCAACCGTGTTACGGAGATTGGCTTTAATTTTGAATACATTATGGGCATGCTGAAATACGAGTTGCGTTGGGTTCCTATCGTAAATACACACAATTTTTCTTCAGGACTCAAGTCCAAATTATTAATAGAAACAAATATATACGTCTTTCACTCAGGTGCATACTCTTCAGGTTTACTAAATCAACCGTGTTACGGAGATTGGCTTAAATTTTGAATACATTATGGGCATGCTGAAATATGAGTTGTGTTGGGTTCCTATCGTAAATATACACAATTCTTCTTCAGGACTCAAGTCCAAATTATTAATAGAAACAAAGATATACGTCTTTCACTCAGGTGCATACTCTTCGGGTTTACTAAATCAACCGTGGTACGGAGATTGGCTTAAATTTTGAATACATTATGGGCATGCTGAAATACGAGTTGCGTTGGGTTCCTATCGTAAATATACACAATTCTTCTTCAGGACTCAAGTCCAAATTATTAATAGAAACAAAGATATACGTCTTTCACTCAGGTGCATACTCTTCAGGTTTACTAAATCAACCGTGTTACGGAGATTGGATTAAATTTTGAATACATTTTGGGAATGCTGAAATACTAGTTGCGTTGGGTTTCTATCGTAAATATACACAATTCTTCTTTAGGACTCAAGTCCAAATTATTAATAGAAACAAAGATATAAGTCTTTCACTCAGGTGCATACTCTTCGGGTTTACTAAATCAACCGTGTTACGGAGATTGGCTTAAATTTTGAATACATTATGGGCATGCTGAAATACGAGTTGCGTTGGGTTCCTATCGTAAATATACACAATTCTTCTTCAGGACTCAAGTCCAAATTATTAATAGAAACAAAGATATAAGTCTTTCACTCAGGTGCATACTCTTCGGGTTTACTAAATCAACCGTGTTACGGAGATTGGCTTAAATTTTGAATACCTTATGGGCATGCTGAAATACGAGTTGCGTTGGGTTCCTATTGTAAATATACACAATTCTTCTTCAGGACTCAACTCCAAATTATTAATAGAAACAAAGATATACGTCTTTCACTCAGGTGCATACTCTTCAGGTTTACTAAATCAACCGTGTTACGGAAATTGGCTTAAATTTTGAATACATTATGGGCATGCTGAAATATGAGTTGCGTTGGGTTCCTATCTTAAATATACACAATTCTTCTTCAGGACTCAAGTCCAAATTATTAATAGAAACAAAGATATAAGTCTTTCACTCAGGTGCATACTCTTCGGGTTTACTAAATCAACCGTGTTACGGAGATTGGCTTAAATTTTGAATACATTATGGGCATGCTGAAATACGAGTTGCATTGGGTTCCTATCGTAAATATACACAATTCTTCTTCAAGACTCAAGTCCAAATTATTAATAGAAACAAAGATATACGTCTTTCAGTCAGGTGCATACTCTTCAGGTTTACTAAATCAACCGTGTTACGGAGATTGGCTTAAATTTTGAATACATTATGGGAATGCTGAAATACGAGTTGCGTTGGGTTCCTATCGTAAATATACACAATTCTTCTTCAGGACTCAAGTCCAAATTATTAATAGAAACAAAGATATACGTCTTTCACTCAGGTGCATACTCTTCAGGTTTACTAAATCAATTGTGTTACGGAGATTGGCTTAAATTTTGAATACATTATGGGCATGCTGAAATACGAGTTGCGTTGGGTTCCTATCGTAAATATACACAATTCTTCTTCAGGACTCAAGTCCAAATTATTAATAGAAACAAAGATATAAGTCTTTCACTCAGGTGCATACTCTTCGGGTTTACTAAATCAACCGTGTTACGGAGATTGGCTTAAATTTTGAATACATTATGGGCATGCTGAAATACGAGTTGCGTTGTGTTCCTATCGTAAATATACACAATTCTTCTTCGGGACTCAAGTCCAAATTATTAATAGAAACAAAGATATACGTCTTTCACTCAGGTGCATACTCTTCAGGTTTACTAAATCAACCGTGTTACGGAGATTGGCTTAAATTTTGAATACATTATGGGCATGCTGAAATAAGAGTTGCGTTGGGTTCCTATCGTAAATATACACAATTCTTCTTCAGGACTCAAGTCCAAATTATTAATAGAAACAAAGATATAAGTCTTTCACTCAGGTGCATACTCTTCGGGTTTACTAAATCAACCGTGTTACGGAGATTGGCTTAAATTTTGAATACATTATGGGCATGCTGAAATACGAGTTGCATTGGGTTCCTATCGTAAATATACACAATTCTTCTTCAGGACTCAAGTCCAAATTATTAATAGAAACAAAGATATACGTCTTTCACTCAGGTGCATACTCTTCAGGTTCACTAAATCAACCGTGTTACGGAGATTGGCTTAAATTTTGAATACATTATGGGAATGCTGAAATACGAGTTGCGTTGGGTTCCTATCGTAAATATACACAATTCTTCTTCAGGACTCAAGTCCAAATTATTAATAGAAACAAAGATATACGTCTTTCACTCAGGTGCATACTCTTCAGGTTTACTAAATCAACCGTGTTACGGAGATTGGCTTAAATTTTGAATACATAATGGGAATGCTGAAATACGAGTTGTGTTGGGTTCCTATCGTAAATATACACAATTCTTGTTCAGGACTCAAGTCCATATTATTAATAGAAACAAAGATATACGTCTTTCACTCAGGTGCATACTCTTCAGGTTTACTAAATCAACCGTCTTACGGAGATTGGCTTAAATTTTGAATACATTATGGGAATGCTGAAATACGAGTTGCGTTGGGTTCCTATCGTAAATATACACAATTCTTCTTCAGGACTCAAGTCCAAATTATTAATAGAAACAAAGATATACGTGTTTCACTCAGGTGCATACTCTTCGGGTTTACTAAATCAACCGTGTTACGGAGATTGGCTTACATTTTGAATACATTATGGGCATGCTGAAATACGAGTTGCGTTGGGTTCCTATCGTAAATATACACAATTCTTCTTCAAGACTCAAGTCCAAATTATTAATAGAAACAAAGATATACGTCTTTCAGTCAGGTGCATACTCTTCAGGTTTACTAAATCAACCTTGTTACGGAGATTGGCTTAAATTTTGAATACATTATGGGCATGCTGAAATACGAGTTGTGTTGGGTTCCTATCGTAAATATACACAATTCTTCTTCAGGACTCAAGTCCAAATTATTAATAGAAACAAAGATATAAGTCTTTCACTCAGGTGCATACTCTTCGGGTTTACTAAATCAACCGTGTTACGGAGATTGGCTTAAATTTTGAATACATTACGGGCATGCTGAAATACGAGTTGCGTTGGGTTCCTATCGTAAATATACACAATTCTTCTTCAGGACTCAAGTCCAAATTATTAATATAAACAAAGATATACGTCTTTCACTCAGGTGCATACTCTTCAGGTTTACTAAATCAACCGTGTTATGGAGATTGGCTTAAATTTTGAATACATTATGGGAATGCTGAAATACGAGTTGCGTTGGGTTCCTATCGTAAATATACACAATTCTTCTTCAAGACTCAAGTCCAAATTAATAATAGAAACAAAGATATACGTCTTTCACTCAAGTGCATACTCTTCAGGTTTACTAAATCAACCGTGTTACGGAGATTGGCTTAAATTTTGAATACATTATGGGAATGCTGAAATACGAGTTGCGTTGGGTTCCTATCGTAAATATACACAATTCTTCTTCAGGACTCAAGTCCAGATTATTAATATAAACAAAGATATACGTCTTTCACTCAGGTGCATACTCTTCAGGTTCACTAAATCAACCGTGTTACGGAGATTGGGTTAAATTTTGAATACATTATGGGCATGCTGAAATATGAGTTGCGTTGGGTTCCTATCGTAAGTGTACACAATTCTTCTTCAGGACTCAAGTCCAAATTATTAATAGAAACAAAGATATAAGTCTTTCACTCAGGTGCATACTCTTCGGGTTTACTAAATCAACCGTCTTACGGAGATTGGCTTAAATTTTGAATACATTATGGGAATGCTGAAATACGAGTTGCGTTGGGTTCCTATCGTAAATATACACAATTCTTCTTCAGGACTCAAGTCGAAATTATTAATAGAAACAAAGATATACGTCTTTCACTCAGGTGCATACTCTTCGGGTTTACTAAATCAACCGTGTTACGGAGATTGGCTTACATTTTGAATACATTATGGGCATGCTGAAATACGAGTTGCGTTGGGTTCCTATCGTAAATATACACAATTCTTCTTCAAGACTCAAGTCCAAATTATTAATAGAAACAAAGATATACGTCTTTCAGTCAGGTGCATACTCTTCAGGTTTACTAAATCAACCTTGTTACGGAGATTGGCTTAAATTTTGAATACATTATGGGCATGCTGAAATACGAGTTGTGTTGGGTTCCTATCGTAAATATACACAATTCTTCTTCAGGACTCAAGTCCAAATTATTAATAGAAACAAAGATATAAGTCTTTCACTCAGGTGCATACTCTTCGGGTTTACTAAATCAACCGTGTTACGGAGATTGGCTTAAATTTTGAATACATTACGGGCATGCTGAAATACGAGTTGCGTTGGGTTCCTATCGTAAATATACACAATTCTTCTTCAGGACTCAAGTCCAAATTATTAATATAAACAAAGATATACGTCTTTCACTCAGGTGCATACTCTTCAGGTTTACTAAATCAACCGTGTTATGGAGATTGGCTTAAATTTTGAATACATTATGGGAATGCTGAAATACGAGTTGCGTTGGGTTCCTATCGTAAATATACACAATTCTTCTTCAAGACTCAAGTCCAAATTAATAATAGAAACAAAGATATACGTCTTTCACTCAAGTGCATACTCTTCAGGTTTACTAAATCAACCGTGTTACGGAGATTGGCTTAAATTTTGAATACATTATGGGAATGCTGAAATACGAGTTGCGTTGGGTTCCTATCGTAAATATACACAATTCTTCTTCAGGACTCAAGTCCAGATTATTAATATAAACAAAGATATACGTCTTTCACTCAGGTGCATACTCTTCAGGTTCACTAAATCAACCGTGTTACGGAGATTGGGTTAAATTTTGAATACATTATGGGCATGCTGAAATATGAGTTGCGTTGGGTTCCTATCGTAAGTGTACACAATTCTTCTTCAGGACTCAAGTCCAAATTATTAATAGAAACAAAGATATAAGTCTTTCACTCAGGTGCATACTCT
The DNA here is from genome assembly GCA_945859875.1 of Cuscuta europaea. Lineage (NCBI taxonomy): Eukaryota > Viridiplantae > Streptophyta > Magnoliopsida > Solanales > Convolvulaceae > Cuscuta > Cuscuta europaea. The sequence goes on from CAMAPE010000014.1 coordinate 9,783,992, forward strand.
TCGGGTTTACTAAATCAACCGTCTTACGGAGATTGGCTTAAATTTTGAATACATTATGGGAATGCTGAAATACGAGTTGCGTTGGGTTCCTATCGTAAATATACACAATTCTTCTTCAGGACTCAAGTCGAAATTATTAATAGAAACAAAGATATACGTCTTTCACTCAGGTGCATACTCTTCGGGTTTACTAAATCAACCGTGTTACGGAGATTGGCTTAAATTTTGAATACATTATGGGCATGCTGAAATACGAGTTGCGTTGGGTTCCTATCGTAAATATACACAATTCTTCTTCAGGACTCAAGTCCAAATTATTAATAGAAACAAAGATATACGTCTTTCACTCAGGTGCATACTCTTCGGGTTTACTAAATCAACCGTGTTACGGAGATTGGCTTAAATTTTGAATACATTATGGGCATGCTGAAATACGAGTTGCGTTGGGTTCCTATCGTAAATATACACAATTCTTCTTCAGGACTCAAGTCCAAATTATTAATAGAAACAAAGATATACGTCTTTTACTCAGGTGCATACTCTTCAGGTTTACTAAATCAACCTTGTTACGGAGATTGGCTTAAATTTTGAATACATTATGGGCATGCTGAAATACGAGTTGTGTTGGGTTCCTATCGTAAATATACACAATTCTTCTTCAGGACTCAAGTCCAAATTATTAATAGAAACAAAGATATAAGTCTTTCACTCAGGTGCATACTCTTCGGGTTTACTAAATCAACCGTGTTACGGAGATTGGCTTAAATTTTGAATACATTACGGGCATGCTGAAATACGAGTTGTGTTGGGTTCCTATCGTAAATATACACAATTCTTCTTCAGGACTCAAGTCCAAATTATTAATAGAAACAAAGATATACGTCTTTCACTCAGGTGCATACTCTTCAGGTTTACTAAATCAACCGTGTTATGGAGATTGGCTTAAATTTTGAATACATTATGGGAATGCTGAAATACGAGTTGCGTTGGGTTCCTATCGTAAATATACACAATTCTTATTCAAGACTCAAGTCCAAATTACTAATAGAAACAAAGATATACGTCTTTCACTCAAGTGCATACTCTTCAGGTTTACTAAATCAACCGTGTTACGGAGATTGGCTTAAATTTTGAATACATTATGGGAATGCTGAAATACGAGTTGCGTTGGGTTCCTATCGTAAATATACACAATTCTTCTTCAGGACTCAAGTCCAGATTATTAATATAAACAAAGATATACGTCTTTCACTCAGGTGCATACTCTGCAGGTTTACTAAATCAACCGTGTTACGGAGATTGGCTTAAATTTTAAATACATTATGGGAATGCTGAAATACGAGTTGCGTTGGGTTCCTATCGTAAATATACACAATTCTTCTTCAGGACTCAAGTCCAAATTATTAATAGAAACAAAGATATACGTCTTTCACTCAGGTGCATACTCTTTAGGTTTACTAAATCAACCGTGTTACGGAGATTGGCTTAAATTTTGAATACATTATGGGCATGCTGAAATATGAGTTGCGTTGGGTTCCTATCGTAAATGTACACAATTCTTCTTCAGGACTCAAGTCCAAATTATTAATAGAAACAAAGATATAAGTCTTTCACTCAGGTGCATACTCTTCGGGTTTACTAAATCAACCGTCTTACGGAGATTGGCTTAAATTTTGAATACATTATGGGAATGCTGAAATACGAGTTGCGTTGGGTTCCTATCGTAAATATACACAATTCTTCTTCAGGACTCAAGTCCAAATTATTAATAGAAACAAAGATATACGTCTTTCACTCAGGTGCATACTCTTCGGGTTTACTAAATCAACCGTGTTACGAAGATTGGCTTAAATTTTGAATACATTATGGGCATGCTGAAATACGAGTTGCGTTGGGTTCCTATCGTAAATATACACAATTCTTCTTCAGGACTCAAGTCCAAATTATTAATAGAAACAAAGATATACGTCTTTCACTCAGGTGCATACTCTTCGGGTTTACTAAATCAACCGTGTTACGGAGATTGGCTTAAATTTTGAATACATTATGGGCATGCTGAAATACGAGTTGCGTTGGGTTCCTATCGTAAATATACACAATTCTTCTTCAGGACTCAAGTCCAAATTATTAATAGAAACAAAGATATACGTCTTTTACTCAGGTGCATACTCTTCAGGTTTACTAAATCAACCTTGTTACGGAGATTGGCTTAAATTTTGAATACATTATGGGCATGCTGAAATACGAGTTGTGTTGGGTTCCTATCGTAAATATACACAATTCTTCTTCAGGTCTCAAGTCCAAATTATTAATAGAAACAAAGATATAAGTCTTTCACTCAGGTGCATACTCTTCGGGTTTACTAAATCAACCGTGTTACGGAGATTGGCTTAAATTTTGAATACATTACGGGCATGCTGAAATACGAGTTGCGTTGGGTTCCTATCGTAAATACACACAATTCTTCTTCAGGACTCAAGTCCAAATTATTAATAGAAACAAAGATATACGTCTTTCACTCACGTGCATACTCTTCAGGTTTACTAAATCAACCGTGTTATGGAGATTGGCTTAAATTTTGAATAAATTATGGGAATGCTGAAATACGAGTTGCGTTGGGTTCCTATCGTAAATATACACAATTCTTCTTCAAGACTCAAGTCCAAATTAATAATAGAAAAAACGATATACGTCTTTCACTCAAGTGCATACTCTTCAGGTTTACTAAATCAACCGTGTTACAGAGATTGGCTTAAATTTTGAATACATTATGGGAATGCTGAAATACGAGTTGCGTTGGGTTCCTATCGTAAATATACACAATTCTTCTTCAGGACTCAAGTCCAGATTATTAATATAAACAAAGATATACGTCTTTCACTCAGGTGCATACTCTGCAGGTTTACTAGATCAACCGTGTTACGGAGATTGGCTTAAATTTTGAATACATAATGGGAATGCTGAAATACGAGTTGCGTTGGGTTCCTATCGTAAATATACACAATTCTTCTTCAGGACTCAAGTCCAAATTATTAATAGAAACAAAGATATACGTCTTTCACTCAGGTGCATACTCTTTAGGTTTACTAAATCAACCGTGTTACGAAGATTGGCTTAAATTTTGAATACATTATGGGCATGCTGAAATATGAGTTGCGTTGGGTTCCTATCGTAAGTGTACACAATTCTTCTTCAGGACTCAAGTCCAAATTATTAATAGAAACAAAGATATAAGTCTTTCACTCAGGTGCATACTCTTCGGGTTTACTAAATCAACCGTGTTACGGAGATTGGCTTAAATTTTGAATACATTATGGGCATGCTGAAATACGAGTTGCATTGGGTTCCTATCGTAAATATACACAATTCTTCTTCAGGACTCAAGTCCAAGTTATTAATAGAAACAAAGATATACGTCTTTCACTCAGGTGCATACTCTTCAGGTTCACTAAATCAACCGTGTTACGGAGATTGGCTTAAATTTTGAATACATTATGGGAATGCTGAAATACGAGTTGCGTTGGGTTCCTATCGTAAATATACACAATTCTTCTTCAGGACTCAAGTCCAAATTATTAATAGAAACAAAGATATACTTCTTTCACTCAGGTGCATACTCTTCAGGTTTACTAAATCAACCGTGTTACAGAGATTGGCTTAAATTTTGAATACATTATGGGAAAGCTGAAATACGAGTTGCGTTGGGTTCCTATCGTAAATATACACAATTCTTCTTCAGGACTCAAGTCCAAATTATTAATAGAAACAAAGATATACGTCTTTCACTCAGGTGCATACTCTTCAGGTTTACTAAATCAACCGTGTTACGGAGATTGGCTTAAATTTTGAATACATAATGGGAATGCTGAAATACGAGTTGCGTTGGGTTTCTATCGTAAATATACACAATTCTTCTTCAGGACTCAAGTCCAAATTATTAATAGAAACAAAGATATACGTCTTTCACTCAGGTGCATACTCTTCAGGTTTACTAAATCAACCGTCTTACGGAGATTGGCTTAAATTTTGAATACATTATGGGAATGCTGAAATACGAGTTGCGTTGGGTTCCTATCGTAAATATACACAATTCTTCTTCAGGACTCAAGTCCAAATTATTAATAGAAACAAAGATATACGTCTTTCACTCAGGTGCATACTCTTCGGGTTTACTAAATCAACCGTGTTACGGAGATTGGCTTAAATTTTGAATACATTATGGGCATGCTGATATACGAGTTGCGTTGGGTTCCTATCGTAAATATACACAATTCTTCTTCAGGACTCAAGTCCAAATTATTAATAGAAACAAAGATATACGTCTTTTACTCAGGTGCATACTCTTCAGGTTTACTAAATCAACCTTGTTACGGAGATTGGCTTAAATTTTGAATACATTATGGGCATGCTGAAATACGAGTTGTGTTGGGTTCCTATCATAAATATACACAATTCTTCTTCAGGACTCAAGTCCAAATTATTAATAGAAACAAAGATATAAGTCTTTCAGTCAGGTGCATACTCTTCGGGTTTACTAAATCAACCGTGTTACGGAGATTGGCTTAAATTTTGAATACATTACGGGCATGCTGAAATACGAGTTGCGTTGGGTTCCTATCGTAAATATACACAATTCTTCTTCAGGACTCAAGTCCAAATTATTAATAGAAACAAAGATATACGTCTTTCACTCAGGTGCATACTCTTCAGGTTTACTAAATCAACCGTGTTATGGAGATTGGCTTAAATTTTGAATACATTATGGGAATGCTGAAATACGAGTTGCGTTGGGTTCCTATCGTAAATATACACAATTCTTCTTCAAGACTCAAGTCCAAATTAATAATAGAAACAAAGATATACGTCTTTCACTCAAGTGCATACTCTTCAGGTTTACTAAATCAACCGTGTTACGGAGATTGGCTTAAATTTTGAATACATTATGGGAATGCTGAAATACGAGTTGCGTTGGGTTCCTATCGTAAATATACACAATGCTTCTTCAGGACTCAAGTCCAGATTATTAATATAAACAAAGATATACGTCTTTCACTCAGGTGCATACTCTGCAGGTTTACTAAATCAACCGTGTTACGGAGATTGGCTTAAATTTTGAATACATTATGGGAATGCTGAAATACGAGTTGCGTTGGGTTCCTATCGTAAATATACACAATTCTTCTTCAGGACTCAAGTCCAAATTATTAATAGAAACAAAGATATACGTCTTTCACTCAGGTGCATACTCTTTAGGTTTACTAAATCAACCGTGTTACGGAGATTGGCTTAAATTTTGAATACATTATGGGCATGCTGAAATATGAGTTGCGTTGGGTTCCTATCGTAAGTGTACACAATTCTTCTTCAGGACTCAAGTCCAAATTATTAATAGAAACAAAGATATAAGTCTTTCACTCAGGTGCATACTCTTCGGGTTTACTAAATCAACCGTGTTACGGAGATTGGCTTAAATTTTGAATACATTATGGGCATGCTGAAATACGAGTTGCATTGGGTTCCTATCGTAAATATACACAATTCTTCTTCAGGACTCAAGTCCAAGTTATTAATAGAAACAAAGATATACGTCTTTCACTCAGGTGCATACTCTTCAGGTTCACTAAATCAACCGTGTTACGGAGATTGGCTTAAATTTTGAATACATTATGGGAATGCTGAAATACGAGTTGCGTTGGGTTCCTATCGTAAATATACACAATTCTTCTTCAGGACTCAAGTCCAAATTATTAATAGAAACAAAGATATACTTCTTTCACTCAGGTGCATACTCTTCAGGTTTACTAAATCAACCGTGTTACAGAGATTGGCTTAAATTTTGAATACATTATGGGAAAGCTGAAATACGAGTTGCGTTGGGTTCCTATCGTAAATATGCACAATTCTTCTTCAGGACTCAAGTCCAAATTATTAATAGAAACAAAGATATACGTCTTTCACTCAGGTGCATACTCTTCAGGTTTACTAAATCAACCGTGTTACGGAGATTGGCTTAAATTTTGAATACATAATGGGAATGCTGAAATACGAGTTGCGTTGGGTTCCTATCGTAAATATACACAATTCTTCTTCAGGACTCAAGTCCAAATTATTAATAGAAACAAAGATATACGTCTTTCACTCAGGTGCATACTCTTCAGGTTTACTAAATCAACCGTCTTACGGAGATTGGCTTAAATTTTGAATACATTATGGGAATGCTGAAATACGAGTTGCGTTGGGTTCCTATCGTAAATATACACAATTCTTCTTCAGGACTCAAGTCCAAATTATTAATAGAAACAAAGATATACGTCTTTCACTCAGGTGCATACTCTTCGGGTTTACTAAATCAACCGTGTTACGGAGATTGGCTTAAATTTTGAATACATTATGGGCATGCTGAAATACGAGTTGCGTTGGGTTCCTATCGTAAATATACACAATTCTTCTTCAGGACTCAAGTCCAAATTATTAATAGAAACAAAGATATACGTCTTTTACTCAGGTGCATACTCTTCAGGTTTACTAAATCAACCTTGTTACGGAGATTGGCTTAAATTTTGAATACATTATGGGCATGCTGAAATACGAGTTGTGTTGGGTTCCTATCGTAAATATACACAATTCTTCTTCAGGACTCAAGTCCAAATTATTAATAGAAACAAAGATATAAGTCTTTCACTCAGGTGCATACTCTTCGGGTTTACTAAATCAACCGTGTTACGGAGATTGGCTTAAATTTTGAATACATTACGGGCATGCTGAAATACGAGTTGCGTTGGGTTCCTATCGTAAATATACACAATTCTTCTTCAGGACTCAAGTCCAAATTATTAATAGAAACAAAGATATACGTCTTTCACTCAGGTGCATACTCTTCAGGTTTACTAAATCAACCGTGTTATGGAGATTGGCTTAAATTTTGAATACATTATGGGAATGCTGAAATACGAGTTGCGTTGGGTTCCTATCGTAAATATACACAATTCTTCTTCAAGACTCAAGTCCAAATTAATAATAGAAACAAAGATATACGTCTTTCACTCAAGTGCATACTCTTCAGGTTTACTAAATAAACCGTGTTACGGAGATTGGCTTAAATTTTGAATACATTATGGGAATGCTGAAATACGAGTTGCGTTGGGTTCCTATCGTAAATATACACAATTCTTCTTCAGGACTCAAGTCCAGATTATTAATATAAACAAAGATATACGTCTTTCACTCAGGTGCATACTCTGCAGGTTTACTAAATCAACCGTGTTACGGAGATTGGCTTAAATTTTGAATACATTATGGGAATGCTGAAATACCAGTTGCGTTGGGTTCCTATCGTAAATATACACAATTCTTCTTCAGGACTCAAGTCCAAATTATTAATAGAAACAAAGATATACGTCTTTCACTCAGGTGCATACTCTTTAGGTTTACTAAATCAACCGTGTTACGGAGATTGGCTTAAATTTTGAATACATTATGGGCATGCTGAAATATGAGTTGCGTTGGGTTCCTATCGTAAGTGTACACAATTCTTCTTCAGGACTCAAGTCCAAATTATTAATAGAAACAAAGATATAAGTCTTTCACTCAGGTGCATACTCTTCGGGTTTACTAAATCAACCGTGTTACGGAGATTGGCTTAAATTTTGAATACATTATGGGCATGCTGAAATACGAGTTGCATTGGGTTCCTATCGTAAATATACACAATTCTTCTTCAGGACTCAAGTCCAAGTTATTAATAGAAACAAAGATATACGTCTTTCACTCAGGTGCATACTCTTCAGGTTCACTAAATCAACCGTGTTACGGAGATTGGCTTAAATTTTGAATACATTATGGGAATGCTGAAATACGAGTTGCGTTGGGTTCCTATCGTAAATATACACAATTCTTCTTCAGGACTCAAGTCCAAATTATTAATAGAAACAAAGATATACTTCTTTCACTCAGGTGCATACTCTTCAGGTTTACTAAATCAACCGTGTTACAGAGATTGGCTTAAATTTTGAATACATTATGGGAAAGCTGAAATACGAGTTGCGTTGGGTTCCTATCGTAAATATACACAATTCTTCTTCAGGACTCAAGTCCAAATTATTAATAGAAACAAAGATATACGTCTTTCACTCAGGTGCATACTCTTCAGGTTTACTAAATCAACCGTCTTACGGAGATTGGCTTAAATTTTGAATATATTATGGGAATGCTGAAATACGAGTTGCGTTGGGTTCCTATCGTAAATATACATAATTCTTCTTCAGGACTCAAGTCCAAATTATTAATAGAAACAAAGATATACGTCTTTCACTCAGGTGCATACTCTTCGGGTTTACTAAATCAACCGTGTTACGGAGATTGGCTTAAATTTTGAATACATTATGGGCATGCTGATATACGAGTTGTGTTGGGTTCCTATCGTAAATATACACAATTCTTCTTCAGGACTCAAGTCCAAATTATTAATAGAAACAAAGATATACGTCTTTCACTCAGGTGCATACTCTTCAGGTTTACTAAATCAACCGTGTTACGGAGATTGGCTTAAATTTTGAATACATAATGGGAATGCTGAAATACGAGTTGCGTTGGGTTCCTATCGTAAATATACACAATTCTTCTTCAGGACTCAAGTCCAAATTATTAATAGAAACAAAGATATACGTCTTTCACTCAGGTGCATACTCTTGAGGTTTACTAAATCAACCGTCTTACGGAGATTGGCTTAAATTTTGAATACATTATGGGAATGCTGAAATACGAGTTGCGTTGGGTTCCTATCGTATATATACACAATTCTTTTTCAGGACTCAAGTCCAAATTATTAATAGAAACAAAGATATACATCTTTCACTCAGGTGCATACTCTTCGGGTTTACTAAATCAACCGTGTTACGGAGATTGGCTTAAATTTTGAATACATTATGGGCATGCTGAAATACGAGTTGCGTTGGGATCCTATCGTAAATCTACACAATTCTTCTTCAGGACTCAAGTCCAAATTATTAATAGAAACAAAGATATACGTCTTTCACTCAGGTGCATACTCTTCAGGTTTACTAAATCAACCGTGTTACGCAGATTGGCCTAAATTTTGAATACATTATGGGAATGCTGAAATACGAGTTGCGTTGGGTTCCCATCGTAAATATACACAATTCGTCTTCAGGACTCAAGTCCAAATTATTAATAGAAACAAAGATATATGTCTTTCACTCAAGTGCATACTCTTCAGGTTTACTAAATCAACCGTGTTTCGGAGATTGGCTTAAATTTTGAATACATTATGGGAATGCTGAAATACGAGTTGCGTTGGGTTCCTATCGTAAATATACACAATTCTTCTTCAGGACTCAAGTCCAAATTATTAATAGATACAAAGATATACGTCTTTCACTCAGGTGCATACTCTTCAGGTTTACTAAATCAACCGTGTTATGGAGATTGGCTTAAATTTTGAATACATTATGGGAATGCTGAAATACGAGTTGCGTTGGGTTCCTATCGTAAATATACACAATTCTTCTTCAAGACTCAAGTCCAAATTAATAATAGAAACAAAGATATACGTCTTTCACTCAAGTGCATACTCTTCAGGTTTACTAAATCAACCGTGTTACGGAGATTGGCTTAAATTTTGAATACATTATGGGAATGCTGAAATACGAGTTGCGTTGGGTTCCTATCGTAAATATACACAATTCTTCTTCAGGACTCAAGTCCAGATTCTTAATATAAACAAAGATATACGTCTTTCACTCAGGTGCATACTCTGCAGGTTTACTAAATCAACCGTGTTACGGAGATTGGCTTAAATTTTGAATACATTATGGGAATGCTGAAATACGAGTTGCGTTGGGTTCCTATCGTAAATATACACAATTCTTCTTCAGGACTCAAGTCCAAATTATTAATAGAAACAAAGATATACGTCTTTCACTCAGGTGCATACTCTTTAGGTTTACTAAATCAACCGTGTTACGGAGATTGGCTTAAATTTTGAATACATTATGGGCATGCTGAAATATGAGTTGCGTTGGGTTCCTATCGTAAGTGTACACAATTCTTCTTCAGGACTCAAGTCCAAATTATTAATAGAAACAAAGATATAAGTCTTTCACTCAGGTGCATACTCTTCGGGTTTACTAAATCAACCGTGTTACGGAGATTGGCTTAAATTTTGAATACATTATGGGCATGCTGAAATACGAGTTGCATTGGGTTCCTATCGTAAATATACACAATTCTTCTTCAGGACTCAAGTCCAAGTTATTAATAGAAACAAAGATATACGTCTTTCACTCAGGTGCATACTCTTCAGGTTCACTAAATCAACCGTGTTACGGAGATTGGCTTAAATTTTGAATACATTATGGGAATGCTGAAATACGAGTTGCGTTGGGTTCCTATCGTAAATATACACAATTCTTCTTCAGGACTCAAGTCCAAATTATTAATAGAAACAAAGATATACTTCTTTCACTCAGGTGCATACTCTTCAGGTTTACTAAATCAACCGTGTTACAGAGATTGGCTTAAATTTTGAATACATTATGGGAAAGCTGAAATACGAGTTGCGTTGGGTTCCTATCGTAAATATACACAATTCTTCTTCAGGACTCAAGTCCAAATTATTAATAGAAACAAAGATATACGTCTTTCACTCAGGTGCATACTCTTCAGGTTTACTAAATCAACCGTGTTACGGAGATTGGCTTAAATTTTGAATACATAATGGGAATGCTGAAATACGAGTTGCGTTGGGTTCCTATCGTAAATATACACAATTCTTCTTCAGGACTCAAGTCCAAATTATTAATAGAAACAAAGATATACGTCTTTCACTCAGGTGCATACTCTTCAGGTTTACTAAATCAACCGTCTTACGGAGATTGGCTTAAATTTTGAATACATTATGGGAATGCTGAAATACGAGTTGCGTTGGGTTCCTATCGTAAATATACACAATTCTTCTTCAGGACTCAAGTCCAAATTATTAATATAAACAAAGATATACGTCTTTCACTCAGGTGCATACTCTGCAGGTTTACTAAATCAACCGTGTTACGGAGATTGGCTTAAATTTTGAATACATTATGGGAATGCTGAAATACGAGTTGCGTTGGGTTCCTATCGTAAATATACACAATTCTTCTTCAGGACTCAAGTCCAAATTATTAATATAAACAAAGATATACGTCTTTCACTCAGGTGCATACTCTGCAGGTTTACTAAATCAACCGTGTTACGGAGATTGGCTTAAATTTTGAATACATTATGGGAATGCTGAAATACGAGTTGCGTTGGGTTCCTATCGTAAATATACACAATTCTTCTTCAGGACTCAAGTCCAAATTATTAATAGAAACAAAGATATACGTCTTTCACTCAGGTGCATACTCTTCAGGTTTACTAAATCAACCGTGTTATGGAGATTGGCTTAAATTTTGAATACATTATGGGAATGCTGAAATACGAGTTGCGTTGGGTTCCTATCGTAAATATACACAATTCTTCTTCAAGACTCAAGTCCAAATTAATAATAGAAACAAAGATATACGTCTTTCACTCAAGTGCATACTCTTCAGGTTTACTAAATCAACCGTGTTACGGAGATTGGCTTAAATTTTGAATACATTATGGGAATGCTGAAATACGAGTTGCGTTGGGTTCCTATCGTAAATATACACAATTCTTCTTCAGGACTCAAGTCCAGATTCTTAATATAAACAAAGATATACGTCTTTCACTCAGGTGCATACTCTGCAGGTTTACTAAATCAACCGTGTTACGGAGATTGGCTTAAATTTTGAATACATTATGGGAATGCTGAAATACGAGTTGCGTTGGGTTCCTATCGTAAATATACACAATTCTTCTTCAGGACTCAAGTCCAAATTATTAATAGAAACAAAGATATACGTCTTTCACTCAGGTGCATACTCTTTAGGTTTACTAAATCAACCGTGTTACGGAGATTGGCTTAAATTTTGAATACATTATGGGCATGCTGAAATATGAGTTGCGATGGGTTCCTATCGTAAGTGTACACAATTCTTCTTCAGGACTCAAGTCCAAATTATTAATAGAAACAAAGATATAAGTCTTTCACTCAGGTGCATACTCTTCGGGTTTACTAAATCAACCGTGTTACGGAGATTGGCTTAAATTTTGAATACATTATGGGCATGCTGAAATACGAGTTGCATTGGGTTCCTATCGTAAATATACACAATTCTTCTTCAGGACTCAAGTCCAAGTTATTAATAGAAACAAAGATATACGTCTTTCACTCAGGTGCATACTCTTCAGGTTCACTAAATCAACCGTGTTACGGAGATTGGCTTAAATTTTGAATACATTATGGGAATGCTGAAATACGAGTTGCGTTGGGTTCCTATCGTAAATATACACAATTCTTCTTCAGGACTCAAGTCCAAATTATTAATAGAAACAAAGATATACTTCTTTCACTCAGGTGCATACTCTTCAGGTTTACTAAATCAACCGTGTTACAGAGATTGGCTTAAATTTTGAATACATTATGGGAAAGCTGAAATACGAGTTGCGTTGGGTTCCTATCGTAAATATACACAATTCTTCTTCAGGACTCAAGTCCAAATTATTAATAGAAACAAAGATATACGTCTTTCACTCAGGTGCATACTCTTCAGGTTTACTAAATCAACCGTGTTACGGAGATTGGCTTAAATTTTGAATACATAATGGGAATGCTGAAATACGAGTTGCGTTGGGTTCCTATCGTAAATATACACAATTCTTCTTCAGGACTCAAGTCCAAATTATTAATAGAAACAAAGATATACGTCTTTCACTCAGGTGCATACTCTTCAGGTTTACTAAATCAACCGTCTTACGGAGATTGGCTTAAATTTTGAATACATTATGGGAATGCTGAAATACGAGTTGCGTTGGGTTCCTATCGTAAATATACACAATTCTTCTTCAGGACTCAAGTCCAAATTATTAATAGAAACAAAGATATACGTCTTTCACTCAGGTGCATACTCTTCGGGTTTACTAAATCAACCGTGTTACGGAGATTGGCTTAAATTTTGAATACATTATGGGCATGCTGAAATACTAGTTGCGTTGGGTTCCTATCGTAAATATACACAATTCTTCTTCAGGACTCAAGTCCAAATTATTAATAGAAACAAAGATATACGTCTTTTACTCAGGTGCATACTCTTCAGGTTTACTAAATCAACCTTGTTACGGAGATTGGCTTAAATTTTGAATACATTATGGGCATGCTGAAATACGAGTTGTGTTGGGTTCCTATCGTAAATATACACAATTCTTTTTCAGGACTCAAGTCCAAATTATTAATAGAAACAAAGATATAAGTCTTTCACTCAGGTGCATACTCTTCGGGTTTACTGAATCAACCGTGTTACGGAGATTGGCTTAAATTTTGAATACATTACGGGCATGCTGAAATACGAGTTGCGTTGGGTTCCTATCGTAAATATACACAATTCTTCTTCAGGACTCAAGTCCAAATTATTAATAGAAACAAAGATATACGTCTTTCACTCAGGTGCATACTCTTCAGGTTTACTAAATCAACCGTGTTATGGAGATTGGCTTAAATTTTGAATACATTATGGGAATGCTGAAATACGAGTTGTGTTGGGTTCCTATCGTAAATATACACAATTCTTCTTCAAGACTCAAGTCCAAATTAATAATAGAAACAAAGATATACGTCTTTCACTCAAGTGCATACTCTTCAGGTTTACTAAATCAACCGTGTTACGGAGATTGGCTTAAATTTTGAATACATTATGGGAATGCTGAAATACGAGTTGCGTTGGGTTCCTATCGTAAATATACACAATTCTTCTTCAGGACTCAAGTCCAGATTATTAATATAAACAAAGATATACGTCTTTCACTCAGGTGCATACTCTGCAGGTTTACTAAATCAACCGTGTTACGGAGATTGGCTTAAATTTTGAATACATTATGGGAATGCTGAAATACGAGTTGCGTTGGGTTCCTATCGTAAATATACACAATTCTTCTTCAGGACTCAAGTCCAAATTATTAATAGAAACAAAGATATACGTCTTTCACTCAGGTGCATACTCTTTAGGTTTACTAAATCAACCGTGTTACGGAGATTGGCTTAAATTTTGAATACATTATGGGCATGCTGAAATATGAGTTGCGTTGGGTTCCTATCGTAAGTGTACACAATTCTTCTTCAGGACTCAAGTCCAAATTATTAATAGAAACAAAGATATAAGTCTTTCACTCAGGTGCATACTCTTCGGGTTTACTAAATCAACCGTGTTACGGAGATTGGCTTAAATTTTGAATACATTATGGGCATGCTGAAATACGAGTTGCATTGGGTTCCTATCGTAAATATACACAATTCTTCTTCAGGACTCAAGTCCAAGTTATTAATAGAAACAAAGATATACGTCTTTCACTCAGGTGCATACTCTTCAGGTTCACTAAATCAACCGTGTTACGGAGATTGGCTTAAATTTTGAATACATTATGGGAATGCTGAAATACGAGTTGCGTTGGGTTCCTATCGTAAATATACACAATTCTTCTTCAGGACTCAAGTCCAAATTATTAATAGAAACAAAGATATACTTCTTTCACTCAGGTGCATACTCTTTAGGTTTACTAAATCAACCGTGTTACAGAGATTGGCTTAAATTTTGAATACATTATGGGAAAGCTGAAATACGAGTTGCGTTGGGTTCCTATCGTAAATATACACAATTCTTCTTCAGGACTCAAGTCCAAATTATTAATAGAAACAAAGATATACGTCTTTCACTCAGGTGCATACTCTTCAGGTTTACTAAATCAACCGTCTTACGGAGATTGGCTTAAATTTTGAATACATTATGGGAATGCTGAAATACGAGTTGCGTTGGGTTCCTATCGTAAATATACATAATTCTTCTTCAGGACTCAAGTCCAAATTATTAATAGAAACAAAGATATACGTCTTTCACTCAGGTGCATACTCTTCGGGTTTACTAAATCAACCGTGTTACGGAGATTGGCTTAAATTTTGAATACATTATGGGCATGCTGAAATACGAGTTGCGTTGGGTTTCTATCGTAAATATACACAATTCTTCTTCAGGACTCAAGTCCAAATTATTAATAGAAACAAAGATATACGTCTTTCACTCAGGTGCATACTCTTCAGGTTTACTAAATCAACCGTGTTACGGAGACTGGCTTAAATTTTGAATACATAATGGGAATGCTGAAATACGAGTTGCGTTGGGTTCCTATCGTAAATATACACAATTCTTCTTCAGGACTCAAGTCCAAATTATTAATAGAAACAAAGATATACGTCTTTCACTCAGGTGCATACTCTTCAGGTTTACTAAATCAACCGTCTTACGGAGATTGGCTTAAATTTTGAATACATTATGGGAATGCTGAAATACGAGTTGCGTTGGGTTCCTATCGTAAATATACACAATTCTTCTTCAGGACTCAAGTCCAAATTATTAATAGAAACAAAGATATACGTCTTTCACTCAGGTGCATACTCTTCGGGTTTACTAAATCAACCGTGTTACGGAGATTGGCTTAAATTTTGAATACATTATGGGCATGCTGAAATACGAGTTGCGTTGGGTTCCTATCGTAAATCTACACAATTCTTCTTCAGGACTCAAGTCCAAATTATTAATAGAAACAAAGATATACGTCTTTCACTCAGGTGCATACTCTTCAGGTTTACTAAATCAACCGTGTTACGCAGATTGGCCTAAATTTTGAATACATTATGGGAATGCTGAAATACGAGTTGCGTTGGGTTCCCATCGTAAATATACACAATTCGTCTTCAGGACTCAAGTCCAAATTATTAATAGAAACAAAGATATATGTCTTTCACTCAAGTGCATACTCTTCAGGTTTACTAAATCAACCGTGTTGCGGAGATTGGCTTAAATTTTGAATACATTATGGGAATGCTGAAATACGAGTTGCGTTGGGTTCCTATCGTAAATATACACAATTCTTCTTCAGGACTCAAGACCAAATTATTAATATAAACAAAGATATACGTCTTTCACTCAGGTGCATACTCTGCAGGTTTACTAAATCAACCGTGTTACGGAGATTGGCTTAAATTTTGAATACATTATGGGAATGCTGAAATACGAGTTGCGTTGGGTTCCTATCGTAAATATACACCATTCTTCTTCAGGACACAAGTCCAAATTATTAATAGAAACAAAGATATACGTCTTTCACTCAGGTGCATACTCTTCAGGTTTACTAAATCAACCGTGTTACAGAGATTGGCTTATATTTTGAATACATTATGGGAATTATGAAATACGAGTTGAGTTGGGTTCCTATCGTAAATATACACAATTCTTCTTCAGGACTCAAGTCCAAATTATTAATAGAAACAAAGATATACGTCTTTCACTCTGGTGCATACTCTCTAGGTTTACTAAATCAACCATGTTACGGAGATTGGCTTAAATTTTGAATACATTATGGGCATGCTGAAATACGAGTTGCGTTGGGTTCCTATCGAAATATACACAATTCTTCTTCAGGACTCAAGTCCAAATTATTAATAGAAACAACGATATAAGTCTTTCACTCAGGTGCATACTCTTCGGGTTTACTAAATCAACCGTGTTACGGAGATTGGCTTAAATTTTGAATACATTATGGGAATGCTGAAATACGAGTTGCGTTGGGTTCCTATCGTAAATATACACAATGCTTCTTCAGGACTCAAGTCCAAATTATTAATAGAAACAAAGATATATGTCTTTCACTCAGGTGCATACTCTTCAGGTTTACTAAATCAACCGTGTTACGGAGATTGGCTTAAATTTTGAATACATTATGGGCATGCTGAAATACGAGTTGCGTTGGGTTCCTATCGTAAATATACACAATTCTTCTTCAGGACTCAAGTCCAAATTATTAATAGAAACAAAGATATATGTCTTTCACTCAGGTGCATACTCTTCGGGTTTACTAAATCTACCGTGTTAGGGAGATTGGCTTAAATTTTGAATACATTATGGGCATGCTGAAATACGAGTTGCGTTGGGTTCCTATCGTAAATATACACAATTCTTCTTCAGGACTCAAGTCCAAATTATTAATAGAAACAAAGATATACGTCTTTCACTCAGGTGCATACTCTTCTTCAGGTCTACTAAATCAACTATGTTACGGAGATTGGCTTAAATTGTGAATACATTATGGGAATGCTGAAATACGAGTTGCGTTGGGTTCCTATCGTAAATATACACAATTCTTCTTCAGGACTCAAGTCCAAATTATTAATAGAAACAAAGATATACGTCTTTCACTCAGGTGCATACTCTTCAGGTTTACTAAATCAACCGTGTTACGGAGACTGGCTTAAATTGTGAATACATTATGGGAATGCTGAAATACGAGTTGCGTTGGGTTCCTATTGTAAATATACACAATTCGTCTTCAGGACTAAAGTCCAAATTATTAATAGAAACAAAGATATACGTCTTTCACTCAGGTGCATACTCTTCAGGTTTACTAAATCAACCGTGTTACGGAGATTGGCTTGAATTTTGAATACATTATGGGCATGCTGAAATACGAGTTGCGTTGGGTTCCTATCGTAAATATACACAATTCTTCTTCAGGACTCAAGTCCAAATTATTAATAGAAACAACGATATAAGTCTTTCACTTAGGTGCATACTCTTCAGGTTTACTAAATCAACTGTGTTATGGAGATTGGATTAAATTGTGAATACATTATGGGAATGCTGAAATACGAGTTGCGTTGGGTTCCTATCGTAAATATACACAATTCGTCTTCAGGACTCAAGTCCAAATTATTAATAGAAACAAAGATATACGTCTTTCACCCAGGTGCATACTCTTCAGGTTTACTAAATCAACCGTGTTACGGAGATTGGCTTGAATTTTGAATACATTATGGGCATGCTGAAATACGAGTTGCGTTGGGTTCCTATCGTAAATATACACAATTCTTCTTCAGGACTCAAGTCCAAATTATTAATAGAAACAAAGATATAAGTCTTTCACTCAGGTGCATACTCTTCGGGTTTACTAAATCAACCGTGTTACGGAGATTGGCTTAAATTTTGAATACATTATGGGCATGCTGAAATACGAGTTGCATTGGGTTCCTATCGTAAATATACACAATTATTCTTTAGGACTCAAGTCCAAATTATTAATAGAAACAAAGATATAAGTCTTTCACTCAGGTGCATACTCTTCGGGTTTACTAAATCAACCGTGTTACGGAGATTGGCTTAAATTGTGAATACATTATGGGAATGCTGAAATACGAGTTGCGTTAGGTTCCTATCGTAAATATACACAATTATTCTTCAGGAATCAAGTCCAAATTATTAAAAGAAACAAAGATATACGTCTTTCACTCAGGAGCATACTCTTCAGGTTTACTAAATCAACCGTGTTACAGAGATTGGCTTAAATTTTGAATACATTATGGGCATGCTGAAATACGAGTTGCGTTGGGTTCCTATCGTAAATATACACAATTTTTCTTCAGGACTCAACTCCAAATTATTAATAGAAACAAAGATATACGTCTTTCACTCAGGTGCATACTCTTCAGCTTTACTAAATCAACCGTGTTACGGAGATTGGATTAAATTTTGAATACATTATGGGCATGCTGAAATACGAGTATCGTTGGGTTCCTATCGTAAATATACACAATTCTTCTTCAGGACTCAAGTCCAAATTATTAATAGAAACAAAGATATAAGTCTTTCACTCAGGTGCATACTCTTCGGGTTTACTAAATCAACCGTGTTACGGAGATTGGCTTAAATTTTGAATACATTATGGGCATGCTGAAATACGAGTTGTGTTGGGTTCCTATCTTAAATATACACAATTCTTCTTCAGGACTCAAGTCCAAATTATTAATAGAAACAAAGATATAAGTCTTTCACTCAGGTGCATACTTTTCGGGTTTACTAAAGCAACCGTGTTACGGAGATTGGCTTAAATTTTGAATACATTATGGGCATGCTGAAATACGAGTTGTGTTGGGTTCCTATCGAAAATATACACAATTCTTCTTCAGGACTCAAGTCCAAATTATTAATAGAAACAAAGATATAAGTCTTTCACTTAGGTGCATACTCTTCAGGTTTACTAAATAACCTGTGTTATGGAGATTGGATTAAATTGTGAATACATTATGGGAATTCTGAAATACGAGTTGCGTTGGGTTCCTATCGTAAATATACACAATTCTTCTTCAGGACTCAAGTCCAAATTATGAATAGAAACAAAGATATAAGTCTTTCTTTCCGGTGCATACTCTTCGGGTTTACTAAATCAACCGTGTTACGGAGATTGGCTTAAATTTTGAATACATTATGGGCATGCTGAAATACGAGTTGTGTTGGGTTCCTATCGTAAATATACACAATTCTTCTTCAGGACTCAAGTCCAAATTATTAATACAAACAAAGATATAAGTCTTTCACTCAGGTGCATACTTTTCGGGTTTACTAAATCAACCGTGTTACGGAGATTGGCTTAAATTATGAATACATTATGGGCATGCTAAAATACGAGTTGTGTTGGGTTCCCATCGTAAATATACACAATTCTTCTTCAGGACTCAAGTCCAAATTATTAATAGAAACAAAGATATAAGTCTTTCACTTAGGTGCATACTCTTCAGGTTTACTAAATCAACTGTGTTATGGAGATTGGATTAAATTGTGAATACATTATGGGAATGTTGAAATACGAGTTGCGTTGGGTTCCTATCGTAAATATACACAATTCTTCTTCAGGACTCAAGTCCAAATTATTAATAGAAACAAAGATATACATCTTTCACTCAGGTGCATACTCTTCAGGTTTACTAAATCAACCGTGTTACGGAGATTGGCTTAAATTGTGAATACATTATGGGAATGATGAAATACGAGTTGCGTTGGGTTCCTATCGTAAATATACACAATTCTTCTTCAGGACTGAAGTCCAAATTATTAATAGAAACAAAGATATACGTCTTTCACTCAGGTGCATACTCTTCAGGTTTACTAAATCAACCGTGTTACGGAGATTGGCTTAAATTTTGAATACATTATGGGCATGCTGAAATACAAGTTGTGTTGGGTTCCTATTGTAAATATACACAATTCTTCTTCAGGACTCAAGTCCAAATTTTTAACAGAAACACAGATATACGTCTTTCACTCAGGTGCATACTCTTCAGGTTTACTAAATCAACTGTGTTACGGAGATTGGCTTAAATTTTGAATACATTATGGGCATGCTGAAATACGAGTTGTCTTGGGTTCCTGTCGTAAATATACACAATTCTTCTTCAGGACTCAAGTCCAAATTATTAATAGAAACAAAGATATACGTCTTTCACTCAAGTGCATACTCTTCGGGTTTACTAAATCAACCGTGTTACGGAGATTGGCTTAAATTTTAAATACATTATGGGCATGCTGAAATACGAGTTGCGTTGGGTTCCTATCGTAAAAATACACAATTCTTCTTCAGGACTCAAGTCCAAATTATTAATAGAAACAAAGATATACGTCTTTCACTCAGGTGCATACTCTTCAGGATTACTAAATCAACCGTGTTACGGAGATTGGGTTAAATTGTGAATACATTATGGGAATGCTGAAATACGAGTTGCGTTGGGTTCCTATCGTAACTATACACAATTCTTCTTCAGGACTCAAGTCCAAATTATTAACAGAAACAAAGATATACGTGTTTCACTCAGGTGCATACTCTTCAGGTTTCCTAAATCAACCGTGTTACGGAGATTGGCTTAAATTTTGAATACATTATGGGCATGCTAAATTACGAGTTGCGTTGAGTTCCTATCGTAAATATACACAATTCTTCTTCAGGACTCAAGTCCAAATTATTAATAGAAACAAAGATATACGTCTTTCACTCAGGTGCATACTCTCTAGGTTTACTAAATCAACCGTGTTACGGAGATTGGCTTAAATTTTGAATACATTATGGGCATGCTGAAATACGAGTTGC
Organism: Cuscuta europaea; assembly: GCA_945859875.1. NCBI lineage: Eukaryota > Viridiplantae > Streptophyta > Magnoliopsida > Solanales > Convolvulaceae > Cuscuta > Cuscuta europaea. The sequence goes on from CAMAPE010000014.1 coordinate 9,805,070, forward strand.
GTTGGGTTCCTATCGAAATATACACAATTCTTCTTCAGGACTCAAGTCCAAATTATTAATAGAAACAAAGATATAAGTCTTTCACTCATGTGCATACTCTTCGGGTTTACTAAATCAACTGTGTTATGGAGATTGGATTAAATTGTGAATACATTATGGGAATGCTGAAATACGAGTTGCGTTGGGGTCCTATCGTAAATATACACAATTCTTCTTCAGGACTCAAGTCCAAATTATTAATAGAAACAAAGATATACATCTTTCACTCAGGTGCATACTCTTCAGGTTTACTAAATCAACCGTGTTACGGAGATTGGCTTAAATTGTGAATACATTATGGGAATGATGAAATACGAGTTGCGTTGGGTTCCTATCGTAAATATACACAATTCTTCTTCAGGACTGAAGTCCAAACTATTAATAGAAACAAAGATATACGTCTTTCACTCAGGTGCATACTCTTCAGGTTTACTAAATCAACCGTGTTACGGAGACTGGCTTAAATTGTGAATACATTATGGGCATGCTGAAATACGAGTTGTGTTGGGTTCCTATCGTAAATATACACAATTCTTCTTCAGGACTCAAGTCCAAATTATTAACAGAAACAAAGATATACGTCTTTCACTCAGGTGCATACTGTTCAGGTTTACTAAATCAACTGTGTTACGGAGATTGGCTTAAATTTTGAATACATTATGGGCATGCTGAAATACGAGTTGTCCTGGGTTCCTGTCGTAAATATACACAATTCTTCTTCAGGACTCAAGTCCAAATTATTAATAGAAACAAAGATATACGTCTTTCACTCAAGTGCATACTCTTCGGGTTTACTAAATCAACCGTGTTACGGAGATTGGCTTAAATTTTAAATACATTATGGGCATGCTGAAATACGAGTTGCGTTGGGTTCCTATCGTAAATATACACAATTCTTCTTCAGGACTCAAGTCCAAATTATTAATAGAAACAAAGATATACGTCTTTCACTCGGGTGCATACTCTTCAGGATTACTAAATCAACCGTGTTACGGAGATTGGGTTAAATTGTGAATACATAATGGGAATGCTGAAATACGAGTTGCGTTGGGTTCCTATCGTAAATATACACAATTCTTCTTCAGGACTCAAGTCCAAATTATTAACAGAAAGAAAGATATACGTGTTTCACTCAGGTGCATACTCTTCAGGTTTCCTAAATCAACCGTGTTACGGAGATTGGCTTAAATTTTGGATACATTATGGGCATGCTAAATTACGAGTTGCGTTGGGTTCCTATCGTAAATATACACAATTCTTCTTCAGGACTCAAGTCCAAATTATTAATAGAAACAAAGATATACGTCTTTCACTCAGGTGCATACTCTCTAGGTTTACTAAATCAACCGCGTTACGGAGATTGGCTTAAATTTTGAATACATTATGGGCATGCTGAAATACGAGTTGCGTTGGGTTCCTATCGAAATATACACAATTCTTCTTCAGGACTCAAGTCCAAATTATTAATAGAAACAAAGATATAAGTCTTTCACTCATGTGCATACTCTTCGGGTTTACTAAATCAACCGTGTTACGGAGATTGGCTTAAAGTTTGAATACATTATGGGAATGTTGAAATACGAGTTGCGTTGGGTTCCTATCGTAAATATACACAATATTTCTTCGGGACTCAAGTCCAAATTATTAAGAGAAATAAAGATATAAGTCTTTCACTCAGGTGCATACTCTTCAGGTTTACTAAATCAATCGTGTTACGGAGACTGGCTTTAATTGTGAATACATTATGGGAATACTGAAATACGAGTTGCGTTGGGTTCCTATCGTAAATATACACAATTCTTCTTCAGGACTCAAGTCGAAATTATTAACAGAAAGAAAGATATACGTGTTTCACTCAGGTGCATACTCTTCAGGTTTCCTAAATCAACCGTGTTACGGAGATTGGCTTAAATTTTGGATACATTATGGGCATGCTATATTACGAGTTGCGTTGGGTTCCTATCGTAAATATACACAATTCTTCTTCAGGACTCAAGTCCAAATTATTAATAGAAACAAAGATATACGTCTTTCACTCAGGTGCATACTCTCTAGGTTTACTAAATCAACCGCGTTACGGAGATTGGCTTAAATTTTGAATACATTATGGGCATGCTGAAATACGAGTTGCGTTGGGTTCCTATCGAAATATACACAATTCTTCTTCAGGACTCAAGTCCAAATTATTAATAGAAACAAAGATATAAGTCTTTCACTCATGTGCATACTCTTCGGGTTTACTAAATCAACCGTGTTACGGAGATTGGCTTAAAGTTTGAATACATTATGGGAATGTTAAAATACGAGTTGCGTTGGGTTCCTATCGTAAATATACACAATTTTTCTTCGGGACTCAAGTCCAAATTATTAAGAGAAATAAAGATATAAGTCTTTCACTCAGGTGCATACTCTTCAGGTTTACTAAATCAATCGTGTTACGGAGACTGGCTTTAATTGTGAATACATTATGGGAATACTGAAATACGAGTTGCGTTGGGTTCCTATCGTAAATATACACAATTCTTCTTCAGGACTCAAGTCCAAATTATTAATAGAAACAAAGATATACGTCTTTCACTCAGGTGCATACTCTTCAGGTTTACTAAATCAACCGTGTTACGGAGATTGACTTAAATTTGAATACATTATGGGCATGCTGAAATACGAGTTGCGTTGGGTTCCTATCGTAAATATACACAATTCTTCTTCAGGACTCAAGTCCAAATTATTAATAGAAACAAAGATATACGTCTTTCACTCAGGTGCATACTCTTCAGGTTTACTAAATCAACCGTGTTACGGAGATTGGCTTGAATTTTGAATACATTATGGGCATGCTGAAATACGAGTTGCGTTGGGTTCCTATCGTAAATATACACAATTATTCTTCAGGACTCAAGTCCAAATTATTAAGAGAAATAAAGATATAAGTCTTTCACTCAGGTGCATACTCTTCGGGTTTACTAAATCAACCGTGTTACGGAGATTGGCTTAAATTTTGAATACATTATGGGCATGCTGAAATACGAGTTGCGTTGGGTTCCTATCGTAAATATACACAATTATTCTTCAGGACTCAAGTCCAAATTATTAATAGAAACAAAGATATAAGTCTTTCACTCAGGTGCGTAGTCTTCGGGTTTACTAAATCAACCGTGTTACGGAGATTGGCGTAAATTGTGAATAGATTATGGGAATGCTGAAATACGAGTTGCGTTGGGTTCCTATCGTAAATATACACAATTCTTATTCAGGACTCAAGTCCAAATTATTAATAGAAACAAAGATATACGCCTTTCACTCAGGTGCATACTCTTCAGGATTACTAAATCAACCGTGTTACGGAGATAGGGTTAAATTGTGAATACATTATGGGAATGCTGAAATACGAGTTGCGTTGGGTTCCTATCGTAAATATACACAATTCATCTTCAGGACTCAAGTCCAAATTATTAACAGAAACAAAGATATACGTGTTTCACTCAGGTGCATACTCTTCAGGTTTCCTAAATCAACCGTGTTACGGAGATTGGCTTAAATTTTGAATACATTATGGGCATGCTAAATTACGAGTTGCGTTGGGTTCCTATCGTAAATATACACAATTCTTCTTCAGGACTGAAGTCCAAATTATTAATAGAAACAAAGATATACGTCTTTCACTCAGGTGCATACTCTTCAGGTTTACTAAATAAACCGTGTTACGGAGACTGGCTTAAATTGTGAATACATTATGGGCATGCTAAATTACGAGTTGCGTTGCGTTCCTATCGTAAATATACATAATTCTTCTTCAGGACTCAAGTCCAAATTATTAACAGAAACAAAGATATACGTCTTTCACTCAGGTGCATACTCTTCAGGTTTACTAAATCAACTGTGTTACGGAGATTGGCTTAAATTTTGAATACATTATGGGCATGCTGAAATACGTGTTGCGTTGGGTTCCTATCGAAATATACACAATTCTTCTTCAGGACTCAAGTCCAAATTATTAATAGAAACAAAGATATAAGTCTTTCACTCATGTGCATACTCTTCGGGTTTACTAAATTAACCGTGTTACGGAGATTGGCTTAAATTTTGAATACATTATGGGAATGTTGAAATACGAGTTGCGTTGGGTTCCTATCGTAAATATACACAATTCTTCTTCAGGACTCAAGTCCAAATTATTAATAGAAACAAAGATATACGTCTTTCACTCAGGTGCATACTCTTCAGGTTTACTAAATCAATCGTGTTACGGAGACTGGCTTTAATTGTGAATACATTATGGGAATGCTGAAATACGAGTTGCGTTGGGTTCCTATCGTAAATATACACAATTCTTCTTCAGGACTCAAGTCCAAATTATTAATAGAAACAAAGATATACGTCTTTCACTCAGGTGCATACTCTTCAGGTTTACTAAATCAACCGTGTTACGGAGATTGACTTAAATTTGAATACATTATGGGCATGCTGAAATACGAGTTGCGTTGGGTTCCTATCGTAAATATACACAATTCTTCTTCGGGACTCAAGTCCAAATTATTAATAGAAACAAAGATATACGTCTTTCACTCAGGTGCATACTCTTCAGGTTTACTAAATCAACCGTGTTACGGAGATTGGCTTGAATTTTGAATACATTATGGGCATGCTGAAATACGAGTTGCGTTGGGTTCCTATCGTAAATATACACAATTATTCTTCAGGACTCAAGTCCAAATTATTAATAGAAACAAAGATATAAGTCTTTCACTCAGGTGCATAGTCTTCGGGTTTACTAAATCAACCGTGTTACGGAGATTGGCTTAAATTTTGAATACATTATGGGAATGTTGAAATACGAGTTGCGTTGGGTTCCTATCGTAAATATACACAATTCTTCTTCGGGACTCAAGTCCAAATTATTAATAGAAACAAAGATATACGTCTTTCACTCAGGTGCATACTCTTCAGGTTTACTAAATCAATCGTGTTACGGAGACTGGCTTTAATTGTGAATACATTATGGGAATGCTGAAATACGAGTTGCGTTGGGTTCCTATCGTAAATATACACAATTCTTCTTCAGGACTCAAGTCCAAATTATTAATAGAAACAAAGATATACGTCTTTCACTCAGGTGCATACTCTTCAGGTTTACTAAATCAACCGTGTTACGGAGATTGACTTAAATTTGAATACATTATGGGCATGCTGAAATACGAGTTGCGTTGGGTTCCTATCGTAAATATACACAATTCTTCTTCAGGACTCAAGTCCAAATTATTAATAGAAACAAAGATATACGTCTTTCACTCAGGTGCATACTCTTCAGGTTTACTAAATCAACCGTGTTACGGAGATTGGCTTGAATTTTGAATACATTATGGGCATGCTGAAATACGAGTTGCGTTGGGTTCCTATCGTAAATATACACAATTATTCTTCAGGACTCAAGTCCAAATTATTAATAGAAACAAAGATATAAGTCTTTCACTCAGGTGCATAGTCTTCGGGTTTACTAAATCAACCGTGTTACGGAGATTGGCTTAAATTGTGAATAGATTATGGGAATGCTGAAATACGAGTTGCGTTGGGTTCCTATCGTAAATATACACAATTCTTATTCAGGACTCAAGTCCAAATTATTAATAGAAACAAAGATATACGCCTTTCACTCAGGTGCATACTCTTCAGGATTACTAAATCAACCGTGTTACGGAGATAGGGTTAAATTGTGAATACATTATGGGAATGCTGAAATACGAGTTGGGTTGGGTTCCTATCGTAAATATACACAATTCATCTTCAGGACTCAAGTCCAAATTATTAACAGAAACAAAGATATACGTGTTTCACTCAGGTGCATACTCTTCAGGTTTCCTAAATCAATCGTGTTACGGAGATTGGCTTAAATTTTGAATACATTATGGGCATGCTAAATTACGAGTTGCGTTGGGTTCCTATCGTAAATATACACAATTCTTCTTCAGGACTGAAGTCCAAATTATTAATAGAAACAAAGATATACGTCTTTCACTCAGGTGCATACTCTTCAGGTTTACTAAATCAACCGTGTTACGGAGATTGGCTTGAATTTTGAATACATTATGGGCATGCTGAAATACGAGTTGCGTTGGGTTCCTATCGTAAATTTACACAATTATTCTTCAGGACTCAAGTCCAAATTATTAATAGAAACAAAGATATAAGTCTTTCACTCAGGTGCATAGTCTTCGGGTTTACTAAATCAACCGTGTTACGGAGATTGGCTTAAATTGTGAATAGATTATGGGAATGCTGAAATACGAGTTGCGTTGGGTTCCTATCGTAAATATACACAATTCTTATTCAGGACTCAAGTCCAAATTATTAATAGAAACAAAGATATACGCCTTTCACTCAGGTGCATACTCTTCAGGATTACTAAATCAACCGTGTTACGGAGATAGGGTTAAATTGTGAATACATTATGGCAATGCTGAAATACGAGTTGCGTTGGGTTCCTATCGTAAATATACACAATTCTTCTTCAGGACTCAAGTCCAAATTATTAACAGAAACAAAGATATACGTGTTTCACTCAGGTGCATACTCTTCAGGTTTCCTAAATCAACCGTGTTACGGAGATTGGCTTAAATTTTGAATACATTATGGGCATGCTAAATTACGAGTTGCGTTGGGTTCCTATCGTAAATATACACAATTCTTCTTCAGGACTCAAGTCCAAATTATTAATAGAAACAAAGATATACGTCTTTCACTCAGGTGCATACTCTCTAGGTTTACTAAATCAACCGTGTTACGGAGATTGGCTTAAATTTTGAATACATTATGGGCATGCTGAAATACGAGTTGCGTTGGGTTCCTATCGAAATATACACAATTCTTCTTCAGGACTCAAGTCCAAATTATTAATAGAAACTAAGATATAAGTCTTTCACTCATGTGCATACTCTTCGGGTTTACTAAATCAACTGTGTTATGGAGATTGGATTAAATTGTGAATACATTATGGGAATGCTGAAATACGAGTTGCGTTGGGTTCCTATCGTAAATATACACAATTCTTCTTCGGGACTCAAGTCCAAATTATTAATAGAAACAAAGATATACATCTTTCACTCAGGTGCATACTCTTCAGGTTTACTAAATCAACCGTGTTACGGAGATTGGCTTAAATTGTGAATACATTATGGGAATGATGAAATACGAGTTGCGTTGGGTTCCTATCGTAAATATACACAATTCTTCTTCAGGACTGAAGTCCAAACTATTAATAGAAACAAAGATATACGTCTTTCACTCAGGTGCATACTCTTCAGGTTTACTAAATCAACCGTGTTTCGGAGACTGGCTTAAATTGTGAATACATTATGGGCATGCTGAAATACGAGTTGTGTTGGGTTCCTATCGTAAATATACACAATTCTTCTTCAGGACTCAATTCCAAATTATTAACAGAAACAAAGATATACGTCTTTCACTCAGGTGCATACTCTTCAGGTTTACTAAATCAACTGTGTTACGGAGATTGGCTTAAATTTTGAATACATTATGGGCATGCTGAAATACGAGTTGTCCTGGGTTCCTGTCGTAAATATACACAATTCTTCTTCAGGACTCAAGTCCAAATTATTAATAGAAACAAAGATATACGTCTTTCACTCAAGTGCATACTCTTCGGGTTTACTAAATCAACCGTGTTACGGAGATTGGCTTAAATTTTAAATACATTATGGGCATGCTGAAATACGAGTTGCGTTGGGTTCCTATCGTAAATATACACAATTCTTCTTCAGGACTCAAGTCCAAATTATTAATAGAAACAAAGATATACGTCTTTCACTCAGGTGCATACTCTCTAGGTTTACTAAATCAACCGTGTTACGGAGATTGGCTTAAATTTTGAATACATTATGGGCATGCTGAAATACGAGTTGCGTTGGGTTCCTATCGAAATATACACAATTCTTCTTCAGGACTCAAGTCCAAATTATTAATAGAAACAAAGATATAAGTCTTTCACTCATGTGCATACTCTTCGGGTTTACTAAATCAACTGTGTTATGGAGATTGGATTAAATTGTGAATACATTATGGGAATGCTGAAATACGAGTTGCGTTGGGTTCCTATCGTAAATATACACAATTCTTCTTCGGGACTCAAGTCCAAATTATTAATAGAAACGAAGATATACATCTTTCACTCAGGTGCATACTCTTCAGGTTTACTAAATCAACCGTGTTACGGAGATTGGCTTAAATTGTGAATACATTATGGGAATGATGAAATACGAGTTGCGTTGGGTTCCTATCGTAAATATACACAATTCTTCTTCAGGACTGAAGTCCAAACTATTAATAGAAACAAAGATATACGTCTTTCACTCAGGTGCATACTCTTCAGGTTTACTAAATCAACCGTGTTACGGAGACTGGCTTAAATTGTGAATACATTATGGGCATGCTGAAATACGAGTTGTGTTGGGTTCCTATCGTAAATATACACAATTCTTCTTCAGGACTCAAGTCCAAATTATTAACAGAAACAAAGATATACGTCTTTCACTCAGGTGCATACTCTTCAGGTTTACTAAATCAACTGTGTTACGGAGATTGGCTTAAATTTTGAATACATTATGGGCATGCTGAAATACGAGTTGTCCTGGGTTCCTGTCGTAAATATACACAATTCTTCTTCAGGACTCAAGTCCAAATTATTAATAGAAACAAAGATATACGTCTTTCACTCAAGTGCATACTCTTCGGGTTTACTAAATCAACCGTGTTACGGAGATTGGCTTAAATTTTAAATACATTATGGGCATGCTGAAATACGAGTTGCGTTGGGTTCCTATCGTAAATATACACAATTCTTCTTCAGGACTCAAGTCCAAATTATTAATAGAAACAAAGATATACGTCTTTCACTCGGGTGCATACTCTTCAGGATTACTAAATCAACCGTGTTACGGAGATTGGGTTAAATTGTGAATACATAATGGGAATGCTGAAATACGAGTTGCGTTGGGTTCCTATCGTAAATATACACAATTCTTCTTCAGGACTCAAGTCCAAATTATTAACAGAAACAAAGATATACGTGTTTCACTCAGGTGCATACTCTTCAGGTTTCCTAAATCAACCGTGTTACGGAGATTGGCTTAAATTTTGGATACATTATGGGCATGCTAAATTACGAGTTGCGTTGGGTTCCTATCGTAAATATACACAATTCTTCTTCAGGACTCAAGTCCAAATTATTAATAGAAACAAAGATATACGTCTTTCACTCAGGTGCATACTCTCTAGGTTTACTAAATCAACCGTGTTACGGAGATTGGCTTAAATTTTGAATACATTATGGGCATGCTGAAATACGAGTTGCGTTGGGTTCCTATCGAAATATACACAATTCTTCTTCAGGACTCAAGTCCAAATTATTAATAGAAACATAGATATAAGTCTTTCACTCATGTGCATACTCTTCGGGTTTACTAAATCAACCGTGTTACGGAGATTGGCTTAAAGTTTGAATACATTATGGGAATGTTGAAATACGAGTTGCGTTGGGTTCCTATCGTAAATATACACAATTCTTCTTCGGGACTCAAGTCCAAATTATTAATAGAAACAAAGATATACGTCTTTCACTCAGGTGCATACTCTTCAGGTTTACTAAATCAATCGTGTTACGGAGACTGGCTTTAATTGTGAATACATTATGGGAATGCTGAAATACGAGTTGCGTTGGGTTCCTATCGTAAATATACACAATTCTTCTTCAGGACTCAAGTCCAAATTATTAATAGAAACAAAGATATACGTCTTTCACTCAGGTGCATACTCTTCAGGTTTACTAAATCAACCGTGTTACGGAGATTGACTTAAATTTGAATACATTATGGGCATGCTGAAATACGAGTTGCGTTGGGTTCCTATCGTAAATATACACAATTCTTCTTCAGGACTCAAGTCCAAATGATTAATAGAAACAAAGATATACGTCTTTCACTCAGGTGCATACTCTTCAGGTTTACTAAATCAACCGTGTTACGGAGATTGGCTTGAATTTTGAATACATTATGGGCATGCTGAAATACGAGTTGCGTTGGGTTTCTATCGTAAATATACACAATTATTCTTCAGGACTCAAGTCCAAATTATTAATAGAAATAAAGATATAAGTCTTTCACTCAGGTGCATACTCTTCGGGTTTACTAAATCAACCGTGTTACGGAGATTGGCTTAAATTTTGAATACATTATGGGCATGCTGAAATACGAGTTGCGTTGGGTTCCTATCGTAAATATACACAATTATTCTTCAGGACTCAAGTCCAAATTATTAATAGAAACAAAGATATAAGTCTTTCACTCAGGTGCGTAGTCTTCGGGTTTACTAAATCAACCGTGTTACGGAGATTGGCTTAAATTGTGAATAGATTATGGGAATGCTGAAATACGAGTTGCGTTGGGTTCCTATCGTAAATATACACAATTCTTATTCAGGACTCAAGTCCAAATTATTAATAGAAACAAAGATATACGCCTTTCACTCAGGTGCATACTCTTCAGGATTACTAAATCAACCGTGTTACGGAGATAGGGTTAAATTGTGAATACATTATGGGAATGCTGAAATACGAGTTGCGTTGGGTTCCTATCGTAAATATACACAATTCATCTTCAGGACTCAAGTCCAAATTATTAACAGAAACAAAGATATACGTGTTTCACTCAGGTGCATACTCTTCAGGTTTCCTAAATCAACCGTGTTACGGAGATTGGCTTAAATTTTGAATACATTATGGGCATGCTAAATTACGAGTTGCGTTGGGTTCCTATCGTAAATATACACAATTCTTCTTCAGGACTGAAGTCCAAATTATTAATAGAAACAAAGATATACGTCTTTCACTCAGGTGCATACTCTTCAGGTTTACTAAATAAACCGTGTTACGGAGATTGGCTTAAATTTTGAATACATTATGGGCATGCTGAAATACGAGTTGTCCTGGGTTCCTGTCGTAAATATACACAATTCTTCTTCAGGACTCAAGTCCAAATTATTAATAGAAACAAAGATATACGTCTTTCACTCAAGTGCATACTCTTCGGGTTTACTAAATCAACCGTGTTACGGAGATTGGCTTAAATTTTAAATACATTATGGGCATGCTGAAATACGAGTTGCGTTGGGTTCCTATCGTAAATATACACAATTCTTCTTCAGGACTCAAGTCCAAATTATTAATAGAAACAAAGATATACGTCTTTCACTCAGGTGCATACTCTCTAGGTTTACTAAATCAACCGTGTTACGGAGATTGGCTTAAATTTTGAATACATTATGGGCATGCTGAAATACGAGTTGCGTTGGGTTCCTATCGAAATATACACAATTCTTCTTCAGGACTCAAGTCCAAATTATTAATAGAAACAAAGATATAAGTCTTTCACTCATGTGCATATTCTTCGGGTTTACTAAATCAACTGTGTTATGGAGATTGGATTAAATTGTGAATACATTATGGGAATGCTGAAATACGAGTTGCGTTGGGTTCCTATCGTAAATATACACAATTCTTCTTCGGGACTCAAGTCCAAATTATTAATAGAAACAAAGATATACATCTTTCACTCAGGTGCATACTCTTCAGGTTTACTAAATCAACCGTGTTACGGAGATTGGCTTAAATTGTGAATACATTATGGGAATGATGAAATACGAGTTGCGTTGGGTTCCTATCGTAAATATACACAATTCTTCTTCAGGACTGAAGTCCAAACTATTAATAGAAACAAAGATATACGTCTTTCACTCAGGTGCATACTCTTCAGGTTTACTAAATCAACCGTGTTACGGAGACTGGCTTAAATTGTGAATACATTATGGGCATGCTGAAATACGAGTTGTGTTGGGTTCCTATCGTAAATATACACAATTCTTCTTCAGGACTCAAGTCCAAATTATTAACAGAAACAAAGATATACGTCTTTCACTCAGGTGCATACTCTTCAGGTTTACTAAATCAACTGTGTTACGGAGATTGGCTTAAATTTTGAATACATTATGGGCATGCTGAAATACGAGTTGTCCTGGGTTCCTGTCGTAAATATACACAATTCTTCTTCAGGACTCAAGTCCAAATTATTAATAGAAACAAAGATATACGTCTTTCACTCAAGTGCATACTCTTCGGGTTTACTAAATCAACCGTGTTACGGAGATTGGCTTAAATTTTAAATACATTATGGGCATGCTGAAATACAAGTTGCGTTGGGTTCCTATCGTAAATATACACAATTCTTCTTCAGGACTCAAGTCCAAATTATTAATAGAAACAAAGATATACGTCTTTCACTCGGGTGCATACTCTTCAGGATTACTAAATCAACCGTGTTACGGAGATTGGGTTAAATTGTGAATACATAATGGGAATGCTGAAATACGAGTTGCGTTGGGTTCCTATCGTAAATATACACAATTCTTCTTCAGGACTCAAGTCCAAATTATTAACAGAAACAAAGATATACGTGTTTCACTCAGGTGCATACTCTTCAGGTTTCCTAAATCAACCGTGTTACGGAGATTGGCTTAAATTTTGGATACATTATGGGCATGCTAAATTACGAGTTGCGTTGGGTTCCTATCGTAAATATACACAATTCTTCTTCAGGACTCAAGTCCAAATTATTAATAGAAACAAAGATATACGTCTTTCACTCAGGTGCATACTCTCTAGGTTTACTAAATCAACCGTGTTACGGAGATTGGCTTAAATTTTGAATACATTATGGGCATGCTGAAATACGAGTTGCGTTGGGTTCCTATCGAAATATACACAATTCTTCTTCAGGACTCAAGTCCAAATTATTAATAGAAACAAAGATATAAGTCTTTCACTCATGTGCATATTCTTCGGGTTTACTAAATCAACTGTGTTATGGAGATTGGATTAAATTGTGAATACATTATGGGAATGCTGAAATACGAGTTGCGTTGGGTTCCTATCGTAAATATACACAATTCTTCTTCGGGACTCAAGTCCAAATTATTAATAGAAACAAAGATATACATCTTTCACTCAGGTGCATACTCTTCAGGTTTACTAAATCAACCGTGTTACGGAGATTGGCTTAAATTGTGAATACATTATGGGAATGATGAAATACGAGTTGCGTTGGGTTCCTATCGTAAATATACACAATTCTTCTTCAGGACTGAAGTCCAAACTATTAATAGAAACAAAGATATACGTCTTTCACTCAGGTGCATACTCTTCAGGTTTACTAAATCAACCGTGTTACGGAGACTGGCTTAAATTGTGAATACATTATGGGCATGCTGAAATACGAGTTGTGTTGGGTTCCTATCGTAAATATACACAATTCTTCTTCAGGACTCAAGTCCAAATTATTAACAGAAACAAAGATATACGTCTTTCACTCAGGTGCATACTCTTCAGGTTTACTAAATCAACTGTGTTACGGAGATTGGCTTAAATTTTGAATACATTATGGGCATGCTGAAATACGAGTTGTCCTGGGTTCCTGTCGTAAATATACACAATTCTTCTTCAGGACTCAAGTCCAAATTATTAATAGAAACAAAGATATACGTCTTTCACTCAAGTGCATACTCTTCGGGTTTACTAAATCAACCGTGTTACGGAGATTGGCTTAAATTTTAAATACATTATGGGCATGCTGAAATACGAGTTGCGTTGGGTTCCTATCGTAAATATACACAATTCTTCTTCAGGACTCAAGTCCAAATTATTAATAGAAACAAAGATATACGTCTTTCACTCGGGTGCATACTCTTCAGGATTACTAAATCAACCGTGTTACGGAGATTGGGTTAAATTGTGAATACATAATGGGAATGCTGAAATACGAGTTGCGTTGGGTTCCTATCGTAAATATACACAATTCTTCTTCAGGACTCAAGTCCAAATTATTAACAGAAACAAAGATATACGTGTTTCACTCAGGTGCATACTCTTCAGGTTTCCTAAATCAACCGTGTTACGGAGATTGGCTTAAATTTTGGATACATTATGGGCATGCTAAATTACGAGTTGCGTTGGGTTCCTATCGTAAATATACACAATTCTTCTTCAGGACTCAAGTCCAAATTATTAATAGAAACAAAGATATACGTCTTTCACTCAGGTGCATACTCTCTAGGTTTACTAAATCAACCGTGTTACGGAGATTGGCTTAAATTTTGAATACATTATGGGCATGCTGAAATACGAGTTGCGTTGGGTTCCTATCGAAATATACACAATTCTTCTTCAGGACTCAAGTCCAAATTATTAATAGAAACAAAGATATAAGTCTTTCACTCATGTGCATACTCTTCGGGTTTACTAAATCAACCGTGTTACGGAGATTGGCTTAAAGTTTGAATACATTATGGGAATGTTGAAATACGAGTTGCGTTGGGTTCCTATCGTAAATATACACAATTCTTCTTCAGGACTCAAGTCCAAATTATTAATAGAAACAAAGATATACGTCTTTCACTCAGGTGCATACTCTTCAGGTTTACTAAATCAATCGTGTTACGGAGACTGGCTTTAATTGTGAATACATTATGGGAATGCTGAAATACGAGTTGCGTTGGGTTCCTATCGTAAATATACACAATTCTTCTTCAGGACTCAAGTCCAAATTATTAATAGAAACAAAGATATACGTCTTTCACTCAGGTGCATACTCTTCAGGTTTACTAAATCAACCGTGTTACGGAGATTGACTTAAATTTGAATACATTATGGGCATGCTGAAATACGAGTTGCGTTGGGTTCCTATCGTAAATATACACAATTCTTCTTCAGGACTCAAGTCCAAATTATTAATAGAAACAAAGATATACGTCTTTCACTCAGGTGCATACTCTTCAGGTTTACTAAATCAACCGTGTTACGGAGATTGGCTTGAATTTTGAATACATTATGGGCATGCTGAAATACGAGTTGCGTTGGGTTCCTATCGTAAATATACACAATTATTCTTCAGGACTCAAGTCCAAATTATTAATAGAAATAAAGATATAAGTCTTTCACTCAGGTGCATACTCTTCGGGTTTACTAAATCAACCGTGTTACGGAGATTGGCTTAAATTTTGAATACATTATGGGCATGCTGAAATACGAGTTGCGTTGGGTTCCTATCGTAAATATACACAATTATTCTTCAGGACTCAAGTCCAAATTATTAATAGAAACAAAGATATAAGTCTTTCACTCAGGTGCGTAGTCTTCGGGTTTACTAAATCAACCGTGTTACGGAGATTGGCTTAAATTGTGAATAGATTATGGGAATGCTGAAATACGAGTTGCGTTGGGTTCCTATCGTAAATATACACAATTCTTATTCAGGACTCAAGTCCAAATTATTAATAGAAACAAAGATATACGCCTTTCACTCAGGTGCATACTCTTCAGGATTACTAAATCAACCGTGTTACGGAGATAGGGTTAAATTGTGAATACATTATGGGAATGCTGAAATACGAGTTGCGTTGGGTTCCTATCGTAAATATACACAATTCATCTTCAGGACTCATGTCCAAATTATTAACAGAAACAAAGATATACGTGTTTCACTCAGGTGCATACTCTTCAGGTTTCCTAAATCAACCGTGTTACGGAGATTGGCTTAAATTTTGAATACATTATGGGCATGCTAAATTACGAGTTGCGTTGGGTTCCTATCGTAAATATACACAATTCTTCTTCAGGACTGAAGTCCAAATTATTAATAGAAACAAAGATATACGTCTTTCACTCAGGTGCATACTCTTCAGGTTTACTAAATAAACCGTGTTACGGAGACTGGCTTAAATTGTGAATACATTATGGGCATGCTAAATTACGAGTTGCGTTGCGTTCCTATCGTAAATATACACAATTCTTCTTCAGGACTCAAGTCCAAATTATTAACAGAAACAAAGATATACGTCTTTCACTCAGGTGCATACTCTTCAGGTTTACTAAATCAACTGTGTTACGGAGATTGGCTTAAATTTTGAATACATTATGGGCATGCTGAAATACGTGTTGCGTTGGGTTCCTATCGAAATATACACAATTCTTCTTCAGGACTCAAGTCCAAATTATTAATAGAAACAAAGATATAAGTCTTTCACTCATGTGCATACTCTTCGGGTTTACTAAATCAACCGTGTTACGGAGATTGGCTTAAATTTTGAATACATTATGGGAATGTTGAAATACGAGTTGCGTTGGGTTCCTATCGTAAATATACACAATTCTTCTTCAGGACTCAAGTCCAAATTATTAATAGAAACAAAGATATACGTCTTTCACTCAGGTGCATACTCTTCAGGTTTACTAAATCAATCGTGTTACGGAGACTGGCTTTAATTGTGAATACATTATGGGAATGCTGAAATACGAGTTGCGTTGGGTTCCTATCGTAAATATACACAATTCTTCTTCAGGACTCAAGTCCAAATTATTAATAGAAACAAAGATATACGTCTTTCACTCAGGTGCATACTCTTCAGGTTTACTAAATCAACCGTGTTACGGAGATTGACTTAAATTTGAATACATTATGGGCATGCTGAAATACGAGTTGCGTTGGGTTCCTATCGTAAATATACACAATTCTTCTTCAGGACTCAAGTCCAAATTATTAATAGAAACAAAGATATACGTCTTTCACTCAGGTGCATACTCTTCAGGTTTACTAAATCAACCGTGTTACGGAGATTGGCTTGAATTTTGAATACATTATGGGCATGCTGAAATACGAGTTGCGTTGGGTTCCTATCGTAAATATACACAATTATTCTTCAGGACTCAAGTCCAAATTATTAATAGAAACAAAGATATAAGTCTTTCACTCAGGTGCATAGTCTTCGGGTTTACTAAATCAACCGTGTTACGGAGATTGGCTTAAATTTTGAATACATTATGGGAATGTTGAAATACGAGTTGCGTTGGGTTCCTATCGTAAATATACACAATTCTTCTTCGGGACTCAAGTCCAAATTATTAATAGAAACAAAGATATACGTCTTTCACTCAGGTGCATACTCTTCAGGTTTACTAAATCAATCGTGTTACGGAGACTGGCTTTAATTGTGAATACATTATGGGAATGCTGAAATACGAGTTGCGTTGGGTTCCTATCGTAAATATACACAATTCTTCTTCAGGACTCAAGTCCAAATTATTAATAGAAACAAAGATATACGTCTTTCACTCAGGTGCATACTCTTCAGGTTTACTAAATCAACCGTGTTACGGAGATTCACTTAAATTTGAATACATTATAGGCATGCTGAAATACGAGTTGCGTTGGGTTCCTATCGTAAATATACACAATTCTTATTCAGGACTCAAGTCCAAATTATTAATAGAAACAAAGATATACGCCTTTCACTCAGGTGCATGCTCTTCAGGATTACTAAATCAACCGTGTTACGGAGATAGGGTTAAATTGTGAATACATTATGGGAATGCTGAAATACGAGTTGCGTTGGGTTCCTATCGTAAATATACACAATTCATCTTCAGGACTCAAGTCCAAATTATTAACAGAAACAAAGATATACGTGTTTCACTCAGGTGCATACTCTTCAGGTTTCCTAAATCAACCGTGTTACGGAGATTGGCTTAAATTTTGAATACATTATGGGCATGCTAAATTACGAGTTGCGTTGGGTTCCTATCGTAAATATACACAATTCTTCTTCAGGACTGAAGTCCAAATTATTAATAGAAACAAAGATATACGTCTTTCACTCAGGTGCATACTCTTCAGGTTTACTAAATAAACCGTGTTACGGAGACTGGCTTAAATTGTAAATACATTATGGGCATGCTAAATTACGAGTTGCGTTGGGTTCCTATCGTAAATATACACAATTCTTCTTCAGGACTCAAGTCCAAATTATTAACAGAAACAAAGATATACGTCTTTCACTCAGGTGCATACTGTTCAGGTTTACTAAATCAACTGTGTTACGGAGATTGGCTTAAATTTTGAATACATTATGGGCATGCTGAAATACGTGTTGCGTCGGGTTCCTATCGAAATATACACAATTCTTCTTCAGGACTCAAGTCCAAATTATTAATAGAAACAAAGATATAAGTCTTTCACTCATGTGCATACTCTCCGGGTTTACTAAATCAACCGTGTTACGGAGATTGGCTTAAATTTTGAATACATTATGGGAATGTTGAAATACGAGTTGCGTTGGGTTCCTATCGTAAATATACACAATTCTTCTTCAGGATTCAAGTCCAAATTATTAATAGAAACAAAGATATACGTCTTTCACTCAGGTGCATACTCTTCAGGTTTACTAAATCAATCGTGTTACGGAGACTGGCTTTAATTGTGAATACATTATGGGAATGCTGAAATACGAGTTGCGTTGGGTTCCTATCGTAAATATACACAATTCTTCTTCAGGACTCAAGTCCAAATTATTAATAGAAACAAAGATATACGTCTTTCACTCAGGTGCATACTCTTCAGGTTTACTAAATCAACCGTGTTACGGAGATTGACTTAAATTTGAATACATTATGGGCATGCTGAAATACGAGTTGCGTTGGGTTCCTATCGTAAATATACACAATTCTTCTTCAGGACACAAGACCAAATTATTAATAGAAACAAAGATATACGTCTTTCACTCAGGTGCATACTCTTCAGGTTTACTAAATCAACCGTGTTACGGAGATTGGCTTGAATTTTGAATACATTATGGGCATGCTGAAATACGAGTTGCGTTGGGTTCCTATCGTAAATATACACAATTATTCTTCAGGACTCAAGTCCAAATTATTAATAGAAACAAAGATATAAGTCTTTCACTCAGGTGCATAGTCTTCAGGTTTACTAAATCAACCGTGTTACGGAGATTGGCTTAAATTTTGAATACATTATGGGAATGTTGAAATACGAGTTGCGTTGGGTTCCTATCGTAAATATACACAATTCTT
Organism: Cuscuta europaea; assembly: GCA_945859875.1. Lineage (NCBI taxonomy): Eukaryota > Viridiplantae > Streptophyta > Magnoliopsida > Solanales > Convolvulaceae > Cuscuta > Cuscuta europaea. The sequence continues at coordinate 9,824,088 of CAMAPE010000014.1, forward strand.
CTTCGGGACTCAAGTCCAAATTATTAATAGAAACAAAGATATACGTCTTTCACTCAGGTGCATACTCTTCAGGTTTACTAAATCAATCGTGTTACGGAGACTGGCTTTAATTGTGAATACATTATGGGAATGCTGAAATACGAGTTGCGTTGGGTTCCTATCGTAAATATACACAATTCTTCTTCAGGACTCAAGTCCAAATTATTAATAGAAACAAAGATATACGTCTTTCACTCAGGTGCATACTCTTCAGGTTTACTAAATCAACCGTGTTACGGAGATTGACTTAAATTTGAATACATTATGGGCATGCTGAAATACGAGTTGAGTTGGGTTCCTATCGTAAATATACACAATTCTTCTTCAGGACTCAAGTCCAAATTATTAATAGAAACAAAGATATACGTCTTTCACTCAGGTGCATACTCTTCAGGTTTACTAAATCAACCGTGTTACGGAGATTGGCTTGAATTTTGAATACATTATGGGCATGCTGAAATACGAGTTGCGTTGGGTTCCTATCGTAAATATACACAATTATTCTTCAGGACTCAAGTCCAAATTATTAATAGAAACAAAGATATAAGTCTTTCACTCAGGTGCATAGTCTTCGGGTTTACTAAATCAACCGTGTTACGGAGATTGGCTTAAATTGTGAATAGATTATGGGAATGCTGAAATACGAGTTGCGTTGGGTTCCTATCGTAAATATACACAATTCTTATTCAGGACTCAAGTCCAAATTATTAATAGAAACAAAGATATACGCCTTTCACTCAGGTGCATACTCTTCAGGATTACTAAATCAACCGTGTTACGGAGATAGGGTTAAATTGTGAATACATTATGGGAATGCTGAAATACGAGTTGCGTTGGGTTCCTATCGTAAATATACACAATTCATCTTTAGGACTCAAGTCCAAATTATTAACAGAAACAAAGATATACGTGTTTCACTCAGGTGCATACTCTTCAGGTTTCCTAAATCAACCGTGTTACGGAGATTGGCTTAAATTTTGAATACATTATGGGCATGCTAAATTACGAGTTGCGTTGGGTTCCTATCGTAAATATACACAATTCTTCTTCAGGACTGAAGTCCAAATTATTAATAGAAACAAAGATATACGTCTTTCACTCAGGTGCATACTCTTCAGGTTTACTAAATAAACCGTGTTACGGAGACTGGCTTAAATTGTGAATACATTATGGGCATGCTAAATTACGAGTTGCGTTGGGTTCCTATCGTATATATACACAATTCTTCTTCAGGACTCAAGTCCAAATTATTAACAGAAACAAAGATCTACGTCTTTCACTCAGGTGCATACTCTTCAGGTTTACTAAATCAACTGTGTTACGGAGATTGGCTTAAATATTTAATACATTATGGGCATGCTGAAATACGTGTTGCGTTGGGTTCCTATCGAAATATACACAATTCTTCTTCAGGACTCAAGTCCAAATTATTAATAGAAACAATGATATAAGTCTTTCACTCATGTGCATACTCTCCGGGTTTACTAAATCAACCGTGTTACGGAGATTGGCTTAAATTTTGAATACATTATGGGAATGTTGAAATACGAGTTGTGTTGGGTTCCTATCGTAAATATACACAATTCTTCTTCAGGATTCAAGTCCAAATTATTAATAGAAACAAAGATATACGTCTTTCACTCAGGTGCATACTCTTCAGGTTTACTAAATCAATCGTGTTACGGAGACTGGCTTTAATTGTGAATACATTATGGGAATGCTGAAATACGAGTTGCGTTGGGTTCCTATCGTAAATATACACAATTCTTCTTCAGGACTCAAGTCCAAATTATTAATAGAAACAAAGATATACGTCTTTCACTCAGGTGCATACTCTTCAGGTTTACTAAATCAACCGTGTTACGGAGATTGACTTAAATTTGAATACAATATGGGCATGCTGAAATACGAGTTGCGTTGGGTTCCTATCGTAAATATACACAATTCTTCTTCAGGACTCAAGTCCAAATTATTAATAGAAACAAAGATATACGTCTTTCACTCAGGTGCATACTCTTCAGGTTTACTAAATCAACCGTGTTACGGAGATTGGCTTGAATTTTGAATACATTATGGGCATGCTGAAATACGAGTTGCGTTGGGTTCCTATCGTAAATATACACAATTATTCTTCAGGACTCAAGTCCAAATTATTAATAGAAACAAAGATATAAGTCTTTCACTCAGGTGCATAGTCTTCGGGTTTACTAAATCAACCGTGTTATGGAGATTGGCTTAAAATTTGAATACATTATGGGAATGTTGAAATACGAGTTGCGTTGGGTTCCTATCGTAAATATACACAATTCTTCTTCGGGACTCAAGTCCAAATTATTAATAGAAACAAAGATATACGTCTTTCACTCAGGTGCATACTCTTCAGGTTTACTAAATCAATCGTGTTACGGAGACTGGCTTTAATTGTGAATACATTATGGGAATGCTGAAATACGAGTTGCGTTGGGTTCCTATCGTAAATATACACAATTCTTCTTCAGGACTCAAGTCCAAATTATTAATAGAAACAAAGATATACGTCTTTCACTCAGGTGCATACTCTTCAGGTTTACTAAATCAACCGTGTTACGGAGATTGACTTAAATTTGAATACATTACGGGCATGCTGAAATACGAGTTGCGTTGGGTTCCTATCGTAAATATACACAATTCTTCTTCAGGACTCAAGTCCAAATTATTAATAGAAACAAAGATATACGTCTTTCACTCAGGTGCATACTCTTCAGGTTTACTAAATCAACCGTGTTACGGAGATTGGCTTGAATTTTGAATACATTATGGGCATGCTGAAATACGAGTTGCGTTGGGTTCCTATCGTAAATATACACAATTATTCTTCAGGACTCAAGTCCAAATTATTAATAGAAACAAAGATATAAGTCTTTCACTCAGGTGCATAGTCTTCGGGTTACTAAATCAACCGTGTTACGGAGATTGGCTTAAATTGTGAATAGATTATGGGAATGCTGAAATACGAGTTGCGTTGGGTTCCTATCGTAAATATACACAATTCGTATTCAGGACTCAAGTCCAAATTATTAATAGAAACAAAGATATACGCCTTTCACTCAGGTGCATACTCTTCAGGATTACTAAATCAACCGTGTTACGGAGATAGGGTTAAATTGTGAATACATTATGGGAATGCTGAAATACGAGTTGCGTTGGGTTCCTATCGTAAATATACACAATTCATCTTCAGGACTCAAGTCCAAATTATTAACAGAAACAAAGATATACGTGTTTCACTCAGGTGCATACTCTTCAGGTTTCCTAAATCAACCGTGTTACGGAGATTGGCTTAAATTTTGAATACATTTTGGGAATGCTAAATTACGAGTTGCGTTGGGTTCCTATCGTAAATATACACAATTCATCTTCAGGACTGAAGTCCAAATTATTAATAGAAACAAAGATATACGTCTTTCACTCAGGTGCATACTCTTCAGGTTTACTAAATCAACTGTGTTACGGAGATTGGCTTAAATTTTGAATACATTATGGGCATGCTGAAATACGTGTTGCGTTGGGTTCCTATCGAAATATACACAATTCTTCTTCAGGACGCAAGTCCAAATTATTAATAGAAACAAAGATATAAGTCTTTCACTCAGGTGCATACTCTTCAGGTTTACTAAATAAACCGTGTTACGGAGACTGGCTTAAATTGTGAATACATTATGGGCATGCTAAATTACGAGTTGCGTTGGGTTCCTATCGTAAATATACACAATTCTTCTTCAGGACTCAAGCCCAAATTATTAACAGAAACAAAGATATACGTCTTTCACTCAGGTGCATACTCTTCAGGTTTACTAAATCAACTGTGTTACGGAGATTGGCTTAAATTTTGAATACATTATGGGCATGCTGAAATACGTGTTGCGTTGGGTTCCTATCGAAATATACACAATTCTTCTTCAGGACGCAAGTCCAAATTATTAATAGAAACAAAGATATAAGTCTTTCACTCAGGTGCATACTCTTCAGGTTTACTAAATCAATCGTGTTACGGAGACTGGCTTTAATTGTGAATACATTATGGGAATGCTGAAATACGAGTTGCGTTGGGTTCCTATCGTAAATATACACAATTCTTCTTCAGGACTCAAGGCCAAATTATTAATAGAAACAAAGATATACGTCTTTCACTCAGGTGCATACTCTTCAGGTTTACTAAATCAATCGTGTTACGGAGACTGGCTTTAATTGTGAATACATTATGGGAATGCTGAAATACGAGTTGCGTTGGGTTCCTATCGTAAATATACACAATTCTTCTTCAAGACTCAAGTCCAAATTATTAATAAAAACAAAGATATACGTCTTTCACTCAGGTGCATACTCTTCAGGTTTACTAAATCAACCGTGTTACGGAGATTGACTTAAATTTGAATACATTATGGGCATGCTGAAATACGAGTTGCGTTGGGTTCCTATCGTAAATATACACAATTCTTCTTCAGGACTCAAGTCCAAATTATTAATAGAAACAAAGATATACGTCTTTCACTCAGGTGCATACTCTTCAGGTTTACTAAATCAACCGTGTTACGGAGATTGGCTTGAATTTTGAATACATTATGGGCATGCTGAAATACGAGTTGCGTTGGGTTCCTATCGTAAATATACACAATTCTTCTTCAGGACTCAAGTCCAAATTATTAATAGAAACAAAGATATACGTCTTTCACTCAGGTGCATACTCTTCAGGTTTACTAAATCAACCGTGTTACGGAGATTGACTTAAATTTGAATACATTATGGGCATGCTGAAATACGAGTTGCGTTGGGTTCCTATCATAAATATACACAATTCTTGTTCAGGACTCAAGTCCAAATTATTAACAGAAACAAAGATATACGTCTTTCACTCAGGTGCATACTCTTCAGGTTTACTAAATCAATCGTGTTACGGAGACTGGCTTTAATTTTGAATACATTATGGGAATGCTGAAATACGAGTTGCGTTGGGTTCCTATCGTAAATATACACAATTCTTCTTCAGGACTCAAGGCCAAATTATTAATAGAAACAAAGATATACGTCTTTCACTCAGGTGCATACTCTTCAGGTTTACTAAATCAACCGTGTTACGGAGACTGGCTTAAATTGTGAATACATTATGGGCATGCTAAATTACGAGTTGCGTTGGGTTCCTATCGTAAATATACACAATTCTTCTTCAGGACTCAAGTCCAAATTATTAATAGAAACAAAGATATAAGTCTTTCACTCAGGTGCATAGTCTTCGGGTTTACTAAATCAACCGTGTTATGGAGATTGGCTTAAAATTTGAATACATTATGGGAATGTTGAAATACGAGTTGCGTTGGGTTCCTATCGTAAATATACACAATTCTTCTTCGGGACTCAAGTCCAAATTATTAATAGAAACAAAGATATACGTCTTTCACTCAGGTGCATACTCTTCAGGTTTACTAAATCAATCGTGTTACGGAGACTGGCTTTAATTGTGAATACATTATGGGAATGCTGAAATACGAGTTGCGTTGGGTTCCTATCGTAAATATACACAATTCTTCTTCAGGACTCAAGTCCAAATTATTAATAGAAACAAAGATATACGTCTTTCACTCAGGTGCATACTCTTCAGGTTTACTAAATCAACCGTGTTACGGAGATTGACTTAAATTTGAATACATTACGGGCATGCTGAAATACGAGTTGCGTTGGGTTCCTATCGTAAATATACACAATTCTTCTTCAGGACTCAAGTCCAAATTATTAATAGAAACAAAGATATACGTCTTTCACTCAGGTGCATACTCTTCAGGTTTACTAAATCAACCGTGTTACGGAGATTGGCTTGAATTTTGAATACATTATGGGCATGCTGAAATACGAGTTGCGTTGGGTTCCTATCGTAAATATACACAATTATTCTTCAGGACTCAAGTCCAAATTATTAATAGAAACAAAGATATAAGTCTTTCACTCAGGTGCATAGTCTTCGGGTTACTAAATCAACCGTGTTACGGAGATTGGCTTAAATTGTGAATAGATTATGGGAATGCTGAAATACGAGTTGCGTTGGGTTCCTATCGTAAATATACACAATTCGTATTCAGGACTCAAGTCCAAATTATTAATAGAAACAAAGATATACGCCTTTCACTCAGGTGCATACTCTTCAGGATTACTAAATCAACCGTGTTACGGAGATAGGGTTAAATTGTGAATACATTATGGGAATGCTGAAATACGAGTTGCGTTGGGTTCCTATCGTAAATATACACAATTCATCTTCAGGACTCAAGTCCAAATTATTAACAGAAACAAAGATATACGTGTTTCACTCAGGTGCATACTCTTCAGGTTTCCTAAATCAACCGTGTTACGGAGATTGGCTTAAATTTTGAATACATTATGGGAATGCTAAATTACGAGTTGCGTTGGGTTCCTATCGTAAATATACACAATTCTTCTTCAGGACTGAAGTCCAAATTATTAATAGAAACAAAGATATACGTCTTTCACTCAGGTGCATACTCTTCAGGTTTACTAAATAAACCGTGTTACGGAGACTGGCTTAAATTGTGAATACATTATGGGCATGCTAAATTACGAGTTGCGTTGGGTTCCTATCGTAAATATACACAATTCTTCTTCAGGACTCAAGCCCAAATTATTAACAGAAACAAAGATATACGTCTTTCACTCAGGTGCATACTCTTCAGGTTTACTAAATCAACTGTGTTACGGAGATTGGCTTAAATTTTGAATACATTATGGGCATGCTGAAATACGTGTTGCGTTGGGTTCCTATCGAAATATACACAATTCTTCTTCAGGACGCAAGTCCAAATTATTAATAGAAACAAAGATATAAGTCTTTCACTCAGGTGCATACTCTTCAGGTTTACTAAATCAATCGTGTTACGGAGACTGGCTTTAATTGTGAATACATTATGGGAATGCTGAAATACGAGTTGCGTTGGGTTCCTATCGTAAATATACACAATTCTTCTTCAGGACTCAAGTCCAAATTATTAATAGAAACAAAGATATACGTCTTTCACTCAGGTGCATACTCTTCAGGTTTACTAAATCAATCGTGTTACGGAGACTGGCTTTAATTGTGAATACATTATGGGAATGCTGAAATACGAGTTGCGTTGGGTTCCTATCGTAAATATACACAATTCTTCTTCAAGACTCAAGTCCAAATTATTAATAAAAACAAAGATATACGTCTTTCACTCAGGTGCATACTCTTCAGGTTTACTAAATCAACCGTGTTACGGAGATTGACTTAAATTTGAATACATTATGGGCATGCTGAAATACGAGTTGCGTTGGGTTCCTATCGTAAATATACACAATTCTTCTTCAGGACTCAAGTCCAAATTATTAATAGAAACAAAGATATACGTCTTTCACTCAGGTGCATACTCTTCAGGTTTACTAAATCAACCGTGTTACGGAGATTGGCTTGAATTTTGAATACATTATGGGCATGCTGAAATACGAGTTGCGTTGGGTTCCTATCGTAAATATACACAATTCTTCTTCAGGACTCAAGTCCAAATTATTAATAGAAACAAAGATATACGTCTTTCACTCAGGTGCATACTCTTCAGGTTTACTAAATCAACCGTGTTACGGAGATTGACTTAAATTTGAATACATTATGGGCATGCTGAAATACGAGTTGCGTTGGGTTCCTATCATAAATATACACAATTCTTGTTCAGGACTCAAGTCCAAATTATTAACAGAAACAAAGATATACGTCTTTCACTCAGGTGCATACTCTTCAGGTTTACTAAATCAATCGTGTTACGGAGACTGGCTTTAATTTTGAATACATTATGGGAATGCTGAAATACGAGTTGCGTTGGGTTCCTATCGTAAATATACACAATTCTTCTTCAGGACTCAAGGCCAAATTATTAATAGAAACAAAGATATACGTCTTTCACTCAGGTGCATACTCTTCAGGTTTACTAAATCAACCGTGTTACGGAGACTGGCTTAAATTGTGAATACATTATGGGCATGCTAAATTACGAGTTGCGTTGGGTTCCTATCGTAAATATACACAATTCTTCTTCAGGACTCAAGTCCAAATTATTAACAGAACCAAAGATATACGTCTTTCACTCAGGTGCATACTCTTCAGGTTTACTAAATCAACTGTGTTACGGAGATTGGCTTAAATTTTGAATACATTATGGGCATGCTGAAATACGTGTTGCGTTGGGTTCCTATCGAAATATACACAATACTTCTTCAGGACTCAAGTCCAAATTATTAATAGAAACAAAGATATAAGTCTTTCACTCATGTGCATACTCTTCGGGTTTACTAAATCAACCGTGTTACGGAGATTGGCTTAAATTTTGAATACATTATGGGAATGTTGAAATACGAGTTGCGTTGGGTTCTTATCGTAAATATACACAATTCTTCTTCAGGACTCAAGTCCAAATTATTAATAGAACAAAGATATATGTCTTTCACTCAGGTGCATACTCTTCAGGTTTACTAAATCAATCGTGTTACGGAGACTGGCTTTAATTGTGAATACATTATGGGAATGCTGAAATACGAGTTGCGTTGGGTTCCTATCGTAAATATACACAATTCTTCTTCAGGACTCAAGTCCAAATTATTAATAGAAACAAAGATATACGTCTTTCACTCAGGTGCATACTCTTCAGGTTTACTAAATCAACCGTGTTACGGAGATTGACTTAAATTTGAATACATTATGGGCATGCTGAAATATGAGTTGCGTTGGGTTCCTATCGTAAATATACACAATTCTTCTTCAGGACTCAAGTCCAAATTATTAATAGAAACAAAGATATAAGTCTTTCACTCAGGTGCATAGTCTTCGGGTTTACTAAATCAACCGTGTTACGGAGATTGGCTTAAATTTTGAATACATTATGGGCATTCTGAAATACGAGTTGCGTTGGGTTCCTATCGTAAATATACACAATTATTCTTCAGGACTCAAGTCCAAATTATTAATAGAAACAAAGATATAAGTCTTTCACTCAGGTGCATAGTCTTCGGGTTTACTAAATGAACCGTGTTACGGAGATTGGCTTAAATTGTGAATAGATTATGGAAATGCTGAAATACGAGTTGCGTTGGGTTCCTATCGTAAATATACACAATTCTTATTCAGGACTCAAGTCCAAATTATTAATAGAAACAAAGATATACGCCTTTCACTCAGGTGCATACTCTTCAGGATTACTAAATCAACCGTGTTACGGAGATAGGGTTAAATTGTGAATACATTATGGGAATGCTGAAATACGAGTTGCGTTGGGTTCCTATCGTAAATATACACAATTCATCTTCAGGACTCAAGTCCAAATTATTAACAGAAACAAAGATATACGTGTTTCACTCAGGTGCATACTCTTCAGGTTTCCTAAATCAACCGTGTTACGGAGATTGGCTTAAATTTTGAATACATTATGGGCATGCTAAATTACGAGTTGCGTTGGGTTCCTATCGTAAATATACACAATTCTTCTTCAGGACTGAAGTCCAAATTATTAATAGAAACAAAGATATACGTCTTTCACTCAGGTGCATACTCTTCAGGTTTACTAAATAAACCGTGTTACGGAGACTGGCTTAAATTGTGAATACATTATGGGCATGCTAAATTACGAGTTGCGTTGGGTTCCTATCGTAAATATACACAATTCTTCTTCAGGACTCAAGTCCAAATTATTAACAGAAACAAAGATATACGTCTTTCACTCAGGTGCATACTCTTCAGGTTTACTAAATCATCTGTGTTACGGAGATTGGCTTAAATTTTGAATACATTATGGGCATGCTGAAATACGTGTTGCGTTGGGTTCCTATCGAAATATACACAATTCTTCTTCAGGACGCAATTCCAAATTATTAATAGAAACAAAGATATAAGTCTTTCACTCATGTGCATACTCTTCGGGTTTACTAAATCAACCGTGTTACGGAGATTGGCTTAAATTTTGAATACATTATGGGAATGTTGAAATACGAGTTGCGTTGGGTTCCTATCGTAAATATACACAATTCTTCTTCAGGACTCAAGTCCAAATTATTAATAGAAACAAAGATATACGTCTTTCACTCAGGTGCATACTCTTCAGGTTTACTAAATCAATCGTGTTACGGAGACTGGCTTTAATTGTGAATACATTATGGGAATGCTGAAATACGAGTTGCGTTGGGTTCCTATCGTAAATATACACAATTCTTCTTCAGGACTCAAGTCCAAATTATTAATAGAAACAAAGATATACGTCTTTCACTCAAGTGCATACTCTTCAGGTTTACTAAATCAACCGTGTTACGGAGATTGACTTAAATTTGAATACATTATGGGCATGCTGAAATACGAGTTGCGTTGGGTTCCTATCGTAAATATACACAATTCTTCTTCAGGACTCAAGTCCAAATTATTAATAGAAACAAAGATATAAGTCTTTCACTCAGGTGCATACTCTTCAGGTTTACTAAATCAACCGTGTTACGGAGATTGGCTTGAATTTTGAATACATTATGGGCATGCTGAAATACGAGTTGCGTTGGGTTCCTATCGTAAATATACACAATTATTCTTCAGGACTCAAGTCCAAATTATTAATAGAAATAAAGATATAAGTCTTTCACTCAGGTGCATACTCTTCGGGTTTACTAAATCAACCGTGTTACGGAGATTGACTTAAATTTTGAATACATTATGGGCATGCTGAAATACGAGTTGCGTTGGGTTCCTATCGTAAATATACACAATTATTCTTCAGGACTCAAGTCCAAATTATTAATAGAAACAAAGATATAAGTCTTTCACTCAGGTGCATAGTCTTCGGGTTTACTAAATGAACCGTGTTACGGAGATTGGCTTAAATTGTGAATAGATTATGGAAATGCTGAAATACGAGTTGCGTTGGGTTCCTATCGTAAATATACACAATTCTTATTCAGGACTCAAGTCCAAATTATTAATAGAAACAAAGATATACGCCTTTCACTCAGGTGCATACTCTTCAGGATTACTAAATCAACCGTGTTACGGAGATAGGGTTAAATTGTGAATACATTATTGGAATGCTGAAATACGAGTTGCGTTGGGTTCCTATCGTAAATATACACAATTCATCTTCGGGACTCAAGTCCAAATTATTAACAGAAACAAAGATATACGTGTTTCACTCAGGTGCATACTCTTCAGGTTTCCTAAATCAACCGTGTTACGGAGATTGGCTTAAATTTTGAATACATTATGGGCATGCTAAATTACGAGTTGCGTTGGGTTCCTATCGTAAATATACACAATTCTTCTTTAGGACTGAAGTCCAAATTATTAATAGAAACAAAGATATACGTCTTTCACTCAGGTGCATACTCTTCAGGTTTACTAAATAAACCGTGTTACGGAGACTGGCTTAAATTGTGAATACATTATGGGCATGCTAAATTACGAGTTGCGTTGGGTTCCTATCGTAAATATACACAATTCTTCTTCAGGACTCAAGTCCAAATTATTAACAGAAACAAAGATATACGTCTTTCACTCAGGTGCATACTCTTCAGGTTTACTAAATCAACTGTGTTACGGAGATTGGCTTAAATTTTGAATACATTATGGGCATGCTGAAATACGTGTTGCGTTGGGTTCCTATCGAAATATACACAATTCTTCTTCAAGACGCAAGTCCAAATTATTAATAGAAACAAAGATATAAGTCTTTCACTCATGTGCATACTCTTCGGGTTTACTAAATCAACCGTGTTACGGAGATTGGCTTAAATTTTGAATACATTATGGGAATGTTGAAATACGAGTTGCGTTGGGTTCCTATCGTAAATATACACAATTCTTCTTCAGGACTCAAGTCCAAATTATTAATAGAAACAAAGATATACGTCTTTCACTCAGGTGCATACTCTTCAGGTTTACTAAATCAATCGTGTTACGGAGACTGGCTTTAATTGTGAATACATTATGGGAATGCTGAAATACGAGTTGCGTTGGATTCCTATCGTAAATATACACAATTCTTCTTCAGGACTCAAGTCCAAATTATTAATAGAAACAAAGATATACGTCTTTCACTCAGGTGCATACTCTTCAGGTTTACTAAATCAACCGTGTTACGGAGATTGACTTAAATTTGAATACATTATGGGCATGCTGAAATACGAGTTGCGTTGGGTTCCTATCGTAAATATACACAATTCTTCTTCAGGACTCAAGTCCAAATTATTAATAGAAACAAAGATATACGTCTTTCACTCAGGTGCATACTCTTCAGGTTTACTAAATCAACCGTGTTACGGAGATTGGCTTGAATTTTGAATACATTATGGGCATGCTGAAATACGAGTTGCGTTGGGTTCCTATCGTAAATATACACAATTATTCTTCAGGACTCAAGTCCAAATTATTAATAGAAATAAAGATATAAGTCTTTCACTCAGGTGCATACCTTTCGGGTTTACTAAATCAACCGTGTTACGGAGATTGGCTTAAATTTTGAATACATTATGGGCATGCTGAAATACGAGTTGCGTTGGGTTCCTATCGTAAATATACACAATTATTCTTCAGGACTCAAGTCCAAATTATTAATAGAAACAAAGATATAAGTCTTTCACTCAGGTGCATAGTCTTCGGGTTTACTAAATCAACCGTGTTACGGAGATTGGCTTAAATTGTGAATAGATTATGGAAATGCTGAAATACGATGTGCGTTGGGTTCCTATCGTAAATATACACAATTCTTCTTCAAGACTCAAGTCCAAATTATTAATAGAAACAAATATATACGCCTTTCACTCAGGTGCATACTCTTCAGGATTACTAAATCAACCGTGTTACGGAGATAGGGTTAAATTGTGAATACATTATGGGAATGCAGAAATACGTGTTGCGTTGGGTTCCTATCGAAATATACACAATTCTTCTTCAGGACGCAAGTCCAAATTATTAATAGAAACAAAGATATAAGTCTTTCACTCATGTGCATACTCTTCGGGTTTACTAAATCAACCGTGTTACGGAGATTGGCTTAAATTTTGAATACATTATGGGAATGTTGAAATACGAGTTGCGTTGGGTTCCTATCGTAAATATACACAATTCTTCTTCAGGACTCAAGTCCAAATTATTAATAGAAACAAAGATATACGTCTTTCACTCAGGTGCATACTCTTCAGGTTTACTAAATCAATCGTGTTACGGAGACTGGCTTTAATTGTGAATACATTATGGGAATGCTGAAATACGAGTTGCGTTGGGTTCCTATCGTAAATATACACAATTCTTCTTCAGGACTCAAGTCCAAATTATTAATAGAAACAAAGATATACGTCTTTCACTCAGGTGCATACTCTTCAGGTTTACTAAATCAACCGTGTTACGGAGATTGACTTAAATTTGAATACATTATGGGCATGCTGAAATACGAGTTGCGTTGGGTTCCTATCGTAAATATACACAATTCTTCTTCAGGACTCAAGTCCAAATTATTAATAGAAACAAAGATATACGTCTTTCACTCAGGTGCATACTCTTCAGGTTTACTAAATCAACCGTGTTACGGAGATTGGCTTGAATTTTGAATACATTATGGGCATGCTGAAATACGAGTTGCGTTGGGTTCCTATCGTAAATATACACAATTATTCTTCAGGACTCAAGTCCAAATTATTAATAGAAATAAAGATATAAGTCTTTCACTCAGGTGCATACCTTTCGGGTTTACTAAATCAACCGTGTTACGGAGATTGGCTTAAATTTTGAATACATTATGGGCATGCTGAAATACGAGTTGCGTTGGGTTCCTATCGTAAATATACACAATTATTCTTCAGGACTCAAGTCCAAATTATTAATAGAAACAAAGATATAAGTCTTTCACTCAGGTGCATAGTCTTCGGGTTTACTAAATCAACCGTGTTACGGAGATTGGCTTAAATTGTGAATAGATTATGGAAATGCTGAAATACGAGTTGCGTTGGGTTCCTATCGTAAATATACACAATTCTTATTCAGGACTCAAGTCCAAATTATTAATAGAAACAAATATATACGCCTTTCACTCAGGTGCATACTCTTCAGGATTACTAAATCAACCGTGTTACGGAGATAGGGTTAAATTGTGAATACATTATGGGAATGCAGAAATACGAGTTGCGTTGGGTTCCTATCGTAAATATACACAATTCTTCTTCGGGACTCAAGTCCAAATTATTAACAGAAACAAAGATATACGTGTTTCACTCAGGTGCATACTCTTCAGGTTTACTAAATCAACCGTGTTACGGAGATTGGCTTAAATTTTGAATACATTATGGGCATGCTAAATTACGAGTTGCGTTGGGTTCCTATCGTAAATATACACAATTCTTCTTCAGGACTCAAGTCCAAATTATTAATAGAAACAAAGATATACGTCTTTCACTCAGGTGCATACTCTCTAGGTTTACTAAATCAACCGTGTTACGGAGATTGGCTTAAATTTTGAATACATTATGGGCATGCTGAAATACGAGTTGCGTTGGGTTCCTATCGAAATATACCAAATTCTTCTTCAGGACTCAAGTCCAAATTATTAATAGAAACAAAGATATAAGTCTTTCACTCAGGCGCATACTCTTCGGGTTTACTAAATCAACCGTGTTACGGAGATTGGGTTAAATTTTGAATATATTATGGGAATGCTGAAATACGAGTTGCGTTGGGTTCCTATCGTAAATATACACAATTCTTCTTCAGGACTCAAGTCCAAATTATTAATAGAAACAAAGATATACGTCTTTCACTCAGGTGCATACTCTTCAGGTTTACTAAATCAACCGTGTTACGGAGACTGGCTTAAATTGTGAATACATTATGGGAATGCTGAAATACGCATTGCATTGGGTTCCTATCGTAAATATACACAATTCTTGTTCAGGACTCAAGTCTAAATTATTAACAGAAACAAAGATATACGTCTTTCACTCAGGTGCATACTCTTCAGGTTTTCTAAATCAATCGTGTTACGGAGACTGGCTTTAATTGTGAATACATTATGGGAATGCTAAAATACGAGTTGCGTTGGGTTCCTATCGTAAATATACACAATTCTTCTTCAGGACTCAAGTCCAAATTATTAATAGAAACAAAGATATACGTCTTTCACTCAGGTGCATACTCTTCAGGTTTACTAAATCAACCGTGTTACGGAGACTGGCTTAAATTGTGAATACATTATGGGCATGCTAAATTACGAGTTGCGTTAGGTTCCTATCGTAAATATACACAATTCTTCTTCAGGACTCAAGTCCAAATTATTAACAGAAACAAAGATATACGTCTTTCACTCAGGTGCATACTCTTCAGGTTTACTAAATCAACTGTGTTACGGAGATTGGCTTAAATTTTGAATACATTATGGGCATGCTGAAATACGTGTTGCGTTGGGTTCCTATCGAAATATACACAATACTTCTTCAGGACTCAAGTCCAAATTATTAATAGAAACAAAGATATAAGTCTTTCACTCATGTGCATACTCTTCGGGTTTACTAAATCAACCGTGTTACGGAGATTGGCTTAAATTTTGAATACATTATGGGAATGTTGAAATACGAGTTGCGTTGGGTTCCTATCGTAAATATACACAATTCTTCTTCAGGACTCAAGTCCAAATTATTAATAGAAACAAAGATATACGTCTTTCACTCAGGTGCATACTCTTCAGGTTTACTAAATCAATCGTGTTACGGAGACTGGCTTTAATTGTGAATACATTATGGGAATGCTGAAATACGAGTTGCGTTGGGTTCCTATCGTAAATATACACAATTCTTCTTCAGGACTCAAGTCCAAATTATTAATAGAAACAAAGATATACGTCTTTCACTCAGGTGCATACTCTTCAGGTTTACTAAATCAACCGTGTTACGGAGATTGACTTAAATTTGAATACATTATGGGCATGCTGAAATACGAGTTGCGTTGGGTTCCTATCGTAAATATACACAATTCTTCTTCAGGACTCAAGTCCAAATTATTAATAGAAACAAAGATATAAGTCTTTCACTCAGGTGCATAGTCTTCGGGTTTACTAAATCAACCGTGTTACGGAGATTGGCTTAAATTTTGAATACATTATGGGCATGCTGAAATACGAGTTGCGTTGGGTTCCTATCGTAAATATACACAATTATTCTTCAGGACTCAAGTCCAAATTATTAATAGAAACAAAGATATAAGTCTTTCACTCAGGTGCATAGTCTTCGGGTTTACTAAATGAACCGTGTTACGGAGATTGGCTTAAATTGTGAATAGATTATGGAAATGCTGAAATACGAGTTGCGTTGGGTTCCTATCGTAAATATACACAATTCTTATTCAGGACTCAAGTCCAAATTATTAATAGAAACAAAGATATACGCCTTTCACTCAGGTGCATACTCTTCAGGATTACTAAATCAACCGTGTTACGGAGATAGGGTTAAATTGTGAATACATTATGGGAATGCTGAAATACGAGTTGCGTTGGGTTCCTATCGTAAATATACACAATTCTTCTTCGGGACTCAAGTCCAAATTATTAACAGAAACAAAGATATATGTGTTTCACTCAGGTGCATACTCTTCAGGTTTACTAAATCAACCGTGTTACGGAGATTGGCTTAAATTTTGAATACATTATGGGCATGCTAAATTACGAGTTGCGTTGGGTTCCTATCGTAAATATACACAATTCTTCTTCAGGACTCAAGTCCAAATTATTAATAGAAACAAAGATATACGTCTTTCACTCAGGTGCA
This sequence comes from Cuscuta europaea, assembly GCA_945859875.1. Taxonomy (NCBI): domain Eukaryota; kingdom Viridiplantae; phylum Streptophyta; class Magnoliopsida; order Solanales; family Convolvulaceae; genus Cuscuta; species Cuscuta europaea. The sequence goes on from CAMAPE010000014.1 coordinate 9,840,957, forward strand.
TACTCTCTAGGTTTACTAAATCAACCGTGTTACGGAGATTGGCTTAAATTTTGAATACATTATGGGCATGCTGAAATACGAGTTGCGTTGGGTTCCTATCGAAATATACCAAATTCTTCTTCAGGACTCAAGTCCAAATTATTAATAAAAACAAAGATATAAGTCTTTCACTCAGGTGCATACTCTTCGGGTTTACTAAATCAACCGTGTTACGGAGATTGGCTTAAATTTTGAATATATTATGGGAATGCTGAAATACGAGTTGCGTTGGGTTCCTATCGTAAATATACACAATTCATCTTCAGGACTCAAGTCCAAATTATTAATAGAAACAAAGATATACGTCTTTCACTCAGGTGCATACTCTTCAGGTTTACTAAATCAACCGTGTTACGGAGACTGGCTTAAATTGTGAATACATTATGGGAATGCTGAAATACGCGTTGCATTGGGTTCCTATCGTAAATATACACAATTCTTGTTCAGGACTCAAGTCCAAATTATTAACAGAAACAAAGATATACGTCTTTCACTCAGGTGAATACTCTTCAGGTTTACAAAATCAATCGTGTTACGGAGACTGGCTTTAATTGTGAATACATTATGGGAATGCTGAAATACGAGTTGCGTTGGGTTCCTATAGTAAATATACACAATTCTTCTTCAGGACTCAAGTCCAAATTATTAATAGAAACAAAGATATACGTCTTTCACTCAGGTGCATACTCTTCAGGTTTACTAAATCAACCGTGTTACGGAGATTGACTTAAATTTGAATACATTATGGGCATGCTGAAATACGAGTTGCGTTGGGTTCCTATCGTAAATATACACAATTCTTCTTCAGGACTCAAGTCCAAATTATTAATGCAAACAAAGATATACGTCTTTCACTCAGGTGCATACTCTTCAGGTTTACTAAATCAACCGTGTTACGGAGATTGGCTTGAATTTTGAATACATTATGGGCATGCTGAAATACGAGTTGCGTTGGGTTCCTATCGTAAATATACACAATTATTCTTCAGGACTCAAGTCCAAATTATTAATAGAAATAAAGATATAAGTCTTTCACTCAGGTGCATACTCTTCGGGTTTACTAAATCAACCGTGTTACGGAGATTGGCTTAAATTTTGAATACATTATGGGCATGCTGAAATACGAGTTGCGTTGGGTTCCTATCGTAAATATACACAATTATTCTTCAGGACTCAAGTCCAAATTATTAATAGAAACAAAGATATAAGTCTTTCACTCAGGTGCATAGTCTTCGGGTTTACTAAATCAACCGTGTTACGGAGATTGGCTTAAATTGTGAATAGATTATGGGAATGCTGAAATACGAGTTGTGTTGGGTTCCTATCGTAAATATACACAATTCTTATTCAGGACTCAAGGCCAAATTATTAATAGAAACAAAGATATACGCCTTTCACTCAGGTGCATACTCTTCAGGATTACTAAATCAACCGTGTTACGGAGATAGGGTTAAACTGTGAATACATTATGGGAATGCTGAAATACGAGTTGCGTTGGGTTCCTATCGTAAATATACACAATTCTTCTTCAGGACTCAAGTCCAAATTATTAATAGAAACAAAGATATAAGTCTTTCACTCAGGTGCATACTCTTCGGGTTTACTAAATCAATCGTGTTACGGAGATTGGCTTAAATTTTGAATACATTATGGGCATCCTGAAATATGAGTTGTGTTGGGTTTCTTTCGTAAATATACACAATTCTTCTTCAGGACTCAAGTCCAAATTATTAATAGAAACAAAGATATAAGTCTTTCACTCAGGTGCATACTTTTCGGGTTTACTAAATCAACCGTGTTACGGAGATTGGCTTAAATTTTAAATACATTATGGGCATGCTGAAATACGAGTTGGGTTGGGTTCCTATCGTAAATATACACAATTCTTCTTCAGGACTCAAGTCCAAATTATTAATAGAAACAAAGATATAAGTCTTTCACTCAGGTGCATACTCTTCGGGTTTACTAAATCAACCGTGTTACGGAGATTGGCTTAAATTTTGAATACATTATGGGCATGCTGAAATACGAGTTGTGTTGGGTTCCTATCGTAAATATACACAATTCTTCTTCAGGACTCAAGTCCAAATTATTAACAGAAATAAAGATATACGTCTTGCACTCAGGTGCATACTCTTCGGGTTTACTAAATCAACCGTGTTACGGAGATTGGCTTAAATTTTGAATACATTATAGGCATGCTGAAATACGAGTTGCGTTGGGTTCCTATCGTAAATATACACAATTCTTCTTCAGGACTCAAGTCCAAATTATTAATAGAAACAAAGATATACGTCTTTCACTCAGGTGTATACTCTTCAGGTTTACTAAATCAACTGTGTTACGGAGATTGGGTTAAATTGTGAATACATTATGGGAATGCTGAAATACGAGTTGCGTTGGGTTCCTATCGTAAATATACACAATTCTTCTTCAGGACTCAAGTCCAAATTATTAACAGAAACAAAGATATACGTGTTTCACTCAGGTGCTTACTCTTCAGGTTTACTAAATCAACCGTGTTACGGAGATTGGCTTAAATTTTGAATACATTATGGGCATGCTAAATTACGAGTTGCGTTGGGATCCTATCGTAAATATACACAATTCTTCTTTGGGACTCAAGTCCAAATTATTAATCGAAACAAAGATATACGTCTTTCACTCAGGTGCATACTCTCTAGGTTTACTAAATCAACCGTGTTACGGAGATTGGCTTAAATTTTGAATACATTATGGGCATGCTGAAATACGAGTTGCGTTGGGTTCCTATCGTAAATATACACAATTCTTCTTCAGGACTCAAGTCCAAATTATTAATAGAAACAAAGATATACGTCTTTCACTCAGGTGCATACTCTTCAGGATTACTAAATCAACCGTGTTACGGTGATTGGGTTAAATTGTGAATACATAATGGGAATGCTGAAATACGAGTTGCGTTGGGTTCCTATCGTAAATATACACAATTCTTCTTCAGGACTCAAGTCCAAATTATTAACAGAAACAAAGATATACGTGTTTCACTCAGGTGCATACTCTTCAGGTTTCCTAAATCAACCGTGTTACGGAGATTGGCTTAAATTTTGAATACATTATGGGCATGCTAAATTACGAGTTGCATTGGGTTCCTATCGTAAATATACACAATTCTTCTTCAGGACTCAAGTCTAAATTATTAATAGAAACAAAGATATACGTCTTTCACTCAGGTGCATACTCTCTAGGTTTACTAAATCAACCGTGTTACGGAGATTGGCTTAAATTTTGAATACATTATGGGCATGCTGAAATACGAGTTGCGTTGGGTTCCTATCGAAATATACACAATTCTTCTTCAGGACTCAAGTCCAAATTATTAATAGAAACAAAGATATAAGTCTTTCACTCATGTGCATACTCTTCGGGTTTACTAAATCAACCGTGTTACGGAGATTGGCTTAAATTTTGAATACATTATGGGCATGCTGAAATACGAGTTGCGTTGGGTTCCTATCGTAAATATACACAATTCTTCTTCAGGACTCAAGTCCAAATTATTAATAGTAACAAAGATATACGTCTTTCACTCAGGTGCATACTCTTCAGGATTACTAAATCAACCGTGTTACGGAGATTGGGTTAAATTGTGAATACATTATGGGAATGCTGAAATACGAGTTGCGTTGGGTTCCTATCGTAAATATACACAATTCTTCTTCAGGACTCAAGTCCAAATTATTAACAGAAACAAAGATATACGTGTTTCACTCAGGTGCATACTCTTCAGGTTTCCTAAATCAACCGTGTTACGGAGATTGGCTTAACTTTTGAATACATTATGGGCATGCTAAATTACGAGTTGCGTTGGGTTCCTATCGAAAATATACACAATTCTTCTTCAGGACTCAAGTCTAAATTATTAATAGAAACAAAGATATACGTCTTTCACTCAGGTGCATACTCTCTAGGTTTACTAAATCAACCGTGTTACGGAGATTGGCTTAAATTTTGAATACATTATGGGCATGCTGAAATACGATTTGCGTTGGGTTCCTATCGAAATATACACAATTCTTCTTCAGGACTCAAGTCCAAATTATTAATAGAAACAAAGATATAAGTCTTTCACTCATGTGCATACTCTTCGGGTTTACTAAATCAACCGTGTTACGGAGATTGGCTTAAATTTTGAATACATTATGGGAATGTTGAAATACGAGTTGCGTTGGGTTCCTATCGTAAATATACACAATTCTTCTTCAGGACTCAAGTCCAAATTATTAATAGAAATAAAGATATACGTCTTTCACTCAGGTGCATACTCTTCAGGTTTACTAAATCAACCGTGTTACGGAGACTGGCTTAAATTGTGAATACGTTATGGGAATGCTGAAATACGAGTTGCATTGGGTTCCTATCGTAAATATACACAATTCTTGTTCGGGACTCAAGTCCAAATTATTAACAGAAACAAAGATATACGTGTTTCACTCAGGTGCATACTCTTCAGGATTACTAAATCAACCGTGTTACGGAGATAGGGTTAAATTGTGAATACATTATGGGAATGCTGAAATACGAGTTGCGTTGGGTTCCTATCGTAAATATACACAATTCTTCTTCAGGACTCAAGTCCAAATTATTAATAGAAACAAAGATATAAGTCTTTCACTCATGTGCATACTCTTCGGGTTTACTAAATCAACCGTGTTACGGAGATTGGCTTAAATTTTGAATACATTATGAGAATGTTGAAATACGAGTTGCGTTGGGTTCCTATCGTAAATATACACAATTCTTCTTCAGGACTCAAGTCCAAATTATTAATAGAAACAAAGATATACGCCTTTCACTCAGGTGCATACTCTTCAGGTTTACTAAATCAACCGTGTTACGGAGACTGGCTTTAATTGTGAATACATTATGGGAATGCTGAAATACGAGTTGCGTTGGGTTCCTATCATAAATATACACAATTCTTCTTCAGGACTCAAGTCCAAATTATTAATAGAAACAAAGATATACATTTTTCACTCAGGTGCATACTCTTCAGGTTTACTAAATCAACCGTGTTACGGAGATTGACTTAAATTTGAATACATTATGGGCATGCTGAAATACGAGTTGCGTTGGGTTCCTATCGTAAATATACACAATTCTTCTTCAGGACTCAAGTCCAAATTATTAATAGAAACAAAGATATACGTCTTTCACTCAGGTGCATACTCTTCAGGTTTACTAAATCAACCGTGTTACGGAGATTGGCTTGAATTTTGAATACATTATGGGCATGCTGAAATACGAGTTGCGTTGGGTTCCTATCGTAAATATACACAATTATTCTTCAGGACTCAAGTCCAAATTATTAATAGAAACAAAGATATAAGTCTTTCACTCAGGTGCATAGTCTTCGGGTTTACTAAATCAACCGTGTTACGGAGATTGGCTTAAATTGTGAATAGATTATGGGAATGCTGAAATACAAGTTGCGTTGGGTTTCTATCGTAAATATACACAATTCTTATTCAGGACTCAAGTCCAAATTATTAATAGAAACAAAGATATACGCCTTTCACTCAGGTGCATACTCTTCAGGATTACTAAATCAACTGTGTTACGGAGATAGGGTTAAATTGTGAATACATTATGGGAATGCTGAAATACGAGTTGCGTTGGGTTCCTATCGTAAATATACACAATTCATCTTCAGGACTCAAGTCCAAATTATTAACAGAAACAAAGATATACGTGTTTCACTCAGGTGCATACTCTTCAGGTTTACTAAATCAACCGTGTTACGGAGATTGGCTTAAATTTTGAATACATTATGGGCATGCTACATTACGAGTTGCGTTGGGTTCCTATCGTAAATATACACAATTCTTCTTCAGGACTCAAGTCCAAATTATTAATAGAAACAAAGATATACGTCTTTCACTCAGGTGTATACTCTCTAGGTTTACTAAATCAACCGTGTTACGGAGATTGGCTTAAATTTTGAATACATTATGGGCATGCTGAAATACGAGTTGCATTGGGTTCCTATCGAAATATACACAATTCTTCTTCAGGACTCAAGTCCAAATTATTAATAGAAACAAAGATATAAGTCTTTCACTCAGGTGCATACTCTTCGGGTTTACTAAATCAACCGTGTTACGGAGATTGGCTTAAATTTTGAATATATTATGGGAATGCTGAAATACGAGTTGCGTTGGGTTCCTATCGTAAATATACACAATTCTTCTTCAGGACTCAAGTCCAAATTATTAATAGAAACAAAGATATACGTCTTTCACTCAGGTTCATACTCTTCAGGTTTACTAAATCAACCGTGTTACGGAGACTGGCTTAAATTGTGAATACATTATGGGAATGCTGAAATACGAGTTGCATTGGGTTCCTATCGTAAATATACACAATTCTTGTTCGGGACTCAAGTCCAAATTATTAACAGAAACAAAGATATACGTGTTTCACTCAGGTGCATACTCTTCATGTTTACTAAATCAACCGTGTTACGGAGATTGGCTTAAATTTTGAATACATCATGGGCATGCTAAATTACGAGTTGCGTTGGGTTCCTATCGTAAATATACACAATTCTTCTTCAGGACTCAAGTCCAAATTATTAATAGAAACAAAGATATACGTCTTTCACTCAGGTGCATACTCTCTAGGTTTACTAAATCAACCGTGTTACGGAGATTGGCTTAAATTTTGAATACATTATGGGCATGCTGAAATACGAGTTGCGTTGGGTTCCTATCAAAATATACACAATTCTTCTTCAGGACTCAAGTCCAACTTATTAATAGAAACAAAGATATAAGTCTTTCACTCAGGTGCATACTCTTCGGGTTTAGTAAATCAACCGTGTTACGGAGATTGGATTAAATTTTGAATAGATTATGGGAATGCTGAAATACGAGTTTTGTTGGGTTCCTATCGTAAATATACACAATTCTTCTTCAGGACTCAAGTCCAAATTATTAATAGAAACAAAGATATACGTCTTACACTCAGGTGCATACTCTTCAGGTTTACTAAATCAACCGTGTTACGGAGACTGGCTTTAATTGTGAATACATTATGGGAATGCTGAAATACGAGTTGCCTTGGGTTCCTATCGTAAATATACACAATTCTTCTTCAGGACTCAAGTCCAAATTATTAATAGAAACAAAGATATATGTCTTTCACTCAGGTGCATACTCTTCAGGTTTACTAAATCAACCGTGTTACGGAGATTGGCTTAAATTTGAATACATTATGGGCATGCTGAAATACGAGTTGCGTTGGGTTCCTATCGTAAATATACACAATTCTTCTTCAGGACTCAAGTCCAAATTATTAATAGAAACAAAGATATACGTCTTTCACCCAGGTGCATACTCTTCAGGTTTACTAAATCAACCGTGTTACGGAGATTGGCTTGAATTTTGAATACATTATGGGCATGCTGAAATACGAGTTGCGTTGGGTTCCTATCGTAAATATACACAATTCTTCTTCAGGACTCAAGTCCAAATTATTAATAGAAACAAAGATATAAGTCTTTCACTCAGGTGAATACTCTTCGGGTTTACTAAATCAACCGTGTTACGGAGATTGGCTTAAATTTTGAATACATTATGGGCATGCTGAAATACGAGTTGCGTTGGGTTCCTATCGTAAATATACACAATTATTCTTCAGGACTCAAGTCCAAATTATTAATAGAAACAAAGATATAAGTCTTTCACTCAGGTGCATAGTCTTCGGGTTTACTAAATCAACCGTGTTACGGAGATTGGCTTAAATTGTGAATAGATTATGGGAATGCTGAAATACGAGTTGCGTTGGGTTCCTATCGTAAATATACACAATTCTTATTCAGGACTCAAGTCCAAATTATTAATAGAAACAAAGATATACGCCTTTCACTCAGGTGCATACTCTTCAGGATTACTAAATCAATTGTGTTATGGAGATAGGGTTAAATTGTGAATACATTATGGGAATGCTGAAATACGAGTTGCGTTGGGTTCCTATCGTAAATATACACAATTCATCTTCAGGACTCAAGTCCAAATTATTAACAGAAACAAAGATATACGTGTTTCACTCAGGTGCATACTCTTCAGGTTTACTAAATCAACCGTGTTACGGAGATTGGCTTAAATTTTGAATACATTATGGGCATGCTAAATTACGAGTTGCGTTGGGTTCCTATCGTAAATATACATAATTCTTCTTCAGGACTCAAGTCCAAATTATTAATAGAAACAAAGATATACGTCTTTCACTCAGGTGTATACTCTCTAGGTTTACTAAATCAACCGTGTTACGGAGATTGGCTTAAATTTTGAATACATTATGGGCATGCTGAAATACGAGTTGCGTTGGGTTCCTATCGAAATATACACAATACTTCTTCAGGACTCAAGTCCAAATTATTAATAGAAACAAAGATATAAGTCTTTCACTCAGGTGCATAGTCTTCGGGTTTACTAAATCAACCGTGTTACGGAGATTGGCTTAAATTTTGAATATATTATGGGAATGCTGAAATACGAGTTGCGTTGGGTTCCTATCGTAAATATACACAATTCTTCTTCAGGACTCAAGTCCAAATTATTAATAGAAACAAAGATATACGTCTTTCACTCAGGTGCATACTCTTCAGGTTTACTAAATCAACCGTGTTACGGAGACTGGCTTAAATTGTGAATACATTATGGGAATGCAGAAATACGAGTTGCATTGGGTTCCTATCGTAAATATACACAATTCTTGTTCGGGACTCAAGTCCAAATTATTAACAGAAACAAAGATATACGTGTTTCACTCAGGTGCATACTCTTCAGGTTTACTAAATCAACCGTGTTACGGAGATTGGCTTAAATTTTGAATACATCATGGGCATGCTAAATTACGAGTTGCGTTGGGTTCCTATCGTAAATATACACAATTCTTCTTCAGGACTCAAGTCCAAATTATTAATAGAAACAAAGATATACGTCTTTCACTCAGGTGCATACTCTCTAGGTTTACTAAATCAACCGTGTTACGGAGATTGGCTTAAATTTTGAATACATTATGGGCATGCTGAAATACGAGTTGCGTTGGGTTCCTATCAAAATATACACAATTCTTCTTCAGGACTCAAGTCCAACTTATTAATAGAAACAAAGATATAAGTCTTTCACTCAGGTGCATACTCTTCGGGTTTAGTAAATCAACCGTGTTACGGAGATTGGCTTAAATTTTGAATAGATTATGGGAATGCTGAAATACGAGTTTTGTTGGGTTCCTATCGTAAATATACACAATTCTTCTTCAGGACTCAAGTCCAAATTATTAATAGAAACAAAGATATACGTCTTACACTCAGGTGCATACTCTTCAGGTTTACTAAATCAACCGTGTTACGGAGACTGGCTTTAATTGTGAATACATTATGGGAATGCTGAAATACGAGTTGCCTTGGGTTCCTATCGTAAATATACACAATTCTTCTTCAGGACTCAAGTCCAAATTATTAATAGAAACAAAGATATATGTCTTTCACTCAGGTGCATACTCTTCAGGTTTACTAAATCAACCGTGTTACGGAGATTGGCTTAAATTTGAATACATTATGGGCATGCTGAAATACGAGTTGCGTTGGGTTACTATCGTAAATATACACAATTCTTCTTCAGGACTCAAGTCCAAATTATTAATAGAAACAAAGATATACGTCTTTCACCCAGGTGCATACTCTTCAGGTTTACTAAATCAACCGTGTTACGGAGATTGGCTTGAATTTTGAATACATTATGGGCATGCTGAAATACGAGTTGCGTTGGGTTCCTATCGTAAATATACACAATTCTTCTTCAGGACTCAAGTCCAAATTATTAATAGAAACAAAGATATAAGTCTTTCACTCAGGTGAATACTCTTCGGGTTTACTAAATCAACCGTGTTACGGAGATTGGCTTAAATTTTGAATACATTATGGGCATGCTGAAATACGAGTTGCGTTGGGTTCCTATCGTAAATATACACAATTATTCTTCAGGACTCAAGTCCAAATTATTAATAGAAACAAAGATATAAGTCTTTCACTCAGGTGCATAGTCTTCGGGTTTACTAAATCAACCGTGTTACGGAGATTGGCTTAAATTGTGAATAGATTATGGGAATGCTGAAATACGAGTTGCGTTGGGTTCCTATCGTAAATATACACAATTCTTATTCAGGACTCAAGTCCAAATTATTAATAGAAACAAAGATATACGCCTTTCACTCAGGTGCATACTCTTCAGGATTACTAAATCAACCGTGTTACGGAGATAGGGTTAAATTGTGAATACATTATGGGAATGCTGAAATACGAGTTGCGTTGGGTTCCTATCGTAAATATACACAATTCTTCTTCAGGACTCAAGTCCAAATTATTAATAGAAACAAAGATATAAGTCTTTCACTCAGGTGCATACTCTTCGGGTTTACTAAATCAATCGTGTTACGGAGATTGGCTTAAATTTTGAATACATTATGGGCATGCTGAAATATGAGTTGTGTTGGGTTCCTATCGTAAATATACACAATTCTTCTTCAGGACTCAAGTCCAAATTATTAACAGAAACAAAGATATAAGTCTTTCACTCAGGAGCATACTTTTCGGGTTTACTAAATCAACCGTGTTACGGAGATTGGCTTAAATTGTGAATACATTATGGGAATGCTGAAATACGAGTTGGGTTGGGTTCCTATCGTAAATATACACAATTCTTCTTCAGAACTCAAGTCCAAATTATTAATAGAAACAAAGATATAAGTCTTTCACTCAGGTGCATACTCTTCGGGTTTACTAAATCAACCGTGTTACGGAGATTGGCTTAAATTTTGAATACATTATGGGCATGCTGAAATACGAGTTGTGTTGGGTTCCTATCGTAAATATACACAATTCTTCTTCAGGACTCAAGTCCAAATTATTAACAGAAATAAAGATATATGTCTTTCACTCAGGTGCATACTCTTCGGGTTTACTAAATCAACCGTGTTACGGAGATTGGCTTAAATTTTGAATACATTATGGGCATGCTGAAATACGAGTTGCGTTGGGTTCCTATCGTAAATATACACAATTCTTCTTCAGGACTTAAGTCCAAATTATTAATAGAAACAAAGATATAAGTCTTTCACTCAGGAGCATACTTTTTGGGTTTACTAAATCAACCGTGTTACGGAGATTGGCTTAAATTTTGAATACATTATGGGCATGCTGAAATACGAGTTGGGTTGGGTTCCTATCGTAAATATACACAATTCTTCTTCAGGACTCAAGTCCAAATTATTAATAGAAACAAAGATATAAGTCTTTCACTCAGGTGCATACTCTTCGGGTTTACTAAATCAACCGTGTTACGGAGATTGGCTTAAATTTTGAATACATTATGGGCATGCTGAAATACGAGTTGTGTTGGGTTCCTATCGTAAATATACACAATTCTTCTTCAGGACTCAAGTCCAAATTATTAATAGAAACAAAGATATACGTCTTACACTCAGGTGCATACTCTTAAGGTTTACTAAATCAACCGTGTTACGGAGACTGGCTTTAATTGTGAATACATTATGGGAATGCTGAAATACGAGTTGCCTTGGGTTCCTATCGTAAATATACACAATTCTTCTTCAGGACTCAAGTCCAAATTATTAATAGAAACAAAGATATATGTCTTTCACTCAGGTGCATACTCTTCAGGTTTACTAAATCAACCGTGTTACGGAGATTGGCTTAAATTTGAATACATTATGGGCACGCTGAAATACGAGTTGCGTTGGGTTCCTATCGTAAATATACACAATTCTTCTTCAGGACTCAAGTCCAAATTATTAATAGAAACAAAGATATACGTCTTTCACCCAGGTGCATACTCTTCAGGTTTACTAAATCAACCGTGTTACGGAGATTGGCTTAAATTTTGAATACATTATGGGCATGCTGAAATACGAGTTGGGTTGGGTTCCTATCGTAAATATACACAATTCTTCTTCAGGACTCAAGTCCAAATTATTAATAGAAACAAAGATATAAGTCTTTCACTCAGGTGAATACTCTTCGGGTTTACTAAATCAACCGTGTTACGGAGATTGGCTTAAATTTTGAATACATTATGGGCACGCTGAAATACGAGTTGCGTTGGGTTCCTATCGTAAATATACACAATTATTCTTCAGGACTCAAGTCCAAATTATTAATAGAAACAAAGATATAAGTCTTTCACTCAGGTGCATAGTCTTCGGGTTTACTAAATCAACCGTGTTACGGAGATTGGCTTAAATTGTGAATAGATTATGGGAATGCTGAAATACGAGTTGCGTTGGGTTCCTATCGTAAATATACACAATTCTTATTCAGGACTCAAGTCCAAATTATTAATAGAAACAAAGATATACGCCTTTCACTCAGGTGCATACTCTTCAGGATTACTAAATCAACCGTGTTACGGAGATAGGGTTAAATTGTGAATACATTATGGGAATGCTGAAATACGAGTTGCGTTGGGTTCCTATCGTAAATATACACAATTCTTCTTCAGGACTCAAGTCCAAATTATTAATAGAAACAAAGATATAAGTCTTTCACTCAGGTGCATACTCTTCGGGTTTACTAAATCAATCGTGTTACGGAGACTGGCTTTAATTGTGAATACATTATGGGAATGCTGAAATACGAGTTGCCTTGGGTTCCTATCGTAAATATACACAATTCTTCTTCAGGACTCAAGTCCAAATTATTAATAGAAACAAAGATATACGTCTTTCACCCAGGTGCATACTCTTCAGGTTTACTAAATCAACCGTGTTACGGAGATTGGCTTGAATTTTGAATACATTATGGGCATGCTGAAATACGAGTTGCGTTGGGTTCCTATCGTAAATATACACAATTCTTCTTCAGGACTCAAGTCCAAATTATTAATAGAAACAAAGATATAAGTCTTTCACTCAGGTGAATACTCTTCGGGTTTACTAAATCAACCGTGTTACGGAGATTGGCTTAAATTTTGAATACATTATGGGCATGCTGAAATACGAGTTGCGTTGGGTTCCTATCGTAAATATACACAATTATTCTTCAGGACTCAAGTCCAAATTATTAATAGAAACAAAGATATAAGTCTTTCACTCAGGTGCATAGTCTTCGGGTTTACTAAATCAACCGTGTTACGGAGATTGGCTTAAATTGTGAATAGATTATGGGAATGCTGAAATACGAGTTGCGTTGGGTTCCTATCGTAAATATACACAATTCTTATTCAGGACTCAAGTCCAAATTATTAATAGAAACAAAGATATACGCCTTTCACTCAGGTGCATACTCTTCAGGATTACTAAATCAATTGTGTTATGGAGATAGGGTTAAATTGTGAATACATTATGGGAATGCTGAAATACGAGTTGCGTTGGGTTCCTATCGTAAATATACACAATTCATCTTCAGGACTCAAGTCCAAATTATTAACAGAAACAAAGATATACGTGTTTCACTCAGGTGCATACTCTTCAGGTTTACTAAATCAACCGTGTTACGGAGATTGGCTTAAATTTTGAATACATTATGGGCATGCTAAATTACGAGTTGCGTTGGGTTCCTATCGTAAATATACATAATTCTTCTTCAGGACTCAAGTCCAAATTATTAATAGAAACAAAGATATACGTCTTTCACTCAGGTGTATACTCTCTAGGTTTACTAAATCAACCGTGTTACGGAGATTGGCTTAAATTTTGAATACATTATGGGCATGCTGAAATACGAGTTGCGTTGGGTTCCTATCGAAATATACACAATACTTCTTCAGGACTCAAGTCCAAATTATTAATAGAAACAAAGATATAAGTCTTTCACTCAGGTGCATAGTCTTCGGGTTTACTAAATCAACCGTGTTACGGAGATTGGCTTAAATTTTGAATATATTATGGGAATGCTGAAATACGAGTTGCGTTGGGTTCCTATCGTAAATATACACAATTCTTCTTCAGGACTCAAGTCCAAATTATTAATAGAAACAAAGATATACGTCTTTCACTCAGGTGCATACTCTTCAGGTTTACTAAATCAACCGTGTTACGGAGACTGGCTTAAATTGTGAATACATTATGGGAATGCTGAAATACGAGTTGCATTGGGTTCCTATCGTAAATATACACAATTCTTGTTCGGGACTCAAGTCCAAATTATTAACAGAAACAAAGATATACGTGTTTCACTCAGGTGCATACTCTTCAGGTTTACTAAATCAACCGTGTTACGGAGATTGGCTTAAATTTTGAATACATCATGGGCATGCTAAATTACGAGTTGCGTTGGGTTCCTATCGTAAATATACACAATTCTTCTTCAGGACTCAAGTCCAAATTATTAATAGAAACAAAGATATACGTCTTTCACTCAGGTGCATACTCTCTAGGTTTACTAAATCAACCGTGTTACGGAGATTGGCTTAAATTTTGAATACATTATGGGCATGCTGAAATACGAGTTGCGTTGGGTTCCTATCAAAATATACACAATTCTTCTTCAGGACTCAAGTCCAACTTATTAATAGAAACAAAGATATAAGTCTTTCACTCAGGTGCATACTCTTCGGGTTTAGTAAATCAACCGTGTTACGGAGATTGGCTTAAATTTTGAATAGATTATGGGAATGCTGAAATACGAGTTTTGTTGGGTTCCTATCGTAAATATACACAATTCTTCTTCAGGACTCAAGTCCAAATTATTAATAGAAACAAAGATATACGTCTTACACTCAGGTGCATACTCTTCAGGTTTACTAAATCAACCGTGTTACGGAGACTGGCTTTAATTGTGAATACATTATGGGAATGCTGAAATACGAGTTGCCTTGGGTTCCTATCGTAAATATACACAATTCTTCTTCAGGACTCAAGTCCAAATTATTAATAGAAACAAAGATATATGTCTTTCACTCAGGTGCATACTCTTCAGGTTTACTAAATCAACCGTGTTACGGAGATTGGCTTAAATTTGAATACATTATGGGCATGCTGAAATACGAGTTGCGTTGGGTTACTATCGTAAATATACACAATTCTTCTTCAGGACTCAAGTCCAAATTATTAATAGAAACAAAGATATACGTCTTTCACCCAGGTGCATACTCTTCAGGTTTACTAAATCAACCGTGTTACGGAGATTGGCTTGAATTTTGAATACATTATGGGCATGCTGAAATACGAGTTGCGTTGGGTTCCTATCGTAAATATACACAATTCTTCTTCAGGACTCAAGTCCAAATTATTAATAGAAACAAAGATATAAGTCTTTCACTCAGGTGAATACTCTTCGGGTTTACTAAATCAACCGTGTTACGGAGATTGGCTTAAATTTTGAATACATTATGGGCATGCTGAAATACGAGTTGCGTTGGGTTCCTATCGTAAATATACACAATTATTCTTCAGGACTCAAGTCCAAATTATTAATAGAAACAAAGATATAAGTCTTTCACTCAGGTGCATAGTCTTCGGGTTTACTAAATCAACCGTGTTACGGAGATTGGCTTAAATTGTGAATAGATTATGGGAATGCTGAAATACGAGTTGCGTTGGGTTCCTATCGTAAATATACACAATTCTTATTCAGGACTCAAGTCCAAATTATTAATAGAAACAAAGATATACGCCTTTCACTCAGGTGCATACTCTTCAGGATTACTAAATCAACCGTGTTACGGAGATAGGGTTAAATTGTGAATACATTATGGGAATGCTGAAATACGAGTTGCGTTGGGTTCCTATCGTAAATATACACAATTCTTCTTCAGGACTCAAGTCCAAATTATTAATAGAAACAAAGATATAAGTCTTTCACTCAGGTGCATACTCTTCGGGTTTACTAAATCAATCGTGTTACGGAGATTGGCTTAAATTTTGAATACATTATGGGCATGCTGAAATATGAGTTGTGTTGGGTTCCTATCGTAAATATACACAATTCTTCTTCAGGACTCAAGTCCAAATTATTAACAGAAACAAAGATATAAGTCTTTCACTCAGGAGCATACTTTTCGGGTTTACTAAATCAACCGTGTTACGGAGATTGGCTTAAATTGTGAATACATTATGGGAATGCTGAAATACGAGTTGGGTTGGGTTCCTATCGTAAATATACACAATTCTTCTTCAGAACTCAAGTCCAAATTATTAATAGAAACAAAGATATAAGTCTTTCACTCAGGTGCATACTCTTCGGGTTTACTAAATCAACCGTGTTACGGAGATTGGCTTAAATTTTGAATACATTATGGGCATGCTGAAATACGAGTTGTGTTGGGTTCCTATCGTAAATATACACAATTCTTCTTCAGGACTCAAGTCCAAATTATTAACAGAAATAAAGATATATGTCTTTCACTCAGGTGCATACTCTTCGGGTTTACTAAATCAACCGTGTTACGGAGATTGGCTTAAATTTTGAATACATTATGGGCATGCTGAAATACGAGTTGTGTTGGGTTCCTATCGTAAATATACACAATTCTTCTTCAGGACTCAAGTCCAAATTATTAATAGAAACAAAGATATACGTCTTACACTCAGGTGCATACTCTTAAGGTTTACTAAATCAACCGTGTTACGGAGACTGGCTTTAATTGTGAATACATTATGGGAATGCTGAAATACGAGTTGCCTTGGGTTCCTATCGTAAATATACACAATTCTTCTTCAGGACTCAAGTCCAAATTATTAATAGAAACAAAGATATATGTCTTTCACTCAGGTGCATACTCTTCAGGTTTACTAAATCAACCGTGTTACGGAGATTGGCTTAAATTTGAATACATTATGGGCATGCTGAAATACGAGTTGCGTTGGGTTCCTATCGTAAATATACACAATTCTTCTTCAGGACTCAAGTCCAAATTATTAATAGAAACAAAGATATACGTCTTTCACCCAGGTGCATACTCTTCAGGTTTACTAAATCAACCGTGTTACGGAGATTGGCTTAAATTTTGAATACATTATGGGCATGCTGAAATACGAGTTGGGTTGGGTTCCTATCGTAAATATACACAATTCTTCTTCAGGACTCAAGTCCAAATTATTAATAGAAACAAAGATATAAGTCTTTCACTCAGGTGAATACTCTTCGGGTTTACTAAATCAACCGTGTTACGGAGATTGGCTTAAATTTTGAATACATTATGGGCACGCTGAAATACGAGTTGCGTTGGGTTCCTATCGTAAATATACACAATTATTCTTCAGGACTCAAGTCCAAATTATTAATAGAAACAAAGATATAAGTCTTTCACTCAGGTGCATAGTCTTCGGGTTTACTAAATCAACCGTGTTACGGAGATTGGCTTAAATTGTGAATAGATTATGGGAATGCTGAAATACGAGTTGCGTTGGGTTCCTATCGTAAATATACACAATTCTTATTCAGGACTCAAGTCCAAATTATTAATAGAAACAAAGATATACGCCTTTCACTCAGGTGCATACTCTTCAGGATTACTAAATCAACCGTGTTACGGAGATAGGGTTAAATTGTGAATACATTATGGGAATGCTGAAATACGAGTTGCGTTGGGTTCCTATCGTAAATATACACAATTCTTCTTCAGGACTCAAGTCCAAATTATTAATAGAAACAAAGATATAAGTCTTTCACTCAGGTGCATACTCTTCGGGTTTACTAAATCAATCGTGTTACGGAGACTGGCTTTAATTGTGAATACATTATGGGAATGCTGAAATACGAGTTGCCTTGGGTTCCTATCGTAAATATACACAATTCTTCTTCAGGACTCAAGTCCAAATTATTAATAGAAACAAAGATATATGTCTTTCACTCAGGTGCATACTCTTCAGGTTTACTAAATCAACCGTGTTACGGAGATTGGCTTAAATTTGAATACATTATGGACATGCTGAAATACGAGTTGCGTTGGGTTCCTATCGTAAATATACACAATTCTTCTTCAGGACTCAAGTCCAAATTATTAATAGAAACAAAGATATACGTCTTTCACCCAGGTGCATACTCTTCAGGTTTACTAAATCAACCGTGTTACGGAGATTGGCTTAAATTTTGAATACATTATGGGCATGCTGAAATACGAGTTGGGTTGGGTTCCTATCGTAAATATACACAATTCTTCTTCAGGACTCAAGTCCAAATTATTAATAGAAACAAAGATATAAGTCTTTCACTCAGGTGAATACTCTTCGGGTTTACTAAATCAACCGTGTTACGGAGATTGGCTTAAATTTTGAATACATTATGGGCATGCTGAAATACGAGTTGCGTTGGGTTCCTATCGTAAATATACACAATTATTCTTCAGGACTCAAGTCCAAATTATTAATAGAAACAAAGATATAAGTCTTTCACTCAGGTGCATAGTCTTCGGGTTTACTAAATCAACCGTGTTACGGAGATTGGCTTAAATTTTGAATACATTATGGGCATGCTGAAATACGAGTTGTGTTGGGTTCCTATCGTAAATATACACAATTCTTCTTCAGGACTCAATTCCAAATTATTAATAGAAACAAAGATATACGTCTTACACTCAGGTGCATACTCTTAATGTTTACTAAATCAACCGTGTTACGGAGACTGGCTTTAATTGTGAATACATTATGGGAATGCTGAAATACGAGTTGCCTTGGGTTCCTATCGTAAATATACACAATTCTTCTTCAGGACTCAAGTCCAAATTATTAATAGAAACAAAGATATATGTCTTTCACTCAGGTGCATACTCTTCAGGTTTACTAAATCAACCGTGTTACGGAGATTGGCTTAAATTTGAATACATTATGGGCATGCTGAAATACGAGTTGCGTTGGGTTCCTATCGTAAATATACACAATTCTTCTTCAGGACTCAAGTCCAAATTATTAATAGAAACAAAGATATACGTCTTTCACCCAGGTGCATACTCTTCAGGTTTACTAAATCAACCGTGTTACGGAGATTGGCTTAAATTTTGAATACATTATGGGCATGCTGAAATACGAGTTGGGTTGGGTTCCTATCGTAAATATACACAATTCTTCTTCAGGACTCAAGTCCAAATTATTAATAGAAACAAAGATATAAGTCTTTCACTCAGGTGAATACTCTTCGGGTTTACTAAATCAACCGTGTTACGGAGATTGGCTTAAATTTTGAATACATTATGGGCACGCTGAAATACGAGTTGCGTTGGGTTCCTATCGTAAATATACACAATTATTCTTCAGGACTCAAGTCCAAATTATTAATAGAAACAAAGATATAAGTCTTTCACTCAGGTGCATAGTCTTCGGGTTTACTAAATCAACCGTGTTACGGAGATTGGCTTAAATTGTGAATAGATTATGGGAATGCTGAAATACGAGTTGCGTTGGGTTCCTATCGTAAATATACACAATTCTTATTCAGGACTCAAGTCCAAATTATTAATAGAAACAAAGATATACGCCTTTCACTCAGGTGCATACTCTTCAGGATTACTAAATCAACCGTGTTACGGAGATAGGGTTAAATTGTGAATACATTATGGGAATGCTGAAATACGAGTTGCGTTGGGTTCCTATCGTAAATATACACAATTCTTCTTCAGGACTCAAGTCCAAATTATTAATAGAAACAAAGATATAAGTCTTTCACTCAGGTGCATACTCTTCGGGTTTACTAAATCAATCGTGTTACGGAGACTGGCTTTAATTGTGAATACATTATGGGAATGCTGAAATACGAGTTGCCTTGGGTTCCTATCGTAAATATACACAATTCTTCTTCAGGACTCAAGTCCAAATTATTAATAGAAACAAAGATATATGTCTTTCACTCAGGTGCATACTCTTCAGGTTTACTAAATCAACCGTGTTACGGAGATTGGCTTAAATTTGAATACATTATGGACATGCTGAAATACGAGTTGCGTTGGGTTCCTATCGTAAATATACACAATTCTTCTTCAGGACTCAAGTCCAAATTATTAATAGAAACAAAGATATACGTCTTTCACCCAGGTGCATACTCTTCAGGTTTACTAAATCAACCGTGTTACGGAGATTGGCTTAAATTTTGAATACATTATGGGCATGCTGAAATACGAGTTGGGTTGGGTTCCTATCGTAAATATACACAATTCTTCTTCAGGACTCAAGTCCAAATTATTAATAGAAACAAAGATATAAGTCTTTCACTCAGGTGAATACTCTTCGGGTTTACTAAATCAACCGTGTTACGGAGATTGGCTTAAATTTTGAATACATTATGGGCATGCTGAAATACGAGTTGCGTTGGGTTCCTATCGTAAATATACACAATTATTCTTCAGGACTCAAGTCCAAATTATTAATAGAAACAAAGATATAAGTCTTTCACTCAGGTGCATAGTCTTCGGGTTTACTAAATCAACCGTGTTACGGAGATTGGCTTAAATTTTGAATACATTATGGGCATGCTGAAATACGAGTTGTGTTGGGTTCCTATCGTAAATATACACAATTCTTCTTCAGGACTCAATTCCAAATTATTAATAGAAACAAAGATATACGTCTTACACTCAGGTGCATACTCTTAATGTTTACTAAATCAACCGTGTTACGGAGACTGGCTTTAATTGTGAATACATTATGGGAATGCTGAAATACGAGTTGCCTTGGGTTCCTATCGTAAATATACACAATTCTTCTTCAGGACTCAAGTCCAAATTATTAATAGAAACAAAGATATATGTCTTTCACTCAGGTGCATACTCTTCAGGTTTACTAAATCAACCGTGTTACGGAGATTGGCTTAAATTTGAATACATTATGGGCATGCTGAAATACGAGTTGCGTTGGGTTCCTATCGTAAATATACACAATTCTTCTTCAGGACTCAAGTCCAAATTATTAATAGAAACAAAGATATACGTCTTTCACCCAGGTGCATACTCTTCAGGTTTACTAAATCAACCGTGTTACGGAGATTGGCTTAAATTTTGAATACATTATGGGCATGCTGAAATACGAGTTGGGTTGGGTTCCTATCGTAAATATACACAATTCTTCTTCAGGACTCAAGTCCAAATTATTAATAGAAACAAAGATATAAGTCTTTCACTCAGGTGAATACTCTTCGGGTTTACTAAATCAACCGTGTTACGGAGATTGGCTTAAATTTTGAATACATTATGGGCACGCTGAAATACGAGTTGCGTTGGGTTCCTATCGTAAATATACACAATTATTCTTCAGGACTCAAGTCCAAATTATTAATAGAAACAAAGATATAAGTCTTTCACTCAGGTGCATAGTCTTCGGGTTTACTAAATCAACCGTGTTACGGAGATTGGCTTAAATTGTGAATAGATTATGGGAATGCTGAAATACGAGTTGCGTTGGGTTCCTATCGTAAATATACACAATTCTTATTCAGGACTCAAGTCCAAATTATTAATAGAAACAAAGATATACGCCTTTCACTCAGGTGCATACTCTTCAGGATTACTAAATCAACCGTGTTACGGAGATAGGGTTAAATTGTGAATACATTATGGGAATGCTGAAATACGAGTTGCGTTGGGTTCCTATCGTAAATATACACAATTCTTCTTCAGGACTCAAGTCCAAATTATTAATAGAAACAAAGATATAAGTCTTTCACTCAGGTGCATACTCTTCGGGTTTACTAAATCAATCGTGTTACGGAGACTGGCTTTAATTGTGAATACATTATGGGAATGCTGAAATACGAGTTGCCTTGGGTTCCTATCGTAAATATACACAATTCTTCTTCAGGACTCAAGTCCAAATTATTAATAGAAACAAAGATATATGTCTTTCACTCAGGTGCATACTCTTCAGGTTTACTAAATCAACCGTGTTACGGAGATTGGCTTAAATTTGAATACATTATGGACATGCTGAAATACGAGTTGCGTTGGGTTCCTATCGTAAATATACACAATTCTTCTTCAGGACTCAAGTCCAAATTATTAATAGAAACAAAGATATACGTCTTTCACCCAGGTGCATACTCTTCAGGTTTACTAAATCAACCGTGTTACGGAGATTGGCTTAAATTTTGAATACATTATGGGCATGCTGAAATACGAGTTGGGTTGGGTTCCTATCGTAAATATACACAATTCTTCTTCAGGACTCAAGTCCAAATTATTAATAGAAACAAAGATATAAGTCTTTCACTCAGGTGAATACTCTTCGGGTTTACTAAATCAACCGTGTTACGGAGATTGGCTTAAATTTTGAATACATTATGGGCATGCTGAAATACGAGTTGCGTTGGGTTCCTATCGTAAATATACACAATTATTCTTCAGGACTCAAGTCCAAATTATTAATAGAAACAAAGATATAAGTCTTTCACTCAGGTGCATAGTCTTCGGGTTTACTAAATCAACCGTGTTACGGAGATTGGCTTAAATTGTGAATAGATTATGGGAATGCTGAAATACGAGTTGCGTTGGGTTCCTATCGTAAATATACACAATTCTTATTCAGGACTCAAGTCCAAATTATTAATAGAAACAAAGATATACGCCTTTCACTCAGGTGCATACTCTTCAGGATTACTAAATCAACCGTGTTACGGAGATAGGGTTAAATTGTGAATACATTATGGGAATGCTGAAATACGAGTTGCGTTGGGTTCCTATCGTAAATATACACAATTCTTCTTCAGGACTCAAGTCCAAATTATTAATAGAAACAAAGATATAAGTCTTTCACTCAGGTGCATACTCTTCGGGTTTACTAAATCAATCGTGTTACGGAGATTGGCTTAAATTTTGAATACATTATGGGCATGCTGAAATATGAGTTGTGTTGGGTTCCTATCGTAAATATACACAATTCTTCTTCAGGACTCAAGTCCAAATTATTAACAGAAACAAAGATATAAGTCTTTCACTTAGGAGCATACTTTTCGGGTTTACTAAATCAACCGTGTTACGGAGATTGGCTTAAATTTTGAATACATTATGGGCATGCTGAAATACGAGTTGGGTTGGGTTCCTATCGTAAATATACACAATTCTTCTTCAGGACTCAAGTCCAAATTATTAATAGAAACAAAGATATAAGTCTTTCACTCAGGTGCATACTCTTCGGGTTTACTAAATCAACCGTGTTACGGAGATTGGCTTAAATTTTGAATACATTATGGGCATGCTGAAATACGAGTTGTGTTGGGTTCCTATCGTAAATATACACAATTCTTCTTCAGGACTCAAGTCCAAATTATTAACAGAAATAAAGATATATGTCTTTCACTCAGGTGCATACTCTTCGGGTTTACTAAATCAACCGTGTTACGGAGATTGGCTTAAATTTTGAATACATTATGGGCATGCTGAAATACGAGTTGCGTTGGGTTCCTATCGTAAATATACACAATTCTTCTTCAGGACTTAAGTCCAAATTATTAATAGAAACAAAGATATACGTCTTTCACTCAGGTGTATACTCTTCAGGTTTACTAAATCAACTGTGTTACGGAGATTGGGTTAAATTGTGAATACATTATGGGAATGCTGAAATACGAGTTGCGTTGGGTTCCTATCGTAAATATACACAATTCTTCTTCAGGACTCAAGTCCAAATTATTAACAGAAACAAAGATATACGTGTTTCACTCAGGTGCTTACTCTTCAGGTTTACTAAATCAACCGTGTTACGGAGATTGGCTTAAATTTTGAATACATTATGGGCATGCTAAATTACGAGTTGCGTTGGGATCCTATCGTAAATATACACAATTATTCTTTGGGACTCAAGTCCAAATTATTAATCGAAACAAAGATATACGTCTTTCACTCAGGTGCATACTCTCTAGGTTTACTAAATCAACCGTGTTACGGAGATTGGCTTAAATTTTGAATACATTATGGGCATGCTGAAATACGAGTTGCGTTGGGTTCCTATCGTAAATATACACAATTCTTCTTCAGGACTCAAGTCCAAATTATTAATAGAAACAAAGATATACGTCTTTCACTCAGGTGCATACTCTTCAGGATTACTAAATCAACCGTGTTACGGAGATTGGGTTAAATTGTGAATACATTATGGGAATGCTGAAATACGAGTTGCGTTGGGTTCCTATCGTAAATATACACAATTCTTCTTCAGGACTCAAGTCCAAATTATTAACAGAAACAAAGATATACGTGTTTCACTCAGGTGCATACTCTTCAGGTTTCCTAAATCAACCGTGTTACGGAGATTGGCTTAAATTTTGAATACATTATGGGCATGCTAAATTACGAGTTGCGTTGGGTTCCTATCGTAAATATACACAATTCTTCTTCAGGACTCAAGTCCAAATTATTAATAGAAACAAAGATATACGTCTTTCAATCAGGTGCATACTCTCTAGGTTTACTAAATCAACCGTGTTACGGAGATTGGCTTAAATTTTGAATACATTATGGGCATGCTGAAATACGAGTTGCGTTGGGTTCCTATCGAAATATACACAATTCTTCTTCAGGACTCAAGTCCAAATTATTAATAGAAACAAAGATATAAGTCTTTCACTCATGTGCATACTCTTCGGGTTTACTAAATCAACCGTGTTACGGAGATTAGCTTAAATTTTGAATACATTATGGGAATGTTGAAATACGAGTTGCGTTGGGTTCCTATCGTAAATATACACAATTCTTCTTTAGGACTCAAGTCCAAATTATTAATAGAAA
This sequence comes from Cuscuta europaea, assembly GCA_945859875.1. Taxonomy (NCBI): domain Eukaryota; kingdom Viridiplantae; phylum Streptophyta; class Magnoliopsida; order Solanales; family Convolvulaceae; genus Cuscuta; species Cuscuta europaea. Next base: position 9,865,703 of record CAMAPE010000014.1, read on the forward strand.
CAAAGATATACGTCTTTCACCCAGGTGCATACTCTTCAGGTTTACTAAATCAACCGTGTTACGGAGATTGGCTTAAATTTGAATACATTATGGGCATGCTGAAATACGAGTTGCGTTGGGTTCCTATCGTAAATATACACAATTCTTCTTCAGGACTCAAGTCCAAATTATTAATAGAAACAAAGATATACGTCTTTCACCCAGGTGCATACTCTTCAGGTTTACTAAATCAACCGTGTTACGGAGATTGGCTTAAATTTTGAATACATTATGGGCATGCTGAAATACGAGTTGGGTTGGGTTCCTATCGTAAATATACACAATTCTTCTTCAGGACTCAAGTCCAAATTATTAATAGAAACAAAGATATAAGTCTTTCACTCAGGTGAATACTCTTCGGGTTTACTAAATCAACCGTGTTACGGAGATTGGCTTAAATTTTGAATACATTATGGGCATGCTGAAATACGAGTTGCGTTGGGTTCCTATCGTAAATATACACAATTATTCTTCAGGACTCAAGTCCAAATTATTAATAGAAACAAAGATATAAGTCTTTCACTCAGGTGCATAGTCTTCGGGTTTACTAAATCAACCGTGTTACGGAGATTGGCTTAAATTGTGAATAGATTATGGGAATGCTGAAATACGAGTTGCGTTGGGTTCCTATCGTAAATATACACAATTCTTATTCAGGACTCAAGTCCAAATTATTAATAGAAACAAAGATATACGCCTTTCACTCAGGTGCATACTCTTCAGGATTACTAAATCAACCGTGTTACGGAGATAGGGTTAAATTGTGAATACATTATGGGAATGTTGAAATACGAGTTGCGTTGGGTTCCTATCGTAAATATACACAATTCTTCTTCAGGACTCAAGTCCAAATTATTAATAGAAACAAAGATATAAGTCTTTCACTCAGGTGCATACTCTTCGGGTTTACTAAATCAATCGTGTTACGGAGATTGGCTTAAATTTTGAATACATTATGGGCATGCTGAAATATGAGTTGTGTTGGGTTCCTATCGTAAATATACACAATTCTTCTTCAGGACTCAAGTCCAAATTATTAACAGAAACAAAGATATAAGTCTTTCACTTAGGAGCATACTTTTCGGGTTTACTAAATCAACCGTGTTACGGAGATTGGCTTAAATTTTGAATACATTATGGGCATGCTGAAATACGAGTTGGGTTGGGTTCCTATCGTAAATATACACAATTCTTCTTCAGGACTCAAGTCCAAATTATTAATAGAAACAAAGATATAAGTCTTTCACTCAGGTGCATACTCTTCGGGTTTACTAAATCAACCGTGTTACGGAGATTGGCTTAAATTTTGAATACATTATGGGCATGCTGAAATACGAGTTGTGTTGGGTTCCTATCGTAAATATACACAATTCTTCTTCAGGACTCAAGTCCAAATTATTAACAGAAATAAAGATATATGTCTTTCACTCAGGTGCATACTCTTCGGGTTTACTAAATCAACCGTGTTACGGAGATTGGCTTAAATTTTGAATACATTATGGGCATGCTGAAATACGAGTTGCGTTGGGTTCCTATCGTAAATATACACAATTCTTCTTCAGGACTTAAGTCCAAATTATTAATAGAAACAAAGATATACGTCTTTCACTCAGGTGTATACTCTTCAGGTTTACTAAATCAACTGTGTTACGGAGATTGGGTTAAATTGTGAATACATTATGGGAATGTTGAAATACGAGTTGCGTTGGGTTCCTATCGTAAATATACACAATTCGTCTTCAGGAATCAAGTCCAAATTATTAACAGAAACAAAGATATACGTGTTTCACTCAGGTGCTTACTCTTCAGGTTTACTAAATCAACCGTGTTACGGAGATTGGCTTAAATTTTGAATACATTATGGGCATGCTAAATTACGAGTTGCGTTGGGATCCTATCGTAAATATACACAATTATTCTTTGGGACTCAAGTCCAAATTATTAATCGAAACAAAGATATACGTCTTTCACTCAGGTGCATACTCTCTAGGTTTACTAAATCAACCGTGTTACGGAGATTGGCTTAAATTTTGAATACATTATGGGCATGCTGAAATACGAGTTGCGTTGGGTTCCTATCGTAAATATACACAATTCTTCTTCAGGACTCAAGTCCAAATTATTAATAGAAACAAAGATATACGTCTTTCACTCAGGTGCATACTCTTCAGGATTACTAAATCAACCGTGTTACGGAGATTGGGTTAAATTGTGAATACATTATGGGAATGCTGAAATACGAGTTGCGTTGGGTTCCTATCGTAAATATACACAATTCTTCTTCAGGACTCAAGTCCAAATTATTAACAGAAACAAAGATATACGTGTTTCACTCAGGTGCATACTCTTCAGGTTTCCTAAATCAACCGTGTTACGGAGATTGGCTTAAATTTTGAATACATTATGGGCATGCTAAATTACGAGTTGCGTTGGGTTCCTATCGTAAATATACACAATTCTTCTTCAGGACTCAAGTCCAAATTATTAATAGAAACAAAGATATACGTCTTTCAATCAGGTGCATACTCTCTAGGTTTACTAAATCAACCGTGTTACGGAGATTGGCTTAAATTTTGAATACATTATGGGAATGCTGAAATACGAGTTGGGTTGGGTTCCTATCGTAAATATACACAATTCTTCTTCAGGACTCAAGTCCAAATTATTAATAGAAACAAAGATATAAGTCTTTCACTCAGGTGCATACTCTTCGGGTTTACTAAATCAACCGTGTTACGGAGATTGGCTTAAATTTTGAATACATTATGGGCATGCTGAAATACGAGTTGTGTTGGGTTCCTATCGTAAATATACACAATTCTTCTTCAGGACTCAAGTCCAAATTATTAACAGAAATAAAGATATATGTCTTTCACTCAGGTGCATACTCTTCGGGTTTACTAAATCAACCGTGTTACGGAGATTGGCTTAAATTTTGAATACATTATGGGCATGCTGAAATACGAGTTGCGTTGGGTTCCTATCGTAAATATACACAATTCTTCTTCAGGACTTAAGTCCAAATTATTAATAGAAACAAAGATATACGTCTTTCACTCAGGTGTATACTCTTCAGGTTTACTAAATCAACTGTGTTACGGAGATTGGGTTAAATTGTGAATACATTATGGGAATGCTGAAATACGAGTTGCGTTGGGTTCCTATCGTAAATATACACAATTCTTCTTCAGGAATCAAGTCCAAATTATTAACAGAAACAAAGATATACGTGTTTCACTCAGGTGCTTACTCTTCAGGTTTACTAAATCAACCGTGTTACGGAGATTGGCTTAAATTTTGAATACATTATGGGCATGCTAAATTACGAGTTGCGTTGGGATCCTATCGTAAATATACACAATTATTCTTTGGGACTCAAGTCCAAATTATTAATCGAAACAAAGATATACGTCTTTCACTCAGGTGCATACTCTCTAGGTTTACTAAATCAACCGTGTTACGGAGATTGGCTTAAATTTTGAATACATTATGGGCATGCTGAAATACGAGTTGCGTTGGGTTCCTATCGTAAATATACACAATTCTTCTTCAGGACTCAAGTCCAAATTATTAATAGAAACAAAGATATACGTCTTTCACTCAGGTGCATACTCTTCAGGATTACTAAATCAACCGTGTTACGGAGATTGGGTTAAATTGTGAATACATTATGGGAATGCTGAAATACGAGTTGCGTTGGGTTCCTATCGTAAATATACACAATTCTTCTTCAGGACTCAAGTCCAAATTATTAATAGAAACAAAGATATAGGTCTTTCAATCAGGTGCATACTCTCTAGGTTTACTAAATCAACCGTGTTACGGAGATTGGCTTAAATTTTGAATACATTATGGGCATGCTGAAATACGAGTTGCGTTGGGTTCCTATCGAAATATACACAATTATTCTTCAGGACTCAAGTCCAAATTATTAATAGAAACAAAGATATAAGTCTTTCACTCAGGTGCATAGTCTTCGGGTTTACTAAATCAACCGTGTTACGGAGATTGGCTTAAATTGTGAATAGATTATGGGAATGCTGAAATACGAGTTGCGTTGGGTTCCTATCGTAAATATACACAATTCTTATTCAGGACTCAAGTCCAACTTATTAATAGAAACAAAGATATACGCCTTTCACTCAGGTGCATACTCTTCAGGATTACTAAATCAACCGTGTTACGGAGATAGGGTTAAATTGTGAATACATTATGGGAATGCTGAAATACGAGTTGCGTTGGGTTCCTATCGTAAATATACACAATTCATCTTCAGGACTCAAGTCCAAATTATTAACAGAAACAAAGATATACGTGTTTCACTCAGGTGCATACTCTTCAGGTTTACTAAATCAACCGTGTTACGGAGATTGGCTTAAATTTTGTATACATTATGGGCATGCTAAATTACGAGTTGCGTTGGGTTCCTATCGTAAATATACACAATTCTTCTTCAGGACTCAAGTCCAAATTATTAATAGAAACAAAGATATACGTCTTTCACTCAGGTGCATACTCTCTAGGTTTACTAAATCAACCGTGTTACGGAGATTGGCTTAAATTTTGAATACATTATGGGCATGCTGAAATACGAGTTGCGTTGGGTTCCTATCGAAATATACACAATTCTTCTTCAGGACTCAAGTCCAAATTATTAATAGAAACAAAGATATAAGTCTTTCACTCTGGTGCATACTCTTCGGGTTTACTAAATCAACCGTGTTACGGAGATTGGCTTAAATTTTGAATATATTATGGGAATGCTGAAATACGAGTTGCGTTGGGTTCCTATCGTAAATATACACAATTCTTCTTCAGGACTCAAGTCCAAATTATTAATAGAAACAAAGATATACGTCTTTCACTCAGGTGCATACTCTTCAGGTTTACTAAATCAACCGTGTTACGGAGACTGGCTTAAATTGTGAATACATTATGGGAATGCTGAAATACGAATTGCATTGGATTCCTATCGTAAATATACACAATTCTTGTTCGGGACTCAAGTCCAAATTATTAACAGAAACAAAGATATACATGTTTCACTCAGGGGCATACTCTTCAGGTTTACTAAATCAACCGTGTTACGGAGATTGGCTTAAATTTTGAATACATCATGGGCATGCTAAATTACGAGTTGCGTTGGGTTCCTATCGTAAATATACACAATTCTTCTTCAGGACTCAAGTCCAAATTATTAATAGAAACAAAGATATACGTCTTTCACTCAGGTGCATACTCTCTAGGTTTACTAAATCAACCGTGTTACGGAGATTGGCTTAAATTTTGAATACATTATGGGCATGCTGAAATACGAGTTGCGTTGGGTTCCTATCAAAATATACACAATTCTTCTTCAGGACTCAAGTCCAACTTATTAATAGAAACAAAGATATACGTGTTTCACTCAGGTGCATACTCTTCAGGTTTACTAAATCAACCGTGTTACGGAGATTGGCTTAAATTTTGAATAGATTATGGGAATGCTGAAATACGAGTTGTGTTGGGTTCCTATCGTAAATATACACAATTCTTCTTCAGGACTCAAGTCCAAATTATTAATAGAAACAAAGATATACGTCTTACACTCAGGTGCATACTCTTCAGGTTTACTAAATCAACCGTGTTACGGAGACTGGCTTAAATTGTGAATACATTATGGGAATGCTGAAATACGAGTTGCCTTGGGTTCCTATCGTAAATATACACAATTCTTCTTCAGGACTCAAGTCCAAATTATTAATAGAAACAAAGATATACGTCTTTCACACAGGTGCATACTCTTCAGGTTTACTAAATCAACCGTGTTACGGAGATTGGCTTAAATTTGAATACATTATGGGCATGCTGAAATACGAGTTGCGTTGGGTTCCTATCGTAAATATACACAATTCTTCTTCAGGACTCAAGTCCAAATTATTAATAGAAACAAAGATATACGTCTTTCACCCAGGTGCATACTCTTCAGGTTTACTAAATCAACCGTGTTACGGAGATTGGCTTGAATTTTGAATACATTATGGGCATGCTGAAATATGAGTTGCGTTGGGTTCCTATCGTAAATATACACAATTCTTCTTCAGGACTCAAGTCCAAATTATTTATAGAAACAAAGATATAATTCTTTCACTCAAGTGAATACTCTTCGGGTTTACTAAATCAACCGTGTTACGGAGATTGGCTTAAATTTTGAATACATTATGGGCATGCTGAAATACGAGTTGCGTTGGGTTCCTATCGTAAATATACACAATTATTCTTCAGGACTCAAGTCCAAATTATTAATAGAAACAAAGATATAAGTCTTTCACTCAGGTGCATACTCTTCGGGTTTACTAAATCAACCGTGTTACGGAGATTGGCTTAAATTGTGAATACATTATGGGAATGCTGAAATACGAGTTGCGTTGGGTTCCTATCGTAAATATACACAATTCTTCTTCAGGTTTCAAGTCCAAATTATTAACAGAAACAAAGATATACGTCTTTCACTCAGGTGCATACTCTTCAGGTTTACTAAATCAACCGTGTTACGGAGATTGCCTTAAATTTTGAATACATTATGGGCATGCTGAAATACGAGTTGCGTTGGATTCCTATCGTAAATATACACAATTATTCTTCAGGACTCAAGTCCAAATTATTAATAGAAATAAAGATATAAGTCTTTCACTCAGGTGCATACTCTTCGGGTTTACTAAATCAACCGTGTTACGGAGATTGGCTTAAATTTTGAATACATTATGGGCATGCTGAAATACGAGTTGCGTTGGGTTCCTATCGTAAATATACACAATTATTCTTCAGGACTCAAGTCCAAATTATTAATAGAAACAAAGATATAAGTCTTTCACTCAGGTGCATAGTCTTCGGGTTTACTAAATCAACCGTGTTACGGAGATTGGCTTAAATTGTGAATAGATTATGGGAATGCTGAAATACGAGTTGCGTTGGGTTCCTATCGTAAATATACACAATTCTTATTCAGGACTCAAGTCCAACTTATTAATAGAAACAAAGATATACGCCTTTCACTCAGGTGCATACTCTTCAGGATTACTAAATCAACCGTGTTACGGAGATAGGGTTAAATTGTGAATACATTATGGGAATGCTGAAATACGAGTTGCGTTGGGTTCCTATCGTAAATATACACAATTCATCTTCAGGACTCAAGTCCAAATTATTAACAGAAACAAAGATATACGTGTTTCACTCAGGTGCATACTCTTCAGGTTTACTAAATCAACCGTGTTACGGAGATTGGCTTAAATTTTGTATACATTATGGGCATGCTAAATTACGAGTTGCGTTGGGTTCCTATCGTAAATATACACAATTCTTCTTCAGGACTCAAGTCCAAATTATTAATAGAAACAAAGATATACGTCTTTCACTCAGGTGCATACTCTCTAGGTTTACTAAATCAACCGTGTTACGGAGATTGGCTTAAATTTTGAATACATTATGGGCATGCTGAAATACGAGTTGCGTTGGGTTCCTATCGAAATATACACAATTCTTCTTCAGGACTCAAGTCCAAATTATTAATAGAAACAAAGATATAAGTCTTTCACTCTGGTGCATACTCTTCGGGTTTACTAAATCAACCGTGTTACGGAGATTGGCTTAAATTTTGAATATATTATGGGAATGCTGAAATACGAGTTGCGTTGGGTTCCTATCGTAAATATACACAATTCTTCTTCAGGACTCAAGTCCAAATTATTAATAGAAACAAAGATATACGTCTTTCACTCAGGTGCATACTCTTCAGGTTTACTAAATCAACCGTGTTACGGAGACTGGCTTAAATTGTGAATACATTATGGGAATGCTGAAATACGAATTGCATTGGATTCCTATCGTAAATATACACAATTCTTGTTCGGGACTCAAGTCCAAATTATTAACAGAAACAAAGATATACATGTTTCACTCAGGGGCATACTCTTCAGGTTTACTAAATCAACCGTGTTACGGAGATTGGCTTAAATTTTGAATACATCATGGGCATGCTAAATTACGAGTTGCGTTGGGTTCCTATCGTAAATATACACAATTCTTCTTCAGGACTCAAGTCCAAATTATTAATAGAAACAAAGATATACGTCTTTCACTCAGGTGCATACTCTCTAGGTTTACTAAATCAACCGTGTTACGGAGATTGGCTTAAATTTTGAATACATTATGGGCATGCTGAAATACGAGTTGCGTTGGGTTCCTATCAAAATATACACAATTCTTCTTCAGGACTCAAGTCCAACTTATTAATAGAAACAAAGATATACGTGTTTCACTCAGGTGCATACTCTTCAGGTTTACTAAATCAACCGTGTTACGGAGATTGGCTTAAATTTTGAATAGATTATGGGAATGCTGAAATACGAGTTGTGTTGGGTTCCTATCGTAAATATACACAATTCTTCTTCAGGACTCAAGTCCAAATTATTAATAGAAACAAAGATATACGTCTTACACTCAGGTGCATACTCTTCAGGTTTACTAAATCAACCGTGTTACGGAGACTGGCTTAAATTGTGAATACATTATGGGAATGCTGAAATACGAGTTGCCTTGGGTTCCTATCGTAAATATACACAATTCTTCTTCAGGACTCAAGTCCAAATTATTAATAGAAACAAAGATTTACGTCTTTCACACAGGTGCATACTCTTCAGGTTTACTAAATCAACCGTGTTACGGAGATTGGCTTAAATTTGAATACATTATGGGCATGCTGAAATACGAGTTGCGTTGGGTTCCTATCGTAAATATACACAATTCTTCTTCAGGACTCAAGTCCAAATTATTAATAGAAACAAAGATATACGTCTTTCACCCAGGTGCATACTCTTCAGGTTTACTAAATCAACCGTGTTACGGAGATTGGCTTGAATTTTGAATACATTATGGGCATGCTGAAATATGAGTTAAGTTGGGTTCCTATCGTAAATATACACAATTCTTCTTCAGGACTCAAGTCCAAATTATTAATAGAAACAAAGATATAAGTCTTTCACTCAAGTGAATACTCTTCGGGTTTACTAAATCAACCGTGTTACGGAGATTGGCTTAAATTTTGAATACATTATGGGCATGCTGAAATACGAGTTGCGTTGGGTTCCTATCGTAAATATACACAATTATTCTTCAGGACTCAAGTCCAAATTATTAATAGAAACAAAGATATAAGTCTTTCACTCAGGTGCATACTCTTCGGGTTTACTAAATCAACCGTGTTACGGAGATTGGCTTAAATTGTGAATACATTATGGGAATGCTGAAATACGAGTTGCGTTGGGTTCCTATCGTAAATATACACAATTCTTCTTCAGGACTCAAGTCCAAATTATTAACAGAAACAAAGATATACGTCTTTCACTCAGGTGCATACTCTTCAGGTTTACTAAATCAACCGTGTTACGGAGATTGCCTTAAATTTTGAATACATTATGGGCATGCTGAAATACGAGTTGCGTTGGATTCCTATTGTAAATATACACAATTTTTCTTCAGGACTCAACTCCAAATTATTAATAGAAACAAAGATATACGTCTTTCACTCAGGTGAATACTCTTCAGGTTTACTAAATCAACCGTGTTACGGAGATTGGCTTAAATTTTGAATACATAATGGGCATGCTGAAATACGAGTTGCGTTAGGTTCCTATCGTAAATATACACAATTCTTCTTCAAGACTCAAGTCCAAATTATTAATAGAAACAAAGATATAAGTCTTTCACTCAGGTGCATACTCTTTGGGTTTACTAAATCAATCGTGTTACGGAGATTGGCTTAAATTTTGAATACATTAGGGGCATGCTGAAATATGAGTTGCATTGGGTTCCTATCGTAAATATACACAATTCTTGTTCGGGACTCAAGTCCAAATTATTAACAGAAACAAAGATATACGTGTTTCACTCAGGTGCATACTCTTCAGGTTTACTAAATCAACCGTGTTACGGAGATTGGCTTAAATTTTGAATACATCATGGGCATGCTAAATTACGAGTTGCGTTGGGTTCCTATCGTAAATATACACAATTCTTCTTCAGGACTCAAGTCCAAATTATTAATAGAAACAAAGATATACGTCTTTCACTCAGGTGCATACTCTCTAGGTTTACTAAATCAACCGTGTTACGGAGATTGGCTTAAATTTTGAATACATTATGGGCATGCTGAAATACGAGTTGCGTTGGGTTCCTATCAAAATATACACAATTCTTCTTCAGGACTCAAGTCCAACTTATTAATAGAAACAAAGATATAAGTCTTTCACTCAGGTGCATACTCTTCGGGTTTAGTAAATCAACCGTGTTACGGAGATTGGCTTAAATTTTGAATAGATTATGGGAATGGTGAAATACGAGTTGTGTTGGGTTCCTATCGTAAATATACACAATTCTTCTTCAGGACTCAAGTCCAAATTATTAATAGAAACAAAGATATACGTCTTACACTCAGGTGCATACTCTTCAGGTTTACTAAATCAACCGTGTTACGGAGACTGGCTTAAATTTTGAATACATTATGGGAATGCTGAAATACGAGTTGCCTTGGGTTCCTATCGTAAATATACACAATTCTTCTTCAGGACTCAAGTCCAAATTATTAATAGAAACAAAGATATACGTCTTTCACTCAGGTGCATACCCTTCAGGTTTACTAAATCAACCGTGTTACGGAGATTGGCTTAAATTTGAATACATTATGGGCATGCTGAAATACGAGTTGCGTTGGGTTCCTATCGTAAATATACACAATTCTTCTTCAGGACTCAAGTCCAAATTATTAATAGAAACAAAGATATATGTCTTTCACCCAGGTGCATACTCTTCAGGTTTACTAAATCAACCGTGTTACGGAGATTGGCTTGAATTTTGAATACATTATGGGCATGCTGAAATACGAGTTGCGTTGGGTTCCTATCGTAAATATACACAATTCTTCTTCAGGACTCAAGTCCAAATTATTAATAGAAACAAAGATATAAGTCTTTCACTCAGGTGAATACTCTTCGGGTTTACTAAATCAACCGTGTTACGGAGATTGGCTTAAATTTTGAATACATTATGGGCATGCTGAAATACGAGTTGCATTGGGTTCCTATCGTAAATATACACAATTCTTGTTCGGGACTCAAGTCCAAATTATTAACAGAAACAAAGATATACGTGTTTCACTCAGGTGCATACTCTTCAGGTTTACTAAATCAACCGTGTTACGGAGATTGGCTTAAATTTTGAATACATCATGGGCATGCTAAATTACGAGTTGCGTTGGGTTCCTATCGTAAATATACACAATTCTTCTTCAGGACTCAAGTCCAAATTATTAATAGAAACAAAGATATACGTCTTTCACTCAGGTGCATACTCTCTAAGTTTACTAAATCAACCGTGTTACGGAGATTGGCTTAAATTTTGAATACATTATGGGCATGCTGAAATACGAGTTGCGTTGGGTTCCTATCAAAATATACACAATTCTTCTTCAGGACTCAAGTCCAACTTGTTAATAGAAACAAAGATATAAGTCTTTCACTCAGGTGCATACTCTTCGGGTTTAGTAAATCAACCGTGTTACGGATATTGGCTTAATTTTTGAATAGATTATGGGAATGGTGAAATACGAGTTGTGTTGGGTTCCTATCGTAAATATACACAATTCTTCTTCAGGACTCAAGTCCAAATTATTAATAGAAACAAATATATACGTCTTACACTCAGGTGCATACTCTTCAGGTTTACTAAATCAACCGTGTTACGGAGACTGGCTTAAATTTTGAATACATTATGGGAATGCTGAAATACGAGTTGCCTTGGGTTCCTATCGTAAATATACACAATTCTTCTTCAGGACTCAAGTCCAAATTATTAATAGAAACAAAGATATACGTCTTTCACTCAGGTGCATACTCTTCAGGTTTACTAAATCAACCGTGTTACGGAGATTGGCTTAAATTTGAATACATTATGGGCATGCTGAAATACGAGTTGCGTTGGGTTCCTATCGTAAATATACACAATTCTTCTTCAGGACTCAAGTCCAAATTATTAATAGAAACAAAGATATACGTCTTTCACCCAGGTGCATACTCTTCAGGTTTACTAAATCAACCGTGTTACGGAGATTGGCTTGAATTTTGAATACATTATGGGCATGCTGAAATACGAGTTGCGTTGGGTTCCTATCGTAAATATACACAATTCTTCTTCAGGACTCAAGTCCAAATTATTAATAGAAACAAAGATATAAGTCTTTCACTCAGGTGAATACTCTTCGGGTTTACTAAATCAACCGTGTTACGGAGATTGGCTTAAATTTTGAATACATTATGGGCATGCTGAAATACGAGTTGCATTGGGTTCCTATCGTAAATATACACAATTCTTGTTCGGGACTCAAGTCCAAATTATTAACAGAAACAAAGATATATGTGTTTCACTCAGGTGCATACTCTTCAGGTTTACTAAATCAACCGTGTTACGGAGATTGGCTTAAATTTTGAATACATCATGGGCATGCTAAATTACGAGTTGCGTTGGGTTCCTATCGTAAATATACACAATTCTTCTTCAGGACTCAAGTCCAAATTATTAATAGAAACAAAGATATACGTCTTTCACTCAGGTGCATACTCTCTAGGTTTACTAAATCAACCGTGTTACGGAGATTGGCTTAAATTTTGAATACATTATGGGCATGCTGAAATACGAGTTGCGTTGGGTTCCTATCAAAATATACACAATTCTTCTTCAGGACTCAAGTCCAACTTATTAATAGAAACAAAGATATAAGTCTTTCACTCAGGTGCATACTCTTCGGGTTTAGTAAATCAACCGTGTTACGGAGATTGGCTTAAATTTTGAATAGATTATGGGAATGCTGAAATACGAGTTGTGTTGGGTTCCTATCGTAAATATACACAATTCTTCTTCAGGACTCAAGTCCAAATTATTAATAGAAACAAAGATATACGTCTTACACTCAGGTGCATATTCTTCAGGTTTACTAAATCAACCGTGTTACGGAGACTGGCTTAAATTTTGAATACATTATGGGAATGCTGAAATACGAGTTGCCTTGGGTTCCTATCGTAAATATACACAATTCTTCTTCAGGACTCAAGTCCAAATTATTAATAGAAACAAAGATATACGTCTTTCACTCAGGTGCATACTCTTCAGGTTTACTAAATCAACCGTGTTACGGAGATTGGCTTAAATTGTAATACATTATGGGCATGCTGAAATACGAGTTGCGTTGGGTTCCTATCGTAAATATACACAATTCTTCTTCAGGACTCAAGTCCAAATTATTAATAGAAACAAAGATATACGTCTTTCACCCAGGTGCATACTCTTCAGGTTTACTAAATCAACCGTGTTACGGAGATTGGCTTAAATTTTGAATACATTATGGGCATGCTGAAATACGAGTTGCGTTGGGTTCCTATCGTAAATATACACAATTATTCTTCAGGACTCAAGTCCAAATTATTAATAGAAACAAAGATATAAGTCTTTCACTCAGGTGCATAGTCTTCGGGTTTACTAAATCAACCGTGTTACGGAGATTGGCTTAAATTGTGAATAGATTATGGGAATGCTGAAATACGAGTTTCGTTGGGTTCCTATCGTAAATATACACAATTCTTATTCAGGACTCAAGTCCAAATTATTAATAGAAACAAAGATATACGCCTTTCACTCAGGTGCATACTCTTCAGGATTACTAAATCAACCGTGTTACGGAGATAGGGTTAAATTGTGAATACATTATGGGAATGCTGAAATACGAGTTGCGTTGGGTTCCTATAGTAAATATACACAATTCATCTTCAGGACTCAAGTCCAAATTATTAACAGAAACAAAGATATACGTGTTTCACTCAGGTGCATACTCTTCTGGTTTACTAAATCAACCGTGTTACGGAGATTGGCTTAAATTTTGAATACATTATGGGCATGCTGAAATACGAGTTGCGTTGGGTTCCTATCGTAAATATACACAATTTTTCTTCAGGACTCAAGTCCAAATTATTAATAGAAACAAAGATATAAGTCTTTCACTCAGGTGCATACTCTTCGGGTTTACTAAATCAACCGTGTTACGGAGATTGGCTTAAATTGTGAATACATTATGGGAATGCTGAAATACGAGTTGCGTTGGGTTCCTATCGTAAATATACACAATTCTTCTTCGGGACTCAAGTCCAAATTATTAACAGAAACAAAGATATACGTCTTTCACTCAGGTGAATACTCTTCAGGTTTACTAAATCAACCGTGTTACGGAGATTGCCTTAAATTTTGAATACATTATGGGCATGCTGAAATACGAGTTGCGTTGGGTTCCTATCGTAAATATACACAATTTTTCTTCAGGACTCAACTCCAAATTATTAATAGAAACAAAGATATACGTCTTTCACTCAGGTGCATTCTCTTCAGGTTTACTAAATCAACCGTGTTACGGAGATTAGCTTAAATTTTGAATACACTTTGGGCATGCTGAAATACGAGTTGCGTTGGGTTCCTATCGTAAATATACACAATTATTCTTCAGGACTCAAGTCCAAATTATTAATAGAAACAAAGATATAAGTCTTTCACTCAGGTGCATAGTCTTCGGGTTTACTAAATCAACCGTGTTACGGAGATTGGCTTAAATTGTGAATAGATTATGGGAATGCTGAAATACGAGTTGCGTTGCGTTCCTATCGTAAATATACACAATTCTTATTCAGGACTCAAGTCCAAATTATTAATAGAAACAAAGATATACGCCTTTCACTCAGGTGCATACTCTTCAGGATTACTAAATCAACCGTGTTACGGAGATAGGGTTAAATTGTGAATACATTATGGGAATGCTGAAATACGAGTTGCGTTGGGTTCCTATAGTAAATATACACAATTCATCTTCAGGACTCAAGTCCAAATTATTAACAGAAACAAAGATATACGTGTTTCACTCAGGTGCATACTCTTCTGGTTTACTAAATCAACCGTGTTACGGAGATTGGCTTAAATTTTGAATACATTATAGGCATGCTGAAATACGAGTTGCGTTGGGTTCCTATCGTAAATATACACAATTTTTCTTCAGGACTCAAGTCCAAATTATTAATAGAAACAAATATATAAGTCTTTCACTCAGGTGCATACTCTTCGGGTTTACTAAATCAACCGTGTTACGGAGATTGGCTTAAATTGTGAATACATTATGGGAATGCTGAAATACGAGTTGCGTTGGGTTCCTATCGTAAATATACACAATTCTTCTTCAGGACTCAAGTCCAAATTATTAACAGAAACAAAGATATACGTCTTTCACTCAGGTGCATACTCTTCAGGTTTACTAAATCAACCGTGTTACGGAGATTGCCTTAAATTTTGAATACATTATGGGCATGCTGAAATACGAGTTGCGTTGGGTTCCTATCGTAAACATACACAATTTTTCTTCAGGACTCAACTCCAAATTATTAATAGAAACAAAGATATACGTCTTTCACTCAGGTGCATTCTCTTCAGGTTTACTAAATCAACCGTGTTACGGAGATTGGCTTAAATTTTGAATACATTATGGACATGCTGAAATACGAGTTGCGTTGGGTTCCTATCGTAAATATACACAATTATTCTTCAGGACTCAAGTCCAAATTATTAATAGAAACAAAGATATAAGTCTTTCACTCAGGTGCATAGTCTTCGGGTTTACTAAATCAACCGTGTTACGGAGATTGGCTTAAATTGTGAATAGATTATGGGAATGCTGAAATACGAGTTGCGTTGGGTTCCTATCGTAAATATACACAATTCTTATTCAGGACTCAAGTCCAAATTATTAATAGAAACAAAGATATACGCCTTTCACTCAGGTGCATACTCTTCAGGATTACTAAATCAACCGTGTTACGGAGATAGGGTTAAATTGTGAATACATTATGGGAATGCTGAAATACGAGTTGCGTTGGGTTCCTATCGTAAATATACACAATTCATCTTCAGGACTCAAGTCCAAATTATTAACAGAAACAAAGATATACGTGTTTCACTCAGGTGCATACTCTTCAGGTTTACTAAATCAACCGTGTTACGGAGATTGGCTTAAATTTTGAATACATTATGGGCATGCTAAATTACGAGTTGCGTTGGGTTCCTATCGTAAATATACACAATTCTTCTTCAAGACTAAAGTCCAAATTATTAATAGAAACAAAGATATACGTCTTTCACTCAGGTGCATACTCTCTAGGTTTACTAAATCAACCGTGTTACGGAGATTGGCTTAAATTTTGAATACATTATGGGCATGCTGAAATACGAGTTGCGTTGGGTTCCTATCGAAATATACACAATTCTTCTTCAGGACTCAAGTCCAAATTATTAATAGAAACAATGATATAAGTCTTTCACTCAGGTGCATACTCTTCGGGTTTACTAAATCAACCGTGTTACGGAGATTGGCTTAAATTTTGAATATATTATGGGAATGCTGAAATACGAGTTGCGTTGGGTTCCTATCGTAAATATACACAATTCTTCTTCAGGACTCAAGTCCAAATTATTAATAGAAACAAAGATATACGTCTTTCACTCAGGTGCATACTCTTCAGGTTTACTAAATCAACCGTGTTACGGAGACTGGCTTAAATTGTGAATACATTATGGGAATGCTGAAATACGAGTTGCATTGGGTTCCTATCGTAAATATACACAATTCTTGTTCGGGACTCAAGTCCAAATTATTAACAGAAACAAAGATATACATGTTTCACTCAGGGGCATACTCTTCAGGTTTACTAAATCAACCGTGTTACGGAGATTGGCTTAAATTTTGAATACATCATGGGCATGCTAAATTACGAGTTGCGTTGGGTTCCTATCGTAAATATACACAATTCTTCTTCAGGACTCAAGTCCAAATTATTAATAGAAACAAAGATATACGTCTTTCACTCAGGTGCATACTCTTCAGGTTTACTAAATCAACCGTGTTACAGAGATTGGCTTAAATTTTGAATACATTATGGGCATGCTGAAATACGAGTTGTGTTGGGTTCCTATCGTAAATATACACAATTCTTCTTCAGGACTCAAGTCCAAATTATTAATAGAAACAAAGATATAAGTCTTTCACTCAGGTGTATACTTTTCGGGTTTACTAAATCAACCGTGTTACGGAGATTGGCTTAAATTTTGAATACATTATGGGCATGCTGAAATACGAGTTGTGATGGGTTCCTATCGTAAATATACACAATTCTTCTTCAGGACTCAAGTCCAAATTGTTAATAGAAACAAAGATATAAGTCTTTCACTCACGTGCATACTCTTCAAGTTTACTAAATCAACTGTGTTACGGAGATTGGATTAAATTGTGAATACATTATGGGAATGCTGAAATACGAGTTGCGTTGGGTTCCTATCGTAAATATACACAATTCTTCTTCAGGACTCAAGTCCAAATTATTAATAGAAACAAAGATATACGTCTTTCACTCAGGTGCATACTCTTCAGGTTTACTAAATCAACCGTGTTACGGAGATTGGCTTAAATTGTTAATACATTATGGGAATGCTGAAATACGAGTTGCGTTGGGTTCCTATCGTAAATATACACAATTCTTCTTCAGGGCTCAAGTCCAAATTATTAATAGAAACAAAGATATACGTCTTTCACTCAGGTGCATACTCTTCAGGTTTACTAAATCAACCGTGTTACGGAGATTGGCTTAAATTTTGAATACATTATGGGCATGATGAAATACGTGTGGTGTTGGGTTCCTATTGTAAATATACACAATTCTTCTTCAGGACTCAAGTCCAAATTATTAATAGAAACAAAGATATACGTCTTTCACTCAGGTGCATACTCTTCAGGTTTACTAAATCAACCGTGTTACGGAGATTGGCTTAAATTTTGAATACAATATGGGCATGCTGAAATACGAGTTGTGTTGGGTTCCTGTCGTAAATATACACAATTCTTCTTCAGGACTCAAGTCCAAATTATTAATAGAAACAAAGATCTACGTCTTTCACTCAGGTGCATACTCTCCGGGTTTACTAAATCAACCGTGTTACGGAGATTGGCTTAAATTTTGAATACATTATGGGCATGCTGAAATACGAGTTGCGTTGGGTTCCTATCGTAAATATACACAATTCTTCTTCAGGACTCAAGTCAAAATTATTAATAGAAACAAAGATATACGTCTTTCACTCAGGTGCATACTCTTTAGGTTTACTAAATCAACCGTGTTACGGAGATTGGCTTAAATTTTGAATACATTATGGGCATGCTGAAATACGAGTTGCTTTGGGTTCCTATCGAAATATACACAATTCTTATTCAGGACTCAAGTCCAAATTATTAATAGAAACAAAGATATAAGTCTTTCACTCAGGTGCATACTCTTCGGGTTTACTAAATCAACCGTGTTACAGAGATTGGCTTAAATTTTGAATACATTATGGGCATGCTGAAATACGAGTTGTGTTGGGTTCCTATCGTAAATATATACAATTCTTCTTCAGGACTCAAGTCCAAATTATTAATAGAAACAAACATATAAGTCTTTCACTCAGGTGTATACTTTTCGGGTTTACTAAATCAACCGTGTTACGGAGATTGGCTTAAATTTTGAATACATTATGGGCATGCTGAAATACGAGTTGTGATGGGTTCCTATCGTAAATATACACAATTCTTCTTCAGGACTCAAGTCCAAATTGTTAATAGAAACAAAGATATAAGTCTTTCACTCACGTGCATACTCTTCAAGTTTACTAAATCAACTGTGTTACGGAGATTGGATTAAATTGTGAATACATTATGGGAATGCTGAAATACGAGTTGCGTTGGGTTCCTATCGTAAATATACACAATTCTTCTTCAGGACTCAAGTCTAAATTATTAATAGAAACAAAGATATACGTCTTTCACTCAGGTGCATACTCTTCAGGTTTACTAAATCAACCGTGTTACGGAGATTGGCTTAAATTGTTAATACATTATGGGAATGCTGAAATACGAGTTGCGTTGGGTTCCTATCGTAAATATACACAATTCTTCTTCAGGGCTCAAGTCCAAATTATTAATAGAAACAAAGATATACGTCTTTCACTCAGGTGCATACTCTTCAGGTTTACTAAATCAACCGTGTTACGGAGATTGGCTTAAATTTTGAATACATTATGGGCATGATGAAATACGTGTGGTGTTGGGTTCCTATTGTAAATATACACAATTCTTCTTCAGGACTCAAGTCCAAATTATTAATAGAAACAAAGATATACGTCTTTCACTCAGGTGCATACTCTTCAGGTTTACTAAATCAACCGTGTTACGGAGATTGGCTTAAATTTTGAATACAATATGGGCATGCTGAAATACGAGTTGTGTTGGGTTCCTGTCGTAAATATACACAATTCTTCTTCAGGACTCAAGTCCAAATTATTAATAGAAACAAAGATCTACGTCTTTCACTCAGGTGCATACTCTCCGGGTTTACTAAATCAACCGTGTTACGGAGATTGGCTTAAATTTTGAATACATTATGGGCATGCTGAAATACGAGTTGCGTTGGGTTCCTATCGTAAATATACACAATTCTTCTTCAGGACTCAAGTCAAAATTATTAATAGAAACAAAGATATACGTCTTTCACTCAGGTGCATACTCTTTAGGTTTACTAAATCAACCGTGTTACGGAGATTGGCTTAAATTTTGAATACATTATGGGCATGCTGAAATACGAGTTGCGTTGGGTTCCTATCGAAATATACACAATTCTTATTCAGGACTCAAGTCCAAATTATTAATAGAAACAAAGATATAAGTCTTTCACTCAGGTGCATACTCTTCGGGTTTACTAAATCAACCGTGTTACAGAGATTGGCTTAAATTTTGAATACATTATGGGCATGCTGAAATACGAGTTGTGTTGGGTTCCTATCGTAAATATATACAATTCTTCTTCAGGACTCAAGTCCAAATTATTAATAGAAACAAAGATATAAGTCTTTCACTCAGGTGTATACTTTTCGGGTTTACTAAATCAACCGTGTTACGGAGATTGGCTTAAATTTTGAATACATTATGGGCATGCTGAAATACGTGTTGTGTTGGGTTCCTATTGTAAATATACACAATTCTTCTTCAGGACTCAAGTCCAAATTATTAACAGAAACAAAGATATACGTCTTTCACTCAGGTGCATACTCTTCAGGTTTACTAAATCAACCGTGTTACGGAGATTGGCTTAAATTTTGAATACATTATGGGCATGCTGAAATACGAGTTGTGTTGGTTTGCTGTCGTAAATATACACAATTCTTCTTCAGGACTCAAGTCCAAATTATTAATAGAAACAAAGATCTACGTCTTTCACTCAGGTGCATACTCTCCGGGTTTACTAAATCAACCGTGTTACGGAGATTGGCTTAAATTTTGAATACATTATGGGAATGCTGAAATACGAGTTGCGTTGGGTTCCTATCGTAAATATACACAATTCTTCTTCAGGACTCAAGTCAAAATTATTAATAGAAACAAAGATATACGTCTTTCACTCAGGTGCATACTCTTTAGGTTTACTAAATCAACCGTGTTACGGAGATTGGCTTAAATTTTGAATACATTATGGGCATGCTGAAATACGAGTTGCGTTGGGTTCCTATCGAATTATACACAATTCTTATTCAGCACTCAAGTCCAAATTGATAATAGAAACAAAGATATAAGTCTTTCACTCAGGTGCATACTCTTCGGGTTTACTAAATCAACCGTGTTACGGAGATTGGCTTAAATTTTTAATACATTATGGGAATGCTGAAATACGAGTTGCGTTGGGTTCCTATCGTAAATAGACACAATTCTTCTTCAGGACTCACGTCCAAATTATTAATAGAAACAAAGATATACTTCTTTCACTCAGGTGCATACTCTTGAGGTTTACTAAATCAACCGTGTTACGGAGATTGGCTTAAATTTTGAATACATTATGGGCATGCTGAAATACGAGTTGCGTTGGGTTCCTATCGTAAATATACACAATTCTTCTTCAGGACTCAAGTCAAAATTATTAACAGAAACAAAGATATAGGTGTTTCACTCAGGTGCATACTCTTCAGGTTTACTAAATCAACCGTGTTACGGAGATTGGCTTAAATTTTGAATACATTATGGGCATGCTAAATTACGAGTTGCGTTGGGTTCCTATCGTAAATATACACAATTCTTCTTCAGGACTCAAGTCCAAATTATTAATAGAAACAAAGATATACGTCTTTCACTCAGGTGCATACTATCTAGGTTTACTAAATCAACCGTGTTACGGAGATTGGCTTAAATTTTGAATACATTATGGGCATGCTGAAATACGAGTTGCGTTGGGTTCCTATCGAAATATACACAATTCTTCTTCAGGACTCAAGTCCAAATTATTAATAGAATCAAAGATATAAGTCTTTCACTCAGGTGCATACTCTTCGGGTTTACTAAATCAACCGTGTTACAGAGATTGGCTTAAATTTTTAATACATTATGGGCATGCTGAAATACGAGTTGTGTTGGGTTCCTATCGAAAATATACACAATTCTTCTTCAGGACTCAAGTCCAAATTATTAATAGAAACAAAGATCTACGTCTTTCACTCAGGTGCATACTCTCCGGGTTTACTAAATCAACCGTGTTACGGAGATTGACATAAATTTTGAATACATTATGGGCATGCTGAAATACGAGTTGTGATGGGTTCCTATCGTAAATATACATAATTCTTCTTCAGGACTCAAGTCCAAATTGTTAATAGAAACAAAGATATAAGTCTTTCACTCACGTGCATACTCTTCAGGTTTGCTAAATGAACTGTGTTACGGAGATTGGATTAAATTGTGAATACATTATGGGAATGCTGAAATACGAGTTGCGTTGGGTTCCTATCGTAAATATACACAATTCTTCTTCAAGACTCAAGTCCAAATTATTAATAGAAACAAAGAAATACGTCTTTCACTCAGGTGCATACTCTTCAGGTTTACTAAATCAACCGTGTTACGGAGATTGGCTTAAATTGTGAATACATTATGGGAATGCTGAAATACGAGTTGCGTTGGGTTCCTATCGTAAATATACACAATTCTTCTTCAGGACTCATGTCCAAATTATTAATAGAAACAAAGATATTCGTCTTTCACTCAGGTGCATACTCTTCAGGTTTACTAAATCAACCGTGTTACGGAGATTGCCTTAAATTTTGAATACATTATGGGCATGCTGAAATACGAGTTGCGTTGGGTTCCTATCGTAAATATACACAATTTTTCTTCAGGACTCAACTCCAAATTATTAATAGAAACAAAGATATACGTCTTTCACTCAGGTGCATTCTCTTCAGGTTTACTAAATCAACCGTGTTACGGAGATTGGCTTAAATTTTGAATACATTATGGGCATGCTGAAATACGAGTTGCGTTGGGTTCCTATCGTAAATATACACAATTATTCTTCAGGACTCAAGTCCAAATTATTAATAGAAACAAAGATATAAGTCTTTCACTCAGGTGCATAGTCTTCGGGTTTACTAAATCAACCGTGTTACGGAGATTGGCTTAAATTGTGAATAGATTATGGGAATGCTGAAATACGAGTTGCGTTGGGTTCCTATCGTAAATATACACAATTCTTATTCAGGACTCAAGTCCAAATTATTAATAGAAACAAAGATATACGCCTTTCACTCAGGTGCATACTCTTCAGGATTACTAAATCAACCGTGTTACGGAGATAGGGTTAAATTGTGAATACATTATGGGAATGCTGAAATACGAGTTGCGTTGGGTTCCTATCGTAAATATACACAATTCATCTTCAGGACTCAAGTCCAAATTATTAACAGAAACAAAGATATACGTGTTTCACTCAGGTGCATACTCTTCAGGTTTACTAAATCAACCGTGTTACGGAGATTGGCTTAAATTTTGAATACATTATGGGCATGCTAAATTACGAGTTGCGTTGGGTTCCTATCGTAAATATACACAATTCTTCTTCAAGACTAAAGTCCAAATTATTAATAGAAACAAAGATATACGTCTTTCACTCAGGTGCATACTCTCTAGGTTTACTAAATCAACCGTGTTACGGAGATTGGCTTAAATTTTGAATACATTATGGGCATGCTGAAATACGAGTTGCGTTGGGTTCCTATCGAAATATACACAATTCTTCTTCAGGACTCAAGTCCAAATTATTAATAGAAACAATGATATAAGTCTTTCACTCAGGTGCATACTCTTCGGGTTTACTAAATCAACCGTGTTACGGAGATTGGCTTAAATTTTGAATATATTATGGGAATGCTGAAATACGAGTTGCGTTGGGTTCCTATCGTAAATATACACAATTCTTCTTCAGGACTCAAGTCCAAATTATTAATAGAAACAAAGATATACGTCTTTCACTCAGGTGCATACTCTTCAGGTTTACTAAATCAACCGTGTTACGGAGACTGGCTTAAATTGTGAATACATTATGGGAATGCTGAAATACGAGTTGCATTGGGTTCCTATCGTAAATATACACAATTCTTGTTCGGGACTCAAGTCCAAATTATTAACAGAAACAAAGATATACATGTTTCACTCAGGGGCATACTCTTCAGGTTTACTAAATCAACCGTGTTACGGAGATTGGCTTAAATTTTGAATACATCATGGGCATGCTAAATTACGAGTTGCGTTGGGTTCCTATCGTAAATATACACAATTCTTCTTCAGGACTCAAGTCCAAATTATTAATAGAAACAAAGATATACGTCTTTCACTCAGGTGCATACTCTTCAGGTTTACTAAATCAACCGTGTTACAGAGATTGGCTTAAATTTTGAATACATTATGGGCATGCTGAAATACGAGTTGTGTTGGGTTCCTATCGTAAATATACACAATTCTTCTTCAGGACTCAAGTCCAAATTATTAATAGAAACAAAGATATAAGTCTTTCACTCAGGTGTATACTTTTCGGGTTTACTAAATCAACCGTGTTACGGAGATTGGCTTAAATTTTGAATACATTATGGGCATGCTGAAATACGAGTTGTGATGGGTTCCTATCGTAAGTATACACAATTCTTCTTCAGGACTCAAGTCCAAATTGTTAATAGAAACAAAGATATAAGTCTTTCACTCACGTGCATACTCTTCAGGTTTACTAAATCAACTGTGTTACGGAGATTGGATTAAATTGTGAATACATTATGGGAATGCTGAAATACGAGTTGCGTTGGGTTCCTATCGTAAATATACACAATTCTTCTTCAGGACTCAAGTCCAAATTATTAATAGAAACAAAGATATACGTCTTTCACTCAGGTGCATACTCTTCAGGTTTACTAAATCAACCGTGTTACGGAGATTGGCTTAAATTGTTAATACATTATGGGAATGCTGAAATACGAGTTGCGTTGGGTTCCTATCGTAAATATACACAATTCTTCTTCAGGGCTCAAGTCCAAATTATTAATAGAAACAAAGATATACGTCTTTCACTCAGGTGCATACTCTTCAGGTTTACTAAATCAACCGTGTTACGGAGATTGGCTTAAATTTTGAATACATTATGGGCATGCTGAAATACGTGTGGTGTTGGGTTCCTATTGTAAATATACACAATTCTTCTTCAGGACTCAAGTCCAAATTATTAATAGAAACAAAGATATACGTCTTTCACTCAGGTGCATACTCTTCAGGTTTACTAAATCAACCGTGTTACGGAGATTGGCTTAAATTTTGAATACAATATGGGCATGCTGAAATACGAGTTGTGTTGGGTTCCTGTCGTAAATATACACAATTCTTCTTCAGGACTCAATTCCAAATTATTAATAGAAACAAAGATCTACGTCTTTCACTCAGGTGCATACTCTCCGGGTTTACTAAATCAACCGTGTTACGGAGATTGGCTTAAATTTTGAATACATTATGGGCATGCTGAAATACGAGTTGCGTTGGGTTCCTATCGTAAATATACACAATTCTTCTTCAGGACTCAAGTCAAAATTATTAATAGAAACAAAGATATACGTCTTTCACTCAGGTGCATACTCTTTAGGTTTACTAAATCAACCGTGTTACGGAGATTGGCTTAAATTTTGAATACATTATGGGCATGCTGAAATACGAGTTGCGTTGGGTTCCTATCGAAATATACACAATTCTTATTCAGGACTCAAGTCCAAATTATTAATAGAAACAAAGATATAAGTCTTTCACTCAGGTGCATACTCTTCGGGTTTACTAAATCAACCGTGTTACAGAGATTGGCTTAAATTTTGAATACATTATGGGCATGCTGAAATACGAGTTGTGTTGGGTTCCTATCGTAAATATATACAATTCTTCTTCAGGACTCAAGTCCAAATTATTAATAGAAACAAAGATATAAGTCTTTCACTCAGGTGTATACTTTTCGGGTTTACTAAATCAACCGTGTTACGGAGATTGGCTTAAATTTTGAATACATTATGGGCATGCTGAAATACGTGTTGTGTTGGGTTCCTATTGTAAATATACACAATTCTTCTTCAGGACTCAAGTCCAAATTATTAACAGAAACAAAGATATACGTCTTTCACTCAGGTGCATACTCTTCAGGTTTACTAAATCAACCGTGTTACGGAGATTGGCTTAAATTTTGAATACATTATGGGCATGCTGAAATACGAGTTGTGTTGGGTTCCTGTCGTAAATATACACAATTCTTCTTCAGGACTCAAGTCCAAATTATTAATAGAACCAAAGATCTACGTCTTTCACTCAGGTGCATACTCTCCGGGTTTACTAAATCAACCGTGTTACGGAGATTGGCTTAAATTTTGAATACATTATGGGCATGCTGAAATACGAGTTGCGTTGGGTTCCTATCGTAAATATACACAATTCTTCTTCAGGACTCAAGTCAAAATTATTAATAGAAACAAAGATATACGTCTTTCACTCAGGTGCATACTCTTCAGGTTTACTAAATCAACCGTGTTACGGAGATTGGCTTAAATTTTGAATACATTATGGGCATGCTGAAATACGAGTTGCGTTGGGTTCCTATCGAAATATACACAATTCTTATTCAGGACTCAAGTCCAAATTATTAATAGAAACAAAGATATAAGTCTTTCACTCAGGTGCATACTCTTCGGGTTTACTAAATCAACCGTGTTACGGAGATTGGCTTATATTTTGAATACATTATGGGAATGCTGAAATACGAGTTGCGTTGGGTTCCTATCGTAAATATACACAATTCTTCTTCAGGACTCACGTCCAAATTATTAATAGAAACAAAGATATACGTCTTTCACTCAGGTGCATACTCTTCAGGTTTACTAAATCAACCGTGTTACGGAGATTGGCTTAAATTTTGAATACATTATGGGCATGCTGAAATACGAGTTGCGTTGGGTTCCTATCGTAAATATACACAATTCTTCTTCAGGACTCAAGTCCAAATTTTTAACAGAAACAAAGATATACGTGTTTCACTCAGGTGCATACTCTTCAGGTTTACTAAATCAACCGTGTTACGGAGATTGGATTAAATTTTGAATACATTATGGGCATGCTAAATTACGAGTTGCGTTGGGTTCCTATCGTAAATATACACAATTCGTCTTCAGGACTCAAGTCCAAATTATTAATAGAAACAAAGATATACGTCTTTCACTCAGGTGCATACTCTCTAGGTTTACTAAATCAACCGTGTTACGGAGATTGGCTTAAATTTTGAATACATTATGGGCATGCTGAAATACGAGTTGCGTTGGGTTCCTATCGAAATATACACAATTCTTCTTCAGGACTCAAGTCCAAATTATTAATAGAAACAAAGATATAAGTCTTTCACTCAGGTGCATACTCTTCGGGTTTACTAAATCAACTGTGTTACAGAGACTGGCTTAAATTTTGAATACATTATGGGCATGCTGAAATACGAGTTGTGTTGGGTTCCTATCGTAAATATACACAATTCTTCTTCAGGACTCAAGTCCAAATTATTAATAGAAACAAAGATATAAGTCTTTCACTCAGGTGCATACTTTTCGGGTTTACTAAATCAACCGTGTTACGGAGATTGGGTTAAATTTTGAATACATTATGGGCATGCTGAAATACGAGTTGTGATGGGTTCCTATCGTAAATATACACAATTCTTCTTCAGGACTCAAGTCCAAATTGTTAATAGAAACAAAGATATAAGTCTTTCACTCACGTGCATACTCTTCAGGTTTGCTAAATCAACTGTGTTACGGAGATTGGATTAAATTGTGAATACATTATGGGAATGCTGAAATACGAGTTGCGTTGGGTTCCTATCGTAAATATACACAATTCTTCTTCAGGGCTCAAGTCCAAATTATTAATAGAAACAAAGATATACGTCTTTCACTCAGGTGCATACTCTTTAGGTTTACTAAATCAACCGTGTTACGGAGATTGGCTTAAATTGTGAATACATTATGGGAATGCTGAAATACGAGTTGCGTTGGGTTCCTATCGTAAATATACACAATTCTTCTTCAGGTCTCAAGTCCAAATTATTAATAGAAACAAAGATATACGTCTTTCACTCAGGTGCATACTCTTCAGGTTTACTAAATCAACGGCGTTACGGAGATTGGCTTAAATTGTGAATACATTATGGGAATGCTGAAATACGAGTTGCGTTGGGTTCCTATCGTAAATATACACAATTCTTCTTCAGGACTCAAGTCCAAATTATTAATAGAAACAAAGATATACGTCTTTCACTCAGGTGCATACTCTTTAGGTTTACTAAATCAACCGTGTTACGGAGATTGGCTTAAATTTTGAATACATTATGGGCATGCTGAAATACTCGTTGTGTTAGGTTCCTGTCGTAAATATTCACAATTCTTCTTCAGGACTCAAGTCCAAATTATTAATAGAAACAAAGATATACGTCTTTCACTCAGGTGCATACTCTCCGGGTTTACTAAATAAACCGAGTTACGGAGATTGGCTTAAATTTTGAATACATTATGGGCATGCTGAAATACGAGTTGCGTTGGGTTCCTATCGTAAATATACACAATTCTTCTTCAGGACTCAAGTCCAAATTATTAATAGAAACAAAGATATACGTCTTTCACTCAGGTGCATACTCTTCAGGTTTACTAAATCAACCGTGTTACGGAGATTGGGTTAAATTGTGAATACAATACGGGAATGCTGAAATACGAGTTGCGTTGGGTTACTATCGTAAATATACACAATTCTTCTTCAGGAATCAAGTCCAAATTATTAACAGAAACAAAGATATACGTGTTTCACTCAGGTGCATACTCTTCAGGTTTACTACATCAACCGTGTTACGGAGATTGGCTTAAATTTTGAATACATTATGGGCATGCTAAATTACGAGTTGCGTTGGGTTCCTATCGTAAATATACACAATTCTTCTTCAGGACTCAAGTCCAAATTATTAATAGAAACAAAGATATACGTCTTTCACTCAGGTGCATACTCTCTAGGTTTACTAAATCAACCGTGTTACGGAGATTGGCTTAAATTTTGAATACATTATGGGCATGCTGAAATACGAGTTGCGTTGGGTTCCTATCGAAATATACACAATTCTTCTTCAGGACTCAAGTCCAAATTATTAATAGAAACAAAGATATAAGTCTTTCACTCAGGTGCATACTCTTCGGGTTTACTAAATCAACCGTGTTACGGAGATTGGCTTAAATTTTGAATACATTATGGGAATGCTGAAATACGAGTTGCGTTGGGTTCCTATCGTAAATATACACAATTCTTCTTCAGGACTCAAGTCCAAATTATTAATAGAAACAAAGATATACGTCTTTCACTCAAGTGCATACTCTTCAGGTTTACTAAATCAACCGTGTTACAGAGATTGGATTAAATTTTGAATACATTATGGGCATGCTGAAATATGAGTTGCGTTGGGTTCCTATCGTAAATATACACAATTCTTCTTCAGGACTCAAGTCCAAATTATTAATAGAAACAAAGATATATGTCTTTCACTCATGTGCATACTCTTCGGGTTTACTAAATCAACCGTGTTACGGAGATTGGCTTAAATTTTGAATACATTATGGGCATGCTGAAATACGAGTTGCGTTGGGTTCCTATCGTAAATATACACAATTATTCTTCAGGACTCAAGTCCAAATTATTAATAGAAACAAAGATATACGTCTTTCACTCAGGTGCATACTCTTCAGGTTTACTAAATCAACTGTGTTACGGAGATTGGCTTAAATTGTGAATACATTATGGGAATGCTGAAATACGAGTTGTGTTGGGTTCCTATCGTAAATATACACAATTCTTCTTCAGGACTCAAGTCCAAATTATTAATAGAAACAAAGATATACGTCTTTCACTCAGGTGCATACTCTTCAGGTTTACTAAATCAACCGTGTTACGGAGACTGGCTTAAATTGTGAATACATTATGGGAATGCTGAAATACGAGTTGCGTTGGGTTCCTATCGTAAATATACACAATTCTTCTTCAGGACTCAAGTCCAAATTATTAATAGAATCAAAGATATAAGTCTTTCACTCAGGTGCATACTCTTCGGGTTTACTAAATCAACCGTGTTACAGAGATTGGCTTAAATTTTTAATACATTATGGGCATGCTGAAATACGAGTTGTGTTGGGTTCCTATCGAAAATATACACAATTCTTCTTCAGGACTCAAGTCCAAATTATTAATAGAAACAAAGATATAAGTCTTTCACTCAGGTGCATACTTTTCGGGTTTACTAAATCAACCGTGTTACGGAGATTGACATAAATTTTGAATACATTATGGGCATGCTGAAATACGAGTTGTGATGGGTTCCTATCGTAAATATACATAATTCTTCTTCAGGACTCAAGTCCAAATTGTTAATAGAAACAAAGATATAAGTCTTTCACTCACGTGCATACTCTTCAGGTTTGCTAAATGAACTGTGTTACGGAGATTGGATTAAATTGTGAATACATTATGGGAATGCTGAAATACGAGTTGCGTTGGGTTCCTATCGTAAATATACACAATTCTTCTTCAAGACTCAAGTCCAAATTATTAATAGAAACAAAGAAATACGTCTTTCACTCAGGTGCATACTCTTCAGGTTTACTAAATCAACCGTGTTACGGAGATTGGCTTAAATTGTGAATACATTATGGGAATGCTGAAATACGAGTTGCGTTGGGTTCCTATCGTAAATATACACAATTCTTCTTCAGGACTCATGTCCAAATTATTAATAGAAACAAAGATATTCGTCTTTCACTCAGGTGCATACTCTTCAGGTTTACTAAATCAACCGTATTACGGAGATTGCCTTAAATTTTGAATACATTATGGGCATGCTGAAATACGAGTTGCGTTGGGTTCCTATCGTAAATATACACAATTTTTCTTCAGGACTCAACTCCAAATTATTAATAGAAACAAAGATATACGTCTTTCACTCAGGTGCATTCTCTTCAGGTTTACTAAATCAACCGTGTTACGGAGATTGGCTTAAATTTTGAATACATTATGGGCATGCTGAAATACGAGTTGCGTTGGGTTCCTATCGTAAATATACACAATTATTCTTCAGGACTCAAGTCCAAATTATTAATAGAAACAAAGATATAAGTCTTTCACTCAGGTGCATAGTCTTCGGGTTTACTAAATCAACCGTGTTACGGAGATTGGCTTAAATTGTGAATAGATTATGGGAATGCTGAAATACGAGTTGCGTTGGGTTCCTATCGTAAATATACACAATTCTTATTCAGGACTCAAGTCCAAATTATTAATAGAAACAAAGATATACGCCTTTCACTCAGGTGCATACTCTTCAGGATTACTAAATCAACCGTGTTACGGAGATAGGGTTAAATTGTGAATACATTATGGGAATGCTGAAATACGAGTTGCGTTGGGTTCCTATCGTAAATATACACAATTCATCTTCAGGACTCAAGTCCAAATTATTAACAGAAACAAAGATATACGTGTTTCACTCAGGTGCATACTCTTCAGGTTTACTAAATCAACCGTGTTACGGAGATTGGCTTAAATTTTGAATACATTATGGGCATGCTAAATTACGAGTTGCGTTGGGTTCCTATCGTAAATATACACAATTCTTCTTCAAGACTAAAGTCCAAATTATTAATAGAAACAAAGATATACGTCTTTCACTCAGGTGCATACTCTCTAGGTTTACTAAATCAACCGTGTTACGGAGATTGGCTTAAATTTTGAATACATTATGGGCATGCTGAAATACGAGTTGCGTTGGGTTCCTATCGAAATATACACAATTCTTCTTCAGGACTCAAGTCCAAATTATTAATAGAAACAATGATATAAGTCTTTCACTCAGGTGCATACTCTTCGGGTTTACTAAATCAACCGTGTTACGGAGATTGGCTTAAATTTTGAATATATTATGGGAATGCTGAAATACGAGTTGCGTTGGGTTCCTATCGTAAATATACACAATTCTTCTTCAGGACTCAAGTCCAAATTATTAATAGAAACAAAGATATACGTCTTTCACTCAGGTGCATACTCTTCAGGTTTACTAAATCAACCGTGTTACGGAGACTGGCTTAAATTGTGAATACATTATGGGAATGCTGAAATACGAGTTGCATTGGGTTCCTATCGTAAATATACACAATTCTTGTTCGAGACTCAAGTCCAAATTATTAACAGAAACAAAGATATACATGTTTCACTCAGGGGCATACTCTTCAGGTTTACTAAATCAACCGTGTTACGGAGATTGGCTTAAATTTTGAATACATCATGGGCATGCTAAATTACGAGTTGCGTTGGGTTCCTATCGTAAATATACACAATTCTTCTTCAGGACTCAAGTCCAAATTATTAATAGAAACAAAGATATACGTCTTTCACTCAGGTGCATACTCTTCAGGTTTACTAAATCAACCGTGTTACAGAGATTGGCTTAAATTTTGAATACATTATGGGCATGCTGAAATACGAGTTGTGTTGGGTTCCTATCGTAAATATACACAATTCTTCTTCAGGACTCAAGTCCAAATTATTAATAGAAACAAAGATATAAGTCTTTCACTCAGGTGTATACTTTTCGGGTTTACTAAATCAACCGTGTTACGGAGATTGGCTTAAATTTTGAATACATTATGGGCATGCTGAAATACGAGTTGTGATGGGTTCCTATCGTAAATATACACAATTCTTCTTCAGGACTCAAGTCCAAATTGTTAATAGAAACAAAGATATAAGTCTTTCACTCACGTGCATACTCTTCAGGTTTACTAAATCAACTGTGTTACGGAGATTGGATTAAATTGTGAATACATTATGGGAATGCTGAAATACGAGTTGCGTTGGGTTCCTATCGTAAATATACACAATTCTTCTTCAGGACTCAAGTCCAAATTATTAATAGAAACAAAGATATACGTCTTTCACTCAGGTGCATACTCTTCAGGTTTACTAAATCAACCGTGTTACGGAGATTGGCTTAAATTGTTAATACATTATGGGAATGCTGAAATACGAGTTGCGTTGGGTTCCTATCGTAAATATACACAATTCTTCTTCAGGGCTCAAGTCCAAATTATTAATAGAAACAAAGATATACGTCTTTCACTCAGGTGCATACTCTTCAGGTTTACTAAATCAACCGTGTTACGGAGATTGGCTTAAATTTTGAATACATTATGGGCATGCTGAAATACGTGTGGTGTTGGGTTCCTATTGTAAATATACACAATTCTTCTTCAGGACTCAAGTCCAAATTATTAATAGAAACAAAGATATACGTCTTTCACTCAGGTGCATACTCTTCAGGTTTACTAAATCAACCGTGTTACGGAGATTGGCTTAAATTTTGAATACAATATGGGCATGCTGAAATACGAGTTGTGTTGGGTTCCTGTCGTAAATATACACAATTCTTCTTCAGGACTCAAGTCCAAATTATTAATAGAAACAAAGATCTACGTCTTTCACTCAGGTGCATACTCTTCGGGTTTACTAAATCAACCGTGTTACGGAGATTGGCTTAAATTTTGAATACATTATGGGCATGCTGAAATACGAGTTGCGTTGGGTTCCTATCGTAAATATACACAATTCTTCTTCAGGACTCAAGTCAAAATTATTAATAGAAACAAAGATATACGTCTTTCACTCAGGTGCATACTCTTTAGGTTTACTAAATCAACCGTGTTACGGAGATTGGCTTAAATTTTGAATACATTATGGGCATGCTGAAATACGAGTTGCGTTGGGTTCCTATCGAAATATACACAATTCTTATTCAGGACTCAAGTCCAAATTATTAATAGAAACAAAGATATAAGTCTTTCACTCAGGTGCATACTCTTCGGGTTTACTAAATCAACCGTGTTACAGAGATTGGCTTAAATTTTGAATACATTATGGGCATGCTGAAATACGAGTTGTGTTGGGTTCCTATCGTAAATATATACAATTCTTCTTCAGGACTCAAGTCCAAATTATTAATAGAAACAAAGATATAAGTCTTTCACTCAGGTGTATACTTTTCGGGTTTACTAAATCAACCGTGTTACGGAGATTGGCTTAAATTTTGAATACATTATGGGCATGCTGAAATACGTGTTGTGTTGGGTTCCTATTGTAAATATACACAATTCTTCTTCAGGACTCAAGTCCAAATTATTAACAGAAACAAAGATATACGTCTTTCACTCAGGTGCATACTCTTCAGGTTTACTAAATCAACCGTGTTACGGAGATTGGCTTAAATTTTGAATACATTATGGGCATGCTGAAATACGAGTTGTGTTGGGTTCCTGTCGTAAATATACACAATTCTTCTTCAGGACTCAAGTCCAAATTATTAATAGAACCAAAGATCTACGTCTTTCACTCAGGTGCATACTCTCCGGGTTTACTAAATCAACCGTGTTACGGAGATTGGCTTAAATTTTGAATACATTATGGGCATGCTGAAATACGAGTTGCGTTGGGTTCCTATCGTAAATATACACAATTCTTCTTCAGGACTCAAGTCAAAATTATTAATAGAAACAAAGATATACGTCTTTCACTCAGGTGCATACTCTTCAGGTTTACTAAATCAACCGTGTTACGGAGATTGGCTTAAATTTTGAATACATTATGGGCATGCTGAAATACGAGTTGCGTTGGGTTCCTATCGAAATATACACAATTCTTATTCAGGACTCAAGTCCAAATTATTAATAGAAACAAAGATATAAGTCTTTCACTCAGGTGCATACTCTTCGGGTTTACTAAATCAACCGTGTTACGGAGATTGGCTTATATTTTGAATACATTATGGGAATGCTGAAATACGAGTTGCGTTGGGTTCCTATCGTAAATATACACAATTCTTCTTCAGGACTCACGTCCAAATTATTAATAGAAACAAAGATATACGTCTTTCACTCAGGTGCATACTCTTCAGGTTTACTAAATCAACCGTGTTACGGAGATTGGCTTAAATTTTGAATACATTATGGGCATGCTGAAATACGAGTTGCGTTGGGTTCCTATCGTAAATATACACAATTCTTCTTCAGGACTCAAGTCCAAATTTTTAACAGAAACAAAGATATACGTGTTTCACTCAGGTGCATACTCTTCAGGTTTACTAAATCAACCGTGTTACGGAGATTGGATTAAATTTTGAATACATTATGGGCATGCTAAATTACGAGTTGCGTTGGGTTCCTATCGTAAATATACACAATTCGTCTTCAGGACTCAAGTCCAAATTATTAATAGAAACAAAGATATACGTCTTTCACTCAGGTGCATACTCTCTAGGTTTACTAAATCAACCGTGTTACGGAGATTGGCTTAAATTTTGAATACATTATGGGCATGCTGAAATACGAGTTGCGTTGGGTTCCTATCGAAATATACACAATTCTTCTTCAGGACTCAAGTCCAAATTATTAATAGAAACAAAGATATAAGTCTTTCACTCAGGTGCATACTCTTCGGGTTTACTAAATCAACCGTGTTACAGAGACTGGCTTAAATTTTGAATACATTATGGGCATGCTGAAATACGAGTTGTGTTGGGTTCCTATCGTAAATATACACAATTCTTCTTCAGGACTCAAGTCCAAATTATTAATAGAAACAAAGATATAAGTCTTTCACTCAGGTGCATACTTTTCGGGTTTACTAAATCAACCGTGTTACGGAGATTGGGTTAAATTTTGAATACATTATGGGCATGCTGAAATACGAGTTGTGATGGGTTCCTATCGTAAATATACACAATTCTTCTTCAGGACTCAAGTCCAAATTGTTAATAGAAACAAAGATATAAGTCTTTCACTCACGTGCATACTCTTCAGGTTTGCTAAATCAACTGTGTTACGGAGATTGGATTAAATTGTGAATACATTATGGGAATGCTGAAATACGAGTTGCGTTGGGTTCCTATCGTAAATATACACAATTCTTCTTCAGGACTCAAGTCCAAATTATTAATAGAAACAAAGATATACGTCTTTCACTCAGGTGCATACTCTTTAGGTTTACTAAATCAACCGTGTTACGGAGATTGGCTTAAATTGTGAATACATTATGGGAATGCTGAAATACGAGTTGCGTTGGGTTCCTATCGTAAATATACACAATTCTTCTTCAGGTCTCAAGTCCAAATTATTAATAGAAACAAAGATATACGTCTTTCACTCAGGTGCATACTCTTCAGGTTTACTAAATCAACGGCGTTACGGAGATTGGCTTAAATTGTGAATACATTATGGGAATGCTGAAATACGAGTTGCGTTGGGTTCCTATCGTAAATATACACAATTCTTCTTCAGGACTCAAGTCCAAATTATTAATAGAAACAAAGATATACGTCTTTCACTCAGGTGCATACTCTTTAGGTTTACTAAATCAACCGTGTTACGGAGATTGGCTTAAATTTTGAATACATTATGGGCATGCTGAAATACTCGTTGTGTTAGGTTCCTGTCGTAAATATACACAATTCTTCTTCAGGACTCAAGTCCAAATTATTAATAGAAACAAAGATATACGTCTTTCACTCAGGTGCATACTCTCCGGGTTTACTAAATAAACCGTGTTACGGAGATTGGCTTAAATTTTGAATACATTATGGGCATGCTGAAATACGAGTTGCGTTGGGTTCCTATCGTAAATATACACAATTCTTCTTCAGGACTCAAGTCCAAATTATTAATAGAAACAAAGATATACGTCTTTCACTCAGGTGCATACTCTTCAGGTTTACTAAATCAACCGTGTTACGGAGATTGGGTTAAATTGTGAATACAATACGGGAATGCTGAAATACGAGTTGCGTTGGGTTACTATCGTAAATATACACAATTCTTCTTCAGGAATCAAGTCCAAATTATTAACAGAAACAAAGATATACGTGTTTCACTCAGGTGCATACTCTTCAGGTTTACTACATCAACCGTGTTACGGAGATTGGCTTAAATTTTGAATACATTATGGGCATGCTAAATTACGAGTTGCGTTGGGTTCCTATCGTAAATATACACAATTCTTCTTCAGGACTCAAGTCCAAATTATTAATAGAAACAAAGATATACGTCTTTCACTCAGGTGCATACTCTCTAGGTTTACTAAATCAACCGTGTTACGGAGATTGGCTTAAATTTTGAATACATTATGGGCATGCTGAAATACGAGTTGCGTTGGGTTCCTATCGAAATATACACAATTCTTCTTCAGGACTCAAGTCCAAATTATTAATAGAAACAAAGATATAAGTCTTTCACTCAGGTGCATACTCTTCGGGTTTACTAAATCAACCGTGTTACGGAGATTGGCTTAAATTTTGAATACATTATGGGAATGCTGAAATACGAGTTGCGTTGGGTTCCTATCGTAAATATACACAATTCTTCTTCAGGACTCAAGTCCAAATTATTAATAGAAACAAAGATATACGTCTTTCACTCAAGTGCATACTCTTCAGGTTTACTAAATCAACCGTGTTACAGAGATTGGATTAAATTTTGAATACATTATGGGCATGCTGAAATATGAGTTGCGTTGGGTTCCTATCGTAAATATACACAATTCTTCTTCAGGACTCAAGTCCAAATTATTAATAGAACTAAAGATATATGTCTTTCACTCATGTGCATACTCTTCGGGTTTACTAAATCAACCGTGTTACGGAGATTGGCTTAAATTTTGAATACATTATGGGCATGCTGAAATACGAGTTGCGTTGGGTTCCTATCGTAAATATACACAATTATTCTTCAGGACTCAAGTCCAAATTATTAATAGAAACAAAGATATACGTCTTTCACTCAGGTGCATACTCTTCAGGTTTACTAAATCAACTGTGTTACGGAGATTGGCTTAAATTGTGAATACATTATGGGAATGCTGAAATACGAGTTGTGTTGGGTTCCTATCGTAAATATACACAATTCTTCTTCAGGACTCAAGTCCAAATTATTAATAGAAACAAAGATATACGTCTTTCACTCAGGTGCATACTCTTCAGGTTTACTAAATCAACCGTGTTACGGAGACTGGCTTAAATTGTGAATACATTATGGGAATGCTGAAATACGAGTTGCGTTGGGTTCCTATCAAAATATACACAATTCTTCTTCAGGACTCAAGTCCAAATTATTAATAGAAACAAAGATATACGTCTTTCACTCAGGTGCATACTCTTCAGGTTTACTAAATCAACCGTGTTACGGAGATTGGCTTAAATTTTGAATACATTATGGGCATGCTGAAATACGAGTTGTGTTGGGTTCCTATCGTAAATATACACAATTCTTCTTCAGGACTCAAGTCCAAATTATTAATAGAAACAAAGATATACGTCTTTCACTCAGGTGCATACTCTTCAGGTTTACTAAATCAACTGTGTTACAGAGATTGGATTAAATTTTGAATACATAATGGGCATGCTGAAATACGAGTTGCGTTGGGTTCCTATCGTAAATATACACAATTCTTCTTCAGGACTCAAGTCCAAATTATTAATAGAAACAAAGATATATGTCTTTCACTCAGGTGCATACTCTTCGGGTTTACTAAATCAACCGTGTTACGGAGATTGGCTTAAATTTTGAATACATTATGGGCATGCTGAAATACGAGTTGCGTTGGGTTCCTATCGTAAATATACACAATTATTCTTCAGGACTCAAGTCCAAATTATTAATAGAAACAAAGATATACGTCTTTCACTCAGGTGCATACTCTTCAGGTTTACTAAATCAACTGTGTTACGGAGATTGGCTTAAATTGTGAATACATTATGGGAATGCTGAAATACGAGTTGTGTTGGGTTCCTATCGTAAATATACACAATTCTTCTTCAGGACTCAAGTCCAAATTATTAATAGAAACAAAGATATACGTCTTTCACTCAGGTGCATACTCTTCAGGTTTACTAAATCAACCGTGTTACGGAGACTGGCTTAAATTGTGAATACATTATGAGAATGTTGAAATACGAGTTGCGTTGGGTTCCTATCGTAAATATACACAATTCTTCTTCAGGACTCAAGTCCAAATTATTAATAGAAACAAAGATATACGTCTTTCACTCAGGTGCATACTCTTCAGGTTTACTAAATCAACCGTGTTACGGAGATTGGCTTAAATTTTGAATACATTATGGGCATGCTGAAATACGAGTTGTGTTGGGTTCCTATCGTAAATATACACAATTCTTCTTCAGGACTCAAGTCCAAATTATTAATAGAAACAAAGATATACGTCTTTCACTCAGGTGCATACTCTTCAGGTTTACTAAATCAACTGTGTTACGGAGATTGGCTTGAATTTTAAATACATTATGGGCATGCTGAAATACGAGTTGCGTTGGGTTCCTATCGTAAATATACAAGATTCTTCTTCAGGACTCAAGTCCAAATTATTAATAGAAACAAAGATATAAGTCTTTCACTCAGGTGCATACTCTTCGGGTTTACTAAATAGACCGTGTTACGGAGATTGGCTTAAATTTTGAATACATTATGGGCATGCTGAAATACGAGTTGCGTTGGGTTCCTATCGTAAATATACACAATTATTCTTCAGGACTCAAGTCCAAATTATTAATAGAAACAAAGATATACGTCTTTCACTCAGGTGCATACTCTTCAGGTTTACTAAATCAACTGTGTTACAGAGATTGGATTCAATTTTGAATACATAATGGGCATGCTGAAATACGAGTTGCGTTGGGTTCCTATCGTAAATATACACAATTCTTCTTCAGGACTCAAGTCCAAATTATTAATAGAAACAAAGATATATGTCTTTCACTCAGGTGCATACTCTTCGGGTTTACTAAATCAACCGTGTTACGGAGATTGGCTTAAATTTTGAATACATTATGGGCATGCTGAAATACGAGTTGCGTTGGTTTCCTATCGTAAATATACACAATTATTCTTCAGGACTCAAGTCCAAATTATTAATAGAAACAAAGATATACGTCTTTCACTCAGGTGCATACTCTTCAGGTTTACTAAATCAACTGTG
The DNA here is from genome assembly GCA_945859875.1 of Cuscuta europaea. NCBI lineage: Eukaryota > Viridiplantae > Streptophyta > Magnoliopsida > Solanales > Convolvulaceae > Cuscuta > Cuscuta europaea. The sequence continues at coordinate 9,905,370 of CAMAPE010000014.1, forward strand.
TTACGGAGATTGGCTTAAATTGTGAATACATTATGGGAATGCTGAAATACGAGTTGTGTTGGGTTCCTATCGTAAATATACACAATTCTTCTTCAGGACTCAAGTCCAAATTATTAATAGAAACAAAGATATACGTCTTTCACTCAGGTGCATACTCTTCAGGTTTACTAAATCAACCGTGTTACGGAGACTGGCTTAAATTGTGAATACATTATGAGAATGTTGAAATACGAGTTGCGTTGGGTTCCTATCGTAAATATACACAATTCTTCTTCAGGACTCAAGTCCAAATTATTAATAGAAACAAAGATATACGTCTTTCACTCAGGTGCATACTCTTCAGGTTTACTAAATCAACCGTGTTACGGAGATTGGCTTAAATTTTGAATACATTATGGGCATGCTGAAATACGAGTTGTGTTGGGTTCCTATCGTAAATATACACAATTCTTCTTCAGGACTCAAGTCCAAATTATTAATAGAAACAAAGATATACGTCTTTCACTCAGGTGCATACTCTTCAGGTTTACTAAATCAACTGTGTTACGGAGATTGGCTTGAATTTTAAATACATTATGGGCATGCTGAAATACGAGTTGCGTTGGGTTCCTATCGTAAATATACAAGATTCTTCTTCAGGACTCAAGTCCAAATTATTAATAGAAACAAAGATATAAGTCTTTCACTCAGGTGCATACTCTTCGGGTTTACTAAATAGACCGTGTTACGGAGATTGGCTTAAATTTTGAATACATTATGGGCATGCTGAAATACGAGTTGCGTTGGGTTCCTATCGTAAATATACACAATTATTCTTCAGGACTCAAGTCCAAATTATTAATCGAAACAAAGATATAAGTCTTTCACTCAGGTGCATACTCTTCGGGTTTACTAAATCAACCGTGTTACGGAGATTGGCTTAAATTTTGAATACATTATGGGCATGCTTAAATACGAGTTGCGTTGGGTTCCTATCGTAAATATACACAATTCTTCTTCAGGACTCCAGTCTAAATTATTAATAGAAACAAAGATATAAGCCTTTCACTCACGTGCATACTCTTTAGGTTTACTAAATCAACTGTGATACGGAGATTGGCTTAAATTGTGAATACATTATGGGAATGCTGAAATACGAGTTGCGTTGGGTTCCTATCGTAAATATACACAATTCTTTTTCAGGACTCAAGTCCAAATTATTAATAGAAACAAAGATATAAGTCTTTCACTCAGGTGCATACTCTACAGGTTTACTAAATCAACCGTGTTACGGAGATTGGCTTAAATTTTGAATATATTATGGGAATGCTGAAATACGAGTTGCGTTGGGTTCCTATCGTAAATATACACAATTCTTCTTCAGGACTCAAGTCCAAATTATTAATAGAAACAAAGATATACGTCTTTCACTCAGGTGCATACTCTTCAGGTATTCTAAATCAACCGTGTTACGGAGATTGGCTTAAATTTTGAATACATTATGGGCATGCTGAAATACGAGTTGCGTTGGGTTCCTATCGAAATATACACAATTCTTCTTCAGGACTCAAGTCCAAATTATTAATAGAAACAAAGATATAAGTCTTTCACTCAGGTGCATACTCTTCGGGTTTACTAAATCAACCGTGTTACGGAGATTGGCTTAAATTTTGGATACATTATGGGAATGCTGAAATACGAGTTGCGTTGGGTTCCTATCGTAAATATACACAATTCTTCTTCAGGACTCAAGTCCAAATTATTAATAGAAACAAAGATATACGTCTTTCACTCAGGTGCATACTCTTCGGGTTTACTAAATCAACCGTGTTACGGAGATTGGCTTAAATTTTGAATACATTATAAGCATGCTGAAATACGAGTTGCGTTGGGTTCCTATCGTAAATATACACAATTCTTCTTCAGGACTCAAGTCCAAATTATTAATAGAAACAAGGATATAAGTTTTTCACTCAGGTGCATACTCTTCGGGTTTACTAAATCAACCGTGTTACGGAGATTGGCTTAAATTTTGAATACATTATGGGCATGGTTAAATACGAGTTGCGTTGGGTTCCTATCCTAAATATACACAATTCTTCTTCAGGACTCTAGTCTAAATTATTAATAGAAACAAAGATATAAGTCTTTCACTCACGTGCGTACTCTTCAGGTTTACTAAATCAACTGTGTTACGGAGATTGGCTTAAATTGTGAATACATTATGGGAATGCTGAAATACGAGTTGCGTTGGGTTCCTATCGTAAATATACACAATTCTTCTTCAGGACTCAAGTCCAAATTATTAATAGAAACAAAGATATAAGTCTTTCACTCAAGTGCATACTCTTCGGGTTTACTAAATCAACCGTGTTACGGAGATTCGCTTAAATTTTGAATACATTATGGGAATGCTGAAATACAAGTTGCGTTGGGTTCCTATCGTAAATATACACAATTCTTCTTCAGGACTCAAGTCCAAATTATTAATAGAAACAAAGATATACGTCTTTCACTCAGGTGCATACTCTTCAGGTTTACTAAATCAACCGTGTTACGGAGATTGGCTTAAATTTTGAATACATTATGGGCATGCTGAAATACGAGTTGCGTTGGGTTCCTATCGAAATATACACATTTCGTCTTCAGGACGCAAGTCCAAATTATTAATAGAAACAAAGATATAAGTCTTTCAATCAGGTGCATACTCTTCGGGTTTACTAAATCAACCAGGTTACGGAGATTGGCTTAAATTTTGAATACATTATGGGGATGCTTAAATACGAGTTGTGTTGGGTTCCTATCGTAAATATACACAATTCTTCTTCAGGACTCAAGTCCAAATTATTAATAGAAACAAAGATATACGTCTTTCACTCAGGTGCATACTCTTCAGGTTTACTAAATCAACCGTGTTACGGAGATTGGCTTAAATTTTGAATACATTATGGGCATGCTGAAATACGAGTTGCGTTGGGTTCCTATCGAAATATACACAATTCTTCTTCAGGACTCAAGTCCAAATTATTAATAGAAACAAAGATATACGTCTTTCACTCAGGTGCATACTCTTCGGGTTTACTAAATCAACCGTGTTACGGAGATTGGCTTAAATTTTGAATACATTATGGGAATGCTGAAATACGAGTTGCGTTGCGTTCCTATCGTAAATATACACAATTCTTCTTCAGGACTCAAGTCCAAATTATTAGTAGAAACAAAGATATACGTCTTTCACTCAGGTGCATACTCTTCAGGTTTACTAAATCAACCGTGTTACGGAGATTGGCTTAAATTTTGAATACATTATGGGCATGCTGAAATACGAGTTGTGTTGGGTTCCTATCGTAAATATACACAATTCTTCTTCAGGACTCAAGTCCAAATTATTAATAGAAACAAAGATATACGTCTTTCACTCAGGTGCATACTCTTCAGGTTTACTAAATCAACCGTGTTACGGAGATTGGCTTAAATTTTGAATACATTATGGGCATGCTGAAATACGAGTTGTGTTGGGTTCCTATCGTAAATATACACAATTCTTCTTCAGGACTCAAGTCCAAATTATTAATAGAAACAAAGATATACGTCTTTCACTCAGGTGCATACTCTTCAGGTTTACTAAATCAACCGTGTTACGGAGATTGGCTTAAATTTTGAATACATTATGGGCATGCTGAAATACGAGTTGCGTTGGGTTCCTATCGTAAATATACACAATTCTTCTTCAGGACTCAAGTCTAAATTATTAATAGAAACAAAGATATACGTCTTTCACTCAGGTGCATACTCTTCAGGTTTACTAAATAAACCGTGTTACGGAGATTGGGTTAAATTGTGAATACAATACGGGAATGCTGAAATACGAGTTGCGTTGGGTTACTATCGTAAATATACACAATTCTTCTTCAGGAATCAAGTCCAAATTATTAACAGAAACAAAGATATACGTGTTTCACTCAGGTGCATACTCTTCAGGTTTACTACATCAACCGTGTTACGGAGATTGGCTTAAATTTTAAATACATTATGGGCATGCTAAATTACGAGTTGCGTTGGGTTCCTATCGTAAATATACACAATTCTTCTTCAGGACTCAAGTCCAAATTATTAATAGAAACAAAGATATACGTCTTTCACTCAGGTGCATACTCTCTAGGTTTACTAAATCAACCGTGTTACGGAGATTGGCTTAAATTTTGAATACATTATGGGCATGCTGAAATACGAGTTGCGTTGGGTTCCTATCGAAATATACACAATTCTTCTTCAGGACTCAAGTCCAAATTATTAATAGAAACAAAGATATAAGTCTTTCACTCAGGTGCATACTCTTCGGGTTTACTAAATCAACCGTGTTACGGAGTTTGGCTTAAATTTTGAATACATTATGGGAATGCTGAAATACGAGTTGCGTTGGGTTCCTATCGTAAATATACACAATTCTTCTTCAGGACTCAAGTCCAAATTATTAATAGAAACAAAGATATACGTCTTTCACTCAGGTGCATACTCTTCAGGTTTACTAAATCAACCGTGTTACAGAGATTGGATTAAATTTTGAATACATTATGGGCATGCTGAAATACGAGTTGCGTTAGGTTCCTATCGTAAATATACACAATTCTTCTTCAGGACTCAAGTCCAAATTATTAATAGAAACAAAGATATATGTCTTTCACTCAGGTGCATACTCTTCGGGTTTACTAAATCAACCGTGTTACGGAGATTGGCTTACATTTTGAATACATTATGGGCATGCTGAAATACGAGTTGCGTTGGGTTCCTATCGTAAATATACACAATTATTCTTCAGGACTCAAGTCCAAATTATTAATAGAAACAAAGATATACGTCTTTCACTCAGGTGCATACTCTTCAGGTTTACTAAATCAACTGTGTTACGGAGATTGGCTTAAATTGTGAATACATTATGGGAATGCTGAAATACGAGTTGTGTTGGGTTCCTATCGTAAATATACACAATTCTTCTTCAGGACTCAAGTCCAAATTATTAATAGAAACAAAGATATACGTCTTTCACTCAGGTGCATACTCTTCAGGTTTACTAAATCAACCGTGTTACGGAGACTGGCTTAAATTGTGAATACATTATGAGAATGTTGAAATACGAGTTGCGTTGGGTTCCTATCGTAAATATACACAATTCTTCTTCAGGACTCAAGTCCAAATTATTAATAGAAACAAAGATATACGTCTTTCACTCAGGTGCATACTCTTCAGGTTTACTAAATCAACCGTGTTACGGAGATTGGCTTAAATTTTGAATACATTATGGGCATGCTGAAATACGAGTTGTGTTGGGTTCCTATCGTAAATATACACAATTCTTCTTCAGGACTCAAGTCCAAATTATTAATAGAAACAAAGATATACGTCTTTCACTCAGGTGCATACTCTTCAGGTTTACTAAATCAACTGTGTTACGGAGATTGGCTTGAATTTTAAATACATTATGGGCATGCTGAAATACGAGTTGCGTTGGGTTCCTATCGTAAATATACAAGATTCTTCTTCAGGACTCAAGTCCAAATTATTAATAGAAACAAAGATATAAGTCTTTCACTCAGGTGCATACTCTTCGGGTTTACTAAATAGACCGTGTTACGGAGATTGGCTTAAATTTTGAATACATTATGGGCATGCTGAAATACAAGTTGCGTTGGGTTCCTATCGTAAATATACACAATTATTCTTCAGGACTCAAGTCCAAATTATTAATCGAAACAAAGATATAAGTCTTTCACTCAGGTGCATACTCTTCGGGTTTACTAAATCAACCGTGTTACGGAGATTGGCTTAAATTTTGAATACATTATGGGCATGCTTAAATACGAGTTGCGTTGGGTTCCTATCGTAAATATACACAATTCTTCTTCAGGACTCCAGTCTAAATTATTAATAGAAACAAAGATATAAGCCTTTCACTCACGTGCATACTCTTTAGGTTTACTAAATCAACTGTGATACGGAGATTGGCTTAAATTGTGAATACATTATGGGAATGCTGAAATACGAGTTGCGTTGGGTTCCTATCGTAAATATACACAATTCTTTTTCAGGACTCAAGTCCAAATTATTAATAGAAACAAAGATATAAGTCTTTCACTCAGGTGCATACTCTATAGGTTTACTAAATCAACCGTGTTACGGAGATTGGCTTAAATTTTGAATATATTATGGGAATGCTGAAATACGAGTTGCGTTGGGTTCCTATCGTAAATATACACAATTCTTCTTCAGGACTCAAGTCCAAATTATTAATAGAAACAAAGATATACGTCTTTCACTCAGGTGCATACTCTTCAGGTATTCTAAATCAACCGTGTTACGGAGATTGGCTTAAATTTTGAATACATTATGGGCATGCTGAAATACGAGTTGCGTTGGGTTCCTATCGAAATATACACAATTCTTCTTCAGGACTCAAGTCCAAATTATTAATAGAAACAAAGATATAAGTCTTTCACTCAGGTGCATACTCTTCGGGTTTACTAAATCAACCGTGTTACGGAGATTGGCTTAAATTTTGGATACATTATGGGAATGCTGAAATACGAGTTGCGTTGGGTTCCTATCGTAAATATACACAATTCTTCTTCAGGACTCAAGTCCAAATTATTAATAGAAACAAAGATATACGTCTTTCACTCAGGTGCATACTCTTCGGGTTTACTAAATCAACCGTGTTACGGAGATTGGCTTAAATTTTGAATACATTATAAGCATGCTGAAATACGAGTTGCGTTGGGTTCCTATCGTAAATATACACAATTCTTCTTCAGGACTCAAGTCCAAATTATTAATAGAAACAAAGATATAAGTTTTTCACTCAGGTGCATACTCTTCGGGTTTACTAAATCAACCGTGTTACGGAGATTGGCTTAAATTTTGAATACATTATGGGCATGGTTAAATACGAGTTGCGTTGGGTTCCTATCCTAAATATACACAATTCTTCTTCAGGACTCCAGTCTAAATTATTAATAGAAACAAAGATATAAGTCTTTCACTCACGTGCGTACTCTTCAGGTTTACTAAATCAACTGTGTTACGGAGATTGGCTTAAATTGTGAATACATTATGGGAATGCTGAAATACGAGTTGCGTTGGGTTCCTATCGTAAATATACACAATTCTTCTTCAGGACTCAAGTCCAAATTATTAATAGAAACAAAGATATAAGTCTTTCACTCAAGTGCATACTCTTCGGGTTTACTAAATCAACCGTGTTACGGAGATTCGCTTAAATTTTGAATACATTATGGGAATGCTGAAATACAAGTTGCGTTGGGTTCCTATCGTAAATATACACAATTCTTCTTCAGGACTCAAGTCCAAATTATTAATAGAAACAAAGATATACGTCTTTCACTCAGGTGCATACTCTTCAGGTTTACTAAATCAACCGTGTTACGGAGATTGGCTTAAATTTTGAATACATTATGGGCATGCTGAAATACGAGTTGCGTTGGGTTCCTATCGAAATATACACATTTCGTCTTCAGGACGCAAGTCCAAATTATTAATAGAAACAAAGATATAAGTCTTTCAATCAGGTGCATACTCTTCGGGTTTACTAAATCAACCAGGTTACGGAGATTGGCTTAAATTTTGAATACATTATGGGGATGCTTAAATACGAGTTGTGTTGGGTTCCTATCGTAAATATACACAATTCTTCTTCAGGACTCAAGTCCAAATTATTAATAGAAACAAAGATATACGTCTTTCACTCAGGTGCATACTCTTCAGGTTTACTAAATCAACCGTGTTACGGAGATTGGCTTAAATTTTGAATACATTATGGGCATGCTGAAATACGAGTTGCGTTGGGTTCCTATCGAAATATACACAATTCTTCTTCAGGACTCAAGTCCAAATTATTAATAGAAACAAAGATATACGTCTTTCACTCAGGTGCATACTCTTCGGGTTTACTAAATCAACCGTGTTACGGAGATTGGCTTAAATTTTGAATACATTATGGGAATGCTGAAATACGAGTTGCGTTGCGTTCCTATCGTAAATATACACAATTCTTCTTCAGGACTCAAGTCCAAATTATTAGTAGAAACAAAGATATACGTCTTTCACTCAGGTGCATACTCTTCAGGTTTACTAAATCAACCGTGTTACGGAGATTGGCTTAAATTTTGAATACATTATGGGCATGCTGAAATACGAGTTGTGTTGGGTTCCTATCGTAAATATACACAATTCTTCTTCAGGACTCAAGTCCAAATTATTAATAGAAACAAAGATATACGTCTTTCACTCAGGTGCATACTCTTCAGGTTTACTAAATCAACCGTGTTACGGAGATTGGCTTAAATTTTGAATACATTATGGGCATGCTGAAATACGAGTTGTGTTGGGTTCCTATCGTAAATATACACAATTCTTCTTCAGGACTCAAGTCCAAATTATTAATAGAAACAAAGATATACGTCTTTCACTCAGGTGCATACTCTTCAGGTTTACTAAATCAACCGTGTTACGGAGATTGGCTTAAATTTTGAATACATTATGGGCATGCTGAAATACGAGTTGCGTTGGGTTCCTATCGTAAATATACACAATTCTTCTTCAGGACTCAAGTCCAAATTATTAATAGAAACAAAGATATACGTCTTTCACTCAGGTGCATACTCTTCAGGTTTACTAAATAAACCGTGTTACGGAGATTGGGTTAAATTGTGAATACAATACGGGAATGCTGAAATACGAGTTGCGTTGGGTTACTATCGTAAATATACACAATTCTTCTTCAGGAATCAAGTCCAAATTATTAACAGAAACAAAGATATACGTGTTTCACTCAGGTGCATACTCTTCAGGTTTACTACATCAACCGTGTTACGGAGATTGGCTTAAATTTTAAATACATTATGGGCATGCTAAATTACGAGTTGCGTTGGGTTCCTATCGTAAATATACACAATTCTTCTTCAGGACTCAAGTCCAAATTATTAATAGAAACAAAGATATACGTCTTTCACTCAGGTGCATACTCTCTAGGTTTACTAAATCAACCGTGTTACGGAGATTGGCTTAAATTTTGAATACATTATGGGCATGCTGAAATACGAGTTGCGTTGGGTTCCTATCGAAATATACACAATTCTTCTTCAGGACTCAAGTCCAAATTATTAATAGAAACAAAGATATAAGTCTTTCACTCAGGTGCATACTCTTCGGGTTTACTAAATCAACCGTGTTACGGAGTTTGGCTTAAATTTTGAATACATTATGGGAATGCTGAAATACGAGTTGCGTTGGGTTCCTATCGTAAATATACACAATTCTTCTTCAGGACTCAAGTCCAAATTATTAATAGAAACAAAGATATACGTCTTTCACTCAGGTGCATACTCTTCAGGTTTACTAAATCAACCGTGTTACAGAGATTGGATTAAATTTTGAATACATTATGGGCATGCTGAAATACGAGTTGCGTTAGGTTCCTATCGTAAATATACACAATTCTTCTTCAGGACTCAAGTCCAAATTATTAATAGAAACAAAGATATATGTCTTTCACTCAGGTGCATACTCTTCGGGTTTACTAAATCAACCGTGTTACGGAGATTGGCTTACATTTTGAATACATTATGGGCATGCTGAAATACGAGTTGCGTTGGGTTCCTATCGTAAATATACACAATTATTCTTCAGGACTCAAGTCCAAATTATTAATAGAAACAAAGATATACGTCTTTCACTCAGGTGCATACTCTTCAGGTTTACTAAATCAACCGTGTTACGGAGACTGGCTTAAATTGTGAATACATTATGGGAATGCTGAAATACGAGTTGCGTTGGGTTCCTATCGTAAATATACACAATTCTTCTTCAGGACTCAAGTCCAAATTATTAATAGAAACAAAGATATACGTCTTTCACTCAGGTGCATACTCTTCAGGTTTACTAAATCAACCGTGTTACGGAGATTGGCTTAAATTTTGAATACATTATGGGCATGCTGAAATACGAGTTGTGTTGGGTTCCTATCGTAAATATACACAATTCTTCTTCAGGACTCAAGTCCAAATTATTAATAGAAACAAAGATATACGTCTTTCACTCAGGTGCATACTCTTCAGGTTTACTAAATCAACTGTGTTACGGAGATTGGCTTGAATTTTAAATACATTATGGGCATGCTGAAATACGAGTTGCGTTGGGTTCCTATCGTAAATATACACAATTCTTCTTCAGGACTCAAGTCCAAATTATTAATAGAAACAAAGATATAAGTCTTTCACTCAGGTGCATACTCTTCGGGTTTACTAAATCAACCGTGTTACGGAGATTGGCTTAAATTTTGAATACATTATGGGCATGCTGAAATACGAGTTGCGTTGGGTTCCTATCGTAAATATACACAATTATTCTTCAGGACTCAAGTCCAAATTATTAATCGAAATAAAGATATAAGTCTTTCACTCAGGTGCATACTCTTCGGGTTTACTAAATCAACCGTGTTACGGAGATTGACTTAAATTTTGAATACATTATGGGCATGCTTAAATACGAGTTGCGTTGGGTTCCTATCGTAAATATACACAATTCTTCTTCAGGACTCCAGTCTAAATTATTAATAGAAACAAAGATATAAGCCTTTCACTCACGTGCATACTCTTTAGGTTTACTAAATCAACTGTGATACGGAGATTGGCTTAAATTGTGAATACATTATGGGAATGCTGAAATACGAGTTGCGTTGGGTTCCTATCGTAAATATACACAATTCGTTTTCAGGACTCAAGTCCAAATTATTAATAGAAACAAAGATATAAGTCTTTCACTCAGGTGCATACTCTACACGTTTACTAAATCAACCGTGTTACGGAGATTGGCTTAAATTTTGAATATATTATGGGAATGCTGAAATACGAGTTGCGTTGGGTTCCTATTGTAAATATACACAATTCTTCTTCAGGACTCAAGTCCAAATTATTAATAGAAACAAAGATATACGTCTTTCACTCAGGTGCATACTCTTCAGGTATTCTAAATCAACCGTGTTACGGAGATTGGCTTAAATTTTGAATACATTATGGGCATGCTGAAATACGAGTTGCGTTGGGTTCCTATCGAAATATACACAATTCTTCTTCAGGACTCAAGTCCAAATTATTAATAGAAACAAAGATATAAGTCTTTCACTCAGGTGCATACTCTTCGGGTTTACTAAATGAACCGTGTTACGGAGATTGGCTTAAATTTTGGATACATTATGGGAATGCTGAAATACGAGTTGCGTTGGGTTCCTATCGTAAATATACACAATTCTTCTTCAGGACTCAAGTCCAAATTATTAATAGAAACAAAGATATACGTCTTTCACTCAGGTGCATACTCTTCGGGTTTACTAAATCAACCGTGTTACGGAGATTGGCTTAAATTTTGAATACATTATAAGCATGCTGAAATACGAGTTGCGTTGGGTTCCTATCGTAAATATACACAATTCTTCTTCAGGACTCAAGTCCAAATTATTAATAGAAACAAAGATATAAGTCTTTCACTCAGGTGCATACTCTTCGGGTTTACTAAATCAACCGTGTTACGGAGATTGGCTTAAATTTTGAATACATTATGGGCATGGTTAAATACGAGTTGCGTTGGGTTCCTATCCTAAATATACACAATTCTTCTTCAGGACTCCAGTCTAAATTATTAATAGAAACAAAGATATAAGTCTTTCACTCACGTGCGTACTCTTCAGGTTTACTAAATCAACTGTGTTACGGAGATTGGCTTAAATTGTGAATACATTATGGGAATGCTGAAATACGAGTTGCGTTGGGTTCCTATCGTAAATATACACAATTCTTCTTCAGGACTCAAGTCCAAATTATTAATAGAAACAAAGATATAAGTCTTTCACTCAGGTGCATACTCTTCGGGTTTACTAAATCAACCGTGTTACGGAGATTGGCTTAAATTTTGAATACATTATGGGAATGATGAAATACAAGTTGCGTTGGGTTCCTATCGTAAATATACACAATTCTTCTTCAGGACTCAAGTCCAAATTATTAATAGAAACAAAGATATACGTCTTTCACTCAGGTGCATACTCTTCAGGTTTACTAAATCAACCGTGTTACGGAGATTGGCTTAAATTTTGAATACATTATGGGCATGCTGAAATACGAGTTGCGTTGGGTTCCTATCGAAATATACACAATTCTTCTTCAGGACGCAAGTCCAAATTATTAATAGAAACAAAGATATAAGTCTTTCAATCAGGTGCATACTCTTCGGGTTTACTAAATCAACCAGGTTACGGAGATTGGCTTAAATTTTGAATACATTATGGGGATGCTTAAATACGAGTTGTGTTGGGTTCCTATCGTAAATATACACAATTCTTCTTCAGGACTCAAGTCCAAATTATTAATAGAAACAAAGATATACGTCTTTCACTCAGGTGCATACTCTTCAGGTTTACTAAATCAACCGTGTTACGGAGATTGGTTTAAATTTTGAATACATTATGGGCATGCTGAAATACGAGTTGCGTTGGGTTCCTATCGAAATATACACAATTCTTCTTCAGGACTCAAGTCCAAATTATTAATAGAAACAAAGATATACGTCTTTCACTCATGTGCATACTCTTCGGGTTTACTAAATCAACCGTGTTACGGAGATTGGCTTAAATTTTGAATACATTATGGGAATGCTGAAATACGAGTTGCGTTGCGTTCCTATCGTAAATATACACAATTCTTCTTCAGGACTCAAGTCCAAATTATTAGTAGAAACAAAGATATACGTCTTTCACTCAGGTGCATACTCTTCAGGTTTACTAAATCAACCGTGTTACGGAGATTGGCTTAAATTTTGAATACATTATGGGCATGCTGAAATACGAGTTGTGTTGGGTTCCTATCGTAAATATACACAATTCTTCTTCAGGACTCAAGTCCAAATTATTAATAGAAACAAAGATATACGTCTTTCACTCAGGTGCATACTCTTCAGGTTCACTAAATCAACCGTGTTACGGAGATTGGCTTAAATTTTGAATACATTATGGGCATGCTGAAATACGAGTTGTGTTGGGTTCCTATCGTAAATATACACAATTCTTCTTCAGGACTCAAGTCCAAATTATTAATAGAAACAAAGATATACGTCTTTCACTCAGGTGCATACTCTTCAGGTTTACTAAATCAACCGTGTTACGGAGATTGGCTTAAATTTTGAATACATTATGGGCATGCTGAAATAAGAGTTGCGTTGGGTTCCTATCGTAAATATACACAATTCTTCTGCAGGACTCAAGTCCAAATTATTAATAGAAACCAAGATATAAGTCTTTCACTTAGGTGCATACTCTTCGGGTTTACTAAATCAACCGTGTTACGAAGATTGGCTTAAATTCTGAATACATTATGGGCATGCTGAAATACGAGTTGCGTTGGGTTCCTATCGTAAATATACACAATTCTTCTTCAGGACTCCAGTCTAAATTATTAATAGAAACAAAGATATAAGTCTTTCACTCAGGTGCATACTCTTCAGGTTTACTAAATCAACTGTGTTACGGAGATTGGCTTAAATTGCGAATACATTATGGGAATGCTGAAATACGAGTTGCGTTGGGTTCCTATCGTAAATATACACAATTATTCTTCAGGACTCAAGTCCAAATTATTAATAGAAACAAAGATATAAGTCTTTCACTCAGGTGCATACTCTTCGGGTTTACTAAATCAACCGTGTTACGGAGATTGGCTTAAATTTTGTATACATTATGGGGATGCTTAAATACGAGTTGCGTTGGGTTCCTATCGTAAATATACACAGTTCTTCTTCAGGACTCAAGTCCAAATTATTAATAGAAACAAAGATATACGTCTTTCACTCAGGTGCATACTCTTCAGGTTTACTAAATCAACCGTGTTACGGAGATTGGCTTAAATTGTGAATACATTATGGGAATGCTGAAATATGAGTTGCGTTGGGTTCCTATCGTAAATATACACAATTCTTCTTCAGGGCTCAAGTCCAAATTATTAATAGAAACAAAGATATACGTCTTTCACTTAGGTGCATACTCCTCGGGTTTACTAAATCAACCGTGTTACGGAGTTTGGCTTAAATTTTGAATACATTATGGGCATGCGGAAATACGAGTTGTGTTGGGTTCCTATCGTAAATATACACAATTCTTCTTCAGGACTCAAGTCCAAATTATTAATAGAAACAAAGATATAAGTCTTTCACTTAGGTGCATACTCTTCGGGTTTACTAAATCAACCGTGTTACGGAGATTGGCTTAAATTTTGAATACATTATGGGCATGCTGAAATACGAGTTGCGTTAGGTTCCTATCGTAAATATACACAATTCTTCTTCAGGACTCAAGTCCAAATTATTAATAGAAACAAAGATATACGTCTTTCACTAAGGTGCATACTCTTCAGGTTTACTAAATCAACCGTGTTACGGAGATTGGCTTAAATTTTGAATACATTATGGGCATGCTGAAATACGAGTTGTGTTGGGTTCCTATCGTAAATATACACAATTCTTGTTCATGACTCAAGTCCAAATTATTAATAGAAACAAAGATATAAGTCTTTCACTCAGGTGCATACTCTTCGAGGTTTACTAAATAAACCGTGTTACGGAGTTTTTCTTAAATTTTGAATACATTATGGGCATGCTGAAAAACGAGTTGCGTTGGGTTCCTATCGTAAATATACACAATTCTTCTTCAAGACTCAAGTCCAAATTATTAATAGAAACAAAGATACAAGTCTTTCACTCAGGTGCATACTCTACGGGTTTACTAAATCAACCGTGTTACGGAGATTGGCTTAAATTTTGAATACATTATGGGCATGATGAAATATGAGTTGCGTTGGGTTCCTATCGTAAATATACACAATTCTTCTTCAGGACTCAAGTCCAAATTATTAATAGAAACAAAGATATACGTCTTTCACTTAGGTGCATACTCTTCGGGTTTACTAAATCAACCGTGTTACGGAGATTGGCTTAAATTTTGAATACATTATGGGCATGCTAAAATACGAGTTGCGTTGGGTTCCTATCGTAAATATACACAATTCTTCTTCAGGACTCAAGTCCAAATTATTAATAGAAACAAAGATATACGTCTTTCACTCAGGTGCATACTCTTCAGGTTTACTAAATCAACCGTGTTACGGAGATTGGCTTAAATTTTGAATACATTATGGGCATGCTGAAATACGAGTTGCGTTGGGTTCCTATCGTAAATATACACAATTCTTCTTCAGGACTCATGTCCAAATTATTAATAGAAACAAAGATATAAGTCTTTCACTCAGGTGCATACTCTTCGGGTTTACTAAATCAACCGTGTTACGGAGTTTGGCTAAAATTTTGAATACATTATGGGCATGCTGAAATACGAGTTGCGTTGGGTTCCTATCGTAAATATACACAATTCTTCTTCAGGACTCAAGTCCAAATTATTAATAGAAACAAAGATATACGTCTTTTACTCAGGTGCATACTCTTCAGGTTTACTAAATCAACCATGTTACGGAGATTGGCTTAAATTTTGAATACATTATGGGCATGCTGAAATACGAGTTGTGTTGGGTTCCTATCGTAAATATACACAATTCTTCTTCAGGACTCAAGTCCAAATTATTAATAGAAACAAAGATATAAGTCTTTCACTTAGGTGCATACTCTTCGGGTTTACTAAATCAACCGTGTTACGGAGATTGGCTTAAATTTTGAATACATTATGGGCACGATGAAATACGAGTTGCGTTGGGTTCCTATCGTAAATATACACAATTCTTCTTCAGGACTCAAGTCCAAATTATTAATAGAAACAAAGATATACGTCTTTCACTCAGGTGCATACTCTTCGGGTTTACTAAATCAACCGTGTTACGGAGATTGGCTTAAATTTTGAACACATTATGGGCATGCTGAAATACGAGTTGCGTTGGGTTCCTATCGTAAATATACACAATTATTCTTCAGGATTCAAGTCCAAGTTATTAATAGAAACAAGGATATACGTCTTTCACTCAGGTGCATACTCTTCAGGTTTACTAAATCAACCGTGTTACGGAGATTGGCTTAAATTTTGAATACATTATGGGCATGCTGAAATACGAGTTGCGTTGGGTTCCTATCGTAAATATACACAATTCTTCATCAGGACTCAAGTCCAAATTATTAATAGAAACAAAGATATACGTCTTTCACTCAGGTGCATACTCTTCAGGTTTACTAAATCAACCGTGTTACGGAGATTGGCTTAAATTTTGAATACATTATAAGCATGCTGAAATACGAGTTGCGTTGTGTTCCTATCGTAAATATACACAATTCTTCTTTAGGACTCAAGTCCAAATTATTAATAGAAACAAAGATATACGTCTTTCACTCAGGTGCATACTCTTCAGGTTTACTAAATCAACCGTGTTACGGAGATTGGCTTAAATTTTGAATACATTATGGGCATGCTGAAATACGAGTTGCGTTGGGTTCCTATCGAAATATACACAATTCTTCTTCATGACTCAAGTCCAAATTATTAATAGAAACAAAGATATAAGTCTTTCACTCAGGTGCATACTCTTCGGGTTTACTATATCAAGCGTGTTACGGAGATTGGCTTAAATTTTGAATACATTATGGGCATGCTGAAATACTAGTTGCGTTAGGTTCCTATCGTAAATATACACAATTCTTCTTCAGGACTCAAGTCCAAATTATTAATAGAAACAAAGATATACGTCTTTCACTCAGGTGCATACTCTTCAGGTTTACTAAATCAACCGTGTTACGGATATTGGCTTAAATTTTGAATACATTATGGGCATGCTGAAATACGAGTTGCGTTGGGTTCCTATCGAAATATACACAATTCTTCTTCAGGACTCAAGTCCAAATTATTAATAGAAACAAAGATATAAGTCTTTCACTCAGGTGCATACTCTTCGGATTTACTAAATCAACCGTGTTACGGAGATTGGCTTAAATTTTGAATACATTATGGGCATGCTGAAATACGAGTTACGTTAGGTTCCTATCGTAAATATACACAATTCTTCTTCAGGACTCAAGTCTAAATTATTAATAGAAACAAAGATATACGTCTTTCACTCAGGTGCATACTCTTCGGGTTTACTAAATCAACCGTGTTACGAAGATTGGCTTAAATTTTGAATACATTATGGGCATGCTGAAATACGAGTTGCGTTGGGTTCCTATCGTAAATATACACAATTCTTCATCAGGACTCAAGTCCAAATTATTAATAGAAACAAAGTTATACGTCTATCACTCAGGTGCATACTCTTCAGGTTTACTAAATCAACCGTGTTACGGAGATTGGCTTAAATTTTGAATACATTATGGGCATGCTGAAATACGATTTGCGTTGGGTTCCTATCGTAAATATACACAATTCTTCTTGAGGACTCAAGTCCAAATTATTAATAGAAACAAAGATATACGTCTTTCACTCAGGTGCATACTCTTCAGGTTTACTAAATCAACCGTGTTACGGAGATTGGCTTAAATTTTGAATACATTATGGGCATGCTGAAATACGAGTTGCGTTGGGTTCCTATCGAAATATACACAATTCTTCTTCAGGACTCAAGTCCAAATTATTAATAGAAACAAAGATATAAGTCTTTCACTCAGGTGCATACTCTTCGGGTTTACTAAATCAACCGTGTTACGGAGATTGGCTTAAATTTTGAATACATTATGGGCATGCTGAAATACGAGTTGCGTTAGGTTCCTATCGTAAATATACACAGTTCTTCTTCAGGACTCAAGTCCAAATTATTAATAGAAACAAAGATATAAGTCTTTCACTCAGATGCATACTCTTCGGGTTTACTAAATCAACCGTCTTACGGAGATTGGCTTAAATTTTGAATACATTATGGGAATGCTGAAATACAAGTTGCGTTGGGTTCCTATCCTAAATATACACAATTCTTCTTCAGGACTCAAGTCCAAATTATTAATAGAAACAAAGATATACGTCTTTCACTCAGGTGCATACTCTTCAGGTTTACTAAATCAACCGTGTTACGGAGATTGGCTTAAATTTTGAATACATTATGGGCATGCTGAAATACGAGTTGCGTTGGGTTCATATCGTAAATATACACAATTCTTCTTTAGGACTCAAGTCCAAATTATTAATAGAAACAAAGATATACGTCTTTCACTCAGGTGCATACTCTTCAGGTTTACTAAATCAACCGTGTTACGGAGATTGGCTTAAATTTTGAATACATTTTGGGCATGCTGAAATACGAGTTGCGTTGGGTTCCTATCGAAATATACACAATTCTTCTTCAGGACTCAAGTCCAAATTATTAATAGAATCAAAGATATAAGTCTTTCACTCAGGTGCATACTCTTCGGGTTTACTAAATCAACCGTGTTACGGAGATTGGCTTAAATTTTGAATACATTACGGGCATGCTGAAATACGAGTTGCGTTAGGTTCCTATCGTAAATATACACAATTCTTCTTCAGGAATCAAGTCCAAATTATTAATAGAAACAAAGATATACGTCTTTCACTCAGGTGCATACTCTTCGGGTTTACTAAATCAACCGTGTTACGAAGATTGGCTTAAATTTTGAATACATTATGGGCATGCTGAAATACGAGTTGCGTTGGGTTCCTATCGTAAATATACACAATTCTTCTTCAGGACTCAAGTCCAAATTATTAATAGAAACAAAGATATAAGTCTTTCACTCAGGTGCATACTCTTCGGGTTTACTAAATCAACCGTGTTATGGAGTTTGGCTTAAATTTTGAATACATTATGGGCATGCTGAAATACGAGTTGCGTTGGGTTCCTATCGTAAATATACACAATTCTTCTTCAAGACTCAAGTCCAAATTATTAATAGAAACAAAGATATAAGTCTTTCACTCAGGTGCATACTCTTCGGGTTTACTAAATCAACCGTGTTACGGAGATTGGCTTAATATTTAAATACATTATGGGCATGATGAAATACGAGTTGCGTTGGGTTCCTATCGTAAATATACACAATTCTTCTTCAGGACTCAAGTCCAAATTATTAATAGAAACAAAGATATACGTCTTTCACTCAGGTGCATACTCTTCGGGTTTACTAAATCAACCGTGTTACGGAGATTGGCTTAAATTTTGAATACATTATGGGCATGCTGAAATACGAGTTGCGTTGGGTTCCTATCGTAAATATACACAATTATTATTCAGGACTCAAGTCCAAGTTATTAATAGAAACAAAGATATACGTCTTTCACTCAGGTGCATACTCTTCAGGTTTACTAAATCAACCGTGTTACGGAGATTGGCTTAAATTTTGAATACATTATGGGCATGCTGAAATACGAGTTGCGTTGGGTTCCTATCGAAATATACACAATTCTTCTTCAGGACTCAAGTCCAAATTATTAATAGAAACAAAGATATAAGTCTTTCACTCAGGTGCATACTCTTCGGGTTTACTAAATCAACCGTGTTACGGAGATTGGCTTAAAGTTTGAATACATTATGGGCATGCTAAAATACGAGTTGCGTTAGGTTCCTATCGTAAATATACACAATTCTTCTTCAGGACTCAAGTCCAAATTATTAATAGAAACAAAGATATAAGTCTTTCACTCAGATGCATACTCTTCGGGTTTACTAAATCAACCGTCTTACGGAGATTGGCTTAAATTTTGAATACATTATGGGAATGCTGAAATACGAGTTGTGTTGGGTTCCTATCGTAAATATACACAATTCTTCTTCAGGACTCAAGTCCAAATTATTAATAGAAACAAAGATATACGTCTTTCACTCAGGTGCATACTCTTCAGGTTTACTAAATCAACCGTGTTACGGAGATTGGCTTAAATTTTGAATACATTATGGGCATGCTGAAATACGAGTTGCGTTGGGTTCCTATCGTAAATATACACAATTCTTCTTCAGGACTCAAGTCCAAATTATTAATAGAAACAAAGATATACATCTTTCACTCAGGTGCATACTCTTCAGGTTTACTAAATCAACTGTGTTACGGAGATTGGCTTAAATTTTGAATACATTATGGGCATGCTGAAATACGAGTTGCGTTGGGTTCCTATCGAAATATACACAATTCTTCTTCAGGACTCAAGTCCAATATATTAATAGAAACAAAGATATAAGTCTTTCACTCAGGTGTATACTCTTCGGGTTTACTAAATCAACCGTGTTACGGAGATTGGCTTAAATTTTGAATACATTATGGGCATGCTGAAATACGAGTTGCGTTAGGTTCCTATCGTAAATATACACAATTCTTCTTCAGGACTCAAGTCCAAATTATTAATAGAAACAAAGATATACGTCTTTCACTCAGGTGCATACTCTTCGGGTTTACTAAATCAACCGTGTTACGGAGATTGGCTTAAATTTTGAATACATTATGGGCATTCTGAAATACGAGTTGCGTTGGGTTCCTATCGTAAATATACACAATTATTCTTCAGGACTCAAGTCCAAATTATTAATAGAAACAAAGATATAAGTCTTTCACTCAGGTGCATACTCTTCAGGTTTACTAAATCAACCGTGTTACGGAGATTGGCTTAAATTTTGAATACATTATGGGCATGCTGAAATACGAGTTGCGTTGGGTTCCTATCGAAATATACACAATTCTTCTTCAGGACTCAAGTCCAAATTATTAATAGAAACAAAGATATAAGTCTTTCACTCAGGTGCATACTCTTCGGGTTTACTAAATCAACCGTGTTACGGAGATTGGCTTAAAGTTTGAATACATTATGGGCATGCTAAAATACGAGTTGCGTTGGGTTCCTATCGTAAATATACACAATTCTTCTTCAGGACTCAAGTCCAAATTATTAATAGAAACAAAGATATAAGTCTTTCACTCAGATGCATACTCTTCGGGTTTACTAAATCAACCGTCTTACGGAGATTGGCTTAAATTTTGAATACATTATGGGAATGCTGAAATACGAGTTGCGTTGGGTTCCTATCGTAAATATACACAATTCTTCTTCAGGATTCAAGTCCAAATTATTAATAGAAACAAAGATATACGTCTTTCACTCAGGTACATACTCTTCAGGTTTACTAAATCAACCGTGTTACGGAGATTGGCTTAAATTTTGAATACATTATGGGCATGCTGAAATACGAGTTGCGTTGGGTTCCTATCGTAAATATACGCAATTCTTCTTCAGGACTCAAGTCCAAATTATTAATAGAAACAAAGATATACATCTTTCATTCAGGTGCATACTCTTCAGGTTTACTAAATCAACCGTGTTACGGAGATTGGCTTAAATTTTGAATACATTATGGGCATGCTGAAATACGAGTTGCGTTGGGTTCCTATCGAAATATACACAATTCTTCTTCACGACTCAAGTCCAATATATTAATAGAAACAAAGATATAAGTCTTTCACTCAGGTGTATACTCTTCGGGTTTACTAAATCAACCGTGTTACGGAGATTGGCTTAAATTTTGAATACATTATGGGCATGCTGAAATACGAGTTGCGTTAGGTTCCTATCGTAAATATACACAATTCTTCTTCAGGACTCAAGTCCAAATTATTAATAGAAACAAAGATATACGTCTTTCACTCAGGTGCATACTCTTCGGGTTTACTAAATCAACCGTGTTACGGAGATTGGCTTAAATTTTGAATACATTATGGGCATTCTGAAATACGAGTTGCGTTGGGTTCCTATCGTAAATATACACAATTATTCTTCAGGACTCAAGTCCAAATTATTAATAGAAACAAAGATATAAGTCTTTCACTCAGGTGCATACTCTTCAGGTTTACTAAATCAACCGTGTTACGGAGATTGGCTTAAATTTTGAATTCATTATGGGCATGCTGAAATACGAGTTGAGTTGGGTTCCTATTGAAATATACACAATTCTTCTTCAGGACTCAAGTCCAAATTATTAATAGAAACAAAGATATAAGTCTTTCACTCAGATGCATACTCTTCGGGTTTACTAAATCAACCGTGTTACGGAGATTGGCTTAAAGTTTGAATACATTATGGGCATGCTAAAATACGAGTTGCGTTGGGTTCCTATCGTAAATATACACAATTCTTCTTCAGGACTCAAGTCCAAATTATTAATAGAAGCAAAGATATAAGTCTTTCACTCAGATGCATACTCTTCGGGTTTACTAAATCAACCGTCTTACGGAGATTGGCTTAAATTTTGAATACATTATGGGAATGCTGAAATACGAGTTGCGTTGGGTTCCTATCGTAAATATACACAATTCTTCTTCAGGACTCAAGTCCAAATTATTAATAGAAACAAAGATATACGTCTTTCACTCAGGTGCATACTCTTCAGGTTTACTAAATCAACCGTGTTACGGAGATTGGCTTAAATTTTGAATACATTATGGGCATGCTGAAATACGAGTTGCGTTGGGTTCCTATCGTAAATATACACAATTCTTCTTCAGGACTCAAGTCCAAATTATTAATAGAAACAAAGATATACATCTTTCACTCAGGTGCATACTCTTCAGGTTTACTAAATCAACCGTGTTACGGAGATTGGCTTAAATTTTGAATACATTATTGGCATGCTGAAATACGAGTTGCGTTGGGTTCCTATCGTAAATATACACAATTCTTCTTCAGGACTCAAGTCCAAATTATTAATAGAAACAAAGATATACATCTTTCACTCAGGTGCATACTCTTCAGGTTTACTAAATCAACCGTGTTACGGAGATTGGCTTAAATTTTGAATACATTATGGGCATGCTGAAATACGAGTTGCGTTGGGTTCCTATCGAAATATACACAATTCTTCTTCAGGGCTCAAGTCCAATATATTAATAGAAACAAAGATATAAGTCTTTCACTCAGGTGTATACTCTTCGGGTTTACTAAATCAACCGTGTTACGGAGATTGGCTTAAATTTTGAATACATTATGGGAATGCTGAAATACGAGTTGTGTTGGGTTCCTATCGTAAATATACACAATTCTTCTTTAGGACTCAAGTCCAAATTATTAATTGAAACAAAGATATACGTCTTTCACTCAGGTGCATAGTCTTCAGGTTTACTAAATCAACCGTGTCACGGAGATTGGCTTAAATCGTGAATACATTATGGGAATGCTGAAATACGAGTTGCGTTGGGTTCCTATCGTAAATATACACAATTCTTCTTCAGGACTCAAGTCCAAATTATTAATAGAAACAAAGATATACATCTTTCACTCAGGTGCATACTCTTCAGGTTTACTAAATCAACCGTGTTACGGAGATTGGCTTAAATTTTGAATACATTATGGGCATGCTGAAATACGAGTTGCGTTGGGTTCCTATCGTAAATATACACAATTATTCTTCAGGACTCAAGTCCAAATTATTAATTGAAACAAAGATATACGTCTTTCACTCAGGTGCATACTCTTCAGGTTTACTAAATCAACCGTGTCACGGAGATTGGCTTAAATTGCGAATACATTATGGGAATGCTGAAATACGAGTTGCGTTGGGTTCCTATCGTAAATATACACAATTCTTCTTCAGGACTCAAGTCCAAATTATTAATAGAAACAAATATATACGTCTTTCACTCAGGTGCACACTCTTCAGGTTTACTAAATCAACCGTGTTATGGAGATTGGATTAAATTTTGAATACATTATGGGCATGCTGAAATACGAGTTGCGTTGGGTTCCTATCGTAAATATACACAATTCTTCTTCAGGACTCAAGTCCAAATTATTAATAGAAACAAAGATATACATCTTTCACTCAGGTGCATACTCTTCAGGTTTACTAAATCAACCGTGTTACGGAGATTAGCTTAAATTTTGAATACATTATGGGCATGCTGAAATACGAGTTGCGTTGGGTTCCTATCGTAAATATACACAATTATTCTTCAGGACTCAAGTCCAAATTATTAATTGAAACAAAGATATACGTCTTTCACTCAGGTGCATACTCTTCAGGTTTACTAAATCAACCGTGTCACGGAGATTGGCTTAAATTGTGAATACATTATGGGAATGCTGAAATACGAGTTGCGTTGGGTTCCTATCGTAAATATACACAATTCTTCTTCAGGACTCAAGTCCAAATTATTAATAGAAGCAAATATATACGTCTTTCACTCAGGTGCACACTCTTCAGGTTTACTAAATCAACTGGTTATGGAGATTGGCTTAAATTTTGAATACATTATGGGCATGCTGAAATACGAGTTGCGTTGGGTTCCTATCGTAAATATACACAATTCTTCTTCAGGACTCAAGTCCAAATTATTAATAGAAACAAAGATATACGTCTTTCACTCAGGTGCACACTCTTCAGGTTTACTAAATCAACCGTGTTACGGAGATTGGCTTAAATTTTGAATACATTATGGGCATGCTGAAATACAAGTTGCGTTGGGTTCCTATCGAAATATACACAATTCTTCTTCAGGACTCAAGTCGAAATTATTAATAGAAACAAAGATATAAGTCTTTCACTCAGGTGCATACTCTTCGGGTTTATTAAATTAACCGTGTTACGGAGATTGGCTTAAATTTTGAATACATTATGGGCATGCTAAAATACGAGTTGCGTTGGGTTCCTATCGTAAATATACACAATTCTTCTTCGGGACTCAAGTCCAAATTATTAATATAAACAAAGATATAAGTCTTTCACTCAGGTGCATACTCTTCGGGTTTACTAAATCAACCGTGTTACGGAGATTGGCTTAAATTTTGAATACATTATGGGAATGCTGAAATACGAGTTGCGTTGGGTTCCTATCGTAAATATACACAATTCTTCGTCAGGACTCAAGTCAAAATTATTAATAGAAACAAGGATATACGTCTTTCACTCAGGTGCATACTCTTCAGGTTTACTAAATCAACCGTGTTACGGAGATTGGCTTAAATTTTGAATACATTATGGGCATGCTGAAATACGAGTTGCGTTGGGTTCCTATCGTAAATATACACAATTCTTCTTCAGGACTCAAGTCCAAATTATTAATAGAAAAAAAGATATACATCTTTCACTCAGGTGCATACTCTTCAGGTTTACTAAATCAACCGTGTTACGGAGATTGGCTTAAATTTTGAATACATAATGGGCATGCTGAAATACGAGCTGCGTTGGGTTCCTATCGAAATATACACAATTCTTCTTCACGACTCAAGTCCAAATTATTAATAGAAACAAAGATATAAGTCTTTCACTCAGGTGCATACTCTTCGGGTTTACTAAATCAACCGTGTTACGGAATTAGGCTTAAATTTTGAATACATTATGGGCATGCTGAAATACGCATTGCGTTGGGTTCCTATCGTAAATATACACAATTCTTCTTCAGGACTCAAGTCCAAATTATTAATAGAAACAAAGATATACGTCTTTCACTCAGGTGCATACTCTTCAGGTTTACTAAATCAACCGTGTTAAGAAGATTGGCTTAAATTTTGAATACATTATGGGAATGCTGAAATACGAGTTGTGTTGGGTTCCTATCGTAAA
This sequence comes from Cuscuta europaea, assembly GCA_945859875.1. Taxonomy (NCBI): domain Eukaryota; kingdom Viridiplantae; phylum Streptophyta; class Magnoliopsida; order Solanales; family Convolvulaceae; genus Cuscuta; species Cuscuta europaea. Next base: position 9,930,944 of record CAMAPE010000014.1, read on the forward strand.
TATACACAATTCTTCTTCAGGACTCAAGTCCAAATTATTAATAGAAACAAAGATATACGTCTTTCACTCAGATGCATACTCTTCAGGTTTACTAAATCAGCCGTGTTACGGAGATTGGCTTAAATTTTGAATACATTATGGGCATGCTGAAATACGAGTTGCGTTGGGTTCCTATCGTAAATATACACAATTCTTCTTCTGGACTCAAGTCCAAATTATTAATAGAAACAAAGATATACGTCTTTCACTCAAGTGCATACTCTCCAAGTTTACTAAATCAACCGTGTTATGGAGATTGGCTTAAATTTTGAATACATTATGGGCATGCTGAAATACGAGTTGTGTTGGGTTCCTATCGTAAATATACACAATTCTTCTTCAGGACTCAAGTCCAAATTATTAATAGAAACAAAGATATAAGTCTTTCACTCAGGAGAATACTCTTCGGGTTTACTAAATCAACCGTGTTACGGAGATTGGCTTAAATTTTGAATACATTATGGGCATGCTGAAATACGAGTTGCGTTGGGTTTCTATCGAAATATACACAATTCTTCTTCAGGACTCAAGTCCAAATTATTAATAGAAACAAAGATATAAGTCTTTCACTCAGGTGCATACTCTTCGGGTTTACTAAATCAACCGTGTTACGGAGATTGGCTTAAATTTTGAATACATTATGGGAATGCTGAAATACGAGTTGCGTTGGGTTCCTATCGTAATTATACACAATTCTTCTTCAGGACTCAAGTCAAAATTATTAATAGAAACAAAGATATACGTCTTTCACTCAGGTGCATACTCTTCAGGTTTACTAAATCAACCGTGTTACGGAGATTGGCTTAAATTTTGAATACATTATGGGCATGCTGAAATACGAGCTGCGTTGGGTTCTTATCGAAAAATACACAATTCTTCTTCACGACTCAAGTCCAAATTATTAATAGAAACAAAGATATAAGTCTTTCACTCAGGTGCATACTCTTCGGGTTTACTAAATCAACCGTGTTACGGAATTTGGCTTAAATTTTGAATACATTATGGGCATGCTGAAATACGCATTGCGTTGGGTTCCTATCGTAAATATACAAAATTCTTCTTCAGGACTCAAGTCCAAATTATTAATAGAAACAAAGATATACGTCTTTCACTCAGGTGCATACTCTTCAGGTTTACTAAATCAACCGTGTTAAGGAGATTGGCTTAAATTTTGAATACGTTATGGGAATTCTGAAATACGAGTTGCGTTGGGTTCCAATCGTAAATATACACAATTCTTCATCAGGACTCAAGTCCAAATTATTAATAGAAAAAAAGATATACATCTTTCACTCAGGTGCATACTCTTCAGGTTTACTAAATCAACCGTGTTACGGAGATTGGCTTAAATTTTGAATACACTATGGGCATGCTGAAATACGAGCTGCGTTGGGTTCCTATCGAAATATACACAATTCTTCTTCACGACTCAAGTCCAAATTATTAATAGAAACAAAGATATAAGTCTTTCACTCAGGTGCATACTCTTCGGGTTTACTAAATCAACCGTGTTACGGAATTAGGCTTAAATTTTGAATACATTATGGGCATGCTGAAATACGCATTGCGTTGGGTTCCTATTGTAAATATACACAATTCTTCTTCAGGACTCAAGTCCAAATTATTAATAGAAACAAAGATATACGTCTTTCACTCAGGTGCATACTCTTCAGGTTTACTAAATCAACCGTGTTAAGAAGATTGGCTTAAATTTTGAATACATTATGGGAATGCTGAAATACGAGTTGCGTTGGGTTCCTATCGTAAATATACACAATTCTTCTTCAGGACTCAAGTCCAAATTATTAATAGAAACAAAGATATACGTCTTTCACTCAGGTGCATACTCTTCAGGTTTACTAAATCAACCGTGTTACGGAGATTGGCTTAAATTTTGAATACATTATGGGCATGCTGAAATACGAGTTGTGTTGGGTTCCTATCGTAAATATACACAATTCTTCTTCAGGACTCAAGTCCAAATTATTAATAGAAACAAAGATATACGTCTTTCACTCAAGTGCATACTCTCCAGGTTTACTAAATCAACCGTGTTACGGAATTTGGCTTAAATTTTGAATACATTATGGGCATGCTGAAATACGCATTGCGTTGGGTTCCTATCGTAAATAAACACAATTCTTCTTCAGGACTCAAGTCCAAATTATTAATAGAAACAAAGATATACGTCTTTCACTCAGGTGCATACTCTTCAGGTTTACTAAATCAACCGTGTTAAGGAGATTGGCTTAAATTTTGAATACATTATGGGAATGCTGAAATACGAGTTGCGTTGGGTTCCAATCGTAAATATACACAATTCTTCTTCAGGACTCAAGTCCAAATTGTTAATAGAAACAAAGATATACGTCTTTCACTCAGGTGCATACTCTTCAGGTTTACTAAATCAACCGTGTTACGGAGATTTGCTTAAATTTTGAATACATTATGGGCATGCTGAAATACGAGTTGTGTTGGGTTACTATCGTAAATATACACAATTCTTCTTCAGGACTCAAGTCCAAATTATTAATAGAAACAAAGATATACATCTTTCACTCAGGTGCATACTCTTCAGGTTTACTAAATCAACCGTGCTACGGAGATTGGCTTAAATTTTGAATACATTATGGGCATGCTGAAATACGAGCTGCGTTGGGTTCCTATCGAAATATACACAATTCTTCTTCACGACTCAAGTCCAAATTATTAATAGAAACAAAGATATAAGTCTTTCACTCAGGTGCATACTCTTCGGGTTTACTAAATCAACCGTGTTACGGAATTAGGCTTAAATTTTGAATACATTATGGGCATGCTGAAATACGCATTGCGTTGGGTTCCAATCGTAAATATACACAATTATTCTTCAGGACTCAAGTCCAAATTATTAATAGAAACAAAGATATACGTCTTTCACTCAGGTGCATACTCTTCAGGTTTACTAAATCAACCGTGTTAAGGAGATTGGCTTAAATTTTGAATACATTATGGGAATGCTGAAGTACGAGTTGCGTTGGGTTCCTATCGTAAATATACACAATTCTTCTTCAGGACTCAAGTCCAAATTATTAATAGAAACAAAGATATACGTCTTTCACTCAGGTGCATACTCTTCAGGTTTACTAAATCAACCGTGCTACGGAGATTGGCTTAAATTTTGAATACATTATGGGCATGCTGAAATACGAGCTGTGTTGGGTTCCTATCGAAATATACACAATTCTTCTTCACGACTCAAGTCCAAATTATTAATAGAAACAAAGATATAAGTCTTTCACTCAGGTGCATACTCTTCGGGTTTACTAAATCAACCGTGTTACGGAATTAGGCTTAAATTTTGAATACATTATGGGCATGCTGAAATACGCATTGCGTTGGGTTCCAATCGTAAATATACACAATTATTCTTCAGGACTCAAGTCCAAATTATTAATAGAAACAAAGATATACGTCTTTCACTCAGGTGCATACTCTTCAGGTTTACTAAATCAACCGTGTTAAGGAGATTGGCTTAAATTTTGAATACATTATGGGAATGCTGAAGTACGAGTTGCGTTGGGTTCCTATCGTAAATATACTCAATTCTTCTTCAGGACTCAAGTCCAAATTATTAATAGAAACAAAGATATACGTCTTTCACTCAGGTGCATACTCTTCAGGTTTACTAAATCAACCGTGCTACGGAGATTGGCTTAAATTTTGAATACATTATGGGCATGCTGAAATACGAGCTGTGTTGGGTTCCTCTCGAAATATACACAATTCTTCTTCACGACTCAAGTCCAAATTATTAATAGAAACAAAGATATAAGTCTTTCACTCAGGTGCATACTCTTCGGGTTTACTAAATCAACCGCGTTACGGAATTTGGCTTAAATTTTGAATACATTATGGGCATGCTGAAATACGCATTGCGTTGGGTTCCTATCGTAAATAAACACAATTCTTCTTCAGGACTCAAGTCCAAATTATTAATAGAAACAAAGATATACGTCTTTCACTCAGGTGCATACTCTTCAGGTTTACTAAATCAACCGTGTTAAGGAGATTGGCTTAAATTTTGAATACATTATGGGAATGCTGAAATACGAGTTGCGTTGGGTTCCAATCGTAAATATACACAATTCTTCTTCAGGACTCAAGTCCAAATTATTAATAGAAAAAAAGATATACATCTTTCACTCAGGTGCATACTCTTCAGGTTTACTAAATCAACCGTGTTACGGAGATTGGCTTAAATTTTGAATACACTATGGGCATGCTGAAATACGAGCTGCGTTGGGTTCCTATCGAAATATACACAATTCTTCTTCACGATTCAAGTCCAAATTATTAATAGAAACAAAGATATAAGTCTTTCACTCAGGTGCATACTCTTCGGGTTTACTAAATCAACCGTGTTACGGAATTAGGCTTAAATTTTGAATACATTATGGGCATGCTGAAATACGCATTGCGTTGGGTTCCTATCGTAAATATACACAATTCTTCTTCAGGACTCAAGTCCAAATTATTAATAGAAACAAAGATATACGTCTTTCACTCAGGTGCATACTCTTCAGGTTTACTAAATCAACGTGTTAAGAAGATTGGCTTAAATTTTGAATACATTATGGCAATGCTGAAATACGAGTTGCGTTGGGTTCCTATCGTAAATATACACAATTCTTCTTCAGGACTCAAATCCAAATTATTAATAGAAACAAAGATATAAGTCTTTCACTCAGGAGAATACTCTTCGGGTTTACTAAATCAACCGTGTTACGGAGATTGGCTTAAATTTTGAATACATTATGGGCATGCTGAAATACGAGTTGCGTTGGGTTCCTATCAAAATATACACAATTCTTCTTCAGGACTCAAGTCCAAATTATTAATAGAAACAAAGATATAAGTCTTTCACTCAGGTGCATACTCTTCGGGTTTACTAAATCAACCGTGTTACGGAGATTGGCTTAAATTTTGAATACATTATGGGAATGCTGAAATACGAGTTGTGTTGGGTTCCTATCGTAAATATACACAATTCTTCTTCAGGACTCAAGTCCAAATTATTAATAGAAACAAAGATATACATCTTTCACTCAGGTGCATACTCTTCAGGTTTACTAAATCAACCGTGCTACGGAGATTGGCTTAAATTTTGAATACATTATGGGCATGCTGAAATACGAGCTGCGTTGGGTTCCTATCGAAATATACACAATTCTTCTTCACGACCCAAGTCCAAATTATTAATAGAAACAAAGATATAAGTCTTTCGCTCAGGTGCTTACTCTTCGGGTTTACTAAATCAACCGTGTTACGGAATTAGGCTTAAATTTTGAATACATTATGGGCATGCTGAAATACGCATTGCGTTGGGTTCCAATCGTAAATATACACAATTATTCTTCAGGACTCAAGTCCAAATTATTAATAGAAACAAAGATATACGTCTTTCACTCAGGTGCATACTCTTCATGTTTACTAAATCAACCGTGTTAAGGAGATTGGCTTAAATTTTGAATACATTATGGGAATGCTGAAGTACGAGTTGCGTTGGGTTCCTATCGTAAATATACACAATTCTTCTTCAGGACTCAAGTCCAAATTATTAATAGAAACAAAGATATACGTCTTTCACTCAGGTGCATACTCTTCAGGTTTACTAAATCAACCGTGTTACGGAGATTGGCTTAAATTTTGAATACATTATGGGCATGCTGAAATACGAGTTGCGTTGGGTTCCTATCGTAAATATACACAATTCTTCTTCAGGACTCAAGTCCAAATTATTAATAGAAACAAAGATATACGTCTTTCACTCAAGTGCATACTCTCCAGGTTTACTAAATCAACCGTGTTACATAGATTGGCTTAAATTTTGAATACATTATGGGCATGCTGAAATACGAGTTGCGTTGGGTTCCTATCGTAAATATACACAATTCTTCTTCAGGACTAAAGTCCAAATTATTAATAGAAAAAACGATATACATCTTTCACTCAGGTGCATACTCTTCAGGTTTACTAAATCAACCGTGTTACGGAGATTGGCTTAAATTTTGAATACACTATGGGCATGCTGAAATACGAGCTGCGTTGGGTTCCTATCGAAATATACACAATTCTTCTTCACGACTCAAGTCCAAATTATTAATAGAAACAAAGATATAAGTCTTTCACTCAGGTGCATACTCTTCGGGTTTACTAAATCAACCGTGTTACGGAATTAGGCTTAAATTTTGAATACATTATGGGCATGCTGAAATACGCATTGCGTTGGGTTCCTATCGTAAATATACACAATTCTTCTTCAGGACTCAAGTCCAAATTATTAATAGAAACAAAGATATACGTCTTTCACTCAGGTGCATACTCTTCAGGTTTACTAAATCAACCGTGTTAAGAAGATTGGCTTAAATTTTGAATACATTATGGGAATGCTGAAATACGAGTTGCGTTGGGTTCCTATCGTAAATATACACAATTCTTCTTCAGGACTCAAGTCCAAATTTTTAATAGAAACAAAGATATACGTCTTTCACTCAGGTGCATACTCTTCAGGTTTACTAAATCAACCGTGTTACGGAGATTGGCTTACATTTTGAATACATTATGGGCATGCTGAAATACGAGTTGTGTTGGGTTCCTATCGTAAAAATACACAATTCTTCTTCAGGACTCAAGTCCAAATTATTAATAGAAACAAAGATATACGTCTTTCACTCAAGTGCATACTCTCCAGGTTTACTAAATCAACCGTGTTACGGAGATTGGCTTAAATTTTGAATACATTATGGGCATGCTGAAATACGAGTTGCGTTGGGTTCCTATCGTAAATATACACAATTCTTCTTCAGGACTCAAGTCCAAATTATTAATAGAAACAAAGATATAAGTCTTTCACTCAGGAGAATACTCTTCGGGTTTACTAAATCAACCGTGTTACGGAGATTGGCTTAAATTTTGAATACATTATGGGCATGCTGAAATACGAATTGCGTTGGGTTCCTTTTCGAAATATACACAATTCTTCTTCAGGACTCAAGTCCAAATTATTAATAGAAACAAAGATATAAGTCTTTCACTCAGGTGCATACTCTTCGGGTTTACTAAATCAACCGTGTTACGAAGATTGGCTTAAATTTTGAATACATTATGGGAATGCTGAAATACGAGTTGCGTTGGGTTCCTATCGTAAATATACACAATTCTTCTTCAGGACTCAAGTCCAAATTGTTAATAGAAACAAAGATATACGTCTTTCACTCAGGTGCATACTCTTCAGGTTTACTAAATCAACCGTGTTACGGAGATTGGCTTAAATTTTGAATACATTATGGGAATGCTGAAATACGAGTTGCGTTGGGTTCCTATCGTAAATATACACAATTCTTCTTCAGGACTCAAGTCCAAATTGTTAATAGAAACAAAGATATACGTCTTTCACTCAGGTGCATACTCTTCAGGTTTACTAAATCAACCGTGTTACGGAGATTGGCTTAAATTTTGAATACATTAAGGGCATGCTGAAATACGAGTTGTGTTGGGTTCCTATCGTAAATATACACAATTCTTCTTCAGGTCTCAAGTCCAAATTATTAATAGACACAAAGATATACATCTTTCACTCAGGTGCATACTCTTCAGGTTTACTAAATCAACCGTGCTACGGAGATTGGCTTAAATTTTGAATACATTATGGGCATGCTGAAATACGAGCTGCGTTGGGTTCCTATCGAAATATACACAATTCTTCTTCACGACTCAAGTCCAAATTATTAATAGAAACAAAGATATAAGTCTTTCACTCAGGTGCATACTCTTCGGGTTTACTAAATCAACCGTGTTAAGGAATTATGCTTAAATTTTGAATACATTATGGGCATGCTGAAATACGCATTGCGTTGGGTTCCAATCGTAAATATACACAATTATTCTTCAGGACTCAAGTCCAAATTATTAATAGAAACAAAGATATACGTCTTTCACTCAGGTGCATACTCTTCAGGTTTACTAAATCAACCGTGTTAAGGAGATTGGCTTAAATTTTGAATACATTATGGGAATGCTGAAATACGAGTTGCGTTGGGTTCCTATCGTAAATATACACAATTCTTCTTCAGGACTCAAGTCCAAATTGTTAATAGAAACAAAGATATACGTCTTTCACTCAGGTGCATACTCTTCAGGTTTACTAAATCAACCGTGTTACGGAGATTGGCTTAAATTTTGAATACATTATGGGCATGCTGAAATACGAGTTGTGTTGGGTTCCTATCGTAAATATACACAATTCTTCTTCAGGACTCAAGTCCAAATTATTAATAGAAACAAAGATATACATCTTTCACTCAGGTGCATACTCTTCAGGTTTACTAAATCAACCGTGCTACGGAGATTGGCTTAAATTTTGAATACATTATGGGCATGCTGAAATACGAGCTGCGTTGGGTTCCTATCGAAATATACACAATTCTTCTTCACGACTCAAGTCCAAATTATTAATAGAAACAAAGATATAAGTCTTTCACTCAGGTGCATACTCTTCGGGTTTACTAAATCAACCGTGTTACGGAATTAGGCTTAAATTTTGAATACATTATGGGCATGCTGAAATACGCATTGCGTTGGGTTCCAATCGTAAATATACACAATTATTCTTCAGGACTCAAGTCCAAATTATTAATAGAAACAAAGATATACGTCTTTCACTCAGGTGCATACTCTTCAGGTTTACTAAATCAACCGTGTTAAGGAGATTGGCTTAAATTTTGAATACATTATGGGAATGCTGAAATACGAGTTGCGTTGGGTTCCTATCGTAAATATACACAATTCTTCTTCAGGACTCAAGTCCAAATTATTAATAGAAACAAAGATATACGTCTTTCACTCAGGTGCATACTCTTCAGGTTTACTAAATCAACCGTGTTACGGAGATTGGCTTAAATTTTGAATACATTATGGGCATGCTGAAATACGAGTTGCGTTGGGTTCCTATCGTAAATATACACAATTCTTCTTCAGGACTCAAGTCCAAATTATTAATAGAAACAAAGATATACGTCTTTCACTCAAGTGCATACTCTCCAGGTTTACTAAATCAACCGTGTTACAGAGATTGGCTTAAATTTTGAATACATTATGGGCATGCTGAAATACGAGTTGCGTTGGGTTCCTATCGTAAATATACACAATTCTTCTTCAGGACTCAAGTCCAAATTATTAATAGAAAAAACAATATACATCTTTCACTCAGGTGCATACTCTTCAGGTTTACTAAATCAACCGTGTTACGGAGATTGGCTTAAATTTTGAATACACTATGGGCATGCTGAAATACGAGCTGCGTTGGGTTCCTATCGAAATATACACAATTCTTCTTCACGACTCAAGTCCAAATTATTAATAGAAACAAAGATATAAGTCTTTCACTCAGGTGCATACTCTTCGGGTTTACTAAATCAACCGTGTTACGGAATTAGGCTTAAATTTTGAATACATTATGGGCATGCTGAAATACGCATTGCGTTGGTTTCCTATCGTAAATATACACAATTCTTCTTCAGGACTCAAGTCCAAATTATTAATAGAAACAAAGATATACGTCTTTCACTCAGGTGCATACTCTTCAGGTTTACTAAATCAACCGTGTTACGGAGATTGGCTTAAATTTTGAATACATTATGGGCATGCTGAAATACGAGTTGTGTTGGGTTCCTATCGTAAATATACACAATTCTTCTTCAGGACTCAAGTCCAAATTATTAATAGAAACAAAGATATATGTCTTTCACTCAAGTGCATACTCTCCAGGTTTACTAAATCAACCGTGTTACGGAGATTGGCTTAAATTTTGAATACATTATGGGCATGCTGAAATACGAGTTGCGTTGGGTTCCTATCGTAAATATACACAATTCTTCTTCAGGACTCAAGTCCAAATTATTAATAGAAACAAAGATATAAGTCTTTCACTCAGGAGAATACTCTTCGGGTTTACTAAATCAACCGTGTTACGGAGATTGGCTTAAATTTTGAATACATTATGGGCATGCTGAAATACGAGTTGCGTTGGGTTCCTTTTCGAAATATACACAATTCTTCTTCAGGACTCAAGTCCAAATTATTAATAGAAACAAAGATATAAGTCTTTCACTCAGGTGCATACTCTTCGGGTTTACTAAATCAACCGTGTTACGGAGATTGGCTTAAATTTTGAATACATTATGGGAATGCTGAAATACGAGTTGCGTTGGGTTCCTATCGTAAATATACACAATTCTTCTTCAGGACTCAAGTCCAAATTGTTAATAGAAACAAAGATATACGTCTTTCACTCAGGTGCATACTCTTCAGGTTTACTAAATCAACCGTGTTACGGAGATTGGCTTAAATTTTGAATACATTATGGGCATGCTGAAATATGAGTTGTGTTGGGTTCCTATCGTAAATATACACAATTCTTCTTCAGGACTCAAGTCCAAATTATTAATAGAAACAAAGATATACGTCTTTCACTCAAGTGCATACTCTCCAGGTTTACTAAATCAACCGTGTTACGGAGATTGGCTTAAATTTTGAATACATTATGGGCATGCTGAAATACGAGTTGCGTTGGGTTCCTATCGTAAATATACACAATTCTTCTTCAGGACTCAAGTCCAAATTATTAATAGAAACAAAGATATAAGTCTTTCACTCAGGAGAATACTCTTCGGGTTTACTAAATCAACCGTGTTACGGAGATTGGCTTAAATTTTGAATACATTATGGGCATGCTGAAATACGAGTTGCGTTCGGGTTCCTTTTCGAAATATACACAATTCATCTTCAGGACTCAAGTCCAAATTATTAGTAGAAACAAAGATATAAGTCTTTCACTCAGGTGCATACTCTTCAGGTTTACTAAATCAACCGTGTTACGGAGATTGGTTTAAATTTTGAATACATTATGGGAATGCTGAAATACGAGTTGCGTTGGGTTCCTATCGTAAATATACACAATTCTTCTTCAGGACTCAAGTCCAAAATGTTAATAGAAACAAAGATATACGTCTTTCACTCAGGTGCATACTCTTCAGGTTTACTAAATCAACCGTGTTACGGAGATTGGCTTAAATTTTGAATACATTATGGGCATGCTGAAATACGAGTTGTGTTGGGTTCCTATCGTAAATATACACAATTCTTCTTCAGGACTCAAGTCCAAATTATTAATAGACACAAAGATATACATCTTTCACTCAGGTGCATACTCTTCAGGTTTACTAAATCAACCGTGCTACGGAGATTGGCTTAAATTTTGAATACATTATGGGCATGCTGAAATACGAGCTGCGTTGGGTTCCTATCGAAATATACACAATTCTTCTTCACGACTCAAGTCCAAATTATTAATAGAAACAAAGATATAAGTCTTTCACTCAGGTGCATACTCTTCGGGTTTACTAAATCAACCGTGTTAAGGAATTATGCTTAAATTTTGAATACATTATGGGCATGCTGAAATACGCATTGCGTTGGGTTCCAATCGTAAATATACACAATTATTCTTCAGGACTCAAGTCCAAATTATTAATAGAAACAAAGATATACGTCTTTCACTCAGGTGCATACTCTTCAGGTTTACTAAATCAACCGTGTTAAGGAGATTGGCTTAAATTTTGAATACATTATGGGAATGCTGAAATACGAGTTGCGTTGGGTTCCTATCGTAAATATACACAATTCTTCTTCAGGACTCAAGTCCAAATTATTAATAGAAACAAAGATATACGTCTTTCACTCAGGTGCATACTCTTCAGGTTTACTAAATCAACCGTGTTACGGAGATTGGCTTAAATTTTGAATACATCATGGGCATGCTGAAATACGAATTGCGTTGGGTTCCTATCGTAAATATACACAATTCTTCTTCAGGACTCAAGTCCAAATTATTAATAGAAACAAAGATATACGTCTTTCACTCAAGTGCATACTCTCCAGGTTTACTAAATCAACCGTGTTACAGAGATTGGCTTAAATTTTGAATACATTATGGGCATGCTGAAATACGAGTTGCGTTGGGTTCCTATCGTAAATATACACAATTCTTCTTCAGGACTCAAGTCCAAATTATTAATAGAAAAAACGATATACATCTTTCACTCAGGTGCATACTCTTCAGGTTTACTAAATCAACCGTGTTACGAAGATTGGCTTAAATTTTGAATACACTATGGGCATGCTGAAATACGAGCTGCGTTGGGTTCCTATCGAAATATACACAATTCTTCTTCACGACTCAAGTCCAAATTATTAATAGAAACAAAGATATAAGTCTTTCACTCAGGTGCATACTCTTCAAGTCTTCAGGTTTACTAAATCAACCGTGTTAAAAAGATTGGCTTAAATTTTGAATACATTATGGGAATGCTGAAATACGAGTTGCGTTGGGTTCCTATCGTAAATATACACAATTCTTTTTCAGGACTCAAGTGCAAGTTATTAATAGAAACAAAGATATACATCTTTCACTCAGGTGCATACTCTTCAGGTTTACTAAATCAACCGTGTTACGGAGATTGGCTTAATTTTGAATACATTATGGGAATGCTGAAATACGAGTTGTGTTGGGTTCCTATCGTAAATATACACAATTCTTCTTCAGGACTCAAGTCCAAACTATTAATAGAAACAAAGATATACGTCTTTCACTGAGGTGCAAACTCTTCAGGTTTACTAAATCAACCGTGTTACGGAGATTGGCTTAAATTTTGAATACATTATGGGCATGCTGAAATACGAGTTGCGTTGGGTTCCTATCGTAAATATACACAATTATTCTTCAGGACTCAAGTCCAAATTATTAATAGAAACAAAGATATACGTCTTTTACTCAGGTGCATACTCTTCAGGTTTACTAAATCAACCGTTTCACGGAGATTGGCTTAAATTTTGAATACATTATGGGCATGCTGAAATACGAGTTGCGTTGGGTTCCTATCGTAAATATACACAATTCTTCTTCAGGACTCAAGTCCAAATTATTAATAGAAACAAAGATATACGTCTTTCACTCAGGTGCATACTCTTCAGGTTTACTAAATCAACCGTGTTACGGAGATTGGCTTAAATTGTGAATACATTATGGGAATTCTGAAATACGAGTTGCGTTGGGTTCCTATCGTAAATATACACAATTCTTCTTCAGGACTCAAGTCCTAATTATTAATAGAAACAAAGATATACGTCTTTCACTCAGGTACATACTCTTCAGGTTTACTAAATCAACCGTGTTACGGAGATTGGCTTAAATTGTGAATACATTATGGGATTTCTGAAATACGAGTTGCGTTGGGTTCCTATCGTAAATATACACAATTCTTCTTCAGGACTCAAGTCCAAATTATTAATAGAAACAAAGATATACGTCTTTCACTCAGGTGCATACTCTTCAGGTTTACTAAATCAACCGTGTTACGGAGATTGCCTTAAATTTTGAATACATTATGGGCATGCTGAAATACGAGTTGCGTTGGGTTCCTATCGTAAATATACACAATTCTTCTTCAGGACTCAAGTCCAAATTATTAATAGAAACAAAGATATACGTCTTTCACTCAGGTGCATACTCTTCGGGTTTACTAAATCAACAGTGTTACGGAGATTGGCTTAAATTTTGAATACATTATGGGCATGCTGAAATACGAGTTGCATTGGGTTCCTATCGTAAATATACACAATTCCTCTTCAGGACTCAAGTCCAAATTATTAATAGAAATAAAGATATACGTCTATCACTCAGGTGCATACTCTTGAGGTTTAGTAAATCAACCGTGTTACGGAGATTGGCTTAAATTTTGAATACATTATGGGCATGCTGAAATACGAGTTGCGTTGGGTTCCTATCATAAATATACACAATTCTTCTTCAGGACTCAAGTCCAAATTATTAATAGAAACAAAGATATAAGTCTTTAACTCAGGTGCATACTCTTCCGGTTTACTAAATCAACCGTGTTACGGAGATTGGCTTAAATTTTGAATACATTATGGGCATGCTGAAATACGAGTTGCGTTGGGTTCCTATCGTAAATATACACAATTCTTCTTCAGGACTAAAGTCCAAATTATTAATAGAAAAAACGATATACATCTTTCACTCAGGTGCATACTCTTCAGGTTTACTAAATCAACCGTGTTACGGAGATTGGCTTAAATTTTGAATACACTATGGGCATGCTGAAATACGAGCTGCGTTGGGTTCCTATCGAAATATACACAATTCTTCTTCACGACTCAAGTCCAAATTATTAATAGAAACAAAGATATAAGTCTTTCACTCAGGTGCATACTCTTCGGGTTTACTAAATCAACCGTGTTACGGAATTAGGCTTAAATTTTGAATACATTATGGGCATGCTGAAATACGCATTGCGTTGGGTTCCTATCGTAAATATACACAATTCTTCTTCAGGACTCAAGTCCAAATTATTAATAGAAACAAAGATATACGTCTTTCACTCAGGTGCATACTCTTCAGGTTTACTAAATCAACCGTGTTAAGAAGATTGGCTTAAATTGTGAATACATTATGGGATTTCTGAAATACGAGTTGCGTTGGGTTCCTATCGTAAATATACACAATTCTTCTTCAGGACTCAAGTCCAAATTATTAATAGAAACAAAGATATACGTCTTTCACTCAGGTGCATACTCTTTAGGTTTACTAAATCAACCGTGTTACGGAGATTGCCTTAAATTTTGAATACATTATGGGCATGCTGAAATACGAGTTGCGTTGGGTTCCTATCGTAAATATACACAATTCTTCTTCAGGACTCAAGTCCAAATTATTAATAGAAACAAATATATAAGTCTTTCACTCAGGTGCATACTCTTCGGGTTTACTAAATCAACAGTGTTACGGAGATTGGCTTAAATTTTGAATACATTATGGGCATGCTGAAATACGAGTTGCATTGGGTTCCTATCGTAAATATACACAATTCCTCTTCAGGACTCAAGTCCAAATTATTAATAGAAATAAAGATATACGTCTTTCACTCAGGTGCATACTCTTGAGGTTTAGTAAATCAACCGTGTTACGGAGATTGGCTTAAATTTTGAATACATTATGGGCATGCTGAAATACGAGTTGCGTTGGGTTCCTATCATAAATATACACAATTCTTCTTCAGGACTCAAGTCCAAATTATTAATAGAAACAAAGATATAAGTCTTTCACTCAAGTGCATACTCTCCAGGTTTACTAAATCAACCGTGTTACATAGATTGGCTTAAATTTTGAATACATTATGGGCATGCTGAAATACGAGTTGCGTTGGGTTCCTATCGTAAATATACACAATTATTCTTCAGGACTCAAGTCCAAATTATTAATAGAAACAAAGATATAAGTCTTTCACTCAGGTGCATAGTCTTCGGGTTTACTAAATCAACCGTGTTACGGAGATTGGCTTAAATTGTGAATAGATTATGGGAATGCTGAAATACGAGTTGCGTTGGGTTCCTATCGTAAATATACACAATTCTTATTCAGGACTCAAGTCCAAATTATTAATAGAAACAAAGATATACGCCTTTCACTCAGGTGCATACTCTTCAGGATTACTAAATCAACCGTGTTACGGAGATAGGGTTAAATTGTGAATACATTATGGGAATGCTGAAATACGAGTTGCGTTGGGTTCCTATCGTAAATATACACAATTCTTCTTCAGGACTCAAGTCCAAATTATTAATAGAAACAAAGATATAAGTCTTTCACTCAGGTGCATACTCTTCGGGTTTACTAAATCAATCGTGTTACGGAGATTGGCTTAAATTTTGAATACATTATGGGCATGCTGAAATATGAGTTGTGTTGGGTTCCTATCGTAAATATACACAATTCTTCTTCAGGACTCAAGTCCAAATTATTAACAGAAACAAAGATATAAGTCTTTCACTTAGGAGCATACTTTTCGGGTTTACTAAATCAACCGTGTTACGGAGATTGGCTTAAATTTTGAATACATTATGGGCATGCTGAAATACGAGTTGGGTTGGGTTCCTATCGTAAATATACACAATTCTTCTTCAGGACTCAAGTCCAAATTATTAATAGAAACAAAGATATAAGTCTTTCACTCAGGTGCATACTCTTCGGGTTTACTAAATCAACCGTGTTACGGAGATTGGCTTAAATTTTGAATACATTATGGGCATGCTGAAATACGAGTTGTGTTGGGTTCCTATCGTAAATATACACAATTCTTCTTCAGGACTCAAGTCCAAATTATTAACAGAAATAAAGATATATGTCTTTCACTCAGGTGCATACTCTTCGGGTTTACTAAATCAACCGTGTTACGGAGATTGGCTTAAATTTTGAATACATTATGGGCATGCTGAAATACGAGTTGCGTTGGGTTCCTATCGTAAATATACACAATTCTTCTTCAGGACTTAAGTCCAAATTATTAATAGAAACAAAGATATACGTCTTTCACTCAGGTGTATACTCTTCAGGTTTACTAAATCAACTGTGTTACGGAGATTGGGTTAAATTGTGAATACATTATGGGAATGCTGAAATACGAGTTGCGTTGGGTTCCTATCGTAAATATACACAATTCTTCTTCAGGACTCAAGTCCAAATTATTAACAGAAACAAAGATATACGTGTTTCACTCAGGTGCTTACTCTTCAGGTTTACTAAATCAACCGTGTTACGGAGATTGGCTTAAATTTTGAATACATTATGGGCATGCTAAATTACGAGTTGCGTTGGGATCCTATCGTAAATATACACAATTATTCTTTGGGACTCAAGTCCAAATTATTAATCGAAACAAAGATATACGTCTTTCACTCAGGTGCATACTCTCTAGGTTTACTAAATCAACCGTGTTACGGAGATTGGCTTAAATTTTGAATACATTATGGGCATGCTGAAATACGAGTTGCGTTGGGTTCCTATCGTAAATATACACAATTCTTCTTCAGGACTCAAGTCCAAATTATTAATAGAAACAAAGATATACGTCTTTCACTCAGGTGCATACTCTTCAGGATTACTAAATCAACCGTGTTACGGAGATTGGGTTAAATTGTGAATACATTATGGGAATGCTGAAATACGAGTTGCGTTGGGTTCCTATCGTAAATATACACAATTCTTCTTCAGGACTCAAGTCCAAATTATTAACAGAAACAAAGATATACGTGTTTCACTCAGGTGCATACTCTTCAGGTTTCCTAAATCAACCGTGTTACGGAGATTGGCTTAAATTTTGAATACATTATGGGCATGCTAAATTACGAGTTGCGTTGGGTTCCTATCGTAAATATACACAATTCTTCTTCAGGACTCAAGTCCAAATTATTAATAGAAACAAAGATATACGTCTTTCAATCAGGTGCATACTCTCTAGGTTTACTAAATCAACCGTGTTACGGAGATTGGCTTAAATTTTGAATACATTATGGGCATGCTGAAATACGAGTTGCGTTGGGTTCCTATCGAAATATACACAATTCTTCTTCAGGACTCAAGTCCAAATTATTAATAGAAACAAAGATATAAGTCTTTCACTCATGTGCATACTCTTCGGGTTTACTAAATCAACCGTGTTACGGAGATTAGCTTAAATTTTGAATACATTATGGGAATGTTGAAATACGAGTTGCGTTGGGTTCCTATCGTAAATATACACAATTCTTCTTCAGGACTCAAGTCCAAATTATTAATAGAAACAAAGATATACGTCTTTCACCCAGGTGCATACTCTTCAGGTTTACTAAATCAACCGTGTTACGGAGATTGGCTTAAATTTGAATACATTATGGGCATGCTGAAATACGAGTTGCGTTGGGTTCCTATCGTAAATATACACAATTCTTCTTCAGGACTCAAGTCCAAATTATTAATAGAAACAAAGATATACGTCTTTCACCCAGGTGCATACTCTTCAGGTTTACTAAATCAACCGTGTTACGGAGATTGGCTTAAATTTTGAATACATTATGGGCATGCTGAAATACGAGTTGGGTTGGGTTCCTATCGTAAATATACACAATTCTTCTTCAGGACTCAAGTCCAAATTATTAATAGAAACAAAGATATAAGTCTTTCACTCAGGTGAATACTCTTCGGGTTTACTAAATCAACCGTGTTACGGAGATTGGCTTAAATTTTGAATACATTATGGGCATGCTGAAATACGAGTTGCGTTGGGTTCCTATCGTAAATATACACAATTATTCTTCAGGACTCAAGTCCAAATTATTAATAGAAACAAAGATATAAGTCTTTCACTCAGGTGCATAGTCTTCGGGTTTACTAAATCAACCGTGTTACGGAGATTGGCTTAAATTGTGAATAGATTATGGGAATGCTGAAATACGAGTTGCGTTGGGTTCCTATCGTAAATATACACAATTCTTATTCAGGACTCAAGTCCAAATTATTAATAGAAACAAAGATATACGCCTTTCACTCAGGTGCATACTCTTCAGGATTACTAAATCAACCGTGTTACGGAGATAGGGTTAAATTGTGAATACATTATGGGAATGCTGAAATACGAGTTGCGTTGGGTTCCTATCGTAAATATACACAATTCTTCTTCAGGACTCAAGTCCAAATTATTAATAGAAACAAAGATATAAGTCTTTCACTCAGGTGCATACTCTTCGGGTTTACTAAATCAATCGTGTTACGGAGATTGGCTTAAATTTTGAATACATTATGGGCATGCTGAAATATGAGTTGTGTTGGGTTCCTATCGTAAATATACACAATTCTTCTTCAGGACTCAAGTCCAAATTATTAACAGAAACAAAGATATAAGTCTTTCACTTAGGAGCATACTTTTCGGGTTTACTAAATCAACCGTGTTACGGAGATTGGCTTAAATTTTGAATACATTATGGGCATGCTGAAATACGAGTTGGGTTGGGTTCCTATCGTAAATATACACAATTCTTCTTCAGGACTCAAGTCCAAATTATTAATAGAAACAAAGATATAAGTCTTTCACTCAGGTGCATACTCTTCGGGTTTACTAAATCAACCGTGTTACGGAGATTGGCTTAAATTTTGAATACATTATGGGCATGCTGAAATACGAGTTGTGTTGGGTTCCTATCGTAAATATACACAATTCTTCTTCAGGACTCAAGTCCAAATTATTAACAGAAATAAAGATATATGTCTTTCACTCAGGTGCATACTCTTCGGGTTTACTAAATCAACCGTGTTACGGAGATTGGCTTAAATTTTGAATACATTATGGGCATGCTGAAATACGAGTTGCGTTGGGTTCGTATCGTAAATATACACAATTCTTCTTCAGGACTTAAGTCCAAATTATTAATAGAA
Source organism: Cuscuta europaea (assembly GCA_945859875.1). NCBI lineage: Eukaryota > Viridiplantae > Streptophyta > Magnoliopsida > Solanales > Convolvulaceae > Cuscuta > Cuscuta europaea. Next base: position 9,950,346 of record CAMAPE010000014.1, read on the forward strand.
ACAAAGATATACGTCTTTCACTCAGGTGTATACTCTTCAGGTTTACTAAATCAACTGTGTTACGGAGATTGGGTTAAATTGTGAATACATTATGGGAATGCTGAAATACGAGTTGCGTTGGGTTCCTATCGTAAATATACACAATTCTTCTTCAGGAATCAAGTCCAAATTATTAACAGAAACAAAGATATACGTGTTTCACTCAGGTGCTTACTCTTCAGGTTTACTAAATCAACCGTGTTACGGAGATTGGCTTAAATTTTGAATACATTATGGGCATGCTAAATTACGAGTTGCGTTGGGATCCTATCGTAAATATACACAATTATTCTTTGGGACTCAAGTCCAAATTATTAATCGAAACAAAGATATACGTCTTTCACTCAGGTGCATACTCTCTAGGTTTACTAAATCAACCGTGTTACGGAGATTGGCTTAAATTTTGAATACATTATGGGCATGCTGAAATACGAGTTGCGTTGGGTTCCTATCGTAAATATACACAATTCTTCTTCAGGACTCAAGTCCAAATTATTAATAGAAACAAAGATATACGTCTTTCACTCAGGTGCATACTCTTCAGGATTACTAAATCAACCGTGTTACGGAGATTGGGTTAAATTGTGAATACATTATGGGAATGATGAAATACGAGTTGCGTTGGGTTCCTATCGTAAATATACACAATTCTTCTTCAGGACTCAAGTCCAAATTATTAACAGAAACAAAGATATACGTGTTTCACTCAGGTGCATACTCTTCAGGTTTCCTAAATCAACCGTGTTACGGAGATTGGCTTAAATTTTGAATACATTATGGGCATGCTAAATTACGAGTTGCGTTGGGTTCCTATCGTAAATATACACAATTCTTCTTCAGGACTCAAGTCCAAATTATTAATAGAAACAAAGATATACGTCTTTCAATCAGGTGCATACTCTCTAGGTTTACTAAATCAACCGTGTTACGGAGATTGGCTTAAATTTTGAATACATTATGGGCATGCTGAAATACGAGTTGGGTTGGGTTCCTATCGTAAATATACACAATTCTTCTTCAGGACTCAAGTCCAAATTATTAATAGAAACAAAGATATAAGTCTTTCACTCAGGTGCATACTCTTCGGGTTTACTAAATCAACCGTGTTACGGAGATTGGCTTAAATTTTGAATACATTATGGGCATGCTGAAATACGAGTTGTGTTGGGTTCCTATCGTAAATATACACAATTCTTCTTCAGGACTCAAGTCCAAATTATTAACAGAAATAAAGATATATGTCTTTCACTCAGGTGCATACTCTTCGGGTTTACTAAATCAACCGTGTTACGGAGATTGGCTTAAATTTTGAATACATTATGGGCATGCTGAAATACGAGTTGCGTTGGGTTCCTATCGTAAATATACACAATTCTTCTTCAGGACTTAAGTCCAAATTATTAATAGAAACAAAGATATACGTCTTTCACTCAGGTGTATACTCTTCAGGTTTACTAAATCAACTGTGTTACGGAGATTGGGTTAAATTGTGAATACATTATGGGAATGCTGAAATACGAGTTGCGTTGGGTTCCTATCGTAAATATACACAATTCTTCTTCAGGAATCAAGTCCAAATTATTAACAGAAACAAAGATATACGTGTTTCACTCAGGTGCTTACTCTTCAGGTTTACTAAATCAACCGTGTTACGGAGATTGGCTTAAATTTTGAATACATTATGGGCATGCTAAATTACGAGTTGCGTTGGGATCCTATCGTAAATATACACAATTATTCTTTGGGACTCAAGTCCAAATTATTAATCGAAACAAAGATATACGTCTTTCACTCAGGTGCATACTCTCTAGGTTTACTAAATCAACCGTGTTACGGAGATTGGCTTAAATTTTGAATACATTATGGGCATGCTGAAATACGAGTTGCGTTGGGTTCCTATCGTAAATATACACAATTCTTCTTCAGGACTCAAGTCCAAATTATTAATAGAAACAAAGATATACGTCTTTCACTCAGGTGCATACTCTTCAGGATTACTAAATCAACCGTGTTACGGAGATTGGGTTAAATTGTGAATACATTATGGGAATGCTGAAATACGAGTTGCGTTGGGGTCCTATCGTAAATATACACAATTCTTCTTCAGGACTCAAGTCCAAATTATTAACAGAAACAAAGATATACGTGTTTCACTCAGGTGCATACTCTTCAGGTTTCCTAAATCAACCGTGTTACGGAGATTGGCTTAAATTTTGAATACATTATGGGCATGCTAAATTACGAGTTGCGTTGGGTTCCTATCGTAAATATACACAATTCTTCTTCAGGACTCAAGTCCAAATTATTAATAGAAACAAAGATATACGTCTTTCAATCAGGTGCATACTCTCTAGGTTTACTAAATCAACCGTGTTACGGAGATTGGCTTAAATTTTGAATACATTATGGGCATGCTGAAATACGAGTTGCGTTGGGTTCCTATCGAAATATACACAATTCTTCTTCAGGACTCAAGTCCAAATTATTAATAGAAACAAAGATATAAGTCTTTCACTCATGTGCATACTCTTCGGGTTTACTAAATCAACCGTGTTACGGAGATTAGCTTAAATTTTGAATACATTATGGGAATGTTGAAATACGAGTTGCGTTGGGTTCCTATCGTAAATATACACAATTCTTCTTCAGGACTCAAGTCCAAATTATTAATAGAAACAAAGAAATACGTCTTTCACTCAGGTGCATACTCTTCAGGTTTACTAAATCAATCGTGTTACGGAGACTGGCTTTAATTGTGAATACGTTATGGGAATGCTGAAATACGAGTTGCGTTGGGTTCCTATCGTAAATATACACAATTCTTCTTCAGGACTCAAGTCCAAATTATTAGTAGAAACAAAGATATACGTCTTTCACTCAGGTGCATACTCTTCAAGTTTACTAAATCAACCGTGTTACGGAGATTGACTTAAATTTGAATACATTATGGGCATGCTGAAATACGAGTTGCGTTGGGTTCCTATCGTAAATATACACAATTCTTCTTCAGCACTCAAGTCCAAATTATTAATAGAAACAAAGATATACGTCTTTCACTCAGGTGCATACTCTTCAGGTTTACTAAATCAACCGTGTTACGGAGATTGGCTTGAATTTTGAATACATTATGAGCATGCTGAAATACGAGTTGCGTTGGGTTCCAATCGTAAATATACACAATTATTCTTCAGGACTCAAGTCCAAATTATTAATAGAAATAAAGATATAAGTCTTTCACTCAGGTGCATACTCTTCGGGTTTACTAAATCAACTGTGTTACGGAGATTGGCTTAAATTTTGAATACATTATGGGCATGCTGAAATACGAGTTGCGTTGGGTTCCTATCGTAAATATACACAATTATTCTTCAGGACTCAAGTCCAAATTATTAATAGAAACAAAGATATAAGTCTTTCACTCAGGTGCATAGTCTTCGGGTTTACTAAATCAACCGTGTTACGGAGATTGGCTTAAATTGTGAATAGATTATGGGAATGCTGAAATACGAGTTGCGTTGGGTTCCTATCGTAAATATACACAATTCTTATTCAGGACTCAAGTCCAACTTATTAATAGAAACAAAGATATACGCCTTTCACTCAGGTGCATACTCTTCAGGATTACTAAATCAACCGTGTTACGGAGATAGGGTTAAATTGTGAATACATTATGGGAATGCTGAAATACGAGTTGCGTTGGGTTCCTATCGTAAATATACACAATTCATCTTCAGGACTCAAGTCCAAATTATTAACAGAAACAAAGATATACGTGTTTCACTCAGGTGCATACTCTTCAGGTTTACTAAATCAACCGTGTTACGGAGATTGGCTTAAATTTTGTATACATTATGGGCATGCTAAATTACGAGTTGCGTTGGGTTCCTATCGTAAATATACACAATTCTTCTTCAGGACTCAAGTCCAAATTATTAATAGAAACAAAGATATACGTCTTTCACTCAGGTGCATACTCTCTAGGTTTACTAAATCAACCGTGTTACGGAGATTGGCTTAAATTTTGAATACATTATGGGCATGCTGAAATACGAGTTGCGTTGGGTTCCTATCGAAATATACACAATTCTTCTTCAGGACTCAAGTCCAAATTATTAATAGAAACAAAGATATAAGTCTTTCACTCTGGTGCATACTCTTCGGGTTTACTAAATCAACCGTGTTACGGAGATTGGCTTAAATTTTGAATATATTATGGGAATGCTGAAATACGAGTTGCGTTGGGTTCCTATCGTAAATATACACAATTCTTCTTCAGGAGTCAAGTCCAAATTATTAATAGAAACAAAGATATACGTCTTTCACTCAGGTGCATACTCTTCAGGTTTACTAAATCAACCGTGTTACGGAGACTGGCTTAAATTGTGAATACATTATGGGAATGCTGAAATACGAATTGCATTGGATTCCTATCGTAAATATACACAATTCTTGTTCGGGACTCAAGTCCAAATTATTAACAGAAACAAAGATATACATGTTTCACTCAGGGGCATACTCTTCAGGTTTACTAAATCAACCGTGTTACGGAGATTGGCTTAAATTTTGAATACATCATGGGCATGCTAAATTACGAGTTGCGTTGGGTTCCTATCGTAAATATACACAATTCTTCTTCAGGACTCAAGTCCAAATTATTAATAGAAACAAAGATATACGTCTTTCACTCAGGTGCATACTCTCTAGGTTTACTAAATCAACCGTGTTACGGAGATTGGCTTAAATTTTGAATACATTATGGGCATGCTGAAATACGAGTTGCGTTGGGTTCCTATCAAAATATACACAATTCTTCTTCAGGACTCAAGTCCAACTTATTAATAGAAACAAAGATATACGTGTTTCACTCAGGTGCATACTCTTCAGGTTTACTAAATCAACCGTGTTACGGAGATTGGCTTAAATTTTGAATAGATTATGGGAATGCTGAAATACGAGTTGTGTTGGGTTCCTATCGTAAATATACACAATTCTTCTTCAGGACTCAAGTCCAAATTATTAATAGAAACAAAGATATACGTCTTACACTCAGGTGCATACTCTTCAGGTTTACTAAATCAACCGTGTTACGGAGACTGGCTTAAATTGTGAATACATTATGGGAATGCTGAAATACGAGTTGCCTTGGGTTCCTATCGTAAATATACACAATTCTTCTTCAGGACTCAAGTCCAAATTATTAATAGAAACAAAGATATACGTCTTTCACACAGGTGCATACTCTTCAGGTTTACTAAATCAACCGTGTTACGGAGATTGGCTTAAATTTGAATACATTATGGGCATGCTGAAATACGAGTTGCGTTGGGTTCCTATCGTAAATATACACAATTCTTCTTCAGGACTCAAGTCCAAATTATTAATAGAAACAAAGATATACGTCTTTCACCCAGGTGCATACTCTTCAGGTTTACTAAATCAACCGTGTTACGGAGATTGGCTTGAATTTTGAATACATTATGGGCATGCTGAAATATGAGTTGCGTTGGGTTCCTATCGTAAATATACACAATTCTTCTTCAGGACTCAAGTCCAAATTATTAATAGAAACAAAGATATAAGTCTTTCACTCAAGTGAATACTCTTCGGGTTTACTAAATCAACCGTGTTACGGAGATTGGCTTAAATTTTGAATACATTATGGGCATGCTGAAATACGAGTTGCGTTGGGTTCCTATCGTAAATATACACAATTATTCTTCAGGACTCAAGTCCAAATTATTAATAGAAACAAAGATATAAGTCTTTCACTCAGGTGCATACTCTTCGGGTTTACTAAATCAACCGTGTTACGGAGATTGGCTTAAATTGTGAATACATTATGGGAATGCTGAAATACGAGTTGCGTTGGGTTCCTATCGTAAATATACACAATTCTTCTTCAGGTTTCAAGTCCAAATTATTAACAGAAACAAAGATATACGTCTTTCACTCAGGTGCATACTCTTCAGGTTTACTAAATCAACCGTGTTACGGAGATTGCCTTAAATTTTGAATACATTATGGGCATGCTGAAATACGAGTTGCGTTGGATTCCTATCGTAAATATACACAATTATTCTTCACGACTCAAGTCCAAATTATTAATAGAAATAAAGATATAAGTCTTTCACTCAGGTGCATACTCTTCGGGTTTACTAAATCAACCGTGTTACGGAGATTGGCTTAAATTTTGAATACATTATGGGCATGCTGAAATACGAGTTGCGTTGGGTTCCTATCGTAAATATACACAATTATTCTTCAGGACTCAAGTCCAAATTATTAATAGAAACAAAGATATAAGTCTTTCACTCAGGTGCATAGTCTTCGGGTTTACTAAATCAACCGTGTTACGGAGATTGGCTTAAATTGTGAATAGATTATGGGAATGCTGAAATACGAGTTGCGTTGGGTTCCTATCGTAATTATACACAATTCTTATTCAGGACTCAAGTCCAACTTATTAATAGAAACAAAGATATACGCCTTTCACTCAGGTGCATACTCTTCAGGATTACTAAATCAACCGTGTTACGGAGATAGGGTTAAATTGTGAATACATTATGGGAATGCTGAAATACGAGTTGCGTTGGGTTCCTATCGTAAATATACACAATTCATCTTCAGGACTCAAGTCCAAATTATTAACAGAAACAAAGATATACGTGTTTCACTCAGGTGCATACTCTTCAGGTTTACTAAATCAACCGTGTTACGGAGATTGGCTTAAATTTTGTATACATTATGGGCATGCTAAATTACGAGTTGCGTTGGGTTCCTATCGTAAATATACACAATTCTTCTTCAGGACTCAAGTCCAAATTATTAATAGAAACAAAGATATACGTCTTTCACTCAGGTGCATACACTCTAGATTTACTAAATCAACCGTGTTACGGAGATTGGCTTAAATTTTGAATACATTATGGGCATGCTGAAATACGAGTTGCGTTGGGTTCCTATCGAAATATACACAATTCTTCTTCAGGACTCAAGTCCAAATTATTAATAGAAACAAAGATATAAGTCTTTCACTCTGGTGCATACTCTTCGGGTTTACTAAATCAACCGTGTTACGGAGATTGGCTTAAATTTTGAATATATTATGGGAATGCTGAAATACGAGTTGCGTTGGGTTCCTATCGTAAATATACACAATTCTTCTTCAGGACTCAAGTCCAAATTATTAATAGAAACAAAGATATACGTCTTTCACTCAGGTGCATACTCTTCAGGTTTACTAAATCAACCGTGTTACGGAGACTGGCTTAAATTGTGAATACATTATGGGAATGCTGAAATACGAATTGCATTGGATTCCTATCGTAAATATACACAATTCTTGTTCGGGACTCAAGTCCAAATTATTAACAGAAACAAAGATATACATGTTTCACTCAGGGGCATACTCTTCAGGTTTACTAAATCAACCGTGTTACGGAGATTGGCTTAAATTTTGAATACATCATGGGCATGCTAAATTACGAGTTGCGTTGGGTTCCTATCGTAAATATACACAATTCTTCTTCAGGACTCAAGTCCAAATTATTAATAGAAACAAAGATATACGTCTTTCACTCAGGTGCATACTCTCTAGGTTTACTAAATCAACCGTGTTACGGAGATTGGCTTAAATTTTGAATACATTATGGGCATGCTGAAATACGAGTTGCGTTGGGTTCCTATCAAAATATACACAATTCTTCTTCAGGACTCAAGTCCAACTTATTAATAGAAACAAAGATATACGTGTTTCACTCAGGTGCATACTCTTCAGGTTTACTAAATCAACCGTGTTACGGAGATTGGCTTAAATTTTGAATAGATTATGGGAATGCTGAAATACGAGTTGTGTTGGGTTCCTATCGTAAATATACACAATTCTTCTTCAGGACTCAAGTCCAAATTATTAATAGAAACAAAGATATACGTCTTACACTCAGGTGCATACTCTTCAGGTTTACTAAATCAACCGTGTTACGGAGACTGGCTTAAATTGTGAATACATTATGGGAATGCTGAAATACGAGTTGCCTTGGGTTCCTATCGTAAATATACACAATTCTTCTTCAGGACTCAAGTCCAAATTATTAATAGAAACAAAGATTTACGTCTTTCACACAGGTGCATACTCTTCAGGTTTACTAAATCAACCGTGTTACGGAGATTGGCTTAAATTTGAATACATTATGGGCATGCTGAAATACGAGTTGCGTTGGGTTCCTATCGTAAATATACACAATTCTTCTTCAGGACTCAAGTCCAAATTATTAATAGAAACAAAGATATACGTCTTTCACCCAGGTGCATACTCTTCAGGTTTACTAAATCAACCATGTTACGGAGATTGGCTTGAATTTTGAATACATTATGGGCATGCTGAAATATGAGTTAAGTTGGGTTCCTATCGTAAATATACACAATTCTTCTTCAGGACTCAAGTCCAAATTATTAATAGAAACAAAGATATAAGTCTTTCACTCAAGTGAATACTCTTCGGGTTTACTAAATCAACCGTGTTACGGAGATTGGCTTAAATTTTGAATACATTATGGGCATGCTGAAATACGAGTTGCGTTGGGTTCCTATCGTAAATATACACAATTATTCTTCAGGACTCAAGTCCAAATTATTAATAGAAACAAAGATATAAGTCTTTCACTCAGGTGCATACTCTTCGGGTTTACTAAATCAACCGTGTTACGGAGATTGGCTTAAATTGTGAATACATTATGGGAATGCTGAAATACGAGTTGCGTTGGGTTCCTATCGTAAATATACACAATTCTTCTTCAGGACTCAAGTCCAAATTATTAACAGAAACAAAGATATACGTCTTTCACTCAGGTGCATACTCTTCAGGTTTACTAAATCAACCGTGTTACGGAGATTGCCTTAAATTTTGAATACATTATGGGCATGCTGAAATACGAGTTGCGTTGGATTCCTATCGTAAATATACACAATTTTTCTTCAGGACTCAACTCCAAATTATTAATAGAAACAAAGATATACGTCTTTCACTCAGGTGAATACTCTTCAGGTTTACTAAATCAACCGTGTTACGGAGATTGGCTTAAATTTTGAATACATTATGGGCATGCTGAAATACGAGTTGCGTTGGGTTCCTATCGTAAATATACACAATTCTTCTTCAAGACTCAAGTCCAAATTATTAATAGAAACAAAGATATAAGTCTTTCACTCAGGTGCATACTCTTTGGGTTTACTAAATCAATCGTGTTACGGAGATTGGCTTAAATTTTGAATACATTAGGGGCATGCTGAAATATGAGTTGCATTGGGTTCCTATCGTAAATATACACAATTCTTGTTCGGGACTCAAGTCCAAATTATTAACAGAAACAAAGATATACGTGTTTCACTCAGGTGCATACTCTTCAGGTTTACTAAATCAACCGTGTTACGGAGATTGGCTTAAATTTTGAATACATCATGGGCATGCTAAATTACGAGTTGCGTTGGGTTCCTATCGTAAATATACACAATTTTTCTTCAGGACTCAAGTCCAAATTATTAATAGAAACAAAGATATACGTCTTTCACTCAGGTGCATACTCTCTAGGTTTACTAAATCAACCGTGTTACGGAGATTGGCTTAAATTTTGAATACATTATGGGCATGCTGAAATACGAGTTGCGTTGGGTTCCTATCAAAATATACACAATTCTTCTTCAGGACTCAAGTCCAACTTATTAATAGAAACAAAGATATAAGTCTTTCACTCAGGTGCATACTCTTCGGGTTTAGTAAATCAACCGTGTTACGGAGATTGGCTTAAATTTTGAATAGATTATGGGAATGGTGAAATACGAGTTGTGTTGGGTTCCTATCGTAAATATACACAATTCTTCTTCAGGACTCAAGTCCAAATTATTAATAGAAACAAAGATATACGTCTTACACTCAGGTGCATACTCTTCAGGTTTACTAAATCAACCGTGTTACGGAGACTGGCTTAAATTTTGAATACATTATGGGAATGCTGAAATACGAGTTGCCTTGGGTTCCTATCGTAAATATACACAATTCTTCTTCAGGACTCAAGTCCAAATTATTAATAGAAACAAAGATATACGTCTTTCACTCAGGTGCATACTCTTCAGGTTTACTAAATCAACCGTGTTACGGAGATTGGCTTAAATTTGAATACATTATGGGCATGCTGAAATACGAGTTGCGTTGGGTTCCTATCGTAAATATACACAATTCTTCTTCAGGACTCAAGTCCAAATTATTAATAGAAACAAAGATATATGTCTTTCACCCAGGTGCATACTCTTCAGGTTTACTAAATCAACCGTGTTACGGAGATTGGCTTGAATTTTGAATACATTATGGGCATGCTGAAATACGAGTTGCGTTGGGTTCCTATCGTAAATATACACAATTCTTCTTCAGGACTCAAGTCCAAATTATTAATAGAAACAAAGATATAAGTCTTTCACTCAGGTGAATACTCTTCGGGTTTACTAAATCAACCGTGTTACGGAGATTGGCTTAAATTTTGAATACATTATGGGCATGCTGAAATACGAGTTGCATTGGGTTCCTATCGTAAATATACACAATTCTTGTTCGGGACTCAAGTCCAAATTATTAACAGAAACAAAGATATACGTGTTTCACTCAGGTGCATACTCTTCAGGTTTACTAAATCAACCGTGTTACGGAGATTGGCTTAAATTTTGAATACATCATGGGCATGCTAAATTACGAGTTGCGTTGGGTTCCTATCGTAAATATACACAATTCTTCTTCAGGACTCAAGTCCAAATTATTAATAGAAACAAAGATATACGTCTTTCACTCAGGTGCATACTCTCTAGGTTTACTAAATCAACCGTGTTACGGAGATTGGCTTAAATTTTGAATACATTATGGGCATGCTGAAATACGAGTTGTGTTGGGTTCCTATCAAAATATACACAATTCTTCTTCAGGACTCAAGTCCAACTTGTTAATAGAAACAAAGATATAAGTCTTTCACTCAGGTGCATACTCTTCGGGTTTAGTAAATCAACCGTGTTACGGATATTGGCTTAATTTTTGAATAGATTATGGGAATGGTGAAATACGAGTTGTGTTGGGTTCCTATCGTAAATATACACAATTCTTCTTCAGGACTCAAGTCCAAATTATTAATAGAAACAAATATATACGTCTTACACTCAGGTGCATACTCTTCAGGTTTACTAAATCAACCGTGTTACGGAGACTGGCTTAAATTTTGAATACATTATGGGAATGCTGAAATACGAGTTGCCTTGGGTTCCTATCGTAAATATACACAATTCTTCTTCAGGACTCAAGTCCAAATTATTAATAGAAACAAAGATATACGTCTTTCACTCAGGTGCATACTCTTCAGGTTTACTAAATCAACCGTGTTACGGAGATTGGCTTAAATTTGAATACATTATGGGCATGCTGAAATACGAGTTGCGTTGGGTTCCTATCGTAAATATACACAATTCTTCTTCAGGACTCAAGTCCAAATTATTAATAGAAACAAAGATATACGTCTTTCACCCAGGTGCATACTCTTCAGGTTTACTAAATCAACCGTGTTACGGAGATTGGCTTGAATTTTGAATACATTATGGGCATGCTGAAATACGAGTTGCGTTGGGTTCCTATCGTAAATATACACAATTCTTCTTCAGGACTCAAGTCCAAATTATTAATAGAAACAAAGATATAAGTCTTTCACTCAGGTGAATACTCTTCGGGTTTACTAAATCAACCGTGTTACGGAGATTGGCTTAAATTTTGAATACATTATGGGCATGCTGAAATACGAGTTGCATTGGGTTCCTATCGTAAATATACACAATTCTTGTTCGGGACTCAAGTCCAAATTATTAACAGAAACAAAGATATATGTGTTTCACTCAGGTGCATACTCTTCAGGTTTACTAAATCAACCGTGTTACGGAGATTGGCTTAAATTTTGAATACATCATGGGCATGCTAAATTACGAGTTGCGTTGGGTTCCTATCGTAAATATACACAATTCTTCTTCAGGACTCAAGTCCAAATTATTAATAGAAACAAAGATATACGTCTTTCACTCAGGTGCATACTCTCTAGGTTTACTAAATCAACCGTGTTACGGAGATTGGCTTAAATTTTGAATACATTATGGGCATGCTGAAATACGAGTTGCGTTGGGTTCCTATCAAAATATACACAATTCTTCTTCAGGACTCAAGTCCAACTTATTAATAGAAACAAAGATATAAGTCTTTCACTCAGGTGCATACTCTTCGGGTTTAGTAAATCAACCGTGTTACGGAGATTGGCTTAAATTTTGAATAGATTATGGGAATGCTGAAATACGAGTTGTGTTGGGTTCCTATCGTAAATATACACAATTCTTCTTCAGGACTCAAGTCCAAATTATTAATAGAAACAAAGATATACGTCTTACACTCAGGTGCATATTCTTCAGGTTTACTAAATCAACCGTGTTACGGAGACTGGCTTAAATTTTGAATACATTATGGGAATGCTGAAATACGAGTTGCCTTGGGTTCCTATCGTAAATATACACAATTCTTCTTCAGGACTCAAGTCCAAATTATTAATAGAAACAAAGATATACGTCTTTCACTCAGGTGCATACTCTTCAGGTTTACTAAATCAACCGTGTTACGGAGATTGGCTTAAATTGTAATACATTATGGGCATGCTGAAATACGAGTTGCGTTGGGTTCCTATCGTAAATATACACAATTCTTCTTCAGGACTCAAGTCCAAATTATTAATAGAAACAAAGATATACGTCTTTCACCCAGGTGCATACTCTTCAGGTTTACTAAATCAACCGTGTTACGGAGATTGGCTTAAATTTTGAATACATTATGGGCATGCTGAAATATGAGTTGCGTTGGGTTCCTATCGTAAATATACACAATTATTCTTCAGGACTCAAGTCCAAATTATTAATAGAAACAAAGATATAAGTCTTTCACTCAGGTGCATAGTCTTCGGGTTTACTAAATCAACCGTGTTACGGAGATTGGCTTAAATTGTGAATAGATTATGGGAATGCTGAAATACGAGTTGCGTTGGGTTCCTATCGTAAATATACACAATTCTTATTCAGGACTCAAGTCCAAATTATTAATAGAAACAAAGATATAAGTCTTTCACTCAGGTGAATACTCTTCGGGTTTACTAAATCAACCGTGTTACGGAGATTGGCTTAAATTTTGAATACATTATGGGCATGCTGAAATACGAGTTGCATTGGGTTCCTATCGTAAATATACACAATTCTTGTTCGGGACTCAAGTCCAAATTATTAACAGAAACAAAGATATATGTGTTTCACTCAGGTGCATACTCTTCAGGTTTACTAAATCAACCGTGTTACGGAGATTGGCTTAAATTTTGAATACATCATGGGCATGCTAAATTACGAGTTGCGTTGGGTTCCTATCGTAAATATACACAATTCTTCTTCAGGACTCAAGTCCAAATTATTAATAGAAACAAAGATATACGTCTTTCACTCAGGTGCATACTCTCTAGGTTTACTAAATCAACCGTGTTACGGAGATTGGCTTAAATTTTGAATACATTATGGGCATGCTGAAATACGAGTTGCGTTGGGTTCCTATCAAAATATACACAATTCTTCTTCAGGACTCAAGTCCAACTTATTAATAGAAACAAAGATATAAGTCTTTCACTCAGGTGCATACTCTTCGGGTTTAGTAAATCAACCGTGTTACGGAGATTGGCTTAAATTTTGAATAGATTATGGGAATGCTGAAATACGAGTTGTGTTGGGTTCCTATCGTAAATATACACAATTCTTCTTCAGGACTCAAGTCCAAATTATTAATAGAAACAAAGATATACGTCTTACACTCAGGTGCATATTCTTCAGGTTTACTAAATCAACCGTGTTACGGAGACTGGCTTAAATTTTGAATACATTATGGGAATGCTGAAATACGAGTTGCCTTGGGTTCCTATCGTAAATATACACAATTCTTCTTCAGGACTCAAGTCCAAATTATTAATAGAAACAAAGATATACGTCTTTCACTCAGGTGCATACTCTTCAGGTTTACTAAATCAACCGTGTTACGGAGATTGGCTTAAATTGTAATACATTATGGGCATGCTGAAATACGAGTTGCGTTGGGTTCCTATCGTAAATATACACAATTCTTCTTCAGGACTCAAGTCCAAATTATTAATAGAAACAAAGATATACGTCTTTCACCCAGGTGCATACTCTTCAGGTTTACTAAATCAACCGTGTTACGGAGATTGGCTTAAATTTTGAATACATTATGGGCATGCTGAAATATGAGTTGCGTTGGGTTCCTATCGTAAATATACACAATTATTCTTCAGGACTCAAGTCCAAATTATTAATAGAAACAAAGATATAAGTCTTTCACTCAGGTGCATAGTCTTCGGGTTTACTAAATCAACCGTGTTACGGAGATTGGCTTAAATTGTGAATAGATTATGGGAATGCTGAAATACGAGTTGCGTTGGGTTCCTATCGTAAATATACACAATTCTTATTCAGGACTCAAGTCCAAATTATTAATAGAAACAAAGATATACGCCTTTCACTCAGGTGCATACTCTTCAGGATTACTAAATCAACCGTGTTACGGAGATAGGGTTAAATTGTGAATACATTATGGGAATGCTGAAATACGAGTTGCGTTGGGTTCCTATAGTAAATATACACAATTCATCTTCAGGACTCAAGTCCAAATTATTAACAGAAACAAAGATATACGTGTTTCACTCAGGTGCATACTCTTCTGGTTTACTAAATCAACCGTGTTACGGAGATTGGCTTAAATTTTGAATACATTATGGGCATGCTGAAATACGAGTTGCGTTGGGTTCCTATCGTAAATATACACAATTTTTCTTCAGGACTCAAGTCCAAATTATTAATAGAAACAAAGATATAAGTCTTTCACTCAGGTGCATACTCTTCGGGTTTACTAAATCAACCGTGTTACGGAGATTGGCTTAAATTGTGAATACATTATGGGAATGCTGAAATACGAGTTGCGTTGGGTTCCTATCGTAAATATACACAATTCTTCTTCAGGACTCAAGTCCAAATTATTAACAGAAACAAAGATATACGTCTTTCACTCAGGTGAATACTCTTCAGGTTTACTAAATCAACCGTGTTACGGAGATTGCCTTAAATTTTGAATACATTATGGGCATGCTGAAATACGAGTTGCGTTGGGTTCCTATCGTAAATATACACAATTTTTCTTCAGGACTCAACTCCAAATTATTAATAGAAACAAAGATATACGTCTTTCACTCAGGTGCATTCTCTTCAGGTTTACTAAATCAACCGTGTTACGGAGATTAGCTTAAATTTTGAATACACTTTGGGCATGCTGAAATACGAGTTGCGTTGGGTTCCTATCGTAAGTATACACAATTATTCTTCAGGACTCAAGTCCAAATTATTAATAGAAACAAAGATATAAGTCTTTCACTCAGGTGCATAGTCTTCGGGTTTACTAAATCAACCGTGTTACGGAGATTGGCTTAAATTGTGAATAGATTATGGGAATGCTGAAATACGAGTTGCGTTGGGTTCCTATCGTAAATATACACAATTCTTATTCAGGACTCAAGTCCAAATTATTAATAGAAACAAAGATATACGCCTTTCACTCAGGTGCATACTCTTCAGGATTACTAAATCAACCGTGTTACGGAGATAGGGTTAAATTGTGAATACATTATGGGAATGCTGAAATACGAGTTGCGTTGGGTTCCTATAGTAAATATACACAATTCATCTTCAGGACTCAAGTCCAAATTATTAACAGAAACAAAGATATACGTGTTTCACTCAGGTGCATACTCTTCTGGTTTACTAAATCAACCGTGTTACGGAGATTGGCTTAAATTTTGAATACATTATGGGCATGCTGAAATACGAGTTGCGTTGGGTTCCTATCGTAAATATACACAATTTTTCTTCAGGACTCAAGTCCAAATTATTAATAGAAACAAAGATATAAGTCTTTCACTCAGGTGCATACTCTTCGGGTTTACTAAATCAACCGTGTTACGGAGATTGGCTTAAATTGTGAATACATTATGGGAATGCTGAAATACGAGTTGCGTTGGGTTCCTATCGTAAATATACACAATTCTTCTTCAGGACTCAAGTCCAAATTATTAACAGAAACAAAGATATACGTCTTTCACTCAGGTGCATACTCTAAAGGTTTACTAAATCAACCGTGTTACGGAGATTGCCTTAAATTTTGAATACATTATGGGCATGCTGAAATACGAGTTGCGTTGGGTTCCTATCGTAAATATACACAATTTTTCTTCAGGACTCAACTCCAAATTATTAATAGAAACAAAGATATACGTCTTTCACTCAGGTGCATTCTCTTCAGGTTTACTAAATCAACCGTGTTACGGAGATTGGCTTAAATTTTGAATACATTATGGGCATGCTGAAATACGAGTTGCGTTGGGTTCCTATCGTAAATGTACACAATTATTCTTCAGGACTCAAGTCCAAATTATTAATAGAAACAAAGATATAAGTCTTTCACTCAGGTGCATAGTCTTCGGGTTTACTAAATCAACCGTGTTACGGAGATTGGCTTAAATTGTGAATAGATTATGGGAATGCTGAAATACGAGTTGCGTTGGGTTCCTATCGTAAATATACACAATTCTTATTCAGGACTCAAGTCCAAATTATTAATAGAAACAAAGATATACGCCTTTCACTCAGGTGCATACTCTTCAGGATTACTAAATCAACCGTGTTACGGAGATAGGGTTAAATTGTGAATACATTATGGGAATGCTGAAATACGAGTTGCGTTGGGTTCCTATCGTAAATATACACAATTCATCTTCAGGACTCAAGTCCAAATTATTAACAGAAACAAAGATATACGTGTTTCACTCAGGTGCATACTCTTCAGGTTTACTAAATCAACCGTGTTACGGAGATTGGCTTAAATTTTGAATACATTATGGGCATGCTAAATTACGAGTTGCGTTGGGTTCCTATCGTAAATATACACAATTCTTCTTCAAGACTAAAGTCCAAATTATTAATAGAAACAAAGATATACGTCTTTCACTCAGGTGCATACTCTCTAGGTTTACTAAATCAACCGTGTTACGGAGATTGGCTTAAATTTTGAATACATTATGGGCATGCTGAAATACGAGTTGCGTTGGGTTCCTATCGAAATATACACAATTCTTCTTCAGGACTCAAGTCCAAATTATTAATAGAAACAATGATATAAGTCTTTCACTCAGGTGCATACTCTTCGGGTTTACTAAATCAACCGTGTTACGGAGATTGGCTTAAATTTTGAATATATTATGGGAATGCTGAAATACGAGTTGCGTTGGGTTCCTATCGTAAATATACACAATTCTTCTTCAGGACTCAAGTCCAAATTATTAATAGAAACAAAGATATACGTCTTTCACTCAGGTGCATACTCTTCAGGTTTACTAAATCAACCGTGTTACGGAGACTGGCTTAAATTGTGAATACATTATGGGAATGCTGAAATACGAGTTGCATTGGGTTCCTATCGTAAATATACACAATTCTTGTTCGGGACTCAAGTCCAAATTATTAACAGAAACAAAGATATACATGTTTCACTCAGGGGCATACTCTTCAGGTTTACTAAATCAACCGTGTTACGGAGATTGGCTTAAATTTTGAATACATCATGGGCATGCTAAATTACGAGTTGCGTTGGGTTCCTATCGTAAATATACACAATTCTTCTTCAGGACTCAAGTCCAAATTATTAATAGAAACAAAGATATACGTCTTTCACTCAGGTGCATACTCTTCAGGTTTACTAAATCAACCGTGTTACAGAGATTGGCTTAAATTTTGAATACATTATGGGCATGCTGAAATACGAGTTGTGTTGGGTTCCTATCGTAAATATACACAATTCTTCTTCAGGACTCAAGTCCAAATTATTAATAGAAACAAAGATATAAGTCTTTCACTCAGGTGTATACTTTTCAGGTTTACTAAATCAACCGTGTTACGGAGATTGGCTTAAATTTTGAATACATTATGGGCATGCTGAAATACGAGTTGTGATGGGTTCCTATCGTAAATATACACAATTCTTCTTCAGGACTCAAGTCCAAATTGTTAATAGAAACAAAGATATAAGTCTTTCACTCACGTGCATACTCTTCAAGTTTACTAAATCAACTGTGTTACGGAGATTGGATTAAATTGTGAATACATTATGGGAATGCTGAAATACGAGTTGCGTTGGGTTCCTATCGTAAATATACACAATTCTTCTTCAGGACTCAAGTCAAAATTATTAATAGAAACAAAGATATACGTCTTTCACTCAGGTGCATACTCTTTAGGTTTACTAAATGAACCGTGTTACGGAGATTGGCTTAAATTTTGAATACATTATGGGCATGCTGAAATACGAGTTGCGTTGGGTTCCTATCGAAATATACACAATTCTTATTCAGGACTCAAGTCCAAATTATTAATAGAAACAAAGATATAAGTCTTTCACTCAGGTGCATACTCTTCGGGTTTACTAAATCAACCGTGTTACAGAGATTGGCTTAAATTTTGAATACATTATGGGCATGCTGAAATACGAGTTGTGTTGGGTTCCTATCGTAAATATATACAATTCTTCTTCAGGACTCAAGTCCAAATTATTAATAGAAACAAAGATATAAGTCTTTCACTCAGGTGTATACTTTTCGGGTTTACTAAATCAACCGTGTTACGGAGATTGGCTTAAATTTTGAATACATTATGGGCATGCTGAAATACGAGTTGTGATGGGTTCCTATCGTAAATATACACAATTCTTCTTCAGGACTCAAGTCCAAATTGTTAATAGAAACAAAGATATAAGTCTTTCACTCACGTGCATACTCTTCAAGTTTACTAAATCAACTGTGTTACGGAGATTGGATTAAATTGTGAATACATTATGGGAATGCTGAAATACGAGTTGCGTTGGGTTCCTATCGTAAATATACACAATTCTTCTTCAGGACTCAAGTCCAAATTATTAATAGAAACAAAGATATACGTCTTTCACTCAGGTGCATACTCTTCAGGTTTACTAAATCATCCGTGTTACGGAGATTGGCTTAAATTGTTAATACATTATGGGAATGCTGAAATACGAGTTGCGTTGGGTTCCTATCGTAAATATACACAATTCTTCTTCAGGGCTCAAGTCCAAATTATTAATAGAAACAAAGATATACGTCTTTCACTCAGGTGCATACTCTTCAGGTTTACTAAATCAACCGTGTTACGGAGATTGGCTTAAATTTTGAATACATTATGGGCATGATGAAATACGTGTGGTGTTGGGTTCCTATTGTAAATATACACAATTCTTCTTCAGGACTCAAGTCCAAATTATTAATAGAAACAAAGATATACGTCTTTCACTCAGGTGCATACTCTTCAGGTTTACTAAATCAACCGTGTTACGGAGATTGGCTTAAATTTTGAATACAATATGGGCATGCTGAAATACGAGTTGTGTTGGGTTCCTGTCGTAAATATACACAATTCTTCTTCAGGACTCAAGTCCAAATTATTAATAGAAACAAAGATCTACGTCTTTCACTCAGGTGCATACTCTCCGGGTTTACTAAATCAACCGTGTTACGGAGATTGGCTTAAATTTTGAATACATTATGGGCATGCTGAAATACGAGTTGCGTTGGGTTCCTATCGTAAATATACACAATTCTTCTTCAGGACTCAAGTCAAAATTATTAATAGAAACAAAGATATACGTCTTTCACTCAGGTGCATACTCTTTAGGTTTACTAAATCAACCGTGTTACGGAGATTGGCTTAAATTTTGAATACATTATGGGCATGCTGAAATACGAGTTGCGTTGGGTTCCTATCGAAATATACACAATTCTTATTCAGGACTCAAGTCCAAATTATTAATAGAAACAAAGATATAAGTCTTTCACTCAGGTGCATACTCTTCGGGTTTACTAAATCAACCGTGTTACAGAGATTGGCTTAAATTTTGAATACATTATGGGCATGCTGAAATACGAGTTGTGTTGGGTTCCTATCGTAAATATATACAATTCTTCTTCAGGACTCAAGTCCAAATTATTAATAGAAACAAAGATATAAGTCTTTCACTCAGGTGTATACTTTTCGGGTTTACTAAATCAACCGTGTTACGGAGATTGGCTTAAATTTTGAATACATTATGGGCATGCTGAAATACGAGTTGTGATGGGTTCCTATCGTAAATATACACAATTCTTCTTCAGGACTCAAGTCCAAATTGTTAATAGAAACAAAGATATAAGTCTTTCACTCACGTGCATACTCTTCAGGTTTACTAAATCAACTGTGTTACGGAGATTGGATTAAATTGTGAATACATTATGGGAATGCTGAAATACGAGTTGCGTTGGGTTCCTATCGTAAATATACACAATTCTTCTTCAGGACTCAAGTCCAAATTATTTATAGAAACAAAGATATACGTCTTTCACTCAGGTGCATACTATTCAGGTTTACTAAATCAACCGTGTTACGGAGATTGGCTTAAATTGTGAATACATTATGGGAATGCTGAAATACGAGTTGTGTTGGGTTCCTATCGTAAATATACACAATTCTTCTTCAGGACTCAAGTCCAAATTATTAATAGAAACAAAGATATACGTCTTTCACTCAGGTGCATACTCTTCAGGTTTACTAAATCAACCGTGTTACGGAGATTGGCTTAAATTTTGAATACATTATGGGCATGCTGAAATACGTGTTGTGTTGGGTTCCTATTGTAAATATACACAATTCTTCTTCAGGACTCAAGTCCAAATTATTAACAGAAACAAAGATATACGTCTTTCACTCAGGTGCATACTCTTCAGGTTTACTAAATCAACCGTGTTACGGAGATTGGCTTAAATTTTGAATACATTATGGGCATGCTGAAATACGAGTTGTGTTGGTTTGCTGTCGTAAATATACACAATTCTTCTTCAGGACTCAAGTCCAAATTATTAATAGAAACAAAGATCTACGTCTTTCACTCAGGTGCATACTCTCCGGGTTTACTAAATCAACCGTGTTACGGAGATTGGCTTAAATTTTGAATACATTATGGGAATGCTGAAATACGAGTTGCGTTGGGTTCCTATCGTAAATATACACAATTCTTCTTCAGGACTCAAGTCAAAATTATTAATAGAAACAAAGATATACGTCTTTCACTCAGGTGCATACTCTTTAGGTTTACTAAATCAACCGTGTTACGGAGATTGGCTTAAATTTTGAATACATTATGGGCATGCTGAAATACGAGTTGCGTTGGGTTCCTATCGAATTATACACAATTCTTATTCAGCACTCAAGTCCAAATTGATAATAGAAACAAAGATATAAGTCTTTCACTCAGGTGCATACTCTTCGGGTTTACTAAATCAACCGTGTTACGGAGATTGGCTTAAATTTTGAATACATTATGGGAATGCTGAAATACGAGTTGCGTTGGGTTCCTATCGTAAATAGACACAATTCTTCTTCAGGACTCACGTCCAAATTATTAATAGAAACAAAGATATACTTCTTTCACTCAGGTGCATACTCTTGAGGTTTACTAAATCAACCGTGTTACGGAGATTGGCTTAAATTTTGAATACATTATGGGCATGCTGAAATACGAGTTGCGTTGGGTTCCTATCGTAAATATACACAATTCTTCTTCAGGACTCAAGTCCAAATTATTAACAGAAACAAAGATATAGGTGTTTCACTCAGGTGCATACTCTTCAGGTTTACTAAATCAACCGTGTTACGGAGATTGGCTTAAATTTTGAATACATTATGGGCATGCTAAATTACGAGTTGCGTTGGGTTCCTATCGTAAATATACACAATTCTTCTTCAGGACTCAAGTCCAAATTATTAATAGAAACAAAGATATACGTCTTTCACTCAGGTGCATACTATCTAGGTTTACTAAATCAACCGTGTTACGGAGATTGGCTTAAATTTTGAATACATTATGGGCATGCTGAAATACGAGTTGCGTTGGGTTCCTATCGAAATATACACAATTCTTCTTCAGGACTCAAGTCCAAATTATTAATAGAATCAAAGATATAAGTCTTTCACTCAGGTGCATACTCTTTGGGTTTACTAAATCAACCGTGTTACAGAGATTGGCTTAAATTTTTAATACATTATGGGCATGCTGAAATACGAGTTGTGTTGGGTTCCTATCGAAAATATACACAATTCTTCTTCAGGACTCAAGTCCAAATTATTAATAGAAACAAAGATATAAGTCTTTCACTCAGGTGCATACTTTTCGGGTTTACTAAATCAACCGTGTTACGGAGATTGACATAAATTTTGAATACATTATGGGCATGCTGAAATACGAGTTGTGATGGGTTCCTATCGTAAATATACATAATTCTTCTTCAGGACTCAAGTCCAAATTGTTAATAGAAACAAAGATATAAGTCTTTCACTCACGTGCATACTCTTCAGGTTTGCTAAATGAACTGTGTTACGGAGATTGGATTAAATTGTGAATACATTATGGGAATGCTGAAATACGAGTTGCGTTGGGTTCCTATCGTAAATATACACAATTCTTCTTCAAGACTCAAGTCCAAATTATTAATAGAAACAAAGAAATACGTCTTTCACTCAGGTGCATACTCTTCAGGTTTACTAAATCAACCGTGTTACGGAGATTGGCTTAAATTGTGAATACATTATGGGAATGCTGAAATACGAGTTGCGTTGGGTTCCTATCGTAAATATACACAATTCTTCTTCAGGACTCATGTCCAAATTATTAATAGAAACAAAGATATTCGTCTTTCACTCAGGTGCATACTCTTCAGGTTTACTAAATCAACCGTGTTACGGAGATTGCCTTAAATTTTGAATACATTATGGGCATGCTGAAATACGAGTTGCGTTGGGTTCCTATCGTAAATATACACAATTTTTCTTCAGGACTCAACTCCAAATTATTAATAGAAACAAAGATATACGTCTTTCACTCAGGTGCATTCTCTTCAGGTTTACTAAATCAACCGTGTTACGGAGATTGGCTTAAATTTTGAATACATTATGGGCATGCTGAAATACGAGTTGCGTTGGGTTCCAATCGTAAATATACACAATTATTCTTCAGGACTCAAGTCCAAATTATTAATAGAAACAAAGATATAAGTCTTTCACTCAGGTGCATAGTCTTCGGGTTTACTAAATCAACCGTGTTACGGAGATTGGCTTAAATTGTGAATAGATTATGGGAATGCTGAAATACGAGTTGCGTTGGGTTCCTATCGTAAATATACACAATTCTTATTCAGGACTCAAGTCCAAATTATTAATAGAAACAAAGATATACGCCTTTCACTCAGGTGCATACTCCTCAGGATTACTAAATCAACCGTGTTACGGAGATAGGGTTAAATTGTGAATACATTATGGGAATGCTGAAATACGAGTTGCGTTGGGTTCCTATCGTAAATATACACAATTCATCTTCAGGACTCAAGTCCAAATTATTAACAGAAACAAAGATATACGTGTTTCACTCAGGTGCATACTCTTCAGGTTTACTAAATCAACCGTGTTACGGAGATTGGCTTAAATTTTGAATACATTATGGGCATGCTAAATTACGAGTTGCGTTGGGTTCCTATCGTAAATATACACAATTCTTCTTCAAGACTAAAGTCCAAATTATTAATAGAAACCAAGATATACGTCTTTCACTCAGGTGCATACTCTCTAGGTTTACTAAATCAACCGTGTTACGGAGATTGGCTTAAATTTTGAATACATTATGGGCATGCTGAAATACGAGTTGCGTTGGGTTCCTATCGAAATATACACAATTCTTCTTCAGGACTCAAGTCCAAATTATTAATAGAAACAATGATATAAGTCTTTCACTCAGGTGCATACTCTTCGGGTTTACTAAATCAACCGTGTTACGGAGATTGGCTTAAATTTTGAATATATTATGGGAATGCTGAAATACGAGTTGCGTTGGGTTCCTATCGTAAATATACACAATTCTTCTTCAGGACTCAAGTCCAAATTATTAATAGAAACAAAGATATACGTCTTTCACTCAGGTGCATACTCTTCAGGTTTACTAAATCAACCGTGTTACGGAGACTGGCTTAAATTGTGAATACATTATGGGAATGCTGAAATACGAGTTGCATTGGGTTCCTATCGTAAATATACACAATTCTTGTTCGGGACTCAAGTCCAAATTATTAACAGAAACAAAGATATACATGTTTCACTCAGGGGCATACTCTTCAGGTTTACTAAATCAACCGTGTTACGGAGATTGGCTTAAATTTTGAATACATCATGGGCATGCTAAATTACGAGTTGCGTTGGGTTCCTATCGTAAATATACACAATTCTTCTTCAGGACTCAAGTCCAAATTATTAATAGAAACAAAGATATACGTCTTTCACTCAGGTGCATACTCTTCAGGTTTACTAAATCAACCGTGTTACAGAGATTGGCTTAAATTTGAATACATTATGGGCATGCTGAAATACGAGTTGTGTTGGGTTCCTATCGTAAATATACACAATTCTTCTTCAGGACTCAAGTCCAAATTATTAATAGAAACAAAGATATAAGTCTTTCACTCAGGTGTATACTTTTCGGGTTTACTAAATCAACCGTGTTACGGAGATTGGCTTAAATTTTGAATACATTATGGGCATGCTGAAATACGAGTTGTGATGGGTTCCTATCGTAAATATACACAGTTCTTCTTCAGGACTCAAGTCCAAATTGTTAATAGAAACAAAGATATAAGTCTTTCACTCACGTGCATACTCTTCAGGTTTACTAAATCAACTGTGTTACGGAGATTGGATTAAATTGTGAATACATTATGGGAATGCTGAAATACGAGTTGCGTTGGGTTCCTATCGTAAATATACACAATTCTTCTTCAGGACTCAAGTCCAAATTATTAATAGAAACAAAGATATACGTCTTTCACTCAGGTGCATACTCTTAAGGTTTACTAAATCAACCGTGTTACGGAGATTGGCTTAAATTGTTAATACATTATGGGAATGCTGAAATACGAGTTGCGTTGGGTTCCTATCGTAAATATACACAATTCTTCTTCAGGGCTCAAGTCCAAATTATTAATAGAAACAAAGATATACGTCTTTCACTCAGGTGCATACTCTTCAGGTTTACTAAATCAACCGTGTTACGGAGATTGGCTTAAATTTTGAATACATTATGGGCATGCTGAAATACGTGTGGTGTTGGGTTCCTATTGTAAATATACACAATTCTTCTTCAGGACTCAAGTCCAAATTATTAATAGAAACAAAGATATACGTCTTTCACTCAGGTGCATACTCTTCAGGTTTACTAAATCAACCGTGTTACGGAGATTGGCTTAAATTTTGAATACAATATGGGCATGCTGAAATACGAGTTGTGTTGGGTTCCTGTCGTAAATATACACAATTCTTCTTCAGGACTCAAGTCCAAATTATTAATAGAAACAAAGATCTACGTCTTTCACTCAGGTGCATACTCTCCGGGTTTACTAAATCAACCGTGTTACGGAGATTGGCTTAAATTTTGAATACATTATGGGCATGCTGAAATACGAGTTGCGTTGGGTTCCTATCGTAAATATACACAATTCTTCTTCAGGACTCAAGTCAAAATTATTAATAGAAACAAAGATATACGTCTTTCACTCAGGTGCATACTCTTTAGGTTTACTAAATCAACCGTGTTACGGAGATTGGCTTAAATTTTGAATACATTATGGGCATGCTGAAATACGAGTTGCGTTGGGTTCCTATCGAAATATACACAATTCTTATTCAGGACTCAAGTCCAAATTATTAATAGAAACAAAGATATAAGTCTTTCACTCAGGTGCATACTCTTCGGGTTTACTAAATCAACCGTGTTACAGAGATTGGCTTAAATTTTGAATACATTATGGGCATGCTGAAATACGAGTTGTGTTGGGTTCCTATCGTAAATATATACAATTCTTCTTCAGGACTCAAGTCCAAATTATTAATAGAAACAAAGATATAAGTCTTTCACTCAGGTGTATACTTTTCGGGTTTACTAAATCAACCGTGTTACGGAGATTGGCTTAAATTTTGAATACATTATGGGCATGCTGAAATACGTGTTGTGTTGGGTTCCTATTGTAAATATACACAATTCTTCTTCAGGACTCAAGTCCAAATTATTAACAGAAACAAAGATATACGTCTTTCACTCAGGTGCATACTCTTCAGGTTTACTAAATCAACCGTGTTACGGAGATTGGCTTAAATTTTGAATACATTATGGGCATGCTGAAATACGAGTTGTGTTGGGTTCCTGTCGTAAATATACACAATTCTTCTTCAGGACTCAAGTCCAAATTATTAATAGAACCAAAGATCTACGTCTTTCACTCAGGTGCATACTCTCCGGGTTTACTAAATCAACCGTGTTACGGAGATTGGCTTAAATTTTGAATACATTATGGGCATGCTGAAATACGAGTTGCGTTGGGTTCCTATCGTAAATATACACAATTCTTCTTCAGGACTCAAGTCAAAATTATTAATAGAAACAAAGATATACGTCTTTCACTCAGGTGCATACTCTTCAGGTTTACTAAATCAACCGTGTTACGGAGATTGGCTTAAATTTTGAATACATTATGGGCATGCTGAAATACGAGTTGCGTTGGGTTCCTATCGAAATATACACAATTCTTATTCAGGACTCAAGTCCAAATTATTAATAGAAACAAAGATATAAGTCTTTCACTCAGGTGCATACTCTTCGGGTTTACTAAATCAACCGTGTTACGGAGATTGGCTTATATTTTGAATACATTATGGGAATGCTGAAATACGAGTTGCGTTGGGTTCCTATCGTAAATATACACAATTCTTCTTCAGGACTCACGTCCAAATTATTAATAGAAACAAAGATATACGTCTTTCACTCAGGTGCATACTCTTCAGGTTTACTAAATCAACCGTGTTACGGAGATTGGCTTAAATTTTGAATACATTATGGGCATGCTGAAATACGAGTTGCGTTGGGTTCCTATCGTAAATATACACAATTCTTCTTCAGGACTCAAGTCCAAATTTTTAACAGAAACAAAGATATACGTGTTTCACTCAGGTGCATACTCTTCAGGTTTACTAAATCAACCGTGTTACGGAGATTGGATTAAATTTTGAATACATTATGGGCATGCTAAATTACGAGTTGCGTTGGGTTCCTATCGTAAATATACACAATTCGTCTTCAGGACTCAAGTCCAAATTATTAATAGAAACAAAGATATACGTCTTTCACTCAGGTGCATACTCTCTAGGTTTACTAAATCAACCGTGTTACGGAGATTGGCTTAAATTTTGAATACATTATGGGCATGCTGAAATACGAGTTGCGTTGGGTTCCTATCGAAATATACACAATTCTTCTTCAGGACTCAAGTCCAAATTATTAATAGAAACAAAGATATAAGTCTTTCACTCAGGTGCATACTCTTCGGGTTTACTAAATCAACCGTGTTACAGAGACTGGCTTAAATTTTGAATACATTATGGGCATGCTGAAATACGAGTTGTGTTGGGTTCCTATCGTAAATATACACAATTCTTCTTCAGGACTCAAGTCCAAATTATTAATAGAAACAAAGATATAAGTCTTTCACTCAGGTGCATACTTTTCGGGTTTACTAAATCAACCGTGTTACGGAGATTGGGTTAAATTTTGAATACATTATGGGCATGCTGAAATACGAGTTGTGATGGGTTCCTATCGTAAATATACACAATTCTTCTTCAGGACTCAAGTCCAAATTGTTAATAGAAACAAAGATATAAGTCTTTCACTCACGTGCATACTCTTCAGGTTTGCTAAATCAACTGTGTTACGGAGATTGGATTAAATTGTGAATACATTATGGGAATGCTGAAATACGAGTTGTGTTGGGTTCCTATCGTAAATATACACAATTCTTCTTCAGGACTCAAGTCCAAATTATTAATAGAAACAAAGATATACGTCTTTCACTCAGGTGCATACTCTTTAGGTTTACTAAATCAACCGTGTTACGGAGATTGGCTTAAATTGTGAATACATTATGGGAATGCTGAAATACGAGTTGCGTTGGGTTCCTATCGTAAATATACACAATTCTTCTTCAGGTCTCAAGTCCAAATTATTAATAGAAACAAAGATATACGTCTTTCACTCAGGTGCATACTCTTCAGGTTTACTAAATCAACGGCGTTACGGAGATTGGCTTAAATTGTGAATACATTATGGGAATGCTGAAATACGAGTTGCGTTGGGTTCCTATCGTAAATATACACAATTCTTCTTCAGGACTCAAGTCCAAATTATTAATAGAAACAAAGATATACGTCTTTCACTCAGGTGCATACTCTTTAGGTTTACTAAATCAACCGTGTTACGGAGATTGGCTTAAATTTTGAATACATTATGGGCATGCTGAAATACTCGTTGTGTTAGGTTCCTGTCGTAAATATACACAATTCTTCTTCAGGACTCAAGTCCAAATTATTAATAGAAACAAAGATATACGTCTTTCACTCAGGTGCATACTCTCCGGGTTTACTAAATAAACCGTGTTACGGAGATTGGCTTAAATTTTGAATACATTATGGGCATGCTGAAATACGAGTTGCGTTGGGTTCCTATCGTAAATATACACAATTCTTCTTCAGGACTCAAGTCCAAATTATTAATAGAAACAAAGATATTCGTCTTTCACTCAGGTGCATACTCTTCAGGTTTACTAAATCAACCGTGTTACTGAGATTGGGTTAAATTGTGAATACAATACGGGAATGCTGAAATACGAGTTGCGTTGGGTTACTATCGTAAATATACACAATTCTTCTTCAGGAATCAAGTCCAAATTATTAACAGAAACAAAGATATACGTGTTTCACTCAGGTGCATACTCTTCAGGTTTACTACATCAACCGTGTTACGGAGATTGGCTTAAATTTTGAATACATTATGGGCATGCTAAATTACGAGTTGCGTTGGGTTCCTATCGTAAATATACACAATTCTTCTTCAGGACTCAAGTCCAAATTATTAATAGAAACAAAGATATACGTCTTTCACTCAGGTGCATACTCTCTAGGTTTACTAAATCAACCGTGTTACGGAGATTGGCTTAAATTTTGAATACATTATGGGCATGCTGAAATACGAGTTGCGTTGGGTTCCTATCGAAATATACACAATTCTTCTTCAGGACTCAAGTCCAAATTATTAATAGAAACAAAGATATAAGTCTTTCACTCAGGTGCATACTCTTCGGGTTTACTAAATCAACCGTGTTACGGAGATTGGCTTAAATTTTGAATACATTATGGGAATGCTGAAATACGAGTTGCGTTGGGTTCCTATCGTAAATATACACAATTCTTCTTCAGGACTCAAGTCCAAATTATTAATAGAAACAAAGATATACGTCTTTCACTCAAGTGCATACTCTTCAGGTTTACTAAATCAACCGTGTTACAGAGATTGGATTAAATTTTGAATACATCATGGGCATGCTGAAATATGAGTTGCGTTGGGTTCCTATCGTAAATATACACAATTCTTCTTCAGGACTCAAGTCCAAATTATTAATAGAAACAAAGATATATGTCTTTCACTCATGTGCATACTCTTCGGGTTTACTAAATCAACCGTGTTACGGAGATTGGCTTAAATTTTGAATACATTATGGGCATGCTGAAATACGAGTTGCGTTGGGTTCCTATCGTAAATATACACAATTATTCTTCAGGACTCAAGTCCAAATTATTAATAGAAACAAAGATATACGTCTTTCACTCAGGTGCATACTCTTCAGGTTTACTAAATCAACTGTGTTACGGAGATTGGCTTAAATTGTGAATACATTATGGGAATGCTGAAATACGAG
Organism: Cuscuta europaea; assembly: GCA_945859875.1. Classification (NCBI taxonomy): domain Eukaryota; kingdom Viridiplantae; phylum Streptophyta; class Magnoliopsida; order Solanales; family Convolvulaceae; genus Cuscuta; species Cuscuta europaea. Next base: position 9,980,477 of record CAMAPE010000014.1, read on the forward strand.
TTGTGTTGGGTTCCTATCGTAAATATACACAATTCTTCTTCAGGACTCAAGTCCAAATTATTAATAGAAACAAAGATATACGTCTTTCACTCAGGTGCATACTCTTCAGGTTTACTAAATCAACCGTGTTACGGAGACTGGCTTAAATTGTGAATACATTATGGGAATGCTGAAATACGAGTTGCGTTGGGTTCCTATCGTAAATATACACAATTCTTCTTCAGGACTCAAGTCCAAATTATTAATAGAATCAAAGATATAAGTCTTTCACTCAGGTGCATACTCTTCGGGTTTACTAAATCAACCGTGTTACAGAGATTGGCTTAAATTTTTAATACATTATGGGCATGCTGAAATACGAGTTGTGTTGGGTTCCTATCGAAAATATACACAATTCTTCTTCAGGACTCAAGTCCAAATTATTAATAGAAACAAAGATATAAGTCTTTCACTCAGGTGCATACTTTACGGGTTTACTAAATCAACCGTGTTACGGAGATTGACATAAATTTTGAATACATTATGGGCATGCTGAAATACGAGTTGTGATGGGTTCCTATCGTAAATATACATAATTCTTCTTCAGGACTCAAGTCCAAATTGTTAATAGAAACAAAGATATAAGTCTTTCACTCACGTGCATACTCTTCAGGTTTGCTAAATGAACTGTGTTACGGAGATTGGATTAAATTGTGAATACATTATGGGAATGCTGAAATACGAGTTGCGTTGGGTTCCTATCGTAAATATACACAATTCTTCTTCAAGACTCAAGTCCAAATTATTAATAGAAACAAAGAAATACGTCTTTCACTCAGGTGCATACTCTTCAGGTTTACTAAATCAACCGTGTTACGGAGATTGGCTTAAATTGTGAATACATTATGGGAATGCTGAAATACGAGTTGCGTTGGGTTCCTATCGTAAATATACACAATTCTTCTTCAGGACTCATGTCCAAATTATTAATAGAAACAAAGATATTCGTCTTTCACTCAGGTGCATACTCTTCAGGTTTACTAAATCAACCGTGTTACGGAGATTGCCTTAAATTTTGAATACATTATGGGCATGCTGAAATACGAGTTGCGTTGGGTTCCTATCGTAAATATACACAATTTTTCTTCAGGACTCAACTCCAAATTATTAATAGAAACAAAGATATACGTCTTTCACTCAGGTGCATTCTCTTCAGGTTTACTAAATCAACCGTGTTACGGAGATTGGCTTAAATTTTGAATACATTATGGGCATGCTGAAATACGAGTTGCGTTGGGTTCCTATCGTAAATATACACAATTATTCTTCAGGACTCAAGTCCAAATTATTAATAGAAACAAAGATATAAGTCTTTCACTCAGGTGCATAGTCTTCGGGTTTACTAAATCAACCGTGTTACGGAGATTGGCTTAAATTGTGAATAGATTATGGGAATGCTGAAATACGAGTTGCGTTGGGTTCCTATCGTAAATATACACAATTCTTATTCAGGACTCAAGTCCAAATTATTAATAGAAACAAAGATATACGCCTTTCACTCAGGTGCATACTCTTCAGGATTACTAAATCAACCGTGTTACGGAGATAGGGTTAAATTGTGAATACATTATGGGAATGCTGAAATACGAGTTGCGTTGGGTTCCTATCGTAAATATACACAATTCATCTTCAGGACTCAAGTCCAAATTATTAACAGAAACAAAGATATACGTGTTTCACTCAGGTGCATACTCTTCAGGTTTACTAAATCAACCGTGTTACGGAGATTGGCTTAAATTTTGAATACATTATGGGCATGCTAAATTACGAGTTGCGTTGGGTTCCTATCGTAAATATACACAATTCTTCTTCAAGACTAAAGTCCAAATTATTAATAGAAACAAAGATATACGTCTTTCACTCAGGTGCATACTCTCTAGGTTTACTAAATCAACCGTGTTACGGAGATTGGCTTAAATTTTGAATACATTATGGGCATGCTGAAATACGAGTTGCGTTGGGTTCCTATCGAAATATACACAATTCTTCTTCAGGACTCAAGTCCAAATTATTAATAGAAACAATGATATAAGTCTTTCACTCAGGTGCATACTCTTCGGGTTTACTAAATCAACCGTGTTACGGAGATTGGCTTAAATTTTGAATATATTATGGGAATGCTGAAATACGAGTTGCGTTGGGTTCCTATCGTAAATATACACAATTCTTCTTCAGGACTCAAGTCCAAATTATTAATAGAAACAAAGATATACGTCTTTCACTCAGGTGCATACTCTTCAGGTTTACTAAATCAACCGTGTTACGGAGACTGGCTTAAATTGTGAATACATTATGGGAATGCTGAAATACGAGTTGCATTGGGTTCCTATCGTAAATATACACAATTCTTGTTCGGGACTCAAGTCCAAATTATTAACAGAAACAAAGATATACATGTTTCACTCAGGGGCATACTCTTCAGGTTTACTAAATCAACCGTGTTACGGAGATTGGCTTAAATTTTGAATACATCATGGGCATGCTAAATTACGAGTTGCGTTGGGTTCCTATCGTAAATATACACAATTCTTCTTCAGGACTCAAGTCCAAATTATTAATAGAAACAAAGATATACGTCTTTCACTCAGGTGCATACTCTTCAGGTTTACTAAATCAACCGTGTTACAGAGATTGGCTTAAATTTTGAATACATTATGGGCATGCTGAAATACGAGTTGTGTTGGGTTCCTATCGTAAATATACACAATTCTTCTTCAGGACTCAAGTCCAAATTATTAATAGAAACAAAGATATAAGTCTTTCACTCAGGTGTATACTTTTCGGGTTTACTAAATCAACCGTGTTACGGAGATTGGCTTAAATTTTGAATACATTATGGGCATGCTGAAATACGAGTTGTGATGGGTTCCTATCGTAAATATACACAATTCTTCTTCAGGACTCAAGTCCAAATTGTTAATAGAAACAAAGATATAAGTCTTTCACTCACGTGCATACTCTTCAGGTTTACTAAATCAACTGTGTTACGGAGATTGGATTAAATTGTGAATACATTATGGGAATGCTGAAATACGAGTTGCGTTGGGTTCCTATCGTAAATATACACAATTCTTCTTCAGGACTCAAGTCCAAATTATTAATAGAAACAAAGATATACGTCTTTCACTCAGGTGCATACTCTTCAGGTTTACTAAATCAACCGTGTTACGGAGATTGGCTTAAATTGTTAATACATTATGGGAATGCTGAAATACGAGTTGCGTTGGGTTCCTATCGTAAATATACACAATTCTTCTTCAGGGCTCAAGTCCAAATTATTAATAGAAACAAAGATATACGTCTTTCACTCAGGTGCATACTCTTCAGGTTTACTAAATCAACCGTGTTACGGAGATTGACTTAAATTTTGAATACATTATGGGCATGCTGAAATACGTGTGGTGTTGGGTTCCTATTGTAAATATACACAATTCTTCTTCAGGACTCAAGTCCAAATTATTAATAGAAACAAAGATATACGTCTTTCACTCAGGTGCATACTCTTCAGGTTTACTAAATCAACCGTGTTACGGAGATTGGCTTAAATTTTGAATACAATATGGGCATGCTGAAATACGAGTTGTGTTGGGTTCCTGTCGTAAATATACACAATTCTTCTTCAGGACTCAAGTCCAAATTATTAATAGAAACAAAGATCTACGTCTTTCACTCAGGTGCATACTCTCCGGGTTTACTAAATCAACCGTGTTACGGAGATTGGCTTAAATTTTGAATACATTATGGGCATGCTGAAATACGAGTTGCGTTGGGTTCCTATCGTAAATATACACAATTCTTCTTCAGGACTCAAGTCAAAATTATTAATAGAAACAAAGATATACGTCTTTCACTCAGGTGCATACTCTTTAGGTTTACTAAATCAACCGTGTTACGGAGATTGGCTTAAATTTTGAATACATTATGGGCATGCTGAAATACGAGTTGCGTTGGGTTCCTATCGAAATATACACAATTCTTATTCAGGACTCAAGTCCAAATTATTAATAGAAACAAAGATATAAGTCTTTCACTCAGGTGCATACTCTTCGGGTTTACTAAATCAACCGTGTTACAGAGATTGGCTTAAATTTTGAATACATTATGGGCATGCTGAAATACGAGTTGTGTTGGGTTCCTATCGTAAATATATACAATTCTTCTTCAGGACTCAAGTCCAAATTATTAATAGAAACAAAGATATAAGTCTTTCACTCAGGTGTATACTTTTCGGGTTTACTAAATCAACCGTGTTACGGAGATTGGCTTAAATTTTGAATACATTATGGGCATGCTGAAATACGTGTTGTGTTGGGTTCCTATTGTAAATATACACAATTCTTCTTCAGGACTCAAGTCCAAATTATTAACAGAAACAAAGATATACGTCTTTCACTCAGGTGCATACTCTTCAGGTTTACTAAATCAACCGTGTTACGGAGATTGGCTTAAATTTTGAATACATTATGGGCATGCTGAAATACGAGTTGTGTTCTGTTCCTGTCGTAAATATACACAATTCTTCTTCAGGACTCAAGTCCAAATTATTAATAGAACCAAAGATCTACGTCTTTCACTCAGGTGCATACTCTCCGGGTTTACTAAATCAACCGTGTTACGGAGATTGGCTTAAATTTTGAATACATTATGGGCATGCTGAAATACGAGTTGCGTTGGGTTCCTATCGTAAATATACACAATTCTTCTTCAGGACTCAAGTCAAAATTATTAATAGAAACAAAGATATACGTCTTTCACTCAGGTGCATACTCTTCAGGTTTACTAAATCAACCGTGTTACGGAGATTGGCTTAAATTTTGAATACATTATGGGCATGCTGAAATACGAGTTGCGTTGGGTTCCTATCGAAATATACACAATTCTTATTCAGGACTCAAGTCCAAATTATTAATAGAAACAAAGATATAAGTCTTTCACTCAGGTGCATACTCTTCGGGTTTACTAAATCAACCGTGTTACGGAGATTGGCTTATATTTTGAATACATTATGGGAATGCTGAAATACGAGTTGCGTTGGGTTCCTATCGTAAATATACACAATTCTTCTTCAGGACTCACGTCCAAATTATTAATAGAAACAAAGATATACGTCTTTCACTCAGGTGCATACTCTTCAGGTTTACTAAATCAACCGTGTTACGGAGATTGGCTTAAATTTTGAATACATTATGGGCATGCTGAAATACGAGTTGCGTTGGGTTCCTATCGTAAATATACACAATTCTTCTTCAGGACTCAAGTCCAAATTTTTAACAGAAACAAAGATATACGTGTTTCACTCAGGTGCATACTCTTCAGGTTTACTAAATCAACCGTGTTACGGAGATTGGATTAAATTTTGAATACATTATGGGCATGCTAAATTACGAGTTGCGTTGGGTTCCTATCGTAAATATACACAATTCGTCTTCAGGACTCAAGTCCAAATTATTAATAGAAACAAAGATATACGTCTTTCACTCAGGTGCATACTCTCTAGGTTTACTAAATCAACCGTGTTACGGAGATTGGCTTAAATTTTGAATACATTATGGGCATGCTGAAATACGAGTTGCGTTGGGTTCCTATCGAAATATACACAATTCTTCTTCAGGACTCAAGTCCAAATTATTAATAGAAACAAAGATATAAGTCTTTCACTCAGGTGCATACTCTTCGGGTTTACTAAATCAACCGTGTTACAGAGACTGGCTTAAATTTTGAATACATTATGGGCATGCTGAAATACGAGTTGTGTTGGGTTCCTATCGTAAATATACACAATTCTTCTTCAGGACTCAAGTCCAAATTATTAATAGAAACAAAGATATAAGTCTTTCACTCAGGTGCATACTTTTCGGGTTTACTAAATCAACCGTGTTACGGAGATTGGGTTAAATTTTGAATACATTATGGGCATGCTGAAATACGAGTTGTGATGGGTTCCTATCGTAAATATACACAATTCTTCTTCAGGACTCAAGTCCAAATTGTTAATAGAAACAAAGATATAAGTCTTTCACTCACGTGCATACTCTTCAGGTTTGCTAAATCAACTGTGTTACGGAGATTGGATTAAATTGTGAATACATTATGGGAATGCTGAAATACGAGTTGCGTTGGGTTCCTATCGTAAATATACACAATTCTTCTTCAGGACTCAAGTCCAAATTATTAATAGAAACAAAGATATACGTCTTTCACTCAGGTGCATACTCTTTAGGTTTACTAAATCAACCGTGTTACGGAGATTGGCTTAAATTGTGAATACATTATGGGAATGCTGAAATACGAGTTGCGTTGGGTTCCTATCGTAAATATACACAATTCTTCTTCAGGTCTCAAGTCCAAATTATTAATAGAAACAAAGATATACGTCTTTCACTCAGGTGCATACTCTTCAGGTTTACTAAATCAACGGCGTTACGGAGATTGGCTTAAATTGTGAATACATTATGGGAATGCTGAAATACGAGTTGCGTTGGGTTCCTATCGTAAATATACACAATTCTTCTTCAGGACTCAAGTCCAAATTATTAATAGAAACAAAGATATACGTCTTTCACTCAGGTGCATACTCTTTAGGTTTACTAAATCAACCGTGTTACGGAGATTGGCTTAAATTTTGAATACATTATGGGCATGCTGAAATACTCGTTGTGTTAGGTTCCTGTCGTAAATATACACAATTCTTCTTCAGGACTCAAGTCCAAATTATTAATAGAAACAAAGATATACGTCTTTCACTCAGGTGCATACTCTCCGGGTTTACTAAATAAACCGTGTTACGGAGATTGGCTTAAATTTTGAATACATTATGGGCATGCTGAAATACGAGTTGCGTTGGGTTCCTATCGTAAATATACACAATTCTTCTTCAGGACTCAAGTCCAAATTATTAATAGAAACAAAGATATACGTCTTTCACTCAGGTGCATACTCTTCAGGTTTACTAAATCAACCGTGTTACGGAGATTGGGTTAAATTGTGAATACAATACGGGAATGCTGAAATACGAGTTGCGTTGGGTTACTATCGTAAATATACACAATTCTTCTTCAGGAATCAAGTCCAAATTATTAACAGAAACAAAGATATACGTGTTTCACTCAGGTGCATACTCTTCAGGTTTACTACATCAACCGTGTTACGGAGATTGGCTTAAATTTTGAATACATTATGGGCATGCTAAATTACGAGTTGCGTTGGGTTCCTATCGTAAATATACACAATTCTTCTTCAGGACTCAAGTCCAAATTATTAATAGAAACAAAGATATACGTCTTTCACTCAGGTGCATACTCTCTAGGTTTACTAAATCAACCGTGTTACGGAGATTGGCTTAAATTTTGAATACATTATGGGCATGCTGAAATACGAGTTGCGTTGGGTTCCTATCGAAATATACACAATTCTTCTTCAGGACTCAAGTCCAAATTATTAATAGAAACAAAGATATAAGTCTTTCACTCAGGTGCATACTCTTCGGGTTTACTAAATCAACCGTGTTACGGAGATTGGCTTAAATTTTGAATACATTATGGGAATGCTGAAATACGAGTTGCGTTGGGTTCCTATCGTAAATATACACAATTCTTCGTCAGGACTCAAGTCCAAATTATTAATAGAAACAAAGATATACGTCTTTCACTCAAGTGCATACTCTTCAGGTTTACTAAATCAACCGTGTTACAGAGATTGGATTAAATTTTGAATACATTATGGGCATGCTGAAATATGAGTTGCGTTGGGTTCCTATCGTAAATATACACAATTCTTCTTCAGGACTCAAGTCCAAATTATTAATAGAAACAAAGATATATGTCTTTCACTCATGTGCATACTCTTCGGGTTTACTAAATCAACCGTGTTACGGAGATTGGCTTAAATTTTGAATACATTATGGGCATGCTGAAATACGAGTTGCGTTGGGTTCCTATCGTAAATATACACAATTATTCTTCAGGACTCAAGTCCAAATTATTAATAGAAACAAAGATATACGTCTTTCACTCAGGTGCATACTCTTCAGGTTTACTAAATCAACTGTGTTACGGAGATTGGCTTAAATTGTGAATACATTATGGGAATGCTGAAATACGAGTTGTGTTGGGTTCCTATCGTAAATATACACAATTCTTCTTCAGGACTCAAGTCCAAATTATTAATAGAAACAAAGATATACGTCTTTCACTCAGGTGCATACTCTTCAGGTTTACTAAATCAACCGTGTTACGGAGACTGGCTTAAATTGTGAATACATTATGGGAATGCTGAAATACGAGTTGCGTTGGGTTCCTATCGTAAATATACACAATTCTTCTTCAGGACTCAAGTCTAAATTATTAATAGAAACAAAGATATACGTCTTTCACTCAGGTGCATACTCTTCAGGTTTACTAAATCAACCGTGTTACGGAGATTGGCTTAAATTTTGAATACATTATGGGCATGCTGAAATACGAGTTGTGTTGGGTTCCTATCGTAAATATACACAATTCTTCTTCAGGACTCAAGTCCAAATTATTAATAGAAACAAAGATATACGTCTTTCACTCACGTGCATACTCTTCAGGTTTACTAAATCAACTGTGTTACAGAGATTGGATTAAATTTTGAATACATAATGGGCATGCTGAAATACGAGTTGCGTTGGGTTCCTATCGTAAATATACACAATTCTTCTTCAGGACTCAAGTCCAAATTATTAATAGAAACAAAGATATATGTCTTTCACTCAGGTGCATACTCTTCGGGTTTACTAAATCAACCGTGTTACGGAGATTGGCTTAAATTTTGAATACATTATGGGCATGCTGAAATACGAGTTGCGTTGGGTTCCTATCGTAAATATACACAATTATTCTTCAGGACTCAAGTCCAAATTATTAATAGAAACAAAGATATACGTCTTTCACTCAGGTGCATACTCTTCAGGTTTACTAAATCAACTGTGTTACGGAGATTGGCTTAAATTGTGAATACATTATGGGAATGCTGAAATACGAGTTGTGTTGGGTTCCTATCGTAAATATACACAATTCTTCTTCAGGACTCAAGTCCAAATTATTAATAGAAACAAAGATATACGTCTTTCACTCAGGTGCATACTCTTCAGGTTTACTAAATCAACCGTGTTACGGAGACTGGCTTAAATTGTGAATACATTATGAGAATGTTGAAATACGAGTTGCGTTGGGTTCCTATCGTAAATATACACAATTCTTCTTCAGGACTCAAGCCCAAATTATTAATAGAAACAAAGATATACGTCTTTCACTCAGGTGCATACTCTTCAGGTTTACTAAATCAACCGTGTTACGGAGATTGGCTTAAATTTTGAATACATTATGGGCATGCTGAAATACGAGTTGTGTTGGGTTCCTATCGTAAATATACACAATTCTTCTTCAGGACTCAAGTCCAAATTATTAATAGAAACAAAGATATACGTCTTTCACTCAGGTGCATACTCTTCAGGTTTACTAAATCAACTGTGTTACGGAGATTGGCTTGAATTTTAAATACATTATGGGCATGCTGAAATACGAGTTGCGTTGGGTTCCTATCGTAAATATACAAGATTCTTCTTCAGGACTCAAGTCCAAATTATTAATAGAAACAAAGATATAAGTCTTTCACTCAGGTGCATACTCTTCGGGTTTACTAAATAGACCGTGTTACGGAGATTGGCTTAAATTTTGAATACATTATGGGCATGCTGAAATACGAGTTGCGTTGGGTTCCTATCGTAAATATACACAATTATTCTTCAGGACTCAAGTCCAAATTATTAATAGAAACAAAGATATACGTCTTTCACTCAGGTGCATACTCTTCAGGTTTACTAAATCAACTGTGTTACAGAGATTGGATTCAATTTTGAATACATAATGGGCATGCTGAAATACGAGTTGCGTTGGGTTCCTATCGTAAATATACACAATTCTTCTTCAGGACTCAAGTCCAAATTATTAATAGAAACAAAGATATATGTCTTTCACTCAGGTGCATACTCTTCGGGTTTACTAAATCAACCGTGTTACGGAGATTGGCTTAAATTTTGAATACATTATGGGCATGCTGAAATACGAGTTGCGTTGGGTTCCTATCGTAAATATACACAATTATTCTTCAGGACTCAAGTCCAAATTATTAATAGAAACAAAGATATACGTCTTTCACTCAGGTGCATACTCTTCAGGTTTACTAAATCAACTGTGTTACGGAGATTGGCTTAAATTGTGAATACATTATGGGAATGCTGAAATACGAGTTGTGTTGGGTTCCTATCGTAAATATACACAATTCTTCTTCAGGACTCAAGTCCAAATTATTAATAGAAACAAAGATATACGTCTTTCACTCAGGTGCATACTCTTCAGGTTTACTAAATCAACCGTGTTACGGAGACTGGCTTAAATTGTGAATACATTATGAGAATGTTGAAATACGAGTTGCGTTGGGTTCCTATCGTAAATATACACAATTCTTCTTCAGGACTCAAGTCCAAATTATTAATAGAAACAAAGATATACGTCTTTCACTCAGGTGCATACTCTTCAGGTTTACTAAATCAACCGTGTTACGGAGATTGGCTTAAATTTTGAATACATTATGGGCATGCTGAAATACGAGTTGTGTTGGGTTCCTATCGTAAATATACACAATTCTTCTTCAGGACTCAAGTCCAAATTATTAATAGAAACAAAGATATACGTCTTTCACTCAGGTGCATACTCTTCAGGTTTACTAAATCAACTGTGTTACGGAGATTGGCTTGAATTTTAAATACATTATGGGCATGCTGAAATACGAGTTGCGTTGGGTTCCTATCGTAAATATACAAGATTCTTCTTCAGGACTCAAGTCCAAATTATTAATAGAAACAAAGATATAAGTCTTTCACTCAGGTGCATACTCTTCGGGTTTACTAAATAGACCGTGTTACGGAGATTGGCTTAAATTTTGAATACATTATGGGCATGCTGAAATACGAGTTGCGTTGGGTTCCTATCGTAAATATACACAATTATTCTTCAGGACTCAAGTCCAAATTATTAATCGAAACAAAGATATAAGTCTTTCACTCAGGTGCATACTCTTCGGGTTTACTAAATCAACCGTGTTACGGAGATTGGCTTAAATTTTGAATACATTATGGGCATGCTTAAATACGAGTTGCGTTGGGTTCCTATCGTAAATATACACAATTCTTCTTCAGGACTCCAGTCTAAATTATTAATAGAAACAAAGATATAAGCCTTTCACTCACGTGCATACTCTTTAGGTTTACTAAATCAACTGTGATACGGAGATTGGCTTAAATTGTGAATACATTATGGGAATGCTGAAATACGAGTTGCGTTGGGTTCCTATCGTAAATATACACAATTCTTTTTCAGGACTCAAGTCCAAATTATTAATAGAAACAAAGATATAAGTCTTTCACTCAGGTGCATACTCTACAGGTTTACTAAATCAACCGTGTTACGGAGATTGGCTTAAATTTTGAATATATTATGGGAATGCTGAAATACGAGTTGCGTTGGGTTCCTATCGTAAATATACACAATTCTTCTTCAGGACTCAAGTCCAAATTATTAATAGAAACAAAGATATACGTCTTTCACTCAGGTGCATACTCTTCAGGTATTCTAAATCAACCGTGTTACGGAGATTGGCTTAAATTTTGAATACATTATGGGCATGCTGAAATACGAGTTGCGTTGGGTTCCTATCGAAATATACACAATTCTTCTTCAGGACTCAAGTCCAAATTATTAATAGAAACAAAGATATAAGTCTTTCACTCAGGTGCATACTCTTCGGGTTTACTAAATCAACCGTGTTACGGAGATTGGCTTAAATTTTGGATACATTATGGGAATGCTGAAATACGAGTTGCGTTGGGTTCCTATCGTAAATATACACAATTCTTCTTCAGGACTCAAGTCCAAATTATTAATAGAAACAAAGATATACGTCTTTCACTCAGGTGCATACTCTTCGGGTTTACTAAATCAACCGTGTTACGGAGATTGGCTTAAATTTTGAATACATTATAAGCATGCTGAAATACGAGTTGCGTTGGGTTCCTATCGTAAATATACACAATTCTTCTTCAGGACTCAAGTCCAAATTATTAATAGAAACAAAGATATAAGTTTTTCACTCAGGTGCATACTCTTCGGGTTTACTAAATCAACCGTGTTACGGAGATTGGCTTAAATTTTGAATACATTATGGGAATGGTTAAATACGAGTTGCGTTGGGTTCCTATCCTAAATATACACAATTCTTCTTCAGGACTCCAGTCTAAATTATTAATAGAAACAAAGATATAAGTCTTTCACTCACGTGCGTACTCTTCAGGTTTACTAAATCAACTGTGTTACGGAGATTGGCTTAAATTGTGAATACATTATGGGAATGCTGAAATACGAGTTGCGTTGGGTTCCTATCGTAAATATACACAATTCTTCTTCAGGACTCAAGTCCAAATTATTAATAGAAACAAAGATATAAGTCTTTCACTCAGGTGCATACTCTTCGGGTTTACTAAATCAACCGTGTTACGGAGATTCGCTTAAATTTTGAATACATTATGGGAATGCTGAAATACAAGTTGCGTTGGGTTCCTATCGTAAATATACACAATTCTTCTTCAGGACTCAAGTCCAAATTATTAATAGAAACAAAGATATACGTCTTTCACTCAGGTGCATACTCTTCAGGTTTACTAAATCAACCGTGTTACGGAGATTGGCTTAAATTTTGAATACATTATGGGCATGCTGAAATACGAGTTGCGTTGGGTTCCTATCGAAATATACACATTTCGTCTTCAGGACGCAAGTCCAAATTATTAATAGAAACAAAGATATAAGTCTTTCAATCAGGTGCATACTCTTCGGGTTTACTAAATCAACCAGGTTACGGAGATTGGCTTAAATTTTGAATACATTATGGGGATGCTTAAATACGAGTTGTGTTGGGTTCCTATTGTAAATATACACAATTCTTCTTCAGGACTCAAGTCCAAATTATTAATAGAAACAAAGATATACGTCTTTCACTCAGGTGCATACTCTTCAGGTTTACTAAATCAACCGTGTTACGGAGATTGGCTTAAATTTTGAATACATTATGGGCATGCTGAAATACGAGTTGCGTTGGGTTCCTATCGAAATATACACAATTCTTCTTCAGGACTCAAGTCCAAATTATTAATAGAAACAAAGATATACGTCTTTCACTCAGGTGCATACTCTTCGGGTTTACTAAATCAACCGTGTTACGGAGATTGGCTTAAATTTTGAATACATTATGGGAATGCTGAAATACGAGTTGCGTTGCGTTCCTATCGTAAATATACACAATTCTTCTTCAGGACTCAAGTCCAAATTATTAGTAGAAACAAAGATATACGTCTTTCACTCAGGTGCATACTCTTCAGGTTTACTAAATCAACCGTGTTACGGAGATTGGCTTAAATTTTGAATACATTATGGGCATGCTGAAATACGAGTTGTGTTGGGTTCCTATCGTAAATATACACAATTCTTCTTCAGGACTCAAGTCCAAATTATTAATAGAAACAAAGATATACGTCTTTCACTCAGGTGCATACTCTTCAGGTTTACTAAATCAACCGTGTTACGGAGATTGGCTTAAATTTTGAATACATTATGGGCATGCTGAAATACGAGTTGTGTTGGGTTCCTATCGTAAATATACACAATTCTTCTTCAGGACTCAAGTCCAAATTATTAATAGAAACAAAGATATACGTCTTTCACTCAGGTGCATACTCTTCAGGTTTACTAAATCAACCGTGTTACGGAGATTGGCTTAAATTTTGAATACATTATGGGCATGCTGAAATACGAGTTGCGTTGGGTTCCTATCGTAAATATACACAATTCTTCTTCAGGACTCAAGTCCAAATTATTAATAGAAACAAAGATATACGTCTTTCACTCAGGTGCATACTCTTCAGGTTTACTAAATAAACCGTGTTACGGAGATTGGGTTAAATTGTGAATACAATACGGGAATGCTGAAATACGAGTTGCGTTGGGTTACTATCGTAAATATACACAATTCTTCTTCAGGAATCAAGTCCAAATTATTAACAGAAACAAAGATATACGTGTTTCACTCAGGTGCATACTCTTCAGGTTTACTACATCAACCGTGTTACGGAGATTGGCTTAAATTTTAAATACATTATGGGCATGCTAAATTACGAGTTGCGTTGGGTTCCTATCGTAAATATACACAATTCTTCTTCAGGACTCAAGTCCAAATTATTAATAGAAACAAAGATATACGTCTTTCACTCAGGTGCATACTCTCTAGGTTTACTAAATCAACCGTGTTACGGAGATTGGCTTAAATTTTGAATACATTATGGGCATGCTGAAATACGAGTTGCGTTGGGTTCCTATCGAAATATACACAATTCTTCTTCAGGACTCAAGTCCAAATTATTAATAGAAACAAAGATATAAGTCTTTCACTCAGGTGCATACTCTTCGGGTTTACTAAATCAACCGTGTTACGGAGTTTGGCTTAAATTTTGAATACATTATGGGAATGCTGAAATACGAGTTGCGTTGGGTTCCTATCGTAAATATACACAATTCTTCTTCAGGACTCAAGTCCAAATTATTAATAGAAACAAAGATATACGTCTTTCACTCAGGTGCATACTCTTCAGGTTTACTAAATCAACCGTGTTACAGAGATTGGATTAAATTTTGAATACATTATGGGCATGCTGAAATACGAGTTGCGTTAGGTTCCTATCGTAAATATACACAATTCTTCTTCAGGACTCAAGTCCAAATTATTAATAGAAACAAAGATATATGTCTTTCACTCAGGTGCATACTCTTCGGGTTTACTAAATCAACCGTGTTACGGAGATTGGCTTACATTTTGAATACATTATGGGCATGCTGAAATACGAGTTGCGTTGGGTTCCTATCGTAAATATACACAATTATTCTTCAGGACTCAAGTCCAAATTATTAATAGAAACAAAGATATTCGTCTTTCACTCAGGTGCATACTCTTCAGGTTTACTAAATCAACTGTGTTACGGAGATTGGCTTAAATTGTGAATACATTATGGGAATGCTGAAATACAAGTTGTGTTGGGTTCCTATCGTAAATATACACAATTCTTCTTCAGGACTCAAGTCCAAATTATTAATAGAAACAAAGATATACGTCTTTCACTCAGGTGCATACTCTTCAGGTTTACTAAATCAACCGTGTTACGGAGACTGGCTTAAATTGTGAATACATTATGGGAATGCTGAAATACGAGTTGCGTTGGGTTCCTATCGTAAATATACACAATTCTTCTTCAGGACTCAAGTCCAAATTATTAATAGAAACAAAGATATACGTCTTTCACTCAGGTGCATACTCTTCGGGTTTACTAAATCAACCGTGTTACGGAGATTGGCTTAAATTTTGAATACATTATGGGCATGCTGAAATACGAGTTGCGTTGGGTTCCTATCGTAAATATACACAATTATTCTTCAGGACTCAAGTCCAAATTATTAATCGAAATAAAGATATAAGTCTTTCACTCAGGTGCATACTCTTCGGGTTTACTAAATCAACCGTGTTACGGAGATTGGCTTAAATTTTGAATACATTATGGGCATGCTTAAATACGAGTTGCGTTGGGTTCCTATCGTAAATATACACAATTCTTCTTCAAGACTCCAGTCTAAATTATTAATAGAAACAAAGATATAAGCCTTTCACTCACGTGCATACTCTTTAGGTTTACTAAATCAACTGTGATACGGAGATTGGCTTAAATTGTGAATACATTATGGGAATGCTGAAATACGAGTTGCGTTGGGTTCCTATCGTAAATATACACAATTCGTTTTCAGGACTCAAGTCCAAATTATTAATAGAAACAAAGATATAAGTCTTTCACTCAGGTGCATACTCTACACGTTTACTAAATCAACCGTGTTACGGAGATTGGCTTAAATTTTGAATATATTATGGGAATGCTGAAATACGAGTTGCGTTGGGTTCCTATTGTAAATATACACAATTCTTCTTCAGGACTCAAGTCCAAATTATTAATAGAAACAAAGATATACGTCTTTCACTCAGGTGCATACTCTTCAGGTATTCTAAATCAACCGTGTTACGGAGATTGGCTTAAATTTTGAATACATTATGGGCATGCTGAAATACGAGTTGCGTTGGGTTCCTATCGAAATATACACAATTCTTCTTCAGGACTCAAGTCCAAATTATTAATAGAAACAAAGATATAAGTCTTTCACTCAGGTGCATACTCTTCGGGTTTACTAAATGAACCGTGTTACGGAGATTGGCTTAAATTTTGGATACATTATGGGAATGCTGAAATACGAGTTGCGTTGGGTTCCTATCGTAAATATACACAATTCTTCTTCAGGACTCAAGTCCAAATTATTAATAGAAACAAAGATATACGTCTTTCACTCAGGTGCATACTCTTCGGGTTTACTAAATCAACCGTGTTACGGAGATTGGCTTAAATTTTGAATACATTATAAGCATGCTGAAATACGAGTTGCGTTGGGTTCCTATCGTAAATATACACAATTCTTCTTCAGGACTCAAGTCCAAATTATTAATAGAAACAAAGATATAAGTCTTTCACTCAGGTGCATACTCTTCGGGTTTACTAAATCAACCGTGTTACGGAGATTGGCTTAAATTTTGAATACATTATGGGCATGGTTAAATACGAGTTGCGTTGGGTTCCTATCCTAAATATACACAATTCTTCTTCAGGACTCCAGTCTAAATTATTAATAGAAACAAAGATATAAGTCTTTCACTCACGTGCGTACTCTTTAGGTTTACTAAATCAACTGTGTTACGGAGATTGGCTTAAATTGTGAATACATTATGGGAATGCTGAAATACGAGTTGCGTTGGGTTCCTATCGTAAATATACACAATTCTTCTTCAGGACTCAAGTCCAAATTATTAATAGAAACAAAGATATAAGTCTTTCACTCAGGTGCATACTCTTCGGGTTTACTAAATCAACCGTGTTACGGAGATTGGCTTAAATTTTGAATACATTATGGGAATGCTGAAATACAAGTTGCGTTGGGTTCCTATCGTAAATATACACAATTCTTCTTCAGGACTCAAGTCCAAATTATTAATAGAAACAAAGATATACGTCTTTCACTCAGGTGCATACTCTTCAGGTTTACTAAATCAACCGTGTTACGGAGATTGGCTTAAATTTTGAATACATTATGGGCATGCTGAAATACGAGTTGCGTTGGGTTCCTATCGAAATATACACAATTCTTCTTCAGGACGCAAGTCCAAATTATTAATAGAAACAAAGATATAAGTCTTTCAATCAGGTGCATACTCTTCGGGTTTACTAAATCAACCAGGTTACGGAGATTGGCTTAAATTTTGAATACATTATGGGGATGCTTAAATACGAGTTGTGTTGGGTTCCTATCGTAAATATACACAATTCTTCTTCAGGACTCAAGTCCAAATTATTAATAGAAACAAAGATATACGTCTTTCACTCAGGTGCATACTCTTCAGGTTTACTAAATCAACTGTGTTACGGAGATTGGCTTAAATTGTGAATACATTATGGGAATGCTGAAATACGAGTTGCGTTGGGTTCCTATCGTAAATATACACAATTATTCTTCAGGACTCAAGTCCAAATTATTAATAGAAACAAAGATATAAGTCTTTCACTCAGGTGCATACTCTTTGGGTTTACTAAATCAACCGTGTTACGGAGATTGGCTTAAATTTTGTATACATTATGGGGATGCTTAAATACGAGTTGCGTTGGGTTCCTATCGTAAATATACACAGTTCTTCTTCAGGACTCAAGTCCAAATTATTAATAGAAACAAAGATATACGTCTTTCACTCAGGTGCATACTCTTCAGGTTTACTAAATCAACCGTGTTACGGAGATTGGCTTAAATTGTGAATACATTATGGGAACTCTGAAATATGAGTTGCGTTGGGTTCCTATCGTAAATATACACAATTCTTCTTCAGGGCTCAAGTCCAAATTATTAATAGAAACAAAGATATACGTCTTTCACTTAGGTGCATACTCCTCGGGTTTACTAAATCAACCGTGTTACGGAGTTTGGCTTAAATTTTGAATACATTATGGGCATGCGGAAATACGAGTTGTGTTGGGTTCCTATCGTAAATATACACAATTCTTCTTCAGGACTCAAGTCCAAATTATTAATAGAAACAAAGATATAAGTCTTTCACTTAGGTGCATACTCTTCGGGTTTACTAAATCAACCGTGTTACGGAGATTGGCTTAAATTTTGAATACATTATGGGCATGCTGAAATACGAGTTGCGTTAGGTTCCTATCGTAAATATACACAATTCTTCTTCAGGACTCAAGTCCAAATTATTAATAGAAACAAAGATATACGTCTTTCACTAAGGTGCATACTCTTCAGGTTTACTAAATCAACCGTGTTACGGAGATTGGCTTAAATTTTGAATACATTATGGGCATGCTGAAATACGAGTTGTGTTGGGTTCCTATCGTAAATATACACAATTCTTGTTCATGACTCAAGTCCAAATTATTAATAGAAACAAAGATATAAGTCTTTCACTCAGGTGCATACTCTTCGAGGTTTACTAAATAAACCGTGTTACGGAGTTTTTCTTAAATTTTGAATACATTATGGGCATGCTGAAAAACGAGTTGCGTTGGGTTCCTATCGTAAATATACACAATTCTTCTTCAAGACTCAAGTCCAAATTATTAATAGAAACAAAGATACAAGTCTTTCACTCAGGTGCATACTCTACGGGTTTACTAAATCAACCGTGTTACGGAGATTGGCTTAAATTTTGAATACATTATGGGCATGATGAAATATGAGTTGCGTTGGGTTCCTATCGTAAATATACACAATTCTTCTTCAGGACTCAAGTCCAAATTATTAATAGAAACAAAGATATACGTCTTTCACTTAGGTGCATACTCTTCGGGTTTACTAAATCAACCGTGTTACGGAGATTGGCTTAAATTTTGAATACATTATGGGCATGCTAAAATACGAGTTGCGTTGGGTTCCTATCGTAAATATACACAATTCTTCTTCAGGACTCAAGTCCAAATTATTAATAGAAACAAAGATATACGTCTTTCACTCAGGTGCATACTCTTCAGGTTTACTAAATCAACCGTGTTACGGAGATTGGCTTAAATTTTGAATACATTATGGGCATGCTGAAATACGAGTTGCGTTGGGTTCCTATCGTAAATATACACAATTCTTCTTCAGGACTCATGTCCAAATTATTAATAGAAACAAAGATATAAGTCTTTCACTCAGGTGCATACTCTTCGGGTTTACTAAATCAACCGTGTTACGGAGTTTGGCTAAAATTTTGAATACATTATGGGCATGCTGAAATACGAGTTGCGTTGGGTTCCTATCGTAAATATACACAATTCTTCATCAGGACTCAAGTCCAAATTATTAATAGAAACAAAGATATACGTCTTTTACTCAGGTGCATACTCTTCAGGTTTACTAAATCAACCATGTTACGGAGATTGGCTTAAATTTTGAATACATTATGGGCATGCTGAAATACGAGTTGTGTTGGGTTCCTATCGTAAATATACACAATTCTTCTTCAGGACTCAAGTCCAAATTATTAATAGAAACAAAGATATAAGTCTTTCACTTAGGTGCATACTCTTCGGGTTTACTAAATCAACCGTGTTACGGAGATTGGCTTAAATTTTGAATACATTATGGGCAAGCTGAAATACGAGTTGCGTTAGGTTCCTATCGTAAATATACACAATTCTTCTTCAGGACTCAAGTCCAAATTATTAATAGAAACAAAGATATACGTCTTTCACTCAGGTGCATACTCTTCAGGTTTACTAAATCAACCGTGTTACGGAGATTGGCTTAAATTTTGAATACATTATGGGCATGCTGAAATACGAGTTGTGTTGGGTTCCTATCGTAAATATACACAATTCTTGTTCATGACTCAAGTCCAAATTATTAATAGAAACAAAGATATAAGTCTTTCACTCAGGTGCATACTCTTCGGGTTTACTAAATCAACCGTGTTACGGAGTTTGGCTTAAATTTTGAATACATTATGGGCATGCTGAAATACGAGTTGCGTTGGGTTCCTATCGTAAATATACACAATTCTTCTTCAAGACTCAAATCCAAATTATTAATAGAAACAAAGATATAAGTCTTTCACTCAGGTGCATACTCTACGGGTTTACTAAATCAACCGTGTTACGGAGATTGGCTTAAATTTTGAATACATTATGGGCACGATGAAATACGAGTTGCGTTGGGTTCCTATCGTAAATATACACAATTCTTCTTCAGGACTCAAGTCCAAATTATTAATAGAAACAAAGATATACGTCTTTCACTCAGGTGCATACTCTTCGGGTTTACTAAATCAACCGTGTTACGGAGATTGGCTTAAATTTTGAACACATTATGGGCATGCTGAAATACGAGTTGCGTTGGGTTCCTATCGTAAATATACACAATTATTCTTCAGGATTCAAGTCCAAGTTATTAATAGAAACAAGGATATACGTCTTTCACTCAGGTGCATACTCTTCAGGTTTACTAAATCAACCGTGTTACGGAGATTGGCTTAAATTTTGAATACATTATGGGCATGCTGAAATACGAGTTGCGTTGGGTTCCTATCGTAAATATACACAATTCTTCATCAGGACTCAAGTCCAAATTATTAATAGAAACAAAGATATACGTCTTTCACTCAGGTGCATACTCTTCAGGTTTACTAAATCAACCGTGTTACGGAGATTGGCTTAAATTTTGAATACATTATAAGCATGCTGAAATACGAGTTGCGTTGTGTTCCTATCGTAAATATACACAATTCTTCTTTAGGACTCAAGTCCAAATTATTAATAGAAACAAAGATATACGTCTTTCACTCAGGTGCATACTCTTCAGGTTTACTAAATCAACCGTGTTACGGAGATTGGCTTAAATTTTGAATACATTATGGGCATGCTGAAATACGAGTTGCGTTGGGTTCCTATCGAAATATACACAATTCTTCTTCATGACTCAAGTCCAAATTATTAATAGAAACAAAGATATAAGTCTTTCACTCAGGTGCATACTCTTCGGGTTTACTATATCAAGCGTGTTACGGAGATTGGCTTAAATTTTGAATACATTATGGGCATGCTGAAATACTAGTTGCGTTAGGTTCCTATCGTAAATATACACAATTCTTCTTCAGGACTCAAGTCCAAATTATTAATAGAAACAAAGATATACGTCTTTCACTCAGGTGCATACTCTTCAGGTTTACTAAATCAACCGTGTTACGGATATTGGCTTAAATTTTGAATACATTATGGGCATGCTGAAATACGAGTTGCGTTGGGTTCCTATCGAAATATACACAATTCTTCTTCAGGACTCAAGTCCAAATTATTAATAGAAACAAAGATATAAGTCTTTCACTCAGGTGCATACTCTTCGGATTTACTAAATCAACCGTGTTACGGAGATTGGCTTAAATTTTGAATACATTATGGGCATGCTGAAATACGAGTTACGTTAGGTTCCTATCGTAAATATACACAATTCTTCTTCAGGACTCAAGTCTAAATTATTAATAGAAACAAAGATATACGTCTTTCACTCAGGTGCATACTCTTCGGGTTTACTAAATCAACCGTGTTACGAAGATTGGCTTAAATTTTGAATACATTATGGGCATGCTGAAATACGAGTTGCGTTGGGTTCCTATCGTAAATATACACAATTCTTCATCAGGACTCAAGTCCAAATTATTAATAGAAACAAAGTTATACGTCTATCACTCAGGTGCATACTCTTCAGGTTTACTAAATCAACCGTGTTACGGAGATTGGCTTAAATTTTGAATACATTATGGGCATGCTGAAATACGATTTGCGTTGGGTTCCTATCGTAAATATACACAATTCTTCTTGAGGACTCAAGTCCAAATTATTAATAGAAACAAAGATATACGTCTTTCACTCAGGTGCATACTCTTCAGGTTTACTAAATCAACCGTGTTACGGAGATTGGCTTAAATTTTGAATACATTATGGGCATGCTGAAATACGAGTTGCGTTGGGTTCCTATCGAAATATACACAATTCTTCTTCAGGACTCAAGTCCAAATTATTAATAGAAACAAAGATATAAGTCTTTCACTCAGGTGCATACTCTTCGGGTTTACTAAATCAACCGTGTTACGGAGATTGGCTTAAATTTTGAATACATTATGGGCATGCTGAAATACGAGTTGCGTTAGGTTCCTATCGTAAATATACACAGTTCTTCTTCAGGACTCAAGTCCAAATTATTAATAGAAACAAAGATATAAGTCTTTCACTCAGATGCATACTCTTCGGGTTTACTAAATCAACCGTCTTACGGAGATTGGCTTAAATTTTGAATACATTATGGGAATGCTGAAATACAAGTTGCGTTGGGTTCCTATCCTAAATATACACAATTCTTCTTCAGGACTCAAGTCCAAATTATTAATAGAAACAAAGATATACGTCTTTCACTCAGGTGCATACTCTTCAGGTTTACTAAATCAACCGTGTTACGGAGATTGGCTTAAATTTTGAATACATTATGGGCATGCTGAAATACGAGTTGCGTTGGGTTCATATCGTAAATATACACAATTCTTCTTTAGGACTCAAGTCCAAATTATTAATAGAAACAAAGATATACGTCTTTCACTCAGGTGCATACTCTTCAGGTTTACTAAATCAACCGTGTTACGGAGATTGGCTTAAATTTTGAATACATTTTGGGCATGCTGAAATACGAGTTGCGTTGGGTTCCTATCGAAATATACACAATTCTTCTTCAGGACTCAAGTCCAAATTATTAATAGAAACAAAGATATAAGTCTTTCACTCAGGTGCATACTCTTCGGGTTTACTAAATCAACCGTGTTACGGAGATTGGCTTAAATTTTGAATACATTACGGGCATGCTGAAATACGAGTTGCGTTAGGTTCCTATCGTAAATATACACAATTCTTCTTCAGGAATCAAGTCCAAATTATTAATAGAAACAAAGATATACGTCTTTCACTCAGGTGCATACTCTTCGGGTTTACTAAATCAACCGTGTTACGAAGATTGGCTTAAATTTTGAATACATTATGGGCATGCTGAAATACGAGTTGCGTTGGGTTCCTATCGTAAATATACACAATTCTTCTTCAGGACTCAAGTCCAAATTATTAATAGAAACAAAGATATAAGTCTTTCACTCAGGTGCATACTCTTCGGGTTTACTAAATCAACCGTGTTATGGAGTTTGGCTTAAATTTTGAATACATTATGGGCATGCTGAAATACGAGTTGCGTTGGGTTCCTATCGTAAATATACACAATTCTTCTTCAAGACTCAAGTCCAAATTATTAATAGAAACAAAGATATAAGTCTTTCACTCAGGTGCATACTCTTCGGGTTTACTAAATCAACCGTGTTACGGAGATTGGCTTAATATTTAAATACATTATGGGCATGATGAAATACGAGTTGCGTTGGGTTCCTATCGTAAATATACACAATTCTTCTTCAGGACTCAAGTCCAAATTATTAATAGAAACAAAGATATACGTCTTTCACTCAGGTGCATACTCTTCGGGTTTACTAAATCAACCGTGTTACGGAGATTGGCTTAAATTTTGAATACATTATGGGCATGCTGAAATACGAGTTGCGTTGGGTTCCTATCGTAAATATACACAATTATTATTCAGGACTCAAGTCTAAGTTATTAATAGAAACAAAGATATACGTCTTTCACTCAGGTGCATACTCTTCAGGTTTACTAAATCAACCGTGTTACGGAGATTGGCTTAAATTTTGAATACATTATGGGCATGCTGAAATACGAGTTGCGTTGGGTTCCTATCGAAATATACACAATTCTTCTTCAGGACTCAAGTCCAAATTATTAATAGAAACAAAGATATAAGTCTTTCACTCAGGTGCATACTCTTCGGGTTTACTAAATCAACCGTGTTACGGAGATTGGCTTAAAGTTTGAATACATTATGGGCATGCTAAAATACGAGTTGCGTTAGGTTCCTATCGTAAATATACACAATTCTTCTTCAGGACTCAAGTCCAAATTATTAATAGAAACAAAGATATAAGTCTTTCACTCAGATGCATACTCTTCGGGTTTACTAAATCAACCGTCTTACGGAGATTGGCTTAAATTTTGAATACATTATGGGAATGCTGAAATACGAGTTGTGTTGGGTTCCTATCGTAAATATACACAATTCTTCTTCAGGACTCAAGTCCAAATTATTAATAGAAACAAAGATATACGTCTTTCACTCAGGTGCATACTCTTCAGGTTTACTAAATCAACCGTGTTACGGAGATTGGCTTAAATTTTGAATACATTATGGGCATGCTGAAATACGAGTTGCGTTGGGTTCCTATCGTAAATATACACAATTCTTCTTCAGGACTCAAGTCCAAATTATTAATAGAAACAAAGATATACATCTTTCACTCAGGTGCATACTCTTCAGGTTTACTAAATCAACTGTGTTACGGAGATTGGCTTAAATTTTGAATACATTATGGGCATGCTGAAATACGAGTTGCGTTGGGTTCCTATCGAAATATACACAATTCTTCTTCAGGACTCAAGTCCAATATATTAATAGAAACAAAGATATAAGTCTTTCACTCAGGTGTATACTCTTCGGGTTTACTAAATCAACCGTGTTACGGAGATTGGCTTAAATTTTGAATACATTATGGGCATGCTGAAATACGAGTTGCGTTAGGTTCCTATCGTAAATATACACAATTCTTCTTCAGGACTCAAGTCCAAATTATTAATAGAAACAAAGATATACGTCTTTCACTCAGGTGCATACTCTTCGGGTTTACTAAATCAACCGTGTTACGGAGATTGGCTTAAATTTTGAATACATTATGGGCATTCTGAAATACGAGTTGCGTTGGGTTCCTATCGTAAATATACACAATTATTCTTCAGGACTCAAGTCCAAATTATTAATAGAAACAAAGATATAAGTCTTTCACTCAGGTGCATACTCTTCAGGTTTACTAAATCAACCGTGTTACGGAGATTGGCTTAAATTTTGAATACATTATGGGCATGCTGAAATACGAGTTGCGTTGGGTTCCTATCGAAATATACACAATTCTTCTTCAGGACTCAAGTCCAAATTATTAATAGAAACAAAGATATAAGTCTTTCACTCAGGTGCATACTCTTCGGGTTTACTAAATCAACCGTGTTACGGAGATTGGCTTAAAGTTTGAATACATTATGGGCATGCTAAAATACGAGTTGCGTTGGGTTCCTATCGTAAATATACACAATTCTTCTTCAGGACTCAAGTCCAAATTATTAATAGAAACAAAGATATAAGTCTTTCACTCAGATGCATACTCTTCGGGTTTACTAAATCAACCGTCTTACGGAGATTGGCTTAAATTTTGAATACATTATGGGAATGCTGAAATACAAGTTGCGTTGGGTTCCTATCGTAAATATACACAATTCTTCTTCAGGATTCAAGTCCAAATTATTAATAGAAACAAAGATATACGTCTTTCACTCAGGTACATACTCTTCAGGTTTACTAAATCAACCGTGTTACGGAGATTGGCTTAAATTTTGAATACATTATGGGCATGCTGAAATACGAGTTGCGTTGGGTTCCTATCGTAAATATACGCAATTCTTCTTCAGGACTCAAGTCCAAATTATTAATAGAAACAAAGATATACATCTTTCATTCAGGTGCATACTCTTCAGGTTTACTAAATCAACCGTGTTACGGAGATTGGCTTAAATTTTGAATACATTATGGGCATGCTGAAATACGAGTTGCGTTGGGTTCCTATCGAAATATACACAATTCTTCTTCACGACTCAAGTCCAATATATTAATAGAAACAAAGATATAAGTCTTTCACTCAGGTGTATACTCTTCGGGTTTACTAAATCAACCGTGTTACGGAGATTGGCTTAAATTTTGAATACATTATGGGCATGCTGAAATACGAGTTGCGTTAGGTTCCTATCGTAAATATACACAATTCTTCTTCAGGACTCAAGTCCAAATTATTAATAGAAACAAAGATATACGTCTTTCACTCAGGTGCATACTCTTCGGGTTTACTAAATCAACCGTGTTACGGAGATTGGCTTAAATTTTGAATACATTATGGGCATTCTGAAATACGAGTTGCGTTGGGTTCCTATCGTAAATATACACAATTATTCTTCAGGACTCAAGTCCAAATTATTAATAGAAACAAAGATATAAGTCTTTCACTCAGGTGCATACTCTTCAGGTTTACTAAATCAACCGTGTTACGGAGATTGGCTTAAATTTTGAATACATTATGGGCATGCTGAAATACGAGTTGAGTTGGGTTCCTATTGAAATATACACAATTCTTCTTCAGGACTCAAGTCCAAATTATTAATAGAAACAAAGATATAAGTCTTTCACTCAGGTGCATACTCTTCGGGTTTACTAAATCAACCGTGTTACGGAGATTGGCTTAAAGTTTGAATACATTATGGGCATGCTAAAATACGAGTTGCGTTGGGTTCCTATCGTAAATATACACAATTCTTCTTCAGGACTCAAGTCCAAATTATTAATAGAAGCAAAGATATAAGTCTTTCACTCAGATGCATACTCTTCGGGTTTACTAAATCAACCGTCTTACGGAGATTGGCTTAAATTTTGAATACATTATGGGAATGCTGAAATACGAGTTGCGTTGGGTTCCTATCGTAAATATACACAATTCTTCTTCAGGACTCAAGTCCAAATTATTAATAGAAACAAAGATATACGTCTTTCACTCAGGTGCATACTCTTCAGGTTTACTAAATCAACCGTGTTACGGAGATTGGCTTAAATTTTGAATACATTATGGGCATGCTGAAATACGAGTTGCGTTGGGTTCCTATCGTAAATATACACAATTCTTCTTCAGGACCCAAGTCCAAATTATTAATAGAAACAAAGATATACATCTTTCACTCAGGTGCATACTCTTCAGGTTTACTAAATCAACCGTGTTACGGAGATTGGCTTAAATTTTGAATACATTATTGGCATGCTGAAATACGAGTTGCGTTGGGTTCCTATCGTAAATATACACAATTCTTCTTCAGGACTCAAGTCCAAATTATTAATAGAAACAAAGATATACATCTTTCACTCAGGTGCATACTCTTCAGGTTTACTAAATCAACCGTGTTACGGAGATTGGCTTAAATTTTGAATACATTATGGGCATGCTGAAATACGAGTTGCGTTGGGTTCCTATCGAAATATACACAATTCTTCTTCAGGGCTCAAGTCCAATATATTAATAGAAACAAAGATATAAGTCTTTCACTCAGGTGTATACTCTTCGGGTTTACTAAATCAACCGTGTTACGGAGATTGGCTTAAATTTTGAATACATTATGGGAATGCTGAAATACGAGTTGTGTTGGGTTCCTATCGTAAATATACACAATTCTTCTTTAGGACTCAAGTCCAAATTATTAATTGAAACAAAGATATACGTCTTTCACTCAGGTGCATAGTCTTCAGGTTTACTAAATCAACCGTGTCACGGAGATTGGCTTAAATCGTGAATACATTATGGGAATGCTGAAATACGAGTTGCGTTGGGTTCCTATCGTAAATATACACAATTCTTCTTCAGGACTCAAGTCCAAATTATTAATAGAAACAAAGATATACATCTTTCACTCAGGTGCATACTCTTCAGGTTTACTAAATCAACCGTGTTACGGAGATTGGCTTAAATTTTGAATACATTATGGGCATGCTGAAATACGAGTTGCGTTGGGTTCCTATCGTAAATATACACAATTATTCTTCAGGACTCAAGTCCAAATTATTAATTGAAACAAAGATATACGTCTTTCACTCAGGTGCATACTCTTCAGGTTTACTAAATCAACCGTGTCACGGAGATTGGCTTAAATTGCGAATACATTATGGGAATGCTGAAATACGAGTTGCGTTGGGTTCCTATCGTAAATATACACAATTCTTCTTCAGGACTCAAGTCCAAATTATTAATAGAAACAAATATATACGTCTTTCACTCAGGTGCACACTCTTCAGGTTTACTAAATCAACCGTGTTATGGAGATTGGATTAAATTTTGAATACATTATGGGCATGCTGAAATACGAGTTGCGTTGGGTTCCTATCGTAAATATACACAATTCTTCTTCAGGACTCAAGTCCAAATTATTAATAGAAACAAAGATATACATCTTTCACTCAGGTGCATACTCTTCAGGTTTACTAAATCAACCGTGTTACGGAGATTAGCTTAAATTTTGAATACATTATGGGCATACTGAAATACGAGTTGCGTTGGGTTCCTATCGTAAATATACACAATTATTCTTCAGGACTCAAGTCCAAATTATTAATTGAAACAAAGATATACGTCTTTCACTCAGGTGCATACTCTTCAGGTTTACTAAATCAACCGTGTCACGGAGATTGGCTTAAATTGTGAATACATTATGGGAATGCTGAAATACGAGTTGCGTTGGGTTCCTATCGTAAATATACACAATTCTTCTTCAGGACTCAAGTCCAAATTATTAATAGAAGCAAATATATACGTCTTTCACTCAGGTGCACACTCTTCAGGTTTACTAAATCAACTGGTTATGGAGATTGGCTTAAATTTTGAATACATTATGGGCATGCTGAAATACGAGTTGCGTTGGGTTCCTATCGTAAATATACACAATTCTTCTTCAGGACTCAAGTCCAAATTATTAATAGAAACAAAGATATACGTCTTTCACTCAGGTGCACACTCTTCAGGTTTACTAAATCAACCGTGTTACGGAGATTGGCTTAAATTTTGAATACATTATGGGCATGCTGAAATACAAGTTGCGTTGGGTTCCTATCGAAATATACACAATTCTTCTTCAGGACTCAAGTCGAAATTATTAATAGAAACAAAGATATAAGTCTTTCACTCAGGTGCATACTCTTCGGGTTTATTAAATTAACCGTGTTACGGAGATTGGCTTAAATTTTGAATACATTATGGGCATGCTAAAATACGAGTTGCGTTGGGTTCCTATCGTAAATATACACAATTCTTCTTCGGGACTCAAGTCTAAATTATTAATATAAACAAAGATATAAGTCTTTCACTCAGGTGCATACTCTTCGGGTTTACTAAATCAACCGTGTTACGGAGATTGGCTTAAATTTTGAATACATTATGGGAATGCTGAAATACGAGTTGCGTTGGGTTCCTATCGTAAATATACACAATTCTTCGTCAGGACTCAAGTCAAAATTATTAATAGAAACAAGGATATACGTCTTTCACTCAGGTGCATACTCTTCAGGTTTACTAAATCAACCGTGTTACGGAGATTGGCTTAAATTTTGAATACATTATGGGCATGCTGAAATACGAGTTGCGTTGGGTTCCTATCGTAAATATACACAATTCTTCTTCAGGACTCAAGTCCAAATTATTAATAGAAAAAAAGATATACATCTTTCACTCAGGTGCATACTCTTCAGGTTTACTAAATCAACCGTGTTACGGAGATTGGCTTAAATTTTGAATACATAATGGGCATGCTGAAATACGAGCTGCATTGGGTTCCTATCGAAATATACACAATTCTTCTTCACGACTCAAGTCCAAATTATTAATAGAAACAAAGATATAAGTCTTTCACTCAGGTGCATACTCTTCGGGTTTACTAAATCAACCGTGTTACGGAATTAGGCTTAAATTTTGAATACATTATGGGCATGCTGAAATACGCATTGCGTTGGGTTCCTATCGTAAATATACACAATTCTTCTTCAGGACTCAAGTCCAAATTATTAATAGAAACAAAGATATACGTCTTTCACTCAGGTGCATACTCTTCAGGTTTACTAAATCAACCGTGTTAAGAAGATTGGCTTAAATTTTGAATACATTATGGGAATGCTGAAATACGAGTTGCGTTGGGTTCCTATCGTAAATATACACAATTCTTCTTCAGGACTCAAGTCCAAATTATTAATAGAAACAAAGATATACGTCTTTCACTCAGGTGCATACTCTTCAGGTTTACTAAATCAGCCGTGTTACGGAGATTGGCTTAAATTTTGAATACATTATGGGCATGCTGAAATACGAGTTGCGTTGGGTTCCTATCGTAAATATACACAATTCTTCTTCTGGACTCAAGTCCAAATTATTAATAGAAACAAAGATATACGTCTTTCACTCAAGTGCATACTCTCCAAGTTTACTAAATCAACCGTGTTATGGAGATTGGCTTAAATTTTGAATACATTATGGGCATGCTGAAATACGAGTTGTGTTGGGTTCCTATCGTAAATATACACAATTCTTCTTCAGGACTCAAGTCCAAATTATTAATAGAAACAAAGATATAAGTCTTTCACTCAGGAGAATACTCTTCGGGTTTACTAAATCAACCGTGTTACGGAGATTGGCTTAAATTTTGAATACATTATGGGCATGCTGAAATACGAGTTGCGTTGGGTTTCTATCGAAATATACACAATTCTTCTTCAGGACTCAAGTCCAAATTATTAATAGAAACAAAGATATAAGTCTTTCACTCAGGTGCATACTCTTCGGGTTTACTAAATCAACCGTGTTACGGAGATTGGCTTAAATTTTGAATACATTATGGGAATGCTGAAATACGAGTTGCGTTGGGTTCCTATCGTAATTATACACAATTCTTCTTTAGGACTCAAGTCAAAATTATTAATAGAAACAAAGATATACGTCTTTCACTCAGGTGCATACTCTTCAGGTTTACTAAATCAACCGTGTTACGGAGATTGGCTTAAATTTTGAATACATTATGGGCATGCTGAAATACGAGCTGCGTTGGGTTCTTATCGAAAAATACACAATTCTTCTTCACGACTCAAGTCCAAATTATTAATAGAAACAAAGATATAAGTCTTTCACTCAGGTGCATACTCTTCGGGTTTACTAAATCAACCGTGTTACGGAATTTGGCTTAAATTTTGAATACATTATGGGCATGCTGAAATACGCATTGTGTTGGGTTCCTATCGTAAATATACAAAATTCTTCTTCAGGACTCAAGTCCAAATTATTAATAGAAACAAAGATATACGTCTTTCACTCAGGTGCATACTCTTCAGGTTTACTAAATCAACCGTGTTAAGGAGATTGGCTTAAATTTTGAATACGTTATGGGAATTCTGAAATACGAGTTGCATTGGGTTCCAATCGTAAATATACACAATTCTTCATCAGGACTCAAGTCCAAATTATTAATAGAAAAAAAGATATACATCTTTCACTCAGGTGCATACTCTTCAGGTTTACTAAATCAACCGTGTTACGGAGATTGGCTTAAATTTTGAATACACTATGGGCATGCTGAAATACGAGCTGCGTTGGGTTCCTATCGAAATATACACAATTCTTCTTCACAACTCAAGTCCAAATTATTAATAGAAACAAAGATATAAGTCTTTCACTCAGGTGCATACTCTTCGGGTTTACTAAATCAACCGTGTTACGGAATTAGGCTTAAATTTTGAATACATTATGGGCATGCTGAAATACGCATTGCGTTGGGTTCCTATCGTAAATATACACAATTCTTCTTCAGGACTCAAGTCCAAATTATTAATAGAAACAAAGATATACGTCTTTCACTCAGGTGCATACTCTTCAGGTTTACTAAATCAACCGTGTTAAGAAGATTGGCTTAAATTTTGAATACATTATGGGAATGCTGAAATACGAGTTGCGTTGGGTTCCTATCGTAAATATACACAATTCTTCTTCAGGACTCAAGTCCAAATTATTAATAGAAACAAAGATATACGTCTTTCACTCAGGTGCATACTCTTCAGGTTTACTAAATCAACCGTGTTACGGAGATTGGCTTAAATTTTGAATACATTATGGGCATGCTGAAATACGAGTTGTGTTGGGTTCCTATCGTAAATATACACAATTCTTCTTCAGGACTCAAGTCCAAATTATTAATAGAAACAAAGATATACGTCTTTCACTCAAGTGCATACTCTCCAGGTTTACTAAATCAACCGTGTTACGGAATTTGGCTTAAATTTTGAATACATTATGGGCATGCTGAAATACGCATTGCGTTGGGTTCCTATCGTAAATAAACACAATTCTTCTTCAGGACTCAAGTCCAAATTATTAATAGAAACAAAGATATACGTCTTTCACTCAGGTGCATACTCTTCAGGTTTACTAAATCAACCGTGTTAAGGAGATTGGCTTAAATTTTGAATACATTATGGGAATGCTGAAATACGAGTTGCGTTGGGTTCCAATCGTAAATATACACAATTCTTCTTCAGGACTCAAGTCCAAATTGTTAATAGAAACAAAGATATACGTCTTTCACTCAGGTGCATACTCTTCAGGTTTACTAAATCAACCGTGTTACGGAGATTTGCTTAAATTTTGAATACATTATGGGCATGCTGAAATACGAGTTGTGTTGGGTTACTATCGTAAATATACACAATTCTTCTTCAGGACTCAAGTCCAAATTATTAATAGAAACAAAGATATACATCTTTCACTCAGGTGCATACTCTTCAGGTTTACTAAATCAACCGTGCTACGGAGATTGGCTTAAATTTTGAATACATTATGGGCATGCTGAAATACGAGCTGCGTTGGGTTCCTATCGAAATATACACAATTCTTCTTCACGACTCAAGTCCAAATTATTAATAGAAACAAAGATATAAGTCTTTCACTCAGGTGCATACTCTTCGGGTTTACTAAATCAACCGTGTTACGGAATTAGGCTTAAATTTTGAATACATTATGGGCATGCTGAAATACGCATTGCGTTGGGTTCCAATCGTAAATATACACAATTATTCTTCAGGACTCAAGTCCAAATTATTAATAGAAACAAAGATATACGTCTTTCACTCAGGTGCATACTCTTCAGGTTTACTAAATCAACCGTGTTAAGGAGATTGGCTTAAATTTTGAATACATTATGGGAATGCTGAAGTACGAGTTGCGTTGGGTTCCTATCGTAAATATACACAATTCTTCTTCAGGACTCAAGTCCAAATTATTAATAGAAACAAAGATATACGTCTTTCACTCAGGTGCATACTCTTCAGGTTTACTAAATCAACCGTGCTACGGAGATTGGCTTAAATTTTGAATACATTATGGGCATGCTGAAATACGAGCTGTGTTGGGTTCCTATCGAAATATACACAATTCTTCTTCACGACTCAAGTCCAAATTATTAATAGAAACAAAGATATAAGTCTTTCACTCAGGTGCATACTCTTCGGGTTTACTAAATCAACCGTGTTACGGAATTAGGCTTAAATTTTGAATACATTATGGGCATGCTGAAATACGCATTGCGTTGGGTTCCAATCGTAAATATACACAATTATTCTTCAGGACTCAAGTCCAAATTATTAATAGAAACAAAGATATACGTCTTTCACTCAGGTGCATACTCTTCAGGTTTACTAAATCAACCGTGTTAAGGAGATTGGCTTAAATTTTGAATACATTATGGGAATGCTGAAGTACGAGTTGCGTTGGGTTCCTATCGTAAATATACACAATTCTTCTTCAGGACTCAAGTCCAAATTATTAATAGAAACAAAGATATACGTCTTTCACTCAGGTGCATACTCTTCAGGTTTACTAAATCAACCGTGCTACGGAGATTGGCTTAAATTTTGAATACATTATGGGCATGCTGAAATACGAGCTGTGTTGGGTTCCTCTCGAAATATACACAATTCTTCTTCACGACTCAAGTCCAAATTATTAATAGAAACAAAGATATAAGTCTTTCACTCAGGTGCATACTCTTCGGGTTTACTAAATCAACCGTGTTACGGAATTTGGCTTAAATTTTGAATACATTATGGGCATGCTGAAATACGCATTGCGTTGGGTTCCTATCGTAAATAAACACAATTCTTCTTCAGGACTCAAGTCCAAATTATTAATAGAAACAAAGATATACGTCTTTCACTCAGGTGCATACTCTTCAGGTTTACTAAATCAACCGTGTTAAGGAGATTGGCTTAAATTTTGAATACATTATGGGAATGCTGAAATACGAGTTGCGTTGGGTTCCAATCGTAAATATACACAATTCTTCTTCAGGACTCAAGTCCAAATTATTAATAGAAAAAAAGATATACATCTTTCACTCAGGTGCATACTCTTCAGGTTTACTAAATCAACCGTGTTACGGAGATTGGCTTAAATTTTGAATACACTATGGGCATGCTGAAATACGAGCTGCGTTGGGTTCCTATCGAAATATACACAATTCTTCTTCACGATTCAAGTCCAAATTATTAATAGAAACAAAGATATAAGTCTTTCACTCAGGTGCATACTCTTCGGGTTTACTAAATCAACCGTGTTACGGAATTAGGCTTAAATTTTGAATACATTATGGGCATGCTGAAATACGCATTGCGTTGGGTTCCTATCGTAAATATACACAATTCTTCTTCAGGACTCAAGTCCAAATTATTAATAGAAACAAAGATATACGTCTTTCACTCAGGTGCATACTCTTCAGGTTTACTAAATCAACCGTGTTAAGAAGATTGGCTTAAATTTTGAATACATTATGGCAATGCTGAAATACGAGTTGCGTTGGGTTCCTATCGTAAATATACACAATTCTTCTTCAGGACTCAAATCCAAATTATTAATAGAAACAAAGATATAAGTCTTTCACTCAGGAGAATACTCTTCGGGTTTACTAAATCAACCGTGTTACGGAGATTGGCTTAAATTTTGAATACATTATGGGCATGCTGAAATACGAGTTGCGTTGGGTTCCTATCAAAATATACACAATTCTTCTTCAGGACTCAAGTCCAAATTATTAATAGAAACAAAGATATAAGTCTTTCACTCAGGTGCATACTCTTCGGGTTTACTAAATCAACCGTGTTACGGAGATTGGCTTAAATTTTGAATACATTATGGGAATGCTGAAATACGAGTTGTGTTGGGTTCCTATCGTAAATATACACAATTCTTCTTCAGGACTCAAGTCCAAATTATTAATAGAAACAAAGATATACATCTTTCACTCAGGTGCATACTCTTCAGGTTTACTAAATCAACCGTGCTACGGAGATTGGCTTAAATTTTGAATACATTATGGGCATGCTGAAATACGAGCTGCGTTGGGTTCCTATCGAAATATACACAATTCTTCTTCACGACTCAAGTCCAAATTATTAATAGAAACAAAGATATAAGTCTTTCACTCAGGTGCTTACTCTTCGGGTTTACTAAATCAACCGTGTTACGGAATTAGGCTTAAATTTTGAATACATTATGGGCATGCTGAAATACGCATTGCGTTGGGTTCCAATCGTAAATATACACAATTATTCTTCAGGACTCAAGTCCAAATTATTAATAGAAACAAAGATATACGTCTTTCACTCAGGTGCATACTCTTCATGTTTACTAAATCAACCGTGTTAAGGAGATTGGCTTAAATTTTGAATACATTATGGGAATGCTGAAGTACGAGTTGCGTTGGGTTCCTATCGTAAATATACACAATTCTTCTTCAGGACTCAAGTCCAAATTATTAATAGAAACAAAGATATACGTCTTTCACTCAGGTGCATACTCTTCAGGTTTACTAAATCAACCGTGTTACGGAGATTGGCTTAAATTTTGAATACATTATGGGCATGCTGAAATACGAGTTGCGTTGGGTTCCTATCTTAAATATACACAATTCTTCTTCAGGACTCAAGTCCAAATTATTAATAGAAACAAAGATATACGTCTTTCACTCAAGTGCATACTCTCCAGGTTTACTAAATCAACCGTGTTACATAGATTGGCTTAAATTTTGAATACATTATGGGCATGCTGAAATACGAGTTGCGTTGGGTTCCTATCGTAAATATACACAATTCTTCTTCAGGACTAAAGTCCAAATTATTAATAGAAAAAACGATATACATCTTTCACTCAGGTGCATACTCTTCAGGTTTACTAAATCAACCGTGTTACGGAGATTGGCTTAAATTTTGAATACACTATGGGCATGCTGAAATACGAGCTGCGTTGGGTTCCTATCGAAATATACACAATTCTTCTTCACGACTCAAGTCCAAATTATTAATAGAAACAAAGATATAAGTCTTTCACTCAGGTGCATACTCTTCGGGTTTACTAAATCAACCGTGTTACGGAATTAGGCTTAAATTTTGAATACATTATGGGCATGCTGAAATACGCATTGCGTTGGGTTCCTATCGTAAATATACACAATTCTTCTTCAGGACTCAAGTCCAAATTATTAATAGAAACAAAGATATACGTCTTTCACTCAGGTGCATACTCTTCAGGTTTACTAAATCAACCGTGTTAAGAAGATTGGCTTAAATTTTGAATACATTATGGGAATGCTGAAATACGAGTTGCGTTGGGTTCCTATCGTAAATATACACAATTCTTCTTCAGGACTCAAGTCCAAATTTTTAATAGAAACAAAGATATACGTCTTTCACTCAGGTGCATACTCTTCAGGTTTACTAAATCAACCGTGTTACGGAGATTGGCTTACATTTTGAATACATTATGGGCATGCTGAAATACGAGTTGTGTTGGGTTCCTATCGTAAAAATACACAATTCTTCTTCAGGACTCAAGTCCAAATTATTAATAGAAACAAAGATATACGTCTTTCACTCAAGTGCATACTCTCCAGGTTTACTAAATCAACCGTGTTACGGAGATTGGCTTAAATTTTGAATACATTATGGGCATGCTGAAATACGAGTTGCGTTGGGTTCCTATCGTAAATATACACAATTCTTCTTCAGGACTCAAGTCCAAATTATTAATAGAAACAAAGATATAAGTCTTTCACTCAGGAGAATACTCTTCGGGTTTACTAA
Source organism: Cuscuta europaea (assembly GCA_945859875.1). NCBI lineage: Eukaryota > Viridiplantae > Streptophyta > Magnoliopsida > Solanales > Convolvulaceae > Cuscuta > Cuscuta europaea. The sequence continues at coordinate 10,017,667 of CAMAPE010000014.1, forward strand.
ATCAACCGTGTTACGGAGATTGGCTTAAATTTTGAATACATTATGGGCATGCTGAAATACGAATTGCGTTGGGTTCCTTTTCGAAATATACACAATTCTTCTTCAGGACTCAAGTCCAAATTATTAATAGAAACAAAGATATAAGTCTTTCACTCAGGTGCATACTCTTCGGGTTTACTAAATCAACCGTGTTACGAAGATTGGCTTAAATTTTGAATACATTATGGGAATGCTGAAATACGAGTTGCGTTGGGTTCCTATCGTAAATATACACAATTCTTCTTCAGGACTCAAGTCCAAATTGTTAATAGAAACAAAGATATACGTCTTTCACTCAGGTGCATACTCTTCAGGTTTACTAAATCAACCGTGTTACGGAGATTGGCTTAAATTTTGAATACATTATGGGAATGCTGAAATACGAGTTGCGTTGGGTTCCTATCGTAAATATACACAATTCTTCTTCAGGACTCAAGTCCAAATTGTTAATAGAAACAAAGATATACGTCTTTCACTCAGGTGCATACTCTTCAGGTTTACTAAATCAACCGTGTTACGGAGATTGGCTTAAATTTTGAATACATTAAGGGCATGCTGAAATACGAGTTGTGTTGGGTTCCTATCATAAATATACACAATTCTTCTTCAGGTCTCAAGTCCAAATTATTAATAGACACAAAGATATACATCTTTCACTCAGGTGCATACTCTTCAGGTTTACTAAATCAACCGTGCTACGGAGATTGGCTTAAATTTTGAATACATTATGGGCATGCTGAAATACGAGCTGCGTTGGGTTCCTATCGAAATATACACAATTCTTCTTCACGACTCAAGTCCAAATTATTAATAGAAACAAAGATATAAGTCTTTCACTCAGGTGCATACTCTTCGGGTTTACTAAATCAACCGTGTTAAGGAATTATGCTTAAATTTTGAATACATTATGGGCATGCTGAAATACGCATTGCGTTGGGTTCCAATCGTAAATATACACAATTATTCTTCAGGACTCAAGTCCAAATTATTAATAGAAACAAAGATATACGTCTTTCACTCAGGTGCATACTCTTCAGGTTTACTAAATCAACCGTGTTAAGGAGATTGGCTTAAATTTTGAATACATTATGGGAATGCTGAAATACGAGTTGCGTTGGGTTCCTATCGTAAATATACACAATTCTTCTTCAGGACTCAAGTCCAAATTGTTAATAGAAACAAAGATATACGTCTTTCACTCAGGTGCATACTCTTCAGGTTTACTAAATCAACCGTGTTACGGAGATTGGCTTAAATTTTGAATACATTATGGGCATGCTGAAATACGAGTTGTGTTGGGTTCCTATCGTAAATATACACAATTCTTCTTCAGGACTCAAGTCCAAATTATTAATAGAAACAAAGATATACATCTTTCACTCAGGTGCATACTCTTCAGGTTTACTAAATCAACCGTGCTACGGAGATTGGCTTAAATTTTGAATACATTATGGGCATGCTGAAATACGAGCTGCGTTGGGTTCCTATCGAAATATACACAATTCTTCTTCACGACTCAAGTCCAAATTATTAATAGAAACAAAGATATAAGTCTTTCACTCAGGTGCATACTCTTCGGGTTTACTAAATCAACCGTGTTACGGAATTAGGCTTAAATTTTGAATACATTATGGGCATGCTGAAATACGCATTGCGTTGGGTTCCAATCGTAAATATACACAATTATTCTTCAGGACTCAAGTCCAAATTATTAATAGAAACAAAGATATACGTCTTTCACTCAGGTGCATACTCTTCAGGTTTACTAAATCAACCGTGTTAAGGAGATTGGCTTAAATTTTGAATACATTATGGGAATGCTGAAATACGAGTTGCGTTGGGTTCCTATCGTAAATATACACAATTCTTCTTCAGGACTCAAGTCCAAATTATTAATAGAAACAAAGATATACGTCTTTCACTCAGGTGCATACTCTTCAGGTTTACTAAATCAACCGTGTTACGGAGATTGGCTTAAATTTTGAATACATTATGGGCATGCTGAAATACGAGTTGCGTTGGGTTCCTATCGTAAATATACACAATTCTTCTTCAGGACTCAAGTCCAAATTATTAATAGAAACAAAGATATACGTCTTTCACTCAAGTGCATACTCTCCAGGTTTACTAAATCAACCGTGTTACAGAGATTGGCTTAAATTTTGAATACATTATGGGCATGCTGAAATACGAGTTGCGTTGGGTTCCTATCGTAAATATACACAATTCTTCTTCAGGACTCAAGTCCAAATTATTAATAGAAAAAACGATATACATCTTTCACTCAGGTGCATACTCTTCAGGTTTACTAAATCAACCGTGTTACGGAGATTGGCTTAAATTTTGAATACACTATGGGCATGCTGAAATACGAGCTGCGTTGGGTTCCTATCGAAATATACACAATTCTTCTTCACGACTCAAGTCCAAATTATTAATAGAAACAAAGATATAAGTCTTTCACTCAGGTGCATACTCTTCGGGTTTACTAAATCAACCGTGTTACGGAATTAGGCTTAAATTTTGAATACATTATGGGCATGCTGAAATACGCATTGCGTTGGGTTCCTATCGTAAATATACACAATTCTTCTTCAGGACTCAAGTCCAAATTATTAATAGAAACAAAGATATACGTCTTTCACTCAGGTGCATACTCTTCAGGTTTACTAAATCAACCGTGTTACGGAGATTGGCTTAAATTTTGAATACATTATGGGCATGCTGAAATACGAGTTGTGTTGGGTTCCTATCGTAAATATACACAATTCTTCTTCAGGACTCAAGTCCAAATTATTAATAGAAACAAAGATATATGTCTTTCACTCAAGTGCATACTCTCCAGGTTTACTAAATCAACCGTGTTACGGAGATTGGCTTAAATTTTGAATACATTATGGGCATGCTGAAATACGAGTTGCGTTGGGTTCCTATCGTAAATATACACAATTCTTCTTCAGGACTCAAGTCCAAATTATTAATAGAAACAAAGATATAAGTCTTTCACTCAGGAGAATACTCTTCGGGTTTACTAAATCAACCGTGTTACGGAGATTGGCATAAATTTTGAATACATTATGGGCATGCTGAAATACGAGTTGCGTTGGGTTCCTTTTCGAAATATACACAATTCTTCTTCAGGACTCAAGTCCAAATTATTAATAGAAACAAAGATATAAGTCTTTCACTCAGGTGCATACTCTTCGGGTTTACTAAATCAACCGTGTTACGGAGATTGGCTTAAATTTTGAATACATTATGGGAATGCTGAAATACGAGTTGCGTTGGGTTCCTATCGTAAATATACACAATTCTTCTTCAGGACTCAAGTCCAAATTGTTAATAGAAACAAAGATATACGTCTTTCACTCAGGTGCATACTCTTCAGGTTTACTAAATCAACCGTGTTACGGAGATTGGCTTAAATTTTGAATACATTATGGGCATGCTGAAATATGAGTTGTGTTGGGTTCCTATCGTAAATATACACAATTCTTCTTCAGGACTCAAGTCCAAATTATTAATAGAAACAAAGATATACGTCTTTCACTCAAGTGCATACTCTCCAGGTTTACTAAATCAACCGTGTTACGGAGATTGGCTTAAATTTTGAATACATTATGGGCATGCTGAAATACGAGTTGCGTTGGGTTCCTATCGTAAATATACACAATTCTTCTTCAGGACTCAAGTCCAAATTATTAATAGAAACAAAGATATAAGTCTTTCACTCAGGAGAATACTCTTCGGGTTTACTAAATCAACCGTGTTACGGAGATTGGCTTAAATTTTGAATACATTATGGGCATGCTGAAATACGAGTTGCGTTCGGGTTCCTTTTCGAAATATACACAATTCATCTTCAGGACTCAAGTCCAAATTATTAGTAGAAACAAAGATATAAGTCTTTCACTCAGGTGCATACTCTTCAGGTTTACTAAATCAACCGTGTTAAGGAGATTGGTTTAAATTTTGAATACATTATGGGAATGCTGAAATACGAGTTGCGTTGGGTTCCTATCGTAAATATACACAATTCTTCTTCAGGACTCAAGTCCAAAATGTTAATAGAAACAAAGATATACGTCTTTCACTCAGGTGCATACTCTTCAGGTTTACTAAATCAACCGTGTTACGGAGATTGGCTTAAATTTTGAATACATTATGGGCATGCTGAAATACGAGTTGTGTTGGGTTCCTATCGTAAATATACACAATTCTTCTTCAGGACTCAAGTCCAAATTATTAATAGACACAAAGATATACATCTTTCACTCAGGTGCATACTCTTCAGGTTTACTAAATCAACCGTGCTACGGAGATTGGCTTAAATTTTGAATACATTATGGGCATGCTGAAATACGAGCTGCGTTGGGTTCCTATCGAAATATACACAATTCTTCTTCACGACTCAAGTCCAAATTATTAATAGAAACAAAGATATAAGTCTTTCACTCAGGTGCATACTCTTCGGGTTTACTAAATCAACCGTGTTAAGGAATTATGCTTAAATTTTGAATACATTATGGGCATGCTGAAATACGCATTGCGTTGGGTTCCAATCGTAAATATACACAATTATTCTTCAGGACTCAAGTCCAAATTATTAATAGAAACAAAGATATACGTCTTTCACTCAGGTGCATACTCTTCAGGTTTACTAAATCAACCGTGTTAAGGAGATTGGCTTAAATTTTGAATACATTATGGGAATGCTGAAATACGAGTTGCGTTGGGTTCCTATCGTAAATATACACAATTCTTCTTCAGGACTCAAGTCCAAATTATTAATAGAAACAAAGATATACGTCTTTCACTCAGGTGCATACTCTTCAGGTTTACTAAATCAACCGTGTTACGGAGATTGGCTTAAATTTTGAATACATCATGGGCATGCTGAAATACGAGTTGCGTTGGGTTCCTATCGTAAATATACACAATTCTTCTTCAGGACTCAAGTCCAAATTATTAATAGAAACAAAGATATACGTCTTTCACTCAAGTGCATACTCTCCAGGTTTACTAAATCAACCGTGTTACAGAGATTGGCTTAAATTTTGAATACATTATGGGCATGCTGAAATACGAGTTGCGTTGGGTTCCTATCGTAAATATACACAATTCTTCTTCAGGACTCAAGTCCAAATTATTAATAGAAAAAACGATATACATCTTTCACTCAGGTGCATACTCTTCAGGTTTACTAAATCAACCGTGTTACGGAGATTGGCTTAAATTTTGAATACACTATGGGCATGCTGAAATACGAGCTGCGTTGGGTTCCTATCGAAATATACACAATTCTTCTTCACGACTCAAGTCCAAATTATTAATAGAAACAAAGATATAAGTCTTTCACTCAGGTGCATACTCTTCAGGTCTTCAGGTTTACTAAATCAACTGTGTTAAGAAGATTGGCTTAAATTTTGAATACATTATGGGAATGCTGAAATACGAGTTGCGTTGGGTTCCTATCGTAAATATACACAATTCTTCTTCAGGACTCAAGTCCAAATTGTTAATAGAAACAAAGATATACGTCTTTCACTCAGGTGCATACTCTTCAGGTTTACTAAATCAACCGTGTTACGGAGATTGGCTTAAATTTTGAATACATTATGGGCATGCTGAAATACGAGTTGTGTTGGGTTCCTATCGTAAATATACACAATTCTTCTTCAGGACTCAAGTCCAAATTATTAATAGAAACAAAGATATACGTCTTTCACTCAAGTGCATACTCTCCAGGTTTACTAAATCAACCGTGTTACGGAGATTGGCTTAAATTTTGAATACATTATGGGCATGCTGAAATACGAGTTGCGTTGGGTTCCTATCGTAAATATACACAATTCTTCTTCGGGACTCAAGTCCAAATTATTAATAGAAACAAAGATATAAGTCTTTCACTCAGGAGAATACTCTTCGGGTTTACTAAATCAACCGTGTTACGGAGATTGGCTTAAATTTTGAATACATTATGGGCATGCTGAAATATGAGTTGCGTTGGGTTCCTATCGTAAATATACACAATTCTTCTTCGGGACTCAAGTCCAAATTATTAATAGAAACAAAGATATAAGTCTTTCACTCAGGAGAATACTCTTCGGGTTTACTAAATCAACCGTGTTACGGAGATTGGCTTAAATTTTGAATACATTATGGGCATGCTGAAATACGAGTTGCGTTGGGTTCCTATCGTAAATATACACAATTCTTCTTCAGGACTCAAGTCCAAATTATTAATAGAAACAAAGATATAAGTCTTTCACTCAGGAGAATACTCTTCGGGTTTACTAAATCAACCGTGTTACGGAGATTGGCTTAAATTTTGAATACATTATGGGCATGCTGAAATACGAGTTGCGTTGGGTTCCTTTTCGAAATATACACAATTCTTCTTCAGGACTCAAGTCCAAATTATTAATAGAAACAAAGATATAAGTCTTTCACTCAGGTGCATACTCTTCGGGTTTACTAAATCAACCGTGTTACGGAGATTGGCTTAAATTTTGAATACATTATGGGAATGCTGAAATACGAGTTGCGTTGGGTTCCTATCGTAAATATACACAATTCTTCTTCAGGACTCAAGTCCAAATTGTTAATAGAAACAAAGATATACGTCTTTCACTCAGGTGCATACTCTTCAGGTTTACTAAATCAACCGTGTTACGGAGATTGGCTTAAATTTTGAATACATTATGGGCATGCTGAAATACGAGTTGCGTTGGGTTCCTATCGTAAATATACACAATTCTTCTTCAGGACTCAAGTCCAAATTATTAATAGAAACAAAGATATAAGTCTTTCACTCAGGAGAATACTCTTCGGGTTTACTAAATCAACTGTGTTACGGAGATTGGCTTAAATTTTGAATACATTATGGGCATGCTGAAATACGAGTTGCGTTGGGTTCCTTTTCGAAATATACACAATTCTTCTTCAGGACTCAAGTCCAAATTATTAATAGAAACAAAGATATAAGTCTTTCACTCAGGTGCATACTCTTCGGGTTTACTAAATCAACCGTGTTACGGAGATTGGCTTAAATTTTGAATACATTATGGGAATGCTGAAATACGAGTTGCGTTGGGTTCCTATCGTAAATATACACAATTCTTCTTCAGGACTCAAGTCCAAATTGTTAATAGAAACAAAGATATACGTCTTTCACTCAGGTGCATACTCTTCAGGTTTACTAAATCAACCGTGTTACGGAGATTGGCTTAAATTTTGAATACATTATGGGCATGCTGAAATACGAGTTGTGTTGGGTTCCTATCGTAAATATACACAATTCTTCTTCAGGACTCAAGTCCAAATTATTAATAGAAACAAAGATATACGTCTTTCACTCAGGTGCATACTCTTCAGGTTTACTAAATCAACCGTGCTACGGAGATTGGCTTAAATTTTGAATACATTATGGGCATGCTGAAATACGAGCTGCGTTGGGTTCCTATCGAAATATACACAATTCTTCTTCACGACTCAAGTCCAAATTATTAATAGAAACAAAGATATAAGTCTTTCACTCAGGTGCATACTCTTCGGGTTTACTAAATCAACCGTGTTAAGGAATTATGCTTAAATTTTGAATACATTATGGGCATGCTGAAATACGCATTGCGTTGGGTTCCTATCGTAAATATACACAATTCTTCTTCAGGACTCAAGTCCAAATTATTAATAGAAACAAAGATATACGTCTTTCACTCAGGTGCATACTCTTCAGGTTTACTAAATCAACCGTGTTAAGGAGATTGGCTTAAATTTTGAATACATTATGGGAATGCTGAAATACGAGTTGCGTTGGGTTCCTATCGTAAATATACACAATTCTTCTTCAGGACTCAAGTCCAAATTATTAATAGAAACAAAGATATACGTCTTTCACTCAGGTGCATACTCTTCAGGTTTAATAAATCAACCGTGTTACGGAGATTGGCTTAAATTTTGAATACATTATGGGCATGCTGAAATACGAGTTGCGTTGGGTTCCTATCGTAAATATACACAATTCTTCTTTAGGACTCAAGTCCAAATTATAAATAGAAACAAAGATATACGTCTTTCACTCAAGTGCATACTCTCCAGGTTTACTAAATCAACCGTGTTACAGAGATTGGCTTAAATTTTGAATACATTATGGGCATGCTGAAATACGAGTTGCGTTGGGTTCCTATTGTAAATATACACAATTCTTCTTCAGGACTCAAGTCCAAATTATTAATAGAAACAAAGATATAAGTCTTTCACTCAGGAGAATACTCTTCGAGTTTACTAAATCAACCGTGTTACGGAGATTGGCTTAAATTTTGAATACATTATGGGCATGCTGAAATACGAGTTGCGTTGGGTTCCTATCGAAATATACACAATTCTTCTTCAGGACTGAAGTCCAAATTATTAATAGAAACAAAGATATAAGTCTTTCACTCAGGTGCATACTCTTCGGGTTTACTAAATCAACCGTGTTACGGAGATTGGCTTAAATTTTGAATACATTATGGGAATGCTGAAATACGAGTTGCGTTGGGTTCCTATCGTAAATATACACAATTCTTCTTCAGGACTCAAGTCCAAATTATTAATAGAAACAAAGATATACGTCTTTCACTCAGGTGCATACTCTTCAGGTTTACTAAATCAACCGTGTTACAGAGATTGGCTTAAATTTTGAATACATAATGGGCATGCTGAAATACGAGTTGTGTTGGGTTCCTATCGTAAATATACACCATTCTTCTTCAGGACTCAAGTCCAAATTGTTAATAGAAACAAAGATATACGTCTTTCACTCAGGTGCATACTCTTCGGCTTTACTAAATCAACCGTGTTACGGAGTTTGGCTTAAATTTTGAATACATTATGGGCATGCTGAAATACGAGTTGCGTTGGGTTCCTATCGTAAATATACACAATTCTTCTTCAGGACTCAAGTCCAAATTATTAATAGAAACAAAGATATACGTCTTTTACTCAGGTGCATACTCTTCAGGTTTACTAAATCAACCGTGTTACGGAGATTGGCTTAAATTTTGAATACATTATGGGCATGCTTAAATACGAGTTGCGTTGGGTACCTATCGTAAATATACACAATTCTTCTTCAAGACTCAAGTCCAAATTATTAATAGAAACAAAGATATACGTCTTTCACTGAGGTGCATACTCTTCAGGTTTACTAAATCAACTGTGTTACGGAGATTGGCTTAAATTGTGAATACATTATGGGAATGCTGAAATACGAGTTGCGTTGGGTTCCTATCATAAATAAACACAATTCTTCTTCAGGACTCAAGTCAAATTATTAATAGAAACAAAGATATACGTCTTTCACTCAGGTGCATACTCTTCAGGTTTACTAAATCAACCGTGTTACGGAGATTGGCTTAAATTGTGAATACATTATGGGAATGCTGAAATACGAGTTGCGTTGGGTTCCTATCGTAAATATACACAATTCTTCTTCAGGACTCAAGTCCAAAATATTAATAGAAACAAAGATATACGTCTTTCACTCAGGTGCATACTCTTCAGGTTTACTAAATCAACCGTGTTACGGAGATTGGCTTAAATTTTGAATACATTATGGGCATGCTGAAATACGAGTTGCGTTGGGTTCCTATCGTAAATATACACAATTCTTCTTCAGGACTCAAGTCCAAATTATTAATAGAAACAAAGATATAAGTCTTTCACTCAGGTGCATACTCTTCGGGTTTACTAAATCAACCGTGTTACGGAGATTGGCTTAAATTTTGAATACATTACGGGAATGCTGAAATACGAGTTGCGTTGGGTTCCTATCGTAAATATACACAATTCTTCTTCAGGACTCAAGTCCAAATTATTAATAGAAACAAAGATATACGTCTTTCACTCAGGTGCATACTCTTCAGGTTTACTAAATCAACCGTGTTACGGAGATTGGCTTTAATTTTGAATAAATTATGGGCATGCTGAAATACGAGTTGTGTTGGGTTCCTATCGTAAATATACACAATTCTTCTTCAGGACTCATGTCCAAATTGTTAATAGAAACAAAGATATACGTCTTTCACTCAGGTGCATACTCTTCGGGTTTACTAAATCAACCGTGTTACGGAGTTTGGCTTAAATTTTGAATACATTATGGGCATGCTGAAATACGAGTTACGTTGGGTTCCTATCGTAAATATACACAATTCTTTATGAGGACTCAAGTCCAAATTATTAATAGAAACAAAGATATACGTCTTTCACTCAGGTGCATACTCTTTAGGTTTACTAAATCAACCGTGTTACGGAGATTGGCTTAAATTTTGATTACATTATGGGCATGCTTAAATACGAGTTGCGTTGGGTTCCTATCGTAAATATACACAAATCTTCTTCAAGACTCAAGTCCAAATTATTAATAGAAACAAAGATATACGTCTTTCACTCAGGTGCATACTCTTCAGGTTTACTAAATCAACTGTGTTACGGAGATTGGCTTAAATTGTGAATACATTATGGGAATGCTGAAATACGAGTTGCGTTGGGTTCCTATCATAAATAAACACAATTCTTCTTCAGGACTCAAGTCCAAATTATTAATAGAAATAAAGATATACGTCTTTCACTCAGGTGCATACTCTTCAGGTTTACTAAATCAACCGTGTTACGGAGATTGGCTTAAATTGTGAATACATTATGGGAATGCTGAAATACGAGTTGCGTTGGGTTCCTATTGTAAATATACACAATTCTTCTTCAGGACTCAAGTCCAAATTATTAATAGAAACAAAGATATATGTCTTTCACTCAGGTGCATACTCCTCAGGTTTACTAAATCAACCGTGTTACGGAGATTGGCTTAAATTTTGAATACATTATGGGCATGCTGAAATACGAGTTGCGTTGGGTTCCTATCGTAAATATACACAATTCTTCTTCAGGACTCAAGTCCAAATTATTAATAGAAACAATGATATAAGTCTTTCACTCAGGTGCATACTCTTCGGGTTTACTAAATCAACCGCGTTACGGAGATTGACTTAAATTTTGAATACATTATGGGCATGCTGAAATATGAGTTGCGTTGGGTTCCTGTCGTAAATATACACAATTCTTCTTCAGGACTCAAGTCCAAATTATTAATAGAAACAAAGATATACGTCTTTCACTCAGGTTCATACTCTTCAGGTTTACTAAATCAACCGTGTTACGGAGATTGGCTTAAATTTTGAATACATTATGGGCATGCTGAAATACGAGTTGCGTTGGGTTCCTATCGTAAATATACACAATTCTTCTTCAGGACTCAAGTCCAAATTATTAATAGAAACAAAGATATAAGTCTTTCACGCAGGTGCATACTCTTCGGGTTTACTAAATCAACCGTGTTACGGAGATTGGCTTAAATTTTGAATACATTATGGGCATGCTGAAATACGAGTTGCGTTGGGTTCCTATCAAAAATATACACAATTCTTCATCAGGACTCAAGTCCAAATTATTAATAGAAACAAATATATTAGTCTTTCACTCAGGTGCATACTCTTCGGGTTTACTAAATCAACCGTGTTACGGAGATTGGCTCAAATTTTGAATACATTATGGGCATGCTGAAATACGAGTTGCGTTAGTTTCCTATCGTAAATATACACAATTCTTCTTCAGGACTCAAGTCTAAATTATTAATAGAAACAAAGATATACGTCTTTCACTCAGGTGCATACTCTTCAGGTTTACTAAATTAACCGTGTTACGGAGATTGGCTTAAATTTTGAATACATTATGGGCATGATTAAATACGAGTTGCGTTGGATTTTTATCGTAAATATATACAATTCTTCTTCAGGACTCAAGTCCAAATTATTAATAGAAACAAAGATATACGTCTTTCACTCAGGTGCATACTCTTCAGGTTTACTAAATCAACCGTGTTACGGAGATTGGCTTATATTGTGAATACATTATGGGAATGCTGAAATACGAGTTGCGTTGGGTTGCTATCGTAAATATACACAATTCTTCTTCAGGACTCAAGTCCAAATTATTAATAGAAACAAAGATATACGTCTTTCACTCAGGTGCATACTCTTCAGGTTTACTAAATCAACCGTGTTACGGAGATTGGCTTAAATTGTGAATACATTATGGGAATGCTGAAATACGAGTTGCGTTGGGTTCCTATCGTAAATATACACAATTCTTCTTCAGGACTCAAGTCCAAGTTATTAATAGAAACAAAGATATACGTCTTTCACTTCGGTGCATACTCTTCAGGTTTACTAAATCAACCGTGTTACGGAGATTGGCTTAAATTTTGAATACATTTTGGGCATGCTGAAATACGAGTTGCGTTGGGTTCTTATCGTAAATATACACAATTCTTCTTCAGGACTCAAGTCCAAATTATTAATAGAAACAATGATATACGTCTTTCACTCAGGTGCATACTCTTCACGTTTACTAAATCAACCGTGTTACAGAGATTGGCTTAAATTTTGAATACATTATGGGCATGCTGAAATACGAGTTGCGTTGGGTTCCTATCTTAAATATACACAATTCTTCTTCAGGACTCAAGTCCAAATTACTAATAGAAACAATGATATAAGTCTTTCACTCAGGTGCATACTCTTCGGGTTTACTAAATCAACCGTGTTACGGAGATTGGCTTAAATTTTGAATACATTATGGGCATGCTGAAATACGAGTTGCGTTGGGGTCCTGTCGTAAATATACACAATTCTTCTTCAGGACTCAAGTCCAAATTATTAATAGAAACAAAGATATACGTCTTTCACTAAGGTGCATACTCTTCAGGTTTACTAAATCAACCGTGTTACGGAGATTGGCTTAAATTTTGAATACATTATGGGCATGCTGAAATACGAGTTGCGTTGGGTTCCTATCGTAAATATACACAATTCTTCTTTAGGACTCAAGTTCAAATTATTAATAGAAACAAAGATATAAGTCTTTCACTCAGGTGCATACTCTTCGGGTTTACTAAATCAACCGTGTTACGGAGATTGGCTTAAATTTTGAATACATTATGGGTATGCTGAAATACGAGTTGCGTTGGGTTCCTATCGTAAATATACACAATTCTTCTTCAGGACTCAAGTCCAAATTATTAATAGAAACAAAGATATACGTCTTTCACTCAGGTGCATACTCTTCAGGTTTACTAAATCAACCGTGTTACGAAGATTGGCTTAAATTTTGAATACATTATGGGCATGCTGAAATACGAGTTGCGTTAGTTTCCTATCGTAAATATACACAATTCTTCTTCAGGACTCAAGTCTAAATTATTAATAGAAACAAAGATATACGTCTTTCACTCAGGTGCATACTCTTCAGGTTTACTAAATTAACCGTGTTACGGAGATTGGCTTAAATTTTGAATACATTATGGGCATGATTAAATACGAGTTGCGTTGGATTTTTATCGTAAATATATACAATTCTTCTTCAGGACTCAAGTCCAAATTATTAATAGAAACAAAGATATACGTCTTTCACTCAGGTGCATACTCTTCAGGTTTACTAAATCAACCGTGTTACGGAGATTGGCTTAAATTATGAATACATTATGGGAATGCTGAAATACGAGTTGCGTTGGGTTCCTATCGTAAATATACACAATTCTTCTTCAGGACTAAAGTCCAAATTATTAATAGAAACAAAGATATACGTCTTTCACTCAGGTGCATACTCTTCAGGTTTACTAAATCAACCGTGTTACGGAGATTGGCTTAAATTGTGAATACATTATGGGAATGCTGAAATACGAGTTGCGTTGGGTTCCTATCGTAAATATACACAATTCTTCTTCAGGACTCAAGTCCAAGTTATTAATAGAAACAAAGATATACGTCTTTCACTCAGGTGCATACTCTTCAGGTTTACTAAATCAACCGTGTTACGAAGATTGGCTTAAATTTTGAATACATTTTGGGCATGCTGAAATACGAGTTGCGTTGGGTTCTTATCGTAAATATACACAATTCTTCTTCAGGACTCAAGTCCAAATTATTAATAGAAACAAAGATATAAGTCTTTCACGCAGGTGCATACTCTTCGGGTTTACTAAATCAACCGTGTTACGGAGATTGGCTTAAATTTTGAATACATTATGGGCATGCTGAAATACAAGTTGCGTTGGGTTCCTATCAAAAATATACACAATTCTTCATCAGGACTCAAGTCCAAATTATTAATAGAAACAAATATATTAGTCTTTCACTCAGGTGCATACTCTTCGGGTTTACTAAATCAACCGTGTTACGGAGATTGGCTCAAATTTTGAATACATTATGGGCATGCTGAAATACGAGTTGCGTTAGTTTCCTATCGTAAATATACACAATTCTTCTTCAGGACTCAAGTCTAAATTATTAATAGAAACAAAGATATACGTCTTTCACTCAGGTGCATACTCTTCAGGTTTACTAAATTAACCGTGTTACGGAGATTGGCTTAAATTTTGAATACATTATGGGCATGATTAAATACGAGTTGCGTTGGATTTTTATCGTAAATATATACAATTCTTCTTCAGGACTCAAGTCCAAATTATTAATAGAAACAAAGATATACGTCTTTCACTCAGGTGCATACTCTTCAGGTTTACTAAATCAACCGTGTTACGGAGATTGGCTTATATTGTGAATACATTATGGGAATGCTGAAATACGAGTTGCGTTGGGTTGCTATCGTAAATATACACAATTCTTCTTCAGGACTCAAGTCCAAATTATTAATAGAAACAAAGATATACGTCTTTCACTCAGGTGCATACTCTTCAGGTTTACTAAATCAACCGTGTTACGGAGATTGGCTTAAATTGTGAATACATTATGGGAATGCTGAAATACGAGTTGCGTTGGGTTCCTATCGTAAATATACACAATTCTTCTTCAGGACTCAAGTCCAAGTTATTAATAGAAACAAAGATATACGTCTTTCACTCAGGTGCATACTCTTCAGGTTTACTAAATCAACCGTGTTACGGAGATTGGCTTAAATTTTGAATACATTTTGGGCATGCTGAAATACGAGTTGCGTTGGGTTCTTATCATAAATATACACAATTCTTCTTCAGGACTCAAGTCCAAATTATTAATAGAAACAAAGATATACGTCTTTCACTCAGGTGCATACTCTTCACGTTTACTAAATCAACCGTGTTACGGAGATTGGCTTAAATTTTGAATACATTATGGGCATGCTGAAATACGAGTTGCGTTGGGGTCCTATCGTAAATATACACAATTCTTCTTCAGGACTCAAGTCCAAATTACTAATAGAAACAATGATATAAGTCTTTCACTCAGGTGCATACTCTTCGGGTTTACTAAATCAACCGTGTTACGGAGATTGGCTTAAATTTTGAATACATTATGGGCATGCTGAAATACGAGTTGCGTTGGGTTCCTGTCGTAAATATACACAATTCTTCTTCAGGACTCAAGTCCAAATTATTAATAGAAACAAAGATATACGTCTTTCACTAAGGTGCATACTCTTCAGGTTTACTAAATCAACCGTGTTACGGAGATTGGCTTAAATTTTGAATACATTATGGGCATGCTGAAATATGAGTTGCGTTGGGTTCCTATCGTAAATATACACAATTCTTCTTCAGGACTCAAGTTCAAATTATTAATAGAAACAAAGATATAAGTCTTTCACTCAGGTGCATACTCTTCAGGTTTACTAAATCAACCGTGTTACGGAGATTGGCTTAAATTTTGAATACATTATGGGTATGCTGAAATACGAGTTGCGTTGGGTTCCTATCGTAAATATACACAATTCTTCTTCAGGACTCAAGTCCAAATTATTAATAGAAACAAAGATATACGTCTTTCACTCAGGTGCATACTCTTCAGGTTTACTAAATCAACCGTGTTACGAAGATTGGCTTAAATTTTGAATACATTATGGGCATGCTGAAATACGAGTTGCGTTAGTTTCCTATCGTAAATATACACAATTCTTCTTCAGGACTCAAGTCTAAATTATTAATAGAAACAAAGATATACGTCTTTCACTCAGGTGCATACTCTTCAGGTTTACTAAATTAACCGTGTTACGGAGATTGGCTTAAATTTTGAATACATTATGGGCATGATTAAATACGAGTTGCGTTGGATTTTTATCGTAAATATATACAATTCTTCTTCAGGACTCAAGTCCAAATTATTAATAGAAACAAAGATATACGTCTTTCACTCAGGTGCATACTCTTCAGGTTTACTAAATCAACCGTGTTACGGAGATTGGCTTAAATTATGAATACATTATGGGAATGCTGAAATACGAGTTGCGTTGGGTTCCTATCGTAAATATACACAATTCTTCTTCGGGACTCAAGTCCAAATTATTAATAGAAACAAAGATATACGTCTTTCACTCAGGTGCATACTCTTCAGGTTTACTAAATCAACCGTGTTACGGAGATTGGCTTAAATTGTGAATACATTATGGGAATGCTGAAATACGAGTTGCGTTGGGTTCCTATAGTAAATATACACAATTCTTCTTCAGGACTCAAGTCCAAGTTATTAATAGAAACAAAGATATACGTCTTTCACTCAGGTGCATACTCTTCAGGTTTACTAAATCAACCGTGTTACGGAGATTGGCTTAAATTTTGAATACATTTTGGGCATGCTGAAATACGAGTTGCGTTGGGTTCTTATCGTAAATATACACAATTCTTCTTTAGGACTCAAGTCCAAATTATTAATAGAAACAAAGATATACGTCTTTCACTCAGGTGCATACTCTTCACGTTTACTAAATCAACCGTGTTACGGAGATTGGCTTAAATTTTGAATACATTATGGGCATGCTGAAATACGAGTTGCGTTGGGTTCCTATCGTAAATATACACAATTCTTCTTCAGGACTCAAGTCCAAATTACTAATAGAAACAATGATATAAGTCTTTCACTCAGGTGCATACTCTTCGGGTTTACTAAATCAACCGTGTTACGGAGATTGGCTTAAATTTTGAATACATTATGGGCATGCTGAAATACGAGTTGCGTTGGGTTCCTGTTGTAAATATACACAATTCTTCTTCAGGACTCAAGTCCAAATTATTAATAGAAACAAAGATATACGTCTTTCACTAAGGTGCATACTCTTCAGGTTTACTAAATCAACCGTGTTACGGAGATTGGCTTAAATTTTGAATACATTATGGGCATGCTGAAATACGAGGTGCGTTGGGTTCCTATCGTAAATATACACAATTCTTCTTCAGGACTCAAGTTCAAATTATTAATAGAAACAAAGATATAAGTCTTTCACTCAGGTGCATACTCTTCGGGTTTACTAAATCAACCGTGTTACGGAGATTGGCTTAAATTTTGAATACATTATGGGTATGCTGAAATACGAGTTGCGTTGGGTTCCTATCGTAAATATACACAATTCTTCTTCAGGACTCAAGTCCAAATTATTAATAGAAACAAAGATATACGTCTTTCACTCAGGTGCATACTCTTCAGGTTTACTAAATCAACCGTGTTACGAAGATTGGCTTAAATTTTGAATACATTATGGGCATGCTGAAATACGAGTTGCGTTGGGTTCCTATCGTAAATATACACAATTCTTCTTCAGGACTCAAGTCCAAATTATTAATAGAAACAAAGATATAAGTCTTTCACTCAGGTGCATACTCTTCGGGTTTACTAAATCAACCGTGTTACAGAGATTGGCATAAATTTTGAATACATTATGGGCATGCTGGAATACGAGTTGCGAAGGGTTCCTATCGTAAATATACACAATTCTTCTTCAAGACTCAAGTCCAAATTATTAATAGAAAAAACGATATACATCTTTCACTCAGGTGCATACTCTTCGGGTTTACTAAATCAACCGTGTTACGGAGATTGGCTTAAAGTTTGAATACATTATGGGCATGCTGAAATACGAGTTGCGTTGGGTTCCTATCGTAAATATACACAATTCTTCTTCAGGACTCAAGTCCAAATTATTAATAGAAACAAAGATATACGTCTTTCACTCAGGTGCATACTCTTCAGGTTTACTAAATCAACCGTGTTACGGAGATTGGCTTAAATTTTGAATACATTATGGGCATGCTGAAATACGAGTTGCGTTGGGCTCCTATCGTAAATATACACAATTCTTCTTCAGGACTCAAGTCCAAATTATTAATAGAAAAAAGATATACGTCTTTCACTCAGGTGCATACTCTTCAGGTTTACTAAATCAACCGTGTTACGGAGATTGGCTTAAATTTTGAATACATTATGGGCATGCTGAAATACAAGTTGCGTTGGGTTCCTATCGAAATATACACAATTCTTCTTCAGGACTCAAGTCCAAATTATTAATAGAAACAAAGATATAAGTCTTTCACTCAGGTGCATACTATTCGGGTTTACTAAATCAACCGTGTTACGGAGATTGGCTTAAATTTTGAATACATTATGGGTATGCTGAAATACGAGTTGCGTTGGGTTCCTATCGTAAATATACACAATTCTTCTTCAGGACTCAAGTCCAAATTATTAATAGAAACAAAGATATACGTCTTTCACTCAGGTGCATACTCTTCAGGTTTACTAAATCAACCGTGTTACGAAGATTGGCTTAAATTTTGAATACATTATAGGCATGCTGAAATACGAGTTGAGTTGGGTTCCTATCGTAAATATACACAATTCTTCTTCAGGACTCAAGTCCAAATTATTAATAGACACAAAGATATAAGTCTTTCACTCAGGTGCATACTCTTCGGGTTTACTAAATCAACCGTGTTACGGAGATTGGCATAAATTTTGAATACATTATGGGCATGCTGGAATACGAGTTGCGTTGGGTTCCTATCGTGAATATACACAATTCTTCTTCAGGACTCAAGTCCAAATTATTAATAGAAAAAAAGATATACATCTTTCACTCAGGTGCATACTCTTCGGGTTTACTAAATCAACCGTGTTACGGAGATTGGCTTAAAGTTTGAATACATTATGGGCATGCTGAAATACGAGTTGCGTTGGGTTCCTATCGTAAATATACACAATTCTTCTCCAGGACTCAAGTCCAAATTATTAATAGAAACAAAGATATACGTCTTTCACTCAGGTGCATACTCTTCAGGTTTACTAAATCAACCGTGTTACGGAGATTGGCTTAAATTTTGAATACATTATGGGCATGCTGAAATACGAGTTGCGTTGGGCTCCTATCGTAAATATACACAATTCTTCTTCAGGACTCAAGTCCAAATTATTAATAGAAACAAAGATATACGTCTTTCACTCAGGTGCATACTCTTCAGGTTTACTAAATCAACCGTGTTACGGAGATTGGCTTAAATTTTGAATACATTATGGGCATGCTGAAATACAAGTTGCGTTGGGTTTCTATCGAAATATACACAATTCTTCTTCAGGACTCAAGTCCAAATTATTAATAGAAACAAAGATATAAGTCTTTCACTCAGGTGCATACTATTCGGGTTTACTAAATCAACTGTGTTACGGAGATTGGCTTAAATTTTGAATACATTATGGGTATGCTGAAATACGAGTTGCGTTGGGTTCCTATCGTAAATATATACAATTCTTCTTCAGGACTCAAGTCCAAATTATTAATAGAAACAAAGATATACGTCTTTCACTCAGGTGCATACTCTTCAGGTTTACTAAATCAACCGTGTTACGAAGATTGGCTTAAATTTTGAATACAGTATGGGCATGCTGGAATACGAGTTGCGTTGGGTTCCTATCATAAATATACACAATTCTTCTTCAGGACTCAAGTCCAAATTATTAATAGAAACAAAGATATAAGTCTTTCACTCAGATGCATACTCTTCGGGTTTACTAAATCAACCGTGTTACGGATATTGGCATAAATTTTGAATACATTATGGGCATGCTGGAATACGAGTTGCGTTGGGTTGCTATCGTAAATATACACAATTCTTCTTCAGGACTCAAGTCCAAATTATTAATAGAAACAAAGATATACGTCTTTCACTCAGGTGCATACTCTTCAGGTTTACTAAATCAACCGCGTTACGGAGATTGGCTTAAATTGTGAATACATTATGGGAATGCTGAAATACGAGTTGCGTTGGGTTCCTATCGTAAATATACACAATTCTTCTTCAGGACTCAAGTCCAAGTTATTAATAGAAACAAAGATATACGTCTTTCACTCAGGTGCATACTCTTCAGGTTTACTAAATCAACCGTGTTACGGAGATTGGCTTAAATTTTGAATACATTTTGGGCATGCTGAAATACGAGTTGCGTTGGGTTCTTATCGTAAATATACACAATTCTTCTTCAGGACTCAAGTCCAAATTATTAATAGAAACAAAGATATACGTCTTTCACTCAGGTGCATACTCTTCACGTTTACTAAATCAACCGTGTTACGGAGATTGGCTTAAATTTTGAATACATTATGGGCATGCTGAAATACGAGTTGCGTTGGGTTCCTATCGTAAATATACACAATTCTTCTTCAGGACTCAAGTCCAAATTACTAATAGAAACAATGATATAAGTCTTTCACTCAGGTGCATACTCTTCGGGTTTACTAAATCAACCGTGTTACGGAGATTGGCTTAAATTTTGAACACATTATGGGCATGCTGAAATACGAGTTGCGTTGGGTTCCTGTCGTAAATATACACAATTCTTCTTCAGGACTCAAGTCCAAATTATTAATAGAAACAAAGATATACGTCTTTCACTAAGGTGCATACTCTTCAGGTTTACTAAATCAACCGTGTTACGGAGATTGGCTTAAATTTTGAATACATTATGGGCATGCTGAAATACGAGTTGCGTTGGGTTCCTATCGTAAATATACACAATTCTTCTTCAGGACTCAAGTTCAAATTATTAATAGAAACAAAGATATAAGTCTTTCACTCAGGTGCATACTCTTCGGGTTTACTAAATCAACCGTGTTACGGAGATTGGCTTAAATTTTGAATACATTATGGGTATGCTGAAATACGAGTTGCGTTGGGTTCCTATCGTAAATATACACAATTCTTCTTCAGGACTCAAGTCCAAATTATTAATAGAAACAAAGATATACGTCTTTCACTCAGGTGCATACTCTTCAGGTTTACTAAATCAACCGTGTTACAAAGATTGGCTTAAATTTTGAATACATTATGGGCATGCTGAAATACGAGTTGCGTTAGTTTCCTATCGTAAATATACACAATTCTTCTTCAGGACTCAAGTCTAAATTATTAATAGAAACAAAGATATACGTCTTTCACTCAGGTGCATACTCTTCAGGTTTACTAAATTAACCGTGTTACGGAGATTGGCTTAAATTTTGAATACATTATGGGCATGATTAAATACGAGTTGCGTTGGATTTTTATCGTAAATATATACAATTCTTCTTCAGGACTCAAGTCCAAATTATTAATAGAAACAAAGATATACGTCTTTCACTCAGGTGCATACTCTTCAGGTTTACTAAATCAACCGTGTTACGGAGATTGGCTTAAATTATGAATACATTATGGGAATGCTGAAATACGAGTTGCGTTGGGTTCCTATCGTAAATATACACAATTCTTCTTCGGGACTCAAGTCCAAATTATTAATAGAAACAAAGATATACGTCTTTCACTCAGGTGCATACTCTTTAGGTTTACTAAATCAACCGTGTTACGGAGATTGGCTTAAATTGTGAATACATTATGGGAATGCTGAAATACGAGTTGCGTTGGGTTCCTATCGTAAATATACACAATTCTTCTTCAGGACTCAAGTCCAAGTTATTAATAGAAACAAAGATATACGTCTTTCACTCAGGTGCATACTCTTCAGGTTTACTAAATCAACCGTGTTACGTTGATTGGCTTAAATTTTGAATACATTTTGGGCATGCTGAAATACGAGTTGCGTTGGGTTCTTATCGTAAATATACACAATTCTTCTTCAGGACTCAAGTCCAAATTATTAATAGAAACAAAGATATACGTCTTTCACTCAGGTGCATACTCTTCACGTTTACTAAATCAACCGTGTTACGGAGATTGGCTTAAATTTTGAATACATTATGGGCATGCTGAAATACGAGTTGCGTTGGGTTCCTATCGTAAATATACACAATTCTTCTTCAGGACTCAACTCCAAATTACTAATAGAAACAATGATATAAGTCTTTCACTCAGGTGCATACTCTTCGGGTTTACTAAATCAACCGTGTTACGGAGATTGGCTTAAATTTTGAATACATTATGGGCATGCTGAAATACGAGTTGCGTTGGGTTCCTGTTGTAAATATACACAATTCTTCTTCAGGACTCAAGTCCAAATTATTAATAGAAACAAAGATATACGTCTTTCACTAAGGTGCATACTCTTCAGGTTTACTAAATCAACCGTGTTACGGAGATTGGCTTAAATTTTGAATACATTATGGGCATGCTGAAATACGAGTTGCGTTGGGTTCCTATCATAAATATACACAATTCTTCTTCAGGACTCAAGTCCAAATTATTAATAGAAACAAAGATATACGTCTTTCACTCAGGTGCATACTCTTCAGGTTTACTAAATCAACCGTGTTACGAAGATTGGCTTAAATTTTGAATACATTATGGGCATGCTGAAATACGAGTTGCGTTGGGTTCCTATCGTAAATATACACAATTCTTCTTCAGGACTCAAGTCCAAATTATTAACAGAAACAAAGATATAAGTCTTTCACTCAGGTGCATACTCTTCGGGTTTACTAAATCAACCGTGTTACGGAGATTGGCTTAAATTTTGAATACATTATGGGTATGCTGAAATACGAGTTGCGTTGGGTTCCTATCGTAAATATACACAATTCTTCTTCAGGACTCAAGTCCAAATTATTAATAGAAACAAAGATATACGTCTTTCACTCAGGTGCATACTCTTCAGGTTTACTAAATCAACCGTGTTACGAAGATTGGCTTAAATTTTGAATACATTATGGGCATGCTGAAATACGAGTTGCGTTGGGTTCCTATCGTAAATATACACAATTCTTCTTCAGGACTCAAGTCCAAATTATTAACAGAAACAAAGATATAAGTCTTTCACTCAGGTGCATACTCTTCGGGTTTACTAAATCAACCGTGTTACGGAGATTGGCATAAATTTTGAATACATTATGGGCAAGTTGGAATACGAGTTGCGTTGGGTTCCTATCGTAAATATACACAATTCTTCTTCAAGACTCAAGTCCAAATTATTAATAGAAAAAACGATATACATCTTTCACTCAGGTGCATACTCTTCGGGTTTACTAAATCAACCGTGTTACGGAGATTAGCTTAAAGTTTGAATACATTATGGGCATGCTGAAATACGAGTTGCGTTGGGTTCCTATCGTAAATATACACAATTCTTCTTCAGGAGTCAAGTCCAAATTATTAATAGAAACAAAGATATACGTCTTTCACTCAGGTGCATACTCTTCAGGTTTACTAAATCAACCGTGTTACGGAGATTGGCTTAAATTTTGAATACATTATGGGCATGCTGAAATACGAGTTGCGTTGGGCTCCTATCGTAAATATACACAATTCTTCTTCAGGACTCAAGTCCAAATTATTAATAGAAACAAAGATATACGTCTTTCACTCAGGTGCATACTCTTCAGGTTTACTAAATCAACCGTGTTACGGAGATTGGCTTAAATTTTGAATACATTATGGGCATGCTGAAATACAAGTTGCGTTGGGTTCCTATCGAAATATATACAATTCTTCTTCAGGACTCAAGTCCAAATTATTAATAGAAACAAAGATATAAGTCTTTCACTCAGGTGCATACTATTCGGGTTTACTAAATCAACCGTGTTACGGAGATTGGCTTAAATTTTGAATACATTATGGGTATGCTGAAATACGAGTTGCGTTGGGTTCCTATCGTAAATATACACAATTCTTCTTCAGGACTCAAGTCCAAATTATTAATAGAAACAAAGATATACGTCTTTCACTCAGGTGCATACTCTTCAGGTTTACTAAATCAACCGTGTTACGAAGATTGGCTTAAATTTTGAATACATTATGGGCATGCTGAAATACGAGTTAAGTTGGGTTCCTATCGTAAATATACACAATTCTTCTTCAGGACTCAAGTCCAAATTATTAATAGAAACAAAGATATAAGTCTTTCACTCAGGTGCATACTCTTCGGGTTTACTAAATCAACCGTGTTACGGAGATTGGCATAAATTTTGAATACATTATGGGCATGCTGGAATACGAGTTGCGTTGGGTTCCTATCGTGAATATACACAATTCTTCTTCAGGACTCAAGTCCAAATTATTAATAGAAAAAAAGATATACATCTTTCACTCAGGTGCATACTCTTCGGGTTTACTAAATCAACCGTGTTACGGAGATTGGCTTAAAGTTTGAATACATTATGGGCATGCTGAAATACGAGTTGCGTTGGGTTCCTATCGTAAATATACACAATTCTTCTTCAGGACTCAAGTCCAAATTATTAATAGAAACAAAGATATACGTCTTTCACTTAGGTGCATACTCTTCAGGTTTACTAAATCAACCGTGTTACGGAGATTGGCTTAAATTTTGAATACATTATGGGCATGCTGAAATACGAGTTGCGTTGGGCTCCTATCGTAAATATACACAATTCTTCTTCAGGACTCAAGTCCAAATTATTAATAGAAACAAAGATATAAGTCTTTCACTCAGGTGCATACTCTTCGGGTTTACTAAATGAACCGTGTTACGGAGATTGGCTTAAATTTTGGATACATTATGGGAATGCTGAAATACGAGTTGCGTTGGGTTCCTATCGTAAATATACACAATTCTTCTTCAGGACTCAAGTCCAAATTATTAATAGAAACAAAGATATACGTCTTTCACTTAGGTGCATACTCTTCAGGTTTACTAAATCAACCGTGTTACGGAGATTGGCTTAAATTTTGAATACATTATGGGCATGCTGAAATACGAGTTGCGTTGGGCTCCTATCGTAAATATACACAATTCTTCTTCAGGACTCAAGTCCAAATTATTAATAGAAACAAAGATATAAGTCTTTCACTCAGGTGCATACTCTTCGGGTTTACTAAATGAACCGTGTTACGGATATTGGCTTAAATTTTGGATACATTATGGGAATGCTGAAATACGAGTTGCGTTGGGTTCCTATCGTAAATATACACAATTCTTCTTCAGGACTCAAGTCCAAATTATTAATAGAAACAAAGATATACGTCTTTCACTCAGGTGCATACTCTTCGGGTTTACTAAATCAACCGTGTTACGGAGATTGGCTTAAATTTTGAATACATTATAAGCATGCTGAAATACGAGTTGCGTTGGGTTCCTATCGTAAATATACACAATTCTTCTTCAGGACTCAATTCCAAATTATTAATAGAAACAAAGATATAAGTCTTTCACTCAGGTGCATACTCTTCGGGTTTACTAAATCAACCGTGTTACGGAGATTGGCTTAAATTTTGAATACATTATGGGCATGGTTAAATACGAGTTGCGTTGGGTTCCTATCCTAAATATACACAATTCTTCTTCAGGACTCCAGTCTAAATTATTAATAGAAACAAAGATATAAGTCTTTCACTCACGTGCGTACTCTTCAGGTTTACTAAATCAACTGTGTTACGGAGATTGGCTTAAATTGTGAATACATTATGGGAATGCTGAAATACGAGTTGCGTTGGGTTCCTATCGTAAATATACACAATTCTTCTTCAGGACTCAAGTCCAAATTATTAATAGAAACAAAGATATAAGTCTTTCACTCAGGTGCATACTCTTCGGGTTTACTAAATCAACCGTGTTACGGAGATTGGCTTAAATTTTGAATACATTATGGGAATGCTGAAATACAAGTTGCGTTGGGTTCCTATCGTAAATATACACAATTCTTCTTCAGGACTCAAGTCCAAATTATTAATAGAAACAAAGATATACGTCTTTCACTCAGGTGCATACTCTTCAGGTTTACTAAATCAACCGTGTTACGGAGATTGGCTTAAATTTTGAATACATTATGGGCATGCTGAAATACGAGTTGCGTTGGGTTCCTATCGTAAATATACACAATTCTTCTTCAGGACTCAAGTCCAAATTATTAATAGAAACAAAGATATAAGTCTTTCACTCAGGTGCATACTCTTCGGGTTTACTAAATCAACCGTGTTACGGAGATTGGCATAAATTTTGAATACATTATGGGCAAGCTGGAATACGAGTTGCGTTGGGTTCCTATCGTAAATATACACAATTCTTCTTCAAGACTCAAGTCCAAATTATTAATAGAAAAAACGATATACATCTTTCACTCAGGTGCATACTCTTCGGGTTTACTAAATCAACCGTGTTACGGAGATTGGCTTAAAGTTTGAATACATTATGGGCATGCTGAAATACGAGTTGCGTTGGGTTCCTATCGTAAATATACACAATTCTTCTTCAGGAGTCAAGTCCAAATTATTAATAGAAACAAAGATATACGTCTTTCACTCAGGTGCATACTCTTCAGGTTTACTAAATCAACCGTGTTACGGAGATTGGCTTAAATTTTGAATACATTATGGGCATGCTGAAATACGAGTTGCGTTGGGCTCCTATCGTAAATATACACAATTCTTCTTCAGGACTCAAGTCCAAATTATTAATAGAAACAAAGATATACGTCTTTCACTCAGGTGCATACTCTTCAGGTTTACTAAATCAACCGTGTTACGGAGATTGGCTTAAATTTTGAATACATTATGGGCATGCTGAAATACAAGTTGCGTTGGGTTCCTATCGAAATATATACAATTCTTCTTCAGGACTCAAGTCCAAATTATTAATAGAAACAAAGATATAAGTCTTTCACTCAGGTGCATACTATTCGGGTTTACTAAATCAACCGTGTTACGGAGATTGGCTTAAATTTTGAATACATTATGGGTATGCTGAAATACGAGTTGCGTTGGATTCCTATCGTAAATATACACAATTCTTCTTCAGGACTCAAGTCCAAATTATTAATAGAAACAAAGATATACGTCTTTCACTCAGGTGCATACTCTTCAGGTTTACTAAATCAACCGTGTTACGAAGATTGGCTTAAATTTTGAATACATTATGGGCATGCTGAAATACGAGTTAAGTTGGGTTCCTATCGTAAATATACACAATTCTTCTTCAGGACTCAAGTCCAAATTATTAATAGAAACAAAGATATAAGTCTTTCACTCAGGTGCATACTCTTCGGGTTTACTAAATCAACCGTGTTACGGAGATTGGCATAAATTTTGAATACATTATGGGCATGCTGGAATACGAGTTGCGTTGGGTTCCTATCGTGAATATACACAATTCTTCTTCAGGACTCAAGTCCAAATTATTAATAGAAAAAAAGATATACATCTTTCACTCAGGTGCATACTCTTCGGGTTTACTAAATCAACCGTGTTACGGAGATTGGCTTAAAGTTTGAATACATTATGGGCATGCTGAAATACGAGTTGCGTTGGGTTCCTATCGTAAATATACACAATTCTTCTTCAGGACTCAAGTCCAAATTATTAATAGAAACAAAGATATACGTCTTTCACTTAGGTGCATACTCTTCAGGTTTACTAAATCAACCGTGTTACGGAGATTGGCTTAAATTTTGAATACATTATGGGCATGCTGAAATACGAGTTGCGTTGGGCTCCTATCGTAAATATACACAATTCTTCTTCAGGACTCAAGTCCAAATTATTAATAGAAACAAAGATATAAGTCTTTCACTCAGGTGCATACTCTTCGGGTTTACTAAATGAACCGTGTTACGGAGATTGGCTTAAATTTTGGATACATTATGGGAATGCTGAAATACGAGTTGCGTTGGGTTCCTATCGTAAATATACACAATTCTTCTTCAGGACTCAAGTCCAAATTATTAATAGAAACAAAGATATACGTCTTTCACTCAGGTGCATACTCTTCGGGTTTACTAAATCAACCGTGTTACGGAGATTGGCTTAAATTTTGAATACATTATAAGCATGCTGAAATACGAGTTGCGTTGGGTTCCTATCGTAAATATACACAATTCTTCTTCAGGACTCAAGTCCAAATTATTAATAGAAACAAAGATATAAGTCTTTCACTCAGGTGCATACTCTTCGGGTTTACTAAATCAACCGTGTTACGGAGATTGGCTTAAATTTTGAATACATTATGGGCATGGTTAAATACGAGTTGCGTTCGGTTCCTATCCTAAATATACACAATTCTTCTTCAGGACTCCAGTCTAAATTATTAATAGAAACAAAGATATAAGTCTTTCACTCACGTGCGTACTCTTCAGGTTTACTAAATCAACTGTGTTACGGAGATTGGCTTAAATTGTGAATACATTATGGGAATGCTGAAATACGAGTTGCGTTGGGTTCCTATCGTAAATATACACAATTCTTCTTCAGGACTCAAGTCCAAATTATTAATAGAAACAAAGATATAAGTCTTTCACTCAGGTGCATACTCTTCGGGTTTACTAAATCAACCGTGTTACGGAGATTGGCTTAAATTTTGAATACATTATGGGAATGCTGAAATACAAGTTGCGTTGGGTTCCTATCGTAAATATACACAATTCTTCTTCAGGACTCAAGTCCAAATTATTAATAGAAACAAAGATATACGTCTTTCACTCAGGTGCATACTCTTCAGGTTTACTAAATCAACCGTGTTACGGAGATTGGCTTAAATTTTGAATACATTATGGGCATGCTGAAATACGAGTTGCGTTGGGTTCCTATCGAAATATACACAATTTTTCTTCAGGACGCAAGTCCAAATTATTAATAGAAACAAAGATATAAGTCTTTCAATCAGGTGCATACTCTTCGGGTTTACTAAATCAACCAGGTTACGGAGATTGGCTTAAATTTTGAATACATTATGGGGATGCTTAAATACGAGTTGTGTTGGGTTCCTATCGTAAATATACACAATTCTTCTTCAGGACTCAAGTCCAAATTATTAATAGAAACAAAGATATACGTCTTTCACTCAGGTGCATACTCTTCAGGTTTACTAAATCAACCGTGTTACGGAGATTGGTTTAAATTTTGAATACATTATGGGCATGCTGAAATACGAGTTGCGTTGGGTTCCTATCGAAATATACACAATTCTTCTTCAGGACTCAAGTCCAAATTATTAATAGAAACAAAGATATACGTCTTTCACTCATGTGCATACTCTTCGGGTTTACTAAATCAACCGTGTTACGGAGATTGGCTTAAATTTTGAATACATTATGGGAATGCTGAAATACGAGTTGCGTTGCGTTCCTATCGTAAATATACACAATTCTTCTTCAGGACTCAAGTCCAAATTATTAGTAGAAACAAAGATATACGTCTTTCACTCAGGTGCATACTCTTCAGGTTTACTAAATCAACCGTGTTACGGAGATTGGCTTAAATTTTGAATACATTATGGGCATGCTGAAATACGAGTTGTGTTGGGTTCCTATCGTAAATATACACAATTCTTCTTCAGGACTCAAGTCCAAATTATTAATAGAAACAAAGATATACGTCTTTCACTCAGGTGCATACTCTTCAGGTTCACTAAATCAACCGTGTTACGGAGATTGGCTTAAATTTTGAATACATTATGGGCATGCTGAAATACGAGTTGTGTTGGGTTCCTATCGTAAATATACACAATTCTTCTTCAGGACTCAAGTCCAAATTATTAATAGAAACAAAGATATACGTCTTTCACTCAGGTGCATACTCTTCAGGTTTACTAAATCAACCGTGTTACGGAGATTGGCTTAAATTTTGAATACATTATGGGCATGCTGAAATAAGAGTTGCGTTGGGTTCCTATCGTAAATATACACAATTCTTCTACAGGACTCAAGTCCAAATTATTAATAGAAACCAAGATATAAGTCTTTCACTTAGGTGCATACTCTTC
This sequence comes from Cuscuta europaea, assembly GCA_945859875.1. Taxonomy (NCBI): domain Eukaryota; kingdom Viridiplantae; phylum Streptophyta; class Magnoliopsida; order Solanales; family Convolvulaceae; genus Cuscuta; species Cuscuta europaea. The sequence continues at coordinate 10,047,696 of CAMAPE010000014.1, forward strand.
GGGTTTACTAAATCAACCGTGTTACGGAGATTGGCTTAAATTCTGAATACATTATGGGCATGCTGAAATACGAGTTGCGTTGGGTTCCTATCGTAAATATACACAATTCTTCTTCAGGACTCCAGTCTAAATTATTAATAGAAACAAAGATATAAGTCTTTCACTCAGGTGCATACTCTTCAGGTTTACTAAATCAACTGTGTTACGGAGATTGGCTTAAATTGTGAATACATTATGGGAATGCTGAAATACGAGTTGCGTTGGGTTCCTATCGTAAATATACACAATTATTCTTCAGGACTCAAGTCCAAATTATTAATAGAAACAAAGATATAAGTCTTTCACTCAGGTGCATACTCTTCGGGTTTACTAAATCAACCGTGTTACGGAGATTGGCTTAAATTTTGTATACATTATGGGGATGCTTAAATACGAGTTGCGTTGGGTTCCTATCGTAAATATACACAGTTCTTCTTCAGGACTCAAGTCCAAATTATTAATAGAAACAAAGATATACGTCTTTCACTCAGGTGCATACTCTTCAGGTTTACTAAATCAACCGTGTTACGGAGATTGGCTTAAATTGTGAATACATTATGGGCATGCTGAAATACGAGTTGCGTTGGGTTCCTATCGTAAATATACACAATTCTTCTTCAGGGCTCAAGTCCAAATTATTAATAGAAACAAAGATATACGTCTTTCACTCAGGTGCATACTGTTCAGGTTTACTAAATCAACCGTGTTACGGAGATTGGCTTAAATTTTGAATACATTATGGGCATGCGGAAATACGAGTTGCGTTGGGTTCCTATCGTAAATATACACAATTCTTCTTCAGGACTCAAGTCCAAATTATTAATAGAAACAAAGATATACGTCTTTCACTTAGGTGCATACTGTTCAGGTTTACTAAATCAACCGTGTTACGGAGATTGGCTTAAATTTTGAATACATTATGGGCATGCTGAAATATGAGTTGCGTTGGGTTCCTATCGTAAATATACACAACTCTTCTTCAGGACTCAAGTCCAAATTATTAATAGAAACAAAGATATAAGTCTTTCACTCAGGTGCATACTCTTCGGGTTTACTAAATCAACCGTGTTACGGATATTGGCTTAAATTTTGAATACATTATGGGCATGCTGAAATACGAGTTGCGTTGGGTTCCTATCGTAAATATACACAATTCGTCTTCAGGACTCAAGTCCAAATTATTAATAGAAACAAAGATATGCGTCTTTCACTCAGGTGCATACTCTTCAGGGTTACTAAATCAACCGTGTTACGAAGATTGGCTTAAATTTTGAATACATTATGAGCATGCTGAAATACGAGTTGCGTTGGGTTCCTATCGTAAATATACACAATTCTTCTTCATGACTCAAGTCCAAATTATTAATAGAAACAAAGATATACGTCTTTCACTCAGGTGCATACTCTTCAGGTTTACTAAATAACCCGTGTTACGGAGATTGGCTTAAATTTTGAATACATTATGGGCATGCTGAAATACAAGTTGCGTTGGGTTCCTATCGAAATATACACAATTCTTCTTCAGGACTCAAGTCCAAATTATTAATAGAAACAAAGATATAAGTCTTTCACTCAGGTGCATACTATTCGGGTTTACTAAATCAACCGTGTTACGGAGATTGGCTTAAATTTTGAATACATTATGGGCATGCTGAAATACGAGTTACGTTGGGTTCCTATCGTAAATATACACAATTCTTCTTCAGGACTCAAGTCCAAATTATTAATTGAAACAAAGATATACGTCTTTCACTTAGGTGCATACTCTTCAGGTTTACTAAATCAACCGTGTTACGGAGATTGGCTTAAATTTTGAATTCATTATGGGCATGCTGAAATACGAGTTGCGTTGGGTTCCTATCGTAAATATACACAATTCTTCTTCAGGACTCAAGTCCAAATTATTAATAGAAACAAAGATATAAGTCTTTCACTCAGGTTCATACTCTTCGGGTTTACTAAATCAACCGTGTTACGGAGATTGGCTTAAATTTTGAATACATTATGGGCATGCTGAAATACGAGTTGCGTTGGGTTCCTATCGTAAATATACACAATTCTTCTTCAGGACTCAAGTCCAAATTATTAATAGAAACAAAGATATACGTCTTTCACTCAGGTGCATACTCTTCAGGTTTACTAAATCAACCGTGTTACGGAGATTGGCTTAAATTTTGAATACATTATGAGCATGCTGAAATACGAGTTGCGTTGGGTTCCTATCGTAAATATACACAATTCTTCTTCAGGACTCAAGTCCAAATTATTAATAGAAACAAAGATATACGTCTTTCACTCAGGTGCATACTGTTCAGGTTTACTAAATCAACCGTGTTACGGAGATTGGATTAAATTTTGAATACATTATGGGCATGCTGAAATACGAGTTGCGTTGGGTTCCTATCGTAAATATACACAATTCTTCTTCAGGACTCAAGTCCAAATTATTAATAGAAACAAATATATACGTCTTTCACTCAGGTGCATACTGTTCAGGTTTACTAAATCAACCGTGTTACGGAGATTGGATTAAATTTTGAATACATTATGGGCATGCTGAAATATGAGTTGCGTTGGGTTCCTATCGTAAATATACACAACTCTTCTTCAGGACTTAAGTCCAAATTATTAATAGAAACAAAGATATAAGTCTTTCACTCAGGTGCATACTCTTCGGGTTTACTAAATCAACCGTGTTACGGATATTGGCTTAAATTTTGAATACATTATGGGCATGCTGAAATACGAGTTGCGTTGGGTTCCTATCGTAAATATACACAATTCGTCTTCAGGACTCAAGTCCAAATTATTAATAGAAACAAAGATATACGTCTTTCACTCAGGTGCATACTCTTCAGGGTTACTAAATCAACCGTGTTACGGAGATTGGCTTAAATTTTGAATACATTATGAGCATGCTGAAATACGAGTTGCGTTGGGTTCCTATCGTAAATATACACAATTCTTCTTCAGGACTCAAGTCCAAATTATTAATAGAAACAAAGATATACGTCTTTCACTCAGGTGCATGCTCTTCAGGTTTACTAAATCAACCGTGTTACGGAGATTGGATTAAATTTTGAATACATTATGGGCATGCTGAAATACGAGTTGCGTTGGGTTCCTATCGTAAATATACACAATTCTTCTTCAGGACTCAAGTCCAAATTATTAATAGAAACAAATATATACGTCTTTCACTCAGGTGCATACTGTTCAGGTTTACTAAATCAACCGTGTTACGGAGATTGGCTTAAATTTTGAATACATTATGGGCATGCTGAAATACGAGTTGCGTTGGGTTCCTATCGTAAATATACACAATTCTTCTTCAGGACTCAAGTCCAAATTATTAATAGAAACAAAGATATACGTCTTTCACTCAGGTGCATACTGTTCAGGTTTACTAAATCAACCGTGTTACGGAGATTGGCTTAAATTTTGAATACATTATGGGCATGCTGAAATATGAGTTGCGTTGGGTTCCTATCGTAAATATACACAACTCTTCTTCAGGACTCAAGTCCAAATTATTAATAGAAACAAAGATATAAGTCTTTCACTCAGGTGCATACTCTTCGGGTTTACTAAATGAACCGTGTTACGGATATTGGCTTAAATTTTGAATACATTATGGGCATGCTGAAATACGAGTTGCGTTGGGTTCCTATCGTAAATATACACAATTCGTCTTCAGGACTCAAGTCCAAATTATTAATAGAAACAAAGATATACGTCTTTCACTCAGGTGCATACTCTTCAGGGTTACTAAATCAACCGTGTTACGGAGATTGGCTTAAATTTTGAATACATTATGGGCATGCTGAAATACGAGTTGCGTTGGGTTCCTATCGTAAATATACACAATTCTTCTTCAGGACTCAAGTCCAAATTATTAATAGAAACAAAGATATACGTCTTTCACTCAGGTGCATACTCTTCAGGTTTACTAAATCAACCGTGTTACGGAGATTGGCTTAAATTTTGAATACATTATGGGCATGCTGAAATACAAGTTGCGTTGGGTTCCTATCGTAAATATACACAATTCTTCTTCAGGACTCAAGTCCAAATTATTAATAGAAACAAAGATATAAGTCTTTCACTCAGGTGCATACTCTTCGGGTTTACTAAATCAACCGTGTTACGGAGATTGGCTTAAATTTTGAATACATTATGGGCATGCTGAAATACGAGTTGCGTTGGGTTCCTATCGTAAATATACACAATTCTTCTTCAGGACTCAAGTCCAAATTATTAATAGAAACAAAGATATACGTCTTTCACTCAGGTGCATACTCTTCAGGTTTACTAAATCAACCGTGTTACGGAGATTGGCTTAAATTTTGAATACATTATGGGCATGCTGAAATACAAGTTGCGTTGGGTTCCTATCGTAAATATACACAATTCTTCTTCAGGACTCAAGTCCAAATTATTAATAGAAACAAAGATATAAGTCTTTCACTCAGGTGCATACTCTTCGGGTTTACTAAATCAACCGTGTTACGGAGATTGGCTTAAATTTTGAATACATTATGGGCATGCTGAAATACGAGTTGCGTTGGGTTCCTATCGTAAATATACACAATTCTTCTTCAGGACTCAAGTCCAAATTATTAATAGAAACAAAGATATACGTCTTTCACTCAGGTGCATACTCTTCAGGTTTACTAAATCAACCGTGTTACGGAGATTGGCTTAAATTTTGAATACATTATGGGCATGCTGAAATACAAGTTGCGTTGGGTTCCTATCGTAAATATACACAATTCTTCTTCAGGACTCAAGTCCAAATTATTAATAGAAACAAAGATATAAGTCTTTCACTCAGGTGCATACTCTTCGGGTTTACTAAATCAACCGTGTTACGGAGATTGGCTTAAATTTTGAATACATTATGGGCATGCTGAAATACGAGTTGCGTTGGGTTCCTATCGTAAATATACACAATTCTTCTTCAGGACTCAAGTCCAAATTATTAATAGAAACAAAGATATACGTCTTTCACTCAGGTGCATACTCTTCAGGTTTACTAAATCAACCGTGTTACGGAGATTGGCTTAAATTTTGAATACATTATGAGCATGCTGAAATACGAGTTGCGTTGGGTTCCTATCGTAAATATACACAATTCTTCTTCAGGACTCAAGTCCAAATTATTAATAGAAACAAAGATATACGTCTTTCACTCAGGTGCATACTCTTCAGGTTTACTAAATCAACCGTGTTACGGAGATTGGCTTAAATTGTGAATACATTATGGGAATGCTGAAATACGAGTTGTGTTTGGTTCCTATCGTAAATATACACAATTCTTCTTCGGGACTCAAGTCCAAATTATTAATAGAAACAAAGATATACGTCTTTCACTCAGGTGCTTACTCTTCAGGTTTACGAAATCAAACGTGTTACGGAGATTGGCTTATATTTTGAATACATTATTGGCATGCTGAAATACGAGTTGCATTGGGTTCCTATGGTAAATATACACAATTCTTCTTCAGGACTCAAGTCCAAAGTATGAATAGAAACAAAGATATACGTCTTTCACTGAGGTGCATACTCTTCAGGTTTACTAAATCAACCGTGTTACGGAGATTGGCTTAAATTTTGAATACATTATGGGCATGCTGAAATACGAGTTGCGTTGGGTTCCTATCGTAAATATACACAATTCTTCTTCAGGACTCAAGTCCAAATTATTAATAGAAACAAAGATATACGTCTTTCACTCAGGTGCATACTCTTCAGGTTTACTAAATCAACCGTGTTACGGAGATTGGCTTAAATTTTCAATACATTATGGGCATGCTGAAATACAAGTTGCGTTGGGTTCCTATCGTAAATATACACAATTCTTCTTCAGGATTCAAGTCCAAATTATTAATAGAAACAAAGATATAAGTCTTTCACTCAGGTGCATACTCTTCGGGTTTACTAAATCAACCGTGTTACGGAGATTGGCTTAAATTTTGAATACATTATGGGCATGCTGAAATACGAGTTGCGTTGGGTTCCTATCGTAAATATACACAATTCTTCTTCAGGACTCAAGTCCAAATTATTAATAGAAACAAAGATATACGTCTTTCACTCAGGTGCATACTCTTCAGGTTTACTAAATCAACCGTGTTACGGAGATTGGCTTAAATTTTGAATACATTATGGGCATGCTGAAATACAAGTTGCGTTGGGTTCCTATCGTAAATATACACAATTCTTCTTCAGGACTCAAGTCCAAATTATTAATAGAAACAAAGATATAAGTCTTTCACTCAGGTGCATACTCTTCGGGTTTACTAAATCAACCGTGTTACGGAGATTGGCTTAAATTTTGAATACATTATGGGCATGCTGAAATACGAGTTGTGTTGGGTTCCTATCGTAAATATACACAATTCTTCTTCAGGACTCAAGTCCAAATTATTAATAGAAACAAAGATATACGTCTTTCACTCAGGTGCATACTCTTCAGGTTTACTAAATCAACCGTGTTACGGAGATTGGCTTAAATTTTGAATACATTATGAGCATGCTGAAATACGAGTTGCGTTGGGTTCCTATCGTAAATATACACAATTCTTCTTCAGGACTCAAGTCCAAATTATTAATAGAAACAAAGATATACGTCTTTCACTCAGGTGCATACTCTTCAGGTTTACTAAATCAACCGTTTTACGGAGATTGGCTTAAATTGTGAATACATTATGGGAATGCTGAAATACGAGTTGTGTTTGGTTCCTATCGTAAATATACACAATTCTTCTTCGGGACTCAAGTCCAAATTATTAATAGAAACAAAGATATACGTCTTTCACTCAGGTGCATACTCTTCAGGTTTACGAAATCAAACGTGTTACGGAGATTGGCTTATATTTTGAATACATTATTGGCATGCTGAAATACGAGTTGCATTGGGTTCCTATGGTAAATATACACAATTCTTCTTCAGGACTCAAGTCCAAATTATGAATAGAAACAAAGATATACGTCTTTCACTGAGGTGCATACTCTTCAGGTTTACTAAATCAACCGTGTTACGGAGATTGGCTTAAATTTTGAATACATTATGGGCATGCTGAAATACGAGTTGCGTTGGGTTCCTATCGTAAATATACACAATTCTTCTTCAGGACTCAAGTCCAAATTATTAATAGAAACAAAGATATACGTCTTTCACTCAGGTGCATACTCTTCAGGTTTACTAAATCAACCGTGTTACGGAGATTGGCTTAAATTTTGAATACATTATGGGCATGCTGAAATACAAGTTGCGTTGGGTTCCTATCGTAAATATACACAATTCTTCTTCAGGACTCAAGTCCAAATTATTAATAGAAACAAAGATATAAGTCTTTCACTCAGGTGCATACTCTTCGGGTTTACTAAATCAACCGTGTTACGGAGATTGGCTTAAATTTTGAATACATTATGGGCATGCTGAAATACGAGTTGCGTTGGGTTCCTATCGTAAATATACACAATTCTTCTTCAGGACTCAAGTCCAAATTATTAATAGAAACAAAGATATACGTCTTTCACTCAGGTGCATACTCTTCAGGTTTACTAAATCAACCGTGTTACGGAGATTGGCTTAAATTTTGAATACATTATGGGCATGCTGAAATACAAGTTGCGTTGGGTTCCTATCGTAAATATACACAATTCTTCTTCAGGACTTAAGTCCAAATTATTAATAGAAACAAAGATATACGTCTTTCACTCAGGTGCATACTCTTCAGGTTTACTAAATCAACCGTGTTACGGAGATTGGCTTAAATTTTGAATACATTATGGGCATGCTGAAATACAAGTTGCGTTGGGTTCCTATCGTAAATATACACAATTCTTCTTCAGGACTCAAGTCCAAATTATTAATAGAAACAAAGATATAAGTCTTTCACTCAGGTGCATACTCTTCGGGTTTACTAAATCAACCGTGTTACGGAGATTGGCTTAAATTTTGAATACATTATGGGCATGCTGAAATACGAGTTGTGTTGGGTTCCTATCGTAAATATACACAATTCTTCTTCAGGATTCAAGTCCAAATTATTAATAGAAACAAAGATATAAGTCTTTCACTCAGGTGCATACTCTTCGGGTTTACTAAATCAACCGTGTTACGGAGATTGGCTTAAATTTTGAATACATTATGGGCATGCTGAAATACGAGTTGCGTTGGGTTCCTATCGTAAATATACACAATTCTTCTTCAGGACTCAAGTCCAAATTATTAATAGAAACAAAGATATACGTCTTTCACTCAGGTGCATACTCTTCAGGTTTACTAAATCAACCGTGTTACGGAGATTGGCTTAAATTTTGAATACATTATGGGCATGCTGAAATACAAGTTGCGTTGGGTTCCTATCGTAAATATACACAATTCTTCTTCAGGACTCAAGTCCAAATTATTAATAGAAACAAAGATATAAGTCTTTCACTCAGGTGCATACTCTTCGGGTTTACTAAATCAACCGTGTTACGGAGATTGGCTTAAATTTTGAATACATTATGGGCATGCTGAAATACGAGTTGCGTTGGGTTCCTATCGTAAATATACACAATTCTTCTTCAGGACTCAAGTCCAAATTATTAATAGAAACAAAGATATACGTCTTTCACTCAGGTGCATACTCTTCAGGTTTACTAAATCAACCGTGTTACGGAGATTGGCTTAAATTTTGAATACATTATGAGCATGCTGAAATACGAGTTGCGTTGGGTTCCTATCGTAAATATACACAATTCTTCTTCAGGACTCAAGTCCAAATTATTAATAGAAACAAAGATATACGTCTTTCACTCAGGTGCATACTCTTCAGGTTTACTAAATCAACCGTTTTACGGAGATTGGCTTAAATTGTGAATACATTATGGGAATGCTGAAATACGAGTTGTGTTTGGTTCCTATCGTAAATATACACAATTCTTCTTCGGGACTCAAGTCCAAATTATTAATAGAAACAAAGATATACGTCTTTCACTCAGGTGCATACTCTTCAGGTTTACGAAATCAAACGTGTTACGGAGATTGGCTTATATTTTGAATACATTATTGGCATGCTGAAATACGAGTTGCATTGGGTTCCTATGGTAAATATACACAATTCTTCTTCAGGACTCAAGTCCAAATTATGAATAGAAACAAAGATATAAGTCTTTCACTCAGGTGCATACTCTTCGGGTTTACTAAATCAACCGTGTTACGGAGATTGGCTTAAATTTTGAATACATTATGGGCATGCTGAAATACGAGTTGCGTTGGGTTCCTATCGTAAATATACACAATTCTTCTTCAGGACTCAAGTCCAAATTACTAATAGAAACAATGATATAAGTCTTTCACTCAGGTGCATACTCTTCGGGTTTACTAAATCAACCGTGTTACGGAGATTGGCTTAAATTTTGAATACATTATGGGCATGCTGAAATACGAGTTGCGTTGGGTTCCTGTTGTAAATATACACAATTCTTCTTCAGGACTCAAGTCCAAATTATTAATAGAAACAAAGATATAAGTCTTTCACTAAGGTGCATACTCTTCGGGTTTACTAAATCAACCGTGTTACGGAGATTGGCTTAAATTTTGAATACATTATGGGCATGCTGAAATACGAGTTGCGTTGGGTTCCTATCGTAAATATACACAATTCTTCTTCAGGACTCAAGTTCAAATTATTAATAGAAACAAAGATATAAGTCTTTCACTCAGGTGCATACTCTTCGGGTTTACTAAATCAACCGTGTTACGGAGATTGGCTTAAATTTTGAATACATTATGGGTATGCTGAAATACGAGTTGCGTTGGGTTCCTATCGTAAGTATACACAATTCTTCTTCAGGACTCAAGTCCAAATTATTAATAGAAACAAAGATATACGTCTTTCACTCAGGTGCATACTCTTCAGGTTTACTAAATCAACCGTGTTACGAAGATTGGCTTAAATTTTGAATACATTATGGGCATGCTGAAATACGAGTTGCGTTAGGTTCCTATCGTAAATATACACAATTCTTCTTCAGGACTCAAGTCCAAATTATTAATAGAAACAAAGATATAAGTCTTTCACTCGGGTGCATACTCTTCGGGTTTACTAAATCAACCGTGTTACGGAGATTGGCTTAAATTTTGAATACATTATGAGCATGCTGAAATACGAGTTGCGTTGGGTTCCTATCGTAAATATACACAATTCTTCTTCAGGACTCAAGTCCAAATTATTAATAGAAACAAAGATATATGTCTTTCACTCAGGTGCATACTGTTCAGGTTTACTAAATCAACCGTGTTACGGAGATTGGATTAAATTTTGAATACATTATGGGCATGCTGAAATACGAGTTGCGTTGGGTTCCTATCGTAAATATACACAATTCTTCTTCAGGACTCAAGTCCAAATTATTAATAGAAACAAAGATATACGTCTTTCACTCAGGTGCATATTGTTCAGGTTTACTAAATCAACCGTGTTACGGAGATTGGCTTAAATTTTGAATACATTATGGGCATGCTGAAATACGAGTTGCGTCTGGTTCCTATCGTAAATATACACAATTCTTCTTCAGGACTCAAGTCCAAATTATTAATAGAAACAAAGATATACGTCTTTCACTCAGGTGCATATTCTTCAGGTTTACTAAATCAACCGTGTTACGGAGATTGGCTTAAATTGTGAATACATTATGGGAATGCTGAAATACGAGTTGAATTTGGTTCCTATCGTAAATATACACAATTCTTCTTCAGGACTTAAGTCCACATTATTAATATATACAAAGATATACGTCTTTCACTAAGGTGCATACTCTTCAGGTTTACTAAATCAACCGTGTTACGGAGATTGGCTTAAATTTTGAATACATTATGGGCATGCTGAAATACGAGTTACGTTGGGTTCCTGTCGTAAATATACACAATTCTTCTTCAGGACTCAAGTCCAAATTATTAATAGAAACAAAGATATACGTCTTTCACTAAGGTGCATACTCTTCAGGTTTACTAAATCAACCGTGTTACGGAGATTGGCTTAAATTTTGAATACATTATGGGCATGCTGAAATACGAGTTGCGTTGGGTTCCTATCGTAAATATACACAATTCTTCTTCAGGACTCAAGTTCAAATTATTAATAGAAACAAAGATATAAGTCTTTCACTCAGGTGCATACTCTTCAGGTTTACTAAATTAACCGTGTTACGGAGATTGGCTTAAATTTTGAATACATTATGGGCATGATTAAATACGAGTTGCGTTGGATTTTTATCGTAAATATATACAATTCTTCTTCAGGACTCAAGTCCAAATTATTAATAGAAACAAAGATATACGTCTTTCACTCAGGTGCATACTCTTCAGGTTTACTAAATCAACCGTGTTACGGAGATTGGCTTAAATTATGAATACATTATGGGAATGCTGAAATACGAGTTGCGTTGGGTTCCTATCGTAAATATACACAATTCTTCTTCAGGACTCAAGTCTAAATTATTAATAGAAACAAAGATATACGTCTTTCACTCAGGTGCATACTCTTCAGGTTTACTAAATCAACCGTGTTACGGAGATTGGCTTAAATTTTGAATACATTATGGGCATGCTGAAATACAAGTTGCGTTGGGTTCCTATCGTAAATATACACAATTCTTCTTCAGGACTCAAGTCCAAATTAATAATAGAAACAAAGATATAAGTCTTTCACTCAGGTGCATACTCTTCGGGTTTACTAAATCAACCGTGTTACGGAGATTGGCTTAAATTTTGAATACATTATGGGCATGCTGAAATACGAGTTGCGTTGGGTTCCTATCGTAAATATACACAATTCTTCTTCAGGACTCAAGTCCAAATTATTAATAGAAACAAAGATATACGTCTTTCACTCAGGTGCATACTCTTCAGGTTTACTAAATCAACCGTGTTACGGAGATTGGCTTAAATTTTGAATACATTATGGGAATGCTGAAATACGAGTTGCGTTGGGTTCCTATCGTAAATATACACAATTCTTCTTCAGGACTCAAGTCCAAATTATTAATAGAAACAAAGATATACGTCTTTCACTCAGGTGCATACTCTTCAGGTTTACTAAATCAACCGTGTTACGGAGATTGGCTTAAATTTTGAATACATTATGGGCATGCTGAAATACAAGTTGCGTTGGGTTCCTATCGTAAATATACACAATTCTTCTTCAGGACTCAAGTCCAAATTATTAATAGAAACAAAGATATAAGTCTTTCACTAAGGTGCATACTCTTCGGGTTTACTAAATCAACCGTGTTACGGAGATTGGCTTAAATTTTGAATACATTATGGGCATGCTGAAATACGAGTTGCGTTGGGTTCCTATCGTAAATATACACAATTCTTCTTCAGGACTCAAGTCCAAATTATTAATAGAAACAAAGATATACGTCTTTCACTCAGGTGCATACTCTTCAGGTTTACTAAATCAACCGTGTTACGGAGATTGGCTTAAATTTTGAATACATTATGAGCATGCTGAAATACGAGTTGCGTTGGGTTCCTATCGTAAATATACACAATTCTTCTTCAGGACTCAAGTCCAAATTATTAATAGAAACAAAGATATATGTCTTTCACTCAGGTGCATACTGTTCAGGTTTACTAAATCAACCGTGTTACGGAGATTGGATTAAATTTTGAATACATTATGGGCATGCTGAAATACGAGTTGCGTTGGGTTCCTATCGTAAATATACACAATTCTTCTTCAGGACTCAAGTCCAAATTATTAATAGAAACAAAGATATACGTCTTTCACTCAGGTGCATATTGTTCAGGTTTACTAAATCAACCGTGTTACGGAGATTGGCTTAAATTTTGAATACATTATGGGCATGCTGAAATACGAGTTGCGTTGGGTTCCTATCGTAAATATACACAATTCTTCTTCAGGACTCAAGTCCAAATTATTAATAGAAACAAAGATATACGTCTTTCACTCAGGTGCATATTCTTCAGGTTTACTAAATCAACCGTGTTACGGAGATTGGCTTAAATTGTGAATACATTATGGGAATGCTGAAATACGAGTTGAATTTGGTTCCTATCGTAAATATACACAATTCTTCTTCAGGACTTAAGTCCACATTATTAATATATACAAAGATATACGTCTTTCACTAAGGTGCATACTCTTCAGGTTTACTAAATCAACCGTGTTACGGAGATTGGCTTAAATTTTGAATACATTATGGGCATGCTGAAATACGAGTTACGTTGGGTTCCTGTCGTAAATATACACAATTCTTCTTCAGGACTCAAGTCCAAATTATTAATAGAAACAAAGATATACGTCTTTCACTAAGGTGCATACTCTTCAGGTTTACTAAATCAACCGTGTTACGGAGATTGGCTTAAATTTTGAATACATTATGGGCATGCTGAAATACGAGTTGCGTTGGGTTCTATCGTAAATATACACAATTCTTCTTCAGGACTCAAGTTCAAATTATTAATAGAAACAAAGATATAAGTCTTTCACTCAGGTGCATACTCTTCAGGTTTACTAAATTAACCGTGTTACGGAGATTGGCTTAAATTTTGAATACATTATGGGCATGATTAAATACGAGTTGCGTTGGATTTTTATCGTAAATATATACAATTCTTCTTCAGGACTCAAGTCCAAATTATTAATAGAAACAAAGATATACGTCTTTCACTCAGGTGCATACTCTTCAGGTTTACTAAATCAACCGTGTTACGGAGATTGGCTTAAATTATGAATACATTATGGGAATGCTGAAATACGAGTTGCGTTGGGTTCCTATCGTAAATATACACAATTCTTCTTCAGGACTCAAGTCCAAATTATTAATAGAAACAAAGATATACGTCTTTCACTCAGGTGCATACTCTTCAGGTTTACTAAATCAACCGTGTTACGGAGATTGGCTTAAATTTTGAATACATTTTGGGCATGCTGAAATACGAGTTGCGTTGGGTTCTTATCGTAAATATACACAATTCTTCTTCAGGACTCAAGTCCAAATTATTAATAGAAACAAAGATATACGTCTTTCACTCAGGTGCATACTCTTCACGTTTACTAAATCAACCGTGTTACGGAGATTGGCTTAAATTTTGAATACATTATGGGCATGCTGAAATACGAGTTGCGTTGGGTTCCTATCGTAAATATACACAATTCTTCTTCAGGACTCAAGTCCAAATTACTAATAGAAACAATGATATAAGTCTTTCACTCAGGTGCATACTCTTCGGGTTTACTAAATCAACCGTGTTACGGAGATTGGCTTAAATTTTGAATACATTATGGGCATGCTGAAATACGAGTTGCGTTGGGTTCCTGTTGTAAATTTACACAATTCTTCTTCAGGACTCAAGTCCAAATTATTAATAGAAACAAAGATATACGTCTTTCACTAAGGTGCATACTCTTCAGGTTTACTAAATCAACCGTGTTACGGAGATTGGCTTAAATTTTGAATACATTATGGGCATGCTGAAATACGAGTTGCGTTGGGTTCCTATCGTAAATATACACAATTCTTCTTCAGGACTCAAGTTCAAATTATTAATAGAAACAAAGATATAAGTCTTTCACTTAGGTGCATACTCTTCGGGTTTACTAAATCAACCGTGTTACGGAGATTGGCTTAAATTTTGAATACATTATGGGTATGCTGAAATACGAGTTGCGTTGGGTTCCTATCGTAAATATACACAATTCTTCTTCAGGACTCAAGTCCAAATTATTAATAGAAACAAAGATATACGTCTTTCACTCAGGTGCATACTCTTCAGGTTTACTAAATCAACCGTGTTACGAAGATTGGCTTAAATTTTGAATACATTATGGGCATGCTGAAATACGAGTTGCGTTAGGTTCCTATCGTAAATATACACAATTCTTCTTCAGGACTCAAGTCCAAATTATTAATAGAAACAAAGATATACGTCTTTCACTCAGGTGCATACTCTTCAGGTTTACTAAATCCACCGTGTTACGGAGATTGGCTTAAATTTTGAATACATTATGAGCATGCTGAAATACGAGTTGCGTTGGGTTCCTATCGTAAATATACACAATTCTTCTTCAGGACTCAAGTCCAAATTATTAATAGAAACAAAGATATATGTCTTTCACTCAGGTGCATACTGTTCAGGTTTACTAAATCAACCGTGTTACGGAGATTGGATTAAATTTTGAATACATTATGGGCATGCTGAAATACGAGTTGCGTTGGGTTCCTATCGTAAATATACACAATTCTTCTTCAGGACTCAAGTCCAAATTATTAATAGAAACAAAGATATACGTCTTTCACTCAGGTGCATATTGTTCAGGTTTACTAAATCAACCGTGTTACGGAGATTGGCTTAAATTTTGAATACATTATGGGCATGCTGAAATACGAGTTGCGTTGGGTTCCTATCGTAAATATACACAATTCTTCTTCAGGACTCAAGTCCAAATTATTAATAGAAACAAAGATATACGTCTTTCACTCAGGTGCATATTCTTCAGGTTTACTAAATCAACCGTGTTACGGAGATTGGCTTAAATTGTGAATACATTATGGGAATGCTGAAATACGAGTTGAATTTGGTTCCTATCGTAAATATACACAATTCTTCTTCAGGACTTAAGTCCACATTATTAATATATACAAAGATATACGTCTTTCACTAAGGTGCATACTCTTCAGGTTTACTAAATCAACCGTGTTACGGAGATTGGCTTAAATTTTGAATACATTATGGGCATGCTGAAATACGAGTTACGTTGGGTTCCTGTCGTAAATATACACAATTCTTCTTCAGGACTCAAGTCCAAATTATTAATAGAAACAAAGATATACGTCTTTCACTAAGGTGCATACTCTTCAGGTTTACTAAATCAACCGTGTTACGGAGATTGGCTTAAATTTTGAATACATTATGGGCATGCTGAAATACGAGTTGCGTTGGGTTCCTATCGTAAATATACACAATTCTTCTTCAGGACTCAAGTTCAAATTATTAATAGAAACAAAGATATAAGTCTTTCACTCAGGTGCATACTCTTCAGGTTTACTAAATTAACCGTGTTACGGAGATTGGCTTAACTTTTTAATACATTATGGGCATGATTAAATACGAGTTGCGTTGGATTTTTATCGTAAATATATACAATTCTTCTTCAGGACTCAAGTCCAAATTATTAATAGAAACAAAGATATACGTCTTTCACTCAGGTGCATACTCTTCAGGTTTACTAAATCAACCGTGTTACGGAGATTGGCTTAAATTATGAATACATTATGGGAATGCTGAAATACGAGTTGCGTTGGGTTCCTATCGTAAATATACACAATTCTTCTTCAGGACTCAAGTCCAAATTATTAATAGAAACAAAGATATACGTCTTTCACTCAGGTGCATACTCTTCAGGTTTACTAAATCAACCGTGTTACGGAGATTGGCTTAAATTTTGAATAAATTATGGGCATGTTGAAATACAAGTTGCGTTGGGTTCCTATCGTAAATATACACAATTCTTCTTCAGGACTCAAGTCCAAATTATTAATAGAAACAAAGATATAAGTCTTTCACTCAGGTGCATACTCTTCGGGTTTACTAAATCAACCGTGTTACGGAGATTGGCTTAAATTTTGAATACATTATGGGCATGCTGAAATACGAGTTGCGTTGGGTTCCTATCGTAAATATACACAATTCTTCTTCAGGACTCAAGTCCAAATTATTAATAGAAACAAAGATATACGTCTTTCACTCAGGTGCATACTCTTCAGGTTTACTAAATCAACCGTGTTACGGAGATTGGCTTAAATTTTGAATACATTATGAGCATGCTGAAATACGAGTTGCGTTGGGTTCCTATCGTAAATATACACAATTCTTCTTCAGGACTCAAGTCCAAATTATTAATAGAACCAAAGATATATGTCTTTCACTCAGGTGCATACTGTTCAGGTTTACTAAATCAACCGTGTTACGGAGATTGGATTAAATTTTGAATACATTATGGGCATGCTGAAATACGAGTTGCGTTGGGTTCCTATCGTAAATATACACAATTTTTCTTCAGGACTCAAGTCCAAATTATTAATGGAAACAAAGATATACGTCTTTCACTCAGGTGCATATTGTTCAGGTTTACTAAATCAACCGTGTTACGGAGATTGGCTTAAATTTTGAATACATTATGGGCATGCTGAAATACGAGTTGCGTTGGGTTCCTATCGTAAATATACACAATTCTTCTTCAGGACTCAAGTCCAAATTATTAATAGAAACAAAGATATACGTCTTTCACTCAGGTGCATATTCTTCAGGTTTACTAAATCACCCGTGTTACGGAGATTGGCTTAAATTGTGAATACATTATGGGAATGCTGAAATACGAGTTGAATTTGGTTCCTATCGTAAATATACACAATTCTTCTTCAGGACTTAAGTCCACATTATTAATATATACAAAGATATACGTCTTTCACTAAGGTGCATACTCTTCAGGTTTACTAAATCAACCGTGTTACGGAGATTGGCTTAAATTTTGAATACATTATGGGCATGCTGAAATACGAGTTACGTTGGGTTCCTGTCGTAAATATACACAATTCTTCTTCAGGACTCAAGTCCAAATTATTAATAAAAACAAAGATATACGTCTTTCACTAAGGTGCATACTCTTTAGGTTTACTAAATCAACCGTGTTACGGAGATTGGCTTAAATTTTGAATACATTATGGGCATGCTGAAATACGAGTTGCGTTGGGTTCCTATCGTAAATATACACAATTCTTCTTCAGGACTCAAGTTCAAATTATTAATAGAAACAAAGATATAAGTCTTTCACTCAGGTGCATACTCTTCAGGTTTACTAAATTAACCGTGTTACGGAGATTGGCTTAAATTTTGAATA
Organism: Cuscuta europaea; assembly: GCA_945859875.1. Taxonomy (NCBI): domain Eukaryota; kingdom Viridiplantae; phylum Streptophyta; class Magnoliopsida; order Solanales; family Convolvulaceae; genus Cuscuta; species Cuscuta europaea. The sequence goes on from CAMAPE010000014.1 coordinate 10,065,662, forward strand.
CATTATGGGCATGATTAAATACGAGTTGCGTTGGATTTTTATCGTAAATATATACAATTCTTCTTCAGGACTCAAGTCCAAATTATTAATAGAAACAAAGATATACGTCTTTCACTCAGGTGCATACTCTTCAGGTTTACTAAATCAACCGTGTTACGGAGATTGGCTTAAATTATGAATACATTATGGGAATGCTGAAATACGAGTTGCGTTGGGTTCCTATCGTAAATATACACAATTCTTCTTCAGGACTCAAGTCCAAATTATTAATAGAAACAAAGATATACGTCTTTCACTCAGGTGCATACTCTTCAGGTTTACTAAATCAACCGTGTTACGGAGATTGGCTTAAATTTTGAATAAATTATGGGCATGTTGAAATACCAGTTGCGTTGGGTTCCTATCGTAAATATACACAATTCTTCTTCAGGACTCAAGTCCAAATTATTAATAGAAACAAAGATATAAGTCTTTCACTCAGGTGCATACTCTTCGGGTTTACTAAATCAACCGTGTTACGGAGATTGGCTTAAATTTTGAATACATTATGGGCATGCTGAAATACGAGTTGCGTTGGGTTCCTATCGTAAATATACACAATTCTTCTTCAGGACTCAAGTCTAAATTATTAATAGAAACAAAGATATACGTCTTTCACTCAGGTGCATACTCTTCAGGTTTACTAAATCAACCGTGTTACGGAGATTGGCTTAAATTTTGAATACATTATGAGCATGCTGAAATACGAGTTGCGTTGGGTTCCTATCGTAAATATACACAATTCTTCTTCAGGACACAAGTCCAAATTATTAATAGAACCAAAGATATATGTCTTTCACTCAGGTGCATACTGTTCAGGTTTACTAAATCAACCGTGTTACGGAGATTGGATTAAATTTTGAATACATTATGGGCATGCTGAAATACGAGTTGCGTTGGGTTCCTATCGTAAATATACACAATTCTTCTTCAGGACTCAAGTCCAAATTATTAATGGAAACAAAGATATACGTCTTTCACTCAGGTGCATATTGTTCAGGTTTACTAAATCAACCGTGTTACGGAGATTGGCTTAAATTTTGAATACATTATGGGCATGCTGAAATACGAGTTGCGTTGGGTTCCTATCGTAAATATACACAATTCTTCTTCAGGACTCAAGTCCAAATTATTAATAGAAACAAAGATATACGTCTTTCACTCAGGTGCATATTCTTCAGGTTTACTAAATCAACCGTGTTACGAAGATTGGCTTAAATTGTGAATACATTATGGGAATGCTGAAATACGAGTTGAATTTGGTTCCTATCGTAAATATACACAATTCTTCTTCAGGACTTAAGTCCACATTATTAATATATATAAAGATATACGTCTTTCACTAAGGTGCATACTCTTCAGGTTTACTAAATCAACCGTGTTACGGAGATTGGCTTAAATTTTGAATACATTATGGGCATGCTGAAATACGAGTTACGTTGGGTTCCTGTCGTAAATATACACAATTCTTCTTCAGGACTCAAGTCCAAATTATTAATAAAAACAAAGATATACGTCTTTCACTAAGGTGCATACTCTTCAGGTTTACTAAATCAACCGTGTTACGGAGATTGGCTTAAATTTTGAATACATTATGGGCATGCTGAAATACGAGTTGCGTTGGGTTCCTATCGTAAATATACACAATTCTTCTTCAGGACTCAAGTTCAAATTATTAATAGAAACAAAGATATAAGTCTTTCACTCAGGTGCATACTCTTCAGGTTTACTAAATTAACCGTGTTACGGAGATTGGCTTAAATTTTGAATACATTATGGGCATGATTAAATACGAGTTGCGTTGGATTTTTATCGTAAATATATACAATTCTTCTTCAGGACTCAAGTCCAAATTATTAATAGAAACAAAGATATACGTCTTTCACTCAGGTGCATACTCTTCAGGTTTACTAAATCAACCGTGTTACGGAGATTGGCTTAAATTATGAATACATTATGGGAATGCTGAAATACGAGTTGCGTTGGGTTCCTATCGTAAATATACACAATTCTTCTTCAGGACTCAAGTCCAAATTATTAATAGAAACAAAGATATACGTCTTTCACTCAGGTGCATACTCTTCAGGTTTACTAAATCAACCGTGTTACGGAGATTGGCTTAAATTGTGAATACATTATGGGAATGCTGAAATACGAGTTGAATTTGGTTCCTATCGTAAATATACACAATTCTTCTTCAGGACTTAAGTCCACATTATTAATATATACAAAGATATACGTCTTTCACTAAGGTGCATACTCTTCAGGTTTACTAAATCAACCGTGTTACGGAGATTGGCTTAAATTTTGAATACATTATGGGCATGCTGAAATACGAGTTACGTTGGGTTCCTGTCGTAAATATACACAATTCTTCTTCAGGACTCAAGTCCAAATTATTAATAAAAACAAAGATATACGTCTTTCACTAAGGTGCATACTCTTCAGGTTTACTAAATCAACCGTGTTACGGAGATTGGCTTAAATTTTGAATACATTATGGGCATGCTGAAATACGAGTTGCGTTGGGTTCCTATCGTAAATATACACAATTCTTCTTCAGGACTCAAGTTCAAATTATTAATAGAAACAAAGATATAAGTCTTTCACTCAGGTGCATACTCTTCAGGTTTACTAAATTAACCGTGTTACGGAGATTGGCTTAAATTTTGAATACATTATGGGCATGATTAAATACGAGTTGCGTTGGATTTTTATCGTAAATATATACAATTCTTCTTCAGGACTCAAGTCCAAATTATTAATAGAAACAAAGATATACGTCTTTCACTCAGGTGCATACTCTTCAGGTTTACTAAATCAACCGTGTTACGGAGATTGGCTTAAATTATGAATACATTATGGGAATGCTGAAATACGAGTTGCGTTGGGTTCCTATCGTAAATATACACAATTCTTCTTCAGGACTCAAGTCCAAATTATTAATAGAAACAAAGATATACGTCTTTCACTCAGGTGCATACTCTTCAGGTTTACTAAATCAACCGTGTTACGGAGATTGGCTTAAATTTTGAATACATTTTGGGCATGCTGAAATACGAGTTGCGTTGGGTTCTTATCGTAAATATACACAATTCTTCTTCAGGACTCAAGTCCAAATTATTAATAGAAACAAAGATATACGTCTTTCACTCAGGTGCATACTCTTCACGTTTACTAAATCAACCGTGTTACGGAGATTGGCTTAAATTTTGAATACATTATGGGCATGCTGAAATACGAGTTGCGTTGGGTTCCTATCGTAAATATACACAATTCTTCTTCAGGACTCAAGTCCAAATTACTAATAGAAACAATGATATAAGTCTTTCACTCAGGTGCATACTCTTCGGGTTTACTAAATCAACCGTGTTACGGAGATTGGCTTAAATTTTGAATACATTATGGGCATGCTGAAATACGAGTTGCGTTGGGTTCCTGTTGTAAATATACACAATTCTTCTTCAGGACTCAAGTCCAAATTATTAATAGAAACAAAGATATACGTCTTTCACTAAGGTGCATACTCTTCAGGTTTACTAAATCAACCGTGTTACGGAGATTGGCTTAAATTTTGAATACATTATGGGAATGCTGAAATACGAGTTGCGTTGGGTTCCTATCGTAAATATACACAATTCTTCTTCAGGACTCAAGTCCAAATTATTAATAGAAACAAAGATATACGTCTTTCACTAAGGTGCATACTCTTCAGGTTTACTAAATCAACCGTGTTACGGAGATTGGCTTAAATTTTGAATACATTATGGGCATGCTGAAATACGAGTTGCGTTGGGTTCCTATCGTAAATATACACAATTCTTCTTCAGGACTCAAGTTCAAATTATTAATAGAAACAAAGATATAAGTCTTTCACTCAGGTGCATACTCTTCGGGTTTACTAAATCAACCGTGTTACGGAGATTGGCTTAAATTTTGAATACATTATGGGTATGCTGAAATACGAGTTGCGTTGGGTTCCTATCGTAAATATACACAATTCTTCTTCAGGACTCAAGTCCAAATTATTAATAGAAACAAAGATATACGTCTTTCACTCAGGTGCATACTCTTCAGGTTTACTAAATCAACCGTGTTACGAAGATTGGCTTAAATTTTGAATACATTATGGGCATGCTGAAATACGAGTTGCGTTAGGTTCCTATCGTAAATATACACAATTCTTCTTCAGGACTCAAGTCCAAATTATTAATAGAAACAAAGATATAAGTCTTTCACTCAGGTGCATACTCTTCGGGTTTACTAAATCAACCGTGTTACGGAGATTGGCATAAATTTTGAATACATTATGGGCATGCTGGAATACGAGTTGCGTTGGGTTCCTATCGTAAATATACACAATTCTTCTTCAGGACTCAAGTCCAAATTATTAATAGAAAAAAAGATATACATCTTTCACTCAGGTGCATACTCTTCGGGTTTACTAAATCAACCGTGTTACGGAGATTGGCTTAAAGTTTGAATACATTATGGGCAAGCTGAAATACGAGTTGCGTTGGGTTCCTATCGTAAATATACACAATTCTTCTTCAGGACTCAAGTCCAAATTATTAATAGAAACAAAGATATACGTCTTTCACTCAGGTGCATACTCTTCTGGTTTACTAAATCAACCGTGTTACAGAGATTGGCTTAAATTTTGAATACATTATGGGCATGCTGAAATACGAGTTGCGTTGGGCTCCTATCGTAAATATACACAATTCTTCTTCAGGACTCAAGTCCAAATTATTAATAGAAACAAAGATATAAGTCTTTCACTCAGGTGCATACTCTTCAGATTTACTAAATCAACCGTGTTACGGAGATTGGGTTAAATTTTGAATACATTATGGGCATGCTGAAATACAAGTTGCGTTGGGTTCCTATCGAAATATACACAATTCGTCTTCAGGACTCAAGTCCAAATTATTAATAGAAACAAAGATATAAGTCTTTCACTCAGGTGCATACTATTCGGGTTTACTAAATCAACCGTGTTACGGAGATTGGCTTAAATTTTGAATACATTATGGGTATGCTCAAATACGAGTTGCGTTGGGTTCCTATCGTAAATATACACAATTCTTCTTCAGGACTCAAGTCCAAATTATTAATAGAAACAAAGATATACGTCTTTCACTCAGGTGCATACTCTTCAGGTTTACTAAATCAACCGTGTTACGAAGATTGGCTTAAATTTTGAATACATTATGGGCATGCTGAAATACGAGTTGCGTTGGGTTCCTATCGTAAATATACACAATTCTTCTTCAGGACTCAAGTCCAAATTATTAATAGAAACAAAGATATAAGTCTTTCACTCAGGTGCATACTCTTCGGGTTTACTAAATCAACCGTGTTACGGAGATTGGCATAAATTTTGAATACATTATGGGCATGCAGGAATACGAGTTGCGTTGGGTTCCTATCGTAAATATACACAATTCTTCTTCAGGACTCAAGTCCAAATTATTAATAGAAAAAAAGATATACATCTTTCACTCAGGTGCATACTCTTCGGGTTTACTAAATCAACCGTGTTACGGAGATTGGCTTAAAGTTTGAATACATTATGGGCATGCTGAAATACGAGTTGCGTTGGGTTCCTATCGTAAATATACACAATTCTTCTTCAGGACTCAAGTCCAAATTATTTATAGAAACAAAGATATACGTCTTTCACTCAGGTGCATACTCTTTAGGTTTACTAAATCAACCGTGTTACGGAGATTGGCTTAAATTTTGAATACATTATGGGCATGCTGAAATACGAGTTGCGTTGGGCTCCTATCGTAAATATACACAATTCTTCTTCAGGACTCAAGTCCAAATTATTAATAGAAACAAAGATATACGTCTTTCACTCAGGTGCATACTCTTCAGGTTTACTAAATCAACCGTGTTACGGAGATTGGCTTAAATTTTGAATACATTATGGGCATGCTGAAATACAAGTTGCGTTGGGTTCCTATCGAAATATACACAATTCTTCTTCAGGACTCAAGTCCAAATTATTAATAGAAACAAAGATATAAGTCTTTCACTCAAGTGCATACTATTCGGGTTTACTAAATCAACCGTGTTACGGAGATTGGCTTAAATTTTGAATACATTATGGGTATGATGAAATACGAGTTGCGTTGGGTTCCTATCGTAAATATACACAATTCTTCTTCAGGACTCAAGTCCAAATTATTAATAGAAACAAAGATATACGTCTTTCACTCAGGTGCATACTCTTCAGGTTTACTAAATCAACCGTGTTACGAAGATTGGCTTAAATTTTCAATACATTATGGGCATGCTGAAATACGAGTTGCGTTGGGTTCCTATCGTAAATATACACAATTCTTCTTCAGGACTCAAGTCCAAATTATTAATAGAAACAAAGATATAAGTCTTTCACTCAGGTGCATACTCTTCGGGTTTACTAAATCAACCGTGTTACGGAGATTGGCATAAATTTTGAATACATTATGGGCATGCTGGAATACGAGTTGCGTTGGGTTCCTATCGTAAATATACACAATTCTTCTTCAGGACTCAAGTCCAAATTATTAATAGAAAAAAAGATATACATCTTTCACTCAGGTGCATACTCTTCGGGTTACTAAATCAACCGTGTTACGGAGATTGGCTTAAAGTTTGAATACATTATGGGCATGCTGAAATACGAGTTGCGTTGGGTTCCTATCGTAAATATACACAATTCTTCTTCAGGACTCAAGTCCAAATTATTAATAGAAACAAAGATATACGTCTTTCACTCAGGTGCATACTCTTCAGGTTTACTAAATCAACCGTGTTACGGAGATTGGCTTAAATTTTGAATACATTATGGGCATGCTGAAATACGAGTTGCGTTGGGCTCCTATCGTAAATATACACAATTCTTCTTCAGGACTCAAGTCCAAATTATTAATAGAAACAAAGATATACGTCTTTCACTCAGGTGCATACTCTTCAGGTTTACTAAATCAACCGTGTTACGGAGATTGGCTTAAATTTTGAATACATTATGGGCATGCTGAAATACAAGTTGCGTTGGGTTCCTATCGAAATATACACAATTCTTCTTCAGGACTCAAGTCCAAATTATTAATAGAAACAAAGATATAAGTCTTTCACTCAGGTGCATACTATTCGGGTTTACTAAATCAACCGTGTTACGGAGATTGGCTTAAATTTTGAATACATTATGGGCATGCTGAAATACGAGTTGCGTTGGGTTCCTATCGTAAATATACACAATTCATCTTCAGGACTCAAGTCCAAATTATTAATAGAAACAAAGATATACGTCTTTCACTCAGGTGCATACTCTTCAGGTTTACTAAATCAACCGTGTTACGGAGATTGGCTTAAATTTTGAATACATTATGGGCATGCTGAAATACGAGTTGCGTTGGGTTCCTATCGTAAATATACACAATTCTTCTTCAGAACTCAAGTCCAAATTATTAATAGAAACAAAGATATACGTCTTTCACTAAGGTGCATACTCTTCAGGTTTACTAAATCAACCGTGTTACGGAGATTGGCTTAAATTTTGAATACATTATGGGCATGCTGAAATACGAGTTGCGTTGGGTTCCTATCGTAAATATACACAATTCTTCTTTAGGACTCAAGTCCAAATTATTAATAGAAACAAAGATATACGTCTTTCACTCAGGTGCATACTCTTCAGGTTTACTAAATCAACCGTGTTACGGAGATTGGCTTAAATTTTGAATACATTATGGGCATGCTGAAATACGAGTTGCGTTGGGTTCCTATCGTAAATATACACAATTCTTCTTTAGGACTCAAGTCCAAATTATTAATAGAAACAAAGATATAAGTCTTTCACTCAGGTGCATACTCTTCGGGTTTACTAAATCAACCGTGTTACGGAGATTGGCTTAAATTTTGAATACATTATGGGCATGCTGAAATACGAGTTGCGTTGGGTTCCTATCGTAAATATACACAATTCTTCTTCAGGACTCAAGTCCAAATTATTAATAGAAACAAAGATATACGTCTTTCACTCAGGTGCATACTCTTCAGGTTTACTAAATCAACCGTGTTACGGAGATTGGCTTAAATTTTGAATACATTATGAGCATGCTGAAATACGAGTTGCGTTGGGTTCCTATCGTAAATATACACAATTCTTCTTCAGGACTCAAGTCCAAATTATTAATAGAAACAAAGATATACGTCTTTCACTCAGGTGCATACTGTTCAGGTTTACTAAATCAACCGTGTTACGGAGATTGGCTTAAATTTTGAATACATTATGGGCATGCTGAAATACGAGTTGCGTTGGGTTCCTATCGTAAATATACACAATTCTTCTTCAGGACTCAAGTCCAAATTAATAATAGAAACAAAGATATACGTCTTTCACTCAGGTGCATACTCTTCAGGGTTACTAAATCAACCGTGTTACGGAGATTGGCTTAAATTTTGAATACATTATGGGCATGCTGAAATACGAGTCGCGTTGGGTTCCTATCGTAAATATACACAATTCTTCTTCAGGACTCAAGTCCAAATTATTAATAGAAACAAAGATATACGTCTTTCACTCAGGTGCATACTCTTCAGGTTTACTAAATCAACCGTGTTACGGAGAATGGCTTAAATTTTGAATACATTATGGGCATGCTGAAATACGAGTTGCGTTGGGTTCCTATCGTAAATATACACAATTCTTCTTCAGAACTCAAGTCCAAATTATTAATAGAAACAAAGATATACGTCTTTCACTCAGGTGCATACTCTTCAGGTTTACTAAATCAACCGTGTTACGGAGATTGGCTTAAATTTTGAATACATTATGGGCATGCTGAAATACGAGTTGCGTTGGGTTCCTATCGTAAATATACACAATTCTTCTTTAGGACTCAAGTCCAAATTATTAATAGAAACAAAGATATAAGTCTTTCACTCAGGTGCATACTCTTCGGGTTTACTAAATCAACCGTGTTACGGAGATTGGCTTAAATTTTGAATACATTATGGGCATGCTGAAATACGAGTTGCGTTGGGTTCCTATCGTAAATATACACAATTCTTCTTCAGGACTCAAGTCCAAATTATTAATAGAAACAAAGATATACGTCTTTCACTCAGGTGCATACTCTTCAGGTTTACTAAATCAACCGTGTTACGGAGATTGGCTTAAATTTTGAATACATTATGAGCATGCTGAAATACGAGTTGCGTTGGGTTCCTATCGTAAATATACACAATTCTTCTTCAGGACTCAAGTCCAAATTATTAATAGAAACAAAGATATACGTCTTTCACTCAGGTGCATACTGTTCAGGTTTACTAAATCAACCGTGTTACGGAGATTGGCTTAAATTTTGAATACATTATGGGCATGCTGAAATACGAGTTGCGTTGGGTTCCTATCGTAAATATACACAATTCTTCTTCAGGACTCAAGTCCAAATTAATAATAGAAACAAAGATATACGTCTTTCACTCAGGTGCATACTCTTCAGGGTTACTAAATCAACCGTGTTACGGAGATTGGCTTAAATTTTGAATACATTATGGGCATGCTGAAATACGAGTTGCGTTGGGTTCCTATCGTAAATATACACAATTCTTCTTCAGGACTCAAGTCCAAATTATTAATAGAAACAAAGATATACGTCTTTCACTCAGGTGCATACTCTTCAGGTTTACTAAATCAACCGTGTTACGGAGATTGGCTTAAATTGTGAATACATTATGGGAATGCTGAAATACGAGTTGTGTTTGGTTCCTATCGTAAATATACACAATTCTTCTTCGGGACTCAAGTCCAAATTATTAATAGAAACAAAGATATACGTCTTTCACTCAGGTGCATACTCTTCAGGTTTACGAAATCAAACGTGTTACGGAGATTGGCTTAAATTTTGAATACATTATTGGCATGCTGAAATACGAGTTGCATTGGGTTCCTATCGTAAATATACACAATTCTTCTTCAGGACTCAAGTCCAAATTATGAATACAAACAAAGATATACGTCTTTCACTTAGGTGCATACTCTTCAGGTTTACTAAATCAACCGTGTTACGGAGATTGGCTTAAATTTTGAATACATTATGGGCATGCTGAAATACGAGTTGCGTTGGGTTCCTATCGTAAATATACACAATTCTTCTTCAGGACTCAAGTCCAAATTATTAATAGAAACAAAGATATACGTCTTTCACTCAGGTGCATACTCTTCAGGTTTACTAAATCAACCGTGTTACGGAGATTGGCTTAAATTTTGAATACATTATGGGCATGCTGAAATACGAGTTGCGTTGGGTTCCTATCGTAAATATACACAATTCTTCTTCAGGACTCAAGTCCAAATTATTAATAGAAACAAAGATATAAGTCTTTCACTCCGGTGCATACTCTTCGGGTTTACTAAATCAACCGTGTTACGGAGATTGGCTTAAATTTTGAATACATTATGGGCATGCTGAAATACGAGTTGCGTTGGGTTCCTATCGTAAATATACACAATTCTTCTTCAGGACTCAAGTCCAAATTATTAATAGAAACAAAGATATAAGTCTTTCACTCAGGTGCATACTCTTCGGGTTTACTAAATCAACCGTGTTACGGAGATTGGCATAAATTTTGAATACATTATGGGCATGCTGGAATACGAGTTGCGTTGGGTTCCTATCGTAAATATACACAATTCTTCTTCAGGACTCAAGTCCAAATTATTAATAGAAAAAAAGATATACATCTTTCACTCAGGTGCATACTCTTCGGGTTACTAAATCAACCGTGTTACGGAGATTGGCTTAAAGTTTGAATACATTATGGGCATGCTGAAATACGAGTTGCGTTGGGTTCCTATCGTAAATATACACAATTCTTCTTCAGGACTCAAGTCCAAATTATTAATAGAAACAAAGATATACGTCTTTCACTCAGGTGCATACTCTTCAGGTTTACTAAATCAACCGTGTTACGGAGATTGGCTTAAATTTTGAATACATTATGGGCATGCTGAAATACGAGTTGCGTTGGGCTCCTATCGTAAATATACACAATTCTTCTTCAGGACTCAAGTCCAAATTATTAATAGAAACAAAGATATACGTCTTTCACTCAGGTGCATACTCTTCAGGTTTACTAAATCAACCGTGTTACGGAGATTGGCTTAAATTTTGAATACATTATGGGCATGCTGAAATAAAAGTTGCGTTGGGTTCCTATCGAAATATACACAATTCTTCTTCAGGACTCAAGTCCAAATTATTAATAGAAACAAAGATATAAGTCTTTCACTCAGGTGCATACTATTCGGGTTTACTAAATCAACCGTGTTACGGAGATTGGCTTAAATTTTGAATACATTATGGGCATGCTGAAATACGAGTTGCGTTGGGTTCCTATCGTAAATATACACAATTCTTCTTCAGGACTCAAGTCCCAATTAATAATAGAAACAAAGATATACGTCTTTCACTCAGGTGCATACTCTTCAGGGTTACTAAATCAACCGTGTTACGGAGATTGGCTTAAATTTTGAATACATTATGGGCATGCTGAAATACGAGTTGCGTTGGGTTCCTATCGTAAATATACACAATTCTTCTTCAGGACTCAAGTCCAAATTATTAATAGAAACAAAGATATACGTCTTTCACTCAGGTGCATACTCTTCAGGTTTACTAAATCAACCGTGTTACGGATATTGGCTTAAATTGTGAATACATTATGGGAATGCTGAAATACGAGTTGTGTTTGGTTCCTATCGTAAATATACACCATTCTTCTTCGGGACTCAAGTCCAAATTATTAATAGAAACAAAGATATACGTCTTTCACTCAGGTGCATACTCTTCAGGTTTACGAAATCAAACGTGTTACGGAGATTGGCTTAAATTTTGAATACATTATTGGCATGCTGAAATACGAGTTGCATTGGGTTCCTATCGTAAATATACACAATTCTTCTTCAGGACTCAAGTCCAAATTATGAATAGAAACAAAGATATACGTCTTTCACTTAGGTGCATACTCTTCAGGTTTACTAAATCAACCGTGTTACGGAGATTGGCTTAAATTTTGAATACATTATGGGCATGCTGAAATACGAGTTGCGTTGGGTTCCTATCGTAAATATACACAATTCTTCTTCAGGACTCAAGTCCAAATTATTAATAGAAACAAAGATATACGTCTTTCACTCAGGTGCATACTCTTCAGGTTTACTAAATCAACCGTGTTACGGAGATTGGCTTAAATTTTGAATACATTATGGGCATGCTGAAATACGAGTTGCGTTGGGTTCCTATCGTAAATATACACAATTCTTCTTCAGGACTCAAGTCCAAATTATTAATAGAAACAAAGATATAAGTCTTTCACTCAGGTGCATACTCTTCGGGTTTACTAAATCAACCGTGTTACGGAGATTGGCTTAAATTTTGAATACATTATGGGCATGCTGAAATACCAGTTGCGTTGGGTTCCTATCGTAAATATACACAATTCTTCTTCAGGACTCAAGTCCAAATTATTAATAGAAACAAAGATATACGTCTTTCACTCAGGTGCATACTCTTCAGGTTTACTAAATCAACCGTGTTACGGAGATTGGCTTAAATTTTGAATACATTATGAGCATGCTGAAATACGAGTTGCGTTGGGTTCCTATCGTAAATATACACAATTCTTCTTCAGGACTCAAGTCCAAATTATTAATAGAAACAAAGATATACGTCTTTCACTCAGGTGCATACTGTTCAGGTTTACTAAATCAACCGTGTTACGGAGATTGGCTTAAATTTTGAATACATTATGGGCATGCTGAAATACGAGTTGCGTTGGGTTCCTATCGTAAATATACACAATTCTTCTTCAGGACTCAAGTCCAAATTAATAATAGAAACAAAGATATACGTCTTTCACTCAGGTGCATACTCTTCAGGGTTACTAAATCAACCGTATTACGGAGATTGGCTTAAATTTTGAATACATTATGGGCATGCTGAAATACGAGTTGCGTTGGGTTCCTATCGTAAATATACACAATTCTTCTTCAGGACTCAAGTCCAAATTATTAATAGAAACAAAGATATACGTCTTTCACTCAGGTGCATACTCTTCAGGTTTACTAAATCAACCGTGTTACGGAGATTGGCTTAAATTGTGAATACATTATGGGAATGCTGAAATACGAGTTGTGTTTGGTTCCTATCGTAAATATACACCATTCTTCTTCGGGACTCAAGTCCAAATTATTAATAGAAACAAAGATATACGTCTTTCACTCAGGTGCATACTCTTCAGGTTTACGAAATCAAACGTGTTACGGAGATTGGCTTAAATTTTGAATACATTATTGGCATGCTGAAATACGAGTTGCATTGGGTTCCTATCGTAAATATACACAATTCTTCTTCAGGACTCAAGTCCAAATTATGAATAGAAACAAAGATATACGTCTTTCACTTAGGTGCATACTCTTCAGGTTTACTAAATCAACCGTGTTACGGAGATTGGCTTAAATTTTGAATACATTATGGGCATGCTGAAATACGAGTTGCGTTGGGTTCCTATCGTAAATATACACAATTCTTCTTCAGGACTCAAGTCCAAATTATTAATAGAAACAAAGATATACGTCTTTCACTCAGGTGCATACTCTTCAGGTTTACTAAATCAACCGTGTTACGGAGATTGGCTTAAATTTTGAATACATTATGGGCATGCTGAAATACGAGTTGCGTTGGGTTCCTATCGTAAATATACACAATTCTTCTTCAGGACTCAAGTCCAAATTATTAATAGAAACAAAGATATAAGTCTTTCACTCAGGTGCATACTCTTCGGGTTTACTAAATCAACCGTGTTACGGAGATTGGCTTAAATTTTGAATACATTATGGGCATGCTGAAATACCAGTTGCGTTGGGTTCCTATCGTAAATATACACAATTCTTCTTCAGGACTCAAGTCCAAATTATTAATAGAAACAAAGATATACGTCTTTCACTCAGGTGCATACTCTTCAGGTTTACTAAATCAACCGTGTTACGGAGATTGGCTTAAATTTTGAATACATTATGAGCATGCTGAAATACGAGTTGCGTTGGGTTCCTATCGTAAATATACACAATTCTTCTTCAGGACTCAAGTCCAAATTATTAATAGAAACAAAGATATACGTCTTTCACTCAGGTGCATACTGTTCAGGTTTACTAAATCAACCGTGTTACGGAGATTGGCTTAAATTTTGAATACATTATGGGCATGCTGAAATACGAGTTGCGTTGGGTTCCTATCGTAAATATACACAATTCTTCTTTAGGACTCAAGTCCAAATTAATAATAGAAACAAAGATATACGTCTTTCACTCAGGTGCATACTCTTCAGGGTTACTAAATCAACCGTGTTACGGAGATTGGCTTAAATTTTGAATACATTATGGGCATGCTGAAATACGAGTTGCGTTGGGTTCCTATCGTAAATATACACAATTCTTCTTCAGGACTCAAGTCCAAATTATTAATAGAAACAAAGATATACGTCTTTCACTCAGGTGCATACTCTTCAGGTTTACTAAATCAACCGTGTTACGGAGATTGGCTTAAATTGTGAATACATTATGGGAATGCTGAAATACGAGTTGTGTTTGGTTCCTATCGTAAATATACACAATTCTTCTTCGGGACTCAAGTCCAAATTATTAATAGAAACAAAGATATACCTCTTTCACTCAGGTGCATACTCTTCAGGTTTACGAAATCAAACGTGTTACGGAGATTGGCTTAAATTTTGAATACATTATTGGCATGCTGAAATACGAGTTGCATTGGGTTCCTATCGTAAATATACACAATTCTTCTTCAGGACTCAAGTCCAAATTATGAATAGAAACAAAGATATACGTCTTTCACTTAGGTGCATACTCTTCAGGTTTACTAAATCAACCGTGTTACGGAGATTGGCTTAAATTTTGAATACATTATGGGCATGCTGAAATACGAGTTGCGTTGGGTTCCTATCGTAAATATACACAATTCTTCTTCAGGACTCAAGTCCAAATTATTAATAGAAACAAAGATACGTCTTTCACTCAGGTGCATACTCTTCAGGTTTACTAAATCAACCGTGTTACGGAGATTGGCTTAAATTTTGAATACATTATGGGCATGCTGAAATACGAGTTGCGTTGGGTTCCTATCGTAAATATACACAATTCTTCTTTAGGACTCAAGTCCAAATTATTAATAGAAACAAAGATATAAGTCTTTCACTCAGGTGCATACTCTTCGGGTTTACTAAATCAACCGTGTTACGGAGATTGGCTTAAATTTTGAATACATTATGGGCATGCTGAAATACCAGTTGCGTTGGGTTCCTATCGTAAATATACACAATTCTTCTTCAGGACTCAAGTCCAAATTATTAATAGAAACAAAGATATACGTCTTTCACTCAGGTGCATACTCTTCAGGTTTACTAAATCAACCGTGTTACGGAGATTGGCTTAAATTTTGAATACATTATGAGCATGCTGAAATACGAGTTGCGTTGGGTTCCTATCGTAAATATACACAATTCTTCTTCAGGACTCAAGTCCAAATTATTAATAGAAACAAAGATATACGTCTTTCACTCAGGTGCATACTGTTAAGGTTTACTAAATCAACCGTGTTACGGAGATTGGCTTAAATTTTGAATACATTATGGGCATGCTGAAATACGAGTTGCGTTGGGTTCCTATCGTAAATATACACAATTCTTCTTCAGGACTCAAGTCCAAATTATTAATAGAAACAAAGATATAAGTCTTTCACTCAGGTGCATACTCTTCGGGTTTACTAAATCAACCGTGTTACGGAGATTGGCTTAAAGTTTGAATACATTATGGGCATGCTGAAATACGAGTTGCGTTGGGTTCCTATCGTAAATATACACAATTCTTCTTCAGGACTCAAGTCCAAATTATTAATAGAAACAAAGATATACGTCTTTCACTCAGGTGCATACTCTTCAGGTTTACTAAATCAACCGTGTTACGGAGATTGGCTTAAATTTTGAATACATTATGGGCATGCTGAAATACGAGTTGCGTTGGGCTCCTATCGTAAATATACACAATTCTTCTTCAGGACTCAAGTCCAAATTATTAATAGAAACAAAGATATATGTCTTTCACTCAGGTGCATACTCTTCAGGTTTACTAAATCAACCGTGTTACGGAGATTGGCTTAAATTTTGAATACATTATGGGCATGCTGAAATACATGTTGCGTTGGGTTCCTATCGAAATATACACAATTCTTCTTCAGGACTCAAGTCCAAATTATTAATAGAAACAAAGATATAAGTCTTTCACTCAGGTGCATACTATTCGGGTTTACTAAATCAACCGTGTTACGGAGATTGGCTTAAATTTTGAATACATTATGGGCATGCTGAAATACGAGTTGGGTTGGGTTCCTATCGTAAATATACACAATTCTTCTTCAGGACTCAAGTCCCAATTAATAATAGAAACAAAGATATACGTCTTTCACTCAGGTGCATACTCTTCAGGGTTACTAAATCAACCGTGTTACGGAGATTGGCTTAAATTTTGAATACATTATGGGCATGCTGAAATACGAGTTGCGTTGGGTTCCTATCGTAAATATACATAATTCTTCTTCAGGACTCAAGTCCAAATTATTAATAGAAACAAAGATATACGTCTTTTACTCATGTGCATACTCTTCAGGTTTACTAAATCAACCGTGTTACGGAGATTGGCTTAAATTGTGAATACATTATGGGAATGCTGAAATACGAGTTGTGTTTGGTTCCTATCGTAAATATACACCATTCTTCTTCGGGACTCAAGTCCAAATTATTAATAGAAACAAAGATATACGTCTTTCACTCAGGTGCATACTCTTCAGGTTTACGAAATCAAACGTGTTACGGAGATTGGCTTAAATTTTGAATACATTATTGGCATGCTGAAATACGAGTTGCATTGGGTTCCTATCGTAAATATACACAATTCTTCTTCAGGACTCAAGTCCAAATTATGAATAGAAACAAAGATATACGTCTTTCACTTAGGTGCATACTCTTCAGGTTTACTAAATCAACCGTGTTACGGAGATTGGCTTAAATTTTGAATACATTATGGGCATGCTGAAATACGAGTTGCGTTGGGTTCCTATCGTAAATATACACAATTCTTCTTCAGGACTCAAGTCCAAATTATTAATAGAAACAAAGATATAAGTCTTTCACTCAGGTGCATACTCTTCGGGTTTACTAAATCAACCGTGTTACGGAGATTGGCTTAAATTTTGAATACATTATGGGCATGCTGAAATACCAGTTGCGTTGGGTTCCTATCGTAAATATACACAATTCTTCTTCAGGACTCAAGTCCAAATTATTAATAGAAACAAAGATATACGTCTTTCACTCAGGTGCATACTCTTCAGGTTTACTAAATCAACCGTGTTACGGAGATTGGCTTAAATTTTGAATACATTATGGGCATGCTGAAATACGAGTTGCGTTGGGTTCCTATCGTAAATATACACAATTCTTCTTCAGGACTCAAGTCCAAATTATTAATAGAAACAAAGATATAAGTCTTTCACTCAGGTGCATACTCTTCGGGTTTACTAAATCAACCGTGTTACGGAGATTGGCTTAAATTTTGAATACATTATGGGCATGCTGAAATACCAGTTGCGTTGGGTTCCTATCGTAAATATACACAATTCTTCTTCAGGACTCAAGTCCAAATTATTAATAGAAACAAAGATATACGTCTTTCACTCAGGTGCATACTCTTCAGGTTTACTAAATCAACCGTGTTACGGAGATTGGCTTAAATTTTGAATACATTATGAGCATGCTGAAATACGAGTTGCGTTGGGTTCCTATCGTAAATATACACAATTCTTCTTCAGGACTCAAGTCCAAATTATTAATAGAAACAAAGATATACGTCTTTCACTCAGGTGCATACTGTTCAGGTTTACTAAATCAACCGTGTTACGGAGATTGGCTTAAATTTTGAATACATTATGGGCATGCTGAAATACGAGTTGCGTTGGGTTCCTATCGTAAATATACACAATTCTTCTTCAGGACTCAAGTCCAAATTAATAATAGAAACAAAGATATACGTCTTTCACTCAGGTGCATACTCTTCAGGGTTACTAAATCAACCGTGTTACGGAGATTGGCTTAAATTTTGAATACATTATGGGCATGCTGAAATACGAGTTGCGTTGGGTTCCTATCGTAAATATACACAATTCTTCTTCAGGACTCAAGTCCAAATTATTAATAGAAACAAAGATATACGTCTTTCACTCAGGTGCATACTCTTCAGGTTTACTAAATCAACCGTGTTACGGAGATTGGCTTAAATTGTGAATACATTATGGGAATGCTGAAATACGAGTTGTGTTTGGTTCCTATCGTAAATATACACAATTCTTCTTCGGGACTCAAGTCCAAATTATTAATAGAAACAAAGATATACGTCTTTCACTCAGGTGCATACTGTTCAGGTTTACTAAATCAACCGTGTTACGGAGATTGGCTTAAATTGTGAATACATAATGGGAATGCTGAAATACGAGTTGTGTTTGGTTCCTATCGTAAATATACACAATTCTTCTTCAGGACTCAAGTCCAAATTATTAATAGAAACAAAGATATACGTCTTTCACTCAGGTGCATACTGTTCAGGTTTACTAAATCAACCGTGTTACGGAGATTGGCTTAAATTTTGAATACATTATGGGCATGCTGAAATACGAGTTGCGTTGGGTTCCTATCGTAAATATACACAATTCTTCTTCAGGACTCAAGTCCAAATTAATAATAGAAACAAAGATATACGTCTTTCACTCAGGTGCATACTCTTCAGGTTTACTAAATCAACCGTGTTACGGAGATTGGCTTAAATTTTGAATACATTATGGGCATGCTGAAATACGAGTTGCGTTGGGTTCCTATCGTAAATATACACAATTCTTCTTCAGGACTCAAGTCCAAATTATTAATAGAAACAAAGATATACGTCTTTCACTCAGGTGCATACTCTTCAGGTTTACTAAATCAACCGTGTTACGGAGATTGGCTTAAATTTTGAATACATTATGGGCATGCTGAAATACGAGTTGCGTTGGGTTCCTATCGTAAATATACACAATTCTTCTTCAGGACTCAAGTCCAAATTATTAATAGAAACAAAGATATAAGTCTTTCACTCAGGTGCATACTCTTCGGGTTTACTAAATCAACCGTGTTACGGAGATTGGCTTAAATTTTGAATACATTATGGGCATGCTGAAATACCAGTTGCGTTGGGTTCCTATCGTAAATATACACAATTCTTCTTCAGGACTCAAGTCTAAATTATTAATAGAAACAAAGATATACGTCTTTCACTCAGGTGCATACTCTTCAGGTTTACTAAATCAACCGTGTTACGGAGATTGGCTTAAATTTTGAATACATTATGAGCATGCTGAAATACGAGTTGCGTTGGGTTCCTATCGTAAATATACACAATTCTTCTTCAGGACTCAAGTCCAAATTATTAATAGAAACAAAGATATAAGTCTTTCACTCAGGTGCATACTCTTCGGGTTTACTAAATCAACCGTGTTACGGAGATTGGCTTAAATTTTGAATACATTATGGGCATGCTGAAATACCAGTTGCGTTGGGTTCCTATCGTAAATATACACAATTCTTCTTCAGGACTCAAGTCCAAATTATTAATAGAAACAAATATATACGTCTTTCAATCAGGTACATACTCTTCAGGTTTACTAAATCAACCGTGTTACGGAGATTGGCTTAAATTTTGAATACATTATGGGCATGCTGAAATACGAGTTGCGTTGGGTTCCTATCGTAAATATACACAATTCTTCTTCAGGACTCAAGTCCAAATTATTAATAGAAACAAAGATATACGTCTTTCACTCAGGTGCATACTCTTCAGGTTTACTAAATCAACCGTGTTACGGAGATTGGCTTAAATTTTGAATACATTATGGGCATGCTGAAATACGAGTTGCGTTGGGTTCCTATCGTAAATATACACAATTCTTCTTCAGGACTCAAGTCCAAATTATTAATAGAAACAAAGATATAAGTCTTTCACTCAGGTGCATACTCTTCGGGTTTACTAAATCAACCGTGTTACGGAGATTGGCTTAAATTTTGAATACATTATGGGCATGCTGAAATACCAGTTGCGTTGGGTTCCTATCGTAAATATACACAATTCTTCTTCAGGACTCAAGTCCAAATTATTAATAGAAACAAAGATATACGTCTTTCACTCAGGTGCATACTCTTCAGGTTTACTAAATCAACCGTGTTACGGAGATTGGCTTAAATTTTGAATACATTATGAGCATGCTGAAATACGAGTTGCGTTGGGTTCCTATCGTAAATATACACAATTCTTCTTCAGGACTCAAGTCCAAATTATTAATAGAAACAAAGATATAAGTCTTTCACTCAGGTGCATACTCTTCGGGTTTACTAAATCAACCGTGTTACGGAGATTGGCTTAAATTTTGAATACATTATGGGCATGCTGAAATACCAGTTGCGTTGGGTTCCTATCGTAAATATACACAATTCTTCTTCAGGACTCAAGTCCAAATTATTAATAGAAACAAATATATACGTCTTTCAATCAGGTACATACTCTTCAGGTTTACTAAATCAACCGTGTTACGGAGATTGGCTTAAATTTTGAATACATTATGGGAATGCTGAAATACGAGTTGCGTTGGGTTCCTATCGTAAATATACACAATTCTTCTTCAGGACTCAAGTCCAAATTGTTAATAGAAACAAAGATATACGTCTTTCACTCAGGTGCATACTCTTCAGGTTTACTAAATCAACTGTGTTACGGAGATTGGCTTAAATTTTGAATACATTATGGGAATGCTGAAATACGAGTTGCGTTGGGTTCCTATCGTAAATATACACAATTCTTCTTCAGGACTCAAGTCCAAAGTATTAATAGAAACAAATATATACGTCTTTCAATCAGGTACATACTCTTCAGGTTTACTAAATCAACCGTGTTACGGAGATTGGCTTAAATTTTGAATACATTATGGGAATGCTGAAATACGAGTTGCGTTTGGTTCCTATCGTAAATATACACAATTCTTCTTCAGGACTCAAGTCCAAATTATTAATAGAAACAAAGATATACGTCTTTCACTCAGGTGCATACTCTTCAGGTTTACTAAATCAACCGTGTTACGGAGATTGGCTTAAATTTTGAATACATTATGGGAATGCTGAAATACGAGTTGCGCTGGGTTCCTATCGTAAATATACACAATTCTTCTTCAGGACCCAAGTCCAAATTATTAATAAAAACAAAGATATACGTCTTTCACTCAGGTGCATACTCTTCAGGTTTACTAAATCAACCGTGTTACGGAGATTGGCTTAAATTTTGAATACATTATGGGAATGCTGAAATACGAGTTGCGTTGGGTTCCTATCGTAAATATACACAATTCTTCTTCAGGACTCAAGTCCAAATTATTAATAGAAACAAAGATATACGTCTTTCACTCAGGTGCATACTCTTCAGGTTTACTAAATCAACCGTGTTAGGGAGATTGGCTTAAATTTTGAATACATTATGGGAATGCTGAAATACGAGTTGTGTTGGGTTCCTATCGTAAATATACACAATTCTTCTTCAGGACTCAAGTCCAAATTATTTATAGAAACAAAGATATACGTCTTTCACTCAGGTGCATACTCTTCACGTTTACTAAATCAACCGTGTTACGGAGATTGGCTTAAATTTTGAATACATTATGGGAATGCTGAAATACGAGTTGCGTTGGGTTCCTATCGTAAATATACACAATTCTTCTTCAGGACTCAAGTCCAAATTATTAATAGAAACAAATATATACGTCTTTCAATCAGGTACATACTCTTCAGGTTTACTAAATCAACCGTGTTACGGAGATTGGCTTAAATTTTGAATACATTATGGGAATGCTGAAATACGAGTTGCGTTGGGTTCCTATCGTAAATATACACAATTCTTCTTCAGGACTCAAGTCCAAATTATTAATAGAAACAAAGATATACGTCTTTCACTCAGGTGCATACTCTTCAGGTTTACTAAATCAACTGTGTTACGGAGATTGGCTTAAATTTTGAATACATTATGGGAATGCTGAAATACGAGTTGCGTTGGGTTCCTATCGTAAATATACACAATTCTTCTTCAGGACTCAAGTCCAAAGTATTAATAGAAACAAATATATACGTCTTTCAATCAGGTACATACTCTTCAGGTTTACTAAATCAACCGTGTTACGGAGATTGGCTTAAATTTTGAATACATTATGGGAATGCTGAAATACGAGTTGCGTTGGGTTCCTATCGTAAATATACACAATTCTTCTTCAGGACTCAAGTCCAAATTGTTAATAGAAACAAAGATATACGTCTTTCACTCAGGTGCATACTCTTCAGGTTTACTAAATCAACTGTGTTACGGAGATTGGCTTAAATTTTGAATACATTATGGGAATGCTGAAATACGAGTTGCGTTGGGTTCCTATCGTAAATATACACAATTCTTCTTCAGGACTCAAGTCCAAAGTATTAATAGAAACAAATATATACGTCTTTCAATCAGGTACATACTCTTCAGGTTTACTAAATCAACCGTGTTACGGAGATTGGCTTAAATTTTGAATACATTATGGGAATGCTGAAATACGAGTTGCGTTTGGTTCCTATCGTAAATATACACAATTCTTCTTCAGGACTCAAGTCCAAATTAATAATAGAAACAAAGATATACGTCTTTCACTCAGGTGCATACTCTTCAGGTTTACTAAATCAACCGTGTTACGGAGATTGGCTTAAATTTTGAATACATTATGGGAATGCTGAAATACGAGTTGCGCTGGGTTCCTATCGTAAATATACACAATTCGTCTTCAGGACTCAAGTCCAAATTATTAATAGAAACAAAGATATACGTCTTTCACTCAGGTGCATACTCTTCAGGTTTACTAAATCAACCGTGTTACGGAGATTGGCTTAAATTTTGAATACATTATGGGAATGCTGAAATACGAGTTGCGTTGGGTTCCTATCGTAAATATACACAATTCTTCTTCAGGACTCAAGTCCAAATTATTAATAGAAACAAAGATATACGTCTTTCACTCAGGTGCATACTCTTCAGGTTTACTAAATCAACCGTGTTACGGAGATTGGCTTAAATTTTGAATACATTATGGGAATGCTGAAATACGAGTTGTGTTGGGTTCCTATCGTAAATATACACAATTCTTCTTCAGGACTCAAGTCCAAATTATTTATAGAAACAAAGATATACGTCTTTCACTCAGGTGCATACTCTTCACGTTTACTAAATCAACCGTGTTACGGAGATTGGCTTAAATTTTGAATACATTATGGGAATGCTGAAATACGAGTTGCGTTGGGTTCCTATCGTAAATATACACAATTCTTCTTCAGGACTCAAGTCCAAATTATGAATAGAAACAAAGATATACGTCTTTCACTTAGGTGCATACTCTTCAGGTTTACTAAATCAACCGTGTTACGAAGATTGGCTTAAATTTTGAATACATTATGGGAATGCTGAAATACGAGTTGCGTTGGGTTCCTATCGTAAATATACACAATTCTTCTTCAGGACTCAAGTCCAAATTATTAATAGAAACAAAGATATACGTCTTTCACTCAGGTGCATACTCTTCAGGTTTACTAAATCAACCGTGTTACGGAGATTGGCTTAAATTTTGAATACATTATGGGAATGCTGAAATACGAGTTGCGTTGGGTTCCTATCGTAAATATACACAATTCTTCTTCAGGACTCAAGTACAAATTATTAATAGAAACAAAGATATACGTCTTTCACTCAGGTGCATACTCTTCAGGTTTACTAAATCAACCGTGTTACGGAGATTGGCTTAAATTTTGAATACATTATGGGAATGCTGAAATACGAGTTGCGTTGGGTTCCTATCGTAAATATACACAATTCTTCTTCAGGACTCAAGTCCAAAGTATTAATAGAAACAAATATATACGTCTTTCAATCAGGTACATACTCTTCAGGTTTACTAAATCAACCGTGTTACGGAGATTGGCTTAAATTTTGAATACATTATGGGAATGCTGAAATACGAGTTGCGTTGGGTTCCTATCGTAAATATACACAATTCTTCTTCAGGAATCAAGTCCAAATTATTAATAGAAACAAAGATATACGTCTTTCACTCAGGTGCATACTCTTCAGGTTTACTAAATCAACCGTGTTACGGAGATTGGCTTAAATTTTGAATACATTATGGGCATGCTGAAATACGAGTTGCGTTGGGTTCCTATCGTAACTATACACAATTCTTCTTCAGGACTCAAGTCCAAATTATTAATAGAAACAAAGATATACATCTTTCACTCAGGTGCATACTCTTCAGGTTTACTAAATCAACCGTGTTACGGAGATTGGCTTAAATTTTGAATACATTATGGGAATGCTAAAATACGAGTTGTGTTGGGTTCCTATCGTAAATATACACAATTCTTCTTCAGGACTCAAGTCCAAATTATTTATAGAAACAAAGATATACGTCTTTCACTCAGGTGCATACTCTTCACGTTTACTAAATCAACCGTGTTACGGAGATTGGCTTAAATTTTGAATACATAATGGGAATGCTGAAATACGAGTTGTGTTGGGTTCCTATCGTAAATATACACAATTCTTCTTCAGGACTCAAGTCCAATATATTTATAGAAACAAAGATATACGTCTTTCACTCAGGTGCATACTCTTCAGGTTTACTAAATCAACTGTGTTACGGAGATTGGCTTAAATTTTGAATATGTTATGGGAATGCTGAAATACGAGTTGTGTTGGGTTCCTATCGTAAATATACACAATCCTTCTTCAGGACTCAAGTCCAAATTATTAATAGAAACAAAGATATACGTCTTTCACTTAGGTGCATACTCTTCAGGATGGCAGGAGTGGGTTGTGGAATGGATTGAGAGGGTGAAGAGTGGGGTTTGGGGTGGCTCTGTTCACTATGAACCGCTGGGGATGGTTTGGAGTCCTGTGCCCAAGCGGTGAATGCTTGTTGCACCCATGGTTTGATGGTGGACTCCATGTAGCGGTTCATGAGAACGGTAACGTCTTCGGGTGTAAGGTTTCCAGTTACGGGGGTTGTAACTGTTGTCACAGCATCAGTGAAGAGATCTGATGTGTGGCCTGCGTGCAAAGATGAAGTCATTTTTGGCACAGCAGTGCTTCCGACCATCCTTGTTTGCACTCCGGTCGTTGAATCCAGGGTGTGTGCACCTGTATGTGCTGTGAAAGGTGTAGGTGTCCTAGAAAAATTGGAAAATGTGGGGAATGTGACACCTAGACTCGATGTGGAGAAAGAGGGGGTTGTGGCCTCGGGCGGTGGGCCACTAGAGCGCTCAACGGGTTCGGAGGGAACCAGTGAGGTGGGTGAGTCCCGTGATATTGAAACGTTAGCCTTTTGGGAGGCTAACGAGTGGGTGGGAGAGGGCGGTGCATGCGCAGTTGAGCCCGATGCTGCGGCTTCTACTCGGGGACCAACAAGGTTGGCCCCTGTACTTAGAGATTCGGCTCGGCTTATAGAGATGAAAGGAAGACAGTCGTCAAAAATATGAAGGTCCTCTTCAGCAACCAAACTCTTTCGGACAGGACGCTGCTTCTTGGCTTTAGCCTTAGGTGACCGGGGAGCAGCAATCTTAGCTGTAGCTATCTCCTTCACGGGTTTGAGGACTAATGTTTTGGGACGGGCAGCTATAAAAGGAGCTGCATCCTCAGGGGTGACCTTCTTTGGAGGAGAATCAATTGGCAGCTTCCCCTTTCGGATCAGAGCGAAAGTGTGCTCCACGCCGTCACTATCGTCGGAGTCATCATTGCCGTCATCATCCTCATCGTCTCTGGCCACGCTATTGGAGGCCTCATCGTCAGCCTTTTTGTGGGCCGGGCTAAACGATTCATCGGCAGGTTCCGCAGCGTCTGTACGTGCGCCCTCAGCCGTCTGATTCCTCTCGAGAGAATCATCAGACTTCCCTTCATGGGGCACACGCGCCACTGGTTTCTGTGGCTTACTGGCTCTCTTCGGACCCTTACTAGCTCTCGGCTTAGGCCCCGGGGCAGGTCCAGCTGGGTTTGACTGAACCATGGGGCCATCTCTCAGTAGACTCTCCCTGTACTGGATGACTGCGGAATGGCGTGGATTTCCCAGGTCCAGCAGATAATCGGGTATGGTCATCCCCACGGTGTCATGTATGAAGCGCTTGAAGTACTGGATTTTCGGAGCAGTAAACTGGTCTTCATCTTTGCGCTGTGGGATCCCTGGGTGGGCAGTCATGTAGTCAGCAATAATGAGCGCCAACCATCTGGCGTAGGGGATCGTCATACCCGTCTTTCCGTCCTCTTTGTCTTGGACTTGAGTGACCAGCTCAATCCAGAATAGCTGCGCCATATCGTAATTTTTTGCGAAGACAATCCCATGGAAGATTTGGAAGATCTGCAAGTTGCACTTGTCATGGCCGGCGTGCTTTGGGGAAAGACATTTATTGACAAGGCCGAACAGTGTCTTCCATGGGTAAGGCAGATTCATCAACTTGAAGTGGGACAGGAACGGTAGCGGAGCATCATAACCTAATTGCACTAGTCCTTCCATTAGTTCGGCCTTGGAGGGTAGTTGTTCATAGGCATCGTGGATAGGCAGCTCCAGTATGGCTTGTAGAGTGGATGCGGTTAAAGTCAGACGTCTGTTGTGGAGCGTTGCACTCAGACTGGATGCGTCCTTCTTGGAAGTCAAGTGCATGGTCCCCCATAGTTGTTGCAAGTAGATTTCGGGGACCGTGATCGCTTTGCTTAGTGCTTGACAGATGTAGTGCCCCTTGAGAATTATGGGAATGACCGGGTCAGGGCACCTGAAGACAGCTAGGTCGAGCTGAAAGTTGTTGTCCTGTAGCCGAACCCACTTGTATTTGGGGAACAGCTGTGTGTAGTGCGCATCGTCCTGAGGAGTATCTTGTTGTGTGCCTGACATTTTGAGCTGAAAGAATAGCACCCGTTAGTAAAAAAAATTCCCTTTGGGTTTAGGATTTCAGAGAAAACGAGTTCTGGCACCAAGGTTGTTAACTCGAGCCATGGGTGCGAGTTAACAAACTCGAGCTCTGAGTGCGAGGTAACAAACTCGAACCCGGGCTGCGAGTTTACAAACTCGGACCCTGGCCGCGAGTTTACAAACTCGAGCCCTGGCCGCGAGTTTACAAACTCGAACCCGGGCTGCGAGTTTACAAACTCGAACCCTGGCCGCGAGTTTACAAACTCGAGCCCTGGCCGCGAGTTTACAAACTCGAGCCCTGGCCGCGAGTTTACAAACTCGAGCCCTGAGCGCGAGTTTACAAACTCGAGCCCAGAGCGCGAGTTTACAAACTCGTGCCCAGAGCGCGAGTTTACAAACTCGAGCCCAGAGCGCGAGTTTACAAACTCGCGGTCTGCTCGAATTTGAAACGGCAGTTTGGAACTCGAGTTCCAGAACTCGCGTTGAGCATAGGAAGACGATAACCACCTGAAAAACAATGAAATAATAAGGAAAATCAGTCAATCAAGCCCCCCCCCCCCCCCCCCCCCCCGTTTTTTTTTGAAAATTTATTTTGAGGAAAAACGCGTCGTTTTGGGATTGTGATTGTGGTTAAGGTCTGTGAGAGGGATTGTGATGGGAAGTACGAAGTACGAAGTGAAAATCTACCTGGGTGAGGGGTGAGTGGAGGTCTGTGAGAGGGAGGGAGGTTTGGAGGACGGCGGAGAGTGTTAGTGAGAATTCGAGCTCTGCGAGAAGGGAGCTGAGGCAATGGGAAGGAAGGTGATTAAAGATGAGTATATATACGCGAGTTTAGAAACGGGCCAAAAAAAAGGAATTTGGGCCTTAGGGGTGAAATGATCCATTTATGATCAGTAAAAAGTACTCCCCCTCGCTGAAGTACTCCTTATCAGAAGAATTCTCCCCCTCGATGAATGCACACTCACACACACTAATTTTGATCTTTTTGCTCTTTTTCTCCCCCTCGATGAATGCAAACACACGCACACTATTTTTGATCTTTTTGCCCTTTTTCTCCCCCTCGATGAATGCAAACACACGCATACAAATTACAGACACACATACGCACACTTTGTACAGGTCCCACATAGACACACATTTTTTACAGACCAGAGGAAACAGAATTACAACGGCTCGAGGGTCAACATGCCTAATTTGGAAACCAGGAACTGAAATCTCTTTTCATCCAGTGCCTTAGTAAACAAATCAGCCAGTTGAAGCTCGGAGCTTACAAAGTACATGTCAATATCCCCTTTTTCCACGTGGTCTTTGATGAAATGATATCTCAGGTCGATGTGTTTGGTGCGGGAGTGATGAACCGGGTTGCTGGTGATGGCGATGGCACTCTGAGAGTCGATGTAGATCGGGATATGGCAGAAAGTGTAACCGTAGTCTTTTAGCTGGGTCTTCATCCATAATATTTGTGAACAACAGCTAGCAGCCGCGACGTATTCTGCCTCGGCCGTAGATGTTGACACACAGTTCTGTTTCTTGGAAGACCAGCAGACTAACTTATCGCCCAAGAACTGGACAGCTCCCGAAGTACTTTTGCGGTCCATCCGGCAACCAGCAAAATCTGCGTCAGAGTATCCGACGAGGTCAAAACCTGAGTGTTTGGGATACCAAAGGCCTAGATTCACTGTGCCTTTGAGATATCTCAGTATTCTTCGAACAGCCGTCAGATGGGACTCCTTTGGATTCGCCTGAAAGCGTGCACATAAGCATGTAGAAAAGACGATATCAGGCCTGCTAGACGTAAGATACAGCAAAGATCCAATGATTGCCCTATAGTTTGTGGCATCGACTGATTTCCCAGAAGGGTCTGAGTCCAGTTTGTTGGTGGGGGACATAGGGGTCGGCATGGAAGACTTGCTATCGATGTTGAATCTCTTAAGCATCTCCAAAATATACTTGGACTGATTGATGAAAATGCCGTCAGAGAGTTGTCTTACTTGCAGGCCTAGGAAGAAGTTCAGCTCTCCCATCATGCTCATTTCAAACTTAGTTTTCATTAGTTTCTCAAAATGTTTGCACAGACGTGGATTTGAGGAGGCGAAGATGATATCATCAACATAGATCTGAATCAGGATGATGTCAGACTTCTGTCGCTTGATGAAAAGTGTAGTATCAATCTTCCCTTTTGAGAAACCTGAGTCAACCAGAAATTCAGTTAAGGCATCGTACCAAGCTCTTGGGGCTTGTTTCAGTCCATACAGAGCTTTTTTCAGCTTGTACACATGGTTGGGGTATCTGGGATCTACAAATCCTTCGGGCTGAGCGACATAGACTTCTTCTTCCAAGACTCCATTCAGAAAGGCAGTCTTGACGTCCATTTGAAAGACGGTAAAGTTCTTGTGGGCTGCGTACGCAAGAAAGAGGCGTATTGCTTCAATTCTTGCTACGGGTGCAAATGTTTCATCATAGTCTATGCCCTCTTGCTGATTGTATCCTTTAGCGACCAGCCGTGCCTTGTTGCGTATCACTGTGCCTTCTTCGTCCTTCTTGTTCTTGAACACCCATTTGGTGCCAATTATGGTTTTCTGAGGGGGTTTAGGCACGAGTGTCCATACTTCTAATCTGTCAAACTGGTTGAGCTCATCTTGCATAGCAATCACCCAATCTGGATCAACGAGTGCATCTGAGACTTTAGATGGTTCATTCTGGCTTAGAAAGCATGCATAGTGACATTCATTCATAGTAGCCGATCTCGTACGCACACCTTGACCCGGATCACCGATTATTTGTTCAGTGGGATGAGCTCTTGTCCATTTCCTCTCATGTGCAAGAGGATTAGGAGTAATGATCGGTTGATCCGAGTCCTGGTAGGGGATTGGTGACTCTTGAGCAGCTGAGATGTGCGGTGGAGATGACTCTGATGTGGTAGCAAACCCGTGATCATCCACTCCCCCGTGATTAGTTTGGGGAGTTGACGGAGTAGATGGTTCATTATCAGGTCCGAGAAGGAGTGGAATCTCAGTGAAAGAAGTTGGTTGCTGTGGAATGTTTGACGATGAAGCTGGTGTGCAAAGAGAAGGTGAAGGTTGTGAATTCTCGTAGAAGTTCTGAAAGAGAGAGTTGAGAATCACACCTTCAGGTACAGGGTTTTGTTCAACTGTGTCAGAGTCCACTGGTGCAGTAAGTGACGGGTCAGCTTGTAAGTGTTCCGTTGCGAAGTCAGCCATCTCATAGAATGTCACACTAACACTCTCAATGACCGTTCGTTTGTCTCTAAGATAGACTCGGTAAGCTTTGGACTGCTGGGAGTAGCCAATGAACACCCCTTCTTGGGCTTTTGCGTCTAGCTTACCTCTATCAGTTCTGTCATTTAGTACGAAGCACTTGCAGCCAAATATCTTAAAGAATGAGATATCCGGAGTTCGGTTGAAAAGGATTTCATATGGGGTCTTGTCGAAGCGTTTGTGTATAGATGTTCTGTTTTGGGTGTAGCACGCCGTGTTAATGGCCTCTGCCCACATAAAGTGTGGCAATCTTGACTGGATGAGCATGGTGCGTGCCGCTTCAACAAGGGTCCTGTTCTTTCTTTCAACCACTCCATTCTGTTGGGGAGTTTTGGCTGCTGCGAATTGCTGTGTGATACCGAGAGTTTCATAGAATCCAGTGAGAGTTTGGTTCTTGAACTCGGTACCGTTGTCAGTTCTGATGATTCGAACACTTTGCTGCAGCAGTTTCTGGACTGTTCTGACAAAGGTCATAATGATTTCTGCTGCCTCGTCCTTTTTACGAAGAAATTTTGTCCATGTGTACCGAGAGAAGTCATCAACGATCACCAGTGTAAATTTGCGGCCGTTGATGCTTTGGACTCTCATAGGTCCACACAGATCCATGTGTATCAGTTGCAGCGGTAGAGTAGATGATGGGACAGGCTTTGACTTGTGGGAGCTTCTCGTCATTTTGCCCATTTTGCAGGCACTACAATGATTCTCTGTGGAAGATTTCAACGGAGGAAGCCCCTTTACAAGTTTCTTCGATGACAGGATGGACAGATTCTTGAAATTAAGATGGGAAAGACGTCTGTGCCAGAGGTTGTTTTGTTCCGTTGAAGCTTTGGACAGCAGACAGATGGAAGTGGTGGATTGAACGCTTTTCAGATCAATAGTGTACAGGTTGGAGGTCCTGTAACACGTTAATAATGAGTTCCCTTCGCTGTCTAGAACACAGCATTGTTTGGCAATGAACCTCACTTCCATCCCACTGTCGCAGAATTGTCCTATACTCAGAAGATTGTGTTTGAGCCCTTTGACAAAAGAAACATCTTTGATGGTGACGCTGGCACAGATGACATCCCCATATCCAAGAATAGGAGATGAGGCGTCGTTCCCGAATCTAACATTGCCTCCATAGCAGGTGGTATAGTTGCTCAGTAGGTACTTTACTCCGGTCATGTGGGTTGAGCATCCAGAATCCAAGTGCCACACATGACCGTCCTGCAAAACAGTTAAACAGGTTCAGGTACCCATCTTGGAATGGGTCCTTCCTCATCATTGAAAAACATCCATTCAAGTTTCGCTTTGAGCTGTGATCCAAAGTCCGCAGCTTTTTCAACAAGAGATTTATCTCTTGTGGGCTCTCTGACAGCCAGATCTGCTTTTGCAGTGGGTCTGATTTTTGGGACCCACTTAGCAGTTTCCTTTTTAGTTTTGGTGGGTCTGAGATGTCTCATTTTAGGGGCCCACCTTTCAGGTTCATGTTGGATGGGTCTTCGTCTGTGGACCCACCTTTCAGGTTCATGTTTGATGGGTCTTCGTCTGTGGACCCACCTTTCAGTTTCAGTTTGGATGGGTCTTCGTCTGCGGACCCATCTTTCAGTTTCAGGTCTGGTAGGTCTCATCTTAGGGACCCACCTTTCAAGTTCAGGCTTGGTAGGTTTCATTTTAGGGACCCACCTTTCAGTTTTGGGTTTGGTAGGTCTCATCTTAGGGACCCACATTTCCATTTTAGGCTTAGGAGGAGAGTAGACATGAGCTTTGTGATTGAAAGGTTGTTTCTTCAATTTAGTTTTGAAAATCTCCTCTTTAGAAAGCTGATTTAGATGTTTCCTTGAATGAACTCTGAGAGAATATTTCATATCAGGAATACAAAAAGTTCCCTTAGAAGTTCCTTTCTTGGTTTCTCTTTCGGGTTTGAGCTTTCTACAAGGCTTTGATTTAACAGCATTCACATCACATTCATAATTGTGGGGGTCTGGAACAGAATAACCATAAGCAATAGTGGAATTATAAAAAGAGCCATGTTCAAAAGATGTCATAGAATTTTTCAGCTTGGGACACAAGACTGAACTACTAGAAGCTGAGTTTACATGGACAGGTTTAGATTTAGTTTTAGAGTACAAAATGGAGCTGGATCTAGGACCAGGCTTATTCTCAAAAACTTTCTTCTTGCCAGCAGCTATTTCCTTTCTCTTCATCTCCCACTCTTTCTTCTCTTCTCCTCTTCTTTTCACTTCTTGTTCTGTGACAACAGGAGAAGAGTGATGAGTGGTGGATTTTTCAGAAAATTTAGTTTTATCAGAAGAGGTTTGAGCAGTTTTTAAAGCAGAATGATATTTGTCACTTAATTCATCAAATTTGCTTAATAGTTCTTGCCAGTTGCTTTCAGAACTTTTCTCTTCAGTTTCAAAACGCTCTCTCTCATTTTCAAGGGTTTTCTGAAGATCTGCATATTTTTGAACTAGTGGAGAGATGCACTTGTCCTGTCCAGACTTAAAATTTCCAGTTTTAGGAGTGGGACCCATTGGACTTTCGTAATATGGAACCCCTTTTGGGACATTAAAAATATCAAATCCCTCCTCGTTGTAGATTACCTTTTCTTTAGAAAGGGCTTTCTCAACTAGAGGAGAATAGTCAAAAGAGGTTTCAATTTTAGGATTACTCCTTTTCTCTTCTTCTTCTTTAGTGGTTTCTTCTTCACCCCCAAATTTCATTTTCTTATCAATGTCTAGAGTCAAGTAAGTTGCATCATACAACTGACGGCAGTCTACTTTCTTTAAATGACGCGGGTTCGGTAGTCCAAGACCAGCTTTTGGGTTGTAATGCTGAACATCGCTTATACGATTTAGAAAAACTGTGTGTTCGGTTTGACCTCTTCTGACACATACATCCTCAAGTTCCTTTACTTTGCTTAAAAGACTGCTTCTTTTATTCCTTAAAAATTCACAGTCAGCTTTAGCTGTGTTTTTCTCAACTTCACTGTCTTGCAGTTTCTTAGTTAGTTCAGCTATTTTAAGTTCAAAGCTTTCAAAGTCTGAGGACACCCTTTGGATTTGATCTTTGGCATTTTCAAGTTGAACGCTTAAGGAAGAATTTTGGTCAAGGTTCTGTTTCAGTACCCTGTAATTATTGTCTAATCTCTCCTGAAGTTCTTTAATGAGGTGGTCCTTATTGTGTAAGGACTGAGTTTGTATAGTGTGAGAGTGATTAGAGGTACTTACAGTGCTTGTAGAGCATTCGCTTCCGGGGATCGCAGCATCACCCTTTTTCTCTTCTTCATCCTCCAGCCTTGCCATTAAGGCGAAGTTCTCTTCCTCTTCTTCTTCTTCTTCCGAATCATCTTCCGCCCACTGGACCAGCTCAGCATGTTTGCCAGAGGTTTCTGCTTCCTCCTGTTGTGCTAAGAAGAGCTTTTGTTTATTCATTAGAATCTTCTGTTTGTAGAAGTTTGCATCTCTCTTCTTTGGGAGCCGACAGTCTTTGCTGATGTGTCCAGGCTTCCCGCAGTTATAGCACACAGGGGCATTAGCAGTTGATGTAGCCTTCCTGGCTGAGCTTTGGTCCTGATTCTTTTGTTTGTAGTTGGAAGAAGAGGTTCGCAGCTTATTTGAAGAGCTGTTTCTCTTGGCAAACTTCTTGGCCAGCAGTGCCATCTTCTTCTGGAGATCTGCAAGCTCAGCTTCAAGATCAGTTCCTTCTTCATCACTCTCATCTTCATCAGATTCAACCTCTACTACTTTCTTCTTCTTCTTCTGCAGAGGTTTCGACGCTCTTTTGGGCTGAGCTTCCATTAGTAGAGCTAGAGGATTTGGGCTTGATTGTTCCTCAGTGCATACAACGTCATTGACAAACTCCTTTAGCAGCTCATTCAAGGTGAAGAGATCAATTTCATCCATGTCAATGCGTTGTCTCAAGTCTTTTACTGTTTTACTCCAAGATGGGTGCAGACTGGACAGAAATCTAGTATTCAGTTCCAGGTTGGTTCTGAATATTTTGATTTTCCTCATTTCATTCATCAACTTCACAAGCCTGGCATGAGTCTCGTGAAGAGGTTCTCCAGGAGCAGCCTTGAACGAGTCATAAGCCATCAAGATAGCAGATTTCTTTGTTTTTAGGCTTATGCTCGTGCCTTGGAGTAATTTTTCAATCTCGTCCCACATTTCTTTTGCAGTTTGCATACTGTCAATCATCACATACACTTCATTTGGGATGGCTTGGAGAAGGTATGTTTTGGCCATGAGGTCTCCTCTCAGCCTTAGCTTGTCTGCTTCAGTGTATTCAGAAGGCCTCTTTCGTCTTGTTTCAGGAGGAATGGGTGGATTATTTGTTGAGTCCCCTCCTACGTCAATCATCAGTACAGCTGGTCCTTCCAGGAGTGATTCCAGCATTGCGTCGGAGTTTTCTTTGTGTTCTAGGAAATTCAAGAAACGAGTTCTCCACATTTGGTACTCCCCTTTCCTAAGAGATGGAGGAGTACTGCTGTTTCCTTGCGCATTAGATTCAGAAGCCATTCCTGTTGCTGTAGAAAACTGACCGTTCGAGAAATAAGATCAGAAAATTTACTAAGTCAAGAACTCGAGTTCCTGAGTGTTCAAAGCCTAAACTCGAGGTCTGGGGAACTCGAGATGAGAGTTCGAGTTTGTGAACTCGAGGTCAAGAGTTCGAGTTTCTAAGAACTCGAGGTCTAAACTCGCAGGGTCAAAACTCGTGGTCAGACTGCGAGCTTGCAGGCTGCGAGTTTGTTGAGTGCGAGTTGTGGACCGCGAGTTTGTAGGCTGCGAGTTCTTGAGCTCGAGTTTGCAGGCTGCGAGTTTCTCAACTCGAGTTTACAGGCTGCGAGTTTATGCAAAAAAACACCTGGCTGCGAATTCCTGAAAAAATAAAACTTCACATTTTCAGAAATACAAATATGGTAAGTTGTAGCCCTTGTAGTAGAGATCCTTTTACCCAAGTTTCAGGTCAAAAAGCTGCACAGAGCTTAGAGAAATGAGGGGTGCGAGTTCAAGGGTGCGAGTTTACTTCTGAAGAAAAATTGCAGAAAAGAAAAAGGAAGATATACTGCTTGATCGTCTTTGAA
Organism: Cuscuta europaea; assembly: GCA_945859875.1. Classification (NCBI taxonomy): domain Eukaryota; kingdom Viridiplantae; phylum Streptophyta; class Magnoliopsida; order Solanales; family Convolvulaceae; genus Cuscuta; species Cuscuta europaea. The sequence goes on from CAMAPE010000014.1 coordinate 10,101,208, forward strand.
ACGCGATTCTAACAGTATAACTTTTACAGTATTTGATGCAGAAATAAGATTACAGATGATAAACTCGCTATTCTATAAAAACAGAGTCTTTCGCAGACAGTTCTTCTGATCAGCTCTCGATCGGCTCTGATACCATTTGTTGTTCCCTGTTTTCTATAACAACAGTATAATATGGCATACAGATGAAAGATTAACAATAAAGATGAACACAGAAAGATCAAGTGAAAACCTTCTCTGATATACCGTGAATCTTTCGTACAAGAATGATAAGCGCTAAGGCTATTTTGAGCAGATACGAAAGTTAACCGCAAACCTGAGTCCTCCTCCCTCTTTTATAGGCGAGGCTCAGGTATGCGTACAAAGGCTTCTTGCCTGAGTATGGGCCTAACACTTGGCCCATATTGTATACTATTCTAACAGATATATTTAGTCAGTACAGAATAGAGATAGTAAACATCTAACTTATTACAGACAAGACAGACAAACTTGATTCACAATAAATAGTCTTCAACAGGCTTAAATTGTGAATACATTATGGGAATGCTGAAATACGAGTTGTGTTTGGTTCCTATCGTAAATATACACAATTCTTCTTCGGGACTCAAGTCCAAATTATTAATAGAAACAAAGATATACGTCTTTCACTCAGGTGCATACTCTTCAGGTTTACGAAATCAAACGTGTTACGGAGATTGGCTTAAATTTTGAATACATTATTGGCATGCTGAAATACGAGTTGCATTGGGTTCCTATCGTAAATATACACAATTCTTCTTCAGGACTCAAGTCCAAATTATGAATAGAAACAAAGATATACGTCTTTCACTTAGGTGCATACTCTTCAGGTTTACTAAATCAACCGTGTTACGGAGATTGGCTTAAATTTTGAATACATTATGGGCATGCTGAAATACGAGTTGCGTTGGGTTCCTATCGTAAATATACACAATTCTTCTTCAGGACTCAAGTCCAAATTATTAATAGAAACAAAGATATACGTCTTTCACTCAGGTGCATACTCTTCAGGTTTACTAAATCAACCGTGTTACGGAGATTGGCTTAAATTTTGAATACATTATGGGCATGCTGAAATACGAGTTGTGTTGGGTTCCTATCGTAAATATACACAATTCTTCTTCAGGACTCAAGTCCAAATTATTAATAGAAACAAAGATATAAGTCTTTCACTCAGGTGCATACTCTTCGGGTTTACTAAATCAACCGTGTTACGGAGATTGGCTTAAATTTTGAATACATTATGGGCATGCTGAAATACGAGTTGCGTTGGGTTCCTATCGTAAATATACACAATTCTTCTTCAGGACTCAAGTCCAAATTATTAATAGAAACAAAGATATACGTCTTTCACTCAGGTGCATACTCTTCAGGTTTACTAAATCAACCGTGTTACGGAGATTGGCTTAAATTTTGAATACATTATGAGCATGCTGAAATACGAGTTGCGTTGGGTTCCTATCGTAAATATACACAATTCTTCTTCAGGACTCAAGTCCAAATTATTAATAGAAACAAAGATATACGTCTTTCACTCAGGTGCATACTCTTCGGGTTCTCTAAATCAACTGTGTTACGGAGATTGACTTAAATTTTGAATACATTATGGGCATGCTGAAATACGAGTTGCGTTGGGTTCCTATCGTAAATATACACAATTCTTCTTCAGGACTCAAGTCCAAATTATTAATAGAAACAAAGATATACGTCTTTCACTCAGGTGCATACTCTTGAGGTTTATTAAATCAACTGTGTTACGGATATTGGCTTAAATTTTGAATACATTATGGGCATGCTGAAATACGAGTTGCGTTGGGTTCCTATCGTAAATATACACAATTCTTCTTCAGGACTCAAGTCCAAATTATTAATAGAAACAAAGATATACGTCTTTCACTCAGGTGCATATTCTTCAGGTTTACTAAATCAACCGTGTTACGGAGATTGGCTTAAATTGTGAATACATTATGGGAATGCTGAAATACGAGTTGAATTTGGTTCCTATCGTAAATATACACAATTCTTCTTCGGGACTCAAGTCCACATTATTAATATATACAAAGATATACGTCTTTCACTCAGGTGCATACTCTTCAGGTTTACGAAATCAACCGTGTTAGGGAGATTGGCTTAAATTTTGAATACATTATGGGCATGCTGAAATACGAGTTGCGTTGGGTTCCTATCGTAATTATACACAATTCTTCTTCTGGACTCAAGTCCAGATTATTAATAGAAACAAAGATATAAGTCTTTCACTCAGGTGCATACTCTTCGGGTTTACTAAATCAACCGTGTTACGGAGATTGGCTTAAATTTTGAATACATTATGGGCATGCTGAAATACGAGTTGCGTTGTGTTCCTATCGTAAATATACACAATTCTTCTTCAGGACTCAAGTCCAAATTATGAATAGAAACAAAGATATACGTCTTTCACTTAGGTGCATACTCTTCAGGTTTACTAAATCAACCGTGTTACGGAGATTGGCTTAAATTTTGAATACATTATGGGCATGCTAAAATACGAGTTGGGTTGGGTTCCTATCGTAAATATACACAATTCTTCTTCAGGACTCAAGTCCAAATTATGAATAGAAACAAAGATATACGTCTTTCACTCAGGTGCATACTCTTCAGGTTTACTAAATCAACCGTGTTACGGAGATTGGCTTAAATTTTGAATACATTATGGGCATGCTGAAATACGAGTTGCGTTGGGTTCCTATCGTAAATATACACAATTCTTCTTCAGGACTCAAGTCCAAATTATGAATAGAGACAAAGATATACGTCTTTCACTTAGGTGCATACTCTTCAGGTTTACTAAATCAACCGTGTTACGGAGATTGGCTTAAATTTTGAATACATTATGGGCATGCTGAAATACGAGTTGCGTTGGGTTCCTATCGTAAATATACACAATTCTTCTTCAGGACTCAAGTCCAAATTATGAATAGAGACAAAGATATACGTCTTTCACTCAGGTGCATACTCTTCAGGTTTACTAAATCAACCGTCTTACGGAGATTGGCTTAAATTTTGAATACATTATGTACATGCTGAAATACGAGTTGCGTTGGGTTCCGATCGTAAATATACACAATTCTTCTTCAGGACTCAAGTCCAAATTATTAATAGAAACAAAGATATAAGTCTTTCACTCAGGTGCATACTCTTCGGGTTTACTAAATAAACCGTGTTACGGAGATTGGCTTAAATTTTGAATACATTATGGGCATGCTGAAATACGAGTTGCGTTGGGTTCCTATCGAAATATACACAATTCTTCTTCAGGACTCAAGTCCAAATTATTAATAGAAACAAAGATATACGTCTTTCACTCAGGTGCATACTCTTCGGGTTTATTAAATCAGCCGTGTTACGGAGATTGGCTTAAATTTTGAATAGATAATGGGAATGCTGAAATACGAGTTGCGTTGGGTTCCGATCGTGAATATACACAATTCTTCTTCAGGACTCAAGTCCAAATTATTAATAGAAACAAAGATATAAGTCTTTCACTCAAGTGCATACTCTTCGAGTTTACTAAATCAACCGTGTTACGGAGATTGGCTAAAATTTTGAATACATTATGGGCATGATGAAATACGAGTTGTGTTGGGTTCCTATCGTAAATATACACAATTATTCTTCAGGACTCGAGTCCAAATTATTAATAGAAACAAAGATATACGTCTATCACTCAGGTGCATACTCTTCAGGTTTACTAAATCAACCGTGTTACGCAGATTAGATTAAATTTTTAATACATTATGGGCATGCTGAAATACGAGTTGCGTTGGGTTCCTGTCGTAAATATACACAATTCTTCTTCAGGACTCAAGTCCAAATTATTAATAGAAACAAAGATATATGTCTTTCACTCAGGTGCATACTCTTCAGGTTTACTAAATCAACCGTGTTACGGAGATTGGCTTAAATTTTGAATACATTATGTACATGCTGAAATACGAGTTGCGTTGGGTTCCTATCGTAAATATACACAATTCTTCTTCAGGACTCAAATCCAAATTATTAATAGAAACAAAGATATAAGTCTTTTACTCAGGTGCATACTCTTCGGGTTTACTAAATCAACCGTGTTACGGAGATTGGCTTAAATTTTGAATACATTATGGGCATGCTGAAATACGAGTTGCGTTGGGTTCCTATCGTAAATATACACAATTCTTCTTCAGGAGTCAAGTCCAAATTATTAATAGAAACAAAGATATACGTCTTTCACTCAGGTGCATACTCTTGAGGTTTACTAAATAAACCGTGTTACGGAGATTGGCTTAAATTTTGAATACATTATGGGAACGCTGAAATACGAGTTGCGTTGGGTTCCTATCGTAAATATACACAATTCTTCTTCAGGACTCAAGTCCAAATTATTAATAGAAACAAAGATATACGTCTTTCACTCAGGTGCATACTCTTCAGGTTTACTAAATCAACCGTGTTACGGAGATTGGCTTAAATTGTGAATACATTATGGGAATGCTGAAATACGAATTGCGTTGGGTTCCTATCATAAATATACACAATTCTTCTTCAGGAATCAAGTCGAAATTATTAATAGAAACAAAGATAGAAGTCTTTCACTCAGGTGCATACTCTTCGGGTTTAATAAATCAACCGTGTTACGGAGATTGGCTTAAATTGTGAATACATTATGGGCATGCTGAAATACGAGTTGCATTGGGTTCTTATCGTAAATATACACAATTCTTCTTTAGGACTCGAGTCCAAATTATTAATAGAAACAAAGATATACGTCTTTCACTCAGGTGCATACTCTTCAGGTTTACTAAATCAACCGTGTTACGGAGATTGGCTTAAATTTTGAATACATTATGGGCATGCTGAAATACGAGTTGCGTTGGGTTCCTATCGTAAATATACACAATTCTTCTTCAGGACCCAAGTCCAAATTATTAATAGAAACAAAGATATACGTCTTTCACTCAGGTGCATACTCTTCAGGTTTACTAAATCAACCGTCTTACGGAGATTGGCTTAAATTTTGAATACATTATGTACATGCTGAAATACGAGTTGCGTTGGGTTCCTATCGTAAATATACACAATTCTTCTTCAGGACTCAAGTCCAAATTATTAATAGAAACAAAGATATAAGTCTTTCACTCAGGTGCATACTCTTCGGGTTTACTAAATAAACCGTGTTACGGAGATTGGCTTAAATTTTGAATACATTATGGGCATGCTGAAATACGAGTTGCGTTGGGTTCCTATCGTAAATATACACAATTCTTCTTCAGGACTCAAGTCCAAAATATAAACAGAAACAAAGATATACGTCTTTCACTCAGGTGCATACTCTTCAGGTTTATTAAATCAACCGTGTTACGGAGATTGGCTTAAATTTTGAATAGATAATGGGAATGCTGAAATACGAGTTGCGTTGGGTTCCTATCGTGAATATACACAATTCTTCTTCAGGACTCAAATCCAAATTATTAATAGAAACAAAGATATAAGTCTTTCACTCAAGTGCATACTCTTCGAGTTTACTAAATCAACGGTGTTACGGAGATTGGCTTAAATTTTGAATACATTATGGGCATGATGAAATACGAGTTGTGTTGGGTTCCTATCGTAAATATACACAATTATTCTTCAGGACTCGAGTCCAAATTATTAATAGAAACAAAGATATACGTCTATCACTCAGGTGCATACTCTTCAGGTTTACTAAATCAACCGTGTTACGCAGATTAGGTTAAATTTTGAATACATTATGGGCATGCTGAAATACGAGTTGCGTTGGGTTCCTATCGTAATTATACACAATTCTTCTTCTGGACTCAAGTCCAAATTATTAATAGAAACAAAGATATAAGTCTTTCACTCAGGTGCATACTCTTCGGGTTTACTAAATCAACCGTGTTACGGAGATTGGCTTAAATTTTGAATACATTATGGGCATGCTGAAATACGAGTTGCGTTGTGTTCCTATCGTAAATATACACAATTCTTCTTCAGGACTCAAGTCCAAATTATGAATAGAAACAAAGATATACGTCTTTCACTTAGGTGCATACTCTTCAGGTTTACTAAATCAACTGTGTTACGGAGATTGGCTTAAATTTTGAATACATTATGGGCATGCTAAAATACGAGTTGGGTTGGGTTCCTATCGTAAATATACACAATTCTTCTTCAGGACTCAAGTCCAAATTATGAATAGAAACAAAGATATACGTCTTTCACTCAGGTGCATACTCTTCAGGTTTACTAAATCAACCGTGTTACGGAGATTGGCTTAAATTTTGAATACATTATGGGCATGCTGAAATACGAGTTGCGTTGGGTTCCTATCGTAAATATACACAATTCTTCTTCAGGACTCAAGTCCAAATTATGAATAGAGACAAAGATATACGTCTTTCACTTAGGTGCATACTCTTCAGGTTTACTAAATCAACCGTGTTACGGAGATTGGCTTAAATTTTGAATACATTATGGGCATGCTGAAATACGAGTTGCGTTGGGTTCCTATCGTAAATATACACAATTCTTCTTCAGGACTCAAGTCCAAATTATGAATAGAGACAAAGATATACGTCTTTCACTCAGGTGCATACTCTTCAGGTTTACTAAATCAACCGTCTTACGGAGATTGGCTTAAATTTTGAATACATTATGTACATGCTGAAATACGAGTTGCGTTGGGTTCCGATCGTAAATATACACAATTCTTCTTCAGGACTCAAGTCCAAATTATTAATAGAAACAAAGATATAAGTCTTTCACTCAGGTGCATACTCTTCGGGTTTACTAAATAAACCGTGTTACGGAGATTGGCTTAAATTTTGAATACATTATGGGCATGCTGAAATACGAGTTGCGTTGGGTTCCTATCGAAATATACACAATTCTTCTTCAGGACTCAAGTCCAAATTATTAATAGAAACAAAGATATACGTCTTTCACTCAGGTGCATACTCTTCGGGTTTATTAAATCAGCCGTGTTACGGAGATTGGCTTAAATTTTGAATAGATAATGGGAATGCTGAAATACGAGTTGCGTTGGGTTCCTATCGTGAATATACACAATTCTTCTTCAGGACTCAAGTCCAAATTATTAATAGAAACAAAGATATAAGTCTTTCACTCAAGTGCATACTCTTCGAGTTTACTAAATCAACCGTGTTACGGAGATTGGCTAAAATTTTGAATACATTATGGGCATGATGAAATACGAGTTGTGTTGGGTTCCTATCGTAAATATACACAATTATTCTTCAGGACTCGAGTCCAAATTATTAATAGAAACAAAGATATACGTCTATCACTCAGGTGCATACTCTTCAGGTTTACTAAATCAACCGTGTTACGCAGATTAGATTAAATTTTTAATACATTATGGGCATGCTGAAATACGAGTTGCGTTGGGTTCCTGTCGTAAATATACACAATTCTTCTTCAGGACTCAAGTCCAAATTATTAATAGAAACAAAGATATATGTCTTTCACTCAGGTGCATACTCTTCAGGTTTACTAAATCAACCGTGTTACGGAGATTGGCTTAAATTTTGAATACATTATGTACATGCTGAAATACGAGTTGCGTTGGGTTCCTATCGTAAATATACACAATTCTTCTTCAGGACTCAAATCCAAATTATTAATAGAAACAAAGATATAAGTCTTTTACTCAGGTGCATACTCTTCGGGTTTACTAAATCAACCGTGTTACGGAGATTGGCTTAAATTTTGAATACATTATGGGCATGCTGAAATACGAGTTGCGTTGGGTTCCTATCGTAAATATACACAATTCTTCTTCAGGAGTCAAGTCCAAATTATTAATAGAAACAAAGATATACGTCTTTCACTCAGGTGCATACTCTTGAGGTTTACTAAATAAACCGTGTTACGGAGATTGGCTTAAATTTTGAATACATTATGGGAACGCTGAAATACGAGTTGCGTTGGGTTCCTATCGTAAATATACACAATTCTTCTTCAGGACTCAAGTCCAAATTATTAATAGAAACAAAGATATACGTCTTTCACTCAGGTGCATACTCTTCAGGTTTACTAAATCAACCGTGTTACGGAGATTGGCTTAAATTGTGAATACATTATGGGAATGCTGAAATACGAATTGCGTTGGGTTCCTATCATAAATATACACAATTCTTCTTCAGGAATCAAGTCGAAATTATTAATAGAAACAAAGATAGAAGTCTTTCACTCAGGTGCATACTCTTCGGGTTTAATAAATCAACCGTGTTACGGAGATTGGCTTAAATTGTGAATACATTATGGGCATGCTGAAATACGAGTTGCATTGGGTTCTTATCGTAAATATACACAATTCTTCTTTAGGACTCGAGTCCAAATTATTAATAGAAACAAAGATATACGTCTTTCACTCAGGTGCATACTCTTCAGGTTTACTAAATCAACCGTGTTACGGAGATTGGCTTAAATTTTGAATACATTATGGGCATGCTGAAATACGAGTTGCGTTGGGTTCCTATCGTAAATATACACAATTCTTCTTCAGGACCCAAGTCCAAATTATTAATAGAAACAAAGATATACGTCTTTCACTCAGGTGCATACTCTTCAGGTTTACTAAATCAACCGTCTTACGGAGATTGGCTTAAATTTTGAATACATTATGTACATGCTGAAATACGAGTTGCGTTGGGTTCCTATCGTAAATATACACAATTCTTCTTCAGGACTCAAGTCCAAATTATTAATAGAAACAAAGATATAAGTCTTTCACTCAGGTGCATACTCTTCGGGTTTACTAAATAAACCGTGTTACGGAGATTGGCTTAAATTTTGAATACATTATGGGCATGCTGAAATACGAGTTGCGTTGGGTTCCTATCGTAAATATACACAATTCTTCTTCAGGACTCAAGTCCAAAATATAAACAGAAACAAAGATATACGTCTTTCACTCAGGTGCATACTCTTCAGGTTTATTAAATCAACCGTGTTACGGAGATTGGCTTAAATTTTGAATAGATAATGGGAATGCTGAAATACGAGTTGCGTTGGGTTCCTATCGTGAATATACACAATTCTTCTTCAGGACTCAAATCCAAATTATTAATAGAAACAAAGATATAAGTCTTTCACTCAAGTGCATACTCTTCGAGTTTACTAAATCAACGGTGTTACGGAGATTGGCTTAAATTTTGAATACATTATGGGCATGATGAAATACGAGTTGTGTTGGGTTCCTATCGTAAATATACACAATTATTCTTCAGGACTCGAGTCCAAATTATTAATAGAAACAAAGATATACGTCTATCACTCAGGTGCATACTCTTCAGGTTTACTAAATCAACCGTGTTACGCAGATTAGGTTAAATTTTGAATACATTATGGGCATGCTGAAATACGAGTTGCGTTGGGTTCCTATCGTAAATATACACAATTCTTCTTCAGGACTCAAGTCCAAATTATTAATAGAAACAAAGATATATGTCTTTCACTCAGGTGCATACTCTTCAGGTTTACTAAATCAACCGTGTTACGGAGATTGGCTTAAATTTTGAATACATTATGTACATGCTGAAATACGAGTTGCGTTGGGTTCCTATCGTAAATATACACAATTCTTCTTCAGGACTCAAATCCAAATTATTAATAGAAACAAAGATATAAGTCTTTTACTCAGGTGCATACTCTTCGGGTTTACTAAATCAACCGTGTTACGGAGATTGGCTTAAATTTTGAATACATTATGGGCATGCTGAAATACGAGTTGCGTTGAGTTCCTATCGTAAATATACACAATTCTTTTTCAGGACTCAAGTCCAAATTATTAATAGAAACAAAGATATACGTCTTTCACTCAGGTGCATACTCTTCAGGTTTACTAAATCAACCGTGTTACGGAGATTGGCTTAAATTTTGAATACATTATGGGCATGCTGAAATACGAGTTTCGTTGGGTTCCTATCGTAAATATACACAATTCTTCTTCAGGAGTCATGTCCAAATTATTAATAGAAACAAAGATATACGTCTTTCACTCAGGTGCATACTCTTCAGGTTTACTAAATCAACCGTGTTACGGAGATTGGCTTAAATTTTTAATACATTATGGGCATGCTGAAATACGAGTTGCGTTGGGTTCCTATCGTAAATATACACAATTCTTCTTGAGGAATCAAGTCCAAATTATTAATAGAAACAAAGATATAAGTCTTTTACTCAGTGCATACTCTTCGGGTTTACTAAATCAACCGTGTTACGGAGATTGGCTTAAATTTTGAATACATTATGGGCATGCTGAAATACGAGTTGCGTTGGGTTCCTATCGTAAATATACACAATTCTTCTTCAGGACTCAAGTCCAAATTATTAATAGAAACAAAGATATACGTCTTTCACTCAGGTGCATACTCTTCAGGTTTATTAAATCAACCGTGTTACGGAGATTGGCTTAAATTTTGAATAGATAATGGGAATGCTGAAATACGAGTTGCGTTGGGTTCCTATCGTGAATATACACAATTCTTCTTCAGGACTCAAATCCAAATTATTAATAGAAACAAAGATATAAGTCTTTCACTCAAGTGCATACTCTTCGAGTTTACTAAATCAACCGTGTTACGGAGATTGGCTTAAATTTTGAATACATTATGGGCATGATGAAATACGAGTTGTGTTGGGTTCCTATCGTAAATATACACAATTATTCTTCAGGACTCGAGTCCAAATTATTAATAGAAACAAAGATATACGTCTATCACTCAGGTGCATACTCTTCAGGTTTACTAAATCAACCGTGTTACGCAGATTAGGTTAAATTTTGAATACATTATGGGCATGCTGAAATACGAGTTGCGTTGGGTTCCTATCGTAAATATACACAATTCTTCTTCAGGACTCAAGTCCAAATTATTAATAGAACCAAAGATATATGTCTTTCACTCAGGTGCATACTCTTCAGGTTTACTAAATCAACCGTGTTACGGAGATTGGCTTAAATTTTGAATACATTATGTACATGCTGAAATACAAGTTGCGTTGGGTTCCTATCGTAAACATACACAATTCTTCTTCAGGACTCAAATCCAAATTATTAATAGAAACAAAGATATAAGTCTTTTACTCAGGTGCATACTCTTCGGGTTTACTAAATCAACCGTGTTACGGAGATTGGCTTAAATTTTGAATACATTATGGGCATGCTGAAATACGAGTTGCGTTGAGTTCCTATCGTAAATATACACAATTCTTTTTCAGGACTCAAGTCCAAATTATTAATAGAAACAAAGATATACGTCTTTCACTCAGGTGCATACTCTTCAGGTTTACTAAATCAACCGTGTTACGGAGATTGGCTTAAATTTTGAATACATTATGGGCATGCTGAAATACGAGTTTCGTTGGGTTCCTATCGTAAATATACACAATTCTTCTTCAGGAGTCATGTCCAAATTATTAATAGCAACAAAGATATACGTCTTTCACTCAGGTGCATACTCTTCAGGTTTACTAAATCAACCGTGTTACGGAGATTGGCTTAAATTTTTAATACATTATGGGCATGCTGAAATACGAGTTGCGTTGGGTTCCTATCGTAAATATACACAATTCTTCTTGAGGAATCAAGTCCAAATTATTAATAGAAACAAAGATATAAGTCTTTTACTCAGTGCATACTCTTCAGGTTTACTAAATCAACCGTGTTACGGAGATTGGCTTAAATTTTGAATACATTATGGGCATGCTGAAATACGAGTTGCGTTGGGTTCCTATCGTAAATATACACAATTCTTCTTCAGGACTCAAGTCCAAATTATTAATAGAAACAAAGATATACGTCTTTCACTCAGGTGCATACTCTTCAGGTTTATTAAATCAACCGTGTTACGGAGATTGGCTTAAATTTTGAATAGATAATGGGAATGCTGAAATACGAGTTGCGTTGGGTTCCTATCGTGAATATACACAATTCTTCTTCAGGATTCAAGTCCAAATTATTAATAGAAACCAAGATATAAGTCTTTCACTCAAGTGCATACTCTTCGAGTTTACTAAATCAACCGTGTTACGGAGATTGGCTTAAATTTTGAATACATTATGGGCATGATGAAATACGAGTTGTGTTGGGTTCCTATCGTAAATATACACAATTATTCTTCAGGACTCGAGTCCAAATTATTAATAGAAACAAAGATATACGTCTATCACTCAGGTGCATACTCTTCAGGTTTACTAAATCAACCGTGTTACGCAGATTAGGTTAAATTTTGAATACATTATGGGCATGCTGAAATACGAGTTGCGTTGGGTTCCTATCGTAAATATACACAATTCTTCTTCAGGACTCAAGTCCAAATTATTAATAGAAACAAAGATATATGTCTTTCACTCAGGTGCATACTCTTCAGGTTTACTAAATCAACCGTGTTACGGAGATTGGCTTAAATTTTGAATACATTATGTACATGCTGAAATACGAGTTGCGTTGGGTTCCTATCGTAAATATACACAATTCTTCTTCAGGACTCAAATCCAAATTATTAATAGAAACAAAGATATAAGTCTTTTACTCAGGTGCATACTCTTCGGGTTTACTAAATCAACCGTGTTACGGAGATTGGCTTAAATTTTGAATACATTATGGGCATGCTGAAATACGAGTTGCGTTGAGTTCCTATCGTAAATATACACAATTCTTTTTCAGGACTCAAGTCCAAATTATTAATAGAAACAAAGATATACGTCTTTCACTCAGGTGCATACTCTTCAGGTTTACTAAATCAACCGTGTTACGGAGATTGGCTTAAATTTTGAATACATTATGGGCATGCTGAAATACGAGTTTCGTTGGGTTCCTATCGTAAATATACACAATTCTTCTTCAGGAGTCATGTCCAAATTATTAATAGAAACAAAGATATACGTCTTTCACTCAGGTGCATACTCTTCAGGTTTACTAAATCAACCGTGTTACGGAGATTGGCTTAAATTTTTAATACATTATGGGCATGCTGAAATACGAGTTGCGTTGGGTTCCCATCGTAAATATACACAATTCTTCTTGAGGAATCAAGTCCAAATTATTAATAGAAACAAAGATATAAGTCTTTTACTCAGTGCATACTCTTCGGGTTTACTAAATCAACCGTGTTACGGAGATTGGCTTAAATTTTGAATACATTATGGGCATGCTGAAATACGAGTTACGTTGGGTTCCTATCGTAAATATACACAATTCTTCTTCAGGACTCAAGTCCAAATTATTAATAGAAACAAAGATATACGTCTTTCACTCAGGTGCATACTCTTCAGGTTTATTAAATCAACCGTGTTACGGAGATTGGCTTAAATTTTGAATACATTATGGGAATGCTGAAATACGAGTTGCATTGGGTTCCTATCGTAAATATACACAGTTCTTCTTCAGGACTCAAGTCCAAATTATTAATAGAAACAAAGATATACGTCTTTCACTCAGGTGCATACTCTTCAGGTTTACTAAATCAACCGTGTTACGGAGATTGGCTTAAATTTTGAATAGATAATGGGAATGCTGAAATACGAGTTGCGTTGGGTTCCTATCGTGAATATACACAATTCTTCTTCAGGATTCAAGTCCAAATTATTAATAGAAACCAAGATATAAGTCTTTCACTCAAGTGCATACTCTTCGAGTTTACTAAATCAACCGTGTTACGGAGATTGGCTTAAATTTTGAATACATTATGGGCATGATGAAATACGAGTTGTGTTGGGTTCCTATCGTAAATATACACAATTATTCTTCAGGACTCGAGTCCAAATTATTAATAGAAACAAAGATATACGTCTATCACTCAGGTGCATACTCTTCAGGTTTACTAAATCAACCGTGTTACGCAGATTAGGTTAAATTTTGAATACATTATGGGCATGCTGAAATACGAGTTGCGTTGGGTTCCTATCGTAAATATACACAATTCTTCTTCAGGACTCAAGTCCAAATTATTAATAGAAACAAAGATATATGTCTTTCACTCAGGTGCATACTCTTCAGGTTTACTAAATCAACCGTGTTACGGAGATTGGCTTAAATTTTGAATACATTATGTACATGCTGAAATACGAGTTGCGTTGGGTTCCTATCGTAAATATACACAATTCTTCTTCAGGACTCAAATCCAAATTATTGATAGAAACAAAGATATAAGTCTTTTACTCAGGTGCATACTCTTCGGGTTTACTAAATCAACCGTGTTACGGAGATTGGCTTAAATTTTGAATACATTATGGGCATGCTGAAATACGAGTTGCGTTGAGTTCCTATCGTAAATATACACAATTCTTTTTCAGGACTCAAGTCCAAATTATTAATAGAAACAAAGATATACGTCTTTCACTCAGGTGCATACTCTTCAGGTTTACTAAATCAACCGTGTTACGGAGATTGGCTTAAATTTTGAATACATTATGGGCATGCTGAAATACGAGTTTCGTTGGGTTCCTATCGTAAATATACACAATTCTTCTTCAGGAGTCATGTCCAAATTATTAATAGAAACAAAGATATACGTCTTTCACTCAGGTGCATACTCTTCAGGTTTACTAAATCAACCGTGTTACGGAGATTGGCTTAAATTTTTAATACATTATGGGCATGCTGAAATACGAGTTGCGTTGGGTTCCCATCGTAAATATACACAATTCTTCTTGAGGAATCAAGTCCAAATTATTAATAGAAACAAAGATATAAGTCTTTTACTCAGTGCATACTCTTCGGGTTTACTAAATCAACCGTGTTACGGAGATTGGCTTAAATTTTGAATACATTATGGGCATGCTGAAATACGAGTTACGTTGGGTTCCTATCGTAAATATACACAATTCTTCTTCAGGACTCAAGTCCAAATTATTAATAGAAACAAAGATATACGTCTTTCACTCAGGTGCATACTCTTCAGGTTTATTAAATCAACCGTGTTACGGAGATTGGCTTAAATTTTGAATACATTATGGGAATGCTGAAATACGAGTTGCATTGGGTTCCTATCGTAAATATACACAGTTCTTCTTCAGGACTCAAGTCCAAATTATTAATAGAAACAAAGATATACGTCTTTCACTCAGGTGCATACTCTTCAGGTTTACTAAATCAACCGTGTTACGGAGATTGGCTTAAATTGTGAATACATTATGGGAATGCTGAAATACGAATTGCGTTGGGTTCCTATCATAAATATACACAATTCTTCTTCAGGAAGCAAGTCGAAATTATTAATAGAAACAAAGATATAAGTCTTTCACTCAGGTGCATACTCTTCGGGTTTACTAAATCAACCGTGTTACGGAGATTAGCTTAAATTTTGAATACATTATGGGCATGCTGAAATACGAGTTGCGTTGGGTTCCTATCGTAAATATACACAATTCTTCTTCAGGACTCAAGTCCAAATTATTAATAGAAACAAAGATATACGTCTTTCACTCAGGTGCATACTCTTCAGGTTTATTAAATCAACCGTGTTACGGAGATTGGCTTAAATTTTGAATAGATAATGGGAATGCTGAAATACGAGTTGCGTTGGGTTCCTATCGTGAATATACACAATTCTTCTTCAGGACTCAAATCCAAATTATTAATAGAAACAAAGATATAAGTGTTTCACTCAAGTGCATACTCTTCGAGTTTACTAAATCAACCGTGTTACGGAGATTGGCTTAAATTTTGAATACATTATGGGCATGATGAAATACGAGTTGTGTTGGGTTCCTATCATAAATATACACAATTATTCTTCAGGACTCGAGTCCAAATTATTAATAGAAACAAAGATATACGTCTATCACTCAGGTGCATACTCTTCAGGTTTACTAAATCAACCGTGTTACGCAGATTAGGTTAAATTTTGAATACATTATGGGCATGCTGAAATACGAGTTGCGTTGGGTTCCTATCGTAAATATACACAACTCTTCTTCAGGACTCAAGTCCAAATTATTAATAGAAACAAAGATATATGTCTTTCACTCAGGTGCATACTCTTCAGGTTTACTAAATCAACCGTGTTACGGAGATTGGCTTAAATTTTGAATACATTATGTACATGCTGAAATACGAGTTGCGTTGGGTTCCTATCGTAAATATACACAATTCTTCTTCAGGACTCAAATCCAAATTATTAATAGAAACAAAGATATAAGTCTTTTACTCAGGTGCATACTCTTCGGGTTTACTAAATAACCCGTGTTACGGAGATTGGCTTAAATTTTGAATACATTATGGGCATGCTGAAATACGAGTTGCGTTGAGTTCCTATCGTAAATATACACAATTCTTTTTCAGGACTCAAGTCCAAATTATTAATAGAAACAAAGATATACGTCTTTCACTCAGGTGCATACTCTTCAGGTTTACTAAATCAACCGTGTTACGGAGATTGGCTTAAATTTTGAATACATTATGGGCATGCTGAAATACGAGTTTCGTTGGGTTCCTATCGTAAATATACACAATTCTTCTTCAGGAGTCATGTCCAAATTATTAATAGAAACAAAGATATACGTCTTTCACTCAGGTGCATACTCTTCAGGTTTACTAAATCAACCGTGTTACGGAGATTGGCTTAAATTTTTAATACATTATGGGCATGCTGAAATACGAGTTGCGTTGGGTTCCTATCGTAAATATACACAATTCTTCTTGAGGAATCAAGTCCAAATTATTAATAGAAACAAAGATATGTCTTTTACTCAGTGCATACTCTTCGGGTTTACTAAATCAACCGTGTTACGGAGATTGGCTTAAATTTTGAATACATTATGGGCATGCTGAAATACGAGTTACGTTGGGTTCCTATCGTAAATATACACAATTCTTCTTCAGGACTCAAGTCCAAATTATTAATAGAAACAAAGATATACGTCTTTCACTCAGGTGCATACTCTTCAGGTTTATTAAATCAACCGTGTTACGGAGATTGGCTTAAATTTTGAATACATTATGGGAATGCTGAAATACGAGTTGCATTGGGTTCCTATCGTAAATATACACAGTTCTTCTTCAGGACTCAAGTCCAAATTATTAATAGAAACAAAGATATACGTCTTTCACTCAGGTGCATACTCTTCAGGTTTACTAAATCAACCGTGTTACGGAGATTGGCTTAAATTGTGAATACATTATGGGAATGCTGAAATACGAATTGCGTTGGGTTCCTATCATAAATATACACAATTCTTCTTCAGGAATCAAGTCGAAATTATTAATAGAAACAAAGATATAAGTCTTTCACTCAGGTGCATACTCTTCGGGTTTACTAAATCAACCGTGTTACGGAGATTAGCTTAAATTTTGAATACATTATGGGCATGCTGAAATACGAGTTGCGTTGGGTTCCTATCGTAAATATACACAATTCTTCTTCAGGACTCAAGTCCAAATTATTAATAGAAACAAAGATATACGTCTTTCACTCAGGTGCATACTCTTGAGGTTTACTAAATAAACCGTGTTACGGAGATTGGCTTAAATTTTGAATACATTATGGGAACGCTGAAATACGAGTTGCGTTGGGTTCCTATCGTAAATATACACAATTCTTCTTCAGGACTCAAGTCCAAATTATTAATAGAAACAAAGATATACGTCTTTCACTCAAGTGCATACTCTTCAGGTTTACTAAATCAACCGTGTTACGGAGATTGGCTTAAATTGTGAATACATTATGGGAATGTTGAAATACGAATTGCGTTGGGTTCCTATCATAAATATACACAATTCTTCTTCAGGAATCAAGTCGAAATTATTAATAGAAACAAAGATAGAAGTCTTTCACTCAGGTGCATACTCTTCGGGTTTACTAAATCAACCGTGTTCCGGAGATTGGCTTAAATTTTGAATACATTATGGGCATGCTGAAATACGAGTTGCGTTGGGTTCCTATCGTAAATATACACAATTCTTCTTCAAGACTCAAGTCCAAATTATTAATAGAAACAAAGATATACGTCTTTCACTCAAGTGCATACTCTTCAGGTTTACTAAATCAACCGTGTTACGGAGATTGGCTTAAATTGTGAATACATTATGGGAATGCTGAAATACGAATTGCATTGGGTTCCTTTCATAAATATACACAATTCTTCTTCAGGAATCAAGTCGAAATTATAAATAGAAACAAAGATATAAGTCTTTCACTCAGGTGCATACTCTTCGGGTTTACTAAATTAACCGTGTTACGGAGATTGGCTTAAATCTTTGAATACATTATGGACATGCTGAAATACGAGTTGCGTTGGGTTCCTATCGTAAATATACACAATTCGTCTTCAGGACTCAAGTACAAATTATTAATAGAAACAAAGATATACGTCTTTCACTCAGGTGCATACTCTTCAGGTTTACTAAATCAACCGTGTTACGGAGATTGGCTTAAATTTTGAATACATTATGGGCATGCTGAAATACGAGTTGCGTTGGGTTCCTATCGTAAATATACACAATTCTTCTTCAGGACTCAAGTCCAAATTATTAATAGAAACAAAGATATACGTCTTTCACTCAGGTGCATACTCTTCAGGTTTACTAAATCAACCGTCTTACGGAGATTGGCTTAAATTTTGAATACATTATGTACATGCTGAAATACGAGTTGCGTTGGGTTCCTATCGTAAATATACACAATTCTTCTTCAGGACTCAAGTCCAAATTATTAATAGAAACAAAGATATAAGTCTTTCACTCAGGTGCATACTCTTCGGGTTTACTAAATAAACCGTGTTACGGAGATTGGCTTAAATTTTGAATACATTATGGGCATGCTGAAATACGAGTTGCGTTGGGTTCCTATCGTAAATATACACAATTCTTCTTCAGGACTCAAGTCCAAATTATTAATAGAAACAAAGATATACGTCTTTCACTCAGGTGCATACTCTTCAGGTTTATTAAATCAACCGTGTTACGGAGATTGGCTTAAATTTTGAATAGATAATGGGAATGCTGAAATACGAGTTGTGTTGGGTTCCTATCGTGAATATACACAATTCTTCTTCAGGACTCAAGTCCAAATTATTATTAGAAACAAAGATATAAGTCTTTCACTCAAGTGCATACTCTTCGGGTTTACTAAATCAACCGTGTTACGGAGATTGGCTTAAATTTTGAATACATTATGGGCATGATGAAATACGAGTTGTTTTGGGTTCCTATCGTAAATATACACAATTATTCTTCAGGACTCGAGTCCAAATTATTAATAGAAACAAAGATATACGTCTATCACTCAGGTGCATACTCTTCAGGTTTACTAAATCAACCGTGTTACGCAGATTAGATTAAATTTTGAATACATTATGGGCATGCTGAAATACGAGTTATGTTGGGTTCCTATCGTAAATATACACAATTCTTCTTCAGGACTCAAGTCCAAATTATTAATAGAAACAAAGATATATGTCTTTCACTCAGGTGCATACTCTTCAGGTTTACTAAATCAACCGTGTTACGGAGATTGGCTTAAATTTTGAATACATTGTGTACATGCTGAAATACGAGTTGCGTTGGGTTCCTATCGTAAATATACACAATTCTTCTTCAGGACTCAAGTCCAAATTATTAATAGAAACAAAGATATAAGTCTTTTACTCAGGTGCATACTCTTCGGGTTTACTAAATCAACCGTGTTACGGAGATTGGCTTAAATTTTGAATACATTATGGGCATGCTGAAATACGAGTTGCGTTGGGTTCCTATCGTAAATATACACTATTCTTCTTCAGGAATCAAGTCCAAATTATTAATAGAAACAAAGATATAAGTCTTTCACACAGGTGCATACTCTTCGGGTTTACTAAATAAACCGTGTTACGGAGATTGGCTTAAATATTGAATACATTATGGGCATGCTGAAATACGAGTTGCGTTGGGTTCCTATCGTAAATATACACAATTCTTCTTCAGGAGTCAAGTCCAAATTATTAATAGAAACAAAGATATATGTCTTTCACTCAGGTGCATACTCTTCAGGTTTACTAAATCAACCGTGTTACGGAGATTGGCTTAAATTTTGAATACATTATGGGCATGCTGAAATACGAGTTGCGTTGGGTTCTTATCGTAAATATATACAATTCTTCTTCAGGAGTCAAGTCCAAATTATTAATAGAAACAAAGATATAAGTCTTTTACTCAGGTGCATACTCTTCGGGTTTACTAAATCAACCGTGTTACGGAGATTGGCTTAAATTTTGAATACATTATGGGAATGCTGAAATACGAGTTGCGTTGGGTTCCTATCGTAAATATACACAATTCTTCTTCAGGAGTCAAGTCCAAATTATTAATAGAAACAAAGATATAAGTCTTTCACTCAGGTGCATACTCTTCGGGTTTACTAAATCAACCGTGTTACGGAGATTGGCTTAAATTTTGAATACATTATGGGCATGCTGAAATACGAGTTGCGTTGGGTTCCTCTCGTAAATATACACAATTCTTCTTCAGGACTCAAGTCCAAATTATTAATAGAAACAAAGATATACGTCTTTCACTCAGGTGCATACTCTTCAGGTTTACTAAATCAACCGTGTTACGGAGATTGGCTTAAATTTTGAATACATTATGGGCATGCTGAAATACGAGTTGCGTTGGGCTCCTATCGTAAATATACACAATTCTTCTTCAGGACTCAAGTCCAAATTATTAATAGAAACAAAGATATACGTCTTTCACTCAGGTGCATACTCTTCAGGTTTACTAAATCAACCGTCTTACGGAGATTGGCTTAAATTTTGAATACATTATGTACATGCTGAAATACGAGTTGCGTTGGGTTCCTATCGTAAATATACACAATTCTTCTTCAGGACTCAAGTCCAAATTATTAATAGAAACAAAGATATAAGTCTTTCACTCAGGTGCATACTCTTCGGGTTTACTAAATAAACCGTGTTACGGAGATTGGCTTAAATTTTGAATACATTATGGGCATGCTGAAATACTAGTTGCGTTGGGTTCCTATCGTAAATATACACAATTCTTCTTCAGGAGTCAAGTCCAAATTATTAATAGAAACAAAGATATACGTCTTTCACTCAGGTGAGTACTCTTCAGGTTTACTAAATCAACCGTGTTACGGAGATTGGCTTAAATTTTGAATACATTATGGGCATGCTGAAATACTAGTTGCGTTGGGTTCCTATCGTAAATATACACAATTCTTCTTCAGGAGTCAAGTCCAAATTATTAATAGAAACAAAGATATACGTCTTTCACTCAGGTGCATACTCTTCAGGTTTACTAAATCAACCGTCTTACGGAGATTGGCTTAAATTTTGAATACATTATGTACATGCTGAAATACGAGTTGCGTTGGGTTCCTATCGTAAATATACACAATTCTTCTTCAGGACTCAAGTCCAAATTATTAATAGAAACAAAGATATAAGTCTTTCACTCAGGTGCATACTCTTCGGGTTTACTAAATAAACCGTGTTACGGAGATTGGCTTAAATTGTGAATACATTATGGGAATGCTGAAATACGAATTGCGTTGGGTTCCTATCATAAATATACACAATTCTTCTTCAGGAATCAAGTCGAAATTATTAATAGAAACAAAGATATACGTCTTTCACTCAGGTGCATACTCTTCGGGTTTACTAAATCAACCGTGTTACGGAGATTGGCTTAAATTTTGAATACATTATGGGCATGCTGAAATACGAGTTGCGTTGGGTTCCTATCGTAAATATACACAATTCTTCTTCAGGACTCAAGTCCAAATTATTAATAGAAACAAAGATATACGTCTTTCACTCAGGTGCATACTCTTCAGGTTTACTAAATCAACCGTGTTACGGAGATTGGCTTAAATTTTGAATACATTATGGGCATGCTGAAATACGAGTTGCGTTGGGCTCCTATCGTAAATATACACAATTCTTCTTCAGGACTCAAGTCCAAATTATTAATAGAAACAAAGATATACGTCTTTCACTCAGGTGCATACTCTTCAGGTTTACTAAATCAACCGTCTTACGGAGATTGGCTTAAATTTTGAATACATTATGTACATGCTGAAATACGAGTTGCGTTGGGTTCCTATCGTAAATATACACAATTCTTCTTCAGGACTCAAGTCCAAATTATTAATAGAAACAAAGATATAAGTCTTTCACTCAGGTGCATACTCTTCGGGTTTACTAAATAAACCGTGTTACGGAGATTGGCTTAAATTGTGAATACATTATGGGAATGCTGAAATACGAATTGCGTTGGGTTCCTATCATAAATATACACAATTCTTCTTCAGGAATCAAGTCGAAATTATTAATAGAAACAAAGATATACGTCTTTCACTCAGGTGCATACTCTTCGGGTTTACTAAATCAACCGTGTTACGGAGATTGGCTTAAATTTTGAATACATTATGGGCATGCTGAAATACGAGTTGCGTTGGGTTCCTACCGTAAATATACACAATTCTTCTTCAGGACTCAAGTCCAAATTATTAATAGAAACAAAGATATACGTCTTTCACTCAGGTGCATACTCTTCAGGTTTACTAAATCAGCCGTGTTACGGAGATTGGCTTAAATTTTGAATACATTATGGGCATGCTGAAATACGAGTTGCGTTGGGTTCCTATCGTAAATATACACAATTCTTTATCAGGACTCAAGTCCAAATTATTAAAAGAAACAAAGATATACGTCTTTCACTCAGGTGCATACTCTTCAGGTTTACTAAATCAACCGTGTTACGGAGATTGGCTTAAATTTTGAATACATTATGTACATGCTGAAATACGAGTTGCGTTGGGTTCCTATCGTAAATATACACAATTCTTCTTCAGGACTCAAGTCCAAATTATTAATAGAAACAAAGATATAAGTCTTTCACTCAGGTGCATACTCTTCGGGTTTACTAAATAAACCGTGTTACGGAGATTGGCTTAAATTTTGAATACATTATGGGAATGCTGAAATACGAGTTGCGTTGGGTTCCTATCGTAAATATACACAATTCTTCTTCAGGAGTCAAGTCCAAATTATTAATAGAAACAAAGATATATGTCTTTCACTCAGGTGCATACTCTTCAGGTTTACTAAATCAACCGTGTTACGGAGATTGGCTTAAATTTTGAATACATTATGGGCATGCTGAAATACGAGTTGCGTTGGGTTCTTATCGTAAATATATACAATTCTTCTTCAGGAGTCAAGTCCAAATTATTAATAGAAACAAAGATATAAGTCTTTTACTCAGGTGCATACTCTTCGGGTTTACTAAATCAACCGTGTTACGGAGATTGGCTTAAATTTTGAATACATTATGGGAATGCTGAAATACGAGTTGCGTTGGGTTCCTATCGTAAATATACACAATTCTTCTTCAGGAGTCAAGTCCAAAGTATTAATAGAAACAAAGATATAAGTCTTTCACTGAGGTGCATACTCTTCGGGTTTACTAAATCAACCGTGTTACGGAGATTGGCTTAAATTTTGAATACATTATGGGCATGCTGAAATACGAGTTGCGTTGGGTTCCTCTCGTAAATATACACAATTCTTCTTCAGGACTCAAGTCCAAATTATTAATAGAAACAAAGATATACGTCTTTCACTCAGGTGCATACTCTTCAGGTTTACTAAATCAACCGTGTTACGGAGATTGGCTTAAATTTTGAATACATTATGGGCATGCTGAAATACGAGTTGCGTTGGGCTCCTATCGTAAATATACACAATTCTTCTTCAGGACTCAAGTCCAAATTATTAATAGAAACAAAGATATACGTCTTTCACTCAGGTGCATACTCTTCAGGTTTACTAAATCAACCGTCTTACGGAGATTGGCTTAAATTTTGAATACATTATGTACATGCTGAAATACGAGTTGCGTTGGGTTCCTATCGTAAATATACACAATTCTTCTTCAGGACTCAAGTCCAAATTATTAATAGAAACAAAGATATAAGTCTTTCACTCAGGTGCATACTCTTCGGGTTTACTAAATAAACCGTGTTACGGAGATTGGCTTAAATTTTGAATACATTATGGGCATGCTGAAATACTAGTTGCGTTGGGTTCCTATCGTAAATATACACAATTCTTCTTCAGGAGTCAAGTCCAAATTATTAATAGAAACAAAGATATACGTCTTTCACTCAGGTGAGTACTCTTCAGGTTTACTAAATCAACCGTGTTACGGAGATTGGCTTAAATTTTGAATACATTATGGGCATGCTGAAATACGAGTTGTGTTGGGTTCCTATCGTAAATATACACAATTCTTCTTCAGGAGTCAAGTCTAAATTATTAATAGAAACAAAGATATACGTCTTTCACTCAGGTGCATACTCTTGAGGTTTACTAAATAAACCGTGTTACGGAGATTGGCTTAAATTTTGAATACATTATGGGAATGCTGAAATACGAGTTGCGTTGGGTTCCTATCATAAATATACACAATTCTTCTTCAGGACTCAAGTCCAAATTATTAATAGAAACAAAGATATACGTCTTTCACTCAGGTGCATACTCTTCAGGTTTACTAAATCAACCGTGTTACGGAGATTGGCTTAAATTGTGAATACATTATGGGAATGCTGAAATACGAATTGCGTTGGGTTCCTATCATAAATATATACAATTCTTCTTCAGGAATCAAGTCGAAATTATTAATAGAAACAAAGATATAAGTCTTTCACTCAGGTGCATACTCTTCGGGTTTACTAAATCAACCGTGTTACGGAGATTGGCTTAAATTTTGAATACATTATGGGCATGCTGAAATACGAGTTGCGTTGGGTTCCTACCGTAAATATACACAATTCTTCTTCGGGACTCAAGTCCAAATTATTAATAGAAACAAAGATATACGTCTTTCACTCAGGTGCATACTCTTCAGGTTTACTAAATCAGCCGTATTACGGAGATTGGCTTAAATTTTGAATACATTATGGGCATGCTGAAATACGAGTTGCGTTGGGTTCCTATCGTAAATATACACAATTCTTTATCAGGACTCAAGTCCAAATTATTAAAAGAAACAAAGATATACGTCTTTCACTCAGGTGCATACTCTTCAGGTTTACTAAATCAACCGTGTTACGGAGATTGGCTTAAATTTTGAATACATTATGTACATGCTGAAATACGAGTTGCGTTGGGTTCCTATCGTAAATATACACAATTCTTCTTAAGGACTCAAGTCCAAATTATTAATAGAAACAAAGATATAAGTCTTTCACTCAGGTGCATACTCTTCGGGATTACTAAATAAACCGTGTTACGGAGATTGGCTTAAATTTTGAATACATTATGGGAATGCTGAAATACGAGTTGCGTTGGGTTCCTATCGTAAATATACACAATTCTTCTTCAGGAGTCAAGTCCAAATTATTAATAGAAACAAAGATATACGTCTTTCACTCAGGTGCATACTCTTCAGGTTTACTAAATCAACCGTGTTACGGAGATTGGCTTAAATTTTGAATACATTATGGGCATGCTGAAATACGAGTTGCGTTGGGTTCTTATCGTAAATATACACAATTCTTCTTCAGGAGTCAAGTCCAAATTATTAATAGAAACAAAGATATAAGTCTTTTACTCAGGTGCATACTCTTCGGGTTTACTAAATCAACCGTGTTACGGAGATTGGCTTAAATTTTGAATACATTATGGGAATGCTGAAATACGAGTTGCGTTGGGTTCCTATCGTAAATATACACAATTCTTCTTCAGGAGTCAAGTCCAAATTATTAATAGAAACAAAGATATACGTCTTTCACTCAGGTGCATACTCTTCAGGTTTACTAAATCAACCGTGTTACGGAGATTGGCTTAAATTTTGAATACATTATGGGCATGCTGAAATACGAGTTGCGTTGGGTTCTTATCGTAAATATACACAATTCTTCTTCGGGAGTCAAGTCCAAATTATTAATAGAAACAAAGATATAAGTCTTTTACTCAGGTGCATACTCTTCGGGTTTACTAAATCAACCGTGTTACGGAGATTGGCTTAAATTTTGAATACATTATGGGCATGCTGAAATACGAGTTACGTTGGGTTCCTATCGTAAATATACACAATTCTTCTTCAGGACTAAAGTCCAAATTATTAATAGAAACAAAGATATACGTCTTTCACTCAGGTGCATACTCTTCAGGTTTACTAAATCAACCGTGTTACGGAGATTGGCTTAAATTTTGAATACATTATGGGCATGCTGAAATACGAGTTGCGTTGGGTTCTTATCGTAAATATATACAATTCTTCTTCA
Organism: Cuscuta europaea; assembly: GCA_945859875.1. NCBI lineage: Eukaryota > Viridiplantae > Streptophyta > Magnoliopsida > Solanales > Convolvulaceae > Cuscuta > Cuscuta europaea. The sequence continues at coordinate 10,127,499 of CAMAPE010000014.1, forward strand.
GGAGTCATGTCCAAATTATTAATAGAAACAAAGATATAAGTCTTTTACTCAGGTGCATACTCTTCGGGTTTACTAAATCAACCGTGTTACGGAGATTGGCTTAAATTTTGAATACATTATGGGCATGCTGAAATACGAGTTACGTTGGGTTCCTATCGTAAATATACACAATTCTTCTTCAGGACTCAAGTCCAAATTATTAATAGAAACAAAGATATACGTCTTTCACTCAGATGCATACTCTTCAGGTTTATTAAATCAACCGTGTTACGGAGATTGGCTTAAATTTTGAATACATTATGGGAATGCTGAAATACGAGTTGCGTTGGGTTCCTATCGTAAATATACACAATCCTTCTTCAGGACTCAAGTCCAAATTATTAATAGAAACAAAGATATACGTCTTTCACTCAGGTGCATACTCTTCAGGTTTACTAAATCAACCGTGTTACGGAGATTGGCTTAAATTTTGAATACATTATGTACATGCTGAAATACGAGTTGCGTTGGGTTCCTATCGTAAATATACACAATTCTTCTTCAGGACTCAAGTCCAAATTATTAATAGAAACAAAGATATAAGTCTTTTACTCAGGCACATACTCTTCGGGTTTACTAAATAAACCGTGTTACGGAGATTGGCTTACATTTTGAATACATTATGGGCATGCTGAAATACGAGTTGCGTTGGGTTCCTATCGTAAATATACACAATTCTTCTTCAGGAATCAAGTCCAGATTATTAATAGAAACAAAGATATAAGTCTTTCACTCAGGTGCATACTCTTCGGGTTTACTAAATCAACCGTGTTACGGAGATTGGCTTAAATTTTGAATACATTATGGGCATGCTGAAATACGAGTTGCGTTGGGTTCTTATCGTAAATATACACAATTCTACTTCAGGAGTCAAGTCCAAATTATTAATAGAAACAAAGATATAAGTCTTTTACTCAGGTGCATACTCTTCGGGTTTACTAAATCAACCGTGTTACGGAGATTGGCTTAAATTTTGAATACATTATGGGAATGCTGAAATACGAGTTGCGTTGGGTTCCTATCGTAAATATACACAATTCTTCTTCAGGAGTCAAGTCCAAATTATTAATAGAAACAAAGATATACGTCTTTCACTCAGGTGCATACTCTTCAGGTTTACTAAATCAACCGTGTTACGGAGATTGGCTTAAATTTTGAATACATTATGGGCATGCTGAAATACGAGTTGCGTTGGGTTCTTATCGTAAATATACACAATTCTTCTTCGGGAGTCAAGTCCAAATTATTAATAGAAACAAAGATATAAGTCTTTTACTCAGGTGCATACTCTTCGGGTTTACTAAATCAACCGTGTTACGGAGATTGGCTTAAATTTTGAATACATTATGGGCATGCTGAAATACGAGTTACGTTGGGTTCCTATCGTAAATATACACAATTCTTCTTCAGGACTAAAGTCCAAATTATTAATAGAAACAAAGATATACGTCTTTCACTCAGGTGCATACTCTTCAGGTTTACTAAATCAACCGTGTTACGGAGATTGGCTTAAATTTTGAATACATTATGGGCATGCTGAAATACGAGTTGCGTTGGGTTCTTATCGTAAATATACACAATTCTTGTTCAGGAGTCAAGTCCAAATTATTAATAGAAACAAAGATATAAGTCTTTTACTCAGGTGCATACTCTTCGGGTTTACTAAATCAACCGTGTTACGGAGATTGGCTTAAATTTTGAATACATTATGGGCATGCTGAAATACGAGTTACGTTGGGTTCCTATCGTAAATATACACAATTCTTCTTCAGGACTCAAGTCCAAATTATTAATAGAAACAAAGATATACGTCTTTCACTCAGATGCATACTCTTCAGGTTTATTAAATCAACCGTGTTACGGAGATTGGCTTAAATTTTGAATACATTATGGGAATGCTGAAATACGAGTTGCGTTGGGTTCCTATCGTAAATATACACAATCCTTCTTCAGGACTCAAGTCCAAATTATTAATAGAAACAAAGATATACGTCTTTCACTCAGGTGCATACTCTTCAGGTTTACTAAATCAACCGTGTTACGGAGATTGGCTTAAATTTTGAATACATTATGTACATGCTGAAATACGAGTAGCGTTGGGTTCCTATCGTAAATATACACAATTCTTCTTCAGGACTCAAGTCCAAATTATTAATAGAAACAAAGATATAAGTCTTTTACTCAGGTGCATACTCTTCGGGTTTACTAAATAAACCGTGTTACGGAGATTGGCTTAAATTTTGAATACATTATGGGCATGCTGAAATACGAGTTGCGTTGGGTTCCTATCGTAAATATACACAATTCTTCTTCAGGAATCAAGTCCAGATTATTAATAGAAACAAAGATATAAGTCTTTCACTCAGGTGCATACTCTTCGGGTTTACTAAATAAACCGTGTTACGGAGATTGGCTTACATTTTGAATACATTATGGGCATGCTGAAATACGAGTTGCGTTGGGTTCCTATCGTAAATATACACAATTCTTTTTCAGGACTCAAGTCCAAATTATTAATAGAAACAAAGATATACGTCTTTCATTCAGGTGCATACTCTTCAGGTTTACTAAATCAACCGTGTTACGAAGATTGGCTTAAATTTTGAAATACATTATGGGAATGCTGAAATACGAGTCGCGTTGGGTTCCTATCGTAAATATACACAATTCTTCTTCAGGAGTCAAGTCCAAATTATTAATAGAAACAAAGATATACGTCTTTCACTCAGGTGCATACTCTTCAGGTTTACTAAATCAACCGTGTTACGGAGATTGGCTTAAATTTTGAATACATTATGGGCATGCTGAAATACGAGTTGCGTTGGGTTCTTATCGTAAATATACACAATTCTTCTTCGGGAGTCAAGTCCAAATTATTAATAGAAACAAAGATATAAGTCTTTTACTCAGGTGCATACTCTTCGGGTTTACTAAATCAACCGTGTTACGGAGATTGGCTTAAATTTTGAATACATTATGGGCATGCTGAAATATGAGTTGTGTTGGGTTCCTATCGTAAATATACACAATTCTTCTTCAGGAATCAAGTCCAAATTATTAATAGAAATAAAGATATACGTCTTTCACTCAGGTGCATACTCTTCAGGTTTACTAAATCAACCGTGTTACGGAGATTGGCTTAAATTTTGAATACATTATGGGCATGCTGAAATATGAGTTGTGTTGGGTTCCTATCGTAAATATACACAATTCTTCTTCAGGACTCAAGTCCAAATTATTAATAGAAACAAAGATATACGTCTTTCACTCAGGTGCATACTCTTCAGGTTTACTAAATCAACCGTGTTACGGAGATTGGCTTAAATTTTGAATACATTATGGGCATGCTGAAATACGAGTTGCGTTGGGTTCCTATCGTAAATATACACAATCCTTCTTCAGGACTCAAGTCCAAATTATTAATAGAAACAAAGATATACGTCTTTCACTCAGGTGCATACTCTTCAGGTTTACTAAATCAACCGTGTTACGGAGATTGGCTTAAATTTTGAATACATTATGTACATGCTGAAATACGAGTAGCGTTGGGTTCCTATCGTAAATATACACAATTCTTCTTCAGGACTCAAGTCCAAATTATTAATAGAAACAAAGATATAAGTCTTTTACTCAGGTGCATACTCTTCGGGTTTACTAAATAAACCGTGTTACGGAGATTGGCTTAAATTTTGAATACATTATGGGCATGCTGAAATACGAGTTGCGTTGGGTTCCTATCGTAAATATACACAATTCTTCTTCAGGAATCAAGTCCAGATTATTAATAGAAACAAAGATATAAGTCTTTCACTCAGGTGCATACTCTTCGGGTTTACTAAATAAACCGTGTTACGGAGATTGGCTTACATTTTGAATACATTATGGGCATGCTGAAATACGAGTTGCGTTGGGTTCCTATCGTAAATATACACAATTCTTTTTCAGGACTCAAGTCCAAATTATTAATAGAAACAAAGATATACGTCTTTCACTCAGGTGCATACTCTTCAGGTTTACTAAATCAACCGTGTTACGAAGATTGGCTTAAATTTTGAAATACATTATGGGAATGCTGAAATACGAGTCGCGTTGGGTTCCTATCGTAAATATACACAATTCTTCTTCAGGAGTCAAGTCCAAATTATTAATAGAAACAAAGATATACGTCTTTCACTCAGGTGCATACTCTTCAGGTTTACTAAATCAACCGTGTTACGGAGATTGACTTAAATTTTGAATACATTATGGGCATGCTGAAATACGAGTTGCGTTGGGTTCTTATCGTAAATATACACAATTCTTCTTCGGGAGTCAAGTCCAAATTATTAATAGAAACAAAGATATAAGTCTTTTACTCAGGTGCATACTCTTCGGGTTTACTAAATCAACCGTGTTACGGAGATTGGCTTAAATTTTGAATACATTATGGGCATGCTGAAATATGAGTTGTGTTGGGTTCCTATCGTAAATATACACAATTCTTCTTCAGGAATCAAGTCCAAATTATTAATAGAAATAAAGATATACGTCTTTCACTCAGGTGCATACTCTTCAGGTTTACTAAATCAACCGTGTTACGGAGATTGGCTTAAATTTTGAATACATTATGGGCATGCTGAAATATGAGTTGTGTTGGGTTCCTATCGTAAATATACACAATTCTTCTTCAGGACTCAAGTCCAAATTATTAATAGAAACAAAGATATACGTCTTTCACTCAGGTGCATACTCTTCAGGTTTACTAAATCAACCGTGTTACGGAGATTGGCTTAAATTTTGAATACATTATGGGCATGCTGAAATACGAGTTGCGTTGGGTTCCTATCGTAAATATACACAATTCTTCTTCAGGAATCAAGTCCAAATTATTAATAGAAATAAAGATATACGTCTTTCACTCAGGTGCATACTCTTCAGGTTTACTAAATCAACCGTGTTACGGAGATTGGCTTAAATTTTGAATACATTATGGGCATGCTGAAATATGAGTTGTGTTGGGTTCCTATCGTAAATATACACAATTCTTCTTCAGGACTCAAGTCCAAATTATTAATAGAAACAAAGATATACGTCTTTCACTCAGGTGCATACTCTTCAGGTTTACTAAATCAACCGTGTTACGGAGATTGGCTTAAATTTTGAATACATTATGTACATGCTGAAATACGAGTAGCGTTGGGTTCCTATCGTAAATATACACAATTCTTCTTCAGGACTCAAGTCCAAATTATTAATAGAAACAAAGATATAAGTCTTTTACTCAGGTGCATACTCTTCGGGTTTACTAAATAAACCGTGTTACGGAGATTGGCTTAAATTTTGAATACATTATGGGCATGCTGAAATACGAGTTGCGTTGGGTTCCTATCGTAAATATACACAATTCTTCTTCAGGAATCAAGTCCAGATTATTAATAGAAACAAAGATATAAGTCTTTCACTCAGGTGCATACTCTTCGGGTTTACTAAATAAACCGTGTTACGGAGATTGGCTTACATTTTGAATACATTATGGGCATGCTGAAATACGAGTTGCGTTGGGTTCCTATCGTAAATATACACAATTCTTTTTCAGGACTCAAGTCCAAATTATTAATAGAAACAAAGATATACGTCTTTCACTCAGGTGCATACTCTTCAGGTTTACTAAATCAACCGTGTTACGAAGATTGGCTTAAATTTTGAAATACATTATGGGAATGCTGAAATACGAGTCGCGTTGGGTTCCTATCGTAAATATACACAATTCTTCTTCAGGAGTCAAGTCCAAATTATTAATAGAAACAAAGATATACGTCTTTCACTCAGGTGCATACTCTTCAGGTTTACTAAATCAACCGTGTTACGGAGATTGGCTTAAATTTTGAATACATTATGGGCATGCTGAAATACGAGTTGCGTTGGGTTCTTATCGTAAATATACACAATTCTTCTTCGGGAGTCAAGTCCAAATTATTAATAGAAACAAAGATATAAGTCTTTTACTCAGGTGCATACTCTTCGGGTTTACTAAATCAACCGTGTTACGGAGATTGGCTTAAATTTTGAATACATTATGGGCATGCTGAAATATGAGTTGTGTTGGATTCCTATCGTAAATATACACAATTCTTCTTCAGGAATCAAGTCCAAATTATTAATAGAAATAAAGATATACGTCTTTCACTCAGGTGCATACTCTTCAGGTTTACTAAATCAACCGTGTTACGGAGATTGGCTTAAATTTTGAATACATTATGGGCATGCTGAAATATGAGTTGTGTTGGGTTCCTATCGTAAATATACACAATTCTTCTTCAGGACTCAAGTCCAAATTATTAATAGAAACAAAGATATACGTCTTTCACTCAGGTGCATACTCTTCAGGTTTACTAAATCAACCGTGTTACGGAGATTGGCTTAAATTTTGAATACATTATGGGCATGCTGAAATACGAGTTGCGTTGGGTTCCTATCGTAAATATACACAATTCTTCTTCAGGAATCAAGTCCAAATTATTAATAGAAATAAAGATATACGTCTTTCACTCAGGTGCATACTTTTCAGGTTTACTAAATCAACCGTGTTACGGAGATTGGCTTAAATTTTGAATACATTATGGGCATGCTGAAATATGAGTTGTGTTGGGTTCCTATCGTAAATATACACAATTCTTCTTCAGGACTCAAGTCCAAATTATTAATAGAAACAAAGATATACGTCTTTCACTCAGGTGCATACTCTTCAGGTTTACTAAATCAACCGTGTTACGGAGATTGGCTTAAATTTTGAATACATTATGGGCATGCTGAAATACGAGTTGCGTTGGGTTCCTATCGTAAATATACACAATTCTTCTTCAGGACTCAAGTCCAAATTATTAATAGAAACAAAGATATACGTGTTTCACTCAGGTGCATACTCTTCAGGTTTACTAAATCAACCGTGTTACGGAGATTGGCTTAAATTTTGAATACATTATGGGAATGCTGAAATACGAGTTGCGTTGGATTCCTATCGTAAATATACACAATTCTTCTTGAGGACTCAAGTCCAAATTATTAATAGAAACAAAGATATACGTCTTTCACTCAGGTGCATACTCTTCAGGTTTACTAAATCAACCGTGTTACGGAGATTGGCTTAAATTGTGAATACATTATGGGAATGCTGAAATACGAGTTGCGTTGGGTTCCAATCGTAAATATACACAATTCTTCTTCAGGAGTCAAGTCCAAATTATTAATAGAAACAAAGATATAGGTCTTTCACTCAGGTGCATACTCTTCGGGTTCTCTAAATCAACCGTGTTACGGAGATTGACTTAAATTTTGAATACATTATGGGCATGCTGAAATACGAGTTGCGTTGGGTTCCTATCGTAAATATACACAATTCTTCTTCAGGACTCAAGTCCAAATTATTAATAGAAACAAAGATATACGTCTTTCACTCAGGTGCATACTCTTTAGGTTTATTAAATCAACTGTGTTACGGATATTGGCTTAAATTTTGAATACATTATAGGAATGCTGAAATACAAGTTGCGTTGGGTTCCTATCGTAAATATACACAATTCTTCTTCGGGACTCAAGTCCAAATTATTAATAGAAACAAAGATATACGTCTTTCACTCAGGTGCATACTCTTCAGGTTTACTAAATCAACCGTGTTACGGAGATTGGCTTAAATTGTGAATACATTATGGGAATGCTGAAATACGAGTTGCGTTGGGTTCCAATCGTAAATATACACAATTCTTCTTCAGGAGTCAAGTCCAAATTATTAATAGAAACAAAGATATAGGTCTTTCACTCAGGTGCATACTCTTCGGGTTCTCTAAATCAACCGTGTTACGGAGATTGACTTAAATTTTGAATACATTATGGGCATGCTGAAATACGAGTTGCGTTGGGTTCCTATCGTAAATATACACAATTCTTCTTCAGGACTCAAGTCCAAATTATTAATAGAAACAAAGATATACGTCTTTCACTCAGGTGCATACTCTTTAGGTTTATTAAATCAACTGTGTTACGGATATTGGCTTAAATTTTGAATACATTATAGGAATGCTGAAATACAAGTTGCGTTGGGTTCCTATCGTAAATATACACAATTCTTCTTCAGGACTCAAGTCCAAATTATTAATAGAAACAAAGATATACGTCTTTCACTCAGGTGCATACTCTTCAGGTTTACTAAATCAACCGTGTTACGGAGATTGGCTTAAATTGTGAATACATTATGGGAATGCTGAAATACGAGTTGCGTTGGGTTCCTATCGTAAATATACACAATTCTTCTTCAGGAATCAAGTCCAAATTATTAATAGAAACAAAGATATAAGTCTTTCACTCAGGTGCATACTCTTCGGGTTTACAAAATCAACCGTGTTACGGAGATTGGCTTAAATTTTGAATACATTATGGGCATGCTGAAATACGAGTTGCGTTTGGTTCCTATCGTAAATATACACAATTCTTCTTCAGGACTCAAGTCCAAATTATTAATAGAAACAAAGATATACGTCTTCCACTCAGGTGCATACTCTTCAGGTTTACTAAATCAACCGTGTTACGGAGATTGGCTTAAATTTTGAATACATTATGGGCATGCTGAAATACGAGTTGCGTTGGGTTCCTATCGTAAATATACACAATTCTTCTTCAGGACTCAAGTCCAAATTATTAATAGAAACAAAGATATACGTCTTTCACTCAGGTGCATACTCTTCAGGTTTACTAAATCAACCGTGTTACGGAGATTGGCTTAAATTTTGAATACATTATGTGCATGCTGAAATACTAGTTGCGTTGGGTTCCTATCGTAAATATACACAATTCTTCTTCAGGACTCAAGTCCAAATTATTAATAGAAACAAAGATATAAGTCTTTTACTCAGGTGCATACTCTTCGGGTTTACTAAATCAACCGTGTTACGGAGATTGGCTTAAATTTTGAATACATTATGGGAACGCTGAAATACGAGTTGCGTTCGGTTCCTATCGTAAATATACACAATTCTTCTTCAGGACACAAGTCCAAATTATTAATAGAAACAAAGATATACGTCTTTCACTCAGGTGCATACTCTTCAGGTTTATTAAATCAACCGTGTTACGGAGATTGGCTTAAATTTTGAATACATTATGGGAATGCTGAAATACGAGTTGCGTTGGGTTCCTATCGTAAATATACACAATTCTTCTTCAGGACTCAAGTCCAAATTTTTAATAGAAACAAAGATATACGTCTTTCACTCAGGTGCATACTTTTCAGGTTTACTAAATCAACCGTGTTACGGAGATTGGCTTAAATTGTGAATACATTATGGGAATGCTTAAATATGAATTGCGTTGGGTTCCTATCATAAATATACACAATTCTTCTTCAGGAATCAAGTCGAAATTATTAATAGAAACAAAGATATAAGTCTTTCACTCAGGTGCATACTCTTCGGGTTTACTAAATCAACCGTGTTACGGAGATTGGCTTAAATTTTGAATACATTATGGGCATGCTAAAATACGAGTTGCGTTGGGTTCCTATCGTAAATATACACAATTCTTCTTCAGGACTCAAGTCCAAATTATTAATAGAAACAAAGATATACGTCTTTCACTCAGGTGCATACTCTTCAGGTTTACTAAATCAACCGTGTTACGGAGATTGGCTTAAATTTTGAATACATTATGGGAATGCTGAAATACGAGTTGCGTTGGATTCCTATCGTAAATATACACAATTCTTCTTCAGGACTCAAGTCCAAATTATTAATAGAAACAAAGATATACGTCTTTCACTCAGGTGCATACTCTTCAGGTTTACTAAATCAACCGTGTTACGGAGATTGGCTTAAATTGTGAATACATTATGGGAATGCTGAAATAAGAGTTGCGTTGGGTTCCTATCGTAAATATACACAATTCTTCTTCAGGAATCAAGTCCAAATTATTAAGAGAAACAAAGATATAGGTCTTTCACTCAGGTGCATACTCTTCGGGTTTACTAAATCAACCGTGTTACGGAGATTGACTTAAATTTTGAATACATTATGGGCATGCTGAAATACGAGTTGCGTTGGGTTCCTATCGTAAATATACACAATTCTTCTTCAGGACTCAAGTCCAAATTATTAATAGAAACAAAGATATACGTCTTTCACTCAGGTGCATACTCTTTAGGTTTATTAAATCAACCGTGTTACGGAGATTGGCTTAAATTTTGAATACATTATAGGAATGCTAAAATACGAGTTGCGTTGGGTTCCTATCGTAAATATACACAATTCTTCTTCAGGATTCAAGTCCAAATTATTAATAGAAACAAAGATATACGTCTTTCACTCAGGTGCATACTCTTCAGGTTTACTAAATCAACCGTGTTACGGAGATTGGCTTAAATTGTGAATACATTATGGGAATGCTGAAATACGAGTTGCGTTGGGTTCCTATCGTAAATATACACAATTCATCTTCAGGAATCAAGTCCAAATTATTAATAGAAACAAAGATATAAGTCTTTCACTCAGGTGCATACTCTTCGGGTTTACAAAATCAACCGTGTTACGGAGATTGGCTTAAATTTTGAATACATTATGGGCATGCTGAAATACGAGTTGCGTTTGGTTCCTATCGTAAATATACACAATTCTTATTCAGGACTCAAGTCCAAATTATTAATAGAAACAAAGATATACGTCTTCCACTCAGGTGCATACTCTTCAGGTTTACTAAATCAACCGTGTTACGGAGATTGGCTTAAATTTTGAATACATTATGGGCATGCTGAAATACGAGTTGCGTTGGGTTCCTATCGTAAATATACACAATTCTTCTTCAGGACTCAAGTCCAAATTATTAATAGAAACAAAGATATACGTCTTTCACTCAGGTGCATACTCTTCAGGTTTACTAAATCAACCGTGTTACGGAGATTGGCTTAAATTTTGAATACATTATGTGCATGCTGAAATACGAGTTGCGTTGGGTTCCTATCGTAAATATACACAATTCTTCATCAGGACTCAAGTCCAAATTATTAATAGAAACAAAGATATAAGTCTTTTACTCATGTGCATACTCTTCGGGTTTACTAAATCAACCGTGTTACGGAGATTGGCTTAAATTTTGAATACATTATGGGAATGCTGAAATACAAGTTGCGTTGGGTTCCTATCGTAAATATACACAATTCTTCTTCAGGACTCAAGTCCAAATTATTAATAGAAACAAAGATATACGTCTTGCACTCAGGTGCATACTCTTCAGGTTTATTAAATCAACCGTGTTACGGAGATTGGCTTAAATTTTGAATACATTATGGGAATGCTGAAATACGAGTTGCGTTGGGTTCCTATCGTAAATATACACAATTCTTCTTCAGGACTCAAGTCCAAATATTTAATAGAAACAAAGATATACGTCTTTCACTCAGGTGCATACTTTTCAGGTTTACTAAATCAACCGTGTTACGGAGATTGGCTTAAATTGTGAATACATTATGGGAATGCTGAAATACGAGTTGCGTTGGGTTCCTATCATAAATATACACAATTCTTCTTCAGGAATCAAGTCGAAATTATTAATAGAAACAAAGATATAAGTCTTTCACTCAGGTGCATACTCTTCGGGTTTACTAAATCAACCGTGTTACGGAGATTGGCTTAAATTTTGAATACATTATGGGCATGCTGAAATACGAGTTGCGTTGGGTTCCTATCGTAAATATACACAATTCTTCTTCAGGACTCAAGTCCAAATTATTAATAGAAACAAATATATACGTCTTTCACTCAGGTGCATACTCTTCAGGTTTACTAAATCAACCGTGTTACGGAGATTGGCTTAAATTTTGAATACATTATGGGAATACTGAAAAACGAGTTGCGTTGGATTCCTATCGTAAATATACACAATTCTTCTTCAGGACCAAAGTCCAAATTATTAATAGAAACAAAGATATACGTCTTTCACTCAGGTGCATACTCTTCAGGTTTACTAAATCAACCGTGTTACGGAGATTGGCTTAAATTTTGAATACATTATGTGCATGCTGAAATACGAGTTGCGTTGGGTTCCTATCATAAATATACACAATTCTTCTTCAGGACTCAAGTCCAAATTATTAATAGAAACAAAGATATACGTCTTTCACTCAGGTGAATACTCTTCAGGTTTATTAAATCAACCGTGTTACGGAGATTGGCTTAAATTTTGAATACATTATGGGAATGCTGAAATACGAGTTGCCTTGGGTTCCTATCGTAAATATACACAATTCTTCTTCAGGACTCAAGTCCAAATTTTTAATAGAAACAAAGATATACGTCTTTCACTCAGGTGCATACTTTTCAGGTTTACTAAATCAACCGTGTTACGGAGATTGGCTTAAATTGTGAATACATTATGGGAATGCTGAAATATGAATTGCGTTGGGTTCCTATCATAAATATACACAATTCTTCTTCAGGAATATAGTCGAAATTATTAATAGAAACAAAGATATAAGTCTTTCACTCAGGTGCATACTCTTCGGGTTTACTAAATCAACCGTGTTACGGAGATTGGCTTAAATTTTGAATACATTATGGGCATGCTGAAATACGAGTTGCGTTGGGTTCCTATCGTAAATATACACAATTCTTCTTCAGGACTCAAGTCCAAATTATTAATAGAAACAAAGATATACGTCTTTCACTCAGGTGCATACTCTTCAGGTTTACTAAATCAACCGTGTTACGGAGATTGGCTTAAATTTTGAATACATTATGGGAATGCTGAAATACGAGTTGCGTTGGATTCCTATCGTAAATATACACAATTCTTCTTCAGGACTCAAGTCCAACTTATTAATAGAAACAAAGATATACGTCTTTCACTCAGGTGCATACTCTTCAGGTTTACTAAATCAACCGTGTTACGGAGATTGGCTTAAATTGTGAATACATTATGGGAATGCTGAAATACGAGTTGCGTTGGGTTCCTATCGTAAATATACACAATTCATCTTCAGGAGTCAAGTCCAAATTATTAATAGAAACAAAGATATAAGTCTTTCACTCAGGTGCATACTCTTCGGGTTTACAAAATCAACCGTGTTACGGAGATTGGCTTAAATTTTGAATACATTATGGGCATGCTGAAATACGAGTTGCGTTTGGTTCCTATCGTAAATATACACAATTCTTATTCAGGACTCAAGTCCAAATTATTAATAGAAACAAAGATATACGTCTTTCACTCAGGTGCATACTCTTCAGGTTTACTAAATCAACCGTGTTACGGAGATTGGCTTAAATTGTGAATACATTATGGGAATGCTGAAATACGAGTTGCGTTGGATTCCTATCGTAAATATACACAATTCATCTTCAGGAATCAAGTCCAAATTATTAATAGAAACAAAGATATAAGTCTTTCACTCAGGTGCATACTCTTCGGGTTTACAAAATCAACCGTGTTACGGAGATTGGCTTAAATTTTGAATACATTATGGGCATGCTGAAATACGAGTTGCGTTTGGTTCCTATCGTAAATATACACAATTCTTATTCAGGACTGAAATCCAAATTATTAATAGAAACAAAGATATACGTCTTCCACTCAGGTGCATACTCTTCAGGTTTACTAAATCAACCGTGTTACGGAGATTGGCTTAAATTTTGAATACATTATGGGCATGCTGAAATACGAGTTGCGTTGGGTTCCTATCGTAAATATACACAATTCTTCTTCAGGACTCAAGTCCAAATTATTAATAGAAACAAAGATATACGTCTTTCACTCAGGTGCATACTCTTCAGGTTTACTAAATCAACCGTGTTACGGAGATTGGCTTAAATTTTGAATACATTATGTGCATGCTGAAATACGAGTTGCGTTGGGTTCCTATCGTAAATATACACAATTCTTCATCAGGACTCAAGTCCAAATTATTAATAGAAACAAAGATATAAGTCTTTTACTCAGGTGCATACTCTTCGGGTTTACTAAATCAACCGTGTTACGGAGATTGGCTTAAATTTTGAATACATTATGGGAATGCTGAAATACGAGTTGCGTTGGGTTCCTATCGTAAATATACACAATTCTTCTTCAGGACTCAAGTCCAAATTATTAATAGAAACAAAGATATACGTCTTGCACTCAGGTGCATACTCTTCAGGTTTATTAAATCAACCGTGTTACGGAGATTGGCTTAAATTTTGAATACATTATGGGAATGCTGAAATACGAGTTGCGTTGGGTTCCTATCGTAAATATACACAATTCTTCTTCAGGACTCAAGTCCAAATATTTAATAGAAACAAGGATATACGTCTTTCACTCAGGTGCATACTTTTCAGGTTTACTAAATCAACCGTGTTACGGAGATTGGCTTAAATTGTGAATACATTATGGGAATGCTGAAATACGAGTTGCGTTGGGTTCCTATCATAAATATACACAATTCTTCTTCAGGAATCAAGTCGAAATTATTAATAGAAACAAAGATATAAGTCTTTCACTCAGGTGCATACTCTTCGGGTTTACTAAATCAACCGTGTTACGGAGATTGGATTAAATTTTGAATACATTATGGGCATGCTGAAATACGAGTTGCGTTGGGTTCCTATCGTAAATATACACAATTCTTCTTCAGGACTCAAGTCCAAATTATTAATAGAAACAAAGATATACGTCTTTCACTCAGGTGCATACTCTTCAGGTTTACTAAATCAACCGTGTTACGGAGATTGGCTTAAATTTTGAATACATTATGGGAATACTGAAAAAGGAGTTGCGTTGGATTCCTATCGTAAATATACACAATTCTTCTTCAGGACCAAAGTCCAAATTATTAATAGAAACAAAGATATACGTCTTTCACTCAGGTGCATACTCTTCAGGTTTACTAAATCAACCGTGTTACGGAGATTGGCTTAAATTTTGAATACATTATGTGCATGCTGAAATACGAGTTGCGTTGGGTTCCTATCATAAATATACACAATTCTTCTTCAGGACTCAAGTCCAAATTATTAATAGAAACAAAGATATACGTCTTTCACTCAGGTGAATACTCTTCAGGTTTACTAAATCAACCGTGTTACGGAGATTGGCTTAAATTTTGAATACATTATGGGAATGCTGAAATACGAGTTGCGTTGGATTCCTATCGTAAATATACACAATTCTTCTTCAGGACTCAAGTCCAACTTATTAATAGAAACAAAGATATACGTCTTTCACTCAGGTGCATACTCTTCAGGTTTACTAAATCAACCATGTTACGGAGATTGGCTTAAATTGTGAATACATTATGGGAATGCTGAAATACGAGTTGCGTTGGGTTCCTATCGTAAATATACACAATTCATCTTCAGGAGTCAAGTCCAAATTATTAATAGAAACAAAGATATAAGTCTTTCACTCAGGTGCATACTCTTCGGGTTTACAAAATCAACCGTGTTACGGAGATTGGCTTAAATTTTGAATACATTATGGGCATGCTGAAATACGAGTTGCGTTTGGTTCCTATCGTAAATATACACAATTCTTATTCAGGACTCAAGTCCAAATTATTAATAGAAACAAAGATATACGTCTTTCACTCAGGTGCATACTCTTCAGGTTTACTAAATCAACCGTGTTACGGAGATTGGCTTAAATTGTGAATACATTATGGGAATGCTGAAATACGAGTTGCGTTGGATTCCTATCGTAAATATACACAATTCATCTTCAGGAATCAAGTCCAAATTATTAATAGAAACAAAGATATAAGTCTTTCACTCAGGTGCATACTCTTCGGGTTTACAAAATCAACCGTGTTACGGAGATTGGCTTAAATTTTGAATACATTATGGGCATGCTGAAATACGAGTTGCGTTTGGTTCCTATCGTAAATATACACAATTCTTATTCAGGACTGAAATCCAAATTATTAATAGAAACAAAGATATACGTCTTCCACTCAGGTGCATACTCTTCAGGTTTACTAAATCAACCGTGTTACGGAGATTGGCTTAAATTTTGAATACATTATGGGCATGCTGAAATACGAGTTGCGTTGGGTTCCTATCGTAAATATACACAATTCTTCTTCAGGACTCAAGTCCAAATTATTAATAGAAACAAAGATATACGTCTTTCACTCAGGTGCATACTCTTCAGGTTTACTAAATCAACCGTGTTACGGAGATTGGCTTAAATTTTGAATACATTATGTGCATGCTGAAATACGAGTTGCGTTGGGTTCCTATCGTAAATATACACAATTCTTCATCAGGACTCAAGTCCAAATTATTAATAGAAACAAAGATATAAGTCTTTTACTCAGGTGCATACTCTTCGGGTTTACTAAATCAACCGTGTTACGGAGATTGGCTTAAATTTTGAATACATTATGGGAATGCTGAAATACGAGTTGCGTTGGGTTCCTATCGTAAATATACACAATTCTTCTTCAGGACTCAAGTCCAAATTATTAATAGAAACAAAGATATACGTCTTGCACTCAGGTGCATACTCTTCAGGTTTATTAAATCAACCGTGTTACGGAGATTGGCTTAAATTTTGAATACATTATGGGAATGCTGAAATACGAGTTGCGTTGGGTTCCTATCGTAAATATACACAATTCTTCTTCAGGACTCAAGTCCAAATATTTAATAGAAACAAGGATATACGTCTTTCACTCAGGTGCATACTTTTCAGGTTTACTAAATCAACCGTGTTACGGAGATTGGCTTAAATTGTGAATACATTATGGGAATGCTGAAATACGAGTTGCGTTGGGTTCCTATCATAAATATACACAATTCTTCTTCAGGAATCAAGTCGAAATTATTAATAGAAACAAAGATATAAGTCTTTCACTCAGGTGCATACTCTTCGGGTTTACTAAATCAACCGTGTTACGGAGATTGGCTTAAATTTTGAATACATTATGGGCATGCTGAAATACGAGTTGCGTTGGGTTCCTATCGTAAATATACACAATTCTTCTTCAGGACTCAAGTCCAAATTATTAATAGAAACAAAGATATACGTCTTTCACTCAGGTGCATACTCTTCAGGTTTACTAAATCAACCGTGTTACGGAGATTGGCTTAAATTTTGAATACATTATGGGAATACTGAAAAACGAGTTGCGTTGGATTCCTATCGTAAATATACACAATTCTTCTTCAGGACCAAAGTCCAAATTATTAATAGAAACAAAGATATACGTCTTTCACTCAGGTGCATACTCTTCAGGTTTACTAAATCAACCGTGTTACGGAGATTGGCTTAAATTTTGAATACATTATGTGCATGCTGAAATACGAGTTGCGTTGGGTTCCTATCATAAATATACACAATTCTTCTTCAGGACTCAAGTCCAAATTATTAATAGAAACAAAGATATACGTCTTTCACTCAGGTGAATACTCTTCAGGTTTATTAAATCAACCGTGTTACGGAGATTGGCTTAAATTTTGAATACATTATGGGAATGCTGAAATACGAGTTGCCTTGGGTTCCTATCGTAAATATACACAATTCTTCTTCAGGACTCAAGTCCAAATTTTTAATAGAAACAAAGATATACGTCTTTCACTCAGGTGCATACTTTTCAGGTTTACTAAATCAACCGTGTTACGGAGATTGGCTTAAATTGTGAATACATTATGGGAATGCTGAAATATGAATTGCGTTGGGTTCCTATCATAAATATACACAATTCTTCTTCAGGAATATAGTCGAAATTATTAATAGAAACAAAGATATAAGTCTTTCACTCAGGTGCATACTCTTCGGGTTTACTAAATCAACCGTGTTACGGAGATTGGCTTAAATTTTGAATACATTATGGGCATGCTGAAATACGAGTTGCGTTGGGTTCCTATCGTAAATATACACAATTCTTCTTCAGGACTCAAGTCCAAATTATTAATAGAAACAAAGATATACGTCTTTCACTCAGGTGCATACTCTTCAGGTTTACTAAATCAACCGTGTTACGGAGATTGGCTTGAATTTTGAATACATTATGGGAATGCTGAAATACGAGTTGCGTTGGATTCCTATCGTAAATATACACAATTCTTCTTCAGGACTCAAGTCCAACTTATTAATAGAAACAAAGATATACGTCTTTCACTCAGGTGCATACTCTTCAGGTTTACTAAATCAACCGTGTTACGGAGATTGGCTTAAATTGTGAATACATTATGGGAATGCTGAAATACGAGTTGCGTTGGGTTCCTATCGTAAATATACACAATTCTTATTCAGGAATCAAGTCCAAATTATTAATAGAAACAAAGATATACGTCTTTCACTCAGGTGCATACTCTTCAGGTTTACTAAATCAACCGTGTTACGGAGATTGGCTTAAATTGTGAATACATTATGGGAATGCTGAAATACGAGTTGCGTTGGGTTCCTATCGTAAATATACACAATTCTTCTTCAGGAATCAAGTCCAAATTATTAATAGAAACAAAGATATAAGTCTTTCACTCAGGTGCATACTCTTCGGGTTTACAAAATCAACCGTGTTACGGAGATTGGCTTAAATTTTGAATACATTATGGGCATGCTGAAATACAAGTTGCGTTTGGTTCCTATCGTAAATATACACAATTCTTCTTCAGGACTCAAGTCCAAATTATTAATAGAAACAAAGATATACGTCTTCCACTCAGGTGCATACTCTTCAGGTTTACTAAATCAACCGTGTTACGGAGATTGGCTTAAATTTTGAATACATTATGGGCATGCTGAAATACGAGTTGCGTTGGGTTCCTATCGTAAATATACACAATTCTTCTTCAGGACTCAAGTCCAAATTATTAATAGAAACAAAGATATACGTCTTTCACTCAGGTGCATACTCTTCAGGTTTACTAAATCAACCGTGTTACGGAGATTGGCTTAAATTTTGAATACATTATGTGCATGCTGAAATACGAGTTGCGTTGGGTTCCTATTGTAAATATACACAATTCTTCTTCAGGACTCAAGTCCAAATTATTAATAGAAACAAAGATATAAGTCTTTTACTCAGGTGCATACTCTTCGGGTTTACTAAATCAACCGTGTTACGGAGATTGGCTTAAATTTTCAATACATGATGGGAATGCTGAAATACGAGTTGCGTTGGGTTCCTATCGTAAATATACACAATTCTTCTTTAGGACTCAAGTCCAAATTATTAATAGAAACAAAGATATACGTCTTTCACTCAGGTGCATACTCTTCAGGTTTATTAAATCAACCGTGTTACGGAGATTGGCTTAAATTTTGAATACATTATGGGAATGCTGAAATACGAGTTGTGTTGGGTTCCTATCGTAAATATACACAATTCTTCTTCAGGACTCAAGTCCAAATTATTAATAGAAAAAAGATATACGTCTTTCACGTAGGTGCATACTCTTCAGGTTTACTAAATCAACCGTGTTACGGAGATATGCTTAAATTGTGAATACATTATGGGAATGCTGAAATACGAGTTGCGTTGGGTTCCTATCGTAAATATACACAATTCTTCTTCAGGACTCAAGTCCAAATTATTAATAGAAACAAAGATATACGCCTTTCACTCAGGTGCATACTCTTCAGGTTTACTAATTCAACCGTGTTACGGAGATTGGCTTAAATTTTGAATACATTATGGGCATGCTGAATTACAAGTTGCGTTGGGTTCCTATCGTAAATATACACAATTCTTCTTCAGGACTCAAGTCCAAGTTATTAATAGAAACAAAGATATACGTCTTTCACTCAGGTGCATACTCTCTATGTTTACTAAATCAACCGTGTTACGGAGATTGGCTTAAATTTTGAATACATTATAGGAATGCTGAAATACGAGTTGCGTTGGGTTCCTATCGTAAATATACACAATTCTTCTTCAGGACTCAAGTCCAAATTATTAATAGAAACAAAGATATACGTCTTTCACTCAGGTGCATACTCTTCAGATTTACTAAATCAACCGTGTTACGGATTTTGGCTTAAATTGTGAATACATTATGGGAATGCTGAAATACGAGTTGCGTTGGGTTCCTATCGTAAATATACACAATTCTTCTTCAGGAATCAAGTCCAAATTATTAATAGAAACAAAGATATAAGTCTTTCACTCAGGTGCATACTCTTCGGGTTTACTAAATCAACCGTGTTACGGAGATTGGCTTAAATTTTGAATACATTATGGGCATGCTGAAATACGAGTTGTGTTGGATTCCTATCGTAAATATACACAATTCTTCTTCAGGACTCAAGTCCAAATTATTAATAGAAACAAAGATATACGTCTTTCACTCAGGTGCATACTCTTCAGGTTTACTAAATCAACCGTGTTACGGAGATTGGCTTAAATTGTGAATACATTATGGGAATGCTGAAATACGAGTTGCGTTGGGTTCCTATCGTAAATATACACAATTCTTTTTCAGGAATCAAGTCCAAATTATTAATAGAAACAAAGATATAAGTCTTTCACTCAGGTGCATACTCTTCGGGTTTACTAAATCAACCGTGTTACGGAGATATGCTTAAATTGTGAATACATTATGGGAATGCTGAAATACGAGTTGCGTTGGGTTCCTATCGTAAATATACACAATTCTTCTTCAGGACTCAAGTCCAAATTATTAATAGAAACAAAGATATACGTCTTTCACTCAGGTGCATACTCTTCAGGTTTACTAAATCAACCGTGTTACGGAGATTGGCTTAAATTGTGATTACATTATGGGAATGCTGAAATACGAGTTGCGTTGGGTTCCTATCGTAAATATACACAATTCTTTTTCAGCAATCAAGTCCAAATTATTAATAGAAACAAAGATATAAGTCTTTCACTCAGGTGCATACTCTTCGGGTTTACTAAATCAACCGTGTTACGGAGATATGCTTAAATTGTGAATACATTATGGGAATGCTGAAATACGAGTTGCGTTGGGTTCCTATCGTAAATATACACAATTCTTCTTCAGGACTCAAGTCCAAATTATTAATAGAAACAAAGATATACGCCTTTCACTCAAGTGCATACTCTTCAGGTTTACTAAATCAACCGTGTTACGGAGATTGGCTTAAATTGTGAATACATTATGGGAATGCTGAAATACGAGTTGTGTTGGGTTCCTATCGTAAATATACACAATTCTTCTTCAGGAATCAAGTCTAAATTATTAATAGAAACAAAGATATAAGTCTTTCACTCAGGTGCATACTCTTCGGGTTTACTAAATCAACCGTGTTACGGAGATTGGCTTAAATTTTGAATACATTATGGGCATGTTGAAATACGAGTTGCGTTGGGTTCCTATCGTAAATATACACAATTCTTCTTCAGGACTCAAGTCCAAATTATTAATAGAAACAAAGATATACGTCTTTCACTCAGGTGCATACTCTTCAGGTTTACTAAATCAACCGTGTTACGGAGATTGGCTTAAATTTTGAATACATTATGGGAATGCTGAAATACGAGTTGCGTTGGATTCCTATCGTAAATATACACAATTCTTCTTCAGGACTCAAGTCCAAATTATTAATAGAAACAAAGATATACGTCTTTCACTCAGGTGCATACTCTTCAGGTTTACTAAATCAACCGTGTTACGGAGATTGGCTTAAATTTTGAATACATTATGTGCATGCTGAAATACGAGTTGCGTTGGGTTCCTATCGTAAATATACACAATTCTTCTTCAGGACTCAAGTCCAAATTATTAATAGAAACAAAGATATAAGTCTTTACTCAGGTGCATACTCTTCGGGTTTACTAAATCAACCGTGTTACGGAGATTGGCTTAAATTTTGAATACATTATGGGAATGCTGAAATACGAGTTGCGTTGGGTTCCTATCGTAAATATACACAATTCTTCTTCAGGACTCAAGTCCAAATTATTAATAGAAACAAAGATATACGTCTTTCACTCAGGTGAATACTCTTCAGGTTTATTAAATCAACCGTGTTACGGAGATTGGCTTAAATTTTGAATACATTACGGGAATGCTGAAATACGAGTTGCCTTGGGTTCCTATCGTAAATATACACAATTCTTCTTCAGGACTCAAGTCCAAATTTTTAATAGAAACAAAGATATACGTCTTTCACTCAGGTGCATACTTTTCAGGTTTACTAAATCAACCGTGTTACGGAGATTGGCTTAAATTGTGAATACATTATGGGAATGCTGAAATATGAATTGCGTTGGGTTCCTATCATAAATATACACAATTCTTCTTCAGGAATCAAGTCGAAATTATTAATAGAAACAAAGATATAAGTGTTTGACTCAGGTGCATACTCTTCGGGTTTACTAAATCAACCGTGTTACGGAGATTGGCTTAAATATTGAATACATTATGGGCATGATGAAATACGAAATGCGTTGGGTTCCTATCGTAAATATACACAATTCTTCTTCAGGACTCAAGTCCAAATTATTAATAGAAACAAAGATATACGTCTTTCACTCAGGTGCATACTCTTCAGGTTTACTAAATCAACCGTGTTACGGAGATTGGCTTAAATTTTGAATACATTATGGGAATGCTGAAATACGAGTTGCGTTGGATTCCTATCGTAAATATACACAATTCTTCTTCAGGACTCAAGTCCAAATTATTAATAGAAACAAAGATATACGTCTTTCACTCAGGTGCATACTCTTCAGGTTTACTAAATCAACCGTGTTACGGAGATTGGCTTAAATTGTGAATACATTATGGGAATGCTGAAATACGAGTTGCGTTGGGTTCCTATCGTAAATATACACAATTCTTCTTCAGGAATCAAGTCCAAATTATTAATAGAAACAAAGATATAAGTCTTTCACTCAGGTGCATACTCTTCGGGTTTACTAAATCAACCGTGTTACGGAGATTGGCTTAAATTTTGAATACATTATGGGCATGCTGAAATACGAGTTGTGTTGGATTCCTATCGTAAATATACACAATTCTTCTTCAGGACTCAAGTCCAAATTATTAATAGAAACAAAGATATACGTCTTTCACTCAGGTGCATACTCTTCAGGTTTACTAAATCAACCGTGTTACGGAGATTGGCTTAAATTGTGAATACATTATGGGAATGCTGAAATACGAGTTGCGTTGGGTTCCTATCGTAAATATACACAATTCTTTTTCAGGAATCAAGTCCAAATTATTAATAGAAACAAAGATATAAGTCTTTCACTCAGGTGCATACTCTTCGGGTTTACTAAATCAACCGTGTTACGGAGATTGGCTTAAATTTTGAATACGTTATGGGCATGTTGAAATACGAGTTGCGTTGGGTTCCTATCGTAAATATACACAATTCTTCTTCAGGACTCATGTCCAAATTATTAATAGAAACAAAGATATACGTCTTTCACTCAGGTGCATACTCTTCAGGTTTACTAAATCAACCGTGTTACGGAGATTGGCTTAAATTTTGAATACATTATGGGAATGCTGAAATACGAGTTGCGTTGGATTCCTATCGTAAATATACACAATTCTTCTTCAGGACTCAAGTCCAAATTATTAATAGAAACAAAGATATACGTCTTTCACTCAGGTGCATACTCTTCAGGTTTACTAAATCAACCGTGTTACGGAGATTGGCTTAAATTTTGAATACATTATGTGCATGCTGAAATACGAGTTGCGTTGGGTTCCTATCGTAAATATACACAATTCTTCTTCAGGACTCAAGTCCAAATTATTAATAGAAACAAAGATATAAGTCTTTACTCAGGTGCATACTCTTCGGGTTTACTAAATCAACCGTGTTACGGAGATTGGCTTAAATTTTGAATACATTATGGGAATGCTGAAATACGAGTTGCGTTGGGTTCCTATCGTAAATATACACAATTCTTCTTCAGGACTCAAGTCCAAATTATTAATAGAAACAAAGATATACGTCTTTCACTCAGGTGAATACTCTTCAGGTTTATTAAATCAACCGTGTTACGGAGATTGGCTTAAATTTTGAATACATTACGGGAATGCTGAAATACGAGTTGCCTTGGGTTCCTATCGTAAATATACACAATTCTTCTTCAGGACTCAAGTCCAAATTTTTAATAGAAACAAAGATATACGTCTTTCACTCAGGTGCATACTTTTCAGGTTTACTAAATCAACCGTGTTACGGAGATTGGCTTAAATTGTGAATACATTATGGGAATGCTGAAATATGAATTGCGTTGGGTTCCTATCATAAATATACACAATTCCTCTTCAGGAATCAAGTCGAAATTATTAATAGAAACAAAGATATAAGTGTTTGACTCAGGTGCATACTCTTCGGGTTTACTAAATCAACCGTGTTACGGAGATTGGCTTAAATATTGAATACATTATGGGCATGATGAAATACGAAATGCGTTGGGTTCCTATCGTAAATATACACAATTCTTCTTCAGGACTCAAGTCCAAATTATTAATAGAAACAAAGATATACGTCTTTCACTCAGGTGCATACTCTTCAGGTTTACTAAATCAACCGTGTTACGGAGATTGGCTTAAATTTTGAATACATTATGGGAATGCTGAAATACGAGTTGCGTTGGATTCCTATCGTAAATATACACAATTCTTCTTCAGGACTCAAGTCCAAATTATTAATAGAAACAAAGATATACGTCTTTCACTCAGGTGCATACTCTTCAGGTTTACTAAATCAACCGTGTTACGGAGATTGGCTTAAATTGTGAATACATTATGGGAATGCTGAAATACGAGTTGCGTTGGGTTCCTATCGTAAATATACACAATTCTTCTTCAGGAATCAAGTCCAAATTATTAATAGAAACAAAGATATAAGTCTTTCACTCAGGTGCATACTCTTCGGGTTTACTAAATCAACCGTGTTACGGAGATTGGCTTAAATTTTGAATACATTATGGGCATGCTGAAATACGAGTTGTGTTGGATTCCTATCGTAAATATACACAATTCTTCTTCAGGACTCAAGTCCAAATTATTAATAGAAACAAAGATATACGTCTTTCACTCAGGTGCATACTCTTCAGGTTTACTAAATCAACCGTGTTACGGAGATTGGCTTAAATTGTGAATACATTATGGGAATGCTGAAATACGAGTTGCGTTGGGTTCCTATCGTAAATATACACAATTCTTTTTCAGGAATCAAGTCCAAATTATTAATAGAAACAAAGATATAAGTCTTTCACTCAGGTGCATACTCTTCGGGTTTACTAAATCAACCGTGTTACGGAGATATGCTTAAATTGTGAATACATTATGGGAATGCTGAAATACGAGTTGCGTTGGGTTCCTATCGTAAATATACACAATTCTTCTTCAGGAATCAAGTCCAAATTATTAATAGAAACAAAGATATACGCCTTTCACTCAAGTGCATACTCTTCAGGTTTACTAATTCAACCGTGTTACGGAGATTGGCTTAAATTTTGAATACATTATGGGCATGCTGAATTACAAGTTGCGTTGGGTTCCTATCGTAAATATACACAATTCTTCTTCAGGACTCAAGTCCAAGTTATTAATAGAAACAAAGATATACGTCTTTCACTCAGGTGCATACTCTCTAGGTTTACTAAATCAACCGTGTTACGGAGATTGGCTTAAATTTTGAATACATTATAAGAATGCTGAAATACGAGTTGCGTTGGGTTCCTATCGTAAATATACACAATTCTTCTTCAGGACTCAAGTCCAAATTGTTAATAGAAACAAAGATATACGTCTTTCACTCAGGTGCATACTCTTCAGGTTTACTAAATCAACCGTGTTACGGAGATTGGCTTAAATTGTGAATACATTATGGGAATGCTGAAATACGAGTTGTGTTGGGTTCCTATCGTAAATATACACAATTCTTCTTCAGGAATCAAGTCCAAATTATTAATAGAAACAAAGATATAAGTCTTTCACTTAGGTGCATACTCTTCGGGTTTACTAAATCAACCGTGTTACGGAGATTGGCTTAAATTTTGAATACATTATGGGCATGCTGAAATACGAGTTGCGTTGGGTTCCTATCGTAAATATACACAATTCTTCTTCAGGACTCAAGTCCAAATTATTAATAGAAACAAAGATATACGTCTTTCACTCAGGTGCATACTCTTCAGGTTTACTAAATCAACCGTGTTACGGAGATTGGCTTAAATTTTGAATACATTATGGGAATGCTGAAATACGAGTTGCGTTGGATTCCTATCGTAAATATACACAATTCTTCTTCAGGACTCAAGTCCAAATTATTAATAGAAACAAAGATATACGTCTTTCACTCAGGTGCATACTCTTCAGGTTTACTAAATCAACCGTGTTACGGAGATTGGCTTAAATTTTGAATACATTATGTGCATGCTGAAATACGAGTTGCGTTGGGTTCCTATCGTAAATATACACAATTCTTCTTCAGGACTCAAGTCCAAATTATTAATACAAACAAAGATATAAATCTTTCACTCAGGTGCATACTCTTCGGGTTTACTAAATCAACCGTGTTACGGAGATTGGCTTAAATTTTGAATACATTATGGGCATGCTGAAATACGAGTTGTGTTGGATTCCTATCGTAAATATACACAATTCTTCTTCAGGACTCAAGTCCAAATTATTAATAGAAACAAAGATATACGTCTTTCACTCAGGTGCATACTCTTCAGGTTTACTAAATCAACCGTGTTACGGAGATTGGCTTAAATTGTGAATACATTATGGGAATGCTGAAATACGAGTTGCGTTGGGTTCCTATCGTAAATATACACAATTCTTTTTCAGGAATCAAGTCCAAATTATTAATAGAAACAAAGATATAAGTCTTTCACTCAGGTGCATACTCTTCGGGTTTACTAAATAGACCGTGTTACGGAGATATGCTTAAATTGTGAATACATTATGGGAATGCTGAAATACGAGTTGCGTTGGGTTCCTATTGTAAATATACACAATTCTTCTTCAGGACTCAAGTCCAAATTATTAATAGAAACAAAGATATACGCCTTTCACTCAAGTGCATACTCTTCAGGTTTACTAATTCAACCGTGTTACGGAGATTGGCTTAAATTTTGAATACATTATGGGCATGCTGAATTACAAGTTGCGTTGGGTTCCTATCGTAAATATACACAATTCTTCTTCAGGACTCAAGTCCAAGTTATTAATAGAAACAAAGATATACGTCTTTCACTCAGGTGCATACTCTCTAGGTTTACTAAATCAACCGTGTTACGGAGATTGGCTTAAATTTTGAATACATTATAAGAATGCTGAAATACGAGTTGCGTTGGGTTCCTATCGTAAATATACACAATTCTTCTTCAAGACTCAAGTCCAAATTATTAATAGAAACAAAGATATACATCTTTCACTCAGGTGCATACTCTTCAGGTTTACTAAATCAACCGTGTTACGGAGATTGGCTTAAATTGTGAATACATTATGGGAATGCTGAAATACGAGTTGTGTTGGGTTCCTATCGTAAATATACACAATTCTTCTTCAGGAATCAAGTCCAAATTATTAATAGAAACAAAGATATAAGTCTTTCACTCAGGTGCATACTCTTCGGGTTTACTAAATCAACCGTGTTACGGAGATTGGCTTAAATTTTGAATACATTATGGGCATGCTGAAATACGAGTTGCGTTGGGTTCCTATCGTAAATATACACAATTCTTCTTCAGGACTCAAGTCCAAATTATTAATAGAAACAAAGATATACGTCTTTCACTCAGGTGCATACTCTTCAGGTTTACTAAATCAACCGTGTTACGGAGATTGGCTTAAATTTTGAATACATTATGGGAATTCTGAAATACGAGTTGCGTTGGATTCCTATCGTAAATATACACAATTCTTCTTCAGGACTCAAGTCCAAATTATTAATAGAAACAAAGATATACGTCTTTCACTCAGGTGCATACTCTTCAGGTTTACTAAATCAACCGTGTTACGGAGATTGGCTTAAATTTTGAATACATTATGTGCATGCTGAAATACGAGTTGCGTTGGGTTCCTATCGTAAATATACACAATTCTTCTTCAGGACTCAAGTCCAAATTATTAATACAAACAAAGATATAAATCTTTCACTCAGGTGCATACTCTTCGGGTTTACTAAATCAACCGTGTTACGGAGATTGGCTTAAATTTTGAATACATTATGGGCATGCTGAAATACGAGTTGTGTTGGATTCCTATCGTAAATATACACAATTCTTCTTCAGGACTCAAGTCCAAATTATTAATAGAAACAAAGATATACGTCTTTCACTCAGGTGCATACTCTTCAGGTTTACTAAATCAACCGTGTTACGGAGATTGGCTTAAATTGTGAATACATTATGGGAATGCTGAAATACGAGTTGCGTTGGGTTCCTATCGTAAATATACACAATTCTTTTTCAGGAATCAAGTCCAAATTATTAATAGAAACAAAGATATAAGTCTTTCACTCAGGTGCATACTCTTCGGGTTTACTAAATAGACCGTGTTACGGAGATATGCTTAAATTGTGAATACATTATGGGAATGCTGAAATACGAGTTGCGTTGGGTTCCTATCGTAAATATACACAATTCTTCTTCAGGACTCAAGTCCAAATTATTAATAGAAACAAAGATATACGCCTTTCACTCAAGTGCATACTCTTCAGGTTTACTAATTCAACCGTGTTACGGAGATTGGCTTAAATTTTGAATACATTATGGGCATGCTGAATTACAAGTTGCGTTGGGTTCCTATCGTAAATATACACAATTCTTCTTCAGGACTCAAGTCCAAGTTATTAATAGAAACAAAGATATACGTCTTTCACTCAGGTGCATACTCTCTAGGTTTACTAAATCAACCGTGTTACGGAGATTGGCTTAAATTTTGAATACATTATAAGAATGCTGAAATACGAGTTGCGTTGGGTTCCTATCGTAAATATACACAATTCTTCTTCAAGACTCAAGTCCAAATTATTAATAGAAACAAAGATATACATCTTTCACTCAGGTGCATACTCTTCAGGTTTACTAAATCAACCGTGTTACGGAGATTGGCTTAAATTGTGAATACATTATGGGAATGCTGAAATACGAGTTGTGTTGGGTTCCTATCGTAAATATACACAATTCTTCTTCAGGAATCAAGTCCAAATTATTAATAGAAACAAAGATATAAGTCTTTCACTCAGGTGCATACTCTTCGGGTTTACTAAATCAACCGTGTTACGGAGATTGGCTTAAATTTTGAATACATTATGGGCATGCTGAAATACTAGTTGCGTTGGGTTCCTATCGTAAATATACACAATTCTTCTTCAGGACTCAAGTCCAAATTATTAATAGAAACAAAGATATACGTCTTTCACTC
The DNA here is from genome assembly GCA_945859875.1 of Cuscuta europaea. NCBI lineage: Eukaryota > Viridiplantae > Streptophyta > Magnoliopsida > Solanales > Convolvulaceae > Cuscuta > Cuscuta europaea. The sequence continues at coordinate 10,156,871 of CAMAPE010000014.1, forward strand.
AGGTGCATACTCTTCAGGTTTACTAAATCAACCGTGTTACGGAGATTGGCTTAAATTTTGAATACATTATGGGAATGCTGAAATACGAGTTGCGTTGGATTCCTATCGTAAATATACACAATTCTTCTTCAGGACTCAAGTCCAAATTATTAATAGAAACAAAGATATACGTCTTTCACTCAGGTGCATACTCTTCAGGTTTACTAAATCAACCGTGTTACGGAGATTGGCTTAAATTTTGAATACATTATGTGCATGCTGAAATACGAGTTGCGTTGGGTTCCTATCGTAAATATACACAATTCTTCTTCAGGACTCAAGTCCAAATTATTAATAGAAACAAAGATATAAGTCTTTACTCAGGTGCATACTCTTCGGGTTTACTAAATCAACCGTGTTACGGAGATTGGCTTAAATTTTGAATACATTATGGGAATGCTGAAATACGAGTTGCGTTGGGTTCCTATCGTAAATATACACAATTCTTCTTCAGGACTCAAGTCCAAATTATTAATAGAAACAAAGATATACGTCTTTCACTCAGGTGCATACTCTTCAGGTTTACTAAATCAACCGTGTTACGGAGATTGGCTTAAATTTTGAATACATTATGGGAATGCTGAAATACGAGTTGCGTTGGATTCCTATCGTAAATATACACAATTCTTCTTCAGGACTCAAGTCCAAATTATTAATAGAAACAAAGATATACGTCTTTCACTCAGGTGCATACTCTTCAGGTTTACTAAATCAACCGTGTTACGGAGATTGGCTTAAATTTTGAATACATTATGTGCATGCTGAAATACGAGTTGCGTTGGGTTCCTATCGTAAATATACACAATTCTTCTTCAGGACTCAAGTCCAAATTATTAATAGAAACAAAGATATAAGTCTTTACTCAGGTGCATACTCTTCGGGTTTACTAAATCAACCGTGTTACGGAGATTGGCTTAAATTTTGAATACATTATGGGAATGCTGAAATACGAGTTGCGTTGGGTTCCTATCGTAAATATACACAATTCTTCTTCATGACTCAAGTCCAAATTATTAATAGAAACAAAGATATACGTCTTTCACTCAGGTGAATACTCTTCAGGTTTATTAAATCAACCGTGTTACGGAGATTGGCTTAAATTTTGAATACATTATGGGAATGCTGAAATACGAGTTGCCTTGGGTTCCTATCGTAAATATACACAATTCTTCTTCAGGACTCAAGTCCAAATTTTTAATAGAAACAAAGATATACGTCTTTCACTCAGGTGCATACTTTTCAGGTTTACTAAATCAACCGTGTTACGGAGATTGGCTTAAATTGTGAATACATTATGGGAATGCTGAAATATGAATTGCGTTGGGTTCCTATCATAAATATACACAATTCTTCTTCAGGAATCAAGTCGAAATTATTAATAGAAACAAAGATATAAGTCTTTGACTCAGGTGCATACTCTTCGGGTTTACTAAATCAACCGTGTTACGGAGATTGGCTTAAATATTGAATACATTATGGGCATGATGAAATACGAAATGCGTTGGGTTCCTATCGTAAATATACACAATTCTTCTTCAGGAATCAAGTCCAAATTATTAATAGAAACAAAGATATGTCTTTCACTCAGGTGCATACTCTTCGGGTTTACTAAATCAACCGTGTTACGGAGATTGGCTTAAATTTTGAATACATTATGGGCATGCTGAAATACGAGTTGCGTTGGGTTCCTATCGTAAATATACACAATTCTTCTTCAGGACTCAAGTCCAAATTATTAATAGAAACAAAGATATACGTCTTTCACTCAGGTGCATACTCTTCAGGTTTACTAAATCAACCGTGTTACGGAGATTGGCTTAAATTTTGAATACATTATGGGAATGCTGAAATACGAGTTGCGTTGGATTCCTATCGTAAATATACACAATTCTTCTTCAGGACTCAAGTCCAAATTATTAATAGAAACAAAGATATACGTCTTTCACTCAGGTGCATACTCTTCAGGTTTACTAAATCAACCGTGTTACGGAGATTGGCTTAAATTTTGAATACATTATGTGCATGCTGAAATACGAGTTGCGTTGGGTTCCTATCGTAAATATACACAATTCTTCTTCAGGACTCAAGTCCAAATTATTAATAGAAACAAAGATATAAGTCTTTCACTCAGGTGCATACTCTTCGGGTTTACTAAATCAACCGTGTTACGGAGATTGGCTTAAATTTTGAATACATTATGGGCATGCTGAAATACGAGTTGTGTTGGATTCCTATCGTAAATATACACAATTCTTCTTTAGGACTCAAGTCCAAATTATTAATAGAAACAAAGATATACGTCTTTCACTCAGGTGCATACTCTTCAGGTTTACTAAATCAACCGTGTTACGGAGATTGGCTTAAATTGTGAATACATTATGGGAATGCTGAAATACGAGTTGCGTTGGGTTCCTATCGTAAATATACACAATTCTTTTTCAGGAATCAAGTCCAAATTATTAATAGAAACAAAGATATAAGTCTTTCACTCAGGTGCATACTCTTCGGGTTTACTAAATAGACCGTGTTACGGAGATATGCTTAAATTGTGAATACATTATGGGAATGCTGAAATACGAGTTGCGTTGGGTTCCTATCGTAAATATACACAATTCTTCTTCAGGACTCAAGTCCAAATTATTAATAGAAACAAAGATATACGCCTTTCACTCAAGTGCATACTCTTCAGGTTTACTAATTCAACCGTGTTACGGAGATTGGCTTAAATTTTGAATACATTATGGGCATGCTGAATTACAAGTTGCGTTGGGTTCCTATCGTAAATATACACAATTCTTCTTCAGGACTCAAGTCCAAGTTATTAATAGAAACAAAGATATACGTCTTTCACTCAGGTGCATACTCTCTAGGTTTACTAAATCAACCGTGTTACGGAGATTGGCTTAAATTTTGAATACATTATAAGAATGCTGAAATACGAGTTGCGTTGGGTTCCTATCGTAAATATACACAATTCTTCTTCAGGACTCAAGTCCAAATTATTAATAGAAACAAAGATATACATCTTTCACTCAGGTGCATACTCTTCAGGTTTACTAAATCAACCGTGTTACGGAGATTGGCTTAAATTGTGAATACATTATGGGAATGCTGAAATACGAGTTGTGTTGGGTTCCTATCGTAAATATACACAATTCTTCTTCAGGAATCAAGTCCAAATTATTAATAGAAACAAAGATATAAGTCTTTCACTCAGGTGCATACTCTTCGGGTTTACTAAATCAACCGTGTTACGGAGATTGGCTTAAATTTTGAATACATTATGGGCATGCTGAAATACGAGTTGCGTTGGGTTCCTATCGTAAATATACACAATTCTTCTTCAGGACTCAAGTCCAAATTATTAATAGAAACAAAGATATACGTCTTTCACTGAGGTGCATACTCTTCAGGTTTACTAAATCAACCGTGTTACGGAGATTGGCTTAAATTTTGAATACATTATGGGAATGCTGAAATACGAGTTGCGTTGGATTCCTATCGTAAATATACACAATTCTTCTTCAGGACTCAAGTCCAAATTATTAATAGAAACAAAGATATACGTCTTTCACTCAGGTGCATACTCTTCTGGTTTACTAAATCAACCGTGTTACGGAGATTGGCTTAAATTTTGAATACATTATGTGCATGCTGAAATACGAGTTGCGTTGGGTTCCTATCGTAAATATACACAATTCTTCTTCAGGACTCAAGTCCAAATTATTAATAGAAACAAAGATATAAGTCTTTACTCAGGTGCATACTCTTCGGGTTTACTAAATCAACCGTGTTACGGAGATTGGCTTAAATTTTGAATACATTATGGGAATGCTGAAATACGAGTTGCGTTGGGTTCCTATCGTAAATATACACAATTCTTCTTCAGGACTCAAGTCCAAATTATTAATAGAAACAAAGATATACGTCTTTCACTCAGGTGAATACTCTTCAGGTTTATTAAATCAACCGTGTTACGGAGATTGGCTTAAATTTTGAATACATTATGGGAATGCTGAAATACGAGTTGCCTTGGGTTCCTATCGTAAATATACACAATTCTTCTTCAGGACTCAAGTCCAAATTTTTAATAGAAACAAAGATATACGTCTTTCACTCAGGTGCATACTTTTCAGGTTTACTAAATCAACCGTGTTACGGAGATTGGCTTAAATTGTGAATACATTATGGGAATGCTGAAATATGAATTGCGTTGGGTTCCTATCATAAATATACACAATTCTTCTTCAGGAATCAAGTCGAAATTATTAATAGAAACAAAGATATAAGTCTTTGACTCAGGTGCATACTCTTCGGGTTTACTAAATCAACCGTGTTACGGAGATTGGCTTAAATATTGAATACATTATGGGCATGATGAAATACGAAATGCGTTGGGTTCCTATCGTAAATATACACAATTCTTCTTCAGGAATCAAGTCCAAATTATTAATAGAAACAAAGATATGTCTTTCACTCAGGTGCATACTCTTCGGGTTTACTAAATCAACCGTGTTACGGAGATTGGCTTAAATTTTGAATACATTATGGGCATGCTGAAATACGAGTTGCGTTGGGTTCCTATCGTAAATATACACAATTCTTCTTCAGGACTCAAGTCCAAATTATTAATAGAAACAAGGATATACGTCTTTCACTCAGGTGCATACTCTTCAGGTTTACTAAATCAACCGTGTTACGGAGATTGGCTTAAATTTTGAATACATTATGGGAATGCTGAAATACGAGTTGCGTTGGATTCCTATCGTAAATATACACAATTCTTCTTCAGGACTCAAGTCCAAATTATTAATAGAAACAAAGATATACGTCTTTCACTCAGGTGCATACTCTTCAGGTTTACTAAATCAACCGTGTTACGGAGATTGGCTTAAATTTTGAATACATTATGTGCATGCTGAAATACGAGTTGCGTTGGGTTCCTATCGTAAATATACACAATTCTTCTTCAGGACTCAAGTCCAAATTATTAATAGAAACAAAGATATAAGTCTTTCACTCAGGTGCATACTCTTCGGGTTTACTAAATCAACCGTGTTACGGAGATTGGCTTAAATTTTGAATACATTATGGGCATGCTGAAATACGAGTTGTGTTGGATTCCTATCGTAAATATACACAATTCTTCTTCAGGACTCAAGTCCAAATTATTAATAGAAACAAAGATATACGTCTTTCACTCAGGTGCATACTCTTCAGGTTTACTAAATCAACCGTGTTACGGAGATTTGCTTAAATTGTGAATACATTATGGGAATGCTGAAATACGAGTTGCGTTGGGTTCCTATCGTAAATATACACAATTCTTTTTCAGGAATCAAGTCCAAATTATTAATAGAAACAAAGATATAAGTCTTTCACTCAGGTGCATACTCTTCGGGTTTACTAAATAGACCGTGTTACGGAGATATGCTTAAATTGTGAATACATTATGGGAATGCTGAAATACGAGTTGCGTTGGGTTCCTATCGTAAATATACACAATTCTTCTTCAGGACTCAAGTCCAAATTATTAATAGAAACAAAGATATACGCCTTTCACTCAAGTGCATACTCTTCAGGTTTACTAATTCAACCGTGTTACGGAGATTGGCTTAAATTTTGAATACATTATGGGCATGCTGAATTACAAGTTGCGATGGGTTCCTATCGTAAATATACACAATTCTTCTTCAGGACTCAAGTCCAAGTTATTAATAGAAACAAAGATATACGTCTTTCACTCAGGTGCATACTCTCTAGGTTTACTAAATCAACCGTGTTACGGAGATTGGCTTAAATTTTGAATACATTATAAGAATGCTGAAATACGAGTTGCGTTGGGTTCCTATCGTAAATATACACAATTCTTCTTCAAGACTCAAGTCCAAATTATTAATAGAAACAAAGATATACATCTTTCACTCAGGTGCATACTCTTCAGGTTTACTAAATCAACCGTGTTACGGAGATTGGCTTAAATTGTGAATACATTATGGGAATGCTGAAATACGAGTTGTGTTGGGTTCCTATCGTAAATATACACAATTCTTCTTCAGGAATCAAGTCCAAATTATTAATAGAAACAAAGATATAAGTCTTTCACTCAGGTGCATACTCTTCGGGTTTACTAAATCAACCGTGTTACGGAGATTGGCTTAAATTTTGAATACATTATGGGCATGCTGAAATACGAGTTGCGTTGGGTTCCTATCGTAAATATACACAATTCTTCTTCAGGACTCAAGTCCAAATTATTAATAGAAACAAAGATATACGTCTTTCACTCAGGTGCATACTCTTCAGGTTTACTAAATCAACCGTGTTACGGAGATTGGCTTAAATTTTGAATACATTATGGGAATGCTGAAATACGAGTTGCGTTGGATTCCTATCGTAAATATACACAATTCTTCTTCAGGACTCAAGTCCAAATTATTAATAGAAACAAAGATATACGTCTTTCACTCAGGTGCATACTCTTCAGGTTTACTAAATCAACCGTGTTACGGAGATTGGCTTAAATTTTGAATACATTATGTGCATGCTGAAATACGAGTTGCGTTGGGTTCCTATCGTAAATATACACAATTCTTCTTCAGGACTCAAGTCCAAATTATTAATAGAAACAAAGATATAAGTCTTTACTCAGGTGCATACTCTTCGGGTTTACTAAATCAACCGTGTTACGGAGATTGGCTTAAATTTTGAATACATTATGGGAATGCTGAAATACGAGTTGCGTTGGGTTCCTATCGTAAATATACACAATTCTTCTTCAGGACTCAAGTCCAAATTATTAATAGAAACAAAGATATACGTCTTTCACTCAGGTGAATACTCTTCAGGTTTATTAAATCAACCGTGTTACGGAGATTGGCTTAAATTTTGAATACATTATGGGAATGCTGAAATACGAGTTGCCTTAGGTTCCTATCGTAAATATACACAATTCTTCTTCAGGAATCAAGTCCAAATTTTTAATAGAAACAAAGATATACGTCTTTCACTCAGGTGCATACTTTTCAGGTTTACTAAATCAACCGTGTTACGGAGATTGGCTTAAATTGTGAATACATTATGGGACTGCTGAAATATGAATTGCGTTGGGTTCCTATCATAAATATACACAATTCTTCTTCAGGAATCAAGTCGAAATTATTAATAGAAACAAAGATATAAGTCTTTGACTCAGGTGCATACTCTTCGGGTTTACTAAATCAACCGTGTTACGGAGATTGGCTTAAATATTGAATACATTATGGGCATGATGAAATACGAAATGCGTTGGGTTCCTATCGTAAATATACACAATTCTTCTTCAGGACTCAAGTCCAAATTATTAATAGAAACAAAGATATACGTCTTTCACTCAGGTGCATACTCTTCAGGTTTACTAAATCAACCGTGTTACGGAGATTGGATTAAATTTTGAATACATTATGGGAATGCTGAAATACGAGTTGCGTTGGATTCCTATCGTAAATATACACAATTCTTCTTCAGGACTCAAGTCCAAATTATTAATAGAAACAAAGATATACGTCTTTCACTCAGGTGCATACTCTTCAGGTTTACTAAATCAACCGTGTTACGGAGATTGGCTTAAATTGTGAATACATTATGGGAATGCTGAAATACGAGTTGCGTTGGGTTCCTATCGTAAATATACACAATTCTTCTTCAGGAATCAAGTCCAAATTATTAATAGAAACAAAGATATAGGTCTTTCACTCAGGTGCATACTCTTCGGGTTTACTAAATCAACCGTGTTACGGAGATTGACTTAAATTTTGAATACATTATGGGCATGCTGAAATACAAGTTGCGTTGGGTTCCTATCGTAAATATACACAATTCTTCTTTAGGACTCAAGTCCAAATTATTAATAGAAACAAAGATATACGTCTTTCACTCAGGTGCATACTCTTTAGGTTTATTAAATCAACCGTGTTACGAAGATTGGCTTAAATTTTGAATACATTATAGGAATGCTGAAATACGAGTTGCGTTGGGTTCCTATCGTAAATATACACAATTCTTCTTCAGGACTCAAGTCCAAATTATTAATAGAAACAAAGATATACGTCTTTCACTCAGGTGCATACTCTTCAGGTTTACTAAATCAACCGTGTTACGGAGATTGGCTTAAATTGTGAATACATTATGGGAATGCTGAAATACGAGTTGCGTTGGGTTCCTATCGTAAATATACACAATTCTTCTTCAGGAATCAAGTCCAAATTATTAATAGAAACAAAGATATAAGTCTTTCACTCAGGTGCATACTCTTCGGGTTTACAAAATCAACCGTGTTACGGAGATTGGCTTAAATTTTGAATACATTATGGGCATGCTGAAATACGAGTTGCGTTTGGTTCCTATCGTAAATATACACAATTCTTCTTCAGGACTCAAGTCCAAATTATTAATAGAAACAAAGATATACGTCTTCCACTCAAGTGCATACTCTTCAGGTTTACTAAATCAACCGTGTTACGGAGATTGGCTTAAATTTTGAATACATTATGGGCATGCTGAAATACGAGTTGCGTTGGGTTCCTATCGTAAATATACACAATTCTTCTTCAGGACTCAAGTCCAAATTATTAATAGAAACAATGATATACGTCTTTCACTCAGGTGCATACTCTTCAGGTTTACTAAATCAACCGTGTTACGGAGATTGGCTTAAATTTTGAATACATTATGTGCATGCTGAAATACGAGTTGCGTTGGGTTCCTATCGTAAATATACACAATTCTTCTTCAGGAATCAAGTCCAAATTATTAATAGAAACAAAGATATAAGTCTTTCACTCAGGTGCATACTCTTCGGGTTTACAAAATCAACCGTGTTACGGAGATTGGCTTAAATTTTGAATACATTATGCGCATGCTGAAATACGAGTTGCGTTTGGTTCCTATCGTAAATATACACAATTCTTCTTCAGGACTCAAGTCCAAATTATTAATAGAAACAAAGATATACGTCTTCCACTCAAGTGCATACTCTTCAGGTTTACTAAATCAACCGTGTTACGGAGATTGGCTTAAATTTTGAATACATTATGGGCATGCTGCAATACGAGTTGCGTTGGGTTCCTATCGTAAATATACACAATTCTTCTTCAGGACTCAAGTCCAAATTATTAATAGAAACAAAGATATACGTCTTTCACTCAGGTGCATACTCTTCAGGTTTACTAAATCAACCGTGTTACGGAGATTGGCTTAAATTTTGAATACATTATGTGCATGCTGAAATACGAGTTGCGTTGGGTTCCTATCGTAAATATACACAATTCTTCTTCAGGACTCAAGTCCAAATTATTAATAGAAAAAAGATATACGTCTTTCACGTAGGTGCATACTCTTCAGGTTTACTAAATCAACCGTGTTACGGAGATAGGCTTAAATTGTGAATATATTATGGGAATGCTGAAATACGATTTGCGTTGGGTTCCTATCGTAAATATACACAATTCTTCTTCAGGACTCAAGTCCAAATTATTAATAGAAACAAAGATATACGCCTTTCACTCAGGTGCATACTCTTCCGGTTTACTAATTCAACCGTGTTACGGAGATTGGCTTAAATTTTGAATACATTATGGGCATGCTGAATTACAAGTTGCGTTGGGTTCCTATCGTAAATATACACAATTCTTCTTCAGGACTCAAGTCCAAGTTATTAATAGAAACAAAGATATACGTCTTTCACTCAGGTGCATACTCTCTAGGTTTACTAAATCAACCGTGTTACGGAGATTGGCTTAAATTTTGAATACATTATAGGAATGCTGAAATACGAGTTGCGTTGGGTTCCTATCGTAAATATGCACAATTCTTCTTCAGGAATCAAGTCCAAATTATTAATAGAAACAAAGATATAAGTCTTTCACTCAGGTGCATACTCTTCGGGTTTACAAAATCAACCGTGTTACGGAGATTGGCTTAAATTTTGAATACATTATGGGCATGCTGAAATACGAGTTGCGTTTGGTTCCTATCGTAAATATACACAATTCTTCTTCAGGACTCAAGTCCAAATTATTAATAGAAACAAAGATATACGTCTTCCACTCAAGTGCATACTCTTCAGGTTTACTAAATCAACCGTGTTACGTAGATTGGCTTAAATTTTGAATACATTATGGGCATGCTGAAATACGAGTTGCGTTGGGTTCCTATCGTAAATATACACAATTCTTCTTCAGGACTCAAGTCCAAATTATTAATAGAAACAAAGATATACGTCTTTCACTCAGGTGCATACTCTTCAGGTTTACTAAATCAACCGTGTTACGGAGATTGGCTTAAATTTTGAATACATTATGTGCATGCTGAAATACGAGTTGCGTTGGGTTCCTATCGTAAATATACACAATTCTTCTTAAGGAATCAAGTCCAAATTATTAATAGAAACAAAGATATAAGTCTTTCACTCAGGTGCATACTCTTCGGGTTTACAAAATCAACCGTGTTACGGAGATTGGCTTAAATTTTGAATACATTATGGGCATGCTGAAATACGAGTTGCGTTTGGTTCCTATCGTAAATATACAAAATTCTTCTTCAGGACTCAAGTCCAAATTATTAATAGAAACAAATATATACGTCTTCCACTCAAGTGCATACTCTTCAGGTTTACTAAATCAACCGTGTTACGGAGATTGGCTTAAATTTTGAATACATTATGGGCATGCTGAAATACGAGTTGCGTTGGGTTCCTATCGTAAATATACACAATTCTTCTTCAGGACTCAAGTCCAAATTATTAATAGAAACAAAGATATACGTCTTTCACTCAGGTGCATACTCTTCAGGTTTACTAAATCAACCGTGTTACGGAGATTGGCTTAAATTTTGAATACATTATGTGCATGCTGAAATACGAGTTGCGTTGGGTTCCTATCGTAAATATACACAATTCTTCTTCAGGACTCAAGTCCAAATTATTAATAGAAACAAAGATATAAGTCTTTCACTCAGGTGCATACTCTTCGGGTTTACAAAATCAACCGTGTTACGGAGATTGGCTTAAATTTTGAATACATTATGGGCATGCTTAAATACGAGTTGCGTTTGGTTCCTATCGTAAATATACACAATTCTTCTTCAGGACTCAAGTCCAAATTATTAATAGAAACAAAGATATACGTCTTCCACTCAAGTGCATACTCTTCAGGTTTACTAAATCAACCGTGTTACGTAGATTGGCTTAAATTTTGAATACATTATGGGCATGCTGAAATACGAGTTGCGTTGGGTTCCTATCGTAAATATACACAATTCTTCTTCAGGACTCAAGTCCAAATTATTAATAGAAACAAAGATATACGTCTTTCACTCAGGTGCATACTCTTCAGGTTTACTAAATCAACCGTGTTACGGAGATTGGCTTAAATTTTGAATACATTATGTGCATGCTGAAATACGAGTTGCGTTGGGTTCCTATCGTAAATATACACAATTCTTCTTAAGGAATCAAGTCCAAATTATTAATAGAAACAAAGATATAAGTCTTTCACTCAGGTGCATACTCTTCGGGTTTACAAAATCAACCGTGTTACGGAGATTGGCTTAAATTTTGAATACATTATGGGCATGCTGAAATACGAGTTGCGTTTGGTTCCTATCGTAAATATACAAAATTCTTCTTCAGGACTCAAGTCCAAATTATTAATAGAAACAAATATATACGTCTTCCACTCAAGTGCATACTCTTCAGGTTTACTAAATCAACCGTGTTACGGAGATTGGCTTAAATTTTGAATACATTATGGGCATGCTGAAATACGAGTTGCGTTGGGTTCCTATCGTAAATATACACAATTCTTCTTCAGGACTCAAGTCCAAATTATTAATAGAAACAAAGATATACGTCTTTCACTCAGGTGCATACTCTTCAGGTTTACTAAATCAACCGTGTTACGGAGATTGGCTTAAATTTTGAATACATTATGTGCATGCTGAAATACGAGTTGCGTTGGGTTCCTATCGTAAATATACACAATTCTTCTTCAGGACTCAAGTCCAAATTATTAATAGAAACAAAGATATAAGTCTTTTACTCAGGTGCATACTCTTCGGGTTTACTAAATCAACCGTGTTACGGAGATTGGCTTAAATTTTGAATACATTATAGGAATGCTGAAATACGAGTTGCGTTGGGTTCCTATCGTAAATATACACAATTCTTCTTCAGGAATCAAGTCCAAATTATTAATAGAAACAAAGATATAAGTCTTTCACTCAGGTGCATACTCTTCGGGTTTACAAAATCAACCGTGTTACGGAGATTGGCTTAAATTTTGAATACATTATGGGCATGCTTAAATACGAGTTGCGTTTGGTTCCTATCGTAAATATACACAATTCTTCTTCAGGACTCAAGTCCAAATTATTAATAGAAACAAAGATATACGTCTTCCACTCAAGTGCATACTCTTCAGGTTTACTAAATCAACCGTGTTACGTAGATTGGCTTAAATTTTGAATACATTATGGGCATGCTGAAATACGAGTTGCGTTGGGTTCCTATCGTAAATATACACAATTCTTCTTCAGGACTCAAGTCCAAATTATTAATAGAAACAAAGATATACGTCTTTCACTCAGGTGCATACTCTTCAGGTTTACTAAATCAACCGTGTTACGGAGATTGGCTTAAATTTTGAATACATTATGTGCATGCTGAAATACGAGTTGCGTTGGGTTCCTATCGTAAATATACACAATTCTTCTTAAGGAATCAAGTCCAAATTATTAATAGAAACAAAGATATAAGTCTTTCACTCAGGTGCATACTCTTCGGGTTTACAAAATCAACCGTGTTACGGAGATTGGCTTAAATTTTGAATACATTATGGGCATGCTGAAATACGAGTTGCGTTTGGTTCCTATCGTAAATATACAAAATTCTTCTTCAGGACTCAAGTCCAAATTATTAATAGAAACAAATATATACGTCTTCCACTCAAGTGCATACTCTTCAGGTTTACTAAATCAACCGTGTTACGGAGATTGGCTTAAATTTTGAATACATTATGGGCATGCTGAAATACGAGTTGCGTTGGGTTCCTATCGTAAATATACACAATTCTTCTTCAGGACTCAAGTCCAAATTATTAATAGAAACAAAGATATACGTCTTTCACTCAGGTGCATACTCTTCAGGTTTACTAAATCAACCGTGTTACGGAGATTGGCTTAAATTTTGAATACATTATGTGCATGCTGAAATACGAGTTGCGTTGGGTTCCTATCGTAAATATACACAATTCTTCTTCAGGACTCAAGTCCAAATTATTAATAGAAACAAAGATATAAGTCTTTTACTCAGGTGCATACTCTTCGGGTTTACTAAATCAACCGTGTTACGGAGATTGGCTTAAATTTTGAATACATTATAGGAATGCTGAAATACGAGTTGCGTTGGGTTCCTATCGTAAATATACACAATTCTTCTTCAGGAATCAAGTCCAAATTATTAATAGAAACAAAGATATAAGTCTTTCACTCAGGTGCATACTCTTCGGGTTTACAAAATCAACCGTGTTACGGAGATTGGCTTAAATTTTGAATACATTATGGGCATGCTTAAATACGAGTTGCGTTTGGTTCCTATCGTAAATATACACAATTCTTCTTCAGGACTCAAGTCCAAATTATTAATAGAAACAAAGATATACGTCTTCCACTCAAGTGCATACTCTTCAGGTTTACTAAATCAACCGTGTTACGGAGATTGGCTTAAATTTTGAATACATTATGGGCATGCTGAAATACGAGTTGCGTTGGGTTCCTATCGTAAATATACACAATTCTTCTTCAGGACTCAAGTCCAAATTATTAATAGAAACAAAGATATACGTCTTTCACTCAGGTGCATACTCTTCAGGTTTACTAAATCAACCGTGTTACGGAGATTGGCTTAAATTTTGAATACATTATGTGCATGCTGAAATACGAGTTGCGTTGGGTTCCTATCGTAAATATACACAATTCTTCTTCAGGAATCAAGTCCAAATTATTAATAGAAACAAAGATATAAGTCTTTCACTCAGGTGCATACTCTTCGGGTTTACAAAATCAACCGTGTTACGGAGATTGGCTTAAATTTTGAATACATTATGGGCATGCTGAAATACGAGTTGCGTTTGGTTCCTATCGTAAATATACAAAATTCTTCTTCAGGACTCAAGTCCAAATTATTAATAGAAACAAATATATACGTCTTCCACTCAAGTGCATACTCTTCAGGTTTACTAAATCAACCGTGTTACGGAGATTGGCTTAAATTTTGAATACATTATGGGCATGCTGAAATACGAGTTGCGTTGGGTTCCTATCGTAAATATACACAATTCTTCTTCAGGACTCAAGTCCAAATTATTAATAGAAACAAAGATATACGTCTTTCACTCAGGTGCATACTCTTCAGGTTTACTAAATCAACCGTGTTACGGAGATTGGCTTAAATTTTGAATACATTATGTGCATGCTGAAATACGAGTTGCGTTGGGTTCCTATCGTAAATATACACAATTCGTCTTCAGGACTCAAGTCCAAATTATTAATAGAAACAAAGATATAAGTCTTTTACTCAGGTGCATACTCTTCGGGTTTACTAAATCAACCGTGTTACGGAGATTGGCTTAAATTTTGAATACATTATGGGAATGCTGAAATACGAGTTGCGTTGGGTTCCTATCGTAAATATACACAATTCTTCTTCAGGACTCAAGTCCAAATTATTAATAGAAACAAAGATATACGTCTTTCACTCAGGTGCATACTCTTCAGGTTTATTAAATCAACCGTGTTACGGAGATTGGCCTAAATTTTGAATACATTATGGGAATGCTGAAATACGAGTTGTGTTGGGTTCCTATCGTAAATATACACAATTCTTCTTCAGGACTCAAGTCCAAATTATTAATAGAAAAAAGATATACGTCTTTCACGTAGGTGCATACTCTTCAGGTTTACTAAATCAACCGTGTTACGGAGATAGGCTTAAATTGTGAATATATTATGGGAATGCTGAAATACGAGTTGCGTTGGGTTCCTATCGTAAATATACACAATTCTTCTTCAGGACTCAAGTCCAAATTATTAATAGAAACAAAGATATACGCCTTTCACTCAGGTGCATACTCTTCCGGTTTACTAATTCAACCGTGTTACGGAGATTGGCTTAAATTTTGAATACATTATGGGCATGCTGAATTACAAGTTGCGTTGGGTTCCTATCGTAAATATACACAATTCTTCTTCAGGACTCAAGTCCAAGTTATTAATAGAAACAAAGATATACGTCTTTCACTCAGGTGCATACTCTCTAGGTTTACTAAATCAACCGTGTTACGGAGATTGGCTTAAATTTTGAATACATTATAGGAATGCTGAAATACGAGTTGCGTTGGGTTCCTATCGTAAATATACACAATTCTTCTTCAGGACTCAAGTCCAAATTATTAATAGAAACAAAGATATACGTCTTTCACTCACGTGCATACTCTTCAGGTTTACTAAATCAACCGTGTTACGGAGATTGGCTTAAATTGTGAATACATTATGGGAATGCTGAAATACGAGTTGCGTTGGGTTCCTATCGTAAATATACACAATTCTTCTTCAGGAATCAAGTCCAAATTATTAATAGAAACAAAGATATAAGTCTTTCACTCAGGTGCATACTCTTCCGGTTTACAAAATCAACCGTGTTACGGAGATTGGCTTAAATTTTGAATACATTATGGGCATGCTGAAATACGAGTTGCGTTTGGTTCCTATCGTAAATATACACAATTCTTCTTCAGGACTCAAGTCCAAATTATTAATAGAAACAAAGATATACGTCTTCCACTCAAGTGCATACTCTTCAGGTTTACTAAATCAACCGTGTTACGGAGATTGGCTTAAATTTTGAATACATTATGGGCATGCTGAAATACGAGTTGCGTTGGGTTCCTATCGTAAATATACACAATTCTTCTTCAGGAATCAAGTCCAAATTATTAATAGAAACAAAGATATAAGTCTTTCACTCAGGTGCATACTCTTCGGGTTTACAAAATCAACCGTGTTACGGAGATTGGCTTAAATTTTGAATACATTATGGGCATGCTGAAATACGAGTTGCGTTTGGTTCCTATCGTAAATATACAAAATTCTTCTTCAGGACTCAAGTCCAAATTATTAATAGAAACAAATATATACGTCTTCCACTCAAGTGCATACTCTTCAGGTTTACTAAATCAACCGTGTTACGGAGATTGGCTTAAATTTTGAATACATTATGGGCATGCTGAAATACGAGTTGCGTTGGGTTCCTATCGTAAATATACACAATTCTTCTTCAGGACTCAAGTCCAAATTATTAATAGAAACAAAGATATACGTCTTTCACTCAGGTGCATACTCTTCAGGTTTACTAAATCAACCGTGTTACGGAGATTGGCTTAAATTTTGAATACATTATGTGCATGCTGAAATACGAGTTGCGTTGGGTTCCTATCGTAAATATACACAATTCGTCTTCAGGACTCAAGTCCAAATTATTAATAGAAACAAAGATATAAGTCTTTTACTCAGGTGCATACTCTTCGGGTTTACTAAATCAACCGTGTTACGGAGATTGGCTTAAATTTTGAATACATTATGGGAATGCTGAAATACGAGTTGCGTTGGGTTCCTATCGTAAATATACACAATTCTTCTTCAGGACTCAAGTCCAAATTATTAATAGAAACAAAGATATACGTCTTTCACTCAGGTGCATACTCTTCAGGTTTATTAAATCAACCGTGTTACGGAGATTGGCCTAAATTTTGAATACATTATGGGAATGCTGAAATACGAGTTGTGTTGGGTTCCTATCGTAAATATACACAATTCTTCTTCAGGACTCAAGTCCAAATTATTAATAGAAAAAAGATATACGTCTTTCACGTAGGTGCATACTCTTCAGGTTTACTAAATCAACCGTGTTACGGAGATAGGCTTAAATTGTGAATATATTATGGGAATGCTGAAATACGAGTTGCGTTGGGTTCCTATCGTAAATATACACAATTCTTCTTCAGGACTCAAGTCCAAATTATTAATAGAAACAAAGATATACGCCTTTCACTCAGGTGCATACTCTTCCGGTTTACTAATTCAACCGTGTTACGGAGATTGGCTTAAATTTTGAATACATTATGGGCATGCTGAATTACAAGTTGCGTTGGGTTCCTATCGTAAATATACACAATTCTTCTTCAGGACTCAAGTCCAAGTTATTAATAGAAACAAAGATATACGTCTTTCACTCAGGTGCATACTCTCTAGGTTTACTAAATCAACCGTGTTACGGAGATTGGCTTAAATTTTGAATACATTATAGGAATGCTGAAATACGAGTTGCGTTGGGTTCCTATCGTAAATATACACAATTCTTCTTCAGGACTCAAGTCCAAATTATTAATAGAAACAAAGATATACGTCTTTCACTCACGTGCATACTCTTCAGGTTTACTAAATCAACCGTGTTACGGAGATTGGCTTAAATTGTGAATACATTATGGGAATGCTGAAATACGAGTTGCGTTGGGTTCCTATCGTAAATATACACAATTCTTCTTCAGGAATCAAGTCCAAATTATTAATAGAAACAAAGATATAAGTCTTTCACTCAGGTGCATACTCTTCCGGTTTACAAAATCAACCGTGTTACGGAGATTGGCTTAAATTTTGAATACATTATGGGCATGCTGAAATACGAGTTGCGTTTGGTTCCTATCGTAAATATACACAATTCTTCTTCAGGACTCAAGTCCAAATTATTAATAGAAACAAAGATATACGTCTTCCACTCAAGTGCATACTCTTCAGGTTTACTAAATCAACCGTGTTACGGAGATTGGCTTAAATTTTGAATACATTATGGGCATGCTGAAATACGAGTTGCGTTGGGTTCCTATCGTAAATATACACAATTCTTCTTCAGGACTCAAGTCCAGATTATTAATAGAAACAAAGATATACGTCTTTCACTCAGGTGCATACTCTTCAGGTTTACTAAATCAACCGTGTTACGGAGATTGGCTTAAATTTTGAATACATTATGTGCATGCTGAAATACGAGTTGCGTTGGGTTCCTATCGTAAATATACACAATTCTTCTTCAGGACTCAAGTCCAAATTATTAATAGAAACAAAGATATACGTCTTTCACTCAGGTGCATACTCTTCAGGTTTACTAAATCAACCGTGTTACGGAGATTGGCTTAAATTTTGAATACATTATGGGCATGCTGAAATACGAGTTGCGTTGGGTTCCTATCGTAAATATACACAATTCTTCTTCAGGACTCAAGTCCAAATTATTAATAGAAACAAAGATATACGTCTTTCACTCAGGTGCATACTCTTCAGGTTTACTAAATCAACCGTGTTACGGAGATTGGCTTAAATTTTGAATACATTATGTGCATGCTGAAATACGAGTTGCGTTGGGTTCCTATCGTAAATATACACAATTCTTCTTCAGGACTCAAGTCCAAATTATTAATAGAAACAAAGATATAAGTCTTTTACTCAGGTGCATACTCTTCGGGTTTACTAAATCAACCGTGTTACGGAGATTGGCTTAAATTTTGAATACATTATGGGAATGCTGAAATACGAGTTGCGTTGGGTTCCTATCGTAAATATACACAATTCTTCTTCAGGACTCAAGTCCAAATTATTAATAGAAACAAAGATATACGTCTTTCACTCAGGTGCATACTCTTCAGGTTAATTAAATCAACCGTGTTACGGAGATTGGCTTAAATTTTGAATACATTATGGGAATGCTGAAATACGAGTTGTGTTGGGTTCCTATCGTAAATATACACAATTCTTCTTCAGGACTCAAGTCCAAATTATTAATAGAAAAAAGATATACGTCTTTCACGTAGGTGCATACTCTTCAGGTTTACTAAATCAACCGTGTTACGGAGATAGGCTTAAATTGTGAATATATTATGGGAATGCTGAAATACGAGTTGCGTTGGGTTCCTATCGTAAATATACACAATTCTTTTTCAGGACTCAAGTCCAAATTATTAATAGAAACAAAGATATACGCCTTTCACTCAGGTGCATACTCTTCCGGTTTACTAATTCAACCGTGTTACGGAGATTGGCTTAAATTTTGAATACATTATGGGCATGCTGAATTACAAGTTGCGTTGGGTTCCTATCGTAAATATACACAATTCTTCTTCAGGACTCAAGTCCAAGTTATTAATAGAAACAAAGATATACGTCTTTCACTCAGGTGCATACTCTCTAGGTTTACTAAATCAACCGTGTTACGGAGATTGGCTTAAATTTTGAATACATTATAGGAATGCTGAAATACGAGTTGCGTTGGGTTCCTATCGTAAATATACACAATTCTTCTTCAGGACTCAAGTCCAAATTATTAATAGAAACAAAGATATACGTCTTTCACTCACGTGCATACTCTTCAGGTTTACTAAATCAACCGTGTTACGGAGATTGGCTTAAATTGTGAATACATTATGGGAATGCTGAAATACGAGTTGCGTTGGGTTCCTATCGTAAATATACACAATTCTTCTTCAGGAATCAAGTCCAAATTATTAATAGAAACAAAGATATAAGTCTTTCACTCAGGTGCATACTCTTCCGGTTTACAAAATCAACCGTGTTACGGAGATTGGCTTAAATTTTGAATACATTATGGGCATGCTGAAATACGAGTTGCGTTTGGTTCCTATCGTAAATATACACAATTCTTCTTCAGGACTCAAGTCCAAATTATTAATAGAAACAAAGATATACGTCTTCCACTCAAGTGCATACTCTTCAGGTTTACTAAATCAACCGTGTTACGGAGATTGGCTTAAATTTTGAATACATTATGGGCATGCTGAAATACGAGTTGCGTTGGGTTCCTATCGTAAATATACACAATTCTTCTTCAGGACTCAAGTCCAGATTATTAATAGAAACAAAGATATACGTCTTTCACTCAGGTGCATACTCTTCAGGTTTACTAAATCAACCGTGTTACGGAGATTGGCTTAAATTTTGAATACATTATGTGCATGCTGAAATACGAGTTGCGTTGGGTTCCTATCGTAAATATACACAATTCTTCTTCAGGACTCAAGTCCAAATTATTAATAGAAACAAAGATATACGTCTTTCACTCAGGTGCATACTCTTCAGGTTTACTAAATCAACCGTGTTACGGAGATTGGCTTAAATTTTGAATACATTATGGGCATGCTGAAATACGAGTTGCGTTGGGTTCCTATCGTAAATATACACAATTCTTCTTCAGGACTCAAGTCCAAATTATTAATAGAAACAAAGATATACGTCTTTCACTCAGGTGCATACTCTTCAGGTTTACTAAATCAACCGTGTTACGGAGATTGGCTTAAATTTTGAATACATTATGTGCATGCTGAAATACGAGTTGCGTTGGGTTCCTATCGTAAATATACACAATTCTTCTTCAGGACTCAAGTCCAAATTATTAATAGAAACAAAGATATAAGTCTTTTACTCAGGTGCATACTCTTCGGGTTTACTAAATCAACCGTGTTACGGAGATTGGCTTAAATTTTGAATACATTATGGGAATGCTGAAATACGAGTTGCGTTGGGTTCCTATCGTAAATATACACAATTCTTCTTCAGGACTCAAGTCCAAATTATTAATAGAAACAAAGATATACGTCTTTCACTCAGGTGCATACTCTTCAGGTTAATTAAATCAACCGTGTTACGGAGATTGGCTTAAATTTTGAATACATTATGGGAATGCTGAAATACGAGTTGTGTTGGGTTCCTATCGTAAATATACACAATTCTTCTTCAGGACTCAAGTCCAAATTATTAATAGAAAAAAGATATACGTCTTTCACGTAGGTGCATACTCTTCAGGTTTACTAAATCAACCGTGTTACGGAGATAGGCTTAAATTGTGAATATATTATGGGAATGCTGAAATACGAGTTGCGTTGGGTTCCTATCGTAAATATACACAATTCTTTTTCAGGACTCAAGTCCAAATTATTAATAGAAACAAAGATATACGCCTTTCACTCAGGTGCATACTCTTCCGGTTTACTAATTCAACCGTGTTACGGAGATTGGCTTAAATTTTGAATACATTATGGGCATGCTGAATTACAAGTTGCGTTGGGTTCCTATCGTAAATATACACAATTCTTCTTCAGGACTCAAGTCCAAGTTATTAATAGAAACAAAGATATACGTCTTTCACTCAGGTGCATACTCTCTAGGTTTACTAAATCAACCGTGTTACGGAGATTGGCTTAAATTTTGAATACATTATAGGAATGCTGAAATACGAGTTGCGTTGGGTTCCTATCGTAAATATACACAATTCTTCTTCAGGAATCAAGTCCAAATTATTAATAGAAACAAAGATATAAGTCTTTCACTCAGGTGCATACTCTTCGGGTTTACAAAATCAACCGTGTTACGGAGATTGGCTTAAATTTTGAATACATTATGGGCATGCTGAAATACGAGTTGCGTTTGGTTCCTATCGTAAATATACACAATTCTTCTTCAGGACTCAAGTCCAAATTATTAATAGAAACAAAGATATACGTCTTCCACTCAAGTGCATACTCTTCAGGTGTACTAAATCAACCGTGTTACGGAGATTGGCTTAAATTTTGAATACATTATGGGCATGCTGAAATACGAGTTGCGTTGGGTTCCTATCGTAAATATACACAATTCTTCTTCAGGACTCAAGTCCAAATTATTAATAGAAACAAAGATATACGTCTTTCACTCAGGTGCATACTCTTCAGGTTTACTAAATCAACCGTGTTACGTAGATTGGCTTAAATTTTGAATACATTATGTGCATGCTGAAATACGAGTTGCGTTGGGTTCCTATCGTAAATATACACAATTCTTCTTCAGGAATCAAGTCCAAATTATTAATAGAAACAAAGATATAAGTCTTTCACTCAGGTGCATACTCTTCGGGTTTACAAAATCAACCGTGTTACGGAGATTGGCTTAAATTTTGAATACATTATGGGCATGCTGAAATACGAGTTGCGTTTGGTTCCTATCGTAAATATACAAAATTCTTCTTCAGGACTCAAGTCCAAATTATTAATAGAAACAAATATATACGTCTTCCACTCAAGTGCACACTCTTCAGGTTTACTAAATCAACCGTGTTACAGAGATTGGCTTAAATTTTGAATACATTATGGGCATGCTGAAATACGAGTTGCGTTGGGTTCCTATCGTAAATATACACAATTCTTCTTCAGGACTCAAGTCGAAATTATTAATAGAAACAAAGATATACGTCTTTCACTCAGGTGCATACTCTTCAGGTTTACTAAATCAACCGTGTTACGGAGATTGGCTTAAATTTTGAATACATTATGTGCATGCTGAAATACGAGTTGCGTTGGGTTCCTATCGTAAATATACACAATTCGTCTTCAGGACTCAAGTCCAAATTATTAATAGAAACAAAGATATAAGTCTTTTATTCAGGTGCATACTCTTCGGGTTTACTAAATCAACCGTGTTACGGAGATTGGCTTAAATTTTGAATACATTATGGGAATGCTGAAATACGAGTTGCGTTGGGTTCCTATCGTAAATATACACAATTCTTCTTCAGGACTCAAGTCCAAATTATTAATAGAAACAAAGATATACGTCTTTCACTCAGGTGCATACTCTTCAGGTTTATTAAATCAACCGTGTTACGGAGATTGGCCTAAATTTTGAATACATTATGGGAATGCTGAAATACGAGTTGTGTTGGGTTCCTATCGTAAATATACACAATTCTTCTTCAGGACTCAAGTCCAAATTATTAATAGAAAAAAGATATACGTCTTTCACGTAGGTGCATACTCTTCAGGTTTACTAAATCAACCGTGTTACGGAGATAGGCTTAAATTGTGAATATATTATGGGAATGCTGAAATACGAGTTGCGTTGGGTTCCTATCGTAAATATACACAATTCTTCTTCAGGACTCAAGTCCAAATTATTAATAGAAACAAAGATATACGCCTTTCACTCAGGTGCATACTCTTCCGGTTTACTAATTCAACCGTGTTACGGAGATTGGCTTAAATTTTGAATACATTATGGGCATGCTGAATTACAAGTTGCGTTGGGTTCCTATCGTAAATATACACAATTCTTCTTCAGGACTCAAGTCCAAGTTATTAATAGAAACAAAGATATACGTCTTTCACTCAGGTGCATACTCTCTAGGTTTACTAAATCAACCGTGTTACGGAGATTGGCTTAAATTTTGAATACATTATAGGAATGCTGAAATACGAGTTGCGTTGGGTTCCTATCGTAAATATACACAATTCTTCTTCAGGACTCAAGTCCAAATTATTAATAGAAACAAAGATATACGTCTTTCACTCACGTGCATACTCTTCAGGTTTACTAAATCAACCGTGTTACGGAGATTGGCTTAAATTGTGAATACATTATGGGAATGCTGAAATACGAGTTGCGTTGGGTTCCTATCGTAAATATACACAATTCTTCTTCAGGAATCAAGTCCAAATTATTAATAGAAACAAAGATATAAGTCTTTCACTCAGGTGCATACTCTTCCGGTTTACAAAATCAACCGTGTTACGGAGATTGGCTTAAATTTTGAATACATTATGGGCATGCTGAAATACGAGTTGCGTTTGGTTCCTATCGTAAATATACACAATTCTTCTTCAGGACTCAAGTCCAAATTATTAATAGAAACAAAGATATACGTCTTCCACTCAAGTGCATACTCTTCAGGTTTACTAAATCAACCGTGTTACGGAGATTGGCTTAAATTTTGAATACATTATGGGCATGCTGAAATACGAGTTGCGTTGGGTTCCTATCGTAAATATACACAATTCTTCTTCAGGACTCAAGTCCAAATTATTAATAGAAACAAAGATATACGTCTTTCACTCAGGTGCATACTCTTCAGGTTTACTAAATCAACCGTGTTACGGAGATTGGCTTAAATTTTGAATACATTATGTGCATGCTGAAATACGAGTTGCGTTGGGTTCCTATCGTAAATATACACAATTCTTCTTCAGGACTCAAGTCCAAATTATTAATAGAAACAAAGATATACGTCTTTCACTCAGGTGCATACTCTTCAGGTTTACTAAATCAACCGTGTTACGGAGATTGGCTTAAATTGTGAATACATTATGGGAATGCTGAAATACGAGTTGCGTTGGGTTCCTATCGTAAATATACACAATTCTTCTTCATGAATCAAGTCCAAATTATTAATAGAAACAAAGATATAAGTCTTTCACTCAGGTGCATACTCTTCGGGTTTACTAAATCAACCGTGTTACGGAGATTGGCTTAAATTTTGAATACATTATGGGCATGATGAAATACGAGTTGCGTTGGGTTCCTATCGTAAATATACACAATTCTTTTTCAGGACTCAAGTCCAAATTATTAATAGAAACAATGATATACGTCTTTCACTCAGGTGCATACTCTTCAGGTTTACTAAATCAACCGTGTTACGGAGATTGGCTTAAATTTTGAATACATTATGGGCATGCTGAAATATGAGTTGCGTTGGGTTCCTATCGTAAATATACACAATTCTTCTTCAGGACTCAAGTCCAAATTATTAATAGAAACAAAGATATACGTCTTTCACTCAGGTGCATACTCTTCAGGTTTACTAAATCAACCGTGTTACGGAGATTGGCTTAAATTTTGAATACCTTATGGGCATGCTGAAATATGAGTTGCGTTGGGTTCCTATCGTAAATATACACAATTCTTCTTCAGGACTCAAGTCCAAATTATTAATAGAAACAAAGATATACGTCTTTCACTCAGGTGCATACTCTTCAGGTTTATTAAATAAACCGTGTTACGGAGATTGGCTTAAATTTTGAATACATTATGGGAATGCTGAAATACGAGTTGTGTTGGGTTCCTATCGTAAATATACACAATTCTTCTTCAGGAATCAAGTCCAAATTATTAATAGAAAAAAGATATACGTCTTTCACTTAGGTGCATACTCTTCAGGTTTACTAAATCAACCGTGTTACGGAGATAGGCTTAAATTGTGAATACATTATGGGAATGCTGAAATACGAGTTGCGTTGGGTTCCTATCGTAAATATAAACAATTCTTCTTCAGGACTCAAGTCCAAATTATTAATAGAAACAAAGATATACGCCTTTCACTCAGGTGCATACTCTTCAGGTTTTCTAATTCAACCGTGTTACGGAGATTGGCTTAAATTTTGAATACATTATGGGCATGCTGAATTACAAGTTGCGTTGGGTTCCTATCGTAAATATACACAATTCTTCTTCAGGACTCAAGTCCAAGTTATTAATAGAAACAAAGATATACGTCTTTCACTCAGGTGCATACTCTCTAGGTTTACTAAATCAACCGTGTTACGGAGATTGGCTTAAATTTTGAATACATTATAGAAATGCTGAAATACGAGTTGCGTTGGGTTCCTATCGTAAATATACACAATTCTTCTTCAGGACTCAAGTCCAAATTATTAATAGAAACAAAGATATACGTCTTTCACTCAGGTGCATACTCTTCAGGTTTACTAAATCAACCGTGTTACGGAGATTGGCTTAAATTGTGAATACATTATGGGAATGATGAAATACGAGTTGAGTTGGGTTCCTATCGTAAATATACATAATTCTTCTTCAGGAATCAAGTCCAAATTATTAATAGAAACAAAGATATAAGTCTTTCACTCAGGTGCATACTCTTCGGGTTTACTAAATCAACCGTGTTACGGAGATTGGCTTAAATTTTGAATACATTATGGGCATGCTGAAATACGAGTTGCGTTGGGTTCATATCGTAAATATACACAATTCTTCTTCAGGACTCAAGTCCATAGTATTAATAGAAACAAAGATATATGTCTTTCACTCAGGTGCATACTCTTCAGGTTTACTAAATCAACCGTGTTACGGAGATTGGCTTAAATTGTGAATACATTATGGGAATGCTGAAATACGAGTTGCGTGGGGTTCCTATCGTAAATATACACAATTCATCTTCAGGAATCAAGTCCAAATTATTAATAGAAACAAAGATATAAGTCTTTCACTCAGGTGCATACTCTTCGGGTTTACTAAATCAACCGTGTTACGGAGATTGGCTTAAATTTTGAATACATTATGGGCATTCTGAAATACGAGTTGCGTTGGGTTCCTATCGTAAATATACACAATTCTTCTTCAGGACTCAAGTCCAAATTATTAATAGAAACAAAGATATACGTCTTTCACTCAGGTGCATACTCTTCAGGTTTACTAAATCAACCGTGTTACGGAGATTGGCTTAAATTGTGAATACATTATGGGAATGATGAAATACGAGTTGCGTTGGGTTCCTATCGTAAATATACACAATTCTTCTTCAGGAATCAAGTCCAAATTATTAATAGAAACAAAGATATAAGTCTTTCACTCAGGTGCATACTCTTCGGGTTTACTAAATCAACCGTGTTACGGAGATTGGCTTAAATTTTGAATACATTATGGGCATGCTGAAATACGAGTTGCGTTGGGTTCATATCGTAAATATACACAATTCTTCTTCAGGACTCAAGTCCATAGTATTAATAGAAACAAAGATATATGTCTTTCACTCAGGTGCATACTCTTCAGGTTTACTAAATCAACCGTGTTACGGAGATTGGCTTAAATTGTGAATACATTATGGGAATGCTGAAATACGAGTTGCGTGGGGTTCCTATCGTAAATATACACAATTCTTCTTCAGGAATCAAGTCCAAATTATTAATAGAAACAAAGATATAAGTCTTTCACTCAGGTGCATACTCTTCGGGTTTACTAAATCAACCGTGTTACGGAGATTGGCTTAAATTTTGAATACATTATGGGCATTCTGAAATACGAGTTGCGTTGGGTTCCTATCGTAAATATACACAATTCTTCTTCAGGACTCAAGTCCAAATTATTAATAGAAACAAAGATATACGTCTTTCACTCAGGTGCATACTCTTCAGGTTTACCAAATCAACCGTGTTACGGAGATTGGCTTAAATTTTGAATACATTATGGGAATGCTGAAATACGAGTTGCGTTGGGTTCCTATCGTAAATATACACAATTCTTCTTCAGGACTCAAGTCCAAATTATTAATAGAAACAAAGATATACGTCTTTCACTCAGGTGCATACTCTTCAGGTTTATTAAATCAACCGTGTTACGGAGATTGGCTTAAATTTTGAATACATTATGGGAATGCTGAAATACGAGTTGTGTTGGGTTCCTATCGTAAATATACACAATTCTTCTTCAGGAATCAAGTCCAAATTATTAATAGAAAAAAGATATACGTCTTTCACTTAGGTGCATGCTCTTCAGGTTTACTAAATCAACCATATTACGGAGATAGGCTTAAATTGTGAATACATAATGGGAATGCTGAAATACGAGTTGCGTTGGGTTCGTATCGTAAATATACACAATTCTTCTTCAGGACTCAAGTCCAAATTATTAATAGAAACAAAGATATACGCCTTTCACTCAGGTGCATACTCTTCAGGTTTTCTAATTCAACCGTGTTACGGAGATTGGATTAAATTTTGAATACATTATGGGCATGCTGAATTACAAGTTGCGTTGGGTTCCTATCGTAAATATACACAATTCTTCTTCAGGACTCAAGTCCAAGTTATTAATAGAAACAAAGATATACGTCTTTCACTCAGGTGCATACTCTCTAGGTTTACTAAATCAACCGTGTTACGGAGATTGGCTTAAATTTTGAATACATTATAGAAATGCTGAAATACGAGTTGCGTTGGGTTCCTATCGTAAATATACACAATTCTTCTTCAGGACTCAAGTCCAAATTATTCATAGAAACAAAGATATACGTCTTTCACTCAGGTGCATACTCTTCAGGTTTACTAAATCAACCGTGTTACGGAGATTGGCTTAAATTGTGAATACATTATGGGAATGATGAAATACGAGTTGCGTTGGGTTCCTATCGTAAATATACACAATTCTTCTTCAGGAATCAAGTCCAAATTATTATTAGAAACAAAGATATAAGTCTTTCACTCAGGTGCATACTCTTCGGGTTTACTAAATCAACTGTGTTACGGAGATTGGCTTAAATTTTGAATACATTATGGGCATGCTGAAATACGAGTTGCGTTGGGTTCCTATCGTAAATATACACAATTCTTCTTCAGGACTCAAGTCCATAGTATTAATAGAAACAAAGATATACGTCTTTCACTCAGGTGCATACTCTTCAGGTTTACTAAATCAACCGTGTTACGGAGATTGGCTTAAATTGTGAATACATTATGGGAATACTGAAATACGAGTTGCGTGGAGTTCCTATCGTAAATATACACAATTCTTCTTCAGGAATCAAGTCCAAATTATTAATAGAAACAAAGATATAAGTCTTTCACTCAGGTGCATACTCTTCGGGTTTACTAAATCAACCGTGTTACGGAGATTGGCTTAAATTTTGAATACATTATGGGCATTCTGAAATACGAGTTGCGTTGGGTTCCTATCGTAAATATACACAATTCTTCTTCAGGACTCAAGTCCAAATTATTAATAGAAACAAAGATATACGTCTTTCACTCAGGTGCATACTCTTCAGGTTTACCAAATCAACCGTGTTACGGAGATTGGCTTAAATTTTGAATACATTATGGGCATGCTGAAATACGAGTTGCGTTGGGTTCCTATCGTAAATATACACAATTCTTCTTCAGGACTCAAGTCCAAATTATTAATAGAAACAAAGATATACGTCTTTCACTCAGGTGCATACTCTTCAGGTTTACTAAATCAACCGTGTTACGGAGATTGGCTTAAATTTTGAATACATTATGGGCATGCTGAAATACGAGTTGCGTTGGGTTCCTATCGTAAATATACACAATTCTTCTTAAGGACTCAAGTCCAAATTATTAATAGAAACAAAGATATAAGTCTTTTACTCAGGTGCATACTCTTCGGGTTTACTAAATCAACCGTGTTACGGAGATTGGCTTAAATTTAGAATACATTATGGGAATGCTGAAATACGAGTTGCGTTGGGTTCCTATCGTAAATATACACAATTCTTCTTCAGGAATCAAGTCCAAATTATTAATAGAAACAAAGATATAAGTCTTTCACTCAGGTGCATACTCTCCGGGTTTACTAAATCAACCGTGTTACGGAGATTGGCTTAAATTTTGAATACATTATGGGCATTCTTAAATACGAGTTGTGTTGCGTTCCTATCGTAAATATACACAATTCTTCTTCAGGACTCAAGTCCAAATTATTAATAGAAACAAAGATATATGTCTTTCACTCAGGTGCATACTCTTCAGGTTTACCAAATCAACCGTGTTACGGAGATTGGCTTAAATTTTGAATACATTATGGGCATGCTGAAATACGAGTTGTGTTGGGTTCCTATCGTAAATATACACAATTCTTCTTCAAGACTCAAGTCCAAATTATTAATAGAAACAAAGATATACGTCTTTCACTCAGGTGCATACTCTTCAGGTTTACTAAATCAACCGTGTTACGGAGATTGGCTTAAATTTTGAATACATTATGGGCATGCTGAAATACGAGTTGCGTTGGGTTCCTATCGTAAATATACACAATGCTTCTTCAGGACTCAAGTCCAAATTATTAATAGAAACAAAGATATAAGTCTTTTACTCTGGTGCATAGTCTTCGGGTTTACTAAATCAACCGTGTTACGGAGATTGGCTTAAATTTAGAATACATTAGGGGAATGCTGAAATACTAGTTGCGTTGGGTTCCTATCGTAAATATACACAATTCTTCTTCAGGACTCAAGTCCAAATTATTAATAGAAACAAAGATATACGTCTTTCACTCAGGTGCATACTCTTCAGGTTTATTAAATCAACCGTGTTATGGAGATTGGCTTAAATTTTGAATACATTATGGGAATGCTGAAATACGAGTTGTGTTGGGTTCCTATCGTAAATATACACAATTCTTCTTCAGGACTCAAGTCCAAATTATTAATATAAAAAAGATATACGTCTTTCACTTACGTGCATACTCTTCAGGTTTACTAAATCAACCGTGTTACGGAGATAGGCTTAAATTGTGAATACATTATGGGAATGCTGAAATACGAGTTGCGTTGGGTTCCTATCGTAAATATACACAATTCTTCTTCAGGACTCAAGTCCAAATTATTAATAGAAACAAAGATATACGTCTTTCACTCAGGTGCATACTCTTCAGGTTTACTAAATCAACCGTGTTACGGAGATTGGCTTAAATTGTGAATACATTATGGGAATGATGAAATACGAGTTGCGTTGGGTTCCTATCGTAAATATACACAATTCTTCTTCAGGAATCAAGTCCAAATTATTAATAGAAACAAAGATATAAGTCTTTCACTCAGGTGCATACTCTTCGGGTTTACTAAATCAACCGTGTTACGGAGATTGGCTTAAATTTTGAATACATTATGGGCATGCTGAAATACGAGTTGCGTTGGGTTCCTATCGTAAATATACACAATTCTTCTTCAGGACTCAAGTCCATAGTATTAATAGAAACAAAGATATACGTCTTTCACTCAGGTGCATACTCTTCAGGTTTACTAAATCAACCGTGTTACGGAGATTGGCTTAAATTGTGAATACATTATGGGAATACTGAAATACGAGTTGCGTGGAGTTCCTATCGTAAATATACACAATTCTTCTTCAGGAATCAAGTCCAAATTATTAATAGAAACAAAGATATAAGTCTTTCACTCAGGTGCATACTCTTCGGGTTTACTAAATCAACCGTGTTACGGAGATTGGCTTAAATTTTGAATACATTATGGGCATTTTGAAATACGAGTTGCGTTGGGTTCCTATCGTAAATATACACAATTCTTCTTCAGGACTCAAGTCCAAATTATTAATAGAAACAAAGATATACGTCTTTCACTCAGGTGCATACTCTTCAGGTTTACCAAATCAACCGTGTTACGGAGATTGGCTTAAATTTTGAATACATTATGGGCATGCTGAAATACGAGTTGCGTTGGGTTCCTATCGTAAATATACACAATTCTTCTTCAGGACTCAAGTCCAAATTATTAATAGAAACAAAGATATACGTCTTTCACTCAGGTGCATACTCTTTAGGTTTACTAAATCAACCGTGTTACGGAGATTGGCTTAAATTTTGAATACATTATGGGCATGCTGAAATACGAGTTGCGTTGGGTTCCTATCGTAAATATACACAATTCTTCTTAAGGACTCAAGTCCAAATTATTAATAGAGACAAAGATATAAGTCTTTTACTCAGGTGCATACTCTTCGGGTTTACTAAATCAACCGTGTTACGGAGATTGGCTTAAATTTAGAATACATTATGGGAATGCTGAAATACGAGTTGCGTTGGGTTCCTATCGTAAATATACACAATTCTTCTTCAGGAATCAAGTCCAAATTATTAATAGAAACAAAGATATAAGTCTTTCACTCAGGTGCATACTCTCCGGGTTTACTAAATCAACCGTGTTACGGAGATTGGCTTAAATTTTGAATACATTATGGGCATTCTTAAATACGAGTTGCGTTGCGTTCCTATCGTAAATATACACAATTCTTCTTCAGGACTCAAGTCCAAATTATTAATAGAAACAAAGATATATGTCTTTCACTCAGGTGCATACTCTTCAGGTTTACTAAATCAACCGTGTTACGGAGATTGGCTTAAATTTTGAATACATTATGGGCATGCTGAAATACGAGTTGTGTTGGGTTCCTATCGTAAATATACACATTTCTTTTTCAGGACTCAAGTCCAAATTATTAATAGAAACAAAGATATACGTCTTTCACTCAGGTGCATACTCTTCAGGTTTACTAAATCAACCGTGTTACGGAGATTGGCTTAAATTTTGAATACATTATGGGCATGCTGAAATACGAGTTGCGTTGGGTTCCTATCGTAAATATACACAATTCTTCTTCAGGACTCAAGTCCAAATTATTAATAGAAACAAAGATATAAGTCTTTTACTCTGGTGCATACTCTTCGGGTTTACTAAATCAACCGTGTTACGGAGATTGGCTTAAATTTAGAATACATTAGGGGAATGCTGAAATACTAGTTGCGTTGGGTTCCTATCGTAAATATACACAATTCTTCTTCAGGACTCAAGTCCAAATTATTAATAGAAACAAAGATATACGTCTTTCACTCAGGTGCATACTCTTCAGGTTTATTAAATCAACCGTGTTATGGAGATTGGCTTAAATTTTGAATACATTATGGGAATGCTGAAATACGAGTTGTGTTGGGTTCCTATCGTAAATATACACAATTCTTCTTCAGGACTCAAGTCCAAATTATTAATATAAAAAAGATATACGTCTTTCACTTACGTGCATACTCTTCAGGTTTACTAAATCAACCGTGTTACGGAGATAGGCTTAAATTGTGAATACATTATGGGAATGCTGAAATACGAGTTGCGTTGGGTTCCTATCGTAAATATACACAATTCTTCTTCAGGACTAAAGTCCAAATTATTAATAGAAACAAAGATATAAGTCTTTCACTCAGGTGCATACTCTTCGGGTTTACTATATCAACCGTGTTACGGAGATTGGCTTAAATTTTGAATACATTATGGGAATACTGAAATACGAGTTGCGTTGGGTTCCTATCGTAAAAATACACAATTCTTCTTCAGGACTCAAGTCCAAATTATTAATAGAAACAAAGATATACGGCTTTCACTCAGGTGCATACTCTTCAGGTTTACTAAATCAACCGTGTTACAGAGATTGGCTTAAATTTTGAATACATTATGGGCATGCTGAAATACGAAATGTGTTGGGTTCCTATCGTAAATATACACAATTCTTCTTCAGGACTCAAGTCCAAATTATTAATAGAAACAAAGATATACGTCTTTTCACTCAGGTGCATACTCTTCGGGTTCACTAAATCAACCGTGTTACGAAGATTGGCTTAAATTTTGAATACATTATGGGCATGCTGAAATACGAGTTGCGTTGGGTTCCTATCGTAAATAAACACAATTCTTCTTCAGAACTCAAGTCCAAATTATTAATAGAAACAAAGATATAAGTCTTTCACTCAGGTGCATACTCTTCAGGTTTACTAAATCAACCGTGTTACGAAGATTGGCTTAAATTTTGAATACATTATGGGCATGCTGAAATATGAGTTGTGTTGGGTTCCTATCGTAAATATACACAATTCTTCTTCAGAACTCAAGTCCAAATTATTAACAGAAACAAAGATATACGTCTTTCACTCAGGTACATACTCTTAAGGGTTTACTAAATCAATCGTGTTACGGAGATTGGCTTAAATTTTGAATACATTATGGGAATGCTGAAATACGAATTGCGTTGGGTTCCTATCATAAATATACACAATTCTTCTTCAGGAATCAAGTCCAAATTATTAATAGAAACAAAGATATAAGTCTTTCACTCAGGTGCATACTCTTCGGGTTTACTAAATCAACCGTGTTACGGAGATTGACTTAAATTTTGAATACATTATGGGCATGCTGAAATACGAGTTGCGTTGGGTTCCTATCGTAAATATACACTATTCTTCTTCAGGACTCTAGTCCAAATTATTAATAGAAACAAAGATATACGTCTTTCACTCAGGTGTATACTCTCTAGGTTTATTAAATCAACCGTGTTACGGAGATTGGCTTAAATTTTGAATACATTGTGGGAATGATGAAATACGAGTTGCGTTGGGTTCCTATCGTAAATATACACAATTCTTCTTCAGGACTCAAGTCCAAATTATTAATAGAAACAAAGATATACATCTTTCACTCAGGTGCATACTCTTCAGGTTTACTAAATCAACCGTGTTACGGAGATTGGCTTAAATTGTGAATACATTATGGGAATGCTGAAATACGAGTTGCGTTGGGTTCCTATCGTAAATATACACAATTCGTCTTCAGGAATCAAGTCCAAATTATTAATAGAAACAAAGATATACGTCTTTCACTCAGGTGCATACTCTTCAGGTTTACTAAATCAACCGTGTAACGGAGATTGGCTTAAACTGTGAATACATTATGGGAATTCTGAAATACGAATTGTGTTGGGTTCCTATCATAAATATACACAATTCTTCTTCAGGAATCAAGTCCAAATTATTAATAGAAACAAAGATATAAGTCTTTCACTCAGGTGCATACTCTTCGGGTTTACTAAATCAACCGTGTTACGGAGATTGGCTTAAATTTTGAATACATTATGGGCATTCTGAAATACAAGTTGAGTTGGATTCCTATCGTAAATGTACACAATTCTTCTTCAGGACTCAAGTCCAAATTATTAATAGAAACAAAGATATACGTCTTTCACTCAGGTGCATACTCTTCAGGTTTACTAAATCAACCGTGTTACGGAGATTGGCTTAAATTTTGAATACATTATGGGAATGCTGAAATACGAGTTGCGTTGGGTTCCTATCGTAAATATACACAATTCTTCTTCAGGACTCAAGTCCAAATTATTAATAGAAACAAAGATATACGTCTTTCACTCAGGTGCATACTCTTCAGGTTTACTAAATCAACCATGTTACGGAGATTGGCTTAAATTGTGAATACATTATGGGAATGCTGAAATACGAGTTGTGTTGGGTTCCTATCGTAAATATACACAATTCTTCTTCAGGAATCAAGTCCAAATTATTAATAGAAACAAAGATATAAGTCTTTCACTCAGGTGCATACTCTTCGGGTTTACTAAATCAACCGTGTTACGAAGATTGACTTAAATTTTGAATACATTATGAAAATGCTGAAATACGAGTTGCGTTGGGTTCCTATCGTAAATATACACAATTCTTCTTCAGGACTAAGGTTAAAATTATTAATAGAAACCAAGATATACGTCTTTCACTCAGGTGCATAGTCTTCAGGTTTATTAAATCAACCGTGTTACGGAGATTGGCTTAAATTTTGAATACATTATGGGAATGCTGAAATACGAGTTGCGTTGGGTTCCTATCTAAAATATACACAATTCTTCTTCAGGACTCAAGTCCAAATTATTAATAGAAACAAAGATATACGTCTTTCACTCAGGTGCATACTCTTCAGGTTTACTAAATCAACCGTGTTACGGAGATTGGCTTAAATTATGAATACATTATGGGAATGCTTAAATACGAGTTGCGCTGGGTTCCTATCGTAAATATACACAATTCTTCTTCAGGAATCAAGTCCAAATTATTAATAGAAACAAAGATATACGTCTTTCACTCAGGTGCATACTCTTCAGGTTTACTAAATCAACCATGTTACGGAGATTGGCTTAAATTGTGAATACATTATGGGAATGCTGAAATACGAGTTGTGTTGGGTTCCTATCGTAAATATACACAATTCTTCTTCAGGAATCAAGTCCAAATTTAATAATAGAAACAAAGATATAAGTCTTTCACTCAGGTGCATACTCTTCGGGTTTACTAAATCAACCGTGTTACGAAGATTGACTTAAATTTTGAATACATTATGGGCATGCTGAAATACGAGTTGCGTTGGGTTCCTATCGTAAATATACACAATTCTTCTTCAGGACTAAGGTTAAAATTATTAATAGAAACCAAGATATACGTCTTTCACTCAGGTGCATAGTCTTCAGGTTTATTAAATCAACCGTGTTACGGAGATTGGCTTAAATTTTGAATACATTATGGGAATGCTGAAATACGAGTTGCGTTGGGTTCCTATCTAAAATATACATAATTCTTCTTCAGGACTCAAGTCCAAATTATTAAGAGAAACAAAGATATACGTCTTTCACTCAGGTGCATACTCTTCAGGTTTACTAAATCAACCGTGTTACGGAGATTGGCTTAAATTATGAATACATTATGGGAATGCTTAAATACGAGTTGCGCTGGGTTCCTATCGTAAATATACACAATTCTTCTTCAGGAATCAAGTCCAAATTATTAATAGAAACAAAGATATAAGTCTTTCACTCAGGTGCATACTCTTCGGGTTTACTAAATCAACCGTGTTACGGAGATTGGCTTAAATTTTGAATACATTATGGGCATGCTGAAATACGAGTTGCGTTGGGTTCCTATCGTAAATATACACAATTCTTCTTCAGGACTCAAGTCCAAATTATTTTTAGAAACAAAGATATAAGTCGTTCACTCAGGTGCATACTCTTCAGGTTTACTAAATCAACCGTGTTACGGAGATTGGCTTAAATTTTGAATACATTATGGGCATGCTGAAATACGAGTTGCGTTGGGTTCCTATCGTAAATATACACAATTCTTCTTCAGGACTAAGGTTAAAATTATTAATAGAAACCAAGATATACGTCTTTCACTCAGGTGCATAGTCTTCAGGTTTATTAAATCAACCGTGTTACGGAGATTGGCTTAAATTTTGAATACATTATGGGAATGCTGAAATACGAGTTGCGTTGGGTTCCTATCTAAAATATACACAATTCTTCTTCAGGACTCAAGTCCAAATTATTAATAGAAACAAAGATATACGTCTTTCACTCAGGTGCATACTCTTCAGGTTTACTAAATCAACCGTGTTACGGAGATTGGCTTAAATTATGAATACATTATGGGAATGCTTAAATACGCGTTGCGCTGGGTTCCTATCGTAAATATACACAATTCTTCTTCAGGAATCAAGTCCAAATTATTAATAGAAACAAAGATATACGTCTTTCACTCAGGTGCATACTCTTCAGGTTTACTAAATCAACCATGTTACGGAGATTGGCTTAAATTGTGAATACATTATGGGAATGCTGAAATACGAGTTGTGTTGGGTTCCTATCGTAAATATACACAATTCTTCTTCAGGAATCAAGTCCAAATTATTAATAGAAACAAAGATATAAGTCTTTCACTCAGGTGCATACTCTTCGGGTTTACTAAATCAACCGTGTTACGAAGATTGACTTAAATTTTGAATACATTATGGGCATGCTGAAATACGAGTTGCGTTGGGTTCCTATCGTAAATATACACAATTCTTCTTCAGGACTAAGGTTAAAATTATTAATAGAAACCAAGATATACGTCTTTCACTCAGGTGCATAGTCTTCAGGTTTATTAAATCAACCGTGTTACGGAGATTGGCTTAAATTTTGAATACATTATGGGAATGCTGAAATACGAGTTGCGTTGGGTTCCTATCTAAAATATACATAATTCTTCTTCAGGACTCAAGTCCAAATTATTAATAGAAACAAAGATATACGTCTTTCACTCAGGTGCATACTCTTCAGGTTTACTAAATCAACCGTGTTACGGAGATTGGCTTAAATTATGAATACATTATGGGAATGCTTAAATACGAGTTGCGCTGGGTTCCTATCGTAAATATACACAATTCTTCTTCAGG
Organism: Cuscuta europaea; assembly: GCA_945859875.1. Taxonomy (NCBI): domain Eukaryota; kingdom Viridiplantae; phylum Streptophyta; class Magnoliopsida; order Solanales; family Convolvulaceae; genus Cuscuta; species Cuscuta europaea. Next base: position 10,194,456 of record CAMAPE010000014.1, read on the forward strand.
AATCAAGTCCAAATTATTAATAGAAACAAAGATATAAGTCTTTCACTCAGGTGCATACTCTTCGGGTTTACTAAATCAACCGTGTTACGGAGATTGGCTTAAATTTTGAATACATTATGGGCATGCTGAAATACGAGTTGCGTTGGGTTCCTATCGTAAATATACACAATTCTTCTTCAGGACTCAAGTCCAAATTATTTTTAGAAACAAAGATATAAGTCGTTCACTCAGGTGCATACTCTTCAGGTTTACTAAATCAACCGTGTTACGGAGATTGGCTTAAATTTTGAATACATTATGGGCATGCTGAAATACGAGTTGCGTTGGGTTCCTATCGTAAATATACACAATTCTTCTTCAGGACTCAAGTCCAAATTATTAATAGAAACAAAGATATACGTCTTTCACTCAGGTGCATACTCTTCAGGTTTACTAAATCAACTGTGTTACGGAGATTGGCTTAAATTTTGAATACATTATGGGCATTCTGAAATACGAGTTGCGTTGGGTTCCTATCGTAAATATACACAATTCTTCTTCAGGACTCAAGTCCAAATTATTAATAGAAACAAAGATATAAGTCTTTTACTCAGGTGCATACTCTTCGGGTTTACTAAATCAACTGTTTTACGAAGATTGACTTAAATTTTGAATACATTATGGGAATGCTGAAATACGAGTTGCGTTGGGTTCCTATCGTAAATATACACAATTCTTCTTCAGGACTCAAGTCCAAATTATTAATAGAAACAAAGATATACGTCTTTCACTCAGGTGCATGCTCTTCAGGTTTACTAAATCAACCGTGTTACGGAGATTGGCTTAAATTTTGAATACATTATGGGCATGCTGAAATACGAGTTGCGTTGGGTTCCTATCGTAAATATACACAATTCTTTGTCAGGACTCAAGTCCAAATTATTAATAGAAACAAAGATATAAGTCTTTTACTCAGGTGCATACTCTTCGGGTTTACTAAATCAACCGTGTTACGGAGATTGGCTTAAATATAGAATACATTATGGGAATGCTGAAATACGAGTTGCGTTGGGTTCCTATCCTAAATATACACAATTCTTCTTCAGGACTCAAGTCCAAATTATTAATAGAAACAAAGATATACGTCTTTCACTCAGGTGCATACTCTTCAGGTTTATTAAATCAACCGTGTTATGGAGATTGGCTTAAATTTTGAATACATTATGGGAATGCTGAAATACGAGTTGTGTTGGGTTCCTATCGTAAATATACACAATTCTTCTTCAGGACTCAAGTCCAAATTATTAATAGAAAAAAGATATACGTCTTTCACTTACGTGCATACTCTTCAGGTTTACTAAATCAACCGTGTCACGGAGATAGGCTTAAATTGTGAATACATTATGGGAATGCTGAAATACGAGTTGTGTTGGGTTCCTATCGTAAATATACACAACTCTTCTTCAGGACTCAAGTCCAAATTATTAATAGAAACAAAGATATACGCCTTTCACTCGGGTGCATACTCTTCAGGTTTACTAATTCAACCGTGTTACGGAGATTGGCTTAAATTTTGAATACATTATGGGCATGCTGAATTACAAGTTGCGTTGGGTTCCTATCGTAAATATACACAATTCTACTTCAGGACTCAAGTCCAAGTTATTAATAGAAACAAAGATATACGTCTTTCACTCAGGTGCATACTCTCTAGGTTTACTAAATCAACCGTGTTACGGAGATTGGCTTAAATTTTGAATACATTATGGGCATGTTGAAATACGAGTTGCGTTGGGTTCCTATCGAAATATACACAATTCTTCTTCAGGACTCAAGTCAAAATTATTAATAGAAACAAAGATATAAGTCTTTCACTCAGGTGCATACTCTTCGGGTTTACTATATCAACCGTGTTACGGAGATTGGCTTAAATTTTGAATACATTATGGGAATGCTGAAATACGAGTTGCTTTGGGTTCCTATCGTAAAAATACACAATTCTTCTTCAGCACTCAAGTCCAAATTATTAATAGAAACAAAGATATACGGCTCTCACTCAGGTGCATACTCTTCAGCTTTACTAAATCAACCGTGTTACGGAGATTGGCTTAAATTTTGAATACATTATGGGCATGCTGAAATACGAAATGTGTTGGGTTCCTATCGTAAATATACACAATTCTTCTTCAGGACTCAAGTCCAAATTATTAATAGAAACAAAGATATACGTCTTTTCACTCAGGTGCATACTCTTCGGGTTCACTAAATCAACCGTGTTACGAAGATTGGCTTAAATTTTGAATACATTATGGGCATGCTGAAATACGAGTTGCGTTGGGTTCCTATCGTAAATAAACACAATTCTTCTTCAGAACTCAAGTCCAAATTATTAATAGAAACAAAGATATAAGTCTTTCACTCAGGTGCATACTCTTCAGGTTTACTAAATCAACCGTGTTACGAAGATTGGCTTAAATTTTGAATACATTATGGGCATGCTGAAATACGAGTTGTGTTGGGTTCCTATCGTAAATATACACAATTCTTCTTCAGAACTCAAGTCCAAATTATTAACAGAAACAAAGATATACGTCTTTCACTCAGGTACATACTCTTAAGGGTTTACTAAATCAACCGTGTTACGGAGATTGGCTTAAATTTTTAATACATTATGGGAATGCTGAAATACGAATTGCGTTGGGTTCCTCTCATAAATATACACAATTCTTCTTCAGGAATCAAGTCCAAGTTATTAATAGAAACAAAGATATAAGTCTTTCACTCAGGTGCATACTCTTCGGGTTTACTAAATCAACCGTGTTACGGAGATTGACTTAAATTTTGAATACATTATGGGCATGCTGAAATACGAGTTGCGTTGGGTTCCTATCGTAAATATACACTATTCTTCTTCAGGACTCAAGTCCAAATTATTAATAGAAACAAAGATATACGTCTTTCACTCAGGTGTATACTCTCCAGGTTTATTAAATCAACCGTGTTACGGAGATTGGCTTAAATTTTGAATACATTATGGGAATGCTGAAATACGAGTTGCGTTGGGTTCCTATCGTAAATATACACAATTCTTCTTCAGGACTCAAGTCTAAATTATTAATAGAAACAAAGATATACGTCTTTCACTCAGGTGCATACTCTTCAGGTTTACTAAATCAACCGTGTTACGGAGATTGGCTTAAATTGTGAATACATTATGGGAATGCTGAAATACGAGTTGCGTTGGGTTCCTATCGTAAATATACACAATTCTTTTTCACGAATCAAGTCCAAATTATTAATAGAAACATAGATATACGTCTTTCACTCAGGTGCATACTTTTCAGGTTTACTAAATCAACCGTGTTACGGAGATTGGCTTAAATTGTGAATACATTATGGGAATGCTGAAATACGAGTTGCGTTGGGTTCCTATCGTAAATATACACAATTCTTCTTCAGGACTCAAGTCCAAATTATTAATAGAAACTAAGATATACGTCTTTCACTCAGGTGCATACTCTTCAGGTTTACTAAATCAACCGTGTAACGGAGATTGGCTTAAATTGTGAATACATTATGGGAATTCTGAAATACGAATTGCGTTGGGTTCCTATCATAAATATACACAATTCTTCTTCAGGAATCAAGTCCAAGTTATTAATAGAAACAAAGATATAAGTCTTTCACTCAGGTGCATACTCTTCGGGTTTACTAAATCAACCGTGTTACGGAGATTGGCTTAAATTTTGAATACATTATGGGCATGCTGAAATACGAGTTGTGTTGGGTTCCTATCGTAAATGTACACAATTCTTCTTCAGGACTCAAGTCCAAATTATTAATAGAAACCAAGATATACGTCTTTCACTCAGGTGCATAGTCTTCAGGTTTATTAAATCAACCGTGTTACGGAGATTGGCTTAAATTTTGAATACATTATGGGAATGCTGAAATACGAGTTGCGTTGGGTTCCTATCGTAAATATACACAATTCTTCTTCAGGACTCAAGTCCAAATTATTAATAGAAACAAAGATATACGTCTTTCACTCAGGTGCATACTCTTCATGTTTACTAAATCAACCGTGTTACGGAGATTGGCTTAAATTGTGAATACATTATGGGAATGCTTAAATACGAGTTGCGCTGGGTTCCTATCGTAAATATACACAATTCTTCTTCGGGAATCAAGTCCAAATTATTAATAGAAACAAAGATATAAGTCTTTCACTCAGGTGCATACTCTTCGGGTTTACTAAATCAACCATGTTACGGAGATTGGCTTAAATTTTGAATACATTATGGGCATGCTGAAATACGAGTTGCGTTGGGTTCCTATCGTAAATATACACAATTCTTCTTCAGGACTCAAGTCCAAATTATTTTTAGAAACAAAGATATATGTCTTTCACTCAGGTGCATACTCTTCAGGTTTACTAAATCAACCGTGTTACGGAGATTGGCTTAAATTTTGAATACATTATGGGCATGCTGAAATACGAGTTGCGTTGGGTTCCTATCGTAAATATACACAATTCTTCTTCAGGACTCAAGTCCAAATTATTAATAGAAACAAAGATATACGTCTTTCACTCAGGTGCATACTCTTCAGGTTTACTAAATCAACCGTGTTACGGAGATTGGCTTAAATTTTGAATACATTATGGGCATTCTGAAATACGAGTTGCGTTGGGTTCCTATCGTAAATATACACAATTCTTCTTCAGGACTCAAGTCCAAATTATTAATAGAAACAAAGATATAAGTCTTTTACTCAGGTGCATACTCTTCGGGTTTACTAAATCAACTGTGTTACGAAGATTGACTTAAATTTTGAATACATTATGGGAATGCTGAAATACGAGTTGCGTTGGGTTCCTATCGTAAATATACACAATTCTTCTTCAGGACTCAAGTCCAAATTATTTATAGAAACATAGATATACGTCTTTCACTCAGGTGCATACTCTTCAGGTTTATTGAATCAACCGTGTTACGGAGATTGGCTTAAATTTTGAATACATTATGGGAATGCTGAAATACGAACTGCGTTGGGTTCCTATCGTAAATATACACAATTCTTCTTCAGGACTCAAGTCCAAATTATTAATAGAAACAAAGATATACGTCTTTCACTTGGGTGCATACTCTTCAGGTTTACTAAATCAACCGTGTTACGGAGATAGGCTTAAATTGTGAATACATTATGGGAATGCTGAAATACGAGTTGCGTTGGGTTCCTATCGTAAATATACACAATTCTTCTTCAGGACTCAAGTCCAAATTATTATTAGAAACAAAGATATACGTCTTTCACTCAGGTGCATACTCTTCAGGTTAACTAAATCAACCGTGTTACGGAGATTGGCTTAACTTGTGAATACATTATGGGAATGCTGAAATACGGGTTACGTCGGGTTCCTATCGTAAATATACACAATTCTTCTTCAGGACTCAAGTCCAAGTTATTAATAGAAACAAAGATATACGTCTTTCACTCAGGTGCATACTCTCTAGGTTTACTAAATCAACCGTGTTACAGAGATTGGCTTAAATTTTGAATACATTATGGGCATGCTGAAATACGAGTTGCGTTGGGTTCCTATCGAAATATACACAATTCTTCTTCAGGACTCAAGTCCAAATTATTAATAGAAACAAAGATATACGTCTTTCACTCAGGTGCATACTCTTCAGGTTTACTAAATCAACATTGTTACGGAGATTGGCTTAAATTTTGAATACATTATGGGCATGCTGAAATACGAAATGTGTTGGGTTCCTATCGTAAATATACACAGTTCTTCTTCAGGACTCAAGTCCAAGTTATTAATAGAAACAAAGATATACGTCTTTCACTCAGGTGCATACTCTTCGGGTTCACTAAATCAACCGTGTTACGAAGATTGGCTTAAATTTTGAATACATTATTGGCATGCTGAAATACGAGTTGTGTTGGGTTCCTATCGTAAATATACACAATTCTTCTTCAGGACTCGAGTCCAAATTATTAATAGAAACAAAGATATACGTCTTTCACTCAGGTGCATACTCTTCAGGTTTACTAAATCAACCGTGTTACGGAGATTGGCTTAAATTTTGAATACATTATGGGAATGCTGAAATAGGAGTTGTGTTGGGTTCCTATCGTAAATATACACAATTCTTCTTCAGGACTCAAGTCCAAATTATTAACAGAAACTAAGATATACGTCTTTCACTCAGGTGCATACTCTTCAGGTTTACTAAATCAACCGTGTTACGGAGATTGGCTTAAATTTTGAATACGTTATGGGCATGCTGAAATACGAGTCGTGTTGGGTTCCTATCGTAAATATACACAATTCTTCTTCAGGACTCAAGTCCAAATTATTAATAGAAAAAAAGATATACGTCTTTCACTCAGGTGCATACTCTTCAGGTTTACTAAATCAACCGTGTTACGAAGATTGACTTAAATTTTGAATACATTATGGGCATGCTGAAATACGAGTTGCGTTGGGTTCCTATCGTAAATATACACAATTCTTCTTCAGGAATCAAGTCCAAATTATTAATAGAAACAAAGATATAAGTCTTTCACTCAGGTGCATACTCTTCGGGTTTACTAAATCAACCGTGTTACGAAGATTGACTTAAATTTTGAATACATTATGGGCATGCTGAAATACGAGTTGCGTTGGGTTCCTATCGTAAATATACACAATTCTTCTTCAGGACTAAGGTTAAAATTATTAATAGAAACCAAGATATACGTCTTTCACTCAGGTGCATAGTCTTCAGGTTTATTAAATCAACCGTGTTACGGAGATTGGCTTAAATTTTGAATACATTATGGGAATGCTGAAATACGAGTTGCGTTGGGTTCCTATCGTAAATATACACAATTCTTCTTCAGGACTCAAGTCCAAATTATTAATAGAAACAAAGATATACGTCTTTCACTCAGGTGCATACTCTTCAGGTTTACTAAATCAACCGTGTTACGGAGATTGGCTTAAATTGTGAATACATTATGGGAATGCTTAAATACGAGTTGCGCTGGGTTCCTATCGTAAATATACACAATTCTTCTTCAGGAATCAAGTCCAAATTATTAATAGAAACAAAGATATAAGTCTTTCACTCAGGTGCATACTCTTCGGGTTTACTAAATCAACCGTGTTACGGAGATTGGCTTAAATTTTGAATACATTATGAGCATGCTGAAATACGAGTTGCGTTGGGTTCCTATCGTAAATATACACAATTCTTCTTCAGGACTCAAGTCCAAATTATTTTTAGAAACAAAGATATATGTCTTTCACTCAGGTGCATACTCTTCAGGTTTACTAAATCAACCGTGTTACGGAGATTGGCTTATAGTTTGAATACATTATGAACATGCTGAAATACGAGTTGCGTTGGGTTCCTATCGTAAATATACACAATTCTTTTCAGGACTCAAGTCCAAATTATTAATAGAAACAAAGATATACGTCTTTCACTCAGGTGCATACTCTTCAGGTTTACTAAATCAACCGTGTTACGGAGATTGGCTTAAATTTTGAATACATTATAGGCATTCTGAAATACGAGTTGCGTTGGGTTCCTATCGTAAATATACACAATTCTTCTTCAGGACTCAAGTCCAAATTATTAATAGAAACAAAGATATAAGTCTTTTACTCAGGTGCATACTCTTCGGGTTTACTAAATCAACTGTGTTACGAAGATTGACTTTAATTTTGAATACATTATGGGAATGCTGAAATACGAGTTGCGTTGGGTTCCTATCGTAAATATACACAATTCTTCTTCAGGACTCAAGTCCAAATTATTAATAGAAAAAAAGATATACGTCTTTCACTCAGGTGCATACTCTTCAGGTTTACTAAATCAACCGTGTTACGAAGATTGACTTAAATTTTGAATACATTATGGGCATGCTGAAATACGAGTTGCGTTGGGTTCCTATCGTAAATATACACAATTCTTCTTCAGGAATCAAGTCCAAATTATTAATAGAAACAAAGATATAAGTCTTTCACTCAGGTGCATACTCTTCGGGTTTACTAAATCAACCGTGTTACGAAGATTGACTTAAATTTTGAATACATTATGGGCATGCTGAAATACGAGTTGCGTTGGGTTCCTATCGTAAATATACACAATTCTTCTTCAGGACTAAGGTTAAAATTATTAATAGAAACCAAGATATACGTCTTTCACTCAGGTGCATAGTCTTCAGGTTTATTAAATCAACCGTGTTACGGAGATTGGCTTAAATTTTGAATACATTATGGGAATGCTGAAATACGAGTTGCGTTGGGTTCCTATCGTAAATATACACAATTCTTCTTCAGGACTCAAGTCCAAATTATTAATAGAAACAAAGATATACGTCTTTCACTCAGGTGCATACTCTTCAGGTTTACTAAATCAACCGTGTTACGGAGATTGGCTTAAATTGTGAATACATTATGGGAATGCTTAAATACGAGTTGCGCTGGGTTCCTATCGTAAATATACACAATTCTTCTTCAGGAATCAAGTCCAAATTATTAATAGAAACAAAGATATAAGTCTTTCACTCAGGTGCATACTCTTCGGGTTTACTAAATCAACCGTGTTACGGAGATTGGCTTAAATTTTGAATACATTATGAGCATGCTGAAATACGAGTTGCGTTGGGTTCCTATCGTAAATATACACAATTCTTCTTCAGGACTCAAGTCCAAATTATTTTTAGAAACAAAGATATATGTCTTTCACTCAGGTGCATACTCTTCAGGTTTACTAAATCAACCGTGTTACGGAGATTGGCTTATAGTTTGAATACATTATGGGCATGCTGAAATACGAGTTGCGTTGGGTTCCTATCGTAAATATACACAATTCTTTTCAGGACTCAAGTCCAAATTATTAATAGAAACAAAGATATACGTCTTTCACTCAGGTGCATACTCTTCAGGTTTACTAAATCAACCGTGTTACGGAGATTGGCTTAAATTTTGAATACATTATAGGCATTCTGAAATACGAGTTGCGTTGGGTTCCTATCGTAAATATACACAATTCTTCTTCAGGACTCAAGTCCAAATTATTAATAGAAACAAAGATATAAGTCTTTTACTCAGGTGCATACTCTTCGGGTTTACTAAATCAACTGTGTTACGAAGATTGACTTCAATTTTGAATACATTATGGGAATGCTGAAATACGAGTTGCGTTGGGTTCCTATCGTAAATATACACAATTCTTCTTCAGGACTCAAGTCCAAATTATTTATAGAAACATAGATATACGTCTTTCACTCAGGTGCATACTCTTCAGGTTTATTGAATCAACCGTGTTACGGAGATTGGCTTAAATTTTGAATACATTATGGGAATGCTGAAATACGAACTGCGTTGGGTTCCTATCGTAAATATACACAATTCTTCTTCAGGACTCAAGTTCAAATTATTAATAGAAACAAAGATATACGTCTTTCACTTGGGTGCATACTCTTCAGGTTTACTAAATCAACCGTATTACGGAGATAGGCTTAAATTGTGAATACATTATGGGAATGCTGAAATACGAGTTGCGTTGGGTTCCTATCGTAAATATACACAATTCTTCTACAGGACTCAAGTCCAAATTATTATTAGAAACAAAGATATACGTCTTTCACTCAGGTGCATACTCTTCAGGTTAACTAAATCAACCGTGTTACGGAGATTGGCTTAAATTGTGAATACATTATGGGAATGCTGAAATACGAGTTGCGTCGGGTTCCTATCGTAAATATACACAATTCTTCTTCAGGACTCAAGTCCAAGTTATTAATAGAAACAAAGATATACGTCTTTCACTCAGGTGCATACTCTCTAGGTTTACTAAATCAACCGTGTTACGGAGATTGGCTTAAATTTTGAATACATTATGGGCATGCTGAAATACGAGTTGCGTTGGGTTCCTATCAAAATATACACAATTCTTCTTCATGACTCAAGTCCAAATTATTAATAGAAACAAAGATATACGTCTTTCACTCAGGTGCATACTCTTCAGGTTTACTAAATCAACCGTGTTACGGAGATTGGCTTAAATTTTGAATACATTATGGGCATGCTGAAATACGAAATGTGTTGTTTTCCTATCGTAAATATACACATTTCTTCTTCAGGACTCAAGTCCAAGTTATTAATAGAAACAAAGATATACATCTTTCACTCAGGTGCATACTCTTCGGGTTCACTAAATCAACCGTGTTACGAAGATTGGCTTAAATTTTGAATACATTATTGGCATGCTGAAATACGAGTTGCGTTAGGTTCCTATCGTAAATATACACAATTCTTCTTCAGGACTCAAGTCCAAATTATTAATAGAAACAAAGATATACGTCTTTCACTCAGGTGCATACTCTTCAGGTTTACTAAATCAACCGTGTTACGGAGATTGGCTTAAATTTTGAATACATTATGGGAATGCTGAAATACGAGTTGTGTTGGGTTCCTATCGTAAATATACACAATTCTTCTTCAGGACTCAAGTCCAAATTATTAACAGAAACTAAGATATACGTCTTTCACTCAGGTGCATACTCTTCAGGTTTACTAAATCAACCGTGTTACGGAGATTGGCTTAAATTTTGAATACGTTATGGGCATGCTGAAATACGAGTCGTGTTGGGTTCCTATCGTAAATATACACAATTCTTCTTCAGGACTCAAGTCCAAATTATTAATAGAAACAAAGATATATGTCTTTTACTCAGGTGCATACTCTTCGGGTTTACTAAATCAACCGTGTTACGGAGATTGGCTTACATTTTGAATACAATATGGGCATGCTGAAATATGAGTTGCGTTGGGTTCCTATCGTAAATATACACAATTCTTCTTCAGGACTCAAGTCCAAATTATTAATAGAAACAAAGATATACGTCTTTCACTCAGGTGCATACTCTTCAGGTTTACTAAATCAACCGTGTTACGGAGATTGGCTTAAATTGTGAATACATTATGGGAATGCTGAAATACGAGTTGCGTTGGGTTCCTATCGTAAATATACACAATTCTTCTTCAGGAGTCAAGTCCAAACTATTAATAGAAACAAAGATATACGTCTTTCACTCAGGTGCATACTCTTCAGGTTTACTAAATCAACCGTGTTACGGAGATTGGCTTAAATTTTGAATACATTATGGGCATGCTGAATTACGAGTTGTGTTTGGTTCCTATCGTAAATATACACAATTCTTCTTCAGGACTCAAGTCCAAATTATTTATAGAAACAAAGATATACGTCTTTCACTCAGGTGCATACTCTCTAGGTTTACTAAATCAACCGTGTTACGGAGATTGGCTTAAATTTTGAATACATTATGGGCATGCTGAAATACGAGTTGCGTTGGGTTCCTATCGAAATATACACAATTCTTCTTCAGAAATCAAGTCCAAATTAGTAATAGAAACAAAGATATACGTCTTTCACTCAGGTGCATACTCTTCGGGTTTACTAAATCAACCGTGTTACGAAGATTGACTTAAATTTTGAATACATTATGGGCATGCTGAAATACGAGTTGCGTTGGGTTCCTATCGTAAATATACACAATTCTTCTTCAGGACTAAGGTTAAAATTATTAATAGAAACCAAGATATACGTCTTTCACTCAGGTGCATACTCTTCGGGTACATTAAATCAACCGTGTTACGGAGATTGGCTTAAATTTTGAATACATTATTGGCATGCTGAAAGACGAGTTGCGTTGGGTTCCTATCTTAAATATACACAATTCTTCTTCAGGACTCAAGTCCAAATTATTAATAGAAACAAAGTTATACGTCTTTCACTCAGGTGCATACTCTTCAGGTTAACTAAATCAACCGTGTTACGGAGATTGGCTTAAATTGTGAATACATTATGGGAATGCTGAAATACGAGTTGCGTCGGGTTCCTATCGTAAATATACACAATTCTTCTTCAGGACTCAAGTCCAAGTTATTAATAGAAACAAAGATATACGTCTTTCACTCAGGTGCATACTCTCTAGGTTTACTAAATCAACCGTGTTACGGAGATTGGCTTAAATTTTGAATACATTATGGGCATGCTGAAATACGAGTTGCGTTGGGTTCCTATCAAAATATACACAATTCTTCTTCATGACTCAAGTCCAAATTATTAATAGAAACAAAGATATACGTCTTTCACTCAGGTGCATACTCTTCAGGTTTACTAAATCAACCGTGTTACGGAGATTGGCTTAAATTTTGAATACATTATGGGCATGCTGAAATACGAAATGTGTTTTTTTCCTATCGTAAATATACACATTTCTTCTTCAGGACTCAAGTCCAAGTTATTAATAGAAACAAAGATATACGTCTTTCACTCAGGTGCATACTCTTCGGGTTCACTAAATCAACCGTGTTACGAAGATTGGCTTAAATTTTGAATACATTATTGGCATGCTGAAATACGAGTTGCGTTGGGTTCCTATCGTAAATATACACAATTCTTCTTCAGGACTCAAGTCCAAATTATTAATAGAAACAAAGATATACGTCTTTCACTCAGGTGCATACTCTTCAGGTTTACTAAATCAACCGTGTTACAGAGATTGGCTTAAATTTTGAATACATTATGGGAATGCTGAAATACGAGTTGTGTTGGGTTCCTATCGTAAATATACACAATTCTTCTTCAGGACTCAAGTCCAAATTATTAACAGAAACTAAGATATACGTCTTTCACTCAGGTGCATACTCTTCAGGTTTACTAAATCAACCGTGTTACGGAGATTGGCTTAAATTTTGAATACGTTATGGGCATGCTGAAATACGAGTCGTGTTGGGTTCCTATCGTAAATATACACAATTCTTCTTCAGGACTCAAGTCCAAATTATTAATAGAAACAAAGATATACGTCTTTTACTCAGGTGCATACTCTTCGGGTTTACTAAATCAACCGTGTTACGGAGATTGGCTTACATTTTGAATACATTATGGGCATGCTGAAATATGAGTTGCGTTGGGTTCCTATCGTAAATATACACAATTCTTCTTCAGGACTCAAGTCCAAATTATTAATAGAAACAAAGATATACGTCTTTCACTCAGGTGCATACTCTTCAGGTTTACTAAATCAACCGTGTTACGGAGATTGGCTTAAATTGTGAATACATTATGGGAATGCTGAAATACGAGTTGCGTTGGGTTCCTATCGTAAATATACACAATTCTTCTTCAGGAGTCAAGTCCAAACTATTAATAGAAACAAAGATATACGTCTTTCACTCAGGTGCATACTCTTCAGGTTTACTAAATCAACCGTGTTACGGAGATTGGCTTAAATTTTGAATACATTATGGGCATGCTGAAATACGAGTTGTGTTGGGTTCCTATCGTAAATATACACAATTCTTCTTCAGGACTCAAGTCCAAATTATTAATAGAAACAAAGATATACGTCTTTCACTCAGGTGCATACTCTTCGGGTACATTAAATCAACCGTGTTACGGAGATTGGCTTAAATTTTGAATACATTATTGGCATGCTGAAAGACGAGTTGCGTTGGGTTCCTATCTTAAATATACACAATTCTTCTTCAGGACTCAAGTCCAAATTATTAATAGAAACAAAGTTATACGTCTTTCACTCAGGTGCATACTCTTCGGGTTTACTAAATCAACCGTGTTACGTAGATTGGCTTAAATTTTGAATACATTATGGGAATGCTGAAATACGAGTTGCGTTGGGTTCCTATCGTAAAAATACATAATTCTTCTTCAGGACTCAAGTCCAAATTATTAATAGAAACAAAGATATACGTCTTTCACTCAGGTGCATACTCTTCAGGTTTACTAAATCAACCGTGTTACGGAGATTGGCATAAATTGTGAATACATTATGGAAATGCTGAAAGACGAGTTGCGCTGGGTTCCTATCGTAAATATACACAATTCTTCTTCAGGAGTCAAGTCCAAATTATTAATAGAAACAAATATATAAGTCTTTCACTCAGGTGCATACTCTTCGGGTTTACTAAATCAACCGTGTTACGGAGACTGGCTTAAATTTTGAATACATTATGGCCATGCTGAAATACGAGTTGCGTTGGGTTCCTATCGTAAATATACACAATTCTTCTTCAGGACTCAAGTCCAAATTATTTTTGGAAACAAAGATATACGTCTTTCACTCAGGTGCATACTCTTCAGGTTTACTAAATCAACCGTGTTACGGAGATTGGCTTAAATTTTGAATACATTATGGGCATGCTGAAATACGAGTTGCGTTGGGTTCCTATCGTAAATATACACAATTCTTCTTCAGGACTCAAGTCCAAATTATTAATAGAAACAAAGATATACGTCTTTCACTCAGGTGCATACTCTTCAGGTTTACTAAATCAACCGTGTTACGGAGATTGGCTTAAATTTTGAATACATTATGGGCATGCTGAAATACGAGTTGCGTTGGGTTCCTATCGTAAATATACACAATTCTTCTTCAGGACTCAAGTCCAAATTATTAATAGAAACAAAGATATAAGTCTTTTACTCAGGTGCATACTCTTCGGGTTTACTAAATCAACCGTGTTACGGAGATTGGCTTAAATTTTGAATATATTATGGGAATGCTGAAATACGAGTTGCGTTGGGTTCCTATCGTAAATATACACAATTCTTCTTCAGGACTCAAGTCCAAATTATTTATAGAAACAAAGATATACGTCTTTCACTCAGGTGCATACTCTTCAGGTTTATTAAATCAACCGTGTTACGGAGATTGTCTTAACTTTTGAATACATTATGGGAATGCTTAAATACGAACTGCGTTGGGTTCCTATCGTAAATATACAAAATTCTTCTTCAGGACTCAAGTCCAAATTATTAATAGAAACAAAGATATACGTCTTTCACTTAGGTGCATACTCTTCAGGTTTACTAAATCAACCGTGTTACAGAGATAGGCTTAAATTGTGAATACATTATGGGAATGCTGAAATACGAGTTGCGTTGGGTTCCTATCGTAAATATACACAATTCTTCTTCAGGACTCAAGTCCAAATTATTAATAGAAACAAAGATATACGTCTTTCACTCAGGTGCATACTCTTCAGGTTTACTAATTCAACCGTGTTACGGAGATTGGCTTAAATTTTGAATACATTATGGGCATGCTGAATTACGAGTTGCGTTGGGTTCCTATCGTAAATATACACAATTCTTCTTCAGGACTCAAGTCCAAGTTATTAATAGAAACAAAGATATACGTCTTTCACTCAGGTGCATACTCTCTAGGTTTACTAAATCAACCGTGTCACGGAGATTGGCTTAAATTTTGAATACATTATGGGCATGCTAAAATACAAGTTGCGTTGGGTTCCTATCGAAATATACACAATTCTTCTTCAGGACTCAAGTCCAAATTATTAATAGAAACAAAGATATAAGTCTTTCACTCAGGTGCATACTCTTCGGGTTTACTAAATCAACCGTGTTACGGAGATTGGCTTAAATTTTGAATACATTATGGGAATGCTGAAATACGAGTTGCGTTGGGTTCCTATCGTAAAAATACACAATTCTTCTTCAGGACTCAAGTCCAAATTATTATTAGAAACAAACATATACGTCTTTCACTCAGGTGCATACTCTTCAGGTTTACTAAATCAACCGTGTTACGGAGATTGGCTTAAATTTTGAATACATTATGGGCATGCTGAAATACGAAATGTGTTGGGTTCCTATCGTAAATATACACAATTCTTCTTCAGGACTCAAGTCCAAATTATTAATAGAAACAAATATATACGTCTTTCACTCAGGTGCATACTCTTCGGGTTCACTAAATCAACCGTGTTACGAAGATTGGCTTCAATTTTGAATACATTATTGGCATGCTGAAATACGAGTTGCGTTGGGTTCCTATCGTAAATATACACAATACTTCTTCAGGACTCAAGTCCAAATTATTAATAGAAACAAATATATACGTCTTTCACTCAGGTGCATACTCTTCAGGTTTACTAAATCAACCGTGTTACGGAGATTGGCTTAAATTGTGAATACATTATGGGAATGCTGAAATACGAAATGTGTTGGGTTCCTATCGTAAATATACACAATACTTCTTCAGGACTCAAGTCCAAATTATTAATAGAAACAAATATATACGTCTTTCACTCAGGTGCATACTCTTCGGGTTTACTAAATCAACCGTGTTACGGAGATTGGCTTACATTTTGAATACATTATGGGCATGCTGAAATATGAGTTGCGTTGGGTTCCTATCGTAAATATACACAATTCTTCTTCAGGACTCAAGTCCAAATTATTAATAGAAACAAAGATATACGTCTTTCACTCAGGTGCATACTCTTCAGGTTTACTAAATCAACCGTGTTACGGAGATTGGCTTAAATTGTGAATACATTATGGGAATGCTGAAATACGAGTTGCGTTGGGTTCCTATCGTAAATATACACAATTCTTCTTCAGGAGTCAAGTCCAAACTATTAATAGAAACAAAGATATACGTCTTTCACTCAGGTGCATACTCTTCAGGTTTACTAAATCAACCGTGTTACGGAGATTGGCTTAAATTTTGAATACATTATGGGCATGCTGAATTACGAGTTGTGTTTGGTTCCTATCGTAAATATACACAATTCTTCTTCAGGACTCAAGTCCAAATTATTTATAGAAACAAAGATATACGTCTTTCACTCAGGTGCATACTCTCTAGGTTTACTAAATCAACCGTGTTACGGAGATTGGCTTAAATTTTGAATACATTATGGGCATGCTGAAATACGAGTTGCGTTGGGTTCCTATCGAAATATACACAATTCTTCTTCAGAAATCAAGTCCAAATTAGTAATAGAAACAAAGATATACGTCTTTCACTCAGGTGCTTACTCTTCAGGTTTACTAAATCAACCGTGTTACGGAGATTGGCTTAAATTTTGAATACATTATGGGCATGCTGAAATACGAGTTGTGTTGGGTTCCTATCGTAAATATACACAATTCTTCTTCAGGACTCAAGTCCAAATTATTAATAGAAACAAAGATATACGTCTTTCACTCAGGTGCATACTCTTCGGGTGCATTAAATCAACCGTGTTACGGAGATTGGCTTAAATTTTGAATACATTATTGGCATGCTGAAAGACGAGTTGCGTTGGGTTCCTATCTTAAATATACACAATTCTTCTTCAGGACTCAAGTCCAAATTATTAATAGAAACAAAGTTATACGTCTTTCACTCAGGTGCATACTCTTCGGGTTTACTAAATCAACCGTGTTACGGAGATTGGCTTAAATTTTGAATACATTATGGGAATGCTGAAATACGAGTTGCGTTGGGTTCCTATCGTAAAAATACACAATTCTTCTTCAGGACTCAAGTCAAAATTATTATTAGAAACAAAGATATACGTCTTTCACTCAGGTGCATACTCTTCAGGTTTACTAAATCAACCGTGTTACGGAGATTGGCTTAAATTTTGAATACATTATGGGCATGCTGAAATACGAAATGTGTTGGGTTCCTATCGTAAATATACACAATTCTTCTTCAGGACTCAAGTCCAAATTATTAATAGAAACAAATATATACGTCTTTCACTCAGGTGCATACTCTTCGGGTTCACTAAATCAACCGTGTTACGAAGATTGGCTTCAATTTTGAATACATTATTGGCATGCTGAAATACGAGTTGCGTTGGGTTCCTATCGTAAATATACACAATACTTCTTCAGGACTCAAGTCCAAATTATTAATAGAAACAAATATATACGTCTTTCACTCAGGTGCATACTCTTCAGGTTTACTAAATCAACCGTGTTACGGAGATTGGCTTAAATTGTGAATACATTATGGGAATGCTGAAATACGAAATGTGTTGGGTTCCTATCGTAAATATACACAATACTTCTTCAGGACTCAAGTCCAAATTATTAATAGAAACAAATATATACGTCTTTCACTCAGGTGCATACTCTTCGGGTTTACTAAATCAACCGTGTTACGGAGATTGGCTTACATTTTGAATACATTATGGGCATGCTGAAATATGAGTTGCGTTGGGTTCCTATCGTAAATATACACAATTCTTCTTCAGGACTCAAGTCCAAATTATTAATAGAAACAAAGATATACGTCTTTCACTCAGGTGCATACTCTTCAGGTTTACTAAATCAACCGTGTTACGGAGATTGGCTTAAATTGTGAATACATTATGGGAATGCTGAAATACGAGTTGCGTTGGGTTCCTATCGTAAATATACACAATTCTTCTTCAGGAGTCAAGTCCAAACTATTAATAGAAACAAAGATATACGTCTTTCACTCAGGTGCATACTCTTCAGGTTTACTAAATCAACCGTGTTACGGAGATTGGCTTAAATTTTGAATACATTATGGGCATGCTGAATTACGAGTTGTGTTTGGTTCCTATCGTAAATATACACAATTCTTCTTCAGGACTCAAGTCCAAATTATTTATAGAAACAAATATATACGTCTTTCACTCAGGTGCATACTCTCTAGGTTTACTAAATCAACCGTGTTACGGAGATTGGCTTAAATTTTGAATACATTATGGGCATGCTGAAATACGAGTTGCGTTGGGTTCCTATCGAAATATACACAATTCTTCTTCAGAAATCAAGTCCAAATTAGTAATAGAAACAAAGATATACGTCTTTCACTCAGGTGCTTACTCTTCAGGTTTACTAAATCAACCGTGTTACGGAGATTGGCTTAAATTTTGAATACATTATGGGCATGCTGAAATACGAGTTGTGTTGGGTTCCTATCGTAAATATACACAATTCTTCTTCAGGACTCAAGTCCAAATTATTAATAGAAACAAAGATATACGTCTTTCACTCAGGTGCATACTCTTCGGGTACATTAAATCAACCGTGTTACGGAGATTGGCTTAAATTTTGAATACATTATTGGCATGCTGAAAGACGAGTTGCGTTGGGTTCCTATCTTAAATATACACAATTCTTCTTCAGGACTCAAGTCCAAATTATTAATAGAAACAAAGTTATACGTCTTTCACTCAGGTGCATACTCTTCGGGTTTACTAAATCAACCGTGTTACGGAGATTGGCTTAAATTTTGAATACATTATGGGAATGCTGAAATACGAGTTGCATTGGGTTCCTATCGTAAAAATACACAATTCTTCTTCAGGACTCAAGTCAAAATTATTATTAGAAACAAAGATATACGTCTTTCACTCAGGTGCATACTCTTCAGGTTTACTAAATCAACCGTGTTACGGAGATTGGCTTAAATTTTGAATACATTATGGGCATGCTGAAATACGAGTTGTGTTGGGTTCCTATCGTAAATATACACAATTCTTCTTCAGGACTCAAGTCCAAATTATTAATAGAAACAAAGATATACGTCTTTCACTCAGGTGCATACTCTTCGGGTACATTAAATCAACCGTGTTACGGAGATTGGCTTAAATTTTGAATACATTATTGGCATGCTGAAAGACGAGTTGCGTTGGGTTCCTATCTTAAATATACACAATTCTTCTTCAGGACTCAAGTCCAAATTATTAATAGAAACAAAGTTATACCTCTTTCACTCAGGTGCATACTCTTCGGGTTTACTAAATCAACCGTGTTACGGAGATTGGCTTAAATTTCGAATACATTATGGGAATGCTGAAATACGAGTTGCGTTGGGTTCCTATCGTAAAAATACATAATTCTTCTTCAGGACTCAAGTCCAAATTATTAATAGAAACAAAGATATACGTCTTTCACTCAGGTGCATACTCTTCAGGTTTACTAAATCAACCGTGTTACGGAGATTGGCATAAATTGTGAATACATTATGGAAATGCTGAAAGACGAGTTGCGCTGGGTTCCTATCGTAAATATACACAATTCTTCTTCAGGAGTCAAGTCCAAATTATTAATAGAAACAAATATATAAGTCTTTCACTCAGGTGCATACTCTTCGGGTTTACTAAATCAACCGTGTTACGGAGACTGGCTTAAATTTTGAATACATTATGGCCATGCTGAAATACGAGTTGCGTTGGGTTCCTATCGTAAATATACACAATTCTTCTTCAGGACTCAAGTCCAAATTATTTTTGGAAACAAAGATATACGTCTTTCACTCAGGTGCATACTCTTCAGGTTTACTAAATCAACCGTGTTACGGAGATTGGCTTAAATTTTGAATACATTATGGGCATGCTGAAATACGAGTTGCGTTGGGTTCCTATCGTAAATATACACAATTCTTCTTCAGGACTCAAGTCCAAATTATTAATAGAAACAAAGATATACGTCTTTCACTCAGGTGCATACTCTTCAGGTTTACTAAATCAACCGTGTTACGGAGATTGGCTTAAATTTTGAATACATTATGGGCATGCTGAAATACGAGTTGCGTTGGGTTCCTATCGTAAATATACACAATTCTTCTTCAGGACTCAAGTCCAAATTATTAATAGAAACAAAGATATAAGTCTTTTACTCAGGTGCATACTCTTCGGGTTTACTAAATCAACCGTGTTACGGAGATTGGCTTAAATTTTGAATATATTATGGGAATGCTGAAATACGAGTTGCGTTGGGTTCCTATCGTAAATATACACAAGTCTTCTTCAGGACTCAAGTCCAAATTATTTATAGAAACAAAGATATACGTCTTTCACTCAGGTGCATACTCTTCAGGTTTATTAAATCAACCGTGTTACGGAGATTGGCTTAACTTTTGAATACATTATGGCAATGCTGAAATACGAACTGCGTTGGGTTCCTATCGTAAATATACACAATTCTTCTTCAGGACTCAAGTCCAAATTATTAATAGAAACAAAGATATACGTCTTTCACTTAGGTGCATACTCTTCAGGTTTACTAAATCAACCGTGTTACAGAGATAGGCTTAAATTGTGAATACATTATGGGAATGCTGAAATACGAGTTGCGTTGGGTTCCTATCGTAAATATACACAATTCTTCTTCAGGACTCAAGTCCAAATTATTAATAGAAACAAAGATATACGCCTTTCACTCAGGTGCATACTCTTCAGGTTTACTAATTCAACCGTGTTACGGAGATTGGCTTAAATTTTGAATACATTATGGGCATGCTGAATTACGAGTTGCGTTGGGTTCCTATCGTAAATATACACAATTCTTCTTCAGGACTCAAGTCCAAGTTATTAATAGAAACAAAGATATACGTCTTTCACTCAGGTGCATACTCTCTAGGTTTACTAAATCAACCGTGTCACGGAGATTGGCTTAAATTTTGAATACATTATGGGCATGCTGAAATACAAGTTGCGTTGGGTTCCTATCGAAATATACACAATTCTTCTTCAGGACTCAAGTCCAAATTATTAATAGAAACAAAGATATAAGTCTTTCACTCAGGTGCATACTCTTCGAGGTTTACTAAATCAACCGTGTTACGGAGATTGGCTTAAATTTTGAATACATTATGGGAATGCTGAAATACGAGTTGCGTTGGGTTCCTATCGTAAAAATACACAATTCTTCTTCAGGACTCAAGTCCAAATTATTATTAGAAACAAAGATATACGTCTTTCACTCAGGTGCATACTCTTCAGGTTTACTAAATCAACCGTGTTACGGAGATTGGCTTAAATTTTGAATACATTATGGGCATGCTGAAATACGAAATGTGTTGGGTTCCTATCGTAAATATACACAATTCTTCTTCAGGACTCAAGTCCAAATTATTAATAGAAACAAATATATACGTCTTTCACTCAGGTGCATACTCTTCGGGTTCACTAAATCAACCGTGTTACGAAGATTAGCTTCAATTTTGAATACATTATTGGCATGCTGAAATACGAGTTGCGTTGGGTTCCTATCGTAAATATACACAATACTTCTTCAGGACTCAAGTCCAAATTATTAATAGAAACAAAGATATACGTCTTTCACTCAGGTGCATACTCTTCGGGTACATTAAATCAACCGTGTTACGGAGATTGGCTTAAATTTTGAATACATTATTGGCATGCTGAAAGACGAGTTGCGTTGGGTTCCTATCTTAAATATACACAATTCTTCTTCAGGACTCAAGTCCAAATTATTAATAGAAACAAAGTTATACCTCTTTCACTCAGGTGCATACTCTTCGGGTTTACTAAATCAACCGTGTTACGGAGATTGGCTTAAATTTCGAATACATTATGGGAATGCTGAAATACGAGTTGCGTTGGGTTCCTATCGTAAAAATACATAATTCTTCTTCAGGACTCAAGTCCAAATTATTAATAGAAACAAAGATATACGTCTTTCACTCAGGTGCATACTCTTCAGGTTTACTAAATCAACCGTGTTACGGAGATTGGCATAAATTGTGAATACATTATGGAAATGCTGAAAGACGAGTTGCGCTGGGTTCCTATCGTAAATATACACAATTCTTCTTCAGGAGTCAAGTCCAAATTATTAATAGAAACAAATATATAAGTCTTTCACTCAGGTGCATACTCTTCGGGTTTACTAAATCAACCGTGTTACGGAGACTGGCTTAAATTTTGAATACATTATGGCCATGCTGAAATACGAGTTGCGTTGGGTTCCTATCGTAAATATACACAATTCTTCTTCAGGACTCAAGTCCAAATTATTTTTGGAAACAAAGATATACGTCTTTCACTCAGGTGCATACTCTTCAGGTTTACTAAATCAACCGTGTTACGGAGATTGGCTTAAATTTTGAATACATTATGGGCATGCTGAAATACGAGTTGCGTTGGGTTCCTATCGTAAATATACACAATTCTTCTTCAGGACTCAAGTCCAAATTATTAATAGAAACAAAGATATACGTCTTTCACTCAGGTGCATACTCTTCAGGTTTACTAAATCAACCGTGTTACGGAGATTGGCTTAAATTTTGAATACATTATGGGCATGCTGAAATACGAGTTGCGTTGGGTTCCTATCGTAAATATACACAATTCTTCTTCAGGACTCAAGTCCAAATTATTAATAGAAACAAAGATATAAGTCTTTTACTCAGGTGCATACTCTTCGGGTTTACTAAATCAACCGTGTTACGGAGATTGGCTTAAATTTTGAATATATTATGGGAATGCTGAAATACGAGTTGCGTTGGGTTCCTATCGTAAATATACACAAGTCTTCTTCAGGACTCAAGTCCAAATTATTTATAGAAACAAAGATATACGTCTTTCACTCAGGTGCATACTCTTCAGGTTTATTAAATCAACCGTGTTACGGAGATTGGCTTAACTTTTGAATACATTATGGGAATGCTGAAATACGAACTGCGTTGGGTTCCTATCGTAAATATACACAATTCTTCTTCAGGACTCAAGTCCAAATTATTAATAGAAACAAAGATATACGTCTTTCACTGAGGTGCATACTCTTCAGGTTTACTAAATCAACCGTGTTACAGAGATAGGCTTAAATTGTGAATACATTATGGGAATGCTGAAATACGAGTTGCGTTGGGTTCCTATCGTAAATATACACAATTCTTCTTCAGGACTCAAGTCCAAATTATTAATAGAAACAAAGATATACGCCTTTCACTCAGGTGCATACTCTTCAGGTTTACTAATTCAACCGTGTTACGGAGATTGGCTTAAATTTTGAATACATTATGGGCATGCTGAATTACGAGTTGCGTTGGGTTCCTATCGTAAATATACACAATTCTTCTTCAGGACTCAAGTCCAAGTTATTAATAGAAACAAAGATATACGTCTTTCACTCAGGTGCATACTCTCTAGGTTTACTAAATCAACCGTGTCACGGAGATTGGCTTAAATTTTGAATACATTATGGGCATGCTGAAATACAAGTTGCGTTGGGTTCCTATCGAAATATACACAATTCTTCTTCAGGACTCAAGTCCAAATTATTAATAGAAACAAAGATATAAGTCTTTCACTCAGGTGCATACTCTTCGAGGTTTACTAAATCAACCGTGTTACGGAGATTGGCTTAAATTTTGAATACATTATGGGAATGCTGAAATACGAGTTGCGTTGGGTTCCTATCGTAAAAATACACAATTCTTCTTCAGGACTCAAGTCCAAATTATTATTAGAAACAAAGATATACGTCTTTCACTCAGGTGCATACTCTTCAGGTTTACTAAATCAACCGTGTTACAGAGATAGGCTTAAATTGTGAATACATTATGGGAATGCTGAAATACGAGTTGCGTTGGGTTCCTATCGTAAATATACACAATTCTTCTTCAGGACTCAAGTCCAAATTATTAATAGAAACAAATATATACGTCTTTCACTCAGGTGCATACTCTTCGGGTTCACTAAATCAACCGTGTTACGAAGATTAGCTTCAATTTTGAATACATTATTGGCATGCTGAAATACGAGTTGCGTTGGGTTCCTATCGTAAATATACACAATACTTCTTCAGGACTCAAGTCCAAATTATTAATAGAAACAAATATATACGTCTTTCACTCAGGTGCATACTCTTCAGGTTTACTAAATCAACCGTGTTACGAAGATTGGTTTAAATTTTAAATACATTATGGGAATGCTGAAATACGAGTTGTGTTGGGTTCCTATCGTAAATATACACAATTCTTCTTCAGGACTCAAGTCCAAATTATTATTAGAAACAAAGATATACGTCTTTCACTCAGGTGCATACTCTTCAGGTTAACTAAATCAACCGTGTTACGGAGATTGGCTTAAATTGTGAATACATTATGGGAATGCTGAAATACGAGTTGCGTCGGGTTCCTATCGTAAATATACACAATTCTTCTTCAGGACTCAAGTCCAAGTTATTAATAGAAACAAAGATATACGTCTTTCACTCAGGTGCATACTCTCTAGGTTTACTAAATCAACCGTGTTACGGAGATTGGCTTAAATTTTGAATACATTATGGGCATGCTGAAATACGAGTTGCGTTGGGTTCCTATCGAAATATACACAATTCTTCTTCAGGACTCAAGTCCAAATTATTAATAGAAACAAAGATATACGTCTTTCACTCAGGTGCATACTCTTCAGGTTTACTAAATCAACCGTGTTACGGAGATTGGCTTAAATTTTGAATACATTATGGGCATGCTGAAATACGAAATGTGTTGGGTTCCTATCGTAAATATACACAATTCTTCTTCAGGACTCAAGTCCAAATTATTATTAGAAACAAAGATATACGTCTTTCACTCAGGTGCATACTCTTCAGGTTAACTAAATCAACCGTGTTACGGAGATTGGCTTAAATTGTGAATACATTATGGGAATGCTGAAATACGAGTTGCGTCGGGTTTCTATCGTAAATATACACAATTCTTCTTCAGGACTCAAGTCCAAGTTATTAATAGAAACAAAGATATACGTCTTTCACTCAGGTGCATACTCTCTAGGTTTACTAAATCAACCGTGTTACGGAGATTGGCTTAAATTTTGAATACATTATGGGCATGCTGAAATACGAGTTGCGTTGCGTTCCTATCGAAATATACACAATTCTTCTTCAGGACTCAAGTCCAAATTATTAATAGAAACAAAGATATACGTCTTTCACTCAGGTGCATACTCTTCGGGTTCACTAAATCAATCGTGTTACGAAGATTGGCTTAAATTTTGAATACATTATTGGCATGCTGAAATACGAGTTGCGTTGGGTTCCTATCGTAAATATACACAATTCTTCTTCAGGACTCAAGTCCAAATTATTAATAGAAACAAAGATATACGTCTTTCACTCAGGTGCATACTCTTCAGGTTTACTAAATCAACCGTGTTACGGAGATTGGCTTAAATTTTGAATACATTATGGGAATGCTGAAATACGAGTTGTGTTGGGTTCCTATCGTAAATATACACAATTCTTCTTCAGGACTCAATTCCAAATTATTAACAGAAACTAAGATATACGTCTTTCAGTCAGGTGCATACTCTTCAGGTTTACTAAATCAACCATGTTACGGAGATTGGCTTAAATATTGAATACATTATGGGCATGCTGAAATACGAGTCGTGTTGGGTTCCTATCGTAAATATACACAATTCTTCTTCAGGACTCAAGTCCAAATTATTAATCGAAACAAAGATATACGTCTTTTACTCAGGTGCATACTCTTCGGGTTTACTAAATCAACCGTGTTACGGAGATTGGCTTAAATTTTGAAGACATTATGGGAATGCTGAAATACGAGTTGCGTTGGGTTTCTATGGTAAATATACACAATTCTTCTTCAGAACTCAAGTCCAAATTAGTAATAGAAACAAAGATATACGTCTTTCACTCAGGTGCATACTCTTCAGGTTTACTAAATCAACCGTGTTACGGAGATTGGCTTAAATTTTGAATACATTATGGGCATGCTGAAATACGAGTTGTGCTGGGATCCTATCGTAAATATACACAATTCTTCTTCAGGACTCAAGTCCAAATTATTAATAGAAACAAAGATATACGTCTTTCACTCAGGTGCATACTCTTCGGGTTCATTAAATCAACCGTGTTACGGAGATTGGCTTAAATTTTGAATACATTATTGGCATGCTGAAAGACGAGTTGCGTTGGGTTCCTATCTTAAATATACACAATTCTTCTTCAGGACTCAAGTCCAAATTATTAATAGAAACAAAGTTATACGTCTTTCACTCAGGTGCATACTCTTCGGGTTTACTAAATCAACCGTGTTACGGAGATTGGCTTAAATTTTGAATACATTATGGGAATGCTGAAATACGAGTTGCGTTGGGTTCCTATCGTAAAAATACATAATTCTTCTTCAGGACTCAAGTCCAAATTATTAATAGAAACAAAGATATACGTCTTTCACTCAGGTGCATACTCTTCAGGTTTACTAAATCAACCGTGTTACGGAGATTGGCATAAATTGTGAATACATTATGGGAATGCTGAAAGACGAGTTGCGCTGGGTTCCTATCGTAAATATACACAATTCTTATTCAGGAGTCAAGTCCAAATTATTAATAGAAACAAAGATATAAGTCTTTCACTCAGGTGCATACTCTTCGGGTTTACTAAATCAACCGTGTTACGCAGACTGGCTTAAATTTTGAATACATTATGGCCATGCTGAAATACGAGTTGCGTTGGGTTCCTATCGTAAATATACACAATTCTTCTTCAGGACTCAAGTCCAAATTATTTTTAGAAACAAAGATATACGTCTTTCACTCAGGTGCATACTCTTCAGGTTTACTAAATCAACCGTGTTACGGAGATTGGCTTAAATTTTGAATACATTATGGGCATGCTGAAATACGAGTTGCGTTGGGTTCCTATCGTAAATATACACAATTCTTCTTCAGGACTCAAGTCCAAATTATTAATAGAAACAAAGATATACGTCTTTCACTCAGGTGCATACTCTTCAGGTTTACTAAATCAACCGTGTTACGGAGATTGGCTTAAATTTTGAATACATTATGGGCATGCTGAAATACGAGTTGCGTTGGGTTCCTATCGTAAATATACACATTTCTTCTTCAGGACTCAAGTCCAAATTATTAATAGAAACAAAGATATAAGTCTTTTACTCAGGTGCATACTCTTCGGGTTTACTAAATCAACCGTGTTACGGAGATTGGCTTAAAGTTTGAATACATTATGGGAATGCGGAAATACGAGTTGCGTTGGGTTCCTATCGTAAATATACACAATTCTTCTTCAGGACTCAAGTCCAAATTATTTATAGAAACAAAGATATACGTCTTTCACTCAGGTGCATACTCTTCAGGTTTATTAAATCAACCGTGTTACGGAGATTGGCTTAAATTTTGAATACACTATGGGAATGCTGAAATACGAACTGCGTTGGGTTCCTATCGTAAATATACACAATTCTTCTTCAGGACTCAAGTCCAAATTATTAATAGAAACAAAGATATACGTCTTTCACTCAGGTGCATACTCTTCAGGTTTACTAAATCAACCGTGTTACGGAGATAGGCTTAAATTGTGAATACATTATGGGAATGCTGAAATACGAGTTGCGTTGGGTTCCTATCGTAAATATACACAATTCTTCTTCAGGACTCAAGTTCGAATTATTAATAGAAACAAAGATATACGCCTTTCACTCAGGTTCATACTCTTCAGGTTTACTAATTCAACCGTGTTACGGAGATTGGCTTAAATTTGGAATACATTATGGGCATGCTTAATTACGAGTTGCGTTGGGTTCCTATCGTAAATATACACAATTCTTCTTCAGGACTCAAGTCCAAGTTAATAATAGAAACAAAGATATACGTCTTTCACTCAGGTGCATACTCTCAAGGTTTACTAAATCAACCATGTTACGGAGATTGGCTTAAATTTTGAACACATTATGGGCATGCTGAAATACAAGTTGCGTTGGGTTCCTATCGAAATATACACAATTCTTCTTCAGGACTCAAGTCCAAATTATTAATAGAAACAAAGATATAAGTCTTTCACTCAGGTGCATACTCTTCAGGTTTACTAAATCAACCGTGTTACGGAGATTGGCTTAAATTTTGAATACATTATGGGAATGCTGAAATACGAGTTGCGTTGGGTTCCTATCGTAAAAATACACAATTCTTCTTCAGGACTCAAGTCCAAATTATTATTAGAAACAAAGATATACGTCTTTCACTCAGGTGCATACTCTTCAGGTTTACTAAATCAACCGTGTTACGGAGATTGGCTTAAATTTTGAATACATTATGGGCATGCTGAAATACAAGTTGCGTTGGGTTCCTATCGAAATATACACAATTCTTCTTCAGGACTCAACTCCAAATTATTAATAGAAACAAAGATATAAGTCTTTCACTCAGGTGCATACTCTTCAGGTTTACTAAATCAACCGTGTTACGGAGATTGGCTTAAATTTTGAATACATTATGGGCATGCTGAAATACAAGTTGTGTTGGGTTCCTATCGAAATATACACAATTCTTCTTCAGGACTCAAGTCCAAATTATTAATAGAAACAAAGATATAAGTCTTTCACTCAGGTGCATACTCTTCAGGTTTACTAAATCAACCGTGTTACGGAGATTGGCTTAAATTTTGAATACATTATGGGAATGCTGAAATACGAGTTGCGTTGGGTTCCTATCGTAAATATACACAATACATCTTCAGGACTCAAGTCCCAATTATTAATAGAAACAAAGATATACGTCTTTCACTCAGGTGCATACTCTTCAGGTTTACTAAATCAACCGTGTTACGGAGATTGGCTTAAATTTTGAATACATTATGGGAATGCTGAAATACGAGTTGTGTTGGGTTCCTATCGTAAATATACACAATTCTTCTTCAGGACTCAAGTCCAAATTATTATTAGAAACAAAGATATACGTCTTTCACTCAGGTGCATACTCTTCAGGTTAACTAAATCAACCGTGTTACGGAGATTGGCTTAAATTGTGAATACATTATGGGAATGCTGAAATATGAGTTGCGTCGGGTTCCTATCGTAAATATACACAATTCTTCTTCAGGACTCAAGTCCAAATTATTAATAGAAACAAAGATATACGTCTTTCACTCAGGTGCATACTCTTCGGGTTTACTAAATCAACCGTGTTACGGAGATTGGCTTAAATTTTGAATACATTATGGGAATGCTGAAATACGAGTTGCGTTGGGTTCCTATCGTAAATATACACAATTCTTCTTCAGGACTCAAGTCCAAATTATTTATAGAAACAAAGATATACGTCTTTCACTCAGGTGCATACTCTTCAGGTTTATTAAATCAACCGTGTTACGGAGATTGGCTTAAATTTTGAATACATTATGGGAATGCTGAAATACGAACTGCGTTGGGTTCCTATCGTAAATATACACAATTCTTCTTCAGGACTCAAGTCCAAATTATTAATAGAAACAAAGATATACGTCTTTCACTTAGGTGCATACTCTTCACGTTTACTAAATCAACCGTGTTACGGAGATAGGATTAAATTGTGAATACATTATGGGAATGCTGAAATACGAGTTGCGTTGGGTTCCTATCGTAAATATACACAATTCTTCTTCAGGACTCAAGTCCAAATTGTTAATAGAAACAAAGATATACGTCTTTCACTCAGGTGCATACTCTTCAGGTTTACTAAATCAACCGTGTTACGGAGATTGGCTTAAATTTTGAATACATTATGGGAATGCTGAAATACGAGTTGTGTTGGGTTCCTATCGTAAATATACACAATTCATCTTCAGGACTCAAGTCCAAATTATTATTAGAAACAAAGATATACGTCTTTCACTCAGGTGCATACTCTTCAGGTTAACTAAATCAACCGTGTTACGGAGATTGGCTTAAATTGTGAATACATTATGGGAATGCTGAAATATGAGTTGCGTCGGGTTCCTATCGTAAATATACACAATTCTTCTTCAGGACTCAAGTCCAAATTATTAATAGAAACAAAGATATAAGTCTTTCACTCAGGTGCATACTCTTCAGGTTTACTAAATCAACCGTGTTACGGAGATTGGCTTAAATTTTGAATACATTATGGGAATGCTGAAATACGAGTTGCGTTGGGTTCCTATCGTAAATATACACAATACTTCTTCAGGACTCAAGTCCCAATTATTAATAGAAACAAAGATATACGTCTTTCACTCAGGTGCATACTCTTCAGGTTTACTAAATCAACCGTGTTACGGAGATTGGCTTAAATTTTGAATACATTATGGGAATGCTGAAATACGAGTTGTGTTGGGTTCCTATCGTAAATATACACAATTCTTCTTCAGGACTCAAGTCCAAATTATTATTAGAAACAAAGATATACGTCTTTCACTCAGGTGCATACTCTTCAGGTTAACTAAATCAACCGTGTTACGGAGATTGGCTTAAATTGTGAATACATTATGGGAATGCTGAAATATGAGTTGCGTCGGGTTCCTATCGTAAATATACACAATTCTTCTTCAGGACTCAAGTCCAAATTATTAATAGAAACAAAGATATACGTCTTTCACTCAGGTGCATACTCTTCGGGTTTACTAAATCAACCGTGTTACGGAGATTGGCTTAAATTTTGAATACATTATGGGAATGCTGAAATACGAGTTGCGTTGGGTTCCTATCGTAAATATACACAATTCTTCTTCAGGACTCAAGTCCAAATTATTTATAGAAACAAAGATATACGTCTTTCATTCAGGTGCATACTCTTCAGGTTTATTAAATCAACCGTGTTACGGAGATTGGCTTAAATTTTGAATACATTATGGGAATGCTGAAATACGAACTGCGTTGGGTTCCTATCGTAAATATACACAATTCTTCTTCAGGACTCAAGTCCAAATTATTAATAGAAACAAAGATATACGTCTTTCACTTAGGTGCATACTCTTCAGGTTTACTAAATCAACCGTGTTACGGAGATAGGCTTAAATTGTGAATACATTATGGGAATGCTGAAATACGAGTTGCGTTGGGTTCCTATCGTAAATATACACAATTCTTCTTCAGGACTCAAGTCCAAATTATTAATAGAAACAAAGATATACGCCTTTCACTCAGGTTCATACTCTTCAGGTTTACTAATTCAACCGTGTTACGGAGATTGGCTTAAATTTGGAATACATTATAAGCATGCTGAATTACGAGTTGCGTTGGGTTCCTATCGTAAATATACACAATTCTTCTTCAGGACTCAAGTCCAAGTTATTAATAGAAACAAAGATATACGTCTTTCACTCAGGTGCATACTCTCTAGGTTTACTAAATCAACCATGTTACGGAGATTGGCTTAAATTTTGAATACATTATGGGCATGCTGAAATACAAGTTGCGTTGGGTTCCTATCGAAATATACACAATTCTTCTTCAGGACTCAAGTCCAAATTATTAATAGAAACAAAGATATAAGTCTTTCACTCAGGTGCATACTCTTCAGGTTTACTAAATCAACCGTGTTACGGAGATTGGCTTAAATTTTGAATACATTATGGGAATGCTGAAATACGAGTTGCGTTGGGTTCCTATCGTAAAAATACACAATTCTTCTTCAGGACTCAAGTCCAAATTATTATTAGAAACAAAGATATACGTCTTTCACTCAGGTGCATACTCTTCAGGTTTACTAAATCAACCGTGTTACGGAGATTGGCTTAAATTTTGAATACATTATGGGCATGCTGAAATACAAGTTGCGTTGGGTTCCTATCGAAATATAGACAATTCTTCTTCAGGACTCAAGTCCAAATTATTAATAGAAACAAAGATATAAGTCTTTCACTCAGGTGCATACTCTTCAGGTTTACTAAATCAACCGTGTTACGGAGATTGGCTTAAATTTTGAATACATTATGGGAATGCTGAAATACGAGTTGCGTTGGGTTCCTATCGTAAATATACACAATACTTCTTCAGGACTCAAGTCCCAATTATTAATAGAAACAAAGATATACGTCTTTCACTCAGGTGCATACTCTTCAGGTTTACTAAATCAACCGTGTTACGGAGATTGGCTTAAATTTTGAATACATTATGGGAATGCTAAAATACGAGTTGTGTTGGGTTCCTATCGTAAATATACACAATTCTTCTTCAGGACTCAAGTCCAAATTATTATTAGAAACAAAGATATACGTCTTTCACTCAGGTGCATACTCTTCAGGTTAACTAAATCAACCGTGTTACGGAGATTGGCTTAAATTTTGAATACATTATGGGAATGCTGAAATACGAGTTGTGTTGGGTTCCTATCGTAAATATACACAATTCTTCTTCAGGACTCAAGTCCAAATTATTATTAGAAACAAAGATATACGTCTTTCACTCAGGTGCATACTCTTCAGGTTAACTAAATCAACCGTGTTACGGAGATTGGCTTAAATTGTGAATACATTATGGGAATGCTGAAATATGAGTTGCGTCGGGTTCCTATCGTAAATATACACAATTCTTCTTCAGGACTCAAGTCCAAATTATTAATAGAAACAAAGATATACGTCTTTCACTCAGGTGCATACTCTTCGGGTTTACTAAATCAACCGTGTTACGGAGATTGGCTTAAATTTTGAATACATTATGGGAATGCTGAAATACGAGTTGCGTTGGGTTCCTATCGTAAATATACACAATTCTTCTTCAGGACTCAAGTCCAAATTATTATTAGAAACAAAGATATACGTCTTTCACTCAGGTGCATACTCTTCAGGTTAACTAAATCAACCGTGTTACGGAGATTGGCTTAAATTATGAATAAATTATGGGAATGCTGAAATATGAGTTGCGTCGGGTTCCTATCGTAAATATACACAATTCTTCTTCAGGACTCAAGTCCAAATTATTAATAGAAACAAAGATATACGTCTTTCACTCAGGTGCATACTCTTCGGGTTTACTAAATCAACCGTGTTACGGAGATTGGCTTAAATTTTGAATACATTATGGGAATGCTGAAATACGAGTTGCGTTGGGTTCCTATCGTAAATATACACAATTCTTCTTCAGGACTCAAGTCCAAATTATTTATAGAAACAAAGATATACGTCTTTCACTCAGGTGCATACTCTTCAGGTTTATTAAATCAACCGTGTTACGGAGATTGGCTTAAATTTTGAATACATTATGGGAATGCTGAAATACGAACTGCGTTGGGTTCCTATCGTAAATATACACAATTCTTCTTCAGGACTCAAGTCCAAATTATTATTAGAAACAAAGATATACGTCTTTCACTCAGGTGCATACTCTACAGGTTAACTAAATCAACCGTGTTACGGAGATTGGCTTAAATTTTGAATACATTATGGGAATGCTGAAATACGAGTTGTGTTGGGTTCCTATCGTAAATATACACAATTCTTCTTCAGGACTCAAGTCCAAATTATTATTAGAAACAAAGATATACGTCTTTCACTCAGGTGCATACTCTTCAGGTTAACTAAATCAACCGTGTTACGGAGATTGGCTTAAATTGTGAATACATTATGGGAATGCTGAAATATGAGTTGCGTCGGGTTCCTATCGTAAATATACACAATTCTTCTTCAGGACTCAAGTCCAAATTATTAATAGAAACAAAGATATACGTCTTTCACTCAGGTGCATACTCTTCGGGTTTACTAAATCAACCGTGTTACGGAGATTGGCTTAAATTTTGAATACATTATGGGAATGCTGAAATACGAGTTGCGTTGGGTTCCTATCGTAAATATACACAATTCTTCTTCAGGACTCAAGTCCAAATTATTATTAGAAACAAAGATATACGTCTTTCACTCAGGTGCATACTCTTCAGGTTAACTAAATCAACCGTGTTACGGAGATTGGCTTAAATTGTGAATACATTATGGGAATGCTGAAATATGAGTTGCGTCTGGTTCCTATCGTAAATATACACAATTCTTCTTCAGGACTCAAGTCCAAATTATTAATAGAAACAAAGATATACGTCTTTCACTCAGGTGCATACTCTTCGGGTTTACTAAATCAACCGTGTTACGGAGATTGGCTTAAATTTTGAATACATTATGGGAATGCTGAAATACGAGTTGCGTTGGGTTCCTATCGTAAATATACACAATACTTCTTCAGGACTCAAGTCCAAATTATTTATAGAAACAAAGATATACGTCTTTCACTCAGGTGCATACTCTTCAGGTTTATTAAATCAACCGTGTTACGGAGATTGGCTTAAATTTTGAATACATTATGGGAATGCTGAAATACGAACTGCGTTGGGTTCCTATCGTAAATATACACAATTCTTCTTCAGGACTCAAGTCCAAATTATTAATAGAAACAAAGATATACGTCTTTCACTTAGGTGCATACTCTTCAGGTTTACTAAATCAACCGTGTTACGGAGATAGGCTTAAATTGTGAATACATTATGGGAATGCTGAAATACGAGTTGCGTTGGGTTCCTATCGTAAATATACACAATTCTTCTTCAGGACTCAAGTCCAAATTATTAATAGAAACAAAGATATACGCCTTTCACTCAGGTTCATACTCTTCAGGTTTACTAATTCAACCGTGTTACGGAGAATGGCTTAAATTTTGAATACATTATGGGCATGCTGAAATACGAGTCGTGTTGGGTTCCTATTGTAAATATACACAATTCTTCTTCAGGACTCAAGTCCAAATTATTTATAGAAACAAAGATATACGTCTTTTACTCAGGTGCATACTCTTCGGGTTTACTAAATCAACCGTGTTACGGAGATTGGCTTACATTTTGAATACATTATGGGCATGCTGAAATACGAGTTGCGTTGGGTTCCTATCGTAAATATACACAATTCTTCTTCAGGACTCAAGTCGAAATTATTAATAGAAACAAAGATATACGTCTTTCACTCAGGTGCATACTCTTCAGGTTTACTAAATCAACCGTGTTACGGAGATTGGCTTAAATTGTGAATACATTATGGGAATGCTGAAATACGAGTTGCGTTGGGTTCCTATCGTAAATATACACAATTCTTCTTCAGGACTCAAGTCCAAATTATTAATAGAAACAAAGATATACGTCTTTCACTGAGGTGCATACACTTCAGGTTTACTAAATCAATCGTGTTACGGAGATTGGCTTAAATTTTGAATACATTATGGCCATGCTGAATTACGAGTTATGTTGGGTTCCTATCGTAAATATACACAATTCTTCTTCAGGACTCAAGTCCAAATTATTAACAGAAACTAAGATATACGTCTTTCACTCAGGTGCATACTCTTCAGGTGTACTAAATCAACCGTGTTACGGAGATTGACTTAAATTTTGAATACATTATGGGCATGCTGAAATACGAGTCGTGTTGGGTTCCTATTGTAAATATACACAATTCTTCTTCAGGACTCAAGTCCAAATTATTAATAGAAACAAAGATATACGTCTTTTACTCAGGTGCATACTCTTCGGGTTTACTAAATCAACCGTGTTACGGAGATTGGCTTACATTTTGAATACATTATGGGCATGCTGAAATACGAGTTGCGTTGGGTTCCTATCGTAAATATACACAATTCTTCTTCAAGACTCAAGTCGAAATTATTAATAGAAACAAAGATATACGTCTTTCACTCAGGTGCATACTCTTCAGGTTTACTAAATCAACCGTGTTACGGAGATTGGCTTAAATTGTGAATACATTATGGGAATGCTGAAATACGAGTTGCGTTGGGTTCCTATCGTAAATATACACAATTCTTCTTCAGGACTCAAGTCCAAATTATTAATAGAAACAAAGATGTACGTCTTTCACTCAGGTGCATACACTTCAGGTTTACTAAATCAATCGTGTTACGGAGATTGGCTTAAATTTTGAATACATTATGGGCAAGCTGAATTACGAGTTGTGTTGGGTTCCTATCGTAAATATACACAATTCTTCTTCAGGACTCAAGTCCAAATTATTAATAGAAACAAAGATATACGTCTTTCACACAGGTGCATACTCTTCAGGTTTACTAAATCAACCGTGTTACGGAGATTGGCTTAAATTTTAAAGACATTATGGGAATGCTGAAATACGAGTTGCGTTGGGTTTCTATGGTAAATATACACAATTCTTCTTCAGAACTCAAGTCCAAATTATTAATAGAAACAAAGATATACGTCTTTCACTCAGGTGCATACCCTTCAGGTTTACTAAATCAACCGTGTTACGGAGATTGGCTTAAATTTTGAATACATTATGGGCATGCTGAAATAAGAGTTGTGTTGGGTTCCTATCGTAAATATACACAATTCTTCTTCAGGACTCAAGTCCAAATTATTAATAGAAACAAAGATATACGTCTTTCACTCAGGTGCATACTCTTCAGGTTTACTAAATCAACCGTGTTACGGAGATTGGCTTATATTTTGAAGACATTATGGGAATTCTGAAATACGAGTTGCGTTGGGTTTCTATGGTAAATATACACAATTCTTCTTCAGAACTCAAGTCCAAATTATTAATAGAAACAAATATATACGTCTTTCACTCAGGTGCATACTCTTCAGGTTTACTAAATCAACCGTGTTACGGAGATTGGCTTAAATTTTGAATACATTATGGGCATGCTGAACTACGAGTTGCGTTGGGTTCCTATCGTAAATATACACAATTCTTCTGCAGGACACAAGTCGAAATTATTAATAGAAACAAAGATATACGTCTTTCACTCAGGTGCATACTCTTCAGGTTTACTAAATCAACCGTGTTACGGAGATTGGCTTAAATTGTGAATACATTATGGGAATGCTGAAATACGAGTTGCGTTGGGTTCCTATCGTAAATATACACAATTCTTCTTCAGGACTCAAGTCCAAATTATTAATAGAAACAAAGATATACGTCTTTCACTCAGGTGCATACTCTTCAGGTTTACTAAATCAATCGGGTTACGGAGATTGGCCTAAATTTTGAATACATTATGGGCATGCTGAATTACGAGTCGTGTTGGGTTCCTATCGTAAATATACACAATTTTTATTCAGGACTCAAGTCCAAATTATTAATAGAAACAAAGATATACGTCTTTCACTCAGGTGCATACTCTCTAGGTTTACTAAATCAACCGTGTTACGGAGATTTGCTTAAATTTTGAATACATTATGGGCATGCTGAAATACGAGTTGCGTTGGGTTCCTATCGAAATATACACAATTCTTCTTCAGGACTCAAGTCCAAATTATTAATAGAAACAAAGATATAAGTCTTTCACTCAGGTGCATACTCTTCGGGTTTACTAAATCAACCGTGTTACGGAGATTGGCTTAAATTTTGAAGACATTATGGGAATGCTGAAATACGAGTTGCGTTGGGTTTCTATGGTAAATATAAACAATTCTTCTTCAGAACTCAAGTCCAAATTATTAATAGAAACAAAGATATACGTCTTTCACTCAGGTGCATACTCTTCAGGTTTACTAAATCAACCGTGTTACGGAGATTGGCTTAAATTTTGAATACATTATGGGCATGCTGAAATACGAGTTGTGTTGGGTTCCTATCGTAAATATACACAATTCTTCTTCAGGACTCAAGTCCAAATTATTAATAGAAA
Source organism: Cuscuta europaea (assembly GCA_945859875.1). Taxonomy (NCBI): domain Eukaryota; kingdom Viridiplantae; phylum Streptophyta; class Magnoliopsida; order Solanales; family Convolvulaceae; genus Cuscuta; species Cuscuta europaea. The sequence continues at coordinate 10,232,475 of CAMAPE010000014.1, forward strand.
CAAAGATATACGTCTTTCACTCAGGTGCATACTCTTCGGGTTCACTAAATCAACCGTGTTACGAAGATTGGCTTCAATTTTGAATACATTATTGGCATGCTGAAATACGAGTTGCGTTGGGTTCCTATCGTAAATATACTCAATACTTCTTCAGGACTCAAGTCCTAATTATTAATAGAAACAAAGATATACGTCTTTCACTCAGGTGCATACTCTTCAGGTTAACTAAATCAACCGTGTTACGGAGATTGGCTTAAATTGTGAATACATTATGGGAATGCTGAAATAAGAGTTGCGTCGGGTTCCTATCGTAAATATACACAATTCTTCTTCAGGACTCAAGTCCAAATTATTAATAGAAACAAAGATATACGTCTTTCACTCAGGTGCATACTCTTCGGGTTTACTAAATCAACCGTGTTACGGAGATTGGCTTAAATTTTGAATACATTATGGGAATGCTGAAATACGAGTTGCGTTGGGTTCCTATCGTAAATATACACAATTCTTCTTCAGGACTCAAGTCCAAATTATTATTAGAAACAAAGATATACGTCTTTCACTCAGGTGCATACTCTTCAGGTTAACTAAATCAACCGTGTTACGGAGATTGGCTTAAATTGTGAATACATTATGGGAATGCTGAAATATGAGTTGCGTCTGGTTCCTATCGTAAATATACACAATTCTTCTTCAGGACTCAAGTCCAAATTATTAATAGAAACAAAGATATACGTCTTTCACTCAGGTGCATACTCTTCGGGTTTACTAAATCAACCGTGTTACGGAGATTGGCTTAAATTTTGAATACATTATGGGAATGCTGAAATACGAGTTGCGTTGGGTTCCTATCGTAAATATACACAATACTTCTTCAGGACTCAAGTCCAAATTATTTATAGAAACAAAGATATACGTCTTTCACTCAGGTGCATACTCTTCAGGTTTATTAAATCAACCGTGTTACGGAGATTGGCTTAAATTTTGAATACATTATGGGAATGCTGAAATACGAACTGCGTTGGGTTCCTATCGTAAATATACACAATTCTTCTTCAGGACTCAAGTCCAAATTATTAATAGAAACAAAGATATACGTCTTTCACTTAGGTGCATACTCTTCAGGTTTACTAAATCAACCGTGTTACGGAGATAGGCTTAAATTGTGAATACATTATGGGAATGCTGAAATACGAGTTGCGTTGGGTTCCTATCGTAAATATACACAATTCTTCTTCAGGACTCAAGTCCAAATTATTAATAGAAACAAAGATATACGCCTTTCACTCAGGTTCATACTCTTCAGGTTTACTAATTCAACCGTGTTACGGAGATTGGCTTAAATTTTGAATACATTATGGGCATGCTGAAATACGAGTCGTGTTGGGTTCCTATTGTAAATATACACAATTCTTCTTCAGGACTCAAGTCCAAATTATTAATAGAAACAAAGATATACGTCTTTTACTCAGGTGCATACTCTTCGGGTTTACTAAATCAACCGTGTTACGGAGATTGGCTTACATTTTGAATACATTATGGGCATGCTGAAATACGAGTTGCGTTGGGTTCCTATCGTAAATATACACAATTCTTCTTCAGGACTCAAGTCGAAATTATTAATAGAAACAAAGATATACGTCTTTCACTCAGGTGCATACTCTTCAGGTTTACTAAATCAACCGTGTTACGGAGATTGGCTTAAATTGTGAATACATTATGGGAATGCTGAAATACGAGTTGCGTTGGGTTCCTATCGTAAATATACACAATTCTTCTTCAGGACTCAAGTCCAAATTATTAATAGAAACAAAGATATACGTCTTTCACTCAGGTGCATACACTTCAGGTTTACTAAATCAATCGTGTTACGGAGATTGGCTTAAATTTTGAATACATTATGGCCATGCTGAATTACGAGTTGTGTTGGGTTCCTATCGTAAATATACACAATTCTTCTTCAGGACTCAAGTCCAAATTATTAACAGAAACTAAGATATACGTCTTTCACTCAGGTGCATACTCTTCAGGTGTACTAAATCAACCGTGTTACGGAGATTGACTTAAATTTTGAATACATTATGGGCATGCTGAAATACGAGTCGTGTTGGGTTCCTATTGTAAATATACACAATTCTTCTTCAGGACTCAAGTCCAAATTATTAATAGAAACAAAGATATACGTCTTTTACTCAGGTGCATACTCTTCGGGTTTACTAAATCAACCGTGTTACGGAGATTGGCTTACATTTTGAATACATTATGGGCATGCTGAAATACGAGTTGCGTTGGGTTCCTATCGTAAATATACACAATTCTTCTTCAAGACTCAAGTCGAAATTATTAATAGAAACAAAGATATACGTCTTTCACTCAGGTGCATACTCTTCAGGTTTACTAAATCAACCGTGTTACGGAGATTGGCTTAAATTGTGAATACATTATGGGAATGCTGAAATACGAGTTGCGTTGGGTTCCTATCGTAAATATACACAATTCTTCTTCAGGACTCAAGTCCAAATTATTAATAGAAACAAAGATGTACGTCTTTCACTCAGGTGCATACACTTCAGGTTTACTAAATCAATCGTGTTACGGAGATTGGCTTAAATTTTGAATACATTATGGGCATGCTGAATTACGAGTTGTGTTGGGTTCCTATCGTAAATATACACAATTCTTCTTCAGGACTCAAGTCCAAATTATTAATAGAAACAAAGATATACGTCTTTCACACAGGTGCATACTCTTCAGGTTTACTAAATCAACCATGTTACGGAGATTGGCTTAAATTTTAAAGACATTATGGGAATTCTGAAATACGAGTTGCGTTGGGTTTCTATGGTAAATATACACAATTCTTCTTCAGAACTCAAGTCCAAATTATTAATAGAAACAAAGATATACGTCTTTCACTCAGGTGCATACTCTTCAGGTTTACTAAATCAACCGTGTTACGGAGATTGGATTAAATTTTGAATACATTATGGGCATGCTGAAATATGAGTTGTGTTGGGTTCCTATCATAAATATACACAATTCTTCTTCAGGACTCAAGTCCAAATTATTAATAGAAACAAAGATATACGTCTTTCACTCAGGTGCATACTCTTCAGGTTTACTAAATCAACCGTGTTACGGAGATTGGCTTATATTTTGAAGACATTATGGGAATTCTGAAATACGAGTTGCGTTGGGTTTCTATGGTAAATATACACAATTCTTCTTCAGAACTCAAGTCCAAATTATTAATAGAAACAAAGATATACGTCTTTCACTCAGGTGCATACTCTTCAGGTTTACTAAATCAACCGTGTTACGGAGATTGGCTTAAATTTTGAATACATTATGGCCATGCTGAACTACGAGTTGCGTTGGGTTCCTATCGTAAATATACACAATTCTTCTGCAGGACTCAAGTCGAAATTATTAATAGAAACAAAGATATACGTCTTTCACTCAGGTGCATACTCTTCAGGTTTACTAAATCAACCGTGTTACGGAGATTGGCTTAAATTGTGAATACATTATGGGAATGCTGAAATACGAGTTGCGTTGGGTTCCTATCGTAAATATACACAATTCTTCTTCAGGACTCAAGTCCAAATTATTAATAGAAACAAAGATATACGTCTTTCACTCAGGTGCATACTCTTCAGGTTTACTAAATCAATCGTGTTACGGAGATTGGCTTAAATTTTGAATACATTATGGGCATGCTGAATTACGAGTCGTGTTGGGTTCCTATCGTAAATATACACAATTTTTCTTCAGGACTCAAGTCCAAATTATTAATAGAAACAAAGATATACGTCTTTCACTCAGGTGCATACTCTCTAGGTTTACTAAATCAACCGTGTTACGGAGATTTGCTTAAATTTTGAATACATTATGGGCATGCTGAAATACGAGTTGCGTTGGGTTCCTATCGAAATATACACAATTCTTCTTCAGGACTCAAGTCCAAATTATTAATAGAAACAAAGATATAAGTCTTTCACTCAGGTGCATACTCTTCGGGTTTACTAAATCAACCGTGTTACGGAGATTGGCTTAAATTTTGAATACATTATGGGCATGCTGAAATACGAGTTGTGTTGGGTTCCTATCGTAAATATACACAATTCTTCTTTAGGACTCAAGTCCAAATTATTAATAGAAACAAAGATATACGTCTTTCACTCAGGTGCATACTCTTCGGGTTCACTAAATCAACCGTGTTACGAAGATTGGCTTCAATTTTGAATACATTATTGGCATGCTGAAATACGAGTTGCGTTGGGTTCCTATCGTAAATATACTCAATACTTCTTCAGGACTCAAGTCCAAATTATTAATAGAAACAAAGATATACGTCTTTCACTCAGGTGCATACTCTTCAGGTTTACTAAATCAACCGTGTTACGGAGATTGGCTTAAATTTTGAATACATTATGGGCATGCTGAAATACGAGTTGTGTTGGGTTCCTATCGTAAATATACACAATTCTTCTTCAGGACTCAAGTCCAAATTATTAATAGAAACAAAGATATACGTCTTTCACTCAGGTGCATACTCTTCAGGTTTACTAAATCAACCGTGTTACGGAGATTGGCTTAAATTTTGAATACATTATGGGAATGATGAAATACGAGTTGTGTTGGGTTCCTATCGTAAATATACACAATTCTTCTTCAGGACTCAAGTCCAAATTATTAACAGAAACTAAGATATACGTCTTTCACTCAGGTGCATACTCTTCAGGTTTACTAAATCAACCGTGTTACGGAGATTGGCTTAAATTGTGAATACATTATGGGAATGCTGAAATACAAGTTGCGTTGGGTTCCTATCGTAAATATACACAATTCTTCTTCAGGACTCAAGTCCAAATTATTAATAGAAACAAAGATATACGTCTTTCACTCAGGTGCATACACTTCAGGTTTACTAAATCAATCGTGTTACGGAGATTGGCTTAAATTTTGAATACATTATGGGCATGCTGAATTACGAGTTGTGTTGGGTTCCTATCGTAAATATACACAATTCTTCTTCAGGACTCAAGTCCAAATTATTAACAGAAACTAAGATATACGTCTTTCACTCAGGTGCATACTCTTCAGGGTTACTAAATCAACCGTGTTACGGAGATTGACTTAAATTTTGAATACATTATGGGCATGCTGAAATACGAGTCGTGTTGGGTTCCTATTGTAAATATACACAATTCTTCTTCAGGACTCAAGTCCAAATTATTAATAGAAACAAAGATATACGTCTTTTACTCAGGTGCATACTCTTCGGGTTTACTAAATCAACCGTGTTACGGAGATTGGCTTACATTTTGAATACATTATGGGCATGCTGAAATACGAGTTGCGTTGGGTTCCTATCGTAAATATACACAATTCTTCTTCAGGACTCAAGTCGAAATTATTAATAGAAACAAAGATATACGTCTTTCACTCAGGTGCATACTCTTCAGGTTTACTAAATCAACCGTGTTACGGAGATTGGCTTAAATTGTGAATACATTATGGGAATGCTGAAATACGAGTTGCGTTGGGTTCCTATCGTAAATATACACAATTCTTCTTCAGGACTCAAGTCCAAATTATTAATAGAAACAAAGATATACGTCTTTCACTCAGGTGCATACACTTCAGGTTTACTAAATCAATCGTGTTACGGAGATTGGCTTAAATTTTGAATACATTATGGGCATGCTGAATTACGAGTTGTGTTGGGTTCCTATCGTAAATATACACAATTCTTCTTCAGGACTCAAGTCCAAATTATTAATAGAAACAAAGATATACGTCTTTCACTCAGGTGCATACTCTTCAGGTTTACTAAATCAACCGTGTTACGGAGATTGGCTTAAATTTTAAAGACATTATGGGAATGCTGAAATACGAGTTGCGTTGGGTTTCTATGGTAAATATACACAATTCTTCTTCAGAACTCAAGTCCAAATTATTAATAGAAACAAAGATATACGTCTTTCACTCAGGTGCATACTCTCCAGGTTTACTAAATCAACCGTGTTACGGAGATTGGCTTAAATTTTGAATACATTATGGGCATGCTGAAATACGAGTTGTGTTGGGTTCCTATCGTAAATATACACAATTCTTCTTCAGGACTCAAGTCCAAATTATTAATAGAAACAAAGATATACGTCTTTCACTCAGGTGCATACTCTTCAGGTTTACTAAATCAACCGTGTTACGGAAATTGGCTTATATTTTGAAGACATTATGGGAATTCTGAAATACGAGTTGCGTTGGGTTTCTATGGTAAATATACACAATTCTTCTTCAGAACTCAAGTCCAAATTATTAATAGAAACAAAGATATACGTCTTTCACTCAGGTGCATACTCTTCAGGTTTACTAAATCAACCGTGTTACGGAGATTGGCTTAAATTTTGAATACATTATGGGCATGCTGAACTACGAGTTGTGTTGGGTTCCTATCGTAAATATACACAATTCTTGTGCAGGACTCAAGTCGAAATTATTAATAGAAACAAAGATATACGTCTTTCACTCAGGTGCATACTCTTCAGGTTTACTAAATCAACCGTGTTACGGAGATTGGCTTAAATTGTGAATACATTATGGGAATGCTGAAATACGAGTTGCGTTGGGTTCCTATCGTAAATATACACAATTCTTCTTCAGGACTCAAGTCCAAATTATTAATAGAAACAAAGATATACGTCTTTCACTCAGGTGCATACTCTTCAGGTTTACTAAATCAATCGTGTTACGGAGATTGGCTTAAATTTTGAATACATTATGGGCATGCTGAATTACGAGTCGTGTTGGGTTCCTATCGTAAATATACACAATTTTTCTTCAGAACTCAAGTCCAAATTATTAATAGAAACAAAGATATACGTCTTTCACTCAGGTGCATACTCTCTAGGTTTACTAAATCAACCGTGTTACGGAGATTGGCTTAAATTTTGAATACATTATGGGCATGCTGAAATACAAGTTGCGTTGGGTTCCTATCGAAATATACACAATTCTTCTTCAGGACTCAAGTCCAAATTATTAATAGAAACAAAGATATAAGTCTTTCACTCAGGTGCATACTCTTCGGGTTTACTAAATCAACCGTGTTACGGAGATTGGCTTAAATTTTGAAGACATTATGGGAATGCTGAAATACGAGTTGCGTTGGGTTTCTATGGTAAATATAAACAATTCTTCTTCAGAACTCAAGTCCAAATTATTAATAGAAACAAAGATATACATCTTTCACTCAGGTGCATACTCTTCAGGTTTACTAAATCAACCGTGTTACGGAGATTGGCTTAAATTTTGAATACATTATGGGCATGTTGAAATACGAGTTGTGTTGGGTTCCTATCGTAAATATACACAATTCTTCTTCAGGACTCAAGTCCAAATTATTAATAGAAACAAAGATATACGTCTTTCACTCAGGTGCATACTCTTCGGGTTCACTAAATCAACCGTGTTACGAAGATTGGCTTCAATTTTGAATACATTATTGGCATGCTGAAATACGAGTTGCGTTGGGTTCCTATCGTAAATATACTCAATACTTCTTCAGGACTCAAGTCCAAATTATTAATAGAAACAAAGATATACGTCTTTCACTCAGGTGCATACTCTTCAGGTTTACTAAATCAACCGTGTTACGGAGATTGGCTTAAATTTTGAATACTTTATGGGCATGCTGAAATACGAGTTGTGTTGGGTTCCTATCGTAAATATACACAATTCTTCTTCAGGACTCAAGTCCAAATTATTAATAGAAACAAAGATATACGTCTTTCACTCAGGTGCATACTCTTCAGGTTTACTAAATCAACCGTGTTACGGAGATTGGCTTAAATTTTGAATACATTATGGGAATGATGAAATACGAGTTGTGTTGGGTTCCTATCGTAAATATACACAATTCTTCTTCAGGACTCAAGTCCAAATTATTAACAGAAACTAAGATATACGTCTTTCACTCAGGTGCATACTCTTCAGGTTTACTAAATCAACCGTGTTACGGAGATTGGCTTAAATTTTGAATACATTATGGGCATGCTGAAATACGAGTCGTGTTGGGTTCCTATCGTAAATATACACAATTCTTCTTCAGGACTCAAGTCCAAATTATTAATAGAAACAAAGATATACGTCTTTTACTCAGGTGCGTACTCTTCGGGTTTAATAAATCAACCGTGTTACGGAGATTGGCTTACATTTTGAATACATTATGGGCATGCTGAAATACGAATTGCGTTGGGTTCCTATCGTAAATATACACAATTCTTCTTGAGGACTCAAGTCGAAATTATTAATAGAAACAAAGATATACGTCTTTCACTCAGGTGCATACTCTTAAGGTTTACTAAATCAACCGTGTTACGGAGATTGGCTTAAATTGTGAATACATTATGGGAATGCTGAAATACGAGTTGCGTTGGGTTCCTATCGTAAATATACACAATTCTTCTTCAGGACTCAAGTCCAAATTATTAATAGAAACAAAGATATACGTCTTTCACTCAGGTGCATACTCTTCAGGTTTACTAAATCAACCGTGTTACGGAGATTGGCTTAAATTTTGAATACATTATGGGCATGCTGAAATACGAGTCGTGTTGGGTTCCTATCATAAATATACACAATTCTTCTTCAGGACTCAAGTCCAAATTATTAATAGAAACAAAGATATACGTCTTTCACTCAGGTGCATACTCTTCAGGTTTACTAAATCAACCGTGTTACGGAGATTGGCTTAAATTTTGAAGACATTATGGGAATGCTGAAATACGAGTTGCGTTGGGTTTCTATGGTAAATATACACAATTCTTCTTCAGAACTCAAGTCCAAATTATTAATATAAACAAAGATATACGTCTTTCACTCAGGTGCATACTCTTCAGGTTTACTAAATCAACCGTGTTACGGAGATTGGCTTAAATTTTGAATACATTATGGGCATGCTGAAATACGAGTCGTGTTGGGTTCCTATCGTAAATATACACAATTCTTCTTCAGGACTCAAGTCCAAATTATTAATAGAAACAAAGATATACGTCTTTTACTCAGGTGCATACTCTTCGGGTTTACTAAATCAACCGTGTTACGGAGATTGGCTTACATTTTGAATACATTATGGGCATGCTGAAATACGAGTTGCGTTGGGTTCCTATCGTAAATATACACAATTCTTCTTCCGGACTCAAGTCGAAATTATTAATAGAAACAAAGATATACGTCTTTCACTCAGGTGCATACTCTTCAGGTTTACTAAATCAACCGTGTTACGGAGATTGGCTTAAATTTTGAATACATTATGGGCATGCTGAAATACGAGTCGTGTTGGGTTCCTATCGTAAATATACACAATTCTTCTTCAGGACTCAAGTCCAAATTATTAATAGAAACAAAGATATACGTCTTTTACTCAGGTGCATACTCTTCGGGTTTACTAAATCAACCGTGTTACGGAGATTGGCTTACATTTTGAATACATTATGGGCATGCTGAAATACGAGTTGCGTTGGGTTCCTATCGTAAATATACACAATTCTTCTTCAGGACTCAAGTCGAAATTATTAATAGAAACAAAGATATACGTCTTTCACTCAGGTGCATACTCTTCAGGTTTACTAAATCAACCGTGTTACGGAGATTGGCTTAAATTGTGAATACATTATGGGAATGCTGAAATACGAGTTGCGTTGGGTTCCTATCGTAAATATACACAATTCTTCTTCAGGACTCAAGTCCAAATTAATAGAAACAAAGATATACGCCTTTCACTCAGGTGCATACTCTTCAGGTTTACTAATTCAACCGTGTTACGGAGATTGGCTTAAATTTTGAATACATTATGGGCATGCTGAATTACGAGATGCGTTGGGTTCCTTTCGTAAATATACGCAATTCTTCTTCAGGACTCAAGTCCAAGTTATTAATAGAAACAAAGATATACGTCTTTCACTCAGGTGCATACTCTCTAGGTTTACTAAATCAACCGTGTTACGGAGATTGGCTTAAATTTTGAATACATTATGGGCATGCTGAAATACAAGTTGCGTTGGGTTCCTATCGAAATATACACAATTCTTCTTCAGGACTCAAGTCCAAATTATTAATAGAAACAAAGATATAAGTCTTTCACTTAGGTGCATACTCTTCGGGTTTACTAAATCAACCGTGTTACGGAGATTGGCTTAAATTTTGAATACATTATGGGAATGCTGAAATACGAGTTGCGTTGGGTTCCTATCGTAAAAATACACAATTCTTCTTCAGGACTCAAGTCCAAATTATTATTAGAAACAAAGATATACGTCTTTCACTCAGGTGCATACTCTTCAGGTTTACTAAATCAACCGTGTTACGGAGATTGGCTTAAATTTTGAATACATTATGGGCATGCTGAAATACGAAATGTGTTGGGTTCCTATCGTAAATATACACAATTCTTCTTCAGGACTCAAGTCCAAATTATTAATAAAAACAAAGATATACGTCTTTCACTCAGGTGCATACTCTTCGGGTTCACTAAATCAACCGTGTTACGAAGATTGGCTTCAATTTTGAATACATTATTGGCATGCTGAAATACGAGTTGCGTTGGGTTCCTATCGTAAATATACACAATACTTCTTCAGGACTCAAGTCCAAATTATTAATAGAAACAAAGATATACGTCTTTCACTCAGGTGCATACTCTTCAGGTTTACTAAATACCCCGTGTTACGGAGATTGGCTTAAATTTTGAATACATTATGGGAATGCTGAAATACGAGTTGTGTTGGGTTCCTATCGTAAATATACACAATTCTTCTTCAGGACTCAAGTACAAATTATTATTAGAAACAAAGATATACGTCTTTCACTCAGGTGCATACTCTTCAGGTTAACTAAATCAACCGTGTTACGGAGATTGGCTTAAATTGTGAATACATTATGGGAATGCTGAAATACGAGTTGCGTTGGGTTCCTATCGTAAATATACACAATGCTTCTTCAGGACTCAAGTCCAAGTTATTAATAGAAACAAAGATATACGTCTTTCACTCAGGTGCATACTCTCAAGGTTTACTAAATCAACCGTGTTACGGAGATTGGCTTAAATTTTGAATACATTATGGGCATGCTGAAATACGAGTTGCGTTGGGTTCCTATCGAAATATACACAATTCTTCTTCAGGACTCAAGTCCAAATTATTAATAGAAACAAAGATATACGTCTTTCACTCAGGTGCATACTCTTCAGGTTTACTAAATCAACCGTGTTACGGAGATTGGCTTAAATTTTGAATACATTATGGGCATGCTGAAATACGAGTTCTATTGGGTTCCTATCGTAAATATACACAATTCTTCTTCAGGACTCAAGTCCAAATTATTAATAGAAACAAAGATATACGTCTTTCACTCAGGTGCATACTCTTCAGGTTTACTAAATCAACCGTGTTACGGAGATTGACTTAAATTTTGAATACATTATGGGAATGATGAAATCCGAGTTGTGTTGGGTTCCTATCGTAAATATACACAATTCTTCTTCAGGACTCAAGTCCAAATTATTAACAGAAACTAAGATATACGTCTTTCACTCAGGTGCATACTCTTCAGGTTTACTAAATCAACCGTGTTACGGAGATTGGCTTAAATTTTGAATACATTATGGGCATGCTGAAATACGAGTCCTATTGGGTTCCTATCGTAAATATACACAATTCTTCTTCAGGACTCAAGTCCAAATTATTAATAGAAACAAAGATATACGTCTTTTACTCAGGTGCATACTCTTCGGGTTTAATAAATCAACCGTGTTACGGAGATTGGCTTACATTTTGAATACATTATGGGCATGCTGAAATACGAGTTGCGTTGGGTTCCTATCGTAAATATACACAATTCTTCTTCAGGACTCAAGTCGAAATTATTAATAGAAACAAAGATATACGTCTTTCACTCAGGTGCATACTCTTCAGGTTTACTAAATCAACCGTGTTACGGAGATTGGCTTAAATTGTGAATACATTATGGGAATGCTGAAATACAAGTTGCGTTGGGTTCCTATCGTAAATATACACAATTCTTCTTCAGGACTCAAGTCTAAATTATTAATAGAAACAAAGATATACGTCTTTCACTCAGGTGCATACTCTTCAGGTTTACTAAATCAACCGTGTTACGGAGATTGGCTTAAATTTTGAATACATTATGGGCATGCTGAAATCCGAGTCGTGTTGGGTTCCTATCGTAAATATACACAATTCTTCTTCAGGACTAAAGTCCAAATTATTAATAGAAACAAAGATATACGTCTTTCACTCAGGTGCATACTCTTCAGGTTTACTAAATCAACCGTGTTACGGAGATTGGCTTAAATTTTGAAGACATTATGGGAATGCTGAAATACGAGTCGTGTTGGGTTCCTATCGTAAATATACACAATTCTTCTTCAGGACTCAAGTCCAAATTATTAATAGAAACAAAGATATACGTCTTTCACTCAGGTGCATACTCTTCAGGTTTACTAAATCAACCGTGTTACGGAGATTGGCTTAAATTTTGAAGACATTATGGGAATGCTGAAATACAAGTTGCGTTGGGTTTCTATGGTAAATATACACAATTCTTCTTCAGAACTCAAGTCCAAATTATTAATAGAAACAAAGATATACGTCTTTCACTCAGGTGCATACTCTTCAGGTTTACTAAATCAACCGTGTTACGGAGATTGGCTTAAATTTTGAATACATTATGGGAATGCTGAAATACGAGTTGTGTTGGGTTCCTATCGTAGATATACACAATTCTTCTTCAGGACTCAAGTCCAAATTATTAAAAGAAACTAAGATATACGTCTTTCACTCAGGTGCATACTCTTCAGGTTTACTAAATCAACCGTGTTACGGAGATTGGCTTAAATTTTGAATACATTATGGGCATGCTGAAATACGAGTCGTGTTGGGTTCCTATCGTAAATATACACAATTCTTCTTCAGGACTCAAGTCCAAATTATTAATAGAAACAAAGATATACGTCTTTCACTCAGGTGCATACTCTTCGGGTTCACTAAATCAACCGTGTTACGAAGATTGGCTTCAATTTTGAATACATTATTGGCATGCTGAAATACAATGTTGCGTTGGGTTCCTATCGTAAATATACACAATACTTCTTCAGGACTCAAGTCCAAATTATTAATAGAAACAAAGATATACGTCTTTCACTCAGGTGCATACTCTTCAGGTTTACTAAATACCCCGTGTTACGGAGATTGGCTTAAATTTTGAATACATTATGGGAATGCTGAAATACGAGTTGTGTTGGGTTGCTATCGTAAATATACACAATTCTTCTTCAGGACTCAAGTCCAAATTATTATTAGAAACAAAGATATACGTCTTTCACTCAGGTGCATACTCTTCAGGTTAACTAAATCAACCGTGTTACGGAGATTGGCTTAAATTGTGAATACATTATGGGAATGCTGAAATACGAGTTGCGTCGGGTTCCTATCGTAAATATACACAATGCTTCTTCAGGACTCAAGTCCAAGTTATTAATAGAAACAAAGATATACGTCTTTCACTCAGGTGCATACTCTCAAGGTTTACTAAATCAACCGTGTTACGGAGATTGGCTTAAATTTTGAATACATTATGGGCATGCTGAAATACGAGTTGCGTTGGGTTCCTATCGAAATATACACAATTCTTCTTCAGGACTCAAGTCCAAATTATTAATAGAAACAAAGATACACGTCTTTCACTCAGGTGCATACTCTTCAGGTTTACTAAATCAACCGTGTTACGGAGATTGGCTTAAATTATGAATACATTATGGGCATGCTGAAATACGAAATGTGTTGGGTTCCTATCGTAAATATACACAATTCTTCTTCAGGACTCAAGTCCAAATTATTAATAGAAACAAAGATATACGTCTTTCACTCAGGTGCATACTCTTCAGGTTTACTAAATCAACCGTGTTACGGAGATTTGCTTAAATTATGAATAGTTTATGGGCATGCTGAAATACGAAATGTGTTGGGTTCCTATCGTAAATATACACAATTCTTCTTCAGGACTCAAGTCCAAATTATTAATAGAAACAAAGATATACGTCTTTTACTCATGTGCATACTCTTCGGGTTTACTAAATCAACCGTGTTACGGAGATTGGCTTACATTTTGAATACATTATGGGCATGCTGAAATACGAGTTGCGTTGGGTTCCTATCGTAAATATACACAATTCTTCTTCAGGACTCAAGTCGAAATTATTAATAGAAACAAAGATATACGTCTTTCACTCAGGTGCATACTCTTCAGGTTTACTAAATCAACCGTGTTACGGAGATTGGCTTAAATTGTGAATACATTATGGGAATGCTGAAATACGAGTTGCGTTGGGTTCCTATCGTAAATATACACAATTCTTCTTCAGGACTCAAGTCCAAATTAATAGAAACAAAGATATACGCCTTTCACTCAGGTGCATACTCTTCAGGTTTACTAATTCAACCGTGTTACGGAGATTGGCTTAAATTTTGAATACATTATGGGCATGCTGAATTACGAGATGCGTTGGGTTCCTTTCGTAAATATACGCAATTCTTCTTCAGGACTCAAGTCCAAGTTATTAATAGAAACAAAGATATACGTCTTTCACTCAGGTGCATACTCTCTAGGTTTACTAAATCAACCGTGTTACGGAGATTGGCTTAAATTTTGAATACATTATGGGCATGCTGAAATACAAGTTGCGTTGGGTTCCTATCGAAATATACACAATTCTTCTTCAGGACTCAAGTCCAAATTATTAATAGAAACAAAGATATAAGTCTTTCACTTAGGTGCATACTCTTCGGGTTTACTAAATCAACCGTGTTACGGAGATTGGCTTAAATTTTGAATACATTATGGGAATGCTGAAATACGAGTTGCGTTGGGTTCCTATCGTAAAAATACACAATTCTTCTTCAGGACTCAAGTCCAAATTATTATTAGAAACAAAGATATACGTCTTTCACTCAGGTGCATACTCTTCAGGTTTACTAAATCAACCGTGTTACGGAGATTGGCTTAAATTTTGAATACATTATGGGCATGCTGAAATACGAAATGTGTTGGGTTCCTATCGTAAATATACACAATTCTTCTTCAGGACTCAAGTCCAAATTATTAATAAAAACAAAGATATACGTCTTTCACTCAGGTGCATACTCTTCGGGTTCACTAAATCAACCGTGTTACGAAGATTGGCTTCAATTTTGAATACATTATTGGCATGCTGAAATACGAGTTGCGTTGGGTTCCTATCGTAAATATACACAATACTTCTTCAGGACTCAAGTCCAAATTATTAATAGAAACAAAGATATACGTCTTTCACTCAGGTGCATACTCTTCAGGTTTACTAAATACCCCGTGTTACGGAGATTGGCTTAAATTTTGAATACATTATGGGAATGCTGAAATACGAGTTGTGTTGGGTTCCTATCGTAAATATACACAATTCTTCTTCAGGACTCAAGTACAAATTATTATTAGAAACAAAGATATACGTCTTTCACTCAGGTGCATACTCTTCAGGTTAACTAAATCAACCGTGTTACGGAGATTGGCTTAAATTGTGAATACATTATGGGAATGCTGAAATACGAGTTGCGTCGGGTTCCTATCGTAAATATACACAATGCTTCTTCAGGACTCAAGTCCAAGTTATTAATAGAAACAAAGATATACGTCTTTCACTCAGGTGCATACTCTCAAGGTTTACTAAATCAACCGTGTTACGGATATTGGCTTAAATTTTGAATACATTATGGGCATGCTGAAATACGAGTTGCGTTGGGTTCCTATCGAAATATACACAATTCTTCTTCAGGACTCAAGTCCAAATTATTAATAGAAACAAAGATATACGTCTTTCACTCAGGTGCATACTCTTCAGGTTTACTAAATCAACCGTGTTACGGAGATTGGCTTAAATTTTGAATACATTATGGGCATGCTGAAATACGAGTTGTGTTGGGTTCCTATCGTAAATATACACAATTCTTCTTCAGGACTCAAGTCCAAATTATTAATAGAAACAAAGATATACGTCTTTCACTCAGGTGCATACTCTTCAGGTTTACTAAATCAACCGTGTTACGGAGATTGACTTAAATTTTGAATACATTATGGGAATGATGAAATACGAGTTGTGTTGGGTTCCTATCGTAAATATACACAATTCTTCTTCAGGACTCAAGTCCAAATTATTAACAGAAACTAAGATATACGTCTTTCACTCAGGTGCATACTCTTCAGGTTTACTAAATCAACCGTGTTACGGAGATTGGCTTAAATTTTGAATACATTATGGGCATGCTGAAATACGAGTCCTATTGGGTTCCTATCGTAAATATACACAATTCTTCTTCAGGACTCAAGTCCAAATTATTAATAGAAACAAAGATATACGTCTTTTACTCAGGTGCATACTCTTCGGGTTTAATAAATCAACCGTGTTACGGAGATTGGCTTACATTTTGAATACATTATGGGCATGCTGAAATACGAGTTGCGTTGGGTTCCTATCGTAAATATACACAATTCTTCTTCAGGACTCAAGTCGAAATTATTAATAGAAACAAAGATATACGTCTTTCACTCAGGTGCATACTCTTCAGGTTTACTAAATCAACCGTGTTACGGAGATTGGCTTAAATTGTGAATACATTATGGGAATGCTGAAATACAAGTTGCGTTGGGTTCCTATCGTAAATATACACAATTCTTCTTCAGGACTCAAGTCTAAATTATTAATAGAAACAAAGATATACGTCTTTCACTCAGGTGCATACTCTTAAGGTTTACTAAATCAACCGTGTTACGGAGATTGGCTTAAATTTTGAATACATTATGGGCATGCTGAAATCCGAGTCGTGTTGGGTTCCTATCGTAAATATACACAATTCTTCTTCAGGACTAAAGTCCAAATTATTAATAGAAACAAAGATATACGTCTTTCACTCAGGTGCATACTCTTCAGGTTTACTAAATCAACCGTGTTACGGAGATTGGCTTAAATTTTGAAGACATTATGGGAATGCTGAAATACGAGTCGTGTTGGGTTCCTATCGTAAATATACACAATTCTTCTTCAGGACTCAAGTCCAAATTATTAATAGAAACAAAGATATACGTCTTTCACTCAGGTGCATACTCTTCAGGTTTACTAAATCAACCGTGTTACGGAGATTGGCTTAAATTTTGAAGACATTATGGGAATGCTGAAATACAAGTTGCGTTGGGTTTCTATGGTAAATATACACAATTCTTCTTCAGAACTCAAGTCCAAATTATTAATAGAAACAAAGATATACGTCTTTCACTCAGGTGCATACTCTTCAGGTTTACTAAATCAACCGTGTTACGGAGATTGGCTTAAATTTTGAATACATTATGGGAATGCTGAAATACGAGTTGTGTTGGGTTCCTATCGTAAATATACACAATTCTTCTTCAGGACTCAAGTCCAAATTATTAACAGAAACTAAGATATACGTCTTTCACTCAGGTGCATACTCTTCAGGTTTACTAAATCAACCGTGTTACGGAGATTGGCTTAAATTTTGAATACATTATGGGCATGCTGAAATACGAGTCGTGTTGGGTTCCTATCGTAAATATACACAATTCTTCTTCAGGACTCAAGTCCAAATTATTAATAGAAACAAAGATATACGTCTTTCACTCAGGTGCATACTCTTCGGGTTCACTAAATCAACCGTGTTACGAAGATTGGCTTCAATTTTGAATACATTATTGGCATGCTGAAATACAATGTTGCGTTGGGTTCCTATCGTAAATATACACAATACTTCTTCAGGACTCAAGTCCAAATTATTAATAGAAACAAAGATATACGTCTTTCACTCAGGTGCATACTCTTCAGGTTTACTAAATACCCCGTGTTACGGAGATTGGCTTAAATTTTGAATACATTATGGGAATGCTGAAATACGAGTTGTGTTGGGTTGCTATCGTAAATATACACAATTCTTCTTCAGGACTCAAGTCCAAATTATTATTAGAAACAAAGATATACGTCTTTCACTCAGGTGCATACTCTTCAGGTTAACTAAATCAACCGTGTTACGGAGATTGGCTTAAATTGTGAATACACTATGGGAATGCTGAAATACGAGTTGCGTCGGGTTCCTATCGTAAATATACACAATGCTTCTTCAGGACTCAAGTCCAAGTTATTAATAGAAACAAAGATATACGTCTTTCACTCAGGTGCATACTCTCAAGGTTTACTAAATCAACCGTGTTACGGAGATTGGCTTAAATTTTGAATACATTATGGGCATGCTGAAATACGAGTTGCGTTGGGTTCCTATCGAAATATACACAATTCTTCTTCAGGACTCAAGTCCAAATTATTAATAGAAACAAAGATATACGTCTTTCACTCAGGTGCATACTCTTCAGGTTTACTAAATCAACCGTGTTACGGAGATTGGCTTAAATTATGAATACATTATGGGCATGCTGAAATACGAAATGTGTTGGGTTCCTATCGTAAATATACACAATTCTTCTTCAGGACTCAAGTCCAAATTATTAATAGAAACAAAGATATACGTCTTTCACTCAGGTGCATGCTCTTCGGGTTCATTAAATCAACCGTGTTACGGAGATTGGCTTAAATTTTGAATACATTATGGGCATGCTGAAAGACGAGTTGCGTTGGGTTCCTATCTTAAATATACACAATTCTTCTTCTGGACTCAAGTCCAAATTATTAATAGAAACAAAGTTATACGTCTTTCACTCAGGTGCATACTCTTCGGGTTTACTAAATCAACCGTGTTACGGAGATTGGCTTAAATTTTGAATACATTATGGGAATGCTGAAATACGAGTTGCGTTGGGTTCCTATCGTAAAAATACACAATTCTTCTTCAGAACTCAAGTCCAAATTATTAATAGAAACAAAGATATACGTCTTTCACTCAGGTGCATACTCTTCAGGTTTACTAAATCAACCGTGTTACGGAGATTGGCTTAAATTGTGAATACATTATGGGAATGCTGAAAGACGAGTTGAGCTGGGTTCCTATCGAAAATATACACAATTCTTCTTCAGGAGTCAAGTCCAAATTATTAATAGAAACAAAGATATAAGTCTTTCACTCAGGTGCATACTCTTCGGGTTTACTAAATCAACCGTGTTACGGAGACTGGCTTAAATTTTGAATACATTATGGCCATGCTGAAATACGAGTTGCGTTGGGTTCCTATCGTAAATATACACAATTCTTCTTCAGGACTCAAGTCCAAATTATTTTTAGAAACAAAGATATACGTCTTTCACTCAGGTGCATACTCTTCAGGTTTACTAAATCAACCGTGTTACGGGGATTGGCTTAAATTTTGAAGACATTATGGGCATGCTGAAATACGAGTTGCGTTGGGTTCCTATCGTAAATATACACAATTCTTCTTCAGGACTCAAGTCCAAATTATTAATAGAAACAAAGATATACGTCTTTCACTCAGGTGCATACTCTTCAGGTTTACTAAATCAACCGTGTTACGGAGATTGGCTTAAATTTTGAATACATTATGGGCATGCTGAAATACGAGTTGCGTTGGGTTCCTATCGTAAATATACACAATTCTTCTTCAGGACTCAAGTCCAAATTATTAATAGAAACAAAGATATAAGTCTTTTACTCAGGTGCATACTCTTCGGGTTTACTAAATCAACCGTGTTACGGAGATTGGCTTAAATTTTGAATACATTATGGGAATGCTGAAATACGAGTTGCGTTGGGTTCCTATCGTAAATATACACAATTCTTCTTCAGGACTCAAGTCCAAATTATTTATAGAAACAAAGATATACGTCTTTCACTCAGGTGCATACTCTTCAGGTTTATTAAATCAACCGTGTTACGGAGATTGGCTTAAATTTTGAATACATTATGGGAATGCTGAAATACGAACTGCGTTGGGTTCCTATCGTAAATATACACAATTCTTCTTCAGGACTCAAGTCCAAATTATTAATAGAAACAAAGATATACGTCTTTCACTTAGGTGCATACTCTTCAGGTTTACTAAATCAACCGTGTTACGGAGATAGGCTTAAATTGTGAATACATTATGGGAATGCTGAAATACGAGTTGTGTTGGGTTCCTATCGTAAATATACACAATTCTTCTTCAGGACTCAAGTCCAAATTATTAATAGAAACAAAGATATACGCCTTTCACTCAGGTGCATACTCTTCATGTTTACTAATTCAACCGTGTTACGGAGATTGGCTTAAATTTTGAATACATTATGGGCATGCTGAATTACGAGTTGCGTTGGGTTCCTATCGTAAATATACACAATTCTTCTTCAGGACTCAAGTCCAAGTTATTAATAGAAACAAAGATATACGTCTTTCACTCAGGTGCATACTCTCTAGGTTTACTAAATCAACCGTGTTACGGAGATTGGCTTAAATTTTGAATACATTATGGGCATGCTGAAATACAAGTTGCGTTGGTTTCCTATCGAAATATACACAATTCTTCTTCAGGACTCAAGTCCAAATTATTAATTGAAACAAAGATATAAGTCTTTTACTCAGGTGCATACTCTTCGGGTTAACTAAATCAACCGTGTTACGGAGATTGACTTAAATTTTGAATACATTATGTGTGACACCTTAAAATTTTAAAATAGAAACGTAAAGTTAAAATAAAATAAAAATAAAACAAATATAAAATATCTGATAAAAACAAACCAGATATAATTTATCTGATAAAGATACATGGTGAAAATAAAACAAAGTAGAAATGATACACCTAATTGCATAATATGTAGACTATACAACACATGTAAATAATATTTACTCCTACGTAACTAAGCACACTCGATTGCATACATGCCAAACATACATCATGCATGATGCATGTGGCGTACTATACAACATAATACATATATATATATATATATACTTCATATGACATACATAATACATACATATACTTCATACGCATGCATACATAACATAATAACACATGAAAATATATAACGGGCTGAAGAATTAATAAGATGGTTATTAACACCATTAAGAAGATAATGAAGGTCCATAAACGGACCATCATCAGCAACCAACAGACGGAGAAGTGCAATGTCTACATGTATATATATGAACACCGGCACACTCATCCGGCACAACTGATTGACGCCAAAAAAATAAAACCGAGCCCTGAAAACGCTTCCCAGACCTTCACCTTCGTGAGAGGAATCCAACGGAGGAAGAATCATTGAAAACGGTCGTGAAACGAGGGAGAAAACGCTCGCCGGAGTTTTCGCCGGAAAACTTTCCCGACAGAAAACGGAGGAGCAGGAGCCGCCGTCGCCGCCGCCAACCCTTCACCGGCCTTCGCCGTCCCGAGAGGAGTGCACCGCTACCCCGTTGGCCGTTTCCGACGAGGTAAGCCTCTTCCCTGTTTTTTTCTTTTCCCTCCCCGTTTTTCCGGCGTTTCACTGGGGAAGACGACCCAGTCACCCAGCCAAATGTCTTGTGGGCCTGATTTTTTTGGGCCAGAAGAATTAAATTTGGGCCAGTTCGGCCCAGTTGCAATAACAATTAAAAATAAAATAGTAAATGAAATAAATAAAATCTGGAAAAATATAAATTAAATACCTGGTGTAATTATACATGTTCGTACCAACCAGAATTGAAATATAATATTTTTAGCTATTTTTAATTGATTTAATGGTAATTGGGCCAATTTGTACACAATTAGTAAATAAATAAGTAAATGGCGAAATTAATTATGAAATAAATATTGGAGTAAACTAGGATAAATATAAGACTAACTAAGACATTATGGACCATTTTTAATTAATAAAAAATTAATATTAGTATATTTAATTGTGAATGCACCGGTTATTTGATATACGAAAATAAATGAATAATTAAGGAAAATGAATTATAAAATAAATAATTGGACAACCTAAGCCAAATGTAGAACCAAAATATAGTTATGGACGGTTATTAATTTATAAAGTCGACTCTTGGCTATTTTATTAAATTGGACCGTATAAAGCTAATTAAGTAATTAAATAATAAAATTTTTATTATCGATGAAATGAATCTATAGTTTAATATTCATTAAAGAATATTATATTAAAATAATTATTTGGACTTGGTATCATAATTAGATTAAATAAGTTGGTAGATTTTGTTTTCACTAATTATTGGACTAATTAAGGTAGAGTAATATAAAATTTGCATAATTACGGACTTTAAAATATTAAGTATTTAAGTAATTAATAAAATCAAAATATGTTAGCTAATTCGGATTTATTAATGCTAATAATGTTAATATGAACTAATTTCGATATTTGATTAGTTAGATTAAAAATAATTCGGATATAATATTAAGACATACCAAATGCTTTAGGAGTTGAGTAAATAAAAACATGATTATTAAATTAGAAATTTGATATTGTAATTAATTATATTCGTATTTAAGTATTTTAATTAACGACTGAATTAATAAGGTAATTTAATTAATAAGAAGTGATTAACGCAGATAATAAAATAATTGAATTAGTGAATTCGAAAAATAAAATAAAAGGGTAAAAATCGAGTAAAATAATTATTAAAGAGTAATTGACTAATTATATCATCTTAATTAAAAAGGTGATTATTTAGAGACCGGAGTAGAAGAAGAGAATTAGGAGCACCCGGACTAGAGGTAAGTTTCTCTGCCAATCCAAAAATCGTTTCCTCGTATTATATATGTATTATGTGATACGTGATTTTAAGTGTGAAGTATGATTTTACGCATGTGATTCTGAGATGATTCGTGGAACTAAGTGCTTTTGGGGGTAAATATTTTATCTAAATATTTTTAAAGCAGTTTGAGAAGTTGAGAAATATTTTGAAGTATATTAATTCAAGATAAAAGAATGATTTCATAAGAGGTGAGCACCACGGGAGAAATCCGTGGTGTCGGTTTTCCACGTCCGGATAAATGTGGAGGGTGATTAGGTTTGCTACTACTAAGAAGTACAGTTTGAGTTTAAAGTGATATTTGGATCGATGATCCCTTTTAAGAAGAAGTTATGGTAGTAGTAATCCCTAATCATTCAAGATATCTTATTCAGGGGTAGTTGGTAGACTGAGTCCCGACTACTCGTTACGACTTACTACTCGGAGGGCTTGGAATCCCTTTTAGGGGGTGTGCACACTTAAGGTAGTCGTTTCGTTTCCAACAGAGCAGTTGTGGTACCGGCATTTGTTCGGGGTGGCCGTCCGTAACCACGGTCCACCGGGCTCTACCGAAAGGTTTAGCACCGCCCTTCTAAATTACTAGGAAGTTAGAGAAGAAGTGATTTTTGAGGAAATCAAAGAGAAGAGTTATTATGAAGTTTTATAGAGAAGTTGAGGATTGTTGTAAAGAAGTAGTCTTGATAAAAATCAAAGTGAAAAGAATTTCGATGGTGTGAGTATTTTTTATATATTATTATATAAAAATCTATTTTAGTCAAACATGATTATTTTACGGGGTTGGGTAGTACTTACTTAGCTCTAAAGCTAATTTTTGTTTTCTTTTCCTTGTTTTGTTTCTGCACTTTATTTGTGCAGGTGAGGATGATGTTGTCGAGTGATGATTGCTTGCATGGCCGAGAGCGAGTTAGAAGTCGCCTTAGTTATACTAGTCATGAAATAAACATTTACTTTTCAAACACTTTACTTTTATTAAATTAGTTGTTATGTTCTAGTTGCATGTGCATCCGGTTG
The DNA here is from genome assembly GCA_945859875.1 of Cuscuta europaea. Lineage (NCBI taxonomy): Eukaryota > Viridiplantae > Streptophyta > Magnoliopsida > Solanales > Convolvulaceae > Cuscuta > Cuscuta europaea. Next base: position 10,256,294 of record CAMAPE010000014.1, read on the forward strand.
AGAGATGACCGGATGTGGCGGTAACACCCATTTCCCTATTTTAGACTTCCGCTGTATTTCTTTAACTCTTTGATGAATGAATAAAGTATTTCTTTAAAATATATCAACGTTTTGGGTGGGAAAATGGGGGTGTTACAAATTGGTATCAGAGCCTTTGGTTTTCCCGAAAGGACTTGAACACGAGGTAATAGGTCGTAGGGAGAAATTCTGTCACAAAGACGATAACAGTCTAAGCTGGTTGGTGCATAATTGAGTCTTTGCGCTCGTCCAACTAACTGGGAATTTCTCCTTATGCTGAAACTTCGTTGTTCGAAATCTTTGACGACAACTATGGGTTTGATGCGGGATTTTCAAAAATGTTTTCCTAAAATTAGGAGAATGAATATACTAGGAAAGAGGCCTCTTAGGAACGCGGTGAGAGGAAGAAACCTTGCGAAGTTGTTGAGTTATGAAATGCATGGGATTCATGCCTCTGTGAAGTATGTAAAATATGTGATACACTATGTGTACTATTTGTTCCAAGAATCTGAAGTTAGTAGAGAATTTGTATAGAATCCTTATGTATGCATTAATACTTAGTACGGGCTTTTCTTTATTAAGAAGCATGCCGCCAAGAAGAAACCCCCATGCGACCCCAACTGTTGAGGAGTTGACTCAAACTATTCAGCAGATGGCGCAACACATCGGAGCAGCTCAAACCCATAACCAAGGGGTTGACTATGCAGCGCGCGTAGCCGGAAGGAACCCCCCAAAATACCTAGGGGAGGAGGATCATCTGATTCTAGAAGACTGGATCCGAACCTTCGACAAGCTCTTTGATTCGCTCAACTGCCCGTTAGAGCAGCGGGTAAACATAGCGGTGTACTACTTGCACCAAGAGGCGGATCATTGGTGGGCTGCCACCGGGACAACTCTGCTCGAGCAACCGGAATTTTGTTGGGAAGACTTCAAGATAGCCCTACGCGACCGTTTCTATCCGGACCATGTGAAAGAGGCAAACTATGATGAATTTGTCAACTTCAAGCAAGGAGATTTAACCGTCCAAGAGTACCACACGAAGTTTGTCCAACTGGCCCGCTTCGCCAAAGAGCTGGTATCTACTGAGGCCAGCATGACCCGAAGATTTGTGAATGGGCTGAACTTTGGCGCCTAAAAGTTCGTAACCGTGGCAGAGCCGCGGAACATGAATGAGGCGTACCGGAAGGCCGGGAAGTACTACATGGTACATCAGAAGGAGAGGGAGGCGCAGAAGAGAGACCGGAAGATTGCCGAGGTAGAACAGCAGCACAAGAAGGCCCGAACTGACCGCCCAGAGCCAAGACAAAACAACCAAAACGGTAGAACCTTCCAAGGCCAGGGTCAGGGAAGGAATCAGCCCGCTCAGGTACGGCACTACAAATGCAAACTGTGCCCAAATAACCATCCCGGGAAGGATTGTGCGGGAAATGCGGTGAGATGTTACAACTGTAATCTCATGGGGCATCGGGCATATATGTGCCGGAAACCTCCGGGCCAGGGTCAAAACCAAGGGAACAACCAAACTGGGGGCGGGAATAATCACGCTAACATCAACCGTGGTAATCCCGGTAATCGCCCAGCGGAGGCTAACCGAAACCAAGGCCCGGGAGGGCAAAACAACACTCAAGGCCGCATCTACGTCATGAACCAGGCGCAAGAAAATGCACACGATGTGGTGACAGGTACCTTTCTTGTAAACTCCAAACCTGCTTATGTGCTGTTTGATTCAGGTGCGTCCCACAGCTTCATAGCATCAAAATTCGTGGAAAGGACAAAGCTAGAACCTACCACTAAGCTTAGTCTTAACGTAAAAACGGCCTCCAACCAAGTGGTAGCATGTGGGAGTGTTTTCTCTAACGTTCCCATAGTCATATCCGATACCGAACTACCCGGAGATCTAATCCAATTTGACCTGGAGGATATCGACGTGGTGTTGGGTATGGACAGGCTAGGGAAATATGAAGCCAAAATCCTATGCGACGAGCAGAAAGTGGTCTTGAGAGGACCCAATAAAAAACATGTATCCTACAAAGCAGTTACATCTAAACCGGGAGTGAAGCTAGCAACCATGCAACAAGTCAAACGATATGCCCGAAAGGGGTATGAAGTTTACTTGTGCAGGATCAATCCGACCATTGACCAAATCCCAGTGGTCAATGAGTTTCCGGATGTATTCCCAGAAGAGATTCCGGGGATGCCACCGGAGAGGGAAGTCGAGTTTTCAATCGACCTTCTGCCAGGCACCGCACCCATCTCAAAGGCACCATACCGAATGGCACCGAAGGAGATGCAAGAACTGAAAGAACAACTTGAAGAATTATTGGAGAAAGGCTACATCAAACCAAGTATCTCACCTTGGGGTGCTCTGGTCTTGTTTGTGAAGAAGAAGGATGGGAGTCTGAGACTCTGCATTGACTATAGGGAGCTGAACAAAGCGACCATCAAGAACAAATACATGCTGCCTCGCATTGATGACCTCTTTGATCAACTGAGGGGAGCTAGCACGTTTTCCAAAGTTGATTTAAGGTCCGGGTACCATCAAGTGAGGATTTCTGAAAAAGATATCCCGAAGACGGCCTTTCGAACGAGGTACGGACACTATGAGTTCACCGTAATGCCGTTTGGCCTCACCAATGCACCTGCGGTATTTATGGACCTCATGAACCGTGTGTTCCGACCCTACCTCGATCTGTTCATTGTGGTGTTCATTGACGACATCCTGGTGTACTCCAAGACACCAACTGAGCATGAAGAACATCTGAGGATAGCACTGCAAACTTTGAGAGAGAATCAGCTATATGCCAAACTCTCAAAGTGTGATTTCTGGAGGGACCAGGTAGCATTCTTGGGCCACATCATCACCCGAGAAGGGGTATCCGTTGACCCGTCAAAGGTCGAAGCAGTGATTGACTGGCCTGCGCCCAAAACCGTGACGGAGGTCCGGAGCTTTTTAGGTTTGGCGGGCTATTATCGTAGATTCGTGAAGGATTTCTCAAAGATAGCAAAGCCTTTGACTAATCTCACGAAGAAGACTACGAAGTTCATATGGAGTGAAGAATGCAAACAAGCTTTCCAAGAGCTAAAGCAAAGGTTAACAACCACGCCTGTCTTGACCCTACCGTCCGGTACCGAGGGGTTCGAGATCTACACCGATGCTTGTTTAAAAGGGTTGGGTTGCGTATTGATGCAAAATGGCAAAGTGGTGGCCTATGCATCAAGGCAACTAAAGACACATGAGGTCAACTATCCGACTCATGACTTAGAACTGGCAGCGGTTATCTTTGCTCTAAAGCTGTGGAGGCACTATCTCTATGGGGTACACTGTAAAGTTTACACCGATCACAAGAGCCTGAAGTACATCTTCACCCAAAAGGAGCTTAACATGAGACAGAGACGCTGGCTAGAACTCGTCAAGGACTATGACTTGGAGATCCAATATCATGAAAGCAAAGCAAACGTAGTTGCCGATGTGCTGAGCCGGAAATCAACCCACTCCTTCAAAGCAGCATGGGTACTACCTGATGAACTTTACCGGGACTTTCAAAAACTAGACTTGGAAGTTCGGGATTTCGGAGAGGTAGAGCGGGAAACACGGTTACTCACCATGACCGTTACCCCATCTATCTTCGACGAAATTCGTGAAGGGCAGCCTGGAGACATAAAGCTAGACCGAATCCGAGCAGGTATGACAAATGGCGTGAACGGTCCGTTCAAACTGTACGAAGACGGGAGCATTCGACACAAAGGAAGGTGGTGTGTTCCGATGAAATGTGAAGAACTTAAAAGGAAAATTCTGGAGGAAGGGCACAACACGCCTTACTCGGTACACCCTGGGGGCGATAAACTCTACAGAGACATCAAAAAGAATTTTTGGTGGCCAAAGATGAAGAAAGAGGTAGCCGAGTTCGTGGCCCGATGCTTAAACTGTCAGAAGGTGAAAGCCGAACGTTGCAAGCCCAAGGGACTCGTACAATCCTTGGAAGTACCAAAGTGGAAGTGGGATTCCATCTCCATGGACTTTGTTGGGGGCTTACCCCTAACCAAGTCTGGCAAAGACAAGGTTTGGGTCATAGTTGATCGGTTAACAAAGACCGCTCGCTTTATCCCAATGAACGAAACATGGAGCATGGAGAAATTAGCCCGAGCCTACATCAGACACGTGGTTAAGTACCATGGAGTTCCACAAGACATCATTTCTGACCGTGACTCTAGATTTCTATCTCAATTCTGGAAGGAATTGCAAGCCGCCATGGGGACGAGGCTGAAGCTGAGTACTGCCTTTCACCCGATGACCGATGGTCAGACGGAACGAACCATCCAAACACTCGAGGACATGCTGAGAGCATGTATGTTAGACCTACAAGGGTCGTGGGACGAACACTTAGACTTAATAGAGTTTTCGTACAACAATAGCTACCACGCCAGTATCAAAATGGCCCCGTACGAAGCTCTATATGGTCAAAAGTGTAGAAGCCCACTATGCTGGGGTGACATGGAAGATCAAGTGGTGTTAAGGCCGGATTACCTCCAAGACACCATAGAGAAAGTGAAGACGATTCAAGCAAGGATGAAAGCTGCACAAGATCGTCAGAAGTCTTATGCAGACCTGAGAAGGAAGCCAGCAGAATTTGAAGCGGGAGAAAAAGTCCTACTCAGAGTCTCCCCAACCAAGGGAGTAATGAGGTTTGGAAAGAAGGGAAAGCTAAGCCCGAGGTTCATTGGCCCATATGACATCCTCGAGCGAGTGGGAAGAGTGGCATATCGGCTAGCTCTACCCACCGAGTTGGCTAAGGTATAACATACTATAACCGCTCGTTAAGTGAATACCTTAGTAGATATCTCTCAAATCCTAAAGTGTGCTATGCGTAGGTACACAATGTTTTCCATATCTCCCAATTGAAGAAGTATGTCCGCGACGAATCCCATATTCTTAGCCCCGAGGTACGAATCGTAACCTTATGATAATTAGATCCAGGTATCCCATCTAACCTCGACTTTTTAGGTGGTCGAGTTGGATGAATCGTTAACATACGAGGAGAGGCCGATACAGATTTTGGACACCAAGACCCGTGAGACTAGAAGAAAAGCGGTTAAGATGGTGAAAGTGTTATGGTCTAACCACTTGGCCGAAAACGCCACCTGGGAAACTGAGGATGATATGCGCAAACGCTACCCTCAACTATTTGATTAAGGTAGTGCTTAATTGCAGGGACGTAACATCTCTTCTACGGGTAGCCTATAATACTTGGTAATTCATACTTGTATCTTAGCCTTGCTTCGGGGACGAAGCAACCCTTTAAGGAGGGTGGAATGTAATACTTAAGAATTTTATCATTTGACTTAAGTTTAAGCTCTGGGACTACGCACCTTTTAAAGGGGTATAGTTTAAAACACCAGTATTAATAAAACAGTTGTAGCTTATGCTTCGAGGACGAAGCATTCTTTAAGGGGGATGGAATGTGACACCTTAAAATTTTAAAATAGAAACGTAAAGTTAAAATAAAATAAAAATAAAACAAATATAAAATATCTGATAAAAACAAACCAGATATAATTTATCTGATAAAGATACATGGTGAAAATAAAACAAAGTAGAAATGATACACCTAATTACATAATATGTAGACTATACTACACATGTAAATAATATTTACTCCTACGTAACTAAGCACACTCGATTGCATACATGCCAAACATACATCATGCACAGGGGCGGACCCACCCTAGGGCTAGGGGGTGCCCGGGCCCCCCCAATGATTTTTTTTTAAATATATATATATATATTATTAATTTTTTTTAAGTTGGGCCCCTGCAGTCCAAGTCCAATCCCAATTCCCCTTCCCCTTTTCCGGCCCAAATCCCCTTTTCCCGTTCCTAGGCCCTTTCCCATTCCCGTTCCCCCCTGGCCCCCCTTTCCCAAATCGTTCGGCACTTCGGCCAGTCTTCCCACTTCCCCACTTCCCCGCTTCCCCCAATCGGCCACTCCCTCCCCCCTTTTTGCCTTTCCGGCTTTCCCGACCCGGCGACTCAGGCTGCGCGCCTGCGCCCACCGCTGGCCCTGTGGCCCACGCCCATGCCACGCCAGGAACTTCCTCCATCCACGCCAGCCGCCAGGAACTTCCTCCATCCACGCCGCCAGTCCGCCACGCCGCCACGCGGCCAGCCGGCCACGCCAGGAATTCCACCGACCACCGCCCGGTCCGCCCGTGAGTCACGCAGTGCGGCCAGTGCCGATTGCCGAAGCCCGAAGGCCGAAGGTATGTTTTAATTTTTTTTTAATTGTTGATTTGTTGTGTTGTTGATGAATGATTTATGTTTTATTGAATCATTGATTCGTATATGTTGTGTGACTTATCACTTATGGTTTAAATGTTGAATACTTTAATTGTTCAATTTTGAAAAATTATACTCATATTATTTCAAATTTCAATTGTAGTTGGTCTAGGTTGTGTTACAAACAATGGCTATGTTACGATATTTTTCGGCAATTCCGCCGAAACCGAAACAGCCTATCATTGGTGGTTCTTCATCGAATAATTTAATTTCTTCATCGGAAAATGTCATTCCTAACAATGAGAGTAATGTTAAAAAAGCTCGAATAGAGATTGAATTGTCGGATGATGACATTGTTGGTGATCCTGGATTGCGTAAGCCGATTGAGACTTATGATGTTAATATTAGAGATGAATTGAGGAGACGTTATTTGACAAAAGGTCCTTGCCAACCGCGTGACTTTAAATTTCCACAAAGTGATTTTAATGGGCGCAACAGATCATTCCAAAAACAGTGGTTTGATGAATTTAATTGGTTGGAGTATAGTGTTGCTAAAGATGCAGCATTTTGCCATTTGTGTTATTTGTTTGGTAGACATCATAAAAATGGAGATGATGCTTTTACTGAAGTTGGGTTTAATAACTGGAAGAAAGCTAAGGAAAAATTCCGTGACCACGAAGGAAGTCTAGAAAGCATGCATCATTATGCAAAAATTAAATGGTCCGGGTTTCAAAACCAAAAGCAAAATGTGGATTATGTATATTCACAACAAACCATAAAAGATGAGCTTGAGTACCGTGCAAGATTAACAACTATTGTTGATGTAGTTCGATTCCTTTTAGAGGGTGGTTTGGCTTTTCGAGGTCATGATGAATCAACTACTTCTACGCATTCTGGTAAATTTTATTAGATTATTTTCATTATTTTTTATTACTTATTTCATTATAAAATTCTAATGACTATTGCATGTTTGCATAATTGCATTATTTGTATTTACAGGTAATTTTCTTGAACTCTTGAAATGGGAGTGTAGACGGCATCCACATATTGATATGGTAATGAAGTCAAATGCTCCCGGGAATAGTCAACTAACCTCTCCTAAAATTCAAAAGGACGTTATTAATGCTTGTGCAACTGAGGTAAGACTAGCTATTATTAATGAGGTTGGTAGCAATGTTTTCTCTTTGTTGATTGATGAGGCTCGAGATAGTTCCATAAAAGAGCAAATGTCTGTGGTTTTAAGGTTTGTTAACAATTGTGGGGAGGTAATTGAGCGATTTTTGGGAGTGGTGCATGTTAGTAACACTTGTGCGCGGACATTGAAAAATGCCATTGATGATTTTTTTACAAAATATGGTCTTTCGATGTCTAAGGTTCGAGGCCAAGGTTATGATGGGGATTCCAATATGAGTGGTGCAATTAATGGCTTAAAACAAAAAATTTTGGAGGAAAATAAGCAAGCACATTATGTTCATTGTTTTGCTCATCGCCTTCAATTAGTGATTGTGTCCTCTTTGAAGAGCAATGGAATAGTTGGTAGTTTTTTTGATCATCTCATCATGATTGTAAATGTGGTTGGTGCATCATGTAAGAGAAAAGATGATCTTTTACAAAAGCATTATGAGGATCTTGTAGCCCGTATAGAACGTGGTGAGGTTAGCACGGGGAAGGGGAAAAATCAAGAAAAAAGTCTAGCACGACCGGGTGATACTCGTTGGGGTTCCCATTATAAAACAATCATTAGAGTTGTTGATATGTGGGATGCGGTCATTGAGGTGCTTGAAGCTATATTTGATGATGGTGTTGATCTCAAAAGTAAGTCCACTTCTTCTAGTTTGATTGAAAAAATGTCATCCTATGATTTTGTGTTCATTGCGCATTTCATGTTGCAATTATTGGGAAAAACTAATGTGCTATCAAAGGAATTGCAACAAAAAAATCAAAACATAGGCAATGTTGTGGATCTTGTCAAGACCGTCAAAACCGATTTGGAGAAATATAGGAATGATTATGGTTGGGATTTGTTGATTGAAGAAGTGGCTACATTTTGTTCAAAACATGATATTGATGTACCTAATATGATGGATGTAAAGCCAGGACGAGTGAAAAGGCAGAAGACAATTGATGGTAGTCCGAAAACTTATTATCACTATTTTCATGTTGACATTTTTCTCGAGGTACTTTTAAAAGTTTTATTCCTTACGTAATTGTATTTAAATTTATTTATTTTGTTATTGTAATTAATTACGTTTTTTAATATAATGTTAGGTTATTGATCGTCTTATTCAAGAGATGAATAATCGCTTTACCGAGTCAAGTTCAGAGCTACTAATGTGCATAGCATCGTTAAGTCCCAAAGATTCATTCTCCAATTTTGATGTGAAGCGACTACTTCGTCTTGCTAATCTATACCCAGATGATTTTAGTTCAAGAGAAAAATTTGAACTAAATGAACAACTTAGGATGTTCATTACATTTGTCAAATCATCTCCACGATTTTCAGGCCTACAAAGTATTGGAGATTTGGCAAAAACATTGGTTGAAACAGAGTGGCACACAACTTATAAGTTAGTGTACCGACTCATCCAATTGGCATTGGTTTTACCCGTTACAACCGCCACAGTTGAAAGATCTTTCTCGACGATGAAGTTTATCAAGAATGATTTGCGCAACAAGATTGGAGAAGAATACTTGACAGATTGCTTGGTGTGTTACATTGAGAAAGATGTATTTGTTAAAATTGAGAATGAAGTCATAATGAGGCGATTTCAGAGTATGGCACCTCGAAGACAAAGATTGCCGCCTCTCAATGATTGTCCTTCATTTGCCGCGTCAGGTTCTAATCAAAATTAAGGTACTCTTTAAGTAGTTGTTTTATTTTAATTTTATAGTTTTGTTTATTGCTATATTCGTGATGCCTATGATTTTTTTTTCTAGACTACTATATCATTTCTTTGTTAATTGTGCCCCTGCGAGTCACGTGTCCTGGTTCCGCCACTGATCATGCATGATGCATGCGGCGTACTATACAACATAATACATATATATATACTCCGTACTTAATTACTTATATATGACATACATAATACATACATATACTTCATACGCATGCATACATAACATAATAACACATGAAAATATATAACGGGCTGAAGAATTAATAAGATGGTTATTAACACCATTAAGAAGATAATGAAGGTCCATAAACGGACCATCGTCAGCAACCAACAGACGGAGAAGTGCAATGTCTACATGTATATATATGAACACCGGCACACTCATCTGGCACAACTGATTGACGCCAAAAAAAAAACAAATCCGAGCCCTGAAAACGCTTCCCAGACCTTCCCCTTCGTGAGAGGAATCCAACGGAGGAAGAATCATTGAAAACGGTCGTGAAACGAGGGAGAAAACGCTCGCCGGAGTTTTCGCCGGAAAACTTTCCCGACAGAAAACGGAGGAGCAGGAGCCGCCGTCGCCGCCGCCAACCCTTCACCGGCCTTCGCCGTCCCGAGAGGAGTGCACCGCTACCCCGTTGGCCGTTTCCGACGAGGTAAGCCTCTTCCACGTTTTTTTCTTTTCCCTCCCCGTTTTTCCGGCGTTTCACTGGGGGAGACGACCCAGTCACCCAGCCAAATGTCTTGTGGGCCTGATTTTTTTGGGCCAGAAGAATTAAATTTGGGCCAGTTCGGCCCAGTTGCAATAAAAATAAAAAATAAAATAGTAAATGAAATAAATAAAATCTGGAAAAATATAAATTAAATACCTGGTGTAATTATACATGTTCGGACCAACCAGAATTGAAAAATAATATTTTTAGCTATTTTTAATTGATTTAATGGTAATTGGGCCAATTTGTACACAATTAGTAAATAAATAAGTAAATGGCGAAATTAATTATGAAATAAATATTGGAGTAAACTAGGATAAATATAATACTAACTAAGACATTATGGACCATTTTTAATTAATAAAAAATTAATATTAGTATATTTAATTGTGAATGGACCGGTTATTTGATATACGAAAATAAATGAATAATTAAGGAAAATGAATTATAAAATAAATAATTGGACAACCTAAGCCAAATGTAGAACCAAAATATAGTTATGGACGGTTATTAATTTATAAAGTCGACTCTTGGCTATTTTATTAAATTGGACCATATAAAGCTAATTAAGTAATTAAATAATAAAATTTTTATTATCGATGAAATGAATTTATAGTTTAATATTCATTAAAGAATATTATATTAAAATAATTATTTGGACTTGGTATCATAATTAGATTAAATAAGTTGGTAGATTTTGTTTTCACTAATTATTGGACTAATTAAGGTAGAGTATTATAAAATTTGCATAATTACGGACTTTAAAATATTAAGTATTTAAGTAATTAATAAAATCAAAATATTTTAGCTAATTCGGATTTATTAATGCTAATAATGTTAATATGAACTAATTTCGATATTTGATTAGTTAGATTAAAAATAATTCGGATATAATATTAAGACATACCAAATGCTTTAGGAGTTGATTAAATAAAAACATGATTATTAAATTAGAAATTTGATATTGTAATTAATTATATTCGTATTTAAGTATTTTAATTAACGACTGAATTAATAAGGTAATTTAATTAATAAGAAGTGATTAACGCAGATAATAAAATAATTGAATTAGTGAATTCGAAAAATAAAATAAAAGGGTAAAAATCGAGTAAAATAATTATTAAAGAGTAAGTGACTAATTATATCATCTTAATTAAAAAGGTGATTATTTAGAGACCGGAGTAGAAGAAGAGAATTAGGAGCACCCGGACTAGAGGTAAGTTTCTGAGATGATTCGTGGAACTAAGTGCTTTTGGGGGTAAATATTTTATCTAAATATTTTTAAAGCAGTTTGAGAAGTTGAGAAATATTTTGAAGTATATTAATTCAAGATAAAAGAATGATTTCATAAGAGGTGAGCACCACGGGAGAAATCCGTGGTGTCGGTTTTCCACGTCCGGATAAATGTGGAGGGTGATTAGGTTTGCTACTACTAAGAAGTACAGTTTGAGTTTAAAGTGATATTTGGATCGATGATCCCTTTTAAGAAGAAGTTATGGTAGTAGTAGTCCCTAATCATTCAAGATATCTTATTCAGGGGTAGTTGGTAGACTGAGTCCCGACTACTCGTTACGACTTACTACTCGGAGGGCTTGGAATCCCTTTTAGGGGGTGTGCACACTTAAGGTAGTCGTTTCGTTTCCAACAGAGCAGTTGTGGTACCGGCATTTGTTCGGGGTGGCCGTCCGTAACCACGGTCCACCGGGCTCTACCGAAAGGTTGAGCACCGCCCTTCTAAATTACTAGGAAGTTAGAGAAGAAGTGATTTTTGAGGAAATCAAAGAGAAGAGTTATTATGAAGTTTTATAGAGAAGTTGAGGATTGTTGTAAAGAAGTAGTCTTGATAAAAATCAAAGTGAAAAGAATTTCGATGGTGTGAGTATTTTTTATATATTATTATATAAAAATCTATTTTAGTCAAACATGATTATTTTACGGGGTTGGGTAGTACTTACTTAGCTCTAAAGCTAATTTTTGTTTTCTTTTCCTTGTTTTGTTTCTGCACTTTATTTGTGCAGGTGAGGATGATGTTGTCGAGTGATGATTGCTTGCATGGCCGAGAGCGAGTTAGAAGTCGCCTTAGTTATACTAGTCATGAAATAAACATTTACTTTTCAAACACTTTACTTTTATTAAATTAGTTGTTATGTTCTAGTTGCTTGTGCATCCGGTTGAGAGATGACCGGATGTGGCGGTAACACCCATTTCCCTATTTTAGACTTCCGTTGTATTTCTTTAACTCTTTTATGAATGAATAAAGTATTTATTTAAAATATATCAACGTTTTGGGTGGGAAAATGGGGGTGTTACATTATGGGAATGCTGAAATACGAGTTGTGTTGGGTTCCTATCGTAAAAATACACAATTCTTCTTCAGGACTCAAGTCCAAATTATAATTAGAAACAAAGATATACGTCTTTCACTCAGGTGCATACTCTTCAGGTTTACTAAATCAACCGTGTTACGGAGATTGGCTTAAATTTTGAATACATTATGGGCATGCTGAAATACGATATGTGTTGGGTTCCTATCGTAAATATACACAATTCTTCTTCAGGACTCAAGTCCAAATTATTAATAGAAACAAAGATATACGTCTTTCACTCAGGTGCATACTCTTCGGGTTCACTAAATCAACCGTGTTACGAAGATTGGCTTCAATTTTGAATACATTATTGGCATGCTGAAATACGAGTTGCGTTGGGTTCCTATCGTATATATACACAATTCTTCTTCAGGACTCAAGTCCAAATTATTAATAGAAACAAAGATATACGTCTTTCACTCAGGTGCATACTCTTCAGGTTCACTAAATCAACCGTGTTACGGAGATTGGCTTAAATTTTGAATACATTATGGGCATGCTGAAATACGAGTTGTGTTGGGTTCCTATCGTAAATATACCCAATTCTTCTTCAGGACTCAAGTCCAAATTATTAACAGAAACTAAGATATACGTCTTTCACTCAGGTGCATACTCTTCAGGTTTACTAAATCAACCGTGTTACGGAGATTGGCTTAAATTTTGAATACATTATGGGCATGCTGAAATACGAGTTGCGTTGGGTTCCTATCGTAAATATACACAATTCTTCTTCAGGACTCAAGTCCAAATTATTAATAGAAACAAAGATATACGTCTTTCACTCAGGTGCATACTCTTCAGGTTTACTAAATCAACCGTGTTACGGAGATTGGCTTAAATTTTGAATACATTATGGGCATGCTGAAATACGAGTTCCGTTGGGTTCCTATCGTAAATATACACAATTCTTCTTCAGGACTCAAGTCCAAATTATTAATAGAACCAAAGATATAAGTCTTTCACTCAGGTGCATACTCTTCGGGTTTACTAAATCAACCGTGTTACGGAGATTGGCTTAAATTTTTAATACATTATGGGCATGCTGAAATACGAGTTGCGTTGGGTTCCTATCGTAAATATACACAATTCTTCTTCAGGACTCAAGTCCAAATTATTAATAGAAACAAAGATATACGTCTTTCACTCAGGTGCATACTCTTCAGGTTCACTAAATCAACCGTGTTACGGAGATTGGATTAAATTTTGAATACATTATGGGCATGCTGAAATACGAGTTGCGTTGGGTTCCTATCGTAAATATACACAATTCTTCTTCAGGACTCAAGTCCAAATTATTAATAGAAACAAAGATATACGTCTTTCACTCAGGTGCATACTCTTCGGGTTTACTAAATCAACCGTGTTACGGAGATTGGCTTAAATTTTGAATAAATTATGGGAATGCTGATATACGAGTTGCGTGGGTTCCTATCGTAAAAATTCACAATTCTTATTCAGGACTCAAGTCAAAATTATTAATAGAAACAAAGATATACGTCTTTCACTCAGGTGCATACTCTTTAGGTTTACTAAATCAACCGTGTTACGGAGATTGGCTTAAATTTTGAATACATTATGGGCATGCTGAAATACGAGTTGTGTTGGGTTCCTATCGTAAATATACACAATTCTTCTTCAGGACTCAAGTCCAAATTATTAATAGAAACAAAGATATACGTCTTTCACTCAGGTGCATACTCTTCGGGTTCACTAAATCAACCGTGTTACGAAGATTGGCTTCAATTTTGAATACATTATTGGCATGCTGAAATACGATTTGCGTTGGGTTCCTATCGTATATATACACAATTCTTCTTCAGGACTCAAGTCCAAATTATTAATAGAAACAAAGATATACGTCTTTCACTCAGGTGCATACTCTTCAGGTTTACTAAATCAACCGTGTTACGGAGATTGGCTTAAATTTTGAATACATTATGGGCATGCTGAAATACGAGTTGTGTTGGGTTCCTATCGTAAATATACCCAATTCTTCTTCAGGACTCAAGTCCAAATTATTAACAGAAACTAAGATATACGTCTTTCACTCAGGTGCATACTCTTCAGGTTTACTAAATCAACCGTGTTACGGAGATTGGCTTAAATTTTGAATACATTATGGGCATGCTGAAATACGAGTTGCGTTGGGTTCCTATCGTAAATATACACAATTCTTCTTCAGGACTCAAGTCCAAATTATTAATAGAAACAAAGATATACGTCTTTCACTCAGGTGCATACTCTTCAGGTTTACTAAATCAACCGTGTTACGGAGATTGGCTTAAATTTTGAATACATTATGGGCATGCTGAAATACGAGTTCCGTTGGGTTCCTATCGTAAATATACACAATTCTTCTTCAGGACTCAAGTCCAAATTATTAATAGAACCAAAGATATAAGTCTTTCACTCAGGTGCATACTCTTCGGGTTTACTAAATCAACCGTGTTACGGAGATTGGCTTAAATTTTTAATACATTATGGGCATGCTGAAATACGAGTTGCGTTGGGTTCCTATCGTAAATATACACAATTCTTCTTCAGGACTCAAGTCCAAATTATTAATAGAAACAAAGATATACGTCTTTCACTCAGGTGCATACTCTTCAGGTTCACTAAATCAACCGTGTTACGGAGATTGGATTAAATTTTGAATACATTATGGGCATGCTGAAATACGAGTTGCGTTGGGTTCCTATCGTAAATATACACAATTCTTCTTCAGGACTCAAGTCCAAATTATTAATAGAAACAAAGATATACGTCTTTCACTCAGGTGCATACTCTTCGGGTTTACTAAATCAACCGTGTTACGGAGATTGGCTTAAATTTTGAATAAATTATGGGAATGCTGATATACGAGTTGCGTGGGTTCCTATCGTAAAAATTCACAATTCTTATTCAGGACTCAAGTCAAAATTATTAATAGAAACAAAGATATACGTCTTTCACTCAGGTGCATACTCTTTAGGTTTACTAAATCAACCGTGTTACGGAGATTGGCTTAAATTTTGAATACATTATGGGCATGCTGAAATACGAGTTGTGTTGGGTTCCTATCGTAAATATACACAATTCTTCTTCAGGACTCAAGTCCAAATTATTAATAAAAACAAAGATATACGTCTTTCACTCAGGTGCATACTCTTCGGGTTCACTAAATCAACCGTGTTACGAAGATTGGCTTCAATTTTGAATACATTATTGGCATGCTGAAATACGATTTGCGTTGGGTTCCTATCGTATATATACACAATTCTTCTTCAGGACTCAAGTCCAAATTATTAATAGAAACAAAGATATACGTCTTTCACTCAGGTGCATACTCTTCAGGTTTACTAAATCAACCGTGTTACGGAGATTGGCTTAAATTTTGAATACATTATGGGCATGCTGAAATACGAGTTGTGTTGGGTTCCTATCGTAAATATACCCAATTCTTCTTCAGGACTCAAGTCCAAATTATTAACAGAAACTAAGATATACGTCTTTCACTCAGGTGCATACTCTTCAGGTTTACTAAATCAACCGTGTTACGGAGATTGGCTTAAATTTTGAATACATTATGGGCATGCTGAAATACGAGTTGCGTTGGGTTCCTATCGTAAATATACACAATTCTTCTTCAGGACTCAAGTCCAAATTATTAATAGAAACAAAGATATACGTCTTTCACTCAGGTGCATACTCTTCAGGTTCACTAAATCAACCGTGTTACGGAGATTGGATTAAATTTTGAATACATTATGGGCATGCTGAAATACGAGTTGCGTTGGGTTCCTATCGTAAATATACACAATTCTTCTTCAGGACTCAAGTCCAAATTATTAATAGAAACAAAGATATACGTCTTTCACTCAGGTGCATACTCTTCGGGTTTACTAAATCAACCGTGTTACGGAGATTGGCTTAAATTTTGAATAAATTATGGGAATGCTGATATACGAGTTGCGTGGGTTCCTATCGTAAAAATTCACAATTCTTATTCAGGACTCAAGTCAAAATTATTAATAGAAACAAAGATATACGTCTTTCACTCAGGTGCATACTCTTTAGGTTTACTAAATCAACCGTGTTACGGAGATTGGCTTAAATTTTGAATACATTATGGGCATGCTGAAATACGAGTTGTGTTGGGTTCCTATCGTAAATATACACAATTCTTCTTCAGGACTCAAGTCCAAATTATTAATAGAAACAAAGA
The DNA here is from genome assembly GCA_945859875.1 of Cuscuta europaea. Classification (NCBI taxonomy): domain Eukaryota; kingdom Viridiplantae; phylum Streptophyta; class Magnoliopsida; order Solanales; family Convolvulaceae; genus Cuscuta; species Cuscuta europaea. The sequence goes on from CAMAPE010000014.1 coordinate 10,272,765, forward strand.
TATACGTCTTTCACTCAGGTGCATACTCTTCGAGTTCACTAAATCAACCGTGTTACGGAGATTGGCTTAAATTTTGAATGCATTATGGGCATGCTGAAATACGAGTTGTGTTGGGTTCCTATCGTAAATATACACAATTCTTCTTCAGGACTCAAGTCCAAATTACTAATAGAAACAAAGATATACGTCTTTCACTCAGGTGCATACTCTTCAGGTTTACTAAATCAACCGTGTTACGGAGATTGGCTTAAATTTTGAATACATTATGGGCATGCTGAATTACAAGTTGCGTTGGGTTCCTATCATAAATATACACAATTCTTCTTCAGGACTCAAGTCCAAATTATTAATAGAAACAAAGATATATGTCTTTCACTCAGGTGCATACTCTTCAGGTTTACTAAATCAACCGTGTTACGGAGATTGGATTAAATTGTGACTACATTATGGGAATGCTGAAATACGAGTTGTGTTGGGTTCCTATCGAAATATACACAATTCTTCTTCAGGACTCAAGTCCAAATTATTAATAGAAACAAAGATATAAGTCTTTCACTCAGGTGCATACTCTTCGGGTTTACTAAATCAACCGTGTTACGGAGATTGGCTTAAATTTTGAATACATTATGGGCATGCTGAAATACGAGTTGTGTTGGGTTCCTATCGTAAATATACCCAATTCTTCTTCAGGACTCAAGTCCAAATTATTAACAGAAACTAAGATATACGTCTTTCACTCAGGTGCATACTCTTCAGGTTTACTAAATCAACCGTGTTACGGAGATTGGCTTAAATTTTGAATACATTATGGGCATGCTAAAATACGAGTTGCGTTGGGTTCCTATCGTAAATATACACAATTCTTCTTCAGGACTCAAGTCCAAATTATTAATAGAAACAAAGATATACGTCTTTCACTCAGGTGCATACTCTTCAGGTTTACTAAATCAACCGTGTTACGGAGATTGGCTTAAATTTTGAATACATTATGGGCATGCTGAAATACGAGTTCCGTTGGGTTCCTATCGTAAATATACACAATTCTTCTTCAGGACTCAAGTCCAAATTATTAATAGAACCAAAGATATAAGTCTTTCACTCAGGTGCATACTCTTCGGGTTTACTAAATCAACCGTGTTACGGAGATTGGCTTAAATTTTTAATACATTATGGGCATGCTGAAATACGAGTTGCGTTGGGTTCCTATCGTAAATATACACAATTCTTCTTCAGGACTCAAGTCCAAATTATTAATAGAAACAAAGATATACGTCTTTCACTCAGGTGCATACTCTTCGGGTTCACTAAATCAACCGTGTTACGGAGATTGGATTAAATTTTGAATACATTATGGGCATGCTGAAATACGAGTTGCGTTGGGTTCCTATCGTAAATATACACAATTCTTCTTCAGGACTCAAGTCCAAATTATTAATAGAAACAAAGATATACGTCTTTCACTCAGGTGCATACTCTTCGGGTTTACTAAATCAACCGTGTTACGGAGATTGGCTTAAATTTTGAATAAATTATGGGAATGCTGAAATACGAGTTGCGTGGGTTCCTATCGTAAAAATTCACAATTCTTATTCAGGACTCAAGTCAAAATTATTAATAGAAACAAAGATATACGTCTTTCACTCAGGTGCATACTCTTTAGGTTTACTAAATCAACCGTGTTACGGAGATTGGCTTAAATTTTGAATACATTATGGGCATGCTGAAATACGAGTTGTGTTGGGTTCCTATCGTAAATATACACAATTCTTCTTCAGGACTCAAGTCCAAATTATTAATAGAAACAAAGATATACGTCTTTCACTCAGGTGCATACTCTTCGAGTTCACTAAATCAACCGTGTTACGGAGATTGGCTTAAATTTTGAATGCATTATGGGCATGCTGAAATACGAGTTGTGTTGGGTTCCTATCGTAAATATACACAATTCTTCTTCAGGACTCAAGTCCAAATTACTAATAGAAACAAAGATATACGTCTTTCACTCAGGTGCATACTCTTCAGGTTTACTAAATCAACCGTGTTACGGAGATTGGCTTAAATTTTGAATACATTATGGGCATGCTGAATTACAAGTTGCGTTGGGTTCCTATCATAAATATACACAATTCTTCTTCAGGACTCAAGTCCAAATTATTAATAGAAACAAAGATATACGTCTTTCACTCAGGTGCATACTCTTCAGGTTTACTAAATCAACCGTGTTACGGAGATTGGATTAAATTGTGACTACATTATGGGAATGCTGAAATACGAGTTGTGTTGGGTTCCTATCGAAATATACACAATTCTTCTTCAGGACTCAAGTCCAAATTATTAATAGAAACAAAGATATAAGTCTTTCACTCAGGTGCATACTCTTCGGGTTTACTAAATCAACCGTGTTACGGAGATTGGCTTAAATTTTGAATACATTATGGGAATGCTGAAATACGAGTTGCGTTGGGTTCCTATCGTAAAAATACACAATTCTTCTTCAGTACTCAAGTCCAAATTATTAATAGAAACAAAGATATACGTCTTTCACTCAGGTGCATACTCTTCAGGTTTACTAAATCAACCGTGTTACGGAGATTGGCTTAAATTTTGAATACATTATGGGCATGCTGAAATACAAGTTGCGTTGGGTTCCTATCGTAAATATACACAATTCTTCTTCAGGACTCAAGTCCAAATTATTTATAGAAACATAGATATATATCTTTCACTCAGGTGCATACTCTTCAGGTTTATTGAATCAACTGTGTTACGGAGATTGGCTTAAATTTTGAATACATTATGGGAATGCTGAAATACGAACTGCGTTGGGTTCCTATCGTAAATATACACAATTCTTCTTCAGGACTCAAGTCCAAATTATTAATAGAAACAAAGATATACGTCTTTCACTTGGGTGCATATTCTTCAGGTTTACTAAATCAACCGTGTTACGGAGATAGGCTTAAATTGTGAATACATTATGGGAATGCTGAAATACGAGTTGCGTCGGGTTCCTATCGTAAATATACACAATTCTTCTTCAGGACTCAAGTCCAAGTTATTAATAGAAACAAAGATATACGTCTTTCACTCAGGTGCATACTCTCTAGGTTTACTAAATCAACCGTGTTACGGAGATTGGCTTAAATTTTGAATACATTATGTGCATGCTGAAATACGAGTTGCGTTGGGTTCCTATCGAAAATATACACAATTCTTCTTCAGGACTCAAGTCCAAATTATTAATAGAAACAAAGATATACGTCTTTCACTCAGGTGCATACTCTTCGGATTCACTAAATGAACCGTGTTACGAAGATTGGCTTAAATTTTGAATACATTATTGGCATGCTGAAATAAAGTTGCGTTGGGTTCCTATCGTAAATATACACAATTCTTCTTCAGGACTCAAGTCCAAATTATTAATAGAAACAAAGATATACGTCTTTCACTCAGGTGCATACTCTTCAGGTTTACTAAATCAACCGTGTTACGGAGATTGGCTTAAATTTTGAATACATTATGGGAATGCTGAAATACGCGTTGTGTTGGGTTCCTATCGTAAATATACACAATTCTTCTTCAGGACTCAAGTCCAAATTATTAATAGAAACAAAGATATACGTCTTTCACTCAGGTGCATAATCTTCAGGTTTACTAAATCAACCGTGTTACGGAGATTGGCTTAAATTTTGAATACATTATGGGCATGCTGAATTACAAGTTGCGTTGGGTTCCTATCATAAATATACACAATTCTTCTTCAGGACTCAAGTCCAAATTATTAATAGAAACAAAGATATACGTCTTTCACTCAGGTGCATACTCTTCAGGTTTACTAAATCAACCGTGTTACGGAGATCGGATTAAATTGTGACTACATTATGGGAATGCTGAAATACGAGTTGCGTTGGGTTCCTATCGAAATATACACAATTCTTCTTCAGGACTCAAGTCCAAATTATTAATAGAAACAAAGATATAAGTCTTTCACTCAGGTGCATACTCTTCGGGTTTACTAAATCAACCGTGTTACGGAGATTGGCTTAAATTTTGAATACATTATGGGAATGCTGAAATACGAGTTGCGTTGGTTTCCTATCGTCAAAATACACAATTCTTCTTCAGGACTCAAATCCGAATTATTAATAGAAACAAAGATATACGTCTTTCACTCAGGTGCATACTCTTCAGGTTTACTAAATCAACCGTGTTACGGAGATTGGCTTAAATTTTGAATACATTATGGGCATGCTGAAATACGAGTTGCGTTGGGTTCCTATCGTAAATATACACAATTCTTCTTCAGGACTCAAGTCCAAATTATTTATAGAAACATAGATATACGTCTTTCACTCAGGTGCATACTCTTCAGGTTTATTGAATCAACCGTGTTACGGAGATTGGCTTAAATTTTGAATACATTATGGGAATGCTGAAATACGAACTGCGTTGGGTTCCTATCGTAAATATACACAATTCTTCTTCAGGACTCAAGTCCAAATTATTAATAGAAACAAAGATATACGTCTTTCACTTGGGTGCATACTCTTCAGGTTTACTAAATCAACCGTGTTACGGAGATAGGCTTAAATTGTGAATACATTATGGGAATGCTGAAATACGAGTTGCGTTGGGTTCCTATCGTAAATATACACAACTCATCTTCAGGACTCAAGTCCAAATTATTATTAGAAACAAAGATATACGTCTTTCACTCAGGTGCATACTCTTCAGGTTAACTAAATCAACCGTGTTACGGAGATTGGCTTAAATTGTGAATACATTATGGGAATGCTGAAATACGAGTTGCGTCGGGTTCCTATCGTAAATATACACAATTCTTCTTCAGGACTCAAGTCCAAGTTATTAATAGAAACAAAGATATACGTCTTTCACTCAGGTGCATACTCTCTAGGTTTACTAAATCAACCGTGTTACGGAGATTGGCTTAAATTTTGAATACATTATGGGCATGCTGAAATACGAGTTGCGTTGGGTTCCTATCGAAATATACACAATTCTTCTTCAGGACTCAAGTCCAAATTATTAATAGAAACAAAGATATACGTCTTTCACTCAGGTGCATACTCTTCAGGTTTACTAAATCAACCGTGTTACGGAGATTGGATTAAATTGTGACTACATTATGGGAATGCTGAAATACGAGTTGTGTTGGGTTCCTATCGAAATATACACAATTCTTCTTCAGGACTCAAGTCCAAATTATTAATAGAAACAAAGATATAAGTCTTTCACTCAGGTGCATACTCTTCGGGTTTACTAAATCAACCGTGTTACGGAGATTGGCTTAAATTTTGAATACATTATGGGAATGCTGAAATACGAGTTGCGTTGGGTTCCTATCGTAAAAATACACAATTCTTCTTCAGGACTCAAGTCCAAATTATTAATAGAAACAAAGATATACGTCTTTCACTCAGGTGCATACTCTTCAGGTTTACTAAATCAACCGTGTTACGGAGATTGGCTTAAATTTTGAATACATTATGGGCATGCTGAAATACAAGTTGCGTTGGGTTCCTATCGTAAATATACACAATTCTTCTTCAGGACTCAAGTCCAAATTATTTATAGAAACATAGATATACATCTTTCACTCAGGTGCATACTCTTCAGGTTTATTGAATCAACTGTGTTACGGAGATTGGCTTAAATTTTGAATACATTATGGGAATGCTGAAATACGAACTGCGTTGGGTTCCTATCGTAAATATACACAATTCTACTTCAGGACTCAAGTCCAAATTATTAATAGAAACAAAGATATACGTCTTTCACTTGGGTGCATATTCTTCAGGTTTACTAAATCAACCGTGTTACGGAGATAGGCTTAAATTGTGAATACATTATGGGAATGCTAAAATACGAGTTGCGTTGGGTTCCTATCGTAAATATACACAATTCTTCTTCAGGACTCAAGTCCAAATTATTATTAGAAACAACGATATACGTCTTTCACTCAGGTGCATACTCTTCAGGTTAACTAAATCAACCGTGTTACGGAGATTGGCTTAAATTGTGAATACATTATGGGAATGCTGAAATACGAGTTGCGTCGGGTTCCTATCGTAAATATACACAATTCTTCTTCAGGACTCAAGTCCAAGTTATTAATAGAAACAAAGATATACGTCTTTCACTCAGGTGCATACTCTCTAGGTTTACTAAATCAACCGTGTTACGGAGATTGGCTTAAATTTTGAATACATTATGGGCATGCTGAAATACGAGTTGCGTTGGGTTCCTATCGAAATATACACAATTCTTCATCAGGACTCAAGTCCAAATTATTAATAGAAACAAAGATATATGTCTTTCACTCAGGTGCATACTCTTCAGGTTTACTAAATCAACCGTGTTACGGAGATTGGCTTAAATTTTCAATACATTATGGGCATGCTGAAATACAAAATGTGTTGGGTTCCTATCGTAAATATACACAATTCTTCTTCAGGACTCAAGTCCAAATTATTAATAGAAACAAAGATATACGTCTTTCACTCAGGTGCATACTCTTCGGGTTCACTAAATGAACCGTGTTACGAAGATTGGCTTAAATTTTGAATACATTATTGGCATGCTGAAATAAAGTTGCGTTGGGTTCCTATCGTAAATATACACAATTCTTCTTCAGGACTCAAGTCCAAATTATAAATAGAAACAAAGATATACGTCTTTCACTCAGGTGCATACTCTTCAGGTTTACTAAATCAACCGTGTTACGGAGATTGGCTTAAATTTTGAATACATTATGGGAATGCTGAAATACGAGTTGTGTTGGGTTCCTATCGTAAATATACACAATTCTTCTTCAGGACTCAAGTCAAAATTATTAATAGAAACAAAGATATACGTCTTTCACTCAGGTGCATACTCTTCAGGTTTACTAAATCAACCGTGTTACGGAGATTGGCTTAAATTTTGAATACATTATGGGCATGCTGAATTACAAGTTGCGTTGGGTTCCTATCATAAATATACACAATTCTTCTTCAAGACTCAAGTCCAAATTATTAATAGAAACAAAGATATACGTCTTTCACTCAGGTGCATACTCTTCAGGTTTACTAAATCAACCGTGTTACGGAGATTGGATTAAAGTGTGACTACATTATGGGAATGCTGAAATACGAGTTGCGTTGGGTTCCTATCGAAATATACACAATTCTTCTTCAGGACTCAAGTCCAAATTATTAATAGAAACAAAGATATAAGTCTTTCACTCAGGTGCATACTCTTCGGGTTTACTAAATCAACCGTGTTACGGAGATTGGCTTAAATTTTGAATACATTATGGGAATGCTGAAATACGAGTTGCGTTGGTTTCCTATCGTAAAAATACACAATTCTTCTTCAGGACTCAAGTCCGAATTATTAATAGAAACAAAGATATACGTCTTTCACTCAGGTGCATACTCTTCAGGTTTACTAAATCAACCGTGTTACGGAGATTGGCTTAAATTTTGAATACATTATGGGCATGCTGAAATACGAGTTGCGTTGGGTTCCTATCGTAAATATACACAATTCTTCTTCAGGACTCAAGTCCAAATTATTTATAGAAACATAGATATACGTCTTTCACTCAGGTGCATACTCTTCAGGTTTATTGAATCAACCGTGTTACGGAGATTGGCTTAAATTTTGAATACATTATGGGAATGCTGAAATACGAACTGCGTTGGGTTCCTATCGTAAATATACACAATTCTTCTTCAGGACTCAAGTCCAAATTATTAATAGAAACAAAGATATACGTCTTTCACTTGGGTGCATACTCTTCAGGTTTACTAAATCAACCGTGTTACGGAGATAGGCTTAAATTGTGAATACATTATGGGAATGCTGAAATACGAGTTGCGTTGGGTTCCTATCGTAAATATACACAATTCATCTTCAGGACTCAAGTCCAAGTTATTATTAGAAACAAAGATATACGTCTTTCACTCAGGTGCATACTCTTCAGGTTAACTAAATCAACCGTGTTACGGAGATTGGCTTAAATTGTGAATACATTATGGGAATGCTGAAATACGAGTTGCGTCGGGTTCCTATCGTAAATATACACAATTCTTCTTCAGGACTCAAGTCGAAGTTATTAATAGAAACAAAGATATACGTCTTTCACTCAGGTGCATACTCTCTAGGTTTACTAAATCAACCGTGTTACGGAGATTGGCTTAAATTTTGAATACATTATGGGCATGCTGAAATACGAGTTGCGTTGGGTTCCTATCGAAATATACACAATTCTTCTTCAGGACTCAAGTCCAAATTATTAATAGAAACAAAGATATACGTCTTTCACTCAGGTGCATACTCTTCAGGTTTACTAAATCAACCGTGTTACGGAGATTGGCTTAAATTTTGAATACATTATGGGCATGCTGAAATACGAAATGTGTTGGGTTCCTATCGTAAATATACACAATTCTTCTTCAGGACTCAAGTCCAAATTATTAATAGAAACAAAGATATACGTCTTTCACTCAGGTGCATACTCTTCGGGTTCACTAAATCAACCGTGTTACGAAGATTGGCTTAAATTTTGAATACATTATTGGCATGCTGAAATACGAGTTGCGTTGGGTTCCTATCGTAAATATACACAATTCTTCTTCAGGACTCAAGTCCAAATTAGTAATAGAAACAAAGATATACGTCTTTCACTCAGGTGCATACTCTTCAGGTTTACTAAATCAACCGTGTTACGGAGATTGGCTTAAATTTTGAATACATTATGGGAATGCTGAAATACGAGTTGTGTTGGGTTCCTATCGTAAATATACACAATTCTTCTTCAAGACTCAAGTCCAAATTATTAACAGAAACTACGATATACGTCTTTCACTCAGGTGCATACTATTCAGGTTTACTAAATCAACCGTGTTACGGAGATTGGCTTAAATTTTGAATACATTATGGGCATGCTGAAATACGAGTCGTGTTGGGTTCCTATCGTAAATATACACAATTCTTCTTCAGGACTCAAGTCCAAATTATTAATAGAAACAAAGATATACGTCTTTTACTCAGGTGCATACTCTTCGGGTTTACTAAATCAACCGTGTTACGGAGATTAGCTTACATTTTGAATACATTATGGGCATGATGAAATACGAGTTGTGTTGGGTTCCTATCGTAAATATACACAATTCTTCTTCAGGACTCAAGTCGAAATTATTTATAGAAACAAAGATATACGTCTTTCACTCAGGTGCATACTCTTCAGGTTTACTAAATCAACCGTGTTACGGAGATTGGCTTAAATTGTGAATACATTATGGGAATGCTGAAATACGAGTTGTGTTGGGTTCCTATCGTAAATATACACAATTCTTCTTCAGGACTCAAGTCCAAATTATTAATAGAAACAAAGATATACGTCTTTCACTCAGGTGCATACTCTTCAGGTTTACTAAATCAACCGTGTTACGGAGATTGGCTTAAATTTTGAATACATTATGGGCATGCTGAATTACGAGTTGCGTTGGGTTCCTATCGTAAATATACACAATTCATCTTCAGGACTCAAGTCCAAGTTATTATTAGAAACAAAGATATACGTCTTTCACTCAGGTGCATACTCTTCAGGTTAACTAAATCAACCGTGTTACGGAGATTGGCTTAAATTGTGAATACATTATGGGAATGCTGAAATACGAGTTGCGTCGGGTTCCTATCGTAAATATACACAATTCTTCTTCAGGACTCAAGTCCAAGTTATTAATAGAAACAAAGATATACGTCTTTCACTCAGGTGCATACTCTCTAGGTTTACTAAATCAACCGTGTTACGGAGATTGGCTTAAATTTTGAATACATTATGGGCATGCTGAAATACGAGTTGCGTTGGGTTCCTATCGAAATATACACAATTCTTCTTCAGGACTCAAGTCCAAATTATTAATAGAAACAAAGATATACGTCTTTCACTCAGGTGCATACTCTTCAGGTTTACTAAATCAACCGTGTTACGGAGATTGGCTTAAATTTTGAATACATTATGGGCATGCTGAAATACGAAATGTGTTGGGTTCCTATCGTAAATATACACCATTCTTCTTCAGGACTCAAGTCCAAATTATTAATAGAAACAAAGATATACGTCTTTCACTCAGGTGCATACTCTTCGGGTTCACTAAATCAACCGTGTTACGAAGATTGGCTTAAATTTTGAATACATTATTGGCATGCTGAAATACGAGTTGCGTTGGGTTCCTATCGTAAATATACACAATTCTTCTTCAGGACTCAAGTCCAAATTAGTAATAGAAACAAAGATATACGTCTTTCACTCAGGTGCATACTCTTCAGGTTTACTAAATCAACCGTGTTACGGAGATTGGCTTAAATTTTGAATACATTATGGGAATGCTGAAATACGAGTTGTGTTGGGTTCCTATCGTAAATATACACAATTCTTCTTCAAGACTCAAGTCCAAATTATTAACAGAAACTACGATATACGTCTTTCACTCAGGTGCATACTATTCAGGTTTACTAAATCAACCGTGTTACGGAGATTGGCTTAAATTTTGAATACATTATGGGCATGCTGAAATACGAGTCGTGTTGGGTTCCTATCGTAAATATACACAATTCTTCTTCAGGACTCAAGTCCAAATTATTAATAGAAACAAAGATATACGTCTTTTACTCAGGTGCATACTCTTCGGGTTTACTAAATCAACCGTGTTACGGAGATTAGCTTACATTTTGAATACATTATGGGCATGATGAAATACGAGTTGTGTTGGGTTCCTATCGTAAATATACACAATTCTTCTTCAGGACTCAAGTCGAAATTATTTATAGAAACAAAGATATACGTCTTTCACTCAGGTGCATACTCTTCAGGTTTACTAAATCAACCGTGTTACGGAGATTGGCTTAAATTGTGAATAAATTATGGGAATGCTGAAATACGAGTTGTGTTGTGTTCCTATCGTAAATATACACAATTCTTCTTCAGGACTCAAGTCCAAATTATTAATAGAAACAAAGATATACGTCTTTCACTCAGGTGCATACTCTTCAGGTTTACTAAATCAACCGTGTTACGGAGATTGGCTTAAATTTTGAATACATTATGGGCATGCTGAATTACGAGTTGTGTTGGGTTCCTATCGTAAATATACACAATTCTTCTTCAGGACTCAAGTCCAAATTATTAATAGAAACAAAGATATACGTCTTTCACTCAGGTGCATACTCTCTAGGTTTACTAAATCAACCGTGTTACGGAGATTGGCTTAAATTTTGAATACATTATAGGCATGCTGAAATACGAGTTGCGTTGGGTTCCTATCGAAATATACACAATTCTTCTTCAGGACTCAAGTCCAAATTATTAATAGAAATAAAGATATAAGTCTTTCACTCAGGTGCATACTCTTCGGGTTTACTAAATCAACCGTGTTACGGAGATTGGCTTAAATTTTGAAGAAATTATGAGAATGCTGAAATACGAGTTGCGTTGGGTTTCTATGGTAAATATACACAATTCTTCTTCAGAACTCAAGTCCAAATTATTAATAGAAACAAAGATATACGTCTTTCACTCAGGTGCATACTCTTCAGGTTTGGTGAATCAACCGTGTTACAGAGATTGGCTTAAATTTTGAATACATTATGGGAATGCTGAAATACGAACTGCGTTGGGTTCCTATCGTAAATATACACAATTCTTCTTCAGGACTCAAGTCCAAATTATTAATAGAAACAAAGATATACGTCTTTCACTTGGGTGCCTACTCTTCAGGTTTACTAAATCAACCGTGTTACGGAGATAGGCTTAAATTGTGAATACATTATGGGAATGCTGAAATAAGAGTTGCGTTGGGTTCCTATCGTAAATATACACAATTCATCTTCAGGACTCAAGTCCAAATTATTATTAGAAACAAAGATATACGTCTTTCACTCAGGTGCATACTCTTCAGGTTAACTAAATCAACCGTGTTACGGAGATTGGCTTAAATTGTGAATACATTATGGGAATGCTGAAATACGAGTTGCGTCGGGTTCCTATCGTAAATATACACAATTCTTCTTCAGGACTCAAGTTCAAGTTATTAATAGAAACAAAGATATACGTCTTTCACTCAGGTGCATACTCTCTAGGTTAACTAAATCAACCGTGTTACGGAGATTGGCTTAAATTTTGAATACATTATGGGCATGCTGAAATACGAGTTGCGTTGGGTTCCTATCGAAATATACACAATTCTTATTCAGGACTCAAGTCCAAATTATTAATAGAAACAAAGATATACGTCTTTCACTCAGGTGCATACTCTTCAGGTTTACTAAATCAACCGTGTTACGGAGATTGGCTTAAATTTTGAATACATTATGGGCATGCTGAAATACGAAATGTGTTGGGTTCCTATCGTAAATATACACAATTCTTCTTCAGGACTCAAGTCCAAATTATTAATAGAAACAAAGATATACGTCTTTCACTCAGGTGCATACTCTTCGGGTTCACTAAATCAATGGTGTTACGAAGAATGGCTTAAATTTTGAATACATTATTGGCATGCTGAAATACGAGTTGCGTTGGGTTCCTGTCGTAAATATACACAATTCTTCTTCAGGACTCAAGTCCAAATTATTAATAGAAACAAAGATATACGTCTTTCACTCAGGTGCATACTCTTCAGGTTTACTAAATCAACCGTGTTACGGAGATTGGATTAAATTTTGAATACATTATGGGAATGCTGAAATACGAGTTGTGTTGGGTTCCTATCGTAAATATACACAATTCTTCTTCAGGACTCAAGTCCAAATTATTAACAGAAACTAAGATATACGTCTTTCACTCAGGTGCATACTCTTCAGGTTTACTAAATCAACCGTGTTACGGAGATTGGATTAAATTTTGAATACATTATGGGCATGCTGAAATACGAGTCGTGTTGGGTTCCTATCGTAAATATACACAATTCTTCTTCAGGACTCAAGTCCAAATTATTAATAGAAACAAAGATATACGTCTTTTACTCAGGTGCATACTCTTCGGGTTTACTAAATCAACCGTGTTACGGAGATTGGCTTACATTTTGAATACATTATGGGCATGATGAAATACGAGTTGCGTTGGGTTCCTATCGTAAATATACACAATTCTTCTTCAGGACTCAAGTCGAAATTATTAATAGAAACAAATATATACGTCTTTCACTCAGGTGCATACTCTTCAGGTTTACTAAATCAACCGTGTTACGGAGATTGTCTTAAATTGTGAATACATTATGGGAATGCTGAAATACGAGTTGCGTTGGGTTCCTATCGTAAATATACACAATTCTTCTTCAGGACTCAAGTCCAAATTATTAATAGAAACAAAGATATACGTCTTTCACTCAGGTGCATACTCTTCAGGTTTACTAAATCAACCGTGTTACGGAGATTGGCTTAAATTTTGAATACATTATGGGCATGCTGAATTACGAGTTGTGTTGGGTTCCTATCGTAAATATACACAATTCTTCTTCAGGACTCAAGTCCAAATTATTAATAGAAACAAAGATATACGTCTTTCACTCAGGTGCATACTCTCTAGGTTTACTAAATCAACCGTGTTACGGAGATTGGCTTAAATTTTGAATACATTATGGGCATGCTGAAATACGAGTTGCGTTGGGTTCCTATCGAAATATACACAATTCTTCTTCAGGACTCAAGTCCAAATTATTAATAGAAACAAAGATATAAGTCTTTCACTCAGGTGCATACTCTTGGGGTTTACTAAATCAACCGTGTTACGGAGATTGGCTTAAATTTTGAAGACATTATGGGAATGCTGAAATACGAGTTGCGTTGGGTTTCTATGGTAAATATACACAATTCTTCTTCAGAACTCAAGTCCAAATTATTAATAGAAACAAAGATATACGTCTTTCACTCAGGTACATACTCTTCAGGTTTACTAAATCAACCGTGTTACAGAGATTGGCTTAAATTTTGAATACATTATGGGAATGCTGAAATACGAGTTGTGTTGGGTTCCTATCGTAAATATACACAATTCTTCTTCAGGACTCAAGTCCAAATTATTAATAGAAACAAAGATATACGTCTTTCACTCAGGTGCATACTCTTCAGGTTTACTAAATCAACCGTGTTACGGAGATTGGCTTAAAATTTGAATACATTATGGGCATGCTGAAATACGAAATGTGTTGGGTTTTTATCGTAAACATACACAATTCTTCTTCAGGACTCAAGTCCAAATTATTAATAGAAACAAAGATATACGTCTTTCACTCAGGTGCATACTCTTCAGGTTCACTAAATCAACCGTGTTACGAAGATTGGCTTAAATTTTGAATACATTATTGGCATGCTGAAATACGAGTTGCGTTGGGTTCCTATCGTAAATATACACAATTCTTCTTCAGGACTCAAGTCCAAATTATTAATAGAAACAAAGATATACGTCTTTCACTCAGGTGCATACTCTTCAGGTTTACTAAATCAACCGTGTTACGGAGATTGGCCTAAATTTTGAATACATTATGGGAATGCTGAAATACGAGTTGCGTTGGGTTCCTATCGTAAATATACACACTTCTTCTTCAGGACTCAAGTCCAAATTATTAATAGAAACAAAGATATACGTCTTTCACTCAGGTGCATACTCTTCAGGTTAACTAAATCAACCGTGTTACGGAGATTGGCTTAAATTTTGAATACATTATGGGAATGCTGAAATACGAGTTGCGTTGGGTTTCTATCGTAAATATACACAATTCTTCTTCAGGACTCAAGTCCAAATTATTAATAGAAACAAAGATATACGTCTTTCACTCAGGTGCATACTCTTGAGGTTTACTAAATCAACCGTGTTACGGAGATTGGCTTAAATTTTGAATACATTATGGGAATGCTGAAATACGAGTTGCGTTGGGTTCCTATCGTAAATATACACACTTCTTCTTCAGGACTCAAGTCCAAATTATTAATAGAAACAAAGATATACGTCTTTCACTCAGGTGCATACTCTTCAGGTTTACTAAATCAACCGTGTTACGGAGATTGGCTTAAATTTGGAATACATTATAAGCATGCTGAATTACGAGTTGCGTTGGGTTCCTATCGTAAATATACACAATTCTTCTTCAGGACTCAAGTCGAAATTATTTATAGAAACAAAGATATACGTCTTTCACTCAGGTGCATACTCTTCAGGTTTACTAAATCAACCGTGTTACGGAGATTGGCTTAAATTGTGAATAAATTATGGGAATGCTGAAATACGAGTTGTGTTGTGTTCCTATCGTAAATATACACAATTCTTCTTCAGGACTCAAGTCCAAATTATTAATAGAAACAAAGATATACGTCTTTCACTCAGGTGCATACTCTTCAGGTTTACTAAATCAACCGTGTTACGGAGATTGGCTTAAATTTTGAATACATTATGGGCATGCTGAATTACGAGTTGTGTTGGGTTCCTATCGTAAATATACACAATTCTTCTTCAGGACTCAAGTCCAAATTATTAATAGAAACAAAGATATACGTCTTTCACTCAGGTGCATACTCTCTAGGTTTACTAAATCAACCGTGTTACGGAGATTGGCTTAAATTTTGAATACATTATAGGCATGCTGAAATACGAGTTGCGTTGGGTTCCTATCGAAATATACACAATTCTTCTTCAGGACTCAAGTCCAAATTATTAATAGAAATAAAGATATAAGTCTTTCACTCAGGTGCATACTCTTCGGGTTTACTAAATCAACCGTGTTACGGAGATTGGCTTAAATTTTGAAGAAATTATGAGAATGCTGAAATACGAGTTGCGTTGGGTTTCTATGGTAAATATACACAATTCTTCTTCAGAACTCAAGTCCAAATTATTAATAGAAACAAAGATATACGTCTTTCACTCAGGTGCATACTCTTCAGGTTTGGTGAATCAACCGTGTTACAGAGATTGGCTTAAATTTTGAATACATTATGGGAATGCTGAAATACGAACTGCGTTGGGTTCCTATCGTAAATATACACAATTCTTCTTCAGGACTCAAGTCCAAATTATTAATAGAAACAAAGATATACGTCTTTCACTTGGGTGCCTACTCTTCAGGTTTACTAAATCAACCGTGTTACGGAGATAGGCTTAAATTGTGAATACATTATGGGAATGCTGAAATAAGAGTTCCGTTGGGTTCCTATCGTAAATATACACAATTCATCTTCAGGACTCAAGTCCAAATTATTATTAGAAACAAAGATATACGTCTTTCACTCAGGTGCATACTCTTCAGGTTAACTAAATCAACCGTGTTACGGAGATTGGCTTAAATTGTGAATACATTATGGGAATGCTGAAATACGAGTTGCGTCGGGTTCCTATCGTAAATATACACAATTCTTCTTCAGGACTCAAGTTCAAGTTATTAATAGAAACAAAGATATACGTCTTTCACTCAGGTGCATACTCTCTAGGTTAACTAAATCAACCGTGTTACGGAGATTGGCTTAAATTTTGAATACATTATGGGCATGCTGAAATACGAGTTGCGTTGGGTTCCTATCGAAATATACACAATTCTTATTCAGGACTCAAGTCCAAATTATTAATAGAAACAAAGATATACGTCTTTCACTCAGGTGCATACTCTTCAGGTTTACTAAATCAACCGTGTTACGGAGATTGGCTTAAATTTTGAATACATTATGGGCATGCTGAAATACGAAATGTGTTGGGTTCCTATCGTAAATATACACAATTCTTCTTCAGGACTCAAGTCCAAATTATTAATAGAAACAAAGATATACGTCTTTCACTCAGGTGCATACTCTTCGGGTTCACTAAATCAATGGTGTTACGAAGAATGGCTTAAATTTTGAATACATTATTGGCATGCTGAAATACGAGTTGCGTTGGGTTCCTGTCGTAAATATACACAATTCTTCTTCAGGACTCAAGTCCAAATTATTAATAGAAACAAAGATATACGTCTTTCACTCAGGTGCATACTCTTCAGGTTTACTAAATCAACCGTGTTACGGAGATTGGATTAAATTTTGAATACATTATGGGAATGCTGAAATACGAGTTGTGTTGGGTTCCTATCGTAAATATACACAATTCTTCTTCAGGACTCAAGTCCAAATTATTAACAGAAACTAAGATATACGTCTTTCACTCAGGTGCATACTCTTCAGGTTTACTAAATCAACCGTGTTACGGAGATTGGATTAAATTTTGAATACATTATGGGCATGCTGAAATACGAGTCGTGTTGGGTTCCTATCGTAAATATACACAATTCTTCTTCAGGACTCAAGTCCAAATTATTAATAGAAACAAAGATATACGTCTTTTACTCAGGTGCATACTCTTCGGGTTTACTAAATCAACCGTGTTACGGAGATTGGCTTACATTTTGAATACATTATGGGCATGATGAAATACGAGTTGCGTTGGGTTCCTATCGTAAATATACACAATTCTTCTTCAGGACTCAAGTCGAAATTATTAATAGAAACAAATATATACGTCTTTCACTCAGGTGCATACTCTTCAGGTTTACTAAATCAACCGTGTTACGGAGATTGTCTTAAATTGTGAATACATTATGGGAATGCTGAAATACGAGTTGCGTTGGGTTCCTATCGTAAATATACACAATTCTTCTTCAGGACTCAAGTCCAAATTATTAATAGAAACAAAGATATACGTCTTTCACTCAGGTGCATACTCTTCAGGTTTACTAAATCAACCGTGTTACGGAGATTGGCTTAAATTTTGAATACATTATGGGCATGCTGAATTACGAGTTGTGTTGGGTTCCTATCGTAAATATACACAATTCTTCTTCAGGACTCAAGTCCAAATTATTAATAGAAACAAAGATATACGTCTTTCACTCAGGTGCATACTCTCTAGGTTTACTAAATCAACCGTGTTACGGAGATTGGCTTAAATTTTGAATACATTATGGGCATGCTGAAATACGAGTTGCGTTGGGTTCCTATCGAAATATACACAATTCTTCTTCAGGACTCAAGTCCAAATTATTAATAGAAACAAAGATATAAGTCTTTCACTCAGGTGCATACTCTTGGGGTTTACTAAATCAACCGTGTTACGGAGATTGGCTTAAATTTTGAAGACATTATGGGAATGCTGAAATACGAGTTGCGTTGGGTTTCTATGGTAAATATACACAATTCTTCTTCAGAACTCAATTCCAAATTATTAATAGAAACAAAGATATACGTCTTTCACTCAGGTACATACTCTTCAGGTTTACTAAATCAACCGTGTTACAGAGATTGGCTTAAATTTTGAATACATTATGGGAATGCTGAAATACGAGTTGTGTTGGGTTCCTATCGTAAATATACACAATTCTTCTTCAGGACTCAAGTCCAAATTATTAATAGAAACAAAGATATACGTCTTTCACTCAGGTGCATACTCTTCAGGTTTACTAAATCAACCGTGTTACGGAGATTGGCTTAAAATTTGAATACATTATGGGCATGCTGAAATACGAAATGTGTTGGGTTTTTATCGTAAACATACACAATTCTTCTTCAGGACTCAAGTCCAAATTATTAATAGAAACAAAGATATACGTCTTTCACTCAGGTGCATACTCTTCAGGTTCACTAAATCAACCGTGTTACGAAGATTGGCTTAAATTTTGAATACATTATTGGCATGCTGAAATACGAGTTGCGTTGGGTTCCTATCGTAAATATACACAATTCTTCTTCAGGACTCAAGTCCAAATTATTAATAGAAACAAAGATATACGTCTTTCACTCAGGTGCATACTCTTCAGGTTTACTAAATCAACCGTGTTACGGAGATTGGCCTAAATTTTGAATACATTATGGGAATGCTGAAATACGAGTTGCGTTGGGTTCCTATCGTAAATATACACACTTCTTCTTCAGGACTCAAGTCCAAATTATTAATAGAAACAAAGATATACGTCTTTCACTCAGGTGCATACTCTTCAGGTTAACTAAATCAACCGTGTTACGGAGATTGGCTTAAATTTTGAATACATTATGGGAATGCTGAAATACGAGTTGCGTTGGGTTTCTATCGTAAATATACACAATTCTTCTTCAGGACTCAAGTCCAAATTATTAATAGAAACAAAGATATACGTCTTTCACTCAGGTGCATACTCTTGAGGTTTACTAAATCAACCGTGTTACGGAGATTGGCTTAAATTTTGAATACATTATGGGAATGCTGAAATACGAGTTGCGTTGGGTTCCTATCGTAAATATACACACTTCTTCTTCAGGACTCAAGTCCAAATTATTAATAGAAACAAAGATATACGTCTTTCACTCAGGTGCATACTCTTCAGGTTTACTAAATCAACCGTGTTACGGAGATTGGCTTAAAATTTGAATACATTATGGGCATGCTGAAATACGAAATGTGTTGGGTTTTTATCGTAAACATACACAATTCTTCTTCAGGACTCAAGTCCAAATTATTAATAGAAACAAAGATATATGTCTTTCACTCAGGTGCATACTCTTCGGGTTTACTAAATCAACCGTGTTACGGAGATTGGCTTAAATTTTGAAGACATTATGGGAATGCTGAAATACGAGTTGTGTTGGGTTCCTATCGTAAATATACACAATTCTTCTTCAGGACTCAAGTCCAAATTATTAATAGAAACAAAGATATACGTCTTTCACTCAGGTGCATACTCTCTAGGTTTACTAAATCAACCGTGTTACGGAGATTGGCTTAAATTTTGAATACATTATGGGCATGCTGAAATACGAGTTGTGTTGGGTTCCTATCTTAATATACACAATTCTTCTTCAGGACTCAAGTCCAAATTATTAATAGAAACAAAGATATACGTCTTTCACTCAGGTGCATACTCTTCAGGTTTACTAAATCAACCGTGTTACGGAGATTGGCTTAAAATTTGAATACATTATGGGCATGCTGAAATACGAAATGTGTTGGGTTTTTATCGTAAACATACACAATTCTTCTTCAGGACTCAAGTCCAAATTATTAATAGAAACAAAGATATACGTCTTTCACTCAGGTGCATACTCTTCGGGTTCACTAAATCAACCGTGTTACGAAGATTGGCTTAAATTTTGAATACATTATGGGCATGCTGAAATACGAGTTGTGTTGGGTTCCTATCGTAAATATACACAATTCTTCTTCAGGACTCAAGTCCAAATTATTAATAGAAACAAAGATATACGTCTTTCACTCACGTGCATACTCTTCAGGTTTACTAAATCAACCGTGTTACGGAGATTGGCTTAAAATTTGAATACATTATGGGCATGCTGAAATACGAAATGTGTTGGGTTTTTATCGTAAACATACACAATTCTTCTTCAGGACTCAAGTCCAAATTATTAATAGAAACAAAGATATACGTCTTTCACTCAGGTGCATACTCTTCGGGTTCACTAAATCAACCGTGTTACGAAGATTGGCTTAAATTTTGAATACATTATTGGCATGCTGAAATACGAGTTGCGTTGGGTTCCTATCGTAAATATACACAATTCTTCTTCAGGACTCAAGTCCAAATTATTAATAGAAACAAAGATATACGTCTTTCACTCAGGTGCATACTCTTCAGGTTTACTAAATCAACCGTGTTACGGAGATTGGCTTAAATTTTGAATACATTATGGGAATGGTGAAATACGAGTTGTGTTGGGTTCCTATCGTAAATATACACAATTCTTCTTCAGGAATCAAGTCCAAATTATTAACAGAAACTAAGATATACGTCTTTCACTCAGGTGCATACTCTTCAGGTTTACTAAATCAACCGTGTTACGGAGATTGGCTTAAATTTTGAATACATTATGGGCATGCTGAATTACGAGTTGTGTTGGGTTCCTATCGTAAATATACACAATTCTTCTTCAGGACTCAAGTCCAAATTATTAATAGAAACAAAGATATACGTCTTTTACTCAGGTGCATACTCTTCAGGTTTACTAAATCAACCGTGTTACGGAGATTGGCTTAAATTGTGAATACATTATGGGAATGGTGAAATACGAGTTGTGTTGGGTTCCTATCGTAAATATACACAATTCTTCTTGAGGACTCAAGTCCAAATTATTAATAGAAACAAAGATATACGTCTTTCACTCAGGTGCATACTCTTCAGGTTTACTAAATCAACCGTGTTACGGAGATTGGCTTAAATTTTGAATACATTATGGGCATGCTGAATTACGAGTTGTGTTGGGTTCCTATCGTAAATATACACAATTCTTCTTCAGGACTCAAGTCCAAATTATTAATAGAAACAAAGATATACGTCTTTCACTCAGGTGCATACTCTCTAGGTTTACTAAATCAACCGTGTTACGGAGATTGGCTTAAATTTTGAATACATTATGGGCATGCTGAAATACGAGTTGCGTTGGGTTCCTATCGAAATATACACAATTCCTCTTCAGGACTCAAGTCCAAATTATTAATAGAAACAAAGATATAAGTCTTTCACTCAGGTGCATACTCTTGGGGTTTACTAAATCAACCGTGTTACGGAGATTGGCTTAAATTGTGAATACATTATGGGAATGCTGAAATACGAGTTGCGTTGGGTTTCTATGGTAAATATACACAATTCTTCTTCAGAACTCAATTCCAAATTATTAATAGAAACAAAGATATACGTCTTTCACTCAGGTACATACTCTTCAGGTTTACTAAATCAACCGTGTTACAGAGATTGGCTTAAATTTTGAATACATTATGGGAATGCTGAAATACGAGTTGTGTTGGGTTCCTATCGTAAATATACACAATTCTTCTTCAGGACTCAAGTCCAAATTATTAATAGAAACAAAGATATACGTCTTTCACTCAGGTGCATACTCTTCAGGTTTACTAAATCAACCGTGTTACGGAGATTGGCTTAAAATTTGAATACATTATGGGCATGCTGAAATACGAAATGTGTTGGGTTTTTATCGTAAACATACACAATTCTTCTTCAGGACTCAAGTCCAAATTATTAATAGAAACAAAGATATACGTCTTTCACTCAGGTGCATACTCTTCAGGTTCACTAAATCAACCGTGTTACGAAGATTGGCTTAAATTTTGAATACATTATTGGCATGCTGAAATACGAGTTGCGTTGGGTTCCTATCGTAAATATACACAATTCTTCTTCAGGACTCAAGTCCAAATTATTAATAGAAACAAAGATATACGTCTTTCACTCAGGTGCATACTCTTCAGGTTTACTAAATCAACCGTGTTACGGAGATTGGCCTAAATTTTGAATACATTATGGGAATGCTGAAATACGAGTTGCGTTGGGTTCCTATCGTAAATATACACACTTCTTCTTCAGGACTCAAGTCCAAATTATTAATAGAAACAAAGATATACGTCTTTCACTCAGGTGCATACTCTTCAGGTTAACTAAATCAACCGTGTTACGGAGATTGGCTTAAATTTTGAATACATTATGGGAATGCTGAAATACGAGTTGCGTTGGGTTTCTATCGTAAATATACACAATTCTTCTTCAGGACTCAAGTCCAAATTATTAATAGAAACAAAGATATACGTCTTTCACTCAGGTGCATACTCTTGAGGTTTACTAAATCAACCGTGTTACGGAGATTGGCTTAAATTTTGAATACATTATGGGAATGCTGAAATACGAGTTGCGTTGGGTTCCTATCGTAAATATACACACTTCTTCTTCAGGACTCAAGTCCAAATTATTAATAGAAACAAAGATATACGTCTTTCACTCAGGTGCATACTCTTCAGGTTTACTAAATCAACCGTGTTACGGAGATTGGCTTAAAATTTGAATACATTATGGGCATGCTGAAATACGAAATGTGTTGGGTTTTTATCGTAAACATACACAATTCTTCTTCAGGACTCAAGTCCAAATTATTAATAGAAACAAAGATATATGTCTTTCACTCAGGTGCATACTCTTCGGGTTTACTAAATCAACCGTGTTACGGAGATTGGCTTAAATTTTGAAGACATTATGGGAATGCTGAAATACGAGTTGTGTTGGGTTCCTATCGTAAATATACACAATTCTTCTTCAGGACTCAAGTCCAAATTATTAATAGAAACAAAGATATACGTCTTTCACTCAGGTGCATACTCTCTAGGTTTACTAAATCAACCGTGTTACGGAGATTGGCTTAAATTTTGAATACATTATGGGCATGCTGAAATACGAGTTGTGTTGGGTTCCTATCTTAATATACACAATTCTTCTTCAGGACTCAAGTCCAAATTATTAATAGAAACAAAGATATACGTCTTTCACTCAGGTGCATACTCTTCAGGTTTACTAAATCAACCGTGTTACGGAGATTGGCTTAAAATTTGAATACATTATGGGCATGCTGAAATACGAAATGTGTTGGGTTTTTATCGTAAACATACACAATTCTTCTTCAGGACTCAAGTCCAAATTATTAATAGAAACAAAGATATACGTCTTTCACTCAGGTGCATACTCTTCGGGTTCACTAAATCAACCGTGTTACGAAGATTGGCTTAAATTTTGAATACATTATGGGCATGCTGAAATACGAGTTGTGTTGGGTTCCTATCGTAAATATACACAATTCTTCTTCAGGACTCAAGTCCAAATTATTAATAGAAACAAAGATATACGTCTTTCACTCACGTGCATACTCTTCAGGTTTACTAAATCAACCGTGTTACGGAGATTGGCTTAAAATTTGAATACATTATGGGCATGCTGAAATACGAAATGTGTTGGGTTTTTATCGTAAACATACACAATTCTTCTTCAGGACTCAAGTCCAAATTATTAATAGAAACAAAGATATACGTCTTTCACTCAGGTGCATACTCTTCGGGTTCACTAAATCAACCGTGTTACGAAGATTGGCTTAAATTTTGAATACATTATTGGCATGCTGAAATACGAGTTGCGTTGGGTTCCTATCGTAAATATACACAATTCTTCTTCAGGACTCAAGTCCAAATTATTAATAGAAACAAAGATATACGTCTTTCACTCAGGTGCATACTCTTCAGGTTTACTAAATCAACCGTGTTACGGAGATTGGCTTAAATTTTGAATACATTATGGGAATGGTGAAATACGAGTTGTGTTGGGTTCCTATCGTAAATATACACAATTCTTCTTCAGGAATCAAGTCCAAATTATTAACAGAAACTAAGATATACGTCTTTCACTCAGGTGCATACTCTTCAGGTTTACTAAATCAACCGTGTTACGGAGATTGGCTTAAATTTTGAATACATTATGGGCATGCTGAATTACGAGTTGTGTTGGGTTCCTATCGTAAATATACACAATTCTTCTTCAGGACTCAAGTCCAAATTATTAATAGAAACAAAGATATACGTCTTTTACTCAGGTGCATACTCTTCAGGTTTACTAAATCAACCGTGTTACGGAGATTGGCTTAAATTGTGAATACATTATGGGAATGGTGAAATACGAGTTGTGTTGGGTTCCTATCGTAAATATACACAATTCTTCTTGAGGACTCAAGTCCAAATTATTAATAGAAACAAAGATATACGTCTTTCACTCAGGTGCATACTCTTCAGGTTTACTAAATCAACCGTGTTACGGAGATTGGCTTAAATTTTGAATACATTATGGGCATGCTGAATTACGAGTTGTGTTGGGTTCCTATCGTAAATATACACAATTCTTCTTCAGGACTCAAGTCCAAATTATTAATAGAAACAAAGATATACGTCTTTCACTCAGGTGCATACTCTCTAGGTTTACTAAATCAACCGTGTTACGGAGATTGGCTTAAATTTTGAATACATTATGGGCATGCTGAAATACGAGTTGCGTTGGGTTCCTATCGAAATATACACAATTCCTCTTCAGGACTCAAGTCCAAATTATTAATAGAAACAAAGATATAAGTCTTTCACTCAGGTGCATACTCTTGGGGTTTACTAAATCAACCGTGTTACGGAGATTGGCTTAAATTTTGAAGACAATATGGGAATGCTGAAATACGAGTTGCGTTGGGTTTCTATGGTAAATATACACAATTCTTCTTCAGAACTCAAGTCCAAATTATTAATAGAAACAAAGATATACGTCTTTCACTCAGGTGCATACTCTTCAGGTTTACTAAATCAACCGTGTTACAGAGATTGGCTTAAATTTTGAATACATTATGGGCATGCTGAAATACGAGTTGTGTTGGGTTCCTATCGTAAATATACACAATTCTTCTTCAGGACTCAAGTCCAAATTATTAATAGAAACAAAGATATACGTCTTTCACTCAGGTGCATACTCTTCAGGTTTACTAAATCAACCGTGTTACGGAGATTGGCTTAAAATTTGAATACATTATGGGCATGCTGATATACGAAATGTGTTGGGTTTTTATCGTAAACATACACAATTCTTCTTCAGGACTCAAGTCCAAATTATTAATAGAAACAAAGATATACGTCTTTCACTCAAGTGCATACTCTTCGGGTTCACTAAATCAACCGTGTTACGAAGATTGGCTTAAATTTTGAATACATTATTGGCATGCTGAAATACGAGTTGCGTTGGGTTCCTATCGTAAATATACACAATTCTTCTTCAGGACTCAAGTCCAAATTATTAATAGAAACAAAGATATACGTCTTTCACTCAGGTGCATACTCTTCAGGTTTACTAAATCAACCGTGTTACGGAGATTGGCTTAAATTTTGAATACATTATGGGAATGCTGAAATACGAGTTGCGTTGGGTTCCTATCGTAAATATACACACTTCTTCTTCAGGACTCAAGTCCAAATTATTAATAGAAACAAAGATATACGTCTTTCACTCAGGTGCATACTCTTCAGGTTAACTAAATCAACCGTGTTACGGAGATTGGCTTAAATTTTGAATACATTATGGGAATGCTGAAATACGAGTTGCGTTGGGTTTCTATCGTAAATATACACAATTCTTCTTCAGGACTCAAGTCCAAATTATTAATAGAAACAAAGATATACGTCTTTCACTCAGGTGCATACTCTTGAGGTTTACTAAATCAACCGTGTTACGGAGATTGGCTTAAATTTTGAATACATTATGGGAATGCTGAAATACGAGTTGCGTTGGGTTCCTATCGTAAATATACACACTTCTTCTTCAGGACTCAAGTCCAAATTATTAATAGAAACAAAGATATACGTCTTTCACTCAGGTGCATACTCTTCAGGTTTACTAAATCAACCGTGTTACGGAGATTGGCTTAAAATTTGAATACATTATGGGCATGCTGAAATACGAAATGTGTTGGGTTTTTATCGTAAACATACACAATACTTCTTCAGGACTCAAGTCCAAATTATTAATAGAAATAAAGATATATGTCTTTCACTCAGGTGCATACTCTTCGGGTTTACTAAATCAACCGTGTTACGGAGATTGGCTTAAATTTTGAAGACATTATGGGAATGCTGAAATACGAGTTGTGTTGGGTTCCTATCGTAAATATACACAATTCTTCTTCAGGACTCAAGTCCAAATTATTAATAGAAACAAAGATATACGTCTTTCACTCAGGTGCATACTCTCTAGGTTTACTAAATCAACCGTGTTACGGAGATTGGCTTAAATTTTGAATACATTATGGGCATGCCTAAATACGAGTTGCGTTGGGTTCCTATCGAAATATACACAATTCTTCTTCAGGACTCAAGTCCAAATTATTAATAGAAACAAAGATATACGTCTTTCACTCAGGTGCATACTCTTCAGGTTTACTAAATCAACCGTGTTACGGAGATTGGCTTAAAATTTGAATACATTATGGGCATGCTGAAATACGAAATGTGTTGGGTTTTTATCGTAAACATACACAATTCTTCTTCAGGACTCAAGTCCAAATTATTAATAGAAACAAAGATATACGTCTTTCACTCAGGTGCATACTCTTCGGGTTCACTAAATCAACCGTGTTACGAAGATTGGCTTAAATTTTGAATACATTATGGGCATGCTGAAATATGAGTTGTGTTGGGTTCCTATCGTAAATATACACAATTCTTCTTCAGGACTCAAGTCCTAATTATTAATAGAAACAAAGATATACGTCTTTCACTCAGGTGCATACTCTTCAGGTTTACTAAATCAACCGTGTTACGGAGATTGGCTTAAAATTTGAATACATTATGGGCATGCTGAAATACGAAATGTGTTGGGTTTTTATCGTAAACATACACAATTCTTCTTCAGGACTCAAGTCCAAATTATTAATAGAAACAAAGATATACGTCTTTCACTCAGGTGCATACTCTTCGGGTTCACTAAATCAACCGTGTTACGAAGATTGGCTTAAATTTTGAATACATTATTGGCATGCTGAAATACGAGTTGCGTTGGGTTCCTATCGTAAATATACACAATTCTTCTTCAGGACTCAAGTCCAAATTATTAATAGAAACAAAGATATACGTCTTTCACTCAGGTGCATACTCTTCAGGTTTACTAAATCAACCGTGTTACGGAGATTGGCTTAAATTTTGAATACATTATGGGAATGCTGAAATACGAGTTGTGTTGGGTTCCTATCGTAAATATACACAATTCTTCTTCAGGAATCAAGTCCAAATTATTAACAGAAACTAAGATATACGTCTTTCACTCAGGTGCATACTCTTCAGGTTTACTAAATCAACCGTGTTACGGAGATTGGCTTAAATTTTGAATACATTATGGGCATGCTGAAATACGAGTCGTGTTGGGTTCCTATCGTAAATATACACAATTCTTCTTCAGGACTCAAGTCCAAATTATTAATAGAAACAAAGATATACGTCTTTTACTCAGGTGCATACTCTTCAGGTTTACTAAATCAACCGTGTTACGGAGATTGGCTTACATATTGAATACATTATGGGCATGATGAAATACGAGTTGCGTTGGGTTCCTATCGTAATTATACACAATTCTTCTTCAGGACTCAAGTCGAAATTATTAATAGAAACAAAGATATATGTCTTTCACTCAGGTGCATACTCTTCAGGTTTACTAAATCAACCGTGTTACGGAGATTGGCTTAAATTGTGAATACATTATGGGAATGCTGAAATACGAGTTCCGTTGGGTTCCTATCGTAAATATACACAATTCTTCTTCAGGACTCAAGTCCAAATTATTAATAGAAACAAAGATATACGTCTTTCACTCAGGTGCATACTCTTCAGGTTTACTAAATCAACCGTGTTACGGAGATTGGCTTAAATTTTGAATACATTATGGGCATGCTGAATTACGAGTTGTGTTGGGTTCCTATCGTAAATATACACAATTCTTCTTCAGGACTCAAGTCCAAATTATTAATAGAAACAAAGATATACGTCTTTCACTCAGGTGCATACTCTCTAGGTTTACTAAATCAACCGTGTTACGGAGATTGGCTTAAATTTTGAATACATTATGGGCATGCTGAAATACGAGTTGCGTTGGGTTCCTATCGAAATATACACAATTCTTCTTCAGGACTCAAGTCCAAATTATTAATAGAAACAAAGATATAAGTCTTTCACTCAGGTGCATACTCTTCGGGTTTACTAAATCAACCGTGTTACGGAGATTGGCTTAAATTTTGAAGACATTATGGGAATGCTGAAATACGAGTTGCGTTGGGTTTCTATGGTAAATATACACAATTCTTCTTCAGAACTCAAGTCCAAATTATTAATAGAAACAAAGATATACGTCTTTCACTCAGGTGCATACTCTTCAGGTTTACTAAATCAATCGCTTTACGGAGATTGGCTTAAATTGTGAATACATTATGGGAATGCTGAAATACGAGTTGCGTTGGGTTCCTATCATAAATATACACAATTCTTCTTCAGGACTCAAGTCCAAATTATTAATAGAAACAAAGATATACGTCTTTCACTCAGGTGCATACTCTTCAGGTTTACTAACTCAACCGTGTTACGGAGATTGGCTTAAATTTTGAATACATTATGGGCATGCTGAATTACAAGTTGTGTTGGGTTCCTATCGTAAATATACACAATTCTTCTTCAGGACTCAAGTCCAAATTATTAATAGAAACAATGATATACGTCTTTCACCCAGGTGCATACTCTCTAGGTTTACTAAATCAACAGTGTTACGGAGATTGGCTTAAATTTTGAATACATTATGGGCATGCTGAAATACGAGTTGCGTTGGGTTCCTATCGAAATATACACAATTCTTCTTCAGGACTCAAGTCCAAATTATTAATAGAAACAAAGATATAAGTCTTTCACTCAGGTGCATACTCTTCGGGTTTACTAAATCAACCGTGTTACGGAGATTGGCTTAAATTTTGAAGACATTATGGGAATGCTAAAATGCGAGTTGCGTTGGGTTTCTATGGTAAATATACACAATTCTTCTTTAGAACTCAAGTCCAAATTATTAATAGAAACAAAGATATACGTCTTTCACTCAGGTGCATACTCTTCAGGTTTACTAAATCAACCGTGTTACGGAGATTGGCTTAAATTGTTAATACATTATGGGAATGCTGAAATACGAGTTGTGTTGGGTTCTTATCGTAAATATACACAGTTCTTCTTCAGGACTCAAGTCCAAATTATTAATAGAAACAAAGATATACGTCTTTCACTCAGGTGCATACTCTTCAGGTTTACTAAATCAACCGTGTTACGGAGATTGGCTTAAATTTTGAATACATTATGGGCATGCTGAATTACGAGTTGTGTTGGGTTCCTATCGTAAATATACACAATTCTTCTTCAGGACTCAAGTCCAAATTATTAATAGAAACAAAGATATACGTCTTTCACTCAGGTGCATACTCTCTAGGTTTACTAAATCAACCGTGTTACGGAGATTGGCTTAAATTTTGAATACATTATGGGCATGCTGAAATACGAGTTGCGTTGGGTTCCTATCGAAATATACACAATTCTTCTTCAGGACTCAAGTCCAAATTATTAATAGAAACAAAGATATAAGTCTTTCACTCAGGTGCATACTCTTCGGGTTTACTAAATCAACCGTGTTACGGAGATTGGCTTAAATTTTGAAGACATTATGGGAATGCTGAAATACGAGTTGCGTTGGGTTCCTATCGTAAATATACACAATTCTTCTTCAGGACTCAAGTCCAAATTATTAATAGAAACAAAGATATACATCTTTCACTCAGGTGCATACTCTCTAGGTTTACTAAATCAACCGTGTTACGGAGATTGGCTTAAATTTTAAATACATTATGGGCATGCTGAAATACGAGTTGCGTTGGGTTCCTATCGAAATATACACAATTCTTCTTCAGGACTCAAGTCCAAATTATTAATAGAAACAAAGATATAAGTCTTTCACTCAGGTGCATACTCTTCGGGTTTACTAAATCAACCGTGTTACGGAGATTGGCTTAAATTTTGAAGACATTATGGGAATGCTGAAATACGAGTTGCGTTGGGTTTCTATGGTAAATATACACAATTCTTCTTCAGAACTCAAGTCCAAATTATTAATAGAAACAAAGATATACGTCTTTCACTCAGGTGCATACTCTTCAGGTTTACTAAATCAATCGTGTTACGGAGATTGGCTTAAATTGTGAATACATTATGGGAATGCTGAAATACGAGTTGCGTTGGGTTCCTATCGTAAATATACACAATTCTTTTTCAGGACTCAAGTCCAAATTATTAATAGAAACAAAGATATACGTGTTTCACTCAGGTGCATACACTTCAGGTTTACTAACTCAACCGTGTTACGGAGATTGGCTTAAATTTTGAATACATTATGGGCATGCTGAATTACAAGTTGTGTTGGGTTCCTATCGTAAATATACACAATTCTTCTTCAGGACTCAAGTCCAAATTATTAATAGAAACAAAGATATACGTCTTTCACCCAGGTGCATACTCTCTAGGTTTACTAAATCAACCGTGTTACGGAGATTGGCTTAAATTTTGAATACATTATGGGCATGCTGAAATACGAGTTGCGTTGGGTTCCTATCGAAATATACACAATTCTTCTTCAGGACTCAAGTCCAAATTATTAATAGAAACAAAGATATAAGTCTTTCACTCAGGTGCATACTCTTCGGGTTTACTAAATCAACCGTGTTACGGAGATTGGCTTAAATTTTGAAGACATTATGGGAATGCTGAAATACGAGTTGCGTTGGGTTTCTATGGTAAATATACACAATTCTTCTTCAAAACTCAAGTCCAAATTATTAATAGAAACAAAGATATACGTCTTTCACTCAGGTGCATACTCTTCAGGTTTACTAAATCAACCGTGTTACGGAGATTGGCTTAAATTGTAAATACATTATGGGAATGCTGAAATACGAGTTGTGTTGGGTTCCTATCGTAAATATACACAATTCTTCTTCAGGACTCAAGTCCAAATTATTAATAGAAACAAAGATATACGTCTTTCACTCAGGTGCATACTCTTCAGGTTTACTAAATCAACCGTGTTACGGAGATTGGCTTAAATTTTGAATACATTATGGGCATGCTGAATTACGAGTTGTGTTGGGTTCCTATCGTAAATATACACAATTCTTCTTCAGGACTCAAGTCCAAATTATTAATAGAAACAAAGATATACGTCTTTCACTCAGGTGCATTCTCTCTAGGTTTACTAAATCAACCGTGTTACGGAGATTGGCTTAAATTTTGAATACATTATGGGCATGCTGAAATACGAGTTGCGTTGGGTTCCTATCGAAATATACACAATTCTTCTTCAGGACTCAAGTCCAAATTATTAATAGAAACAAAGATATAAGTCTTTCACTCAGGTGCATACTCTTCGGGTTTACTAAATCAACCGTGTTACGGAGATTGGCTTAAATTTTGAAGACATTATGGGAATGCTGAAATACGAGTTGCGTTGGGTTTCTATGGTAAATATACACAATTCTTCTTCAGAACTCAAGTCCAAATTATTAATAGAAACAAAGATATACATCTTTCACTCAGGTGCATACTCTTCAGGTTTACTAGATCAATCGTGTTACGGAGATTGGCTTAAATTGTGAATACATTATGGGAATGCTGAAATACGAGTTGCGTTGGGTTCCTATCGTAAATATACACAATTCTTCTTCAGGACTCAAGTCCAAATTATTAATAGAAACAAAGATATACGTCTTTCACTCAGGTGCATACTCTTCAGGTTTACTAACTCAACCGTGTTACGGAGATTGGCTTAAATTTTGAATACATTATGGGCATGCTGAATTACGAGTTGTGTTGGGTTCCTATCGTAAATATACACAATTCTTCTTCAGGACTCAAGTCCAAATTATTAATAGAAACAAAGATATACGTCTTTCACCCAGGTGCATACTCTCTAGGTATACTAAATCAACCGTGTTACGGAGATTGGCTTAAATTTTGAATACATTATGGGCATGCTGAAATACGAGTTGCGTTGGGTTCCTATCGAAATATACACAATTCTTCTTCTGGACTCAAGTAAAAATTATTAATAGAAACAAAGATATAAGTCTTTCACTCAGGTGCATACTCTTCGGGTTCATTAAATCAACCGTGTTACGGAGATTGGCTTAAATTTTGAATACATTATGGGCAAGCTGAAAGACGAGTTGCGTTGGGTTCCTATCGTAAATATACACAATTCTTCTTCAGGACTCAAGTCCAAATTATTAATAGAAACAAAGTTATACGTCTTTCACTCAGGTGCATACTCTTCAGGTTTACTAAATCAACCGTGTTACGGAGATTGGCTTAAATTTTGAATACATTATGGGAATGCTGAAATACGAGTTGCGTTGGGTTCCTATCGTAAAAATACACAATTCTTCTTCAGGACTCAAGTCCAAATTATTAATAGAAACAAAGATATACGTCTTTCACTCAGGTGCATACTCTTCGGGTTTACTAAATCAACCGTGTTACGGAGACTGGCTTAAATTTTGAATACATTATGGCCATGCTGAAATACGAGTTGCGTTGGGTTCCTATCGTAAATATACACAATTCTTCTTCAGGACTCAAGTCCAAATTATTAATAGAAACAAAGATATACATCTTTCACTCAGGTGCATACTCTCTAGGTTTACTAAATCAACCGTGTTACGGAGATTGGCTTAAATTTTAAATACATTATGGGCATGCTGAAATACGAGTTGCGTTGGGTTCCTATCGAAATATACACAATTCTTCTTCAGGACTCAAGTCCAAATTATTAATAGAAACAAAGATATAAGTCTTTCACTCAGGTGCATACTCTTCGGGTTTACTAAATCAACCGTGTTACGGAGATTGGCTTAAATTTTGAAGACATTATGGGAATGCTGAAATACGAATTGCGTTGGGTTTCTATGGTAAATATACACAATTCTTCTTCAGAACTCAAGTCCAAATTATTAATAGAAACAAAGATATACGTCTTTCACTCAGGTGCATACTCTTCAGGTTTACTAAATCAATCGTGTTACGGAGATTGGCTTAAATTGTGAATACATTATGGGAATGCTGAAATACGAGTTGCGTTGGGTTCCTATCGTAAATATACACAATTCTTTTTCAGGACTCAAGTCCAAATTAGTAATAGAAACAAAGATATACGTGTTTCACTCAGGTGCATACTCTTCAGGTTTACTAACTCAACCGTGTTACGGAGATTGGCTTAAATTTTGAATACATTATGGGCATGCTGAATTACAAGTTGTGTTGGGTTCCTATCGTAAATATACACAATTCTTCTTCAGGACTCAAGTCCAAATTATTAATAGAATCAAAGATATACGTCTTTCACCCAGGTGCATACTCTCTAGGTTTACTAAATCAACCGTGTTACGGAGATTGGCTTAAATTTTGAATACATTATGGGCATGCTGAAATACGAGTTGCGTTGGGTTCCTATCGAAATATACACAATTCTTCTTCAGGACTCAAGTCCAAATTATTAATAGAAACAAAGATATAAGTCTTTCACTCAGGTGCATACTCTTCGGGTTTACTAAATCAACCGTGTTACGGAGATTGGCTTAAATTTTGAAGACATTATGGGAATGCTGAAATACGAGTTGCGTTGGGTTTCTATGGTAAATATACACAATTCTTCTTCAAAACTCAAGTCCAAATTATTAATAGAAACAAAGATATACGTCTTTCACTCAGGTGCATACTCTTCAGGTTTACTAAATCAACCGTGTTACGGAGATTGGCTTAAATTTTGAATACATTATGGGCATGCTGAAATACGAGTTGCGTTGGGTTCCTATCGAAATATACACAATTCTTCTTCAGGACTCAAGTCCAAATTATTAATAGAAACAAAGATATAAGTCTTTCACTCAGGTGCATACTCTTCGGGTTTACTAAATCAACCGCGTTACGGAGATTGGCTTAATTTTGAAGACATTATGGGAATGCTGAAATACGAGTTGCGTTGGGTTTCTATGGTAAATATACACAATTCTTCTTCAGAACTCAGGTGCATACTCTTCAGGTTTACTAAATCAATCGTGTTACGGAGATTGGCTTAAATTGTGAATACATTATGGGAATGCTGAAATACGAGTTGCGTTGGGTTCCTATCGTAAATATACACAATTCTTCTTCAGGACTCAAGTCCAAATTATTAATAGAAACAAAGATATACGTCTTTCACTCAGGTGCATACTCTTCAGGTTTACTAACTCAACCGTGTTACGGAGATTGGCTTAAATTTTGAATACATTATGGGCATGCTGAATTACGAGTTGTGTTGGGTTCCTATCGTAAATATACACAATTCTTCTTCAGGACTCAAGTCCAAATTATTAATAGAAACAAAGATATACGTCTTTCACCCAGGTGCATACTCTCTAGGTTTACTAAATCAACCGTGTTACGGAGATTGGCTTAAATTTTGAATACATTATGGGCATGCTGAAATACGAGTTGCGTTGGGTTCCTATCGAAATATACACAATTCTTCTTCTGGACTCAAGTAAAAATTATTAATAGAAACAAAGATATAAGTCTTTCACTCAGGTGCATACTCTTCGGGTTCATTAAATCAACCGTGTTACGGAGATTGGCTTAAATTTTGAATACATTATGGGCAAGCTGAAAGACGAGTTGCGTTGGGTTCCTATCGTAAATATACACAATTCTTCTTCAGGACTCAAGTCCAAATTATTAATAGAAACAAAGTTATACGTCTTTCACTCAGGTGCATACTCTTCAGGTTTACTAAATCAACCGTGTTACGGAGATTGGCTTAAATTTTGAATACATTATGGGAATGCTGAAATACGAGTTGCGTTGGGTTCCTATCGTAAAAATACACAATTCTTCTTCAGGACTCAAGTCCAAATTATTAATAGAAACAAAGATATACGTCTTTCACTCAGGTGCATACTCTTCGGGTTTACTAAATCAACCGTGTTACGGAGACTGGCTTAAATTTTGAATACATTATGGCCATGCTGAAATACGAGTTGCGTTGGGTTCCTATCGTAAATATACACAATTCTTCTTCAGGACTCAAGTCCAAATTATTTTTAGAAACAAAGATATACGTCTTTCACTCAGGTGCATACTCTTCAGGTTTACTAAATCAACCGTGTTATGGAGATTGGCTTAAATTTTGAATACATTATGGCCATGCTGAAATACGAGTTGCGTTGGGTTCCTATCGTAAATATACACAATTATTCTTCAGGACTCAAGTCCAAATTATTAATAGAAACAAAGATATACGTCTTTCACTCAGGTGCATACTCTTCAGGTTTACTAAATCAACCGTGTTACGGAGATTGGCTTAAATTTTGAATACATTATGGGCATGCTGAAATACGAGTTGCGTTGGGTTCCTATCGTAAATATACACAATTCTTCTTCAGGACTCAAGTCCAAATTATCAATAGAAACAAAGATATAAGTCTTTTACTCAGGTGCATACTCTTCGGGTTTACTAAATCAACCGTGTTACGGAGATTGGCTTAAATTTTGAATACATTATGGGAATGCTGAAATACGAGTTGCGTTGGGTTCCTATCGTACATATACACAATTCTTCTTCAGGACTCAAGTCCAAATTATTTATAGAAACAAAGATATACGTCTTTCACTCAGGTGCATACTCTTCAGGTTTATTAAATCAACCGTGTTACGGAGATTGGCTTAAATTTTGAATACATTATGGGCATGCTGAAATACGAACTGCGTTGGGTTCCTATCGTAAATATACACAATTCTTCTTCAGGACTCAAGTCCAAATTATTAGTAGAAACAAAGATATACGTCTTTCACTCAGGTGCATACTCTTCGGGTTTACTAAATCAACCGTGTTATGGAGATTGGCTTAAATTTTAAAGACATTATGGGAATGCTGAAATACGAGTTGCGTTGGGTTTCTATGGTAAATATACACAATTCTTCTTCAGAACTCAAGTCCAAATTATTAATAGAAACAAAGATATACGTCTTTCACTCAGGTGCATACTCTTCAGGTTTACTAAATCAACCGTGTTACGGAGATTGGCTTAAATTGTGAATACATTATGGGAATGTTAAAATACGAGTTGCGTTGGGTTCCTATCGTAAATATACACAATTCTTCTTCAGGACTCAAGTCCAAATTATTAATAGAAACAAAGATATACGTCTTTCACTCAGGTGTATACTCTTCAGGTTTACTAAATCAACCGTGTTACGGAGATTGGCTTAAATTTTGAATACATTATGGGCATGCTGAATTACGAGTTGTGTTGGGTTCCTATCGTAAATATACACAATTCTTCTTCAGGACTCAAGTCCAAATTATTAATAGAAACAAAGATATACGTCTTTCACTCAGGTGCATACTCTCTAGGTTTACTAAATCAACCGTGTTACGGAGATTGGCTTAAATTTTGAATACATTATGGGCATGATGAAATACGAGTTGCGTTGGGTTCCTATCGAAATATACACAATTCTTCTTCAGGACTCAAGTCCAAATTATTATTAGAAACAAAGATATAAGTCTTTCACTCAGGTGCATACTCTTCGGGTTTACTAAATCAACCGTGTTACGGAGATTGGCTTAAATTTTGAAGACATTATGGGAATGCTGAAATACGAGTTGCGTTGGGTTTCTATGGTAAATATACACAATTCTTCTTCAGAACTCAAGTCCAAATTATTAATAGAAACAAAGATATACGTCTTTCACTCAGGTGCATACTCTTCAGGTTTACTAAATCAACCGTGTTACGGAGATTGGCTTAAATTGTGAATACATTATGGCAATGCTGAAATACGAGTTGTGTTGGGTTCCTATCGTAAATATACACAATTCTTCTTCAGGACTCAAGTCCAAATTATTAATAGAAACAAAGATATACGTCTTTCACTCAGGTGCATACTCTTCAGGTTTACTAAATCAACCGTGTTACGGAGATTGGCTTAAATTTTGAATACATTATGGGCATGCTGAATTACGAGTTGTGTTGGGTTCCTATCGTAAATATACACAATTCTTCTTCAGGACTCAAGTCCAAATTATTAATAGAAACAAAGATATACGTCTTTCACTCAGGTGCATTCTCTCTAGGTTTACTAAATCAACCGTGTTACGGAGATTGGCTTAAATTTTGAATACATTATGGGCATGCTGAAATACGAGTTGCGTTGGGTTCCTATCGAAATATACACAATTCTTCTTCAGGACTCAAGTCCAAATTATTAATAGAAACAAAGATATAAGTCTTTCACTCAGGTGCATACTCTTCGGGTTTACTAAATCAACCGTGTTACGGAGATTGGCTTAAATTTTGAAGACATTATGGGAATGCTGAAATACGAGTTGCATTGGGTTTCTATGGTAAATATACACAATTCTTCTTCAGAACTCAAGTCCAAATTATTAATAGAAACAAAGATATACATCTTTCACTCAGGTGCATACTCTTCAGGTTTACTAAATCAATCGTGTTACGGAGATTGGCTTAAATTGTGAATACATTATGGGAATGCTGAAATACGAGTTGCGTTGGGTTCCTATCGTAAATATACACAATTCTTCTTCAGGACTCAAGTCCAAATAATTAATAGAAACAAAGATATATGTCTTTCACTCAGGTGCATACTCTTCAGGTTTACTAACTCAACCGTGTTACGGAGATTGGCTTAAATTTTGAATACATTATGGGCATGCTGAATTACGAGTTGTGTTGGGTTCCTATCGTAAATATACACAATTCTTCTTCAGGACTCAAGTCCAAATTATTAATAGAAACAAAGATATACGTCTTTCACTCAGGTGCATACTCTCTAGGTTTACTAAATCAACCGTGTTACGGAGATTGGCTTAAATTTTGAATACATTATGGGCATGCTGAAATACGAGTTGCGTTGGGTTCCTATCGTAAATATACACAATTCTTCTTCAGGACTCAAGTCCAAATTATTAATAGAAACAAAGATATACGTCTTTCACTCAGGTGCATACTCTCTAGGTTTACTAAATCAACCGTGTTACGGAGATTGGCTTAAATTTTGAATACATTATGGGCATGCTGAAATACGAGTTGCGTTGGGTTCCTATCGTAAATATACACAATTCTTCTTCAGGACTCAAGTCCAAATTATTAATAGAAACAAAGATATACGTCTTTCACTCAGGTGCATACTCTTCAGGTTTACTAACTCAACCGTGTTACGGAGATTGGCTTAAATTTTGAATACATTATGGGCATGCTGAATTACGAGTTGTGTTGGGTTCCTATCGTAAATATACACAATTCTTCTTCAGGACTCAAGTCCAAATTATTAATAGAAACAAAGATATACGTCTTTCACCCAGGTGCATACTCTCTAGGTTTACTAAATCAACCGTGTTACGGAGATTGGCTTAAATTTTGAATACATTATGGGCATGCTGAAATACGAGTTGCGTTGGGTTCCTATCGAAATATACACAATTCTTCTTCTGGACTCAAGTAAAAATTATTAATAGAAACAAAGATATAAGTCTTTCACTCAGGTGCATACTCTTCGGGTTCATTAAATCAACCGTGTTACGGAGATTGGCTTAAATTTTGAATACATTATGGGCAAGCTGAAAGACGAGTTGCGTTGGGTTCCTATCGTAAATATACACAATTCTTCTTCAGGACTCAAGTCCAAATTATTAATAGAAACAAAGTTATACGTCTTTCACTCAGGTGCATACTCTTCAGGTTTACTAAATCAACCGTGTTACGGAGATTGGCTTAAATTTTGAATACATTATGGGAATGCTGAAATACGAGTTGCGTTGGGTTCCTATCGTAAAAATACACAATTCTTCTTCAGGACTCAAGTCCAAATTATTAATAGAAACAAAGATATACGTCTTTCACTCAGGTGCATACTCTTCGGGTTTACTAAATCAACCGTGTTACGGAGACTGGCTTAAATTTTGAATACATTATGGCCATGCTGAAATACGAGTTGCGTTGGGTTCCTATCGTAAATATACACAATTCTTCTTCAGGACTCAAGTCCAAATTATTTTTAGAAACAAAGATATACGTCTTTCACTCAGGTGCATACTCTTCAGGTTTACTAAATCAACCGTGTTATGGAGATTAGCTTAAATTTTGAATACATTATGGCCATGCTGAAATACGAGTTGCGTTGGGTTCCTATCGTAAATATACACAATTATTCTTCAGGACTCAAGTCCAAATTATTAATAGAAACAAAGATATACGTCTTTCACTCAGGTGCATACTCTTCAGGTTTACTAAATCAACCGTGTTACAGAGATTGGCTTAAATTTTGAATACATTATGGGCATGCTGAAATACGAGTTGCGTTGGGTTCCTATCGTAAATATACACAATTCTTCTTCAGGACTCAAGTCCAAATTATCAATAGAAACAAAGATATAAGTCTTTTACTCAGGTGAACACTCTTCGGGTTTACTAAATCAACCGTGTTACGGAGATTGGCTTAAATTTTGAATACATTATGGGAATGCTGAAATACGAGTTGCGTTGGGTTCCTATCGTACATATACACAATTCTTCTTCAGGACTCAAGTCCAAATTATTTATAGAAACAAAGATATACGTCTTTCACTCAGGTGCATAATCTTCAGGTTTATTAAATCAACCGTGTTACGGAGATTGGCTTAAATTTTGAATACATTATGGGCATGCTGAAATACGAACTGCGTTGGGTTCCTATCGTAAATATACACAATTCTTCTTCAGGACTCAAGTCCAAATTATTAGTAGAAACAAAGATATACGTCTTTCACTCAGGTGCATACTCTTCGGGTTTACTAAATCAACCGTGTTATGGAGATTGGCTTAAATTTTAAAGACATTATGGGAATGCTGAAATACGAGTTGCGTTGGGTTTCTATGGTAAATATACACAATTCTTCTTCAGAACTCAAGTCCATATTATTAATAGAAACAAAGATATACGTCTTTCACTCAGGTGCATACTCTTCAGGTTTACTAAATCAACCGTGTTACGGAGATTGGCTTAAATTGTGAATACATTATGGGAATGTTGAAATACGAGTTGCGTTGGGTTCCTATCGTAAATATACACAATTCTTCTTCAGGACT
Source organism: Cuscuta europaea (assembly GCA_945859875.1). Lineage (NCBI taxonomy): Eukaryota > Viridiplantae > Streptophyta > Magnoliopsida > Solanales > Convolvulaceae > Cuscuta > Cuscuta europaea. The sequence goes on from CAMAPE010000014.1 coordinate 10,313,379, forward strand.
CAAGTCCAAATTATTAATAGAAACAAAGATATACGTCTTTCACTCAGGTGCATACTCTTCAGGTTTACTAAATCAACCGTGTTACGGAGATTGGCTTAAATTTTGAATACATTATGGGCATGCTGAATTACGAGTTGTGTTGGGTTCCTATCGTAAATATACACAATTCTTCTTCAGGACTCAAGTCCAAATTATTAATAGAAACAAAGATATACGTCTTTCACTCAGGTGCATACTCTCTAGGTTTACTAAATCAACCGTGTTACGGAGATTGGCTTAAATTTTGAATACATTATGGGCATGATGAAATACGAGTTGTGTTGGGTTCCTATCGAAATATACACAATTCTTCTTCAGGACTCAAGTCCAAATTATTATTAGAAACAAAGATATAAGTCTTTCACTCAGGTGCATACTCTTCGGGTTTACTAAATCAACCGTGTTACGGAGATTGGCTTAAATTTTGAAGACATTATGGGAATGCTGAAATACGAGTTGCGTTGGGTTTCTATGGTAAATATACACAATTCTTCTTCAGAACTCAAGTCCAAATTATTAATAGAAACAAAGATATACGTCTTTCACTCAGGTGCATACTCTTCAGGTTTACTAAATCAACCGTGTTACGGAGATTGGCTTAAATTTTGAATACATTATGGGCAAGCTGAAATACGAGTTGTGTTGGGTTCCTATCGTAAATATACACAATTCTTCTTCAGGACTCAAGTCCAAATTATTAATAGAAACAAAGATATACGTCTTTCACTCAGGTGCATACTCTTCGGGTTCATTAAATCAACCGTGTTACGGAGATTGGCTTAAATTTTGAATACATTATAGGCATGCTGAAAGACGAGTTGCGTTGGGTTCCTATCGTAAATATACACAATTCTTCTTCAGGACTCAAGTCGAACTTATTAATAGAAACAAAGTTATACGTCTTTCACTCAGGTGCATACTCTTCGGGTTTACTAAATCAACCGTGTTACATAGATTGGCTTAAATTTTGAATACATTATGGGAATGCTGAAATACGAGTTGCGTTGGGTTCCTATCGTAAAAATACACAATTCTTCTTCAGGACTCAAGTCCAAATTATTAATAGAAACAAAGATATACGTCTTTCACTCAGGTGCATACTCTTCAGGTTTACTAAATCAACCGTGTTACGGAGATTGGCTTAAATTGTGAATACATTATGGGAATGCTGAAAGACGAGTTGCGTTGGGTTCCTATCGTAAATATACACAATTCTTCTTCAGGAGTCAAGTCCAAATTATTAATAGAAACAAAGATATAAGTCTTTCACTCAGGTGCATACTCTTCGGGTTTACTAAATCAACCGTGTTACGGAGATTGGCTTAAATTGTGAATACATTACGGGAATACTGAAATACGAGTTGCGTTGGGTTCCTATCGTAAATATACACAATTCTTCTTCAGGACTCAAGTCCAAATTATTAATAGAAACAAAGATATACGTCTTTCACTCAGGTGCATACTCTTTAGGTTTACTAAATCAACCGTGTTACGGAGATTGGCTTAAATTTTGAATACATTATGGGCATGCTGAATTACGAGTTGTGTTGGGTTCCTATCGTAAATATACAAAATTCTTCTTCAGGACTCAAGTCCAAATTATTAATAGAAACAAAGATATACTTCTTTCACTCAGGTGCATACTCTCTAGGTTTACTAAATCAACCGTGTTACGGAGATTGGCTTAAATTTTGAATACATTATGGGCATGCTGAAATACGAGTTGCTTTGGGTTCCTATCGAAATATACACAATTCTTCTTCAGGACTCAAGTCCAAATTATTAATAGAAACAAAGATATAAGTCTTTCACTCAGGTGCATACTCTTCGGGTTTACTAAATCAACCGTGTTACGGAGACTGGCTTAAATTTTTAATACATTATGGCCATGCTGAAATACGAGTTGCGTTGGGTTCCTATCGTAAATATACACAATTCTTCTTCAGGACTCAAGTCCAAATTATTTTTAGAAACAAAGATATACGTCTTTCACTCAGGTGCATACTCTTCAGGTTTACTAAATCAACCGTGTTACGGAGATTGGCTTAAATTTTGAATACATTATGGCCATGCTGAAATACGAGTTGCGTTGGGTTCCTATCGTAAATATACACAATTCTTCTTCAGGACTCAAGTCCAAATTATTAATAGAAACAAAGATATACGTCTTTCACTCAGGTGCATACTCTCTAGGTTTACTAAATCAACCGTGTTACGGAGATTGGCTTAAATTTTGAATACATTATGGGCATGCTGAAATACGAGTTGCGTTGGGTTCCTATCGAAATATACACAATTCTTCTTCAGGACTCAAGTCCAAATTATTAATAGAAACAAAGATATAAGTCTTTCACTCAGGTGCATACTCTTCGGGTTTACTAAATCAACCGTGTTACGGAGATTGGCTTAAATTTTGAAGACATTATGGGAATGCTGAAATACGAGTTGCGTTGGGTTTCTATGGTAAATATACACAATTCTTCTTCAGAACTCAAGTCCAAATTATTAATAGAAACAAAGATATACGTCTTTCACTCAGGTGCATACTCTTCAGGTTTACTAAATCAACCGTGTTACGGAGATTGGCTTAAATTGTGAATACATTATGGGAATGCTGAAATACGAGTTGCGTTGGGTTCCTATCGTAAATATACACAATTCTTCTTCAGGACTCAAGTCCAAATTATTAATAGAAACAAAGATATACGTCTTTCACTCAGGTGCATACTCTTCAGGTTTACTAAATCAACCGTGTTACGGAGATTGGCTTAAATTTTGAATACATTATGGGCATGCTGAATTACGAGTTGTGTTGGGTTCCTATCGTAAATATACACAATTCTTCTTCAGGACTCAAGTCCAAATTATTAATAGAAACAAAGATATACGTCTTTCACTCAGGTGCATACTCTCTAGGTTTACTAAATCAACCGTGTTACGGAGATTGGCTTAAATTTTGAATACATTATGGGTATGCTGAAATACGAGTTGCGTTGGGTTCCTATCGAAATATACACAATTCTTCTTCAGGACTCAAGTCCAAATTATTAATAGAAACAAAGATATAAGTCTTTCACTCAGGTGCATACTCTTCGGGTTTACTAAATCAACCGTGTTACGGAGATTGGCTTAAATTTTGAAGACATTATGGGAATGCTGAAATACGAGTTGTGTTGGGTTTCTATGGTAAATATACACAATTCTTCTTCAGAACTCAAGTCCAAATTATTAATAGAAACAAAGATATACGTCTTTCACTCAGGTGCATACTCTTCAGGTTTACTAAATCAACCGTGTTACGGAGATTGGCCTAAATTTTGAATACATTATGGGCATGCTGAAATACGAGTTGTGTTGGGTTCCTATCGTAAATATACACAATTCTTCTTCGGGACTCAAGTCCAAATTATTAATAGAAACAAAGATATACGTCTTTCACTCAGGTGCATACTCTTCAGGTTTACTAAATCAACCGTGTTACGGAGATTGGCTTAAATTTTGAATACATTATGGGCATGCTGAAAGACGAGTTGCGTTGGGTTCCTATCGTAAATATACACAATTCTTCTTCAGGACTCAAGTCCAAATTATTAATAGAAACAAAGATATAAGTCTTTCACTCAGGTGCATACTCTTCGGGTTTACTAAATCAACCGTGTTACGGAGATTGGCTTAAATTTTGAAGACATTATGGGAATGCTGAAATACGAGTTGCGTTGGGTTTCTATGGTAAATATACACAATTCTTCTTCAGAACTCAAGTCCAAATTATTAATAGAAACAAAGATATACGTCTTTCACTCAGGTGCATACTCTTCAGGTTTACTAAATCAACCGTGTTACGGAGATTGGCTTAAATTTTGAATATATTATGGGCAAGCTGAAATAGGAGTTGTGTTGGGTTCCTATCGTAAATATACACAATTCTTCTTCAGGACTCAAGTCCAAATTATTAATAGAAACAAAGATATACGTCTTTCACTCAGGTGCATACTCTTCGGGTTCATTAAATCAACCGTGTTACGGAGATTGTCTTAAATTTTGAATACATTATGGGCATGCTGAAAGACGAGTTGCGTTGGGTTCCTATCGTAAATATACACAATTCTTCTTCAGGACTCAAGTCCCACTTATTAATAGAAACAAAGTTATACGTCTTTCACTCAGGTGCATACTCTTCGGGTTTACTAAATCAACCGTGTTACATAGATTGGCTTAAATGTTGAATACATTATGGGAATGCTGAAATACGAGTTGCGTTGGGTTCCTATCGTAAAAATACACAATTCTTCTTCAGGACTCAAGTCCAAATTATTAATAAAAACAAAGATATACGTCTTTCACTCAGGTGCATACTCTTCAGGTTTACTAAATCAACCGTGTTACGGAGATTGGCTTAAATTGTGAATACATTATGGGAATGCTGAAAGACGAGTTGCGCTGGGTTCCTATCGTAAATATACACAATTCTTCTTCAGGAGTCAAGTCCAAATTATTAATTGAAACAAAGATATAAGTCTTTCACTCAGGTGCATACTCTTCGGGTTTACTAAATCAACCGTGTTACGGAGATTGGCTTAAATTGTGAATACATTATGGGAATGCTGAAATACGAGTTGCGTTGGGTTCCTATTGTAAATATACACAATTCTTCTTCAGGACTCAAGTCCAAATTATTAATAGAAACAAAGATATACGTCTTTCACTCAGGTGCATACTCTTCAGGTTTACTAAATCAACCGTGTTACGGAGATTGGCTTAAATTTTGAATACATTATGGGCATGCTGAATTACGAGTTGTGTTGGGTTCCTATCAAAAATATACAAAATTCTTCTTCAGGACTCAAGTCCAAATTATTAATAGAAACAAAGATATACGTCTTTCACTCAGGTGCATACTCTCTAGGTTTACTAAATCAACCGTGTTACGGAGATTGGCTTAAATTTTGAATACATTATGGGCATGCTGAAATACGAGTTGCTTTGGGTTCCTATCGAAATATACACAATTCTTCTTCAGGACTCAAGTCCAAATTATTAATAGAAACAAAGATATAAGTCTTTCACTCAGGTGCATACTCTTCGGGTTTACTAAATCAACCGTGTTACGGAGACTGGCTTAAATTTTTAATACATTATGGCCATGCTGAAATACGAGTTGCGTTGGGTTCCTATCGTAAATATACACAATTCTTCTTCAGGACTCAAGTCCAAATTATTTTTAGAAACAAAGATATACGTCTTTTACTCAGGTGCATACTCTTCAGGTTTACTAAATCAACCGTGTTACGGAGATTGGCTTAAATTTTGAATACATTATGGCCATGCTGAAATACGAGTTGCGTTGGGTTCCTATCGTAAATATACACAATTCTTCTTCAGGACTCAAGTCCAAATTATTAATAGAAACAAAGATATACGTCTTTCACTCAGGTGCATACTCTCTAGGTTTACTAAATCAACCGTGTTACGGAGATTGGCTTAAATTTTGAATACATTATGGGCATGCTGAAATACGAGTTGCGTTGGGTTCCTATCGAAATATACACAATTCTTCTTCAGGACTCAAGTCCAAATTATTAATAGAAACAAAGATATAAGTCTTTCACTCAGGTGCATACTCTTCGGGTTTACTAAATCAACCGTGTTACGGAGATTGGCTTAAATTTTGAAGACATTATGGGAATGCTGAAATACGAGTTGCGTTGGGTTTCTATGGTAAATATACACAATTCTTCTTCAGAACTCAAGTCCAAATTATTAATAGAAACAAAGATATACGTCTTTCACTCAGGTGCATACTCTTCAGGTTTACTAAATCAACCGTGTTACGGAGATTGGCTTAAATTGTGAATACATTATGGGAATGCTGAAATACGAGTTGCGTTGGGTTCCTATCGTAAATATACACAATTCTTCTTCAGGACTCAAGTCCAAATTATTAATAGAAACAAAGATATACGTCTTTCACTCAGGTGCATACTCTTCAGGTTTACTAAATCAACCGTGTTACGGAGATTGGCTTAAATTTTGAATACATTATGGGCATGCTGAATTACGAGTTGTGTTGGGTTCCTATCGTAAATATACACAATTCTTCTTCAGGACTCAAGTCCAAATTATTAATAGAAACAAAGATATACGTCTTTCACTCAGGTGCATACTCTCTAGGTTTACTAAATCAACCGTGTTACGGAGATTGGCTTAAATTTTGAATACATTATGGGTATGCTGAAATACGAGTTGCGTTGGGTTCCTATCGAAATATACACAATTCTTCTTCAGGACTCAAGTCCAAATTATTAATAGAAACAAAGATATAAGTCTTTCACTCAGGTGCATACTCTTCGGGTTTACTAAATCAACCGTGTTACGGAGATTGGCTTAAATTTTGAAGACATTATGGGAATGCTGAAATACGAGTTGTGTTGGGTTTCTATGGTAAATATACACAATTCTTCTTCAGAACTCAAGTCCAAATTATTAATAGAAACAAAGATATACGTCTTTCACTCAGGTGCATACTCTTCAGGTTTACTAAATCAACCGTGTTACGGAGATTGGCCTAAATTTTGAATACATTATGGGCATGCTGAAATAAGAGTTGTGTTGGGTTCCTATCGTAAATATACACAATTCTTCTTCGGGACTCAAGTCCAAATTATTAATAGAAACAAAGATATACGTCTTTCACTCAGGTGCATACTCTTCAGGTTTACTAAATCAACCGTGTTACGGAGATTGGCTTAAATTTTGAATACATTATGGGCATGCTGAAAGACGAGTTGCGTTGGGTTCCTATCGTAAATATACACAATTCTTCTTCAGGACTCAAGTCCAAATTATTAATAGAAACAAAGTTATACGTCTTTCACTCAGGTGCATACTCTTCGGGTTTACTAAATCAACCGTGTTACGGAGATTGGCTTAAATTTTGAATACATTATGGGAATGCTGAAATACGAGTTGCGTTGGGTTCCTATCGTAAAAATACACAATTCTTCTTCAGGACTCAAGTCCAAATTATTAATAGAAACAAAGATATACGTCTTTCACTCAGGTGCATACTCTTCGGGTTTACTAAATCAACCGTGTTACGGAGACTGGCTTAAATTTTGAATACATTATGGCCATGCTGAAATACGAGTTGCGTTGGGTTCCTATCGTAAATATACACAATTCTTCTTCAGGACTCAAGTCCAAATTATTTTTAGAAACAAAGATATACGTCTTTCACTCAGGTGCATACTCTTCAGGTTTACTAAATCAACCGTGTTACGGATATTGGCTTAAATTTTGAATACATTATGGCCATGCTGAAATACGAGTTGCGTTGGGTTCCTATCGTAAATATACAAAATTCTTCTTCAGGACTCAAGTCCAAATTATTAATAGAAACAAAGATATACGTCTTTCACTCAGGTGCATACTCTTCAGGTTTACTAAATCAACCGTGTTACGGAGATTGGCTTAAATTTTGAATACATTATGGGCATGCTGAATTACGAGTTGTGTTGGGTTCCTATCGTAAATATACACAATTCTTCTTCAGGACTCAAGTCCAAATTATTAATAGAAACAAAGATATACGTCTTTCACTCAGGTGCATACTCTCTAGGTTTACTAAATCAACCGTGTTACGGAGATTGGCTTAAATTTTGAATACATTATGGGTATGCTGAAATACGAGTTGCGTTTGGTTCCTATCGAAATATACACAATTCTTCTTCAGGACTCTAGTCCAAATTATTAATAGAAACAAAGATATAAGTCTTTCACTCAGGTGCATACTCTTCGGGTTTACTAAATCAACCGTGTTACGGAGATTGGCTTAAATTTTGAAGACATTATGGGAATGCTGAAATACGAGTTGCGTTGGGTTTCTATGGTAAATATACACAATTCTTCTTCAGAACTCAAGTCCAAATTATTAATAAAAACAAAGATATACGTCTTTCACTCAGGTGCATACTCTTCAGGTTTACTAAATCAACCGTGTTACGGAGATTGGCTTAAATTTTGAATACATTATGGCCATGCTGAAATACGAGTTGTGTTGGGTTCCTATCGTAAATATACACAATTCTTCTTCGGGACTCAAGTCCAAATTATTAATAGAAACAAAGATATACGTCTTTCACTCAGGTGCATACTCTTCGGGTTCATTAAATCAACCGTGTTACGGAGATTGGCTTAAATTTTGAATACATTATGGGCATGCTAAAAGACGAGTTGCGTTGGGTTGCTATCGTAAATATACACAATTCTTCTTCAGGACTCAAGTCCAAATTATTAATAGAAACAAAGTTATACGTCTTTCACTCAGGTGCATACTCTTCGGGTTTACTAAATCAACCGTGTTACGGAGATTGGCTTAAATTTTGAATACATTATGGGAATGCTGAAATACGAGTCGCGTTGGGTTCCTATCGTAAAAATACACAATTCTTCTTCAGGACTCAAGTCCAAATTATTAATAGAAACAAAGATATACATCTTTCACTCAGGTGCATACTCTTCGGGTTTACTAAATCAACCGTGTTACGGAGACTGGCTTAAATTTTGAATACATTATGGCCATGCTGAAATACGAGTTGCGTTGGGTTCCTATCGTAAATATACACAATTCTTCTTCAGGACTCAAGTCCAAATTATTTTTAGAAACAAAGATATACGTCTTTCACTCAGGTGCATACTCTTCAGGTTTACTAAATCAACCGTGTTACGGAGATTGGCTTAAATTTTGAATACATTATGGCCATGCTGAAATACGAGTTGCGTTGGGTTCCTATCGTAAATATACACAATTATTCTTCAGGACTCAAGTCCAAATTATTAATAGAAACAAAGATATATGTCTTTCACTCAGGTGCATACTCTTCAGGTTTACTAAATCAACCGTGTTACGGAGATTGGCTTAAATTTTGAATACATTATGGGCATGCTGAAATACGAGTTGCGTTGGGTTCCTATCGTAAATATACACAATTCTTCTTCAGAACTCAAGTCCAAATTATTAATAGAGACAAAGATATACGTCTTTTACTCAGGTGCATACTCTTCGGGTTTACTAAATCAACCGTGTTACGGAGATTGGCTTAAATTGTGAATACATTATGGGAATGCTCAAATACGAGTTGCGTTGGGTTCCTATCGTAAATATACACAATTCTTCTTCAGGACTCAAGTCCAAATTATTAATAGAAACAAAGATATACGTCTTTCACTCAGGTGCATACTCTTCAGGTTTACTAAATCAACCGTGTTACGGAGATTGGCTTAAATTTTGAATACATTATGGGAATGTTGAAATACGAGTTGCGTTGGGTTCCTCTCGTAAATATACACAATTCTTCTTCAGGACTCAAGTCCAAATTATTATTAGAAACAAAGATATACGTCTTTCACTCAGGTGCATACTCTTCAGGTTTACTAAATCAACCGTGTTACGGAGATTGGCTTAAATTTTGAATACATTATGGGAATGCTGAAATACGAGTTGCGTTGGGTTCCTATCGTAAATATACACAATTCTTCTTCAGGACTCAAGTCCAAATTATTAATAGAAACAAAGATATACGTCTTTCACTCAGGTGCATACTCTTCAGGTTTACTAAATCAGTCGTGTTACGGAGATTGGCTTAAATTTTGAAGACATTATGGGAATGCTCAAATACGAGTTGCGTTGGGTTCCTATCGTAAATATACACAATTCTTCTTCAGGACTCAAGTCCAAATTATTATTAGAAACAAAGATATACGTCTTTCACTCAGGTGCATACTCTTTAGGTTTACTAAATCAACCGTGTTACGGAGATTGGCTTAAATTTTGAATACATTATGGGAATGCTGAAATACGAGTTGCGTTGGGTTCCTATCGTAAATATACACAATTCTTCTTCAGGACTCAAGTCCAAATTATTAATAGAAACCAAGATATACGTCTTTCACTCAGGTGCATACTCTTTAGGTTTACTAAATCAACCATGTTACGGAGATTGGCTTATATTTTGAATACATTATGGGAATGCTCAAATACGAGTTGCGTTGGGTTCCTATCGTAAATATACACAATTCTTCTTCAGGATTCAAGTCCAAATTATTAATAGAAACAAAGATATACGTCTTTCACTCAGGTGCATACTCTTCAGGTTTACTAAATCAACCGTGTTACGGAGATTGGCTTAAATTTTGAATACATTATGGGAATGCTGAAATACGAGTTGCGTTGGGTTCCTCTCGTAAATATACACAATTCTTCTTCAGGACTCAAGTCCAAATTATTATTAGAAACAAAGATATACGTCTTTCACTCAGGTGCATACTCTTCAGGTTTACTAAATCAACCGTGTTACGGAGATTGGCTTAAATTTTGAATACATTATGGGAATGCTGAAATACGAGTTGCGTTGGGTTCCTATCGTAAATATACACAATTCGTCTTCAGGACTCAAGTCCAAATTATTAATAGAAACAAAGATATACGTCTTTCACTCAGGTGCATACTCTTCAGGTTTACTAAATCAGTCGTGTTACGGAGATTGGCTTAAATTTTGAATACATTATGGGCATGCTGAAATACGAGTTGCGTTGGGTTCCTATCGTAAATATACACAATTTTTCTTCAGGACTCAAGTCCAAATTATTAATAGAAACAAAGATATACGTCTTTCACTCAGGTGCATACTCTTTAGGTTTACTAAATCAACCGTGTTACGGAGATTGGCTTAAATTTTGAATACATTATGGGAATGCTGAAATACGAGTTGCGTTGGGTTCCTATCGTAAATATACACAATTCTTCTTCAGGACTCAAGTCCAAATTATTAATAGAAACAAAGATATACGTCTTTCACTCAGGTGCATACTCTTCAGGTTTACTAAATCAGTCGTGTTACGGAGATTGGCTTAAATTTTGAAGACATTATGGGAATGCTGAAATACGAGTTGCGTTGGGTTTCTATGGTAAATATACACAATTCTTCTTCAGAAATCAAGTCCAAATTATTAATAGAAACAAAGATATACGTCTTTCACTCAGGTGCATACTCTTCAGGTTTACTAAATCAACCGTGTTACGGAGATTGGCTTAAATTTTGAATACATTATGGGCATGCTCAAATACGAGTTGTGTTGGGTTCCTATCGTAAATATACACAATTCTTCTTCGGGACTCAAGTCCAAATTATTAATAGAAACAAAGATATACGTCTTTCACTCAGGTGCATACTCTTCGGGTTCATTAAATCAACCGTGTTACGGAGATTGGCTTAAATTTTGAATACATTATGGGCATGCTGAAAGACGAGTTGCGTTGGGTTGCTATCGTAAATATACACAATTCTTCTTCAGGACTCAAGTCCAAATTATTAATAGAAACAAAGATATACATCTTTCACTCAGGTGCATACTCTTCGGGTTTACTAAATCAACCGTGTTACGGAGACTGGCTTAAATTTTGAATACATTATGGCCATGCTGAAATACGAGTTGCGTTGGGTTCCTATCGTAAATATACACAATTCTTCTTCAGGACTCAAGTCCAAATTATTTTTAGAAACAAAGATATACGTCTTTCACTCAGGTGCATACTCTTCAGGTTTACTAAATCAACCGTGTTACGGAGATTGGCTTAAATTTTGAATACATTATGGCCATGCTGAAATACGAGTTGCGTTGGATTCCTATCGTAAATATACACAATTATTCTTCAGGACTCAAGTCCAAATTATTAATAGAAACAAAGATATATGTCTTTCACTCAGGTGCATACTCTTCAGGTTTACTAAATCAACCGTGTTACGGAGATTGGCTTAAATTTTGAATACATTATGGGCATGCTGAAATACGAGTTGCGTTGGGTTCCTATCGTAAATATACACAATTCTTCTTCAGAACTCAAGTCCAAATTATTAATAGAGACAAAGATATAAGTCTTTTACTCAGGTGCATACTCTTCGGGTTTACTAAATCAACCGTGTTACGGAGATTGGCTTAAATTTTGAATACATTATGGGAATGCTGAAATACGAGTTGCGTTGGGTTCCTATCGTACATATACACAATTCTTCTTCAGAACTCAAGTCCAAATTATTTATAGAAACAAAGATATACGTCTTTCACTCAGGTGCATACTCTTCAGGTTTATTAAATCAACCGTGTTACGGAGATTGGCTTAAATTTTGAATACATTATGGGCATGCTGAAATACGAACTGCGTTGGGTTCCTATCGTAAATATACACAATTCTTCTTCAGGACTCAAGTCCAAATTATTAGTAGAAACAAAGATATACGTCTTTCACTCAGGTGCATACTCTTCGGGTTTACTAAATCAACCGTGTTACGGAGATTGGCTTAAATTTTGAAGACATTATGGGAATGCTGAAATACGAGTTGCGTTGGGTTTCTATAGTAAATATACACAATTCTTCTTCAGAACTCAAGTCCAAATTATTAATAGAAACAAAGATATACATCTTTCACTCAGGTGCATACTCTTCAGGTTTACTAAATCAACCTTGTTACGGAGATTGGCTTAAATTGTGAATACATTATGGGAATGTTGAAATACGAGTTGCGTTGGGTTCCTATCGTAAATATACACAATTCTTCTTCAGGACTCAAGTCCAAATTATTAATAGAAACAAAGATATACGTCTTTCACTCAGGTGCATACTCTTCAGGTTTACTAAATCAACCTTGTTACGGAGATTGGCTTAAATTTTGAATACATTATGGGAATGCTCAAATACGAGTTGCGTTGGGTTCCTATCGTAAATATACACAATTCTTCTTCAGGACTCAAGTCCAAATTATTAATAGAAACAAAGATATACGTCTTTCACTCAGGTGCATACTCTTCAGGTTTACTAAATCAACCGTGTTACGGAGATTGGCTTAAATTTTGAATACATTATGGGAATGCTCAAATACGAGTTGCGTTGGGTTCCTCTCGTAAATATACACAATTCTTCTTCAGGACTCAAGTCCAAATTATTATTAGAAACAAAGATATACGTCTTTCACTCAGGTGCATACTCTTCGGGTTTACTAAATCAACCGTGTTACGGAGATTGGCTTAAATTTTGAAGACATTATGGGAATGCTGAAATACGAGTTGCGTTGGGTTTCTATGGTAAATATACACAATTCTTCTTCAGAACTCAAGTCCAATATATTAATAGAAACAAAGATATACGTCTTTCACTCAGGTGCATACTCTTCAGGTTTACTAAATCAACCGTGTTACGGAGATTGGCTTAAATTTTGAAGACATTATGGGAATGCTGAAATACGAGTTGCGTTGGGTTTCTATGGTAAATATACACAATTCTTCTTCAGGATTCAAGTCCAAATTATTAATAGAAACAAAGATATACGTCTTTCACTCAGGTGCATACTCTTCGGGTTTACTAAATCAACCGTGTTACGGAGATTGGCTTAAATTTTGAATACATTATGGGCATGCTGAAATACGAGTTGTGTTGGGTTCCTATCGTAAATATACACAATTCTTCTTCAGGACTCAAGTCCAAATTATTAATAGAAACAAAGATATACGTCTTTCATTCAGGTGCATACTCTTCGGGTTTACTAAATCAACCGTGTTACATAGATTGTCTTAAATTTTGAATATATTATGGGAATGCTGAAATACAAGTTGCGTTGGGTTCCTATCGTAAAAATACACAATTCTTCTTCAGGACTCAAGTCCAAATTATTAATAGAAACAAAGATATACGTCTTTCACTCAGGTGCATACTCTTCAGGTTTACTAAATCAACCGTGTTACGGAGATTGGCTTAAATTTTGAATACATTATGGCCATGCTGAAATACGAGTTGCGTTGGGTTCCTATCGTAAATATACACAATTATTCTTCAGGACTCAAGTCCAAATTATTAATAGAAACAAAGATATACGTCTTTCACTCAGGTGCATACTCTTCAGGTTTACTAAATCAACCGTGTTACGGAGATTGGCTTAAATTTTGAATACATTATGGGCATGCTGAAATACGAGTTGCGTTGGGTTCCTATCGTAAATATACACAATTCTTCTTCAGAACTCAAGTCCAAATTATTAATAGAAACAAAGATATAAGTCTTTTACTCAGGTGCATACTCTTCGGGTTTACTAAATCAACCGTGTTACGGAGATTGGCTTAAATTTTGAATACATTATGGGAATGCTGAAATACGAGTTGCGTTGGGTTCCTATCGTACATATACACAATTCTTCTTCAGGACTCAAGTCCAAATTATTTATAGAAATAAAGATATACGTCTTTCACTCAGGTGCATACTCTTCAGGTTTATTAAATCAACTGTGTTACGGAGATTGGCTTAAATTTTGAATACATTATGGGCATGCTGAAATACGAACTGCGTTGGGTTCCTATCGTAAATATACACAATTCTTCTTCAGGACTCAAGTCCAAATTATTAGTAGAAACAAAGATATACGTCTTTCACTCAGGTGCATACTCTTCGGGTTTACTAAATCAACCGTGTTACGGAGATTGGCTTAAATTTTGAAGACATTATGGGAATGCTGAAATACGAGTTGCGTTGGGTTTCTATGGTAAATATACACAATTCTTCTTCAGAACTCAAGTCCAAATTATTAATAGAAACAAAGATATACGTCTTTCACTAAGGTGCATACTCTTGAGGTTTACTAAATCAACCTTGTTACGGAGATTGGCTTAAATTGTGAATACATTATGGGAATGTTGAAATACGAGTTGCGTTGGGTTCCTATCGTAAATATACACAATTCTTCTTCAGGACTCAAGTCCAAATTATTAATAGAAACAAAGATATACGTCTTTCACTCAGGTGCATACTCTTCAGGTTTACTAAATCAACCATGTTACAGAGATTGGCTTATATTTTGAATACATTATGGGAATGCTCAAATACGAGTTGCGTTGGGTTCCTATCGTAAATATACACAATTCTTCTTCAGGACTCAAGTCCAAATTATTAATAGAAACAAAGATATACGTCTTTCACTCAGGTGCATACTCTTCGGGTTTACTAAATCAACCGTGTTACGGAGACTGGCTTAAATTTTGAATACATTATGGCCATGCTGAAATACGAGTTGCGTTGGGTTCCTATCGTAAATATACACAATTCTTCTTCAGGACTAAAGTCCAAATTATTTTTAGAAACAAAGATATACGTCTTTCACTCAGGTGCATACTCTTCAGCTTTACAAAATCAACCGTGTTTCGGAGATTGGCTTAAATTTTGAATACATCATGGCCATGCTGAAATACGAGTTGCGTTGGGTTCCTATCGTAAATATACACAATTATTCTTCAGGACTCAAGTCCAAATTATTAATAGAAACAAAGATATACGTCTTTCACTCAGGTGCATACTCTTCAGGTTTATTAAATCAACCGTGTTACGGAGATTGGCTTAAATTTTGAATACATTATGGGCATGCTGAAATACGAGTTGCGTTGGGTTCCTATCGTAAATATACACAATTCTTCTTCAGGACTCAAGTCCAAATTATTAATAGAAACAAAGATATAAGTCTTTTACTCAGGTGCATACTCTTCGGGTTTACTAAATCAACCGTGTTACGGAGATTGGCTTAAATTTTGAATACATTATGGGAATGCTAAAATACGAGTTGCGTTGGGTTCCTATCGTACATATACACAATTCTTCTTCAGGACTCAAGTCCAAATTATTTATAGAAACAAAGATATACGTCTTTTACTCAGGTGCATACTCTTCAGGTTTATGAAATCAACCGTGTTACGGAGATTGGCTTAAATTTTGAATACATTATGGGCATGCTGAAATACGAACTGTGTTGGGTTCCTTTCGTAAATATACACAATTCTTCTTCAGGACTCAAGTCCAAATTATTAGTAGAAACAAAGATATACGTCTTTCACTCAGGTGCATACTCTTCGGGTTTACTAAATCTACCGTGTTACGAAGATTGGCTTAAATTTTGAAGACATTATTGGAATGCTGAAATACGAGTTGCGTTGGGTTTCTATGGTAAATATACACAAGTCTTCTTCAGAACTCAAGTCCAATATATTAATAGAAACAAAGATATACGTCTTTCACTCAGGTGCATACTCTTCAGGTTTACTAAATCAACCGTGTTACGGAGATTGGCTTAAATTGTGAATACATTATGGGAATGTTGAAATACGAGTTGCGTTGGGTTCCTATCGTAAATATACACAATTCTTCTTCAGGACTCAAGTCCAAATTATTAATAGAAACAAAGATATACGTCTTTCACTCAGGTGCATACTCTTCAGGTTTACTAAATCAACCGTGTTACGAAGATTGGCTTAAATTTTGAATACATTATGGGCATGCTGAATTACGGGTTGTGTTGGGTTCCTATCGTAAATATACACAATACTTCTTCAAGACTCAAGTCCAAATTATTAATAGAAACAAAGATATACGTCTTTCATTCAGGTGCATACTCTCTAGGTTTACTAAATCAACTGTGTTACGGAGATTGGCTTAAATTTTCAATACATTATGGGCATGCTGAAATACGAGTTGCGTTGGGTTCCTATCGAAATATACACAATTCTTCTTCAGGACTCAAGTCCAAATTATTAATAGAAACAAAGATATAAGTCTTTCACTCAGGTGCATACTCTTCGGGTTTACTAAATCAACCGTGTTACGGAGATTGGCTTAAATTTTGAAGACATTATGGGAATGCTGAAATACGAGTTGCGTTGGGTTTCTATGGTAAATATACACAATTCTTCTTCAGAACTCAAGTCCAAATTATTAATAGAAACAAAGATATACGTCTTTCACTCAGGTGCATACTCTTCAGGTTTACTAAATCAACCGTGTTACGGAGATCGGCTTAAATTTTGAATACATTATGGGCATGCTGAAATACGAGTTGTGTTGGGTTCCTATCGTAAATATACACAATTCTTCTTCAGGACTCAAGTCCAAATTATTAATAGAAACAAAGATATACGTCTTTCACTCAGGTGCATACTCTTCGGGTTCATTAAATCAACCGTGTTACGGAGATTGGCTTAAATTTTGAATACATTATGGGCATGCTGAAAGACGAGTTGCGTTGGGTTCCTATCGTAAATATACACAATTCTTCTTCAGGACTCAAGTCCAAATTATTAATAGAAACAAAGTTATACGTCTTTCACTCAGGTGCATACTCTTCGGGTTTACTAAATCAACCGTGTTACATAGATTGGCTTAAATTTTGAATACATTATGGGAATGCTGAAATACGAGTTGTGTTGGGTTCCTATCGTAAAAATACACAATTCTTCTTCAGGACTCAAGTCCAAATTATTAATAGAAACAAAGATATACGTCTTTCACTCAGGTGCATACTCTTCAGGTTTACTAAATCAACCGTGAGACGGAGATTGGCTTAAATTGTGAATACATTATGGGAATGCTGAAAGACGAGTTGCGCTGGGTTCCTATCGTAAATATACACAACTCTTCTTCAGGAGTCAAGTCCAAATTATTAATAGAAACAAAGATATAAGTCTTTCACTCAGGTGCATACTCTCCGGGTTTACTAAATCAACCGTGTTACGGAGACTGGCTTAAATTTTGAATACATTATGGCCATGCTGAAATACGAGTTGCGTTGGGTTCCTATCGTAAATATACACAATTCTTCTTCAGGACTCAAGTCCAAATTATTTTTAGAAACAAAGATATACGTCTTTCACTCAGGTGCATACTCTTTAGGTTTACTAAATCAACCGTGTTACGGAGATTGGCTTAAATTTTGAATACATTATGGGCATGCTGAAATACGAGTTGCGTTGGGTTCCTATCGTAAATATACACAATTATTCTTCAGGACTCAAGTCCAAATTATTAATAGAAACAAAGATATACGTCTTTCACTCAGGTGCATACTCTTCAGGTTTACTAAATCAACCGTGTTACGGAGATTGGCTTAAATTTTGAATACGTTATGGGAATGCTGAAATACGAGTTGCGTTGGGTTCCTATCGTACATATACACAATTCTTCTTCAGGACTCAAGTCCAAATTATTTATAGAAACAAAGATATACGTCTTTTACTCAGGTGCATACTCTTCAGGTTTATTAAATCAACCGTGTTACGGAGATTGGCTTAAATTTTGAATACATTATGGGCATGCTGAAATACGAACTGCGTTGGGTTCCTTTCGTAAATATACACAATTCTTCTTCAGGACTCAAGTCCAAATTATTAGTAGAAACAAAGATATTCGTCTTTCACTCAGGTGCATACTCTTCGGGTTTACTAAATCTACCGTGTTACGGAGATTGGCTTAAATTTTGAAGACATTATTGGAATGCTGAAATACGAGTTGCGTTGGGTTTCTATGGTAAATATACACAAGTCTTCTTCAGAACTCAAGTCCAATATATTAATAGAAACAAAGATATACGTCTTTCACTCAGGTGCATACTCTTCAGGTTTACTAAATCAACCGTGTTACGGAGATTGGCTTAAATTGTGAATACATTATGGGAATGTTGAAATACGAGTTGCGTTGGGTTCCTATCGTAAATATACACAATTCTTCTTCAGGACTCAAGTCCAAATTATTAATAGAAACAAAGATATACGTCTTTCACTCAGGTGCATACTCTTCAGGTTTACTAAATCAACCGTGTTACGGAGATTGGCTTAAATTTTGAATACATTATGGGCATGCTGAATTACGGGTTGTGTTGGGTTCCTATCGTAAATATACACAATTCTTCTTCAAGACTCAAGTCCAAATTATTAATAGAAACAAAGATATACGTCTTTCATTCAGGTGCATACTCTCTAGGTTTACTAAATCAACCGTGTTACGGAGATTGGCTTAAATTTTCAATACATTATGGGCATGCTGAAATACGAGTTGCGTTGGGTTCCTATCGAAATATACACAATTCTTCTTCAGGACTCAAGTCCAAATCATTAATATAAACAAAGATATAAGTCTTTCACTCAGGTGCATACTCTTCGGGTTTACTAAATCAACCGTGTTACTGAGATTGGCTTAAATTTTGAAGACATTATGGGAATGCTGAAATACGAGTTGCGTTGGGTTTCTATGGTAAATATACACAATTCTTCTTCAGAACTCAAGTCCAAATTATTAATAGAAACAAAGATATACGTCTTTCACTCAGGTGCATACTCTTCAGGTTTACTAAATCAACCGTGTTACGGAGATCGGCTTAAATTTTGAATACATTATGGGCATGCTGAAATACGAGTTGTGTTGGGTTCCTATCGTAAATATACACAATTCTTCTTCAGGACTCAAGTCCAAATTATTAATAGAAACAAAGATATACGTCTTTCACTCAGGTGCATACTCTTCGGGTTCATTAAATCAACCGTGTTACGGAGATTGGCTTAAATTTTGAATACATTATGGGCATGCTGAAAGACGAGTTGCGTTGGGTTCCTATCGTAAATATACACAATTCTTCTTCAGGACTCAAGTCCAAATTATTAATAGAAACAAAGTTATACGTCTTTCACTCAGGTGCATACTCTTCGGGTTTACTAAATCAACCGTGTTACATAGATTGGCTTAAATTTTGAATACATTATGGGAATGCTGAAATACGAGTTGTGTTGGGTTCCTATCGTAAAAATACACAATTCTTCTTCAGGACTCAAGTCCAAATTATTAATAGAAACAAAGATATACGTCTTTCACTCAGGTGCATACTCTTCAGGTTTACTAAATCAACCGTGTTACGGAGATTGGCTTAAATTGTGAATACATTATGGGAATGCTGAAAGACGAGTTGCGTTGGGTTCCTATCGTAAATATACACAATTCTTCTTCAGGAGTCAAGTCCAAATTATTAATAGAAACAAAGATATAAGTCTTTCACTCAGGTGCATACTCTCCGGGTTTACTAAATCAACCGTGTTACGGAGACTGGCTTAAATTTTGAATACATTATGGCCATGCTGAAATACGAGTTGCGTTGGGTTCCTATTGTAAATATACACAATTCTTCTTCAGGACTCAAGTCCAAATTATTTTTAGAAACAAAGATATATACTTCTTTCACTCAGGTGCATACTCTTCAGGTTTACTAAATCAACCGTGTTACGGAGATTGGCTTAAATTTTGAATACATTATGGGCATGCTGAAATACGAGTTGCGTTGGGTTCCTATCGTAAATATACACAATTATTCTTCAGGACTCAAGTCCAAATTATTAATAGAAACAAAGATATACGTCTTTCACTCAGGTGCATACTCTTCAGGTTTACTAAATCAACCGTGTTACGGAGATTGGCTTAAATTTTGAATACATTATGGGAATGCTGAAATACGAGTTGCGTTGGGTTCCTATCGTACATATACACAATTCTTCTTCAGGACTCAAGTCCAAATTATTTATAGAAACAAAGATATACGTCTTTTACTCAGGTGCATACTCTTCAGGTTTATTAAATCAACCGTGTTACGGAGATTGGCTTAAATTTTGAATACATTATGGGCATGCTGAAATACGAACTGCGTTTGTAACACCCCCATTTTCCCACCCAAAAATACATTTAAATAATGATTTATTCGAAGGAATTATCAACTTTATTTGAAAACATCAGAGATACAGCGGAAGTCTTAATAAGGGAAATGGGTGTTACCGCCACATCCGGTCATCTCTCAACCGGATGCACAGGCAACTAAAACATAACAACTAATTTAATAAAAATAAAGTGTTTGTAAAGTAAATGTTTATTTCATGACTAGTATAACTAAGGTGACTTCTAATTCTCTCTCGGGTCATGCAAGCAATCATCAATCGACAAATCATCCTCACCTGCACAAATAAAGTGCAGAAACAAAACAAAGAAAAGAAAACAAAAATTAGCTTTAGAGCTAAGTAAGTACTACCCAACCCCGTAAAATAATCATGTTTGACTAAAATAGATCTTTATGTAATAATATATAAAAATACTCACACCATCGAAATTCTTTTCACTTTAATTTTTCTCAAGACCACTTCTTTACAAAAATCCTCAACTTCTCTATAAAACTTCATAATAACTCTTCTCTTTGATTTCCTCCAAAATCACTTCTTCTCTAACTTCCTAGTAATTTAGAAGGGCGGTGCTCAACCTTTCGGTAGAGCCCGGTGGACCGTGGTTACGGACGGCCACCCCGAACAAGTGCCGGTACCACAACTGCTCTGTTGGAAACGAAACGACTACCTTAAGTGTGCACACCCCCTAAAAGGGATTCCAAGCCCCCCGAGTAGTAAGTCGTAACGAGTAGTCGGGACTCAGTCTACCAACTACCCCTGAATAAGATATTTTGAATGACTAGGGACTACTACTACCATAACTTCTTCTTAAAAGGGATCATCGATCCAAATATCACTTTAAACTCAAACTGTACTTCTTAGTAGTAGCAGACCTAATCACCCTCCACATTTATCCGGACGTGGAAAACCGACACCACGGATTTCTCCCGTGATGCTCACCTCTTATGAAATCATTCTTTTATCTTGAATTAATATACTGCAAAATATTTCTCAACTTCTCAAACTGCTTTAAAAATATTTAGATAAAATATTTACCCCCAAAAGCACTTAGTTTCACGAATCATCTCAGAATCACATGCATAAAAATCATACTTCACACTTAAAATCACGTATCACATAATACATATATAATACGAGGAAACGATTTTTGGATTGGCAGAGAAACTTACCTCGAATCGCGATTAATTCTAACCGAAGCTTTTACCTTGATCTTCTCGAGATTCACCTTCTAGAATATGGAAATTTTAGTATTACTAATTGTTGTAACCCTTTGCTAATTCTCATTCAATTTATGATTTACTTATCCCATTTATATTATTATTGTTATTATTATTATTATTATTATTATTATTATTATTTTGTCTTAGTCATTCCAAATTAATCCTAGTCATAACTAATTTGTTTTAATCTACTTTATCAAATCATTTTTTATAATTCTATTTACATGGACCATGTCTAATATACACTTTAACCAATCCAATTTTATTCCTTTTATCAATCACTCTACCTTACTATAATCCATTTACAAGTTTTAAAATTAAATTGTCAGATTAAAATTCCAGTCCAGTAGCCCCGAAGTAGTAAACATACGGAGTATAATAAACAAAGTACGAAGTAATAGACTAACACAGGTTGTTTGGAGTCGTCTTCTTCGTCGATCCATGCCAGAGAACCAGGGTTCGAATTTCTCTTCTCTGTCTGCGGCGCTCCTCCCAAACATCCATCGGTGTCTAGCAACCTGGTGATGAAGCGGTGGTACCCTCCGGTAGTTGTCGCTATACCGAGATCATTGCGGCACGATCAAAGCTCCTTCTCCGGCTAGGTTCAGCGACTGGTCTAAGCGGTAGATCCGTACACCTTCTCTGGCGGTAAGGTTACTGTTTTCCGGCGGCTCCACTTTCTCCGGCGTCGCAGTTGACTCCTTCTCTGGTCGTATCGAAACCAATCCGGCCGACCCGCAACTATTCTTCGGCGACGATCGTTCTCTCTTCCTCTCCTTTTATTTCCTTTTTTTTTCACGATCAGACTTCCTAATAAATGGGTGAACTATCGATTGAGTTTTCCGCTGTTCTTAATACGGAGTGTTATATCTTTGCATACTCTGGTTTTGGATTGTAACGCATGTATGTATATATCCTAGCAGAATATTCTAGCATACAGTTACAAACCTTCTGCATTTATTTGTTATTCATTAATTTTCCTTTGTTAATTTTTTGGATCTTTTTGCAGGTCAACAAAAAAAAACGTATAGATATACGTATACGTTAGTATAGTTTATATATTTAGGGGTAAAAATGGGAATTGTGTTTTGTAAAAATAAAATATAGCTTTACTTCTTATGTCATATGTATAATTGGTACTTGATATAAAATATTACTTCTTTTATCGGACCATTTTTATCTGACTAAAAATGTCACAATTGTTAATTTTCTGTCTGGTTCACTTGTTTCATAAAATGTTGTTCCTACTATTGAAATATTTTTATCTGACTAAGACGTCATAAATTTTGAAATTTTTATCTGCTTGGAATGTTACAACTGTTGAATTTTGTCTGACTCAATAATAATTAAAAAAAGTCATTTCTGTAATATTTTATGATTTATCTGGCTAAAAATTATTTTTATTTTTATTTAAATTTTTGGAGTGTCACATTCTACCCCCCTTAAAAAATGTGCTTCGTCCCCGAAGCACTTCACTTACTCAAAGAAGGTTACGTTACAAATTATGCAATAGACGTGTGCGTCTTTACTGAAATAGTTCTTCTCACGTTTTTCACATTTGTTGTTCTGATCCAGGATCTCCCCCGTAACTGATTTAGCTTGTGCCGTTCGCTTCCCCGTAAGTGTCGCACACGATAGTGGTTAGCAACTTTAGCGTAAGCCTCGATCAGCGTTCGGTATTCGCAAATAGCCGTCCAGGTCTCAAAATTTATATCGCTTATAAACTTCCTAGAGTTACTAATTTCACCGGAAATGGCGTATGTGCAAATCGTGTGAGCTCCATGAATTTGGCGTAGCATTCTTGGCCGGGTCATACATTCTTGCTTCATGTGTAAGAATCTTCATACTTCGTAGCTTCCATGTGCTCTAGGTTAGAATGTTTCTCGCATGGCTTCGTAAACGTCCCTCAAGAAAAGTCGGATTGTTGATGAAATGCTGGTCATGGCCCACCATTTATTCGCCTCTTAACGTAGGTAGTACGCAACTATATCGATTCGTAGATCCGTGAGCGGGGCAATTATAGCGTAGAAGAGTTTGTCGAAGGTGCAAATTCATTCCCTAAGGACGAGAGAATTTTCTTGGCCTAAATAAGTTGGGGGAATACGCCCAACTACGCGTTCCGAAATATCATTGCGCTTGTTAAGACGATGTTGGCGTTGATTTTAAAATAGCATATTTGCGACAGTCTGGATGTGTTGAGCAAATTATCCCAAACCTTGATTCGGCTTCGCTTTCGTCGATGTGACATCATTGTCTTTCACGTTGTGCCTTGCAGGCATCATTGTCTTCTTGAAAAGATTGTGATACGAATAAGATCGAGTGCTACTCGTAATTATACCACCTTAACTAATAACTTCACTTAATCAAGCAAACACATAATGCATAGTTCCTCTATAAGTCCAAGGTCATCCTTAAATAAGTTAGTAAGGATATATCCAAACCAAATAATATCTCAAACAATTCAAAAGAACAATATACTCAACCAAAACCAAAATATGTATAGCCCTGAATGTATTGCCGTTTAAGGAATACCTAGCACCATAATACATTCTTCGTATATAGTGGTAGTATACTGATATCACCATGTGTAGTGTAGTAGCTTTAAAAAGTCAACCTCTACCTAATGCTACGTATAAATGTATGCATAATTATACTTAATAATTTAAACTTCAATTGTAACATAATATTAATCGACATTTTTTGGAGGTCAAATTTGCTAAAATGTCACTTTTATAAAAATTTACGCGTCACAGATTGACAGAACGTCACTTTTTTCATATTTTAATTTTTCTTTTTCCTAATTTGTAAAATTAACTATTTTATTTTACTGAAATTAACTGTTTTAACTATTTTATGTTATTTAAATTTTTTTTTCTGAGTGTCACATTCTCACTCCCTTAAAGTATGCTTCGTCCTCGAAGCATAACCCTAAATGTTTCTAAAGAATAACTTTATTCTATATTCTTCACAATTTAGAAAATATCTAGTAGGTCCTAGAGTTCTTCTCTAGACTTTACCAATCTCTACTAGAAAACCACAAAAGCACATACTATAAAACAAGATAATAGATGCATACTAAGAAAACAGAAATAAAGAAAAACACAATTCAAGAAATCTCACGACCTCACCGCGTTCCTAAAATTCCATTTTAGTCCTAGAAACTTTTAATCATTTTTCAAATATTTTAGAAAAAAAAACATATTGAAAACTCCCTTGAAAAATTGTTAAAAGAAAATGTTTTGAAAACCTCTTTAGAAAACCTTAAAAAAATAATTGTTTTAAAAAACTTTTTAGATACTTTGGACTAGTTGCCGCCATACCAGTTGTTAAGGGTACCATCTTAACAACCATAGACTTGGCAATCCGAGTCCCAAAGTCTCTGATACCAATTTGTAACACCCCCATTTTCCCACCCAAAAATACATTTAAATAATGATTTATTCGAAGGAATTATCAACTTTATTTGAAAACATCAGAGATACAGCGGAAGTCTTAATAAGGGAAATGGGTGTTACCGCCACATCCGGTCATCTCTCAACCGGATGCACAGGCAACTAAAACATAACAACTAATTTAATAAAAATAAAGTGTTTGTAAAGTAAATGTTTATTTCATGACTAGTATAACTAAGGTGACTTCTAATTCTCTCTCGGGTCATGCAAGCAATCATCAATCGACAAATCATCCTCACCTGCACAAATAAAGTGCAGAAACAAAACAAAGAAAAGAAAA
Organism: Cuscuta europaea; assembly: GCA_945859875.1. Lineage (NCBI taxonomy): Eukaryota > Viridiplantae > Streptophyta > Magnoliopsida > Solanales > Convolvulaceae > Cuscuta > Cuscuta europaea. The sequence continues at coordinate 10,338,941 of CAMAPE010000014.1, forward strand.
CAAAAATTAGCTTTAGAGCTAAGTAAGTACTACCCAACCCCGTAAAATAATCATGTTTGACTAAAATAGATCTTTATGTAATAATATATAAAAATACTCACACCATCGAAATTCTTTTCACTTTAATTTTTCTCAAGACCACTTCTTTACAAAAATCCTCAACTTCTCTATAAAACTTCATAATAACTCTTCTCTTTGATTTCCTCCAAAATCACTTCTTCTCTAACTTCCTAGTAATTTAGAAGGGCGGTGCTCAACCTTTCGGTAGAGCCCGGTGGACCGTGGTTACGGACGGCCACCCCGAACAAGTGCCGGTACCACAACTGCTCTGTTGGAAACGAAACGACTACCTTAAGTGTGCACACCCCCTAAAAGGGATTCCAAGCCCCCCGAGTAGTAAGTCGTAACGAGTAGTCGGGACTCAGTCTACCAACTACCCCTGAATAAGATATTTTGAATGACTAGGGACTACTACTACCATAACTTCTTCTTAAAAGGGATCATCGATCCAAATATCACTTTAAACTCAAACTGTACTTCTTAGTAGTAGCAGACCTAATCACCCTCCACATTTATCCGGACGTGGAAAACCGACACCACGGATTTCTCCCGTGATGCTCACCTCTTATGAAATCATTCTTTTATCTTGAATTAATATACTGCAAAATATTTCTCAACTTCTCAAACTGCTTTAAAAATATTTAGATAAAATATTTACCCCCAAAAGCACTTAGTTTCACGAATCATCTCAGAATCACATGCATAAAAATCATACTTCACACTTAAAATCACGTATCACATAATACATATATAATACGAGGAAACGATTTTTGGATTGGCAGAGAAACTTACCTCGAATCGCGATTAATTCTAACCGAAGCTTTTACCTTGATCTTCTCGAGATTCACCTTCTAGAATATGGAAATTTTAGTATTACTAATTGTTGTAACCCTTTGCTAATTCTCATTCAATTTATGATTTACTTATCCCATTTATATTATTATTGTTATTATTATTATTATTATTATTATTATTATTATTATTTTGTCTTAGTCATTCCAAATTAATCCTAGTCATAACTAATTTGTTTTAATCTACTTTATCAAATCATTTTTTATAATTCTATTTACATGGACCATGTCTAATATACACTTTAACCAATCCAATTTTATTCCTTTTATCAATCACTCTACCTTACTATAATCCATTTACAAGTTTTAAAATTAAATTGTCAGATTAAAATTCCAGTCCAGTAGCCCCGAAGTAGTAAACATACGGAGTATAATAAACAAAGTACGAAGTAATAGACTAACACAGGTTGTTTGGAGTCGTCTTCTTCGTCGATCCATGCCAGAGAACCAGGGTTCGAATTTCTCTTCTCTGTCTGCGGCGCTCCTCCCAAACATCCATCGGTGTCTAGCAACCTGGTGATGAAGCGGTGGTACCCTCCGGTAGTTGTCGCTATACCGAGATCTTGGCGGCACGATCAAAGCTCCTTCTCCGGCTAGGTTCAGCGACTGGTCTAAGCGGTAGATCCGTACACCTTCTCTGGCGGTAAGGTTACTGTTTTCCGGCGGCTCCACTTTCTCCGGCGTCGCAGTTGACTCCTTCTCTGGTCGTATCGAAACCAATCCGGCCGACCCGCAACTATTCTTCGGCGACGATCGTTCTCTCTTCCTCTCCTTTTATTTCCTTTTTTTTTTCACGATCAGACTTCCTAATAAATGGGTGAACTATCGATTGAGTTTTCCGCTGTTCTTAATACGGAGTATTATATCTTTGCATACTCTGGTTTTGGATTGTAACGCATGTATGTATATATCCTAGCAGAATATTCTAGCATACAGTTACAAACCTTCTGCATTTATTTGTTATTCATTAATTTTCCTTTGTTAATTTTTTGGATCTTTTTGCAGGTCAACAAAAAAAAACGTATAGATATACGTATACGTTAGTATAGTTTATATATTTAGGGGTAAAAATGGGAATTGTGTTTTGTAAAAATAAAATATAGCTTTACTTCTTATGTCATATGTATAATTGGTACTTGATATAAAATATTACTTCTTTTATCGGACCATTTTTATCTGACTAAAAATGTCACAATTGTTAATTTTCTGTCTGGTTCACTTGTTTCATAAAATGTTGTTCCTACTATTGAAATATTTTTATCTGACTAAGACGTCATAAATTTTGAAATTTTTATCTGCTTGGAATGTTACAACTGTTGAATTTTGTCTGACTCAATAATAATTAAAAAAAGTCATTTCCGTAATATTTTATGATTTATCTGGCTAAAAATTATTTTTATTTTTATTTAAATTTTTGGAGTGTCACAGCGTTGGGTTCCTTTCGTAAATATACACAATTCTTCTTCAGGACTCAAGTCCAAATTATTAGTAGAAACAAAGATATACGTCTTTCACTCAGGTGCATACTCTTCGGGTTTACTAAATCTACCATGTTACGGAGATTGGCTTAAATTTTGAAGACATTATTGGAATGCTGAAATACGAGTTGCGTTGGGTTTTTATGGTAAATATACACAAGTCTTCTTCAGAACTCAAGTCCAATATATTAATAGAAACAAAGATATACGTCTTTCACTCAGGTGCATACTCTTCAGGTTTACTAAATCAACCGTGTTACGGAGATTGGCTTAAATTGTGAATACATAATGGGAATGTTGAAATACGAGTTGCGTTGGGTTCCTATCGTAAATATACACAATTCTTCTTCAGGACTCAAGTCCAAATTATTAATAGAAACAAAGATATACGTCTTTCACTCAGGTGCATACTCTTCAGGTTTACTAAATCAACCGTGTTACAGAGATTGGCTTAAATTTTGAATACATTATGGGCATGCTGAATTACGGGTTGTGTTGGGTTCCTATCGTAAATATACACAATTCTTCTTCAAGACTCAAGTCCAAATTATTAATAGAAACAAAGATATACGTCTTTCATTCAGGTGCATACTCTCTAGGTTTACTAAATCAACCGTGTTACGGAGATTGGCTTAAATTTTCAATACATTATGGGCATGCTGAAATACGAGTTGCGTTGGGTTCCTATCGAAATATACACAATTCTTCTTCAGGACTCAAGTCCAAATTATTAATAGAAACAAAGATATAAGTCTTTCACTCAGGTGCATACTCTTCGGGTTTACTAAATCAACCGTGTTACGGAGATTGGCTTAAATTTTGAAGACATTATGAGAATGCTGAAATACGAGTTGCGTTGGGTTTCTATGGTAAATATACACAATTTTTCTTCAGAACTCAAGTCCAAATTATTAATAGAAACAAAGATATACGTCTTTCACTCAGGTGCATACTCTTCAGGTTTACTAAATCAACCGTGTTACGGAGATCGGCTTAAATTTTGAATACATTATGGGCATGCTGAAATACGAGTTGTGTTGGGTTCCTATCGTAAATATACACAATTCTTCTTCAGGACTCACGTCCAAATTATTAATAGAAACAAAGATATACGTCTTTCACTCAGGTGCATACTCTTCAGGTTTACTAAATCAACCGTGTTACGGAGATTGGCTTAAATTGTGAATACATTATGGGAATGCTGAAAGACGAGTTGCGCTGGGTTCCTATCGTAAATATACACAATTCTTCTTCAGGAGTCAAGTCCAAATTATTAATAGAAACAAAGATATAAGTCTTTCACTCAGGTGCATACTCTCCGGGTTTACTAAATCAACCGTGTTACGGAGACTGGCTTAAATTTTGAATACATTATGGCCATGCTGAAATACGAGTTGCGTAGGGTTCCTATCGTAAATATACACAATTCTTCTTCAGGACTCAAGTCCAAATTATTTTTAGAAACAAAGATATACGTCTTTCACTCAGGTGCATACTCTTCAGGTTTACTAAATCAACCGTGTTACGGAGATTGGCTTAAATTTTGAATACATTATGGGCATGCTGAAATACGAGTTGCGTTGGGTTCCTATCGTAAATATACACAATTATTCTTCAGGACTCAAGTCCAAGTTATTAATAGAAACAAAGATATACGTCTTTCACTCAGGTGCATACTCTTCAGGTTTACTAAATCAACCGTGTTACGGAGATTTGCTTAAATTTTGAATACATTATGGGCATGCTGAAATACGAGTTGCGTTGGGTTCCTATTGTAAATATACACAATTCTTCTTCGGGACTCAAGTCCAAATTATTAATAGAAACAAAGATATAAGTCTTTTACTCAGGTGCATACTCTTCGGGTTTACTAAATCAACCGTGTTACGGAGATTGGCTTAAGTTTTGAATACATAATGGGAATGCTGAAATACGAGTTGCGTTGGGTTCCTATCGTACATATACACAATTCTTCTTCAGGACTCAAGTCCAAATTATTTATAGAAACAAAGATATACGTGTTTCACTCAGGTGCATACTCTTCAGGTTTATTAAATCAACCGTGTTACGGAGATTGGCTTAAATTTTGAATACATTATGGGCATGCTGAAATACAAACTGCGTTGGGTTCCTATCGTAAATATACACAATTCTTCTTCAGGACTCAAGTCCAAATTATTAGTAGAAACAAAGATATACGTCTTTCACTCAGGTGCATACTCTTCGGGTTTACTAAATCAACCGTGTTACGGAGACTGGCTTAAATTTTGAATACATTATGGCCATGCTGAAATACGAGTTGCGTTGGGTTCCTATCGTAAATATACACAATTCTTCTTCAGGACTCAAGTCCAAATTATTTTTAGAAACAAAGATACACGTCTTTCACTCAGGTGCATACTCTTCAGGTTTACTAAATCAACCGTGTTACGGAGATTGGCTTAAATTTTGAATACATTATGGGCATGCTGAAATACGAGTTGCGTTGGGTTCCTATCGTAAATATACACAATTATTCTTCGGGACTCAAGTCCAAATTATTAATAGAAACAAAGATATACGTCTTTCACTCAGGTGCATACTCTTCAGGTTTACTAAATCAACCATGTTACGGAGATTGGCTTAAATTTTGAATACATTATGGGCATGCTGAAATACGAGTTGCGTTGGGTTCCTATCGTAAATATACACAATTCTTCTTCAGGACTCAAGTCCAAATTATTAATAGAAACAAAGATATAAGTCTTTTACTCAGGTGCATACTCTTCGGGTTTACTAAATACACAGTGTTACGGAGATTGGCTTAAATTTTGAATACATTATGGGAATGCTGAAATACGAGTTGCGTTGGGTTCCTATCGTACATATACACAATTCTTCTTCAGGACTCAAGTCCAAATTATTTATAGAAACAAAGATATACGTCTTTCACTCAGGTGCATACTCTTCCGGTTTATTAAATCAACCGTGTTACGGAGATTGGCTTAAATTTTGAATACATTATGGGCATGCTGAAATACGAACTGCGTTGGGTTCCTATCGTAAATATACACAATTCTTCTTCAGGACTCAAGTCCAAATTATTAGTAGAAACAAAGATATACGTCTTTCACTCAGGTGCATACTCTTCGGGTTTACTAAATCAACCGTGTTACGGAGACTGGCTTAAATTTTGAATACATTATGGGCATGCTGAAATACGAGTTGCGTTGGGTTCCTATCGTACATATACACAATTCTTCTTCAGGACTCAAGTCCAAATTATTTATAGAAACAAAGATATACGTGTTTCACTCAGGTGCATACTCTTCAGGTTTATTAAATCAACCGTGTTACGGAGATTGGCTTAAATTTTGAATACATTATGGGCATGCTGAAATACGAACTGCGTTGGGTTCCTATCGTAAATATACACAATTCTTCTTCAGGACTCAAGTCCAAAATATTAGTAGAAACAAAGATATACGTCTTTCACTCAGGTGCATACTCTTCGGGTTTACTAAATCAACCGTGTTACGGAGACTGGCTTAAATTTTGAATACATTATGGCCATGCTGAAATACGAGTTGCGTTGGGTTCCTATCGTAAATATACACAATTCTTCTTCAGGACTCAAGTCCAAATTATTTTTAGAAACAAAGATACACGTCTTTCACTCAGGTGCATACTCTTCAGGTTTACTAAATCAACCGTGTTACGGAGATTGGCTTAAATTTTGAATACATTATGGGCATGCTGAAATACAAGTTGCGTTGGGTTCCTATCGTAAATATACACAATTATTCTTCGGGACTCAAGTCCAAATTATTAATAGAAACAAAGATATACGTCTTTCACTCAGGTGCATACTCTTCAGGTTTACTAAATCAACCATGTTACGGAGATTGGCTTAAATTTTGAATACATTATGGGCATGCTGAAATACGAGTTGCGTTGGGTTCCTATCGTAAATATACACAATTCTTCTTCAGGACTCAAGTCCAAATTATTAATAGAAACAAAGATATAAGTCTTTTACTCAGGTGCATACTCTTCGGGTTTACTAAATACACAGTGTTACGGAGATTGGCTTAAATTTTGAATACATTATGGGAATGCTGAAATACGAGTTGCGTTGGGTTCCTATCGTACATATACACAATTCTTCTTCAGGACTCAAGTCCAAATTATTTATAGAAACAAAGATATACGTCTTTCACTCAGGTGCATACTCTTCAGGTTTATTAAATCAACCGTGTTACGGAGATTGGCTTAAATTTTGAATACATTATGGGCATGCTGAAATACGAACTGCGTTGGGTTCCTATCGTAAATATACACAATTCTTCTTCAGGACTCAAGTCCAAATTATTAGTAGAAACAAAGATATACGTCTTTCACTCAGGTGCATACTCTTCGGGTTTACTAAATCAACCGTGTTACGGAGACTGGCTTAAATTTTGAATACATTATGGCCATGCTGAAATACGAGTTGCGTTGGGTTCCTATCGTAAATATACACAATTCTTCTTCAGGACTCAAGTCCAAATTATTAATAGAAACAAAGATATACGTCTTTCACTCAGGTGCATACTCTTCAGGTTTACTAAATCAACTGTGTTACGGAGATTGGCTTAAATTTTGAATACATTATGGGCATGCTGAATTACGAGTTGTGTTGGGTTCCTATCGTAAATATACACAATTCTTCTTCAGCACTCAAGTCCAAATTATTAATAGAAACAAGGATATACGTCTTTCACTCAGGTGCATACTCTCTAGGTTTACTAAATCAACCGTGTTACGGAGATTGGCTTAAATTTTGAATACATTATGGGCATGCTGAAATACGAGTAGCGTTGGGTTCCTATCGAAATATACACAATTCTTCTTCAGGACTCAAGTCCAAATTATTAATAGAATCAAAGATATAAGTCTTCCACTCAGGTGCATACTCTTCGGGTTTACTAAATCAACCGTGTTACGGAGATTGGCTTAAATTTTGAAGACATTATGGGAATGCTGAAATACGAGTTGCGTTGGGTTTCTATGGTAAATATACACAATTCTTCTTCAGAACTCAAGTCCAAATTATTAATAGAAACAAAGATATACGTCTTTCACTCAGGTGCATACTCTCTAGGTTTACTAAATCAACCGTGTTACGGAGATTGGCTTAAATTTTGAATACATTATGGGCATGCTGAAATACGAAATGCATTGGGTTCCTATCGAAATATACACAATTCTTCTTCAGGACTCAAGTCCAAATTATTAATAGAAACAAAGATATAAGTCTTTCACTCAGGTGAATACTCTTCGGGTTTACTAAATCAACCGTGTTACAGAGATTGGCTTAAATTTTGAAGACATTATGGGAATGCTGAAATACGAGTTGCGTTGGGTTCCTATCGTACATATACACAATTCTTCTTCAGGACTCAAGTCCAAATTATTTATAGAAACAAAGATATACGTCTTTCACTCAGGTGCATACTCTTCAGGTTTATTAAATCAACCGTGTTACGGAGATTGGCTTAAATTTTGAATACATTATGGGCATGCTGAAATACGAACTGCGTTGGGTTCCTATCGTAAATATACACAATTCTTCTTCAGGACTCAAGTCCAAATTATTAGTAGAAACAAAGATATACGTCTTTCACTCAGGTGCATACTCTTCGGGTTTACTAAATCAACTGTGTTACGGAGACTGGCTTAAATTTTGAATACATTATGGCCATGCTGAAATACGAGTTGCGTTGGGTTCCTATCGTAAATATACACAATTCTTCTTCAGGACTCAAGTCCAAATTATTAATAGAAACAAAGATATACGTCTTTCACTCAGGTGCATACTCTTCAGGTTTACTAAATCAACTGTGTTACGGAGATTGGCTTAAATTTTGAATACATTATGGACATGCTGAATTACGAGTTGTGTTGGGTTCCTATAGTAAATATACAGAATTCTTCTTCAGCACTCAAGTCCAAATTATTAATAGAAACAAGGATATACGTCTTTCACTCAGGTGCATACTCTCTAGGTTTACTAAATCAACCGTGTTACGGAGATTGGCTTAAATTTTGAATACATTATGGGCATGCTGAAATACGAGTAGCGTTGGGTTCCTATCGAAATATACACAATTCTTCTTCAGGACTCAAGTCCAAATTATTAATAGAATCAAAGATATAAGTCTTCCACTCAGGTGCATACTCTTCGGGTTTACTAAATCAACCGTGTTACGGAGATTGGCTTAAATTTTGAAGACATTATGGGAATGCTGAAATACGAGTTGCGTTGGGTTTCTATGGTAAATATACACAATTCTTCTTCAGAACTCAAGTCCAAATTATTAATAGAAACAAAGATATACGTCTTTCACTCAGGTGCATACTCTCTAGGTTTACTAAATCAACCGTGTTACGGAGATTGGCTTAAATTTTGAATACATTATGGGCATGCTGAAATACGAGTTGCATTGGGTTCCTATCGAAATATACACAATTCTTCTTCAGGACTCAAGTCCAAATTATTAATAGAAACAAAGATATAAGTCTTTCACTCAGGTGAATACTCTTCGGGTTTACTAAATCAACCGTGTTACGGAGATTGGCTTAAATTTTGAAGACATTATGGGAATGCTGAAATACGAGTTGCGTTGGGTTTCTATGGTAAATATACACAATTCTTCTTTAGAACTCAAGTCCAAATTATTAATAGAAACAAAGATATACATCTTTCACTCAGGTGCATACTCTTCAGGTTTACTACTAAATCAACCGTGTTACGGAGATTGGCTTAAATTTTGAATACATTATGGGCATGCTGAAATACGAGTTGCGTTGGGTTCCTATTGTAAATATACACAATTCTTCTTCAGGACTCAAGTCCAAATTATTAATAGAAACAAAGATATAAGTCTTTTACTCAGGTGCATACTCTTCGGGTTTACTAAATCAACCGTGTTACGGAGATTGGCTTAAGTTTTGAATACATTATTGGAATGCTGAAATACGAGTTGCGTTGGGTTGCTATCGTACATATACACAATTCTTCTTCAGGACTCAAGTCCAAATTATTTATAGAAACAAAGATATACGTCTTTCACTCAGGTGCATACTCTTCAGGTTTATTAAATCAACCGTGTTACGGAGATTGGCTTAAATTTTGAATACATTATGGGCATGCTGAAATACGAACTGCGTTGGGTTCCTATCGTAAATATACACAATTCTTCTTCAGGACTCAAGTCCAAATTATTAGTAGAAACAAAGATATACGTCTTTCACTCAGGTGCATACTCTTCGGGTTTACTAAATCAACCGTGTTACGGAGACTGGCTTAAATTTTGAATACATTATGGGAATGTTGAAATACGAGTTGCGTTGGGTTCCTATCGTAAATATACACAATTTTACTTCAGGACTCAAGTCCAAATTATTAATAGAAACAAAGATATACGTCTTTCACTCAGGTGCATACTCTTCAGGTTTACTAAATCAACTGTGTTACGGAGATTGGCTTAAGTTTTGAATACATTATTGGAATGCTGAAATACGAGTTGCGTTGGGTTCCTATCGTACATATACACAATTCTTCTTCAGGACTCAAGTCCAAATTATTTATAGAAACAAAGATATACGTCTTTCACTCAGGTGCATACTCTTCAGGTTTATTAAATCAACCGTGTTACGGAGATTGGCTTAAATTTTGAATACATTATGGGCATGCTGAAATACGAACTGCGTTGGGTTCCTATCGTAAATATACACAATTCTTCTTCAGGACTCAAGTCCAAATTATTAATAGAAACAAAGATATACGTCTTTCACTCAGGTGCATACTCTCTAGGTTTACTAAATCAACCGTGTTACGGAGATTGGCTTAAATTTTGAATATATTATGGGCATGCTGAAATACGAGTTGCGTTGGGTTCCTATCGTACATATACACAATTCTTCTTCAGGACTCAAGTCCAAATTATTTATAGAAACAAAGATATACGTCTTTCACTCAGGTGCATACTCTTCAGGTTTATTAAATCAACCGTGTTACGGAGATTGGCTTAAATTTTGAATACATTATGGGCATGCTGAAATACGAACTGCGTTGGGTTCCTATCGTAAATATACACAATTCTTCTTCAGGACTCAAGTCCAAATTATTAGTAGAAACAAAGATATACGTCTTTCACTCAGGTGCATACTCTTCGGGTTTACTAAATCAACCGTGTTACGGAGACTGGCTTAAATTTTGAATACATTATGGGAATGTTGAAATACGAGTTGCGTTGGGTTCCTATCGTAAATATACACAATTCTACTTCAGGACTCAAGTCCAAATTATTAATAGAAACAAAGATATACGTCTTTCACTCAGGTGCATACTCTTCAGGTTTACTAAATCAACTGTGTTACGGAGATTGGCTTAAGTTTTGAATACATTATTGGAATGCTGAAATACGAGTTGCGTTGGGTTCCTATCGTACATATACACAATTCTTCTTCAGGACTCAAGTCCAAATTATTTATAGAAACAAAGATATACGTCTTTCACTCAGGTGCATACTCTTCAGGTTTATTAAATCAACCGTGTTACGGAGATTGGCTTAAATTTTGAATACATTATGGGCATGCTGAAATACGAACTGCGTTGGGTTCCTATCGTAAATATACACAATTCTTCTTCAGGACTCAAGTCCAAATTATTAATAGAAACAAAGATATAAGTCTTTCACTCAGGTGCATACTCTTCGGGTTTACTAAATCAACCGTGTTACGGAGATTGGCTTAAATTTTGAAGACATTATGGGAATGCTGAAATACGAGTTGCGTTGGGTTTCTATGGTAAATATACACAATTCTTCTTCAGAACTCAAGTCCAAATTATTAATAGAAACAAAGATATACGTCTTTCACTCAGGTGCATACTCTTCAGGTTTACTAAATCAACCGTGTTACGGAGATTGGCTTAAATTTTGAATACATTATGGGCATGCTGAAATACGAGTTGAGTTGGGTTCCTATTGTAAATATACACAATTATTCTTCAGGACTCAAGTCCAAATTATTAATAGAAACAAAGATATAAGTCTTTTACTCAGGTGCATACTCTTCGGGTTTACTAAATCAACCGTGTTACGGAGATTGGCTTAAGTTTTGAATACATTATGGGAATGCTGAAATACGAGTTGCGTTGGGTTCCTATCGTACATATACACAATTCTTCTTCAGGACTCAAGTCCAAATTATTTATAGAAACAAAGATATACGTCTTTCACTCAGGTGCATACTCTTCAGGTTTATTAAATCAACCGTGTTACGGAGATTGGATTAAATTTTGAATACATTATGGGCATGCTGAAATACGAACTGCGTTGGGTTCCTATCGTAAATATACACAATTCTTCTTCAGGACTCAAGTCCAAATTATTAGTAGAAACAAAGATATACGTCTTTCACTCAGGTGCATACTCTTCGGGTTTACTAAATCAACCGTGTTACGGAGACTGGCTTAAATTTTGAATACATTATGGGAATGTTGAAATACGATTTGCGTTGGGTTCCTATCGTAAATATACACAATTCTTCTTCAGGACTCAAGTCCAAATTATTAATAGAAACAATGATATACGTCTTTCACTCAGGTGCATACTCTTCAGGTTTACTAAATCAACTGTATTACGGAGATTGGCTTAAATTTTGAATACATTATGGGCATGCTGAATTACGAGTTGTGTTGGGTTCCTATCGTAAATATACACAATTCTTTTTCAACACTCAAGTCCAAATTATTAATAGAAACAAAGATATACGTCTTTCACTCAGGTGCATACTCTCTAGGTTTACTAAATCAACCGTGTTACGGAGATTGGCTTAAATTTTGAATACATTATGGGCATGCTGAAATACGAGTTGCGTTGGGTTCCTATCGAAATATACACAATTCTTCTTCAGGACTCAAGTCCAAATTATTAATAGAAACAAAGATATAAGTCTTTCACTCAGGTGCATACTCTTCGGGTTTACTAAATCAACCGTGTTACGGAGATTGGCTTAAATTTTCAAGACATTATGGGAATGCTGAAATTCGAGTTGCGTTGGGTTTCTATGGTAAATATACACAATTCTTCTTCAGAACTCAAGTCCAAATTATTAATAGAAACAAAGATATACGTCTTTCACTCAGGTGCATACTCTTCAGGTTTACTAAATCAACCGTGTTACGGAGATTGGCTTAAATTTTGAATACATTATGGGCATGCTGAAATACGAGTTGTGTTGGGTTCCTATCGTAAATATACACAATTCTTCTTCAGGACTCAAGTCCATATTATTAATAGAAACAAAGATATACGTCTTTCACTCAGGTGCATACTCTTCGGGTTCATTAAATCAACCGTGTTACGGAGATTGGCTTAAATTTTGAATACATTATGGGCATGCTGAAAGACGAGTTGCGTTGGGTTCCTATCGTAAATATACACAATTCTACTTCAGGACTCAAGTCCAAATTATTAATAGAAACAAAGTTATACGTCTTTCACTCAGGTGCATACTCTTCGGGTTTACTAAATCAACCGTGTTACATAGATTGGCTTAAATTTTGAATACATTATGGGAATGCTGAAATACGAGTTGCGTTAGGTTCCTGTCGTAAAAATACACAATTCTTCTTGAGGACTCAAGTCCAAATTATTAATAGAAACAAAGATATACGTCTTTCGCTCAGGTGCATACTCTTCAGGTTTACTAAATCAACCGTGTTACGGAGATTGGCTTAAATTGTGAATACATTATGGGAATGCTGAAAGACGAGTTGCGCTGGGTTCCTATCGTAAATATACACAATTCTTCTTCAGGAGTCAAGTCCAAATTATTAATAGAAACAAAGATATAAGTCTTTCACTCAGGTGCATACTCTCCGGGTTTACTAAATCAACCGTGTTACGAAGACTGGCTTAAATTTTGAATACATTATGGCCATGCTGAAATACGAGTTGTGTTGGGTTCCTATCGTAAATATACACAATTCTTCTTCAGGACTCAAGTCCAAATTATTTTTAGAAACAAAGATATACGTCTTTCACTCAGGTGCATACTCTTCAGGTTTACTAAATCAACCGTGTTACGGAGATTGGCTTAAATTTTGAATACATTATGGGCATACTGAAATACGAGTTGCGTTGGGTTCCTATCGTAAATATACACAATTATTCTTCAGGACTCAAGTCCAAATTATTAATAGAAACAAAGATATACGTCTTTCACTCAGGTGCATACTCTTCAGGTTTACTAAATCAACCGTGTTACGGAGATTGGCTTAAATTTTGAATACATTATGGGCATGCTGAAATACGAGTTGCGTTGGGTTCCTATTGTAAATATACACAATTCTTCTTCAGGACTCAAGTCCAAATTATTAATAGAAACAAAGATATAAGTCTTTTACTCAGGTGCATACTCTTCGGGTTTACTAAATCAACCGTGTTACGGAGATTGGCTTAAGTTTTAAATACATTATGGGAATGCTGAAATACGAGTTGCGTTGGGTTCCTATCGTACATATACACAATTCTTCTTCAGGACTCAAGTCCAAATTATTTATAGAAACAAAGATATACGTCTTTCACTCAGGTGCATACTCTTCAGGTTTATTAAATCAACTGTGTTACGGAAATTGGCTTAAATTTTGAATACATTATGGGCATGCTGAAATACGAACTGCGTTGGGTTCCTATCGTAAATATACACAATTCTTCTTCAGGACTCAAGTCCAAATTATTAGTAGAAACAAAGATATACGTCTTTCACTCAGGTGCATACTCTTCGGGTTTACTAAATCAACCGTGTTACGGAGACTGGCTTAAATTTTGAATACATTATGGCCATGCTGAAATACGAGTTGCGTTGGGTTCCTATCGTAAATATACACAATTCTTCTTCAGGACTCAAGTCCAAATTATTTTTAGAAACAAAGATATACGTCTTTCACTCAGGTGATACTCTTCAGGTTTACTAAATCAACCGTGTTACGGAGATTGGCTTAAATTTTGAATACATTATGGGCATGCTGAAATACGAGTTGCGTTGGGTTCCTATCGTAAATATACACAATTATTCTTCAGGACTCAAGTCCAAATTATTAATAGAAACAAAGATATTCGTCTTTCACTCAGGTGCATACTCTTCAGGTTTACTAAATCAACCGTGTTACGGAGATTGGCTTAAATTTTGAATACATTTTGGGCATGCTGAAATACGAGTTGCGTTGGGTTCCTATCGTAAATATACACAATTCTTCTTCAGGACTCAAGTCCAAATTATTAATAGAAACAAAGATATAAGTCTTTTACTCAGGTGCATACTCTTCGGGTTTACTAAATCAACCGTGTTACGGAGATTGGCTTAAATTTTGAATACATTATGGGAATGCTGAAATACGAGTTGCGTTGGGTTCCTATCGTACATATACACAATTCTTCTTCAGGACTCAAGTCCAAATTATTAATAGCAACAAAGTTATACGTCTTTCACTCAGGTGCATACTCTTCGGGTTTACTAAATCAACCGTGTTACGGAGATTGGCTTAAATTTTGAATAGATTATGGGCATGCTGAAAGACGAGTTGCGTTGGGTTCCTATCGTAAATATACACAATTCTTCTTCAGGACTCAAGTCCAAATTATTAATAGAAACAAAGTTATACGTCTTTCACTCAGGTGCATACTCTTCGGGTTTACTAAATCAACCGTGTTACGGAGATTGGCTTAAATTTTGAATACATTATGGGCATGCTGAAATACGAGTTGTGTTGGGTTCCTATCGTAAATATACACAATTCTTCTTCAGGACTCAAGTCCATATTATTAATAGAAACAAAGATATACGTCTTTCACTCAGGTGCATACTCTTCGGGTTCATTAAATCAACCGTGTTACGGAGATTGGCTTAAATTTTGAATACATTATGGGCATGCTGAAAGACGAGTTGCGTTGGGTTCCTATCGTAAATATACACAATTCTACTTCAGGACTCAAGTCCAAATTATTAATAGAAACAAAGTTATACGTCTTTCACTCAGGTGCATACTCTTCGGGTTTACTAAATCAATCGTGTTACATAGATTGGCTTAAATTTTGAATACATTATGGGAATGCTGAAATACGAGTTGCGTTAGGTTCCTGTCGTAAAAATACACAATTCTTCTTGAGGACTCAAGTCCAAATTATTAATAGAAACAAAGATATACGTCTTTCGCTCAGGTGCATACTCTTCAGGTTTACTAAATCAACCGTGTTACGGAGATTGGCTTAAATTGTGAATACATTATGGGAATGCTGAAAGACGAGTTGCGCTGGGTTCCTATCGTAAATATACACAATTCTTCTTCAGGAGTCAAGTCCAAATTATTAATAGAAACAAAGATATAAGTCTTTCACTCAGGTGCATACTCTCCGGGTTTACTAAATCAACCGTGTTACGAAGACTGGCTTAAATTTTGAATACATTATGGCCATGCTGAAATACGAGTTGTGTTGGGTTCCTATCGTAAATATACACAATTCTTCTTCAGGACTCAAGTCCAAATTATTTTTAGAAACAAAGATATACGTCTTTCACTCAGGTGCATACTCTTCAGGTTTACTAAATCAACCGTGTTACGGAGATTGGCTTAAATTTTGAATACATTATGGGCATACTGAAATACGAGTTGCGTTGGGTTCCTATCGTAAATATACACAATTATTCTTCAGGACTCAAGTCCAAATTATTAATAGAAACAAAGATATACGTCTTTCACTCAGGTGCATACTCTTCAGGTTTACTAAATCAACCGTGTTACGGAGATTGGCTTAAATTTTGAATACATTATGGGCATGCTGAAATACGAGTTGCGTTGGGTTCCTATTGTAAATATACACAATTCTTCTTCAGGACTCAAGTCCAAATTATTAATAGAAACAAAGATATAAGTCTTTTACTCAGGTGCATACTCTTCGGGTTTACTAAATCAACCGTGTTACGGAGATTGGCTTAAGTTTTAAATACATTATGGGAATGCTGAAATACGAGTTGCGTTGGGTTCCTATCGTACATATACACAATTCTTCTTCAGGACTCAAGTCCAAATTATTTATAGAAACAAAGATATACGTCTTTCACTCAGGTGCATACTCTTCAGGTTTATTAAATCAACTGTGTTACGGAAATTGGCTTAAATTTTGAATACATTATGGGCATGCTGAAATACGAACTGCGTTGGGTTCCTATCGTAAATATACACAATTCTTCTTCAGGACTCAAGTCCAAATTATTAGTAGAAACAAAGATATACGTCTTTCACTCAGGTGCATACTCTTCGGGTTTACTAAATCAACCGTGTTACGGAGACTGGCTTAAATTTTGAATACATTATGGCCATGCTGAAATACGAGTTGCGTTGGGTTCCTATCGTAAATATACACAATTCTTCTTCAGGACTCAAGTCCAAATTATTTTTAGAAACAAAGATATACGTCTTTCACTCAGGTGATACTCTTCAGGTTTACTAAATCAACCGTGTTACGGAGATTGGCTTAAATTTTGAATACATTATGGGCATGCTGAAATACGAGTTGCGTTGGGTTCCTATCGTAAATATACACAATTATTCTTCAGGACTCAAGTCCAAATTATTAATAGAAACAAAGATATTCGTCTTTCACTCAGGTGCATACTCTTCAGGTTTACTAAATCAACCGTGTTACGGAGATTGGCTTAAATTTTGAATACATTATGGGCATGCTGAAATACGAGTTGTGTTGGGTTCCTATCGTAAATATACACAATTCTTCTTCAGGACTCAAGTCCATATTATTAATAGAAACAAAGATATACGTCTTTCACTCAGGTGCATACTCTTCGGGTTCATTAAATCAACCGTGTTACGGAGATTGGCTTAAATTTTGAATACATTATGGGCATGCTGAAAGACGAGTTGCGTTGGGTTCCTATCGTAAATATACACAATTCTACTTCAGGACTCAAGTCCAAATTATTAATAGAAACAAAGTTATACGTCTTTCACTCAGGTGCATACTCTTCGGGTTTACTAAATCAACCGTGTTACATAGATTGGCTTAAATTTTGAATACATTATGGGAATGCTGAAATACGAGTTGCGTTAGGTTCCTGTCGTAAAAATACACAATTCTTCTTGAGGACTCAAGTCCAAATTATTAATAGAAACAAAGATATACGTCTTTCGCTCAGGTGCATACTCTTCAGGTTTACTAAATCAACCGTGTTACGGAGATTGGCTTAAATTGTGAATACATTATGGGAATGCTGAAAGACGAGTTGCGCTGGGTTCCTATCGTAAATATACACAATTCTTCTTCAGGAGTCAAGTCCAAATTATTAATAGAAACAAAGATATAAGTCTTTCACTCAGGTGCATACTCTCCGGGTTTACTAAATCAACCGTGTTACGAAGACTGGCTTAAATTTTGAATACATTATGGCCATGCTGAAATACGAGTTGTGTTGGGTTCCTATCGTAAATATACACAATTCTTCTTCAGGACTCAAGTCCAAATTATTTTTAGAAACAAAGATATACGTCTTTCACTCAGGTGCATACTCTTCAGGTTTACTAAATCAACCGTGTTACGGAGATTGGCTTAAATTTTGAATACATTATGGGCATACTGAAATACGAGTTGCGTTGGGTTCCTATCGTAAATATACACAATTATTCTTCAGGACTCAAGTCCAAATTATTAATAGAAACAAAGATATACGTCTTTCACTCAGGTGCATACTCTTCAGGTTTACTAAATCAACCGTGTTACGGAGATTGGCTTAAATTTTGAATACATTATGGGCATGCTGAAATACGAGTTGCGTTGGGTTCCTATTGTAAATATACACAATTCTTCTTCAGGACTCAAGTCCAAATTATTAATAGAAACAAAGATATAAGTCTTTTACTCAGGTGCATACTCTTCGGGTTTACTAAATCAACCGTGTTACGGAGATTGGCTTAAGTTTTAAATACATTATGGGAATGCTGAAATACGAGTTGCGTTGGGTTCCTATCGTACATATACACAATTCTTCTTCAGGACTCAAGTCCAAATTATTTATAGAAACAAAGATATACGTCTTTCACTCAGGTGCATACTCTTCAGGTTTATTAAATCAACTGTGTTACGGAAATTGGCTTAAATTTTGAATACATTATGGGCATGCTGAAATACGAACTGCGTTGGGTTCCTATCGTAAATATACACAATTCTTCTTCAGGACTCAAGTCCAAATTATTAGTAGAAACAAAGATATACGTCTTTCACTCAGGTGCATACTCTTCGGGTTTACTAAATCAACCGTGTTACGGAGACTGGCTTAAATTTTGAATACATTATGGCCATGCTGAAATACGAGTTGCGTTGGGTTCCTATCGTAAATATACACAATTCTTCTTCAGGACTCAAGTCCAAATTATTTTTAGAAACAAAGATATACGTCTTTCACTCAGGTGATACTCTTCAGGTTTACTAAATCAACCGTGTTACGGAGATTGGCTTAAATTTTGAATACATTATGGGCATGCTGAAATACGAGTTGCGTTGGGTTCCTATCGTAAATATACACAATTATTCTTCAGGACTCAAGTCCAAATTATTAATAGAAACAAAGATATTCGTCTTTCACTCAGGTGCATACTCTTCAGGTTTACTAAATCAACCGTGTTACGGAGATTGGCTTAAATTTTGAATACATTTTGGGCATGCTGAAATACGAGTTGCGTTGGGTTCCTATCGTAAATATACACAATTCTTCTTCAGGACTCAAGTCCAAATTATTAATAGAAACAAAGATATAAGTCTTTTACTCAGGTGCATACTCTTCGGGTTTACTAAATCAACCGTGTTACGGAGATTGGCTTAAATTTTGAATACATTATGGGAATGCTGAAATACGAGTTGCGTTGGGTTCCTATCGTACATATACACAATTCTTCTTCAGGACTCAAGTCCAAATTATTAATAGCAACAAAGTTATACGTCTTTCACTCAGGTGCATACTCTTCGGGTTTACTAAATCAACCGTGTTACGGAGATTGGCTTAAATTTTGAATAGATTATGGGCATGCTGAAAGACGAGTTGCGTTGGGTTCCTATCGTAAATATACACAATTCTTCTTCAGGACTCAAGTCCAAATTATTAATAGAAACAAAGTTATACGTCTTTCACTCAGGTGCATACTCTTCGGGTTTACTAAATCAACCGTGTTACGGAGATTGGCTTAAATTTTGAATACATTATGGGCATGCTGAAATACGAGTTGTGTTGGGTTCCTATCGTAAATATACACAATTCTTCTTCAGGACTCAAGTCCATATTATTAATAGAAACAAAGATATACGTCTTTCACTCAGGTGCATACTCTTCGGGTTCATTAAATCAACCGTGTTACGGAGATTGGCTTAAATTTTGAATACATTATGGGCATGCTGAAAGACGAGTTGCGTTGGGTTCCTATCGTAAATATACACAATTCTACTTCAGGACTCAAGTCCAAATTATTAATAGAAACAAAGTTATACGTCTTTCACTCAGGTGCATACTCTTCGGGTTTACTAAATCAATCGTGTTACATAGATTGGCTTAAATTTTGAATACATTATGGGAATGCTGAAATACGAGTTGCGTTAGGTTCCTGTCGTAAAAATACACAATTCTTCTTGAGGACTCAAGTCCAAATTATTAATAGAAACAAAGATATACGTCTTTCGCTCAGGTGCATACTCTTCAGGTTTACTAAATCAACCGTGTTACGGAGATTGGCTTAAATTGTGAATACATTATGGGAATGCTGAAAGACGAGTTGCGCTGGGTTCCTATCGTAAATATACACAATTCTTCTTCAGGAGTCAAGTCCAAATTATTAATAGAAACAAAGATATAAGTCTTTCACTCAGGTGCATACTCTCCGGGTTTACTAAATCAACCGTGTTACGAAGACTGGCTTAAATTTTGAATACATTATGGCCATGCTGAAATACGAGTTGTGTTGGGTTCCTATCGTAAATATACACAATTCTTCTTCAGGACTCAAGTCCAAATTATTTTTAGAAACAAAGATATACGTCTTTCACTCAGGTGCATACTCTTCAGGTTTACTAAATCAACCGTGTTACGGAGATTGGCTTAAATTTTGAATACATTATGGGCATACTGAAATACGAGTTGCGTTGGGTTCCTATCGTAAATATACACAATTATTCTTCAGGACTCAAGTCCAAATTATTAATAGAAACAAAGATATACGTCTTTCACTCAGGTGCATACTCTTCAGGTTTACTAAATCAACCGTGTTACGGAGATTGGCTTAAATTTTGAATACATTATGGGCATGCTGAAATACGAGTTGCGTTGGGTTCCTATTGTAAATATACACAATTCTTCTTCAGGACTCAAGTCCAAATTATTAATAGAAACAAAGATATAAGTCTTTTACTCAGGTGCATACTCTTCGGGTTTACTAAATCAACCGTGTTACGGAGATTGGCTTAAGTTTTAAATACATTATGGGAATGCTGAAATACGAGTTGCTTTGGGTTCCTATCGTACATATACACAATTCTTCTTCAGGACTCAAGTCCAAATTATTTATAGAAACAAAGATATACGTCTTTCACTCAGGTGCATACTCTTCAGGTTTACTAAATCAACCGTGTTACGGAAATTGGCTTAAATTTTGAATACATTATGGGCATGCTGAAATACGAACTGCGTTGGGTTCCTATCGTAAATATACACAATTCTTCTTCAGGACTCAAGTCCAAATTATTAGTAGAAACAAAGATATACGTCTTTCACTCAGGTGCATACTCTTCGGGTTTACTAAATCAACCGTGTTACGGAGACTGGCTTAAATTTTGAATACATTATGGCCATGCTGAAATACGAGTTGCGTTGGGTTCCTATCGTAAATATACACAATTCTTCTTCAGGACTCAAGTCCAAATTATTTTTAGAAACAAAGATATACGTCTTTCACTCAGGTGATACTCTTCAGGTTTACTAAATCAACCGTGTTATGGAGATTGGCTTAAATTTTGAATACATTATGGGCATGCTGAAATACGAGTTGCGTTGGGTTCCTATCGTAAATATACACAATTATTCTTCAGGACTCAAGTCCAAATTATTAATAGAAACAAAGATATTCGTCTTTCACTCAGGTGCATACTCTTCAGGTTTACTAAATCAACCGTGTTACGGAGATTGGCTTAAATTTTGAATACATTTTGGGCATGCTGAAATACGAGTTGCGTTGGGTTCCTATCGTAAATATACACAATTCTTCTTCAGGACTCAAGTCCAAATTATTAATAGAAACAAAGATATAAGTCTTTTACTCAGGTGCATACTCTTCGGGTTTACTAAATCAACCGTGTTACGGAGATTGGCTTAAATTTTGAATACATTATGGGAATGCTGAAATACGAGTTGCGTTGGGTTCCTATCGTACATATACACAATTCTTCTTCAGGACTCAAGTCCAAATTATTAACAGCAACAAAGTTATACGTCTTTCACTCAGGTGCATACTCTTCGGGTTTACTAAATCAACCGTGTTACGGAGATTGGCTTAAATTTTGAATAGATTATGGGCATGCTGAAAGACGAGTTGCGTTGGGTTCCTATCGTAAATATACACAATTCTTCTTCAGGACTCAAGTCCAAATTATTAATAGAAACAAAGTTATACGTCTTTCACTCAGGTGCATACTCTTCGGGTTTACTAAATCAACCGTGTTACATAGATTGGCTTAAATTTTGAATACATTATGGGAATGCTGAAATACGAGTTGCGTTGGGTTCCTATCGTAAAAATACACAATTCTTCTTCAGGACTCAAGTACAAATTATTATTAGAAACAAAGATATACGTCTTTCACTCAGGTGCATACTCTTCAGGTTTACTAAATCAACCGTGTTACGGAGATTGGCTTAAATTTTGAATACATTATGGGCATGCTGAAATACGAGTTGAGTTGGGTTCCTATTGTAAATATACACAATTCTTCTTCAGGACTCAAGTCCAAATTATTAATAGAAACAAAGATATAAGTCTTTTACTCAGGTGCATACTCTTCGGGTTTACTAAATCAACCGTGTTACGGAGATTGGCTTAAGTTTTGAATACATTATGGGAATGCTGAAATACGAGTTGCGTTGGGTTCCTATCGTACATATACACAATTCTTCTTCAGGACTCAAGTCCAAATTATTTATAGAAACAAAGATATACGTCTTTCACTCAGGTGCATACTCTTCAGGTTTATTAAATCAACCGTGTTACGGAGATTGGATTAAATTTTGAATACATTATGGGCATGCTGAAATACGAACTGCGTTGGGTTCCTATCGTAAATATACACAATTCTACTTCAGGACTCAAGTCCAAATTATTAGTAGAAACAAAGATATACGTCTTTCACTCAGGTGCATACTCTTCGGGTTTACTAAATCAACCGTGTTAAGGAGATTGGCTTAAATTTTGAATACATTATGGGAATGCTGAAATACGAGTTGCGTTAGGTTCCTGTCGTAAAAATACACAATTCTTCTTGAGGACTCAAGTCCAAATTATTAATAGAAACAAAGATATACGTCTTTCGCTCAGGTGCATACTCTTCAGGTTTACTAAATCAACCGTGTTACGGAGATTGGCTTAAATTGTGAATACATTATGGGAATGCTGAAAGACGAGTTGCGCTGGGTTCCTATCGTAAATATACACAATTCTTCTTCAGGAGTCAAGTCCAAATTATTAATAGAAACAAAGATATAAGTCTTTCACTCAGGTGCATACTCTCCGGGTTTACTAAATCAACCGTGTTACGAAGACTGGCTTAAATTTTGAATACATTATGGCCATGCTGAAATACGAGTTGTGTTGGGTTCCTATCGTAAATATACACAATTCTTCTTCAGGACTCAAGTCCAAATTATTTTTAGAAACAAAGATATACGTCTTTCACTCAGGTGCATACTCTTCAGGTTTACTAAATCAACCGTGTTACGGAGATTGGCTTAAATTTTGAATACATTATGGGCATACTGAAATACGAGTTGCGTTGGGTTCCTATCGTAAATATACACAATTATTCTTCAGGACTCAAGTCCAAATTATTAATAGAAACAAAGATATACGTCTTTCACTCAGGTGCATACTCTTCAGGTTTACTAAATCAACCGTGTTACGGAGATTGGCTTAAATTTTGAATACATTATGGGCATGCTGAAATACGAGTTGCGTTGGGTTCCTATTGTAAATATACACAATTCTTCTTCAGGACTCAAGTCCAAATTATTAATAGAAACAAAGATATAAGTCTTTTACTCAGGTGCATACTCTTCGGGTTTACTAAATCAACCGTGTTACGGAGATTGGCTTAAGTTTTAAATACATTATGGGAATGCTGAAATACGAGTTGCGTTGGGTTCCTATCGTACATATACACAATTCTTCTTCAGGACTCAAGTCCAAATTATTTATAGAAACAAAGATATACGTCTTTCACTCAGGTGCATACTCTTCAGGTTTATTAAATCAACTGTGTTACGGAAATTGGCTTAAATTTTGAATACATTATGGGCATGCTGAAATACGAACTGCGTTGGGTTCCTATCGTAAATATACACAATTCTTCTTCAGGACTCAAGTCCAAATTATTAGTAGAAACAAAGATATACGTCTTTCACTCAGGTGCATACTCTTCGGGTTTACTAAATCAACCGTGTTACGGAGACTGGCTTAAATTTTGAATACATTATGGCCATGCTGAAATACGAGTTGCGTTGGGTTCCTATCGTAAATATACACAATTCTTCTTCAGGACTCAAGTCCAAATTATTTTTAGAAACAAAGATATACGTCTTTCACTCAGGTGATACTCTTCAGGTTTACTAAATCAACCGTGTTACGGAGATTGGCTTAAATTTTGAATACATTATGGGCATGCTGAAATACGAGTTGCGTTGGGTTCCTATCGTAAATATACACAATTATTCTTCAGGACTCAAGTCCAAATTATTAATAGAAACAAAGATATACGTCTTTCACTCAGGTGCATACTCTTCAGGTTTACTAAATCAACCGTGTTACGGAGATTGGCTTAAATTTTGAATACATTATGGGCATGCTGAAATACGAGTTGCGTTGGGTTCCTATCGTAAATATACACAATTATTCTTCAGGACTCAAGTCCAAATTATTAATAGAAACAAAGATATAAGTCTTTCACTCAGGTGCATACTCTTCAGGTTTACTAAATCAACCGTGTTACGGAGATTGGCTTAAATTTTGAATACATTTTGGGCATGCTGAAATACGAGTTGCGTTGGGTTCCTATCGTAAATATACACAATTCTTCTTCAGGACTCAAGTCCAAATTATTAATAGAAACAAAGATATAAGTCTTTTACTCAGGTGCATACTCTTCGGGTTTACTAAATCAACCGTGTTACGGAGATTGGCTTAAATTTTGAATACATTATGGGAATGCTGAAATACGAGTTGCGTTGGGTTCCTATCGTACATATACACAATTCTTCTTCAGGACTCAAGTCCAAATTATTAATAGCAACAAAGTTATACGTCTTTCACTCAGGTGCATACTCTTCGGGTTTACTAAATCAACCGTGTTACGGAGATTGGCTTAAATTTTGAATAGATTATGGGCATGCTGAAAGACGAGTTGCGTTGGGTTCCTATCGTAAATATACACAATTCTTCTTCAGGACTCAAGTCCAAATTATTAATAGAAACAAAGTTATACGTCTTTCACTCAGGTGCATACTCTTCGGGTTTACTAAATCAACCGTGTTACATAGATTGGCTTAAATTTTGAATACATTATGGGAATGCTGAAATACGAGTTGCGTTGGGTTCCTATCGTAAAAATACACAATTCTTCTTCAGGACTCAAGTACAAATTATTATTAGAAACAAAGATATACGTCTTTCACTCAGGTGCATACTCTTCAGGTTTACTAAATCAACCGTGTTACGGAGATTGGCTTAAATTTTGAATACATTATGGGCATGCTGAAATACGAGTTGAGTTGGGTTCCTATTGTAAATATACACAATTCTTCTTCAGGACTCAAGTCCAAATTATTAATAGAAACAAAGATATAAGTCTTTTACTCAGGTGCATACTCTTCGGGTTTACTAAATCAACCGTGTTACGGAGATTGGCTTAAGTTTTGAATACATTATGGGAATGCTGAAATACGAGTTGCGTTGGGTTCCTATCGTACATATACACAATTCTTCTTCAGGACTCAAGTCCAAATTATTTATAGAAACAAAGATATACGTCTTTCACTCAGGTGCATACTCTTCAGGTTTATTAAATCAACCGTGTTACGGAGATTGGATTAAATTTTGAATACATTATGGGCATGCTGAAATACGAACTGCGTTGGGTTCCTATCGTAAATATACACAATTCTTCTTCAGGACTCAAGTCCAAATTATTAGTAGAAACAAAGATATACGTCTTTCACTCAGGTGCATACTCTTCGGGTTTACTAAATCAACCGTGTTACGGAGACTGGCTTAAATTTTGAATACATTATGGGAATGTTGAAATACGATTTGCGTTGGGTTCCTATCGTAAATATACACAATTCTTCTTCAGGACTCAAGTCCAAATTATTAATAGAAACAAAGATATACGTCCTTCACTCAGGTGCATAATCTTCGGGTTTACTAAATCAACTGTATTACGGAGATTGGCTTAAATTTTGAATACATTATGGGAATGCTGAATTACGAGTTGTGTTGGGTTCCTATCGTAAATATACACAATTCTTTTTCAACACTCAAGTCCAAATTATTAATAGAAACAAAGATATACGTCTTTCACTCAGGTGCATACTCTCTAGGTTTACTAAATCAACCGTGTTACGGAGATTGGCTTAAATTTTGAATACATTATGGGCATGCTGAAATACGAGTTGCGTTGGGTTCCTATCGAAATATACACAATTCTTCTTCAGGACTCAAGTCCAAATTATTAATAGAAACAAAGATATAAGTCTTTCACTCAGGTGCATACTCTTCGGGTTTACTAAATCAACCGTGTTACGGAGATTGGCTTAAATTTTCAAGACATTATGGGAATGCTGAAATTCGAGTTGCGCTGGGTTTCTATGGTAAATATACACAATTCTTCTTCAGGAGTCAAGTCCAAATTATTAATAGAAACAAAGATATAAGTCTTTCACTCAGGTGCATACTCTCCGGGTTTACTAAATCAACCGTGTTACGGAGACTGGCTTAAATTTTGAATACATTATGGCCATGCTGAAATACGAGTTGCGTTGGGTTCCTATCGTAAATATACACAATTCTTCTTCAGGACTCAAGTCCAAATTATTTTTAGAAACAAAGATATACGTCTTTCACTCAGGTGCATACTCTTCAGGTTTACTAAATCAACCGTGTTACGGAGATTGGCTTAAATTTTGAATACATATTGGGCATACTGAAATACGAGTTGCGTTGGGTTCCTATCGTAAATATACACAATTATTCTTCAGGACTCAAGTCCAAATTATTAATAGAAACAAAGATATACGTCTTTCACTCAGGTGCATACTCTTCAGGTTTACTAAATCAACCGTGTTACGGAGATTGGCTTAAATTTTGAATACATTATGGGCATGCTGAAATACGAGTTGCGTTGGGTTCCTATTGTAAATATACACAATTCTTCTTCAGGACTCAAGTCCAAATTATTAATAGAAACAAAGATATAAGTCTTTTACTCAGGTGCATACTCTGCGGGTTTACTAAATCAACCGTGTTTCGGAGATTGGCTTAAGTTTTGAATACATTATGGGAATGCTGAAATACGAGTTGCGTTGGGTTCCTATCGTACATATACACAATTCTTCTTCAGGACTCAAGTCCAAATTATTTATAGAAACAAAGATATACGTCTTTCACTCAGGTGCATACTCTTCAGGTTTATTAAATCAACTGTGTTACGGAAATTGGCTTAAATTTTGAATACATTATGGGCATGCTGAAATACGAACTGCGTTGGGTTCCTATCGTAAATATACACAATTCTTCTTCAGGACTCAAGTCCAAATTATTAGTAGAAACAAAGATATACGTCTTTCACTCAGGTGCATACTCTTCGGGTTTACTAAATCAACCGTGTTACGGAGACTGGCTTAAATTTTGAATACATTATGGCCATGCTGAAATACGAGTTGCGTTGGGTTCCTATCGTAAATATACACAATTCTTCTTCAGGACTCAAGTCCAAATTATTTTTAGAAACAAAGATATACGTCTTTCACTCAGGTGCATACTCTTCAGGTTTACTAAATCAACCGTGTTACGGAGATTGGCTTAAATTTTGAATACATTATGGGCATGCTGAAATACGAGTTGCGTTGGGTTCCTATCGTAAATATACACAATTATTCTTCAGGACTCAAGTCCAAATTATTAATAGAAACAAAGATATTCGTCTTTCACTCAGGTGCATACTCTTCAGGTTTACTAAATCAACCGTGTTACGGAGATTGGCTTAAATTTTGAATACATTTTGGGCATGCTGAAATACGAGTTGCGTTGGGTTCCTATCGTAAATATACACAATTCTTCTTCAGGACTCAAGTCCAAATTATTAATAGAAACAAAGATATAAGTCTTTTACTCAGGTGCATACTCTTCGGGTTTACTAAATCAACCGTGTTACGGAGATTGGCTTAAATTTTGAATACATTATGGGAATGCTGAAATACGAGTTGCGTTGGGTTCCTATCGTACATATACACAATTCTTCTTCAGGAGTCAAGTCCAAATTATTAATAGAAACAAAGATATAAGTCTTTCACTCAGGTGCATACTCTCCGGGTTTACTAAATCAACCGTGTTACGGAGACTGGCTTAAATTTTGAATACATTATGGCCATGCTGAAATACGAGTTGCGTTGGGTTCCTATCGTAAATATACACAATTCTTCTTCAGGACTCAAGTCCAAATTATTTTTAGAAACAAAGATATACGTCTTTCACTCAGGTGCATACTCTTCAGGTTTACTAAATCAACCGTGTTACGGAGATTGGCTTAAATTTTGAATACATATTGGGCATACTGAAATACGAGTTGCGTTAGGTTCCTATCGTAAATATACACAATTATTCTTCAGGACTCAAGTCCAAATTATTAATAGAAACAAAGATATACGTCTTTCACTCAGGTGCATACTCTTCAGGTTTACTAAATCAACCGTGTTACGGAGATTGGCTTAAATTTTGAATACATTATGGGCATGCTGAAATACGAGTTGCGTTGGGTTCCTATTGTAAATATACACAATTCTTCTTCAGGACTCAAGTCCAAATTATTAATAGAAACAAAGATATAAGTCTTTTACTCAGGTGCATACTCTGCGGGTTTACTAAATCAACCGTGTTTCGGAGATTGGCTTAAGTTTTGAATACATTATGGGAATGCTGAAATACGAGTTGCGTTGGGTTCCTATCGTACATATACACAATTCTTCTTCAGGACTCAAGTCCAAATTATTTATAGAAACAAAGATACACGTCTTTCACTCAGGTGCATACTCTTCAGGTTTATTAAATCAACTGTGTTACGGAAATTGGCTTAAATTTTGAATACATTATGGGCATGCTGAAATACGAACTGCGTTGGGTTCCTATCGTAAATATACACAATTCTTCTTCAGGACTCAAGTCCAAATTATTAGTAGAAACAAAGATATACGTCTTTCACTCAGGTGCATACTCTTCGGGTTTACTAAATCAACCGTGTTACGGAGACTGGCTTAAATTTTGAATACATTATGGCCATGCTGAAATACGAGTTGCGTTGGGTTCCTATCGTAAATATACACAATTCTTCTTCAGGACTCAAGTCCAAATTATTTTTAGAAACAAAGATATACGTCTTTCACTCAGGTGCATACTCTTCAGGTTTACTAAATCAACCGTGTTACGGAGATTGGCTTAAATTTTGAATACATTATGGGCATGCTGAAATACGAGTTGCGTTGGGTTCCTATCGTAAATATACACAATTATTCTTCAGGACTCAAGTCCAAATTATTAATAGAAACAAAGATATTCGTCTTTCACTCAGGTGCATACTCTTCAGGTTTACTAAATCAACCGTGTTACGGAGATTGGCTTAAATTTTGAATACATTTTGGGCATGCTGAAATACGAGTTGCGTTGGGTTCCTATCGTAAATATACACAATTCTTCTTCAGGACTCAAGTCCAAATTATTAATAGAAACAAAGATATAAGTCTTTTACTCAGGTGCATACTCTTCGGGTTTACTAAATCAACCGTGTTACGGAGATTGGCTTAAATTTTGAATACATTATGGGAATGCTGAAATACGAGTTGCGTTGGGTTCCTATCGTACATATACACAATTCTTCTTCAGGACTCAAGTCCAAATTATTAATAGAAACAAAGTTATACGTCTTTCACTCAGGTGCATACTCTTCGGGTTTACTAAATCAACCGTGTTACGGAGATTGGCTTAAATTTTGAATACATTATGGGCATGCTGAAAGACGAGTTGCGTTGGGTTCCTATCGTACATATACACAATTCTTCTTCAGGACTCAAGTCCAAATTATTAATAGAAACAAAGTTATACGTCTTTCACTCAGGTGCATACTCTTCGGGTTTACTAAATCAACCGTGTTACATAGATTGGCTTAAATTTTGAATACATTATGGGAATGCTGAAATACGAGTTGCGTTGGGTTCCTATCGTAAAAATACACAATTCTTCTTCAGGACTCAAGTCCAAATTATTAATAGAAACAAAGATATACGTCCTTCACTCAGGTGCATACTCTTCAGGTTTACTAAATCAACCGTGTTACGGAGATTGGCTTAAATTGTGAATACATTATGGGAATGCTGAAAGACGAGTTGCGCTGGGTTCCTATCGTAAATATACACAATTCTTCTTCGGGAGTCAAGCCCAAATTATTAATAGAAACAAAGATATACGTCTTTCACTCAGGTGCATACTCTTCAGGTTTACTAAATCAACCGTGTTACGGAGATTGGCTTAAATTTTGAATACATTATGGGCATGCTGAAATACGAGTTGCGTTGGGTTCCTATCGTAAATATACACAATTCTTCTTCAGGACTCAAGTCCAAATTATTAATAGAAACAAAGATATAAGTCTTTTACTCAGGTCCATACTCTTCGGGTTTACTAAATCAACCGTGTTACGGAGATTGGCTTAAATTTTGAATACATTATGGGAATGCTGAAATACGAGTTGCGTTGGGTTCCTATCGTACATATACACAATTCTTCTTCAGGACTCAAGTCCAAATTAATAATAGAAACAAAGTTATACGTCTTTCACTCAGGTGCATACTCTTCGGGTTTACTAAATCAACCGTGTTACGGAGATTGGCTTAAATTTTGAATACATTATGGGCATGCTGAAAGACGAGTTGCGTTGGGTTCCTATCGTAAATATACACAATTCTTCTTCAGGACTCAAGTCCAAATTATTAATAGAAACAAAGATATACGTCCTTCACTCAGGTGCATACTCTTGAGGTTTACTAAATCAACCGTGTTACGGAGATTGGCTTAAATTGTGAATACATTATGGGAATGCTGAAAGACGAGTTGCGCTGGGTTCCTATCGTAAATATACACAATTCTTCTTCGGGAGTCAAGTCCAAATTATTAATAGAAACAAAGATATACGTCTTTCACTCAGGTGCATACTCTTCAGGTTTACTAAATCAACCGTGTTACGGAGATTGGCTTAAATTTTGAATACATTATGGGCATGCTGAAGTACGAGTTGTGTTGGGTTCCTATCGTAAATATACAAAATTCTTCTTCAGGACTCAAGTCCAAATTATTAATAGAAACAAATATATAAGTCTTTCACTCAGGTGCATACTCTTCGGGTTTACTAAATCAACCGTGTTACGGAGATTGGCTTAAATTTTGAATACATTATGGGAATGCTGAAATACGAGTTGCGTTGGGTTCCTATCGTACATATACACAATTCTTCTTCAGGACTCAAGTCCAAATTATTAATAGAAACAAAGTTATACGTCTTTCACTCAGGTGCATACTCTTCGGGTTTACTAAATCAACCGTGTTACGGAGATTGGCTTAAATTTTGAATACATTATGGGCATGCTGAAAGACGAGTTGTGTTGGGTTCCTATCGTAAATATACACAATTCTTCTTCAGGACTCAAGTCCAAATTATTAATAGAAACAAAGTTATACGTCTTTCACTCAGGTGCATACTCTTCGGGTTTACTAAATCAACCGTGTTACATAGATTGGCTTAAATTTTGAATACATTATGGGAATGCTGAAATACGAGTTGCATTGGGTTCCTATCGTAAAAATACACAATTCTTCTTCAGGACTCAAGTCCAAATTATTAATAGAAACAAAGATATACGTCCTTCACTCAGGTGCATACTCTTCAGGTTTACTAAATCAACCGTGTTACGGAGATTGGCTTAAATTGTGAATACATTATGGGAATGCTGAAAGACGAGTTGCGCTGGGTTCCTATCGTAAATATACACAATTCTTCTTCGGGAGTCAAGCCCAAATTATTAATAGAAACAAAGATATACGTCTTTCACTCAGGTGCATACTCTTCAGGTTTACTAAATCAACCGTGTTACGGAGATTGGCTTAAATTTTGAATACATTATGGGCATGCTGAAGTACGAGTTGTGTTGGGTTCCTATCGTAAATATACACAATTCTTCTTCAGGACTCAAGTCCAAATTATTAATAGAAACAAATATATAAGTCTTTCACTCAGGTGCATACTCTTCGGGTTTACTAAATCAACCGTGTTACGGAGATTGGCTTAAATTTTGAATACATTATGGGAACGCTGAAATACGAGTTGCGTTGGGTTCCTATCGTACATATACACAATTCTTCTTCAGGACTCAAGTCCAAATTATTAATAGAAACAAAGTTATACGTCTTTCACTCAGGTGCATACTCTTCAGGTTTACTAAATCAACCGTGTTACGGAGATTGGCTTAAATTTTGAATACATTATGGGCATGCTGAAGTACGAGTTGTGTTGGGTTCCTATCGTAAATATACACAATTCTTCTTCAGGACTCAAGTCCAAATTATTAATAGAAACAAATATATAAGTCTTTCACTCAGGTGCATACTCTTCGGGTTTACTAAATCAACCGTGTTACGGAGATTGGCTTAAATTTTGAATACATTATGGGAATGCTGAAATACGAGTTACGTTGGGTTCCTATCGTACATATACACAATTCTTCTTCAGGACTCAAGTCCAAATTATTAATAGAAACAAAGTTATACGTCTTTCACTCAGGTGCATACTCTTCGGGTTTACTAAATCAACCGTGTTACGGAGACTGGCTTAAATTTTGAATACATTATGGCCATGCTGAAATACGAGTTGCGTTGGGTTCCTATCGTAAATATACACAATTCTTCTTCAGGACTCAAGTCCAAATTATTTTTAGAAACAAAGATATACGTCTTTCACTCAGGTGCATACTCTTTAGGTTTACTAAATCAACCGTGTTACGGAGATTGGCTTAAATTTTGAATACATTATGGGCATGCTGAAATACGAGTTGCGTTGGGTTCCTATCGTAAATATACACAATTATTCTTCAGGACTCAAGTCCAAATTATTAATAGAAACAAAGATATTCGTCTTTCACTCAGGTGCATACTCTTCAGGTTTACTAAATCAACCGTGTTACGGAGATTGGCTTAAATTTTGAATACATTTTGGGCATGCTGAAATACGAGTTGCGTTGGGTTCCTATCGTAAATATACACAATTCTTCTTCAGGACTCAAGTCCAAATTATTAATAGAAACAAAGATATAAGTCTTTTACTCAGGTGCATACTCTTCGGGTTTACTAAATCAACCGTGTTACGGAGATTGGCTTAAATTTTGAATACATTATGGGAATGCTGAAATACGAGTTGCGTTGGGTTCCTATCGTACATATACACAATTCTTCTTCAGGACTCAAGTCCAAATTATTAATAGAAACAAAGTTATACGTCTTTCACTCAGGTGCATACTCTTCGGGTTTACTAAATCAACCGTGTTACGGAGATTGGCTTAAATTTTGAATACATTATGGGCATGCTGAAAGACGAGTTGCGTTGGGTTCCTATCGTACATATACACAATTCTTCTTCAGGACTCAAGTCCAAATTATTAATAGAAACAAAGTTATACGTCTTTCACTCAGGTGCATACTCTTCGGGTTTACTAAATCAACCGTGTTACATAGATTGGCTTAAATTTTGAATACATTATGGGAATGCTGAAATACGAGTTGCGTTGGGTTCCTATCGTAAAAATACACAATTCTTCTTCAGGACTCAAGTTCAAATTATTAATAGAAACAAAGATATACGTCCTTCACTCAGGTGCATACTCTTCAGGTTTACTAAATCAACCGTGTTACGGAGATTGGCTTAAATTGTGAATACATTATGGGAATGCTGAAAGACGAGTTGCGCTGGGTTCCTATCGTAAATATACACAATTCTTCTTCGGGAGTCAAGCCCAAATTATTAATAGAAACAAAGATATATGTCTTTCACTCAGGTGCATACTCTTCAGGTTTACTAAATCAACCGTGTTACGGAGATTGGCTTAAATTTTGAATACATTATGGGCATGCTGAAGTACGAGTTGTGTTGGGTTCCTATCGTAAATATACACAATTCTTCTTCAGGACTCAAGTCCAAATTATTAATAGAAACAAATATATAAGTCTTTCACTCAGGTGCATACTCTTCGGGTTTACTAAATCAACCGTGTTACGGAGATTGGCTTAAATTTTGAATACATTATGGGAACGCTGAAATACGAGTTGCGTTGGGTTCCTATCGTACATATACACAATTCTTCTTCAGGACTCAAGTCCAAATTATTAATAGAAACAAAGTTATACGTCTTTCACTCAGGTGCATACTCTTCAGGTTTACTAAATCAACCGTGTTACGGAGATTGGCTTAAATTTTGAATACATTATGGGCATGCTGAAGTACGAGTTGTGTTGGGTTCCTATCGTAAATATACACAATTCTTCTTCAGGACTCAAGTCCAAATTATTAATAGAAACAAATATATAAGTCTTTCACTCAGGTGCATACTCTTCGGGTTTACTAAATCAACCGTGTTACGGAGATTGGCTTAAATTTTGAATACATTATGGGAATGCTGAAATACGAGTTGCGTTGGGTTCCTATCGTACATATACACAATTCTTCTTCAGGACTCAAGTCCAAATTATTAATAGAAACAAAGTTATACGTCTTTCACTCAGGTGCATACTCTTCGGGTTTACTAAATCAACCGTGTTACGGAGACTGGCTTAAATTTTGAATACATTATGGCCATGCTGAAATACGAGTTGCGTTGGGTTCCTATCGTAAATATACACAATTCTTCTTCAGGACTCAAGTCCAAATTATTTTTAGAAACAAAGATATACGTCTTTCACTCAGGTGCATACTCTTTAGGTTTACTAAATCAACCGTGTTACGGAGATTGGCTTAAATTTTGAATACATTATGGGCATGCTGAAATACGAGTTGCGTTGGGTTCCTATCGTAAATATACACAATTATTCTTCAGGACTCAAGTCCAAATTATTAATAGAAACAAAGATATTCGTCTTTCACTCAGGTGCATACTCTTCAGGTTTACTAAATCAACCGTGTTACGGAGATTGGCTTAAATTTTGAATACATTTTGGGCATGCTGAAATACGAGTTGCGTTGGGTTCCTATCGTAAATATACACAATTCTTCTTCAGGACTCAAGTCCAAATTATTAATAGAAACAAAGATATAAGTCTTTTACTCAGGTGCATACTCTTCGGGTTTACTAAATCAACCGTGTTACGGAGATTGGCTTAAATTTTGAATACATTATGGGAATGCTGAAATACGAGTTGCGTTGGGTTCCTATCGTACATATACACAATTCTTCTTCAGGACTCAAGTCCAAATTATTAATAGAAACAAAGTTATACGTCTTTCACTCAGGTGCATACTCTTCGGGTTTACTAAATCAACCGTGTTACGGAGATTGGCTTAAATTTTGAATACATTATGGGCATGCTGAAAGACGAGTTGCGTTGGGTTCCTATCGTACATATACACAATTCTTCTTCAGGACTCAAGTCCAAATTATTAATAGAAACAAAGTTATACGTCTTTCACTCAGGTGCATACTCTTCGGGTTTACTAAATCAACCGTGTTACATAGATTGGCTTAAATTTTGAATACATTATGGGAATGCTGAAATACGAGTTGCGTTGGGTTCCTATCGTAAAAATACACAATTCTTCTTCAGGACTCAAGTCCAAATTATTAATAGAAACAAAGATATACGTCCTTCACTCAGGTGCATACTCTTCAGGTTTACTAAATCAACCGTGTTACGGAGATTGGCTTAAATTGTGAATACATTATGGGAATGCTGAAAGACGAGTTGCGCTGGGTTCCTATCGTAAATATACACAATTCTTCTTCGGGAGTCAAGCCCAAATTATTAATAGAAACAAAGATATACGTCTTTCACTCAGGTGCATACTCTTCAGGTTTACTAAATCAACCGTGTTACGGAGATTGGCTTAAATTTTGAATACATTATGGGCATGCTGAAGTACGAGTTGTGTTGGGTTCCTATCGTAAATATACACAATTCTTCTTCAGGACTCAAGTCCAAATTATTAATAGAAACAAATATATAAGTCTTTCACTCAGGTGCATACTCTTCGGGTTTACTAAATCAACCGTGTTACGGAGATTGGCTTAAATTTTGAATACATTATGGGAACGCTGAAATACGAGTTGCGTTGGGTTCCTATCGTACATATACACAATTCTTCTTCAGGACTCAAGTCCAAATTATTAATAGAAACAAAGTTATACGTCTTTCACTCAGGTGCATACTCTTCAGGTTTACTAAATCAACCGTGTTACGGAGATTGGCTTAAATTTTGAATACATTATGGGCATGCTGAAGTACGAGTTGTGTTGGGTTCCTATCGTAAATATACACAATTCTTCTTCAGGACTCAAGTCCAAATTATTAATAGAAACAAATATATAAGTCTTTCACTCAGGTGCATACTCTTCGGGTTTACTAAATCAACCGTGTTACGGAGATTGGCTTAAATTTTGAATACATTATGGGAATGCTGAAATACGAGTTGCGTTGGGTTCCTATCGTACATATACACAATTCTTCTTCAGGACTCAAGTCCAAATTATTAATAGAAACAAAGTTATACGTCTTTCACTCAGGTGCATACTCTTCG
The DNA here is from genome assembly GCA_945859875.1 of Cuscuta europaea. Classification (NCBI taxonomy): domain Eukaryota; kingdom Viridiplantae; phylum Streptophyta; class Magnoliopsida; order Solanales; family Convolvulaceae; genus Cuscuta; species Cuscuta europaea. The sequence continues at coordinate 10,375,766 of CAMAPE010000014.1, forward strand.
GGTTTACTAAATCAACCGTGTTACGGAGACTGGCTTAAATTTTGAATACATTATGGCCATGCTGAAATACGAGTTGCGTTGGGTTCCTATCGTAAATATACACAATTCTTCTTCAGGACTCAAGTCCAAATTATTTTTAGAAACAAAGATATACGTCTTTCACTCAGGTGCATACTCTTTAGGTTTACTAAATCAACCGTGTTACGGAGATTGGCTTAAATTTTGAATACATTATGGGCATGCTGAAATACGAGTTGCGTTGGGTTCCTATCGTAAATATACACAATTATTCTTCAGGACTCAAGTCCAAATTATTAATAGAAACAAAGATATTCGTCTTTCACTCAGGTGCATACTCTTCAGGTTTACTAAATCAACCGTGTTACGGAGATTGGCTTAAATTTTGAATACATTTTGGGCATGCTGAAATACGAGTTGCGTTGGGTTCCTATCGTAAATATACACAATTCTTCTTCAGGACTCAAGTCCAAATTATTAATAGAAACAAAGATATAAGTCTTTTACTCAGGTGCATACTCTTCGGGTTTACTAAATCAACCGTGTTACGGAGATTGGCTTAAATTTTGAATACATTATGGGAATGCTGAAATACGAGTTGCGTTGGGTTCCTATCGTACATATACACAATTCTTCTTCAGGACTCAAGTCCAAATTATTAATAGAAACAAAGTTATACGTCTTTCACTCAGGTGCATACTCTTCGGGTTTACTAAATCAACCGTGTTACGGAGATTGGCTTAAATTTTGAATACATTATGGGCATGCTGAAAGACGAGTTGCGTTGGGTTCCTATCGTACATATACACAATTCTTCTTCAGGACTCAAGTCCAAATTATTAATAGAAACAAAGTTATACGTCTTTCACTCAGGTGCATACTCTTCGGGTTTACTAAATCAACCGTGTTACATAGATTGGCTTAAATTTTGAATACATTATGGGAATGCTGAAATACGAGTTGCGTTGGGTTCCTATCGTAAAAATACACAATTCTTCTTCAGGACTCAAGTCCAAATTATTAATAGAAACAAAGATATACGTCCTTCACTCAGGTGCATACTCTTCAGGTTTACTAAATCAACCGTGTTACGGAGATTGGCTTAAATTGTGAATACATTATGGGAATGCTGAAAGACGAGTTGCGCTGGGTTCCTATCGTAAATATACACAATTCTTCTTCGGGAGTCAAGCCCAAATTATTAATAGAAACAAAGATATACGTCTTTCACTCAGGTGCATACTCTTCAGGTTTACTAAATCAACCGTGTTACGGAGATTGGCTTAAATTTTGAATACATTATGGGCATGCTGAAATACGAGTTGCGTTGGGTTCCTATCGTAAATATACACAATTCTTCTTCAGGACTCAAGTCCAAATTATTAATAGAAACAAAGATATAAGTCTTTTACTCAGGTGCATACTCTTCGGGTTTACTAAATCAACCGTGTTACGGAGATTGGCTTAAATTTTGAATACATTATGGGAATGCTGAAATACGAGTTGCGTTGGGTTCCTATCGTACATATACACAATTCTTCTTCAGGACTCAAGTCCAAATTAATAATAGAAACAAAGTTATACGTCTTTCACTCAGGTGCATACTCTTCGGGTTTACTAAATCAACCGTGTTACGGAGATTGGCTTAAATTTTGAATACATTATGGGCATGCTGAAAGACGAGTTGCGTTGGGTTCCTATCGTAAATATACACAATTCTTCTTCAGGACTCAAGTCCAAATTATTAATAGAAACAAAGATATACGTCCTTCACTCAGGTGCATACTCTTGAGGTTTACTAAATCAACCGTGTTACGGAGATTGGCTTAAATTGTGAATACATTATGGGAATGCTGAAAGACGAGTTGCGCTGGGTTCCTATCGTAAATATACACAATTCTTCTTCGGGAGTCAAGTCCAAATTATTAATAGAAACAAAGATATACGTCTTTCACTCAGGTGCATACTCTTCAGGTTTACTAAATCAACCGTGTTACGGAGATTGGCTTAAATTTTGAATACATTATGGGCATGCTGAAGTACGAGTTGTGTTGGGTTCCTATCGTAAATATACAAAATTCTTCTTCAGGACTCAAGTCCAAATTATTAATAGAAACAAATATATAAGTCTTTCACTCAGGTGCATACTCTTCGGGTTTATTAAATCAACCGTGTTACGGAGATTGGCTTAAATTTTGAATACATTATGGGAATGCTGAAATACGAGTTGCGTTGGGTTCCTATCGTACATATACACAATTCTTCTTCAGGACTCAAGTCCAAATTATTAATAGAAACAAAGTTATACGTCTTTCACTCAGGTGCATACTCTTCGGGTTTACTAAATCAACCGTGTTACGGAGATTGGCTTAAATTTTGAATACATTATGGGCATGCTGAAATATGAGTTGCGTTGGGTTCTTATCGTAAATATACACAATTATTCTTCAGGACTCAAGTCCAAATTATTAATAGAAACAAAGATATTCGTCTTTCACTCAGGTGCATACTCTTCAGGTTTACTAAATCAACCGTGTTACGGAGATTGGCTTAAATTTTGAATACATTTTGGGCATGCTGAAATACGAGTTGCGTTGGGTTCCTATCGTAAATATACACAATTCTTCTTCAGGACTCAAGTCCAAATTATTAATAGAAACAAAGATATAAGTCTTTTACTCAGGTGCATACTCTTCGGGTTTACTAAATCAACCGTGTTACGAAGATTGGCTTAAATTTTGAATACATTATGGGAATGCTGAAATACGAGTTGCGTTGGGTTCCTATCGTACATATACACAATTCTTCTTCAGGACTCAAGTCCAAATTATTAATAGAAACAAAGTTATACGTCTTTCACTCAGGTGCATACTCTTCGGGTTTACTAAATCAACCGTGTTACGGAGATTGGCTTAAATTTTGAATACATTATGGGCATGCTGAAAGACGAGTTGCGTTGGGTTCCTATCGTAAATATACACAATTCTTCTTCAGGACTCAAGTCCAAATTATTAATAGAAACAAAGATATACGTCCTTCACTCAGGTGCATACTCTTCAGGTTTACTAAATCAACCGTGTTACGGAGATTGGCTTAAATTGTGAATACATTATGGGAATGCTGAAAGACGAGTTGCGCTGGGTTCCTATCGTAAATATACACAATTCTTCTTCGGGAGTCAAGTCCAAATTATTAATAGAAACAAAGATATACGTCTTTCACTCAGGTGCATACTCTTCAGGTTTACTGAATCAACCGTGTTACGGAGATTGGCTTAAATTTTGAATACATTATGGGCATGCTGAAGTACGAGTTGTGTTGGGTTCCTATCTTAAATATACACAATTCTTCTTCAGGACTCAAGTCCAAATTATTAATAGAAACAAATATATAAGTCTTTCACTCAGGTGCATACTCTTCGGGTTTACTAAATCAACCGTGTTACGGAGATTGGCTTAAATTTTGAATACATTATGGGAATGCTGAAATACGAGTTGCGTTGGGTTCCTATCGTACATATACACAATTCTTCTTCAGGACTCAAGTCCAAATTATTAATAGAAACAAATATATAAGTCTTTCACTCAGGTGCATACTCTTCGGGTTTACTAAATCAACCGTGTTACGGAGATTGGCTTAAATTTTGAATACATTATGGGAATGCTGAAATACGAGTTGCGTTGGGTTCCTATCGTACATATACACAATTCTTCTTCAGGACTCAAGTCCAAATTATTAATAGAAACAAAGTTATACGTCTTTCACTCAGGTGCATACTCTTCGGGTTTACTAAATCAACCGTGTTACGGAGATTGGCTTAAAATTTGAATACATTATGGGCATGCTGAAAGACGAGTTGTGTTGGGTTCCTATCGTAAATATACACAATTCTTCTTCAGGACTCATGTCCAAATTATTAATAGAAACAAAGTTATACGTCTTTCACTCAGGTGCATACTCTTCGGGTTTACTAAATCAACCGTGTTACATAGATTGGCTTAAATTTTGAATACATTATGGGAATGCTGAAATACGAGTTGCGTTGGGTTCCTATCGTAAAAATACACAATTCTTCTTCAGGACTCAAGTCCAAATTATTAATAGAAACAAAGATATACGTCTTTCACTCAGGTGCATACTCTTCAGGTTTACTAAATCAACCGTGTTACGGAGATTGGCTTAAATTGTGAATACATTATGGGAATGCTGAAAGACGAGTTGCGCTGGGTTCCTATCGTAAATATACACAATTCTTCTTCAGGAGTCAAGTCCAAATTATTAATAGAAACAAAGATATACGTCTTTCACTCAGGTGCATACTCTTCAGGTTTACTAAATCAACCGTGTTACGGAGATTGGCTTAAATTTTGAATACATTATGGGCATGCTGAAATACGAGTTGTGTTGGGTTCCTATCGTAAATATACACAATTCTTCTTCAGGACTCAAGTCCAAATTATTAATAGAAACAAAGATATAAGTCTTTTACTCAGGTGCATACTCTTCGGGTTTACTAAATCAACCGTGTTACGGAGATTGGCTTAAATTTTGAATACATTATGGGAATGCTGAAATACGAGTTGCGTTGGGTTCCTATCGTACATATACACAATTCTTCTTCAGGACTCAAGTCCAAATTATTAATAGAAACAAAGTTATACGTCTTTCACTCAGGTGCATACTCTTCGGGTTTACTAAATCAACCGTGTTACGGAGATTGGCTTAAATTTTGAATACATTATGGGCATGCTGAAAGACGAGTTGTGTTGGGTTCCTATCGTAAATATACACAATTCTTCTTCAGGACTCAAGTCCATATTATTAATAGAAACAAAGTTATACGTCTTTCACTCAGGTGCATACTCTTCGGGTTTACTAAATCAACCGTGTTACATAGATTGGCTTAAATTTTGAATACATTATGGGAATGCTGAAATACGAGTTGCGTTGGGTTCCTATCGTAAAAATACACAATTCTTCTTCAGGACTCAAGTCCAAATTATTAATAGAAACAAAGATATACGTCTTTCACTCAGGTGCATACTCTTCAGGTTTACTAAATCAACCGTGTTACGGAGATTGGCTTAAATTATGAATACATTATGGGAATGCTGAAAGACGAGTTGCGCTGGGTTCCTATCGTAAATATACACAATTCTTCTTCAAGGGTCAAGTCCAAATTATTAATAGAAACAAAGATAAAAGTCTTTAACTCAGGTGCATACTCTCCGGGTTTACTAAATCAACCGTGTTACGGAGACTGGCTTAAATTTTGAATACATTATGGCCATGCTGAAATACGAGTTGCGTTGGGTTCCTATCGTAAATATACACAATTCTTCTTCAGGACTCAAGTCCAAATTATTTTTAGAAACAAAGATATACGTCTTTCACTCAGGTGCATACTCTTCAGGTTTACTAAATCAACCGTGTTACGGAGATTGGCTTAAATTTTGAATACATTATGGGCATGCAGAAATACGAGTTGCGTTGGGTTCCTATCGTAAATATACACAATTATTCTTCAGGATTCAAGTCAAAATTATTAATAGAAACAAAGATATACGTCTTTCACTCAGGTGCATACTCTTCAGGTTTACTAAATCAACCGTGTTACGGAGATTGGCTTAAATTTTGAATACATTATGGGCATGCTGAAATACGAGTTGCGTTGGGTTCCTATTGTAAATACACACAATTCTTCTTCAGGACTCAAGTCCAAATTATTAATAGAAACAAAGATATAAGTCTTTTACTCAGGTGCATACTCTTCGGGTTTACTAAATCAACCGTGTTATGGAGATTGGCTTAAGTTTTGAATACATTATGGGAATGCTGAAATACGAGTTGCGTTGGGTTCCTATCGTACATATACACAATTCTTCTTCAGGACTCAAGTCCAAATTATTTATAGAAACAAAGATATACGTCTTTCACTCAGGTGCATACTCTTCAGGTTTATTAAATCAACCGTGTTACGGAGATTGGCTTAAATTTTGAATACATTATGGGCATGCTGAAATACGAACTGTGTTGGGTTCCTATCGTAAATATACACAATTCTTCTTCAGGACTCAAGTCCAAATTATTAGTAGAAACAAAGATATACGTCTTTCACTCAGGTGCATACTCTTCAGGTTTACTAAATCAACCGTGTTACGGAGATTGGCTTAAATTTTGAATACATTATGGGCATGCTGAAATACGAACTGTGTTGGGTTCCTATCGTAAATATACACAATTCTTCTTCAGGACTCAAGTCCAAATTATTTTTAGAAACAAAGATATACGTCTTTCACTCAGGTGCATACTCTTCAGGTTTACTAAATCAACCGTGTTACGGAGATTGGCTTAAATTTTGAATACATTATGGGCATGCTGAAATACGAGTTGCGTTGGGTTCCTATCGTAAATATACACAATTATTCTTCAGGACTCAAGTCCAAATTATTAATAGAAACAAAGATATAAGTCTTTTACTCAGGTGCATACTCTTCGGGTTTACTAAATCAACCGTGTTACGGAGATTGGCTTAAATTTTGAATACATTATGGGAATGCTGAAATACGAGTTGCGTTGGGTTCCTATCGTACATATACACAATTCTTCTTCAGGACTCAAGTCCAAATTATTTATAGAAACAAAGATATACGTCTTTCACTCAGGTGCATACTCTTCAGGTTTATTAAATCAACCGTGTTACGGAGATTGGCTTAAATTTTGAATACATTATGGGCATGCTGAAATACGAACTGCGTTGGGTTCCTATCGTAAGTATACACAATTCTTCTTCAGGACTCAAGTCCAAATTATTAGTAGAAACAAAGATATACGTCTTTCACTCAGGTGCATACTCTTCGGGTTTACTAAATCAACCGTGTTACGGAGATTGGCTTAAATTTTGAATACATTATGGGAATGCTGAAATACGAGTTGCGTTGGGTTCCTATCGTAAAAATACACAATTCTTCTTCAGGACTCAAGTCCAAATTATTAATAGAAACAAAGATATAAGTCTTTCACTCAGGTGCATACTCTTAGGGTTTACTAAATCAACCGTGTTACGGAGATTGGCTTAAATTTCGAAGACATTATGGGAATGCTGAAATACGAGTTGCGTTGGGTTCCTATGGTAAATATACACAATTCTTCTTCAGATTCAAGTCTAAATTATTAATAGAAACAAAGATATACGTCTTTCACTCAGGTGCATACTCTTCAGGTTTACTAAATCAACCGTGTTACGGAGATTGGCTTAAGTTTTGAATACATTATGGGCATGTTGAAATACGAGATGTGTTGGGTTCCTATCGTAAATATACACAATTCTTCTTCAGGACTCAAGTCCAAATTATTAATAGAAACAAAGATATAAGTCTTTCACTCAGGTGCATACTCTCCGAGTTTACTAAATCAACCGTGTTACGGAGATTGGCTTAAATTTTGAATACATTATGGGAATGCTGAAATACGAGTTGCGTTGGGTTCCTATCGTAAAAATACACAATTCTTCTTCAGGACTCAAGTCCAAATTATTATTAGAAACAAAGATATACGTCTTTCACTCAGGTGCATACTCTTCAGGTTTACTAAATCAACCGTGTTACGGAGATTGGCTTAAATTTTGAATACATTATGGGCATGCTGAAATACGAAATGTGTTGGGTTCCTATCGTAAATATACACAATTCTTCTTCAGGACTCAAGTCCAAATTATTAATAGAAACAAAGATATACGTCTTTCACTCAGGTGCATACTCTTCGGGTTCACTAAATCAACCGTGTTACGAAGATTGGCTTCAATTTTGAATACATTATTGGCATGCTGAAATACGAGTTGCGTTGGGTTCCTATCGTAAATATACACAATTCTTCTTCAGGACTCAAGTCCAAATTATTAATAGAAACAAAGATATACGTCTTTCACTCAGGTGCATACTCTTCAGGTTTACTAAATCAACCGTGTTACGGAGATTGGCTTAAATTTTGAATACATTATGGGCATGCTGAAATACGAGTTGTTTTGCGTTCCTATCGTAAATATACACAATTCTTCTTCAGGACTCAAGTCCAAATGATTAACAGAAACTAAGATATACGTCTTTCACTCAGGTGCATACTCTTCAGGTTTACTAAATCAACCGTGTTACGGAGATTGGCTTAAATTTTGAATACATTATGGGCATGCTGAAATACGAAATGTGTTGGGTTCCTATCGTAAATATACACAATTCTTCTTCAGGACTCAAGTCCAAATTATTAATAGAAACAAAGATATACGTCTTTCACTCAGGTGCATACTCTTCGGGTTCACTAAATCAACCGTGTTACGAAGATTGGCTTCAATTTTGAATACATTATTGGCATGCTGAAATACGAGTTGCGTTGGGTTCCTATCGTAAATATACACAATTCTTCTTCAGGACTCAAGTCCAAATTATTTTTAGAAACAAAGATATACGTCTTTCACTCAGGTGCATACTCTTCAGGTTTACTAAATCAACCGTGTTACGGAGATTGGCTTAAATTTTGAATACATTATGGGAATGCTGAAATACGAGTTGCGTTGGGTTCCTATCAAAAAAATACACAATTCTTCTTCAGGACTCAAGTCCAAATTATTAATAGAAACAAAGATATACGTCTTTCACTCAGGTGCATACTCTTCAGGTTTACTAAATCAACCGTGTTACGGAGATTGACTTGAATTGTGAATACATTATGGGAATGCTGAAAGACGAGTTGCGTTGGGTTCCTAACGTAAATATACACAATTCTTCTTCAGGAGTCAAGTCCAAATTATTAATAGAAACAAAGATAAAAGTCTTTAACTCAGGTGCATACTCTCCGGGTTTACTAAATCAACCGTGTTACGGAGACTGGCTTAAATTTTGAATACATTATGGCCATGCTGAAATACGAGTTGCGTTGGGTTCCTATCGTAAATATACACAATTCTTCTTCAGGACTCAAGTCCAAATTATTTTTAGAAACAAAGATATACGTCTTTCACTCAGGTGCATAATCTTCAGGTTTACTAAATCAACCGTGTTACGGAGATTGGCTTAAATTTTGAATACATTATGGGCATGCTGAAATACGAGTTGCGTTGGGTTCCTATCGTAAATATACACAATTATTCTTCAGGATTCAAGTCCAAATTATTAATAGAAACAAAGATATACGTCTTTCACTCAGGTGCATACTCTTCAGGTTTACTAAATCAACCGTGTTACGGAGATTGGCTTAAATTTTGAATACATTATGGGCATGCTGAAATACGAGTTGCGTTGGGTTCCTATTGTAAATACACACAATTCTTCTTCAGGACTCAAGTCCAAATTATTAATAGAAACAAAGATATAAGTCTTTTACTCAGGTGCATACTCTTCGGGTTTACTAAATCAACCGTGTTACGGAGATTGGCTTAAGTTTTGAATACATTATGGGAATGCTAAAATACGAGTTGCGTTGGGTTCCTATCGTACATATACACAATTCTTCTTCAGGACTCAAGTCCAAATTATTTATAGAAACAAAGATATACGTCTTTCACTCAGGTGCATACTCTTCTGGTTTATTAAATCAACCGTGTTACGGAGATTGGCTTAAATTTTGAATACATTATGGGAATGCTGAAATACGAGTTGCGTTGGGTTCCTATCGTAAAAATACACAATTCTTCTTCAGGACTCAAGTCCAAATTATTATTAGAAACAAAGATATACGTCTTTCACTCAGGTGCATACTCTTCAGGTTTACTAAATCAACCGTGTTACGGAGATTGGCTTAAATTTTGAATACATTATGGGCATGCTGAAATACGAAATGTGTTGGGTTCCTATCGTAAATATACACAATTCTTCTTCAGGACTCAAGTCCAAATTATTAATAGAAACAAAGATATACGTCTTTCACTCAGGTGCATACTCTTCGGGTTCACTAAATCAACCGTGTTACGAAGATTGGCTTCAATTTTGAATACATTATTGGCATGCTGAAATACGAGTTGCGTTGGGTTCCTATCGTAAATATACACAATTCTTCTTCAGGACTCAAGTCCAAATTATTAATAGAAACAAAGATATACGTCTTTCACTCAGGTGCATACTCTTCAGGTTTACTAAATCAACCGTGTTACGGAGATTGGCTTAAATTTTGAATACATTATGGGCATGCTGAAATACGAGTTGTTTTGCGTTCCTATCGTAAATATACACAATTCTTCTTCAGGACTCAAGTCCAAATGATTAACAGAAACTAAGATATACGTCTTTCACTCAGGTGCATACTCTTCAGGTTTACTAAATCAACCGTGTTACGGAGATTGGCTTAAATTTTGAATACATTATGGGCATGCTGAAATACGAAATGTGTTGGGTTCCTATCGTAAATATACACAATTCTTCTTCAGGACTCAAGTCCAAATTATTAATAGAAACAAAGATATACGTCTTTCACTCAGGTGCATACTCTTCGGGTTCACTAAATCAACCGTGTTACGAAGATTGGCTTCAATTTTGAATACATTATTGGCATGCTGAAATACGAGTTGCGTTGGGTTCCTATCGTAAATATACACAATTCTTCTTCAGGACTCAAGTCCAAATTATTTTTAGAAACAAAGATATACGTCTTTCACTCAGGTGCATACTCTTCAGGTTTACTAAATCAACCGTGTTACGGAGATTGGCTTAAATTTTGAATACATTATGGGAATGCTGAAATACGAGTTGCGTTGGGTTCCTATCAAAAAAATACACAATTCTTCTTCAGGACTCAAGTCCAAATTATTAATAGAAACAAAGATATACGTCTTTCACTCAGGTGCATACTCTTCAGGTTTACTAAATCAACCGTGTTACGGAGATTGACTTGAATTGTGAATACATTATGGGAATGCTGAAAGACGAGTTGCGTTGGGTTCCTAACGTAAATATACACAATTCTTCTTCAGGAGTCAAGTCCAAATTATTAATAGAAACAAAGATAAAAGTCTTTAACTCAGGTGCATACTCTCCGGGTTTACTAAATCAACCGTGTTACGGAGACTGGCTTAAATTTTGAATACATTATGGCCATGCTGAAATACGAGTTGCGTTGGGTTCCTATCGTAAATATACACAATTCTTCTTCAGGACTCAAGTCCAAATTATTTTTAGAAACAAAGATATACGTCTTTCACTCAGGTGCATAATCTTCAGGTTTACTAAATCAACCGTGTTACGGAGATTGGCTTAAATTTTGAATACATTATGGGCATGCTGAAATACGAGTTGCGTTGGGTTCCTATCGTAAATATACACAATTATTCTTCAGGATTCAAGTCCAAATTATTAATAGAAACAAAGATATACGTCTTTCACTCAGGTGCATACTCTTCAGGTTTACTAAATCAACCGTGTTACGGAGATTGGCTTAAATTTTGAATACATTATGGGCATGCTGAAATACGAGTTGCGTTGGGTTCCTATTGTAAATACACACAATTCTTCTTCAGGACTCAAGTCCAAATTATTAATAGAAACAAAGATATAAGTCTTTTACTCAGGTGCATACTCTTCGGGTTTACTAAATCAACCGTGTTACGGAGATTGGCTTAAGTTTTGAATACATTATGGGAATGCTAAAATACGAGTTGCGTTGGGTTCCTATCGTACATATACACAATTCTTCTTCAGGACTCAAGTCCAAATTATTTATAGAAACAAAGATATACGTCTTTCACTCAGGTGCATACTCTTCAGGTTTATTAAATCAACCGTGTTACGGAGATTGGCTTAAACTTTGAATACATTATGGGCATGCTGAAATACGAACTGCGTTGGGTTCCTATCGTAAATATACACAATTCTTCTTCAGGACTCAAGTCCAAATTATTAGTAGAAACAAAGATATACGTCTTTCACTCAGGTGCATACTCTTCGGGTTTACTAAATCAACCGTGTTACGGAGACTGGCTTAAATTTTAAATACATTATGGCCATGCTGAAATACGAGTTGCGTTGGGTTCCTATCGTAAATATACACAATTCTTCTTCATGACTCAAGTCCAAATTATTTTTAGAAACAAAGATATACGTCTTTCACTCAGGTGCATACTCTTCAGGTTTACTAAATCAACCGTGTTACGGAGATTGGCTTAAATTTTGAATACATTATGGGCATGCTGAAATACGAGTTGCGTTGGGTTCCTATCGTAAATATACACAATTATTCTTCAGGACTCAAGTCCAAATTATTAATAGAAACAAAGATATACGTCTTTCACTCAGGTGCATACTCTTTAGGTTAACTAAATCAACCGTGTTACGGAAATTGGCTTAAATTTTGAATACATTATGGGCATGCTGAAATACGAGTTGTGTTGGGTTCCTATCGTAAATATACACAATTCTTCTTCAGGACTCAAGTCCAAATTATTAATAGAAACAAAGATATAAGTCTTTTACTCAGGTGCATACTCTTCGGGTTTACTAAATCAACCGTGTTACGGAGATTGGCTTAAATTTTGAATACATTATGGGAATGCTGAAATACGAGTTGCGTTGGGTTCCTATCGTACATATACACAATTCTTCTTCAGGACTCAAGTCCAAATTATTTATAGAAACAAAGATATACGTCTTTCACTCAGGTGCATACTCTTCAGGTTTACTAAATCAACCGTGTTACGGAGATTGGCTTAAATTTTGAATACATTATGGGCATGCTGAAATACGAAATGTGTTGGGTTCCTATCGTAAATATACACAATTCTTCTTCAGGACTCAAGTCCAAATTATTAATAGAAACAAAGATATACGTCTTTCACTCAGGTGCATACTCTTCGGGTTCACTAAATCAACCGTGTTACGAAGATTGGCTTCAATTTTGAATACATTATTGGCATGCTGAAATACGAGTTGCGTTGGGTTCCTATCGTAAATATACACAATTCTTCTTCAGGACTCAAGTCCAAATTATTAATAGAAACAAAGATATACGTCTTTCACTCAGGTGCATACTCTTCAGGTTTACTAAATCAACCGTGTTACGGAGATTGGCTTAAATTTTGAATACATTATGGGCATGCTGAAATACGAGTCGCGTTGGGTTCCTATCGTAAATATACACAATTATTCTTCAGGATTCAAGTCCAAATTATTAATAGAAACAAAGATATACGTCTTTCACTCTGGTGCATACTCTTCAGGTTTACTAAATCAACCGTGTTACGGAGATTGGCGTAAATTTTGAATACATTATGGGCATAATGAAATACGAGTTGCGTTGGGTTCCTATTGTAAATACACACAATTCTTCTTTAGGACTCAAGTCCAAATTATTAATAGAAACAAAGATATAAGTCTTTTACTCAGGTGCATACTCTTCGGGTTTACTAAATCAACCGTGTTACGGAGATTGGCTTAAGTTTTGAATACATTATGGGAATGCTGAAATACGAGTTGCGTTGGGTTCCTATCGTACATATACACAATTCTTCTTCAGGACTCAAGTCCAAATTATTTATAGAAACAAAGATATACGTCTTTCACTCAGGTGCATACTCTTCAGGTTTATTAAATCAACCGTGTTACGGAGATTGGCTTAAATTTTGAATACATTATGGGCATGCTGAAATACGAACTGCGTTGGGTTCCTATCGTAAATATACACAATTCTTCTTCAGGACTCAAGTCCAAATTATTAGTAGAAACAAAGATATACGTCTTTCACTCAGGTGCATACTCTTCGGGTTTACTAAATCAACCGTGTTACGGAGACTGGCTTAAATTTTGAATACATTATGGCCATGCTGAAATACGAGTTGCGTTGGGTTCCTATCGTAAATATACACAATTCTTCTTCAGGACTCAAGTCCAAATTATTTTTAGAAACAAAGATATACGTCTTTCACTCAGGTGCATACTCTTCAGGTTTACTATATCAACCGTGTTACGGAGATTGGCTTAAATTTTGAATACATTATGGGCATGCTGAAATACGAGTTGCGTTGGGTTCCTATCGTAAATATACACAATTCTTCTTCAGGACTCAAGTTCAAATTATTAATAGAAACAAAGATATAAGTCTTTTACTCAGGTGCATACTCTTCGGGTTTACTAAATCAACCGTGTTACGGAGATTGGCTTAAATTTTGAATACATTATGGGAATGCTGAAATACGAGTTGTGTTGGGTTCCTATCGTACATATACACAATTCTTCTTCAGGACTCAAGTCCAAATTATTTATAGAAACAAGGATATACGTCTTTCACTCAGGTGCATACTCTTCAGGTTTATTAAATCAACCGTGTTACGGAGATTGGCTTAAATTTTGAATACATTATGGGCATGCTGAAATACGAACTGCGTTGGGTTCCTATCGTAAATATACACAATTCTTCTTCAGGACTCAAGTCCAAATTATTAGTAGAAACAAAGATATACGTCTTTCACTCAGGTGCATACTCTTCGGGTTTACTAAATCAACCGTGTTACGGAGATTGGCTTAAATTTTGAATACATTATGGGAATGCTGAAATACGAGTTGCGTTGGGTTCCTATCGTAAAAATACACAATTCTTCTTCAGGACTCAAGTCCAAATTATTAATAGAAACAAAGATATAAGTCTTTCACTCAGGTGCATACTCTTCGGGTTTACTAAATCAACCGTGTTACGGAGATTGGCTTAAATTTCGAAGACATTATGGGAATGCTGAAATACGAGTTGCGTTGGGTTCCTATGGTAAATATACACAATTCTTCTTCAGGATTCAAGTCAAAATTATTAATAGAAACAAAGATATACGTCTTTCACTCAGGTGCATACTCTTCAGGTTTACTAAATCAACCGTGTTACGGAGATTGGCTTAAGTTTTGAATACATTATGGGCATGTTGAAATACGAGATGTGTTGGGTTCCTATCGTAAATATACACAATTCTTCTTCAGGACTCAAGTCCAAATTATTAATAGAAACAAAGATATACGTCTTTCACTCAGGTGCATACTCTCCGGGTTTACTAAATCAACCGCGTTACGGAGATTGGCTTAAATTTTGAATACATTATGGGCATGCTGAAATACGAAATGTGTTGGGTTCCTATCGTAAATATACACAATTCTTCTTCAGGACTCAAGTCCAAATTATTATTA
This sequence comes from Cuscuta europaea, assembly GCA_945859875.1. Lineage (NCBI taxonomy): Eukaryota > Viridiplantae > Streptophyta > Magnoliopsida > Solanales > Convolvulaceae > Cuscuta > Cuscuta europaea. The sequence continues at coordinate 10,390,927 of CAMAPE010000014.1, forward strand.
GAAACAAAGATATACGTCTTTCACTCAGGTGCATACTCTTCAGGTTTACTAAATCAACCGTGTTACGGAGATTGGCTTAAATTTTGAATACATTATGGGCATGCTGAAATACGAAATGTGTTGGGTTCCTATCGTAAATATACACAATTCTTCTTCAGGACTCAAGTCCAAATTATTAATAGAAACAAAGATATACGTCTTTCACTCAGGTGCATACTCTTCGGGTTCACTAAATCAACCGTGTTACGAAGATTGGCTTCAATTTTGAATACATTATTGGCATGCTGAAATACGAGTTGCGTTGGGTTCCTATCGTAAATATACACAATTCTTCTTCAGGACTCAAGTCCAAATTATTAATAGAAACAAAGATATACGTCTTTCACTCAGGTGCATACTCTTCAGGTTTACTAAATCAACCGTGTTACGGAGATTGGCTTAAATTTTGAATACATTATGGGCATGCTGAAATACGAGTTGTGTTGCGTTCCTATCGTAAATATACACAATTCTTCTTCAGGACTCAAGTCCAAATTATTAACAGAAACTAAGATATACGTCTTTCACTCAGGTGCATACTCTTCAGGTTTACTAAATCAACCGTGTTACGGAGATTGGCTTAAAGTTTGAATACATTATGGGCATGCTGAAATACGAATTGTGTTGGGTTCCTATCGTAAATATACACAATTCTTCTTCAGGACTCAAGTCCAAATTATTAATAGAAACAAAGATATACGTCTTTCACTCAGGTGCATACTCTTCGGGTTCACTAAATCAACCGTGTTACGAAGATTGGCTTCAATTTTGAATACATTATTGGCATGCTGAAATACGAGTTGCGTTGGGTTCCTATCGTAAATATACACAATTCTTCTTCAGGACTCAAGTCCAAATTATTTTTAGAAACAAAGATATACGTCTTTCACTCAGGTGCATACTCTTCAGGTTTACTAAATCAACCGTGTTACGGAGATTGGCTTAAATTTTGAATACATTATGGCCATGCTGAAATACGAGTTGCGTTGGGTTCCTATCGTAAATATACACAATTCTTCTTCAGGACTCAAGTCCAAATTATTTTTAGAAACAAAGATATACGTCTTTCACTCAGGTGCATACTCTTCAGGTTTACTAAATCAACCGTGCTACAGAGATTGGCTTAAATTTTGAATACATTATGGCCATGCTGAAATACGAGTTGCGTTGGGTTCCTATCGTAAATATACACAATTCTTCTTCAGGACTCAAGTCCAAATTATTTTTAGAAACAAAGATATACGTCTTTCACTCAGGTGCATACTCTTCAGGTTTACTATATCAACCGTGTTACGGAGATTGGCTTAAATTTTGAATACATTATGGGCATGCTGAAATACGAGTTGCGTTGGGTTCCTATCGTAAATATACACAATTATTCTTCAGGACTCAAGTCCAAATTATTAATAGAAACAAAGATATACGTCTTTCACTCAGGTGCATACTCTTTAGGTTTACTAAATCAACCGTGTTACGGAAATTGGCTTAAATTTTGAATACATTATGGGCATGCTGAAATACGAACTGCGTTGGGTTCCTATCGTAAATATACACAATTCTTCTTCAGGACTCAAGTCCAAATTATTAGTAGAAACAAAGATATACGTCTTTCACTCAGGTGCATACTCTTCGGGTTTACTAAATCAACCGTGTTACGGAGATTGGCTTAAATTTTGAATACATTATGGGAATGCTGAAATACGAGTTGCGTTGGGTTCCTATCGTAAAAATACACAATTCTTCTTCAGGACTCAAGTCCAAATTATTAATAGAAACAAAGATATAAGTCTTTCACTCAGGTGCATACTCTTCGGGTTTACTAAATCAACCGTGTTACGGAGATTGGCTTAAATTTCGAAGACATTATGGGAATGCTGAAATACGAGTTGCGTTGGGTTCCTATGGTAAATATACACAATTCTTCTTCAGGATTCAAGTCCAAATTATTAATAGAAACAAAGATATACGTCTTTCACTCAGGTGCATACTCTTCAGGTTTACTAAATCAACCGTGTTACGGAGATTGGCTTAAGTTTTGAATACATTATGGGCATGTTGAAATACGAGATGTGTTGGGTTCCTATCGTAAATATACACAATTCTTCTTCAGGACTCAAGTCCAAATTATTAATACAAACAAAGATATAAGTCTTTCACTCAGGTGCATACTCTCCGGGTTTACTAAATCAACCGCGTTACGGAGATTGGCTTAAATTTTGAATACATTATGGGAATGCTGAAATACGAGTTGCGTTGGGTTCCTTTCGTAAAAATACACAATTCTTCTTCAGGACTCAAGTCCAAATTATTATTAGAAACAAAGATATACGTCTTTCACTCAGGTGCATACTCTTCAGGTTTACTAAATCAACCGTGTTACGGAGATTGGCTTAAATTTTGAATACATTATGAGCATGCTGAAATACGAAATGTGTTGGGTTCCTATCGTAAATATACACAATTCTTCTTCAGGACTCAAGTCCAAATTATTAATAGAAACAAAGATATACGTCTTTCACTCAGGTGCATACTCTTCGGGTTCACTAAATCAACCGTGTTACGAAGATTGGCTTCAATTTTGAATACATTATTGGCATGCTGAAATACGAGTTGCGTTGGGTTCCTATCGTAAATATACACAATTCTTCTTCAGGACTCAAGTCCAAATTATTAATAGAAACAAAGATATACGTCTTTCACTCAGGTGCATACTCTTCAGGTTTACTAAATCAACCGTGTTACGGAGATTGGCTTAAATTTTGAATACATTATGGGCATGCTGAAATACGAGTTGTGTTGCATTCCTATCGTAAATATACACAATTCTTCTTCAGGACTCAAGTCCAAATTATTAACAGAAACTAAGATATACGTCTTTCACTCAGGTGCATACTCTTCAGGTTTACTAAATCAACCGTGTTACGGAGATTGGCTTAAATTTTGAATACATTATGGGCATGCTGAAATACGAAATGTGTTGGGTTCCTATCGTAAATATACACAATTCTTCTTCAGGACTCAAGTCCAAATTATTAATAGAAACAAAGATATACGTCTTTCACTCAGGTGCATACTCTTCGGGTTCACTAAATCAACCGTGTTACGAAGATTGGCTTCAATTTTGAATACATTATTGGCATGCTGAAATACGAGTTGCGTTGGGTTCCTATCGTAAATATACACAATTCTTCTTCAGGACTCAAGTCCAAATTATTTTTAGAAACAAAGATATACGTCTTTCACTCAGGTGCATACTCTTCAGGTTTACTAAATCAACCGTGTTACGGAGATTGGCTTAAATTTTGAATACATTATGGTCATGCTGAAATACGAGTTGCGTTGGGTTCCTATCGTAAATATACACAATTCTTCTTCAGGACTCAAGTCCAAATTATTTTTAGAAACAAAGATATACGTCTTTCACTCAGGTGCATACTCTTCAGGTTTACTAAATCAACCGTGTTACAGAGATTGGCTTATATTTTGAATACATTATGGCCATGCTGAAATACGAGTTGCGTTGGGTTCCTATCGTAAATATACACAATTCTTCTTCAGGACTCAAGTCCAAATTATTTTTAGAAACAAAGATATACGTCTTTCACTCAGGTGCATACTCTTCAGGTTTACTATATCAACCGTGTTACGGAGATTGGCTTAAATTTTGAATACATTATGGGCATGCTGAAATACGAGTTGCGTTGGGTTCCTATCGTAAATATACACAATTATTCTTCAGGACTCAAGTCCAAATTATTAATAGAAACAAAGATATACGTCTTTCACTCAGGTGCATACTCTTTAGGTTTACTAAATCAACCGTGTTACGGAAATTGGCTTAAATTTTGAATACATTATGGGCATGCTGAAATACGAAATGCGTTGGGTTCCTATCGTAAATATACACAATTCTTCTTCAGGACTCAAGTCCAAATTATTAGTAGAAACAAAGATATACGTCTTTCACTCAGGTGCATACTCTTCGGGTTTACTAAATCAACCGTGTTACGGAGATTGGCTTAAATTTTGAATACATTATGGGAATGCTGAAATACGAGTTGCGTTGGGTTCCTATCGTAAAAATACACAATTCTTCTTCAGGACTCAAGTCCAAATTATTAATAGAAACAAAGATATAAGTCTTTCACTCAGGTGCATACTCTTCGGGTTTACTAAATCAACCGTGTTACGGAGATTGGCTTAAATTTCGAAGACATTATGGGAATGCTGAAATACGAGTTGCGTTGGGTTCCTATGGTAAATATACACAATTCTTCTTCAGGATTCAAGTCCAAATTATTAATAGAAACAAAGATATACGTCTTTCACTCAGGTGCATACTCTTCAGGTTTACTAAATCAACCGTGTTACGGAGATTGGCTTAAGTTTTGAATACATTATGGGCATGTTGAAATACGAGATGTGTTGGGTTCCTATCGTAAATATACACAATTCTTCTTCAGGACTCAAGTCCAAATTATTAATACAAACAAAGATATAAGTCTTTCACTCAGGTGCATACTCTCCTGGTTTACTAAATCAACCGCGTTACGGAGATTGGCTTAAATTTTGAATACATTATGGGAATGCTGAAATACGAGTTGCGTTGGGTTCCTTTCGTAAAAATACACAATTCTTCTTCAGGACTCAAGTCCAAATTATTATTAGAAACAAAGATATACGTCTTTCACTCAGGTGCATACTCTTCAGGTTTACTAAATCAACCGTGTTACGGAGATTGGCTTAAATTTTGAATACATTATGAGCATGCTGAAATACGAAATGTGTTGGGTTCCTATCGTAAATATACACAATTCTTCTTCAGGACTCAAGTCCAAATTATTAATAGAAACAAAGATATACGTCTTTCACTCAGGTGCATACTCTTCGGGTTCACTAAATCAACCGTGTTACGAAGATTGGCTTCAATTTTGAATACATTATTGGCATGCTGAAATACGAGTTGCGTTGGGTTCCTATCGTAAATATACACAATTCTTCTTCAGGACTCAAGTCCAAATTATTAATAGAAACAAAGATATACGTCTTTCACTCAGGTGCATACTCTTCAGGTTTACTAAATCAACCGTGTTACGGAGATTGGCTTAAATTTTGAATACATTATGGGCATGCTGAAATACGAGTTGTGTTGCATTCCTATCGTAAATATACACAATTCTTCTTCAGGACTCAAGTCCAAATTATTAACAGAAACTAAGATATACGTCTTTCACTCAGGTGCATACTCTTCAGGTTTACTAAATCAACCGTGTTACGGAGATTGGCTTAAATTTTGAATACATTATGGGCATGCTGAAATACGAAATGTGTTGGGTTCCTATCGTAAATATACACAATTCTTCTTCAGGACTCAAGTCCAAATTATTAATAGAAACAAAGATATACGTCTTTCACTCAGGTGCATACTCTTCGGGTTCACTAAATCAACCGTGTTACGAAGATTGGCTTCAATTTTGAATACATTATTGGCATGCTGAAATACGAGTTGCGTTGGGTTCCTATCGTAAATATACACAATTCTTCTTCAGGACTCAAGTCCAAATTATTTTTAGAAACAAAGATATACGTCTTTCACTCAGGTGCATACTCTTCAGGTTTACTAAATCAACCGTGTTACGGAGATTGGCTTAAATTTTGAATACATTATGGTCATGCTGAAATACGAGTTGCGTTGGGTTCCTATCGTAAATATACACAATTCTTCTTCAGGACTCAAGTCCAAATTATTTTTAGAAACAAAGATATACGTCTTTCACTCAGGTGCATACTCTTCAGGTTTACTAAATCAACCGTGTTACAGAGATTGGCTTATATTTTGAATACATTATGGCCATGCTGAAATACGAGTTGCGTTGGGTTCCTATCGTAAATATACACAATTCTTCTTCAGGACTCAAGTCCAAATTATTTTTAGAAACAAAGATATACGTCTTTCACTCAGGTGCATACTCTTCAGGTTTACTATATCAACCGTGTTACGGAGATTGGCTTAAATTTTGAATACATTATGGGCATGCTGAAATACGAGTTGCGTTGGGTTCCTATCGTAAATATACACAATTATTCTTCAGGACTCAAGTCCAAATTATTAATAGAAACAAAGATATACGTCTTTCACTCAGGTGCATACTCTTTAGGTTTACTAAATCAACCGTGTTACGGAAATTGGCTTAAATTTTGAATACATTATGGGCATGCTGAAATACGAGTTGCGTTGGGTTCCTATCGTAAATATACACAATTCTTCTTCAGGACTCAAGTCCAAATTATTAATAGAAACAAAGATATACGTCTTTCACTCAGGTGCATACTCTTCAGGTTTACTAAATCAACCGTGTTACGGAGATTGGCTTAAATTTTGAATACATTATGGGCATGCTGAAATACGAAATGTGTTGGGTTCCTATCGTAAATATACACAATTCTTCTTCAGGACTCAAGTCCAAATTATTAATAGAAACAAAGATATACGTCTTTCACTCAGGTGCATACTCTTCGGGTTCACTAAATCAACCGTGTTACGAAGATTGGCTTCAATTTTGAATACATTATTGGCATGCTGAAATACGAGTTGCGTTGGGTTCCTATCGTAAATATACACAATTCTTCTTCAGGACTCAAGTCCAAATTATTAATAGAAACAAAGATATACGTCTTTCACTCAGGTGCATACTCTTCAGGTTTACTAAATCAACCGTGTTACGGAGATTGGCTTAAATTTTGAATACATTATGGGCATGCTGAAATACGAGTTGTGTTGCGTTCCTATCGTAAATATACACAATTCTTCTTCAGGACTCAAGTCCAAATTATTAACAGAAACTAAGATATACGTCTTTCACTCAGGTGCATACTCTTCAGGTTTACTAAATCAACCGTGTTACGGAGATTGGCTTAAAGTTTGAATACATTATGGGCATGCTGAAATACGAATTGTGTTGGGTTCCTATCGTAAATATACACAATTCTTCTTCAGGACTCAAGTCCAAATTATTAATAGAAACAAAGATATACGTCTTTCACTCAGGTGCATACTCTTCGGGTTCACTAAATCAACCGTGTTACGAAGATTGGCTTCAATTTTGAATACATTATGGCCATGCTGAAATACGAGTTGCGTTGGGTTCCTATCGTAAATATACACAATTCTTCTTCAGGACTCAAGTCCAAATTATTTTTAGAAACAAAGATATACGTCTTTCACTCAGGTGCATACTCTTCAGGTTTACTAAATCAACCGTGTTACAGAGATTGGCTTAAATTTTGAATACATTATGGCCATGCTGAAATACGAGTTGCGTTGGGTTCCTATCGTAAATATACACAATTCTTCTTCAGGACTCAAGTCCAAATTATTTTTAGAAACAAAGATATACGTCTTTCACTCAGGTGCATACTCTTCAGGTTTACTATATCAACCGTGTTACGGAGATTGGCTTAAATTTTGAATACATTATGGGCATGCTGAAATACGAGTTGCGTTGGGTTCCTATCGTAAATATACACAATTATTCTTCAGGACTCAAGTCCAAATTATTAATAGAAACAAAGATATACGTCTTTCACTCAGGTGCATACTCTTTAGGTTTACTAAATCAACCGTGTTACGGAAATTGGCTTAAATTTTGAATACATTATGGGCATGCTGAAATACGAACTGCGTTGGGTTCCTATCGTAAATATACACAATTCTTCTTCAGGACTCAAGTCCAAATTATTAGTAGAAACAAAGATATACGTCTTTCACTCAGGTGCATACTCTTCGGGTTTACTAAATCAACCGTGTTACGGAGATTGGCTTAAATTTTGAATACATTATGGGAATGCTGAAATACGAGTTGCGTTGGGTTCCTATCGTAAAAATACACAATTCTTCTTCAGGACTCAAGTCCAAATTATTAATAGAAACAAAGATATAAGTCTTTCACTCAGGTGCATACTCTTCGGGTTTACTAAATCAACCGTGTTACGGAGATTGGCTTAAATTTCGAAGACATTATGGGAATGCTGAAATACGAGTTGCGTTGGGTTCCTATGGTAAATATACACAATTCTTCTTCAGGATTCAAGTCCAAATTATTAATAGAAACAAAGATATACGTCTTTCACTCAGGTGCATACTCTTCAGGTTTACTAAATCAACCGTGTTACGGAGATTGGCTTAAGTTTTGAATACATTATGGGCATGTTGAAATACGAGATGTGTTGGGTTCCTATCGTAAATATACACAATTCTTCTTCAGGACTCAAGTCCAAATTATTAATAGAAACAAAGATATAAGTCTTTCACTCAGGTGCATACTCTCCGGGTTTACTAAATCAACCGCGTTACGGAGATTGGCTTAAATTTTGAATACATTATGGGAATGCTGAAATACGAGTTGCGTTGGGTTCCTTTCGTAAAAATACACAATTCTTCTTCAGGACTCAAGTCCAAATTATTATTAGAAACAAAGATATACGTCTTTCACTCAGGTGCATACTCTTCAGGTTTACTAAATCAACCGTGTTACGGAGATTGGCTTAAATTTTGAATACATTATGAGCATGCTGAAATACGAAATGTGTTGGGTTCCTATCGTAAATATACACAATTCTTCTTCAGGACTCAAGTCCAAATTATTAATAGAAACAAAGATATACGTCTTTCACTCAGGTGCATACTCTTCGGGTTCACTAAATCAACCGTGTTACGAAGATTGGCTTCAATTTTGAATACATTATTGGCATGCTGAAATACGAGTTGCGTTGGGTTCCTATCGTAAATATACACAATTCTTCTTCAGGACTCAAGTCCAAATTATTAATAGAAACAAAGATATACGTCTTTCACTCAGGTGCATACTCTTCAGGTTTACTAAATCAACCGTGTTACGGAGATTGGCTTAAATTTTGAATACATTATGGGCATGCTGAAATACGAGTTGTGTTGCATTCCTATCGTAAATATACACAATTCTTCTTCAGGACTCAAGTCCAAATTATTAACAGAAACTAAGATATACGTCTTTCACTCAGGTGCATACTCTTCAGGTTTACTAAATCAACCGTGTTACGGAGATTGGCTTAAATTTTGAATACATTATGGGCATGCTGAAATACGAAATGTGTTGGGTTCCTATCGTAAATATACACAATTCTTCTTCAGGACTCAAGTCCAAATTATTAATAGAAACAAAGATATACGTCTTTCACTCAGGTGCATACTCTTCGGGTTCACTAAATCAACCGTGTTACGAAGATTGGCTTCAATTTTGAATACATTATTGGCATGCTGAAATACGAGTTGCGTTGGGTTCCTATCGTAAATATACACAATTCTTCTTCAGGACTCAAGTCCAAATTATTTTTAGAAACAAAGATATACGTCTTTCACTCAGGTGCATACTCTTCAGGTTTACTAAATCAACCGTGTTACGGAGATTGGCTTAAATTTTGAATACATTATGGTCATGCTGAAATACGAGTTGCGTTGGGTTCCTATCGTAAATATACACAATTCTTCTTCAGGACTCAAGTCCAAATTATTTTTAGAAACAAAGATATACGTCTTTCACTCAGGTGCATACTCTTCAGGTTTACTAAATCAACCGTGTTACAGAGATTGGCTTATATTTTGAATACATTATGGCCATGCTGAAATACGAGTTGTGTTGGGTTCCTATCGTAAATATACACAATTCTTCTTCAGGACTCAAGTCCAAATTATTTTTAGAAACAAAGATATACGTCTTTCACTCAGGTGCATACTCTTCAGGTTTACTATATCAACCGTGTTACGGAGATTGGCTTAAATTTTGAATACATTATGGGCATGCTGAAATACGAGTTGCGTTGGGTTCCTATCGTAAATATACACAATTATTCTTCAGGACTCAAGTCCAAATTATTAATAGAAACAAAGATATACGTCTTTCACTCAGGTGCATACTCTTTAGGTTTACTAAATCAACCGTGTTACGGAAATTGGCTTAAATTTTGAATACATTATGGGCATGCTGAAATACGAGTTGCGTTGGGTTCCTATCGTAAATATACACAATTCTTCTTCAGGACTCAAGTCCAAATTATTAATAGAAACAAAGATATAAGTCTTTTACTCAGGTGCATACTCTTCGGGTTTACTAAATCAACCGTGTTACGGAGATTGGCTTAAATTTTGAATACATTATGGGAATGCTGAAATCGAGTTGCGTTGGGTTCCTATCGTACATATACACAATTCTTCTTCAGGACTCAAGTCCAAATTATTTATAGAAACAAAGATATACGTCTTTCACTCAGGTGCATACTCTTCAGGTTTATTAAATCAACCGTGTTACGGAGATTGGCTTAAATTTTGAATACATTATGGGCATGCTGAAATACGAACTGCGTTGGGTTCCTATCGTAAATATACACAATTCTTCTTCAGGACTCAAGTCCAAATTATTAATAGAAACAAAGATATAAGTCTTTCACTCAGGTGCATACTCCTCGGGTTTACTAAATCAACCGTGTTAGGGAGATTGGCTTAAATTTCGAAGACATTATGGGAATGCTGAAATACGAGTTGCGTTGGGTTCCTATGGTAAATATACACAATTCTTCTTCAGGATTCAAGTCCAAATTATTAATAGAAACAAAGATATACGTCTTTCACTCAGGTGCATACTCTTCAGGTTTACTAAATCAACCGTGTTACGGAGATTGGCTTAAGTTTTGAATACATTATGGGCATGTTGAAATACGAGATGTGTTGGGTTCCTATCGTAAATATACACAATTCTTCTTCAGGACTCAAGTCCAAATTATTAATAGAAACAAAGATATAAGTCTTTCACTCAGGTGCATACTCTCCGGGTTTACTAAATCAACCGTGTTACGGAGATTGGCTTAAATTTTGAATACATTATGGGAATGCTGAAATACGAGTTGCGTTGGGTTCCTATCGTAAAAATACACAATTCTTCTTCAGGACTAAAGTCCAAATTATTATTAGAAACAAAGATATACGTCTTTCACTCAGGTGCATACTCTTCAGGTTTACTAAATCAACCGTGTTACGGAGATTGGCTTAAATTTTGAATACATTATGGGCATGCTGAAATACGAAATGTGTTGGGTTCCTATCGTAAATATACACAATTCTTCTTCAGGACTCAAGTCCAAATTATTAATAGAAACAAAGATATACGTCTTTCACTCAGGTGCATACTCTTCGGGTTCACTAAATCAACCGTGTTACGAAGATTGGCTTCAATTTTGAATACATTATTGGCATGCTGAAATACGAGTTGCGTTGGGTTCCTATCGTAAATATACACAATTCTTCTTCAGGACTCAAGTCCAAATTATTAATAGAAACAAAGATATACGTCTTTCACTCAGGTGCATACTCTTCAGGTTTACTAAATCAACCGTGTTACGGAGATTGGCTTAAATTTTGAATACATTATGGGCATGCTGAAATACGAGTTGTTTTGCGTTCCTATCGTAAATATACACAATTCTTCTTCAGAACTCAAGTCCAAATTATTAACAGAAACTAAGATATACGTCTTTCACTCAGGTGCATACTCTTCAGGTTTACTAAATCAACCGTGTTACGGAGATTGGCTTAAATTTTGAATACATTATGGGCATGCTGAAATACGAAATGTGTTGGGTTCCTATCGTAAATATACACAATTCTTCTTCAGGACTCAAGTCCAAATTATTAATAGAAACAAAGATATACGTCTTTCACTCAGGTGCATACTCTTCGGGTTCACTAAATCAACCGTGTTACGAAGATTGGCTTCAATTTTGAATACATTATTGGCATGCTGAAATACGAGTTGCGTTGGGTTCCTATCGTAAATATACACAATTCTTCTTCAGGACTCAAGTCCAAATTATTTTTAGAAACAAAGATATACGTCTTTCACTCAGGTGCATACTCTTCAGGTTTACTAAATCAACCGTGTTACGGAGATTGGCTTAAATTTTGAATACATTATGGGCATGCTGAAATACGAGTTGCGTTGGGTTCCTATCGTAAATATACACAATTATTCTTCAAGACTCAAGTCCAAATTATTAATAGAAACAAAGATATACGTCTTTCACTCAGGTGCATACTCTTTAGGTTTACTAAATCAACCGTGTTACGGAAATTGGCTTAAATTTTGAATACATTATGGGCATGCTGAAATACGAGTTGCGTTGGGTTCCTATCGTAAATATACACAATTCTTCTTCAGGACTCAAGTCCAAATTATTAATAGAAACAAAGATATAAGTCTTTTACTCAGGTGCATACTCTTCGGGTTTACTAAATCAACCGTGTTACGTAGATTGGCTTAAATTTTGAATACATTATGGGAATGCTGAAATACGAGTTGCGTTGGGTTCCTATCGTACATATACACAATTCTTCTTCAGGACTCAAGTCCAAATTATTTATAGAAACAAAGATATACGTCTTTCACTCAGGTGCATACTCTTCAGGTTTATTAAATCAACCGTGTTACGGAGATTGGCTTAAATTTTGAATACATTATGGGCATGCTGAAATACGAACTGCGTTGGGTTCCTATCGTAAATATACACAATTCTTCTTCAGGACTCAAGTCCAAATTATTAGTAGAAACAAAGATATACGTCTTTCACTCAGGTGCATACTCTTCGGGTTTACTAAATCAACCGTGTTACGGAGATTGGCTTAAATTTTGAATACATTATGGGAATGCTAAAATACGAGTTGCGTGGGGTTCCTATCGTAAAAATACACAATTTTTCTTCAGGACTCAAGTCCAAATTATTAATAGAAACAAAGATATAAGTCTTTCACTCAGGTGCATACTCTTCGGGTTTACTAAATCAACCGTGTTACGGAGATTGGCTTAAATTTCGAAGACATTATGGGAATGCTGAAATACGAGTTGCGTTGGGTTCCTATGGTAAATATACACAATTCTTCTTCAGGATTCAAGTCCAAATTATTAATAGAAACAAAGATATACGTCTTTCACTCAGGTGCATACTCTTCAGGTTTACTAAATCAACCGTGTTACGGAGATTGGCTTAAGTTTTGAATACATTATGGGCATGTTGAAATACGAGATGTGTTGGGTTCCTATCGTAAATATACACAATTCTTCTTCAGGACTCAAGTCCAAATTATTAATAGAAACAAAGATATAAGTCTTTCACTCAGGAGCATACTCTCCGGGTTTACTAAATCAACCGTGTTACGGAGATTGGCTTAAATTTTGAATACATTATGGGAATGCTGAAATACGAGTTGCGTTGGGTTCCTATCGTAAAAATACACAATTCTTCTTCAGGACTAAAGTCCAAATTATTATTAGAAACAAAGATATACGTCTTTCACTCAGGTGCATACTCTTCAGGTTTACTAAATCAACCGTGTTACGGAGATTGGCTTAAATTTTGAATACATTATGGGCATGCTGAAATACGAAATGTGTTGGGTTCCTATCGTAAATATACACAATTCTTCTTCAGGACTCAAGTCCAAATTATTAATAGAAACAAAGATATACGTCTTTCACTCAGGTGCATACTCTTCGAGTTCACTAAATCAACCGTGTTACGAAGATTGGCTTCAATTTTGAATACATTATTGGCATGCTGAAATACGAGTTGCGTTGGGTTCCTATCGTAAATATACACAATTTTCTTCAGGACTCAAGTCCAAATTATTAATAGAAACAAAGATATACGTCTTTCACTCAGGTGCATACTTTTCAGGTTTACTAAATCAACCGTGTTACGGAGATTGGCTTAAATTTTGAATACATTATGGGCATGCTGAAATACGAGTTGTTTTGCGTTCCTATCGTAAATATACACAATTCTTCTTCAGGACTCAAGTCCAAATTATTAACAGAAACTAAGATATACGTCTTTCACTCAGGTGCATACTCTTCAGGTTTACTAAATCAACCGTGTTACGGAGATTGGATTAAATTTTGAATACATTATGGGAATGCTGAAATACGAGTTGTGTTGGGTTCCTATCGTAAAAATACACAATTCTTCTTCAGGACTCAAGTCCAAATTATTATTAGAAACAAAGATATACGTCTTTCACTCAGGTGCATACTCTTCAGGTTTACTAAATCAACCGTGTTACGGAGATTGGCTTAAATTTTGAATACATTATGGGCATGCTGAAATACGAGTTGCGTTGGGTTCCTATCTTAAATATACACAATTATTCTTCAAGACTCAAGTCCAAATTATTAATAGAAACAAAGATATATGTCTTTCACTCAGGTGCATACTCTTTAGGTTTACTAAATCAACCGTGTTACGGAAATTGGCTTAAATTTTGAATACATTATGGGCATGCTGAAATACGAGTTGCGTTGGGTTCCTATCGTAAATATACACAATTCTTCTTCAGGACTCAAGTCCAAATTATTAATAGAAACAAAGATATAAGTCTTTTACTCAGGTGCATACTCTTCGGGTTTACTAAATCAACCGTGTTACGTAGATTGGCTTAAATTTTGAATACATTATGGGAATGCTGAAATACGAGTTGCGTTGGGTTCCTATCGTACATATACACAATTCTTCTTCAGGACTCAAGTCCAAATTATTAATAGAAACAAAGATATACGTCTTTCACTCAGGTGCATACTCTTCAGGTTTACTAAATCAACCGTGTTACGGAGATTGGCTTAAATTTTGAATACATTATGGGCATGCTGAAATACGAGTTGTTTTGCGTTCCTATCGTAAATATACACAATTCTTCTTCAGGACTCAAGTCCAAATTATTAACAGAAACTAAGATATACGTCTTTCACTCAGGTGCATACTCTTCAGGTTTACTAAATCAACCGTGTTACGGAGATTGGATTAAATTTTGAATACATTATGGGAATGCTGAAATACGAGTTGTGTTGGGTTCCTATCGTAAAAATACACAATTCTTCTTCAGGACTCAAGTCCAAATTATTATTAGAAACAAAGATATACGTCTTTCACTCAGGTGCATACTCTTCAGGTTTACTAAATCAACCGTGTTACGGAGATTGGCTTAAATTTTGAATACATTATGGGCATGCTGAAATACGAGTTGCGTTGGGTTCCTATCGTAAATATACACAATTATTCTTCAAGACTCAAGTCCAAATTATTAATAGAAACAAAGATATATGTCTTTCACTCAGGTGCATACTCTTTAGGTTTACTAAATCAACCGTGTTACGGAAATTGGCTTAAATTTTGAATACATTATGGGCATGCTGAAATACGAGTTGCGTTGGGTTCCTATCGTAAATATACACAATTCTTCTTCAGGACTCAAGTCCAAATTATTAGTAGAAACAAAGATATACGTCTTTCACTCAGGTGCATACTCTTCGGGTTTACTAAATCAACCGTGTTACGGAGATTGGCTTAAATTTTGAATACATTATGGGAATGCTGAAATACGAGTTGCGTTAGGTTCCTATCGTAAAAATACACAATTCTTCTTCAGGACTCAAGTCCAAATTATTAATAGAAACAAAGATATACGTCTTTCACTCAGGTGCATACTCTTCAGGTTTACTAAATCAACCGTGTTACGGAGATTGGCTTAAGTTTTGAATACATTATGGGCATGCTGAAATACGAACTGCGTTGGGTTCCTATCGTAAATATACACAATTCTTCTTCAGGACTCAAGTCCAATCTATTAGTAGAAACAAAGATATACGTCTTTCACTCAGGTGCATACTCTTCGGGTTTACTAAATCAACCGTGTTACGGAGATTGGCTTAAATTTTGAATACATTATGGGAATGCTGAAATACGAGTTGCGTTGGGTTCCTATCGTAAAAATACACAATTCTTCTTCAGGACTCAAGTCCAAATTATTATTAGAAACAAAGATATAAGTCTTTCACTCAGGTGCATACTCTTCGGGTTTACTAAATCAACCGTGTTACGGAGATTGGCTTAAATTTCGAAGACATTATGGGAATGCTGAAATACGAGTTGCGTTGGGTTCCTATGGTAAATATACACAATTCTTCTTCAGGATTCAAGTCCAAATTATTAATAGAAACAAAGATATACGTCTTTCACTCAGGTGCATACTCTTCAGGTTTACTAAATCAACCGTGTTACGGAGATGGGCTTAAGTTTTGAATACATTATGGGCATGTTGAAATACGAGATGTGTTGGGTTCCTATCGTAAATATACACAATTCTTCTTCAGGACTCAAGTCCAAATTATTAATAGAAACAAAGATATAAGTCTTTCACTCAGGTGCATACTCTCCGGGTTTACTAAATCAACCGTGTTACGGAGATTGGCTTAAATTTTGAATACATTATGGGAATGCTGAAATACGAGTTGTGTTGGGTTCCTATCGTAAAAATACACAATTCTTCTTCAGGACTCAAGTCCAAATTATTATTAGAAACAAAGATATACGTCTTTCACTCAGGTGCATACTCTTCAGGTTTACTAAATCAACCGTGTTACGGAGATTGGCTTAAATTTTGAATACATTATGGGCATGCTGAAATACGAAATGTGTTGGGTTCCTATCGTAAATATACACAATTCTTCTT
This sequence comes from Cuscuta europaea, assembly GCA_945859875.1. Lineage (NCBI taxonomy): Eukaryota > Viridiplantae > Streptophyta > Magnoliopsida > Solanales > Convolvulaceae > Cuscuta > Cuscuta europaea. The sequence continues at coordinate 10,407,551 of CAMAPE010000014.1, forward strand.
CAGGACTCAAGTCCAAATTATTAATAGAAACAAAGATATACGTCTTTCACTCAGGTGCATACTCTTCGGGTTCACTAAATCAACCGTGTTACGAAGATTGGCTTCAATTTTGAATACATAATTGGCATGCTGAAATACGAGTTGCGTTCGGTTCCTATCGTAAATATACACAATTCTTCTTCAGGACTCAAGTCCAAATTATTAATAGAAACAAAGATATACGTCTTTCACTCAGGTGCATACTCTTCAGGTTTACTAAATCAACCGTGTTACGGAGATTGGCTTAAATTTTGAATACATTATGGGCATGCTGAAATACGAGTTGTTTTGCGTTCCTATCGTAAATATACACAATTCTTCTTCAGGACTCAAGTCCAAATTATTAACAGAAACTAAGATATACGTCTTTCACTCAGGTGCATACTCTTCAGGTTTACTAAATCAACCGTGTTACGGAGATTGGCTTAAATTTTGAATACATTATGGGCATGCTGAAATACGAGTTGTGTTGGGTTCCTATCGTAAATATACACAATTCTTCTTCAGGACTCAAGTCCAAATTATTAATAGAAACAAAGATATACGTCTTTCACTCAGGTGCATACTCTTCGGGTTTACTAAATCAACCGTGTTACGGAGATTGGCTTAAATTTTGAAGACATTATGGGAATCCTGAAATACGAGTTGCGTTGGGTTCCTATGGTAAACATACACAATTCTTCTTCAGGTCTCAAGTCCAATTTGTTAATAGAAACAAAGATATACGTCTTTCACTCAGGTGCATACTCTTCAGGTTTACTAAATCAACCGTGTTACGGAGATTGGCTTAAATTGTGAATACATTATGGGAATGCTGAAATACGAGTTGTGTTGGGTTCCTATGGTAATTATACACAATTCTTCTTCAGGACTCAAGTCCAAATTATTAATAGAAACAAAGATATACGTCTTTCACTCAGGTGCATACTCTTCAGGTTTACTAAATCAACCGTGTTACGGAGATTAGCTTAAATTTTGAATACATTATGGGCATGCTGAATTACGAGTTGCGTTGGGTTCCTATAGTAAATATACACAATTCTTCTTCACGACTCAAGTCCAAATTATTAATAGAAACAAAGATATACGTCTTTCACTCAGGTGCATACTCTCTAGGTTTACTAAATCAACCGTGTTACGGAGATTGGCTTAAATTTTGAATACATTATGGGCATGCTGAAATACGAGTTGCGTTGGGTTCCTATCGAAAAACACACAATTCTTCTTCAGGACTCAAGTCCAAATTATTAATAGAAACAAAGATATAAGTCTTTCACTCAGGTGCATACTCTTCGGGTTTACTAAATCAACCGTGTTACGGAGATTGGCTTAAATTTTGAAGACATTATGGGAATGCTGAAATACGAGTTGCGTTGGGTTCCTATGGTAAATATACACAATTCTTCTTCAGGACTCAAGTCCAAATTATTAATAGAAACAAAGATATACATCTTTCACTCAGGTGCATACTCTTCAGGTTTACTAAATCAACCGTGTTACGGAGATTAGCTTAAATTTTGAATACATTATAAGCATGCTGAAATACGAGTTGTGTTGGGTTCCTATCGTAAATATACACAATTCTTCTTCAGGACTCAAGTCCAAATTATTAATAGAAACAAAGATATACGTCTTTCACTCAGGTGCATACTCTTCGGGTTCACTAAATCAACCGTGTTACGGAGATTGGATTAAATTTTGAATACATTATGGGCAAGCTGAAAGACGAGTTGCGTTGGGTTCCTATCGTATATATACACAATTCTTCTTCAGGACTCAAGTCCAAATTATTAGTAGAAACAAAGATATACGTCTTTCACTCAGGTGCATACTCTTCGGGTTTACTAAATCAACCGTGTTACGGAGATTGGCTTAAATTTTGAATACATTATGGGAATGCTGAAATACGAGTTGCGTTAGGTTCCTATCGTAAAAATACACAATTCTTCTTCAGGACTCAAGTCCAAATTATTAATAGAAACAAAGATATACGTCTTTCACTCAGGTGCATACTCTTCAGGTTTACTAAATCAAACGTGTTACGGAGATTGGCTTAAGTTTTGAATACATTATGGGCATGCTGAAATACGAGATGTGTTGGGTTCCTATCGTAAATATACACAATTCTTCTTCAGGACTCAAGTCCAAATTATTAATAGAAACAAAGATACACGTCTTTCACTCAGGTGCATACTCTTCGGGTTCACTAAATCAACCGTGTTACGGAGATTGGATTAAATTTTGAATACATTATGGTCATGCTGAAATACGAGTTGCGTTGGGTTCCTATCGTAAATATACACAATTCTTCTTCAGGACTCAAGTCAAAATTATTAATAGAAACAAAGATATACGTCTTTCACTCAGGTGCATACTCTTCGGGTTTACTAAATCAACCGTGTTACGGAGATTGGCTTAAATTTTGAATACATAATGGGAATGCTGAAATACGAGTTGCGTGGGTTCCTATCGTAAAAATTCACAATTCTTCTTCAGGACTCAAGTCCAAATTATTAATAGAAACAAAGATATACGTCTTTCACTCAGGTGCATACTCTTCAGGTTTACTAAATCAACCGTGTTACGGATATTGGCTTAAATTTTGAATACATTATGGGCATGCTGAAATACGAGTTGTGTTGGGTTCCTATCGTAAATATACACAATTCTTCTTCAGGACTCAAGTCCAAATTATTAATAGAAACAAAGATATACGTCTTTCACTCAGGTGCATACTCTTCGGGTTCACTAAATCAACCGTGTTACGGAGATTGGCTTAAATTTTGAATACATTATGGGCATGCTGAATTACAAGTTGCGTTGGGTTCCTATCATAAATATACACAATTTTTCTTCAGGACTCAAGTCCAAATTATTAATAGAAACAAAGATATACGTCTTTCACTCAGGTGCATACTCTTCAGGTTTACTAAATCAACCGTGTTACGGAGATTGGATTAAATTGTGACTACATTATGGGAATGCTGAAATACGAGTTGCGTTGGGTTCCTATCGAAAAATACACAATTCTTCTTCAGGACTCAAGTCCAAATTATTAATAGAAACAAAGATATAAGTCTTTCACTCAGGTGCATACTCTTCGGGTTTACTAAATCAACCGTGTTACGGAGATTGGCTTAAATTTTGAATACATTATGGGAATGCTGAAATACGAGTTGCGTTGGGTTCCTATCGTAAAAATACACAATTCTTCTTCAGGACTCAAGTCCAAATTATTAATAGAAACAAAGATATACGTCTTTCACTCAGGTGCATACTCTTCAGGTTTACTAAATCAACCGTGTTACGGAGATTGGCTTAAATTTTGAATACATTATGGGCATGCTGAAATACGAGTTGTGTTGGGTTCCTATCGTAAATATACACAATTCTTCTTCAGGACTCAAGTCCAAATTATTAATAGAAACAAAGATATACGTCTTTCACTCAGGTGCATACTCTTCAGGTTTACTAAATCAACCGTGGTACGGAGATTGGCTTAAATTTTGAATACATTATGGGCATGCTGAAATACGAGTTGTGTTGGGTTCCTATCGTAAATATACACAATTCTTCTTCAGGACTCAAGTCCAAATTATTAACAGAAACAAAGATATACGTCTTTCACTCAGGTGCATACTCTTCAGGTTTACTAAATCAACCGTGTTACGGAGATTGGCTTAAATTTTGAATACATTATGGGCATGCTGAAATACGAGTTGCGTTCGGTTCCTATCGTAAATATACACAATTCTTCTTCAGGACTCAAGTCCAAATTATTAATAGAAACAAAGATATACGTCTTTCACTCAGGTGCATACTCTTCAGGTTTACTAAATCAACCGTGTAACGGAGATTGGCTTAAATTTTGAAGACATTATGGGAATGCTGAAATACGAGTTGCGTTGGGTTCCTATGGTAAATATACACAATTCTTCTTCAGGACTCAAGTCCAAATTCTTAATAGAAACAAAGATATACGTCTTTCACTCAGGTGCATACTCTTCAGGTTTACTAAATCAACCGTGTTACGGAGATTAGCTTAAATTTTGAATACATTATGGGCATGCTGAAATACGAGTTGTGTTGGGTTCCTATCGTAAATATACACAATTCTTCTTCAGGACTCAAGTCCAAATTATTAATAGAAACAAAGATATACGTCTTTCACTCAGGTGCATACTCTTCGGGTTCACTAAATCAACCGTGTTACGGAGATTGGCTTAAATTTTGAATACATTATGGGCATGCTGAAAGACGAGTTGCGTTGGGTTCCTATCGTAAATATACACAATTCTTCTTCAGGACTCAAGTCCAAATTATTAATAGAAACAAAGATATACGTCTTTCACTCAGGTGCATACTCTTCGGGTTTACTAAATCAACCGTGTTACGGAGATTGGCTTAAATTTTGAATACATTATGGGAATGCTGAAATACGAGTTGCGTTGGGTTCCTATCGTAAAAATACACAATTCTTCTTCAGGACTCAAGTCCAAATTATTAATAGAAACAAAGATATAACTCTTTCACTCAGGTGCATACTCTTCGGGTTTACTAAATCAACTGTGTTACGGAGATTGGCTTAAATTTTGAAGACATTATGGGAATACTGAAATACGAGTTGCGTTAGGTTCCTATGGTAGATATACACAATTCTTCTTCAGGACTCAAGTCCAAATTAATAATAGAAAAAAAGATATACGTCTTTCACTCAGGTGCATACTCTTCAGGTTTACTAAATCAACCGTGTTACGGAGATCGGCTTAAGTTTTGAATACATTATGGGCATGCTGAAATACGAGATGTGTTGGGTTCCTATCATAAATATACACAATTCTTCTTCAGGACTCAAGTCCAAATTATTAATAGAAACAAAGATATACGTCTTTCACTCAGGTGCATACTCTTCGGGTTCACTAAATCAACCGTGTTACGGAGATTGGCTTAAATTTTGAATGCATTATGGGCATGCTGAAATACGAGTTGCGTTGGGTTCCTATCGTAAATATACATCTTTTTCAGGACTCAAGTCCAAATTATTAATAGAAACAAAGATATACGTCTTTCACTCAGATGCATACTCTTCGGGTTTACTAAATCAACCGTGTTACGGAGATTGGCTTAAAATTTGAATACATTATGGGAATGCTGAAATACGAGTTCTGTGGGTTCCTATCGTAAAAATTCACAATTCTTCTTCAGGACTCAAGTCCAAATTATTAATAGAAACAAAGATATACGTCTTTCACTCAGGTGCATACTCTTCAGGTTTACTAAATCAACCGTGTTACGGAGATTGGCTTAAATTTTGAATACATTATGGGCATGCTGAAATACGAGTTGTGTTGGGTACCTATCGTAAATATACACAATTCTTCTTCAGGACTCAAGTCCAAATTATTAATAGAAACAATGATATACGTCTTTCACTCAGGTGCATACTCTTCGGGTTCACTAAATCAACCGTGTTACGGAGATTGGCTTAAATTTTGAATACATTATGGGCATGCTGAAATATGAGTTGCGTTGGGTTCCTATCGTAAATATACACAATTCTTCTTCAGGACTCAAGTCCAAATTATTAATAGAAACAAAGATATACGTCTTTCACTCCGGTGCATACTCTTCAGGTTTACTAAATCAACCGTGTTACGGAGATTGGATTAAATTGTGAATACATTATGGGAATGCTGAAATACGAGTTGCGTTGGGTTCCTATCGAAATATACACAATTCTTCTTCAGGACTCAAGTCCAAATTATTAATAGAAACAAAGATATAAGTCTTTCACTCAGGTGCATACTCTTCGGGTTTACTAAATCAACCGTGTTACGGAGATTGGCTTAAATTTTGAATACATTATGGGAATGCTGAAATACGAGTTGCGTTGGGTTCCTATCGTAAAAATACACAATTCTTCTTCAGGACTCAAGTCCAAATTATTAATAGAAACAAAGATATACGTCTTTCACACAGGTGCATACTCTTCAGGTTTACTAAATCAACCGTGTTACGGAGATTGGCTTAAATTTTGAATACATTATGGGCATGCTGAAATACGAGTTGTGTTGGGTTCCTATCGTAAATATACACAATTCTTCTTCAGGACTCAAGTCCAAATTATTGATAGAAACAAAGATATACGTCTTTCACTCAGGTGCATACTCTTCAGGTTTACTAAATCAACCGTGTTACGGAGATTGGCTTAAATTTTTAAAACATTATGGGCATGCTGAAATACGAGTTGTGTTGGGTTCCTATCGTAAATATACACAATTCTTCTTCAGGACTCAAGTCCAAATTATTAACAGAAACAAAGATATACGTCTTTCACTCAGGTGCATACTCTTCAGGTTTACTAAAGCAACCGTGTTACGGAGATTGGCTTAAATTTTGAATACATTATGGGCATGCTGAAATACGAGTTGCGTTGGGTTCTTATCATAAATATACACAATTCTTCTTCAGGACTCAAGTCCAAATTATTAATAGAAACAAAGATATACGTCTTTCACTCAGGTGCATACTCTTCAGGTTTACTAAATCAACCGTGTTACGGAGATTGGCTTAAATTTTGAATACATTATGGGCATGCTGAAATACGAGTTGTGTTGGGTTCCTATCGTAAATATACACAATTCTTCTTCAGGACTCAAGTCCAAATTATTAACAGAAACAAAGATATACGTCTTTTACTCATGTGCATACTCTTCAGGTTTACTAAATCAACCGTGTTACGGAGATTGGCTTAAAATTTGAATAAATTATGGGCATGCTGAAATATGAGTTTTGTTGGGTTCCTATCGTAAATATACACAATTCTTCTTCAGGACTCAAGTCCAAATTATTAATAGAAACAAAGATATACGTCTTTCACTCAAGTGCATACTCTTCGGGTTTACTAAATCAACCGTGTTACGGAGATTGGCTTAAATTTTGAATACATTATGGGCATGCTGAAATACGAGTTGCGTTGGGTTCCTATCGTAAATATACACAATTCTTCTTCAGGACTCAAGTCCAAATTATTAATAGAAACAAAGATATACGTCTTTCACTCAGGTGCATACTCTTCAGGTTTACTAAATCAACCGTGTTACGGAGATTGGCTTAAATTGTGAATACATTATGGGAATGCTTAAATACGAGTTGCGTTGGGTTCCTATCGTAAATAAACACAATTCTTCTTCAGGACTCAAGTCCAAATTATTAATAGAAACAAAGATATACGTCTTTCACTCAGGTGCATACTCTTCAGGTTTACTAAATCAACCGTGTTACGGAGATTGGCTTAAATTTTGAATACATTATGGGCATGCTGAAATACGAGTTGCGTTGGGTTCCTATCGTAAATATACACAATCCTTCTTCAGGACTCAAGTCCAAATTATTAATAGAAACAAAGATATACGTCTTTCACTCAGGTGCATACTCTTCAGGTTTACTAAATCAACTGTGTTACGGAGATTGGCTTAAATTGTGAATACATTATGGGAATGCTGAAATACGAGTTGCGTTGGGTTCCTATCGTAAATATACACAATTCTTCTTCAGGACTCAAGTCCAAATTATTAATAGAAACAAAGATATACGTCTTTCACTCAGGTGCATACTCTTCAGGTTTACTAAATCAACCGTGTTACGGAGATTGGCTTAAATTGTGAATACATTATGGGAATGCTGAAATACGAGTTGCGTTGGGTTCCTATCGTAAAAATACACAATTCTTCTTCAGGACTCAAGTCCAAATTATTAATAGAAACAAAGATATAACTCTTTCACTCAGGTGCATACTCTTCGGGTTTACTAAATCAACTGTGTTACGGAGATTGGTTTAAATTTTGAAGACATTATGGGAATACTGAAATACGAGTTGCGTTGGGTTCCTATGGTAGATATACACAATTCTTCTTCAGGACTCAAGTCCAAATTAATAATAGAAAAAAAGATATACGTCTTTCACTCAGGTGCATACTCTTCAGGTTTACTAAATCAACCGTGTTACGGAGATTGGCTTAAGTTTTGAATACATTATGGGCATGCTGAAATACGAGATGTGTTGGGTTCCTATCGTAAATATACACAATTCTTCTTCAGGACTCAAGTCCAAATTATTAATAGAAACAAAGATATACGTCTTTCACTCAGGTGCATACTCTTCGGGTTCACTAAATCAACCGTGTTACGGAGATTGGCTTAAATTTTGAATGCATTATGGGCATGCTGAAATACGAGTTGCGTTGGGTTCCTATCGTAAATATACATCTTTTTCAGGACTCAAGTCCAAATTATTAATAGAAACAAAGATATACGTCTTTCACTCAGATGCATACTCTTCGGGTTTACTAAATCAACCGTGTTACGGAGATTGGCTTAAAATTTGAATACATTATGGGAATGCTGAAATACGAGTTCTGTGGGTTCCTATCGTAAAAATTCACAATTCTTCTTCAGGACTCAAGTCCAAATTATTAATAGAAACAAAGATATACGTCTTTCACTCAGGTGCATACTCTTCAGGTTTACTAAATCAACCGTGTTACGGAGATTGGCTTAAATTTTGAATACATTATGGGCATGCTGAAATACGAGTTGTGTTGGGTTCCTATCGTAAATATACACAATTCTTCTTCAGGACTCAAGTCCAAATTATTTACAGAAACAAAGATATACGTCTTTCACTCAGGTGCATACTCTTCAGGTTTACTAAAGCAACCGTGTTACGGAGATTGGCTTAAATTTTGAATACATTATGGGCATGCTGAAATACGAGTTGCGTTGGGTTCTTATCATAAATATACACAATTCTTCTTCAGGACTCAAGTCCAAATTATTAATAGAAACAAAGATATACGTCTTTCACTCAGGTGCATACTCTTCAGGTTTACTAAATCAACCGTGTTACGGAGATTGGCTTAAATTTTGAATACATTATGGGCATGCTGAAATACGAGTTGTGTTGGGTTCCTATCGTAAATATACACAATTCTTCTTCAGGACTCAAGTCCAAATTATTAACAGAAACAAAGATATACGTCTTTCACTCACGTGCATACTCTTCAGGTTTACTAAATCAACCGTGTTACGGAGATTGGCTTAAATTTTGAATAAATTATGGGCATGCTGAAATATGAGTTTTGTTGGGTTCCTATCGTAAATATACACAATTCTTCTTCAGGACTCAAGTCCAAATTATTAATAGAAACAAAGATATACGTCTTTCACTCAAGTGCATACTCTTCGGGTTTACTAAATCAACCGTGTTACGGAGATTGGCTTAAATTTTGAATACATTATGGGCATGCTGAAATACGAGTTGCGTTGGGTTCCTATCGTAAATATACACAATTCTTCTTCAGGACTCAAGTCCAAATTATTAATAGAAACAAAGATATACGTCTTTCACTCAGGTGCATACTCTTCAGGTTTACTAAATCAACCGTGTTACGGAGATTGGCTTAAATTGTGAATACATTATGGGAATGCTTAAATACGAGTTGCGTTGGGTTCCTATCGTAAATAAACACAATTCTTCTTCAGGACTCAAGTCCAAATTATTAATAGAAACAAAGATATACGTCTTTCACTCAGGTGCATACTCTTCAGGTTTACTAAATCAACCGTGTTACGGAGATTGGCTTAAATTTTGAATACATTATGGGCATGCTGAAATACGAGTTGCGTTGGGTTCCTATCGTAAATATACACAATTCTTCTTCAGGACTCAAGTCCAAATTATTAATAGAAACAAAGATATACGTCTTTCACTCAGGTGCATACTCTTCAGGTTTACTAAATCAACTGTGTTACGGAGATTGGCTTAAATTGTGAATACATTATGGGAATGCTGAAATACGAGTTGCGTTGGGTTCCTATCGTAAATATACACAATTCTTCTTCAGGACTCAAGTCCAAATTATTAATAGAAACAAAGATATACGTCTTTCACTCAGGTGCATACTCTTCAGGTTTACTAAATCAACCGTGTTACGGAGATTGGCTTAAATTTTGAATACATTATGGGCATGCTGAAATACGAGTTGTGTTGGGTTCCTATCGTAAATATACACAATTCTTCTTCAGGACTCAAGTCCAAATTATTAACAGAAACAAAGATATACGTCTTTCACTCAGGTGCATACTCTTCAGGTTTACTAAAGCAACCGTGTTACGGAGATTGGCTTAAATTTTGAATACATTATGGGCATGCTGAAATACGAGTTGCGTTGGGTTCTTATCATAAATATACACAATTCTTCTTCAGGACTCAAGTCCAAATTATTAATAGAAACAAAGATATACGTCTTTCACTCAGGTGCATACTCTTCAGGTTTACTAAATCAACCGTGTTACGGAGATTGGCTTAAATTTTGAATACATTATGGGCATGCTGAAATACGAGTTGTGTTGGGTTCCTATCGTAAATATACACAATTCTTCTTCAGGACTCAAGTCCAAATTATTAACAGAAACAAAGATATACGTCTTTCACTCACGTGCATACTCTTCAGGTTTACTAAATCAACCGTGTTACGGAGATTGGCTTAAATTTTGAATAAATTATGGGCATGCTGAAATATGAGTTTTGTTGGGTTCCTATCGTAAATATACACAATTCTTCTTCAGGACTCAAGTCCAAATTATTAATAGAAACAAAGATATACGTCTTTCACTCAAGTGCATACTCTTCGGGTTTACTAAATCAACCGTGTTACGGAGATTGGCTTAAATTTTGAATACATTATGGGCATGCTGAAATACGAGTTGCGTTGGGTTCCTATCGTAAATATACACAATTCTTCTTCAGGACTCAAGTCCAAATTATTAATAGAAACAAAGATATACGTCTTTCACTCAGGTGCATACTCTTCAGGTTTACTAAATCAACTGTGTTACGGAGATTGGCTTAAATTGTGAATACATTATGGGAATGCTGAAATACGAGTTGCGTTGGGTTCCTATCGTAAATATACACAATTCTTCTTCAGGACTCAAGTCCAAATTATTAATAGAAACAAAGATATACGTCTTTCACTCAGGTGCATACTCTTCAGGTTTACTAAATCAACCGTGTTACGGAGATTGGCTTAAATTGTGAATACATTATGGGAATGCTGAAATACGAGTTGCGTTGGGTTCCTATCGTAAAAATACACAATTCTTCTTCAGGACTCAAGTCCAAATTATTAATAGAAACAAAGATATAACTCTTTCACTCAGGTGCATACTCTTCGGGTTTACTAAATCAACTGTGTTACGGAGATTGGTTTAAATTTTGAAGACATTATGGGAATACTGAAATACGAGTTGCGTTGGGTTCCTATGGTAGATATACACAATTCTTCTTCAGGACTCAAGTCCAAATTAATAATAGAAAAAAAGATATACGTCTTTCACTCAGGTGCATACTCTTCAGGTTTACTAAATCAACCGTGTTACGGAGATTGGCTTAAGTTTTGAATACATTATGGGCATGCTGAAATACGAGATGTGTTGGGTTCCTATCGTAAATATACACAATTCTTCTTCAGGACTCAAGTCCAAATTATTAATAGAAACAAAGATATACGTCTTTCACTCAGGTGCATACTCTTCGGGTTCACTAAATCAACCGTGTTACGGAGATTGGCTTAAATTTTGAATGCATTATGGGCATGCTGAAATACGAGTTGCGTTGGGTTCCTATCGTAAATATACATCTTTTTCAGGACTCAAGTCCAAATTATTAATAGAAACAAAGATATACGTCTTTCACTCAGATGCATACTCTTCGGGTTTACTAAATCAACCGTGTTACGGAGATTGGCTTAAAATTTGAATACATTATGGGAATGCTGAAATACGAGTTCTGTGGGTTCCTATCGTAAAAATTCACAATTCTTCTTCAGGACTCAAGTCCAAATTATTAATAGAAACAAAGATATACGTCTTTCACTCAGGTGCATACTCTTCAGGTTTACTAAATCAACCGTGTTACGGAGATTGGCTTAAATTTTGAATACATTATGGGCATGCTGAAATACGAGTTGCGTTGGGTTCCTATCGTAAAAATACACAATTCTTCTTCAGGACTCAAGTCCAAATTATTAATAGAAACAAAGATATAACTCTTTCACTCAGGTGCATACTCTTCGGGTTTACTAAATCAACTGTGTTACGGAGATTGGTTTAAATTTTGAAGACATTATGGGAATACTGAAATACGAGTTGCGTTGGGTTCCTATGGTAGATATACACAATTCTTCTTCAGGACTCAAGTCCAAATTAATAATAGAAAAAAAGATATACGTCTTTCACTCAGGTGCATACTCTTCAGGTTTACTAAATCAACCGTGTTACGGAGATTGGCTTAAGTTTTGAATACATTATGGGCATGCTGAAATACGAGATGTGTTGGGTTCCTATCGTAAATATACACAATTCTTCTTCAGGACTCAAGTCCAAATTATTAATAGAAACAAAGATATACGTCTTTCACTCAGGTGCATACTCTTCGGGTTCACTAAATCAACCGTGTTACGGAGATTGGCTTAAATTTTGAATGCATTATGGGCATGCTGAAATACGAGTTGCGTTGGGTTCCTATCGTAAATATACATCTTTTTCAGGACTCAAGTCCAAATTATTAATAGAAACAAAGATATACGTCTTTCACTCAGATGCATACTCTTCGGGTTTACTAAATCAACCGTGTTACGGAGATTGGCTTAAAATTTGAATACATTATGGGAATGCTGAAATACGAGTTCTGTGGGTTCCTATCGTAAAAATTCACAATTCTTCTTCAGGACTCAAGTCCAAATTATTAATAGAAACAAAGATATACGTCTTTCACTCAGGTGCATACTCTTCAGGTTTACTAAATCAACCGTGTTACGGAGATTGGCTTAAATTTTGAATACATTATGGGCATGCTGAAATACGAGTTGTGTTGGGTTCCTATCGTAAATATACACAATTCTTCTTCAGGACTCAAGTCCAAATTATTAATAGAAACAAAGATATAAGTCTTTCACTCAGGTGCATACTCTTCGGGTTTACTAAATCAACCGTGTTACGGAGATTGGCTTAAATTTTGAATACATTATGGGCATGCTGAAATACGAGTTGCGTTGGGTTCCTATCGTAAATATACACAATTCTTCTTCAGGACTCAATTCCAAATTATTAATAGAAACAAAGATATACGTCTTTCACTCAGGTGCATACTCTTCAGGTTTACTAAATCAACCGTGTTACGGAGATTGGCTTAAATTTTGAATACATTATGGGCATGCTGAAATACGAGTTGTGTTGGGTTCCTATCGTAAATATACACAATTCTTCTTCAGGACTCAAGTCCAAATTATTAATAGAAACAAAGATATACGTCTTTCACTCAGGTGCATACTCTTCAGGTTTACTAAATCAACCGTGTTACGGAGATTGGCTTAAATTTTGAATACATTATGGGCATGCTGAAATACGAGTTGCGTTGGGTTCCTATCGTAAATATACACAATTCTTCTTCAGGACTCAAGTCCAAATTATTAATAGAAACAAAGATATACGTCTTTCACTCCGGTGCATACTCTTCAGGTTTACTAAATCAACCGTGTTACGGATATTGGATTAAATTGTGAATACATTATGGGAATGCTGAAATACGAGTTGCGTTGGTTTCCTATCGAAATATACACAATTCTTCTTCAGGACTCAAGTCCAAATTATTAATAGAAACAAAGATATAAGTCTTTCACTCAGGTGCATACTCTTCGGGTTTACTAAATCAACCGTGTTACGGAGATTGGCTTAAATTTTGAATACATTATGGGAATGCTGTAATACGAGTTGCGTTGGGTTCCTATCGTAAAAATACACAATTCTTCTTCAGGACTCAAGTCCAAATTATTAATAGAAACAAAGATATACGTCTTTCACTCAGGTGCATACTCTTCAGGTTTACTAAATCAACCGTGTTACGGAGATTGGCTTAAATTTTGAATACATTATGGGCATGCTGAAATACGAGTTGTGTTGGGTTCCTATCGTAAATATACACAATTCTTCTTCAGGACTCAAGTCCAAATTATTGATAGAAACAAAGATATACGTCTTTCACTCAGGTGCATACTCTTCAGGTTTACTAAATCAACCGTGTTACGGAGATTGGCTTAAATTTTGAAAACATTATGGGCATGCTGAAATACGAGTTGTGTTGGGTTCCTATTGTAAATATACACAATTCTTCTTCAGGACTCAAGTCCAAATTATTAACAGAAACAAAGATATACGTCTTTCACTCAGGTGCATACTCTTCAGGTTTACTAAAGCAACCGTGTTACGGAGATTGGCTTAAATTTTGAATACATTATGGGCATGCTGAAATAAGAGTTGCGTTGGGTTCTTATCATAAATATACACAATTCTTCTTCAGGACTCAAGTCCAAATTATTAATAGAAACAAAGATATACGTCTTTCACTCAGGTGCATACTCTTCAGGTTTACTAAATCAACCGTGTTACGGAGATTGGCTTAAATTTTGAATACATTATGGGCATGCTGAAATACGAGTTGTGTTGGGTTCCTATCGTAAATATACACAATTCTTCTTCAGGACTCAAGTCCAAATTATTAACAGAAACAAAGATATACGTCTTTCACTCAGGTGCATACTCTTCAGGTTTACTAAATCAACCGTGTTACGGAGATTGGCTTAAATTTTGAATAAATTATGGGCATGCTGAAATATGAGTTTTGTTGGGTTCCTATCGTAAATATACACAATTCTTCTTCAGGACTCAAGTCCAAATTATTAATAGAAACAAAGATATACGTCTTTCACTCAAGTGCATACTCTTCGGGTTTACTAAATCAACCGTGTTACGGAGATTGGCTTAAATTTTGAATACATTATGGGCATGCTGAAATACGAGTTGCGTTGGGTTCCTATCGTAAATATACACAATTCTTCTTCAGGACTCAAGTCCAAATTATTAATAGAAACAAAGATATACGTCTTTCACTCAGGTGCATACTCTTCAGGTTTACTAAATCAACCGTGTTACGGAGATTGGCTTAAATTGTGAATACATTATGGGAATGCTTAAATACGAGTTGCGTTGGGTTCCTATCGTAAATAAACACAACTCTTCTTCAGGACTCAAGTCCAAATTATTAATAGAAACAAAGATATACGTCTTTCACTCAGGTGCATACTCTTCAGGTTTACTAAATCAACCGTGTTACGGAGATTGGCTTAAATTTTGAATACATTATGGGCATGCTGAAATACGAGTTGCGTTGGGTTCCTATCGTAAATATACACAATTCTTCTTCAGGACTCAAGTCCAAATTATTAATAGAAACAAAGATATACGTCTTTCACTCAGGTGCATACTCTTCAGGTTTACTAAATCAACTGTGTTACGGAGATTGGCTTAAATTGTGAATACATTATGGGAATGCTGAAATACGAGTTGCGTTGGGTTCCTATCGTAAATATACACAATTCTTCTTCAGGACTCAAGTCCAAATTATTAATAGAAACAAAGATATACGTCTTTCACTCAGGTGCATACTCTTCGGGTTCACTAAATCAACCGTGTTACGGAGATTGGCTTAAATTTTGAATACATTATGGGCATGCTGAAATACGAGTTGCGTTGGGTTCCTATCGTAAATATACATCTTCATCAGGACTCAAGTCCAAATTATTAATAGAAACAAAGATATACGTCTTTCATTCAGGTGCATACTCTTCGGGTTTACTAAATCAACCGTGTTACGGAGATTGGCTTAAATTTTGAATACATTATGGGAATGCTGAAATACGAGTTGTGTGGGTTCCTATCGTAAAAATTCACAATTCTTCTTCAGGACTCAAGTCCAAATTATTAATAGAAACAAAGATATACGTCTTTCACTCAGGTGCATACTCTTCAGGTTTACTAAATCAACCGTGTTACGGAGATTGGCTTAAATTTTGAATACATTATGGGCATGCTGAAATACGAGTTGTGTTGTGTTCCTATCGTAAATATACACAATTCTTCTTCAGGACTCAAGTCCAAATTATTAATAGAAACAATGATATACGTCTTTCACTCAGGTGCATACTCTTCAGGTTTACTAAATCAACCGTGTTACGGAGATTGGCTTAAATTGTGAATACATTATGGGAATGCTTAAATACGAGTTGCGTTGGGTTCCTATCGTAAATAAACACAACTCTTCTTCAGGACTCAAGTCCAAATTATTAATAGAAACAAAGATATACGTCTTTCACTCAGGTGCATACTCTTCAGGTTTACTAAATCAACCGTGTTACGGAGATTGGCTTAAATTTTGAATACATTATGGGCATGCTGAAATACGAGTTGCGTTGGGTTCCTATCGTAAATATACACAATTCTTCTTCAGGACTCAAGTCCAAATTATTAATAGAAACAAAGATATACGTCTTTCACTCAGGTGCATACTCTTCAGGTTTACTAAATCAACTGTGTTACGGAGATTGGCTTAAATTGTGAATACATTATGGGAATGCTGAAATACGAGTTGCGTTGGGTTCCTATCGTAAATATACACAATTCTTCTTCAGGACTCAAGTCCAAATTATTAATAGAAACAAAGATATACGTCTTTCACTCAGGTGCATACTCTTCAGGTTTACTAAATCAACCGTGTTACGGAGATTGGCTTAAATTGTGAATACATTATGGGAATGCTGAAATACGAGTTGCGTTGGGTTCCTATCGTAAATATACACAATTCTTCTTCAGGACTCAAGTCCAAATTATTAATAGAAACAAAGATATACGTCTTTCACTCAGGTGCAAACTCTTCAGGTTTACTAAATCAACTGTGTTACGGAGATTGGCTTAAATTTTGAATATATTATGGGAATGCTGAAATACGAGTTGCGTTATGTTCCTATCGTAAATATACACAATTCTTATTCAGGACTCAAGTCCAAATTATTAATAGAAACAAAGATATACGTCTTTCACTCAGGTGCATACTCTTCAGGTTTACTAAAGCAACCGTGTTACGGAGATTGGCTTAAATTTTGAAGACATTATGGGAATGCTGAAATACGAGTTGCGTTGGGTTCCTATGGTAAATATACACAATTCTTCTTCAGGACTCAAGTCCAAATTATTAATAGAAAAAAAGATATACGTCTTTCACTCAGGTGCATACTCTTCAGGTTTACTAAATCAACCGTGTTACGGAGATTGGCTTAAGTTTTGAATACATTATGGGCATGCTGAAATACGAGATGTGTTGGGTTCCTATCGTAAATATACACAATTCTTCTTTAGGACTCAAGTCCAAATTATTAATAGAAACAAAGATATACGTCTTTCACTCAGGTGCATACTCTTCGGGTTCACTAAATCAACCGTGTAACGGAGATTGGCTTAAATTTTGAATACATTATGGGCATGCTAAAATACGACCTGCGTTGGGTTCCTATCGTAAATATACATCTTCTTCAGGACTCAAGTCCAAATTATTAATAGAAACAAAGATATACGTCTTTCATTCAGGTGCATACTCTTCGGGTTTACTAAATCAACCGTGTTACGGAGATTGGCATAAATTTTGAATACATTATGGTAATGCTGAAATACGAGTTGTGTGGGTTCCTATCGTAAAAATTCACAATTCTTCTTCAGGACTCAAGTCCAAATTATTAATAGAAACAAAGATATACGTCTTTCACTCAGGTGCATACTCTTCAGGTTTACTAAATCAACCGTGTTACGGAGATTGGCTTAAATTTTGAATACATTTAGGGCATGCTGAAATACGAGTTGTGTTGTGTTCCTATCGTAAATATACACAATTCTTCTTCAGGACTCAAGTCCAAATTATTAATAGAAACAATGATATACGTCTTTCACTCAGGTGCATACTCTTCGGGTTCACTAAATCAACCGTGTTACGGAGATTGGCTTAAATTTTGAATACATTATGGGCATGCTGAAATACGAGTTGCGTTGGGTTCCTACGTAAATATACATAATTCTTCTTCAGGACTCAAGTCCAAATTATTAATAGAAACAAAGATATACGTCTTTCACTCAGGTGCATACTCTTCAGGTTTACTAAATCAACCATGTTACGGAGATTGGATTTAATTGTGGATACATTATGGGAATGCTGAAATACGAGTTGCGTTGGGTTCCTATCGAAATACACACAATTCTTCTTCAGGACTCAAGTCCAAATTATTAATAGAAACAAAGATATAAGTCTTTCACTCAGGTGCATACTCTTCGGGTTTACTAAATCAACCGTATTACGGAGATTGGCTTAAATTTTGAATACATTATGGGAATGCTGAAATACGAGTTGCGTTGGGTTCCTATCGTAAAAATACACAATTCTTCTTCAGGACTCAAGTCCAAATTATTAATAGAAACAAAGATATACGTCTTTCACTCAGGTGCATACTCTTCAGGTTTACTAAATCAACCGTGTTACGGAGATTGGCTTAAATTTTGAATACATTATGGGCATGCTGAAATACGAGTTGTGTTGGGTTCCTATCGTAAATATACACAATTCTTCTTCAGGACTCAAGTCCAAATTATTAATAGAAACAAAGATATACGTCTTTCACTCAGGTGCATACTCTTCAGGTTTACTAAATCAACCGTGTTACGGAGATTGGCTTAAATTTTGAATACATTATGGGCATGCTGAAATACGAGTTGTATTGGGTTCCTATCGTAAATATACACAATTCTTCTTCAGGACTCAAGTCCAAATTATTAACAGAAACAAAGATATACGTCTTTCACTCAGGTGCATACTCTTCAGGTTTACTAAAGCAACCGTGTTACGGAGATTGGCTTAAATTGTGAATATATTATGGGAATGCTGAAATACGAGTTGCGTTATGTTCCTATCGTAAATATACACAATTCTTCTTCAGGACTCAAGTCCAAATTATTAATAGAAACAAAGATATACGTCTTTCACTCAGGTGCATACTCTTCAGGTTTACGAAAGCAACCGTGTTACGGAGATTGGCTTAAATTTTGAAGACATTATGGGAATGCTGAAATACGAGTTGCGTTGGGTTCCTATGGTAAATATACACAATTATTCTTCAGGAATCAAGTCCAAATTATTAATAGAAAAAAAGATATACGTCTTTCACTCAGGTGCATACTCTTCAGGTTTACTAAATCAACCGTGTTACGGAGATTGGCTTAAGTTTTGAATACATTATGGGCACGCTGAAATACGAGATGTGTTGGGTTCCTATCGTAAATATACACAATTCTTCTTCAAGACTCAAGTCGAAATTTTTAATAGAAACAAAGATATACGTCTTTCACTCAGGTGCATACTCTTCGGGTTCACTAAATCAACCGTGTTACGGAGATTGGCTTAAATTTTGAATACATTATGGGCATGCTGAAATACGAGTTGCGTTGGGTTCCTATCGTAAATATACATCTTCATCAGGACTCAAGTCCAAATTATTAATAGAAACAAAGATATACGTCTTTCATTCAGGTGCATACTATTCGGGTTTACTAAATCAACCGTGTTACGGAGATTGGCTTAAATTTTGAATACATTATGGGAATGCTGAAATACGAGTTGTGTGGGTTCCTATCGTAAAAATTCACAATTCTTCTTCAGGACTCAAGTCCAAATTATTAATAGAAACAAAGATATACGTCTTTCACTCAGGTGCATACTCTTCAGGTTTACTAAATCAACCGTGTTACGGAGATTGGCTTAAATTTTGAATACATTATGGGCATGCTGAAATACGAGTTGTGTTGTGTTCCTATCGTAAATATACACAATTCTTCTTCAGGACTCAAGTCCAAATTATTAATAGAAACAATGATATACGTCTTTCACTCAGGTGCATACTCTTCGGGTTCACTAAATCAACCGTGTTACGGAGATTGGCTTAAATTGTGAATACATTATGGGCATGCTGAAATACGAGTTGGGTTGGGTTCCTATCGTAAATATACATAATTCTTCTTCAGGACTCAAGTCCAAATTATTAATAGAAACAAAGATATACGTCTTTCACTCAGGTGCATACTCTTCAGGTTTACTAAATCAACCGTGTTACGGAGATTGGATTAAATTGTGAATACATTATGGGAATGCTGAAATACGAGTTGCGTTGGGTTCCTATCGAAATATACACAATTCTTCTTCAGGACTCAAGTCCAAATTATTAATAGAAACAAAGATATAAGTCTTTCACTCAGGTGCATACTCTTCGGGTTTACTAAATCAACCGTGTTACGGAGATTGGCTTAAATTTTGAATACATTATGGGAATGCTGAAATACGAGTTGCGTTGGGTTCCTATCGTAAAAATACACAATTCTTCTTCAGGACTCAAGTCCAAATTATTAATAGAAACAAAGATATACGTCTTTCACTCAGGTGCATACTCTTCAGGTTTACTAAATCAACCGTGTTACGGAGATTGGCTTAAATTTTGAATACATTTAGGGCATGCTGAAATACGAGTTGTGTTGTGTTCCTATCGTAAATATACACAATTCTTCTTCAGGACTCAAGTCCAAATTATTAATAGAAACAATGATATACGTCTTTCACTCAGGTGCATACTCTTCGGGTTCACTAAATCAACCGTGTTACGGAGATTGGCTTAAATTTTGAATACATTATGGGCATGCTGAAATACGAGTTGCGTTGGGTTCCTACGTAAATATACATAATTCTTCTTCAGGACTCAAGTCCAAATTATTAATAGAAACAAAGATATACGTCTTTCACTCAGGTGCATACTCTTCAGGTTTACTAAATCAACCATGTTACGGAGATTGGATTTAATTGTGGATACATTATGGGAATGCTGAAATACGAGTTGCGTTGGGTTCCTATCGAAATACACACAATTCTTCTTCAGGACTCAAGTCCAAATTATTAATAGAAACAAAGATATAAGTCTTTCACTCAGGTGCATACTCTTCGGGTTTACTAAATCAACCGTATTACGGAGATTGGCTTAAATTTTGAATACATTATGGGAATGCTGAAATACGAGTTGCGTTGGGTTCCTATCGTAAATATACACAATTCTTCTTCAGGACTCAAGTCCAAATTATTAATAGAAACAATGATATACGTCTTTCACTCAGGTGCATACTCTTCGGGTTCACTAAATCAACCGTGTTACGGAGATTGGCTTAAATTTTGAATACATTATGGGCATGCTGAAATTCGAGTTGCGTTGGGTTCCTATCGTAAATATACACAATTCTTCTTCAGGACTCAAGTCCAAATTATTAATAGAAACAAAGATATACGTCTTTCACTCAGGTGCATACTCTTCAGGTTTACTAAATCAACCGTGTTACGGAGATTGGCTTAAATTGTGAATACATTATGGGAATGCTGAAATACGAGTTGCGTTGGGTTCCTATCGTAAATAAACACAATTCTTCTTCAGGACTCAAGTCCAAATTATTAATAGAAACAAAGATATACGTCTTTCACTCAGGTGCATACTCTTCAGGTTTACTAAATCAACTGTGTTACGGAGATTGGCTTAAATTGTGAATACATTATGGGAATGCTGAAATACGAGTTGCGTTGGGTTCCTATCGTAAATATACACAATTCTTCTTCAGGACTCAAGTCCAAATTATTAATAGAAACAAAGATGTACGTCTTTCACTCAGGTGCATACTCTTCAGGTTTACTAAATCAACTGTGTTACGGAGATTGGCTTAAATTTTGAATACATTATGGGCATGCTGAAATTCGAGTTGTGTTGTGTTCCTATCGTAAATATACACAATTCTTCTTCAGGACTCAAGTCCAAATTATTAATAGAAACAATGATATACGTCTTTCACTCAGGTGCATACTCTTCGGGTTCACTAAATCAACCGTGTTACGGAGATTGGCTTAAATTTTGAATACATTATGGGCATGCTGAAATACGAGTTGCGTTGGGTTCCTACGTAAATATACATAATTCTTCTTCAGGACTCAAGTCCAAATTATTAATAGAAACAAAGATATACGTCTTTCACTCAGGTGCATACTCTTCAGGTTTACTAAATCAACCGTGTTACGGAGATTGGCTTAAATTGTGAATACATTATGGGAATGCTGAAATACGAGTTGCGTTGGGTTCCTATCGTAAATATACACAATTCTTCTTCAGGACTCAAGTCCAAATTATTAATAGAAACAAAGATATACGTCTTTCACTCAGGTGCAAACTCTTCAGGTTTACTAAATCAACTGTGTTACGGAGATTGGCTTAAATTTTGAATATATTATGGGAATGCTGAAATACGAGTTGCGTTATGTTCCTATCGTAAATATACACAATTCTTATTCAGGACTCAAGTCCAAATTATTAATAGAAACAAAGATATACGTCTTTCACTCAGGTGCATACTCTTCAGGTTTACTAAAGCAACCGTGTTACGGAGATTGGCTTAAATTTTGAAGACATTATGGGAATGCTGAAATACGAGTTGCGTTGGGTTCCTATGGTAAATATACACAATTCTTCTTCAGGACTCAAGTCCAAATTATTAATAGAAAAAAAGATATACGTCTTTCACTCAGGTGCATACTCTTCAGGTTTACTAAATCAACCGTGTTACGGAGATTGGCTTAAGTTTTGAATACATTATGGGCATGCTGAAATACGAGATGTGTTGGGTTCCTATCGTAAATATACACAATTCTTCTTTAGGACTCAAGTCCAAATTATTAATAGAAACAAAGATATACGTCTTTCACTCAGGTGCATACTCTTCGGGTTCACTAAATCAACCGTGTTACGGAGATTGGCTTAAATTTTGAATACATTATGGGCATGCTAAAATACGACCTGCGTTGGGTTCCTATCGTAAATATACATCTTCTTCAGGACTCAAGTCCAAATTATTAATAGAAACAAAGATATACGTCTTTCATTCAGGTGCATACTCTTCGGGTTTACTAAATCAACCGTGTTACGGAGATTGGCATAAATTTTGAATACATTATGGTAATGCTGAAATACGAGTTGTGTGGGTTCCTATCGTAAAAATTCACAATTCTTCTTCAGGACTCAAGTCCAAATTATTAATAGAAACAAAGATATACGTCTTTCACTCAGGTGCATACTCTTCAGGTTTACTAAATCAACCGTGTTACGGAGATTGGCTTAAATTTTGAATACATTTAGGGCATGCTGAAATACGAGTTGTGTTGTGTTCCTATCGTAAATATACACAATTCTTCTTCAGGACTCAAGTCCAAATTATTAATAGAAACAATGATATACGTCTTTCACTCAGGTGCATACTCTTCGGGTTCACTAAATCAACCGTGTTACGGAGATTGGCTTAAATTTTGAATACATTATGGGCATGCTGAAATACGAGTTGCGTTGGGTTCCTACGTAAATATACATAATTCTTCTTCAGGACTCAAGTCCAAATTATTAATAGAAACAAAGATATACGTCTTTCACTCAGGTGCATACTCTTCAGGTTTACTAAATCAACCATGTTACGGAGATTGGATTTAATTGTGGATACATTATGGGAATGCTGAAATACGAGTTGCGTTGGGTTCCTATCGAAATACACACAATTCTTCTTCAGGACTCAAGTCCAAATTATTAATAGAAACAAAGATATAAGTCTTTCACTCAGGTGCATACTCTTCGGGTTTACTAAATCAACCGTATTACGGAGATTGGCTTAAATTTTGAATACATTATGGGAATGCTGAAATACGAGTTGCGTTGGGTTCCTATCGTAAAAATACACAATTCTTCTTCAGGACTCAAGTCCAAATTATTAATAGAAACAAAGATATACGTCTTTCACTCAGGTGCATACTCTTCAGGTTTACTAAATCAACCGTGTTACGGAGATTGGCTTAAATTTTGAATACATTATGGGCATGCTGAAATACGAGTTGTGTTGGGTTCCTATCGTAAATATACACAATTCTTCTTCAGGACTCAAGTCCAAATTATTAATAGAAACAAAGATATACGTCTTTCACTCAGGTGCATACTCTTCAGGTTTACTAAATCAACCGTGTTACGGAGATTGGCTTAAATTTTGAATACATTATGGGCATGCTGAAATACGAGTTGTATTGGGTTCCTATCGTAAATATACACAATTCTTCTTCAGGACTCAAGTCCAAATTATTAACAGAAACAAAGATATACGTCTTTCACTCAGGTGCATACTCTTCAGGTTTACTAAAGCAACCGTGTTACGGAGATTGGCTTAAATTGTGAATATATTATGGGAATGCTGAAATACGAGTTGCGTTATGTTCCTATCGTAAATATACACAATTCTTCTTCAGGACTCAAGTCCAAATTATTAATAGAAACAAAGATATACGTCTTTCACTCAGGTGCATACTCTTCAGGTTTACGAAAGCAACCGTGTTACGGAGATTGGCTTAAATTTTGAAGACATTATGGGAATGCTGAAATACGAGTTGCGTTGGGTTCCTATGGTAAATATACACAATTATTCTTCAGGAATCAAGTCCAAATTATTAATAGAAAAAAAGATATACGTCTTTCACTCAGGTGCATACTCTTCAGGTTTACTAAATCAACCGTGTTACGGAGATTGGCTTAAGTTTTGAATACATTATGGGCACGCTGAAATACGAGATGTGTTGGGTTCCTATCGTAAATATACACAATTCTTCTTCAAGACTCAAGTCGAAATTTTTAATAGAAACAAAGATATACGTCTTTCACTCAGGTGCATACTCTTCGGGTTCACTAAATCAACCGTGTTACGGAGATTGGCTTAAATTTTGAATACATTATGGGCATGCTGAAATACGAGTTGCGTTGGGTTCCTATCGTAAATATACATCTTCATCAGGACTCAAGTCCAAATTATTAATAGAAACAAAGATATACGTCTTTCATTCAGGTGCATACTATTCGGGTTTACTAAATCAACCGTGTTACGGAGATTGGCTTAAATTTTGAATACATTATGGGAATGCTGAAATACGAGTTGTGTGGGTTCCTATCGTAAAAATTCACAATTCTTCTTCAGGACTCAAGTCCAAATTATTAATAGAAACAAAGATATACGTCTTTCACTCAGGTGCATACTCTTCAGGTTTACTAAATCAACCGTGTTACGGAGATTGGCTTAAATTTTGAATACATTATGGGCATGCTGAAATACGAGTTGTGTTGTGTTCCTATCGTAAATATACACAATTCTTCTTCAGGACTCAAGTCCAAATTATTAATAGAAACAATGATATACGTCTTTCACTCAGGTGCATACTCTTCGGGTTCACTAAATCAACCGTGTTACGGAGATTGGCTTAAATTGTGAATACATTATGGGCATGCTGAAATACGAGTTGGGTTGGGTTCCTATCGTAAATATACATAATTCTTCTTCAGGACTCAAGTCCAAATTATTAATAGAAACAAAGATATACGTCTTTCACTCAGGTGCATACTCTTCAGGTTTACTAAATCAACCGTGTTACGGAGATTGGATTAAATTGTGAATACATTATGGGAATGCTGAAATACGAGTTGCGTTGGGTTCCTATCGAAATATACACAATTCTTCTTCAGGACTCAAGTCCAAATTATTAATAGAAACAAAGATATAAGTCTTTCACTCAGGTGCATACTCTTCGGGTTTACTAAATCAACCGTGTTACGGAGATTGGCTTAAATTTTGAATACATTATGGGAATGCTGAAATACGAGTTGCGTTGGGTTCCTATCGTAAAAATACACAATTCTTCTTCAGGACTCAAGTCCAAATTATTAATAGAAACAAAGATATACGTCTTTCACTCAGGTGCATACTCTTCAGGTTTACTAAATCAACCGTGTTACGGAGATTGGCTTAAATTTTGAATACATTATGGGCATGCTGAAATACGAGTTGTGTTGGGTTCCTATCGTAAATATACACAATTCTTCTTCAGGACTCAAGTCCAAATTATTAATAGAAACAAAGATATACGTCTTTCACTCAGGTGCATACTCTTCAGGTTTACTAAATCAACCGTGTTACGGAGATTGGCTTAAATTTTGAATACATTATGGGCATGCTGAAATACGAGTTGTATTGGGTTCCTATCGTAAATATACCAATTCTTCTTCAGGACTCAAGTCCAAATTATTAACAGAAACAAAGATATACGTCTTTCACTCAGGTGCATACTCTTCAGGTTTACTAAAGCAACCGTGTTACGGAGATTGGCTTAAATTGTGAATATATTATGGGAATGCTGAAATACGAGTTGCGTTATGTTCCTATCGTAAATATACACAATTCTTCTTCAGGACTTAAGTCCAAATTATTAATAGAAACAAAGATATACGTCTTTCACTCAGGTGCATACTCTTCAGGTTTACTAAAGCAACCGTGTTACGGAGATTGGCTTAAATTTTGAAGACATTATGGGAATGCTGAAATACGAGTTGCGTTGGGTTCCTATGGTAAATATACACAATTCTTCTTCAGGAATCAAGTCCAAATTATTAATAGAAAAAAAGATATACGTCTTTCACTCAGGTGCATACTCTTCAGGTTTACTAAATCAACCGTGTTACGGAGATTGGCTTAAGTTTTGAATACATTATGGGCACGCTGAAATACGAGATGTGTTGGGTTCCTATCGTAAATATACACAATTCTTCTTCAGGACTCAAGTCGAAATTATTAATAGAAACAAAGATATACGTCTTTCACTCAGGTGCATACTCTTCGGGTTCACTAAATCAACCGTGTTACGGAGATTGGCTTAAATTTTGAATACATTATGGGCATGCTGAAATACGAGTTGCGTTGGGTTCCTATCGTAAATATACATCTTCATCAGGACTCAAGTCCAAATTATTAATAGAAACAAAGATATACGTCTTTCATTCAGGTGCATACTCTTCGGGTTTACTAAATCAACCGTGTTACGGAGATTGGCTTAAATTTTAAATACATTATGGGAATGCTGAAATACGAGTTGTGTGGGTTCCTATCGTAAAAATTCACAATTCTTCTTCAGGACTCAAGTCCAAATTATTAATAGAAACAAAGATATACGTCTTTCACTCAGGTGCATACTCTTCAGGTTTACTAAATCAACCGTGTTACGGAGATTGGCTTAAATTTTGAATACATTATGGGCATGCTGAAATACGAGTTGTGTTGTGTTCCTATCGTAAATATACACAATTCTTCTTCAGGACTCAAGTCCAAATTATTAATAGAAACAATGATATACGTCTTTCACTCAGGTGCATACTCTTCGGGTTCACTAAATCAACCGTGTTACGGAGATTGGCTTAAATTGTGAATACATTATGGGCATGCTGAAATACGAGTTGGGTTGGGTTCCTATTGTAAATATACATAATTCTTCTTCAGGACTCAAGTCCAAATTATTAATAGAAACAAAGATATACGTCTTTCACTCAGGTGCATACTCTTCAGGTTTACTAAATCAACCGTGTTACGGAGATTGGATTAAATTGTGAATACATTATGGGAATGCTGAAATACGAGTTGCGTTGGGTTCCTATCGAAATATACACAATTCTTCTTCAGGACTCAAGTCCAAATTATTAATAGAAACAAAGATATAAGTCTTTCACTCAGGTGCATACTCTTCGGGTTTACTAAATCAACCGTGTTACGGAGATTGGCTTAAATTTTGAATACATTATGGGAATGCTGAAATACGAGTTGCGTTGGGTTCCTATCGTAAAAATACACAATTCTTCTTCAGGACTCAAGTCCAAATTATTAATAGAACCAAAGATATACGTCTTTCACTCAGGTGCATACTCTTCAGGTTTACTAAATCAACCGTGTTACGGAGATTGGCTTAAATTTTGAATACATTATGGGCATGCTGAAATACGAGTTGCGTTGGGTTCCTATCGTAAATATACACAATTCTTCTTCAAGACTCAAGTCCAAATTATTAATAGAAACAAAGATATACGTGTTTCACTCAGGTGCATACTCTTCAGGTTTACTAAATCAACCGTGTTACGGAGATTGGCTTAAATTTTGAATACATTATGGGCATGCTGAAATAAGAGTTGTATCGGGTTCCTATCGTAAATATACACAATTCTTCTTCAGGACTCAAGTCCAAATTATTAACAGAAACAAAGATATACGTCTTTCACTCAGGTGCATACTCTTCAGGTTTACTAAAGCAACCGTGTTACGGAGATTGGCTTAAATTTTGAATACATTATGGGAATGCTGAAATACGAGTTGCGTTGGGTTCCTATCGTAAAAATACACAATTCTTCTTCAGGACTCAAGTCCAAATTATTAATAGAAACAAAGATATACGGCTTTCACTCAGGTGCATACTCTTCAGGTTTACTAAATCAACCGTGTTACGGAGATTGGCTTAAATTTTGAATACATTATGGGCATGCTGAAATACGAGTTGTGTTGGGTTCCTATCGTAAATATACACAATTCTTCTTCAGGACTCAAGTCCAAATTATTAATAGAAACAAAGATATACGTCTTTCACTCAGGTGCATACTCTTCAGGTTTACTAAATCAACCGTGTTACGGAGATTGGCTTAAATTTTGAATACATTATGGGCATGCTGAAATACGAGTTGTATTGGGTTCCTATCGTAAATATACACAATTCTTCTTCAGGACTAAAGTCCAAATTATTAACAGAAACAAAGATATACGTCTTTCACTCAGGTGCATACTCTTCAGGTTTACTAAAGCAACCGTGTTACGGAGATTGGCTTAAATTTTGAATACATTATGGGCATGCTGAAATACGAGTTGCGTTGGGTTCCTATCGTAAATATACACAATTCTTCTTCAAGACTCAAGTCCAAATTATTAATAGAAACAAAGATATACGTGTTTCACTCAGGTGCATACTCTTCAGGTTTACTAAATCAACCGTGTTACGGAGATTGGCTTAAATTTTGAATACATTATGGGCATGCTGAAATACGAGTTGTATCGGGTTCCTATCGTAAATATACACAATTCTTCTTCAGGACTCAAGTCCAAATTATTAACAGAAACAAAGATATACGTCTTTCACTCAGGTGCATACTCTTCAGGTTTACTAAAGCAACCGTGTTACGGAGATTGGCTTAAATTTTGAATACATTATGGGCATGCTGAAATACGAGTTGCGTTGGGTTCCTATCGTAAATATACACAATTCTTCTTCAAGACTCAAGTCCAAATTATTAATAGAAACAAAGATATACGTCTTTCACTCAGGTGCATACTCTTCAGGTTTACTAAATCAACCGTGTTACGGAGATTGGCTTAAATTTTGAATACATTATGGGCATGCTGAAATACGAGTTGTGTTGGGTTCCTATCGTAAATATACACAATTCTTCTTCAGGACTCAAGTCCAAATTATTAACAGAAACAAAGATATACGTCTTTCACTCAGGTGCATACTCTTCAGGTTTACTAAGTCAACCGTGTTACGGAGATTGGCTTAAATATTGAATACATTATGGGCATGCTGAAATATGAGTTGTGTTGGGTTCCTATCGTAAATATACATTATTCTTCTTCAGGACTCAAGTCCAAATTATTAATAGAAACAAAGATATACGTCTTTCACTCAGGTGCATACTCTTCGGGTTTACTAAATCAACCGTGTTACGGAGATTGGCTTAAATTTTGAATACATTATGGGCATGCTGAAATACGAGTTGCGTTGGGTTCCTATCGTAAATATACACAATTCTTCTTCAGGACTCAAGTCCAAATTATTAATAGAAACAAAGATATACGTCTTTCACTCAGGTGCATACTCTTCAGGTTTACTAAATCAACCGTGTTACGGAGATTGGCTTAAATTGTGAATACATTATGGGAATGCTAAAATACGAGTTGCGTTGGGTTCCTATCGAAATATACACAATTCTTCTTCAGGACTCAAGTCCAAATTATTAATAGAAACAAAGATATAAGTCTTTCACTCAGGTGCATACTCTTCGGGTTTACTAAATCAACCGTGTTACGGAGATTAGCTTAAATTTTGAATACATTATGGGAATGCTGAAATACGAGTTGCGTTGGGTTCCTATCGTAAAAATACACAATTCTTCTTCAGGACTCAAGTCCAAATTATTAATAGAAACAAAGATATACGGCTTTCACTCAGGTGCATACTCTTCAGGTTTACTAAATCAACCGTGTTACGGAGATTGGCTTAAATTTTGAATACATTATGGGCATGCTGAAATACGAGTTGTGTTGGGTTCCTATCGTAAATATACACAATTCTTCTTCAGGACTCAAGTCCAAATTATTAATAGAAACAAAGATATACGTCTTTCACTCAGGTGCATACTCTTCAGGTTTACTAAATCAACCGTGTTACGGAGATTGGCTTAAATTTTGAATACATTATGGGCATGCTGAAATACGAGTTGTATTGGGTTCCTATCGTAAATATACACAATTCTTCTTCAGGACTCAAGTCCAAATTATTAACAGAAACAAAGATATACGTCTTTCACTCAGGTGCATACTCTTCAGGTTTACTAAAGCAACCGTGTTACGGAGATTGGCTTAAATTTTGAATACATTATGGGCATGCTGAAATACGAGTTGCGTTGGGTTCCTATCGTAAATATACACAATTCTTCTTCAAGACTCAAGTCCAAATTATTAATAGAAACAAAGATATACGTGTTTCACTCAGGTGCATACTCTTCAGGTTTACTAAATCAACCGTGTTACGGAGATTGGCTTAAATTTTGAATACATTATGGGCATGCTGAAATACGAGTTGTGTTGGGTTCCTATCGTAAATATACACAATTCTTCTTCAGGACTCAAGTCCAAATTATTAACAGAAACAAAGATATACGTCTTTCACTCAGGTGCATACTCTTCAGGTTTACTTAGTCAACCGTGTTACGGAGATTGGCTTAAATTTTGAATACATTATGGGCATGCTGAAATATGAGTTGTGTTGGGTTCCTATCGTAAATATACACAATTCTTCTTCAGGACTCAAGTCCAAATTATTAATAGAAACAAAGATATACGTCTTTCACTCAGGTGCATACTCTTCGGGTTTACTAAATCAACCGTGTTACGGAGATTGGCTTAAATTTTGAATACATTATGGGCATGCTGAAATACGAGTTGCGTTGGGTTCCTATCGTAAATATACACAATTCTTCTTCAGGACTCAAGTCCAAATTATTAATAGAAACAAAGATATACGTCTTTCACTCAGGTGCATACTCTTCAGGTTTACTAAATCAACCGTGTTACGGAGATTGGCTTAAATTGTGAATACATTATGGGAATGCTAAAATACGAGTTGCGTTGGGTTCCTATCGAAATATACACAATTCTTCTTCAGGACTCAAGTCCAAATTATTAATAGAAACAAAGATATAAGTCTTTCACTCAGGTGCATACTCTTCGGGTTTACTAAATCAACCGTGTTACGGAGATTAGCTTAAATTTTGAATACATTATGGGAATGCTGAAATACGAGTTGCGTTGGGTTCCTATCGTAAAAATACACAATTCTTCTTCACGACTCAAGTCCAAATTATTAATAGAAACAAAGATATACGGCTTTCACTCAGGTGCATACTCTTCAGGTTTACTAAATCAACCGTGTTACGGAGATTGGCTTAAATTTTGAATACATTATGGGCATGCTGAAATACGAGTTGTGTTGGGTTCCTATCGTAAATATACACAATTCTTCTTCAGGACTCAAGTCCAAATTATTAATAGAAACAAAGATATACGTCTTTCACTCAGGTGCATACTCTTCAGGTTTACTAAATCAACCGTGTTACGGAGATTGGCTTAAATTTTGAATACATTATGGGCATGCTGAAATACGAGTTGTATTGGGTTCCTATCGTAAATATACACAATTCTTCTTCAGGACTCAAGTCCAAATTATTAACAGAAACAAAGATATACGTCTTTCACTCAGGTGCATACTCTTCAGGTTTACTAAAGCAACCGTGTTACGGAGATTGGCTTAAATTTTGAATACATTATGGGCATGCTGAAATACGAGTTGCGTTGGGTTCCTATCGTAAATATACACAATTCTTCTTCAAGACTCAAGTCCAAATTATTAATAGAAACAAAGATATACGTGTTTCACTCAGGTGCATACTCTTCAGGTTTACTAAATCAACCGTGTTACGGAGATTGGCTTAAATTTTGAATACATTATGGGCATGCTGAAATACGAGTTGTGTTGGGTTCCTATCGTAAATATACACAATTCTTCTTCAGGACTCAAGTCCAAATTATTAACAGAAACAAAGATATACGTCTTTCACTCAGGTGCATACTCTTCAGGTTTACTTAGTCAACCGTGTTACGGAGATTGGCTTAAATTTTGAATACATTATGGGCATGCTGAAATATGAGTTGTGTTGGGTTCCTATCGTAAATATACACAATTCTTCTTCAGGACTCAAGTCCAAATTATTAATAGAAACAAAGATATACGTCTTTCACTCAGGTGCATACTCTTCGGGTTTACTAAATCAACCGTGTTACGGAGATTGGCTTAAATTTTGAATACATTATGGGCATGCTGAAATTCGAGTTGCGTTGGGTTCCTATCGTAAATATACACAATTCTTCTTCAGGACTCAAGTCCAAATTATTAATAGAAACAAAGATATACGTCTTTCACTCAGGTGCATACTCTTCAGGTTTACTAAATCAACCGTGTTACGGAGATTGGCTTAAATTGTGAATACATTATGGGAATGCTGAAATACGAGTTGCGTTGGGTTCCTATCGTAAATAAACACAATTCTTCTTCAGGACTCAAGTCCAAATTATTAATAGAAACAAAGATATACGTCTTTCACTCAGGTGCATACTCTTCAGGTTTACTAAATCAACTGTGTTACGGAGATTGGCTTAAATTGTGAATACATTATGGGAATGCTGAAATACGAGTTGCGTTGGGTTCCTATCGTAAATATACACAATTCTTCTTCAGGACTCAAGTCCAAATTATTAATAGAAACAAAGATGTACGTCTTTCACTCAGGTGCATACTCTTCAGGTTTACTAAATCAACCGTGTTACGGAGATTTGCTTAAATTGTGAATACATTATGGAAATGCTGAAATACGAGTTGCGTTGGGTTCCTATCGTAAATATACACAATTCTTCTTCAGGACTCAAGTCCAAATTATTAATAGAAACAAAGATATACGTCTTTCACTCAGGTGCATACTCTTCAGGTTTACTAAATCAACTGTGTTACGGAGATTGGCTTAAATTGTGAATATATTACGGGAATGCTGAAATACGAGTTGCGTTGGGTTCCTATCGTAAATATACACAATTCTTCTTAAGGACTCAAGTCCAAATTATTAATAGAAACAAAGATATACGTCTTTCACTCAGGTTCATACTCTTCAGGTTTACTAAATCAACCGTGTTACGGAGATTGGCTTAAATTTTGAATACATTATGGGCATGCTGAAATATGAGTTGTGTTGGGCTCCTATCGTAAATATACACAATTCTTCTTCAGGACTCAAGTCCAAATTATTAATAGAAACAAAGATATACGTCTTTCACTCAGGTGCATACTCTTCGGGTTTACTAAATAAACCGTGTTACGGAGATTGGCTTAAATTTTGAATACATTATGGGCATGCTGAAATACGAGTTGTGTTGGGTTCCTATCGTAAATATACACATATCTTCTTCAGGACTCAAGTCCAAATTATTAATAGAAACAAAGATATACGTCTTTCACTCAGGTGCATACTCTTCAGGTTTACTAAATCAACCGTGTTACGGAGATTGGCTTAAATTGTGAATACATTATGGGAATACTGAAATACGAGTTGCGTTGGGTTCCTATCGTAAATAAACACAATTCTTCTTCAGGACTCAAATCCAAATTATTAATAGAAACAAAGATATACGTCTTTCACTCATGTGCATACTCTTCAGGTTTACTAAATCAACCGTGTTACAGAGATTGGCTTAAATTTTGAATACATTATGGGCATGCTGAAATACGAGTTGCGTTGGGTTCCTATCGTAAATATACACAATTCTTCTTCAGGACTCAAGTCCAAATTATTAATAGAAACAAAGATATACGTCTTTCACTCAGGTGCATACTCTTCAGGTTTACTAAATCAACTGTGTTACGGAGATTGGATTAAATTGTGAATACATTATGGGAATGCTGAAATACGAGTTGCGTTGGGTTCCTATCGTAAATATACACAATTCTTCTTCAGGACTCAAGTCCAAATTATTAATAGAAACAAAGATATACGTCTTTCACTCAGGTGCATACTCTTCAGGTTTACTAAATCAACCGTGTTACGGAGATTGGCTTAAATTGTGAATACATTATGGGAATGCTGAAATACGAGTTGTGTTGGGTTCCTATCGTAAATATACACAATTCTTCTTCAGGACTTAAGTCCAAATTATTAATAGAAACAAAGATATACGTCTTTCACTCAGGTGCATACTCTTCAGGTTTACTAAATCAACCGTGTTACGGAGATTGGCTTAAGTTTTGAATACATTATGGGCATGCTGAAATACGAGTTGTGTTGGGTTCCTATCGTAAATATACACAATTCTTCTTCAGGACTCAAGTCCAAATTATTAACACAAACAAAGATATACGTCTTTCACTCAGGTGCATACTCTTCAGGTTTACTAAATCAACAGTGTTACGGAGATTGGCTTAAATTTTGAATACATTATGGGCATGCTGAAATACGAGTTGTGTTGGGTTCCTATCGTAAATATACACATATCTTCTTCAGGACTCAAGTCCAAATTATTAATAGAAACAAAGATATACGTCTTTCACTCAGGTGCATACTCTTCAGGTTTACTAAATCAACCGTGTTACGGAGATTGGCTTAAATTGTGAATACATTATGGGAATGCTGAAATACGAGTTGCGTTGGGTTCCTATCGTAAATATACACAATTCTTCTTCAGGACTCAAGTCCAAATTATTAATAGAAACAAAGATATACGTCTTTCACTCAGGTGCATACTCTTCAGGTTTACTAAATCAACCGTGTTACGGAGATTGGCTTAAATTGTGAATACATTATGGGAATGCTGAAATACGAGTTGCGTTAGGTTCCTATCGTAAATATACACAATTCTTCTTCAGGACTCAAGTCCAAATTATTAATAGAAATAAAGATATACGTCTTTCACTCAGGTGCATACTCTTCAGGTTTACTAAATCAACAGTGTTACGGAGATTGGCTTAAATTTTGAATACATTATGGGCATGCTGAAATACAAGTTGTGTTGGGTTCCTATCGTAAATATACACATATCTTCTTCAGGACTCAAGTCCAAATTATTAATAGAAACAAAGATATAAGTCTTTCACTCAGGTGCATACTCTTCGGGTTTACTAAATCAACCGTGTTACGGAGATTGGCTTACATTTTGAATACATTATGGGAATGCTGAAATACGAGTTGCGTTGGGTTCCTATCGTAAATATACACAATTCTTCTTCAGGACTCAAGTCCAAATTATTAATAGAAATAAAGATATACGTCTTTCACTCAGGTGCATACTCTTCAGGTTTACTAAATCAACCGTGTTACGGAGATTGGTTTAAATTTTGAATACATTGTGGGCATGCTGAAATACGAGTTGTGTTGGGTTCCTATCGTAAATATACACAATTCTTCTTCAGGACTCAAGTCCAAATTATTAATAGAAATAAAGATATACGTCTTTCACTCAGATGCATACTCTTCAGGTTTACTAAATCAACCGTGTTACGGAGATTGGATTAAATTGGGAATACATTATGGGAATGCTGAAACACGAGTTGCGTTGGGTTCCTATCGTAAATATACACAATTCTTCTTCAGGACTCAAGTCCAAATTATTAATAGAAAGAAAGATATACGTCTTTCACTCAGGTGCATACTCTTCAGGTTTAGTAAATCAACCGTGTTACGGAGATTGGCTTAAATTGTGAATACATTATGGGAATGCTGAAATACGAGTTGCGTTGGGTTCCTATCGTAAATATACACAATTCTTATTCAGGACTCAAGTCCAAATTATTAATAGAAACAAAGATATACGTCTTTCACTCAGGTGCATACTCTTCAGGTTTACTAAATCAACCGTGTTACGAAGATTGGCTTAAATTGTAAATACATTATGGGAATGCTGAAATACGAGTTGCGTTGGGTTCCTATCGTAAATATACACAATTTTTCTTCAGGACTAAAGTCCAAATTATTAATAGAAACAAAGATATACGTCTTTCACTCAGATGCATACTCTTCAGGTTTACTAAATCAACCATGTTACAGAGATTGGCTTAAGTTTTGAATACATTATGGGCATGCTGAAATACGAGTTGCGTTGGGTTCCTATCGTAAATATACACAATTCTTCTTCAGGACTCAAGTCCAAATTATTAATAGAAACAAAGATATACGTCTTTCACTCAGGTGCATACTCTTCAGGTTTACTAAATCAACAGTGTTACGGAGATTGGCTTAAATTTTGAATACATTATGGGCATGCTGAAATACAAGTTGTGTTGGGTTCCTATCGTAAATATACACATATCTTCTTCAGGACTCAAGTCGAAATTATTAATAGAAACAAAGATATAAGTCTTTCACTCAGGTGCATACTCTTCGGGTTTACTAAATCAACCGTGTTACGGAGATTGGCTTACATTTTGAATACATTATGGGAATGCTGAAATACGAGTTGCGTTGGGTTCCTATCGTAAATATACACAATTCTTCTTCAGGACTCAAGTCCAAATTATTAATAGAAATAAAGATATACGTCTTTCACTCAGGTGCATACTCTTCAGGTTTACTAAATCAACCGTGTTACGGAGATTGGTTTAAATTTTGAATACATTGTGGGCATGCTGAAATACGAGTTGTGTTGGGTTCCTATCGTAAATATACACAATTCTTCTTCAGGACTCAAGTCCAAATTATTAATAGAAATAAAGATATACGTCTTTCACTCAGGTGCATACTCTTCAGGTTTACTAAATCAACCGTGTTACGGAGATTGGATTAAATTGTGAATACATTATGGGAATGCTGAAATACGAGTTGCGTTGGGTTCCTATCGTAAATATACACAATTCTTCTTCAGGACTCAAGTCCAAATTATTAATAGAAAGAAAGATATACGTCTTTCACTCAGGTGCATACTCTTCAGGTTTAGTAAATCAACCGTGTTACGGAGATTGGCTTAAATTGTGAATACATTATGGGAATGCTGAAATACGAGTTGCGTTGGGTTCCTATCGTAAATATACACAATTCTTATTCAGGACTCAAGTCCAAATTATTAATAGAAACAAAGATATACGTCTTTCACTAAGGTGCATACTCTTCAGGTTTACTAAATCAACCGTGTTACGAAGATTGGCTTAAATTGTAAATACATTATGGGAATGCTGAAATACGAGTTGCGTTGGGTTCCTATCGTAAATATACACAATTTTTCTTTAGGACTAAAGTCCAAATTATTAATAGAAACAAAGATATACGTCTTTCACTCAGATGCATACTCTTCAGGTTTACTAAATCAACCATGTTACAGAGATTGGCTTAAGTTTTGAATACATTATGGGCATGCTGAAATACGAGTTGCGTTGGGTTCCTATCGTAAATATACACAATTCTTCTTCAGGACTCAAGTCCAAATTATTAATAGAAACAAAGATATAAGTCTTTCACTCAGGTGCATACTCTTCGGGTTTACTAAATCAACCGTGTTACGGAGATTGGCTTAAATTGTGAATACATTATGGGAATGCTGAAATACGAGTTGCGTTGGGTTCCTATCGTAAATATACACAATTCTTCTTCAGGACTCAAGTCCAAATTATTAATAGAAACAAAGACATACGTCTTTCACTCAGGTGCATACTCTTCAGGTTTACTAAATCAACCGTGTTACGGAGATTGGATTAAACTGTGAATACATTATGGGAATGCTGAAATACGAGTTGCGTTGGGTTCCTATCGTAAATATACACAATTCTTCTTCAGGACTCAAGTCCAAATTATTAATAGAAACAAATTTATACGTCTTTCACTCAGGTGCATACTCTTCAAGTTTACTAAATCAACCGTGTTACGGAGATTGGCTTAAATTTTGAATACATTATGGGCATGCTGAAATACGAGTTGCGTTGGGTTCCTATCATAAATATACACAATGCTTCTTCAGTACTCAAGTCCAAATTATTAATAGAAACAAAGATATAAGTCTTTCACTCAGGTGCATACTCTTCGGGTTTACTAAATCAACCGTGTTACGGAGATTGGCTTAAATTGTGAATGCATTATGGGAATGCTGAAATACGAGTTGCGTTGGGTTCCTATCGCAAATATACACAATTCTTCTTCAGGACTCAAGTCCAAATTATTAATAGAACAAAGATATACATCTTTCACTCAGGTGCATACTCTTCAGGTTTACTAAATCAACCGTGTTACGGAGATTGGCTTAAATTGTGAATACATTATGGGAATGCTGAAATACGAGTTGCGTTGGGTTCCTATCAGAAATATACACAATTCTTCTTTAGGACTCAAGTCCAAATTATTAATAGAAACAAAGATATACGTCTTTCACTCAGGTGCATACTCTTCAGGTTTACTAAATCAACCGTGTTACGGAGATTGGCTTAAATTTTGAATACTTTATGGGCATGCTGAAATACGAGTTGTGTTGGGTTCCTATCGTAAATATACACAATTCTTCTTCAGGACTCAAGTCCAAATTATTAACAGAAACAAAGATATACGTCTTTCACTCAGGTGCATACTCTTCAGGTTTACTAAATCAACCGTGTTACGGAGATTGGCTTAAATTGTGAATACATTATGGGAATGCTGAAATACGAGTTGCGTTGGGTTCCTATCGTAAATATACACAATTCTTCTTCAGGACTCAAGTCCAAATTATTAATAGAAACAAAGATATACGTCTTTCACTCAGGTGCATACTCTTCAGGTTTAGTAAATCAACCGTGTTACGGAGATTGGCTTAAATTGTGAATATATTATGGGAATGCTGAAATACGAGTTGCGTTGGGCTCCTATCGTAAATATACACAATTCTTCTTCAGGACTCAAGTCCAAATTATTAACAGAAACAAAGATATACGTCTTTCACTCAGGTGCATACTCTTCAGGTTTACTAAATCAACCGTGTTACGAAGATTGGCTTAAATTGTAAATACATTATGGGAATGCTGAAATACGAGTTGCGTTGGGTTCCTATCGTAAATATACACAATTTTTCTTCAGGACTAAAGTCCAAATTATTAATAGAAACAAAGATATACGTCTTTCACTCAGATGCATACTCTTCAGGTTTACTAAATCAACCATGTTACAGAGATTGGCTTAAGTTTTGAATACATTATAGGCATGCTGAAATACGAGTTGCGTTGGGTTCCTATCGTAAATATACACAATTCTTATTCAGGACTCAAGTCCAAATTATTAATAGAAACAAAGATATAAGTCTTTCACTCATGTGCATACTCTTCGGGTTTACTAAATCAACCGTGTTACGGAGATTGGCTTAAATTGTGAATACATTATGGGAATGCTGAAATACGAGTTGCGTTGGGTTCCTATCGTAAATATACACAATTCTTCTTCAGGACTCAAGTCCAAATTATTAATAGAAACAAAGATATACGTCTTTCACTCAGGTGCATACTCTTCAGGTTTACTAAATCAACCGTGTTACGGAGATTGGATTAAACTGTGAATACATTATGGGAATGCTGAAATACGAGTTGCGTTGGGTTCCTATCGTAAATATACACAATTCTTCTTCAGGGCTCAAGTCAAAATTATTAATAGAAACAAATTTATACGTCTTTCACTCAGGTGCATACTCTTCAAGTTTACTAAATCAACCGTATTACGGAGATTGGCTTAAATTTTGAATACATTATGGGCATGCTGAAATACGAGTTGCGTTGGGTTCCTATCATAAATATACACAATGCTTCTTCAGGACTCAAGTCCAAATTATTAATAGAAACAAAGATATAAGTCTTTCACTCAGGTGCATACTCTTCGGGTTTACTAAATCAACCGTGTTACGGAGATTGGCTTAAATTGTGAATACATTATGGGAATGCTGAAATACGAGTTGCGTTGGGTTCCTATCGCAAATATACACAATTCTTCTTCACGACTCAAGTCCAAATTATTAATAGAAACAAAGATATACGTCTTTCACTCAGGTGCATACTCTTCAGATTTACTAAATCAACCGTGTTACGGAGATTGGCTTAAATTGTGAATACATTATGGGAATGCTGAAATACGAGTTGCGTTGGGTTCCTATCAGAAATATACACAATTCTTCTTCAGGACTCAAGTCCAAATTATTAATAGAAACAAAGATATACGTATTTCACTCAGGTGCATACTCTTCAGGTTTACTAAATCAACCGTGTTACGGAGATTGGATTAAATTTTGAATACATTATGGGCATTCTGAAATACGAGTTGTGTTGGGCTCCTATCGTAAATATACACAATTCTTCTTCAGGACTCAAGTCCAAATTATTAACAGAAACAAAGATATACGTCTTTCACTCAGGTGCATACTCTTCGGGTTTACTAAATCAACCGTGTTACGGAGATTGGCTTAAATTGTGAATACATTATGGGAATGCTGAAATACGAGTTGCGTTGGGTTCCTATCGTAAATATACACAATTCTTCTTCAGGACTCAAGTCCAAATTATTAATAGAAACAAAGATATATGTCTTTCACTCAGGTGCATACTCTTCAGGTTTAGTAAATCAACCGTGTTACGGAGATTGGCTTAAATTGTATATACATTATGGGAATGCTGAAATACGAGTTGCGTTGGGTTCCTATCGTAAATATACACAATTCTTATTCAGGACTCAAGTCCAAATTATTAATAGAAACAAAGATATACGTCTTTCACTCAGGTGCATACTCTTCAGGTTTACTAAATCAACCGTGTTACGGAGATTGGCTTAAATTGTGAATACATTATGGGAATGCTGAAATACGAGTTGTGTTGGGTTCCTATCGTAAATGTACACAATTTTTCTTCAGGACTAAAGTCCAAATTATTAATAGAAACAAAGATATACGTCTTTCACTCAGATGCATACTCTTCAGGTTTACTAAATCCACCATGTTACAGAGATTGGCTTAAGTTTTGAATACATTATGGGCATGCTGAAATACGAGTTGCGTTGGGTTCCTATCGTAAATATACACAATTCTTCTTCAGGACTCAAGTCCAAATTATTCATAGAAACAAAGATATACGTCTTTCACTCAGGTGCATACTCTTCAGGTTTACTAAATCAACCGTGTTACGGAGATTGGCTTAAATTGTGAATACATTATGGGAATGCTGAAATACGAGTTGCGTTGGGTTCCTATCGTAAATATACACAATTTTTCTTCAGGACTAAAGTCCAAATTATTAATAGAAACAAAGATATACGTCTTTCACTCAGATGCATACTCTTCAGGTTTACTAAATCAACCATGTTACTGAGATTGGCTTAAATTGTGAATACATTATGGGAATGCTGAAATACAAGTTGCGTTGTGTTCCTATCGTAAATATACACAATTCTTATTCAGGACTCAAGTCCAAATTATTAATAGAAACAAAGATATACATCTTTCACTCAGGTGCATACTCTTCAGGTTTACTAAATCAACCGTGTTACGGAGATTGGCTTAAATTGTGAATACATTATGGGAATACTGAAATACGAGTTGCGTTGGGTTCCTATCGTAAATATACACAATTCTTCTTCAGGACTCAAGTCCAAATTATTAATATAAACAAAGATATACGTCTTTCACTCAGGTGCATACTCTTCAGGTTTAGTAAATCAATCGTGTTACGGAGATTTGCTTAAATTGTGAATACATAATGGGAATGCTGAAATACGAGTTGCGTTGGGTTCCTATCGTAAATATACACAATTCTTCTTCAGGACGCAAGTCCAAATTATTAATTGAAAGAAAGATATACGTCTTTCACTCAAGTGCATACTCTTCAGGTTTAGTAAATCAACCGTGTTACGGAGATTGGCTTAAATTGTGAATACATTATGGGAATGCTGAAATACGAGTTGTGTTGGGTTCCTATCGTAAATATACACAATTCTTCTTCAGGACTCAAGTCCAAATTATTAATAGAAACAAATTTATACGTCTTTCACTCAGGTGCATACTCTTCAAGTTTACTAAATCAACCGTGTTACGGAGATTGGGTTAAATTTTGAATACATTATGGGCATGCTGAAATACGAGTTGCGTTGGGTTCCTATCATAAATATACACAATGCTTCTTCAGGACTCAAGTCCAAATTATTAATAGAAACAAAGATATACGGCTTTCACTCAGGTGCATACTCTTCAGGTTTACTAA
Source organism: Cuscuta europaea (assembly GCA_945859875.1). NCBI lineage: Eukaryota > Viridiplantae > Streptophyta > Magnoliopsida > Solanales > Convolvulaceae > Cuscuta > Cuscuta europaea. The sequence continues at coordinate 10,450,095 of CAMAPE010000014.1, forward strand.
ATCAACCGTGTTACGGAGATTGGCTTAAATTTTGAATACATTATGGGCATGCTGAAATACGAGTTGCGTTGGGTTCCTATCGTAAATATACACAATTCTTCTTCAGGACTCAAGTCCAAATTATTAATAAAAACAAAGATATACGTCTTTCACTCAGGTGCATACTCTTCAGGTTTAGTAAATCAACCGTGTTACGGAGATTGGCTTAAATTGAGAATACATTATGGGAATGCTGAAATACGAGTTGCGTTGGGTTCCTATCGTAAATATACACAATTCTTATTCAGGACTCAAGTCCAAATTATGAATAGAAACAAAGATATACGTCTTTCACTCAGGTGCATACTCTTCAGGTTTACTAAATCAACCGTGTTACGGAGACTGGCTTAAATTGTGAATACATTATGGGAATGCTGAAATACGAGTTGCGTTGGGTTCCTATCGTAAATATACCCATTTTGTTTTCAGGACTAAAGTCCAAATTATTAATAGAAACAAAGATATACGTCTTTCACTCAGATGCATACTCTTCAGGTTTACTAAATCAACCACGTTACAGAGATTGGCTTAAGTTTTGAATACATTATGGGCATGCTGAAATACGAGTTGCGTTGGGTTCCTATCGTAAATATACACAATTCTTCTTCAGGACTCAAATCCAAATTATTAATAGAAACAAAGATATAAGTCTTTCACTCAGGTGCATACTCTTCGGGTTTACTAAATACACCGTGTTACGGAGATTGGCTTAAATTGTGAATACATTATGGGAATGCTGAAATACGAGTTGCGTTGGGTTCCTATCGTAAATATACACAATTCTTCTTCAGGACTCAAGTCCAAATTATTAATAGAAACAAAGATATACGTATTTCACTCAGGTGCATACTCTTCAGGTTTACTAAATCAACCGTGTTACGGAGATTGGATTAAATTGTGAATACATTATGGGAATGCTGAAATACGAGTTGCGTTGGGTTCCTATCGTAAATATATACAATTCTTCTTCAGGACTCAAGTCCAAATTATTAATAGAAACAAAGATATACGTCTTTCACTTAGATTCATACTCTTCAGGTTTACTAAATCAACCGTGCTACGAAGATTGGCTTAAATTTTGAATACATTATGGGCATGCTAAAATACGAGTTGAGTTGGGTTCCTATCGTAAATATACACAATTCTTCTTCAGGACTCAAGTCCAAATTATTAATAGAAACAAAGATATACGTCTTTCACTCAGGTGCATACTCTTCAAGTTTACTAAATCAACCGTGTTACGCAGATTGGCTTAAATTTTGAATACATTATGGGCATGCTGAAATACGAGTTGCGTTGGGTTCCTATCATAAATATACACAATGCTTCTTCAGGACTCAAGTCCAAATTATTAATAGAAACAAAGATATAAGTGTTTCACTCAGGTGCTTACTCTTTGGATTTACTAAATCAACCGTGTTACGGAGATTGGCTTAAATTGTGAATACATTATGGGAATGCTGAAATACGAGTTGCGTTGGGTTCCTATCGCAAATATACACAATTCTTCTTCAGAACTCAAGTCCAAATTATTAATAGAAACAAAGATATACGTCTTTCACTCAGGTGCATACTCTTCAGGTTTACTAAATCAACCGTGTTACGGAGATTGGATTAAACTGTGAATACATTATGGGAATGCTGAAATACGAGTTGCGTTGGGTTCCTATCGTAAATATACACAATTCTTCTTCAAGACTCAAGTCCAAATTATTAATAGAAACAACTTTATACGTCTTTCACTCAGGTGCATACTCTTCAAGTTTACTAAATCAACCGTGTTACGGAGATTGGCTTAAATTTTGAATACATTATGGGCATGCTGAAATACGAGTTGCGTTGGGTTCCTATCATAAATATACACAATGCTTCTTCAGGACTCAAGTCCAAATTATTAATAGAAACAAAGATATAAGTCTTTCACTCAGGTGCATACTCTTCGGGTTTACTAAATCAACCGTGTTACGGAGATTGGCTTAAATTGTGAATACTTTATGGGAATGCTGAAATACGAGTTGCGTTGGGTTCCTATCGTAAATATACACAATTCTTCTTCAGGACGCAAGTCCAAATTATTAATTGAAAGAAAGATATACGTCTTTCACTCAGGTGCATACTCTTCAGGTTTAGTAAATCAACCGTGTTACGGAGATTGGCTTAAATTGTGAATACATTATGGGAATGCTGAAATACGAGTTGCGTTGGGTTCCTATCGTAAATATACACAATTCTTCTTCAGGACTCAAGTCCAAATTATTAATAGAAACAAATTTATACGTCTTTCACTCAGGTGCATACTCTTCAAGTTTACTAAATCAACCGTGTTACGGAGATTGGGTTAAATTTTGAATACATTATGGGCATGCTGAAATACGAGTTGCGTTGGGTTCCTATCATAAATATACACAATGCTTCTTCAGGACTCAAGTCCAAATTATTAATAGAAACAAAGATATACGGCTTTCACTCAGGTGCATACTCTTCAGGTTTACTAAATCAACCGTGTTACGGAGATTGGCTTAAATTTTGAATACATTATGGGCATGCTGAAATACGAGTTGTGTTGGGTTCCTATCGTAAATATACACAATTCTTCTTCAGGACTCAAGTCCAAATTATTAATAGAAACAAAGATATACGTCTTTCACTCAGGTGCATACTCTTCAGGTTTAGTAAATCAACCGTGTTACGGAGATTGGCTTAAATTGAGAATACATTATGGGAATGCTGAAATACGAGTTGCGTTGGGTTCCTATCGTAAATATACACAATTCTTATTCAGGACTCAAGTCCAAATTATTAATAGAAACAAAGATATACGTCTTTCACTCAGGTGCATACTCTTCAGGTTTACTAAATCAACCGTGTTACGGAGACTGGCTTAAATTGTGAATACATTATGGGAATGCTGAAATACGAGTTGCGTTGGGTTCCTATCGTAAATATACCCATTTTGTTTTCAGGACTAAAGTCCAAATTATTAATAGAAACAAAGATATACGTCTTTCACTCAGATGCATACTCTTCAGGTTTACTAAATCAACCACGTTACAGAGATTGGCTTAAGTTTTGAATACATTATGGGCATGCTGAAATACGAGTTGCGTTGGGTTCCTATCGTAAATATACACAATTCTTCTTCAGGACTCAAATCCAAATTATTAATAGAAACAAAGATATAAGTCTTTCACTCAGGTGCATACTCTTCAGGTTTACTAAATACACCGTGTTACGGAGATTGGCTTAAATTGTGAATACATTATGGGAATGCTGAAATACGAGTTTCGTTGGGTTCCTATCGTAAATATACACAATTCTTCTTCAGGACTCAAGTCCAAATTATTAATAGAAACAAAGATATACGTATTTCACTCAGGTGCATACTCTTCAGGTTTACTAAATCAACCGTGTTACGGAGATTGGATTAAATTGTGAATACATTATGGGAATGCTGAAATACGAGTTGCGTTGGGTTCCTATCGTAAATATACACAATTCTTATTCAGGACTCAAGTCCAAATTATTAATAGAAACAAAGATATACGTCTTTCACTCAGGTGCATACTCTTCAGGTTTACTAAATCAACCGTGTTACGGAGACTGGCTTAAATTGTGAATACATTATGGGAATGCTGAAATACGAGTTGCGTTGGGTTCCTATCGTAAATATACCCATTTTGTTTTCAGGACTAAAGTCCAAATTATTAATAGAAACAAAGATATACGTCTTTCACTCAGATGCATACTCTTCAGGTTTACTAAATCAACCACGTTACAGAGATTGGCTTAAGTTTTGAATACATTATGGGCATGCTGAAATACGAGTTGCGTTGGGTTCCTATCGTAAATATACACAATTCTTCTTCAGGACTCAAATCCAAATTATTAATAGAAACAAAGATATAAGTCTTTCACTCAGGTGCATACTCTTCAGGTTTACTAAATACACCGTGTTACGGAGATTGGCTTAAATTGTGAATACATTATGGGAATGCTGAAATACGAGTTTCGTTGGGTTCCTATCGTAAATATACACAATTCTTCTTCAGGACTCAAGTCCAAATTATTAATAGAAACAAAGATATACGTATTTCACTCAGGTGCATACTCTTCAGGTTTACTAAATCAACCGTGTTACGGAGATTGGCTTAAATTGTGAATACATTATGGGAATGCTGAAATACGAGTTTCGTTGGGTTCCTATCGTAAATATACACAATTCTTCTTCAGGACTCAAGTCCAAATTATTAATAGAAACAAAGATATACGTATTTCACTCAGGTGCATACTCTTCAGGTTTACTAAATCAACCGTGTTACGGAGATTGGATTAAATTGTGAATACATTATGGGAATGCTGAAATACGAGTTGCGTTGGGTTCCTATCGTAAATATATACAATTCTTCTTCAGGACTCAAGTCCAAATTATTAATAGAACAAAGATATACATCTTTCACTCAGGTGCATACTCTTCAGGTTTACTAAATCAACCGTGTTACGGAGATTGGCTTAAATTGTGAATACATTATGGGAATGCTGAAATACGAGTTGCGTTGGGTTCCTATCAGAAATATACACAATTCTTCTTTAGGACTCAAGTCCAAATTATTAATAGAAACAAAGATATACGTCTTTCACTCAGGTGCATACTCTTCAGGTTTACTAAATCAACCGTGTTACGGAGATTGGCTTAAATTTTGAATACTTTATGGGCATGCTGAAATACGAGTTGTGTTGGGTTCCTATCGTAAATATACACAATTCTTCTTCAGGACTCAAGTCCAAATTATTAACAGAAACAAAGATATACGTCTTTCACTCAGGTGCATACTCTTCAGGTTTACTAAATCAACCGTGTTACGGAGATTGGCTTAAATTGTGAATACATTATGGGAATGCTGAAATACGAGTTGCGTTGGGTTCCTATCGTAAATATACACAATTCTTCTTCAGGACTCAAGTCCAAATTATTAATAGAAACAAAGATATACGTCTTTCACTCAGGTGCATACTCTTCAGGTTTAGTAAATCAACCGTGTTACGGAGATTGGCTTAAATTGTGAATATATTATGGGAATGCTGAAATACGAGTTGCGTTGGGCTCCTATCGTAAATATACACAATTCTTCTTCAGGACTCAAGTCCAAATTATTAACAGAAACAAAGATATACGTCTTTCACTCAGGTGCATACTCTTCAGGTTTACTAAATCAACCGTGTTACGAAGATTGGCTTAAATTGTAAATACATTATGGGAATGCTGAAATACGAGTTGCGTTGGGTTCCTATCGTAAATATACACAATTTTTCTTCAGGACTAAAGTCCAAATTATTAATAGAAACAAAGATATACGTCTTTCACTCAGATGCATACTCTTCAGGTTTACTAAATCAACCATGTTACAGAGATTGGCTTAAGTTTTGAATACATTATAGGCATGCTGAAATACGAGTTGCGTTGGGTTCCTATCGTAAATATACACAATTCTTATTCAGGACTCAAGTCCAAATTATTAATAGAAACAAAGATATAAGTCTTTCACTCATGTGCATACTCTTCGGGTTTACTAAATCAACCGTGTTACGGAGATTGGCTTAAATTGTGAATACATTATGGGAATGCTGAAATACGAGTTGCGTTGGGTTCCTATCGTAAATATACACAATTCTTCTTCAGGACTCAAGTCCAAATTATTAATAGAAACAAAGATATACGTCTTTCACTCAGGTGCATACTCTTCAGGTTTACTAAATCAACCGTGTTACGGAGATTGGATTAAACTGTGAATACATTATGGGAATGCTGAAATACGAGTTGCGTTGGGTTCCTATCGTAAATATACACAATTCTTCTTCAGGGCTCAAGTCAAAATTATTAATAGAAACAAATTTATACGTCTTTCACTCAGGTGCATACTCTTCAAGTTTACTAAATCAACCGTATTACGGAGATTGGCTTAAATTTTGAATACATTATGGGCATGCTGAAATACGAGTTGCGTTGGGTTCCTATCATAAATATACACAATGCTTCTTCAGGACTCAAGTCCAAATTATTAATAGAAACAAAGATATAAGTCTTTCACTCAGGTGCATACTCTTCGGGTTTACTAAATCAACCGTGTTACGGAGATTGGCTTAAATTGTGAATACATTATGGGAATGCTGAAATACGAGTTGCGTTGGGTTCCTATCGCAAATATACACAATTCTTCTTCACGACTCAAGTCCAAATTATTAATAGAAACAAAGATATACGTCTTTCACTCAGGTGCATACTCTTCAGATTTACTAAATCAACCGTGTTACGGAGATTGGCTTAAATTGTGAATACATTATGGGAATGCTGAAATACGAGTTGCGTTGGGTTCCTATCAGAAATATACACAATTCTTCTTCAGGACTCAAGTCCAAATTATTAATAGAAACAAAGATATACGTATTTCACTCAGGTGCATACTCTTCAGGTTTACTAAATCAACCGTGTTACGGAGATTGGATTAAATTTTGAATACATTATGGGCATTCTGAAATACGAGTTGTGTTGGGCTCCTATCGTAAATATACACAATTCTTCTTCAGGACTCAAGTCCAAATTATTAACAGAAACAAAGATATACGTCTTTCACTCAGGTGCATACTCTTCGGGTTTACTAAATCAACCGTGTTACGGAGATTGGCTTAAATTGTGAATACATTATGGGAATGCTGAAATACGAGTTGCGTTGGGTTCCTATCGTAAATATACACAATTCTTCTTCAGGACTCAAGTCCAAATTATTAATAGAAACAAAGATATATGTCTTTCACTCAGGTGCATACTCTTCAGGTTTAGTAAATCAACCGTGTTACGGAGATTGGCTTAAATTGTATATACATTATGGGAATGCTGAAATACGAGTTGCGTTGGGTTCCTATCGTAAATATACACAATTCTTATTCAGGACTCAAGTCCAAATTATTAATAGAAACAAAGATATACGTCTTTCACTCAGGTGCATACTCTTCAGGTTTACTAAATCAACCGTGTTACGGAGATTGGCTTAAATTGTGAATACATTATGGGAATGCTGAAATACGAGTTGTGTTGGGTTCCTATCGTAAATGTACACAATTTTTCTTCAGGACTAAAGTCCAAATTATTAATAGAAACAAAGATATACGTCTTTCACTCAGATGCATACTCTTCAGGTTTACTAAATCCACCATGTTACAGAGATTGGCTTAAGTTTTGAATACATTATGGGCATGCTGAAATACGAGTTGCGTTGGGTTCCTATCGTAAATATACACAATTCTTCTTCAGGACTCAAGTCCAAATTATTCATAGAAACAAAGATATACGTCTTTCACTCAGGTGCATACTCTTCAGGTTTACTAAATCAACCGTGTTACGGAGATTGGCTTAAATTGTGAATACATTATGGGAATGCTGAAATACGAGTTGCGTTGGGTTCCTATCGTAAATATACACAATTTTTCTTCAGGACTAAAGTCCAAATTATTAATAGAAACAAAGATATACGTCTTTCACTCAGATGCATACTCTTCAGGTTTACTAAATCAACCATGTTACTGAGATTGGCTTAAATTGTGAATACATTATGGGAATGCTGAAATACAAGTTGCGTTGTGTTCCTATCGTAAATATACACAATTCTTATTCAGGACTCAAGTCCAAATTATTAATAGAAACAAAGATATACATCTTTCACTCAGGTGCATACTCTTCAGGTTTACTAAATCAACCGTGTTACGGAGATTGGCTTAAATTGTGAATACATTATGGGAATACTGAAATACGAGTTGCGTTGGGTTCCTATCGTAAATATACACAATTCTTCTTCAGGACTCAAGTCCAAATTATTAATATAAACAAAGATATACGTCTTTCACTCAGGTGCATACTCTTCAGGTTTAGTAAATCAATCGTGTTACGGAGATTTGCTTAAATTGTGAATACATAATGGGAATGCTGAAATACGAGTTGCGTTGGGTTCCTATCGTAAATATACACAATTCTTCTTCAGGACGCAAGTCCAAATTATTAATTGAAAGAAAGATATACGTCTTTCACTCAAGTGCATACTCTTCAGGTTTAGTAAATCAACCGTGTTACGGAGATTGGCTTAAATTGTGAATACATTATGGGAATGCTGAAATACGAGTTGTGTTGGGTTCCTATCGTAAATATACACAATTCTTCTTCAGGACTCAAGTCCAAATTATTAATAGAAACAAATTTATACGTCTTTCACTCAGGTGCATACTCTTCAAGTTTACTAAATCAACCGTGTTACGGAGATTGGGTTAAATTTTGAATACATTATGGGCATGCTGAAATACGAGTTGCGTTGGGTTCCTATCATAAATATACACAATGCTTCTTCAGGACTCAAGTCCAAATTATTAATAGAAACAAAGATATACGGCTTTCACTCAGGTGCATACTCTTCAGGTTTACTAAATCAACCGTGTTACGGAGATTGGCTTAAATTTTGAATACATTATGGGCATGCTGAAATACGAGTTGCGTTGGGTTCCTATCGTAAATATACACAATTCTTCTTCAGGACTCAAGTCCAAATTATTAATAAAAACAAAGATATACGTCTTTCACTCAGGTGCATACTCTTCAGGTTTAGTAAATCAACCGTGTTACGGAGATTGGCTTAAATTGAGAATACATTATGGGAATGCTGAAATACGAGTTGCGTTGGGTTCCTATCGTAAATATACACAATTCTTATTCAGGACTCAAGTCCAAATTATGAATAGAAACAAAGATATACGTCTTTCACTCAGGTGCATACTCTTCAGGTTTACTAAATCAACCGTGTTACGGAGACTGGCTTAAATTGTGAATACATTATGGGAATGCTGAAATACGAGTTGCGTTGGGTTCCTATCGTAAATATACCCATTTTGTTTTCAGGACTAAAGTCCAAATTATTAATAGAAACAAAGATATACGTCTTTCACTCAGATGCATACTCTTCAGGTTTACTAAATCAACCACGTTACAGAGATTGGCTTAAGTTTTGAATACATTATGGGCATGCTGAAATACGAGTTGCGTTGGGTTCCTATCGTAAATATACACAATTCTTCTTCAGGACTCAAATCCAAATTATTAATAGAAACAAAGATATAAGTCTTTCACTCAGGTGCATACTCTTCGGGTTTACTAAATACACCGTGTTACGGAGATTGGCTTAAATTGTGAATACATTATGGGAATGCTGAAATACGAGTTGCGTTGGGTTCCTATCGTAAATATACACAATTCTTCTTCAGGACTCAAGTCCAAATTATTAATAGAAACAAAGATATACGTATTTCACTCAGGTGCATACTCTTCAGGTTTACTAAATCAACCGTGTTACGGAGATTGGATTAAATTGTGAATACATTATGGGAATGCTGAAATACGAGTTGCGTTGGGTTCCTATCGTAAATATATACAATTCTTCTTCAGGACTCAAGTCCAAATTATTAATAGAAACAAAGATATACGTCTTTCACTTAGATTCATACTCTTCAGGTTTACTAAATCAACCGTGCTACGAAGATTGGCTTAAATTTTGAATACATTATGGGCATGCTAAAATACGAGTTGAGTTGGGTTCCTATCGTAAATATACACAATTCTTCTTCAGGACTCAAGTCCAAATTATTAATAGAAACAAAGATATACGTCTTTCACTCAGGTGCATACTCTTCAAGTTTACTAAATCAACCGTGTTACGCAGATTGGCTTAAATTTTGAATACATTATGGGCATGCTGAAATACGAGTTGCGTTGGGTTCCTATCATAAATATACACAATGCTTCTTCAGGACTCAAGTCCAAATTATTAATAGAAACAAAGATATAAGTGTTTCACTCAGGTGCTTACTCTTTGGATTTACTAAATCAACCGTGTTACGGAGATTGGCTTAAATTGTGAATACATTATGGGAATGCTGAAATACGAGTTGCGTTGGGTTCCTATCGCAAATATACACAATTCTTCTTCAGAACTCAAGTCCAAATTATTAATAGAAACAAAGATATACGTCTTTCACTCAGGTGCATACTCTTCAGGTTTACTAAATCAACCGTGTTACGGAGATTGGATTAAACTGTGAATACATTATGGGAATGCTGAAATACGAGTTGCGTTGGGTTCCTATCGTAAATATACACAATTCTTCTTCAAGACTCAAGTCCAAATTATTAATAGAAACAACTTTATACGTCTTTCACTCAGGTGCATACTCTTCAAGTTTACTAAATCAACCGTGTTACGGAGATTGGCTTAAATTTTGAATACATTATGGGCATGCTGAAATACGAGTTGCGTTGGGTTCCTATCATAAATATACACAATGCTTCTTCAGGACTCAAGTCCAAATTATTAATAGAAACAAAGATATAAGTCTTTCACTCAGGTGCATACTCTTCGGGTTTACTAAATCAACCGTGTTACGGAGATTGGCTTAAATTGTGAATACTTTATGGGAATGCTGAAATACGAGTTGCGTTGGGTTCCTATCGTAAATATACACAATTCTTCTTCAGGACGCAAGTCCAAATTATTAATTGAAAGAAAGATATACGTCTTTCACTCAGGTGCATACTCTTCAGGTTTAGTAAATCAACCGTGTTACGGAGATTGGCTTAAATTGTGAATACATTATGGGAATGCTGAAATACGAGTTGCGTTGGGTTCCTATCGTAAATATACACAATTCTTCTTCAGGACTCAAGTCCAAATTATTAATAGAAACAAATTTATACGTCTTTCACTCAGGTGCATACTCTTCAAGTTTACTAAATCAACCGTGTTACGGAGATTGGGTTAAATTTTGAATACATTATGGGCATGCTGAAATACGAGTTGCGTTGGGTTCCTATCATAAATATACACAATGCTTCTTCAGGACTCAAGTCCAAATTATTAATAGAAACAAAGATATACGGCTTTCACTCAGGTGCATACTCTTCAGGTTTACTAAATCAACCGTGTTACGGAGATTGGCTTAAATTTTGAATACATTATGGGCATGCTGAAATACGAGTTGTGTTGGGTTCCTATCGTAAATATACACAATTCTTCTTCAGGACTCAAGTCCAAATTATTAATAGAAACAAAGATATACGTCTTTCACTCAGGTGCATACTCTTCAGGTTTAGTAAATCAACCGTGTTACGGAGATTGGCTTAAATTGAGAATACATTATGGGAATGCTGAAATACGAGTTGCGTTGGGTTCCTATCGTAAATATACACAATTCTTATTCAGGACTCAAGTCCAAATTATTAATAGAAACAAAGATATACGTCTTTCACTCAGGTGCATACTCTTCAGGTTTACTAAATCAACCGTGTTACGGAGACTGGCTTAAATTGTGAATACATTATGGGAATGCTGAAATACGAGTTGCGTTGGGTTCCTATCGTAAATATACCCATTTTGTTTTCAGGACTAAAGTCCAAATTATTAATAGAAACAAAGATATACGTCTTTCACTCAGATGCATACTCTTCAGGTTTACTAAATCAACCACGTTACAGAGATTGGCTTAAGTTTTGAATACATTATGGGCATGCTGAAATACGAGTTGCGTTGGGTTCCTATCGTAAATATACACAATTCTTCTTCAGGACTCAAATCCAAATTATTAATAGAAACAAAGATATAAGTCTTTCACTCAGGTGCATACTCTTCAGGTTTACTAAATACACCGTGTTACGGAGATTGGCTTAAATTGTGAATACATTATGGGAATGCTGAAATACGAGTTTCGTTGGGTTCCTATCGTAAATATACACAATTCTTCTTCAGGACTCAAGTCCAAATTATTAATAGAAACAAAGATATACGTATTTCACTCAGGTGCATACTCTTCAGGTTTACTAAATCAACCGTGTTACGGAGATTGGATTAAATTGTGAATACATTATGGGAATGCTGAAATACGAGTTGCGTTGGGTTCCTATCGTAAATATATACAATTCTTCTTCAGGACTCAAGTCCAAATTATTAATAGAAACAAAGATATACGTCTTTCACTCAGGTTCATACTCTTCAGGTTTACTAAATCAACCGTGCTACGAAGATTGGCTTAAATTTTGAATACATTATGGGCATGCTAAAATACGAGTTGAGTTGGGTTCCTATCGTAAATATACACAATTCTTCTTCAGGACTCAAGTCCAAATTATTAATAGAAACAAAGATATACGTCTTTCACTCAGGTGCATACTCTTCAAGTTTACTAAATCAACCGTGTTACGCAGATTGGCTTAAATTTTGAATACATTATGGGCATGCTGAAATACGAGTTGCGTTGGGTTCCTATCATAAATATACACAATGCTTCTTCAGGACTCAAGTCCAAATTATTAATAGAAACAAAGATATAAGTGTTTCACTCAGGTGCTTACTCTTTGGATTTACTAAATCAACCGTGTTACGGAGATTGGCTTAAATTGTGAATACATTATGGGAATGCTGAAATTCGAGTTGCGTTGGGTTCCTATCGCAAATATACACAATTCTTCTTCAGAACTCAAGTCCAAATTATTAATAGAAACAAAGATATACGTCTTTCACTCAGGTGCATACTCTTCAGGTTTACTAAATCAACCGTGTTACGGAGATTGGATTAAACTGTGAATACATTATGGGAATGCTGAAATACGAGTTGCGTTGGGTTCCTATCATAAATATACACAATTCTTCTTCAAGACTCAAGTCCAAAGTATTAATAGAAACAACTTTATACGTCTTTCACTCAGGTGCATACTCTTCAAGTTTACTAAATCAACCGTGTTACGGAGATTGGCTTAAATTTTGAATACATTATGGGCATGCTGAAATACGAGTTGCGTTGGGTTCCTATCATATATATACACAATGCTTCTTCAGGACTCAAGTCCAAATTATTAATAGAAACAAAGATATAAGTCTTTCACTCAGGTGCATACTCTTCGGGTTTACTAAATCAACCGTGTTACGGAGATTGGCTTAAATTGTGAATACATTATGGGAATGCTGAAATACGAGTTGCGTTGGGTTCCTATCGTAAATATACACAATTCTTCTTCAGGACTCAAGTCCAAATTATTAATAGAAACAAAGATATACGTCTTTCACTCAGGTGCATACTCTTTAGGTTTACTAAATCAACCGTGTTACGGAGATTGGATTAAACTGTGAATACATTATGGGAATGCTGAAATACGAGTTGCGTTGGGTTCCTATCGTAAATATACACAATTCTTCTTCAGGACTCAAGTCCAAATTATTAATAGAAACAAATTTATACGTCTTTCACTCAGGTGCATACTCTTCAAGTTTACTAAATCAACCGTGTTACGGAGATTGGCTTAAATTTTGAATACATTATGGGCATGCTGAAATACGAGTTGCGTTGGGTTCCTATCATAAATATACACAATGCTTCTTCAGGACTCAAGTCCAAATTATTAATAGAAACAAAGATATAAGTCTTTCACTCAGGTGCATACTCTTCGGGTTTACTAAATCAACCATGTTACGGAGATTTGCTTAAATTTTGAATACATTATGGGAATGCTGAAATACGAGTTGCGTTGGGTTCCTATCGCAAATATACACAATTCTTCTTCAGGACTCAAGTCCAAATTATTAATAGAAACAAAGATATACGTCTTTCACTCAGGTGCATACTCTTCAGGTTTACTAAATCAACCGTGTTACGGAGATTGGCTTAAATTGTGAATACTATATGGGAATGCTGAAATACGAGTTGCGTTGGGTTCCTATCAGAAATATACACAATTCTTCTTCAGGACCCAAGTCCAAATTATTAATAGAAACAAAGATATACGTCTTTCACTCAGGTGCATACTCTTCAGGTTTACTAAATCAACCGTGTTACGGAGATTGGCTTAAATTTTGAATACATTATGGGCATGCTGAAATACGAGTTGTGTTGGGTTTCTATCGTAAATATACACAATTCTTCTTCAGGACTCAAGTCCAAATTATTAACAGAAACAAAGATATACGTCTTTCACTCAGGTGCATACTCTTCGGGTTTACTAAATCAACCGTGTTACGCAGATTGGCTTAAATTGTGAATAAATTATGGGAATGCTGAAATACGAGTTGCGTTGGGTTCCTATCGTAAATATACACAATTCTTCTTCAGGACTCAAGTCCAAATTATTAATAGAAACAAAGATATACGTCTTTCACTCAGGTGCATACTCTTCAGGTTTAGTAAATCAACCGTGTTACGGAGATTGGCTTAAATTGTGAATACATTATGGGAATGCTGAAATACGAGTTGCGTTGGGTTCCTATCGTAAATATACACAATTCTTCTTCAGGACTCAAGTCCAAATTATTAATAGAAACAAAGATATACGTCTTTCACTCAGGTGCATACTCTTCAGGTTTACTAAATCAATTGTGTTACGGAGATTGGCTTAAATTTTGAATACATTATGGGCATGCTGAAATACGAGTTGTGTTGGGTTTCTATCGTAAATATACACAATTCTTCTTCAGGACTCAAGTCCAAATTATTAATAGAAACAAAGATATAAGTGTTTCACTCAGGTGCTTACTCTTTGGATTTACTAAATCAACCGTGTTACGGAGATTGGCTTAAATTGTGAATACATTATGGGAATGCTGAAATACGAGTTGTGTTGGGTTCCTATCGCAAATATACACAATTCTTCTTCAGAACTCAAGTCCAAATTATTAATAGAAACAAAGATATACGTCTTTCACTCAGGTGCATACTCTTCAGGTTTACTAAATCAACCGTGTTACGGAGATTGGATTAAACTGTGAATACATTATGGGAATGCTGAAATACGAGTTGCGTTGGGTTCCTATCGTAAATATACACAATTCTTCTTCAGGACTCAAGTCCAAATTATTAATAGAAACAAAGATATACGTCTTTCACTCAGGTGCATACTCTTCAGGTTTACTAAATCAACCGTGTTACGGAGATTGGCTTAAATTTTGAATACATTATGGGCATGCTGAAATACGAGTTGTGTTGGGTTTCTATCGTAAATATACACAATTCTTCTTCAGGACTCAAGTCCAAATTATTAACAGAAACAAAGATATACGTCTTTCACTCAGGTGCATACTCTTCGGGTTTACTAAATCAACCGTGTTACGGAGATTGGCTTAAATTGTGAATACATTATGGGAATGCTGAAATACGAGTTGCGTTGGGTTCCTATCGTAAATATACACAATTCTTCTTCAGGACTCAAGTCCAAATTATTAATAGAAACAAAGATATACGTCTTTCACTCAGGTGCATACTCTTCAGGTTTACTAAATCAACCGTGTTACGGAGATTGGATTAAACTGTGAATACATTATGGGAATGCTGAAATATGAGTTGTGTTGGGTTCCTATCGTAAATATACACAATTCTTCTTCAGGACTCAAGTCCAAATTATTAATAGAAACAAATTTATACGTCTTTCACTCAGGTGCATACTCTTCAAGTTTACTAAATCAACCGTGTTACGGAGATTGGCTTAAATTTTGAATACATTATGGGCATGCTGAAATACGAGTTGCGTTGGGTTCCTATCATAAATATACACAATGCTTCTTCAGGACTCAAGTCCAAATTATTAATAGAAACAAAGATATAAGTCTTTCACTCAGGTGCATACTCTTCGGGTTTACTAAATCAACCGTGTTACGAAGATTGGCTTAAATTGTGCATACATTATGGGAATGCTGAAATACGAGTTGCGTTGGGTTCCTATCGCAAATATACACAATTCTTCTTCGGGACTCAAGTCCAAATTATTAATAGAAACAAAGATATACGTCTTTCACTCAGGTGCATACTCTTCGGGTTTACTAAATCAACCGTGTTACGGAGATTGGCTTAAATTGTGAATACATTATGGGAATGCTGAAATACGAGTTGCGTTGGGTTCCTATCGTAAATATACACAATTCTTCTTCAGGACTCAAGTCCAAATTATTAATAGAAACAAAGATATACGTCTTTCACTCAGGTGCATACTCTTCAGGTTTACTAAATCAACCGTGTTACGGAGATTGGATTAAACTGTGAATACATTATGGGAATGCTGAAATATGAGTTGTGTTGGGTTCCTATCGTAAATATACACAATTCTTCTTCAGGACTCAAGTCCAAATTATTAATAGAAACAAATTTATACGTCTTTCACTCAGGTGCATACTCTTCAAGTTTACTAAATCAACCGTGTTACGGAGATTGGCTTAAATTTTGAATACATTATGGGCATGCTGAAATACGAGTTGCGTTGGGTTCCTATCATAAATATACACAATGCTTCTTCAGGACTCAAGTCCAAATTATTAATAGAAACAAAGATATAAGTCTTTCACTCAGGTGCATACTCTTCGGGTTTACTAAATCAACCGTGTTACGAAGATTGGCTTAAATTGTGCATACATTATGGGAATGCTGAAATACGAGTTGCGTTGGGTTCCTATCGCAAATATACACAATTCTTCTTCGGGACTCAAGTCCAAATTATTAATAGAAACAAAGATATACGTCTGTCACTCAGGTGCATACTCTTCAGGTTTACTAAATCAACCGTGTTACGGAGATTGGCTTAAATTGTGAATACATTATGGGAATGCTGAAATACGAGTTGCGTTGGGTTCCTATCAGAAATATACACAATCCTTCTTCAGGACTCAAGTCCAAATTATTAATAGAAACAAAGATATACGTCTTTCACTCAGGTGCATACTCTTCAGGTTTACTAAATCAACCGTGTTACGGAGATTGGCTTAAATTTTGAATACATTATGGGAATTCTGAAATACGAGTTGTGTTGGGTTCCTATCGTAAATATACACAATTCTTCTTCAGGACTCAAGTCCAAATTATTAATAGAAACAAAGATATACGTCTTTCACTCAGGTGCATACTCTTCAGGTTTAGTAAATCAACCGTGTTACGGAGATTGGCTTAAATTGAGAATACATTATGGGAATGCTGAAATACGAGTTGCGTTGGGTTCCTATCGTAAATATACACAATTCTTATTCAGGACTCAAGTCCAAATTATTAATAGAAACAAAGATATACGTCTTTCACTCAGGTGCATACTCTTCAGGTTTACTAAATCAACCGTGTTACGGAGATTGGCTTAAATTGTGAATACATTATGGGAATGCTGAAATACGAGTTGTGTTGGGTTCCTATCGTAAATATACCCATTTTTTTTTCAGGACTAAAGTCCAAATTATTAATAGAAACAAAGATATACGTCTTTCACTCAGATGCATACTCTTCCGGTTTACTAAATCAACCATGTTACAGAGATTGGCTTAAGTTTTGAATACATTATGGGCATGCTGAAATACGAGTTGCGTTGGGTTCCTATCGTAAATATACACAATTCTTCTTCAGGACTCAAATCCAAATTATTAATAGAAACAAAGATATAAGTCTTTCACTCAGGTGCATACTCTTCGGGTTTACTAAATACACCGTGTTACGGAGATTGGCTTAAATTGTGAATACATTATGGGAATGCTGAAATACGAGTTGCGTTGGGTTCCTATCGTAAATATACACAATTCTTCTTGAGGACTCAAGTCCAAATTATTAATAGAAACAAAGATATACGTCTTTCACTCAGGTGCATACTCTTCAGGTTTACTAAATCAACCGTGCTACGAAGATTGGCTTAAATTTTGAATACATTATGGGCATGCTGAAATACGAGTTGAGTTGGGTTCCTATCGTAAATATACACAATTCTTCTTCAGGACTCAAGTCCAAATTATTAATAGAAACAAAGATATACGTCTTTCACTCAGGTGCATACTCTTCAAGTTTACTAAATCAACCGTGTTACGCAGATTGGCTTAAATTTTGAATACATTATGGGCATGCTGAAATACGAGTTGCGTTGGGTTCCTATCATAAATATACACAATGCTTCTTCAGGACTCAAGTCCAAATTATTAATAGAAACAAAGATATAAGTGTGTCACTCAGGTGCTTACTCTTTGGATTTACTAAATCAACCATGTTAGGGAGATTGGCTTAAATTGTGAATACATTATGGGAATGCTGAAATACGAGTTGCGTTGGGTTCCTATCGCAAATATACACAATTCTTCTTTAGAACTCAAGTCCAAATTATTAATAGAAACAAAGATATACGTCTTTCACTCAGGTGCATACTCTTCAGGTTTACTAAATCAACCGTGTTACGGAGATTGCATTAAACTGTGAATACATTATGGGAATGCTGAAATACGAGTTGCGTTGGGTTCCTATCGTAAATATACACCATTCTTCTTCAGGACTCAAGTCCAAATTATTAATAGAAACAACTTTATACGTCTTTCACTCAGGTGCATACTCTTCAAGTTTACTAAATCAACCGTGTTACGGAGATTGGCTTAAATTTTGAATACATTATGGGCATGCTGAAATACGAGTTGCGTTGGGTTCCTATCATAAATATACACAATGATTCTTCAGGACTCAAGTCCAAATTATTAATAGAAACAAAGATATAAGTCTTTCACTCAGGTGCATACTCTTCGGGTTTACTAAATCAACCGTGTTACGGAGATTGACTTAAATTGTGAATACATTATGGGAATGCTGAAATACGAGTTTCGTTGGGTTCCTATCGTAAATATACACAATTCTTCTTCAGGACTCAAGTCCAAATTATTAATAGAAATAAAGATATACGTCTTTCACTCAGGTGCATACTCTTTAGGTTTACTAAATCAACCGTGTTACGGAGATTGGATTAAACTGTGAATACATTATGGGAATGCTGAAATACGAGTTGCGTTGGGTTCCTATCGTAAATATACACAGTTCTTCTTCAGGACTCAAGTCCAAATTATTAATAGAAACAAATTTATACGTCTTTCACTCAGGTGCATACTCTTCAAGTTTACTAAATCAACCGTGTTACGGAGATTGGCTTAAATTTTGAATACATTATGGGCATGCTGAAATACGAGTTGCGTTGGGTTCCTATCATAAATATACCCAATGCTTCTTCAGGACTCAAGTCCAAATTATTAATAGAAACAAAGATATAAGTCTTTCACTCAGGTGCATACTCTTCGGGTTTACTAAATCAACCATGTTACGGAGATTGGCTTAAATTGTGAATACATTATGGGAATGCTGAAATACGAGTTGCGTTGGGTTTTTATCGCAAATATACACAATTCTTCTTCAGGACTCAAGTCCAAATTATTAATAGAAACAAAGATATACGTCTTTCACTCAGGTGCATACTCTTCAGGTTTACTAAATCAACCGTGTTACGGAGATTGGATTAAACTGTGAATACATTATGGGAATGCTGAAATACGAGTTGCGTTGGGTTCCTATCATAAATATACACAATTCTTCTTCAAGACTCAAGTCCAAAGTATTAATAGAAACAACTTTATACGTCTTTCACTCAGGTGCATACTCTTCAAGTTTACTAAATCAACCGTGTTACGGAGATTGGCTTAAATTTTGAATACATTATGGGCATGCTGAAATACGAGTTGCGTTGGGTTCCTATCATATATATACACAATGCTTCTTCAGGACTCAAGTCCAAATTATTAATAGAAACAAAGATATAAGTCTTTCACTCAGGTGCATACTCTTCGGGTTTACTAAATCAACCGTGTTACGGAGATTGGCTTAAATTGTGAATACATTATGGGAATGCTGAAATACGAGTTGCGTTGGGTTCCTATCGTAAATATACACAATTCTTCTTCAGGACTCAAGTCCAAATTATTAATAGAAACAAAGATATACGTCTTTCACTCAGGTGCATACTCTTTAGGTTTACTAAATCAACCGTGTTACGGAGATTGGATTAAACTGTGAATACATTATGGGAATGCTGAAATACGAGTTGCGTTGGGTTCCTATCGTAAATATACACAATTCTTCTTCAGGACTCAAGTCCAAATTATTAATAGAAACAAATTTATACGTCTTTCACTCAGGTGCATACTCTTCAAGTTTACTAAATCAACCGTGTTACGGAGATTGGCTTAAATTTTGAATACATTATGGGCATGCTGAAATACGAGTTGCGTTGGGTTCCTATCATAAATATACACAATGCTTCTTCAGGACTCAAGTCCAAATTATTAATAGAAACAAAGATATAAGTCTTTCACTCAGGTGCATACTCTTCGGGTTTACTAAATCAACCATGTTACGGAGATTTGCTTAAATTTTGAATACATTATGGGAATGCTGAAATACGAGTTGCGTTGGGTTTCTATCGCAAATATACACAATTCTTCTTCAGGACTCAAGTCCAAATTATTAATAGAAACAAAGATATACGTCTTTCACTCAGGTGCATACTCTTCAGGTTTACTAAATCAACCGTGTTACGGAGATTGGCTTAAATTGTGAATACTATATGGGAATGCTGAAATACGAGTTGCGTTGGGTTCCTATCAGAAATATACACAATTCTTCTTCAGGACCCAAGTCCAAATTATTAATAGAAACAAAGATATACGTCTTTCACTCAGGTGCATACTCTTCAGGTTTACTAAATCAACCGTGTTACGGAGATTGGCTTAAATTTTGAATACATTATGGGCATGCTGAAATACGAGTTGTGTTGGGTTTCTATCGTAAATATACACAATTCTTCTTCAGGACTCAAGTCCAAATTATTAACAGAAACAAAGATATACGTCTTTCACTCAGGTGCATACTCTTCGGGTTTACTAAATCAACCGTGTTACGCAGATTGGCTTAAATTGTGAATAAATTATGGGAATGCTGAAATACGAGTTGCGTTGGGTTCCTATCGTAAATATACACAATTCTTCTTCAGGACTCAAGTCCAAATTATTAATAGAAACAAAGATATACGTCTTTCACTCAGGTGCATACTCTTCAGGTTTAGTAAATCAACCGTGTTACGGAGATTGGCTTAAATTGTGAATACATTATGGGAATGCTGAAATACGAGTTGCGTTGGGTTCCTATCGTAAATATACACAATTCTTCTTCAGGACTCAAGTCCAAATTATTAATAGAAACAAAGATATACGTCTTTCACTCAGGTGCATACTCTTCAGGTTTACTAAATCAATTGTGTTACGGAGATTGGCTTAAATTTTGAATACATTATGGGCATGCTGAAATACGAGTTGTGTTGGGTTTCTATCGTAAATATACACAATTCTTCTTCAGGACTCAAGTCCAAATTATTAATAGAAACAAAGATATAAGTGTTTCACTCAGGTGCTTACTCTTTGGATTTACTAAATCAACCGTGTTACGGAGATTGGCTTAAATTGTGAATACATTATGGGAATGCTGAAATACGAGTTGTGTTGGGTTCCTATCGCAAATATACACAATTCTTCTTCAGAACTCAAGTCCAAATTATTAATAGAAACAAAGATATACGTCTTTCACTCAGGTGCATACTCTTCAGGTTTACTAAATCAACCGTGTTACGGAGATTGGATTAAACTGTGAATACATTATGGGAATGCTGAAATACGAGTTGCGTTGGGTTCCTATCGTAAATATACACAATTCTTCTTCAGGACTCAAGTCCAAATTATTAATAGAAACAAAGATATACGTCTTTCACTCAGGTGCATACTCTTCAGGTTTACTAAATCAACCGTGTTACGGAGATTGGCTTAAATTTTGAATACATTATGGGCATGCTGAAATACGAGTTGTGTTGGGTTTCTATCGTAAATATACACAATTCTTCTTCAGGACTCAAGTCCAAATTATTAACAGAAACAAAGATATACGTCTTTCACTCAGGTGCATACTCTTCGGGTTTACTAAATCAACCGTGTTACGGAGATTGGCTTAAATTGTGAATACATTATGGGAATGCTGAAATACGAGTTGCGTTGGGTTCCTATCGTAAATATACACAATTCTTCTTCAGGACTCAAGTCCAAATTATTAATAGAAACAAAGATATACGTCTTTCACTCAGGTGCATACTCTTCAGGTTTACTAAATCAACCGTGTTACGGAGATTGGATTAAACTGTGAATACATTATGGGAATGCTGAAATATGAGTTGTGTTGGGTTCCTATCGTAAATATACACAATTCTTCTTCAGGACTCAAGTCCAAATTATTAATAGAAACAAATTTATACGTCTTTCACTCAGGTGCATACTCTTCAAGTTTACTAAATCAACCGTGTTACGGAGATTGGCTTAAATTTTGAATACATTATGGGCATGCTGAAATACGAGTTGCGTTGGGTTCCTATCATAAATATACACAATGCTTCTTCAGGACTCAAGTCCAAATTATTAATAGAAACAAAGATATAAGTCTTTCACTCAGGTGCATACTCTTCGGGTTTACTAAATCAACCGTGTTACGAAGATTGGCTTAAATTGTGCATACATTATGGGAATGCTGAAATACGAGTTGCGTTGGGTTCCTATCGCAAATATACACAATTC
This sequence comes from Cuscuta europaea, assembly GCA_945859875.1. Taxonomy (NCBI): domain Eukaryota; kingdom Viridiplantae; phylum Streptophyta; class Magnoliopsida; order Solanales; family Convolvulaceae; genus Cuscuta; species Cuscuta europaea. Next base: position 10,472,636 of record CAMAPE010000014.1, read on the forward strand.
TTCTTCGGGACTCAAGTCCAAATTATTAATAGAAACAAAGATATACGTCTTTCACTCAGGTGCATACTCTTCGGGTTTACTAAATCAACCGTGTTACGGAGATTGGCTTAAATTGTGAATACATTATGGGAATGCTGAAATACGAGTTGCGTTGGGTTCCTATCGTAAATATACACAATTCTTCTTCAGGACTCAAGTCCAAATTATTAATAGAAACAAAGATATACGTCTTTCACTCAGGTGCATACTCTTCAGGTTTACTAAATCAACCGTGTTACGGAGATTGGATTAAACTGTGAATACATTATGGGAATGCTGAAATATGAGTTGTGTTGGGTTCCTATCGTAAATATACACAATTCTTCTTCAGGACTCAAGTCCAAATTATTAATAGAAACAAATTTATACGTCTTTCACTCAGGTGCATACTCTTCAAGTTTACTAAATCAACCGTGTTACGGAGATTGGCTTAAATTTTGAATACATTATGGGCATGCTGAAATACGAGTTGCGTTGGGTTCCTATCATAAATATACACAATGCTTCTTCAGGACTCAAGTCCAAATTATTAATAGAAACAAAGATATAAGTCTTTCACTCAGGTGCATACTCTTCGGGTTTACTAAATCAACCGTGTTACGAAGATTGGCTTAAATTGTGCATACATTATGGGAATGCTGAAATACGAGTTGCGTTGGGTTCCTATCGCAAATATACACAATTCTTCTTCGGGACTCAAGTCCAAATTATTAATAGAAACAAAGATATACGTCTGTCACTCAGGTGCATACTCTTCAGGTTTACTAAATCAACCGTGTTACGGAGATTGGCTTAAATTGTGAATACATTATGGGAATGCTGAAATACGAGTTGCGTTGGGTTCCTATCAGAAATATACACAATCCTTCTTCAGGACTCAAGTCCAAATTATTAATAGAAACAAAGATATACGTCTTTCACTCAGGTGCATACTCTTCAGGTTTACTAAATCAACCGTGTTACGGAGATTGGCTTAAATTTTGAATACATTATGGGAATTCTGAAATACGAGTTGTGTTGGGTTCCTATCGTAAATATACACAATTCTTCTTCAGGACTCAAGTCCAAATTATTAATAGAAACAAAGATATACGTCTTTCACTCAGGTGCATACTCTTCAGGTTTAGTAAATCAACCGTGTTACGGAGATTGGCTTAAATTGAGAATACATTATGGGAATGCTGAAATACGAGTTGCGTTGGGTTCCTATCGTAAATATACACAATTCTTATTCAGGACTCAAGTCCAAATTATTAATAGAAACAAAGATATACGTCTTTCACTCAGGTGCATACTCTTCAGGTTTACTAAATCAACCGTGTTACGGAGATTGGCTTAAATTGTGAATACATTATGGGAATGCTGAAATACGAGTTGTGTTGGGTTCCTATCGTAAATATACCCATTTTTTTTTCAGGACTAAAGTCCAAATTATTAATAGAAACAAAGATATACGTCTTTCACTCAGATGCATACTCTTCCGGTTTACTAAATCAACCATGTTACAGAGATTGGCTTAAGTTTTGAATACATTATGGGCATGCTGAAATACGAGTTGCGTTGGGTTCCTATCGTAAATATACACAATTCTTCTTCAGGACTCAAATCCAAATTATTAATAGAAACAAAGATATAAGTCTTTCACTCAGGTGCATACTCTTCGGGTTTACTAAACACACCGTGTTACGGAGATTGGCTTAAATTGTGAATACATTATGGGAATGCTGAAATACGAGTTGCGTTGGGTTCCTATCGTAAATATACACAATTCTTCTTGAGGACTCAAGTCCAAATTATTAATAGAAACAAAGATATACGTCTTTCACTCAGGTGCATACTCTTCAGGTTTACTAAATCAACCGTGCTACGAAGATTGGCTTAAATTTTGAATACATTATGGGCATGCTGAAATACGAGTTGAGTTGGGTTCCTATCGTAAATATACACAATTCTTCTTCAGGACTCAAGTCCAAATTATTAATAGAAACAAAGATATACGTCTTTCACTCAGGTGCATACTCTTCAAGTTTACTAAATCAACCGTGTTACGCAGATTGGCTTAAATTTTGAATACATTATGGGCATGCTGAAATACGAGTTGCGTTGGGTTCCTATCATAAATATACACAATGCTTCTTCAGGACTCAAGTCCAAATTATTAATAGAAACAAAGATATAAGTGTGTCACTCAGGTGCTTACTCTTTGGATTTACTAAATCAACCATGTTAGGGAGATTGGCTTAAATTGTGAATACATTATGGGAATGCTGAAATACGAGTTGCGTTGGGTTCCTATCGCAAATATACACAATTCTTCTTTAGAACTCAAGTCCAAATTATTAATAGAAACAAAGATATACGTCTTTCACTCAGGTGCATACTCTTCAGGTTTACTAAATCAACCGTGTTACGGAGATTGCATTAAACTGTGAATACATTATGGGAATGCTGAAATACGAGTTGCGTTGGGTTCCTATCGTAAATATACACCATTCTTCTTCAGGACTCAAGTCCAAATTATTAATAGAAACAACTTTATACGTCTTTCACTCAGGTGCATACTCTTCAAGTTTACTAAATCAACCGTGTTACGGAGATTGGCTTAAATTTTGAATACATTATGGGCATGCTGAAATACGAGTTGCGTTGGGTTCCTATCATAAATATACACAATGATTCTTCAGGACTCAAGTCCAAATTATTAATAGAAACAAAGATATAAGTCTTTCACTCAGGTGCATACTCTTCGGGTTTACTAAATCAACCGTGTTACGGAGATTGACTTAAATTGTGAATACATTATGGGAATGCTGAAATACGAGTTTCGTTGGGTTCCTATCGTAAATATACACAATTCTTCTTCAGGACTCAAGTCCAAATTATTAATAGAAATAAAGATATACGTCTTTCACTCAGGTGCATACTCTTTAGGTTTACTAAATCAACCGTGTTATGGAGATTGGATTAAACTGTGAATACATTATGGGAATGCTGAAATACGAGTTGCGTTGGGTTCCTATCGTAAATATACACAGTTCTTCTTCAGGACTCAAGTCCAAATTATTAATAGAAACAAATTTATACGTCTTTCACTCAGGTGCATACTCTTCAAGTTTACTAAATCAACCGTGTTACGGAGATTGGCTTAAATTTTGAATACATTATGGGCATGCTGAAATACGAGTTGCGTTGGGTTCCTATCATAAATATACCCAATGCTTCTTCAGGACTCAAGTCCAAATTATTAATAGAAACAAAGATATAAGTCTTTCACTCAGGTGCATACTCTTCGGGTTTACTAAATCAACCATGTTACGGAGATTGGCTTAAATTGTGAATACATTATGGGAATGCTGAAATACGAGTTGCGTTGGGTTTTTATCGCAAATATACACAATTCTTCTTCAGGACTCAAGTCCAAATTATTAATAGAAACAAAGATATACGTCTTTCACTCATGTGCATACTCTTCAGGTTTACTAAATCAACCGTGTTACGGAGATTGGCTTAAATTGTGAATACTATATGGGAATGCTGAAATACGAGTTGCGTTGGGTTCCTATCAGAAATATACACAATTCTTCTTCAGGACTCAAGTCCAAATTATTAATAGAAACAAAGATATACGTCTTTCACTCAGGTGCATACTCTTCAGGTTTACTAAATCAACCGTGTTACGGAGATTGGCTTAAATTTTGAATACATTATGGGCATGCTGAAATACGAGTTGTGTTGGGTTTCTATCGTAAATATACACAATTCTTCTTCAGGACTCAAGTCCAAATTATTAACAGAAACAAAGATATACGTCTTTCACTCAGGTGCATACTCTTCGGGTTTACTAAATCAACCGTGTTACGGAGATTGGCTTAAATTGTGAATACATTATGGGAATGCTGAAATACGAGTTGCGTTGGGTTCCTATCGTAAATATACACAATTCTTCTTCAGGACTCAAGTCCAAATTATTAATAGAAACAAAGATATACGTCTTTCACTCAGGTGCATACTCTTCAGGTTTAGTAAATCAACCGTGTTACGGAGATTGGCTTAAATTGTGAATACATTATGGGAATGCTGAAATACGAGTTGCGTTGGGTTCCTATCGTAAATATACACAATTCTTATTCAGGACTCAAGTCCAAATTATTAATAGAAACAAAGATATACGTGTTTCACTCAGGTGCATACTCTTCAGGTTTACTAAATCAACCGTGTTACGGAGATTGGCTTAAATTGTGAATACATTATGGGAATGCTGAAATACGAGTTGCGTTGGGTTCCTATCGTAAATATACACAATATTTCTTCAGGACTAAAGTCCAAATTATTAATAGTAACAAATATATACATCTTTCACTCAGATGCATACTCTTCAGGTTTACTAAATCAACCATGTTACAGAGATTGGCTTACGTTTTGAATACATTATGGGCATGCTGAAATACGAGTTGCGTTGGGTTCCTATCGTAAATATACACAATTCTTCTTCAGGACTCAAGTCCAAATTATTAACAGAAACAAAGATATACGTCTTTCACTCAGGTGCATACTCTTCGGGTTTACTAAATCAACCGTGTTACGGAGATTGGCTTAAATTGTGAATACATTATGGGAATGCTGAAATACGAGTTGCATTGGGTTCCTATCGTAAATATACACAATTCTTCTTCAGGACTCAATTCCAAATTATTAATAGAAACAAAGATATACGTCTTTCACTCAGGTGCATACTCTTCAGGTTTAGTAAATCAACCGTGTTACGGAGATTGGCTTAAATTGTGAATACATTATGGGAATGCTGAAATACGAGTTGCGTTGGGTTCCTATCGTAAATATACACATTTCTTATTCAGGACTCAAGTCCAAATTATTAATAGAAATAAAGATATACGTCTTTCACTCATGTGCATACTCTTCAGGTTTACTAAATCAACCGTGTTACGGAGATTGGCTTAAATTGTGAATACTATATGGGAATGATGAAATACGAGTTGCGTTGGGTTCCTATCAGAAATATACACAATTCTTCTTCAGGACTCAAGTCCAAATTATTAATAGAAACAAAGATATACGTCTTTCACTCAGGTGCATACTCTTCAGGTTTACTAAATCAACCGTGTTACGGAGATTGGCTTAAATTTTGAATACATTATGGGCATGCTGAAATACGAGTTGTGTTGGGTTTCTATCGTAAATATACACAATTCTTCTTCAGGACTCAAGTCCAAATTATTAACAGAAACAAAGATATACGTCTTTCACTCAGGTGCATACTCTTCGGGTTTACTAAATCAACCGTGTTACGGAGATTGGCTTAAATTGTGAATACATTATGGGAATGCTGAAATACGAGTTGCGTTGGGTTCCTACCGTAAATATACACAATTCTTCTTCAGGACTCAAGTCCAAATTATTAATAGAAACAAAGATATACGTCTTTCACTCAGGTGCATACTCTTCAGGTTTAGTAAATCAACCGTGTTACGGAGATTGGCTTATATTGTGAATACATTATGGGAATGCTGAAATACGAGTTGCGTTGGGTTCCTATCGTAAATATACACAATTCTTATTCAGGACTCAAGTCCAAATTATTAATAGAAACAAAGATATACGTGTTTCACTCAGGTGCATACTCTTCAGGTTTACTAAATCAACCGTGTTACGGAGATTGGCTTAAATTGTGAATACATTATGGGAATGCTGAAATACGAGTTGCGTTGGGTTCCTATCGTAAATATACACAATTTTTCTTCAGGACTAAAGTCCAAATTATTAATAGTAACAAATATATACGTCTTTCACTCAGATGCATACTCTTCAGGTTTACTAAATCAACCATGTTACAGAGATTGGCTTACGTTTTGAATACATTATGGGCATGCTGAAATACGAGTTGCGTTGGGTTCCTATCGTAAATATACACAATTCTTCTTCAGGACTCAAGTCCAAATTATTAACAGAAACAAAGATATACGTCTTTCACTCAGGTGCATACTCTTCGGGTTTACTAAATCAACCGTGTTACGGAGATTGGCTTAAATTGTGAATACATTATGGGAATGCTGAAATACGAGTTGCATTGGGTTCCTATCGTAAATATACACAATTCTTCTTCAGGACTCAATTCCAAATTATTAATAGAAACAAAGATATACGTCTTTCACTCAGGTGCATACTCTTCAGGTTTAGTAAATCAACAGTGTTACGGAGATTGGCTTAAATTGTGAATACATTATGGGAATGCTGAAATACGAGTTGCGTTGGGTTCCTATCGTAAATATACACATTTCTTATTCAGGACTCAAGTCCAAATTATTAATAGAAACAAAGATATACGTGTTTCACTCAGGTGCATACTCTTCAGGTTTACTAAATCAACCATGTTACGGAGATTGGCTTAAATTGTGAATACATTATGGGAATGCTGAAATACGAGTTGCGTTGGGTTCCTATCGTAAATATACACAATTTTTCTTCAGGACTAAAGTCCAAATTATTAATAGAAACAAAGATATACGTCTTTCACTTAGATGCATACTCTTCAGGTTTACTAAATCAACCATGTTACAGAGATTGGCTTACGTTTTGAATACATTATGGGCATGCTGAAATACGAGTTGCGTTGGGTTCCTATCGTAAATATACACAATTCTTCTTCAGGACTCAAGTCCAAATTATTAACAGAAACAAAGATATACGTCTTTCACTCAGGTGCATACTCTTCGGGTTTACTAAATCAACCGTGTTACGGAGATTGGCTTAAATTGTGAATACATTATGGGAATGCTGAAATACGAGTTGCATTGGGTTCCTATCGTAAATATACACAATTCTTCTTCAGGACTCAATTCCAAATTATTAATAGAAACAAAGATATACGTCTTTCACTCAGGTGCATACTCTTCAGGTTTGGTAAATCAACCGTGTTACGGAGATTGGCTTAAATTGTGAATACATTATGGGAATGCTGAAATACGAGTTGCGTTGGGTTCCTATCGTAAATATACACAATTCTTATTCAGGACTCAAGTCCAAATTATTAATAGAAACAAAGATATACGTCTTTAACTCAGGTGCATACTCTTCAGGTTTACTAAATCAACCGTGTTACGGAGATTGGCTTAAATTGTGAATACATTATGGGAATGCTGAAATACGAGTTGCGTTGGGTTCCTATCGTAAATATACACAATATTTCTTCAGGACTAAAGTCCAAATTATTAATAGAAACAAAGATATACGTCTTTCACTCAGATGCATACTCTTAAGGTTTACTAAATCAACCATGTTACAGAGATTGGCTTAAGTTTTGAATACATTATGGGCATGCTGAAATACGAGTTGCGTTGGGTTCCTATCGTAATTATACACAATTCTTCTTCAGGACTCAAGTCCAAATTATTAATAGAAACAAAGATATAAGTCTTTCACTCAGGTGCATACTCTTCGGGTTTACTAAGTCAACTGTGTTACGGAGATTGGCTTAAATTGTGAATACATTATGGGAATGCTGAAATACGAGTTGCGTTGGGTTCTTATCGTAAATATACACAATTCTTCTTCAGGACTCAAGTCCAAATTATTAATAGAAACAAAGATATACGTCTTTCACTCAAGTGCATACTCTTCAGGTTTACTAAATCAACCGTGTTACGGAGATTGGATTAAATTGTGAATACATTATGGGAATGCTGAAATACGAGTTGCGTTGGGTTCCTATCGTAAACATACACAATTCTTCTTCAGGACTCAAGTCCAAATTATTAATAGAAACAAAGATATACGTCTTTCACTCAGGTGCATACTCTTCAGGTTTACTAAATCAACCGTGTTACGAAGATTGGCTTAAATTGTGAATACATTATGGGCATGCTGAAATACGAGTTGAGTTGGGTTCCTATCGTAAATATACACAATTCTTCTTCAGGACTCAAGTCCAAATTGTTAATAGAAACAAAGATATACGTCTTTCACTCAGGTGCATACTCTTCAGGTTTACTAAATCAACCGTGTTACGGAGATTAGCTTAAATTTTGAATACATTATGGGCATGCTGAAATACGAGTTGCGTTGGGTTTCTATCATAAATATACACAATGCTTCTTCAGGACTCAAGTCCAAATTATTAATAGAAACAAAGATATAAGTCTTTCACTCAGGTGCATACTCTTCGGGTTTACTAAATCAACCGTGTTACGGAGATTGGCTTAAATTGTGAATACATTATGGGAATGCTGAAATACGAGTTGCGTTGGGTTCCTATCGTAAATATACACAATTCTTCTTCAGGACTCAAGTCCAAATTATTAATAGAAACAAAGATATACGTCTTTCACTCAGGTGCATACTCTTCAGGTTTACTAAATCAACGGTGTTACAGAGATTGGCTTAAATTGTGAATACATTATGGGAATGCTGAAATACGAGTTGCGTTGGGTTCCTATCGTAAATATACACAATTTTTCTTCAGGACTAAAGTCCAAATTATTAATAGAAACAAAGATATACGTCTTTCACTCAGATGCATACTCTTCAGGTTTACTAAATCAACCATGTTACAGAAATTGGCTTAAGTTTTGAATACATTATGGGCATGCTGAAATACGAGTTGCGTTGGGTTCCTATCGTAATTATACACAATTCTTCTTCAGGACTCAAGTCCAAAATATTAATAGAAACAAAGATATAAGTCTTTCACTCAGGTGCATACTCTTCGGGTTTACTAAGTCAACTGTGTTACGGAGATTGGCTTAAATTGTGAATACATTATGGGAATGCTGAAATACAAGTTGCGTTGGGTTCCTATCGTAAATATACACAATTCTTCTTCAGGACTCAAGTCCAAATTATTAATAGAAACAAAGATATACGTCTTTCACTTAGGTGCATACTCTTCAGGTTTACTAAATCAACCGTGTTACGGAGATTGGATTAAATTGTGAATACATTATGGGAATGCTGAAATACGAGTTGAGTTGGGTTCCTATCGTAAATATACACAATTCTTCTTCAGGACTCAAGTCCAAATTATTAATAGAAACAAAGATATACGTCTTTCACTCAGGTGCATACTCTTCAGGTTTACTAAATCAACCGTGTTACGAAGATTGGCTTAAATTTTGAATACATTATGGGAATGCTGAAATACGAGTTGCGTTGGGTTCCTATCGTAAATATACACAATTCTTCTTCAGGACTCAAGTCCAAATTATTAATAGAAACAAAGATATACGTCTTTCACTCAGGTGCATACTCTTCAGGTTTACTAAATCAACCGTGTTACGAAGATTGGCTTAAATTTTGAATACATTATGGGCATGCTGAAATACGAGTTGAGTTGGGTTCCTATCGTAAATATACACAATTCTTCTTCAGGACTCAAGTCCAAATTATTAATAGAAACAAAGATATACGTCTTTCACTCAGGTGCATACTCTTCAGGTTTACTAAATCAACCGTGTTACGGAGATTGGCTTAAATTTTGAATACATTATGGGCATGCTGAAATACGAGTTGCGTTGGGTTTCTATCATAAATATACACAATGCTTCTTCAGGACTCAAGTCCAAATTATTAATAGAAACAAAGATATAAGTCTTTCACTCAGGTGCATACTCTTCGGGTTTACTAAATCAACCGTGTTACGGAGATTGGCTTAAATTGTGAATGCATTATGGGAATGCTGAAATACGAGTTGCGTTGGGTTCCTATCGTAAATATACACAATTCTTCTTCAGGACTCAAGTCCAAATTATTAATAGAAACAAAGATATATGTCTTTCACTCAGGTGCATACTCTTCAGGTTTACTAAATCAACGGTGTTACAGAGATTGGCTTAAATTGTGAATACATTATGGGAATGCTGAAATACGAGTTGCGTTGGGTTCCTATCGTAAATATACACAATTTTTCTTCAGGACTAAAGTCCAAATTATTAATAGAAACAAAGATATACGTCTTTCACTCAGATGCATACTCTTCAGGTTTACTAAATCAACCATGTTACAGAAATTGGCTTAAGTTTTGAATACATTATGGGCATGCTGAAATACGAGTTGTGTTGGGTTCCTATCGTAATTATACACAATTCTTCTTCAGGACTCAAGTCCAAATTATTAATAGAAACAAAGATATAAGTCTTTCACTCAGGTGCATACTCTTCGGGTTTACTAAGTCAACTGTGTTACGGAGATTGGCTTAAATTGTGAATACATTATGGGAATGCTGAAATACGAGTTGCGTAGGGTTCCTATCGTAAATATACACAATTCTTCTTCAGGACTCAAGTCCAAATTATTAATAGAAACAAAGATATACGTCTTTCACTCAGGTGCATACTCTTCAGGTTTACTAAATCAACCGTGTTACGGAGATTGGATTAATATGTGAATACATTATGGGAATGCTGAAATACGAGTTGCGTTGGGTTCCTATCGTAAATATACACAATTCTTCTTCAGGACTCAAGTCCAAATTATTAATAGAAACAAAGATATACGTCTTTCACTCAGGTGCATACTCTTCAGGTTTACTAAATCAACCGTGTTACGAAGATTGGCTTAAATTTTGAATACATTATGGGCATGCTAAAATACGAGTTGAGTTGGGTTCCTATCGTAAATATACACAATTCTTCTTCAGGACTCATGTCCAAATTATTAATAGAAACAAAGATATACGTCTTTCACTCAGGTGCATACTCTTCAGGTTTACTAAATCAACCGTGTTACGGAGATTGGCTTAAATTTTGAATACATTATGGGCATGCTGAAATACGAGTTGCGTTACGTTTCTATCATAAATATACACAATGCTTCTTCAGGACTCAAGTCCAAATTATTAATAGAAACAAAGATATAAGTCTTTCACTCAGGTGCATACTCTTCGGGTTTACTAAATCAACCGTGTTACGGAGATTGGCTTAAATTGTGAATACATTATGGGAATGCTGAAATACGAGTTGCGTTGGGTTCCTATCGTAAATATACACAATTCTTCTTCAGGACTCAAGTCCAAATTATTATTAGAAACAAAGATATACGTCTTTCACTCAGGTGCATACTCTTCAGGTTTACTAAATCAACGGTGTTACAGAGATTGGCTTAAATTGTGAATACATTATGGGAATGCTGAAATACGAGTTGCGTTGGGTTCCTATCGTAAATATACACAATTCTTCTTCAGGACTCAAGTCCAAATTATTAATAGAAACAAAGATATACGTCTTTCACTCAGGTGCATACTCTTCAGGTTTACTAAATCAACCGTGTTACGGAGATTGGCTTAAATTTTGAATACATTATGGGCATGTTGAAATACGAGTTGCGTTGGGTTCCTATCATAAATATACACAATTCTTCTTCAGGACTCAAGTCCAAATTATTAATAGAAACAAAGATATACGTCTTTCACTCAGGTGCATACTCTTCAGGTTTACTAAATCAACCGTGTTACGGAGATTGGCTTAAATTTTGAATACATTATGGGCATGCTGAAATACGAGTTGCGTTACGTTTCTATCATAAATATACACAATGCTTCTTCAGGACTCAAGTCCAAATTATTAATAGAAACAAAGATATAAGTCTTTCACTCAGGTGCATACTCTTCGGGTTTACTAAATCAACCGTGTTACGGAGATTGGCTTAAATTGTGAATACATTATGGGAATGCTGAAATACGAGTTGCGTTGGGTTCCTATCGTAAATATACACAATTCTTCTTCAGGACTCAAGTCCAAATTATTATTAGAAACAAAGATATACGTCTTTCACTCAGGTGCATACTCTTCAGGTTTACTAAATCAACGGTGTTACAGAGATTGGCTTAAATTGTGAATACATTATGGGAATGCTGAAATACGAGTTGCGTTGGGTTCCTATCGTAAATATACACAATTCTTCTTCAGGACTCAAGTCCAAATTATTAATAGAAACAAAGATATACGTCTTTCACTCAGGTGCATACTCTTCAGGTTTACTAAATCAACCGTGTTACGGAGATTGGCTTAAATTTTGAATACATTATGGGCATGTTGAAATACGAGTTGCGTTGGGTTCCTATCATAAATATACACAATTCTTCTTCAGGACTCAAGTCCAAATTATTAATAGAAACAAAGATATACGTCTTTCACTCAGGTGCATACTCTTCAGGTTTACTAAATCAACCGTGTTACGGAGATGGGATTAAATTGTGAATACATTATGGGAATGCTGAAATACGAGTTGCGTTGGGTTCCTATCGTAAATATACACAATTCTTCTTCAGGACTCAAGTCCAAATTATTAATAGAAACAAAGATATACGTCTTTCACTCAGGTGCATACTCTTCAGGTTTACTAAATCAACCGTGTTACGAAGATTGGCTTAAATTTTGAATACATTATGGGCATGCTGAAACATGAGTTGAGTTGGGTTCCTATCGTAAATATACACAATTCTTCTTCAGGACTCAAGTCCAAATTATTACTAGAAACAAAGATATACGTCTTTCACTCAGGTGCATACTCTTCAGGGTTACTAAATCAACCGTGTTACGGAGATTGGCTTAAATTTTGAATACATTATGGGCATGCTGAAATACGAGTTGCGTTGGGTTCCTATCATAAATATACACAATGCTTCTTCAGGACTCAAGTCCAAATTATTAATAGAAAGAAAGATATAAGTCTTTCACTCAGGTGCATACTCTTCGGGTTTACTAAATCAACCGTATTACGCAGATTGGCTTAAATTGTGAATACATTATGGGAATGCTGAAATACGAGTTGCGTTGGGTTCCTATCGTAAATATACACAATTCTTCTTCAGGACTCAAGTCCAAATTATTAATAGAAACAAAGATATACGTCTTTCACTCAGGTGCCTACTCTTCAGGTTTACTAAATCAACCGTGTTACGGAGATTGGCTTAAATTGTGAATACATTATGGGAATGCTAAAATGCGAGTTTCGTTGGGTTCCTATCGTAAATATACACAATTCTTCTTCAGGACTCAAGTCTAAATTATTAATAGAAACAAAGATATACGTCTTTCACTCAGGTGCATACTCTTCAGGTTTACTAAATCAACCGTGTTACGGAGATTGGCTTAAATTTTGAATACATTATGGGCATGCTGAAATACGAGTTGCGTTGGGTTCCTATCATAAATATACACAATGCTTCTTCAGGACTCAAGTCCAAATTATTAATAGAAACAAAGATATAAGTCATTCACTCAGGTGCATACTCTTCGGGTTTACTAAATCAACCGTGTTACGGAGATTGGCTTAAATTGTGAATACATTATGGGAATGCTGAAATACGAGTTGTGTTGGGTTCCTATCAGAAATATACACAATTCTTCTTCAGGACTCAAGTCCAAATTATTAATAGAAACAAAGATATACGTCTTTCACTCAGGTGCATACTCTTCAAGTTTACTAAATCAACCGTGTTACGGAGATTGGCTTAAATTGTGAATACATTATGGGAATTCTGAAATGCGAGTTTCGTTGGGTTCCTATCGTAAATATACACAATTCTTCTTCAGGACTCAAGTCTAAATTATTAATAGAAACAAAGATATACGTCTTTCACTCAGGTGCATACTCTTCAGGTTTACTAAATCAACCGTGTTACGGAGATTGGCTTAAATTTTGAATACATTATGGGCATGCTGAAATACGAGTTGCGTTGGGTTCCTATCATAAATATACACAATGCTTCTTCAGGACTCAAGTCCAAATTATTAATAGAAACAAAGATATAAGTCTTTCACTCAGGTGCATACTCTTCGGGTTTACTAAATCAACCGTGTTACGGAGATTGGCTTAAATTGTGAATACATTATGGGAATGCTGAAATACGAGTTGCGTTGGGTTCCTATCAGAAATATACACAATTCTTCTTCAGGACTCAAGTCTAAATTATTAATAGAAACAAAGATATATGTCTTTCACTCAGGTGCATACTCTTCAGGTTTACTAAATCAACCGTGTTACGGAGATTGGCTTAAATTTTGAATACATTATGGGCATGCTGAAATACGAGTTGCGTTGGGTTCCTATCATAAATATACACAATGGTTCTTCAGGACTCAAGTCCAAATTATTAATAGAAAGAAAGATATAAGTCTTTCACTCAGGTGCATACTCTTCGGGTTTACTAAATCAACCGTATTATGGAGATTGGCTTAAATTGTGAATACATTATGGGAATGCGGAAATACGAGTTGCGTTGGGTTCCTATCGTAAATATACACAATTCTTCTTCAGGACTCAAGTCCAAATTATTAATAGAAACAAAGATATACGTCTTTCACTCAGGTGCATACTCTTCAGGTTTACTAAATCAACCGTGTTACGGAGATTGGCTTAAATTGTGAATACATTATGGGAATGCTGAAATGCGAGTTTCGTTGGGTTCCTATCGTAAATATACACAATTCTTCTTCAGGACTCAAGTCTAAATTATTAATAGAAACAAAGATATACGTCTTTCACTCAGGTGCATACTCTTCAGGTTTACTAAATCAACCGTGTTACGGAGATTGGCTTAAATTTTGAATACATTATGGGCATGCTGAAATACGAGTTGTGTTGGGTTCCTATCGTAAATATACACAATTCTTCTTCAGGACTCAAGTCCAAATTATTAACAGAAACAAAGATATACGTCTTTCACTCAGGTGCATACTCTTCGGGTTTACTAAATCAACCGTGTTACGGAGATTGGCTTAAATTGAGAATACATTATGGGAATGCTGAAATACAAGTTGCGTTGGGTTCCTATCAGAAATATACACAATTCTTCTTCAGGACTCAAGTCCAAATTATTAATAGAAACAAAGATATACGTCTTTCACTCAGGTGCATACTCTTCAAGTTTACTAAATCAACCGTGTTACGGAGATTGGCTTAAATTTTGAATACATTATGGGCATGCTGAAATACGAGTTGCGTTGGGTTCCTATCATAAATATACACAATGCTTCTTCAAGACTCAAGTCCAAATTATTAATAGAAACAAAGATATAAGTCTTTCACTCAGGTGCATACTCTTCGGGTTTACTAAATCAACCGTGTTACGGAGATTGGCTTAAATTGTGAATACATTATGGGAATGCTGAATTACGAGTTGCGTTGGGTTCCTATCGTAAATATACACAATTCTTCTTCAGGACTAGAGTCCAAATTATTAATAGAAACAAAGATATACGGCTTTCACTCAGTTGCATACTCTTCAGGTTTACTAAATCAACCGTGTTACGGAGATTGGATTAAATTGTGAATACATTATGGGAATGCTGAAATACGAGTTGCGTTGGGTTCCTATCGTAAATATACACAATTCTTCTTCAGGACTCAAGTCCAAATTATTAATAGAAACAAAGATATACGTCTTTCACTCAGGTGCATACTCTTCAGGTTTACTAAATCAACCGTGTTACGAAGATTGGCTTAAATTTTGAATACATTATGGGCATGCTGAAATACGAGTTGAGTTGGGTTCCTATCGTAAATATACACAATTCTTCTTCCGGACTCAAGTCCAAATTATTAATAGAAACAAAGATATACGTCTTTCACTCAGGTGCATACTCTTCAGGTTTACTAAATCAACCGTGTTACGGAGATTGGCTTAAATTTTGAATACATTATGGGCATACTGAAATACGAGTTGCGTTGGGTTCCTATCATAAATATACACAATGCTTCTTCAGGACTCAAGTCCAAATTATTAATAGAAACAAAGATAAGTCTTTCACTCAGGTGCATACTCTTCGGGTTTACTAAATCCACCGTGTTACGGAGATTGGCTTATATTGTGAATACATTATGGGAATGCTGAAATACGAGTTGCGTTGGGTTCCTATCGTAAATATACACAATTCTTCTTCAGGACTCAAGTCCAAATTATTAATAGAAACAAAGATATACATCTTTCACTCAGGTGCATACTAGTCAGGTTTACTAAATCAACCGTGTTACGGAGATTGGCTTAAATTGTGAATACATTATGGGAATGCTAAAATACGAGTTGCGTTGGGTTCCTATCGTAGTATACACAATTCTTCTTCAGGACTCAAGTCCAAAATATTAATAGAAATAAAGATATACGTCTTTCACTCAGATGCATACTCTTCAGGTTTACTAAATCAACCGTGTTACGGAGATTGGCTTAAATTTTGAATACATTATGGGCATGCTGAAATACGAGTTGCGTTGGGTTCGTATCATAAATATACACAATGCTTCTTCAGGACTCAAGTCCAAATTATTAATAGAAACAAAGATATAAGTCTTTCACTCAGGTGCATACTCTTCGGGTTTACTAAATCAACCGTGTTACGGAGATTGGCTTAAATTGTGAATACATTATGGGAATGCTGAATTACGAGTTGCGTTGGGTTCCTATCGCAAATATACACAATTCTTCTTCAGGACTCAAGTCCAAATTATTAATAGAACCAAAGATATACGTCTTTCACTCAGGTGCATACTCTTCAGGTTTACTAAATCAACCGTGTTACGGAGATTGGCTTAAATTTTGAATACATTATGGGAATGCTGAAATACGAGTTGCGTTGGGTTCCTATCAGAAATATACACAATTCTTCTTCAGGACTCAAGTCCAAATTATTAATAGAAACAAAGATATACGTCTTTCACTCAGGTGCATACTCTTCAGGTTTACTAAATCAACCGTGTTACGGAGATTGGCTTAAATTTTGAATACATTATGGGCATGCTGAAATACGAGTTGTGTTGGGTTCCTATCGTAAATATACACAATTCTTCTTCAGGACTCAAGTCCAAATTATTAACAGAAACAAAGATATACGTGTTTCACTCAGGTGCATACTCTTCAGGTTTACTAAATCAACCGTGTTACGGAGATTGGCTTAAATTGTGAATACCTTATGGGAATGCTGAAATACGAGTTGCGTTGGGTTCCTATCGTAAATATACACAATTCTTCTTCAGGACTCAAGTCCAAATTATTAATAGAAACAAAGATATACGGCTTTCACTCAGGTGCATACTCTTCAGGTTTACTAAATCAACCGTGTTACGGAGATTGGATTAAATTGTGAATACATTATGGGAATGCTGAAATACGAGTTGCGTTGGGTTCCTATCGTAAATATACACAATTCTTCTTCAGGACTCAAGTCCAAATTATTAATAGAAACAAAGATATACGTCTTTCACTCAGGTGCATACTCTTCAGGTTTACTAAATCAACCGTGTTACGAAGATTGGCTTAAACTTTGAATACATTATGGGCATGCTGAAATACGAGTTGAGTTGGGTTCCTATCGTAAATATACACAATTCTTCTTCAGGACTCAAGTCCAAATTATTAATAGAAACAAAGATATACGTCTTTCACTCAGGTGCATACTCTTCAGGTTTACTAAATCAACCGTGTTACGGAGATTGGCTTAAATTTTGAATACATTATGGGCATGCTGAAATACGAGTTGCGTTGGGTTCCTATCATAAATATACACAATGCTTCTTCAGGACTCAAGTCCAAATTATTAATAGAAACAAAGATAAGTCTTTCACTCAGGTGCATACTCTTCGGGTTTACTAAATCCACCGTGTTACGGAGATTGGCTTATATTGTGAATACATTATGGGAATGCTGAAATACGAGTTGCGTTGGGTTCCTATCGTAAATATACACAATTCTTCTTCAGGACTCAAGTCCAAATTATTAATAGAAACAAAGATATACATCTTTCACTCAGGTGCATACTCTTCAGGTTTACTAAATCAACCGTGTTACGGAGATTGGCTTAAATTGTGAATACATTATGGGAATGCTAAAATACGAGTTGCGTTGGGTTCCTATCGTAGTATACACAATTCTTCTTCAGGACTCAAGTCCAAAATATTAATAGAAACAAAGATATACGTCTTTCACTCAGATGCATACTCTTCAGGTTTACTAAATCAACCGTGTTACGGAGATTGGCTTAAATTTTGAATACATTATGGGCATGCTGAAATACGAGTTGCGTTGGGTTCGTATCATAAATATACACAATGCTTCTTCAGGACTCAAGTCCAAATTATTAATAGAAACAAAGATATAAGTCTTTCACTCAGGTGCATACTCTTCGGGTTTACTAAATCAACCGTGTTACGGAGATTGGCTTAAATTGTGAATACATTATGGGAATGCTGAATTACGAGTTGCGTTGGGTTGCTATCGCAAATATACACAATTCTTCTTCAGGACTCAAGTCCAAATTATTAATAGAACCAAAGATATACGTCTTTCACTCAGGTGCATACTCTTCAGGTTTACTAAATCAACCGTGTTACGGAGATTGGCTTAAATTTTGAATACATTATGGGAATGCTGAAATACGAGTTGCGTTGGGTTCCTATCAGAAATATACACAATTCTTCTTCAGGACTCAAGTCCAAATTATTAATAGAAACAAAGATATACGTCTTTCACTCAGGTGCATACTCTTCAGGTTTACTAAATCAACCGTGTTACGGAGATTGGCTTAAATTTTGAATACATTATGGGCATGCTGAAATACGAGTTGTGTTGGGTTCCTATCGTAAATATACACAATTCTTCTTCAGGACTCAAGTCCAAATTATTAACAGAAACAAAGATATACGTGTTTCACTCAGGTGCATACTCTTCAGGTTTACTAAATCAACCGTGTTACGGAGATTGGCTTAAATTGTGAATACCTTATGGGAATGCTGAAATACGAGTTGCGTTGGGTTCCTATCGTAAATATACACAATTCTTCTTCAGGACTCAAGTCCAAATTATTAATAGAAACAAAGATATACGGCTTTCACTCAGGTGCATACTCTTCAGGTTTACTAAACCAACCGTGTTACGGAGATTGGATTAAATTGTGAATACATTATGGGAATGCTGAAATACGAGTTGCGTTGGGTTCCTATCGTAAATATACACATTTCTTCTTCAGGACTCAAGTCCAAATTATTAATAGAAACAAAGATATACGTCTTTCACTCAGGTGCATACTCTTCAGGTTTACTAAATCAACCGTGTTACGAAGATTGGCTTAAACTTTGAATACATTATGGGCATGCTGAAATACGAGTTGAGTTGGGTTCCTATCGTAAATATACACAATTCTTCTTCAGGACTCAAGTCCAAATTATTAATAGAAACAAAGATATACGTCTTTCACTCAGGTGCATACTCTTCAGGTTTACTAAATCAACCGTGTTACGGAGATTGGCTTAAATTTTGAATACATTATGGACATGCTGAAATACGAGTTGTGTTGGGTTTCTATCGTAAATATACACAATTCTTCTTCAGGACTCAAGTCCAAATTATTAACAGAAACAAAGATATACGTCTTTCACTCAGGTGCATACTCTTTAGGTTTACTAAATCAACCGTGTTAAGGAGATTGGCTGAAATTGTGAATACATTATGGGAATGATGAAATACGAGTTGCGTTGGGTTCCTATCGTAAATATACACAATTCTTCTTCAGGACTCAAGTCCAAATTATTATTACAAACAAATATATACGTCTTTCACTCAGGGGCATACTCTTTAGGTTTACTAAATCAACCGTGTTACGGAGATTGGCTTAAATTGTGAATACATTATGGGAATGCTGAAATACGAGTTGCGTTGGGTTCCTATCGTAAATATACACAATTCTTCTTCAGGACTCAAGTCCAAGTTATTAATAGAAACAAAGATATACGTCTTTCACTCAGGTGCATACTCTTCCGGTTTACTAAATCAACCGTGTTACAAAGATTGGCTTAAATTGTGAATACATTATGGGCATGCTGAAATACGAGTTGTGTTGGGTTCCTATCGTAAATATACACAATTCTTCTTCAGGACCCAAGTCCAAATTATTAACAGAAACAAAGATATACGTCTTTCACTCAGGTGCATACTCTTCAGGTTTACTAAATCAACCGTGTTACGAAGATTGGCTTAAATTGTGAATACATTATGGGAATGCTGAAATACGAGTTGCGTTGGGTTCCTATCATAAATATACACAATTCTTCTTCAGGACTCAAGTCCAAATTATTAATAGAAACAAAGATATACGTCTTTCACTCAGGTGCATACTCTTCAGGTTTACTAAATCAACCGTGTTACGGAGATTGGATTAAATTGTGAATACATTATGGGAATGCTGAAATACGAGTTGCGTTGGGTTCCTATCGTAAATATACACAATTCTTCTTCAGGACTCAAGTCCAAATTATTAATAGAAACAAAGATATACGTCTTTCACTCAGGTGCATACTCTTCAGGTTTACTAAATCAACCGTGTTACGAAGATTGGCTTAAATTTTGAATACATTATGGGCATGCTGAAACATGAGTTGAGTTGGGTTCCTATCGTAAATATACACAATTCTTCTTCAGGACTCAAGTCCAAATTATTAATAGAAACAAAGATATACGTCTTTCACTCAGGTGCATACTCTTCAGGGTTACTAAATCAACCGTGTTACGGAGATTGGCTTAAATTTTGAATACATTATGGGCATGCTGAAATACGAGTTGCGTTGGGTTCCTATCATAAATATACACAATGCTTCTTCAGGACTCAAGTCCAAATTATTAATAGAAAGAAAGATATAAGTCTTTCACTCAGGTGCATACTCTTCGGGTTTACTAAATCAACCGTATTACGGAGATTGGCTTAAATTGTGAATACATTATGGGAATGCTGAAATACGAGTTGCGTTGGGTTCCTATCCTAAATATACACAATTCTTCTTCAGGACTCAAGTCCAAATTATTAATAGAAACAAAGATATACGTCTTTCACTCAGGTGCATACTCTTCAGGTTTACTAAATCAACCGTGTTACGGAGATTGGCTTAAATTTTGAATACATTATGGGCATGCTGAAATACGAGTTGCGTTGGGTTCCTATCGTAAATATACACAATTTTTCTTCAGGACTCAAGTCCAAATTATTAATAGAAACAAAGATATACGTCTTTCACTCAGGTGTATACTCTTCAGGTTTACTAAATCAACCGTGTTACGGAGATTGGCTTAAATTTTGAATACATTATGGGCATGCTGAAATACGAGTTGCGTTGGGTTCCTATCGTAAATATACACAATTCTTCTTCAGGACTCAAGTCCAAATTATTAATAGAAACAAAGATATACGTCTTTCACTCAGGTGCATACTCTTCAGGTTTACTAAATCAACCGTGTTACGAAGATTGGCTTAAATTTTGAATACATTATGGGCATGCTGAAACATGAGTTGAGTTGGGTTCCTATCGTAAATATACACAATTCTTCTTCAGGACTCAAGTCCAAATTATTAATAGAAACAAAGATATACGTCTTTCACTCAGGTGCATACTCTTCAGGGTTACTAAATCAACCGTGTTACGGAGATTGGCTTAAATTTTGAATACATTATGGGCATGCTGAAATACGAGTTGCGTTGGGTTCCTATCATAAATATACACAATGCTTCTTCAGGACTCAAGTCCAAATTATTAATAGAAAGAAAGATATAAGTCTTTCACTCAGGTGCATACTCTTCGGGTTTACTAAATCAACCGTATTACGGAGATTGGCTTAAATTGTGAATACATTATGGGAATGCTGAAATACGAGTTGCGTTGGGTTCCTATCCTAAATATACACAATTCTTCTTCAGGACTCAAGTCCAAATTATTAATAGAAACAAAGATATACGTCTTTCACTCAGGTGCATACTCTTCAGGTTTACTAAATCAACCGTGTTACGGAGATTGGCTTAAATTTTGAATACATTATGGGCATGCTGAAATACGAGTTGTGTTGGGTTCCTATCGTAAATATACACAATTCTTCTTCAGGACTCAAGTCCAAATTATTAACAGAAACAAAGATATACGTCTTTCACTCAGGTGCATACTCTTCAGGTTTACTAAATCAACCGTGTTACGGAGATTGGATTAAATTGTGAATACATTATGGGAATGCTGAAATACGAGTTGCGTTGGGTTCCTATCGTAAATATACACAATTCTTCTTCAGGACTCAAGTCCAAATTATTAATAGAAACAAAGATATACGTCTTTCACTCAGGTGCATACTCTTCAGGTTTACTAAATCAACCGTGTTACGAAGATTGGCTTAAATTTTGAATACATTATGGGCATGCTGAAACATGAGTTGAGTTGGGTTCCTATCGTAAATATACACAATTCTTCTTCAGGACTCAAGTCCAAATTATTAATAGAAACAAAGATATACGTCTTTCACTCAGGTGCATACTCTTCAGGGTTACTAAATCAACCGTGTTACGGAGATTGGCTTAAATTTTGAATACATTATGGGCATGCTTAAATACGAGTTGCGTTGGGTTCTTATCATAAATATACACAATGGTTCTTCAGGACTCAAGTCCAAATTAT
The DNA here is from genome assembly GCA_945859875.1 of Cuscuta europaea. Lineage (NCBI taxonomy): Eukaryota > Viridiplantae > Streptophyta > Magnoliopsida > Solanales > Convolvulaceae > Cuscuta > Cuscuta europaea. The sequence continues at coordinate 10,495,100 of CAMAPE010000014.1, forward strand.
TAATAGAAAGAAAGATATAAGTCTTTCACTCAGGTGCATACTCTTCGGGTTTACTAAATCAACCGTATTATGGAGATTGGCTTAAATTGTGAATACATTATGGGAATGCTTAAATACGAGTTGTGTTGGGTTCCTATCGTAAATATACACAATTCTTCTTCAGGACTCAAGTCCAAATTATTAATAGAAACAAAGATATACGTCTTTCACTCAGGTGCATACTCTTCAGGTTTACCAAATCAACCGTGTTACGGAGATTGGCTTAAATTGTGAATACATTATGGGAATGCTGATATGCGAGTTTCGTTGGGTTCCTATCGTAAATATACACAATTCTTCTTCAGGACTCAAGTCCAAATTATTAATAGAAACAAAGATATACGTCTTTCACTCAGGTGCATACTCTTCAGGTTTACTAAATCAACCGTGTTACGGAGAGTGGATTAAATTGTGAATACATTATGGGAATGCTGAAATACGAGTTGCGTTGGGTTCCTATCATAAATATACACAATTCTTCTTCAGGACTCAAGTCCAAATTATTAATAGAAACAAAGATATACGTCTTTCACTCAGGTGCATACTCTTCAGGTTTACTAAATCAACCGTGTTACGAAGATTGGATTAAATTGTGAATACATTATGGGAATGCTGAAATACGAGTTGCGTTGGGTTCCTATCGTAAATATACACAATTCTTCTTCAGGACTCAAGTCCAAATTATTAATAGAAACAAAGATAAGTCTTTCACTCAGGTGCATACTCTTCGAGTTTACTAAATCCACCGTGTTACGGAGATTGGCTTAAATTGTGAATAGATTATGTAAATGCTGAAATACGAGTTGCGTTGGGTTCCTATCGTAAATATACACAATTCTTCTTCAGGACTCAAGTCCAAATTATTAATAGAAACAAAGATATACATCTTTCACTCAGGTGCATACTCTTCAAGTTTACTAAATCAACCGTGTTAAGAGATTGGCTTAAATTGTGAATACATTATGGGAATGCTAAAATACGAGTTGCGTTGGGTTCCTATCGTAGTATACACAATTCTTCTTCAGGACTCAAGTCCAAAATATTAATAGAAACAAAGATATACGTCTTTCACTCAGATGCATACTCTTCAGGTTTACTAAATCAACCGTGTTACGGAGATTGGCTTAAATTTTGAATACATTATGGGCATGCTGAAATACGAGTTGCGTTGGGTTCGTATCATAAATATACACAATGCTTCTTCAGGACTCAAGTCCAAATTATTAATAGAAACAAAGATATAAGTCTTTCACTCAGGTGCATACTCTTCGGGTTTACTAAATCAACCGTGTTACGGAGATTGGCTTAAATTGTGAATACATTATGGGAATGCTGAATTACGAGTTGCGTTGGGTTCCTATCGCAAATATACACAATTCTTTTTCAGGACTCAAGTCCAAATTATTAATAGAAACAAAGATATACGTCTTTCACTCAGGTGCATACTCTTCAGGTTTACTAAATCAACCGTGTTACGGAGATTGGCTTAAATTTTGAATACATTATGGGAATGCTGAAATACGAGTTGCGTTGGGTTCCTATCAGAAATATACACAATTCTTCTTCAGGACTCAAGTCCAAATTATTAATAGAAACAAAGATATACGTCTTTCACTCAGGTGCATACTCTTCAGGTTTACTAAATCAACCGTGTTACAAAGATTGGCTTAAATTTTGAATACATTATGGGCATGCTGAAACATGAGTTGAGTTGGGTTCCTATCGTAAATATACACAATTCTTCTTCAGGACTCAAGTCCAAATTATTAATAGAAACAAAGATATACGTCTTTCACTCAGGTGCATACTCTTCAGGGTTACTAAATCAACCGTGTTACGGAGATTGGCTTAAATTTTGAATACATTATGGGCATGCTGAAATACGAGTTGCGTTGGGTTCCTATCATAAATATACACAATGGTTCTTCAGGACTCAAGTCCAAATTATTAATAGAAAGAAAGATATAAGTCTTTCACTCAGGTGCATACTCTTCGGGTTTACTAAATCAACCGTATTATGGAGATTGGCTTAAATTGTGAATACATTATGGGAATGCTGAAATACGAGTTGTGTTGGGTTCCTATCGTAAATATACACCATTCTTCTTCAGGACTCAAGTCCAAATTATTAATAGAAACAAAGATATACGTCTTTCACTCAGGTGCATACTCTTCAGGTTTACTACATCAACCGTGTTACGGAGATTGGCTTAAATTGTGAATACATTATGGGAATGCTGAAATGCGAGTTTCGTTGGGTTCCTATCGTAAATATACACAATTCTTCTTCAAGACTCAAGTCTAAATTATTAATAGAAACAAAGATATACGTCTTTCACTCAGGTGCATACTCTTCAAGTTTACTAAATCAACCGTGTTACGGAGATTGGCTTAAATTTTGAATACATTATGGGCATGCTGAAATACGAGTTGTGTTGGGTTCCTATCGTAAATATACACAATTCTTCTTCAGGACTCAAGTCCAAATTATTAACAGAAACAAAGATATACGTCTTTCACTCAGGTGCATACTCTTCGGGTTTACTAAATCAACCGTGTTACGGAGATTGGCTTAAATTGTGAATACATTATGGGAATGCTGAAATACGAGTTGCGTTGGGTTCCTATCAGAAATATACACAATTCTTCTTCAAGACTCAAGTCCAAATTATTAATAGAAACAAAGATATACGTCTTTCACTCAGGTGCATACTCTTCAAGTTTACTAAATCAACCGTGTTACGGAGATTGGCTTAAATTTTGAATACATTATGGGCATGCTGAAATACGAGTTGCGTTGGGTTCCTATCATAAATATACACAATGCTTCTTCAAGACTCAAGTCCAAATTATTAATAGAAACAAAGATATAAGTCTTTCACTCAGGTGCATACTCTTCGGGTTTACTAAATCAACCGTGTTACGGAGATTGGCTTAAATTGTGAATACATTATGGGAATGCTGAATTACGAGTTGCGTTGGGTTCCTATCGTAAATATACACAATTCTTCTTCAGGACTCAAGTCCAAATTATTAATAGAAACAAAGATATACGGCTTTCACTCAGGTGCATACTCTTCAGGTTTACTAAATCAACCGTGTTACGGAGATTGGATTAAATTGTGAATACATTATGGGAATGCTGAAATACGAGTTGCGTTGGGTTCCTATCGTAAATATACACAATTCTTCTTCAGGACTCAAGTCCAAATTATTAATAGAAACAAAGATATACGTCTTTCACTCAGGTGCATACTCTTCAGGTTTACTAAATCAACCGTGTTACGAAGATTGGCTTAAATTTTGAATACATTATGGGCATGCTGAAATACGAGTTGAGTTGGGTTCCTATCGTAAATATACACAATTCTTCTTCAGGACTCAAGTCCAAATTATTAATAGAAACAAAGATATACGTCTTTCACTAAGGTGCATACTCTTCAGGTTTACTAATTCAACCGTGTTACGGAGATTGGCTTAAATTTTGAATACATTATGGGCATGCTAAAATACGAGTTGCGTTGGGTTCCTATCATAAATATACACAATGCTTCTTCAGGACTCAAGTCCAAATTATTAATAGAAACAAAGACAAGTCTTTCACTCAGGTGCATACTCTTCGGGTTTACTAAATCCACCGTGTTACGGAGATTGGCTTAAATTGTGAATACATTATGGGAATGCTGAAATACGAGTTGCGTTGGGTTCCTATCGTAAATATACACAATTCTTCTTCAGGACTCAAGTCCAAATTATTAATAGAAACAAAGATATACATCTTTCACTCAGGTGCATACTCTTTAGGTTTACTAAATCAACCGTGTTACGGAGATTGGCTTAAATTGTGAATACATTATGGGAATGCTAAAATACGAGTTGCGTTGGGTTCCTATCGTAGTATACACAATTCTTCTTCAGGACTCAAGTCCAAAATATTAATAGAAACAAAGATATATGTCTTTCACTCAGATGCATACTCTTCAGGTTTACTAAATCAACCGTGTTACGGAGATTGGCTTAAATTTTGAATACATTATGGGCATGCTGAAATACGAGTTGCGTTGGGTTCGTATCATAAATATACACAATGCTTCTTCAGGACTCAAGTCCAAATTATTAATAGAAACAAAGATATAAGTCTTTCACTCAGGTGCATACTCTTCGGGTTTACTAAATCAACCGTGTTACGGAGATTGGCTTAAATTGTGAATACATTATGGGAATGCTGAATTACGAGTTGCGTTGGGTTCTTATCGCAAATATACACAATTCTTCTTCAGGACTCAAGTCCAAATTATTAATAGAAACAAAGATATACGTCTTTCACTCAGGTGCATACTCTTTAGGTTTACTAAATCAACCGTGTTACGGAGATTGGCTTAAATTTTGAATACATTATGGGAATGCTGAAATACGAGTTGCGTTGGGTTCCTATCAGAAATATACACAATTCTTCTTCAGGACTCAAGTCCAAATTATTAATAGAAACCAAGATATACGTCTTTCACTCAGGTGCATACTCTTCAGGTTTACTAAATCAACCGTGTTACGGAGATTGGCTTAAATTTTGAATACATTATGGGCATGCTGAAATACGAGTTGAGTTGGGTTCCTATCGTAAATATACACAATTCTTCTTCAGGACTCAAGTCCAAATTATTAATAGAAACAAAGATATACGTCTTTCACTCAGGTGCATACTCTTCAGGTTTACTAAATCAACCGTGTTACGAAGATTGGCTTAAATTTTGAATACATTATGGGCATGCTGAAATACGAGTTGAGTTGGGTTCCTATCGTAAATATACACAATTCTTCTTCAGGACTCAAGTCCAAATTATTAATAGAAACAAAGATATACGTCTTTCACTAAGGTGCATACTCTTCAGGTTTACTAATTCAACCGTGTTACGGAGATTGGCTTAAATTTTGAATACATTATGGGCATGCTAAAATACGAGTTGCGTTGGGTTCCTATCATAAATATACACAATGCTTCTTCAGGACTCAAGTCCAAATTATTAATAGAAACAAAGATAAGTCTTTCACTCAGGTGCATACTCTTCGGGTTTACTAAATCCACCGTGTTACGGAGATTGGCTTAAATTGTGAATACATTATGGGAATGCTGAAATACGAGTTGCGTTGGGTTCCTATCGTAAATATACACAATTCTTCTTCAGGACTCAAGTCCAAATTATTAATAGAAACAAAGATATACATCTTTCACTCAGGTGCATACTCTTCAGGTTTACTAAATCAACCGTGTTACGGAGATTGGCTTAAATTGTGAATACATTATGGGAATGCTAAAATACGAGTTGCGTTGGGTTCCTATCGTAGTATACACAATTCTTCTTCAGGACTCAAGTCCAAAATATTAATAGAAACAAAGATATATGTCTTTCACTCAGATGCATACTCTTCAGGTTTACTAAATCAACCGTGTTACGGAGATTGGCTTAAATTTTGAATACATTATGGGCATGCTGAAATACGAGTTGCGTTGGGTTCGTATCATAAATATACACAATGCTTCTTCAGGACTCAAGTCCAAATTATTAATAGAAACAAAGATATAATTCTTTCACTCAGGTGCATACTCTTCGGGTTTACTAAATCAACCGTGTTACGGAGATTGGCTTAAATTGTGAATACATTATGGGAATGCTGAATTACGAGTTGCGTTGGGTTCCTATCGCAAATATACACAATTCTTCTTCAGGACTCAAGTCCAAATTATTAATAGAAACAAAGATATACGTCTTTCACTCAGGTGCATACTCTTTAGGTTTACTAAATCAACCGTGTTACGGAGATTGGCTTAAATTTTGAATACATTATGGGAATGCTGAAATACGAGTTGCGTTGGGTTCCTATCAGAAATATACACAATTCTTCTTCAGGACTCAAGTCCAAATTATTAATAGAAACAAAGATATACGTCTTTCACTCAGGTGCATACTCTTCAGGTTTACTAAATCAACCGTGTTACGGAGATTGGCTTAAATTTTGAATACATTATGGGCATGCTGAAATACGAGTTGTGTTGGGTTCCTATCGTAAATATACCTGATAGAGTATATCTCCTGAATTCTAGAGAGAAGTGAGAGCTAGAGAGAGAAGTGCGATAATATGCTTCAATAGAATGAATTTGTAACCCCTATAACTACTCCCAAGGGGAGTATTTATAGAGAAAATTAGGGTTGGGCTCCCAAGCCTTGGGCTTGGGAGGCCCATTTACAACTGGACCGCTACTGGGCCGAATACAAAGCCACTAATGGGCTGTACAGGTGAGTAAGTGTAGGATCCGATTCTGGGAGGTCCTCGTGGCCGACGAGGTCGTGGCCGACGAGGGCACGGCCGACGGGGGCACCCGGGTTCCTTGGACTCGGGATCATAATCCGGGTTGGCTTCCTCTCGGCCGACGGGGGCGTCTTGGCCGACGAGGGCGTTTGGCCGACGAGGGCGCCACTCTGTCTTGTGCTCTGTTCTTCCGAGTATGTGGGTCCTGGGGCTCAGACCCATATACTCCATCAGGAGTCCCCCACTCTCTAAGCTGAGACGTAGACGAAGTGAAGGAGAGTAGATTTCTGTGCTTTGTTGCTTTTGGCCGACGCGGGCATTTCCAGGCCGTTAGCCGTTGTGGCGTTGGCGTTGTTTCCTCTCTGGTGATCCTATTCTGTGCTTTGGCCGTTACCTGTTCCTTGCGGTGGGCGGGGAGGCCGTCATTTCCTTAATGTGTTTTGGGACGATGATAGTCCTTCCTTCAATGGTGGCCGTTGAGGGCGCGCTTTCCCTTTCCTGGCCGTTGGTGTTTGAAGTTTACGTTTGGGCCGGTGAGGCCGTTGAGGTTGTTCCTTTGTGTTTTTGGCCGAAGAGCCCGTCAAGATTAATTGTTGGCGGAGGACGATGAGTGTCCTTGCCTCTAGTGGCTTGTTGGCCGTTGCTAGTGACGTTATGGGCCTTTGGCCGATGAGGTTCTGTTGTGCTGTATGGATGATGTGGCCATGTTTTGTGGTTACCTTGTTTATACCTTTGTTTCGTTGAGGCCGGTGTAGTCCCCCAGTCCCCCACTGCTTCAGGCCGAAGAGAGTGAGGGGTGAAGGAGTTGCCTGAGTCCTTGGCCGAAGCGGTCTCGCCGTAGTCCCCCTGAATCCAACTCTCATGGCGATTTTCTGGCCAAGGTAACCCTGTGGGAGAACCCTTGTCCGCAGATCGCTTGTAGAGAGTTATCATCAAGGGTTATTACGAGGAGCCGAAGGCTGTGGGCTATTTGTTCCCTTTGTTCTGTGGCCGTTACGTACCTGGCCGTTGCCATCCTCTTATTGTTTGGCATTTGGGATATTGGTGAGCAAATGGGACGTTGAGGGCGCTTGCTGGCAGTTGTAAAGCCGTTGAGCGTGTGTAGGCCGTAGAGTCTGATTTGCCAGTGGGCCGTTGATATGGGTTGGTCCTGGCCCGTTGGTGACGTGGTGGCCCCCCAGTGGTGGCCGTTGATGTGGCCATTTGGTGAGTGCCACGTGTAGTGACCGTTGGTGGTGGGGTCTATAAATACCCCTTCCCCTCCGACGAAGAATCACATTTGCATTCTGAATTTGTCGAAGTGCTGGCTGATTTTCTAGAGAGAGAAACTCCCAAGCCTGTTCTTCGTGTTCTTCATTGTTTGAGGTTAGTGTTCATCACGATCTTCCTCACTTTTCATATTTTGCTCCGTAAGTAGTTGATCTAGTGTTAGGCATCTAAACACCCTTAGATCGTAAGTTCTCCTTAAGCCCGTAGTAGTAATGAAGAGTTTGAACGAGGACTACTACCCCTACGACGACCAGCCCTCCACGAGGTCCCTTGACTACGAGGTGCTCGAGGAGTTTGAAGAGGAGATAGAGCGTTTGAGCCCCTACAAATCCGTAGAGCTAATGGACGAGGAGATCGAGGACGAGGAGTCCGCCTCCTCTTCAGAGGGTGAGGACGTAGGTGCGTCCCGAGCGGTGGACGGGGCGTCCACCTCTGCTGCCGTTCCGTGCCCGAAGCCGGTATCTGCCGTGAAGGGTGCATCGAAGCCGAAGAGAGTGAGGAGGCCGAAGAATGGGCCGGGTCTCTCCTATTTGGACCTTACCAACATATTCCTGATTAAGCCGGAGAGCAGTGAGGCCGACTATCTTGTCGCCCAGATGTACGTGGGGCCGTTTGGGCGGGTTAGGGCACCCAGGCCGACGGACCATGTTCTACTTCCGCCACCGGGATACTTCGGAGTATACCCGATGAGTTTTGCTAAGGGGCTGAGGTTCCCCCTTCACCCCTTCGTCACCGAGTATCTGGACATGGTGGGGCTTCCTCCGGCCCTGCTGACGCCGAACAGTTATTCCTTGATAGTGGGCTTCTTGCTTCGGTGTGAGGAGTTGGGCTACAGGCCGACCACGGCCTTATTCATGAACTTGTATCAGATCGGCCGAGGAAGCCACAAGAACTGTGCGGCCTATGCCACTCTTCAACAGCTGCCGAGGAAGAGGAGCTTCACGGATTTGCCTACGTCCATTCATGGGTGGAAGAGCAAGTTCGTGTTTGTGTCCATTGGTGAGAGTGGCACCGAGTTCCCCTCCCTCGGCCACACCGGGAGGTTCAACCTTCATGACCCGCCGAAGAGCTCTATTCTGGACGCTCAGGTGGAGGCTTTCCTGGAAGGGGGGCCGAGGAGCGTGAAAGATTACGTCACTGAATACAAGATGACGGCCCTCGGCTTCTTCAGATATCACTTGTATGGAGATAAGGAGGATGACCTCCAACTCTGGCCGAGGATGACCACCAACTTTGAGGAGGCCGATGGCCCGCCTTTGGGCATTCCCGCTGAGGCCGATGGTAATTCTTCTTCGGCTTTGTGTCTTTACGTTTTGTCCTTTGCCTTACTAATCTGTTTGTGCTTTTCCCTTGTAGATTTTGTCATGGACCGCCGTTCTATGATGGCGATTGCGAAGGCCAAAGCGGCCGAGGAGATTGCTGCTAAGGCGGCCGAAGCGGCCAGGCGTGCCGCGGCCGGTGTGGGCGGGGCTAATGCGGATGCGGACCCAAAGCCTGCCCCGTCCAAGAAAAAGAGACCGGCCACTGACGGCCAGAAGAAGTTGACCGAGGCCGGCGTGAGCGTCTCTAAGAAGACGAAGAGGGCTCCTTCCCCTTCTCCTGCCAGTGAGGCCGGTACGCTTACCGTCCCCAGCGTGGGCGATGGTGGTCCCGTCGTGGACCTTACTGTTGCTGATGGTGCCGCCCCAGCGCTTCCTCTCGTCCAGGAACCACGGACGCAGAGGGCCGGCAAAGAGGTTGCCGGTGCTACTTATCAGAAAGTGATAGAGTACCCCGTCGGCGGGGGCGTGTTTAATGAGCTCGTCCCCGGCCACGTCGTCCTTGCCAAGGCCATGCCGGCCAAAGATCGGGCTCATTTGAAGAAGCTCGAGGACCCGAAGATCTATGAGGGCGGCATGGATCTTCTCGTCCAAGTAAGTGATTGTCCTTATACTCTTGTCTCTCTTCGTCTTATGTAGAGTTTTTGCCTGACCTTTGTTTTTCTTATGCAGAGTGCCTTCATGCTTATGGAAAACCATAAGAGGCAGTACTGGGAGATAGTCCGCCTGCAAGCGCTGGAGCAGAAGGCCGCCTCGGCCGACGAGGCGGTAGCTTGCCTTGACCGGCTCCGGGAGGATGCCAAGGCGCTGCAGGCCAAGGCTGATGAGGCCGTCGCGGCCAGGGACGATGCCCTGGTCAAGCTCGAAGAGAGCAGAAGGGAGCTTGAGGAGTCCCGTAGAGCGCTTGAGGCCGAGAAGCGCAGGAGCGAGGAGGCCGCCAAGGCGAAAGCTGAGGCCGAAGCCGCCGTTGTGAGGGCTGCCGATGAGGCTGTTGAGAAGTTCTTGGCCGAAGGGTGGAAGGCCGATGAGAGGCTCCCCTGGTGTTACGAGGTGGTGGCCGCCAGGCTGGAGAATTGGGGGATGAGCTCCCCTGCCGGCCGGGAGTATTTCAGCCAGGAGATGTCTGTTTACTACAACCTGGGGCAGGAGCGGATGCAAAGGCTCCTGTACCGGCGGCTATCCCGGGCGTTGAAGGCCATGAATTACACGGCCGGATGGGCTAGACGAAACCTGAAGCTCCCAAAGCTGATGAAGGATCCCGAAGGGCAGGCCGCGCTTCCGCTGTCGGAGCGGGAGTCCCCCATAGAAAGCTCCGGCCTCGGCGAGCCGGACTATACCGAGTTCGATTTCTTGGATGATGCCACCAGCGCCGCTGCCGGCCAGGAAGCTGAGGCCGATGAGGAGGGGGCCGACGAGATTGAAGAGCCAGCCCCGGAGGCTTGATCGGCTAGTCCCTATTGTAGTTAGCTTTTCATTTTTTTTGCCCAATTATGTAATGGCCGTAGTGCCCTCCAATTGTAATGAATTTATCAATCGAGGAAATTTTTGCTGTCCTGTTCGGCCTTGAATCCTTTGTGTTCTTGTTTGCTGTGTCATTTCAATTCTGTAAATTGTCCAAGTATCAAGTCATAACTTGGGTCACCCGCGAGTGTCCGCTACGTCCGTGAGGTTGGCCTTCCCGTCCAGTAGTCTGGTCGGCCTATGCCTTTTTGATTTACTGTCATAACACTTGGGAAAAAATTCCCCAAGTGTTTTTGGGTCCATGTAGATCCCGTCTTTACGGCCTAGTGGCTTCGTCGGCTTGGACGTAGTTTCATAACACTTAGGAATTTTTCAAAAATTTTCTAAGTGTTTTGGGATCCACTTAGGTGCTTTCCTTTCGGCCTGGTGGCCTTGTCGGCTTGACCGGTGTTCCTTTGCCATCATAACACTTAGGATTTTTTCAGTCAATTTCCTAAGTGTTTTGGATTCCTTTTAGGTGCTTCCGTTTGTAGCCTTGACCGTAGTGTCCGTTCTGTTTTAGCGTTGGCGTCCTCATCGTCCTGGCCTTGGATACATCTGGCCATGGCCGTTGGCGGCTTGTATCCCTGTGTTCTGGCCGATAAGGGCACCTTCACCATAGTCTCGTGGATTTTGAATTTTTCATAAGTACACATGTGAAGGTGTAGGTGGCTAACGGCTTTGTAGTATACTGGTACCCGCTTCGGCTAGAGTTTCTCCATTTTAGTACTTAGATAATTTCCTAAGTATAAATGTTAGGCGTTTACTTCTTCGCGGTGCCACTGCCGGCCGAGGTCTGGCTTGTGGCCGATGAGGGTGCTGGACAAAAAATAGCTTGTCCAAGGAGATGGTCCTGTATTCGTCGGCTAGCTATGGTTCCCGTGCCTGCGTCGGCCATCCGAGGTGCTGTGCCCGCTTCGTCCCGGTCATCCTCAGGATTGCGATGCCTTGGTTCATACCCAGCGTTGGTGCCTCAAAGGTCCATGGCCGATGAAGGTCACCTCTCGCGTGTCACCCAACCGATGTGGTTAGGGTTTTTAAAGGCGTGTGTATCGGCCTTGATTGATCCCTCGTGGTGCGTGGACGTGTCGTCCATGCTGCCTGTCAGTGGTACTAAACTTGTGTTCAACTGATATGTACTTGGCCGAAATGGGCCTGAAATTTGGGGATTTTATTTTTTCATTGCTCGAGGCCGGCAAGTGTGCGCGGCCGTCGGCTTCCCTCTTCTTCCCTTGTATGTTTTTTTTTTTTTTTTTTTTCGTTTCGGGGGGTATCCTTCTTTCAGGCTTCGGCCGAAGGGTGTGCTCGTCCTTCGGCCGGTTCGGACTTCGTTTATAACGTCCGTGGTCTCAGGGCGGGTCCCGTCGCCTATTTATGACGCGGGCTAGACTTTTGGTCGGTTTCCAACGGCTGTCGTTGCCCATCCCTGAGTTTTGGGATTTTGTCACCTCGGCCATGATTTCAGGCCTGTCGTCCTGCGATCTGGCGCGTGTACGACGCGGTGAGCTTCCCATTTCAAGACGTGGGCCGTTTGCGGGCCCCTCGTCCTGGGGACATCGTCGGCCATACCTGAGCGTTTCACTTCTAGGTTTACGGGGCCAGGACGATGTGCTCTCTCAGCTAGGCCTGAGCCCTTCGCTGATACAAAGTACAATGGAGTGCCTGAGCTTGTCGCTCGTAGGCTGCAAATGCAAGGGGCCATGTCGGCCAGACCTGAGCCTTTCGCTCTAAGGTGGCCGACGAGGGCACCTGCTAATGTTTTTACTTTGAATTCCAGAGAAAAAATCAGAACATGATTTTATTCATAAGTGGCTCGAGGCCGAGGGTGGCGTTCAATCAGTAACCCGTTAAGGGGTGAGGGCTTCGCCGTCTACACCTCCTTCGGATTACTGATAAAACTTCACCAGATGATGTACATTCCATGTTCGTGGTACATTGGACCCATTCGGTCGTTTAAGTTTGTAGGTGCCGGGTTTGACCACGGCACTGACGATGTAGGGCCCTTCGTACTTCAATGCTAGCTTGCCACCCTCTGTCGGCTGGCTTGCTTCCCTTCGGCGGAGGACGTAGTCCCCCACCTGAAATTCCCGGGAACGTACCTTGGCGTCATAGTATGATTTCACTTGACGCCGGTAGTTCTCTGCTCGGACGTAAGCTTGCTCACGCCTCTCATCAACCAGGTGTAGGTCAATCTTCATGTTCTCTTCGTTGGTGTCAGGCTCATATTGCTCCACTCGCCGGCTGGGGATGGCTACCTCCGTGGGCGCCTTCGCCTCAAAGCCGTAGCATAGGGCGAAAGGTGTTTCGCCTGTAGCCCTCCTTGGCGTGGTTCTGTAGCACCACAGGATGTTGGGGAGCTCGTCGACCCAACTACCTCCGGCGGCCTGGAGGTTCTTCTTCAGCCCCTCCATTATTGTTCTGTTGGCGTTCTCGACCTGCCCGTTGCCCTGAGGATAGGCAACGGAGGAGAAGCGGTGCCTCACCCCAAACTCCCGGAGGAGCTCCTGGAAAGGGGCTGCCTCGAATTGGGTGCCGTTGTCTGATATAATCTCCTGGGGGACGCCAAAGCGTGTAATGATGTTCTTGTAAACAAATCTTTGGCATCTGGCCCCCGTGATGCTGGCCAAGGGTTCCGCCTCAACCCACTTGGTGAAGTAGTCGACGGCGACGATGATGTAGCGGTTATTCCCGGCGGCTCTGGGCAGGGGGCCGACCAGGTCAATCCCCCATCTGGAGAATGGAATTGCGGTGCTGACAGGGGCATAATTGACAGCTGGCCGACCAGGGGCCTTCTGGAGTACCTGGCATGTGGTGCATTTCCTGGCCAGGTCAGCGCAGTCGCGTGCCATCGTCGGCCAGAAAAAGCCCTGGACGACGAGACGCCGGGACATGCTGAAAGGGCCCTGGTGCGAGGAGCAGACGCCGCAATGTACTTCTTCCATGGCTGTGTCGGCCTCGTCCTGGTGCAGGCACCGTAGGAGAGTGCCATTATAGGACCGTTTGTAGAGTTTGCCATCTTCGATGGTGTAGCTTGGGGCCCTGAGTTTGGCCAGTTTGGCCCTCTCCTCGTCCGGGGGCAACTCCCCCGTTGTGATGAAGGTGGCTATGTCGGAGATCCAGTCCTCTGGTCGTTGGTGGACGCACAAGACGGGGCTGGCATGGATACTGGACATGCTCAACTCCTCGATCTTGGCCAACTGGGAGATGTGCTCCGGGGTGTCCGAGCTGAGCTTGGAGAGGATGTCGGCTTCGGCGTTCTCGGCCCTTGGGATCTGAGTGATCTCATGGGTTTCAAACGCTTTCAGCAATTCCCCCGTCGCTTGTTTGTACTGCTTCATTCGGCCTTCCTTTGCTTCGTACGATCCCTCCACCTGGCCCACTACCAGTTTGGAATCGCACTTGATTCTAAGGTGCTTGGCCTTGAGGCCGGCGGCGAGTCTGAGACCGCTGAGGAGGGCCTCATACTCGGCTTCGTTGTTGGACACCCTGAAGTTGAAGCGGATGGCATAGTAGGCTCTGAATCCTTCAGGGGATATGAGGACGACGCCGCCGCATGATTTCGCGGCCGACGAGCCGTCAGTGAACAGGGTCCACGTGTCGTCCGGCTCCAGCCCGGGGTTGGCGATGGCCGTCTCCCTTGCTGTGCATTCGATGACGAAGTCGGCCAAGGCTTGCCCTTTGATAGATGGCCTTGGCTTGATCTCAATTTGAAACTGGCTGAGGAAGATCGCCCACTTCACCATCCTCGAGGAGCTAGTGGGGCTCCTCATGAGCGCGCCGAGAGGCTGCTGGGTCAGCACATGGACGATGTGGGCTTGGAAATAGTGCCCCAGCTTCTTCACGGTGTGGACGATGGCCAGTACCGTCTTCTCAATGGGGGAGTACCTGAGCTCGGCCTCCCTAAGTGTCTTGCTGATGTAGAAGATGGCCTTCTGCACCCCTTCGTCCTCACGGATGAGCACGGAGCTGATGGCCGACGTGCTCACCCCTAAGTACAGGAAGAGGGTTTCGCCGGCTTTGGGCTTGGAGAGTATGGGTGGGGACGACAGGTACCTCTTCAATTCGTCGAATGCTTCCTGGCACTCCGTCGTCCACCTGAAGCTGGTTGCCTTGCGCATGATCTGGAAGAAGGGAAGTGCCCTCTCAGCTGACCTGGAGAGGAAACGGTTCAAGGCCGCCAGGCGCCCCGTCAGTCGCTGTACCTCCTTGACGTTGCGGGGCGGCTCCATGTTGATGATGGCCTGCGTCTTTTCCGGGTTTATCTCGATGCCTCTCCGGCTGACCATGTAGCCGAGGAACTTGCCACCCTGGACGCCGAAGGCGCATTTCTTGGGGTTGAGGCGGAGCCTGAATTCCTTCATTATCTCAAAGATTTCCCGGAGGTCGTCGGCGTGGGAGGTGGCCTGCCTTCTCTTGACGATCATGTCGTCGACGTACGCCTCCATCGTCCGGCCAAGGACCGCCCTGAAGATCTTGGCCACCATCCTAGTGTAGGTGGCGCCGGAGTTTTTGAGTCCGAAGGCCATGACGAGGTAGCAAAAGATTCCCTCTGGGGTCATGAATGTCGTCTTCTCGGCGTCCCCTTCATGCATGGAGATCTGGTGGTACCCTCTGAAAGCGTCGAGGAACGACATCAACTCGCACCCCGCCGTCTCGTCCACCAGCTGATCGATGTTGGGGAGAGGGAACGGGTCCATGGGGCACGCCTTGTTCAGGTCAGTGTAGTCAACACACATTCTGAACGTCGGCGGCTTCTGTGCGAGGACGACGTTGGCCAACCATGTTGGGTACTTCACCTCTTTGATATGTTTGATTGATAGGAGCATGGCGACCTCCCCTTTGACGAAGTCCCGCCTGTCAGCGGACAAGTAGCGCCGCTTCTGTTTGACGGGCGCGGAGGCCGGATCGACGGTCAGCCGGTGAGTGATCACCTGGCGGCTGATGCCGGGCATATCGTCCGGGCCCCACGCGAAGACAACGGCGTATGACCGTAGGACGAGGAGGATGGCGTCTCGCTGGTCCTGGGGGAGTTGCTTTCCGACCCTGAGAACCCGCTCCGACCGGGAGGTATCCAGAGGGATTTCCTCGACCTCCTCGGCTGGCTCCGCATGTGGCCTCTCCTCGTCCATGGCGGCGGCGGCCGTGATGGTATCTATCCGCTGTCCCTCCCTTTCGGCCGGCCTCGTCAGCTTGAGGTAGCAAGCTCTGGCTATCCTCTGATTTCCTCTGGCGTAGCCGATGCCGTCGCTGGTGGGGAACTTCAAGCATAGGTGCTTCATGGAGATGATGGCCTCCAAGTCCTCCAGCGCTGGCCGGCCCAAGATCAAGTTGTGGGCGCACTGGAGGTTGACCACCATGAACTCCATGTCAATTTTGGCATGGTGGGGGCCGTCACCGACTTCCACGGGGAGGACTATCGTGCCCTCGGCGTCGATAGAGTCCCCGGTGAAGCCGGATAACGGGGTCTTGATCGGCTTCAGCAGAGCTCTGTCCAGCTTCAGCTGCTTGAAGGTGTCTAGGTACATCACGTTGACGGAGCTCCCCGTATCGATGTAAGTGCGGTGGATGATGGAGTCACCGATCTCACATCGGATGACGAGGGCGTCCCTGTGTGACTCCGTACCCGGAGGCAGATCCTTGTTGGTGAAGGTGATCGCCTCCGTTCGCTGCTTCTTCGGCTGGGGGGGAACGTGGGACACCTCTCCAATGTAAAGGGATTGAGCCCATTTCTTCCTCTGAGTGGCGGAGTCCCCCCCAGTGTTCCCGCCCACGATGAGGTGGATGTGATTCTTCTTCGGCGGAGGCTCCTCGAAGTCCTCGTCGTCGCTGAGTCTACCAATCTCGCGCTTCTTCGCAGAGGGTTCGCCCCCACGTTTGCCGGTGTTTACCCAAGTGTTTTTACGTGGGCCACCTTTGACAAACTGGGAGAGTTCCCCCTGGCGAATAAGACGCTCGATGGCCTTCTTTAATGTGATGCAATCGTCGGTGTTGTGCGACGAGTTCTTGTGGAACCGGCAATACGTGCCGCCCTGTTGGATGGCCAGGACCTCCTCGGCCGGCCGAGGAGCCTGCTCGATGAGGCCGTGCTTCTCGGCATAATCGAGGATGGTGCCGACCGGGTGGGTGAGGGCTACCCCCGGCCGTTCCATCCTCGGCCGCCAGTGGCGGTCTTTCTTACTTTGTCCACCAGAGCCGTGGCGGCCCTGGGCACCCTGGCCGGCCGGGGACGGACCCGAGGCCGGCGAAGGATTTGTCTTCTTGGGGGGATGGCCCCCCTCTCTCTTGTGATTGTGGAGCTCGTCGGCGTCGGCATACAAGCCTCCGCGTTGGAGCGCTTTGGCGTACGACCTCGGGGGGTCAGTGATGAGGCTCCTGGCGTACGGGGAGCTGCGGAGGGCTCCCTGGTACAAGGCGAGGAGGGTGCGCTCATCGGCCCCCTCGACCTCCTCGGTCTCCCTCGTCCACCGGTCGATGAATGACCGGAGGGACTCCTCGTGCTGCTGTTTGACGGAGAGGAGGTGGGTGAAATACTTCTTGGCGCGCTTCCTCCCGGCAAAGTGAGTGAGGAAGCGCTGGGCGAGATCTTGCCATGAGTCAATGCTTCCCTCTGGCAGCCCGTTGAACCACTCGTACGCTGGCCCCTCGAGAGTAGAGAGGAACCAACGACAGAGGTATTCGTCGGACGCGTTCACCATCAGCATGTTGTTTTGATAACGGCTGAAGTGCTCCTGGGGGTCTGATCGGCCATCGTAGGACTTGATGGCGTTCCCCCTGTACTTCTCAGGGATGGGGGCCGAGAGGACCCTGTTGGTGAAAGGGGTCCTGGTCCTGACCTGGATGATGGGGTCACCCCGCCCTTCGGCCAGCTCCCTCTCCAGGGCGCTGACTTTGTTCATGAGCGCGTTGAGGCCGGGGTCGTTGGAGGCGCCGGCCGTAGGGACGTTGGCCGACTGCTTGGCCTCCATCTGAGCCAACCTCCTTTCCAGCTGGGCGATGACCTCGTCCCGGGGGTCCCTGTCGGCCGCGACGGCACCCGGCTGGTTCCTCCGGCGCTCGTTGTGAGCCGCGTTGATCTGGTGACGCACGTCATCCTCGTGCAACTTCCCCTTGCCCTTGTCCGGGCGGGGCTGGTCCGCTGTCCGGGACACAGACCCCAAACTCTCCCTTGGCGAGCCAGGACGAGAATCACCAATCCGTCCCGCCATCCTCTCCGAAACCGGACGACGGCGCGTGTCACCTAGCCTATTGAAGGCAGAGGCTTTTCCACGCGCTGGGGTCTGCCCGGGCCGAAGAGGGGAAGCAGGGTGTGAGTGGGACGACGCCGTGTCCTGGGCCACAACCCCCTCATTGTTGCCTATCTGGTTGGCCAGGGGTTGGGGATGAGGAGGTGGAGTGACGTTTCCCCCGGTCCTTGGCAAGAGTGCGCTGAGTACGGTGGGATTCTGAGCCAAGCTGGCGATGATAGCCGATAGTGCGGCCTAGACCTGAGGATCTACGGACGGAGAGGCCGCGGCCATAGGCTGGGCCGGGGCGTGGTCCGCTTTCTCAGCTCGTTTCTTTTCCAGGCCGAGGCGGGCGTCGGGGACTCCGCCGTTGAGTTGGTTGCGGAGGTCCGTCGTGAGGTTGAAGTCTTCCTGGAAGAGGTCCCCTCCGCCGACCTGGTCGGCCGTGGCGTCCTCATCGTGCTCCCTGGGCTCTTGGTCCTCAGGGATGGCTTTGCTGACGAGGTTGCGGTTTGACTTAGTTCTCCCCATGATCAGTGGTTAGCTGTGCTTGGTAGCGACGAAGGGTGCTAACTTGATTGTTCTAGCTCTCAATGAAAGCACCAAATGATAGAGTATATCTCCTGAATTCTAGAGAGAAGTGAGAGCTAGAGAGAGAAGTGCGATAATATGCTTCAATAGAATGAATTTGTAACCCCTATAACTACTCCCAAAGGGAGTATTTATAGAGAAAATTAGGGTTGGGCTCCCAAGCCTTGGGCTTGGGAGGCCCATTTACAACTGGACCGCTACTGGGCCGAATACAAAGCCACTAATGGGCTGTACAGGTGAGTAAGTGTAGGATCCGATTCTGGGAGGTCCTCGTGGCCGACGAGGTCGTGGCCGACGAGGGCACGGCCGACGAGGGCACGGCCGACGGGGGCACCCGGGTTCCTTGGACTCGGGATCATAATCCGGGTTGGCTTCCTCTCGGCCGACGGGGGCGTCTTGGCCGACGAGGGCGTTTGGCCGACGAGGGCGCCACTCTGTCTCGTGCTCTGTTCTTCCGAGTATGTGGGTCCTGGGGCTCAGACCCATATACTCCATCAATACCCAATTCTTCTTCAGGACTCAATCCAAATTATTAACAGAAACAAAGATATACGTCTTTCACTCAGGTGCATACTCTTCAGGTTTACTAAATCAACCGTGTTACGGAGATTGGCTTAAATTGTGAATACATTATGGGAATGCTGAAATACGAGTTGCGTTGGGTTCCTATCGTAAATATACACAATCCTTCTTCAGGACTCAAGTCCAAATTATTAATAGAAACAAAGATATACGTCTTTCACTCAGGTGCATACTATTCAGGTTTACTAAATCAACCGTGTTACGGAGATTGGCTTAAATTTTGAATACATTATGGGAATGCTGAAATACGAGTTGCGTTGGGTTCCTATCAGAAATATACACAAATCTTCTTCAGGACTCAAGTCCAAATTATTAATAGAAACAAAGATATACGTCTTTCACTCAGGTGCATACTCTTCAGGTTTACTAAATCAACCGTGTTACGAAGATTGGCTTAAATTTTGAATACATTATGGGCATGCTGAAACATGAGTTGAGTTGGGTTCCTATCGTAAATATACACAATTCTTCTTCAGGACTCAAGTCCAAATTATTAATAGAAACAAAGATATACGTCTTTCACTCAGGTGCATACTCTTCAGGGTTACTAAATCAACCGTGTTACGGAGATTGGCTTAAATTTTGAATACATTATGGGCATGCTGAAATACGAGTTGCGTTGGGTTCCTATCATAAATATACACAATGGTTCTTCAGGACTCAAGTCCAAATTATTAATAGAAAGAAAGATATAAGTCTTTCACTCAGGTGCATACTCTTCGGGTTTACTAAATCAACCGTATTATGGAGATTGGCTTAAATTGTGAATACATTATGGGAATGCTGAAATACGAGTTGTGTTGGGTTCCTATCGTAAATATACACAATTCTTCTTCAGGACTCAAGTCCAAATTATTAATAGAAACAAAGATATACGTCTTTCACTCAGGTGCATACTCTTCAGGTTTACTACATCAACCGTGTTACGGAGATTGGCTTAAATTGTGAATACATTATGGGAATGCTGAAATGCGAGTTTCGTTGGGTTCCTATCGTAAATATACACAATTCTTCTTCAAGACTCAAGTCTAAATTATTAATAGAAACAAAGATATACGTCTTTCACTCAGGTGCATACTCTTCAAGTTTACTAAATCAACCGTGTTACGGAGATTGGCTTAAATTTTGAATACATTATGGGCATGTTGAAATACGAGTTGTGTTGGGTTCCTATCGTAAATATACACAATTCTTCTTCAGGACTCAAGTCCAAATTATTAACAGAAACAAAGATATACGTCTTTCACTCAGGTGCATACTCTTCGGGTTTATTAAATCAACCGTGTTACGGAGATTGGCTTAAATTGTGAATACATTATGGGAATGCTGAAATACGAGTTGTGTTGGGTTCCTATCAGAAATATACACAATTCTTCTTCAAGACTCAAGTCCAAATTATTAATAGAAACAAAGATATACGTCTTTCACTCAGGTGCATACTCTTCAAGTTTACTAAATAAACCGTGTTACGGAGATTGGCTTAAATTTTGAATACATTATGGGCATGCTGAAATACGAGTTGCGTTGGGTTCCTATCATAAATATACACAATGCTTCTTCAAGACTCAAGTCCAAATTATTAATAGAAACAAAGATATAAGTCTTTCACTCAGGTGCATACTCTTCGGGTTTACTAAATCAACCGTGTTACGGAGATTGGCTTAAATTGTGAATACATTATGGGAATGCTGAATTACGAGTTGCGTTGGGTTCCTATCGTAAATATACACAATTCTTCTTCAGGACTCAAGTCCAAATTATTAATAGAAACAAAGATATACGGCTTTCACTCAGGTGCATACTCTTCAGGTTTACTAAATCAACCGTGTTACGGAGATTGGATTAAATTGTGAATACATTATGGGAATGCTGAAATACGAGTTGCGTTGGGTTCCTATCGTAAATATACACAATTCTTCTTCAGGACTCAAGTCCAAATTATTAATAGAAACAAAGATATACGTATTTCACTCAGGTGCATACTCTTCAGGTTTACTAAATCAACCGTGTTACGAAGATTGGCTTAAATTTTGAATACATTATGGGCATGCTGAAATACGAGTTGAGTTGGGTTCCTATCGTAAATATACACAATTCTTCTTCAGGACTCAAGTCCAAATTATTAATAGAAACAAAGATATACGTCTTTCACTAAGGTGCATACTCTTCAGGTTTACTAATTCAACCGTGTTACGGAGATTGGCTTAAATTTTGAATACATAATGGGCATGCTAAAATACGAGTTGCGTTGGGTTCCTATCATAAATATACACAATGCTTCTTCAGGACTCAAGTCCAAATTATTAATAGAAACAAAGATAAGTCTTTCACTCAGGTGCATACTCTTCGGGTTTACTAAATCCACCGTGTTACGGAGATTGGATTAAATTGTGAATACATTATGGGAATGCTTAAATACGAGTTGCGTTGGGTTCCTATCGTAAATATACACAATTCTTCTTCAGGACTCAAGTCCAAATTATTAATAGAAACAAAGATATACGTCTTTCACTCAGGTGCATACTCTTCAGGTTTACTAAATCAACCGTGTTACGGAGATTGGATTAAATTGTGAATACATTATGGGAATGCTGAAATACGAGTTGCGTTGGGTTCCTATCGTAAATATACACAATTCTTCTTCAGGACTCAAGTCCAAATTATTAATAGAAACAAAGATATACGTCTTTCACTCAGGTGCATACTCTTTAGGTTTACTAAATCAACCGTGTTACGAAGATTGGCTTAAATTTTGAATACATTATGGGCATGCTGAAATACGAGTTGAGTTTGGTTCCTATCGTAAATATACACAATTCTTCTTTAGGACTCAAGTCCAAATTATTATTAGAAACAAAGATATACGTCTTTCACTCAGGTGCATACTCTTCAGGTTTACTAAATCAACCGTGTTACGGAGATTGGCTTAAATTTTGAATACATTATGGGCATGCTGAAATACGAGTTGCGTTGGGTTCCTAACATAAATATACACAATGCTTCTGCAGGACTCAAGTCCAAATTATTAATAGAAACAAAGATATAAGTCTTTCACTCAGGTGCATACTCTTCGGGTTTACTAAATCAACCGTGTTACGGAGATTGACTTAAATTGTGAATACATTATGGGAATGCTGAAATACGAGTTGCGTTGGGTTCCTATCGTAAATATACACAACTCTTCTTCAGGACTCAAGTCCAAATTATTAATAGAAACAAAGATATACGTCTTTCACTCAGGTGCATACTCTTCAGGTTTACTAAATCAACCGTGTTACGGAGATTGGCTTAAATTGTGAATACATTATGGGAATTCTGAAATACGAGTTGCGTTGGGTTCCTATCAGAAATATACACAATTCCTCTTCAGGACTCAAGTCCAAATTATTAATAGAAACAAAGATATACGTCTTTCACTCAGGTGCATACTCTTCAGGTTTACTAAATCAACCGTGTTACGGAGATTGGCTTAAATTTTGAATACATTATGGGCATGCTGAAATACGAGTTTTGTTGGGTTCCTATCGTAAATATACACAATTCTTCTTCAGGACTCAAGTCCAAATTATTAACAGAAACAAAGATATACGTCTTTCACTCAGGTGCATACTCTTCAGGTTTACTAAATCAACCGTGTTACGGAGATTGGCTTAAATTTTGAATACATTATGGGCATGCTGAAATACGAGTTGCGTTGGGTTCCTATCATAAATATACACAATGCTTCTTCAGGACTCAAGTCCAAATTATTAATAGAAACAAAGATATAAGTCTTTCACTCAGGTGCATACTCTTCGGGTTTACTAAATCAACCGTGTTACGGAGATTGGCTTAAATTGTGAATACATTATGGGAATGCTGAAATACGAGTTGCGTTGGGTTCCTATAGCAAATATACACAATTCTTCTTCAGGACTCAAGTCAGAATTATTAATAGAAACAAAGATATACGTCTTTCACTCAGGTGCATACTCTTCAGGTTTACTAAATCAACCGTGTTACGGAGATTGGCTTAAATTGTGAATACATTATGGGAATGCTGAAATACGAGTTGCGTTGGGTTCCTATCAGAAATATACACAATTCTTCTTCAGGACTCAAGTCCAAATTATTAATAGAAACAAAGATATACGTCTTTCACTCAGGTGCATACTCTTCAGGTTTACTAAATCAACCGTGTTATGGAGATTGGCTTAAATTTTGAATACATTATGGGAATGCTGAAATACGAGTTGCGTTGGGTTCCTATCGTAAATATACACAATTCTTCTTCAGGACTCAAGTCTAAATTATTAATAGAAACAAAGATATACGTCTTTCACTCAGGTGCATACTTTTCAGGTTTACTAAATCAACCGTGTTACGGAGATTGGCTTAAATTGTGAATACATTATGGGAATGCTGAAATACGAGTTGCGTTGGGTTCCTATCGTAAATATACACAATTCATCTTCAGGACTGAAGTCCAAATTATTAATAGAAAGAAAGATATACGTCTTTCACTCAGGTGCATACTCTTCAGGTTTACTAAATCAACTGTGTTACGGAGATTGGATTAAATTGTGAATACATTATGGGAATGCTGAAATACGAGTTGCGTTGGGTTCCTATCGTAAATATACACAATTCTTCTTCAGGACTCAAGTCCAAATTATTAATAGAAACAAAGATATACGTCTTTCACTCAGGTACATACTCTTCAGGTTTACTAAATCAACCGTGTTACGAAGATTGGCTTAAATTTTGAATACATTATGGGCATGCTGAAATACGAGTTGAGTTTGGTTCCTATCGTAAATATACACAATTCTTATTCAGGACTCAAGTCCAAATTATTATTAGAAACAAAGATATATGTCTTTCACTCAGGTGCATACTCTTCAGGTTTACTAAATCAACCGTGTTACGGAGATTGGCTTAAATTTTGAATACATTATGGGCATGCTGAAATACGAGTTGCGTTGGGTTCCTATCATAAATATACACAATGCTTCTGCAGGACTCAAGTCCAAATTATTAATAGAAACAAAGATATAAGTCTTTCACTCAGGTGCATACTCTTCGGGTTTACTAAATCAACCGTGTTACGGAGATTGGCTTAAATTGTGAATACATTATGGGAATGCTGAAATACGAGTTGCGTTGGGTTCCTATCGTAAATATACACCATTCTTCTTCAGGACTCAAGTCCAAATTATTAATAGAAACAAAGATATACGTCTTTCACTCAGGTGCATACTCTTCAGGTTTACTAAATCAACCGTGTTACGGAGATTGGCTTAAATTGTGAATACATTATGGGAATGCTGAAATACGAGTTGCGTTGGGTTACTATCGTAAATATACACAATTCTTCTTCAGGACTTAAGTCCAAAATATTAATAGAAACAAAGATATACGTCTTTCACTCAGGTGCATACTCTTCAGGTTTACTAAATCAACCGTGTTACGGAGATTGGCTTAACTTTTGAATACATTATGGGCATGCTGAAATACGAGTTGTGTTGGGTTCCTATCGTAAATATACACAATTCTTCTTTTGGACTTAAGTCCAAATTATTAACAGAAACAAATATACACGTCTTTCACTCAGGTGCATACACTTCAGGTTTACTAAATCAACCGTGTTACGGAGATTGGCTTAAATTATGAATACATTATGGGAATGCTGAAATATGAGTTGCGTTGAGTTCTTATCATAAATATACACAATTCTTCTTCAGGACTCAAGTCCAAATTATTAATAGAAACAAAGATATACGTCTTTCACTCAGGTGCATACTCTTCAGGTTTACTAAATCAACCGTGTTACGGAGATTGGATTAAATTGTGAATACATTATGGGAATGCTGAAATACGAGTTGCGTTGGGTTCCTATCGTAAATATACACAATTCTTCTTCAGGACTCAAGTCCAAATTATTAATAGAAACAAAGATATACGTCTTTTACTCAGGTGCATACTCTTCAGGTTTACTAAATCAACCGTGTTACGAAGATTGGCTTAAATTTTGAATACATTATGGGCATGTTGAAACACGAGTTGTGTTGGGTTCCTATCGTAAATATACACAATTCTTCTTGAGGACTCAAGTCCAAATTATTAACAGAAACAAAGATATACGTCTTTCACTCAGGTGCATACTCTTCAGGTTTACTAAATCAACCGTGTTACGGAGATTGGCTTAAATTTTGAATACATTATGGGCATGCTGAAATACGAGTTGTGTTGGGTTCCTATCGTAAATATACACAATTCTTCTTCTGGACTCAAGTCCAAATTATTAATAGACACAAATATATACGTCTTTCACTCAGGTGCATACTCTTCAGGTTTACTAAATCAACCGTGTTACGGAGATTGGCTTAAATTATGAATACATTATGGGAATGCTGAAATATGAGTTGCGTTGAGTTCCTATCATAAATATACACAATTCTTCTTCAGGACTCAAGTCCAAATTATTAATAGAAACAAAGATATACGTCTTTCACTCAGGTGCATACTCTTCAGGTTTACTAAATCAACCGTGTTACGGAGATTGGATTAAATTGTGAATACATTATGGGAATGCTGAAATACGAGTTGCGTTGGGTTCCTATCGTAAATATACACAATTCTTCTTCTGGACTTAAGTCCAAATTATTAACAGAAACAAATATATACGTCTTTCACTCAGGTGCATACTCTTCAGGTTTACTAAATCAACCGTGTTACGGAGATTGGATTAAATTGTGAATACATTATGGGAATGCTGAAATACGAGTTGCGTTGGGTTCCTATCGTAAATATACACAATTCTTCTTCAGGACTCAAGTCCAAATTATTAATAGAAACAAAGATATACGTCTTTCACTCAGGTGCAGACTCTTCAGGTTTACTAAATCAACCGTGTTATGGAGATTGGATTAAATTGTGAATACATTATGGGAATGCTGAAATACGAGTTGCGTTGGGTTCCTATCGTAAATATACACAATTCTTCTTCACGACTCAAGTCCAAATTATTAATAGAAACAAAGATATACGTCTTTCACTCAGGTGCATACTCTTCAGGTTTACTAAATCAACCGTGTTACGAAGATTGGCTTAAATTTTGAATACATTATGGGCATGCTGAAATACGAGTTGAGTTGGATTCCTATCGTAAATATACACAATTCTTCTTCAGGACTCAAGTCCAAATTATTATTAGAAACAAAGATATACGTCTTTCACTCAGGTGCATACTCTTCAGGTTTACTAAATCAACCGTGTTACGGAGATTGGCTTAAATTTTGAATACATTATGGGCATGCTGAAATACGAGTTGCGTTGGGTTCCTATCATAAATATACACAATGCTTCTGCAGGACTCAAGTCCAAATTATTAATAGAAACAAAGATATAAGTCTTTCACTCAGGTGCATACTCTTCGGGTTTACTAAATCAACCGTGTTACGGAGATTGGCTTAAATTGTGAATACATTATGGGAATGGTGAAATACGAGTTGCGTTGGGTTCCTATCGTAAATATACACAATTCTTCTTCAGGACTCAAGTCCAAATTATTAATAGAAACAAAGATATACGTCTTTCACTCAGGTGCATACTCTTCAGGTTTACTAAATCAACCGTGTTACGGAGATTGGATTAAATTGTGAATACATTATGGGAATGCTGAAATACGAGTTGCGTTGGGTTCCTATCATAAATATACACAATTCTTCTTCACGACTCAAGTCCAAATTATTAATAGAAACAAAGATATACGTCTTTCACTCAGGTGCATACTCTTCAGGTTTACTAAATCAACCGTGTTACGGAGATTGGATTAAATAGTGAATACATTATGGGAATGCTGAAATACGAGTTGCGTTGGGTTCCTATCGTAAATATACACAATTCTTCTTCAGGACTCAAGTCCAAATTATTAATAGAAACAAAGATATACGTCTTTCACTCAGGTGCATACTCTTCAGGTTTACTAAATCAACCGTGTTACGAAGATTGGCTTAAATTTTGAATACATTATGGGCATGCTGAAATACGAGTTGAGTTTGGTTCCTATCGTAAATATACACAATTCTTCTTTAGGACTCAAGTCCAAATTATTATTAGAAACAAAGATATACGTCTTTCACTCAGGTGCATACTCTTCAGGTTTACTAAATCAACCGTGTTACGAAGATTGGCTTAAATTTTGAATACATTATGGGCATGCTGAAATACGAGTTGAGTTTGGTTCCTATCGTAAATATACACAATTCTTCTTCAGGACTCAAGTCCAAATTATTAATAGAAACAAAGATATAAGTCTTTCACTCAGGTGCATACTCTTCGGGTTTACTAAATCAACCGTGTTACGGAGATTGACTTAAATTGTGAATACATTATGGGAATGCTGAAATACGAGTTGCGTTGGGTTCCTATCGTAAATATACACAACTCTTCTTCAGGACTCAAGTCCAAATTATTAATAGAAACAAAGATATACGTCTTTCACTCAGGTGCATACTCTTCAGGTTTACTAAATCAACCGTGTTACGGAGATTGGCTTAAATTGTGAATACATTATGGGAATTCTGAAATACGAGTTGCGTTGGGTTCCTATCAGAAATATACACAATTCCTCTTCAGGACTCAAGTCCAAATTATTAATAGAAACAAAGATATACGTCTTTCACTCAGGTGCATACTCTTCAGGTTTACTAAATCAACCGTGTTACGGAGATTGGCTTAAATTTTGAATACATTATGGGCATGCTGAAATACGAGTTTTGTTGGGTTCCTATCGTAAATATACACAATTCTTCTTCAGGACTCAAGTCCAAATTATTAACAGAAACAAAGATATACGTCTTTCACTCAGGTGCATACTCTTCAGGTTTACTAAATCAACCGTGTTACGGAGATTGGCTTAAATTTTGAATACATTATGGGCATGCTGAAATACGAGTTGCGTTGGGTTCCTATCATAAATATACACAATGCTTCTTCAGGACTCAAGTCCAAATTATTAATAGAAACAAAGATATAAGTCTTTCACTCAGGTGCATACTCTTCGGGTTTACTAAATCAACCGTGTTACGGAGATTGGCTTAAATTGTGAATACATTATGGGAATGCTGAAATACGAGTTGCGTTGGGTTCCTATAGCAAATATACACAATTCTTCTTCAGGACTCAAGTCAGAATTATTAATAGAAACAAAGATATACGTCTTTCACTCAGGTGCATACTCTTCAGGTTTACTAAATCAACCGTGTTACGGAGATTGGCTTAAATTGTGAATACATTATGGGAATGCTGAAATACGAGTTGCGTTGGGTTCCTATCAGAAATATACACAATTCTTCTTCAGGACTCAAGTCCAAATTATTAATAGAAACAAAGATATACGTCTTTCACTCAGGTGCATACTCTTCAGGTTTACTAAATCAACCGTGTTATGGAGATTGGCTTAAATTTTGAATACATTATGGGAATGCTGAAATACGAGTTGCGTTGGGTTCCTATCGTAAATATACACAATTCTTCTTTAGGACTCAAGTCTAAATTATTAATAGAAACAAAGATATACGTCTTTCACTCAGGTGCATACTTTTCAGGTTTACTAAATCAACCGTGTTACGGAGATTGGCTTAAATTGTGAATACATTATGGGAATGCTGAAATACGAGTTGCGTTGGGTTCCTATCGTAAATATACACAATTCATCTTCAGGACTGAAGTCCAAATTATTAATAGAAAGAAAGATATACGTCTTTCACTCAGGTGCATACTCTTCAGGTTTACTAAATCAACTGTGTTACGGAGATTGGATTAAATTGTGAATACATTATGGGAATGCTGAAATACGAGTTGCGTTGGGTTCCTATCGTAAATATACACAATTCTTCTTCAGGACTCAAGTCCAAATTATTAATAGAAACAAAGATATACGTCTTTCACTCAGGTGCATACTCTTCAGGTTTACTAAATCAACCGTGTTACGAAGATTGGCTTAAATTTTGAATACATTATGGGCATGCTGAAATACGAGTTGAGTTTGGTTCCTATCGTAAATATACACAATTCTTATTCAGGACTCAAGTCCAAATTATTATTAGAAACAAAGATATATGTCTTTCACTCAGGTGCATACTCTTCAGGTTTACTAAATCAACCGTGTTACGGAGATTGGCTTAAATTTTGAATACATTATGGGCATGCTGAAATACGAGTTGCGTTGGGTTCCTATCATAAATATACACAATGCTTCTGCAGGACTCAAGTCCAAATTATTAATAGAAACAAAGATATAAGTCTTTCACTCAGGTGCATACTCTTCGGGTTTACTAAATCAACCGTGTTACGGAGATTGGCTTAAATTGTGAATACATTATGGGAATGCTGAAATACGAGTTGCGTTGGGTTCCTATCGTAAATATACACAATTCTTCTTCAGGACTCAAGTCCAAATTATTAATAGAAACAAAGATATACGTCTTTCACTCAGGTGCATACTCTTCAGGTTTACTAAATCAACCGTGTTACGGAGATTGGCTTAAATTGTGAATACATTATGGGAATGCTGAAATACGAGTTGCGTTGGGTTACTATCGTAAATATACACAATTCTTCTTCAGGACTTAAGTCCAAAATATTAATAGAAACAAAGATATACGTCTTTCACTCAGGTGCATACTCTTCAGGTTTACTAAATCAACCGTGTTACGGAGATTGGCTTAACTTTTGAATACATTATGGGCATGCTGAAATACGAGTTGTGTTGGGTTCCTATCGTAAATATACACAATTCTTCTTTTGGACTTAAGTCCAAATTATTAACAGAAACAAATATACACGTCTTTCACTCAGGTGCATACACTTCAGGTTTACGAAATCAACCGTGTTACGGAGATTGGCTTAAATTATGAATACATTATGGGAATGCTGAAATATGAGTTGCGTTGAGTTCTTATCATAAATATACACAATTCTTCTTCAGGACTCAAGTCCAAATTATTAATAGAAACAAAGATATACGTCTTTCACTCAGGTGCATACTCTTCAGGTTTACTAAATCAACCGTGTTACGGAGATTGGATTAAATTGTGAATACATTATGGGAATGCTGAAATACGAGTTGCGTTGGGTTCCTATCGTAAATATACACAATTCTTCTTCAGGACTCAAGTCCAAATTATTAATAGAAACAAAGATATACGTCTTTTACTCAGGTGCATACTCTTCAGGTTTACTAAATCAACCGTGTTACGAAGATTGGCTTAAATTTTGAATACATTATGGGCATGTTGAAACACGAGTTGTGTTGGGTTCCTATCGTAAATATACACAATTCTTCTTGAGGACTCAAGTCCAAATTATTAACAGAAACAAAGATATACGTCTTTCACTCAGGTGCATACTCTTCAGGTTTACTAAATCAACCGTGTTACGGAGATTGGCTTAAATTTTGAATACATTATGGGCATGCTGAAATACGAGTTGTGTTGGGTTCCTATCGTAAATATACACAATTCTTCTTCTGGACTCAAGTCCAAATTATTAATAGACACAAATATATACGTCTTTCACTCAGGTGCATACTCTTCAGGTTTACTAAATCAACCGTGTTACGGAGATTGGCTTAAATTATGAATACATTATGGGAATGCTGAAATATGAGTTGCGTTGAGTTCCTATCATAAATATACACAATTCTTCTTCAGGACTCAAGTCCAAATTATTAATAGAAACAAAGATATACGTCTTTCACTCAGGTGCATACTCTTCAGGTTTACTAAATCAACCGTGTTACGGAGATTGGATTAAATTGTGAATGCATTATGGGAATGCTGAAATACGAGTTGCGTTGGGTTCCTATCGTAAATATACACAATTCTTCTTCTGGACTTAAGTCCAAATTATTAACAGAAACAAATATATACGTCTTTCACTCAGGTGCATACTCTTCAGGTTTACTAAATCAACCGTGTTACGGAGATTGGATTAAATTGTGAATACATTATGGGAATGCTGAAATACGAGTTGCGTTGGGTTCCTATCGTAAATATACACAATTCTTCTTCAGGACTCAAGTCCAAATTATTAATAGAAACAAAGATATACGTCTTTCACTCAGGTGCAGACTCTTCAGGTTTACTAAATCAACCGTGTTATGGAGATTGGATTAAATTGTGAATACATTATGGGAATGCTGAAATACGAGTTGCGTTGGGTTCCTATCGTAAATATACACAATTCTTCTTCACGACTCAAGTCCAAATTATTAATAGAAACAAAGATATACGTCTTTCACTCAGGTGCATACTCTTCAGGTTTACTAAATCAACCGTGTTACGAAGATTGGCTTAAATTTTGAATACATTATGGGCATGCTGAAATACGAGTTGAGTTGGATTCCTATCGTAAATATACACAATTCTTCTTCAGGACTCAAGTCCAAATTATTATTAGAAACAAAGATATACGTCTTTCACTCAGGTGCATACTCTTCAGGTTTACTAAATCAACCGTGTTACGGAGATTGGCTTAAATTTTGAATACATTATGGGCATGCTGAAATACGAGTTGCGTTGGGTTCCTATCATAAATATACACAATGCTTCTGCAGGACTCAAGTCCAAATTATTAATAGAAACAAAGATATAAGTCTTTCACTCAGGTGCATACTCTTCGGGTTTACTAAATCAACCGTGTTACGGAGATTGGCTTAAATTGTGAATACATTATGGGAATGGTGAAATACGAGTTGCGTTGGGTTCCTATCGTAAATATACACAATTCTTCTTCAGGACTCAAGTCCAAATTATTAATAGAAACAAAGATATACGTCTTTCACTCAGGTGCATACTCTTCAGGTTTACTAAATCAACCGTGTTACGGAGATTGGATTAAATTGTGAATACATTATGGGAATGCTGAAATACGAGTTGCGTTGGGTTCCTATCATAAATATACACAATTCTTCTTCACGACTCAAGTCCAAATTATTAATAGAAACAAAGATATACGTCTTTCACTCAGGTGCATACTCTTCAGGTTTACTAAATCAACCGTGTTACGGAGATTGGATTAAATAGTGAATACATTATGGGAATGCTGAAATACGAGTTGCGTTGGGTTCCTATCGTAAATATACACAATTCTTCTTCAGGACTCAAGTCCAAATTATTAATAGAAACAAAGATATACGTCTTTCACTCAGGTGCATACTCTTCAGGTTTACTAAATCAACCGTGTTACGAAGATTGGCTTAAATTTTGAATACATTATGGGCATGCTGAAATACGAGTTGAGTTTGGTTCCTATCGTAAATATACACAATTCTTCTTTAGGACTCAAGTCCAAATTATTATTAGAAACAAAGATATACGTCTTTCACTCAGGTGCATACTCTTCAGGTTTACTAAATCAACCGTGTTACGAAGATTGGCTTAAATTTTGAATACATTATGGGCATGCTGAAATACGAGTTGAGTTTGGTTCCTATCGTAAATATACACAATTCTTCTTCAGGACTCAAGTCCAAATTATTAATAGAAACAAAGATATAAGTCTTTCACTCAGGTGCATACTCTTCGGGTTTACTAAATCAACCGTGTTACGGAGATTGGCTTAAATTGTGAATACATTATGGGAATGCTGAAATACGAGTTGCGTTGGGTTCCTATCGTAAATATACACAACTCTTCTTCAGGACTCAAGTCCAAATTATTAATAGAAACAAAGATATACGTCTTTCACTCAGGTGCATACTCTTCAGGTTTACTAAATCAACCGTGTTACGGAGATTGGCTTAAATTATGAATACATTATGGGAATTCTGAAATACGAGTTGCGTTGGGTTCCTATCAGAAATATACACAATTCTTCTTCAGGACTCAAGTCCAAATTATTAATAGAAACAAAGATATACGTCTTTCACTCAGGTGCATACTCTTCAGGTTTACTAAATCAACCGTGTTACGGAGATTGGCTTAAATTTTGAATACATTATGGGCATGCTGAAATACGAGTTTTGTTGGGTTCCTATCGTAAATATACACAATTCTTCTTCAGGACTCAAGTCCAAATTATTAACAGAAACAAAGATATACGTCTTTCACTCAGGTGCATACTCTTCAGGTTTACTAAATCAACCGTGTTACGGAGATTGGCTTAAATTGTGAATACATTATGGGAATGCTGAAATACGAGTTGCGTTGGGTTCCTATCGTAAATATACACAATTCATCTTCAGGACTGAAGTCCAAATTATTAATAGAAACAAAGATATACGTCTTTCACTCAGGTGCATACTCTTCAGGTTTACTAAATCAACTGTGTTACGGAGATTGGATTAAATTGTGAATACATTATGGGAATGCTGAAATACGAGTTGTGTTGGGTTCCTATCGTAAATATACACAATTCTTCTTCAGGACTCAAGTCCAAATTATTAATAGAAACAAAGATATACGTCTTTCACTCAGGTGCATACTCTTCAGGTTTACTAAATCAACCGTGTTACGAAGATTGGCTTAAATTTTGAATACATTATGGGCATGCTGAAATACGAGTTGAGTTTGGTTCCTATCGTAAATATACACAATTCTTCTTCAGGACTCAAGTCCAAATTATTATTAGAAACAAAGATATACGTCTTTCACTCAGGTGCATACACTTCAGGTTTACTAAATCAACCGTGTTACGGAGATTGGCTTAAATTTTGAATACATTATGGGCATGCTGAAATACGAGTTGCGTTGGGTTCCTATCATAAATATACACAATGCTTCTGCAGGACTCAAGTCCAAATTATTAATAGAAACAAAGATATAAGTCTTTCACTCAGGTGCATACTCTTCGGGTTTACTAAATCAACCGTGTTACGGAGATTTGCTTAAATTGTGAATACATTATGGGAATGCTGAAATACGAGTTGCGTTGGGTTCCTATCGTAAATATACACAATTCTTCTTCAGGACTCAAGTCCAAATTATTAATAGAAACAAAGATATACGTCTTTCACTCAGGTGCATACTCTTCAGGTTTACTAAATCAACCGTGTTACGGAGATTGGCTTAAATTGTGAATACATTATGGGAATGCTGAAATACGAGTTGCGTTGGGTTCCTATCGTAAATATACACAATTCTTCTTCAGGACTTAAGTCCAAAATATTAATAGAAACAAAGATATACGTCTTTCACTCAGGTGCATACTCTTCAGGTTTACTAAATCAACCGTGTTACGGAGATTGGCTTAAATTGTGAATACATTATGGGAATGCTGAAATACGAGTTGCGTTGGGTTCCTATCGTACATATACACAATTCTTCTTCAGGACTCAAGTCCAAATTATTAATAGAAACAAAGATATACGTCTTTCACTCAGGTGCATACTCTTCAGGTTTACTAAATCAACCGTGTTACGGAGATTGGCTTAAATTGTGAATACATTATGGGAATGCTGAAATACGAGTTGCGTTGGGTTCCTATCGTAAATATACACAATTCTTCTTCAGGACTCAAGTCCAAATTATTAATAGAAACAAAGATATACGTCTTTCACTCAGGTGCATACACTTCAGGTTTACTAAATCAACCGTGTTACGGAGATTGGCTTAAATTATGAATACATTATGGGAATGCTGAAATATGAGTTGCGTTGAGTTCTTATCATAAATATACACAATTCTTCTTCAGGACTCAAGTCCAAATTATTAATAGAAACAAAGATATACGTCTTTCACTCAGGTGCATACTCTTCAGGTTTACTAAATCAACCGTGTTACGGAGATTGGATTAAATTGTGAATACATTATGGGAATGCTGAAATACGAGTTGCGTTGGGTTCCTATCGTAAATATACACAATTCTTCTTCAGGACTCAAGTCCAAATTATTAATAGAAACAAAGATATACGTCTTTTACTCAGGTGCATACTCTTCAGGTTTACTAAATCAACCGTGTTACGGAGATTGGCTTAAATTATGAATACATTATGGGAATGCTGAAATATGAGTTGCGTTGAGTTCTTATCATAAATATACACAATTCTTCTTCAGGACTCAAGTCCAAATTATTAATAGAAACAAAGATATACGTCTTTCACTCAGGTGCATACTCTTCAGGTTTACTAAATCAACCGTGTTACGGAGATTGGATTAAATTGTGAATACATTATGGGAATGCTGAAATACGAGTTGCGTTGGGTTCCTATCGTAAATATACACAATTCTTCTTCAGGACTCAAGTCCAAATTATTAATAGAAACAAAGATATACGTCTTTTACTCAGGTGCATACTCTTCAGGTTTACTAAATCAACCGTGTTACGAAGATTGGCTTAAATTTTGAATACATTATGGGCATGTTGAAACACGAGTTGTGTTGGGTTCCTATCGTAAATATACACAATTCTTCTTGAGGACTCAAGTCCAAATTATTATTAGAAACAAAGATATACGTCTTTCACTCAGGTGCATACTCTTCAGGTTTACTAAATCAACCGTGTTACGGAGATTGGCTTAAATTTTGAATACATTATGGGCATGCTGAAATACGAGTTGTGTTGGGTTCCTATCGTAAATATACACAATTCTTCTTCTAGACTCAAGTCCAAATTATTATTAGAAACAAATATATACGTCTTTCACTCAGGTGCATACTCTTCAGGTTTACTAAATCAACCGTGTTACGGAGATTGGCTTAAATTATGAATACATTATGGGAATGCTGAAATATGAGTTGCGTTGAGTTCCTATCATAAATATACACAATTCTTCTTCAGGACTCAAGTCCAAATTATTAATAGAAACAAAGATATACGTCTTTCACTCAGGTGCATACTCTTCAGGTTTACTAAATCAACCGTGTTACGGAGATTGGATTAAATTGTGAATACATTATGGGAATGCTGAAATACGAGTTGCGTTGGGTTCCTATCGTAAATATACACAATTCTTCTTCTGGACTTAAGTCCAAATTATTAACAGAAACAAATATATACGTCTTTCACTCAGGTGCATACTCTTCAGGTTTACTAAATCAACCGTGTTACGGAGATTGGATTAAATTGTGAATACATTATGGGAATGCTGAAATACGAGTTGCGTTGGGTTCCTATCGTAAATATACACAATTCTTCTTCAGGACTCAAGTCCAAATTATTAATAGAAACAAAGATATACGTCTTTCACTTAGGTGCATACTCTTCAGGTTTACTAAATCAACCGTGTTACGGAGATTGGATTAAATTGTGAATACATTATGGGAATGCTGAAATACGAGTTGCGTTGGGTTCCTATCGTAAATATACACAATTCTTCTTCACGACTCAAGTCCAAATTATTAATAGAAACAAAGATATACGTCTTTCACTCAGGTGCATACTCTTCAGGTTTACTAAATCAACCGTGTTACGAAGATTGGCTTAAATTTTGAATACATTATGGGCATGCTGAAATACGAGTTGAGTTGGATTCCTATCGTAAATATACACAATTCTTCTTCAGGACTCAAGTCCAAATTATTATAAGAAACAAAGATATACGTCTTTCACTCAGGTGCATACTCTTCAGGTTTACTAAATCAACCGTGTTACGGAGATTGGCTTAAATTTTGAATACATTATGGGCATGCTGAAATACGAGTTGCGTTGGGTTCCTATCATAAATATACACAATGCTTCTGCAGGACTCAAGTCCAAATTATTAATAGAAACAAAGATATAAGTCTTTCACTCAGGTGCATACTCTTCGGGTTTACTAAATCAACCGTGTTACGGAGATTGGCTTAAATTGTGAATACATTATGGGAATGCTGAAATACGAGTTGCGTTGTGTTCCTATCGTAAATATACACAATTCTTCTTCAGGACTCAAGTCCAAATTATTAATAGAAACAAAGATATACGTCTTTCACTCAGGTGCATACTCTTCAGGTTTACTAAATCAACCGTGTTACGGAGATTGGCTTAAATTGTGAATACATTATGGGAATGCTGAAATACGAGTTGCGTTGGGTTCCTATCGTAAATATACACAATTCTTCTTCAGGACTTAAGTCCAAAATATTAATAGAAACAAAGATATACGTCTTTCACTCAGGTGCATACTCTTCAGGTTTACTAAATCAACCGTGTTACGGAGATTGGCTTAACTTTTGAATACATTATGGGCATGCTGAAATACGAGTTGTGTTGGGTTCCTATCGTAAATATACAATATTCTTCTTCTGGACTTAAGTCCAAAATATTAACAGAAACAAATATATACGTCTTTCACTCAGGTGCATACTCTTCAGGTTTACTAAATCAACCGTGTTACGGAGATTGGCTTAAATTATGAATACATTATGGGAATGCTGAAATATGAGTTGCGTTGAGTTCCTATCATAAATATACACAATTCTTCTTCAGGACTCAAGTCCAAATTATTAATAGAAACAAAGATATACGTCTTTCACTCAGGTGCATACTCTTCAGGTTTACTAAATCAACCGTGTTACGGAGATTGGATTAAATTGTGAATACATTATGGGAATGCTGAAATACGAGTTGCGTTGGGTTCCTATCGTAAATATACACAATTCTTCTTCAGGACTCAAGTCCAAATTATTAATAGAAACAAAGATATACGTCTTTTACTCAGGTGCATACTCTTCAGGTTTACTAAATCAACCGTGTTACGAAGATTGGCTTAAATTTTGAATACATTATGGGCATGCTGAAACACGAGTTGTGTTGGGTTCCTATCGTAAATATACACAGTTCTTCTTCAGGACTCAAGTCTAAATTATTAACAGAAACAAAGATATACGTCTTTCACTCAGGTGCATACTCTTCAGGTTTACTAAATCAACCGTGTTACGGAGATTGGCTTAAATTTTGAATACATTATGGGCATGCTGAAATACGAGTTGTGTTGGGTTCCTATCGTAAATATACACAATTCTTCTTCTGGACTCAAGTCCAAATTATTAACAGAAACAAATATATACGTCTTTCACTCAGGTGCATACTCTTCAGGTTTACTAAATCAACCGTGTTACGGAGATTGGCTTAAATTATGAATACATTATGGGAATGCTGAAATATGAGTTGCGTTGAGTTCCTATCATAAATATACACAATTCTTCTTCAGGACTCAAGTCCAAATTATTAATAGAAACAAAGATATACGTCTTTCACTCAGGTGCATACTCTTCAGGTTTAATAAATCAACCGTGTTACGGAGATTGGCGTAAATTGTGAATACATTATGGGAATGCTGAAATACGAGTTGCGTTGGGTTCCTATCGTAAATATACACAATTCTTCTTCAGGACTCAAGTCCAAATTATTAATAGAAACAAAGATATACGTCTTTCACTCAGGTGCATACTCTTCAGGTTTACTAAATCAACCGTGTTACGGAGATTGGCTTAAATTTTGAATACATTATGGGCATGCTGAAATACGAGTTGTGTTGGGTTCCTATCGTAAATATACACAATTCTTCTTCAGGACTCAAGTCCAAATTATTAACAGAAACAAAGATATACGTCTTTCACTCAGGTGCATACTCTTCAGGTTTACTAAATCAACTGTGTTACGGAGATTGGCTTAAATTGTGAATACATTATGGGAATGCTGAAATACGAGTTGCGTTGGGTTCCTATCATAAATATACACAATTCTTCTTCAGGACTCAAGTCCAAATTATTAATAGAAACAAAGATATACGTCTTTCACTCAGGTGCATACTCTTCAGGTTTACTAAATCAACCGTGTTACGGAGATTGGATTAAATTGTGAATACATTATGGGAATGCTGAAATACGAGTTGCGTTGGGTTCCTATCGTAAATATACACAATTCTTCTTCAGGACTCAAGTCCAAACTATTAATAGAAACAAAGATATACGTCTTTCACTCAGGTGCATACTCTTCAGGTTTACTAAATCAACCGTGTTACGAAGATTGGCTTAAATTTTGAATACATTATGGGCATGCTGAAACACGAGTTGAGTTGGGTTCCTATCGTAAATATACACAATTCTTCTTCAGGACTCAAGTCCAAATTATTAATAGAAACAAAGATATACGTCTTTCACTCAGGTGCATACTCTTCAGGTTTACTAAATCAACCGTGTTACGGAGATTGTCTTAAATTTTGCATACATTATGGGCATGCTGAAATACGAGTTGCGTTGGGTTCCTATCATAAATATACACAATGCTTCTTCAGGACTCATGTCCAAATTATTAATAGAAACAAAGATATAAGTCTTTCACTCAGGTGCATACTCTTCGGGTTTACTAAATCAACCGTGTTACGGAGATTGGCTTAAATTGTGAAGACATTATGGGAATACTGATATACGAGTTGCGTTGGGTTCCTATCGTAAATATACACAATTCTTTTTCAGGACTCAAGTCCAAATTTTTAATAGAAACAAAGATATACGTCTTTCACTCAGGTGCATACTCTTCAGGTTTACTAAATCAACCGTGTTACGGAGATTGGCTTAAATTGTGAATACATTACGGGAATGCTGAAATGCGAGTTTCGTTGGGTTCCTAACGTAAATATACACAATTCTTCTTCAGGACTCAAGTCCAAATTATTAATAGAAACAAAGATATACGTCTTTCACTCAGGTGCATACTCTTCAGGTTTACTAAATCAACCGTGTTACGGAGATTGGCTTAAATTGTGAATACATTATGGGAATGCTGAAATACGAGTTGCGTTGGGTTCCTATCGTAAATATAAACAATTCTTCTTCAGGACTCAAGTCCAAAATATTAATAGAAACAAAGATATACGTCTTTGACTCAGGTGCATACTCTTCAGGTTTACTAAATCAACCGTGTTACGGAGATTGGCTTAACTTTTGAATACATTATGGGCATGCTGAAATACGAGTTGTGTTGGGTTCCTATCGTAAATATACACAATTCTTCTTCTGGACTCAAGTCCAAATTATTAACAGAAACAAATATATACGTCTTTCACTCAGGTGCATACTCTTCAGGTTTACTAAATCAACCGTGTTACGGAGATTGGCTTAAATTGTGAATACATTATGGGAATGCTGAAATACGAGTTGCGTTGAGTTCCTATCATAAATATACACAATTCTTCTTCAGGACTCAAGTCCAAATTATTAATACAAACAAAGATAAACGTCTTTCACTCAGGTGCATACTCTTCAGGTTTACTAAATCAATCGTGTTACGGAGATTGGCTTAAATTGTGAATACATTATGGGAATGCTGAAATACGAGTTGCGTTGGGTTCCTATCGTAAATATACACAATTCTTCTTCAGGACTCAAGTCCAAATTATTAATAGAAACAAAGATATACGTCTTTCACTCAGGTGCATACTCTTCAGGTTTACTAAATCAACCGTGTTACGGAGATTGGCTTAAATTTTGAATACATTATGGGCATGCTGAAATACGAGTTGTGTTGGGTTCCTATCGTAAATATACACAATTCTTCTTCAGGACTCAAGTCCAAATTATTAACAGAAACAAAGATATACGTCTTTCACTCAGGTGCATACTCTGCAGGTTTACTAAATCAACCGTGTTACGGAGATTGGCTTAAATTTTGAATACATTATGGGAATGTTGAAATACGAGTTGCGTTGGGTTCCTATCATAAATATACACAATGCTTCTGCAGGACTCAAGTCCAAATTATTAATAGAAACAAAGATATAAGTCTTTCACTCAGGTGCATACTCTTCAGGTTTACTAAATCAACCGTGTTACGGAGATTGGCTTAAATTTTGCATACATTATGGGCATGCTGAAATACGAGTTGCGTTGGGTTCCTATCATAAATATACACAATGCTTCTTCAGGACTCATGTCCAAATTATTAATAGAAACAAAGATATAAGTCTTTCACTCAGGTGCATACTCTTCGGGTTTACTAAATCAACCGTGTTACGGAGATTGGCTTAAATTGTGAAGACATTATGGGAATGCTGATATACGAGTTGCGTTGGGTTCCTATCGTAAATATACACAATTCTTCTTCAGGACTCAAGTCCAAATTTTTAATAGAAACAAAGATATACGTCTTTCACTCAGGTGCATACTCTTCAGGTTTACTAAATCAACCGTGTTACGGAGATTGGCTTAAATTGTGAATACATTATGGGAATGCTGAAATGCGAGTTTCGTTGGGTTCCTAACGTAAATATACACAATTCTTCTTCAGGACTCAAGTCCAAATTATTAATAGAAACAAAGATATACGTCTTTCACTCAGGTGCATACTCTTCAGGTTTACTAAATCAACCGTGTTACGGAGATTGGCTTAAATTGTGAATACATTATGGGATTGCTAAAATACGAGTTGCGTTGGGTTCCTATCGTAAATACACACAATTCTTCTTCAGGACTCAAGTCCAAAATATTAATAGAAACAAAGATATACGTCTTTGACTCAGGTGCATACTCTTCAGGTTTACTAAATCAACCGTGTTACGGAGATTGGCTTAACTTTTGAATACATTATGGGCATGCTGAAATACGAGTTGTGTTGGGTTCCTATCGTAAATATACACAATTCTTCTTCTGGACTCAAGTCCAAATTATTAACAGAAACAAATATATACGTCTTTCACTCAGGTGCATACTCTTCAGGTTTACTAAATCAACCGTGTTACGGAGATTGGCTTAAATTGTGAATACATTATGGGAATGCTGAAATACGAGTTGCGTTGAGTTCCTATCATAAATATACACAATTCTTCTTCAGGACTCAAGTCCAAATTATTAATACAAACAAAGATATACGTCTTTCACTCAGGTGCATACTCTTCAGGTTTACTAAATCAATCGTGTTACGGAGATTGGCTTAAATTGTGAATACATTATGGGAATGCTGAAATACGAGTTGCGTTGGGTTCCTATCGTAAATATACACAATTCTTCTTCAGGACTCAAGTCCAAATTATTAATAGAAACAAAGATATACGTCTTTCACTCAGGTGCATACTCTTCAGGTTTACTAAATCAACCGTGTTACGGAGATTGGCTTAAATTTTGAATACATTATGGGCATGCTGAAATACGAGTTGTGTTCGGTTCCTATCGTAAATATACACAATTCTTTTTCAGGACTCAAGTCCAAATTATTAACAGAAACAAAGATATACGTCTTTCACTCAGGTGCATACTCTGCAGGTTTACTAAATCAACCGTGTTACGGAGATTGGCTTAAATTGTGAATACATTATGGGAATGCTGAAATACGAGTTGTGTTGGGTTCCTATCATAAATATACACAATTCTTCTTCAGGACTCAAGTCCAAATTATTAATAGAAACAAAGATATACGTCTTTCACTCAGGTGCATACTCTTCAGGTTTACTAAATCAACCGTGTTACGGAGATTGGATTAAATTGTGAATACATTATGGGAATGCTGAAATACGAGTTGCGTTGGGTTCCTATCGTAAATATACACGTTTCTTCTTCAGGACTCAAGTCCAAACTATTAATAGAAACAAAGATATACGTCTTTCACTCAGGTGCATACTCTTCAGGTTTACTAAATCAACCGTGTTACGAAGATTGGCTTAAATTTTGAATACATTATGGGCATGCTGAAACACGAGTTGAGTTGGGTTCCTATCGTAAATATACACAATTCTTCTTCAGGACTCAAGTCCAAATTATTAATAGAAACAAAGATATACGTCTTTCACTCAGGTGCATACTCTTCAGGTTTACTAAATCAACCGTGTTACGGAGATTGGCTTAAATTTTGCATACATTATGGGCATGCTGAAATACGAGTTGCGTTGGGTTCCTATCATAAATATACACAATGCTTCTTCAGGACTCATGTCCAAATTATTAATAGAAACAAAGATATAAGTCTTTCACTCAGGTGCATACTCTTCGGGTTTACTAAATCAACCGTGTTACGGAGATTGGCTTAAATTGTGAAGACATTATGGGAATGCTGAAATACGAGTTGCGTTGGGTTCCTATCGTAAATATACACAATTCTTCTTCAGGACTCAAGTCCAAATTTTTAATAGAAACAAAGATATACGTCTTTCACTCAGGTGCATACTCTTCAGGTTTACTAAATCAACCGTGTTACGGAGATTGGCTTAAATTGTGAATACATTATGGGAATGCTGAAATGCGAGTTTCGTTGGGTTCCTAACGTAAATATACACAATTCTTCTTCAGGACTCAAGTCCAAATTATTCATAGAAACAAAGATATACGTCTTTCACTCAGGTGCATACTCTTCAGGTTTACTAAATCAACCGTGTTACGGAGATTGGCTTAAATTGTGAATACATTATGGGAATGCTGAAATACGAGTTGCGTTGGGTTCCTATCGTAAATATACACAATTCTTCTTCAGGACTCAAGTCCAAAATATTAATAGAAACAAATATATACGTCTTTCACTCAGGTGCATACTCTTCAGGTTTACTAAATCAACCGTGTTACGGAGATTGGCTTAACTTTTGAATACATTATGGGCATGCTGAAATACGAGTTGTGTTGGGTTCCTATCGTAAATATACACAATTCTTCTTCTGGACTCAAGTCCAAATTATTAACAGAAACAAATATATACGTCTTTCACTCAGGTGCATACTCTTCAGGTTTACTAAATCAACCGTGTTACGGAGATTGGCTTAAATTGTGAATACATTAGGGGAATGCTGAAATACGAGTTGCGTTGAGTTCCTATCATAAATATACACAATTCTTCTTCAGGACTCAAGTCCAAATTATTAATACAAACAAAGATATACGTCTTTCACTCAGGTGCATACTCTTCAGGTTTACTAAATCAATCGTGTTACGGAGATTGGCTTAAATTGTGAATACATTATGGGAATGCTGAAATACGAGTTGCGTTGGGTTCCTATCGTAAATATACACAATTCTTCTTCAGGACTCAAGTCCAAATTATTAATAGAAACAAAGATATACGTCTTTCACTCAGGTGCATACTCTTCAGGTTTACTAAATCAACCGTGTTACGGAGATTGGATTAAATTGTGAATACATTATGGGAATGCTGAAATACGAGTTGCGTTGGGTTCCTATCGTAAATATACACGTTTCTTCTTCAGGACTCAAGTCCAAACTATTAATAGAAACAAAGATATACGTCTTTCACTCAGGTGCATACTCTTCAGGTTTACTAAATCAACCGTGTTACGAAGATTGGCTTAAATTTTGAATACATTATGGGCATGCTGAAACACGAGTTGAGTTGGGTTCCTATCGTAAATATACACAATTCTTCTTCAGGACTCAAGTCCAAATTATTAATAGAAACAAAGATATACGTCTTTCACTCAGGTGCATACTCTTCAGGTTTACTAAATCAACCGTGTTACGGAGATTGGCTTAAATTTTGCATACATTATGGGCATGCTGAAATACGAGTTGCGTTGGGTTCCTATCATAAATATACACAATGCTTCTTCAGGACTCATGTCCAAATTATTAATAGAAACAAAGATATAAGTCTTTCACTCAGGTGCATACTCTTCGGGTTTACTAAATCAACCGTGTTACGGAGATTGGCTTAAATTGTGAAGACATTATGGGAATGCTGAAATACGAGTTGCGTTGGGTTCCTATCGTAAATATACACAATTCTTCTTCAGGACTCAAGTCCAAATTTTTAATAGAAACAAAGATATACGTCTTTCACTCAGGTGCATACTCTTCAGGTTTACTAAATCAACCGTGTTACGGA
Organism: Cuscuta europaea; assembly: GCA_945859875.1. Lineage (NCBI taxonomy): Eukaryota > Viridiplantae > Streptophyta > Magnoliopsida > Solanales > Convolvulaceae > Cuscuta > Cuscuta europaea. Next base: position 10,539,654 of record CAMAPE010000014.1, read on the forward strand.
GATTGGCTTAAATTGTGAATACATTATGGGAATGCTGAAATGCGAGTTTCGTTGGGTTCCTAACGTAAATATACACAATTCTTCTTCAGGACTCAAGTCCAAATTATTCATAGAAACAAAGATATACGTCTTTCACTCAGGTGCATACTCTTCAGGTTTACTAAATCAACCGTGTTACGGAGATTGGCTTAAATTGTGAATACATTATGGGAATGCTGAAATACGAGTTGCGTTGGGTTCCTATCGTAAATATACACAATTCTTCTTCAGGACTCAAGTCCAAAATATTAATAGAAACAAATATATACGTCTTTCACTCAGGTGCATACTCTTCAGGTTTACTAAATCAACCGTGTTACGGAGATTGGCTTAACTTTTGAATACATTATGGGCATGCTGAAATACGAGTTGTGTTGGGTTCCTATCGTAAATATACACAATTCTTCTTCTGGACTCAAGTCCAAATTATTAACAGAAACAAATATATACGTCTTTCACTCAGGTGCATACTTTTCAGGTTTACTAAATCAACCGTGTTACGGAGATTGGCTTAAATTGTGAATACATTAGGGGAATGCTGAAATACGAGTTGCGTTGAGTTCCTATCATAAATATACACAATTCTTCTTCAGGACTCAAGTCCAAATTATTAATACAAACAAAGATATACGTCTTTCACTCAGGTGCATACTCTTCAGGTTTACTAAATCAATCGTGTTACGGAGATTGGCTTAAATTGTGAATACATTATGGGAATGCTGAAATACGAGTTGCGTTGGGTTCCTATCGTAAATATACACAATTCTTCTTCAGGACTCAAGTCCAAATTATTAATAGAAACAAAGATATACGTCTTTCACTCAGGTGCATACTCTTCAGGTTTACTAAATCAACCGTGTTACGGAGATTGGCTTAAATTTTGAATACATTATGGGCATGCTGAAATACGAGTTGTATTGGGTTCCTATCGTAAATATACACAATTCTTCTTCAGGACTCAAGTCCAAATTATTAACAGAAACAAAGATATACGTCTTTCACTCAGGTGCATACTCTGCAGGTTTACTGAATCAACCGTGTTACGGAGATTGGCTTAAATTGTGAATACATTATGGGAATGCCGAAATACGAGTTGCGTTGGGTTCCTATCATAAATATACACAATTCTTCTTCAGGACTCAAGTCCAAATTATTAATAGAAACAAAGATATACGTCTTTCACTCAGGTGCATACTCTTCAGGTTTACTAAATCAACCGTGTTACGGAGATTGGATTAAATTGTGAATACATTATGGGAATGCTGAAATACGAGTTGCGTTGGGTTCCTATCGTAAATATACACAATTCTTCTTCAGGACTCAAGTCCAAACTATTAATAGAAACAAAGATATACGTCTTTCACTCAGGTGCATACTCTTCAGGTTTACTAAATCAACCGTGTTACGAAGATTGGCTTAAATTTTGAATACATTATGGGCATGCTGAAACACGAGTTGAGTTGGGTTCCTATCGTAAATATACACAATTCTTCTTCAGGACTCAAGTCCAAATTATTAATAGAAACAAAGATATACGTCTTTCACTCAGGTGCATACTCTTCAGGTTTACTAAATCAACCGTGTTACGGAGATTGGCTTAAATTTTGCATACATTATGGGCATGCTGAAATACGAGTTGCGTTGGGTTCCTATCATAAATATACACAATGCTTCTTTAGGACTCATGTCCAAATTATTAATAGAAACAAAGATATAAGTCTTTCACTCAGGTGCATACTCTTCGGGTTTACTAAATCAACCGTGTTACGGAGATTGGCTTAAATTGTGAAGACATTATGGGAATGCTGAAATACGAGTTGCGTTGGGTTCCTATCGTAAATATACACAATTCTTCTTCAGGACTCAAGTCCAAATTTTTAATAGAAACAAAGATATACGTCTTTCACTCAGGTGCATACTCTTCAGGTTTACTAAATCAACCGTGTTACGGAGATTGGCTTAAATTGTGAATACATTATAGGAATGCTGAAATACGAGTTGCGTTGGGTTCCTATCGTAAATATACACAATTCTTCTTCAGGACTCAAGTCCAAAATATTAATAGAAACAAAGATATACGTCTTTCACTCAGGTGCATACTCTTCAGGTTTACTAAATCAACCGTGTTACGGAGATTGGCTTAACTTTTGAATACATTATGGGCATGCTGAAATACGAGTTGTGTTGGGTTCCTATCGTAAATATACACAATTCTTCTTCTGGACTCAAGTCCAAATTATTAACAGAAACAAATATATACGTCTTTCACTCAGGTGCATACTCTTCAGGTTTACTAAATCAACCGTGTTACGGAGATTGGCTTAAATTGTGAATACATTATGGGAATGCTGAATTACGAGTTGCGTTGAGTTCCTATCATAAATATACACAATTCTTCTTCAGGACTCAAGTCCAAATTATTAATACAAACAAAGATATACGTCTTTCACTCAGGTGCATACTCTTCAGGTTTACTAAATCAATCGTGTTACGGAGATTGGCTTAAATTGTGAATACATTATGGGAATGCTGAAATACGAGTTGCGTTGGGTTCCTATCGTAAATATACACAATTCTTCTTCAGGACTCAAGTCCAAAATATTAATAGAAACAAAGATATACGTCTTTCACTCAGGTGCATACTCTTCAGGTTTACTAAATCAACCGTGTTACGGAGATTGGCTTAAATTTTGAATACATTATGGGCATGCTGAAACACGAGTTGAGTTGGGTTCCTATCGTAAATATACACAATTCTTCTTCAGGACTCAAGTCCAAATTATTAATAGAAACAAAGATATACGTCTTTCACTCAGGTGCATACTCTTCAGGTTTACTAAATCAACCGTGTTACGGAGATTGGCCTAAATTTTGAATACATTATGGGCATGCTGAAATACGAGTTGTGTTGGGTTCCTATCGTAAATATACACAGTTCTTCTTCAGGACTCAAGTCCAAATTATTAACAGAAACAAAGATATACGTCTTTCACTCAGGTGCATACTCTTCAGGTTTACTAAATCAACCGTGTTACGGAGATTGGCTGAAATTGTGAATACATTATGGGAATGATGAAATACGAGTTGCGTTGGGTTTCTATCGTAAATATACACAATTCTTCTTCAGGACTCAAGTCCAAAATACTAATAGAAACAAAGATATACGTCTTTCACTCAGGTGCATACTCTTCAGGTTTACTAAATCAACCGTGTTACGGAGATTGGCTTAACTTTTGAATACATTATGGGCATGCTGAAATACGAGTTGTGTTGGGTTCCTATCGTAAATATACACAATTCTTCTTCTGGACTCAAGTCCAAATTATTAACAGAAACAAATATATACGTCTTTCACTCAGGTGCATACTCTTCAGGTTTACTAAATCAACCGTGTTACGGAGATTGGCTTAAATTGTGAATACATTATGGGAATGCTGAAATACGAGTTGCGTTGAGTTCCTATCATAAATATACACAATTCTTCTTCAGGACTCAAGTCCAAATTATTAATACAAACAAAGATATACGTCTTTCACTCAGGTGCATACTCTTCAGGTTTACTAAATCAATCGTGTTACGGAGATTGGCTTAAATTGTGAATACATTATGGGAATGCTGAAATACGAGTTGCGTTGGGTTCCTATCGTAAATATACACAATTCTTCTTCAGGACTCAAGTCCAAATTATTAATAGAAACAAAGATATACGTCTTTCACTCAGGTGCATACTCTTCAAGTTTACTAAATCAACCGTGTTACAGAGATTGGCTTAAATTTTGAATACATTATGGGCATGCTGAAATACGAGTTGCGTTGGGTTCCTATCATAAATATACACAATGCTTCTTCAGGACTCATGTCCAAATTATTAATAGAAACAAAGATATACGTCTTTCACTCAGGTGCATACTCTTCAGGTTTACTAAATCAACCGTGTTACGGAGATTGGATTAAATTGTGAATACATTATGGGAATGCTGAAATACGAGTTGCGTTGGGTTCCTATCGTAAATATACACAATTCTTCTTCAGGACTCAAGTCCAAACTATTAATAGAAACAAAGATATACGTCTTTCACTCAGGTGCATACTCTTCAGGTTTACTAAATCAACCGTGTTACGAAGATTGGCTTAAATTTTGAATACATTATGGGCATGCTGAAACACGAGTTGAGTTGGGTTCCTATCGTAAATATACACAATTCTTCTTCAGGACTCAAGTCCAAATTATTAATAGAAACAAAGATATACGTCTTTCACTCAGGTGCATACTTTTCAGGTTTACTAAATCAACCGTGTTACGGAGATTGGCTTAAATTTTGCATACATTATGGGCATGCTGAAATACGAGTTGCGTTGGGTTCCTATCATAAATATACACAATGCTTCTTCAGGACTCATGTCCAAATTATTAATAGAAACAAAGATATAAGTCTTTCACTCAGGTGTATACTCTTCGGGTTTACTAAATCAACCGTGTTACGGAGATTGGCTTAAATTGTGAAGACATTATGGGAATGCTGAAATACGAGTTGCGTTGGGTTCCTATCGTAAATATACACAATTCTTCTTCAGGACTCAAGTCCAAATTATTAATAGAAACAAAGATATACGTCTTTCACTCAGGTGCATACTCTTCAGGTTTACTAAATCAATCGTGTTACGGAGATTGGCTTAAATTGTGAATACATTATGGGAATGCCGAAATACGAGTTGCGTTGGGTTCCTATCGTAAATATACACAATTCTTCTTCAGGACTCAAGTCCAAATTATTAATAGAAACAAAGATATACGTCTTTCACTCAGGTGCATACTCTTCAGGTTTACTAAATCAACCGTGTTACGGAGATTGGCTTAAATTTTGAATACATTATGGGCATGCTGAAATACGAGTTGTGTTGGGTTCCTATCGTAAATATACACAATTCTTCTTCAGGACTCAAGTCCAAATTATTAACAGAAACAAAGATATACGTCTTTCACTCAGGTGCATACTCTGCAGGTTTACTAAATCAACCGTGTTACGGAGATTGGCTTAAATTGTGAATACATTATGGGAATGCTGAAATACGAGTTGCGTTGGGTTCCTATCATAAATATACACAATTCTTCTTCACGACTCAAGTCCAAATTATTAATAGAAACAAAGATATACGTCTTTCACTCAGGTGCATACTCTTCAGGTTTACTAAATCAACCGTGTTTATGGAGATTGGATTAAATTGTGAATACATTATGGGAATGCTGAAATACGAGTTGCGTTGGGTTCCTATCGTAAATATACACAATTCTTCTTCAGGACTCAAGTCCAAACTATTAATAGAAACAAAGATATACGTCTTTCACTCAGGTGCATACTCTTCAGGTTTACTAAATCAACCGTGTTACGAAGATTGGCTTAAATTTTGAATACATTATGGGCATGCTGAAACACGAGTTGAGTTGGGTTCCTATCGTAAATATACACAATTCTTCTTCAGGACTCAAGTCCAAATTATTAATAGAAACAAAGATATACATCTTTCACTCAGGTGCATACTCTTCAGGTTTACTAAATCAACCGTGTTACGGAGATTGGCTTAAATTTTGCATACATTATGGGCATGCTGAAATACGAGTTGCGTTGGGTTCCTATCATAAATATACACAATGCTTCTTCAGGACTCATGTCCAAATTATTAATAGAAACAAAGATATAAGTCTTTCACTCAGGTGTATACTCTTCGGGTTTACTAAATCAACCGTGTTACGGAGATTGGCTTAAATTGTGAAGACAATATGGGAATGCTGAAATACGAGTTGCGTTGGGTTCCTATCGTAAATATACACAATTCTTCTTCAGGACTCAAGTCCAAATTTTTAATAGAAACAAAGATATACGTCTTTCACTCAGGTGCATACTCTTCAGGTTTACTAAATCAACCGTGTTACGGAGATTGGCTTAAATTGTGAATACATTATGGGAATGCTGAAATGCGAGTTTCGTTGGGTTCCTAACGTAAATATACACAATTCTTCTTCAGGACTCAAGTCCAAATTATTAATAGAAACAAAGATATACGTCTTTCACTCAGGTGCATACTCTTCAGGTTTACTAAATCAACCGTGTTACGGAGATTGGCTTAAATTGTGAATACATTATGGGAATGCTGAAATACGAGTTGCGTTGGGTTCCTATCGTAAATATACACAATTCTTCTTCGGGACTCAAGTCCAAATTATTAATAGAAACAAAGATATACGTCTTTCACTCAGGTGCATACTCTTCAGGTTTACTAAATCAACCGTGTTACGGAGATTGGCTTTACTTTTGAATACATTATGGGCATGCTGAAATACGAGTTGTGTTGGGTTCCTATCGTAAATATACACAATTCTTCTTCTGGACTCAAGTCCAAATTATTAACAGAAACAAATATATACGTCTTTCACTCAGGTGCATACTCTTCAGGTTTACTAAATCAACCGTGTAACGGAGATTGGCTTAAATTGTGAATACATTATGGGAATGCTGAAATACGAGTTGCGTTGAGTTCCTATCATAAATATACACAATTCTTCTTCAGGACTCAAGTCCAAATTATTAATAGAAACAAAGATATATGTCTTTCACTCAGGTGCATACTCTTCAGGTTTACTAAATCAACCGTGTTACGGAGATTGGATTAAATTGTGAATACATTATGGGAATGCTGAAATACGAGTTGCGTTGGGTTCCTATCGTAAATATACACAATTCTTCTTGAGGACTCAAGTCCAAATTATTAATAGAAACAAAGATATACGTCTTTCACTCAGGTGCATACTCTTCAGGTTTACTAAATCAACCGTGTTACGGAGATTGGCTTAAATTTTGAATACATTATGGGCATGCTGAAACACGAGTTGAGTTGGGTTCCTATCGTAAATATACACAATTCTTCTTCAGGACTCAAGTCCAAATTATTAATAGAAACAAAGATATACGTCTTTCACTCAGGTGCATACTCTTCAGGTTTACTAAATCAACCGTGTTACGGAGATTGGCTTAAATTTTGAATACATTATGGGCATGCTGAAATACGAGTTGTGTTGGGTTCCTATCGTAAATATACACAGTTCTTCTTCAGGACTCAAGTCCAAATTATTAACAGAAACAAAGATATACGTCTTTCACTCAGGTGCATACTCTTCAGGTTTACTAAATCAACCGTGTTACGGAGATTGGCTGAAATTGTGAATACATTATGGGAATGATGAAATACGAGTTGCGTTGGGTTCCTATCGTAAATATACACAATTCTTCTTCAGGACTCAAGTCCAAATTATTAATACAAACAAAGATATACGTCTTTCACTCAGGTGCATACTCTTCAGGTTTACTAAATCAACCGTGTTACGGAGATTGGCTTAAATTGTGAATACATTATGGGAATGCTGAAATACGAGTTGCGTTAGGTTCCTATCGTCAATATACACAATTCTTCTTCAGTACTCAAGTCCAAATTATTAATAGAAACAATGATATACGTCTTTCACTCAGGTGCATACTCTTCAGGTTTACTAAATCAACCGTGTTACGGAGATTGGCTTAAATTTTGAATACATTATGGGCATGCTGAAATACGAGTTGTGTTGGTTTCCTATCGTAAATATACACAATTCTTCTTCAGGACTCAAGTCCAAATTATTAACAGAAACAAAGATATACGTCTTTCACTCAGGTGCATACTCTTCAGGTTTACTAAATCAACCGTGTTACGGAGATTGGCTTAAATTGTGAATACATTATGGGAATGCTGAAATACGAGTTGCGTTGGGTTCCTATCATAAATATACACAATTCTGCTTCAGGACTCAAGTCCAAGTTATTAATAGAAACAAAGATATACGTCTTTCACTAAGGTGCATACTCTTCGGGTTCACTAAATCAACCGTGTTACGAAGATTGGCTTAAATTTTGAATACATTATTGGCATGCTGAAATACGAGTTGCGTTGGGTTCCTATCGTAAATATACACAATTCTTCTTCAGGACTCAAGTCCAAATTATTAATAGAAACAAAGATATACGTCTTTCACTCAGGTGCATACTCTTCAGGTTTACTAAATCAACCGTGTTACGGAGATTGGCTTAAATTTTGAATACATTATGGGAATGCTGAAATACGAGTTGTGTTGGGTTCCTATCGTAAATATACACAATTCTTCTTCAGGACTCAAGTCCAAATTATTAACATAAACTAAGATATACGTCTTTCACTCAGGTGCATACTCTTCAGGTTTACTAAATCAACCGTGTTACGGAGATTGGCTTAAATTTTGAATACATTATGGGCATGCTGAAATACGAGTCGTGTTGGGTTCCTATCGTAAATATACACAATTCTTCTTCAGGACTCAAGTCCAAATTATTAATCGAAACAAAGATATACGTCTTTTACTCAGGTGCATACTCTTCGGGTTTACTAAATCTACCGTGTTACGGAGATTGGCTTAAATTTTGAAGACATTATGGGAATGCTGAAATACGAGTTGCGTTGGGTTTCTATGGTAAATATACACAATTCTTCTTCAGAACTCAAGTCCAAATTAGTAATAGAAACAAAGATATACGTCTTTCACTCAGGTGCATACTCTTCAGGTTTACTAAATCAACCGTGTTACGGAGATTGGCTTAAATTTTGAATACATTATGGGCATGCTGAAATACGAGTTGTGTTGGGTTCCTATCGTAAATATACACAATTCTTCTTCAGGACTCAAGTCCAAATTATTAATAGAAACAAAGATATACGTCTTTCACTCACGTGCATACTCTTCGGGTTTACTAAATCAACCGTGTTACGGAGATTGGCTTAAATTTTGAATACATTATGGGAATGCTGAAATACGAGTTGCGTTGGGTTCCTATCGTAAATTTACACAATTCTTCTTCAGGACTCAAGTCCAAATTATTTATAGAAACAAAGATATACGTCTTTCACTCAGGTGCATACTCTTCAGGTTTATTAAATCAACCGTGTTACAGAGATTGGCTTAAATTTTGAATACATTATGGGAATGCTGAAATACGAACTGCGTTGGGTTCCTATCGTAAATATACACAATTCTTCTTCAGGACTCAAGTCCAAATTATTAATAGAAACAAAGATATACGTCTTTCACTTAGGTGCATACTCTTCAGGTTTACTAAATCAACCGTGTTACGGAGATAGGCTTAAATTATGAATACATTATGGGAATGCTGAAATACGAGTTGCGTTAGGTTCCTATCGTAAATATACACAATTCTTCTTCAGGACTCAAATCCAAATTATTAATAGAAACAAAGATATACGCCTTTCACTCAGGTTCATACTCTTCAGGTTTACTAATTCAACCGTGTTACGGAGATTGGCTTAAATTTTGAATACATTATGGGCATGCTGAATTACGAGTTGCGTTGGGTTCCTATCGTAAATATACACAATTCTTCTTCAGGACTCAAGTCCAAGTTATTAATAGAAACAAAGATATACGTCTTTCACTCAGGTGCATACTCTCTAGGTTTACTAAATCAACCATGTTACGGAGATTGGCTTAAATTTTGAATACATTATGGGCATGCTGAAATACAAGTTGCGTTGGGTTCCTATCGAAATATACACAATTCTTCTTCACGACTCAAGTCCAAATTATTAATAGAAACAAAGATATAAGTCTTTCACTCAGGTGCATACTCTTCAGGTTTACTAAATCAACCGTGTTACGGAGATTGGCTTAAATTTTGAATACATTATGGGAATGCTGAAATACGAGTTGCGTTGGGTTCCTATCGTAAAAATACACAATTCTTCTTCAGGACTCAAGTCCAAATTATTATTAGAAACAAAGATATACGTCTTTCACTCAGGTGCATACTCTTCAGGTTTACTAAATCAACCGTGTTACGGAGATTGGCTTAAATTTTGAATACATTATGGGCATGTTGAAATACGAAATGTGTTGGGTTCTTATCGTAAATATACACAATTCTTCTTCAGGACTCAAGTCCAAATTATTAATAGAAACAAAGATATACGTCTTTCACTCAGGTGCATACTCTTCGGGTTCACTAAATCAACCGTGTTACGAAGATTGGCTTCAATTTTGAATACATTATTGGCATGCTGAAATACGGGTTGCGTTGGGTTCCTATCGTAAATATACACAATACTTCTTCAGGACTCAAGTCCAAATTATTAATAGAAACAAAGATATACGTCTTTCACTCAGGTGCATACTCTTCAGGTTTACTAAATCAACCGTGTTACGGAGATTGGCTTAAATTTTGAATACATTATGGGAATGCTGAAATACGAGTTGTGTTGGGTTCCTATCGTAAATATACACAATTCTTCTTCAGGACTCAAGTCCAAATTATTATTAGAAACAAAGATATACGTCTTTCACTCAGGTGCATACTCTTCAGGTTAACTAAATCAACCGTGTTACGGAGATTGGCTTAAATTGTGAATACATTATGGGAATGCTGAAATACGAGTTGCGTCGGGTTCCTATCGTAAATATACACAATTCTTCTTCAGGACTCAAGTCCAAATTATTAATAGAAACAAAGATATACGTCTTTCACTCAGGTGCATACTCTTCAGGTTTACTAAATCAACCGTGTTACGGAGATTGGCTTAAATTTTGAATACATTATGGGAATGCTGAAATACGAGTTGTGTTGGGTTCCTATCGTAAATATACACAATTCTTCTTCAGGACTCAAGTCCAAATTATTAAAAGAAACTAAGATATACGTCTTTCACTCAGGTGCATACTCTTCAGGTTTACTAAATCAACCGTGTTACGGAGATTGGCTTAAATTTTGAATACATTATGGGCATGCTGAAATACGAGTCGTGTTGGGTTCCTATTGTAAATATACACAATTCTTCTTCAGGACTCAAGTCCAAATTATTAATAGAAACAAAGATATACGTCTTTTACTCAGGTGCATACTCTTCGGGTTTACTAAATTAACCGTGTTACGGAGATTGGCTTTCATTTTGAATACATTATGGGCATGCTGAAATACGAGTTGCGTTGGGTTCCTATCGTAAATATACACAATTCTTCTTCAGGACTCAAGTCGAAATTATTAATAGAAACAAAGATATACGTCTTTCACTCAGGTGCATACTCTTCAGGTTTACTAAATCAACCGTGTTACGGAGATTGGCTTAAATTGTGAATACATTATGGGAATGCTGAAATACGAGTTGCGTTGCGTTCCTATCGTAAATATACACAATTCTTCTTCAGGACTCAAGTCCAAATTATTAATAGAAACAAAGATATACGTCTTTCGCTCAGGTGCATACTCTTCAGGTTTACTAAATCAATCGTGTTACGGAGATTGGCTTAAATTTTGAATACATTATGGGCATGCTGAATTACGAGTTGTGTTGGGTTCCTATCGTAAATATACACAATTCTTCTTCAGGACTCAAGTCCAAATTATTAATAGAAACTAAGATATACGTCTTTCACTCAGGTGCATACTCTTCAGGTTTACTAAATCAACCGTGTTATGGAGATTGGCTTAAATTTTGAAGACATTATGGGAATTCTGAAATACGAGTTGCGTTGGGTTTCTATGGTAAATATACACAATTCTTCTTCAGAACTCAAGTCCAAATTATTAATAGAAACAAAGATATACGTCTTTCACTCAGGTGCATACTCTTCAGGTTTACTAAATCAACCGTGTTACGGAGATTGGCTTAAATTTTGAATACATTATGGGCATGCTGAACTACGAGTTGCGTTGAGTTCCTATCGTAAATATACACAATTCTTCTTGAGGACTCAAGTCGAAATTATTAATAGAAACAAAGATATACGTCTTTCACTCAGGTGCATACTCTTCAGGTTTACTAAATCAACCTTGTTACGGAGATTGGATTAAATTTTGAATACATTATGGGCATGCTGAAATACGAGTTGCGTTGGGTTCCTATCGTAAATATACACAATTCTTCTTCAGGACTAAAGTCCAAATTATTAATAGAAACAAAGATATACGTCTTTCACTCAGATGCATACTCTTCAGGTTTACTAAATCAACCGTGTTACGGAGATTGGCTTAAGTTGTGAATACATTATGGGAATGCTGAAATACGAGTTGCGTTGGGTTCCTATCGTAAATATACACAATTCTTCTTCAAGACTCAAGTCCAAATTATTAATAGAAACAAAGATATACGTCTTTCACTCAGGTGCATACTCTTCAGGTTTACTAAATCAACCGTGTTACGGAGATTGGCTTAAATTGTGAATACATTATGGGAATGCTGAAATACGAGTTGCGTTGGGTTCCTATCGTAAATATACACAATTCTTCTTCAGGACTCAAGTCCAAATTATTAATAGAAACAAAGATATACGTCTTTCACTCAGGTGCTTACTCTTCAGGTTTACTAAATCAACCGTGTTACGGAGATTGGCTTAATATTTGAATACATTATGGGCATGCTAAAATACGAGTTGTGTTGGGTTCATATCGTAAATATACACAATTCTTCTTCAGTACTTAAGTCCAAATTATTAACAGAAACAAAGATATACGTCTTTCACTCAGGTGCATACTCTTCAGGTTTACTAAATCAACCGTGTTACGGAGATTGGCTGAAATTGTGAATACATTATGGGAATTATGATATACGAGTTGCGTTGGGTTCCTATCGTAAATATACACAATTCTTCTTTAGGACTCAAGTCCAAATTATTAATACAAACAAAGATATACGTCTTTCACTCAGGTGCATACTCTTCAGGTTTACTAAATCAACCGTGTTACGGAGATTGGCTTAAATTGTGAATACATTATGGGAATGCTGAAATACGAGTTGCGTTGGGTTCCTATCGTAAATATACACAATTCTTATTCGGGACTCAAGTCCAAATTATTAATAGAAACAAAGATATACGTCTTTCACTCAGGTGCATACTCTTCAGGTTTACTAAATCAACCGTGTTACGGAGATTGGATTAAATTGTGAATACATTATGGGAATGCTGAAATACGAGTTGCGTTGGGTTCCTATCGTAAATATACACAATTCTTATTCAGGACTCAAGTCCAAATTATTAATAGAAACAAAGATATACGTCTTTCACTCAGATGCATACTCCTCAGGTTTACTAAATCATTCGTGTTACGGAGATTGCCTTAAATTGTGAAGACATTATGGGAATGCTGAAATACGAGTTGCGTTGGGTTCCTATCGTAAATATACATAATTCTTCTTCAGGACTCAAGTCCAAATTATTAATAGAAACAAAGATATACGTCTTTCACTCAGGTGCATACTCTTCAGGTTTACTAAATCAACCGTGTTACGGAGATTGGCTTAAATTGTGAATACATTATGGGAATGCTGAAATACGAGTTGCGTTGGGTTCCTATCATAAATATACACAATTCTTCTTCAGGACTCAAGTCCAAATTATTAATAGAAACAAAGATATACGTCTTTCACCCAGGTGCATACTCTTCAGGTTTACTAAATCAACCGTGTTACGGAGATTGGATTAAATTTTGAAGACATTATGGGAATTCTGAAATACGAGTTGCGTTGGGTTTCTATGGTAAATATACACAATTCTTCTTCAGAACTCAAGTCCAAATTATTAATAGAAACAAAGATATACGTCTTTCACTCAGGTGCATACTCTTCAGGTTTACTAAATCAACCGTGTTACGGAGATTGGCTTAAATTTTGAATACATTATGGGCATGCTGAACTACGAGTTGCGTTGAGTTCCTATCGTAAATATACACAATTCTTCTTCAGGACTCAAGTCCAAATTATTAATAGAAACAAAGATATACGTCTTTCACTCAGGTGCATACTCTTCAGGTTTACTAAATCAACCTTGTTACGGAGATTGGATTAAATTTTGAATACATTATGGGCATGCTGAAATACGAGTTGCGTTGGGTTCCTATCGTAAATATACACAATTCTTCTTCAGGACTAAAGTCCAAATTATTAATAGAAACAAAGATATACGTCTTTCACTCAGATGCATACTCTTCAGGTTTACTAAATCAACCGTGTTACGGAGATTGGCTTAAGTTGTGAATACATTATGGGAATGCTGAAATACGAGTTGCGTTGGGTTCCTATCGTAAATATACACAATTCTTCTTCAGGACTCAAGTCCAAATTATTAATAGAAACAAAGATATACGTCTTTCACTCAGGTGCATACTCTTCAGGTTTACTAAATCAACCGTGTTACGGAGATTGGCTTAAATTGTGAATACATTATGGGAATGCTGAAATACGAGTTGCGTTGGGTTCCTATCGTAAATATACACAATTCTTCTTCAGGACTCAAGTCCAAATTATTAATAGAAACAAAGATATACGTCTTTCACTCAGGTGCTTACTCTTCAGGTTTACTAAATCAACCGTGTTACGGAGATTGGCTTAATATTTGAATACATTATGGGCATGCTAAAATACGAGTTGTGTTGGGTTCATATCGTAAATATACACAATTCTTCTTCAGTACTTAAGTCCAAATTATTAACAGAAACAAAGATATACGTCTTTCACTCAGGTGCATACTCTTCAGGTTTACTAAATCAACCGTGTTACGGAGATTGGCTGAAATTGTGAATACATTATGGGAATTATGAAATACCGGTTGCGTTGGGTTCCTATCGTAAATATACACAATTCTTCTTTAGGACTCAAGTCCAAATTATTAATACAAACAAAGATATACGTCTTTCACTCAGGTGCATACTCTTTAGGTTTACTAAATCAACCGTGTTACGGAGATTGGCTTAAATTGTGAATACATTATGGGAATGCTGAAATACGAGTTGCGTTGGGTTCCTATCGTAAATATACACAATTCTTATTCGGGACTCAAGTCCAAATTATTAATAGAAACAAAGATATACGTCTTTCACTCAGGTGCATACTCTTCAGGTTTACTAAATCAACCGTGTTACGGAGATTGGATTAAATTGTGAATACATTATGGGAATGCTGAAATACGAGTTGCCTTGGGTTCCTATCGTAAATATACACAATTCTTATTCAGGACTCAAGTCCAAATTATTAATAGAAACAAAGATATACGTCTTTCACTCAGATGCATACTCTTCAGGTTTACTAAATCAACCGTGTTACGGAGATTGGCTTAAATTGTGAAGACATTATGGGAATGCTGAAATACGAGTTGCGTTGGGTTCCTATCGTAAATATACATAATTCTTCTTCAGGACTCAAGTCCAAATTATTAATAGAAACAAAGATATACGTCTTTCACTCAGGTGCATACTCTTCAGGTTTACTAAATCAACCGTGTTACGGAGATTGGCTTAAATTGTGAATACATTATGGGAATGCTGAAATACGAGTTGCGTTGGGTTCCTATCGTAAATATACACAATTCTTCTTCAGGACTTGTTGGGAATATTTTATGGTGTTCAATCTAGTTAGTTATCTTTGTATTTGTGTAGTTATTAATTAAACGTGTAATACGGGCCACAAATGTGTATCAGCCCGTGGGCTTCCTTGTAACCCGTAAGTTAGCCAACTTCTCCTATAAAAGGAGGCTAACTTACGGGAACCCTACTGATTCTTAGAGGCTTAGAGACGCAGAGGCGTAGAGATAGAGAGAAATTAGAGTTGCCGCTGCTCTCCTTCTCCAGGGAGAGTAGCGGCAGATTCATACGGTATATCAGATTCACGTTCAATCTTGTCGATTTCTTTCTATCTGCTTCTTTATCACTGCTAGGTTGTATGATTGTTAGTATTTTGAGACTAACAGGACTCAAGTCCAAATTATTAATAGAAACAAAGATATACGTCTTTCACTCAGGTGCATACTCTTCAGGTTTACTAAATCAACCGTGTTACGGAGATTGGCTTAAATTTTGAATACATTATGGGCATGCTGAAATACGAGTTGTGTTGGGTTCCTATCGTAAATATACACAATTCTTCTTCAGGACTCAAGTCCAATTTATTAAGAGAAACAAAGATATACGTCTTTCACTCAGGTGCATACTCTTCAGGTTTACTAAATCAACCGTGTTACGGAGATTGGCTGAAATTGTGAATACATTATGGGAATGATGAAATACGAGTTGCGTTGGGTTCCTGTCGTAAATATACACAATTCTTCTTCAGGACTCAAGTCCAAATTATTAATACAAACAAAGATATACGTCTTTCACTCAGGTGCATACTTTTGAGGTTTACTAAATCAACCTTGTTACGAAGATTGGCTTAAATTTTGAATACATTATGGGCATGCTGAAACACAAGTTGAGTTAGGTTCCTATCGTAAATATACACAATTCTTCTTCAGGACTCAAGTCCAAATTATTAATAGAAACAAAGATATACGTCTTTCACTCAGGTGCATACTCTTCAGGTTTACTAAATCAACCGTGTTACGGAGATTGGCTTAAATTTTGAATACATTAAGGGCATGCCGAAATACGAGTTGCGTTGGGTTCCT
The DNA here is from genome assembly GCA_945859875.1 of Cuscuta europaea. Lineage (NCBI taxonomy): Eukaryota > Viridiplantae > Streptophyta > Magnoliopsida > Solanales > Convolvulaceae > Cuscuta > Cuscuta europaea. Next base: position 10,556,194 of record CAMAPE010000014.1, read on the forward strand.
ATCATAAATATACACTATGCTTCTTCAGGACTCAAGTCCAAATTATTAATAGAAACAAAGATATAAGTCTTTCACTCAGGTGCATACTCTTCGGGTTTACTAAATCAACCGTGTTACGGAGATTGACTTAAATTGTGAATACATTATGGGAATGCTGAAATACGAGTTGCGTTGGGTTCCTATCGTAAATATACACAATTCTTCTTTAGGACTCAAGTCCAAATTATTAACAGAAACAAAGATATACGTCTTTCACTCAGGTGCATACTCTTCAGGTTTACTAAATCAACCGTGTTACGGAGATTGGCTGAAATTGTGAATACATTACGGGAATGATTAAATACGAGTTGTGTTGGGTTCCTATCGTAAATATACACAATTCTTCTTCAGGACTCAAGTCCAAATTATTAATACAAACAAAGATATACGTCTTTCACTCAGGTGCATACTCTTCAGGTTTACTAAATCAACCGTGTCACGAAGATTGGCTTAAATTGTGAATACATTATGGGAATGCTGAAATACGAGTTGCGTTGGGTTCCTATCGTAAATATACACAATTCTTCTTCAGGACTCAAGTCCAAATTATTAATAGAAACAAAGATATACGTCTTTCACTCAGGTGCATACTCTTCAGGTTTACTAAATCAACCGTGTTACGGAGATTGGATTAAATTGTGAATACATTATGGGAATGCTGAAATACGAGTTGCATTGGGTTCCTATCGTAAATATACACAATTCTTATTCAGGACTCAAGTCCAAATTATTAATACAAACAAAGATATACTTCTTTCACTCAGGTGCATACTCTTCAAGTTTACTAAATCAACCGTGTTACGGAGATTGGCTTAAATTTTGAATACATTATGGGCATGCTGAAATACGAGTTGCGTTGGGTTCCTATCGTAAATATACACAATTCTTCTTCAGGACTAAAGTCCAAATTATTAATAGAAACAAAGATATACGTCTTTCACTCAGATGCATACTCTTCAGGTTTACTAAATCAACCGTGTTACGGAGATTGGCTTAAATTGTGAATATATTATGGGAATGCTGAAATACGAGTTGCGTTGGGTTCCGATCGTAAATATACACAATTCTTCTTCAGGACTCAAGTCCAAATTATTAATAGAAACAAAGATATACGTCTTTCACTCAGGTGCATACTCTTCAGGTTTACTAAATCAACCGTGTTACAGAGATTGGCTTAAATTGTGAATACATTATGGGAATGCTGAAATACGAGTTGCGTTGGGTTCCTATCGTAAATATACACAATTCTTCTTCAGGACTCAAGTCCAAATTATTAATAGAAAAAAAGATATACGTCTTTCACTCAGGTGCATACTCTTCAGGTTTACTAAATCAACCGTGTTACGGAGATTGGCTTAAATTTTGAATACATTATGGGCATGCTGAAATACGAGTTGTGTTGGGTTCCTATCGTAAATATACACAATTCTTCTTCAGGACTCAAGTCCAATTTATTAACAGAAACAAAGATATACGTCTTTCACTCAGGTGCATACTCTTCAGGTTTACTAAATCAACCGTGTTACGGAGATTGGCTGAAATTGTGAATACATTATGGGAATGATAAAATACGAGTTGCGTTGGGTTCCTATCGTAAATATACACAATTCTTCTTCAAGACTCAAGTCCAAATTATTAATACAAACAAAGATATACGTCTTTCACTCAGGTGCATACTCTTGAGGTTTACTAAATCAACCGTGTTACGAAGATTGGCTTAAATTTTGAATACATTATGGGCATGCTGAAACACGAGTTGAGTTGGGTTCCTATCGTAAATATACACAATTCTTCTTCAGGACTCAAGTCCAAATTATTAATAGAAACAAAGATATACGTCTTTCACTCAGGTGCATACTCTTCAGGTTTACTAAATCAACCGTGTTACGGAGATTGGCTTAAATTGTGAATACATTATGGGAATGCTGAAATACGAGTTGCATTGGGTTCCTATCGTAAATATACACAATTCTTATTCAGGACTCAAGTCCAAATTATTAATACAAACAAAGATATACTTCTTTCACTCAGGTGCATACTCTTCAAGTTTACTAAATCAACCGTGTTACGGAGATTGGATTAAATTTTGAATACATTATGGGCATGCTGAAATACGAGTTGCGTTGGGTTCCTATCGTAAATATACACAATTCTTCTTCAGGACTAAAGTCCAAATTATTAATAGAAACAAAGATATACGTCTTTCACTCAGATGCATACTCTTTAGGTTTACTAAATCAACCGTGTTACGGAGATTGGCTTAAATTGTGAATACATTATGGGAATGCTGAAATACGAGTTGCGTTGGGTTCCTATCGTAAATATACACAATTCTTCTTCAGGACTCAAGTCCAAATTATTAATAGAAACAAAGATATACGTCTTTCACTCAGGTGCATACTCTTCAGGTTTACTAAATCAACCGTGTTACGGAGATTGGCTTAAATTGTGAATACATTATGGGAATGCTGAAATACGAGTTGCGTTGGGTTCCTATCGTAAATATACACAATTCTTCTTCAGGACTCAAGTCCAAATTATTAATAGAAACAAAGATATACGTCTTTCACTCAGGTGCATACTCTTTAGGTTTACTAAATCAATCGTGTTACGGAGATTGGCTTAAATTTTAATACATTATGGGCATGCTGAAATACGAGTTGTGTTGGGTTCCTATCGTAAATATACACAATTCTTCTTCAGGACTCAAGTCCAATTTATTAACAGAAACAAAGATATACGTCTTTCACTCAGGTGCATACTCTTCAGGTTTACTAAATCAACCGTGTTACGGAGATTGGCTGAAATTGTGAATACATTATGGGAATGATAAAATACGGGTTGCGTTGGGTTCCTATCGTAAATATACACAATTCTTTATCAGGACTCAAGTCCAAATTATTAATACAAACAAAGATATACGTCTTTCACTCAGGTGCATACTCTTGAGGTTTACTAAATCAACCGTGTTACGAAGATTGGCTTAAATTTTGAATACATTATGGGCATGCTGAAACACGAGTTGAGTTGGGTTCCTATCGTAAATATACACAATTCTTCTTCAGGACTCAAGTCCAAATTATTAATAGAAACAAAGATATACGTCTTTCGCTCAGGTGCATACTCTTCAGGTTTACTAAATCAACCGTGTTACGGAGATTGGCTTAAATTTTGAATACATTATGGGCATGCTGAAATACGAGTTGCGTTGGGTTCCTATCATAAATATACACAATGCTTTTTCAGGACTCAAGTCCAAATTATTAATAGAACAAAGATATAAGTCTTTCACTCAGGTGCATACTCTTCGGGTTTACTAAATCAACCGTGTTACGGAGATTGGCTTAAATTGTGAATACATTATGGGAATGCTGTAATACGAGTTGCGTTGGGTTCCTATCGTAAATAAACACAATTCTTCTTCAGGACTCAAGTCCAAATTATTAACAGAAACAAAGATATACGTCTTTCACTCAGGTGCATACTCTTCAGGTTTACTAAATCAACCGTGTTACGGAGATTGGCTGAAATTGTGAATACATTATGGGAATGATGAAATACGAGTTGTGTTGGGTTCCTATCGTAAATATACACAATGCTTCTTCAGGACTCAAGTCCAAATTATTAATAGAAACAAAGATATAAGTCTTTCACTCAGGTGCATACTCTTCGGGTTTACTAAATCAACCGTGTCACGGAGATTGGCTTAAATTGTGAATACATTATGGGAATGCTGAAATACGAGTTGCGTTGGGTTCCTATCGTAAATATACACAATTCTTCTTCAGGACTCAAGTCCAAATTATTAATAGAAACGAAGATATACGTCTTTCACTCAGGTGCATACTCTTCAGGTTTACTAAATCAACCGTGTTACGGAGATTGGATTAAATTGTGAATACATTATGGGAATGCTGAAATACGAGTTGCATTGGGTTCCTATCGTAAATATACACAATTCTTATTCAGGACTCAAGTCCAGATTATTAATAGAAACAAAGATATACTTCTTTCACTCAGGTGCATACTCTTCAGGTTTACTAAATCAACCGTGTTACGGAGATTGGCTTAAATTGTGAATACATTATGGGAATGCTGAAATACGAGTTGCGTTGGGTTCCTATCGTAAATAAACACAATTCTTCTTCAGGACTCAAGTCCAAATTATTAATAGAAACAAAGATATACGTCTTTCACTCAGGTGCATACTCTTCAGGTTTACTAAATCAACCGTGTTACGGAGATTGGATTAAATTGTGAATACATTATGGGAATGCTGAAATACGAGTTGTATTGTGTTCCTATCGTAAATATACACAATTCTTATTCAGGACTCAAGTCCAAATTATTAATAGAAACAAAGATATACTTCTTTCACTCAGGTGCATACTCTTCAGGTTTACTAAATCAACCGTGTTACGGAGATTGGATTAAATTGTGAATACATTATGGGAATGCTGAAATACGAGTTGCATTGGGTTCCTATCGTAAATATACACAATTCTTATTCAGGACTCAAGTCCAAATTATTAATTGAAACAAAGATATACGTCTTTCACTCAGATGCATACTCTTCAGGTTTACTAAATCAACCGTGTTACGGAGATTGGCTTAAATTGTGAATACATTATGGGAATGCCGAAATACGAGTTGCGTTGGGTTCCTATCGTAAATATACACAATTCTTCTTCAGGACTCAAGTCCAAATTATTAATAGAAACAAAGATATACGTCTTTCACTCAGGTGCATACTCTTCATGTTTACTAAATCAACCGTGTGACGGAGATTGGCTTAAATTTTGAATACATTATGGGCATGCTGAAATACGAGTTGCGTTGGGTTCCTATCGTAAATATACACAATTCTTCTTCAGGACTCAAGTCCAATTTATTAATAGAAACAAAGATATACGTCTTTCACTCAGGTGCATACTCTTCAGGTTTACTAAATCAACCGTGTTACGGAGATTGGTTTAAATTTTGAATACATTATGGGCATGCTGAATTACGAGTTGTGTTGGGTTCCTATCGTAAATATACACAATTATTCTTCAGGACTCAAGTCCAAATTATTAATAGAAACAAAGATATACGTCTTTCACTCAGGTGCATTCTCTCTAGGTTTACTAAATCAACCGTGTTACGGAGATTGGCTTAAATTTTGAATACATGATGGGCATGCTGAAATACGAGTTGCGGTTGGTTCCTATCGTAAATATACACAATTCTTCTTCAGGACTAAAGTCCAAATTATTAATAGAAAAAAGATATACGTCTTTCACTCAGATGCATACTCTTGAGGTTTACTAAATCAACCGTGTTACGGAGATTGGCTTAAATTGTGAATACATTATGGGAATGCTGAAATACGAGTTGCGTTGGGTTCCTATCGTAAATATACACAATTCTTCTTCAGGACTCAAGTCCAAATTATTAATAGAAACAAAGATATACGTCTTTCACTCAGGTGCATACTCTTCAGGTTTACTAAATCAACCGTGTTACGGAGATTGGATTAAATTGTGAATACGTTATGGGAATGCTGAAATACGAGTTGCATTGGGTTCCTATCGTAAATATACACAATTCTTATTCAGGACTCAAGTCCAAATTATTAATACAAACAAAGATATACTTCTTTCACTCAGGTGCATACTCTTCAAGTTTACTAAATCAACCGTGTTACGGAGATTGGATTAAATTTTGAATACATTATGGGCATGCTGAAATACGAGTTGCGTTGGGTTCCTATCGTAAATATACACAATTCTTCTTCAGGACTAAAGTCCAAATTATTAATAGAAACAAAGATATACGTCTTTCACTCAGATGCATACTCTTCAGGTTTACTAAATCAACCGTGTTACGGAGATTGGCTTAAATTGTGAATACATTATGGGAATGCTGAAATACGAGTTGCGTTGGGTTCCTATCGTAAATATACACAATTCATCTTCAGGACTCAAGTCCAAATTATTAATAGAAACAAAGATATACGTCTTTCACTCAGGTGCATACTCTTCAGGTTTACTAAATCAACCGTGTTACGGAGATTGGCTTAAATTGTGAATACATTATGGGAATGCTGAAATACGAGTTGCGTTGGGTTCCTATCGTAAATATACACAATTCTTCTTCAGGACTCAAGTCCAAATTATTAATAGAAACAAAGATATACGTCTTTCACTCAGGTGCATACTCTTCAGGTTTACTAAATCAACCGTGTTACGGAGATTGGCTTAAATTTAAATACATTATGGGCATGCTGAAATACGAGTTGTGTTGGGTTCCTATCGTAAATATACACAATTCTTCTTCAGGACTCAAGTCCAATTTATTAACAGAAACAAAGATATACGTCTTTCACTCAGGTGCATACTCTTCAGGTTTACTAAATCAACCGTGTTACGGAGATTGGCTGAAATTGTGAATACATTATGGGAATGATAAAATACGAGTTGCGTTGGGTTCCTATCGTAAATATACACAATTCTTCTTCAGGACTCAAGTCCAAATTATTAATACAAAGAAAGATATACGTCTTTCACTCAGGTGCATACTCTTGAGGTTTACTAAATCAACCGTGTTACGAAGATTGGCTTAAATTTTGAATACATTATGGGCATGCTGAAACATGAGTTGAGTTGGGTTCCTATCGTAAATATACACAATTCTTCTTCAGGACTCAAGTCCAAATTATTAATAGAAACAAAGATATACGTCTTTCACTCAGGTGCATACTCTTCAGGTTTACTAAATCAACCGTGTTACGGAGATTGGCTTAAATTTTGAATACATTATGGGCATGCTGAAATACGAGTTGCGTTGGGTTCCTATCATAAATATACACAATGCTTCTTCAGGACTCAAGTCCAAATTATTAATAGAAACAAAGATATAAGTCTTTCACTCAGGTGCATACTCTTCGGGTTTACTAAATCAACCGTGTTACGGAGATTGGCTTAAATTGTGAATACATTATGGGAATGCTGTAATACGAGTTGCGTTGGGTTCCTATCGTAAATAAACACAATTCTTCTTCAGGACTCAAGTCCAAATTATTAACAGAGACAAAGATATACGTCTTTCACTCAGGTGCATACTCTTCAGGTTTACTAAATCAACCGTGTTACGGAGATTGGCTGAAATTGTGAATACATTATGGGAATGATGAAATACGAGTTGTGTTGGGTTCCTATCGTAAATATACACAATGCTTCTTCAGGACTCAAGTCCAAATTATTAATAGAAACAAAGATATAAGTCTTTCACTCAGGTGCATACTCTTCGGGTTTACTAAATCAACCGTGTCACGGAGATTGGCTTAAATTGTGAATACATTATGGGAATGCTGAAATACGAGTTGCGTTGGGTTCCTATCGTAAATATACACAATTCTTCTTCAGGACTCAAGTCCAAATTATTAATAGAAACGAAGATATACGTCTTTCACTCAGGTGCATACTCTTCAGGTTTACTAAATCAACCGTGTTACGGAGATTGGATTAAATTGTGAATACATTATGGGAATGCTGAAATACGAGTTGCATTGGGTTCCTATCGTAAATATACACAATTCTTATTCAGGACTCAAGTCCAGATTATTAATAGAAACAAAGATATACTTCTTTCACTCAGGTGCATACTCTTCAGGTTTACTAAATCAACCGTGTTACGGAGATTGGCTTAAATTGTGAATACATTATGGGAATGCTGAAATACGAGTTGCGTTGGGTTCCTATCGTAAATAAACACAATTCTTCTTCAGGACTCAAGTCCAAATTATTAATAGAAACAAAGATATACGTCTTTCACTCAGGTGCATACTCTTCAGGTTTACTAAATCAACCGTGTTACGGAGATTGGCTTAAATTGTGAATACATTATGGGAATGCTGAAATACGAGTTGCATTGTGTTCCTATCGTAAATATACACAATTCTTATTCAGGACTCAAGTCCAAATTATTAATAGAAACAAAGATATACTTCTTTCACTCAGGTGCATACTCTTCAGGTTTACTAAATCAACCGTGTTACGGAGATTGGATTAAATTGTGAATACATTATGGGAATGCTGAAATACGAGTTGCATTGGGTTCCTATCGTAAATATACACAATTCTTATTCAGGACTCAAGTCCAAATTATTAATTGAAACAAAGATATACGTCTTTCACTCAGATGCATACTCTTCAGGTTTACTAAATCAACCGTGTTACGGAGATTGGCTTAAATTGTGAATACATTATGGGAATGCTGAAATACGAGTTGCGTTGGGTTCCTATCGTAAATATACACAATTCTTCTTCAGGACTCAAGTCCAAATTATTAATAGAAACAAAGATATACGTCTTTCACTCAGGTGCATACTCTTCATGTTTACTAAATCAACCGTGTGACGGAGATTGGCTTAAATTTTGAATACATTATGGGCATGCTGAAATATGAGTTGCGTTGGGTTCCTATCGTAAATATACACAATTCTTCTTCAGGACTCAAGTCCAATTTATTAATAGAAACAAAGATATACGTCTTTCACTCAGGTGCATACTCTTCAGGTTTACTAAATCAACCGTGTTACGGAGATTGGTTTAAATTTTGAATACATTATGGGCATGCTAAAATACGAGTTGCGTTGGGTTCCTATCGTAAATATACACAATTCTTCTTCAGGACTCAAGTCCAAATTATTAATAGAAACAAAGATATACGTCTTTCACTCAGGTGCATACTCTTTAGGTTTACTAAATCAACCGTGTTACGGAGATTGGCTTAAATTTTGAATACATGATGGGCATGCTGAAATACGAGTTGCGTTGGGTTCCTATCGTAAATATACACAATTCTTCTTCAGGACTAAAGTCCAAATTATTAATAGAAACAAAGATATACGTCTTTCACTCAGATGCATACTCTTCAGGTTTACTAAATCAACCGTGTTACGGAGATTGGCTTAAATTGTGAATACATTATGGGAATGCTGAAATACGAGTTGCGTTGGGTTCCTATCGTAAATATACACAATTCTTCTTCGGGACTCAAGTCCAAATTATTAATAGAAACAAAGATATACGTCTTTCACTCAGGTGCATACTCTTCAGGTTTACTAAATCAACCGTGTTACGGAGATTGGCTTAAATTGTGAATACAGTATGGGAATGCTGAAATACGAGTTGCGTTGTGTTCCTATCGTAAATATACACAATTCTTCTTCAGGACTCAAGTCCAAATTATTAATAGAAACAAAGATATACGTCTTTCACTCAGGTGCATACTCTTTAGGTTTACTAAATCAACCGTGTTACGGAGATTGGCTTAAATTTTGAATACATTATGGGCATGCTGAAATACGAGTTGTGTTGGGTTCCTATCGTAAATATACACAATTCTTCTTCAGGACTCAAGTCCAATTTATTAACAGAAACAAAGATATACGTCTTTCACTCAGGTGCATACTCTTCAGGTTTACTAAATCAACCGTGTTACGGAGATTGGCTGAAATTGTGAATACATTATGGGAATGATAAAATACGAGTTGCGTTGGGTTCCTATCGTAAATATACACAATTCTTCTTCAGGACTCAAGTCCAAATTATTAATACAAACAAAGATATACGTCTTTCACTCAGGTGCATACTCTTGAGGTTTACTAAATCAACCGTGTTACGAAGATTGGCTTAATTTTTGAATACATTATGGGCATGCTGAAACACGAGTTGAGTTGGGTTCCTATCGTAAATATACACAATTCTTCTTCAGGACTCAAGTCCAAATTATTAATAGAAACAAAGATATACGTCTTTCACTCAGGTGCATACTCTTCAGGTTTACTAAATCAACCGTGTTACGGAGATTGGCTTAAATTTTGAATACATTATGGGCATGCTGAAATAGGAGTTGCGTTGGGTTCCTATCATAAATATACACAATGCTTCTTCAGGACTCAAGTCCAAATTATTAATAGAAACAAAGATATAAGTCTTTCACTCAGGTGCATACTCTTCGGGTTTACTAAATCAACCGTGTTACGGAGATTGGCTTATATTGTGAATACATTATGGGAATGCTGTAATACGAGTTGCGTTGGGTTCCTATCGTAAATAAACACAATTCTTCTTCAGGACTCAAGTCCAAATTATTAACAGAAACAAAGATATACGTCTTTCACTCAGGTGCATACTCTTGAGGTTTACTAAATCAACCGTGTTACAGAGATTGGCTGAAATTGTGAATACATTATGGGAATGATGAAATACGAGTTGTGTTGGGTTCCTATCGTAAATATACACAATTCTTCTTCAGGACTCAAGTCCAAATTATTAATACAAACAAAGATATACGTCTTTCACTCAGGTGCATACTCTTCAGGTTTACTAAATCAACCGTGTCACGGAGATTGGCTTAAATTGTGAATACATTATGGGAATGCTGAAATACGAGTTGCGTTGGGTTCCTATCGTAAATATACACAATTCTTCTTGAGGACTCAAGTCCAAATTATTAATAGAAACGAAGATATACGTCTTTCACTCAGGTGCATACTCTTCAGGTTTACTAAATCAACCGTGTTACGGAGATTGGATTAAATTGTGAATACATTATGGGAATTCTGAAATACGAGTTGCATTGGGTTCCTATCGTAAATATACACAATTCTTATTCAGGACTCAAGTCCAGATTATTAATAGAAACAAAGATATACTTCTTTCACTCAGGTGCATACTCTTCAGGTTTACTAAATCAACCGTGTTACGGATATTGGCTTAAATTTTGAATACATTATGGAAATGCTGAAATACGAGTTGCGTTGGGTTCCTATCGTAAATAAACACAATTCTTCTTCAGGACTCAAGTCCAAATTATTAATAGAAACAAAGATATACATCTTTCACTCAGGTGCATACTCTTCAGGTTTACTAAATCAACCGTGTTACGGAGATTGGCTTAAATTGTGAATACATTATGGGAATGCTGAAATACGAGTTGCATTGTGTTCCTATCGTAAATATACACAATTCTTATTGAGGACTCAAGTCCAAATTATTAATAGAAACAAAGATATATTTGTTTCACTCAGGTGCATACTCTTCAGGTTTACTAAATCAACCGTGTTACGGAGATTGGATTCAATTGTGAATACATTATGGGAATGCTGAAATACGAGTTGCATTGGGTTCCTATCGTAAATATACACAATTCTTATTCAGGACTCAAGTCCAAATTATTAATAGGAACAAAGATATACGTCTTTCACTCAGATGCATACTCTTCAGGTTTACTAAATCAATCGTGTTACGGAGATTGGCTTAAATTGTGAATACATTATGGGAATGCTGAAATACGAGTTGCGTTGGGTTCCTATCGTAAATATACACAATTCTTCTTCAGGACTCAAGTCCAAATTATTAATAGAAACAAAGATATACGTCTTTCACTCAGGTGCATACTCTTCATGTTTACTAAATCAACCGTGTTACGGAGATTGGCTTAAATTTTGAATACATTATGGGCATGCTGAAATACGAGTGGCGTTGGGTTCCTATCGTAAATATACACAATTCTTCTTCAGGACTCAAGTCCAATTTATTAATAGAAACAAAGATATACGTCTTTCACTCAGGTGCATACTCTTCAGGTTTACTAAATCAACCGTGTTACGGAGATTGGCTTAAATTTTGAATACATTATGGGCATGCTGAAATACGAGTTGCGTTGGGTTCCTATCGTAAATATACAAAATTCTTCTTCAGGACTCAAGTCCAAATTATTAATAGAAACAAAGATATACGTCTTTCACTTAGGTGCATACTCTTTAGGTTTACTAAATCAACCGTGTTACGGAGATTGGCTTAAATTTTGAATACATTATGGGCATGCTGAAATACGAGTTGTGTTGGGTTCCTATCGTAAATATACACAATTCTTCTTCAGGACTCAAGTCCAAATTATTAATAGAAACAAAGATATATGTCTTTCACTCAGGTGCATACTCTTCGGGTTTACTAAATCAACCGCGTTACGGAGATTGGCTTAAATTGTGAATACATTATAGGAATGCTGAAATACGAGTTGCGTTGGGTTCCTATCATAAATATACACAATTCTTCTTCAGGACTCAAGTCAAAATTATTAATAGAAACAAAGATATACGTCTTTCACTCAGGTGCATACTCTTCAGGTTTACTAAATCAACCGTGTTATGGAGATTGGCTTAAATTTTGAATACATTATGGGCATGCTGAAATACGAGTTGCGTTGGGTTTCTATCGTAAATATACACAATTCTTCTTCAGAACTCAAGTCAAAATTATTAATAGAAACAAAGATATACGTCTTTCACTCAGGTGCATACTCTTCAGGTTTACTAAATCAACCGTGTTACGGAGATTGGCTTAAATTTTGAATACATTATGGGAATGCTGAAATACGAGTTGCGTTGGGTTCCTATCGTAAATATACACAATTCTTCTTCAGGACTCAAGTCCAAATTATTAATAGAAACAAAGATATACGTCTTTCACTCAGGTGCATACTCTTCATGTTTACTAAATCAACCGTGTTACGGAGATTGGCTTAAATTTTGAATACATTATGGGCATGCTGAAATACGAGTTGCGTTGGGTTCCTATCGTAAATATACACAATTCTTCTTCAGGACTCAAGTCCAATTTATTAATAGAAACAAAGATATACATCTTTCACTCAGGTGCATACTCTTCAGGTTTACTAAATCAACCGTGTTACGGAGATTGGCTTAAATTTTGAATACATTATGGGCATGCTGAAATACGAGTTGCGTTGGGTTCCTATCGTAAATATACACAATTCTTCTTCAGGATTCAAGTCAAAATTATTAATAGAAACAAAGATATACGTCTTTCACTCAGGTGCATACTCTTCATGTTTACTAAATCAACCGTGTTACGGAGATTGGCTTAAATTTTGAATACATTATGGGCATGCTGAAATACGAGTTGCGTTGGGTTCCTATCGTAAATATACACAATTCTTCTTCAGGACTCAAGTCCAATTTATTAATAGAAACAAAGATATACGTCTTTCACTCAGGTGCATACTCTTCATGTTTACTAAATCAACCGTGTTACCGAGATTGGCTTAAATTTTGAATACATTATGGGCATGCTGAAATACGAGTTGCGTTGGGTTCCTATCGTAAATATACACAATTCTTCTTCAGGACTCAAGTCCAATTTATTAATAGAAACAAAGATATACGTCTTTCACTCAGGTGCATACTCTTCAGGTTTACTAAATCAACCGTGTTACGGAGATTGGCTTAAATTTTGAATACATTATGGGAATGCTGAAATACGAGTTGCGTTGGGTTCCTATCGTAAATATACACAATTCTTCTTCAGGACTCAAGTCCAAATTATTAATAGAAACAAAGATATACGTCTTTCACTCCGGTGCATACTCTTCAGGTTTACTAAATCAACCGTGTTACGGAGATTGGCTTAAATTGTGAATACATTATGGGAATGCTGAAATACGAGTTGCGTTGGGTTCCTATCGTAAATATACACAATTCTTCTTCAGGACTCGAGTCCAATTTATTAACAGAAACAAAGATATACATCTTTCACTCAGGTGCATACTCTTCAGGTTTACTAAATCAACCGTGTTACGGAGATTGGCTGAAATTGTGAATACATTATGGGAATGATGAAATACGAGTTGTGTTTTGTTCCTATCGTAAATATACACAATTCTTCTTCAGGACTCAAGTACAAATTATTAATACAAACAAAGATATACGTCTTTCACTCAGGTGCATACTCTTCAGGTTTACTAAATCAACCGTGTCACGGATATTGGCTTAAATTGTGAATACATTATGGGAATGCTGAAATACGAGTTGCGTTGGGTTCCTATCGTAAATATACACAATTCTTCTTCAGGACTCAAGTCCAAATTATTAATAGAAACAAAGATATATGTCTTTCACTCAGGTGCATACTCTTCAGGTTTACTAAATCAACCGTGTTACGGAGATTGGATTAAATTGTGAATACATTATGGGAATGCTGAAATACGAGTTGCATTGGGTTCCTATCGTAAATATACACAATTCTTATTCAGGACTCAAGTCCAAATTATTAATAGAAAGAAAGATATACTTCTTTCACTCAGGTGCATACTCTTCAGGTTTACTAAATCAACCGTGTTACGGAGATTGCCTTAAATTTTGAATACATTATGGGCATGCTGAAATACGAGTTGCGTTGGGTTCCTATCGTAAATATACACAATTCTTCTTCAGGACTAAAGTCCAAATTATTAATAGAAACAAAGATATACGTCTTTCACTCAGATGCATACTCGTTCAGGTTTACTAAATCAACCGTGTTACGGAGATTGGCTGAAATTGTGAATACATTATGGGAATGCTGAAATACAAGTTGCGTTGGGTTCCTATAATAAATATACACAATTCTTCTTCAGGACTCAAGTCCAAATTATTAATAGAAACAAAGATATATGTCTTTCACTCAGGTGCATACTCTTCAGGTTTACTAAATCAACCGTGTTACGGAGATTGGATTAAATTGTGATTACATTATGGGAATGCTGAAATACGAGTTGCATTGGGTTCCTATCGTAAATATACACAATTCTTATTCAGGACTCAAGTCCAAATTATTAATAGAAACAAAGATATGTTTCTTTCACTCAGGTGCATACTCTTCAGGTTTACTAAATCAACCGTGTTACGGAGATTGGCTTAAATTTTGAATACATTTGGGGCATTCTGAAATACGAGTTGCGTTGGGTTCCTATCGTAAATATACACAATTCTTCTTCAGGACTAAAGTCCAAATTATTAAGAGAAACAAAGATATACGTCTTTCACTCAGATGCATACTCTTCAGGTTTACTAAATCAACCGTGTTACGGAGATTGGCTTAAATTGTGAATACATTATGGGAATGCTGAAATACGAGTTGCGTTGGGTTCCTATCGTAAATATACACAATTCTTCTTCAGGACTCAAGTCCAAATTATTAATAGAAACAAAGATATACGTCTTTCACTCAGGTGCATACTCTTCAGGTTTACTAAATCAACCGTGTTACGGAGATTGGCTTAAATTGTGAATACATTATGGGACTGCTGAAATACGAGTTGCGTTGGGTTCCTATCGTAAATATACACAATTCTTCTTCAGGACTCAAGTCCAAATTATTAATAGAAACAAAGATATACGTCTTTCACTCAGGTGCATACTCTTCAGGTTTACTAAATCAACCGTGTTACGGAGATTGGCTTAAATTTTGAATACATTATGGGCATGCTGAAATACGAGTTGTGTTGGGTTCCTATCGTAAATATACACAATTCTTCGTCAGGACTCAAGTCCAATTTATTAACAGAAACAAAGATATACGTCTTTCACTCAGGTGCATACTCTTCAGGTTTACTAAATCAACCGTGTTACGGAGATTGACTGAAATTGTGAATACATTATAAGAATGATGAAATACGAGTTGCGTTGGGTTCCTATCGTAAATATACACAATTCTTCTTCAGGACTCAAGTCCAAATTATTAATACAAACAAAGATATACGTCTTTCACTCAGGTGCATACTCTTGAGGTTTACTAAATCAACCGTGTTACGAAGATTGGCATAAATTTTGAATACATTATGGGCATGCTGAAACACGAGTTGAGTTGGGTTCCTATCGTAAATATACACAATTCTTCTTCAGGACTCAAGTCCAAATTATTAATAGAAACAAAGATATACGTCTTTCACTCAGGTGCATACTCTTCAGGTTTACTAAATCAACCGTGTTACGGAGATTGGCTTAAATTTTGAATACATTATGGGCATGCTGAAATACGAGTTGCGTTGGGTTCCTATCATAAATATACACAATGCTTCTTCAGGACTCAAGTCCAAATTATTAATAGAAACAAAGATATAAGTCTTTCACTCAGGTGCATACTCTTCGGGTTTACTAAATCAACCGTGTTACAGAGATTGGCTTAAGTTGTGAATACATTATGGGAATGCTGTAATACGAGTTGCTTTGGGTTCCTATCGTAAATAAACACAATTCTTCTTCAGGACTCAAGTCCAAATTATTAACAGAAACAAAGATATATGTCTTTCACTCAGGTGCATACTCTTCAGGTTTACTAAATCAACCGTGTTACGGAGATTGGCTGAAATTGTGAATACATTATGGGAATGATGAAATACGAGTTGTGTTGGGTTCCTATCGTAAATATACACAATTCTTCTTCAGGACTCAAGTCCAAATTATTAATAGAAACAAAGATATACGTCTTTCACTCAGGTGCATACTCTTCAGGTTTACTAAATCAACCGTGTTACGGAGATTGGATTAAATTGTGAATACATTATGGGAATGCTGAAATATGAGTTGCATTGGGTTCCTATC
Source organism: Cuscuta europaea (assembly GCA_945859875.1). Classification (NCBI taxonomy): domain Eukaryota; kingdom Viridiplantae; phylum Streptophyta; class Magnoliopsida; order Solanales; family Convolvulaceae; genus Cuscuta; species Cuscuta europaea. The sequence goes on from CAMAPE010000014.1 coordinate 10,572,665, forward strand.
GTAAATATACACAATTCTTATTCAGGACTCAAGTCCAAATTATTAATAGAAACAAAGATATACTTCTTTCACTCAGGTGCATACTCTTCAGGTTTACTAAATCAACCGTGTTACGGAGATTGGCATAAATTGTGAATACATTATGGGAATGCTGAAATACGAGTTGCGTTGGGTTCCTATCGTAAATATACACAATTCTTCTTCAGGACTCAAGTCCAAATTATTAATAGAAACAAAGATATACGTCTTTCACTCAGGTGCATACTCTTTAGGTTTACTAAATCAACCGTTTTACGGAGATTGGCTTAAATTGTGAATACATTATAGGAATGCTGAAATACGAGTTGCATTGGGTTCCTATCGTAAATATACACAATTCTTATTCAGGACTCAAGTCCAAATTATTAATAGAAACAAAGATATACTTCTTTCACTCAGGTGCATACTCTTCAGGTTTACTAAATCAACCGTGTTACGGAGATTGGATTAAATTGTGAATACATTATGGGAATGCTGAAATACGAGTTGCATTGGGTTCCTATCGTAAATATACACAATTCTTATTCAGGACTCAAGTCCAAATTATTAATAGAAACAAAGATATACGTCTTTCACTCAGATGCATACTCTTCAGGTTTACTAAATCAACCGTGTTACGGAGATTGACTTAAATTGTGAATACATTATGGGAATGCTGAAATACGAGTTGTGTTGGGTTCCTATCGTAAATATACACAATTCTTCTTCAGGACTCGAGTCCAAATTATTAATAGAAACAAAGATATACGTCTTTCACTCAGGTGCATACTCTTCATGTTTACTAAATCAACCATGTTACGGAGATTGGCTTAAATTTTGAATACATTATGGGCATGCTGAAATACGAGTTGCGTTGGGTTCCTATCGTAAATATACACAATTCTTCTTCAGGACTCAAGTCCAATTTATTAATAGAAACAAAGATATACATCTTTCACTCAGGTGCATACTCTTCAGGTTTACTAAATCAACCGTGTTACGGAGATTGGCTTAAATTTTGAATACATTATGGGCATGCTGAAATACGAGTTGCGTTGGGTTCCTATAGTAAATATACACAATTCTTCTTCAGGACTCAAGTCCAAATTATTAATAGAAACAAAGATATATGTCTTTCACTCAGGTGCATACTCTTTAGGTTTACTAATTCAACCGTGTTACGGAGATTGGCCTAAATTTTGAATACATTATGGGCATGCTGAAATACGAGTTGCGTTGGGTTCCTATCGTAAATATACACAATTCTTCTTCAGGACTCAAGTCCAAATTATTAATAGAAACAAATATATATGTCTTTCACTCAGGTGCATACTCTTCGGGTTTACTAAATCAACCGTGTTACGGAGATTGGCTTAAATTGTGAATACATTATCGAAATGCTGAAATACGAGTTGCGTTGGGTTCCTATAGTAAATATACACAATTCTTCTTCAGGACTCAAGTCCAAATTATTAATAGAAACAAAGATATATGTCTTTCACTCAGGTGCATACTCTTTAGGTTTACTAATTCAACCGTGTTACGGAGATTGGCCTAAATTTTGAATACATTATGGGCATGCTGAAATACAAGTTGCGTTGGGTTCCTATCGTAAATATACACAATTCTTCTTCAGGACTCAAGTCAAAATTATTAATAGAAACAAAGATATACGTCTTTCACTCAGGTGCATACTCTTCAGGTTTACTAAATCAACCGTGTTACGGAGATTGGCTTAAATTTTGAATACATTATGGGCATGCTGAAATACGAGTTGTGTTGGGTTCCTATCGTAAATATACACAATTCTTCTTCAGGACTCAAGTCCAATTTATTAACAGAAACAAAGATATACGTCTTTCACTCAGGTGCATACTCTTCAGGTTTACTAAATCAACCGTTTTACGGAGATTGGCTTAAATTGTGAATACATTATAGGAATGCTGAAATACGAGTTGCATTGGGTTCCTATCGTAAATATACACAATTCTTATTCAGGACTCAAGTCCAAATTATTAATAGAAACAAAGATATACTTCTTTCACTCAGGTGCATACTCTTCAGGTTTACTAAATCAACCGTGTTACGGAGATTGGATTAAATTGTGAATACATTATGGGAATGCTGAAATACGAGTTGCATTGGGTTCCTATCGTAAATATACACAATTCTTATTCAGGACTCAAGTCCAAATTATTAATAGAAACAAAGATATACGTCTTTCACTCAGATGCATACTCTTCAGGTTTACTAAATCAACCGTGTTACGGAGATTGACTTAAATTGTGAATACATTATGGGAATGCTGAAATACGAGTTGTGTTGGGTTCCTATCGTAAATATACACAATTCTTCTTCAGGACTCGAGTCCAAATTATTAATAGAAACAAAGATATACGTCTTTCACTCAGGTGCATACTCTTCATGTTTACTAAATCAACCATGTTACGGAGATTGGCTTAAATTTTGAATACATTATGGGCATGCTGAAATACGAGTTGCGTTGGGTTCCTATCGTAAATATACACAATTCTTCTTCAGGACTCAAGTCCAATTTATTAATAGAAACAAAGATATACATCTTTCACTCAGGTGCATACTCTTCAGGTTTACTAAATCAACCGTGTTACGGAGATTGGCTTAAATTTTGAATACATTATGGGCATGCTGAAATACGAGTTGCGTTGGGTTCCTATAGTAAATATACACAATTCTTCTTCAGGACTCAAGTCCAAATTATTAATAGAAACAAAGATATATGTCTTTCACTCAGGTGCATACTCTTTAGGTTTACTAATTCAACCGTGTTACGGAGATTGGCCTAAATTTTGAATACATTATGGGCATGCTGAAATACGAGTTGCGTTGGGTTCCTATCGTAAATATACACAATTCTTCTTCAGGACTCAAGTCCAAATTATTAATAGAAACAAATATATATGTCTTTCACTCAGGTGCATACTCTTCGGGTTTACTAAATCAACCGTGTTACGGAGATTGGCTTAAATTGTGAATACATTATCGAAATGCTGAAATACGAGTTGCGTTGGGTTCCTATAGTAAATATACACAATTCTTCTTCAGGACTCAAGTCCAAATTATTAATAGAAACAAAGATATATGTCTTTCACTCAGGTGCATACTCTTTAGGTTTACTAATTCAACCGTGTTACGGAGATTGGCCTAAATTTTGAATACATTATGGGCATGCTGAAATACAAGTTGCGTTGGGTTCCTATCGTAAATATACACAATTCTTCTTCAGGACTCAAGTCAAAATTATTAATAGAAACAAAGATATACGTCTTTCACTCAGGTGCATACTCTTCAGGTTTACTAAATCAACCGTGTTACGGAGATTGGCTTAAATTTTGAATACATTATGGGCATGCTGAAATACGAGTTGTGTTGGGTTCCTATCGTAAATATACACAATTCTTCTTCAGGACTCAAGTCCAATTTATTAACAGAAACAAAGATATACGTCTTTCACTCAGGTGCATACTCTTCAGGTTTACTAAATCAACCGTGTTACGGAGATTGGCTGAAATTGTGAATACATTATGGCAATGATGAAATACGAGTTGCGTTGGGTTCCTATCGTAAATATACACAATTCTTCTTCAGGACTCAAGTCCAAATTATTAATACAAACAAAGATATACGTCTTTCACTCAGGTGCATACTCTTCAGGTTTACTAAATCAACCATGTTACGGAGATTGGCTTATATTGTGAATACATTATGGGAATGCTGAAATACGAGTTGCGTTGGGTTCCTATCGTAAATATACACAATACTTCTTCAGGACTCAAGTCCAAATTATTAATAGAAACAAAGATATACGTCTTTCACTCAGGTGCATACTCTTCAGGTTTACTAAATCAACCGTGTTACGGAGATTGGATTAAATTGTGAATACATTATGGGAATGCTGAAATACGAGTTGAGTTGGGTTCCTATCGTAAATATACACAATTCTTATTCAGGACTCAAGTCCAAATTATTAATAGAAACAAAGATATACTTCTTTCACTCAGGTGCATACTCTTCAGGTTTTTTAAATCAACCGTGTTACGGAGATTGGCTTAAATTTTGAATACATTATGGGCATGCTGAAATACGAGTTGCGTTGGGTTCCTATCGTAAATATACACAATTCTTCTTCAGGACTCAAGTCCAAATTATTAATAGAAACAAAGATATAAGTCTTTCACTCAGGTGCATACTCTTCGGGTTTACTAAATCAACCGTGTTACGGAGATTGGCTTAAATTGTGAATACATTATGGGAATGCTGAAATACGAGTTGCGTTGGGTTCCTATCGTAAATATACACAATTCTTCTTCAGGACTCAAGTCCAAATTATTAATAGAAACAAAGATATACGTCTTTCACTCAGGTGCATACTCTTCAGGTTTACTAAATCAACCGTGTTACGGAGATTGAATAAAATTGTGAATACATTATGGGAATGCTGAAATACGAGTTGCGTTGGGTTCCTATCGTAAATATACACAATTCTTCTTCAGGACTCAAGTCCAAATTATTAATAGAAACAATGATATACGTCTTTCACTCAGGTGCATACTCTTCAGGTTTACTAAATCAACCGTGTTACGAAGATTGGCTTAAATTTTGAATACATTATGGGCATGTTGAAATACGAGTTGAGTTGGGTTCCTATCGTAAATATACACAATTCTTCTTCAGGACTCAAGTCCAAATTATTATTAGAAACAAAGATATACGTCTTTCACTCAGGTGCATACTCTTCAGGTTTACTAAATCAACCGTGTTACGGAGATTGGCTTAAATTTTGAATACATTATGGGCATGCTGAAATACGAGTTGCGTTGGGTTCCTATCATATATATACACAATGCTTCTTCAGGACTCAAGTCCAAATTATTAATAGAAACAAAGATATAAGTCTTTCACTCAGGTGCATACTCTTCGGGTTTACTAAATCAACCATGTTACGGAGATTGGCTTAAATTGTGAATACATTATGGGAAGGCTGAAATACGAGTTGCGTTGGGTTCCTATCGTAAATATACACAATTCTTCTTCAGGACTCAAGTCTAAATTATTAATAGAAACAAAGATATACGTCTTTCACTCAGGTGCATACTCTTCAGGTTTACTAAATCAACCGTGTTACGGAGATTGGCTTAAATTGTGAATACATTATGGGAATGCTGAAATACGAGTTGCGTTGGGTTCCTATCGTAAATATACACAATTCTTCTTCACGACTCAAGTCCAAATTATTAATAGAAACAAAGATATACGTGTTTCACTCAGGTGCATACTCTTCATGTTTACTAAATCAATCGTGTTACGGAGATTGGCTTAAATTTTGAATACATTATGGGCATGCTGAAATACGAGTTGCGTTGGGTTCCTATCGTAAATATACACAATTCTTCTTCAGGACTCAAGTCCAATTTATTAATAGAAACAAAGATATATGTCTTTCACTCAGGTGCATACTCTTCAGGTTTACTAAATCAACCGTGTTACGGAGATTGGATTAAATTTTGAATACATTATGGGCATGCTGAAATACGAGTTGCGTTGGGTTCCTATCGTAAATATACACAATTCTTCTTCAGGACTCCAGTCCAAATTATTAATAGAAACACAGATATACGTCTTTCACTCAGGTGCATACTCTCCAGGTTTACTAAATCAACCGTGTTACGGAGATTGGCTTAAATTTTGAATACATTATGGGCATGCTGAAATACGAGTTGCGTTGGGTTCCTATCGTAAATATACACAATTCTTCTTCAGGACTCAAGTCCAAATTATTAATAGAAACAAAGATATATGTCTTTCACTCAGGTGCATACTCTTCGGGTTTACTAAATCAACCGTGTTACGGAGATTGGCTTAAATTGTGAATACATTATAGGAATGCTGAAATACGAGTTGAGTTGGGTTCCTATCGTAAATATACACAATTCTTCTTCAGGACTCAAGTCAAAATTATTAATAGAAACAAAGATATACGTCTTTCACTCAGGTGCATACTCTTCAGGTTTACTAAATCAACCGTGTTACGGAGATTGGCTTAAATTTTGAATACATTATGGGCATGCTGAAATACGAGTTGCGTTGGGTTCCTATCGTAAATATACACAATTCTTCTTCAGGACTCAAGTCCAAATTATTAATAGAAACAAAGATATACGTCTTTCACTCAGGTGCATACTCTTCAGGTTTACTAAATCAACCGTGTTACGGAGATTGGCTTAAATTTTGAATACATTATGGGCATGCTGAAATACGAGTTGCGTTGGGTTCCTATCGTAAATATACACAATTCTTCTTCAGGACTAAAGTCCAAATTATTAATAGAAACAAAGATATACGTCTTTCACTCAGATGCATACTCTTCAGGTTTACTAAATCAACCGTGTTACAGAGATTGGCTTAAATTTTGAATACATTATGGGCATGCTGAAAAAACGAGTTGCGTTGGGTTCCTATCGTAAATATACACAATTCTTCTTCAGGACTCAAGTCCAAATTATTAATAGAAAAAAAGATATACGTCTCTCACTCAGGTGCATACTCTTCATGTTTACTAAATCAACCGTGTTACGGAGATTGGCTTAAATTTTGAATACATTATGGGCATGCTGAAATACGAGTTGCGTTGGGTTCCTATCGTAAATATACACAATTCTTCTTCAGGACTCCAGTCCAAATTATTAATAGAAACAAAGATATACGTCTTTCACTCAGGTGCATACTCTTCAGATTTACTAAATCAACCGTGTTACGGAGATTGGCTTAAATTTTGAATACATTATGGGCATGCTGAAATACGAGTTGCGTTGGGTTCCTATCGTAAATATACACAATTCTTCTTCAGGACTCAAGTCCAAATTATTAATAGAAACAAAGATATATGTCTTTCACTCAGGTGCATACTCTTCGGGTTTACTAAATCAACCGTGTTACGGAGATTGGCTTAAATTGTGAATACATTATAGGAATGCTGAAATACGAGTTGCGTTGGGTTCCTATCGTAAATATACACAATTCTTCTTCAGGACTCAAGTCAAAATTATTAATAGAAAGAAAGATATACGTCTTTCACTCAGGTGCATACTCTTCAGGTTTACTAAATCCACCGTGTTACGGAGATTGGCTTAAATTTTGAATACATTATGGGCATGCTGAAATACGAGTTGCGTTGGGTTCCTATCGTAAATATAAACAATTCTTCTTCAGGACTCAAGTCCAAATTATTAATAGAAACAAAGATATATGTCTTTCACTCAGGTGCATACTCTTCGGGTTTACTAAATCAACCGTGTTACGGAGATTGGCTTAAATTGTGAATACATTATAGGAATGCTGAAATACGAGTTGCGTTGGGTTCCAATCGTAAATATACACAATTCTTCTTCAGGACTCAAGTCAAAATTATTAATAGAAACAAAGATATACGTCTTTCACTCAGGTGCATACTCTTCAGGTTTACTAAATCAACCGTGATACGGAGATTTTATAAATTTTGAATACGAGTTGCGTTGGGTTCCTATCGTAAATATACACAATTCTTCTTCAGGACTCAAGTCCAAATTATTAATAGAAACAAAGATATACGTCTTTCACTCAGGTGCATACTCTTCGGGTTTACTAAATCAACCGTGTTACGGAGATTGGCTTAAATTGTGAATACATTATAGGAATGCTGAAATACGAGTTGCGTTGGGTTCCTATCGTAAATATACACAATTCTTCTTCAGGACTCAAGTCCAAATTATTAATAGAAACAAAGATATACGTGTTTCACTCAGGTGCATACTCTTCAGGTTTACTAAATCAACCGTGTTACGGAGATTGGCTTAAATTTTGAATAAATTATGGGCATGCTGAAATACGAGTTGCGTTGGGTTCCTATCGTAAATATACACAATTCTTCTTCACGACTCAAGTCCAAATTATAAATAGAAACAAAGATATACGTCTTTCACTCAGGTGCATACTCTTCAGGTTTACTAAATCAACCGTGTTACGGAGATTGGCTTAAATTTTGAATACATTATGGGCATGCTGAAATACGAGTTGCGTTGGGTTCCTATCGAAAATATACACAATTCTTCTTCAGGACTCCAGTCCAAATTATTAATAGAAACAAAGATATACGTCTTTCACTCAGGTGCATACGCTTCAGATTTACTAAATCAACCGTGTTACGGAGATTGGCTTAAATTTTGAATACATTATGGGCATGCTGAAATACGAGTTGCGTTGGGTTCCTATCGTAAATATACACAATTCTTCTTCAGGACTCAAGTCCAAATTATTAATAGAAACAAAGATATATGTCTTTCACTCAGGTGCATACTCTTCGGGTTTACTAAATCAACCGTGTTACGGAGATTGGCTTAAATTGTGAATACATTATAGGAATGGTGAAATACGAGTTGCGTTGGGTTCCTATCGTAAATATACACAAGTCTTCTTCAGGACTCAAGTCAGAATTATTAATAGAAACAAAGATATACGTCTTTCACTCAGGTGCATACTCTTCAGGTTTACTAAATCAACCGTGTTACGGAGATTGGCTTAAATTTTGAATACATTATGGGCATGCTGAAATACGAGTTGCGTTGGGTTCCTATCGTAAATATAAACAATTCTTCTTCAGGACTCAAGTCCAAATTATTAATAGAAACAAAGATATATGTCTTTCACTCAGGTGCATACTCTTCGGGTTTACTAAATCAACCGTGTTACGGAGATTGGCTTAAATTGTGAATACATTATAGGAATGCTGAAATACGAGTTGCGTTGGGTTCCTATCGTAAATATACACAATTCTTCTTCAGGACTCAAGTCAAAATTATTAATAGAAACAAAGATATACGTCTTTCACTCAGGTGCATACTCTTCAGGGTTACTAAATCAACCGTGATACGGAGATTGGCTTAAATTTTTAATACATTATGGGCATGCTGAAATACGAGTTGCGTTGGGTTCCTATCGTAAATATACACAATTCTTCTTCAGGACTCAAGTCCAAATTATTAATAGAAACAAAGATATACGTCTTTCACTCAGGTGCATACTCTTCAGGTTTACTAAATAAACCGTGTTACGGAGATTGGCTTAAATTTTGAATACATTATGGGCATGCTGAAATACGAGTTGCGTTGGGTTCCTATCGTAAATATACACAATTCTTCTTCAGGACTCAAGTCCAAATTATAAATAGAAACAAAGATATACGTCTTTCACTCAGGTGCATACTCTTCAGGTTTACTAAATCAACCGTGTTACGGAGATTGGCTTAAATTTTGAATACATTATGGGCATGCTGAAATACGAGTTGCGTTGGGGTCCTATCGTAAATATACACAATTCTTCAGGACTCAAGTCCAAATTATAAATAGAAACAAAGATATACGTCTTTCACTCAGGTGCATACTCTTCAGGTTTACTAAATCAACCGTGTTACGGAGATTGGCTTAAATTTTGAATACATTATGGGCATGCTGAAATACGAGTTGCGTTGAGTTCCTATCATAAATATACACAATGCTTCTTCAGGACTCAAGTCCAAATTATTAATAGAAACAAAGATATAAGTCTTTCACTCAGGTGCATACTCTTCGGGTTTACTAAATCAACCGTGTTACTGAGATTGGCTTAAATTGTGAATACATTATGGGAATGCTGAAATACGAGTTGCGTTGGGTTCCTATCGTAAATATACACAATTCTTCTTCAGGACTCAAGTCTAAACTATTAATAGAAACAAAGATATACGTCTTTCACTCAGGTGCATTCTCTTCAGGTTTACTAAATCAACCGTGTTACGGAGATTGGCTTAAATATTGAATACATTATGGGAATGCTGAAATACGAGTTGCGTTGGGTTCCTATCGTAAATATACACAATTCTTCTTCAGGACTCAAGTCCAAATTATTAATAGAAACAAAGATATACGTCTCTCACTCAGGTGTATACTCTTCATGTTTACTAAATCAACCGTGTTACGGAGATTGGCTTAAATTTTGAATATATTATGGGCATGCTGAAATACGAGTTGCGTTGGGTTCCTATCGTAAATATACACAATTCTTCTTCAGGACTCAAGTCCAAATTATTAATAGAAAAAAAGATATACGTCTCTCACTCAGGTGCATACTCTTCATGTTTACTAAATCAACCGTGTTACGGAGATTTGCTTAAATTTTGAATACATTATGGGCATGCTGAAATACGAGTTGCGTTGGGTTCCTATCGTAAATATACACAATTCTTCTTCAGGACTCCAGTCCAAATTATTAATAGAAACAAAGATATACGTCTTTCACTCAGGTGCATACTCTTCAGATTTACTAAATCAACCGTGTTACGGAGATTGGCTTAAATTTTGAATACATTATGGGCATGCTGAAATACGAGTTGCGTTGGGTTCCTATCGTAAATATACACAATTCTTCTTCAGGACTCAAGTCCAAATTATTAATAGAAACAAAGATATATGTCTTTCACTCAGGTGCATACTCTTCGGGTTTACTAAATCAACCGTGTTACGGAGATTGGCTTAAATTGTGAATACATTATAGGAATGCTGAAATACGAGTTGCGTTCGGTTCCTATCGAAAATATACACAATTCTTCTTCAGGACTCAAGTCAAAATTATTAATAGAAACAAAGATATACGTCTTTCACTCAGGTGCATACTCTTCAGGTTTACTAAATCAACCGTGTTACGGAAATTGGCTTAAATTTTGAATACATTATGGGCATGCTGAAATACGAGTTGCGTTGGGTTCCTATCGTAAATATACACAATTCTTCTTCAGGACCCAAGTCCAAATTATTAATAGAAACAAAGATATACGTCTTTCACTCAGGTGCATACTCTTCAGGTTTACTAAATCAACCGTGTTACGGAGATTGGCTTAAATTTTGAATACATTATGGGCATGCTGAAATACGAGTTGCGTTGGGTTCCTATCGTAAATATACACAATTCTTCTTCAGGACTAAAGTCCAAATTATTAATAGAAACAAAGATATACGTCTTTCACTCAGATGCATACTCTTCAGGTTTACTAAATCAACCGTGTTACAGAGATTGGCTTAAATTTTGAATACATTATGGGCATGCTGAAATACGAGTTGCGTTGGGTTCCTATCGTAAATATACACAATTCTTCTTCAGGACTCAAGTCCAAATTATAAATAGAAACAAAGATATACGTCTTTCACTCAGGTGCATACTCTTCAGGTTTACTAAATCAACCGTGTTACGGAGATTGGATTAAAATTTGAATACATTATGGGCATGCTGAAATACGAGTTGCGTTGAGTTCCTATCATAAATATACACAATGCTTCTTCAGGACTCAAGTCCAAATTATTAATAGAAACAAAGATATAAGTCTTTCACTCAGGTGCATACTCTTCGGGTTTACTAAATCAACCGTGTTACTGAGATTGGCTTAAATTGTGAATACATTATGGGAATGCTGAAATACGAGTTGCGTTGGGTTCCTATCGTAAATATACACAATTCTTCTTCAGGACTCAAGTCTAAATTATTAATAGAAACAAAGATATACGTCTTTCACTCAGGTGCATACTCTTCAGGTTTACTAAATCAACCGTGTTACGGAGATTGGCTTAAATTGTGAATACATTATGGGAATGCTAAAATACGAGTTGCGTTGGGTTCCTATCGTAAATATACACAATTCTTCTTCAGGACTCAAGTCCAAATTATTAATAGAAACAAAGATATACGTCTCTCACTCAGGTGCATACTCTTCATGTTTACTAAATCAACCGTGTTACGGAGATTGGCTTAAATTTTGAATACATTATGGGCATGCTGAAATACGAGTTGCGTTGGGTTCCTATCGTAAATATACACAATTCTTCTTCAGGACTCAAGTCCAAATTATTAATAGAAAAAAAGATATACGTCTCTCACTCAGGTGCATACTCTTCATGTTTACTAAATCAACCGTGTTACGGAGATTGGCTTAAATTTTGAATACATTATGGGCATGCTGAAATACGAGTTGCGTTGGGTTCCTATCGTAAATATACACAATTCTTCTTCAGGACTCCAGTCCAAATTTTTAATAGAAACAAAGATATACGTCTTTCACTCAGATGCATACTCTTCAGGTTTACTAAATCAACCGTGTTACGGAGATTGGCTTAAATTTTGAATACATTATGGGCATGCTGAAATACGAGTTGCGTTGGGTTCCTATCGTAAATATACACAATTCTTCTTCAGGACTCAAGTCCAAATTATTAATAGAAAAAAAGATATATGTCTTTCACTCAGGTGCATACTCTTCGGGTTTACTAAATCAACCGTGTTACGGAAATTGGCTTAAATTGTGAATACATTATAGGAATGCTGAAATACGAGTTGCGTTGGGTTCCTATCGTAAATATACACAATTCTTCTTCAGGACTCAAGTCAAAATTATTAATAGAAACAAAGATATACGTCTTTCACTCAGGTGCATACTCTTCAGGTTTACTAAATCAACCGTGTTACGGAGATTGGCTTAAATTTTGAATACATTATGGGCATGCTGAAATATGAGTTGCGTTGGGTTCCTATCGTAAATATACACAATTCTTCTTCAGGACTAAAGTCCAAATTATTAATAGAAACAAAGATATACGTCTTTCACTCAGATGCATACTCTTCAGGTTTACTAAATCAACCGTGTTACAGAGATTGGCTTAAATTTTGAATACATTATGGGCATGCTGAAATACGAGTTGCGTTGGGTTCCTATCGTAAATATACACAATTCTTCTTCAGGACTCAAGTCCAAATTATAAATAGAAACAAAGATATACGTCTTTCACTCAGGTGCATACTCTTCAGGTTTACTAAATCAACCGTGTTACGGAGATCGGCTTAAATTTTGAATACATTATGGACATGCTGAAATACGAGTTGCGTTGAGTTCCTATCCTAAATATACACAATGCTTCTTCAGGACTCAAGTCCAAATTATTAATAGAAACAAAGATATACGTCTTTCACTCAGATGCATACTCTTCAGGTTTACTAAATCAACCGTGTTACAGAGATTGGCTTAAATTTTGAATACATTATGGGCATGTTGAAATACGAGTTGCGTTGGGTTCCTATCGTAAATATACACAATTCTTCTTCAGGACTCAAGTCCAAATTATAAATAGAAACAAAGATATACGTCTTTCACTCAGGTGCATACTCTTCAGGTTTACTAAATCAACCGTGTTACGGAGATTGGCTTAAATTTTGAATACATTATGGGCATGCTGAAATACGAGTTGCGTTGAGTTCCTATCCTAAATATACACAATGCTTCTTCAGGACTCAAGTCCAAATTATTAATAGAAACAAAGATATAAGTCTTTCACTCAGGTGCATACTCTTCGGGTTTACTAAATCAACCGTGTTCTTGAGATTGGCTTAAATTGTGAATACATTATGGGAATGCTGAAATACGAGTTGCGTTGGGTTCCTATCGTAAATATACACAATTCTTCTTCAGGACTCAAGTCTAAATTATTAATAGAAACAAAGATATACGTCTTTCACTCAGGTGCATACTTTTCAGGTTTACTAAATCAACCGTGTTACGGAGATTGGCTTAAATTGTGAATACATTATGGGAATGCTGAAATACGAGTTGCGTTGGGTTCCTATCGTAAATATACACAATTCTTCTTCAGGACTCAAGTCCAAATTATTAATAGAAACAAAGATATACGTCTCTCACTCAGGTGCATACTCTTCATGTTTACTAAATCAACCGTGTTACGGAGATTGGCTTAAATTTTGAATACATTATGGGCATGCTGAAATACGAGTTGCGTTGGGTTCCTATCGTAAATATACACAATTCTTCTTCAGGACTCAAGTCCAATTTATTAATAGAAACAAAGATATACGTCTTTCACTCAGGTGCATACTCTTCAGGATTACAAAATCAACCGTGTTACGGAGATTGGCTTAAATTTTGAATACATTATGGGCATGCTGAAATACGAGTTGCGTTGGGTTCCTATCGTAAATTAACACAATTCTTCTTCAGGACTCAAGTCCAAATTATTAATAGAAACAAAGATATACGTCTTTCACTCAGGTGCATACTCTTCAGGTTTACTAAATCAACCGTGTTACGGAGATTGGCTTAAATTTTGAATACATTATGGGCATGCTGAAATACGAGTTGCGTTGGGTTCCTATCGTAAATATACACAATTCTTCTTCAGGACTCAAGTCCAAATTATTAATAGAAATAAAGATATATGTCTTTCACTCAGGTGCATACTCTTCGGGTTTACTAAATCAACCGTGTTACGGAGATTGGCTTAAATTATGAATACATTATAGGAATGCTGAAATACGAGTTGCGTTGGGTTCCTATCGTAAATATACACAATTCTTCTTCAGGACTCAAGTCAAAATTATTAATAGAAACAAAGATATACGTCTTTCACTCAGGTGCATACTCTTCAGGTTTACTAAATCAACCGTGTTACGGAGATTGGCTTAAATTTTGAATACATTATGGGCATGCTGAAATACGAGTTGCGTTGGGTTCCTATCCTAAATATACACAATTCTTCTTCACGACTCAAGTCCAAATTATTAATATAAACAAAGATATACGTCTTTCACTCAGGTGCATACTCTTCAGGTTTACTAAATCAACCGTGTTACGGAGATTGGCTTAAATTTTGAATACATTATGGGCATGCTGAAATACGAGTTGCGTTGGGTTCCTATCGTAAATATACACAATTCTTCTTCAGGACTAAAGTCCAAATTATTAATAGAAACAAAGATATACGTCTTTCACTCAAATGCATACTCTTCAGGTTTACTAAATCAACCGTGTTACGGAGATTGGCTTAAATTTTGAATACATTATGGGCATGCTGAAATACGAGTTGCGTTGGGTTCCTATCGTAAATATACACAATTCTTCTTCAGGACTCAAGTCCAATTTATTAATAGAAACAAAGATATACATCTTTCACTCAGGTGCATACTCTTCAGGTTTACTAAATCAACCGTGTTACGGAGATTGGCTTAAATTTTGAATACATTATGGGCATGCTGAAATACGAGTTGCGTTGGGTTCCTATAGTAAATATACACAATTCTTCTTCAGGACTCAAGTCCAAATTATTAATAGAAACAAAGATATATGTCTTTCACTCAGGTGCATACTCTTTAGGTTTACTAATTCAACCGTGTTACGGAGATTGGCCTAAATTGTGAATACATTATGGGCATGCTGAAATACGAGTTGCGTTGGGTTCCTATCGTAAATATACACAATTCTTCTTCAGGACTCAAGTCCAAATTATTAATAGAAACAAATATATATGTCTTTCACTCAGGTGCATACTCTTCGGGTTTACTAAATCAACCGTGTTACGGAGATTGGCTTAAATTGTGAATACATTATCGAAATGCTGAAATACGAGTTGCGTTGGGTTCCTATAGTAAATATACACAATTCTTCTTCAGGACTCAAGTCCAAATTATTAATAGAAACAAAGATATATGTCTTTCACTCAGGTGCATACTCTTTAGGTTTACTAATTCAACCGTGTTACGGAGATTGGCCTAAATTTTGAATACATTATGGGCATGCTGAAATACAAGTTGCGTTGGGTTCCTATCGTAAATATACACAATTCTTCTTCAGGACTCAAGTCAAAATTATTAATAGAAACAAAGATATACGTCTTTCACTCAGGTGCATACTCTTCAGGTTTACTAAATCAACCGTGTTACGGAGATTGGCTTAAATTTTGAATACATTATGGGCATGCTGAAATACGAGTTGTGTTGGGTTCCTATCGTAAATATACACAATTCTTCTTCAGGACTCAAGTCCAATTTATTAACAGAAACAAAGATATACGTCTTTCACTCAGGTGCATACTCTTCAGGTTTACTAAATCAACCGTTTTACGGAGATTGGCTTAAATTGTGAATACATTATAGGAATGCTGAAATACGAGTTGCATTGGGTTCCTATCGTAAATATACACAATTCTTATTCAGGACTCAAGTCCAAATTATTAATAGAAACAAAGATATACTTCTTTCACTCAGGTGCATACTCTTCAGGTTTACTAAATCAACCGTGTTACGGAGATTGGATTAAATTGTGAATACATTATGGGAATGCTGAAATACGAGTTGCATTGGGTTCCTATCGTAAATATACACAATTCTTATTCAGGACTCAAGTCCAAATTATTAATAGAAACAAAGATATACGTCTTTCACTCAGATGCATACTCTTCAGGTTTACTAAATCAACCGTGTTACGGAGATTGACTTAAATTGTGAATACATTATGGGAATGCTGAAATACGAGTTGTGTTGGGTTCCTATCGTAAATATACACAATTCTTCTTCAGGACTCGAGTCCAAATTATTAATAGAAACAAAGATATACGTCTTTCACTCAGGTGCATACTCTTCATGTTTACTAAATCAACCATGTTACGGAGATTGGCTTAAATTTTGAATACATTATGGGCATGCTGAAATACGAGTTGCGTTGGGTTCCTATCGTAAATATACACAATTCTTCTTCAGGACTCAAGTCCAATTTATTAATAGAAACAAAGATATACATCTTTCACTCAGGTGCATACTCTTCAGGTTTACTAAATCAACCGTGTTACGGAGATTGGCTTAAATTTTGAATACATTATGGGCATGCTGAAATACGAGTTGCGTTGGGTTCCTATAGTAAATATACACAATTCTTCTTCAGGACTCAAGTCCAAATTATTAATAGAAACAAAGATATATGTCTTTCACTCAGGTGCATACTCTTTAGGTTTACTAATTCAACCGTGTTACGGAGATTGGCCTAAATTTTGAATACATTATGGGCATGCTGAAATACGAGTTGCGTTGGGTTCCTATCGTAAATATACACAATTCTTCTTCAGGACTCAAGTCCAAATTATTAATAGAAACAAATATATATGTCTTTCACTCAGGTGCATACTCTTCGGGTTTACTAAATCAACCGTGTTACGGAGATTGGCTTAAATTGTGAATACATTATCGAAATGCTGAAATACGAGTTGCGTTGGGTTCCTATAGTAAATATACACAATTCTTCTTCAGGACTCAAGTCCAAATTATTAATAGAAACAAAGATATATGTCTTTCACTCAGGTGCATACTCTTTAGGTTTACTAATTCAACCGTGTTACGGAGATTGGCCTAAATTTTGAATACATTATGGGCATGCTGAAATACAAGTTGCGTTGGGTTCCTATCGTAAATATACACAATTCTTCTTCAGGACTCAAGTCAAAATTATTAATAGAAACAAAGATATACGTCTTTCACTCAGGTGCATACTCTTCAGGTTTACTAAATCAACCGTGTTACGGAGATTGGCTTAAATTTTGAATACATTATGGGCATGCTGAAATACGAGTTGTGTTGGGTTCCTATCGTAAATATACACAATTCTTCTTCAGGACTCAAGTCCAATTTATTAACAGAAACAAAGATATACGTCTTTCACTCAGGTGCATACTCTTCAGGTTTACTAAATCAACCGTGTTACGGAGATTGGCTGAAATTGTGAATACATTATGGCAATGATGAAATACGAGTTGCGTTGGGTTCCTATCGTAAATATACACAATTCTTCTTCAGGACTCAAGTCCAAATTATTAATACAAACAAAGATATACGTCTTTCACTCAGGTGCATACTCTTCAGGTTTACTAAATCAACCATGTTACGGAGATTGGCTTATATTGTGAATACATTATGGGAATGCTGAAATACGAGTTGCGTTGGGTTCCTATCGTAAATATACACAATACTTCTTCAGGACTCAAGTCCAAATTATTAATAGAAACAAAGATATACGTCTTTCACTCAGGTGCATACTCTTCAGGTTTACTAAATCAACCGTGTTACGGAGATTGGATTAAATTGTGAATACATTATGGGAATGCTGAAATACGAGTTGAGTTGGGTTCCTATCGTAAATATACACAATTCTTATTCAGGACTCAAGTCCAAATTATTAATAGAAACAAAGATATACTTCTTTCACTCAGGTGCATACTCTTCAGGTTTTTTAAATCAACCGTGTTACGGAGATTGGCTTAAATTTTGAATACATTATGGGCATGCTGAAATACGAGTTGCGTTGGGTTCCTATCGTAAATATACACAATTCTTCTTCAGGACTCAAGTCCAAATTATTAATAGAAACAAAGATATAAGTCTTTCACTCAGGTGCATACTCTTCGGGTTTACTAAATCAACCGTGTTACGGAGATTGGCTTAAATTGTGAATACATTATGGGAATGCTGAAATACGAGTTGCGTTGGGTTCCTATCGTAAATATACACAATTCTTCTTCAGGACTCAAGTCCAAATTATTAATAGAAACAAAGATATACGTCTTTCACTCAGGTGCATACTCTTCAGGTTTACTAAATCAACCGTGTTACGGAGATTGAATAAAATTGTGAATACATTATGGGAATGCTGAAATACGAGTTGCGTTGGGTTCCTATCGTAAATATACACAATTCTTCTTCAGGACTCAAGTCCAAATTATTAATAGAAACAATGATATACGTCTTTCACTCAGGTGCATACTCTTCAGGTTTACTAAATCAACCGTGTTACGAAGATTGGCTTAAATTTTGAATACATTATGGGCATGTTGAAATACGAGTTGAGTTGGGTTCCTATCGTAAATATACACAATTCTTCTTCAGGACTCAAGTCCAAATTATTATTAGAAACAAAGATATACGTCTTTCACTCAGGTGCATACTCTTCAGGTTTACTAAATCAACCGTGTTACGGAGATTGGCTTAAATTTTGAATACATTATGGGCATGCTGAAATACGAGTTGCGTTGGGTTCCTATCATATATATACACAATGCTTCTTCAGGACTCAAGTCCAAATTATTAATAGAAACAAAGATATAAGTCTTTCACTCAGGTGCATACTCTTCGGGTTTACTAAATCAACCATGTTACGGAGATTGGCTTAAATTGTGAATACATTATGGGAAGGCTGAAATACGAGTTGCGTTGGGTTCCTATCGTAAATATACACAATTCTTCTTCAGGACTCAAGTCTAAATTATTAATAGAAACAAAGATATACGTCTTTCACTCAGGTGCATACTCTTCAGGTTTACTAAATCAACCGTGTTACGGAGATTGGCTTAAATTGTGAATACATTATGGGAATGCTGAAATACGAGTTGCGTTGGGTTCCTATCGTAAATATACACAATTCTTCTTCACGACTCAAGTCCAAATTATTAATAGAAACAAAGATATACGTGTTTCACTCAGGTGCATACTCTTCATGTTTACTAAATCAATCGTGTTACGGAGATTGGCTTAAATTTTGAATACATTATGGGCATGCTGAAATACGAGTTGCGTTGGGTTCCTATCGTAAATATACACAATTCTTCTTCAGGACTCAAGTCCAATTTATTAATAGAAACAAAGATATATGTCTTTCACTCAGGTGCATACTCTTCAGGTTTACTAAATCAACCGTGTTACGGAGATTGGATTAAATTTTGAATACATTATGGGCATGCTGAAATACGAGTTGCGTTGGGTTCCTATCGTAAATATACACAATTCTTCTTCAGGACTCCAGTCCAAATTATTAATAGAAACACAGATATACGTCTTTCACTCAGGTGCATACTCTCCAGGTTTACTAAATCAACCGTGTTACGGAGATTGGCTTAAATTTTGAATACATTATGGGCATGCTGAAATACGAGTTGCGTTGGGTTCCTATCGTAAATATACACAATTCTTCTTCAGGACTCAAGTCCAAATTATTAATAGAAACAAAGATATATGTCTTTCACTCAGGTGCATACTCTTCGGGTTTACTAAATCAACCGTGTTACGGAGATTGGCTTAAATTGTGAATACATTATAGGAATGCTGAAATACGAGTTGAGTTGGGTTCCTATCGTAAATATACACAATTCTTCTTCAGGACTCAAGTCAAAATTATTAATAGAAACAAAGATATACGTCTTTCACTCAGGTGCATACTCTTCAGGTTTACTAAATCAACCGTGTTACGGAGATTGGCTTAAATTTTGAATACATTATGGGCATGCTGAAATACGAGTTGCGTTGGGTTCCTATCGTAAATATACACAATTCTTCTTCAGGACTCAAGTCCAAATTATTAATAGAAACAAAGATATACGTCTTTCACTCAGGTGCATACTCTTCAGGTTTACTAAATCAACCGTGTTACGGAGATTGGCTTAAATTTTGAATACATTATGGGCATGCTGAAATACGAGTTGCGTTGGGTTCCTATCGTAAATATACACAATTCTTCTTCAGGACTAAAGTCCAAATTATTAATAGAAACAAAGATATACGTCTTTCACTCAGATGCATACTCTTCAGGTTTACTAAATCAACCGTGTTACAGAGATTGGCTTAAATTTTGAATACATTATGGGCATGCTGAAAAAACGAGTTGCGTTGGGTTCCTATCGTAAATATACACAATTCTTCTTCAGGACTCAAGTCCAAATTATTAATAGAAAAAAAGATATACGTCTCTCACTCAGGTGCATACTCTTCATGTTTACTAAATCAACCGTGTTACGGAGATTGGCTTAAATTTTGAATACATTATGGGCATGCTGAAATACGAGTTGCGTTGGGTTCCTATCGTAAATATACACAATTCTTCTTCAGGACTCCAGTCCAAATTATTAATAGAAACAAAGATATACGTCTTTCACTCAGGTGCATACTCTTCAGATTTACTAAATCAACCGTGTTACGGAGATTGGCTTAAATTTTGAATACATTATGGGCATGCTGAAATACGAGTTGCGTTGGGTTCCTATCGTAAATATACACAATTCTTCTTCAGGACTCAAGTCCAAATTATTAATAGAAACAAAGATATATGTCTTTCACTCAGGTGCATACTCTTCGGGTTTACTAAATCAACCGTGTTACGGAGATTGGCTTAAATTGTGAATACATTATAGGAATGCTGAAATACGAGTTGCGTTGGGTTCCTATCGTAAATATACACAATTCTTCTTCAGGACTCAAGTCAAAATTATTAATAGAAAGAAAGATATACGTCTTTCACTCAGGTGCATACTCTTCAGGTTTACTAAATCCACCGTGTTACGGAGATTGGCTTAAATTTTGAATACATTATGGGCATGCTGAAATACGAGTTGCGTTGGGTTCCTATCGTAAATATAAACAATTCTTCTTCAGGACTCAAGTCCAAATTATTAATAGAAACAAAGATATATGTCTTTCACTCAGGTGCATACTCTTCGGGTTTACTAAATCAACCGTGTTACGGAGATTGGCTTAAATTGTGAATACATTATAGGAATGCTGAAATACGAGTTGCGTTGGGTTCCAATCGTAAATATACACAATTCTTCTTCAGGACTCAAGTCAAAATTATTAATAGAAACAAAGATATACGTCTTTCACTCAGGTGCATACTCTTCAGGTTTACTAAATCAACCGTGATACGGAGATTTTATAAATTTTGAATACGAGTTGCGTTGGGTTCCTATCGTAAATATACACAATTCTTCTTCAGGACTCAAGTCCAAATTATTAATAGAAACAAAGATATACGTCTTTCACTCAGGTGCATACTCTTCGGGTTTACTAAATCAACCGTGTTACGGAGATTGGCTTAAATTGTGAATACATTATAGGAATGCTGAAATACGAGTTGCGTTGGGTTCCTATCGTAAATATACACAATTCTTCTTCAGGACTCAAGTCCAAATTATTAATAGAAACAAAGATATACGTGTTTCACTCAGGTGCATACTCTTCAGGTTTACTAAATCAACCGTGTTACGGAGATTGGCTTAAATTTTGAATAAATTATGGGCATGCTGAAATACGAGTTGCGTTGGGTTCCTATCGTAAATATACACAATTCTTCTTCACGACTCAAGTCCAAATTATAAATAGAAACAAAGATATACGTCTTTCACTCAGGTGCATACTCTTCAGGTTTACTAAATCAACCGTGTTACGGAGATTGGCTTAAATTTTGAATACATTATGGGCATGCTGAAATACGAGTTGCGTTGGGTTCCTATCGAAAATATACACAATTCTTCTTCAGGACTCCAGTCCAAATTATTAATAGAAACAAAGATATACGTCTTTCACTCAGGTGCATACGCTTCAGATTTACTAAATCAACCGTGTTACGGAGATTGGCTTAAATTTTGAATACATTATGGGCATGCTGAAATACGAGTTGCGTTGGGTTCCTATCGTAAATATACACAATTCTTCTTCAGGACTCAAGTCCAAATTATTAATAGAAACAAAGATATATGTCTTTCACTCAGGTGCATACTCTTCGGGTTTACTAAATCAACCGTGTTACGGAGATTGGCTTAAATTGTGAATACATTATAGGAATGGTGAAATACGAGTTGCGTTGGGTTCCTATCGTAAATATACACAAGTCTTCTTCAGGACTCAAGTCAGAATTATTAATAGAAACAAAGATATACGTCTTTCACTCAGGTGCATACTCTTCAGGTTTACTAAATCAACCGTGTTACGGAGATTGGCTTAAATTTTGAATACATTATGGGCATGCTGAAATACGAGTTGCGTTGGGTTCCTATCGTAAATATAAACAATTCTTCTTCAGGACTCAAGTCCAAATTATTAATAGAAACAAAGATATATGTCTTTCACTCAGGTGCATACTCTTCGGGTTTACTAAATCAACCGTGTTACGGAGATTGGCTTAAATTGTGAATACATTATAGGAATGCTGAAATACGAGTTGCGTTGGGTTCCTATCGTAAATATACACAATTCTTCTTCAGGACTCAAGTCAAAATTATTAATAGAAACAAAGATATACGTCTTTCACTCAGGTGCATACTCTTCAGGGTTACTAAATCAACCGTGATACGGAGATTGGCTTAAATTTTTAATACATTATGGGCATGCTGAAATACGAGTTGCGTTGGGTTCCTATCGTAAATATACACAATTCTTCTTCAGGACTCAAGTCCAAATTATTAATAGAAACAAAGATATACGTCTTTCACTCAGGTGCATACTCTTCAGGTTTACTAAATAAACCGTGTTACGGAGATTGGCTTAAATTTTGAATACATTATGGGCATGCTGAAATACGAGTTGCGTTGGGTTCCTATCGTAAATATACACAATTCTTCTTCAGGACTCAAGTCCAAATTATAAATAGAAACAAAGATATACGTCTTTCACTCAGGTGCATACTCTTCAGGTTTACTAAATCAACCGTGTTACGGAGATTGGCTTAAATTTTGAATACATTATGGGCATGCTGAAATACGAGTTGCGTTGGGGTCCTATCGTAAATATACACAATTCTTCAGGACTCAAGTCCAAATTATAAATAGAAACAAAGATATACGTCTTTCACTCAGGTGCATACTCTTCAGGTTTACTAAATCAACCGTGTTACGGAGATTGGCTTAAATTTTGAATACATTATGGGCATGCTGAAATACGAGTTGCGTTGAGTTCCTATCATAAATATACACAATGCTTCTTCAGGACTCAAGTCCAAATTATTAATAGAAACAAAGATATAAGTCTTTCACTCAGGTGCATACTCTTCGGGTTTACTAAATCAACCGTGTTACTGAGATTGGCTTAAATTGTGAATACATTATGGGAATGCTGAAATACGAGTTGCGTTGGGTTCCTATCGTAAATATACACAATTCTTCTTCAGGACTCAAGTCTAAACTATTAATAGAAACAAAGATATACGTCTTTCACTCAGGTGCATTCTCTTCAGGTTTACTAAATCAACCGTGTTACGGAGATTGGCTTAAATATTGAATACATTATGGGAATGCTGAAATACGAGTTGCGTTGGGTTCCTATCGTAAATATACACAATTCTTCTTCAGGACTCAAGTCCAAATTATTAATAGAAACAAAGATATACGTCTCTCACTCAGGTGTATACTCTTCATGTTTACTAAATCAACCGTGTTACGGAGATTGGCTTAAATTTTGAATATATTATGGGCATGCTGAAATACGAGTTGCGTTGGGTTCCTATCGTAAATATACACAATTCTTCTTCAGGACTCAAGTCCAAATTATTAATAGAAAAAAAGATATACGTCTCTCACTCAGGTGCATACTCTTCATGTTTACTAAATCAACCGTGTTACGGAGATTTGCTTAAATTTTGAATACATTATGGGCATGCTGAAATACGAGTTGCGTTGGGTTCCTATCGTAAATATACACAATTCTTCTTCAGGACTCCAGTCCAAATTATTAATAGAAACAAAGATATACGTCTTTCACTCAGGTGCATACTCTTCAGATTTACTAAATCAACCGTGTTACGGAGATTGGCTTAAATTTTGAATACATTATGGGCATGCTGAAATACGAGTTGCGTTGGGTTCCTATCGTAAATATACACAATTCTTCTTCAGGACTCAAGTCCAAATTATTAATAGAAACAAAGATATATGTCTTTCACTCAGGTGCATACTCTTCGGGTTTACTAAATCAACCGTGTTACGGAGATTGGCTTAAATTGTGAATACATTATAGGAATGCTGAAATACGAGTTGCGTTCGGTTCCTATCGAAAATATACACAATTCTTCTTCAGGACTCAAGTCAAAATTATTAATAGAAACAAAGATATACGTCTTTCACTCAGGTGCATACTCTTCAGGTTTACTAAATCAACCGTGTTACGGAAATTGGCTTAAATTTTGAATACATTATGGGCATGCTGAAATACGAGTTGCGTTGGGTTCCTATCGTAAATATACACAATTCTTCTTCAGGACCCAAGTCCAAATTATTAATAGAAACAAAGATATACGTCTTTCACTCAGGTGCATACTCTTCAGGTTTACTAAATCAACCGTGTTACGGAGATTGGCTTAAATTTTGAATACATTATGGGCATGCTGAAATACGAGTTGCGTTGGGTTCCTATCGTAAATATACACAATTCTTCTTCAGGACTAAAGTCCAAATTATTAATAGAAACAAAGATATACGTCTTTCACTCAGATGCATACTCTTCAGGTTTACTAAATCAACCGTGTTACAGAGATTGGCTTAAATTTTGAATACATTATGGGCATGCTGAAATACGAGTTGCGTTGGGTTCCTATCGTAAATATACACAATTCTTCTTCAGGACTCAAGTCCAAATTATAAATAGAAACAAAGATATACGTCTTTCACTCAGGTGCATACTCTTCAGGTTTACTAAATCAACCGTGTTACGGAGATTGGATTAAAATTTGAATACATTATGGGCATGCTGAAATACGAGTTGCGTTGAGTTCCTATCATAAATATACACAATGCTTCTTCAGGACTCAAGTCCAAATTATTAATAGAAACAAAGATATAAGTCTTTCACTCAGGTGCATACTCTTCGGGTTTACTAAATCAACCGTGTTACTGAGATTGGCTTAAATTGTGAATACATTATGGGAATGCTGAAATACGAGTTGCGTTGGGTTCCTATCGTAAATATACACAATTCTTCTTCAGGACTCAAGTCTAAATTATTAATAGAAACAAAGATATACGTCTTTCACTCAGGTGCATACTCTTCAGGTTTACTAAATCAACCGTGTTACGGAGATTGGCTTAAATTGTGAATACATTATGGGAATGCTAAAATACGAGTTGCGTTGGGTTCCTATCGTAAATATACACAATTCTTCTTCAGGACTCAAGTCCAAATTATTAATAGAAACAAAGATATACGTCTCTCACTCAGGTGCATACTCTTCATGTTTACTAAATCAACCGTGTTACGGAGATTGGCTTAAATTTTGAATACATTATGGGCATGCTGAAATACGAGTTGCGTTGGGTTCCTATCGTAAATATACACAATTCTTCTTCAGGACTCAAGTCCAAATTATTAATAGAAAAAAAGATATACGTCTCTCACTCAGGTGCATACTCTTCATGTTTACTAAATCAACCGTGTTACGGAGATTGGCTTAAATTTTGAATACATTATGGGCATGCTGAAATACGAGTTGCGTTGGGTTCCTATCGTAAATATACACAATTCTTCTTCAGGACTCCAGTCCAAATTTTTAATAGAAACAAAGATATACGTCTTTCACTCAGATGCATACTCTTCAGGTTTACTAAATCAACCGTGTTACGGAGATTGGCTTAAATTTTGAATACATTATGGGCATGCTGAAATACGAGTTGCGTTGGGTTCCTATCGTAAATATACACAATTCTTCTTCAGGACTCAAGTCCAAATTATTAATAGAAAAAAAGATATATGTCTTTCACTCAGGTGCATACTCTTCGGGTTTACTAAATCAACCGTGTTACGGAAATTGGCTTAAATTGTGAATACATTATAGGAATGCTGAAATACGAGTTGCGTTGGGTTCCTATCGTAAATATACACAATTCTTCTTCAGGACTCAAGTCAAAATTATTAATAGAAACAAAGATATACGTCTTTCACTCAGGTGCATACTCTTCAGGTTTACTAAATCAACCGTGTTACGGAGATTGGCTTAAATTTTGAATACATTATGGGCATGCTGAAATATGAGTTGCGTTGGGTTCCTATCGTAAATATACACAATTCTTCTTCAGGACTAAAGTCCAAATTATTAATAGAAACAAAGATATACGTCTTTCACTCAGATGCATACTCTTCAGGTTTACTAAATCAACCGTGTTACAGAGATTGGCTTAAATTTTGAATACATTATGGGCATGCTGAAATACGAGTTGCGTTGGGTTCCTATCGTAAATATACACAATTCTTCTTCAGGACTCAAGTCCAAATTATAAATAGAAACAAAGATATACGTCTTTCACTCAGGTGCATACTCTTCAGGTTTACTAAATCAACCGTGTTACGGAGATCGGCTTAAATTTTGAATACATTATGGACATGCTGAAATACGAGTTGCGTTGAGTTCCTATCCTAAATATACACAATGCTTCTTCAGGACTCAAGTCCAAATTATTAATAGAAACAAAGATATACGTCTTTCACTCAGATGCATACTCTTCAGGTTTACTAAATCAACCGTGTTACAGAGATTGGCTTAAATTTTGAATACATTATGGGCATGTTGAAATACGAGTTGCGTTGGGTTCCTATCGTAAATATACACAATTCTTCTTCAGGACTCAAGTCCAAATTATAAATAGAAACAAAGATATACGTCTTTCACTCAGGTGCATACTCTTCAGGTTTACTAAATCAACCGTGTTACGGAGATTGGCTTAAATTTTGAATACATTATGGGCATGCTGAAATACGAGTTGCGTTGAGTTCCTATCCTAAATATACACAATGCTTCTTCAGGACTCAAGTCCAAATTATTAATAGAAACAAAGATATAAGTCTTTCACTCAGGTGCATACTCTTCGGGTTTACTAAATCAACCGTGTTCTTGAGATTGGCTTAAATTGTGAATACATTATGGGAATGCTGAAATACGAGTTGCGTTGGGTTCCTATCGTAAATATACACAATTCTTCTTCAGGACTCAAGTCTAAATTATTAATAGAAACAAAGATATACGTCTTTCACTCAGGTGCATACTTTTCAGGTTTACTAAATCAACCGTGTTACGGAGATTGGCTTAAATTGTGAATACATTATGGGAATGCTGAAATACGAGTTGCGTTGGGTTCCTATCGTAAATATACACAATTCTTCTTCAGGACTCAAGTCCAAATTATTAATAGAAACAAAGATATACGTCTCTCACTCAGGTGCATACTCTTCATGTTTACTAAATCAACCGTGTTACGGAGATTGGCTTAAATTTTGAATACATTATGGGCATGCTGAAATACGAGTTGCGTTGGGTTCCTATCGTAAATATACACAATTCTTCTTCAGGACTCAAGTCCAATTTATTAATAGAAACAAAGATATACGTCTTTCACTCAGGTGCATACTCTTCAGGATTACAAAATCAACCGTGTTACGGAGATTGGCTTAAATTTTGAATACATTATGGGCATGCTGAAATACGAGTTGCGTTGGGTTCCTATCGTAAATTAACACAATTCTTCTTCAGGACTCAAGTCCAAATTATTAATAGAAACAAAGATATACGTCTTTCACTCAGGTGCATACTCTTCAGGTTTACTAAATCAACCGTGTTACGGAGATTGGCTTAAATTTTGAATACATTATGGGCATGCTGAAATACGAGTTGCGTTGGGTTCCTATCGTAAATATACACAATTCTTCTTCAGGACTCAAGTCCAAATTATTAATAGAAATAAAGATATATGTCTTTCACTCAGGTGCATACTCTTCGGGTTTACTAAATCAACCGTGTTACGGAGATTGGCTTAAATTATGAATACATTATAGGAATGCTGAAATACGAGTTGCGTTGGGTTCCTATCGTAAATATACACAATTCTTCTTCAGGACTCAAGTCAAAATTATTAATAGAAACAAAGATATACGTCTTTCACTCAGGTGCATACTCTTCAGGTTTACTAAATCAACCGTGTTACGGAGATTGGCTTAAATTTTGAATACATTATGGGCATGCTGAAATACGAGTTGCGTTGGGTTCCTATCCTAAATATACACAATTCTTCTTCACGACTCAAGTCCAAATTATTAATATAAACAAAGATATACGTCTTTCACTCAGGTGCATACTCTTCAGGTTTACTAAATCAACCGTGTTACGGAGATTGGCTTAAATTTTGAATACATTATGGGCATGCTGAAATACGAGTTGCGTTGGGTTCCTATCGTAAATATACACAATTCTTCTTCAGGACTAAAGTCCAAATTATTAATAGAAACAAAGATATACGTCTTTCACTCAAATGCATACTCTTCAGGTTTACTAAATCAACCGTGTTACAGAGATTGGCTTAAATTTTGAATACATTATGGGCATGCTGAAATACGAGTTGCGTTGGGTTCCTATCGTAAATATACACAATTCTTCTTCAGGACTCAAGTCCAAATAATTAATAGAAACAAAGATATAAGTCTTTCACTCAGGTGCATACTCTTCGGGTTTACTATATCAACCGTGTTACGGAGATTGGCTTAAATTGTGAATACATTATGGGAATGCTGAAATACGAGTTGCGTTGGGTTCCTATCGTAAATATACACAATTCTTCTTCAGGACTCAAGTCCAAATTATTAATAGAAACAAAGATATACGTCTTTCACTCAGGTGCATACTCTTCAGGTTTACTAAATCAACCGTGTTACGGAGATTGGATTAAATTGTGAATACATTATGGGAATGCTGAAATACGAGTTGCGTTGGGTTCCTATCGTAAATATACACAATTCTTCTTCAGGACACAAGTCCAAATTATTAATAGAAACAAAGATATACGTCTTTCACTCAGGTGCATACTCTTCAGGTTTACTGAATCAACCGTGTTACGAAGATTGGCTTAAATTTTGAATAGATTATGGGCATGCTGAAATACGAGTTGTGTTGGGTTCCTATCGTAAATATACACAATTATTCTTCAGGACTCAAGTCCAAATTATTAATAGAAACAAAGATATACGTCTTTCACTCAGGTGCATACTCTTCAGGTTTACTAAATCAACCGTGTTACGGAGATTGGCTTAAATTTTGAATACATTATGGGCATGCTGAAATACGAGTTGCGTTGGGTTCCTATCATTTTTTTTGGATGAAATGTAAGTATATATATGTAACCATCCAAAAGAGTTTATCTGTACAACAAAAAGGGTGAGCAAAAATGCAGGTTATCCAAAGTATGGATAACCCATCACCACCAAAAACAGCTTATATGCTATCTATGAGATCTAGTCAGCCTATCCTATCTCATATCAATGAGAGTGAGGAGTAAAACAGTTTGTGAGGTTCATCAAAACACCACCATCTCGTGTGGGTATATATTATACAAAATTTTGTAAGTAACATATTGAATTCTTGCAAAAACATCCTCTTCCTTCGGTTTTAGGCCATCAAATCTGGCAGCATTGCGTGTCATCCAAATCCAATATATGGAGTAGCAAAATGCAATCCTTGTTGCCTTTGTTTTGATTCCAGCTCCATCTCGGTCCTTCTTAATCCATTTCACCGAACTAGCCAAAGTCCCTGTAACAACCCGCCCCCGTAGGCCCCGAGGTAGTTACTTCTGACCTCTAGTACTGTCCTCACAAACCGCCACTAGCCTTTTCCGCGCACTTTGTCCTCACTCGTGTGCGCCCTGAGAAACTTCCCAGGGGGTCACCCATCCCAAGACTACTTGTGACACTCCAAAAATTTAAATACAAATAAAAATAATTTTTAGCCAGATAAATCATAAAATATTGCGGAAGTGACATTTTAATTATTAATTGGGTCAGAAAAAAATTCAACAGTTGTAACATTCTTATCAGATAAAAATTTCAAAATTTATGACGTCTTAGTCAGATAAAAATATTTCAGTAATAGGAACAACATTTTATGAAACAAATGAACCAGACAGAAAATTAACAATTGTGACATTTTTAGTCAGATAAGAATGGTCTGATAAAAGAAGTAATATTTTATATCAAGTACCAATTATACATATGACATAAGAAGTAAAATCTATATTTTATTTTTACAAAACACAATTTCCATTTTTACTCCTAAATATATAAACTATACCTACGTATAATACTATACGTATTAAAAATTATGTACTATATTTTTAATCAGATTTGTGTAACTATTGTTAATAAAACCAAGATACGTATGTATACTACACATACGTGGCATACACCCATAATACACATATACTACGTATATACTTAATGCATGCATATCACACATAACACATACATACATCATGAATCCATGATATATTTACATACGCATAAATGCCTAGTAATATCAATAATAATGAGAAAACAGTCTAGAATTTTCAACGTATAAACCCATTAAATGGAGAAAACAGTCTAAGATTTTCAACGCAGCCTACACTTCGTATATGGAAATACATTAAATGGAGAAGATTTTCAACGTATAAACCCATTAAAATGGACAGTCTAGAATTTTCCATACGTGAATATACGAGTATATATTTAAACGTGATCGGCATCCCACCCTGCAAATTAAACGAACGAACCCGCAAACCTCTATACACAACATAACCTGCGTAAATCAAAATAGAAAAGTGAGAAAAGAAAACAGAGCGAGAAAGAGGAGAGAAAGATTAGCGTAACATCGTTCCAGTGTTGCCGGACTATGTTTCACGCCGGATCGAGCTGCCGTTATCATCGACGGAGAAGTAAACGCCGTGCCAAGCTGCAAACTGACCCTCCGACCCGATCGCACGCTGGAAGATCGACTAGCACGCGAGAGAAACCCAACCGTGTTGCTTGACGGAGCACATCTCCGAACTGCGTCGCCAGAAGAGAATAAGGGAGACGAGGATTCAGACCTCACCGGCTGCAGACAAGACTGACGGAAGCCTCCGTAGAAATCTCCGCTGCAGATCGTTCCTTGTTTCACGCCGGAGTGTCGTTGCAGAGGTGACGGAGGAAGGAGGGCAACGCTGCTGTCGCCGGACAAAACTGCTGCTGCACACCTGCACGAGCCAGAGGAAAAGAAAGCCGCCGGAGAAGACACCCAGCTGAGGTCGCAGCTGGGAGACACCGTAGTGTCTCCAAATCGCTGCACACTGCTGAGCATGCTCTCACCGCCGGAGGAGCTACAACGGAACGCCAAAGAAGGACCCAAACTTGTACGCCGGAGAAGGCGCCGGTTGCTGTCGTCGGACCAAACTGCTGCCGCCGCCACTTAACACAACCTGCGCATCACTGCTGCTATTGGAGAGAAGGTCGTCTGAGGGTTACAAGCTCTCGCCGTGACTGCTGCAATCCCCGATCGGGAGAAATCGATGAGGAAGACGAAGCCACGCCCTGTACGTACGTAGTTATACTCCATGTCTCCATATTATTTTGATCCTTATGCGTTAAAGGTTTCAACTGGGCCGGCCAAGTTAATAGATGAATTATAATCATATAATAATAACTATAGACCGATACTACTTATTGATTTGCAATACGACAATTTGTTTTGAAGTAACGTCATTGGATTATCATAATAACACGGGGTTATTAAGAAAATGAATAAAATATTACTGGATTAATTAATTGATTGGATTAAGTGGTGAGGATAAGTTAAAAATCGTAATTTAAAACAAACGAATGATATATATTGGTAAAATCATAAGAGGAATTCATAAATAATGAATAGAATAATTTAACTATAAGTTTATATTGATATTAGAATTTTAATATTCTTAGAAGGTGATTTCGAGAAGATCGACATAGAAGTTTCGATTAGGAATTATCGTGATTTGAGGTAAGTTTCTCTGCCAATCTAAAATTGTTTCCTCGTATTATATGCTTATTATGCATTATGTGAATAAGTGTGAATTGTTGAATTTTGTGTATGTGATTTGTGAAGAGATATTATGTATATGGTTGTTGAGAAATATAAGTTAAGTACTTTTGGGGTATTAAATATTTTTAAATACCTTCAAGACTTTTTAGAGAAATTAAGAAGTATTTTTGAAGTATTATTTATTGAAGATAGAATTTACATTTTTATAAGAAGTGAGCATCTCGGGAGTAATCCGGGGTGTCGGTTTTCCACATCCGGATAAATGTGGAGGGTGATTAGATTTGCTACTACTAAGAAGTACAGTTTGAGTTTAAAGTGATATTTGGATCGATGATCCCTTCTAAGAAGAAGTTATGGTAGTAGTAATCCCTAATCATTCCAAATATCTTATTCAGGGGTAGTTGGTAGACTGAGTCCCGACTACTCGTTACGACTTACTACTCGGGGGGCTTGGAATCCCTTTTAGGGGGTGTGCACACTTAAGGTAGTCGTTTCGTTTCCAACAGAGCAGTTGTGGTACCGGCACTTGTTCGGGGTGGCCGTCCGTAACCACGGTCCACCGGGCTCTACCGAAAGGTTGAGCACCGCCCTTCTAAATTACTAGGAAGTTAGAGAAGAAGTGATTTTTGAGGAAATCAAAGAGAAGAGTTATTATGAAGTTTTATAGAGAAGTTGAGGATTTTTGTAAAGAAGTAGTCTTGAGAAAAATCAAAATGAAAAGAATTTCGATGGTGTGAGTATTTTTATATATTATTATATAAAAATTCTATTTTTGTCAAACATGATTATTTTACGGGGTTGGGTAGTACTTACTTAGCTCTAAAGCTAATTTTTGTTTTCTTTTCCTTGTTTTGTTTCTGCACTTTATTTGTGCAGGTGAGGATGATGTTGTCGAGTGATGATTGCTTGCACGGCCGAGAGCGAGTTAGAAGTCGCCTTAGTTATATTAGTCATAAAATAAACATTTACTTTTCGAACACTTTACTTTTATTAAATTAGTTGTTATGTTTTTAGTTGCCTGTGCATCCGGTTGAGAGATGACCGGATGTGGCGGTAACACCCATTTCCCTATTTTAGACTTCCGCTGTATTTCTTTAAATTTTCATTATCAATAAATCAAAGTTTTATTTCAATTATATCAACGTTTTGGGTGGGAAATTTGGGGGTGTTACAAATTGGTATCAGAGCTTTTGAGACTCGAGTTGCACAGTCTCTGGTTGTTAAGATGGTACCCTTAGCAACTGGTATGGCAGCAACTAGAGTCAAAAGTATCTAAAAAGTTTTATAAACAATTATTTTTATTATTATTATTATTATTATTATTATTATTTTCTTAGGTTTTCGAAAGAGGTTTTCAAAACATTTTCTTTTAATAATTTTTCAAGGGAGTTTTCAATATGCTTTTTTCTAAAAATATTTGAAGAATGATTAAAAGTTTCTAGGACTAAAATAAAATTTTAGGCCGCGGTGAGGTTGTGAGATTTGGATTTTTGGTTTTTGGTTGAGGATGTGATTCTTTTGAATTGTTTGAGATATTCTTTTGGGTTTTGGATATATCCTAAGTGACTTATTTAAGGAGTATTTTGGACTTATAGAAGAACATTTGAGATTGTTGGACTAGTAAGTTATTGGTTATGGGGTGGTAAAATTGCGAATACTACTGGATGGATCCCTTAAAAGGAGATGCACCTTGTTGGTATGAGTAGTACTATTAAATCATTTAAATTAAATCTCGGGTGTTACAGTCCCCATTTGTCTTGGCATTTGCATCCATGCTTTCACCATTTGCCAAACTTTACCTGAAAAATGACATTCAAAGAATAGGTGTGGAACCGTCTCCGGTCCACCCTTGCACAATATACATACATTAACTACATCTAACCAGTGAAGGTTGTCATATGTAGCTAATCTATTACGGAATGCCAACCAAGTAGTAAAAGAGAATTTTGGAGGAATGTAATTCTTCCAAATAAATGACATCCACGCACGTTTGGGCCCTTTGTTCCTAAGCAAATCATATATCTTGATAGATGATAATTTCCCCCCACATTGGAAGCTTTGTAAGGCTCGGATTGCATGAGGAATACTGTCAAATTTAGACAGAATCTCATCCCTTACCAACACTAGTTTCTTCATTAGTTGTGAGTCCCTATAGTGTGGGGAGAAGTCCCACACTACGGCCATTAAGGTAAACTCCATGTACTCATTTGACCCATAAAGTGTCTTTTTTAGTATGGATATCCCAAAAAGTTTTTGCAAGTAAAGCCGAGTTCCATACCTTTGTGTCATGTATGCCAAGTCCACCTTCGTCTTTGGGTAAGCAAATGTCAGCCCATGCAACTCTAGCAAATTTACAACCCCATAGGAAAATACGGCATATAGAAGTAATTCTATCAAGTATGGACTTGGGTATGGGAAACACTTGGAGCCAAAAGGAATGAACTCCTTGGATGACTGATTTGATGAGCTCAATTCTTCCAGCATAAGAGAGTGTCTTTAAATTCCAAGCTGTAATGAAATTAGTAATGGATTCCAAGAGGGGAGCATACTGGGTCAAGGATATCTTGAGAGGGGCCAGGGGCACTCCAAGATATTTGACCGGGAATGTTCCTTCTTGAAAATCAATTAACTAGGTCCAGGATATTATTCAACTCATAATCAGCCAATCCACCAATGAAAATATTAGATTTATCATGATTAACATGCAAACCAGAAACATTGCTAAATTCCTCAAGTGTATCAATAAGTATTTTAATGGAAGGGGCATCACCCCTAGAAAATAGCATAAGATCATCAGCATAAGCAATGTGTGATATCTTCAATTTTCCACATTTAGGATGGAATTTGAAGTGTGGGTCCATGGTCCTAATATTCATTAGCCTAGAAAGGTATTCCAGACACAATACAAACAGTAGAGGGGACATGGGATCTGTAACACTTGTGATTTAATTTAAACGGATTAATAGTATTACTCATACCAACAGAGGTGCATCTCCTTTTAAGGGAGCTCATCACCCAAGAACTCCAAAGTTAAGCGTGCTTGCACGGGAGTAGTCTTGGGATGGGTGACCCCCTGGGAAGTTTCTCAGGGCGCGCATGAGTGAGGACAAAGTGCGCGGTAAAGGCTCGTGGTGGTTTGTGAGGACAGTACTATTGGTCTAGAGTAACTACCTCGGGTCCGTGTGGGGCCCCGGGGTGTTACAGGTGGTATCAGAGCAACCCTGCGACAGTGTGTTGATCCGTTGGATATCGGGCGGGCACTTAGCAGGGGAAAAGATTCTGGGATATGATTGAGATCGGTTTATGGGCGCAACGAGGACGTTGCGTTCCTAAGTGGGGGTGATTGTAACACTTGTGATTTAATTTAAACGGATTAATAGTATTACTCATACCAACAGAGGTGCATCTCCTTTTAAGGGAGCTCATCACCCAAGAACTCCAAAGTTAAGCGTGCTTGCACGGGAGTAGTCTTGGGATGGGTGACCCCCTGGGAAGTTTCTCAGGGCGCGCATGAGTGAGGACAAAGTGCGCGGTAAAGGCTCGTGGTGGTTTGTGAGGACAGTACTATTGGTCTAGAGTAACTACCTCGGGTCCGTGTGGGGCCCCGGGGTGTTACAGGATCACCCTGCCTAAGGCCTCTTTTCCCTTCAAAATGTCCATGTAAGACACCATTGATAGAGATAGAGTATGAGGGTGTGGACACACATTCCATGATCCAATGGATAAATCTGTTCGGGAACCCCATATGCCTCAAAACCTTGGATAAAAAAATCCCAAGAAATAGTGTCATAGGCCTTCCTTAGATCAACCTTAAGCATACATCTAGGGGATATATGTTTACGGCCATATCCTCTAATCAATTCTTGGGCAACAAAAATGTTATCAATCATGAGTCTACCATCCACAAAGGCACCCTGAGCAGGGTCAATAAGATCGGGTAAGCAAGGGATCATTCTATTAGAAATGATCTTTGTAATGGTCTTATGTATCACATTCGTACAAACAATCGGTCTATAGTCAGCCGGGGTAGGTGAGTGAGTGGTCTTAGGAATTAAGGCAATAACTGTGTGGTTAAGCTGCCTTAATATCCTACCAGAGCCAAAGAAACCCTTGACTGCCTTAATAACATCATCTCCAACAGTTCCCCAATTTCTTTTGAAAAAGGCTGAGGTATAACCATCTGGTCCAGGAGCCTTATCATCTCCAATATCAAAGAGGGCACTTTTTATTTCCAGATCAGAGATAGGGGCAATAAGGCCATCCCTGGAAGTAGGGGGAGGCAATTCCCCGAGGTGATGACACTAGGGTCCAGCTGTGTATTAGGATAGTGTGTGCCAAATAGATTGGTGAAAAATTTCACAAATTCATCCGCCACTTGGTCAATAGAATTAGTGATGTCTCCATTAGATAGCTTGATTGATGTAATGGCATTTTTTGCAACATTTTTCTTCACAATTGAGTGAAAGTATTTAGTACATTTATCACCATGAAAAAGATGATTTGCTTTAGCCTTTTGTCTATAAAAGTCCTCTTCCGCACCCTTTAGGTAAAGTACTTTTTTCTTGGCCA
The DNA here is from genome assembly GCA_945859875.1 of Cuscuta europaea. Lineage (NCBI taxonomy): Eukaryota > Viridiplantae > Streptophyta > Magnoliopsida > Solanales > Convolvulaceae > Cuscuta > Cuscuta europaea. The sequence goes on from CAMAPE010000014.1 coordinate 10,609,773, forward strand.
CCTTGAGCTCATTATTTATAGTATCATCCAAAGGGGAGAGTAGAGATAGGCCATGCAGCCTATTGTATTCCTTTTTGGCCTCCTTAACTCTCTCGGATATGTGCCCAAAAGCTTTTTTATTGAGTTCTTTAAGTGGTCCTTTGAGGCTTTTGAGTTTTTTGACCAAAATGAATTGGGAACTACCAATAGTTTCTCTATGCCAAGTATCATTAAGAATGGTATTAAAAGAGTCATGCTTAAGCCACATATTGTAAAATTTGAAGGGTTTGGATCCACTTAAGTTCCCACGGCCTAGTTTAACAATGGCAGCAACATGATCAAACTCAGCCTCCATTTGGGGGAAATGAGTTGAACAGTTTACACCTTGAGTCATCCAAAGTTGGTTAATAAGAACCCTATCAAGTTTTGCCCAAAGTGCCCCTCTATTCCAAGTTAGGAATTCACCCGTGGAGGGGGTATCAACAAGGTTATTTTGTAGTTTGAAATCATTTAAATCTTGCATAAGATAGGTCGAGTGTGGGGTTGGCCCCACTCTCTCACTTGGGCTGCCCACACAATTAAAATCTCCCATCACAAGCCAAGGGCAATTGATGGAAGGTTCTAAAGATGTTAGGTGATCCCAAAGTTCCTTTCTTTCCAAAACTGTATAGAGTGCATAGATAAAGGTAACAAAGAACTCAAGTTGTGTAGTCTTACATTTGAGCTTACAATGAACATGCTGTTTATCAACTTCCAAAACATCAACATGCACAAATAAAGAGTTCCAAAGTATAGCAATACGACCACCATCAATCTTATCAAAGTTAGTAATAGATGACCAAGAAGGCCACCTATTAGTTCTAAGCTTTTCAAAATTAATGGTGTTCATTTTTGTCTCAAGTAAACAACACAAATGTATATTATTGACACGCATAAACTGAAAAATGGTATTTTGTTTGGAGACCTTACCAAGGCCTCGGATATTCCATGTGGACAAAAACATAAAAAATTTTATGTTTTGGTCCTCCTCTTGCCACGGGAGACCTGTTTTTCCCCCACCTTTGCTCTCGGTTTGTACCTAGTTAGAAACAAGAAATCATATACATGTTCAATGAAGAAAGAGGTGAAGTCATACCCATCCTCCATGGAAATAACTCCGGGCAGCTCCTTAAGGCATTTGGTGGTGAAGTTCATTCCTTTGGTATGAAAGTCTTGGGTGACACTCAAGTAGTTGTCCAGTCTTGTCATGCCTTCTTTGACTTGATCATAATGCATTAGATGAATGCATGGCTTATCATCTTTGTCAAGGGTCACATTGGTGATAACATCATCTAGATATGCATCTCTTATGTCATACACTACACGGCTTTTGGTGAAGTCCATCTTCCTTGGGTCTTTGACTTTGCAAGCATTCCCTCTTAAGCACCCCTCCTCATAGTATCCATTCAAATAGTGCCTATATACTCCTCTCATGAATTCTGGACCATAAGTATACCCCTTCTTTGTACATGTAAGGCCAGGAAGGCTCTCCAAGCAATCCTTAGTAAAAAGAATCCCGGGAGCATCTTGTTTGACCACTTTGAGAGTATGGTCTAATTTGATAATTTGGGCAGTTTTCTCAACTTTATCAATGTGTTGTGCTTTAAGAGTGGGGGCAGAATACTCTTCAGTTTGCATCTCTATAATAACTTCATCTTGGTAGGTGTCAAGTGGGTCTCTAAGTACCCGGGTTGAGTCCTCCTCTTCATCTTGGTGTAGTGAAGTAGATGCCTCTCCTCTCCTTGGTGTCCTCATATTGGTTTTGAAGTACCGAAACCTCTTGAAGAATGGATGATCGTTCTTTGGTGAGATGTCTTCCTCAACCTGTTTTGCCTTTCCATTTGTTGGTGAGGGAGGGTTTGAGTCCTCGGTTTCAACACTTTTCTTGTTCTTTTCTCTTTCCTCTCTTTCCATGGAAGCTATAACCTTGCAAGAAAAAGCATGGTGGCCAAAGCATTTGCAATTAAAACAATAATTAGGAAAGGTTTCATACCTCACACTTTGATTATGGATCCTACCATTCGGCAACCGAATGGGAATATGGAGTGGAGGAGGCTTTGAAGCATCCACTTCTATAAGAACTCTTGCAAATGAGGATCTAGCTTTCTCAAGCGTGACTCTATCCGTGGTTAGAGGCACTCCCACCCGAGATGCAACTTCACTAATAATGTCTTCTTCCCATTGTCTCATAGGGAGTTGAGGGAAAAGAACCCAAATGGGGACTTTGAGGAATTCCTCATCATCCGTAGAGAAATCATCCGAGAGTAGCTTTAGATGAACCGGCTTACCAAGCATTGAGTAAGGACCTTCCATAAGGACTTTGGCTCTATCCTCCTCATTTTGAAACTTGAATTTAATCCAACCTTTGTCATGTGATCTGAAACGGCATGGGACTGCCCAAGTCTTGACCAAATTTTGTATGTTGTTAACCCCGGGAAATCTTCCATCAAAATAAGCCACTAAGCAATGTCCCCAAATTGCGGTCATGGATGCAAGGACACGGCTAGATAGATCAATTAGTTCACCTTTGGGTTCAATATACTTCAGTTTCATACCTTTATTTGGGTCTCTATTATCCTTGAATAGGGAGACAAACTTAGGCTTGGATCCGGGCTCCCCCCATTTTGATGTACCTTGTGAAGCCGCGGCATTAACAACATCCTCTTGTGCCGCGGCATTGGCCTTGTCAAGCGTAGAATCCTTTCCTTGTTCTTTTGTAATGCCCCCCTCAATATCTCCCTCTTTAGAGTCAGTTTCATGCTCATTGACAACACCATTTTCCTCTTGTGACAGTTGGGTCATAACAATAGGATCAACTTCATACTCGGTTACCTCCATCTATAGGAGAATCAAGAGCAGATTGCGGTTCCACCACACATTCATTATCAATAATAGATGGAGAGGTTACCTCAATGTTGTGTGCTTGTTCACGAGTAGGAGTAGCCGTGATAGTCATTGAGGAGCTAGCATTGACACAAGAGTTTTCAAGAGCTACATCCGCATCAAGTTGATCCATATCATTGATAGCTTCCTCAATATCCTTTGATTGCTTTGCCTTAAGCCGAGAGGAAGCCTTGGTAGGGGGAGGATGGGACTTCTTCTTTTTGGCACCCATGAAACCGAGGGGGAAGCTAAGTAGTAGGAAGCCCCCCCAAAAGGTTCATGAAGTTTAGAAAAAGCTTCGTCCGTCCGTACCAATGACGGAAAGAAAGTGACCGTTGGAGAAGAAGGTGAAATCCAAACCTTGCTTGATGATGTAAAAAAGTATATTTGTCTAATCCCATCAGCTAGGAGAAGCTAGAAACACTTCCAATCGAGAGATTTGAGTAGTGATTCGAGCTGGAGAGGCGTTGACCTGAATTCGTGAATAGAGATTTCGCGATAACCAGAACTCATTCAACACCAAAAACTTCGAAAAAGAGCTGAAAATTTCTGAGATACTACAACCCAAAGAAGATTAAGAGGTAGTATAACAAGAATCTAAGCTCAAATCCGGAGAAACGAAGAAGAACAAGCTAAGAAATGAGATGTTTCCGAATGAGAAGAGTCCAAACCGAGTGCGGTTTAGAGAGATACGCTCTCAACTCCTCAAACGGATTCTCCTATCATAAATATACACAATGCTTCTTCAGGACTCAAGTCCAAATTATTAATAGAAACAAAGATATAAGTCTTTCACTCAGGTGCATACTCTTCGGGTTTACTAAATCAACCGTGTTACGGAGATTGGCTTAAATTGTGAATACATTATGGGAATGCTGAAATACGAGTTGGGTTCCTATCGTAAATATACACAATTCTTCTTCAGGACTCAAGTCCAAATTATTAATAGAAACAAAGATATACGTCTTTCACTCAGGTGCATACTCTTAAGGTTTACTAAATCAACCGTGTTCCGGAGATTGGCTTAAATTGTGAATACATTATGGGAATGCTGAAATACGAGTTGCGTTGGGTTCCTATCGTAAATATACACAATTCTTCTTCAGGACTCAAGTCCAAATTATTAATAGAAACAAAGATATACGTCTTTCACTCAGGTGCATACTCTTCATGTTTACTAAATCAACCGTGTTACGGAGATTGGCTTAAATTTTGAATACATTATGGGCATGCTGAAATACGAGTTGCGTTGGGTTCCTATCGTAAATATACACAATTCTTCTTCAGGACTCAAGTCCAATTTATTAATAGAAACAAAGATATACGTCTTTCACTCAGGTGCATACTCTTCAGGTTTACTAAATCAACCGTGTTACGAAGATTGGCTTAAATTTTGAATACATTATGGGCAGGCTGAAATACGAGTTGCGTTGGGTTCCTATCGTAAATATACACAATTCTTCTTCAGGACTCAAGTCCAAATTATTAATAGAAACAAAGATATACGTCTTTCCCTCAGGTGCATACTCTTCAAGTTTACTAAATCAACCGTGTTACGAAGATTGGCTTAAATTTTGAATACATTATGGGAATGCTGAAATACGAGTTGCGGTGGGTTCCTAGCGTAAATATACACAATTCTTCTTCAGGACTCATGTCCAAATTATTAATAGAAACAAAGATATATGTCTTTCACTCAGGTGCATACTCTTCGGGTTTACTAAATCAACCGTGTTACGGAGAGTGGCTTAAATTGTGAATACATTATGGGAATGCTGAAATACGAGTTGCGTTGGGTTCCTATCGTAAATATACACAACTCTTCTTCAGGACTCAAGTCAAAATTATTAATAGAAACAAAGATATACGTCTTTCACTCAGGTGCATACTCTTCAGGTTTACTAAATCAACCGTGTTACGGAGATTGGCTTAAATTTTGAATACATTATGGGCATGCTGAAATACGCGTTGCGTTGGGTTCCTATCGTAAATATACACAATTCTTCTTCAGGACTCAAGTCCAAATTATTAATAGAAACAAAGATATACGTCTTTCACTCAGGTGCATACTCTTCAGGTTTACTAAATCAACCGTGTTACGGAGATTGGCTTAAATTTTGAATACATTATGGGCATGCTGAAATACGATTTGCGTTGGGTTCCTATCGTAATTATACACAATTCTTCTTCAGGACTCAAGTCCAAATTATTAATAGAAACAAAGATATACGTCTTTCACTCAGGTGCATACTCTTCAGGTCTACTAAATCAACCGTGTTACGGAGATTGGCTTAAATTGTGAATACATTATGGGAATGCGAAAATACGAGTTGTGTTGGGTTCCTATCGTAAATATACACAATTCTTCTTCAGGACTCAAGTCCAAATTATTAATAGAAACAAAGATATACGTCTTTCACTCAGGTGCATACTCTTCAGGTTTACTAAGTCAACCGTGTTACGGAGATTGGCTTAAATTGTGAATACATTATAGGAATGCTGAAATACGAGTTGCGTTGGGTTGCTATCGTAAATATACACAATTCTTATTCAGGACTCAAGTCCAAATGATTAATAGAAACAAAGATATACGTCTTTCACTCAGGTGCATACGTTTCAGGTTTACTAAATCAACCGTGTTACGGAGATTGGCTTAAATTTTGAATACATTATGGGCATGCTGAAATACGAGTTGCGTTGGGTTCCTATCATAAATATACACAATTCTTCTTCAGGACTAAAGTCCAAATTATTAATAGAAACAAAGATATACATCTTTCACTCAGATGCATACTCTTCAGGTTTACTAAATCAACCGTGTTACAGAGATTGGCTTAAATTTTGAATACATTATGGGCATGCTGAAATACGAGTTGCGTTGGGTTCCTATCGTAAATATACACAATTCTTCTTCAGGACTCAAGTCCAAATTATTAATAGAAACAAAGATATAAGTCTTTCACTCAGGTGAATACTCTTCAGGTTTACTAAATCAACCGTGTTACGGAGATTGGCTTAAATTGTGAATACATTATGGGAATGCTGAAATACGAGTTGCGTTGGGTTCCTATCGTAAATATACACAATTCTTCTTCAGGACTCAAGTCCAAATTATTAATAGAAACAAAGATATACGTCTTTCACTCAGGTGCATACTCTTCAGGTTTACTAAATCAACCGTGTTACGGAGAGTGGATTAAATTGTGAATACATTATGGGAATGCTGAAATACGAGTTGTGTTGGGTTCCTATCGTAAATATACACAATTCTTCTTCACGACTCAAGTCAAAATTATTAATAGAAACAAAGATATACGTCTTTCACTCAGGTGCATACTCTTCAGGTTTACTAAATCAACCGTGTTACGGAGATTGGCTTAAATTTTGAATACATTATGGACATGCTGAAATACGAGTTGCGTTGGGTCCTATCGTAAATATACACAATTCTTCTTCAGGACTCAAGTCCAAATTATTAATAGAAACAAAGATATACGTCTTTCACTCAGGTGCATACTCTTCAGGTTTACTAAATCAACCGTGTTACGGAGATTGGCTTAAATTTTGAATACATTATGGGCATGCAGAAATACGAGTTGCGTTGGGTTCCTATCGTAAATATACACAATTCGTCTTCAGGACTCAAGTCCAAATTATTAATAGAAACAAAGATATACGTCTTTCACTCAGGTGCATACTCCTCAGGTTTACTAAATCAACCGTGTTACGGAGATTGGCTTAAATTGTGAATACATTATGGGAATGCTGAAATACGAGTTGCTTTGGGTTCCTATCGTAAATATACACAATTATTCTTCAGGACTCAAGTCCAAATTATTAATAGAAACAAAGATATACGTCTTTCACTCAGGTGCATACTCTTCAGGTTTACTAAATCAACCGTGTTACGGAGATTGGCTTAAATTGTGAATACATTATAGGAATGCTGAAATACGAGTTGCGTTGGGTTGCTATCGTAAATATACACAATTATTTTTCAGGACTCAAGTCCAAATTATTAATAGAAACAAAGATATAAGTCTTTCACTCAGGTGCATACTCTTGAGGTTTACTAAATCAACCGAGTTACGGAGATTGGCTTAAATTGTGAATACATTATGGGAATGCTGAAATACGAGTTGCGTTGGGTTCCTATCGTAAATATACACAACTCTTCTTCAGGACTCAAGTCCAAATTATTAATAGAAACAAAGATATACGTCTTTCACTCAGGTGCATACTCTTCAGGTTTACTAAATCAACCGTGTTACGGAGATTGGCTTAAATTGTGAATACATTATGGGAATGCTGCAATACGAGTTGCGTTGGGTTCCTATCGTAAATATACACAATTCTTCTTCAGGACTCAAGTCCAAATGATTAATAGAAACAAAGATATACGTCTTTCACTCAGGTGCATACTCTTCAGGTTTACTAAATCAACCGTGTTACGGAGATTGGCTTAATTTGTGAATACATAATGGGAATGCTGAAATACGAGTTGCGTTGGGTTCCTATCGTAAATATACACAATTCTTCTTCAGGACTCAAGTCCAAATTATTAATAGAAACAAAGATATACGTCTTTCACTCAGGTGCATACTTTTCAGGTTTACTAAATCAACCGTGTTACGGAGATTGGATTAAATTGTGAATACATTATGGGAATGCTGAAATACGAGTTGCGTTGGGTTCCTATCGTAAATATACACAATTCTTCTTCAGGACTCAAGTCCAAATTATTAATAGAAACAAAGATATACGTCTTTCACTCAGGTGCATACTCTTCAGGTTTACTAAATCAACCGTGTTACGGAGATTGGCTTAAATTGTGAATACATTATGGGAATGCTGAAATACGAGTTGCGTTGGGTTCCTATCGTAAATATACACAACTCTTCTTCAGGACTCAAGTCCAAATTATTAATAGAAACAAAGATATACGTCTTTCACTCAGGTGCATACTCTTCAGGTTTACTAAATCAACCGTGTTACGGAGATTGGATTAAATTGTGAATACATAATGGGAATGCTGAAATACGAGTTGCGTTGGGTTCCTATCGTAAATATACACATATCTTCTTCAGGACTCAAGTCCAAATTATTAACAGAAACAAAGATATACGTCTTTCACTCAGGTGCATACTTTTCAGGTTTACTAAATCAACCGTGTTACGGAGATTGGATTAAATTGTGAATACATTATGGGAATGCTGAAATACGAGTTGCGTTGGGTTCCTATCGTAAATATACACAATTCTTCTTCAGGACTCAAGTCCAATTTATTAATAGAAACAAAGATATACGTCTTTCACTCAGGTGCATACTCTTCAGGTTTACTAAATCAACCGTGTTACGGAGATTGGCTTAAATTTTGAATACATTATGGGCATGCTGAAATACGAGTTGCATTGGGTTCCTATCGTAAATATACACAATTCTTCTTCAGGACTCAAGTCCAAATGATTAATAGAAACAAAGATATACGTCTTTCACTCAGGTGCATACTCTTCAGGTTTACTAAATCAACCGTGTTACGGAGATTGGCTTAAATTGTGAATACATAATGGGAATGCTGAAATACGAGTTGCGTTGGGTTCCTATCGTAAATATACACAATTCTTCTTCAGGACTCAAGTCCAAATTATTAATAGAAACAAAGATATACGTCTTTCACTCAGGTGCATACTCTTCAGGTTTACTAAATCAACCGTGTTACGGAGATTGGATTAAATTGTGAATACATTATGGGAATGCTGAAATACGAGTTGCGTTGGGTTCCTATCGTAAATATACACAATTCTTATTCAGGACTCAAGTCCAAATTATTAATAGCAACAAAGATATACGTCTTTCACTCAGGTGCATACTCTTCAGGTTTACTAAATCAACCGTGTTATGGAGATTGGCTTAAATTTTGAATACATTATGGGCATACTGAAATACGAGTTGCGTTGGGTTCCTATCGTAAATATACACAATTCTTCTTCAGGACTAAAGTCCAAATTATTAATAGAAACAAAGATATACGTCTTTCACTGAGATGCATACTCTTCAAGTTTACTAAATCAATCGTGTTACAGAGATTGGCTTAAATTTTGAATACATTATGGGCATGCTGAATTACGAGTTGCGTTGGGTTCCTATCGTAAATATAAACAATTCTTCTTCAGGACTCAAGTCCAAATTATTAATAGAAACAAAGATATAAGTCTTTCACTCAGGTGCATACTCTTCGGGTTTACTAAATCAACCGTGTTACGGAGATTGGCTTAAATTGTGAATACATTATGGGAATGCTGAAATACAAGTTGCGTTGGGTTCCTATCGTAAATATACACAATTCTTCTTCAGGACTCAAGTCCAAATTATTAATAGAAACAAAGATATATGTCTTTCACTCAGGTGCATACTCTTCAGGTTTACTAAATCAACCGTGTTACGGAGATTGGATTAAATTGTGAATACATTATGGGAATGCTGAAATACGAGTTGCGTTGGGTTCCTATCGTAAATATACACAATTCTTCTTCAGGACTCAAGTCCAAATTATTAATAGAAACAAAGATATACGTCTTTCACTCAGGTGCATACTCTTCAGGTTTACTAAATCAACCGTGTTACGGAGATTGGCTTAAATTGTGAATACATTATGGGAATGCTGAAATACGAGTTGCGTTGGGTTCCTATCGTAAATATACACAATTCTTCTTCAGGACTCAAGTCCAAATTATTAATAGAAACAAAGATATACGTCTTTCACTCAGGTGCATACTCTTTATGTTTACTAAAGCAACTGTGTTACGGAGATTGGATTAAATTTTGAATACATTATGGGCATGCTGAAATACGAGTTGCGTTGGGTTTCTATCGTAAATATACACAATTCTTATTCAGGACTCAAGTCCAAATTATTAATAGAAACAAAGATATACGTCTTTCACTCAGGTGCATACTCTTCAGGTTTACTAAATCAACCGTGTTACGGAGATTGGCTTAAATTGTGAATACATAATGGGAATGCTGAAATACGAGTTGCGTTGGGTTCCTATCGTAAATATACACATATCTTCTTCAGGACTCAAGTCCAAATTATTAACAGAAACAAAGATATACGTCTTTCACTCAGGTGCATACTTTTCAGGTTTACTAAATCAACCGTGTTACGGAGATTGGATTAAATTGTGAATACATTATGGGAATGCTGAAATACGAGTTGCGTTGGGTTCCTATCGTAAATATACACAATTCTTCTTCAGGACTCAAGTCCAATTTATTAATAGAAACAAAGATATACGTCTTTCACTCAGGTGCATACTCTTCAGGTTTACTAAATCAACCGTGTTACGGAGATTGGCTTAAATTTTGAATACATTATGGGCATGCTGAAATACGAGTTGCATTGGGTTCCTATCGTAAATATACACAATTCTTCTTCAGGACTCAAGTCCAAATGATTAATAGAAACAAAGATATACGTCTTTCACTCAGGTGCATACTCTTCAGGTTTACTAAATCAACCGTGTTACGGAGATTGGCTTAAATTGTGAATACATAATGGGAATGCTGAAATACGAGTTGCGTTGGGTTCCTATCGTAAATATACACAATTCTTCTTCAGGACTCAAGTCCAAATTATTAATAGAAACAAAGATATACGTCTTTCACTCAGGTGCATACTCTTCAGGTTTACTAAATCAACCGCGTTACGGAGATTGGCTTAAATTTTGAATACATTATGGGCATGCTGAAATACGATTTGCGTTGGGTTCCTATCGTAATTATACACAATTCTTCTTCAGGACTCAAGTCCAAATTATTAATAGAAACAAAGATATACGTCTTTCACTCAGGTGCATACTCTTCAGGTCTACTAAATCAACCGTGTTACGGAGATTGGCTTAAATTGTGAATACATTATGGGAATGCGAAAATACGAGTTGTGTTGGGTTCCTATCGTAAATATACACAATTCTTCTTCAGGACTCAAGTCCAAATTATTAATAGAAACAAAGATATACGTCTTTCACTCAGGTGCATACTCTTCAGGTTTACTAAGTCAACCGTGTTACGGAGATTGGCTTAAATTGTGAATACATTATAGGAATGCTGAAATACGAGTTGCGTTGGGTTGCTATCGTAAATATACACAATTCTTATTCAGGACTCAAGTCCAAATGATTAATAGAAACAAAGATATACGTCTTTCACTCAGGTGCATACGTTTCAGGTTTACTAAATCAACCGTGTTACGGAGATTGGCTTAAATTTTGAATACATTATGGGCATGCTGAAATACGAGTTGCGTTGGGTTCCTATCATAAATATACACAATTCTTCTTCAGGACTAAAGTCCAAATTATTAATAGAAACAAAGATATACATCTTTCACTCAGATGCATACTCTTCAGGTTTACTAAATCAACCGTGTTACGGAGATTGGCTTAAATTGTGAATACATTATGGGAATGCTGAAATACGAGTTGCGTTGGGTTCCTATCGTAAATATACACAATTCTTCTTCAGGACTCAAGTCCAAATTATTAATAGAAACAAAGATATACGTCTTTCACTCAGGTGCATACTCTTTATGTTTACTAAAGCAACTGTGTTACGGAGATTGGATTAAATTTTGAATACATTATGGGCATGCTGAAATACGAGTTGCGTTGGGTTTCTATCGTAAATATACACAATTCTTATTCAGGACTCAAGTCCAAATTATTAATAGAAACAAAGATATACGTCTTTCACTCAGGTGCATACTCTTCAGGTTTACTAAATCAACCGTGTTACGGAGATTGGCTTAAATTGTGAATACATAATGGGAATGCTGAAATACGAGTTGCGTTGGGTTCCTATCGTAAATATACACATATCTTCTTCAGGACTCAAGTCCAAATTATTAACAGAAACAAAGATATACGTCTTTCACTCAGGTGCATACTTTTCAGGTTTACTAAATCAACCGTGTTACGGAGATTGGATTAAATTGTGAATACATTATGGGAATGCTGAAATACGAGTTGCGTTGGGTTCCTATCGTAAATATACACAATTCTTCTTCAGGACTCAAGTCCAATTTATTAATAGAAACAAAGATATACGTCTTTCACTCAGGTGCATACTCTTCAGGTTTACTAAATCAACCGTGTTACGGAGATTGGCTTAAATTTTGAATACATTATGGGCATGCTGAAATACGAGTTGCATTGGGTTCCTATCGTAAATATACACAATTCTTCTTCAGGACTCAAGTCCAAATGATTAATAGAAACAAAGATATACGTCTTTCACTCAGGTGCATACTCTTCAGGTTTACTAAATCAACCGTGTTACGGAGATTGGCTTAAATTGTGAATACATAATGGGAATGCTGAAATACGAGTTGCGTTGGGTTCCTATCGTAAATATACACAATTCTTCTTCAGGACTCAAGTCCAAATTATTAATAGAAACAAAGATATACGTCTTTCACTCAGGTGCATACTCTTCAGGTTTACTAAATCAACCGTGTTACGGAGATTGGCTTAAATTTTGAATACATTATGGGCATGCTGAAATACGATTTGCGTTGGGTTCCTATCGTAATTATACACAATTCTTCTTCAGGACTCAAGTCCAAATTATTAATAGAAACAAAGATATACGTCTTTCACTCAGGTGCATACTCTTCAGGTCTACTAAATCAACCGTGTTACGGAGATTGGCTTAAATTGTGAATACATTATGGGAATGCGAAAATACGAGTTGTGTTGGGTTCCTATCGTAAATATACACAATTCTTCTTCAGGACTCAAGTCCAAATTATTAATAGAAACAAAGATATACGTCTTTCACTCAGGTGCATACTCTTCAGGTTTACTAAGTCAACCGTGTTACGGAGATTGGCTTAAATTGTGAATACATTATAGGAATGCTGAAATACGAGTTGCGTTGGGTTGCTATCGTAAATATACACAATTCTTATTCAGGACTCAAGTCCAAATGATTAATAGAAACAAAGATATACGTCTTTCACTCAGGTGCATACGTTTCAGGTTTACTAAATCAACCGTGTTACGGAGATTGGCTTAAATTTTGAATACATTATGGGCATGCTGAAATACGAGTTGCGTTGGGTTCCTATCATAAATATACACAATTCTTCTTCAGGACTAAAGTCCAAATTATTAATAGAAACAAAGATATACATCTTTCACTCAGATGCTTACTCTTCAGGTTTACTAAATCAACCGTGTTACAGAGATTGGCTTAAATTTTGAATACATTATGGGCATGCTGAAATACGAGTTGCGTTGGGTTCCTATCGTAAATATACACAATTCTTCTTCAGGACTCAAGTCCAAATTATTAATAGAAACAAAGATATAAGTCTTTCACTCAGGTGAATACTCTTCAGGTTTACTAAATCAACCGTGTTACGGAGATTGGCTTAAATTGTGAATACATTATGGGAATGCTGAAATACGAGTTGCGTTGGGTTCCTATCGTAAATATACACAATTCTTCTTCAGGACTCAAGTCCAAATTATTAATAGAAACAAAGATATACGTCTTTCACTCAGGTGCATACTCTTCAGGTTTACTAAATCAACCGTGTTACGGAGAGTGGATTAAATTGTGAATACATTATGGGAATGCTGAAATACGAGTTGTGTTGGGTTCCTATCGTAAATATACACAATTCTTCTTCACGACTCAAGTCAAAATTATTAATAGAAACAAAGATATACGTCTTTCACTCAGGTGCATACTCTTCAGGTTTACTAAATCAACCGTGTTACGGAGATTGGCTTAAATTTTGAATACATTATGGACATGCTGAAATACGAGTTGCGTTGGGTCCTATCGTAAATATACACAATTCTTCTTCAGGACTCAAGTCCAAATTATTAATAGAAACAAAGATATACGTCTTTCACTCAGGTGCATACTCTTCAGGTTTACTAAATCAACCGTGTTACGGAGATTGGCTTAAATTTTGAATACATTATGGGCATGCTGAAATACGAGTTGCGTTGGGTTCCTATCGTAAATATACACAATTCGTCTTCAGGACTCAAGTCCAAATTATTAATAGAAACAAAGATATACGTCTTTCACTCAGGTGCATACTCCTCAGGTTTACTAAATCAACCGTGTTACGGAGATTGGCTTAAATTGTGAATACATTATGGGAATGCTGAAATACGAGTTGCTTTGGGTTCCTATCGTAAATATACACAATTATTCTTCAGGACTCAAGTCCAAATTATTAATAGAAACAAAGATATACGTCTTTCACTCAGGTGCATACTCTTCAGGTTTACTAAATCAACCGTGTTACGGAGATTGGCTTAAATTGTGAATACATTATAGGAATGCTGAAATACGAGTTGCGTTGGGTTGCTATCGTAAATATACACAATTATTCTTCAGGACTCAAGTCCAAATTATTAATAGAAACAAAGATATAAGTCTTTCACTCAGGTGCATACTCTTGAGGTTTACTAAATCAACCGTGTTACGGAGATTGGCTTAAATTGTGAATACATTATGGGAATGCTGAAATACGAGTTGCGTTGGGTTCCTATCGTAAATATACACAACTCTTCTTCAGGACTCAAGTCCAAATTATTAATAGAAACAAAGATATACGTCTTTCACTCAGGTGCATACTCTTCAGGTTTACTAAATCAACCGTGTTACGGAGATTGGCTTAAATTGTGAATACATTATGGGAATGCTGAAATACGAGTTGCGTTGGGTTCCTATCGTAAATATACACAATTCTTCTTCAGGACTCAAGTCCAAATGATTAATAGAAACAAAGATATACGTCTTTCACTCAGGTGCATACTCTTCAGGTTTACTAAATCAACCGTGTTACGGAGATTGGCTTAATTTGTGAATACATAATGGGAATGCTGAAATACGAGTTGCGTTGGGTTCCTATCGTAAATATACACAATTCTTCTTCAGGACTCAAGTCCAAATTATTAATAGAAACAAAGATATACGTCTTTCACTCAGGTGCATACTTTTCAGGTTTACTAAATCAACCGTGTTACGGAGATTGGATTAAATTGTGAATACATTATGGGAATGCTGAAATACGAGTTGCGTTGGGTTCCTACCCGTAAATATACACAATTCTTCTTCAGGACTCAAGTCCAAATTATTAATAGAAACAAAGATATACGTCTTTCACTCAGGTGCATACTCTTCAGGTTTACTAAATCAACCGTGTTACGGAGATTGGCTTAAATTGTGAATACATTATGGGAATGCTGAAATACGAGTTGCGTTGGGTTCCTATCGTAAATATACACAACTCTTCTTCAGGACTCAAGTCCAAATTATTAATAGAAACAAAGATATACGTCTTTCACTCAGGTGCATACTCTTCAGGTTTACTAAATCAACCGTGTTACGGAGATTGGCTTAAATTGTGAATACATAATGGGAATGCTGAAATACGAGTTGCGTTGGGTTCCTATCGTAAATATACACATATCTTCTTCAGGACTCAAGTCCAAATTATTAACAGAAACAAAGATATACGTCTTTCACTCAGGTGCATACTTTTCAGGTTTACTAAATCAACCGTGTTACGGAGATTGGATTAAATTGTGAATACATTATGGGAATGCTGAAATACGAGTTGCGTTGGGTTCCTATCGTAAATATACACAATTCTTCTTCAGGACTCAAGTCCAATTTATTAATAGAAACAAAGATATACGTCTTTCACTCAGGTGCATACTCTTCAGGTTTACTAAATCAACCGTGTTACGGAGATTGGCTTAAATTTTGAATACATTATGGGCATGCTGAAATACGAGTTGCATTGGGTTCCTATCGTAAATATACACAATTCTTCTTCAGGACTCAAGTCCAAATGATTAATAGAAACAAAGATATACGTCTTTCACTCAGGTGCATACTCTTCAGGTTTACTAAATCAACCGTGTTACGGAGATTGGCTTAAATTGTGAATACATAATGGGAATGCTGAAATACGAGTTGCGTTGGGTTCCTATCGTAAATATACACAATTCTTCTTCAGGACTCAAGTCCAAATTATTAATAGAAACAAAGATATACGTCTTTCACTCAGGTGCATACTCTTCAGGTTTACTAAATCAACCGTGTTACGGAGATTGGATTAAATTGTGAATACATTATGGGAATGCTGAAATACGAGTTGCGTTGGGTTCCTATCGTAAATATACACAATTCTTATTCAGGACTCAAGTCCAAATTATTAATAGCAACAAAGATATACGTCTTTCACTCAGGTGCATACTCTTCAGGTTTACTAAATCAACCGTGTTATGGAGATTGGCTTAAATTTTGAATACATTATGGGCATACTGAAATACGAGTTGCGTTGGGTTCCTATCGTAAATATACACAATTCTTCTTCAGGACTAAAGTCCAAATTATTAATAGAAACAAAGATATACGTCTTTCACTGAGATGCATACTCTTCAAGTTTACTAAATCAATCGTGTTACAGAGATTGGCTTAAATTTTGAATACATTATGGGCATGCTGAATTACGAGTTGCGTTGGGTTCCTATCGTAAATATAAACAATTCTTCTTCAGGACTCAAGTCCAAATTATTAATAGAAACAAAGATATAAGTCTTTCACTCAGGTGCATACTCTTCGGGTTTACTAAATCAACCGTGTTACGGAGATTGGCTTAAATTGTGAATACATTATGGGAATGCTGAAATACAAGTTGCGTTGGGTTCCTATCGTAAATATACACAATTCTTCTTCAGGACTCAAGTCCAAATTATTAATAGAAACAAAGATATATGTCTTTCACTCAGGTGCATACTCTTCAGGTTTACTAAATCAACCGTGTTACGGAGATTGGATTAAATTGTGAATACATTATGGGAATGCTGAAATATGAGTTGCGTTGGGTTCCTATCGTAAATATACACAATTCTTCTTCAGGACTCAAGTCCAAATTATTAATAGAAACAAAGATATACGTCTTTCACTCAGGTGCATACTCTTCAGGTTTACTAAATCAACCGTGTTACGGAGATTGGCTTAAATTGTGAATACATTATGGGAATGCTGAAATACGAGTTGCGTTGGGTTCCTATCGTAAATATACACAATTCTTCTTCAGGACTCAAGTCCAAATTATTAATAGAAACAAAGATATACGTCTTTCACTCAGGTGCATACTCTTTATGTTTACTAAATCAACTGTGTTACGGAGATTGGATTAAATTTTGAATACATTATGGGCATGCTGAAATACGAGTTGCGTTGGGTTTCTATCGTAAATATACACAATTCTTATTCAGGACTCAAGTCCAATTTATTAATAGAAACAAAGATATACGTCTTTCACTCAGGTGCATACTCTTCAGGTTTACTAAATCAACCGTGTTACGGAGATTGGCTTAAATTTTGAATACATTATGGGCATGCTGAAATACGAGTTGCGTTGGGTTCCTATCGTAAATATACACAATTCTTCTTCAGGACTCAAGTCCAAATGATTAATAGAAACACAGATATACGTCTTTCACTCAGGTGCATACTCTTCAGGTTTACTAAATCAACCGTGTTATGGAGATTGGCTTAAATTTTGAATACATTATGGGCATACTGAAATACGAGTTGCGTTGGGTTCCTATCGTAAATATACACAATTCTTCTTCAGGACTAAAGTCCAAGTTATTAATAGAAACAAAGATATACGTCTTTCACTGAGATGCATACTCTTCAAGTTTACTAAATCAACCGTGTTACAGAGATTGGCTTAAATTTTGAATACATTATGGGCATGCTGAAATACGAGTTGCGTTGGGTTCCTATCGTAAATATACACAATTCTTCTTCAGGACTCAAGTCCAAATTATTAATAGAAACAAAGATATATGTCTTTCACTCAGGTGCATACTCTTCAGGTTTACTAAATCAACCGTGTTACGGAGATTGGATTAAATTGTGAATACATTATGGGCATGCTGAAATACGAGTTGCGTTGGGTTCCTATCGTAAATATACACAATTCTTCTTCAGGACTCAAGTCGAATTTATTAATAGAAACAAAGATATACGTCTTTCACTCAGGTGCATACTCTTCAGGTTTACTAAATCAACCGTGTTACGGAGATTGGCTTAAATATTGAATACATTATGGGCATGCTGAAATACGAGTTTCGTTGGGTTCCTATCGTAAATATACACAATTCTTCTTCAGGACTCAAGTCCAAATGATTAATAGAAACAAAGATATACGTCTTTCACTCAGGTGCATACTCTTCAGGTTTACTAAATCAACCGTGTTACGGAGATTGGCTTAATTTGTGAATACATAATGGGAATGCTGAAATACGAGTTGCGTTGGGTTCCTATCGTAAATATACACAATTCTTCTTCAGGACTCAAGTCCAAATTATTAATAGAAACAAAGATATACGTCTTTCACTCAGGTGCATACTTTTCAGGTTTACTAAATCAACCGTGTTACGGAGATTGGATTAAATTGTGAATACATCATGGGAATGCTGAAATACGAGTTGCGTTGGGTTCCTATCGTAAATATACACAATTCTTATTCAGGACTCAAGTCCAAATTATTAATAGCAACAAAGATATACGTCTTTCACTCAGGTGCATACTCTTTAGGTTTACTAAATCAACCGTGTTATGGAGATTGGCTTAAATTTTGAATACATTATGGGCATACTGAAATACAAGTTGCGTTGGGTTCCTATCGTAAATATACACAATTCTTCTTCAGGACTAAAGTCCAAATTATTAATAGAAACAAAGATATACGTCTTTCACTGAGATGCATACTCTTCAAGTTTACTAAATCAACCGTGTTACAGAGATTGGCTTAAATTTTGAATACATTATGGGCATGCTGAAATACGAGTTGCGTTGGGTTCCTATCGTAAATATACACAATTCTTCTTCAGGACTCAAGTCCAAATTATTAATAGAAACAAAGATATATGTCTTTCACTCAGGTGCATACTCTTCAGGTTTACTAAATCAACCGTGTTACGGAGATTGGATTAAATTGTGAATACATTATGGGAATGCTGAAATACGAGTTGCGTTGGGTTCCTATCGTAAATATACACAATTCTTCTTCAGGACTCAAGTCCAAATTATTAATAGAAACAAAGATATACGTCTTTCACTCAGGTGCATATTCTTCAGGTTTACTAAATCAACCGTGTTACGGAGATTGGCTTAAATTGTGAATACATTATGGGAATGCTGAAATACGAGTTGCGTTGGGTTCCTATCGTAAATATACACAACTCTTCTTCAGGACTCAAGTCCAAATTATTAATAGAAACAAAGATATACGTCTTTCACTCAGGTGCATACTCTTCATGTTTACTAAATCAACTGTGTTACGGAGATTGGCTTAAATTTTGAATACATTATGGGCATGCTGAAATACGAGTTGCGTTGGGTTCCTATCGTAAATATACACAATTCTTCTTCAGGACTCAAGTCGAATTTATTAATAGAAACAAAGATATACGTCTTTCACTCAGGTGCATACTCTTCAGGTTTACTAAATCAACCGTGTTACGGAGATTGGCTTAAATATTGAATACATTATGGGCATGCTGAAATACGAGTTTCGTTGGGTTCCTATCGTAAATATACACAATTCTTCTTCAGGACTCAAGTCCAAATGATTAATAGAAACAAAGATATACGTCTTTCACTCAGGTGCATACTCTTCAGGTTTACTAAATCAACCGTGTTACGGAGATTGGCTTAATTTGTGAATACATAATGGGAATGCTGAAATACGAGTTGCGTTGGGTTCCTATCGTAAATATACACAATTCTTCTTCAGGACTCAAGTCCAAATTATTAATAGAAACAAAGATATACGTCTTTCACTCAGGTGCATACTTTTCAGGTTTACTAAATCAACCGTGTTACGGAGATTGGATTAAATTGTGAATACATCATGGGAATGCTGAAATACGAGTTGCGTTGGGTTCCTATCGTAAATATACACAATTCTTATTCAGGACTCAAGTCCAAATTATTAATAGCAACAAAGATATACGTCTTTCACTCAGGTGCATACTCTTTAGGTTTACTAAATCAACCGTGTTATGGAGATTGGCTTAAATTTTGAATACATTATGGGCATACTGAAATACAAGTTGCGTTGGGTTCCTATCGTAAATATACACAATTCTTCTTCAGGACTAAAGTCCAAATTATTAATAGAAACAAAGATATACGTCTTTCACTGAGATGCATACTCTTCAAGTTTACTAAATCAACCGTGTTACAGAGATTGGCTTAAATTTTGAATACATTATGGGCATGCTGAAATACGAGTTGCGTTGGGTTCCTATCGTAAATATACACAATTCTTCTTCAGGACTCAAGTCCAAATTATTAATAGAAACAAAGATATATGTCTTTCACTCAGGTGCATACTCTTCAGGTTTACTAAATCAACCGTGTTACGGAGATTGGATTAAATTGTGAATACATTATGGGAATGCTGAAATACGAGTTGCGTTGGGTTCCTATCGTAAATATACACAATTCTTCTTCAGGACTCAAGTCCAAATTATTAATAGAAACAAAGATATACGTCTTTCACTCAGGTGCATATTCTTCAGGTTTACTAAATCAACCGTGTTACGGAGATTGGCTTAAATTGTGAATACATTATGGGAATGCTGAAATACGAGTTGCGTTGGGTTCCTATCGTAAATATACACAACTCTTCTTCAGGACTCAAGTCCAAATTATTAATAGAAACAAAGATATACGTCTTTCACTCAGGTGCATACTCTTCATGTTTACTAAATCAACTGTGTTACGGAGATTGGCTTAAATTTTGAATACATTATGGGCATGCTGAAATACGAGTTGCGTTGGGTTCCTATCGTAAATATACACAATTCTTCTTCAGGACTCAAGTCCAATTTATTAATAGAAACAAAGATATACATCTTTCACTCAGGTGCATACTCTTTAGGTTTACTAAATCAACCGTGTTACAGAGATTGGCATAAATTTTGAATACATTATGGGCATGCTGAAATACGAGTTGTGTTGGGTTCCTATCGTAAATATACACAATTCTTCTTCAGGACTCAAGTCCAAATGATTAATAGAAACAAAGATATACGCCTTTCACTCAGGTGCATACTCTTCAGGTTTACTAAATCAACCGTGTTACGGAGATTGGCTTAAATTGTGAATACATAATGGGAATGCTTAAATACGAGTTGCGTTGGGTTCCTATCGTAAATATACACATATCTTCTTCAGGACTCAAGTCCAAATTATTAACAGAAACAAAGATATACGTCTTTCACTCAGGTGCATACTTTTCAGGTTTACTAAATCAACCGTGTTACGGAGATTGGATTAAATTGTGAATACATTATGGGAATGCTGAAATACGAGTTGCGTTGGGTTCCTATCGTAAATATACACAATTCTTCTTCAGGACTCAAGTCCAATTTATTAATAGAAACAAAGATATACGTCTTTCACTCAGGTGCATACTCTTCAGGTTTACTAACTCAACCGTGTTACGGAGATTGGCTTAAATTTTGAATACATTATGGGCATGCTGAAATACGAGTTGCATTGGGTTCCTATCGTAAATATACACAATTCTTCTTCAGGACTCAAGTCCAAATGATTAATAGAAACAAAGATATACGTCTTTCACTCAGGTGCATACTCTTCAGGTTTACTAAATCAACCGTGTTACGGAGATTGGCTTAAATTGTGAATACATAATGGGAATGCTGAAATACGAGTTGCGTTGGGTTCCTATCGTAAATATACACAATTCTTATTCAGGACTCAAGTCCAAATTATTAATAGCAACAAAGATATACGTCTTTCACTCAGGTGCATACTCTTCAGGTTTACTAAATCAACCGTGTTATGGAGATTGGCTTAAATTTTGAATACATTATGGGCATACTGAAATACGAGTTGCGTTGGGTTCCTATCGTAAATATACACAATTCTTCTTCAGGACTAAAGTCCAAATTATTAATAGAAACAAAGATATACGTCTTTCACTGAGATGCATACTCTTCAAGTTTACTAAATCAATCGTGTTACAGAGATTGGCTTAAATTTTGAATACATTATGGGCATGCTGAAATACGAGTTGCGTTGGGTTCCTATCGTAAATATAAACAATTCTTCTTCAGGACTCAAGTCCAAATTATTAATAGAAACAAAGATATAAGTCTTTCACTCAGGTGCATACTCTTCGGGTTTACTAAATCAACCGTGTTACGGAGATTGGCTTAAATTGTGAATACATTATGGGAATGCTGAAATACAAGTTGCGTTGGGTTCCTATCGTAAATATACACAATTCTTCTTCAGGACTCAAGTCCAAATTATTAATAGAAACAAATATATATGTCTTTCACTCAGGTGCATACTCTTCAGGTTTACTAAATCAACCGTGTTACGGAGATTGGATTAAATTGTGAATACATTATGGGAATGCTGAAATACGAGTTGCGTTGGGTTCCTATCGTAAATATACACAATTCTTCTTCAGGACTCAAGTCCAAATTATTAATAGAAACAAAGATATACGTCTTTCACTCAGGTGCATACTCTTCAGGTTTACTAAATCAACCGTGTTACGGAGATTGGCTTAAATTGTGAATACATTATGGGAATGCTGAAATACGAGTTGCGTTGGGTTCCTATCGTAAATATACAC
The DNA here is from genome assembly GCA_945859875.1 of Cuscuta europaea. Taxonomy (NCBI): domain Eukaryota; kingdom Viridiplantae; phylum Streptophyta; class Magnoliopsida; order Solanales; family Convolvulaceae; genus Cuscuta; species Cuscuta europaea. The sequence continues at coordinate 10,632,409 of CAMAPE010000014.1, forward strand.
AATTCTTATTCAGGACTCAAGTCCAAATTATTAATAGCAACAAAGATATACGTCTTTCACTCAGGTGCATACTCTTCAGGTTTACTAAATCAACCGTGTTATGGAGATTGGCTTAAATTTTGAATACATTATTGGCATACTGAAATACGAGTTGCGTTGGGTTCCTATCGTAAATATACACAATTCTTCTTCAGGACTAAAGTCCAAATTATTAATAGAAACAAAGATATACGTCTTTCACTGAGATGCATACTCTTCAGGTTTACTAAATCAACCGTGTTACAGAGATTGGCTTAAATTTTGAATACATTATGGGCATGCTGAAATACGAGTTGTGTTGGGTTCCTATCGTAAATATAAACAATTCTTCTTGAGGACTCAAGTCCAATTTATTAATAGAAACAAAGATATAAGTCTTTCACTCAGGTGCATACTCTTCGGGTTTACTAAATCAACCGTGTTACGGAGATTGGCTTAAATTGTGAATACATTATGGGAATGCTGAAATACGAGTTGCGTTGGGTTCCTATCGTAAATATACACAATTCTTCTTCAGGACTCAAGTCCAAATTATTAATAGAAACAAAGATATATGTCTTTCACTCAGGTGCATACTCTTCAGGTTTACTAAATCAACCGTGTTACGGAGATTGGATTAAATTGTGAATACATTATGGGAATGCTGAAATACGAGTTGCGTTGGGTTCCTATCGTAAATATACACAATTCTTCTTCAGGACTCAAGTCCAAATTATTAATAGAAACAAAGATATACGTCTTTCACTCAGGTGCATACTCTTCAGGTTTACTAAATCAACCGTGTTACGGAGATTGGCTTAAATTGTGAATACATTATGGGAATGCTAAAATACGAGTTGTGTTGGGTTCCTATCGTAAATATACACAATTCTTCTTCAGGACTCAAGTCCAAATTATTAATAGAAACAAAGATATACGTCTTTCACTCAGGTGCATACTCTTCAGGTTTACTAAATCAACCGTGTTACGGAGATTGGCTTAAATTGTGAATACATTATAGGAATGCTGAAATACGAGTTGCGTTGAGTTCCTATCGTAAATATACACAATTCTTATTCAGGACTCAAGTCCAAATTATTAATAGAAACAAAGATATACGTCTTTCACTCAGGTGCATACTCTTCAGGTTTACTAAATCAACCGTGTTACGGAGATTGGCTTAAATTTTGAATACATTATGGGCATGCTGAAATACGAGTTGCGTTGGGTTCCTATCATAAATATACACAATTCTTCTTCAGGACTAAAGTCCAAATTATTAATAGAAACAAGGATATACGTCTTTCACTCAGATGCATACTCTTCAGGTTTACTAAATCAACCGTGTTACAGAGATTGGCTTAAATTTTGAATACATTATGGGCATGCTGAAATACGAGTTGCGTTGGGTTCCTATCGTAAATATATACAATTCTTCTTCAGGACTCAAGTCCAAATTATTAATAGAAACAAAGATATAAGTCTTTCACTCAGGTGCATACTCTTCAGGTTTACTAAATCAACCGTGTTACGGAGATTGACTTAAATTGTGAATACGTTATGGGAATGCTGAAATACGAGTTGCGTTGGGTTCCTATCGTAAATATACACAATTCTTCTTCAGGACTCAAGTCCAAATTATTAATAGAAACAAAGATATACGTCTTTCACTCAGGTGCATACTCTTCAGGTTTACTAAATCAACCGTGTTACGGAGAGTGGATTAAATTCTGAATACATTATGGGAATGCTGAAATACGAGTTGCGTTGGGTTCCTATCGTAAATATACACAATTCTTCTTCACGACTCAAGTCAAAATTATTAAAAGAAACAAAGATATACGTCTTTCACTCAGGTGCATACTCTTCAGGTTTACTAAATCAACCGTGTTACGGAGATTGGCTTAAATTTTGAATACATTATGGTCATGCTGAAATACGAGTTGCGTTGGGTTCCTATCGTAAATATACACAATTCTTCTTCAGGACTCAAGTCCAAATTATTAATAGAAACAAAGATATACGTCTTTCACTCAGGTGCATACTCTTCAGGTTTACTAAATCAACCGTGTTACGGAGATTGGGTTAAATTTTGAATACATTATGGGCATGCTGAAATACGAGTTGCGTTGGGTTCCTATCGTAAATATACACAATTCTTCTTCAGGACACAAGTCCAAATTATTAATAGAAACAAAGATATACGTCTTTCACTCAGGTGCATACTCTTCAGGTTTACTAAATCAACCGTGTTACGGAGATTGGCTTAAATTGTGAATACATTATGGGAATGCTGAAATACGAGTTGCGTTGGGTTCCTATTGTAAATATACACAATTATTCTTCAAGACTCAAGTCCAAATTATTAATAGAAACAAAGATATACGTCTTTCACTCAGGTGCATACTCTTCAGGTTTACTAAATCAACCGTGTTACGGAGATTGGCTTAAATTGTGAATACATTATGGGAATGCTGAAATACGAGTTGTGTTAGGTTCCTATCGTAAATATACACAATTCTTATTCAGGACTTAAGTCCAAATTATTAATAGAAACAAAGATATACGTCTTTCACTCAGGTGCATACTCTTTAGGTTTACTAAATCAACCGTGTTACAGGGAATGCGGTGATGTGGGCATTCCCTTAGCAATGATTTGAAACGCCGCCATGCATCTTGAAAGAGCTCACCATTTTGTTGTTTGAAATTGAAAATGTGTCGTCTAAGCTCTTGAGTCATGGTGGGCGTGTAGTATTTAGACATGAAAGCATTGTATATACCTTCCCATGTTGTGTAACTTGCCGGAGCTTGTTCTAGGAACCATCCTCTTGCCGCCCCTTTAAGAGTATAGGGGAAGCATTTGAGCTTAAGATGATCCTCCGCCAAGCCATTTCTAGGGATTCCTTGAATGAATCCATAGAATTCCGTGATGAAGTTGAGTGGGTTTTCCCCAAGTAAACCATGAAACTGAGGCATAGCGTTGAAGTAGCTTTGCCTTAGCTCATAGTCTCTTGCTTCCTCGCTCAAAGTGATGCAAGATGGCGTGGCGGCCACCACGGGTCTCTTCCTTTCGTTCAATGTTGGCAACATCTTTGTAGCTTTTTGTTCCTTCTGAATGTGTTTGCACGTTCTTTCTATTTCAAGATCAAGTGGTTCAAGAAATTTGGAACTTTGACTTCTCAAATGCATGCAAACACAAAGGAATATCTACACACACAAAAATAAATCCTTCCAAGATCAAGTGAAGTTGTGAAGAATAAATTCAGGGTTTATTAGTTTTTTTTAAGGACTTTATTAAACAAGACCGTTTCCCCGGCAACGGCGCCAAAAACTTGATCGGGCCGAGAGTAGATAACTTTAAATGAAGAATTGAATAAAGTGCAGGGATTTTGATTTGTGTTTTATATTTTTGGTTTTTTCACTTTTTGTTCAACAAGATAATTGTTAACTAACTTTGAGTTCAAGATAAATGATAACAACAACTAAGGCTTCGGGAATCACTTAAATGCTTAAATAGGGTTGAATATTAGTTCTTTGCCAATAATTATGAATACGATGTCGCTAATATATTCTCAACTCCGGTTAAGGCAGCGAGAGCGTGGTTTTCGTTACGTGTAAATCCCATTACGGCTTACATTCATCTACCGAAAACCCCGTTGAATATCAAGACATCACACCCGTATCATATAAGACCGGATATATTTCTATTCTCGGTACTATATATGTTTATCCTTTAGTGTTCATAGTTTAGACTTCAACGTTAATTTCAAGTATAAACTAAATTTAACATACTTCTATGTTGTACACCATAGTCATAAACAATCAATATATAAAGGATAAATCACAATTTATTGGTTTAGAACTTTTATCAAACACCTAGTGGGCATAGAAGTTCATCCCTAGCCTTAGCTAAGAAATTAGCCTCTAATGCTCATGTTAATCACAATACAATAATAAATGTAATGGAACATGAAATTACAAAGGAAATAATACCTAAACACCAATGATTTCGGAGGATGAACTTCCCTCCTCAAGAACTTGAAGAAAATATCAAGAACAAAAATATAAAAGCTAAGAATTAATCTATGGAATGGAATGTGTTTGTATGATGGATTGAGTGCTTTATATAGGCTAAAGAATGACATCTTTTAGTCTATTCGAACCCAACAATGAGGTATGGAAGCAATATTTGATTAGCATTGAGGAAGATGGGGTTTTCCCATCAAGAATCAGCTTGCACGATGCTGTTTTTTAGCTGAAAATCGACCCAACCGGCGCCGGTTGATCAGATGACCGGCCCCGGTTGAAAACAGGCTCATTTGTGCGAGAAAAAACGTTCCGACCGGCGCCGGTTCAAGACCGACCGGCGCCGGTTGCTGCGCCCAAAAATATACTCCATTTCTCTTCCTCTGAAATGGATAAAAAAGTGTCGGTTTTGTTACCGGGAGTTTGGAGATGTTCCGCTACGCATTTGGACATGATTCCTTCACCAAAGTTGTAGATGATGCAGTCTTCTATCCAACACAACTTGAATGACGTGATTGTATTCATCCAATCAACAAATATGGATAAAACACTGAGAGGTATGCATCCTGAAATCCCACCAGCAACATCTGACTTTGTCGGTTGATTGAGTATTGTTCCTTTCCTATTCTGGCCACGATGTCTTCATAACATTTGTACCTTATTGAGTTACCATTCACATGAAATTCGAATGGAGTGATTTCGAGTTCTCTACAATACGTTATACTCAAATGATGGGCAAAACGTCATCCTTTTGGTCCCAAAAGCCGTTCATCACAATGTTTAATGCTCTAACTCTCATTCTCAAGATATTTTTCCAATTTCTCTTATTTTCTTCAACAAATACTTATAAATACTTATGTTAAACACAAATAATATAACGGCTATCAATTGGCTTAAATTTTTAGTACATTATGGGCATGCTGAAATACGAGTTGCATTGGGTTCCTATCGTAAATATACACAATTCTTCTTCAGGACTCAAGTCCAAATTATTAATAGAAACAAAGATATAAGTCTTTCACTCAGGTGCATACTCTTCGGGTTTACTAAATCAACCGTGTTACGGAGATTGGCTTAAATTTTGAATACATTATGGGCATGCTGAAATACGAGTTGCGTTGGGTTCCTATCGTAAATATACACAATTCTGCTTCAGGACTCAAGTCCAAATTATTAATAGAAACAAAGATATACGTCTTTCACTCAGGTGCATACTCTTCAGGTTTACTAAATCAACCGTGTTACGGAGATTGGCTTTAATTTTGAATACATTATGGGCATGCTGAAATACGAGTTGCGTTGGGTTCCTATCGTAAATACACACAATTCTTCATCAGGACTCAAGTCCAAATTATTAATAGAAACAAAGATATACGTCTTTCACTCAGGTGCATACTCTTCAGGTTTACTAAATCAACCGTGTTACGGAGATTGGCTTAAATTTTGAATACATTATGGGCATGCTGAAATACGAGTTGCGTTGGGTTCCTATCGTAAATATACATAATTCTTCTTCAGGACTCAAGTCCAAATTATTAATAGAAACAAAGATATAAGTCTTTCACTCAGGTGCATACTCTTCGGGTTTACTAAATCAACCGTGTTACAGAGATTGGCTTAAATTTTGAATACATTATGGACATGCTGAAATACGAGTTGCGTTGGGTTCCTATCGTAAATATACACAATTCTTCTTCAGGACTCAAGTCCAAATTATTATAAGAAACAAAGATATACGTCTTTCACTCAGGTGCATACTCTTCAGGTTTATTAAATAAACCATGTTACGGAGATTGGCTTAAATTTTGAATACATTATGGGAATGCTGAAATACGAGTTGTGTTGGGTTCCTATCGTAAATATACACAATTCTTCTTCAGGACTCAAGTCCAAATTATTAATAGAAACAAAGATATACGTCTTTCACTCAGGTGCATACTCTTCCGGTTTACTAAATCAACCCTGTTACGGAGATTGGCTTAAATTGTGAATACATTATGGGAATGCTGAAATACGAGTTGCGTTGGGTTCCTATCGTAAATATACACAATTCTTCTTCAGGACTCAAGTCCAAATTATTAATAGAAACAAAGATATAGGTCTTTCACTCAGGTGCATACTCTTCGGGTTTACTAAATCAACCGTGTTACGGAGATTGGCTTAAATTTTGAATACATTATGGGCATGCTGAAATACGAGTTGCGTTGGGTTCCTATCGTAAATATACACAATTCTTTATCAGGACTCAAGTCCAAATTATTAATAGAAACAAAGATATACGTCTTTCACTCAGGTGCATACTCTTCAGGTTTACTAAATCAACCGTGTTACGGAGATTGGCTTAAATTTTTAATACATTATGGGCATGCTGAAATACGAGTTGCATTGGGTTCCTATCGTAAATATACACAATTCTTCTTCAGGACTTAAGTCCAAATTATTAATAGAAACAAAGATATAAGTCTTTCACTCAGGTGCATACTCTTCGGGTTTACTAAATCAACCGTGTTACGGAGATTGGCTTAAATTTTGAATACATTATGGGCATGCTGAAATAGGAGTTGCGTTTGGTTCCTATCGTAAATATACACAATTCTTCTTCAGGACTCAAGTCCAAATTATTAATAGAAACAAAGATATACGTCTTTCACTCAGGTGCATACTCTTCAGGTTTACTAAATCAATCGTGTTACGGAGATTGGCTTAAATTTTGAATACATTATGGGCATGCTGAATTACGAGTTGCGTTGGGTTCCTATCGTAAATATACACAACTCTTCTTCACGACTCAAGTCCAAATTATTAATAGAAACAAAGATATACGTCTTTCACTCAGGTGCATACTCTCTAGGTTTACTAAATCAACCGTGTTACGGAGATTGGCTTAAATTGTGAATACATTATGGGCATGCTGAAATACGAGTTGCGTTGGGTTCCTATCGTAAATATACACAATTCTTCTTCAGGACTCAAGTCCAAAGTATTAATAGAAACAAATATAAAAGTCTTTCACTCTGGTGCATACTCTTCGGCTTTACTAAATCAACCGTGTTATGGAGATTGGCTTAAATTTTGAATACATTATGGGCATGCTGAAATACGAGTTGCGTTGGGTTCCTATCGTAAATATACACAATTCTTCTTCAGGACTCAAGTCCAAATTATTAATAGAAACAAAGATATACGTCTTTCACTCAGGTGCATACTCTTCAGGTTTACTAAATCAACCGTGTTACGGAGATTGGCTTAAATTTTGAATACAATATGGGCATGCTGAAATACGAGTTGCGTTGGGTTCCTATCGTAAATATACACAGTTCTTCTTCAGGACTAAAGTCCAAATTATTAGTAGAAACAAAGATATACGTCTTTCACTCAGGTGCATACTCTTCAGGTTAACTAAATCAACCGTGTTACGGAGATTGGCTTAAATTTTGAATACATTATGGGCATGCTGAAATACGAGTTGCGTTGGGTTCCTATCGTAAATATACACAATTCTTCTTCAGGACTCAAGTCCAAATTATTAATAGAAACAAACATATACGTCTTTCACTCAGGTGCATACTCTTCGGGTTTACTAAATCAACCGTGTTACGGAGATTGGCTTAAATTTTGAATACATTATGGGCATGCTGAAATACGAGTTGCGTTGGGTTCCTATCGTAAATATACACAATTCTTTATCAGGACTCAAGTCCAAATTATTAATAGAAACAAAGATATACGTCTTTCACTCAGGTGCATACTCTTCAGGTTTACTAAATCAACCGTGTTACGGAGATTGGCTTAAATTTTTAATACATTATGGGCATGCTGAAATACGAGTTGCATTGGGTTCCTATCGTAAATATACACAATTCTTCTTCAGGACTTAAGTCCAAATTATTAATAGAAACAAAGATATAAGTCTTTCACTCAGGTGCATACTCTTCGGGTTTACTAAATCAACCGTGTTACGGAGATTGGCTTAAATTTTGAATACATTATGGGCATGCTGAAATAGGAGTTGCGTTTGGTTCCTATCGTAAATATACACAATTCTTCTTCAGGACTCAAGTCCAAATTATTAATAGAAACAAAGATATACGTCTTTCACTCAGGTGCATACTCTTCAGGTTTACTAAATCAATCGTGTTACGAAGATTGGCTTAAATTTTGAATACATTATGGGCATGCTGAATTACGAGTTGCGTTGGGTTCCTATCGTAAATATACACAACTCTTCTTCACGACTCAAGTCCAAATTATTAATAGAAACAAAGATATACGTCTTTCACTCAGGTGCATACTCTCTAGGTTTACTAAATCAACCGTGTTACGGAGATTGGCTTAAATTGTGAATACATTATGGGCATGCTGAAATACGAGTTGCGTTGGGTTCCTATCGTAAATATACACAATTCTTCTTCAGGACTCAAGTCCAAAGTATTAATAGAAACAAATATAAAAGTCTTTCACTCTGGTGCATACTCTTCGGCTTTACTAAATCAACCGTGTTATGGAGATTGGCTTAAATTTTGAATACATTATGGGCATGCTGAAATACGAGTTGCGTTGGGTTCCTATCGTAAATATACACAATTCTTCTTCAGGACTCAAGTCCAAATTATTAATAGAAACAAAGATATACGTCTTTCACTCAGGTGCATACTCTTCAGGTTTACTAAATCAACCGTGTTACGGAGATTGGCTTAAATTTTGAATACAATATGGGCATGCTGAAATACGAGTTGCGTTGGGTTCCTATCGTAAATATACACAGTTCTTCTTCAGGACTAAAGTCCAAATTATTAGTAGAAACAAAGATATACGTCTTTCACTCAGGTGCATACTCTTCAGGTTAACTAAATCAACCGTGTTACGGAGATTGGCTTAAATTTTGAATACATTATGGGCATGCTGAAATACGAGTTGCGTTGGGTTCCTATCGTAAATATACACAATTCTTCTTCAGGACTCAAGTCCAAATTATTAATAGAAACAAACATATACGTCTTTCACTCAGGTGCATACTCTTCGGGTTTACTAAATCAATCGTGTTACGGAGATTGGCTTAAATTTTGAATACAATATGGGCATGCTGAAATACGAGTTGCGTTGGGTTCCTATCGTAAATATACACAATTCTACTTCAGGACTCAAGTCCAAATTATTAATAGAAACAAATATATAAGTCTTTGACTCAGGTGCATACTCTTCGGGTTTACTAAATCAACCGTGTTACGGAGATTGGCTTTAATTTTGAATACATTATGGGAATGCTGAAATACGATTTGCGTTGGGTTCCTATCGTAAATACACACAATTCTTCTTCAGGACTCAAGTCCAAATTATTAATAGAAACAAAGATATACGCCTTTCACTCAGGTGCATACTCTTCAGGTTTACTAAATCAACTGTTTTACGGATATTGGCTTAAATTTTGAATACATTATGGGCATGCTGAAATACAAGTTGCGTTGGGTTCCTATCGTAAATATACACAATTCTTCTTCAGGACTCAAGTCCAAATTATTAATAGAAACAAAGATATAAGTCTTTCACTCAGGTGCATACTCTTCGGGTTTACTAAATCAACCGTGTTACGGAGATTGGCTTAAATTTTGTATACATTATGGGCATGCTGAAATACGAGTTGCGTTGGGTTCCTATCGTAAATATACACAATTCTTCTTGAGGACTCAAGTCCAAATTATTAATAGAAACAAAGATATACGTTTTTCACTCAGGTGCATACTCTTCAGGTTTATTAAATCAACCGTATTACGGAGAGTGGCTTAAATTTTGAATACGTTATGGGAATGCTGAAATACGAGTTGCGTTGGGTTCCTATCGTAAATATACACATTTCTTCTTCAGGACTCAAGTCCAAATTATTAATAGAAACAAAGATATACGTCTTTCACTCAGGTGCATACTCTTCCGGTTTACTAAATCAACCCTGTTACGGAGATTGGCTTAAATTGTGAATACATTATGGGAATGCTGAAATACGAGTTGCGTTGGGTTCCTATCGTAAATATACACAATTCTTCTTCAGGACTCAAGTCCAAATTATTAATAGAAACAAAGATATACGTCTTTCACTCAGGTGCATACTCTTCACGTTTACTAAATCAACCGTGTTACGGAGATTGACTTAAATTTTGAACACATTATGGGCATGCTGAAATACGAGTTGCGTTGGGTTCCTATCGTAAATATACACAATTCTTCTTCAGGACTCAAGTCCAAATTATTAATAGAAACAAAGATATACGTCCTTCACTCAGGTGCATACTCTTCAGGTTTACTAAATCAACCGTGTTACGGAGATTGGCTTAAATTTTGAATACATTATGGGCATGCTGAAATACGAGTTGCGTTGGGTTCCTATCGTAAATATACACAATTCTTCTTCAGGACTCAAGTCCAAATTATTAATAGAAACAAAGATATACGTCTTTCACTCAGGTGCATACTCTTCAGGTTTACTAAATCAACCGTGTTACGGAGATTGGCTTAAATATTGAATAGATTATGGGCATGCTGAAATACGAGTTGCATTGGGTTCCTATCGTAAATATACACAATTCTTCTTCAGGACTCAAGTCCAAATTATTAATAGAAACAAAGATATACGTCTTTCACTCATGTGCATACTCTTCAGGTTTACTAAATCAACCGTGTTACGGAGATTGGCTTGAATTTTGAATACATTATGGGCATGCTGAAATACGAGTTGCGTTGGGTTCCTATCGTAAATATACACAATTCTTCTTCAGGACTAAAGTCCAAATTATTAATAGAAACAAAGATATACGTCTTTCACTCAGATGCATACTCTTCAGGTTTACTAAATCAACCGTGTTACAGAGATTGGCTTAAATTTTGAATACATTATGGGCATGCTGAAATACGAGTTGCGTTGGGTTCCTATCGTAAATATACACAATTCTTCTTCAGGACTCAAGTCCAAATTATTAATAGAAACAAAGATATAAGTCTTTCACTCAGGTGCATACTCTTCGGGTTTACTAAATCAACCGTGTTACGGAGATTGGCTTAAATTGTGAATACATTATGGGAATGCTGAAATACGAATTGCGTTGGGTTCCTATCGTAAATATACACAATTCTTCTTCAGGACTCAAGTCCAAATTATTAATAGAAACAAAGATATACGTCTTTCACTGTGGTGCATACTATTCAGGTTTACTAAATCAACCGTGTTACGGAGATTGGCTTAAATTGTGAATACATTATGAGAATGCTGAAATACTAGTTGTGTTGGGTTCCTATCGTAAATATACACAATTCTTCTTCAGGACTCAAGTCAAAATTATTAATAGAAACAAAGATATACGTCTTTCACTCAGGTGCATACTCTTCAAGTTTACTAAATCAACCGTGTTACGGAGATTGGCTTAAATTTTGAATAGATTATGGGCATGCTGAAATACGAGTTGCGTTGGGTTCCTATCGTAAATATACACAATTCTTCTTCAGGACTCAAGTCCAAATTATTAATAGAAACAAAGATATACGTCTTTCACTCATGTGCATACTCTTCAGGTTTACTAAATCAACCGTGTTACGGAGATTGGCTTGAATTTTGAATACATTATGGGCATGCTGAAATACGAGTTGCGTTGGGTTCCTATCGTAAATATACACAATTCTTCTTCAGGACTAAAGTCCAAATTATTAATAGAAACAAAGATATACGTCTTTCACTCAGATGCATACTCTTCAGGTTTACTAAATCAACCGTGTTACAGAGATTGGCTTAAATTTTGAATACATTATGGGCATGCTGAAATACGAGTTGCGTTGGGTTCCTATCGTAAATATACACAATGCTTCTTCAGGACTCAAGTCCAAATTATTAATTGAAACAAAGATATAAGTCTTTCACTCAGGTGCATACTCTTCAGGTTTACTAAATCTACCGTGTTACGGAGATTGGATTAAATTGTGAATACATTATGGGAATGCTGAAATACGAGTTGCGTTGGGTTTCTATCGTAAATATACACAATTCTTCTTCAGGACTCAAATCCAAATTATTAATAGAAATAAAGATATACATCTTTCACTCAGGTGCATACTCTTCAGGTTTACTAAATCAACCGTGTTACGGAGATTGGCTTAAATTTTGAATACAGTATGGGCATGCTGAAATACGAGTTGCGTTGGGTTCCTATCGGAAATATACACAATTCTTCTTCAGGACTCAAGTCCAAATTATTAATAGAAACAAAGAGATATGTCTTTCACTCAGGGGCATACTCTTCAGGTTTACTAAATCAACCGTGTTACAGAGATTGGCTTAAATTTTGAATACATTATGGGCATGCTGAAATACGAGTTGCGTTGGGTTCCTATCGTAAATATACACAATTCTTCTTCAGGACTAAAGTCCAAATTATTAATAGAAACAAAGATATACGTCTTTCACTCAGATGCATACTCTTTAGGTTTACTAAATAAACCGTGTTACAGAGATTGGCTTAAATTTTGAATACATTATGGGCATGCTGAAATACGAGTTGCGTTGGGTTCCTATCGTAAATATACACAATTCTTCTTCAGGACTCAAGTCCAAATTATTAATAGAAACAAAGATATAAGTCTTTCACTCAGGTGCATACTCTTCGGGTTTACTAAATCAACCGTGTTACGGAGATTGGCTTAAATTGTGAATACATTATGGGAATGCTGAAATACGAGTTGCGTTGGGTTGCTATCGTAAATATACACAATTCTTCTTCAGGACTCAAGTCCAAATTATTAATAGAAACAGAGATATACGTCTTTCACTCAGGTGCATACTCTTAAGGTTTACTAAATCAACCGTGTTACGGAGATTGGCTTAAATTTTGAATACATTATGGGCATGCTGAAATACGAGTTGCGTTGGGTTCCTATCGTAAATATACACAGTTCTTCTTCAGGACTCAAGTCGAATTTATTAATAGAAACAAAGATATACGTCTTTCACTCAGGTGCATACTCTTCAGGTTTACTAAATCAACCGTGTTACGGAGATTGACTTAAATTTTGAATACATTATGGGCATGCTGAAATACGAGTTGCGTTGGGTTCCTATCGTAAATATACACAATTCTTCTTCAGGACTCAAGTCCAAATTATTAATAGAAACAAAGATATACGTCTTTCACTGTGGTGCATACTCTTCAGGTTTACTAAATCAACCGTGTTACGGAGATTGGCTTAAATTGTGAATACATTATGGGAATGCTGAAATACGAGTTGCGTTGGGTTCCTATCGTAAATATACACAATTCTTCTTCAGGACTCAAGTCAAAAATATTAATAGAAACAAAGATATACGTCTTTCACTCAGGTGCATACTCTTCAGGTTTACTAAATCAACCGTGTTACGGAGATTGGCTTAAATTTTGAATAGATTATGGGCATGCTGAAATACGAGTTGCGTTGGGTTCCTATCGTAAATATACACAATTCTTCTTCAGGACTCAAGTCCAAATTATTAATAGAAACAAAGATATACGTCTTTCACTCATGTGCATACTCTTCAGGTTTACTAAATCAACCGTGTTACGGAGATTGGCTTGAATTTTGAATACATTATGGGCATGCTGAAATACGAGTTGCGTTGGGTTCCTATCGTAAATATACACAATTCTTCTTCAGGACTAAAGTCCAAATTATTAATAGAAACAAAGATATACGTCTTTCACTCAGATGCATACTCTTCAGGTTTACTAAATCAACCGTGTTACAGAGATTGGCTTAAATTTTGAATACATTATGGGCATGCTGAAATACGAGTTGCGTTGGGTTCCTATCGTAAATATACACAATTCTTCTTCAGGATTCAAGTCCAAATTATTAATAGAAACAAAGATATAAGTCTTTCACTCAGGTGCATACTCTTCGGGTTTACTAAATCAACCGTGTTACAGAGATTGGCTTAAATTGTGAATACATTATGGGAATGCTGAAATACGAGTTGCGTTGGGTTCCTATCGTAAATATACACAATTCTTCTTCAGGACTCAAGTCCAAATAATTAATAGAAACAAAGATATACGTCTTTCACTCAGGTGCATACTCTTCATGTTTACTAAATCTACCGTGTTACGGAGATTGGATTAAATTGTGAATACATTATGGGAATGCTGAAATACGAGTTGCGTTGGGTTTCTATCGTAAATATACACAATTCTTCTTCAGGACTCAAATCCAAATTATTAATAGAAATAAAGATATACATCTTTCACTCAGGTGCATACTCTTCAGGTTTACTAAATCAACCGTGTTACGGAGATTGGCTTAAATTTTGAATACATTATGGGCATGCTGAAATACGAGTTGCGTTGGGTTCCTATCGGAAATATACACAATTCTTCTTCAGGACTCAAGTCCAAATTATTAATAGAAACAAAGAGATATGTCTTTCACTCAGGGGCATACTCTTCAGGTTTACTAAATCAACCGTGTTACAGAGATTGGCTTAAATTTTGAATACATTATGGGCATGCTGAAATACGAGTTGCGTTGGGTTCCTATCGTAAATATACACAATTCTTCTTCAGGACTAAAGTCCAAATTATTAATAGAAACAAAGATATACGTCTTTCACTCAAATGCATACTCTTCAGGTTTACTAAATAAACCGTGTTACAGAGATTGGCTTAAATTTTGAATACATTATGGGCATGCTGAAATACGAGTTGCGTTGGGTTCCTATCGTAAATATACACAATTCTTCTTCAGGACTCAAGTCCAAATTATTAATAGAAACAAAGATATAAATCTTTCACTCAGGTGCATACTCTTCGGGTTTACTAAATCAACCGTGTTACGGAGATTGGCTTAAATTGTGAATACATTATGGGAATGCTGAAATACGAGTTGCGTTGGGTTGCTATCGTAAATATACACAATTCTTCTTCAAGACTCAAGTCCAAATTATTAATAGAAACAAAGATATACGTCTTTCACTCAGGTGCATACTCTTAAGGTTTACTAAATCAACCGTGTTCCCGAGATTGGCTTAAATTTTGAATACATTATGGGCATGCTGAAATACGAGTTGCGTTGGGTTCCTATCGTAAATATACACAGTTCTTCTTCAGGACTCAAGTCCAATTTATTAATAGAAACAAAGATATACGTCTTTCACTCAGGTGCATACTCTTCAGGTTTACTAAATCAACCGTGTTACGGAGATTGACTTACATTTTGAATACATTATGGGCATGCTGAAATACGAGTTGCGTTGGGTTCCTATCGTAAATATACACAATTCTTCTTCAGGACTCAAGTCCAAATTATTAATAGAAACAAAGATATACGTCTTTCACTGTGGTGCATACTCTTCAGGTTTACTAAATCAACCGTGTTACGGAGATTGGCTTAAATTGTGAATACATTATGGGAATGCTGAAATACGAGTTGCGTTGGGTTCCTATCGTAAATATACACAATTCTTCTTCAGGACTCAAGTCAAAAATATTAATAGAAACAAAGATATACGTCTTTCACTCAGGTGCATACTCTTCAGGTTTACTAAATCAACCGTGTTACGGAGATTGGCTTAAATTTTGAATAGATTATGGGCATGCTGAAATACGAGTTGCGTTGGGTTCCTATCGTAAATATACACAATTCTTCTTCAGGACTCAAGTCCAAATTATTAATAGAAACAAAGATATACGTCTTTCACTCATGTGCATACTCTTCAGGTTTACTAAATCAACCGTGTTACGGAGATTGGCTTGAATTTTGAATACATTATGGGCATGCTAAAATACGAGTTGCGTTGGGTTCCTATCGTAAATATACACAATTCTTCTTCAGGACTAAAGTCCAAATTATTAATAGAAACAAAGATATACGTCTTTCACTCAGATGCATACTCTTCAGGTTTACTAAATCAACCGTGTTACAGAGATTGGCTTAAATTTTGAATACATTATGGGCATGCTGAAATACGAGTTGCGTTGGGTTCCTATCGTAAATATACACAATTCTTCTTCAGGACTCAAGTCCAAATTATTAATAGAAACAAAGATATAAGTCTTTCACTCAGGTGCATACTCTTCGGGTTTACTAAATCAACCGTGTTACAGAGATTGGCTTAAATTGTGAATACATTATGGGAATGCTGAAATACGAGTTGCGTTGGGTTCCTATCGTAAATATACACAATTCTTCTTCAGGACTCAAGTCCAAATAATTAATAGAAACAAAGATATACGTCTTTCACTCAGGTGCATACTCTTCAGGTTTACTAAATCTACCGTGTTACGGAGATTGGATTAAATTGTGAATACATTATGGGAATGCTGAAATACGAGTTGCGTTGGGTTTCTATCGTAAATATACACAATTCTTATTCAGGACTCAAATCCAAATTATTAATAGAAATAAAGATATACATCTTTCACTCAGGTGCATACTCTTCAGGTTTACTAAATCAACCGTGTTACGGAGATTGGCTTAAATTTTGAATACATTATGGGCATGCTGAAATACGAGTTGCGTTGGGTTCCTATCGGAAATATACACAATTCTTCTTCGGTACTCAAGTCCAAATTATTAATAGAAACAAAGAGATATGTCTTTCACTCAGGGGCATACTCTTCAGGTTTACTAAATCAACCGTGTTACAGAGATTGGCTGAAATTTTGAATACATTATGGGCATGCTGAAATACGAGTTGCGTTGGGTTCCTATCGTAAATATACACAATTCTTCTTCAGGACTAAAGTCCAAATTATTAATAGAAACAAAGATATACGTCTTTCACTCAGATGCATACTCTTCAGGTTTACTAAATCAACCGTGTTACAGAGATTGGCTTAAATTTTGAATACATTATGGGCATGCTGAAATACGAGTTGCGTTGGGTTCCTATCGTAAATATACACAATTCTTCTTCAGGACTCAAGTCCAAATTATTAATAGAAACAAAGATATAAGTCTTTCACTCAGGTGCATACTCTTCGGGTTTACTAAATCAACCGTGTTACGGAGATTGGCTTAAATTGTGAATACATTATGGGAATGCTGAAATACGAGTTGCGTTGGGTTGCTATCGTAAATATACACAATTCTTCTTCAGGACTCAAGTCCAAATTATTAATAGAAACAAAGATATACGTCTTTCACTCAGGTGCATACTCTTAAGGTTTACTAAATCAACCGTGTTACGGAGATTGGCTTAAATTTTGAATACATTATGGGCATGCTGAAATACGAGTTGCGTTGGGTTCCTATCGTAAATATACACAGTTCTTCTTCAGGACTCAAGTCCAATTTATTAATAGAAACAAAGATATACGTCTTTCACTCAGGTGCATACTCTTCAGGTTTACTAAATCAATCGTGTTACGGAGATTGACTTAAATTTTGAATACATTATGGGCATGCTGAAATACGAGTTGCGTTGGGTTCCTATCGTAAATATACACAATTCTTCTTCAGGACTCAAGTCCAAATTATTAATAGAAACAAAGATATACGTCTTTCACTATGGTGCATACTCTTCAGGTTTACTATATCAACCGTGTTACGGAGATTGGCTTAAATTGTGAATACATTATGGGAATGCTGAAATACGAGTTGCGTTGGGTTCCTATCGTAAATATACACAATTCTTCTTCAGGACTCAAGTCAAAATTATTAATAGAAACAAAGATATACGTCTTTCACTCAGGTGCATACTCTTCAGGATTACTAAATCAACCGTGTTACGGAGATTGGCTTAAATTTTGAATAGATTATGGGCATGCTGAAATACGAGTTGCGTTGGGTTCCTATCGTAAATATACACAATTCTTCTTCAGGACTCAAGTCCAAGTTATTAATAGAAACAAAGATATACGTCTTTCACTCAGGTGCATACTCTTCAGGTTTACTAAATCTACCGTGTTACGGAGATTGGATTAAATTGTGAATACATTATGGGAATGCTGAAATACGAGTTGCGTTGGGTTTCTATCGTAAATATACACAATTCTTCTTCAGGACTCAAATCCAAATTATTAATAGAAATAAAGATATACATCTTTCACTCAGGTGCATACTCTTCAGGTTTACTAAATCAACCGTGTTACGGAGATTGGCTTAAATTTTGAATACATTATGGGCATGGTGAAATACGAGTTGCGTTGGGTTCCTATCGGAAATATAAACAATTCTTCTTCGGTACTCAAGTCCAAATTATTAATAGAAACAAAGAGATATGTCTTTCACTCAGGGGCATACTCTTCAGGTTTACTAAATCAACCGTGTTACAGAGATTGGCTGAAATTTTGAATACATTATGGGCATGCTGAAATACGAGTTGCGTTGGGTTCCTATCGTAAATATACACAATTCTTCTTCAGGACTAAAGTCCAAATTATTAATAGAAACAAAGATATACGTCTTTCACTCAGATGCATACTCTTCAGGTTTACTAAATCAACCGTGTTACAGAGATTGGCTTAAATTTTGAATACATTATGGGCATGCTGAAATACGAGTTGCGTTGGGTTCCTATCGTAAATATACACAATTCTTCTTCAGGACTCAAGTCCAAATTATTAATAGAAACAAAGATATAAGTCTTTCACTCAGGTGCATACTCTTCGGGTTTACTAAATCAACCGTGTTACGGAGATTGGCTTAAATTGTGAATACATTATGGGAATGCTGAAATACGAGTTGCGTTGGGTTGCTATCGTAAATATACACAATTCTTCTTCAGGACTCAAGTCCAAATTATTAATAGAAACAAAGATATACGTCTTTCACTCAGGTGCATACTCTTAAGGTTTACTAAATCAACCGTGTTACGGAGATTGGCTTAAATTTTGAATACATTATGGGCATGCTGAAATACGAGTTGCGTTGGGTTCCTATCGTAAATATACACAGTTCTTCTTCAGGACTCAAGTCCAATTTATTAATAGAAACAAAGATATACGTCTTTCACTCAGGTGCATACTCTTCAGGTTTACTAAATCAATCGTGTTACGGAGATTGACTTAAATTTTGAATACATTATGGGCATGCTGAAATACGAGTTGCGTTGGGTTGCTATCGTAAATATACACAATTCTTCTTCAGGACTCAAGTCCAAATTATTAATAGAAACAAAGATATACGTCTTTCACTATGGTGCATACTCTTCAGGTTTACTAAATCAACCGTGTTACGGAGATTGGCTTAAATTTTGAATACATTATGGGCATGCTGAAATACGAGTTGCGTTGGGTTCCTATCGTAAATATACACAGTTCTTCTTCAGGACTCAAGTCCAATTTATTAATAGAAACAAAGATATACGTCTTTCACTCAGGTGCATACTCTTCAGGTTTACTAAATCAACCGTGTTACGGAGATTGGCTTAAATTTTGAATAGATTATGGGCATGCTGAAATACGAGTTGCGTTGGGTTCCTATCGTAAATATACACAATTCTTCTTCAGGACTCAAGTCCAAATTATTAATAGAAACAAAGATATACGTCTTTCACTCATGTGCATACTCTTCAGGTTTACTAAATCAACCGTGTTACGGAGATTGGCTTGAATTTTGAATACATTATGGGCATGCTGAAATACGAGTTGCGTTGGGTTCCTATCGTAAATATACACAATTCTTCTTCAGGACTAAAGTCCAAATTATTAATAGAAACAAAGATATACGTCTTTCACTCAGATGCATACTCTTCAGGTTTACTAAATCAACCGTGTTACAGAGATTGGCTTAAATTTTGAATACATTATGGGCATGCTGAAATACGAGTTGCGTTGGGTTCCTATCGTAAATATACACAATTCTTCTTCAGGACTCAAGTCCAAATTATTAATAGAAACAAAGATATAAGTCTTTCACTCAGGTGCATACTCTTCGGGTTTACTAAATCAACCGTGTTACGGAGATTGTCTTAAATTGTGAATACATTATGGGAATGCTGAAATACGAGTTGCGTTGGGTTCCTATCGTAAATATACACAATTCTTCTTCAGGACTCAAGTCCAAATAATTAATAGAAACAAAGATATACGTCTTTCACTCAGGTGCATACTCTTCAGGTTTACTAAATCTACCGTGTTACGGAGATTGGATTAAATTGTGAATACATTATGGGAATGCTGAAATACGAGTTGTGTTGGGTTTCTATCGTAAATATACACCATTCTTCTTCACGACTCAAATCCAAATTATTAATAGAAATAAAGATATACATCTTTCACTCAGGTGCATACTCTTCAGGTTTACTAAATCAACCGTGTTACGGAGATTGGCTTAAATTTTGAATACATTATGGGCATGCTGAAATACAAGTTGCGTTGGGTTCCTATCGGATATATACACAATTCTTCTTCAGGACTCAAGTCCAAATTATTAATAGAAACAAAGATATACGTCTTTCACTCATGTGCATACTCTTCAGGTTTACTAAATCAACCGTGTTACGGAGATTGGCTTGAATTTTGAATACATTATGGGCATGCTGAAATACGAGTTGCGTTGGGTTCCTATCGTAAATATACACAATTCTTCTTCAGGACTAAAGTCCAAATTATTAATAGAAACAAAGATATACGTCTTTCACTCAGATGCATACTCTTCAGGTTTACTAAATCAACCGTGTTACAGAGATTGGCTTAAATTTTGAATACATTATGGGCATGCTGAAATACGAGTTGCGTTGGGTTCCTATCGTAAATATACACAGTTCTTCTTCAGGACTCAAGTCCAATTTATTAATAGAAACAAAGATATACGTCTTTCACTCAGGTGCATACTCTTCAGGTTTACTAAATCAATCGTGTTACGGAGATTGACTTAAATTTTGAATACATTATGGGCATGCTGAAATACGAGTTGCGTTGGGTTCCTATCGTAAATATACACAATTCTTCTTCAGGACTCAAGTCCAAATTATTAATAGAAACAAAGATATACGTCTTTCACTATGGTGCATACTCTTCAGGTTTACTATATCAACCGTGTTACGGAGATTGGCTTAAATTGTGAATACATTATGGGAATGCTGAAATACGAGTTGCGTTGGGTTCCTATCGTAAATATACACAATTCTTCTTCAGGACTCAAGTCAAAATTATTAATAGAAACAAAGATATACGTCTTTCACTCAGGTGCATACTCTTCAGGATTACTAAATCAACCGTGTTACGGAGATTGGCTTAAATTTTGAATAGATTATGGGCATGCTGAAATACGAGTTGCGTTGGGTTCCTATCGTAAATATACACAATTCTTCTTCAGGACTCAAGTCCAAGTTATTAATAGAAACAAAGATATACGTCTTTCACTCAGGTGCATACTCTTCAGGTTTACTAAATCTACCGTGTTACGGAGATTGGATTAAATTGTGAATACATTATGGGAATGCTGAAATACGAGTTGCGTTGGGTTTCTATCGTAAATATACACAATTCTTCTTCAGGACTCAAATCCAAATTATTAATAGAAATAAAGATATACATCTTTCACTCAGGTGCATACTCTTCAGGTTTACTAAATCTACCGTGTTACGGAGATTGGATTAAATTGTGAATACATTATGGGAATGCTGAAATACGAGTTGTGTTGGGTTTCTATCGTAAATATACACCATTCTTCTTCACGACTCAAATCCAAATTATTAATAGAAATAAAGATATACATCTTTCACTCAGGTGCATACTCTTCAGGTTTACTAAATCAACCGTGTTACGGAGATTGGCTTAAATTTTGAATACATTATGGGCATGCTGAAATACAAGTTGCGTTGGGTTCCTATCGCATATATACACAATTCTTCTTCAGGACTCAAGTCCAAATTATTAATAGAAACAAAGATATACGTCTTTCACTCATGTGCATACTCTTCAGGTTTACTAAATCAACCGTGTTACGGAGATTGGCTTGAATTTTGAATACATTATGGGCATGCTGAAATACGAGTTGCGTTGGGTTCCTATCGTAAATATACACAATTCTTCTTCAGGACTAAAGTCCAAATTATTAATAGAAACAAAGATATACGTCTTTCACTCAGATGCATACTCTTCAGGTTTACTAAATCAACCGTGTTACAGAGATTGGCTTAAATTTTGAATACATTATGGGCATGCTGAAATACGAGTTGCGTTGGGTTCCTATCGTAAATATACACAGTTCTTCTTCAGGACTCAAGTCCAATTTATTAATAGAAACAAAGATATACGTCTTTCACTCAGGTGCATACTCTTCAGGTTTACTAAATCAACCGTGTTACGGAGATTGGCTTGAATTTTGAATACATTATGGGCATGCTGAAATACGAGTTGCGTTGGGTTCCTATCGTAAATATACACAATTCTTCTTCAGGACTAAAGTCCAAATTATTAATAGAAACAAAGATATACGTCTTTCACTCAGATGCATACTCTTCAGGTTTACTAAATCAACCGTGTTACAGAGATTGGCTTAAATTTTGAATACATTATGGGCATGCTGAAATACGAGTTGCGTTGGGTTCCTATCGTAAATATACACAATTCTTCTTCAGGACTCAAGTCCAAATTATTAATAGAAACAAAGATATAAGTCTTTCACTCAGGTGCATACTCTTCGGGTTTACTAAATCAACCGTGTTACGGAGATTGTCTTAAATTGTGAATGCATTATGGGAATGCTGAAATACGAGTTGCGTTGGGTTCCTATCGTAAATATACACAATTCTTCTTCAGGACTCAAGTCCAAATAATTAATAGAAACAAAGATATACGTCTTTCACTCAGGTGCATACTCTTCAGGTTTACTAAATCTACCGTGTTACGGAGATTGGATTAAATTGTGAATACATTATGGGAATGCTGAAATACGAGTTGTGTTGGGTTTCTATCGTAAATATACACCATTCTTCTTCACGACTCAAATCCAAATTATTAATAGAAATAAAGATATACATCTTTCACTCAGGTGCATACTCTTCAGGTTTACTAAATCAACCGTGTTACGGAGATTGGCTTAAATTTTGAATACATTATGGGCATGCTGAAATACAAGTTGCGTTGGGTTCCTATCGGATATATACACAATTCTTCTTCAGGACTCAAGTCCAAATTATTAATAGAAACAAAGATATACGTCTTTCACTCATGTGCATACTCTTCAGGTTTACTAAATCAACCGTGTTACGGAGATTGGCTTGAATTTTGAATACATTATGGGCATGCTGAAATACGAGTTGCGTTGGGTTCCTATCGTAAATATACACAATTCTTCTTCAGGACTAAAGTCCAAATTATTAATAGAAACAAAGATATACGTCTTTCACTCAGATGCATACTCTTCAGGTTTACTAAATCAACCGTGTTACAGAGATTGGCTTAAATTTTGAATACATTATGGGCATGCTGAAATACGAGTTGCGTTGGGTTCCTATCGTAAATATACACAGTTCTTCTTCAGGACTCAAGTCCAATTTATTAATAGAAACAAAGATATACGTCTTTCACTCAGGTGCATACTCTTCAGGTTTACTAAATCAATCGTGTTACGGAGATTGACTTAAATTTTGAATACATTATGGGCATGCTGAAATACGAGTTGCGTTGGGTTCCTATCGTAAATATACACAATTCTTCTTCAGGACTCAAGTCAAAATTATTAATAGAAACAAAGATATACGTCTTTCACTCAGGTGCATACTCTTCAGGTTTACTAACTCAACCGTGTTACGGAGATTGGCTTAAATTTTGAATAGATTATGGGCATGCTGAAATACGAGTTGCGTTGGGTTCCTATCGTAAATATACACAATTCTTCTTCAGGACTCATGTCCAAATTATTAATAGAAACAAAGATATACGTCTTTCACTCATGTGCATACTCTTCAGGTTTACTAAATCAACCGTGTTACGGAGATTGGCTTGAATTTTGAATACATTATGGGCATGCTGAAATACGAGTTGCGTTGGGTTCCTATCATAAATATACACAATTCTTCTTCAGGACTAAAGTCCAAATTATTAATAGAAACAAAGATATACGTCTTTCACTCAGATGCATACTCTTCAGGTTTACTAAATCAACCGTGTTACAGAGATTGGCTTAAATTTTGAATACATTATGGGCATGCTGAAATACGAGTTGCGTTGGGTTCCTATCGTAAATATACACAATTCTTCTTCAAGACTCAAGTCCAAATTATTAATAGAAACAAAGATATAAGTCTTTCACTCAGGTGCATACTCTTCGGGTTTACTAAATCAACCGTGTTACGGAGATTGGCTTAAATTGTGAATACATTATGGGAATGCTGAAATACGAGTTGCGTTGGGTTCCTATCGTAAATATACACAATTCTTCTTCAGGACTCAAGTCCAAATAAATAATAGAAACAAAGATATACGTCTTTCACTCAGGTGCATACTCTTCAGGTTTACTAAATCTACCGTGTTACGGAGATTGGATTAAATTGTGAATACATTATGGGAATGCTGAAATACGAGTTGCGTTGGGTTTCTATCGTAAAGATACACAATTCTTCTTCAGGACTCAAATCCAAATTATTAATAGAAATAAAGATATACATCTTTCACTCAGGTGCATACTCTTCAGGTTTACTAAATCAACCGTGTTACGGAGATTGGCTTAAATTTTGAAAACATTATGGGCATGCTGAAATACGAGTTGCGTTGGGTTCCTATCGTAAATATACACAATTCTTCTTCAGGACTCAAGTCCAAATTATTAATAGAAACAAAGAGATATGTCTTTCACTCAGGTGCATACTCTTCAGATTTACTAAATCAACCGTGTTACAGAGATTGGCTTAAATTTTCAATACATTATGGGCATGCTGAAATACGAGTTGCGTTGGGTTCCTATCGTAAAAATACACAATTCTTCTTCAGGACTAAAGTCCAAATTATTAATAGAAACAAAGATATAAGTCTTTCACTCAGGTGCATACTCTTCGGGTTTACTAAATCAACCGTGTTACGGAGATTGGCTTAAATTGTGAATACATTATGGGAATGCTGAAATACGAGTTGCGTTGGGTTCCTATCGTAAATATACACAATTCTTCTTCAGGACTCAAGTCCAAATAATTAATAGAAACAAAGATATACGTCTTTCACTCAGGTGCATACTCTTCAGGTTTACTAAATCTACCGTGTTACGGAGATTGGCTTAAATTTTGAATAGATTATGGGCATGCTGAAATACGAGTTGCGTTGGGTTCCTATCGTAAATATACACAATTCTTCTTCAGGACTCATGTCCAAATTATTAATAGAAACAAAGATATACGTCTTTCACTCATGTGCATACTCTTCAGGTTTACTAAATCAACCGTGTTACGGAGATTGGCTTGAATTTTGAATACATTATGGGCATGCTGAAATACGAGTTGCGTTGGGTTCCTATCGTAAATATACACAATTCTTCTTCAGGACTAAAGTCCAAATTATTAATAGAAACAAAGATATACGTCTTTCACTCATGTGCATACTCTTCAGGTTTACTAAATCAACCGTGTTACGGAGATTGGCTTAAATTGTGAATAGATTATGGGAATGCTGAAATACGAGTTGCGTTGGGTTCCTATCGTAAATATACACAATTCTTCTTCAGGACTCAAGTCAAAATTATTAATAGAAACAAAGATATACGTCTTTCACTCAGGTGCATACTCTTCAGGTTTACTAAATCAACCGTGTTACGGAGATTGGCTTAAATTTTGAATAGATTATGGGCATGCTGAAATACGAGTTGCGTTGGGTTCCTATCGTAAATATACACAATTCTTCTTCAGGACTCATGTCCAAATTATTAATAGAAACAAAGATATACGTCTTTCACTCAGGTGCATACTCTTCATGTTTACTAAATCAACCGTGTTACGGAGATTGGCTTAAATTGTGAATACCTTATGGGAATGATGAAATACGAGTTGCGTTGGGTTCCTATCGTAAATATACACAATTCTTCTTCAAAACTCAAGTCCAATTTATTAATAGAAACAAAGATATACGTCTTTCACTCAGGTGCATACTCTTAAGGTTTACTAAATCAACCGTGTTACGGAGATTGGCTTAAATTTTGAATACATTATGGGCATGCTGAAATACGAGTTGCGTTGGGTTCCTATCGTAAATATACACAGTTCTTCTTCAGGACTCAAGTCCAATTTATTAATAGAAACAAAGATATACGTCTTTCACTCAGGTGTATACTCTTTAGGTTTACTAAATCAACCGTGTTACGGAGATTGACTTAAATTTTGAATACATTATGGGCATGCTGAAATACGAGTTGCGTTGGGTTCCTATCGGTAATATACACAATTCTTCTTCAGGACTCAATTCCAAATTATTAATAGAAACAAAGATATACGTCTTTCACTGTGGTGCATACTCTTCAGGTTTACTAAATCAACCGTGTTACGGAGATTGGCTTAAATTGTGAATACATTATGGGAATGCTGAAATACGAGTTGCGTTGGGTTCCTATCGTAAATATACACAATTCTTCTTCAGGACTCAAGTCCAAATTATTAATAGAAACAAAGATATACGTCTTTCACTCAGGTGCATACTCTTCAGAATTACTAAATCAACCGTGTTACGGAGATTGGCTTAAATTTTGAATACATTATGGGCATGCTGAAATACGAGTTGCGTTGGGTTCCTATCGTAAATATACACAATTCTTCTTCAGGACTCATGTCCAAATTATTAATAGAAACAAAGATATACGTCTTTCACTCATGTGCATACTCTTCAGGTTTACTAAATCAACCGTGTTACGGAGATTGGCTTGAATTTTGAATACATTATGGGCATGCTGAAATACGAGTTGCGTTGGGTTCCTATCGTAAATATACACAATTCTTCTTCAGGACTAAAGTCCAAATTATTAATAGAAACAAAGATATACGTCTTTGACTCAGATGCATACTCTTCAGGTTTACTAAATCAACCGTGTTACAGAGATTGGCTTAAATTTTGAATACATTATGGGCATGCTGAAATACGAGTTGCGTTGGGTTCCTATCGTAAATATACACAATTCTTCTTCAAGACTCAAGTCCAAATTATTAATAGAAACAAAGATATAAGTCTTTCACTCAGGTGCATACTCTTCGGGTTTACTAAATCAACCGTGTTACGGAGATTGGCTTAAATTGTGAATACATTATGGGAATGCTGAAATACGAGTTGCGTTGGGTTGCTATCGTAAATATACACAATTCTTCTTCAGGACTCAAGTCCAAATTATTAATAGAAACAAAGATATACGTCTTTCACTCAGGTGCATACTCTTCAGAATTACTAAATCAACCGTGTTACGGAGATTGGCTTAAATTTTGAATACATTATGGGCATGCTGAAATACGAGTTGCGTTGGGTTCCTATCGTAAATATACACAATTCTTCTTCAGGACTCAAGTCCAAATTATTAATAGAAACAAAGATATACGTCTTTCACTCATGTGCATACTCTTCAGGTTTACTAAATCAACCGTGTTACGGAGATTGACTTAAATTTTGAATACATTATGGGCATGCTGAAATACGAGTTGCATTGGGTTCCTATCGTAAATATACACAATTCTTCTTCAGGACTCAAGTCCAAATTATTAATAGAAACAAAGATATACGTCTTTCACTCAGGTGCATACTCTTCAGGTTTACTAAATCAACCGTGTTACGGAGATTGGCTTAAATTGTGAATACATTATGGGAATGCTGAAATACGAGTTGCGTTGGGTTCCTATCGTAAATATACACAATTCTTCTTCAAAACTCAAGTCCAATTTATTAATAGAAACAAAGATATACGTCTTTCACTCAGGTGCATACTCTTAAGGTTTACTAAATCAACCGTGTTACGGAGATTGGCTTAAATTTTGAATACATTATGGGCATGCTGAAATACGAGTTGCGTTGGGTTCCTATCGTAAATATACACAGTTCTTCTTCAGGACTCAAGTCCAATTTATTAATAGAAACAAAGATATACGTCTTTCACTCAGGTGTATACTCTTTAGGTTTACTAAATCAACCGTGTTACGAAGATTGACTTAAATTTTGAATACATTATGGGCATGCTGAAATACGAGTTGCGTTGGGTTCCTATCGGTAATATACACAATTCTTCTTCAGGACTCAATTCCAAATTATTAATAGAAACAAAGATATACGTCTTTCACTGTGGTGCATACTCTTCAGGTTTACTAAATCAACCGTGTTACGGAGATTGGCTTAAATTGTGAATACATTATGGGAATGCTGAAATACGAGTTGCGTTGGGTTCCTATCGTAAATATACACAATTCTTCTTCAGGACTCAAGTCAAAATTATTAATAGAAACAAAGATATACGTCTTTCACTCAGGTGCATACTCTTCAGGTTTACTAAATCAACCGTGTTACGGAGATTGGCTTAAATTTTGAATAGATTATGGGCATGCTGAAATACGAGTTGTGTTGGGTTCCTATCGTAAATATACACAATTCTTCTTCAGGATTCATGTCCAAATTATTAATAGAAACAAAGATATACGTCTTTCACTCATGTGCATACTCTTCAGGTTTACTAAATCAACCGTGTTACGGAGATTGGCTTGAATTTTGAATACATTATGGGCATGCTGAAATACGAGTTGCGTTGGGTTCCTATCGTAAATATACACAATTCTTCTTCAGGACTAAAGTCCAAATTATTAATAGAAACAAAGATATACGTCTTTCACTCATGTGCATACTCTTCAGGTTTACTAAATCAACCGTGTTACGGAGATTGGCTTGAATTTTGAATACATTATGGGCATGCTGAAATACGAGTTGCGTTGGGTTCCTATCGTAAATATACACAATTCTTCTTCAGGACTAAAGTCCAAATTATTAATAGAAACAAAGATATACGTCTTTCACTCAGATGCATACTCTTCAGGTTTACTAAATCAACCGTGTTACAGAGATTGGCTTAAATTTTGAATACATTATGGGCATGCTGAAATACGAGTTGCGTTGGGTTCCTATCGTAAATATACACAATTCTTCTTCAAGACTCAAGTCCAAATTATTAATAGAAACAAAGATATAAGTCTTTCACTCAGGTGCATACTCTTCGGGTTTACTAAATCAACCGTGTTACGGAGATTGGCTTAAATTGTGAATACATTATGGGAATGCTGAAATACGAGTTGCGTTGGGTTCCTATCGTAAATATACACAATTCTTCTTCAGGACTCAAGTCCAAATAAATAATAGAAACAAAGATATACGTCTTTCACTCAGGTGCATACTCTTCAGGTTTACTAAATCTACCGTGTTACGGAGATTGGATTAAATTGTGAATACATTATGGGAATGCTGAAATACGAGTTGCGTTGGGTTTCTATCGTAAAGATACACAATTCTTCTTCAGGACTCAAATCCAAATTATTAATAGAAATAAAGATATACATCTTTCACTCAGGTGCATACTCTTCAGGTTTACTAAATCAACCGTGTTACGGAGATTGGCTTAAATTTTGAAAACATTATGGGCATGCTGAAATACGAGTTGCGTTGGGTTCCTATCGTAAATATACACAATTCTTCTTCAGGACTCAAGTCCAAATTATTAAGAGAAACAAAGATATACGTCTTTCACTCAGGTGCATACTCTTCAGGTTTACTAAATCAACCATGTTACGGAGATTGGCTTAAATTTTGAATAGATTATGGGCATGCTGAAATACGAGTTGTGTTGGGTTCCTATCGTAAATATACACAATTCTTCTTCAGGACTCATGTCCAAATTATTAATAGAAACAAAGATATACGTCTTTCACTCATGTGCATACTCTTCAGGTTTACTAAATCAACCGTGTTACGGAGATTGGCTTGAATTTTGAATACATTATGGGCATGCTGAAATACGAGTTGCGTTGGGTTCCTATCGTAAATATACACAATTCTTCTTCAGGACTAAAGTCCAAATTATTAATAGAAACAAAGATATACGTCTTTCACTCATGTGCATACTCTTCAGGTTTACTAAATCAACCGTGTTACGGAGATTGGCTTGAATTTTGAATACATTATGGGCATGCTGAAATACGAGTTGCGTTGGGTTCCTATCGTAAATATACACAATTCTTCTTCAGGACTAAAGTCCAAATTATTAATAGAAACAAAGATATATGTCTTTCACTCAGATGCATACTCTTCAGGTTTACTAAATCAACCGTGTTACAGAGATTGGCTTAAATTTTGAATACATTATGGGCATGCTGAAATACGAGTTGCGTTGGGTTCCTATCGTAAATATACACAATTCTTCTTCAAGACTCAAGTCCAAATTATTAATAGAAACAAAGATATAAGTCTTTCACTCAGGTGCATACTCTTCGGGTTTACTAAATCAACCGTGTTACGGAGATTGGCTTAAATTGTGAATACATTATGGGAATGCTGAAATACGAGTTGCGTTGGGTTCCTATCGTAAATATACACAATTCTTCTTCAGGACTCAAGTCCAAATAAATAATAGAAACAAAGATATACGTCTTTCACTCAGGTGCATACTCTTCAGGTTTACTAAATCTACCGTGTTACGGAGATTGGATTAAGTTGTGAATACATTATGGGAATGCTGAAATACGAGTTGCGTTGGGTTTCTATCGTAAAGATACACAATTCTTCTTCAGGACTCAAATCCAAATTATTAATAGAAATAAAGATATACATCTTTCACTCAGGTGCATACTCTTCAGGTTTACTAAATCAACCGTGTTACGGAGATTGGCTTAAATTTTGAAAACATTATGGGCATGCTGAAATACGAGTTGCGTTGGGTTCCTATCGTAA
Source organism: Cuscuta europaea (assembly GCA_945859875.1). Taxonomy (NCBI): domain Eukaryota; kingdom Viridiplantae; phylum Streptophyta; class Magnoliopsida; order Solanales; family Convolvulaceae; genus Cuscuta; species Cuscuta europaea. Next base: position 10,663,290 of record CAMAPE010000014.1, read on the forward strand.
ATATACACAATTCTTCTTCAGGACTCAAGTCCAAATTATTAATAGAAACAAAGAGATATGTCTTTCACTTAGGTGCATACTCTTCAGGTTTACTAAATCAACCGTGTTACAGAGATTGGCTTAAATTTTGAATACATTATGGGCATGCTGAAATACGAGTTGCGTTGGGTTCCTATCGTAAAAATACACAATTCTTCTTCAGGACTAAAGTCCAAATTATTAATAGAAACAAAGATATAAGTCTTTTACTCAGGTGCATACTCTTCGGGTTTACTAAATCAACCGTGTTACGGAGATTGGCTTAAATTGTGAATACATTATGGGAATGCTGAAATACGTGTTGCGTTGGGTTCCTATCGTAAATATACACAATTCTTCTTCAGGACTCAAGTCCAAATAATTAATAGAAACAAAGATATACGTCTTTCACTCAGGTGCATACTCTTCAGGTTTACTAAATCTACCGTGTTACGGAGATTGGCTTAAATTTTGAATACATTATGGGCATGCGGAAATACGAGTTGCGTTGGGTTCCTATCGTAAATATACACAATTCTTCTTCAGGACTCAAGTCCAAATTATTAATAGAAACAAAGATATAAGTCTTTCACTCAGGTGCATACTCTTCAGGTTTACTAAATCAACCGTGTTACGGAGATTGGATTAAATTGTGAATACATTATGGGAATGCTGAAATACAAGTTGCGTTGGGTTCCTATTGTAAATATACACAATTCTTCTTCAGGACTCAAGTCCAAATTATTAATAGAAACAAAGATATACGTCTTTCACTCAGGTGCATACTCTTCAGGTTTACTAAATCAACCGTGTTACGGAGATTGGCTTAAATTTTGAATACATTATGGGCATGATGAAATACGAGTTGCGTTGGGTTCGTATCGTAAATATACACAATTCTTCTTCAGGACTCAAGTCCAAATTATTAATAGAAACAAAGATATACGTCTTTCACTCAGATGCATACTCTTCAGGTTTACTAAATCAACCGTGTTACGGAGATTGGCTTAAATTGTGACTACATTATGGGAATGCTGAAATACGAGTTGCGTTGGGTTCCTATCGTAAATATACACAATTCTTCTTCAGGACTCAAGTCCAAATTATTAATAGAAACAAAGATATACGTCTTTCACTCAGGTGCATACTCTTCATGTTTACTAAATCAACCGTGTTACGGAGATTGGCTTAAATTGTGAATACCTTATGGGAATGATGAAATACGAGTTGCGTTGGGTTCCTATCGTAAATATACACAATTCTTCTTCAAAACTCAAGTCCAATTTATTAATAGAAACAAAGATATACGTCTTTCACTCAGGTGCATACTCTTCAGGTTTACTAAATCAACCGTGTTACGGAGATTGGCTTAAATTTTGAATACATTATGGTCATGCTGAAATACGAGTTGCGTTGGGTTCCTATCGTAAATATACACAATTCTTCTTCAGGACTCAAGTCCAAATTATTAATAGAAACAAAGATATACGTCTTTCACTCAGGTGCATACTCTTCAGGTTTACTAAATCAACCGTGTTACGGAGATTGGGTTAAATTTTGAATACATTATGGGCATGCTGAAATACGAGTTGCGTTGGGTTCCTATCGTAAATATACACAATTCTTCTTCAGGACTCAAGTCCAAATTATTAATAGAAACAAAGATATACGTCTTTCACTCAGGTGCATACTCTTCAGGTTTACTAAATCAACCGTGTTACGGAGATTGGCTTAAATTGTGAATACATTATGGGAATGCTGAAATACGAGTTGCGTTGGGTTCCTATTGTAAATATACACAATTATTCTTCAAGACTCAAGTCCAAATTATTAATAGAAACAAAGATATACATCTTTCACTCAGGTGCATACTCTTCAGGTTTACTAAATCAACCGTGTTGCGGAGATTGGCTTAAATTTTGAATACATTATGGGCATGCTGAAATACGAGTTGCGTTGAGTTCCTATCGTAAATATACACAATACTTCTTCAGGACTCAAGTCCAAATTATTAATAGAAAGAAAGAGATATGTCTTTCACTCAGGTGCATACTCTTCAGGTTTACTAAATCAACCGTGTTACGGAGATTGGCTTAAATTTTGAATACATTATGGGCATGCTGAAATACGAGTTGCGTTGGGTTCCTATTGTAAATATACACAATTATTCTTCAAGACTCAAGTCCAAATTATTAATAGAAACAAAGATATACATCTTTCACTCAGGTGCATACTCTTCAGGTTTACTAAATCAACCGTGTTGCGGAGATTGGCTTAAATTTTGAATACATTATGGGCATGCTGAAATACGAGTTGCGTTGAGTTCCTATCGTAAATATACACAATACTTCTTCAGGACTCAAGTCCAAATTATTAATAGAAAGAAAGAGATATGTCTTTCACTCAGGTGCATACTCTTCAGGTTTACTAAATCAACCGTGTTACGGAGATTGGCTTAAATTTTGAATACATTATGGGCATGCTGAAATACGAGTTGCGTTGGGTTCCTATCGTAAATATACACAATTCTTCTTCAGGACTCAAGTCCAAATTATTAATAGAAACAAAGATATACGTCTTTCACTCAGATGCATACTCTTCAGGTTTACTAAATCAACCGTGTTACAGAGATTGGCTTACATTTTGAATACTTTATGGGCATGCTGAAATACGAGTTGCGTTGGGTTCCTATCGTAAATATACACAATTCTTCTTCAGGACTCAAGTCTAAATTATTAATAGAAACAAAGATATAAGTCTTTCACTCTGGTGCATACTCTTCGGGTTTACTAAATCAACCGTGTTACGGAGATTGGCTTAAATTGTGAATACATTATGGGAATGCTGAAATACGAGTTGCGTTGGGTTGCTATCGTAAATATACACAATTCTTCTTCAGGACTCAAGTCCAAATTATTAATAGAAACAAAGATATACGTCTTTCACTCAGGTGCATACTCTTCAGAATTACTAAATCAACCGTGTTACGGAGATTGGCTTAAATTTTGAATACATTATGGGCATGCTGAAATACGAGTTGCGTTGGGTTCCTATCGTAAATATACACAATTCTTCTTCAGGACTAAAGTCCAAATTATTAATAGAAACAAAGATATACGTCTTTCACTCATATGCATACTCTTCAGGTTTACTAAATCAACCGTGTTACAGAGATTGGCTTAAATTTTGAATACATTATGGGCATGCTGAAATACGAGTTGCGTTGGGTTCCTATCGTAAATATACACAATTCTTCTTCAGGACTCAAGTCCAAATTATTAATAGAAACAAAGATATAAGTCTTTCACTCAGGTGCATACTCTTCGGGTTTACTAAATCAACCGTGTTACGGAGATTGGCTTAAATTGTGAATACATTATGGGAATGCTGAAATACGGGTTGCGTTGGGTTGCTATCGTAAATATACACAATTTTTCTTCAGGACTCAAGTCCAAATTATTAATAGAAACAAAGATATACGTCTTTCACTCAGGTGCATACTCTTCAGGTTTACTAAATAAACCGTGTTACGGAGATTGGCTTAAATTTTGAATACATTATGGGCATGCTGAAATACGAGTTGCGTTGGGTTCCTATCGTAAATATACACAATTCGTCTTCAGGACTCAAGTCCAAATTATAAATAGAAACAAAGATATACGTCTTTCACTCAGGTGCATACTCTTCAGGTTTACTAAATCAACCGTGTTACGGAGATTGACTTAAATTTTGAATACATTATGAGCATGCTGAAATACGAGTTGCGTTGGGTTCCTATCGTAAATATACACAATTCTTCTTCAGGACTCAAGTCCAAATTATTAATAGAAACAAAGATATACGTCTTTCACTCAGGTGCATACTCTTCAGGTTTACTAAATCAACCGTGTTACGGAGATTGGCTTAAATTGTGAATACATTATGGGAATGCTGAAATACGAGTTGCGTTGGGTTCCTATCGTAAATATACACAATTCTTCTTCAGGACTCAAGTCAAAATTATTAATAGAAACAAAGATATACGTCTTTCACTCAGGTGCATACTCTTCAGGTTTACTAAATCAACCGTGTTACGGAGATTGGCTTAAATTTTGAATAGTTTATGGGCATGCTGAAATACGAGTTGCGTTGGGTTCCTATCGTAAATATACACAATTCTTCTTCAGGACTCAAGTCCAAATTATTAATAGAAACAAAGATATACGTCTTTCACTCATGTGCATACTCTTCAGGTTTACTAAATCAACCGTGTTACGGAGATTGGCTTGAATTTTGAATACATTATGGGCATGCTGAAATACGAGTTGCGTTGGGTTCCTATCGTAAATATACACAATTCTTCTTCAGGACTAAAGTCCAAATTATTAATAGAAACAAAGATATACGTCTTTCACTCAGATGCATACTCTTCAGGTTTACTAAATCAACCGTGTTACAGAGATTGGCTTAAATTTTGAATACATTATGGGCATGCTGAAATACGAGTTGCGTTGGGTTCCTATCGTAAATATACACAATTCTTCTTCAGGACTCAAGTCCAAATTATTAATAGAAACAAAGATATAAGTCTTTCACTCAGGTGCATACTCTTCGGGTTTACTAAATCAACCGTGTTACGGAGATTGGCTTAAATTGTGAATACATTATGGGAATGCTGAAATACGAGTTGCGTTGGGTTCCTATCGTAAATATACACAATTCTTCTTCAGGACTCAAGTCCAAATAATTAATAGAAACAAAGATATACGTCTTTCACTCAGGTGCATACTCTTCAGGTTTACTAAATCTACCGTGTTACGGAGATTGGATTAAATTGTGAATACATTATGGGCATGCTGAAATACAAGTTGCGTTGGGTTCCTATCGTAAATATACACAATTCTTCTTTAGGACTCAAGTCCAAATTATTAATTGAAACAAAGATATACGTCTTTCACTCAGGTGCATACTCTTCAGGTTTACTAAATCAACCGTGTTACGGAGATTGGCTTAAATTGTGAATACATTATGGGAATGATGAAATACGAGTTGCGTTGGGTTCCTATCGTAAATATACACAATTCTTCTTCAGGACTCAAGTCAAAATTATTAATAGAAACAAAGATATACGTCTTTCGCTCAGGTGCATACTCTTCAGGTTTAGTAAATCAACCGTGTTACGGAGATTGGCTTAAATTTTGAATAGTTTATGGGCATGCTGAAATACGAGTTGCGTTGGGTTCCTATCGTAAATATACACAATTCTTCTTCAGGACTCAAGTCCAAATTATTAATAGAAACAAAGATATACGTCTTTCACTCATGTGCATACTCTTCAGGTTTACTAAATCAACCGTGTTACGGAGATTGGCTTGAATTTTGAATACATTATGGGCATGCTGAAATACGAGTTGCGTTGGGTTCCTATCGTAAATATACACAATTCTTCTTTAGGACTAAAGTCCAAATAATTAATAGAAACAAAGATATACGTCTTTCACTCAGGTGCATACTCTTCAGGTTTACTAAATCTACCGTGTTACGGAGATTGGATTAAATTGTGAATACATTATGGGAATGCTGAAATACGAGTTGCGTTGGGTTCCTATCGTAAATATACACAATTCTTCTTCAGGACTCAAGTCCAAATAATTAATAGAAACAAAGATATACGTCTTTCACTCAGGTGCATACTCTTCAGGTTTACTAAATCTACCGTGTTACGGAGATTGGATTAAATTGTGAATACATTATGGGAATGCTGAAATACGAGTTGCGTTGGGTTCCTATCGTAAATATACACAATTCTTCTTCAGGACTCAAGTCCAAATTATTAATAGAAACAAAGATATACGTCTTTCACTCAGGTGCATACTCTTCAGGTTTACTAAATCAACCGTGTTACGGAGATTGACTTAAATTTTGAATACATTATGGGAATGCTGAAATACGAGTTGCGTTGGGTTCCTATCGTAAATATACACAATTCTTCTTCAGGACTCAAGTCCAAATTATTAATAGAAACAAAGATATACGTCTTTCACTCAGGTGCATACTCTTCAGGTTTACTAAATCAACCGTGTTACGGAGATTGGCTTAAATTGTGAATACATTATGGGAATGCTGAAATACGAGTTGCGTTGGGTTCCTATCGTAAATATACACAATTCTTCTTCAGGACTCAAGTCAAAATTATTAATAGAAACAAAGATATACGTCTTTCACTCAGGTGCATACTCTTCAGGTTTACTAAATCAACCGTGTTACGGAGATTGGCTTAAATTTTGAATAGTTTATGGGCATGCTGAAATACGAGTTGCGTTGGGTTCCTATCGTAAATATACACAATTCTTCTTCAGGACTCAAGTCCAAATTATTAATAGAAACAAAGATATACGTCTTTCACTCAGGTGCATACTCTTCAGGTTTACTAAATCAACCGTGTTACGGAGATTGGCTTAAATTGTGAATACATTATGGGAATGCTGAAATACGAGTTGCGTTGGGTTCCTATCGTAAATATACACAATTCTTCTTCAGGACTCAAGTCAAAATTATTAATAGAAACAAAGATATACGTCTTTCACTCAGGTGCATACTCTTCAGGTTTACTAAATCAACCGTGTTACGGAGATTGGCTTAAATTTTGAATAGTTTATGGGCATGCTGAAATACGAGTTGCGTTGGGTTCCTATCGTAAATATACACAATTCTTCTTCAGGACTCAAGTCCAAATTATTAATAGAAACAAAGATATACGTCTTTCACTCATGTGCATACTCTTCAGGTTTACTAAATCAACCGTGTTACGGAGATTGGCTTGAATTTTGAATACATTATGGGCATGCTGAAATACGAGTTGCGTTGGGTTCCTATCGTAAATATACACAATTCTTCTTCAGGACTAAAGTCCAAATTATTAATAGAAACAAAGATATACGTCTTTCACTCAAATGCATACTCTTCAGGTTTACTAAATCAACCGTGTTACAGAGATTGGCTTAAATTTTGAATACATTATGGGCATGCTGAAATACGAGTTGCGTTGGGTTCCTATCGTAAATATACACAATTCTTCTTCAGGACTCAAGTCCAAATTATTAATAGAAACAAAGATATAAGTCTTTCACTCAGGTGCATACTCTTCGGGTTTACTAAATCAACCGTGTTACGGAGATTGGCTTAAATTGTGAATACATTATGGGAATGCTGAAATACGAGTTGCGTTGGGTTCCTATCGTAAATATACACAATTCTTCTTCAGGACTCAAGTCCAAATAATTAATAGAAACAAAGATATACGTCTTTCACTCAGGTGCATACTCTTCAGGTTTACTAAATCTACCGTGTTACGGAGATTGGATTAAATTGTGAATACATTATGGGAATGCTGAAATACGAGTTGCGTTGGGTTTCTATCGTAAATATACACAATTCTTCTTCAGGACTCAAATCCAAATTATTAATAGAAATAAAGATATACATCTTTCACTCAGGTGCATACTCTTCAGGTTTACTAAATCAACCGTGTTACGGAGATTGGCTTAAATTTTGAATACATTATGGGCATGCTGAAATACGAGCTGCGTTGGGTTCCTATCGTAAATATACACAATTCTTCTTCAGGACTCAAGTCCAAATTATTAATTGAAACAAAGATATACGTCTTTCACTCAGGGGCATACTCTTCAGGTTTACTAAATCAACCGTGTTACGGAGATTGGCTTAAATTGTGAATACATTATGGGAATGCTGAAATACGAGTGCGTTGGGTTCCTATCGTAAATATACACAATTCTTCTTCAGGACTCAAGTCCAAATTATTAATAGAAACAAAGATATACGTCTTTCACTCAGGTGCATACTCTTCATGTTTACTAAATCAACCGTGTTACAGAGATTGACTTAAATTTTGAATACATTATGGGCATGCTGAAATACGAGTTGCGTTGGGTTCCTATCGTAAATATACACAATTATTCTTCAGGACTCAAGTCCAATTTATTAATAGAAACAAAGATATACGTATTTCACTCAGGTGCATACTCTTCAGGTTTACTAAATCAACCGTGTTACGGAGATTGGCTTAAATTTTGAATACATTATGGGCATGCTGAAATACGAGTTGCGTTGGGTTTCTATCGTAAATATACACAATTCTTCTTCAGGACTCAAATCCAAATTATTAATAGAAATAAAGATATACATCTTTCACTCAGGTGCATACTCTTCAGGTTTACTAAATCAACCGTGTTACGGAGATTGGCTTAAATTTTGAATACATTATGGGCATGCTGAAATACGAGCTGCGTTGGGTTCCTATCGTAAATATACACAATTCTTCTTCAGGACTCAAGTCCAAATTATTAATTGAAACAAAGATATACGTCTTTCACTCAGGGGCATACTCTTCAGGTTTACTAAATCAACCGTGTTACGGAGATTGGCTTAAATTGTGAATACATTATGGGAATGCTGAAATACGAGTGCGTTGGGTTCCTATCGTAAATATACACAATTCTTCTTCAGGACTCAAGTCCAAATTATTAATAGAAACAAAGATATACGTCTTTCACTCAGGTGCATACTCTTCATGTTTACTAAATCAACCGTGTTACAGAGATTGACTTAAATTTTGAATACATTATGGGCATGCTGAAATACGAGTTGCGTTGGGTTCCTATCGTAAATATACACAATTATTCTTCAGGACTCAAGTCCAATTTATTAATAGAAACAAAGATATACGTATTTCACTCAGGTGCATACTCTTCAGGTTTACTAAATCAACCGTGTTACGGAGATTGGCTTAAATTTTGAATACATTATGGGCATGCTGAAATACGAGTTGTGTTGGGTTCCTATCTTAAATATACACAATTCTTCTTCAGGACTCAAGTCCAAATTATTAATAGAAACAAAGATATACGTCTTTCACTCAGGTGCATACTCTTCAGGTTTACTAAATCAACCGTGTTACGGAGATTGGCTTAAATTTTGAATACATTATGGGCATGCTGAAATACGAGTTGCGTTGGGTTCCTATCGTAAATATACATAATTCTTCTTCAGGACTAAAGTCCAAATTATTAATAGAAACAAAGATATACGTCTTTCACTCATATGCATACTCTTCAGGTTTACTAAATCAACCGTGTTACAGAGATTGGCTTAAATTTTGAATACATTATGGGCATGCTGAAATACGAGTTGCGTTGGGTTCCTATCGTAAATATACACAATTCTTCTTCAGGACTCAAGTCCAAATTATTAATTGAAACAAAGATATACGTCTTTCACTCAGGTGCATACTCTTCAGGTTTACTAAATCAACCGTGTTACGGAGATTGGCTTAAATTGTGAATACATTATGGGAATGCTGAAATACGAGTTGCGTTGGGTTCCTATCGTAAATATACACAATTCTTCTTCAGGACTCAAGTCCAAATTATTAATAGAAACAAAGATATACGTCTTTCACTCAGGTGCATACTCTTCATGTTTACTAAATCAACCGTGTTACATAGATTGACTTAAATTTTGAATACATTATGGGCATGCTGAAATACGAGTTGTGTTGGGTTCCTATCGTAAATATACACAATTCTTCTTCAGGACTCAAGTCCAATTTATTAATAGAAACAAAGATATACGTATTTCACTCAGGTGCATACTCTTCAGGTTTACTAAATCAACCGTGTTACGGAGATTGGCTTAAATTTTAAATACATTATGGGCATGCTGAAATACGAGTTGTGTTGGGTTCCTATCTTAAATATACACAATTCTTCTTCAGGACTCAAGTCCAAATTATTAATAGAAACAAAGATATACGTCTTTCACTCAGGTGCATACTCTTCAGGTTTACTAAATCAACCGTGTTACGGAGATTGGCTTAAATTTTGAATACATTATGGGCATGCTGAAATACGAGTTGCGTTGGGTTCCTATCGTAAATATACACAATTCTTCATCAGGACTAAAGTCCAAATTATTAATAGAAACAAAGATATACGTCTTTCACTCAGATGCATACTCTTCAGGTTTACTAAATCAACCGTGTTACAGAGATTGGCTTAAATTTTGAATACATTATGGGCATGCTGAAATACGAGTTGCGTTGGGTTCCTATCGTAAATATACACAATTCTTCTTCAGGACTCAAGTCCAAATTATTAATAGAAACAAAGATATAAGTCTTTCACTCAGGTGCATACTCTTCGGGTTTACTAAATCAACCGTGTTACGGAGATTGGCTTAAATTGTGAATACATTATGGGAATGCTGAAATACGAGTTGCGTTGGGTTCCTATCGTAAATATACACAATTCTTCTTCAGGACTCAAGTCCAAATAATTAATAGAAACAAAGATATACGTCTTTCACTCAGGTGCATACTCTTCAGGTTTACTAAATCTACCGTGTTACGGAGATTGGATTAAATTGTGAATACATTATGGGAATGCTGAAATACGAGTTGCGTTGGGTTTCTATCGTAAATATACACAATTCTTCTTCAGGACTCAAATCCAAATTATTAATAGAAATAAAGATATACATCTTTCACTCAGGTGCATACTCTTCAGGTTTACTAAATCAACTGTGTTACGGAGATTGGCTTAAATTTTGAATACATTATGGGCATGCTGAAATACGAGTTGCGTTCGGTTCCTATCGTAAATATACACAATTCTTCTTCAGGACTCAAGTCCAAATTATTAATTGAAACAAAGATATACGTCTTTCACTCAGGTGCATACTCTTCAGGTTTACTAAATCAACCGTGTTACGGAGATTGGCTTAAATTTTGAATACATTATGGGCATGCTGAAATACGAGTTGCGTTGGGTTCCTATCGTAAATATACACAATTCTTCTTCAGGACTAAAGTCCAAATTATTAATAGAAACAAAGATATACGTCTTTCACTCAGATGCATACTCTTCAGGTTTACTAAATCAACCGTGTTACAGAGATTGGCTTAAATTTTGAATACATTATGGGCATGCTGAAATACGAGTTGCGTTGGGTTCCTATCGTAAATATACACAATTCTTCTTCAGGACTCAAGTCCAAATTATTAATAGAAACAAAGATATAAGTCTTTCACTCAGGTGCATACTCTTCGGGTTTACTAAATCAACCGTGTTACGGAGATTGGCTTAAATTGTGAATACATTATGGGAATGCTGAAATACGAGTTGCGTTGGGTTCCTATCGTAAATATACACAATTCTTCTTCAGGACTCAAGTCCAAATAATTAATAGAAACAAAGATATACGTCTTTCACTCAGGTGCATACTCTTCAGGTTTACTAAATCTACCGTGTTACGGAGATTGGATTAAATTGTGAATACATTATGGGAATGCTGAAATACGAGTTGCGTTGGGTTTCTATCGTAAATATACACAATTCTTCGTCAGGACTCAAATCCAAATTATTAATAGAAATAAAGATATACATCTTTCACTCAGGTGCATACTCTTCAGGTTTACTAAATCAACTGTGTTACGGAGATTGGCTTAAATTTTGAATACATTATGGGCATGCTGAAATACGAGTTGCGTTGGGTTCCTATCGTAAATATACACAATTCTTCTTCAGGACTCAAGTCCAAATTATTAATAGAAACAAAGATATAAGTCTTTCACTCAGGTGCATACTCTTCGGGTTTACTAAATCAACCGTGTTACGGAGATTGGCTTAAATTGTGAATACATTATGGGAATGCTGAAATACGAGTTGCGTTGGGTTCCTATCGTAAATATACACAATTCTTCTTCAGGACTCAAGCCCAAATTATTAATAGAAACAAAGATATACGTCTTTCACTCAGGTGCATACTCTTCAGGTTTACTAAATCAACCGTGTTACGGAGATTGGCTAAAATTTTGAATAGATTATGGGCATGCTGAAATACGAGTTGCGTTGGGTTCCTATCGTAAATATACACAATTCTTCTTCAGGACTCAAGTCCAAATTATTAATAGAAACAAAGATATACATCTTTCACTCAGGTGCATACTCTTCAGGTTTACTAAATCAACCGTGTTACGGAGATTGACTTAAATTTTGAATACATTATGGGCATGCTGAAATACGAGTTGCGTTGGGTTGCTATCGTAAATATACACAATTCTTCTTCAGGACTCAAGTCCAAATTATTAATAGAAACAAAGATATACGTCTTTCACTCAGGTGCATACTCTTCAAGTTTACTAAATCAACCGTGTTACGGAGATTGGCTTAAATTTTGAATACATTATGGGCATGCTGAATTACGAGTTGCGTTGGGTTCCTATCGTAAATATACACAATTCTTCTTCAGGACTCAAGTCCAAATTATTAATAGAAACAAAGATATACGTCTTTCACTCAGGTGCATACTCTTCAGGTTTACTAAATCAACCGTGTTACAGAGATTGGCTTAAATTTTGAATACATTATGGGCATGCTGAAATACGAGTTGCGTTGGGTTCCTATCGTAAATATACACAATTCTTCTTCAGGACTAAAGTCCAAATTATTAATAGAAACAAAGATGTACGTCTTTCACTCAGATGCATACTCTTCAGGTTTACTAAATCAACCGTGTTACAGAGATTGGCTTAAATTTTGAATACATTATGGGCATGCTGAAATACGAGTTGCGTTGGGTTCCTATCGTAAATATACACAATTCTTCTTCAGCACTCAAGTCCAAATTATTAATAGAAACAAAGATATAAGTCTTTAACTCAGGTGCATACTCTTCGGGTTTACTAAATCAACCGTGTTACGGAGATTGGCTTAAATTGTGAATACATTATGGGAATGCTGAAATACGAGTTGCGTTGGGTTCCTATCGTAAATATACACAATTCTTCTTCAGGACTCAAGTCCAAATTATTAATAGAAACAAAGATATAAGTCTTTCACTCAGGTGCATACTCTTCGGGTTTACTAAATCAACCGTGTTACGGAGATTGGCTTAAATTGTGAATACATTATGGGAATGCTGAAATACGAGTTGCGTTGGGTTCCTATCGTAAATATACACAATTCTTTTTCAGGACTCAAGTCCAAATTATTAATAGAAACAAAGATATACGTCTTTCACTCAGGTGCATACGCTTCAGGTTTACTAAATCAACCGTGTTACGGAGATTGGCTTAAATTTTGAATACATTATGGGCATGCTGAAATACGAGTTGCGTTGGGTTCCTATCGTAAATATACACAATTCTTCTTCAGGAATAAAGTCCAAATTATTAATAGAAACAAAGATATACGTCTTTCACTCAGATGTATACTCTTCAGGTTTACTAAATCAACCGTGTTACAGAGATTGGCTTAAATTTTGAATACATTATGGGCATGCTGAAATACGAGTTGCGTTGGGTTCCTATCGTAAATATACACAATTCTTCTTCAGGACTCAAGTCCAAATTATTAATAGAAACAAAGATATAAGTCTTTCACTCAGGTGCATACTCTTCGGGTTTACTAAATCAACCGTGTTACGGAGATTGGCTTAAATTGTGAATACATTATGGGAATGCTGAAATACGAGTTGCGTTGGGTTCCTATCGTAAATATACACAATTCTTCTTCAGGACTCAAGTCCAAATTATTAATAGAAACAAAGATATAAGTCTTTCACTCAGGTGCATACTCTTCGGGTTTACTAAATCAACCGTGTTACGGAGATTGGCTTAAATTGTGAATATATTATCGGAATGCTGAAATACGAGTTGCGTTGGGTTCCTATCGTAAATATACACAATTCTTCTTCAGGACTCAAGTCCAAATTATTAATAGAAACAAAGATATACGTCTTTCACTCAGGTGCATACTCTTCAGGTTTACTAAATCAACCGTGTTACGGAGATTGGCTTAAATTTTGAATAGATTATGGGCATGCTGAAATACGAGTTGCGTTGGGTTCCTATCGTAAATATACACAATTCTTCTTCAGGACTCAAGTCCAAATTATTAATAGAAACAAAGATATACGTCTTTCACTCGGGTGCATACTCTTCGGGTTTACTAAATCAACCGTGTTACGGAGATTGGCTTAAATTTTGAATACATTATGGGCATGCTGAAATAAGAGTTGCGTTGGGTTCCTATCATAAATATACACAATTCTTCTTCAGGACTCAAGTCCAAATTATTAATAGAAACAAAGATATACGTCTTTCAATCACGTGCATACTCTTGAGGTTTACTAAATCAACCGTGTTACGGAGATTGGCTTAAATTTTGAATACATTATGGGCATGCTGAAATACGAGTTGCGTTGGGTTCCTATCGTAAATATACACAATTCTTCTTCAGGACTCAAGTCCAAATTATTAATAGAAACAAAGATATACGTCTTTCACTCAGGTGCATACTCTTCAGGTTTACTAAATCAACCGTGTTACGCAGATTGGCTTAAATTTTGAATACATTATGGGCATGCTGAAATACGAGTTGCCTTGGGTTCCTATCGTAAATATACACAATTCTTCTTCAGGACTAAAGTCCAAATTATTAATAGAAACAAAGATATACGTCTTTCACTCAGATGCATACTCTTCAGGTTTACTAAATCAACCGTGTTACAGAGATTGGCTTAAATTTTGAATACATTATGGGCATGCTGAAATACGAGTTGCGTTGGGTTCCTATCGTAAATATACACAATTCTTCTTCAGGACTCAAGTCCAAATTATTAATAGAAACAAAGATATAAGTCTTTCACTCAGGTGCATACTCTTCGGGTTTACTAAATCAACCGTGTTACGGAGATTGGCTTAAATTGTGAATACATTATGGGAATGCTGAAATACGAGTTGCGTTGGGTTCCTATCGTAAATATACACAATTCTTCTTCAGGATGCAAGTCCAAATTATTAATAGAAACAAAGATATAAGTCTTTCACTCAGGTGCATACTCTTCGGGTTTACTAAATCAACCGTGTTACGGAGATTGGCTTAAATTGTGAATACATTATGGGAATGCTGAAATACGAGTTGCGTTGGGTTCCTATCGTAAATATACACAATTCTTCTTCAGGACTCAAGTCCAAATTATTAATAGAAACAAAGATATACGTCTTTCACTCAGGTGCATACGCTTCAGGTTTACTAAATCAACCGTGTTACGGAGATTGGCTTAAATTTTGAATACATTATGGGCATGCTGAAATACGAGTTGCGTTGGGTTCCTATCGTAAATATACACAATTCTTCTTCAGGACTAAAGTCCAAATTATTAATAGAAACAAAGATATACGTCTTTCACTCAGGTGCATACTCTTCAGGTTTACTAAATCAACCGTGTTACGGAGATTGACTTAAATTTTGAATACATTATGGGCATGCTGAAATACGAGTTGCGTTGGGTTCCTATCGTAAATATACACAATTCTTCTTCAGGACTAAAGTCCAAATTATTAATAGAAACAAAGATATACGTCTTTCACTCAGGTGCATAATCTTCAGGTTTACTAAATCAACCGTGTTACGGAGATTGGCTTAAATTGTGAATACATTATGGGAATGCTGAAATACGAGTTGCGTTGGGTTCCTATCGTAAATATACACAATTCTTCTTCAGGACTCAAGTCCAAATTATTAATAGAAACAAAGAGATACGTCTTTCACTCAGGTGCATACTCTTCAGGTTAACTAAATCAACCGTGTTACGGAGATTGGCTTAAATTTTGAATACATTATGGGCATGCTGAAATACGAGTTGCGTTGGGTTCCTATCGTAAATATACACAATTCTTCTTCAGGACTAAAGTCCAAATTATTAATAGAAACAAAGATATACGTCTTTCACTCAGATGCATACTCTTCAGGTTTACTAAATAAACCGTGTTACAGAGATTGGCTTAAATTTTGAATACATTATGGGCATGCTGAAATACGAGTTGCGTTGGGTTCCTATCGTAAATATACACAATTCTTCTTCAGGACTCAAGTCCAAATTATTAATAGAAACAAAGATATAAGTCTTTCACTCAGGTGCATACTCTTCGGGTTTACTAAATCAACCGTGTTACGGAGATTGGCTTAAATTGTGAATACATTATGGGAATGCTGAAATACGAGTTGCGTTGGGTTGCTATCGTAAATATACACAATTCTTCTTCAGGACTCAAGTCCAAATTATTAATAGAAACAAAGATATACGTCTTTCACTCAGGTGCATACTCTTCAAGTTTACTAAATCAACCGTGTTACGGAGATTGGCTTAAATTTTGAATACATTATGGGCATGCTGAATTACGAGTTGCGTTGGGTTCCTATCGTAAATATACACAATTCTTCTTCAGGACTCAAGTCCAAATTATTAATAGAAACAAAGATATACGTCTTTCACTCAGGTGCATACTCTTTAGGTTTACTAAATCAACCGTGTTACGGAGATTGGCTTAAATTTTGAATACATTATGGGCATGCTGAAATACGAGTTGCGTTGGGTTCCTATCGTAAATATACACAATTCTTCTTCAGGACTCAAGTCCAAATTATTAATAGAAACAAAGATATACGTCTTTCACTCAGGTGCATACTCTTTAGGTTTACTAAATCAACCGTGTTATGGAGATTGGCTTAAATTGTGAATACATTATGGGAATGCTGAAATACGAGTTGCGTTGGGTTCCTATCGTAAATATACACAATTCTTCTTCAGGACTCAAGTCAAAATTATTAATAGAAACAAAGATATACGTCTTTCACTCAGGTGCATACTCTTCAGGTTTACTAAATCAACCGTGTTACGGAGATTGGCTTAAATTTTGAATAGATTATGGGCATGCTGAAATACGAGTTGTGTTGGGTTCCTATCGTAAATATACACAATTCTTCTTCAGGACTCAAGGCCAAATTATTAATAGAAACAAAGATATAAGTCTTTCACTCAGGTGCATACTCTTCGGGTTTACTAAATCAACCGTGTTACGGAGATTGGCTTAAATTGTGAATACATTATGGGAATGCTGAAATACGAGTTGCGTTGGGTTGCTATCGTAAATATACACAATTCATCTTCAGGACTCAAGTCCAAATTATTAATAGAAACAAAGATATACGTCTTTCACTCAGGTGCATACTATTCAGGTTTACTAAATCAACCGTGTTACGGAGATTGGCTTAAATTTTGAATACATTATGCGCAAGGTGAAATACGAGTTGTGTTGGGTTCCTATCGTAAATATACACAATTCTTCTTCAGGAATCAAGTCCAAATTATTAATAGAAACAAAGAGATACCTCTTTCACTCAGGTGCATACTCTTCAGGTTAACTAAATCAACCGTGTTACGGAGATTGGCTTAAATTTTGAATACATTATGGGCATGCTGAAATACGAGTTGTGTTGGGTTCCTATCGTAAATATACACAATTCTTCTTCAGGACTAAAGTCCAAATTATTAATAGAAACAAAGATATACGTCTTTCACTCAGATGCATACTCTTCAGGTTTACTAAATAAACCGTGTTACAGAGATTGGCTTAAATTTTGAATACATTATGGGCATGCTGAAATACGAGTTGCGTTGGGTTCCTATCGTAAATATACACAATTCTTCTTCAGGACTCAAGTCCAAATTATTAATAGAAACAAAGATATAAGTCTTTCACTCAGGTGCATACTCTTCGGGTTTACTAAATCAACCGTGTTACGGAGATTGGCTTAAATTGTGAATACATTATGGGAATGCTGAAATACGAGTTGCGTTGGGTTGCTATCGTAAATATACACAATTCTTCTTCAGGACTCAAGTCCAAATTATTAATAGAAACAAAGATATACGTCTTTCACTCAGGTGCATACTCTTCAAGTTTACTAAATCAACCGTGTTACGGAGATTGGCTTAAATTTTGAATACATTATGGGCATGCTGAATTACGAGTTGCGTTGGGTTCCTATCGTAAATATACACAATTCTTCTTCAGGACTCAAGTCCAAATTATTAATAGAAACAAAGATATACGTCTTTCACTCAGGTGCATACTCTTTAGGTTTACTAAATCAACCGTGTTACGGAGATTGGCTTAAATTTTGAATACATTATGGGCATGCTGAAATACGAGTTGCGTTGGGTTCCTATCGTAAATATACAGAATTCTTCTTCAGGACTCAAGTCCAAATTATTAATAGAAACAAAGATATACGTCTTTCACTCAGGTGCATACTCTTTAGGTTTACTAAATCAACCGTGTTATGGAGATTGGCTTAAATTGTGAATACATTATGGGAATGCTGAAATACGAGTTGCGTTGGGTTCCTATCGTAAATATACACAATTCTTCTTCAGGACTCAAGTCAAAATTATTAATAGAAACAAAGATATACGTCTTTCACTCAGGTGCATACTCTTCAGGTTTACTAAATCAACCGTGTTACGGAGATTGGCTTAAATTGTGAATACATTATGGGAAAACTTAAATACGAGTTGCGTTGGGTTCCTATTGTAAATATACACAATTCTTCTTCAGGACTCAAGTCCAAAGTATTAATAGAAACAAAGATATACGTCTTTCACTCAGGTGCATACGCTTCAGGTTTACTAAATCAACCGTGTTACGGAGATTGGCTTAAATTTTGAATACATTATGGGCATGCTGAAATACGAGTTGCGTTGGGTTCCTATCGTAAATATACACAATTCTTCTTCAGGACTCAAGTCCAAATTATTAATAGAAACAAAGATATACGTCTTTCACTCAGGTGCATACTCTTCAGGTTTACTAAATCAACCGTGTTACGGAGATTGACTTAAATTTTGAATACATTATGGGCATGCTGAAATACGAGTTGCGTTGGGTTCCTATCGTAAATATACACAATTCTTCTTCAGGACTAAAGTCCAAATTATTAATAGAAACAAAGATATACGTCTTTCACTCAGGTGCATACTCTTCAGGTTTACTAAATCAACCGTGTTACGGAGATTGGCTTAAACTGTGAATACATTATGGGAATGCTGAAATACGAGTTGCGTTGGGTTCCTATCGTAAATATACACAATTCTTCTTCAGGACTCAAGTCAAAATTATTAATAGAAACAAAGATATACGTCTTTCACTCAGGTGCATACTCTTCAGGTTTACTAAATCAACCGTGTTACGGAGATTGGCTTAAATTTTGAATAGATTATGGGCATGCTGAAATACGAGTTGCGTTGGGTTCCTATCGTAAATATACACAATTCTTCTTCAGGACTCAAGTCCAAATTATTAATAGAAACAAAGATATACGTCTTTCACTCAGGTGCATACGCTTCAGGTTTACTAAATCAACCGTGTTACGGAGATTGGCTTAAATTTTGAATACATTATGGGCATGCTGAAATACGAGTTGTGTTGGGTTCCTATCGTAAATATACACAATTCTTCTTCAGGACTCAAGTCCAAATTATTAATAGAAACAAAGATATACGTCTTTCACTCAGGTGCATACTCTTCAGGTTTACTAAATCAACCGTGTTACGGAGATTGGCTTAAATTGTGAATACATTATGGGAATGCTGAAATACGAGTTGCGTTGGGTTGCTATCGTAAATATACACAATTCATCTTCAGGACTCAAGTCCAAATTATTAATAGAAACAAAGATATACGTCTTTCACTCAGGTGCATACTATTCAGGTTTACTAAATCAACCGTGTTACGGAGATTGGCTTAAATTTTGAATACATTATGCGCAAGGTGAAATACGAGTTGTGTTGGGTTCCTATCGTAAATATACACAATTCTTCTTCAGGAATCAAGTCCAAATTATTAATAGAAACAAAGAGATACCTCTTTCACTCAGGTGCATACTCTTCAGGTTAACTAAATCAACCGTGTTACGGAGATTGGCTTAAATTTTGAATACATTATGGGCATGCTGAAATACGAGTTGCGTTGGGTTCCTATCGTAAATATACACAATTCTTCTTCAGGACTAAAGTCCAAATTATTAATAGAAACAAAGATATACGTCTTTCACTCAGATGCATACTCTTCAGGTTTACTAAATAAACCGTGTTACAGAGATTGGCTTAAATTTTGAATACATTATGGGCATGCTGAAATACGAGTTGCGTTGGGTTCCTATCGTAAATATACACAACTCTTCTTCAGGACTCAAGTCCAAATTATTAATAGAAACAAAGATATAAGTCTTTCACTCAGGTGCATACTCTTCGGGTTTACTAAATCAACCGTGTTACGGAGATTGGCTTAAATTGTGAATACATTATGGGAATGCTGAAATACGAGTTGCGTTGGGTTGCTATCGTAAATATACACAATTCTTCTTCAGGACTCAAGTCCAAATTATTAATAGAAACAAAGATATACGTCTTTCACTCAGGTGCATACTCTTCAAGTTTACTAAATCAACCGTGTTACGGAGATTGGCTTAAATTTTGAATACATTATGGGCATGCTGAATTACGAGTTGCGTTGGGTTCCTATCGTAAATATACACAATTCTTCTTCAGGACTCAAGTCCAAATTATTAATAGAAACAAAGATATACGTCTTTCACTCAGGTGCATACTCTTTAGGTTTACTAAATCAACCGTGTTACGGAGATTGGCTTAAATTTTGAATACATTATGGGCATGCTGAAATACGAGTTGCGTTGGGTTCCTATCGTAAATATACACAATTCTTCTTCAGGACTCAAGTCCAAATTATTAATAGAAACAAAGATATACGTCTTTCACTCAGGTGCATACTCTTTAGGTTTACTAAATCAACCGTGTTAAGGAGATTGGCTTAAATTGTGAATACATTATGGGAATGCTGAAATACGAGTTGCGTTGGGTTCCTATCGTAAATATACACAATTCTTCTTCAGGACTCAAGTCAAAATTATTAATAGAAACAAAGATATACGTCTTTCACTCAGGTGCATACTCTTCAGGTTTACTAAATCAACCGTGTTACGGAGATTGGCTTAAATTTTGAATACATTATGGGCATGCTGAAATACGAGTTGTGTTGGGTTCCTATCGTAAATATACACAATTCTTCTTCAGGACTCAAGTCCAAATTATTAATAGAAACAAAGATATAAGTCTTTCACTCAGGTGCATACTCTTCGGGTTTACTAAATCAACCGTGTTACGGAGATTGGCTTAAATTGTGAATACATTATGGGAATGCTGAAATACGAGTTGCGTTGGGTTGCTATCGTAAATATACATAATTCATCTTCAGGACTCAAGTCCAAATTATTAATAGAAACAAAGATATACGTCTTTCACTCAGGTGCATACTATTCAGGTTTACTAAATCAACCGTGTTACGGAGATTGGCTTAAATTTTGAATACATTATGCGCAAGGTGAAATACGAGTTGAGTTGGGTTCCTATCGTAAATATACACAATTCTTCTTCAGGAATCAAGTCCAAATTATTAATAGAAACAAAGATATACGTCTTTCACTCAGGTGCATACTCTTCAGGTTTACTAAATCAACCGTGTTACGGAGATTGGCTTAAATTTTGAATACATTATGGGCATGCTGAAATACGAGTTGTGTTGGGTTCCTATCGTAAATATACACAATTCTTCTTCAGGACTCAAGTCCAAATTATTAATAGAAACAAAGATATACGTCTTTCACTCAGGTGCATACTCTTCAGGTTTACTAAATCAACCGTGTTACGGAGATTGGCTTAAATTGTGAATACATTATGGGAAAACTGAAATACGAGTTGCGTTGGGTTCCTATTGTAAATATACACAATTCTTCTTCAGGACTCAAGTCCAAAGTATTAATAGAAACAAAGATATACGTCTTTCACTCAGGTGCATACGCTTCAGGTTTACTAAATCAACCGTGTTACGGAGATTGGCTTAAATTTTGAATACATTATGGGCATGCTGAAATACGAGTTGCGTTGGGTTCCTATCGTAAATATACACAATTCTTCTTCAGGACTCAAGTCCAAATTATTAATAGAAACAAAGATATACGTCTTTCACTCAGGTGCATACTCTTCAGGTTTACTAAATCAACCGTGTTACGGAGATTGACTTAAATTTTGAATACATTATGGGCATGCTGAAATACGAGTTGCGTTGGGTTCCTATCGTAAATATACACAATTCTTCTTCAGGACTAAAGTCCAAATTATTAATAGAAACAAAGATATACGTCTTTCACTCAGGTGCATACTCTTCAGGTTTACTAAATCAACCGTGTTACGGAGATTGGCTTAAACTGTGAATACATTATGGGAATGCTGAAATACGAGTTGCGTTGGGTTCCTATCGTAAATATACACAATTCTTCTTCAGGACTCAAGTCAAAATTATTAATAGAAACAAAGATATACGTCTTTCACTCAGGTGCATACTCTTCAGGTTTACTAAATCAACCGTGTTACGGAGATTGGCTAAATTTTGAATAGATTATGGGCATGCTGAAATACGAGTTGCGTTGGGTTCCTATCGTAAATATACACAATTCTTCTTCAGGACTCAAGTCCAAATTATTAATAGAAACAAAGATATACGTCTTTCACTCAGGTGCATACGCTTCAGGTTTACTAAATCAACCGTGTTACGGAGATTGGCTTAAATTTTGAATACATTATGGGCATGCTGAAATACGAGTTGTGTTGGGTTCCTATCGTAAATATACACAATTCTTCTTCAGGACTCAAGTCCAAATTATTAATAGAAACAAAGATATACGTCTTTCACTCAGGTGCATACTCTTCAGGTTTACTAAATCAACCGTGTTACGGAGATTGGCTTAAATTGTGAATACATTATGGGAATGCTGAAATACGAGTTGCGTTGGGTTCCTATCGTAAATATACACAATTCTTCTTCAGGACTCAAGTCAAAATTATTAATAGAAACAAAGATATACGTCTTTCACTCAGGTGCATACTCTTTAGGTTTACTAAATCAACCGTGTTACGGAGATTGGCTTAAATTTTGAATAGATTATGGGCATGCTGAAATACGAGTTGCGTTGGGTTCCTATCGTAAATATACACAATTCTTCTTCAGGACTCAAGTCCAAATTATTAATAGAAACAAAGATATACGTCTTTCACTCAGGTGCATACGCTTCAGGTTTACTAAATCAACCGTGTTACGGAGATTGGCTTAAATTTTGAATACATTATGGGCATGCTGAAATACGAGTTGCGTTGGGTTCCTATCGTAAATATACACAATTCTTCTTCAGGACTCAAGTCCAAATTATTAATAGAAACAAATATATACGTCTTTCACTCAGGTGCATACTCTTCAGGTTTACTAAATCAACCGTGTTACGGAGATTGACTTAAATTTTGAATACATTATGGGCATGCTGAAATACGAGTTGCGTTGGGTTCCTATCGTAAATATACACAATTCTTCTTCAGGACTAAAGTCCAAATTATTAATAGAAACAAAGATATACGTCTTTCACTCAGGTGCATACTCTTCAGGTTTACTAAATCAACCGTGTTACGGAGATTGGCTTAAATTGTGAATACATTATGGGAATGCTGAAATACGAGTTGCGTTGGGTTCCTATCGTAAATATACACAATTCTTCTTCAAGACTCAAGTCAAAATTATTAATAGAAACAAAGATATACATCTTTCACTCTGGTGCATACTCTTCAGGTTTACTAAATCAACCGTGTTACGGAGATTGGCTTAAATTTTGAATAGATTATGGGCATGCTGAAATACGAGTTGCGTTGGGTTCCTATCGTAAATATACACAATTCTTCTTCAGGACTCAAGTCCAAATTATTAATAGAAACAAAGATATACGTCTTTCACTCAGGTGCATAGGCTTCAGGTTTACTAAATCAACCGTGTTACGGAGATTGGCTTAAATTTTGAATACATTATGGGCATGCTGAAATACGAGTTGCGTTGGGTTCCTATCGTAAATATACACAATTCTTCTTCAGGACTCAAGTCCAAATTATTAATAGAAACAAAGATATACGTCTTTCACTCAGGTGCATACTCTTCAGGTTTACTAAATCAACCGTGTTACGGAGATTGGCTTAAATTGTGAATACATTATGGGAATGCTGAAATACGAGTTGCGTTGGGTTGCTATCGTAAATATACACAATTCTTCTTCAGGACTCAAGTCCAAATTATTAATAGAAACAAAGATATACGTCTTTCACTCAGGTGCATACTCTTCAGGTTTACTAAATCAACCGTGTTACGGAGATTGGCTTAAATTTTGAATACATTATGGGCATGCTGAAATACGAGTTGCGTTGGGTTCCTATCGTAAATATACACAATTCTTCTTCAGGACTCAAGTCCAAATTATTAATAGAAACAAAGATATACGTCTTTCACTCAGGTGCATACTCTTCAGGTTTACTAAATCAACCGTGTTACGGAGATTGGCTTAAATTTTGAATACATTATGGGCATGCTGAAATACGAGTTGCGTCTGGTTCCTATCGTAAATATACACAATTCTTTTTCAGGACTCAAGTCCAAATTATTAATAGAAACAAAGATATACATCTTTCACTCAGGTGCCTACTCTTCAGGTTTACTAAATCAACCGTGTTACGGAGATTGGCTTAAATTGTGAATACATTATGGGAATGCTGAAATACGAGTTGCGTTGGGTTGCTATCGTAAATATACACAATTCTTCTTCAGGACTCAAGTCCAAATTATTAATAGAAACAAAGATATACGTCTTTCACTCAGGTGCATACTCTTCAGGTTTACTAAATCAACCGTGTTACGGAGATTGGCTTAAATTGTGAATACATTATGGGAATGCTGAAATACGAGTTGCGTTGGGTTGCTATCGTAAATATACACAATTCTTCTTCAGGACTCAAGTCCAAATTATTAATAGAAACAAAGATATACGTCTTTCACTCAGGTGCATACTCTTCAGGTTTACTAAATAACCCGTGTTACGGAGATTGGCTTAAATTTTGAATACATTATGGGCATGCTGAAATACGAGTTGCGTTGGGTTCCTATCGTAAATATACACAATTCTTCTTCAGGACTCAAGTCCAAATTATTAATAGAAACAAAGATATACGTCTTTCACTCAGGTGCATACTCTTCAGGTTTACTAAATCAACCGTGTTACGGAGATTGGCTTAAATTTTGAATACATTATGGGCATGCTGAAATACGAGTTGCGTTGGGTTCCTATCGTAAATATACACAATTCTTTTTCAGGACTCAAGTCCAAATTATTAATAGAAACAAAGATATACATCTTTCACTCAGGTGCATACTCTTCAGGTTTACTAAATCAACCGTGTTACGGAGATTGGCTTAAATTGTGAATACATTATGGGAATGCTGAAATACGAGTTGCGTTGGGTTGCTATCGTAAATATACACAATTCTTCTTCAGGACTCAAGTCCAAATTATTAATAGAAACAAAGATATACGTCTTTCACTCAGGTGCATACTCTTCAGGTTTACTAAATCAACCGTGTTACGGAGATTGGCTTAAATTGTGAATACATTATGGGAATGCTGAAATACGAGTTGCGTTGGGTTCCTATCGTAAATATACACAATTCTTCTTCAGGACTCAAGTCAAAATTATTAATAGAAACAAAGATATACGTCTTTCACTCAGGTGCATACTCTTCAGGTTTACTAAATCAACCGTGTTACGGAGATTGGCTTAAATTTTGAATAGATTATGGGCATGCTGAAATACGAGTTGTGTTGGGTTCCTATCGCAAATATACACAATTCTTCTTCAGGACTCAAGTCCAAATTATTAATAGAAACAAAGATATACGTCTTTCACTCAGGTGCATACTCTTCAGGTTTACTAAATCAACCGTGTTACTGAGATTGACTTAAATTTTGAATACATTATGGGCATGCTGAAATACGAGTTGCGTTGGGTTCCTGTCGTAAATATACACAATTCTTCTTCAGGACTCAAGTCCAAATTATTAATAGAAACAAAGATATACGTCTTTCACTCAGGTGCATACTGTTCAGGTTTACTAAATCAACCGTGTTACGGAGATTGGCTTAAATGGTGAATACATTATGGGAATGCTGAAATACGAGTTGCGTTGGGTTCCTATCGTAAATATACACAATTCTTCTTTAGGACTCAAGTCCAAATTATTAATAGAAACAAAGATATAAGTCTTTCACTCAGGTGCATACTCTTCGGGTTTACTAAATCAACCGTGTTACGGAGATTGGCTTAAATTGTGAATACATTATGGGAATGCTGAAATACGAGTTGCGTTGGGTTGCTATCGTAAATATACACAATTCATCTTCAGGACTCAAGTCCAAATTATTAATAGAAACAAAGATATACGTCTTTCACTCAGGTGCATACTCTTCAGGTTTACTAAATCAACCGTGTTACGGAATCAACCGTGTTACGGAGATTGGCTTAAATTTTGAATACATTATGGGCATGCTGAAATACGAGTTGCGTTGGGTTCCTATCGTAAATATACACAATTCTTCTTCAGGACTCAAGTCCAAATTATTAATAGAAACAAAGATATACGTCTTTCACTCAGGTGCATACTCTTCAGGTTTACTAAATCAACCGTGTTACGGAGATTGGCTTAAATTGTGAATACATTATGGGAATGCTGAAATACGAGTTGCGTTGGGTTCCTATCGTAAATATACACAATTCTTCTTCAGGACTCAAGTCAAAATTATTAATAGAAACAAAGATATACGTCTTTCACTCAGGTGCATACTCTTCAGGTTTACTAAATCAACCGTGTTACGGAGATTGGCTTAAATTTTGAATAGATTATGGGCATGCTGAAATACGAGTTGTGTTCGGTTCCTATCGTAAATATACACAATTCTTCTTCAGGACTCAAGTCCAAATTATTAATAGAAACAAAGATATAAGTCTTTCACTCAGGTGCATACTCTTCAGGTTTACTAAATCAACCGTGTTACAGAGATTGGCTTAAATTGTGAATACATTATGGGAATGCTGAAATACGTGTTGCGTTGGGTTCCTATTGTAAATATACACAATTCTTCTTCAGGACTCAAGTCAAAATTATTAATAGAAACAAAGATATACGTCTTTCACTCAGGTGCATACTCTTCAGGTTTACTAAATCAACCGTGTTACGGAGATTGGCTTAAATTTTGAATAGATTATGGGCATGCTGAAATACGAGTTGCGTTGGGTTCCTATTGTAAATATACACAATTCTTCTTCAGGACTCAAGTCCAAATTATTAATAGAAACAAAGATATACGTCTTTCACTCAGGTGCATACGCTTCAGGTTTACTAAATCAACCGTGTTACGGAGATTGGCTTAAATTTTGAATACATTATGGGCATGCTGAAATACGAGTTGCGTTGGGTTCCTATCGTAAATATACACAATTCTTCTTCAGGACTCAAGTCCAAATTATTAATAGAAACAAAGATATACGTCTTTCACTCAGGTGCATACTCTTCAGGTTTACTAAATCAACCGTGTTACGGAGATTGACTTAAATTTTGAATACATTATGGGCATGTTGAAATACGAGTTGCGTTGGGTTCCTATCGTAAATATACACAATTCTTCTTCAGGACTAAAGTCCAAATTATTAATAGAAACAAAGATATACGTCTTTCACTCAGGTGCATACTCTTCAGGTTTACTAAATCAACCGTGTTACGGAGATTGGCTTAAATTGTGAATACATTATGGGAATGCTGAAATACGAGTTGCGTTATGTTCCTATCGTAAATATACACAATTCTTCTTCAGGACTCAAGTCCAAATTATTAATAGAAACAAAGAGATACGTCTTTCACTCAGGTGCATACTCTTCAGGTTAACTAAACCAACCGTGTTACGGAGATTGGCTTAAATTTTGAATACATTATGGGCATGCTGAAATACAAGTTGCGTTGGGTTCCTATCGTAAATATACACAATTCTTCTTCAGGACTAAAGTCCAAATTATTAATAGAAACAAAGATATACATCTTTCACTCAGATGCATACTCTTCAGGTTTACTAAATAAACCGTGTTACAGAGATTGGCTTACATTTTTAATACATTATGGGCATGCTGAAATACGAGTTGCGTTGGGTTCCTATCGTAAATATACACAATTCTTCTTTAGGACTCAAGTCCAAATTATTAATAGAAACAAAGATATAAGTCTTTCACTCAGGTGCATACTCTTCGGGTTTACTAAATCAACCGTGTTACGGAGATTGGCTTAAATTGTGAATACATTATGGGAATGCTGAAATACGAGTTGTGTTGGGTTGCTATCGTAAATATACACAATTCTTCTTCAGGACTCAAGTCCAAATTATTAATAGAAACAAAGATATACGTCTTTCACTCAGGTGCATACTCTTCAAGTTTACTAAATCAACCGTGTTACGGAGATTGGCTTAAATTTTGAATACATTATGGGCATGCTGAAATACGAGTTGCGTTGGGTTCCTATCGTAAATATACACAATTCTTCTTCAGGACTCAAGTCCAAATTATTAATAGAAACAAAGATATACGTCTTTCACTCAGGTGCATACTCTTCAGGTTTACTAAATCAACCGTGTTACGGAGATTGGCTTAAATTTTGAATACATTATGGGCATGCTGAAATACGAGTTGCGTTGGGTTCCTATCGTAAATATACACAATTCTTCTTCAGGACTCAAGTCCAAATTCTTAATAGAAACAAAGATATACGTCTTTCACTCAGGTGCATACTCTTCAGGTTTACTAAATCAACCGTGTTACGGAGATTGGCTTAAATTGTGAATACATTATGGGAATGCTGAAATACGAGTTGCGTTGGGTTCCTATCGTAAATATACACAATTCTTCTTCAGGACTCAAGTCAAAATTATTAATAGAAACAAAGATATACGTCTTTCACTCAGGTGCATACTCTTCAGGTTTACTAAATCAACCGTGTTACGGAGATTGGCTTAAATTTTGAATAGATTATGGGCATGCTGAAATACGAGTTGTGTTGGGTTCCTATCGTAAATATACACAATTCTTCTTCAGGACTCAAGTCCAAATTATTAATAGAAACAAAGATATAAGTCTTTCACTCAGGTGCATACTCTTCGGGTTTACTAAATCAACCGTGTTACGGAGATTGGCTTAAATTGTGAATACATTATGGGAATGCTGAAATACGAGTTGCGTTGGGTTGCTATCGTAAATATACACAATTCATCTTCAGGACTCAAGTCCAAATTATTAATAGAAACAAAGATATACGTCTTTCACTCAGGTGCATACTCTTCAGGTTTACTAAATCAACCGTATTACGGAGATTGGCTTAAATTTTGAATACATTATGGGCATGCTGAAATACGAGTTGCGTTGGGTTCCTATCGTAAATATACACAATTCTTCTTCAGGACTCAAGTCCAAATTATTAATAGAAACAAAGATATACGTCTTTCACTCAGGTGCATACTCTTCAGGTTTACTAAATCAACCGTGTTACGGAGATTGGCTTAAATTTTGAATACATTATGGGCATGCTGAAATACGAGTTGCATTGGGTTCCTATCGTAAATATACACAATTCTTCTTCAGGACTCAAGTCCAAATTATTAATAGAAACAAAGATATACGTCTTTCACTCAGGTGCATACTCTTCAGGTTTACTAAATCAACCGTGTTACGGAGATTGGCTTAAATTGTGAATACATTATGGGCATGCTGAAATACGAGTTGTGTTGGGTTCCTATCGTAAATATACACAATTCTTCTTCAGGACTCAAGTCCAAATTATTAATAGAAACAAAGATATACGTATTTCACTCAGGTGCATACTCTTCAGGTTTACTAAATCAACCGTGTTACGGAGATTGGCTTAAATTTTGAATACATCATGGGCATGCTGAAATACGAGTTGCGTTGGGTTCCTATTGTAAATATACACAATTCTTCTTCAGGACTCAAGTCCAAATTATTAATAGAAACAAAGATATACGTCTTTCACTCAGGTGCATACTCTTCAGGTTTACTAAATCAACCGTGTTACGGAGATTGGCTTAAATTGTGAATACATTATGGGAATGCTGAAATACGAGTTGCGTTGGGTTGCTATCGTAAATATACACAATTCATCTTCAGGACTCAAGTCCAAATTATTAATAGAAACAAAGATATAAGTCTTTCACTCAGGTGCATACTCTTCGGGTTTACTAAATCAACCGTGTTACGGAGATTGGCTTAAATTGTGAATACATTATGGGAATGCTGAAATACGAGTTGCATTGGGTTGCTATCCTAAATATACACAATTCATCTTCAGGACTCAAGTCCAAATTATTAATAGAAACAAAGATATACGTCTTTCACTCAGGTGCATACTCTTCAGGTTTACTAAATCAACCGTGTTACGGAGATTGGCTTAAATTTTGAATACATTATGGGCATGCTGAAATACGAGTTGCGTTGGGTTCCTATCGTAAATATACACAATTCTTCTATAGGACTCAAGTCCAAATTATTAATAGAAACAAAGATATACGTCTTTCACTCAGGTGCATACTCTTCAGGTTTACTAAATCAACCGTGTTACGGAGATTGGCTTAAATTTTGAATACATTATGGGCATGCTGAAATACGAGTTGCGTTGGGTTCCTATCGTAAATATACACAATTCTTCTTCAGGACTCAAGTCCAAATTATTAATAGAAACAAAGATATACGTCTTTCACTCAGGTGCATACTCTTCAGGTTTATAAAATCAACCGTGTTACGGAGATTGGCTTAAATTGTGAATACATTATGGGAATGCTGAAATACGAGTTGCGTTGGGTTCCTATCGTAAATATACACAATTCTTCTTCAGGACTCAAGTCAAAATTATTAATAGAAACAAAGATATACGTCTTTCACTCAGGTGCATACTCTTCAGGTTTACTAAATCAACCGTGTTACGGAGATTGGCTTAAATTTTGAATAGATTATGGGCATGCTGAAATACGAGTTGCGTTGGGTTCCTATCGTAAATATACACAATTCTTCTTCAGGACTCAAGTCCAAATTATTAATAGAACCAAAGATATACGTCTTTCACTCAGGTGCATACGCTTCAGGTTTACTAAATCAACCGTGTTACGGAGATTGGCTTAAATTTTGAATACATTATGGGCATGCTGAAATACGAGTTGCGTTGGGTTCCTATCGTAAATATACAGAATTCTTCTTCAGGACTCAAGTCCAAATTATTAATAGAAACAAAGATATACGTCTTTCACTCAGGTGCATACTCTTCAGGTTTACTAAATCAACCGTGTTACGGAGTTTGACTTAAATTTTGAATACATTATGGGCATGCTGAAATACGAGTTGCGTTGGGTTCCTATCGTAAATATACACAATTCTTCTTCAGGACTCAAGTCCAAATTATTAATAGAAACAAAGATATACGTCTTTCACTCAGGTGCATACTCTTCAGGTTTACTAAATCAACCGTGTTACGGAGATTGGCTTAAATTGTGAATACATTATGGGAATGCTGAAATACGAGTTGCGTTGGGTTCCTATCATAAATATACACAATTCTTCTTCAGGACTCAAGTCCAAATTATTAATAGAAACAAAGATATAAGTCTTTCACTCAGGTGCATACTCTTCGGGTTTACTAAATCAACCGTGTTACGGAGATTGGCTTAAATTGTGAATACATTATGGGAATGCTGAAATACGAGTTGCGTTGGGTTGCTATCGTAAATATACACAATTCATCTTCAGGACTCAAGTCCAAATTATTAATAGAAACAAAGATATACGTCTTTCACTCAGGTGCATACTCTTCAGGTTTACTAAATCAACCGTGTTACGGAGATTGGCTTAAATTTTGAATACATTATGGGCATGCTGAAATACGAGTTGCGTTCTGTTCCTATCGTAAATATATACAATTCTTCTTCAGGACTCAAGTCCAAATTATTAATAGAAACAAAGATATACGTCTTTCACTCAGGTGCATACTCTTCAGGTTTACTAAATCAACCGTGTTACGGAGATTGGCTTAAATTTGGAATACATTATGGGCATGCTGAAATATGAGTTGCGTTGGGTTCCTATCGTAAATATACACAATTCTTCTTCAGGACTCAAGTCCAAATTATTAATAGAAACAAAGATATACGTCTTTCACTCAGGTGCATACTCTTCAGGTTTATAAAATCAACCGTGTTACGGAGATTGGCTTAAATTGTGAATACATTATGGGAATGCTGAAATACGAGTTGCGTTGGGTTCCTATCGTAAATATACA
This sequence comes from Cuscuta europaea, assembly GCA_945859875.1. Classification (NCBI taxonomy): domain Eukaryota; kingdom Viridiplantae; phylum Streptophyta; class Magnoliopsida; order Solanales; family Convolvulaceae; genus Cuscuta; species Cuscuta europaea. Next base: position 10,695,529 of record CAMAPE010000014.1, read on the forward strand.
CAATTCTTCTTCAGGACTCAAGTCAAAATTATTAATAGAAACAAAGATATACGTCTTTCACTGAGGTGCATACTCTTCAGGTTTACTAAATCAACCGTGTTACGGAGATTGGCTTAAATTTTGAATAGATTATGGGCATGCTGAAATACGATGTGCGTTGGGTTCCTATCGTAAATATACACAATTCTTCTTCAGGACTCAAGTCCAAATTATTAATAGAAACAAAGATATACGTCTTTCACTCAGGTGCATACGCTTCAGGTTTACTAAATCAACCGTGTTACGGAGATTGGCTTAAATTTTGAATACATTATGGGCATGCTGAAATACGAGTTGCGTTGGGTTCCTATCGTAAATATACACAATTCTTCTTCAGGACTCAAGTCCAAATTATTAATAGAAACAAAGATATACGTCTTTCACTCAGGTGCATACTCTTCAGGTTTACTAAATCAACCGTGTTACGGAGATTGACTTAAATTTTGAATACATTATGGGCATGCTGAAATACGAGTTGCGTTGGGTTCCTATCGTAAATATACACAATTCTTCTTCAGGACTCAAGTCCAAATTATTAATAGAAACAAAGATATACGTCTTTCACTCAGGTGCATACTCTTCAGGTTTACTAAATCAACCGTGTTACGGAGATTGGCTTAAATTGTGAATACATTATGGGAATGCTGAAAAACGAGTTGCGTTGGGTTCCTATCGTAAATATACACAATTCTTCTTCAGGACTCAAGTCCAAATTATTAATAGAAACAAAGAGATACGTCTTTCACTCAGGTGCATACTCTTCAGGTTAACTAAATCAACCGTGTTACGGAGATTGGCATAAATTTTGAATACATTATGGGCATGCTGAAATACGAGTTGCGTTGGGTTCCTATCGTAAATATACACAATTCTTCTTCAGGACTCAAGTCCAAATTATTAATAGAAACAAAGATATACGTCTTTCACTCAGATGCATACTCTTCAGGTTTACTAAATAAACCGTGTTACAGAGATTGGCTTAAATTTTGAATACATTATGGGCATGCTGAAATACGAGTTGTGTTGGGTTCCTATCGTAAATATACACAATTCTTCTTCAGGACTCAAGTCCAAATTATTAATAGAAACAAAGATATAAGTCTTTCACTCAGGTGCATACTCTTCGGGTTTACTAAATCAACCGTGTTACGGAGATTGGCTTAAATTGTGAATACATTATGGGAATGCTGAAATACGAGTTGCGTTGGGTTGCTATCGTAAATATACACAATTCTTCTTCAGGACTCAAGTCCAAATTATTAATAGAAACAAAGATATACATCTTTCACTCAGGTGCATACTCTTCAGGTTTACTAAATCAACCGTGTTACGGAGATTGGCTTAAATTTTGAATACATTATGCGCATGCTGAAATACGAGTTGCGTTGGGTTCCTATCGTAAATATACACAATTCTTCTTCAGGACTCAAGTCCAAATTATTAATAGAAACAAAGATATATGTCTTTCACTCAGGTGCATACTCTTCAGGTTTACTAAATCAACCGTGTTACGGAGATTGGATTAAATTGTGAATACATTATGGGAATGCTGAAATACGAGTTGCGTTGGGTTCCTATCGTAAATATACACAATTCTTCTTCAGGACTCAAGTCAAAATTATTAATAGAAACAAAGATATACATCTTTCACTCAGGTGCATACTCTTCAGGTTTACTAAATCAACCGTGATACGGAGATTGGCTTAAATTGTGAATACATTATGGGAATGCTGAAATACGAGTTGCGTTGGGTTCCTATCATAAATATACACAATTCTTCTTCAGGACTCAAGTCCAAATTATTAATAGAAACAAAGATATAAGTCTTTCACTCAGGTGCATACTCTTCGGGTTTACTAAATCAACCGTGTTACGGAGATTGGCTTAAATTGTGAATACATTATGGGAATGCTGAAATACGAGTTGCGTTGGGTTGCTATCGTAAATATACACAATTCATCTTCAGGACTCAAGTCCAAATTATTAATACAAACAAAGATATACGTCTTTCACTCAGGTGCATACTCTTCAGGTTTACTAAATCAACCGTGTTACGGAGATTGGCTTAAATTTTGAATACATTATGGGCATGCTGAAATACGAGTTGCGTTCTGTTCCTATCGTAAATATATACAATTCTTCTTCAGGACTCAAGTCCAAATTATTAATAGAAACAAAGATATACGTCTTTCACTCAGGTGCATACTCTTCAGGTTTACTAAATCAACCGTGTTACGGAGATTGGCTTAAATTTGGAATACATTATGGGCATGCTGAAATACGAGTTGCGTTGGGTTCCTATCGTAAATATACACAATTCTTCTTCAGGACTCAAGTCCAAATTATTAATAGAAACAAAGATATACGTCTTTCACTCAGGTGCATACTCTTCAGGTTTATAAAATCAACCGTGTTACGGAGATTGGCTTAAATTGTGAATACATTATGGGAATGCTGAAATACGAGTTGCGTTGGGTTCCTATCGTAAATATACACAATTCTTCTTCAGGACTCAAGTCAAAATTATTAATAGAAACAAAGATATACGTCTTTCACTGAGGTGCATACTCTTCAGGTTTACTAAATCAACCGTGTTACGGAGATTGGCTTAAATTTTGAATAGATTATGGGCATGCTGAAATACGATGTGCGTTGGGTTCCTATCGTAAATATACACAATTCTTCTTCAGGACTCAAGTCCAAATTATTAATAGAAACAAAGATATACGTCTTTCACTCAGGTGCATACGCTTCAGGTTTACTAAATCAACCGTGTTACGGAGATTGGCTTAAATTTTGAATACATTATGGGCATGCTGAAATACGAGTTGCGTTGGGTTCCTATCGTAAATATACACAATTCTTCTTCAGGACTCAAGTCCAAATTATTAATAGAAACAAAGATATACGTCTTTCACTCAGGTGCATACTCTTCAGGTTTACTAAATCAACCGTGTTTCGGAGATTGACTTAAATTTTGAATACATTATGGGCATGCTGAAATACGAGTTGCGTTGGGTTCCTATCGTAAATATACACAATTCTTCTTCAGGACTCAAGTCCAAATTATTAATAGAAACAAAGATATACGTCTTTCACTCAGGTGCATACTCTTCAGGTTTACTAAATCAACCGTGTTACGGAGATTGGCTTAAATTGTGAATACATTATGGGAATGCTGAAAAACGAGTTGCGTTGGGTTCCTATCGTAAATATACACAATTCTTCTTCAGGACTCAAGTCCAAATTATTAATAGAAACAAAGAGATACGTCTTTCACTCAGGTGCATACTCTTCAGGTTAACTAAATCAACCGTGTTACGGAGATTGGCATAAATTTTGAATACATTATGGGCATGCTGAAATACGAGTTGCGTTGGGTTCCTATCGTAAATATACACAATTCTTCTTCAGGACTCAAGTCCAAATTATTAATAGAAACAAAGATATACGTCTTTCACTCAGATGCATACTCTTCAGGTTTACTAAATAAACCGTGTTACAGAGATTGGCTTAAATTTTGAATACATTATGGGCATGCTGAAATACGAGTTGTGTTGGGTTCCTATCGTAAATATACACAATTCTTCTTCAGGACTCAAGTCCAAATTATTAATAGAAACAAAGATATAAGTCTTTCACTCAGGTGCATACTCTTCGGGTTTACTAAATCAACCGTGTTACGGAGATTGGCTTAAATTGTGAATACATTATGGGAATGCTGAAATACGAGTTGCGTTGGGTTGCTATCGTAAATATACACAATTCTTCTTCAGGACTCAAGTCCAAATTATTAATAGAAACAAAGATATACATCTTTCACTCAGGTGCATACTCTTCAGGTTTACTAAATCAACCGTGTTACGGAGATTGGCTTAAATTTTGAATACATTATGCGCATGCTGAAATACGAGTTGCGTTGGGTTCCTATCGTAAATATACACAATTCTTCTTCAGGACTCAAGTCCAAATTATTAATAGAAACAAAGATATATGTCTTTCACTCAGGTGCATACTCTTCAGGTTTACTAAATCAACCGTGTTACGGAGATTGGATTAAATTGTGAATACATTATGGGAATGCTGAAATACGAGTTGCGTTGGGTTCCTATCGTAAATATACACAATTCTTCTTCAGGACTCAAGTCAAAATTATTAATAGAAACAAAGATATACATCTTTCACTCAGGTGCATACTCTTCAGGTTTACTAAATCAACCGTGATACGGAGATTGGCTTAAATTTTGAATAGATTATGGGCATGCTGAAATACGAGTTGTGTTGGGTTCCTATCGTAAATATACACAATTCTTCTTCAGGACTCAAGTCCAAATTATTAATAGAAACAAAGATATAAGTCTTTCACTCAGGTGCATACTCTTCGGGTTTACTAAATCAACCGTGTTACGGAGATTGGCTTAAATTGTGAATACATTATGGGAATGCTGAAATACTAGTTGCGTTGGGTTGCTATCGTAAATATACACAATTCATCTTCAGGACTCAAGTCCAAATTATTAATAGAAACAAAGATATAAGTCTTTCACTCAGGTGCATACTCTTCGGGTTTACTAAATCAACCGTGTTACGGAGATTGGCTTAAATTGTGAATACATTATGGGAATGCTGAAATACGAGTTGCGTTGGGTTGCTATCGTAAATATACACAATTCTTCTTCAGGACTCAAGTCCAAATTATTAATAGAAACAAAGATATACGTCTTTCACTCAGGTGCATACTCTTCAGGTTTACTAAATCAACCGTGTTACGGAGATTGGCTTAAATTTTGAATACATTATGGGCATGCTGAAATACGAGTTGCGTTGGGTTCCTATCGTAAATATACACAATTCTTCTTCAGGACTCAAGTCAAAATTATTAATAGAAACAAAGATATACGTTTTTCACTCAGGTGCATACTCTTCAGGTTTACTAAATCAACCGTGTTACGGAGATTGGCTTAAATTTTGAATACATTATGGGCATGCTGAAATACGAGTTGCGTTGGGTTCCTATCGTAAATATACACAATTCTTCTTCAGGACTTAAGTCCAAATTATTAATAGAAACAAAGATATACGTCTTTCACTGAGGTGAGTACTCTTCAGGTTTACTAAATCAACCGTGTTACGGAGATTGGCTTAAATTTTGAATACATTATGGGCATGCTGAAATACGAGTTGCGTTGGGTTCCTATCGTAAATATACACAATTCTTCTTCAGGACTCAAGTCCAAATTATTAATAGAAACAAAGATATACGTCTTTCACTCAGGTGCATACTCTTCAGGTTTACTAAATCAACCGTGTTACGGAGATTGGCTTAAATTGTGAATACATTATGGGAATGCTGAAATACGAGTTGCGTTGGGTTCCTATCGTAAATATACACAATTCTTCTTCAGGACTCAAGTCAAAATTATTAATAGAAACAAAGATATACGTCTTTCACTCAGGTGCATACTCTTCAGGTTTACTAAATCAACCGTGTTACGGAGATTGGCTTAAATTTTGAATAGATTATGGGCATGCTGAAATACGAGTTGTGTTGGGTTCCTATCGTAAATATACACAATTCTTCTTCAGGACTCAAGTCCAAATTATTAATAGAAACAATGATATAAGTCTTTCACTCAGGTGCATACTCTTCGGGTTTACTAAATCAACCGTGTTACGGAGATTGGCTTAAATTGTGAATACATTATGGGAATGCTGAAATACGAGTTGCGTTGGGTTGCTATCGTAAATATACACAATTCATCTTCAGGACTCAAGTCCAAATTATTAATAGAAACAAAGATATACGTCTTTCACTCAGGTGCATACTCTTCAGGTTTACTAAATCAACCGTGTTACGGAGATTGGCTTAAATTTTGAATACATTATGGGCATGCTGAAATACGAGTTGCGTTGGGTTCCTATCGTAAATATACACAATTCTTCTTCAGGACTCACGTCCAAATTATTAATAGAAACAAAGATATACGTCTTTCACTCAGGTGCATACTCTTCAGGTTTACTAAATCAACCGTGTTACGGAGATTGGCTTAAATTTTGAATACATTATGGGCATGCTGAAATACGAGTTGCGTTGGGTTCCTATCGTAAATATACACAATTATTCTTCAAGACTCAAGTCCAAATTATTAATAGAAACAAAGATATACGTCTTTCACTCAGGTGCATACTCTTCAGGTTTACTAAATCAACCGTGTTACGGAGATTGGCTTAAATTGTGAATACATTATGGGAATGCTGAAATACGAGTTGCGTTGGGTTCCTATCGTAAATATACACAATTCTTCTTCAGGACTCAAGTCAAAATTATTAATAGAAACAAAGATATACGTCTTTCACTCAGGTGCATACTCTTCAGGTTTACTAAATCAACCGTGTTACGGAGATTGGCTTAAATTTTGAATAGATTATGGGCATGCTGAAATACGAGTTGCGTTGGGTTCCTATCGTAAATATACACAATTCTTCTTCAGGACTCAAGTCCAAATTATTAATAGAAACAAAGATATACGTCTTTCACTCAGGTGCATACGCTTCAGGTTTACTAAATCAACCGTGTTACGGAGATTGGCTTAAATTTTGAATACATTAAGGGCATGCTGAAATACGAGTTGCGTTGGGTTCCTATCGTAAATATACACAATTCTTCTTCACGACTCAAGTCCAAATTATTAATAGAAACAAAGATATACGTCTTTCACTCAGGTGCATACTCTTCAGGTTTACTAAATCAACCGTGTTACGGAGATTGACTTAAATTTTGAATACATTATGGGCATGCTGAAATACGAGTTGCGTTGGGTTCCTATCGTAAATATACACAATTCTTCTTCAGGACTCAAGTCCAAATTATTAATAGAAACAAAGATATACGTCTTTCACTCAGGTGCATACTCTTCACGTTTACTAAATCAACCGTGTTACGGAGATTGGCTTAAATTGTGAATACATTATGGGAATGCTGAAATACGAGTTGCGTTGGGTTCCTATCGTAAATATACACAATTCTTCTTCAGGACTCAAGTCAAAATTATTAATAGAAACAAAGATATACGTCTTTCACTCAGGTGCATACTCTTCAGGTTTACTAAATCAACCGTGTTACGGAGATTGGCTTAAATTTTGAATACATTATGGGCATGCTGAAATACGAGTTGCGTTGGGTTCCTATCGTAAATATACACAATTCTTCTTCAGGACTCAAGTCCAAATTATTAATAGAAACAAAGATATACGTCTTTCACTCAGGTGCATACTCTTCAGGTTTACTAAATCAACCGTGTTACGGAGATTGGCTTAAATTTTGAATACATTATGGGCATGCTGAAATACGAGTTGCGTTGGGTTCCTATCGTAAATATACACAATTCTTCTTCAGGACTCAAGTCAAAATTATTAATAGCAACAAAGATATACGTCTTTCACTCAGGTGCATACTCTTCAGGTTTACTAAATCAACCGTGTTACGGAGATTGGCTTAAATTTTGAATAGATTATGGGCATGCTGAAATACGAGTTGCGTTGGGTTCCTATCGTAAATATACACAATTCTTCTTCAGGACTCAAGTCCAAATTATTAATAGAAACAAAGATATACGTCTTTCACTCAGGTGCATACTCTTCAGGTTTACTAAATCAACCGTGTTACGGAGATTGGCTTAAATTGTGAATACATTATGGGAATGCTGAAATACGAGTTGCGTTGGGTTCCTATCGTAAATATACACAATTCTTCTTCAGGACTCAAGTCCAAATTATTAATAGAAACAAAGATATACGTCTTTCACTCAGGTGCATACTCTTCAGGTTTACTAAATCAACCGTGTTACGGAGATTGGCTTAAATTGTGAATACATTATGGGAATGCTGAAATACGAGTTGCGTTGGGTTCCTATCGTAAATATACACAATTCTTCTTCAGGACTCAAGTCCAAATTATTAATAGAAACAAAGATATACGTCTTTCACTCAGGTGCATACTCTTCAGGTTTACTAAATCAACCGTGTTACGGAGATTGGCTTAAATTGTGAATACATTATGGGAATGCTGAAATACGAGTTGCGTTGGGTTCCTATCGTAAATATACACAATTATTCTTCAAGACTCAAGTCCAAATTATTAATAGAAACAAAGATATACGTCTTTCACTCAGGTGCATACTCTTCAGGTTTACTAAATCAACCGTGTTACGGAGATTGGCTTAAATTGTGAATACATTATGGGAATGCTGAAATACGAGTTGCGTTGGGTTCCTATCGTAAATATACACAATTCTTCTTCAGGACTCAAGTCCAAATTATTAATAGAAACAAAGATATACGTCTTTCACTCAGGTGCATACTCTTCAGGTTTAATAAATCAACCGTGTTACGGAGATTGGCTTAAATTTTGAATACATTATGGGCATGCTGAAATACGAGTTGCGTTGGGTTCCTATCGTAAATATACACAATTATTCTTCAAGACTCAAGTCCAAATTATTAATAGAAACAAAGATATACGTCTTTCACTCAGGTGCATACTCTTCAGGTTTACTAAATCAACCGTGTTACGGAGATTGGCTTAAATTGTGAATACATTATGGGAATGCTGAAATACGAGTTTCGTTGGGTTGCTATCGTAAATATACACAATTCTTCTTCAGGACTCAAGTCCAAATTATTAATAGAAACAAAGATATAAGTCTTTCACTCAGGTGCATACTCTTCGGGTTTACTAAATCAACCGTGTTACGGAGATTGGCTTAAATTGTGAATACATTATGGGAATGCTGAAATACGAGTTGCGTTGGGTTCCTATCGTAAATATACACAATTCTTCTTCAGGACTCAAGTCCAAATTATTAATAGAAACAAAGATATACGTCTTTCACTCAGGTGCATACTCTTCAGGTTTACTAAATCAACCGTGTTACGGAGATTGGCTTAAATTGTGAATACATTATGGGAATGCTGAAATACGAGTTGCGTTGGGTTCCTATCGTAAATATACACAATTCTTCTTCAGGACTCAAGTCAAAATTATTAATAGAAACAAAGATATACGTCTTTCACTCAGGTGCATACTCTTCAGGTTTACTAAATCAACCGTGTTACGGAGATTGGCTTAAATTTTGAATACATTATGGGCATGCTGAAATACGAGTTGCGTTGGGTTCCTATCGTAAATATACACAATTCTTCTTCAGGACTCAAGTCCAAATTATTAATAGAAACAAAGATATACGTCTTTCACTCAGGTGCATACTCTTCAGGTTTACTAAATCAACCGTGTTACGGAGATTGGCTTAAATTTTGAATACATTATGGGCATGCTGAAATACGAGTTGCGTTGGGTTCCTATCGTAAATATACACAATTCTTCTTCAGGACTCAAGTCAAAATTATTAATAGCAACAAAGATATACGTCTTTCACTCAGGTGCATACTCTTCAGGTTTACTAAATCAACCGTGTTACGGAGATTGGCTTAAATTTTGAATAGATTATGGGCATGCTGAAATACGAGTTGTGTTGGGTTCCTATCGTAAATATACACAATTCTTCTTCAGGACTCAAGTCCAAATTATTAATAGAAACAAAGATATAAGTCTTTCACTCAGGTGCATACTCTTCGGGTTTACTAAATCAACCGTGTTACGGAGATTGGCTTAAATTGTGAATATATTATGGGAATGCTGAAATACGAGTTGCGTTGGGTTGCTATCGTAAATATACACAATTCATCTTCAGGACTCAAGTCCAAATTATTAATAGAAACAAAGATATACGTCTTTCACTCAGGTGCATACTCTTCAGGTTTACTAAATCAACCGTGTTACGGAGATTGGCTTAAATTTTGAATACATTATGGGCATGCTGAAATACGAGTTGAGTTGGGTTCCTATCGTAAATATACACAATTCTTCTTCAGGACTCAAGTCCAAATTATTAATAGAAACAAAGATATACGTCTTTCACTCAGGTGCATACTCTTCAGGTTTACTAAATCAACCGTGTTACGGAGATTGGCTTAAATTTTGAATACATTATGGGCATGCTGAAATACGAGTTGCGTTGGGTTCCTATCGTAAATATACACAATTATTCTTCAAGACTCAAGTCCAAATTATTAATAGAAACAAAGATATACGTCTTTCACTCAGGTGCATACTCTTCAGGTTTACTAAATCAACCGTGTTACGGAGATTGGCTTAAATTGTGAATACATTATGGGAATGCTGAAATACGAGTTGCGTTGGGTTCCTATCGTAAATATACACAATTCTTCTTCAGGACTCAAGTCAAAATTATTAATAGAAACAAAGATATACGTCTTTCACTCAGGTGCATACTCTTCAGGTTTACTAAATCAACCGTGTTACGGAGATTGGCTTATATTTTGAACAGATTATGGGCATGCTGAAATACGAGTTGCGTTGGGTTCCTATCGTAAATATACACAATTCTTCTTCAGGACTCAAGTCCAAATTATTAATAGAAACAAAGATATGCGTCTTTCACTCAGGTGCATACGCTTCAGGTTTACTAAATCAACCGTGTTACGGAGATTGGCTTAAATTTTGAATACATTATGGGCATGCTAAAATACGAGTTGCGTTGGGTTCCTATCGTAAATATACACAATTCTTCTTCAGGACTCAAGTCCAAATTATTAATAGAAACAAAGATATACGTCTTTCACTCAGGTGCATACTCTTCAGGTTTACTAAATCAACCGTGTTACGGAGATTGACTTAAATTTTGAATACATTATGGGCATGCTGAAATACGAGTTGCGTTGGGTTCCTATCGTAAATATACACAATTCTTCTTCAGGACTCAAGTCCAAATTATTAATAGAAACAAAGATATACGTCTTTCACTCAGGTGCATACTCTTCATGTTTACTAAATCAACCGTGTTACGGAGATTGGCTTAAATTGTGAATACATTATGGGAATGCTGAAATACGAGTTGCGTTGGGTTCCTATCGTAAATATACACAATTCTTCTTCAGGACTCAAGTCAAAATTATTAATAGAAACAAAGATATACGTCTTTCACTCAGGTGCATACTCTTCAGGTTTACTAAATCAACCGTGTTACGGAGATTGGCTTAAATTTTGAATAGATTATGGGCATGCTGAAATACGAGTTGCGTTGGGTTCCTATCGTAAATATACACAATTCTTCTTCAGGACTCAAGTCCAAATTATTAATAGAAACAAAGATATACGTCTTTCACTCATGTGCATACTCTTCAGGTTTACTAAATCAACCGTGTTACGGAGATTGGCTTGAATTTTGAATACATTATGGGCATGCTGAAATACGAGTTGCGTTGGGTTCCTATCGTAAATATACACAATTCTTCTTCAGGACTAAAGTCCAAATTATTAATAGAAACAAAGATATACGTCTTTCACTCAGATGCATACTCTTCAGGTTTACTAAATCAACCGTGTTACAGAGATTGGCTTAAATTTTGAATACATTATGGGCATGCTGAAATACGAGTTGCGTTGGGTTCCTATCGTAAATATACACAATTCTTCTTCAGGACTCAAGTCCAAATTATTAATAGAAACAAAGATATAAGTCTTTCACTCAGGTGCATACTCTTCGGGTTTACTAAATCAACCGTGTTACGGAGATTAGCTTAAATTGTGAATACATTATGGGAATGCTGAAATACGAGTAGCGTTGGGTTCCTATCGTAAATATACACAATTCTTCTTCAGGACTCAAGTCCAAATAATTAATAGAAACAAAGATATACGTCTTTCACTCAGGTGCATACTCTTCAGGTTTACTAAATCTACCGTGTTACGGAGATTGGATTAAATTGTGAATACATTATGGGAATGCTGAAATACGAGTTGCGTTGGGTTTCTATCGTAAATATACACAATTCTTCTTCAGGACTCAAATCCAAATTATTAATAGAAATAAAGATATACATCTTTCACTCAGGTGCATACTCTTCAGGTTTACTAAATCAACCGTGTTACGGAGATTGGCTTAAATTTTGAATACATTATGGGCATGCTGAAATACGAGTTGCGTTGGGTTCCTATCGTAAATATACACAATTCTTCTTCAGGACTCAAGTCCAAATTATTAATTGAAACAAAGATATACGTCTTTCACTCAGGTGCATACTCTTCAGGTTTACTAAATCAACCGTGTTACGGAGATTGGCTTAAATTGTGAATACATTATGGGAATGCTGAAATACGAGTTGCGTTGGGTTCCTATCGTAAATATACACAATTCTTCTTCAGGACTCAAGTCCAAATTATTAATAGAAACAAAGATATACGTCTTTCACTCAGGTGCATACTCTTCATGTTTACTAAATAAACCGTGTTACAGAGATTGACTTAAATTTTGAATACATTATGGGCATGCTGAAATACGAGTTGCGTTGGGTTCCTATCGTAAATATACACAATTCTTCTTCAGGACTAAAGTCCAAATTATTAATAGAAACAAAGATATAAGTCTTTCACTCAGGTGCATACTCTTCGGGTTTACTAAATCAACCGTGTTACGGAGATTAGCTTAAATTGTGAATACATTATGGGAATGCTGAAATACGAGTTGCGTTGGGTTCCTATCGTAAATATTCACAATTCTTCTTCAGGACTCAAGTCCAAATTATTAATAGAAACAAAGATATACGTCTTTCACTCAGGTGCATACTCTTCATGTTTACTAAATCAACCGTGTTACAGAGATTGGCTTAAATTGTGAATACATTATGGGAATGCTGAAATACGAGTTGCGTTGGGTTCCTATCGTAAATATACACAATTCTTCTTCAGGACTCAAGTCCAAATTATTAATAGAAACAAAGATATACGTCTTTCACTCAGGTGCATACTCTTCAGGTTTACTAAATCAACCGTGTTACGGAGATTGACTTAAATTTTGAATACATTATGGGCATGCTGAAATACGAGTTGCGTTGGGTTCCTATCGTAAATATACACAATACTTCTTCAGGACTCAAGTCCAAATTATTAATAGAAACAAAGATATACGTCTTTCACTCAGGTGCATACTCTTCATGTTTACTAAATCTACCGTGTTACGGAGATTGGCTTAAATTGTGAATACATTATGGGAATGCTGAAATACGAGTTGCGTTGGGTTCCTATCGTAAATATACACAATTCTTCTTCAGGACTCAAGTCAAAATTATTAATAGAAACAAAGATATACGTCTTTCACTCAGGTGCATACTCTTCAGGTTTACTAAATCAACCGTGTTACGGAGATTGGCTTAAATTTTGAATAGATTATGGGCATGCTGAAATACGAGTTGCGTTGGGTTCCTATCGTAAATATACACAATTCTTCTTCATGACTCAAGTCCAAATTATTAATAGAAACAAAGATATACGTCTTTCACTCATGTGCATACTCTTCAGGTTTACTAAATCAACCGTGTTACGGAGATTGGCTTGAATTTTGAATACATTATGGGCATGCTGAAATACGAGTTGCGTTGGGTTCCTATCGTAAATATACACAATTCTTCTTCCGGACTAAAGTCCAAATTATTAATAGAAACAAAGATATACGTCTTTCACTCAGATGCATACTCTTCAGGTTTACTAAATCAACCGTGTTACAGAGATTGGCTTAAATTTTGAATACATTATGGGCATGCTGAAATACGAGTTGCGTTGGGTTCCTATCGTAAATATACACAATTCTTCTTCAGGACTCAAGTCCAAATTATTAATAGAAACAAAGATATAAGTCTTTCACTCAGGTGCATACTCTTCGGGTTTACTAAATCAACCGTGTTACGAAGATTAGCTTAAATTGTGAATACATTATGGGAATGCTGAAATACGAGTTGCGTTGGGTTCCTATCGTAAATATACACAATTCTTCTTCAGGACTCAAGTCCAAATTATTAATAGAAACAAAGATATACGTCTTTCACTCAGGTGCATACTCTTCAGGTTTACTAAATCAACCGTGTTACGGAGATTGACTTAAATTTTGAATACATTATGGGCATGCTGAAATACGAGTTGCGTTGGGTTCCTATCGTAAATATACACAATTCTTCTTCAGGACTCAAGTCCAAATTATTAATAGAAACAAAGATATACGTCTTTCACTCAGGTGCATACTCTTCATGTTTACTAAATCTACCGTGTTACGGAGATTGGCTTAAATTGTGAATACATTATGGGAATGCTGAAATACGAGTTGCGTTGGGTTCCTATCGTAAATATACACAATTCTTCTTCACAACTCAAGTCAAAATTATTAATAGAAACAAAGATATATGTCTTTCACTCAGGTGCATACTCTTCAGGTTTACTAAATCAACCGTGTTACGGAGATTGGCTTATATTTTGAATAGATTATGGGCATGCTGAAATACGAGTTGCGTTGGGTTCCTATCGTAAATATACACAATTCTTCTTCAGGACTCAAGTCCAAATTATTAATAGAAACAAAGATATACGTCTTTCACTCATGTGCATACTCTTCAGGTTTACTAAATCAACCGTGTTACGGAGATTGGCTTGAATTTTGAATACATTATGGGCATGCTGAAATACGAGTTGCGTTGGGTTCCTATCGTAAATATACACAATTCTTCTTCCGGACTAAAGTCCAAATTATTAATAGAAACAAAGATATACGTCTTTCACTCAGATGCATACTCTTCAGGTTTACTAAATCAACCGTGTTACAGAGATTGGCTTAAATTTTGAATACATTATGGGCATGCTGAAATACGAGTTGCGTTGGGTTCCTATCGTAAATATACACAATTCTTCTTCAGGACTCAAGTCCAAATTATTAATAGAAACAAAGATATAAGTCTTTCACTCAGGTGCATACTCTTCGGGTTTACTAAATCAACCGTGTTACGGAGATTAGCTTAAATTGTGAATACATTATGGGAATGCTGAAATACGAGTTGCGTTGGGTTCCTATCGTAAATATACACAATTCTTCTTCAGGACTCAAGTCCAAATAATTAATAGAAACAAAGATATACGTCTTTCACTCAGGTGCATACTCTTCAGGTTTACTAAATCTACCGTGTTACGGAGATTGGATTAAATTGTGAATACATTATGGGAATGCTGAAATACGAGTTGCGTTGGGTTTCTATCATAAATATACACAATTCTTCTTCAGGACTCAAATCCAAATTATTAATAGAAATAAAGATATACATCTTTCACTCAGGTGCATACTCTTCAGGTTTACTAAATCAACCGTGTTACGGAGATTGGCTTAAATTTTGAATACATTATGGGCATGCTGAAATACGAGTTGCGTTGGGTTCCTATCGTAAATATACACAATTCTTCTTCAGGACTCAAGTCCAAATTATTAATTGAAACAAAGATATACGTCTTTCACTCAGGTGCATACTCTTCAGGTTTACTAAATCAACCGTGTTACGGAGATTGGCTTAAATTGTGAATACATTATGGGAATGCTGAAATACGAGTTGCGTTGGGTTCCTATCGTAAATATACACAATTCTTCTTCAGGACTCAAGTCCAAATTATTAATAGAAACAAAGATATACGTCTTTCACTCAGGTGCATACTCTTCAGGTTTACTAAATCTACCGTGTTACGGAGATTGGATTAAATTGTGAATACATTATGGGAATGCTGAAATACGAGTTGCGTTGGGTTTCTATCGTAAATATACACAATTCTTCTTCAGGACTCAAATCCAAATTATTAATAGAAATAAAGATATACATCTTTCACTCAGGTGCATACTCTTCAGGTTTACTAAATCAACCGTGTTACGGAGATTGGCTTAAATTTTGAATACATTATGGGCATGCTGAAATACGAGTTGCGTTGGGTTCCTATCGTAAATATACACAATTCTTCTTCAGGACTCAAGTCCAAATTATTAATTGAAACAAAGATATACGTCTTTCACTCAGGTGCATACTCTTCAGGTTTACTAAATCAACCGTGTTACGGAGATTGGCTTAAATTGTGAATACATTATGGGAATGCTGAAATACGAGTTGCGTTGGGTTCCTATCGTAAATATACACAATTCTTCTTCAGGACTGAAGTCCAAATTATTAATAGAAACAAAGATATACGTCTTTCACTCAGGTGCATACTCTTCATGTTTACTAAATCAACCGTGTTACAGAGATTGACTTAAATTTTGAATACATTATGGGCATGCTGAAATACGAGTTGCGTTGGGTTCCTATCGTAAATATACACAATTCTTCTTCAGGACTAAAGTCCAAATTATTAATAGAAACAAAGATATAAGTCTTTCACTCAGGTGCATACTCTTCGGGTTTACTAAATCAACCGTGTTACGGAGATTAGCTTAAATTGTGAATACATTATGGGAATGCTGAAATACGAGTTGCGTTGGGTTCCTATCGTAAATATTCACAATTCTTCTTCAGGACTCAAGTCCAAATTATTAATAGAAACAAAGATATACGTCTTTCACTCAGGTGCATACTCTTCATGTTTACTAAATCAACCGTGTTACAGAGATTGGCTTAAATTGTGAATACATTATGGGAATGCTGAAATACGAGTTGCGTTGGGTTCCTATCGTAAATATACACAATTCTTCTTCAGGACTCAAGTCCAAATTATTAATAGAAACAAAGATATACGTCTTTCACTCAGGTGCATACTCTTCAGGTTTACTAAATCAACCGTGTTACGGAGATTGACTTAAATTTTGAATACATTATGGGCATGCTGAAATACGAGTTGCGTTGGGTTCCTATCGTAAATATACACAATTCTTCTTCAGGACTCAAGTCCAAATTATTAATAGAAACAAAGATATACGTCTTTCACTCAGGTGCATACTCTTCATGTTTACTAAATCTACCGTGTTACGGAGATTGGCTTAAATTGTGAATACATTATGGGAATGCTGAAATACGAGTTGCGTTGGGTTCCTATCGTAAATATACACAATTCTTCTTCAGGACTCAAGTCCAAATTATTAATAGAAACAAAGATATACGTCTTTCACTCATGTGCATACTCTTCAGGTTTACTAAATCAACCGTGTTACGGAGATTGGCTTGAATTTTGAATACATTATGGGCATGCTGAAATACGAGTTGCGTTGGGTTCCTATCGTAAATATACACAATTCTTCTTCAGGACTAAAGTCCAAATTATTAATAGAAACAAAGATATAAGTCTTTCACTCAGGTGCATACTCTTCGGGTTTACTAAATCAACCGTGTTACGGAGATTAGCTTAAATTGTGAATACATTATGGGAATGCTGAAATACGAGTTGCGTTGGGTTCCTATCGTAAATATTCACAATTCTTCTTCAGGACTCAAGTCCAAATTATTAATAGAAACAAAGATATACGTCTTTCACTCAGGTGCATACTCTTCATGTTTACTAAATCAACCGTGTTACAGAGATTGGCTTAAATTGTGAATACATTATGGGAATGCTGAAATACGAGTTGCGTTGGGTTCCTATCGTAAATATACACAATTCTTCTTCAGGACTCAAGTCCAAATTATTAATAGAAACAAAGATATACGTCTTTCACTCAGGTGCATACTCTTCAGGTTTACTAAATCAACCGTGTTACGGAGATTGACTTAAATTTTGAATACATTATGGGCATGCTGAAATACGAGTTGCGTTGGGTTCCTATCGTAAATATACACAATTCTTCTTCAGGACTCAAGTCCAAATTATTAATAGAAACAAAGATATACGTCTTTCACTCAGGTGCATACTCTTCATGTTTACTAAATCTACCGTGTTACGGAGATTGGCTTAAATTGTGAATACATTATGGGAATGCTGAAATACGAGTTGCGTTGGGTTCCTATCGTAAATATACACAATTCTTCTTCAGGACTCAAGTCCAAATTATTAATAGAAACAAAGATATACGTCTTTCACTCATGTGCATACTCTTCAGGTTTACTAAATCAACCGTGTTACGGAGATTGGCTTGAATTTTGAATACATTATGGGCATGCTGAAATACGAGTTGCGTTGGGTTCCTATCGTAAATATACACAATTCTTCTTCCGGACTAAAGTCCAAATTATTAATAGAAACAAAGATATACGTCTTTCACTCAGATGCATACTCTTCAGGTTTACTAAATCAACCGTGTTACAGAGATTGGCTTAAATTTTGAATACATTATGGGCATGCTGAAATACGAGTTGCGTTGGGTTCCTATCGTAAATATACACAATTCTTCTTCAGGACTCAAGTCCAAATTATTAATAGAAACAAAGATATAAGTCTTTCACTCAGGTGCATACTCTTCGGGTTTACTAAATCAACCGTGTTACGGAGATTAGCTTAAATTGTGAATACATTATGGGAATGCTGAAATACGAGTTGCGTTGGGTTCCTATCGTAAATATACACAATTCTTCTTCAGGACTCAAGTCCAAATAATTAATAGAAACAAAGATATACGTCTTTCACTCAGGTGCATACTCTTCAGGTTTACTAAATCTACCGTGTTACGGAGATTGGATTAAATTGTGAATACATTATGGGAATGCTGAAATACGAGTTGCGTTGGGTTTCTATCATAAATATACACAATTCTTCTTCAGGACTCAAATCCAAATTATTAATAGAAATAAAGATATACATCTTTCACTCAGGTGCATACTCTTCAGGTTTACTAAATCAACCGTGTTACGGAGATTGGCTTAAATTTTGAATACATTATGGGCATGCTGAAATACGAGTTGCGTTGGGTTCCTATCGTAAATATACACAATTCTTCTTCAGGACTCAAGTCCAAATTATTAATTGAAACAAAGATATACGTCTTTCACTCAGGTGCATACTCTTCAGGTTTACTAAATCAACCGTGTTACGGAGATTGGCTTAAATTGTGAATACATTATGGGCATGCTGAAATACGAGTTGCGTTGGGTTCCTATCGTAAATATACACAATTCTTCTTCAGGACTCAAGTCCAAATTATTAATAGAAACAAAGATATACGTCTTTCACTCAGGTGCATACTCTTCATGTTTACTAAATCTACCGTGTTACGGAGATTGGCTTAAATTGTGAATACATTATGGGAATGCTGAAATACGAGTTGCGTTGGGTTCCTATCGTAAATATACACAATTCTTCTTCAGGACTCAAGTCCAAATTATTAATAGAAACAAAGATATACGTCTTTCACTCATGTGCATACTCTTCAGGTTTACTAAATCAACCGTGTTACGGAGATTGGCTTGAATTTTGAATACATTATGGGCATGCTGAAATACGAGTTGCGTTGGGTTCCTATCGTAAATATACACAATTCTTCTTCAGGACTAAAGTCCAAATTATTAATAGAAACAAAGATATAAGTCTTTCACTCAGGTGCATACTCTTCGGGTTTACTAAATCAACCGTGTTACGGAGATTAGCTTAAATTGTGAATACATTATGGGAATGCTGAAATACGAGTTGCGTTGGGTTCCTATCGTAAATATTCACAATTCTTCTTCAGGACTCAAGTCCAAATTATTAATAGAAACAAAGATATACGTCTTTCACTCAGGTGCATACTCTTCATGTTTACTAAATCAACCGTGTTACAGAGATTGGCTTAAATTGTGAATACATTATGGGAATGCTGAAATACGAGTTGCGTTGGGTTCCTATCGTAAATATACACAATTCTTCTTCAGGACTCAAGTCCAAATTATTAATAGAAACAAAGATATACGTCTTTCACTCAGGTGCATACTCTTCAGGTTTACTAAATCAACCGTGTTACGGAGATTGACTTAAATTTTGAATACATTATGGGCATGCTGAAATACGAGTTGCGTTGGGTTCCTATCGTAAATATACACAATTCTTCTTCAGGACTCAAGTCCAAATTATTAATAGAAACAAAGATATACGTCTTTCACTCAGGTGCATACTCTTCATGTTTACTAAATCTACCGTGTTACGGAGATTGGCTTAAATTGTGAATACATTATGGGAATGCTGAAATACGAGTTGCGTTGGGTTCCTATCGTAAATATACACAATTCTTCTTCAGGACTCAAGTCCAAATTATTAATAGAAACAAAGATATACGTCTTTCACTCATGTGCATACTCTTCAGGTTTACTAAATCAACCGTGTTACGGAGATTGGCTTGCATTTTGAATACATTATGGGCATGCTGAAATACGAGTTGCGTTGGGTTCCTATCGTAAATATACACAATTCTTCTTCCGGACTAAAGTCCAAATTATTAATAGAAACAAAGATATACGTCTTTCACTCAGATGCATACTCTTCAGGTTTACTAAATCAACCGTGTTACAGAGATTGGCTTAAATTTTGAATACATTATGGGCATGCTGAAATACGAGTTGCGTTGGGTTCCTATCGTAAATATACACAATTCTTCTTCAGGACTCAAGTCCAAATTATTAATAGAAACAAAGATATAAGTCTTTCACTCAGGTGCATACTCTTCGGGTTTACTAAATCAACCGTGTTACGGAGATTAGCTTAAATTGTGAATACATTATGGGAATGCTGAAATACGAGTTGCGTTGGGTTCCTATCGTAAAT
Organism: Cuscuta europaea; assembly: GCA_945859875.1. Taxonomy (NCBI): domain Eukaryota; kingdom Viridiplantae; phylum Streptophyta; class Magnoliopsida; order Solanales; family Convolvulaceae; genus Cuscuta; species Cuscuta europaea. Next base: position 10,716,158 of record CAMAPE010000014.1, read on the forward strand.
ATACACAATTCTTCTTCAGGACTCAAGTCCAAATAATTAATAGAAACAAAGATATACGTCTTTCACTCAGGTGCATACTCTTCAGGTTTACTAAATCTACCGTGTTACGGAGATTGGATTAAATTGTGAATACATTATGGGAATGCTGAAATACGAGTTGCGTTGGGTTTCTATCATAAATATACACAATTCTTCTTCAGGACTCAAATCCAAATTATTAATAGAAATAAAGATATACATCTTTCACTCAGGTGCATACTCTTCAGGTTTACTAAATCAACCGTGTTACGGAGATTGGCTTAAATTTTGAATACATTATGGGCATGCTGAAATACGAGTTGCGTTGGGTTCCTATCGTAAATATACACAATTCTTCTTCAGGACTCAAGTCCAAATTATTAATTGAAACAAAGATATACGTCTTTCACTCAGGTGCATACTCTTCAGGTTTACTAAATCAACCGTGTTACGGAGATTGGCTTAAATTGTGAATACATTATGGGAATGCTGAAATACGAGTTGCGTTGGGTTCCTATCGTAAATATACACAATTCTTCTTCAGGACTCAAGTCCAAATTATTAATAGAAACAAAGATATACGTCTTTCACTCAGGTGCATACTCTTCAGGTTTACTAAATCTACCGTGTTACGGAGATTGGATTAAATTGTGAATACATTATGGGAATGCTGAAATACGAGTTGCGTTGGGTTTCTATCGTAAATATACACAATTCTTCTTCAGGACTCAAATCCAAATTATTAATAGAAATAAAGATATACATCTTTCACTCAGGTGCATACTCTTCAGGTTTACTAAATCAACCGTGTTACGGAGATTGGCTTAAATTTTGAATACATTATGGGCATGCTGAAATACGAGTTGCGTTGGGTTCCTATCGTAAATATACACAATTCTTCTTCAGGACTCAAGTCCAAATTATTAATTGAAACAAAGATATACGTCTTTCACTCAGGTGCATACTCTTCAGGTTTACTAAATCAACCGTGTTACGGAGATTGGCTTAAATTGTGAATACATTATGGGAATGCTGAAATACGAGTTGCGTTGGGTTCCTATCGTAAATATACACAATTCTTCTTCAGGACTCAAGTCCAAATTATTAATAGAAACAAAGATATACGTCTTTCACTCAGGTGCATACTCTTCATGTTTACTAAATCAACCGTGTTACAGAGATTGACTTAAATTTTGAATACATTATGGGCATGCTGAAATACGAGTTGCGTTGGGTTCCTATCGTAAATATACACAATTCTTCTTCAGGACTAAAGTCCAAATTATTAATAGAAACAAAGATATAAGTCTTTCACTCAGGTGCATACTCTTCGGGTTTACTAAATCAACCGTGTTACGGAGATTAGCTTAAATTGTGAATACATTATGGGAATGCTGAAATACGAGTTGCGTTGGGTTCCTATCGTAAATATTCACAATTCTTCTTCAGGACTCAAGTCCAAATTATTAATAGAAACAAAGATATACGTCTTTAACTCAGGTGCATACTCTTCATGTTTACTAAATCAACCGTGTTACAGAGATTGGCTTAAATTGTGAATACATTATGGGAATGCTGAAATACGAGTTGCGTTGGGTTCCTATCGTAAATATACACAATTCTTCTTCAGGACTCAAGTCCAAATTATTAATAGAAACAAAGATATACGTCTTTCACTCAGGTGCATACTCTTCAGGTTTACTAAATCAACCGTGTTACGGAGATTGACTTAAATTTTGAATACATTATGGGCATGCTGAAATACGAGTTGCGTTGGGTTCCTATCGTAAATATACACAATTCTTCTTCAGGACTCAAGTCCAAATTATTAATAGAAACAAAGATATACGTCTTTCACTCAGGTGCATACTCTTCATGTTTACTAAATCTACCGTGTTACGGAGATTGGCTTAAATTGTGAATACATTATGGGAATGCTGAAATACGAGTTGCGTTGGGTTCCTATCGTAAATATACACAATTCTTCTTCAGGACTCAAGTCCAAATTATTAATAGAAACAAAGATATACGTCTTTCACTCATGTGCATACTCTTCAGGTTTACTAAATCAACCGTGTTACGGAGATTGGCTTAAATTTTGAATACATTATGGGCATGCTGAAATACGAGTTGCGTTGGGTTCCTATCGTAAATATACACAATTCTTCTTCCGGACTAAAGTCCAAATTATTAATAGAAACAAAGATATACGTCTTTCACTCAGATGCATACTCTTCAGGTTTACTAAATCAACCGTGTTACAGAGATTGGCTTAAATTTTGAATACATTATGGGCATGCTGAAATACGAGTTGCGTTGGGTTCCTATCGTAAATATACACAATTCTTCTTCAGGACTCAAGTCCAAATTATTAATAGAAACAAAGATATAAGTCTTTCACTCAGGTGCATACTCTTCGGGTTTACTAAATCAACCGTGTTACGGAGATTAGCTTAAATTGTGAATACATTATGGGAATGCTGAAATACGAGTTGCGTTGGGTTCCTATCGTAAATATACACAATTCTTCTTCAGGACTCAAGTCCAAATTATTAATAGAAACAAAGATATACGTCTTTCACTCAGGTGCATACTCTTCAGGTTTACTAAATCAACCGTGTTACGGAGATTGACTTAAATTTTGAATACATTATGGGCATGCTGAAATACGAGTTGCGTTGGGTTCCTATCGTAAATATACACAATTCTTCTTCAGGACTCAAGTCCAAATTATTAATAGAAACAAAGATATACGTCTTTCACTCAGGTGCATACTCTTCATGTTTACTAAATCTACCGTGTTACGGAGATTGGCTTAAATTGTGAATACATTATGGGAATGCTGAAATACGAGTTGCGTTGGGTTCCTATCGTAAATATACACAATTCTTCTTCAGGACTCAAGTCAAAATTATTAATAGAAACAAAGATATACGTCTTTCACTCAGGTGCATACTCTTCAGGTTTACTAAATCAACCGTGTTACGGAGATTGGCTTAAATTTTGAATAGATTATGGGCATGCTGAAATACGAGTTGCGTTGGGTTCCTATCGTAAATATACACAATTCTTCTTCAGGACTCAAGTCCAAATTATTAATAGAAACAAAGATATACGTCTTTCACTCATGTGCATACTCTTCAGGTTTACTAAATCAACCGTGTTACGGAGATTGGCTTGAATTTTGAATACATTATGGGCATGCTGAAATACGAGTTGCGTTGGGTTCCTATCGTAAATATACACAATTCTTCTTCCGGACTAAAGTCCAAATTATTAATAGAAACAAAGATATACGTCTTTCACTCAGATGCATACTCTTCAGGTTTACTAAATCAACCGTGTTACAGAGATTGGCTTAAATTTTGAATACATTATGGGCATGCTGAAATACGAGTTGCGTTGGGTTCCTATCGTAAATATACACAATTCTTCTTCAGGACTCAAGTCCAAATTATTAATAGAAACAAAGATATAAGTCTTTCACTCAGGTGCATACTCTTCGGGTTTACTAAATCAACCGTGTTACGGAGATTAGCTTAAATTGTGAATACATTATGGGAATGCTGAAATACGAGTTGCGTTGGGTTCCTATCGTAAATATACACAATTCTTCTTCAGGACTCAAGTCCAAATAATTAATAGAAACAAAGATATACGTCTTTCACTCAGGTGCATACTCTTCAGGTTTACTAAATCTACCGTGTTACGGAGATTGGATTAAATTGTGAATACATTATGGGAATGCTGAAATACGAGTTGCGTTGGGTTTCTATCATAAATATACACAATTCTTCTTCAGGACTCAAATCCAAATTATTAATAGAAATAAAGATATACATCTTTCACTCAGGTGCATACTCTTCAGGTTTACTAAATCAACCGTGTTACGGAGATTGGCTTAAATTTTGAATACATTATGGGCATGCTGAAATACGAGTTGCGTTGGGTTCCTATCGTAAATATACACAATTCTTCTTCAGGACTCAAGTCCAAATTATTAATTGAAACAAAGATATACGTCTTTCACTCAGGTGCATACTCTTCAGGTTTACTAAATCAACCGTGTTACGGAGATTGGCTTAAATTGTGAATACATTATGGGAATGCTGAAATACGAGTTGCGTTGGGTTCCTATCGTAAATATACACAATTCTTCTTCAGGACTCAAGTCCAAATTATTAATAGAAACAAAGATATACGTCTTTCACTCAGGTGCATACTCTTCATGTTTACTAAATCAACCGTGTTACAGAGATTGACTTAAATTTTGAATACATTATGGGCATGCTGAAATACGAGTTGCGTTGGGTTCCTATCGTAAATATACACAATTCTTCTTCAGGACTAAAGTCCAAATTATTAATAGAAACAAAGATATACGTCTTTCACTCAAGTGCATACTCTTCAGGTTTACTAAATCAACCGTGTTACAGAGATTGGCTTAAATTTTGAATACATTATGGGCATGTTGAAATACGAGTTGTGTTGGGTTCCTATCGTAAATATACACAGTTCTTCTTCAGGACTCAAGTCCAAATTATTAATAGAAACAAAGATATACGTCTTTCACTCAGGTGCATACTCTTCAGGTTTACTAAATCAACCGTGTTACGGAGATTGGATTAAATTGTGAATACACTATGGGAATGCTGAAATACGAGTTGCGTTGGGTTCCTATCGTAAATATACACAATTCTTCTTCAGGACTCAAGTCCAAATTATTAATAGAAACAAAGATATATGTCTTTCACTCAGGTGCATACTCTTCAGGTTTACTAAATCAACTGTGTTACGAAGATTGGCTTAAATTTTGAATACATTATGGGCATGCTGAAATACGAGTTGTGTTGGGTTCCTATCGTAAATATACACAATTATTCTTCAGGACTCAAGTCCAAATTATTAATAGAAACAAAGATATACGTCTTTCACTCAGGTGCATACTCTTCAGGTATACTAAATCAACTGTGTTACGGAGATTGGCTTAAATTTTGAATACATTATGGGCATGCTGAAATACGAGTTGCGTTGGGTTCCTATCATAAATATACACAATGCTTGTTCAGGACTCAAGTCCAAATTATTAATAGAAACAAAGATATAAGTCTATCACTCAGGTGCATACTCTTCGGGTTTACTAAATCAACCGTGTTACGGAGATTGGCTTAAATTGTGAATACATTATGGGAATGCTGAAAAACGAGTTGCGTTGGGTTCCTATTGTAAATATACACAATTCTTCTTCAGGACTCAAGTCCAAATTATTAATAGAAACAAAGATATACGTCTTTCACTCAGGTGCATACTCTTCAGGTTTACTAAATCAACCGTGTTACGGAGATTGGATTACATTGTGAATACATTATGGGAATGCTGAAATACGAGTTGCGTTGGGTTCCTATCGTAAATATACACAATTCTTCTTCAGGACTCAAGTTCAAATTATTAATAGAAACAAAGATATACGTCTTTCACTCAGGTGCATACTCTTCAGGTTTACTAAATCAACCGTGTTACGAAGATTGGCTTAAATTTTGAATACAGTATGGGCATGCTGAAATACGAGTTGCGTTGGGTTCCTGTCGTAAATATACACAATTATTCTTCAGGACTCAAGTCCAAATTATTAATAGAAACAAAGATATACGTCTTTCACTCAGGTGCATACTCTTCAGGTTTACTAAATCAACCGTGTTACGGAGATTGGATTAAATTGTGAATACTTTATGGGAATGCTGAAATACGAGTTGCGTTAGATTCCTATCATAAATATACACAATTCTTCTTCAGGACTCAAGTCCAAATTATTAATAGAAACAAAGATATACGTCTTTCACTCAGGTGCATACTCTTCAGGTTTACTAAATCAACCGTGTTACGAAGATTGGCTTAAATTTTGAATACATTATGGGCATGCTGAAATACGAGTTGCGTTGGGTTCCTATCGTAAATATACACAATTCTTCTTCAAGACTCAAGTCCAAATTATTAATAGAAACAAAGATATACGTATTTCACTCAGGTGCATACTCTTCAGGTTTACTAAATCAACCGTGTTACGGAGATTGGCTTAAATTTTTGAATACATTATGGGCATGCTGAAATACGAGTTGTGTTGGGTTCCTATCATAAATATACACAATGCTTCTTCAGGACTCAAGTCCAAATTATTAATAGAAACAAAGATATACGTCTTTCACTCAGGTGCATACTCTTCAGGTTTACTAAATCAACCGTGTTACGGAGATTGGATTAAATTGTGAATACATTATGGGAATGCTGAAATACGAGTTGCGTTGGGTTCCTATCGTAAATATACACAATTCTTCTTCAGGACTCAAGTTCAAATTATTAATAGAAACAAAGATATACGTCTTTCACTCAGGTGCATACTCTTCAGGTTGACTAAATCAACCGTGTTACGAAGATTGGCTTAAATTTTGAATACAGTATGGGCATGCTGAAATACGAGTTGCGTTGGGTTCCTGTCGTAAATATACACAATTATTCTTCAGGACTCAAGTCCAAATTATTAATAGAAACAAAGATATACGTCTTTCACTCAGGTGCATACTCTTCAGGTTTACTAAATCAACCGTGTTACGGAGATTGGATTAAATTTTTAATACTTTATGGGAATGCTGAAATACGAGTTGCGTTAGATTCCTATCATAAATATACACAATTCTTCTTCAGGACTCAAGTCCAAATTATTAATAGAAACAAAGATATACGTCTTTCACTCAGGTGCATACTCTTCAGGTTTACTAAATCAACCGTGTTACGAAGATTGGCTTAAATTTTTAATACATTATGGGCATGCTGAAATACGAGTTGCGTTGGGTTCCTATCGTAAATATACACAATTCTTCTTCAGGACTCAAGTCCAAATTATTAATAGAAACAAAGATATACGTATTTCACTCAGGTGCATACTCTTCAGGTTTACTAAATCAACCGTGTTACGGAGATTGGCTTAAATTTTGAATACATTATGGGCATGCTGAAATACGAGTTGTGTTGGGTTCCTATCATAAATATACACAATGCTTCTTCAGGACTCAAGTCCAAATTATTAATATAAACAAAGATATAAGTCTTTCACTCAGGTGCATACTCTTCGGGTTTACTAAATCAACCGTGTTACGGAGATTGGCTTAAATTGTGAATACATTATGGGAATGCTGAAATACGAGTTGCGTTGGGTTCCTATTGTAAATATACACAATTCTTCTTCAGGACTCAAGTCCAAATTATTAATAGAAACAAAGATATACGTCTTTCACTCAGGTGCATACTCTTCAGGTTTACTAAATCAACCATGTTACGGAGATTGGATTAAATTGTGAATACATTATGGGAATGCTGAAATACGAGTTCCGTTGGGTTCCTATCGTAAATATACACAATTCTTCTTCAGGACTCAAGTCCAAATTATTAATAAAACCAAGATATACGTCTTTCACTCAGGTGCATACTCTTCAGGTTTACTAAATCAACCGTGTTACGAAGATTGGCTTAAATTTTGAATACATTATGGGCATGCTGAAATAGGAGTTGCGTTAGGTTCCTATCGTAAATATACACAATTCTTCTTCAGGACTCAAGTCCAAATTATTAATAGAAACAAAGATATACGTCTTTCACTCAGGTGCATACTCTTCAGGTTTACTAAATCAACCGTGTTACGGAGATTGGCTTAAATTTTGAATACATTATGGGCATGCTGAAATACGAATTGCGTTGGGTTCCTATCATAAATATACACCATGCTTCCTCAGGACTCAAGTCCAAATTATTAATAGAAACAAAGATATAAGTCTTTCACTCAGGTGCATACTCTTCGGGTTTACTAAATCAACCGTGTTACGGAGATTGGCTTAAATTGTGAATACATTATGTGTAATACTTGAGATTTAATTTAAACGGATTAATAGTACTACTTATACCAACAAGATGCATCTCCTTTTAAGGGAGCTCATTAGCCAAGAACTCCAAAGTTAAGCGTTCTTGCACGGGAGTAGTCTTGGGATGGGTGACACCCTGGGAAGTTTCTCTGGGCGCGCACGAGTGAGGACAAAGTGCGCGGAAAAGGCTAGTGGCGGTTTGTGAGGATAGTACTAGAGGTCAGAAGTAACTACCTCGGAGCCTGGAGGGCCGGGGTATTACAAATGGTATCAGAGCAACCCTGCGACAGTGTGCTGATCCGTTGGATATCGGGCGGGCACTTAGCAGGGGAAAAGATTATGGGATATGATTGAGATTGGTTTATGGGCGCAACGAGGACGTTGCGTTCCTAAGTGGGGGTGATTGTAATACTTGAGATTTAATTTAAACGGATTAATAGTACTACTCATACCAACAAGATACATCTCCTTTTAAGGGAGCTCATTAGCCAAGAACTCCAAAGTTAAGCGTGCTTGCACGGGAGTAGTCTTGGGATGGGTGACCCCCTGGGAAGTTTCTCAGGGCGCGCACGAGTGAGGACAAAGTGCGCGGAAAAGGCTAGTGGCGGTTTGTGAGGATAGTACTAGAGGTCAGAAGTAACTACCTCGGAGCCTGGAGGGCCGTGGTGTTACATTATGGGAATGCTGAAATACGAGTTGCGTTGGGTTCCTATCGTAAATATACACAATTCTTCGTCAGGACTCAAGTCCAAATTATTAATAGAAACAAAGATATACATCTTTCACTCAGGTGCATACTCTTCAGGTTTACTAAATCAACCGTGTTACGGAGATTGGCTTAAATTGTGAATACATTATGGGAATGCTGAAATACGAGTTGTGTTGGGTTCCTATCGTAAATATACACAATTCTTATTCAGGACTCAAGTCCAAATTATTAATAGAAACAAAGATATACGTCTTTAACTCAGGTGCATACTCTTCAGGTTTACTAAATCAACCGTGTTACGGAGATTGGCTTAAATTTTGAATACATTATGGGCATGCTGAAATACGAGCTGTGTTGGGTTCCTATCGTAAATATACACAATTCTTCTTCAGGACTAAAGTCCAAATTATTAATAGAAACAAAGATATACGTCTTTCACTCAGATGCATACTCTTCAGGTTTACTAAATCAACCGTGTTACAGAGATTGGCTTAAATTTTGAATACATTATGGGCATGCAGAAATACGAGTTGCGTTGGGTTCCTATCGTTAATATACACAATTCTTATTCAGGACTCAAGTCCAAATTAATAATAGAAACAAAGATATACGTCTTTCACTCAGGTGCATACTCTTCAGGTTTACTAAATCAACCGTGTTACGGAGATTGACTTAAATTTTGAATACATTATGGGCATGCTGAAATACGAGTTGTGTTGGGTTCCTATCGTAAATATACACAATTCTTCTTCAGGACTCAAGTCCAAATTATTAATAGAAACAAAGATATACGTCTTTCACTCAGGTGCATAATCTTCAGGTTTACTAAATCAACCGTTTTACGGAGATTGGCTTCAATTTTGAATACATTATGGGCATGCTGAAATACGAGTTGCGTTGGGTTCCTATCATAAATATACACAATGCTTCTTCAGGACTCAAGTCCAAATTATTAATAGAAACAAAGATATATGTCTTTCACTCAGGTGCATACTCTTCGGGTTTACTAAATCAACCGTGTTACGGAGATTGGCTTAAATTGTGAATACATTATGGGAATGCTGAAATACGAGTTGCGTTGGGTTCCTATCATAAATATACACAATTCTTCTTCAGGACTCAAGTCCAAATTATTAATAGAAACAAAGATATACGTCTTTCACTCAGGTGCATACTCTTCAGGTTTACTAAATCAACGTTGTTACGGAGATTGGATTAAATTGTGAATACATTATGGAAATGCTGAAATACGAGTTGCGTTGGGTTCCTATCGTAAATATACACAATTCTTCTTCAGGACTAAAGTCCAAATTATTAATAGAAACAAAGATATACGTCTTTCACTCAGGTGCATACTCTTCAGGTTTACTAAATCCACCGTGTTACGAAGATTGGCTTAAATTTTGAATACATTATGGGCATGCTGAAATACGAGTTGCGTTGGGTTCCTATCATAAATATACACAATGCGTCTTCAGGACTCAAGTCCAAATTATTAATAGAAACAAAGATATAAGTCTTTCACTCAGGTGCATACTCTTCGGGTTTACTAAATCAACCGTGTTACGGAGATTGGCTTAAATTGTGAATACATTATGGGAATGCTGAAATACGAGTTGCGTTGGGTTTCTATCGTAAATATACACAATTCTTCTTCAGGACTCAAGTCCAAATTATTAGTAGAAACAAAGATATACGTCTTTCACTCAGGTGCATACTCTTCAGGTTTACTAAATCAACCGTGTTACGGAGATTGGCTTAAATTGTGAATACATTATGGGCATGCTGAAATACGAGTTGCGTTGGGTTCCTATCGTAAATATACACAATTCTTATTCAGGACTCAAGTCCAAATTATTAATAGAAACAATGATATACGTCTTTAACTCAGGTGCATACTCTTCAGGTTTACTAAATCAACCGTGTTACGGAGATTGGCTTAAATTTTGAATACATTATGGGCACGCTGAAATACGAGCTGCGTTGGGTTCCTATCGTAAATATACACAATTCTTCTTCAGGACTAAAGTCCAAATTATTAATAGAAACAAAGATATACGTCTTTCACTCAGATGCATACTCTTCAGGTTTACTAAATCAACCGTGTTACAGAGATTGGCTTAAATTTTGAATACATTATGGGCATGCAGAAATACGAGTTGCGTTGGGTTCCTATCGTTAATATACACAATTCTTATTCAGGACTCAAGTCCAAATTAATAATAGAAACAAAGATATACGTCTTTCACTCAGGTGCATACTCTTCAGGTTTACTAAATCAGTCGTGTTACGGAGATTGACTTAAATTTTGAATACATTATGGGCATGCTGAAATGCGAGTTGCGTTGGGTTCCTATCATAAATATACACAATTCTTCTTCAGGACTCAAGTCCAAATTATTAATAGAAACAAAGATATACGTCTTTCACTCAGGTGCATAATCTTCAGGTTTACTAAATCAACCGTTTTACGGAGATTGGCTTCAATTTTGAATACATTATGGGCATGCTGAAATACGAGTTGCGTTGGGTTCCTATCATAAATATACACAATGCTGCTTCAGGACTCAAGTCCAAATTATTAATAGAAACAAAGATATAAGTCTTTCACTCAGGTGCATACTCTTCGGGTTTACTAAATCAACCGTGTTACGGAGATTGGCTTAAATTGTGAATACATTATGGGAATGCTGAAATACGAGTTGCGTTGGGTTCCTATCATAAATATACACAATTCTTCTTCAGGACTCAAGTCCAAATTATTAATAGAAACAAAGATATACGTCTTTCACTCAGGTGCATACTCTTCAGGTTTACTAAATCAACGTTGTTACGGAGATTGGATTAAATTGTGAATACATTATGGAAATGCTGAAATACAAGTTGCGTTGGGTTCCTATCGTAAATATACACAATTCTTCTTCAGGACTCAAGTCCAAATTATTAATAGAAACAAAGATATACGTCTTTCACTCAGGTGCATACTCTTCAGGTTTACTAAATCAACCGTGTTACGAAGATTGGCTTAAATTTTGAATACATTATGGGCATGCTGAAATACGAGTTGCGTTGGGTTCCTATCATAAATATACACAATGCGTTTTCAGGACTCAAGTCCAAATTATTAATAGAAACAAAGATATAAGTCTTTCACTCAGGTGCATACTCTTCGGGTTTACTAAATCAACCGTGTTACGGAGATTGGCTTAAATTGTGAATACATTATGGGAATGCTGAAATACGAGTTGCGTTGGGTTCCTATCGTAAATATACACAATTCTTCTTCAGGACTCAAGTCCAAATTATTAATAGAAACAAAGATATACGTCTTTCACTCAGGTGCATACTCTTTAGGTTTACTAAATCAACCGTGTTACGGAGATTGGCTTAAATTGTGAATACATTATGGGCATGCTGAAATACGAGTTGCGTTGGGTTCCTATCGTAAATATACACAATTCTTCTTCAGGACTCAAGTCCAATTTATTAATAGAAACAAAGATATACATCTTTCACCCAGGTGCATACTCTTCACGTTTACTAAATCAACCGTTTTACGGAGATTGGCTTAAATTTTGAATACATTAGGGGCATGCTGAAATACGAGTTGCGTTGGGTTCGTATCGTAAATATACACAATTCTTCTTAAGGACTCAAGTCCAAATTATTAATAGAAACAAAGATATACGTCTTTCACTCAGGTGCATACTCTTTAGGTTTACTAAATCAACCGTGTTACGGAGATTGGCTTAAATTGTGAATACATTATAGGAATGCTGAAATACGAGTTGCGTTGGGTTCCTATCGTAAATATACACAATTCTTCTTTAGAACGCAAGTCCAAATTATTAATAGACACAAAGATATACGTCTTTCACTCAGGTGCATACTCTTCAGGTTTACTAAATCAACCGTGTTACGGAGATTGGCTTAAATTGTGAATACATTATGGGAATGCTGAAATACGAGTTGCATTGGGTTCCTATCGTAAATATACACAATTCTTATTCAGGACTCAAGTCCAAATTATTAATAGAAACAAAGATATACGTCTTTCACTCAGGTGCATACTCGTCAAGTTTACTAAATCAACCGTGTTACGGAGATTGGCTTAAATTGTGAATACATTATGGGAATGCTGAAATACGAGTTGCGTTGGGTTCCTATCATAAATATACACAATTCTTCTTCAGGACTCAAGTCCAAATTATTCATAGAAACAAAGATATACATCTTTCACTCAGGTGCATACTCTTCAGGTTTTCTAAATCAACCATGTTACAGAGATTGGATTTAATTTTGAATACATTATGGGCATGCTGAAATACGAGTTGCGTTGGGTTCCTATCGTAAATATACACAATTCTTCTTCAGGACTCAAGTCCAAATTATTAATAGAAACAAAGATATACGTCTTTCACTCAGGTGCATACTCTTCAGGTTTACTAAATTAACCGTGTTACGGAGATTGGCTTAAATTGTGAATACATTATGGGAATGCTGAAATACGAGTTGTGTTGGGTTCCTATCGTAAATATACACAATTCTTCTTCAGGACTCAAGTCCAAATTATGAATAGAAACAAAGATATACGTCTTTCACTCAGGTGCATACTCTTCAGGTTTACTAAATCAACCGTGTTACGGAGATTGGATTAAATTGTGAATACATTATAGGAATGCTGAAATACGAGTTGCGTTGGGTTCCTGTCGTAAATATACACAATTCTTCTTCAGGACTCAAGTCCAAATTATTAATAGAAACAAAGATATACGTCTTTCACTCAGGTACATACTCTTCAGGTTTACTAAATCAACTGTGTTACGGAGATTGGCTTAAATTTTGAATACATTATGGGCATGCTGAAATACGAGTTGCGTTGGGTTCCTATCGTAAATATACACAACTCTTCTTCAGGACTCAAGTCCAAATTATTAATAGAAACAAAGATATACGTCTTTCACTCAGGTGCATACTCTTCAGGTTTACTAAATCAACCGTGTTACGAAGATTGGCTTAAATTTTGAATACATTATGGGCATGCTGAAATACGAGTTGCGTTGGGTTTCTATCATAAATATACACAATGCGTCTTCAGGACTCAAGTCCAAATTATTAATAGAAACAAAGATATAAGTCTTTCACTCAGGTGCATACTCTTCGGGTTTACTAAATCAACCGTGTTACGGAGATTGGCTTAAATTGTGAATACATTATGGGAATGCTGAAATACGAGTTGCGTTGGGTTCCTATCGTAAATATACACAATTCTTCTTCAGGACTCAAGTCCAAATTATTATTAGAAACAAAGATATACGTCTTTCACTCAGGTGCATACTCTTCAGGTTTACTAAATCAACCGTGTTACGAAGATTGGCTTAAATTGTGAATACATTATGGGCATGCTGAAATACGAGTTGCGTTGGGTTCCTATCGTAAATATACACAATTCTTCTTCAGGACTCAAGTCCAAATTATTAATAGAAACAAAGATATACGTCTTTCACTCAGGTGCATACTCTTCAGGTTTACTAAATCAACCGTGTTACGGAGATTGGCTTAAATTTTGAATACATTATGGGCATGCTGAAATACGAGTTGCGTTGGGTTCCTATCGTAAATATACACAATTCTTCTTCAGGACTCAAGTCCAAATTATTAATAGAAACAAAGATATACGTCTTTCACTCAGGTGCATACTCTTTAGGTTTACTAAATCAACCGTGTTACGGAGATTGGCTTAAATTGTGAATACATTATAGGAATGCTGAAATACGAGTTGCGTTGGGTTCCTATCGTAAATATACACAATTCTTCTTCAGAACTCAAGTCCAAATTATTAATAGACACAAAGATATACGTCTTTCACTCAGGTGCATACTCTTTAGGTTTACTAAATCAACCGTGTTACGGAGATTGGCTTAAATTGTGAATACATTATGGGCATGCTGAAATACGAGTTGCGTTGGGTTCCTATCGTAAATATACACAATTCTTCTTCAGGACTCAAGTCCAATTTATTAATAGAAACAAAGATATACATCTTTCACCCAGGTGCATACTCTTCACGTTTACTAAATCAACCGTTTTACGGAGATTGGCTTAAATTTTGAATACATTAGGGGCATGCTGAAATACGAGTTGCGTTGGGTTCGTATCGTAAATATACACAATTCTTCTTAAGGACTCAAGTCCAAATTATTAATAGAAACAAAGATATACGTCTTTCACTCAGGTGCATACTCTTTAGGTTTACTAAATCAACCGTGTTACGGAGATTGGCTTAAATTGTGAATACATTATAGGAATGCTGAAATACGAGTTGCGTTGGGTTCCTATCGTAAATATACACAATTCTTCTTCAGAACTCAAGTCCAAATTATTAATAGACACAAAGATATACGTCTTTCACTCAGGTGCATACTCTTCAGGTTTACTAAATCAACCGTGTTACGGAGATTGGCTTAAATTGTGAATACATTATGGGAATGCTGAAATACGAGTTGCATTGGGTTCCTATCGTAAATATACACAATTCTTATTCAGGACTCAAGTCCAAATTATTAATAGAAACAAAGATATACGTCTTTCACTCAGGTGCATACTCGTCAAGTTTACTAAATCAACCGTGTTACGGAGATTGGCTTAAATTGTGAATACATTATGGGAATGCTGAAATACGAGTTGCGTTGGGTTCCTATCATAAATATACACAATTCTTCTTCAGGACTCAAGTCCAAATTATTCATAGAAACAAAGATATACATCTTTCACTCAGGTGCATACTCTTCAGGTTTTCTAAATCAACCATGTTACAGAGATTGGATTTAATTTTGAATACATTATGGGCATGCTGAAATACGAGTTGCGTTGGGTTCCTATCGTAAATATACACAATTCTTCTTCAGGACTCAAGTCCAAATTATTAATAGAAACAAAGATATACGTCTTTCACTCAGGTGCATACTCTTCAGGTTTACTAAATTAACCGTGTTACGGAGATTGGCTTAAATTGTGAATACATTATGGGAATGCTGAAATACGAGTTGTGTTGGGTTCCTATCGTAAATATACACAATTCTTCTTCAGGACTCAAGTCCAAATTATGAATAGAAACAAAGATATACGTCTTTCACTCAGGTGCATACTCTTCAGGTTTACTAAATCAACCGTGTTACGGAGATTGGATTAAATTGTGAATACATTATAGGAATGCTGAAATACGAGTTGCGTTGGGTTCCTGTCGTAAATATACACAATCCTTCTTCAGGACTCAAGTCCAAATTATTAATAGAAACAAAGATATACGTCTTTCACTCAGGTACATACTCTTCAGGTTTACTAAATCAACTGTGTTACGGAGATTGGCTTAAATTTTGAATACATTATGGGCATGCTGAAATACGAGTTGCGTTGGGTTCCTATCGTAAATATACACAACTCTTCTTCAGGACTCAAGTCCAAATTATTAATAGAAACAAAGATATACGTCTTTCACTCAGGTGCATACTCTTCAGGTTTACTAAATCAACCGTGTTACGAAGATTGGCTTAAATTTTGAATACATTATGGGCATGCTGAAATACGAGTTGCGTTGGGTTTCTATCATAAATATACACAATGCGTCTTCAGGACTCAAGTCCAAATTATTAATAGAAACAAAGATATAAGTCTTTCACTCAGGTGCATACTCTTCGGGTTTACTAAATCAAGCGTGTTACGGAGATTGGCTTAAATTGTGAATACATTATGGGAATGCTGAAATACGAGTTGCGTTGGGTTCCTATCGTAAATATACACAATTCTTCTTCAGGACTCAAGTCCAAATTATTATTAGAAACAAAGATATACGTCTTTCACTCAGGTGCATACTCTTCAGGTTTACTAAATCAACCGTGTTACGAAGATTGGCTTAAATTGTGAATACATTATGGGCATGCTGAAATACGAGTTGCGTTGGGTTCCTATCGTAAATATACACAATTCTTCTTCAGGACTCAAGTCCAAATTATTAATAGAAACAAAGATATACGTCTTTCACTCAGGTGCATACTCTTCAGGTTTACTAAATCAACCGTGTTACGGAGATTGGCTTAAATTTTGAATACATTATGGGCATGCTGAAATACGAGTTGCGTTGGGTTCCTATCGTAAATATACACAATTCTTCTTCAGGACTCAAGTCCAAATTATTAATAGAAACAAAGATATATGTCTTTCACTCAGGTGCATACTCTTCGGGTTTACTAAATCAATCGTGTTACGGAGATTGGCTTAAATTGTGAATACATTATGGGAATGCTGAAATACGAGTTGCGTTGGGTTCCTATCGTAAATATACACAATTCTTCTTTAGGACTCAATTCCAAATTATTAATAGAAACAAAGATATACGTCTTTCACTCAGGTGCATACTCTTCAGGTTTACTAAATGAACCGTGTTACGGAGATTGGCTTAAATTGTGAATACATTATGGGAATGCTGAAATACGAGTTGCGTTGGGTTCCTATCGTAAATATACACAATTCTTCTTCAGGACTCAAGTCCAAATTATTAATAGAAACAAAGATATACGTCTTTCACTCAGGTGCATACTCTTCAGGTTTACTAAATCAACCGTGTTACGAAGATTGGATTAAATTGTGAATACATTATAGGAATGCTGAAATACGAGTTGCGTTGGGTTCCTATCGTAAATATACACAATTCTTCTTCAGGACTCAAGTCCAAATTATTAATAGACACAAAGATATACGTCTTTCACTCAGGTGCATACTCTTCAGGTTTACTAAATCAACCGTGTTACGGAGATTGGCTTAAATTGTGAATACATTATGGGAATGTTGAAATACGAATTGCGTTGGGTTCCTATCGTAAATATACACAATTCTTATTCAGGACTCAAGTCCAAATTATTAATAGAAACAAAGATATACGTCTTTCACTCAGGTGCATACTCGTCAAGTTTACTAAATCAACCGTGTTACGGAGATTGGCTTAAATTGTGAATACATTATGGGAATGCTGAAATACGAGTTGCGTTGGGTTCCTATCATAAATATACACAATTCTTCTTCAGGACTCAAGTCCAAATTATTCATAGAAACAAAGATATACATCTTTCACTCGGGTGCATACTCTTCAGGTTTACTAAATCAACCGTGTTACGGAGATTGGCTTTAATTTTGAATACATTATGGGCATGCTGAAATACGAGTTGTGTTGGGTTCCTATCGTAAATATACACAATTCTTCTTCAGGACTCAAGTCCAAATTATTAATAGAAACAAAGATATACGTCTTTCACTCAGGTGCATACTCTTCAGGTTTACTAAATTAACCGTGTTACGGAGATTGGCTTAAATTGTGAATACATTATGGGAATGCTGAAATACGAGTTGTGTTGGGTTCCTATCGTAAATATACACAATTCTTCTTCAGGACTCAAGTCCAAATTATGAATAGAAACAAAGATATACGTCTTTCACTCACGTGCATACTCTTCAGGTTTACTAAATCAACCGTGTTACGGAGATTGGATTAAATTGTGAATACATTATGGGAATGCTGAAATACGAGTTGCGTTGGGTTCCTGTCGTAAATATACCCAATTCTTTTTCAAGACTCAAGTCCAAATTATTAATAGAAACAAAGATATACGTCTTTCACTCAGGTGCATACTCTTCAGGTTTACTAAATCAACCGTGTTACGGAGATTGGCTTAAATTTTGAATACATTATGGCCATGCTGAAATACGAGTTGTGTTGGGTTCCTATCATAAATATACACAATGCTTCTTCAGGACTCAAGTCCAAATTATTAATAGAAACAAAGATATAAGTCTTTCACTCAGGTGCATACTCTTCGGGTTTACTAAATCAACCGTGTTACGGAGATTGGCTTAAATTGTGAATACATAATGGGAATGCTGAAATACGAGTTGCGTTGGGTTCCTATCGTAAATATACACAATTCTTCTTCAGGACTCAAGTCCAAATTATTAATAGAAACAAAGATATACGTCTTTCACTCAGGTGCATACTCTTCAGTTTTACTAAATCAACCGTGTTACGGAGATTGGCTTAAATTTTGAATACATTATGGGCATGCTGAAATACGAGTTGCGTTGGATTCCTATCGTAAATATACTCAATTCGTCTTCAGGACTCAAGTCCAAATTATTAATAGAAACAAAGATATACGTCTTTCACTCAGGTGCATACTCTTCAGGTTTACTAAATCAACCGTGTTACGGAGATTGGCTTAAATTGTGAATACATTATGGGAATGCTGAAATACGAGTTGTGTTGGGTTCCTATCGTAAATATACACAATTCTTCTTCAGGACTCAAGTCCAAATTATGAATAGAAACAAAGATATACGTCTTTCACTCAGGTGCATACTCTTCAGGTTTACTAAATCAACCGTGTTACGGAGATTGGCTTAAATTTTGAATACATTATGGGCATGCTGAAATACGAGTTGTGTTGGGTTCCTATCATAAATATACACAATGCTTCTTCAGGACTCAAGTCCAAATTATTAATAGAAACAAAGATATAAGTCTTTCACTCAGGTGCATACTCTTCAGGTTTACTAAATCAACCGTGTTACGGAGATTGGCTTAAATTTTGAATACATTATGGGCATGCTGAAATACGAGTTGTGTTGGGTTCCTATCGTAAATATACACAATTCTTCTTCAGGACTCAAATCCAAATTATTAATAGAAACAAAGATATACGTCTTTCACTCAGGTGCATACTCTTCAGGTTTACTAAATCAACCGTGTTACGGAGATTGGCTTAAATTTTGAATACATTATGGGCATGCTGAAATACGAGTTGTGTTGGGTTCCTATCATAAATATACACAATGCTTCTTCAGGACTCAAGTCCAAATTATTAATAGAAACAAAGATATAAGTCTTTCACTCAGGTGCATACTCTTCGGGTTTACTAAATCAACCGTGTTACGGAGATTGGCTTAAATTGTGAATACATTATGGGAATGCTGAAATACGAGTTGCGTTGGGTTCCTATCATAAATATACACAATTCTTCTTCAGGACTCAAGTCCAAATTATTAATAGAAACAAAGATATACGTCTTTCACTCAGGTGCATACTCTTCAGGTTTACTAAATCAACGTTGTTACGGAGATTGGATTAAATTGTGAATACATTATGGAAATGCTGAAATACAAGTTGCGTTGGGTTCCTATCGTAAATATACACAATTCTTCTTCAGGACTCAAGTCCAAATTATTAATAGAAACAAAGATATACGTCTTTCACTCAGGTGCATACTCTTCAGGTTTACTAAATCAACCGTGTTACGAAGATTGGCTTAAATTTTGAATACATTATGGGCATGCTGAAATACGAGTTGCGTTGGGTTCCTATCATAAATATACACAATGCGTTTTCAGGACTCAAGTCCAAATTATTAATAGAAACAAAGATATAAGTCTTTCACTCAGGTGCATACTCTTCGGGTTTACTAAATCAACCGTGTTATGGAGATTGGCTTAAATTGTGAATACATTATGGGAATGCTGAAATACGAGTTGCGTTGGGTTCCTATCGTAAATATACACAATTCTTCTTCAGGACTCAAGTCCAAATTATTAATAGAAACAAAGATATACGTCTTTCACTCAGGTGCATACTCTTGAGGTTTACTAAATCAACCGTGTTACGGAGATTGGCTTTAATTGTGAATACATTATGGGCATGCTGAAATACGAGTTGCGTTGGGTTCCTATCGTAAATATACACAATTCTTCTTCAGGACTCAAGTCCAATTTATTAATAGAAACAAAGATATACATCTTTCACCCAGGTGCATACTCTTCACGTTTACTAAATCAACCGTTTTACGGAGATTGGCTTAAATTTTGAATACATTAGGGGCATGCTGAAATACGAGTTGCGTTGGGTTCGTATCGTAAATATACACAATTCTTCTTTAGGACTCAAGTCCAAATTATTAATAGAAACAAAGATATACGTCTTTCACTCAGGTGCATACTCTTTAGGTTTACTAAATCAACCGTGTTACGGAGATTGGCTTAAATTGTGAATACATTATAGGAATGCTGAAATACGAGTTGCGTTGGGTTCCTATCGTAAATATACACAATTCTTCTTCAGAACTCAAGTCCAAATTATTAATAGACACAAAGATATACGTCTTTCACTCAGGTGCATACTCTTCAGGTTTACTAAATCAACCGTGTTACGGAGATTGGCTTAAATTGTGAATACATTATGGGAATGCTGAAATACGAGTTGCATTGGGTTCCTATCGTAAATATACACAATTCTTATTCAGGACTCAAGTCCAAATTATTAATAGAAACAAAGATATACGTCTTTCACTCAGGTGCATACTCGTCAAGTTTACTAAATCAACCGTGTTACGGAGATTGGCTTAAATTGTGAATACATTATGGGAATGCTGAAATACGAGTTGCGTTGGGTTCCTATCATAAATATACACAATTCTTCTTCAGGACTCAAGTCCAAATTATTCATAGAAACAAAGATATACATCTTTCACTCAGGTGCATACTCTTCAGGTTTTCTAAATCAACCATGTTACAGAGATTGGATTTAATTTTGAATACATTATGGGCATGCTGAAATACGAGTTGCGTTGGGTTCCTATCGTAAATATACACAATTCTTCTTCAGGACTCAAGTCCAAATTATTAATAGAAACAAAGATATACGTCTTTCACTCAGGTGCATACTCTTCAGGTTTACTAAATTAACCGTGTTACGGAGATTGGCTTAAATTGTGAATACATTATGGGAATGCTGAAATACGAGTTGTGTTGGGTTCCTATCGTAAATATACACAATTCTTCTTCAGGACTCAAGTCCAAATTATGAATAGAAACAAAGATATACGTCTTTCACTCAGGTGCATACTCTTCAGGTTTACTAAATCAACCGTGTTACGGAGATTGGATTAAATTGTGAATAAATTATAGGAATGCTGAAATACGAGTTGCGTTGGGTTCCTGTCGTAAATATACACAATTCTTCTTCAGGACTCAAGTCCAAATTATTAATAGAAACAAAGATATACGTCTTTCACTCAGGTACATACTCTTCAGGTTTACTAAATCAACTGTGTTACGGAGATTGGCTTAAATTTTGAATACATTATGGGCATGCTGAAATACGAGTTGCGTTGGGTTCCTATCGTAAATATACACAACTCTTCTTCAGGACTCAAGTCCAAATTATTAATAGAAACAAAGATATACGTCTTTCACTCAGGTGCATACTCTTCAGGTTTACTAAATCAACCGTGTTACGAAGATTGGCTTAAATTTTGAATACATTATGGGCATGCTGAAATACGAGTTGCGTTGGGTTTCTATCATAAATATACACAATGCGTCTTCAGGACTCAAGTCCAAATTATTAATAGAAACAAAGATATAAGTCTTTCACTCAGGTGCATACTCTTCGGGTTTACTAAATCAACCGTGTTACGGAGATTGGCTTAAATTGTGAATACATTATGTGAATGCTGAAATACGAGTTGCGTTGGGTTCCTATCGTAAATATACACAATTCTTCTTCAAGACTCAAGTCCAAATTATTATTAGAAACAAAGATATACGTCTTTCACTCAGGTGCATACTCTTCAGGTTTACTAAATCAACCGTGTTACGAAGATTGGCTTAAATTGTGAATACATTATGGGCATGCTGAAATACGAGTTGCGTTGGGTTCCTATCGTAAATATACACAATTCTTCTTCAGGACTCAAGTCCAAATTATTAATAGAAACAAAGATATACGTCTTTCACTCAGGTGCATACTCTTCAGGTTTACTAAATCAACCGTGTTACGGAGATTGGCTTAAATTTTGAATAGATTATGGGCATGCTGAAATACGAGTTGCGTTGGGTTCCTATCGTAAATATACACAATTCTTCTTCAGGACTCAAGTCCAAATTATTAATAGAAACAAAGATATATGTCTTTCACTCAGGTGCATACTCTTCGGGTTTACTAAATCAATCGTGTTACGGAGATTGGCTTAAATTGTGAATACATTATGGGAATGCTGAAATACGAGTTGCGTTGGGTTCCTATCGTAAATATACACAATTCTTCTTTAGGACTCAAGTCCAAATTATTAATAGAAACAAAGATATACGTCTTTCACTCAGGTGCATACTCTTCAGGTTTACTAAATGAACCGTGTTACGGAGATTGGCTTAAATTGTGAATACATTATGGGAATGCTGAAATACGAGTTGCGTTGGGTTCCTATCGTAAATATACACAATTCTTCTTCAGGACTCAAGTCCAAATTATTAATAGAAACAAAGATATACGTCTTTCACTTAGGTGCATACTCTTCAGGTTTACTAAATCAACCGTGTTACGGAGATTGGCTTAAATTGTGAATACATTATGGGAATGTTGAAACACGAATTGCGTTGGGTTCCTATCGTAAATATACACAATTATTATTCAGGACTCAAGTCCAAACTATTAATAGAAACAAAGATATACGTCTTTCACTCAGGTGCATACTCGTCAAGTTTACTAAATCAACCGTGTTACGGAGATCGGCTTAAATTGTGAATACATTATGGGAATGCTGAAATACGAGTTGCATTGGGTTCCTATCGTAAATATACACAATTCTTCTTCAGGACTCAAGTCCAAATTATTCATAGAAACAAAGATATACATCTTTCACTCGGGTGCATACTCTTCAGGTTTACTAAATCAACCGTGTTACGGAGATTGGCTTTAATTTTGAATACATTATGGGCATGCTGAAATACGAGTTGCGTTGGGTTCCTATTGTAAATATACACAATTCTTCTTCAGGACTCAAGTCCAAATTATTAATAGAAACAAAGATATACGTCTTTCACTCAGGTGCATACTCTTCAGGTTTACTAAATTAACCGTGTTACGGAGATTGGCTTAAATTGTGAATACATTATGGGAATGCTGAAATACGAGTTGTGTTGGGTTCCTATCGTAAATATACACAATTCTTCTTCAGGACTCAAGTCCAAATTATGAATAGAAACAAAGATATACGTCTTTCACTCAGGTGCATACTCTTCAGGTTTACTAAATCAACCGTGTTACGGAGATTGGATTAAATTGTGAATACATTATGGGAATGCTGAAATACGAGTTGCGTTGGGTTCCTGTCGTAAATATACACAATTCTTTTTCAGGACTCAAGTCCAAATTATTAATAGAAACAAAGATATACGTCTTTCACTCAGGTGCATACTCTTCAGGTTTACTAAATCAACCGTGTTACGGAGATTGGCTTAAATTTTGAATACATTATGGGCATGCTGAAATACGAGTTGTGTTGGGTTCCTATCATAAATATACACAATGCTTCTTCAGGACTCAAGTCCAAATTATTAATAGAAACAAAGATATAAGTCTTTCACTCAGGTGCATACTCTTCGGGTTTACTAAATCAACCGTGTTACGGAGATTGGCTTAAATTGTGAATACATAATGGGAATGCTGAAATACGAGTTGCGTTGGGTTCCTATCGTAAATATACACAATTCTTCTTCAGGACTCAAGTCCAAATTATTAATAGAAACAAAGATATATGTCTTTCACTCAGGTGCATACTCTTCGGGTTTACTAAATCAATCGTGTTACGGAGATTGGCTTAAATTGTGAATACATTATGGGAATGCTGAAATACGAGTTGCGTTGGGTTCCTATCGTAAATATACACAATTCTTCTTTAGGACTCAAGTCCAAATTATTAATAGAAACAAAGATATACGTCTTTCACTCAGGTGCATACTCTTCAGGTTTACTAAATGAACCGTGTTACGGAGATTGGCTTAAATTGTGAATACATTATGGGAATGCTGAAATACGAGTTGCGTTGGGTTCCTATCGTAAATATACACAATTCTTCTTCAGGACTCAAGTCCAAATTATTAATAGAAACAAAGATATACGTCTTTCACTTAGGTGCATACTCTTCAGGTTTACTAAATCAACCGTGTTACGGAGATTGGCTTAAATTGTGAATACATTATGGGAATGTTGAAACACGAATTGCGTTGGGTTCCTATCGTAAATATACACAATTATTATTCAGGACTCAAGTCCAAACTATTAATAGAAACAAAGATATACGTCTTTCACTCAGGTGCATACTCGTCAAGTTTACTAAATCAACCGTGTTACGGAGATCGGCTTAAATTGTGAATACATTATGGGAATGCTGAAATACGAGTTGCATTGGGTTCCTATCGTAAATATACACAATTCTTCTTCAGGACTCAAGTCCAAATTATTCATAGAAACAAAGATATACATCTTTCACTCGGGTGCATACTCTTCAGGTTTACTAAATCAACCGTGTTACGGAGATTGGCTTTAATTTTGAATACATTATGGGCATGCTGAAATACGAGTTGCGTTGGGTTCCTATTGTAAATATACACAATTCTTCTTCAGGACTCAAGTCCAAATTATTAATAGAAACAAAGATATACGTCTTTCACTCAGGTGCATACTCTTCAGGTTTACTAAATTAACCGTGTTACGGAGATTGGCTTAAATTGTGAATACATTATGGGAATGCTGAAATACGAGTTGTGTTGGGTTCCTATCGTAAATATACACAATTCTTCTTCAGGACTCAAGTCCAAATTATGAATAGAAACAAAGATATACGTCTTTCACTCAGGTGCATACTCTTCAGGTTTACTAAATCAACCGTGTTACGGAGATTGGATTAAATTGTGAATACATTATGGGAATGCTGAAATACGAGTTGCGTTGGGTTCCTGTCGTAAATATACACAATTCTTTTTCAGGACTCAAGTCCAAATTATTAATAGAAACAAAGATATACGTCTTTCACTCAGGTGCATACTCTTCAGGTTTACTAAATCAACCGTGTTACGGAGATTGGCTTAAATTTTGAATACATTATGGGCATGCTGAAATACGAGTTGTGTTGGGTTCCTATCATAAATATACACAATGCTTCTTCAGGACTCAAGTCCAAATTATTAATAGAAACAAAGATATAAGTCTTTCACTCAGGTGCATACTCTTCGGGTTTACTAAATCAACCGTGTTACGGAGATTGGCTTAAATTGTGAATACATAATGGGAATGCTGAAATACGAGTTGCGTTGGGTTCCTATCGTAAATATACACAATTCTTCTTCAGGACTCAAGTCCAAATTATTAATAGAAACAAAGATATACGTCTTTCACTCAGGTGCATACTCTTCAGTTTTACTAAATCAACCGTGTTACGGAGATTGGCTTAAATTTTGAATACATTATGGGCATGCTGAAATACGAGTTGCGTTGGATTCCTATCGTAAATATACTCAATTCGTCTTCAGGACTCAAGTCCAAATTATTAATAGAAACAAAGATATACGTCTTTCACTCAGGTGCATACTCTTCAGGTTTACTAAATCAACCGTGTTACGGAGATTGGCTTAAATTGTGAATACATTATGGGAATGCTGAAATACGAGTTGTGTTGGGTTCCTATCGTAAATATACACAATTCTTCTTCAGGACTCAAGTCCAAATTATGAATAGAAACAAAGATATACGTCTTTCACTCAGGTGCATACTCTTCAGGTTTACTAAATCAACCGTGTTACGGAGATTGGATTAAATTGTGAATACATTATGGGAATGCTGAAATACGAGTTGCGTTGGGTTCCTGTCGTAAATATACACAATTCTTCTTCAGGACTCAAGTCCAAATTATTAATAGAAACAAAGATATACGTCTTTCACTCAGGTGCATACTCTTCAGGTTTACTAAATCAACCGTGTTACGGAGATTGGCTTAAATTTTGAATACATTATGGGCATGCTGAAATACGAGTTGCGTTGGGTTCCTATCGTAAATATACACAATTCTTCTTCAGGACTCAAGTCCAAATTATTAATAGAAACAAAGATATACGTCTTTCACTCAGGTGCATACTCTTCAGGTTTACTAAATCAACCGTGTTACGGAGATTGGCTTAAATTTTGAATACATTATGGGCATGCTGAAATACGAGTTGTGTTGGGTTACTCACATAAATATACACAATGCTTCTTCAGGACTCAAGTCCAAATTATTAATAGAAACAAAGATATAAGTCTTTCACTCAGGTGCATACTCTTCGGGTTTACTAAATCAACCGTGTTACGGAGATTGGCTTAAATTGTGAATACATAATGGGAATGCTGAAATACGAGTTGCGTTGGGTTCCTATCGTAAATATACACAATTCTTCTTCAGGACTCAAGTCCAAATAATAATAGAAACAAAGATATACGTCTTTCACTCAGGTGCATACTCTTCAGGTTTATTAAATCAACCGTGTTACGGAGATTGGCTTAAATTGTGAATACATTATGGGAATGTTGAAACACGAATTGCGTTGGGTTCCTATCGTAAATATACACAATTCTTATTCAGGACTCAAGTCCAAACTATTAATAGAAACAAAGATATACGTCTTTCACTCAGGTGCATACTCGTCAAGTTTACTAAATCAACCGTGTTACGGAGATCGGCTTAAATTGTGAATACATTATGGGAATGCTGAAATACGAGTTGCATTGGGTTCCTATCGTAAATATACACAATTCTTCTTCAGGACTCAAGTCCAAATTATTCATAGAAACAAAGATATACATCTTTCACTCGGGTGCATACTCTTCAGGTTTACTAAATCAACCGTGTTACGGAGATTGGCTTTAATTTCGAATACATTATGGGCATGCTGAAATACGAGTTGCGTTGGGTTCCTATCGTAAATATACACAATTCTTCTTCAGGACTCAAGTCCAAATTATTAATAAAACAAAGATATACGTCTTTCACTCAGGTGCATACTCTTCAGGTTTACTAAATTAACCGTGTTACGGAGATTGGCTTAAATTGTGAATACATTATGGGAATGCTGAAATACGAGTTGTGTTGGGTTCCTATCGTAAATATACACAATTCTTCTTCAGGACTCAAGTCCAAATTATGAATAGAAACAAAGATATACGTCTTTCACTCAGGTGCATACTCTTCAGGTTTACTAAATCAACCGTGTTACGGAGATTGGATTAAATTGTGAATACATTATGGGAATGCTGAAATACGAGTTGTGTTGGGTTCCTGTCGTAAATATACACAATTCTTTTTCAGGACTCAAGTCCAAATTATTAATAGAAACAAAAATATACGTCTTTCACTCAGGTGCATACTCTTCAGGTTTACTAAATCAACCGTGTTACGGAGATTGGCTTAAATTTTGAATACATTATGGGCATGCTGAAATACGAGTTGTGTTGGGTTCCTATCATAAATATACACAATGCTTCTTCAGGACTCAAGTCCAAATTATTAATAGAAACAAAGATATAAGTCTTTCACTCAGGTGCATACTCTTCGGGTTTACTAAATCAACCGTGTTACGGAGATTGGCTTAAATTGTGAATACATAATGGGAATGCTGAAATACGAGTTGCGTTGGGTTCCTATCGTAAATATACACAATTCTTCTTCAGGACTCAAGTCCAAATTATTAATAGAAACAAAGATATACGTCTTTCACTCAGGTGCATACTCTTCAGTTTTACTAAATCAACCGTGTTACGGAGATTGGCTTAAATTTTGAATACATTATGGGCATGCTGAAATACGAGTTGCGTTGGATTCCTATCGTAAATATACTCAATTCGTCTTCAGGACTCAAGTCCAAATTATTAATAGAAACAAAGATATACGTCTTTCACTCAGGTGCATACTCTTCAGGTTTACTAAATCAACCGTGTTACGGAGATTGGCTTAAATTGTGAATACATTATGGGAATGCTGAAATACGAGTTGTGTTGGGTTCCTATCGTAAATATACACAATTCTTCTTCAGGACTCAAGTCCAAATTATGAATAGAAACAAAGATATACGTCTTTCACTCAGGTGCATACTCTTCAGGTTTACTAAATCAACCGTGTTACGGAGATTGGATTAAATTGTGAATACATTATGGGAATGCTGAAATACGAGTTGCGTTGGGTTCCTGTCGTAAATATACACAATTCTTCTTCAGGACTCAAGTCCAAATTATTAATAGAAACAAAGATATACGTCTTTCACTCAGGTGCATACTCTTCAGGTTTACTAAATCAACCGTGTTACGGAGATTGGCTTAAATTTTGAATACATTATGGGCATGCTGAAATACGAGTTGCGTTGGGTTCCTATCGTAAATATACACAATTCTTCTTCAGGACTCAAGTCCAAATTATTAATAGAAACAAAGATATACGTCTTTCACTCAGGTGCATACTCTTCAGGTTTACTAAATCAACCGTGTTACGGAGATTGGCTTAAATTTTGAATACATTATGGGCATGCTGAAATACGAGTTGTGTTGGGTTCCTCACATAAATATACACAATGCTTCTTCAGGACTCAAGTCCAAATTATTAATAGAAACAAAGATATAAGTCTTTCACTCAGGTGCATACTCTTCGGGTTTACTAAATCAACCGTGTTACGGAGATTGGCTTAAATTGTGAATACATAATGGGAATGCTGAAATACGAGTTGCGTTGGGTTCCTATCGTAAATATACACAATTCTTCTTCAGGACTCAAGTCCAAATAATAATAGAAACAAAGATATACGTCTTTCACTCAGGTGCATACTCTTCAGGTTTATTAAATCAACCGTGTTACGGAGATTGGCTTAAATTGTGAATACATTATAAGCATGGTGAAATACGAGTTGCGTTGGGTTCCTATCGTAAATATACACAATTCTTCTTCAGGACTCAAGTCCAATTTATTAATAGAAACAAAGATATATGTGTTTCACTCAGGTGCATACTCTTCGGGTTTACTAAATCAACCGTGTTACGGAGATTGGCTTAAATTGTGAATACATTATGGGAATGCTGAAATACGAGTTGCGTTGGGTTCCTATCGTAAATATACAAAATTCTTCTTCAGGACTCAAGTCCAAATTATTAATAGAAACAAAGATATACCGAAGAATTGTGTATATTTACGATAGGAACCCAACGCAACTCGTATTTCAGCATGCCCATTATGTATTCAAAATTTAATCCAATCTCCGTAACACGGTTGATTTAGTAATCCTGAAGAGTATGCACCTGAGTGAAAGACGTATATCTTTGTTTCTATTAATAATTTGGACTTGAGTCCTGAAGAAGAATTTTGTATATTTACGATAGGAACCCAACGCAACTCGTATTTCAGCATTCCCATAATGTATTCACAATTTAAGGCAATCTCCGTAACACGGTTGATTTAGTAAACCTGAAGAGTATGGACCTGAGTGAAAGACGTATATCTTTGTTTCTATTAATAATTTGGACTTGAGTCCTGAAGAAGAATTGTGTATATTTACGACAGGAACCCAACGCAACTCGTATTTCAGCATGCCCATAATGTGTTCAAAATTTAAGCCAATCTCCGTAACACGGTTGATTTAGTAAACCTGAAGAGTATGCACCTGAGTGAAAGACGTATATCTTTGTTTCTATTAATAATTTGGACTTGAGTCCTGAAGAAGAATTGTGTATATTTACGATAGGAACCCAACGCAACTCGTATTTCAGCATGCCCATAATGTATTCAAAATTTAAGCCAATCTCCGTAACACGGTTGATTTAGTAAACCCGAAGAGTATGCACCTGAGGGAAAGACTTATATATTTGTTTCTATTAATAATTTGGACTTGAGTCCTGAAGAAGAATTGTGTATATTTACGATAGGAACCCAACGCAACTTGTATTTCAGCATGCACGTAATGTATTCAAAATTTAAGCCAATCTCTGTAACACGGTTTATTTAGTAAACCTGAAGAGTATGCACCTGAGTGAAAGACGTATATCTTTGTTTCTATTAATAATTTGGACTTGAGTCCTGAAGAAGAATTGTGTATATTTACGATAGGAACCCAACGCCACTCGTATTTCAGCATGCCCATAATGTATTCAAAATTTAAGCCAATCTCCGTAACACGGTTGATTTAGTAAACCTGAAGAGTATGCACCTGAGTGAAAGACGTATATCTTTGTTTCTATTAATAATTTGGACTTGAGTCCTGAAGACGAATTGAGTATATTTACGATAGGAATCCAACGCAACTCGTATTTCAGCATGCCCATAATGTATTCAAAATTTAAGCCAATCTCCGTAACACGGTTGATTTAGTAAACCTGAAGAGTATGCACCTGAGTGAAAGACGTATATCTTTGTTTCTATTAATAATTTGGACTTGAGTCCTGAAGAAGAATTGTGTATATTTACGATAGGAACCCAACGCAACTCGTATTTCAGCATGTCCATAATGTATTCAAAATTTAAGCCAATCTCCGTAACACGGTTGATTTAGTAAACCTGAAGAGTATGCACTTGAGTGAAAGACGTATATCTTTGTTTCTATTAATAATTTGGACTTGAGTCCTGAAGAAGAATTGTGTATATTTACGATAGGAACCCAACGCAACTCGTATTTCAGCATGTCCATAATGTATTCAAAATTTAAGCCAATCTCCGTAACACGGTTGATTTAGTAAACCTGAAGAGTATGCACTTGAGTGAAAGACGTATATCTTTGTTTCTATTAATAATTTGGACTTGAGTCCCGAAGAAGAATTGTGTATATTTACGATAGGAACCCAACGCCACTCGTATTTCAGCATGCCCATAATGTATTCAAAATTTAAGCCAATCTCCGTAACACGGTTGATTTAGTAAACCTGAAGAGTATGCACCTGAGTGAAAGACGTATATCTTTGTTTCTATTAATAATTTGGACTTGAGTCCTGAAGACGAATTGAGTATATTTACGATAGGAATCCAACGCAACTCGTATTTCAGCATGCCCATAATGTATTCAAAATTTAAGCCAATCTCCGTAACACGGTTGATTTAGTAAACCTGAAGAGTATGCACCTGAGTGAAAGACGTATATCTTTGTTTCTATTAATAATTTGGACTTGAGTCCTGAAGAAGAATTGTGTATATTTACGATAGGAACCCAACGCAACTCGTATTTCAGCATGTCCATAATGTATTCAAAATTTAAGCCAATCTCCGTAACACGGTTGATTTAGTAAACCTGAAGAGTATGCACTTGAGTGAAAGACGTATATCTTTGTTTCTATTAATAATTTGGACTTGAGTCCTGAAGAAGAATTGTGTATATTTACGATAGGAACCCAACGCAACACGTATTTCAGCATGCCCATAATGTATTCAAAATTTAAGCCAATCTCCGTAACACGGTTGATTTAGTAAACCTGAAGAGTATGCACCTGAGTGAAAGACGTATATCTTTGTTTCTACTAATAATTTGGACTTGAGTCCTGAAGAAGAATTGTGTATATTTACGATATGAACCCAACACAACTCGTATTTCAGCATTCCCATAATGTATTCACAATTTAAGCCAATCTCCCTAACACAGTTGATTTAGTAAACCTGAAGAGTATGCACCTGAGTTAAAGACGTATATCTTTGTTTCTATTAATAATTTGGAGTTGAGTCCTGAAGAAGAATTGTGTATATTTACGATAGGAACCAAACGCAACTCGTATTTCAGCATTCCCATAATGTATTCAAAATTTAAGCCAATCTCCGTAACATGGTTGATTTAGTAAACCTGAAGAGTATGCACCTGAGTGAAAGACGTATATCTTTGTTTCTATTAATAATTTGGACTTGAGTCCCGAAGAAGAATTGTGTATATTTACGATAGGAACCCAACGCAACTCGTATTTCAGCATTCCCATAATGTATTCACAATTTAAGCCAATCTCCGTAACACGGTTGATTTAGTAAACCCGAAGAGTATGCACCTGAGTGAAAGACGTATATCTTTGTTTCTATTAATAATTTGGACTTGAGTCCTGAAGAAGAATTGTGTATATTTACGATAGGAACCCAACGCAACTCGTATTTCAGCATGCCCATAATGTATTCAAAATTTAAGCCAATCTCCGTAACACGGTTGATTTAGTAAACCCGAAGCGTATGCACCTGAGGGAAAGACTTATATATTTGTTTCTATTAATAATTTGGACTTGAGTCCTGAAGAAGAATTGTGTATATTTACGATAGGAACCCAACGCAACTTGTATTTCAGCATGCACGTAATGTATTCAAAATTTAAGCCAATCTCCGTAACACGGTTTATTTAGTAAACCTGAAGAGTATGCACCTGAGTGAAAGACGTATATCTTTGTTTCTATTAATAATTTGGACTTGAGTCCTGAAGAAGAATTGTGTATATTTACGATAGGAACCCAACGCCACTCGTATTTCAGCATGCCCATAATGTATTCAAAATTTAAGCCAATCTCCGTAACACGGTTGATTTAGTAAACCTGAAGAGTATGCACCTGAGTGAAAGACGTATATCTTTGTTTCTATTAATAATTTGGACTTGAGTCCTGAAGACGAATTGAGTATATTTACGATAGGAATCCAACGCAACTCGTATTTCAGCATGCCCATAATGTATTCAAAATTTAAGCCAATCTCCGTAACACGGTTGATTTAGTAAACCTGAAGAGTATGCACCTGAGTGAAAGACGTATATCTTTGTTTCTATTAATAATTTGGACTTGAGTCCTGAAGAAGAATTGTGTATATTTACGATAGGAACCCAACGCAACTCGTATTTCAGCATGTCCATAATGTATTCAAAATTTAAGCCAATCTCCGTAACACGGTTGATTTAGTAAACCTGAAGAGTATGCACTTGAGTGAAAGACGTATATCTTTGTTTCTATTAATAATTTGGACTTGAGTCCTGAAGAAGAATTGTGTATATTTACGATAGGAACCCAACGCAACTCGTATTTCAGCATGTCCATAATGTATTCAAAATTTAAGCCAATCTCTGTAACACGGTTGATTTAGTAAACCTGAAGAGTATGCACTTGAGTGAAAGACGTATATCTTTGTTTCTATTAATAATTTGGACTTGAGTCCTGAAGAAGAATTGTGTATATTTACGATAGGAACCCAACGCCACTCGTATTTCAGCATGCCCATAATGTATTCAAAATTTAAGCCAATCTCCGTAACACGGTTGATTTAGTAAACCTGAAGAGTATGCACTTGAGTGAAAGACGTATATCTTTGTTTCTATTAATAATTTGGACTTGAGTCCTGAAGAAGAATTGTGTATATTTACGATAGGAACCCAACGCAACACGTATTTCAGCATGCCCATAATATATTCAAAATTTAAGCCAATCTCCGTAACACGGTTGATTTAGTAAACCTGAAGAGTATGCACCTGAGTGAAAGACGTATATCTTTGTTTCTACTAATAATTTGGACTTGAGTCCTGAAGAAGAATTGTGTATATTTACGATATGAACCCAATACAACTCGTATTTCAGCATTCCCATAATGTATTCACAATTTAAGCCAATCTCCCTAACACAGTTGATTTAGTAAACCTGAAGAGTATGCACCTGAGTTAAAGACATATATCTTTGTTTCTATTAATAATTTGGAGTTGAGTCCTGAAGAAGAATTGTGTATATTTACGATAGGAACCAAACGCAACTCGTATTTCAGCATTCCCATAATGTATTCAAAATTTAAGCCAATCTCCGTAACATGGTTGATTTAGTAAACCTGAAGAGTATGCACCTGAGTGAAAGACGTATATCTTTGTTTCTATTAATAATTTGGACTTGAGTCCCGAAGAAGAATTGTGTATATTTACGATAGGAACCCAACGCAACTCGTATTTCAGCATTCCCATAATGTATTCACAATTTAAGCCAATCTCCGTAACACGGTTGATTTAGTAAACCCGAAGAGTATGCACCTGAGTGAAAGACGTATATCTTTGTTTCTATTAATAATTTGGACTTGTGTCCTGAAGAAGAATTGTGTATATTTACGATAGGAACCTAACGCAACTCGTATTTCAGCATGCCCATAATGTATTCAAAATTTAAGCCAATCTCCGTAACACGGTTGATTTTGTAATCCTGAAGAGTATGCACCTGAGTGAAAGACGTATATCTTTGTTTCTATTAATAATTTGGACTTGAGTCCTAAAGAAGAATTGTGTATATTTACGACAGGAACCCAACGCAACTCGTATTTCAGCATGCCCATAATGTGTTCAAAATTTAAGCCAATCTCCGTAACACGGTTGATTTAGTAAACCTGAAGAGTATGCACCTGAGTGAAAGACGTATATCTTTGTTTCTATTAATAATTTGGACTTGAGTCCTGAAGAAGAATTGTGTATATTTACGATAGGAACCCAACGCAACTCGTATTTCAGCATGCCCATAATGTATTCAAAATTTAAGCCAATCTCCGTAACACGGTTGATTTAGTAAACCCGAAGAGTATGCACCTGAGGGAAAGACTTATATATTTGTTTCTATTAATAATTTGGACTTGAGTCCTGAAGAAGAATTGTGTATATTTACGATAGGAACGCAACGCAACTTGTATTTCAGCATGCCCGTAATGTATTCAAAATTTAAGCCAATCTCCGTAACACGGTTTATTTAGTAAACCTGAAGAGTATGCACCTGAGTGAAAGACGTATATCTTTGTTTCTATTAATAATTTGGACTTGAGTCCTGAAGAAGAATTGTGTATATTTACGATAGGAACCCAACGCCACTCGTATTTCAGCATGCCCATAATGTATTCAAAATTTAAGCCAATCTCCGTAACACGGTTGATTTAGTAAACCTGAAGAGTATGCACCTGAGTGAAAGACGTATATCTTTGTTTCTATTAATAATTTGGACTTAAGTCCTAACGACGAATTGAGTATATTTACGATATGAATCCAACGCAACTCGTATTTCAGCATGCCCATAATGTATTCAAAATTTAAGCTAATCTCCGTAACACGGTTGATTTAGTAAACCTGAAGAGTATGCACCTGAGTGAAAGACGTATATCTTTGTTTCTATTAATAATTTGGACTTGAGTCCTGAAGAAGAATTGTGTATATTTACGATAGGAACCCAACGCAACTCGTATTTCAGCATGCCCATAATGTATTCAAAATTTAAGCCAATCTCCGTAACACGGTTGATTTAGTAAACCTGAAGAGTATGCACTTGAGTGAAAGACGTATATCTTTGTTTCTATTAATAATTTGGACTTGAGTCCTGAAGAAGAATTGTCTATATTTACGATAGGAACCCAACGCAACTCGTATTTCAGCATGCCCATAATGTATTCAAAATTTAAGCCAATCTCCGTAACACGGTTGATTTAGTAAACCTGAAGAGTATGCACCTGAGTGAAAGACGTATATTTTTGTTTCTACTAATAATTTGGACTTGAGTCCTGAAGAAGAATTGTGTATATTTACGATAGGAACCCAACACAACTCGTATTTCAGCATTCCCATAATGTATTCACAATTTAAGCCAATCTCCCTAACACGGTTTATTTAGTAAACCTGAAGAGTATGCACCTCAGTGAAAGACGTATATCTTTGTTTCTGTGAATAATTTGGACTTGAGTCCTGAAGAAGAATTGTGTATATTTACGATAGGAACCCAACGCCACTCGTATTTCAGCATGCCCATAATGTATTCAAAATTTAAGCCAATCTCCGTAACACGGTTGATTTAGTAAACCTGAAGAGTATGCACTTGAGTGAAAGACGTATATCTTTGTTTCTATTAATAATTTGGACTTGTGTCCTGAAGAAGAATTGTGTATATTTACGATAGGAACCTAACGCAACTCGTATTTCAGCATGCCCATAATGTATTCAAAATTTAAGCCAATCTCCGTAACACGGTTGATTTTGTAATCCTGAAGAGTATGCACCTGAGTGAAAGACGTATATCTTTGTTTCTATTAATAATTTGGACTTGAGTCCTGAAGAAGAATTGTGTATATTTACGACAGGAACCCAACGCAACTCGTATTTCAGCATGCCCATAATGTGTTCAAAATTTAAGCCAATCTCCGTAACACGGTTGATTTAGTAAACCTGAAGAGTATGCACCTGAGTGAAAGACGTATATCTTTGTTTCTATTAATAATTTGGACTTGAGTCCTGAAGAAAAATTGTGTATATTTACGATAGGAACCCAACGCAACTCGTATTTCAGCATGCCCATAATGTATTTAAAATTTAAGCCAATCTCCGTAACACGGTTGATTTAGTAAACCCGAAGAGTATGCACCTGAGGGAAAGACTTATATATTTGTTTCTATTAATAATTTGGACTTGAGTCCTGAAGAAGAATTGTGTATATTTACGATAGGAACCCAATGCAACTTGTATTTCAGCATGCCCGTAATGTATTCAAAATTTAAGCCAATCTCCGTAACACGGTTTATTTAGTAAACCTGAAGAGTATGCACCTGAGTGAAAGACGTATATCTTTGTTTCTATTAATAATTTGGACTTGAGTCCTGAAGAAGAATTGTGTATATTTACGATAGGAACCCAACGCCACTCGTATTTCAGCATGCCCATAATGTATTCAAAATTTAAGCCAATCTCCGTAACACGGTTGATTTAGTAAACCTGAAGAGTATGCACCTGAGTGAAAGACGTATATCTTTGTTTCTATTAATAATTTGGACTTGAGTCCTAAAGACGAATTGAGTATATTTACGATAGGAATCCAACGCAACTCGTATTTCAGCATGCCCATAATGTATTCAAAATTTAAGCCAATCTCCGTAACACGGTTGATTTAGTAAACCTGAAGAGTATGCACCTGAGTGAAAGACGTATATCTTTGTTTCTATTAATAATTTGGACTTGAGTCCTGAAGAAGAATTGTGTATATTTACGATAGGAACCCAACGCAACTCGTATTTCAGCATGCCCATAATGTATTCAAAATTTAAGCCAATCTCCGTAACACGGTTGATTTAGTAAACCTGAAGAGTATGCACTTGAGTGAAAGACGTATATCTTTGTTTCTATTAATAATTTGGACTTGAGTCCTGAAGAAGAATTGTGTATATTTACGATAGGAACCCAACGCAACTCGTATTTCAGCATGCCCATAATGTATTCAAAATTTAAGCCAATCTCCGTAACACGGTTGATTTAGTAAACCTGAAGAGTATGCACCTGAGTGAAAGACCTATATCTTTGTTTCTACTAATAATTTGGACTTGAGTCCTGAAGAAGAATTGTGTATATTTACGATAGGAACCCAACACAACTCGTATTTCAGCATTCCCATAATGTATTCACAATTTAAGCCAATCTCCCTAACACGGTTGATTTAGTAAACCTGAAGAGTATGCACCTGAGTTAAAGACGTATATCTTTGTTTCTATTAATAATTTGGACTTGAGTCCTGAAGAAGAATTGTGTATATTTACGATAGGAACCAAACGCAACTCGTATTTCAGCATTCCCATAATGTATTCAAAATTTAAGCCAATCTCCGTACCATGGTTGATTTAGTAAACCTGAAGAGTATGCACCTGAGTGAAAGACGTATATCTTTGTTTCTATTAATAATTTGGACTTGAGTCCCGAAGAAGAATTGTGTATATTTACGATAGGAACCCAACGCAACTCGTATTTCAGCATTCCCATAATGTATTCACAATTTAAGCCAATCTCCGTAACACGGTTGATTTAGTAAACCCGAAGAGTATGCACCTGAGTGAAAGACGTATATCTTTGTTTCTATTAATAATTTGGACTTGTGTTCTGAAGAAGAATTGTGTATATTTACGATAGGAACCTAACGCAACTCGTATTTCAGCATGCCCATAATGTATTCAAATTTTAAGCCAATCTCCGTAACACGGTTGATTTTGTAATCCTGAAGAGTATGCACCTGAGTGAAAGACGTATATCTTTGTTTCTATTAATAATTTGGACTGGATTCCTAAAGAAGAATTGTGTATATTTACGATAGGAACCCAACGCAACTCGTTATTCAGCATGCCCATAATGTATTCAAAATTTAATCCAATCTCCGTAACACGGTTGATTTAGTAATCCTGAAGAGTATGCACCTGAGTGAAAGACGTATATCTTTGTTTCTATTAATAATTTGGACTTGAGTCCTGAAGAAGAATTTTGTATATTTACGATAGGAACCCAACGCAACTCGTATTTCAGCATTCCCATAATGTATTCACAATTTAAGCCAATCTCCGTAACACGGTTGATTTAGTAAACCTGAAGAGTATGGACCTGAGTGAAAGACGTATATCTTTGTTTCTATTAATAATTTGGACTTGAGTCCTGAAGAAGAATTGTGTATATTTACGATAGGAACCCAACGCAACTCGTATTTCAACATTCCCATAATGTATTCACAATTTAAACCAATCTCCCTAACACGGTTGATTTAGTAAACCTGAAGAGTATGCACCTGAGTGAATGATGTATATCTTTGTTTCTATTAATAATTTGGACTTGAGTCCTGAAGAAGAATTGTGTATATTTACGATAGGAACCAAACGCAACTCGTATTTCAGCATTCCCATAATGTATTCAAAATTTAAGCCAATCTCCGTAACACGGTTGATTTAGTAAACCTGAAGAGTATGCACCTGAGTGAAAGACGTATATAATTGTTTCTATTAATAATTTGGACTTGAGTCCTGAAGAAGAATTGTGTATATTTACGATAGGAACCCAACGCAACTCGTATTTCAGCATGCCCATAATGTATTCAAAATTTAAGCCAATCTCCGTAACACAGTTGATTTAGTAAACCTCAAGAGTATGCACCTGAGTGAAAGACGTATATCTTTGTTTCTATTAATAATTTGGACTTGAGTCCTGAAGAAGAATTGTGTATATTTACGATAGGAACCGAACGCAACTCGTATTTCAGCATGCCCATAATGTATTCAAAATTTAAGCCAATCTCCGTAACACGGTTGATTTAGTAAACCTGAAGAGTATGCACCTGAGTGAAAGACGTATATAATTGTTTCTATTAATAATTTGGACTTGAGTCCTGAAGAAGAATTGTGTATATTTACGATAGGAACCCAACGCAACTCGTATTTCAGCATGCCCATAATGTATTCAAAATTTAAGCCAATCTCCGTAACACAGTTGATTTAGTAAACCTCAAGAGTATGCACCTGAGTGAAAGACGTATATCTTTGTTTCTATTAATAATTTGGACTTGAGTCCTGAAGAAGAATTGTGTATATTTACGATAGGAATCGAACGCAACTCGTATTTCAGCATGCCCATAATGTATTAAAAATTTAAGCCAATCTCCGTAACACGGTTGATTTAGTAAACCTGAAGAGTATGCACCTGAGTGAAAGACGTATATAATTGTTTCTATTAATAATTTGGACTTGAGTCCTGAAGAAGAATTGTGTATATTTACGATAGGAACCCAACACAACTCGTATTTCAGCATGCCCATAATGTATTCAAAATTTAAGCCAATCTCCGTAACACGGTTGATTTAGTAAACCTGAAGAGTATGCACCTGAGTGAAAGACGTATATCTTTGTTTCTATTAATAATTTGGACTTGAGTCCTGAATAAGATTTGTGTATATTTACGATAGGAACCCAACGCAACTCGTATTTCAGCATGCCCATAACGTATTCAAAATTTAAGCCAATCTCCGTAACACGGTTGATTTAGTAAACCTGAAGAGTATGCACATGAGTGAAAGAGGTATATCTTTGTTTCTATTAATAATTTGGACTTGAGTCCTGAAGAAGAATTGTGTATATTTACGATAGGAACCCAACGCAACCCGTATTTCAGCATGCCCATAATGTATTCAAAATTTAAGCCAATCTCCGTAACACGGTTGATTTAGTAAACCTGAAGAGTATGCACCTGAGTGAAAGACGTATATCTTTGTTTCTATTAATAATTTGGACTTGAGTACTGAAGAAGATTTGTGTATATTTACGATAGGAACCCAACGCAACTCGTATTTCAGCATGCCCATAATGTATTCAAAATTTAAGCCAATCTCCGTAACACGGATGATTTAGTAAACCTGAAGAGTATGCACCTGAGTGAAAGACGTATATCTTTGTTTCTATTAATAATTTGGACTTGAGTCCTGAAGAAGAATTGTGTATATTTACGATAGGAACCCAACGCAACTCGTATTTCAGCATGCCCATAATGTATTCAAAATTTAAGCCAATCTCCGTAACACGGTTGATTTAGTAAACCTGAAGAGTATGCACCTGAGTGAAAGACGTATATCTTTGTTTCTACTAGTAATTTGGACTTGAGTCCTGAAGAAGAATTGTGTATATTTACGATAGGAACCCAACGCAACTCGTATTTCAGCATTCCCATAATGTATTCACAATTTAAGCCAATCTCCCTAACACGGTTGATTTAGTAAACCTGAAGAGTATGCACCTGAGTGAAAGATGTATATCTTTGTTTCTATTAATCATTTGGACTTGAGTCCCGAAGAAGAATTGTGTATATTTACGATAGGAACCAAACGCAACTCGTATTTCAGCATTCCCATAATGTATTCAAAATTTAAGCCAATCTCGGTAACATGGTTGATTTAGTAAACCTGAAGAGTATGCACCTGAGTGAAAGACGTATATCTTTGTTTCTATTAATAATTTGGACTTGAGTCCCGAAGAAGAATTGTGTATATTTACGATAGGAACCCAACGCAACTCGTATTTCAGCATTCCCATAATGTATTCACAATTTAAGCCAATCTCCGTAACACGGTTGATTTAGTAAACCCGAAGAGTATGCACCTGAGTGAAAGACTTATATCTTTGTTTCTATTAATAATTTGGACTTGTGTCCTGAAGAAGAATTGTGTATATTTACGATAGGAACCCAACGCAACTCGTATTTCAGCATGCCCATAATGTATTCAAAATTTAAGCCAATCTCCGTAACACGGTTGATTTAGTAAACCTGAAGAGTATGCACCTGAGTGAAAGACAGATATCTTTGTTTCTATTAATAATTTGGACTTGAGTCCTGAAGAAGAATTGTGTATATTTACAATAGGAACCCAACGCAACTCGTATTTCAGCATGCCCATAATGTATTCAAAATTTAAGCCAATATCCGTAACACGGTTGATTTTGTAAACCTGAAGAGTATGCACCTGAGTGAAATACGTATATCTTTGTTTCTATTAATAATTTGGACTTGAGTCCTGAAGAAGTATTGTGTATATTTACGATAGGAACCGAACGCAACTCGTATTTTAGCATGCCCATAATGTATTCAAAATTTAAGCCAATCTCCGTAACACGGTTGATTTAGTAAACCTAAAGAGTATGCACCTGAGTGAAAGACGTATATAATTGTTTCTATTAATAATTTGGACTTGAGTCCTGAAGAAGAATTGTGTATATTTACGATAGGAACCCAACGCAACCCGTATTTCAGCATGCCCATAATGTATTCAAAATTTAAGCCAATCTCCGTAACACGGTTGATTTAGTAAACCTGAAGAGTATGCACCTGAGTGAAAGACGTATATCTTTGTTTCTATTAATAATTTGGACTTGAGTACTGAAGAAGATTTGTGTATATTTACGATAGGAACCCAACGCAACTCGTATTTCAGCATGCCCATAATGTATTCAAAATTTAAGCCAATCTCCGTAACACGGATGATTTAGTAAACCTGAAGAGTATGCACCTGAGTGAAAGACGTATATCTTTGTTTCTATTAATAATTTGGACTTGAGTCCTGAAGAAGAATTGTGTATATTTACGATAGGAACCCAACGCAACTCGTATTTCAGCATGCCCATAATGTATTCAAAATTTAAGCCAATCTCCGTAACACGGTTGATTTAGTAAACCTGAAGAGTATGCACCTGAGTGAAAGACGTATATCTTTGTTTCTACTAGTAATTTGGACTTGAGTCCTGAAGAAGAATTGTGTATATTTACGATAGGAACCCAACGCAACTCGTATTTCAGCATTCCCATAATGTATTCACAATTTAAGCCAATCTCCCTAACACGGTTGATTTAGTAAACCTGAAGAGTATGCACCTGAGTGAAAGATGTATATCTTTGTTTCTATTAATCATTTGGACTTGAGTCCCGAAGAAGAATTGTGTATATTTACGATAGGAACCAAACGCAACTCGTATTTCAGCATTCCCATAATGTATTCAAAATTTAAGCCAATCTCGGTAACATGGTTGATTTAGTAAACCTGAAGAGTATGCACCTGAGTGAAAGACGTATATCTTTGTTTCTATTAATAATTT
The DNA here is from genome assembly GCA_945859875.1 of Cuscuta europaea. Taxonomy (NCBI): domain Eukaryota; kingdom Viridiplantae; phylum Streptophyta; class Magnoliopsida; order Solanales; family Convolvulaceae; genus Cuscuta; species Cuscuta europaea. The sequence continues at coordinate 10,759,054 of CAMAPE010000014.1, forward strand.
GGACTTGAGTCCCGAAGAAGAATTGTGTATATTTACGATAGGAACCCAACGCAACTCGTATTTCAGCATTCCCATAATGTATTCACAATTTAAGCCAATCTCCGTAACACGGTTGATTTAGTAAACCCGAAGAGTATGCACCTGAGTGAAAGACTTATATCTTTGTTTCTATTAATAATTTGGACTTGTGTCCTGAAGAAGAATTGTGTATATTTACGATAGGAACCCAACGCAACTCGTATTTCAGCATGCCCATAATGTATTCAAAATTTAAGCCAATCTCCGTAACACGGTTGATTTAGTAAACCTGAAGAGTATGCACCTGAGTGAAAGACAGATATCTTTGTTTCTATTAATAATTTGGACTTGAGTCCTGAAGAAGAATTGTGTATATTTACAATAGGAACCCAACGCAACTCGTATTTCAGCATGCCCATAATGTATTCAAAATTTAAGCCAATATCCGTAACACGGTTGATTTTGTAAACCTGAAGAGTATGCACCTGAGTGAAATACGTATATCTTTGTTTCTATTAATAATTTGGACTTGAGTCCTGAAGAAGTATTGTGTATATTTACGATAGGAACCGAACGCAACTCGTATTTTAGCATGCCCATAATGTATTCAAAATTTAAGCCAATCTCCGTAACACGGTTGATTTAGTAAACCTAAAGAGTATGCACCTGAGTGAAAGACGTATATAATTGTTTCTATTAATAATTTGGACTTGAGTCCTGAAGAAGAATTGTGTATATTTACGATAGGAACCCAACGCAACTCGTATTTCAGCATGCCCATAATGTATTCAAAATTTAAGCCAATCTCCGTAACACGGTTGATTTAGTAAACCTGAAGAGTATGCACCTGAGTGAAAGACGTATATCTTTGTTTCTATTAATAATTTGGACTTGAGTCCTGAAGAAGATTTGTGTATATTTACGATAGGAACCCAACGTAACTCGTATTTCAGCATGGCCATAATGTATTCAAAATTTATGCCAATCTCCGTAACACGGTTGATTTAGTAAACCTGAAGAGTATGCACATGAGTGAAAGACGTATATCTTTGTTTCTATTAATAATTTGGACTTGAGTCCTGAAGAAGAATTGTGTATATTTACGATAGGAACCCAACGCAACTCGTATTTCAGCATGCCCATAATATATTCAAAATTTAAGCCAATCTCCGTAACACGGTTGATTTAGTAAACCTGAAGAGTATGCACCTGAGTGAAAGACGTATATCTTTGTTTCTATTAATAATTTGGACTTGAGTCCTGAAGAAGATTTGTGTATATATACGATAGGAACCCAACGCAACTCGTATTTCAGCATTCCCATAATGTATTCAAAATTTAAGCCAATCTCCGTAACACGGTTGATTTAGTAAACCTGAAGAGTATGCACCTGAGTGAAAGACGTATATCTTTGTTTCTATTAATAATTTGGACTTGAGTCCTGAAGAAGAATTGTGTATATTTACGATAGGAACCCAACGCAACTCGTATTTCAGCATGCCCATAATGTATTCAAAATTTAAGCCAATCTCCGTAACACGGTTGATTTAGTAAACCTGAAGAGTATGCACCTGAGTGAAAGACGTATATCTTTGTTTCTACTAATAATTTGGACTTGAGTCCTGAAGAAGAATTGTGTATATTTACGATAGGAACCCAACGCAACTCGTATTTCAACATTCCCATAATGTATTCACAATTTAAACCAATCTCCCTAACACGGTTGATTTAGTAAACCTGAAGAGTATGCACCTGAGTGAATGATGTATATCTTTGTTTCTATTAATAATTTGGACTTGAGTCCTGAAGAAGAATTGTGTATATTTACGATAGGAACCAAACGCAACTCGTATTTCAGCATTCCCATAATGTATTCAAAATTTAAGCCAATCTCCGTAATATGGTTGATTTAGTAAACCTGAAGAGTATGCACCTGAGTGAAAGACGTATATCTTTGTTTCTATTAATAATTTGGACTTGAGTCCCGAAGAAGAATTGTGTATATTTACGATAGGAACCCAACGCAACTCGTATTTCAGCATTCCCATAATGTATTCACAATTTAAGCCAATCTCCGTAACACGGTTGATTTAGTAAACCCGAAGAGTATGCACCTGAGTGAAAGACTTATATCTTTGTTTCTATTAATAATTTGGACTTGTGTCCTGAAGAAGAATTGTGTATATTTACGATAGGAACCCAACGCAACTCGTATTTCAGCATGCCCATAATGTATTCAAAATTTAAGCCAATCTCCGTAACACGGTTGATTTAGTAAACCTGAAGAGTATGCACCTGAGTGAAAGACAGATATCTTTGTTTCTATTAATAATTTGGACTTGAGTCCTGAAGAAGAATTGTGTATATTTACAATAGGAACCCAACGCAACTCGTATTTCAGCATGCCCATAATGTATTCAAAATTTAAGCCAATCTCCGTAACACGGTTGATTTAGTAAACCTGAAGAGTATGCACCTGAGTGAAAGACGTATATCTTTGTTTCTATTAATAATTTGGACTTGAGTCCTGAAGAAGAATTGTGTATATTTACGATAGGAACCGAACGAAACTCGTATTTCAGCATGCCCATAATGTATTCAAAATTTAAGCCAATCTCCGTAACACGGTTGATTTAGTAAACCTGAAGAGTATGCACCTGAGTGAAAGACGTATATAATTGTTTCTATTAATAATTTTGACTTGAGTCCTGAAGAAGAATTGTGTATATTTACGATAGGAACCCAACGCAACTCGTATTTCAGCATGCCCATAATGTATTCAAAATTTAAGCCAATCTCCGTAACACGGTTGATATAGTAAACCTGAAGAGTATGCACCTGAGTGAAAGACGTATATCTTTGTTTCTATTAATAATTTGGACTTGAGTCCTGAAGAAGATTTGTGTATATTTACGATAGGAACCCAACGCAACTCGTATTTCCGCATGCCCATAATGTATTCAAAATTTAAGCCAATCTCCGTAACACGGTTGATTTAGTAAACCTGAAGAGTATGCACCTGAGTGAAAGACGTATATCTTTGTTTCTATTAATAATTTGGACTTGAGTCCTGAAGAAGAATTGTGTATATTTACGATAGGAACCCAACGCAACTCGTATTTCAGCATGTCCATAATGTATTCAAAATTTAAGCCAATCTCCGTAACATGGTTGATTTAGTAAACCTGAAGAGTATGCACCTGAGTGAAAGACGTATATCTTTGTTTCTATTAATAATTTGGACTTGAGTCCTGAAGAAGAATTGTGTATATTTACGATAGGAATCCAACGCAACTCGTATTTCAGCATGCCCATAATGTATTCAAAATTTAATCCAATCTCCGTAACACGGTTGATTTAGTAATCCTGAAGAGTATGCACCTGAGTGAAAGACGTATATCTTTGTTTCTATTAATAGATTGGACTTGAGTTCTGAAGAAGAGTTTTGTATATTTACGATAGGAACCCAACGCAACTCGTATTTCAGCATTCCCATAACGTATTCACAATTTAAGCCAATCTCCGTAACACGGTTGATTTAGAAAACCTGAAGAGTATGGACCTGAGTGAAAGACGTATATCTTTGTTTCTATTAATAATTTGGACTTGAGTCCTGAAGAAGAATTGTGTATATTTACGACAGGAACCCAACGCAACTCGTATTTCAGCATTCCCATAATGTATTCAAAATTTAAGCCAATCTCGGTAACATGGTTGATTTAGTAAACCTGAAGAGTATGCACCTGAGTGAAAGACGTATATCTTTGTTTCTATTAATAATTTGGACTTGAGTCCCGAAGAAGAATTGTGTATATTTACGATAGGAACCCAACGCAACTCGTATTTCAGCATTCCCATAATGTATTCACAATTTAAGCCAATCTCCGTAACACGGTTGATTTAGTAAACCCGAAGAGTATGCACCTGAGTGAAAGACTTATATCTTTGTTTCTATTAATAATTTGGACTTGTGTCCTGAAGAAGAATTGTGTATATTTACGATAGGAACCCAACGCAACTCGTATTTCAGCATGCCCATAATGTATTCAAAATTTAAGCCAATCTCCGTAACACGGTTGATTTAGTAAACCTGAAGAGTATGCACCTGAGTGAAAGACAGATATCTTTGTTTCTATTAATAATTTGGACTTGAGTCCTGAAGAAGAATTGTGTATATTTACAATAGGAACCCAACGCAACTCGTATTTCAGCATGCCCATAATGTATTCAAAATTTAAGCCAATATCCGTAACACGGTTGATTTTGTAAACCTGAAGAGTATGCACCTGAGTGAAATACGTATATCTTTGTTTCTATTAATAATTTGGACTTGAGTCCTGAAGAAGTATTGTGTATATTTACGATAGGAACCGAACGCAACTCGTATTTTAGCATGCCCATAATGTATTCAAAATTTAAGCCAATCTCCGTAACACGGTTGATTTAGTAAACCTAAAGAGTATGCACCTGAGTGAAAGACGTATATAATTGTTTCTATTAATAATTTGGACTTGAGTCCTGAAGAAGAATTGTGTATATTTACGATAGGAACCCAACGCAACTCGTATTTCAGCATGCCCATAATGTATTCAAAATTTAAGCCAATCTCCGTAACACGGTTGATTTAGTAAACCTGAAGAGTATGCACCTGAGTGAAAGACGTATATCTTTGTTTCTATTAATAATTTGGACTTGAGTCCTGAAGAAGATTTGTGTATATTTACGATAGGAACCCAACGTAACTCGTATTTCAGCATGGCCATAATGTATTCAAAATTTATGCCAATCTCCGTAACACGGTTGATTTAGTAAACCTGAAGAGTATGCACATGAGTGAAAGACGTATATCTTTGTTTCTATTAATAATTTGGACTTGAGTCCTGAAGAAGAATTGTGTATATTTACGATAGGAACCCAACGCAACTCGTATTTCAGCATGCCCATAATATATTCAAAATTTAAGCCAATCTCCGTAACACGGTTGATTTAGTAAACCTGAAGAGTATGCACCTGAGTGAAAGACGTATATCTTTGTTTCTATTAATAATTTGGACTTGAGTCCTGAAGAAGATTTGTGTATATATACGATAGGAACCCAACGCAACTCGTATTTCAGCATTCCCATAATGTATTCAAAATTTAAGCCAATCTCCGTAACACGGTTGATTTAGTAAACCTGAAGAGTATGCACCTGAGTGAAAGACGTATATCTTTGTTTCTATTAATAATTTGGACTTGAGTCCTGAAGAAGAATTGTGTATATTTACGATAGGAACCCAACGCAACTCGTATTTCAGCATGCCCATAATGTATTCAAAATTTAAGCCAATCTCCGTAACACGGTTGATTTAGTAAACCTGAAGAGTATGCACCTGAGTGAAAGACGTATATCTTTGTTTCTACTAATAATTTGGACTTGAGTCCTGAAGAAGAATTGTGTATATTTACGATAGGAACCCAACGCAACTCGTATTTCAACATTCCCATAATGTATTCACAATTTAAACCAATCTCCCTAACACGGTTGATTTAGTAAACCTGAAGAGTATGCACCTGAGTGAATGATGTATATCTTTGTTTCTATTAATAATTTGGACTTGAGTCCTGAAGAAGAATTGTGTATATTTACGATAGGAACCAAACGCAACTCGTATTTCAGCATTCCCATAATGTATTCAAAATTTAAGCCAATCTCCGTAATATGGTTGATTTAGTAAACCTGAAGAGTATGCACCTGAGTGAAAGACGTATATCTTTGTTTCTATTAATAATTTGGACTTGAGTCCCGAAGAAGAATTGTGTATATTTACGATAGGAACCCAACGCAACTCGTATTTCAGCATTCCCATAATGTATTCACAATTTAAGCCAATCTCCGTAACACGGTTGATTTAGTAAACCCGAAGAGTATGCACCTGAGTGAAAGACT